>JAQPPZ010016858.1:0-10000000 GCA_028583015.1 Wollemia nobilis | reverse complement strand
TTCTTGGCCATGTTCTAGCATTGTTGTTTAATATGGGGCACCATACTTGGTGGTATGTGGAGTGAAAGACTCATGAAATGTCATGTTGACATGGAAGAAGATATAGATGTTGATATGGAAAATTGATTGCTTTACAGAGACTCAGACATGCTAGTTGCATCAAATAAATTTACTAAAAACTACCTAATTCATCTAGGACCAAATGTGTGTGCAATAAATTCATTTACCGGATCAAGAGCATGGCAATGAATTGAGTCAATCAGGAACCAATGTGTGTACAAGTGATTTCATTAACTCATCTTGAGTAAATTGGGTATGACCTATTATGGATGAGACCAAGAAGCTAGCTTGTATGTATGTGCAGTTAGAGGTCTCTTTAAAATATATGTGTCACCACGCATGAGTGTACTCCACTGCCAATCAAGCATCTATAGCTTCGGTGGAGGCTAACTCCATAGTCCAAGAATTTTAATATTTTAAGTTTTGGGGATGACTACCTAACCGTCTAACTGGAAATGTAGTATGATCCTTACAACCCAATTATTAGTGGCGTGTGAAGTAAAATATTTAGGTTTTTATTAGGGATTTTTCTATACTCTTTCTTTTTTTTTGAAATTGTGATAGTGGTGAAAACCACTATTTTTGTGGACTATATTGCATAATGGGATAGGAAAGGATTACCCTTTTCACTTTAAGGTTCAAACCAAGTATGGTGTTATCCCTCTTTGACACAAGATGTTTTTAAGATGTGAAATTCTTGTTATTTCAAGAATGTATTGGAGTCAATTCCTAAAACTCAATATTTTCCAAATGAAGATGTGTAATGGTCCTAAAAAGAACTCAACATGTAGTTGTGATTTGCTTAAAATACTAGGAGTGGTTGAGTGACCAAAAATACCTAGGAATTATGGACATATGGAGGAAAATGACAATTTGGTTTGGTGGAATGTTACGGATGATGTTGTGAAGGTGCCTTTAATTAAGGCAATATGACTTTAATGGACCATTTAAAACCCTGAACTGAATAAATGATACCTAAAATGGAAATGTGGATGGAATGTATGAAATGCAATTTGTGAAATATAATTTTTTTTGAATGAAATTGTTTTTAAATGAAATGTGTGCAAATGAAATGCAATATTTTTGTGTATAAGCTATGTATACATACATATATATAAATCACATTATGCATAGAATACCCTTAAGTATATAACATTAAGTGATTCAGGTTCTTCCTCTCCCTCTAGAATGGCAAGTTTATAAGTACCTTTACCCACTTTTTGAGTGATAATGTATGGACCCAACCAATTAGCCATAAATTTATTACAAATATGTGGTAATGTATTTGTGTTTTTCTAATTCTCTTTAAGGACAAGATCTCCTAATTGGAATTCATGTATATGAACTTTGACATTGTAACCACAATTTAGATGGTCTTGATAAACTTGTAAATGCTCTAAAGCATTGAATCGCCTCTCATCAAGAAGTGTGAATTGTTCAAGACGTGCTTGTCTAGCAGTATTATCATCTATGAATTCTTGCAAAGAAGTTTGCAAGGAGGGGATCTCAATCTCAAGAGGCATGATTGCTTTAGCTTCATAGACCAATAAAAATGGTGTTTCCCCAGTAGATGTGTGGATGCTTGTTTGATAAGCCCATAATGCCAAGGGAATTTTGGTATGCCAATATCTATGATTTTTGTTGACTAGTTTCTTGAGAATAGCAATTAAGGTCTTGTTGGTAGCCTCAGCTTGTCCATTGGCTTGTGGATAATAAGGAGTCGAGAAACTTTATTGGATGTTATATTTCTCGTAAAGTTCTTGAACATACTTGTTCTTGAAAGACTTACCCTTGTTGGAGATGATTTTTGAGGAGATACCAAAATGACAAATGATGCGGTGAAGTATGAACTCCATAATTCTAGGTCCTGTCGTACTAGTTAGAGGGATTGTCTCAACCCACTTTATGAAGTATTCAATGGTTGTAATGATGAATGTATGTTGTCTAGAGGAAGGAGTTAAAATTTTACCAATTAAATCTAGACCCCATTATAAAAAGGGCCAAAGGCTTTGAATAGACTGTAAAGCTTGTGATGGCACATGAGTTAAATTATCATGTTCTTGAAATTGCTTACAATCTTTGACATATGTGCAACAATCACATTCCATGGTGGGCTAATAATAACCCATACATATAATATGCTTTGTGATGGTCATACCACTAAAATTACCACCACAAGTGTCATTATGAGCTTTAGTTATGGCTCTTTGTACTTCACTAAACTTGACATAATGAAGGAGGACTCCATCATAAACACACTTATACAACACATCCCCCAAGAGAACAAAACGAGCTACTTTTTTCTTGAAAGTGCATTTTGTAGTTCAATACATGTTATATGGGAGTGTTCCACACTTGAGAAAAGATACTATCTAGCTTGATCAAGGCTCATATGGATATGACTGGATGAAGCAAACATCCTTTTCATCCTTGGATTCATCATGGACAATTGCAGATTTAGAGATCATTGAAATAATAAGGGGTTGTACCTCTCCTAAGGAGTCTTTTGGAATCAATGATCCAAGGGAGGCCATTGCATCTACAAATATATTAGTTGAATGTGGTAAACCATTGATTTCATACCAATAAAACTTAGAGAGAATTTTAATTGCTACTTCATGGCAAAGTTTAATGGTAGGTTATTTGCATTTGTATTCTCCATTTATTTGCTTGACAATAAGTTGAGAATAACCAAATATCCTGATACACTTAATACCCATAGCTATAGTTGATTGAAGGCCTAATATTAAGGCTTCGTACTCTGCAGTGTTGTTTGTGCATTGCAAGTCAAGTTTGAATGATAAAGGAATAGATACTCCTTGGGGTGTATGAAACATGACTCCAACACCTTAATATTTTTTCTCTTAGAACTATCAAAGAATAGTGTGATATTAATGTCTTCCTCTAGAATGACATCTTCTTCTTGTTCAGTGGTAGTGAATATTGAATCATCTGGGAGCTCAATAATCAAAGGATGATCACTAGGTAGTGGAGCTTCCACAAGTTGATCAGCTATGACTTGACCTTTAATGGATTTTTTGGCTAATAAATTCAAGGTCAAATTTAGGAAGAAGCATTATCCATTTAGTGATGTGGGTTTTATTGTAAGTGTAAGACATCATATAACGTAGATGATTTTATCTAGCTATGATATGTTGTGTGACTAAGCATGTAATATCGAAGTTTCTTAGTGGTGAAAACCATTGCTAAGCACAATTTTTCTACATAAGCATATCTAGTTTCATAGCTTACCAATTTTTGACTAATGTAATAGATAGCTTGCTCTCAATTTTCTTCATTATTTTGTGCAAGCATTGTCCCTAATGCAAAGTCCATTGCTAAAATATAAATATAGAATGGGACCCTCGGATGAAGAGGAGCTAATATTGGCAGAGAAGCTAGGTATTGCTTAATGCATAATATTCGATAATATTATGCATGTAATCATGGAAAATGTATGTCATGGCACATTGATAAGTGGCACTTGCATTTTTTAGGCCAAATGGAATTACCTTGTAACAAAAATTTCCCTAAGGTGTAGTGAATGATTTTTTGTGTTGGTCATCGAGAGTTATTCAAATTTGGTTGTAACCTGAAAAATATCCATGAGTGAAAGCATTTCATGGCTAGCGCAAGTGTCGATAATAGTATCAATATTTGGAAGAGTAAATTCATCCTTAGGACACACTTTTTTAAGATCTTGAAAGTCAGTGTAAATGTGTATCACCCTATTAGGCTTGTGAATGGGTACCATGTTTGAGAGCCACTTAGGATAAAAAATGGGTACATTGAAACCCACATCTAATAGACTTTGGAGCTCTTATTTGACCAAGAGGGCAATGGTAGGATGCATCCTTCTAATTTTTTTTTTACTGGCTTAGCATCAGGATGTAAGGTGAGATTGTGGAAAACCAAGTTAGGGTTAAGACCAGGCATGTCTTTGTAGGACCATGAAAAAATATCCTTCTTCTTCTTGAGGGGAGCGATTAATTGCTCTTGTTCATTTTTGGATAATATTTTACCAATTGTGATAATTTATGAGTTGTATTTATTTGAACTAAGTTTCACATCGATGGTATCTTGAATTGACATGTGAGAACCTTCCTCAAGTTGATGGGGAGTTGGTATTATATGAATTTCATCTAAGATGTCACCAAAATCTTCTGACTTATCCTCATCTACGTCTACCTAGAAAACCTTGGGGTTCAAAGGTGAAGGTGAGGGGATGGAGGAATGTAGTTGGCTAAAGCCCTTAATAATTCCTTGAATAAGAAAAAATTGTAAAAGGATGGGAGTGAAGAAATATGATCCATATCAAGAAATCTTACATCAATTGGAATTGGTTTTGCCAAATCGTATAGATTACAGAGGGGTAAATAAGTCAACATGATTCATGTTGACTTAAGGGAAAAATGTAGGATGTTGGAATGTATGGGATGAATGGAGCCTAAGAACCTATTCTAAGAGCTTGGTAAACCTAGAAAATAGCAAGCAACACAAATAAATGCACTTAAATAAATACTATATACATCAAATGCAAAACAAAATGTTTTTGTTTTATTTTTTATTGATTTTTTTTTGTAGTGGTGAAAACCACTATTTTTGTTTTTTGTGTTATGTACATATATTACAAGTTTGCATGATGATATGTATTAACTATATGGAGGTGGTGGTTCATCGATAGGTGTGGCTCACTCTTGTGGAAGAAGCAAGCAAAATATGGGCTCATGGATAGGGAACATTCTACGATAAAACTCATCTTATTCAGTGTGGGGAATGATGGGCTCAGATTCCTCTTCAGATTCATAAGAAATTATTTATATGAGTTTGAATTCTTCATATATTTCATCGTCATAGTCATCGAGGTGGAGAGATTCTTCTCCTAAATTTATATTAAGCCTTTGGAAGGCTTTTTCAAGAGAATAGGTGGTGGAAAGTAGATTGTAACCTAAGCCTAAATGGTAATGCATTTCTCAATATGGAACATTGATAATATCGTGCATCCCCTATTCATGTAGTCCTAAACCATGTCCCTACTAATTAACTATATGAAAATAATACGATGAAATCCCACCATGTTTTGTATGTTGGTAGGTGTTGGTTCTTTGGGTTTTTCTAAGGGAGCTAGATTGAACAAAGAATCAATCCCTCCATATACAAAATTTATGTTGTTGGGAGTTGAAACCATGTCATATATCGCTCCTATAGATAAAGGTGGGTCACGTGGGTGACCTAAATCCTTAGTAGTTAGAATTATAAGCGGTGTAATTGTGATGTCTTGGACCACATATTCACCAATACTAGGATTATTAAGGTGGACCTCGACTTGGGATGATGTGGAAGGATCATGGTTGGATAATGGCTCGAGAATGGTGGATATGAAGATGTCTCACAATCCATCAAATTGACTTGTGAAATATTAGCTAATGGAGATGCATTAAATTTGGAAGGTTCATGGATGGATTATTATGACATGGAAGTTGATGATGTGGATTGACTTTGACCACATGTGCATGTAGTCAATGATGAATATGATGGGGGTATGGAATCTTGGTGGGCATTGGTTATAAGGAGCTCCTTAGGAATGGGAGATTTTGATGAAGAAACAAGCGAAGTGGTAGATGGATTGGTTGATGGTGATAGAAAAAGGTGGGTGGAAGGAAGCATGGATTAATAAGAATTTGAGATAAAATTGCAATACTTAAATGGTTTGACATTCATTGGTATGCAATGTACTTGTCCCTCATGAACGTAGTATGGAGGGGATGCATCTCATCTCCCTCATCCAATATCTTCCAAGGAGTACATTGTACACCATGGATTATTCCATGATGTGAAATATAGTGTGCAACATTTTGACCCCCATTTCGATGGGCAAAAAAATAGTACCAACTGTATAACATAAAGCATTGTTGAATGCTTTTAGGATTAAATATGACTTAGTGATGTGAGATGGAGGAAGGTTAATATGATGAAGGGTAGATGTGATGATGATATTAATGGAGGATCCAGTGTCAATTAGAACTCTTTTGAAAGGATTATTTTCAATTAGATCCATGATGTGCAATGGAGGATCTATTGATTCTGATGAGATTGGCTTAATCTCAAAGTCAAAATGTAATGGAAGGTTCAATGCATGTTTGAATGCTTCCTATAAAGTTGTTGAATGCATTAGCATATTGAGATTGTAATTCAATGGATTTCATAATTTTCATTAATGCCTCATGATGCAGGGGAGATTTTTGAATTAGCTCATATATTGATAATTTAGCGAAAGCCATATTTAGGCTTGTGGTTAATCGGCTACTCAATGAGATGACTGGTCATGGAGGATGATTGATGGTATGAATATGGGGATTTGTTTGGATAGGAATATGAATTTGTGGAGAATGATTAGGGGAAATTTGAATGGGAGGTGATGTGGTAGGTTGTGACACACTTGCTTGAGGTTGTTGCCTTGTATTTTGTTGGTTATTTCATTGACCTCTAGTTACCACATGAATGATACCTACAAAACCTTGGTACTTTTGAACATGGTTAAATTGAGTGGGGAGGCGTTTTGGTGTTATCCCCTCCCATAGTTGGTTGAACCTCCTCATGATGAGGAAATGGTGTTGGGAAAATACCAAGATTTTGGTTTTGTTGAGCAAGGGAGTTTTCAAGCTTGATGGCCCCCAAATCAATAAGGTCTTGAACTATGTCTTTGAATACATGGAAATTATTGATTTCATGCCCACTTACCTATGGTAAGGACAAAACAAATTTTATCGATAATTTTTACTACATTTAGCAGGATAATCTAGTCTAATTTTAGATAAGGCAAGTTTATTTATGTTGTAAAACCTTCAAAAGTGGAAAGAATACAACTTCTAAGTTTAGTGGGATCAATATTTACCACATTTATTGGGATCATCTGGTCTCACTATTCTAAGTTTCACTTCCTTATGGTATTGGAAAGAAACTCGAGGATTCTCACTGGTTTCACTTCAATGTACATTGGTTATGCCATTTGCAACTTGAAGACATCCAAAACATGATTAGGATTAGCAATATACTTCCTAATAAGGGACACATTGAAATAATCATGGATTTTTTACCAAATTTGATGGCAATTCGAGTCTATAGGCAATAGGACTGATCCTTTATAGGATTATGAATGGTCCAACGTATCTAGGATCCAATTTTTTGACTTGATGGCACTTTTCATAGGCTTTACCCTCAAGAATACCTTGTCTCCCATAGATAATTATTGAGTCCTTTTCAAGTTAGCATAACTATTGTGGTGATTTGAAGCTTCCTTTAGACTTTGACGGATTACCCTCATTTATTCATCCATTTTTTTGAGTGTATATGGCCCAATAATGACCTGATCCTTTGTATTATCCCATGAAAAGGGTGTTTTGCACCTTTGGCCATACAAAGCCTCAAAATGAGCCATTCTTAGAGAAGAATGGTATCTATTATTGTAGGCAAACTCTACTAAAGGTAGGAAGTATTCCCATCGAGACTTTTGATCCATGTAGTACATGCAAAGCATGTATTCTAGGACTTGATTAATTCTCTCAGTCTATCCATCAATATCCAGGTGGTAAGAAAAACTTATATTCAAAGAAGTGTCAACTACACAATGGAGGTATTTCTAGAAGTCATAGGTGAATCTAGAATCTTGATCAAATATGATCACTTAGGAAATCCATGTAACCAAAATATCTCCTTGGTGAATCTATTGGTGACTACTATCGCATCATCCTTGGTGCTTCCAAGTAGAAGTGTACCACTTTGGTTAGTTTATCTACTACCACAAGTATCAGATCATGTTTGTACCTAGTATTAGGTAGCCCAACTATGAAATCCATTGATACCACTTGTTATTTTTGCATGGAAACATCATGTATATACAAACGTCCTACTGGGTGTTTGTGTTTTGTCTTCACTTTCTGGTATTCTAGATATTGGGTAACAAAATCAATGAAATCCTTCTTCATTCTAGGTCAATAGAAATTTTTATTCATGTTTTCCCTCATCTTGGCCCCTCATGGATGAGCGAAATATGGATATTGATGATCTTCCCTCATGATCGTCCTTCTTAGATCACCAAACTCAAGGATGACTACCCGATCCTTGAAACACAAAAGTTCATCCTTAAGATTATAATCCTCAGCTATCTTAGGATCTTGTGCCATTTTGGCTTGGATTTCAATGTAACAATGATCCTGGGATTGAACTTGATTTACTTGATCCATAAGATCTATATGACTTTGAGTTAGTGCAGTAATGTACCTTCTACTTAAGGCATCAACAACCTTATTTTATTTACCTTTAATATATCCTATGCCAAAATCATATTCAACCAAGAAATCAATCCACCTTATCTATCTAGCATTTAGCAAGGGCTAAGTAAATATATACTTTAAACTTTAGTGATCGGTTCTTAATTCAAAGTGTCTACCCACAAGGTAATGTCACCATATCTTCAAGGCAAGTATCACTACATCTAGTTCTAAGTCATGTGCAACATAGTTAGACTCATATTTCTTGATATTTATTTATTCATATACCACCACTACTTTATATTGGGATAACACTCCTCCCAATCCTTCCAAAGAAGCATTTGTGCATACTAAAAATTTGCCTTGGGGGTCCAAGATTTTTAGTATAGGAGTAGAGGTAAGCTTTTATTTAAGCAATTGAAAGGAATTTTCACATTTCTCCATCCATACAAATGCCTTTCGCTTCCTTTGTAGATTTGTTATTAGGGAGGCTATCTTAAAATAATCCTTTAAAAACCTTCAATAATACCCTTACAATCCCATAAATCTCCTTAGTTATGTTACATTAGTGGGGGGTGGTCAATTCAAAATGGCCTCAATTTTCTAGGGATCTACTGCAATCCCATTTGTGGAGATTATATGTCCCAATTAGTGTACTTGTGGCACATAAAAATAACATTTAGAGAGGTTCTTGTAGAGTTGATTTTTATTCAAAATCTCTAGCATGATCCTCAAGTGTCTATCATGCTCTTATTTACTATGAGAATAAATTAGAATGTCATCTAATAATACCAACACAAATCGGTCTAACTAATTTCTAAACACATTGTTCATAAAATTCATGAATGTAGTTGGTGCATTGGTCAACCTGAATGGTAGTACAGTGAAATCATAGTAACCATACCAAGTTTTAAAAGCAGTTTTATGGGTATCCTCATATTGGATCCTTAACTGATGATATCCTGAGTTCGGGTCAAATTTGGAGAAGATGGTGGCATCCTTAAGTTGATAAAATAGATATTCTATCCTTGGCAAAAGATATTTGTTCTTGATGGCATCATTTTTCAACATCCTATAGTCTATACAAAGCCTTAGTGAACCATATTTCTTCTTCACAAATAGTACTAGTGTATCCCATGGAGTTACACTTGGTTTGATTAACCCTTTTTCAAGCAATTCTTGAAGTTGCACCTTCAATTCTTGCATATCTATAGGGTCCATTCTATAAGGAGCCCTATGTATGGGTTCTACACCTGGTACTAGATCAATGGTGAAGTCAAATTCTCATTTGGGAGGTATCCCAAGGATTTCTAAGGTAAATACCTCCCTATATTCACATAGAATTGGGAAACTCTGAAATGCTTTCTCCTCATTGAAAACTTCAACTTCTTTCAATTTGAATGCGTGGACCATAACCCCTTTTCTTATGGCCTTCTTTAGTTACATTGTAGAAAATAGAATAGCCTTAAAGGAACCTTGTTTACTAACCATTTTCACTATTTCTTTCTTATCATTAGTGAACTCGATCCATCGATCTTGGAAATTTATCAAAGCTTTATGAACTTTAACCAATCCATGCCTAATATGATGTCGAAGGCATGTATTGGTGCTACATATAGGTGCCAAATAGTAGAGTTAGTGGGTAGGGAAATTTTGGATATGGTGAAGCATTTATCCATGGAGTAGGTCTGACCTAACCCATACTCCACTTTCCTCCCTTGTGCCAAAGATCCAGGTTTCTCTGGCATGTCCCTTATTATGCTACTAGAAATAAAACTATATATAGATCCACTATCTATCAGAATATTAATATTTCTACCATAGATTTTACCATTTATAAGTAGAAGAGTTACCTATTCTTCAAGGATCTAGTTCTTGGTGGTTGCATAGATCTTGTGGCCCTTCCGATTAGCCTTCTTTCTAGATTATGCATGAAGAGGAAAATTCCTCATGTAATATGGACCATTGTAGTCATAGCATCCCAATTTATGATTTTGACCTACCCATTGATCCGGTTTATCCTTCTCATTAGTAGGAGATGGTCCTAATTGCTTTAGAGGTTGTTTTTCAAAATTATTGTTGTTCTTGTTATTCTATTGGAACTTTCTCTTAGAGTGCCCTGGTTTCCCATTGGTATTATTTGTAATCTTAGGATTTTCCTTTCATTTCTATTGATGCTTAGGTTCCCAATTCCTCTTTTTCTAGTGATGATGTTTCTTCTTTTATCCGTTTGAGGGATTATAAAATTTCTTGCTAGGGTGCAGATTGTACTCTACTTGGCAAGTCATCTCATAAGTTATATCCAAATCACCAGGTTTATGCATGCTCACTATATTTATAATATGATAACTAGATCTTAAGAGGAATTTATGTACTTTCATTTTATTATCCTTCTCAAGGAATGGAGCGTATTTGAGCAGTTTCAAAAATTACCTATAAATCCTTCAACAGATTGAGTCCCTTGGTAGAGTTGTATGAAATCATCAAATTTCTTCATATAAAATTTTTCTATAAGGAAACTCTTTCTAAAGGCTTTCATGAAGTCCTACCACTTGAAGTGGATCACTTTGATCTTATATCCATTACTATAAATCTCCCACCATTTCATAATTATTTCTATCAGAAGTCCTATGGTCTAGATCATCTTAGTTGTTGAGGAATAGTTTCTCATGGAGAAATAGACCTCCAATTCATTCAACCAAGATTCTACTAAATATACACCTTCTTTTCCTAAGAACCTTCTAACCTTGACATGTTTTATGTCCTCTAGTTCTTGATTAATGTGGACTTTAGCCATAGGATCCACTTCATCTATGTCCATTTACCAATCCACTGTAGGATTTGATGACTCAGTATTCTTATTTTTAGGTTTCTGTATTTCAGCCCTAATGGTTTCCAAAAAGTTGTTTTGTTTGGCCATTTGCTCTCTATATAGAGTCATTTCCCTTTGCATTGTCTGCACAATATTTGTAAGGTTTTTGACTCTATTTGAATTTCCTAAGCTATCCCCTATGGATCTGTCCTCAATACTATTAGTACTAGTTAGCATCTCCTTCTAAGAAACCCTCTATATCCTACTTCTCAACTTGGGTGCCATGTTTCCCTAATTTTAAGAGTGGTGTCAATTTTGCATCTATTTATATTGTATGTAAATTTCAAATACCACATGCATATTGTAAAATAAAATGCATCTACTATAAATTTTGTAACACCTAAATATAATTGATTACCATTGGGTAGTCATGTAATGGTGTTTCAATCATGGTAGGTTCAACTTGTTACTATTTGTGGGATACATTTTGCCATACACTAGTCAAGTTTCCTATGACTTCCATATTCGACCAAGAGGTCATGTTGTAACATCAACCAGATTAAGAGAATCACATTTTTTTAATGTGAAGATCCTTATAAGTTAATTCTTCATTACTAGGATCTATGAATAACTCTTGTTGATTAGCAATACAATGTCTACGTAAGGAAGAGGTTTAGCTTGGGATTAAGAATATTAAGTATAATTTCTCAAAGGAGTCTTAGGTACACCACTTAAAACCCACTATTGTGGAAGGTTCACTTAACTCCTCCAAAATGATTCACTAGTGGTCCAGTCTTGAAAAAAATGACTTACTCATAAGTAACCTTCAAGCAATTTTTTTTTCCTTACTAAACATGTATCTATTTAGAGTTGTTTTTAGCATTACCATAGAAGTTGTATGCCTAATAATCCTAGGATTTTATACCAAATGTAATGATCCCAATTCCAAAACCAACCAACCTAAGGGATTTTTTTGTCTAATATTTATTATGATCATTAGCTCATAAGTGGGTTGAAATTTTTTTTGTGTGTTTCTATTATAGATAGTACCCAAGTAAGTTCAAGGCTACACTTCACAAGAATTTTGACATGGTCAGTGTCTATCCTGTGGGTAGGAGTGGCCAACCCCTACTTTGACCTACAAGTAAGGTTTTTTTACCTTACAATTGGGAATTCTCCTATTTCAATATGAATGCCCTATTTCCCCTACTAGTTTAAATCAAAAATTAAACTAGCTTCCATGTTAGGTCTCTTTCAACCTTACATTAGGCGTATACCTTGAGGCTTTTTCAATTATTCCTTAATGATAGAACCACAATTATTGCAATGCTTAACCTTCCCATATCAACCATGGGAAGCTACGGGGGTTATCACACAAACCCACATAAACTTGTGAATGCCTACCATTTTCCTTACTTGGTTCAACCGACTATAATCTCTGTCAGATTAGAAAATTAAGCATTAAGTATTTGGTATTAATAATTCACAATATATAAAACAATGCTCAAGAAATTGATGAATGAACCATAGCGGTTGATGAATAAACCATCCATAACCACCTTACCCTAACTACTAATATAAGTCCTAATCATAAAGTAATAAATTGCACTAATATAAAGTGGAGTTAATATTTGAAATATGGAATATTACTATAACACCCCCCTTATTCCATTATTTGGGATAACATATAAAAATCCCCCCTTAATGTTGAAGGAGAGAAAATAAAAGATATTTTTGTGTTGGTTCTGTATTTGGCTCTGGCTCTAGATCATGGTTTTGGCTTTGGCTCTAAGGTTACCACTAGAATAAGACCTCTAGGTCTATCTCTGGATATGCTTGTGGATCTACCTCTGTATCATTACCTCTAGATCTACCTATAGGTTTGCCTCTGGATCCTTATCATTGGATCTACCTTGAGGTCTGTCACGGGGTCATTGCCTCTGGGACTGCCACTCAGTCTATCATCAGATATACCTCTGGGTCTACCATAGGTTTTACCTTTTATATAGAAGCCATAAAATATTTCTTTCCTTTTTTCTATTATGTGAAATCTATTCATTCACAATTAATTTGAATCTTGTTGGCCATTTTCACTTTGTACCAATAATCTAAAGAGGAGGAATTTGTACATCCACATGAATCATACGGACATAGTTTCCAACACCTAGCCACTACATGTTGTGTTCTTCGATAATTACTATAGTAATGCTTTGTAGGAGTTGAAGAAGATTTAGGTTTTACAAACATGGTTTTACTGGTACTTGCTTGTGTAGAATAGCCAAGGCCTTCATTCTTTGGCATGATATTTTGCATTACATGAGTGTTAATGCCTTACCGATGTTTACATAATTATTTACCATTTAATCCTATTTTTTTCACTAGTTTGGATCTAAATCCTTTGGTGTGTTTTCAAAACACCCAAGTTCTTCATCTTCATCAATTATTTTAACAATATGAAATTTGTTACTATTGATGATATTATGGAGCTTATTTTTAGGATTTTTAGCTTTTAAGTCATTGGTGTTGCAAGAAAAATTTGCTCTTGTGATGAGATCACCTATGCTACAACTGATATCTACCCTTATAGGTAGGAGGTCACCTGTATCACAACAAGCATTGGCTACAATGGGCTTAAGGTCACTTGTGTCACAATAAGCATTCACCACCATGGGTTGAAGGTCACTTGTGTCACAACAAGCATCTTCCATTAGGAGCATGACCTTTGATTCCTCACTAATATCCCTTTTCTTTTGATGTTGGGCCATGTCAAGTGAAATCAATATCATGTAGACTGCCCTTACAATGCCTATAGGGATTTGAGCACCATTTATCTAAAGATATTCAGAAACTTTAGAATCTCTAAGAATGGATTTTACACCATTGCGTAGTGTAAGATATTTTCCATCTTCAAAAAATCCATTCCTTCCCATCCTGCTAGAAAGTAAGGATATTTAACTGATGTAGCAACATCATCAGTTGGTTTTGGGGCATTCTTTTTCTTGGATCTACCCATTTTGTTTAAGGTGTTGGTCTCTACCAAAAATGCACCTTTTACAATGGAATTTTACAAGAAGTTTGACTAAGGTGTCGATATCTACCATAAAATGCACCCTTACAAGTCTTCCCCCATTTTTGCAAAATATTCTTTGAGGGAGTAAGAAAATTATCCCCCCTTAGTGCAAAAAAAATGCTACTATGAAGATTGACAACTATGCTTTAGCAATGACCAGTATGAAGGTTCCTTATCTCTCCAAAATGGTCCCCCTTTATTTATACTTATAAAGAGTACGTGAAAGGGAATTCACTAAAATTTATGACACCTACCTCAAAAGGTGCCCATAAATTTTAAATTTAGGTGTTGGATTCCACTAATAATGCACCTATAAGGCCAATTTTAAAGGTGTCAAATGCTATTGAAAATGCACCTTTTGTTACAATAATATTTGCAAGAAATTTTATTTTGTGCTTGCAAAAAAATGATATTCACTACTCCCCTCCTTGTGTTAGAATTTTGCAAAGGAAGAATATTGTTTTATCCCCCTCTTTTGTTTGCAACATAAACAAGTTTTGAAGAACCCTTTTAGTTTAAAAAACAAACAATGTGCATGTGTTGTGTTGTTTTTCTCCTTGTGAAAAAAATGCACTAATTTCCTGAAATTTTACAAAAAATAAAGGCTCCTTTCTTTATTATAAGGTATGTAAAAAAAATACCTTTGAAAATCTTCATATTTTTCTTTTGCAACAAAAACTTGCTTTCTTGTAGCAAAAAAAAAAAATATAAAAACAATTTGTAAAAAAATATTTTTTCTTGCAAAAAATTACTATTGTGTTGCGTTGGAGTGGGTGGTATTTGTTCCCCCGACCTATCGATGGCCAACATCTTGGTTTTGGTATGAATAGACATCTAGGATGGCATGACCGACATAATAGAAGACCAAGATCTCCTATTTATCACCTTCTCTAGTGTGCAGTAACAAAAACAATAGAGCCACACGCAAGGATTGACCTCATGATCTCACGCAGAGTGGCTTAGCTTAGGAGGCCCTACCATATCAGCTAAAGCACCAAAGGAAAAAAAATGTGTGAAATGGAAAATATATTTTGATTCCACACCAATAGTTTCTTTAAAAAAATGGGACTTTTAGTCCCACATTTGTCTTGCGGAGGCTTTTGTGATAATTTAAAAACTACAATGCTCACCTTTAACAATGATTATTTACAATTAATCAAGAGGTACTTTTGCCATGAAAACTAATAAATTGGCATGTGACACATCAACTCACTAAAGTATGCCATGTCACTTCCTTATGGACCAATTAGAATCCACAACATAATATGCCATGTTAGCACCACATCACAACCAATCGGAGATCGCCACATCAGTATCCCACTAGGTCAATAGTGCCATGTTAGACCTTATACCACATCACTGCCTCAGACTGTGTACTCATCACATCAATGCTACAACTACCACATGTCATCTTGTAGGTCTACCACATCAGCTCCTCAGGATCCGTGCCTAGGGTGATGATGGTCAGTGGTCCTTAGGATTCGTGCTCAGGGATTTGCATAGGTGGTCAGTGGATGTTAGGCTTTCATCTAGTCTACAGTGTCTTGTCTGGTATATTAGGTCTTGTAGATGTTTGAGTCCATTCTGATATGTTTATCTATTGAGCATTCAGTCCAATATGTTCGTTTGTCGCATTGATCAAGTTTTCATGTTAGTTTTGATAGGTCAAATCACATCAAAGTTAGGTATATTCCATCCCATCAGGCTATCAAAATTCCTCCTTAGAAATGGTTCTCAGGGGATTCGAGTCGAGAGATCGTCAGTCCACATTCACCTAGTAACCTTGTTGCTCTGTTAGACTGCACCCAAAAATCATGGATGCTTCGATACCATGTTAGATTAGCAAATTAAGCATTAAGCATTTGGTATTGATAATTCACAATATATAATACAATGCTCAAGTGGTTTATGGATGAACCATAGTGGTTGATGAATGAACCATCCATAACCACCTTGCCCTAACCCCTAATGTAAGCACTAATCATAAAATAATAAATAGTGCTAATATAAAGTGGAGTTAATATCCCAAATGTGGAATATTACTCTAACAATCTCCATTATTTAGATATCTTTCTAGGTTTACCCTTTTAAAAATATTCCCACAATTAATCTCTAAGTGTCATACAAGAATTAGATATTCATTTTTGTTTTAAGGTTACTTTATATCAAATAGATACAATATTTGAGACACTTTAATAGATCCAATCCTTATCATAAGGTAATTTTATTTCATCATGTAACTCTACATTTCTTCTATAATCCTTCAAAGTCAAGTGTTACATTGTAAACACTTCCTCTCAAGGAGTGATATAATAAAATTACAATTGATCTTAATAATTATATTTTACAACAATGGAGGCCCTCTCTTAAGGAGGCAGTGTTACAACATGTATACATGACCAATAGAAGTCCAATAGTGTTGATATTTTCTTGACTCCTTTCGAGCCACTAGTACTAGATTGTAGATGTTTTCAGGATTAGGACAACCCATTACATGTATATGAAATGCATTCTAGACAAACAATAGTATGCAATTAATTTTCTTTGAATGTAACTAAACACAATACATTTTCACAGTGTAATTGTCTAAAGTTGTTGGAAATATTAAGTATATTGAGTTATCATTGATGTCAAAGGTTGATGTCAAAGAGAGCTTGGTATGGTAGAAACATTCTTCTATGGTTGGATAATTATGCAAAGGTAAGGTTTAAAATAAAAACCATGGTTTAAGAGAGAAGAGACAATATTAAAATACTTGGGCCAAAAGGATTTATTAAGAAAAATAAATCAAAGGAAATATTTATTTTGCAAAGGCCAAAGGTTTTAAAAATAATATTATAATATTTGAAATATTATAATATAAGTTTGAAAAGGTTGGAGGCACCGAAATCATGGAGGGCTTAATAATATTTGAATTATTTCAAAAGCACCGATTTTTCCTTATAAATCTCCCAAATGCATGCTTAAGGAGAAAAATAAAATCATTTTGAAAAGTTTTTTTGAGAATATATGCATGATTCACAACCATTCATTGAGGGAATAGAGTGAGGAGAAGATATCGCCATTCATCAAGGGAAGAGGGAGAAGGAAAGTAAAATTCCATGCATATCAAAGTAGGTACAACGAATCAAAGGGGAGATAGCACACAACTTTGTTCCAACAGGGCAGCTAGCCTAGGTGGTAGGTGTGTCCTGCATAAGGTATTGGTAGTGGATAGGTTTTGAGTTTGAATTTCCACGTTACTTTGTCGTGTGATTTTTTTTTGGGTAGAAGAAAGGGATAAATCTATTTTTGTGCACATTCATTTCCAGTAGGTGTGCCATCCTAGCTAGCACTCTAGCTCATGGTAGAGTATGGTATCTATCAGGTTTCATGTTTGACTCTCTATGGTGGTTGCGATAGATGCGATAAGGGCATAAATTTTTGATTAAATTTATGGTATGTTAGCGCTTGATCTAGGGAGACATAAGGTTTAATTTTTTCTTTGTAAGGAGTGCATATTGCTTGATCTAGGGAGACATAAGGATGATGTTTTGAAAATAAATATTTTGTGTGCATAATGATATTTAATATTTTGGTTGTGGACTTTTAAGGTTGAAATAATTTTAGAAATAAATGAGCAATAAAGTGTGTGAAAGTTAAATCAATATGTATTTTGCACTTAAGGTTTTTAGGTGATGACACTGAAATTTATTTGTGGCTTTTACAAATAGGAGTTATAAGGCATTTTGTGGTTTAATTATTGTGTGTATTTTTGCATGGTGAAAGAAAGTTTGAAGGATGTTGTTCATTGATTAAAAGCCTTGTCTTAGGAAATTACAAGGAGTTGTAAAGCAATATTTTTGTGCACATTTTTTAGGAGATTTTTTCATGTATATGGTTGAAAAAATGTTATGCTAACCACCCTTGAAGTGGCATAAAATAATATTTTGAGATAGGTTTTGAGGGTTCATATTCATCAAAGCAAGCTAAGAGGTATGGTGACATTATTCCTTCTTTAAGGTGTTTAGTTGAGCAAATATTTCTGAATCTTAAGGTGGAGAAATAAGGATTGTATATGTGCATTATTGGAATTATTTGAGCTAGGGTTTGTGAGATAAATTGTGCATCCTTGTTGAAAGAAATTGGAAACACTTGTGCTATGATTTTTAAGAATGAATTGTGCATTCTTGTTGAAGAAATTTGTGAAGCATTTGGGTATTGATGTGAGTGGCATTGAATGTGAATGCGCAAGTGTTAGAGACCATTTTTGTGAAGCAATTTGTGCATTATTGTGTTTGATATTTGAGAGAAAATTTGTAAGGAATATGAATCAGTTTTGTGAAGTAATGTTATACACTAGTTTGATTTTAGTTGGAAGGGATTTGCAAGAAGTAGATATATGATTTTATGAACACAAGATATGTGAATGTGAAGAACATATTTGGTATTTGATAATGCATATCATTATTTATATGTTCAACAGGTTAAACGAATTCTAGGTAGAATTTGTCTAAACTTCTGATGCCAGGAGCATCCGGCGGGAAAAGAGCAATCTTGCATCCTCCAAATTTTTATTTTTATTTTCTAAGTACTTTGTATTTAGTTTGATTCCAATCCTTACCCAAGGGGGAAGTTTTGTGAAAAGAAGGGGAAGTTTCGGGGAAGTTGTAAAGCAGGGACAAAAGTTGGGTTGGGGTCACGAAATCGCGACCTCTAAAGGCTTGGCAAGGCTTGAAGTCAGTTTCGTCGCAATATCGCGACGTCGCGATATCGCGACCAAAGTTCGGAGCAAAGGTGGGGGCGGAGTCCCGTCGCGATATCGCGACGTTTGTTTAATGCAAAGGCGGAGGGGATGGTGCTGTCGCGATATCGCGACAGTCACGATATCGCGGCCAGTTAAGGGCCGACACGTGGCGTGATACTTGGTAGCTGCGGAGTTGGAGAAGATAGAGAACAGAGCAAGGCAAAGGGAGAGTGGGGGTCACGAAATCATGACATGTCACGAAATCGTGACATGTCGCGAAATCGCGGCCCCAAAAGGCTTCAGCGTAGGGAGGCGCTTTTGGTCGTAATATCGTGACATGTCGTGATTTCGCGACATGTCGCGATTTCGTGACATGTCGCGATTTCGCGACCTGTCGCGGTATCGCGGGGGGAAAACAGAGACCAAAAGAGAATAGCGAACGGTCGAGCAAGGCCGAACTTGACACGTGGACCGCCACGTGTAGCCTGCCAGTTGTGAAGGGCACGTGTGACAAAAGTGTTGAGAAAAGGAGAATGCATGGACAGATGTACACGCAGTCGGTTACGTGTATGCAAACTAAGTTGAGGGTTACGTAAATTGTTAAGGGAGGCGTCGGCCGCGCATTCTTTCTTATTATTATTTCTGGTTTAATAGCATTTACAGGTGAGGGCTTTATGAAGGAAACAACAGTACAGAGTACAGTCAGAACAAAGCGGCCAGTGCAGGGTATGGGAAGCCATTAATGCAAGCTTCTGGGCGGATCGGGCAGTTGCCCATTTATGGCAGAAAACCAAAATTTGAAAATTCAACCGGGGGAAAATAGAATTTGAAATTGTTGTTGGGCGGGAGCATTAATTTCCTAGAGGATCGAGGCCTCGATAAAAACTCAAAATTTGTAAGGGTTACGGATGGTGAGTTCGGGATTGAAGGGGGAGAGTTGTATGCCTGGAAAGACTGCTGTAAAAACTGTGTTAAGCAATTTAATGAAAATTACTGTGAACTTTGTTGTGTGAATCCCGGCTTGCCATCAAGTGGTATCAGAGCGGGAGCTCCTGAGCGTGTAACAGATCGCCGGAGAGAGGCAGTTACACCAGGATCTGTGGGAGGAAAGATTTAAAAAATAAAAATAAAAATAAAATAAAATACAATGCCTCCACGAAGAAACCGTGGCGGAGTAGGAAATGTGGTGCCGGTCGAAGACTTTCGAGCCTTGCAGAGACAAGTTCAAGCCCTGCAAGCAGAGTTACGCAGAAGGCACGAGCCCGGAAGGGATGAGGAAAGTGAGGACGAAGTTGAAGAAGAAGACCAATCTGAGGAAGAGGAAGAGGCTATGGATCCTGCACAAGCCCGGTTGTACAAGGCCATCTCTCAGATTGGAAAGCAACCAAAAATGGAGGTTTCCACATACTCGGGTAACTTAAATCCAGAAGAAGTGATTGACTGGATAAATGATTTAGAGGAGTATTTCGAGTACGAGGAGGTTGAAGACCCTAATCGGGTCAGATTTGCTAAGACCAAGTTGAAGGGTCATGCCAGCATTTGGTGGAGGGGAATACAGTTGGAGAGGAACAGAAGAGGGAAGGAGAGAATAACAAGATGGGACAGAATGGTGGAGAAGCTGAAAAGACAGTTCATCCCGACAGATTACGAGTTGGATCTGCTAAGAAAAATGCAGAGTTTGAGACAGACAAACAAAACTGTCCAAGAGTACACCGAGGAGTTTTACAAGATCTCCATTAGAACTGGGCATTTAGAGGCAAACAAAGAAAAAGTGGCCCGTTATATCAATGGGTTGAGACTCGGCATCCAGGAAGAGCTGAGCCTAGTTCGGGTAAGCACCATTGAGGATGCTTACCAATTTGCCTTAAAGGTGGAAGAAAAGCTGAATAGGCGGTTTGAAGGCAAGCAAAGAGGAAGGGGCCGTGGTGGAAGAACTGGTGGGAGGACCAGTGGAGAAAAGTACAAAGACCCGAAGAAGACTGGTGAAGCCAGTAGTAACCAGGATCAAAGGGAAGAGGATGTTTATCAGCCTCGAGACCAGAACAGCTACCCAAGAGGACGGGGTGGGTCTGGACGAGGATTTGGAAGAGGAGTATTTCGTGGGACATGTTTCCACTGTGGTGAAGAAGGACATCGGGCATTTGAGTGTCCACAACACCGAGAAAGGATGAACAAGAGGCTTGAGGGTCCAGCCAGGGCTGCTGTGGCAGAGGAAGATGCTTGAGTCTAAGCATTCCGAAGAAGCGGAGAGAGGGGAAGCAATGATTGTAAGAAGAGTCCTGTTGAATGAGGAGAAGGACACAGATCAGAGAAGAAGTTTATTCCGCACCAGATGTAAGTGTGCGGGCAAAGTTTGCAATATTATTATTGATAATGGTAGCACGGATAACCTGGTTTCAGAAGAAATGGTTACAAAGCTACAGTTGGAGAGGAAGAAGCACCCGCATCCATACCGGGTCGCATGGTTACAGAAGGACCACAGAGCTTTGGTCAATGAACAGTGCTCCATTAAATTTAACATTGGAAATTATTGTGATGAGGTCCTGTGTGACATCCTGCCCATGGATGCTTGCCACATGTTGCTGGGGAGACCCTGGCAGTTTGACCGGAGTGCAGTGCATGATGGCCGTGCCAACACCTACTCATTGACAAAGAATGGTGTACGCCATAAACTGAAGCCCTTAAAGGATGCAGATGAAAAGGTATGTAACAACTCCAGAATTTGTTTAGTTGAAGGGAGAAAGTTCCTAGATGGGTTGAAGCATGAACATTTATGTTATGCAATAATCCCTAGAGTTAGGGAGAAGGAATGCCAGGATACCCCAGCAGAAGTCCTAGACCTGCTGGAGGAATTTCCAGATATTGTGTCTGATAATGTGCCGGAGGGTTTACCCCCAGTAAGGAAAATCAGCCACCATATAGATTTGGTACCGGGATCAAGCTTGCCAAATAAAGCTGCACACAGGATGACACCTGTAGAAACTGAGGAGTTAAACAGACAGGTCCAGGAGTTGCTGGAGAAAGGATTGATTAGGGAGAGTCTTAGCCCGTGTGCAGTGCCTGCAGTACTAGCACCCAAGAAGGATGGGGAGTGGAGAATGTGCACAGACTCTCGAGCAATCAATAAAATCACTATCAAATACAGATTCCCATTGCCAAGGATGGATGATATAATGGACTGCTTAAGTGGGGCTGAGTACTTCACAAAGATTGACCTGAAAAGTGGCTATCATCAGATCCGTATCCGAGAGGGAGATGAATGGAAGACAGCCTTCAAGACAAGAGAAGGCTTGTATGAGTGGTTGGTCATGCCATTTGGGCTGTCCAATGCACCAAGTACTTTCATGCGGCTGATGAATGAAGTACTGAAGGAATTCCTGGGGAAGTTTGTTATTGTTTATTTAGATGATATATTGATATTCAGTAGAACCCTGGAGGAACACCTGATGCATATCAGGAGGGTTTTTGAAAAGCTGCGGGAAGAGCAGTTATTAATAAATCTGAAAAAGTGTAATTTTGTCAAGAAGGAGTTGGTATACCTGGGGTTTGTAATCTCAGCAGAAGGTCTAAAGATGGACCCCGAGAAAGTGAGAGCCATCATCGAATGGCCTACCCCAAGAAGCACAACAGAAGTGAGATCATTCCATGGTCTAGCCAGCTTTTACAGGAAGTTCATAAAGAACTTCAGCAGCATTTGTGCACCTCTCACAGAAACAATGAGGGGGGATAAAAAAGAGTTCAAGTGGACATTAGGGGCTGAAAGGAGCTTTGATACATTAAAGAGAAAGGTCACAGAACAGCCTGTCTTGGCACTCCCAGACTTTGACAAGGTGTTTCAAGTGGACTGTGATGCCAGTGGCAGTGCAATAGGGGTTGTACTGAGTCAAGGAGGCAAACCAGTTGCTTATTTCAGTGAGAAGTTAAATGATGCTCGGAAAAAGTATTCAGTTTATGACCAAGAATTTTATGCTATAGTTCAGGCTCTGAAGAAGTGGAGACACTATTTGCTGCCAAAGGAGTTTGTTCTATTTACTGATCATCAGGCTTTACAGTACATTAACAGTCAGACAAAACTGAACCAAAGGCACATGAAGTGGGTAGAATTCCTTCAAAGTTATACCTTTGTGCTGAAGCACAGAAGTGGGAAATCAAACAAGGTTGCAGATGCCTTGAGCAGAAGGCAGACTTTACTGATTAAATTGACAGTGGAAGTAGTGGGATTTGAAGAACTGAAGGGTTTGTACCCTGCAGATCCGGATTTTGCAGAAGCCTGGAAGGCTTGCTTAACACCTGTTACGGTGGACCGAACAAAATGGTTGGATTTCCTAATCCAAGATGGAATGTTGTTCAAGGGAAGCAAATTATGCATTCCAAGGAGCTCCATGCGGGAGAACTTGATCAAGGAAAAGCACAGCGGAGGACTGGCTGGGCACTTTGGTAGGGATAAGACTATTGCCCTAGTGGATGAAAATTATTACTGGCCACAACTTCAGCAAGATGTGAGGAAGTTTGTGCAAGGATGCAGAATATGTCAGATGGCAAAGGGCATAAGGCAAAACACAGGATTATACCAGCCATTACCTGTACCTGAGAGGCCATGGGAGGACATAAGCATGGATTTTATTCTTGGATTGCCGAGAACACAGAGGGGAAATGACTCTGTATTTGTGGTGGTTGACCGATTCTCCAAAATGGCACATTTTATTCCCTGCCAGAAGACAAGTGATGCAGTTCACATTGCTGGATTATTCTTCAAGGAAGTGGTACGACTTCACGGTCTACCAAGAAGCATAGTTTCTGACAGAGATACCAAGTTTGTTGGGTACTTCTGGAGAACTCTATGGAAGAAGATGAAGACAGATCTGAAATTCAGTTCTGCATACCACCCACAGACTGACGGACAGACAGAGGTGGTGAACAGAAGCCTGGGTAATTTATTGAGATGTTTGATAGCAGATCAGCCCAAGGGATGGGATTTAGTTTTACCGCAGGCGGAATTTGCATATAACAGTTCAGTTAATAAGAGCACCAATAAATCTCCAT
This sequence comes from Wollemia nobilis, assembly GCA_028583015.1. Lineage (NCBI taxonomy): Eukaryota > Viridiplantae > Streptophyta > Pinopsida > Araucariales > Araucariaceae > Wollemia > Wollemia nobilis. The sequence goes on along the minus strand of JAQPPZ010016858.1, from coordinate 9,976,019 downwards.
TCCAGATAATATACGGGAACAACCCAAGAAATGTGTCTGAACTGAGAAAGTTGGACAAGAGAGAAAAGTGCAGTGTCGAGGCAGAAGAATTTGCAGAACATATGAAAAGTCTGCATGAAGAAGTAAGGAAACAAATTATAAAGATGAATACTCAATATAAGGCGAGGGTGGACCAAAAGCGGCGGTTCAAGGAGTTCAAAGTAGGAGATGAGGTCATGGTGCATCTCAGGAAGGAGAGATTTCCTGCCAAGACTTATAATAAATTGAAGATGAAAAAGTTTGGGCCATGCAGAATACTGGGAAAGCGGGAGTCAGGAAATGCGTATGAAGTGGAATTGCCAAGTTGGCTTGATATTTCACCTATTTTTAATATTTCAGATTTAGTGGAATATCATGAGGGAGAAGGTACAGAGATGCCAAGTGCAGAATTATGGCAAATTCCAGCATCTACTCCAACCACAGATGAGGCCGAGGAAATATTAGACACTCGTGAAGGCAGAAGCACCAGAAACAAACAGTATTCAGAATATTTGGTAAAGTGGAAGGGCAGACCCGTTGAAGATGCAACTTGGTTGTCAAAGATGGAGGTTGACCGCCTAGGTCTCCCCTTAGCCAAACAAAAGTGAGGATCACTTTTTTTATCTACCCCGGGTGTCTGATGCAGGAGCATCCGACGAGAAAAGAGCAATCTTGCATCCTCCAAATTTTTATTTTTATTTTCTAAGTACTTTGTATTTAGTTTGATTCCAATCCTTACCCAAGGGGGAAGTTTTGTGAAAAGAAGGGGAAGTTTCGGGGAAGTTGTAAAGTAGGGACAAAAGTTGGGTTGGGGTCGCAAAATCGTGACCTCTAAAGGCTTGGCAAGGCTTGAAGTCAGTTTCGTCACGATATCGCGACGTCACGATATCGCGACCAAAGTTTAGAGCAAAGGTGGGGGCGGAGTCCCATCGCGATATCGCGACGTCGCGATATCGCGACGTTTGTTTAATGCAAAGGCGGAGGAGATGGTGCTGTCGCGATATCGCGGCCGTTAAGGGCCGACACATGGCGTGATACTTGGTAGCTACGGAGTTGGAGAAGATAGAGAACAGAGCAAGGCAAAGGGAGAGTGGGGGTCGCGAAATCGTGACATGTCATGAAATCGCTGCCCCAAAAGGCTTCAGCGTAGGGAGGCACTTTTGGTCATGATATCGCGACATGTCACGATTTCGCGACCTGTCGCGGTATCGCGGCCAAGGGAAAATAGAGACCAAAAGAGAATAGCGAATGGTCGAGCAAGGCCGAACTTGACACGTGGACCGCCACGTGTAGCCTGCCAGTTGTGAAGGGCACGTGTGACAAAAGTGTTGAGACAAGGAGAATGCATGGACAGATGTACACGCAGTCGGTTACGTGTATGCAAACTAAGTTGAGGGTTACGTAAATTGTTAAGGGAGGCGTCGGCCGCGCATTCTTTCTTATTATTATTTCTGGTTTAATAGCATTTACAGGTGAGGGCTTTATGAAGGAAACAACGATACAGAGTACAGTCAGAACAAAGCGGCCAGTGCAGGGTATGGGAAGCCATTAATGCAAGCTTCTGGGCGGATCGGGCAGTTGCCCATTTATGGCAAAAAACCAAAATTTGAAAATTCAACCGGGGGAAAATAGAATTTGAAATTGTTGTTGGGCGGGAGCATTAATTTCCCAGAGGATCGAGGCCTCGATAAAAACTCGAAATTTGTAAGGGTTACGGGATGGTGAGTTCGGGATTGAAGGGGGAGAGTTGTATGCCTGGAAAGACTGCTGTAAAAACTGTGTTAAGCAATTTAATGAAAGTTACTGTGAACTTTGTTGTGTGAATCCCGGCTTGCCATCAACTTCCTAGTTAAAGAAAGTATTTTTGAAAGAGATATAAGCATTATTTTGAACATCATTTATGTGCAATATTTGGGATTGGTTGAGCATGTGCTATGATTTTTTGGAGCATGTATTAGAGAAGAGCAGAGAAAAATTATTTGTGGAAGATTTGAGGAAGTCTTATTAGAAGACTTAAAGTAGGTTTGAGGTAAATTTGAGCAAGTCTTGTAAAAATACTTGAAGCAGGTTTGAGGTAGATTTGAGCAAGTCTTGTGAGAAGACTTGAAGCAGGTTTGAGGTATATTTGAGAAATCCTTGTGAGAATAATTGAAGTAGGTTTGAAGAAAGATTTGTGTATGTAATGGGTGCATATTTGGGATAATGTTGAGAGAATATTTGCAAGAAGACTTAAATTTTTTTCTGGATAGATTTGTGAGTAGACCTTAGTAAGACTCATGAGTAGGCTTGAAGCAGAGTCAAATAAGAGGTGTGTACCAGATTTGGAAGTGACCAAAGAGGAAAGTATAGGAGTCTCCTATGGATAGAGTTCCATGAACTAGACTAGCAAGGGGATAGAGTTATCCTATGGATAGAGTTCCATGAACCAGACTAGCAAGGGGATAGAGTTCTCTTATGGATAGAGTTCCATGAACTAGATAAAAGGAGAGGAGTCTCCTATGGATAGAGTTTCATGAACCAGAGCAAAGGATATAAGTATCCTATGAATATAGTTCCATAAACCATCATAAAGGGGATAGAGTTATCCCATGGATAGAAATCCATAAATTAGAGCAGTGGGGACAGAGGTCTCCTATGGATAGAGATCCACAAATCATATTAGTGGAGATACGGGTCTCCTATGGATAGATATCCAAAAATTAGAGTAGTGGGGATAGAGGTCTCCTATGCATAGAGGTCCATGAACTTGAGCATATGGGATTGGTGTCTCCTTTGGATAGAGGTCCATAAACATTGTAATAGGGAATTTGTTTCCAAGATATTTGTTGAGAAAATTTATAATAAATATTTTCTCTATGGACATAACCCACATTGGGTGAACCACGTTAAATATATATCTTTCATGTGTGTGATGATTTATGCATTGATTTGTTATTGTTGTTGATATTGCAATTGATAACATTGGATAATATTATTTGGGAAAGAAAAGTAAAATTTTACCTTATATTGTTCACCCCCCTCTGAGTATAATCTTGTGTTCTTCAATTGGTATTAGAGTGGGTTCCTTCAGAAAAAGTCTAACAACTTGAAGGAAGATATTACAGGAACACAAATGGCTTCTCAGAATGGATCTTCAAAAAATAAGGCTTCATTGTTTTATGGGAATAATTATGATTTTTGGAGTATGAGGATGAAGACTTATTTGATGGCACAAGGATATGAAACATGGTAATATGTTGAGGATGGGTTCACACCTACAACTACTCCTCCCACAGATAAGTATGGTAAGCAATTACATGTGAATAATACCAAGGATATGAATGGAATATTAAGTGGATTACATGAATCAAAATTTGTGAAATTTATGCAATGCAAATTAGAAAAAAATATATTTGAAAAACTGAAGCAAACATATGAACGAGATAGCAATGTCAAGTTAGCAAAACTGTAAACTCACAGGAGGAGGTTTGAAGAGTTGAATATGGAATATGAGGAAGATATTGCTAGATACTTACTTTGTGTTGATGAAGTTTTTAATACCATGCATTGAATTGGATTCAAAATTGAGGATTCTAGTGTTGCTCAGAAAGTATTAAGATCACTCCCTATAAGGTATGATGCAAAGGTTTCATCTATAGAAGATATGAAGGATCTCGATAAGTTGACTATGGATGAGTTACATGTAATTATCACAACTTATGATATGAGAACATAAAAATTTCATAATTCCAAGAAATAGGTAGCTTTCAAAGCTTCAAAGAAGACAAAAGATAAAAACCTAGAAGATAAAGAGGTAGCTTTAAAATCTTCAAAGAAGAAAAAATATAAGAAACCATAATCAAGTGATGAGTCAAGCAGTAATGAAGAAGCTAACTATATGAGAAGAAATAAGGACTCAAGAAAACACAAAGATATAAAGACTGTGAAATTTTTTAATTGTGGTGACTTTGGTCACTATGCATAAAATTGTCCACAAGATGGAAGTAGTAGCAGTGAAGAGAAAAAGGATTATAATAAAAAGGAAGAAATAAAATTCAGGTATGAAAATAAAAATAAGTATGGTCAAGGCAAGCATGAAAATAAGTTCTTTCAAAGGCACAAGAAGAGTTTTTGTGTTAAAATAGCAAGAAGTGCTTCAAGTGATAGTGATTAAAGACTCTCAGATAGTGAAGAAGAAGATATTCTATTTTTTATAATAGAAGAGGAAGAAAACACTCCTATTGAAGACCAAGTAGAAGATGCTCCTATAATTGAAGACCTAGAGAAAGGTTCAGAAAGAGAAGGCATGGTTGATCTAAAATAATAACTTATTGTTGCTCTATGATAGTTGAAAATATTTAGAAAGCATAATTCAATACTGAAGGTTCAATTTCAAGAAGATGAGGAAATAAAATAAAATATTCTACAAGATCTCAAAAATTTAAAAGCTAAGGCAAGGAGATTTAAAGAAGTCATGGTTGAAAAGTTAGAGGCAAAGGAATTAGAATATGAAATGTTGGAACATGAAGTGGTTTCTCTAAGGATAAGTTGCACAGGTTTGGGAAAAGTTCAAAAGCTTTGGATAACATTATCAATGCACAAAGATCTTCATTTATCAAAATAGGACTTGGTTTTGAATAAGGACAAGGGAAACAAGAAGAAGGGTCAAGCTCAATCTCAAAATAAAAGGAATTTTTAGAGGAAGATATTGAAGAAGAACCTAAGACTTATGCTGATAAGTTGAAGAGTGGAAGCTTCACTAAGAAATAAAATAATGCACAAACAAGAAATAGGGACCATCACAAAGAAGGCAAAGAAAGGACTAAGAGACTAGATATTTTAAGACAAGATGAATATTTCTTCCAAGGGCATTGTTTTTCATGTAATAATTTTGGTCACAAAGCTATGTATTGCAGGGTTCATGGAAAGGAGTATGGCTTCACTAAGAGGAATTTAAACTCATTTAAAAATGGATATTTATTTCAAGGCTATTGCTACTGATGTAATTACCTTGGTCATAAAGCTATACACTGCAGGGTTCATGATAGAAATGATTATGGCTTCACCAAGAGGAAATTCAAGTCATTTACACCTTCCAAGAACTACAACATCAAGTGTTACAATTGCAATAATCTTGGGCATAAGGCTAAGTGGTGTAGAACAGAATTTTCTAGAACTTCCAGAGTCAAGCAAGAATAGGGACACTCAAAAGGATCAAAATGGTATGATTACAAAGGTGTTGAAAAAGAAGGTTGAAAAGGAAAAAGAGCATTGTATGTTGGGAGTAGATTTGGGGGGGGGGGGGGGGGGGGGGGGGGGGGGGGGGGGGGGGGGGGGGGGGGTGGTTTTTTTTTTTTTTTTTGGGGGTTAATTTTGGGGGGCTTGTGAGGGCTTAATAATATTTGAATTATTTCAAAAGCACCGATGTTTCCTTATAAATCTCCCAAATGCATATTTAAGGAGAAAAATAAAATCATTTTGCAAGGTTTTGGAGAATATATGCACGATTCGCAGCCATTCATTGAGGGCAGAGAGTGAGGAGAAGACAACGCCATTCATCGAGGGAAGAGGGAGAAGGAAAGTCAAAGCACATGCATTTCAAAGTAGGGATAGTGAATCAAAGGGGAGACAATGCACGACTTTGTTCCAATAGGGCAGCTAGCCTAGGTGGCAGGCGGGTCCTACGTAAGGCATTGGCAGTGGATAGGTTTCGAGTTTGAATCACTATGGTAGTTTGTTTTGCGATTTTTGTTTGGGTAGAAGAAAGGGATAAATCTATTTTTGCGCACATTCATTTCCAGTAGGTGGGCCAGCCTAGTTGGCACTCTAGCTCATGCTAGAGCGTGGGCTCTATGAGGTTTCATGTTTGACTCTCGATGGTGGCGGTAGCAGACGTGGTAAGGGCATAATTTTTTTATTAAAATTTGTGGTATGTTAGCACTTGATCTAGGGAGACATAAGGTTTAATTTTTACTTTGTAAGGAGTGCATATTGCTTGATCTAGGGAGACATAAGGATGATGTTTTGAAATTAAATATTCTATGTGCATAATGATATTTCAGATTTTGGTTGTGGCTTTATAAGGTTGAAATAATTTTAGAAATAAAGGAGTAATAAGGTGTGTGAAAGTTAAATCAAATATGTATTTTGCACTTAGGGTTTTTGGGTGATGACATTGAAAATTATTTGTGGCTTTTACAAGTAGGAGTTATAAGGTGTTTTGTGGTTTAATTATTATGTGTATTTTTGCATGGTGAAAGAAAGTTTGAAGGGTTTTGTTCTTTGATTAAAAAGCCTTGTTTTGAGAAATTAAAGGGAGTTGTAAAGTAATATCTTTGTGCATATTTTTGAGGAGAGGTTTATCATGTGGATGATTGAAAAAGTGTTATGCTAACTAACCCTTGAAAGTGGCATAAGAAAGACAAAATATTTTGAGACAGGTTTTGAGGGCTCATCTTCATCAAAGCAAGCTAAGAGGTATGGTGACATTATTCCTTCTTTAAGGTGTTTAGTTGAGAAAATATTTTTGAATATTAAGGTGGAGAAATAAGGATTGTATATGTGCATTTTTGGAATTATTTGAGCTAGGGTTTGTGAGACAAATTGTGCATCCTTGTTGAAATAAATTGGAAACACTTGTGCTAGGGTTTTTAAGAATAAATTGTGCATTCTTGTTGAAGGAATTTGTGAAGCATTTGGGTATTGATGTGAGTGACATTGAATGTGAATGGGCAAGTGTTAGAGACTAATTTTGTGAAGCAATTTGTGTATTATTGTTTGAGAGAAAATTTGCAAGGAATATAAACTAGTTTTGTGAAGCAAAGTTATACACTAGTTTGATTTGAATTGAAAGGGATTTGCAAGAAGTAGAGATATGATTTGATGAATGTAAGATATGTGAATGTGAAGAACATATTGGGTATTTGATAGTACATATCATTCTCTATATTTTCAAGAGGTTAAATGAATTCTAGGTAGAATATGTTTGAACTGCCTAGTTAAAGAAAGCATTTATGAAAGAGATATAAGCATTATTTTGAACATAATTTATGTGTAATATTTGGGATTGGTTGAGCATGTGTTATGAGTTGTTTTGAGCATGTATTAGAGCAGAGCAGAGCATAATTATTTGTGGCAGATTTGAGAAAGTCTTGTGAGAAGACTTGAAGCAAGTTTGAGGTAGATTTGAGCAAGTCTTGTGAGAAGACTTGAAGCAGGTTTGAGGTAGATTTGAGCAAGTATTGTGAGAAGACTTGAAGTAGGTTTGAGGTAGATTTGAGCAAGTATTGTGAGAAGACTTGAAGTAGGTTTGAAGATATATTTGTGCATGTAATGTGTGTATATTTGGGATAGTGTTGAGAGAATATTTGTAAGAATACTTGAAATAGATTTTGGATAGATTTGTGAGTAGACTTGAGTAAGCCTTATGAGTAGGCTTGAAGTAGATTCAAAGTAGAGGTGTGTACTAACTTTGGAAGTGACCAGAGAAAAGGAGAGGAGTCTCCTATGGATAGAGTTCCATGAACCAGACTAAAAGGGGATAGAGTTATCTTATGGATAGAGTTCCATGAACCAGACAAAAGGGGATAGAGTTCTCCTATGGATAGAGTTCCATGAACTAGAGTAAAGGAGAGGATATCCTATGGATAGAGTTCCACAAACTAGAGCAAAGGAGAGGAGTCTCTTATGGATAGAGTTCCATGAACTAGAATAAAGGGGATAGAGTTATCCTATGGATAGAGATCCATAAATTAGAGCAATGGGGATAGAGGTCTCCTATGGATAGAGATCCACAAATTAGAGTAGTGGGGATAAAGGTCTCTTGTGGATAGAGGTCCATAAACTTGAGCATAGGGGATTGGTGTCTCCTTTGGATAGAGGTCCATAAACATTGTAATAGGGAATTGGTTCCCAAGAGATTTGTTGAGAAAATTTATAAGAAATATTTTCTTCATGGACGTAACCCACATTGGGTGAACCACATTAAATTTATGTCTCTCATGTGTGTGATGATTTGTGCATTGCTTTATTACTGCTATTGATATTGCAATTGATAATATTGGATAATATTGTTTGGGAAAGAAAAGTAAAAGTTTACCTTATACTGTTCACCCCCTCTCAGTATAAGCTTGTGTTCTTCAATTGGTATCAAAGCAGGTTCCTTCGAAAAATTCTAATAACTTGAAGGAAGATATTACAGGAACATAGATGGCTTCTCAGAATGGATCTTCAACAAATAAGGCTCCATTGTTTTATGGGAACAATTATGCTTTTTGGAGTATGAGGATGAAGACTTATTTGATGGCACAAGGATATGAAACATGGAAATCTGTTGAGGATGGGTTCACACCTACAACTACTCCTCCCATAGATAAGGATGGTAAGCAATTACATGTGAATAATGCCAAGGCTATGAATGGAATCTTAAGTGGATTACGTGAATCAAAATTTGTGAAAGTTATGCAATGCAAATCAACAAAAGAGATATGGGATAAATTGAAGCAAACATATGAAGGAGATAGCAAGGTCAAGTTGGCAAAACTACAAACTCACAGGAGGAGGTTTGAAGAGTTGAAGATGGAAGATGAGGAAGATATTGCTAGATACTTACTTCGTGTTGATGAAGTTGTTAATACCATGCGTGGACTTGGATTCAAAATTGAGGATTCTAGTGTTGCTCAGAAAGTATTAAGATCACTCCCTATAAGGTATGATGCAAAGGTTTCAGCTATAGAAGAGATGAAGGATCTCGATAAGTTGACTATGGATGAGTTACATGGAATTCTCATAGCTTATGAGATGAGAATATAAAAATATCACAATTCCAAGAAAGAGGTAACTTTCAAAGCTTCAAAGAAGACAAAAGATAAGAAACTAGAATCAAGTGATGAGTCAAGTAGTAATGAAGAAGCTAACTATGTGAGAAGAAATAAGGACTCAAGAAAACACAAAGATATAAATACTATGAAATGTTTTAATTGTGGTGACTTTGGTCACTATGCATCAAATTATCCACAAGCTGGAAGCAGTAGCAGTGAAGAGAAAAAGGATTATAAGAAAAAGGAAGAAAGAAAATTCAGGCATGAAAAGAAAAATATGTATGGTCAAGGCAAGCATGAAAATAAGTTCTTTCAAAGGCACAAGAAGAGTTTCTATGTTAAAAGAGCAAGAAGTGCTTCAAGTGATAGTGATGAAAGACTCTCAGATAGTGAAGAAGAAGAGATTCTATTTTTGGCAATAGAAGAGGAAGAAAACACTCCTATTGAAGACCAAGTAGAAGATGCTCCTATAATTGAAGACCTAGAGAAAGGTTTAGAAAGAGAAGAAGAAGGCATAATTGATCTAGAAGAAGAACTTATTGTTGCTCTTAGAGAGTTGAAAAGAGTTAGAAAGCAGAATTCAAGATTGAAGGCTCAAGTTCAAGAAGATGAGGAAATAAAAGAAAAGCTTCTACAAGATCTCAAAAACTCAAAAGCTAAGGCAAGGAGATTTAAAGAAGTCATGGTTGAAAAGTTAGAGGTAAAGGAATTAGAATGTGAAAGGTTAGAACATGAAGTGGTTTCTCTAAGGATGGAAGTGAAATATTCTAAGGATAAGCTGCACAGGTTTGGGAAAAGTTCAAAAGCTTTGGATAACATTATCAATGCACAAAGATCTTCATTTATCAAAATAGGACTTGGTTTTGAAGAAGGACAAGGGAAACAAGAAGAAGGGTCAAGCTCAAGCTCAAAAGAAAAGGAAGTTTCAGAGGAAGATATTGAAGAAGAACCTAAGACTTATGTTGATAAGTTGAAGAGTGGAAGCTTCACTAAGAAAGAAAATAATGCACAAACAAGAAACAGGGACCATCACAGAGAAGGCAAAGAAAGGACTAAGAGACCAGATATTTCAAGACAAGATGAATATTTCTTCCAAGGGCATTGTTTTTCATGTAATCATTTTGGTCACAAAGCTATGCATTGCAGGGTTCATGGAAAGGAGTATGGCTTCACTAAGAGGAACTTCAACTCATTCGAATATGGATATTTCTTTCAAGGCTATTGCTACTCATGTAATCACCTTGGTCATAAAGCTATACACTATAGGGTTCATGACAGAAATGATTATGGCTTCACCAAGAGGAACTTCAAGTCATTTGCACCTTCCAAGAACTACAACATCAGGTGTTACAATTGCAATAATCTTGGGCATAAGGCTAAGTGGTGTAGAACATAATTTCTAGAACTTCCAGAGTCAAGCAAGAATAGGGACACTCAAAAGGATCAAAAGGGTATGATTACAAAGGTGTTGAAAAAGAAGGTTGAAAAGGAAAAAGAGCATTGTATGTTGGGAGTAGATTTACTCCCACCCCAAAATTAATCACCTCAAGGAGAGGAGGTGGTGAGGGGGCTGAGCTAAGAGTCTTATTTTTTAGCCCCAAAGGAGTCCCTTTGCCATTGATGTCAAAGGGGGAGAGTTTCAGTAAGGGGAGAGAAATCAGTAAGAGGGAGCAACTTCTCAGGGGAGTAGATTTGGAATTCAGTGGTTGGAAAAGAAATTTTTAGAAAGGGTTGCCATCAATGACAAAGGGGGAGATTGTTGGAAATATTAAGTATATTGAGTTGTCATTGATGTCAAAGGATTGATGTCAAAGGTTGATGTCAAAGAGAGCTTGGTATGGCAGAAACATTCTTCTATGGTTGGATAATTATGCAAAGGCAAGGTTTAAAATAAAGACCATGGTTTAAGAGAGAAGAGATGATATTATAATATTTTTAATATTATAATACTTGGGCCAAAAGGATTTATTAAGAAAAATAAATCAAAGGAAATATTTATTTTGCAAATGCCAAAGGTTTTAAAAATAATATTATAATATAAGTTTGAAAAGGTTGGAGGCACCAAAATCGTGGAGGGCTTAATAATATTTGAATTATTTCAAAAGCACCAATGTTTCCTTATAAATCTCCCAAATGCATATTTAAGGAGAAAAATAAAATCATTTTGCAAGGTTTTTTGAGAATATATGCACGATTCACAGCCATTCGTTGAGGGAAGAGAGTGAGGAGAAGACAACGCCATTCATCGAGGGAAGAGGGAGAAGGAAATTCAAAGTGCACATGTTTCAAAGTAGGGACAATGAATCAAAGGGGAGACAATGCACGACTTTGTTCCAACAGGGCAGCTAGCCTAGGTGGCAGGCGGGTCCTGCGTAAGGCATTGGTAGTGGATAGGTTTCGAGTTCGAATCATCATGGCAGTTTATTTTGTGATTTTTATTTGGGAAGAAGAAAGGGATAAATCTATTTTTGCGCACATTCATTTCCAGTGGGTGGGCCAGCCTAGCTGGCACTCTAGCTCATGCTAGAGCATGGGCTCTATGAGGTTTCATGTTCGACTCTCGGCGGTAGCAATGATGGACACGGTAAGGGCATAAATTTTTTATTAAAATTTATGGTATGTTAGCGCTTGATCTAGGGAGACATAAGGTTTAATTTTTGCTTTGTAAGGAGTGCATATTGCTTGATCTAGGGAGACATAAGGATGATGTTTTGAAATTAAATATTCTGTGTGCATAATGATATTTCAGATTTTGGTTGTGGCTTTATAAGGTTGAAATAATTTTAGAAATAAAGGAGCAATAAGGTGTGTGAAAGTTAAATCAAATATGTATTTTGCACTTAGGGTTTTTGGGTGATGACATTGAAAATTATTTGTGGCTTTTACAAGTAGGAGTTATAAGGTGTTTTGTGGTTTAATTATTATGTGTATTTCTGCATGGTGAAAGAAAGTTTGAAGGGTGTTGTTCTTTGATTAAAAGCCTTGTTTTGGGAAATTAAAGGGAGTTGTAAAGTAATATCTTTGTGCACATTTTTGAAGAGAGGTTTATCATGTGGATGATTGAAAAGTGCTATGCTAACTAACCCTTGAAAGTGGCATAAGAAAGATAGAATATTTTGAGATAGGTTTTGAGGGCTCATCTTCATCAAAGCAAGTTAAGAGGTATGGTGATATTATTCCTTCTTTAAGGTGTTTAGTTGAGAAAATATTTTTGAATCTTAAGGTGGAGAAATAAGGATTGTATATGTGCATTGTTGGAATTATTTGAGCTAGGGTTTGTGAGATAAATTGTGCATCCTTGTTGAAATAAATTGGAAACACTTGTGCTAGGGTTTTTAAGAATAAATTGTGCATTCTTGTTGAAGGAATTTGTGAAGCATTTGGGCATTGATGTGAGTGACATTGAATGTGAATGGGCAAGTGTTAGAGATCATTTTTGTGAAGCAATTTGTGCATTATTGTGTTTGATCTTTGAGAGTAAATTTGCAAGGAATATAAACTAATTTTGTGAAGCAAAGTTATACACTAGTTTGATTTGAATTGAAATGGATTTGCAAGAAGTAGAGATATGATTTGATGAATATAAGATATTTGAATGTGAAGAACATATTGGGTATTTGATAGTACATATCATTCTCTATATGTTCAAGAGGTTAAACGAATTCTAGGTAGAATATGTCTGAATTGCCTAGTTAAAGAAAGCATTTCTGAAAGATATATAAGCATTGTTTTGAACATCATTTGTGTGCAAGATTTGGGATTGGTTGAGCATGTGTTATGAGTTTTTTTGAGCATGTATTAGAGTAGAGAAGAGTAGAATTATTTGTGGTATATTTGAGCAAGTCTTGTGAGAAGACTTGAAGCAGGTTTGAGGTAGATTTGAGCAAGTCTTGTGAGAAGACTTGAAGTAAGTTTGAGGTAGATTTGAGCAAGTCTTGTGAGAAGACTTGAAGTAAGTTTGAGGTATATTTGAGCAAGTATTGTGAGAAGACTTGAAGAAGATTTGAGATATATTTGTGCATGTAATGTGTGCAGATTTGGGATAGTGTTGAGAGTAGATTTGTAAGAAGATTTGAAATAGGTTTTGGATAGATTTGTGAGTAGACCTAAGTAAGCCTCATGAGTAGGCTTGAAGTAGAGTCAAAGTAGAGGTGTGTACCAGCTTTAGAAGTGACCAGAGTAAAGGAGAGGAGTCTCTTATGGATAGAGTTCCACAAACTAGACCAACAAGGGGATAGAGTTCTCCTATGGATAGAGTTCCATGAACTAGATCAAAGGAGAGGAGTCTCCTATGGATAGAGTTCCACGAACCAAAGCAAAGGAGAGGAGTCTCCTATGGATAGAGTTCCACGAACCAACATAAAGGGGATAGAGTTATCCTATGGATAGAGATCCACAAACTAGAGGAGTGGGGACAGAGGTCTCCTATGGATAGAGATCCACAAATTAGAGCAGTGGGGATAGAGGTCTCCTATGGATAGAGATCCACAAATCAGAGCAGTGGGGATAGAGGTCTCCTATGGATAGAGGTCCATAAACTTGAGCATAGGGGATTGGTGTCTCCTTTGGATAGAGGTCCATAAACATTGTAATAGGGAATTGGTTCCCAAGAGATCTATTGAGAAAATTTATAAGAAATATTTTCTCCATGGATGTAACCCACATTGGGTGAACCATGTTAAATATGTGTCTCTCATGTGTGTGATGATTTGTGCATTGCTTTGTTACTTATATTGATATTGCAATTGATAACATTGGATAATATTTTTTGGGAAAGAAAAGTAAAAGTTTACCTTATACTGTTCACCCCCTCTCAGTATAAGCTTGTGTTCTTCAAAAAAATTCCATAATTCAAAGGAAGGAAATCCCATACTTTCCAAAGATTTAAAAATCATACTTTCATATCATACCCTCTTTCCACAAGAGTATGCCTTTGAAACAATCATTAATATAGTCCATTATTGCTAAAAAATGCCATAAAGTCATACATAAGTGAGATCCCTATATTGCGTATAGCATTTAAACAAACAAGTGTCTCTTATTTCTTCAAATAGAGATAGCATTTAATCAGTCATACTTTCACAAGTATATCCTATTTCTTCAAATAGAAATAACATTTAACACATCATTCTTTCACAAGTATCTCATATTTTTTCAAAAAAAAATACCATTTAACACAACATACTTTCAAAAGTATCTCATATTTCTTCAAACAAAAATAGCATTTAATACATCATATTTTCACAAGTATCTCATATTTATTCAAATAGAAATAGCATTTAACACATCTTTCTTTCACAAGCATCTCATATTTTTTCAAACAAAAATAATATTTAACACATCATACTTTTACAAGTATCTCATATTTCTTCAAATAGAAATAGCATTTAATACGTCATACTTTCACAAACATCTCATATTTATTCAAACAGAAATAGCATTTAACACATCATACTTTCACAAGTATCTCATATTTATTCAAACAGAAATAGAATTTAACCTAATGGATTCAATCATAGTTCTACAAATCCTTCCAAGGGTTTGGTCTACTCTGAGATCATAAACTCGACTTGTTCTACAATCCATAATTATGGTTCACTATATCCTTATGATTGCCAATTTGTCTTGTAATCTATAGTTCTTCCACAAACTAGACTACCAAGTTTTCTCATGATCAATCAATAAGATCATCCTATGGTTCCACGAGTTTAGCTACAATCTCTCTTGCAACCCATCAATGACATTGCTCAAGTTTAGCTACAACTCCTCTCATAATCTATCACACAATATTACACCATAGGTTTACTTACTTGGTCCTTCATTGGTTTTAGGGAATAAATACTATAGGTATACAAATTTAGCAAGTAATTTTTATGACCAAACTCTTATCAGGAATTATTTAAAATTTTAATAGGTATGGTTTAGTCTATTAACCAGACTACTACCTATTTTACACAATTTTAACCAATATGTTTTTGGATAACCCTTCACTCATCAAGGTTGGATTATAACTCATAATAGAGGTTTTACATAGCCCACCCATGTGACTATTATAAATATTTTAAAAGTTTTTCTTAAAATCCTTAAACATAAATTCATCATAATTTTTTCCCACAACTTTCCTCAAGATTTATTTCATGATCTATTAAAATATTGCTACTTGTTTTATTACAAGTTTCATCTTAATATGCCCCATAATTTATTGGGTAGTATTTAAGATACTTTAATAATATTTTAATCCAAAAAGGGTTTTCCTTTTTCTTACCCCCTAATTAATAAAATGTTCCTTAATTTGGTTAGTCATAATATGACCCAAGAGGGTTTCTAAACCTTTGACCCTTAATTGATGCTTTACTCATTAAATCATGGCTTGATCAAAAGGTGTTTGCAATATAATTGTTGTGGTCAAACCCACAACTAATTTCCTACGCCCAAACATGGTCAACTTAAGCACTGGATCAAAATGACCCTATGCAAACCTTCATTGAATTACATAACATACGATGAATCATAATAACCAAACAAAATCTACTAGTAGTTTTACAGGCTAAAGCATGGTCACTCAGCACTGGATCGAAACATCCCACTCACACCTTCATCATAGTGCATAACATACAATGAATCATAATAACCACACAAAGTCTATGACTAGTTTTATAGGATAAAGCATGGTCACTCAGCACTGGATCAAAACATCCCACTCATACCTTCATCATAATGCATAACATATGATGAATCATAATAACCAAACAGAGTAAGGAGGTTACACCCAAAGGCCCTATCATCATTATTGATGCATAAACCTCGAATCTGACCATTGGTCGAGTAAATGGTCGTGTATTTTTTTCCTTAAAGTCCTAGTTGGGTTTCAGCATGCTCTAAGTGGGGTAAAGCTCTTAAATGACTTTCTTATTGATTGAAAACTAGTACATCACTTCTGCACGTAGTTTAGAAAAAGGAGTTAATTTTACTACACCTATCACTATACTGTATTTGTGCATTTCTCTCTATTTAGAGAGTGACTATGGATATGATACTTAATTTCACTATAAGGGCAAACAATTCATGGTTTCCATTTCCTAAGAAACTCCATCATAGGTGCCCCTTTACATAAATAAAAAATGGGCTCAAATTTATTTTTACTAGGGAGAACGATAGACACCCTTTCATGGTTAATCAATGTGTACTCTATTTAGGAGCATAGTAAAGTGTTATGTTGTTTGATTGTATGAGCAACAATGACATATGTTCTAGTGTAGACTCCATAATTTCAACCAGTGATTAGTATACAAGTCAAGGGGAAACTTAAAACATTCTTGTAGAGAAAATTTAGCATGGAGATGTTAGAAATGGATCAAGATTTTTCATTTGTTGATTTGGATAGGTCACTCTTCTCTGGCGCTACCATACTTTCAATATACTACTAAAATTACTAGATAAATGATGTATTATGGATGCTAGATGTTGAGACATACCTCTAGAGTGTATTTTAGACTATTATTTAGGCTTTGGGTAGTCGATTGTGGTATTTAGAGACATCAAAAAACATATCTCAATGGAGGCACTATAATACCGTATGGAGGGTAAAAGCACAAATCCCACATGTACAACATGGTAGAGAGTGTGGGGAAATAAACATTATCCACTATATACTAGGTATTAGCCACCAATCGGTGGTTTCAGGCTTACTATCATCATGGAATTAGGTCTGTTAGGCTCTTATGTGTAATTAGATATACTTTTAATAAGAATACAATAGTTTATATAAGAGCAACACCCAATCAACATGGTATATAGATTTATATAAATAAAACACCTCCATGAGTCATATCAAGTCAAACCTCTATCTAAACATAATAAAGAGAAATATATTCAATAAATAATTGCATCACATAAGAAAATCAAGGCTTATAGATTAAAAGAGTAAAACTCTTTGACATATGGAAATTCGCAAGAATTTCAAGCTCCTTCCTTGCCTTCTGAAACTAGCAGCCCTTCCTTATTATTCTACTCAATAAATGTCTTGACCAATGTATTCTTATGCTAATCCCAAGCTTTCTTATTAAACAAGTTTGATCAAATGTCTCTAAAACTTGGGATTTTTTGGTTTTTGATTCACCAAAAATTGTGAAGAGCATAATCCCTAAGCCCAAGTTCTCCTATTAATTTCTTCAAATTCCTTTCTACAACATGTCCCCCATTTGTTAACCCATGGTGGCTATTTATAGCATTTAGGGGGTTACTTTCCCAAGGGTGAAGGGTAGACTAGGTAATGACTTTTTGGAGAGGTCAAGTGGGGTGGTGATGTATGCATAGTATTTTTGCAGCCAAGAGGAATTGAGGACATGATGCCTCATAGGGTAGTAATAAGGTTTTGAAGACTTAGGAAGACTAAAAATAATTTTAAAATTCCTTCTAGAGCTTGTGAGTACAAATTATTTTCATCATAGCTCTTAATAGTATTTAGAACCATAATACTTTCTCTCAAAGTATTTTAACACTATTTTAAATTGCCAAACACACTTGTAATTCCTATTTACATGGAAGCCCCCTTTTTCTAATAAAATATATGATATTTATTTCTCTAGATATATATTCAAAAATATTAAATAGATCACCACTATTTTTAATACCTTTAAAATTTAAAATATTTTCTATCCCTTCTCAATTCAGCATTAGTCCTATGATTTTTTTCCCAAACATATGGGTTCGATCGAGGTGGGATGTGACAAACTCTTTATGTTTGGAATAAATAATATTTAGTTTCTCACATACTTTGAAGGTTTTACCTTTATTGGCTTGATCTTTGTTTCATAAATCATGATAGAGACAACATCATAATCTAGGATGTATTTCCTATTATCAAATATATTTGGCGTTCTAGTAGTAACCAACCATTTAATTTCTTATTCCATTTCTTGAACTTAATTTTTAAAAAACATCATGTTTCCTTTATAGTTCTATAAATTTCTCTATATGTCTAGGATTTTTCTAATTCTTTTCACTATATATGTACCATCTATTCCATGTTGTTGTGCTTGTGTTGGGGTCATCAATGCAAGGAGTTTTAAGATTTCTTGGTGTTCATCCTTAATAGAATGTTTCTCTTAAAATTATATTATTTTTAATAATTTTCAATATTTATCCTATAGAGGATGTTATCCTAAAGAATTTAGATTCACTCTTTATTTCCTCTTATATATGGTTCCATAAGTCTTTAGCTACCTATATTTCTTATTTTAATTTCGTGTTAACTTCCTTTTCTATAGTCCTTGATGTTTCTAAATCCTTTATCTATTAGTCCTTTTCTAGTGAATCCAAACAAACTACTCTACTCCCTAGTCATCTCTTGCATGAGTTGTTCAAACTTTACAACTTTGAGGTCTTTCACTTACTTTTTCAACTAATATTTTTCTATTATATCTTTCTTCAACCCCATATTTTATTGTCAATGTTGGCCTCTCTTAGCCTTAACATTTTCCAATTCTACCTCCAACCTTATATTTTATAATTGGACTATTTTATCCTCAATTACTAGTTTCTCATACTTCATGGTTATCCCTAGTGTGAGCTAGTTTACCAACTAAACTATTTGGTTAGGATCTAGTTTGTCTAGATCTAGATGTAATACTCTAGCGATCAAGTTTACAAAATACGATGCTATCTTAGAGGAATTGGTCTCTATAGTCTTAACAAAGTATATCTTACCCATATTCCAAAAAAATTTATTAAAATATCATGAAAGGCTTAGAAATATTTCTATTTTATATTTTGTACTCTTTATTCCATATATTTTCCTTAGAAAATTATGTATATTTCCTTAATAGTGTCAAATTTTCATACCTTAAAGGCATGGATAGGTCAAGGTTATTATGCTATATACTAGTAATAGGGGAAGCTCCTACATACTTATATCCTTGGGTAGGCATTATGGGCATCGTCACCTACAAGAGAAGTGAAGAACACAAGCTTATACTAAGAGGGGGGTGAACAATATAAGATTACTTTTTAATTTTATTTCCCAAACAATATTATCCAATATAATATCAATAGAAGTAACCAAAGTAATGCACAAATAATCACACACAATAGAGACACCAATTTAACATGGTTCACCCAATGTGGGCTATGTCCAAAGAATTTTTTTTTTACTATAATTTGCTTAACAAATATTTTGGGAATCCTTCCCTCTTACAATGTTTATGGACCTCTATCGAAAGGAGACACCAATATCCTAATCACGTTCATGTATCCCTATCTATTGGAGACACAAATCCCCTCAGATGATATGTGGATATCGTATCCACAGGAGAAATCCTTATCCTTTTCTCTAGCTGGTGATCCTCTTACAAGACTACTGCCTCCACTACGCTAGCTTATGGATCTCTCTCCACTAAAGACTCATGTCCTCACTGCCCTGGCTAATGGATCTCTATCCACTGGATACTACTATCCTCTGCTCTATCACCTCCAAATATTGATCTCAGATCTATCTCAAATTTGCACTAAACATAATCCTTTGGTCTAGCACAAATATTCTCAATATCTATCTCAAATTTGTACTAAACATAGTCCTTCGATCTAGAAGAAATATTCCCAATATCTATCTCTGGTATAGCTCAAATATATCATTAAATCTGCACCAAAATCTATCCTCATATTTTTCCTCAAGCCTTAACAAAAAGCTTGACTCAATCAAAAATCAACTCTGCTAGATTTGTCCCAAGACTTAACACAAAGCCTGAAAAAATCTATCAATCAACTTTGCTCTTCAAGTCTTCTCAAAGACTTACCTCAAATTTGTCCAAGTCCTTTCAAGAAATTTTTAATTTTAAACTCAAGTCTTCTCTAAGACTTACCTCAAATCTATCCCACAAGTCCTCAATAGAACTTGTCCAATTTTCTCAACAAGTCTTCACCAAGACTTACCTCAAATTTTCTCAACAAATCCTCACTAGAACTTGTCCAATATTATTGTAAGCTTTCACAAAATATCACACAAATCTATTCTTAAACTTTCACAAAATCTTACTCAGCTCTGTCCTCAATTCCCCTCTAGGACTTACTCAAATCTGCTCACAAGATTTCACCAAAGCTTATTCACATCAATTGCAAACTTACATATAAAACTCAACACAATCTCTCACATAAAACCTCTTCAATCCAACAAACAAGTTTCACACAGAATCCTGTTTAACCTCAAAAATATATAGAGAATGGTTAGAGACTCAATATGTTTCACACTCACAACACACTCACAAAACTCAACTTAATATCTTTCAAAAAACTTCTTCAATCACACAAACAATTTTTACTCAGAATCTTGTTTAACTATAGAAACATATGGAGAATGATAAAAGAATCGATATGTTTCTCACTCACAAATCACTTTAACACTTTCAAACTCACTTTCAAATAAATTAAAAAATAAAGAATAATTTGTTTCACAAATCTTGAACTATGACACTAATTCTCTCAATCAATAATGATCAATAAACTTTACTCAACCATCCACTCAATGAAACATAACTTGCATCCAAAACCTAACCAAGTGTTTCACTCTACTTCCAATAATTCACACTACAAACCTTGACTCAAGATAATTCTAATTTTCACATAACAATGATACTCAAGTTCTTTCACAAACCCTAGTTCAAGATTGTATTCAATTTCACATAATAATGATACTCATGATATTTCACAAACCCTAGTCATGCATATGAACACTCAAATATTTCCAAAAATGCTTATCAAACAATCCTTTTCACTCCAACCTTGCATTTCACAACATTCAATCCAACAATATTTCACTCATAGGAATATGTGCCCATACCTTTTGTTTTTATGGAGATATGTCTTCAAAACCTTTCTTAACCACAATCAAATCTTCTTTGCTAATATTAAGGTTAGGTAACAACAATATTTCTCAAAATTGCCTTGCAAATATTTTTCCAATAATTATTTTTCCACACAAAAATAACAAGTCTTAAATACACCTTATAATCTCCATACTTTCAAAATATAATTCAACAATTTTTATAAAGAAAACAACCACAATAATTTTCTTTAGTCACCTTATTTCTGTTAGAGTTAAAGTGCACTATGCTTTTAGTTTGACACTTGTCAATGTTGACTTGCTTTGTTTTTCTTTAGTTAGGATAGTGCACTTTAAGGGGGAATGTTAGAGTTAAAGTGCACTATGCCTTCAGTTTGACACTTGTCAGTTTCATTGACAAGTGTCATGTTCATCATATAGGCCTTCTGCCTATATATGTAACATATTTTTATCAATAAAATATTCCCTTCAGTTTCCCTCCTAACAATTTCTCCTCTTAAAAAAATTAACACATCATAGCTTTTATCTCAAAATAAAATATAATTTCCTTTGCAAACCTTATAACTCCTATCTCATTGAATAAATTCTAACCACCAATATTAAAATTAAACATTTTAATTTCCGTACACCTTATACCTCCCTTGAAAAAACTCACAAGCTATCCTTTCAAATTTCACGCAACCTTTAAAGTGAATTTTTGGATATCAAAAAACTTGAAAAATCAAATCATAAATTGCATACCTTTTATTTTCACTTTGCCCAAAAATATTTCCAACCAAATTCGAACTCCCAACCTTCCTTCCTCAACACCCTAGCCAACACTAGGAAACCGGTTGGGCTATGAGCCTGTCATGACCCGTCACCCTCCTACCTTATTTAAAGAATATTAATTGATCTTGGGGATCAATTAATGCCTGATAAAAGGGGCATAGACCCTAAAGAATTCTACAAAAATCCTAATAAAATAATTTTATGAAGCATAGGAAAATATTAATTATCTCTTAGAGAAGATAATTAACTAGAAACCAATTATAAGGTCTTGTGAAAGATAAATTTGAGGAATTATCTTTTGGAAAAATTATAACAATATAGTAAATTATGTGTAAACAACCTAGTAGTCCCAATTTAGATGGGAATTAAAAGGACTATAGGATTGTTAAATATTATATATCTTATCCATTGGGAAATACCCATATGGCTTCCCTATATTGATGGAAATTAAAATGGAGATATCTTACCCTATCAATAATACTTATAAATTTGTATCCATTATTTGTCTTAATAGTATTAGTTTTATATTTATCCCCTTGGGGAAGGACGCAAAACAAAAATAAGGACACACTCCTTATCTCTAAGTGGACCCTTTCTCTACTCTTAGTTATACCTTACAAGACATGATAATTCTTAAGGGACCCAAGGTATCATTTTAATAATAAAATAATGAGGCTACTATTTGGCCACAAGTGGTGAAATGTCCTATAAATGGAGGACACCTTGTGAAGAAAGGGGCATCTAAGAATTCTTGATGGTCTAGGGAGTATTCTCTCCACATTGGGTGGATCAGAAACCAGAAGACCTGAAAGAGTTTCTAGTTATAGTAAAGAGCAAGCCTAGAGTTTGGAAGGTGTAAGCAAGGGTTGAATATTAAGAAAAGGCTCTTGGAAGGCAAGCACAAAGAAAGAGAATATGGGAGAGACAGGATGGATATTTCTTTTCTTCATTATGATTTATTGTGGGCATAACTTTAGAAGTGGAAATTTTTTTGATGTTTTAAAAACTCAAATAAATAGTGTGTATTTGAGTCCCATCATTCTAAGGACAAAATATAGTTTTTTTATTGGGATCCCTCGAAGAATATTATTTCACTCTAAATTACTTGCTTTAGTACCCGAAACTCCTTAATTTTTATTATACGTGATAAAAATGGGGGAAATGAACTGACCATGTATGTATAGTTATATATGTATCTTCTATCTATATTGTAAATACAATTTAGAGCATTAAAACATATAAAAGTATGTAGTGTAGGGCCATCTAGGGTCAACCCTATGACCTCATGTGAAAATGCTAGCTATCACAAAACAAGTATCCGATCGCCTTAAAAATCCAAATGAAACAATGAGAAGAAAGAGAAATTTTGAACTTCTCTAGAACATAGGGCTTAGATTCTGATAGATCTATTTTGGTTAAACTCCTTGCTTTGGTGTTCTACAAAGTATGGAGGATCATACCGCTAAAGTGCCACTTTGTTAGACGTAAACCATCGATCGGGAATTGTAGGAGTACACCACCAAACTAGTTTGTATAGAACATGTAAGGGGCAAATTTAAGCTTTGGGTGGCAGTGCAAGATGATTTAGTGGTAGTAACATTCTTCTGTGACCCATCTAAAAATTGATGTCATCATTTGGAACCCGACGCTGTTGTAAACCTAGTAGCTCACTTGCCTTAAATCCTCTAACGATGTCAAAACCCAAAATCGAATACGCTATGGATTATTTGACAATGTAAATAAAAGAATTGGAAGTACGGATTGATGGTGGTCAATGGTTGATCCTGCCTAAATAATAGCAAGGTTGATATGTAGTGATCAAAGATCTACTTCCTGTGCACCTTATGAAACTACCATCGAGACTATCATCATAAATGACCCTTTGGTCTATCAAATGAACCTTGTGGTGTAGTAAACTATTAGCTACCAAAATCGTTCCACTATAATACCTCTTCCTGAGATTGAAGTTCACTATCGAGCACAGACCCAAGCAATTAAATGATGGAATGCTATTAATGGAATGAGATCTAACTTAGCATCTCGTAAACATATGACACGATTGATTAACCTCATAAGCTAGGTAAAGGATTTTAACTAAATTAAACTTTTGGAGATTATCTTAATGGGCCTGGTATAGGTATTTTCAACATTATTAAAAATGACCTACCATGGAGTGTTCTCGAGTGGATTACCAACACATCTGATTGAGGATAGAAGGTGGCCCCATGTAGAGGTGTCATCGATCCAAGTAACCAATAGAAATGGGTCACCACACTATAGTTGCTTGTCTTGGTGAAGCATGCCAGTACCATAGCTATCCATGAATACGATGTGTTGCACATCTACAGTCTTTGGTAGGCAAGATACAAAATGACTATTTGACCGCCTCCTACTAGGAAGCATAGACCTATGCACATGTCATCGACTTTGGATGGCTAGACCACTTTTCCTTTACCACACCCTGTTTTAGAAGTGTAGTTGGTATTCATCCACTTTTACCATGACCATATGTGAACGTGATGCCCAAGTAATTGTATCTTTCAATTTTTATTAAAATTTATGTTGTGTCAAAGTCTGCATTGGGTTATGAAGCTATTGCATAGTGTAATTTTTGACAAATGATTAGGTGATATATCCATTGGATTACTTTATTTGGTCTAGATTATAGTCTTATTATAATCACTACACTATTAGATAGTGATGTGTTTGAATTGGGCATAGAAAACCAATTGATAAGCATGGATTAGGAGGTAATAGTTTGATGAAGATTGATTTTATTAAGTTCTATTATAGTTGATCTAAGCCTTTAAGACACCAAAGGGATTATCCCAACTATGAGTAAATATTAATACTAAGGAAATGTTTAAGGTAGTCAGAGTTATTAACATGGGTTTCTACAACTAGATCCATTTATGAAATGATAAATAATTTAATCTAATAATCTAGGAAGAATGGTTTATCAATTAATTAAAGCTATGAGGCTTTAATTCATTGAATATGAAGAATGAACTTGGAATTCATTCTTGAGGGAATTTATGAAACTCCCTCTAACATCATTATGACTTCTCCAAAATATAATTCTAATGATTATCATAATCACACGTGAGATGTTATAAATCCTTATGATGGCTTAGAAAAATTAAGTAGAAGTTTCCTTAATTGCACCTTGAATTTTGAAGGAACAATTGAATTCCTTATGGGTATGAGAAGTACCTTAATGTTATAATGATGACTTAGAGAAAGGAATTGGAAAATTCCTTAATTGCATCATGAACCTATAAAGGGACAATTGTATCCCTTGATTTGTATATTGATTAAAAGGGATCCGTAGATGCCCTTCTATACTTGTAATATTTTACATCTCAAGTTTATGAATATGAGGAAAGAATATATTTTGGAGGTTGGGTTTATTCCCCATGAGGGTTCCCAGGATAAATCATTGTGTCACTCTATTTTGTGGTTTGATGTGTTATTTCTTGTTCCTATTGCTTTTACTTTCAAAAATAAAATGATATATGTGGATGAGATGGTTAAATGTTTAAATGGGATAGTTATGCATGTTTCTAGATTACTGCAATGTTTACATTGAATACTATTTATTCAGTTTCATTTATGATGCTAAGAATGTATGCTTAAATTTCTAAGATGATGATGATTTAATGTTATGTGATTGTGCCATTTACTTTCTAGATTAAATTGGATAATTATGAATGATGCAACTAGTTAGTTCTCACTCTTTGTAATCAATGGTTGTGTGGAATCATAAAGTCGATCATAATGGAATGTAATTCTTGCTTAAGTAGATCTCTCATGTGTTGTTTCAAATCTAAGGTTATGATGTAATGAATTTTATCATAAAAGGCTTCATTGATTTATATTCACCTAAAATACACTCATGATGGTTTAAATTAGAACACATTGGAATTTGGAGTGGGATGAAACCCACAAGAAGGTAAAATTGGTCTTGAACTATAAACCAAAACAAACCTTATATCCTAAAGCTAAGAAGTTGAGTGTGCATGAGGAGGGGTACTCCCATGATGGACAAGTACTGTATTTAAATGACTCTTACGAATAGCAATCTGGATACCTAAAGGAAAGAATGGACAAATAAGTCTTAAGAGGTTTAAAGTTATATAATCATACTTAAGATGACATTCCATGGATTCTATGAGTTTAATCATGGTAGTGATATTGTTATCTTAGAGATCCCTTCTAGAAGAAGTGGATCGGATCTAAGATCTATGAATAACCATTGATAAGGTTAGTTCATTATGATGGATTTCCATCATCAAGGCATTCACCTATATACTGGTCTTGGTGGACCAGGGTGATTTTCCCTTTTATGTGGGATGAAACCTAATGCTTGGCCAACATTCTCATACCAATGGGGTATGAGGGTTTCGTAGAAGCTGATCACTTCTACTCAAAGAGACTCTAATCAAGTCTCAATAGCTCTTGATGCTATCTGCCTTGATAAGTTTCAATCCAGATGGAATGGTTCTACCTTAAGTCATGATTATGTTCCTTGCCTCATGAAAGATATATGAATATATAAAAAAAATAATAATATTTGAGTGGTTGAGTAGTGACAACTGGGGTTGTTACAGTTGGTATCAGAGCCCAAGCTAACTAATAGATTCTAGTTAGATCTAGGTTAGTAAAATATTTGGGCATGAAATAAAACATGAGAGAAAACTCAAAACATAAACTCTAAATAATGCACACTTGGTAAGGACAAGGTCAGTGCTTGAGATTATGATGTCTGAGTTCCTATCCCCCATGAGTAGATCCACAATCATTCAAAAGTGGAAGAGCTAAGTGAACCCTCTTGCATGGGTTTTAAGTGGTGTACCTTAGACTCTTTTGGAAAATTACTCGACATCTATATCTTTTGACTTACTTACTCCTTATTTTCAAGTGTGTAAGAACCGAAGGTTTAGATTTACTAAAGGATCACTTAAGATTAAGGTTATAAAATTATTATAAATAATTTGAAACACTTTGTAGAATAAAACTCAAGTGAGTTAAGATTTAGCCACTAAGGATATCGATCTAGAATAACCTTGGATTAAAATTGGCACATTAAAAGAATATTTTCTTTAATTAATTTTTGTTACAATTTGGCCTTTGACCAAGAGGTTGAACAACTCAACTACAATGAACTCTGGCGGATTACTATTCCGATTAGTAATAGTTCACCCAGAGATAGCCATAGACCTGAACCTTTACCACGGTTAGAGATACCACTCTCTTTGTTGTAATCTAATAGATGTGCTTCACACTATTTAAGCACTAAAATAAGATGCGAAGTGATGCATGTGGTATTATTCTCTACATATGAGAACCCGATGGTAAAAGCAAAAAGACAAAACTCTTGATGAGAATGACTAAATTCAGTTTGGGAATTATCACCATGTGTGAATACAAGTTAGTCATTGAAAACTAACTACTGGAAATTTAAGAACAAGAGATAAACAAAACAATGTTTTCTTTGTTTTGATTTTTGATCAATGTTACAATATACTTTGGGTATGAAAGCTATCACAATATTAGCTGGAGAAACTCCATACTTTTCTTGACATGGAATTCTTTGGGAAGAACTCCACCAAACAACTCCGATAATCTGAGTATCCTGACTCCACAGAAAGGTATGCCACCCGACCACCCGGGTGGTGGTTGTATGTATTGAGGTGTGCTACACTATTTAAATCTGAAACTACTCATTATACCATGCATGTGGTATTATTTTCCAAAGAAAACTGGAGCATAAAATAGTTGGACAAAACATAGAAAAACCAACAACTGAATATTATTAGACAATTTTTTTTATTGCATACAAATATGCCAAAACTAGAAACTGGACATAATAGTAATGGTAAGATGAAAACCCTCATAGTCTTAGTCAGAATCTGAGCTATCATAATCTTCGACTGGAGATAAGCTACACTCGGAATAGATGACTAGAAGAGGAATATTGTAGCGAATTACAATATATCTATCAAATACATAATATGGCCAAGGAGTGCCATGATGTCCATACAACATAAGATCCATTTCTGTCAGACATCGAGTCTGAGCGAATCTATTCTAAATTTCCTAGAATAAGTGAGTCTGCACATACCTTTGATATAGAAGACTCTGATAAAGCTCGCTATCAAAAGCAACCTTTCTAGTGGGAACATATTTCTTGACCACATCCAAATAATAGGATGGTAGAAATTGAAATGGAATATTTAGAGGATCACTTATAGGAGGTAACCAGGAATCCCCAAATTGGACATGGAAAGTCTAGTTAGGCCAACTGAAGAATCTGTCGAACCACTCAAAATGACTTAAAGGACTTTCAAAAGCTAAATAATTATGGGAATTATTCCTTAGCCACACATCACAAAGTGAATTCTGGAAAAAGGTATTGCAATATATCTATTCCATGGATATAAGGGCATTACGAGCTTCGATAGCTTGACTTTGTAAGAAGTTCTACAATCCTTCCCTTTGTTGAAGCAAATTTTGAGGAGCCCAAACAAAAGATTCATAAAATTCATGTTGCTCTTCTTCATAACAAAACATGATGGCTAATTACTAAACTAGTTTCCTACCAAAAGGAAGTTAAGAGAATTTTTCTCTCTTTTTGATAATGTGCTTGATGTCAACAAATACTCATTACATATTTGGAAAAGAAGTACCTAAAGGTAAGGCACCAAAATAAGTGTGCACGAAATCAACCTATGGAACCATTGAAGGGGGCAATGATAGGACCTTACGTAAAGGTGAAAGGACACGTGCCACCTCGAGAATTGATAAGGCAAATCAAAATATTCAATGGGACAATCAAGCCAAATACGAAGAGTGTCATGGAAGCTGAAGGATCCACCTTGGGAACATCAAGATGCTATCGGTTAAATGAATGGACAAGATTAATAGGTTGGAAATTGAACTAGATAATCACTTGGATCAACAACAAAAATCTGAAAAGTGATTGTATGTAATAACTTACAGGTTTTTAAATCTTTCACCTACTCATGGCATCCAATATGATCATATTCATGGCAGGATTTTCCTGGATGATATTAGTTATATGTGGTGTAAACCCCATTGTATGCCTTATGATCCTTTTGCTTTTGCTTATCGATCTAGTGATGCATCTACCCTGAAGGGAAGAAACTAATAGTTAGTATTACCATATCTAAACAAGAAGAAGGGGCAGTTATAGTAGGGGATACAACAATGAGAAGAACTAGAAGAATAGCTAAGGGAACAATGAGAGAGTCTCCTATGCAAAATGCCTAGGAAGATATCTGGGCATAAGAAAGAACAAGGTTGGAGGCCAAGAGAGATGCTACCATTTCTGAGTGAGATAGGCTCAGATCGGAGATATTACAAAGAAATAATTGGAGAGCAGCAATGATGGCAGCCATGCTCATAGAAAATCCATAATTTTTCCACTAAGGGAAGAATTTAATGCTGCATTTTTGGAATCTTGTTTGGTTGCCTTGCTAAATCATGGTATGCTTCTTCCACCACAACCAACTATTAATACACAACATGGGAGAAGGGGAGGTAGTGATCAAGAAGCTACTGGAATATTAGCTCCACCACCATCTCCAGCCATAAGTACCAACATAGTACAAGGAGAGGAACAGGACCCAGGAGCATCAACCTTAAGGTCCTTTAGACCACCACTTTGTAGGCCACCACTTGTAGTAGATTATTCATGCCAAGGATGAGGCATAAACATTAGAAAACTTTTGAATTTTATATTTTTGTTTGAATGCTATATGAATATTATTGTTTATAATGAATTTAATTAGTTAGTATGTGATTCAAAGGAATGCATGAACATTGATTTTTGTTTGTATAAAAACTCAATGAATTTGAAGAATGGATTGGTGTCCATTCTTGGAGAAGGTATGGGACTTCTCCATGATGATATAACCAAGAGACATCTGGGTGGATGCTCTAGTATTAAAATGCATATTAGGATATATGTGGATATCCTAAATTGAGATTCTAAAATTATGATGTGTCTTTGTTAACACTTGATTTTATTAGGTTAATTCATGTTAGGGGTTAACAAAATTATACTGTGATACTCCTTGGTGGGAGTTTTGATAAAATTAACAAGACTTTTTATGTCTAATAAGGTACAAATGCATAATTTCATGATATCTCTGTAACACCATTTTGCAAATTCTATTATTGTAGTGCTTTAAATTCAGTATTTGTGCAGTAATAGATGGTTTAAAACTATAATCTTTGTGATGAGATTATGTATTGATGATGTTTTCAATACTTTTTGATATGCAAAATGGATGTTATATTGTTTATAAGGACATGGTACTGCTGATATTTTACATTTTTGTAGGTCCAGGTACTCTCATGGATGGAAGATGAAGCTTGCCATCAAGATTGAAGTGTTGGATGAAAGAAGAATCTGATTGTAAAACAACAGGATAAATACTAGCTTTTTCTAGACAAATGTATTTTTGTAAGGTAGATGTTCAAACATAGAGGACTATGTTTAATCTAAGGGGGTGTATGTCATGACCCATCACCCTCCTACCTTATTTAAAGGATATTAATTGATCTTGGGGATCAATTAATGCTTGATAAAAAGGGCATAGACCCTAAAGAATCCTACAAAAATTCTAATAAAAGAATTTTATGAAGGATAGGAAAATATTAATTATCTTTTAGAGAAGATAATTAATTAGAAACTAATTATGAGGTCTTGTGAAAGATAAATTTGAGGAATTATCTTTTGCAAAATTATAACAATATAGTAAATTATGTGTAAACAACCTAGTGGACCCAATTTAGATGGGACTTAAAAGGACTATAGGATTTTTAAATATTATATGAACTATCCTATCCATTGGGAAATACCCATATGGCTTCCCTATATTGGTGGAAATTAAAAGGGAGATCCCTTACCCTATCAATAATAGTTCTAACTTTGTATCCATTCTTTGCCTTAATAGTATTAGTTTTATATTTGTCCCCATGGGAAAGGATACAAAACAAAAATAAGGACACTCTCCTTATCTCTAAGTGGACCCTTTTTCTACTATTGGTTATACTTTACAAGACATGATGAGTCATAATGGGTCCAAGGCATATTTTTAATATTATTATAATGTGGCCACTATTTGGCCCATGAGTGGAGAAGTGTCCTATAAATAGAGGACATTTTGTGAAGAAAGGGGCATCTAGGAATTCTTGATGGTCCTAGGGAGTATGCTCTCCACCTTGGGTGGATCAAAAACTAGAAGACTTGAAAGAGTTTCTAGTTATAGTAAAGAGCAAGCCTAGAGTTTGGAAGGTGTAAGCAAGGGTTGAAGGTTAAGAAGAGGCTCTCGGAAGGCAAGCACAAAGAAAGATAATATGGGAGAGATAGGTTGGATCTTTCTTTTCTTCATTATGATTTATTGTTGGCATAACTTTAGAAGTGGAAACTTATTTGATGCTTTAAATATTCAAATAAATAGTGTGTATTTGAGTCCCATTAGTCTAAGGATAAAAGATAGTTGTTTTAATGAGATTCCTCGAAGAAGATTATTTAACTCTAAATTACTTGCTTTAGCACCTGAAACTCCTTAATTTAAATTATACTCAGTAAAAATAGGGAAAATAAACTGACCATATATATATATATATATATATATATATATATATATCTCTTGTCTATACTTTAAATACAATTTAAAACATTAAAACATATAAAAGTATGTAGTGTAGGGCCACCGAGGGTCGACCCTACGACCTCGTGTGAAAACGCTGGCTATCATAGAGCTAGTATCTGATCGCCCTATGAATCTGAATGAAACAATGGGAAGTAAGAGAAATTTTGAACTCCTCCCGAATGTAGGCTTAGATTATGATAGATCTATTTTGGTTAAACTCTTTGTTTTGGCGTTCTACAAATTATGGAGAATCATACCGCTAAAGCGCCACTATGTCAGAGGTAAACCATCGGTCAAGAATTGCAGTAGTACACCACCAAACCAGTTTGTATAGAACACGTAAGGGGTGAGTTTAAGCTTTGGGTGGGAGTGCAAGATGATTTAGTGGTGGTAACCTTCTTATGTGACCCATCTAAAAATCAATATCATCATTTGGAACCCAATGCTGATGTAAACCTAGCAATTCATTTGCCTGAAATCCTCTGATGATGTCGAAACCCAAAATTGAATATGCTATGGATGATTTGACAATGTAAATAAAAGCATTCGAAGTGCAGATTGATGGTGATCAATGGATGATCCTGCCTAAAAAATATTGAGGTTGATATGTAGTGATCAAAGACCTACTTCTTGTGCACCTTGTGAAACTACCACCGAGACTATCATCATAAATGACCCTCTGGTCTACTGAATGATCCTTGTGGTGTAGTAAACTATTAGCTACCAAAATCATTCCACTATAATACCTTTTCTTAAGATTGAAGTTCACTGTCGAGGACAGACCCAAGCAATTAAACTATGGAACGCTATTAATGGAATGAGGTATAACTTAGCATCTCACCAACATATAACACGATTGATTAACCTCATAATCTAGGTAAGGAGTTTAACTAAATTAAACTTTTGGAGATTAAATTAATGGGCCTGGTATAGGTATTTTAAATATTATTAAAAATGACCTATCGCAGAGTGTTCTCGAGTGGATTACCAGTGCCTCTGATCAAGGATAGAAGGTAGCCCCATGTAGAGGTGTCATCGATCCAAGTAACCAATAGAAAGGGGTCATCACACTATAGTTGCTTGTATTGGTGAAGCATGCCAGTCCCATAGCTATCCATGAATACGATGTGTTGTGCATTTGTAGTCTTTGGTAGGCAAGATACAAAATGACTATTTGATCGCCTCCTACCAGGAATCATAGACCTATGCACGTGTCATCGACTTTGGATGGCTAAAGCACTTTTCCTTTACCACACCCTGTTTTAGAAGTGTAGTTAGTTTCATCCACTTTTACCATGACCATATGTGAACGTGATGCCCAAGTACTTGTATCTTTCAATTTTTATTAAAATTTGTGCTGTGTCAAATTCTGCATTGGGTTATGAAG
Source organism: Wollemia nobilis (assembly GCA_028583015.1). Lineage (NCBI taxonomy): Eukaryota > Viridiplantae > Streptophyta > Pinopsida > Araucariales > Araucariaceae > Wollemia > Wollemia nobilis. The sequence continues at coordinate 9,943,523 of JAQPPZ010016858.1, read as the reverse complement.
CGATTGCATAGTTTACTTTTTGATAAATGATTAGGTGATATATCCATTGGATTACTTTATTTGGTCTAGATTACAGTCTTATTATAATCACTACACTATTAGATAGTGATGTGTTTGAATTGGGCATAGAAAACCAATTGATAAGTATGGATTAGAGGTAATAGTTTGATGAAGATTGTTTTTATTAAGTTCTATTATAGTTGATCTAAGCCTTTAAGACACCAAAGGGATTGTGTGAGTAAATACTAATACTAAGGAAATTTTTAAGGTATTAAGAGTTATTGACATGGGTTGCTACAATTGGATCCATTTATGAAATGATAAATAATTTAATCTAATAATCTAAGAAGAATGGTTTATCAATTAATTAAAGGTATGAGACTTTAATTCATTTAATATGAAGAATGAACTTGGTATTTATTCTTGAGGGAACTTATGAAACTCCCTCCAACATCATTATGACCTCTCAAAAATATAATTCCAATGATTATCATAATCACACATGAGATGTTTTAAATCATTAGGATGGTTTATAAAAAGGAAGCTGAAGTTTCCTTAATTGCACCTTGAATTTTGAAGGAACAGTTGAGTTCCTTAGGGGTGTCAGAAGTACCTTCATGTTATAGTGATAACTTAGAGAAAGGAGGTGGAAAATTCCTTAATTGCATCGTGAAACTATAAAGGGACAATAGTATTCCTTGATTTGTATATTGATTAAAAGGGATCCAAAGATGTCCTTCTTTATTTGTAACATTTTACATCTCAAGTTTATGAATATGAGGAAAGATTATATTTTGGAGGTTGGGTTTATTCCCCATGAGGGTTCCTAGGATAAATCATTGTGTCACTCTATTTAGTGGTTTGATGTGTTATTTCTTGTTTCTATTGCTTTTAAGAAAATGATATATGTGGATGAGATGGTTAAATGTTTAAATGGGATAGTTATGCATGTTTTTAGATTACTATAATGTTTACATTGAATACTATTTATTCAGTTTCATTTATGATGTTAAGAATGTAATGCCTAAATTTCTAATATGATGATGATTTAATGTTATGTGATTATGCCATTTACTTTCTAGACTAAATTGGATAATTATGAATGATGTAACTAGTTCGTTCTCACTCTTTGTAATCAATGGTTGTGTGGATTTATAAGGTGCTCATAAATGATTGGAATTATCACTTAAGTAGATCTCTCATGTGTTGTTTCAAACCTAATATTATTATGTAATGGATTTTATCATAAAAGGTTTCATTGAGTTATATTCACCTAAAATACATTAAGGATGACTTAACATAGAACACACTGAAATTTGGAGTGGTATGAAACCCACAAGAAGGCAAATTTATTTTGAATTGTAAACCAATATAGCCCTTTTATTTTAAACCAAATAATGTGTAGGAGGGATACTCCCATTTGGACAAGTAATGATACATGTATACAATAAAAAAGGAATGCCTAAATGAAAGGATAGACATATAAGCCTTATGCAGTTTAAAGTTATATAATCATACTTAAGATGACATTCCATGGATTCTATGAGTTTAATCATGGTGGTGATATTGTTGTATTAGATATCCCTTCTAGAAAAAGTGGATCAAATCTAATATCTATGAATAACCATTGATAAGGTTAGTTCATTATGATGGATTTCCATCATCAAGGCATTCACCTATATACTAGTCTTGGTGGACCAAGGTGATTTTCCATTTTATGTGGGATGAAACCTAACACTTGGCCAGCATTCTCATACTAGTGGGGTATGAGGGTTTCATAGAAGCTGATCACTTCTACTCAAAGAGACTCTGATCAAGTCTCAATAGCTCTTGATGCTATCTGCCTTGATAAGTTACAATCCAACTGGAATGGTTCTACCTTAAGTCATGATTATGTTCCTTGCCTCATGAAAGATATATGAATATAATAAATAAATAAAAAAATTATTTGACTGGTTGAGTAGTTACAACTGGGGTTGTTACAGAGCCCACACAAAACTCAAGGTGCACGATTTACGATTTTTCCCTTATGTATTTTGTCCTCTAATGCAAAAAACCAAAAAATTTCCTTTGCAAAGAACACAGTATGAATCAAACCCACATATTTGCCCTCTCAATGCTTTCGCTTGACCTCAACTACGACCTATGCTACCGTCGTCAGTGGTACCTCCTTTGACTTCCACGTTTTTCAAAACTAGCTCCTTGTCTTCTTTTTCAAAGCACGAAACATCTTCCCTCAAAATACGAAGTGCACAAATTATATTAGCATTGCACAACACTTGATAGCATAGTTCAAAGGGAATAAAATGAGAATTTATTTTCCCTTTTTATAGACATTTTCACTTGCACATAACTCGTCAACCCATAATTCGATTTGAAAATTGAATTTAGATTTAAATATTAAATTTAAAAACCTTGGCCATCCATTATTTATTTAAATTAAAATTTTAACCATTGGTTAAAATATTTTAATTTAAATATTTTGCAAGTTGTTTCATGGGTCTTTTCAAGAATAAATTATTTTAATAATCTCTTGGACCCAGTTTACTTCACCTCATAAAGTTGTCTGATAATATTAAATAATATAATATTATTATTTAATTTAAACTTGCATCTCCTTCCTTGGTCTTCATCATTTTGGGCCTTTTTAGGCATATAATATTAAAAATAAATATTATATCCTATTCCTTTTCAAAACCTTATTGCTTTTGGAAAACCACTTGATGTCCTTAATGATGAAAAAACTGAAACAATACTCTCTTAACATCAATGACAATAAAACTACTCAAAATTGCCAACAAGAAGTTGCCTCACATGGGATAAAGGATGAGTGGAAGTGGTAGGAATGGAAAGAGGAGTAAAGTAAGTCATAACAATACCAAATGGTGTGGATGTGGGAGGATTGGATTGTGATGCCAATTTAGTTAGGGTATTTAAAAAATATATCATGGTATGTGTAACTATGGGATGTGATGAAAGGACTTATGCAAGTCAAAAAGAGGTGATGGAGGCAATCCCTACCATGATAGTGATGATGGTAGGTATAGTACATCTTAGTGACCCATGGGGAGAGTAGCACATGGGATATATGTGGGTCACACTAGTGGATGATGGAAAAAACACAATAAAATGATGGAAACAAGAATAAGTGGGGATAGATAAGGAGTAGGACAAGACAGAGAAGTTATAGTAGAAGAAAAAGAAGCAATAGATTGAGAAGGTGGGATAGAATATGGAGAGTATGTAGGTAGGAGTGAATGCATTATTGTCCATCAAAATAACCATTTTCTATTCAATTTCTCTAGCTACCTCATCAAACATGGATCCATATCTTTCAAACCCTTTTTCCTTTGATTTTCATTAGATTAAATATCACACAGAGCACTATTAGAGTGGAAGCTATAGCTAAGATGTTGATCATCAATGTAACTTATTTTCTAGACTTTCACTTCTATGGGACCAAGGTTCCTACTATCATTGCTACATTTACAAGTATCTTTGCCCATTTTGTGCCATTGGGATGCATCCTATCTCATATTGTAGAGAATTTGGCATCAAATGGACCAGTCCTTGTGGTTTTGGTTATTGTGCCAATTTCATACCTCATTCTTGTTGAGTGGTAATTTTGCCCAATTGCAAAACCACACTCACCCTTAGGATTTTTATCACAAAACCCTCTCTTGCAAAGAAGTTATAACAAAACAACTTCTCCAAGGTTTCGCTATATAAGCATTGCACATGTGTATTAGTAATCTCAATGAAGATATATTCAATCAAATTATAGGAATACCTTAGTGATTGCAAGTAACTATTAACAAGGGGCATGTATTGGTTTATTTTATCATGCTATACTAATGATTATTCATAAAACTTAAATAAAAGAAAATGTGAATTGGCCCTCATATGACCACGATGTAAAGCCTTAATTCCTTTTATCTTGAATCTTTTAGGTAGATTTTATCTTCTTTTGATTAAGTAGATTTTAAACAAGTTTTCATCTTGCATTAAACCCTACTTTAAGCATGAAGTAGAAGATTAAAATCTATCTCTGAATTGGAAACATAAAGAAATGCCAATAGCCTTTGATATAATAAAATAAATCACCCCTCTTTGATGAAATTAATTTTCATAAAGAGATGATAATTCATTGCTTTAAAATAATGGCCTTAAAATGTCCTCATAAATTATCCCTCTTTAATGAAATTATGATTTTCATAAAGAAGAAATAATTTAATGCTTTAAAAAAATACCCTTTGATGTAATGTATAAATTACCTTTCTTTAATGAAATCAGAATTTTCATAAAGAAAGGCGAATTTATTGCTCCAAAAATGATAGCTTATGAAATGCCATAAAAATTAACCCCTTTTTATGAAATTGCAATTTTCATAAAGGGAAGTTCATTTATGCTAGCAAAAAAAATGTAAAGCTAAAAAAATCTGATTTACCTTCAAACTATGAAAAAAATTCTGAAATTATAAAAACTTCATACAACAATGATTTTCAACATTGTTATAAAATCGAAATGACTTCGGAATGAGCTTGAATTTGTTTTGTATGAAATTTTGAAACTCGTTCTTCACACCCATGTATTTATTTTTGCCATTTATTTATTTATTTATTTTAATCCTCGAAATTTTTAAAAATGAAATTTAGAAAAATAAAAAATAAAATCTGGAAATGAAAATAAAATGCAAAAAACCTAGAAAATAAACTAATAGCAATTTCATGCTACCCTATCATGCAAAACATGAGATGTGAGAGTTTCTTAACATAACCCAACCTAACTGGAACTACATTTGCATATCCTAAAATAAGTTAGGTGAAAGCTTCTAGGGAATAAAATGACTCCTCTATTTTTAGATATTCAACAATGCAACCATGAAATGCATTAAACATTACCTATAAATCTAAAGCGATATCCTGTCACTGTTATCCCTAGCCTTTACCCATTTCATCTATTCCTCATCGAAGAAACTTGTCGTGTCATGTCATCGTTTCTTCTACACTGGTAAGGTTGGTCATCAATATATCAGAGTCCAAACCATTCTAACCATCACTATCTAATGCCACCATGGCTGTATGGATGGTTGCTTCTAACTTCAACCATCTATGTTATCTAATCGTATCTTTGTTTGTATAATTTTGCTGTCATATCCCTACTAAATCGATGTTTCCTCCAACATTAGGTGAGAGGTCTGCCTTTTGACATATATCATAGATATATTCACCCCATAATATGTCCACCTCACATCCATTATTGTATCATAATATGGCCAAAAAAATTATGACACTCCACCTGGTGCAGATGCAAATTGGTGTTACCCCTCCTTTGGGTGTTCTTTCAGCACCTCGATAATCATTTATGATCCAATAATCGATGTTCCTGTTGCTCAAGACCATTTTTTGCTTACACTATCTAGAGGACACTCCATTTTTCCACTATGTACCCTTTATGGTCTAGCGCATGTAGATAAAACTATCCCTTCTAATTATGGTGTTCGGGTAACCTGTGCTATGTCCTCTATGTATTCACACTATGATCACTACCAGTTCTACCTACCACTACATTCTATTTTTTTTAACTCCTGTTGAATCACTACTTCATGAGATTCTTCGAATACCTCCTTCAACATGCGATATCCACTACTTCACCTTTGTACTATAATAGACCCCCAATCTACCATGTGTGAGGGATGATTTCTTAGCAAAGTTGAACATCATATAGCTGCCACCATACTTTTGACATCGATCTTTCATGTAGTCTCATTACTATCCATCCCCCATCTGTCATAGGAAGCGTAAAATCTCCAGTGATCCTAAAATTTTTAGCAAGGTAACTAGCTTAGCTTCATCAAATTTAGTCCTCAATTTGCTTCATTATCATTGCTCTACGACTTCTTTGTTTTGACTAGTGAATCATCATGCATCTGAATATCCCATCATCAACACACACCACCCTGTATCGAATCACCATTAACTTGTGGGTCCCATGTGCCATGTCAGTCACTGCCCATCGATGAATAATATGCATTCACATCTTGTAACATCATGCTTTCCACATCCAATAGTGCTATGTTCATGGTATCCATTCAATTCATCAACTTATTTGACCATCAATATTTTACTTTCTGGGTGTGGCAGCAATATCAATAAAAAATATGAAGATATTCGATCTGCTCTCTACACAAAATGTAAGGCATAACTAGTAGAATGTCAATATCACCCTCATTCTACATCTAATTGAATTGAAATTGATGCATTCCCCTTTATGATAGCCACTATTATCATGAAAATTGACCATACCATGAGTTCGTCTACTTCCCTATCAGATTATCAGTCAATCTACGTGGACTTATATGAATTGTAGCCATCCATGATTTGTATCGCTAGTTTTGAGGATCTAGCGGATCACCATCCATGGGTCTGAGATGTACTATCAACATCTTCTGCACAATGCTCAAAAAATATTCTCTTTCGTTTTAACACTTACAAGCCCCATAATGATTTTAGTTGTTATTGTGCTCAAAAATTCTTCATGTTAGCGTTCTGGTTTGAATCCTCTATCAAAGACACATTTACCCTTTTTGGTTGTATTCCTTTGCACCAAAATTCATCTTTGGATTTCAAATCACTCCCATTCCATGCTTTCTATTAGGACATTCATCTCAGGCCCCGTCCATGATTGGTGTATCTTGTTTGGCTCCATGGTTGTGGTAACCCACTCACTACTCTTTGTTTGGATAGTCTATACACCCTTCACATCATTGGAGTATTGGTTTGCATCCACCTTATACAATGGATTGTAGTCGCTCACTCTAATCATCATCACCTAAGTCCTCCCAGTACGTCACTGCTATCACTACCTGCGTAGACAACGTAGACCTCCACATCTGATTGGATCCTACGTCATCATCTACAAATTAGAGTCGAAAGGGATCATGTGCCAGTCCCTCATGGAGACATTTCTCCTGCATATTAAACAATGAGAATGAAATTAGGGTAGTCAATGTATTAAGAGAGAAGACTTTATATCTTATAAAAACCAATCTTTGATTAATATTAATATTAATAAATCTAATTAATATTAACATTAATAAATATATATAATGTAAACAAACAAAAATATTCATCTTTTAATATTAAGAAGAATAAAAAACTTTTCATTTTTATTTATTTAGATTTTTTTTGTTTATTATTATATGCATATATAAAATAAATATACATGTCTATAATAATGCTTTATTTATTTTATAATATATATTTATATATTATTTATTTATTTCCTAATATATATGAAATAATTTTACTTAATTTCAAGACATAACATATATATATATATATATATATATATATATATATATATATATATATATATATATATTAGATTTGTTTTCAAAAGTTAAATGAATTTAGCTTTAAAACATCAAAACTAACCTATTGAAACAACAACTCTGACAAAACCACCTTTAATAAAACAAATAAGGAAATGTGAACACAAATAATATTACAAACATTCCAAAAGAAGACAGTAGAAAACAAAAGACACTATACAAAAAAGAACCTCGAAAATAGAAATGAGCCTATCGAGGATGGAACCTATCCAAATTATCGCTCCAAGGATACCGAAACTCTCCAAAAAATAAATAAAAATGTGGATCCCCAAGTTTTGGGGCTAGTTTTTGAGAAGCCACAACCAATGGTGACTCTACTGGGAAATGCTCCTGAGTATTTCAGGTGAAGAACACAATATAAAATGAGAACACAAAATATCCATGAAATAACCATTATTTAGTGATGTCTTGAGAAGGCGGTGTAAACAACTTTGAATAAAAATAATTAATCCATATGACTTTCCTTAGTGTGTGAAAAAGTGATTCATTTTTGCATCCTTGAAAACCGTCCAGATTCTATCATCTATTTTGCATTAGGCTATGAAGTACATATCATAAAATGAAAACTCTTATAGATATAGCCCCACTACCAATCAGTTATATATAGCCCCGATAGGGTTTATCTAACTCATCCTTGTGTTTCTTAAAGCTTTACAAATCATTTCTTTTTACCCGAGCTGTGTCTAAACAAAGACCTACTGCTAGTTAGGCATCCATAGCCCCAGTAGAGTTTATCTAGATCTTGTGACTAATTTGATCAAACTTTTCAATGCTCATTTTCTTCTTTTTTTTCACAAGAAAAATTTCGCAAAGATTCATGCATCACTGGGGTTAGGAAGCCTACAAGTGGAGTGTGTTGGATTTTTTCCTAGGGTTGCAAATCAAGATAACTTCATCCTTCATAATTTCTAGAAATACCCTTTAATGTATGTGAGTTACATGTGGAGCTTTAGCGAAATATTTTATTGTTCCACTCTCCACCATCTTAGTCCCAAAATCTGAGCATGATCACCAAATAATTCATCCCCATTTTCTTGGGTTCACCTATTTTCATATTAGATACTCCAACCTACTAAACAAAGAAACACAAAAATAGGCCAGAGACCATAAGTTAGCGACCACAAAACATTACCTCAAAAACACAAACCAAAATAAAACTTAATTTAAACTAACAAGACCAGAAAACAAAACCAATAACTAAGGACAAATCATAAAAATAGAAAACTAAAATTGAAACATGAAAACAAAAACTATATGCAAATGTACAATATGGTATAGGATTATGCAAAGTTTGAGCTATCATTTCCATGGATCCCAAATATGATTAGCACATTTTAAAAGACATATAACATGATATGGAAGCCAAGTTTTACAAAAATCCATTGAAAATATGATTAGGCCAAACAATACAACAATATTCAACTTGCATCTCTTACCCCACCAATTTTATTTAGTTGTATTAACAATCCCATAGGTGAGATTCAAATAATTAAATTGATTAGACAAAATTTGATTTTCAATTCTTTCTTTTCTATTCTTTAATTTGTCAATTTCACAACTCAATTAATGATTTAGAACTAGGCTTTCCTTTTCAAATATGAGAAGATGCAAACAAGATCCTATTTCTAGAAATTTCAAAGCCAAATCATTTTTAATATTTTTAGGGCAATCAAAATTATGTAACAATTTGCAAGAATATATGATATCTACTAACTGAGAATCATTATAAGCTTTTATCCTAGATTTGATTGTTAATTGTTGGTGAACTTGGTTCAAAAATTCAAGCACATCAACTTCTATTTCATTCAACAAAGCAATATTAGTAGTGTTGTGAGTAGAAATCAACTCTAGTTCTTCATTCACCACCAATGGCATTTCATCATAAACATTTGAATAATGAGTTATTATACAAATATTAACATGAAGCTTGGATTCTTGGACACAAAAGGTTAGATTCTACAGTTTGTAGATTTTCATTTACCAAGGCTTGGTGAATCTTTGCAATTCCCTCTTTTACCTCATGGTCTTTATCATTTTCATTCTCTTGTAATATTTCATCTTCATTGATTACCTATTCATCAAACATACTGAATTTAGGCATCCAATTAAATTTGTGACCATTCTTTTCAATCCATAAGTCTTGTTTATCTAGGGATGTATCAAATAACACATCACCATGATCAATCACTTGAATTGCTTCAAATAGATCAACATATTTGTCATTTTGTTCTAATTCCTCATTGACCATCCATGATATCTCTTCATTTGAATCTACAAAACAATCATACGAATTTTTATCTAAACTTTTAGAATTCCAAAATGAAAGAGCAGATTTTACCTCTTCCTCATCTAAAATAGATGAGTCTTAAGAAACATTTACCATTTCTTCCCTTTCTATTTCAACTAGATATTAAATAAATTCATATTCAACATGATCTAATTTGGGAACCTTCTCCATTTTTGCAAATGCAATATCTTCATGTGAAATGGTGATTTTAGCATCTTGCATGTTAATAGAAATCTCATCGATAGGGGTGTGAAAAGTAGATGATTCTTCATATATTCCCCAACCATTGTAAAAATTGTCATCTAAATTCATGGGATGAAATTATATTGTATCTTTGACATGATATTTTAATTCATATATCAATTCTTTTTCTTATTTATCCTCGGTAGTAGAATCATTATCATTTTCCAACACTTGATGAGATTTCAACCATTCTTCCAAAAAATTCTAAAATTGTACAGGACCTAAATATCCTCATGTGAGAAAGCAGTTGTATTATCTTGCATATAAATTGACACTAAATTTTCATTATAAGGTTTTGAGTGAGTGTATTCTTCCCACTTCTTCCAAGAATCATAGTAGTCATCTTCCAAAATCAAATGATGATGCTCATCTGCTTCTTCAACATCTTCCAATCCATCAATGTGTTTCTCATAAAATTCACCTTCACCTTGATTAGATGATTCAATAATTTCTAAAAGTGAGCTACTCTTTGTATTCAAGTTTGCAAGATCAAAATCCACATTTGTAACCCATGATTCAATTTCATCACAATTTAGAAGGCATGAGTTTTCTTGGCAATCAGTTTCAACAATCTTATCCAAGATGTTCTCCGAACACAAGTGGTGAAATTCTATCATGTCTTCAAATTCATTTATTGATTCTCTTTCAATTTAACTTTCAACCACTTTATTCAATTCTATGGAAGGTTATGTCCTATCACATATCTCAAAACTAGTTAGATTTAGGACATCTCCATTATCTAAATACTCGTGCATTTATAGAAATAAACTCATCTCTACACAATCCTAATTTGTGGATGTTGGCTTGGCAACTTGCACCTCCTATTGGATGATATCTAAGGTTTTTATAACATTTGGACATTATAATTCATCCCCTTGATCATTCACCTTAGGTATCATTGGAGTGAAGGGTGATATATTATATGGTTGGTGTAAGTTGGTATCAATAACTCCAGAAGAACAATATCTCAGGGGAACATGTTATGCCTCCACTTGCCATTGTTCTACCATTATTGCAACCTCATATATTCTATGCAAATATGGGTCATCAATATTTTCCCCTAATAGTGTAGCAAGTACAGGGGGATGGCTCCCATGTTTACTTGAATAGCTTCCTCTTCTGTTATATCATAATGTTCCAACACTTCAGTGTGCAACCCGTAGAAACTGTCGTTAAATTGACTCATGGATTCATTAGGTTCTTTACAGATAGAGTTAAACTAATTTTTTAACACAACTAGGTCAACTTGATTTCTAAAATGGTCAAGAAATGTTGCTTGTAGTTGAGCCCAAGAAGCATTAACCTCTAAAGGTAATTGGCCATACCAACCCATTTCTATGTCATCCAACATGTAAGAGAATAACCTATAAGCAACATCCTCATGGCTAATTTTCCAGTGAACTAACATGCTCTTGTAGATATACAACCTCTGTATGTGTCCAAATGCCTCGTTTTGACTAAACTGAGGTGAAAACTCCAAAATAGTTTTAGGAATTTGATGGGATATTCCAGGTATTTTAAAAGAATATAATAGTCCCCTAATAAATATACCATTCTTGCTCTTAGATATACCATTTATACTCTTATTTCATCAAATGTTGCCATTAGTGAAACTCAAAGAATAACTTCAGAACCAATTTGGTTAGTCAAATAAAAATATCTTGCGAAGAAGCATGAAATTACTAACAAACTTCAAATATTTAACATATGGATCATCATGTTAACATCATCCCAAAATATATGCATCAATTAAACCATGACATTGAATAACATTCTCAAATTTGCAAAAATGTTAGTATTAACACATCATCAAATAGAGAATGTTAGAATCAATGAAAGTGATCAACAAAATCTCATTAGTCAAGACCAATGTCTTTGAATATATCTTTCAATTAACATGAACAATATAGCATCTAAATAGCCATAAAATAAATTAAATCAAGCCTTCATAGCTCCCAAAGTGTTGAGTACTAAAGGAGGCCAAATATGCTAGTCAAAAGAACTTAAAATATTTAGCAATTTAGATCTCTCAAGGTTAAACCAAAATCATATTATTCATTGAATGAAAAATTCAAAAGCAATTAAAACAACAAAGAACAATTTAGCATAATAAATAACATCAATTTATGCCCTCCTTCTAGCACCAAAATATTGAGTGGTAATTTTACCCAATTGCAAACCACACTCACCCTTAGGATTTTGATCACAAAATCCTCTCTTGCAAAGAAATTAGAACAAAACAACTCCAATGCATTGCACATGTGTATTAGTAATCTCAATGAAGATATATTCAATCAAATGCTAGGAATACCTTAGTGATTGCAAGTAATTTTTAACAAGGGGCATGTGTTGGTTTATTTTATCATGCTATACTAATGATTGTTCGTAAAACTTAAATAAAAGAAAATATGAATTGGCCCTCATATGACCATGATGTAAAGCCTTAATTCCTTTTATCTTGAATGTTTTAGGTAGATTTTATCTTCTTTTGATTAAGTAGATTTTAAACAAGTTTTTATCTTGCATTAAACCCTACTTTAAGCATGAAGTAGAAGATTAAAATCTATCTCTAAATTGGAAACTTAAATGATGAAAGGATTCACTTGATGTTGCTTTGAACATAAAGAAATGCCAATAGCCTTTGATATAATAAAATAAATTACCCCTCTTTGATGAAATTAATTTTCATAAAGAGATGATAATTCATTGCTTTAAAATAGTGGCCTTAAAATTTCCTTATAAATTATCCCTCTTTAATGAAATCATGATTTTCATAAAGAAAAAATAATTTAATGTTTTAAAACAATACCCTTTGATGTAATGTATAAATTACCTCTCTTTAATGAAATCAGAATTTTCATAAAGAAAGGCGAATTTAATGATAGCTTATGAAATGTCATAAAAATTAACTCCCTTTGATAAAATTGCAATTTTCATAAAGGGAAGTTCATTTATGCTAGCAAAAAAATGTAAAGCTGAAAAAATCTGATTTGCCTTCAAAATATGAAAAAAATGAAATTCCAAAATTATAAAACTTCATAAAAGAACAATTTTCAAATTTTTTTATAAAATCGGAATGATTTTGTAATAAGCTCGACTTTGTTTTGAATGAAAGGTTGAAACTCATTCTTCACACTCATGTATTTATTTATGCCATTTATTTATTTATTTAATCCTCGAAGTTTTAAAAAAATCTGCAAATGAAAGTTAGAAAATTAAAAAATAAAATCTGGAAATGGAAATAAAATGCAGAAAACCTAGAAAATAAACTAATAGCAGTTTCATGCTACCCTATCATGCAAAACTTGAGATGCAAGAGTTTCTTAACATAACCCAACCTAACCGGAACTGCATTTGCACATCCCAAAATAAGTTAGGTGCAAGCTTCTAAGGAATAAAATGACTCCTCTATTTCCAGATATTCAACAATGCAACCATGAAATGCATTAAACATTGCCTATAAATCTGAAAATCGAGAAAGAAAAAATGGACATTAAACACAAAAACATTCAGAAATGGTTCTCCTCTTATTTTGCTCAAAAGGTGCAAAAATCCTGCAACATTTTCATCAAAACACACCAAAATATTTTTATTTTACATCTCCATTCCAGTAGCATCTGGCCTTCCCAAAAGAATCCATCACTTATTTCTGAATTTGCTTCTCTTTTTAATGACTCTCCTTATCTGACGTTTCATTTCCTTTAGTTTGTTGTTTCGTTTCCTTTCCTGTTTGGTTTATTTCCAACTTTTCATATGCTCTTCAAAATGTCTTCCTAATTCATGTCTATCATTTGGTTTTCTTCTTCACCTTTACCTCTTGTGAGAGCAATGGGTGTAATGGTTTTCGTAACCGTCACTTCACTTTCTTCCAAATAAAACATTTTTATAACACTCTTTTACCTTTTAAATTTCCCTTTAGTGATGCTTATATCCAGGATTTCCATATCTTATTTTCATGTTGTGCATAAACATTCATAAACCTTCATTAGTCTTATGTTGGTTTAATAATGTCAAGGACCAAAAATAACCCCTCATAAACTATTCAAACACTTGTAAGGAGGGCCACTACTAACTTCAATCATCCACGCTATCTAACCACATTTGTATTTGTATAATTCTACTATCATATCCCTGCTGAATCGATGTTTCCTCCAACATTATATGAGAGGGCTACCTTCTGACATATACCGTAGATATATTCACCCCATAAGATTTCCACCTCATATCCATTATTGTATCATAAGATGACTGGAAAATTATGACACTCCCCTAGTGTGGATGCAAATTGGAATTACCCCTCCTTTGGGTATTCTATCAGCACCTCAAAAATCATTTATGGTCCAATATTTGATGTTCCCATTGCTCAAGATATTTTACCGCGTAAGCTATCTGATGGCCACTCCATCTGTCCACTGTGTACCCTTTATGGTCCATCGCATGTAGACAAATCTTTTCTTACCAATCATGGTGTCCGGGTAACCTACATCGAGCCCTCTACACATTCACACTTTGATCATTACCAGTGCTACCTAACACTACAATCTATTTTGTTTAACACCCACCAAACCACTGATTTATGAGGTTATTCGAATACCTCCTTCAACATGCGATATCCACTACTTCACCTTTGTACTATAATAGACCCCTAATATATCATGTGTGAGGGATTATTTCTCAGCAAAGTTGAGCATCATATAGCTAACACCATCCTTCTAACATCGGTATTTCATGTAGCCTCATTACTCTTCGTCCTTCATCTACCGTAGGAAGCACAAAATCTGCAATGATCTCAAAATTCTTAGGAAGGTAACCAACTTAGCTCTATCAACTTTGGTCCTCAATTTTCTTTGATGTCATTGCTTCTCCGTGGTGACTACTGAATTGTCATGCATCTGAATATCCCATCACTGAAATGCTCCACCCTATATTGAATCACCATTAACCTATGGGTCCCACCTACCGCATCAATCTGTATTCACATCTTGTACCATCATGCTTGTCGCGTCCAGCAGTGCTACGTTCACAGTATCTATTTGGTTCTTTGGCTTATTTGACCATCAATATTTGAATTTTTGGGTGTGGCAGCAATATCAATCGAAAACATGAAGATCTTCAATCTACTGTCTACACATCATGCAAGCCATAATCGGAAGAATGTTGAAATCACCCTTATTCTACATCTAATTGAACCGAAATTGATGCATTTCCCTTTATGACAACCATTGTTATTATAAAAATTGACCATGCCATGAGTTCGTCTATTTCTCTATTGGATTATATGTCAATCTACGTGGACTTATCTGAATTGTAGCCATGCGTTATTTGTATTGCTATTTTTGGGGATTTAGTGGGTCACCATCCATAGGTCTGAGGTGGTGCACTATCAATATCTTCTGCACAACACTCGAAAACTCCTCTTTCACTGTAACACTTGTAGGCTCCGTGATGGTTTTAGTTGCTACTGTGCTCGGATAGTCTTCATGTTAGTGTTCCAGTTTGAATCCTCCATCGAATACATGTTTGCCTTTTCTAGTTGTATTCCTCTGCACCAAACTTCGTCGTCGAATTTCAAATCACTCCCATTCCATGCTTTCCATTGGGCCATTCGTCTCAGGCCCCATCCATGACTAGTGTAGCTTGTTTGGCTCCATGTTTGTGGGAACTTGCTCACTGCTCTTTTTTTAGATAGTCTATACACCCTTCACATCGTTGGAGTCTTGGTTTGCATCCACCTTATATGGCAAATTGTAGCCGCCCACTTCGGTCATCATCACCTAAGTCCTCCCAGTCCATTGCTACTATCATTGCCTATGTAGACAACGTAGACCTTCGTAGCTAATTGGGTCCCACATCATCATCCAGAAACCAGAGTCAAGAGGGGTTACGCACTAGTACCTCGTGGAGACATTTTGCCTGCATATTAAACAATGAGCACGACATTAGGATGGTCAATGTATTAATAGAGAAGACTTTATATCTTATAAAATCCAATATTTGATTATATTAATATTAATAAATCTAATTAATATTAACATATATATATATATATAATATTATATAATATAAACAAACAAAAAAATTCATCTCTTAATATTAAGTAGAATAAAAAAAACTTTTTATTTTTATCTATTTAGATTTTTTTTGTTTATTATTATATGCATATATAAAATAAATATACATGTCTATAATAATGCTTTATTTTATTTTATAATATATATATATATTAGATTTGTTTTCAAAATTTAAATGAATTTATCTTTAAAACATCAAAACTAACCTATTAAAAAGACTTGGACAAAACCACCCTTAATGAAATGAAGAAGGAAATGCAAACACAACCAATTTTACGAACATTCCAAAAGAAGACAATAGAAAACAAAAGACAAAAGGTGGGTCCCCAAGTTTTGGGGCTAGTTGTGGAGTAGCCACAACAAGTGGTGACTCTACTAGGAAATGATCCTAAGCATTTCGGGTGAAAAACCCAATCTGAAATGAGAACACAAAAGATTAGAAAAATAATCTTTATTTAACAATGTCCCAAGAAGGCAGTGGTAAAAAACTTTGAATAAAAATAATTAATCCATATGCCTTTGCTCAGTGTGTGAAAAAGTGATTCATTTTTGCATCTCTAAAAACCCTCCAGATTCCATCATCTATTTTGCATTAGGCTATGAAGTACAACTCATAAAATGAAAACTTTTACAGATAGAGCCCCACTACCAATAAGGCATCTATAGCCCTAGTAGGGTTTATCTAACTCACCCTTGTGTTTACTTAATGCTTTACAAAGCCTTTCTTTTTACCCAAGATGTGTCTAGATAGAGCCCTACTGCCATTCAGGTGTCCATAGCCCTGGTAGAGTTTATCTAGATCTTGTGACTGATTTGATCAAGATTTTCAATGCTCATTTTCCTCTTTTTTTTCAAAAGAAAAACTTTGCAAAGATTCATGCATCACTGGGATTAGGAAGCCTACAAGTGGAGTGTGTTGGATTTTCACCTAGGGTTGCAAATCAAGATAACTTCATCCTTCATAATTTTTAGAAATACCCTTTAATGTATGTGAGTTACATGTGGAGCTTTAGTGAAATATTTCATTGTTCCACTCTCCACCATCTTAGTCCCAAAATCTGAGCATGATCACCAAATAATTCATCCCCTTTTTCTTGGGTTCACCTGTTTTCAGATTAGATACTCCAACCTTCTAAACAAAGAAACACAAAAATGGGCCAGAGACTATAAGTTAGTGACCATGAAATATTACCTCAAAACAAGGGAACAATCCAAAACACAAAACTACAAAAACATAAACCAAAATCAAACTTAATGTAAACTAACAAGACCGCAAAACAAAACCAATAACTAAGGATAAAGCATAAAAACAGAAAACTAAAATCAAAACATTAAAACCAAAAATATATACAAATGTACAATATTGTAAAGTATTATGCAAAGTTTGAGCTATCATTTCCTTGGATCCCAAATATTATTAGCACATTTCAAAAGACATATAACATCATATGCAAGCCAAGTTTTATAGACATCCATTGAAAACCCGATTAGGCCAAGAAATACAAAAATCTTCAACTTGCCTCTCTCACCCCACCAATTTGATTTAGTTCTATTAACAATCCCATAGGTGAGCTTCAAATCATTAAATTGATTAGACAAAATTTGATTTTCAATTCTTTCTTGTCTATTCTTTAAGATGTCAATTTCACAACTCAATTCATGATTTAGAACTAGGCTTTCCTTTTCAAATATGAGAAGATGCAAATAAGATCATATTTCTAGAAAGTTCAAAGCCAAATCATTTGTATATGTTTGTAGGCCAATCAAACTTATGTAACAATTTGCAAACATCTAGGATATCTACTAAATGATAATCATTATAAGTTTTTATCCTAGATTTGATTGTTAATTATTGGTGAACTTGGTTCAACAATTCAAGCACATCAACTTTTGTTTCATTCATCAAAGATATTATTAGTGGTGTGAGTAGAAATTAACTCTAGTTCTTCATTCACCACCAATGGCATTTCATCATAAAAAATTGAATCCAATGAGTGATTTTACAAATCTAAGGGAAATTTTGCATTAATGTGATTGATCTTTGAGAGAAAATTTGCAAGATCAATAACAGATCAGTTTTGTGAAACAAGTTATACATCGTTTGATTTTATTTGAAAGAGATTTGGCAAGAGATAGAGATTGGTACAATATTTTTGAGTGTGAAACATATTAATTTTTTGATAAAGCATATCATTCTCTATATTTTCTAGAGGTTAAATTAATTATAAGTAATTTTTTTATGTGTGAAGAATTTTTTTCTAAAATAGATTTGAGTTGTGTTTGTATGCAAGTTTTTGAGAAGGCTTGAGGACAGATTTGAGGAAGTCTTTGAGAAGGCTTGAAGGTAGATTTGAGCAAGTCTTTGAGAAGGCTTGAAGGAATATTTGAAAAATTTTGTGAGAAGGCTTGATGATAGATTTGAGCAAGTCTTTGAAAAGGCTTGAAGGCATATTTGAGTAAGTATTTGAGAAGGCTTGAAGGCAGATTTGAGCAAGTATTTAAGAAGGCTTGAAGTTAGATTTGAGAAAGTCTTTTAGAAGGCTTGAAGGTAGATTTGAGAAAGTATTTGAGAAGGCTTGAAGGTAGATTTGATCAAGTATTATAAAGACTTTAAATAGATTTGAGATCAAGTTTCATTGTTGATTTATTCAAGATTTGTGTTAAGGCTTGGAGCAAATTTGGGACAGAGTTTGGTGCACATTTGTGAGCAGAGTTAGAGAAAATTTGTGCTAGAATTGGGATAGAGTTTGATGCAAATTTGTGAGTAGAGTTAGAGAAAATTTGTGCTATACTTGGGATAAATTTTAGTGCAGATTTGTGAGCAGAGTTAGAGCAGATTTGTGCTAGACTTGGGATAGATTTTGGTGTAGATTTATGAGCAGAGTTAGAGAAAATTTATCCTAGACTTGGGATAGAGTTTGGTGTAGATTTGAGAGAAGGCTTTGGAGGTGATAGAGTAGAGAGGACAAATGTCCCTAATGGATAGAGGTCCATTAGCTAGTGTTGTGGAGATAGAGATCCTATGGAGAGAGATACACAAGCCAAAGAAGTGGGGGTAGAAGTCTTGTAGAAGTTCACCAACCAAAGAATAGGGGATAGATTTCTCTTATGGATAGATATCCATAAACTATATCAAGAGAAAAGAGTTATCCTATGGAGTAAGATCTATGAATCAATTAGGGATATAGATTTCTTCTATGGAGAGATATCCACGAACCAATTGAGGAGATAGAGTTCTCCTGGATCAGATTCCACAAACTAGAGCAAGGGGATAAAGTTCTCCTATGGATAGATATCCACAAATCAGAGCATAGGGGATTGGTTTCTCCTTTGGAAAAAGGTCCATAAACATTGTAATAGGGAATTAATTCCTAAAATATTTATTGAGAAAATTTAGAAGAAATTATTTTCTCCGTGGAGCACCCCACATTGGGTGAACCATGTTAAATTTGTGTCTCTCTTGTGTGTGATGAATTTTGCATTGATTTTATTACTAATATTGATATTTCCATTGATAATATTGTATAATATTATTTGGGAAAGAAAAGTAAAAGTTGATCTTATACTGTTCACCCCCCTCTCAGTATAATCCCTTGTTCTTTAATTGGTATCAAAGTGGATTGCTTCAGAAAATTCTAATAGCTTGAAGGAAGATAGTACAAGAACACAAATGGTATCTTAGAATGGAGATTCATCAAATAAGGCACCATTGTTTTATGGGAACAATTATGCTTTCTAGAGCATAAGAATGAAGACTTGATGGCACAAGGATATGAGACATGGCAATCCATTGAGGATGGGTTCACACTTATAGAAATCCTCCCACATATAAATATGGTAATATGTTACATGTGAATAATTCCAAGGCTATGAATGTAATATTAAATGGATTATGTGAAGCAGAATTTGTGAAAGTTATGCATTGCAAAAAAACAAAAGAGATATGGGAAAATTTGAAGCAAACATATGAGGGAGATAAAAAGGTCAAGATGGCAAAACTACAAAACCACAATAAAAGGTTTGAAGATTTGAATATGGAAGCTGAGGAAGATATTGATACATACTTGCTTCATGTGGATGAAGTTGATAATACCATGTGTGGACTTGGATTCAAAATTGAATACTCCATTGTTGCTCAAAAGGTATTAAGGTAACTTCCTATGAGGTATGATGGAAAAATTTCAGCTATAGAAGATATAAGAGATATTGAAAAACTGAATATGGATGAGTTACATGGAATTCTCACAACTTATGAGATAAGAATCGTAAAGGATACCAACTCCAATAAAGAGACAACTTTCAAAGCATCAAAAAAGATAAAATATAATATTATCAATGCATAAAGATCTTCATATATCAAAACATAACTTGGTTTTGAAGAAGGAAAAGGGAAACAAGAAGAAGGGTCAAGCTCAAGCTCAAAAGAGAAAGAAGTTTTAGAGGAAGAGAGTGAAGAAGAAATTGAGACTTATGAGGATAATTTGAAGAATAGAAGTTTCACTAAGAAAGGAAACAATGCACAAACAAGAAACATGGATCATTACATAGAAGGCAAAGAAAGAACTAAGAGACCAAAAGGTTCAAGATAAAACTTATTCAAAGGATGTTGTTTTTTATGTAATAAGTTTGGTCACAAGGCTATGCATTGTAGGATTCATGGAAATAAGAGGTATGGCCTCACTAAAAGGAATGTCAAATATTTCAAATATGGATATTTATTTCAAGGGTATTGCTACTCTCGTAATCGATTTGGTCATAAAGCAATCCACTGTAGGTTTCATGATAGAAATGAGTATGGCTTCACTAGGAGGAACTTAAAGATATTTGAACCTTCCAAGAACTACAACATTAAGTGTTACAAGTGTAATAATATTGGGCATAAGGCCAAGTGGTGTAGAACAGAGTTTCCAGAACTTCCAAAGACAAGCAAGAATAGGGACACTCAAAAGGATCAAAATGGTATGTTGAAAAGGAAGGTAAACAAAGAGCATTGTATGCTGGGAGTAGAGATACTCCTACCTCAAGGAGAGAAGGTGGGGAGGGGTCTGAGCTAAGAGTATTATCTTTAGCCCCAAAGGAGTCCCTTTTCCATTGATGTCAAAGGGGGGAGATTTGAGTAAGGGGGAGATCATTCAGTTAGGGAGAGCAATTTATTAGGGGGGGTAGATTTGGAATCAAGTGGTTTCGAAAAGGAATTTTTAGAAAAGGGTTACCATCAATGACAAAGGAAGAGATTATTGGAAATTTTGAGTATATTACTATCATTAATGTCAAATAAATATTGGAATAAGTTAATGGCCTTGGTCGTCATTTATGTCAAGGAAAATAAAGGTTTAATGATTTTACCATGGTGGAATTTGTCAAAGAAAAAGGAAGAGGTTTTATGATGGCAAAGACTTTTATCCAAAGTAAAGGTCCAAGAAGAAAAAAAATATTATAATATTTAAATATATGAAGATTAAAATAATTATAATAATTAAACATTAAAAAGGCCTAAAGGTTAAAATAAAAATTATAATATTTAAATCGACAGAGATATAAATTATTATAATATTTTTAAAATGTTTATATGGCACCAAAATTTGAATTTGCATGGAGGCAATTTTTCCAAGTTGAGCCGACGTCCAAAGTTAAAGGTAAAAGTGTATAAAAGGATTAATTTTTTGCAAACCCAAAGGTAGTGATTACCCAAAAATTAATATCTGATATTTACTATTCATTCGGAAAGTTATGGAGGCAGAGAAGAGTTTTTATGAGTTTTGAAAGCAATCACATAGTCAAATTGAAGGGTGCTCAATCCCATCCAACATCGGTGGATAGCCTAGTTGGCAAGCTTAGTTTGTGGAGTGCATTGTAGGCAACAGGTTCGGTATTCGAATCATGGGGAGCCTTTTTGTTTGGTCAAGAGTTTTGCACTGATTTTGGTAAATAAGTAGGAGCATGTGCTCCTTTGTGCTTGTATGGGTCGCTATCCCATGTGGTGTTTGAACTTGTGCTAGGGCATGGTGCCAACAAGGAGTCACGGGTTTGAGTAGTAACAACAATGCTTGAGGAATTTTTTTTTATAAGGTATGCATATGATGCTTGATTTTGGGAGTTATAAGGGTTGATTAAGTTTTAGCGTTTTGAGGTGAATTTACTAGGGAGTCATAAGGATAATACGTTTATTTTAATTTTTAATTTTAAAAAGGAGTGGAAATTAAATTTCAGATTGCTAGTGCCTTGTTAATGCATGAGATGAAGTGACATTTTATTGGTCTTATTGAAATTTTAAAAGGGCATTATTTTATTAAGAAGGAGGTATAAGGTGTATATGAGAAATTTATGTGTGTAATTTCTGGTTTGTTTTGTTGAGTATTTTCATGCAAGAATAGGAATAACAAGGTGTTATAGTGGTTTGATAGTTTATTGCAACTTTTGTATTGTGAAATATCTTTTGAGAAGGAAATTCATATGGATGTTTTGAGAAAGTATTTTGATATCTAACTCTTGGAGTGGCACTAGAAATATCAATTGTTTGTGAAGAACATGTGCTTATACTGAGAGGGGTGAACAGTATAAGATATAAATTTTTTATTTTCAACACATATGATAGTAGTAGTAACATCAAAGTAATAAAAATCACATAAAACATCACACACATGAGAGACATGATTTAACGTGGTTCACCCGATGTGGGCTACTCCATGGAGAAAATCTTTCTTACTAATTTTTCTCAATAAATATCTTAGGAATACTTCCCTATTACAATTTTTATGGACCTCTGTCCAAAGGAGACACCAATATCCTAATCAATTTTATGGATCTCTATCCATAGGAGAACTTTTTCTCCTCTTCTTTGGTTGGTGATCCTCTTAGAAGACTACTGCCTCCACTACATTGGCTTGTGGATCTCTCTCCACTGAAGACTCTTGCAAAATCTTAGAAGACATATCCTCACTACCCTAGCTAATGGATATCTATCCACTTGAGACTATTATCCTTTGCTATATCACCTCCAAAGCTTATTCTTAGCTCTATCACAAATTTGAACTAAACACAATCATTCTATTTAGCACAAATATGCTCAAACATTATCTTTGATCTACACTAAATACAGTCCTTTTATCTAGCACAAATATGATCAATCTCTATATTTTATCTACACTAAAAATAGTCCTTTGTTCTAGCACAAATATACTCAATTTCTATCTATGATATGACGCAAATATATCCTCAAATCTACACCAAACTTTGTCCTTAAATATGTACTCAAGCCTTAACACAAATTTTGATCCAATCACAAATCAATTCTACTAGATCTGTCCCAAATCTTAACTCAATGTTTGAACAAATAAATCAATCAACTCTGCTCTCAAGTCTTCTCTAAGACTTACCTCAAATATGCTTCAACAAGTCCTCACTTGAACTTGTCCAATCTGATTGTAAACTTCCATAAAAGCTCATACAAATATATCCTTAAAATTTCACAAAAGCTTTCTCAATTCTATTCTTAAGTCCCCTCAAGGACTTACTCAAATATACTTGTAAGATCTCACAAAATCTTGCTCAAATCAATTATAAAACTTGCACACTAGCTCAATTCAATCTCTTGTAGAAAACATCTTTCAAATCAATTCAGAATATAGAATAATTTGTTTCATAGAACTTGAACTATCACTCCAATACTTCCAATCAACTAGGATCAATAAAATACACTCAACCAATCACTCAATGAAGTCTTAATCAACAATACTTATCAAACAAACCTCCAACTTAGCATTCACAACATCCAACAATCACTCTTAAGGATAATGTGCCCTTACCTCTTGTTTGAAGAAGACTTGACTTCAAACACCTGTCTCAATCACAATAAACTCTTTGCCAATTTCAAAGGTTAGGTAGCAATATCTTCTCAATCATTCACTCAATTTGATCCCTCAAAATATTTCACCATACATAACAATAAATCTCTTTTGCACATTATAATATCCACACTTCAAAATGCAAACCAACAATTTTTATAAAGAAAATATTCACAATAATTGTTTTATAAACCCTTATCTCTTTAACACATCATAGCTCATCCATAAAAAATATAATTCCCTTTTTCAACCTTATAACTCCTACTTTATCAAAAATCACAATAAAACAATTAACCTTAAAAACCTTATAACTCCCCCTTAATAAAAATTTATCATGCCACCTTTTAAATCTTAGAAGCAATTTTAATAACCAAAAATTTAAGTACCTCTGTCCTCGATGGAAATCAAACTTTCGCTTGCACTTCCATAGTGCCCTAGTCATGGCCCATATGCCATGTGAGCTAGGCGCTCACCTTAGAACCAAAATTGCCTCCTACACTTTTAAGCCTCTGCATTGGCATCAAAATTAAACACTTGAACCTTCATCAAAATGCGGCCTTTGAGGTTTGATTGTGGGACTTCCCACTAGTTAGTGCCTTAAGTTGTATCCACCTGTCATTGGTCAAACCACCATGGTTAGATATAAGGCTTAGAGCCTCCTGCCTCTTACATGCAAGTTGACTACCACACAAGCACAAGACCCTTGCCTCTTATTCCACATGTTCACAAATTTTGCATGCACATCGATTAAGGTATTCGAAGGATGGATTTATGTTTGCCAAAGCATATAGTATTTATATTAAATTTTGCTCTCCCTCAACACGTCGATGGGTGGAAATAATAGTCAACATCGGCGCTCAAATTTTATTACTTGCCCTTTGTAACCCTAACCTTAGGGTTATTTTAATTTAAATTAATTTATAAATTAATTTATAACAAAGTTGTTATAATTAATTTATAATTAATTTAATTATTAGGTCTATACTTTAGACCTTTAATATTATAATATAAAATTATAATATTATTTTCTTGGGCCTTCCTATTGCTCTTATAGACCTTTTTGACCACCTTAAATATTATAATAAGCATATTATAATATTATTTTCCCTTAGGCCTAGAAGCAATATTTTTCTTGCATTGCTCACGGAAACTGATGGTTGACCTCATGTTGCTCACTAAAACTGATTCTTGACATCAATGAAAAAAATAATTGCTCATATTTCCAACAATATCCCCCTTTTCATTGATGGAAACCCAATTACCTTTTACCATTTCCTTAAATTTTTTTTTTTTTGCTCCCCTTGAGAAACTACTCACCTTGACTGAATGCTCTCCCCCTAACTCAAATATTTCCTCCTTTGACATCAATGGCAAAGGGTCACCTTTGGGGATCGAGGCTAAGAATGAGTCTCTCAGCTTGACCCCTCCCCCATCTCCTTTTGAGGTGGTTAATCCTAGGGTGGGAGTAGAACTACTCCCAAATTTTCTTGAAGGTACTCAAAAGTCTCTTTCAGAAGTGGATTAGTGAAAATATCTACAATCTGATCCTTTGTAGTGACATATTCCAACTCTACCTGTTTATATGACACCTATTCTCTTATAAAATGATACTTAATCAGAATGTTCTTTGTCCTGGAGTGCATCATCAGGTTATTTGAAATATTTATAGCACTTGTATTATCACACAATATGGGAATAGGGTGATCATACTTTATTTTGAAGTCCTCCATATTTCTCTTCATCCATAATAACTATGTGCAATAAGAAACTATTGTCATATACTAAATATATTGATGCATGTTTCTTACTTAACCAAGAGACTAGACAATCTTCAAGAAAGAATGTTCCTCCACTTGTGCTTTTTCTATCATCAATGCTGCCAACCCAATCTGCATTTGTATAATATGTGAGTGTGAAACTATCATTTTTGGGATACCAAAGCCTAAAATCCTTGGTCCCTTCTAGATACATAAGAATCCTCTTTACTGTTGCCACATGTGTTTCCTTACGTGTTGCATAAAACCTTACCACTAATCCCACTGCCTGCATGAATTTTGGTCTTGTAGCTATGACATATAATAAGATGCCAATCATAGATCTATATAATTTCTGATTTACCTCTGGAGATTCATCATCTTTACTTAACTTACAATCGTGACCATGGGGGTACTCACTAGTTTGCAATCTTCTAAGTTGAATTTCTTTAGCATTTCTTTTATTTACTTGGTTTGTGAATGAGGTACTCCTTTCTATGATTGTGAGATCTGAAGTACAAGAAAGAAATATAACTCACCAAGCATAGAAATCTCAAATTCATTATGCATTCTCTTCACAAATCCTTTACACATCTTGTCATTTTTTCCCCGAAAAAATATGTCAACCACATAAACAACCACAGTTAGTAGATTATTCCCTTCATTTTTGATGTATAAGTTACTATACACTATTCCTTTCCTAAATCCCTATTCCTGGAGATACTTATCCAATCTTGAGTACCATGCCCTAGGATCCTATTTTAGACCATACAATGCCTTTTTCAATCTGCATACATAGTTTGGTTTATCTATTAATATGAATCCCTATGTCTGCTCAATGTAAACTTCTTCTAGAACACCATTTAGAAATTCTGATTTAACATCCATCTGATATACTTTGAAGTTTTTAAAACTTGAGAAGGCTAAGAACATTCTTATAGATTCAAGTCATGCAACTATAGAAAAAGTCTCATTGAAGTTAATTCCCTCAACCTGTGCATAACCTTTACACACTAACCTTACTTTATTTCTAACCACCTGACCATATTTATTTAGCTTGTTTTTGAATACCCACTTAGTGCCAATCATATTTTTACCTTTTGGTCATGGAACAAGTTCCCAAGTCTTAATTTTCTCTATCTATTCTAATTACTCATCCATTGCCTTAATCTAAAACTTATCTTCACTTGCTTCATCGAAGTCTTTTGGCTCAATCTTAGATAATAAAGAAAAATTTATTGGTTGAGTTGGCATTATTACCTTTCTCCTTTTCTATCCCTCATTAGGATTCCCAATGATTAGATATTTTAGATGATGTTTATGTACATACCTGGATGGAGTCTTGGGAATAAGTCTTTGTGTTTCTTTTGATTCTTCATGAAACTCTTATGTATAGTTTTCATCTTCCTAAAATATAGTTTCTTGAACTGGCTCTCTCAACCCTATCTTTTCATCATCAGTTACATTTATACTTTCCAAAATAGTGAGATTCCTTTTGTTGTAGCATCTATAGTTTTTTCTCTTATTGGAGTAACCAATAGAAATACCCTCATCACATCTTGGCTCAAACTTGCCCAAGTTTTTCTCTTCCTGTATTATGTAACAATTGCTTCCAAAAATTTTGAAGTGTTTTATAATGGCTTGTCTTCCTTTCCAAAGCTCATATGGAGTCTTGTGATGGTCTAATCTTATTTGAGCCCTAGTAATGATATACACTATTGTGTTCATTGCTTCCCTCTAAAATAAATTTGAAATCTTGGACTCATTTAACATAGCTCTAGACATATTCTCAATAGTCCTATTTTTCCTTTCAACTACTCCATTTTTTTGAGGAGTTCTTGTGGTTGAGTATTATCTCTTGATTCCATGTTGTTCATAGAAATATAAAAATTCATTTGAGGTAGACTCTCCTCATTTATCTGATCTCAAGCACTTAATCCTCTTGCCATTTTCATTTTCAACCCGTTCTTTAAATACCTTGAATTTATCAAATGCTTCTAACTTATCTTTCAAGAAGGCTACCCAAATCATTCTAGAGTAATCATCTATGAACAATATAAAGTAACTTTCACCTTGAATACTCTGTGTTTTGGTAGGACCACAAAGATCAGTATGTATTAGAATTAATGGCTCAAATGACATATATCCTTTTGATTTGAAACTAGTTCTAGTTTGCTTTCCATGTTGACAAGGTGCACATATTGTGTTTTATGGCATTTTTAGTTTGGGTAAATATCTAGCAACCTATTTTTTACTTATGTTGGCTATGTTTTCAAAGTTAAAATGACCCATTATTCTATTCCATATCCAACTCTCATCCTCTTGTGATAGAAACCACTTTTCTTCTTTAATATCCTTAAGCATGTAGAGGTTGTTTGGAGATCTACTTGCATTTGCAATAACTTTTCTAGTTTTAGACTTTCTTATCTCACGTCTATATGGGTGAAAAGTAATCATATGACCTTGATCACAAATTTGGCTTACACTTAATAGATTGTGTCTTAATCCTTTCACATATAGTACATTTTCTATTCTTGCTTTCTCATTATCTAAACTCAAAGTTCCTTTTCCATAATTCTTTTCTAATCCATTATGACCAAAACTTACTGATCCTCTATTAGTTTCTTTGAGCATAAAAAATGTATAGTTGTCTCATGTCACGTGTCTAGAGCAACCACTATCAAGAAACCATTGTTCCTATTTATCCTGAGTATGAAGAGTTGTTTGAACTAACATTGATCTACATTTTTCATTCTCATTTTTCTATTTCCTAGTTGTTGAAGTTGTATTCCTTTTACTAGACTCATGAAGTACCATTTTGCACTGTCTAGCCTTGTGCCTAAAATTATTGCATTTGTAACATATGATATCATCATTCATGAGAGGTGCAAAAGAGTTGAAATTTCTATTGACATAATTTTTCACATAACCAATGCAATGTACAACTCTATGACCATATATGTTATAAGAAAAGCAATAGTCATGGAAGAAATTATGTAACCTATTTGGATGCCTTTGAAGATGTGGTCAAGTGCTTCTCCTCTTGTGATTAAATTTCATCCATGGTCATTCTTTGCTTTCTTATTTTTTGATGTCCTTTCCTTTTGTGGCATGAGTGACAAGCTCATCTCTGTTTGATGTCTTTGTTTCTTGAAATTTGGATTCCTCTTTTTGTTTTCCTAACATTATATATTTTTGTAGCTTGGTTTTTTCAACGTCATGTCTTAGTGATACAATTTTTGCTTCTAATATTTCACACTCTATTTCTCTTACTCTTAATATATCTATCATATCCTGTTAAATTTTCTTTTCTTATACATTTATCTTGAGTTCTAAGAGACTTTCTAGATGTTCCATCTCTATTTCTTCATATTCTTGAATTTTATCCTTCAAGCATGAATTCTACTTTCTAATATTTTCAAGATTTCTGAGAGTAGTGAAGGGTTCTTTTTTTAAGTTAAACATGGTCTATTCTTCATTTTTTGAAGTCATGTGTGTTTCTTATGGATCCATATCCAAGTTGTTAGTCTTTTCATGGAGAGACCCACTCTGATACCAATTGAAGAACATGTGCTTATACTGATAGGGGGGTGAACAATATAAGATATATTTTTTTTCTTTTCAACACATGATATCAGTAGTAACATCAAAGCAATAAACATCACACAAAGCATCACACACACAAGAGACATGATTTAACATGGTTTACCCGATATGGGCTACTCCACGAAGAAAATATTTCTTCCTAAATTTTATCAACAAATATCTTGGGAATCCTTCCCTATTACAATTTTTATGGACCTTTTTCCAAAGGAGAAACCATTATCCTAATCAATTTTATGGATCTCTATCCATAGGAGAAATCTTTCTCCTCTGCTCTAGTTGGTGATCCTCTTAGAAGACTATTGCCTCCATTGCACTGGCTTGTGGATCTCTCTCTACTGAAGACTCTTATCCTCACTTAGAATACATGTCCTCACTACCTTGGCTAATGGATCCCTATCCACTGGAGATTATTATCCTTTGCTCTATCATCTCCAAATATTATTCTCAACTTTATCACAAATCTGCACTAAACACATTCCTTCGATTTAGCATAAATTTGCTCAAGCTCTGTCTCTAATATACACTAAAAATAGTCCTTTGGTCTAGCACAAATTTGCTCAATATTTATCTCTAATATACACTAAACACAGTCCTTCAATATAGCACAAATTTGCTCAATATCTATCTTTGATCTGGTACAAACCTATCCTCAAATATGCACCAAACTCTATCCTTAAATCTGTACTCAAGGCTTAACACAATGCTTGATCCAATAATAAATAAACTCTGCTAGATCTATCCCAAACCTTAACTCAAGGTTTGAAAAAATTAATAAATCAAATCTACTCTCAATTATTCTATAATACTTGCCTCAAATATGCTTCAACAAGTCCTCACTAGAACTTGTACAATCTGATTGTAAGCTTTCACAAAAGCTCACACAAATTTTTCCTTAAGATTTCACAAAAGCTTTATCAATTTTGTCCTTAATTCCCCTCAATGACTTACTCAAATTTGCATGCAAGCTCTCATAAAATCCTTCTCAAATAAATTACAAAACTTGCACACTAGCTCAATTCAATCTCTTGTAGAAAACCTCTTTCAAATCAATTCATAATATAGAATAATTCATTTCACAAAACTTGAACTATCACTCCAATACTTCCAATCAACTAGGCTCAATCAACTCCACTCAACCAATCACTCAATGAAGGCTTAATCAACAATGCTTATCAAACAAACCTTTTCACTCCAACTTAGCATTTACAACATCCAACAATCACTCTTAAGGATAATGTTGCCTTACCTCTTGTTTGAAGAAGACTTGACTTCAAATACCCATCTCAATCACAATCAACTCTTTTTCAATTTAAAAGGTTAGGGAGCAATATCTTCTCAATAATTCACTCAATTTGATCCCTCAAAATATTTCACAATACATAATAATAAATCTCTTTTACACCTTATAATCTCCATACTTCAAAATGCAAACCAACAATTTGTGTAAAGAAAATAATCACAATAATTTTCTTTATAAACCCTTATCTCTTTAACACATCATAGCTCATCCAATAAAAATATAATTCCCTTTTTCAACCTTATAACTCCTACTTTATCAAAAATCACAATAAAAAAATTAACCTTAAAAACCTTATAACTCCCCCTTAATAAAAATTTATCATGCCACCTTTTAAACCTTAGAAGCAATTTTAAAAACCAAAAATTTATGAACCTCTGTCCTCGGTGGAAATCAAACTTCCGCTTGTGCTTCCAAAATGCCCTAACCATGGCCCACGTGCCATGTGATCTAGGCACTCACATTAGAACCAAAAGTACCTCATGTTCTTTTAAACCTCTACCTTGGAACCAAAAACTAAACACTCGAACCTTCACCCAAACGTAGTCGTCGGGGTTCGATCACAGGATCTCCCACTAGTTAGTGCCTTAAGCCTGTCATTGTTCCAACTGCCATGATTGGATATGAGGCTTAGATCCTCCTACCTTTTATACACAAGTTAACCACCACACAAGCACAAGACCCTTGCCTCTTATTCCGCACATTCATAAATTTCGCATGCACATCGATTAAGGTATTCAAAGGATGGATTTATGTTTGCCAAAGCATATAGTATTTATATTAATTTTTTCTCTCCCTCAACATGTCAGTGGGTGGAAATAATAGTCAACATCGACGCTCGAATTTTATTGCTTGCCCTTTGTAACCCTAACCTTAGGGTTATTTTAATTTAAATTAATTTATAACAAAGTTGTTATAATTAATTTATAATATATTTAATTATTAGGTCTATTCTTTAGACCTTTAATATTATAATATAAAATTATAATATTATTTTCTTGGGCCTTCCTATTGCTCTTATAGACCTTTTTGACCACCTTAAATATTATAATAAGCATATTATAATATTATTTTCCCTTAGGCCTAGAAGCAATCTTTTTCTTGCATTGCTCATGGAAAGTGATGCTTGACCTCATGTTACTTACTAAAACTGATTCTTGACATCAATAACAACAAAAATTGCTCATATTTCCAATAGTTTGTGAGACAAATTTTTGAATACATATCTCCATAAAATAAATTAAGAGTTATGGGCACATTATTCCTTGTTTAAAGTGTTTTGCTAAAGTGAATGTTTTGGAACATAAGGTGGAGTGAAAATAATTGTTTGATAAGAATTGTTGCAAATATTTGAGTTAGGATTTATGCTTCATTGTTGAATGTTTTGGAAACATTTGGGATAGAATTTGAGAACAATTTATGCTTCTATTATTGAAAGAGGTTAAGACATTTGTGCTAGATATTGTGAACCACTTTTGCTAGGGTTGAAGACAACTTAGTGCATCCTTGTAAAATATTTTAAACATTGGTTTGAGAGATATTGATTGCAACTATGGAAGTGGTTGAGATCAATTTTATGAAGGGAAATTATGCATCAATGTGATTGATATTTAAGAGAAAATATGAAAGAAATATATATTAGTTTTGTGAAACAAGTTATACATTGTTTGATTTGATTTGAAATGGATTTGGCAAGATTTAGAAATTGTTACAAGATTTGTGAGTGTGAAACATATTGATTTTTTGATAAAGCATATCATTCTCTATATGTTCTAGAGGTTAAATGAATTCTAAGTAATTTTTGTATGTGTGAAGAATTTTTTTCTAAAATAGATTTGAGTTGTGTTCGTATGCAAGTTTTTGAGAAGGCTTGAGGATGGATTTTAGAAAGCCTTTGAGAAGGCTTGAAGGTAGATTTGAGCAAGACTTTGAGAAGGCTTGAAGGAATATTTGAGCAAGTCTTTGAGAAGCTTGAGGATATATTTGAGCAAATATTTGATTTTGAGCAAGTATTTGAGAATTCTTGAAGGTATATTTGAGCAAGTCTTTGAGAAGGCTTGAAGGTATATTTGAGAAAGTCTTTGAGAAGTCTTGAAGGCATACTTGAGTAAGTATTTTAGAAGTTTTGAAGGTAGGTTTGAGCAAGTATTTGAGAATATTTGAAGGTATATTTGAGCAAGTCTTGCAAAGACTTGAAACATAAATAAGAGCAGGTTTGATTTCTGATTTGTTCAAGCATTGTGTTAAGGCTTGGAGTAAATTTGGGATAGAGTTTGGTGTAAATTTGTGAGTAGAGTTAGAGTAGATTTATGCTATACTTGGGACAAATTTTTGTGTAGATTTGTGAGTAGAGTTAGAATATATTTTTGCTAGACTTAAGATAGATTTTAATGAATATTTGTGACCAGAGTTAGAGCAGATTTGTGCTATAATTGGGACAGATTTTGGTGTCGATCTGTGAGCATAGTTAGATAAAATTTATGCTAGACTTGGAATAGATTTTGGTGCAAATTTGTGCTATACTTGGAATAGATTTTGGTGTAAATTTGAGATAGATTTGAGAGTAGGCTTTGGAAGTGACAAAGTAGAGAGGATAGAGGTCCATCAATAAGTATAGTGGAGATAAAGGTCTCTTGTGGAGAAAGATCCACAAGCCAAAATAGTGGGGGCAAAAGTCTTTTAGAAGTTCACCAACCAGAGCAGAGGGGATAGAGTTCTCCTATGGATAGAGATCCATAAAATAAAGCAAGGGGAAAGAGTTCTCCTATGGAGTAAGATCCATGAACCATTTGGAGAGATAAAGTTCTTCTATGGAGAGATATCCATAATCCAGTTGAGGAGATAGAGTTCTCTTGGATCAAGTTCCACAAACCAAAGCAAGGGGATAGAGTTCTCCTATGGAGAGATATCCACAAATATGAACATAGGGTATTGGAATCTCCTTTGGATATAGGTCCATAAACACTATAATAGGGAATTGATTTCCAATATATTTTTTGAGAAAATTTAGAAGAAATTTTTTCTCCGTGGAGTAGCCCACATTGGGTGAACCACATTAAATTTGTGTCTCTCTTGTGTGTGATGATTTTTGTATTGCTTTGATTACTTCTATTGATATTGCCATTGATAATACTGGATAATATTATTTGGGAAAGAAAAGTAAAATTTGATCTTATACTGTTCACCCCCTCTCTCTGTATAAGCCCGTGTTCTTCAGGTTCTCATGCCTCACTAGTGCATAGGACCTCCAATAAAATATAATATTTTTGACCAATATTCTACACAAATGCAATTTTGAGATACATATTCTAAGAAAAGGAAAGGCATATTATCTTTTCTTAAAATTCCATGCGATAGTGGGATGTGACCTCCAAGATGTATTATCATGTTCAATCAATTCATCTACAAATTTTATCTACATATGCTTGGGTCCAATAAAGTTTCTTCAAGCTTTTATCTAATAGATCCAATCATTTAGACACTTTTGCATCTCCTTGTAATCCAATAAGGTGCAAAACACTAATAGTAATTGCAAAATACAATTATCTAGCTCAGTCTCTTTTCTTTCTTATTTATATTATACCTCATGCATAAACAATATCTTAAGCTTATCACATAATTTTGCATCAAATAAATTGATCCCATCAAGACATTTTGCAAGACATATTACATCATATTATTTTAGACATCTTTACATGTCCCTTAATGCATAGATAATTTTAAACATCTTTGCATTCCCCTTGTGGCATAGATTATTTTATATATTCTTTCATGTCCTTGGTGCCATATGTGGACACCTAAAATATGTCATTTTTAGAAGACTATTTATATGGACACATTTCCAAGCCATATAACCCCCTTGGTGTAGCCTTAGGGCTTAACAATGATTTTTATAACTTCAACAAGAAGGAAATCCCTTTGTATCCAGGAGTGGCCTCCAACATCTGCTGGACATTACAACGGCCCCCAAACCTAGCCGATCCATCCTAGGATGGCCTCGCTTGTAACAAGTGCAGGATTCCAAGATGAATCGAATTTAGTTTCAATAGAAATCCAATATCAAAGATAGTTGCAAATAGGTGTAAGAAGCTTCTAAAATTTTCTATTGCCCTTCTTGATCCTAACCACTTCTTGGTTTCTCAAGGAAGCCAAGGCACCCATTGGATAATTCTATAATAAGACCCATTGGTCTTCATAGAGAGATTCTAGAGTTTAATGCAATAAAGTACTGCTAGTTTGAGGAATAGAGAACACTCTTTCATATACAATTAAGTGCTAAAAAAATCCCTTCATGATGCTTCCATTCACACCAATGCAGTCCATTGGATATTGAGGAGAAAATACCACCATTTTTCACCATTAATCATCTTGAATTTGTATCAATTTCCACCTTTAAGTTGTTCCTCATGAATGCACCAATAATGTAAACCCAGTTGAAAAATAAATCAAACATAATCTTGCATTGAGCATGAAGAACAAGCTCTCTATTCAACGGTTGCTTTGCCTCAAAGTGGCCCATAGGTGCAGCCATCGGACCCTCTAATGGCTAATAGAGCTAACCTCTATAACCCACAATAGACTCACATAGATGTTGTATTTGTCGTTTTTTCTTAGTTATATTAGCTTTAGTAGCTTTTTAATTTGGTTTTTAACATATTTTAGCATACTTTCATTCAATTTTACTTGTATTTCTTTTTTATGCATTTTCCTTTCAATTACTATTCATGGAAATGGACCTCATATTGAGAGGTTCTAAATTTGCTACTAATTTCTTATAAGTGCTTTTGTGTTTAGATCTCAGGTTTCCACAAGGGCTAATCATCATAAATATCCTCAATATTTACTTCATCAAGTGGAGGTCACAAAGAAACCCTTCATAATCAGTTTTGGGAGAGCAAAGACTCTACGAATTACACCTCCCATTTGGGGTTTCATATTGTAATATTGTATTAATTGGTCTAATACCTAAGAGGGATATTTTTTAACCTTTTATAAAGACAATTCCAAATTATTAATGAGAAGGTCACCATATTTTCTCTATCTCTTTTTCATTATGGTTACATGATATTTCTTGTCAATTTGATTGCATATTACATGTTTAGGTGTATGGTTTTTGATAATCTACAATGGTGATCATGGGGGGACTATTCCACACTTCATAAATTTACCTCTAACTATTGTTTTTTATTTTCTTAAACTTATAGGTATCGTTGCTTTGGGCTACTGTGGTGCATAGTAGCTACCGTCACACCCTCTAACGACTAGAAAATCTAGCCATTCTGCCCCCTTATGGTCTTAGAGCAGAGTTTAGAAATCAAATTTATATCATATTCATCAAATTTTGGCTACACTTTTAAGTATCACTATGCTTGAATTTAATGGTTTTTATTGAAAATGATAGAATTGCAAGCTTTGGTAGAGAAATTTAGTGAAATGTTCAATTTTCAAGCTCTTTTCTTGTGACCACTCCTGGGTCTAGTGGTCTCTACTGTTAGTTGATTTAGGTTACAATGACCCCAATTTCTAACTTCTCTAGTGTTATATGGCTTCTATTGTATATTGTCTTACACAGAGACGGTCCTTGTTTAATTGCTTGTTAGGGATCACTTGCATGTTGTCTGTCTAAAGGCTAAATTCATTTAAGGTTTACAATTTCAAAAAAAATGAAACTAAAATGTTTTGTTTATAAATTTGAAAATTTGAAATGTTCTTTCATGCATTAGCAAAAAATCATGGATTGCTTTATGTTGCATTTTCCTTTTGCATGAAATAAAATGAACCCACACACACATCACGTCTCAAATTTAACATCAACAAGTTGGAATTCACACCCAACCACTGATCAAGACTAATAATGGTGGACTTCATCACCACCTATTAGCTTGCATTATGGTTCTTTGTACCCCATTTTGGCCAAGGCTGGTCCAAGAACCATTGTAGCCATGGAAAATAGCACACATTCTTCTTCAAAAGGTGTATCACTAACCATAGTGAATTGGGTGAGGACTAGTAGGACCTATGCTCCCTCATTAAATTTGGGCTTCATATCCAAATTTTGGTGGGTTTCATGACCTGACTTCATCACCATGCCTATGTGTGAGAGTATATAAGTGAAAATCCTTTAACTTGAGTATTACATCAACAATATCAAAAACTTGAACAAGATAAAAGCAAAAATAATGAATCAAAATACACAATCCAACTTAGGAAACAAAAATAAACTTTAAAAGAGAATCACTTGTATACTTTTTTCATTTCATTTCTAAATTTCTTAATCAAAACGTCATGATAAATATACATAGCCAAGCTAAATCATGATCTGATGAAGCAAAATACTTACAAAGAGGCCTTGAACACATTTTCTATTCTCCTAAGGATCTCCTCATTCCTGTATGATGCTTTGATAGTCATCGCATCCACTAAAGTCCTAAGGATATCATCATTCCCACATGATGCCTTGATAGTCATTGTGAAGCTACTTCCTCACATAGAGGATTAGACCACTAGTATACCTCTACTAGGAGAATATCAATGGGTTATTCACATGATCAAGTGGATAATTTTATCAATCAATTTCAACCTCAGACTACCTCCAGTCATAGCCAATATATAAAGAAGTATAGTAGAGGATTTCACATTCCCTCTACATCGTGGAATTTACCACCCTAAAATTTCATCCAAATCCTACCACTTAAATTTATGATCACAATCAAAAGTGGGTCTATGCAAAGTTCGCATACACCATCAACCAACATGACCATGAGTGAGTTATTACAATAGTCCTCCAAATATCAAGAAACTATCTTGAATATTTTGGGTTCAATTGAATTGCAACCCCATGACCCTAATGCTTTCACAAAATTTATGGGATATATACAAATATACAAGATCATGTTATCACTTTTTAATACCATGAGATCAAACCTGTGTTCACAAATATACCATACCCTCCTTTGCACATCATCATGTGCATCAATAGGATTTCTTATAAATAGGTTTTATAATTACCACAACCATGCTAAAGCATCTTAACATCCTGCCTTCACACATTGTAGCATCCACGTTCACCTTGAAAGCATTTAATAATGTTGTATCTTCCATAATTAGCACAATATTCCTCCCCATTTAGGATGGATAAAATAATATACCTACATTATGCTACATTTTAAAGGGTTCAAGATAGTACGACATACTACTTGAAAGATCATGGATGAGAGCCATGGAGTGCATACCATCCATAGTGCACCAACACATTAAATACATTCATGAATATTAGATCCATGTAGTTCATGTCAACCAAGATCACTTAAAGTATTACAAATAGATGGATCATCCATAGGAGCCTACTAGGTCACCCATGCATCTAAAAACTAAAACTAATGACTTTATCTATAGTCCAGATGCAACCATGCAATTCACCATGGAACTACCTCCACCACCACCATTCCTCCTTCATATTCAATTTCTCCAAGCAAGGATAAATTGACAAAGTCAACTACAAAGATTCCCACAGTCATCCCAAACATGTTAGTAGAGGCCCTCCCCATTCCTACAAAAAATAAAGAAACCATGGTATTTTTGGATGAATTAGATCATTTCATACCATATTCATCCACCATATCATATGCCATAGTTCATTTGACCAATATTGAACTTGGAGAGCACATAGCAGAAAAAATTACATTTATGCCTATCATTGAGTCCATCAAGGATTTAGGTCGACCTCTTGTCAAGTTACCATCCATCAATACCATCCTACACCTAAACATGGGAGACAAGAAGATCACCCTATACAAGTTTATGAGTCATCCATGACTTTTCCAAATGCCAAAACATCTTCCCATGAGTTTGTGGGAATGGTCAATATCAAGACAGGGAACCAGGTTTCTCTAAATAAATCAACATAACTAGTAGCTCCACTAAACATTGGTTCCACATCAAAAGTGCTACCACCACTGAAACTAGTTACACCTAGTTCATTTTGCATAACATTTTCAAAAGAGAAAAAACAAGTGTATCCTTTATGTAAAAATGTGGGGAGTCAAGTTGTTACAACTAAGCACTTCAAAGTGAAACAAGAGCATGAATTAGATAAAAAATAAGAGCAAGTGGATGCACCCACTAAACAAGATCATCAAGAAGCATCCACATCTTATTATATATTGAGGACTTGTGATTCACGTCTACCTAAGGGTCTACTTGCACCCACTCTTATTGCACCTACATCATCTATAAAGTGTCATTTAGATCCATAAATAA
Source organism: Wollemia nobilis (assembly GCA_028583015.1). NCBI lineage: Eukaryota > Viridiplantae > Streptophyta > Pinopsida > Araucariales > Araucariaceae > Wollemia > Wollemia nobilis. The sequence continues at coordinate 9,904,769 of JAQPPZ010016858.1, read as the reverse complement.
CTATGCAATCATCATCCCCATCAGTATTACAACACATTCTATATTGCCTAAACAAAGTGGAGACATAAATGGATCACAAAAATAATGCTTTGCATAAAATCATGCATCATCTCACAAACATGGAGCTCCAACAACAAGTTGCATGCAAGGCTAAACAGTCTCAACCACAAATGCAAAATGCATCCTTGCAAAATCAGGTCCAAAAGCAACAAATTCATTCACCTCATATTTATACGCCATTGTCTAAATCTTCGGTATCGATTTTCACTTAATTATGTGAGATGAAAACTATTACTTTTCTTGAAATACCTATACCCTATCCAAACCGTAAGAAGCCTAAATGATATAGATAATATTTACATTATATGTACCATTGATGGGATGGTCATGATATTCAATCATGCTATAGATTTAGGAACAAAATACAAGATATGATAAATAAGAATCAACTTCAAATAGGAAATACTCTCACTACTGAAGATAAAAAATGAGATACAATTATTGAGTCATCACCTATGCCAAAAAAATACTGAGCAACCTAAAATATGACTGAGATACATACATCCCAACCATCTCATAAAACTGGTCAACCATGTGCACCTAGATTAAAGCACCAATATCATACTTGGACTTCATTATCTAAGCCCATGTCCACTATTTTTTAAAAGTTACAAGAAGATAAGTCCATTGTCTTACCAAAAATACGCCTGCCAGATCCAAACATAATTAACTCTAAGGGTTTTAGGGAGGATCACTTTTGCCTTTATCATTGAATAAAGGGCCATGATATTAGCAATTTCTATGGATTTAAACACATGGTCCAATATATTATTGACAAAGAGGTTTCACCCATATATGGTTCACCCATTTCATCTTAGCCTACCATATTTCAAGCTACATCATCCCATCTATGACCCCAAGGTCAATTGCATCCTTGTAAGTCTAACAAAATGCCTTGATAGTACATCATATTTGCGATGACTACTTCAGCCCTATTTCAAAAACTATATGAGGCACACACAATTACATTACCAAAAATCAAACTAAGAAAACCTACACTGGGTTCAAACAATAAAAACCTCTACTATGTCTATCATCACCAGAATTGGCATGACATTCATACATATTATTCACTCAAGAATAAGATCGAAGAGATGATTGAAATGAGATCCACATAGATGATTCACTTGTTTTATGCCATCAGGTTATGGTCATCTCACAAAATTTCATGCCACAACAAGAGGGGTCAATTTCTAACACTCCTCCTAGACAAGCCAATCATATTGCATTAGTTGAAATACACACTGGGGGTCTTCAAGGTATCACACTTTCACCACCATCCACATCACAAGTGATGAAGAAAATTAAGGATTTTGAAGGTGTTGCACCTTCCCCACTTTCATCAATCATCATACACGTTGGGGGTGCATAAGGTATTACACCTTCCCCCTAAAATCATAAAACAATAAAAAATCACAAAAAAAAATAAAAACCATTCAAAATTTCCAAACAAATCAAAAAGCATAAAAACACAAAAACAATACAAAACATAAAAATAAAAAAATATTTACATTATGTTATCATGCATTTTCATTATATGCACTCACCAGTTGCATTGCATTAGGTATATTCATCCATTACACTTGCATGGAGTACTTAGGCAATCTGAGTGAAATATTCCATAATATCCCCTGGATTCTGACTGGGGATTTTAACACTCCTCTTTACCCTTCAGACAAAATGGGTGGAAATGGATCACCTATTAGGAGCATGGATAAGTTCAATGAATTTGTGAACTCCAATATTTTTATGGATGTAAAACTTAGAGGAGTGAATTATACCTAGAGAAATCAGTGGATAGGGTGTCATCTCATTCAAGAAAGACTTGATAGGTTTTTCTATCAAAGGAGGCTAAAACTTTTTTTGATGATTCTACCCTGCAAGCCCTTCCTAAAATTGCCTCTAATCATAATCCTATTTTTTTGGAGATCCCTAACTCTCTGTCCTTCAAGAAACCTTTTAGATTTCAATCTATGTGGATCAAATATTCCAGTTTCAGAGATGACTTAATTCAGTGGTGGAAGCAATCTGTCAGGGGTAGTGCAGCTTTTAAACTTGTTGGAAAATTAAAGTTTGTTAAGGAAAATATTTGAACTTGGAACAAAGAGGTCTTTGGGAACCTCTTTGAAAATAAAAAATAGGTTGTTGAAATTTTGAAGATAATTGATTAGAGGATTCGACTTGGTGATGCTGATGAAACTACTAGGCAGGAAGAACAGACAAAACTAGCAGAGTTTCATAACATTTTGGCCTATGAGGAAATATATTGGAGGAAAAAATCAAGGGCTCTTTGGTTGAAATATGGATATTCAAATTCTAAGTTTTTTCATGTCACCACACTTAGAAACAGAAGCAATAACAAGATAAAAATAAAAAAAAATCAAATGGTTCTATTACTTAGGACTTAACATAAATCAGAAAGAAGGCAGTAACTTATTTCAATTCTATCCTTGGTCAAGAATCATAGTGCAATAAGGAAGCCAAAAATATTCTCTTGAAATCCATTCCTAGCATAATAAATGAGGATATAGACCTTAAGCTTCTAGCTCCCTTTTCTTATGAGGAAATTAAGGAAGCCTTGTTTAGCATGGATCCAGACAAATCCTCGGGACCCAATGGCTTTCCCCCTCGTTTCTATAAAGCTTTTTAGGATATTGTAATTGAGGATGTAATTTTTGCTATCAAAGAATTCTAAGAAAGCAATCATATTCCAAAAGGTCTCAACTCTAATTTTATTTCTCTAATTCCTAAGAAGCAAACCCCTAAATCTATGGCTGACTTCAAGCCAATCAATCTATGCAATGTTTCTTACAAGATCCTAACTAAATTCATTATAAATAGAATGGTAGATTCTTTGCCCCACATCATAGATCTATCCCAAGGAAGCTCTATCCAGGGCAGGTCAATCTTGGATGGATTTATCACAGTTCATGAAGCTCTACACTCTGCTCATAAGACTAACAGGTCTATTTTTGCCCTCAAGCTTGATATGAATAAAGCATTTGATAGGCTAAATTGGGACTTTCTGATTATTGTCCTCATTAAGTTTGATTTTCACCACCAATGGATTAATTTTATCAAATAATGCATTTTTAAAGCATGGTTCTCAATTCTGGTTAATTGAAGAACTACTGGTTACTTTCAAAGTCAGAGAAATTCGGTAGGAGGACCCTATTAGCCCCATGTTATTCATAATTGTGGTAGAATATTTAGGCATAACCATCACAAATGCTTGCAATTCAAGGCTAATATTAGGAATCAAGGCAACATCTCTCACTAGGGCTGTTTATCACCAACAATTTGTTGATGATACCCTTCTATTTACTAAGGCATCGGTGGTTGAGGCCAAAAGAATTAAATACATCCTGCACCTCTATGAGGATGTTGCTAGTAAGAAAGTTAATTTTAGTAAAAGCAAGTTATATTTCTTAAACACCCCCATTCAGAGGCAAGGAAGGATTGCAAAAATTTTAGGGTGTGATATAGCAAACCTCCCCACTTCGTATCTTGGTCTCCCTCTTTTCATTGGTTCTTTAAGAGAGTCAATGTGGGATAGGGTTATTGAAAGAATTAAAAAAAAACTTGTTGGATGGAAAGGTCATCTTCTATCTCAAGAAAGAAAACTGACCCTCACTAAGGCCTCTATTCAGAGCATTCTAGTCTATTTCCTCTCCATTTTCAAAGCCCCTATGAAGGTTTTCCAAAAAATTGAGAAACTCCAAAAAGAATTTTTATGGACTGAATCAGAGGAGAAAAAAAGGATACACCTTGTAGGATGGACCAAAGTGTGTAGACCCAGGGAAAATGGGGTATTAGGTCTGAGGAGAATTTCTCATATGAATTTAGCTTTACTAGCTAAGCAGGCATGGCACCTCATTTTTGGTGAAGAAAATGAATGGACAGCTATCATCAAACGAAAGTATCTTCAATATATGGAATTTCTAAGTGACTCAGTTCCAATAAGAGGTTCTACTTTTTGGAAAGCAATTCTCAATTGTAATGAAATAATCAAAAAAGGTTTAATATGGGTTTTAGGAAATGGTGAGAGGATAATTTTTTGGAATGACAGGTGGGCTAAGGATGAACCACTAACGCAATATCCTAACTTAGCTCGAATCAGAGATATCACGGAAGAACTCATTGGTAGAAAAGTCTCTAATTATATGGTTGAGGATAGAAGCAGAATGAAGTGGAAACAAATAAGGATTCAGGGATTTCAAGTGGAATCAAATGATCTTTGTAATATTCTCAGGCAATAATTTATCCCCATGACACCCAAGGAAGATCAAGTGACCTGGGCTCCTATGGAAAACGGGCGGTTCACTATTAAATCAAATTACAAGATTCTGGTTGATGATGAGGATTTTGTCCTCCAAAAAGACTTAGTTTGGATAAAAAATTTAATTCCAAAAATTGTAGTCTTTTCATGGTTGATTATCCAAGGAATAATTCTAACTATTGATAACATGATACATAAAGGTATTTGTATCACTAATCGCTATTATCTATGTAGGGCTAATTGGGAGACCATTTATCACATTTTTCTTGAGTGCCCTTTTTCCTTGACTGTCCTAAGTGGGGTTTTTTAGGCCTTCAATATTTCTTGGGTTAAACCAGCCACCATACTTGATTTTTTCATCCAGTGGCCTTACCCCTTTTCAAGCCAAAGACTTAGATACATGTGGAAAATTTGTCTCAATAACTATCTTTGGAAGGTGTGGTTAGAAAGGAACCATAGAGTCTTTAATGAGTCTATCCATGATCATCAAACTATAATTGCCAGGATCCTATTGTAGATTAAAAATACACGCCAAACAAAAATAAATAAAATCACAATGACAGAGTACAGAATAGTTGCACAAAACAAACGATTTCTATTAATCGATGGAGTTTAAAAACTCCTTTTTGAATACAACAGGGCTCGTAACCCTTTATTTGTGATACACGATTACAAGTTATGCTAGGGTTCTCCGAAACCCTAGCTGGCACAAATGGTGGCGCTTCCGAAGAATGTATCTTCAATCCCAACAGAGTGAGTGGGCTTTGTTGTATCCCTTGCTTGGACCACTCCAGCTTAATCAACTGCCATCAATAAACCGGATCTGCCGTCAAAAACCTGCACACATTAGCACTATCAAGGAGTTAGAAATTAATAAGAGGGCTCCACTGTGTGAGCCCTCGAAAACAATCTAAAACCCTAGAAAAATGAAATGCAGGAATTCAATAACAGATCAATAAAAGAAAAGAAGTTACTTGCTTTAAACTAATTTATACCTGTTCTCTGTTAACGCAGCTAGACCAGGCGACACCTGGAAGTAATGTGGCTATCAAATCGGCTACGGAAGGCGCCCTGGTGCACTCGCTGAACGCCCGCGTGCTTCTGGATTAAGGTTTCAAACGCCGGTCTGAGTCTGTGGCTGTGGGTAAACGCCCGCGGGCACTTGGTAAACGCCCGTGGGCACTTGGTAAAGGGGTAAACGCCCGGGAACTTGCGACAAGAATGGGGGATTCTGCAGAATGCTGTAGAAGAGATGGCGATGAAAGCGATGACAGAAGCGACGATGGATGCGACGAAAGGGTGGAGAGATAGAGAGAGATAGAAGAGATAGAAGTAGTTAAGAATATAGAAGAAGATAGGATAGAAGATAGCAAAAGACATAGGGTTTGAGCCATCAAGGTGACTCAATTTATAATCTACTCTTAGGGCACACTTTAGGGTTTTAACGACACTTTGAACGTGTGGCTAAGATTAAAGTGGATCTAAGGGTAGAGAATAAATCTAGGTTGTGAAATGGATTAAGATGGATGGACGGATGAGATTAAATGAAGGACGGACAACATAGATTAAATCACTTAAACTATTATTTAAATATATATATTAAAATATTAAAATATATATATAAATATTAATTTAAATAAATTTGGGGATGAAAAATGGCGGGAAAGGTGAAATTGGGCCAAATAATGGCGGGAAAGTGTGGATTTGGGCCAAATAATGGCGGGAAGGTGGATGACCGACACGTGGCTGATAGGAAGGTATAGATGACTTGCAAGTGGCTGGATTTTGGTGTCTACAGATGCCCCTTTTGAGCTGCTTTGTGTGAAGACACAATGCAGCACAAAAACTTAGGACACCTGAAAAGTTGGATCAGACGCAACTCTCTCTCAAGACTAAAGCACAACTTTGAAGACCAAAGAATAAAAGAATATTTAAAATTTATCAGCTTACCCCCTCAATTGGCGAGCGAGAATGGTTCTCACGAGCCAATTGGAAGAAATTCGAAAGAAAATGAACCGTTTTTGCCCCAACGGTGAAAAAGGGGTTTGTGTATGAACCATCTGTTTATGTCCCAACAGAAAAGGGGTTGGTGTACAAACCAGAAAATAATATGATTGAAGACGATATGAGTGATGTGAAAGATGAACCGTTTTCTGCCCCAACGGTTAGAAAGGGATTTTTGCCAAATTTTAAATTCCATGATCATGTAAGATGAATTCTACTATTAGGAAAGTTAAAAATTGATAACGGATGCCCCAACTCCTGTGGGTGAATCCATACTGTTGATGAAATTGCCTTGTTGGCGCCATTGATATGCAGAGATGCAATATGAAAGAGTCCAGAACTTCAGAGATGCTCCTAGTGACTGTATGGATAATTCCTCGGGTCGGAACCAATCAACCTAGGTAGCCTTAATCTCTAGCAAGACTCAAAATAATGATGATATTGAAGATTGTCCACGTTTAAGGCCCCATGAACTAGGCCATCAATGACAACTGTTGAGCAAATTAATCTTGGTATGAGGTCACTTGAAAAGTAGGATACCCAAAATTGATTTCCAATTTTCAAACAATGAAATAATTGATGATGATAAATGGTAAGTGTCCTTATGGTGGTTTAATCCTCTTACCGAATTGCATGGATGCAAATCGCTGCAATCGCCAAGGTGATAGAATATACCACTAGATACGAGGTTTACTTTAATTTAATTTGGCAAAAATATGCATGATGAAAGAAGAATGAATGAAATTGACGATAGATCAGAAGAATTGATGAATGTTGTTAATTTTGTGAAGGTTTTGAATGTTTTTAACCCAATTTGTAAATCAATGATGAATGATGCGCTTTTTGAGCAAAATGACAAAATTTGTTTCCAAAACTGTTGTAACCTTCACAAAATGTTTTATTATGATAAGAAGAATGGATGGATGCAATTTGATGAAATTTGGAGGAGGTAAGCTTCAATTTTGTAAGTTTTGTTCTTTTATTCAATACTGACACCAAACGCCGGTATGCATTTGGAGGTGGCAGAAACGCCCGCCGGTGTTTGAATGCATCATGAAATGCCCCACTGTGTCTGAATGCGCCATGAAATGCCCCACTACATTTCAGGGCGCCAAAACCAGCTATTTAAACAGTTTCAGCGAGAATTTCGCTCATTTGTGCGTTCGAGCTTGAGAGAAGTGCGTCTGAGGGAGTGGAATGAAGTGAAGTGAAGTGAAAGGTTGTGTGGGAGAGTGAAGCACGCGGGAGCTATGGCGGAGATGGGAGCGGACGCGCCAGTGCAGCCAGCTGAGGTATTTGTTTATTTAAGCAAGTACTTTTATTTGTTTTTTTTTTTTTTTTTGTTTTTTTTTTGGAAAAAAATTTGTAACCAATTTTTGTTTTGTTGTTTTGCAGCTTAGGGTGTTAGAGGCACGACACCGATTCTCCCCTATCATTCCGGGGATGAGGAGGTCATTGTCCCAGGAATACTGGGAGATATTGGAGGCAATAGGGCTAGCGGAGGCAACCCGGTTGGAGGTAGTGGGTCCCGGGGGCTCTTTTGATGGTTAGCTTAGTGCTTAGATGCACTCTTTATGAGCCTTGGTGCTCTATTGTATATTGTAACCTTTTGGCATTCATTGTACATTTTTACCTTTATACATATATATATATATACATGGATTTTATTTATTTGGTGTTTTACTCTCTTTTGTGTGAATGCCTATGTTTTTGTGATGCATGTTTTTATTTGTTTTAATATTTTTGATACATATGTGATGGAATGGAATGCAAACTTATAGATGATTAATGCGAGACATGGACTAAGTAAATGAAATATGCACTAAGAAGCACTCATACTTTTAGATAGTTAGATTTAGCCAACTGTTATCATAATTGTTTAATCAGGGGCACCGAACTTGGTGGCTTGTGAATGAATGACGTATGGAATGACATGAATATGGAAGAAGATATGGAGGTTGATATGGAAGAAAATATGGAGGAAGACTGTTTTACAAAGACTCAAACATGCTAGTGGTATCAAACAAACTTACTAATACCGCCTAATTCAACTAGGACCAAATGTGTGTGCATGCGAGTTCATTAACCAAATCAGAAGCATGGTAGTGACTCTAGGCAATCAAAAACCTGTGTGTGCAAGTGTGTTCATTAACCTCATCTTGCATAAATTAGGTAACCCTGTTATGGAGAAGACCCCAAAGCTAGTTTGTCCGTATGAGCATTCAGAGGTCTCTTTTTGAGGAGAGACATGTCGCCACGCAATGAGTATACTCCACTGCCAGTCAAGCGTCTATAGCCCCGGTGAAGGTTAACTCCATAGTCCATGTTGTTTTTGACCTTTGTAAGCCTTGGGGATGACTACCTATCCGTCCGATCGGACAAGTAGTACGATCCTTACAACTTATTTGGGATCGGTGGTGTGTGAAAAATGTTCATTTCCTTAGAGCTTTGGGGAATCGGATTCTCAACCGAAGTATGATGAGAATTTTACCCTATCCTTACTACTCTGTTTATATTTATATTTTGTGATTGCTTGTGATAGTGGTAAGAACCACTGTTTTATGGACTATGTTTGCATGATAGGACAAACGAGGATTACCCTTTTCACTTCAAGGCACAACCCAAGGATGGTGTTATCTCTCTTTGACACAAGATGTTTTTAAGATGTGAAAATGTGATAGGTTCAAGACCGCTTTTGAAATCATTTCCCAATACTCAAGATTTTATTTAGTGTAATTTGTGATATGGCCCTAGAGAACTTTGACATGCATTTCAAAGTTTGCTTAAAACACTAGAAATGGCTGAGTGATTGAAAACATTTTGGCAATGTAAATATGTGCAAATGGAAAATGGATGTACGAATGACAATTCGGTTTGATGGATTTTATGAAGGTGCCCCTGATTAAGGCAACATGACTTTTGCTTGACCAAATTTTATATCCAAAAGATAGAATGGTCTCTAACATGATATGCAACTATGGCTGAAAATGAAATGTTATGGTTTTCAATGAGATGTATGCACATGAAATGCAATGTTTTTGAATGAGATGTATGCAACTAACAATGAAATGCAAATTCTTTTTATTTTATTTGTTTTTTTTTTTTTTTTTACAAGCCATGTATATATGTACATATAAAATTCAAACTATGCGTAGAATGCCCTCAAGTGTATAATATTAAGTGGTTCGGGTTCTTCCTCTCCCTCTAAACTCGGCAAGTCTATAAGTTCCATTACCCACTCTTTCAGATGACCATATATGGACCTAACCAATTAGCCGCGAATTTATCTCGAAGATGCGGCAATGCATTGGTGTTTTGTTGATTCTCTTTAAGGACAAGATCCCCTACTTGAAATTCTCTTAGATGAACTTTGGCATTGTAAGCACGTTTCAATCGGTCTTGATAAACTCGCAAATGCTCTAAAGCATTGATTCGTTTTTCATCTATGAGTGTGAGTTGATCAAGACGTGCTTGTCTAGCAATATCATCATCGATAAATTCCTGCAAAGAAATTCGCAAGGAAGGGATCTCGAGCTCAAGAGGCATGATTGCTTCAGCTCCATAGACCAAAGAAAATGGCGTTGCCCCAATGGGAGTTCTGATGCTTGTTCTGTAAGCCCATAATGCCAAGGGGATTTGTGTATGCCAATCTTTATGATTTTCTTTAACAAGTTTCTTAAGAATAGCAATTATGGTCTTATTGGAAGCTTCAGCTTGTCCATTGGCTTGTGGGTAGTAAGGAGTTGAGAAACTATGTTGGATATTATACTTTTCGCAAAGAGCTCGAACATCCTTATTCTTAAAAGACTTGCCGTTATCAAAAATGATTTTAGAGGGAATACCAAAACGACAAATGATATGGTGAAGTATAAACTCCACAATTCTAGGACCTGTCGTACCGGTTAGAGGAATAGCTTCAACCCACTTTGTGAAGTATTCAGTGGCTGTAATGATGAAAGTATGCTGTCCCGAAGAGGCAGGTGAAATCTTGCCAATTAAATCGAGACCCCATTGTGAGAAGGGCCAAAGGCTTTGGATGGGCTGTAAAGCTTGTGATGGTATATGGATTAAATTAGCGTGTTCTTGACACTTTTTACATTGTTTAACATATTTGCAACAATCTTGTTCCATAGTGGGCCAATAATACCCCATACGTAAAATACGCTTCGCAATGGCCATTCCACTAAAATGACCACCACAAGTACCATCATGGGCTTCAACAATAGCTCTATGTGTTTCACCTGCTTCTAGACAATGGAGGAGTACTCCATCATATCCACGTTTATACAACACATCCCCCAAAAGAACAAAACGAGCTGCCTTTTGCTTAAAACAAGCGACGGGCGCTCGAGACAAATCAGGTGGAAGTGTTCCAAACTTGAGGAAGGCTACTATCTCACTAGACCAAGGCTCATATGGATCCGAATGGATAAAGCAAACATCTTTTTCATCTTTAGACTCAAGCACGGACAATTGCAGACTTAGAGATTGTGGAAATGATTAGGGGCTGTACCTCTCCAAGGGAGTCCTTTGGAATCAATGATCCAAGAGAGGCCATGGCATCCGCAAATCTATTAGTCGAACGAGGCAAACTAGTGATCTCATACCAATCAAACTTAGAGAGCAACTTCATTGCTACATCATGATAAAGCTTAATGGTAGGTTCTTTGGCTTGGTATTCTCCTGTAATTTGTTTAACCACGAGTTGAGAATCCCCAAATATCCGAATACGCTTAATGCTCATAGCTATGGCTGATTGAAGACCTAAAATTAAGGCTTCATACTCTGCTGTATTATTGGTGCATTGGAAGTCTAGTTTGAATGATAAAGGGATGGGAATCCCTTGAGGTGTATGAAACACAACTCCAATTCCTGACCTTTTGTGCACTTAGAGCCATCAAAGAATAACGTGATGTCAACATCTTCCTCCGGAATGATGTCCTCTTCTTGTTCGAGTGATAGCAAATACCGAATCATCTGGGAGCTCAATAATCAAAGGATGATCACTAGGTAGCGGAGCTTCCGCAAGTTGATCGGCTATAACTTGACCTTTAACAGATTTTTGGCTAATGAATTCAAGATCGAATTCGGTAAGCAACATTATCCATTTAGCGGTACGAGTGTTATTATAAGTGCGAGACATCATATAACGCAGAGGGTTTTCTCTAGCTATGACATATGTTGTATGGCTAAGCATATAATGACGAAGTTTCTTAGTGGCAAAAACCACCGCTAAGCACAACTTTTCCACATAAGCATATCGGGTTTCATAGCTTACCAATGTTCGACTAATATAATAGATAGCTTGCTCACGATTTTGTTCATTCTTTTGTGCAAGCATTGTCCCTAAGGCAAAGTCCGTTGCTTGAGATATAAAGGTTGAAAGGGACCCCCGGACGAGGCGGAGCTAAGACTCGGCGGAGATGCTAAGTACCGCTTGATGTCATCAAAGGCTTTCTCGACATTCATCTCGTCCATGAAAATTGTACCCCCTTTTGTAGTAGGTGGCAAAATGGCCTACATTTATCATAAAGTTGTGCAATAAAGCGACGGATTGAATTAATCTTTCCTTGCAAACTACGCAACTCCTTCAAATTAGTTGGGGGACACATTTCCATAATGGCTTTGACCTTGTTTGGGTCCACCTCAATACCTCGTTTAGAGATAATAAAACCTAGGAGTTTGCCTGAGGTAACACCAAAGACACATTTCTTAGGGTTCAACCTTACTTTATGCTCTAGAAGTCTATCAAAAACTTTTTCCAATACATCAAAATGCTCTTGTCGAGTTTTAGATTTTGCCAATAAATCATCCACATAATCTTCGATAATCTTATGCATATAATCGTGGAAAATATAAGTCATGGCTCGTTGATAGGTTGCACCTGCGTTCTTAAGGCCAAAGGGCATCACCCCGTAACAAAAAGTTCCCCAAGGTGTGGTAAATGTTGTTTTGTGTTGATCTTCAGGGTTTATTCGAATCTGGTTGTATCCTGAAAATCCATCCATGAACGAAAGCATTTCATGACCAGCGCAGGTGTCGACAAGAGTATCAATGTTTGGAAGAGGAAAGTCATCCTTAGGACACGCTTTATTTAGATCTCGAAAATCGGTGCAAACACGTATCCCCCCGTTAGGCTTGCGAACGGGTACCATGTTAGAAAGCCACTCAGGATAATCAATCGGGACGACAAATTTAACATCCAGAAGTTTCTGAATCTCCGATTTAACTATGAGGGCCACGGTAGGATGCATTTTCCTAAGTTTCTGTTTGACAAGTTTAGCATCTTTTTGTAAGGTGAGGTTATGGACAACCAAATTAGGGTCTAGGCCTGGCATGTCTTTGTAAGACCATGCAAATATCTCCTTCTTCCGCTTGAGTAGAGCAATCATTTGCTCTTGTTCCTCTGATGATAGACTTTTAGCCAGCTTCACAATTTGGGTGCCATCTTGGTCCGGACTAAGGTCTACATCGATAGTTTCTTCAATAGACATGTGGGAACCTTCCTCAAGCTGATGGGGAGTAGGGATCAGATTTATGTCATCTAAAATGTCATCAAGCTCCTGTGCCTTGCTCTCATCTATGTCTGCTCGGAAGACCTCTGGCTTAGAAGATGAAGGTGAATGTGGAGGTGAAGGAGGAATGTAGTTGGCGGAAGCCCTTAACAATTCCTCGAAAAGGATGAACTCTGAAATAGATGGAGGGAATGAAATCCGATCCATGTCAATCAGGCTTGGGTTGATCGGGATTGACTTATCCGGATCATATGGATTATGGAGCGGGGTGAATAAGTCTTCAAAATTCATTATCGACTTATGGAAGAAAGGATGGGCGGAATGGAAAGGAACACCGGTGAAGACCTCGGAAGACCTGAAGTGCAAAACAACATAGTTTTTCAGTTTTTTTTTTTTTTTTGTGTTTGAGTTTTTTTTTTTTTTTGTAGTGGTGAAAACCACTATTACACACATACATAAAGCAATAAAGTATTTTTTTTTTTTATATATTTTGATTTTTTTTTTTTTGGAATTTTCTGATTTTTTTGTTTTTGGTAGTGGTGAAAACCACTATTTTAGTATATACATATAATACAGGTTTGGATTATGGCTTATGGATGTGGCGGGGGTGGTGGTTCACCTCGTTCTTGTGGAAGAAGCAAGCGAAAGATGGCCTCTTGGAGAGGGAACAATTGGAGATAAAACTCGTCTTGTTTAGTGAGGGGAACAATGGGCGCCGACTCTTCTTCAGATTCATCACCATTTGACATGACGTCAAATTCTTCATAGACTTCATCTTCGGATTCATCGGGGTGGAGGATTTCTTCTTCTGAATTAAGATTAATGCTTTGAAAAGCTCGTTCAAAAGAAGAAAGGGATGGAAGTGGTTGGTAGCCCAGACCAAAACGCTCGGTGGGTCTCTCGGTATGGCATATCGATGCGTTCGGTTACCCCTTGCTCGTATCGACCTAGGCCAAATTGCTGCCAATTATGTCCGTGGAAATAGCGAGAGGGAAAACCCTCCATCCTTTCGATATTGGCGGGACTGGATGCTTAGGTTCTAGTATGGTGGTAGGACTAGAAGATGACTCTATTCCCCCATATACAAAATTAATGGAATTTGGCATAGAACCCATGTTATAAACCGATCCAATGGATAAATGTTGGTCATGTGGACGACCAAAATCTTTAACTCGTTTGCACATTGAACGGTGTGATGTGGACATCTTGGATGGCATACTCACCAATACCTGCATCAATGAGATGGACCTTGACTTGGGAGGGAGATGGACTAGATGATGGAATAGAAGAATGTGGGATAGAAGAATTGGAAGGATTTGGTTGGGTTGATGCTTCACTGACTTGTGAAACATCACTGGTGATGGTTGGGAAGATGGAGGAATAATAGGTGATGTTGAAGAAGGTGTAGAAGAATGGGGTAATGACGTGGAAAGAGATGATTGGTCATGGCCACATGTGCATGTGGTCATTGATGAAGAAGAAGGAAGATTAGTTGATGAAGAAAGTGGTGAATGAGATGGAATAGCGGAAGAGGAAGATGGTTGCGATATGATGGGTAGCTCCTCAAGAATGGGAGCTTTAGAAGAAGATGGTATAGAAGAAGTAGATGGGGTCAAGAAAAGATGAGTGGATGGCAACACAATCTCATAAGGATTTGAGACATAGTTGCAATGTTTGAAGGGTTCCATGTCGACAGGTACACAATGAACTCCGTCCCTCATATACATACTTCAGACATTGATGCAGTATAGAAGGGACACATCTCATCTCCCTAAGCCAAGGCCGTCCAAGCAATACATTGTATGCCATGGTCCCTTCCAAGATGTGAAACAAGGTATGCAAAGTTCGGGCCCCTACCTCAATGGGCAAGATAACCGTGCCAACCGTGGAAGATAAAGCATCATTGAATGCTTTAAGAGTAAAAGTCGACTTTGTGATAAGGGATGGCGACAGCTTTAGATGACTCAACGCCGATGTTGTAATGATATTGATTGAGGAACCGGTGTCAATTAAGACTCTCTTGAATGGCTTGTTATCGATCTTGGCCATGATATGTAGTGGAGGATCTATACTTTCTGTTGACATAGGTTTGATTTCAAAATCATAGAAAGTGATGGAGGGCTCCATGCATGTTTGAATACTCCCCACAAAGTTGTTGAAGGCATTAGTATCTTGAGTTTGAAGCTCGATTGACTTTAATATTTCCATTAATGCCTCTCTATGCGGGGGAGATTGTTGAATGAGGTCATAGATCGATAACTTGGCGGAAGCCATTTTTAAACTGGTAGTTAACCGGCTACTCAATGACATGATGGGTCGTTGGCGTTGAGTAGAATGATTTAGCGGTTGTTGAGAAGTACTAGCACGTCGTTGGGTCACCGTTACTCGAGGTGGACTGGGGTTTGTACAGGTGGTCGTGGTTCAGCCTCGATTTGGTTGGTTCGCCCTTTGACCCCGGGTTACTACGTTAATAGTACCCACAAAACCTTGGTATTGTTGTACATGGTTGACTTGATTAGGAGGAGTTACCCGAGTTACTCCCCCCGAAGTTGTTGGAGCTTCCTCCCGATGTGGAAGGGGTGTTTGAAATATACCAAGATTTTGATTTTGTTGGGCTAAGGGGCTATCCAATTTAATGGCTCCAATCTCAATAAGATCTTGGATCACATGTTTGAAAGCTGTACAATTATTGATATCGTGCCCATTTTGCCTATGATAAGGACAAAATAGGTACTCCTTGTAATACTTCCCCCTTCTAGATGGGTCTAAAGGTTTAAACTCAGGTAACGTTAATTGATTTGTGCTATATAACTTGTTGAATATGACCGCATATGGTTCATCTAAAGGTGTGAATTGTCGCTTGGGACGATTGTTTTGCCAAGGTCGAGTTTCCATGGTTGGCCCAGTATTGGGAGCTGGTTGAGTAGGGGCGGGTACCGCATGATAAGCAATTGGTTGCGGTTGACTTTGCATTACTTGTTGTTGTTGAGCCATTACGGGCTGGCTCGCCACCACTTGATTAACTTGGTTAACATTTGAGGTTGTATTAGCCTGTGCTTGTTTGTTTTGGCCATAATTATTATTTCGTTGTTGGCCCTTTTGTTGCCATTCTTTTCTACGGGGTTTTAAAACACCCTCTTGGACTTTAATGTCTTCTATGATACTTGCTTGGGCCAAAGCCTCTTCAAAAGTCCTGTATTGTTGTAATTGGAGTAACCAAGAGATAGGTTTTAGACAACTCGGGTGAACATTTTGGTTAACTCCTCCATTGGTAGGGAGAATGGCAGCTTTATTAATGATAGCCCTCCAACGGTTTCCAAAGTCATAAACAGTCTCATCGTCATGTTGCTTGAGCTTGTATAAGTCGGACAATGAAACTCTCTTTTGTACATTCAGGGAGAATCGTTCTAAAAATAGATTAATCAATTGCTCGTAAGCATAAATGCTATGGTGAGCTAAATGATTATACCATCGTACAACATCTCCTCCTAATGTCTGAGGAAAAGTTCTGAGCATAAGAGCATCATTATTTTGGATTCTAAAGCAAGCATGCATGAATGAGCTCACATGTTCATGAGGATCCTCAGTTCCTCAAAATTTGTCAAACTTCGGTAATGTGAAATCAGTCGGATATGGTGGTGAAGGTACCGAAGGATGAATTGGTTGATTGATCAATGACCTTAGCGTAGGTTTCTAACTAGATGAGCCAGGCATGTTGAGCATAAGGTTGTCAATCTGTTGTTGCATAGCATGGAGTCGAGAATCTTCATGAAAATTTTGACTCGTTTGATGATTATGATGATGTAATGGAAGAGTGGAAAATTGATGAGATGGGATGAAATTGCCTGGATTAGGCGGTGTGGAATGGACAAGTTGTTGGTATGGATGATACCAAAAATAAGGTTATTGGGGTAGATGATGAACTGGACTAGGTTGGGAGAAATGTGGGGTAGGAATGGACACCACCGAAGATTGGGGTACCCATGTGGGGCCTGAGCTAATAAAAGCTGGTTGGGTAGAAATTGGTTGGGGTGTAGGATTTACTACGACAGGTGGTTGAGCATTTTGTTGCTGTTGTTGCAAAATCAATTTGTCGAGATACTCCTTAACCTTATTAATCTCTAACCCAAGGGAGGTGGGATGATTGGATGAAGGTGGAGGGCAGGCTGCCATGGTAGTCACAGAAGACTGCATAGCAGGGGCAATGAAGGTGGCTGAAGTAGGCGATACCTGGGAAGGAACAGTAGACTGTGTCCCAGGTAGGGTGAAACCATAAATGGTTTGGGAAGAAGAGGGTTGAAATTGGTTATGGCTAGAAGAGTTTCCACCAACTTCATAAAGAGAATTGGTGTACACCCGGTACATGGAGGAGAAGGTGGTCGGGAAGACACTACATTTGTCTCCAAAGGAGGACAATTGAGCATCCGGGAAGATGTTGGAGATGAAGCCGGCTGAACAGATACCACATTAGCCTCAAAAAAAGGGTTAGTGTAGACCTGAGTGAAACCAACGGGTATGGTTGATGCAATATCCCGCTGAAAAATAGAATCTTGCATAGGGGAATCTTGGATTGGCTCAAGGACATAGCCAGTGCCATCTCTTAAGTGAGTTTGCACTTGGGCCATATCAATGTGGATAATATGAGAGGAATTGTCTTCCTCCATGGGCATGGCCATGTGGTAGATGGTAGAAGGACGTGAAAGACCTGCAGGCGAACCTGCCTGAAATTCACTAGGATAAGTGGCCATGTTGGTGGTGGGGATGTTCTGTGAATTTCCCATTTGATTATTTAGATTTAACATTTTAGATTGATTCCTTGTTAAGACCATGAAGCAATAAATCTAAACAAATTCAGAAAAGAAGAATGCAAAACTAGAATGATAAATTTACACTAAAAAAATTATCAGAAAACAGTCACAACCTAGGTTTCAACCAATGTGTCTTACCTTGCGGTTAATTAATTATTTTCTGATCTTAATCGTAGTAAATTTTAAGTGTCCGGTTTATGAGTTTTGCATGTGATCTAATCTTGAATTATTCACAAAAAAAGGTAAAAACTATGGCTAGGAAAGGACAACGAGATTCTTACTGGTGATGAAATCCAGCAAGTTTGCTCTGGGGTGACCTATGGTGTCTAAGGCAGAAGTTTAATGGATGGAGATGAATTCCACCGTCACTAAACTTCAAGCAATACCTAGTGATGAAATCCAGATATTACTGTTTTAAATGCAATATGAAAATGCAATGAATTTTTTTTTTTTTAAATGTTTTAGTTATCTAATGTGTACATACAAGGCTATAAATCAAAAGTTCTAATGATCTAAGCAAGAGGCTACTGAAAACATGTCATTTCCTCCGAAGAAGTGGAGTACACCGTTTAAAACCCCTCGCCTACCAATGATATCGGATATCAAAGGAGCAACCGGAAGGTTCGTCCACTTCTCTGCCTGGAATCACCCAATGGCAGGAGTACTATTGACATCCAATCAATAGTCCTACTTAGATAATTAAAACAAATAATTCGTAGCTATTCTAATATGCAGCTAGGTATGCAAATTTTTTTTTTTTTTTTAATGCAAGCAACAATCAATAATGCAATGCAAAGAAAAATGTAATTAAAAATAACTGTTCTTTTCCAGATTACTTAGTTTTTGTTCATTTTAAAGTAATGATCTGAAAAAGAAACAAAATATGGCAGAAAAACCAAAAACGTAAAAAGTACAACACTTACTTGGAAGCCTACGCTTTTCTATAAAACTGACTTCAAACGCCCACGGGAGTCTGCACAGGCTGAAACGCACCTCTACGTTTCGTATTGGACTTCCAGACGCCCTCTCGCGTTCGCTACGTTTTCTGCAAACTCGAAAACCCTAGTTCGCTGGAACAACGAATTTCACGATTTCTGGAACCTGCAAAATAAAACAGAAAACAGGAACA
This sequence comes from Wollemia nobilis, assembly GCA_028583015.1. Classification (NCBI taxonomy): domain Eukaryota; kingdom Viridiplantae; phylum Streptophyta; class Pinopsida; order Araucariales; family Araucariaceae; genus Wollemia; species Wollemia nobilis. The sequence goes on along the minus strand of JAQPPZ010016858.1, from coordinate 9,885,974 downwards.
GATTAGTAAAGCAAGTATTAAAAATATGAAACCCTAGGGGGTCCCACCGTGATCGCCATTTGTAGATTAAAAATACACGCCAAACAAAAATAAATAAAATCACAATGACAGAGTACATAATAGTTGCACAAAACAAACGATTTCTATTAATCGATGGAGTTTAAAAACTCCTTTTTGAATACAACTGGGCCTGTAACCCTTTATTTGTGATACACAGTTACAAGTTATGCTAGGGTTCTCCGAAACCCTAGCTGGCACAAATGGTGGCGCTTCCGAAGAATGTATCTTCAATCCCAACAGAGTGAGTGGGCTTTGTTGTATCCCTTGCTTGGACCACTCCAGCCTTAATCAGCTGCCATCAATAAACCGGATCTGCCATCAAAAACCTGCACACATTAACACTATCAAGGAGTTAGAAATTAATAAGAGGGCTCCACTGTGTGAGCCCTCGAAAACAATCTAAAACCCTAGAAAAATGAAATGCAGGAATTCAATAACAGATCAATAAAAGAAAAGAAGTTACTTGCTTTAAACTAATTTATACCTGTTCTCTGTTAACGCAGCTAGACCAGGCGACACCTGGAAGTAATGTGGCTATCAAATCGGCTACGGAAGGCGCCCTGGTGCACTCGCTGAACGCCCGCGTGCTTCTGGATTAAGGTTTCAGACGCCGGTCTGAGTCTGTGGCTGTGGGTAAACGCCCGCGGGCACTTGGTAAACGCCCGTGGGCACTTGGTAAACGCCCGTGGGCACTTGGTAAAGGGGTAAACGCCCGCGGGCACTTGCGACAAGAATGGGGGATTCTGCAGAATGTTGCAGAAGAGATGGCGACGAAAGCGACGACGAAAGCGACGATGGATGCGGCGAAGAGATGGATGAAATAGAAGAGATAGGTCCGAAAGATAGCAAAGATAGCAAAGATAGCCAGAGATAGAAGTAGCAAAAGACATAGGGTTTGAGCCATCAAGGTGACTCAATTTATAATCCACTCTTAGGGCACACTTTAGGGTTTTAACGACACTTTGAACGTGTGGCTAAGATTAAAGTGGATCTAAGGGTAGAGAATAAATTTAGGTTGTGAAATGGATTAAGATGGATGGACTGGATGAGATTAAATGAAGGATGGACGGCTCAGATTAAATCACTTAAACTATTATTTAAATATATATATTAAAATATTAAAATATTAAAATATATATATATATAAATATTAATTTAAATAAATTTGGGGATGAAAAATGGCGGGAAAGGTGAAATTGGGCCAAATAATGGCGGGAAAGTGTGGATTTGGGCCAAATAATGGCGGGAAGGTGGATGACCGACACGTGGCTGACAGGAAGGTATAGATGACTTGCAAGTGGCTGTATTTTGGTGTCTACACCTATCCTTTGCCAACTAGAATGTGAAGCTTATCCCTTTTGATAGTCGTAAAACTCATCTATAGGAGACCACGATTGCTCAATATTTAAGCTTAACCTTGTTAGATGAGTTTGTGCCTAGGGTAGTCAATCCCAGAGCCAATGTTAAGTGGTCCCCACATCCTATGGGTTGGTTTAAGCTTAATTTTGATGGAGCATCTAAGGAAAATCCTAGTAGAGCAGGCACTGGCGATATTATGCAAGATCATAATGGGAATATGATGCTTGCATTTTCTAAATATTTGGGAATAAGGATAAATAACGAAGCTGAAGTTAGAGCTCTGTGGAGATGCCTTAAAATGAATCAAGACTTAGAAGGCAATTTGATCATAGAAGGAGACTCTATGCATGTTATAAATCTCCTCAATAATTGAAAAACACCTCCTTGGAGGATTAAAACAAATTTTTAAGAGGTTAGGATTATTTTCTAGGGAAGACAAGATAGAAAAGCCCAACATGTCTTTCGGGAAGCTAACAAAGTTGTTGATAAGCTGGAAAATTTGGGTGTCGATGGTGATGGACTTTTCAAATGGGAACATGGTATCCCGAGTTAAGTAGAGGAGCTTATTCAAAAATAATTCCAAGAATGGTAGACAAATTTACCAACAGGGAAGGCATTGTAAGTTTGAAGGCTATGAGTATTCTCGTCTATTTTTTGAAATGGAATCACAATAAAAATTATCTGAGCTATCAGTCTGGGTGGATGCTACTTGGAAATACCACAAAGACTAATGGGGACAGTCACATGTTAGATAACATGGCTCCTAGTCATCTTAGTAATTTGAGGTTGGTTGATAATCACAGGGCAAGAAAGAAACAACAATATAAGACTTCAAACTAGAGCCACATGGACCACTAGATAGCCACCGCCATAAATCTAGCTAGTAGGTTCACTTCTCCAAGGTTAATTGGCCAAGACGGGATGTGGTCCCAAAGCATGTCATATATGGAAGAAAGCAATTACCAAAGAATTATTAAGAGTAACTGTCAATACAGAGCTTGTGGGAGTTTTTTTCAATACTCTGCTATGTGTGTCTGTAGCTTTTTGTTTATCCACTGTTTCAAGGAAGGGATCTATGTCTATTTATTTTTTTGTAATTATGATGCAGGTGTTTTTTATCGAGGTATACCCAAAATGTTGTATGGGAAGTTTCTTTTTTATAACAGGCTATGTGCCTTATCTAATGTAATGGATTTGGCGGCATGTAGATTTTACATATATAGGATCCTTAGTAAGGACATGTTCATCAATAGCCCTGGGCTAATTTTTGTAAAATATTTTGGGTCAACCTATAAAACTCGGTATTAATGCTATAGTATCTTATCTAATAAAAAAAATAATAGGTTGTTTTTACATTCTTATGAATTAAACCATGCTTATATGTCAATCATGAATCCACACATCCTTATCATACATAATTTTCTTATGAGTAATTATGTTTTTCAACACAACTTATGAGTTGCTATAGGGTGTATACTAGGGTTTTTTGGTATTTTAGCCACTCCTAGTTCTCTTTTCAAATTTTAGAGAAATATATCTTGGGTTTTATAAGGTAAGGTCTAGTTTTTATAGTACCTTGCATATCTCAAAATCCCAACATAATTTTAAACATTAACAATCCTAGTTTGAACAAGGAAGGATGACACTACAAAGTGGTCCTTGTCACCTTAAGCAAAAGTTTTTCCTTTCTCCTCTTATTATGTGTATGGTCAAGGATGTTGATAATTGACCAAAGGAAAAACTCCCTCATAACAAAACAATTCCCTTGCTCTTCCACAAAATGAGAAAATTTTCCAAAAAAATGCAAAAAAAATAGTGATTTTCATCACTAAGCAAATCCCTTTCTCAAAAACAAAAAAAATTAGTTGTTTTCACCACTAAATATGAGCAAGTATCCCAATCAATCAAAATAAAAGAAGGGGGTAATGAGCTTGAATCCCTAGAATCTTCAGCTTTCAAAAGCCATGGGGTGATCTCCATTACAAAAATGGGTTGTATGAAATCTGCTTGGCAATGGAGTAGCCTTACACATGGTGATATGTCTATCACATTAGCGATCTTTCATCATACAAACCAATGTTAGATTATGGATGAGCTAGATTTTGGTGACTTTTATTGCCTAGTATTCTAGTCTACCTATGTCCAAAATTAGGATCATGATGACCACAGGGTAATCCTCATTACAATAATGGGTTGAATGAAATCTATCTGGAAATGAGATAAGCTTATACCTCATCTAATATATTCACTTTGCACACACATGGATAAATAATAGCTTAGTCTTCTTAATAGGCTTATATCTTTCAGGATTCTTGTGTAGTCATTATACAACTTTTGATCAATCAGCTAGGGTGTTTGAATCTCATGGAAAACCTCAAAAAATTTCTCATAGCAAAAAATCATCTAATCAACAAACATAGTTTTCCTATGAACTTTTGTTTATTAAGGGGTGTTCATAAAATAGGATAAATACCAAATGGATATCAACAATTATATCTAGATGACCACTGACTATTTTATGGATATATTTTAGTTTGAAAAATCTTATGGGGAAAGCCCCTACATCTCACATCATTTGATTTCACATATGCATGAAAAATGTTTAATTTTTATGATACAGATTCATATTTTTATTTATGATTTTTATGCATTTTGTGGTGTCTACCATTAGTTTTTTAAATACATTTTAGATTAATTTATTATGTTTTAAATGATTAAATCATATAGGTACATTTATATTAGACCATCCACATGAAATTAATGCATTAAAACACAAATTACATCCACCATATCATAATTAAATCAAAACATGCATTTAACATTAATTATTGCATTCATATACACATACCTAGTAGTACATCTATAAATCTAGATCATAGAATGTAATCATACATCAACCATATACCTATTGCATGTCATTAGTACATCACATATATAGAACATCACATCATAACATAGGCATTACATATATCAATGCATCCATGAACATAAATTAAAACCATAACACATAATGAGCCATAAAAGGAGATCATATATATGTGTGAAAATAATAAAGTACATCATGGTACAAAATTGCCCGTAGGATATAACTGTGTAGGTCCTCATACCTTACACTCAAAATGATAAATACAAATTGATGCATCAAGCAGGTCCTACACCCCTAAAGTCACCTCCATCTATGACCTCATATCTATAAGGGTTCCTAGAGCCACTACTTGCCAATCTCTTTGATCAAGAAGCTAACCTGTGACTGGGCCACACTGATGACTACCCAAAATCGCTCTGCCTACTCTACTAGGAACCTCCTACTATAGATATCTTTGGAAGACTACCCCTATATAGCCTAACCCAAGTATACAAATCAATAATATATTCTACATCTGCTCTACGCTGTAATGTAGTCTCCTCTATGAGGATCTACGGTCTCCTGATCTCAGCATCTCCACCCAATGATTTTAGCCCCTACGTTATTAAAGTAGAAGGTACACCCTAACCTACAATAATGGTTTCTAGTTAAACCCAAATAACATCCTTCTCCACTATCCTAGTATCCCTATCAATTACCATGGTTATCAATTGAGTGCATAGAGTGTCCCTCTTTATTGCAACCCTATCTATCTTTGCCTTAGATGTAGTCACTAGGACCTTGAGGAGAGCTATCTCCTTAGCATACCCCAACTATAGCTGCTATCTAGTGCTCACATGACTCTAAGAAATATCAAGATATGTATCCCACTCCACAAGCCATCCTTGTGAAGTCTATGTATGCACCTATACAACCTACAAATATGCTCATAGTTGTGCCACCTCATCACTTGAGGTATACTCCTAATACTTATCCTCAAAATAGGGCTCATCTATCTATCCTACAACCTTCCCAAATTACCCTCTATCCTATGATAAAATCACTACTCATCAGCATAACCATCCTCCTTCACTACCTTTGTTACAAGCCTATCCATAGAACTACCACCCTACCATAGCTGAGTAACCCACTAAGTGTCATACTCTACGTTGGTCCCTGGGTCTTCTAAGCTAGTCTCTTCCATTATAGGTTCCACCTATATTGATAGTCCCTCCATGCGAGGCAACTCAAACTGTCTTGTCATTATGATGATGATAGAATACTGGCTCCTCATGCACATCCTAAGAAATCATAAACTATTGAGTCACCCGAGAGTAATGGAATTACTCTCTCATTCCCATGGTATCTAATGAGACATCTCTCACACCTCACACTTTCTAGGTACCTTTTCACATTTATCCAATTAGGGTAATCCAAGTATGGACTCCAAATCATCTGCTCTTATTTTAGTCACTCCAATGACCTAGTGTAGTGTGCTAATCGACCTCCATGTGGTCAACTTTGGCCAACCTCCTAATATCATGACCATCAAGTAGCATACCCAATATCCTCATCCCCTAAATTTGCTTGAGGCACTAACAATTTGATGGGTTGAACTACCCTGATGTTGTCCCATTCACATATTTGAAGCAATAGAATACATCCCAAAACCATCTACCATAGATGTTGTATCTCATACAACTCATCATAGAGATGCACCAGCAGTATACTCCTCCTTTCCATAATGATCATCTACTACTGGTGGCACTCTAATATATCCTACAACATATCTAGGAGGTTCTAATGGAACCTTGCACCTAAGGATTTTGGAAATAATACATTAGAGATAATGTACATAACCACAACTTGCTACCTAGAGAAGATGTTCTCCTTATACCACTTGCTAACTAGGACCCTACCCTGGTCTATATATAAGCACCTCATCTTCCCTGGTGCCAAAAATTTGTTGCAAAACCCTTATATAATCCTGAATATAGGAAGAAGTGATGGCTAGTCCCTTAATAGGGATCCTGTAAATCTTGTATACATCCTCCAATGTGACAGTCATATCTCCAGTCAAGAGATATAATGTGTTGATCTTGTTGTCCCAACGATAAGCTAGGGTTGTAAGATAAGCCTAATTTACCATCACTATGGGTAGATGCACAACCTGTCTGAGGTTGATCACCCCAAATCATGTCCAATAATCAACATTGAGCTCTTGCTACAACTTTGTGAATAGGGTAGGCTCTCTAGCCTAAGCTCTCAAAATATGATGCCTAGAAAAATATAAAATAAATCACAAAATCAATCAAAAATCCAAAAACATCAAATCAATTCAATAAAAAAAATAAAAAATAATTAAAAAAAATAAAAAATTTAATCAAAAAATAAAAAATTTCCCTAAAGTCAGGAGGCTGCTCCTGGGCCTCTATGGCCATCAAGTGCCATCACTGGAACGCAATATGGCCACCCCAATTATTTACCATTGGAGTTCAAAAATGGTTGTTGTACCCCCTGACAACCCCCTTCCTTCTAGATGGGAGCTGCTCTTGCCCACGATGGCCCTAAAGTGGCATCAATGTGGGGTACCTTCCCCTCCTAAAAATAGCAAAAATTAAATACACCTACCCTTAATATAGCCTAATTTACATTCCTAAGCTAGGGTGAGGTTCATTGCTTACAATTTAATGGGGTTCCTTTATCTCATTACTTAGTGAGGTTCATTTTAAATTCCATAATTCACAAGTGAAGGTTTGAGATATCTACCTCAGGATCTTTGGCTCTACCACTCATCGAAGCATTTGACTAGTCCATCATGGTCCTCTAATGCAATTTTAGCAATGTTCCACATCAATATCTCTCCTCCACCTCACAACTCACTTTTCTTTCACTGCCAGCTGTCATAATGACTTTAAAATTTGGGAATTTTACTTTTATATTTTCCACAAATTTGTGACCGTCATGGGGTGGAGCGATTGCATTTTAGCATGACTGTTGTACCCTAAAATGATCTTGGAATTTACATATCATGGTTTTTGTACCCCAAGACAACATCCAAATGGCAATAAATGCAATTAATTATATATAATGGTATAAAACCTCAAAGTTACAACTCACACAATATTTCTAAGCATCAACTGGGGTATTATCAGTATCATTACTCTCCAAATAAACAATTAAACAATCAATAATTGTAGAGAAAATTTAGGCAGTGCACTTTTCTAATAAAAGGTTTGATTCAATCCAATCATCAAATTAAATTATTTTAGTTTCTAGGTTCCAAAAGGTTGCATCCTTTGCCTTACATACAATCAATTCACAAATCAATTTCTAGGTTTTAAAAGGTTGCATTCTTTACCTTATATTCAATCAATCCAAAGATATCAATTTATAGGTTTCAAAAAGGTTACATCCTTTGCCTTGCATACAATAAATTCATCAAATCAGTTGCTATATTTCCAAAATGTTGTGCCCTTTGCCTTGCATACAATTGATTCATCAAATCAATTACTAGATTTTCAAAAGGTTGCACCCTTTGCCTTGCATACAATCGATTCATCAAATCAATTACTAGGTTTCCAAAAGGTTGTACCCTTTGCATTGCATACCATCAATTCATCAAATCAATTGCTATATTTCTAAAAGGTTGCATCCTTTGCCTTGCATACAATCTATTCATCAAATAAATTTCTAGGTTTTCAAAATATTATGCCCTTTGCCTTGCATACAATCGATTCATCAAATTTATTGCTAGGTTTCCAAAAGGTTGAGCCTTTTTCCTTGCATACAATCAATTCATAAAATCCATTGCTAGGTTTCCAAAAGGTTGCACCCTTTTCCTTGCATACAATCGATTCATCAACTCAATTGCTAGGTTTCTAAAATATTGCACCCTTTGCCTTGCATACAATAAATTCATCAAATCAATTGCTAGGTTTCTAAAAGGTTGCACCCTTTTCATTGCATACAATCAATTCATCAAATCAATAGCTAGATTTCCATAAGTTTATACCCTTTGCCTTGCATACAATTAATCCACCAAATCAATTTCTAGGTTTCCAAAAGGTTGCACTCTTTGCCTTACATACAATTGATTCATCAAATCAAATGCTAGGTTTTCAAAAGGTTGCACCCTTTGCCTTGCATACAATCAGTTCATCAAATCAATTTCTAGGTTTCCAGAAGGTTGTTCCCTTTGCCTTGCATACAATAAATTCATCAAGTCAACTGCTAGGTTTTCAAAAGGTTGTGCCCTTTGCCTTGAATACAATTGATTAATCAAATAAATTGCTAGTTTTCCAAAATGTTGTGCCCTTTGCCTCATGTTTAATCAAATCAATAGTCTAGTTTAAAAGTTTTTGTCCTTTGCCTCGCTATCTCAATTTCAAAAGGCTCCAAATATACCTAGTTTCCTTTGGTAACAATTTCAAAAGGTTCCAAAGATGCCTAGTTTCCTTTGGTCAAATTTCAAAAGGCTCCAAAGATGCCTAGTTTCCTTTGGTCAAGTTTCAAAAGGCTTCAAAGATGCCTAGTTTCCTTTGGTCAAGTTTCAAAAGGCTTCAAAGATGCCTAGTTTCCTTTGGTCATAATTTCAAAAGGTTATATATATTCCTAGTTTCCTTTGGTCAAATCTCAAAAATGCTCCAGATATACCTGATTTTCTTTGGTCAATTTTAAAATTTTCCAAAGAAGCCTACACCTTTGGTCAATTCATCAAGTCATCTTGGTCAAGCAACTCATCGCTTTCTTCATTTTTTATCTTCTCATCGATGTGTCACTTTAGGGGGTAGTCATAATAATAAAATCATAAATAATGAATACATAGCATAATATCAAGTAGGTCCTACACCCCTAGAGTCACCTCCATCCTCGTACTCATCCCCATGAGATTGCTTGGAACCATTGGTCACTAATATCTCTAGGTGAGCTAATGACCTATGGATAAGTCACACTAAGTAATTTATAGACTCACTATGCTAACTCCTTTGAGATCCTCCTACGATGAACTGCTCATGTATAGTACCACCAAGCATCACCACCTGACCCTCTAACTATAAAATATATATGCCATCAAACTAGCACCGAGCATCATACTGACTAACTAGAGCCTGCAATCTAGCCACCTAAGCCTACAGCCTTACCACATCCCCTGCATGTTAGAAATAGAGTCTATTACATCATTTGGATCATGTAAATGTACCTTTACCTTGGTACATACTTAGGACATTATATTACTTTAGGGAGAGGTTATCTAGTTACTTCATGCAACGTAATAAATGCACAAGTTTCAAAGTGCAAGTTTTCCCTTGCACATGTAGGTAGAGTGTTGGCCAAGGAACCTATTTTCTATATAAATAGCCATAGGTATAGAACATATAAAAGAAGCATAAATAAGTATAGAAGATCATATAGTAGCATATAGGATTCAAAGTGGTGTGATGTAGCAATGTTATATAATTTGGTGGAGTGTGATATGCTCAATGCTCATTCTCGAGTAGTAGCTCTATTCATGGAGTATTCATTTCATCTAGAGATATTTTGTAAATATCTCCATCATTTCTATATATATTATTTTTAATCGTCTCATAGATTTACTTTATGTCATTTTATTTTGCATCTTGTGTTTGATATCTCCCATTACAAGTTGCATCAAAAGATAACATGGTATCAGAGCTATGGTAGGTCAATAGGAAAACCACCATTATCATTGATCCTAAGTTTTTGTCAACCTGACATGCCATTGGACCAGTCACTATAAAAAATACTCAAGAGAGTCTAGGTTGTAGAATTAAGGAGAGCCACAATTTAGGATTGAAAGAAATATTAGTTTTTGGAATACTAATATTGCATATTTTTGGACTCTTTCCACATAGTTTCAAGGGAAAATTTGTGAAGACTAGGACTCGCATTATATCCACTAGTTTGATGAGTCAACTAGTGAAGCTCATCTAAGAGATATGGAGAAATTGACCTGAAGTTTCTTTTATTATATGGAATTGATTCTTAGATTATTGGGATACCTCCTACAATATAAATCTAGGATATTTCAACTTTGGTTCTCAAAGGTTGGAGTGCTTTCATAGTGTAGAGATTAGTTACTGCAAGAGAAGAATACTATAGAAGAAAATTCTAAAGTGGAATTATGGTGAAGTTGGGAGATAGGAGATCTCCATTGTTAGATTGGAAACTTTACAAGAATAAAAGACCATAGAAGCCTTAAAATTCCATATTAGCCTTGATACAAAAGAAAATGCCATATAATCCTTGATCTAAAATGAAAGGCCATAGAAGCCTTGAAAAGGCCACATAAGCCTTGGTACTAAAAAAGGCCATAGAAGCCTTGATACTAAAAAATGCCACAGAAGCCTTGATATTAAAAAATTCCATAGAAGCCTTGATACTAAAAAATTCCATAGAAGCCTTTATCCTAAAGAAGACTTCATAAGAAAGTATCTAATTCAGAAGTATATTTTAGTAATAATATTTTTTTATAGGAATAGAAAGATTCAGTGAGTTTGGAAAGCTTCCTATAAATATGCTAGGAGGAGTATCTTCTTCAGAATCAATCTAGCACCTAAAGAAAAGATATAAGGATAAGATCTCATTGATGAAGAAGGACTAGGAGAGTCTTGCTTGAATAAAAAAGGTAGAAAAATGAGATATCTAGGAGAAGATCTCAACCAACACTTCCAGATTTAGATGGTTTAAGATAAGGTCTCAAGAAAGACCAGAAGGAGTTGTAGGATCAAAGGCCTTAGAGAGGTCTCAATGAGCATCCAGTAAAAGGCTTGGTGGGCCTTGCTAAATAATTCATCAAAGTATTTCCAAGGATAACTCATTGGAAAAATTCACTATTGGAGATAGTGAAATATTTGGGACAATTATCGCTGTCTGACAACAATCCTAAGAATAAGAATTTGGTAAGGAGTGCCAAATATTAGAAAACCTTAATACATACAAAATCTTGATAAGAAGATCCTATTTGAATGAATATTTAGATAAAATAAGCCTACAAAATCTAGAAGACTTGGATATTACCTCTCATAGCAAGAAGGCACCACTTCAGAACCAAAGATCTCTACAAAAAAAAGGAGGAGAATACAAGAGGAGAACAAGCCACCAAAAATTCTAGGCTCGTGAAAGGGAGACCATATTTTGGTGAAGATAAAGTTGTTCAAGGTAGACTACAAAGAGCTGCAACATATTATCTAAGACAAAAACTTGGTGATAATAGACACCAAGATCTACATCCTCTACAAAAGTAGCAAAAAGGGATTTGAGAAAAAGGTAAGCAATTATTGGTGCAAGTAGATTCATTCAGTGGATTACTTATTATATTTTTTTAAGCACCTTAAATGGATTGAAGTTGCAAAAGGAGACTAAATTAAAGTCTTAAAAATATGCAAAAATAAAGGATTCTTTAAGTTTCATTTGTACTTTAGGAGTTTATTAGATTTCAGAATATTAAACTATCTATCAACTACCTATTATCTACTTTGTAAAATAAAATGAAGACTAGCTCCTATTACCTTGTTGTTAAAGAAATTTTAGAATAATTCTTGAAGATTCATTTCATATTATTCTTGATTAGTTATAGTATATTGATTAAGTGCATTAGTTTTTGAGAGTTAATTGGAGTAATAAGGTTTTATTATTAGTGCATGCAAATATTGTTATATTTGCACTATTAGATTGCTCTCAAAAAGATTATTGCTTGTTTTCATAATAAGGGCACAAAAATAGAATTAGTCAATGTCTATAGACACTATTAGTGCATAGAGATATGCAACTTTGGGTGGCCTAAGGAATCCAAAAAATAAGCTCAATCCTCCAAGTATTGGAGAAGAAGGTAACCACCAAAAAGAGCATCAAAGGAAGCATTGAATGATACTTGGTGAGTCTCAAGTTCAAGGTACAATAATAGTGCAGAAAATTACAATAAAAATAAAGCTTCCATCATGTGGTTACAAGCTTGGATCCATTCATAAAACATCCAAGCTAAAAGGGGAAAGTGACCATTCTAAATTACAACCTCAAAACCCCTATATTGCACTCAAAGACTTTGCCTTAAAACCAGAAATTTAGATGTAAAAAGATAAGTGCAAAGGAAGGTACAATAAGGATATTTTATGTAAGTATATTTTACATTACATTGCACAAATCCTAATCTGGTTATATAGGGAGAATAGGCAGATTTAAATGTGCTCCAAAGGCACTACACTTGCTGGAAAAATAAGTCAAAAGTGGTCGTATGCGAGCAACAATAAAGCTTAGCTCAAGGAGCCAATCAATGGGATCATACTCCTCACATCCAAGATGGCTTAACCTGCAAGATACAACATGCAAACCAAAGGGAGAAACAACGTTAATCAAGAGTAATAGAATCTATGGAAGGAGGATGTAAGCAAGAAAGGAAGAAAGTAAAATAAAGCACCATTGGAGTATCACTTAATCCATAATATTTGGTAGAAATTGGTGCTCAAAGCCTCCATATTGTTGCTCCATATCCTAGCTAAAAGCAATTTTAGGTGAATAAAAGAGGATTTGGAGATTTAAGAAGCTTAAAGGATCTCCAAAAAGGTCCATTTGAACCAGTGAAAGGGAGGAGGTCCATGCAAAGAAGAATGTGGCACTTTTCAGTAAAGGATAACCCTAACACTCAAGTTAAGAGAGCACTCATCTTCAAGAAATGAGTTACACAAATAGGGTAGTGCATTGAGTGTATGGGATACACTTGTTTCTTGGAATATCGAATATTTTTCTAAAGAGTGTAACACCCATATGTTACAAGAAGGAATACAAATGTATCATTTGCACCAAACTCCTCTCAAATGCTTGATGCGAAATGGATGTACCACTTGGCCCCTTAGACAATAAGCTTCTCCATATTAAGGATGTCAATGACCAAGGTAAAAAAAAGTTAAGTAAATCCTCATATCGACATTTACACTTCATCATCTACATTTATAGTGTAGAATTGCAGCATGGAAAGAAGGTGCTAGAGCCTTCATGCTCAATGCAAGCAAGGTCAAAGCAAGATTCCAAGCAACCCTAGTTTTGGAACGTGTATATCTTCAAGAAATTCCATTGGAGGGTGTAGTCACAACATCAAGACATCTACGTAAATATTATGTAGCCCTAGCTTCTTAATAGAACAACATCATATATTGCTTGGTGGAAGGTAAATTTTAATTCCCATTATTATATGTTTTATTTCCTTCAGAGTCATAAGGTTGTAATTGAAAGAATTTAATTAATTTAAAGCAATAGGGAAAAAATTATCATATAAATACAATATTTGCAATATAAATACTCGGAGCAATAATGATTTCTACTAGAATAAATAGTAATTATTTGCAAATATTATTGTGATCTAATTTATCCAAATATTAGGGAGTCATAAGGGCTACTACATCAAATTAATTAATTTTAAAATTAGACACACTAAACCTAATTTCCAAAAGGTTATTCATAAAGAGAGGTTTATAAAATACTTTTCTAAGGTTGGATATATGTAATATTATTGTCTCAAACCTATCAAAATGAGACAAAATATCCAAAATTATTTCCTCTTTAAAATTTGGGAATAGTGCTTAGTTCAATAGGAGCAATAAGGAATAATAGGGATTGATTTTGGAATTTACAAAATCTTTACAAAATCAATCAAATATTGAACTAAAATTTATGAAAAGCACTATATCTTATCCATAGCTGAAGAACACAAGATTATACTGAGAGGGGGTGAACAATATAAGACCACTTTTTAACTTTTTCCTTTTACTTCAAAAATAAATGCAATGAACCAATAGCAAAATCAAAGCAGTAATAAAACCGGTGTACAAGTCATCACACAATTGAGACACCAATATAACGTGGTTCACCCAAGGTGGGCTACTCCATAGAGAATATTTCACTAAATTTTCTCAATCAAATCCTTTGGGAATGCTTCCCAATTAAAATATTTATGGACTTCCTATCCAAAGGAGAATCCTTCCCCTAATCAAATATTTATGAGCCTCCTACCCAAAGGATATTTCCTATCCCCCAAAGAAGTATTTATGAGCCTCCTACCCAAAGGAGATGTTCTATCCCCCAAAGCTCTGGAAATGATACTTCAAAAGATCATTGCCTCTTTTACTGCTAGCAGGTGGAACTCCTTTCCACATAATATGTCTTGTCCTCCTTGCTCTAGCTCTAGAGACTTCTATCCTCACTGATCACCTCCACAGATGATCATTAAAACCTATACTAAACACAGTCAGTCGGTCCAGCACAAATCCTCTCAAACTCTATCATAAATCTGCACCAAACTCAGTCCTCTGGTCTAGTACAAATCTGCTCTCAAATATCTGTCAGATCTGTCTTAAGCTTAAGCCAAAAGCTTGAACAAATCAATCACAACTTCTCACAAGTCTCCACCAAGACTTCATAAAATCTGTCCACTAGTTCTTCAATAAGAACTTATCCAAATCAGTCCACAAGTTCTCCACAAGAACCTGTCCAAATCAATCCACAAGTTCTCCATAAGAACCTATCCAAATCAGTCCTAGCAAGCTCACCAATAACTTGCCCAAATAATCTCAAGTAAGTTTACCAAGAAACTTACCCAATGTGAACACACAAAGAGAATTGTTAGAGACCCAATGTGTTTCATCCAATCATATCAAATCAATCTCATAGAATCATAAAGAAATTTGTTAGAGACTCAATATGTTATCAACTTTCAATCTCAACTCAAATCAATCTTATAGAAGCATAAATAGAATTGTTAGAGACTTAATATGTTCTATCTTTCAACTCTCAATATCAACTCAAATCAATCTCATATAAGTATAAAGAGAATTGTTAGAGACTCAATATGTTATATCCTTCAACTCTCAACAACCAAACAACTCAATTAGGGTTTCAACAACTTATAGCAATGGCATAAGCTTCTCACTAAAAAACCCTAAAGCAAACTTCAAATGCTTCCACTCTCATAAACCAAAATTATGCAATAACTCATAAACTCATCATGATCTCATAATGCATAATCAATACTTCCACTTTCAGAAAAATAAGATCCACTCCAAATAAGGAAACTTAATGTAATCCTTTTCACTCCAAACTTATTTTTATAAAACCATCAATCAATAATAACCATGGAAGAATGTGCCCATACCTTTACTTTGATGAAGAAGGTGAACTCAAAATCTATCACAACACTAACTCTCAATTTGCCACAAATTAGAGTTAGCAACAATGGAATAATACACAATTATAAGAGTCCTAATAACACCTTATCACTCCAAATCATAAATAATAAAAACTCACAAATATACATATCAAAAATATTCCTTTACACCTTATAACTCCTACTTAACATATCACAAAATAACTTCAACATCAAAACAATAATTACAAGAGAATATCCACTCAATAACTCCAAAGGCTTTCTAACCCCAATATGACATTAAGCACAATTATTCCTTAAACCATTATAACTCCTAAAATACATTTACTTCTAAATGCATTTACCACATAAACATTAAGCATCAATAATAACAATGTCAAAGAAATATTTCTATTTAACCTTATACCTCCATCCAATTACCAACAATAATTGCCAAGTCAAATCAAATATTCCACATTATCAACAAAATATCTACCTTGGCCAAAAATCAATTCTCCAACCTTAGGAGAAGTGTGGAGACACCAACATAAGCACCAAAGTGCTTCCTCCTCCAAACTCATGGCCCAAAGCAACCACCGCACCACATGCACAATAACCACGACCAAGAAAAATTTGAAACATACCTATTGCCAATAGAACTCAGCACCTCTACTTAGTGAGCACCTTCACTCCACTGCCTCCACCATTGGAGCACAAGTTCCCAAAAAAACTCTCAAGTGCTACTCGTCATTTTACCTTCCCTTTGCTCACAAAAGACAACCAAAATTTCCTTCCTCACAAGTACATGAAATCCAAATTTAACACAGACTAGATTTGTCTTCCTCACTGTGCACGAAATCAGAATTTAACACAAACCAGATTTGTCTTCCTCACTGGCACACAAAATCAAAAATTAACACAGAGCAAAATGAGACTCAAAAATCATAGCATAATCTAAAATCGAAGGTCATAGAGCAATACGAATTCAAAGGTAATCACGCAAATCGAAGGTGCTTAAAACCTTAGGAAATAATGCCCTTTAATAGTCTTTTATCCCATGTAAATTGGCGTCGACGTTCCTTTCAAACATTGTGTTTTTCATCCCATGCAAGTTGACATCAACGAGGTAAGTCTTTCACATGAGCACCGCTAAGGGTTTAGAAACCCTTTCAATAATAATTATTAAATTAATAATTATTATTTTATTAATAATATACTTAACTTTAAAACATTTTCAAAGGTTTGAGTTAATTTATTTATTAATAATGAAAATGAACTTTTAAGGTTTTTTTCAAGGAGCAAAAACCTTTTCATTAAGCCAAGATGGTTTTAATAAAAATCCTTAATGAGTCTAGATGGTTTTAAGAAAAACCTTTAACCTTGTCACCATGGTTTTAATTAAAAACCCTTAAACAAACATCATGGAACTTTCAAGATATTTTTGGCACCAAAATCTTTTTGACATCAGCACAAATTCCTTTTGATATCAACACAAAATCCTTTTGACATCAATGACAACTCACAAACATGAAGCTAGGCAACATACCCAAAATTTCCAACAATCTCCCCCTTTGTCATTGATGGAAAACCACTGCCAACTGTCAAAACTGAAACCAACTAAAAACCATCCTCTGAAGCTTTGCTCCCCTTAACTCAAGGCTCTCCCCCTTACTCAAAACTCTTCCCCTTTGTCATCAATGGCAAAGGGTCACCTTTGGGGCTCAGGGCTAATAATGAGCCTCTTAGCTTAGCCCCTCCCCCACCTTCTATTGAGGTGATTAATTCTAGGGTGGGAGTAAAACTCCCATTAGGAATTGATCATCATTAGTGTCCATAGCTGCCTTTCCATGATTTTTCCTGATATCCTTATCCATGTTCCTGTTCCTATTCTTGTTCATATTCTCATCCCTATTTTTGTCCAAGCCATTATTCATATTCCTATCATTATTCTTATTCCTGCCATTATTCCTATTCTTGTTCATAGCCCTAAACCTTTACCTTGGAACTTCTACTCTATACCATATGGTTGTATGTCCATTATTGCACTTATAATATTTGACAATGTTATTCCTTTGAGATGTACCTATTTTATGAATCCTCTCTATTGGACCAAACATGATCCTATTGTTAACCCTGTAATTAACTGCCTTGTGCCCAAAATTATTACAAGAGTAGCAATACCCTTGAAATAAATTACCATTTCTAAAATTTCCATTATCCTGTCTTGTTTGAGCCCTACACTGTGAAGCCATGTGTCCAAACCTATGACATGTAAAACATCTTCCATTGAAATTTCCTTGCCTTAACCTCATAGATCCTTTAGTATTTCTCCCCTTATGTTAATTCTTATTTTTTGATTATGTGCTATCTAAATCACCATCTAAAAACTTACTCTCTGAAGTACTCTCTTTATCTGAACCATCTTCTTCTTGGGATCTCATACTAGATTACTCAACCCATTCCTTTTGTTTCTTTCCAAAACCAAGACCTGTTTTATCTATTGTCCTTATTTGATCCTTGATGATTGATTTTACCTTCTTGGAACTTTATTCAAACCTATAAAGCTTCTCCTTGTACTCTTTAGTTTCCTTTTTCAAGGAAGCTACTTCATGTTTTAACTCTTTACACTCAAGAGACCTAGTGGCCAACTCTTCTTTGAGTTCCTATGTCTTTGCTATAGAGATATCAAGATTCCCTATAAGATCATTTCTTTCATAATGACATTAATAAAATCTATCAATGAGTCTAGCATATTTCTTTCTTTCTTTCTTAAACACATCAAGAGCATTAGCAAGTTCAGCCTCAAGATCTACTTCTCCCTTTTCTAAAACATCCTCTATTTGTTTACCTTTTGAAACATCAATATCCTTTTCTAATTTCTTACCAGTAGAGGTGCTACCTTCATCTAAATCCATAATAAGATCTTCCTCATAATTTTTTGAAGCATCCTCAACCATAGTATTACCAGAATTCAAACCATCATTTGTACAATCATCCTCAAGGTGACCAAAATTTCCACATCTAAAGCACTTAAGCACAACAAATATATTCCTCTTTTATTTTCCTTCCTTTTTTGTTAGAAACAACATCTCATTTCTATCATCACTTGAAGAACTTCCATCATCACTACTAGAACACTTGCTTGCTTTGTCTGTGTAGAAAATTTTCTTGTATTTTTGGAAGTACCTCTTCCCTTTACTGTTTTGCTCATTTTTGTTCTTCCTTTGATACCTATGCTTCTCAGATTCCCTATACTTATAATCCTATTTTTTGTCATCACAATCATCCTTTGGTTCTAGACATTCAGTAGCATAGTGACCAAACTTTCCACAATTGAAAAATTTAATAGATTTCATAACTTTGTGCTTTATTAAGAACTTGTCTTTCCTGGTGTAGTTTGCTTCTTCATCACTAGAAGACTCATCACTGTCTTCTTGATGTTTACCCTTGGGCTTCTTGGTAGCTTTGAAAGTTACCTCCTTCTTAGGATCAAGTACCACTTTAGTTCTTAACTCAAAATCTGCAAGTATACTATGAAGCTCATCCTTTTTCAATTTATCCAAATCCTTGGCTTCCTCAATAGCTGAAATATTTTCACTAAATATATTTGGAAGAGACCTCAAAATTTTATCACAAACATCATTTTCAGCAAGCTCAAGACCTAGTTCCTTCATGTAATTAACAATCTCATCCATACGAAGCATATAGTCACTAATATTTTCTTCATCATTCATCTTGAGTTGTTCAAACATACCTTTGTAATATCTCAATTTTTCTTTTTTGACATTTGCATCACCTGTATGAACCACTTGCAATTGATCCCACATTTCCTTTGTTGTATTACAATGAATCACCTTTGTGAGATCTACCTTTTGTAGACCTTTCAAAATTGCATTTATTTCCATTGAATTGATGTGATGTAGAAGTTTCTCATCTTTAGTAGTAAGAGGGAGCTTTGGAATAGTGTATCCAAACTCAATTGCTTCCCAAAATTCATTTCCAAGAGCCATTAGATGAACCTTCATCTTTATGCTCCATAGACCAAAATCTGTCCCATCAAGAATAGGTACTGAATTACCACTTGTAAAATCCATTGTGTTCTTTTCAATATTTTCCTTTAAGATGTGAAACTCTTTCAAAGGAACCTGCTTTGATACCAATTGAAGAACACAAGCTTATATTGAGAGGGGGGGTGAATAGTATAAGACCATTTTTTAACTTTTTCCTTTTACTTCAGAAAGCAATGTAATGAACCAATAGCAAAATAAAATTAGTAATCAAACCAATGTACAAGTCATCACACAATTGAGAAACCAATATAATGTGGTTCACCCAAGGTGGGCTACTCCACAGAGAAAATATTTCACTAAATTTTCTCAATCAAATCCTTTGGGAATCCTTACCAATTAAAATATTTATGGACTTCATGTCCAAAGGAGAATCCTTTCCCTAATCAAATATTTATGAGCCTCCTACCCAAAGGATATGTCCTATCCCCCAAAGAAGTATTTATGAGCCTCCTACCCAAAGGAGATGTCCTATCGCCCAAAGATCTAGAAATGATACTTTAGAAGATCACTGTCTCTTCTATTGCTAGCAGGTGGAATTCCTTTCCATATAAGACGTTATGTCCTCCTTGCTCTGGCTCTAGATACTTCTATCCTCACTAATCACCTCCACATCTACTCATCAAAACTTGTACTAAACATAGTCAGTCAGTCCAGCATAATTCCTCTCAAACTCTATCATAAATCTACACCAAAATCAGTCCTCTGGTCCAACAAAAATTTACTCTCAAATATATGTTAGATCTGTCACAAGCTTAAGCCAAAAGCTTGAACAAATCAATCACAACTACTCACAAGTCTCCACCAAGACTTCATAAAATCTATCAATAAATTCTTCAACAATAACCTGTTCAAATCAGTCCATAAGTTCTCCACAAGAACTTGTCCAAATCAATCCACAAGTTCTCCACAAGAACCTATCCAAATTAGTCCTAGCAAGCTCACCAAGAACTTGCCCAAATCATCTCAAGCTATTTTACCAAGAAACTTTCCCAATGTGAACATACAAAGAGAATTGTTATAGACCCAATGTGTTTCATCCAATCATATCAAATCAATCTCATAGAAGCAAGAAGAGAATTGTTAGAGACTCAATATGTTCTATTCTTAAACTTTCAATCTCAACTCAAATCAATCTCATAGAAGCATAAATAGAATTGTTAGAGACTCAATATGTTCTATCCTTCAACTCTCAATCTCAACTCAAATCAATCTCATAGAAGTATAAAGAGAATTGTTAGAGACTCAATATGTTCTATCCTTCAACTCTCAACAACCAAACAACTCAATTAGGGTTTCAAAAAATTATAGCAATGGTAGAATCTTCTCACTAAAAAAGCCTAAAACAAACTTCAAATGCTTCCACTCTCATAAACCAAAATTGTGCAATAACTCATAAACTCATCATGATATCGTAATGCATAATAAATACTTCCACTTTCAAAAAAATAAGATCCACTCCAAATAAGAAAACTTAATTTAATCCTTTTCACTCCAAACTTATTTTTAGAAAACCATCAATCAATAATAACCATGGAATAATGTGCCCATACCTTTACTTTGATGAATAAGGAGAACTCAAAATCTATCACAAAACTAACTCTCAATTTGCCACAAATTAGAGTTAGCAACAATGGAATAATGCACAATGATAAGAGTCCTAATAACACCTTATCACTCCAACTCATAAATAATAAAAACTCACAAATATGCATATCAACAATATTCCTTTACACCTTATAATTCCTACTTAATATATCATAAAATAACTTCAACCTCAAAAAAATAATTACAAGAGAATATCCACTCAATAACTCCAAAGACTCTCTAACCCCAATATGAAATTAAGCACAATTATTCCTTAAAACCTTATAACTCCTAAAATGCATTTACTTCTAAATTCATTTACCACATAAACATTAACCATCAATAATAACAATGTCAAAGCAATATTTCTATTTAACCTTATACCTTCATCCAATTACCAACAATAATTGCCAAGTCAAATCAAATATTCCACATTATCAACAAAATATCTACCTTGACCAAAAATTAATTCTCCAACCTTAGGAGAAGTGTGGAGACACCAACATAAGCACCAAAGTGCTTCCTCCTCCAAACTTGTGGCCCAAAGAAACCATCGTCCCACGTGCACAATAACCACAACCAAGAAAAAATTGAAACACGTATATCATGAATCGAACTCAGCACCTCTACTTAGCAAGTGCCTTCGCTCCACTACCTCTTTCATTCAAGCACAAGTACCCAAAAAAACTCTCAAGCACTACTCGTCATTTTACCTTCCCTTTGCTCACAAAAGACAACCATAATTTCCTTCCTCACAGGCGCATGAAATCTGAATTTAACATAGACCAGATTTGTCTTCCTCACTACGCACGAAATTGGAATTTAACACAGACCAGATTTGTCTTCCTCACTGGTGCACAAAATCAGAAATTAACAAAGAGCAAAATGAGACTCAAAAATCATAGCGTAATCCAAAATCGAAGGTCACAGAGCAATACAAATTCGAATGCAATTGTGCAAATCAAAGTTGCTTAAAACCTTAGGAAATAATGCCCTTTAATATTCTTTCATCCCATGCAAATTGATGTCGACACTCCTTTCAAACATTGCATTTTTCATCCCATGCAAGTTGACGTCGACGAGGTAAGTCTTTTACATGAGCACCGCTAAGGGTTTAGAAACCCTTTCAATAATAATTATTAAATTAATAATTATTATTTTATTAATAATAAACTTAACTTAAAACCTTTTCAAAGGTTTGAGTTAATTTATTTATTAATAATGAAAATGGAATTTTAAGATTTTTTTCTAGGAGGAAAAACCTTTTCATTAAGCCAAGATGGTTTTAATAAAAACCCTTAATGAGTCCAAATGGTTTTAAGAAAAAACTTTAACCTTGTCACCATGGTTTTAATTAAAAACCCTTAAACAAACATCATGGAACTTTCAATATCTTTTTGGCACCAAAATATTTTTGACATCAGCACAAATTCCTTTTGATATCAACACAAACTCCTTTTGACATCAATGACAACTCACAACCATGAATCTAGGCAACATACCCAAAATTGCCAACAATAGCATACTAGGGAGTCATAAGGTATTCTTCAAAACTTGGTAATATCGGTTTCTATCAAATATTATCAAGTTATAAAATATTAGCTTTCCTCAAAAACCTAAAAGTCCTTTGGAGTAAATACTCACATTACTTGGGAGACATAAGGTAGTCTACAAAACAAGGATTAATAAAGGTTTTATCAAATCAAGCTTATATTCTTCAAGAATCATATATCTTATCATAAGGAGTCATAAGGTAGACTTCTAAGATTCTTGCAAAATCTAGAAGGATCTATCATGGATGATATCTTAAGAAATGCCTTCAATAATGAAGAACTACTACATGAAGTAGAATATTACTCCCAAAACTTAATAGATACTCTAGAAGGATATGAGTATCTATCCATTAGTGATAAAGAGAAATTATCTTTGTTTCTTAAAGAAGCAAAAGAAGGTAACTTTACAACATTGATTAGTTATCTTCATGATATTCTCTTCACAACATGGTGGAATTCATAAAGACTGGTTATTTTTTCACCAGAGGAATTTCTGATGGTATATCTATCACTAATTATGTTTGTGCTTACTCAACACAAGGAATGAGATAAAGAAAAATATTATTGTGATGATAAACTAACTTGTCATGAAGCAAAAATTCTATCAGCACCAATGTAGAATCACAAGAGGAGAAGAAGAATAAAAAGGAAGAAAAGACATGCCAAAAAGAAACTTGGCATCATGAATATTGAACCAGTTGAACACATGCAATAGTCAAAAGAACCTCCAGTCACAACTTACTTTGCATCATATGAAGACACAAATTATCTACTGAACCTGATCACAGTGAGCAATGAAGGAGAATTCAACCTCCATTATCCGATGGAAGAAGATCCACATTGAAGACTAAAGTATTCAATATCCAAATAATGTAATACATGGGGTGTTAAAAATAGAGTCTATTACATCATTTGAATCATGTAAATGTACCTTTATCTTGGTACATACTTAGGACATTAGATTACTTTAGGGGAAGTTATCTAGTTACTTCATGCAATGTAATAACTACACAAGTATCAAAGTGCAAGTTGTATATGTGCAAGCTATCCCTTGCACATCTAGCTAGAGTGTTTTCCAAGGAACCTATTTCCTATATAAAGAGACATAGGTATAGAACATAGAAAAGAAGCATAGAAGAGCATACATTAGCATATAGGAGTTAGAGTGGTGTGATGTAGCAGTGCAATGTAATCTAGTGGAATGTGATAATTTCAATACCCATTATTGAGCAATAACTCTATTCATGGAGTGTTCATTTTCTCCAAAGATATTTTATAAACATCTCCATAATTTCTATAAATATTATTTTTAGTTATCTCACATATTTAATTTATGATATTTTATTTTACATCTTGTGTTTTCTATCTCTCATTATATGTTTCATCAGAAGCTAACACTACATCTTGTGCACCACTATAGCCTATCCTGAACCTACAGTTGCAACAACTAGCTGAACTTGTAGAGCATCTCATTATGTTATCCTATCATTCCTCTTGACCATCTTGGCATCCCTCTTAGCTATTATGGCTATCAGTTGAGTTTGGATAGCATACCTCTCTATAGTCACTCTATCAATATCTATCTATGTAGTGGAAAAATATGCCTTGAGGAGATATCTCTCCTCATAATATCCCCATCATAGCTATTTTCTAGTGCTCAACTAACTCTAGATAATAGCAAGAGTAGTATCCCACTCTACCAACTACCCCTATGAAGTCTATAGCTATGTCTGTGTAGTCTGTAGATATACCTATAGATAAGCCACATCATCCAATAGGATATCCTCCTCACCCTCCTCAACCTAGGATACCTCTAACTTTCCTACAACCTACCCCCACTCACCCTCTATCCTACAATGTACTCATCACTCATCATCATCATCATCACCCCCCTCCGTTGCTACTTTCATAGGCCTACCCATATGACCACCTCCCTACCATAGCTAGGTAACCCACAAGGTATCATACTCTACACTGGTCCCTGGGTTGGTCCAACCAATATTAGCCATCATAGGGTCCTCCTCATCAATAAGTTCCTCTACTCGATGCAGCTCTAGATGTGTCTAATTTTGCAATGATGATAGAATATTGGCACATCTAGTATATCCTAATAAATTTCAAACTACCATCTAATCTGAGAGTAATGGAAATACTCTCTCTCAATACCATTGTGTCCAATCATCCATCAATCGCCTTTGACTCTAGCTGGATATCCTATCACCTTTGGAAAATTAGGGTAGTCCAAGAAAGATCTCTATATCACCTGCTCTCACTAAAATCTCTCTAGTGACTTCATTTAATATGCCAACATGCCTATATGTGGCTAACTTCAATGAATCTCTTGATCCCATAGCCATTGAGTTGCATAGCCAATTTCTATATCCTTAATATTAGAGTGGAGTACTGGTAGTCCTATGGACCAATCCACTCAGATATGTTTACACACCCAAACCTGGAGTAGTAGACTGCAACCCAATACCATCCACCACTGATGTTGAATCTCGTATAGCTCAAAGATATTAGTGTGCTATCCCATACCATGATAATCAACTATTGTTTATCACACTCCAATAAGTCCTACAACATGTTGAGGAGGTTCCAAGGGAACCTTGCTCCTGATGAGTTGGATAGTAGGACATTGGATGTGATGTACATCACCACATCCTACCACCTAGAGAAGACATCCTCCTCGTACCACATGTTGACTAGGACCCTATCATGGTCTATATCTATCAAAGCCTCATTTTCCCTATCATCGAAGATACAATATAGAACTCTTGATCAATATCGAAGAGAAGAACTGATGGCTAATCCCTCAATGGGAATCCTATAAATCTGGTAGAAATCCTTCAATGTCACCATCATCTTGCCAGTTAGGAGATGGAAAGTATTGGTCATGTTGTCCCAATGACAAGCTAGGATTGTGAGATATGTTTGATTCGGTATCACTATCAGTAGGTGCACAACTTTTCTGAGGTTGATCATCCCAAACCATGCCCAAACATCATCATCAAGATCTCCTTGTAAAATTAATGAATAAGGTAGGATTCCTAGCCTGAGCTATCAAATTCTAATGTCTAGCCACACAAATTTAAAAAAAATAAAAAAAAGCAATCAAAATAAAAAAATAAAAAAATGCAATTAAAATCACAAAAAAATTTCTAAAAGTTGAGGTCGCTCTAGGCCCCAGTGATTGCCATGCATTATCACTAGACCCCATGACAACCAACCTAATGATCAATTCTTTTACCATTAAAATTTTAAAGTGGTCATTGTACCCCATGACGACCCCCATCTCACCAAATGGGAGCCACTCCTACCCAAGGCAGCCTCACAGTGGCACCTAATTGGGGACGAATCCCATCCTAAAAATATAAAACAAATTCTAGCATACCCTTAAACTAGCCTAATCTAGATTTCTAAGATAGGGTGAGGTTATTTGCCAATAATTTAATGATTTTCCTTGTACCCATTAATTAGTGAGGTTCATTTTACTTTGCATAATTTACAAGATAAGGATTGAGAGATCTACCTTAGGAGCTCCGGTGCCTCCACTCATGGATTCCTCTAGTTGGTTTACCATGGTCTCCTATCAAAATTTTAGTAGCATTCCTGGTTAGAATATCTCCCTTCTACCTTATAGCTCACTTTTCTCTTACTGCTCGCTATCACAATGACAATAAAAATTAGAAAATTTGTTTTTATATTTTCAAAAATTTGTGATCGCCCTAGGGTGGAGTGATTGCATTTCAGTGCGACCATTGTACCCAGTGATGGACCCAAAATTTGTATATTTTTGCCACTGTACCCCATGATGGCATCCAAATAGAAATACATGCATTCATTCTGTCAGCATCATGAGCTTTAATTTGGACATCTAATAGAATCTAATGGTCCATTTTCATCAAAAATGGCAAAAATAATAAAAAAATAAATAAACAAAATCTCAAGGCACCTCATACATAGTAATTTACCCTATACACTTGGTGGTTGCAGCAACTTACTATCCATACATTATGGTAATATGAGTAAATTACCATAAGTACATTTGAACCAAATAATTCATCGACTAATTGAAATGTCTTTACTTCAATCCCCAAGAAGGCCATGAGACCAGACCTCTCCATGGGAAAGAGGTGTACATTTTTTTCTTCTATGAAATTTTATTAAATCATCAAACATAGTATTCATTATGTGCTTTAATTGAATAACTATCATCTTGATTCCTTAAGAAAACCATGTTGTTGGACTGCTCCATGAGATAGATATGTACAATTACTTATAATGGTTAAAATCATAATTGTAATAGTACTTTTCCTTTTTATATTTGTTATCGTCTTGTAATACTTAAGTAATTCATCTTGGTAAAGCGACTC
Organism: Wollemia nobilis; assembly: GCA_028583015.1. Taxonomy (NCBI): domain Eukaryota; kingdom Viridiplantae; phylum Streptophyta; class Pinopsida; order Araucariales; family Araucariaceae; genus Wollemia; species Wollemia nobilis. Next base: position 9,858,972 of record JAQPPZ010016858.1, on the reverse strand, counting down.
GTCACTTTCATAACTAGTCATTTTCTCAACTCGTTGCTTGAGGTGGTAGTCATAATCAAATAATTTATTATCAAAATCAATAATTAAACACTTAATCATTCAAATTACATTCATCTAAGAATCATTGCTAATAGCTATCATAAGCTTCCCTATTTATGGGGGGAAAAAGCAAAAATTATAAACTAAACCTTTATCAGTATGACTAGCGAAACATTTAGCTTAATAGTGCTACCCGATTGCCTTCAGATTCATCGAATTTTTACTCAGATTAAGCCTACCAATTTGTTAGAGGTAATTATGAAGATGCATGCTCTTTTTATGATTGGGGCATCTAAAGTTGACCAAAAAAATGAACATTAATCAATCTGTAATGTGATGTTAGGTTGTCTATTTTTTCTTAGTGTTGTGATTTCACATAATGTAGCTCTAAAATGGATATCTCGTAGACACCTAAAACACATCATGTTGAGGAGGCTACTCATATGGACACCTTTTTAGGTCATATGACTCATATTGGGCCTTCCCAAGACCTAATGGTGGTTCTAACCACTCTAACAGGGGTAATCACTCCTTTGTAGTCTAGGCCATCATACCCAGTAGCGGCTTACAGTGACCATTAGACCCTATTATGACCCCAAATTCTATCCACTCCACCCTGGGTTGGTCTCGTCTGTAACAAACTTGGGCTCCCTGAGCCAAGCCAAATTTGTTACAGAGCAGTTGCACATAATGATTAACGATGAGAAGCTTTCAAAAACAATGCTTGGGTTACATGGATCATAACCAAATCTTGATCTTGGCTTCCCTTGTAATCTAATATAACAATTGGGACATCTTATAAAATGTGCCCAAAAACTTCACAAAAAAATAGAGAGGAGATCATCAATTATCCACAACCAAGTGTTGATAGTTTGAGTAATAGAGTGAAACTTCTCGCATATGCAATAGAGTGCTATCCAAATCTAGCCATGATTATTGCATACACATTAATGAATTTCTTAAGATTTTGAAGACCAAATCCCATCATTTTGCATCATAATTCACCCTAAATTAGAGCTAGTTCCTACAAGTCAATTGTGCTTTAAAGCACACAATCCTTGAACATCAATTTGATAGTTAAATTGGACATCACCCCACATCAATCAAGAAGAATAGGCTATCTATTCAATGATTTCTTCACCTTGAATTAACCTATAGGCATAGCCACCGAACATCTGAAAGCTAATAGAGCTAGTCTTTGGACCCTCGAATGGCTAATAGAGCTAGCTGTTATACCCTATGATGACCTCTTGGTGAGATTTAATTTGCTATATTTTCTCAGTTAGAATAGCTTTAGAATCATTCAATTTGGTTTCTAACATAGTTTAGCATATTTTCATTCAGTTTTACATGCATTTCTTTACTATTTTAAGCATTTTCCTTTCAGTTGTTATTCATGGAAATGGACCTAATCTTGAGAGGTTCCACATTTGCTCCTGATTTCTTGTAAGTGCTTTTGTGTGTAGATATTAGGTTTCCATAGGAGCTAATCCTCAATATTTATCTCATTAAGTTGAGGTTGCAAATAAACCCTCCATAATTAGTTTTGGGAGAGCAAAGACTCTACGAATTACACCTACCCTTGTGGGGTTATCATTTGTATTATTATATCAATTTTTTTAATCCCTAAGAGGGATATTTTGTAACTTCTTGTTAACACAATTTTTAAATATCAATGAGAAGGGCATTTTATTTTCTCTATTTCTTTGTCATTGTGGTTACTTGATATTTCTTGACAATTTAATTTCATATTACATGTTTAGGTGTATGGTTTTTTCTAGTCTACAATATGTATATATGCATATCTTGTATCATTGAAAATAAAAAAAAGTCCTTCAAGCAAGTTAAAAGCTAACCAATAGTCCTCCATGTAAAACTAACAAAATTCATTTAGGCAAGTCGAAAGCTAACTAAATTCCCCTTGGGAAAATCTCAAAGCTAACTAAAGTCCCCTTGGGTAAGTCTAAAAGCTAAATAAAGTCCCCTTAGGTAAATCTCTCAGTATATAGTTATATATTGTGTATATATCTTTTATAAAAAAATGAGATAGTTGTACTATGATAGTGTCTTCTTGGGTCTATCATGTGTCTCTCATCTCATCTTAGAAGTGTATCACATAATGCATCTTCCCATCATCATGTAGGTTTCACATGTAATATTTTCATTAGACATTGATAATTATTAATAAATACATTCTCATATCTAATACCCTAATCATCTAGTCCTTAGTCTACTCATTCAAAAATTTATCAATCATTAAAAAAATCTATACAAATCAAATATCTATACCAATATTTCATCACTACAATATTGTGGATCATAATCAAGTTGAGTTTTATCGATCCAACTTAATTTTCCCTCCAAACATGGTAGCATTTAATGCTGCCTAAAACATTATTTTCAACATCATGTCTAAGTAAACAATCTCTACATCATTCATCTAGCATCATCAACCATAAGCAAATTATTTTTTCTATCTCAAAATTGGGGCATCTATGTCAGTTTTTATGCATTTATTATGCAATACATGCATCAAAAGGGGAAAATATAGATTTCAAAAGTTAAACACATGGATAGTATTTAATATTTCCAAATTCTTTTCATCAATCATCCTTTTAATCAACCAAATTGAATAAACCTTACTTAATCCTAAATTTAAGCTATTTATTGACACAAGAGCCATAACATCAAGGCATGTGTGATAGCACCAATGGCACTATTGAGACCCTAATGGTGCTTTTACTAAAAAAAAATTTCTAATTTAGTGAAAAACCCCTTGCAAGGCTACCTTGGTCTGAGAAACCATGACCAAGGGGTTCTACACCGTTAAAATCACCTAGGAGTCACACCTGGCCCTGATCGCACCAACATTATCAACTAGATTTTGGGTACCCGATGTGCATTTGGTAGGGTGGATATTCGAACCAGGGACCTCCCTTGGAGGATTTCCCTACCCCCTCCAACTCACCTACAACACATGGGTCCTTTTACTAAACCTTTGATATTTAAACTTTTTACCCATTTTGACCTTCAACTATCATATTAAAATAGCACCAATGTGATAGCATTGATGATATTATTTCCTTTTGATATGTTTGACCTATCACATGCTAAAATTCAAAGGTGTGACTCTTTGTCTATTTCAATTTGCCTACCATCAATGAACTAAATCACACATTTTCATCCATAGCACTATAGTAGAACCCCAAGATCAAGACTTTCCATTATCATAATATTTCATCAACGTCCTCTTGCTCCTTTTTTCAAATTTTTACTTTCTTCAATGATGTATCCATTGTGTTATGTTCAAAGAATCTCCTCCTTCAAGTAACCATGGATACCTATAAAACCAACACTTTGGGTAGCCATTTCATCAAGTTTTGTGGTAGAAAAAATTTGTCAAAATTCATAGGAATTTTTAATTAATATTTTCAAGCACCAAAACTCTACCAAAATCTCCTTAAAATCATAAGCATTTTATCATTTTGCATCGTAATATTATGCAAAAACTTTTCCATAATCTTGTGAGGACTATCCTTTCAAGCATTCAAACTCTTATTCCTTGCAAAATGTGTCAAATCATATAAGCATTAATTCTCCAAGTTCTCTTCAAATTTACAAGGTCTCAAGCAATCAAGCTTACAATCGACCATCAATAAAGCACACATCTATTCTTCAAGCATAAAGGATCTTCAACAAGCAAGCCAACAAGCTTTCATAAAGCTTCTAACAAGGATAAAAAAATATGTTGTCTTGGGTTTTGCTCTTTATCCTTATCCTTATTGGCTCTTGCTTGTGCTTGTATCATTAAGCATTATCTTGTTGCATTAGCTAATATTTCATATTGCACTTGCATTTAGCTAGTCTTTTATTTTGGTTATTTAATTTTAGTTTAAGCAAGAAAATCTATATTTTTTTACTTTTTAACATGGCCTTAGAGCCCTTTGTCATTATCATCATAATTTTAATCTACCTTGCATTTAATCTTGTTTTTCAACTCTCATAAGTAGTATAACCACTATATTATAGGTCATTGACACTATTGCTCTCTATTTCACATAAAGCAGAAGCATTTCCATTAAGTGATAGTGTCAACTATGCTATTGTGACCCAATGGTGCTTTTGACATCTCAACATTTATTTTAGGATTTTTTAAATTTTATCATTTTTATCTTATATAAATAGGGGTCTAATTGTTGTGTCAAGTAAGTAAACTCTCCTCTACAAACTCAAACATGCCCCTCTACATTGAATGCCATATTTTTTTATCTATTTTATAGGTTAAGCGATAGCACCAGTACTAAGTGATAGCTTCAAAAGTAATTCTAGGAGCAATTCTTTTGCCATAGTGGCAGAAATAGGTCATTCTACCCCAAATGTCTTTCATTCCATAATTTAGGGTTTATATTATGTTTATCATGTTCTTATACTAAATTTTATTTTCTATTTATTGTTAAAATAGAAAAAGAGAAAAAATAACTAATTAGTATTCATTATATAGAGGATAATATAATCTTTAAACTTAGGTAATAAATTGAAATCACATATAGTTGCATATCAATATTTTTTTGTTTCATTCTCTTGCACCCTTGATATTTAAAAAAAAAAATCATTATTTATTTTATCATAAAAATTTTAAAAAGCATTTTAGTTGTTGGATTGTATATGCATTTAGGGCTTGTTAGAGAATATTACATTATTTGATATATTGATATGTGCAAGATATGTATATGTGTCATGCTAGAAGACTGAGAGTCTTGTATGCAAGTGGAAAGATAAGAATCCAAAGGTCATAGTCAAGAATTTGAATATCTATCTTGTATAATTATATTATGGAGATAAAGCTCCATAATTTGTATCAAGTGTAGAGAATATCTCAAGATTGTATTTTAGATTTATGAATAATATTGTATATTTCAATATTGTTGATCTATATGAGATTTGTATACATTGATATTATTCTATAGTTAAATATTCATTATTGATATTTTGATATTTTATATTATGACTATTTTTATATTTGGACCTATGATATTTTGTGGTATTAGGGCTTAAAAATCCAATAGGGCTATATTAGAGTTAGTCTTATATAAAGAGATGTCTTAAGAGAAACATAGTTTCTTATGAAAGATAGGTGTTTTTTTATTATATAGAGAAACAAAGTGTTTTGAAAGGACCCCCAAACTTTTATATTAGAGTCCCAAACATAGTTGCAAAGTGAAACCGACAACCAAAAAAAATATAACCAAGAATAAACCAAAAAAGGCTCCATCAAGGCCTGTAGAGCAAATCTGGATAAAAAAAAAACAATCGAAGGAGTTAACCAGAGAAATATTGATCCCAAAACTTAATCCTAATAAGAATCACCATTAAAAAAATTTAGGGTACTTATAGTGGTGTTTAGAGTCTAGGAGAGCTCTTTGACTAGATAAATGGTCTATTTGGTAGATATTTTAATTGCTCTTACAAGATCCTTAATAGAGTTAGAGGAGCCATGAATTGGAAGAGATTCAATCTAAATATTTATCTTGGAGGGTGTGGCTATATTAAAGGACTTACCTTTTGAGACAAGGATCTTCTCAAAATCAAATATAGGTGTTCTTTGATCAACTGAACAAATTATACTTTATGCTCACAGCATCCCCTAGTCTCCAAGTGATTATAGGGATATGGATGCAATGGATCCTCTAAGAGGCCCTTCATGATATTTTCCATATTTTCATAGCCACAACCAAATTTTATACTTGTATTGATCACATATTACCTTTGGTCCCTTAAATATTAAAAATGTGTTTTTTCTATTTTTTTGTAACATTTTATTACTAAAGGTTAGTCTTAGAACCTTGATCTAAAGGTAACTTGTAGTTTGGTATAAATACACCTTCATACCAACCATTATAATTACCATTGAGAGTGTAATTTAATTTCCATTAGTGATAAAATTTAGTGTCCATTGACATACCCAATATATTGTGTGTTCTTCATTCTTCATTATGTGTATTTATTTTAAGCAATACTAGTTAATGTTTGATTCTATTTATTTCTAGAAGTTGTGAAATCTAACACTAATTGGTATGATAATATTGTTATAAAGTCTTTAAATATCAAGAGGAATGACATTGAAAGAGTTCTAGCACCTTATGCTAGGATAAGGGATAAAGAGAATAATACTTAGGTGCCTTCTCTTTGTTCTATAAAGAAATATATAAGATACTCCTTTGTTGAACAATTCATTGAATCTATGAGATATAGTTACTGGAATCTATATTTTAATGAGAAAAAACCTATTTTTTATATAAATTTTCTATTTGAATCTAATTAAGCTATATCATTATCCAATAGATGGTTCCCTCATAAATTAGGGGGAAATTCATTAAATAAATATTAAAGTGGTTTCAGAGTATTTCAAAGAGGTTGGTTATAGTGTCAATTTTGAGAACTATCTCATTTTTTAATGATAGCTCTAACCTATGATAAGCAAACAGTTTGAAGCCATGTTCTACATAGTTTCTCTTATTATTTTTGTGATACTTTGGTATGATATATTGGCACTCTCATCTATAATCAAATAAAATTAAAATTTGAAATATTTGGTATCTAAAGGAGGCTATGCTAGGCAATCTAGTGAGCCTATAGGTCTACAAGGGGTTCTAAACAATATTATTCCTAGTGTTTTGTTCAATAGGTAGGTTCTTAGCGGATCCATGGTTCATAATATAAAGACATATTTACCTAACACAAATGTGCTTACACCTAGGTTCCCATAAACTATTATCAATGTCACATTGAGAATCTTAATCTCTAGTAAATATTGTACATCTTATTTTAATTTGTGGATCTAACTCATAAGCCTACATTTATTCCATTGTTAAAATATTTATATTGTATATTTTTGCCTTTTATACATTTATACATTAAAAAAATTGTGAGTTATACATTATATGTAATAAAATTCATATTATTTAACTTATTGTATGTTTATCACAATATTGCTTAAAACACTTTGTAGACTAGAAATTGTATATAATTAATTATTTACGTAGTCTTGTATTTATTTTCTAACATTTCCATAAGCAAAAGTTGAACATAAATTTAAAGTCTCCCTAGGTATAACTATATATAACCTAAAGTCCTATATGGCATAGTAGAAACTCCTCGAATTCCTATCTAAGGAAAATTCAAAGTATTATATGGCAGATAAGAAGTCCTTGGATCCCATCTAAGGCAAATCCAAAGTCTTATATGGCACATCAAATATCCTTGGATTCATATTGAATTAAAATCTATTATCTTATATGGCATATTAAAAAGTCCTTGGATTCTATCTAAGGCAAATTCAAAGTTCTATATAGCACAACAAATGTCCTTGGGTTCTTATTCAAGTTAAATTTTAAAATATAGGTGGCACAACTAAATTTAAAATTACCTTTAAGAATAGCTATATCATCTTTATTAGTCTTAAATTGCATAGTATAATCCATTGGGTACTTATCCAAGGCATATTATATAACATACAACATATATAATTACTTGATGGTTATTTAAGGCACATCTATGACTTGTATATTAAATTTAAGATGTTTTTAACATCCATAAGGCCATGGGATATATGGTATTATGTGGTTATCCAAATATTTATCCACCCACTCCAAAGTATGGTGTACAAATTTACCCACTTTTATATTTAAACCTTAAAAGCTTAAACTTCCTATTCAAAATTTTAAAGTCCTATCCTATCCCGTAAATAAATAAATCTAAATTACGGGAATTAAAAATAATTGTGTTCCTAAATATTTCTTTTAAGGATTTATTTTATCTTCTTATGATTTCATATATGATTTAGTTGCATATATTTTATTGGCATGCTATATTATTATACTTATATTCTTTAGTTTGATATGCATTGTTATTTATGATATTCAACATATCATCATCATCATTTAAACATTTATTCATACATAAACATCTAACATATCAAAGCATAAAAAAATATTAATATCATATCATCATGAATATTCAACATAAATATCACCTCTATCATCCCCTTGAGGTGTGTAATTCTAACTATTCTCTATGACTATAAATGAGACTCAAATTTGAATCTCATATATATAGTTTGAACCATTATAATAGGTGGAGGTATCCTCTAAGCCTCAAAAATATGTTATATTTTGATGTAGCATGTAATAGGATATGGAAATGACAAGATGTAGAATAATATGAAATAAAGTAAATCTATGAGATGAATGAAAATATAATATGAATAGAAATGAAAAAAATATTTACAAAGTAGCTATGGAGGAAATGAACACTTCATGAATAAAGCTACTACTCAGGAATGGACTTTGATCATATCACACTCCATCACATTACATCACACTCTGCTACATTACACCACACTATTCTACACTACTTCCTACTGCTATTTCTTGCTCTATGTCTATGGCCTTTATATAGGAAATAGGTTCCTTGGCCAACACTCTACCTAGTTGTGCAAGGGATAACTTGCACATATAAAACTTGCACATTGACACTTGTGCATTTATTACATTGCATTAAGTAACTAGATAAATTTCCCCTAAAGTAATATAATGTCCTAAGTATGTACCAAGAAAGATATATTTACATGATCCAAATGATGTAATATAATCCATTTCTAACACTCCCATGTATTACATTATTTGGATATTGAATATTTTAGTATTCAATATCCAAATAATGTAATACAATATTCAATGTGGATCTTATTCCATTGAATGATATTCAACTTGTTTAGGTTCATCATCCTTGTCTTATATCCAACCACCTTTGTTGTTTTATTCACAATTATCTTCATTTGGTTTTGAATGTTTATGACTGAGTAGAGCATGGTGCACTTGTCTTCTCATCTTCTTGATTTTGATTATTCTATGCTTACATTTTTCACGTATTGGTTCTTCATTTTATTGAACATGATCCTTTGAAAATATGTTAGAATCATTGTGAAACATCGCAATATTTCATGAGTTTTTCATTGAATCCAGGATATATGTATTTTCATGGATTGATCATGTTGTTTTTATTTTACCTTGTTTCATAATGAGACATGTATTTATGCCATCCATATATCCAAAGTTGATCATATAGTTGTCTTCTTCTAATTTGCTTACTGAGATGTGATTGAATGTTCAGGAATATACAATACATTTTGTAGTAGAAGATTTTGAAATGATCTGCTTGGTGTTACACATCCATATCCATGTATGGGATAAGTTTGGCTATCTGCAATTCTTAGTTTGTAGCCTTTAGCATCTTCAAGATAGTAAAACCATTGTATATTTCCTATCATATGATGACTAGCCCCTGAGTAAATGTACCACATGTTTTCATGTTTTGTAGAATGATTTCTATTGGAGTAAATTTTACATTCATTATATGAAATTCCTTTTTCCATTTGAAGAAGAATATTTTAGATAATATTTTCTTTGTTGTCTATATTATGACTCCTTATATTAGGATATATGATTCTTGATTGAAGAATATAAGCTTGATTTGATATAACCTTTATTAATCCTTGTTCTGTAGACTTTCTTATGTCTCCCAAGTAATATGAGAATATATTCTTAAGGATTTTTAGGTTTGGAGGAAATATTATATTTTTTAATTTTATAATATTTGATAGATACTGATATTACCAAGTTTTTTAGAATGCCTTATGACTCCCTAGTATGTTATGGATAAGATATAGTGATTTTGTAAATTATAGTTCAATATTTGATTGATTTTGTAATTTTTTTTAAATGCCAAAATCAACTCTTATCCCTTATTGCTCCTATTGAACTAAGAACTTTTCCAAAATTTTAGAGAAGGTTATAATGTTGGATATTTTGTCTCCTTTTGAGAATTTTGAGACAATAATTTTATAAATATCTAACCTTTGAAAAACTATGATAAACCTCTTTTTTAAATAACCCTTTGGGAATTAATTTAAGTGTATCTAATTTCCAATAAAATAATTTGATGTAGTAGCCTTTATAACTCCCTAATTTTTTGAAATTTAGATCCCAATAATATTTAAAAATATTTAAGATTTATTATAGTAGAAACCTTATTACTCTTAGGTTTTATATTGCAAATATTATATTTATTTGATAAAATATTCCCTTTGATGTATGGCTTTAAATATAGTCAAATTCATTTAATTTTAACCTTATAACACTCAAGGAAAGAAAACACATAAGAATGGGAATGAACTTTACCTTTTAACAAGCAATATTCAGTGTTATTTTCAAATGATCTAGGGCTAGAATATTCACAAAGCCTTCACAAAAGGCTCAAACAATCCTACTCAAATGCTATCCCAAATCTGTCCCAAAAGCCTTCTCAAAGGCTCAACCAATCATGCACAAAATTTGTCTCAAATATATCCAAAAATTTTGTCCCAAAAGCCTTCTAAAAGTCTCAACCAATGACTCTCAAGTAGCACTCAAATATCAACCACAAATCAACAAAGGAAAGGCTCAATGATGAACTCAACAATGGATAAAAAATGAATGATGATAGTACTCAACAATGTGCTCAACAATGAATGGAAAATGTACTTCTCCAATGGATGACAACAATGCTCAACAATGATATCAACAATGTATGACAAATACTCTCTCAAATGGATGGAAATAATGCTCAACAATGTACTCTCAAATGGATGACAACAATGTTCAATAATGTACTCTCAAATGGATAACAACAATGCTCAACAATGTACTCTCAAATGGATAACAACAATGCTCAACAATGAACTCTCAAATGTATGGCAAATGAGCTCTCTAATGAAAACCTCTCCAAGCAATAACAATGAGGACTTCAAACAACCAAGGACAATATCCACAAGTGATAGCAATAGGTTCTCAATAATATATTCCTCATGCAATGTCAATAAGCTCTCAAGAAACAAGCACAACTCCCTCAAGCAAAGATCTCTCAAATAGCCAATAATGATCTCCTCAAATGAAAAACAAATGTATCCACAAGTGACTAGCAAATGATATCCTCAATGGTCTCAAATAGTGGCAATGTACTTAACAAGCAACCAACAACAATATCCTCAAAGCAATAGCAACAACCTCCTCAATAATGGCAATACTCTCAATGAACTCCACTAAAGCAATCATGGAACTCAAGCATCAATTTTATCCATAAAATTGATTTTTTAATACATCCACTTCCTCTCAATAGCCAAGGCACATAATCAAGCAATTTGCCTTCAACTTCAAACCCTAACTCATGTGCATATCTTCTAACTCAAGGTAGCAATTAAATAGGTCTCAAGTACCTAGTTCAATTTCATAATTAAATTATGCACTAGGACATATAATAAGTTCAACACTTTTCAACCTTATGACTCCCTAATTTCATTAGCACATACAGCAAGCACCTATGCTTTTATTTTTACTTCCACACATTATAAATCCACATACAGTAATCACAAATATTTATTTTCATACCTTATATCTCCTTAATCACACATAGCAATAACAAATATTTAATTCTACACCTTATAACTCCCTAAGCACATTAAAACATACAGCAAGCATTTATTTCCCTAAACTCCTTATGAATACCTAGTTATCATAGAAATAATTTTAATGCACCATAAATTTTGCAAATATTACCATGCACTGGAGATAAATACATTTATATGAAATTTGTTGCCTTCGTAACCTTTGAAATCATCTTTGCAAAAATGCCTTGCCAAAATTAATGCACCTTCACACCTTCACAGGAGTCAAACTCCATTGCTCTCGCTTATCACTGTGAAGCACTTACTACGTGGGCACTAGCCCACATTGGGTTTTTAATCCCAAACACCCAACTTCAACCTACACTCAAATATAAAACTTGATTTTACTTTCTTAGCAAAACACTTTGCCCTTGGCGGGATTCGAACAACAAACCTACCTTGTGCAAATTTTGCATGCTACCAACTATGTTATAGGCTCCTGTGTGACATCACTTTCCCATGCTATATACTTGACATTGCTCTCAAATTTAAATTTATTTATCCTTCTTTCTTCGTTGCTCCCCTTTCTACGACTCTCTCTCATGTGCTATGTCAAGTCTTCTATAAACAAAGGTTTTTACCTTTTATTTATATGCACCTCCATGCCTTCAAATGACGTCAGTGAATCTTTATTAATATCCCCAACCTTTCACATTGGTGGATAATGTAATTCAAATTTAGACCTTACAATTATCAAATAAAAATTTAATAATTCACCTCTTAACTTTGAATTGGGATATCTCCTTCATTCTTTTGAATTTTTCCATGAAACATTTTGCACCTAGGTTTTATTGGAAAACCTTTTCATCCATCATAATTTGGATAAGTCTTAGCATAGTGGTTTTAATGAAAAATTCTTTCCAATGGTTTTAATGAAAACCCTTTCCATTGGTTTTAATAAAAAAACATTTTCATCAATTTTAATAAAAACCCTTGCCATTGGTTTTAATAAAAATATTTACCATTGGTTTTAATAAAAACCATTAATTTAATATTTAAAAAATTAAATATTATATGCTTCTTGTGCTACAAAACGTTGTAAATATCCATGCTCTCCAATATATCATAAATGATTATTTATGAAGTGCTTTTGCCACCAAAACTCAATGTGATCCATGTGACATTAATGACAACACAAAATAACTCAAATTGCCAACAATCTCGCCCTTTGTCATTGATGGAAACACCTCTAATGCAAATCACCACAATCATTGCAAAAGCCATTTCTAAAAATCAAAGCTGCTCCTCCTGACTCAATACTCTCTATGGAGGCTACTCCCCCTATCTCAATGTTCTCTTTGGAGGTTGCTCCCCCTATCTTAATGCTCTCTTTGGAGGCTGCTCCCCCTAACTCAATGCTCTCTCCCTTACTCAAATCTCTCCCCATTTGACATCAATGGCAAAAGGGACATCTATGGGGCTAAAATATATGACTCTTAAGATTAGCCCCCCTACCACCTTCTCTCTTGAGGTGATTAATTTTGGGGTGGGAGTACATTTACTCCCATATTACATTGTTCCTTTCCTTTGTCAACTTCCTTCCACATCTTTTTAATATCCTTTTATTGATGAGTTACTTGATATTATTGTCTTGAACCTATTTGACCTTCTAACCTTGAACCTATTTGACCTTATTGCCTTGAACCTATTTGGAATTGAGTCCTACACCATATTGCAATATGTCCAAAGTTATTTCAATTAAAGCACTTGATATTGTAGCCTTTAGATGGTGCCCATGTCCTGAATTCTTTCTTGAAATCATTTCCATATCCATTCCTTTCCTAAACCCTTTATTTTGAATTTTTGTTTTCATAATCATTTTGACCATGAGCTCTAAATTTTCCAGCTCTATAATCAAAACCATATTGATCATTTCCTTTGCACTGAGAAGCTCTATGACAAATCCTATTGCATAAGAGGCAATGTCCCTGAAAATCATACCTTCTTCCTTTGAAGTTCCTTCTAGAAAAATCAAACTTCTTTGATCCATAGACCCTACAGTGTATAGCCCTATGTCCAAATCCATTACAAGAAAAACAATGTCCTTGAAAACCCCTTTTTTCATGCCTTGGTTCCTTATACATTTCTTGACCTTTATCCTTGTGATCATATTTGACTTATGCATTGTATCCTTGATTCTTTTTTATGGTATCCAAATATTCTTCAAGAATTTATTTTTCTTTTGAACTTGATTCATCTATCTCAAAACAAGATCCAAATTGGATATTTGGATCCATAGGAGCTTTGAAACTTTCTTCATATTTCTCTTCATTTGTGTCCAATAGCAAACTGGAATCTGTGTCTATTGTCTCTAAAATACATGTTTCCTTCTCAATGAAAATGTCTTTGACATTTTGAGTCATGTGATGGATCAAACTTCTCAAGTATGGAACATCTCAGTTATTTTATATTCTCCTTAACCTCTTGTAGTTGCTCATGGATATCATTGAAGTCTTCTCTTAGATCAACTGAGACATTTGTCTTTCTTGAAATATCATCTTGTTTAACTTCTTCTATTTGGAGTGGAAGTTCTTCTTCTACTTATTTTATCCCATAGATAAATCCTTCTTCATCTTCACTGTCACTGAGATCATTATCTTCTTCTATAGCAAACAAAATCTCATGAATCCTTTGTCTTTTCCTATTTCCTTGGTATATCATTTTATCTTCACTATCACTGAAGCCATTGCAATATCCTAATATGTGATCTTTTTGACCACACACAAAGCATTTTTCTCTTTCACCTTCTATTCCTAAGAATATATGTTCTTCCTTTTCATCATCTGAGTGATCTCTATCACTGTGATATGAGCTATCATTTGCTTCTTCAATGTAGAAAGTTTTCTTTGTCTTGCAAAAAAATTTTCTTCTTCTCATGCTTTCTTTGCTTGTACCTATCATCTTTGTCATGCTTATGCTTTCCTTCTTCTTTTCTTCTATGACCATATTTTTCATCATCACTTTTTTCATGTGGACACTTGTTTGCATAGTGACCATAATCACCACACTTGTAGCGTTTGAATTTCTTCATATTCTTGTAATTCCTTGAGTTCTTTTTCATTTTTATGAAGTTAGCTTCCTCATAATTATCTGAATCTTTATCTATCTCTAGATATTTCCCTTTATTTTTCTCTAAATATTTGAATTTAATTGCTTTCTTTGGAGCCTAATTCTTATCTATCCTCATCTCATAAGTTGTGAGAGTTCCTTTTAGTTCTTCCATTGTTAGCTTACCGATATTCATTGTTTCTTCTATCGCTGAAACATTTGCATTATACTTCATGGGAAGTGATCTCAAAACCTTTTGAGTAACATATGATTCTTTCATCTCAAATCCTAGACATCTCATGGTGTAAGCAATATCATCAACTCAAAGTAAGAACTTTGTAATATCTTTAGAATCTTCCATTTTCAATTCTTCAAAAAAATTTCTGAGTTTGTAGTTTTGCCAACTTTACCTTGGAATATCCTTCATAGTTATTCCACAACTTGTACCACATTTAATTAGTTGAATTACATACCATGGTCTTTGCAAAATTTATCTCATGAAGCCCACTCAAAATACAATTAATTATCTTTGCATTGATCTCAACCAATTTTTTGATAGTCTTATCTGTCTCGGGATCGCCTTCAACCTTATACTCTTTTGCAACCATCTGTCATACCTCATATCATTGTGATATCAAGTAGTTTTTCATTCTCATGCTCTAAAAATCATAATTATTATCGTCAAACAATGGATCCTTACTTGTAAATGATCCATTCTATGAAGCCATCTATGTTCTTGTAGAATCTACCCTCAAGTTGTTAGCCTTTTTGAAAGAACCCACTCTGATACCAATTGAAGAACATAATATTATATAGAGAGGGGGATGAATGGTATAACACCCACTTTTTACTTTCTTTCCAAACCAATATCAATTAGTGTCCTCAATTTCAATAACCAAATATAGTAGTGTGCATTAATAACATAGATAAAAATAGTAAGAAAATACACAAATTATCACACATAATTGAGACACAAGATTTAACATGGTTCCCCAAATATGGGGTAGTCCACAAGATAATATCCTTATAATATGTCACAAAGAAATAGGGATCCTTATCCCAATATAAATGATTACTTTGATCTGATCAAAGCTAGGCTATCCTGATCTACTCAGGTGGGCTCCACTGATATGCTTAGCTAGGCTCTCTACTGATATGCTGAGCTAGGCTATCCACTGATATTCTCAAGTAAGCTATCCATTGATATGCTCAGCTAGTATCTCCATTGATCTTCTCAGCTAGGCTATCCACTAATCTTCTTAGATAGGCTATCCATTGATCTACTCAGCTAGGCTATCCACTGATCTACTCAACTAGGTTATCCACTGATATACTTAGCTAGGCTATCCACTGATCTGCTCAGCTAGGCAACTTGTGTTGATGTGTTTTCTATTTCTATCTTGTTTCTTTCATTGCTCACAAATCTACCTCAATGCCTTCTCACAAGTCTCAAACAATCCTGCTTAAATGTTGTCCAAAATCTATCCTCAAAGCCTTCACAAAAGGCTCAAACAATCCTGCTCAAATGTTGTTCCAAATATATTCTCAAAGCCTTCACAAAAGGCTCAAACAATCCTGCTCAAATGTTGTCCCAAATCTGTCCACAAATCTATCCCAAAAGCCTTCTTAAAGGCTCAAAAAATCATGCACAAAAGCTATCTCAAATATATCGATAAATTCTATCCCAAAAGCCTTCTCAAAGGCTCAACCAATGAATCTCAAGTAGCACTCAAATCTAAACCACAAATCAATGAAGGCAACACTCAATGATGAACTCAACAATGGATAAAAAATGAATGATGATAGTACTCAACAATGAATGACAAATGTACTTCTACAATGGATGACAACAATTATCAACAATGATCTCAATAATGTATGACAAATACTCTCTCAAATGGATGGTAATAATGCTCAACAATGTACTCTCAAATGGATGACAAAAATATTTAATAATGTACTCTCAAATGGATAACAACAATGCTCAACAATGTACTCTCAAATGGATAACAACAATGCTCAACAATGTACTCTCAAATGTATGGCAAATGAGCTCTCTAATGAAAACCTCTCCAAGCAATAACAATGAGGACTTCAACCAACCAAGGACAATATCCACAAGTGATAGCAATAGGTTCTCAATAATATCTTCCTCATGCAATGTCAATAACCTCTCAAGAAACAAGCACAACTCCCTCAAGCAAAGAGCTCTCAAATAGACAAAAATGATCTTCTATGCAATATGAGGACTTAACATGCAATATTTGATTGGTTTCCTATTGTTGATAATTGAATAGGGATTCTTGGGAGATCCCCATGTCTTGATTGATTATTAGTATTTTTTGTGTAGGAGTTTGATTGTTTAATGGAGATTTATAATCAGTTGTAGATTGTAATTCCTTTATATTAAAAAGACCCTCATCAATCAAATATTGAATTGCACATCTTAAATATTTACAATTTTGTGTCATATGTACATCTACTCTATGATATTCACAATGTAGCTCAGTTTTAAACCAACCTGTTGTGGTATCAAGTTGTCTTATGGAAGGTATTTCAATCCTATTTTTATCAAGTAAATGCTTGAGAATTATATCCATTGGTTGATTGAGCTTTGTAAATGTACGTGATGAAGGTTTTCAAGAGGTTTTTGATATGTGCCTTAGGAGTTCAGTCATAAAATGACCTAATGGTTTCTTACCTCTCTTTTCTTTGATATGGGTAGAATGATTATAGGAAGATTGTGAAGTATGATGTGAGTGCATGGTAGGATTGGAAGAATAAGTATTTTCTTGTTGAAATGGATGTGTTGTATTGAAAGAAGAATATTGAAAGAATGGAGGAGGATTATATGTGGGTTGATAGACATAATATGGATATATGGGAGAATAGATAATATCATTATGAAGAGGATTGGTAAAGGGATTGTCCTATTGGGTTAAGGATGAAAAATGAGAAAAGTGTGATGGAGGTGATGTTGAATAGGGATGAGATTGTCATAATCAACTAATGTATTTGGCTGAATTCTTCCAACATTACTGATGGGATCATATTGATTTGAGTAAAAACTCATGGTTTCTTTAGTACTTCTAAAAGTAATATTTAATATCTACTATTTAGAATTGAATCTAAAACATACAAACTTGAAATGATGATTTTGTTATATTTTTTTCTTGTATACATATACATTTATATATATATTTTTTCAAAAGGTTTTTTGTTTCACGTCAGGTTCACCAAAATGTATCACTCCAAATTTTTTGCATCCTTACCTTCAGGCTATAGGATCCGCGCCCGAAAGGGGGATGTGAAAAGGATGGGAAAATACCTCAGACTGAGAGGCCCTTGTAAGGTCCCGCCTCTCGGGGGAGGGGTATAAGGGTGAATTTTTGATGGATGGTGGGTTCACCAAGAAACTTTTGAATGGTAGTTTCCATGCCTAGGTTGACAGTAAGTTTGATGTGTTCATTTTTATACTTGATTATTCAACTCCTAGGTTTGGCCAATATGAATCTAAACTATTCTATATGCCAATGTTGATTTAAATGAATACAAAAAATAAAAATGAATGCTAATAACAGAGAATATGCTAGCTAGAAGGTGTCATACCTAATTCTAGATGTCTGATGAAAATTTTGAGTCTTGTAGCAGTTCAGATCGTCTCAATTCATATGTAATCGTCTGATATTTCATAGGATCATCCCAAATCATAGAAACTCATCTGAAATTAGATAGAATTGTCTGAAATCTAACGAATTCGTCAGAAACCTGCAATCACAAAAATAGACACAAAATACCAAATATGCAAGTGTAGAAGCAAAGGATAATGGTAGAAATAATAGCAAACATGCCTAAATAATAGATTCCAATAACAAATAAGGAAATGTAGTAGATTTAATGATTGATTTTAACTTTATCATGCGATTATGCTAAATGAGGTGAACTCCAAGATGCAAAAAAACATAATAACTTAAGATAGTGTATAAATACAATATGAAAAATGCAGAGAAAGCTAAGAAAATGCAAACTCTAGACTCTAACTGCCCCTAATCTGGACTATAGTCAGGATCGCCTCAAATCGTATGATATCGTCTGCGCTCCTCGAAAAATCATCCATAATCGTTCGAGATCGTCCACAACGATCCTAGCTTCAACTAAAAAATAGTAGAGTTCCTGCAAGAAAATACAAAATACCGAATACAAGCAGTAGTGTGAGGGAATAAGGAACTAACTCTATAATGAAATCCATCAACTAAGGGGTTTAGGGGGTTCAGGGAGAATCAGGGGGAATCAGGAGGATAAACTAGAAAAATCCTAGTCTATATAGGATTAGAAAGAGGTTTAGGAGGTTGGAGATCATCCCAATCTGGGAGATCTCCAACAGAGAAATATCCAACTACGCAGACACGCTTCTGCCCAAGTTGGAGAGGTTGTTGAAATAGAAGCTAATTATGAAAATTTAGTTTTGGGATGAAATCGTTTGGACATTCTGTTCTAGATGAATTCGGTAGATCGGGGATGATTTCATCTAATCTACGATGATATCGTCCAACGGTCAAAACAAATCCTAAAAATGGCATGAAAAATGGGGAAAGTGGGTAACAGGCGGTTTAACGAGCATTTTTGGGTTGAAATTCAAACTTTTATCCTTTAGATTTTTACTAGGGTTTTAACCGTGCCAATTTTAGGGTGCTACAGATCCATATAATGGAATTCCAACATTGGTTAACTAACTAGATCAAGTTGATCTCAATGCATCAGTATTAGCACAAATGAAGGGAAAGGACTCAAGAGTTACATAGTGATAAATTGGATTGCTATTGAACTGATAATCTAACTCTTGGCCCAGATTCAACATTGTGGAATGTATTGGATAGGCCTAAGGGTATTTCATTATACAATGTATTATTTATTTTATAATAGTTTCTTATGTAAGACCTATGGGCTGAAATAAACCTTGTTATGGTTAAACCCTTTTTGTAACTTGTAACTAACTATAGCACCCTAAAATTGGTGCAGTAAAACCTTAATAATTACATTCACTCTAGTAAATAATTCAAATTCAAATTTTAACCTCCCAAATCGCCCGTTAACCGTCGTGTAATCCATTTCCTCCTTTCCCACGCCATTTTTAGAGGTTGTTTTGACCGTTTTATGATATCGTCGTCGATCAGACGATATCGCCTTAGATCGAACGATTTCGTCTAGGCTAGGACGTCCATACAATCTTGTCCCAAAACTAATTTTGCACAATTAGCTTCTATTCCAACAACGTCTCTAATCCTGGCAGAAGCGTGTCTACGTCGTTAGAGACCCTTCCCCATTGGAGATCTCCCAAATAGGGATGATCTCCAACCTCCTAACCTCCCTCCTAAGCTTATTTAATCCTAAGCCCTCCCCTTAGCACCCCCCTGGCTGAAATCCTCTGTAAACTGACTTCACACGCATTAAGATATCTCAAATTATTGTTTGCATTAGTTCTATTCAAATTTTGTTGTAGGTACCTTAGTGTTTTTCAGCCGGAGCAAGCTTACATCGTCGCGGACGATCCTGTTTAGATCGGAGGCGATCTTGTCAAATCAGAGATGATTTCATACCAATGCGAGATGATCTTGACTGCAGTCAACATTGAGGCAATTAGTGCCTAAAGTTTGCATTTTCCTCCTTTTAATTTGTTGTTTTATTCTGCAATTAGCTAGTTCATTTATAATTTTATGCTATCTTGCATCTTGGAGTTCACCCATATAGATCAAATGCATATTTAAGCTATAATTTTCATTAAATTAGTATTATGCATTCATGTTTTTGTTTATAAGTTCCAGTTTGATATTGTTACTTTCATTTTACATTGTTTCCCTTTGTTAGAATAGTGGTATTTTTTGTGTTTTGCACCTATTTCTCTGTTTGCAGGTCTCTGACGAATTCGTCAGATCTCAAATGATCCTATCAGATCTCAGATGATCCTATCAAATCAGAGGCGATCCTGACTGCTTCAAGTATCAGAATCTTCATCAGACATCCAAATCAGGTATTTTCTTTTAATCTTGCTTAATTTCTCTATTTTTCTGTCCTAATTTGCTTTTCTGTATTCATTTAATCTGCATTGTCATATAGAATAACTTAGATGCATTTTGGCCAAACCTAGGACATGGATGTTTAAGGATAAAATTGAACACACAAAACACATTCCCAACCTAGGCATGGAAACTGCCATTAAATGTTTCCTGGTGAACCCACCATCCGTCGAAAAATCACCATAATACACCTCCCTTGAGAGTCGGGACCTTCGCAAGGCCTCTCAGTCTGAGGTACCACGCCATCCTTTTTCCATCCTCCTTTCGGGCAAGGATCCTATAGCCTAAAGGTAGGGATGTGAAAAATTTGGAGCGATACATTTTGGTGAACCCAACGTGAATACATTTTAAACCTTTTGAAAATAAAACAAAAAAATAAAAACAACCAAAACATAGATGAATTTCAAATCATTTAAAACTAATAAGTTGCATGTCATGTTTATATGGTAGATCCTAAGAAAATATTAGCAGTTACTATAAATTTTGAAAACCAATTGGCAGCCATAGAAATCAATTCTGTACTTAGTGTGCCTGAAACAGATAGAAATCAACTCTTGTGGGACGAACTTGATAGAAGACTTAGCGTCATTTCATCAAGGTCAACAAAACTTAAACAAATCAAGAGGCTAATCCTAGATAGAATCTTGGATCCTCATCAACTCGTCTTTTATCATGAACTTCAGAGAGCCTGCCATAGATGGTTAGCTTATAGGAGAGCTCTTGTATCTTCAAAAAATTTCACTTTCGAGGAATACCTCAAGAACACAGTTGTAGTACGCCAATTTCTAGTTCATATAGAATCCCAAGAAACTGATCTTATGATTAGAAGATGGAACAAAATTCCTAGAGCTATGTTGTATCGTGAATATTGTCGTGAGAATTATTATTATCAACCAGAATCTGAAATACATGGCATCACTATAGCTCTTTTCATTAAATTTTTGAAATAAAACTTTCAATTTGAAGAAGAACACTTCATGACTCTTGAAGAACTCGAGCCCATTAATGATATTTATAAATTGTTTATAGAAAACTAGATCATTATTTTTCAGTATTATTTCTTGCATTTATTGTGTTATTTGTTATCTTTACAATATTATTTCAAAAACAAAAACCAAAACCTTTCATTTTAATATTGTAGTAGGTATATAATTAATATATACCTTTTAAACTTGTTGCATATATATATATATATATATATATATTTGCTGAAATCCAAAATTAAGCACAATGCCTAAACTTAGGAATGGTAAAAAAACTGAAGGAGAAGAAGAAGATTGGTTAGAAGATAAAACTATAGACCCAAATGTCCTTCCTGAAGATCCAATTCCGAAAGGAGAAACTCTAGATCAACCAGAAGATGACCTAGGTGAAGACAATAAACAAGAAGAAAATGTTAAAGAGGATGGATCCTCATCCCCTAGAGTAGCTCCAGATGGAACTATTGCTTTTGACAACGTAGATCATTTTTGGAAATTTTTCCATAATAACATTGGTGTTCTTAATATGGCAGTTCGTATGGATAAAGGGCAAATTAGTGACACTCAAGCAGCCATGGAACATATGTTTGATGTGCGCACTAATCCCTTGTCTTTCATTGATCAAGAAAGTGATAATGCTGGACCATCCAATACAGATATGGTCACTATGATTCAAGACATGTCAAAACAATAGGTTACCCAACCTCCTAAGGAACCTGTTATTCAGCCTAAAATCATTCCCACACAAAATAAAACTTCCTTCACTGCTTTACTTCGCCAAACTATTGATCAATATGCTTCAAGTAAACAAAAACCTAAAATAAAGTCAAACACCAATTTTCAACAATCTGGAATACAACATAATACAACTTCAAAATCCCTTCATAACACCTTTCCTACGAACAATTTACAAAATAGCAACATAGCATCTAATCTTCATTTTCCTCCATCGTATGCTCACAAAACCCATATCAATGCCCTACCGAACCAATATGGTGGGCAAACTAGTAATCTGGAAGCCATGGTGAAACAGTTAGCTTCGCGTATGGACCAGATAGATCCTTACCGTCCCTCGTACAACTATCGAGAGATATGTAGTCAACCTTTGGATCCCATAGTTGTAGCACAACCTTACCCTAAGAATTTTCCCATGCGTATCTTGCCTGTATATAAAGGAACTGAAGATCCTATAGATCATCTTCGCATGTTTAGGATAGCATGTCATGATATATCACATGATGACTTGCTATTACTAAAAATGTTCCCAAAATGTTTAGGTGGAATGGCATTAGAGTGGTACTATCAATTGCCCACTCATTCTTTGAGAAACTTTGAAGAAACAACTGAATCTTTTGTCCATCAATTTAGTGCCTACATCGAGAAGCATGTAACCATTAAAGATTTATACAACTTAAAACAAGACAAGGATGAATGTTTTGCTGATTTCTTAGCTAGATGGAGGCATTTGACAGGAAAACTACACTTTGTGCTACCTTATAGGGAAATGTTAGACATTTTTATCAATAATTTACAAGAACAAATATCTTATGAATTATCAACTGCTACTTTAACTACCTTCGATCAAGCTATAGATTTAGCTCGAAGAGTAGAATATGCCCTCATCAAGAGAGGCCAACTTAGGAAGAAGGATGATGAGAAAACCTCCAAAAATCAATATAAAAACAAACAAGTTGTTGGTGACAGAGTCACTGACAGCAAAAATGTTGCTAATATCAATGCAATGAAAACAACAAAAAAATTTATATTGAAACCTCTTAATAAGCCTCCTCAAGAATTTACTAGATTGAATCAACCGTTATCAACTATTTTACCTCAATTACTCGAAAGAGGTTTGATCTAATTACCAGCTATCCGGGAACCTGATCCAACTATACCTGGATATAGAGCTGACTTACACTATGATTTCCATAGAGGACCTGGACACTCTACCAACGCTTGTAAAATGTTGAAACATAAAATACAGGATCTAATTGATAATAATGAAATGGAGGTGCAAGCCTTCCAACCTAAACAAAATGCTCCTAATAATCCTCAAAAGAAAATTCCCCAAAATCAAAATCAAAACGCTAATCAATCATTAGACATATTTCAACACCCTTTACCAAGACATGGTAAAGCGGTGGCCAATCAAATCAAACATCATAATGTTCCCCCTCCTACCCGATATGTAGGAACTATTAGTGGACATTTACTTAATCCTGACCCTCAAATATTTGACACAACTTTATCCATGGTTACGACCAGGCCCTTACATAATATTCCAACTTTAGATTCTAGTGATATAGAATCAGATACTGAAAGTGAGGTAGACATCACTTCAAACCAATTGAATAGTTCTGAAAATGAATCAGATCCTATTCAACCCATCACAGATGCTATGGTTCCAGAAGAACCATTTCCTAGAAGAGTTACTACTCGACCTTCTTCTAATCAATTCCTCCCTGATGAACAAGCCATAAATGCTCGATCGAGGCTAGTTCAACGTCCTCAATATAACATTGTAGGTACCATTGGAGTCATTACCCGACAACAGGCTCAAAATTCTCAACAAGAACCAAACCAGAATGATGGATCAGTTCCATTTGTTTTGAAAAATCCCAATAAAGGGAATCATGCTTCCAATGTTCAACCTAAACCCCCTTACAATATTAATGAGCAATTATCCAATACTACAGCCAAAATTTCCCTTTTGGATTTATTAAGATCCTCTCCCACCCATAGGTATGAGTTGATGCTTAGATTAAGCCAAATGAGGGTACCTCAAAACATTCAACTTGAAGTTATGGCCAATACTATCATCACTCGAGAAGTTGATTGTATTGACTTTCGGGATAAAGATATCCCACAACACAGTTTACATAAGGATAATCCCTTATATATTACTGCTATAATTGGAGATGTAGCTATTAAACGAGTCTTGATTGATAATGGTTCATCTCTAAAAATTTGCACTCTTGAATTTTACCAATTATTTGGCTTTAGAAGTGATGAAATGAAGAAAACTGACATGATTATCAAAGCTTTTAATGACGAAACACAAGAAACGTGTGGAGTTATTACCATCCCATTGTAAGTTGGTCCTCGAACTCTAGATACCACTATGTTTATTGTACATTGCCCCACATCGTACAATATACTCTTGGGTCGTCCTTGGATCAATGCAATGCGGGCTGTCCCATCAACTTTACACCAATGTTTTAAATTCGAATTTAAAAATCAGTTGGTCACTATCCATGGTGACCCTAGACCTTTTGATATGTGTGCCTTGGCAGAACCTGTTGGAGTGCAATTTTGCCCTGCTCTATCATCCACACATCCTAACTCTTATTTTTCATCCAAAACTATGAAACACACACCCATAACTTCACCTATTTCCCCTCCATTAATTTCATCCTCCTATATAGATCAACAATCTTCTAAACAAACCACTCTAGAACCTCAAAAAGATCTTCAATCTACAACCAATCCTTCATGTTCTATCCCTATAATTTTAAAACCTATAGACCCATCTATTAAAACTTCCACATTATCAACATCTATCATACCTTCCACATCTCAAGATATAGGGAATGATTCTTCTACATCTTATGCTCTTTCTGATGAACTTTTACCAGATTTATTCACAATATTAATATCAGAAAAAACAAATGCTTTCATGCAAGATTCAATTCTTTTAAATAACTTGTCGCCATATCCTCGTACTTTGGGCCTCCCACAACCTCTGGGAAGTACTTACCAAGTCGGGATTTGTGCCTTTATTTATAAAGGATATGATTGGGGAAGAATCCCTCGAAATATCAAAACTCATCATGAGGGATACGCTCGATGTTATTTTACCAATGAATATATTAAAGCTAAACCCATAATGCTTAAAATGGGATATAAAGGGAAAGGCTTGGGACCTTTCCAAAATGGCATGAAAGAACCTTTCGAGGTAGAACCGTGGCTTGCTCGCTGTGGTGTGGGCCTATTTCCTAGTAAGGGTCAACCCTTTCCTTTTGAAGATGATGATCAACTCATATGTTATCAAAATTATCTGGATAGGTGTGATGATTTGCCTCTAAAAAACCAGCCATTTACATGTAACATGCTATCCATAGCTTACCCTAAAATTATTGCTGACTCCGATGAGGAGTTGGAAGGAGATATCTTCCACGATGTCTCCGTTGAAGAGATGTTACACAATGGATTTTATTTTGATGGTTCAATACCAACTATAGCCCAACTTGAGGCCACTAATCCTCAAGATGAATTATCCAAATTAACCTTACAAGAATTACAAGAATTGGGCATTTCACCTGCCCCACCTAATTTTGAAAGATATCTACATATGGAGGTAGAAAAATTCATTAAAATTAATATTGGAATTGAGGATAGTCCTCACATAATCAATATTGGATCAGAATTAAGTCAAGAAAAACAAGAACAATATATTGCATTCCTTAAAGAGTATGAAGATGTCTTCGCTTGGACATATGAAGATATGCCGGGTCTCGACCCTTCTGTAGTCATGCATCATCTAGTGGTCCATCCGGATGCTAAACCTGTTAAACAAAAAATTAGAAAAATGCATCCCAAAGTGGCTCTGCTAGTCAAATGGGAGTTAGAAAAACTCCTGAATGTTGTCTTTATACAAGATATTGATTATGCTGAATGGATATCAAATGTAGTTCCTGTCACCAAGAAAGAAGCCACCAAAGTTAGGGTTTGCACGGATTTTAGAGATATTAACATTGCATGCCCTAAATATGATTTTCCTCTTCCAAACATGGATCAAATAATTGACTTTACTATCGGGAGTGGGATGATGTCCTTAATGGATGGATTCTTCGGTTATAATCATATCTGGATATCTCCTGAAGATTAGGCTAAAATAGCCTTTATTACCCCTTGGGGTACCTTTTGTTGGAAAGTGATGCCATTTGGCTTAAAGAACGTAGGTGCAACATATCAATGAGCTATGACTTATATTTTTCATGATATGATGCATGATATCCTACATAATTATGTAGATGATATTATAGCTCGCTCTATTAATGAAGATAATCATTTAGATGATTTGAGAAAAGTTTTTAATCGATTACAAGAATATCTTATTCGATTAAATCTAGCCAAATGCATATTCGGAGTTAAGTCCGGTAAACTATTAGGGGTTTTAGTTTCTTTACATGGTATTGAAATTGACCCTCTCAAGATTGCGGCTATCACTAATATGCCCACACCTACTAATATATCTGAGTTACGAAGTTTACAAGGTAAGCTTCAAGCCATCCATCGCTTCATCGATAAGCTGGCGGAAAAAACCGGTCCCTTTCTTAAAATTCTTAAGAAGGATGTCCCTTTTAATTGGGATGATGAATGTAGAGAAGCTTTTGAACTTCTCAAGCAATACCTCCTTAATCCACCTGTGCTTTCACCACCTAGACCTGATCGTCCATTTCTCTTGTATATTTCAGCTTCAGATTCTGCCTTAGGAGCTATGTTAGCTCAGCTTGATGATGAAAAGAGAGAATGGGCTAATTATTACATTAGCCAAACCTTCATCAGTTATGAAACCCGCTATACAACATTAGAAAAACTATGTCTAGCAGTTGTGTTTGCTATGCAAAAATTACGACATTATATGCTTAGTCAGAAAACTTATGTCATTGCTAAATACGATCCCTTAAGGTATCTCATGAGTCGACCTTATTTATTGGGTCGCACAGCCAAGTGGGTTCTTGCTCTAAGCGAGTTTGACCTCATGTTCATAGGACAAAATTTTGTTAAGGGTCAAATCATAGCAGATCAATTAGCTGCTACACCCTTAGAGTCTACCCATCCCCTCATCATTGAGTTTCCTGATGAATGTCTTCAATTAGAGGCAGACCATATTGAACAATGGTCCTTATACTTTGATGGAGCCCGATGCATGAGTGGGGCTAGTGCGGGTATTATTTTAATATCCCCACAAAAACATCTTATTCCTCTATCCTTCAAATTAACATTTGCTTGCACCAATAATACTGCTGAATATGAAGCTCTAATCCTTGGATTATGAGCTACCTTGGCGCTAAAAATTAAACATCTGTTATTTTTTGGTGATTCACAACTAGTTATAAACCAAACTAATGAAGTTTATCAGACCAAATATGATAAAATACGTCCATATTAGGCCTATGTCTTACAATTAATGTCTCTATTTGATCAAGTTACCTTGGAAGCTATTCCTCGAACTTGCAACCGTGCAGTTGATGCTATGGCCGCAACTGCATCTCTCCTCCCCTTGGAGTTAGATGACGAATATGCTACTATCATTATTCGTCGACTCTAGGAACCCTCTTCGAATAAGTCATGCTTAGAACCTTTGGATGTGTTTCTAATCAATGAAACTACTTTGGAACCTTGGTATACAGATATATTTGATTTTCTCCAAAATGGGACTTTCCTTGCCAATTCTAATAGACACCAGTGTCGGTTATTACGTAGACAAGCAAATCAATTTGTAATAATTGGCAATACTTTATATAGGAGATATTTTGAAGGTATCCTATTAAGATGTTTGAATTTAGAAGAATCCAAATCAGCCTTGAGTGAAGCCCACGATGGATCTTGTGGAGGACACTTCTGTTGTAGTGTCATTTCTAAAAAGCTCCTTTGGATAGGATACTTTTGGCCTACCATGGAAAAGGATGCACATGATTATGTGCGCAATTGTGACAAGTGCCAGAAACATGCTAACCTTGTCCACGCGCCTGCACAAGAGCTGTAGGCTATTTCATCTCCTTGGCCCTTTTCAAAATGGGGCTTAGACATTATTGGCAAAATTGATCCTGTGTCATCTGATGGACACAAATTCATCATAACCGCCATTGAGTATTTCACGAAGTGGGTTGAAGCTATGCCTTTAGCTTCCTACACTGGCACACAAGTCTCTAAATTTATCTTTAATCAAATCATTTGTAGGTTCATAATTCCTGCAAATCTCATCTCTGACAATGGAACTTGTTTCAAAAATAAAGATGTTAAAAAATTATGCCAAAAATATAAGATTCAACATCGCTGGTCCACTCTCTGTCAGATCTCAGAAAATCCTCTCTATGGAGAATTCGTCAGATCTCAGACAATCCTATCAAATCAGAGGCAATCCTGACTGCTTCAAGAATTAGAATCTTCATCAGACATCCGAATCAGGTATTTTCTTTTAATCTTACTTAATTTCTCTATTTTTCTGTCCTAATCTGCTTTTCTGTATTCATTTAATCTGCATCGTCATATAGAATAACTTAGACGCATTTTGGCCAAACCTAGGACATGGATGTTTAAGGATAAAATACAAAACACATTCCCAACCTAGGCATGGAAACTGTCATTAAATGTTTCCTGGTGAACCCACCATCCATCAAAAAATCACCATAATACACCTCCCTTGAGAGGCGAGACCTTCGCAAGGCCTCTCAGTCCGAGGTACCGCGCCATCCTTTTCCCATCCTCCTTCTAGGCACGGATCCTATAGCCTGAAGGTAGGGATGTGAAAAATTTGGAGCGATACACTAACCTAAATCCATCTTTTTATGTCAACTTAAGTTATACTTTATTATGAAATTAGGGTTTTAGTATTGGTATAAATACCCCCTCCCACTCGTCATTTGATTATCAAACTATTATGTAATATTATCTATGGATATAGTGATTATTTATGGTGCCTAAGGGTGCCTAACATATATCTATAGTTTTTATCCTTTATTTTTATTTTTATATAAGATTTGAGTGGATGGTTTACTTTTGCTCATTTCTAAAAAATACTATGAATTTCAACTTAGTATCAGATTGGATATGGAGTTGTCTCTCTTTTTCATACAAGAAGTATTTTCAAAGCCTCTAATTCTTCCTTTGAATATTATCATGAATTTATTCTCAAAGTGTCTCCACCAATAAAGGTGTGAATCAAAGCTAGCATCTTCTTCTTCATGCTTTTCCAAGAGGCCATGACAAGTTCTTTAGGAGCTTGAATAAATTTTAGTGCCTAAATTTTGGTTTTAAATTTGCATTGGTGTGTGCCCATATCTTGGTGCACTTTATTTAGATAGGATACAATATTATCTTCTATAGAAATAACATGCAATAAATTGCACTCAATGAAGGAGCTACATTAGTTGGTGATGAAATTGTTAAAATTGAGCAACTATTGATCATGATTCAAATCTACAGTAATCATATTTTTAGGATGTCATAGGATAGGGCATTTTTATTGCCTTGATGTTTTCTATATTCATCCATGCTTGTGTTGCACTAGTCATTCAGAAGATCTAATAATCATAGGAAGGGAGAGATTTGAGGTTTGAGCCATTGATGCTCTCTTTTTTCCAAACCAAGGATTTATACAATTTTTTCTACAAGAGTGATGTTGGACATTTTGAGTAATTGAGTTGTCATTGATGTCAAGAGTCAGTTTCAGTGAGCAGTGCAAGAAGAAGCGGTTCCACAATCAGTGCAAAAGGAAAGTCCACCTCCAGTTGGTCAGATCCGGTTCCAGGTGGTCAGATGAGGTTCAAAGAGCAATGAAGAGGCCCAAGAAAAATAATATTATAATATTTTATTATAATATTAAAAGGGGAGATTTAAATTAATTATAAATTAATTTCATTATAAATTAATTTATTAATTAATTTAATTAACTTCTAAAGTTATTAAGTTAATTATAGATTAATTATAATTTAATTATAAAATTAATTTATATTAATTAAATAACCCTAAGGTTGGGTTATAAAGGTTAATTATTAATTCGAATTCAAAATTTGAATGTGGCATCGACGTTCCTAAGGCATTGGCCTTCGTGTATAAAAAGGGGGCAAGAACCTTAGTCTTCACTCCAATGCATTATCGATTAATCAAGCTCCAAAGATTCATGCGCAAGGAAGAGATAAAGGGTTTCACATGTTTTGAAAGCATTCGGTGGTAGAAGAGATAACAAATAGGAGCGGGGCTCCTTTCTCTCTGCACAACGTTGTGTAGCATAGTTGGCGATAGTGGGTGGCGCTAAGACGTTCGACAGGCGAGGAGAGCAGGGTTTGAAACCCGTCGAGTTGGTTTTGCAAGGGAGAAGAGGGCATTTTGTTTTGCACCACGCCGATCGAAAAGGGATAAAAGGAAGGCTTGAGCCTTCCCCTTCGTGTGGAGGCTCGTAGCCCACGTGGTGGGCTAGCACCTCGATAAGGCGCTCGGTTGGGAGTGGTCTCGCGTTCGAAACCCATCGAGGCCTTTTTGCTTGAGATAAAAGGTATGCGCTAATGTTTGCCAAGGTTGCATGAGGTATTTTGGATTTGCTAAGGTTGGATGAAAAATAAATATTTTGGAGGTTTATAAAGTTTATTTTTAAAATTGGTTATTGAGTATTTGAGGGAGATAAAAGGGTAGGCAGTATTATTTTTGAGGGTTTGATTTTTGGAGGTTGTTAATTAAATATTGGAGATTATAAGGAGTAATTGAGTAATTATTTTTTATGTATGCTTTGATGATTGCTAATTTCAAAGGAGTAATAAGGTGTATTTGAGTTTGATTATTTTTGTAATTGAGAAATATTTTTGAGAGAGTGTTAGTGTGATATTTTGTCATCTAACCATTGAAATTGGCAAAGAAGAAAATTGTGTTTAAGACAGGTTTTGAGGTCATTTTCTTCATCAAACAAAAGGTATGGGCACATCTTCCTTGAGAGTGATTGTTGGATGTTGTGAATGCTAAGTTGGAGTGAAAAGGGTTGTTTGATAAGCATTGTTGAGTTTGGTTTTTTGAATGAAAGTTGATTCTAGAAACCTTGTTTGATAAGCATTGTTGGAAATATTGAGTAAAGCTTTCATATGCTTGAACTAGGGTTTGTGAAATAACATGAGTATCATTGTTATGTGAAGTTGTGAACTATCTTGAACTAGGGTTTGTGAAAGAACATGAGTATCATTGTTATGTGAGATTATTTGATAAGCATTGATTGGAAATAATTGAGTGAGTGTTCATATGCTTGGACTAGGGTTTGTGAGCAAGGATTATTTCATTGAGTGATTGATTGAGTGGAGTTGGTTGAGCCTAGTCAAGTGGAAGTGTTGAAGTGATAGTTCTAGTTCTGTGAAATAAATTGTTCTATATTCTGAATTGATTTGAGAAAGAGGTTTTGAAGTGATTGAGTGTTTATGAGTAAGAAGCATATTGAGTCTCTAACAATTCTCTATATGTTTCTATGGTAAAAAGAGAGATTGAAAGTGATTGAGAATTGTTGTGAGTGTAGAAGCATATTGAGTCTCTAACAATTCTCTATATGTTTCTGTGAGATTGAACAAGTTCTAGTGAGGACTGTGAATGATTGTTAGTGTGATTGAAGGGTTTAGTGAGAGATAATTGAGTTGTGAGTAAGCTTTTGTGTTGAAGCTTATGTATTTGAGACAAGTTCTAGTGAGGACTTGTTGAGAATTTGAGGTAAGTTTTTTGGAGATTGATTGGGATAAGATTAGTGTGAGCTTTTGTGGAAGCTTACAAGGAGAGTTGAGATAAGTCTTTGAGAAGACTTGTGAGCAGAGTTGATTGATTGATTTGTTCAAACCTTGAGTTAAGGTTTGGAGTAGATCTAGCAGAGTTGATTTGTAATTAAGTCAAGCTTTGTGTTAAGGCTTGAGGATAGATATTGAGGATATATTTGTGCTAGATTGAAGGATTGTGTTTAGTGTAGATTTGAGGATAGAGTTTGGTGTAGATTTGAGGATAGGTTTGTGTCAGACAGAGATAGATATTGAGAAATTTTTAGATCGAAGGACTATGTTTAGTACAGATTTGAGATAGAGCTGAGAGCAAGATTTGGAGGTGATAGAGTATAGAGGATGATAGTCTCTAGTGGATAGAGATCCATTAGCTATGGTAGTGAGGATAGGTCTTCTGAGTGAGGATATGAGTCTTCAGTGGATAGAGATCCATTAGCTAGTGTAGTGGAGGTAGTAGTTCTTCTAGAAGATCACCAACTAGAGTAGAGGAGAAAGGAGTTCTCCTATGGATAGAGATCCATGAACTAGTTGAGGAGATTGGTGTCTCCTGTGGATAGAGATCCATGAACCTGATTAGGGGATTGGTGTCTCCTTTGGATAGAGGTCCATAAACATTGTAATAGGGAAAGGTTTCCCAAGAGATTTGTTGAGAAAATTTTAGTGAAATATTTTCTCCGTGGAGTAGCCCACATTGGGTGAACCACGTTAAATTGGTGTCTCTATTATGTGTGGTGATTTATGCATTGCTTTGATTACTATTGTTGATATTGCTATTGATACATTGCATAATATTGATTGGGAAAGAAAAGTAAAAAGTGGTCTTATACTATTCACCCCCCTCTCAGTATAAGCTTGTGTTCTTCAATTGGTATCAGAGTGGGTTCCTTCGAAAGAGTTTAATAGCTTGAAGGAAAATCTTACAAGAACACAATGGATTCTAAGAGTGGATCCTTAGATAATTCAGCACTAGTATTTGATGGAAGTGATTATGTATTTTGGAGTATGAGAATGAAGATTCACCTGATGGCACTAGGCAATGAAATATGGGAAGCAATTGAAAATGGATACACACCACCAACTACTCCACCTACAGATAAATATGGTAAGCTTCTACATCATTACAATTCAAAAGCAATGAATGCAATTTTGAAAGGTTTGCATAGAACAGAGTTCATAAAGGTTATGCATTGCAAATCAACAAAAGGAATTTGGGATAAGTTGCAAAGCATATATGAAGGAGATAAAAATGTCAAAAGGGCAAAGATACGAAATCTCAAGGGACAATTTGAAGAATTAAGAATGAAGGATGAGGAAAACATTAGTGCTTATCTACTTCATGTAGATGAGGTTGTTAACTCCATGGAAGGACTTGGACTTGAGGTTCAAGAATCTGATGTTTGTGATAAGATCTTAAGATCTCTCCCAAAAAGGTTTAGTGAAAATATTTCTGCTATAGAGGAATCAAAATATGGTGATATCTTGACAAGGGATGAACTACTTGGCATTCTTACAACTTTTGAGATGAGAACAAAAGAGGAACCTAATCTCCGAAAAGAAGCAGCCTTCAAGGCTACTAAAAAGACAAAGGGTAAGAAGTCAGATTTAAGCAATGAGTCATCCAGTGATGAAGAAGCAAATTATGGCAGAAGGAACAAGGATCCAAGAAGATTTAAAGATGCAAAATCTATTAGATGTTTCAATTGTGGAAAGTATGGTCACTATGCAACTGATTTTCAAGAAGCTAGAAATAGCAATGATGAAGAAAAATAGGATCATAAGAACAGGGAATCAAAAAAATATAGGTACCAAAAGAAAGGTAAGGATGGACAAGGCAAACAAGGAAAGAAGTTCTTTCAAAGATAGAAGAGGAGTTACTATGCAGACAAGGCAAGTAAGTACTCAAGTGATAGTGATAATAGTTCCTCAGATAATGATAAAGATGAAGTTCTATTTCTGACAAAAGAAAAGGAAGTAGTTAAGAAAAGGTCACCAATAATTCTCAAGTGTTTTAGATGTGGTAACTTTGGTCATCTTGAAGATAGTTGTACAAAGAGTGGTTTCAGTTTCAGTGATGATGAATATGAAGATACACTTGAAGGACCAGAAGAGAATATTCTAATGGCACTAGAAGAAGAAGGAGGTGATCCTATAGAAGACAAGTCAGAAAAGAATGAAGATGTTTTCAAAGGTAAACAAATAGAGGAAGAATAAGAAATAGGAGGAGTTGATCTTGAAGGTGAACTTATTCATGCCCTTGATGCATTAAAGAAGGTAAGAAAGCAAAACTCCCAACTTAAGCTTCAGTTTCAAGAATGTGATGAAGAGAAAGGAAAGCTTATAGAGGATCTAAATAAGTCAATTGCTAAGACAAGGAAGTTTAAAGATAAGTTAGAAGCAAAGGTCTTAGAATGTGAAAGGTTAGAACATGAAGTGGCTCTACTAAGGGAAGAAATAAAAGAGTCTAAGGATAGGTTACACAAGTTTGGAAGGAGCTCAAAGAATTTGGATAAGATTATCAAGACACAAAGATGGTCAACAAACAAAATAGGTCTTGGTTTTGAACAGGTACAAAAGAAACAAGGAGAGGAGTCAACCTCAAGTTTTGGAGAAGAAGAAACTTTAGAAGAAGACAGTGTAAGAGAGAGTGAGACTTCTGAGGATGAGTTGGACAACAAAAATTTCAACAAGGAAAGGAACAATGCACAAAAGAGGAACATATGGAACAGGAACCAACATAGGGTAAAAGAGACTAAGAGACCAATGAGGTCAAGGCAAGGTAATTTCAATGGATGATGCTTTTCATGTCATAGGTTTGGGCACAAAGCTTCTCAGTGCAGGACACATGAAAGATAGGAATATGGGAACTTCAAAAACAGACAACTATTTCAAGGGTATTGCTACTCTTGTAATCAGTTTGGTCACAAGGCAATGAATTGCAGGGTTCATGATAGGAATAGATATGGCTTCACTAGGAGAAATCCCAAGACATTTGCACCTCCAAGGAATAACAATATTAAGTGTTATAAGTGCAATAATGATGGACATACAACAAAGTGGTGTAGAGCAAAAATTCTAGAGACAAGCAAGAACAGGAACAGTCAGAGGAATCAGAAGGATCAGATGAGAAGGAAAGTGGACAAAGGTAAAGATCAGTGCATGTTGGGAGTAGAAATACTCCCACCCTAGAATTAACCACCTCAAGAGGAGGTGGGGGAGGGGCTAAGCTAAGAGACTCATTCTTAGCCCCGAGCCCCAAAGGTGACCCTTTGCCATTGATGTCAAAGGGGGAGAGATTTGAGTAAGGGGGAGAGATTTGATTTAAAGGGAGAGCATTGAGTCAAGGGGAGCAATTTCCTAGGGGGAGCATAATAGAAAAAGGTTAAGGAAATTGTAAAAGATAATTGGGTTGCCATCAATGACAAAGGGGGAGATTGTTGGACATTTTGAGTAATTGAGTTGTCATTGATGTCAAGAGTCAGTTTTAGTGAGCAGTGCAAGAAGAAGCAGTTTCGCAATCAGTGCAAAAGGAAAGTCCACTTCCAGTTGGTCAAATCTGGTTCCAGGTGGTCATATGAGGTTCAAAGAGCAATGAAGAGGCCTAAGAAAAATAATATTATAATATTTTATTATAATATTAAAAGGGGATATTTAAATTAATTATAAATTAATTTAATTAATTTATTAATTAATTTAATTAACTTCTAAAGTTATTAAGTTAATTATAATTTAATTATAAAATTAATTTATATTAATTAAATAACCCTAAGGTTGGGTTATAAAGGTTAATTATTAATTCAAATTCAAAATTCGAATGTGGCATCAACGTTCCTAAGGCATTGGCCTTCATGTATAAAAAGGGGGCAAGAACCTTAGTCTTAATCCCAATGCATTATCGATTAATCAAAGCTCCAAAGTTTTATGTGCAAGGAAGAGTAAAAGGTTTTCACGTGTTTTGAAAGCATTCGGTGGTAGAAGAGATAACAAATAGGAGTGGGGCTCCTTTTTCTATGCACAATGTTGTGTAGCATAGTTGGCGATAGTGGGTAGCGCTAAGACGTTCGACAGGCAAGGAGAGCAGGGTTTGAAACCCGTCGAGTTGGTTTTGCAAGAGAAGAGGGTATTTTGTTTTGCACCACACCGATCAAAAAGGGATAAAAGGAAGGCTTGAGCCTTCCCCTTCGTGTGGAGGCTCGTAGCCCACGTGGTGGGCTAGCGCCTCGATAAGGCGCTCGGTTGGGAGTGGTCTCGCGTTCGAAACCCATCGAGGCCTTTTGCTTGAGATAAAAGGTATGCGCTAATGTTTGCCAAGGTTGCATGAGGTATTTTGGATTTGCTAAGGTTGGATGAAAAATAAATATTTTGGAGGTTTATAAAGTTTATTTTTAAAATTGGTTATTGAGTATTTGAGGGAGATAAAAGGGTAGGCAATATTATTTTTGAGGGTTTGATTTTTGGAGGTTGTTAATTAAATATTGGAGATTATAAGGAGTAATTGAGTAATTATTTTTTATGTATGCTTTGATGATTGCTAATTTCAAAGGAGTAATAAGGTGTATTTGAGTTTGATTATTTTTGTAATTGAGAAATATTTCTGAGAGAGTGTTAGTGTGATATTTTGTCATCTAACCTTTGAAATTGGCAAAGAAGAAAATTGTGTTTAAGATAGGTTTTGAGGTCATCTTCTTCATCAAACAAAAGGTATGGGCACATCTTCCTTGTGAGTGATTGTTGGATGTTGTGAATGCTAAGTTGGAGTGAAAAGGGTTGTTTGATAAGCATTGTTGAGTTTGATATTTTTCTAGAAATAAATTTGATTATAGAAACCTTGTTTGATAAGCATTGTTGGAAATATTGAGTAAAGCTTTCATATGCTTGAACTAGGGTTTGTGAAAGAACATGAGTATCATTGTTATGTGAAGTTGTGAACTATCTTGAACTAGGGTTTGTGAAAGAACATGAGTATCATTGTTATGTGAGATTGTTTGATAAGCATTGATTGGAAATAATTGAGTGAGTGTTCATATGCTTGGACTAGGGTTTGTGAGCAAGGATTATTTCATTGAGTGATTGATTGAGTGGAGTTGGTTGAGCCTAGTCAAGTGGAAGTGTTGAAGTGATAGTTCTAGTTCTGTGAAACAAATTGTTCTATATTCTGAATTGATTTGAGAAAGAGGTTGGAGTGATTGTTTGTGAGTGTGAAGCATATTGAGTCTCTAACAATTCTCTATATGTTTATATGATAAAAAGATAGATTGAAAGTGATTGAGCATTGTTGTGAGTAAGAAGCATATTGAGTCTCTAACAATTCTCTATATGTTTCTGTGAGATTGAACAAGATTCTATGTGAGGACTTGTTGAGATATGATTGAAGAAGTTTTGGTGATAGATTTGAGTTGAGTAAGTTTTAGTGAGGACTTGTTGAGCAGATTTGAGATAAGTCTTAGTGAGGACTTGTTGAGTAGATTTGAGAAGTTCTAGTGAGGACTTGTTGAGCATATTTGAGGTAAGTTCTAGAGAGGACTTGTGGATAGATTGGTGTGAGATTTTGTGGAAGCTTACAATATAGATTTGAAGATAGAGTGGAAGTCTTTGAGAAGACTTGTGAGCAGAGTTGATTGATTGATTTGTTCAAACCTTGAGTTAAGGTTTGGGGCAGATCTAGCAGAGTTGATTTGTGATTAAGTCAAGATTTGTGTTAAGGCTTGAGGATAGATTTGTGCTAGATCGAAGGACTATGTTTAGTGCAGATTTGAGGATAGAGTTTGGTGTATATTTGAGGATAGGTTTGTGCCAGACTAGAGAATAGAGGAAATTTGTGCTAGACCGAAGGACTATGTTTAGTGCAGATTTGAGACAGAGCTGAGAGTAAGCTTTGGAGGTGATAGAGTATAGAGGATGATAGTCTCTAGTGGATAGAGATCCATTAGCTAGGGTAGTGAGGATAGGTCTTCTGAGTGAGGATATGAGTCTTCAGTGGATAGAGATCCATTAGCTAGTGTAGTGGAGGCAGCAGTTCTTCTAGAAGATCACCAGCTAGAGTAGAGGAGAAAGGAGTTCTCCTGTGGATAGAGATCCACGAACCAGTTGAGGAGATTGGTGTCTCCTATGGATAGAGATCCATGAACCTGATTAGGGGATTGGTGTCTCCTTTGGACAGAGGTCCATAAACATTGTAATAGGGAAAGGTTTCCCAAGAGATTTGTTGAGAAAATTTTAGTGAAATATTTTCTCCGTGGAGTAGCCCACATTGGGTGAACCACGTTAAATTGGTGTCTCTATTGTGTGTGGTGATTTGTGCATTGCTTTGATTACTTTTGTTGATATTGCTATTGATACATTGCATAATATTGATTGGGAAAGAAAAGTAAAAAGTGGTCTTATACTGTTCACCCCCCTCTCAGTATAAGCTTGTGTTCTTCAAGTGATTGTGGATACTTCATAATCACCTCTGGTAAAATGGCCATGTTGGACTTATGAAGGTTTTCTCACCCCAATTTATGTAGGTTTGAGTCTATCTGTTGCTCTTTTGTAATGATTTACCAAAGCCAATTTTATCTTATGATGAAATAATGATTGTGCATTTTAAATAGAACTATACTACCTTGGCTAGGACAAGGTGTTTAGGCCTTGGTATATTGATTATCAAATATCCCATAGCTAATTTTTGGTATAAATGTAAATATAAGACTCCACTACTGAGGAGGTAGCTGACATGGCTATGATTGGCATCATAGGTCAAACTATTTAACTATTTAAATCACCTTTAGCCAATCAAACCACAAGTTGTAGAGTTCCAACTAGTCAATTGTGACTAAGTGGTTTTGACCAATGAAATATTGGCCTCCAAGTGGTAGATTGGGATTCATTGCTAACTTTTAAAGGTTTAAGGATTTAATTTTTTCTTATTTGGGGATTATTATGGTAAAAACTATGGATGCCATAACATTTGCATATAGAAGTATTTTGAGACCCTTTTTTAAAATCATATACTTTTGAGCTCTACACATTGGTAACATAAGTTTATGGATGTACTCCCCTATTTGGAACTGAAATGTGTAAAATATCCCTCAATTCCTATTGCCATTTTTTGAAAAGTAAGACTTACAATTTTCTATGTAATTAGAATCTTTGGACTCATTTTTTTGGAGATACAAGTGGATTTATAATAGTTGTAGTAGCTTGTGAGTATTTTGGAGGCTTACAAAAGAAAACAAGATTCATATGTACTTAATTCAATTCCTCTTCCTCCTTTAGGAAATTTATTCAAAATATTCATGAATATCTAATCTTTCATGATCTCTTCCTTCTTCTATTCTTTGTCTAGGCACTCTTGGGATTTTCTTACAACTCTTCTTTTAATTAGGTTTATGCAAAGCCTCTTTTGGTACAATAGTTAATATTAGAGTTTGGTATTGGATATTCTAACCAAGGTCACATCCAAGGTCACTTTTATGTGCATGTGGGAACTTATTGGAGTTGTAGAGTATCCCTTTAGGGGAGATGACAAGTGTCTCTCTATTTTCCCTCTTTATCTTAAAGAGGAGTGCTAGAATATGTGGTGCTTAAGATTCCCTTGAGACCACAACCAAATTTTATTCTTGTATTGATCATATTTTATCTTTGGACCTATTTAAATCTTGAAAAATATATTTTTCTAATTTGTAGTTTTTTACTCCTAAAGGTTAGCCTCACAACCTTGACCTAAAGGTAAGTTATACCTAGGTATAAATATCCCTTCATATCAATAATTTTGATTTTTGTTAAATTTTATATGTGGCTTATATTGGGGGTCACTCCTATCAAAATACAAAAATATTACATTTGTTGAAGCATACCTTTTTATCACAGTTTTTTCATTTTCTTTTTCTCTTAAATATATTCTTCAACTTCATTGAAGTGTTATGTTTCTATAATCATCTCCTTGACATAATTTTGATTAATATATAAGATCTCACTTGGTCAGTTTCCTTCTAAAATTTTAATTTCATCAGGATGAATATAAACACCATAATTTGCTAATTTATCAGCCACCCCATTTTCTTATCTATAGATATGTGCACACCATAATATCTAATAGATGATGAACATCAACAATAACATTATTTTTTATCCAGTCTCCACATTCATTTTTTTAATAGCAATGATGATAATTTGGGAGTCCCCCTTAATTGAAATATATTTCTATCATTTTTTTGTTGTAATTTTAATCCCTATAAGAAGTGACATAGCCTTTGCATAGTTGTTAGTTGAAGTTCCATATGATTTTTGATGAACACCAGAATTGCTCATTTTTATGCATGTTTTAATGGGGTTTTGTGTGGTATTATTAACATTAGAATTGTCTTTTTTATGTAATTATTGCATATATTTAATAAAAATTGACTTATTATGCTTGACTAGTGTTTTTAATGGAAAATTTATGTAGATGTAATATTTTATTGTTTTCACACCTTTAGTCAAGGTCATACATGGACTTGATATTGGATAACACTTGTAATGCACTTAAATAATGATGTGTGGCTTGATGGAGATAGTGGCACTAGAAAATGGTATCTAATTTCACTAAGGTACGATTCTTGTATCCCAATAATAGGCCAGAAGGCACCTATCTTCCAATGCTATAAATGCACCTATCTTTAGATTCTAGAAAGGCACCTATCTTTCGATGATAGAACAAGCGATTGACTTCCAGCAAAAATATACCTATCTTCTGATGATAGAATGAGCAATTGACTTCCAACAAAAAAAAAGTGATCAATTTTTAGCAAGTCAAAAAGCACCTATATTCAGTGCCTTTATCTTGGTGATAGGTCAAAAGGTACCTATATCCTGATGATAGGCAAATAGGCACCTATATCCAATGGGAATAAAAACACATTTATTTTGGGTGTTGATCAGTTTATCGAAAGACCATACAAATAATAGAAATAATTTTTTATAAACTTAGGGAGCACTATTTTTATCTTTCATGATGTAAAATTAGATATGGATACTCTTTTATTAGACATCAATTGTAACTATACACGCACCAACCAAAGTGAATCACATTGAGTGATTAAAATAGGATAATTTATTTCTATAATAGGGGATGGTCACATTCTGTATAAAATGTAGGCCACCCCTGAAGTAAGAGATCCTAAATTTTATCTACAAAGTCATGTTATTTTGTACTACATTATTAATAAAAGTTTGAGTGTTCTTCATTTACGTGAGTTTGCAAGCGAGTGTTTTGCATAACTAGTTGGGCAGATGTTTGCAAAAGCCTAGGTCCACTCTAGGAAGTATTCCTCTCCTGTTATTTCAATTCTACATTTATTTATTTATGTTGTGTGTTTCTTTCTTGCTTTATTTATTTTGCAAGTGTGCTTCCTTTTCTACAATTTCATTTACATTTGTGTGTTTTCTCTCAAGCATTTCCATTTCAGTCATGTGTTTGATAATGAGAGCTTAATTTTAGCAATTTATTTCCTATACTTTCTTTCAGTAGTGTGTTTAAATTTTATGTATTCAATATTAATGGTTTGAATAAAATAAAATACATGTTGCCCTCAAACCAGTGACACATAGGACTCATCTTCCAGTTACTACAGACACATACTGTGCATAGGTACTCAACAAGTTTATGAACTCCCTGATTGATAAAATTAAATAGAGGTAAATAAATTGTTTTCAATAACACCATTTTCTGCTCACCATTCTGGCATCATTGTTAATGAGTTCCAACTATACTATTCTAGGATTTGTAGGTTAGTCATCTTGAAAATAACTATTCATACTACCTTACCCATAGATCCCATACCTGAGAGTGCATGAGTTTTCCAATACTAAGAGGACCATATGGATGTTTTCTTAAAAGGGTAGAAGTCACCTCATAATCACCTAAAATACCTTCTGATATTCCTTTTGAAGCATTTGAAACACTTCCTCAAGATGCACCATAATATCCACCTGATACACCTTGGCATATTAATCCAATATTTGGAAAAACTTCCCCTAAAACAAATCCACCAGATGGTTTTACTTCAAGTTTCAATTTTAGATATTTGTTGAAAAACATAAGAACCAAGGGGGTTTATTGAATACCCAATGGTAGAAAGCAGTTGAAGATAGAACTATTTCATATTCAAATTTAGGAATACTATTATAAGATAAGAAAAGTGAGTGTGATGCCTTATTAGCTGCCTTAGAAGTAGCCATATTAGACCCTACATAACCTAAAATTATGGCTAGAAATGAGAAAGCTTCTTCTATATTTGATTTTCTAATTGAAGAACCTAGAGGAGATACCAAAATAAAACATATTTCTCCTGCACTCCTTCCTACTTTTAGAGGACTACCAACTGAGGACCTTGATCTATTTTTGTTCAAATTTGATGTGCTTTGTAGATCATTGGACTATAAAACTAATGCCCGGAAACTAAAATTGTTTCCCTCTACATTAGATGATTCAACATTACATTGGTTTATCAATCTAGGGAACCTCTATAACCTCTAGGTTCATCATATACAATTTAGAAATATCCAACACATGTTTATGATTAGCAACATACTTTTTAAGTAAATAAATATGAAAGGTGTTGTAAATCTTGGACAACATGGTTCATAGTGGGATAGGTTCACTATGCAAAACTTGGATATGTAATAGAAAATATACTTATGAAGAAGTTAAATCTTACACATAGAATACCTATTAGAAGTAAATCAACCCGAATGGCTTGAGATGATTGGGTAAATAATTAGTAGTGGGAGGAGCAATTTGAAGGACTAATTGCTAATGAATTCCTACTCTCTTTTGTGTGTGGCCAGGGACAATACCACCAAAGAGAAGAAGAGGAAGTGCTACCCCATCGACAAGGCATACACACCAGACTAATGTAGAGAATAGAACCCTGGATGTGGATGCAGAGAACCCTAGTAATGAAAGGGAAAATATTACTGAGATAGTGGCTCTACTTTGAGAATAGGTAGATACACAAAAATAGTTATTGGATGCTATGTTGAATAGGTAAACATAGGCTAGGAACTCCAATAGGAGATAGGAAGATGAACCCCTTACTGAGGCACAACTAGCTAG
This sequence comes from Wollemia nobilis, assembly GCA_028583015.1. Taxonomy (NCBI): domain Eukaryota; kingdom Viridiplantae; phylum Streptophyta; class Pinopsida; order Araucariales; family Araucariaceae; genus Wollemia; species Wollemia nobilis. The sequence continues at coordinate 9,815,692 of JAQPPZ010016858.1, read as the reverse complement.
GATTCGACTTGAAGTTGAATTGGGTAAAGAGATGAAACATTTGAAATATTCCAAGTTTAATGGAGAGGAATATGGTGATAAGGCCAAGGTATGGTTGAAGGAAATAGAAACCTATTGTAATATGAAGAATTTTTCCTCAGGTACTTAGACATCCTATGCCACATTGCACTTGCAAGGAGATGGTTTGGATTGGTGGAAAACTCTTAGTTCATATCAAAAACTAGCAGCAATAGTCGATCTAAAATGGGATGAATTTGTTAAAGCCTTCAAATATAGATTTCTCATAGAACATTTCTATTCCCAAAAGTTTGAGGAGTTCACTAAACTTCAATAGGGAACTAGAACAGTGGAAAAGTACTATCAAATATTTGTCAAGTTGCTAAAATATGTGCCTTCTTATAATGAGAAAATGAATATTCACAAATTTATACTAGGAGCGGATCCTAGAATAGGGTAAGAAGTAGATATGAGGGAACCTGCTACTCTACAAAAGGCCTATGATTTGGCTAGGAAAGTTGAAACATATCTCAAATCCTATTTTTACTATGAAGGGTTAGACGAGCAGGGTAGGGAAGCATTAAGGAAAAGGAATAGCGTAGGTTTTGTTAAGTGGGAAAAAGAATAGGCAAACAAATATTCCTCTAAGCATGATAGAAGAGATGACTAGGAATAAGGGAAGTTTAGAAAGAGGTTCCAAGGAAGGAATCATACTTCCAACAACTATGACAAAGGAAACAATAGACCATCACAGGGATAGGTTAATTCTTCACATGCAGATAAAGCAAAAGAGGGGCAAAAATGGAAAGAACATCCGGGACCAAAAGAGGGATGTTATCTTTGTAGAGGACCACATTATGCTAGTAATTTCCCACAAAGAGTAGGAATGAGTTCAAAGGGAAAAGAACCAATGTACAAAGAAATTGCACCTAAAGAGCCCATGCACAAGATTTATGCAGCTACAAGAAACCAGAATCTTGATGGTCAAGCCACACCACTATTGATAAAAGGTAATATTTTTGGTAGGAATGTTAAAATATTGATTGATAATGGTGCTACAGATAGTTTTATTTCCACTAGTTTAGCTAAAAGTATCCCAAAAAGACCAGGAATCTTGTCTCATGGGTGGAAGGTTGAGTATGGTTCAGGATAAACCTACTCCGTGAATCAATGTTACCCTATGGCAGAAATTACCTTACCTAGTGGAACAATAGTAGGATGTTTGTATGTAGTGCCTTTGCATACCTTTGACATAATCCTAGGAATGGATTGGTTGCAAGCGCATAAGGCAGTACTCAACTTTCAGGATAGATGGATTGAGTATACAAAATATAGGGGTGTTGTGTGAAGGGTGTATAGCCTACAAGGGGATTTTCAACCTCAAATATTGTCAACAATGCAACTTAAGAAGGCCATAAAGAAAGGAGGAATGGTCTATGTAGTTAAGATAAACGAAATTGATAATGAAAAGAAGGAAGAGGTGTTTGAGAAACACCCAATTCTTCAGGAATTTAGGGATGTCTTTCTAGAGGATTTACCTAGATTACCCCCTAAATGGGAATTTGAATTTACTATTGAGCTTCAACCTAGAACAAAACCCATCCATAGAGCTCCTTATAGAATGAATCCCATAGAAATGCAAGAGTTGAAGGTGCAATTGCAAGGGTTACTAGAGAAAGGATTGATCAAACCAAGTGTATCACCTTGGGGTGCACCAATACTATTTGTAAAGAAGGATGGTTCCTTGAGATTATGCATAGATTATAGAATTTTGAACAAGGCAACTATCAAGAATAGATATCCTCTACCGAGAATCAAATATCTCTTCGATCAACTCAAATATGCCATAGTATTTTTAAATATTGATTTGAAATCAGGATATCACCAATTGAGAATCCATGAGGAGGATACTCACAAGACAACCTTTAAAACTCATTATGGATATTATGAGTTTGTTGTCTTACCTTTTGGTTTAACAAATGCTCCAATGGCATTTATGAATTTGATGAATAGCATCTTCAAGGAGTACTTGGATAGATTTGTTTTGGTATTTTTGGATGATATTTTGATATATTCTAGAAACAAGATAGAGCATGACAAGCACCTCAGGATTGTGCTAGAGCTGCTAAGGAAAAATTAGTTGTATGGGAATTTATCAAAGTGTGAATTTTATGTATCAAAATTTATTTTAAATTGATCACCACCAAAAAATGTGATAGAAGTTCAAAGTTTCATAGGCTTGACCAGTTACTATAGGTGATATGTGAAGGATTACACGAAGATTACCTCCCCAATAACTAACCTTCAGAGGAAAGAGAAAGAGTTTATATGGACAGATAAATGTGAGGTAGCTTTTGAACTACTTAAGCAAAAGCTTACTATGCCTCCTATACTAAAGATACCCGATCCTTAGGGAAGTTTCTCTATTTGTACTAATGCATCATTAGAAGGGTTGGGAGGAGTGCTCTCATAGGAAGAAATAGTGGTAGCCTATGGATCTAGGAAATTGAAAAGACATGAGGTTAATTATGCAACCCATGACTTAGAGTTGGCAACTGTAGTGTTTTCTCTCAAGAGTTGGTGATATTATCTGGTTGGGAGACCCTTTGAGCTAAGGACAGACCATCAAAGTCTACAATATATATTCACTCAACCTTTACTCAATGCTAGGCAAAGAAGGTGGATGGAATTCCTCATAGAATATGATTTTGGCATTGAGTATATAAAGAGAAAAGAGAATAAAGTCATTGATGCATTGAGTAGGAGGAGACATATAGCATTTTTGTCTCGCATCCATGTCGACTTGATGGAACAAGTCAAGGAAATACAAAATCAGGATGCATATTGCAACCAAATTTTGAGAAGGGATGGAAAGGAAACCTGATGAAAACAAGGACTTTGACATCAAGGATGGTTTCTTATGCTTTAAGAATAGGGTAGTAATTCCTAAGACTAGAAATTTGAGAAAGATGATTATGAATGAAGCACACAGATATCCATATTTTGCTCATCTAGGAGGGGTAAAGATGAGGGAGAATATGAAAAAGATATACTTTTGGCCAGGAATGAAGAGAGACATAATGGAGTTTTGTCACTCAATGCCTCGAGTGCCAAAAGGTAAAAGTAAAACACAAACATCCTGCTGGATTGTTGTATCCACATGATGTGCCTATGCAAAAATGGTAAGTGATTTCATTGGATTTCATAGTAGGACTACCTAAGAATAGGTTCCAGCATGACGTAATCCTAGTAGTGGTCAATAGACTGACCAAGGTTGCACATTTTATACCCGGGAACACCAAGGATGATGCTGTAATTGTGGCTAATAGATTTTCCAAAGAGATATTCTAGCTTCATGGGTTTTTGAAGGTAATTATATCAGATAGGGACCCAAAATTCACATTTGAGTTTTGGTAATCCTTGCATCATGCCATTGGTACTAGATTGAACATCAGTTCTACTTACCATCCAGAAACTGATGGGCAAATTGAAAGAGTGAATCAGGTGCTAGAGGATATGCTTCGCATGTATTGTATGGATCAAAAAATCCATTGGGAGGATTACTTACATCTGGTAGAATTTACCTACAATAATGGTCATCATTTGACCATAGGTATGGCATCATTTGAAGCTTTATATGGTAGAAAATGTAGAACACCATTGTCATGGGATAATCTAGAAGACCATATTGTTCTTGGACCAGACATGGTCAAAGAAATGGAGCAACAATTGAGGGTGATCCAAGAGAGGTTGAAGGAAGCCACAGACCATCAGAAAAGCTATGCAGATCTTAAGATATCACCAAAAGAGTTTGTTGTGGGTGATAGAGTGTTTCTGAGGGTAAATCCAAGAAAGAGTGCAATTAAGTCCACAAAGCTAGATCCTCGCTTTGTGGGACCCTTTGAAATCATAGAGAAGATTAGTCATGTAGCATATCGACTTGCCTTACCACCCAATCTATCCAAGATTCACAACACCTTTCATATTTCTTTGCTTAAAAAGTATGTTGCTAATCCTGAACATGTGTGGGATCTTTCTAAATTGTAGATGATGAACCCAGAGGCTATAGAGGTTCAACCAGTAAGAATCCTTGAGTTTTGATCTAAATCAATGAGGAAAGGAACCTTGGAGAAATGTAAGGTCCAGTGGGACCACTATTATGAAAGAAATGCTACTTGGGAGAAAGTAGTAGATATGCAAAAACACTTTCCTTTTCTATTTGAAAATGTTGTATAAAAACTATTTTTGTTATACCATTTTAAACACAGAGGACTATGTTAAGCTTAAGGGGGGATGATGTCATGACCCACCCTTTGGTAGACTTTTATTTTTATGGATTTATGTTTGCTATATGGTTTATGAATGAAATGATGGACTATTTCAGTTTTAGTATTCAAATACTTGTTTATTATTGAAAATGTGAGATGTAAATCTTAATGTGGGATGTAGGATAATTCCATGTTTGGTTCTATGAAAAACCTACATTTTATATATGAATATGATGTTGCTAATGAAGTGCACTTTTGCAGGAATAAACCTCTTCATGGTGGCAGAAAGAAATAGTCACCGAGAACATATTACCTTGGGGAAATGATGTGATGGGTAAATTGACCGGATATTTGAGGAGGCAACATGGATGAATGCCCCTCTTTCATGAAGATGCATATCATAAATTGCATAAGAAAATATATATTAAGTTAGATAGATTTCTTCTTATATCATATTTCTTCCTTATGAAAGAGTTCATTTGAAATGGCATTAGTACTAGTAAGGAGTGCTAATATTTAAATTATTATAGTTGATAAATTACAATAAATGTTTGGGAAAGACGTTTATGAATTTTTAAAGATAGAAGAAATGAAATTATTTTATTTAATTCTATTATGTGAAAAAGGGAACATAATGGATTTTTATAGATTTAAAAAATGACACTGAAAAAGGAATCCAACGAACCTATGTGTGGAGATACATCTTAGAGTAATAGTTATAACTCCAACTAGAAGGGAACTTTAGTTTAAAAATATGTTTGGAGTGTGTGGCTCATTCGTATCTTGTGGTTGGTGGATGTTTTCATTGATGATAGAGGAGTGGTGAAGTAAATGGGCAGTAGTGGAGATATTGGGAGAGGAGGACCCAAAAAAAAGGAAGAAAGAAAAGGAATTAGGATGAAGGGGATGAATATGGAGCATAGCAGGGAGATGAGAACGAACAAAGGAGGTTAGCAAGGAAGTGGAGCTCAAAAAGGTTGCAGGAGTAACCAGGTTCCTTTTGGAAAATATTTTGCTTGCCTTATGTTGAAGTTATGTTATATTGTTGTGTTTCTTTGTCTTAAACAAATGAATGAACGGTATGGGTAGAAGTAAACCAATGTGAGCTGAAACAATATGTTATATTGTTGTGTTTCTTTATCTTAAACAAACGAATGAATGGTTTGGGTAGAAGTAAACTAGCGTGAGCTGAAACAATATGTTATACTACTGTGTTACTTGCCTTAAACAATGAATGAATGGTTTAGGTAGAAGTATACTGGTGTTTCTATGTATTGTTGTGTTGATTTGATTTACCCATATTGATGGGGATAGTGGAATGAATTGTTATTTGTACCTTAAATGATGGGTGACCCAAGTTAGAGTTTATACCTTAAGTAAATGGGAAAATGATTGTCCAATATGATCTAGTGATAGTTATGGACCCGTGGATGTATAGAATGTGCCACAGTGGGTTTAAGGACAAGCTATTTTGGGTTGATGTAAACTGGTTGTTGAGTGCTAGCTTGTATGTGTGTTTGTGAATGTGAAAGATATGTTTCTTCTCATTGATAGGAGTTATGAAATGAATGGTTGCTGTAGAGGTTATTCTATAGAAAAAAATGATTATGTTGATGTTGTGTGAAATGTGATGCTTGGATAAATGATTTTTTGTTCCTAAGAGAAATGAAACCAATGGCTATGATGTTCTTTCTTTTTACTGAAACTAAAATGTTGAAAAGTAGCATAATGCATTCATATGGAAGGATACTAGATGAAATGGGTGTATCCTGTATGGTGGTTGTAATTATACCATGGTTAATGGTTGCTAAAACCAATGTTTTGGAGCCATCTCTGATCCCCAAGAAGAGGTAATATTTCTTGGTGGCTAGCATCAATGTGCGGAAGAGGAAGGACGTCTTCCAGTGAGCTAGGCTGAAGGAGAGTTATCGGGAGAACATTTTTATTTGCATGGGGTCAAGAATTCTGAACCAGAGATGTGTGACTCATGTTGGGATGCATAGTGTTGGATATGTGCCACAGCTATGGAATCCCATTCCTTTGTGGAAGATAAAGATATGTAATGGTTACCTTGCCAGAACTGTCAGCAATGTAAATTTTGAGTTGAACTTCTCTTTAGTGGAGCAATGACTCTTATTAATTTATAGGATTGGTTTAATTGATGACCATCATTTCTAGAGCTTAGATCGATTCGTAATCTTGTTGTAATATCGTGGCAACGATGGTAGCTTGTCACTATTTAATGAAGTGTTGATTAAAAATTAAATATAAGCTTTAGATACATCTCTTATGCTCTATGATATTATTGACTAGATCATGGGTTGAATTTTATAGATGATCTAATTTTAATTCTTTAATCAGACTCTTTACCCTTGCCAAAGGAGAAGTAAAACTTAATTTTAAGTTAGTGGGTTATTCCGGTTTTGAGTTGTTGGGACCTGCATGTACACGTTGGGACGTGTTAAGGAAACTTGCTTAATTTAGAGCTTGGTCCATTTATGTTGTGATATTACTCTATTGTAGCCTTATTAGATAGAATGATCGTGAATAGATTAATAGTTTTCTTTAATGAATAAGTTTTTTGATCTTCATGAGATCATTAGAGGTATGTGGATAGAACCACTCTTGGAATAGATAATTTTTATATGAGGACAAGTAGAGTTCTTGGATGAATGGGCTAACTCTTTGAATGATGTAAGAGTTAGAAATACACTCAATGCACTAAGTGCTCTCACGCTAAAGGATCTGTGTGGAGAGTAGGGATTAGTCACTTCTTTTCAATAGAATGAAAAGAGATGCAAGCTATCTCATGTGGTCGATGAGGGTAATAGCTTGAGAGGGTGTAACACCTAGTACTTTCACATTAAAATAATTATGTGAAGTAGATATTGGTGTACTAAACATAATTATTCTAGTTATGGAGATTCTTGTTTCTTAGTGAAAGGGAAATTTGGAGAGATAAATATAAATAAATATTTAAAAAATAAATAAATATATAAAGGGTCTTAGAATGAAAAATTTAGGCAGTTTTTACAACCTGGGAGGACATGAAAAAATATTTCTAGAACAATACCAATATTTTGGTAGGGCACAATATGCTAGGGAAGAAGTCTTAGATATGTCATAAATAGAGGAAGAGTCATTGGAAGAATACTAGGGTAGGTTTCATTTTAATCTCTAATGTTTACCTCATGCAAAATTAGGTGAGGAATCCTTGACAAGTAAATTCTTAAGGGGTCTCACAAATGAATCCTTAGAAGCCTTAAATTTTTTATTGGGAAGTGACATTTACCAACACCAAATGTCACATATTTGATAGCTATGTTGAAATTATTCTAGAAGAAAGGGTAAACCGAGGAACAAAAACCATAGCCTCTATAACTAAGGCAAAAATAGGAAAATTGATAGAAGATATGAAGAGTGATATTCTATAAACTCTTGCACTTCAATTAGACACACTCCAATTTTAGAGACAGAAGTAGGAAAATAAAGTAGCACTAGTCTTTTTCTACCCAGTATGTAGAATAAAACACCCCAAGAATGAATGTCTAAAGAATAATATTAGAGTATGTGTTATTTGTTAACTGGATCACAAAATGAAATTGTGCCCAAAGTTAGCCAATATGAAAGAAGAACCTGAAGTAAAAAAAAAAATTATTTCATAGGAAATAGGATAAACTGGCAACAGTATCCTATGGGAGGCCATATGCCAAGAGGAGTATCACCATATGGGGGATCCAACTTTATTAACCAAGTACAAATCCAACCACCCAATATGGTATTGTAGGGTCCATCACCTTGGATGAATTTCACCCAAGGATCTACTCCTTACACCTCTTATCCATGGATGCCATACTAGAAAATAAGAATGCAGTGGAAAAATTATAATACGTGGACTACACCTCCATAGACCATTACACAAGCCCCACTATAGCCGAGTTTCTCATCACCACCTACTTCAAGGCCACAACAATTACCGAAAAAACCAATCCCAAATCTAAATAATAATACAAATCAACCCACATATCAAGTAGACACAAGGATGTACCCTATGTATCATATTAGTGTAGATTGTAATCCTATTCAACTTAGGTCATATAGAGAGATAGGAGCAACTAATACACCTCCAATAGTGGAGGAGGAAGAGGAGGTAGAAGTATAAGTAGAAATAGAAGAACAAACACCTCTGGTATAAGAGGTGGAAGAAAATTCAACTATTGAAAAACCAATAATGAAGGGGTTCCACCCTTCCCCAAAAGATTACAAGAACCTAGAAAGAAAATGCAGCCAAAATTTGACATCATGGAAGGGTTGAAAAACCGTATTTTCACAATTTTCTTCTATCAGGGCATACGAGATGCACAAATTTATACAAGGACCATTAGAGATTTATGTCTTAAGAAACCATAAAGAATACAACCATAAAAATTAGTGCATGTAGTAGGTCAGTTAGCTGACTTAATATTAGGAAACACCTACCACATAAATAAATCTTATCTAAGAAGCCCAGTTTTAATAGTTCAAACCATAGGCTTAATATTACCCAACACTTTGGTATATTTGGGAGTAGCTTTAAATGTCATGCCAAATAAACCATGCAAAAATTGAAGATTGAGGTCAATTAAAATAGTTTTACAATTGGTTGATCGGTCTACAGTGCTCTCAGATAAAATGTTGGAATATGTGATCGTGTCAGTCAATGCATGGGAATATCCAACAAATTTTTAGTCTTATAGTCTATATCAGGATTAGGTGGATATCTAGTCTTATTAGGACTTCCTTGGTTGGCAATAGTTGATTCCTACATCAATTGTAGGATAGGACAAATGACAATTTTATATGGATACAACAATAAAAACTTTGTCATTTATCCTCCTACAAAGTCCACTAATGTATTGGGAGAACCAAATTATGAAGTTCTAATTTTGATGCCTTGCCAATGCTCCAACCAATAATGGCTTTATATGAGTTGGAGGATGGAACCAATGATGATGGAGCCATAAAAAACTTCTTCCAGGGGGAATCCTCACATCCTCCTATAGAGCCCCCACTTTTGGGAAACAAGAAAAATCATGTTAAATAAATAAAGATATAATATAGTAGAATATTGAACATTGATAATGCATTATCAACTATTCAAAAGGAAAAGTTGAAAGAGATATTATTCAAACATAAAATTGCTTTTTCATGGGACTACAAAGATATGAGGGTGATTGGTAACAAATTTTATAGTTAAAATTTATTTGGAAGACAACCCAAGACTACTAAGACAACCTCAAAGGAGAATGAATCTAGCAATGAAAGAAATCATAAAATTTGAGCTACAAAAATTTTTATCAGCTGGATTCATCTATCCAATTTTGGATAGCCAATGGTTTTCACCTTTGGTTGTAGCCCCCAAAAAGAATGGCAAGTGGTATATTTGTGTGGAGTACAGACAAGACAAATATTTTTTATTCCTTCATGGGTTTAGTGGATATAATCAAATTCAAATAGGGTATGAGGACCATGAAAAAGCCACTTTTACCTATCCTTGGGGTGCTTTTTCTTACCGAGTTTTACCATTCGAGTTATGTAATGCACTTGCCACATTTTAGTGGATAGTTCTTAGCATTTTCTCAGATATGGTAGGAGAGACTGTAGAGGTCTACATGGATGACTTCACTATTTATAGTGAAAATTTTGAAGAAGATATAGATAAATAAATGTAACAACCCCATTTGTTACCATAATTTATATATATATATATATATATATATATACATATTCAAATCTCATGAGGCAAGGGTCATAATCATGAACTAAGATAGAATAATTCCATTTGGATTGTAAGCTATCAAGGCAAATAGAATCAAGAGATATTAAGACTTGATCAGAGTCACTCTTGAGTAGAAGTGATCAGCTACTATAAAACCCTCATACCACTCGAATATAGGAACACTGTACAAGCATTATATTACATTCCTCTTAAAAGGGAGATCACCCTTAACATACTATCCGCTAAGACCAGTATATAGGTGAATACCTTGAAGATGGAAATCCATCATAATGAAATAACCTCAACAATGGTTATTCATAGATCTTAGATCCAACCCACATCTTCCCGATGGGGTCTCTAAGATAAAAAAATCACTACATGTGATTAAAATTACATAATCCTTGGAATGCCATGATTATATTACCTTATACTTCTTAAGGCTTATTTGCCCACCATTTTTATTTAGGCAACCCTTTTGTTATGAATCAATTAAGTTCATTATAAAAGGACATTATTTTTCCATTATGGGAGTGCCCATTCCTCATGTACATTCAATTTAGAATGTAAAGTTTGACTTGGTTCACAACCCAAGTCCCAATTGCCTTTTTGTGGATTCCAACCCACTCTGGATTTCCACTCGGATTAATCCACAATTTGTTATTATAATGTTTTAGGTTATACCAACCACAAATTTTTATGAGGTGGACATAATTTGATTAATCCTTGAGGGGTATAATCCATTAAATTATGAAAGTTGAGATTGTAGCACGCATGAGATATTCATTTGAGCAAAATTTACATTCCATTACATTCTACTTTTTGCATCCATACAACCATTGAATACATCAAGTGCTAATTGTTGAAAAGTAAAGCTAGCTAACTAAATTATTCATAATTACACAATACATCCTAGAAAATAATTGACATAATCATATATCATTAAATCATCAATATATTAAAGTGAAGCATACATTCCTTGCATAATAGTACACATGGTCATAATCTAAGAAGTGCATCATTGTTTCATCAAGAATTTAACCATCGCATCCACTTAAATTATTTTTCTTTTGAAGTAAATGCAACATGCACAAGAATTAACACATCAAACCACAAATATAATGACACGTTTTTTATCTTGGGAACCCTCATGAGGAATAAACCCAGCCTCCAAAATATGTACTTTCCTCATATTCATAAACTTAGGATGTCAAATATTACAAATATAGAAGGGCCACTATGGGTCCCTTTCAATAAATTTTACATGGCAAGGAATACAACCGTTCCTTATCAAATTCATGATGCAATTAATTTTTTTTTCTAATTCCCTTCTCTAAGTCATCATTATATCATTAAGGTATTTCCCATACCAATAAGGAATCCATCTATTTCTTCATGATGCAATTGCAGAATTTTCCTAATTCCTTTCTCTAAGTCATCATTATATCATTAACGTATTTACCATACCAATAAGGAATCCATTTGTTTCTTCATGATGCAATTAAGAAATTTTCCTAAATCATTCCTCTAAGTCATCATTATATCATTAATATATTTACCATACCAATAAGGAATGCATATGTCCTTTTAAAATCATGACGCAACTAAGGATTCTAATGATTCCTTCCTCTACGCCATCCTAAAAATTTTCATTTTTTTTGTGATAATCATTGGAATCTTATTTTGGAGAAGTCGTATCGATGTTAGAGATAAAAATATAAATTCCCTCAAGAATGAATTCCAAATTCATTCTACATAATTGACACAAATTCAATCCATGAATTAAAGTCCCATACCTTTAATTCATTAGTAAACCATTCTTCCTAACTTAATAATTTAAATTGTCTATCATTTCATAATTATTTATTGTTGTAACAACCCATGTCAGCCACCTTTCTCCTTAGTATTATGTTAATAAAACAAAACACTTAGAGGTTTAGCATAGGCATTATAAATCTCATTATACTAAAGTTATTCCCTTTGATTATATACAAACCAATAGGGGTATAATTCCTCATTGAATACAACATATTAATCTATTCAATTTATTCTCAATTTCTATCAAAATTGCTTCCTAAATTTGATCGAAGAATCATTTCATTAATTTCCAAATCCTATCAATTGTCTTCCCAAATGTGAGCTGAAGATGCTTTAAATATCCTACACAATTTTTATATTTCAATCCAAGGTTAGCTCTCAAATAAATTCATTTCCATAATTGGATCCCAATATGCATTTAGTTATTTCATCCTCTATCATAAAGTTTTCAAGAATGTATTTGTAAATTGTTATCAAAATTTTCCCAAAATTTTATCCAACATAATCTCTAATTTTATTGCTAATTTGGTTATCAAAATCCAATCCAAAGAGTATTTCTCTTCTCTCCAAATAATACCAAAATTTGCTTCCAAAATTTGCTTTAATACTATTCAATCAATCTCTCAAAAGAGGAAATCCCCATAAATTCCCATAAATCATCTAGCATCAAGGTCCATCTCTAAATAATTTACTTTTCTAATCCCAATCATACATGCCATTCCTTTGATTTTTAGGGATATTTGGAAGAGTCCCATACCTCTTCCTAGATGGATACCAAGAACATCCATTCTTCTAGTGGATTCCATTCATTAAATATTTCATAATAAATCATAGTATGTATTTTACATACATAATCTATAGTTTCACTAAAATAATTACCTCCATCAATTTAGATCACTAGGCATGAATAAACAATTCATTCGTCATAACAATAATTAATTCTTAATCCCATTCATCATTTATATGCAAAAATGCATCACATACAAAGAAATCACCAATCATGAATAGATGATTCATCCATCCATAATATTTTTATAAATAAGGATTGATTCATAATTCCAACCATCATTTTTTTGGATTATCACCAAACATCAGGAAGAGTCCCATACCTCTTCCCAAGGAATGAACACCAATCCATCCTTTTAAAAGATAGAAAATGTTCTTCCAAACTTCTAGTTGATTATATTCATTCAACATAAAACATAAGATAGTTTATGTACTATCTCTATTCATTAAACATAAATATTTGCATTCAAAGTATACTAAAACTTATGTTCAATTTAATCACTTTTAATTGATTTCCAGGAATTACCAATAATCAATTTAACTATGAAAGGTTATCCTATTAGAATTATCTTTTATTCATAAATCAAATGATTTAATCCCATAATGTTTAGTTCCTATATTATACAAGATCATACAATTTTATTTCAAATAAGGCAAATATGCTACTTATAAATAGGAAGAAGTTATTCCTATTTTTTTTTTTTGTGGAAAACATCCCAAAAGGGATGCCACTTTCGGGTAAGACCCAAGGAGGCAGGGGTATCCATTCCGCCAAAAATGCCCAGGACTCGGACCTGGCCTACCACCTTTGACATACTCAAGGAGCAAACAAACACACAAAACCAAATTAAAAAAAGTAAATAACAACAAAAATAATAAAATAAAATAAAAAACATGCTCCTTGAGTGTGTCAAAACCAAAAGCACAACCAAACACGCACAATAAGATAAAAGAAACCACAACACAAACCACATAGAAAAACACAAGAACCACATAACAAAACACAAACAAGACAAAAACAACAACACACTACAAAGACATAACCCAAAAAAACATGAAAAATAAACACAACCAAAACCTAAAAAATAAAATAAAAATAAAAATAAAAATAAAAACAACCAACAACAGACAATAAACAAAAATAAAAAACATAGAAAACACTCACACATAAAAAAATGAAATAACACAAACAAAGAGAAACCCAAGAACAAGAACGAAAAAAAACACAAGAACAATAACAAAAAACATAAAAAAAAACAAAACAACAAAAACACAAGAACAACAAAAAACAACACAAAGAACACAAAAACAAAACAAAACAAAAGAACCCACCCACCTTAAAAAACTAAACAAAAAAACAAAGAAGACAAAAGAAAAAAAAATGAACAAAACAATGACCTATCTAGACCAGAAGACTATTAATGCAAGAATCAACAGAGGAAACAAAATAAAGAATAGAATGAGCTAGGGAACTAAAAAAACTGAATGAACCAAAGAGAAACAAAAAAAAAACAAGAAGAAACTAGGTACCTTCAGAACTGGAGCCATCCAAAGAAATGATAGAAAGAAGAGCTTCCCTAATTTGAGAAGCCCACCATATAGGAGGGTGGCCATAACAAGTAAGATCACCTTTGTCCAAAGCCCAATTAGCTAAAGCATCAGCACTCTTGTTTTGATCTCTCACCACATGATTGTAATCAACTTTCAAAAATCCCATCCGGATTAACTGAATCTTCTCAATAATTCTTTTTATTCTCCAATCCACCTTATGATTCTTAGAAGGAGTCTTCAAGAGATTAATCATAAGTTGAGAGTCAAACTCAACTAACACCTTTTCCCATCCAACCTTAGTAGCCTCCTGAAGGCCTCTAAGGATACCATACCCCTCAACAAGGTTATTGGAAAGAATACCCAAATTCTCAGCAAAAGTAAAAACCAGGGAGCCATCTAAAAGTCTACCAATTCCTCCCACACTGGCTTTTCCAGGGTTCCCTCTAGAGGCTCCATCAGTATTGACTTTTCCAAAATCCTTAGGAGGAGGTTGCCAATTTCTAGTCCTATCCATCTTACTAATACTCACATTCCCTTTAAGTTGGTTGCCCTTAGAAGGTTTAATCTTCAATCTTTGCATCACTTGATCCCATATTTGGTGGGAGTTTTGGGGGTGATTAAGGAGTTGATGGACCGATTCAACTAAGTTGGCTATGGTCTTTTGCCAAATATAGTGAATATCCTTCCTATCTTGATTAAAAATTTGGTTGTTCCTTTCATTCCAAATATTCCAAAGAAGAATGGTAGAACCCATCCAAACTAATTGCCTAATAAAATGATCAACACCCTCTTGATTAGGCCAATCCCTCCAAAGCTGTTCAAAAGTGAAAAAATTGGACCACTGTAAGCCAAGTAAAGTTGCCATTCTCCTCCATAGCTCAGAGGCTAAAGTACACTCAATAAAAATATGGTTGATATTTTCTACATTCTTTTCACACATTTCACATCTAAAAGGGCCATGAAAACCACGCTTCATAAGTTGCTCACCAGTAAGAACCCTACGATGCAATAAAATCCAATTAAAGAACCTCACCTTAGGCCAGAGCTTTTGAGCCCACAATTGAGAAAATATGTCAGAAGAATGGTTGGGATTATTATGGCATAAGGTCAAATAACCTTGAGCAACTGAATACTCACCCTTAGTAGTGTTGTTCCATCCAAAACAATATTTTTCATGGGACCAAGAGAGGGATCTCATATGAAGGATGCCTTGGATATCTTGTCTTTGCCTTTCTGGGATTTGAATAGGCCAGTCCTCAATAGGGATCCAATATCTACCAACCTTTGAATTACCAAGTATGGTACCGATAGTAATTAGCCACCTTTATCCAATTAGCTCGGTGAAGCTCCTCCATCCAAGGCCTCCAATCGAGAAACCGAGTTATCAAAGGCTTGTGACCATCCCAAGAATCTATCCAAAAATTTGCATGTTGACCATTATGAATGATCCAAAATAATTTTTTCTTTATCAAATCCTCACCAGTCTTAAGAACTGCTAAAATGGGAGAACCTTTGGTAGGAAGTTGATAGCGAACAAGGTCTTCAGGACTTTTGTTCTCAAGCATATTTAGCACGGAGATTATTGGCCCAAAGAGCATTGGGGTTATGCAACATCCTCCAATATAATTTAGCAGCTAAAGCTTTGTTGTTATTAATTGAAGACCGGAATCCTAACCCCCCTTCACTCTTAGGAAGACATAAAGTATCCCATTTCACCAAGGCCCATTTTCTTTTCTCCTTAGTACCACTCCAAAGGAAACGATGACTGATTTGATCCAATTCTCGAAGAATAGCCTTTGGGATATTCAAAATGGAAGAAACATAAATAGGAATAGCTTGAAGGACTGATTTTACCAAGGTGATTCTACCCCTAGAAGAAAGCCACTTGTTGGTCCACTTTCCAATTTTCTTCTTGACTTTGTCCAACAACCAATTCCAATATTTATTTTTCTGCCTTTGAATATTTATGGGAATACCTAAATAAGTGATTGGAAGAGAGGTCTTCTTATATCTTAATTTATCCAAGACCATGGATTCCTCACTAGTAGAGTAGTGAAAGAAAATAACTTTAGATTTGTCTTCATTGATCAACTCGCCCAGATAGCCTTAGAAAAATAGCTAATGATTTGCTTAATATTAGAAGCTTCCTTAACTCGTAGCTTTACCTAAAAGGGTAGAGTCATCCACAAATTGAAGATGAGAGATAGGTCTAGCTCCATGAGCAATGGTAACTCCCTCAAGGGTTTTGTTTTCCCTCTTTTTGGTTATAGTCCTACCCAAGCATTCAACAAGAATGATGAATAAATAAGGGGATAGCGGGTCACCTTGCCTAATACCTCCGGAAGCTGGGAAATACTGAGAAGGCCTGCCATTGATAAGAACTAAGTAGGAAACTGAAGAGATACATCCCATAATCCAATCCATCCAATCCTTAGAGAAACCAAATTGCCTCAAAACTTTGATAAGGAAGTGCCAATCCACTCTGTCATAAGCTTTGGATAAGTCTAACCGGATGAACATAGAAGGAGAATTTTGCATATCCATGGAATGGATGGCTTCCTGAGCAAGAACTATCTCATCTACTATTTGACGTCCTTCCACATATCCCCCTTGCTCGGGGAAATAATCTTATGCAAAAGAGGCTTCAACCTTTTTGCCATGATTTTAGTAATAATTTTGAGAAGAACATTACATAAAGCAATAGGTCTAAAAGCTGAGATATGATCAACCTCTTGAGCTTTTGGAACAAGAGTAATATAAGTTTTATTGATAACCTTCAAAATTTCTTTGGATTTCCTGGCTTCTTCCACCACCTCTAATAAATCAACATGAAGGATATCCCAGAACTCTTGGTAGAACTCAATAGGAAAACCATCAGGACCTGGGGTTTTCCCTTTTTGCATTTTAAAAACTACTTGTTGAAGCTCATTGATAGTAATGAGAGCAGTCAAAATAGAGTTCTCCTCAGAAGTGATAAGAGAAGGGATTGCTTGAAGAACATTTTGTTGTGAAGCTGAGTCAAGAGGAGTAGCAGCAAAAATATTGGAAAAGTAATCAACAACAATAGAGTTCATGCCATCCCAAGTATAAACAACATCTCCGGAATCTGATTTTAAGGAAGAAATAAAGTTGTGAGATCTTCGAGCTAGAAGAGATTTGTGGAAGAAATTTGTGTTTCGATCTCCTTCTTTGAGCCATTGAATTCTAGATTTTTGCTTCCATAAGATTTCTTCTCTTTTTTCCCATTCCTCTAACCGAGTTGTGAGTTTAATTTCATTCGCACTTCTCTTCTCTGTGAGGCCATCTAAATGGATTTTCTTATTCAAATTTTCAAGATGAGCAATAACTTCATGTTTTTTTTTATGAACATCCCCAAACTCTTTCCAGTTCCAAGTCTTGATTTTGGATTTAATGTATTGCAGTATTTTGGCAAAACAGAACATCTTAGTCCCATGCCTAGGTTTACCTTCCTTCCACCATTGTTGCACACGAGGTCTAAAGGAAATGTCTCTAAGCCACATTAATTGAAAATGAAAAGGAGAGAAACTCACATTGGTTTTCCACATTTCCACCATGACTGGCCAATGATCCGAACCAACATTATTAAGAGTCTTCACTTTAGGAATGTGACCATGGATTAAGAAATTTTTAGAGAGCAAAAACCTATCCAATCTCTCCATTATACAAGCTAAGCCTTGCCTTCTGTTAGACCAAGTCATAAGGCCATTATCTGGTTGGATATCCACAAGATGGAGGTTTGCAATATATTCGCTCATGAGGTCAGTACTTTTGTCCAAATTTCTATTTCCCCCCTTTTCTCATCTAGAGAGAGGATGGTATTGAAATCTCCTCCGATCAAGATCCAAGCTTTAGGAAAATGAGAGATAATATGAGTAATATCCTTCCACTGTCTTCTTTTTTCCTCCAAAGAAGTCGGGGCATAAATAGTAATGCAGAGCATAATCTGGTTGGAATGTCTACTTTGAATAGCTATAGCCAACAAACCCCAACTGCCAACCATATGGTGAATAACTACCTCTTTTGGGTCCCAAAGACAAGCAATGCCACCCGAAGTCCCTTGGGAACTGAGGGAAACCACTTTTCTAGCTGGCAAAATTTTATCGGCAATTAAGTCCATATCCTCCATTGACATCTTTGTTTCTTGAAGGAAAACAAGATGTGGATGATTTATTCGAATCATTCTTCTAATTTCATTTTGTTTTGAAAGACTCCCTTTGAGTCCTCTAATATTCCAAGTGATGATCTTCATTAATACCAGGGCTAAAAATGTTGGGAAGGGCATTAATCTTACCTTCCTCTACAAGCTTTTCACCTTCTTTTACCATATGATATTGATTGGTCTTGCGACCTACTTTTTGATTAGAATCCATCTTCAATTTTTTTTTCCCTGTTTCTTGACTTATTCCAATTGAATCTGAGATGGCTTCTAACCTTGAAGAATGCTCATACACAGCCAAAATTTTACTAGATGGTTCAATGGAGTCTATATTGGGACCTGCATTATTTGAAGTTTTGACATTTGAAATATTGTTTTTCTTGTGTAAATTTTCTCCTTTTTTTTTTGTTGAAAACCTTTGATTTGTTGGTTTGTCTCTGAGTTCTTTCCTTCATATTTAAATTGTGTTTCTAAGATTTCAGTTTCCATTATTTCCTCTTCCTCACTTGGGACATCATTTGTGGAAAGGATTTCAAACATATTAGCAAATGACTTTGATTGATCCTTCATTACTTGTTTTTTCTGAGTGTTCTTCTTCTTAGGTATTTGGAAACCTGCTGAGTTTATATCTTCTTTCTTTTGATCAGGAATTTTATTTGGGCAAGCACTGGCCAAATGACCATATTCATGGCAAATTCTACAATGAAAAGGAATGTTCTCATAGTCCACTACTTGCTCCCAAGTGTCTTCCCCAAATTGTAATGTGATCTTTTTAGGTAGGGGTTTGTCAAAATCCATTAAAACACAAATTCGAGCATAAATAATATGTTCAAAATTTTGAGTACAATCAACAGTCATCATAAAAGTTCCTAAAGAGTTTCCAATTGAAGAAAAAATAGTAGGATTCCAAAATTCAATAGGGAGGCCAAAGAGTCTAACCCACACGGGAGCTATAGAAGGCATCTCTTCTTCGGATTTAAATTTAGTATGCCAGGGCTTCATGAAAAGCCCCGCCTTCCAAAAACCAAGGACCCCCTTGAAAAGTTTTCTCTCTATCTTCATTATTAGCAAATAAAACAAGAAAATAACCATTTGGATAAATAGAGATTTGTAACTCACCTTTAGTTTTCCAGCTTTTTGTAGCCCAAACTTTGAAAGCAGATAGACTCGGATGAAAACCCACGAACCGACAAATTAGTCCTCTTTTTTCCAAATCTTCAATGCCAGTCTGAATGTTACCCATATCAAGCTTAACAATAGGAGTTCCATCAGCTGCTTTAAGACATCCTGACTCTGTTTTCTTGGGATCAATCTTAGGCATTCTTAGAGGTTTATGAGAAGCCCTAATATTGATATTAGCATTGGGCTGAGGCTGTCCACCATGAAGGGCATCCCTAAAATTCATTTTTGGGACTCGAGTCTTCAAAATTCTTACCCTTGATAGGGGTTTTCACAGTAGAATTATTTTGTGGGTGCACCTTAGCACCAGATTCACTTGAGATATGAGCCATTTTTTGATCAACCGCTTGAAACTTATTTCGTGGTCTCTTTAATCCTTGCCCTAGACGCCGTGGAAAGGTATGGTTTTCACTTTTCTTTTGTGCAGCAAATTGGAAGCCGTTGTCACTCAAGTTCACAGTATGATCTATTGAAAGACAAATTTCTAACCCATCTTGTATCCCCTGCAACATTTCCTTCTAAAATATTGAGCATAAACCACAAAAATATTGGCCGCTAGGGCCCGAAGGCCCTAAAAACCAACCTCTGGAGCTGCTTGCACTCAACCCAGATGAAACCCTCACATATCTTCTTGCCAAATATATCGTTCACACATAGGGATGCGCTAGGATCTGTGTTGCTCCAAATGATATGAAAATTGGTGGAGACGTTCTAGGGTTTTTCAGGCATCTACCCTCAAAATTTTAGCTCAATCTGAGTTCGGATGAGTGAGATATGGCCGAAACCAAGTTATTCCTATTAAAACTTAAAGCATCCTATAAATTTCCAAAAGTTAACATACATTATAGCACACTCCACTATAAGGCAACCATTCCAAAAATAAAGGAAATTAGTTTTAAAACCATAAAGCAAAACCAATATTTTAAATCTAAATGGTTTCAAATCTCTATCCAAAAGAACATATGATCTCCATATTTTATAAATCATTCTATTTTATGATAACAAAACTAATATTTACAATAATAAAGGAATTAGATCTATAAAACATATATTGCTTCTAAGATATAAAGGAAATTCATTAATTAAAATTGATTTCCATATGATTAAAAATATATGACTTATAAGGTATAAAACCATGACCATCAAAACATAAAGTCAACCTCAATCATAAAAAGGTTATTTTGAGGAAATCCAAAGTATTAATATTCTGTGTTTAAAAACCATTCTACACTAAAATTTTTATGTGAAAGAAAATAATGGCAAAGAGTTACGATGGCAATAATGGATATTTGCAAGACAACCCAGACATGGGTACCTTATTGGTTGGAGATCGAGGAAGGTCTCTATTTGGGTATGATGAGAGGCTGAATGAATTCGTATCACAAAATTTTTAAAGGGTCGTAGGTAAGCTTAAATTTAAATGTTAGATCATTCCTATTGGGAGTAGGGCCAACTAGGGCATCATGACAATGATCAGTGCAAATGATACAAAAGTAGATAGAAGGCCTCAAAACTATGAAAATATGGCTTGTAAAATAGATTTTTATTCCATAAGAGCTACCCCACGAGTTTACAATCTATGTGTAGCATAAAACCATCTAAAGAGGTGTCAAAACTCAATTCATGATGATCCATACATTATGCTAGTATCAGTTTGAAGAAGGGATCCATCTTGAGCCAAAATAACTAGGGACTATATCCATAATCAATTGTGCATAACCATCAAAAGGGTCTATGGTAACAAGACCTCTTAAGTTCACAAAAAAGGTCTTGATCCGAATGTTAAAACTAGGAATGATGATATTGAGGCTACAAAAGTATAGTAACACTAGAATCATGAAACACAGAAAAAAGCTCTTTGAAGCAGATGAAATTCAGTATGAGACCAGTAATATATGACATAGCTGATCATAAGATTTATAAATCTATTCCCTTAAACTAAAATGGTGTCATCTCATCGGCTATTAAGGTTCAAAATATTTTAAACCATCTACGTCTACCATTTCATAACTCAAATTTTGGAAGGTGAGTAAGATTTGAATGGTAGGATCCTTGGAGGTGATGGCTATATGAAGTTACAATTGAAGGTACACAGTGTACATCTTATAATGCATACAAATATATTCTATTAGAAAAATAAAGTGTAATAATTTACATCACTAAGTGCATCAAGGGTCTAACATGTATCCTTAAGAATAACTCTATACATAATTTATTTATGGCTAGTATTAATTGTTAAAATACACTACTAGACTTTATTGAAGCAAACTAGACAATCAAAATGATCTCAATTCATTCCTAGCCAAACAAACATCCAATTATTCATAAATGAAATAAAGTGGAAAGTCCCAACCTGGATTTCCTACAAGGTGACTTTGTCTATCCTCTCCTCTAGCTTCCTTCTCTTGCCTTCTCTAGCATAACACCCTCCTTTTATTCTTAACCTCCATGGCCATTTATAGCTTTCTTTCTTCTTAGACAAGAAAGAGGTTTCTAAATATATGTATTTTTTATTTATTTTGCTTTCTTTCTTTTAGAAAATATGCTTCTAATTATATATATATATATATATATATATATATATATATATATATATATATATATATATATATATATATATAAAATTTATTTTATCTTATTTTTCTCACCCAAGTTAAAGCTTCCTTTAGTATATAAGGTAGCTTATATATTAAAGGAAGCTTTAATTTAGGTGAGAAAAATAAGATTATATATATATATAATTAGAAGCATATTTTCTGAAAGAAAGAAAGAAAAATGAATAAAAAATACATATATTTAGAAACATCTTTCTTGTATAATAAGAAAGAAATCTATAAATGGCCATGGAAGCTAAGAAGAAAATGAGGGTGTTATGTTGGAGAAGGCAAGAGAAGGAAGCTAGAGAAGAGGATAGGTAAAGTCACCTTGCAAGAAACCCAAGTTGGGACTTTCCACTTTATTTCATTTATGAATAACTAGATGTTTGTTTGGCTAGGAATGAATTGAAATAATTTTGACTGTCTAGTTTGCTTCAATAAAGTTTGGTAGTGTATTTTAATAATTAAGACTAGCCATAAATAACTTCTGTATAGATTTATTCTTAAGGATACATGTTAGACCCTTGATGCACTTAGTGATGTAAATTATTACACTTTATTTTTCTAATATAATATCTTTGTATGCATTATAAGATGTACACTATGTGCCTTCAAATGTAACTTTGGATAGTCATCGCCTCTAGGAATTCTACCATTCAACTCTTACTCGCCTTACAAACTATGAGTTATGAAATGGTAGACGTAGATGCTTTAAAACATTTTAAACCTTAATAGCCTATGATACAACACCATTTTAGTTTAAGGGAATAGATTTATAAATATTATGGTCACCTATGTCATACATTGCTGGTCTCATATCGAGTTTCATCTGCTTCAAAGGGCTTTTGCCTGTGTTTCATGCTTCTGGTATTACTATAATTTTTTAGCCTCAATACCGTCATTTATAGTTTTGACATTCGGATCGAGATTATTTTTGTGGACTTCAGAGGCCTCGTTACCATAGAACCTTTTTATGGTTGTGCATAGTTGAATATGGATATAATCCCTGGTTAGTTTATCTTGGAATGGCTCCCTTCTTCAAACTGATGCTAGCGTAATGTATGCCTCCTCATGATTTGAGTTTTGACACCTCTTTAGCTAGTTTTATGCTATGCATGGATTGTAAACTCACTGGGGTAGCGCTTATGGAATCAAAATATGGTTTACAAGACATATTTTTGCAGTGTCGAGACCTTCTATCTACTTCTGGATCAGCTACACTGATTGCAGTCGTGATACCCTAGTTGGCCCTACTCCTGATAGGAATGATTTGATATTTAAATTTAATCCTACCTGCCACCATTTAAAAATTCTATGATACATATTCATTCGGTCTCTCACCATGCCCAAATCGAGACCTTCCTCGATCTCCAACAAATAAGGTACCCATATCTGGGTTGTCTTGCAAATCTCCATTGTTGCCATCATAACTCTTTGCCATTATTTTCTTTCACATAGAAATTTTAGTGTAGAATTGTTTCTAAACACATAATATTAATGCTTTGCATTTCCTCAAAATAACCCTTTTATGATTGAGTTTGACTTTATTTTTTTATGGTCATGGTTTTATACCTTATAAGTCACATATGTTTAATCATATGGAAATCAATTTTAATTAATGAATTTCCTTTATAGCTTAGAAGTAGTATTTGTTTTATAGATCTAATTCCTTTATTATTGTAAATATTAGTTTTGTTATCATAAAGTAGAATGATCTATAAAACATGGAGATCATATGTTATTTTGGGTAGAGATTTGAAACCATTTAGATTTAAAATATTGGTTTTGCTTTATGGTTTTAAAACTAAAGCAATTTCCTTTATTTTTGGAATGGTTGCCTTATAGTGGAGTGTGCTATAATGTATGTTAACTTTTGGAGATTTATAGGATGCTTTAAGTTTTAATAGGAATAACTTCTTCCTATTTATAAGTAGCATATTTGCCTAAAATTGTATGATCTTGTATAATACATTATGGGATTAAATCATTTGATTTATGAATAAAAGATAATTCTAATAGGATAACCTTTCATAGTTAAATTGATTATTGGTAATTCCTGGAAATCAATTAAAAGTGATTAAATTGAACATAAGTTTTAGTATACTTTGAATGCAAAGATTTATGTTTAATGAATAGAGATAGTACATAAACTATCTTATGTTTTATGTTGAATGAATATAATCAATTGGAAGTTTGGAAGAACATTTTCTATCTTTTAAAAGGATGGATTGGTGTTCATTCCTTGGGAAGAGGTATGGGACTCTTCCCAATGTTTGGTGATAATCCAAAAAAATGATGCTTGAAATTATGAATCAATCCTTATTTATAAAAATATTAAGAATGGATGAGTCACATATTCATGATTGGTGATTTCTTTGTATGTGATATACAAAGATGTGATGCATGGTTGCATATAAATGATGAATGAGATTAAGAATTAATTATTGTTATGATGAATGAATTTTTTATTTATGTCTAGTGATTTATGTTAACGGAGGTAATTATTTTAGTGAAATTATAGATTTTGTATGTAAAATACATACTATGATTTATTATGAAATCCTTAATGAATGGAATCCATTAGAAGAATGGATGATCTTGGTGTCCATATAGGAAGAGGTATGGGACTCTTCCAAACTTCCTTGATAATCAAAGGAATGGCATTTATGATTGGGATTAGAAAAGTAAATTATTTAGAGATGGACCTTGATGCTAGATGATTTATGGGGATTTCCACTTTTGAGATATTTATTGAATAGTATTAAAGCAAATTTTGGAGGTAAATTTGGTATTGTTTGGAGATAAGAGAAATACCCTTTGGATTGAATTTTGATAACCAAATTAGCAAGATAATTAGAGATTATGTTGAATCAATTTTTGGGAAAAATTTGATAACAGTTTACAAATACATTCTTGAAAACTTTATGCTAGAGGATGAAATAACTGAATGCATATTGGGATCTAGTTATGGAAATGAATTGAGTTGAGAGCTAACCTTGTATTGAAATATAAAAATTGTGTAGGATATTTAATGCATATTTAGCTCACTTTTAGGAAGAGAATTGATAGGATTTGAAAAGTAATGAAATGATTCTTCGATCAAATTTAGAAAGCAAGTTTGATAGAATTTGAGAATCAGTTGAATAGATTAATATGTTGTATTCAATGAGGAATTAGACCCCTATTGGTTTGTATATAATCAAAGGGAATAACTTTAGTATAATGAGATTTAAAATGCCTATGCTAAACCTCTAAGGGTTTGATTTTATTAACCTAATATTAAGGAGAAAGGTGGCTAACATGGGTTGTTACAACAGGATACAATTATGAAATGATAGATAATTTAAATTATTAAGTTAGGAAGAATGGTTTATTAATGAATTAAAGGTATGGGACTTTAATTCATGGATTGATTTTGTTTCAATTATGTAGAACAAATTTGGAATTCATTCTTGAGGGAATTTATATGGTTATCTCTAATATTGATATGACTTCTCCAAAATAAGATTCCAATGATTATCACAAACATATGAAAATTCTTAGGATGGCGTAGAGGAAGGAATCATTAGAATCCTTAGTTGCATCATGAGTTTAAAAGGACATATGGATTCCTTATGGGTATGGTAAATACCTTAATGATATAATGATGCTTAGATAAAGGAATTAGGAAAAATTCTTAATTGAATCATGAAGAAACAAGTGGATTTCTTATTGGTATGGTAAATACCTTAATGATATAATTATGACTTAGAATTTCTTAATTTCATCATGAAGAAAAATATGGATTCTTTATCGGTATGGTAAATGCCTTAATGATATAATTATGACTTAGATAAGGGAATTAGGAAAATTTCTTAATTGCATCATGAATTTGATAAAGAACTGTTGTATTCCTTGCCATGTAAAATTGATTGAAAGGGACCCATAGTGGTCCTTCTATATTTGTAATTTTTGACATCCTAAGTTTATGAATATGGGTAAATTACATGTTTTTTAGGCTTGGTTTATTCCCCATGAGGGTTCTTAGAATAAAAAATGTGTCATTCTATTTGTGGTTTGATGTGTTAATTCTTGTGCATGTTGCTTTTAATTCAAAATGAAAATAATTTAAGTGGATAATGATGCACTTCTTAGATTATGACCATGTGTACTATGATGCAAGGAATGTATGCTTAACTTTAATATGTTGATGATTTAATGATATACGATTATGTCAATTATTTTTTGGGATGTATTGGGGAATTATGAATAATTTAGTTAGCTAGATTTTCTTTTCAACAAGTAGCATTTGATGTATTCAATGGTTGTATGGATGCAAAAAGTAGAATGTAATGGAATATAAATCTTGCTCAATTGAATATATCATGCGTGCTATAATCTCAAGAATCATAATATAATGGATTATATCCCTCAAGGATTAATCGAATTATATCCACCTCATAAACATTCATTGTTGGTATAACCTAAAACATTATAATAAAAAATTTTGGATTAATCCAAGTGGAAACTCAAAGTGGGTGGAATCCACGAAAAGGTAATTGGGACTTAGACTTTACATTTTAAATTGAATGTATATAAGGAATGGGCACTCCCATAATGGACAAATAATTTTCTTTTATAATATACTTAATTTATTTGTAACAAAATGGTTGCCTATATAAAAAGGGTGGGCAAATAAGCCTTAATAAGTATAAGGTAATATAATCATGGCATTGCAAGGGTTATGTAATTTTATTCACATGTAATGATTTTGTTATCTTAGAGACCCCATCGGGAAGATGTGGGTTGAATCTAAGATATATGAATAACTATTGTTGAGGTTATTTAATTATGATGGGTTTTCATCTTCAAGGTATTCACCTATATATTGGTCTTAGTAGGAAATATGGTTAAGGGTGATCTCCCTTTTAAGAGGGATGTAATCTAACATTTGTCCAATGTTTCCATGTCCAATTTGTATGAGGGTTTTGTAGTAGCTGATCACTTCTACTCAAGAGTGACTCTGATCAAGTCTTAATATCTCTTGATGTTATTTGTGTCATGACTTGTTACCCTCATACATTACTTAAAGAATAGTAATTGATATTGGGGATCAATTAGTGCCTAATAGAAGGGGCATGACCCTAAAATATCCTACAAAAAATTCTAATAAAATAATTTTATGAAGTGTAGGGAAATATTAATTATCTTTTAGAATAGATAAATTAATTAGGAACTATTTATAAGGTCTTGTAAAAGATAAAATTGTGGAATTATCTTTTACAAAATTATAACAATATAGTAAATTATGTCTACACAACCTAGTGGACTGGTAGGGTACCTAGGAATAGATATTTGGGGATATATTATTATATTGTATAAGGGTTGGCATGGGCCACACATAACCCAAGGTTGATTGTATTATAATATTATATTATATTATAATATAATATTATATTAGTAGTAGGTTCCCTAAAGTAGAATAAGAATATGGATATATAAAGAAGAGATATTTGTCATTGTAATCAGTAATATCATTGGAGAAGAATCTTATGTAATCGTCGTGCCCACGAAGTGGTCTCTCACCTTGGGAGATCTTGTGGAGTTATTCCTTCCTTAAGGATTATTATTGGTACTTCCCTACCTTAAGGGTATTATCTATATCTCTCATTTGTGGATTGTTATTGTGGATAATTTATTGTGGATGAATATTGATATTTTTGCACATTGGTGAATGGTTTGTGTTAATAATATTAAAGTTATGCAACATGGACCCAAGTTAGATGGGACTCCAAAAGACTAAAGGATTATTAAATATTATATCTAGTGGGAAATACCCTTATGGCTTCCCTATATTGGTGGAAATCAAAAGGGAGATCTCTCACCTTATCAACAATAGTTCTAACTTTGTATCTATTCCTTGAATTAATAGTACTAGTTTTATATTTGTCCCCATAGGAAAAGGTACAAAAAAAAAATAAGGACAACCTCCTTATATCTAAGTGGACCCTTTTTCTACTATTGGTTATACTATACAAGACATGATGAGTCACAATGGTTCCAAGGTATATTTTAAATATTATTATAATGTGGCCACTATTTAGCCCCTGAAGAGAGAAGTGTCCTATAAATAGAAGAAATTTTGTGAAGAAAGGGCATCTAGGAAATCTTGGAGGACTAGGGAGTATGCTCTCCACCCTTGGGTGGATCAAAAACTAGAAGTCCTTTGGGAGATTACTATGGGCATTTTGCCAAGATAAGATGAGGAGATTTTGAGGAATAGATTGAGGAAATGAATATGGACTAGGAGGAAATCTTTGGATATTTCAAGAAAATGCAAAGCAGGTTAGACCTATATTTTCTTCACCATATTTTATTTGTCATATAATTAATATCAAATTGTTGTATAAGGTTTTCTTTGGAAGGATGAAACTTATTTTGTAGACCCGATATTAAATAAGTAAGGTTAGAATTTTTATATAAGGGAAGGACTTCTAAAGAAAACCATAGCCTCATATATTTTATTTAAATACCCTTAGATGTGGAACTGACCTATCATTTAATGTGACCTGTCAATGCAGTCTTTATGTTATATAAAAATAATAATAAAAATAAATAAATAAAATGTGTTGCTAGTGGTTCTAAGCACGTTTGGAACCCAAGACTTCTTGGTCCACCATACCCTAGTATTATTTCGGTGGCGAACCACACTTTATGGTGCAAAGGTATTATTAGGGTCAATCTTGTATTGACTATGACCTAGCTTAGGATTTCAAACCAATGTTCATCGTCATCTAAGAATAGAAAAAATATCACATAGGGTACATTAAACTCCTTTTGCATGTAGGTTTATGGGAAAATATTATGAATTTAAAACCACACCCTAAACTTTTTGACCAGTTACAAGATTATGAGGAGGTTTCCAGCATTTCAGCAATACCAGGCTAGGTATTTAGGGTTTCTGATGACAGTCTATCGCCCTAAACAAAAGTGACATTGGAAGATATTTCCAATGGGATATTCTCTTAAGTAGAACCATGTTCATTTGTTTAAATTGTTTGAGATCTATCATCATGAAATAAATAATGATATATCCACCCCTATCAATGAGCACTCAAACCTTTGGGGATATTTCACATTGGGATAGGTTGAATAATTGATTATTGGTAGGGATTGGAGAGTTTGGTCTCATTAATAGAACCGACTAGTGAGTAGGACCTCATTTGGAGTTTGTCACTTCCATATGAAAGGTTGTTATTCTTCATAACTAGGTAATTACGGTGTTGAGATTCAGTGACTAGATTGCCTCAACCGCATGTAGCTCCTCGATAGGGGCCTTCAAATCGAAGCTCAAAAGCCTGCACTTATAAGTCTCCATAGCTTAACACCACAATCACAGAGTGAAATAGAGTCAATCTGTGAGCGTGGCATGTTGTGATATCTTATATGGGCAGCCTTCCTCAATTTGCAAAGTGCTTAGAGTCAAATCCAAAATGAACAATGACTTCCTTCTACAACCAATTGAAATTTGTCATCATCGAAGATATCTCTGCACATCAATGCTAGAAAACCCCTGATGATGCCAAACCCAAATTTAGTATGCATTGTGGGATGATTAAAATTCAACAAACATTTTTGAGGTTTTTCATGACTTCTAACAGTTGATTCATAGTATTCTACTACGTAGTCTTTGTCTACATATGTGGTTTGTAATAGGATCTCATTTTGGAATTAGATGATTTCTAGGGCACTCTTCACTAAATTACTATTCATATTGAGTTTTCATTTCTCATTGCTCAGATACATGTGCATAATACTAGTTACACTTGAAATACCTCTGAAGACTATTAACGCCATTAGTTGACAATCAGATAGCCGAGATGATTGACACTTGTCAAAAGGCATGACATATAAGTAGTTGTCACTTTCTACCAAGATCCTGTGGTTTTGTACTATGATGTGCAAGCTTTATACAACACTAAATTCTCATATACAACATGGTATGTGGCCCTTAATAGTATATGGAAATGTGCCAACTCTTTGAGTCACCAAATTATCGTAATCATGCTAGACATTGTGAGAAAATCAAGAATTAGCCTCTATAGCAATAGATATAAGTGGTAGTTGCCCCTTTATCTGCTCCATATTATAGACTTGGTATATAACTCAACAGAAGCATACAAACACTCTAATAGTATAAAATAAAAAAAAACTAAAGTAAATCATCACGAATGATGGATTTACTTGTGGCATAAATCTTTTAGTGTACTTTTCTTTGATAATAATGGTTGTAATTAAGAGGCTATACCTTTTTGAGTTATATATTAGGGATGTTACCAAATTAAGGGTAAACCCTATGGAAATATTAGGTAATTTAATATTTTGTGACTATGATATAGAAGGTCATATTTGTGAACCAAAGGTTTGGTATTTCTTAGATGAAATCTTATAAATATTTATTAGAATTTTAAATATAGTTTTAAGAGTAAACATCATGGATTATTTACAAATTAATGTCCTACATAAATTAATGGTATGGGACCTTAATATAAGAAGTAAGGACTGATTATTTATCGACTCGAAAGAATGAAGTTGTAATTCATTCATGAGGGAAATTATCAAAATTTCTTCCAATGTTAAAGAATCATCTCCAAAATGTAAATCCAATGATTATCATAGACTTGTTCAAGATGTAATTATAATGAAATAGATAGTTTCCCTTCTGGTATGGAAAATACCATAGTAATATCTTGATGACTTAGAGAAAGGAGTTAGATACTTCCTTAATTGCATCAAGTATACATCTAGGAACAGTCGATTTCCATATTTGTATAATTGATGGGATCCATTGTGACCGTTATATACTTGTAATTGTTGATACATATTGAGTTTTTGAATATGAGGAAAGAATGCATTTTGGAGGCTGGGTTTATTCCCCATGAGGTTTCCCAAGATAAATATTTGTGTCACTCTATTTCATGGATTGCTCTATTATGTCTTATGGGTGTTGCATTTATTTCCAAAATGAAAATGATATAGGTTAATGATGTATGGATGCTAGAAATGTATGCTCAATTTCTAATATGTTGATAATTTAATGTAATGCAATTGAGTCATTTACTCTTGGAATATGATGGGTAATGATGAATGATATAGTTAGGTAGAGTTTCTCAAATATTAATCTCATGTGAAGGATGTATGCTTACTTAAATGTGTTAATGAATCAATGGGATTTGTTTAACTTTCTATAACGTTGTGGGATAACTATTTATGAATGATGCACCTTTCCATATACAACACTGATTATATTCATGTTGATTATTCTATGTCAAATTCCAAGAACTATTATGTTATAGAGATTAATACTTAAGTGGATAATTGGATTTATGCTTATTCTTGTATGGAATATAAACTTTTCTTAAGTGGATTTCTCATGTAATGCTTCAAACCTAAGGATGTGATGGAAATAAATTTTACCATAAGAGGACTTAATGGAGTTAAAATCACCTCAAAACAACTCAAGATAGTTAATATAGAACACTAGGTGGAATGAAACTCTCAAGATGGCAAAATGATCTTGATCTAAAAACCACAAAAGACCCTACACTCTACACTAAATAATTAAGTGTACATGTGGAGGAAAATACTTGTATGGAACAAGTAATGTCCATTTATGAACAACAAGAGGGTTGCCTAAATAAAGAGTGTACCAATATGCTCTAAGAAGGTTAAAGATAGATAATCATTTTTAAGAGGACATTCCATGTATTCTTATCATGATAGTAAATTTGATGTCTTAGAACTTTTTTCTAGATGGACTGGATCAGATCTAATATCTATGATGGTTTACCATTGGTGTGGTTCTCCATATTCAAAACATTCACTTGGTCTTGGTGGACCACTTGGTTATATATCCTTTTATGGAGATGAAACCTAATTTCTGGCCAGTGTTCTCATACCAATGGGATATGAGGATTTCGTAGAAGCTGATCACTTCTACCTAAAGATACTTTTATCAAGTCTCTATAGCCCTTGAAGCTAATTTCCTTGAAAGTTACAATCCAAATGGAATATGTCTATCCTAAGACATAATTAGGTATTTTGCCACATGAATATGAACATTATATATGTAAAAAAATAAATTGTGGATAAGAAGGGGTAACAATTGGGGTTTTTATAGTTGGTATCATAGGCCAGGCTAACTGATAAACTCTAGTTAATATCTAGGGTACCAAAGACTTGGGGCATGAAACCAAACTTGAGAGAAAATTCCACAACTTTAAAATGCACACTTGGTAAGTGCTTGGGATGATGATGTCTGAGTTTATATCCCCCACAAGTAGATATAAAGTCGTTCAAAAGTGGAAGAGCTAAGAGAACCCTCCTGCATGGATTTTAAGCGATGTACCAAAGACTCTTTTGGGAAATTACTTGGCATCTATATCTTTAAGACTTATTTTGTATGAGTCAAGGTTCTGATGTACTAAGGATTCACTTGAATTATAATTGTCAAACTAATTTGGACAACTTAAATGACTATAGTCATAACTGAAAGTGAAACCTTAGGAGATACAAACATAAATTTAACCATATAAGTTAGTTGGAAACTAACTAGTGGAATTTCAAACAAAATAATGTTTTCTTTATTTTCATTTTTTATCAATGTTACAATACACTCTAGAATTTTCCAATTAGAGGTTATGATGTAGTGGCGAAAGAAGTTGCCCGACAACACCATAACCTAAAAATCTGATATGTTGGAGGATAGCAAGGAGGGTGAAACTTCATATTTAAGTATGGAAATATTCCAAATCTCACCAGACTCATCTCTAACATGAGAATCAGGGAACTCCACCAAGAATGCTCTGGAATCCCAAGAATCATCGCCACATGCAGCTTTGCCAACATCCCAAAGCAACTTGAATCCTTATAAAAGTATGCACCCAGCCACCTGGGTGGTGGTTGAAATAAATAATGAGTGTTAAGCTATTTAAATCGAGAACTGACCACTATGTCATGAATATGGTATTAAAACTTATAAGAAAACTAGAGTGTAGTTTTGAAACAGTTGTTTGGAGCATAGAAAACCACGTATATGAAACCGTTGTAAACCAAACATCAAATTTAGAAGTAAGATAATACATAATTAATTGCAATTCTACCATATTACAATAAGGTCAATAGGGTTACACTTTACAATAATAGTGCCATACGATAAACGTGTTTTACCAACAAAGAAATAAGGTATGAAATTATCTGTTGGAGTCATCAAAGGGTTGATGATAGGACATGATCCAAAATAAGGAAAGGACATGTGGGTTATGATAACATGTTCTATGCACATTGAAAGAATATTACTCCTTTGATAATTGGAGGAGAACCCAATAACTCAATTTTATGGATCTACAAATCTATGGAAATAAATGGACCTCGAAATACTATCCAGTGAATAAAACTGAAGTAAAAACTCCAACATCACAGAATGGAGTAAATAGTGTAGAATTTATCTTAGTTTTAGAGATATAAATAACCTAAGAACTATTCATGGTACTGAATATCATATTTTTTATATTAGGGTTTATCTTATTAATACTAGTGATTGTAGGGAAAAACATCATAGTGTGTCTCGTATTTATTTTGCTCCTACTAGTCGATCTATTGGTACATACTCTTTGAGTTATGGATTCTAAAAATATCAAAACCAACAATGGTAATCCTACAAAAACATTAGAAATTTGATCATTAAATATTATTAGGTCAAGATATCCTTTGAGGATAATCTTTCAGAATGCTAAGAATAGACTAGATGTAAGCGACTGGTAATGGTTGAAAGAAGTAGGATTTGAGAGAGTGGCTCAATTAGATCCAATACATGTAGAAAGATGTTATTTTTTTGCCCTAGTAGAAATATGGGATCCCAATAGAGGGACATTTTAGTTACCCATCGAAGAAATGACTGTTATGTTGGAATACATATACAAAATATATCAAATATCAGTAGAAGGTCATGCAGTAATCATTGCTAATGAAACAAAAATGGGGCATATTCTGGAAAGAGTGTTCGAAGAAGAATGGAGGAATGTGAACACCAATAGGGGACACATAGAGAATGAAATTCACTGTGTAGGGTAGACTGACACATAAGCATGTGGTTAAAATGGACCTCATATCAGGTGTCATTTTTCTTGAATCAAGAAGTGCATGGTTTTTTTGGAATTTATTAGGAATCGTGTAAGATATAGTGGAATAATATGTTGTGTATGCATGGGCACCAACATTACTAGCCCAAACCTATAGAGAGTTTTTCAATTTAATAACAACAATGAAAACCAGATTAAACTGTAGCACTTTGCTACAAGTTTGGGCATGGGAGCACATAGCAGTAGCCAGACCCCAAGGGCTACCTTATGATGCACACCAATTTATGGGGATAGATATGCCCTATGCATTGAGATGGCAACAGAAAAAGGAACGGTATAACCATAGATCGCTTGAGAGAAATAAAGAGTGATTCTGCACTATTTGGGATAATTTACACTCTGGTGATGTTATTTGGAGACCTTGGAGAGAGGGCATAGTTTGGGTAGAAGAAGGTGTTCAACTCACTTGGGTAAGGTGAGAAAGATGGTTTATTGGACATACTAGTATGAAATATGAGTATTTTCAATATACTTGGTGTAGCACCCTAAAATTGGCGCAGTAAAACCTTAGTAATTACATTTACTCTAGTAAATATTCAAATTCAAATTTTAACCTCACAAACCACCCGTTAATCGTCGTGTAATCCATTTCATCCTTTCCCGTGCCATTTTTAGAGGTTGTTTTGATCGTTTGATGATATCGTCGCCGATCAGACGATATCGCCTTAGATCGGAGTCTAGGCTAGGACGTCCAGATGATCTTGTCCCTAAACTGATTTTGTACAATTAGCTTATGTTCCAACGACATCTCTAATCCAGGCAGAAACATGTCTGTGTTGTTAGAGACCTCCCCCATTGGAGATATCCCAAATAGAGATGATCTCCAACCTCCTAACCTCCCTCCTAAGCTTATTTAATCCTAATCCCTCCTCTTAGCACCCCTTGGCTGAAATTCTCTGTAAACTGACTTCACACGCATTAAGGCATCCTAAATTGTTATTTGCATTAGTTCTATTCAAATTTTGTTGAGGTACCTTAGTGTTTTTTAGTCAAAGCAAGCTTACATCGTCGCAGAAGATCCTGTTCAGATCGGAGGCAATCCTGTCGAATCAAAGACGATTTCGTACCAATGCGAGATGATTTCGACTGCAGTCAACATTGAGGCAATCAGTGCCCAGAGTTTGCTTTTCTTCATTTCTTTTTCTATTGTTTTATTCTGCAATTAGCTAGCTTATTCATTATTTTATGTTATTCTGCATTTTGGAGTTCACCCATGTAGCTTTAAATGCATAATTAAGTCACCAATTGCCATTAAATCATCGTAGTACACTCGTATTTTGTTCATTATCATCATGTTAATGTTATTGCTGTCATTTTACATTGTTTCCCTCTATTAGAATAGTTGCATTTTCTATGTTTTGCACCTATTTCTGTGTTTGCAGGTCTTTGACGAATTTGTCAGATCTCAGATGATCCTGTCAGATCTCAGATGATTCTGTCGAATTCCAGACGATCCTGACTGCTTCAAGAATCAAAATCTTCATCAGACATCCGGATCAGGTATTTTCTTTTAATATTGCTTAATTTCTATATTTTTTGTCTTAATTATATTTTCTATATTCATTTAATCTGCATCTTCATATAGAATAGCTTAGATGCATTTTGGCCAAACCTAGGACATGGATGTTTAAGGCTAAAACTGAACACATCAAACACATTCCCAACCTAGGCGTGGAAACTGCCATTAAATGTTTCCTGGTGAACCCACCATCCGTCAAAAAATCACCATAATACATCTCCCTTGAGAGGCAAGACCTTCGCAAGGCCTCTCAATCCGAGGTACCACGCCATCCTTTTCCCATCCTCCTTTCGAACACGGATCCTATAGCCTAAAGGTAAGGGTGTGAAAAATTTAGAGCTATACATTTTTGTGAACCCAACGTGAATGCATTTAAAACCTTTTGAAAACAAAAACAAAATAAAAATAAAACTAATAAACATAGATGCATTTCAAATCATTTAAAATTAATAAGTTGCATGTCATGTTTAGATGGTAGCTCCTAAGAAAATATTAGCAGTTACTATAAATGTTGAAAACCAATTGGCAGCCATAGAAATCAACTATGTGCTTAGTGTGCCTGAAACAGATAGAAATCAACTCTTGTGGGACGAACTTGATAGAAGACTTAGTGTCATTTTACCTTGTTCAACAAAATTTAAACAAATCAAGAGGCTAGTCCTAGATAGAATCCTGGATCCTCATCAAATCATCTTTTATCATGAACTTCAGAGAGCCTGCCATAGATGGTTAGCTTATAGGAGAGCTCTTGTATCTTTATAATTGTTCACCTTCGAGGAATACCTCGAGAACGCAGCCATTGTACACCAGTTCCTAGGTCGTGTAGAATACCAAGAGGTTGTTCTTACGGACAAGGAAATATGTAATAGAGTTCCTCGAGTTGTGTTATATCGAGAGTATTGCCACGAGCTTTACTTCTATCAACCAGCATCTGAGACAGATAATATCACTATATCTCTTTTCATTAAATTTTTAAAGCAAAACTTTC
Organism: Wollemia nobilis; assembly: GCA_028583015.1. NCBI lineage: Eukaryota > Viridiplantae > Streptophyta > Pinopsida > Araucariales > Araucariaceae > Wollemia > Wollemia nobilis. The sequence continues at coordinate 9,778,878 of JAQPPZ010016858.1, read as the reverse complement.
AATTTGAAGAAGAACACTTCATGACTCCTGAAGAACTCAAGCCCATTAATGATATTTATAATTTTTTTATAGAAAACTAGATCATTGTTTTCAGTATTATTTCTTGCATATTGTGTTATTTGTTCTTTTTACAATATTATTTCAAAAACAAAGAAAAACTAAAAAACATAACAAAAAAACCAAAACCTTTCATTTTAAATATTGTAGTAGGTATATAATTAATATATACCTCTTAAGCTTGTTGCATATATATATATAAATATATATATATTTGCTGAAATCTAAAATTAAGCACAATGCCTAAACTTAGGAATGGTAAACAAACTGAAGGAGAAGAAGAAGATTGGTTAGAAGATAAAACTAGAGACCCAAATGTCCTTCCTGAAGATCCAATTTCGGAAGGAGAAACTCTAGATCAACCCAGAAGATGACCTAGGTGAAGACAATGAACAAGAAGAAAATGTTAAAGAGGATGGATCCTCATCCCCTAGAGTAGCTCCAGATGGAACTATTGCTTTTGACAACGTAGATCATTTCTGGAAATTTTTCCATAATAACATTGGTGTTCTTAATATGGCAGTTCATATGGATAAAGGGCAAATTAGTGACACTCAAGCAGCCATGGAACATATGTTTGATGTGCGCACTAATCCTTTGTCTTTCATTGATCAAGAAAGTGATAAGGCTGGACCATCCAATACAGATATGGTCACTATGATTCAAAACATGTCAAAGCAACAGGTTACCCAACCTCCTAAGGAACCTGTTATTCAACCTAAAATCATTCCCACACAAAAGAAAATTTCCTTCACTGCTTTACTTTGCCAAACTATTGATCAATATGCTTCAAGTAAACAAAAACCTAAAATGAAGTCAAACACCAATTTTCAACAATCTGGAATACAACATAATACAACTTCAAAATTCCTTCATAATACCTTTCCTACCAACAATTTACACAATAGCAACATAGCATCTAATATTCATGTCCCTCCATCATATGCTCACAAAACCCATATCAATGCCCTACCAAACCAATATGGTGGGCAAACTAGTAATCTGAAAGCCATGGTGAAACAGTTAGCTTCGTGTATGGACCAGATAGATCCTTACCATCCCTCGTATAATTATCGAGATATATGTAGTCAACCTTTGGATCCCATAGTTGTAGCACAACCTTACCCTAAGCATTTTCCCATGCCTATCTTGCCTATATATAAAGGAACCGAAGATCCCATAGAGCATCTTTGCATATTTAGGATAGCATGTCATGATATATCACATGATGACTTGCTATTACTAAAAATGTTCCCGAAAAGTTTAGGTGGAATGGCATTAGAGTGGTACTATCAATTGCCCACTCATTCTTTGAGAAACTTTGAAGAAATAGCTGAATATTTTGTCCATAAATTTAGTGCCTACATCGAGAGGCATGTAACCATTAAATATTTATACAACTTAAAACAAGATAAGGATGAATGTTTTGCCGATTTCTTAGCTAGATGGAGGCAGTTGATAGGAAAACTGCACTTTGTGCTACCTTATATGGAAATGTTGGACATTTTTATCAATAATTTACAAGAACAAATGTCTTATGAATTATCAACAGCTACTTTAACTACCTTCGATCAGGCTATAGATTTAGATCGAAGAGTAGAATATGCCCTCATTAGGAGAGGCCAACTTAGGAAGAAGGATGATGAGAAAATCTCCAAAAATCAATATAAAAAAAAACAAGTTGTTGGTGACGGAGTCACTAACAGCAAAAATGTTGCTAATATCAATGCAATGAAAACAACAAAAAAAATTATATTGAAACCTCCTGATAAACCTCCTCAAGAATTTACTATATTAAATCAACCATTATCAACTATTTTACCTCAATTACTCGAAAGAGGTTTGATCCAATTACCAGCTATCCGGGAACTTGATCCAACTATACTCGGATACATAGCTGACTTACACTGTGATTTTCATAGAGGACCTGGACACTCTACCAACGCTTGTAAAAGGTTGAAACATAAAATACAAGATTTGATTGATAATAATGAAATGGAGGTGCAAGCCTTCCAACCTAAACAAAATGCTCCTAATAATCCTCAAAAGAACATTCCCCAAAATCAAAATCAAAATGCTAATCAAACATTAGACATATTTCAACATCCTTTACCAAGACATGGTAAAGAGGTGGCCAATCAAATCGAACATCATAATGTTCCTCCTTCTACCCGATATGTAGGAACTATTAGTGGACATTTACTTAATCCTGATCCTCAAATATTTGACACAACTTTATCCATGGTTACGACTAGGCCCTTACATAATATTCCAACTTCAGATTCTAGTGATATAGAATCAGATACTGAAAGTGATATAGACATCACTTCAAACCAATCGAATAGTTCTGAAAATGAATCAGATCCTATTTGACCCATCATAGATGCTATGGTCCCAGAAGAACCATTTCCTAGAAGAGTTACTACTCGACCTTCTTCTAATCAATTCCTCCCTGATGAACAAGCCAGAAATGCTCGATCAAGACTAGTTCAACGTCCTCATTATAACATTGTAGGTACCATTGGAGTTGTTACCCGACAACAGGCTCAAAATTCTCAACAAGAACCAAACTAGAATGATGGATCAGTTCCATTTGTTTTGAAAAATCCCAATAAAGGGAATCATGCTTCCAATGTTCAACCTAAACCCCCTTACAATATTAATGAGCAATTATCCAATACTACAACCAGAATTTCCCTTTTGGATTTGTTAAGATCTTCTCCTACCCATAGGGATGAGTTGATGCTTACATTAAGCCAAATGATGGTACCTCAAAACATTCAACTTGAAGCAATGGCCAATACTATCATCACTCGAGAAGTTGATTGTATTGACTTTCGGGATAAAGATATCCCACAAAACAATTTACATAAGGATAATCCCTTATATATTACTGCTCTAATTGGAGATGTAGCTATTAAACGGGTCCTAATTGATAATGGTTCATCTCTTAACATTTGCACTCTTGACTTCTACCAACGATTTGGCTTTAGAAGTGATGAAATGAAGAAAACTGACATGATTATCAAAGATTTTAATGACGAAACACAAGAAACATGTGGAGTTATTACCATCCCATTACAAGTTGGTCCTCGAACTCTATATACGACCATGTTTATTGTACATTGCCCCACATCATACAATATACTCTTGGGTCATCCTTAGATCAATGCAATGTGGGTTGTCCCATCAACTTTACACCAATGTGTTAAATTTGAATTTAAAAATCAGTTGGTCACTATCCATGGTGACACTAGACCCTTTGATATGTGTGCTTTTGCAGAACCCGTTGGAGTGCAGTTTTTCCCTGCTCTGTCATCCACACATCCTAATTCTTATTTTTCATCTAAAATTGTGAAACACACACCCATAGCTTCACCTATTTCCCCTCCATTAATTTCATCCTCCTATATAGATCAACAATCTTCTAAACAAACCACTCTAGAACCTCAAAAAGATCTTCAATCTACAACCAATCTTTCATGTTCTATCCCTATAATTTCAAAACCTATAGACCCATCTATTAACACTTCCACATTATCAACATCTATCATACCTTCCACATATAAAGATATAGGGAATTATTCTTCTACATCTTATGCTCTTTCTGATGAACTTTTACTAGATTTATCCACAATCTTAATATCAGAAAAAACAAATGCTTTCATGCAATATTCAATTCTTTTAAATAACTTGTCGCCATCTCCTCGTACTTTGGGCCTCCCACAACCTATGGGAAGTACTTACCAAGTCGGGAGTTGTGCCTTCATTTATAAAGGATATGACTGGGGAAGAATCCCTCGAAACATTAAAACTCATCATGAGGGATATGCTCGGTGTTATTTTACCAATGAATATATTAAAGCTAAACCCATAATGCTTAAAATGGGATATACATGGAAAGGCTTGGGACCTTTCCAAAATGGCATGAAAGAACCTTTCGAGATAGAACCGTGGCCTGCCCGTTGTGGTGTGGGCCTATTTCCTAGTAAGGGTCAACCCTTTCCTTTTGAAGATGATGATCAACTCATATGTTATCAAGATTATTTGGATGTGATAATTTGCCTCTAAAAATTCAGCCATTTACATGTAACATGCTATCCATAGCTTACCCTAAAATGATTGTTGACTCCGATGAGGAGTTGGAAGGAGATATCTTCCACGATGTCTCTATTGAATAGATGTTACACAATGGATTTTATTTTGATGGTTCTATACCAACTATAGCCCAACTTGAGGCCACTAATCCTCAAGATGAATTATCCAAATTAACCTTACAATAATTACAATAATTGGGTGTTTCACCCGCCCCACCTAATTTTGAAAGAGATCTACACATGGAGGTAGAAAATGTCATTAAAATTAATATTGGAACTGAGGATAGTCCTCACATAATCAATATTGGATCAGAATTAAGTCAAGAAAAACAAGAACAATACATTGCATTCCTTAAAGAATATGAAGATGTATTCGCTTGGACATATGAAGATATGCCAGGTCTAGACCCTTCTATAGTCATGCATCATCTAATGGTCCATCCGGATGCTAAACCTGTTAAACAAAAACTTAGAAAAATGCATCCCAAAGTGGTTCTGCTAGTCAAAGGGGAGTTAGAAAAACTCCTAAATGTTGTTTTTATACAAGTTATTGATTATGTTGAATGGATCTCAAATGTAGTTCCAGTTACCAAAAAGGAAGCCACCAAAGTTAGGGTTTGCATATATTTTAGAGATATTAATGTTGCATGCCCTAAAGATGATTTTCCTCTTCCAAACATGGATCAAATCATTGACTTTACTACCAAGAGTGGGATGATTTCCTTAATGGATGGATTCTTCGGTTATAATCATATCAGGATAGCTCCTAAGGATCAGGCTAAAACAACCTTCATTACCCCCTAGGGTACCTTTTGTTGGAAAGTGATGCCATTTGGCTTAAAGAACGCAGGTGCAACATATCAACGAGCTATGACTTATATTTTTCATGATATGATGCATGATATCCTACATGATTATGTAGATGATATTATAGCTCATTCTATTAATGAAGATAATCATTTAGATGATTTGAGAAAAGTTTTTAATCGATTACGAGAATATCTTATTCGATTAAATCCAGCCAAATGCATATTCGAAGTTAAGTCCGATAAATTATTAGGGGTTTTAGTTTGTTTACGTGGTATCGAAATCGACCCTCTTAAGATTGTGGCTATCACTGATATGCCCGCACCTACTAATATATCTGAGTTACAAAGTTTACAAGGTAAGCTTCAAGCCATCCGTCGCTTCATCGATAAGCTGGCGGACAAAACCGGTCCCTTTCTTAAACTTCTTAAGAAGGATGTCCCTTTTAATTGGGACGACGAATGTAGAGAAGCTTTTGAACTTCTCAAGCAATACCTCCTTAATCCACCTGTGCTTTCACCGCCTAAACCTGATCGCCCATTCCTCCTATATATTTTAGCTTCAGATTTTGCTTTAGGAGCTATGTTAGCTCAGCTTGATGATGAAAAGAGAGAACATGCTAATTATTATATTAGCCGAACCTTCATTAGTTATGAAACCCGCTACACAACATTAGAAAAATTATGTCTAGCAGTCATTTTTGCTATGCAAAAATTATGCCATTATATGCTTAGTCAGAAAACTTATGTCATTGCTAAATACGATCCCTTAAGGTATCTCATGAGTCGACCTTATTTATTGGGTCGCACAGCCAAGTGGGTTCTTGCTCTAAGTGAGTTTGATCTCACATTCATAGGACAAAAGTCTATTAAGGGTCAAATAATAGCATATCAATTAGCTATTGCACCCTTAGAGTCTACCCATCCCCTCATCATTGAGTTTCCTGATGAATGCCTTCAATTAGAGGCAGACCATATTGAACAATGGTCCTTATACTTTGAAGAAGCCAGATGCATGAGTGGGGCTAGTGCGGGTATTATTTTAATATCCTCGCAAAAACATTTTATTCCTCTGTCCTTCAAATTAACATTTTATTGCACCAACAATACTGCTGAATATGAAGTTTTAATCCTTGGATTACGAGCTACCTTGGCGCTAAAAATTAAACATCTGTTAGTTTTTGGTGATTCTCAACTGGTTATAAACCAAATTAATGAAGTTTATCATACCAAAGATGATAAATTACGCCCATATAAAACCTATGTTTTACAATTAATGTCTCTATTTGATCAAGTTACCTTGGAAGCTATTCCTCGAACTTGCAACTATGCAGCTGATGCTATGGCCACAGTCGCATCTCTCCTCCCCTTGGAGTTAGATGACGAATATGCTACTATCATTATTCGTCGACTCCAGGAACCCACTTCGAATAAGTCATGCTTAGAACCTTTGGATGTGTTTCTAATCAATGAAACTACTCCTGAACCTTGGTATATGGATATATTTTATTTTCTCCAAAATGGGACTTTCCCTGCCAATTCTAATAGAAACCAGCGTCGATTATTACGTAGACAAGCAAGTCGATTTGTAATAATTGGCAATACTTTATATAGGAGATCTTTTAAAGGTATCCTATTAAGATGTTTGAATTTAGAAGAATCCAAATCAGCCTTGAGTGAAGCCCACGATGGATCTTGTGGAGGACACTTCAGTGGTAGTGTCATTGCTAAAAAGCTCCTTCGAATAGGATATTTTTGGCCTACCATGGAAAATGATGCACATGATTATGTGCGCCATTGTGACAAGTTCCAGAAACATGCTAACCTTGTCCATGCGCTTGCACAAGAACTGTAGGCTATTTCATCTCCTTGGCCCTTTTCAAAATGGGGTTTAGATATTATTGGCAAAATTAATCCTATGTCATCTGATGGACACAAATTCATCATAACCGCCACTAAGTATTTCATGAAGTGGGTTGAAGCTATGCCTTTAGCTTCCTGCACTAGCACACAAGTCTCTAAATTTATCTTTAATCAAATCATTTGTAGGTTCGGAATTCCTGCAAATCTCATCTCTGATAATGGAACTTGTTTCAAAAATAAAGATGTTAAAAAATTATGCCAAAAATACAAAATTCAACATCGCTGGTCCACTCCCTATTATCCTCAGGGTAATGGTCAAGCAGAAGCATCTAACAAAACCTTAATCAAAATCCTTAAAATATTGGTCAATAAAATTGGCCACGACTGGCACATTCAGTTATATCTAGCCTTGTGGGCCTATCGAACTAGTGTTCGAACCCCCATGGGAACTTCACCATTTGTTTTGGTTTATGGTGCTGAAGCCATTTTTTCATTTGAATTAGAAGTTCCTTCTTTGGCTCTGCTACTTCAAGATACCGAAGTAGGAGATGAATATCGAGCTGCCAGACTCAGTCAGCTGGAACTCCTAGATGAAAAATGCATCAATGCTTTGGAGCATCTCCGTGCCTACCAAAATAAGCTTAAAATATCATATGCTAAAACAGTTCGTCATCGATCCTTTGAGATTGACGACCTTGTTTTAAAAGAAAATAAAAAAAATACTAATGCAACTAAGGACCTTAAAGGTAAATTTGAGCCCAATTGGCTTGGACCATACATTATCACTGCTAAATTTTAATCAGAAGCATACAAATTTTCTACCTTAGATGGTAAAGAACTTAAAGAACCCATGAATATTTTGCATCTTAAACGTTACTATGCATAAATTTGGTCATTTCATCCTTGTATATATTTGTTTAAAATATTTCACAATCACTATCTTGTATTTCTTTCAATTTATAAATTCAAAAACACCAAAAACATTCAAAATCATCAAAATCCTCAAAACTATTTGTTGCATTTATTTATGGCACTTGTTAATTCTTTCAAAAAAACAAAAAAATAATAATGAAAAAAAAAAACAGCAATATTCTTGACTCTTTCAAAACCAAAACAACTTAAAGAAGAAAAAGAGAGTCAACATTCTCAAAGCTTCTCAAAAATAGTATTTATTTATATATATCTGCTTACAAATGTTGCAATTATATGTTTCAAATTATTTTGGATAAATTAGCATTTATTTGGAATCCCTCACTTTCACACTCACAAAAATAAATATTTTGATTTTATCTGGCATGATTACTAATCTCTCTTATATCAAAGTCCACAAAATTCAATTAAATAAAGTTTGAGCACAGAGAATTGATCTTGTTATTTACTTAAACCAAGCACATCCTTTCACAACAAAATGATTATATTTGTAATTTCCATGCTTTGCTACATAGTAGAAGTGGTTTCTTGAGTGAAAAGTTTCCCCTGCTATCCTATCATGCACATAGTCTAGAATCTTTGAGAATTGGCAAAAGGACAAGCTCACCCCTACCCAGAATAAAAATCCCTTGCTCTACAGCTAATTTGAGCAAGTATCCCTAGCATAGGAAGAAAAGCAAAGTTCAAGAAAAAGAGAAAAATAAAAATGTTATTTTATATCATTACAACAATGTTTCAAGCATTATCTCAAAAATCAAGCAAAAATACAAAAGAAAGCAAAAAGCAAAAGCAATAAAATCCCTTTCCCTACCCTTTGAAAATAAAATAAGGGTTGATGAGCTTGAATCCCTGGAATTCTTAACTATTCGAAAACTGTGAGGTAAGCCCCATAACAGGTGGTTTGTGCCCAACTTGCTTGGCCTTGGGTAACTCCTAGCATGGCGATATGTCTGTCACATTAGCAACCTTCTTTTGTACAGACCTATGTCTTCTTATGGATTAGCTAGCTCTTGATAATCTGACTTACATAGTAGTCTAGTATGGTTATATGCATCTACATCATGGTTAATGAACACTTCTTTGGTTCATTCAAATCACTTGTATCATAGTACCTTGCTCAAACTAGTAAATGAACAATGCAATTGCACACACATTTGTATTTGAGAGATTTTGTGTATCATTATGATAAATCAAGATTGGAAATGAATTCACATATGCACATGGGATTCCTTATAAATCTAACCTTTGTCTTTAAAATACTTTGAATTTTTTTTTTTTTTTTGCAAATTGTTTGGAATAATTCATTTTCTTCTTTCAAGAACAGTTATAAAGACAACTACATGCATAATAGAAACATCAAAATTTATTTCAAAACCATACAATCAAAAACACACACACACACACACACACACACACACACACACACACACACACATATATATATATATATATATATATATATATATATATATATATTATTGACTTTCACGACAATGATTTAGTTCTAAAACCAAAATTGGAATTTTATGCCTAGCGCAAGTCTTCCTCTTCATATTTTTTGTTTATCAAAAATCAATCATGCAATAAAACTCTCTTTTTTTGGATTTCGTGATGATGGTATAAGTCTATACCTACATATTCTATGCCTAGCGCAAACCATTGTAACAATTTTTATTCCCCATTTATTTAAAAATCATGAAAACCATATGACTTAAATCATTCTATTATACAATTATGTTTTCAAAACAAAAAGCATGCATATTATCACTATTTCATGTCATTATGTCAACCTTCAATTTTGTAATGATGGTATAATTCCTAGGGAATTATCCAAAAATTTTATCACACTTAGGAATTTATGCCTAGCAAAAATCATTTTAACATTATTGCATGCATACTATTTTTATGAAAATCTAAAAACAAACCATCATCATCATCATCATTTGCACCATTGCACCAAAGTCTTAAGACAGTCTCTTAAGCACTTTTTTACTTTTTAACAATATTTTTGTACTGGGATTAGCTTGACAACCGAGTGAGCGACGACTCCATGAAATGGTCTATAATAGCGAAAATGTCCTTTGAAATTATTGTTAGAAGTCTCTTTTTATATTTTATCACATTACATCACAAACAACCAATTTGTTATATCAAATTATTTCATTTAAATTTTATAACATGACATCAAAATTGTGATATTTTCAATGACGTAATTACATGAATCATCAAATCAATCAATCCAAACATTAAAAGCATCATAAAAGTACATAAGACACAAGTCATATGATCAAAAACATATCTCATATCATATATATATCAATAGTATATATACATCATATCAAAATTGGATTGGTATGCCACAATTTGTACCTCGGCATACTCAATCCTCTATCAAAAAAATAATAAATTTTGTCATATCAATCTGTACAATGCCATGTAGTAGTCCAGCCTTGAGAACCCCTCGAGCTCTCAGCCTCATCTCCTCCCCCGTCTTGAGGTGGACGAGGTGGCCCCATCGCAGTATGTGTGGTACTGCGAGTCCTAATCATCGATCGGGATGAAGTCCTCGACGACCCGATTCGGATCGGATTTGTGATGTTAGCTGGAAGTGGTAGTCTATCCTCCTCTGGCACCATATGATAGTATAATGTCTAGTAGAAAGTGATTTGGGTAATAGCCCGTGTCAGCTCCCCAGTACTCGCCCCTCCGCCCCGTGCTCTGAGGCGTGCAATATTGTCTTTGAGCTATGTCACCTCAGCTCGGTGTCATGTAGCCTCCTCCTATAGGGTCTACACCTATGCCTAGAGATGAACCGTCTTTGCTTGAAGAGTCACTGTCTCGCTACTCTTCCCAGTGTCAACACCCTTGTCCTTGTTAAGCGATGGTGGCCTCTCTCTCTGTGGAGAAGGGGGTCTCTCTGCCCTCCTCTCCTGTTGTCACGGCCTCTCCTGCGCTTGTGGCCTCCTCTGCCCTCTCTCTCCATGACCCTGGGCAGCCTCCATAGCCGCCTAGTGCCGCCTCCCTATCCGATGCATAATTGCATGAATCGGACCCTGAGCCCTTTTCATCTAAGGAGGTCATATGCTTACGTACCAGGCATTGTAGCCATCGGCTACCCCTATGTCGTCCCCATCCACTAACTGAATGGGGGCATCGTCCGAGTCTTGAATCCAAAAGCACTGCATATCTAGAGCCCCGCTCACCATGGTGTTATCCTAGACAGTCCAAGAAAACTCATAGTCTTTGAGATATGGGATCCCCTGCTGTAGACCAAAATGTCGCAAAACTTGGTCGTAGCAGTGGAGCTCCACCTCTCCCCTCTCCATCCAGAACCAACAAACTCGCCTAATGTGAGCCAACTCCTGTTCTTCCTCGGCCCACCCTGGGTGCTCTCGCCATGGCCTCCAGGTGATCTAGTCTGGGACAAGGTCATCCAGTAGTCTCCGGGACATCGATAGGTCAATCCATCGCTGTGCCCCTCTTCGGAGCCACTAGTAGAAAACTTGGGGCCTCTCCCCGTCAATCCTTGTCAAAGGAAGCCCTATCGGCCTCTGCACTACAATGTGCTCCCAGCACCAAACCTGTAGAAGTAATGTCATCACCAGACATCGACCGCCCTTGTACATGACCCCATGCAGGATCCTATACAGTCAACATAGAACAAAACTGCCCTACGAGAATCTGTAACCATGGTATTGCATGTCGTAGATCACATCTGCTAGCACCCATGGTACCCTGTACCCACTCTGGTGGCACAACAAAAGTCCACCAACTACTTTGGCCAAAAATCGTGTGAGTCTCGATGCCCTAGGCATCTGACGTAGTGCCTCGATGTTAACTCTGCCCTTCTCTAGGGCGAAGCTCAAGTCACCACACAATCGCATCATAGCATGGCCCTGATTGGCCACAGGAGTGATCAACCATCCTTGTATGGGGATCCTTAGAATCCTCCATACATCCTCCAATGTGGGAGTCATCTCCCCTATCGGTAGCCAAAAATAGGAAGAACCCGGATACCACCTCTCTGCCAGGGTTGTCAGTAGCCCCATGTCTATGGATACTTGTGGGATCTCTACCACATGTTGTAAGTCGGCCTGAGCCAGTTGATCCCGCTTTTCCTGTGTTAGAGCAGCCAAGTTGTCTCTCAACCCCCCGTACTTCCATTCTCTGCTCTTTAGCAAACCTCTCTGCAACATAAACAACAATAAAAAACAAATCATTAATAACAAACTCAAGTGATCAATAATGCAAGTTAAAATAAGTTCAATTTTACAAATGATGATATCGTCCACTATTGGACGATATCGTCCCCCATTTGAGCAGAATTGTCACCGATTTTGTAAGTCGAAATCATCCCTAATTTGATGAAATTGTCCCCCTTTTGTCGATTTTTCCCTTAGACAAAATCAGCGAACTTGAGACGATTTCGTCGAAATCGAGACGATTTCGTCTTGATGACATTGACAGCCCAAAAACGGCCGTGATGCTTAAAAATTGATCAAAATTCACCTAAAAAGCATGTAAATTCAAATTAAAGCATTCTAAGCTAAGTTTAGACTCTTACCCATATCCCGCGTCGGACCTCTGTCGATCTGTGCGCCGTCTCCACCATTTTTGCTTGAAAAGTTCTAAAAACCAAAAAAATGAACAGTAAAAATGAATTAGGGTTTTACCCTATTTTTCTTAATTTTATTCAAAAGCAATTAAAAACATTTTAAAATTTTTCTTTTTCGTGTTTTTACCTCAAACGTTCGATTTGGGTAAAAACACGGAGGGGGGACCATAGTAAGCTGTCGTACGATTCGACCAAGAATCGTTGCCTAAAAATGGGAATAATTTTTGCTTTCTCGTAGATTGAGAAGAACTCATCTTTAACACATTTTCTTTGGAAAATTTGCTAAAGAGGGGGCAAAATGTAGCACCCTAAAATTGGCACAGTAAAACCTTAGTAATTACATTTACTCTAGTAAATATTCAAATTCAAATTTTAACCTCCCAAATCGCCCGTTAACCGCCATGTAATCCGTTTCCTCCTTTCCCATGCCATTTTTAGAGGTTGTTTTGACCGTTTGACGATATCGCCTTAGATCAAATGATTTTGTCTGGGCTAGGACGTCCAGACGATCTTGTCCCAAAACTGATTTTGCACAATTAGCTTCTATTCCAACGGCGTCTCTAATCCGGGTAGAAGCGTGTCTGTGCCATTAGAGACCTCCCCTATTGGAAATCTCCCAAATAGGGATGATCTCCAACCTCCTAACCTCCCTCCTAAGCTTATTTAATCCTAATCCCTCCCCTTAGCACCCCCCTGGCTGAAATTCTTTGTAAACTGACTTCACACGCATTAAGGCATCTTAAATTGTTATTTGCATTAGTTCTATTCAAATTTTGTTGTAGGTACCCTAGTGTTTTTTAGTCGGAGCAAGCTTACATCGTCGCAGACGATCCTGTTCAGATCGGAGGCAATTCTATCAAATCAAAGATGATTTCGTACCAATGCGAGGTGATTTTGACTGCAATCAACATTGAGGTAATCAGTGCCCAAAGTTTGCTTTTCTTCATTTCTTTTTTTGCTATTTTATTCTGCAATTAGCTAGCTTATTCATTATTTTATGTTATTTTGCATTTTGGAGTTCACCCATGTAGCTTTAAATGCATAATTAAGTCACCAATTGCCATTAAATCATCGTAGTACACTTGTATTTTGTTCATTATCATCATGTTAATGTTATTGCTGTCATTTTACACTATTTCCCTCTGTTAGAATAGTTGCATTTTCTATGTTTTGCATCTATTTCTCTGTTTGCAGGTCTTTGATGAATTCGTTTGACGAATTCATCAGATCTCAAACCATCCTATGAGATCTCAGACGATTCTGTCGAATTTCAGACGATCCTGACTGCTTCAAGAATCAGAATCTTCATCAGACATCCGGATCAGGTATTTTCTTTTAATATTGCTTAATTTCTCTATTTTCTGTCTTGATTCTATTTTTTGTATTCATTTAATCTACATCTTCATATAGAATAGCTTAGACACATTTTGGCCAAACCTAGGACATGGATGTTTAAGGGTAAAACTGAACACATCAAACACATTCCCAACCTAGGCGTGGAAACTACCATTAAATTTTTCCTGGTGAACCCACCATCCATCGAAAAATCATCATAATACACCTCCCTTGAGAGGCGGGACCTTCGCAAGGCCTCTCAGTCTGAGGTATCGCACCATCCTTTTTCCATCCTCCTTTCGGGCACGGATCCTATAGCTTGAAGGTAAGGGTATGAAAATTTTGGAGTGATACACTTGGGTATTGTGATAGTTTGGTATTACACAATGGATACCGAACCCATCCATGGTTTATACAAGGAAGGGGCAAACAACCATGATACCTCCACCAATAGAACCACTAGCTTTAGAACCTAATGAGGCTATATGGACACCTGAGGAGGATTATGCAGGCACAACCCATAACTATGATATTTTGTGGACCACTCATAAACAACGCCAAGATGAAGATTCCAGTTAAGAAAGTAGTTGTAAAGGAGGGACACTCATCTAGGAAGATAAACAAGGAAGAACCTTACATAATATGTGTGTACCAATGGATGGATGTAGGAGCTAGACCATCTAACCTAAGAGAAGAACCTTTGAGGAAAGTGCAACATGAAGTGGAAGTACTGAAGAAACAAATTCAACTGTTATAAATTCAATAGTTGAAGTTAGTAGATAAATGGATGCAACAAAGATATAAGTTGGAGACTGAGAGATAAGATACCATATCAAATTGAGAGAGGCTTCGACTGGAGTTAACACAAATACACTACTGGAGATATACAGTAGGGATAACCTTGCAAGTAGAGAATGCACAATTACATGACGAAAGAGATATATACTGAGTTGTATTCTTGACTTCTTGTATGGATGCACTTATAATACATGGTTTGCTTCTTCCATTGCAACCAACTGATACAAGGCCACGTGAATAGGGAAACACAACTTATGCAACTTGTCATAATAGAATACAATCCACTTCTCGAGAAGTTTCTCCAACAGTATCTCAAACTGGTAATGTAGGCATAGATTCGATAGGTGAAATATCCAAGGAAGAGCAACCTTGAGATCCAAAGCCACTAACCTAAAAACTATATGTATGCCAATAAGTCTAGCCAATTGTAAGGAAAAAATATTTGAAATATATATATATAAATATATATATATATATATATTTCTGGTATAAAAATGAAATATTGTGTCTTCTATCATGAAACTCAGAGTAGCTTATGAATGTAAAGCAAACTTATTTAAATAGAAGAACACTAAATGAATTTGAAGAATGGATTGGTGTCCATTATTGGAGAAGGCATGGGACTTCTTCATAATGATATGAACTAGGAGAAATCTAGGTGGATGCTCTGGTGGTGGCTAAAGCATTGCCAAAATACATATTAGGATATATGTGAATATCCTAAAATTATGATGTGTCTTTGTTAACACTAGATTTTATCAGGTTAATTCATGCCAGAAGTTAACCAAATTTTACTGTGACACTCCTTGGTGGGAGTTTTGATAAAATTAACAAGACCTTTTATGTCTAATAAAGTAAAAATGAATAATTTTAGGATATCTTTGTAACACCATTTTGCAATTCTATTATTGCCATGTCTTCAATTCAGTATTTGAGCAATAATATATGGTTTAAAACTATAATCTGTATGATGTGATTGGGCATTGATGATATTTTCAATACTTTTTGATATGCAAAATGTATGTTATATTATTTATAAGGACATGATACTACTGATATTTTTTATTTTTGTAGGTCCAGATACTCTCATGGATGGATTATGAAGCTTGCCATCAAGATTGAAGTGCTGAAAGAGAAAAGGAATATTATGATTCAAATTGTAAAATAACATGATAAATTCTAGCTTTTGTTAGACAAATATGTTTTTTTAAGGTGGATGTTCAAACACAAAGGACTGTGTTTAATTCAAGGGTGGTGTATGTCACGACCCGTTACCCTCCTACCTTATTTAAAGAGTAGTAATTGATCTTGGGGATAAATTAGTGTCTGATAGAAGGGACATGACCCTAAAGAATCCTACAAAAATTCTAATAAAATAATTTTATGAAGGGTAGGAAAATATTAATTATATTTTAGAAGAGATAAATTAATTAAGAACTATTTATAAGGTCTTGTAAAAGATAAAATTGTGGAATTATCTTTTACAAAATTATAACAATATAGTAAATTATATCTACACAACCTAGTGGACCCAAGTTAGATGGGACTCAAAAGGACTAAAGAATTGTTAAATATTATATATAGTGGTAAATACCCTTATGTATTCCCTATATTGATGGAAATTAAAAAGGAGATCCCTCACCTTATCAACAATAGTTCTAACTTTGTATCTATTCCTTGCCTTAATAGTACTAGTTTTATATTTATCCCCATGGGAAAAGATACAAAACAAAAATAGGGACAACCTCCTTATCTCTAAGTGGACCCTTTTTCTACTGTTGGTTATACTATACAAGACATAATGAGTCACAATGGGGCCAACACATATTTTTAATATTATTATAATGTGGCCACTAATTGGCCCCTAAATGGAGAAGTGTCCTATAAATAGAAGAAATTTTGTGAAGAAAGGACATCTAGGAAATATTGGAGGACTAGGGAGTATGCTTTCCACCCTTGGGTGGATCAAAAACCAAAATTCCTTTGGGAGATTACTATGGGAATTTGGCCAAGATAAGATGAGGGGCTTTTGAGGAATAGATTGAGGAAATGAAGATGGACTAGGAGGAAATATTTGGAGATTTCAAGAAAAGGCAAAGCAGGTTAGATCTCTCTTTTCTTCACCATATTTTATTTGGCATAAAATTAATATCAAATTTTTATACAAGGTTTTCTTTTGGAAGGATGAAACTCATTTTGTAGACCCAGTATTAAATAAGTAAGGTTAGAATTGTTATATAAGGGAAGGATTTCTATAGAAAACCATTGTCTCATATATTATATTTAAATACCCTTATATGTGGAACCAACCTATCATTTAATGTGACCTATCAATGCAATATTTATGTTATATAAAAAATAATAATGAAAATAAAAAATAAAACATGTTGCTAGTGGTTCTACGCAGGTTTGGAACCCAAGACTTCTTGGTCCACCATACCCTAGTATTACTCTGGTGGCCAACCACACTTTATGGCACAAAGGTATTAGCAGGGTCAATCTTGTATTGATTGTGACATTGCTTAGGATTTCAAACCAATATTTATCGTCATCTAAGAAAAGACAAAAGATCACATAGGGTACATTAAACTCCTTTTGAATGCAGGTTTGTGGGAAAACATTATGAATTTAAAACCACACCCTAAAATTTATGACCAGTTACAATATTATGAGGAGGTTTCCAACATTCCAGGAATATCAGACTGGGTATTTAGGGTTGTTGATGATAGTCTAACTGTTACCCTAAACGAAAGTGACATTGGAAGATATTTTTGATGGGATATTTGCTTGAGTAGAACCATGTTCATTTTTTAAAAGTGTTTGATCTCTATTATCATGGAATAAATAATGATATAATACACCCCCATTAATGAGCACTCAAACCTTTGGGGGATATTTCACACTAGGATAGGTTAATCACTGATTATCGTTAGGGATTGGAGAGTTTTGTCTCATGAATATAACTGACTAGTGAGTAGGAAATCATTTTGAGTTTGTTACTTCCATATCAAATGTTGCTATTCTTCATAACTATGTAATTATGGTATTGATAGATGATGACTGGATCACCTCAACCATGTGCAACTCCTCCATAGGGGCCTTCAAATTGAATCTCAAATTCCTGCACTTATAAGTCTCCATAGCCTAACACCAAAATCATAGAGTGAAATAGAGTTGATCTGTGAGCGCAACAAGTTGTGATATCTTATATGGGGGACCTTCCTCAATTTGTGAAGCCCTTAGAGTAGAATACCAAATGAACAATGACTTCCCTTTGCAACCAATTGAAATTTGTCATCATCAAAGAGATCTCTGCACATCAACGCTAGAAAATCCTTGACGATGCCAAACCCAAATTTAGTATGCATTGTGGGATGATTCAAATTCAACAGATATTTTTGAGGTTTTTCATGACTTTTGACAGTCAATTCATAGAATTCTACTGCGTAGTCTATGTCTACCTATGTGGTTTGTAATAACACCTCATTTTGGAATTAGATGATTTCTAGGACACTCTTCACCAAATTACTATTCATATTGATTTTTCACTACTCGTTGCTAAGATACATGTGCATAATACTAGTTAGACTTGAAATGCCTCCTAATACTATCAATGCCATTATATGACACTCGGATAGCCGAGATGATTGACACTTGTCAAAATGCACGACATATAAGCAGTTGTCACTTCCTACTAAGACCCCGTGGTTTTGTACTATGATGTGTAAGATTTATAAAATATTAACTTCTCATATACAACATGGTATGTGGCCCTTAATAGTATATGGAAGTATGGCAAGCCTTCGAGTCACCAAATTATCCTAATCATGCTAGACATTGTGCAAAAATTGAGAATTATCCTCTGTAGCAATAGATCTGAGTGGCAGCCACCCCTTTATCTTCTCCATGTTATAGACTTGGTATATAACTTAATAGAAGCATACAAACACTCTAATAGTATAAAAAGAAAGAAAAAATAAACTAAACTAAATTGTCATGAATGTGGATTTAGTTGTGGCATAAAAATTTTAGTGTACTTTTCTTTGAGAATAATGGTTGTAATTAAGAGGATATACCATTTTGAGTTATATATTAGGGATGTTACCAAATTGAGGGTAAGCCCTAGGGAAATATTAGATAATTTAATATTTTGGGACTATGATATAGAAGGTCGTCTTTGTGAATCAAAGGTTTGGTATTTCTTAGTGAAATATTATAAATATTTATTAGAATATTAAATATAGTTTTAAGAGTAAACATCATGGAATATTTACAAATTAATGGTCTACATAAATTAAGGGTATGGGACCTTAATATAAGAAGTAAGGAATGATTATTTATCTACTCAAAAGAATGAATTTGTAATTCATTCACGAGGGAAATTATCAAAATTTCCTCCAATGTTAAAGAATCATCTGCAAAATGTAAATCCAATGATTATCATAGACTTTTTCAAGATGTAATTATAATAAAATAGATAGTTTCCTTTATGGTATGGAAAATACCATAGTAATATCTTGATGACTTAGAGAAAGGAGTTAGATACTTCCTTAATTGCATCAAGTATATGTCTAGGAACAATTGCTTTCCTTGATTTGTATAATTGATGGGATCCATTGTGACCCTTATATACTTGTAATTGTTGATACATCTTGAGTTTATGAATATGAGGAAAGAATGCATTTTGGAGGCTAGGTTTATTTCCCATGAGGGTTCCCAAGATAAATCTTTGTGTCACTCTATTTTGTGGATTGCTCTATTATGTCTTATGGGTGTTACGTTTATTTCTAAAATGAAAATGATATAGGTTAATGATGTATGGATGCTAGAAATTTATGTTCAATTTATAATATATTGATAATTTAATTTAATACAATTGATATATTTACTCTTGGATCATGATGGGTAATGATGAATGATATAGTTAGGTAAATTTGCTCAAATATTAATCTCATATGAAGGATTTTTGCTTACTTAAATGTGTTAATGTATCAATAGAATTTGTTTAACTTTCAATAACATTATGGGATAACTATTTATAAATGATGCACCTTTCCATATACAACACTGATTATATTCATGTTGATTATTCTATGTTGATTTCCAAGAACTATTATGTTATAGAGACTAATGCTTAAGGGGATAATTGGATTTATGCTTATTCTTGTATGGAATATAAACTTTGCTTAAGTGGATTTCTCATGTAATGATTCAAACCTAAGGATGTTATGGAAATAAATTTTACCATAAAAGGACTTCATGGAGTTAAAATCACCTCAAAAACACTCAAGATAGTTTAATATAGAACACTAGGTGGAATGAAACTCTCAAGATGGAAAAATGATCTTGATCTACAAACCAAGAAATACCCTACACTCTACACTAAAGAATTAAGTGTACATGTGGAGGAAAACACTTGCATGGAACAAGTAATATCCATTTGTGAACAACAAGAGGGTTGCCTAAACAAAGAGTGTACCAATATGCTTTAAGAGGTTTAAATATAGGTAATCATGTTTAAGAGGACATTCCATGGATTCTTATCACGATAGTGATATTGATGTCTTACAACTCCTTTCTAGATGGAGTGGATTAGATCTAATATCTATGATGATTTATCATTAGTGTGGTTCTCCATATTCAAGGCATTCACCTAGTCTTGGTGGACCATTTGGTGATATCTCCTTTTATGGGGATGAAACCTAATGTTTGGCCAACATTATCATACCAATGGGGTATGAGGGTTTTATAGAATCTGATCACTTCTACCTAAAGAGACTCTGATAAAGTATTTATAGCATTTGAAGCTAATTGCCTTGAAAGTTACAATCCAAATGGAATATGTCTATCCTAGTACATGATTAGGTCTTTTGCCACATGAAGATGAACATTTATATATATATATATATGTAAAATAAAAATTATGGATAAGAATGGGTAACAATTATGGTTGTTACAATTTGCCTTGATGATGGCAAGCCGAGATTCACACAACAGAACTTCAAATTAATCCCCTGCAAATTGCTTAATACAGTCTTTTAATACAACTTCCAGGCATACTTCTTCTTCCCCCTCAATCTCGAACTCACCATCCCTCTCTTACATTTTTTTTGAGTTTTTATCGAGGCCTCGATCCTCTAGGCAATTAATGCCTCGCCTAACCAAATCTCCAGTTCGTTTTCCCTCTGGCCTCTAGCTGATTTTTTCAAAATTTTCACCATTAATGGGCAACTGCCCAAACCACCATGATGCTTGCATTGATGGCCTCCCTTAACCTACATCGATTGCTTTTTTTTTACTGTCCTCTGCACTAGCTGTCTCCTCCATAAAGCCATCACCTGTAATTGCTGCGTTGCCAAAAATATAAATAAATAAAAAAAATGCGTAGCCGACACCTCCCTTATCAATTTGCGTGACTCTCATCTTGGTTTTCATACACGTGGCCGACCGCGTGTAAATCTGGCCATGCCTTCTCCTTGTCGCAACATAATTGATACACGTACCCTTCACAACTATTTTGGTACACGTGGCTGTCCACGCGTCAAATTCGGCCTTGCCCGATCGTCAGCTTATTCTCTTTTGGTCTTGTTTCCACCTGGTCATGATATCACGACAGGTCACAAAATCGTGACATGTCACGATATCACGACCAAATGCGCCTCTCATTAGTTGAAGCTCTTTGGGGTCGTGATTTCGTGACATGTCGCAAAATCATGACATGTCGTGATTTCGCGACCCCCACTCCCTGCCTTTGCCTTGTTCACTTTCTTTAACTTTTGATGCTGTCGAACCACATGCCACATGTCGGCCTCCAACTAGCCACGATATCGTGACAGGTCACGATATCATGACCTGTCGCGGTATCACGATGGCACTCCCCCTTCGCTTTAGCTTTGAAACCCTGTTGCGATATCACGACGTCATGATATCGCGACGTCGTGATATCATGATGACTGTAGCCTTTTGTCTCCGCTTTGAAACCCTGTCACGATATCGTGATGTCGCGATATCATGATGACTGTAGCCTTTTGTCTCTGCTTTGAATTACTGTCGCGATATCGCGACATCGCGATATCGCGACGAAACTTGCCAAGTTACGTTGCAGCCTTTGGAGGTCACGATTTCACGACATGTCACGATTTCATGACCCCTTCCCCCTTGCCTTACAAAACTTCCCCCAAACTGAAAATTGCTTTACAAAACTTCCCCCCAAGCTGGAAATAGATAAAATAAAATGCAAAGTACCTAGAAAATCTGGAACAATTTTGGAAGATGCAAGATTGCTCTACTGTCGTCGGATGCTCCTGCATCACTTGATATCTTACAATCCAAATATAAATATTCCTTTCTTAGTTCATGATTATGACCCTTGCCTCATGAGAGATGAATATATATATATATATATATATACAAAAAAAAATTATGGTAACAAATGGTGTTCTTACAAATATGGAGAAAGTACTCCAATGCTTCCAAGAAATAAACTTGTCCCTAAGTAGTAAAATTGTTCCATGCTAATGCAAGAAGGGATAGTGCTAGGAAACCATATCTCTATTAAAGGCATCAAGGTAGATAAAAATAAAATCAAAGTAATTAGAAATCTACCCACTCCTCAAACATAGAGATATATCCACAATTTTCTAGGTTCTACTAGGTACTACCAGTGGTTTATCCAAGATTTTAGAAAGACTGCTAGACCACTACACACACTATTAACCAAATATGTTTAATTTGTCTAGACTAGTGAATGTAAGTGTTCTAGACTTTAAAGGAAAAACTAACAACTGTTCTCGTGTTGAGAGGTCCAAATTGGAACCTTCCCTTTCACATTTATATAGATGCATCCAATAATGCAATAGGATTAGCACTAGGATAGAAGGATGAAGATGAATTATATGTCATCTACTATGTCAATAACAATCTAACAGGCGTTTTCTTGGCTATTTCTCTATGATAGTGTAAATATCCACCTTGAGTCCCAAACCGATGGCCTAGTAGCTATCGTAAGTTCTTTATTCGAATATGTAATGCAACATTGTCTAAATTATTCTTAGACTAAAATATAAAGTCTAAAGAATAATATTTAGAAAATAATTCTATGTAAAAATATTCTCACCCAATTAATAAATAAAATAAGGGTGTTAGGAATATTTAATTTATGAAAAAAATTTATTCATCATTTTCTAGCAAATATTATAAAGTAACTAATAACTTTCTAATATTTGATAGATGCCACTTATCACATATCTCAAATATTAGATTGTGATAAAATTAGAAAGTAACTAAAGAACTTTCTAATATTTGATAGATTGTGATAATATTAGATTGTGATAAGATTTTAGGGTTGTGGTAGAAAAGCTTCTTTTTAAATAGGGGTGTTTTCTACTACATATTATCACATATTATCATATCTTATCATATCTTGTCATATTGACTTTTGTTGTAGGTTATGTTGATGCATATTGTTGCATAACATGGAAGCATTCTTGTATTGTTGAATCATTGAGTAATATAGTGAGATTCATAGTGGATGTTTCCCTTCTTCATTCGAAATAGGGTTTTACCACTCAATATTTGTGTTGTGGATTTACCTCTTTTATGTGTGATTGATCTTGTGGAGCATTCTTCGATCTTGGGGAGGCTTTGCTTGTCTCACATTTGGTATCAGAGCGGTTGGGATCTCCATCAAGTGTCTTCAATCCTTTGAGGTGAAAAACCCATTAAGGTATATTTTTTTGAATGCATTTGATATTTGGGTATTTTATGTAAATTTATTTTGCAATTCTGCCATTAGGGTTTATAGATTTATTATGTTTTTAGATCTAGTTGTTAGATCTTTTCCAATTAGTATTTTCATTTTAAATCTATAATTTTTTTTTGGCATTGAGTTTTTGCTAGAAAGGTTTTTGGAGCCAAACGGACCCCATGGTTGCGTTCGGAAGACCCAAAAACCTCTATTTCCATATATAATACAGTCAGCTATATATATAAAAATAAAAAAAACAGTTTTGCTTTATAAAAACAACAGTTTTGTTTTTTTTTTTTTTTTTTTTTAAAAACAATTTTGCTTTATAAAAAAAAATATAGTTTTCTTTTAAAAAAAAAAAAAAAACAATTTTGTTTTATAAAAAAATAGTTTTGTTTTGTTAAAAAAAAAAAAAACAGTTTTGCTTTATAAAAAAAAAAAAAAACAATTTTGTTTTTTTTGAAAAAGTTTTGCTTTATAAAAATCTTTAAAAAAAAAAATTATTAATAAAATAAATTTTGTTAATTTAATTGCATTTTTTAAAGCAATTTTTTGTATTAAAAATTATTATTATTCTCCATAAAATGCAATATTTTTTTCTCACATTAACAATGGTTTTTTGTGAGTTTGCTTGTTTTGCAAGGTTATTCAAGTATGTTTTGGAGTATACAAGGCAATTTCGGATCAATTTTTTCACTCTTCCCCTATTTTTATTATTATTTTCTAATCTCTCTCTAGTATTTGCTTGAAGCATACTATAAATTAATGTAACTTGTATCTCTCATTATGAAAGTAAAATAGAATGAAAAGAGACTGAGAGAGAGAGAGAGAGAAAGAGAGAGAGTGTGTGTGTGTATTTGTGTTTTTCTTTGTGTCTCCACTATCTCTTGTTCATATTTCTTACATTTTGCATCTCAACTAATCTAACTACTAACTTGCTACTAAACAATCTACTAACCAACTAACTTGCAATTTACTAATTTTCATATTAATCAAGAAGGTTAAAAATGAATCAACTTACTAACCACAACTTTAGTATTTAATTAAAATTTACTTAATCTTGCAACACAGTTTATATTTGCTAAACACCTATTGAATCCAAAAGAATCCGCTCTATTGGTAGTAAGTCCTATTCGGGTCCTCATACCTGTACTCTTTTGGGTAGCTTGGTTGACCTTGGGTGAGATGAATTGGTAATTCATTAGGCTATAGCAAAACCTTAAAATGAACACTAACTTACTAATTTATTGACTATCTAACATTTAACAAATATTTTATGGTTCAATTCCAGTTAGTTTATTTTATTGCAAGATGATTGTTATGGTTAGTTACCTTCTTATTGCAAGTTAATCTATTGCAAGTTGATCTTGGTTTATTCAATTGCAATATGGTTATAGTTTTTTATTGCAAGATGGTTATAGTAGTTCATGATTATCTTTCATGATGATCAATCAGCTATTGCCTTGGCTAAAAATATTGTAATGCATCAAAGGACAAGGCATGTTGAAATCCAAGCCCATTTTATCAGAGAGAAGGTATTGGATGGGACTATTCAATTGGAGTATTGCCCATCATCTTCTAATTTTGTTGATTTGTTCACCAAACCTATTCCCAAGGAGTAGTTTTGTAAGTTGAGGGACTCACTTGGTTTGGTGAAGTTGTCCTCAAGGGGGAATGAAGTGTAGTTACACTTGTGTGATGACAACTTCATCCTTATGAGGTGTTTTGTGCTATATATGAGTTGATCTTTGGTGGTATAATTGCTTTTTGGATCTCTTTTGAACATGGTACTTTCTTGTTTGCCTTGTGCAATTTTTGTACATGTTACTTTGTAGATGGCATTGTGCAATTATGGTATATGATGCAATTGGTTTATGCGACTCTTTTACATGGTACTTTCTTGTTGCCTTGTGCAGCTTTGTACATGTTTTTTTTATGTAGTTGGCATTATGCAATTGGTTTTTCATGGTACTTTCTTATTAGCATTTATGCTACTTTTGTACATGATATTTTATGGTTAGTTTTATGCAATTGGTGTGCACACTTTATTGTTTTCATATACCTTATGCAACTCTTGTACATGGTACTTTTTTTGTTAGCCTTGTGCTACTTTTGTACATGGTACTTTATAGTTTGCATTATCATGGCACTCCTTGTTTGCTTTATGCAACTTTGTACATGATATTTTTTGATCAACTATATAGCACGTGACTATAAGTATGGTTTGGCATCTTCTTATGATGACTTATAGTTCACTATTTGTTATATCAATTTTGTTATCATCTTTGGATATTCATATATGTTGTGGTGAATATATTTATGATGATGTATCTAACAAATCTTATGTTGAGTTCCTTGTAGCTTGTAGATACTTCCGTTTAGGATTTTGTAGGGTTACTGAAGACACCCTTGTGATGTTTTCTTCTTGTTATTTGCAACCACTTGTGGTTGATGGATGGATTTGTAAGCTACTTGTATCTGAAGCTACTCCGTTGGGGGCTTGCAATCTCATTTTGGCCCATTTTGTATTGGTGCCTTATTATAGACCATTCTTGGTCATAGAAGCTCATTGTAACTATATTACTCATTTTATTCTCATACTTGTTTGTATATTTAGGGGGAGAATGTTTCTTTGTATCATAATTCCTTTCTCAAATATTTTGTATTAAGGGGGAGTGTTGGAATATGTAATGCAACATTGTGTAAATTATTCTTAGACTAAAATATAAAGTCTAAAGAATAATATTTAGAAAATAATTCTATGTAAAAATATTCCCACCCAATTAATAAATAAAATAAGGGTGCTAGGAATATTTAATTTATGAAAAAAATTTACTCCCCCTTTTCTAGAAAATATTAGAAAGTAACTAATAAATTTCTAATATTTGATAGATGTCACTTATCACATATCTTAAAGATTAGATTGTGATAAAATTAGAAAGTAACTAAAGCACTTTCTAATATTTGATAGATTGTGATAATATTGGATTATGATAAGATTTTAGGGTTGTAGTAGAAAAGCTTCTCTTTAAATAGGGGTGTTTTCTACTACATATTATCACATATTATCATATCTTATCGTATCTTGTCATATTGACTTGTGTTGTAGGTTATGTTGATGCATATTGTTGCATAACATTGAAGCATTTTTGTATTGTTGAATCATTGAGTAATATAGTGAGTTTCATAGTGGATGTTTTCCTTCTTCATTTAAAGTAGGGTTTTACCACTCAATATTTGTGTTGTGGGTTTACCTCTTTTATATGTAATTGATCTTGTGGATCATTCTTCGATCTTGGGGAGACTTTGTTTGTCTCACATTCTTGAGGTAGATATGGGTGACTAAATTGATGGAAATATCTCCCTCTTTGTTTGTGCTCACATTTATTTATCTTTTACTTCAACACTTCACCTTAGCAATGGAAATTTGGAAAGAATGAATTATCTTCATAACTTCTTGATAAATTTATTTTAGATGATAAATAGATTTATTCTTAAATAAAAGAATATCTTAGATAGTCATTCATTTGAATAAATGGTAAATTTATTTTAGATGATAAATAGATTTATTCTTAAATAAAAGAATGTCTTAGATAGTCATTCCTTTAAATAAATGGTGAATTTAATTAAAGGATAATTATATTTGTAAATGCTTTATTTTAGGTGGCCTTTCATTCATATAAAATTGTAAGATTTATGTTAAATGATAATTGAGTGTATTCTTAAATAAAAGAATAGAAAAGAGGTAATGAAACCTATTTTTGCTTACCTCAAAATTGGGTGAGCCAACCAAAGCAGAGTCTAGCTAGTAAGAGGCATGGCTCCATTAATGCAATAATGGCTCCACCAGAGTGAGGGGATGGTTCCCTCTACATAAAGAAAAATACTTCAATATAGAGTGCAATGGAAAGGTAAAGAAGGGATGTCTCCTCTACCACCTGATGAGGCGGGGGTGCAGAAGTAATGACAGTGTTTTACAGATGAAAGTCGAAGAAGAGATAGGAATGCTAAGGCAAAAGGGAGAGGGGAGCAAAATAAATAGCAATAAACATATGGGACCTAGAGAAAAAAAAGGAGAAGAGAACGAGAAAGTGGGGTACCACACTCAGTCAAGTGACCATAAAAATTGAGCTGAGTAGGTGATAGGTTGGTATTCAAAACTCATTGCTTGTCTAGATTTTTTAATAGCTTTGTTAGTCGACAATTACTTTTTGCCTTTGTAGTGGTTGAGCAAAGCTCACCACTTGTTTTAGCTTTGTTAATAGCTTTGTTGGTCGAGAATTGATCATTGCTTTTGTAGTGGCTGAGTGAAGCTCATCACTTTTTTTATCTTTGTTAATAGCTTTATTGACCACGTGTTGCTCGTTGCCTTTGTAGTGGCTAAGTGAAGCTCACCATTTGTTCTAGCTTTGTTAATAGATCTATTAATTGGGCATTGCTCACTACTTTTATAGTGGACAAGTGAATCTCATCACTTGTTCTAGATTTGTTAATAGCTCTATTGGTCAAGTGTTTCTTGCTACCTTTGTAGTGGTTGAGTGAAGCTTACCACTTATTTTAGCTCTGTTAATAGCTCTATTGGATGATCATTGCTCACTACCTTTGTTGTGGCTGAGTGAATCTCATCACTTGTTCTAGCTTTATTAATAGCTCTATTGATCGAGTGTTACTTGTTACCTTTGTAGTGGTTGAGCGAAGCTCACCGCTTGTCTAGCTTTGTTAATCACTCTATTGGCTAAGCGTTGCTCGCTACCTTTGTAGTGGTCAAGAAAATCTCACCACTTATTTTAGCTTTGTTAATAGCTCTATGGTGGCAAAGCATTGCTCACTACCTCTATAGTGGCCAAGCAAAGCTCACTGTCATGGTATAGTTATGTTATAGTTTTAACCATAGTCGAGTGTAGCTCATCGTTGAGTGTAGCTCATTGTTATTGTGCACCCAAATTTGAAGGGTTGTACACATAGTGGATTAGAAGCATCATCTTAGGATCATAGGGTGGTGGGTAAAAATCTCCTATCGGCTCTAGTCAATTAGGAAGCTCATCTTACGGAGAAGGTTCCCTTGGTGGTAGACTTCTAATTTAATTTATATTATGTTCATTTTGTAAAATGAGGGTATGGGACCTTGCTTTATAAAATGGAATGGAATTCATATTATGTTGTATGTTCATTTTGTAAAATGAGGGTATGGGACCTTGCTTTATAAAATGGAATGGAATTTATATTATGTTGTGGTTCATTTTGTAAAATGAGGGTATGGGACCTTGCTTTATAAAATGGAATGGAATTTATATTATGTTGTATGTTCATTTTGTAAAATGAGGGTATGGGACCTTGCTTTATAAAATGGAATGGAATTCATATTATGTTGTATGTTCATTTTGTAAAATGAGGGTATGGGACCTTGCTTTATAAAATGGAATGGAATTTATATTATGTTTATGGTTCATTTTGTAAAATTAGGGTATGGGACCTTTCTTTATAAAATGAAATGGAATTCATATTATATTGTATGTTCATTTTGTAAAATGAGGGTATGGGACATTGCTTTATAAAATTTAATTTAATTTATATTATGTTTATGGTTCATTTTTTAAAATGAGGCTATGGGACCTTGCTTTATAAAATGGAATGGAATTTATATTATGTTGTGGTTCATTTTTTAAAATGAGGGTATGGGACCTTCTTTATAAAATGAATGGAATTTATATTATGTTGTGGTTCATTTTATAAAATGAGGGTATGGGACCTTGCTTTATGAAATGGAATGGATTTATATGATGTTATGGTTCATTTTGTAAAATGAAGGTATGGGACCTTGATTTATGAAATGGAATGGATTTATATGATGTTATGGTTCATTTTGTAAAATGAGGGTATGGGACCTTGCTTTATGAAATGGAATGGATTTATATGATGTTATGGTTCATTTTGTTAAATGAGGGTATGGAACTTTACTTTATGACATGGAATGGATTTATATGATGTTATGGTTCATTTTATAAAAGGAGGGTATGGGACCTTACTTTATGAAGTTATGAGAAACATATATATCTCAAAATAAATTGGTTTTCTTTGATTAAATGAGATGAAATAAACCAAAGCATTAAACAGTTAAGGGTATGGGACTTTAATTGCTAAGTGAGGGTTAGATCAATTATTGCAAAGAAATCATGATGTGGGATGCATAGTAGGATGACTCTCATAAGTGGGTGAGAGGGGTCATATATAGGGAAGCTCTATGATAATAACTATGCATTATAAATTTGAATTGCTTAGGTTAATTGTATAGTTGTAATTTGACAGATAAATGAGTAAATACATTAGAAGCATGTCTATCTGGATCCATGAGTGTCCTGATCCCCTACTATCCTCACTTGATATATGGAAGAGCGAGAGGACACAATTTAGGATATGGACTACTTTGCAAGTTTGCTCTCTACCTTATTTCCTTCTTGATTATGTAGTAGAATATATTTATAGGGAGATTTCCCCAATGGATTATATGTAAAGTAATTATGGAAATCATGGGATTTTGCCATATTTGCCTATGGATTGAATGAGCATTTTTTATTATTGTATTTTGGTATCATTTTTTATTGAAATCCTTCTTGATTATCTATCGTATTATTTCCCTTTAATGTATGTTTCATGGTTGTTTAATTTTGTTGTTTTGTTAGATTTAGTATCTAGATTTATATTTGATATTCGTATGAGTTTTTTATAAAATATAAAAATAAAATTTGTAAGTTCTACGTGAACTTAGAGGGTGACTTAAGGGCTTAATACCCCCTTAGGAATATGGTTTATCTAGGTTTAGAAGTTCATACCAAGGGTTAATATAGCTTGTCATAGGATGAGATTGATAGCTTAACTTACAATATACATAGCATACCCACACATAATGGTTTGTGTGTGGTATGGAGATGTGTGTATACATTCTAATGATTGAGGGTGGTAAGTCTAGCTCATCAAGAATGGTGATATGGATGGACTTACGTGCATGACATGAGATAGGTCTATGCAGAATGAACTTTCATGAGGGGAATATCATGTGGTATGGTTCTTGAGAAACTTAGGGGATGTCAAACATTAAGTTGGTTTAAGGTTGGATAGGTATTTATGAATCCTTCTTCTTGATCAAAAAAATTATATGAACCTTTTTTTCTTTTTTTTTGTGTGTTTTTCTTGTTTTCATATTTTAGGGTTGTTACATTTGTTATCAGAGCTCTAGGTTCGAGGGTATAGAGCTTATTATGTGCAAAAAGAGATTCATGTATATCCAATTAACAACCTACTTAGGGTTAAGCAAAAAGGGGCTAGGATAACCTAGAGTCTTTACTCATTTAGAATCTATGTATAATCAGTCCTAAGGGGAGATGAACATTGTGATACCTTAGTATGGGATCTGGTGTCAATGTTACATCATTAAATTGGAACCTTGTCCTAATTAGATTTCTAATGAATAGCAAGAAATAGCTTTGTAATGTGGTTGGGAATTAGTGAATCAACAAATAAACTAGGATCTAATTCTCTTCTTGGTTGGAACGATATCAAGATGCCACCTAAGGCCTGGATAGAGAGACCTCCACCTAGAAATACTCGACAAAGTAATTTCGAAGAAGAGATCCAAAATGAGGATCCAAGAAATGCCAATATGGGAATAGAACTTACTACTACATTTGATGAGATACAAGATCAATTAAGACAAGTGTGGGAAACTATGGTGAATCAAAAATTTTAGGCTAGATATTTGGAAGTCAACCAATTTGAGGGATTTATAGTAGAACAAAAACAAGCAAGAACCCTCTTATAAAATTAGATAATAAGATACCTAAAGAATGTATGTATCTCCAAATTTAATGGAGAAGGAGAGGGTGATGCAAATGAGGCTTGGTTAAGAGAACTAGAAGTTTTATTTACAGTAAAGTAATATTCCTAAGGAACATAAACTATTTGGGTTGCTATCTACCTTGAAGGAGCTACCCTAGATTTGTGGGAGACTTATTATGAGGAAACCAAAATAGAGTTGGTAGACATTCCATAGAAATAATTTGTGGACATATTCAAGAAGAGGTTCCTCATGGAGCATTTCTATGCTCTAAAATGTGAGGAGTTTTCCAATCTAAGACAAGGAACAAACTTAGTAGAGATATACTACAAGAAGCTAGTAATGTTGCTAAATTATGTACCTACCTATAACGAGAAAATGCAGATTCTTAAGTTTACCCATGGACTGCAATCAAGGTTGAAGCATGATATGGAGATGCAATAACCTAAGTCATTGCAAAAGGTATATGACCTTGCAAAGAAAGTAAAGTCACATTTCCATTACAAATATGAAACCTTGACTGATCAGGAATAGTAGAAATTAAAGAAGAGGAATAGCAAAGGGATTATAAAATGGGATGCCAAGCAAGAACAAAAGGTTAAGAATCCCTAGAATCTTGAGAATAAATTTAATGGAGGCTAAAAGAAGTTTAAAAATAACTTTTATAAGAAAGGCCACAAACCCAATAATGCTAAACCCCCTTCACAGAATCCACCAAGCCTTGTTCCAACAATTAAGGATGAAGAGAAGAAGACGAAAAAGAAACAAGGACCCAAGGATGGATGTTATCATTATTGAGGAGCACATTTTTCTAACAAATGTCCATACCGACCAGGGCCAAGCACACCTAGCACTAAAGGAAAGGAACCGATGCATAAGATCTATGTTGCAACTAGGAATTAGAAGCTAGAAGGGCAGACCACTCTGCTAATAATAAAAGGTAATATCTCTGATAAGAAAGTAAATATCTTAATAGATAGTGGAGCTACTGATAGTTTTATTACTTTCTAGCTATCCAAATATATGCTAGAAATTCTAGGATATTTGGCTCATGGATGGAAGGTTGAGTATGGATATGGATAGACCTACTACATAAACCAATGTTTCCCAATGATAGAAATTACCTTAGCTGATGGAACTATAGAAGGATGCTTATATGTAGCCCCACTTCATGCCTTTGATGTAATTTTGGGAATGGATTGGTTGTAGGCCCATAAAGTTGTAGTTAACTTCCAATATAGATGGATCAAGTATTCCTAGGAAGGTGAGGCAATATAGTGAATTCATAGTAATCAATGGGTATTTAAATCCCAAATTTTGTCAGGTATGTAATTAAAGAAAGCCCACAAGAAAGGAGGGACTGTCTATGTGGTAAATATGAATTAATTCAAAAGGAACCTAAAGGGAGAAATGTATGAGACTTACCCAATTTTATAGTAATTCTAGGATGTGTTTCCTAAGGATCTACCTAGGCTCCCTCCAATACGAGAATTTGACTTCACCATTGATCTTATACCAATAGTATAGGATGTTGCCCATTGATATGCAAGAATTAAAAGTATAGTTACAAGGGTTATTAAATAAGAGGTTGATAAAACTGAGTGTGTCACCTTGGGGTGCACCTATTTTTATAAAAGAGGATGGGTCTTTAATATTGTGTATCAAATATTGAATGTAGAATAAAGCTACCATCAAGAACTGGTACCCCTACCCAGGATCTAAGATTTATTTGACCAACTAAGAGATGCCATAATATTTACCAATATATATTTGAGATCGAGTTATCATCAATTAAGGACACGTGAGAAGGGCACTCACATAATGGCATTTATGATAAGGTATGTACATTATGATTTCAACATCCTACCTTTTGGGCTGACTAATGCCCTACTACCTAAATGAATGTAATGAATAGTGTTTTTAGAAGGCATCTAGACCATTTTGTCCTTGTGTTCTTAGACAACATTCTAATAAACTCTCGAAACAAGGAAGAGCACAACAAGCATCTCAAGGTTGTGTTGGAACTATTGAGAAAAATTTGACTTTGTGGGAACCTAGCCAAAAGTGATTTCTATGTTTTAGAGGTGCACTATTTAGGGCACATCATATCAATAGAATGGATTGTGGGTACAAAATCCACATCATAGAAGAAGTGATAAGAGGATTTGCTCAGTTTGAAAATTTTGATAAGTTTTGTAAACCGTATAGGTAGGAGTAAACCATAAAACCTGAAGGGAAAACCATACAAAGAGAAGGATTTACTAAGTATGAAATTGTGCAAGCTCCATAACTATACAATTTTGGACCATACAATGGTATGGTTTGGGTTCCGTACAAGTTCTATTATCACAAGTTGATAGTTGTAAAGACTATACAATTGTATGATTTGGTCCATCGATTGGGAATAGAAAATTGATCATTCTAAGCCTTGGAAACCACCTCCCCACTAGGAATACTACACCCCTATGCTACATTTGGTACCATTGCCTTATCGAACTTGGCATTTTTGTTAAAATGGGTCAAATTGACAAGTAAAGAATACTACAAAATTGGAGGTGAATGATAGACACCAATGTGCAAAGGTGTAGGAGATGGGAAGTATGAGAGAAAATTCTAGTAAGAAGGAGCATGAAAGAGAGAATGCAAGTAACTCAGACCATAGTACACATGAACCAAAAATAGAGCAAGTTTGGGCATCTGAAGAAGGAGATTTTGAAACACTATTGATAGAGATAGAAGAGGGGGTAACAGAACCACCTAGCGTAGAGGCACGAGTTGATAGAGAAGTAGTGCATGAGGAAGGAGAGTGGATGGTGACACCTAAGAAAGTGATGGAAGGGTTGCAAGGGAGTGTAGAGGATGGGAGTCAAGCACTAGAGCAATAGGGCATGAGGTCTCAAGAGGAAGGACCAAGACCATCTCCCTCACATCAATGAAGGAAGTCATGGAGTGAAGATGCACGTGAGTTTGGTCAATGATTGGTGGGATAGAATAAGATACCTTGGATAGAAACTTTTGATGATGACTGTAGTAAAACACCCCCAAGGAGGAATCAGATAGAGATTCCATGGGAGACCTCAAGTGATGAGGATGATTCTCCGAATATGGCTAATAAGGCAGCCAAGTAGAGATGTCCACCTTTTATAGGTGAGGGTAAGGAAGACCCCACAAGATATATCAGAACTTGTATAACCATTTGGAGAGAAAATGGTGTAGACCATCCAGATGATTGGGTAACTTTATTTCCTACTACCTTGAGAGGATTGGTGATGGATTGGTATCTGAAGAGGGAAAATACAATAGATTTTTAGACTTGGAATCAAGTGAAGGAGAAATTCATTGAGGAATTTTACCCTTTGAAGGATGATGGAGATATTGTTACTGAACTTTGTATGATGAAGCAAAATCTTGATGAAGATGTAAAATCATACAACCATAGACTAAAGTAGTTAGTAGATAAGATGCAGATGCCTTTGGCAGATGTATTGGTGAAGTGATGGTTTGTAGATGGATTACTACCAAAATATAAGAAAAATATGAAGGTAGTACCATCAAAAATGTATGAGGAAGTTGTAAAGCATGCAAAGAATTTTGAAAGTGAATCAAAATAGATGTACATAGGAATTTTATCTCATCCCAAGTCCAATGATTTAGATAGTGGAGAAGATGACACTATACAGAGGATAGTAGCATCATTTCATCAGGAGTTTGACAAGATCATGAAAGAACAAAGAAGCAAACCTGATAGGAATGATATTTGGTGCACATAATGCAAGATTGAAGGTCATACAAATGTAAAGTATCCATGAAATGATTATTGTCATATCTGTAATGTGATGGGACATGAGGTGATGCTATGTCCATATAATGCAAGAGTACATCCATAGGTCTTGACAATCTAGGAGCAGGAAGAGAAATCGAAGACCCTAGGAAGTGGGCAACAAGCAACAAGTGGTGGTTATAGAAATAGTCGATGAGGTGGAAGGCTAAACTAGGGCAATCGACAAGGAGGACAGAGTCATTTGTAGTATGATTCGAAAGGGAGGTTGATCATACAATGTCACAATTGCCAAGAATGGGGGCATTTCATGAAAAATATCCTTCACCTCAGAGACAGGAAACACAACAAGTGAACACTACACATATGTGTAGGTGGTGTGGTCCGGGTAACCACAAGGAAGCAAATTTCCCCAAGCAGGTGAGTTCAAGTAACCCATAGAATGTAAATTATTTAGATATTGAGGTTCCTCAAGTTAAGGAGGAAACCCAAGAAGTTTTAGCCATGACAAGGAATCAGGCTAAAAAGGATAAGTATCTAGAGCCAACAAAGGAAAAGTAGTGCTAGCAAGTAGCAAAGAAAATACTACAGGATGAAGCACAAAAAGCTAAACAAGTGAAGTTAGCTAAAGAAAAGGAACTAAAAAATCCATCAGAAGAGAAGGCAATTGTGCAGAGTCTGGAAGCACAGGTTTTGGACACCATAGTAGAGATCAAAGTGGCTAACCTATTGGAAGCTATCCCATCATTACAGAAAGTGATGGTGGAAGAGATACAACCGCATAAGGTGATGGAAGTGCAGAGTCAACCGATTCAGGAAAAGAAATAGAAATACCAATTCATGGATCCTACTATATTGATGATTGATGTGGGAAAGAAACCTGCATTAGTTCATATGGAGATCCTAGGGCACAAATTGACACAAGTTATTATGGATGGAGGATCCAACATCAATGTGCTACCTAAAAGGACCTAGCTAGAACTAGGTGCTCCATCTCTATGGGCATCGAGCTTTCGATTATATGGTGTTGACCAGTATGGTATCGAGACAAAGGGAGTCTTGATAGCACAACAAGTGGTGATAGCTGACCAAGAGTTTGTCTTGGATTTCATTGTGATTACTATGCAGAAGCTTACATATGATGCTCTATTGGGAAGAGGATGGCTACGAGTAGCCAAAGTTAATCACAACTAGGGAAATAATCAGATCACTTTCAAGAAGGGACAACACAAATATATGATTAATCTGACTAATCAAAAGGTTAGTGAGGATGTAGCTATGATCGATGAATTAAAAAATTCCTTAGGAGATGAAGGATATGAACTAGATGGAGAAGGAATGTTGTACCTGGATGAATGTAGTGAAGATGAAGCTAGATCTGATAGTGGACTTCTTCATTGGAAAATGGAGGAGTATAAAATTTTTCAGCCCAACTACCTCTGTATTGACTTAGAGGAGATCAAGGAAAAACAAGATGAAACCAAAGTCAGCCAGGAACCTAAGAAGGAGGTGGAAGAGAAATGGACATTTCCAAAGAGTTTTGTAGAGTATACAGTAGGAGATGCAGAAATTGATGCAAGATCAACACACCCAAAGAATGTGGAGAAAGTAGCAAGTGAGCTAAAGAATATCAAATATGAAGGACCTCGGATAGTGGACATCAATCTAGGGATGGAGGATGAACCTAGGATGATTCACTATGGTGATGATTGGAACCCTGTACTGAAAGTGATAGCTTTTAAGATATTCTTGGAATATAAGGATGTCTTTGCATGGACATACAAGGACTTGAAGGGAGTACCACTTGAGTTATGTGTCCACAAGATTACACTAATTCCTGGAGCACAACCCGTAAGGAGGAGACCATATAGAATGAACCCAAAATATGTTGCATTAGTGAACGTAGAGATAGAGAAGATGTTGGAGGTAGGAATCATCTTCAAGGTTATGACTAGTGAGTGGGTATCACCTATAGTGGTCACCTTGAAGAAGGAAGTGGATAAAATTAGAATATGTGTGGACTTTAGGAGTCTAAATGTAGTAACTATTAAGGACCCCTTCCCTATTCCCTTCATAGATTCTATCCTGGAGGAAGTCATAGGACATGAGATCTATTCATTTTTGGATGGATTTTTGGGTTACAATCAAATAAGTATAGCTAAGGAGGATAAGTTGAAGACCACATTTATTGTGGAGAATGGCATCTATGCATACAATCGAATGCCATTCGGGCTCTGTAATGCCCTAACTACATTTTAGCGCATCATACTGTATATATTTGATCAGTTGGCAATAGGGAACTTCAAAGCATTTTTGGATGATTGGTCCATTTATGGGAAGATCAAGGAGCATCTTCCTACCCTCAGTGAATGCATGAGTAGGTGCAAAAATGCACAGATATCATTAAACCCTAGGAAGTGTTACCTGATGGTACCATATGGAAAATTGTTAGGACACATAGTGTGCAGTGAAGGATTAAAAATAGATCCTGATAAGATCCATGTGATATTGCACATGGAAGAACCATATGATGTGAGTTCACTTAAAACCTTCCTTGGATCGATGGGGTATTATCGAAGGTTTATTAGGAATTATGCACATGTATCCTATCCATTGGATTCATTGATGAAGAAGAATATTCCTTTTAGATGGATAGAGGAGCACCAAGGAGCCTTTGAGGAGTTGAAGGCTAAGCTTGTGAGTAGCCCGATTTTGGTGTTCTCAAATTGGGATAAGGAATTCCATGTCCATATTGATGCTTCAAATTTTGCAATCGGATGTGCTTTGGCACAAGAAGGATAGTTCAGGCTGGATCAACCTATTTTCTTTGCTAGTCACCTATTGTCAAGGGTGGAGAGAAATTATAGTACAATAGAAAGAGAAGCTTTGGGAATGGTATATGTAGTCCAAAATTTTAGGCATTACCTACTGGTGAATCCCTTTGCTTTTTATGTAGATCACCAAGCCCTATTGTACTTGATAAATAAATCGGTGATACAAGGATGGGTCAATAGGTGGCTCATCACCCTACAGGAGTTCGTATTTTGAGTAGTAGTGAGACCTAGTAAGAAGCATGTAATTGTAGACTAGTTATCTCGGATACGATCAGGAGAGCCTATAGGAATAGGGTTTCAGATGAATTCCTTGATGCATAGTTATTTGCCATCAATGTTGTTCCATCATGGTACAAGTTGATTGGCTAGTACCTTTCCATAGGAGAGTTGCCACAAGAAATGATGGCAATCAAGAAAAATAAAGTGATTATGAAGTCAACACCTTTCCAGTTAATAGCAGGATTGTTGTATAAAATGGGAAGTGATGGTATCTTACGAAGATGTGTGATGGAGGAAGAAGTCAAAGTGGTATTGAAAGAAGCTCATGAAGGCTTAGTAGGAGGGCACATGGGACCAGATGCGATCACTAGGAAAATATTACTAGCAGGATTATGGTGGCCCACACTATATAATGATGCAAAAGAGTATGTGAAAGCATGCGATACTTGTCAAAGGGTAGGAAAGCCAGTAAAGAGGGACTTTATGCCTTTGCATCCATCACAACCCTAAGAATTATTTGAAATATGGGGATTGGACTTCATCGGACCATTGAAGACATCTCATAGAAGGAAGTGTAGGTACATTGTGGTAGCAATGGAATACTTGACAAAGTGGGTCAAAGTGAGAGCATTACCTGATAACTCAGCTAAAAGTACAACAAGATTCTTGTATGAGTAGGTAATTACAAGATTTGGTATTCTACTATAGATAATGAGTGATCGAGGAGGACACTTTATCAATGAAATCATCAAGATGCTGACAATAGAATTCAAGATTTTGCACTCATTGTCTAGTTCGTACTATCCTAGAGCAAATGGGTAGGCGGAAGCAACAAATAAAGTCTTGGTATCTACTTTGTATAAAACCTATGGAATAGAAGGAGTATATTGGGAGGAAAGGCTACCATCTATTTTGTGGGTATATAGAACAAATTTTAAACCAACAATAGAGCATACACCTTTCTAGTTGATGTATGGATAGGAGGTAGTGGTGCTAGTTGAATTCTTGATACCAAGTTTGAGAGTCATGGTGGAGCATCGCTTGGGTGATCAAGAAATTTTGGAAGAGTGATTGACAACACTGATCAAGTTAGATGAAAGAAGAGTCATGGCACAATGGGTGATTGAGGTAGCTCAAAAAAGAAGGAAGTTATGGCATGACAAACACTTGAGGAAGTTAGAACTTAGTCTAGGTGACTTGGTTCTAAAGTTTAATGGAAAGTGGGAAATCAAGCTTGGTAAGTTGAAGACTTTATGGCTTGGTCCCTATAAAGTGGTAGAAGTAATGAATAATGGAGTAGTCAAGTTGCAAAACTTGAATGGGATTGAGGTACCTAACATTGTAAATGGCTCAAAGTTGAAGCCTTACAAAGTATAGTGCTTATTCATTTCTTCAGAAGAGATCGAATGAAGAAGATGAGTAGAAGCTCAATGGAGGACTCAAGGTGAGCAAGGTCCATCATAGGAAGAGCCTGACATGGGACTCACATGCTTATTTGTAGAAGGGGAGGAGACAAGACCAACCATAGAATAGTAGGAGTTGGCACCTCGACCTAGAGAAAGAAGAATATTGTGGGTGCATGTCATATTTGTGGATGGGACTGAATGAGTAATAGAGGAAGATGAAGAATGGATTCCTCCAAATGAAAGAGGATATCAGGAGATAGTACTATTACCTAGAAATAGGGGAAGGCAAGAAGAAGCACCCCAAGTAAATAGGAATATGATGTATCCTTGGGTGGAGCGTAGAGAACTACCCCAACAAGCTGAAGGATGAAGAAGGATACGGTTAATAGTACGATATGAGGATAGAGTGGACACTTTTGAAATGGAAGTTCTAGAAGAGAATAGGAATGAGACCATCGATGAAGAATTGGTTGGACTTACTCCATTAGCTTAGATAGGGCTATTATAATAGAGAATGTGATTATAGACTCAAAAACTATAGGAGGAATATCAGATATTGTGAGGTCATAATGCAAGGTTGAGAGAACAAACCATCCAGGAATTGGATAGCACAATACGAAGGTTGGATGAACAAAGAATAGCTAGGCTACAGGAGCTAGAAGGGGAACCTGAGGATAATGAGGGGATAACTCCAAGGAGTGGTATAAGAAATGATGGTGCAAGCACAAGTTCACAAGTACCACCAAGTGATCCACCAATGATGAATGAAGATGCAGAGATGCTTTGGTGAGACATTGAGGAAGCAACCACATCACCTGAATCACAAGGTAATGCATAACTGGATTTGAGTGACTCCAGTGATGAAGGAATACCTTGGCTAGTAAGGGAACCTAGCATAAAAAGTAGTGATGATGATGATTTCCCAGGGAATCCCTAGAATCCTCAAGATGATCATGATCCCCCAACATGTACAACAACACATCGACAACTAGGGAGATCATAGGAGCATCAAACCAACCTTGATCTACAAGCATATATAATAGCCCATTGATAGTTAAGAAGACAAAGGAGATAAGTAAGGAGATTGGAGAGATTGATGAATTTACCAATAGATTGGGTGGAATAGAGAGAAGATAATCGAAATGACTCAAGTTCTGAGATAGATTTTTCGATGCATATAGAGAGATCTTGGCAACTTCATCTCCATAAAGATGCTTCAAGGAAAGAATATGGAGATATCACTTAGTATATGCAGATCATAGAATCAGAGCACTATGATAATTATCACCAAGTGCAAGATGAAGTAGAAGTCCACTAGCCAACATTGAGTTGGTAGAGATAACTCTTGATAACCAAGCAATGGGAGGAAGGAATAGACAAGGACCCCTAAGGCTTCATCTAGGAAGGGGAGGAGGTATTCGACCATGGAATGAATAAGGACAAGGTGATGTTACAATTAGAGGAGGAAGAGGATGAGGAAGGTTTTGACCCCCTACTCCTAGATGGTTGGGAGATGCACCCTTAGCATGTTTGAACTAGACAAGGAATCTACAGGATATACCATGGATGAGAGGGATATTACCAAACCCCACAAGGTAGTATCCATTGGGATGACCACCCCTAATCTGATGAGGACCTCGAAGAGTGGTAGGTGGTAGAGGATTACTCCAAGAAAGGGAGGAATCACCACTAGCATAGAGAAGCTCGATGTCAAGAGGAATAGGATGGGGAAGACACTCGTATGGTAGAGGCCTTGTTGGTAGAGGAAGAGTGCATTTTGTAGATGAAAGAAACTAGGGACAATAAAGGATCTGATCACCAAGTTTAGAGCAAGAATTGATCTGAGGAGATAGGTGAAGAAGTCACTTGAATGATAGTAGAGTAGTAAGGACACCGCTACCAAGGGATCAATCACCTATATGACAAGAGGAAGGGACACTAGGTGAAGATACTCCAGCTTGCAATTGTACAATCCCAAATTGTACACATGGTACTGGAAGGCTAGGGAACTTGGTAACATCACAAGTGGAGATGAATCACCCTAGAGAGCAAGTGGTGCTAGATGACACAATCACTCAGAATGTCATGGTCGAACCTCCAAGAGAAGAATCATATGGGATCGTACAAGTGAATGTCATTATGCGATTTCCATGATGGTAAGTGTAAATAGGTTAGGAAATGAAAAAAAAAAAAAAAAAAAAAAAAATAAAATGCCTTAGTTGTGAAAATCCCTCGGGATGCAATTAAGAAGGAAGTGGGTTGAAAATTAGAAATGGTGACCTCTTCAAAGAGAGAAAATAGAAAAATTCTCTAAGTGATAGATCGTACAAGTCAAATTTAAAGCTGAAAAAGCATAAGTGGGAGATCGTACAAGAAAATTGGAAAAAGTACATGCAAAATCATACAAGGAGGCATGTTGTATGATTTAGATCGTACAATGTATGGTTCTAGGTGCAATTGTATGATTTTCAACCATCACATTTAATGTTCACATGTGTGGAATGATGTGTTGTCAAAAAAGCATGAGAAAAAGTTAAAATCACATGGGAAAGCGATGAGTTGTCAATCATCTAGGCAAGGAAGATGAAAAGACATGCAAAGTGGTACAATTTCAAATTTGGAGTGGTTAGGGTTTGAGAACAATTTAAATACAAGGCTCACCTTAGCAATTTTACAAATCGTACAAGGAGGAATTCAAATTTTTAGGAGGATGAAGGTGAAAAGTATGCAACTGAATGGAATCGACTGCATGGGCATTAAAATTCATCAGTGAGCTACAATATTGCATGACCCATTTTTAAATTTGCACCAGGGAGACTTTTCATTCAAGAAAATCAAATCGGAGAAGAAAAGCAAGGGTTTGACTCCATTAAAAGTAGATTTCAAGTTTAGTTAAAGGAAAATGAGGGTTTGTAGTAGAAGACATCCAAGTATGAACTAGATTGGGAAAAATGTACACTAGGGTTTGAGGAAGTTGTGGATTGGAGTTAGAGTAGAGAAATTGTAGGAGAAAGAAGATTACAAACCCTAATCTGATAAAAGTGGCCAAAAATAAATTGGAGAAGATAGAGGGAAGGAAGGAGAAGATCGTACAACCCTATTAAATAGCTAAGAAATTTTTTTTTGGGGATAAATTGTGCCAAGTGTGGAAAAATTGAAGAATTGCTCCAAAAGGCATTGAAAAGATAGATCAGGGTATTTCGGCAATAGGTCAGTGAGAAATCATGGAGGAGAAGTGAAAATATGATTTTTAGGTGAACAAGGGTTTCAAGGGATGTATTGTATGATTTGGAGGTAGATTATGATCTCGGAAAAAATATTGTATGATTTTAGAATTTTGGGTTATTTTAAGATTTTTGAGCAAATCATATAAAATTATATATATTTGATGAAGGGGAGTAGCTAGATAGGGATATTGTATGGAGTGGTATGACCCTATATTTTTGTGTAGTAGTTGTATGATTTGTAGAAGATTGAATAGTTTGAAGTAGTTAGAAGATTGTACGATCTAGAGGTGGTTGTTGATTTGGAAACTGTACAGGAGCAAGTTGAAGAGCGTATTGTATGATTTATAGTAGACTGTATAATTTTTAGAACACTTCTAATTGTAGAATTGGTGATGTTCAAGTAGCAAGCTAATCGAAGGAATGGTAAGAAAATGATTTCAGCCAAAGAGTTCGGATATCGGTTAAGAAGAATTGTAGCCAATAGGGTGGAACGGTCACCAGGACCTCCACGAGAGAGAGTCACATCCATGGCAATACCAAGGGTGATAGTTTTAGTCTCATGGTTGGTGTGGTACTCATCCTTGGAGGAGAGGAGGATACAGGCCATGGAGAGGGCAGAGGTATTGGAGGGTTGATCGGAGGACACCACCAAGATTTTGAGAGGAGGAAATGGCACAAGAGAGGATCTTGAGGAGGGATTTGAGGAGTGAAGTACATTACCTAGATCTCAATGAGGATCTAAGTAGTGAACCTGAGGAGAGCCAGGTTGAGATAATGAATATATCATTCATACAACATGGAGGAGAGACATGCAGGAAGTGGTGGAGTAATGAAGAAAATAAGAACCACCCTTGGAGGAAATAGTTTGAGGAGGTTGGTGTAGCTGTAATAGCATAAGTGCCACCACACTAGAAGATCTTCTATAATTATCTATTGTATATGGTTTAGGTGTATAATCCTACAACTAGAATTACCTATGTCAATGTGGGCAAGCGGTTAGTGAAAGTAGAAGTTATAATAGAGGCATTCAGGAAAATATTTGGATTGCTAGCATATGGCATGGAGGTAGTTAAGAAGTTGGTTGATCTAATTGAGACACATCACATCATCACTTCACTTACCAATGTGAAATCATCGATCGATGCGAAGATCTCGGGTGTAGGGACTCGAGGAATTAAATAGAGCTAGTTGAAAGGGAAATATTGGCCATGTGCTATGAATACTATGATGGCTCAACTGTCAGGGGATACATGAGCCATGGAGATGCCAATATGGATGGCTCAATATGTGGAGGGTATCACCAAAGGAATTAGGTATGATTGGGGTACCTATTTAGAGAAAAATATGCATGAAGTACTGATAAAGAGGTTAAAGAATTTTGGGATGACTTTCCATGCCATTGGATTGTTATTAAATGTTGTTATAGAGATGGGAATCCACTTTCCAAGTTTGATAGAACCTAGGAATGTTAAGGTAGGATAGCCAACCATTTTGAGGTAGGTGAAGTTAGTTCATAGGGAGACTCCAGAGAAGTCTCAAACAAAGAAAGAACAATAGGCCACTATAGTATAGGAGGATACTTCTTGGATGAGGATGTACACCCTCAAAGGAAAAGGTCTAGGAAGTTGGAACCTAAACTGGAACAACAAGCACTTCAACAATGGTAGTAGGAGTAGTCATCAGTTTAGGAAAGGGAGGAAATTATGGGGAGGCAATCCAGCCTAGTATGAGTAAGAACAAGGAGACAATGGGAAATAATGGTGAATAATCTTATTCTAGAAAAATAAGTCGAGCCTATAGAAGAATCAGCAAGAAGAAGAATAGTCAGACTCGAAGAAGCTAGATTTGCATGATTGGAATTGGATAGGAGTAGAGGAGATGTTGGAATCCCCATAGATTTTCTAGCATGATGAATTTGAAATTTTGGACTCTTCAAAAATGTTGGAGGATATATAAGTGAGGTAGATAGCATAGGAAGTAGCAGCCACTACTTAGGAGGAAAAAGAGAAAGTCGAGGTGAGAGTGGAAGCCTTAGAGGAAGAGTCTAGAGAAAATAAGAAGCCTCATTTCAAATTCATGATGGGAGGAGGTTTGAATAAAAATAATTAGAGTGATGCACAAGAAGAGATGAAGGCATCATAGGAACAAGAAGAACCTATTGTTGAAAAAGTCACAGCAATGGAAACCCAATAGAATTAGGAAGAAGAGCAGGTGACAGAAGAACAACAGGTGGGCTTGACTGAATAAAAAGAAGCCTAAGAATCGATAGAACAACAACAATATCAGTAGGAGATTGTGAATGTAGAAGATATGTGGAGGTGGAGAGGACTGTGGAATAGACTCCACCAAGGAAAAGATAAACATAGAGAGAGCACTACTAGAGCTTGGGGAAGCTCTAGCCACCACA
Organism: Wollemia nobilis; assembly: GCA_028583015.1. Taxonomy (NCBI): domain Eukaryota; kingdom Viridiplantae; phylum Streptophyta; class Pinopsida; order Araucariales; family Araucariaceae; genus Wollemia; species Wollemia nobilis. The sequence continues at coordinate 9,733,929 of JAQPPZ010016858.1, read as the reverse complement.
TGGAAGAAGAGGAAGAATGAACTCCTATAGATGAGGAACTGCAGAGGATGCAAACAAGTTATCTCTTGGAGGTACCATAGTTCACAAATATTGAAACTAAGGAGGATGCAAAGGAGTAGAAGATAAGGTGGAACATTTCTTCTCTCAGATAGGCAATGCCATAGCTAGCACCAAATTATAGTTTTGTATTGGATGCATGGGAGAGTTGAAGCTATGGGAAGAACAAGTGTTTCTCAAGTTGGAGAAGATAATAGAATGGGTGAGCAATGAGGAGTGTACAAGGAGAATTGTGGATATTCATGTACAACACCCATGGAAGTTACCTAAGGAAGAGGTAACAATGATGTTGGGAAGAGATGACTTGCTAGATGGAGTGAGAACCAATTATAGGTAGCATCTGAGGTTGTACCTAGATAGAGCCAATTATTCGACTTGTCCCATGAATATAATAGAGTTGGAACATAAGAGGGTCACTACAAGATTGGCTATCACTCTAAGGAAGTTGAACTTCCTAACACATTGGATAGAGTGGTTGAGCATAGGATTGGAGCAGATCTATCAGCTCAAGGAAGCTCAGAAAGAGGAGATAGAGGCCACTCAAAAAGAAATGATTGCAATGGAGGAAGAATTGTAGAAGAGTAAGGTTATGGTAGAAGAAGAAATTGGAAGAAGAATTGCTAAGTACTAGGGCTGATTTTGAGGCTAAAATTAGTTCGCTTGAAGAGGAGAAGTGATAGGTCTCACAAATGGTAGAAGATAAGATTAAGGAGTTGGAAGCTCAACTCAGAGCAAAGGATGAATAACTAAAAATATAGTTGGTCAAGAAAGATGAGCAACTAGCAATGTAGGCTAAGAAGATAGAAGAGCTCACATAGGACAATAAATGATATAATGATATAGTCTTGGATAAGCAAGCATAGTTGAGTGCTAAGGAAGATATTGTTCATGCTTTGGAGGTAGATATTCATCACCATCTGTAGACCATTATAGATAAGAATGAAGAATTACAAGTAATAACTTGAATAGAAGCACATTTGTAGGAGAAGCTGAAGAAGAGTGCCACTGATCATGAAAAGCAATTGAGGGAACTCCTGAAGACTATCGAAGAGAAAGCTAATCACCATGGGTTGAAAGTAGTAGAAATGGGTAACTACGTAGCCAAGTTGAAGAATCAATGTGTAATTCTTCAAACCCAAGTGGAAGACCTAAAAGTTGTAGTCATGGATTATGAGGTATAGCTGAAATAAAAATATGAGTCGATGAGGACACCAACCAAAGTAAAGGGAGGGTAGATGTAGGCAACAAATCCACCTCCTAGAAGAAGAAGTGATAAGAGGATTTGCCCAAGTTTGACAATTTTGACAAGTTTTGTAAATCATATAGGTAGGAGTAAACCATACAACTGAAGGGAAAACCATACAAAGTGAAGGTAAATCATACAATGTGCAATGAAATGAAATGAAATGCATGGGAAATGTAATTTAAGTTGTAATTGCGCATGAATTTGATAATTAAGGTGTTTAGACTTAGTAAAAGTCTTAATTAATGTATTCTGTTATGCATGGGTAGTTGTGAATAATGAATTGCCTTAGGAACCACTTTGGAATGGCTTAGGCAATGTTATATAAGGCCCCATTTTCAATTTTGATAGTCTGGTTAGTCTAGGAATGCTAGGAGTTTTGGCTATGTTCTGATGTGAAGTGTTATTGCATATCTATGATTGTTTGATGACATTGTTGAATAGTAATGAAGAATAATCATAGTTCATAGTTTCTCTCATGTATTGTATGATCTTGGAATGGTAGAATAGTATTTTATAGTTTATCTCTATTGCATGTACTTCTTTTTGGTTGTTATTGCTACTTAATGCATTGCTATGGAGGAATTGGATTAAACCAGCATTGGTGTGGACCTGATGAATGATCTGTGATGATGATGATATCAAGGAAGATGTATTGAAGGCTGTTGTATGATTTTTGGATGTGCCATTGGATATAGAACTCTCTCAAACCCTGATAAAGTAACTTGCATGTTGGTAGAATTAGGATTAATTGCCATATTAAATCCTTACAAAACTTATCTGAGAGAGATTGGTCTAGGAGAATATCCAATTTGGCACTTGGTTGTACCTTCGTTTCATACAAATCGTACACCAGAGCTCTTACAAATCGTACAGAAGACACTTACCCGATTTGGCAGTTTATGCGATTGAGGGAAATTTACCCGATTTGGCAGCATTGGGAAATCGAACAGTTTAGTTACAAAACTGTGTACGATGGCTTGCAAAACCAAATATGAAGGATTGGCTAAGTGTGAAATCGTACAAGCTCCATCACTGTATGATTTGGGATCGTACAGTGGTACGATTTGGGTTCCGTACAAGTTGTTTAGTTGTCGCACATTGATAGTTGTAAAGATTGTACGGTTGTACGATTTGGTCCATCGATTGGGAATAGCAAATTGATCATTCTAAGCCTTGGAAACCACCTCCCCACTGGGAATACTACACCCCTATGCTATAGGTATCACCGTGGATCTAGAGAAAATAAAATACATGCTAAACTGGCCATCTCCTACCAAAGTTACAGAGGTAAGGAGCTTCATGGGCTTAGCAAGATATTACCGACGTCACATAAAATATTTCTCAAATATTGCTTTAATAATAATTAAAATTAAGAAGAAAGGAAAGGAATTCAAATGGAAAAAAAAATTTAAGTTTTTTTTCATGTTGTTAAAGCAAAAACTCACTACTGCACCAATACTAAAGATTCCAAACCCCCAAGGAGATTTTACAGTGTGCACAGATGCATAATTGGAAGGATTAGGGGGAGTACTCATGCAAAGGAAGTTTTTAGTAGCATATACCTCTAGGATTCTCAAAAATTATGAAGTCAACTATGATACTCATGATTTGGAATTAGCCACTATAGTACATGGCCTGAAGGTTCAGTGCCACTATCTGGTAGGAAGAAATTTTGAATTAAAAACGGATCATCAAAGCTTAAAATACATATTCACCCAACCAATACTCAATGTAATACAAAGAAGGTGGGTTTATTTTCTCATTGAGTATGACTTTGATATTGAGTACATAAAATGGAAATACAATAAGGTGGCAGATACTTTGAGTAGAAGATGCATATCATCCCTAACCAGGAGTCATGTAAATCTCATGAACCAAGTAAGGTAAGAGCAAAAAAGGGATGAGAATTTCCAAGAAATTCAAGCAAGAATGAGCAAATATCTTGATATTAATAAAGAGTTTGGGGTGATAGATGACCTTCTATGCTATAAAGGGAGAGTCATCGTACCAAAATCAGGAGATTCAAAGAGGCCAATAATCCAAGAAGCCCATAGATATCCTTATACAGCTCACCCTAAAGGGGAAAAAATGAGGGAAATTTTGAAGAGGACCTTCTTTTGGGTAGGAATGAAGAAGAATATTACATATTTCATAGATCAATGCCTTGAATGTCATAGGTTCAAAGCAAAAAGCAAAAATCTCACAGGATATTTGTACCCTCAGTGTACCTACTCATAAATGGTAGGTCATATCAATGGAATTACTGATAACCCGGTATCAACATGATGCAATTTTTGTGGTGGTTGAAAAATTGACCAAGGTTGCACACTTCATACCTGGGAGCACCAATGATGATGTTAAAATAGTGTCTAATAGATTTATAAATAAAGTGTTATGATTGCATGGATTTCCAAAGGTAATCATATCATATAGGGATTCCAAGTTCACTTCTAAATTTTGGAGATCCCTTCACTAGGCAATAGGCATAAAATTGCACATGAGTTCAGAATACCACCCTAAAATGAATGGTCATATGAAGTGGGTAAACCAAATATTAGAGTATATGCTCCGCATGTATTGCATGGACCACAAGAATCAATGGGAATATTTTCTACCGTTAGTAGAATTTGCCTATAATAATGGATATCACTCTTCCCTAGGGATGGCACCCTTTGATGCTTTATATGGAAGAAGGTGTAGAATGCCATTCTCTTGGGATAATCCTAAAGATAGAACTATGATTGGACCAAAAATGGTCAAGAAAATGGAGGAACAAATTAGGGTAATTAGGCAAAGGCTAAAGGAAGCTTTTGATAGGCAAAAGAGTTATGCCTATCTAAAGAGGATTCTCTGAGAGTACTCGGTGGGAGATAAAGTGTTCCTAAGAGTCAAACCAATGAAAAGTATGATCAAATCCATAAAATTGAATCCACATTTTGTAGGACCCTTTGAGATCATCGAGAAAATTAGTCTAGTTGCATACCGACTCACCTTACCTCCTAATTTATCAAAAATCCATGACACTTTCCACATATATTTTCTTAGAAAATATGTTGCTGACCCTGACCATGTATGAGATGTTTCTAACTTATAGATGGCAAACCCAGAAGCAATTGAAGTGATGCCAGTGAGAATTCTTGAATTCTATTCTAAGGCTATGTGGAATTAAATCCTTGAGCAATGTAAGGTCCAGTGGGAATGTTTCTCTGAAAGAAATACCACTTGGGAAAAAGTGATAGATATGCAAAAAAAAAATTCTTTTTTGTTTGATGAACTCTAAATTCATTTTTATTTTTGTTATAATCTGTATCTTGGCTACAATTACCTATGTTAAAAAAAACAACACCGAGGATGGTAATAGTCCTAGTGGGGGAGGATGTCATGACCCTTCCAGATGGACTTTTGAAATGAAGAAACAATATATTTAAGAGTGATTCTTTAATACTTAGTTTTTAAGCAATAAAGAATTTATGCAATATTACTAGATAATGAAGAATATATTACTGCTAACAAATTTCCAATGTGTAGGATCAGGTGCACTCATAAGTAGAAGAATTTGAGTCATCCATCGAAGATGAGGTTACTTTATGTTGGGGTAAATGATGATATGATAGCTCAAAGGTAACAAGGATAGATACCTTCATATAGGTATGCATTCAATTAGGGATAATAATCAATAAATAGCCACCTTGAGCCCCAAACTAATGGCCTAGTAGCTATCGTAAGTTATTGAGGCGAAGATGGGTGACTAAATTGATGGAAAGATATCCCTTTTTGTTTGTGATCATATTTATTTATCTTTTACTTCAGCACTTCACCTTAGCAATGAAAATTTGAAAAGAATGAATTGTCTTCATAACTTCTTCATAAATTTATATTAGATGATAAATAGATTTATTTTTAAATAAAAGAATGTCTTAAATAGTCATTCATTTGAATAAATGGTAAATTCATTTTAGATTATAAATAGAATTTTTCTTAAATAAAATAATGTCTTAGATAGTCATTCCTTTAAATAAATGGTGAATTTAATTAAAGCATAATTAAATTTGTAAATACCTTATTTTAGGTAGCCTTTCATTTAAATAAAAAGATAAGATTTATGTTAAATTATAATTGAGTGTATTCTTAAATAAAATAATAGAAAAGAGACAATGAAACCTATTTTTGCTTACCTTAAAATTGGGTGGTCCAATCGAAGCAGATTCTAGTTGGCAAGAGGCATGGCTCCATTAATGCAATAATGGCTCTGCTAGAGTGAGGGGATGGTTCCCTCTATGTAAATAAAATATTTCAATGTGGAGCATAGTGGAAAGGTAAGGAAGGGATGTCTCCTATACCACATGATGAGGTGGGGGTGTGGAAGTAATGACAATGGTTTGCGAACTAAATTCAAGGAATAAGAGAGAGAAATGCTAAGGCAAAAGGGAGAGGGGAGCAAAACAAAGAGTAGCAAAAATATGGGAAAGTGGGGTGCCAAGCTCAGTCGAGAAACCATCATAATTGAGCTGAATAGGTGATAGGTTGGTATTCGAAGCTCACCACTTGTATAGATTTGTTAATATCTTTTTAGTTGAGCATTGCTCATTATCTTTGTAGTGGTCAAGCAAAGCTTACCACTTGTTTTAGCTTTGTTAAAAGCTCTATTGGTCGAGCATTGCTCACTATATTTGTAGTGGTTTAGCAAATCTTGTTGCTTGTTTTATCTTTGTTGATAGCTCTATTGGTTGAGCATTGCTCATTGCCTTTGTAATGGTCGATAGTTACTCGTTGCCTTTGTAGTGGTCAAGTGAATCTCATCGCTTGTTCTATATTTGTTGATAGCTTTTTTGGTCGAGCGTTGCTTTTTGCCTTTGTAGTGGCCAAACAAAGCTTACCACTTGTTTTAGCTTTGTTAATAGCTCTATTGGTTGAGCATTTTTGGTTACCTTTGTAGCAATCGAGCAAAGCTCGTCCCTTGTTCTAGATTTATTAATAGCTCTATTGGTCGACTGTTGCTCTTTGCCTTTGTAGTGGTTTAGTGAAGCTCACCGCTTGTCTAGGTTTGTTAATAGCTATGTTGGCTGAGCATTGCTCGCTACCTTTGTAGTGGTCGAGCGAAGCTTGTCACTTGTTTTAGCTTTGTTAATAGCTCTATTGTGGTCAAGTAAATCTTGTTGTCATGGTATAGTTATGTTATGGTTTTGACCATAGTTGAGCGTAGTTCATTGCTGGGTGTAGCTCATTTTTGTTGTGCACCCAAAGTTGAAGGCTTGTATGCGTAGTAGATTAGAAGCACTATCTTAGGACCGTAGTATGGTGGGTAAAAATTCCCTGCCAGCTTTAGTCAAGTAGGAAGTTCATATTAAGGAGAAGGTTCCCTTGGTGATAGACTTCTAATTAATTTATATTATGTTCATTTTGTAAAATGAGGGTATAGGACCTTGCTTTATAAAATGGAATGGAATTTATATTATGTTGTATGTTCATTTTGTAAAATAAGGGTATGGGACCTTGCTTTATAAAATGAAATGAATATATATTATGTTGTATGTTTATTTTGTAAAATGAGGGTATGGGACCTTGCTTTATAAAATGGTATGGAATTTATATTATGTTGTGGTCCATTTTGTAAAATAAGGGTATGGGACCTTGCTTTATAAAATGGAATGGAATTTATATTATGTTGTATGTTCATTTTTTAAAATGAGGGTATGGGACCTTGCTTTATAAAATGGAATGGAATTCATATTATGTTGTATGTTCATTTTGTAAAATGAGGGTATGGGACCTTGCTTTATAAAATGGAATGGAATTTATATTATGTTTATGGTTCATTTTGTAAAATGAGGGTATGGGACCTTGCTTTATAAAATGGAATGGAATTTATATTATGTTGTGGTTCATTTTGTAAAATGAGGGTATGGGACCTTGCTTTATAAAATGGAATGGAATTTATATTATGTTGTGGTTCATTTTGTAAAATGAGGGTATGGGACCTTGATTTTTGAAATGGTATGGTTTTATATGATGTTATGGCTCATTTTGTAAAATGAGGGTATGGGACTTTGCTTTATGAAATGGAATGGATTTATATGATGTTATGGTTCATTTTGTAAAATGAGGGTATGGGAACTTGCTTTAAGAAATGGAATGGATTTATATGATGTTATGGTTCATTTTGTAAAATGAGGGTATGAGACATTTCTTTATGAAATGGAATGGATTTATATTATGTTATGGTTCATTTTGTAAAATTATGGTATGGGACCTTACTTTATGAATTGATGATAAACATATGTAGTGCAAACTAAATTGGTTTGCTTTGATTAATTGAGATGAAAGAACCCGGTGCATTAAACTGTTAAGGGTATAGGACTTTAATTTTTAAGTGAAGGTTAGATCCTTTATTGCAAATAAATCATGATGTGGGATGCATAGTAGGATGACTCTCATAAGTGGGTGAGAGGGGTCATAGAGAGGGAAGCTCTATGATAATAACTATGCATTATAAATTTGAATTGCTTGGGTTAATTGTATATTTGCACTTTGGAAAATAAATAAGCAAACGCATTAGAAGATTGTCTATCTAGATCCATGAGTGTCCTAATCCCCTACTATCCTCACTTGATCAATGGAAGAGTGGGAGGACCAAATTAAAAATATGGACTACTTTGCAAGTTTACTTTCTACCTTATGTCCTGCTTGATTATGCAGTAGAATAGATTTATGGGGAGAATTCCCCAATGGATATTTTGTAAAGTAATTATGGAAAGCATGGGGTTTTGCCATATTTTCCTATGGATTGAATGAGCATTGTTTATTATTGTATATTGATATCCATTCTTATTTAAATGCTACTTAATTGTCTATCGTATGCTTTCTCTTTAATGTATGTTTCATGCTTTAATTTTGTTGTTTTGTTAGATTTAGTATCTAGATTTATCTTTGATATTCTTATGAGTTTTTTATAAAATATAAAAATAAAAAGTTGTAAGTTCTAGGTGAACTTAGAGGATGACCTAAGGGCTTAAGACCCCCTTAGGGAGATGGGTTATCTAGGTTTAGAAGTTTGTACCAAGGGTTAATATACCTTGTAAGAGGATGAGAATGATAGCTTAACTCACAATATACGTAACATACCCATACATAATGTTTTGTTTGTGGTATGGAGATGCATGTATAACTTCTAATGATTGAGTGTGGTAAGTATATCTCATCAATAATGGTGAGATGAATGGTCTTACATGCATGACATGCGATAGGCCTGCACATAATGAACTTGCGTGATGGGAATCTCATGTGGTATGGTTCTTGAGAAACATAGGGGATGTCCAATATTAAGTTGGTCTAAGGTTGGATATGGATTTATGAATCCTTCTCCTTGATAAAAAAATTCTATGAACATTTTTTCTTTTTATTTGTGTGTTTTTCTTGTTTTTGTATTCGTGGGTTGTTATAATTAGGTATTTCATGAGCGAGTTGATGGTAAGTGGACAAATTATTATATGGTTGTTACTTATGCAAGAATTTGATGTAACCATTGTTGACAAACCCAGTAGGGATAATATTGTTGTATATTTTCTCTCCAAGTTAATCTCTTAGGACAATGCTTCCACTGAAGATCGATTTATGGATGAGCATATCTTTGCTCTCAATGAAATAATTCCATGGTATGTTTATATGGTAAACTAATTAGCTATGAAAAAAATATCACTTAAACTCATACCCAGAGAAGCTCAAACATTAATTGAGAATAGTGTAACCTTATCATGGATTGATAGATGCATGTTTAAAACTAGGCTTGATCAAATCATGTGAAGATGTGTTGCGAAGAATGAAATAGAAAAAATATTAAAAGCCTCTCATGATGAGCCATGTGGCATGATGAGCAAGGTGCAACCAAAGTATTGTCATTGTTGTCAACACAGTCAGGTTGATCAGTTGATGCAATGGAAAGGAGTGGATAGGAGTTGATTGATGAGCAAGGTGATGGACAGGAGTTCATTGATGAGCAAGGTGCAACCAAAGTGCAATGGACAGGAGTTCATTGATGAGCAAGGTGCAGCCAAAGTGCAATGGACAGGAGTTCATTGATGAGCAAGGTGAAGCCAAAGTATTGTCATTGTTGTCAACACAGACAGAGGATCGGTTGATGCAATGGATAGGAGTGCAGAGGTCATTAGATGGATCAGTTGATGAAGTGAACAAGAGTTCAGAGCAGTCAGAGCATGTACAGTGAATTTCCAAGAAGATAGAAGTGGCCCAGATGCAAAAGCTCAAAGAAAAAGACAAGTAAGAAAATTGTCGCGATATCGCGACATGTTTTCTGTCGTGATTTCATGACATATCGGAGGAGAGAGAAAAAGTTGGAAAAACTATCGCGATATCGCGACATGCTGAGAAGCTGGAAAAGAAACTGTCGCGATATCACGACATGTTAGAAGAGAGAGAAAATGCTAGCAAAACTGTCGCGATTTCGTGACATGTTGAAAGCAAAGAAGCCAAGTGGAAAAACTGTCACGATTTCGCGACATGTTTGAAGAAGAAGCGCATGCAGGGAAAACTGTCACGATTTCGTGACATGTTTGGAAAGAAGGCGCAAGCAAAGAAAACTGTCATGATTTCACGACAGGTTTGAGAGAAAGAGCTTGCAAGGAAAAGTGTCACGATTTCACGACAATTTGCAAGAAGGATGGTACGGACGAAAAAGTGTCATGATTTCACGACAGGTTCGAGAGAAAGAGCTTGCAAGGAAAAGTGTCACGATTTCGTGACAATTTGCAAGAGGAAGCGCTAAGGAGAAAAAGTGTCGCGATATCGCGACATGTCGGGTTTTCGCGACCCGAAGGGAAGAAAAAGCGCTAAGGAAAAAAGATGTCGCGATATCGCGACATGTCGAGTTTTCGCGGTCCAAAGTGAAGGAAAGAGGAGAGAGAAAAAGATGTCGCGATTTCGCGACATGTTCCATTTTCGCGGGCGAAAGCGAAGGAAAGAGGAGAGAGAAAAAGATGTCGCGATTTCGCGACATGTTCCATTTTTGTGGGCGAAAGCGAAGGAAAGAGGAGAGAGAAAAAGATGTCGCGATTTCGCGACATGTTCCATTTTCGTGGGCGAAAGCGAAGGAAAGAAGAGAGAGAAAAAGATATGATTTCGTGACATGTTCCATTTTCACAAGCGAAAGCGAAGAAAATAGGAGAGAAAAATATGTCACGATTTCACGACATGTTCCATTTTCGCAAGTGCATGCAAAGAGAAGTGCAAGGTAGCGAAAAGTGTCACGATTTCGTGACATGTTCCGATTTCGCTGGTGCATATCGAAAAGTGTCACGATTTCGTGACATGTTCCATTTTCGCTGGTGCATGCCGAAAAGTGTCACGATTTCGTGACATGTTCCATTTTGCTGGGTGCATGCCAAGAAGAGTGAATGAAGGCGAAAAGTGTCACGATTTCGTGACATGTTGTGTTTTCGTGCTTGCATGCCGAGAAGAAGACAAAAAGCTGTCAGAGCGGTAGCGGTGAGTCGGTAGGTTGTCGAACTATAAATACGCAAGTAAGATTGTCAGAGCCATAAAAAGCAGGTAAGACGGTCAGAGTCGTAAATAGAAAGATAAATCTATCAGAACAACGGATTTACTTACAAAGCATCGAAAAGGCTGTCAGAGCCGTAAAGTGGGCAGATAAGTCTGTCAGAGACGTAAGTAAGCTTTTAAGGCTATTAACAATGTAGTAAGCAGAGCCGAAAGAATGTTTTCGTGTGTAGGAAGTTAGGGTTAGGGTTGAACTCTGCACGTGGCAAGAGTGTTGTGATTTGTCGATTAAAAGTAAAAAGTACAGAGAGTATTGTACTATGAAGTATATAGAAAGTATTGTGCTATAAAAAGTATAGAGTGTATTGTGCTGGAAAAAGTATAGAGAGCATTGTGCTATGAAAAGTACAGAGAGCATTGTGCTATGAAAAATACAGAGATCAGTGTGTTGCTGAGGAGAAAAGAGTGCTACTGTATAGAGGGATAGTGTTGTGGGCTTGAAGAATGCTGTAAGAAGTACAGAACTATGAGAGCTGCAAGAGCAAGCCATAAGAAAGGGTTGTAAGTGCTCAGAAGAAAGATGTGTTTCCTGAATTGAAAGAGAGGTTGGATGAGCTATAGACCAGTAAGGGTCTTGTAGAAGTGAAGGCATATTTATGTCAATCTTATATTCAAAATAGAAATCCAAGTTGGTGCTTGGAATCAGGGGTTGGTGCTCCTTCCAGTTGGTGCTGGTAAATTAGGGGTTGGTGCTCCTTCCAGTGGTTGTTGGTAAATTGATTGTAAAGTTGGTGCTTTGCAATGGCTGGATTTGGATGGGAGTCCAAGCAGTCTAATTTGAGGAGTAGCCAAAACCGGTGAACCTCGTTACATCTTGTGTTATGTGATGCTCTCTTGTGGTACTTGTTGTTTCTGGTTTTAAGCTTTCATTGTTTTGGCTTTAAGAGTTAAAGTTTTAAGTTTTAAATAGCTGCACTGATTCACCCCCCTCTCAGTGCCATTGTAAGACTAACAATTGGTATCAGAGCCAAGTTCCCAGTTTTGGCTAAATCAGTCAGGGTTGATCTTGGATTAGTACACAATGGCTAAGAAGAATAGATCCTCCTCCAAAAAGGGATCCCAGTCAGTTTCAGTTTCTGTAGAAGAGAAATTTGAACCAAAAAAGGTAGAAGAAGTGAATCCTGAAGTTTGTGATGAAAATCTTGAGGCTGAAGTAGATCTTGAAGGAGAGTTGATATCTACACTTGAAGAGTTGAGTATAGAAAAGAAAAAGAACAAAAGAATGTCCAAGAAGTTAGAAGAATATGGGGATGAGATTGAAGATCTCTTCCTACAAGTTCAAAAGGCCAAGAAATCAGAAGAAGCCTTGAAGACACACCTGGATAATGAGGATGATGTATGCAGCACAAGTGAAGAGGAATCTAACAAAGTTATTGTTGATCTAAAGCTACAAGTAGAACAGTACAAAAGGATTGAAGATATTCTCAGGTCTCAAATCAATGAGAAAGAGACTATTTGCTACCAACAAGAAGAAGAGATTGTTTCATTGAAGAAACAACTAAAAGAGGCCAATATAAATCTCAAATTTGAGAAGAGCACAGAGTTGCTAGATACAATGATAAATCAACAAAGAAGCTCCACGGCTAAGTTTGGTCTTGGATATGAAGTTGAACAACCTTCATCCTCCAAATATGCAGAGAAGAAGAAGTCCACGGTTGAAGGATTGAAGCAAGAAAAGTCTGAAGCTGAATCCTCAAAAGGAAGAAAATATCAAAGAAGATCTACAGCAAAGCAACCACAACAAAAGAGGTTCTCTCACTCTCACTCTTTTAATAATAATGCTTTTAATGGCTATTGTTATAAATGCAACCACTTTGGTCACAAGGCAATTTATTGTGGACCGAACAATAGATCAAAGAGTTATGCTGATAAAAATACATCTGCTTTTCTGAGTGAACACCCTGTGCAATGTTTTAAATGTAATGGCCATGGGCACATAGCAAGGTTTTGTCCAAGCACTTCTATATCCAATCTAAGGCAAGACCATAGATTTCATCATACACACAGAATGCAATACAGACAGGGAATAAAACATGTGCAATGTTTTAAATGCAACGGTCAAGGGCACATAGCAAGGTTCTGTCCAAGCACTTATGTATCTAATCTAAGGCAAAACCCTAGATTTCATCAGACACAAAGAGGACAACACAGACAAGGAACATATCATGTGCATAAAAGAAAAGAAAATAATCATCCATCAAGAATGCACAAGAGACAACCCCGCAAGAGAAATGTTCAAGTTCACGAATAGGGGCAAAATAGGGATGTTGTTGAAAAACCCAAGCCCAAGTTCAGGAAATTCTGGAGAAAGATAGAAGAAAGGAAATCATGTCTCCTTGGACTGAAGAAGGCTACTCCACCATTGCTCTAAGCAACTCCGAGTGGCACATCCTCAGGGGGAGCAATATTAAAGTTTTATTTTTAATGCTCCTATGTATTTGTCTAGGTATCTGAGGATGAAAGACCAACAGTCGGGAAATTGTTGTACAGTTGTCAAAGTTTTTTTGTCGGTTTATGTAGTGGACTGTGGAAGTACCATGAAGGGTTGTGATTAAATTGAGAGTTGGCACCCTTGGTAGTTTTGATATTTGTCATTGTTATACTGTTGATGATTCTTCTGCCACTATTCAAAATTACGGATCATAACAGTTCAGATTTTTTGGTTTAATGAAAGAATGCATGCGTGCCCTAGCTGCGTACTTGTGTTTCGATGCAGCAGCTGATAGGCATTATCTGAGATAGAACATGCAGCAAAGAGATGCTAGAGTCAAAGCAAACAGTGGCACTAGCACCCAGTTCGTCAAGAGTGCCAAGTGGCACATGCAAGGCAGAGACGTTGAGAGAATAGCACCCAGGTGGTGAAGTGTCAAGGAGGACAAGTTGCCTATGCACCTAAGAAAGTCTTGCATTATTTGAGGAATGCGAGATATTGCCTGAGGAAGCAGAATACCGAGAGTTGATGACTGCGCGCAGATTGAGGTTCCAACGCTAGAGGTAACGGTCCAAAAGTATGAGTATGAGTAAGGTGTAAAAGGATACATTGTTTGTATGCTTTATATTTTTTTGGTAGTTGACTTCTAAGGATTGGAGTCATAAGGTGTTTTATGGAATAAATACTTTTGTGGTTACTTTTATAATCTAACCCTAACTTGGTGGCAAAGTTGAGGGTGGTGTTGGTAACAGGTTGAAGAACTATTCTCTTCTTCCTCAAACAAAGGTATGGGCAACTTCTTCCATGTATATTGTTGATGGTGTATTTTCTGAAATTGAGTTTGGAGTGAAAAGGTTGTCTACTAGGTATTCTTGTTGGTGTAAATCCCAGTTTTTGGATATTGAAGATTGTTTATACATTAAAATCTTTGATGAGTTTTCTTTGGGTGAATGCATAATTCTGGTTGAGGAAGAGGAAGCATTTTGCACTAGGGTTTATGTTAGTAAGTCTTGCTATTTGCATTGAGATGGTGAAACCCTTAGTTGGCTGTTTTGAGATTGATGGTTGAGTTGCTTTCATAGAGGTTGTTTTGATCAAGTTAATGCTTTACTTGATACATGATTTGGGCTTACTCCATTGAGATTGATTTGAGCAAGTTATTCTTTGCATTGGTGATTTATGTTGGTGGCTGTTTTGTTCAAATACCTTTGGAAGGAAAAGGATGTCTACTAGTTTCCTTTTCATGTAGTGATTGGTTGAATGCTTCAAGGTTAATCTTGAGTTGAATGATGTTGGTTAAACCTTGTCTATAAGCATTGTTGTTAAAGCCCTAAATGGTTGAGAAAAGATATTGGTTGTGGAAAGAACATGAGTCTCATTGTTATATGAGTTATTGCATGGTTGGCATTTGTTGGGTTGTGTTTCATGTTCTTGAGAAAAGCATACTACATCTATCTTATTCTTTTGAGATTGAGATTGAGAGATTGAGATTGGGAGTTAAGTATAGAACATATTGAGTCTCTAACAATTCTCTTTATGCTTCTATGAGGTTGATGAATCACATTGGGTCTCTAACAATTCTCTTTGTGGGTTCATGCTAAGCAAGTTTTTCTTGATGAACTTGTGAGCTGATTTGGACAAGTTCTAATGAAGACTTGTGATCTGAATTGGACAGTTCTAGTGAGGACTTGTGAGCTGATTTGGACAAGTTCTATGTGAGCTTGTTAAGCAGGTTCTATGTGAACCTATTGATAGAGTACAGAGAATAGAGTCTCAATGGATAGAGATCCAGTAGCCAACACAGTTGAAGATAGATCTGAGTAATGCCCTTTATGCTTATCATGATGGTGTCAAACAGTGAAATGAAGTGGTCACATATTCCCAAGAATAATCTAAGAATTGACTAGCTATCGGGATCAAATTCTCAGGGGGAGCATTTATGCATCTGTTTATCATATTGCTCATGTTTATGCTTTTTGCTAACTAGTCGATTTTTCTGAGAATGTTGTGCATGGACTAGGGGGAGTTTTGCAGCCGCCCTTTGGTATTATTGTCAAAGGGGGAGAAGAATTACAGGTAATTGCACACAATTACGTGTGTTGCCAACAATTCCAAAGGGGGAGATTGATGAGCAAGGTGCAACCAAAGTATTGTCATTGTTGTCAACACGATCAGGTTGATCAGTTGATGCAATGGAAAGGAATAGACAGGAGTTCATTGATGAGCAAGGTGCAACAAAGTGAGGAGATGAAGGAAGAAAGGAATGGACAGGAGTTCATTGATGAGCAAGGTGTAGCCAAAGTGCAATGGACAGGAGTTCATTGATGAGCAAGGTGAAGCCAAAGTATTGTCATTGTTGTCAACACAGACAGAGGATCAGTTGATGCAATGGACAGGAGTGCAAAGGTCATTAGATGGATCAGTTGATGAAGTGAACAAGAGTTCAGAGCAGTCAGAGCATGTACAGTGAATTTCCAAGAAGACAAAAGTGGCCCAAATGCAAAAGCTCAAAGAAAAAGACAAGTAAGAAAACTGTCGCGATATCGCGACATGTTTTCTATCACGATTTCACGACATATCGAAGGAGAGAGAAAAAGTTGGAAAAATTGTCGCGATATCACGACATGCTGAGAAGCTAGAAAAGAAACTGTCGCGATATCGTGACATGTTAGAAGAGAGAGAAAATGCTAGCAAAATTGTCACGATTTCATGACATGTTGAAAGCAAAGAAGCCAAGTGGAAAAACTATCACGATTTCGCGACATGTTTGAAGAAGAAGCGCATGTAGGGAAAACTGTCATGATTTCATGACATGTTTGGAAAGAAGGCGCAAGCAAAGAAAACTGTCATGATTTTGTGATAGGTTTGAGAGAAAGAGCTTGCAAGGAAAAGTGTCATGATTTCGTGACAATTTGCAAGAAGGATGGTATGGACGAAAAAGTGTCACGATTTCGTGATAGGTTCGAGAGAAAGAGCTCGCAAGGAAAAGTGTCACGATTTCACGACAATTTGCAAGAGGAAGCGCTCAAGGAGAAAAAGATGTCGCGATATCGCGACAGAGGGTTTCGCGAAGAGGAAGCACTAAGGAGAAAAAGATGTCACGATATCGCGACATGTCGAGTTTTCGCGGTCCAAAGCGAAGGAAAGAGGAGAGAGAAAAAGATGTCACGATTTCGCGACATGTTCCATTTTCATGGGCGAAAGCGAAGGAAAGAGGAGAGAGAAAAAGATGTCACGATTTTGCGACATGTTCCATTTTTGCGGGCGAAAGCGAAGGAAAGAGGAGAGAGAAAAAGATGTCATGATTTCGTGACATGTTCCATTTTCGTGGGTGAAAGCGAAGGAAAGAGGAGAGAGAAAATATGTCATGATTTCGTGACATGTTCCATTTTCGTGGGTGCATGCCAAGAAGAGTGAACGAAGGCGAAAAGTGTCACGATTTCGTGACATGTGTTTTTGTGCTTGCATGCCGAGAAGAAGACAAAAAGCTGTCGAGGAGGGGGGGTGAAGGGTGTGACTGTAAATACGTAGGTAAGATTGTCAGAGCCATAAAAATGCAGGTAAGATGGTCAGAGTCGTAAATAGAAAGATAAATCTATCAGAACAATGGATTTACTTACAAAGTGTTGAAAAGGTTGTCAATGTCGTAAAGTGGGTAGATAAGTCTGTTAGAGATGTAAGTAAGCTTTTAAGGCTATTAACAACGCAGTAAGTAGAGCCGAAAGAATGTTTTCATGTGCAGGAAGTTAGGGTTAGGGTTGAACTCTGCACGTGGCAAGAGTGTTGTGATTTGTCGGTTAAAAGTAAAAAGTACAGAGAGTATTGAGCAGTGAAGTATACAAAGAGTATTGTGCTGTAAAAAGTACAGAGAGTATTGTGCTATAAAAAGTATAGAGAGCATTGTGCTGTGAAAAGTACAGAGAGCATTGTGTTGTGAAAAATACAGAGAGCAGTGTGTTGCTGAGGAGAAAAGAGTGTTGTTGTATAGAGGGATAGTGTTGTGGGCTTGAAGAATGCTGTAAGAAGTACAGAACTATGAGAGCTGCAAGAGCAAGCCATAAGAAAGGGTTGTAAGTGCTCAAAAGAAAGATGTGTTTCCTGAATTGAAAGAGAGGTTGGATGAGCTATAGACCAATAAGGGTCTTGTAGAAGTGAAGGCATATTTATGTCAATCTTATATTCAAAATAGAAATCCAAGTTGGTGCTTGGAATCAGGGGTTGGTGCTCCTTCCAGTTGGTGCTAGTAAATTGATTGTAAAGTTGGTGCTTTGCAATGGCTGGATTTGGATGGGAGTCCAAGCAGTCTAATTTGAGGAGTAGCCAAAGCTGGTGAACCTCGTTACATCTTGTGTTATGTGATGCTCTCTTGTGGTACTTGTTGTTTCTGGTTTTAAGCTTTCATTGTTTTGGCTTTAAGAGTTAAAGTTTTAAGTTTTAAATAGCTGCACTGATTCACCCCCCCTCTCAGTGCCATTGTAAGAATAACATGGCAGACACTTTACTAGATGTTGAAGTACATTTAAAATTTTGCAAACAAGGTATTACTAGCCCTCATTATTTAAATATGCAATAAAATATGTCAACCATTGCGACCAATGTTGGATAATGGGTATACTAGCACTACATGATGAAATACCCCTTCAATCCCATGTGTATATTGAACCATTTAATAAATGGGGGATGGATTTTTTGAACCAATTAATACATAGTCTAATGAGAAAAGATATACTTTAGTATGTACTGACTATGTGACTAAGTGGATTGAAGTGTAGGCACTACAAAAATCAAAGGAAGACACTGTAGCACAGTTCTGGTATGAATTTATTTTTACCAGGTTTGGTGTTTCTAGGGAAATTACCATAGACTAGGGTATCTAGTTCACCTCGAATATGATTCAAGAACTGATGTAGTAGTACTATATCTGATACAACAAGATCACCCCCTATCATCCACAAGAAAATGGGTAGGTGGAGGTCATAAATGAGTTAGAGAATATTCTCACCAAAATAATATAGTAGCATAAGAAGGACTAAGCAAATAACCTATCAAAAGCAGTTTGGGTATATCGGACTACTTATAAAACAACCATGGGGTTTACACCATTTTATTTGGCATATGGAAAAAATGAAACGATGCCAATCAATTTTGAAATCAAAACTCTATGGACTTCTATAGAGCTGAATCTAAATTTAGATACTGCATAGTAGGAATGAATTCACCAATTGAACTAGTTGGATGAATATTGATAAGATGCGTTGTAGTGCACTGAAGTTATGCAAAAATAGAGGGTCATGTGGCATGACTACCACATATAGAAAAAATGGTTTAAATAATGATATTGGGTATTAATTTATGATTCCCAGTTCTAGGAGCACAAGGGAAAACTCATGTAGAGGTGTATGGGCCCGTATGAGGTGGTTGAAATAATTTATAACGGTGTTGTCCACATCAAAACCATCTGTTGTGGGTCAAACAAGGTTAAATTATTTTCTATTTTTGTCACTTTCCCATGCATTAATTATCAACCTATGGAGATTTGTAAAATTATGAAGGGTATCATATAGGATCACTTACAATACCACTTTGAGATGAGTCCGCTAGCTCTACTATTAGGGGGTGTTTCAAAGATTTTCAATAATTCATTCACTCCTCAATAAATTACGTATGAATAATTAAACCTTTTAGAAAGAAAACATTCACACGTGCATACTAATAACAAACCTATTGCAATCATAAAATAACAGTGCAAAAATAAACCTATGAAAGTAATAATCTAATCTAGAAAACACAAATAAAGGGACGAAATACTGTCTTGGAGTGGTCCCAGGCTCCAGAAACTTCCTCCCAGCTGAACACGCCCTTAGGAACTCTTAGAAATTTATTATAATCAACAAGGAATTACAATGCTTCTTAACCTCTGCACTCCTCTCTATATTCTATATTCTATATTTGATATTTTGATATCTTATCAAAGAGGTTTACGTGTGTTTATATAGCACACCCATAGATAATCTATTACAAGGTGGTTACAACAGTCAATTCATTCCAGACTAAACTAAGATAGTCTAGTAAATGTAACCGACGTCTTCTAAAACTGGCATTCATTCCTAATGGTGGCATGTTCTCTGATTGGTTCATGCTTTACCTAGCATAGGTAGGACGTTATCATACATTAGTGCAACTCCCATATTAACTTACATGACGTAGAGTTGGAACTGCACTAGTCAATGTTTCCCACGTCATGTTATCTGGTCAATGAGCGAAGAACAGAGGCACCTTCTCTATGAGTAAGGTGCCTAAGTATATCGGGTGTCTTCTTTATACAGAAGGCACCTACCTTCCATTAGCACATTCCTGGAAGAGGAAGGTGCTTGCCTTCTATTGGTGGCACTTGCATTCTTTAAATAGGAAGGCACCTACTTACCATGCATTAATTTTGAAAGAAACAAAGTGCCAGGTCCATGAAAATACCTCGACTGATTCAAATCAGACTAAATCAACTATAATTCCACAAAAACACACTAAAACATACAAATTAGATAACACACATAATCTTATCAAATAATTACATAACCATTCATAAAAATATATAATTCCTATTATATATGCCCCCATGCCTCGTCATCCCCCCATGCCTAACATATGCCATGCCCTCGTGGCATCAAAACTGTAGGTAGCCCTGTTAACTCCTCATTGTTGTCATTTTCTGATGGATCTGGCTATACCTGCGACCCGTGTTTGCTTCTTCTATGGACTAGAATCTGGAGGTGTGGTTCCTATTTTATCATGCAGAGCTACAAGTGCTACTGTCGACTTCTACTCGAGTTGCTGACTTTGCTTATTTTCTTTTCTCATCCTAGCCACTATTGGGGGTGGTATTTTCAACATGGTTGCTACTACTTGAAACACCGCTTATGCATCCTACCACAAGTTAGCTTTCAGGGGCTTAACAACTGCAAGAGGGATATCTGAGTTATCCCTCTTGAGATGAACCACCTAGGCCTTCTGTAATCGGTTTGCTTTAGGAGTAAGCCCTGTATTTTCCCTCACAATGGCAACAACTTCCAATTTGGGGCCATATACCCCCCATATTTCAAAATACCTCCATATCTTGGAGGGCCACCCCCGGGATGACTCATAAATCTCCCAAAACTGGTTGCCCTCTATCGAATTAACGCATATAATAGGGTCTCCCCTAACCCTCAAGGTTGACTCCCTAGCCTCCTTGGCTGCTATAATTTCTTTGAGCAGTCGTTCTCACTACTTCCACATTTTTGCAAATGGCTACATTTCTTATTTGTCTTCTTCTATTTTGGAAAAAGTCACCTTCACCTTTTTTTGAGTTGTCTTGGGCCCTTTTCCTTTTTCCTGCGTAGAAACTATGATAGTTCAGACGTAAGGTTTCTCTTCCTTCTTGGTATTTGTTTCCTCATCGAGGGAGACTTTTTTTTTCTTAAGATTGTGCCCTAACATCCCTAGAGATGTCTCTCCATCCTCCTATATATTTGGTGTTGTCCCCGTTGGTCCTTCTATCTCTTCCTCTTTAGGTCCAAAGGATTCCTCTTTAACCCCTGATCCTATCTATAGCTACTGGCTTCCACCCGGTTCTACATCACTTAGGTCTATGATCGGGGGCTTTGTGGGTCTTCTTCTCTCCTCACTTCCAAAAATAGAGGAATTCTCCCCTACCTCCGGGCTGTTCTATCGAGCGTCCGACCGAAATTCTCTCGAAGAGAATACTCATTCTACTGATGTGGGAGAATTCATCGGGACCTCAATCACCCAGTTATTTTGGGTCAATGCGTCCCTTTTCTCTGTCCCCTTGGCATGGAGTTTTTGGTTCTCTTCCCGCAACTACTGGACCAACTCCTTGAGCTGAGTGATCCTTTGTGCTCACTCTTTCAGCTCTTCTCCATGCTTGATCTAGAAATCCTCCAAAATTTATTGGGCCATCCAACAGTTGGTTTTCCATTCTAGGGCCTCCTCTAGGGCTATGTCGATTTGATTATTGCCCTTGGAAGTCCCTACATCCTATGGAATCTGGCTTGTCAAATCCCAGAGGGTCTAGGCTACAAGACCGACCTCTGAGTCATCTTCCTCCTCCTCCGAGGAGAGGATGAGTCACCATAGGCATTTCCTCCCGGGGGTTGGTTCTAGTGGGCTGAAATTCAGCCTCACCACTAGCAAATTGTGCCCCTTCTTCTTCGTACTCGGGATATAGGGAATGCCCTCTTTCTTCTATAAAATTGGGTAGTGCCAATTGCTCGATGTCCTCTAATTCATTTTTAGGGCTATCCTCCACTCGCCCTACCTCGAAAACAAAATCCTCTCGCCTTTCCTAGCCATCGTCTCCTTCTATGTTGGAACTCTACCTTTGTGCTTCTGCATGGTAGACCAACATTGATATCAGCCCATGGTGGGCCAAGTGGAAGTGCCTTCTGTATCTAGTCACTTCCTCCTTCAGGGCATTTTCTAGGTAGAAGGGCACGTTCATTTTCCTCCCATGCACTAGGTGATTCAAGAATTGCACATGATTAGTGTGTAGATGGGTATATTTCCCAGTGCATGTAAAGAACCGAGAAACCTACTCGAATATCTTTCATAGATTCATAGGAAGGCTAATTTTTGGTAGCCCTTCCTTGTCTATCTACACGTTCTCCCCTGGCAATAGTAATTCGGTGTATGGCTTCAACATTCTACCCTTGTATGTGCACTCACCTGTGAGAGGCAAGCCAGTCACCTATGAGATATGTTTGGGGGTGACTAGAATCTCCATCCCTCATACTTGAGCTACGTCTCCCCCCAAGGAGGTAGAAAATTCCCTAGCTACCTCCATATCTTGGCTCTGACTAACCAAGATACAGTACTCAAGCCATCCCTCAGCTTCGAACTACGTCCTGACCGCCCCCCTGATTCCTTCTGTATCACTCGGTTCATTTTTCTTCACCGCGTGATTCCTTGATCATCCTCCCATGGTACCTTCCCTTAGGCTCTTCTATTTTTCTCCTTGCCTTCTCAGGAAGGCACCTTCTTATAAGGAAGGCACCAAACCCTAGCTTTCAATTTTGGCAAGGTATGCCTCACAAGCTACATCATTGGCACGATCGGCCATGGGGGGTGCATGATTTTTATGGCGGTGATATTTTTTGGTACTGCATAATTTACGAATGATTACATAAAAATATGAGTAGAGTATGCATGTACCTGATTGGATGTCTCATGCATCGTGGAGAGTGTCAATTCACTGATCTGTGACATGGGGGATGGGTACTTCATTTGCGCGGATTACACCAGATTTTGCTGCTGAGTTGTTTTAATGGTTGATGCCAAAGACAGACTCTCGATAGGCTTACAAACCATCTGTCTATCATTTTTGGAATGTGCATGCTGATCTCGCCCCATAATTCTATGAGATTTTTTATTGGAGTGGTTCCCTATCATACGAGCGATGGTGGTAATCTGATGTCGCCTACTCGTGTGATGATCTTGTTTTGATCGAGGCGCACGTGAAACTTTAAGTGTTGGCTATATATAGAAGGTGCTCTTCGGTACCTTCTTGATGTGGAAGGCGCTTGATATGGTGCCTTCCTGATGTGGAAGGTACTTGATATGGTGCCTTCCCGATGTGGAAGGTACTTGATATGGTGCCTTCCCGATGCTGCAGGTGCTCTTGAATGGATGCGCCTTTCAGTGGTGGAAGGTGCTCTTTTTGATGATGGTGCCTTCCTGCTGTGGAAGGTGCTTCTGAATGGGTGCACCTTCCTGGAGTGGAAGGCGCCTTTGAATGGGTGTGCCTTCCTAGAGTGGAAGGCACCTTTGAATACATGCACCTTCCTGGAAGAGGAAGGCACCTTGGCTATCATTTTTTTTTATCAAGGATGGATGCGCCTTACTGATGTGGAAGGCGCCTCGGTCCTCAAATTTTTTATTTCAGTGGGACACTTATTTATAAGGAAGGTGCCTTATTTCAATGGGGCACCTTCTTTATAAGGAAGGTGCATTATTTTAGTGGGGCGCCTTCTTTATAAGGAAGGCACCTTATTTTAGTGGGGCACCTTATTTATAAGGAAGGCACCTCACCTCTTACTCGAAACCTCCATCACGACGGAAAATGTCCACCTTTGTCAGGCACCTTCTTCTAGGAGGAAGGCATCATACCTCAAGTGGATAGTCTTCTTTGATGATGAAGGCTTTCTACAAGGCTCTTTCTTGGAAGCCATGTCATGATTGATCGGGAAAGGGTGATCAAGCCTCATCGAACTCACTTCATGCTGCCTCAACATCTTCCTGCAAGGGCTGGCGTCTAAATTTCCTCTTGGGGAAGAGTTTGTTGCCCACCCCCGTGCTTGAATAGATGTTGCTTCTACCATACAAGTTCCAATGTCGAGATGCTAAGTCAAATCAGGCCTGGTTTCCCAGATACCTATTCTTCATGCTGTCATGTCCTCCACCTGCAAAAAGCAAACAAAAATAAAGAAAAATATAGGTAGTTAGATGCATTCCATGCTTGTTAGGCCCTAAACCCAGGATGCCTGCAACTTGCATGTGGGCATCATCCCTACAAAACACACCGTAAGAAATAATAAAAACCTAAACTAACTACTTTTTGTGAGCACCTCCATGCCCACCATTTTTCCTGCTGAGAGTTTGGTCCAGATTCACAAGGATGGGGTCTCCCCCATGCCTACTCTAGATTCCACCAGTAAATTCTTGGATGTGCTATAGGGCCACAATCGGTGGCCATTAATGGTTAATACAACATTGCTGTCATCAATGGTTCTAACATGCACAACACCATTCTTGATGAGCTCTACCACCTCATACGGTCCCATCCATATCTACATTAATTTGCCCTTCCTTTCTTGGAATCGAGAATCATACAATAACACCCATTCTCCTTCTTGGAACTGCTTTAGTTTAATGTGGTGATCATGCCACCATTTCCTTTGCTTTTGTATGATCTTCGTTCTTTGTAAAGCATCCATTCAAATTTCATCCAGCTGATTCATCTGTCGAATCCTTTCTTTTTGAGCATCATCCAGGCTCAAATTTAGTTCTAAAGCTATTCTCAATGTTTTGATCTCAAACTCAATGGGCATCATTGCACTCTTCCCATAGACCAATTGGAAGGGTGTAAAGCTTGTGGTGGATTTCCACGTGGTTTTGTATGCCCATACTACCTCCGGTAGCCATGTAGCCCAATATTTTCTATGTTGCTACATGGTTTTTGTTAGGATGTTCTCTATTTCCCTATTTGTCACCTCCACTTGCCCGTTTGCCTATGGATGGTAGGGTGTAGTTTTGTTGTGCCAAACTCTATATTGCTTCATCAGTTCCTCGATCAACTTGGAGGTGAACTGAGGGCCTTGGTTAGTTGTTATTTCTCTAGGGACCCCAAATCATGTAAAGATGTGAGAAAATAAGAAATCGGCAACCGTTCTTTCTTTTGAATCCCTCAATGCCTAAACTTCAACCCATTTGGTGACGTAGTCTATACAGACTAAAATAAACCTCCTACCTATTGAAGGTGGGTTAATTGGCCCCACAAAATCCATACCCCACTTGTCGAAGGGTTCCAGGTGTACCTGAGGCTGGAGGGGCATTTCATCATGATGGGTTGGTCTACCCATTCTTTGGCATTCATCGCACTTGCTAGCATATGCGGCTGCATCTTTGAATAGAGTGGGCCAAAAGTACCTAGCCTGTAGGATTTTATAGGCAGTCCATTTCCCCATAAAGTGTCCTCTGCATGGTTCATCATGACAAGCTTTGAGTATTTCTGAGAACTCTTGTTCTGCTACGCATCTCCTTATGATCTAGTCACGTCCTGTTTTGAATAGGAGGCCATCAATCCATAGGAAAGATGCACTTTTCTCTATTATCACCTGCTTTTCTCGAAAGGAGAGAGTAGGTGAGGTTCTTTCGATGGCCAAGTAATTGGCTATATCTGCATACCACGGTATTTGTTCACTGATGGTGAACAAATGCTCATCCAAAAATTGGTCTTCCACTATTGTATGGTCCATTGGTATCAATCTGGATAGAAAATATGCTACAATGTTGTCCTTGCCCGGTTTGTCGACTATTGTTATGTCAAATTCTTGCAATAGTAGGAGCCACCTGATAATTCTTCCACCAATATCCAACTTTCTCATTAAATATCTGATGGCCGCATGGTCCATGTGGACAAACACCTTATATCCGATGATATAATGGCAAAATTTGTTTATGGCATGCACAACTGCAAGGAACTCCTTCTCCGTCACCGTGTAGTTGAGCTCGGCTCCTACCAAGTTTTTGTTGACATAATAGATGGCATAAAATTCCTCGCCATCCTTCTATCCAAGGACTACTCCAATCACATTGTTGGATGCATCACAATAGATATGAAAGGGTATGGCCCAATATGGTCCTCTCAAAACTGGTGCAGATATCAGTTTCTCCTTGAGCAACTAAAATGCTTCTTCATAGTCTTCCATCCAATTGAACTCCACATCTTTAGACAATAGAGTGTGCAGTGGTTTTGCAATCTTACTGAATTTGGCAATAAATCATCGATAGTACCCGGCAGATCCGAGGAAACTTCTCACCTCTCTCTACATTCTAGGGTTGGGTAGGTCCCTGATGACCTCGATATTTCTTTTGTCAACCTTTATTCCTTCTATGGAGAGATGGTGTCCCAATACGATGCCCTCTTGCATCATCATAAAGCATTTCTCATTACTCAGGGATAGATTATTTCCCTCGCTTCTTTCAAGCACTCTTTCCAAGTTCGTCATTGCTTCATCAAAGGTTTCTCCATAAGCGGTGAAGTCGTCCATGTACACTTCGACCACATCTCCCATCATGTCTGAGAATATGCTAAGCACCACTCTTTGAAAGGTGGTTGGTGTGTTGCATAACCCGAAAGGCAATACCCGATAAGCAAACGTTCCCCATGGGCAGGTGAATGTTGTCTTATCCTGGTCTTCTTCTCCTATCTGGATCTGATTATATCCACTGAATCCATCCAGGAAGGAGAAATACTTTCACCTCGAAAGTGTGTCCAAGACCTGATCAATGAATGGGAGTGGGAAGTGGTCCTTCTTGGTTGCTTTGTTTAATGCTCTATAGTCTACATAGATTTGCCACTTCCCATTCTTCTTGGGGACCACCACCAGTGGTGACACCCACTCACTGTCAAAAATCGGATAGATGAATCTGATAGACAAGAGTTTTTGTAGCTCTGCTTTGACAATGTCTTTCATTGCCGAATTCATTCTTCTTTGTGGTTGCTTGCTCGGAGTTGCTTGTTCATCGAGGTATATTCGATGGGTATAGATCTCTGGGCTGATTCCCTTCATATCTGAGTAATCCCATGCAAATTCCCATTGGTGTCTTACCAGGAGCTCTTCTACTTTTGTCAGTTGTGTGGGAGTCAACCCACTGCTGACGTTTAACATCCTTCCTAGCCCAACGTTTATCTGCTGAACATGGTGATCTTGGGCGCCAACCAATGGTGACCCAGGTGCGGTGATGGAGGATTCTCCATGGAGGAACTCTACAATAGCACCATCCTCATCTTCTTCTTTTGCCAACTCATCCAACACCATCATCGGTTGGATTATGGATAGCTCATGATCTTCATGCTTGGTCAACGTAGGTTCTCCCAACGAGTCGATGGACTATACAGGGGGTGAAATGGTCAATATTTTGATGTTTTGTCCATCGGAGATGGTCATCAACCCATCATGGTAGCTGATGTAAGCGTCGATTATTGCCAACCATGGCCTTCCCAAGATGAGTGGGTAGCCACCCAACCTAGTTTTAGACTGCAAAACCAGGAAGTCGGTTGGGTATTCCCATGCACTGACTATCACTATTACATCCTCAAGCATTCCTTTCGGTGCCATGGTCGATCGATCGGCCAGCTATAGCACTATCATGGTGGGTCTTAGGTTCATGAGTTGTAGCCTCTACATGGTCTCCTGAGGCATTACATTGATGGCTGCTCCAAGATCAACCAACGTATTGGACAAGGAATGTCCTTCAATTTTTACAATCAACACTGGGCTACCCAGATCCGCATACTTGGGATGACACGTCTTGCCCATCATCAAATCTACTAATTTACCCATGACATTGATAGTCTGGGTTGCTTTCCATCTTGGCCTTCTTAGGCACATCTCCCTTATCGCCTTGGTATATATCGGGACATCTCGGATAGCTTGAAATAGTGGAATTGTCATTGTGAGGTTCTTCAAGCTGGATAGGATATCAAACTCTAGTTGCGTTAGTTTCTTCTATTCTTGCAACCGGTAAGGAAATGGAGCCTTTGCTCTCTCAGCTACTTCTTCTACCACCTCTTCTATAAGAGGTGTTTCTCCTACATCTTCCTCCTCTTCTATCAGTGGAGGTGTTTCTACTCCTAGCTGTCTACCAGACCTAAGCTGAATATGATACATCGAATACATCTCGCCTTCCACGTTGTATGTTGGTTGATTCACTCTATTATTTGGATTTGTCATTGGTTGTGCGGGTAGCTACGCAGGTCTCACTACTGGCAAGGCTGACAAGTTTTGATGGGGGTGAGTTGGCACTACATTCTGTGGGGCTAGATTCCATGGAGTGTGGCCTCTCCACTACTAGCCTCAGATATTGATATGCCATCCATGGCTACTAATTCAGGAATGTTGTTCCTGGGGGTGCGTTAGACCAAGGTGATGGCCCCCACCACCCCATGTTAGGTGGTTGAGGTGGGCCTTGTGACATGTATGGTCCTCCCCCATATGATGGCATTCCAGTTGGCATATTCCTCGTAGGGGGTTGTGGCCAACTCTTCTGATTGCCTATGAAATAGGCCTCCATGGCTTCAACATCCTCCTGATTGCTAGGCAATTTTGGGCACAATCGGGTCTTATGGTTCAGCCTACAAACTGCGCATACTCTAAATTTGTTCTCTGAGCATGCATTATTTGCATGCTTTCCTCTACATTTTGGGCAGAAATAAGCCAATGTTGCATCATTTTCTTGCTTCTTTTTCTCTAACAGTAGCGTATCCATATGCAATGCTAGAGACGAAAGCATTTCACTTTTCAAATCCTCCAGCATGTTGCCTATTTCTATTTTCATGACTGAAGCAGTTGCTTTCATGGTTCTAGAAGTGGTCTTGCCTCTCCTTCTTGAGTAATTCTGGCATAGTTGTAGGATGTCTTCCATAGCATGCTGGTAGACATCACCTCCAGAAATCATGTTGAGAGCCTCCAGCGATTCATTGTTAAGCCCTCTCAAAAAGATGCTTTTGAGAGATTTATCAGATAGCTTCGCGTGAGGAGACCATTGAAGATTGAAATTGAATCTCTCCCAGTACTCTTCGAGAGACTCATCCTCTTTTTGCATCATGCTCAAGACTTCCTCTCTAGAGTCTCTTGCTCTCCCAAAGTCTTGATATTGCTCTAGAAAGAGCTTCTTCATTTGATCCCATGTGGTAATGTGTTTCTCCCCCAGATCGATGAACCATCATAGAGCTGCATCATCCAATGTGGAAGGAAAGAGCTTCAACTTCTGTGTATCAGATTTGTAGTCCACAGACCTGCATAAAACATCGAACTTAAATAAGAACAGGTCAGGGTCCTCGGTTGGGTATCCTCTAAAGGTAGGAAGGTGAGCAGGGGATATGTTTTTCATTTTGGTATCTCCTACTCCTTCATCAATCGAGAAGCTAAATCCAGATGAAACTTCTTCTACGTCGGCCATTTTTTTAGGAAATGTGGTCTCTAATGTAGTACTTATGGCCTTACGATCGTTCAAAATTTTTTGAGTCAAGGCTCTAAGGTTATCTGGTGTTATCGTCCGATCTTCTACAACTTTCCACAATAGGGCTTCCTCTAAAGGTGTCCTTTTAAACAGGGAGTTTATGATGGTTCGTTCTTCCCCAAGTTGATGGGATGAGGAAGCACTTTGCACAAAGTGTGGATCCTCACTCCAGTGGAGTGCTGGCTGTGATTCAGGCGAATCTAGTTCGAGCTCAGAGTGTTCGGTCAACTCAAGTTTTGGAGAACTTTGTTTTACAAACCGACCATCAGGTCCTCTTCTTCTCGAAGAACTCATACAAGGTCATATGGAAGGTTTCAGGTATTGCAATTGATCTAGTAGAGGCGCTTCCCTAAAAATGACACCAAAATATTGTGGGCCAAACAAGGTTAAATTATTTCCTATTTTTGTCACTTGCCCATGCATTAATTATCAACCCAGGGAGCTTCGTAAACTTGTGAAGGGTCTCACATAGGATCACTTACAATACCACTTTGAGATGAGTCCGCTAGCTCTACTATTGGGGGGTGTTTCAAAGGTTGTCAATCATTCATTCACTCCTCAATAAATTATGTATGAATAATTAAATCTTTAGAAAGAAAACATTCATACGTGCATACTAATAACAAACCTATTGCAATCATAAAATAATAGTGCAGAAATAAACCTATGAAAGTAGTAAGCTAATCTAGAAAACACAAATAAAGGGAAGAAATACTGCTTGGAGTGGGCCCAGGCTCCAGCAACTTCCTCCCAGCTGAACACGCGCTTAGGAACTCTTAGAACTTTATTATAATCACCAAGGAATTACAATGCTTCTTAACCTCTATACTCCTCTCTATATTCTATATTCTATCTTCGATATTTTGATATCTTATCATAGAGGTCTGCGTGTGTTTATATAGCACACCCATAGATCTTCTATTACAAGGTGGTTACAACAGTCGATTCATTCCAGACTAAACTAAGATAGTCTGGTAAATGTAATCGACGTCTGCTAAAATTAGCATTCATTCCTAATGGTGGCATGTTCTCTGATTGGTTCGTGCTTCACCTAGCATAGGTAGGACATTCTCATACATTAGTGCAACTCCCAAATTAACTTACATGACGTAGAGTTGGAACTACACCAGTCAATGTTGCCCACGTCGTGTTATCTGGTCAACGAGTGAAGAACAGAGGCACCTTCTCTATGAGGAAGGTGCCTAAGTATATCAGGTGCCTTATTTATATAGAATGCGCCTACCTTCCATTAGCGCCTTCCTGGAAGAGGAAGGTGCTTGCCTTCTATTGGCGCCTTCCTGGAAGAGGAAGGCACTTGCCTTCTGTTGGTGCCTTCCTGGAAGAGGAAGGCACCTACCTTCTATTGGTGCCTTCTTTGAAGAGGAAGGCACCTACTTACCATGCGTTAATTCTGAAAGAAACAAAGTGCCAGGTCCATGAAAAGACCTCGACTGATCCAAATCTGACTAAATCAACTACAATTCCACAAAAACACACTAAAACATACAAATTAGATAACACACATAATCTTATCAAATAATTACATAACCATTCATAAAAATATACAATTCCTATTATATAGCCGCATAATGATTAATGAAACTCATACAAAATATGAGCATTTTTGAGGCTCATCACCATTGATGGTAGTAGCATCATTTTAATAGTTAATGACCACCACTTATGCCCATATCGTTCACCTCCAATCCATTCAATCAAATCAAATGCAGGTATGGGAGGTATCCTATTTGATGAATTTTTTTTTGGTAAGTTAATTATTTTCATTAAACGGGGCATTTGAAAGGCGCCCCAATGCCTTGTACATCAGCAGAGTAGAAAATAAAACTCCTTAGAGGAAACACAAGGAGGAACAAAAACAAACAACCAAAAGCTAGCAGAACCCAAAAAGGACAAAATCCTCTGGTGGAAAGGAACAACAACAAAATGACCACCATCCAAAAGAACCAAAAGGACAAAACCTCTGGAAGAAAGGAAAGAAAAGGAAAGCAAAATAGGCTTTCCCCAATAGGACCCGCACGTAGAATTATATGGGAATTCCAGTCTACATAGGAGATGCAATGGTAACCTCCATATTGGTATCCTCGACATCATCCTTTAGTACATACTTTGGAGCTTCCTTTGGGGCTTCAATACAGGCATCCTTGGTTATCTCCACAACGTCCTCATCCTTGACATCAAAATGTCCCTCCATAGAAGAAATAGTAGGAATGTCTTCAAAGGTATCATAGAAAAATAGAAGGCTAAGAGCTTGGTGTTGTTCTTTGAGCTTCACAATTGCCTTCCCAATAGCCACATGGGCAGATTCCAGATGGTCAATAGTAACAGATGTAGCATGGACAACCAGTTTGTGAAGGTATTTTTCCACCAGGTCAGGAGAATTGGAAGGATATTTCTTGGGCTTCACAGAGGAAGGAGTAGGGGTTTCAGAAGCTTCCTTGAGCTTGAGTCTCTGGGAACAACGGACAAGCATTTTCTCAACCTTAACCTTTTTCTTAATGTTGGAAACAGAGTAGGGTCTTTCACTCTTATCCTTTCTCTTGGGTCTAGAGGTCTTAAGGTTGGGCGAGGAAGAAGAGTTCTCTTCAGAAGATTCAGGGGCTTGGATATTTCCTTTGGGGAACTTAAGGAGGAGGAACCTATAAAGGATTTTGAAAAGACCTTGATGATAGGGTGATCCCTCTTCCTTTTTTGAATGGGTAGAAACAATTGTATAATCTAAGGACCAGTAAAGCGCAGCAGGAATGTTCATCATCTTAGCTTCACAAAAATGATTAATGAATGCTAAATGAAAACAACAAAGTTGGGACTCAGGATTATCAGCAGTTAAATATTGCATGATGGGTTTTAGGATTTCCTTCCATGGGGTGGAAATATGGTGATGGTACAAACCTTTTTTGTAAAGTTTATGGATAACCGAATTCTTCTCAAAGTGAGCCAGCTCTGCATCCCAGTTATGCTTGTTTCTCCTTATTACTTTGCCATCCAAATTTTTCCCTATGAGTTTCGCCAGCAGCTCCATAGTGATCTGAAACTCCACTCCATGAATAGTAACCACACCATTGTCCCAAGATGTAGTAAAGGCCCTGGTCACCTCCCCGTCGATGCCATAGAACATCTTGAAGAAACTAATAAGTCCACCTTTGTTTTTCAAAATGTCTACAACAATGGAATCTAAATCAAACACCTTAGGCTCGATATAAACAGGCTTTCCCTCCTTCATGATTAAAGACAGAGAAAAATAGGGAAAAATAAAAATGTGAAGGCAAGATAAGAATAGGAGGATGCACTTGATGAAAAATTATCAACAAGTTGATGAACGCTTATGCGTTCGTGAAGAAAAACAAAAAAAAAACATTATTATATATATTATTTTTTAATACTTAACATAGGTTTACTTTTTATTTTTTTTCTATTTTGTAGGGTTCTGTGTACTCAGATACAATCTATAGGTAATCAGGTCAAACTAGGCCTATCATACATGAATCCATGATCCCTATTTTTGCTTTTAATTTTTGTGTGTTTATTTTTGCAAAACATGTGGACTCAGATGCAATCTATAGGTAGTCAGGTAAATCTAAGCCTATCAAGCATGAAGTCAAACTGATCTTCTTATTTTCCACTTTCTAGGAGGATAAAGAGTAAATAAAAAGCTAAATTCCCATCAGGAGGGTGGTGCTTACATCCAGGATTGTGTATAGGTGTTTACTTCCAAATATAATAAAATACTTATACGCGGGTCAATGCAACGAATGTTGACTTTTCAATGAAGAGAGGTGCCTATATCGAGACCATGGAGAAGATGCCTATATTTTGAAATATGGAGGCACCTATATTTGGATAGTATAAATGCACCTATATTTGGGTTAATCCAATGCACACTGACTTTCCACCAAAGAGAAGGTGCCTATATTCCAAAATAGTAGAAGGTGCCTATATTCACAAAATTTAGAGGGAGACTATATTTCACATAAAGCATCTATCTCCCATGCACAGTAGGTTCTTGTATCCATAAGAACACAAAAAAATGTGCATGTATCCCAAATACAGTAGGTGCCTATATCCAAAAAATAAAGAAAAGGCACACATATCCCAAACATCAAAGGTACATGTATCCACATAATAGAAATGGGTGCATGTATTCCAAAGAAGAGATGAAACCTATATTCAACATCAAAAAAGCAACAGGCACCTATATTTGGAGCAGCATTGATATTAATATCAATGTGCATTCAATGAAGTCAACCTTTTTTATTGAACCAATTATGTCTATTTTTCCCATTTTTGATGATGGAATCTGTTTGCTTCTCGATATTTGACTATCGGAGTCCAATTATTCCTATCAGTAAAACATGCATACTCTTAAACTACATATATCAAATTCCAAGGGGGACGTGTGTCATCCCATGGTAGATAAAAATCATCATGTTTTTTTTTCATTTTTTGCACAAGATATCAAACTTAATAAATATGTAGTATGCAAAAACACTACTTCAACAAGATTGCCCTACTTAGAAAAATAAAATCCATTGATTCACCTTGGTACACTGTCATTATGCTTATATCAATCAAGTTGCACCATCAGGTGTTTGCACATAAAATTTCATGAAAAACCACCCAGGTATGTACTAATTTTTTTGTTATGTGTGCATAGTTATCATAAAAAATATTTTTGTGTAATGTGCTAGCACATGCCCCATGATCCTATTGTCCAATAATGCAACCCCGATTATGCAATCTACCATGTGGCACCAATAAAGCATAAATATGGTTATAACTATATCCAATTGTATCCCGACACATGAATTAATAGTTAATTATGTAGATTTTGTAATTACTACTGATTATGGCAAGATAGGTGTCCTATATGCATAAATACAATCGCATAATTTGACTTGCTTAAGAATGAATAAAGGTGCATGTTTTGCAACCAAAGAAAAACCAAAATAATAGAGCAGATGATGCCATGTGAGGATCTTCACACAATCACGTGCTGAAGAAGTATGAGACAAAAAATCTCTTAGGCATAACCGATTTCATCCGAGAATAGTTTGAGGTTGTAGGGTGGATGAATTATTACCACTTGGTCAACCAAGATTAGGATCTTGTAGCGGTGCAAGAATTCATAGCCTTTATGAATGAAGGTATTGTGTAGATGTGTGGGCTAGTAATACCAATCATGAAGGAGTATGTTGTAAAATTTATCATACTCCTATGCATAAGAGATTGGATATACAAGGACAATAATGTTAGATGCTACACTCAAATATTTTTTAGGTAACCCACAACATGGTAGAAATAGTAGCCTCTAACAAGTTGCCAAAATAGTATGTCATTGAACTATGGTGGTAGGTGTTTGAGCAATTGGCTAGTTTTTTCACCTGCACTGGTAAATATTCATGGTTGAATGCCAACCACCTATGATTTTTTAATCATTTTTTGCATGGGAACCATATTAACATCCCTTAATATTTTATGTGCACCCTAAAATATGAATCCAATAGATACTAGGTAGATACTATAGTAGCATTAGGGAATCATAGGCTAATTTCAACCCTAATTAAACATGTTGAGTTGCAGAGGGTTGTATTGATCATTGAAGAAGAAATTATAGCATCAAAATTATCTAGTGGGTGATGGGAATATGAAGATATAGAGGTACATTTCTCCCAAAAGGAGGTAGAACAAGCTAAATCAAGCCCATTCCAAGCAACAAAACCATCTACCCGCCATAATATACATTCAACATGGGAGGTAGGGTAGGCCAAATCAAGTCTATTTTGAGCAACATCACCGCCTATGACTAGAAGTGGGGAGGTAGTAGAAAATTTGGTGAGTTACAGTTCGCTAGAAGGTGATGATGACAACTCCACGGAGGATGAATTGGATGCCAAGGTGTTGTATGGTATGGCCTTTTTTGAAGTACCCTATGGTAAATCTTCTAAGGAAGACCTCCAGGGCTAATTAAGGAGCATGAAAGACCAAACCTCCTATTGGGAGGAAATATTCAAAGTAGAATAAGCTAAGTTCTAGTAATTTCTATGAGCTTCCATAGAAAAGTAGTAAGAAACTAACAACACTATGTGGTAGTTGCAAGCCATAGTGCAACATATAGAGAACAGGGTCCATCAATTGTAGCAATTACTGGCCACCAAAGTAGGACACATTGATACCATTGTATAAATGGATTAGGCCATGGACCCAAATATTTCATCTATTGATTTGAAGGAAAAAATAGATTCCACAAGGGCATACCATTATGATGCTAGGAGGGCATCAAATGCCCAAATGTCTAATGTAGGGGACTAGTTATAAGATCTTATGGTGGATGCTTCCTAGGAATAGGGGAGCCTTATTTCACAAAGTGGCCCCCTATGATCAAAATCTTGGATAGTGAGGTTGATGAGTCATCCATGAACTTTTTGTCTACCCAATCAATGGGTTAGCCTATAGTTGATTGATTGAGGACTACCTAGTCATTTGGGGAGTCTACAACACCTATGGATGCTACCAAGTTAGTTGGAGAATTGCCCACATGAGACACTACTATCCAATCCACTAAGGAGCTAGAGTAGGATGATGTGTGTAAATCAATAAATGAGTTGGAAAATCCCTCAATAGCTACATAGTCAGTTGGTCATCCATCAATTGATAAAACCATGGATGACTAGTTGGATGACCAATCAAGGACTAAACCATCTATTGTTGCATGATCGATACAAGGTATGTGTTGAGCAAGGTGCAGCAACAATATTGTCATTGTTGTCAACACAGTCAGACAGATCGGTTGATGCAGTGGACAGGAGTTTCAGACAGATTGGTTGATGCAAGTGGACAGGAGTTAAGAGGTTCTTCAGAGTATGTACAGTGATTATCCAAAAGATCGAAGTGGCCCATATGCTAAAAATCAAAAGAAAATCACAAGGAAGAAAATTGTCGCGATATCGCGACATGTTGAGCAAGGAAGAAAACTATCGCGATATCGCGACATGTTGAGCAAGGAAGAAAACTATCGCGATATCGCGACATGTTGAGAAGAAAGAAAAATTGTCACGATATGGACATGTTGAGAAGAAAGAAAAATGCGATTTCGTGACATGTTCGAAGAAAGCGCAAGAAAAAATGTCGCGATTTCGCGACATGTTGGAGAGAAAGCGCAAGCAAGCAAAACTGTCACGATTTCGTGACATGTTCGAAGAGAAAGCGCAAGCAAAAAAGTGTCACGATTTCGCGACATGTTGGAAGAGAAAAGGCAAGTAGAAAAAGTGTCACGATTTCGTGACATATTGCAAGAGAGATAGTACGGAAGAAAAAGTGTCGCGATTTCGCGACATGTTGGAAGAGAAAAAGCAAGTAGAAAAAGTGTCACGATTTCGCGACATATTGCAAGAGAGATAGTACGAAAGAAAAAGTGTCACGATTTCGTGACATGTTGGAAGAGAAAAAGTAGAAAAAGTGTCACGATTTCGCGACATATTGCAAGAGAGATGAGAAGAAAAAGTGTCACGATTTCGCGACATGTTGCATTTCGGCAGGAAGAGAAAAGGAAGAAAAGTGTCAGGATATCGTGACATGTTGATTAGAGAAAGAGGAAGAAAAGTGGATTGATAGAGAAACAAGGAGGAAAAGTGTCACGATATCGCGACATGTCGCATTTTCGTGACTTGAAAAGAGCAGGAAGGCCGAGAAGGAAAAGTGTCGCGATATCGCGACATGTCGCATTTTTGCGACTTGAAAAGAGTAGGAAGGCAGAGAAGGAAAAGTGTCACGATATCGCGACATGTCGCATTTTCGCGACTTGAAGAGAGGAGAAGGAAGAGAATGGAAAAGTGTCACGATATCGCGACATGTCGCATTTTGACCGAAGGTAAGAGAAAGTGCAAAGGAGAAAAAGTGTCACGATATCGCGACATGTCACGTTTTCGCGACCCGAAGGCAAGAGAAAGAGCAAAGGAGAAAAAGTGTCGTGATATCGCGACATGTCGCATTTTTGCGACTCTAGGAGGAGAGAGAAAGTAAGAAGGCAGAAGTGTCACGATATCATGACAAAAGTAAAAAGGAAGAGTATGAAGGTGAAAGTGTCACGATATCGTGACATGTTTTTTTGTGGGTGTAAAGCTGAGAAGAGGACAAAGAGGTAAAAGTGTCACGATTTCATGACAGGTCACTTTGGCGTGAGCTAAGAAGAGAACCCAATCGAAATAAGATATGTGACAGTTAACTGAAGTTATACAGTAGTTATAGGGGCCGTTACAAAGAAAATCATGCAGCTAAAATAAGAAGAGTTAACTAAAGTATAATAGTTACAGGTGCAGTTATAGAGAAAAATCATGCAGCTAAAATAAGAACAATGAACGAAGTCGAACGAGATTACAGGCGATTAGGGTTGCATGCATAAATATGGAAGTTAAAAATAGAGTCAAAACTTTGTTATAAAAGGAGGTCTACATGGAGAATTAAAGTGTTGTTAAAAAGAGTGAAAGCGCTCGGGATTAAAGCGAGGTGGATTTAATCTTGCGAAGAGAGCAAGAGGAGAGCGAGTAGGGTGTGTGTTGTGTGAAGAGTGGGCAATGTTGAGAAAGCAATAGACCAGTCAAGGTCTTGTAAAAGTGAAGGCATCTTTATGTCAATCTTCTAGTTTCAGAATAGAAGTCCAAGTTGGTGCTTGGCATCAGGGGTTGGTGCTCCTTCTAGTTGGTCTTGGTAAATCGGGTTGGTGCTCCTTTTGGTGTGATAAATCGGGGTTGGTGCTCCTTTCGTTGGTGCGAGATAAATCAGGGGTTGGTGCTCCTTTCTATTGGTGTAGATAAATCAGGGGTTGGTGCTCCTTCCAGTGGGTGCTGGTAAATTGATTGTAAAATTGATATTTTGCAAAGGCTGGATTTGGATGGGAGTCCAAACAGTCAATTTTGAGGAGTAGCCAAAATTGGTGAACCTCGGTACATCTTGTGTTGTGTGATGCTCTTTTGGTATATTTGCTTTATTGAGTTTTAAGCTTTCATTGTTTAGGCATTAAGAATTGAAGATTTAAGTTTTTAAGAGCTACACTGATTCACCCCCCTCTCGGTGTCATTGTGAGACTAACAATTGGTATCAGAGCCGAGTTTCCCTTGTCAGGCTAAATCAGCTAGGGTTGATCTTGGAAGTGACACAATGGCAGGTGGTGAAGGTTTCTCATCAAACAAAGCACCATTGTTGGATGGAACTAATTACACATTTTGGAGACTCAGGATGCAGACATATCTTTGTGCTTTGGGATACGACATTTGGGATTCGATAGATAGTGGATACACAATACCCACCACTTCTCCAACCGATGCTGTCGGTAAGAAATTGTTTGAGAATAACTCAAAAGCAAAGAATGCTATCATGTGCGGATTAATGGACAGTGAACTAGTAAAAATTATGGGTTGTAAAACGGCAAAAGAAATATGGGACAAACTGAGGAGCATTCATGAAGGAGATGATAAGATCAAGGAGGCCAAGTTACAAACGCATCGAGCTCGAGTTCGAAGCATTAAAGATGAATGACGATGAGAACATAGAGGCATACATGCTTGAGAGTTAATGGAATCATTAATGCGATTAGAGGACTCGGCGAGAAAATGGAAGATGTTGTCATCGTGAAAAAGGTACTAAGATCTCTTCCCAAAAGATTTGATTCTAAAGTTTCAGCAATAGAAGAAGCTAAAGATCTAAATACTTTTAGTATGGATGAGATGCATGGTTCTTTGACTGCATATGAGATGAGAATAGGAAAAACCAAACCCACAGAAAGAGAAGCTGCTTTTAAAGCACATAAAAATATAAAAGCAAAACAAGAATCTGAGGAAGAAGAGACATCAGATGAAACGGAAGCAAACTTTGTTCGAAAACTAATAAGGGGAAAAGGAAAATACAGAGGAAAGCTACCATTTAAGTGTTTCAACTGTGGAGGCATTGGGCATGTTGCAGCTAAATGTCCACTTAATGAGAAGGACGAAAGTGATGAAGGATCGCACCAAGAAAGAAGTGATTGGAAGAAAAAACCAAATTTCAGAAACAACAACTTCAGGAAGAAAAGTTTCATCTCCAAGAATGTCAGTTCATCAGAAGACAGCTCCGGTGAGGATTCTGAAGAAGAAACAGATGAAGCTCTTTTCATGGCATTCGAAGAAGAAAAAACAGAGGAAAAATAGGAATGTAATAAAAAACTTGAGGCTGAGGCTGAAGTATATCTAGAAGGTGAGTTGATCGCTGCACTTGAAGAGTTGGGTATAGAAAGGAAAAAGAACAAAAGACTGTCCAAGAAGTTGGAAGAATATGGGGATAATATTGAAGATCTCTTCTTGCAAATTCATAAAGCCAAGAAAATAGAAGAAGCTTTGAAGTCACACCTGGATGATAAAAGCGATGTTTGCGGCAAACAAGAAGAGGAGATTGTTTTATTGAGGAAACAACTAGAAGAGGCCAATACAAATCTCAAATTTGAGAAGAGCACAGAGTTGCTAGATAAAATGATAAGGCAACAAAGAAGCCCCATGTCTAAGCTTGGTCTTGGATATGAAGTTGAACAACCTTCATCTTCTAAATCTGCAGAGAAGAAGAAGTCCACTATTGAAGGATCAAAGCAAGAAAAGTTTGAAGCTGAAACTTCAAAAGGAAGAAAATCTCAAAGGAGATCTACAACAAAGCAACCACAACAAAAGAGGTTCTATCACTCTCACTTTATTCATAATAATGCTTGTAATGGCTATTGTTTTAGATGCAACCTTTATGGTCACAAGGCAATGTATTGTGGATTGAATAATAGATCAAAGAGTTATGCTGGTAGAAATACATCTGTTGAACACCATGTGCAATGTTTTAAATGTAATGGTCATGGGCACATAGCAAGGTCTTGTCCAAGAACTTTTGTATCTAATCTAAGGCAAGACAATAGATTTCATCAGACGCAAAGAATGCAACACAGACAGGGAAGAAATCATGTGCATCAAAGAAAGGAAAATAATCATCCATCAAGGATGTACAAGAGACAACCACCCAAGAGAAATGTTCAAGTTCACGAAAAGGTTCAAAATAGGGATGCGGTTGAAAACCTTCAGCCTAAGTTCAAGAAATATTGGAGAAAGAAAGAAGAGAGGAAATCGTGTCTCCTTGGATCGAAGGAGATTACTCCGCTATTGCACTAAGCAACTCCAGGTAGCACATCCTCAGGGGGAGCAATCTTGAAGTTTCATTTTAATGCTCCTATGTATTTGTTTGATTACCTGAGGATGAAAGGCAAGTAGTCAGGGAAGTTGTCGTATAGTTGTCGAAGTATGTTTTCAGTTCATGTAGTTTGTGGAAGTGCCATGAAGGGTGGTGATTAAATTGAGAGTTGTCATTATTGGTAGTATTGCTATATGTCATTGTGGTACTGTGTTTGATGCTTGCATAGAGTTGGCAGTAAAATTGCAGTGTTGATACAGTGTTGGACAAAAGTTGGTACAAGTGTGAGTCACTTGTCAATTTTGTTGACAGATGTGAAATAATTATTTTTGAATGGGAAGCTTGAAGAAGAGGGTTATATTGAGCAGTCGGATGGTTTCCAGCTTGGTGATGATTGGTTGAGTTGATTTGATTGAGCCTAGTCAAGTTATGTGTGAAGTGATCTTTAAAGTTCTATGAAATAAATTATTCCATCATTCTATGTTGAGTTGAGATTGAGGTTAGAAGATATTAAGTCTCTAACAATTCTCTTTATGCTTCTATGAAGTGGATTTGATTTGAGATTGTCATTCATTGTTGAGTTCATTTTGAGTACTACTTGAGCATGATTGATTGAGCCTTTGAAGAAGGCCTTTGGGAAATATTTGAGGACAATTTGGGACAAATTTGAGGACAGTGTTGGGACAGATTTCCAGATGCAGATTGGGCAGGATGTGTAGATGACAGAAAGAGTACCAGTGGAGGTGCATTCTATCTTGGAGACAGGTTGGTCATGTGGAACAATAAGAAACAAGAGTCAGTTTTCTTATCCACAGCATAGGCAGAATATATTGCAGCGATAGCGTGTTGTACGTAGAGGGAGCATTTATATATTTGATTATCTTTTTGCTCATGTTTGTAATTTTTGCTAACTGTAATAATGTGTGCCTGAGAATGTTGTGCATGGACTCAAGGGGAGTCTGCAGTAGCCCTTTGGTATTATTGTCAAAGGGGGAGAAGAATTACAGGAAATTGCATGTGTGTTGCCAACAATTCCAAAGGGGGAGATTGATGAGCAAGGTGCAACAATAGTATTGTCATTGTTGTCAACACAGTTAGACAGATCGGTTGATGCAGTGGAGAAGTGGAAAGGAGTTAAGAGGTTCTTCAGAGTATGTACAGTGATTATCCAAAAGATCGAAGTGGCCCATATGCTAAAAATCAAAAGAAAATCACAAGGAAGAAAACTGTCGCGATATCGCGACATGTTGAGCAAGGAAGAAAACTGTCGCGATATCGTGACATGTTGAGCAAGGAAGAAAAACTTGTCACGATATCGCGACATGTTGAGAAGAAAGAAAAACTATCACGATTTCGTGACATGTTGAGAAAGCACAAGCAAGAAAGCTATCGCGATTTCGTGACATGTTCGAAGAGAAAGCGCAAGCAAGAAAAACTGTCATGATTTCGTGACATGTTCGAAGAGAAAGCGCAAGCAAGAAAAGTGTCACGATTTCGTGACATGTTGCAAGAGAAAAGTGCAAGAAGAAAAAGTGTCACGATTTCGTGACATGTTGGAAGAGAAAAAGGCAAGTAGAAAAAGTGTCATGATTTTGCGACATATTGCAAGAGAGATAGTACGGAAGAAAAAGGTGTCACGATTTCGTGACATGTTGGAAGAGAAAAAGGCAAGTAGAAAAAGTGTCACGATTTCGTGACATATTGCAAGAGAGATTGTACGGAAGAAAAAGTGTCACGATTTCGTGACATGTTGCAAGAGAGAGAAGCGAGAAGAAAAAGTGTCACGATTTCGCGACATATTGCAAGAAAGATTGTAGAGAAGAAAAAGTGTCACGATTTCGTGACATGTCGCATTTTCGCGACTTGAAGAGAAGAGAAAGCAAGAGAAGAAAAAGTGTCACGATATTCGCGACATGTCGCATTTTCGTGACTAAAGGAAGAGAAAGTGCAAGGAGAAAAAGTGTCGCGATATCGCGACATGTCGCATTTTCGCGATCCGAAGGTAAGAGAAAGAGCAAAGGAGAAAAAGTGTCGTGATATCGCGACATGTCGCATTTTTGTGACTCTAGGAGGAGAGGGAAAGTAAGAAGGTAGAAGTGTCGTGATATCGCGACAAAAGTAAAAAGGAATAGTATGGAGGCGAAAGTGTCACGATATCGTGACATGTGTTTTTGCGGGTATGAAGAAAGTAAAGCTGCAAGGAGGTGAAAGTGTCACGATATCGTGACATGTTGTGTTTTCACGGGTATAAACCAAGTAAAGCAGCAAGGAGGCGAAAGTGTCACGATATCGTGACATGTGTTTTCGTGGGTACAAGCTGAGAAGAGGACAAAGAGGCAAAAGTGTCACGATTTTGTGATAGGTCACTTTGGCGCGAGCTAAGAAGAGAACCTAGTCGAAATAAGATATGTGACAGTTAACTGAAGTTATACGATAGTTATAGGTGCAGTTACAAAGAAAATCATGCAGCTAAAATAAGAAGAGTTAACTAAAGTCAGTACAATAGTTACAAGTGTAGTTATAGAGAAAAATCATGCAGCTAAAATAAGAACAGTGAACGAGAAGTCAGAACGATTAGAGGCGATTATGGGTTGCATGAATAAATATGGAAGTTAAAATTAGAGTCAAAAATTTATTATAAAAGGAGGTCTCATGGAGAATTAAAGTGTTGCTAAAATGAGTGAAAGCGCTCGGGATTAAATCGAGGTGGATTTAATCTTGCGAAGAGAGCAAGAGGAGAGCGAGTAGGGTGTGTGTTGTGTGAAGAGTGGGCAATGTTGAGAAAGCAATAGACCGGTCAAGGTATTGTAAAAGTGAAGGCATATTTATGTCAATCTTCTAGTTTCAGAATAGAAGTCCAAGTTGGTGCTTGGCATCAGGGGTTGGTGCTCCTTCCAGTTGGTGTATCGGGTTGGTGCTCCTTGTGGTGGTAAATCAGGGTTGGTGCTCCTTTCTGTTGGTGCAGATAAATCAGGGTTGGTGCTCCTTTGTTGGTGTAGATAAATCAGGGGTTGGTGCTCCTTCTAGTGGGTGCTGGTAAATTGATTGTAAAATTGGTATTTTGCAAAGGCTGGATTTGGATGGGAGTCCAAACAGTCAATTTTGAGGAGTAGCCAAAATTGGTGAACCTCGGTACATCTTGTGTTGTGTGATGCTCTTTTGGTATATTTGCTTTATTGAGTTTTAAGCTTTCATTGTTTAGGCATTAAGAATTGAAGATTTAAGTTTTTAAGAGCTACACTGATTCACCCCCCCTCTCAGTGTCATTGTGAGACTAACAATTGGTATTAGAGCCAGTTTCCCTTGTCAAGCTAAATCAGCTAGGGTTGATCTTGGAAGTGACACAATGGCAGGTGGTGAAGGTTTCTCATCAAACAAAGCACCATTGTTGGATGGAACTAATTACACATTTTGGAGACTCGGGATGCAGACATATCTTTGTGCTTTGGGATACGACATTTGGGATTCGGTAGATAGTGGATACACAATACCCACCACTTCTCCAACCGATGTTGTCGGTAAGAAATTGTTTGAGAATAACTCAAAAGCAAAGAATGCTATCATGTGCGGATTAATGGACAGTGAACTAGTAAAAATTATGGGTTGTAAAATGGCAAAAGAAATATGGGACAAAGCGAGGAGCATTCATGAAGGAGATGATAAGATCAAGGAGGCCAAGTTACAAACGCATCGAGCTCAGTTCGAAGCATTAAAGATGAATGACGATGAGAACATAGAGGCATACATGTTGAGAGTTAATGGAATCATTAATGCGATTAGAGGACTCGACGAGAAAATGGAAGATGTTGTCATCGTGAAAAAGGTACTAAGATCTCTTCCCAAAAGATTTGATTCTAAAGTTTCAGCAATAGAAGAAGCTAAAGATCTAAATACTTTTAGTATGGATGAGATGCATGGTTCTTTGACTGCATATGAGATGAGAATAGGAAAAACCAAACCCACGAGAAGAGAAGCTGCTTTTAAAGCACATAAAAATATAAAAGCAAAACAAGAATCCGAGGAAGAAGAGACATCAGATGAAACGGAAGAAAACTTTGTTCGAAAACTAATAAGGGGAAAAGGAAAATACAGAGGAAAGCTACCATTTAAGTGTTTCAACTATGGAGGCATTGGGCATGTTGTAGCTAAATGTCCACTTAATGAGAAGGACGAAAGTGATGAAGGATCGCACCAAGAAAGAAGTGACTGGAAGAAAAAACCAAATTTCAGAAACAACAACTTCAGGAAGAAAAGTTTCATCTCCAAGAATGTCAGTTCATCAGAAGACAGCTCCGA
Source organism: Wollemia nobilis (assembly GCA_028583015.1). NCBI lineage: Eukaryota > Viridiplantae > Streptophyta > Pinopsida > Araucariales > Araucariaceae > Wollemia > Wollemia nobilis. The sequence goes on along the minus strand of JAQPPZ010016858.1, from coordinate 9,689,326 downwards.
TGAGGATTCTGAAGAAGAAACAGATGAAGCTCTTTTCATGGCATTCGAAGAAGAAAAAACAGAGGAAAAATAGGAATGTAATAAAAAACTTGAGGTTGAGGCTGAAGTATATCTAGAAGGTGAGTTGATCGCTGCACTTGAAGAGTTGGGTATAGAAAGGAAAAAGAACAAAAGACTGTCCAAGAAGTTGGAAGAATATGGGGATAATATTGAAGATCTCTTCTTGCAAATTCATAAAGCCAAGAAAATAGAAGAACCTTTGAAGTCACACCTGGATGATAAAAGCGATGTTTGTGACAAACAAGAAGAGGAGATTGTTTTATTGAGGAAACAACTAGAAGAGGCCAATACAAATCTCAAATTTGAGAAGAGCATAGAGTTGCTAGATAAAATGATAAGGCAACAAAGAAGCCCCATGTCTAAGCTTGGTCTTGGATATGAAGCTGAACAACCTTCATCTTCTAAATCTGCAGAGAAGAAGAAGTCCACTACTGAAGGATCAAAGCAAGAAAAGTTTGAAGCTGAAACTTCAAAAGGAAGAAAATCTCAAAGGAGATCTACAACAAAGCAACCACAACAAAAGAGGTTCTATCACTCTCACTTTATTCATAATAATGCTTGTAATGGCTATTGTTTTAGATGCAACCTTTATGGTCACAAGGCAATGTATTGTGGATTGAATAATAGATCAAAGAGTTATGCTGGTAGAAATACATCTGTTGAACACCATGTGCAATGTTTTAAATGTAATGGTCATGGGCACATAGCAAGGTCTTGTCCAAGAACTTTTGTATCTAATCTAAGGCAAGACAGTAGATTTCATCAAACGCAAAGAATGCAACACAGACAGGGAAGAAATCATGTGCATCAAAGAAAGGAAAATAATCATCCATCAAGGATGTACAAGAGACAACCACCCAAGAGAAATGTTCAAGTTCACGAAAAGGTTCAAAATAGGGATGCAGTTGAAAACCTTCGACCTAAGTTCAAGAAATATTGGAGAAAGAAAGAAGAGAGGAAATCGTGTCTCCTTGGGCTGAAGGAGATTACTCCGCTATTGCACTAAGCAACTCCGGGTAGCACATCCTCAGGGGGGAGCAATCTTGAAGTTTCATTTTAATGCTCCTATGTATTTGTTTGATTACCTGAGGATGAAAGGCAAGTAGTCAGGGAAGTTGTCGTATAGTTGTCGAAGTATGTTTTCAGTTCATGTAGTTTGTGGAAGTGCCGTGAAGGGTGGTGATTAAATTGAGAGTTGTCATTATTGGTAGTATTGCTATATGTCATTGTTGTGTTTGATGCTTGCACAAAGTTGGCAGTAAAATTGCAGTGTTGATACAGTGTTGGACAAAAGTTGGTACAAGTGTGAGTCACTTGTCAATTTTGTTGACAGATGTGAAATCAGTGTTTTTGAATGGGAAGCTTGAAGAAGAGGGTTATATTGAGCGATCGGATGGTTTCCAGCTTGGTGATGATTGGTTGAGTTGATTTGATTGAGCCTAGTCAAGTTATGTGTGAAGTGATCTTTAAAGTTCTATGAAATAAATTATTCCATCATTCTATGTTGAGTTGAGATTGAGGTTAGAAGATATTAAGTCTCTAACAATTCTCTTTATGCTTCTATGAAGTGGATTTGATTTGAGATTGTCATTCATTGTTGAGTTCATTTTGAGTACTACTTGAGCATGATTGATTGAGCCTTTGAAGAAGGCCTTTGGGAAATATTTGAGGACAATGCTGGGACAGATTTGAGGACAGTGTTGGGATAGATTTCCAGATGCAGATTGGGCAGGATGTGTAGATGACAGAAAGAGTACCAATGGAGGTGCATTCTATCTTGGAGATAGGTTGGTCGCGTGGAACAGTAAGAAACAAGAGTCAGTTTCCTCTTGGCTGAGGTGCATTATTATGAGGTGCATTCATAATAATGCTTGTAATGGCTATTGTTTTAGATGCAAAATTTATGGTCACAAGGAAATGTATTGTGGATTGAATAATAGATCAAAGAGTTATGCTGGTAGAAATACATCTGTTGAACACCATGTGCAATGTTTTAAATGTAATGGTCATGGGCACATAGCAAGGTCTTGTCCAAGAACTTTAGTATCTAATCTAAGGCAAGACAGTAGATTTCATCAGACACAAAGAATGCAACATAGACAGGGGAAGAAATCATGTGCATCAAAGAAAGGAAAATAATCATCCATCAAGGATGTACAAGAGACAACCACCCAAGAGAAATGTTCAAGTTCACGAAAAGGTTCAAAATAGGGATGCAGTTGAAAACCTTTAGCCTAAGTTCAAGAAATATTGGAGAAAGAAAGAAGAGAGGAAAACGTGTCTCCTTGGACTGAAGGAGATTACTCCGCTATTGCACTAAGCAACTCCAGGTAGCACATCCTTAGGGGGAGCAATCTTGAAGTTTCATTTTAATGCTCCTATGTATTTGTTTGATTACCTAAGGATGAAAGGCAAGTAGTCAAGGAAGTTGTCGTATAGTTGTCGAAGTATGTTTTCAGTTCATGAAATAGTGTGAAAGTGCTGCAAGAAGGGAATTGGTTGGTGTTGTGGTACTGTGTTCGATGCTTGCACATAGTTGGTAATAAAATTGCAGTGTTGGTACAGTGTTGGACAAAAGTTGGTACAAGTGTGAGTCACTTGTCAATCTTGTTGACAGATGTGAAATCAACATTTTTGAATGGGAATCTTGAAGAAGAGATTTATATTGAGCAGCCAGATGGTTTCCGACTTGGTGATGATTGGTTGAGTTGATTTGATTGAGCCTAGTCAAGTTATGTGTCAAGTGATTTTTAAAGTTCTATGAAATAAATTATTCCATCATTCTATGTTGAGTTGAGATTGAGGTTAGAAGATATTAAGTCTCTAACAATTCTCTTTATGCTTCTATCAATTGGATTTGATTTGAGATTTTCATTCATTATTGAGTTCATTTTGAGTACTACTTGAGCATGATTGATTGAGCCTTTGAAGAAGGCCTTTGGGAAATATTTGAGGACAATGCTGGGACAAATTTGAGGATAGTGTTGGGACAGATTTCCAGATGTAGATTGGGTAGGATGTGTAGATGATAGAAAGAGTACCAATGGAGGTGCATTCTATCTTGGAGATAGGTTGGTTGCATGGAACAGTAAGAAACAAGAGTCAGCTTCCTTATCCACAGCAGAGGCAGAATATATTGTAGCAATAGTGTGTTGTACGTAGGAGAAAGTTGTGGAAGGTGAGGTTAAGTTGGATTTTGCTCCAACAACAAAGCAAGTAGCGAATATCTTCAAATAGTTGCCCAAGAAAGTCTTTTAGTACCTTCGCAATAAATTGGAAATGGTCACGTTTCCCAAGAATTGACTAGCTATCAGGACAACATTCTCAGGGGGAGCATTTAGATATTTGATTATCTTTTTGCTCATGTTTGTAATTTTTGCTAATTGTAATAATTTGTGCCTGAGAATGTTGTGCATGGACTCAGGGGGAGTCTGTAGTAGCCCTTTGGTATTATTGTCAAAGGGGGAGAAGAATTACAATAAATTACACGTGTGTTGCCAACAATTCCAAAGGGGGAGATTGTTGAGCAAGGTGCAGCAATAGTATTGTCATTGTTGTCAACACAGTCAGATAGATTAGTTGATGCAGTGGACAAGAGATTCAGATAGATCGGTTGATGCAGTGGATAGGAGTAAATAGGTTCTTTAGAGTATGTACAGTGATTTTCCAAAAGATCGAAGTGGCCCATATGCTAAAAATCAAAAGAAAATCACAAGGAAGAAAACTATTGCGATATCGCGACATGTTGAGCAAGGAAGAAAACTATCGCGATATCGTGACATGTTGAGCAAGGAAGAAAAATGTCGCGATATCACGACATGTTGAGAAGAAATAAAAACTATCACGATATCGTGACATGTTGAGAAAGAAAGAGAAACTGTCACGATTTCACGACATGTTCGAAAAGAAAGCGCAAGCAGGAAAAATTGTCGCGATTTCGTGACATGTTCAAAGAGAAAGCGCAAGCAAGCAAAACTGTCACGATTTTGCGACATGTTCGAAGAGAAAGTGCAAGCAAGAAAAACTGTCGTGATTTTGTGACAAGAGAAAAAGGCAAGTAGAAAAAGTGTCATGATTTTGCAACATATTGCAAGAGAGATAGTACGGTAGAAAAAGTGTCACGATTTCGTGACATGTTGGAAGAGAAAAAGGCAAGTAGAAAAAGTGTCACGATTTTGCGACATATTGCAAGAGAGATTGTACGGAAGAAAAAGTGTCACGATTTCACGACATATTGCAAGAGAGAGAGTCCGAAAGAAAAAGTGTCACGATTTTGCGACATATTGCAAGAGAGATTGTACAAAAGAAAAAGTGTCACGATTTCGTGACATGCTGCATTTTTGCGGTCCGAAGAGAAGAGAAAATGCAAGGAAGAAAAAGTGTCACGTTATTGTGACATGTTGAATTTTTGTGGTCTAAAGCGAAGAGAAAATGCAAGGAAGAAAAAGTGTCGCGATATCACATGTTGCATTTTCACGGTCCGAAGCGAAGAGAAAATGCAAGGAGGAAAAAGTGTCACGATATCGCGACATGTCGCATTTTCGTGACTTGATATCGCGACATGTGTTTTTGCAAGTACGAACCAAGTAAAGCATCTAGGAGGTGAAAGTGTCACGATATCGTGACATGTTGTGTTTTTATGGGTATGAACCAAGTAAAGCAGCTAGGAGGCGAAAGTGTCACGATATCGCAACATGTTGTGTTTTCACAGGTACGAAACAAGTAAAGCAGCAAGGAGGAAAAAGTGTCACGATATCGCGACATGTTGTGTTTTCACGGGTACAAGCCGAGAAGAGGACAAAGAGGCAAAAGTGTCATGATTTCACGATAGGTCACTTTGGCACAAGCTAAGAAGAGAACCCAACCAAAATAAGATATGTGATAGTTAATTGAAGTTATACGACAGTTATAGGTGTCGTTGCAGAAGAAAATCATGTAGCTAAAATAAGAAGAGTTAACTGAAGTCAGTACAATAGTTACAAGTGTAGTTATAGAGAAAAATCATGCAGCCAAAATAAGAACAGTGAACAGAAGTCAGAACGACAGTTACAGGGCCAGTTATGGGTTGCATGCAAAAATATGGAAGTTAAAATTAGAGTCATAACTTTGTTATAAAAGGAGATCTGCATGGAGAATTAAATTGTTGCTAAAAAAGAGTGAAAGTGCTCAGGATTAAAGTGAGGCAGATTTAATCTTGCGAAGAGAGCAAGAGAAGAGCGAGCAGGGTGTGTGTTATGTGAAGAGTGGGCAATTTTGAGAAAGCAATAGACCAGTCAGGGTCTTGTAAAAGTGAAGGCATATTTATGTCAATCTTCTAGTTTTAGAAAAAAATTCCAAGTTGGTGCTTGGCATCAAGGGTTGGTGCTCCTTCCATTTGGTGCTGGTAAATCAGAGGTTGGTGCTCCTTCCAGTTGGTGCTAGTAAATCAAGGGTTGGTGCTCCTTTCTATTGGTGCAGATAAATCATGGGTTGGTGCTCCTTTCTGTTGTTGCAGATAAATCAGGGTTTGGTGCTCTTTCTAGTGGGTGCTAGTAAATTGATTGTAAAATTGGTATTTTGCAAATGCTGTATTTGGATGGGAGTCCAAACAGTCAATTTTGAGGAGTAGCCAAAATTGGTGAACCTCGTTACATCTTGTGTTGTGTGATGCTCTTTTGGTATATTTGATTTATTGAGTTTTAAGCTTTCATTGTTTAGACATTAAGAATTGAATATTTAAGTTTTTAAGAGCTACACTGATTCAGCCCCCCCTCTCAGTGTCATTGTCAGACTAACAATTGGTATTAGAGCTAGTTTCCCTTGTCAGGATAAATCAACTAGGGTGATCTTGGAAGTGACACAATGGCAGGTGGTGAAGGTTTCTCATCAAACAAAGCACATTTTTTGGATGAAACTAATTACACATTTTGGAGACTCAGGATGTAGACATATCTTTGTGCTTTGGGATACGACATTTGGGATTCGATAGATAGTGGATACACAATACCCACCACTTCTCCAACCGATGATGTCGGTAAGAAATTATTTGAGAGTAACTCAAAAGCAAAGAATGCTATCATGTGTGGATTAATGGATAGTGAACTAGTAAAAATTATGGGTTATAAAATGGCAAAATAAATATGGGACAAACTGAGGAGCATTCATGAAGGAGATGATAATATCAAGGAGGCCAAGTTACAAATGCATCGAGCTCAGTTCAAAGCATTAAAGATGAATGACAATGAGAACATAGAGGCATACATGCTGAGAGTTAATGGAATCATTAATGCGATTAGAGGACTCGATGAGAAAATGGAAGATGTCGTCGTGAAAAAGGTACTAAGATCTCTTCCCAAAAGATTTGATTCTAAAGTTTTAGCAATAGAAGAAGCTAAAGATTTAAATATTTTTAGTATGTATGAGATGCATGGTTCTTTGACTGCATATGAGATGAGAATAGGAAAAACCAAACCCACAGAAAGAGAAGTTGCTTTTAAATAACATAAAAATATAAAAGCAAAACAAGAATCTGAGGAAGAAGAGACATCAAATGAAACAGAAGCAAACGTTTTTCAGAAACTAATAAGGGGAAAAGGAAAATACAGAGAAAATCTACCATTTAAGTGTTTCAATTGTGGAGGCATTGGGCATGTTGTAGCTAAATGTCCACTTAATGAGAAGGACGAAAGTGATGAAGGATCGCACCAAGAAAGAAGTGATTGGAAGAAAAAATCAAAATTCATAAACAACAACTTCAGGAAGAAAAGTTTCATCTCCAAGAATGTTAGTTCATCAGAAGATAGCTCCGATGAGGATTCTGAAGAAGAAACAGATGAAGCTCTTTTCATGGCATTCGAAGAAGAAAAAATAGAGGAAAAATAGGAATGTAATAAAAAACTTGAGGCTGAGGCTGAAGTATATCTAGAAGGTGAGTTGATCTCTGCACTTGAAGAGTTGGGTATAGAAAGGAAAAATAACAAAAGACTATCCAAGAAGTTGGAATAATATGAGGATAATATTGAAGATCTCTTCTTGCAAATTCATAAAGCCAAGAAAATAGAAGAAGCTTTGAAGTCACACCTGGATGATAAAAGCGACGTTTGTGGCAAACAAGAAGAGAAGATTGTTGTATTGAGGAAACAACTAGAAGAGGCCAATACAAATCTCAAATTTGAGAAGAGCATAGAGTTGCTAGATAAAATGATAAGGCAACAAAGAAGCCCCATGTCTAAGCTTGGTCTTGGATATGAAGCTAAACAAACTTCATCTTCTAAATCTATAGAGAAGAAGAAATCCACTACTGAAGGATCAAAGCAAGAAAAGTTTGAAGCTGAAACTTCAAAAGGAAGAAAATCACAAAGGAGATCTACAACAAAGCAACCACAACAAAAGAGGTTCTATCACTCTCACTTTATTCATAATAATGCTTGTAATGGCTATTGTTTTAGATGCAACCTTTATGGTCACAAGGAAATGTATTGTGGATTGAATAATAGATCAAAGAGTTATGCTAGTAGAAATACATTTGTTGAACACCATGTGCAATGTTTTAAATGTAATGGTCATGGGCACATAGCAAGGTCTTGTCCAAGAACTTTTGTATCTAATCTAAGGCAAGACAGTAGATTTCATCAGACGCAAAGAATGCAACACAGACAGGGAAGAAATCATGTGCATCAAATAAAGGAAAATAATCATCCATCAAGGATGTACAAGAGACAACCACATAAGAGAAATGTTCAAGTTCACGAAAAGGTTCAAAATAGGGATGCAGTTGAAAACCTTCAGCCTAAGTTCAATAAAGATTGGAGAAAGAAAGAAGAGAGGAAAACGTGTCTCCTTGGACTGAAGGATATTACTCCGCTATTGCACTAAGCAACTCCAGGTAGCACATCCTTAGGGGGAGCAATCTTGAAGTTTCATTTTAATGTTCCTATGTATTTGTTTGATTACCTGAGGATGAAAGGCAAGTAGTCAAGGAAGTCGTATAGTTGTCGAAGTATGTTTTCAGTTCATGAAATAGTGTGAAAGTGCTGCAAGAAGGGAATTGGTTGGTGTTGTGGTACTGTGTTTGATGCTTGCACATAGTTGGCAGTAAAATTGCAGTTTTGGTACAGTGTTGGACAAAAGTTGGTACAAGTGTGAGTCACTTGTCAACCTTGTTGACAGATGTGAAATCAACGTTTTTGAATGGGAATCTTGAAGAAGAGATTTATATTGAATAGCCAGATGGTTTCCAGCTTGGTGATGATTAGTTGAGTTGATTTGATTGAGCCTAGTCAAGTTATGTGTGAAGTGATTTTTAAAGTTCTATGAAATAAATTATTCCATCATTCTATGTTGAGTTGAGATTGAGGTTAGAAGATATTAAGTCTCTAAAAATTCTCTTTATGCTTCTATCAAGTGGATTTGATTTGAGATTTTCATTCATTATTGAGTTCATTTTGAGTACTACTTGAGCATGATTGATTGAGCCTTTGAAGAAGGCCTTTGGGAAATAGAGGACAATACTGGGATAGATTTGAGGATAGTGTTGGGACAGATTTCCAGATGCAGATTGGGCAAGATGTGTAGATGACAAAAATAGTACCAGTGGATGTGCATTCTATCTTAGAGATAGGTTGGTTGCATGGAACAGTAAGAAACAAGAGTCAGTTTCCTTATCCATAGGAGAGGCAAAATATATTGCAGCAACAGTGTGTTGTATGCAGGAGAAAGTTGTGGAAGGTGAGGTTAAGTTGGATTTTGCTCCAACAAAAGAGAAAGTAGTGAATATCTTCAAATAGTTGCCCAAGAAATTCTTTTAGTACCTTTGCAATAAATTGGAAGTGGTCACGTTTCCCAAGAATTGACTAGCTATCAGGACCACATTCTCAGGGGAAGCATTTATATATTTGATTATCTTTTTGCTCATGTTTGTAATTTTTGCTAACTATAATAATTTGTGCCTGAGAATGTTGTGCATGGACTCAGGGGGAGTCTGCAGTAGCCCTTTGGTATTATTTTCAAAGGGGGAGAAGAATTACAAGAAATTGCACGTGTGTTGCCAACAATTCCAAAGGGGGAGATTGTTGAGCAAGGTGCAGCAACAGTATTGTCATTATTGTCAACACAGTCAGATAGATCGGTTGATGCAGTGGATAGGAGATTTAGATAGATCAGTTGATGTAGTGGATAGGAGTAAAGAGGTTATTCAGAGTATGTACAGTGATTTTCCAAAATATCGAAGTGGCCTATATGCTAAAAATCAAAATAAAATCATAAGGAAGAAAACTATCGCGATATCGCAACTTGTTGAGCAAGGAAGAAAACTATCACGATATCATGACATGTTGAGCAAAGAAGAAAAATGTCACGATATCGCGACATGTTGAGAAGAAAGAAAAATTGTCACGATATTGCGACATGTTGAGAAAGAAAGAGAAACTGTCACGATTTCACGACATGTTCGAAAAGAAAGTGTAAGCAGGAAAAACTGTCGCGATTTCGCGACATGTTCAAAGAGAAAGCGCAAGCAAGCAAAACTATCACGATTTCGTGACATGTTCGAAGAGAAAGCACAAGCAAGAAAAACTATCGTGATTTTGTGACAAGAGAAAAAGGCAAGTAGAAAAAGTGTCATGATTTTGCAACATATTGCAAGAGAGATAGTATGGAAGAAAAAGTGTCACGATTTTGCGACATGTTGGAAGAGAAAAAGGCAAGTAGAAAAAGTGTCACGATTTCGCGACATATTGCAAGAGAGATTGTATGGAAGAAAAAGTGTCACGATTTCGTGACATATTGCAAGAGAGAGAGTCCGAAAGAAAAAGTGTCACGATTTCATGACATATTGCAAGAGAGATTGTACGGAAGAAAAAGTGTCACGATTTCATGACATGTTGCATTTTCACGGTCCAAAGCGAAGAGAAAATGCAAGGAATAAAAAGTGTCGTGATATCGCGACATGTTGCATTTTTGTGGTCCGAAGCGAAGAGAAAATGCAAGGAAGAAAAAGTGTCACGATATCATGACATGTTGCATTTTTGCGGTCCGAAGCAAAGAGAAAATGCAAGGAGGAAAAAGTGTCGCGATATCGTGACATGTCACATTTTCGTGACTTGAAAAGAGCAGGAAGGCAGAAAAGGAAAAGTGTCACGATATCACGACATGTCATATTTTTGCGACTTGAAAAGAGTAGGAAGGCAGAAAAGGAAAAGTGTCGTGATATCGCGACAATGTTGCATTTTTATGACTTGAAAAGAGCAGGAAGGCAGAGAAGGAAAAGTGTCACGATATCATGACATGTCACATTTTTGCAACTCGAGAAGGGCAGGAAGGAAGAGAATGAAAAAGTGTCACGATATCATGACATGTCGCGTTTTCATAACCCAAAGGTAAGAGAAAGTGCAAAGGAGAAAAAGTGTCACGATATCACGACATGTCACATTTTCACGACCTGAAGGTAAGAGAAAGTACAAAGGAGAAAAAGTGTCATGATATCGTGACATGTCGCATTTTCGTGACTAAAGGATGAGAGATAAAGTAAGAAGGCAAAAGTGTCACAATATCGTGACAAAAGTAAAGAGAAAGAGTACGAAGGTGAAAGTGTCACGATATCATGACATGTTTTTTTGCAGGTACAAACCAAGTAAAGAAGCTAGGAGGCGAAAGTGTCATGATATCATGACATGTGTTTTTGTGGGTACGAACCAAGTAAAGCAGCAAGGAGGCAAAAGTGTCGTGATATCGTGACATGTGTTTTCACGGGTACAAGCCGAGAAGAGGACAAAGAGACAGAAGTGTCACAATTTCATGACAGGTCACTTTGGCGTGAGCTAAGAAGATAACCCAGCCGAAATAAGATATGTGATAGTTAACTGAAGTTATACGATAGTTATAGGTGCCGTTGCAGAAGAAAATAATGCAGCTAAAATAAGAAGAGTTAACTGAATTCAGTACAATAGTTACAAGTGCAGTTACAGAGAAAAATCATGGATCCAAAATAAGAATAGTGAACATAAGTCAGAATGACAATTACAGGGCCAGTTATGGGTTTCATGCAAAAATATGGAAGTTAAAATTAGAGTCAAAACTTTGTTATAAAATGAGGTCTGCATGGAGAATTAAATTGCTATTGAAAAAGAGTGAAAGCGCTCAGGATTAAAGCGAGGCAGATTTAATCTTACGAAAAGAGCAAGAGGATAGCAAGCAGGGTGTGTGTTGTGTGAAGAGTGGGCAATGTTGAGAAAGTAGTCTTGTAAAAGTGAAGGCATATTTATGTCAATCTTCTAGTTTTAGAATATAATTCCAAGTTGGTTTTTGGCATCAAGGGTTGGTGCTCCTTCCATTTGGTGCTGGTAAATCAAGGGTTGGTGCTCCTTCCAGTTGGTGCTGGTAAATTAGGGGTTGGTGCTCCTTTCTAATGGTGTAGATAAATCATGGGTTGGTGCTCCTTTTTGTTTTTGCAGATAAATCATGGTTTGGTGCTCCTTCCAGTGGGTGCTGGTAAATTGATTGTAAAATTGGTATTTTGCAAAGGCTGGATTTGGATGGGAGTCCAAACAGTCAATTTTGAGGAGTAGCCAAAATTGGTGAACCTCGATACATTTTGTGTTGTGTGATGCTCTTTTGGTATATTTTCTTTATTGAGTTTTAAGCTTTCATTGTTTAGGCATTAAGAATTGAATATTTATGTTTTTAAGAGCTACACTGATTCACCCCCCCTCTCAGTGTCATTGTGAGACTAACAGTATGCTATAAATAGATTCATCAGGTATACAAGAAATACCACCTCCAATAAGTGAAGTGGTGCTTAGTCTTAGGTCACGACTATATAATATAGAGGTACCACAAAATACAAAGAAACTATAGCCAAATTCTAATATAAAGCAGCCACCCCAGAGGATATTTAAGACTAAGTCAAGGGACCACCACAAAGAAGGACGAAGGTGTAGTGGGATCCCAACTCTAATGAAGAATAGGCTATGTCAATGAAAGTCTTTGTAAGCTTCCAGAAACAAGTAAAAGAGATCAATAAGAGCCTAAATATAGAAAGAAAATAATGGTTGGCCTATAAACAGATGACTACGGAGCCAAGCATCAACATTAATCCTGCCAAGCCAAAATAATTTTGGGCCCTATATTGTTCTAATGGTAGGCATCCATCAAGGATGATGGAATTTTATCACCAAATGGGGATGTATGACAAGGATTCCATGATTTCATAACCAATCAAAGCACCTCAACCTATGTCAATTAATGATAAAGAGGATGATATAGATGAGGCAACACTTGACCCACAGGTAGCATGATTATCGAAAGATCAAGTATTTGATACATCATAGTTTCTACCATGGGACATACCCATTATTAAATTAGTAGAACAACTACCTATGGATAATTTTATAGAGAAATAATACCCCAATAAAAAAATTCCAAAAAAATAGTAATTGCAAAATCAAAGGAAAAGCAGAGAAGAAAAACACATTACACAATAATTTATCGTAGGAAACCCTTTCAATAAAATTCCCAGCAAGAATATTTCCATATCGTATAAAATTGATCATCCTCAATACAATAATATCCTTTCACTCACTTTTCACTTGTGATTACATTTCTTTCAAATTCATTACCAAACCCTTATGCAAGTGTTGATTTATATACCAACAACACAAGAAGGGTTTTATAATACCATGGGCTAAAATTACATTAACCTGAAACACCCATATGGGTCTAAAAATATATTAAACCCCCCAAAAATTCTGAGGTACTAATACCCCTGGCCCCCAAATAGGGGTTGCCACCCCCATATCCTCGCTCGGGACCTAGTCCGAACCCAAACCCTAGTGAGGAAATTTTTATAAAGTGTAAAGTCCTTTTAGAGTTAACCCCTACTAAATAACATAGAAAATATTCAACATAATTAAAACATTCTCCCACTTTTTGAATACTTTCCATAGGGGCTAATAACTGCCATTGTCAACTATCAAGGGTAACCATGCCCATAGATATTCTACACCAAGAAATTTTTTTAGAAGGTACAACCTTTGTTAATGAATTAGCATTATTCTTCTCTATATCAACTTTCTCCAATATCACCTAATTCTCTTCAACCATCTCTCTCATAAAATAGTACTTGATATCAATATTTTTTTATTGATCATGAAAACTAGGATTGTTTGCCAAAAATATTGCACTCTAACTGTCACTGTCAATTCTCATAACCTTCTGCTTAATGCCAACTATTGAACATAGTCTTTTTAGACACATTTCTTCTTTACAGGCATGAGTTATTGTAATGTACTCTACTTCTATAGTGGACAAATCAATGATTGATTGATTTTTACTTGTCCAACTTACTAACCCTCAAAATAGCCTAAACACATAAGCACTCATGGATCTTTTCTTGTCAAGATCTCCACCCTAGTCAGCATCCACAAACCCTTGTAGATTTATAATATCATTATATCCAAATTTTCCTTCATAATAGATAGCATAATTTGTGTTCCATGCAAGTATCTATAGATCCTCTTCACATCATTCCAATGATCCTTTCTTGGATTGGACATATATTTTATAACTACTCCCACTGCATGTACAATATTAGGTTTAGTACAAACCATTGCATACATCAAACTACCCACAACACTAGCATAAGGAACATGATGTATTTACTTAATTTTCTCATTTATTTTAGGACATTGTTCAATAGATAAATTTTGACCAACTGAAGATGGAGTACATATGGGTTTACAATAATGCATCCTAAACCTCTGTAGTATCAAATCAACTTATTTTCTTTGATTTAACCACAAATTTCTATTTGCACAATCCCTTATTATTTCCATACCCAAAATAAATTTTGCAACACCCAAATCCTTCATGTCAAATTTAGAAGATAACCGATATTTTAGTAACTTTATCATCTCCTTATTGTTACTGATTAACAACATGTCATCCACATACAATACAATGATAATAAAATTTTCACCTTCCTTTTTGAAATACACATGGATATGCTTTACTTTTTCTAAGCCCAAATATCAAAACAAACCTGCCAAATTTTTGGTTCCACATCCTTTGAGACTACTTCAACCTATAAAGAAACTTCTTCAGCCTGCATACTAGTCCTCCTTACCTTTTACCTTGAATCATTCTGGTTGTGACATATATATGTCTTCATCAATTTCACCATGTATAAAATCTATCTTTACATCCATCTATTCTATTTCAAAATCAAAAGTAGTAGAAATAGCCAACAAAACTCTAATTGATGTTAGTTTAGCCATAGGAGAAAAAATCTCACCAAATTCAATTCCCTCAACTTGAGAAAATCATTTTTCTACTAGGAGAGCTTTGTACTTCTCCAATTTTCCTTCTACATTGTACTTTTTCTTGAATAACCACTTACAACCAATAGGTTTTCTACCAAGGGGTAATTTGACCAAGTCCCATATCTTATTTTTATCTAGGGACTCCATTTATTCTTCCAAATCCTTTTTCCAAGACTTATTCTCACTTGACTGAAGTGCTTCATTTACAGTATTGGGTTCTTCATCAGTAACTAATAAATTAAATGGAAAAAAAAAAAATTGAAGGGATATACCTTTCTAGGAGTCTTCTCACCTGATATGATCTCCTCAAAATTGGATTTTTAGGTTTTGCATCTTTAGCTTCCTCCTCACCTTCTTCCTCTGAAAATTCCTCTTCAAACTCTCTTTATAATTCAGGTTCTACCACAGGTTCTTCCTCCTATTCTAATTTTACCTAAACTATTTCTAGTTCTTTTCTCGGTTGTATTTCCTATTATAAACCCATTTTGTTTCTCTAAATATCACATTACGACTATAAGTAATATTCTATATGTTTGGATTCTACAACTTATATCCTTTCACACTAGTACTATAACCTAGAAATATGTATTTTTTATAGTTGTAGTCTAGCTTAGTCATTTTCTCTTTTGGGACATACATATAAGCTTCACAACCAAAAACCCTTATATTAATGAGAGAGGATTTCTTACCAATCCATAGTTCCTATGTAGTTTTATCCACCAAAGCTAAGGTAGGATATCTATTGATGAGGTAGCAAGCATTTAACATGGCTTCTACCCAAAATTTATTTTCTAACCCTGCATCACTTAGCATACTTCTAGCCTTATCCATCAATGTTCTATTCATTCATTCTACAACCATATTATATTATGGAGTATATGAAGTTGTTCTATACCTTATTATTCCATAGTCAAAAAATTGCTCAAATTCACTAGAGCAATAGTCACCAACATTATCACTTCTCAAAACCTTTATCTTTTTCTTTGTCTAATTTTCTACAAGAGCCTTGAACTCTTTAAATTTATTGAATACATCAAGTTTGTACCATAAAAAGTATACCCAGGTCTTTCTTGAGAAGCCATCTATAAATGTAACAAAATATATGGATTTACCTAATGGTGGTACTTTTGCAATTCTAAACACATCATTGTGAACTAGATGAAAAATTCCTTCATATCTTGTAGCATACTTGGAAACTTAACTCTAGTTTGCTTTCCAAAAATACTTGCTCACAAAAATCAAAATTTAATGGAAAATCAAAAATTTCTTTAACCATACCTTTCATTTTTAATGTTTGAAGGCATTTGTCACCAATGTGCCCCATTCATTGATACCATAACATTGTATTTGCTACAAGAATACTTGGATATTCTTCTACCATATTAATTTCCTTTGCAACTTAAGAGTTATTGCAATCAATACGTATAGTGCTAGATTCAATTTTGAATAAATTTATTGTATGAACTCCCCTTGCCAACACTAAGCATCCATAAACCATCTTGTAGCTATCCTTATTGAATTCCACAGTCACACCCGCATAATTCATCTTACTAGTGGATATCATATTCCTTGCCAAACTTGGAATATGCAGCACACCAAGAAGGTTTTTAACTCTTCCACATTTTAACCTCAATTTGACTCTTCCTTGACATAATATTTTCTATTTTGAATTGTATCCCAAGAAGAATTCACCTCCATTTATATTTTCATATTCATAAAACCCCTCCTAATGATGAGTCATATGAAAAAAGTGTCTGATTCAATCAACCATGAGTCATGATATTCACTTGAGCATGCTACAGCTATGAACACATCCCTTGAATATTTCATTTGTGGTCTTTTTTTCTACATATGTTCCTTCATCAGCCTTTTTAGATATGTAGTCTCTTTTATAATGCCTTATTTTACCACACTTCCAACATTTCCTTTTGTTAGGAACAACAAATTTTCCCCTAGATTTCACTTTATTTCTCCTGATTTCTTTTTGCTTCTTTCTTGAGAATGACCTCTCACAACCAAGGCATCCTTCTGATGATAATCCTTAGAATATTTTTGTCTCATTTACTCAGATAGCAATGTTCCTACTATATCCTCTACTTTCAATGTAGAAGTAGTATTGGAGATAGCCATAACTAGGTTATCCTAGGGGTCAAGGAATGAATAAAGTAAAGTAATACACTTTTCCTCTTCATCCATTTTTACATCTACAGAGTTTAATTGACTTACCACAATGTTAAAAGTATTCATATGTTCAGTCATAAAGTTACCATAATTTATCCAAAGATAATATAACTTATTTTGGAGAAATAGTTTATTTACCAGTGAATTTATCTGATATAGTGCTCCCAACTTTTCCTATAACTTTGTTGTGGCCTCTGTCGATACTTTAAACAATACTGAATCATATAAGCACAATATGATAGAGCTCCTTGCCTTCCTATAAATATTTAGCTATTCCTCATATATCATTCCTATTGGTTTTACTCCTAATATTGCAACCCACTGATATTTATCCACCAATAGATCCTCCATATTGAGTTTCCATAACTCAAAATTCTATCCATTAATTTTTTTGATCTCTACCCATGTGCTTTCCATCATTTTTCCTCTGCCCAAATTATTTTATGCACTACTCCCACTCAAGGATCAATTTATCCCAAGGTTAAAACCTTTATTCTATAAACAAAGCTAAAACCTAGCTTTGATACCAAATGAAGAGAAATAATACCCCGATAAACAAATTCTAGAAAAATAGTAAATACATAATCAAAGGAAAAACAAAGAAGAAAACACATTACACAAAAATTTATCTTAGAAAACCCTTTTGGAAAAATCCATAGCAAGAATATTTTGTTATTGTATAAACTTGACCATCTTCAATACAATAATATCCTTTCACTTGCTTTTCACTTACAATTAAATTTCTTGCAAATTCATTACCAAACCCTCATGAAAGTGCTTATTTATATACCAACAACACAAGAAGGTATTTTATAATACCATGGGCACAAAACCATGCACCGAAATTACATTAACCCAAAAACACCCATATGGGTCTAAAAATAGATTAAACCCCCAAAACAATTTCTCGGGGGCTGCCACCCCCATTTCTTACAAAGTGTAAAGTCCTTTTAGAGTTAATCCCTCCTGAATAACATAGAAAATATTCAATATAATTCCAATATTTTCTTTTGTAAGTAAGCTAAACCAGCCCTTGAACTTGATGTCGCTACATTTAGAGGTTTGAAAATAGAGGACATAGGTAGACGTGGTTGGCATAAGAGAAAGCAAAAAATTAAGGCAAGTCCTAGCCAACCCACAAGACATAGTCAGTGCAAGAGAAAACTATAAACAAAGGTAGGTCCCAGCCAACCCCAAAAGCATGGCAAATGCAAGCATGACAAAGAAAAAGATAAGGTCAAGGTCCAAGAGAGGTGACAATGGAACACAGACTATTGGAAGGATATTGCTAAAATAAGGGATTAATAGTTAATAGGTTCCACAAGGATGTGGCAATACTTAGGCATGGGGGATGATGAGCACTATAATTGCTCATTTTTGTGCATGTTTTAATGGGGTTTTCTATGGTATTATTTAATAGAAATTGACGTATTATTCTTGACTAGTGTTTTTAGTATAAAATGTATGTAGATATAGTATTTTATTGTTTTTCACACCTTTAGTCAAGGTCTCACATGGACCTAGCATTAGACAACACTTGTAATGGACTTAAGGAATGATGTGTGGCTTGATGGAGATAGCAACACTGGAAGTGGGCATATAATTTTGCTAAGGTACGGTGCTTGTATCCTAGAAATAGGTCAAAATGTGCCTATATTTTGATGCTAGAAAGGTACCTATATTTTGATGATACAACAAGCACTTATATCCTAAAAATAGGCAACAAGGTTCCTATATTTTAATGATAGAACGAGCAACTAACTTCTAGTGATGAAAAAGTGACCAATTTTTAGCAAGTCAAAAAGTGTCTATACTTGATGCCTTTATCCTAGTGATAGGTCAAAAGGCACCTATATCTTGGAGACAAGCTGATAGGCACCTATATTTTGTGGGAATAAAATCACATTTATTCCAAGTGATGATTGGTTTATTGAAAGTGTTAGATTTTTTATGCTATATGCAATGGGAGATACCAATAACAAGATGCAAAAATAAGAGATAGGTTTCTTGGACAACACTCTACCTAGCTGTGCAAGGGACAACTTGCAAATGTATAGCTTACACATTAACACTTGTGCATTTATTGCATTGCATGAAGAAACTAACTTCCCCCTAAAGTAATCTAATGTCCTAAGTATGTATCTTGGTAGATATTTACATGACCCAACTAATGTAAAAAGATCTATTTCTAGCACCCGTATGTATTACAATATTTAGGTATTGAATACTTTTAGTCTTCAATGTGGATCTTCCTCCAATGGATAGAGAAATTTGTATTCTCCTTCATCCCTTAGTGTGATCATGTTCAGTAGGTAATCTTTGTCTTCATATGATGCAAAGTAAGTTGTAGCTAGATGTTATTCTACCTTTTGAATGTGTTCAATTGGTTCTATCTTCATGATGACATGTTTCTCTTTAATATGCTTATTTTTTCTTTTTCTTTTTCTTCTTCTCTTCTTATTTGGTCTTGGTGATGATGGGATTTCTGCTTCATGACAAGTTAGTCTATCATCATAAAAATATTATTCCTTCTTGCTAACTTGTTTCTTGTGTTGAGTAAGTACAAACACAATTATTGATAGATAAATCATCAGACACTCTTCTAGTGAAAATATAACCAATCTTTGTGAGTTCCACCATGTTGTGAAGATATTTTCATGAAGGTAGTTAATCAAGGCTGTAAAGTTACCTTCTTTGGCTTCTCTAAGGAACAAGGAGAATTTATCTTGATAATTAATATATAAATACTCATATCCTTCTAAGGTATCTATTAAGTTTTGAGAATAAAATTTTACTTCATGGAAAAATCTTCATTGTTGAAAGCTTTTCTCAAAATTTCTTCCATGATAGAGTTTGCTATTTCTTAGGATTGAATAGAATCTTAGTAGAATATCTTTCAGCTTTGAAGTACAAAAGCTTAATTTTGATGAAAAACTTTATTATTCCTTAGGTTTGTAGGCTTCCTTATGTCTCCGTAGTTATGAGAGTTTATACACCTAAAAGAATTTTAAGTTTTGTAAAAGCTTATATTTTCCCAATGGATTTGCAACTTGATAATTTATGATCAATGCTAATATTACCAAGTTTTGTGGAATTTCTTATGAATCCCTAGGGATATAATATAGTGGTTTTGAAAATATAGTTTAATTTTTGGTTGATTTTGTAAGGCTTTGTAAATATCAAAAATCAACTTTTAACTGCTCCCTTATTGCTCCTATTGAACTAAGCTTTTTTTCTCAATATGTAGAGGTTTTAATGTTGGATTTATTTTGTCCCTTTTTGATGTGTTTGAGACAAGTATATGAAGATACAAATTGAACAACACTAGATAACTATACTTTAAATAAATGAATAATAAAAGCAAGCTAAACACATGTGATTGCACATAAATAAATTTGATTTTCTTATTGCCAGGTGGATTATTGATATTACATCCAAATATGCCCTAGATTGGGGTTTTTGAAATGCTTTATTGCTCAATACAATAATTTTAACATGCTAGGGTTCTTTGAAACCCTAGCCAACAAATCAAGGTGGTGTCTTCATGCTTGATCGATCCCAACAGAAGTGAGTGGGCTTCAAATATCCTTTGGATGGACCACTCCAACTTAAACAGTTGCTCAATGCTTGTGTATCTCCAAACCTGCACACAAAGAATGATAGAATAGGATTAGTAGTAACTGTGAGGGCTCCACTGTGTGAGACCCTCAAAAATAAATAAAAACCCTAAATGCCAAGTAATAAGTTGCATAAAAATGTGGAAATAATGAAAGTAGTATAACAATAAAATGTTTACCTTGTAAACTTATCATTTTTTGATGTATCATTGTTGTTGTAGGGAAATGGTGTGTGGATGCCCTAGCAACACTTGAGGTCTTTGCTAGTCTTCAGTAGCAGTTTATGAGATACCCATAGATGCTCAGCTGGAGTAGGGAATTTCCATGGGTGCTAAGGGATTGTGGGAAGCACCCAATAGTGCTTGGCAGTAAAAGGAAGCACCCAAAGGTGCTTAGAAAATATAGGGAGTTCCCAGAGGTATTAAGACCTGAGGTGAAGATCCGTAGAAGTAGATTTGGCTGACCAAAATGAGTGGCGATGAATGCAAAGGCTAGAGCAAGTGAGGGCAGATGGTGAGAATTCTTGGAAATTTATACTTAGACTGCTTAGGGCCAAAGACTTATAAAATTACTTAGGTATTGAGCAATAAAAGTGGCTCCTATTAATAATCCACATTAGGGTATGTTAGGGTTTAAGCGACACAAATTGTGTGGCTCAGATTAAAACATATAATAGGGTGGATATTAATTTTGGGTGCATGGCATGGATTGATGTGGATGGATGGCTAGGATTAAGTCAAATAAGATGGTTGGGATTTATTTACATATATAATATTTATATTTATTAAATATATAAAATATAATATTAAAATATTAATATTAAACATATATTTAACAAATATGCCTAAATATATATAAATAAATGGGTAAAATATCAAGAAGACATGGATGAATGACAAGTGGCTATATTTTGGTGTCTAAAGTATATATATATATATATATATATATATATATATATATATATATATATATATATATATATATATATATATATATAAGTTTCCAACCTTAGCCTAAAGCTTTTAATAACCTCTTTTTAAATATCTCTTATATTTTGATTGAAATGAATCTAATTTCCAATAAGTTAATTTGAAGTAGTAACCCTTATAACTCCCAAATGTTGGAAAATTAGATCACAATAATATTTGCAAATATTTTAAATAAATTCTAGTAGAAGTCCTTATTTCTCCTATGTTAATATTACAAATATTTTATTGATATGATATATTATTCCCCTTTTGGATATTGATTTCAATGTAGTTGAATTATTTTAATTTCAACCTTATGACTTCCAAGTAAAAGAAAGCATATTATGGTGGAATAAAGCTCACCTTATATCATTCAATATTTTATATTGTATTTTTTGTGCATGCACTGCAATATGGATATTGATTATGTGGTTCTCCTTTCAATGATATTTTTGGAACCTCGGTGGCAAATAGATGTCCTAAATGTGGCCCTTTCGTCAATGATTTGCTTGGAACCTTAGAATTTCCAAATGTATCACCACTTATGTCTGCTCTTGGAATTCCTTATTTAGAGCATTAAAGGCTCTTCTACGTCTTGCTTCCATGTTTCCACTATTCCTTATGATTGCAAACTTTGGATGTAAATGCTCTCCTTTTGCTATCTCTTCACTAAAATTATTGGTGGTCAATGATTGACAAGTGGCACCTTCATTTCTTGAGAGCACTATCACTTCTTCTTGTAATGTTGTTGCACTAAATTTTACTCCTTTGTAACATATGTGAACTTACTATGAGCACTTGTAACTCCTCAACATTCATCTCTTGAGTGTTAAAAATATGATAGACATTAGGGAATATTATACCAAGTGGCATATGGACTTCATGCATGTAGTTTTTGATGTAACACCTTCAATAAGGATATTGTAATTCCTTTGTTATTATTCTCCTTAGCTTGCTATGCTTTCTTGGGTAGCAAGCAACATATTTTTCTCTACAACCAATTTGTGAGCCATATTGGAGCTTCAAGAGAGGATGGGATAGCTCTTTTTCTTTCCTCTATTGATGCTATTCTCAACATAGCATTTATCCTTCTCTTTGTGCTTATGCCTTAAATGTGCTCCTTTTTCACATTGATAGAAGTGAAGCTTGACATGCCTGTTCACTGGATGTGCTCTATCCTCTATTTTTTTTTAAGTAAATAGCTTCTTCTTGTCCTTGCAAATGTCAATGATGAAATTTCTATGATTTACATAAATTATTTTGATAGAATTACTTTGGCTTACATAAATAACCTTGGTATGCTTACTATCATTTACGTAAAAGCTTCCTTTGTCTTGCAGGTCTGTTCTTGGAGAGAATACCATTTCATTTTTAGAGAATGCTTGATTCTTTGATCCTTATTTTGGTTACATTTTTCCTGTACCTATTGTGCCTATCGTGGCATCTTTAAATATTTTCCTTTCCCTATGTGTGATGTATTGTAGAAGTGTAATACGACATAACCTTTACATGTATATAAAACCTTTTATTTACACATTTTCTTGCACTCTTTTGCAGGCCTGAGTTTTTTTATTTTTGTAGCAGATTAGTGAGTGCAAAATGAGAGTTTTGAGGATATCCCTTTGGCTAGACTCCGTACCTTTTTTCATTGGATGATTTATGGTGAATCCAAACCTTTTAAATATTGTAAAATGAAGCTTTCTTTTAGTTGCACTAACCCCTTAGTGCTTTGTATTTGATATTCACAAAATCTCAATCTTTGAAGCTTATTTTGGTTAGTTTCCTTTTGCAAGTACTAACCAATTTTTGTGGCTTCTATTGGCCATGTAGAGTTGCAATTTTTGTGCTTTCAAGAGTGTCTTTAAACACTTGATACAAACTATATTGTGTAGCCTTTTTCAAAGTATAAAAAACAAATTTCTTTTGAGAGTAATAGGATGGTGCAAATAAATCTAATAAATTTTCCCTTTTAATGCACTAACAATTTCACCTTATGACTCCAATTAACTCTCAAAAATTAATGCACTCAATCAATTTACTATAGCTAATCAAGAATAATCTAGAATGAATTTTCAAGACTTATTCTTCAATTTTGTTATAAGCAATGGTAATAAGATCTAGTCTTCTTTTACTTTTCAAAGCAGATGATAGGTAGTTGATAGATAGTTGGAATTATAAAATCTAATCAACTCTTAGAGTGCAAATGAACCTAAAAGTAACCTTTCTATTTACAATTTTAAATAATTTAATTCAATTATCCTATTTGCAACTCAAATTCAAATTAAGGTGCTTCAATAAATCTGATAAGTAATCTAATTAATGAATCTACTTGCACCAACAGTTGCATACCTTTATTTGAAAGCTCTTTTGTCACTTCTGTAGAGGATGTATATCTTGGTGTCTAGGATCACCAAGTTGCTACCTTGTGTAGGATGTTGTAGCTCTTTGTAGGATGCCTTGAATAGCTTCATATTTGATGGTTTGTTCTCCTCTTGTAGTCTTATCCTTTTGTTGTAGATTTGAAGAGATTTGTTTCTGAAGTGGTACCTTTTCCTGTGAGAGGTAATCTCCAAATCTCCTAGATTTGGTAAGCTTATTTTTTTTAAATATTTCTTCAAGCTTCTTGTCAAATTTTAACTTCAAACAGGATATTATTCTCAATATTTTGAGTGTCTTGAGGTCTTAACTAGATTTTTGTTTTGGTATTTGGCACTCCTTGCCAAAGTCTTCTCATCTTGGGCTTATTTTTAGATGGTGATAATTGTCCAAAGTACTTCACTATTAGGGGCTTCTCCTTGGTAGTGGATTTCTCCAATGAGTTCTTCTTTGATGATTTATTTAGTAAGTCTCTCCAAGCCATTTAATATATGCTCATTGAGACCTCCCCAAGGTATTTGATCTCGTAGTTGCTTATGGTCTTCCTTAAGACCTTTTCTTCAACCTTCTACTCCTAGAAGTGTTGGTGGTGAGATCATCCTCTGGATATTCACTCCTGCTACTTCTGGATTTGATCAGGACTCTCCTAGTCCTTCTTCTTCCAAAATTAGAAATTCTTCTCCTGATATCTTTGCCTGTAGGTGTTGGATTGATTCTGAAGAAAATACTCTTCCTAGCTTTCTTGTAGGAAGTTTTCCTAACTCATTGAATCTCCTTTCCCTATAATAAAATATTAGTACCAAAATATTAATCTCCTTCTGAATAAGATATCCTCTTCTAGAGTCTTCTTCAGGATCAAGGATACTATGATCTAATTTTAGTATCAAGCCTCCTATGGTATTTTTTAGGATCAAGTCTTATGTGGCCTTTTTCTTCAATATCAAGGCTTCTATGGCCTTTTTTAGGATCAAGGCTTATGTGGCCTTTTTCTTCTAGATTTTGGATTTTATGGCCTTTTCTTCTTGATCAAGGCTTCTATGGCCTTTTTATTCTGGATAAATGTTTCTATGGTATTTTCTTCTTGATCAAGGCTTCTATGGCCTTTTATTTTGGATCAAGATTTCTATGGCCTTTTCTTCTAGATCAAGGCTCCTATGGCCTTTTCTTTTTGTGTGAAGTTTTCAATTTAGTAATGGAGATCTCTTGTATCCTAAATTCACCACAACTCTTTTCCAGAATTCTTCTTCCATAGTATTCTTTTCTTGTACAATAAACTAACCTCTACACTATGAAGATACGCTGACCTTCGAGCAACAAATTTGAAGTCTCCTAGATTTCTCTTGTAGGAGGAATTCCAATATTTTGAGAATTATATTTTTGCAACAAAAAAAACTATGGGTTATAGTTAAGAAATTCCAGATCCTGACTTCACTAGTTGATTTGTCAATCTAGTGGATTGAATATTGAGTCCTAGTCTTCATGAGTTTTTCTGCAAGTCTATGGAAATACTATAGCCAAAATTAATCTCAGTATTTATAAAATTAGGATTTCTTTAAGTCCTCACTTGTGGCTCTCCCTATTTCTACCACCTAGACTCTGAGATTTTTTGACAATGATTGGTCCAAAGGCACGTTAGGTTGATAAAAAATATAGGCTTATTTATAATGGTGGCTTTTCTATGGCTAGATATATCATAGCTCTGATACCATTGTTAGCTTTTGATATTATATGCAATGAGATATAACAATCACAAGATGCAAAAATAATAATATGAAAGAAATTAAATCTACGAGATGACTAAAAATATACTATAAATAGAAATTATGAAAATGAATACAATGTAGCTATGGAGAAAATGAACACTCCATGAATAATGCTACTTGACTACATTACACCCATCTCCAATATGGGCGACTTTATCTATGCCCTATGATGCACTATGTGTTGCTCTCTATGACACTATGTTGTGTGTTCTCTATATCTATGACAATGACAATAAGGCCATTATATAGGAAGATAGATTCCTTGGACAAAACTCTATCTAGCTATGCAAGGAATAACTTGCACATTGACACTTGTGCATTTATTACATTGCATAAATAAACTAACTTCCCCCTAAAGTAATCTAATATCCTAAGTATGTATCTTGGTAGATACATTTGCATGACTCAAATAATGTAATATGATCTATTTAAAATAGGAATACCATGCAAATAATAGAAATAAATTATTATAAACTTAGGGAGCATTATTTTTATCTTTCACGATGTAAAAGTAGACATGGATGCTCTTTTATTAGACACTGATTGTAACTATGCATGCATCAGATGAAGCAAATAATGTTGATTAATTAAAATAGGATAGTCTATTTGTATAACAAGGAATGACCATGTTCTATATAAAATACAGGCCACCCCTATAGAAAGAGATCCTAAATTTTATCTACAAAGTCATGTTATTTTGTACTACATTATTAATAAACATTTTGAGTGTTCTTCATTTATGTGAGTTCCAAAGATTGCATGTTGCATAACTAGTTGGGTGGATGTCTACAGGAGACTGGGACCACTCCAAGCAGTATTCCTCCCTTATTATTTCAATTTTGCATTTATTTATTTATGTTGTGTGTTTATTTCCTACTTTATTCATTTTTGCAAGTGTGTTTCTTTTTTTGCAATTTCATTTACAATTGTGTGTTTGCTTTTAGTCATTTCCCTTTCAATCATGTGTTTGATAATGATAGTTTAATTTCAACAATTTATTTCCTGCACTTTCTTTCAATAATGTGTTTTAATTTTTTGTATTCAATTTTAATGGTTTGGATAAAATGAACTACATGAACAAACACAACACACCCCCAAACCAAGTGACACATAGGACTCATCTCCCAATTACTACATACATATACTATGCATAGGTACTCAACAAGTTTACGAACTCTCGAATTGATAAAATTAAATGGAGGTAAATTAACTATTTTTAGAAACACCATTTTCTGCTCACCAATTCTGAATAAGTGAGAAAAATTTTACCTTCACTATTTCTAAGAACACCATCGACACCAAATTTTCCTAGATTTCCTTTAAAAGCACCATCAAAATTAAGTTTGATAAACCCAATTTTTGGACATTTCCATTTTACCATAGATCGAAGTAGATCCTTTGTTTTAATTTTGTTGTCGCATATTACTCTTCCATGTATGTTCAAATCTTGTAGCCAAGTTATTAGCACCTCTTTTTTTATAATTGAGACTTCCCATGATGAGAACTATTTTTGTATACATTCTACAAGAGAGACACTAATATAATTCAAAAATTGAGCATGATTTTGATATTTATTTTTTAAAATTATGTTATTCCTTTCAAGCCATAAATTCCAAAAAATAATGGCAGGGAAAATTCTCCAAAAAATACATAATGCTTTATCCTTGAAATAATTTATCCAATAATTTTTTCAACTCTTTCAATGTTGATTAAGTTACCCAATATAATTTCATATTTATTTTTAAAATAACCCAAATGGTGTGAGCAAATGGACAATGAAGAAGGAAACATTCAGACATTTCTAAATCCTTCTCACATAAGGCACATCTGAAGGGTCCATAATATCCTCTTCTTTGTAGACTCTCTCTCGTAAGATTCTTACTTTTCCAAAAAAAATCTTTGAGAGAAGAAAATTTTGATTGTTCTAAATCCTCATATCCCAACATGACTGAGTATCCACCATCCTTTAATAAATTCTAAAACAACTCATCCTTTCATTTAAAAATTGGTAAATAAAACTCTTGAAGCATCTTTTGAAGTTTATTTATAATTTATTTGAGTTCCTCTCCTTCAAAAATTTTACTAAATTAAATCCATGATCTAGAGTTTTTGCTCATTATAATATAATCTTTGACCTTTTTACCTTTACATGCTAGGCATGCTTGCACCAATGGTTTCCATTTTGATTCAAATATAAAAGGATAAGGCTTCAACCAAGCATCATACCAAACATTTTCATAACTCCCCTCATTCAATGACCATATAATATGTTTCTTTATCAATTGCAAAATCTCTAATATGAAGTTCCATGTTGATGATCCTTTGGGTAGAGTTCTTTTCCTAAAAAAATTCATGGCATCAAGAGAACCTATATATTTTTGAAGTAATATTTTTACCTAATTCTTTCCTTGATATCTGAATAATATCCACCCAATTTTTGCTCCTAATGCCAAAGTCATAAGTCTACAATTATGCAAGCCTGCTCCACCAATATTCTTTTCTTTAAAAACCCTATCCCATTTACAAAGAGGAAACCTAAAATTTTCCTCACAACATTTCCATAGAAATTATTTTCAAATTTTATCCATTTTTGATGTAATACCTATTGGCAGTCTTAAAAGTGACATCTTATAAATAGGAATGGATTGCAATGTAGTCTTTGTGAGTTGTAGCCTTCATGCCATGGTTAAGAACTTACCTTTCCAACTTTCCAACAAAGCTTTCATTCTATCCAAAAAAATAGATCCAAAGCTCCTTTTTATTTCCTTTATCAAACAAAGGAATACCCAAGTAGGTTGATGGAAATTTTTCAATTTTAAACCCTAAAATATTCATAATAATTTGTTGTAAATCTAGGGTAGTATTAATGAAAAAATATTATATTTTGAAGTATTTACCAATTATTTAGTAGCCTTCACATAGCATTTCAATATTGATTTAAACTCCAAGGCCTCACTTACTAAGGGATGGACCGAAAGAAAAGTATCATCAAAAAATTGGAGATGAGATTAAAAGGGATCATTTTTGCAACTTGAATACCCTTGATCTTTCCTTCCACTTTTTCCTTTGAAAAGGATCTCCCTAATGCTTTTTCCAGAATAATTAATAGATAAGGAGAAAGAGGATCACCTTGATGAAGTCCACAAGAAGACTTGAAGTACCCAGTAGGAGAAACATTGATTAAAAAAGAAAAATTTGCAGTGCTATAACAACATTTAATCCACTCACACCAACTATAATCAAAGCCAAAATTTCTAAGAATAACGTGTAGAAATTTCTATGAAACCCTATCATATGCTTTGGTCATATCTTTCAATCATTTTTATTATTATTTGGAGTGTAATTTCATTTTGATTAGTGATATAATTTAGTGTCCATGGACATACCCAATATATTATATGTTCTTTATTCTTCATTCAAAGTATTTTTTTAAGCAATATAGGTAATGTTTGATTCCAATTGTTTCTAAAAATTGTTATGAAACTAACACTAATTGGTATGATAATGTTGTTGTAAAGTATTTAGAGAGGGAGAGGAATTGCATTAAAATGGTTATAGCACCTTATGCTAGGAGTGATAAAGAGAAGAATATTTAGGTGTTTTATCTATGTTTTATAAAGAAATAAATAAATATATGCTTCTTTGCTAAACAATTCATTGGATCTATGAAAGATAGTTATTGGAATCTATCTTAGCATGGAAAATTAACATATTATTTATATTCATTATCTATTTGGGTCTAATTGAACCAGATCATTATCCAATGGGTATTTCCCTCATCAATTGGGAGGAAATTGATTAGAAAAATATTAGAGGTGGCTTCAGAGTATTCTATAGATGTTGGTTGCACTATTAATTTCAAGATCTATCTAATTTTCTATGAGATATATAACATATGTTAGGAAAACACTTTGAAATCATGTTCTAGGAAGGTACACTTATGATTTTTGTGATAATTATGATATATTGGAACTCTAAATTATAATGGAAGAAAAATAAAAATTGAATTCAGTGTATGAAGGGGACTATACTAGGAAATCTAGTGAGCCTATAAGTGCAGCAGGGGTTATGAATAGTCTTATTCCTAATGGCCTAGCCAATAGGTAGGTTCTTAAGGGATCTATGGTTCATAATATCAAGGCTTGTTTACCTAACACACATGTGCTTGTTGGACATTTTGAGTCCATCGAGTTGTCATTGATGTCAAGGCATGAAGTTGTCATTGATGTCAAGGTGTGAAGTTTTCATTTATGTCAAAAGGAATGCAATTGATTGGTTCCAAAAAGTTTCATAATGTCTTATGAAGCATGACCAAAAAGGTTTTCCATTAAAACCATTGAAGGAGAAAATAAAAGGTTTTTCATAAAAACCATTGGAAAATAAAGTATAATAATTTTATTATACTAAGGAAGCTTAAAGTTAATTATAAATTAATTTATTAGTTAATTTACTTAACTTGAAAAGTTATTTAAATTAATTATTAATTAATTTATTTATTAATTATAAATTAATTAAATTAAGGTTAAAACCCTAAAGTGGGTTTTAGATTTGAAATTCGAAATTCAATTTTGAAAAGCGCCGACGTGAGGAGGAATGTTATATTATGCATATAAAAGGGAGCACCTACCACTTTAATGAAATTACCATGCCTAAGAGATGAACGTGCGAAGCAAATAATTTAGCACTGCGACCAAGGGAAACGAAAACATGTTTTTCACGTGTGAAAAGGAGAAGTGTTGAAGGCATAAGAGGAAGGTATTTATCCTTCCTTCACGTGGGCCTTCGTAGCCCACGCGGTGAGTGCCCAAGTGCCTAAGCGCTTAGGCAAGAGGAGACGGCGGATCGAGTCACGTCGAATCCCCTTTTGGTGGGGAATACAAGGTACGCAAGGTGTTTAATCTCCAAAATTTTTGGAGGTTGGTTGGGCAAGTTAAAAATTAATTTTGCATGTTTATTATTGGTTCTAAGGTTGCAAGGGAGTTATAAGGTTTGGCAAAATTAAATTTTTAATATTGTTTGCTCAAAGGTTTTATGCATGGAGTGAAAAGTGTTTGGTTAATATTCTATAGTGGTGAATATTATTAAGTCTGGTCAATGTCCTATAGTGGTGAATATTATTAAGAATGGTTGATATTCTATAGTGGTGAATATTATTAAAGTGGTTAATATCCTATGGTGGTGGATATTATTTTAAGAGTGGTTGATTTATTAGGGTGTTGGTCACTATTCTAATATTGGAGTTGATAAGGTGTTTCCAAGTATTTTGTTATGTATGATTTGTTGAGTATAATTGAAAAAAGAAAGAAATAAGGCATTGATTATATCTTGGTCCAAGGAATATCTTTAAGGAAATATTGGAATAATATTTTGTATTCTAACCTTCTTGAGTTTGGCAAAGAAGTGTTTTATGGTTGTGGCAGATTTGTGAGGTCTATTCCTTATCATCAAGAAAAAGGTATGAGCACATTCTTCCATAGTTAAGTTGATTGGTTGGTTTTCTAAAAAATAAGTTTGGAGTGAAAAGGACTTGATTAGGGTTTCCTTATTAAGTATGTTTGAGTTAATGCTTCAAGGTTTTCTGGAATAAAGAGTTGTTATTGAAACCTTGTTTGATTAGCATTATTGTTGAAGCCATTGATGGTGTAAAGAACTTGAACTAGGGTTTGAGTATCATTGTTATGTGAGAGTTGTTTTATAAGCATTGTTGTTGAAGTGATTTGTTGAGTGAAGAACTTGAACTAGGGTTTGAAGAGAATATGAGTATCATTGTTATGTGAGAGTTGTTTCATAAGCATTGTTGTTGAAGTGAGTTGTTGAGTGAAGAACTTGAACTAGGGTTTGAAGAGAACATGAGTATCATTGTTATGTGAGATTTGTTGTTGAGCATTGTTGGAAATATTTTGAGTTGATGTTTATATGCTTGGACTAGGGTTTGTGAGCAAGGGTTGTTTCATTGAGTAATTGGTTGAGTAGAGTTGGTTGAGCCTAGTCAAGTGGATGTGTGAAGTGATTGTTCAAGTTCCATAAAACAAACTATTCTATATTTTAAATTGAGTTGAGAAAGTGATTGAGCATTGAGTTGTATTTGAAGCATATTGAGTCTCTAAAAATTCTCCTTATGTTTCTAAGAGAGTGATTGAAAGTAATTGAGCATTGTGATTAGTATAGAACATATTGAGTCTCTAACAATTCTCTTTATGTTTCTATGAGATTGGACAAGTTCTGTGTGGACTTGTTGAGCAGATTTGAGGTAAGTCTTTGAGGAGACTTGTGGACTGATTTTGTGTGAGCTTTTGTGAAAGCTTACAATACATATTTGGATAAGTTCTTGAGAGGACTTATTGAGCATATTTGGACAAGTTCTAGAGTGGACTTGTTGAGCAGATTTGGACAAGTTCTAGAGTGGACTTGTTGAGCAGATTTGGACAAGTTCTGGGATTGTGAGATTTGAGCAAGTTCTGTGGGACTTGTTGAGCAGATTTGAGCAAGTTCTATGTGGACTTGTTGAGTATATTGGAAGTTTGGATTTTGAATTGAAAGTTGTGTGGACTTGTTGAGAATATTTGAGCAAGTTCTATGTGGACTTGTTGAGCATATTTGAGCAAGTTCTATGTGGACTTGTTGAGCAGATTTGATCAAGTTCTTGAGTGGACTTATTGAGCATATTTGAGCAAGTTCTAGAGAGAACTTGTTGAGCAGATTTGAGCAAGTTCTAGAGTGGACTTGTGGATAGATTAGTGTGAGATTTTGTGGAAGCTTACAAGATATATTTGAGACAAGTCTTTGAGAAGACTTGTGAGCAGAGTTGATTGATTTGTTAAACTTGAGTTAAGGTTTGGGGAGATCATGAGTTGTGTAAGCTTTGAGTTAAGGTTGAAGATTTGAGGATATATTTGTGCTAGATTGAAGGATTGTGTTTAGTGAATTTGAGAGTAGATTTTGGTGTAGATTTGAGGATAAGTTTGTGCTAGACCAGAGATAGATATTGAGCAGAGTTGTACTAGATCAAAGGACTATGTTTAGTGTAGTTTTGAGATAGATATTTGGAGGTGATAGAGTAGAGAGGATAGTAGTCTCTAGTGGATAGAGATCCATCAGCCAGGGTAGTGAGGATAGGTCTTCTGAGTGGGGACAAGAGTCTTCAGTGGAGAGAGATCCACAAGCTAGTGTAGTGGAGGTAGTAGTCTTCTAGAGGATCACCAACTAGAGCAGAGGAGAAGGAGTTCTCCTATGGATAGAGATCCACGAACTTGATTTAGGGGATTGGTGTCTCCTTTGGATAGAGGTCCATAAACATTGTAATAGGGAAAGGATTCCCAAGAGATTTATTGAGAAAATTTTAGTGAAATATTTTCTCCATGGAGTAGCCCACATTGGGTGAACCACGTAAATTGTGGTGTCTCTATTGTGTGTGATGATTTGTGCATTGCTTTGGTTACTGCTATTGATATTGCTATCTTTACATTGCATAATATTGATTGGAAAGAAAAGTAAAAAGTGGTCTTATACTGTTCACCCCCCTCTCAGTATAAGCTTGTGTTCTTCAATTGGTATCAGAGTTGGTTCCTTCGAAAAAGGTTTAACAACTTGAAGGAAGATCTTACAAGAACACAAATGGCAAAGAAAGGCAAAGGCAGAACCATGAGACACAAGAAGAAAAGAACACACATGGTCATGAAAGAAAAAGAAGATGAATTTGATATTGTTGTTTTGGGAGGAAAAGTGGAAATAGATTCAAGAGATGAATCAAGCAGTGGAGAAAAGATCAGATGGATAAATTTTTGTACCAGATGTAGGAATACAGGTCACCATGCAACTTATTGTCCACAAGAAGGTGAAGAATGTTTTGTTTGTGGTCAACTCGATCATGATGCAAGATATTGCCATGGGTTCAGTAGTAGTGAAGATGAAATTGATCTAAAAGATAACAGGGACAATCAAAATAGGTATGAAGAAGAAACTCTACTTTCAATAATAGAAGAAAAAGAAGATGCTCCTATAGAAGATCAAAGAAAGAAAGAAGAGGAAGATTCAAAAAAATAAAAAGAGGAAGCCACTCTTAAGGAACTTGTTGAATTGAAAAGAGAGAATTTAGAATTGAAGGCTCAAATACAAGAAGATGAGAAATGTAAGACAAAGCTTCTACAAGATCTCTCTGACTTGAGAGATAAGGTTGAAAAGGCAAGAAGAGTTGAAAAAGGTATGGTTGAACAGTCAAAGGTAAAAGAGATAGAATGTGAAAGACTTATGGTTACTCTTGAAGAATTAAAAAGGGAGAACTCAGGATTAAGGGTTCAAGCTCAAGAAGATGAGAAAGCAAAAGCAAAGTTTCTACAGGAACTCACCAACTTCAAAATCAAAGTTGAAGAGGCAAGAAAAATTGAAGAAGGTATGGCCAAAAAATTAAAGATAAAATATCTAGAGTGTGAAATATTAGAGCATGAGATAGTTTCACTAAGGATGGAAGTAAAAGGTTCTAAGGACAAGCTACACAAGTTTGAGGAAAATTCAAAGACCTTGGATAGGATTATCAATGCACAAAGGTCATCAGTCACCAAAACATGACTTAGTTCTAAAGAAGAACAAAGGAAACAAGAAGCGAAAAAAAGGAGAGTCAAGCTCAAACACCAGAAAAGAAGAAGCATCAAAAGAAGTAAGTAAAAGAGAGAGTGAGACTTCTAAGGATAAGTTGGACAATAGAAAGTTCAATAAGGAAAGGAACAATACACAAGTAAGGAACAAATGGAATAGGAAACATGACAAGGTAGAAGAGACTAAGAGACCAATGGGGTCTAGGCAAGGTTTCTTCAATGGAAGATGCTTCTCATGTCATAGGTTTGGGCACATGGCTTCACAGTGCAGGACACATGAAAGATAGGAATATGGGAATAAATAACTTTTCCATGGGTATTGCTACTCATGTAATCAGTTTGGTCACAAGGCAATAAATTGCAGGGTTCATGATAGAAGAGGATATGGCTTCACTAGGAGAAATCCTAAGACATTTGCACCTCCAAGGAATAATAACATTAAGTGTTATAAGTGTAATAATGATGGTCACACAACAAAGTGGTGTAGAGCAGACATTCCAGAATCAAGTATGAATAGGAACATGGAAGATAGGAACATGGATATGAACAAGAATAGGAATAGGAATAGAGGATAGGAACATGGACATGGAAAGGAATAGTCAAAGGAATCAGAAGGATCAGATAAGAAGGAAAGAGGATAAAGGTAAAGAACAGTGCTTTCTGGGAGTAGAAATACTCCCACCCTAGAATTAACCACCTCAAGAGGAGGTGGGGGAGGGGCTAAGCTAAGAGACTCATTCTTAGCCCCAAGCCCCAAAGGTGACCCTTTGCCATTGATGTCAAAGGGGGAGAGATTTGAGTAAGGGGAGAGATTTAGATTTGAGTAAGAGGGAGATATTTGGTATTTGAGAGAGCATTGAGCCAGGGGGAGCAATGTCCCAGGGGAGTAGAACAAAGGAAAGGTCAAGTTTTTAGTTAAAAGAATTTGGGTTGCCATCAATGACAAAGGGGGAGATTGTTGGACATTTTGAGTCCATCGAGTTGTCATTGATGTCAAGGCATGAAGTTGTCATTGATGTCAAAAGGAATGCAATTGATTGGTTCCAAAAAGTTTCATAATGTCTTATGAAGCATGACCAAAAAGGTTTTCCATTAAAACCATTGAAGGAGAAAATAAAAGGTTTTTCATAAAAACCATTGGAAAATAAAGTATAATAATTTTATTATACTAAGGAAGCTTAAAGTTAATTATAAATTAATTTTAAATTAATTTATTAGTTAATTTACTTAACTTGAAAAGTTATTTAAATTAATTATTAATTAATTTATTTATTAATTATAAATTAATTAAATTAAGGTTAAAACCCTAAAGTGGGTTTTAGATTTGAAATTCGAAATTCAATTTCGAAAAGCGTCGACGTGAGGAGGAATGTTATATTATGCATATAAAAGGGAGCACCTACCACTTTAATGAAATTACCATGCCTAAGAGACGAACGTGCGAAGCAAAGAATTTAGCGCTGCGACCAAGGGAAATGAAAACATGTTTTTCACGTGTGAAAAGGAGAAGTGTTGAAGGCATAAGAGGAAGGCATTTATCCTTCCTTCACGTGGGCCTTCGTAGCCCATGCGGTGAGTGCCCAAGCGCCTAAGCGCTTAGGCAAGAGGAGACGATGGATCGAGTCACGCCGAATCCCCTTTTGGTGGGGAATACAAGGTACGCAAGGTGTTTAATCTCCAAAATTTTTGAAGGTTGGTTGGGCAAGTTAAAAATTAATTTTGCATGTTTATTATTGGTTCTAAGGTTGCAAGGGAGTTATAAGGTTTGGAAAAATTAAATTTTTAATATTGTTTGCTCAAAGGTTTTATGCATGGAGTGAAAAGTGTTTGGTTAATATTCTATAGTGGTGAATATTATTAAGTGGTATATTCTATAGTGGTGAATATTATTAAGAATGGTTGATATTCTATAGTGGTGAATATTATTAAAGTGGTTAATATCCTATGGTGGTGGATATTATTTTAAGAGTGGTTGATTTATTAGGGTGTTGGTCACTATTCTAAGATTGGAGTTGATAAGGTGTTTCCAAGTATTTTGTTATGTATGATTTGTTGAGTATAATTGAAAAAGGGAAGAAATAAGGCATTGATTATATTTTGGTCCAAGGAATATCTTTAAGGAAATATTGGAATAATATTTTGTATTCTAACCTTCTTGAGTTTGGCAAAGAAGTGTTTTATGGTTGTGGCAGATTTGTGAGGTCTATTCCTTATCATCAAGAAAAAGGTATGAGCACATTCTTCCATAGTTAAGTTGATTGGTTGGTTTTCTGAAAAATAAGTTTGGAGTGAAAAGGACTTGATTAGGGTTTCCTTATTAAGTATGTTTGAGTTAATGCTTCAAGGTTTTCTGGAATAAAGAGTTGTTATTGAAACCTTGTTTGATTAGCATTGTTGTTGAAGCCATTGATGGTGTAAAGAACTTGAACTAGGGTTTGAGTATCATTGTTATGTGAGAGATTGTTTCATAAGCATTGTTGTTGAAGTGAGTTGTTGAGTGAAGGGGGGTATTTGTTTTTTAAGCATTGTTGTTGAAGTGAGTTGTTGAGTGAAGAACTTGAACTAGGGTTTGAAGAGAACATGAGTATCATTGTTATGTGAGATTTGTTGTTGAGCATTGTTGGAAATATTTTGAGTTGAT
Source organism: Wollemia nobilis (assembly GCA_028583015.1). Classification (NCBI taxonomy): domain Eukaryota; kingdom Viridiplantae; phylum Streptophyta; class Pinopsida; order Araucariales; family Araucariaceae; genus Wollemia; species Wollemia nobilis. The sequence continues at coordinate 9,652,835 of JAQPPZ010016858.1, read as the reverse complement.
GTTTATATGCTTGGACTAGGGTTTGTGAACAAGGGTTGTTTCATTGAGTGATTGGTTGAGTAGAGTTGGTTGAGCCTAGTCAAGTGGATGTGTGAAGTGATTGTTCAAGTTCCATAAAACAAACTATTCTATATTCTGAATTGAGTTGAGAAAGTGATTGAGCATTGAGTTGTATTTGAAGCATATTGAGTCTCTAACAATTCTCCTTATGTTTCTAAGAGAGTGATTGAAAGTAATTGAGCATTGTGATTAGTATAGAACATATTGAGTCTCTAAAAATTCTCTTTATGTTTCTATGAGATTGGACAAGTTTTGTGTGGACTTGTTGAGCAGATTTGAGGTAAGTCTTTGAGGAGACTTGTGGACTGATTTTGTGTGAGCTTTTGTGAAAGCTTACAATATATATTTGGATAAGTTCTTGAGAGGACTTATTGAGCATATTTGGACAAGTTCTGGAGAGGACTTGTTGAGCAGATTTGGACAAGTTCTAGATAGGACTTGTTGAGCATATTTGAGCAAGTTCTAGAGAGGACTTGTAGAGAATATTTGAGCAAGTTCTGTGTGGACTTGTTGAGCATATTGGACAAGTTTTGTGTGGACTTGTTGAGCATATTTGAGCAAGTTCTATGTGGACTTGTAGAGCATATTTGAGCAAGTTCTGTGTGGACTTGTTGAGCAGATTGGATAGGTTCTTGAGAGGACTTATTGAGCAGATTTGAGCAAGTTCTAGAGAGAACTTGTAGAGCATATTTGAGCAAGTTCTAGAGAGGACTTGTGGATAGATTAGTGTGAGATTTTGTGGAAGATTACAAGATATATTTGAGACAAGTATTTGAGAAGACTTGTGAGTAGAGTTGATTGATTTGTTCAAACCTTGAGTTAAGGTTTGGGGTAGATCCAATAGAGTTGTGTCAAGCTTTGAGTTAAGGCTTGAAGATAGAGATCAAGGATATATTTGTGCTAGACCGAAGGACTGTGTTTAGTGCATATTTGAGAGTAGATTTTGGTGTATATTTGAGGATAAGTTTGTGCTAGACTAGAGATAGAGATTGAGTAGAGTTGTACTAGACCGAAGGACTATGTTTAGTGTAGTTTTGAGATAGAGCTTTGGAGGTGATAGAGTAGAGAGGACAATAGTCTCTAGTGGATAGAGATCCATCAGCCAGGGTAGTGAGGATAGGTCTTCTGAGTGGGGACAAGAGTCTTCAGTGGAGAGAGATCCACAAGCCAGTGTAGTGGAGGTAGTAGTCTTCTAGAGGATCACCAACCAGAGCAGAGGAGAAGGAGTTCTCCTATGGATAGAGATCCATGAACTTGATTTAGGGGATTGGTGTCTCCTTTGGATAGAGGTCCATAAACATTGTAATAGGGAAAGGATTCCCAAGAGATTGATTGAGAAAATTTTAGTGAAATATTTTCTCCGTGGAGTAGCCCACATTGGGTGAACCACGTAAATTGTGGTGTCTCTATTGTGTGTGATGATTTGTGCATTGCTTTGGTTACTATTGTTGATATTGCTATCTTTACATTGCATAATATTGATTGGAAAGAAAAGTAAAAAGTGATCTTATACTGTTCACCCCCCTCTCAGTATAAGCTTGTGTTCTTCAATTGGTATTAGAGTTGGTTCCTTCGAAAAAGGTTTAACAACTTGAAGGAAGATCTTACAAGAACACAAATGGCAAATAAAGGCAAAGGCAGAACCATGAGACACAAGAAGAAAAGAACACACATGGTCATGAAAGAAAAAGAAGATGAATTTGATATTGTTGTTTTGGGAGGACAAGTGGAAATAGATTCAAGAGATGAATCAAGTAGTGGAGAAAAGATCAGATGGATAAATTTTTGTACCAGATGTAGGAATACAGGTCACCATGCAGCTTATTATCCACAAGAAGGTGAAGAATATTTTGTTTATGGTCAACTCGGTCATGATGCAAGATATTGTCATGGGTTCAGTAGTAGTGAAGATGAAATGGATCTAAATGATAACAGGGACAATCAAAATAGGTATGAAGAAGAAACTCTACTTTCAATAATAGAAGAAAAAGAAGATGCTCCTATAGAAGATCAAAGAAAGAAAGAAGAGGAAGATTCAAAAAAAGAAAAAGAGGAAGCCACTCTTAAGGAACTTGTTGAATTGAAAAGAGAGAATTTATAATTGAAGGCTCAAATACAAGAAGATGAGAAATGTAAGACAAAGCTTCTACAAGATCTCTCTGACTTGAGAGATAAGGTTGAAAAGGCAAGAAGAGTTGAAAAAGGTATGGTTGAACAATCAAAGGTAAAAGAGATAGAATGTGAAATACTTATGGTTACTCTTGAAGAATTAAAAAGGGAGAACTCAGGATTAAGGGTTCAAGCTCAAGAAGATGAGAAAGCAAAAGCAAAGTTTCTATAGGAACTCACCAACTTCAAAATCAAAGTTGAAGAGGCAAGAAAAATTGAAGAAGGTATGGCCAAAAAATTAAAGATAAAATATCTAGAGTGTGAAAGATTAGAGCATGAGATAGTTTCACTAAGGATGGAAGTAAAAGGTTCTAAGGACAAGCTACACAAGTTTGAGGAAAATTCAAAGACCTTGGATAGGATTATCAATGCACAAAGGTCATCAGTCACCAAAACATGACTTAGTTCTAAAGAAGAACAAAGGAAACATGAAGCAGAAAAAGGAGAGTCAAGCTCAAACACCAGAAAATAAGAAGCATCAAAAGAAGTAAGTAAAAGAGAGAGTGAGACTTCTAAGGATATGTTGGACAATAGAAATTTCAATAAGGAAAGGAACAATACACAAGTAAGGAACAAATGGAATAGGAAACATGACAAGGTAGAAGAGACTAAGAGACCAATGGGGTCTAGGCAAGGTTTCTTCAATGGAAGATGCTTCTCATGTCATAGGTTTGGGCACATGGCTTCACAATGCAGGACACATGAAAGATAAGAATATGGGAACAAATAACTTTTCCATGGGTATTGCTACTCATGTAATCAGTTTGGTCACAAGGCGATAAATTGTAGGGTTCATGATAGAAAAGGATATGGCTTCACTAGGAGAAATCCTAAGACATTTGCACCTCCAAGGAATAATAACATTAAGTGTTATAAGTATAATAATGATGGTCACACAACAAAGTGGTGTAGAGCAGACATTCCAGAATCAAGTATGAATAGGAACAAGAATAGGAATAGGAACAAGAACATGGATATGAACAGGAATAAGAATAGGAACATGAATATGGATATGAACAGGAATAGGAACAAGAACATGGATATGAATAGGAATAGGAACATGGACATGGAAAGGAATAGTCAGAGGAATCAGAAGGATCAGATAAGAAGAAAAGAGGATAAAGGTAAAGAATAGTGCTTTTTGGGAGTAGAAATACTCCCACCCCAGAATTAACCACCTCAAGAGGAGGTGGGGGAGGGGCTAAGCTAAGAGACTCATTCTTAGCCCCGAGCCCCAAAGGTGACCCTTTGCCATTGATGTCAAAGGGGGAGAGATTTGAGTAAGGGGGAGATTTTGAGTAAGGGGGAGAGATTTGGTATTTGAGAGAGCATTGAGCTAGGGGGAGCAATGTCCCAGGGGGAGTAGAACAAAGGAAAGGTCAAGTTTTTAGTTAAAATAATTTTGGGTTGCCATCAATGACAAAGGGGGAGATTGTTGGACATTTTGAGTCCATCAAGTTGTCATTGATGTCAAGGCGTGAGTTGTCATTGATGTCAAAAGGAATGCAATTTATTGGTTCCAAAAAGTTTCATAATGTCTTATGAAGCATGACCAAAAATGTTTTCCATTAAAACCAGTGAAGGAGAAAATAAAATGTTTTTTCATAAAAACCATTGGAAAATAAAGTATAATAATTTTATTATACTAAGGAAGCTTAAAGTTAATTATAAATTAATTTTAAATTAATTTATTAGTTAATTTACTTAACTTGAAAAGTTATTTAAATTAGGAGTCTTTTTTGCCCCCCAAAAAAAAAAAAATTTTTAAATTATTATTAATTTATTTATTTATTAATTATAAATTAATTAAATTAAGGTTAAAACCCTAAAGTGGGTTTTAGATTTGAAATTCGAAATTCAATTTAGAAAAGTGCCGACGTGAGGAGGAATGTTATATTATGCATATAAAGGGGAGAACCTACCACATTAATGAAATTACCATGCCTAAGATACGAACGTGTGAAGCAAAGAATTTAGCATTGCGACCAAGGGAAACGAAAACATGTTTTTCGCATGTGAAAAAGGAGAAGTGTTGAAGGCATAAGAGGAAGGCATATATCCTTCCTTCACATGGGCCTTCATAGCCCATGTGGTGAGTGCCCAAGCACCTAAGCACTTAGGCAAGAGGAGACGGCGGATCGAGTCACGCCGAATCCCCTTTTGGTGGGGAATACAAGGTATGCAAGGTGTTTAATCTCCAAAATTTTTGGAGGTTGGTTGGGCAAGTTAAAAATTAATTTTGCATGTTTATTATTGGTTCTAAGGTTGCAAGGGAGTTATAAGGTTTGGAAAAATTAAATTTTTAATATTGTTTGCTCAAAGGTTTTATGCATGGAGTGAAAAGTGTTTGGTTAATATTCTATAGTGGTGAATATTATTAAGTCTCATCATTATTCCATCGTGGTGAATATTATTAAGAATAATTGATATTCTATAGTGGTGAATATTATTAAAGTGGTTAATATCCTATGGTGGTGGATATTATTTTAAGAGTGGTTGATTTATTAGGGTGTTGGTCACTATTCTAAGATTGGAGTTGATAAGGTGTTTCCAAGTATTTTGTTATGTATGATTTGTTGAGTATAATTGAAAAAGGAAGAAATAAGGCATTGATTATATCTTGGTGCAAAGAATATTTTTGAGGAAATATTGGAATAATATTTTGTATTCTAACCTTCTTGAGTTTGGCAAAGAAGTGTTTTATGGTTGTGGCAGATTTGTGAGGTCTACTCCTTATCATCAAGAAAAAGGTATGAGCACATTCCTCCATAGTTAAGTTGATTGGTTGGTTTTCTTAAAAATAAGTTTGGAGTGAAAAGGACTTGATTAGGGTTTCCTTATTAAGTATGTTTGAGTTAATGCTTCAAGGTTTTCTGGAATAAAGAGTTGTTATTGAAACCTTGTTTGATTAGCATTGTTGTTGAAGCCATTGATGGTGTAAAGAACTTGAACTAGGGTTTGAGTATCATTGTTATGTGAGAGTTGTTTCATAAGCATTGTTGTTGAAGTGAGTTGTTGAGTGAAGAACTTGAACTAGGGTTTGAAGAGAACATGAGTATCATTGTTATGTGAGAGTTGTTTCATAAGCATTGTTGTTGAAGTGAGTTGTTGAGTGAAGAACTTGAACTAGGGTTTGAAGAGAACATGAGTATCATTGTTATGTGAGATTTTTTGTTGAGCATTGTTGAAAATATTTTGAGTTGATGTTTATATGCTTGGACTAGGGTTTGTGAACAAGGGTTGTTTCATTGAGTGATTGGTTGAGTAGAGTTGGTTGAGCCTAGTCAAGTGGATGTGTGAAGTGATTGTTCAAGTTCCATAAAATAAACTATTCTATATTCTGAATTGAGTTGATAAAGTGATTGAGCATTGAGTTGTATTTGAAGCATATTGAGTCTCTAACAATTCTCCTTATGTTTCTAAGAGAGTGATTGAAAGTAATTGAGCAAGTTTTGTGTGGACTTGTTGAGCAGATTGGATAGGTTCTTGAGAGGACTTATTGAGAAGATTTGAGCAAGTTCTAGAGAGGACTTGTGGAAAGATTAGTGTGAGATTTTTTGGAAGCTTACAAGATAGATGTGAGACAAGTATTTTAGAAGACTTGTGATCAAATTTGACTGATTATTTCAAACCTTGAGTTAAGGTTTGGGGCAGATCCAGTAGAGTTGTGTCAATCTTTGAGTTAAGGCTTGAAGATAGAGATTGAGGATAGATTTGTGCTAGACCAAAGGACTATGTTTAATGCAAACTTGAGAGCAAAATTTGGTGCATATTTGAGGATAAGTTTGTGCCAAACCAGAGACAGTGATTGAGTAGAGTTGTACTAGACCAAAGGATTGTGTTTAGTGCAGTTTTGAGATAGAGCTTTAGAGGTTACAAAGCAGAGAGGACAATAGTATCTAGTGGATAGATATCCATCATCCAGGGTAGTGAGGATAGGTCTTCTGAGTGGGGATAAGATTCTTCAGTGGAGAGATCCACAAGCCAATGCAGTGGAGGCAGTAGTATTCTAGAGGATCACCATCCAGAGCAAATGAGGGGTTATTATATGGTTAGAGATCCACAAACTTTATTTAGGGGATTGGTGTCTCCTTTGGACAAGATGTCCATACATATTGTAATAGGGAAAGGATTCCCAAAATATTGATTGAGAAAATTTTAGTGAAATATTTTCTCCGTGGAGTAGCCCAAATTAGGTGAACCACGTAAATTATGGTGTCTCTATTGTGTGTGATGATTTGTGCATTACTTTGATTATTGTTGTTGATATTTCTATCTATACATTGCTTATATTGATTTGGAAAGAAAAGTAAAAAGAGGTCTTATACTATTCACCCCCCTCTCAGTATAAGCTTGTGTTCTTCAGTGCTTACCCCTAGGTTCCCATCAACCAATGTCAATTTCACATTGAAAATATTAATTCTCTATATGTATTGTACATCTTATTTTACATTGTGATATAACTTGTAAACCATTATTTTTTCCATTAGTAGAATTAATATCTCGTATATTTTTACCTTGTATATATTTGTACGTAAAATATTTTCTGAATTCTACATGATATAAAATAACATTTAGATTATTGAGCATTATTGTAAGTTTATCACAAGCTTATTTAAAGCACTTTGTAGACTACACATTATTACATCATTGTTTATTATTAAAAAATTTCTTATAAGTCTTGTTTATATTGTATAAAATTTTCATAAGAAAAATTTGAACATTAATATAAAGTCCCCTTGGGTATAACTATATCTAATCTAAAGTCCTATATGGAAGATAAGAAGTCCTTGGATCCCCATTCAAGGAAAATTCAATCTTATATGGACCATCAAATTGTTAGCGTACTTTAACTGTATTGTTGTTCTATTAGACTGTTTTGTCTAATTAAGTGTTGCTGGTATATTGTTATACCTGCATCCTGTTGAGATGTGCCCTCTTCGGGCTAATCCAGGAATGCAGTTTATGAATATTGTATTATTTAAACACTCCCCAGCAATAATACAAAGTTGTTCGTTGTTTAACATGGCATCAGAGCCAGTGGCATGAAGGGAGAGGCTGGAGGCAGACGACGTTATTCAGCAACGCAGTGCGAATTTTTTTTTATTTTTTTTTCGCCGCATGATTGCAGCTGAGGAGGCCTGCAGCGAATTTTTTTTTTTCGAGGTGTGATTGCCCTAGACGTCCGCGCGCTGTCTGTGTCCATGAGGGACGCGGACAGACATTTTTTTGTGATGTCTAGACGCGCACAGACGTTCTTTCGTGACGTCCAGGAGGGACGCGCGACGTCTGTCTGCGCCCTGTGTTGGGAAGGACGTCCGTGCCCCAGGGAGGACGCAGGGCTGTAACCGCCCACATGCGCGTAGACGCATTCGCGTCATGACGCGGAGGGGGAAGCCCCCCCCCCGTTGAACGCGGTGAAAAAAAAAAAAAAAAATGTGCTGGGCGCGTTGGGAATTGAACGCGAGAAAAAAAAAAGGATGGGGAATTGAACGCGTTCGAGGAAGTTCCCCCCCGATTGAACGCACCGGGCACGTTTGGGGAGTTTAAACGGCGCGGGAGTTTACCGCACGGCAGCTCGCCCCCCCCCGCGGAACGGGGAAATTAAAAAAAAATAAAAATGAAGTCCCTCCCCCCCCGGTTGAACGCGCACGCAGCCCCCTCCCCATGGAGCATGCAGCTGGAAATGCGGGTGACGCTGGAACTAGAATAGCGGCGATTTGCAGAGGAGAAGGAACCAGGTATTCAAAAAGGAGGGCTCCGGTGATCCTCTCGGATCAGCCCGCTAGCTCACTTGGCAGTGAGCTGTGCGGTAAGGCTCAGGGAGCCTGCAGGTCGGGGGTTCAAATCCCGCCGACTCCCCCCAAGGTATAATTTTTTTTTTCAAAGTTGTTTTTTTAATTATTATTTTTTAATTAAAATTTTTAATTTTAATTTTTTTTTATAGTTTTTAAACTTTATAAATTAAAATTTAATTTTAATTTATTTTTTTATAAGTTTTAAAACTATATAAATTAAAATTATTTATTTTAATTTTAAATATATAATAATTATTAAAAATGCTTTGTTAAAGAGATTTTTTTTAAGGGGGGATATTTTTTTCAAAAAATCAAAGGGGGATTGTGAGTAATTTTTTGAAAAATAGCAATTTGGCGAATTGTAAAAGGTGCATTTTCGGCTGTGACCGACACCTTGTGGGTTATTCTTGTGGGCAATTTTTTATGTTGTATGTTGCATATTTCATTTTTGCACTATAACATTAAAAACTTAAAATCAAATTCACTCCCTAAGTCCCCGGAATAATTAAAACCCATCCGTGCAATTTATTGCATTGCAGCGTTCGGTATTTGTGATACCTCTGGCCAGCACTTACAGGTAAAGTTGTCGTGATTTGGCTACTATATCCGCCGCCTAATATAGCTGCTACAACGACGTCTGAGCTTGTTCTCTATAAATCGTCGGGGAGAGATAAGTTAGCCATTTTTGCATTTTTTTACTCCATCCACTACCCTTTATCGCACTTGTGTTTAGGCGTAAATCCTGACGAAGTATTCTTCATAGTGTTTAGGGGAAGTTACGCCCCACGCATGAGAAGAATCTTCTATGGTAGGTGCCATCAACAAGGCGATTCCCTTTCAGTACCGCTTATGTTCCACGTATCGTATGATCTCTAAAACTCACCTATAGTCTCCCTCACGTAAGGGCGGGTGATTTTTGTTGATCTTTCTAAATACCTATAGTTTCCCTCACGTAAGGGCGGGTATTTTGTACGGTATAACGGCCTAGCAAAAGGTATATCGAAAGGGGGACCAATTGGTGATATAAGGAACCTTCACTATGGCCGTTGTTGCAAAGTTGATGACTGATCCGCATCAGTTATTGAAAGGTCCAAATTATACACCATGGAAACATAAGATGAAGGCAATTCTCCAAATGGAAGATTTGTGGGATATTGTTCTTGGAGTAGCAACTAGGCCTTCACCAACAGCGGGATCCACAGGTCCTTCGCGAGATCGAGATAGCTTTTGACAAGAAAGACGGTCGAGCAAAGGTGCTCATTTTGTTTGCTATTTCAGATGAAGTGCAACCTCATATAGCTGACAAAGCAAGTGGTAAAGAGGCATGGGATGCCCTTAGAACCATCTATGAGGGAAAGAATGATTCCACCATTCTTCATCTTCAACAACAACTTCATAATATGAGTTTGAGACGGGGTGAAACGGTTGAACTCTTTATGTGCGAGTGTCTGAATTGAAAGAGAAATTGAATTCTTTGGGAGATACTGTGGACGAAAAGCTTCTCATTTCACTTGTGATGAGAGCTTTACCTTCTTCATTTGATATGTTGATAACCTCCATCCAGGTGTCTCAACGACAAATTACCTACATCGATTTGGTCAATCTGCTTCAACAACGGGAGGCACGCCAACTTCACAATGATGATTCTTCCAATACGGCCCTATACACCAACGAGGCGGGGTTCTAGGAAGAAAGGTAATGGGCAAAAAGGAGGCAACTTTCGAGAAAGGAGGAAATTCTCAACAAGATACGAAAGGAAAAGGCAAACAACCTCAAGAGAAGAAGAGGTGGTGCAAGATCCGTGAGAAAGACAACCATGACACCAACAGGTGTTGGCATAAGAACAAGCGGAAAGGCCAAAACAAACCACAAAATAAAAACAAGCAACCCCGAGGTGAATGTTGTTGTTGAAGAATCGACTCAGATTACGAATGGGCACACAAGGTGCTCATGACTACCACAGATTCCACAGAGAGGGATCCTATTTGGTATGTCGATTACGGAGCTAGCAAACATATGATGGCGACGGATCATGGTTTGAATCATTTGTGGCCAAAGAGGGCAAACCTGTCACCATTGCTGATGATAAAACCTACGGGGTTCAGGGAGAGGGTACAGTTTCGGTCACTCTTCACGATGGCAAGTGTCAGATTGACAAAGTCCTCTATGGTTCGGGATTGGCTAACAATTTGTTGTCAGTCACACAAATCTTGGATAGAAATATGGTTGTCAACTTTCGTGTTGAGAATGGAAAGAAGTGTTGTACTATTACCAGGAAGGGTAAGCAGATTGCAACAGCTTCATATAAGCACGGCTTATTTGCACTAGATGCTATCTCTACTCCACATGTTGCCATGATTGTCTCTACCAAGGAGGCAACTTCCCTATGGCACAAGAGATATGGGCATCTTAGTTACGGCTACTTACTTGAGCTCGGTAAGTATGAGATGGTAAAGGGTCTTCCTTCCCTTTCTGCCACATTGCCAGTGTGCTCGATCGCTTGGCAGGAAAGCAGCATAGAGTACCATTTGAGAAGAGCTCAACAAGAGCACGAAAACCTCTAGAGTTAATTCACACCGATCTGTGCGGTCCTTTCACACCCAACAGTTGTGGAGGGAAGAGGTACTTTCAGTTATTCGTAGATGACTACTCACGAAAGATGTGGGTTTTCTTTCTCCAACTGAAATCTGAAGCTTTCGCATTCTTCCACCAGTTCAAGAAATCCGTTGAGAAGGAGTCAGGAGCTTCTATTAAAACCCTCCGCTCAGATCGAGGGGGAGAGTTTACCTCTAATGAATTTTTTGCATTCTTAGATAAGCATGGAATCAAGAGACAGTTAACAACTGCCTATACTCCTCAGCAAAATGGAGTTGCTGAGAGAAGGAACCGTTCTATCATGGAAATGGTTCGTTGTATGCTCACGGGAGCTACTCTTGGGCAACAATATTGGGCGAGAAGCTGTCACCACTGCGGTGTATCTATTGAATAGGGCACCCACAAAGGCCCTAAAAGGAATGACTCCACAGGAAGCATGGAGTGGTCGAAAACCCTCCATATCTCATCTACGTATTTTTGGATGTCACGCTTTCATGCACATACCGAAAGAGAAAAGGAAGAAGCTAGATGAGAAAACAATGAGATGTATTTTTCTTGGTTATTATGAGCACTCTAAAGGATATCGTTTGATAGATCCTTTGACCAAGAAAATTCATATCAGCGAGAGATGTTGTCTTTGATGAAGCTTTCACATCACAGAGCACATCTAAAGTACACCAAGATATTGTGGAATCTAAGGAAGAGAAGATTCCTTCGTCAACACAGACGGGAGGTCCTTCTACATCTTCTTCAACTCCACCGAAGAAGAATCCTAAATGGTGTACAAATACAATCGAGAGATGCAAATTTATCCACTCCTCCCAATTTGAATTTGGATAGACCTCGTACACGGAGTATGGCTCAAAAGGAAAAAGAAGCCAAAGAAAGCTGGTGAGGTTGATGATCTTTGTCAATCTTTTGAGGAACTTTACGTAACTCCAAGTACGAAGTAGAGGATATGGATATTGATGATGACAGGGCATTCATGTCTACCATAGATGATCTTGAACCTGCATCAGTGCAAGATGCTCTCAGTGAGCCTCAGTGGAAGGCCGCTATGGATACCGAGTATGAGTCTTTGATGAAAAATAAAACTTGGAAGCTTGTTGATCTGCCGCATGGAAAGAAACCCATTGGCTGCAAATGGGTATATAAAGTCAAGTACAAGGGAGATGGAACAATTGATAAGCATAAGGCCCGTCTTGTTGCAAAGGGCTATGCTCAAAAAGAAGGCATTGACTATGAGGAAACTTTTGCACCTACTTGCTCGGATGACCACAATTCGGGTTATGTGTGCTATGGCAGCACAATATGGGTGGAAAGTTCACCAGATGGATGTCAAAAGTGCCTTTCTAAATGGTGATCTCCAAGAAGAAGTCTATATGACTCAGCCTGAAGGATTTGAAGTGGAAGGCCAAGAGCAAAAATTGGTCAAATCCTTATATGGTCTGAAACAAGCTCCTCGAGCTTGGTATATAAAAATGGACAATCACCTTATGCGGCATGGATTTAAGAGATGTCCGTCGGATGCAAACCTCTATTTCAAGAAACAGGGTTACGAGATAGTGTTGCTTGTACTCTATGTGGATGATCTGCTCATTACGGGGAGTTCGGAAACTATGATCTCTCTTGTCAAAAGAAACTTGTGCAAATCTTTTGAGATGACGGATCTCGGACTTCTCCATTACTTGTCTTGGTGCGGAATTCAGCCAGAAGGAGCACTCCATCAAAGTGTCTCAGAAAAAATATGCCAAGACATTCCTTGGAAAAATATCGCATGACTGATTGCAAGCCAATGGCAACTCCGATGGAGAATGGACTTCGATTATCGCGATATGATGATTCACCTCAGGTAGATGGTACTCTCTATCGACAGTTGATTGGGAGTCTCATATATCGACCAATACTAGGCCAGATCTCGTATTTGTTGTCAACTATCTTTCGAGGTTCATGCAGGAGCCTAAGACCACTCATTGGAAAGCGACAAAACGTGTTCTTCACTATGTCCGTGGTACTATGGAATATGGCCTAGAATACAAGAGGAACAACAAATTCTTCTTGCAAGGATACACGGACTCCGACTATGCCGGATCATTTGATGATCGCAAGTCAACTTCTGGATACATTTTTCATCTGGGATCCGGTCCTGTCTCTTGGCATAGCAAGAAGCAACAGGTGGTTGCTATTTCATCAACAGAGGTAGAATATCGCGCCGCACGTGAAGCTGTGTGCGAAGTGATATGGTTACGTCGCATTCTGACAAGTATGGGCCATCCATCAAAATCTCCAATACACTTGTTTTGCGACAATCAGGGTGTTATGAACCTCGTCAAGAATCCAGTCCATCATGAAAGAACAAAGCACATTGACACACAATGTCATTTCATTCGAGATGAAGTTCCAAAGCACCGAATTCAGCTTCATCACATGTTCGTTGTTTAACACAAATTTCCATGGATTCCTATCAAAAGAAAATCTAATATCTTATATGGTGTATTAAAAAGTCCTTGAATTCTATCTAAGGCAAAAACAAATTCCTATATGGCACATCAAATGTACTATATGGTTCTTTTTTTTTTAAAACTAGGGTTTTGAAAGGGTTGTACTTATACTTTTAAATTCATTTAGGTACATTGAGCTATTTGGTTCCAATGATATTTGAACCTTGGTGTGGGCTACATCAACTATTTTTTCCAACCATTGAACCAAGGACCCGTTGGCTAATATATTTTATTGAATTTACACAGGTTTTAATGAGGGGTCCTGGTCCTTGGGTTCTTGTTCAAGGTAAATTTAAAAATTCTAAAGTGGCCCAACTAAATCTAAAACTCCCTCTAGGAATAGCTATATCATCTTTATTAATATTAAATTGCATAGTAGAAATATTTAGGTACTTATCCAAGGCATATTATATAACACACAATATATATAATTCCTTTATGGATATTTAAGGCACATATGACTTATATATTTTAGTTAAGAATTTTAACACCACAAGGTCGTGGTTCCTATGGTTTGATGTGGTCATCCAAGTGTTTATACACCCAAGCCAAAGTATGGTGTACAACTATACTCACTTTTATATTTGAACCTTAGACCTCTTATTCAAAATTTTAAAGTTTTATCATATTCCCATAAAAATAAATAAATCTAAATTATGGGGTATCCAAAATAATTGTGTTCCTAAATATCTCTTTTAAATATAGCTTTTATCTTCTTATAATTGCATATTTGATTTAGTTGCATACATTTTCTTGTCATGATATATTATCATAGTTATCTTCTTTAGTTTGGTATGCATTGTCATTTATGATATTTAGCATATCATCATCATAATCAAAATATCCATTCATCCATAAACATCTAACATATCAAAGCATCAATAAATATCAAATATCATATAGTCATTAATAGTCAACATAACAATTCTCTATCACCTCTGCCATCCCATTGTGGTTTAGAATTCTAACTATTCTCTTTAATTATGAATGAGACTTAGCTCTAAAGTTCATCCATGTAGATTATGCCATTGTAATATCATATACATTATATTATCATACATCATATTCTAAATTACATGTCAAGCACATTGATTGATCTTATATAGCTACCTATCACATATATTTATAACCAATAATACTAATTATCTTGTCAATACTCATCTAAAACCTCATAAAAACACTTTATTAACATTTTTTCATAAAAAATTTCATCTAAAAAAGTTTTAATTTTTAAATTTTTTTCTCAAAATGGAAATAATGTTACCCTAATTTAAAAATTATTAGCACTTCTGAAAAGCATGTATTTGTGTGATGAAGCACAAATCAATAACATGACCAATCATCAAATGCATGATGTGTTACCACCATATTTTTTTCAAATTTTGAAGATTAATACCCATCTAGCTCTAGTTCCTTCTAGTTCTAGAGGTCTCACAATGTTTCTCTAGTGCTCATGGTGTACAATATCAACTATCAAACCTCACCTTTTAAAGGGACCCAAACTATAAAATATTCTCCTCTCGTACTAAACATGCATTGTCTTTTATTCTTCATTTTTATTTATCCCTTATCCCTTTTACCCTAATCAAGTCATTTTTCATCATTTTATCCTATGTGCTTGTTTTTTAGTCAATTTTTGTTGTTAATATCAACTTATCTCTTCAAAAACTCAAGGAGGTATGCATCCATGCATACTGAAATTAGCATCATTATTTACATTAATCTTTGTGACCAAAACTAGCTTAAAATCAGTCCTAAGAAAATTATATAAAATGAAGCTAGCAAAAGCAAATAGTAATAGTCAAAAGATAAATCATAATTAAGGTATTTAATAAGCTGGTATTTTATACATTTATATTTTTATGAGCACATCAAAAATGGGTAAAATGTAGATACCTAAATTTATCTAAGCAAATTTCAACAAGATATGGCAAACCATAATTCATTCTAACCTATTGTTTTCACTTGAATCCTAGGTTTTGTTGTTTTTTTTGTAGTTTTATTGCTCTTGTTGTTTCATAGGCTTGTTTGTGGTGCTAGTCTGGTATATGTGGTCTTTGATATTTGTCTAGGATTTGCAATGTTCTTATATTTATAAAAATTTGGGGGACCCTTTCAAAACCCCTTCTCGTATCTAATAAAAATAAATAAATCATTCTAACCTAATAAATCACATTTAAATTGAACCCAAAAAAAACTTAAGACATGTATTGGTTAAGGCATGAATCACAACAATATTAAAACAATATTCCAATCTCAACAAAACTATCAAAATACTTAAATCAAAACTTGTGAATCACAATGTTGATCAGTTTAGAAGATTATTTTATATAACCCATCATAAAAATATATCCACTTTAGAATTCACAACCTATTCAATATTGTAAAGATTGGTTTATTTTTAACCCAATCAAAGTAGTATATGCTTGATCAAATCAAGCATTAGTTTTCTTAGTTAACATTAGATGCAGTCAGGACCCATAATTCCTAAGGCAGGTTAACTAATATAAGTAGAGAAAGGATCACTCAAGTCCTCAAGGATCACTCAAATCCTCATTAGTATTATCACTAATATCTATCAAGTGATACAAAGACAACCCTTTTGCAGTTTGTAACCTACTTGAAATTTTACTCAACAACTTGGTTCCATACTTTGATTGGGTTCCAACATGGTAGTTGATGCCAACAATCATTATATACACTAGTGCCCATACATATACCTATGATGCTATTAGTAGCACATAGATTGATGCTAGGTATCATTGCTTAGTACAAAATTCATATGCCAATATTTTATCAACAACATATCCATGTGTCCAACATAAATAGATATATAACAACTAGTAAATCAAAGCATCAAATCATTATGCCACCTTAAGCCACAACAAAACATGTAAACTATTTTATAATTGTTCTTTGGCATTAAATTTCTATAACTATCTAGGATAATTATTTCAATTTTCTAATGATTTTTTTTTTATTATATTGTATATGGTTATATTAATTCATATTTTTGCATTGTTTAGCTTCTTCTATACATCTTGTATTTCATATATGTTTATTTTCTTAGACTAGATGAAGAATAAAAATCAATACTTCAATGTTTAGTATGCCTTGCATCCCCATGCTTGCAATATTGTAGCTAGAGTTTAATATTATTTTCTACTATATTACATGAGTGTTTTGTATTTTATAATATTTAAATTTGCATTATCTATAAATAACATATTTCACCATTTACTTAGGTTTGGCATATTGTGTTTCTTAATCGACATATTTTTTTTTTATATATTTCCATCTCACTTCCTCTTTAAATAAGTATGCATTGTGATCAGGCAAATCTAAAGCATAACTCATCCAACCTCATTAGTTAATATGGGGATTTTTCCTTCATGTTACTATTGTGGGGCCCAATAGACATGGATCATGGTCAAATATATTATTTTTAAGAAGAGAAAAATATCCTTTGACCATAACGAATAAAATTCATGTAAATTGTTCTAAACAAATTAAAACTTATAAACGATCAATTTGGAAAAATCTAGACATTTTATTGAAGGTTATACCACTTTGTGTTTGAAGAACTCCCATCTATTATGCTCTATAAATAATAATTTTTCTAATAAGTAAATGGCCTTTTTAGTTAATTTTTAGGGGACAGACACGTTTAATGCCTTTAGTATAGCATTTGAAGGCTTTTTAATAGTTTTCCTAGAAATTTAATGAATCAAATAGGGTTAAGTTCTAATTTACATATTAATATTTTATATCATATGTTACATTTGCAAAGAATGGACTTACTAATACCACTAAACAAATTTAATTTCTAATTGCTTATTTTTTATTAGGGTAAAAATTGGATTTGAAAGGGCCTGAACCCTTTTACAAGAGTACAAATATATAAATACAAATACTTTTTATTTAAAGTAAAATAGGACCAATAATACCTCCTAGCACACACACCCAGGGAATTCTAGCTCACCTAAAAAATCCATGGCTCTAATTCCTATGGAGAAAAAATCTGAAACCCAAGCTCTAATTCTTATGAGAAACAAACCTAGAAAAACCTGGATCCAATTCTATGGAGAAGCAAACCCAAAAAACCCTAGATCTAATTCCCATGGAGAGACAAACCCAGAAAACCTTAGCTTCAATTATAGTAAAGCAAACCTAAAAAAAACTTGGATCTAATTCTTATAGATAAATAAACCCAAAAAAGTATGGCTTCAATTCCTATGGAGAAGTAGACGTAAAATAATTGTGGCTTTGATTTCTATGGAGAACTAGACCTAGAAAAACCATGGCTTCAATTACTATGGAGAAATAAACCATGAAAAACCTTGTCTCTAATTCCTATCCAAAAACCCCTAGCTCCAATTCTTGTGGAGAAGCAAATTCAAAAAATCTTGGCTCTAATTCTTATGGAGAAACACACCCAAAAAATTCTACTTATAATTCCTAGCTCTATGGATGTAATAAAATCGTCACCTATGGCTAACCACTAGTAAATCCATAGGATAATATTCTATAAATTTTCATCCCTTTGCTCTAATACCTATGAGAAACAAACCTAGATAAAATTAGCTCCAAATCTAGTGGAGAAGTAGACAAAAAAACCTTGGATTTGAATCCCAAATCTATAGATGTAATAAATTAAATGCCTATACCTGACTGCAAATAAATCCATAAGATCACATTATAAGTTGTCATCCCTTTGCTCCAATCCCTATGGAGATCAAACCTCAAGGACTTTGTGTTGTTCAAAAGCTGATATTTCTAAACTAATCTAAAAATATATGGGTGGATCTCCCTTGGAGGTATCCACCTTTTATTCTCCTCTCATATTTCTCCTCTATTGGCTAACATGTTTGCTACCAAATTGTCCTCCCTATATATGTGGACTATGTCCACCTCAACAAATATTTGGGAAGTATTTCTAATATCTTCAAAAATGTTACTTATTTTTCGATTTGTCTTCACTTCTTGCTTAAGATAGTTAATGATATTCAAATAATATCCTTCCATAACTAACTATAAATTCTAAGTCTTTTATTAGTTCTACCCCTAACAATAGAGCTTAAGCTTTTGCTTGGTGGCTTGTAGTGATTCCTAAAATTTCATATATTGTACCATTTATCCTCCCTTGTTCATCTTGAACAATAGCACCTACCCTAACCTTCCTCGGGTTTCCCTTTGAGGCCCCATAAAATTTCATCTTCATCCATCCTTCTTGAGGTGGTAGCCATTTAGTCTTGTCCCTTGATTGATTATGAGTACCATATAAGCTACCAATTGGTCTATATTCTAGGTTTTTCTTAGTCTAGCCTCATCTCCTATTGCAATTTTGGTTGAAAACTTTATTATCCTCACATTTTCCTCAATTTATTATACAATAATCTACATCTTTCTCCCTATTCTCAAATATTCTCATATTCCTTTCCATCCATATTCCCCAAGCATAATGGAAAGTAAATAGATTCCAAATTCTATTGAGCCTAGTACTGGTGAAAGGCTTCTTCCATTGCTCTAACCAAGCTAGCATGGTATTTGGTAACACCCACACTATCCCACCTTATTTAATAGTTCCTAAAGTGTCTTCAATGAGTAATCACATTCTAGGAATATATGTTGAATCAACTCATCTCTATACTTGTAGAGGAAGCATATGTTTGGTAGTGAATTCCTTTCTTCTAAAAATTATCTATATTCAATATATTATTCTATGTAGCCAGCCATAAGAAGACCTCTTATTTGGGAATTTCTTTCTTACCCCAAATTTTCTTCCATGGAAAACCATATTCTATAGTTAGGTCAATCAAGTCATGAGCTTATTTGACATTAAATTCACCATCTTGGGTGGATCCCTACATCAATGAATCTTGTTGCATCTCTGAACTTATATAATATAGTTTGAGTTTTTCCTTCAACTTACTCAATGCTTCACTATTCTCTTAATTCATATTTAGCTCTTTCCATATTAACTGATCTCCTACCATCACTATATAGTCACTTACTAACTTGACATATATTACTTTTAGATTCTCCCATAGTCTATGCATCTCCTCATCCATGGTTAATGGTCTACTATATAACCATGCATCCTCCCAGAAGCTAATGGATCCACCATCCTCTACTTTCCATTGTACTCCATTTCATAATAACTTTATTACCTTCACAATGAGATTCCATAATGAAGACCCCCGACATGGATCCTACATAGTAAGTTGTTTAACATCTTCCATATTGTCTAAATATTTTTTGTAATATTTTAGCCCATATTGATTGTCCCTCCTTCATAAGTCTCCACACTACCTTTGTGTATAGTGCTAGGTTGATGTTTCTAACTTTTCGAAGTCCCAATCCTCCTTGTGTCTTGGGTTGGCATGCCTTCTCCCATTAGATTAGAGGTATTCTACTCTTTTATTCTAAACCATTCCATATAAATTATTTTTGGATTCCTTCCAAAGTATTAACCATTTTGAAAGGTATTCTAAAAACTATTAATTGATATATCGAGATAGCTTACAATGTACTCTTCACCAATTGTATTTTTTCATATTGGGTAAGTAAACTCCCTTTCCATTGTTATAAAACTTTTAAAAAATGTGTTAGTTTACTCTTATTTTATATGAATATTATAAATATGTATATTTTTTATTTGAATACATATATAGAAAAAATCTCATTCAGTCCCTATGGATGGATGGATTTCAAATGGATCATTTCTTGATCAATATATTATGACAAGTTGGAACATAATTGGGTTAACCTTAGGATCAAATGACACAAATTCAAATCTTAGTTACTACCATAGAAAAGTGACCATATGTATATGGTGGTTGAAGGTGATTTCATGTGTATTATATCTTTGGTTGAGTAAAACGTATGCTTCATTTTGTTGGTATGCACCCTTTAAAAATTAGATATGATTATTCTATCATAAAATGCTTCTTGATAGTTAATAGTTGTACACATAGAACATGAAAGGTATGTATCATCATGTCACCTTTCATGTGAACTCTCAAGTGGAGGAGGATACAAATAACTACTAATTTTTATTAATTTTTTCTCTATTCTTTATTTCCTTCCATATCATTCTTAATCATTGTTGATCATATCCAACTTTTTATTTGATATCTACTTGAAGATCATGATGCATTCCTCTCAAAGATAAAATCCTCCTTAGGTTATATATTTCTAATACAATAAACCCTAAGTATTGGAGAATAATTTACCTAATTGATTCAACAAACCATCGCCCATTCAGTTCCTCCCCTTGTCATGTTGATAAGATTTATGAGAACATAGATTTATAAAATACATACATGATTTTTTATTTTTTATTGGTTGGAAGAAGGGGTTTTGAAAGGGTCCCCAAACCTTTTACAAAGTGATAAATCCCACAAAGAGGGGTTTCCAAAAGAACAAGAAACTAAACTAAGACAAGGTCCACAAAGGATTCAAATTTGAAGTTTCCCGCCCAAGCAAGGGTGTCGCTCAAACAAGAAATTCAAAAATGAAAAACTCCTACCAAGGCATGGGAATCCCACTCAAACTGTCATTTTAAAAATTTGAAAATAACCCCTCCCTGGGGGGTTTCTCCAAGATCAATCAAACAAGAAAAACTTCTTGAGACCTGAGGGTAGAAAAGCATCCTAAAGCACTATAGATCTAGCAACACGTCAACATGGGTCCATGGTATGCTCTCCCAAGAAGGCATTCACATACCATCGAATGAAGATAGGGGGGCTTCCTGGCTCATAGTAAAGCAAGCTCTCTAAGATAGTGCATGCCCATAGGATTCTCTCATAGGAAGGTAAAGTCATCATAGATTATCGAATAAAAATAAGGGGACCACCTGGCCCCTGATAAAATAGCTCTTCGAGAAAGCACGTGTCCATAGGATGTTTTCCCAAGAAGGGAAAGTCATTGTAGACCATCAAAGGAAAATTTGAGCACCCTCCTAGCCCTAGTAAAATAGCTCTCCAAGAGAACACATGTCCATAAGATACAATCCTAGGAAGGGAAATTTACTACAGACCACCAAAGAAAAAACTAGGGTCCCTCTTGACCCTTGGTAAAATAACTCTTTGAGAGAGCACACATCCACAAGATGCTCTCATAGGAAAGGAAATCCATTGAAGACAACCAAAGGAAATACTAGGAGCCCTCCTAGAAATTGGTAAAATAGCTCTTCAATAGAGCACATGTCCACATGATGCTCTCCCAAGAAAAGAAATTCATCGTAGACCATCAAAGGAAAAATTGGGGGCCCTCCTAGCCCCTAGTAAATTAGATCTTCAAGAGGATGGGTTGATTGAGATGGACTGAAGGAATGCTACAATGGAATAGAGCCCATCACAAATCATGCATGCTAGTGATGTTTTTCATCTAAAAGTGATTGGAAGGAAAAGGATTTTCCAATCCATGTCAGGAATCATTTTTTAAAGAACAATGGATTTTTGGAATGATATGAATCTAGCCAGTTCTAGTGGTTCAACTAGAATCGGTGGTAGAAGATATGGATTATTTAACAAAGCATGCGCTTATTGGAAAATTTATGGGCATTCAAATTTCTCTTCTCTTTGTGGAGGCTTCGGTAAGGAAGACTTGGAACCTTGTTGATGATGTGGAGGTGATTCTGGAAGCAAATAGCTATTTTATGATGGTTTTCTCTTGTCTTGCAAATTGTAACAAAGCATTTTAAGGGGGTCCCTATTTTTATAACCAATCTAGACTCTTTCTTAAACCTTGGCATGTGGGTTTCAACTCGTCAGAGGAGTGATTGTTGCAGGTTCCAGTGTGGGTTTGGCTCTCGTGGATCCCATTGGAATTCAGGAGAAACAACATCTTGCATATGATTGCCTTTCTTATTGAGAAGCTAGTTGGACCATCACAATAGACGATGGATAAAAAGGTAATTTTTGTTACGCGTATCTATGTCAAAATTGATTTAAACAATCCTATTCTAGATTTTGTTGAAATACAATTTGGATTGTCTACACGAGTTCAACAACTTGACTATGAAGATCTTATGTTTCATTACCATATTTTTCATGAATACCTTCACCTACAAAGAAAATATCCTAAGTTTGTCCTTCTCATGGCTTCAAATCTTGGTCCCTCTTGATCTTCACAAAATATGGATAAATAAAAAGTCCTGATAAAGGAAGAGGATCAGGATAAGGAAGGCTTTGTTCCTGTAAAACCTCAAAATAGAGGAAGAAGGGTAAAAAGAGCCCTTAAGGATAGCCAGCCATATTCTTTGGTCAACCATTTTGAGATACTGGATGATATTGATTAGTGCATGGAGTTACTTGAAACATCTCTAGCTGATGTAGATATAACGAGGTTGAATTAGATATCTCTTCTTGAGGTGGAACCTAAGGAATCAGATCTAGTGGATTTAAATGAAGAACAAATGGCTTTGGCTCTGAGTATAGTGATATGCTTGGCTCTAGCCCTAGAAGGAAAACTACTCTAGAAATTGCCACAGATATAGTTGTGCTCTCTCCTACTCAAGAATTGATGCAGTCATCCTTGGACTGTAAAAATCCTATGATGCTAGGATTGTAGTAGAAAATAATTTAAAAAGGTACTTCAAATAAGAATATGAAGGTGGGTCGAAAGAAAGACCAGTGATGAGCACCATAAATGCTCATTTTTACATTTACTTTTAAGGGCATCATTATTGGTTTAATTATCATTTGAAATGTATTTTTATATAGCTTTTGCAAATAATAGATAGAAAATGAAGTATTATGCTTGACTAGTGTGTTTAGTGGAAAGTGTGTGTAAATGCAGGTATTTACCTACTAATCTGGTGTTTTGAGTCTACATCCCATTTGAGCTTGGAAATGCACAAAGACATCTTGAAAATAACAATGGTAAATGGTGAAGGCAAGCGCTTGACTCACAACTGTTGGCGGTGCCTGATTCCTGATTGTTGGCGATGCTTGATTCCTGACTATTGGTGGCACCTACTTCCCGAATGTTGGTGGTGCCTACTTCTCGAGTATTTTTGGTACCTATTTCCTGCCTATTTTTGGTGTTTGCTTTCTATCTATTTTTAGTGTCTGCTTCCCAAACTATTTTTTTGGCACCCGACTCCTATTGATGAGTTGACCGATTGACCAAGTCAATGTTGATCGATTGACCAATTCAACGTTGACTCGGTTGACCAATTGACCATGTACTTTTGAATGAGGTAATTGCACAAAATATAAAGGAGAAATATTCGTATTCTTATGCATATTAGATTTTTATGATTAAAATAGAATAAAGCACTTTTATTCTAAGTTGACTATGTAAGCTTTTAAAAAGCATTATTTTAGGATGCATTATTCTAGGATTAGTTTGTTACGTACACCTAAGGATTATTATATTTATTCCTTTGGTGAATGAACATGCTTGTAAATAGGAGAATAATATCTGCGTGTAACTGATTATATAAAATCATGTTACATGATCAAAATAGACCAATTTATTATTGTTACAATATCTGGTTGTGATCTATATAAGAACACATGCAGACAAATACAGGGATCAATCAAATACACAAATAATTACTATATTTATTTTCTATATAATTTATTAAGAGTTGCAAATACTCTTATTTTCTTGCATAAATATTTACGCAATTAGCTAGGCGAACTATCTATCGAAGCCTGGGCACCCACTCCCTTCAGTAGTCCTCCCCTTATTTTTTTTTGTTTTTTATTTTTCAATAGATTATTTTTTTTGTTTTATTTTTAGCTTTATTTTAATTTAGTCGTGAATTTATTTTTCTGTATTTTATTTCTTGTAATTTTATTTCAGCTTTAGTTTTAGTTGATTTATTTATTTTTTTGCACTTTACTTTATTTGGTTTGGCTGAAATGAAAATACATGAACAACATCCCCACCAAATCAATAGGTATAAAGGACATTTTCCCACACTACAAGCATCTACTATGCATGATACTCACAAGTTTATGAGTTTTCCAGGGTTGAAAAATTAAATGGAGGCAAGAAATTAAACCATAGATTAACCAATGTTTTATGCAATATTTTGGCACCGTTTCCAAGGAGTGTCTAGACTAGTGTTCGGATCCACAGGTTAGTTAGTTTGAAAAGCATATTCAGATTACCTTGTCCTTAGATCCTTTATCTAAAAAGCATGAGTCCACCAAGGGCCTTTTTACAAGGCCAAAATAGTTGCCAACACAACTAGAGCTGAATCCCATAGACAACAATTTAAATTTACTGGCTTATCAGGTAAATATGGGAATGAACCCGATGTACCATATTAAGTGTAAAATTAGGAATAAATTGTGTTGTTGAAAAAAATAGAAAATTAGGCAATGAAGGATTTCCACTGTATTCTTAATGGTTTCAAGAAATTAGAGAAATGGCACAACCTTCATTTGATATTATGAAATAATTGAAAACTTTTATTGTCAAACTATTAGGAATGTGTTTATTTACACAGAAATCATTAGGAAATTATGCCTCAAGAAGCCTAGTTTTAACGATAAAAAAAATTACAGGCTTAACAGTTCTCAACACATTGGTAAATTTTAATGATGACATTAGTAGCAGGAAAATGACATAAAAAAAGAACAAAATTTAGAAAAAACATCTTGCCAAGATTATGCTTTTCAATTGCGCTTAAGGGGATCTCGTGAATTAGAAACTAGCATGTGTTTTTTTAGAATATTTTTATTTTAAAAAAAAAAAATTAATATATATATAGTAATCATTTATTTGCCTACACAATTTGCCAATGAATTGAAAGAAATTGTTTTTGAGACCATGGAGGAAATTTTTTTTCTCATGCTATAAAAAATAATACTAGTTGATGAAGTAGAGGATAAAATAAATGAAAATTTTAGTCGTATCAAATTTTTGACCAAACTAAAAAAAACTTATCATAGTCCTCAATTTTTAGAAACTAGTTCAATTGTAGGCATGGGGGAGACCCCACCTTCATTATTGCCACCAACAACACAGTGTTAAAAAAAAATATAATAATAATAAATAAATAAAATAAAAAATTAGTTTAAAATTTTATTTTAATGTTATTAGTTTAGAATTTTACTTTAATTTAGATTTTTTATGTTTTGCAGGATAACATGAAGTGCGGTGTATATGAATAAGGAGATGTCTATGAAGATTTCATAAAGTAAGATTTATACGTGGATTTTATAATAACACTATATGAACCGTTTTGTGTACCTTTATCATGTAGCATCCAATCCAAATAGGTGAAGCGAATAGAGTTTACCTTAACAACACAGACACCCAAAGGTAGGCTAAGTAACCTTGATCAAGTGAAAGACTACCATTCCAAGGTGTTTGTGAAACTTGGGAAAAAAATTACTACAAAGTGCATGACTATTCTAGCTTGAGAAGATGGTGGATAAAATTTAGAGATGCTACACCAAGAGCAGAGTAGAGTGTCAAGATGATGTTCAAGTAACAATCAATGGGCTTCATTTCTAACCGACTCACATTTATGAGATTGGATCAGACATCAGCATGGGGGAGACCCCATACCATACCAATAGTTTTAGCATGGTCGAGACCCCATACCATACCAATAGTTTTAGCATGGTCGAGACCCCATACCATACCAATAGTTTTGATGAATGTTCATACATTCATAAAAAAAAAATCTAGAATCTAAAAAATTCTGGAAAAATTACAGAATCCGAAAAAAAAAAATCTAAAAAATTCTAGAATCTGAAAAATTCTGGAAAATTTGAGAATCTGAAAAATTTTGGAAAAATTCTAGAAACTAAAAAATTCTAGAAAAATTCAGAATCTGGAAAATTATGAAAAAAATTCTAGAAAAATTCCAGAATCTGAATTTTTTTAGAAAATTTTAGAATCCGAGAAAAAAAAATAGAATGGAAATGGTTATGCTTAAAATAGTTTTTCTTTTGATAAGAGTTTTTGAAGAGCTCTGGCGATTTGGCGGGAATCCTTCTGCACTGCCGACGGCCGAGGCTCTAGGGTTTCAGTTCGGAAACCTCCTCCAGCGTGTTTGGGGTTTGTTGCAGGCTTCTGGTCTAGGATCTTTCGGTGTCCCGGGAGGGCCCAATGGGGTCTCTTCCTGGTTCTCACGAGGGAAAAAAGACCTCTTATGCGGAGATTCTTCGAGAAAATCCTGCGTCTTCCTCTGCTGATGCTCAACGCAGTGCCTTCCATCTGCTAGCCAGGAATGCGGGCAAGGGCTCTCCTGGGCACAGAATCAATGGATGTCTCCCGCAATCTGCATCAAGACCGAAAATAGTCATCGAACCAGAGCTGGTTGAAGACACGATAAACTACCGGGCCACTCATGATCTGATTTGCAAGTTCATGGGCATTTGACCCACCCTGCACTTTTTGCATTCCTGGGTGAGACAAAACTGGGAGCCAATCGGTGAGTACTCCTTATGGCCCATTAGCAATGGGTATTTCATTATTAGTTTTTCTTCCCTAATGGATAGAAACAGAGCATTTGAATCAGAGAAGAGGAGCCATGGTCCGGCAGGGTTATTTGTCCAGCCGTGGAGATCGGGTTTTGACCCTCGCATTGAACCCACGGCTGTCCCGGTTTGGATCCGGCTGTATGCTCTCCCGATGGAGTTTTGGGGTGAGCGGATTCTTGAATTGATAGGCAACTCTCTAGGTAGAT
This sequence comes from Wollemia nobilis, assembly GCA_028583015.1. Classification (NCBI taxonomy): domain Eukaryota; kingdom Viridiplantae; phylum Streptophyta; class Pinopsida; order Araucariales; family Araucariaceae; genus Wollemia; species Wollemia nobilis. The sequence continues at coordinate 9,626,049 of JAQPPZ010016858.1, read as the reverse complement.
TTTTGGGAGTTTCTAAGGATACCATTGAAGGAAATACTGCCGTTTATGCAAGAATCTGTGTAGAATTGGACATTAGTCAACCGCTACCAGCTGAGATGGAATTGGAGCTAGCAGGACAATCTTGGGTACAACAGTTAGACTATGAAGCCCTACCTTTCCGTTGTAGAGTCTGTCATTTGCATGGCCATTTGGCAAGGTTCTGTCCAAATTTCTTGAGCACCAATGCGGATGCTACACGGGGAATGTCAAATCGCTCCCGAGGAGGTAAGTCCACTTCGGCCAAGGAACCACCTGTCATTCCCACTGGGTCTGAGGGCCAGAATGTTGGCTTTGAACAGCAGAATAGGAGAAGAAACAAAAAGAGAAATGGTAAGGAGCAAGCTCTTCCCAAGCCAACAAATCAGTATGAAATCTTCAAATCTCTTGTGGATCAAGAAGACCAACCTATGGAAGGAGCAGATGGGATCCTTGAGGATAATATCATCCTTACTCATGCTCCTCCTTCCTCAACCCCTGTCCTTGAACAGACGATTGACTCCTCTGAGACTTTGCATCATGAAAACCCCGGGACTCTGGTAATCCACTCCCCAGCCCAGCCCGTTATTAAAGATGTTTCCATGGGAATTGCAGAAAAGCTCAGAGAAAGACCAGCTCTTGGAATTTCCCAGGTGGAGAAGAGGTCAAAAAATAGTAATTCCCAAGGGGTGGGTAGGAAATCCAATAAGGACCTAATTGCAGTGCAAGGGGATAAGCTAATCAATGGAGGATTGGCAAGAACAATTGACTTGTATTGCTCCCAAGGTTTCCAATGATTATTCAATCTTGGAATGTGAGGGGTTTAAACAGTAGAACCCATCAATCTACTATTCAAAGACTTTTAGAAAGAAGTAAAACATACTTTTTGCTCATTCAGAAAACAAAAATGTCATTAGACCTCATGAGTAAAACTGTCGGCCGAATCTGGAGGGGTGCTGGCCATATGGCAGTGGCTGCTCTTGGTGCCTCGGGAGGGATTGCTACTCTTTGGAATCCTTTGGCGTGGATAGCAATAGATCATATAGCCTGGAGAGGGGTCCTAACATCTCTTTTCAAGAATAGAGTTACAGCTGAACAAGTCTTAATTACAAATTTCTATGGGGCTCAGAATATCGAAGGTCAGCGGTTTCAATGGAAAGCTGTTCAAAACATGAGGTCCTCCCAGGAAGATTTTGATTGGATTTTAGCTGGGGACTTCAATGCTAAATTATCCGCTAGAGATCAGGAAGGTGGCATCCCTGTTCTGGATACAGGGGATCGGCTGTTTATCGCCCACGTCCAAGCCTTTAACCTTGTTGACATCAAAGGCCCTGGTACAAACTTTACCTGGACTAATAAGAGAAGAGAGCCATACAGTAGGAGGGTTAATCTTGACAGGTTTTTGGTCTCGGAGGAAGCTTATGTTAGATGGAATATCAAATTCCAGATCTTGGAGGGCCCAGTTTCTGATCACTCTCCCATTTTTCTGGAGGGAGGGACTATGTCAGGAAAGTATTACAAACCTTTTAAATTTGAAAATTTTTGGTTGCAAAAAGAGGACCTACGAAGGAAAATTCCACAGTGGTGGGAAGAAGGCCGTCCCCCTTTTGGAACAGCTATGTTCAAATTTCATAAACAACTTCTCTATGTTAAGAGTAAACTGAAACAGTGGAAGCAAACAAACAAATCTGATTTCCAGCTCCAACGGGCTCCCTTGCTGGACAGATGGAATGAGGTGCAAAAACAATTCAGAGAAGGAATTATTTCTGAGCATCTTAAATTTGAGGATGACGCTTTACGCAAAGCAGTTGAGGACATTGATAATCAAGAAGAGATCTACTGGAGACAGAGAGCTAGAAATACCTGGCTATTAGAAGGAGACAGAAATACTAAATTTTTCCATCGCTCTGCTTGTGCTAGAAGGCAATTGAATAACATGGAGTTCCTTCAAGATGAGTTTGGAAACTCTTTTGACACTCTTCCTGATATGCATTCCCTTTCTATGGAGTACTTCTCAAACCTCTTCAAGGAAAGTATGCAGCATGATGTGGAAGCTCAAAATGAAGTCATTGAGGGAATTCCCTCTATTATTTCTCATGAAGAGAATCAGTCCCTTCTTAAGCCCATTGATCGTGATGAACTCAAGAAGGTGGTCTTTGGGATGTGCACAGGAAAGTCGCCTGGTCCGGACGGTTTCCCTATTGAGTTCTTTCAGGCCTTCTGGGATTTCTTGGAGGAGGACGTGTTGGCTGTCATTGAGGAATCCCGAATTAACAAAAGAATGCTCAAGGCTCTAAATCACACCTTTATCACTTTAATTCCTAAAGGAGAGGGGGGGCTCACATTTCTGATTTCAGACCTATTGCTTTATGTAATGTGATCTACAAAATTATCACTAAACTTATGGCTGAAAGACTAAAACCCCTTCTTCAAAATTTAATTTCCCCGGAGCAAGGGGGTTTTGTTGAAGGAAGACAGATCTTGGATGGAGTGATCTTGGCTCAGGAGGCTATCCATTCTATGCATAATTCAGGTAACAAGGGAATGTTCATCAAATTGGATATGTCTAAGGCTTATGACAGAGTAGAGTGGGGTTTCTTGGTCAAGATGTTGGCAGCCTTTGGTTTTTCTCAGGACTGGATTGCCTGGGTCATGAGCTGTATCTCTACGCCTTCATACTCTGTTTTAATTAAGGGGCTTCCCTCGCCACCTTTTGGAGCCTCTCGGGGTCTCCGTCAAGGAGATCCCTGCTCTCCATATCTCTTTCTTATCTTGGCTGAAGGTTTAGGCAGACTCCTCCTGAGAAGAAGACGTCAAGGACAGATTACAGGAATCAAAATCGGAGCCGAAGTTTTGACTCATTTACAGTTTGTGGATGATACAGGCTTGGTGGGTGTTGCTAGCCTCAGAGAAGCCAGAGGAATCAAAGATACTCTTAACGTCTACCTTTGGGCTTCTAATCAAGTCATCAATGATTCAAAATCAAAAGTGGTCTTCTTCAACCTTGATCAAAGGTCGCAAGAGAGAGTTATGGAGATTCTGGGTTTCACTCGGACCTCCCTTCCTGTTGTTTATTTGGGGGTTCCTCTGCATTACAAAAAACTGACAGCTAATTTCTGGAAGGACCTACTAGATGGCATCAAAGAGAGAATGAATCACTGGTCTCATAGATGGTTAAGCTATGGGGGCCGACTAACTTTTCTGAAGTCTGTTATTCAGGCCATGCCTATTTACAAATTCTCAATTCTAGCCGCCCCTCCCTCAATCTGGAAAGAGTTGGACAAAGCGGCTAGAAGTTTTCTCTGGGAAGGTGCCAATGGAGAGAGGAAATGGGCCTTGGTTGGTTGGGATAAGGTCACCCAGCCCAAGGAAAAAGGTGGGCTGGGCTTAAGAAGTTCCAAGTTTAACAATCGGGCCCTGGCTGGGAAACTGTATTGGAGGTGGATTTCCCAGCCTTCGTCCCTTTGCAGCAGAATCCTTTCCAGCAAATACTTGGGTCTTGTTCCTCCCAACGACTTGGGCCGCTATCCTCTGGAAGGTAATGGTTCTCTTGTGTGGCAGGCGCTCAAGCTTGGATCTTGCATTATCAAAGATCAACTGTTCTAGAAAGTTGGGAGATGGGAGAAGGCCCGGTTTTGGACTGACTCTTGGGATCAGCATCCTCCTATCCTTGCTGTGTTTCCTGATTTGCTTCCGTTAAAAATAGCTCTTGAAGATAAATGTTGGATTAATATTCAGAGCTACTTCTCTACCAGCCAATTGGGGGAGTATAAGGTTAAAAAATTTAAGCGGCTGGGTGAATGGCCTATTCCAATCCCTCCGGAGCAGGCCCCAACTCTGGAAAAACTTTTGGCAGAAAGGTTTCTATCTGGGAGAGATGAGGAGGATGAGCTTGCTTGGGGCTTTGGGAACCTTGGGGTTTATTCTGTGAAGGAGGGCTATGCTTCGATCCTACCTGAGCCCCCCCCACACTCTTTTCCTGTTCATGAATGGAGGAAGATATGGCATCCCAAGGGCTGGCCGAAAGTGAACTTCTTTGCTTGGCAACTGATGCATAATGGTATCTTGACCTTTGACAACCTCAGAATTAGAGGCATCATTGGCCCTTCCCAGTGTGTTTTATGTTATAGGAATGAGGAAACTGTGGATCATCTTCTGTTTGATTGCTCTTTCACACAGCAGATTTGGCACCGTTGGTTCTCCCACTTTAAACTTCAGGTGCTTGGAGATTTGTCCCGGACCAATTTATGGGAAAGCTGGAAGAGAGGTAGATTTATATCTAAAGCTCTTCGTACTGGCTGGGAGCTCGGTTTCCTTTTTATTTGGTGGCAGGTTTGGTTGGAAAGAAATGCTCGTATTTTTTGTGAAACCTTCTCTTCGGTGGATGGGATTTGGCAGGTCATCTGGAGCAAAGTTGTGGAAACCGTTGCCATCTATGCTGAGAAGGAAAACCAGTCAGCTTCTAAGCCTTTGAGTGGGAGAGGTGCTGATCTTGAGAGACAGGTAAGCAGTTGTTGGAAACCTCCCCCAGAAGGCTGGGTCAAAATCAATACTGATGGAGCTGCTAAAGGTAATCCGGGCAATGCTGGTAGTGGTGTTATCTATCGTGATCATGCTGGGACTGTGCTATATTGGGAATTGCAAGGTCTGGGATATGCCACAAACAATGAAGCTGAGGCCTTTGCTATTAAATCTGCCTCCATTTGGGCCGTCAAACATGGTCACAGAAAGATAATCATTGAGTCTGATTCCCAAATCCTGGTTGGTGCTCTTGATTGCCTGAGGAACTTTGCCTTAAAAGCTTGGAGGCTCCGGATTTTGGTTTCCCAAATTTTAGAGCTTTGGAAGGAAATTGAGGATGTGATTCCTATTTATGCTAGTAGATCTCTCAATAAAGCGGTTGATTTCCTTGCTAAGTTGGGTGCTGAGAGAGAGGTTGGGATTCATCTGCATAGCAATTTGACTGTGGAGAATGCCGAGATCAGACAAGGCCTTGAACAATTTCTGAAATAATGTGCAAAGTTTTTTTTGCTAAGGGTCCTTTTTGTCGCGATATCGCGACATGTTGTCCTGTCGTGGCCGTTGGCTGGTTACTATCGCGATATCGCGACAGGTTGAGCCTCTGCAGTCTCCGGCTGGTTTCTGTCGCGATATCGCGACATGTCGCATTATCGCGGGTCGCGATTCCGCGACATGTTGCGATATCGCGACATGTCGCGTTATCGCGTGACGCGATTCCGCGTCTTGTCGCGATATCGTGACATGTCGTGTTTTCGCGCCTTGCGATTCCGTGACATGTTGCGATATCACGACAGGTACCACTTTCTAGGTTTGATTGGTGTTTTTACCGCGCTCTCATTCCCTTCTTGAAGTTGAATTGCAATGTAAATATTTCGTCGCGTTTTCGTGACAAGTTTGAGTTTTGGAAGCTGCATGGTTCTTCTGTCACGATTTCACGACATTTTTGGCACTTAGGCGGCTGGGTGGATAATTGTCGCGATATCGCGACCTGTAGCGATGATGCGACAACGAGCTGGTTTTTGTCACGATTTCGCGACAGGTTGTGCCTTCCTGACCTCTGGCGTATTTCTTGCATGATTTCGTGGCATGTTTGGCTCCTTTGCGTCTGGGTGGTTTTCCGTCGCGATATCGCGACCTTCATGAGGCTTGACTGCTATTTTTTGTTTCTGTCGCGCTTTCGTGACGCTTTCTGCGGGTGGCTGTCGAGGGCCCTTCCTGTCGCGATTTCGCGACATGTCGCGTTATCGCGCCTGTTGGTGCCGAAGTGGCCGTGACTGGTTTTCCTATCACGATTTCGTGACATGTCGCATTTTCGTGACATGTCGTTGTTTCGTGTCGTCCGTTCTCTGTGCCTTGTGGAACCTAGCGTTACCTTTGTGCGCTTTCCTTGCTGTTTTGCTAGTGGATCTGGCTCGGGATGTGTTCTCTCCCGCTTGTATCTGGTTCTTGTATTAATACAAGTTTTCATTTTTTCAAAAAAAAAAAAACTTAGTTTTTCTTTTTGCTTTGCAAGAAATCATGTCTTGAATACAATCTATAGGCAAATTGGAAAACCTAGGCCTATCAAGCATAGGTTCCACGATTCCTATTTTTTTGCTTTTGTGTGGTTAGTTTTGCAGGACACAACCTTGAATACAATATGTAGGTAGTCGATCGGCTTAAACTAGGCCTAATAGATACAAGCATCCCATGCCCTACTAGGAGTGTAGTAATGCAAAAAAAGGCACTTATTTTCCACCAAGGAGATAGTGCCTACAATCAAACCAATGCAAGAGTGTCTTCTTCTAACCAAGAGGAAGGCACCAATAAAGGGTGTCAATATTCCACCTAGAATAAGAGATGCATATATATATATATATATATATAATATCCAAGATACATCAATGTCACAACAATTGGATTTTCTAGGAAATCACAATTTCAGGCTGCATGTAGATTTTTCGCACTATTCGATATTGTACATATCATGATCTACAAAATTCACCCAGGTATGTACTGAGTTTTTTATTAATTTTATGCAAAGTTATTTTAAAAATTATTTCTATGTTAATACTAGTAGATACCCCCATATTTCTCTTTATTAATTCTCCCATCATAATTCAGCCACATGGCATGCCTTATATAGGAGAAGAATTTCATTGTCCCAGAAATATTTTCAAAAAAAAAAAAACACCTATACTAGAGGAATGTGACATAGGAGTATGTAAAATCTTCAACATGGGGGAAACGGATGCCTGAATCCCATAATTTTATGGCAAAAGGCTGTGACATCAGGGTATGTCAACTCTTTAACATTGGAGAATAAAAGAGGCACATGACTCTCAAGAGATGCTTGTATTTTAAAAAACAAAATTCTATACCAGGGGGCTATGACATAAGGACATGTCAAATCTTTTGACATGGGAGAATGATGAGCACCAGAAATGCTCATTTTTACATATACTTTTAAGGGCATCATTATTGGTTTAATTAGCATTTGAAATGTATTTTTATATAGCTTTTGCATATAATTGATATAAAATGAAATATTATGCTTGACTAGTGTTTTTAGTGGAAAATGTGTGTAAATACAGGGTTTTAGCTACTAATCTAGTGTTTTGAGTCTACATCCCATTTGGGCTTGGCAATGCACAAAGACATCTTGAAAAGAACAACGGTAAATGGTGAAGGCAAGTGCTTGACTCGTGACTATTGGTGGTGCCTGATTCTTGACTGTTGGTGGTGCTTGATTCTCAACTGTTGGTGGCACCTACTTCTTGACTATTGGTGGCGTCTTCTTCCCAACTATTTATGGTGCCTACTCTCCGACTGTTGGTGGCACCTACTTCCTGACTATTTCTTGCATCTACTTCCTGATCTATTTTTCTAGTGCATGACTCCCATTGATGAGTTGATTGGTTGACCAAGTCAATGTTGATCGGTTGACCAATTCAATGTTGACCGATTGACCAATTGACCATGCACTTTTGAAGGAGGTTGTTGCACAAAATATAAAGGAGAAATATTTGTATTCTTATGCATATTAGATTTTTATGATTAAAATAGAATAAAACACTTTTATTCTAAGTTGACCATGTAAGCTTTTAAAAAGTATTATTTTAGGATGCATTATTCTAGGATTATTTTGTTACGTACACCTAAGGATTATTATATTTATTCCTTTGGTGAACGAACATGATTGTAAATACGATAATAATATCTGTGTGTAATTGATTATAGAAAATCATGTTACGTGATCAAAAAAGATCAATTTATTATTGTAACAAGATTTGGCTATGGTCTATATAAGAACGTAGGCTAGACGAATACAAGAATAAATCAAATACATAGAGAATTACTTTATTTATTTTTCTATATAATTTATTAAGAGTTGCAAATACTCTTATTTTATTGGAGAAATCTTTATGCAATTAGCTGGGCGGACTATCTACGGGAGCTTGGACACCCACTCCCTATAGTAGTCTTCCCCTTTTTATTTTTTTGTTATTTATTTTTTAATAGATTATTTTTCTATTTTATTTTCAGCTTTATTTTAATTTAGTCATGTGTTTATTTTTCTTTGTTTTTATTTCCTGTACTTTTATTTTAGCTTTAGTTTTAGTTGATTTATTTATTTTTCTGCACTTTACTTTATTTGGTTTGGCTGAAATGAAAATACACGAACAACACCCCCCACCAAACCAATAGGTATAGAGGATTAATTCCCCACACTACAGGCATATACTGTGCATGACACTCACAAGTTTACAAGTTGTCCCGGGTTGAAAAATTAAATGGAGACAATAAATTAAACCGTAGATTAACCAATATTTTACCCAACAACCAGGACAAAATTAAGTTAATGGGGGAGACTTTGGTGGATTCGGGCTTGGTGAGAACATTGGGCTCCCATTTTTATAACCCCCAAAAATGATTATCCTCTGATGGAATGTAAGGGGTTGAACAACATCCCCAGACAAAAAGTTTATGATTTGATTTGTGTACATTTTCTAGATGTGGTGTTTATTTAGGAGACTAAATTGGCTACTGATTGTATGTTCAATATTTCTCCCAAGTTGTGGAGAAGGGTTTAATTCCAGTGTATTGGTGCATGTGGATATGTTGGTGGTGTTGCTTGTTTATGGGATCCAATTAATATCTCTCCTCTTACTTGGATTTCTAGCAGATGTTCTATTTTGATGATCGGGCATGATAATGAATCTGGTGAAACCATCCTACTTACAAATGTGTATGATCCTATTTATTATAATGGTAAAGTAAATTTGTGGGAGCACATTGGCTTTGTGAGAATTTTGGCTCCCCTGTACCCATGGATTTTGGTTGGATATTTCAATTTTATCACTTGTCTAAAGGAGAAATGTGGTGGAGTTGATCGTCTTGAGCCTTTTTCTTCTGTCTTAAGTGCTCATATTCGGGCCCTAAACTTGGTTGACATCAAGATGGATAATGGGATATTTACTTGGCACAATAGAAGATGTGGGTAAGAGTCCATATCATGGAGATTGGATAGGTTTTTGATCTCTAGTTTTTGGATTGATAATAATAGAAGCTCTAGTTCTATGATTTTGGAGGGTAGGGGATCTAATCATTGGCCTATCAAACTCTTTTCTATTGATTTTGGGCTAAAGAAGAATATTTCCTTTAAGTTTCAACTTATGTGGCTTCAGTATCCTAAGATTTATGATTTCATAAGAGGTTTGTGGACCAATGGCAAACCTTCTCATGACATCGCTATGTATTCCTTTATGAAGCAACTACAATTCTTTAAGCATAAATTGAAGAAGTTGAATAGTCTAAATTTTGGTAATCTTTCCTTGGCTAAGTTGGTGGCTCTTAAGAAGGTGGATGAAGATTCAAGGAATATTAGAGATCATGGACTCACGGAGGAGCTTCTCTTTGAGGAATCTAAGGCTACGAAAGAACTTGTTGAATGGGAGTTGAGGGAAGAAATTTTTTGGAAACAAAAATCTCGAGTGGATTGGCTTCAGGAAGGGGATAGGAACACAACCTTATTTTTTAACTCAATTAAGGCTCACCGTAATGGTAACCTGATTTCCTCTCTTGTGAATTCTCAAGGTGCCCTTCTCTCATATTTCAAGGAGATTTCATAAGATACTAGGAGGTGTTTTTCCTCTCTCTTCAAGGAGGACTCCCTCTCATATTTAGAGGATGAAATTTTTATTCTAAACTGCATTCCCTTGATTATTTCTAGAGATATGAATGAGCATTTGATGGGCCCAATTTCTTTGAGGAGTTGGAAAATATTGTATTGAAGATGAAAAAAGAGAAATCCCAGGGCCCGGATGGATTCCTGGTTGAGTTTTATCAAGACTTTTGGGAGTTAATAAAATTTGATCTTCTCGAGGTGGTCCATGAGTCACAAAAGAATAAATAGATGCTAAGGGTCCTAAATGCTACCTTTGTGGTTCTTATTCCTAAAAAAGAGGGAGTGAGTTCTCTAGATATGTTCAGGCATATTGCTCTCTACAATGTTGTGTATAAGATCATTACAAAATTATTGTTGAGAGGCTGAAGATATGGTTGAGAAAAATCATCTCTGAGGAACAAGGTGGGTTTTTTGTTAACCGAAAAATCTTGGATGGGGTTGTTATTGATATGGAAGCTATTCACTCGATGGAAACTTCTAAGAAGAAATCTATGTTCATAAATTTGGACATGGCCAAATCCTATGACTGGTTCAAATGATCATTTCTTCATAAATTTCTTGCTACTTTTGGCTTTGAGGAGGAATTGATTAGATGGGTGATGAGTTGTGTTTCTTCTTCCTCATTCTTTGTTCTTGTTAATAATGAGTTTTCACTATTTGAGGCCTCAAGGAGATTGAGGCAAAGAGATGATCTATCTCCTTGTTTTTTTATTATTATGGTGAAAGGGTTGGGAATATTGATTAAGTCTCAGGTTAGGCATGGTCTCATTCAGGGTTGGAAGTGGGATAGTTGTTCACCGCCTCTTTCCCACCTTCAATTTTTTGATGATACAACTTTGTTGGGAGTTGCCACTACCAAGGAAGCTGGAAACATTAGACGGTATCTTGACATATATCTTGGTGCTTCTATAAATTTTATTATTAGTCTCACAATGACACTAAGAGGGGGGGGTGAATCAGTGTAGCCCTTTAGAACTTAAATCTTCAACTCTTAAAGCTGAAACAATGAAAACTTAAAACCAAATAAAAAGGTATAACAAGATAACATCACACAACACAAGATGTACCGAGGTTCACCGATTTGGCTACTCCTCAAAAATGACTGTTTGGACTCCCATCCAAATCTAGCCTTTGCAAAGCACAACTTTACAATCAATTTACTAGCACCCACTGGAAGGAGCACCAACCCCTGATTTATCTGCACCAATAGAAAGGAGCACCAATCCCTGATTTATCTACACCAATAGAAAGGAGCACCAACCCTTGATTTATCTGCACCAACAGAAAGGAGCACCAACCCCTGATTTATCTACACCAAAAAAAAGGAACACCAACCCCTAATTCCAAGCACCAACTTGGACTTCCATTTTGAAACTAGAAGATTGACATAAAAATACCTTCACTTTTACAAGACCCTGACTGGTCTATTTCTTACCCAGTGTCTACCACAACTTACAAAACACACACACTTATCGCACTTCACAAAATAAAACCCCCGACACTTGAGAAATTCTCCAAGCAACACTCCTTTTATAACAATCCTTTCTCTTCGTAACTCTAGTTGTAACTCCTTTTATATTCTCATATGCCACTTGTCAATTGTAACTACTTCTTTATGTAACTCCTTTTGTTTATATTGAGAAGGCATTTCGTCAAACACATCACATGCAAATAATTGATACCATGTTCTCCTACCATGACTGTTCGTTTTCTCGGTCATGACTGTTTATTTTCTCCTTCGATGACTATTCGTTTTCTCCTTCATGACTGTTCGTTTTCTCCTTGCATGACTGTTCATTTTCTCTTTGCATGTTTGTTCGTTCTCTTTGCATGACTGTTCATTTTCTCTTTGCATGTCTGTTCATTTTCTCTTTCGATGATTGTTCATTTTCTCCTTCATGACTATTCATTTTATTTTCCCTTGTGCATGCATTTGTTTTCTCCTTCGATGACTATTCATTTTCTTTTCCCTTGTGCATGCATTTGTTTTCTCCTTCGATGACTATTCATTTTCTTTTCCATGACTGTTCATTTCTATTTTGAGGCTCTTCTTGAGTCACGAAAATGCGACATGTCGCGATATCGTGACACTTTTTCTCCTTGCTCTTTCTCTTCGCTTTGGACTGTGAAAATACAACATGTCGCGATATCGTGACACTTTTTCTCCTTGATCTTTCTCTTCACTTTGGACCGTTAAAATGCAACATGTCGCGATATCGCAACACTTTTTCTCCTTGCTCTTTCTCTTCGCTTTGGACCGCAAAAATGCAACATGTCGCGATATCGCGAAACTTTTTTCTCCTTGCTCTTTCTTTTCGCTTTGGATCGCGAAAATGCAACATGTCGCGATATTGTGACACTTTTTTCTACTTGCTCTTTCTCTTTGCATCGGACCGTGAAAATTCTACATGTCATGATATCGTGACACTTTTTCCTTCTTGATTTTTTGCTTCTCTTTTGGCCGCAAAAATGCAACATGTCGCGATATCACAACACTTTTTTTTTCTTTTTTTTTAGCTTCTCTTTTGGCTGCAAAAATGCAACATGTCGCGATATCGCGACACTTTTTTCCCTTTGCTTTTTCACTTCTCTTTTGGCCATGAAAATGTAACATGTCGTGATATCACGACACTTTTTTCTCTTTGCTCTTTCAGAAATGAAAATGCAACATGTCGCGATACCACGACACTTTTTTCCCTTTGCTTTTTTTGGCCGCAAAAATGCAACATGTCGCGATATCGTGACACTTTTTTTTTCTTTGCGGTGTTTTGCTTTTTCTTTGATCTTTAGCATATGGGCCACTTCGGTCTTCTTGGACAACCTGTAACAACTTCACCCAAACATCAAAAACATCCTCATGAGCATTTAACATCACTATACATACTCTGAATAACCTTTGAACTCCTGTCCACTGCATCAACCGATCTATCTGACTATGTTGAAAACAATGACAATATTGTCATTGCACCTTGCTCAACAATCTCCCCCTTTGGAATTGTTGGCAACACACGTGCAATTTCCTATAACTCTTGTGCAATTTCTTGTAACTCTTCTCCCCCTTTGAAAAGAATATCAAAGGGCTATTGTAAACTCCCCCTGAGTCCATGCACAACATTCTCAGGAAAAAACTATTATACTTAGAAAAAATCACAAACATGAGCAAAAAGATAAACAAATACACAAATGCTCCCCTTGAGAATGTGGTCCCGATAGCTAGTCAATTCTTGGGTAGCGTGACCACTCCCAATTTATTTTGAAGGTACTCAAAGACTTCCTTGGGCAATGGTTTTGTGAAGATATCCTCTACTTGCTCTGTTGTTGGAACAAAATCCAACTTAACCTCACCTTCCGCAACTTTCTCCTTCAAAAAGTGATATCGGATAGCAATATGTTTTGTGCGAGAATGCATAACCGTATTCTGCATACAACATGTTTTCACTACAATATATTTTGCCTCTACTATGGATAAGGAGACTGACTCTTGTTTCTTACTGTGTCATGCGACCAACCTGTCTCCAAGATAGAATGCACCTCCAATGGTACTCTTTCTGTCACCTACACATCCTACCCAATCTGCATCTGAGTACGCAATAAGGGTGAAGTCCTTACATTTTGGATACCATAAATTTGAACAATGGCAGTAAGAACCATCAAAAGTACAACACTAACATATAGCAATACTACAAATGGTGACAACTCTCAATTTAATAGCCACCCTTCACGGTACCTCCACAAACAACTACATGAACTGAAACACACTTTGACAACTATATGACAACTCCCCCTGACTACTTGCCTTTCATCCTCAGATAACCAAACAAATACATAGGAGCATTAAAATAAAACTTTAAGATTGCTCCCCCTGAGGATGTGCTACCTGGAGTTTCTTAGTGCAATGGATGAGGAGTCTCCTTCAGTCCAAGGAGACATGATTTCCTTTCTTCTTTCTTTCTCCACTCTAGTTTGATTACAGTTTTGGGCTCTTGTTTTGACTTTTCTTTTTCAGTAGCTTGTGCATGTTTTTCAAGAAATTTTCTATTTTGTCTCATTCCATTTGGTTGAAATTTTCTTCCCTGAAATTGATTTGATGCAAATGTACTTCGACAATTTCTTGCAATGTGCCCAAAATTATGACAGTTATAACATTCTACTACATAATCCATCAAAGGTGAAAAAAAATTAATACTGGGTGGTTGTCTCTTGTGCATCCTTGATGGATGATTATTTTCCTTTATTTGATGCACATGATTTATTCCCTTTCTATGTTGCATTCTTTGTGTCTTATGAAATCTACTGTCTTGCCTTAGATTAGATACAAAAGTTCTTGGACAAAACCTTGATATGTGCCCATGACCATTAAATTTAAAATATTGCACATGGTGTTCAATCGGAAAAACAGATGTATTTCTACCAGCATAACTCTTTGATCTATTATTCAATCCACAATAAGTTGTCTTGTGACCATAATGGTTGCATCTAAAACAATAGCCATTAAAAGCATTATTATGAATAGAGTGAGAGTGATAAAACCTCTTTTGTTGTGGTTTCTTTGTTGTAGATCTCTTTTGATATTTTCTTCCTTTTGAAGATTCAGCTTCAAATTTTTCTTGCTTCGATCCTTCAATAGTGAACTTCTTCTTCTTTGCATATTTGGAAGATGAATGTTGTTCAACTTCATATCCAAGACCATGCTTAGCCATGGAGCTTCTTTGTTGCCTTATCATTTTATCTAGCAACTCTGTGCTCTTCTCAAATTTGAGATTTGTATTGGCCTCTTCTAGTTGTTTCTTCAAAAAAAAAATGTCTTCTTCTTGTTTGCAGCAAACAGTCTCTTTCTCATTGATTTATGACCTGAGAGTTTCTTCAATACTTTTGGACTCTTCTACTTGCAGCTTTAGATCACTAATAACTTTGCTAGATTCCTCTTCATGTTTGCTACATACATCGACTTTATCATCCAGGTGTGACTTCAAGGCTTCTTCTATTTTCTTGGTTTTATGAATTTGTAAGAAGAGATATTCAATTTTATCCCCATATTCTTCCAACTTATTGGATAGTCTTTTGTTCTTTTTCCTTTCTATATTTAACTCTTCAAGTGCAACGATCAACTCACCTTCTAGATCTACTTCAACCTCAAGGTTTTCATCACATACTTCAGAATTCACTCCTATCTTTTCTAGTTTAATTTTCTCTTCCACAGGAACTGAAACTAACTGAGATGCCTTATTGGAGGAGGATCTATTATTCTTATCTATTGCATACTAATCCAAGATCAACCCTAGATGATTTAGCCTGACAAGGGAAACTGGATATGATACCAATTGTTAGTCTCACAATGACACTAAGAGGGGGGGGGTGAATAAGTGTAGCTATTTAGAACTTAAATCTTCAAATATTAAAGCTGAAACAATGAAAACTTAAAACCAAATAAAAAGGTATAACAAGAGAACATCACACCACAAGATGTATCGAGGTTCACCGATTTGGCTACTCCTCAAAAATGATTGTTTAGACTCCCATCCAAATCTAGCCTTTGCAAAGCACAACTTTATAATCAATTTACCAACACCCACTGGAAGGAGCACCAACCCCTGATTTATCTACACCAACAGAAAGGAGAACCAACCCCTGATTTATCTGTACCAATAGAAAGGAGCACCAACCCTTTATTTCTCTGCACCAACAGAAAGGAGCACCAACCCCTGATTTATCTGCACCAACAGAAAGGAGCACCAAACCCTAATGCCAAGCACCAACTTGGACTTCCATTTTGAAACTAGAAGATTGACATAAAAATACCTTCACTTTTATAAGACCCTGACTGGTCTAATTCTTACCCAGCATCTACCACAATTCATAAAACACACACGCTTATCGCGCTTCACAAAATAAAATCCTTGACCCTTGAGAAATTCTGCAAGCAACACTCCTTTTATAACAATCCTTTCTCTTCGTAACTCCAGTTGTAACTCCTTTTATATTCTCATATGCCACTTTTCAATTGTAACTACTTATTTATGTAACTCTTTTTGTTTATATTGAGAAGGCATTTCATCAAGCACATCACATGCAAATAATTGATACCATGTTCTCCTACCATGAATGTTCATTTTCTCGGTCATGACTATTCATTTTCTCCTTCGATGATTGTTCGTTTTCTCCTTCATGACTATTTGTTTTCTCCTTGCATGACTGTTCATTTTCTCTTTGCATGTCTGTTCGTTTTCTCTTTGCATGACTGTTCGTTTTCTCTTTGCATGTCTGTTCATTTTCTCTTTTGATGACTGTTCATTTTCTCCTTCATGACTGTTCGTTTTCTTTTCCCTTGTGCATGAATTTTTTTCTCCTTTGATGACTATTCGTTTTCTCTTCCCTTGTGCATGCATTTGTTTTCTCCTTCGATTACTGTTATTTTTCTTTTCCATGACTGCTCGTTTTTGTTTTGAGGCTCTTCTTGAGTCACGAAAATGCAACATGTCACAATATCGCAACACTTTTTCTCCTTGCCCTTTCTCTTCACTTTGGACTGTGAAAATGCAACATTTCGTGATATCATGACACTTTTTTCTCCTTGCTCTTTCTTTTCTCTTTGGACCACGAAAATGCAACATGTCGCGATATCGTGACACTTTTTTCTACTTGCTCTTTCTATTTGCATCGGACCGCAAAAATGCTACATGTCACGATATCGTGGCACTTTTTCCTTCTTGCTTTTTTGCTTCTCTTTTGGCCGTGAAAATGCAACATGTCACGATATCATGACACTTTTTTTCTCTTTGCTTTTTCACTTCTATTTTGACCGCAAAAATGCAACATGTCGCGATATCGCGACACTTTTTTCCCTTTGATTTTTCGCTTCTCTTTTGGCCACGAAAATGTAACATGTCACGATATCGCGAAACTTTTTTCCCTTTGCTTTTTTTGGCCGCAAAAATGCAACATGTCGCGATATCGCAACACTTTTTTTTCTTTGCGGTGTTTTGCTTTTTCTTTGATCTTTAGCATATGGGCCACTTCGGTCTTCTTGGAAAACTTGTAACAACTTCACCCAAACATCAAAAACATCCTCATAAGCATTTAACATCACTGTACATACTCTCAATAACCTCTGAACTCTTGTCCACTACATCAACCGATCTATCTGACTATGTTGACAACAATGACAATACTGTCGCTGCACCTTGATCAACATTTTTCTAATGAGGACAAGTCTTCTATTTTATTCTTCAATATCCCTCCTCTTATTCAAGCCATAATTTCTAGAATTCTAAGATTCTAAGTTGGGACTCCCCCTTCATTTATCTTGGTATTTTGATTTCATCTCATCCTATGCCTAGATCTTCTTGGTAGTCTATGCTTGATAAGTTTAGAGAAAAGGTGAATCACTGGACCATCATATGGCTCTCCATTGTGGGTAGAATGTTGCTTTTAAAATCTATTATTCAATATTTACCCATTTACAGGTGTTTTGTGCAAAAATCTCCCTCTCGTTTTATCAAGGACATGGATGATTTGTCAAGATAGTTTTTGTGGTCTAGAAAAATTACTCAATATAAATGGAGTTTGGTTAGGTAGGATTTTTTTTGTAGTCTGGTTCAATAGGGAGGCCTTGGGTTGTAATAGGTGGCTCTTTCTAGGTAGGCTTTGGCTGTAAAAATCTATTGGAGATGGTGTACTTCTCAAGATCAGATTTGGGCTAAAAAATTATCTTGTAAGTACTTGAGAGGTATTTATGAGGTTGAGATCCCTAGATTTAGCTTGGTTGGAAAAGGTTCGGTTATCTGGGACACTCTGAAAAGAGGGGCTAATTTAATTAAGTAGGGTTTGTTTTGGATTTACAATCAAGGATCATGTACTATTTTTTAGGAGGATTCTTGGGATGGCCACCCTCCTATCTTGACTCAACATCCTCGATTATGTTCCCTAAGTGTTTATTTCTTGGAAGCAGGTTGATCTCATGTGGAGGGATTTGAAGAATCCAACATTTTGGTAATCTGGAGATGTACAAGTGGAAATATCTATAGGAATGACCCTATGGGGGATTTGTCGAGGATAGAGATATGCGTACTTTTATTATTATGAGGAGGCCTTATTCTTTGTTGAGGGGTAAAGACATTTTGGCTTGGAACATTGATCCCAAGGGAACCTACTCTGTAGCCTATGGTTATCAGGTTATTGATATTCAAAAGTTCAAAAGCCTCCCTATCACATGGTGGAAAAAGGTGTGGAAGAGATTTGCTTGGCCTAAATGTAACTTTTTTCTCGGGTTGGTCACTCGTGATAAGTATCTCCCTTGGGATAACATGAGGAAGAGGATATTTTAGGATCCTTATTTTTGTGTCATTTATGGTAATAATGAGGATGACTCTTCTCATTTATTTTTCTAATGTTCCCTTTCCAAAGATATTTGGCACTGTTGGTGGAATGCTTGGAACCATCCTTATTTTCATGTACTCTCCCTGGTGGAGTTTTGGAACAGTCTAGGCAGACCTTCGGCCAATGCCCCCTTCCTCTAGGTGGCTTGGAATTTGGGCCCTCATTTCATCATATGGCATATTTGGCTCGAACAAAACCATCGCATCTTTCAGGGTATATATTTAGTTGTTCAACAGATCTGGCAAAGGATCTTGTGTATGGTTCTAGAAACTATCCATAGCAAATGTGATGTGGATCCTCTTTTAGACTCTAGGGAGGAGAAGGTATGGTAGGGCTTGGTCTCTTTGGGGTTGGTGTGGACTCTTCTCACCCTAACAAGGTTCCCCAACTTAGCAAGAAAGTTTGGAGAGATGGTAGGTGGAGGTTGCCCCCTGGAGGAGTTTTAAAAATTAATATTGATGGGTTGTCTAGGGGAAATCTTGGACATGCTAGAATTGGCAGCATTGGGAGAGACTCTATTGACGTGGTCAGATTTTTATTTTCCATTTATAAAGGTGTTCACTCCAAAAAATTTATGGAAGCTATTGCGATTCTCTAGGCCTTGCAGAGGGGGTTTTCTCTTGGCTGGAGCAAGAGCATCTACGAGTTCAACTCTCAAATTTTAGTTAATATTTTAAATAGTAAAAGGTTTGATGATGTTAATTGGTAGTTGGCGTCTCTGGCCATTCAGATTATCAGAATTAGTGAAGAGTTTGAATTTATCTCCTTTGTGCACATACCAAGGGAATGGAATGGGGTTGCTGATTATTTGGCCAAAAGGGCTTCTAAGATTTTGCGTCCTTGGATTATGGATAATTGGGAGAGTCTCCCAGCTGGGGACTCTCAACACCTCTAGGAGTTGATCCATAAGGATGTCCAGATTTAATGTGGTTTTTTCTTGTTGTTTTCTTTGGGTTTCGACCCTGTCTAGTGGTTTTAGCCTATTTTGTTGTTTATTTGAGTCCTATTTCGGGGCTTCATTGTACTTTGTAATCTTGTCTTTTTATCAATAAATTTTTACCCCTTTATTTCAAAAAATAGCTTTTTGAGAGAGAACTTATCCACGGGATGATCTCCCAAGAAGGAAAAGTTGTTGTAGACCGCCAAAGAAAAAATTGGGGATCCTCCTAGCCCTTGGTAAAATAGATATTCAAGAGAGCACGCATCCACAAGATGCTCTTCCAGGAAAGGAAAGTTGCTGTAAACTTCCAAAGGAAAAATTGCGGGCCCTCCTAACCCCTAGTAAAACAACTTTCTAAGAGAGCACGCATCCACATGATTCTCTCCTAGGAAGGATAAGCCACCATAGACCATCAAAGGAAAAAATAGGAGCCCTCTTGGCCCCTAGTAAAATAACTCTTTGAGAGAGCACACATCAATAGGATGCTCTTCCAGGAAGGGAAAGCCATCACAAACCATCGAAGAAAAAACTAGGGGCCCTCCTAGCCCCTAGTAAAATAGCTCTTCG
Source organism: Wollemia nobilis (assembly GCA_028583015.1). Classification (NCBI taxonomy): domain Eukaryota; kingdom Viridiplantae; phylum Streptophyta; class Pinopsida; order Araucariales; family Araucariaceae; genus Wollemia; species Wollemia nobilis. The sequence goes on along the minus strand of JAQPPZ010016858.1, from coordinate 9,606,463 downwards.
AGAGAGCATGCATCCATAGGATGCTCTCCCAAGAAGGTAAGGTCATTGTATACCATTGAAGGAAAAACTAGGGACCCTCCTAGCCCCTAGTAAAACAACTCTCTAAGAGAGCACACGTCCACAGGATGCTCTCCCAAGAAGGGAAGGCCACTGTAGACCACCAAAGGAAAAATTGGGTCTCTCTTGGTCCCTAGTAAAACAAATATCTAAGAGAGCATGTATTCACATGATGCTCTCCTAGGAAAGGAAGGTCATCATAGATCGTCGAAGGAAAAATTGAGGACTCTCCTAGCCCTTGATAGCCCTTGGTAAAATAGCTCTCCAAGAGAGCACACGTCCATAGGATGCTCTCCCAGGAAGGGAAAGTTATTGTAGGCCATTGAAAGAAAAACTGGGGGTTCTCTTAGCCTTTGGTAAAATAGTTCTTCGAGAGAGCATGCATCCATAGGATGCTCTCCCAAGAAGGGAAATTCCTCGCATACCATCGAAGTAAAATTGGGGTCCTCATAACTCCTAGTAAAATAGCACTCCGAGAGAGCATGCATCCACCATAATTTCTCCCAAAAATGGAAAGCCACCGTAGACTGTCGAAGGAAAAAATTGGGGGTCCTCTTTACCCCTAGTAAAATAGCTCTCCAAGAGAGCATTACGATTTTGGTTTATGGTGGGAACCAAAAAAACCCTTAAACCCTTGGCCATAACTAGTGAGGAATGAGCTTTTTACATATTCGCAGGAGGGAGTATGAATCATACCCGAGTCGTCCATAACCAGCACGGTGCACCCTTTGTTAAGTTCCCCACCATGATCAACCAACTCACCCACTCATTGGAATGTGTATATTTTTAATACTACACATGCACTCTAAAATACATATATGTTTTAGAGTGCATGTGCAATATTAAAAGTATACACATTCTAATAAGTTTAGTGTTAATATCAACAATTTTAACCAAAAATTGTATGTATTTTCCTCAAAATATGCATTTTATTTTTTTGATCTCTCATCTTCTTACGTCTATCCCTATGACCTAGATCTCATATTTTCTAATGAAGAAACTTAGAGTTAAATGGCTATATTGGATTAGGTTATATCAAAGATGCAAATGATCTGTAATTCTACATGATGACACTTATATAGCCTTGATAAAGGTTTTATTACATGGTTGTACAAGGAAAAATTTGTAATTATTTTATTCACTAGAATATTTTTCAAGCGTCGGCCAAGAACATTGGTGACATAATTTCTATTGACGAGAATACTAGATCCAAGTCTTGTCTAATGTTTGCTAGAATCTGTGTTATGGCTGGTATTGACAAAGACCTCCCAAGCTTAGTAGAGCTTAATTCTAGTCTTGGCTCTTGGACCCAGTCTATTGTTTATGAGAGTAGATCTCAAGAAAAGGTCGGCCTTAGTATCGAATCTCAAGAGGAAAACCTTATTCCAGTAAACACACTTGATGAAGATGGGGGGTTAAATAGGATTCCTATGGAGCAAATGGAGGCGAGCCCTAGAGCTAGGAAGTTTGTTCAACTTCCCAAGGTGGGGGATTGTGGACAAGAGATAAGTACCCATGGTATTATCCTTCAAAACTCCTCTAACTGCATTGACATGGATGATCTGACTCTTCATCAATTAATGGAAAGCCCTCTGCCCTTGATGCTACATATAGGCTCTCCAGGTCCAAAGACCAGAATTCACATGAAAGATTGTATTGATGTAGGGATCGAAAGGAAATGGGAAGACCTAAGAAAAAAGAGATTGACTTTGATATTGCTGATAAAGTTCAACCCCTTATAATGGATTGCTTGGATTTTTTGCATACTGGAGAGAAGGAGGATGTTCCAATTGAGGAGGCCTAGGATGGTCTGAAAAAAGTATTTCTTGTTGAGATCAAAAATAAAAAAAAATGGTAGGCCTCCAAAGACCTTGTTTAGAAAAACTTCTAACAAGTGATTTCAGTCTTTTTGGTTCATTTATGTCACACCCGAATGGTTTTTTGGGCATTCGAAGGTGATATTAGATCTGCAGCTTGGTCTTTGTCATAGGGTTTCCAGTGTTGAGGCCTTTCATGGTTTCAGTAATGGAGGCCTGATTCATGGATTCAAGGCCCCAACGGTGAGAGGAATTTCAAATTTTTGTTCATTGAAAGTGTTTGCAATTCTAGGTGGGATTTTCAGATTTGAAATATTTTTCTTGCATTTAAATGTATTTATGGGTGCCCGTTTCTCCTTTGTTGACATTTGTAGCCAACTGTTTGTTTTCAATTTTTACAACCTCTGCTAAGAGGTTGTTTCATTATGTCCTAGATTTTTTCCTCCAAGTATAGTTGTTGTGGCCTACGTGATCTTTTGGGCTTGTTCATGGAATCTAGCTCAATCCTTCTAAATGCTTTTGCTATATCCAAGATTGGGGTCCTTTCAAAACCCTACTTGTAATAGGTTTGAAAACCCTTTTAAAATTTCTTACTATCAATTAAAAAATCCAAATATTATGACATGCTTAATATTTCTACATAGATAATATAGATATAAAACTTTTTTCAAAAGGTTGGTTTTCACGTACAAACAAAAACAAGTATCCATTATTCATAGTAATTATTGTTAAGTTGACATATAATATAATAAAGTTGGTTTAAAATAGAATTATATACATAAATTCAAATAATATAGATAGGTTGATTGCTAATAATATTATAGTCTATTTTCTGAAACTTTAATGAATATTGTTTTATATACGTGAAGATAATATTTAGGAAGAATGAAAGATAATATTCATGTTTCTTTGCATATGATTTATGAGGATATTAGAATATGCATTTTTATAACGCAAGTTCTAAGGTTTATTTTAAAGTTCATCAAACTAATCATATAACGATCCATGTGACTAAATGAGGATTATCGTCCTAGTCTTATAATACATTCAATATGTGTTTGTATGAAATGTGGTATAATAGAAAACACCCATTTATAACATTAAACTTCTATTTTTTTTCAGTCAAGGTTAGGTGTCATTCATATCTTAATAGTTTTTATTAAGATTTTTTTATTTTATGTTTATTTATTGATCTTTGGTTGTTGAATAATTTTTTTGGATTTGGGTAATGTGATAAATTTTTATGGTTGATCGACGAGGTGATGAGGTTAAGAGTTATGCTTATAAATATAGTTTGAACCTTAGACCTTTCAAAGAAGAATCAAATTAACACATAGCCACACACACCACAATTTGAACCTTGGATCTTTCAAAGAAAGCCAAATTAACATATAGCCACACACATGCCACAGTTTGAAATTTGAACCTTCTAAAGAAAAGTTAGATTAAAACACAATCGCCACATACACCGCAATTTGAACCTTGAACCTCTCAAAGAAGAGTCAAATTTACACACAACCACACACACTTCGTGGTTTGAACCTTGGACCTCCCAAAGAGCCAACCCCGAAACATTGCGGAGACAGTTTGAACCTTGGACCTCCCAAAGAAGAGTCAAATTGAAACACAACCACATACACCGCAATTTGAACCTTGAACCTCCCAAAGAAGAGTCAGATTTACACATAGCCACACACTCCACGGTTTGAACCTTAGACCTCCCAAATAACCAAACCCCAAAACATTGCCTTGTCTCCCCGAACACTTAATAAGTTATTTTAAATACATAATCGATAACATCATTGGGTGCTACCAATATGAACCTTAGCCTCAACCCTCAAGTCAACCAACAAATACATTTTATCATCCAAAGTACCCAAGCTATCCTTTTTAGGTATGTCATGGTTTGAACCTTGAAAAAAAAAAAAAACCTAACCATTAGACTATCCTTATTAAACTATTTTACAATTTTAACAATTATATATATATATATATTACAAATTTCTAATAACATAACATAAATTATCTTTATTAAATCATTTTACAAATTTAAAATAAATAAATATATATATATATATATAATACAAAGTTTTTAATGGCATAACATAGGATACCATGTTTCTGTAATGGATATGCGAGAAAAGAACATGGTGGGAAAGTGGTTTCAAAACTTCTTTTCAACTGACCATGACTTTGGGTCTTAAAAGTGAACATGTGCAATGTATGGTTTTCAGCTTGTCAATTCCATCTTTGTTCTTGGTAACAATAAAATATTTTCACGGAATAAATGAAGTAAAGACATTTAAAATTATTCATTAAAGTGTTGACTTTAAAAACAACTACACTAGAAAACCACCACAAATTTGTAGAGTCTAGAAACCATAACCAAGGGTTTTACACCGTCAAAATCATCCGGCAGTCATGCTCGGCGTGTACCAGCATTATCAATCGGATTATTTTGGGTACCATGTGTTTGATAGGGTGAGATTCAAACCAGGATTGTCCTATCTTCTTCAACTCACCTACAACACTGTGGATGTCTGCATCATAGTTATTTTTAATGTTTATAATTATTTTATAAAAATATTATTTATTTAATTAAATTTTATTTTAATATTCATTATTTTTAACTTTAATTTTTAAAAAATAAAAAATAAAAAATAAAAAATTTAATGTTTTATAGTTCAACTTAAACCTAATAAAAAGCAAGATAGAACACATTAAAAAAAATAAAAAGCAAGATAGAACACATTAAAAAAATATGCGAGTTACAGCTAGTAATGTTTTATTTGATAATCTTATTTGTCCATTTGTTTGGTATTATGAGTAGATAGATAAAGTGTGTTCATACATGTTAAAGGCTTTCTAAATAATTTATTAGTTTATTTTAAAAGATAAATAATTGAATATGTTATTTTGTAATCTTTGGATTATAATAATTAATATTAAATATTGTTTTAGGAAAATTATGTTGAATTGTAAATGGAATATAAATTTAATAAATTTAAATAACATAAATTCAATTAATTATATTTTTAAATTTTTAAGAAATAAGTATTTAATTCTTATTAAATATAACATCCGTGTAATTATTAAATCAATTACAAATGAAAATAATTATTAATTAAATATTTATATATTATAAAACTACATAAATACGTATTGATGTTTTTGTTCATGTCAATTATATGCCATTGTTATTTGAAATTTATGTTAAATTGATATTATATGAAGTAACATACATTTCTAGAAAGATTGATGTTTTTATTTATGTGGGACCACCATTTATTATGTTATTATATACTTATGCAACGAATAAGTATATTTATATACTTATATACTTATGCATGATAATGAATGTTAGGGATGCATATGTTTTATGTCTCAAATATAATAGGACCTAGGACCTTTGTCTTTATATTCTTTATATCCAAAATTGTTTTAGTTGAGGATAAAATATTGAGACAATCTCACCCATATTACCTAATGACTATTATTGTTTGATAATAAAATATTGAACACAATATTGATTGAGAGAGAGAGAGAATCTCATCCATATTACCTAATGACTATTGTTGTTTGATAATAAAATATTGAACACAATATTGATTGAGAGAGAGAGATAATCAAACTTACATTCCCATCCAATGGCAACACAACAATTTGAACACAAAATAAAAAATAAAAAATTATCCTCATTCCGCCTAGCGGGGGATCCACTAATCGACCAACAATGCCATCAAATCTTGACAACCAGGACTTAGGGTATCAACAATTCATATCTAAGGCATAAAAAACTTAGGGCCCCTGCACTTCCACAAAAACAAAAAATGTTCTTCCCTGAGAACACCACTAGGACCTGAGCGTAGAAGAAGGATTTGAACTTTGGATCACCTGCTTACCAACCATCGAAAATGGAGATCTGCAACTGATGCAGGAGCATCCGGTGAAAGTATGAGCAATCTTGCATCTTTTATTTTTCTTTAAAAAAATCTGGTATTTTTGAAGCAATTTGGTTCTTTTCCGGGGAAGGAGATGTCGTAAGACAGAAAAGGAAGTTGATAAGGGGACTAAGGCAAAAGTTGGTGTGAGGTCGCGAAATCGTGACCTCATTTGCTGTTGCATGGACGGAGCAAGTTTCGTCGCGATATCGCGACAGGTTAGGTTGGCCGAGTCTTAAGTTACGAAGGGGGTTGAAGCTGTTGCAAGGAGTGGGGGTTGGAGTCGCGAGATCGCGACGCGTCGCGATTTCGTGACACGTCACGATTTCGCGACGTCAAAGGCAGAGACAATGCAGGACGTACTTTTGTCGCGATATCGCGACGTCGCGATATCGCGACGTGGTTTCAAAGCTGAGGGCGGACGTCAGTTGGGTAGCGATATCGCGACATGTCGCGATATCGCTACATGTCGCGATATCGCGGCCCAAGAAAAGTCAAACGAAATTAAACACGCGGACGGTCGGACAGGGGAAAATTGACACGTGGTTGCCACGTGCCTTAAAGGCAACACTACCATTGGGGAATAGAGTCAAATTTGACACGTGGAGGCATACTTGTAACAGATCTTGAGGATGAGGGCCACGTAATCGGAGGAGAAAGATATAGATGTCGACCAAGTTTAATTATCTGGGAATGTTGTTTCTGGAGAAACCGTAGTTACAGGTGAAAGACTTAATGGCGGAGACAACGGTACTTAAAGACAGTCAGATTAAAACGGCGGGTGCAGGGTATGGAAAGCCATGAATGCAGGCTCTGGACGGATCGGACAGTTGCCATTAATGGCAGAAAACAAAAGGAAAGGAAAATTTTAAAATTTCAACGGAGGGAAGATGAAATTCGAAAGGGGTCTTCGGGCGGGAGCATTAATTTCAGGGAAGGCCGAGACCACATTAAAACGGGGAAAATTTGTATGGGAAAGGGGTGGTGAAGTTCGGGATTGGGGGAGAAGTGGTATACTGGAGTGGCTACTGTAACCGTATTTTGCTATTTTTAATGAAATTTAAATGAAATTACTGTGAATGTGTTTGTGTGAATCCCGGCTTGCCATCAAGTGGTATCAGAGCGGGAGCTCCTGAGCGTGTAACAGATCGTCGGAGAGAGGCAGTTGCACCAGGATCTGTGGAAGAATTCTAAAAAATATATATATATAATACAGAGAAAATATCATGCCTCCACGAAGGAACCGTGGCGGAGCAGGAAATGTGGTGCCGGCCGAAGACTTCCGGGCCTTGCAAAGACAAGTTCAAGCCTTGCAAGCAGAGTTACGCAGAAGGCGCGAACCCGGAGGGGAAGAGGAAAGTGAAGATGAAGTTGAAGAGGAAGAACAGTCTGAGGAAGAGGCAGAAGCTGTGGATCCAGCTCAGGCCCGGTTGTATAAGGCCATCTCTCAGATTGGAAAACAGCCAAAAATGGAGGTATCTACCTACTCGGGAAATCTAAATCCAGAAGAAGTGATTGACTGGATAAATGATTTAGAGGAATATTTCGAGTATGAGGAGATTGAAGACCCTAACCGGGTCAGATTTGCTAAGACCAAGTTAAAGGGTCATGCCAGCATTTGGTGGAAGGGAATGCAGTTGGAGAGAAACAGAAGAGGGAAAGAGAGAATAACAAGATGGGATAGAATGGTGGAGAAGATTAAAAGACAGTTCATCCCGACAGATTACGAGTTGGATCTGCTAAGGAAGATGCAGAGCTTGAGACAGACAAACAAAACTGTCCAAGAGTACACTGAAGAATTTTACAAAATTTCTATTAGAACAGGGCATTTAGAGGCAAATAAGGAGAAAGTAGCCCGTTACATTAATGGGCTGAGGCTTGGTATCCAGGAAGAACTGAGCCTGGTTCGAGTAAACACCATTGAGGATGCTTATCAATTTGCCTTGAAGGTAGAAGAAAAGCTAAACAGGCGGTTTGAAGGCAAGCAAAGAGGAAGAGGCCGAGGTGGAAGGACTGGTGGGAGGACCAGTGGAGAAAAGTACAAGGATCCGAAGAAGACCGGTGAAGCCGGTAGTAACCGAGGACCAAAAAGAAGAAGATGTTTATCAGCCCCGAGATCGGAACGACTACCCAAGAGGACGGGGTGGATCCGGACGAGGGTTTGGAAGGGGAGTATTTCGTGGAACATGTTTCCACCTGTGGTGAAGAAGGACACAGGGCATTTGAATGTCCACAACACCGAGAAAGAACAAACAAGAGGCCTGAGGGCCCAGCCAAAGCTGTTGTGGCAGAGGAGGATGTTGAATCTGAGCATTCCGAAGAAGCGGAGAGAGGAGAAACAATGGTTGTAAGAAGAGTCCTGTTGAACGAGGAGAAGGACACAGACCAGAGGAGAAGTTTATTCCGCACTAGATGTAAATGTGCGGGCAAGGTTTGCAATATCATTATTGATAATGGTAGCACGGACAACCTGGTTTCTGAGGAAATGGTTACAAAGTTACGGTTAGAAAGGAGGAAACACCCACACCCATACCGGGTCGCATGGTTACAAAAGGACCACGGAGCTTTGGTCAACGAGCAGTGTTCTGTTAAATTTAACATTGGGAATTATTGTGATGAGGTCCTGTGTGACATCTTACCCATGGATGTTTGCCACATGTTGCTGGGGAGACCCTGGCAGTTTGACCGGAGTGCAGTACATGATGGCCGTGCCAACACCTACTCATTGACAAAGAATGGTGTACGCCATAAACTAAAGCCCTTGAAGGATACAGATGAAAAGGTATGTAATATTTCCAGAGTCTGTTTAGTTGAGGGGAGAGAGTTTCTGAACGGGTTAAAGCATGAACGTTTATGTTATGCAATAATCCCTAGAGTTAGGGGGAAGGAATGCCGGGATACCCCAACAGAAGTTCTAAATCTACTGGAGGAATTTTCAGACATTGTGTCTGACAATGTGCCTGAGGGCTTACCCCCTGTGAGAAAAATTAGCCATCATATAGATTTAGTACCAGGATCAAGCCTGCCAAATAAAGCTGCACACAGGATGACACCTGTAGAGACCGAGGAGTTAAATAGACGAGGTCCAAGAATTATTAGAAAAGGGATTAATTCGGGAAAGTTTGAGTCCATGCGCAGTACTGCGAGTCTTGGCGCCAAAGAAGGATGGAGAATGGAGGATGTGTACGGATTCACGGGCCATCAACAAAATTACTATTAAGTACTGATTCCCGTTACCAAGAATGGATGATATCATGGAACTGTTTAAGTGGAGCTGAGTACTTCACAAAGATTGACCTGAAAAGTGGTTATCATCAGATCCGTATCCGAGAGGGGGATGAATGGAAGACAACCTTCAAGACAAGAGAAGGCCTGTTTGAGTGGTTGGTCATGCCCTTTGGACTGTCCAATGCACCAAGTACCTTCATGCGGCTGATGAATGAAGTACTGAAAGAATTTCTGGGAAAGTTTGTTATTGTTTATTTAGATGATATATTGATATTTAGCCGGACCCTGGAGGAACACCTGATGCATATCAGGAGAGTCTTTGAAAAGTTGCAAGAAGAACAGTTATTAATAAATTTGAAAAAGTGTAATTTTGTCAAGAAAGAATTGGTATACTTGGGGTTTGTAATCTCAGCAGAAGGCCTGAAGATGGACCCCGAAAAGGTGAGAGCCATCATTGAATGGCCTACTCCAAGGAGCACAACGAAGTGAGGTCATTCCATGGTCTGGCCAGTTTTTATAGGAAGTTCATAAAGAACTTCAGCAGTATTTGTGCACCTTTCACAGAGACAATGAGGGGAGATAAAAAGGAGTTCAAATGGACATCAGGAGCTGAAAGGAGCTTTGATACATTAAAAAGAAAAGTTACCGAGCAGCCTGTTTTGGCACTTCCAGACTTCAACAAGGTATTTCAGGTGGACTGTGATGCCAGTGGCAGTGCAATAGGGGCGGTACTGAGTCAAGGAGGCAAGCCAGTTGCTTATTTCAGTGAAAAGTTAAATGATGCCCGAAAAAAGTATTCTGTCTATGATCAAGAATTTTATGCTATAGTTCAGGCCTTGAAAAAGTGGAGACATTATTTATTACCAAAGGAGTTTGTACTGTTTACTGACCATCAGGCTTTGCAATACATTAACAGTCAGACAAAACTGAACCAAAGGCACATGAAATGGGTGGAGTTCCTCCAAAGTTACACCTTTGTACTAAAGCACAGAAGTGGGAAGTCAAACAGGGTTGCAGATGCCTTAAGCAGAAGGCAGACTCTGCTGACCAGATTGACAGTGGAAGTAGTGGGGTTTGAAGAACTGAAGGGTCTATACCCTGCAGATCCGGATTTTGCAGAAGCCTGGAAGGCTTGCTCAATACCTCTTACCATGGATAGAACAAAATGGTTGGATTTCTTAATCCAAGACGGGATGCTGTTCAAGGGTAGTAAGTTGTGCATTCCCAGAAGTTCCATGCGGGAGAATTTAATCAAAGAAAAGCACAGCGGAGGATTGGCTGGGCATTTTGGTAGGGATAAGACCATTGCCTTGATTGAGGAAAATTACTACTGGCCACAACTTCGGCAAGATGTACGGAAGTTTGTGCAAAGTTGCAGAATATGCCAGATGGCAAAGGGTGTAAAACAAAATACAGGACTGTACCAGCCATTACCTGTGCCTGAGAGACCATGGGAGGACATAAGCATGGATTTTGTTCTTGGATTGCCGAGAACACAGAGAGGAAATGATTCAATATTTGTGGTGGTGGACCGGTTCTCCAAAATGGCACATTTTATTCCCTGCCAAAAGACAAGTGATGCGAGTTCACATTGCTGGGTTGTTCTTCAAGGAAGTGGTACGACTTCACGGTCTACCGAGAAGTATAGTTTCAGACAGAGATACAAAGTTTGTTGGGTATTTCCGGAGAACTCTGTGGAAGAAATTGAAGACAGACTTGAAATTCAGTTCAGCATACCATCCACAGACGGATGGGCGGACGGAGGTGGTCAATAGAAGCCTGGGCAATTTCTTGCGGTGTTTGATAGTGGATCAACCCAAGGGATGGGATTTGGTCTTACCACAGGCAGAGTTTGCATATAACAGTTCAGTTAATAAAAGCACAAATAAATCTCCGTTCCAGATAGTATATGGAAACAGCCCGAGGAATGTGTCTGAGCTAAGAAGGTTGGACAGAAGAGAAAAATGTAGTGCCGAAGCCGAAGAATTTGCAGAACATATGAAAAGTCTGCATGAGGAAGTAAGAAGACAAATTACAAAAATGAACAGTCAATATAAGACAAGGGCGGACCAGAAGCGGCGGTTCAAGGAGTTCAAGGTAGGAGATGAGGTCATGGTGCATCTCAGGAAAGAGAGATTTCCTGCCAAGACTTATAATAAATTGAAAATGAAAAGGTTTGGACCATGCAGAATATTGGGAAAGCGAGAGTCAGGAAATGCGTATGAAGTGGAATTGCCAACTTGGCTTGATATTTCACCAATTTTTAATATCTCAGATTTAGTGGAATACCATGAGGGAGAAGGTACAGAAATGCAAAGTCCAGAGTTATGGCAAATTCCAGCATCTACTCCGAGCACAGATGAAACCGAAGAAGTATTGGATACTCGTGAAGGCAAAAACACCAGGAATAAACAGTATACTGAGTATTTGATCAAGTGGAAAGGCAGGCCTATTGAAGATGCAACTTGGGTATCGGAGGCGGAGGTTGACCGATTGGGTCTTCCCCCAACAAAACAGAAGTGAGGGTCACTTCTAATCTACCCCGGGTGTCTGATGCAGGAGCATCCGGTGAAAGTATGAGCAATCTTGCATCTTTTATTTTTCTTTAAAAATTTTTGAAGCAATTTGGTTCTTTTCCGGGGAAGGAGATGTCGTAAGACAGAAAAGGAAGTTGATAAGGGGACTAAGGCAAAAGTTGGTGTGAGGTCACGAAATCGCGACCTCATTTGCTGTTGCATGGACGGAGCAAGTTTCGTCGCGATATCGCGACGTCGCGATATCGCGACAGGTTAGGTTGGAAGTTACGAAGGGGGTTGAAGCTGTTGCAAGGAGTGGGGGTTGGAGTCGCGAGATCGCGACGCGTCGCGATTTCGTGACACGTCACGATTTCGCGACGTCAAAGGCAAAAACAATGCAGGACGTACTTTTGTCGCGATATCGCGATCGCACGTCGCGATATCGCGACGTGGTTTCAAAGCTGAGGGCGGACGTCAGTTGGGTAGCGATATCGCGACATGTCGCGATATCGCTACATGTCGCGATATCGCGGCCCAAGAAAAGTCAAACGGAATTAAACACGCGGACGGTCGGACAGGGGAAATTGACACGTGGTTGCCACGTGCCTTAAAGGCAACACTACCATTGGGGAATAGAGTCAAATTTGACACGTGGAGGCATGCTTGTAACAGATCTTGAGGATGAGGGCCACGTAATCGGAGGAGAAAGATATAGATGTCGACCAAGTTTAATTATCTCGGGAATGTTGTTTCTGGAGAAACCGTAGTTACAGGTGAAAGACTTAATGGCGGAGACAACGGTACTTAAAGACAGTCAGATTAAAACGGCGGGTGCAGGGTATGGAAAGCCATGAATGCAGGCTCTGGACGGATCGGACAGTTGCCATTTATGGCAGAAAACAAAAGGAAAGGAAAATTTTGAAATTTCAACGGAGGGAAGATGAAATTCGAAAGGGGTCTTCGGGCGGGAGCATTAATTTCAGGGAAGGCCGAGACCACATTAAAACGGGGAAAATTTGTATGGGAAAGGGGTGGTGAAGTTCGGGATTGGGGGAGAAGTGGTATACTGGAGTGGCTACTGTAACCGTATTTTGCTATTTTTAATGAAATTTAAATGAAATTACTGTGAATGTGTTTGTGTGAATCTCGGCTTGCCATCAGCAACATATTGCCCCAGCGATAGTAAAACTCTCTATCTCAAAAATTTGTGAAGACTAAAACCCCACAAATCCTATTAGATTCCAACCATTCTTCAAACTCCATAGAACAACTCATACCAAACCTCCATCTCAGAACAAAAACAAGGGCCATGGAGTAAGGTTTTGGAAAGGACCCATAACCTTGGGATCTGTGGGTTCAAACCCCACAGACAACCGACAAGAAAAAAACCCCCCACCCCTATGGGTTCTAATCCTATTGGTATGCAGAAGAATAGAAGACCCTCCAATGAAGTAACCCAAAAACAAAAAAGTAGCCAAACACTACCCCTGGTCGAAAAAGCTCCCATCCACTACCCAGTAAAAATAACAATAACATTTTGAAAAACGCTAGATCAAGGGACTCTGGTACTAACATCAAGTCATCGTGAGGCATAAAATATGTTTCACCACCACCTAGCCAGTTGCACAATAGTGGATTGGAAAAAATTGGAACAGGGGACTCTAGCACCACCATAGAGTCCTCGCCAGGCATGAGAAAAGCTTCACCACTAGCAACAATTGGACCAACGGACACATATCTCTCTTGCAAAGACTCCAAGAGATCCAAACATGGTCCTACCCCTATGAGCTCCCCTTCCATTGGCTCCTCTACCAATCCACTCTGCACCCAAAATCCATAAGGGTTAAATCTTCCCAACCTAGAATGCAATCTGGATCTTGCTATCTTCATCTACACTAGTATTGAACATACAAATGAGCAATAGATATTGAAATTTTTATGTATTGTTTTAATGTAAAAGATCATATTTTTTAATTGGTTATATTGGATTGAAATGAACCCCACCCATATTACATCATGACCATATAGTAGTATTTAAACAACTCGGCTATTTCAAGTGTATTGCTTGACATTTAAAATTGGGTATTTTTTTGAAAATTGAAGAATTTAATTATTTGAATTAATGTTATTTGATATGTAAAATATCATACTAGTCCTACATTTGCAAAGAATTTAGAAAATATATATAGTAAATACATTTATTTTGTAGGTAGCAAGAGTTTTTGTTTTTTTGAAAAATAAAATACTTGTAGCAGAATAACAATATTATTTTATCTATTATTGCTCTACTATTTAAAAAAATTAAAAATATATAATTATTTGGTGATTTGGTAATAAAAAATTTAAAATTAAAGGATAAATTGGATTAGAAAGCACCTTATAGTTGTTTGGAAATACTCTCTATAATTGGTGGAAATTAAATTATTGAATGAGATAAAAAATAAAACAAGAAAAGAATTAAAAAAAATAGAATAGGATAAGAATAAGACAAAAAATATAAGAGATAATAAGAATTACAAGCAAAAAAAAAAAAGAAAAAAAAAACAATATTCTCACCCAAATTTAGAGAATGTGAAGCGCCAAAAGTCTCCTAAGAAAACCAAGAGACATCACATGTATATATTAGTGTATTTTGTGGTGAAGTAGAATGTATAGATTTAAAATTTGATTACGTAGTTTTTTGAAGGGTTTCATGCAATTTCTTTTTCTATTCATTTTCTCCTTTTATGTTGTGCTAATATCTATTTTGGAGTACCACCAAATGTAATACATTGGTATTGGAGCTTGGAGATTGAATATTGGAGAAGTAAAAAGCATGAGGATTTGATTCTCTTTAACCAAAGAATAGGAATTCATGTTTGTGGAGAAAGAATTTATACATTATCATTATATTTGTTATGGATAATGATAATTCTACATTGTCCATTTCAAAATTTAAATGATAAAACTATGATTAATGGTGTATAAAGATGAAGACTTTGGTAATTACCAAGGAAGTGTGAAATGTTATAGAAAATCGATACAAGGAACTCATATATTGAAGTGTTGTATCAACCATGAATAAAAAAATGAAGGAAACACATATAAAATATGCCTTGGTTTTGTATCACATATAAGCAACACTTGACAGAATAATTTTTCAATAATTATTAGTGTCAATATTGACAAAGTAGCTTGATACACCTTGAAGATAACCTATCAAGGGTCTATTTAAGTGAAATCAGTGAAGTTACAAACATTGAAGAGAATATAAAAATATGAGAATGAAGGGTAACAAGAATGTAGGAAATTATTGTGTAAGGGTGCATGACATTGTCCACAAAAATGGGTATCTATGATGAAGAACCAACACAAGGAGATGTTATCAAAAATTTGTTGATAATATTGACACCTAAGTGGAACAACTATGTAATGATTATTGAAGAAAGTATAAATATAGAGTTGAAATTTACTAAATTGGTGGGACTACTTATGTCATATGAAGAAATAAATAAAAATATTGAAGAAGAAAACATGAAGCAAGCTTTTGCTTCCAAGGCTAGAGTGTCAAAACATAATAGGACTATCTCAAGATATAATTCCGAAGGTCAAATAGGGGAGCAATAAAATCGACACTCTACAAGAGGAAGAGACCAAGGTAGAAGAGGACGCTATAATAAAAGAGATAAAGGTATATTTATGGATAAGAGGAATGTTAATTTTTACTATTGCAAAAAGGTATAGGCACTATGAAAGAGAATGTAGACTAAAGAAAAGCAATGAAAGAGGAAAAAGGGTAATTTTTCATATGAGGAAGGTAAGATCTCAAAAATTTATATTTTTGTCATGCAATGTGTTAGAACTTTCAACTAAATAGCCCTGGTATTTAGATTCTAGTTGTTCAAATTATATGACTAGTAATAAGGAGTTATTTGTGGACTTGTATGACTCATACAAGAGCATAATGGATTTTTAAGCCTTAACACTACCATAAATATCACAAGATCAAATATAATATAGCCACAATACAATAAGGTCAAGATAATGATATGAGTAGAATAATATGAGCAAATTAATATGTAGAGTAAGGCTTATAATAACTCAAATAACATTCAATAATAAGCAGCAAAATGAATGTAATAGCCTTAATAATTCATGTACTATGCATGAAGAACAACTTACAATATTAATTGCTCAAAATGTATGCAATATTTATTACTCCTCTTTATCTTACAAATATGATAGATATGTTCTCTTTTATTCATTCTCTATGGAGTACTATCTCCATAATATAGTCATAGTAATGTGACTCTTTGGATACTTTACTATTACTCTCCATATGTCAAGTCTCATGACTCTTGGCTACTCTACTTGACACTTGCATACTGTAGACACCTAAAATGCATCATGTCGAGGGCGACTACTCATATGGACATGCTATAAAACCATATGAAGGATCTTGGATAGAATCCAAGATAGAGTAGTGGTTCTAACCACTCAATTTAGGTATTCTAGCCTAAGAAGTCTAAACTGTAGCCCAAACATGCGGTCTCTAGGCTTAATCGTGGTTGACACCTATAGTTTGCAATCTAGATCATAGCTACGACTTGCAGTTTGAACTGAAGTTCAGTTAGGCCTTCCATCCAAGTGAAATCGGTTGGAACGACCAAGAGATCTAGAAGGAGGTAGTTGGAGGACGAAAGATTCCAAAGGCTTCCATCCCAACTATCCTAACCAACCTTCTTGGTATTGGCTTCTCCATGAAGCCACCCCTAGCCCTAGGGGCATGCTATAAGTACTCCCCTTTTTCAATAGGTAAAAAAGGGAATGAAAGAGAGATAATATGTATAGAGAAGCACTGGTGAATTATTGAGTGAGCTAATTAATCAAGAGAGCAGTGAAGCCTTGTCAAATTGCATAACGACCTTGTGCATTTGAGAGCCCCTTTGCTATCCATTCAAAGACCAATTGGCCATGGATGCCCTAGGTGCCTAGGAGGATCAAGAAACACAAATTCGGATGAACGAAGGCCCTTCATAGTGATTTGACCTCAAAATATATCAGAGGACGACAAAGGTGACCCTTGAACATCAATTCGTACAAGGAGGTCAAGCCCACTACCCCTAATTCTGAGGGTAAACACATTAGAGATAAAACTATGACTGTCGGCCATGGTTTATAGTGCAGACCGCACCTCATAGTTGTAGTTTGCAATAGGTTAGATATCACCTTACTCAATTTGATTTTACCGCATAGATTAGTCATGTTAGTCTTTTCATAGGTTTAATTGCATTTTTAGATAAACTCTGATCATAGAAATTAGGCATTTTATGCGTTGTAGTGGGTAGGAGTATATTGGATCTTTTTGATGTTTTATTGCTTCTAATTCGATATTTGTTTAATGCATCATGTGCTTATTCATGTCTTGTATGTTGCAGTATAATTCTTGATACGATTAGAGTAGCTTAAAACCTTTCTTTATGCTTTCTTGTTTCATTAGTTTAATGGTATTTACATGTATGATTCTTTAAAGGGCCTCATCACGAGAGGCTATCAATCTCTGTAATCATGTGCTATTATTTCTTGTTCACAGGGAGACAGGTGTAGAAAGGAGCCTATATCATAATCCTTCCACATCGCGGAGAAGGGGGTTAGCTCTACCCCAAGGCAATTTGTGAGTAATCACCGAAGCAACAAATAAGCACGCCTACCCTATTGAGGGTATTGGCAATTGTAAACATCTGTATTATCTTTGGAGTGACCCTTAGGGGGCATTTTTGTAACCCGAGATCCTTTAAAATATTAATACAAGAAAAAATTGCATTAGTTGGCTTTCTTTGTTCGATTTGTGCATTTTTGTATGGATTTTTGTGTTTTACGATGGTATAGATCAATACACTAGCTGGGCGAGCACCTCCGTGGTTACGTAAAATGGCGATCACGATGGGACCTCATAATTCTAGCCTTGAATTCTAACTATTCTTGGCTTTTTCTTTCCATAGGTGCTAACCACAGCTTTCAACTACGATTATTTTTTGGCCCGCGACTATAACCTACGGGCTCCACTACAACTTGCAGGTCAGACCTGCGGTTCACAAAGGAAGAAGCATACAACAGGGAAATCAGTGGGCAACAAAGTAGGAGCTGAGGTAGGTCCCAATTTCACATTTTGTATTGAATTTTTTGCTATGCATATTTCCAGATATCATCAAACCGTTGCAAATTAGGAACAATAATATAAGGGGTCAATGAACAAGTCCTAGTTTACATTCAATTTTTGTTCAGTGGAAAGGTGTTGTGGGGAATAGCGGACCTCTAAGTGTAGTCTGCACCTAAATACAATGACCTTGATAAATATTGTGTGTTGTTTGTATGCTTGAGGTCTAATCAGCAGCCATGTCATTATAACTGCATCATCAAAATATCATGTAGGACATTAGCATGCATTATTTCTAAATTCAAAACGTTCCTTTTTTATTTTCATGCACATCATGTAGGAATGGTTATTATGCTCTGTGATGCATTTTTCATTTTTGCAAAATAAAAAGAACCACACACACCACATATCATCTAAACATCAGTGGCGTTGGGCTCTCACATCCAACTCGCTTGATTGAGATCAACAGTGGATGTCATTACCACTTGGTTGGATCATTTGAAATTGTATTATCGAGACCGCTCGTTGCTAAGGCCAACCCAAGAACTATCTTATTCGTGCAAAATAGCATGCACTCTTATTCGAAAGGGTGTATCATTGTGCATAGTGTGCTGGGTGAGGGTTGGTAGTACCTATGCTAATTTGTTGAGTATGGATGGCATTACCATATTCGACTTGTGCAAGTATATAAGTGAAAGCTAATTTAACCGATTTTAAAATCCAACAATATTTCAAAATATGCGAGAGTTTTTAATACTGATACAACACATCTGATAACAACATCAAACAATTTAGGGCTCACAATCAAACATTTAAAAGAGATAATCACCATTTTTTTACATTATCTGCATAATAAAATACATCTAGATGTTAGGTACACAAATGGTAAACACATGGGGTGAAAGACAAAGGTCTAGGACCGATGCCCATGATCAACCCCCAACTGGTTCACAATAGCATGTGTCGAGTCCTCATACACATGAGCGAACCAAATGATGTTTGGCAAACATTAGAGGCGAAAACTCGACACAGGGAGATCCCATTGAGTGGACCCCAGATAGAGGAGCTTTAGTACACTCCTCTAGGCATAGAACTGAGCGTGGAGCTTCTCAACATAAGGATGCTCTTCCCCAAATCCATTACAAATATTGCACTACACGTGTATCCATGGGATCGACCAAGTAATATGTGGTGCAGGGGACCAAGTTGGTTCCTATACATACTAGGTCCACAAGAGGTTCTAACCCTCCATCATTAGAGTATAGACGAGTTAGAGATCTTCCCATTTAGGGGAAAGAGGATAGGCTCACTTCTGAGCATAGGTCGAACCATACTCTCGTGCATGGCTCACCACGCAAGATCACCATTGATATATAAAATGTGGGAGATAATGGAACACCACTGCATAAGCGATGGAGGTCTAGATAGGTAGATGGTCTAGGTAGTGTTCTTGAGCAGCTAGAATACAAGCCTACAACTTTGCCCAATCATGCTCTGAGTGAGCATAGCGAAAGTTGTATCAAGATCACTAGAGAGCATGGAGAGGCTTCTAAGCACCCTCATGTCACACGTCCACCGTCCACACATCTATATGATGGGTATAAAACCCATAAGGTAGCTCGCATAGAGCATGTATACCAAAGGCCTCCTATAGTCGACTAGATCAACAAATCACATAGACTGGTGTCCGAGCAAAGATGTCAGCTCCTCCAAGATCAATTGGATGATGCTCGCCTAGAGAGGCAGCATATTGAAGATGAAAATATTCAAGCGCAAAGGCTCTTACGACAGAGATTATATGAGTAGTGCATGCACGAGGAGTGTATTCTAGCTTGGAAGGAGCGCATAAAGTAGGAGGATCAACTAGCCAGGGCTAGCCTATATCCTCCCAAAGAGCATAGAGAGTGTGTACATAGAAGGGCTATGTCCGTAGTCGGTATGCACAAGGAGTGAAGAGATGCTCATACTCATGTTAGTGCCCAACAGAGGGAGTGGCTATCATCACTCAATGATATTAGACAGATGTAGCATGAGCACGTATATGTAGACAAATACGATCAAGGGTACCCTAAGAGTTACCGAGTTAAGGAGGAGAAAGAGCCATGTCCTCCACCTCCCCCGAAGAATACGTTACCTCCTAGACCACCTCTACATTAGCTTAGGGAGGAGGACTTTTTGTCTTCTAAGGCGTACAAGGTTTTAGACGATAAGGTCAAAGCAATAGAGAGGTAGGGCGTGACTATGCAAAAGCTGACATTGAGGAAGATACACAATGAACCTCTAGACCCCTCGATGCCAATGCCTCCATATCCCGAGCATTTTGATATGTCCCAGTTGGAAGAATTCAAGGGTGATGAGGATGCACAATAATATGTTACAAGTTTTTTGGATGCGTATTTCCAGATAGAAAGTCAGAATGCCTTGTTGTTGCACACTTTTATTACGACACTTTTTGGACCGACTCAAGAGTGGTTCAATCAACTAAAGAAACACAGTATTACTGGTTTCGATAAGTTGGCCGATGCGTTTCTTGAACACTATTCATTTAGCATCAAAAAACAAACCAACATTTTTTATTTGGTTATCTAGCTCAACACAACGATGAGCCCATCAAGAAATATAGAAAGAGATGGTGTAGAATAATGGTAAAGTTGCCATTCCCTATTCCTACAATCGAATTGACTCGAATGTTTACAAAGAGTTGTGCCAAGCACATCTCGCTACTGTTACAGCTATAGTAGTACCCTACATTTGAGGAAGCTATGGCACAAGCCAAGGTGATCGAGGACATCAAGTTGCAAGAAGGCATCTTGAAGCTCAAGACCAGGAAAGAGGGATTTAAAAAGAGTACTACAAAAAAATAGGGCAAGCAAGCCCACATGAATCAAGTAGTACTAAATATCGGAGGAGAAGACAAGGGACAACATAAGCCTAATTATCAAGCTCAACCTCCTCTTGCACATTACGAGACATGCAAAAACAACTATAAGGGAAAAAATAAAGAAGAGCGCCCACCTCTCCAGTTCACACCCTTTATGGAATCGATGACTTTGATATTTCATCAACTGTGTGAGGCCAAGGCCATACGATTACCTGAGGTCAAATTAGTAGATTTGAATGTGCCAAAGTCAAAGTGGCATCAAGGCGATCTGTTCTGCATATTCAAAAGAGTGAAAGGCCATGACATCAAGACATGTTGGTCCTTCAAACACATGTGCAGAAAATGATAGAAAAGGAGAGCTGGTAATACCAGGAAACCCATAGGAACTCGACAACAGAAACATGGGGATTTTTAAGAATCCATTACCTAATCATGAGGCACCATGTAACAATGCTAGCTAGGTCAATCAAGTGTGAATCGAACCACTTGCCCAGGGGTTCGTAGGCATGGTCAATGTTGTTACTAGACATGGGAGGTATGATCAACCGAATTGACCTTGTTCTCCCATTAGAATACAAGCTACGTCGGATCAATGGCCAGATCAAAATATTCTAGGCCCACTAGCTAGACCAGTGGTGACCATAAGGAGTAGGTTAATTTAGAACCTGCAGACAACTCCTACAAAGTTGTCAATATATGAGCTTATTCAGCAGTCCCCTAGACACAGAGAGACTCTTATAGATATTTTGAGGTCCATTAAGGTACAGTCCCAAGATGCCCATGCATTTACAAATTTCATGGGACATGTACAAGAGTGTCAAGAACCCATGATACAATTTGATGATCATGAAGTGAAGATGGTTCCCTGTAGACACCAAAATAGCACCAATCCGATTATGTGACTGCAAACACTGATCGCTTTGACAAAAACAGCCCCCAGGGTAGCCCTCAGAGGTCAAAAAGTGGTCTTAACTACTTTCATAGCAATTTTGTGAGGTCAAGATGCAATTTGGCACACTTAGACACTTTGCCTAGTAATTGTCTCACCCAAGGACGATTGCTAAATTTAAATCGTCTCACCCAGGGACGATTGCTAACTTGAAATCGTCTCACCCAGGGACGATTTTTGAAATCGTCCCTGGGTGGGACAAATTCTAAGCTTAACGGGCAAAAAGACAAATGGCGCCAAGTGGCAGCCCAGAACAGTCCGTTGATGACTCCTGCCTTGCACGCGTGTGTAGGTGGAGAGAGGGGCCGTTAGAAGACTGTCACAAAAGGCATTTATCAAAGCCCAAGTCAATGGAGGACTCCCCTCACTCATGGGAAAACAAGACTGCCACATGGTGCCTATGACCAACACATGGCATTTGTGCTTCCCTCCCAAAAGATACCCCATGGGTCTATAAAAGGTTGGACTTTTCTCACCCAAAATATACAGGTGGAAGGAGTTTTCAAGCAACGAAGTGCTACCGAGTTGAAGACCCACTTGCATCCCTTTTGGTTCACCTTCCCACATCCACCAATCTCTTTTGCAAGGGAGGTTGTTGGGTGGCTTTTGGAAGCTTGAATCGGACCTAAATCCAACACATGGACACCCGAACCAACCAATTCGCCGACCCCCAATCCTAAGAGGTTTTGGGCCCATCCCTAGTGGATTGGCACCGAAATCAAGTGCCAATGGTGGGAGGCCCACTTGGGCACCCCCGCACTTTCTAGGTTTTAGAGCATTCTAGATTACTTTTTCAGGTTGCATTTTGTGTTATTATGTTTGGTTAACTCACAGCTGCAATTTCATAACTTTTGGTCAGATTCTAGTATGTTTTGTGTCGCTTTGTTGTTTCACTGACTTGCAGGTGGAGAGATCAAATTCCTGAGGGTAGAGGCCAAATTGGGAGAATCCGACCATCTGGGTCGTCCCAAAATGGCCCCAATTACATAACCCCCTTGTTTGCAGGCGTTTTGTAGGTCTCGAGAATCGACATTGGAGCAGCGACGAGTCGGATTCTTCAACACGGAAGAATTCATCCCACCCGGGGACGAATTGCGATCGAGAGATCGTCCCACCCAGGGATGAATTCCAGAATTCGTCCCACCCAGGGACGAATTGCAGTCAGAAATCGTCCCACCCAGGGACGAATTCCAGTTGAAGGCAGATTGGCTAGCTGTCTCAGTGGCAATGGCATTCTGGTAACATTTTCTGTCTTCTAGAAAGTTTTTAGGCTGTTTAGAATCATTTTGTTTACTGTTTTAGATAAATGTTTGCATGCATATTTCGTTAATTTTAAAGAACAAACACTTTTCACTTGCAGCAGGTGCTACTGACATATTCGTTGTTTCTTTGTTCGCAGGAGGAGCAGCAGAGGTAAGGACTCATCAGCGTAAGCGACGGCATCGTCTTGGCCCATCCATTCAAACGTGGGCACGTGGAAAGAGGAAGACTAAGTCACATATTGTAACGAATATGAATTTAACGCTCCTAGCCCCCAAAAAGGGAGGAGACGTCTATGTAACCGAGGATAAGATATTTGAATAAAGAGGGCTATGATTTATTTACATCTTTTCTTTCATTTTCAAATTGTCTCCTTTCTTCATTTTTATGCATAGGATTAAAGCATTACATTTCGTCTTATGTTGCATAATTAGTGCTCCCTCTGCCCAAAATCTCGTGCTTTCAGTGGCGATCACGGTGGGACTTGTTCCTTGTTTTTAAAATCATAGAAACTGATTAAATTTTTGTGTTTTGTGCTTGACAGGTACATTTTTTTTGTTGCAGACTGCTATTCGTCTCTGGCAGGGACGAATTCTATTCTGAAATTCATCTGACCCTGGGATGAATTCAAATTTGTCTCTGGGAGGGACGAATTCTGTTCTGCAATTCGTCTCCCAGAGGGACGAATTCCTGCCTACGGATTTTCAGAGCAGAAATTCAGAAGCAACTGGAGCAGGCAGAGAAGAGGTAGGGATTTTTATAATCTCTATTAAAAATTTTGTTTCTGTTTCTGTTTCTGTTTCTTTGATTGTTTTCATTTTTATCCTGCATTGTTTAGGGAAAATCATTCATGCTTGTTTCATTTTTGCTAAATAAAATGAATCTCACACACTTCACGCAATAATTTTAAACCAAGGAGCTGGTCGTAAGACCCCAGCCCTTCAGCAAGACCAACGGTGGGTTCATCACCACCTTGGCTTAGCTTTGCATCCATTTCCCGATTGTCAACTGTTGTTAGGCGTAAATCCTGACGAAAGCTGATCGAGTGTCGCTGGGGTGATTCCCATGCGCGCGAGGATAAGTTTTCTATGGTAGGTGCCATTAACAGGACAATCCCCCTTTCGTACCACCTACGTACCATGTACCTTCTGCTCTCACATACCTATAGTATCCCTCTCATAAGGGCGGGTATATAGAGAGGTTGGTATATCGGCCTGGTTGGTATATTGAAGGGGCGACCGTTTTGGGAGTTATATGAGCCGTCATAATGCATTTAAACGTTCTTCAAAACCTACAAAAACAAAACAAAACAAAACATAAAAATGCACTAAACCAGTTTAGGACACACTATTTAAACCCTTAAAAGAGATAATCACGGTTTGCGCATGTGTGTGTTCATTTCTGCTTAGTGTAACAAAAAAAAAATCATAAACAAAAAGATAAAAATCTACGCATTTTGTCACTTGTTCCAAAAAGCTCCAAGGATTCCCGTAATCGCTTGGTCACTCCAAAATACCCCAAAGGTGTCCATGAACCCTTTGGTCAACCCAAAATCACCCCAAATGTGCCCATAAGTGATGCAGGACCATCCAACAAAAAATGGGAAATCTTGTATTTTTCTCTAAATTTTAGTGCATCTTGCCGGGGCCATAACTTGTCAACCGTAGCTCCGTTTGACACGAAATTTTACAGGGAGTTGGTTGGGAGAATTTTAAACAAATACAATTCTATAGAGTTGTATTTACCCAAAAATCCAATTTTCGGGGCCAAATTCCATCATCTAGTGCCCCGAAATTAGGTTTTAAAATTACGTGCCCATTTTTTTGCACTTTTTGAGCTGTTCGGATGTCAATATCTCCTAATGTATTTAGAGCTAGAACTTGAAACTTCATTTTTGTCTTATCTACTATAAGAGGGATGCGCACACCGATTTTGGGCCCCATCTGACTCATTTCAATTTTTAGGGTTTTTAGAGAGACATCGTCATGGTGATCACCCATAGCCAAGCCCAATCATGGGCAGATGTTGTGGGGAATATCCAAGGAAGAACGAGTCATCTCCGTTACAATCCCAAGGATTTGGTCATACCACCTTGGCGACCTAACACACAAGGCAGTCCCCTCCACACCTTAAAGGAAAGGGACTATAGGGACACCTCTTCGAGGAGCACTCCTATTCAGCATAACATTCAGCACACACCCTTCCATGAGGGGTACAGTCGTAGGAGAGCTCCCTTAGAAGCTCGCTATGAGCGGTCATCACGCGATGAAGTGCTAGGTCAACATAGGGTTCGACGGGAGGAACCACATGATTACATTATCCCTCCTTCACCCCCTCTAGTTGTTAGGACTACAAAGAAAAATCTAGAGCACAAGGCTCCTCAGGTGGGGCGAACTAACTCCGTCCATCCCTTTTTCACTTATGAAAGAGAGCAAGAGGAAGATACCTACCTTCCTCAAGAGCAATATATAGTGCGGGAGCAATATGCCTCTGCACATGCTATCTATCAGGACCACTCACTGAGGCCAAAGCCCCAAGGTAATGTTGTTACCCCCAATAGAGGGATGTGTCCTATAGAGATCTTGGATCACTATGACCGAAGTCTATATGTCAGAGAGGCATCTAGGCCTTCTAGACATGAGGCAACAAGACCAACCATCTTAGAATCTGAAAAGCACGTCGCACGCCAAATGCAATTCACACAACTTGAGCTAGAGCGACTACATTTAGAGGAACTGTACTATATTAACAAAGAGCACCTTCAACGCTAGAAGGATGAGTTTTTACAACACACTATGTAGGAGAGCCAACATGAAAGGGAGTACGAGGAAAATCATCGCACTCCTCGAGGACAACAAACAGTGCGGCCTCAAGTACATGTCGCCTACATCGACAGAGGGAATCGACCCATTGAAATTTTAGATCATCAAGATCGAGGCCAAAACATAAGAGAAACATTCGAGCCTCCTGAGAAAAATAGGGTAGACCGAACTGACCCGATAGTCGCCAGACATACCACCCATCAAGCCCAAATCACGTGGCTTGAACAAAGTCATCAAGAGATAGAGTATCGACACCGCTTGGATAGAGAGCGCATGCAATGTGAAGCGGATGAGTTACACATAGAGCAAGGTCGTCAGGAGTTAGAAGACTTATACATGCAGCGCAAAGCAGATAAGTTGCGCTATAAACTACCTGAGGAGACTCCAACCCCTCACACACATAAGACAAAACATTATGAGAGGCACAACCCCTGGGTGCAAGACAGGTCATCGCGACCTCATTAAACGCTACCCCCAACACCTCCTAGAAAGGAGCGGGAGGCTACTCTATTGATTCCTGAAGCACCACCCCCGATGCCTCCTAGACATGAACGGGAGGCCGCTCCTATAACCAATGACGGGTGCCTTCCTCAGACATCCACCCAGGCTTATGAGCCACCCTTAGAAATTCATCAAGAAGCCTCTAAGGAATTAGAGCGAGAAGAAGAGCGAGATGAAAATCCCCACCAAGGCATGGGGGGTACTATCCGGCTACCCCTCCATAGGCCCCAAGTTCCTCCACAAGAACCAACCAAAGAGGAGGAGTTCCAATCCACCGATACATGCAAAGTGCTAGAGCACTTAGAGTCGGTAGAGACCAAGATTTTGGAGCTCCCAAGGCCCAACTTACATGAAGCTCCTTTCAAAGAGGATCAACCTTTAACCATAGGGCTACCTGATGATGCAGTCCTCCATGTCTCAGAATCTCCAGATTCGATGAGCTGTACTCACTAGTTGAAAGTGAAGATGAAACAGAGATAGCCCACAACAATCACATAAGACAGCATCGGCATCCCATAAAATTTGAGGAAGCATGTCAAAAGATAAACATAATACTAGGGCATGAGTGGCGCGTTAACCCACCATAGTGGGACCAAGCATTACATCCGCCACTTTGGGCACACAGAGAGCAACTTCCACCAAGAGACATCATAGAAACATCAGTGTCGCGGGCGGACCCTGTCCTCATCTCCGTGCATAGGGCCGATCCATTCATGCCCATACCTCTAGAGCCAGATCTAGAGTGCAAAGACCATCAAGCTGGGGGTACCTCTATCCCCTAAAGAACCATAATTCAAACCCAAAATGCTCCAAGGATTATTGCAATCACTTGGTCACCCCAAAAGCTCCAAGGATTATCACAATCACTTGGTTACCCAAAAAGCTCCAAGGATTATCGCAATCACTTGGTCACACAAAAAGCTCCAAGGATTATCGCAATCACTTGGTCACCCAAAAAGCTCCAAGGATTATCGCAATCACTTGGTCAAAACCCAAAAAGCTCCAAGGATTATCGTAATCACTTGGTCAAATATCCAAAAAGCTCCAAGGATTATCGTAATCACTTGGTCAACCAAAAAGCTCCAAGGATTATCGCAATCACTTGGTCAACCAAAGAATCCAAGGATTATAGCAATCACTTGGTCAAACCCAAAAATCTCCAAGGATTATCGCAATCACTTGGTCAAAAATCCAAAAAAGCTCCAAGGATTATCATAAATTCTTGGTCACCCAAAAAGCTCCAAGGATTTTCGCAATTTCTTGGTCAAAACCTAAAAAGCTCCAAGGATTATCGCAATCACTTGGTCACCAAAAGTCTCCAATGATGTCCACAACCACTTGGTCAAAAATAAAAAACAATCAAAAACAACAAAAAATTGCATCTCATTTCTAGGCATAATCAAATTCATCAATAGAGAGTTCGTCTAGCACCGCATATTCACATTCACAAAATCAATCCATCAAAAATACAAAAATATGTAGCTACATTAAGCATTGCATCCACACATTGCATATTCATGGTTGTATAGGTCAAAGGCACCATAGGCTGCAATTGCTCTACTAGTCCATCTTGTTTCGCATTGTTCCATTTTACAAAAACAACAAAAACACCATGCATAACTTTTACCGCACTACAGTCAGTGGTCTGTAAATGTACCAAGAGTTTCAGTGATTCAGTCATCATTTTCCTCTTTAGCCATGTAATGTATCAAGTCAAACAGATTTTACGAAGGTAGAGTCATACTTGAAATACACCTTGTTACGTAACATCCCAACACAAACTGAACACATTAAACAATTCCTGAGTTGTGTGAACGAAAGATGAAACCTGCGTAGTAATCCAGGTCACCACAAGCGAAACGGTCATCTTGCTCATCCCCCTGTGTGAATGACCCCTAGAATGCTGAGAGTTGGCAAAAGGACAAGCATCCTCCCTACCCAATTCCCTAAGAATCCCTAAAGTTCTCAATAGTTGAAAAACATCAAAAAATTTGCAAAACGTCAAAACTCCAAAATCTGACATCCTACAGTGCACACATCAAAAGGCACAAGCAATAGTGATTTTCGTCACTCCATATCCCCAATCCCTTGCTCAAAAGAAAAACAAATCAAAATAAACAGTGATCTTATCACTACAAATGAGCAAGTATCCCAATACAATTGAAGAAAAGAAGGGAGTGGAACTTGAATCCCTGGAACTCTCAACATTCTAAAAGGTCATAAGACAAGCCTCAGTACCGATTTGGTTGATAGCCTATCGATAACTGGCGGCAAAATTATCGCATGACGATATATATATCACATTAACTTGTGTATAGATCAATGTTTGCATGTGGATGAGCTAGCTTATGGCATCCTGGATTACACCGCAAATTAATATTAGTACATACAACAAAGGAATTTGTGGAGCTAATTAGGTGATCCTCAGTACAGGTTCGGTTGAAAGCCCATCTGGAACTAGCGGTATCCTAAAAAAATACCACTAAATGAACTCAATTGCACACACAGGGATGTGAAATAGCTCGGTTAAAAACAAGTCTGACTCATACTTTGTTCAAAAGTCTTGTAAGACAAAGTACAGTCTTGGCTAGTGAGTTAAAACCGTCTGAGTCTCAGAAAACCTTAGCTACATTTCTAAACCAACTGCGCTAGAGCCAGATCCGGAGTGCAAAGACCATCAAGCTGGGGGTACCTCTATCCCCTAAAGAACCATAATTCAAACCCAAAATGCTCCAAGGATTATCGCAATCACTTGGTCACCCCAAAAGCTCCAAGGATTATCGCAATCACTTGGTCACCCAAAAAGCTCCAAGGATTATCGCAATCACTTGGTCACACAAAAATCTCCAAGGATTATCGCAATCACTTGGTCACCCAAAAAGCTCCAAGGATTATCGCAATCACTTGGTCAAAACCCAAAAGCTCCAAGGATTATCGCAATCACTTGGTCAAAAATCCAAAAAGCTCCAAGGATTATCGCAATCACTTGGTCAACCAAAAAGCTCCAAGGATTATCACAATCACTTGGTCAACCAAAGAATCCAAGGATTATCGCAATCACTTGGTCAAACACGAAAAGCTCCAAGGATTATCGCAATCACTTGGTCAAAAATCCAAAAAAGCTCCAAGGATTATCATAAATTCTTGGTCACCCAAAAAGCTCCAAGGATATTCGCAATTTCTTGGTCAAAACCTAAAAAGCTCCAAAGATTATCGTAATCACTTGGTCACCAAAAGTCTCCAATGATGTCCACAACCACTTGGTCAAAAATAAAAAACAATCAAAAACAACAAAAATTTGCATCTCATTTCTAGGCATAATCAAATTCATCAATAGAGAGTTCGTCTAGCACCGCATATTCACATTCACAAAATCAATCCATCAAAAATACAAAAATATGTAGCTACATTAAGCATTGTATCCACACATTGCATATTCATGGTTGTATAGGTCAAAGGCACCATAGGCTGCAATTGCTCTACTAGTCCATCTTGTTCCGCATTGTTCCATTTTACAAAAACAACAAAAACACCATGCATAACTTTTACCGCACTACGACCAGTGGTCCGTAAATGTACCAAGAGTTTCAGTGATTCAGTCATCATTTTCCTCTTTAGCCATGTAATGTATCAAGTCAAACAGATTTTACGAAGGTAGAGTCATACTTGAAATACACCTTGTTACGTAACATCCCAACACAAACTGAACACATTAAACAATTCCTGAGTTGTGTGAACGAAAGATGAAACTTGCATAGTAATCCAGGTCACCACAAGCGAAACGATTATCTTGATCATCCCCCCTATGCGAATGACCCCTAGAATGCCGAGAGTTGGCAAAAGGACAAGCATCCTCCCTACCCAATTCCCTAAGAATCCCTAAAGTTCTCAATAGTTGAAAAACATCAAAAAATTTGCAAAACGTCAAACTCCAAAATCTGACATCCTACAGTGCACACATCAAAAGGCACAAGCAATAGTGATTTTCGTCACTCCATATCCCCAATACCTTGCTCAAAAGAAAAACAAATCAAAATAAATAGTGATCTTATCACTACAAATGAGCAAGTATCCCAATACAATTGAAGAAAAGAAGGGAGTGGAACTTGAATCCCTGGAACTCTCAGCATTCTAAAAGGTCATAAGGCAAGCCTCAGTACCAATTTGTTTGATAGCCTATCGATAACTGGCGGCAAACTTCTCGCATGACGATATATCTATCACATTAACTTGTGTATAGATCAATGTTTGCATGTGGATGAGATAGCTTATGGCATCCTGGATTACACCGCAAATTAATCTTAGTACATACAACAAAGGAATTCGTGGAGCTAATTAGGTGATCCTCAGTACAGGTTTGGTTGAAAGCCCATCTGGCACTAGCGGTATCCTAAAAAAATACCACTAAATGAACTCAATTGCACACACAGGCATGTGAAATAGCTCGGTTAAAAACAAGTCTGACTCATACTTTGTTCAAAAGTCTTGTAAGACAAAGTACAGTCTTGGCTAGTGAGTTAAAACCGTCTGAGTCTCAGAAAACCTTAGCTACATTTCTAAACCAAGCTACGCTAGAGCCATATCTGGAGTGCAAAGACCATCAAGCTGGGGCTACCTCTATCCCCTAAAGAACCATAATTCAAACCCAAAATGCTCCAAGGATTATCGCAATCACTTGATCACCCCAAAAGCTCCAAGGATTATCGCAATCACTTGGTTACCCAAAAAGCTCCAAGGATTATCGCAATCACTTGGTCACAAAAAAAGCTCCAAGGATTATCGCAATCACTTGGTCACCCAAAAAGCTCCAAGGATTATCGCAATCACTTGGTCAAAACCCAAAAGCTCCAAGGATTATCGCAATCACTTGGTCAAAAATCCAAAAAGCTCCAAGGATTATCGCAATCACTTGGTCAACCAAAAAGCTCCAAGGATTATCGCAATCACTTGGTCAACCAAAGAATCCAAGGATTATTGCAATCACTTGGTCAAACCCAAAAAGCTCCAAGGATTATCGTAATCACTTGGTCAAAAATCCAAAAAAGCTCCAAGGATTATCATAAATTCTTGGTCACCCAAAAAGCTCCAAGGATTTTCACAATTTCTTGGTCAAAACCTAAAAAGCTCCAAGGATTATCGTAATCACTTGGTCACCAAAAGTCTCCAATGATGTCCACAACCACTTGGTCAAAAATCAAAAACAACAAAAATTTGCATCTCATTTCTAGGCATAATCAAATTCATCAATAGAGAGTTCGTCTAGCACCGCATATTCACATTCACAAAATCAATCCATCAAAAATACAAAAATATGTAGCTACATTAAGCATTGCATCCACACATTGCATATTCATGGTTGTATAGGTCAAAGGCACCATAGGCTGCAATTGCTCTACTAGGTCATCTTTTTCCGCATTGTTCCATTTTACAAAAACAACAAAAACACCATGCATAACTTTTACCGCACTACGACCAGTGGTCTGTAAATGTACCAAGAGTTTCAGTGATTCAGTCATCATTTTCCTCTTTAGCCATGTAATGTATCAAGTCAAACAGATTTTACGAAGGTAGAGTCATACTTGAAATACACCTTGTTATGTAACATCCCAACACAAACTGAACACATTAAACAATTCCTGAGTTGTGTGAACGAAAGATGAAACCTGCGTAGTAATCCAGGTCACCACAAGCGAAACGATTATCTTGATCATCCCCCTATACGAATGACCCCTAGAATGCTGAGAGTTGGCAAAAGGACAAGCATCCTCCCTACCCAATTCCCTAAGAATCCCTAAAGTTCTCAATAGTTGAAAAACATCAAAAAATTTGCAAAACGTCAAACTCCAAAATCTGACATCCTACAGTGCACACATCAAAAGGCACAAGAAATAGTGATTTTCGTCACTCCATATCCCCAATCCCTTCCTCAAAAGAAAAACAATTCAAAATAAATAGTGATCTTATCACTACAAACGAGCAAGTATCCCAATACAATTGAAGAAAAGAAGGGAGTGGAACTTGAATCCTTGGAACTCTCAGCATTCTAAAATGTCATAAGGCAAGCCTCAGTACCAATTTGGTTGATAGCCTATCGATAACTGGCAGCAAACTTCTCGCATGACGATATATCTATCACATTAACTTGTGTATAGATCAATGTTTGCATGTGGATGAGCTAGCCTATGGCACCCTGGATAACACCGCAGATTAATCTTAGTACATACAACAAATGAATTCGTGGAGCTAATTAGCTGATCCTCGATGCGAGTTCGGTTGAAAGCCCATCTGGCACTAGCGGTATCCTAAAAAAATACCACTAAATGAACTCAATTGCACACACAGGCATGTGAAATAGCTCGGTTAAAAACAAGTCTGACTCATACTTTGTTCAAAAGTCTTGTAAGACAAAGTACAGTCTTGGCTAGTGAGTTAAAACCGTCTGAGTCTCAGAAAACCTTAGCTACATTTCTAAACCAACTGTGCTAGAGCCAGATTCGGAGTGCAAAGACCATCAAGCTGGGGGTACCTCTATCCCCTAAAGAATCATAATTCAAACCCAAAATGCTCCAAGGATTATCGCAATCACTTGGTCACCCCAAAAGCTCCAAGGATTATCGCAATCACTTGGTCACCCAAAAAGCTCCAAGGATTATCGCAATCACTTGGTCACACAAAAATCTCCAAGGATTATCGCAATCACTTGGTCACCCAAAAAGCTCCAAGGATTATCGCAATCACTTGGTCAAAACCCAAAAGCTCCAAGGATTATCGCAATCACTTGGTCAAAAATCCAAAAAGCTCCAAGGATTATCGCAATCACTTGGTCAACCAAAAAGCTCCAAGGATTATCGCAATCACTTGGTCAACCAAAGAATCCAAGGATTATCGCAATCACTTGGTCAAACACAAAAAGCTCCAAGGATTATCGCAATCACTTGGTCAAAAATCCAAAAAAACTCCAAAGATTATCATAAATTCTTGGTCACCCAAAAAGCTCCAAGGATTTTCGCAATTTCTTAGTCAAAACCTAAAAAGATCCAAGGATTATCGCAATCACTTGGTCACAAAAAGTCTCCAATGATGTCCACAACCACTTTGTCAAAAATAAAAAACAATCAAAAACAACAAAAATTTGCATCTCATTTCTAGGCATAATCAAATTCATCAATAGAGAGTTCGTCTAGCACCGCATATTCACATTCACAAAATCAATCCATCAAAAATACAAAAATATGTAGCTACATTAAGCATTGCATCCACACATTGCATATTCATGGTTGTATAGGTCAAAGGCACCATAGGCTGCAATTGCTCTACTAGTCCATCTTGTTCCGCATTGTTCCATTTTACAAAAACAACAAAAACACCATGCATAACTTTTACCGCACTACGATCAGTGGTCTATAAATGTACCAAGATTTTCAGTGATTCAGTCATCATTTTCCTCTTTAGCCATGTAATGTATCAAGTCAAACAGATTTTACGAAGGTAGAGTCATACTTGAAATACACCTTGTTACGTAACATCCCAACATAAACTGAACACATTAAACAATTCCTGAGTTGTGTGAACGAAAGATGAAACCTGCATAGTAATCTAGGTCACCACAAGCGAAACGGTTATCTTGATCATCCCCCTCTGCGAATGACCCCTAGAATGCTGAGAGTTGGCAAAAGGACAAGCATCCTCCCTACCCAATTCCCTAAGAATCCCTAAAGTTCTCAATAGTTGAAAAACATCAAAAAATTTGCAAAACGTCAAACTCCAAAATCTGACATCCTACAGTGCACACATCAAAAGGCACAAGCAATAGTGATTTTCGTCACTCCATATCCCCAATCCCTTACTCAAAAGAAAAATAAATCAAAATAAACAGTGATCTTATCACTACAAACGAGCAAGTATCCCAATACAATTGAAGAAAAAAAGGGAGTGGAACTTGAATCCCTAGAACTCTCAGCATTCTAAAAGGTCATAAGGCAAGCCTCAATATCGATTTGGTTGATAGCCTATCGATAACTGGCGGCAAACTTCTCGCATGACGATATATCTATCACATTAACTTGTGTATAGATCAATGTTTGCATGTGGATGAGCTAGCTTATGGCATCCTAGATTACACCGCAAATTAATCTTAGTACATACAACAAAGGAATTCGTGGAGCTAATTAGGTGATCCTCAGTATAGTTTCGGTTGAAAGCCCATCT
Source organism: Wollemia nobilis (assembly GCA_028583015.1). NCBI lineage: Eukaryota > Viridiplantae > Streptophyta > Pinopsida > Araucariales > Araucariaceae > Wollemia > Wollemia nobilis. Next base: position 9,572,147 of record JAQPPZ010016858.1, on the reverse strand, counting down.
GGCACTAGCGGTATCCTAAAAAAATACCACTAAATGAACTCAATTGCACACACAGGGATGTGAAATAGCTCGGTTAAAAACAAGTCTGACTCATACTTTGTTCAAAAGTCTTGTAAGACAAAGTACAGTCTTGGCTAGTGAGTTAAAACCGTCTGAGTCTCAGAAAACCTTAGCTACATTTCTAAACCAACTGCGCTAGAGCCAGATCCGAAGTGAAAAGACCATCAAGCTGGGGGTACCTCTATCCCCTAAAGAACCATAATTCAAACCCAAAATACTCCAAGGATTATCGCAATCACTTGGTCACCCCAAAAGCTCCAAGGATTATCGTAATCACTTGGTCACCCAAAAATCTCCAAGGATTATCGCAATCACTTGGTCACACAAAAATCTCCAAGGATTATCGCAATCACTTGGTCACCCAAAAAGCTCCAAGGATTATCGCAATCACTTGGTCAAAACCCAAAAGCTCCAAGGATTATCACAATCACTTGGTCAAAAATCCAAAAAGCTCCAAGGATTATCGCAATCACTTGGTCAACCAAAAAGCTCCAAGGATTATCGCAATCACTTGGTCAACCAAAGAATCCAAGGATTATCGCAATCACTTGGTCAAACCCAAAAAGCTCCAAGGATTATCGCAATCACTTGGTAAAAAATCCAAAAAAGCTCCAAGGATTATCATAAATTCTTGGTCACCCAAAAAGCTCCAAGGATTTTCGCAATTTCTTGGTCAAAACCTAAAAATCTCCAAGGATTATCGCAATCACTTGGTCACCAAAAGTCTCCAATGATGTCCACAACCACTTGGTCAAAAATAAAAAACAATCAAAAACAACAAAAATTTGCATCTCATTTCTAGGCATAATCAAATTCATCAATAGAGAGTTCGTCTAGCATCGCATATTCACATTCACAAAATCAATCCATCAAAAATACAAAAATATGTAGCTACATTAAGCATTGCATCCACACATTGCATATTCATGGTTGTATAGGTCAAAGGCACCATAGGCTGCAATTGCTCTACTAGTCCATCTTGTTCCGCATTGTTCCATTTTACAAAAACAACAAAAACACCATGCATAACTTTTACCGCACTACAGTCAGTGGTCTGTAAATGTACCAAGAGTTTCAGTGATTCAGTCATCATTTTCCTCTTTAGCCATGTAATGTATCAAGTCAAACAGATTTTATGAAGGTAGAGTCATACTTGAAATACACCTTGTTACGTAACATCCCAACACAAACTGAACACATTAAACAATTCCTGAGTTGTGTGAACGAAAGATGAAACCTGCATAGTAATCCAGGTCACCACAAGCGAAACGGTTATCTTGATCATCCCCCTGTGCGAATGACCCCTAGAATGCTGAGAGTTGGCAAAAGGACAAGCATCCTCCCTACCCAATTCCCTAAGAATCCCTAAAGTTCTCAATAGTTGAAAAACATAAAAAAATTTGCAAAACGTCAAACTCCAAAATCTGACATCCTACAGTGCACACATCAAAAGGCACAAGCAATAGTGATTTTTGTCACTCCATATCCCCAATCCCTTGCTCAAAAGAAAAATAAATCAAAATAAACAGTGATCTTATCACTACAAACGAGCAAGTATCCCAATACAATTGAAGAAAAGAAGGGAGTGGAACTTGAATCCCTGGAACTCTCAAGCATTCTAAAAGGTCATAAGGCAAGCCTCAGCACCGATTTGGTTGATAGCCTATCGATAACTGGCGGGAAACTTCTCGCATGACGATATATCTATCACATTAACTTGTGTATAGATCAATGTTTGCATGTGGATGAGCTAGCTTATGGCATCCTGGATTACACCGCAAATTAATATTAGTACATACAACAAAGGAATTCGTGGAGCTAATTAGGTGATCCTCAGTACAGGTTCGGTTGAAAGCCCATCTGGCACTGGCGGTATCCTAAAAAAATACCACTAAATGAACTCAATTGCACACACAGGGATGTGAAATAGCTCGGTTAAAAATAAGTCTGACTCATACTTTGTTCAAAAGTCTTGTAAGACAAAGTACAGTCTTGGCTAGTGAGTTAAAACCGTCTGAGTCTCAAAAAACCTTAGCTACATTTCTAAACCAACTGCGCTAGATCCAGATCCGGAGTGCAAAGACCATCAAGCTGGGGGTACCTCTATCCCCTAAAGAATCATAATTCAAACCCAAAATGCTCCAAGGATTATCGCAATCACTTGGTCACCCCAAAAGCTCCAAGGATTATCGCAATCACTTGGTTACCCAAAAAGCTCCAAGGATTATCGCAATCACTTGGTCACACAAAAAGCTCCAAGGATTATCGCAATCACTTGGTCACCCAAAAATCTCCAAGGATTATCGCAATCACTTGGTCACCCAAAAAGCTCCAAGGATTATCGCAATCACTTGGTCAAAACCCAAAAGCTCCAAGGATTATCGTAATCACTTGGTCAAAAATCCAAAAAGCTCCAAGGATTATCGCAATCACTTGGTCAACAAAAAAGCTCCAAGGATTATCGCAATCACTTGGTCAGCCAAAGAATCCAAGGATTATCGCAATCACTTGGTCAAACCCAAAAAGCTCCAAGGATTATCGCAATCACTTGGTCAAAAATCCAAAAAGCTCCAAGGATTATCACAAATTCTTGGTCACCCAAAAAGCTCCAAGGATTTTCGCAATTTCTTGGTCAAAACCTAAAAAGATCCAAGGATTATCGCAATCACTTGGTCACCAAAAGTCTCCAATGATGTCCACAACCACTTGGTCAAAAATAAAAAACAATCAAAAACAACAAAAATTTGCATCTCATTTCTAGGCATAATCAAATTCATCAATAGAGAGTTCGTCTAGCACCGCATATTCACATTCACAAAATCAATCCATCAAAAATACAAAAATATGTAGCTACATTAAGCATTGCATCCACACATTGCATATTCATGGTTGTATAGGTCAAAGGCACCATAGGCTGCAATTGCTCTACTAGTCCATCTTGTTCCGCATTGTTCCATTTTACAAAAACAACAAAAACACCATGCATAACTTTTACCGCACTACAGTCAGTGGTCTGTAAATGTACCAAGAGTTTCAGTGATTCAGTCATCATTTTCCTCTTTAGCCATGTAATGTATCAAGTCAAACAAATTTTACGAAGGTAGAGTCATACTTGAAATACACCTTGTTACGTAACATCCCAACACAAACTGAACACATTAAACAATTCCTGAGTTGTGTGAATGAAAGATGAAACCTGCGTAGTAATCCAGGTCACCACAAGCGAAACGGTCATCTTGCTCATCCCCCTATGCGAATGACCCCTAGAATGCTGAGAGTTGGCAAAAGGACAAGCATCCTCCCTACCCAATTCCCTAAGAATCCCTAAAGTTCTCAATAGTTGAAAAACATCAAAAAATTTGCAAAACGTCAAACTCCAAAATCTGACATCCTACAGTGCACACATCAAAAGGCACAAGCAATAGTGATTTTCATCACTCCATATCCCCAATCCCTTGCTCAAAAGAAAAACAAATCAAAATAAACAATGATATTATCACTACAAACGAGCAAGTATCCCAATACAATTGAAGAAAAGAAGGGAGTGGAACTTGAATCCCTGGAACTCTCAGCATTCTAAAAGGTCATAAGGCAAGCCTCAGTACCGATTTGGTTGATAGCCTATCGATAACTGGCGGCAAAATTCTCGCATGACGATATATCTATCACATTAACTTGTGTATAGATCAATGTTTGCATGTGGATGAGCTAGCCTATGGCATCCTGGATTACACCGCAAATTAATATTAGTACATACAACAAAGGAATTCGTGGAGCTAATTAGGTGATCCTCAGTACAGGTTTGGTTGAAAGCCCATCTGGCACTGGCGGTATCCTAAAAAAATACCACTAAATGAACTCAATTGCACACACAGGGATGTGAAATAGCTCGGTTAAAAACAACTCTAACTCATACTTTGTTCAAAAGTCTTGTAAGACAAAGTACAGTCTTGGCTAGTGAGTTAAAACCGTCTGAGTCTCAGAAAACCTTAGCTACATTTCTAAACCAATACCATCAGAAAATACAAAAAAAAGAAAAACCATGTATACATGTAAATTTATGCATCACAGTAATCGCCTAAAAACAAAATAACAGAGTTCTAAAAAGTCTATGGTGCCATAGCCAAACATCACAAATCCCACTCATCCATTTCATATCTGCATATCACATATAAATAAAAAAACATGTGCATTCATCATAGCATATTCATCCATCAAAATAAATCAACATGCATACATCCATATTCATCAACCATCATGCACAAGATCAAAGAAAATCAAAACAACAAAAACAACAAATAAATGCAACACAAAAACAAAAAGCAATAAACATTGCCAGACACAAGTGCTCTTGCACTTAACCTCTTGGCATAGCAAATCGACATCGGGGTCACAAATTATCACTATCCTACTCCCTAAGAAGGCTACCATAGCCGGACCGCTCCACGGGAGTCAGATTTTTGGCAATTTTAATCCCCAATGGCGTCACAAAAACAACAAAAACATCACAAAAATGCAACACAAAAACATAGCAATAAACATTTCCAGACAAGAGTGCTCTTGCACTTAACCTCTTGGCATAGCAAAACTGATGTCGAGGTTTACATTGTCACTATCCTACTCCCTAAGAAGGCTACCATAGCCGGACCGCTCCACGGGAGTTGGATTTTTGCCAATTTTAATCCCCAATGGCGTCACAAAAACAAAAAAACATCACAAAAATGCAACACAAAAACATAGCAATAAACATTTCCAGACACAAGTGCTCTTGCACTTAACCTCTTGGCATAGCAAATTGACATCGGGGTCACAAATTATCACTATCCTACTCCCTAAGAAGGCTACCATAGCCGGACCGCTCCACGGGAGGTCGGATTTTTGCCAATTTTAATCCCCAATGGCGTCACAAAAACAACAAAAACATCACAAAAATGCAACACAAAAACATAGCAATAAACATTTCCAGACAAGAGTGCTCTTGCACTTAACCTCTTGGCATAGAAAAACTGATGTCGGGGTTTACATTGTCACTATCCTACTCCCTAAGAAGGCTACCATAGCCGGACCACTCCACGGGAGTTGGATTTTTGCCAATTTTAATCCCCAATGGCGTCACAAAAACAACAAAAACATCACAAAAATGCAACACAAAAACATAGCAATAAACATTTCCAGACAAGAGTGCTCTTGCACTTAACCTCTTGGCATAGCAAAACTGATGTCGGGGTTTACATTGTCACTATCCTACTCCCTAAGAAGGCTACCATAGCCGGACCGCTCCACGGGAGGTCGGATTTTTGCCAATTTTAATCCCCAATGGCGTCACAAAAACAACAAAAACATCACAAAAATGCAACACAAAAACACAACAATAAACATTGCCAGACACAAGTGCTCTTGCACTTAACCTCTTGGCATAGAAAAACTGATGTTGGGGTTTACATTGTCACTATCCTACTCCCTAAGAAGGCTACCATAGCTGGACCGCTCCACGGGAAGATGGATTTTCGACAATTTCATCCCCAAATGACGTCACAAAAGGGTCAAAGCCCACTCAAAAACAACAAAAATGCAACACAAAAACATAGCAATAAGCATTGCCGAACACAAGTGCTCTCGCACTTAACCTCTTCACATAGCAAAATTGATGTCGGGGTTTACATTGTCACTATCCTACTCCCAAAGAAGGCTACCATAGCCAGACCGCTCCATGGGAGGAAGGATTGCCGACAATTTAATCACCAAATGATGTCACAAAACAACAAAAACAACAAAACATGCAACATAAAAACAAAGCAATAAGCATTGCCGGACACAAGTGCTCCCGCACTTAACCTCTTGGCAAAGAAAATCGATGGCGAGGTTCAAATTATCTCTCTCCTACTTCCCCAAGAAGGCTAACATAGCCAGACCGCTCCACGGGAAGTTAGGTTTTCGATGATTTAACCTCATTACAGCATCACCAAAAGGGTTAACACCCACCAAAAACATGTCCAAATGTTGGAAAAATTGCACACGCTTAACGATAAACCCTTTAAAGGCACCCTTGCACAAGTCATCTTGGGTCAAGCGACTCGTCGCTTCTCTCACGAAGGTCATTCCCTCATCGATTCGTTGCTTGAGGGGGTAGTCACACTTAGTCACCAACCAACAATCACACACCCAATTAAGGAAAACGACATGCATTCAAAGAATCATTGACAAAGACAATCATGCTTCTCTGGGGCGATAAACAAGCAACAATCAAATCAATAAAACACTTGGCATTTAGTGAATCATGAACACAAGGTTCCCCCTGAGGATAAAAATGCCCTTTGCCTGTTCATGATCGATCAATGTCTAAGTTCAAGCCACACCTCAACAAAACAAGTTAATACTTGAAATCAAATTCCTTAGCTCGTCGAAGCAAGGATTCAAGAATGCATGCCCTTTCCATACTTGGGGCATCAAAAGTTGGTTAGGTTACCAAGAAACCCTAATCATTAGTGCTTTGGTTATCTATTTTTGCTCAGCACTGCGTCACCCGCAGCGCTTCCCAAAAAGGGGCATTTGTAGACACCAAAACAGCACCAATACGATTATGTGACTGCAAACACTGATCGCTTTGACAAACACAGCCCCCAAGGCAGCCCTCAGAGGTCAAACAGTGGTCTTAACTACTTTCATAGCAATTTTGTGAGGTCAAGATGCAATTTGGCACACTTAGACACTTTGCCTAGTAATCGTCTCACCCAAGGACGATTGCTAAATTTAAATCGTCTCACCCAGGGACTATTTCTGAAATCGTCTCACCCAGGGACGATTGCTAACTTGAAATCGTCTCACCCAGGGACGATTTCTGAAATCGTCCCTGGGTGGGACGAATTCTAAGCTTAACGGGCAAAAAGACAAATGGTGCCAAGTGGCAGCCTAGAACAGTTAGTTGATGAATCCTGCCTTGCACGCGTGTGTAGGTGGACAGAGGGGCCGTTAGAAGACTGTCACAAAAGGCATTTATCAAAGCCCAAGTCAACGGAGGACTCCCCTCCCTCATGGGAAGACAAGACTACCACATGGTGCCTATGACCAACACATGGCATTTGTGCTTCCCTCCCAAAAGAGACCCCATGGGTCTATAAAAGGTGGGACTTTTCTCACCCAAAATATACAGGTGGAAGGAGTTTTCAAGCAATGAAGTGCTGCCGAGTTGAAGACCCACTTGCATCCCTTTTGGTTCATCTTTCCACATCCACCAATATCTTTTGCAAGGGAGGTTGTTGGGTGGCTTTTGGAAGCTTGAATCAGACCTAAATCCAACACATGGACACCTGAACCAACCAATTCGCCGACCCCCCAATCCTAAAAGGTTTTGGGCCCATCCCTAGTGGATTGGCGCCGGAATCAAGTGCCAACGGTGGGAGGCCCACTTGGGCACCCCCACACTTTCTAGGTTTTAGAGCATTCTAGATTACTTTTTCAGGTTGCATTTTGTGTTATTATGTTTGGTTAACTCACAACTGCAATTTCGTAACTTTTGGTCAGATTCTAGTATGTTTTGTGTCGCTTTGTTGTTTCACTGACTTGCAGGTGGCGAGATCAAATTCCCGATGGTAGAGGCCAAATTGGGAGAATCCGACCATCTGGGTCGTCCCAAAATGGACCCAATTACATAACCCCCTTGTTTGCAGGGCATTTTGCAGGTCTCGGGAATCGACATTGGAGCAGCAGCAGGTCGGCTTCTTCAACACAGAAGAATTCGTCCCACCCAGGGACGAATTGCAGTCAGAGATCGTCCCACCCAGGGACGAATTCCAGAATTCGTCCCACCCAGGGACGAATTGCAGTCAGAAATCATCCCACCCAGGGATGAATTCCAGTTGAAGGCAGATTGGCCAGCTGTCTCAGTGGCAATGGCCTTCTGGTAACATTTTCTATCTTCTGGCAAGTTTTTAGGCTATTTAGAATCATTTTGTTTACTGTTTTAGATAAATGTTTGCATGCATATTTTGTTAATTTTAAAGAACAAACACTTTTCACTTGCAGCAGGTGCTACTGACATATTCGTTGTTTCTTTGTTCATAGAAGCAGCAGAGGTAAGGACTCATCAGCGTAAGCGGCGGCATCGTCTTGGCCCGTCCATTCAAACGTGGGCACGCGAAAAGAGGAAGACTAAGTCACATATTGTAACGGATACGAATTTAACGCTCCTAGCCCCCAAAAAGGGAGGAGACGTCTATGTAACCGAGGATAAGATATTTGAATAAAGAGGGCTGTGATTTCTTTACATATTTTATTTCATTTTCAAATTGTCTCCTTTCTTCATTTTTATGCATAGGATTAAAGCGTTACATTTTGTCTTATGTTGCATAATTAGTGCTCCCTCTGCCCGGAATCTCGTGCTTTCAGTTCCTACTATTACGGTCGACTTGTTGCTGCATATTATCATGTGTGTTAACCACATGTATTTCAAAATGGTCTTGATTGACACTAGGTCCTTGATCAATAGAATCATGACCAAGGCACTAAGCCACCTCAAGTTACCCAAGTCACACATTGTGCCTACCACCTTTACATTGAGAACATTTAATGATACACTATGCTCGACGGTTGGTACAATTATTCTACTTATTCATATGGGACTCAAGACCATCCTTGTGATGTGTCACATGATAGAGGGCACCATGCAGTACAAAATTATGATCAAGAGGCCTTGGATTCATGAAATGTGTTGCATCCCCTCTATCTTGCATCAGTGCATGAAATACATTCACGAGGGACAAATTCACGTAGTGTCCTCGAACGAAGAACCATTCAAGTTCATGAACCTATCAAATTTTCCTGGGGGGTTTTGTATTCCTATTGACGCACTTGGATATCTGACTTGTCTCATCGGTTAAGATTCCAATAGGTAAACCAACATCCCATGCTCAACCATCAACATATGAGTCACATAGATCTGAGCACACAATTGCAACTTCTCTAAAGTTGAATACATCAGCAATGCATTGACAAGTCAAGAAGTTAAAGGTAAAATTGGGTGAGAAAGTGGAAAATCATGTGCCCAGATCAGTCACCAATGAGACTCCCACTCCCATGGATGTGGAAGAACCTCAAGATAAAGTCGAGGAGGCACCTCAGCCTACTTCGCTTGCATCTTCATTAGGGTCATCTGCACCATAGGTGATCATTCATCTAGCCAGCATAGGGTTGGGTGAGTATCTTGTGCAAAATGTTACTTTTGGACCTATCCTAAAAACTGCAAAAGAGATGGGCCGACCGCATGCCCATCGATTTTTGATTAGATCTGTAGTGTCGTTGGGTGAGCCACCCAACCAAACAAACTTTGTCTATGCAGGGCTGGATCAAGCGCCCACTAGAATGTCCATAGATGAGGATGATGATGAGCCATTCACTATGAATGTGCACTATCTGTCCAACCTAGAATACGCCATGCACATTTTTGAGTCGTATCATTGGCATGGGCATGGCTTGGGTCTTTTTGAACAAGGATGTAGAACTCCACTCGAACCTCATTATCAGTTAGCTACTGATAGGTTTGGGTTAGGGTTACAAGTATAGGGTCATGATGATTTGCTTGTTGCATCCTTAGATCACATGTACTTGAGTCTGGGGGATGATGTGGATTTTACTCCATATCACCCTGATCCTTCCAGCTATTGGAGGACTCACCAGACGGTATCATTTGTTACCATAGGGCCACCTGATTCATACCATGACGGGCCCTTAGAGGACAACCCCAGAGACAACCTAGGTAACCAAATTCGTGGTGCTACCAATGACACTGGTATGCAGGGGCATGACCCCCATGTTGTAGGTGATCTCGAGTTAGGAGATCTTTGTGATGATGATGGAGAGGAGTCCACCTCCAAGATGAGTGGACCTAGTTATGATGCAGATGATGAGTCCTCAAATGATGATCAATCTGAGGAGGAAATCAAGCCGACCTTTCTAGGTCCGACGTTTATACGCCATCTGCTGCCTATGGAACAAGTGGAAGAGACAAATGAGTGCTTCATAGTCGATAGTGATTATAAATATGAAACAAAGGAGGCTTACTTAAAGCCTCACCCAGCTGATCTCCCACTGTGCATAGACACAATAGAGTGGCCCATCCATGGTAGTGACCACAGTGATGTAGATGAGAGGATCGATTCCAGGCTCATGTATCCACAATATCTATTGCCTAGGGAATCGAAGCATGTTATGGAGGAAGTCCCTCCCAACACTGAGCGCTCTGAGGAAGGAGTAGTGCCAGTTTACATGGTAGTATCATATATACGATCATTCTATCAGATTTATCCGGATAGTGATGATAGCGACCGTAGAATCAGATACATGGGACCACATCTACCTAATCCCTCCTTAGAAGAGGGGGGAAGTGACGGATTGTATTTGTACAGCGATGATGAGGACTCGATGGAGATGGCCTATTTGGGACCTCACCACTTATGCAATAGGCCTCCACCTAGAGGTCCCCCACCTATTACAGTTGTAGGTTTGCATCGAGAGATTAATCTCCATCGTAGCCTGAGGGAAAGAAGAGAGCTCGAAGAGAGGTATCAGGAACTCTTTCCCGATCTGCCTACGTACGTGGAGCTCCTTGAGTCGAGAGATCCCATTTTGTAGCCAGTGCATCGGGAGGATCCAGTTATATGGGCATCCCATAGAGAGGATCCATTTGTGCCCATACCATCCGAACTAGATCTCGGGTACGAAAGCTACGCTTCAGAGATAGAGTTTTGTCCATGTGGTTTCGAAGATCAATTCCATTCCATCAATATGGTCTCCATCGATTTGACCACTCCACTCCGCAATCCAGCAGATCCATCCAAACCACTGCATCTAAACATGGATGCTATCGATTGGGATCGTGCTGACTCACCAGTCCAGCCTAAAGATTTCTTCCCAAATGAAGAAATGTTGCAACCATTTCATTTCACACCAGGTTGTGCTCATGATGTTTGTCACATCGAGGATGCTTCCCAAGAGGAACATGTGAACCCAGTTGATGACATCCATCTGATTCCTATGCCTCACCAGCTTGAGGAGGGATCACACATGTCAGTAGAGAAAACCTTCGATGTGGATATCAGTAAAGATCCCACCAATCCAAAGAAGGTTAGATTTGGAGAGAGTCTCACTCCGGATGAGCATGATAGCATCATCCCTCTACTGAAAGAGAGACCTGATCTCTTTTCTTGGACTTACAAAGACATGCCGGGTCTAGATCCAAAATTGGTTACTCATAACCTTTCGCTAGATCTGTCGAAGAAGCCAATCAAGCAAAAACTCAAAAAGATGCATCCAACAGTAGCCTTAATGGTAAAATATGAGTTGCAAAAGTTGTTGGACGTAGAGTTCATCATCTCCATCGACTATCCAGAATGGGTGTCCAATATGGTGCCCATAGGAAAGCCAGATGGAAGGGTCCGTATTTGTATGGATTTTAGAGATCTCAACAAGGCAACACCCAAAGATTCATTTTTGTTGCCAAATATCGATGCTCTGGTAGACGCCACTGTAGGTCATGAAATGCTCTCCCTTATGGATGGTTTTTTTGGATATAACCAGATTCGGATTAAACTCGAAGATCAGCATAAAACCGTGTTCATAATGCCATGGGGGACATTTTGCTACAAAGTTATGCCATTCGGTCTTAAAAATGTTGGTGCCACATATCAGCGGGCTATGACATATATCTTTCATGACTACATGCATAAAATATTAGAAGATTATATCGATGACTTACTAGCTAAGTCATTGCTATGAGTAGAGCATGCAGAGGTCTTAAGGAAGGTCTTCGATCACCTGATAGAGCACAATGTTAGGTTGAATCCTAAGAAGTGTGTATTTGGTGTAACTTCAGGAAAACTCTTGGGATTCATCATTTCTAAATGAGGCATCGAAGTAGACCCAACAAAGGTCATGACTATTCTAGAGATGCGTCCTCCCACTAATATCAAAGAACTAAGAAGCCTTCAGGGCAAAGTAGCATCCATAAAGTGATTCATCGCTCAATTATCGGATAAGTGTCGACCCATGAATCGACTGCTACACAAGGGGGTCCCATTTGATTGGGATAAGGAATGCAAGGTAGCCTTTGCTGAGATTAAGCAATACCTGGCAACGCCACCAGTACTAGCTCCACCAAGGCCAGATGAGCCTTTTTTGCTATATATATCGGCAATCGACTTTGCATTAGGGACCATGTTAGCCCAAAAGAACGTGCAAGGCAAAGAGCAAGCCATATATTACATCAGTCGCACCTTGGTGAGTTATGAGTCAGGATATGCATATGTTGAAAAACTTTGTTTAGCAGTAGTGTTCGCTACCAAGAAATTATGGCATTACATGCTAAGTCATACCACATATGTTATATCAAAATAGAATCCTTTGCAGTACATGATGAGCAAGACATATCATAACACACGTACTACAAAGTGGATCATGCTATTGATAGAATTTGATTTGCAATTCATCAGCCAAAAGTCCATCAAGGGACAAGTCATAGCTGATCAACTGGCTGAGGCACCACTATCCAACAATAGGCCTCTAACCATTGAGCTTCTAGATGATGCGGTCTTCATAATATCTGAAGCTCCCAAACCCGAGGAACCAGAGAATAATGTTGATATGACATTGTTCTTCGATGGTTCAAAGTGTGAGCAAGGGGGTGGTGCAGGAATAGTGTTTTTCATGCCACAAGGAGCTCCAATGCCCTTGTCGTTCAAGTTAGACTTTTCATGCACCAACAATAATGCTGAGTACGAAGCCCTACTTTTGGGCCTCCACATAGCCATCGCCATGGGTATTAAAATACTGAACATTTTTGGTGATTCTCTGCTCATAGTCAACCAGGTTAAGGGGCTCTTTCAGTGTCGATGTCCCATGCTGAAAGCCTACAAAGATCTTGTTGCCACTTATCTGGCTAAACTTGAATGGTATGACATCGAGGCAATCCCTCGTTCATCAAATAGGTTCGTAGACACCATGGCATCTTTGGGGTCCTTGATCCCTCAGAATCCTTCTACCAATTTTACTACCATCCATGTTAGGATGCTCTCACACCCAACAGCGGAGCGTGCAGCCTTTGATAACAAAGAGTCAGTCAACATGATTGTCATGGAACCAACAGCTGATTGGTTCCGTAGAGTGGAAGACTTTCTTAAGCAGGCACCCTGGGAGTCATTGACTTCTTAGAGTCCTACGGGGAGTGGTACTACCATTCACCACAAGGTTGTTTCCCAGTCTGCATTTGCAAAGCTAAATACGTAGGGGGAGCAGGCCATCTTAGCAGTCGAAGCTGAGGCTTGTCAAAGCTGGATGTTGCAAATCCAAGACTTCCTAAAACTTGGTATGATTCCAGAAGGATTGTCACGTGCCGCAAGATGCACATTTAAATAGAAAGTGACTAAGTATGTCTTGATAGGAGATATTTTGTACCGACGTAGCTACGAAGGAGTCCTCCTTCGATGTCTTGAGCCCCAAGAGTCATCTTGGGCAATCTTAGAAGCTCACGACGGTACGTGCGATGGCCATTTCAGCGGCATGGCTATCATCAAACACATCCTTCGCATGGGTTATTATTGGCCCACTATGGAGAAGGATTGCAATGTGTATGTCAAGAAATGCATTAAATGTCAGCATCATGCTAATCTTACGCACTTGCCATCATAGGCCTTATAGCCCATTCAGGTGGCTTGGCCATTTGCTCAGTGGGGACTAGATCTGATTGGCAATATTTCCCCTCCATCATCAGGCCGACATACATTCATTATCATGGCTACTGAGTATTTTACAAAGTGGGTGGAAGCCATTCCCCTTACAACGACCACTGGAGCTCGCATCGCAGAATTTATTCTCGAGCATATCATATGTCATTTTGGGATACCATCCAAAATAATTTTGGATAATGGAACTTCTTTTAAGAACAAAACTATGTGGGCTTTAACGTCTAAATACCGCATTAAACATAGTTTTGCAACTCCATATTATCCACAAGCAAACGGGCAAGTTGAGGCCTCAAACAAGACTATGGTAGCCATCTTGAAAAATACAGTGCAAGAACACCACAAGGATTGGCATATACAACTGCCCCTTGCATTATGGGCTTACAGGACTAGCATTCGGATGCCCATTGGGGCAATGCCATTTTCACTAGTATATGGCACTGAGGCCATTATGCCCTTAGAGTTGGAAATTCCAATGCTGCACGTCGCATTGAAAGAGTTCATCGATGACGACACCGCGCGGCAAGCTCACCTCGATCAATTGATGTTGCTTGATGAACGTCGCGTGAATGCCCTCGAGCATCTCCACGTTTATCAGGAGCGATTAAAATGAGCTTACAATATCAAAGTCCACCAGAGAGACTTTGAAGTTGGGGATCTTGTGCTGAAAGAGAACCAACAGAACTCGAATTTGTCACCTGACATGCGAGACAAATTCGTGGCTAACTAGCTAGGGCCTTACATCATATCTAAAAATATTGGTCTAGGTACCTATCGCCTAACATCACTAGAGGGTGTGGAAGAGCTTGAGCCTCTCAATATCATCCATCTTAAGGTGTTCTATGCTTGAGAGTGTAGTAAAGGCACCAAAGGCATTTGTAAGCCCTTTGGTCAACCCAAAAGCCTCGAGGGTTTTGTCTAAACCGCTCGGTCATCCCAAAAGGCCCCAAGCTCTCTGATTAAGAAGCTTGGTCAAGAAAAGGCACCAAGGATTTCCAAAAATTGCTTGGTCAACCCAAAGGCTCCGAGAGTTCCTATAACTTCTCGGTCATCCCAAAAGGCTCCACGCCCTCTTGTTGAGAGTTTGGTCAACTAAAAGGTTCCAAAGGTGGCTGTAAAACCTTTGGTCAAGTCAAAAGGCTCCAAGGATTTCTAAAAATCACTTGGTCAACCCTAAAAATCTCCAAGGACATGTACTCATCGTTTGGTCAAATATGAAAGCTCAAAAACCTATAAAAATCAAGAAAAATATATAAAAGTCCAAAAAAATTTGATAAAGCTTAAAATCCAAAAACATTTGCATTTGCATTTTGCATTTTCATCTGCATTCACACATGCATTCACATCATCATATTGCATTTAGGCATTTGTCATCCATTGCATTCCACAGTAGAGTGTAATGCATTTATCAAAGTTTTACAAACAATCACATGTTTGTATGACAATCATGCACCCTTGCATTTATCATAATTCATTGCATTCGTACATGATACCTGTTGTGGAGACCTATGTATGTATATTAAGTTTTCTTGTCACTCAGCCATACCTAGTGGGTTCTTCAGATATTGTAGAAAGCTTGCTTTGCTGTTATAGACAAGGTCATTAGTTGGGATAGTGCCTCAACATATCAGAATCCCGTCACTAAGCAAAACAATATAAAATCCTGCTAAGACGAGAGAGGATGAAAGCCATGAAAGCAGTCTTAGGTATCTAGAGAGATGGGTCTCACGACCTGCTTATCTTGCAAATAGTCGGTTTAGAAAGGTGTACTTTGGCAAAAGGACAAGAATTTCCCCTATAAATCCCAAAGTCACAAAATTTAAATCCCAAGTTACAAAGTGCAAAAAAACAAATTTCAAGTTCAAAATATAAAGTGACATAGTGAATCAAAAGCACTATAAAAATCCCTTGCTCAAAGAAAATGGTAACACGTGGA
This sequence comes from Wollemia nobilis, assembly GCA_028583015.1. Taxonomy (NCBI): domain Eukaryota; kingdom Viridiplantae; phylum Streptophyta; class Pinopsida; order Araucariales; family Araucariaceae; genus Wollemia; species Wollemia nobilis. The sequence continues at coordinate 9,556,421 of JAQPPZ010016858.1, read as the reverse complement.
CTAACAATGATTTTTATCACTACATCTGAGCAAGTAAGAAGGGTGAGAACTTGAATCCCTAGATTGTACACCTTTTGAAAGCCATAGAGTGATCCCCGATCGCAGCAATGGGTTGGAAGAGTCCCGCCTGCAATCGAAGGGGTAGTTCTATTGGGTGATCCCCAAACGTAGCAATGGGTTGAAAGAGTCCCGCCTACATTTGGAGGGGTAGCCCTGATCAATTTGCAAGATGAGCTAGCTCTAGGTACTTAGGATTGTCTAGTTGTATAAGTCTAATCAAAGCTGAAACAAGGATGATACAATCGTATGAGGAACCCTATCTCACATATGGGTTGAAAGAGTCCCGACTGACATACGGGGTATGCTTACGATCTATCTAAAAATACTCACATGCACACACAGGGATTATGAATAGTTGGGTCTGTCATGGCAAAAGCCTTGTCCAATATAAGCCTGGTATAGTTAGTATGTGATTTTTGGAGAGGTCTACTAGGGTGTTTGAGTCTCAAGGAAAACCCCAAAAAGTGCTCCAATAGCAACAAAATACCAAATCTCATTAGACTACAGAAATACGAGTCATTCATTCATCAAAATGCATTTTACAAAGTACAATCAAACATATAAGATAGATACCGCATGAAGATCAGAAATGATGTTTAGACGACCACTGATTATATAGTACAAAATGACATAACCATTCATTAGCATGTCACCAATCCATTTCACTGCATTTCATAAGTGGGTGATTAATTGATTAAGTTCTTGTAATGAGAATTATCAATAATTTTGCATGATTGTTATACATTCTGTGGTGTCATATTTTAAAAATTGATATACACAGTTTACATTCATTCATTATGTTTTAAGTGATTAAAGCATACAGGTTCATCTCCATTAGATTATGATTCCGTACATAATGCATTACCATACATTGCATAGCATATCATAAACTGCATAAAATATACGCATGCCCACAAAGAAAAAATAAATATGCGTTAAAAATAAACATCGCATCCATCTACATACATCATATGTCGCACATCTAATCATCTAGATCACTGCATATCATCATCATAAAGTAGAAAAGCTATCTAGTGCATGACATCCATACATCGCATCATATAAACATAGCATTTAAATACGCATTGCATCCATGTGCATCAAATAAACATAAAATCAAAAATTAATAAATACACATGTACACATAATGAGCCATGAAATATCATATCATATATATGTGTCCAAATGAGTACATAGGGAGTACAAAATGCCCGTAGGCTACAACTATGTAGGTCCTCGACCTTACACACAAAATGATACATCAAAACTATAGTAGGCAGCTACTATAAATCAGATCTAGGCTACTCCCCCTGTATTGGAGCTCTCACCACCTCCCTCTACACTATGCTCTGGAGCCTGCTCTCTTGGCTGACCTGGCACCTATGGTGGATCCTACTATGGATCCTACCTACACCAAAGCCTAATGCACCCAGCACATGGGAAACTGGTAACTATAGTAGGCTAGTCCTCTAGCTGGAGGCCCTTGATGTCTACCCTGGATCTCTAGCCCTAGCCTGTGACCTCATTGTGTGCATGCTAGAGGACCTATGCATCCTCTCAGTTCGGTGAGTCCTATGACTCGAGCTCATTGTGGACTGCCTTGAGGTCCTAGACCTGGTACGCTATGACTCTACTACAAAAGGATCCTCAGGAACCGGTAGCCCTTGCATCTCTATGTAGCCGACTAGCTGATCAACACGAGCAAGCTGGGCTACGTGCATCTCATTGGTCCTCATGACCATACCACACAGTCACATCACCTCAGTAGTCAGATCTTGTATAGCTAGTGTACCTACTACTGGTACCGTAGGAGACCCCATGATAGCTTGAGGAGGCCCCATAATAGCTCCCCTCATTGCTCATGTGAGATCCTACTCTACCTCTACTATAGTCCATTGCACCTATGCCAACTCTAGGGTAGTCTATAGTCTCTACACCTAGGCCTCTACATCAGTAGCTCGAGTCATGAGCTCCTATATCTGGCCCTGCACCTCAGTTAGGCACCTCCCTATCAGCCACCTTCACCTCTAGAGTGGCGATGGTGGTATCTCTCTCCCGTATGCATGTGAAATCACCCAATCTGACTCTGCAAGTCAGCAACCTATGCTAGCAGCTATCCCTCTACGCTGTCAGGAGGGACCTCACCCTCCTCTAGAGCATCCTCCTTAGGGTCGATCTTTGGTAGGTCCTCAATGGTGGCCTCTGCACCCCAACCACCCTTAGTACGTTGCGCACCCTACGCCCATCAGGATCTACCTCTACCTCTACCTCTAGCTCTCGACCTAGAGGCCCGGTATCGTGCCATCTAAATAGAGACCACCACCCATCATAGTCAGGCGTGGTCCCAGTAGCCTCAACTCCTGCCTCTTAGAAGTCATCAGGTGCATCTCCTAGTGGTAGAGGAACTATCAGTGGGAGATCCCTCTCTAGAGCTAGGCGTCTGTACCTCAGGGGCATATCTGGTAGGTCCTACACCATGCCAAACTATCATAGGACATGAGAGAAAAATTGATACTCTCTCACCTCTGGCTTACGCTAGATGAGCCATCTATCTCGGTGGGCCCATCGTAGCCACTCGTCCACCTCTGGCCATATAGGACAATCCATGTAGGGGTGCCAGACGACGTCCCCTGGCCCAAGTGCCACAAAACTGATGATGTAATGCTGTGTATCCCTAGCATGAGCCCTACTATGGACACCCTCCTCAGCACGAGGCCAACAGGTAGTGTAGCACTGATGAGCGTCATCTAGGGTAGTGATGCATAGAGGTAGGTCAGTAGGATGCTCGATCCAGATATGCTACCACCCCTAGATCTGTAGCAAAAGGCTATAGTTGATGCCCTTACGACTTCACTCCATAATCTGGTATAGCTCTTGGTAGAGCTGACATAGTAAAGTGCTCCCCTAGGCTAGCAGTAGTGGCTCCTCCATCGAGCTCTGAAGCACCCTCCAAGTAGGGGCTAGCATGTTCTAGGGAATCCTCATGCCCGAGGAGTCTGGAAGGACAATCTGAATGATGAGGTGCATGAAAAGGGCCTCTCGAGCAGAGAAGATGTCATCCCGATACCAGTCCTCGATGTGCACCCCTCCATGGTCTGCATCATCCTGTGCATCGATGCTCTGATCATCGAAGATGGCAGCAAAAATGGCATCCTTTGCCGTGTAGGTAGAGGAAATGATAGCCTCACCATCGATAGGGATCCTAAAGATCCTGTAGACGTCCTCTAGTGTGATGGTCATCTCACCAGGAGGCAGGTGAAATGTGTTGGTCCACGCATTCCAACGTCGGGCCAACGTAGTAATATAGGCCTGATCTACCCTAATGGTGGGTAGATCCATGACATAACCAAACCCGATGACTCGAAACCATGCTCGGTCATCATCCGACAAGGCCTCATGGAGAGTCCTCATCAAGTCAGGCTCCCACGCTCTAGAAGTTAACTTTTAAAAAAAAAAAAAAAAAAAACATAATGTAAGCTAAATCTAGCTAAGCAGAGCTACAGAAAACTACAAAAAAAAAAAACAAGCAATTGCAGCCTACAACTGCAACTTGCGGTCCCCAATTTGCAAATTGGGAACCACAGCTACAAATTGCGGTCCCCAATTTGCAAATTGGGAACCGCAGCTGCAACTTGCGGTCCCCAATTTGTAAAATTGGGAGCCATAGCTGAAACCTGTGGTTCCCATTTTGCCACCTAGGAACCGTAGCTACCAGCTATGGTTTAGGAGTGGCACCCATTTTGGGTACCCTCCTAGACCACTAATGCATAAAAATTAAATTCTAATCTAACCTAAACTAGTGGGGTTCATTATCGATAGTTTAATGAGGTTCAATTTCTGCATTTATTAAGTGTGGTTTATTTTACTCATATGGAGTGTGAGGTCTCAGTTTCGAGTTACCTTGCCCACATTCTATCCCTGGCTAGTCGATGGCTGATCAGGATCCACCATCAGGGAAGAACGAGTGTAAAGGTTGTTGAGTTTGACAGCGTTCCATATCAGGGAATGTCTTCTCTCTCTCAGAGCTCTCAAATTGCTAAAGGTTGTAGGAAAATAATGAAAAATTGCAAATAGGATTTCAATTTATAGGTTCTCCTAGTCTCTACAGACCACAGCTGACACCCATGGTCCACAAACTAGGGTCTTCCACCCGCAGGTCTGACCTGCGGTCCCCAAAATTTGATAGTGCACACCGTAGGCCATACCCACGGTCCACAACTAGTAATAAATGCGCTAAAAACCCATCGTGGGAAGGTCTAAAAAGGTAAATTAATGACTCCCAGTGGATAAAAATCAAAATAAATGATCAAAATTGCAAATTTGGTGACATTAAAAGCACCAGGATCAATCCAATAAATGCAAAATTAAACAAAAAAAATAAAAAAATGAAAAACCAAATGCGCCTCGTATTCAGTGATTTATCCTATAAACTTGGCGGTTGCAGCGACTTGCGATCCATGCAATCCGACAAGATGAGTAAATCACAATAAGGACATTTGGGGTAAAATTGTCATTTCTTTTATGACATCTTTCAGCAAATCATCGACAATATGATTCAACACAAGTCTTCTTGAATTTGTATTATCTTGACTCTCTAAGACGACTATCATAGCCTGACTGCTCCATGGGAGAGAGATGTGCAAATACTACTAAGCATTGCAATCATAAGCTGAACTAGGCCTCGCCAAGGCATTTAAACATCTCAAATCTAAAGTTGTTCAGGATCATTCATTATGGTCAAGCAATTTCGTCGCTTCAGACATTGTCATTACCCTCATCGACTCGTCGCTTGAGGGGGTAGTCATAATTTCATGTCATAATCAAAATCAACAGAAGATCCCGGAGATCGTAGATCCCTTGATCTTGTCAAAATTGCATTCGTCCTTGCGAATCATTGCTAACAACTATCATAAGCTTCCCCCTCTGCTTGGGGTAAATAGCAAATATGAAATTTTGTTTGTAGCTCTCATCCTTCGGTTATATAGGCCTAACTCCTATTGTAGCACCAAAGCTACCCGAATGTCTGATGATGAGTGCAGACTTTTCAAATGTAAGCCTTCCCACATTGGAAGCAATGATTCCAGGATGCGTGTCCTTTTTTTGGACCTGGGGCATCTAATGTTGATCAGACTAATGATCATCATAGAACCTACGACATCATTTTAGGAGGTCTATTTTTCTCAGCGTTGTTCGATCTCACAATGCATCTCAAAAGGGGCATCTGTAGACACCTAAAACATGTCATGCCAAGGGTGACTACTCATATGGACATGCTACAAAACCATATGAAGGATCTTGGATAGACTCCAAGATAGAGCAGTGGTTCTAACCACTCAATTTAGGCATTCTAGCCTAAGTAGTCTGAACCATAGCCCAGACCTACGGTCTCCAGTCTGAACCATGGTTGACACCTACGGTCTATAGTCTGGACCATAGCTGTGACCTATGGTCTGAACTGGAGTTCAGTTAGGCCTTCCATCCAAGCCAAATCGGTTGGAACGACCAAGAGATCTAGAAGGAGGCAGTTGGAGGATGGAAGATTCCAAAGGCTTCCATCCCAACTGTCCTAACCAACCTTCTTGGTCTTGGCTTCTCCATGAAGCCACCCCTAGCCCTAGGGGCATGCTATAAATACCCCCCTTTTTCAATAGGGAGGAGAGGATGAAAGAGAGATAATTTGTATAGCGAAGCGCTGGCGAATTATCGAGCGAGCTAATTGATCAAGAGAGCAGCGAAGCCCTATCAAATTGCATAACGACCTTGTGCATTTGAGAGCCCCTTTGCTATCCATTCAAAGACCAATTAGCCATGGATGCCCTAGGTGCCTAGGAGGATCAAGAAATGCAAATTTGGGTGAACGAAGGCCCTTCACAGTGATTTGACCACCAAATATATCAGAGGACGACAAAGGCGACCCTTGAACATCAATTCGGACAAGGAGGTCAAGCCCACTGCCCCTAATTCTGAGGGCAAACACATCAGAGGTCAAACCATGGCTGTCAGCCATGGTTTATAGTGTAGACCGCCCCTCACAGCTATGGTTTGCAATAGGTTAGAGATCACCTTACTCAGTTTGCTTTTTACCGCATAGATTAGTCATGTTAGTCTTTTCATAGGTTTAATTGCATTTTTAGAGAAACTCTGACCGTAGGAATTAGGTATTTTATGCGTTGTAGTGGGTAGGAGTATATTGGATCTTTTTGATGTTTTATTGCTTCTAATTCGATATTTGTTCAATGCATCATGTGCTTATTCATGTCTTGTATGTTGTAGTATAATTCTTGATACGATTAGAATAGCTTAAAACCTTTCTTTATGCTTTCTTGTTTCATTAGTTTAATGGTATTTACATGTATGATTCTTTAAAGGGCCTCATCACGAGAGGCTATCAATCTCTGTAATCATGCGTTGTTGTTTCTTGTTCATAGGGAGACAGGTGCAGAAAGGAGCCTATATCATAATCCTTCCACATCACGGAGAAGGGGGTTAGCTCTACCCCAAGGCAGTTTGTGAGTAATCACCGGAGCAACAAATAAGCGCGCCTACCCTGTTGAGGGCATTGGCAATTGTAAACATCTGTATCATCTTTGGAGTGACCCTGAGGGGGCATTTTTGTAACCCGAGATCCTTTGAAATATCAATACAAGAAAACTTTGCATTAGTTGGCTTTCTTTGTTCGATTTGTGCATTTTTGTGTGGATCTTTGTGTTTTACGATGGTATAGATCAGTACACTAGTTGGGCAAGCGCCTCTACAGTTATGTCACATACTTGATGAACACTTGACTCTATATTGTATGCACACCTATATATGACTCTTACACTTCTATAAATTTCACACTCTAACCTAAGACACTTGTGTACATCTTTACATTACATATTTGACCTCATAGATATAAGATACTTGTGCACATATACTCAAATTACATGTGCACACTAACTCACATGATACTTGTGCATTTCTTACACATTCACACTTACATAAAAGGGAAATATAACTCACACTCTAAACTATGACTCAACCCTAATCTACTATTTACATATATACCATGAAGGTACCATGGGGGTACATTAGCATGTACCAAATAATGTAATATACTCCAACACCCCTTGTATTACATTATTTGGTTATTGAATACTTTACTCTTCAATCATGGTCTTCATCTTCATTCTTCAAGTGATCTTGCAATGCATGTGATATTTTTATTGAGCTCCATTAGGTTATTCTTCTTCTTGCTTGACTTCATCTTCAGTTACTTTGAGTTCTTCTTTGGATTTATGATCTTAAATATTTATATCATCAAGATTACAAGCTTCTTGAACTCTCTCATTGTCATCAAATTCTTGTATAAGAATTCTTCCTTTGTATTTACCTTTAAATCTACCTTATTTATAAGATAAATTTTGAAAATATTTGATCCACTTTCCTTTTCCTTGTTTTCTTAATGTTTTTTCTTCCTATGTTTTAGAAATTATACACTTGTTAGATGATACTTCAAAAATGAGTATTTGAAAAATACAATATAATGACAATACTAATGCTCTTGCAAATATTCTACAATACTTGTCCTTGTACCAACAGAAAATAGAATAATGAGATTTTCTTCCACAATATTTACATTGATGAAGATTCCAATAATTTGTCTTTTCATAACCAACTCTATTATAATAAATACATCTTGAACATATTTTTATTGATTTATTCATATTTATTAGAGTTTCAAGTTCATTTGTCTTCTTGGTAAAATAACATAACCATTTATGTACTTCCAAAGCTACTCTTTTCTTATTTTCCATGTAGATAAGTTGTAGATGATGAAGATATTCAACATGTTTCGTAGATTCTAATTTTTAAATGAAGTCTGTTGATGAACTACTAGAATAAGATTTTGTAGTAACAAGATCCAATTTTGTATCCTCAAGAATATTTTGTGATCTTGTTGTTTTCTTCTCTCTATCAATATCATCTATCATTCTTTGAAAATAAAGTTTCAATTTATTTACAATATCTTCATTATCTATATTGAATGCATTTTTAATTTCTTCCATGATATGCAATCAATGCTATGATCTATTTCCTTTGAAGTAGACAACCTTATATCTCCTAGGTTTTTAAAATAATTTAAAGTATATAATTTAATACCTATGAAGTAGCAAACCTTATGTCTCCCTAGTTTTAGAAACTAAAGAATGAATTTTGTAAATTTATGTTTTCCTAATATTTGAAGTTGAAATCCTTTTGTCTCCCAAATAAATAAATTTACAAATATTCAAAAACTTTAAATTTGAAAAAATTTACAAAATTAAATAACCTAGTTGAAAACCTTATGAAAAAATATTTTTCAAAAATAACTAACTTTAATCTTAACTCTTCTAAAAATTAAATGACTATAAATAATCCTTATTACTCCAAATAAATAACTTTAATCTTAACTTATAAACTTATCACTCCTTCCTAGAAAACTTTAAGAAACTTAAATTACTCTATTCTACTTATCACTCCATCTAATAACTCAAATAACTCAATAATTCAAATTTATTTTAGTTTAACCTTATGCCTCCTAAGTCAACTTATTAATAAAATATTAGCTTTTCAAAAAACCCTAAAATATAAAATACCTTCTAAAGAACTCCCCTTATTTTGTGCACTCTTCTTCATGTCACTATTATGTGAATGTTGCTCCAGTGATTAATCATGTGGACAAATATTAGTGGGATTTAGACAAATGAGGCATGTCACCATGCATGTTCAAATGTTTCACTTCCTAAACATTGTACTCAAATATAAGGTATATTGCGCTCCAAACAAAAGGTGTAAATGGATTTCAAACATTTATGCCTATCATAACATTCTAATATTATACATTAATCAAGCAATAATGCTTTGCATTCAAATGTGTTAGAATTTTGACTCCAAAGATTCACCAATTGTTGTCAATATTCCCTTTGCCTATCTCACAACTCCGTCTAACAAACATTTTGTCTTCCTTTATGTTTCATCTATCAAACGATTTGGCTTCTTTTTTGTTAGTAAGTGCTTACACTATTTTCAGGGTGTTGTTCCTCTTAGGATAATATTATTATATTGATATTGTTATTTTTATTGGGTTGGTGCTATTCAAATCAATATGATGTTCTCAGGTTGGCACTGCTCATAGTGCACTGCTCTTCTTACAATAGCTTCATCAAGACATTGCCCTTCTTAGGATAACATCCTTAGGGTACTGCTCTTATAATAACTCCCTCATGGCATTGATCTTAGGATAAATTCTTTGGGGCACTACTCTTAGGATAAATTCCCCAGGGTACTGATCTTAGGATAACTTATTTAGGGTGTTGATCTTAGGATAACTTCCTTTTTCCTTTACTTCTACCTTCTACTTAGAACTTTATGTTTTAAATAGCTATTTTTTGTGAGCACTAACTCTTTACTATGTAGTCGTTCATATGATGATCTATATTTTGTGGCTCTACATCCTATTGGATATGTGTTATCTCTACATTCAGTTGACTTTCCCTACAATGACTTGTTCTATGTAGGCTGAATGATACAATATTTTGTATAAACTTTTAAACAATGAATTCTCAACTATTTTGTAGACCAAATGATCCATATTATTTGATTTGTCTAAGTAATACTTCTACTTATTCCTTCTAAAATATTCTTTAACTTCTTCAGCCAAAATCAAGGTCTATGTGACCTGATTTTCTTTATCTCTCTTAATTTCTTCTTTCTTGAATCATTTTCAAGGTCAATATGACCTGAATTTCTTCCTTTTCTTCTTGTTGTCTATAATATCCAATGTCAAGGTCTCTGAACGACATGAATTTCTATCTCTTTTAATGTTAAGGCCTAAATGACGTGTATGTTATTCCTTATGTCAAGGTTAATATCCCTGTGACCTAAAACATGATATCTTGTAGATATTATCTACTAATCCATTGAAGTAAGTTTTATTTATATCTTCTTCAATACTGATATATCTATCTCAATATAAATGTATCTTTCTCAATATCTGATATGTCTTTATTCCTCCCTTTTTTATTTTTCTCACTTTGAAATATAAATTTATCAGTCTCTAGTAATTATGCTCTTATGCTTGAGCTTTATGAGGTTGGTCAATTCAGTTCTATAAATGGCCTCTTTATCTTAGGAATATTTTATTGCTTTTCAATCCACTACTATATTTCCTCTCCTATGTTGGCAATTTTGCTCAAGTGTAGATGTTGTCATTGATGTCAAGAAGTTCTTGAAGCAATTTGATTTGATGCCAAGGAATTTGTTTTGTTGAAAGGTTATTCAGAGCATGATCAGTGAGTTTCCAAGAAGTTCTTAGTGGCCCATTTGCAAAAGATCAAGAAAAAGACAAGTAAGAAAAAGTATGCAGCCGGCTGGAAAAACTATCGCGATTTCACGACATGTTTGAGGAGAGAGAAAGTTTTGGCAAAACTATCATGATTTCACGACATGTTGGAAGAAAGAGAAGAAGCTGGCAAAACTGTCACGATTTCATGACATGTTGGCAGAGAAGGAGAGCAAGATGGAAAGTGTCACGATTTCGTGACATGTCGCATTTTCGTGACTCGAAAAGTGCAGGAAGGCAGAAAAGGAAAAGTGTCACGATTTCGTGACACATTGCCAAGAAAGTTGTACGGACGAAAAAGTGTCACGATTTCACGACATAATGCAGAAAAGAGAGTCCGCAGTGTGAACTATCATGATTTCGTGACAAGTTCGAAGAGAGAGAAAGTAACATGAGAAATGTCACGATTTTGCGACATGTTGTAGAGGTCGAGGTGAGGACTGTCACGATTTCGTGACATGCTAAAAAGCTCAAAGTGAGAACTGTCATGATTTCGTGACATGCAGCAAAGGGAAGAGTTTGAAATGAGAAGCTTTCACGACAGGATGAAAGAAAAGCGTACGGATGTAGAAAGTGTCATGATTTCATGTAAGAAGTGAAGAAGCCAACGGATGAAGATGTAGCGATTTCATGATAGGATGAAAGAAAAGCGTACGGATGGAGAAAGTGTCATGATTTCATGACAGAAACTGGAAGCAAGTCTTCAATAGGAGAGGCGTCATGATTTCGCGATGAATTCAAGAAGGAAGGCTATGAAGGCAAAAGCGTCACGATTTCGTGACATGTTCCAGTTTCACGGGAGTAAGGCAGAGAGAAGCTCAAGGCAACGAAAGTGTCACGATTTCGTGACATGTTCCATTTTCGCTAGTGCAAGCCGAGAAAAGGTTGAGAAAGCGAGAAGGGTCATGATTTCATGACAGGAGTGAAGATGACGTCAGCAAAGGCATAAGTGTCACGATTTCATGACAAAAGCAGAGAAGAAGGCCATGAAGTCAAAAGGGTCACGATTTCATGATAGAAGAGAAGATGACGTCAGCAGAAGCAAAAAGTGTCACGATATCACGACAAAAGCCATAAGATAGTGTTCGGTTGCAAAGGTGTCACGATATCATGACATGTTGTAGTTTCACGAGAAAAGCTACAGAACCACAGAGGCGGTTGAAGCCGACAGAGTTGAATTTGAGCCGACGAAGTTTAGGGTTTTGCAGCCGACGTAGTTTTAGGATGTGCAACCGACTAAGATCAAGGTTTTGATCTTGAAAGGTTTAGTATAAAAGGAGGGCTGCTTGGAGAGAAAAGTATATCGATCGAAGTGTGCGTTCGAAGAGCGACGTTCGTAGATAGAGTGTGGGGGTGAAGTTCGATCGTCGAGAAGCTAAGTGCAAAATTTGATTGTAGTGTACTGAGTGCATTTCATCGAATCTTCTAAGTGAGAGGAATTGCAAGGAAGCAGAGTGCATGAAGACGCTGCTGCTGTGATTGCGCAGAGGTGTAAAGGTCGATGCTCGATCAAGTGCAGCTGTGATTGCACAAAAAGAGTGAAGGACTGTGTTTTGTGCAGAACAGAGGAAGAGGACATTTGTGCCAGACCGAAGGACTGTGTTTGGTGCAGATCAAAGAAAGTGAAAGAGGACATTTGTGCCAGACCGAAGGACTATGTTTGGTGCAAATTCGAGGACCAGCTTTGCGATGATAGAGTTGAGGACAGAGGTCTCCAGCCAGAGCAGGGAAGACAGGTGTCTTCTATGGATAGAGTTCCATTTGCTAAGGGCAGCGGAGGCAGAGGTCTTCTAGAGGATCACCAGTCAGAGCAGAGCTAGGGGAAGGTATCTCCTTTGGGTTGGTGCCCATAAACATTGTAATCGGGAAAGGTTTTCCCAGAATTTGAGTTGATAAAATTAGTGAAATATTTTATCCGTGGAGTAGCCCACATTGGGTGAACCACGTAAATTGTTGTGTCTCTTTTGTGGATGGTGTTTTGTGCATTGTTTTGATTATTGCTATTGATATTGCTTTCTATACACTGCATAATATTGAATTGAAAGTTGATTTGAAGGAAAAAGTTAAAAGTGGTCTTATACTGTTCACCCCCCTCTCAGTATAAGCTTGTGTTCTTCAATTGGTATCAGAGCCGGTGCCTTCGAAAAGTTTAACAGCTTGAAGGAAAAGCTAGCAAAGAACACAATGGATTATTCAAGTGGCAATGCAACACCTATTCTTGATGGATCAGATTTTGGTCTTTGGAGTGCAAGGATGAAGGTTCATCTAATGGCTCTTGGGAATGAGGTTTGGGAAGTGATTGAAGATGGGTACACTATTCCTGAAAATGGTCCTTATACTAAAGAAGATAGGCTCCTACATCACAGCAATTCAAAAGCAATGAATGCAATCTTGAAGGGTTTACAGAAGGCAGATCTCACCAAGGTAATTCACTGCAAGACAGCTAGTGAAATGTGGAAACAGCTGCAGGTGGTTCACACAGGTGATGTAAATGTCCGAAAGGCCAAGTTGAGACACTTCAAAGGTATGTTTGAACAACTCAAGATGAATGATGATGAAAATATTAGTGACTACATGCTTCGTATGGATGAGGTTGTTAACTCCATGAAAGACTTAGGTCTTGAGCTTGCTGAAAATGATGTTTGTGATAAGATTTTAAGATCTCTTCCTAATAGATTTAGTGAAAATATTTTTGCTATTGAGGAAGCTAAAGATTTGGATAAGTTGAAAAAGGATGAGCTCCATAGTATACTTGCAGCATTTGAGTTGAGAACTCAAGTGAAGGTTGATGTCAAGAAAGAGGCAGCTTTCAAGGCTACCAAGAAATCCAAGGGTAAACAGATTCAAGAGAGTGATGAGTCTTCTAGTGATGAAGAGGCATATTACAACAAGAAAGGCAAGTTCTCTAGAAAGCACAAAAGCATGAAGAATATAAGATGTTTCAATTGTGGAAAGTTTGGCCATTATGCTACTGATTGTACTTATTTCCAAGTATGAAAGTGATGAAGATAAACAGGATTCTAAGAGCAAGGATTCTAAAAAGTACAAGCATCACAGGAAGAACAAAGATGAGCACAACAATCACGGAAAGAGGTATTCTCACAAGCACAAGAAGAGTTTCTACCTAGACAAAGCAAGTAAGTGTTCTAGTAGTGATAGTGAAAGTTCTTCAAGTGATGGTGAAAATGAGATGTTGTTCATATCAGAAAAGGAGGAAGAACCGAAACATAGATTCATTATCATGAAATGTTTTAGATGTGGAAATTTTGGTCACCTTGAGGATGATTGCACAAATAATGAATTGGTTACTAGTATGTATGAGGATGCTTCAGAAAACTATAAGGAAGATGCATGTATGGTTTTTGAAAAGGGTAGCACCTCTAGTGATAAGAAATCTATAAAAGACTCTGATGATTCAGAAAGCAAACAAATAAAGGATCTTGAAAGTGAACTTACTAATGCTCTTAGTGCTTTGAAAAAGGAAAGAAAGAAGAATGCCAGACTCAAGGATAAGTTAGATGAATGTTGTATGGAGAGAGATGATCTTACAGAAAGTCTTGACTTCTCTATGGCTAAGACACAAGAACTCAAGGACGAGTTAGAGTCTAAGATTCTTCAGTATAATGAGTTGGAACAGAAAATGGCTTCTTTGGAAGTGGAAACTAAAGAGTACAAGGATAAGCTATACAGGTTTCAAGATAGCTCCAAAAGGGTTAAGTCTCTCATCAAAGGTCAAAGAAAACCAACAGATAAAATAGGTCTCGGTTTTGTTGAGCCGCACAAGGAACAGGTTGGGGAATCTAGCAAGAGATTTCAAAAGGAAGAGAGTTCTGATGAAGAAAGTACTTCAGATCATGAGTCCATGAGTGATAGATGCGCAGAAATAGAAAACGAAATTCAGATTGCGAAGAAGAAGTTTTCGGGACCCAAGAGGTCGAATAAAAGAAAATTTCACGGCAGATGTTTTGCGTGTCACAGGTTTGGTCACATGGCTGTGCATTGCATGACTCAAGTAAGGAAGGTAAATGACAGTTTCAGAGGTAGCAATTTCTTTCAAGGGTATTGCTACTCTTGTAATCAGTTTGGGCATAAGGCATTTTTTTGCAAGGCTAATAACAGGAACTCGGTTAGTCAGAACAGGCGGATTCGAAGAACAGGTATGCCTAAAAGAAATAACATTATTACCTGTTATAAGTGCAACAATGACGGTCACACAGCTAGACAGTGTAGAGCTGATCTTCCAAGGTACAGGAATAGGAACAGTGGTATGAACAGGTCCAAGGATCAGAACAGTGACAGGAACAAGAACAGGAATATTGACAAAAAATTCAAAAGAAGGCCCGACAAGGAAATTGTAGATGCTGATGATGATCAGTGCCTAATGGGAGTTTTACTCCCACCCCTATTTTAATCACCTCATCAGGAGGTGGGGGAGGGACTAAGCTAAGAGGCTCATTCTTAGTCCCAAGCCCCAAAGGTGACCCTTTGCCATTGATGACAAAGGGGGAGAGATATGAGTAAGGGGGAGAGCATCAAGTGAAGAGAAGAGCTTCAAGTCAGGGGGAGCAAAACTTCAAAGGCAGATTCTCAGTTGTTAGCACAGCTGGTTTTAGTTTTGGCTCTTGAGATGTGTTTTCAATAAAGGTTTGCCATCAATGACAAAGGGGGAGATTGTTGGCAATTTTGGGTACCTTGGGTACATTGCCTTTGCTCAAGTGTAGATGTTGTCATTGATGTCAAGAAGTTCTTGAAGCAATTTGATTTGATGTCAAGGAATTTGTTTTGTTGAAAGGTTATTCAGAGCATGATCAGTGAGTTTCCAAGAAGTTCTTAGTGGCCCATTTGCAAAAGATCAAGAAAAAGACAAGTAAGAAAAAGTATGCAGCCGACTGGAAAAACTGTCATGATTTCGCGACATGTTTGAGGAGAGAGAAAGTTTTGGCAAAACTGTCATGATTTCGTGACATGTTGGAAGAAAGAGAAGAAGTTGGAAAAACTGTCACGATTTCGCGACATGTTGGCAGAGAAGGAGAGCAAGATGGAAAGTGTCACGATTTCATGACATGTCACATTTTCGTGACTCGAAAAGTGCAAGAAGGCAGAAAAGGAAAAGTGTCACGATTTCGTGACACATTGCCAAGAAAGTTGTACGGACAAAAAAGTGTCACAATTTCATGACATAATGCAGAAAAGAGAGTTCGCAGTGTGAACTGTCATGATTTCATGACAAGTTCGAAGAGAGAGAAAGTAACATGAGAAATGTCATGATTTCGTGACATGTTGCAGAGGTCGAGGTGAGGACTGTCATGATTTCGTGACATGCTGAAAAGCTCAAAGTGAGAACTGTCACGATTTTGTGACATGCAGCAAAGGGAAGAGTTTGAAATGAGAAGCGTCATGATTTCATGACAGGATGAAAGAAAAGAGTACGGATGCAGAAAGTGTCATGATTTCATGATAGGGAAGTGAAGAAGCTAGCGGATGAAGATGTAGCGATTTCGTGATAGGATGAAAGAAAAGCGTACGGATGGAGAAAGTGTCACGATTTCATGATAGAAATAGGAAGCAAGTCTTCTATAGAAGAGGCGTCATGATTTCATGATGAATTCAAGAAGAAAGAGCTCATGAAGACAAAAGCGTCATGATTTCGTGACATGTTCCAGTTTCATGGGAGTAAGGCAGAGAGAAGCTCAAGGCAGCGAAAGTGTCACGATTTCGTGACATGTTCCATTTTCGCTAGTGCAAGCCGAGAAAAGGTTGAGAAAGCGAGAAGGGTCACGATTTCACGATAGGAGTGAAGATGACGTCAACAAAGGCAGTAGTGTCACGATTTCATGACAAAAGTAGAGAAGAAGGCCATGAAGTCAGAAGGGTCACGATTTCGTGATAGAAGAGAAGATGACATCAGCAGAAGCAGAAAGTGTCACGATATCATGACAAAAGCCATAAGATAGTGTTCGGTTGCAAAGGTGTCACGATATCGCGACATGTTGTAGTTTCACGAGAGAAGCTACAGAACCACGAGAGGCGGTTGAAGCCGACAGAGTTGAATTTGGGCCGACGTAGTTTAGGGTTTGCAGCCGACGAAGTTAGAGGATGTAGCAGCCGACTAAGATCAAGGTTTTGATCTTGAAAGTTTTAGTATAAAAGGAGGGCTGCTTGGAGAGAAAAGTAGATCGATCGAAGTGTGCGTTCGAAGAGCGACGTTCATAGATAGAGTGCGGGGGTGAAGTTCGATCATCGAGAAGCTAAGTGCGAAATTTGATTGCAGTGTACTGAGTGCATTTCATCGAATCTTCTAAGTGAGAGGAATTGCAAGGAAGTAGAGTGTGCAAAGACGCTGCTACTGTGATTGCGCAGAGGTGTAAAGGTCGATGCTCGATCAAGTGCAGCTGTGATTGCGCAAAAAGAGCGAAGGACTGTGTTTTGTGCAGAACAGAGGAAGAGGACATTTGTGCCAGACCGAAGGACTGTGTTTGGTGCAGATCAAAGAAAGTGAAAGAGGACATTTGTGCCAGATCGAAGGACTATGTTTGGTGCAAATTCGAGGACCAGATTTGCGGTGATAGAGTTGAGGACAGAGGTCTCCAGCCAGAGCAGGGAAGACAGGTGTCTTCTATGGATAGAGTTCCATTTGCTAAGGGCAGCGGAGGCAGAGGTCTTCTAGAGGATCACCAGTCAGAGCAGAGCTAGGGGAAGGTATCTCCTTTGGGTTGGTGCCCATAAACATTGTAATCGGGAAAGGTTTTCCCAGAATTTGAGTTGATAAAATTAGTGAAAGATTTTATCCGTGGAGTAGCCCACATTGGGTGAACCACGTAAATTGTTGTGTCACTTTGTGGATGGTGTTTTGTGCATTGTTTTGATTACTGTTGTTGATATTGCTATCTATACACTGCATAATATTGAATTGAAAGTTGAATTGAAGGAAAAAGGTAAAAAGTGGTCTTATACTGTTCACCCCCCCTCTCAGTATAAGCTTGTGTTCTTCATCCTACAATTAGAAGCTAAAACTCTTCTCTATACTTAGTAGGAATTTTCTCACACTTATGATGCTTTAATATTTATTACTACTCTTACTCTTTTCCTCTATACTGACTTCAATGTCAAGGTCAATTTATTTGTGATCTAAAACTTCTTTTTGTTGCTTAATCTCTATCAATGTCAAGGTGACTTGGATGTCCCTAATTCCTTCAATCAAATTTCTATGTCAAGGGATATCTGTGTTCCTAAATCCTTATCAATATCAAGGGTTTTCTATGTCCCTAAATGATCAACTATCTCAAAGTTAATTCACCTATCAATCAATATAGTTTAGTCATGGTCTTCACTGATCAATATTCAACCATGGAAAGACTCTAGCTTTCTACTCAATATGACATTATAATAGGGTCCGAGTCTTACTACCTTCAAAGCAGATAAACTTCTAATAAACTTTCTCAAACTAAAAAAAGTTAATTTTGGTAAGTGGCTAAAATATATCTATCAATCTGGACAGATATTGGTGTGGCTATAATAACAATAATGGTTTTTTAAGCCCCAACACTACCACAAATATCATAGGTTAAATATCACAAGATTGAATATAATATAACCACAATACAATAAGGTCAAGATAATGATATGAGTATAATAATATGAGCAAATTAATATGTAGAGTAAGGCTTATAATAACTCAAATAACATTCAATAATAAGCAGAAAAATGAATGTAATAGCCTTAATAATTCATGTACTATGCATGAAGAACAACTTACAATATTAATTGCTCAAAATGTATGCAATCTTTATTACTCCTCTTTCTCTTACAAATATGATAGAGATGTTCTCTTTTATTCATTCTCTATGGAGTACTATCTCCATAATATAGTCATAGTAATGTGAATCTTTGGATACTTGACTATTACTCTCCATATGCCAAGTCTCATGACTCTTGGCTTCTCTACTTGACACTTGCATACTTGATGAACACTTGAATCTATATTGTATGCACACCTATACATGACTCTTACACTTCTATAACTTGCACACTCTAACCTAAAACACTTGTGCACATATTTACATTACATATTTTATCTCATACATATAAGAAACTTGTGCACATAGACTCAACTTACATGTGCACACTAACTCACATGACACTTGTGCATTTCATAAATATTACAAATTTACATGACACTTGTGCATTTCCTACATATTCACACTTACATAAAAGAAAAATATAACTCACACTCTAAACTATAACTCAACCCTAATCTAATATTTACATATGTACCATGAAGGTACCATGGGGATACATTTATCATGTACCAAATAATGTAATATAATCCAACAAAGCAAGGTAAAATTTGGAGACAACAAAGAATGAAAGAAAAAAAACATTATAAATTGATATAAAAAATAGAAAGAATAATATCTAAAATCATGCCAGGATTGAATCATAATCTATTAAGTGTAGGGTAAATTTTAAAGAAAAACTACAAAGTGTTGTTTGAAAATAAAAAGTGCATCATATATGACAAAGCCAATAGGAACCAAGTAGTGGTTGTTGTACTGATGATAAAGAAAAAAATATTTATTTTAAATCTTGGAGGAAAAGAGATCAATTTGTGTCATACAACTATTGAGGACAACACGAGGTTATAGCACCAAAGGTATGATCACCTAAATTTTTAAAGCTTGTATTTATTGAATGTTAAAGGAATGGTCCATGGACTACCTTGTGTAGAAGCAAGAAGTGAAGCATGTGAAGGTTACATAATGAAAACTATCATAGAGAGAGTTTCTAAAAGGAATAGTATGGATAAAATTCTATTCATCACAATTTATTCATTTAGATATTTATGGTCTAGCAAATATGCCAAATATTGGTAAATCCTTCTACTTATTGCTTTCATTGATTATCATACTAGAAAAATGTGGGTATACTTTATGAATAATAAAAGTGATGCTTTTGAAGTATTCAAGAGCTTCAAAGCCATAAAAAAGAATTAAAATGAACTAGAATCTTTTTTGATGAGCATGGTTTCCCCTAAGTCGACAGATATAGCTATTTTTTTTTAATTGACAACCTATACACTTTAGAAAAATGGTTTAGGAGAAAATAAAAATAGGATAATCATAGATATGGAAAGAAGAAAGGTATGGGTAATTATTTAAGGGATAAACCAATTACAAAAATAGTGTACATATTCAATAGAAGTCTCATATTTATAGTAAAGAATATGAATCCTAATAATGCATGGTATAGAAAGAAGCTTGGGAGTTGTTGAGTGGTATTTTCACCCAGTTGTGAAAGTACACTCTCCTTTAGGATTTGGGTTCCAAATCCCCTCTTGCAAAGAAGTTAAACAAACAACTTCTCCAAGGTCTCCGTTGTATTAGCATTTGCATATGTGTATTAGTAATCTCAAATAAAGATATTCAATTTAAATGCTTGGAACACCTTAGTGATTGCAAGTAACTGTAAACAAGGGGCAATGTTGGTTTATTTCATCATGAAACTTTAGTGATTGTTCATTGTTTTTTTGGATTTTGGAAATTTTTAA
This sequence comes from Wollemia nobilis, assembly GCA_028583015.1. Lineage (NCBI taxonomy): Eukaryota > Viridiplantae > Streptophyta > Pinopsida > Araucariales > Araucariaceae > Wollemia > Wollemia nobilis. Next base: position 9,536,451 of record JAQPPZ010016858.1, on the reverse strand, counting down.
ATGTTTATTTTAATGCCTGAAGATTTAAAATAAGTTAAAATTTTTGGAAAAAAATAAAAAAAAAAAAGGAAAAAAATGAAAAGAAAAAAAAAGGGAAAAAACAAAAATAAAATGCACTCAGTATGATGCTATCCTGTTTCGACAAAACCGAAGATGTGAGGTCTCCATGCATGCAACCTAACCTATTGGACTTGCAAAACAAGCACAATCCCCATAGACTAAGTGTTGGTTCCTAGGGTACGAAATAAAATTCAGATTTCAAATATTCGCCTAATGTAACCCAAAAAAAATGGCATTAACATTATCTATAAATTCGAAATCTAAAAAATGAAAGAATAAACATTAAATCCATAGCATGCAAAGAAAATCTCCTTCTTTCTTGCCCACAAGATGCAAATTTCTGAACACTTCTGCATTAAAAATATGTCATTTTACAATAGCAGAATTTTTGGTTTTTCCAAACCAGTCTGTGGAAGAAAAACAACTCAAACAGGTCCAGAATGGCCTTCTCGCCTTCAACTCTGCAACTCTGCTTGCAATGGTTTCCACCCCCTTTTGGCCTCTTTGAATGGCGTATTTAAACTTCTGAAAAAATTGTTTCTCCTTCCATGACGGTTCGTTTCATTTTCTAATGGCTGTTCGTTTCACCTTCCCTGACTGTTCATTTCACCTTCCCTTGTATGCGTGTGCTTTGGTTTCCATTTTGTGGCCCTTTGCCACAAAAATGTAACATGTCATGATATCGTGACATTTTTCTTTCTTCTCTCTCTTTGCTTTGAATCGTGAAAATGCAACATGTCGCGATATCGCGACACTTTTTCTCTTTTGACCGTGACCATGCAACATGTCGCGATATCGCGACACTTTTTCTCTTTTGACTGCGACCATGCAACATGTCGCGATATCGCGACACTTTTCTCTTTTGCCGTGAAATGCAACATGTCACGATATCGCGACACTTTTCTCTTTTGGCCGTGAAAATGCAACATGTCACGATATCGCGACACTTTTTCCTGTTTGGCCATGAAAATGCAACATGTCGCGATATCGCGACACTTTTCTCTTTTGGCCATGAAAATGCAACATGTCGCGATATCGCGACACTTTTCTTGTTTGGCCGAAAAGCAACATGTCGCGATATCGTGACACTTTTTCTTTTTGGCCGTGAAAATGCAACATGTCACGATATCGCGACACTTTTTTTCTTCCTTTGGTCGTGAAAATGCAACATGTCGCGATATCGCGACACTTTTTTCTTTTGGTCATGAAAGTGCAACATGTCATGATATCGCGACACTTTTTCTCTTTTGGCCGCGATAGTGCAACATGTCGCGATATCGTGACACTTTTTCTTTTGGCCGTGAATGCAACATGTCGCGATATCGCGACACTTTTTCTCTTTTGGCCATGACAGTGCAACATGTCGCGATATCGCGACACTTTTTCTCCTTTGGCCGTGAAACTGCAACATGTCGCGATATCGCGACACTTTTTCTCCTTGTGGTATTTTGCTTTTTTCCTTGATCTTTAGCCTATGGGCCACTTCAGTCTTCTTGGAACACATGCAAAAAAGGTGGGTCCCCAATTTTGGGGTACGTTGTGGAGCAGCCACAACAAATGGCGACTCTGTTGGGAAATGCTCCCGAGCATTTCGGTGAGAACTCAACCTGAAAACACAGACTCAAATACAAGCGTCAAAAAATATCCCAAGAATGAAACTAGACGAGAAATACATGAAGCATTAGAATTATTAAGCATCAGCTCGGTGTGTGCAATGTGCTTCATTCCCTATCGTTTGAAATTGATCAACATTCCATTGTCAGTTTCACTTATGATTCGTATGCAAGGCTATGAATGATTTGTGCAGGATTTGATGTATGAAAACTATGTTAGAGATATAACAACCTACTTTGCAAAGGCTCAAACCTTCTAGTATCATGAACAAACATATTAAAACTGTCAAACCCTCTTAGGACCAAATATATGTATACTGAATTAATTTACTAGATCCCAAAGTTGGTTATGTGTCACTACCATCTTGAACCCATGTGCAAGTGTAAGTGAAATCAGAGCTTTGGGGAATAGGATTCCCAACCTAAGCGAGATGGGAATTTAACCCTATCCTTACTACTATGATCTGGAGTTCATTACCTCATCTTGAACAAAATGATTTAACCTGTTATGGATGAAACTGTCAAGCTAGCCTATCCGTTTGAGCAGTCAGTGGTCTTGTTTTTAGACAAGACATGTTGCCACGCATGAGCATACTCCACTGCCAGCCAGGCGTCTATAGCCCCGGTGGAGATTAACCCCATAATCCATGATTTGGCTCTACTTTTGATTTCTTGGACCTTGGGGATGACTACCCATCCTTGCAAGGGACATGTAGTACGATCCTTCCAATCCAATATTAATAAAGAAATGAAAAAATATTTGCTTTGGAATTTCAAGTTCTTGAATGGGCAAAATAGAAGCTTTGGGGAATCGGATTCTCAACCTAAGCGAGATGAGAATTAGACCCTATCCTTACTACTCCATGAAGGTCAAATCAGAGCTTTGGGGAATTGGATCCTCAACCTAAGTTCGATGAGGATTTAACCCTATCCTTACTACTCCGATTTTAGGCTTTAAGCATTATGGGAGTGGTAAAAACCACTGTTTTAAGGATTATGTTGCATGATGGGACAGACACGAAATATTCCTTTCGCCTCACCTTTTCTTCCAAGTATGGTTTTGACCATTTTGCTCAAGATTCTCTTTAATATGCGTAGAACGTGCTTGGTTCAAGATAGTTCGGGCATCAGTTCCCAACCTTAGGATCCTTTTAATATATGTTATGTAATAACCCTAAGAGGATTCGACACCTTTTCAATGATTGTACATGAAATGAAGATGCAACTTGAGATGAAATGTATATGCAATGCGGAATGTAGTATGAGATATGAATGCATTGCTCCTTTTGAAATGCGGATGGAGTATATATCACCTACTTTACCATAATGTGTAAAACTGACAACTTCATGCATCACAAGTTCCAAACGATATTCTTTAATGTGTTTGCGATACTCGTGGAGCTTTCTGCAATACAATTCCGATGTTTCATATTCTCCTAGTCTTAGTCAACATTCATAAGGACCTAAGTTGACAAACCAAAAGTGTCCAAAGGACCAACACACAAAACTTAAAACCAAAATGAGATCCAATCCAAAACCAAAACACGAAAACCAAAAGTATATACAAATGTACAATATAATGCAAGATGGTGCAAAAGTTTGGATTATCATTTTCCCGGATCCCAAACCTGATTGGAATTCTTTAAAAGATGTATGACGTGATACGCATACCAAGTTTTGTAGGAATCCAACAAAAACAAGATCAAACCAAACAAAGAAACAAACTTCCACTTGCCCCTCTCACCATACCAATTTGATTTAGTTTCATTAATAATCCTATGGTGGAGTTTCAAGTTTTCAAATTGATTAGACAATGATTGATATTCAATTCCTTTATGTCTATTCTTTAAGATGTCCATTCCGCACTTTGATTCATGGTGTAGAAATAAGCTTTCATTTTCATTCAATAAAGCCATAACATTAATAATATTTGAATCAAACCATTCATTAGGCAAACCTTCATTCGAATTTTGCATGGTGAAACCAAAAAGGTGAGATTTTACCTTTGGCATGTTTTCATTTGACCTTACTTGAAGAGGATTTGAAAATTCCTCTTTTCTCTCATGACATTCATCATCATGTAGCACTTGTTCTTTCTCCATGACTTGTTTATCAAAGGCACCAAACTTAGGTACCCAATTGAAAATATGTCCATCCCTTTCAAACCATAAGTCTTGTCTATCTAGGGGTGGGTTAACTAACACATTTCCGTGATCAATCACTTGGGTTGTTTTGGGTAACGTGAGATTTTCAATTGGATCATCAATGATATCAAACCCAAATGATTTAGGTTTTGTAATTTTCTCATTTTGAAATGGCATAATCATTGTAGCACAAGTAAGTGGATCAAGATTTTCAATTTCTTTTCCTTCAAAGGAATCTAGAGCAAATGACTCTCTTTCTTGATTCATGGTTGTAGAATCCTTATCATGTTCCAAAATTTGATGAGATTCTAATTCCTCTTCCAAAACTTTCTCAAATTGTACAGGATTTATAGTATCCTCATGTGAGGAAGCAATTGAGTTATCCTGCATATTAATTGACACAACAAGTTTATTAGAAGATTTAGATTGATAATGTTCTTCCCATTTCTTCCACGAATCATAGTAATCATCCTCCAAGTTCAAGTTGTGACGCTCAAGTACTTCTTCTTCATCTTCTGATTCATCAACATGTTTCTCATCCCATTCATCTTCACCTTCCTCATTCTCACTCTCTTGACGATATAGAGTTTCCACCACCAAAATGTTGTCCTCTCCTTGTTGATGTTGGGGTGGACCATTATTTGGCACAAGTTCCAAATCATCCACTTGAGCTTGGAGACAATGGGTATACCTAGCCATTTCGGGACAATTCCTTTCATTATGCTCCTTTGTATTATGCAATCTACACCCCTTTTCCCATGCAAAATCAGAAATATTAAGAATGGAACTAGAGTGACTTGGTCCTACAGAAGTATCTATCTGATTAGCAATAGGGGAAGGCACACCCCCATTGTTTGGCTTCGTATTCCACTGTCTCCCTCTATTGTTGAAATTTTGATTTGGGTGAGGGGCATGGGATTCATACTTCTATTTTTGAACCAAATCATTACTCAATTTGTGAATCATCTTTTTGAGTTCTTCAACCTCTGAATAAATCTCTTTTGGTTGAGCTATGTTATTGCTAGTTCCAATAGGATTTGCGTAATTGGTGAGATCTTGACTTAACATTTGAGTTGGATTTTGAGCCACTTGATTTGCGTAGGGATTCACACTTTGAATCGAAATTGGATTGGGTGCGTAAGCGGGTGTTGATGAATATGGTTGTTGATAAGGCAAAGCATTTATGCCTGATATTTGTGGTGCCATGATCTGATTCATCATAGGAGCTTGACCATATGGACCATATTGTCCTACCATAGGCATCTGGGAAAACCCATAACCCTGTGGTGTCATTTGTTGTTCAATGGTCATAGCTTCATTGTAGGCTAGAGCAAGCGTGGTAACTTGAGGATTTCACCTTGCAAACATTGTCATCATAGGATCCAATGCCCCAAAATATATTTGCAAAGCTACTACGGGATCAATGGCAAAATGTCGAATTGCTCTATTATAGCACTTCTGAAATCTCCGATTAAAAGTTTGGATTGGCTCACCCTGGCCTCTTTTGCATGTAATGAACTGATTATAGATGATTGTGGGATCTAATGGTGACCTGAATTGGTTGACAAAAGCATTCTCCATTTGCGTCCATGATGTAATGGAACCAGTAGGTAAGCAAATATACCATTCGTAAGCCACTTGGTCTAGGCTCATGGGGAAGAGTCTACAAGCCACATCTTCATGTTGAACTTGCAATCTTATCAAAACATCCCTATAGGCCTGAATATGTTCTTCTACGGTCCTTGGGCCATCCGATTTGTATTTGGGCAAAAATCTCTCTATATTCTTAGGGATCTCGTGAATATCCCCTGCAATATTCAAAGGAATGTTATGGGCTCCGTACCAAGGAGGTGGTGGAGGTTGGGCCATTTGATTCAAAATCGATGATGATAACCCTACAAGAACCTGACAAAACTCTCAGTACCTCAAAGAAAACCTGCGACACACAGAAAATCCTGCAATTAATGAAATTCAAAGAATAACTTCAAAATCAATTTGTTAGTCATGAAAGAAGGAACCTTGACAAAGCAGTATTCTAAAAATGTAAGTTTCTGATTCACCAGATCGCATATGCGCAAGTGAAGAGCATACTCCTAGTGTTGTAGGCTTTCTGATTCACAAGATCGCATTACGCGCAGGTGAAGAGCATAATACCGACAACAAATACATTTTTAGACAAAATAATTCCTTACAAATAAGCATGTAAAAAAACATAACGTATGAAATCATGTTAGCATCAACCAAGAGGTGTATCCATTAAAATCGAATGAAAGTAATTGCATGGAGACAACCTCGTTAGTCAAGACCAATTTTTTTTTTTTAAATCAAATCAAAACACATTATTCCTGTATGAACAATCAAAAGCGTTAGAACAATGCATAGCAATTCATGTCCTCCTTTTAACAGTACAAGGTTGTATTATTAAAAGAGGGCTAAAGATAATAATCAATAGGGCATGAAATATTCAAAATTTAAATCCCTATAGCATTTAAATCACCTTGAAATAAAACAATTCAGGCCCTCCTTCTAGCGCCAATCTGTTGAGTGGTATTTTCACCCAGTTGTGAAAGTACACTCTCCTTTAGGATTTGGGTTCCAAATCCCCTCTTGCAAAGAAGTTAAACAAACAACTTCTCCAAGGTCTCCGTTGTATTAGCATTTGCATATGTGTATTAGTAATCTCAAATAAAGATATTCAATTTAAATGCTTGGAACACCTTAGTGATTGCAAGTAACTATAAACAAGGGGCAATGTTGGTTTATTTCATCATGAAACTTTAGTGATTGTTCATTGTTTTTTTGGATTTTGGAAATTTTTAAATGTTTATTTTAATGCCTGAAGATTTAAAATAAGTTAAAATTTCTGGAAAAAAATAAAATGCAGAAAATGAAAATGAAATGCAAAAAACTGAAAATAAAATGCACTCAGTATGATGCTATCCTGTTTCGACAAAACCGAAGATGTGAGGTCTCCATGCATGCAACCTAACCTATTGGACTTGCAAAACAAGCACAATCCCCATAGACTAAGTGTCTGGTTCCTAGGGTACGAAATAAAATTCAGATTTCAAATATTCGCCTAATGTAACCCAAAAAAAATGGCATTAACATTATCTATAAATTCGAAATCTGAAAAATGAAAGAATAAACATTAAATCCATAGCATGCAAAGAAAATCTCCTTCTTTCTTGCCCACAAGATGCAAATTTCTGAACACTTCTGCATTAAAAATATGTCATTTTACAATAGCAAAATTTTTGGTTTTTCCAAACCAATCTGTGGAAGAAAAACAACTCAAACAGGTCCAGAATGGCCTTCTCGCCTTCAACTCTGCAACTCTGCTTGCAGCGGTTTCCACCCCTTTTGGCCTCTTTGAATGGCGTATTTAAACTTCTGAAAAAATTGTTTCTCCTTCCATGACGGTTCGTTTCTTTTTCGATGGCTGTTCGTTTCACCTTCCCTGACTGTTCGTTTCACCTTCCCTTGTATGCGTGTGCTTTGGTTTCCATTTTGTGGCCCTTCATCGTGAAAATGTAACATGTCGCGATATCGTGACATTTTTCTTTCTTCACTCTCTCTTTGCTTTGAATCACAAAAATGCAACATGTCGCGATATCGTGACACTTTCTCTTTTGAGGACATGCAACATGTCGCGATATCGCGACACTTTTCTCTTTTGCCGTGAACAATGCAACATGTCGCGATATCGTGACACTTTTTCTCTTTTGGCCGCAAAATGCAACATGTCACGATATCGCGACACTTTTTCTCTTTTGGCCGCGAAAATGCAACATGTCGCGATATCGCGACACTTTTCTCTTTGGCCGTGAAAATGCAACATGTCACGATATCGCGACACTTTTTCTTTTGGCCGTGAAAATGCAACATGTCGCGATATCGCGACACTTTTTCTTGTTTGCCAGAAAATGCAACATGTCGCGATATCGTGACACTTTTTCTTTTTGGCCGTGAAAATGCAACATGTCGCGATATCACGACACTTTTTTCTTCCTTCTCTTTGGTCGCGAAAATGCAACATGTCGCGATATCGTGACACTTTTTCTTTTGGTCGTGATAATGCAACATGTCGCGATATCGTGACACTTTTTCTCTTTTGGCCACGAAAGTGCAACATGTCGCGATATCGTGACACTTTTTCTCTTTTGGCCGCGATAATGCAACATGTCGCGATATCACGACACTTTTTCTCTTTTGGCCGCGATAGTGCAACATGTCGCGATATCGCGACACTTTTTCTCTCTTTTGGCCACGAAATCGCAACATGTCGCGATATCGCGACACTTTTTCTCCTTGTGGTGTTTTGCTTTTTCTTTGATCTTTAGCCTATGGGCCACTTCGGTCTTCTTGGAACACATGCAAAAAAGGTGGGTCCCCAATTTTGGGGTACGTTGTGGAGCAGCCACAACAAATGGCGACTCTACTGGAAAATGCTCCCGAGCATTTCGGTGAGAACTCAACCCTGAAACACACAGACTCAAATACAAGCGTCAGAAAATATCCCAAGAATGAAACTAGATGAGAAATACATGAAGCATTAGAATTATTAAGCATCAGCTCGGTGTGTGCAATGTGCTTCATTCCCTATCATTTGAAATTGATCAACATTCCATTGTCAGTTTCACTTATGATTCGTATGCAAGGCTATGAATGATTTGTGCAGGATTTGATGTATGACAACTATGCTAGAGATATAACAACCTGCTTTGCAAAGGCTCAAACCTTCTAGTATCATGAACAAACATATTAAAACTGTCAAACCCTCTTAGGACCAAATATATGTATACTGAATTAATTTACTAGATCCCAAAGTTGGTTATGTGTCACTACCATCTTGAACCCATGTGCAAGTGTAAGTGAAATCAGAGCTTTGGGGAATAGGATTCCCAACCTAAGCGAGATGGGAATTTAACCCTATCCTTACTACTCTGATCTGGAGTTCATTACCTCATCTTGAACAAAATGATTTAACCTGTTATGGATGAAACTATCAAGCTAGCCTATCCGTTTGAGCAGTCAGTGGTCTTGCTTTTAGACAAGACATGTTGCCACGCATGAGCATACTCCACTGCCAGCCAGGCATCTATAGCCCCGATGGAGATTAACCCCATAATCCATGATTTGGCTCTACTTTTGATTTCTTGGACCTTGGGGATGACTACCCATCCTTGCAAGGGACATGTAGTACGATCCTTCCAATCCAATATTAATAAAGAAATGAAAAAATATTTGCTTTGGAATTTCAAGTTCTTGAATGGGCAAAATAGAAGCTTTGGGGAATCGGATTCTCAACCTAAGCGAGATGAGAATTAGACCCTATCCTTACTACTCCATGAAGGTCAAATCGGAGCTTTGGGGAATTGGATCCTCAACCTAAGTTCGATGAGGATTTAACCCTATCCTTACTACTCTGATTTTAGGCTTTAAGCATTATGGGAGTGGTAAAAACCACTATTTTAAGGATTATGTTGCATGATAGGACAGACACGAAATATTCCTTTCGCCTCACCTTTTCTTCCAAGTATGGTTTTGACCATTTTGCTCAAGATTCTCTTTAATATGCGTAGAACGTGCTTGGTTCAAGATAGTTCGGGCATCAGTTCCCAACCTTAGGATCCTTTTAATATATGTTATGTAATAACCCTAAGAGGATTCGACACCTTTTCAATGATTGTACATGAAATGAAGATGCAACTGAGATGAAATGTATATGCAATGCGGAATGTAATATGAGATATGAATGCATTGCTCCTTTTGAAATGCGGATGGAGTATATATCACCTACTTTACCATAATGTGTAAAACTAACAACTTCATGCATCACAAGTTCCAAACGATATTCTTTAATGTGTTTGCGATACTCATGGAGCTTTCTGCAATACAATTCCGATGTTTCATATTCTCCTAGTCTTAGTCAACATTCATAAGGACCTAAGTTGACAAACCAAAAGTGTCCAAAGGACCAACACACAAAACTTAAAACCAAAATGAGATCCAATCCAAAACCAAAACACGAAAACCAAAAGTATATACAAATGTACAATATAATGCAAGATGGTGCAAAATTTTGGATTATCATTTTCTCGGATCCCAAACCTGATTAGAATTCTTTAAAAGATATATGACGTGATACGCATACCAAGTTTTGTAGGAATCCAACAAAAACAAGATCAAACCAAACAAAGAAACAAACCTCCACTTGCCCCTCTCACCATACCAATTTGATTTAGTTTCATTAATAATCCTATGGTGGAGCTTCAAGTTTTCAAATTGATTAGACAATGATTGATGTTCAATTCTTTTATGTCTATTCTTTAAGATGTCCATTCCGCACTTTGATTCATGGTGTAGAAATAAGCTTTCATTTTCATTCAATAAAGCCATAACATTAATAATATTTGAATCAAACCATTCATTAGGCAAACCTTCATTCGAATTTTGCATGGTGAAACCAAAAAGGTGAGATTTTACCTTTGGCATGCTTTCATTTGACCTTACTTGAAGAGGATTTGAAAATTCCTCTTTTCTCTCATGACATTCATCATCATGTAGCACTTGTTCTTTCTCCATGACTTGTTTATCAAAGGCACCAAACTTAGGTACCCAATTGAAAATATGTCCATCCCTTTCAAACCATAAGTCTTGTCTATCTAGGGGTGGGTTAACTAACACATTTCCGTGATCAATCACTTGGGTTGTTTTGGGTAACGTGAGATTTTCAATTGGATCATCAATGATATCAAACCCAAATGATTTAGGTTTTGTAATTTTCTCATTTTGAAATGGCATAATCATTGTAGCACAAGTAAGTGGATCAAGATTTTCAATTTCTTTTCCTCCCAAGGAATCTAAAGCAAATGACTCTCCTTCTTGATTCATGGTTGTAGAATCCTTATCATGTTCCAAAATTTGATGAGATTCTGAATTCCTCTTCCAAAATTTTCTCAAATTGCACAGGATTTATAGTATCCTCATGTGAGGAAGCAATTGAGTTATCCCCGCTTATTAATTGACATCAACAAGTTTATTAGAAGATTTAGATTGATAATGTTCTTCCCATTTCTTCCACGAATCATAGTAATCATCCTCCAAGTTCAAGTTGTGACGCTCAAGTACTTCTTCTTCATCTTCTGATTCATCAACATGTTTCTCATCCCATTCATCTTCACCTTCCTCATTCTCACTCTCTTGACGATATAGAGTTTCCACCACCAAAATGTTGTCCTCTCCTTGTTGATGTTGGGGTGGACCATTATTTGGCACAAGTTCCAAATCATCCACTTGAGCTTGGAGACAATGGGTATACCTAGCCATTTCAGGACAATTCCTTTCATTATGCTCCTTTGTATTATGCAATCTACACCCTTTTTCCCATGCAAAATCAGAAATATTAAGAATGGAACTAGAGTGACTTGGTCCTGCAGAAGTATCTATCTGATTAGCAATAGGGGAAGGCACACCCCCATTGTTTGGCTTCGTATTCCACTGTCTCCCTCTATTGTTGAAATTTTGATTTGGGTGAGGGGCATGGGATTCATACTTCTATTTTTGAACCAAATCATTACTCAATTTGTGAATCATCTTTTTGAGTTCTTCAACCTCTGAATAAATCTCTTTTGGTTGAGCTATGTTATTGCTAGTTCCAATAGGATTTGCGTAATTGGTGAGATCTTGACTTAACATTTGAGTTGGATTTTGAGCCACTTGATTTGCGTAGGGATTCACACTTTGAATCAAAATTGGATTGGGGAAAGCCCCCGGTACCGCCCCCCCCCAGTTGTGACAGTTTGAAAAATGAAGGAAGGGGGGAATGGATGTGATTGGTTTGAATTGGAATGGGTGCGTAAGCGGGTGTTGATGAATATGGTTGTTGATAAGGCAAAGCATTTATGCCTGATATTTGTGGTGCCATGATCTGATTCATCATAGGAGCTTGACCATATGGACCATATTGTCCTACCATAGGCATCTGGGAAAACCCATAACCCTGTGGTGTCATTTGTTGTTCAATGGTCATAGCTTCATTGTAGGCTAGAGCAAGCGTGGTAACTTGAGGATTTCGCCTTGCAAACATTGCCGTCATAGGATCCAATGCCCCAAAATATATTTGCAAAGCTACTATGGGATCAATGGCAAAATGCCGAATTGCTCTATTATAGCACTTCTGAAATCTCTGATTAAAAGTTCGGATTGGCTCACCCTGGCCTCTTTTGCATGTAATGAACTGATTATAGATGATTGTGGGATCTAATGGTGACCTGAATTGGTTGACAAAAGCATTCTCCATTTGCGTCCATGACGTAATGGAACCAGTAGGTAAGCAAATATACCATTCGTAAGCCACTTGGTCTAGGCTCATGGGGAAGAGTCTACAAGCCACATCTTCATGTTGAACTTGCAATCTTATCAAAACATCCCTATAGGCCTGAATATGTTCTTCTGCGGTCCTTGGGCCATCCGATTTGTATTTGGGCAAAAATCTCTCTATATTCTTAGGGATCTCATGAATATCCCCTACAATATTCAAAGGAATGTTATGGGCTCCGTACCAAGGAGGTGGTGGAGGTTGGGCCATTTGATTCAAAATCGATGATGATAACCCTACAAGAACCTGAAAAAACTCTCAATACCTCAAAGAAAACCTGCGACACACAAAAAATCCTACAATTAATGAAATTCAAAGAATAACTTCAAAATCAATTTGTTAGTCATGAAAGAAGGAACCTTGACAAAGCAGTATTCTAAAAATGTAAGTTTCTGATTCACCAGATCGCATATGCGCAAGTGAAGAGCATACTCCTAGTGTTGTAGGCTTTCTAATTCACAAGATCGCATTACGTGCAGGTGAAGAGCATAATACCGACAACAAATACATTTTTAGACAAAAATAATTCCTTACAAATCAGCATCAACCAAGAGGTGTATCCATTAAAATCGAATGAAAGTAATTGCATGGAGACAACCTCGTTAGTCAAGACCAATTTTTTTTTTTTAAATCAAATCAAAACACATTATTCCTGTATGAACAATCAAAAAGTGTTAGAACAATGCATAGCAATTCATGTCCTCCTTTTAACAGTACAAGGTTGTATTGTTAAAAGAGGGCTAAAGATAATAATCAATAGGGCATGAAATATTCAAAATTTAAATCCCTATAGCATTTAAATCACTCTGAAATAAAACAATTCAGGCCCTCCTTCTAGCGCCAATCTATTGAGTGGTATTTTCACCCAGTTGTGAAAGTACACTCTCCTTTAGGATTTGGGTTCCAAATCCCCTCTTGCAAAGAAGTTAAACAAACAACTTCTCCAAGGTCTCCGTTGTATTAGCATTTGCATATGTGTATTAGTAATCTCAAATAAAGATATTCAATTTAAATGCTTGGAACACCTTAGTGATTGCAAGTAACTGTAAACAAGGGGCAATGTTGGTTTATTTCATCATGAAACTTTAGTGATTGTTCATTGTTTTTTTGGATTTTGGAATTTTTTAAATGTTTATTTTAATGCCTGAAGATTTAAAATAAGTTAAAATTTTTGGAAAAAAATAAAATGCAGAAAATGAAAATGAAATGCAAAAAACTGAAAATAAAATGCACTCAGTATGATGCTATCCTGTTCCGACAAAACCGAAGATGTGAGGTCTCCATGCATGCAACCTAACCTATTGGACTTGCAAAACAAGCACAATCCCCATAGACTAAGTGTTGGTTCCTAGGGTACGAAATAAAATTCAGATTTCAAATATTCGCCTAATGTAACCCAAAAAAAATGGCATTAACATTATCTATAAATTCGAAATCTGAAAAATGAAAGAATAAACATTAAATCCATAGCATGCAAAGAAAATCTCCTTCTTTCTTGCCCACAAGATGCAAATTTCTGAACACTTCTGCATTAAAAATATGTCATTTTACAATAGCAAAATTTCTGGTTTTTCCAAACCAGTCTATGGAAGAAAAACAACTCAAACAGGTCCAGAATGGCCTTCTCGCCTTCAACTCTGCAACTCTGCTTGCAGCGGTTTCCGACCCCCTTCTGGCCTCTTTGAATGGCGTATTTAAACTTCTAAAAAAAATGTTTCTCCTTCCATGACGGTTCGTTTCATTTTTCGATGGCTGTTCGTTTCACCTTCCCTGACTGTTCGTTTCACCTTCCCTTGTATGCGTGTGCTTTGGTTTCCATTTTGTGGCCCTTCGCCACGAAAATGTAACATGTCACGATATCGCGACACTTTTCTTTCTTCTCTTTCTTTGCTTTGAATCGCGAAAATGCAACATGTCGCGATATCGCGACACTTTTTCTCTTTTGACCGCGATCATGCAACATGTCACGATATCGCGACACTTTTTTCTTTTTTCTCCTCCTGGGGGGGGGGGGGGTTTCTCTTCTTTGGGTGCTTGTGAAAGGTGAGCAATGTGGACAAAAAAGGATTAATTTGCATTAACAATAAAACTTAGGTTACATAGTTTAAATAGGCGTTAAAGTAACCATTTGAGAGAGAAAGGGGGAAAGGAGAAATTGGGGGAAAGGAAAGATGAATAGAATTCTCTTGCCGCCCAAATGCTGCCGTCCATTGCCGTCTAGGTAAGGTAAAAGGTAAGTTACCTTTACCCAAGGTAAAAACAATTTTTTAACCTTTTTACTAATGGTAATATTCCAACATTCTCCCCCTTAAAGTTGAGAGGACTAACTATATAGTCTCTCAACTTTATAAATTGAGCTTTAGCCATGCCTTTGGTGAAGATGTCTACTAGATTATCCAAAGTGCTACAATATTCAAGCTCAACTCGTCTGTTGTTCCACCATATCTCTTATGAAGTGATACTTCATATCAAAATGTTTTGACCTTTTGTGGTGGATCGGATTATATGCCAACCGTATGGCACTAATATTATCACAATTCAGCTTTGGTTGGACCAATTTGTTTTTCGCCAATCTCTTCAAGGATTTTCCTCAACCGGAGGATTCGAGTACTGGCATGAGTAATGGCTATGCACTCACCTTCGTAGATGATAATGCTACAACAGATTGCTTCTTGGAACTCCAAGTTATTAGTCCTGAACCTAGACTAAAATAGTTCCCTAATGTAGATTTTCTGTCATCTATATTACTGCCCTAATCGCTATCACTATAACCAAATAACTTCACAGAGTTAGACTTGTGGTAATGGATTCCAAAATCCAATGTACCTTTTACATATCATAAAATTCGTTTGGTTGCTTATAGATGCAGCTCGGATGGGCATGCCATAAACCGTGATACAAGAGAAACAACATACTGTATATCTGGCCTAGTGTTGGTGAGAAACATTAAACTCCCAACCATGCTTCTAAAATTGGTCAAGTCAACTTTTGGTGCTCCATCTTCTTTGCTTAGCTGGATTCCATGTCCGGTTGGTGTTGCAGCTGATTTGCACTGCTACATAGCAAATTTCTTGATCATGTCATGAGCATATTTCCGTTGACATATGAAGATCCCATTCTTTTATTGATGTACTTCCATTCCTAGGAAGTATCTCATTAATCCGAGATCCTTCATCTCAAACTGATTCATCATGGAGTTTTTGAACTCCATATTCATTTTATTATTACTACCCATGAATATTAGATCATCCACATATAAACAAACTATGAGGATATCTACTCCATTTTTCAGGTAGTATAGTGTTGGTTCACTCTTGCTTTTTGTGAAACCATATTTGCTGAAATAGCCATCAATTCGTGAGTACCATGCTCTTGGTGCTTGCTTGAGGCCATAAAGTGCTTTTTTCAATTTATAAACAAGGTTCTCTTTTCCTGGTTCTTGGAAACCTTGAGGTTGTTGAACATACACCTCTTCTATCAGGTATCCATTTAAAAATGCACTTTTCACATCCATGTGTTGAATTTTCCATCCTTTATGGGCTGCCAAGGAAATAACAGTTCTAATTGTTTCTTGTCGAGCAACTGGAGCAAAGGTTTCCTCATAATCTATTCCATATTTTTGAGTAAAACCTTTAGCTACTAATATTGCCTTGTGCCTTTCAATGCTTCCATCAGCATTGAATTTGGTCTTATAGACCCATTTACATCCAACACATTTTTTTCCCTTGGGAAGCTTCACAAGCTCCCAAGTATCATTTTTTTTAATTGAGGATATTTCCTCTTCCATGGCATCTTGCCATATATTTTCAGTGCATGCTTTTTCATAGCTAGATGGTTCTAGCCAGTGCAGCAGCCCAACAAAGCATAATTGACTACATCACCCCTTGGTTCATGAGACTCATCATCCCCTGACATTTGAAGATTTTCAAGTCTTGACAAAATGTCATCCATCTCACTAGCTTGACTCCTAGTGTATCTTTGTTGGAAATTCCTATCCAAAATTTGAGTAGATGGATGACTCTGTAGTATGCGCTTTCCTCTATTTGTCTCTTTCCTTTGAGAAACTGAATCAATATCCATCGGGCTTGGAGCGCTTACTGATATTTGAAATCATTTTGGAGAATTTGGTGGTGCCAACAAAGAAGTCCCTCTTGGACTTGGTGTACCACTTGATGTACTTGATGAAGTTTCCTGATGTGGAATTTGTGGAGGAGGAATTTTTCCACTGCTTTTCTTGGGTTGTACCAATGTGGGAGGTACTAATGTAGAACTGTCCGAATTAGAGTCAAAATCAACAAATTTTTTATGACCCCATTCTCCCCCTTCATCAAAAATTACATCCCTGGAGATAATGATTTTATGTGTCATGGGATTGTACAATCTATACCCTTTGGTTGAATCACAATACCCTACAAAAACACATGCTTGACTCTTTGGATCAAGCTTCTTTCTCTTCTCCTCAAGAATGTGTGCATAAGATAAAGAACCAAATACTCTGAAATGTTTGACATTTGGTTTCTTACCATACCATCCTTCATAAGGAGTGATACCATCTAAACTAGAAGTCGGACTTCTATTTAGAATATATGCACTTGTTCTCACTGCATCTCGCCCAATAGTCGTTTGTGAGATGCTTTGCCTGAAGCATTGTTCGTGCCATTTCAACAAGGGTGTGGTTCTTTCTCTCAGCCACACCGTTCTGCTATGGGGTATAGGCAGTGGTGAACTGCCTTTTTATCCCATTTTGCTTACAATAATGAAGAAATTCATTTGAGGAGTACTCTCCTCCTTTATCAGTGTGAAGACATTTGACATAGTAGTCACTTTGCTTTTCTACATTATTTTTGAAGTCTATGAAGCAATCAAATGCTTCATCTTTGTGTTTCAAAAAATAGAGCCAACACATTCTAGAATAATCATCTATGAATGTTAGAAAATAAGAATTGTTTCCAAGACTTTTTGTTTGCATTGGACCACAGATGTCCGAATGTACTAGCCGAAGAGGATAGCTTGCTCTCCACGCTCGGCCTTTTGGAAACTTTGTTCTGGAGTGCTTTCCCAAAGCACATGCTTCGCATACCTTCTTATGTTCTGGAATTTTTGGTAGTCCTGTCACCATAGCTTGTGATATTAACATTTTCAAGCTAGCGGAATTGAGGTGACCATATCTCAAGTGCCACAATTCACTTGGATTTGTAATAGCAATGTTTGCAAGTTGAGCTCCCCCTGGCTCACCAAATTTTAGAGGGAATAACCTATTCTTTGTCATAGGTACTTCAGTGATGACCCGGTTACAATTGTTTTTATCAAAGATTGTACATTTTCTTTCATCAAAAACTAATTTGTAATGCTTCTCCATCATTTGGCCAACACTCAACAAATTGTGTTGTAGTTGTGGAGTATAGTATATGTCATTCACATTTTTAAGGCCTTCTTTTGTTGGAACTTCCATAGCTCCAATGCCTTCAACTTGCAAAGATTTAGTATCCCCTAACTTAACATGAGATTTGTAATTTGAATCTAATGTAGCAAAGGGATTTTCTTTGCCACTCATGTGGTTGGAGCAACCAGTATCCAAAATCCATGTATCATTTAGATTTTGATCTGGTTGTCCATAAGAGAGAAAAAGGTTTGATGGACCTTCTTCTTCTCTATAGAATGAGCCATATTGACTGCTTTGATCTTTTGAAGACTTTGACCAGCAGTCACGAGCGAAGTGACCTTGTTTCCCACAATTGAAACAAGCTGTTTTAGTCTTGTTACTTCCTCGTCCTTGATTTCCACGGGCTGCATTGCCTCTTTGGTTTTGATTGGCTCCTTTGTTTTGATTTCCACCTCTGTTTTGATTTCCACCTCTGTAGGAGTTGCTTTGGCTCTTTCCTCTTTTTTGTTGTCCTCTCGCCTCGGCATCTTCCTTGTCCTCGTCTTGCAGTTTCATTTGAAGTGAAGGCTTTGTCATCACCTCCATAGCTTGTTGAAGGGGCTCCTTGAAGTCTCTCTTCATGTGATGTTAATGATCCAATCAAACTATCAAATGTAAGAGTAGAAATGTCTTTGGATTCTTCAATTATGATAGCAATGTGATTCCACTTAGGAAGAAGTGTTCTCAACACTTTCTTCACAATTGTTTCATTTTTTGTGTCTTCACCTAAAGTTTGCATCATATCAACTACTGCTTTGACTCGTACACAATAGTCTCCGACTCTTTCATTTTCCTTCATTCTGAGATTTTCAAAATATCTTTTCAAAGTTTGAATCCTGACTTTCTTTACTTTATCACTTCCTTGGAATCCTTCTTTCAAGGCATTCCATACATCTGTAGCAGTTAAGTAAGATGCAATTCTAGGAAAGATACTAGGATCTAATGCTGATTGAAGATGGTATAAGGCAAAAGAATTATTTTTCTGTGCATCTTTGTAGATCTTCTTATCATTTGCACTTAAAGTAGTCCAATCTGTTGGAGCAATGTATCCGTCTTCAATAATATCCCATAGTCCTTTTCCAATGAATAATTTCCTCATCTTGATGGACCAGTACTCATAATTATCCCCACTGAATTTGGGAATTGGTAGATTATTATGTGATCCCATTATTATCTACTAAAACAAGAAACCTCTCTTTTATAGTCTTATTGCAAAAAAGACTTTACAAACTATCAAGCCCTGCTTGATTTACAATCATAAACAACTCACACTTGTTGTTCAACAATTACAAAATTGTCAGCGATTTGTTCATCATCGTCACTGATCAATATTATTTCAGGAGAAGGAGGTTGAAGGATTTCAACTAAATTACTATAATGAGTATATTCAGATCCTTGTGAAGCAATTGCAACTGTGTCGGATTGTTCAAATCTACTGCCAAAGGAGTTATCTTCTGAATCTGCTTCGTATCCTTGATCAAGATTTCTCTGGTGTGCAATAACCGCGTTTTGCAACTGTGAAAAACCGTATTAAATCCTAGTGTTTTCACGTGCCTATCAAAGTTTTCAGGGTTTGTTTTCAGTAACAACTTGCAGAGGGCATGATAACATCCATCCGATCTTATCATTTAAGAAAATTTTCCAGAAATTTTCTTTTACAAAGATTTCCTCTTAGGAAATAATAAAAAAAAATTAAATTTCAAAGTTTTTTTTTTTTTTTATAAAAACTTTACTTATTTCCTCTCAGGAAATTTCTATTATCAACTTTATGAAAATAAAATTTTGAATTTTTTTTTTAAAAAACTAATGAACAGATATTTCCTCTTAGGAAATTACACACAAAAAAAAATTATTATTTTTTTTAAATTTAAACTATTCCTTAGTTTTTTTTTTTTTTAATTTTAATTATCTATTGACCCCGCCGAGAGTCGATCCTGCGACCTCGCGGGTGTCAGGGCTGAGGGTAGCCGCTGCGCTACCGGGCTGATCCGGGAGCAATGCGTGCTCCCCGCCCTTTAGCTTTCGCGTCGAGCGCGAAGCTAATGTTGGCTTCGCGCTTCGGCGCGAAGCTTGATTTTACTTGGGACTTTAGTCCCACATCACCCGTAGGGCGATGTAAAAGCTCTTTAAAAAAAGCTAAGCACATAAAGTGCTTTGACTGCCTGCGAGCAGTCACTAACGCCATAGGATCCTTTTGCCACCGATGCACACGTGGATCGCCACGTCACCACTCCTCGAGCCACGCGCTAGTGCCACATCACCACACCTTGCGGATCGCCACGTTACCACTCCTCGGGTCGTGCACCAGCACCACGTCACCACACCTCGGGCCGCGCACCAGTCACACGTCACCATGCATCACACCACATCAATCTCGCACCTCAAGAATCATGCACCACATCAATAGCACCTCAGGAATCGTGCGGATCTGCTGCTCCTACGGGCCACTTCGTCCAGCTCCTCCAACGCCTTGAGAAATGTGCCGGACTGCTCCTGCGGGCCGCCTCGGGATCCATGCCACCTCGGCTCCTACGGGTTGCCTCGGGATCCATGCCGCCACCTCGAACTACGGGCCCCACCACCTCGGGAATCATGCCGCTCTGATACCAAATGTGAAAGGTGAGTGTGGACAAAAAAGGATTAATTGCATTAACATTAAAACTTAGGTTACATAGATTAAATAGGAACGTTAAAGTAACCATTTGAGAAAGAAAGGGGGGAAGGAGAAATTGGGGGAAAGGAAAGATGAATAGAATTCTCTTGCCGCCCAAATGCTGCCGTCCACTACCGTCCAGGTAAGGTAAAAGGTAAGTTACCTTTACCCAAGGTAAAATAAAATTTTTTAACCTTTTACTAATGGTAATATTCCAACATTTTTCTCTTTTGGCCGCGACCATGCAACATGTCGCGATGTCGCGACACTTTTTCTCTTTTGACCGTGAAAATGCAACATGTCATGATATCGCGACACTTTTTCCTGTTTGGCCGTGAAGACTCAACATATCGCGATATCACGACACTTTTTCCAATTTCGTCGTCACAATGCAACATGTCACGATATCGAGAATTTTTTTTTGGCCGTGAAGAATGCACGTATCACGTTTTTCTTGTTGTCGTGAAAAAAACATGTCGCGATATCGCGACACTTTTTTCTTGTCTTT
This sequence comes from Wollemia nobilis, assembly GCA_028583015.1. Taxonomy (NCBI): domain Eukaryota; kingdom Viridiplantae; phylum Streptophyta; class Pinopsida; order Araucariales; family Araucariaceae; genus Wollemia; species Wollemia nobilis. The sequence goes on along the minus strand of JAQPPZ010016858.1, from coordinate 9,515,668 downwards.
CTTTTCTCGTTGGCACAAAATGCAATATGTGCGATTCGCCACCTTTTTTTTTCTGTTTCTCGTTTGGTCATGAAAATGCAACATGTCGCGATATCACGACACTTTTTCTCTTTTGGCCGTGACAATGCAACATGTCACGATATTGCGACACTTTTTCATGTTTGGCTGTGAAAATGCAACATGTCACGATATCACGACACATTTTCTCTTTTGGCCATGACGGTGCAACATGTCGTGATATCGCGACACTTTTTCTATTTTTGCCATGAAACTGCAACATGTCGTGATATAGCGACATTTTTTCTCCTTGTGGTATTTTGCTTTTTTCCTTGATATTTAGCCTATGGGCCACTTCGGTCTTCTTGGAACACATGCAAACAAGGTGGGTCCCCAATTTTGGGGTACGTTGTGGAGCAACCACAACAAATGGCGACTTTGCTGGAAAATGCTCCTGAGCATTTCGATGAGAACTCAACCTGAAAACACAGACTCAAATACAAGTGTCAAAAAATATCCCAAGAATGAAACTAGATGAGAAATACATGAAGCGTTAGAATTATTAAGCATCAGCTCGGTGTGTGCAATGTTCTTCATTCCCTATCATTTGAAATTGATCAACATTCCATTGTTAGTTTCACTTATGATTCGTATGCAAGGCTATGAATGATTTGTGTAGGATTTGATGTATGACAACTATGTTAGAGATATAACAACCTACTTTGCAAAGGCTCAAACCTTCTAGTATCATGAACAAACATATTAAAACTGTCAAACCCTCTTAGGACCAATTATATGTATACTGAATTAATTTACTAGATCCCAAAGTTGGTTATGTGTCACTACCATCTTGAACCCATGTGCAAGTGTAAGTGAAATCAGAGATTTGGGGAATAGGATTCCCAACCTAAGCGAGATGGGAATTTAATCCTTAGTACTCTGATCTGGAGTTCATTACCTCATCTTGAACAAAATGATTTAACTTGTTATGGATGAAACTGTCAAGCTAGCCTATCCGTTTGAGCAGTCGATGGTCTTGTTTTTAGACAAGACATGTTGCCACGCATGAGCATACTCCACTTGCCGCACTAGGCGTCTATAGCCCCAATGGAGATCAACCACATAATCCATGATTTGGCTCTACTTTTTATTTCTTGGACCTTGGGGATGACTACCCATCCTTGCAAGGGACATGAAGTACGATCCTTCCAATCCAATATTAATAGAGAAATGAAAAAATATATTCTTTCAAAAAAAATAGAAGCTTTGGGGAATCGGATTCTCAACCTAAGCGAGATGATAATTAGACCCTATCCTTACTACTCCATGAAGGCAAATCAGAGCTTTGGGGAATTGGTCCTCAACCTAAGTCGATGAGGTTTAACCCTATACTTACTACTCGATTTTAGGCTTTAAGCATTATGGGAGTGGTAAAAACCACTTTTTAAGGATTATGTTGCATGATGGGACAAACACGAAATATTCCTTTCGCCTCACCGTTTCTTCCAAGTATGGTTTTGACCATTTTGCTCAAGATCCTCTTTAATATGCGTAGAACATGCTTGGTTCATGATAGTTCGAACATCAGTTCCCAACCTTAGGATCCTTTTAGTATATGTTATGTAATAACCCTAAGAGGATTCAACACCTTTTCAATGATTGTACATGAAATGAAGATGCAACTGAGATGAAATGTATATGCAATGTGGAATGTAATATGAGATATGAATGCATTGCTCCTTTTGAAATGCGGATGGAGTATATATCACCTACTTTACCATAATGTGTAAAACTGACAACTTCATGCATCACAAGTTCCAAACGATACTCTTTAATGTGTTTGCGATACTCGTGGAGCTTTCTGCAATACAATTCCGATGTTTCATATTCTCCTAGTCTCAGTCCACATTCATAAGGACCTAAGTTGACAAACCAAAAGTGTCCAAAGGACCAACACACAAAACTTAAAACCAAAATAGAAATCCAACAAAACCAAAACACGAAAACCAAAAGTATATACAAATGTACAATATAATGCTAGATGGTGCAAAATTTTGAATTATCATTTTCCCGGATCCCAAACCTGATTGGAATTATTTAAAAGACGTATGACATGATACGCACACCAAGCTTTGTAAGAATCAAACAAAAACAAGATCAAACCAAACAAAGAAATAAACTTCCACTTTCCCCTCTCACCCTACCAATTTTATTTAGTTTCATTAATAATCCTATGGTGGAGTTTCAAGTTTTCAAATTGATTAGACAATGATTGATATTCAATTCCTTTATGTCTATTCTTTAAAATGTCCATTCCGCACTTTGATTCATGGTGTAGAAATAAGATTTCATTTTCATTCAATAAAGCCATAACATTAATAATATTTGAATCAAACCATTCATTAGGCAGACCTTTATTCGAATTTTGCATGGTGAAACCAAAAAGGTGAGATTTTACCTCTGGCATGTTTCATTTGACCTGGATTTGAAAATTCCTTTTTTTCTCTCATGACATTCATCATCATGTAGCACTTGTTCTTTCTCCATGACTTGTTTATCAAAGGCACCAAACTTAGGTACCCAATTGAAAATATGTCCATCCCTTTCATACCATAAGTCTTTTCTATTTAGGGGTGGGTTAACTAACACATTTTTGTGATCAATCACTTGGGTTGTTTCGGGTAACGTGAGATTTTCGATTGGATCATCAATAATATCAAACCTGAATGATTTAGGTTTTGTAATTTTCTCATTTTGATCAATCATTGTAGCACAAGTAAGTGGATCAAGATTTTCAATTTCTTCCAATTCCTCCCAAGGAATCTAAAGCAAATGACTCTCCTTCTTGATTCATGGTTGTAGAATCCTTATCATGTTCCAAAATGTGATGAGATTCGAATTCCTCTTCCAAAAATTTCTCAAATTGTACAGGATTTATAGTATCCTCCAAATTCAAATTGTCAAGATCAAGTACTTCTTCTTCATCTTCTGATTCATCAACGTGTTTCTCATCCCATTCATCTTCACCTTCCTCATTCTCACTCTCTTGACGATATAGAGTTTCAACCACAAAAATGTTGTCCTCTCCTTGTTGATGTTGGGGTGGACCATTATTTGGCACAAGTTCCAAATCATCCACTTAAGCTTGCAGAAAATGGGTATACCTAGCCATTTCGGGACAATTCCTTTCATTATGCTCCTTTTTATTATGTAATCTACACACCTTTTCCCACACAAAATTAGAAAGATTAAGAATGGAACTAGAGTTACTTGGTCTTGCAGAAGTATCTATCTGATTAGCAATAGGGGAAGGCACACCCCCATTGTTTGGCTTCGTATTCCACTGTCTCACTCTATTGTTGGAGTTTTGATTTGGGTGAGGGGTATGGGATTCATAATTTTGTTTTTGAACCAAATCATTACTCAATTTGTGAACCATATTTTTGAGCTCTTCAACCTCTGAATAAATCTCTTTTGGTTGAGCTATGTTATTGCTAGTTCCAGTAGGGTTTGCATAATTTGTGAGATCTTGACTTAACATTTGAGTTGGATTTTGAGCCACCTGATTTGTGTAAGGATTCAAAATTTGAATCAAAATTGGATTAGATGTGTAAGCGGGTGTTGATGAATATGTTTGTTGATAAGGCAAAGCATTTATGCCTAATATTTGTGGTGCCATGATCTAATTCATCATAGGAGCTTGACCATATGGACCATATTGTACTACCATAGGCATCTGGGAAAACCCATAACCCTGTGGTGTCATTTGTTGTTCAATGGTCATAGCTTCATTGTAGGCTAGAGCAAGCGTGGTAACTTGAGTATTTCACCTTGCAAACATTGCCGTCATAGGATCCAATGCCCCAAAATATATTTGCAAAGCTACTGCGGGATCAATGGCAAAATGTCAAATTGCTCTATTATAGCACTTCTGAAATCTCTGATTATAAGTTTGGATTGGCTCACCCTGGCCTCTTTGGCATGTAATGAACTGATTATAAAGGATTGTGGGATCTAATGGTGACCTGAACTGGTTGACAAAAGCATTCTCCATTTGCGTCCATGACGTAATGGAGCCAGTAGGTAAGCAAATATACCATTCGTAAGCCACTTGGTCTACGCTCATGGGGAAGAGTCTACAATCCACATCTTCATGTTGGACTTGTAATCTTATCAAAACATCCCTATAGGCCTAAATATGTTCTTTTGCAGTCCTTGGGCCATCCGATTTGTATTCGAGAAAAAATCTCTCTATATTTTTAGGGATCTCGTGAATATCCCCTATAATATTCAAAGGAATGTTATGGGCTCCGTACCAAGGAGCTGGTGGAGGTTGGGCCATTTGATTCAAAATCTATGATGATAACCCTACAAGAACCTGACAAAACTCTTAGTACCTCAAAGAAAACTTGCGACACACAAAAAATCCTACAATTAATGAAATTCAAAGAATAACTTCAAAATCAATTTGTTAGTCATGAAATAAGGAACCTTGACAAAGCAGTATTCTAAAAATGTAAGTTTATGATTCACCAGATCGCATATGCACAAGTGAAGAGGCAATACTCCTAGTGTTGTAGGCTTTCTGATTCACAAGATCGCATTACACGCAGGTGAAGAGCATAATACCGACAACAAATACATTTTTAGAAAAAATAATTCCTTACAAATAAGCATTAACCAAGAGATGTATCCATTAAAATCGAATGAAAGTAATTTCATGGAGACAACCTCGTTAGTCAAGACCAATTTTTTTTTTTTTTATCAAATCAAAACACATTATTCTTGTATGAACAATTAAAAGCGTTAGAACAATGCATAGCAATTCATGTCCTCCTTTTAACATTACAAGGTTGTATTATTAAAAGAGGGCTAAAGATAATAATCAATAGGGCATGAAATATTCAAAATTTAAATCCCTATAGCATTTAAATCACACTGAAATTGACTAGTTCAGGCCCTCCTTCTAGCGCCAATCTATTGAGTGGTATTTTCACCCTATTGTGAAAGTACACTCTCCTTTAGGATTTGGGTCCCAAATCCCCTCTTGCAAAGAAGTTAAACAAACAACTTCTCCAAGATCTCCATTGTATTAGCATTTGCATATGTGTATAAGTAATCTCAAATAAAGATATTCAATTTAAATGCTTGGAACACCTTAGTGATTGCAAGTAACTGTAAACAAGGGGCAATGTTGGTTTATTTCATCATGAAACTTTAGTGATTGTTCATTGTTTTTTTGGATTTTGGAATTTTTTAAATGTTTATTTTAATGCCTGAAGATTTAAAATAAGTTAAAATTTCTGAAAAAAAATAAAATGCAAAAAATGAAATGCAAAAAAACTAAAAATAAAATGGTCTCAGTATGATGCTATCCTGTTTCGACAAAACCAAAGATGTGAGGTCTCCATGCATGCAACCTAACCTATTGGAATTGCAAAACAAGCACAATCCCCATAGACTAAGTGTTGGTTCCTAGGGTACGAAATAAAATTCAGATTTCAAATATTCGCCTAATGTAACCCAAAAAAAAAAGGCATTAACATTATCTATAAATTTGAAATCTGAAAAATGAAAGAATAAACATTAAATCCATAGCATTCAAAGAAAATCTCATTCTTTCTTGCCCACAAGATGCAAATTTCTGAAAACTTTTGCATTAAAAATATGTCATTTTACACTAGTAGAATTTTTGGTTTTATCAAACCAGTCTATGGAAGAAAAACAACTCAAACAGGTCCAGAATGGCCTTCTCGCCTTCAACTCTACAACTCTGCTTGCAGCTGTTTCCACCCCCCTTCTGGCATCTTTGAATTGCATATTTAAACCTCTAAAAAATTGTTTCTCCTTCCATGACAGTTTGTTTTGCTTTTCGATGGCTATTCGTTTCACCTTCCCTAACTGTTCGTTTCACCTTCCCTTGTATGCATGTGCTTTGGTTTCCATTTTGTGGCCCTTTGCCACGAAAATGTAACATGTCGCGATATCGCAACACTTTTTCTTTCTTCTCTCTCTTTTCTTTGAATCGTGAAAATGCAACATGTCGCGATATCGCAACACTTTTTCTCTTTTGACCACGACCATGCAACATGTCGTGATATCGCAACACTTTTTCTCTTTTGACTGCGATCATGCAACATGTCACGATATCGCGACACTTTTTCTCTTTTGGCCACGACAATGCAACATGTCGCCATATCACGAAACTTTTTCATGTTTGGCCGGGAAAACACAACATGTCGCGATATTGCAACACTTTTTCTCTTTTGGCCGCGACAGTGCAACATGTCACAATATCGCGACATTTTTTCTCTTTTGGCCACAAAACTGCAACATGTCATGATATAGCGACACTTTTTATCCTTGTGGTATTTTGCTTTTTTCCTTGATCTTTAGCCTATGGGCCACTTTAGTCTTCTTGGAACACATGCAAAAAAGGTGGGTCCCCAATTTTGGGGCACGTTGTGGAGTAGCCACAATAGGAGTGTTTTGGTTGTATGACTTATGTTCATTTTGTAGATAAGAAAATGAATAATTTAGATCCAAAGAGTCAATCATGACCTTTTATTGGATATTATAAAAAAATCAAGCCATATAGATGTTACGGTCCTAAATCTAGATAATGCATTGCGTGTAGAGATGTGATTTTTATGAATAATAAATGGAAAACACATAGAAAAGGACAAAAAGATAATCATAATTACATATTATGGTGTATCAAAAAACTCAAGTTGAGTTGTAATCATTTCTCCAAATACAAGCACAAAAGGGAAGAGAATATTAGAATTACATCCAAAATACTAAATGTTAGATTAGAATTTATATAGGAGGTTCTCAAGAATCCAAAAAGAATAAAGGAAAAATAAATAATAAGATAATATGATAAACTATGCACTATTGTCCAAGATTGAAATGGAGGCCTCAACCTTTTAAGAAGCATCCCAAATCAAGGTATGTACCAAAGCCATGGAAGAATAATTGAATACAATAGGAAAGAATAATACTTAAGGAACGAGGATGTAATTAGAGTGATGTGGGTATTCGCAACCAAATTCAATAAAGATAGATCAATTGAAAGATACAAAGCAATGATAGTGGTAAAGGAGTATGCACAACAAACTGGTATGGATTATAATGAGAGATATTCACGTATTGCAAGTCAAGATAATAAAAATGGTATTGGATTTGGTAGCCCAAAAAATATGGATTGTACATCAAATTGATGTAAAGAGTGCATCCTTGAATGGTAATATTGAAGAAGTGTATGAAAAATAAACACAAGTATTTGAAATGGAAGGTAAAGAAGCAGATGTCTAAATATTAGAAAGCATTATATAGATTAAAACAAACACCAAGGTTATGATATTCTATAATTATTATGAAAAGTACAAATGATCCCGCATAATTATACAAAAGGGAAGGTGATGACATTTTTATTATTTCATTATATGTTGATGATATGGTTTTTGCAGAAGTTTATCAAGAATAAATAGTAAGGTCAAACAAGACATGGTAAAAGAATTTAAAATGAATAATTTGAATTTGATGCATTGTTTTCTTGGCATGGAGGTACATAAAACATGTGATGGGATCTTCATTTACCAATATAAATATGCACATCATATGTTGATTTAATTTCACATGGAAAATTGTAAAGATATTGCTATCCTAAGTGCATAAGAAAAAAGAATGTGCAAATATGATTGAAGTGGAAGAGTGTATAAAAGAAATTATAGATGTCTTTGGTACATGCTAAATGTATCCCCGTGGTACCTTCATGGTACATATGAAATCTCTTTGGTTTCAACATCCATTAGTGAACCATCAAAAGATCATATGATATTAGCTAAGAGAATATAAGGTATGTGAAAGGAACTTTAAATTATGAAATTTATTATACTTTAGTGAATAATAATGAGTTGGTTGGATATAGTGATTTAGACTAGGAGGTTGAATTTATGATAAAAAATATTCATGAAGAAATGGTTTCTCATTTAGAAATGGATTGATGATTTATGGTTCAAATAAAAAATCAATGGGTATAGTCTCAATAGTAGATGCAAATTGTATATTAGTTAATCAACAAGAACACAAGTAGTATGGTTAAGGTGGATCCTAAAATACCTTGGTGAAAAGCAAGAACGACCAATTACCATTTTTCATAACAATATGAGTGCAATTTAAATAATAAAAAATTCTAATTTTTATACAAAATTAAAGCACATTGATTTGAAGCATTATTTTATTAGAGAGTTAGTTCAATAAAAGGAAGTTCAATTAAAATAATACAATTTACGGTGGATCCTAAAAGACCTCTGTGAAAAGCAAGAATGACCAATTACCATTTTTCATAACAATATGAGTGCAATTTAAATAATAAAATATTCTAATTTTTATACAAAATTAAAGCACATTGATTTGAAGCATTATTTTATTAGAGAGTTAGTTCAATAAAAGGAAGTTCAATTAAAATAATACAATTTAAAATATTAGTATGTAGACTTTTTTATAAAGATAGTGGTAAATAATTAGTTTATTTCACTCAAAGATAGAATAAAAATTCTCCTTTTCGTATCAAACGAAGAATGTTGAAATTTGTGATACTAATTAACACAAAAGGCAAATAGGACAAGAATAAGGCAACGAGTAGAATAAGACAAGAATATAAAAATTAGAATACAACATAATTGTAATTGCAAGTGGAAATCAAAAAGGAAAAATAACTATTCTTACCTATATTTGGATAGAATGTGAAGTATCAAGAGTGTCTTGGGATAGTCAAGAGACATCATATTCCATATATGTAAGTATAATGTATTTTGTACTAAATTAGAATGTATAGATTCGAAGTTTGGTGAAGTGTTTGTTGAAGGGATTTTGTGCAATTTCTTTCTTTATTATTTTTTCCTTTCTATGCTATATTAATATCTATTTTATATTACCACCACATATCCCAATAATAAATCATACACTCACTCTTGTAGTGATGTGTAATCACTACCTTAGAGCATAATAAAAATCTATAATGAATTATAGTACATGAACATTGTTACTTTGATAAGGCTTTTAGCCTACAATTTGGCTAAATAAAATTGGCTAGGTGATTTTCCAAGGACTTTATGTAGTAAGTCTTTTAGAATTACCATTATTTTTTTAATTGTAGGTCTCTTAAAAAATTCTAAATCACTTGATAGATAACAGATATCATGTTGCCCAACAACCATGGTTCAGAAAAATACAGATGCCTTTTTTCGTATGCATAAAAATAAAAACATCAAAATGGAAATAATCCAATGAACAAATAATTTAGTAGAAATTAAAGACCCAAAAGACTCTATATAAAGTTGTAGACACCTAAATCGCATAATTTTTAGGAGATTACACATATGGGCACATCCTAAAACCATATGAACCCTATTGGATCCCTCTAAGAGAAAGCAGTGGTACTAACCATTCAAGCAGGGTAGTTTTACCCCATCCAGGCTTGGCTGCTCTCGAGAAGAGTGGCCAGAACACCTAGCCACTGAAGACTACGACAACCACATCTGGCCACTAAACCTGATAGCGGCCAGGGTCACACATAGTCTAGTCATGAATATGGGCCCAGATCAAATAATCTGATAACACCTTTACATGGATAACGAGCAGATTTTGGTGAGGAACTCCTTGAGATTCTTCTAAATACCCCTTCCATGCCAGTATGGGACTGATTCTCCTCACCTAGGACAGTAAGTTGCATGCAATTTGGACTGAAGCTTCTTTAGGAATCCAAAGTTCTAGATCTTAGAGGGAAGTCTACATATAGACTCTCCCACAAAAAGTAAAATATTCATGAAGTTTTAGAGTTAAGCAATGAAGCCCTGTCAAAATGGAGGACCAATATTCAACACTTATAGGAGCATTAGAGCACCATTCGATTGAGCTACACCCACACATTAGTTGTAATATTCACCATTCCCAACCACCAATCAGTGTAGGAGACACATTCAGTGACCCTTTAACATCAATTTAGATAATGAGAATAGCACATAAATCCTCGAACCACAAGAAGGAGAGTTTCACATCATAGTCACTGTCTTGGATAGTGGCCCACAAGCATATCTTAGGGTATAAGTATTATTTTCATTTGCTTTTAGCATAGCTTTATTATTGCTTAATTTATGGCTTCATCATAGTTTAGGTCTAGTTTCATTTACACTTCTATTTCGCATTTCCTTAGCTTATCATGCATTTATTATTTTGTTCATACTTATATTTTATTATTAGTATCATGAGTATTCAGATCCGCTAACAAAGGCCTCATCCAAAAAGGTGACCCATCCTACTGAGTGTGTTTTGTTATTTTCATGAACACAAGTGCAGATCATCAAGACCATATGGAAGTAGCAGGAGCATAAATATCCCTCCAGAAATAGATCTGGAGAAGGAGGCATCTATAAGCCATCATACAATTTTATCTATGGGACCATGATGTCTACGTAGATGCACCATTCCCTTGCGGGGAATGTATCCGATCGCTACTCTATATTTGTGTAAATATTTGTATCAAAATGATGGGTATCCATCAGAGGGATAAACTTGTAACTAGGAATCCAAGATATCAATAAATAAGCATCTTTATTTATTTCTTATTCTTCATGTTGCATGTTATTTCAATATTTTCATTTTGTGCAAGTGATAGCATACATAGTAAATCAATATTGCAAGTAGGTCAGTTAGGGTGCATGCCTCCCAGGGTCGCATAGATGGTGATCACGATGGGACCCCCACCAAGTTTTTTTTTTTCAATTGATTTACTAATGATTCAGGCATTTTTCTCTATGTAGGTCTAGCTGATTTTGTCAATAGCATCTAACAGATCTTAACCGCTACAGCCATCAATGGATAGAATCAACCACTTTAGTCAGCAACGACTAGTATGAAAATAGAGACAGAGGTCAACTAGGTCATCATCAGATGAAAAATTAAGGTTGGTACACATTTTTTATTCTCTATGATTTTTTGTTTGCATTTATTTTCTAGAAATAACAAGCAAAAATATAGTCTAAGTAGGGAAAAATGAATAAAATGAAAAGAAAATTGCATTTTACATTTCTTAGATTTCTCTAGTTTCCTCTAGGCATAGCTAGGAATAGTGGGCCTCTACTTGTAAGGTCTACCGTAGTCTCTAGCTTGATAAGCTTCTATGTGATCAGACTGCTTGCATGTGGCCCAATCAGTAGGACACCCATTCACAAAGTAGGAGGTACATTGCATAAAAACCATATAGAATAGATTAAATATGCATCTCTCTGAAAGAAAAATGTTATTTTTAGGCATATAGTGAGGTAAAGCATTCATGTTGGTTGATTCATCATTTTACATTTTAAAGTTTAAAAATAATCTCACACACTTGCACGTTCCAAAAAAACATTGGTGAGGTTGGATTTCATCATCGACCCCTAATTTAGACCGATGACGTTGGAATTCATATCCTTCCACCAACTTTCCCCCTAGAAATCTTTATACAGAATAAAGAGCTTCTTTTTAGTTTATGCTGGTCACTTGTGTTCAAACTATCTCCCACTATTTCATAGTGGAAGAGCTAGGCGAACCCCCCATTGGGATTTAAGCGGTGTACCCTAGACTCTTTTGAGAAATCATGTTTGGCACTAGTGTTCCTAGCCTCAACTTTGATTGAGCTCCCTCATTCTAATTCCATAATACAAACAAGAAGTCAAGATAAAAAAAAAAATCCAAATACACCAAACAGTTTAGGGAACACACAAAATCCTTAAAAGAGATAAGCACTTTCTTATTTTATTTTTGTAATTTAGAAATTAATCAAAAATATAATGCATAATCAAAATGGTGAATACACGAAGCAACCACCCCTAGTACAACATCGAGGGAGATAACACTAGTGTGGAGCCACCTACCTGTAGTGTAGCCAAATGAAGTTTGGCAAGTCTTAAGGGTAACAATTCAACCCTTGGTGGAACTCCACAAGAAAACCTAGCAAGAGATACACATCTTAGACATGAGGAAGCCTCAAGGCCCTCATCGACATATAGGGACAAGGATTCTTCATGACACCTCTCATAGTATAGAGAAGAGGGGGATCACGACCTCCCTCTTCACACCGACATGTGGAGGCATCTCAACCTCCCTCATCTCATAGACATAAAAAAGCTGTAATATCTCCATAATTGCACTGACGTGAGGAGTTGTCAAGACCATCCTCATAGCATAGGCATGCAGGGGCTACAAGACCCCAAGCTTCATAGAAAACACATAGGACATATCCACCCACTGAGGGGCAAAAAAATAGGGTTACACACAGTGATAGACCTTGAACATCATACAACCTCTTCATAGATGGGAGAGTACCCTTAGACCATGAGCTCATTGGTGCCAATAGGACTCCATGGGAGAAGCCATGGAGAACTTGACAACTTGACGAGTTGGATGGAGTTACCTCGAGACCATAGCCAAGAAGCATCACTACCACATGTTCTACTTTTGGAAGTTTTCATAGTGTAGCCACTAGATGCACCAATGAACCAAGGGAAGCTTTAGATCAACCCCATAGCACATACAATACTTCATATCATGAGCATACTCAACCTTTAACGTAGTACATAGAGTAAATCACCCTAGCAAAAAGGGGTAGGAATACAACAAGAGTCTCCCTAAGAGGTCACAACATTAAAAATCCTTGTGAAGAGGTAGAAAGACTTGAACCCTCAATAGCAGATCGCTCTGACCACCTACTTAGGTTGGAAGAAGAGCTACGCATTGAATGAGAATGCATGGAAGATCTTGAGCAAGAAGAGTGTAGGAAAAGGTGCCTATGTTTACAAGAACAATTCTCAAGAGAAGAAAGAGAGGGGCGTGAGGTGCTAGTAGAAAGGCTATCTCAAATAGACGCACGCATAGCTGGTGAAAGGTATCAACTTAGAAGGCATGCTGATTCTCCAAAATAGAGAGATACCAAGAAAATATATGAGCAAACCCACCACACTCTACATCATCAACAACACCTAGATCTTGAACAAATGCAATGCAATGAGGACCAGATAAGGATGGAGGATCAGGAACAAACCCATATTGAACCTATAAATATGGTCATAGAAGAGGAATCCAGATGATCGATTGGGGCAAACATCGGGCTGCCTCATTTACCACCATGAGCTAACCTTTAGGAACAGATCATTTCCTCAAAGGCATACCAGATGCTCATCAAGAGAGTCAAGTATCTCAAGAAGGACACAAGTAGATAAAATCCAACATTAGATAAGATACACAACTAGCGTCTATGCCCATAAATCCCAAGTCTCGCATATCCTAGGCACTTTGATATGCATAGATTGGATAAATTTAAGGGAGAGGGAGATGCGCAGGAATACGTAACCAAATTAATGAACGTGTGCTTCCACCTTAGCAAATATGATTCCCTAATGTTGAGAAGATTCATCATGACATTCATGGGCATAGCAATGCAAAGGTTCAACCAGTTTCCCAAGCATAGCATCATCAGCTTTGAGTAGTTGGCGAATGAGTTCCTAGAACGATTCTCCTTCGAATCCAAGAAGAAAGTGAAATTGTCTGACCTAACTAATTTGAAGCAATACGATGATAAGACAGTAATGGACTATGGGGACAAGTGGAGAAAAATCATGGAAAAACTATCATTCTCTGTCCCCACAGAGGAACTTATATGGATGTTAATAAAGAGTTGTGCAAAATATATTTCCCTACTCTTACAGCTGCAGTAATATGAATCGTTAGAAGAATCCTTGGCCCAAACTAAGCTTATTGAATACATTAAGGTCGAAAAAGGGTACCTTAAGCTCCACAACAAGAAAGAATGGAGCAAGAACAATTAGAACAACAAGAACAAATAGAAGTAGGCCAAGCCTGCTCAAGTGAATTAGGTTGTGTTAGCCACACCACAAGGGGGGAAAGAACATCAAACCCAGAATTATCAAGTGTAACCCCCGCTGGCTAACTATTATCCCAAGGACAACCAGGGCTAAAATAGGGAATGCCAACCACCTTGTTATTTTATGCCTCTAAACAAATTGATGTTGTTGATATTCAACCAATAAAACAAGGTGCAGAGGATAATATTTCCTGACATACAACTGCTTGACCCTAACCATCCCAAGCCAAGGTGATACAAGGAATATCACCATTATCCATACCAAATAATACAAGGGTATGACATCGAGAATTGCATCGAATTCAAGAATGTTGTGCAAAACATGATCGAAAAGAGAGAACTAAAATTTGACAACCCGTTAGCTCCTGATAATAGGTATATGGGTATATACTGGAACCCATTGCCTAATCACAAGGTCCCTAGATATTAGTATCCCCAAGTTAAGCAATTTTAGATTGAGCCACCCATTTAGAGGTGCATTGAAATGGTCAAATTGATTAATGTGGCAACCAAGAGTCGTAGATATGGGAAATCACAGCCTCCAATGACTCCCATAAATATCCCAATTACACCTTGGTAGAGATAGGTGTATGAAAATCTTCCAGGTCCACCAACGAGACCTGTGGTGACTGTTCAGAGTAGATTAGAACAAAATCTACAGATCTTTTTAATGTAAAATCCATTTAGTAATTAAGGTGTTGGTCATTGCCAAAATTGCACCTTATTACAAAAAATTATACTTTTTCCTTTAAAAACAATTTTAAAATATGGGACCTCCAAACTTCAAATATCACAAAATTTTCTTTTCAATTTTTAAATGCCACTTTTTTTTTCAAAAATTGCCTACATAGATAAAGTGCACCTATATAACTTATGACTCCCTATATGTACTTTATAAATCTATTTACTATAGTCTATGGCTATTAAAAAGCTATAGGGATACATTTTTTTTCATTCAAATTTACTCCATTTATTTATCCTTTTAAATCCCTAAAAAAATATTTAAGAGCAATTAATACTCTTTATTATAGACCTTTTCAAAAAATTAAAATTTCCATACTAATGTTAGACCCTCCTAAACAAATACTTCTTCAAAAATTAAGGGCCCAAAAAAACTTGAACTTGAAACCTCTTTTATAAAAATTTAATATTTCTTCCAAATACCAAACCACCCACTTTGCAATTTGTAAGTTTTAAAATAAAGGAAATGTATTTGGAATGTACCTATAATGTATTAGAAAATTTCGTGTATTTTGATATCCATTGAATCTTCTTCAATTTATCATGCATAAACTTTGAATTGGCAAATGGAAAGCTTTTTTTATGCCAATTTTTTTGTTACATATTTGAACCACTATCTAAGCCTAGCAATGCATTTCATGAAATAAATTATTCTATATTCTAATTAGGGTATCGTCACAAATATTTTATCCAAGGCACAATATTATCAATGGATTTTTTTTGATCAACCTTTACTTCTTTGTATTTGGGAAGAATATTAAAATAAAATAGGGCATTTCATAGAGGATGTTAAGGAAGATATGGAAAGTCTAGAAAATAAGAGAATAATCTTATGGACTCATACATACAAGTCAACTTGACTATATCCAAGGGATTAGCAGAATATAAATGGATACAAGTATAGGGAGTGACAAAACACTTACATTATTATTCATCAATCATGCAAAAAACACATTTGCTAGCCACAAAACTATCACCTTAATGTTGCTTTAAAATTTATGTGTGGAACATATTATCCTTGTAAACAATCCTTTTAAAATATACTTGGCTCACCAGGCATTATCCTTATGGAATTAAAATTTCTACTCATAATATGCCTTGTAATCTTTAAAAATGGGTCTCAATATATTTGAGGTCTAACTAGCTTAGAGTTTACAAATTTAAATTTCAAGTAGGGAAATATTCCAATGTGGAATGACTTGGACACTCTTTGAATGTAAAGTGACTAAGGATACAAAATGACTTAGGTATTCGAGGAAATTATTTCTAATGTAGCATGTATCAGTTTAAAACTATATATTCTTGGCACACATGAAGATAATTAAATAATGAGAACGAATTAAAATAGCACATAGTTGAGAAGGAAAATAAAGCATATTCTCACATATTAAAGACTCTATCACATAGTAAATATATTACATAAGGTATTATATGAGCTACATGAAAAACGGAAAATGGATACAAAAGGATAAAATTTGACCAAATACCTTACAATATAAAACTTTCTTGACACTTATGGCATTCCATGGGATGGTGATGATTTTTCCTTCTTTAAGTAATACTATGGTATTACTTCTGAGGACTATTTTTAAATGCCACCACATTAGTGGGAAAAATCCAAAATTTATAAACCAACTGTATTTTTACACTACAAAAATGTTGTACCTTCTAGAATGCATCATCAAATTCTCAACCATAATTTTTGTCACCTCTCGCATAGGCATCACTCCATAAAATAGAATAATAGAACCATTATAATAATCTTTCTCTAATACCACATGTTGGATATAGAGAATTTACACATAATGATAATTTGTAATTCCATTAACATTTAATCATGTACAACATACAACATATTTAATATGTAGCTAGTTTGTAACAACAACCTTTATATGGGAATCCAAATGAACAATATCTATGTAATCTAATAATGTTAACAATGCATGTTAACAATGTGATCAAATAATGTAATGTACCATAGGCTAACACAAATCTAATGGTCATCCTTTCATCTACATTAGTGACATGGTAGGCACCTATTTCATCTATGATGATTGGTTCTAAAGGCAATGGATATTAGAAATGGAACCCTCTAGTGACCATGCCCTTGATGCCAATTGGTAACTAATGTAAACTTAACATAAACTAATAGTTAATGCTTCCACTACTAGAAACTAGATAGAGGTCTTGATACCCATATAAACCATTTTTAGATCAATAATCTCTCCTTATAAAGTAATGGACCTATTTAATATTAGATAAGACAAGGAAATATCTATATCTAACAAGTACCATTTATTTTGGTAAGAATATTTGCCTTCCTTGATCCAAAAAATCTTGTCTTTTAAAGTTCACGTGTTTGGTTTAAATTTTTCTAATTTGTTTTATTACTATTGGGATGATTGCAATAAAAAAATAGTTTTGAAGGATAAAGTTGCCTTGTCCCATATAATATATTGATAAAAGGTAAAATGTATGGAAACTTTCCATGTAGGACACAATATTACCATCAAAGATATTACCTTCCACTTGCTTCGTAATGGTATATGGTCTAAATTAGAATGGCCTAATATTTCTATTTAGTCATTGGTTTTGCTATTTTCTTGTGTGTAGCTAAACTTTATATCAAAGTTTGAACTAATTTGGAACCTGATATTATCCATGGTTTTATTTATATTTGTAGACACCCAATTTTGATCATATTATTAATATTCAAGTTTTTCAACCTCTTCTTGAATTAGCTAATCAACATGAAGAAGACTTATAGTATAATTACTCAAAATAAGCAAACAATTTGCAATATTTTTAATCCTTTAATATGACATACATTTCCAAATACTATTTTATACAACACATGGAGCTTTATCTCCATAATATATCCATACAGGATGATTTTTCAAGTACTTGAATATTGCTCTCCATATGATAACTCTCATGTCCTTTGGCTTCTCATCTTGCCACTTGTATACATGACTCTTGACTCTCTACTTACATGCATACTTAACTCTATGACACTTGCACTCTTTTACATGACACTTACACTTCTACATGCACACCTAATACATGATACTTGTGCACATCCTCACATTACATATTTGCACACTTAATTACATGATACTTGTGCACTTTCTCTCATTGTACATTTTTATTATCCTACACATAGACACTTACATAAAAAGAGATATAAATCACTCATCTAAACTATAGACTCAAACTCTATTCTAATATTTATATTTTTACCATAGGTACCATGGGGGTATATTTGTATCATCCAAATAATGTAATATTCTCGAACAATAGCTAGTGTCAAAATTGATCTAGTTTAAGGACATCATTATAGTGGGTTTTTCTATCACAATGGGAGATTTGTTATATTATTGTATGTTTGATCTAAAAATTATTTTAAATGATAAACACTTCAAAATTTAAAATCGATAAGTTCAATGGGTGGAACTTTGAGTTGTGGAAACTAAAAATATATGATATATTAATAGAGAGAGATCAGTGGATTATAATAACTTCTACACGTAGATTTCTTCTTGTAGCTATGGATCAATATGATTAGGATATATTGAATAGAAATACAAGGAGTACCATTAGGTTATGTATTTATAATTTTTTTCTAATAAGTGCTTCAAGTGAAAATTCTTCCTACCCTTGTATGATGGTGTGTTATGCTAGAGTGTTAGTAGACATTGTATGAGAGGATGAGTGTCTCAACATCCCTACCCATGCTCATGACTTATTATGTAGTAATTGCTAGCAAGTGTTTGGATTTTATGTTCTAGTGTTGTGAGAGAGCACATGGTGAGATTGGAAAGGTGTATTAAAATAAGTTAATAATTTCTACTATCTACTATAAAGAGGATAGCATACATTGAGTGCATAGAAAGGGTGGATTCGTCACTCTCACATTTACTCCTACACCTATGGCTTGTGATGTAGTAATGTCTAGTGAGCAAGTGTGCTTTGTGATCTAGTGTTATGAGCTTGCGCATGATAGACTGACAAAGTTGATGAGCACTAATAAGTGTTATTTTTTTCCTTCCTATCTCTATTCCCTTGCAATGTATACAACAAGGGGAAGATGTTTAGGATAAGTTTATTGTACACTTGCAAGTCCTATGTACAACGTTTGGACCCTATTATAAAATATAATTTCCTATGAAAATATTAATTAATGTAAAATTTTATGGGTCCATGATCCCCTTATGGACCCTTGGAAATATTCTCTACACACTTGGAAAAGGTTTTAAGAGCATTAAATAATAAAAACAAAATAAATAAATAAAACCAAAGAAGGGAAAAACAAAAAACCAAAAACAAATATTATTTTTTAATTTTTTGGGTAGTTATTTTTGGAGTTACATTTAATTGGGACACCTATGTTTGACTACAACCCATGGTTTTTATGAGAACACAAATGGTTTCATGTTATAAAAACTCTATTAAATGCTTAGGCTAGTGGTTGTATAAACAAAAGATTTGGAGGAGCATTCGACCAACATTCATTTGGTATATTGAGAGGAAGGAAACTATTGTTATGAATGATATTGAGGTGCATGATTGTATTTGGAGTTATTAAATAATTTATACAAGTGTTTTTACTTTTTCAACAATGGGTTTTCCTAAAATGGTTTTCCTAGGGTATATATTGTCTCGTATTCTTTGGATTTTTCATTGTTGTCTTATTTCTCTATTATATATGTTCTTTACACACTAAGATCAACCATTAAAGGATTTAGATAAAATTTATAATACTTTTTGAATGCTCCTATCTGGACTAATTAACCCCTATATCTATTTAATTTTTATGTTGACCAAGGGATTTTGATCTTCTCTTCTTAGGTAGGTCCTTTTGTTGCTAATCCTATATTTTTTACCTATCTTACAAGGTGAAAAAGCACCATCAGAATATGATGGGGAACCAAAAATTGCACCCTCACAAATCCAAATTTTCACCCAAGAAATTGGAAACACACTTTACAAGAAACATAAACACCAATGTTCTATTCACTAACTTGCAAAGATTACAATAACAGCCCGCAGGCTTTACAAAAACTGGCACACAGGTACAGTTCCCACTCGACTGTGTAACTCTACAACTGCAGGTTTTCCAACTCTACAATTGCCATTTTTTTTCCAACTCCTTATGCATGCCTCTGTTCTCCTTTTTAAAGGTTCTCTGGTGACGCTTCATTTCCAGCTAGTGGCCCTTCGTTTCCTCTTCCAGAACCTTTTGTTTCTCCTTCCCGTGTCGCTTCGTCGTCCAGGTATTCGAAACATCTCCCTTTCTGACTCTTTGTCTTCACCTTGTCTTTCGAGCACAAAAATATGACATGTGATATTGTGACATTTTTTTGCCTTTGGCTCTTTCTTTGTCTTTCGTCGCGAAAATGTGACATGTCATGATATCACAACACTTTTCTGTCTCTTGATCCTTATCTGCATTTGCATCATGAAAATGCAACATGTTGTGATATCATGGCACTTCTGCTTCTTTGCTCCATCTTCCTTCTTTCAGGTCACGAAATCGTGACATGTCACGAAATCGTGACATCTTTGTCTTTCGTATGATCTTCTGCTTTCGGGTCACAAAATCATGACATGTCACAAAATCATGACATCTTTGCTCTCCTCTCGCTTCTTCGGGTCGTGAAAATGTGACATGTCACGAAATCGTGACATTTTCCTCCGCTGGCTCCTTCTTCACCTCCTAGTCACGAAAATGCGACATGTCGCGAAATCGTGACATTTTTCTTCCTTGGCTCCTTCTTCGCCTGTTGGTCGCGAAACTATGACCTATCACAAAATCATGACATTTCTTTCCCCTGGATTTCTCTCTCCTTGGCGGGTCGTGAAACTGCGACATGTCGCGAAACCACGACATCTTCTCCTCAGCACCTTCTCTCCCTTCTACGAGTCGTGAAACTGTGACATGTCACGAAATCATGACATATTCCTCTTTCGCTTTTCATCCTACCTTCGGGTCACAAAACTATGACATCTTAGCTCTCGACTTTCTCTTTCTTCTTCAGGTCATGAAACCGTGACATGTCACAAAATCATGACATCTTTGCCTTCCAAACTCTGCTTCTGCTTTCGGGTTATGAAACCGTGACATGTCACAAAATCATGACATCTTTTCTTGCAGCCTCCTCCTTCCTGTCTGGGTCACAAAATCATGACATCATTGGCATCCTTCCTTCTCCCATGAGACCTGTCATGATATCATGATAGTTGGCCCTGTCAGCTTCTTTCTCCATTTTGTGTCATGATATCGCGACACATTTTCTATCATGATATCGTGATAGCTTCCCCTCACTCACTTCTCTGCTCCACTTGTGTCACGATATCATGACACAATTATTGTCACGATATCGCGACAGCTTCTCCCCACTGACTATGTTCTCTGCTTGTGTCGCGATATCGCAACACATTTTTTGTCACGATATCGCGACAGTCTTCTCTGCTCGGTTCCTCTCTCTTCTTTGTGTCGTGATATCATGACACTTTTTTTGTCACGATATCGTGACATATTTTTCTCCTTGCCTTCTTTGGCTTCTTCTGTCATGATTTCACGACATGTCACAAAATCATGACGTCTTTCCTCCTTAGCCAACTTTTCAGAAGTGGCCCTCCTGCCACTGGATGCTTCTGCATTAGGTGCTACTAGATGCTCCTGCATCAGACACCCGAGGTTGGTGGAGAAGTGACCTTCACTTCTGTGTTGTTCGGTCACCGCCTTCGGTAACATCTCCAAACGTGCACCTGCCTCTGCAGTCTGCTTCAACTTTGTCTTCTGGCCATCAAAATAATTTTTGCCCTGGCCTCTACTTCTTGATTGATCCTCATGCCTTCTGCGCAACTCCTCTCATAGGGCTTTCACTTGCCTCCATAAATATCTTTTGAGTAACTCCTCTTGCAGGGCTTGCACTTGCCTCTACAAATATCTGAACACCTATAACCGTGAATCTTCAGATCTCATATCTCTCCCACCACCACGATTTCTTCATGGAGGCATTCTTCTGCACTTTCTTCTAACAATCCTTCACCCCAGATCCTGGTGCAAGTTGCCTCATGTTCAACGCTTTACTTACATGCATAGAATATTCTGGCTCTGATACCACTTAATGGGTAACCAAAAATTGCACCCTCACAAATCCAAATTTTCACCCAAGAAATTGGAAACACACTTTACAAGAAACAAAAACACCAATATTCTATTCACTAACTTGCAAAGATTACAATAACAGCCCACAGGCTTTACAGAAACTGGTGCACAGGCACAGTTCTCTTTATTGCAAAGATTCCCTAACTCTGTAACTCTGGAAGGAAAACGCACTCTAGTCGGCCCGAGTGGCCCTCTGCCTTCGACTCTACAACTCGACTGTGCAACTCTGCAACTACAGGTTTTCCAACTCTGCAACTGCCATTTTTTTTTTCCAACTCCTTATTCATGCCTCTGTTCTCCTTTTTAAAGGTTCTTAGGTGACGCTTCATTTCCAGCTGGTGGCCCTTTGTTTCCTCTTCCAAAACCTTTCATTTCACCTTCCTGTGTTGCTTTGTCGCCCAAGTATTTGAAACGTCTCCCTTTCTGACTCTTCGTCTTCACCTTGTCTTTTAGGCATGAAAATACGACATGTCGTGATATCATGACATTTTTCCACCTTTGGCTCTTTCTTTGTCTTTCATCGTGAAAATGTGACATGTTGCGATATCATGACACTTTTTTGTCTCTGGCTCCTTCTCTACCTTTTCGTCGCAAAAATACATGTCACGATATCACGGCACTTCTGCTTCCTCGCTCCATCTTCCTGCTTTTGGGTCACGAAATCGTGACATCACGAAATAGTGACATCTTTGTCTTTCGTACGCTCTTCTGCTTTCAGGTCACGAAATCGTGACATGTCACAAAATCGTGACATATTTTCTCTCCTCTTGCTTCTTCGGGTCATGAAAATGCAACATGTCATGAAATCATGACATTTTCCTCCGCTGGCTCCTTCTTCGCCTCCTGGTCACGAAAATGCGACATGTCACAAAATCATGACATTTTTCTTCCTTGGCTCCTTCTTCGCCTGCTGGTCGTGAAACTGCGACCTGTCACGAAATCATGACATTTCTTTCCCTTGGATTTCTCTCTCCTTGGCGGGTCGCAAAACTATGACATGTCACGAAATTGTGACATCTTCTCCTTAGAGCCTTCTCTCCCTTCTGCGGGTCATGAAACTATGACATGTCATGAAATCATGACATATTCCTCTTTCGCTTTTCATCTTGCTTTTGGGTCACAAAACTGCGACATCTTAGCTCTCAAATTTCTCTTTCTTCTTTAGGTCACGAAATCGTGACATCTTTGCCTTCCATACTCTGCTTCTGCTTTCGGGTCACGAAACCATGACATGTCACAAAATCATGACATCTTTTCTTGCAGCCTCCTCCTTCCTGTCTAGGTCATGAAATCGTGACATGTCACAAAATAGCGACATCCTTGGCATCCTTGCATCTCCCATGAGACCTATCGTGATATCACGATAGTTGGCCCTGTCGGCTTCTTTCTCCATTTTGTGTCATGGTATCATGACACATTTTCTATTGTGATATCATGATAGCTTCCCCTCGCTCACTTCTCTGCTCCACTTGTGTCGCGATATCGCGACATAATTGTTGTCGCGATATCGCGACAGCTTCTCCTCGCTGGCTACATTCTCCGCTTGTGTCACGATATCGCGACACTTTTTCTGCCATGATATCGCGACAGTCTTCTCCGCTAGTTCCTCTCTCCTCTTTGTGTCATGATATCATGACACTTTTTCTGTCGTGATATCATGACATATTTTTCACTTTGCCTTCTTCGGCTTCTTCTGTCATGATTTCACGACATGTCGCAAAATCGTGACGTCTTTCCTCCTTAGCCAACTTTTCAAAAGTGGCCCTCCTACCACTGGATGCTTCTGCATAAGGTGCTACTGGATGCTCCTACATCAGAATATAAGAGCACTAGTAGCACTTTTGCACTCTCACATCTACTCCTACACCCATGGCTTGTGATGTAGTAATGTCTAGTGAGGAAGTGTGCTTTGTGATCTAGTGTTATGAGCTTGCGCATGATAGACTGACAAAGTTGATGAGCACTAATAAGTGTTATTTTTTTCCTTCCTATATCTATTCCCTTGCAATGTATAGAACAAGGGGAAGATTTTTAGGATAAGTTTATTGTACACTTGCAAGTCCTATGTACAACGTTTGGACCCTATTATAATATATAATTTCCTATGAAAATATTAATTAATGTAAAATTTTATGGGTCCATGATCCCCTTATGGACCCTTGGAAATATTCTCTACACACTTGGAAAATGTTTTAAGAGCATTAAATAAAAAAAACAAAAAAAATAAATAAAACCAAAGAAGAGAAAAACAAAAAACCAAAAACAAATATTATTTTTTAATTGTTTGGGTAGTTATTTTTGGAGTTACATTTAATTGGGACATCTATTTTTGACTACAACCCATGGTTTTTATGAGAACACAAATGGTTTCATGTTAGAAAAACTCTATTAAAGGCTTAGGCTAGTGGTTGTATAAACACAAGATTTGGAGGAGCATTCGACCAACATTCATTTGGTATATTGAGAGGAAGGAAACTATTGTTATGAATGATATTGAGGTGCATGATTGTATTTGGAGTTATTAAATAATTTATACAAGTGTTTTTACTTTTTCAACAATGGGTTTTCCTAAAATGGGTTTCCTAGGGTATATATTGTCTCGTATTCTTTGGATTTTTCATTGTTGTTTTATTTCTCTATTATATATGTTCTTTACACACTAAGATCAACCATTAAAGGATTTAGATAAAATTTATAATACTTTTTGAATGCTCCTATCTGGACTAATTAACCCTTATATCTATTTAATTTTTATGTTGACCAAGGGATTTTGATCTTCTCCTCTTAGGTAGTTCACTTTGTTGCTAATCCTATCTTTTTTACCTATCTTACAAGGTGAAAAAGCACCATCAGAATATGAGAGCACCAGTAGCACTTTTTAAAGATCAACAATATTTTTACCTCTATGATATTTTTCATTTTAGTTAGGATTTAATTTTATTTTTTATGTGTCAAATTAGTTTCCTTTTTTGTTTCTTTTTTAATATAAGAAAAGGGGAAAAGGAACTAGTCTTTTCCTTTAATCATTAGAGGGATCAACTAAATCTTTAAGCTTTCATAATTGAATCAAAATTACACATAGCCACATCTAGGACTTGATTGTTGCATTTTTATTGTACTCTTTCCTTCAAAAGGAAACATATATTTTACTTCATCATCAAAAATCAAAAGCATTTAAGTTTTAGGTCTTATTGTTCTATTTCTATGTTTAATTAAGGCTATACTAGGGTTAATGTTAGTCAAAGAAGTATCTTAGGAGAAACGTAGGTGTTATTCTTAAAGGTACTTTGACAATGGTCCTACAACAAGAGGTTTAATGATTGTGGATATGTCACTTCAGTAGGCTTTTATTCTAGTGTTACAAGAAAGATTCAAATATCCATAATGGCTCTTCGTCTATAGTGCTGCAACTGGAGGTGATTCAATTATGGTGTTGTTTGTTTCTTTCTTAAAGGTACTTAAATAGAAGAGCAATCAAAATGTAAGTTGGACAATATATATAAAATTAACATTTAAGATAATATCAAATATGAATGTAAAATGGTCAAAATCATTCATGAAATAACATGAAGAAGACTTATAGTATAATTGCTCAAAATAAGCATACAAGTTGCAATATTTTTAATGCTTTAATATGACATACATTTCCAAATACTCTTTGATACAACACATGGAGCTTTATCTCCATAATATATCAATACAGGATGATTTTTCAAGTACTTGAATATTGCTCTCCATATGATAACGCTCATGTCCTTTGGCTTCTCATCTTGTCACTTGTATACATGAGTTGTGACTCTCTATTTACATGCATACTTAACTCTCCGACACTTGCACTCTTTTACATGACACTTACACTTCTACATGCACACCTAATACATGATATTTGTGCACATCCTCACATTACATATTTGCACACTTAATTACTTGACACTTGTGCACTTTCTCTCATTGTACATTTTTATTAGCCTACACATAGACACTTACATAAAAAGAGAAATATAAATCATTCATCTAAACTATAGACTCAAACTCTATTCTAATATTTATATTTTCACCATAGGTACCATGGGGGTATATTTGTATCATCCAAATAATGTAATATTCTCCAAAAGTAGCTAGTGTCAAAATTGATCTAGTTTAAGGACATCATTATAGTTGGTTTTTTTATCACAATGGGAGATTTGTTATATTATTGTATGTTTGATCTAAAAATTATTTTAAATGATAAACACTTCAAAATTTAAAATCGATAAGTTCAATGGGTGGAACTTTGAGTTTTGGAAACTAAAAATATATGATATCTTAATAGAGAGAGATTAGTCGATTATAGTAAATTCCACACCTAGATTTCTTCTTGTAGCTATGGATCAATATGATTAGGATATATTGAATAGATAGACAAGAAGTACCATTAGGTTATGTATTTATAATTTTGTTCTAATAAGTGCTTCAAGTGAAAATGCTTCCTACCCTTGTATGATGGTGTGTTATGCTAGAGGGTTAGTAGACATTGTATGAGGGGATGAGTGTCTCAATATCCCTACCCATGCTCATGACTTATTATGTAGTAACTGCTAGAAAGTGTTTGGATTTAATGTTCTAGTGTTGTGAGAGAGCACATGGTGATATTGGAAAGGTGTATTAAAATAAGTTAATAATTTCTACTCTCTACTATAAGGAGGATAGCATACATTGAGTGCATAGAAAGGGTGGATTCGTCACTCTCACATCTACTCCTACACCCATGGCGTGTGATGTAGTAATGTCTAGTGAGCAAGTGTGCTTTGTGATCTAGTGTTATGATCTTGTGCATGATAGACTGAAAAAGTTGATGAGCACTAATAAGTGTTATTTATTTCCTTCCTATCTCTATTCACTTTCAATGTATACAACAAGGGGAAGAGTTTTAGGATAAGTTTATTGTACACTTGCAAGTCCTATGTACAATATTTGGACCCTATTATAATATATAATTTTCTATGAAAATATTAATTAATGTAAAATTTTATGGGTCCATGATCCCCTTATGGACCCTTGGAAATATTCTCTAAACACTTGGAAACGGTTTTAAGAGCATTAAATAATAAAAACAAAAAAAATAAAAAATAAATAAAACCAAATAAGAGAAAAACAAAAAACCAAAAACAAATATTATTTTTTAATTGTTTGGGTAGTTATTTTTGGAGTTACATTTAATTGGGACACCTATGTTTGACTACAACCCATGGTTTTTATGAGAACACAAATGGTTTCATGTTAGAAAAACTCTATTAAAGGCTTAGGCTAGTGGTTGTATAAACACAAGATTTGGAGGAGCATTCGACCAACATTCATTTGGTATATTGAGAGGAAGGAAACTATTGTTATGAATGATATTGAGGTGCATGATTGTATTTGGAGTTATTAAATAATTTATACAAGTGTTTTTACTTTTTCAACAATGGGTTTTCCTAAAATGGTTTTCCTAGGGTATATATTGTCTCGTATTCTTTGGATTTTTCATTGTTGTTTTATTTCTCTATTATATATGTTCTTTACACACTAAGATCAACCATTAAAGGATTTAGATAAAATTTATAATACTTTTTGAATGCTCCTATATGGACTAATTAACCCCTATATCTATTTAATTTTTATGTTGACCAAGGGATTTTGATCTTCTCCTCTTAGGTAGGTCCCTTTGTTGCTAATCCTATATTTTTTTCCTATCTTACAAGGTGAAAAAGCACCATCAGAATATGAGAGCACGAGTAGCACTTTTGAGAGATCAACAATATTTTTACCTCTATAATATTTTTCATTTTAGTTAGGATTTAATTTTATTTTTTGTGTCCAATTAGTTTCTTTTTTTGTTTCTTTGTTAAGATAAGAAAAGGGGAAAAGGAACTAGTCTTTCCTTTAATCATTAGAGGGATCAACTAAATCTTTAAGCTTTCATCATTGAATCAAAATTACACATAGCCACATCTAGGACTTGATTGTTGCATTTTTATTGTACTCTTTCCTTCAAAAGGAAATGTATATTTTACTTCATCATCAAAAATCAAAAGCATTTTAGTTTTAGGTCTTATTGTTGCATTTCTATGTTGAATTAAGGCTATATTAGGGTTAATATTAGTCAAAGAAGTATCTTAGGAGAAACGTAGGTGTTATTCTTAAAGGTACTTTGACAATTGTCCTACAACAATAGGTTTAATGATTGTGGATATGTCACTTCAGTAGGCTTTTATTCTAGTGTTACAAGAAATATTCAAATATCCATAATGGCTCTTCATCTATAGTGCTGCAACTAGAGGTGATTCAACTATGGTGTTGTTGGTTTCTTTCTTAAAGGGACTTTGACTATGGTCCTACAAAAAGAGGCACTTCTACTATGGTGCAATAGGTTCCTTTCCTAAAGAACCTATTGCTATGGTGTAATTAGTTCTACTTTTCATTTGGATGTTTCTTTACAATAGCACTTTAGCTCTCCTGAATGATGCTTTGAATATGTTACCTCTTAGACTTTTATGATTTGGCTTATGCAACACCTTTTGGTGCTCTAAATTTTCTTGTCAACCTTACTTAGCATTTGACGCTATAACTCATATAGCACCTTTTCATGCTTAAATATTTTGATCCTCCTAATCATGAACTTTAATCTCTTTATATGCCTAATCACAAACTTTTCTATATAAAATATATGAGGACTCTTTCTTCCTCAAAAAATTCAAGCTATTGGACACTTCATCCAATGTAATATATATAAGGACTTTTGTTTATCCCTCAATGATGGTTTTGAACCACCATTATGATTCTCATTTCTTCTATAGAATCCAATTAGGTTGACTTTGAATGTCCCCTCATGTCTAACTTTCTTTTGAGTTGGATATTTTAATTTTCTTATCTGTCTGAATCCTTGTCTTCATTTGTTTTAGAACCAAATGGATAGACACTAGCATTCAAATCGAGGTTAATTTTATTTTTTCCCTCTATCTACTCTTCTAGCCTTTGAATGGAATACTATTCTTCACTTCTTTTAATGTGGAAAGACTCCAACAAAGGGCCTAGTCTGAAATTTTAAAATTTGCAACAATCACATTGAAGACTTCCCTTGATGGTAGCAACAAAGACTACTTGAAATAGCTTTGAATATAATAGTGGATTTGATACACTTTTGGATTTTAATCCAAATTATATTAGATACCAATATCTTTAATCTAGATTATACTTAAATAGAAGAGCAATCAAAATATAAGTTGGACAATATATATAATATTAACATTTAAGATAATATCAAATATGAATGTAAAATGGTAAAAATAATTCATGCAATAACATGAAGAAGACTTAGAGTATAATTGCTCAAAGTAAGCATACAAGTTGCAATATTTTTAATGCTTTAATATGACATACATTTCCAAATACTCTTTGATACAACACATGGAGCTTTATCTCCATAATATATCCATACAGGATGATTTTTCAAGTACTTGAATATTGCTCTCCATATGATAACGCTCATGTCCTTTGGCTTCTCATCTTGTCACTTGTATACATGAGTTGTGACTCTCTATTTACATGCATACTTAAATCTATGACACTTGCACTATTTTACATGACACTTACACTTCTACATGCACACCTAATACATGATATTTGTGCACATCCTCACATTACATTTTTGCACAATTAATTACATGACACGTGCACTTTCTCTTATTGTAAATTTTTATTATCCTACACATAGACACTTACATAAAAAGAGAAATATAAATCACGCATCTAAACTATAGACTCAAACTCTATTCTAATATTTATATTTTCACCATAGGTACCATGGGGGTATATTTGTATCATCCAAATAATGTAATATTCTCCAACAATAGCTAGTGTCAAAATTGATCTAGTTTAAGGACATCATTATAGTGGGTTTTTTTATCACAATGGGAGATTTGTTATATTATTGTATGTTTGATCTAAAAATTATTTTAAATGATAAACACTTCAAAATTTAAAATCGATAAGTTCAATGGGTGGAACTTTGAGTTGTGGAAACTAAAAATATATGATATCTTAATAGAGAGAGATCAGTGGATTATAGTAACTTCTACACCTATATTTATTCTTGTAGCTATGGATCAATATGATTAGGATATATTGAATAGAAAGACAAGGAGTACCATTAGGTTATGTATTTATAATTTTGTTCTAATAAGTGCTTCAAGTGAAAATGCTTCCTACCCTTGTATGATTGGTGTGTTGATGAGCAAGGTGCAACCAAAGTATTGTCATTGTTGTCAACACAGTCAGGTTGATCAGTTGATGCAATGGACAGGAGTTCATTGATGACCAAAGTGCAATGGATAGGAGTTCATTGATGAGCAAGGTGCAGCCAAAGTATTGTCATTGTTGTCAACACAGATAGAGGATCGGTTGATGCAATGGACAGGAGTGCAGAGGTCATTAGATAGATCGGTTGATGAAGTGAACAAGAGTTCAGAGTAGTCAGAGCATGTACAGTGAATTTCCAAGGAGACAAAAGTGGCCCATATGCAAAAGCTCAAAGAAAAAGACAAGTAAGAAAAGTGTCGCGATATCGCGACATGTTGAGCAAGCATGAGAAACTGTCACGATATCGTGACATGTTGAGAAGCTGGAAAAGAAACTGTCATGATATCACGACATGTTGAGAGAGAGAAAGAAGAGAAACTATCATGATTTCGTGACATATCGGAGGAGAGAGAAAATGCTAGCAAAACTGTCATGATTTCACGACATGTTGAAAGCAAAGAAGCCAAGTAGAAAAACTGTCATGATTTCATGACATGTTGGCAAAGAAGAAGCCAAGTGGAAAAACTGTCATGATTTCGTGACATGTTGGCAAAGAAAAAGCCAAGTGGAAAAACTGTCACGATTTCATGACATGTTCGAAGAAGAAGCGCATGCAGGGAAAACTATCGCGATTTCGTGACATGTTTGAAGAAGAAGCGCAGGTAAAGAAAACTGTCATGATTTCACGACATGTTTGGAGAGAAGGCGCAGGCAAAGAAAAGTGTCACGATTTCATGACATGAATGGAGAGAAGGCACAAGAAAAGAAAATTTTTACGATTTCATGACATGTTCGGGGAGAAGAAGCTTGCAAAGAAGAGTGTCACGATTTTGTGACAATCTGCAAGAGAGGCAGTACAGACAAAAATGTGTCACGATTTCGTGACATGTTTGAGAGAAAGAGCTTGCAAGGAAAAGTGTCACGATTTCACGACAATTTGCAAGAAGGATGGTAAGGAGAAAAAGTGTCACGATTCGCGAGTGGTTGAGAGAGAAAGCGCTAAGGAGAAAAAGTGTCACGATTTCATGACATTTTGCAAGAGAGAAGGCTAAGATAAAAAGTGTCATGATTTTTGACATATTGAAGAGGAGAGCTTGAGAGAAAAAGTGTCACGATATCGTGACATGTAGGTGACTTAAGAGAAGAGAAGTGCTAAGGAGAAAAGATGTCACGATTTCGTGACAAGTCGACAACGAAGAGAGGAAGATTCGAAGGATAGAAGTGTCATGATTTTGTGACAGAAGAAAAAGAAGTGCATGGAAGAAAGTGTCACGATTTGCATGTAAAAGAAGAAGGAGAAGAAGAATAGGAAAGAAGTAAAGGTAAAAGTGTCACGATTTGATGACATGTTCATTTAGAGGAAAGAGAAGTGAAGGAAGTGAAAGTGTCATGTTTCGTGACATGTAGGAAGAGATGCAAGGAAGAAAAAAGTGTCACGATTTCGTGACATGTTCTATTTTCGCTGGTGCATGCAAAGAGAAGTGTAAGGAGAAAGTGAAGGAGTGTAAGGAAAGATGTCACGATTTCACGACATGTCATGTTTTTCTAGTGCTTGCAGAGAAGAGTGTACGAAAGTGAAAGGTGTCATGATTTCGTGACATGTCATGTTTTTGCTAGTGCAAGCAGAGAAGAGTGCAAGGAAGCGAAAGTGTCACGATTTCGTGACATGTTCCATTTTCACGGCAAGAGATAGAGAAGAGCTCAAGGCAGTGAAAGTGTCACGATTTCGTGACATGTGTTTTCATGGGTGCAAGCCGAATAATGAAGCAAGAAGGCGAAAGTGTCACGATATCGTGACATGTCTTGTTTTCATGGTCAAACGCCAAGAAAATTCAAAGGGGCAAAAATGTCACGATTTCATGATAGGTCGCATTGGCGTGATGGAAGAAGAAGAACCCAGTTGAAGTAAAGTTAACTGGAGTCAGAACTGTAGTTGCAGGGGGTGTTGCAAAGAAAATCATGCAAGAAAAATAAAGAAGAGTTAACTAGAGTCAGAACTACAGTTACAGGGGGCAGTTACAGAATAAATTTATACAGCTAAAATTAGAACAGTGCTTTAAAGACAGAACGGTTATTACAGGGCCGTGACGTAGTGAAACTATCAGAGCGATGGCCATACTGAGAATCCCAATTAAAGAGACAAACCTATTAATAGGTTGCATGTAAGAATAGTGTGTTAGAAAGGAGTTATTTACAGGAATGGCTATTAAGAGGCTGCATGCGGGATTATGGCAGTTACAGAAGACTTAGGGTTTCAAAATGAAATATATTGTTTTAAAATGGTAGTTGCATGTAGTAGAAATAAAGTAGCTCAGAATTGAAGAGGGTGTCACCATAAAGAGAGAAGGTGCTTCTGATAAGTATGTTAGAGTGCTGAAATGAGCAGATAAGGCTGTCAGAGCCGCAAGAAAGCAAAGAAGGCTGTCAGTGTGAGAGAAGACTGTCAGAGCACAGTAAGCAGAGTGGTAAGAGTGATCCATTAGGTTGAGCTCTGTGGGGGTAGATAAATAGGTGTGAAGCCAAAGAGAAAAAGTGTGTGGAGATAGAGCACTGAAGAGACGAGAGCAGTGTGTTGCTCAGAAGGAAAGAGTGTTGTTGTATAGAGGGATAGTGTTGTGGGCTGTTACAAAGCTGGAAGAATGTTGTAAGAAGTACAGAGTTGTGAGAGCTGCAAGAGTAAGCCATAAGAAAGGGCTGTAAGTGTGCAGTAAGTAGAGCTATAAAAGAGTGTGTGCTTTGTGGACAGGGAGTTGAGATTGAGAGTTAGAAATAGAATATATTGAGTCTCTAACAATTCTCCTTATGCTTCCATGAGATTGATTTGAGTTAAGATAGACCAGTGAGGGTCTTGTAACACAGAAGGCATTTTTATGTCAATCAAGATTTAAAATAGAAATCCAAGTTGGTGCTTGGAATCAGGGGTTGGTGCTCCTTCTAGTTGGTGCTGGTAAATTAGGGGTTGGTGCTCCTTCCAGTGGATGTTGGTAAATTGATTGTAAAGTTGGTGCTTTGCAATGGCTGGATTTGGATGGGAGTCCAAGCAGTCTATTTTTGAGGAGTAGCCAAAATTGGTGAACCTCGTTACATCTTGTGTTATGTGATGCTCTCTTGTGGTACTTGCTATTTCTGGTTTTAAGCTTTCATTGTTTTGGCTTTAAGAGTTAAAGTTTTAAGTTTTAAATAGCTGCACTGATTCACCCCCCTCTCAGTGCCATTGTAAGACTAACAATTGGTATCAGAGCCAAGTTCCCAGTTTTGGCTAAATCAATCAGGGTTGATCTTGGATTAGTACACAATGGGTAAGAAGAATAGATCCTCCTCCAAAAAGGCATCTCAGCCAGTTTTAGTTCTTGTGGAAGAGAAAACTAAACTAGAGAAGGTAGAAGAAGTGGATTCTGAAGTATGCAATGAAAACCTGGAGATTGAAGTAGATCTAGAAGGTGAGTTGATAGCTGCACTTGAAGAGTTGAGTATAGAAAAGAAAAAGAACAAAAGAATGTCCAAGAAGTTAGAAGAATATGGGGATGAGATTGAAGATCTCTTCCTACAAGTTCAAAAGGCCAAGAAATCAGAAGAAGCCTTGAAGACACACCTGGATGATGAGGATGATGTATGCAGCACAAGTGAAGAGGAATCTAACAAAGTTATTGTTGATCTAAAGTTGCAAGTAGAACAGTACAAAAGGATTGAAGATATTCTCAGGTCTCAAATCAATGAGAAAGAGACTGTTTGCTGCCAACAAGAAGAAGAGATTGTTTCATTGAAGAAACAACTAGAAGAGGCCAATACAAATCTCAAATTTGAGAAGAGCACAGAGTTGCTAGATAAAATGATAAGGCAACAAAGAAACCCCATGTCTAAGCTTGGTCTTGGATGTGAAGTTGAACAACCTTCATCTTCTAAATCTACATAAAAGAAGAAGTCCACTGGTAAAGGATCGAAGCAAGAAAAGTTTGAAGTTGAATCCTCAAAAGGAAGAAAATATCAAATAAGATCTACAGCAAAGCAACCACAACAAAAGAGGTTCTCTCACTCTCACTCTTTTAATAATAATGCTTTTAATGGCTATTGTTCTAAATGCAACTGCTATGGTCACAAGGCAATTTATTGTGGACTGAACAATAGATCAAAAAGTTATGCTGATAAAAACACATCTGCTTTCCTGAGTGAACACCCTGTGCAATGTTTTAAATGTAATGGCCATGGGCACATAGCAAGGTTTTGTCCAAGCACTTCTGTATCCAATCTAAGGCAAGACCATAGATTTCATCATACACACAGAATGCAATGCAGACAGGGAACAAAACATGTGCAATGTTTTAAATGTAATGGTCAAGGGCACATAGCAAGGTTCTGTCCAAGCACTTATGTATCTAATCTAAGGCAAAACCCTAGATTTCATCAGACACAAAGAGGGCAACATAGACAGAGAACATATCATGTGCATAAAAGAAAGGAAAATAATCAACCATCAAGGATGCACAAGAAACAACTGCGCAAGAAGAATGTTCAAGTTCACGAAAAGGTGCAAAATGGGGATGTAGTTGAAAAACTCAAGCCCAAGTTCAAGAAAGTCTGGAGAAAGACAGAAGAAAGGGAATCGTGTCTCCTTGGACTGAAGGAGACTACTCCGCTATTGCACTAAGCCACTCCAGGTGGCACATCCTCAGGGGGAGCAATTTTAAAATCTTATTTTTATGCTCCTATGAATTTGTTTGGTTATCTGAGGATGAAAGGCAAGTAGTCGGGATATTGTCATATAGTTGTTAAAGTGTGTTTTTTAGTTTATATAGTGGTTTGTGGAAATGCCGTGAAGTGTGGTGATTAATTTGAGAGCTGTCACCATTGGTAGTTTTGAGATATGTCATTGTTGTACTGTTGATGATTCTTAATGCCACTGTTCAAAGCTATGGATCATAACAGTTCAGATAATTTGGTTGAGTGGAAAGAATGCTTGCCCTAGCTGCATATTTGTGTTTCGATAAAAGCAGCATGTACTTGTTCTACACTTTGATGTGAAGATTGTTAGATCTTTCATGACGCCTTGGTGAATATTATTTAATTCACAGACAGTTTCATTTTAACTGTTGATAAAATATCAATCCGAGGTTAAGAAGTATGAGGTTGAGTAAGGTGCACTATGGTTGGCCATAAAGTGTTTGACAAAATGTCTTCTCCTATTTTGCATAGTTGAAAGTAAGGTGTGATCTGTAGTAACTGTAGAAAACTCAGATCAGTTTGTAAATATAAAAAGGAATTTGGTTGTGTTGTAGTACAGTATTTGATGCTTGCACAGAGTTGGCAATAAAATTGCAGTGTTGGTACAGTGTTGGACAAAAGTTGGTACAAGTGTGAGTCACTTGTCAATTTTGTTGACAGATGTGAAACCAACATGTTGAATGGGAATATTGAAGAAGAGGTTTATAATGAGCAGCCAGATGATTTCCAGCTTGGTGATGAATGGTTGAGTTGCTTTCATAGAGGTTGTTTTGATCAAGTTAATGCTTTACTTGATACATGATTTGGGCTTACTCCATTGAGATTGATTTGAGCAAGTTATTCTTTGCATTGGTGATTTATGTTGGTGGTTGTCTTGTTCAAATACCTTTGGAAGGAAAAGGATGTCTACTAGTTTCCTTTTCATGTAGTGATTGGTTGAATGCTTCAAGGTTAATCTTGAGTTGAATGATGTTGGTTAAACCTTGTCTATAAGCATTGTTGTTAGAGCCCTAATTGGTTGAGAAGAAGAAAATTGGTTGTGGCTGGGTGGATTGAGGTAGTCTGCTGGATTCTCACTGCAGAGAGAGACAAACAGTTGTCATTGGGTTCAAGCTTGTTGAGAATATCCAAGATGCATGGTGGAGATGTATGCAGATGTTGTTGGCATTGCAGAACAAAAAGTTGGCTATATAAGATTATTGTATGCCTTCACTAACAGTGGACAAGTTTGAGTTTGCAAAGCAACAGAGGGTAGTTGCACAGAAGACAGTGGTCCAGTCATGTTCTTACACATGTTATATTGGTGAAGTTGACGGTGATGGTGTCATTCACTGGTTATTGCTGCTATTCACATTATTGATATTGTTGATGCCTATTATGCTTATCATGATGTTGTCAATCAGTGAAATGAAGTGGTCTTGGACTCAGGGGGAGCATTTATGCATTTGTTTATCATATTGCTCATGTTTATGCTTTTTGCTAACTATAATAATTTTTGCCTGAGAATGTTGTGCATGGACTCAGGGGGAGTTTTGCAGCCGCCCTTTGGTATTATTGTCAAAGGGGGAGAAGAATTACAGGTAATTGCACACAATTACGTGTGTTGCCAACAATTCCAAAGGGGGAGATTGATGAGCAAGGTGCAACCAAAGTATTGTCATTGTTGTCAACATAGTCAGGTTGATCAGTTGATGCAATGGACAGGAGTTCATTGATGACCAAAGTGCAATGGATAGGAGTTCATTGATGAGCAAGGTGCAGCCAAAGTATTGTCATTGTTGTCAACACAGATAGAGGATCAGTTGATGCAATGGACAAGAGTGTAGAGGTCATTAGATAGATCGGTTGATGAAGTGAACAAGAGTTCAGAGCAGTCAGAGCATGTACAGTGAATTTCCAAGGAGACAAAAGTGGCCCATATGCAAAAGCTCAAAGAAAAAGACAAGTAAGAAAAGTGTCACGATATCGCGACATGTTGAGCAAGCATGAGAAACTATCGCGATATCGCGACATGTTGAGAAGAGAAAAGAAACTATCACGATATCGCGACATGTTGAGAAGTTGGAAAAGAAACTATCACGATTTTGCGACATCAAAAGAGAGAGAAAATGCTGGCAAAACTGTCATGATTTCATGACATGTTGAAAGCAAAGAAGCCAAGTAGAAAAACTATCATGATTTCGTGACATGTTGAAAGCAAAGAAGCCAAGTAGAAAAACTGTCATGATTTCGTGACATGTTGGCAGAGAAAAAGCCAAGTGGAAAAACTGTCATGATTTCGCGACATGTTCGAAGAAGAAGCGCATGTAGGAAAAACTGTCACGATTTCGTGACATGTTTGGAGAGAAGGCGCAGGCAAAGAAAACTGTCACGATTTCATGACATGTTTGGAGAGAAGGCGCAGGCAAAGAAAATTGTCACGATTTCACGACATGTTTGGAGAGAAGGCGCAAGCAAAGAAAAGTGTCATGATTTCGTGACATGTTTGAGGAGAAGAAGCTTGCAAAGAAGAGTGTCACGATTTTGCGACAATCTACAAGAGAGGCAGTATGGACAAAAATGTGTCACGATTTCACGACATGTTTGAGAGAAAGAGCTTGCAAGGAAAAGTGTCACGATTTTGCGACAATTTGCAAGAGGAAGCGCTAAGGAGAAAAAGTGTTTTGCTGGGGTTTGTGACCCGATTAGAAGAGAAAGAGCTAAGGAGAAAAAGTGTCACGATTTCGTGAAAGATTTCATGACATATTGCAAGAGGAAGAGCTAAGGAGAAAAAGTGTCACGATATCGTGACATGTCACATTTTCATGACTAAGAGAAGAAAAGAGCTAAGGAGATAGAAGATGTCACGATTTCATGACATGAAGGAGAGGAAATAAAGGGAAGAGAATGAAAGTGTGTCACGATTTACATGAAAGGAAGTAGATAAAAGAAAGGAGAAGGTCATGATTTAATGAAAAAGAAATAAGAAGTAGAAAGCAGTCACGATTTTGCGACATGTTCTATTTTGGGCATGCAAAGAGAAGAGCAAGGAAGCAAAAAGTGTCACGATTTCGCAACATGTTTTGTTTTCACTAGTGCATGCAGAGAAGAGTGTACGGCAATGAAAGGTGTCATAATTTTGTGACATGTCATGTTTTCGCTAGTGCTTGCAGAGAAGAGTGTACAAAAGTGAAAGGTGTCACGATTTTGTGACATGTCATGTTTTCACTAGTGCAAGCAGAGAAGAGTGCAAGGAAGCGAAAGTGTCACGATTTTGTGACATGTTCCGTTTTCATGGAAAAGAGACAGAGAAGAGCTCAAGGCAGCGAAAGTGTCACGATTTCGTGACATGTTGTGTTTTCGCGGGTGCAAGCCGAATAATGAAGCAAGAAGGCGAAAGTGTCGCGATATCGTGACATGTCTTGTTTTCATGGTCAAACGCCAAGAAAAGTCAAAGGGGTAGAAATGTCATGATTTTATGATAGGTCGCATTGGCGTGATGGAAGAAGAAGAACCCAATGAAGTAAAGTTAACTGGAGTCAAAACTACAGTTGCAGGGGGTGTTGCAAAGAAAATCATGCAAGAAAAATAAAGAAGAGTTAACTGGAGTCAGAACTATAGTTACAGGGGGCAGTTACAGAATAAATTTATATAGCTAAAATTAGAACAGTGCTTTAAAGACAGAACGGCTGTTACAGGGCCGTGACGCAGTGAAACTGTCAGAGCGATGGCCATACTGAGAATCCCAAATAAAGAGACAAACCTATTAATAGGTTGCATGTAAGAACAGTGTGTCAGAAAGGAGTTATTTATAGGAATGGCTATTAAGAGGCTGCATGCGGGATTATGGCAGTTACAGAAGACTTAGGGTTTCAAAATGAAATATATTGTTTTAAAATGGTAGTTGCATGTAGTAGAAATAAAGTAGCTCAGAATTGAAAAAGGTGCAGCCATAAAGAGGGAAGGTGCTTCTGATAAGTATGTTAGAGTGCCAAAATGAGCAGATAAGGCTATCAGAGCCGTAAGCAAGCAAAGAAGGTTGTCAGAGCGTAGAGAAGACTATCAGAGCATAGTAAGCAGAGTGGTAAGAGTGATCCATTAGGTTGAGCTCTGTGGGGAGAGATAAATAGGTGTGAAGACGAAGAGAAAAAGTGTGTGGAGATAGAGCATTAAAGAGACGAGAGCAGTGTGTTGCTCAGAAGGAAAGAGTGTTGTTGTATAGAGGGATAGTGTTGTGGGCTGTTACAAAGCTGGAAGAATGTTGTAAGAAGTACAGAGCTGTGAGAGCTGCAAGAGCAAGCCATAAGAAAGGGTTGTAAGTGTGCAGTAAGTAGAGCTGTAAAAGAGTGTGTGCTTTGTGGACAGGGAGTTGAGATTGAGAGTTAGAAATAGAATATATTGAGTCTCTAACAATTCTCCTTATGCTTCCATGAGATTGATTTGAGTTAAGATAGACCAGTGAGGGTCTTGTAACACAGAAGGCATTTTTATGTCAATCAAGATTTAAAATAGAAATCCAAGTTGGTGCTTGGAATCAGGGGTTGGTGCTCCTTCCAGTTGGTGTTGGTAAATTAGGGGTTGGTGCTCCTTCCAGTGGATGCTAGGTAAATTGATTGTAAAGTTGGTGCTTTGCAATGGCTAGATTTGGATGGGAGTCCAAGCAGTCTATTTTTGAGGAGTAGCCAAAACTAGTGAACCTCGTTACATCTTGTGTTATGTGATGCTCTCTTGTGGTACTTGTTGTTTCTGGTTTTAAGCTTTCATTGTTTTGGCTTTAAGAGTTAAAGTTTTAAGTTTTAAATAGCTGCACTGATTCACCCCCCCTCTCAGTGCCATTGTAAGACTAACATGTGTTATGCTAGAGGGTTAGTAGACATTGTATGAGGGGATGAGTTTCTCAACATCCCTACCCATTCTCATGACTTATTATGTAGTAATTGCTAGCAAGTGTTTGCCTTTGATGTTCTAGTGTTGTGAGAGAGCACATGGTGAGATTGGAAAGGTGTATTAAAATAAGTTAATAATTTCTACTCTCTACTATAAGGAGGATAGCATAAATTGAGTGCATAGAAGGGGTGGATTCGTCACTTTCACATCTACTCCTACACCCATAGCTTGTGATGTAGTAATGTCTAGTGAGAAAGTGTGCTTTGTGATCTAGTGTTATGATCTTGCGCATGATAGACTGACAAAGTTGATGAGCACTAATAAGTGTTATTTTTTTCCTTCTTATCTATATTCCCTTGCAATGTATACAACAAGGGGAAGATTTTTAGGATAAGTTTATTGTACACTTGCAAGTCCTATGTACAACGTTTGGACCCTATTATAATATATAATTTCCTATGAAAATATTAATTAATGTAAAATTTTATGGGTCCATGATCCCCTTATGGACCCTTGGAAATATTATCTACACACTTGGAAAAGGTTTTAAGAGCATTAAATAATAAAACCAAAAAAAAATAAAAAATAAATAAAACCAAAGAAGAGAAAAACAAAAAACCAAAAACAAATATTATTTTTTAATTTTTTGGGTAGTTATTTTTGGAGTTATATTTAATTGGGACACCTATGTTTGACTACAACCCATGGTTTTTATGAGAACACAAATGGTTTCATGTTAGAAAAACTCTATTAAAGGCTTAGGCTAGTGGTTGTATAAACACAATATTTGGAGGAGCATTCGACCAAAATTCATTTGGTATATTGAGAGGAAGGAAACTATTGTTATGAATGATATTGAGGTGCATGATTGTATTTGGAGTTATTAAATAATTTATACAAGTGTTTTTACTTTTTCAACAATGGGTTTTCCTAAAATGGTTTTCCTAGGGTATATATTGTCTCGTATTCTTTGGATTTTTCATTGTTTTTTTATTTCTCTATTATATATGTTCTTTACACACTAGGATCAACCATTAAAGGATTTAGATAAAATTTATAATACTTTTTGAATGCTCCTATCTGGACTAATTAACCCCTATATCTATTTAATTTTTATGTTGACCAAGGGATTTTGATTTTCTCCTCTTAGGTAGGTCCCTTTGTTGCTAATCCTATATTTTTTTCCCTATCTTACAAGGTGAAAAAGCACCATCAGAATATGAGAGCACTAGTAGCACTTTTGAGAGATCAACAATATTTTTACCTCTATGATATTTTTCATTTTAGTTAGGATTTAATTTTATTTTTTGTGTCCAATTAGTTTCTTTTTTTGTTTCTTTGTTAAGATAAGAAAAGGGGAAAAGGAACTAGTTTTTTCCTTTAATCATTAGAGGGATCAACTAAATCTTTAAGCTTTCATCATTGAATCAAAATTACACATAGCCACATCTAGGACTTGATTGTTGCATTTTTATTGTACTCTTTCCTTCAAAAGGAAATGTATATTTTACTTTATCATCAAAAATCAAAAGCATTTTAGTTTTAGGTCTTATTGTTGTATTTCTATGTTGAATTAAGGCTATATTAGGGTTAATCTTAGTCAAAGAAGTATCTTAGGAGAAACATAGGTGTTATTCTTAAAGGTACTTTGACAATGGTCCTACAACAAGAGTTTTAATGATTGTGGATATGTCACTTCAGTAGGCTTTTATTCTAGTGTTACAAGAAAGATTCAAATATCCATAATGGCTCTTTGTCTATAGTGCTGCAACTGGAGGTGCTTCAACTATGGTGTTGTTGGTTTCTTTCTTAAAGTTACTTTGACTATGGTCCTACAACAAGAGGCGCTTCTGCTATGGTGCAATAGGTTCCTTTCCTGAAGAACCTTTTGCTATGGTGTAACGAGTTCTACTTTTTGTTTGGATGTTTCTTTACAATACCACTCTAGCTCTCCTAAATGATGCTTTGAATATGTTACCTCTTAGACTTTTATGCTTTGGCTTATGCAACACCTTTTGGTGCTCTAAATTTTCTTGTCAA
The DNA here is from genome assembly GCA_028583015.1 of Wollemia nobilis. Classification (NCBI taxonomy): domain Eukaryota; kingdom Viridiplantae; phylum Streptophyta; class Pinopsida; order Araucariales; family Araucariaceae; genus Wollemia; species Wollemia nobilis. Next base: position 9,473,891 of record JAQPPZ010016858.1, on the reverse strand, counting down.
CCTTACTTAGAATTTTATGCTATAACTCATATAGCACCCTTTTATTCTTAAATATTTTCATCCTCCTAATCATAAAATTTAATCTCTTCATATGCCTAATCACAAAATTTTCTATATAAAATATATGAGGATTCTTTCTTCCTCAAAAAATTCAAGCTATTGGACACTTCATCCAATGTAATATATATAAGGACTTTTGTTTATCCTTCAATGATGGTTTTGAACCACCATTATGATTCTCATTTCTTCTATATAATCCAATTAGGTTGACTTTGAATGTCCCCTCATGTCTAACTTTCTTTTGAGTTGGATATTTTAATTTTATTATCTGGCTAAATCCTTGTCTTCACTGGTTTTAGAACCAAATGGATAGACACTAGCATTCAAATCAAGGTAACTTTTATTTTTCCCCTCTATCTACTCTCCTAGACTTTGAATGGAATACTATTCTTGACTTCCTTTAATGTGGAAACACTCCAACAAAGGACCTAGTCTAAAATTTTAAAATTTGCAACAATCACATTGAAGACTTCCCTTGATGGTAGCAACAAATACTACTTGAAATAGCTTTGAATATAATAGTGGATTCGATACACGTTTGGATTTTAATCCAAATTATATTAGATACCAATATATTTAATCTAGATTATACTTAAATAGAAGAGCAATTAAAATATAAGTTGGACAATATATATAATATTAACATTTAAGATAATATCAAATATGAATGTAAAATGGTAAAAATCATTCATGCAATAACATGAAGAAGACTTATAGTATAATTGCTCAAAATAAGCATACAATTTGCAATATTTTTAATGCTTTAATATGACATACATTTCCAAATACTCTTTGATACAACACATGGAGCTTTATCTCCATAATATATCCATACAAGATGATTTTTCAAGTACTTGAATATTTCTCTCCATATGATAACACTCATGTCCTTTGGCTTCTCATCTTGTCACTTGTATACATGAGTCTTGACTCTCTATTTACATGCATACTCAACTCTATGACATTTGCACTATTTTACATGACACTTACACTTCTACATGCACACCTAATACATGATATTTGTGCACATCCTCACATTACATATTTGCACAATTAATTACATGACACTTGTGCACTTTCTCTCATTGTACATTTTTATTATCCTACACATAGACACTTACATAAAAAGAGAAATATAAATCACTCATCTAAACTATAGACTCAAACTCTATTCTAATATTTATATTTTCACCATAGGTAGCATGGGGGTATATTTGATATTTGTATCATCCAAATAATGTAATATTCTCCAACAATAGCTAGTGTCAAAATTGATCTAGTTTAAGGACATCATTATAGTGGTTTTTTTTATCATAATGGGAGATTTATTATATTATTGTATGTTTTATCTAAAAATTATTTTAAATGATAAACACTTCAAAATTTAAAATCGATAAGTTCAATGGGTGGAACTTTGAGTTGTAGAAACTAAAAATAAATGATATCTTAACAGAGAGAGATCAGTGGATTATAGTAACTTCTACACCTAGATTTCTTCTTGTAGCTATGGATCAATATGATTAGGATATATTCAATAGAAAGACAAGGAGTACCATTAGGTTATGTATTTATAATTTTGTTCTAATATGTGATTCAAGTGAAAATGCTTCCTACCCTTGTATGATGGTGTGTTATGCTAGAGGGTTGGTACACATTGTATGAGGGGATGAGTTTCTCAACATCCCTACCCATGCTTATGACTTATTATGTAGTAGTTTCTAGCAAGTTTTTGGCTTTGATGTTCTAGTGTTGTGAGAGAGCACATGGTGAGATTGGAAAGGTGTATTAAAATAATTTAATAATTTCTACTCTCTACTATAAGGAGGATAGCATACATTGAGTGCAAGAAAGGGTGGATTCGTCACTCTCACATCTACTCCTACACCCATTGCTTGTGATGTAGTAATGTCTAGTGAGCAAGTGTGCTTTGTTATCTAGTGTTATGAGCTTGCGCATGATAGACTGACAAATTTGATGAGCACTAATAAGTGTTATTTTTTTCCTTCCTATCTCTATGCCCTTGCAATGTATACAACAAGGGGAAGAGTTTTAGGATAAGTTTATTGTACACTTGCAAGTCCTATGTAAAATGTTTGGACCCTATTATAATATATAATTTCCTATGAAAATATTAATTAATGTAAAATTTTATGGGTCCATGATCCCCTTATGGACCCTTGGAAATATTCTCTACACACTTGGAAAAGGTTTTAAGAACATTAAATAATAAAAACAAAAAAAATAAAAAATAAATAAAACCAAAGAAGAGAAAAACAAAAAACCAAAAGCAAATATTATTTTTTAATTGTTTGGGTAGTGATTTTTGGAGTTACATTTAATTGGGACACCTATGTTTGACTACAACCCATGGTTTTTATGAGAACACAAATGGTTTCATGTTAGAAAAACTCTATTAAATGCTTAGGCTAGTGGTTGTATAAACACAAGATTTGGAGGAGCATTCGACCAACATTCATTTGGTATATTGAGAGGAAGGAAGCTATTGTTATGAATGATATTGAGGTGCATGATTGTATTTGGAGTTATTAAATAATTTATACAAGTGTTTTTACTTTTTCAACAATGGTTTTTCCTAAAATGGTTTTCCTAGGGTATATATTGTCTCGTATTCTTTGGATTTTTCATTGTTGTTTTATTTCTCTATTATATATGTTCTTTACACACTAAGATCAACCATTAAAGGATTTAGATAAAATTTATAATACTTTTTGAATGCTCCTATCTGGACTAATTAACCCCTATATCTATTTAATTTTTATGTTGACCAAGGGATTTTGATCTTCTCCTCTTAGGTATGTCCCTTTGTTGTTAATCCTATATTTTTTTGCCTATCTTACAAGGTGAAAAAGCACCATCAAAATATGAGAGCACTAGTAGCACTTTTGAGAGATCAACAATATTTTTACCTCTATGATATTTTTCATTTTAGTTAGGATTTAATTTTATTTTTTATGTGTCCAATTAGTTTATTTTTTTGTTTCTTTGTTAAGATAAGAAAAGGGAAAAAGGAACTAGTCTTTTCCTTTAATAATTAGAGGGATCAACTAAATCTTTAAGCTTTCATCATTGAATCAAAATTACACATAGCCACATCTAGGACTTGATTGTTGCATTTTTATTGTACTCTTTCCTTCAAAAGGAAATGTATATTTTACTTCATCATCAAAAATCAAAAGCATTTTAGTTTTAGGTCTTATTGTTGCATTTCTATGTTGAATTAAGGCTATATTAGGGTTAAGCTTAGTCAAAGAAATATCTTAGGAGAAACATAGGTGTTATTCAATCAATCCATAAAACTTTAGACTCTAAGCATACAAACTACCCCTATCCTCAAAATCAGGAGAGCAAAAAGCAATGCAAAGAGGTCTTGCATGACGCCTTCCCCTTTTTCCTTATAATAGTATTGATTGTTAGTATATTACAAATAAATTTTAAATAAATAATGTGGAGCCTGATTTTATGCATGTTTTATTTGTATTAATTGTTAACATATTATATGTCACAGATTTAATTTTAACATATTGTAAAATTTATTAATGGATTTGCATGTGTTATCTATTTCCTTTTTATAATATAGCAAACTCCTTATTTTTGCAAGAAGAAGACCAATGTCAACTAATATCAATGTTTAAACTTGAGATACACCTCAAATAGGACATCATTAGTATAATTATGAAGATATTTATCATAAAAACGATATACATAGGGAAGGCTCTTAGCCCTTGTTATATGTGCTTAGAGTTGTACCTATTAAGAATAAGCATAGTCATGTGATTCACCATCTCATTCATCAATATGTGAATCAAAGGTAGTTGATTGATAAATACATTTATCTATTGTGGACCAAAGAATGTTTAAAAATCTACTATCTCTATATAAAATTATTGTTCAAAAAAATCCAAAGTGAATACTACATGCTCAAAGAAGAATATTAAATTATTCTTCTTAAAGGATTTTAGGATAGCCATCATTGAGAAACAATAAATCACTATAAACATGGTTGTATTTATATCAAATTACAAGAATACTTGATATAAATTCCATGGAAAATAATTTCTCTAAATTGTTAAATAATTGGCAAAAGCAGAAAGCTTGGCAAATGCATAGGCTACACATGACTTGACGTATTTGATTATGTTGTAAGTTTTATAATAGTACAAATACTACTATTGGATGTCTATATTTAGTTCCTATTATCTATTTTGGCTAATTATACTATGTTTTCAAATTATATTTTCTATTTTTTTTGTTGGAATGTAGAGGTTTCCCAAGAGGCATAAAACATGTCCTATATGAGATCTAGTTTAAAACTCACTTTTTACAACTAACATGTGGTGTGTGTGGGTATGGGTGCAGGTGTGGGTGTGTCTATGTGTGCAAAATTTGTGATTGTTGTCATAATAATGATACCAAGTGGATGTATTATATCCATAAGAATCAAGAATTGTTGTTAGTGAATGACTATTGGACAACTTAAAAAATTTACAATTTAGTTAGCCCTTCCCTTATTATGATTGATATTCAATTAGAACTATTATAGCTAGGTGTCTCACTTTTGATGTTAACCTATATACATTCAAGTATGACTATAAGAATTTAAATGGCTTATGGTTCATATGGATATTTGTCTTTTTACATAAGATATAGTGTTTTCACTAATGACATGATTGGAAAATGGCAACAAGATAGTTATAATATGAAGGGTATTATTAAACTAGATCATCAAGTATCTTGTGGTAGACTACTATATTAAGAAATTAATACCCTGGTATTCCACCAATTTTGGATATGTACAAAACCTTTTTAATTGATCAATAAAGGCCTTCAAAACTTAAATTTTGTGAAGTGAAGACTTGAAGAGTGATTTTCTCAAGATGATGCAATTGGTCCTTTAGGAGTGAAAACCTAGGAAACCTGAGGTCATTGGTTTACAAGAGCAAAGCACTCCCATATATGAATTATTTTCTCTCCTCTTAAATGAAATCACTCATAGATAGGTAAAGGGGTATAAAAGGCATGATTTCTAATATTTTTGGAAAGCAATATTTTGTCATGTAGTGAAATGACCAAGCTTTATAGAGTCATTCTAAGTATTTTATAAATATATAGAAGTGTGTAACATTTGGAGATGAATAATTTTTCTAAAGATACCCCCAAATTATTACTTTTACTAGAAAGTAAGATTATGCCACCAAAGGTAATTTAGGGGTGAATTTATCCTATAAATAAAATCTATGGGATCCATTGTAAACATATTTTGGCCTTGATAAATTCAAAGATACAATTTGTGAGACCCACATTACATTTTCTTCTTCCTATTATTAATGAGAAATTTATGAATTTTTTCTTTCCACCAATAGCACTACCCTCTTAGATTGTGGAATGCATGACAATGTTGGCATTGCCCTTTTTTCCTCTTGTCATTCCTTGTTAAATTCACTTCAAATGCATGAGACAATATTTTTATTATTTAGTTTTCTCATGTGTTGTTTGATTACACACTCTCCTAGCTAAAATTATAACCATATTTATTTAATCCCTCACAAACTAAACTTCTAAATTTAATTTTCATGTATTTAAATGTTTGCATTTTACTTTCCACATTTTAATTTTCCATATTTAATTTCATACAGTTAGATTAGATTAGATATATTCTAGTATGGATATTAGGGAGATAAACTAAATCAATATATTGAAAGAGGTATTGTCTTTTCCTCCAAAATTGTTAAAACAGGATTGTGGATGCATAAGAAGTTAGACATTTTCATAATTCAACATATTTTTTACATGCCCAGTGGTACCAAGGACTTTATTTCCATGATGATTTTGAATTGAGTACCAAAATAAAATTTAATATTATATATATATATATATATATATATATATAATTTTTATGTTTGATTTATAGGTTCTTTGTGAATGGTGACTTTGTTATGAAACTCCAAATCCTAAAATTTTCATTAGTCACACAAGCAAGGTAGCCCCAAATTTGTTAAATTTCTCATTTTTGGTTTCAAATTTGTATTTGCCACCAGTAAAAAATAGTTGGCCTTATGTTTACATGTTCTTACCAATTCCTCACTCAAGAAGTGCTTTACTCCAAATTTAAAGTGATTCACCCTATTTAGGGCCAACCACCTAAAAAACTAGAAAACCCTTAAATAGGGAGTGATTTTTCATAGTTAGGTCAACTTTTAGGGCTTAGAAGCAAGAAACGTAGTCTTCAACACTATTAAAATCTAAATTTTTAAGATTGGAAATCTCTATCTCTATTCTATTAATTTTACTAGCACTTAGTTTCCTATATAAATATTTCAAAGTGATCCCTATCTCAATAAGATCATCTTTCTTGCTGATGTGGAAAAGTACGATTGGTTCAAATAAGATGAAGAAGATACCAAATGATTCCTCCATATTCTTTCCAAGTTCATGATCACTAAGACCTTCTATTTCATCATTAAATATAAACTAGAGATTTTTGCTTTTGGCTAACCCTACCATTGTGAATAAATTAGGTGTCATAATTTCACCAATTAAGACTAGTAATAGATGCCATGGAATCCATATCAAACAAAAGTCTACACAAAACTATAATAGGACCATAAATTAATGTCACTACTATGTAGACCTTAAAAAAATAGGTGATCTAAAAAATGGGCTCTAAATGCTTTTTGTTGTCACCTCAAAGTATCCCAACCTATTAGGGCAGTAGCCCGATGTGCTTGGGAACCCATGCCTCATGATGAGCAACATAGCAAGAATCTCCATAGGTGAATAGAAGCCTACATGGAAACATTTGGGGTTTTTTCTAATGTTGGCTCCTCATTAGATGTGATATTTTGTGCACATTCAAACCTTACAAGCTTAGGTGTGTGCTCTATCAACTAAAAATAAAGAAAATAAAATAGAAAAGAATGTGTAAAAAAGGAAAAACCTAAGCTATAGGGGGTGATGCACCGAGATCTAAGTCCCTCTATTTTGCATGAATGAGTTAAGATTGAACACATTCACCATGATGTCATAGCTATAACTTGAGCATGTTTCATCACACATACACAAGAATTGAAAACACAAAAAAGAAATAGGACAAAATAAAATTAGTTGCAACTTCCATTTGTTCATTAAGAAATTGCAAATACATATGGTCATAAGAGGCTTAATGCTCCTTAGATAGCTTTGATTCCCACTCATACAGATGAGAAGAGATGAAAGGAAGAGCATACAAGGTCAAGTATTAGGCATGAGCAAGTAGCTTCGAATGCCTTACAATGAGTTTTACATACATGTTTATAGGTCAAGACTAAAAGTATTTTTCCTCTAAAATTCTATGTAGAAGACCTGAGAAGTATCTTTTGCTCTACATTTGAGACCTTGTTGCTCCTAAATTTTACTACTTCAAGGTCTCTATATGTAGGGCCATTAATATTGAAAGTTCTTGAACCCTTGGTAAGAAGTTGTTGTTTCCATTGTTCCTTACCAAAATACTTTTAAGGCTATGTCATTAATTCTTATTTGGTTCAAGTATTTGGACATCATAATTCTCTCAATATTTTATTCACTTTTTGGGGTTCCTTGCCACTGACATTGCTAGTATGGCCTCCCTGATTGGTGTATGTTGGAAGGGTAGGCTTACCCATGTGGTGGGATATTGGTGTAGCTACCACATAGGTGGCTATGATGGGATGGACCACAAAAATCAAGCTTGATGGCCAATGGTTGGTATTTCTTCAATTTATCCTTATTTTATCCCCCCTATTTCATGAAGAGCCACCACATATCCTTGTTGAGGTAGCACCCTTTTCTAGACTTTTACTTCCTCCCACACCTCTTTGGATGGAAATTTTACCTCTTGGAACTGGTGGTATCACCTCTAGAGCTTGACTCGCTTATCACGTGAAAAGCCTATTGTCCTACACATGACCTCTTGTTCCTGTACCTTGAGCTCCACCAAGGGCCTAATGGATTTCATGATGTTTTTGGTACTGAGGAGTTCTAGCTTCTTCTAAAAATTTAATATTTTTTCTTTCTACAACTCCACTACCTATGCATACTCTTGCTCCAACATTATCCTATCATTGGCTATCCAAGAAGAGGGAAACCCCTTCTAGATTAGGTATTCTATGGGACTCCTCAGGCTAGTTATTATCATGGCTAGCGTGCACATTTGGACATTGCATTCCTACAAGACCACCTCCTTATCAAGCATATCCTATATACTTTTTCAATATATTTTTTTGATATAGAACACCAGTATCTAATAGCTCCTAATAACTTGTTATGATGATTTAGGATTGGAATCCCTCCACTTTGGATACTTTTTCGATCGTGGTTTCTAGGGTCTACTCAATATCTTGATTGATCAATGTGCTTTTTTGGGAATACATGTTAATGAACTTGATCAACTAGGCAATTAATATATATCATTGGTTATGTTGTCCTAATACATCACATAGAATTATGTTATCAACCCTATGTTTTTTTAGGCCTCTACACTCTTCTTTTTTTTCACCTCTAGATCCATTTTGAAATTGGCTCTATATAATATTATTTTGGCTTCCATGGTGACTAGCTAGTCCATTAAGCCTTGATTTTTATCCCTCTTCTCCTCTAGAAGAGAAGTGGTTGCTTAAGAATTTTCAATTTTCTCTATTTTATTCCAAATCCCTTTGACCTTGATCTATGAGTTTTTAAGGTCATCGATAAATTCCTCAATTTCTTTCTCCTTCTTCATCAATCTCTTTTCTTAGGGCTATAAAAACATGGTTGATGATTTTGTTCACCTGATCAACCAACTCAACTTTATCCTAGACCTAACACATTATAGTTGGTAACCACTAGGGTCACCTACTAATCTTGTAGTTTTATTTTTCCTTTAGGCTTGGAGACCATTTGGTCTATATAGGTAAAATGGAGTATTTTCTCCTAAGGGTTGAATTGGCTCCCAAACCCTCTTTTTTTTAGTCTTGTTGACCTTTTGGCCTCTTTCCTTTGGGTGTAATGGGAGAATTTTTCCTAGATCTCAATAAAATATGACAATACACCTAGTATAGCAATTGGGATTTATGGGCTTGTTAGTTGTCCTTGTAGGGGAAGGGGTGATAACACCAACATAAAATATGGACAGGTTAGAAGGAATTGAGAGACAAAATGGAAGGGAAAGAATTCCTTGCATAAAAAGTATTGAGGACTAGTATGCATGGTAGCAAGAGTAGAATTTAATAAGGTGAGGATCTCAATATTCAAAATTGGAGGTCCCATGTGGACAAGGGATGCTAATAGGGTTGCATAGGAAGTGACAACTAGTGTAGGAGAAACAATGTGGGTCTGAGCTCATAAGGTTAAAAATATTGATGATGGGGAGCCAACAATTGTCATGGACAAGATAGGGGTGCTAGGTAACTCACTAGCTACTATGGGTATAGCAGCTTGAGATCTAGTCCTTAAAGACTCATCCATTTTTCTCTTTGTGGGAGGAGGTATAGCATCATGATGTAAATCTAGCTACAAGAGGTCAAAATAAAATACCTCTCATTACATAAAAACTATAGTAAATAAAAAATAATATGTAAAACCCTTCATTTACATAAAAATTGTAATAAATAGAGATAATCAATAAAACCCTCCATTCACATAAAACTACAGTACATGGAAATAAACTAGTAAATAATTTATTTTCTCATTCCTAGATTCACTTCCTTCCTTATTACAATGCAATACCAAGGGAATATATATCCCCAAAGAAACCCTAAAACTTGAAGCCCTAAAAGAAAACCCTAAAAATAAAAAATTACTATTTTCGACAAATTTATTTTTCCACCAAAAAATGCCTTTTTAAGTAATTACTATTTTCGGTAAATTATTTTTTCATAAAAAATTTACCTTTTTTAGTAATTACCATTTTCGGAAAATTATATTTTGCATCAAATAATTCTATTTTTAGTAATAAAAAATTTACTTTAAAACTTCTTTTAAAAAAACCCTCTAAAGATAGGCTCCTGCATAATTCTCCTTTGGTTGAAAAGAACTCTACTCCTGCGAGTTCCTATGATCAAACTTATAATCGCTCTCCATAGAGTGCCACACATATGAAAGTACTCCTTAAAATACCAATCTTCTTCCGAGGTTTTATATCTCAAACCTCCTGCAAGCACTACACATAGTGCCAATTTATTCCTTTAAGGTTTAAAAATAGCAAACCTCTTGCAAGCGCTATACAAAGTGCCAATTCTTTCCTCTGAGGTTTTTTGATGAAAAAAACCTCTTGCAAGAACTACACAGAGTGTCAATTTATTTCTCTAAGGTTTTACAAACCTTCTGCAAGCACTACACAAAGTGCCAATTCCTCTCTCTGAGGTTTTTCATAAAAAAAAAATCCTGCAATCACTTACACAGAGTGCCAATTTCTTTCTCCAAGGTTTTACAAACCTTCTGCAAGCACTACACAAAGTGCCAATATCTTTATCTGAGGCTTTTACATAAAAAAAACCTCTTGCAAGAACTTACACAGAGTGTCAATTTCTCTCTCTAAGGTTTTACAAACCTTCTGCAAGCACTGCACAGAGTGCCAATTTTTTTAGAGCCCCTTTGCTCTCCTCTCATTTTCTCTTTTCTTTTCTTCTCTTTTATCCCCAACAAGATCCAACTTGCTCTGATACCAAATGATGTAAATCCAGCTACAAAAGGTCAAAATAAAATACCTTCCATTACATAAAAACTACAATAAATAAAAATAATATGTAAAACCCTCCATTTACATAAAAACTACAATAAATGAAAATAATCAGTGAAACCCTCTATTCACATAAAACTACAGTACATGAAAATAAACTAGTAAATAATCTATTTTTTCATTCCTGGATTCACTTCCTCCCCTCTTACAATGCAATACCAAGGGAATATATATCCCTTAAGAAACCATAAAACTTGTAGCCCTAAAAGAAACCCTAAAAGAAAACCCTAAAAATAAAAAATTACTATTTTTGGAAATTTTATTTTTCCACCAAAAAATGTCTTTTAAAGTAATTACTATTTTCAACAAATTATTTTTTCATAAAAAATTATTTTTTTTAATAATTACCATTTTTGGCAAATTATATTTTACGTCAAATAATTTCATTTTGAGTAATAAAAAAATTACTTTAAAACTTCTTTTAAAAAAACCCTCTAAAGATAGGCTCATGCATCACACCATGGGGTGACTTCCTTCCTCTTCATCATAATGGCACTAAGGAATTTGCTCGAGGTGATATCTTTGTAGTTGATATATATTTTCTAAAGTGGTCAAGGGATTGAGCTTTTATGTCCTTTGGAGGTGATTCCTCTTTATTACCTCTTTCAAAGTCACATATTTTTTTGTTACCTCCCAAGCAATCATCTCCTCTATCACCTCCTTGCTACCTCTACCTTCTTTATCCATCGACTCCTTGTTCCAATTCTCATTAAACTCTGCATCCTCATCTATTTATCTATACACAAGTACAAGGTTCTTAATCTTCTACCAAAATTCCCTCTAGGCATTTATTTTCTCTTCTTTCCATTCATCTTTATTCAATAACTTTAAATTGGTTCTGTAAATGTGGTACTTTAGGTCTACTATATGTATTTCTATGTAGAAGGTATCATAATCCTTCTTCCTTGGTGGTGGTTCTAATGCTTGCTCCAGAATTTACTTTAATAGAGGTGTGTCTACTTCATCCATAGGGTTCTAAAGGGATTCAAGGCCAGAACTAATCTAGACTCATGCATAAATCCTATCGAGTTCTTGACTTTGATGAGCCACTCAATAAACTTTTTGTTGAGGTCATACTTGCACTCTCATGGAATAATTTATAACTTGGTGTCTTTTAGCTTCTGGTCTAGGATGTCATGGGTTTTTCACTTCAACAAGGTGATCATGTTGTGGGTGAAAGGAAGCTTAAAGAAACTAATATTGTTCTTTCCACTCATAAAAGTTGTATCGATGGATTCCATTTGCCAAAGCACCTCCAATGTGAAAACTCATTTAGACACATGCTTTGGCAACCAATAATCACTCTTGTTAAAACTATGTAGTAATGAGAGTTACATCCTCAATAAAGAATAAATCTCCTATGTGTTGGCCCCAAAACATTTCTTACAACTAGTTGAGAAGCACATGGACCTCTTCCCACTTAGGGTTGTCAAATTTAGGACTAGGAAATTCTTCACAAATTCATATTATGAGGAAGACCTTTCAATCCCTCCATCCACAAAGAAACGGGTCATTTTTTGACCAATTCATCCATGGTCTTTATAGCTATCTTGGGGTAGGCACTTGATTTTTTAAATTGAATCAAATGGGCCAAGACCACTATAAATATAAATATTTTGATCTTCTAGAACTTGACCAATACTTCATGAATGTTGTTAGTTATTCAATTGCCAAATTCAAATACCACTCTTTGTTTGCTTGGTGCACAACTCATTTGATATAACACATCAAGTTGGTCTTGGAATAGGTTTTTTCTCCCCTTAGGACAAAAATAAATGTCAATATTTTGGAAGTATCCTTGGCATTATCCTTCAAAATTTTTGTATATTATCCCCCTTGATGTAGCACTCATCCTATAGATAGGCTAGATTATCAGGAATAGTGCTATAAAGCTTAATGGAACTTTTAAAGTTTACCATAATCCTACCCCTTTTACACCATTATCATTCTTTAAAGAAGGGGGGCATGGATGATTACTTTGAAACCTCCATTAGAAAATCAAATCCCCTAGACCTTGACATTGTAGTTTTTGGCATACATAGCCACTATTTCAAAGTAGTTGTACACCTCAAGTACTACATACTAATCCAAGATGTTGGTCCAAATCTGATCTCTCAAGAACTTGAAGATACTTTGGTTGAATATTTGCAATGCCCCTTCCTTTAGGTTCTTAGTCCTATTTGATATATTGGGGTCCATTACTCCTATTGCATCCCTTAATAATTCAAGGATCATGGATTAGGAGGCCCAGGTTAGCATCTCCTAACCATAGGTGGATGGGAAAATAGATTATGAATAAGGGAAATACCCAACTCTAGAAGCTAGGTTGTAGGTGTTGCTTCTTCTTTTCTCCATGGATTCATAAACACTTGTCCATAACTAGGTTGTAGTTAGATTTGTCTCTACTTTCTCTCTTCTAATGATTCAAACTCCTTGGACTTGCTGATTTGAGTTCTATGAAAGATTTTGAATGCTCAAGCCCTCCTTATAGACTTTGCTTTTGGGTGTTGGTTCATGTATCAGCCTTAAATTTCCCTACGTACAAAATATCTCCTTTCTAGAGAGGCAAAAAGATAGATTTGTTGCTACTTTAGCATTTGTATCATTTGATTTGAAAATGATTGTTGCCTTTTAAAGCCATAAAACCTTTTATTTGTAAGGTTGGTAATCTTGTTTGCCATAAATTTGTAGTATAGCTACCTACATCTGAGAAATTTAGCACTCATACCAAGGCACTAAATTTGCATGCTTCACTTCAATAGGGTGTTTGATGAGTCGTTAATGCTTTCACATCTTCATTTTACCCAATAGAAGATCGTCCTCACATGTGGTTGGTAGTAAGAGAGGGTACCACCTTGTCACAACTTTAAGCCTTTCTTGTATCCAATTTGAAGGAGTTGTATAACTCATGGGTGCCTACAAATAAATTCTACTCCTTAGTTGTACACACCTATCATGAAATTCTTCCTTTGCACTTTTTGGATTTAGGACACACTCTTTAGGTGAGATCCTTCATGGTCTTAAGAGTAACCATATTGTGATGGATATCAATGCATACCTCCTAATAAATGGATTGAGTGTCCCTATATTCTAACAACTTGAGATCGGGTTGCATGTCTTCATTTATATCATCCACTAATGGGGTATTTTTTTGTGTTCACGCTATTGGTTGTAGATGATATTTGATCAAATGGTGGTAATTTCTTTGTCCTTGATCCCTTTTTCCTTTAGCTTTAGTTTAGCACAAATATTTCATGTGTATAGCTTGAAGGTTTACGTTGTTATGCAAGGTTGAAACATCCTAGTATTTTTCCCTTCCATTAATTTTTTATTTGATGAATTTTTTCCAAATCCTTATATTCAACATTACTTCTTCCATGAGATTAGATCATATGTTCTCGATATATGATCACTTTCTTTTGATCATATGGCTTGTATATTCCTCCCCCTTTCAAACCCCAATGACCCCTAATGCATCAACAAATACATAAATCTATGAAAAGTCAAGCTACTTTTGTGAATACACATACTTTTGAATATATATATATATATATATATATATATATATATATATATAATATTTATAATATATACAACAGACTTGTAGTTTTGGATCATCTCATCCTAGCTTGATTGGATGTTCAATAAAAAATTGATTTCCATGTTTTAGATCCCCACTACTCTAGATAATCATTGGGAACATATGAGTGCACTTCATCAATAGATAGGTCTAATCCTAGTGGTTCTTTTTTGGTCATGTAAGCTTGATCCCCACTAATCTCGATAAAGATAACCTACTCCACATGGTGGATGTGGAGAGGTTCTAATGGTATTTTTAGCTTAGTACCATATCTAGTTTGGAGTAACATATGGGTCCATTCCAAGGATAGATATACCATGATATTGATAGTGAAATATCTTGATAGGCATATGCCAAATGTGATTGGAAATTCAATCACAACAATATCTTAACACATTATTGTTGGGGTCTGAATTGAAATCAAGGAAACCTTGAACTACAACTATGAATCTTTGATTTCTGGTAGGTGCATACCCACTAATCATAGCTTAAACCTTGACATTGGATGGATTGGAAATATATTTAAATCCAACCTCCATAGTAGGTTGGTACCTTGTCAACTTTTCAGGTTTTGACTCTATTAAGCTCAATCAAAAAGTGTAATTTTAGGGATAGAAATAGGGTAAGGGTTAGAAAATAATTGAGAAATTAGGTGGTAAAATAGAGCTAACATCAATGACAAATAGCAAGAATTCACTTATCAATCACATTTCCAGCATGCCACACTTGAGACTAACAACAATCAAAACTCAACATTTTTACCATTAAAATAAGGAAATGCTCAAAAAAATATTTTAAACATTTAAATGCTAATAATCCAAATAACAAAATTAGATCAACACTTAAGCTGATAGAAATAGAAGTCTTCTACAATATTTATTTAGGTATGAACCATTCCAAGGTGCTCTAAATTAGCAATCCAATATCAATAGAATTGACTAACCATAAAGTAGTAATAGAAATGCATTCACAGAATGAATCTACAGTTGGTAAAGATGAAAAGCTGGAGGTAAACATCCAATTCATGCTTCTTCTATTGATCTCATAGTAGTTACAGTAATATATCAAAAAAAAACTCTAGAGCCGACCCTTAATCATGGGGGTTAGATATCCTTATATAGAATTTACAATGATTAATATACTAGAACATCACAAGGACTTTCTCTATTACAACAAAAAAGTACTGAGGTGGTAGCCTCTCATGAATCTTCAAGGGAACTAAGTTGTACTCGATAAATTTTGTATTTGCACTCTGCAAACACTCAATTCCTTAATGAACTTTTACATTTGGAGAGGTTATAGGTTAATTTGGACCGCTCTTAATTCGTACAAAAATATTTCATCATTGATTTGCAACTAAAAATGTAGTTGGATCTTGATTTCGGTAACATTTCATCTTCTCATATATTTTTGCTGCCTTTATTAGTTTCCACTACCTTTGTCTTCTTTGGAATCCACTGGTTCATTTTTTCTAGTCTTAGCTTGACCATATTTACTACGAAGTATGGGTTTTTAAATATCTCACAACCTTTCAAAGAATCCACAACTCTGAATTCTATCGAGTAAGGGTTGACTACGTTGACTACAGAATTGGCTTCTGTGGCTACCAATAACTTTCTACATCTCTACTACTTTGATTCCCTCTAGGTCAGGTTTGATCGGTTTGATTGCATAACTCTTATTCTACTTAGGTTTTTTGGAAGATGTTAACACTGCTTTCTAGGATATGCAACTCCATATTCCACCTTACATCATTTGACCATGCTAACTATGGAATTTATCTTTTAGTAGATTATAAACTCTTACTTCTTTTGATGTGAAAATGTTCCACACCTCTGTTTTCTACCATTTTGAATTTTGCTTGTCTGAATTTGACCTCGCTAACTATGGAAATTGCCTCCAACAGAATTTCCCATAGCCTTTGCCATTTTTTCTGATTACTTAATAGATTTATAATTTGGCTAACTATGTATCCTTTTGGGTTCTACATTTTGGCACCTCCTGGAGAGCATTGCTATCAAGGCTACAAACACAGATCCTTATCCATTGGGCACTGGAGTCAAAAATAAAATGAGTTAGCTCTACCCTCTTGAATCTTCTATAATCTATTGTTGTCCACTAGTTGCAGACTTATGTTTACAAAGAAAACCTCCCTATAAACCCCACTCTCTAAATTCACTGAAAAAAAACTTTGAGAGTAACAGTTCACATGAAGGCCACATTTAGGAATAGTTGTTGTCATACTCAAAATGCATGGGAGTGTGCTATTTATTATATATATGATCGGGATAAGCCTCACACCTTTCACATGTTTGGGTAAACCCATGCTTATTTTGTTATCTAACAGTATCAAGGTCAAAACTAATCCTCCCAAAAATTATCTTTATATTTTATTACTCTAACTTTATGCAAACCTTGAATTAAAAGCACAAAAAAATTGTTGGCATAATGATGCCTTTATTTTTTATCTTGTTCTTGGGAAACATCTTTCTCTATCTCCTCTTATTGCTCTTCTGCTTATTCATTCTTTTGATTTCTTGTTGGTTTTCTTTGTCTTCTCCTCCTGAATGTTTTTGCATCACTTTATCCTTAGCCTTTTCTAATTTTGGTTCTCCTTTCATAATGTGTTTCACTATATTCAAATAGCATTATTCCAGGATGTTAATGTAGGACTTTAGATTTTTGAAATCTTATGATGAACATATCACAATTCTACCATTGTATCATAAGAGGAAGAAGCTCCCCCTTTTTCCAGGCTTTTCATCAGATCCTGAAGAACATGGACTTATACTGAGAGGGGGGGTGAACAGTATAAGACTTAACCATTTAATATTTTTAACTTTAGATAGCAATAGCATCAACACAACATTAATCAAGACAGAAAGCATCACACATTGGAAGCCCATTTTTAACGTGGTTCACCCGGAAGGCCCAGGCTACGTCCACAAAACTTTTCTCTAAAAGTTATCTCAAAGTTCTTTGGGAAACCTTCCCAATTACAATGTTTATGAGCCTCGGCCCAAAGGAGACACCTTCCCCCAATCTGAATTTATGAGCCTCTGCTCAAAGGAGATACCTTCCCCTCTGCTCTGGAAATGATCCCTCAGAAGATCAACTGCCTCTACCTCTTGCCAACACGTGGAACTCCTTTCCACCAAAGACCTCCTGTCCTCAATGCTTAGCCTAAGAGACCTCTGCCTTCTATGATCACGTCCACAATAGCTCAGCTACCTGTACCAAACACAGTCAGTCGGTCTAGTACAAGTCTTCCTCTGTCTGTGAGATCTGTCCAACTCTATGAACAAATCAATCCTCTACACACAAGCCTTCTCAAAGACTTGCCAAATCTGTCCTCAGGTTCTTCTCAAAGAACCAATGCACCTCTGTCCTCAAGTTCTCTGATAGAACTCTCTAAAACTCAGCTCACAAGTCCTCTGCTAGGACCTGTCCAAATCTGCTCACAAGTCCCCACCGGAACCTGTCTAAAACCTGTCCAAAACCTCAACAAGCTCACCAAGAAAAACTTGCTTAGCATGAACTCACAAAGAGAATTGTTAGAGACCCAATGTGATTCATAAACCTCATAGAAGCATAAAGAGAATTGTTAGAGACTCAATATGTTCTATACTTAACTCCCAATCTCAATCTCAACTCAATCTCAACTCAAACTCAATCTCAAAAGAATAAGATAGATGTAGTATGCTTTTCTCAAGAATATGAAACACAACCCAACAATTGCCAACTATGCAATATCTCATATAACAATGATGCTTATATTATTTTCACCAACAACTAGGGTTTCATCATCTCAATGCAAGTAGCAAGACTTATTAACATAAACCCTAGTGCAAAAATGCTTCTTCTTACTCAACCAGAATTATGCATTCACCCAAAAATTCAACAATAACTTTAATGCATAAACAATCTTCAATATCCAGAAAATAAGATTTACACCAACAATACCTAGTAGACAACCTTTTCACTCCAAACTCAATTTCAGAAAATATACCATAAACAACATACATGGAAGAAGTTGCCCATACCTTTACTTTGATGAAGAAGGAGAACTCAAAATCTGTCACAACACTAACTCTCAATTTGCCACCAATTAGAGTTAGCAACTATACAATAATACACAATAATAAAGATCCAAATATAACACCTTATTTCTCCAACTTAGTAAAAACCACCAAAGTACAATAACATACAAAGTAAAACCTCTTTACACCTTATTACTCCACATAAACATTAAACAACAATAAACCAATGTCAAAACAAAAAATGATACCTTAACCTTATACCTCCCGCGCATTTACAGCCACCATTCTTTGCACACCGCGACCAAAAGGAAATTCCCAACGAAGAGAATCGAACTCGGCACCTCTGCTATCTAGCGCTTTCGCTTAAATGCCACCGTCGTTGGGTCACAAGTGCCCAACGAAATAAAAAACCGCTGCCCTCTCTTTTATCTTCCTTTGATGCCAAGAACCTAGAAAACGTAAACGTCTTCCACAAACCGCATGCAAACAAACCACTGTCGTCAAGCCAAAAGGTAAGGATGCAACCCAAGCTCAAAACCGAGTTTGCCAAGCACAGTCTCCAAGACGCAGAACATGCACGATCTCAAAGACGTCAATCGGAGATCGAAAACACAGAGCAAGCTCAAACGAAGACACCAAGCGCTTTTCGAAGGATATAGAGCAATGCAAGTCACAGACGCCAAGCGCAAATCGAACGAAACGATGCAAATGCAAATCGTAGATGCCAAGCGCAAATCAAAAAATACAGAGAACCACAAATCGCAGATTATCAATGTCAAATCGGAGGTGCTCACTTTTGAGAAACATCCCCACTTAAATAGCCATTTTTCCTTCACTGTTTGACGTCGGCGCTCCTCCTCGCTTAAGGGTTGAAAGACCCTTTAATAATAATTAAAATAATAATTATTATTATTTTATTAATAATAAATTAAACTTGGACCTTTGACAAAGGTTTGAGTTAATTTAATTATTAATAATACACATGGACCTTTGCATTAAGTTAAGCTTGGTTTTAATAAAAACCCTTAATGAGTCCAAATGGTTTTAAGAAAAACCTTTAGCCTTGTCACCATGGTTTTAATAAAAACCCTTTAACATAATGAAGCTTCTCAAGATATTCTTGGCATCACACTCTTTTGAAATCAACACAAAAATGCCTTTTGACATCAATGACAACTTATACATTTGAGCAAAGGCAATGTACCCAAAGTACCCAAAATTGCCAACAATCTCCCCCTTTGTCATTGATGGCAAACCTTTATTGAAAACACTTCTCAAGAGCCAAAACTGAAACCAACTATGCTAACAACTGAGAATCTTCCTTTGAAGTTTTGCTCCCCCTGACTTGAAGCTTTCCTCTTCACTTTGAAGCTCTCCCCCTTACTCATATCTCTCCCCCTTTGTCATCAATGGCAAAGGGCCACCTTTGGGGCTCGGGACTAAGAATTAACCTCTTAGCTTAGTCCCTCCCCCCACCTCCCTGATGAGGTGATTAATTCCGGGGTGGGAGTACAACTCCCAATTTCTCCCTTAGATACTCAAACGTATCCCTTGGAAGAGGTTTGGTGAAGATATCTGCAATCTGCTCTTTAGTAGACACATACTCTACCTTGACTTGTTTCTCTTGCACTTTTTCCCTTAGAAAATGATACTTGATGGAAATATGCTTTGTCCTTGAGTGCATTACCGGATTTTTGGAAATACTTATGGCACTTGTATTATCACAAAGTATGGAGATGGGTTGTTCATGTTTGACTTTGAAATCCTCTAGGGTAGTTTTCATCCATAAAACCTGTGTACACCCAGCCACTGTTGCTATGTATTCAGCCTCTATTGTAGATAAGGAAACTAAAGGTTGTTTCTTACTTAGCCAAGAAACCAAACTCTTTCCCAAAAAGAATGCTCCACCACTAGTGCTTTTCCTGTCATCAATACCACCTGCCCAATCTGCATCTGTATAAGCTGTGAGGGTGAAATCATCACCTTTGGGATACCAAAGCCCAAAGTCCATAGTGCCCTTCAGATATCTGAATATCCTCTTAACTGCCATAACATGAGAATCTTTAGGAGCTGCCTAAAATCTTGCTACTAACCCAACTGCCTGCATGATATCTGGTCTGGTAGCTGTAACATATAATAAACTGCCAATCATTGATCTGTACAACCTCTGATCTGTTGCTGGAGATTCATCATCTTTACTCATCTTGCATCCTGTAATCATTGGAGTACATACTGGTTTGCTATCTATCATCCCAAATTTCTTCAACATTTCTTTGATATACTTTCCTTGAGAGAGAAATACACCATCTTTTGATTGAGAAATCTGAAGACCTAAAAAGAATGACAGCTCTCCAATCATAGACATCTCAAATTCCTTCTGCATGGTGTTAGCAAAAACTTTGCACATCTGAGTATTATTTCCCCCAAAAATAATATCATCAACATAGACAACCATAATCAACATATCATCACCTTCATCTTTAATATACAAGTTGCTATCTACCACACCTTTCCTGAAGCCTTGCTCATGAAGATACCTGTCAAGTCTTGAGTACCAAGCCCTAGGTGCTTGCTTTAACCCATACAAGGCCTTTTTTAGTTTACACACATAGTCTGACTGTTCTGAGAGAGACACTCCTTCTGGTTGTTCTATGTAGACTTCTTCTTCCAACACCCCATTTAGAAAAGCTGACTTTACATCCATTTGATACACCTTGAAGGATTTGAAGCTTGAAAGGGCCAAAAACATTCTGATAGCCTCAAGACGAGCAACAGGAGCAAACATCTCTTCGAAATCAACACCTTCTACTTGAGCATAACCTTTGCAGACTAACCTAGCTTTGTTTCTGACAATCTTTCCATCCTCATTGAGTTTATTTCTGAATATCCATTTTGTGCCAATGACATTCTTGTCCTTAGGTCTTGGAACCAATTCCCAAGTTTCACTTTTCTCTATTTGATTTAGCTCTTCATCCATTGCTTTTACCCAAAACTTATCTGCACATGCTTCACTGAAATCTTTTGGCTCAATTTGAGATAATAAAGAAACATTTGTAGAATCATGTGAGGGAATGACTCTTCTTCTTGTTTGCCTCCTATTTGGATCACCAATGATCAAATATTTGGGATGATGTTTCTGAACATATCGTGAAGGAGTTTTGGGAAGCAGTTGTTGTCTTTCCTCTTCTTCATCTGAAACCTCTCTGAATTCTTCTTGACAAATTTCATCACTGAGTTCCTGGATTGGTTCTCTTATCCCTGTCTTTTCATCAACAGTTACATTTATGCTCTCTACAACTGTATGAGTTCTTTTGTTGAAGCATCTCGTAGGCCTTGCTTTTTCTGGAATACCCAAGAAAGATTCCCTCATCACATCTAGGATCAAACTTACCCAAATTCTGATCTTCCCTTCTGATGAAGCACTTACTCCCAAACACTTTGAAGTATTTTACTGTAGTTGGTCTTCCTTTCCACAACTCATAAGGAGTTTTATGATGATTGACTCTAAGTTGGGCCCTGGTGATAATGTAGACTGTTGTACTGACTGCCTCTTTCCAAAAGCCATCTGAAAGTTTTGACTCATTCAACATAGCTCTAGCCATATTTTCAATAGTTCTATTTTTCCTTTCAACTACTCCATTTTGTTGAGGAGTTCTTGCTGTTGAATATTCTCTTTTGATTCCTTGCTGCTCGCAGTATTCCACAAATTCATTTGAAGTGAACTCTCCTCCTCTATCTCGATCTTAAACATTTGATTCTCTTGTCAGTCTCATTTTCAACCATTTCTTTGAAAGCTTTAAATTTTTCAAAAGCTTCAGATTTTTCTTTGAGAAAAGTAACCCAAGTCATTCTAGAATAATCATCTATAAAAAGCATGAAGTAGCTTTCTCCCCGAATGCTCCCGAGTTCTGGTAGGGCCACATAAATCAGTATGAATAAGATCCAATGGTTTTGAAGAAGTATACCCTTTTGATTTGAAACTGGTTCTGGTCTATTTTCCATGTTGACAAGGACCGCAAATGATGTTATGGGGCCTTTTTATTTTGGGCAAGTCTCTAACCGCTTCCTTGTTACTAATATTGACAAGATTATCAAAGCTTAAATGCCCCAGTATTTTATGCCATAACCAACTCTCATCTTCTTGAGTTAGAAAACACTTTTCCTTTTTTATCTCACTTAGCATGTAAAGATTGTTTGGAGTCCTTGTAGCACTAGCAATGAGTTTTCCATTTTTTTCTTTACTTATCTCACATCTATCTGAAAAGAAAGATACTATGTGCCCTTGATCACAAAGTTGACTCACACTTAGAAGATTATGTCTTAGGCCTTCTACATAAAGCACATTTTCTGTTTTGGATTTCCCATCCAAACTAAGAGTCCCTTTACCACAGATTTTAGTTGACCTGTTATCTCCAAAACTGACTGTTCCTCTGTTTGTTTCTTTTAAGACCAAAAACTTTTCCTTTTCACCAGTCATATGTTTTGAACAACCACTATCAAGATACCATTTTTCTACTTTGTCTAGAGCATGAAAAGCAGTTTGAGCTATCATTGACTTAGATTTGATCTCATTTTTCTTTTTAGTGAACTCAAGGCTAGATCTATCCAAACTGCACATCCTAGCAATATGCCCAAAATTATTGCACTTGTAACACATGACATCTTTATTCATAAGAGGTGCAAAAGAGTTACCATTTTCTTTACTATGTTTATTCACGGACTTATTGCAATGCATAGCTTTGTGACCAAATTTCTTGCAAGAAAAACAATAGCCATGGAAAGTATTATGTAACCTGTTTTGATGCCTTGGATGATTGTTCTTCTTGTGACCAATTGGAATCCACCGCTCTTCAGGATGAAGATTGATCTTGCTCGAAGACCCTATTTCTTGAATGGTAATACCATCCTTCTTTTGCTTTTCACATGGAGTATTCTGTCTGAGAGCCAACTGTTCCAACTTCACTCTAAGAGACATAACTTCTTCTTCTAGTTTCTCGCAATCAGCTTCCTTTCCTTTGAGAACCTCTATCAGAACCTGTTCAACCTTCTTCCCTCCTTCAGCTAGAATTTTGAAGTCTATAACACTTTGAACCAATTCTGATCTTGCTATCTTTTCTTCCTGATATTGATGCTTGAGAACAGAATTCTCTTCCCTAAATTTCTCAAGCTTTCTCAAAGCCAAGAAGAATTCACCTTTGAGATCGAACTCAACCTCTTCATCTCTTTCTAAATCTGTATGATCCTCTGATAGATCCTTCTCCAAGCTGTTAGGCTCTTTCTGGAGAGACCTGCTCTGATACCAATTGAAGAACATGGACTTATACTGAGAGGGGGGGTGAACAGTATAAGACTTAACCATTTAATATTTTTAACTTTAGATAGCAGTAGCATCAACACAACATTAATCAAGACAGAAAGCATCACACATTGGAAGCCCATTTTTAACGTGGTTCACCCAGAAGGCCTGGGCTACGTCCACAAAACTTTTCTCTAAAAGTTATCTCAAAGTTCTTTGGGAAACCTTCCCAATTACAATGTTTATGAGCCTCGGCCCAAAGGAGACACCTTCCCCCAATCTGAATTTATGAGCCTCTGCTCAAAGGAGATACCTTCCCCTCTGCTCTGGAAATGATCCCTCAGAAGATCAACTGCCTCTACCTCTTGCCAGCACGTGGAACTCCTTTCCATCGAAGACCTCCTGTCCTCAATGCTTAGCCTAAGAGACCTCTGCCTTCTATGATCACGTCCACAGTAGCTCAACTACCTGTACCAAACACAGTCAGTCGGTCTAGTACAAGTCTTCCTCTGTCTATCAGATCTGTCCAACTCTATGAACAAATCAATCCTCTACACACAAGCCTTCTCAAAGACTTGCCAAATCTGTCCTCAGTTTCTTCTCAAAGAACCAATGCACCTCTGTCCTCAAGTTCTCTGATAGAACTCTCTAAAACTCAGCTCACAAGTCCTCTGCTAGGACCTGTCCAAATCTGCTCACAAGTCCCCACTGGAACCTATCTAAAACCCGTCCAAAACCTCAACAAGCTCACCAAGAAAAACTTGCTTAGCATGAACTCACAAAGAGAATTGTTAGAGACCCAATGTGATTCATAAACCTCATAGAAGCATAAAGAGAATTGTTAGAGACTCAATATGTTCTATACTTAACTCCCAATCTCAATCTCAACTCAATCTCAACTCAAACTCAATCTCAAAAGAATAAGATAGATGTAGTATGCTTTTCTCAAGAATATGAAACACAACCCAACAATTGCCAACTATGCAATATCTCATATAACAATGATGCTTATATTCTTTTCACCAACAACTAGGGTTTCATCATCTCAATGCAAGTAGCAAGACTTATTAACATAAACCCTAGTGCAAAAATGCTTCTTCTTACTCAACCGAATTATGCATTCACCCAAAAATTCAACAATAACTTTAATGCATAAACAATCTTCAATATCCAGAAAATAAGATTTACACCAACAATACCTAGTAGACAACCTTTTCACTCCAAACTCAATTTCAGAAAATATACCATAAACAACATACATGGAAGAAGTTGCCCATACCTTTACTTTGATGAAGAAGGAGAACTCAAAATCTGTCACAACACTAACTCTCAATTTGCCACCAATTAGAGTTAGCAACTATACAATAATACACAATAATAAAGATCCAAATATAACACCTTATTTCTCCAACTTAGTAAAAACCACCAAAGTACAATAACATACAAAGTAAAACCTCTTTACACCTTATTACTCCACATAAACATTAAACAACAATAAACCAATGTCAAAACAAAAAATGATACCTTAACCTTATACCTCCCACGCATTTACAGCCACCATTCTTTGCACATCGCGACCAAAAGGAAATTCCCAATGAAGAGAATCGAACTCGGCACCTCTGTCATCTAGCACTTTCACTTAAACACCACCGTCGTTGGGTCACAAGTGCCCAACAAAATAAAATGCCGCTGCCCTCTCTTTTATCTTCCTTTGATGCCAAGAACCTAGAAAACGTAAACGTCTTCCACAAACCACATGCAAACAAACCACTGCCGTCAAGCCAAAAGGTAAGGATGCAGCCCAAGCTCAAAACCGAGTTTGCCAAGCACAGTCTCCAAGATGCAGAACATGCACGATCTCAAAGACGTCAATCGGAGATCGAAAACATAGAGCAAGCTCAAACGAAGACACCAAGCGCTTTTCGAAGGATATAGAGCAATGCAAGTCACAGACGCCAAGCGCAAATCGAACGAAATGGTGCAAATGCAAATCGTAGATGCCAAGCGCAAATCAAAAAATACAGAGAACCACAAATCGTAGATATCAATGTCAAATCGGAGGTGCTCACTTTTGAGAAACATCCCCACTTAAATAGCCATTTTTCCTTCATTGTTTGACGTCGGCGCTCCTCCTCGCTTAAGGGTTGAAAGACCCTTTAATAATAATTAAAATAATAATAATTATTATTTTATTAATAATAAATTAAACTTGGACCTTTGACAAAGGTTTGAGTTAATTTAATTATTAATAATACACATGGACCTTTGCATTAAGTTAAGCTTGGTTTTAATAAAAACCCTTAATGAGTCCAAATGGTTTTAAGAAAAACCTTTAGCCTTGTCACCATGGTTTTAATAAAAACCCTTTAACATAATGAAGCTTCTCAAGATATTCTTGGCATCACACTCTTTTGAAATCAACACAAAAATGCCTTTTGACATCAATGACAACTTATACACTTGAGCAAAGGCAATGTACCCAAAGTACCCAAAATTGCCAACAGATCCTTTAGTTTGGCTACATTCTTCATTAGCTAAGTAACTTTATCTTGATCAATTGGCTCCTACCATGCATCTATCTCTAATTCTTCTTGAATCAATTCTTGTATACTCCTCTGGAAATCCTCATTTGATATCATCAAGTCATCTTCCCTATAAAATATGTTGAAACCACATTGCACCATTTTTTGATTGATATCAACAATTCTTTGCAATTCTTCATCCAATTTTTCAATTAATGGCCACCCTTTCTAGAGAAAATTATTATTCTTAAGAATCATTCTGGCTATAATTCTTGAAGTTCTCAAATCCTTTTTGGTAATAGGCTTACCCAACTACATGCATGTAGATTTTTATAGATTTAGGAGCTCATTTTCCATAGGAGCGATTGGACATATGAGTTTTGTGGTGGCTTTTATAGCTTCTCTTGCTACTGGAAACACCTTGCTAGCCTTGTTCAAGAATTCAAAAATGTGTTGTATTCGGAGCACCTCTCCAAGACCTCGAATAGGATTTCTCTCCTGACTTGTTTTACCTTAACCTTAGAAAATTTGGTAGACTTCATTTTCTCCTCTTTCAGTTGTTGCTCTAAAATTTGTATCTGCTTTGCATATTGCTTATTCTACTCTTGCAGCTATTGTACCTATTCCTTGAAATCTACCATATTTTCAAACCTAATCTACCATTTCTTAGCATCATTTGACAAGGCTTGCATCTCTCTATTTTGGTCCTTGATGGTAGCTTGGATTCTGGAAACCTTTTCCTCTAATTTAGTAACCTTCTCCTGGTAGATATCATTTTTAACAAACATGGTTTCTATTTCGACCTTGGCTATAATCATCACATCTTCTGTGGCAACTTCTATACTTTTTGTTGAGGTATTTCTACAAATTTTTTGATTGGAGTTTGCTTACCTTTCCTTTTATAGGAAGTGAAAGCCTATGGTCTAACACTTTCCTCTTTTTATTTTGACTTTCTTTTATAGGGATCTTTGCCTCTACTACTTTGCATTGGTATTTTCTCCTCCTTAGAGTATCTTCTTTTTCCCCTGTTTCTTGTACGTTTTCCTCTCCCCATTTAGAGAAGTGGCAGATGATGAGGTATATTCTTGTTGCTTCTTGGTTTTTCTGGACCTTTTATCTTTTTTTTTACCTCTTTTTGGCTTGCTTGTCTCCGCTTTTCCTATAACCATTGCTAAGGTTTTTTTTGGTTGAGCCTTACAAGTCACAACATGTTCATCATATCTTTTCTCAAATTCCTCATTGATTTTGAGAGGGGTATTTTTTCTTCATCACAATTTTTTCCACTCTCATTTTCTACCATTTGAGGGTCTTGGTTGGAGGCCACTTGTGAGTTTCCTCCATTTCCTTTTCTTTTACTTGGTTGAGCTAGTGAGAGACCTTGGTTGGATCGTAATCATTTGCATTCATGTAAAAATCTCTCCATGGTGGAAGTGGTTCCATTTAACTCACATTCCATTTAATAAGATATTGCTCTCTATTATTTTTGCTTTTCTCCATATGCATGCTCTTATATTTCATCAGTTTGGCCATTTTTCTCCATGTAGCTCCTTGATTCTTGCTATGAACAAATCATCTAGGTCATACCCCCATCTATGTGGAAGTTGTATGAGGCCAAATCTATGATTTTCTTGCACTACCATTTCCACCACACGGTGATGTCACCCTCATTGAAACCATATTCAATGGATGCCCTCCTTTTGTTTTAAGAATTAAATTTACATTTTATATAATCAACCTGCCTGTAATATTCTAGTGCAAATAAGTGGTGGGTGACATAATGTGGCAATAAAAAGGGATTCTTTATAAAACCATATAATATTATTGAGGTCTACTTAGAACCCTAGTCCAATGATATACTAGAAATATGTGTCCATATGCATCACTATGATTTAGTGATATCTATGGGTATTCCTATTTGGAAGCACCAAAGAACATCCAGATTATATTAGAACAACATTTGAATACTGAATTTCCTTCTTCCTGTTGCATTTCCACCAGCTGCTCATGCATTCTTCTAGCAAGGAATGAGGGTAAGTTGAAGTAAATTGGGGTGCTACTATTTTTACCTAGTTACATGGCATACATCCTACTAGTGGAAATACAATATGCAATAGCTAATTGTAAACCATTCACCTCTGCATCTAAATCAAGGCTAGCTATAATTGCTAATATTGAATAAAGCTCTACTTCTATAAACTCATTCATGGTAATGGAAGTCGCAGGCAGGGATTGAACGGGTTTGGCGTTCTTGAGCTAGATGTATACCCAATCTCTAAAATGACTCCCATTTTGCTTTCGATTCCTCAAGGTATAGTACTTATATTGCTACTATAAGTTGAAGTATCTAGGAGACGTTCCATGTTTTTGCCCTATTGTAAACATCTCTTGATAGGTTTGTTCAATGATATGGAACAAAACCATGCTATGGGACGTCCTTACAAACCTTGACTTAGGGTCATAAAACTTAGTTATACTAGAGACTAATTTAGGATATGGATGTATAGCATCACAAATGTAATAGGCGAGGAAAGAATACATGGCTCCCATACCTTGGTGTGAAAGCAGATTGCCCTTGAAAAATTTCTCTTTGTACTTCAATATTAGTTTGTCTCTAGTCATATATGTCATATTTGTATCCTTGACCCCTTATTTCTTGTCTATGTAGCTTGTTTTATCTGTCTATTTTACCAAAGATGATACCATTTCAGCTTTCACTTTAATTTTTTCTTTCACAAATTCCCTGGTGATAAGTTGTAGACCATTCTCAAAAGTATTTCTTCTTCTAATTAGTTGTTTTTAAATGGTTGATTATTTAAATTTTCCTATTTAAATATCCCCTTTAGCATCTACTCATCATTAATGAAAGTGAGTGGGCATTTACCCTCCCATGATTTCAAATGGATGAATAAAAAGTCATGAAGCATGGCTTGTTAATGAAGGATGAGTCTCTATTTGGATGAGGTTCAAGGTAGATGGAAATAAACTAACTGTTGGTATGCTTTCCAAAGCGTATTTAATTTCCATATCTTACAAAAAAATATCAGACAAAGAGGATTTTTAGCGTTCAGCTTTCCTCTCTTGAAATTTTTCTAGTCTACAATTGCCCTATGCCACTTTGACTACTTTGACTATGGATTTCCCCTTGAGTTATCCTCTTGTAGAATGTATCACCGTTTTTTTTGGGGGGAGTAGAAATTTACTTCCCCCATTTTTACTTTCTTTTTTCTTTTGAATGTGGTATGAAAAAATAATACATAATGCATACATAAAGAAAATATAATACATCATATGTACATATATTACAATAAGAGGATTTTATCCAACTAAAATAGAGTTTGATATGGTACCCATTTACAAGAATGGGACGTATGTTTCCTCTTTGATCCTAGAGATGAAATGCATTGCTTTCTTTTACCTAATGATCTTGAATGGTCCTTCCCAAAAAGAGTCAAATTTCTAATGATTATCTGGCTTAGCATTTTTAGCATTTCATCTTAGCACCAGGTCACCTTCCTTGAACTTTCTAAACCTTGCTTTCTTTTCAAACCACTCTTTGGTGTTTATGGATTACTTTTAAAAGCTTTCGTATGCCTAAGTTCTTTGTTCCTCTAAATTTAGTAGATGCATCAATCTGACCTCCAATGGACTTTGATCAAGTTTTGGATCATGAATGGCCCATCTTAGAGCCGATATTTCTAGGTGAGTGGGCAGGAGAGCCTCCTTGCCATAAACCAATGCATAAGGGGATGTTTTGATAGATATATTTATGGTGATTCTTTCGGCCCATAGAACTTGTTCAAGCAATATATGCTAACTCATTTTGTTTTCCTCTAATGCCCTTTTCACGATTCTAAGAAAGTTCTTATTGGTGGATTTCGCTAACCCGTTTCCCTAAGGGTAATAATTATAAGAGTTCTTGATATTTATATCATACTTTCTTGTGAACCCAATGTATTTTTTACCTATAAAATCTAGGTCATTGTCACTCACTAGTGCTTCTAGTATTCCAAATATTGTAATTAAATTCTCTAGAAAATCAATCACTGCCTCCTGATTAGATTTCTTAGTTGGATTAGCTTCAACCCATCTAGTGAAATATTCCATGGCATTAAGGATGAACTTATGCCCTAATAATGAATCTGGACTGATAACTCTAAAAAAATCAAGTCCCCACTGATGGAAGGGTTATTTTACCTGAATCAGTTTGAGTAGAAATGTTGCGTTCTTGGTTCTTCCCACATATCTTTAACATTTGTCGCAATACTTAGCTATATTGAAAACATCTACAAAGATTGTAGGCCAATAATATCCTACCCTTATTATCTTCATGGTAGTTATTCTTCCAAAAAATTGACCACTTGATAGGCCTTTATGAAATTCCTCAATGACCTTCTATTTCTCATTATACTTTAGACATCTTAAGAGCACTACATCCAATTTCCTTTTATACAATCCTTACAGAAGTAGTTTATATATAAGAGTTGTAATATGAACCTTTTTCCTTTGTGAGGAGTTGATCCCATGAGGACACACTCCTGATTGAAAATAAATTATCAATTGATCTACTCAATCAACATCTTCTAAGAGACTATCATCTTGATCATCCTCAACCTCCTGACAGGCCATTGTTTGTTCTAAATTTGCTTTAGCTGCTAGCTCCTAGCATAGTGCTCTTCCTATGACTAGCTTGGTAGGATGGATCTCCACATCATACTCTTGTATTTTAGTAATCCATCCAACCATTTTATCACCCAATTCTCCTTAGAGGATGAAGTTTCTCACATCTAGATGAACCATGTAGACTAGAGTTTTGCTCTAGACCAAGTATTGCCTAAACATTTTTAGATATTTCATAATAGTGAACACTTACCTTTTTATGAAGTTGTAATTAGTGTGATACTCATGCAAAATCTAACACCAAAAGAAGATGGGGTGTTCCTCTCCACTCTCATCCTTCTGAGTAAGTACATATGCATAGCTTTCCTCAGCTCCATAGACATATACAATAAAATATTTGGTAAAATCTAGATTTATCAACATTGGTGCATTGGCAACTAGTTGTTTAATAGCCTTGAAGGCTTGTTTCCTATTTTTAGTCCACTTGAACTCCATATTTTTCTTGATTAATTCAGAGATATACCTGACTACCTGAGAAAAGTCTAAAATAAACTTCTGCACAAATTTAATCTACCCAAAGAAGGACTGTAAACTCTTTTTATTTATGGGCGAGGGAAGGGCTAAGATTGAATTTACTCTATCTGGATCTATTGCCATCCGTTCTTTGGAAACTATAAGTCTTAGTAGTTTACCCTCATGATGTGAAGAAATATTTCTTGGGATTAAGAGATATACCAAACTCTCTACATTTTTGGAAAACTTTCTCTAAATGTTTAATATGTGACTCTTTTTTGTGAGAGAATACTATCATGCCATCCATGTAAATAAAAATGATTTTATTGATAAGTTCACCAAAGGCATAATCCATTGCCATTTGGAAAGTGTCTCTTGTGTTGGATAGACCGGATGACATCCTCTGATAAGCAAATGTGCCCCATTTGGTATTGAAAGTTGTTTTGAACTGATTTTCATCTTTAACCCAAATCTGGTTGTACCAAAAAAATCCATCCAATAAAGAGGAAATTTCCACTCCTAACACCATATAAATAATTTGGTCCATTTGAATAAGAGGATAGTGATCTTTTAATGAGGCTCTATTTTAATTCCTAAAATTCACGCATAGGCAAATGTCTCCATTTTTCTTTCTCATCGGGACCAATTTTTTGACCTATATGGAATGCTTGATGGGATATATGATTTTACCTTTCAAACTTTTTATCAGTTCCTGTCTCATTATGGATTTTTTGGACTTTGTCTTTGCTAAAAAGGTTTCACATTAGGTTCCAACTCAATAGTATTTTGAATGATCTTCTTATCATAGACTTTAAGGTCATCATAGGACCAGGCGATGATATTCGAATATATAGAACATAATGTCTTAACTCATTCCACATATTTTAGAGATCATTTTACTCCTACATTGATTTTATTATCTACTCCTATCTCCACCTCGTCGTATATTTTATAATCTATTTTCATAGCCTTTGATTTTTTGCCATCCTCATTATCTAATAGACTTTCTAATGTGATCATACCTTTAGGAATATGATTATTCTTGAGATGTATCATATCCTATTGCTCAATTTATTGAACAAGCTCTGATTGAAATTCTCATAAACAAGCTTCTCTGACTAGAAAATCAATTATGAGATCATCACTTTTGAATACTTGCAAGAAGATCTGCCTATCTGAGACTACAGGCCTGAAGACTAGCTTGACCTTATTACTTGTAGTTGTACCCAAATCTGAGGAAGGATTGAAATTAGCTCCTTTAATAGAAAAGCATCGACTAGTGTATTCCACTCCCTTGGAATGGAGCAGAGATTCAATGCATAAAATGACTCCATTAAATCCCACACTCTATTTTTGTAAGTCTTCAGATAGTGATTTTTATTGTTGCATTTTTTTGTGACCTACTTGACCACTAGCTTTGAATCGCCAAATATGTCTAATATTTTGATTCCCATATTTTTTGCTTGCATCAACCCTAAACACAGATCTTCATATTTTGTTGTATTTTTTGTATAATCCCAAGTGAATCTGAAGGAAAATATTTTTACTCCTGAGGGATATTTTAGCACTATACCAACTCTAGATCTATTTTTGCATCTTGCTCCATCAAAATGCATAGTCTAGACCTCTATCTATCTTAAGGATTTATTGGATATATCAAGGGCATTATTTTCTACCTTAGTGGATATATTGTATGTGCCCAACCCAGTCTCTGATAGACTGTAGTCATCTTTGAAGGGTAATTCATCTTCTATCTATAGATCTTCTACTATTTCTACCATATTTGGTTCTTAAATCACTAAATTATTGTATAAATCTTATTCAATTTTTCCAGTGTGGAAGGACATCGACTTTTCCAGAGTTATTCTTATCCTTTTGCCATTGTAAGCAACTATCATTGTAGAGTAATCAAGATACCTGATTCCATCCATTTTGGTCATGAACTCTCTC
This sequence comes from Wollemia nobilis, assembly GCA_028583015.1. Lineage (NCBI taxonomy): Eukaryota > Viridiplantae > Streptophyta > Pinopsida > Araucariales > Araucariaceae > Wollemia > Wollemia nobilis. Next base: position 9,440,563 of record JAQPPZ010016858.1, on the reverse strand, counting down.
GAAAGGCAAATGCCAAAATATGGCTTGAGGTCTACTACCACAATTTCTTGGATAATTGTAATTTATAAGGCCTTGTGTAACCTGATAAATACATCTTTTATAACTCCCATAGTCTTTACAAGGGTGCCATCAAGCTGTAAAACACCTTGGAAATACCTTGTGTACTCCATCCCCATTTTGTCACAAACTACTTTTTGCATAACAGTTATTGAGGTGCCTGAATCTATCATACAATTGTGGACCACCCATCCTTCCATTCTAAGAGATGTAGAATTGTGGTGTTTTATAATTCAGGGTGGTAGGAGACATATTTTCTCTATTCTATGCTATATTGAAAATTATGGCAGTTTATTTTCCTTGACACCTTTTATGCAGGGAGGCTTTCAACAAGTTAGTTTGGATGGGAAGGAAAAGAGTTTTATACAGGATTGCTCTAGCTAGAACTCTTTTTAATTCATCAATGATATTATATTCCATATGAATTGGTGGAGTTCTTTCATACATTTTTTCTAGATCTCCATAGTTATTTCTATACTATTGTGTAGATTCAATCCTTTGGTGCTTCATAATAAAAGGGAAAATTAGATTTGCTTGGGCCTCTTTTCTTGCACTTTATTGTTCTTTGTTCCTTTCTTTATCACCTGCCATTAGAAATTTTACCTCCCTCTCCTATCTTCTAGAAACTACGTTACTTTTTTTTGTTGCATGCAGAACGGGAAACCTATCCTCACTTTGTAGTGGTGTTTATTTCCTCTTTTGTGAAGGAACCTAGAAACTACCCATATTCTATGGGTCCACTTGCATGGGCTTCTTTTTGGACCTTATCATTACCGAAACTTGCTCCTCCTCAAAATAACCTTGTCTAGTCATGACTTGATCATACTACCATGACATGTTGACTCTTCCCTTCTTATTTCTTTCTACCTTCTCCATGGATTTTTGCACATGGTGTTGGTATATGGCATAATATTTTTAGTCATGCAGATCATTGTATACTAGACACCATACATTAACAAGATTGGTCTCATAAGTGTGATCATGATCATCTTGATTTACATTGACTTTGATCCCGTACTATTACTAGGACCAGGATTCTAATATCTACTGATATAAGAGAATATTCTTGGTTGAAACATTTTTGTCTCTCTTCTCCATAGCATTCATTTTATTACTGAGCATATTGAGTGTAATTTAAATGTTAATAAGCACAGTGGACTCTTGAGGAGCTTGAGGCAGGAGTGGTAGAGTGGAGTTCATCTGAGGGAGGGGTTGTGACAAAGGAGGAGGATCCATGTATGAATGCAAAAGACTAACTCAAGGTATGAGATGTATCATAACCATAAGGTATGACCCTTTTTAAAGGTAACCTTCCTACATTGATTAGGATTTTCTTAGCCTGCACATCTGCATTATAGACCTGAGGGAAGGTTCTAACTCCAGACTATTATGTTTGTAACCTAAGCTCTAACCCCAAAGCTCTAATATAGTACATAAAAGTGAGAGGGAATGTAGGTCTAGATTTTGATGTAATTATTTTCCAAGTTCTACTAAATCTTAGGTTAAATTCAAAAATAGATTATTGTTGATGTTTTTGCATAAATGTAAAATGGTTGAGGTAAAAGAGATCAGTTGACTCATTGAACTCTTCTATAAATTTTTTGGCTAATACAGCCTGTGAAGTAATGGTGTTATCTTCTAAAGTTCTAAACCTGTGTAAAATTTTCCCTCTAAAGGATAGGGCTAGGATTCTGACGATGACATCATCATTTATTATATTATGAATAGTTGCTAAATTCAAGATGTCTTGATAGTGCTTATAGGTGGTTTTTCTTGACCCATCATATGTATGTATAGATTTTGATACAGCCTATGAAATATCATGTATATTGGCAAGTCTTAGAGGACTAATTGTATTCCAACTAGGGTATTTTTAAAGGGGCTGATTTGGAGGTACATTATGAGCTATGTTTACTGGTGGTATTCTAGTTGGGGGTGGATATAAAGTTTTTGCAAGGATTGGTTTAGGAGGAGTCTGGTATGAATGGAATTCCTAGTTTAAATATCTTATGATGGTGGATCTTTTTATAGGGGACTCATAATAAATGAATGAACATGGATTGTTCTTTGTGATTGACCTAGTATTCATGAAAAACTACAAGCTGCTAGAATGGATTTTTGGATATTTGCATTTAGGGGAGTCACCAAGTGAATTTATAGATCACCACTTAACAAGGACAAGAAAACTCACTAAATATTGATTCCTCCAGGAGGGGTAAGGAAAATAAACTTTTGTGGGTTAATTAATGCTTCTTGTAAGCAGGGTCCCATCGAGCATGCCATAACTGTTGGGGTCTAAATTGAAATCAAGGGAACCTTGAACTGAAACTATGAATCTATGACTTTTGGTAGGCACATACCCACTAATCATAGCTCAAACCTTGATATTGTATGGATCATAGATATACTTCAGTCCAACCTCCAGAGTAGGTTGGTACCTTGTCAACTTCCTAGGTGTTGATTCTATTAAGGTCAATTAAAAAGTGTAAGTTTAGGGATAGAAATAGTGTAAGGGTTAGAAAAAAATTGAGAAATTAGGTGGCTAGATATATTTAATTGCATTGATAAATAGCAAGAATCCGTTGATCAATCACATTTCCAATATGCTACACCTGAGACTAACAACAATCAAAACTCAACATATTTACTATTAAAATAATAAAACGCTCAAAAAACTATTTTAAAAATTTAAATGCTAATAATCCAAATAGAAAAATTAGATAAAAACTTAGGCTAACATAAATAGAAGTCTTTTGCAGCATTCATTTAGGCATGAACCACTTCAAGGTGCTCTAAATTAGCAATCCAATATTAGCATAATTGACTAACTATAAAGTAGTAACATAATTGTATTTACATTATGAATCTATAGTTGGTAAACATGAAAATCTAGAGGTAAACATCTAATTCATGCTCCTATTTATCTCATAGAAGTTATAGTAATATATCAGGTAAACACTCTAGAGTCGACCCTTAATCATGGGGGTTCAATCTCCTTATATAGATTTTACAATGATTAACATATTGGAACATTACAAGGACTTTCTCTATTAAAACAACAAAGTGTTGATGTGGTTCCTCTCATGAATCTTCAATAAGAGAACTAAGTTGTAATCAATCAATGTTGTATCTACACTTTGCAAATGCTTGGCTCCTCAATGGACTTCCATGGCTGGAGAGGTTATAGTTCAATCTGAGCTGCTCTTCATTCTTGTTGAAACCTTATGTCATTAATCTGTAACTAAAAATGTAGTTGGATCTTGATTTCGATGATGTTTCATCTTCTCAAATAATTTTGCTACCTTTATCAATTTTCATTGCCTTTGTCTTCTTTGTAATCCACCAGCTCATTTTTCGCTAGTCCTGGCTTGACCATATTGACTATAGAGTATGGGTTTTTAAATATCTTGCAACCTTTCAAAGAATTAGCAACTTTGAATTCCTTTGAGTAAGGTTTGACTATGATGACTGCAAAATTGGCTTATGTGGCTACCAATGGCTTCCTACAATCTTTGCTACTTTGATTTCTGCTAGGTCAAGTTTGATCTGTCTAACTGCAGAACTTATTCTTCTTAGGCTCTTTGGAAGATGTTAACACTACTTTCTAGGATATGCAACTCCATATTCCACCTTGCATTATTTTACCAGGTTGACTACAAATGTTATCTTTTAGAAAATTTTAAAATATTACTTCTTCTAACATGAAAAATTTCCACACCTTTGTTTTCTTCCATTTTGAATTCTGCTTGTCCAACTTTGACCTCGTTGACTACGAAATTTATCTCCAACAGAACTTCCCATAGTCTTTGCCATTTTTTTGATTACTTAGCAAATTTAAAATTTGGCTAAGTATACAGCCTTTTTGGGTCTACAATTATATGTTCAATGTACGCTTGAAATACCATGGGAAGGCCCTACACTAACCTAAATATCTATATTATGGTACCATCTATTTGAACCCCCCCTATTGTTAATGGACTCATATATCAATATGAGCACATCCACTACCTTTCTAGGCATGACTAATATGCTAGAACCAAAATTAAATAGACAATTATATATCAACTTATCTTTGTATATCAAGGTTACATAGAAAGGCATAGGCTTCATTTATCTTGTTTTTGGGTCAAACACCTACAAGAATATGGATGAATTTTGCTTTCCCAATTGCTTTTACAAGGCTTCCTCTAGGTTTTTCATTTTTTTAGATGGGTATTACTATTGTGGACTTGCTCAAATGATCCACCATGTTGAAATATCTGGCAAAAGGAGTCCTTGAGATAGTGCATGATGATAATGGAGGCTTGGAATTTTTCATAGTTAGAGGAAGTCTTGTTGGTTATATAGGAGGCTAATTTGGAGACTTTGGGACTATTCTTGCAACTTTTTGGAATATATTACATTATTTGGTGCTTGGCATGGGTACATGTTTATATTAGAAGTTTATATTAGACTAGGATTTAAGTATTTGCTTAAAGAAATATAATAAATGCACAAGTATTATTAGAATGTGCAGTGATGTATATATGCATGTAGTCCACATGTACATGAACCCTAAGAATATAATAGTGAGGTGTCATAGGAATATGGAAGACCAAAAATCATGTTTCACTATAAATAGGCCTTCTTAGAGTAGAAGAAGATATGGATTTTTAAGTGCATAAGGTAGAGTAGTAGTAGATACAATGTAGAGCACTTTTTAATATAGAGTGTTAGAGACCTCCATTGCATAGCATTGTATATTTTCATGAGCTTTCATTAATGGTTATTGCATGAGTATTTTTTGAATTTTCTTATCATATTTACATGCTTATTAGTTAGCCATTATCATAGTTATAACATTGCTTGCTTATTTCATTACTTGTGGTTGAATTTTCTTTAAGTTTATAGCTTCAAAAGCTAACAGTGGTATCAGAGCACTAGGTAGATCAATAGAAAATAGTGAGAGATATAAGAGAGATTGAAAGTAGATAGAAAATATCCTTTTTATAACTTCTAAGATTATATTTGGTTTGATTCTCTCTACAAATTTGTAGAAAAACTTGTGAAGACTAGGACTCTGCATTGATTCCACTAGAATGACAAATTAACTAGTGAAGATTCATCATTTATAGATTTCTCCAATACAGTTTTTTCTAATAATTTGTTGCAAAAAAAGAGATTCAATGAAACTTGGGAATATTCCTATAATATCTAGGAAGAATATCTTCTTTGGAATCAATCTATTACCTGAAGCAATAAGTTGGAGATTTAATATTTGGAGACCTAAGGAAAAAGGTCCCATTGCAAGATTTGTAGATTGAAGACTCCAATTTGGATATTGAGAAGATATCTAGAGGCCAAGGAAGCCACATTGAAGACTACAAATCAAGGAGTTAGTATTGAATAAAATCCATATTTGGAATACTAAAGATAGAGAAGGATTGGCAAATGTCCTATTGCATATTTTAGAAGCAACAAATTTTAGAGATCCAAGAAAGATATATCATTGTAAAACTTCCATAGTTGAAGATAGAAGAGATCAAGTAATATCTCATTGAATTTTTGAGAAGAATAAAAGCTACAATATTAAATGCCCAAGGAGAAGGCCTCAAGATAATTGTAAGGATATGTGAGGAGAAGACTAGGAAAGCCTCATTGAAGGAGATTTGGAGAAGACCATCAGAGGATATTTTAGAGAACTCAAGGAGAATTTATTGATAAATAAGAATTTGGGATAATTATCACCATCCAACAACAATCCCAAAAGAGAGAAATATTTGGCATTAATTTTGCCAAATTTTAAAGGATATTAGAGAAGACCTCAATACTTATAGATTCTTGAGAAGAAGGCCAATATTAAAGTTAGATTTTGACAAGGAGAAAGGAGATAGAATAAACTACCAAACCTAAGAGATTTGAAGATTACCTTTGGAGGATTTGAAGTCTTACTTAAAAAAGGAGGTTTTCAGATTTTATAGCATAAAATTAAAGGTTTCTTGAAGAAAATTTTGTGATTTTTCTACCAAATTTGTGATATTCAAGGACAAAATTTCGAAGGATAAATATAATACTTTGAAATATAAAAAATTCATATTTGAGGACAGTAATAAAGCAATAATTTGGGCAGCATTAAATAGCTGCTAAGTTTTATATTTTTAGGGTGTATCCTGAAGGAGAGTTGAAACCACCAAATTACATTTACAAGCAATAAGTTAGAGGAGTTTCAAAGTTGCAAATATGTGAATTAAAGAGCTGTTTTGGACATCCAAGAAGAGGTTCAATTTCATATAGTACAAGGCAGTATTTAGGTGATTCAATTTACCAAGAAAATCATCGTCAAATCGAGGTTAAAAAGGTATGCAACTTAGGTGCAAAATGTTCATTAATTGAACATCCATATTTGACTTATTATTAATTTTATTAAGCATCAAATTTTAAGGTTTAAATTTGCATGAAAATATTTCTATTTTAAGTCTTCAAGGAAGTGCAGAAGATAGTTTATACAAGATTTAAAACCTACATAAAATAATAGGAGTTAGATATATTTCAATAGAAAGAAAAATATCAAAATCCTACCATCTATTGAAAGGAAATAAGACTTCATTATAAATGTTAGATTGCATACACAAGAGTGCATAGTATTATCATCCAAAAAGCACACTATTTACATGGTTCAAAGAGCTTGGAATTATCATTTTAAAAGTAACCAAGCAAGGAGAGAATTGCAAAAGAGAAGAAGGCAATACTAAATCTAGCATTATCATAGCTTGAAAATAAAGGAGAAGCCACCATTTCATGAAGGCAAAGAATTTAGTTTAAATTATAGGGGGGAAAACATTTAAATTAATGCATCTTAAGGTTTTAAGAGCACCATATTAGAGCCATTAAATAGAACTCTAAGGTTTAGTATCTCCAAGGTGAAAAGGAGACATATTGGACATCATCAACCCACATATTTGCATACAAGAAAATTAGATATTACTTGGAGAAGAATTCAATAAAAAAAAGGTGAAAATAGAAGACTGAGTTTAATATTTCTCAAGTTATACATTCATCTAAGGACTATTGAGCTAAAGGAAAGAGAACTCAATAGTAAAACTAAATTCATCAAAGCAGGTAAGTCCAACATTCAAAATACTTTGGTGAAGGTAAGGTAAGGTACATCTAGCATTCAAGAGCCTTTGGTGAAGGTAATATAAATAGGTACAGTGAATTCTACCCCAAGCACACAATCGAAGGCAACAATGCATTAGAGAAAGCATTGGTGGGAACTAACATAGTATCTCCATTCTACCTATATAATACTAGTGACTTACACCAAGGACCAAGGAGAGCATCCTCATTCAGCCCATATAACAATGTTGAAGACTATTATAGATTGTAAGTTAATCTAGCAAGTTTGCACCAGTCAAACAAGAAGAAGATGGAGAGTTATTTGCTACCAACGTTCACCCTACATAGTTGGCACCTAAAAGAAGAATTAAAATTAGAGGATATTTGCATCCTATAACTCCATCAAGAACCTAGAATTATTGTGATCACATAAGTTGAATTATCTACCATAGAATAATATGAAGATATTCATAAGCGTTAAGGAGTTATAATAAGTGTAGTGAGATGCATCAAAGAAAAAGGTAGAGATAAGATAAGGGCATGTGAATAGAATACCAAGTGTTTGAATAGCATTCACCATGTGGATAAGATGTTACATGTCATTAGAGAGTGCATCATCATTGATAGTGAAGAGGCTACACTCAAGTAAATTAACACTCTCAAGAAGCATTAGGCAAGGAGAATACCTCAAAAGATGTTGAAGAAAGAAGTGAAGAACTTGGTGCCATTTGATGTAGGCATTGGAGTAGTGAAAGGAATTATAGGATATGTTTACAAGGAGTAGAAGAGTCTTAGCACCACTTGGCATTAGCCACATTGCATGTTAGTTATAATAAAGAATGAGAAACACATCCAAAGGATGCTTATATAGTGCACACATTATAAGGCAAAGGGAGCATATGATTAGAGTTAGGAGGAGCACGTAAAGATACTACATAGAGCAATGAGGAGTCAAATACCATAGTGCATTGAGGAGTTATTGTAGTCAAATACCATTAATACACAAATATCAAGTTGATTGTAGGTCATTTGAGCACAGAACACAGTGATAGTGCACGTAGATTTTTGGTGCCTAGAAGGTAATATTTATCCTCATAAACATTGCAAAGATAAAAGGAGAAATTAAGGCATATATTGAATTTGAAATTAACCAAATTTTATACTCTAGGGTTATTTAATAGTAGGAGTAATAAGGTGTTAAAAATATACCATAGAAAGTATATTGAATACCTTAATAAAGGAGTAGAAAATAGAAGCATTAAAATCATTACTATTATTGCTTTGAATATTTGCAAATCATAAAACAAGGAGACATAAGGTTATTTACAAATTGAAGTCTAATTTGCAAATACATATTTTTTCTAAATTTCTAAACTAGGGAGATATAAGGAATCCTACATCAAATTGAAATTATAGAAATTTATAGACTTCATTATACAAAGGTTGAAGGAAGCCAAAATTTAGAATTGCTTGAAAGTTGAAATATTATTTTTATTATTAGTCTCATATATAAATTGAAGAGACATAGAGAATCCAACTTAAATATATTAAATATATTGAGAGTCTTATCCATTTAAATTGTATCTGGGTATAATACAATTGATTTAAATAATAGGAGTTGAACATTATATTAAACTTGTCATATAAACACTAGGGAGACAAAAGGGATTCAAATCAATCTAAGAAAGCTAAATTCTACTATCAAAATATATATTCAAATACTTGGGAGAGATAAGGTAGTCTAAAAAAATCTAGAATTGAAATATAGTAGTTGATCACATACTCAAAACACTAGGGAGTCATAAGACAAACCACAAATTTTTTCCACCATAACAACAAATAAGCTCATTCTTATAGAATCACAACTACTTAAATAACCTAATTACTCTTCATGGAAAAACAAAGTGAAAGAAATACTAGTAGTTGAAAAACTTTAAAATATTGTTAAAGGAACTAAAACAAAACCTACTTAAGATGTAAGTGAGATTCAAAAGTTTGAAGAAAATGGAGCAAAAACACTAATGATCATAACTTTTGCAATTATAGATGAAATGCAACCATATATTAGTTCAGTAGCAACATCTATAGATGCATGCAAAACCTTAGCCAAGATTTTTGAATAAAATAATAAGGCCACTATCTTAAATCTTCAAACTCAATTGCATTCTCTAAAAATGAATAGTGGTGAAAGTATAGAACTATTCCTAAGGAAAGTAGCAAATATAAAAGAAAAATTGTTAACCTTAGGATAAAATATTGAAGATAAGTTTCTTGTTCAAGTAATTCTGAGAGCACTCCCAGATAACTACAAGCATTTAGTTACATCTTTACAAATTCTAAGTAAAGATACATCTTTTGATGAGTTAATCAACATTCTTCAATAATATGAGGTGGAAAATATAGTTAAATGTGAAATGACTAAAAATGCACTGGTTTCAAAATATAATCCACAGGGAAATGTTGCATCATCCTAAAGAATATGAATACATGTAATAATAGATATTATCAAGTTTTCAGGAAGAAAGGGCATAGTACTAATTACTGCAGATTCAATCCTAGAAATTAGTATCAAGAAAATTAGATAAACTATTGAAGCCAACCAAATAGGCCATTCCAACCAAGACAATATTAGATTCAAAATAATCCTCATCAACAACTATTTTAGTTTTCATATACTTCTTCGAATCAACACAGTTATCCTCAACTACAATATAGAGAAGAGAAAAAAAAGGACATTTGGTTCAAGATATTCAAGAACTACAGGAAATAGAAAAATCCAAATATGAACATGACATTAAAGCCCTCTCAACAAAGATACTATCTTATAAAGATACTAACTATTTACTTGATCGTATGCAAATCAAATAAGAATAAGAAGAACTTGAATGAGATAAAGAATATTTAAATGATGAAGATACATATTGAAGACTAAAGTCTTCAATACCCAAATAATGTAATATAGGGGGGTGTTGGAATATATTATATTATTTAGTGCTTACTAATGTACCATCATGGGTACATGTTTAGATTAGAATTTTATCTTAGATTAGGATTTAAGTATTTTCTTAAAGCAATGTAATAAATGCACAAGTATTATTAGAATGTGCAATGATGTAAATATGCATGTAGTCCACATGTACATGAGTCCTAAGAATAGAATAGTGAGGTGTCATAGGAATATGGAATGCCAAGAGTCATAGATCACTATAAACAAGCCTTCTTAGAGTAGAAGAAGATAAGGCTTTTTTGGAGTGCATAAGGTAGAGTGGTAGTAGATACAATATAGAGCATTTTTGTAATATGGAATGTTAGAGACCTCCATTACATAGCATTGTATATTTTTGTGAGATTTCATTAGTAGCTATTGTGTGAGTATTTTCTAAAGTTTCTTATCATATTTACATGCTTATTATTTAGCCATTATCATAGTTATAACATTGCTTGCTTATTTTATTACTTGTGGTTGCATTTCCTTTAAGTTTATAGCTTCAAAATCTAATATAATTATCAAAAATAATCAAACCTGGTTATCTAGAGGAGCTTGTATTGGTGTATCCTTATGATTATCAGTCAAACTATACTAGGTCTTAGGATCAAGCTGATTAGGCATTCCTTGTTCTTCAACAGCCTTTCTCTTAGCACAAGTTATTTAATATGACTAAACTCATGGTCTCCTAGGAGCTAAGGGACCTACTTCATCTGACATGGCATATACTTTCACTTTGTCCTAGGTAGCTAAGGTCTACTCTAGGATTAAGGAATTTTTCATGGTGACATAGTAAAAGGTTGGTTCATAGGTTCTTGGATAAGTACCTAAGACTCACTTCTAACATGCAAGTCAAAAGGGTAGAAGTCAAGAGTAGAACAGTACCATACATTGGGGTCTTCAACATAATTGTTCTATGTTATCACTAGGTCTTTCATTGGGTTTGTATAAATCTATTGGATAGGATTGTCATAGGTACTATTTACTAATTTGGAGCTTGTTGTTGACCAACATTTCTATTGGAAACAAAATAGGGTTTTTGATACTCATTCGGAGGAGGTCAAAAATTATGATTTCCTTGTTGTAAGGGAGGCTTTGGGTAATTTTTATAGAGAAATATTTGGATATTCTACTAAATTTTTATGTCCATGATCTTATTATATAATATTCTCATCATATTTCTCATTTCATCTAGTTTAGAAGAATAAGGATCATGGTGAGGATATGGTCAAATTGGATCAAGAGCTTGGGTTTGCTTTGAGTTTATGCTATAATTAGGTTAATAGATGGTAGGTTGAATGCTTGGATTAGGGTGATAAAAAGGCTAAACATAAGGAAATAGCTGAAAAGTTGGCCTATGGGCTAGCCTTCCTATTTGGATTAGGTCATTTTTAGCTTATATGGCTATTCCATAGGCTCCAAGAAATGAGTTTCTTCCCTTGTATTTGACCATGATGGGAATTTTAGAAATGAAATATTTCAAATAATAGTAATATTCCATACCTAGAGGAGGTCTAAACCTGTTGGGAATCCTTTTCCAATATTTGTGGAATCAAACATTGAAATCATTCATTATTTTTGTGGGATCCCTCTTGATGGTTGTTAGTTACTTGAGGAGGGTTACCCCATATGCCTTTTCTCTATATTTTTTTATCAAAAGGCTCGCTATTTTATTTTAAATTCAAAATTATTAAGGGTTGAAACTGATGTACCACTATTAGGGTTTTCCTTTGAAGGAGACATCTAGTAGCCTTAAGGCTATACCTTGCTTCTCAATGAAATGCACTACACACAAGCTCACTAGGTGATGTAGAAGTTCCATTGGGGTGATGGCATATTTCCTTATAAAATAAGAGATAAATTTGAGTATTGAAGCAAATATTTAATCTTATAAGATAGGTAGGATAGGTGTAATAAAATAACCTTTGTTATTCCACATTATAAATCTTTAAGGAGTTTGATTCAATGGAGTTATCATGTTGCATCGTTGGTTCCTCGTCCTCGCTTTTTGATTCAAAGGTGATACCAACTCTTGTGAAATAGCTCTATCAAAGGATTTGGTGATAGGCCTTTTGCTCATATACTTCTAGGTATTTTATTTGTAATCGATTTTCTAGATGGGGAGAAAGTGTTTCAACAAGCCAAGAGGCAAAGATCCCCACTAGAATATTAGCCTTAACTTTTATCAAGCAATGTCTTCAAGATATTTCTTTTAAATAGAGTTTCTAGGTCAACCTTTTGATGCTTCACTAAGCAAATTGAATCAAGCCTTCATTGTAGCCTTAGTCAAAAAACATTTTTAGTTTTGCAAGGTGAATGTGTTTAGCTCATCCCACTATCCATGCCACTTTGAACTATTTTTTCCTCATAATGTCTTGGCATGTTGGGGTAGGGGCCTAACACGCCTAGGCACCCTACCTCATGTTGAAAAATAATACAAGAAGCTCCATGGGTGGAGATAATACTTGTGGGGAAACCTCTAGGATTTTTTCTAAGGTCGGTACCTCATTTAATGTGATATTTTGTGCATATTTAGACCTCATGGGCTTAGTTTTGTGTTTTTTCAACTAAAAATAAATAAAAGAACATACAAAAATGAAAAATCTAAGCTATATAAGGTGATTCACCAAGAACTAGATCCCTCCCATTTATATAAATGAGTTAATATTGAACACATTCACCATAGTCTAATAGCTAGAAATTGAACACACTTTATCACACATAACTAAGAATCAAAACATACAAAAGAAGTAGCTCCTATTTATGCATCAATAAATCACAAAGGCATATGGCTATAAGAGGCTTGACGCTCCTTAGACAATTGCTCAAGGTTTGAGTTTTGCTCATATAGATGAGAAGAGGTGAAAGGAAGAACATATAAGGTTAGGTATTAGGCATAAGAAATCATTTCCCAATGCCTTACAATAAGTTTTAAATACCTATTTATATGCTAATACTAAGGGGCTTTTCTCTACAAAATTTTACATAGAAAACCTAAGAATTATCTTATGATATGTAGCCAAGATCATTTTGCACCTAAATTTAGCTACTTTGAGGTCTTTGGTTCTAGGGCCATTAATGTTGGAGGATATTGTACCTTTGAATGAGAATTTGTTGATACCATCACCTCTTACTATGGTGGTTTTAGGGTTGTGCCATTAATTCTCTCTTGTTTTGAGACTCTAGACATCAAAACTCTCTTAGGCCTTAATTTGCTTTTTAGGGTGCCTCACCTACTGATATTGTTGGTATAACCTCCTTGATTGGTGTAGGCTAGCATGGTAGGCTTACCCATGTGGTGGGTAGTTTGTGTTGCTACCACATAGGTGACTATGATGGCCTGGGCCACAAAAGTCAATTTTGATGTCCAATGGTGGTATTTCTTCAATTGCTCCTTCCATTGTCTCCCCTAGTTTTTAAATAGACACACATGTCCTTGCTAAGATAGGATCCCTTTTAGACAAATTATGGGCCTTTTTTAATGCTTTCTAGTGCTACCTTACCTCCTCTCAAGTAATTTCCATGTGTTTTGTCTATGGCTATGGTAGTATTTTCCTTTATTATTCTAGCCTTTATTAAGGGAAACAATGTGGGCCATCAAATGGAATATTGAGGGCCTATAGGTAGAAAAATAGTAGTGATCATTGATTAAAGAACTTATGATCAACATGGGTTGAATGATCATGGCCTTCTACTTTAGGCAAAAAAGAACATCAATCATTGATTAAGAATCCAATGGCCAGCATGGTTTTAAGCTTGTCTACCTTTCCTTGAACAACAAAGCTAGTGCATGTCCTTCTAACTAAAGGCATTATATGTTTTCTAACATCTTTATATTGGTCCTACTTTTGAGTGGATGCTACTTTGAGTTAAGAAAAATGTAGGGAAACTTTCCTACACTTTTGTATGTAAAATTTGTGGTCTCAAGAATATTGGATGGACTTGGACTCAAATAAAAACAAATCAAATGTCAAACCTTAAAAAGATATTTGTAAATAAGATACTTCTACTTGGCATAAAGTAATTTGTTGTTTCTTGCTTCTATCCAACAAATAATGGTTTGAAAATTTGATCATTCTAATTGGTAGAGATGTGTGCATATATATATATAATAATTTTAAAAAATTCAATGGTTCATTGCCAATAGTGCTTAAACGCTAGACAAGGGAAGTACCCTAGAGGATGCTTCCAAATCTAGGTTTCCAATAGAGCACTTTGGGAGGAACAATAAAAGAAAATTTTAATAAATTGAATGAATGCATCGAATCATAGCATATTAAAGGTCCACATGATAAAAAAAAATTGAACCTATGACTTGGACAATACGAAAAGGCTACCTACAACTCCACCATGAAGAGGGTTAAAAAAAATGGAATATGTGCATTCAAGAGTAGAATATCTTGTGATAAATGTGAGGTACAAAAGAAAAATAAGCTCTTGAGGTTTTAACTTAGGACTGTTTCACAATGTACCATACCAATAAATGCACAATTTTCTTGATTTGGGAACTATGGAGATAAGGAACAAGTTGATGATTCTCTAAACATGTACATTATACCTTTGGAGCCTATGAGCACTTTGTCACTAAGCCTTTGTACTTTATCCAAAAAATATTCACTTTTGGTTCAAACATATGGTATTGCCTCTATGAATTCCATTTCAAACTCATGGATGAGGTTAGACATGAAGGGAATAAAAAATGTGACTTCTACCATTGAGTTGCAAAAAATAGGATAATTCCAAAAAGCTTTGATCTAAGGGTCAAAAATAAGCAAGCAAAATGGTCTACCATTACATTGTATGCTAATATGTGAGGAGGTAAAGGGAGTTTCTACCTAATATATACTAGGTTTAAGAGAGATGTGTATGCCCTCCAACACTATTCATGGATCTTGTGCCATTAAAAAATAGGAGGGTGCATCCCTTTTACTAAAACAAATGGTAAATAAAACTTGTAACCTATACTGAACAAATAAAATTTCATACTACTACACCACTTTCCTATTTGATGGCCAAAGAGCTCATTGAAGACCTAGTAATATTTTGGAAAAGCACTAAAGAAATCACAACACACACATCTTGCCTAGTTCTTGCCAAAAAATGGAATGTTCTATAGAATATTTCATTTTTTAAATTTAAAATTTGGATATAAATAAGAATAATTTTTAAAGAAAAAAGGTACCAGATGGTGAAATCAAGAAATTTTTTGAATTGGGACCCCTAAATATTTACAAGGAATCCACTACAATAGACAATTTTTCTATATCTACTAGAGTTTGCCTTGTATAACCTTTTTGTGTGATTGAGTGAATTTGCTTCAATTTGGATCTAATACCATGTTCAAATTAACAATATTTTTCAAAAACATCCTAAAACATTCATTCACCATAATCATATGCAAAAAATAAAGAATAACAAAATAGAATAGTATATAGATGAAAATAGAGAAAGAAATAAACAATACAATTTGAGAGAAGTAATAAGGATTCTAAAACCCCATAATATTTTCATATATCATATGCTAAAGTAATGGATCAGTCATTGGGGGTGCTTATAGTGATTCTAAAACCCAAATTAATAGTTAATCTCAAGTCAATATTAACTTGAATTTAAGGTTAAATTACAATAATATAATAATAAATTACACCCTTTAATCAAGGTTATCTATAAATGTGGATTAACCAATATCACAAAGGGTGAATACATAATGAATGCTTTTAGGCTTACATTAAGATGCCCATAGGATAACACATAAATGTTTGTAGAATTTCCATATTCTTGCATATACACTTGCCCATATCCTACATTAATAATCTCATAAGAACTTATTCCACACATTTGGGATTGAACTAGCAAGATCAAATTATACATGTTTCAACAAGAGGAAGGAGTACAATGGCTAATAAAATAAGTCAAAGCCTTGTGTCTCAAGAGGAAATCCTCTAGTTTCTATTATGTTACAATTATGCCACCATTATTTATAGTTTTCCAAGTTAATCCTAGGACATTATAGGACCTATCATGACTCACACTATTCCTTTATATGAAATTCCATTGATTTATATAGAGAATCCTCTAAATAACCAAATTTTAGTGTCCCTCAATAATCTAATAAATTTGAGTCAACCTCTAGCCTAAAGTGCTCAAGTTAAACCTACTATATGTATGGCCTCGACTCAAAGTCTACCTAGGTCAAGTCAACAAAATAACACGTCTAACATGGAAACCTCATCATCAATACAAGTAGTGCTACCCAATGTAAAGACTTCAAGATAAATTTACAGCCCTATCTAGAACCAAGATATTACCTATAACTTGCAAGTGCTATTTTTTCATATAGGGGCACAAGGAACTCATGGAAATACCCTAATACAAACACCAACTCTAACCAATTAGCCATCAAAAAATCTATAACATTACCAACCTCCTTAAAACCAAAAACTCCCTCAACATGTCTTGTAATATCTTCCTATCCCAAATTTGCAAGCCCTACCAAATTAATAGTTGGCATATCTTAATCTACCATTTTTTCAAAATTTAAACCTTTATTTTTTTCCACCATATCATGTTGTGTAACAATATCCTCAATGATACCTCAAATATATCCATGCCTAGCATATATAGCCCTGACTCAAGGCTATGTGTATCGTTCCAAATTTTCTGCACCCTTACCTTCAGGCTATAGGATCCATGCCCGAAAGTGGGATACGGGAAGGATGGGACAATACCTCAGACTGAGAGGCCCTTTGAAGGTCCCGCCTCTCGGGGGAGGGGTATTAAGGTGATTTTTCGATGGATGGTGGATTCACCAGGAAAATTTTGAATGGCAGTTTCCACGCCTAGGTTGGGAATGTGTTTGATGTGTTCAATTTTATCTTTAATCATTCAAATCCTAGGTTTAGCCAAATGAATCTAAACTGTTCTATATGAAATGCAGATTTAGATGAATACAAAAAATAGATTTGAATAGAAAACATAGAGAATAAGCTAGATGAGAAAATTCATCTGATCCGGATGTCTGATGGAGGTTTTGATTTTTGAAGTAGTCAAGATCGCCTCTGATATGACAGGATCGTCTGCGATCAGACAAGATCGTCTGAGATCTGACAAATTTGTCAAAGACCTGCAATCAAAGAAATAGATACAAAATACAAAAAATGCAGCTATTCCAATAGAGGGCAATGATGTAGAATGACAACAATAATATTAAACTGATAATTATAAACAAAATATGAATGCATTACAATGATTTAATGTCAAATTATGATTTTATCATGCATTAAAACTATATGGGTGAACTACAGGATGCAAAATAGTAATAAGTCTAACTAATGCAAAGCAAAACAGTAGATAGTGGAGAAAGAATGCAAACTCAGGGAACTGATTGTCCCCAATGTTGACTGCAGTCGAAATCATCTAGAATTGGTGCGTGATCGTCCGAGATTGTACAGGATCGTCTGCGATGATCTAAGCTTGCTCCAACTGAAAAACAATGAATTTATTGCAAACAAAATTAGAAAAATATGAATGCAAATGGTGATTTAAGATGGTCTAATGCAAATAGAACTCGTGTTACAGAAAAATTCAGCCAGGGGAATGTCAATGGGAGGGCCTAAGATTAAATAGGCATAGGAAGGAGGTTGGGAGGTTGGAGATCATCCCAATTTGGGAGATCTCCAACGGGGGAAGTCTCTAACCGCGTAGACATGCTTTTGTCTAGTTTAGAGATGCCATTGAAACAGAAGCTAATTACGAAAAATTAGTTTTAGGACGAAATCGTCTGGACGATCTAGTCCAGACGAAATCGTATAGACGTTCTAGTCCAGATGAAATCGTCCGATCTGAGGCGATATCATCTGATCGGCGACGATATCATCCAACGATCACAACAAATCCTAAAAATGGCATGAAAAACGAGGAAAGCGGTTTAACAGGCGGTTAACGGGCGGTTCGGGGTTAAAATTTGAATTTGAATTATTACTAAGGTAATTTTAATTATTTAAGGTTTTACTATGCCAATTTTAGGGTGCTACATTTTGCCCCCTCTTTAGCAAATTTTTTGAAGAAAATGCATTAAATATGAGTTCTTCTCGATCTACGAGAAAGCAAAAATTATTCCTATTTTTAGGCGACGATTCTAGGTCGAATCGTACGACAACTTACTATGGTGCCCCCTCCGTGTTTTTACCCAAATCGAACGTTGGAGGTAAAAACGTGAAAAAGCAAAATTTTAAAAATGTTTTTAATTGTTTTTGAATAAAATTAAGAAAAATAGGGTAAAACCCTAATTCATTGTTACTGTTCATTTTCCTGGTTTCTAGAGCTCTGGAGACAAAATGGTCGAGACAGCGCACAGATCAACAGAGGTCCGACGCGGGCTACGGGTAAGGGTCTAAAATTAGTTTAGAATGCTTTAATTTTGAATTTCATGCTTTTTAGATTAATTTTTAATGATCGTTGAGCATCGTGGCCGTTTTTGGGCCGTCGACGTCGTCGGGACGAAATCGTCTCGATTTTGTCGATTTTGTCCAAGGGCGAAATCGATGATATGGGGATGATTTCATCCAATAAGGGACGATTCCCTCTTGCGAAATCGGAGACGAATTTGCTCAAATTTTGGATGATATCATCCAATAGTGGACGATATCATCATTTGTATGAAAGTGAACTTATTTTACTTGCATTTTTAATCACTATTTTATTAATGATTTTTATTATGTTGTTGTTTATGTTGTAGAGAGGATTACTAAAGAGCCAAGAATGGAAATACGACAGACTGAGGGATGACTTGGCTACTCTATCTCAGGCAGAGTGAGATCAGTTGGTGCAATTCGGCTTGCAGCACATAGCAGATATATCACAGGTTTCTACAGATATGGGGCTATTGACAACCCTAGCAAAGAGGTGGTATCCAGGTTCTTCTTGTTTTTGATTATCGATAGCGGAGATGACTCCCACATTGGATGATGTATGGAGGATTTTGAGGATCTCCATACAAGGACGACTAATCACTCCCATGGCCAATTAGGGCCACGTGATGATGCGACTGTGTGAAGATCCAAGATTTGCCCTAGAGAAGGATAGAGTGAACATCGAGTCGCTACGCCAGTTGCCTGGGGCATCTAGACTGACATAGGTTTTGGTTGGGGTGGTAGGTGGTCTACTGCTATGCCATCAAAGTGGATGTATACTACCATGGCTACTGACAGATGTGGTCTATGACATGAGATACCATGGATATAGGTTTGCTTGGGGGAGCTTTGTACTATGCCGATTGTATAGGATCTTGCATGGGGTCGTATACAAGGGTGGTCGATGTCTAGTCATGACATCACTACTACAGGTTTGGTGTTGGGAGAACATTGCGGTGCAGAGGCTGGTAGGGCTCCCACTGATAGGGATTGACAGGGAGAGGCCCCGAGTTTTCTACTAGTGGCTCCGAAGAGGGTCACAATGGCGGATAGATTTGCCAGTGTCCCGAAGACTACTTGATGATCTTGTCTCCAACCAGATCACCTGAAGGCCTTGGAGAGATCATCTAGGGTGGGTTGAGGATGGATAGGAGCTGGCTCACGTTAGTTGAACCTACTGGTTGAGGATGGAGAGGGGAGAGGTGGACCTCCATCGCTATGACCGAGTTTTGAGGTAGTTTGGTCTACAGCAAGGGATCCCATCTCTTAAGGATTATGAGTTTTCTCGGACCATCCGAGATAACACTATAGTCAGCGAGACTCCAGATATGTAGCGCTTCTGGAGTCAGGACGTAGACAATGCCCCCATCCAACCAGTGGATGGTGATGACGTTGGGGTTGCAGATGGCTATGATGCCTAGTACATAGGCATCCACCCTCCTCAGATGACGAGGGCTCAGGGTATAATTCATGAAGTTGTGCATCAGATGGGGAGGCAGCATCAGACGGCCATTGAGGCAGCACAGGGTCATGGTGGGAGAGAGCAGAGGAGGCCACAAGCTCAGCAGAGGTTGTGGCAGCGGGAGAGGAGGGAGGAGATACCCCCTTCTCCATGGAGAGATAGGCCACCATCGCTTGATAAGGGCAAGGATGTCAAGGTAGGAGAGAGTAGCAAGATGGCTACTCTCTAGGCAGATACTATTCATTTCTAGGCTCAGGTGCAGGCCTTGCAGGATGAGGCTGCACGACATTGAGAGGAGGCCACACAGCTCAGAGATGAGGTCACACGCCTTAGAGCATGGAGCAGAGGGGTGAGCACTTGAGACTTAGCATGGGCTATTTCCCATATTATATTTTACTAGATGCTATACTACCAGATGGTGCCAGAGGGGCAGAGGTTACTGCTGTCGGCCCCCATTGCGGAGCCTATCGTGATGGGGTCATTGAGGAAATCATCATGATTAGTGTTCAGGACTCATAGCACCACACGGACTGCGATGGGGCCACCTCATCCACCTCAGGGCGGGGGAGGAGATGAGGCTGAGAGCTCGAGGGGTTCTCGAAGCTAACTGCTACAGACTACACTACATAGATTGATATAGTGTTTATTATTTTTTGATGGAGGATTGAGTATGCCGAGGTATAGATTGTGGCATACTGATCCAGTTTTGAGATGATGTATATAATGTTGATATATATATAGATGAGATATTTTTGATCATATGACTTTTCTTATGTGTTTTTATGATGCTTTAATGTTTTGGTGTGATTGATTTGATGATTCATGTAATTATGTCATTTGGAAATATTATGGTTTGAATGTCATGCTTTTTTTAAAATTTAAATGAAATAATCTGATGTAAACAAATTGGTTGTTTGTGGGATAATTTGATAAAAAATAAAAGGGACTTCTAACAATAATTTCAAAGGACATTGTCGCTATTATAGACCATTTCATGGAGTCGTCGCTCACTCGATCGTCAAGCTAATCCTAGTATAGAAATATTGTTAAAAGTAAAAGAGTGCTTAAGAAACTGTCTTAAGACTTTGTGATGATAGAAATGATGATGGTTTGATGATGATTTGTTTTCAGATTTTCATAAAAATAGTATGCATGAAATATTTTAAAATGATTTTTGCTAGGCATAAATTCCTAAGTGTGATAAAATTTTGAATAATTCCCTAGGAATTATACCATCAGTGCAAAATTGAATTTGAGCATAATGTCATGAAATAGAATAATGTGCGTTCTTTTAAAGCATAATTGTGTAACATAATGATTTAAGTCATATATTTTTATGATGTGAAATATATGGGAAAATAAAATTAAAACAATGGTTTTCGCTAGGCATAGAATATTTAGGTATAAACTTATACCATCATCGTGAAATCCAAAGAAGAAAATAATAGTTTTCTTGCATGGTTGATTTTTAATTTTTGAAAATAAATAGAAAATATGAAGATGAGGACTTGTGCTAGGCATAAAATTCCAATTTTGGTTTTGGAACTATACCATCGTCGCGAAAGTCAAAAGTTATATATAAATGTAACTTTATTGCATGTTTTTTTTTTTTTTAAATGATTTTGATTTTTTGGTAATGCATGTAGTTGTCTTTATACTAAACAACTGTTCTCAGAGAAGAAAATGAAATTATTCTAGACAATTTGCAAAAATATTTCAAATTATCTTAAAGATAAAATTTAGATTTATAAGGAATCCCATGTGCGTATGTGAGTTCATTTCCGATCTTGATTTATCATAATGATACACAAAATCTCTCAAATACAAATGTGTGTGCAATTGTATTGTTCATTTACTAGTTTTGAGCAAGATAATTTGATACAAGTGATTTGAATTAACCAAATAAGTGTTCATTAACCATGATTTAGATGCATATAACCATACCAGACTACTATGTAAGTCGGGTTATCAAGAGCTAGCTAATCCATAAGCAGACATAGGTCTATAAAAAAGAAGGTCGTTAATGTGACAGACATATCACCAAGCTAGGAGTTACCCAAGGCCAAGCGGGTTGGGCACAAACCACCTGTTATGGGGCTTACCTCATAGTTTTTGAATAAGTGAGAATTCCAGGGATTCAAGCTCATTCACCCTTCTTTTCTTTTCAAGGGGTAGGGAAGGGGATTTTATTGCTTTTGCTTTTGCTTGTTTTGCTTTCTTTGCTTTTCTTTTCTTTTTTTTCTTTTTTGTATCTTTTGCTTTGATATTTGAGATAATGCTGAAATAACCTTTTTCTTTTTCTCTTTTTCTTGAACTTTTCTTTTCTTCCTATGCTAGGGATACTTTCTCGAATTAGCTATAGAGCAAGGGATTTTTATTCTTGGTAGGGGTGAGCTTGTCCTTTTGTCAATTCTCAAAGATTCTAGACCATGTCCATGATAAGATAGCAGGGGAAACTTTTCACTCAAGAAACCACTTCTACTATGTACCATAGCATGGACATTACAAATATAATCATTTTATTGTGAAAGGATGTGCTTGGTTTAAGTAAATAACAAGATCAATTCTCTGTGCTAAAACTTTATTTAATTGAATTTTGTTGACTTTGATATAAGAGAGATTAGTAATCATGCCAAATAAATCAAGATATTTATTCATGTGAATGTGAAAGTGCGGGATTCCAAATAAATGCTAATTTATCCAAAATAACTGGAAATATAACTGCAATACTGCACAATTTGACAGGTACAAAAATAAAAGATGTTTTTGAAGATTTTGATGATTTTGAATGTTTTTGGTGTTTTTATATTTTTAAGTTTATAAATTGAAAGAAATACAAGATAGTGGTTTTTTTTTTTAATATTTTAAACAAATATATACAATAATGAAATAACCAATTTTTACGCATAGTAACGTTTAAGATGCAAAATGTTCATGGGTTCTTTAAGTTCTTTACCATCTAAGGTAGATAATTTGTATGCTCCTGATTTGAATTTAGTAGTGATAATATATGGTCCAAGCCAGTTGGGTTCAAATTTAAATTTAAGGTCTTTAGTTGCATTAGTATTTTTTTTATTTTCTTTTAAAACAAGGTCGACGACCTCAAAGGATCGATGATGAACTTTCTTAGCATATGATATTTTAAGCTTGTTGTGGTAGGCACGAAGATGCTCCAAAGCATTGATGCACTTTTCATCTAGGAGTTCCAGTGGTCGAGTCTGCCAGCTCGATATTCATCTCCTACTTCGGTATCTTGAAGTAGTAGATCCAAAGAAGGAACTTCTAATTCAAAGGGAAAAATAGCTTCAGCGCCATAAACCAAAACAAAAGGTGAAGTACCTATGGGAGTACGAACGCTAGTGCGATATGCCCACAAAGCTGGATATAATTGAATGTGCCAGTCGTGGCCAGATTTATTGACCAATTTTTTGAGAATTTTGATTAAGGTTTTGTTAGAAGCTTCTGCTTGGCCATTACCCTGAGGATAATAGGGAGTGGACCAGCGATGTTGAATCTTATATTTTTGGCATAATTTCTTAACATCTTTATTTTTGAAACAAGTTCCATTGTCTGAGATGAGATTTATAGGAATTCTAAACCTACAAATGATTTGATTAAAAATAAATTTAAAGACTTGTGTTCTAATGCAGGAAGCTAAAGGCATAGCTTCCACCCACTTCATAAAATACTCAGTGGCGGTTATGATGAATTTGTGTCCATCAGATGACACAGGATTAATTTTGCCAATAATGTCTAAGCCCCATTTTGAAAATGGCCAAGGAGATGAAATAGCTTGCAGTTCTTGTGCGGGGGCATGGACAAGGTCAGCATGTTTCTGGCACTTGTCGCAATGGCACACATAATCATGTGCATCATTCTCCATGGTAGGCCAAAAGTATCCTATCCTAAGGAGCTTTTTAGCAATGACACTACCACTGGAGTGTCCTCCACAAGATCCATCATGGACTTCACTCAAAGCTAATCTGGATTCTTCTAAATTCAAACATCTCAATAGAATACCTTCAAAAGATCTCCTATATAAAGTATTGCTAATTATTACAAATTGACTTGCTCGTCTACGTAATAACCGACATTGGTTTCTATTAGAACTGGCAGGGAAAGTCCCATTGTGAAGAAAATCAAATATATCCGTATACCAAGGTTCAGTAGTAGTTTCATTGATTAGAAACACATCCAAATGTTCTAAGCATGACTTATTTGAAGCAAGTTCCTGGAGTCGACGAATAATGATGGTGGCATATTCGTCATCTAACTCCAAGGGCAAAAGAGATGCAGCTGCGACCATAGCGTCAACCGCACGGTTGCTAGTTCGAGGAATAGCTTCCAAGGTAACTTGATCAAATAGAGACATTAATTGTAAAACATATGCTTTATATGGGCACAATTTATCATCTCTAGTCTGATAAACTTCATTAATTTGGTTTATAACAAGTTGAGAATCACCAAAAACTAGCAGATGTTTAATTTTTAGCACCAAGGCAGCTCGTAATCCAAGGATTAGAGCTTCATATTCAGTAGTATTATTGGTGCAAGAAAATGTTAATTTAAAGGACAAAGGTATAATGTGTTTTTGTGGAGATATTAAAATAATACCTACACTAGCCCCACTCATGCATCGGGCTCCATCAAAGTATAAGGACCATTGTTCAACATGGTTTGCCTCTAATTGAAGGCATTCATCAGGAAACTCAATGATGAGGGGATGGGTAGACTCTAAGGGTGCAACAGCTAATTGATCTGCTATGATTTGAACCTTAACAGACTTTTGTCCTATAAACATGAGTTCAAACTCGCTTAGAGAAAGAACCCACTTTGCTGTGCGACCCAATAAATAAGGTCGACTCATGAGATACCGCAAGGGATCATATTTAGCAATGACATAAGTTTTCTGACTGAGCATATAATGGCATAATTTTTGCATAGAAAATACGACTACTAGACATAGTTTTTCTAATGTTGTGTAGCGGGTTTCATAACTAATTAAAGTTCAGCTAATATAATAATTAGCACGTTCTCTTTTCTCATCATCAAGTTGAGCTAACATAGCTCCTAAAGCAAAATCTGAAGCTAAAATATATAGGATAAATGGGCGATCAGGTCTAGGCGGTGAAAGTATGGGTGGGTTAAGGAGGTATTGTTTTAGAAGTTCAAAATCTTCCTTACATTCGTCGTCCCAATTAAAAGGGACATCCTTTTTAAGAAGCTTAAGAAAGGGACCGGTTTTGTCCGCCAGCTTATTGACGAAGCGACGGATAGCTTGAAGTTTACCTTGTAAACATCGTAACTCAGATATATTGGTAGGTGTGGGCATATCAGTGATAGCCCCAATCTTGAGAGGGTCAATTTTGATGCCACGTAAAGAAACTATAACCCCTAATAGTTTATTGGACTTAACTCTAAATATGCATTTAGCAGGATTTAGTCGGATAAGATATTCCCTTAACCGATCAAACACTGTCCTTAAATCATTTAAATGATCATCTTCTTTGATGGAATGAGCTATGATATCATCTACATAATAATGTAGGATATCATGCATCATGTCATGAAAAATATAATTCATAGCTCGTTGATAGGTTGCACCTGCGTTCTTTAAGCCAAATGGCATCACTTTCCAACAAAAGGTACCTCAGGGGGTAATAAAGGTTATTTTAGCCTGATCTTCAGGAGCTATCTTGATCTGATTATAATCAAAAAATCCATCCATTAGGGACATCATTCCACTCCCAGCAATAAAATCAATAATTTTATCCATTTTTGGAAGAGGAAAATCATCTTTAGGGCATGCAGCGTTAATATCTCAAAAGTATGTGCAAACCCTAACTTTGGTAGTTTCTTTCTTGGTGGCTAGAACTACATTCGAGATCCATTTAGCATAATCAATAGCTTGTATAAAAACAACATTCAAGATTTTTTCTAAATCCCCTTTGACTAGCAAGGCCACTTTGGGATGCATTTTTCTAAGTTTCTGTTTAACAGGTTTAGCATCCAGATGGACTACTAGGTGATGCATGATTACAGACGGGTCTAAACCTGGCATATCTTCATATGTCCAAGCGAAGACATCTTCATATTATTTAAGGAATGCAATGTATTGCTCTTATTTTTCTTGACTTAATTCTGATCCAATATTGATTATGTGGGGATTATCCTCAGTTCCAATGTTAACTGTAATGATGTTTTCTACTTCCATGTGTAGATCTCTTTCAAAATTAGGTGGGGCGGGTGAAACGCCCAATTCTTGTAATTCTTTCAAGGTTAACTTGGATAATTCATCTTGAGGAGTAGTGGCCTCAATCTGGGCTATAGTAGGTATAGAACCATCAAAATAAAAACCATTGTGTAACATCTCTTCAACGGAGAAATCATGGAAAATATCTCCTTCCAACTCATCATCGAATTCAGCAATCATTTCGGGATAAGCTATGGATAGCATATTGCATGTAAATGGCTGATTTTTTAGAGGCAAATCATCATGCCCATCTAAATAATCTTGATAACATATGAGTTGATCATCATCTTCAAAAGGGAAGGGTTGACCCTTACTAGGAAATAGGCCCACACCACATCGGGCGGGCCACGGTTCTACCTTAAAGGGTTCTTTCATACCATATTGGAAAGGTCCCAAGCCTTTCCCTTTATATCCCATTTTAAGAATTATAGGTTTAGCTTTAATATACTCATTAGTAAAACAACATCGAGCATATCCCTCATGATGAGTTTTGATGTTCTTGGGTATTCTTCCCCAGTCATATCCCTTATAAATGAAAGCACTACTCCCGAATTGGTAAGTACTTCCCATAGTTTGTGGGAGGCCGAAAGTATGAGGAGATGGCAGCAAATTACTTAAGATAATGGAATTTTGCATAGAAGCATTTGTTTTTTTTTATATAAGAATTTTAGATAAATCAGGTAAGAGTTCATCAGAAAGAGAATAAGATGTAGAAGGATCATTCCCTATATCTTTAGATGTGGAAGGTATGATAGATGTAGATAATGTAGAGGTGTTAATAGATGGGTCTATAGGTTTTGAAATTATAGGGGTGGAACATGAAGGATTGGTTGTGAATTTAAGATCTTTTTAAGGTTCTAATGTGGTTTGTTTAGAAGATTGTTGATCTATATATGAGGGTGAAATTAATGGAGGAGAAACAAATGAAGTTATGGGTGTGTGTTTCATAGGTTTAGAAGAAAAATAAGAATTAGGATGTGTGGATGACAGAGCAGGGCAAAATTGAACTCCAACAGGTTCTGCCAAAGCACACATATCAAAGGGTCTAGGATCACCATGGATAGTGACCAACTAATTTTTAAATTCAAATTTAACACATTGGTGTAAAGTTGATGGGACAGCTCGCATTGCATTGATCCAAGGACGACCCAAGAGTATATTGTATGATGCGGGGCAATGTACAATAAACATAGTCGTATCTAAGGTTCTCGGACCAACTTGCAATGGGATGGTGATAACTCCACACGTTTCTTGTGTTTTGTCATTGAAAGCTTTTATGATCATGTCAGTTTTCTTCATTTCATCACTTCTAAACCCAAATATTTGGTAGAAGTCAAAAGTGAAAATATTTAGGGATGAACCATTATCAATCAAGACCCTTTTGACTGCTACATCTCCAATTAGGGCAGTAATATATAAGGGGTTATCCTTATGTAAACTATGTTGTGGTATATCTTTATCCCAGAAGTCAATACAATCGACTTCTCTAGTGGTGATAGTATTGGCCATGGCTTCAGGTTGAATGTTTTGTGGTACCATCATTTGGCTTAATGTAAGCATTAATTCATCCCTATGTGTAGGAGAAGATCTTAACAAGTCCAAAAGGGAAATTATGGTTGTAGTATTGGATAATTGCTCATTAATATTATAAGGAGGTTTAGATTGAACATTAGGAGCATGATTCCCTTTATTGGGATTTTTCAAAACAAATGGAGTTGATCCATTATTTTGAGTTTGATCTTGTTGAGAAGTTTGAGCCTGTTGTCTGGTAACGGCTCCAATGGTTCCTACAATGTTATATTTGGGATGATGAATAGGTCTCGGTCTAGCGTTTATAGCTTGTTCATTGGAAAGGAACTGATGAGAAGAGGGTCGAGTAGTAACTCTTCTAGGAAATGGTTTTTTCAAAACCATAGAATCTATGATAGGTTGAATAGGATCTGATTCATTTTTAGAACTATTCGATTGATTTAAGGTGATGTCTATTTCACTTTCAGTATCCGATTCTACATCACTGAGATCCGGTGTTTGAATATTATGTAGGGGCCTGGTCATGACCATGGATAAAGTTGTGTCAAATTTTTGTAAATCATGATTAGGTAAATGTTCGCTAATAGTTCCTACATATCGGGTAGGAGGAGGGACATTATGATGCTCAATTTGATTGGCCACTTCTTTACAATGTTTTGGTAAAGGATGTTGAAATATATCTAATGATTGATTAGCATTTTGATTTTGATTTTGGGAAATGTTCTTTTGAGCATTATTAGGAGCATTTTGTTTAGGTTGGAAGGCTTGCACCTCCATCTCATTATTATCAATCAGATCTTGTATTTTATGTTTTAACCTTTTACAAGAGTTGGTAGAGTGTCTAGGCCTTCTATGGAAATCACAGTGTAAATCGGCTCTGTATCCGGGTATGGTTGGATCAGGTTCCTGGATAGTTGGTAATTGAATCAAACCTCTTTCGAGTAATTGGGGTAGAATAGTTGATAATGGTTGATTCAATCTAGTAAACTCTCAAGGAGGTTTATCAGGAGGTTTCAATATAATTTTTTTGTTGTCTTCGTTGTATTGATATTAGCAACATTTATGTTGTCAGTGACTCTGTCACCTACAACTTGTTTGTTTTTATATTGATTTCTGGATGTTTTCTCATCATCTTTCTTCCTAAGTTGGCCTCTCCTAATGAGAGCATCTTCTACTCTTCGAGCTAAGTCTATAGCCTAATCGAAGGTAGTTAAGGTAGCAGTTGATAACTCATAAGATATTTGTTCTTACAAATTATTAATAAAAATGTCCAACATTTCCCTATAAGGTAGCACAAAGTGCAATTTTCTTGTCAACTGCCTCCATCTAGCTAAGAAGTTATCAAAACATTCATCTTTGTCTTGTTTAAAGTTGTACAAATATTTAATGGTTACATGCCTTTTGATATAGGCACTAAATTGATGCACAAAAGATTCAGCGGTTTCTTCAAAATTTCTCAAAGAATGAGTGGGCAATTGGTAGTACCACTCTAATGCCATTCCTCCTAAACTTTTCGGGAATATTTTTACTAATAACAAATCATCATGTGATATATCATGACATGCTATCCTAAACATGCGAATATGCTCTATGCGATCTTCAGTTCCTTTATATATAGGCAGGACGGGCATGGGAAAGTGTTTAGGGTATGGTTGTGCTATAACTATGGGATCCAAAGGTTGACTACACATCTCTCGATAATTGTACGAGGGACGGTAGGGATCTATCTGGTCCATGCGGGAAGCTAACTATTTCACCATGGCTTCCAGATTACTGGTTTGCCCACCATATTGATTCGGTGGAGCATGAATATGGGATTGGTGAGCATATGATGGATGGACATGAAGATTAGATGCTATATTGCTATTGTGTAAATTGTTGGTAGGAAGGGTGTTATGAAGAAGTTTTGAAATTGTATTATGTTGTATCCCAGATTGTTGAAAATTGGTGTTTGGATTCATTTTAGGTTTTTGTCGATTTGAAGCATATTGATTAATATTTTTGCGCAATAAATCAGTGAATGAAGGTCTCTTTTGTGTAGGAATGATTTTAGGCTCAATAACAGGTTCCTTAGGAGGTTGGATAACCTGTTGTTTTTGCATGTTCTAAATTACAGTGACCATATCTATATTGGATGGTCCAACTTTATCACTTTATTGATCAACGAAGGACAAGGGATTAGTGTGCATGTTAAATCCTTCTTCTAGGATTGCTTGAGTTTCACTAATTTGTCCCCTATCAATACGAACTACCATATTAAGAGCACCAATATTATTATTGAAGAATTTCCAAAAATGATTTATGTTATCAAAAGTAACAGTTCCGTCTGGAGCCATTCTAGGGGATGAGGATCCTTCCTCTCTAACATTTTCTTGTTGTTCATTTTCTTCAGCCAACTCATCTTCTAGCTGTTCTAGAATTTCTCCTTCCGGAATTGGATCCTCGGGAAGGGCATTTAATTTTTTTGTTTTCTTTCCTAACCAATCTTCTTCTTCTTCTTCTTCAGTTTGTTTACCATTCCTAAGTCTAGTCATTGTGCTTAAACTTAGATTTCAGCAAATATATATATATATATATATATATGCAACAAGCTTAAGAGGTATATATTTTAATTATATACCTACTATAGTATTTAAAATAAAATGTTTTGATTTTGTTATGTTTTTGTTTTTTTTCTTGTTTTTTTATAACAATATTATGAAGATAAAAAACAACACACAAAACACAAGAAATAATAATAATGAAAGCAATGATCTAGTTTTCTATAAACAATTTATAAATATCATTAATGGGCTCAAGTTCTTCAGGAGTCGTGAAATGTTCTTCAAATTGGAAAAAAAAATTCAAAAATTTGACAAAAAGTGCTATAGTGATATTATCTGTCTCAGACTCTGGTTGGTAGAAATAAAGCTCGTGGCAATACTCTCGATATAACACAGCTCTAGGAACTCTATTCCATCTTTCCCTATCCGTAAGAACGACCTCTTGATCTTCTACATGACCTAGGAATTGGTGTATAACAGTTGCGTTCTCGAGGTATTCCTCGAAGGTGAACAATTTTGAAGACATAAGAGCTCTCCTATAAGCTAACCACCTATGGCAAGCTCTCTGAAGTTCATGATAAAAAATGAGTTGATGAGGATCCAAGATTCTATCTAGGACAAGCCTCTTGATTTGTTTAAGTTCTGTTGACCTAGATGAAATGATACCTAGTCTCCTATTAAGTTCATCCCACAAAGGTGGGACTCTGTATGTTTGAGATGTTCTAAACAAAGAATCAACCTCTATGGCTATTAATTGATTTTTAACATTTATAGTGATAGCTAGTATTTTCTTAGGAGCTACCATATAAACATGATATGCAACTTAGTAGTTTTCTAATGATTTTAAATGAATTTATGTTTTTGTTTTTTGTTTTTTTTGTTTTCGTTTTCAAAAGGTTTTAGTTTCATGTCGGGTTCACCAAAATGTATCGTTCCAAATTTTCCGCACCCTTACCTTCAGGCTAAAGGATCCGTGCCCAAAAGGGGGATGCGGGAAGGATGGGACAATACCTCGGACTGAGAGGCCCTTTGAAGGTCCCGCCTCTCGGGGGAGGGGTATTAAGGTGATTTTTCGACGGATGGTGGGTTCACCAAGAAACTTTTGAATGGCAGTTTCCACGCCTATGTTGGGAATGTGTTTGATGTGTTCAATTTTATCTTTAATAATTCAAATCATAGGTTTGGCCAAATGAATCTAAACTATTCTATATGAAATACAGATTTAAATGAATACAGAGAACATATTTGAACAGTAAACACAGAGAATAATCTAGATGAGAAAAGTCATATCTGATCTGGATGTCTAATGGAGGTTCTAATTTTTGAAGCAGTCAAGATCGCCTCTGATATGACAAGATCGTTTGTGATCAGACAAGATCGTATGAGATCTGATGAATTCATCAAACGAATTCGTCAGAGACCTACAATCATAGAAATAGATACAAAATACAGAAAATGCAGCTATTCCAAAAAAGGGCAATGATGTAGAATGATAACAATAATATTAAACTGATAATTATAAACAAAATATGAATGCATTACAATGATTTAATGTCAAATTATGATTTTATCATGCATTAAAACTATATGGGTGAACTCCAGGATGCAAAATAGTAATAAGTCTAACTAATGCAAAGAAAAACAGTAGATAGTGGAGAAAGAATGCAAACTTAGGGCACTGATTGCCCCCAATGTTGATTGCAGTCGAAATCGTCTCGAATTGGTGTGTGATCATCCGATATTGTATAGGATCATTTGTGATAATCTGAGCTTGCTCCGACTGAAAAGCAATGAAGTTCCTGCAAAAAAACTTAGAAAAATACGAAGGCAAATGGTGATTTAAGATGGTCTAATGCAAATAGAACTCGTGTTATAGGAAAATTCAGCCAGGGGAATGTCAATGGGAGGGCCTAAGATTAAATAGGCATAGGAAGGAGGTTGGGATGTTGGAGATCATACCAATTTTGGAGATCTCCAACGGGGGAAGTCTCTAACCGCGCAGGCATGCTTTTGCCCAGGTTAGAGACGTCGTTGAAACAGAAGCTAATTACAAAAAATCAGTTTTGGGATGAAATCGTCTAGACGTTCTAGTCTAGAAGAAATCGTTCGATCTGAGGCGATATCGTCTGAACGACGACGATATCGTCCAACAGTCACAAAAAATCCTAAAAATGGCATGAAAAATGACGAAAGTGGTTTAACAGGCGATTAACGGGCAGTTCGAGGTTAAAATTTGAATTTGAATTATTACTAAGGTAATCTTAATTATTTAAGGTTTTACTGTGCCAATTTTAGGGTGCTACAGTATGTGTGTATCCTATATGATGCATTATGGTTAACCTACCTAAAATAATAAAGCACCTTATCCACCTAGGCCCTAATATCAACTTCCATATCGGACCTATCAAGGACCAATGAACCTAAAGGCTTACTCCCCATGCTGACTACTATTATGAATGTCCTACAGAATTATGATGGGAATCAAACCAAAATAGTGATGGATCACCTAAATTAGCTCTCCATACTAAAATTAATTCACCATATTTATGAGGAAGACATAAAAATACCCTTGATTAAATTCATAATGAGATAAATTTTCTCTATGTTATAAGGTATTACCACATAATTTTATCACTAATTAGGCATCAATTGCAAAATCTTTCATGCATAGATTGTTAAAAGTGTAATCTACTTTATGCCTAAGGTTAACTTTGTATGATATAATATTATATATAACTAAGGGCAATCATTATACAATGTATTTAATTTATTGTAATATTTTCTTATGTAATCCTTATGGGTGACAATTAACCTTGTTATGCTTAAAAATTATGTATAGATTGTAATTAGCCTTAAATCCCTCCTATTATATCAAATTAGGTTAAACTCATTTATGTGATTTGGGGATTTGATATTTGTATAAATACCACCACCACTCTATCCATTGAATCATAGTCTTGTGATTATTATCTTTGGATAATATATTAAATGTTTATGGTGCTTATGTATGTTCAATACATCTTTCTTTTTATTTATTTTGTATACTTACTATGTAATATTTGTATAAAGTAGCAAAAACCATAGACCTAAACATGTAATA
Source organism: Wollemia nobilis (assembly GCA_028583015.1). Lineage (NCBI taxonomy): Eukaryota > Viridiplantae > Streptophyta > Pinopsida > Araucariales > Araucariaceae > Wollemia > Wollemia nobilis. The sequence continues at coordinate 9,407,126 of JAQPPZ010016858.1, read as the reverse complement.
TGAAATAAAATTGACAAGAAATCAAGTAACCATAATGACAAAAAGATAGAGAAAATATGGTGCCCTTCTCATTAATAATTTGGAATTATCTTTACAAAATGTTACAAAATATCCCTCTTAGGGATTACACCAATTGATACAATATTACAATATGAAACCCCAAAGTGGAAGGTGCAATTCGTAGGATCTTTGCTCTCCCAAAATTGATTATGGAGGGTTTCTTTGCGACCTCTGCTTGATGATGTCAATATTGAAGGATATTTATGATGATTAGCTCCAGTGAAAACTTGAGATCTGCACACAAAAGTACTTACAAGAAATTAGTAGCACATGTGGAACCTCTCAATATGAGGTCCATTTTCATAATCATCCATTGAAATAAAAATGCTTAAAATAGTAAATAAATGCATGTAAAACTGAATGAAAATATGCTAAACTATGTTAGAAATCAAATTGAATGTTGCTAAAGCTAATCTAACTAAGAAAATATAGAAAATCAAACATCTATGTGAGGCCATCATAGGATAAAGTGGCTAGCTCTATTAGCCATTATAGGTTCCAATGATTGCACTTGTGGGCCACTTTGGGGTAAAGCGAATGCTGAACATAGAGCATGTTCTTTGTGCTCGATGCAGGGCAGCATCTAATTTATTTATCAAATGGATTGATGTTCTTGGTATGTTCCTAAGAAATAACTTAAAGGTAGAAATCGACTTGAATTTGTGAGGATTTATGATGCACAATGGTGGGATTTTTCCTTCAAAATCCAAAGAACTGAATGGAAGAATCATGATGGGATTTGGTTAGAACTTCGTTGCATATGAGAGTAGGTTCTCTCTATTCCTCAAATTGGTAACACTTCATTGTGAATAATTCAATATTATCTCTATGAAGGCCAAGGGGTCTTCTTATAGAATTTTCCAATGGGAGTCTTGGCTTCCTTGAGAAGCCAAGAAGTGGTTAGGATCAAGAAGGGCAATAGAACATTCGAGAAGCTTCCCATAACTATTTGCAACTACCTTTGATCTTGGATGGTCATTGAAACTAAATTTGGTTCAGCTTTGGATCCCACACTTGTTATAGGTGAGGCCATCCCAAGGTGGAGTAGCCAGTCTTAGAGGCCATCATAGGGTCCAACGACCACTAGAGGCCACTCCTGGGTATGATAGTCTAGGCTGCTAAGGGATATTTCTTCTTGCTGAAGTGATAGAAGTTATTTTTAAGCCCTGAGGTTGTCCTAAGAGGGTCATGTGGCCTGAAAAGATATTAATATAAGCAGTCTTCTCAAAATGACATGTTTTAGGTGTCTATACATACCCTTTTGGGATGAATTGTGTGAAAGCACACCACTGAGCAAAAATGTAACCTAAAACCAAATTTAAAACTAATGTTAATGATTGATTTATTCAATATAAAATACCCTACTTATGAAAGAGCATACATCTTTGAACCATTACCTCCAGCAAAATGGTGGACTTAATTTGTATAAAAATTTAATGAATCTGAAATTGGGTAGTGTTGTAAAACTACATGTTCCACTAGGTCAAACAAACAAAGATTTAATACATCATTTTTGCTTTTTATGCCAACAAATAGGGAAGCTTATGATAGTTGTTAGCAATGATTCTTGGACAAATGTAATTAATATGATTAAGTGTTTAAGTATTAATTTTGATTATGAATATTGTGATTATGACTACCCCCTCAAATGACAGGTCAATGAGGAGATGAAAAATGATTAAAGCAACAAGTCGCTTGACCAAGATGACTTGATTGAATTGACCAAAGGTATAGGCTTCTTTGGAGATTTTAGAAATTAACCAAAGGAAACTAGGATTCTTTGGAACTTTTTGAGATTTTGACCAAAGGAAACTAGGTGTCTTTGGAACCTTTAAAAATTTTGACCAAAGGAAACTAGGCTTCTTTGGAGCTTTTTGAAATTTGACCAAAGGAAACTAGGCATCTTTGGAGCCTTTTGAAATTGAGATAGTGAGGCAAAGGGTGCAACCTTTTGGCAACTTGACAGATTGATTTGTTATGATTATATGCAAGGTAAAGGGTGCAACCTTTTGGAAACCTAGAAATTGATTGATAAAGTGATTAAATGTGAGGTAAAGGGTGTAACCTTTTGGAAAACTAGCCATTGAGTTATGATTAGAAGCAATGCAAAGAACACAACCTTTTGCAACCTGGAAACTGCAATATTTAGATTTATTGAATGTGAGGCAAAGGATGCAACCTTTTAGAAACCTGGCAACTGATTTGATTAGATGCAAGGCAAAGGGCACAACCTTTTAACTAGGTGATTGAATTATTATGATTATATGTGAGTCAAAGGGAGCAAACATTTTAACCAGATGATTGATTTTTTATGATTAATTGAATGTGATGCAAAGGATGCAACCTTTTAGAAATCTAGCAATTGATTGATGAATTGATTGAATGCAAGGCAAAGGGTGCAACCTTTTGTAAACCTAGCAGTTGATTGGTTGATTTGAATGAATTAGACCTTTGATCAGGAAGGCACGCTACCTTGATTTTTCCTATGCTACTTAATTTAATTATTGGGGGAATTATGAGACTAATAATGCCCCAATTGATGTGTGAAAACATTTTTTTATTTGCAATTTTAATATTTTATACCATTAGATGTGATTAAATACCTAATTTAATGTCAATGGTGTTGATGAAATGACCATATTTATTACCATTTAAAGCCCATATTGGGGTACAATGATGGTGATATAAAAATTTTGAGGTCATCTTAGGGTACAGTGGTCGCACCAAATGCGACCGCTTCACCCCAAAGTGGTCATAAAATCTAGAAAATATAATTCCAAATTTTAATTGTCATTGTGACAATTGGCAGTGAGAGAAAAGTGAACTATGAGGTAGAGAAGAGAGATATTGATGTGGAACACTTCCAAACTTGCACTAGAGGACCATGACATACCACGTAGAGGCTTTGACAAGTGGTGGATCCAAAGCTTCTAATGTAAATTTCTCAATCGCTCAATTGTGAATTATGGAATTTAAATTGAATCTCACTAAATAATGGGCATAAGGAACCTCCTTAAACTATAGGAAATGAACCTCACCCTGGCTTAGGATGTATATTAGACTAGATTAAGGGTAGGTTAGCTTTAATTTTTTCCATTTTTAGGAAGATAATTGACCCCATGTGGGTCCACTACGGGACCATCCTAGGTAGGAGCAGTTCCCCTTTGGAAGGAAGGGGGCTTTTAGGGGGTGCGACGACCATTTTTGAACTCCAACGGTCAAAAATTTGACCATTTGGATGGATGTCCTAGGGTCCAGCGGTCGTGCCTAGTGGTCGTCAGGGCCTAGAGCAACCTACTGAATTTAGGGAATTTTTTATTTTAAATTTATTTTTTTATTTTTTTGTAATTTTGATGATCTTTTTTGTTTTCTTTTTGAATTTTTGATTGCATTATTGATTTGTGTGTTTTTGGGTATCAAAATTTTATGACTCAAGATAGATATCCTACTCGATTCATGAATTTATGAGGGGATTTTGACAGAGATGATTGGCAATGGTTTAGGGTGATTGACCTCAGATAGGTAGTGTACCTACTAACAATGATGTTAGATTAGGCTTACCTTATGGCCCTAGCTCATAATTGGGATATCAGGACCAACACATTTCCATATCCTAAGTAGAGAGATGACTATCACATTGGAGGATATGTACAAGATTTATAGGATCCCTATAGAGGTACTAGCCATCACTTCTTCCCATATTCAAGATCATTCAAGGGTTCTATAGTGGATTTTTGATACCAAGGCAAATGAGATGTTGATAGATATAGATCATAGTGGGGACCTAGTTAGCGGGTGGTACAAGATGTGCATCTTCTCTATGTGGTAGGTTGTGGCTATGTACATTATCTCTAATTTATTGTTGCCATACTCCTCAGTAGTGAGTTTCCCTTGGAATATCCTCGACATGTTATAACTATTAGAGTGCGACCAGGAGCGGTCGATCATTATGGCATGGGAAAGCACATTTTTGGTGCATATCTATGATGAGTTGTACGAGATATAACATTAAAGGTAGATGGGATTGGGTTTTAGTTTGTTGCTTTAGATATAGGTATGGAAGAACATCCAGGTAGATCAACCCATTAGATTGCTAGTGCCTCAAGTATATCTAGGGGATTATGATATTGGGTATGTAGCTTGGTGGCCATAGGATCTAGATATTGGTCAAATTCACGTACATGGAGGTTGATTAGCACACTACACTGAGTCATTGGAGTGACTATAGTGGGATCAGGTGAACTGGAGGCCATACTTGGATTACCCCAATTGTCGAGAGACGATAGGGTACCTGGAGAGAGTAAGGCATGGGAGATGGCTCATTGGATACCATGGGATTAAAATATAGTACTTCAATTACTATTGGGTGAATTGGTAGTTTGGGATTGCTTAGGATGTACTAGAGGAACCAATATGCTATTGTCATCGCAATGATGAGACCTAGTTTGAGTTACCTCATGTGGAGGCACTATCAGTGAAGGAAAAACCTACAGTGGTAGAGACTAGTTTATAGGATTCGAGGATCAACATCAGTAGGACACCCATTGGGTTACTTAGCCATGGTAGGGTGGTGGTCCTATGGATAGGCTTATAGTAGTGATAGTGAAGGAGGGCGAAGGTGATGATGAGTGATGAGTACATTGTATGATAGAGGGTGAGTGAGGGTAGGCTACAGGATAGACAAATGAGCCCTAGGCTAAGGAGGAGGGCAATGAGGACACCTTGAGTGATGAGGTGGCATATTTGTGAGCAAAGTTGTTGGCTATACAAGTGTAGCTACAGAATTCTTAGAGGTGATTTGCAGAGTGGAATATATCTCACTATTTCTAAGATCCATCTGAGTGTTGGGTAGCAACTATAGAAAGGGTACACTAAGGAGAGAGCTCTCCTCAAGGTCTAGGTGGTGATAGATCAGGCCGAGATGGATAGGATGATAGTGGAGAGGGACACTTTATGCACTTAGCTAACAACCACAACAATCGAGAGGGATCCAGGATAGTAGAGCAGGATTCTCTTTGAGTTTAGCTAGCAATCAATACTACAAGTCAAAGTACACCTTCTACTCTAGCCACTTAGGGGCCAGTATCATTGGGTGGAGATTCAAATATCATGAGACTACGGATCCTCATAGCGGATACTATGGCCCAGCAAAAAGTAGATGTAGCATACATTATTGATCTGGAGACTCAGCTTGGGCTATGTGGGGGTATTATTTTAGAGAGGTCTACTATAGAGGAATCCCAATGGAGTAGGAAAAGTGAGTCTGGGTAGTCATCAGTGTGGCCCAATCATAGGTTAGCTTCTTGATCAGAGATATCGATAGGTAGTGGCTTTAAGCAACCTTGTAGAGACAAGGCTAGGAGTGGAGGTAACTATAGGGGTGTAGGCCCCACTTGATGTACCACCATGTATTTATCCTAATTTTGAGTGTAAGGTTTGAGGACCTACATAGTTGTAACGTATGGATAATTTTGTACCATGATGTAATTTATTATTTTCACACACACATACACATCTATATATATATATATATATATGATCTCCTTTTATCGTCTCATTATGTGTCTATGGTTTGGATTTATGTTATTGATGCATTTATGGATGTAATATTTATATGATGATATGATATTCTATATATGTGATGTACTAATGACATGCAATAGTTATATGATTAATGTATGATTAGATTATGTGATATAGATGTGTGGATGTACTACTATGTATGCTTATATGGATGCAATAGTTAATGTTAAATGTATGTTTTGATTTGTTCAATTATTTATGCATTTAATTTCTTGTGATATGATATGGTTGATATAATGTGTATATAAATGCATTAATTTCATGAGCATGATCTAATGAAAATGTACCTGTATGCTTTAAAAACTTAAAACATAATGAATGAATCTAATTTGTGTTTAACAAACTAATGGTAGACATCACAGAATGTATAAAAATCATGAATAAAAATATGAATCCTTATCATAAGAATTAAACATTTATTCATGCATATGTGAGATGAAATGATGTGAGATGTAGGGGCTTTCCTTATAAGCATTTGTAAACTAAAATATAAGCATAAAATAGTCAGTGGTCATCTAAATATCATTACAAACAAAAGTTCATAAGGAAAACTGTGATTTTTTGATGAAATGATTTGTTTCTATGAGGGTATTTTTGAGGTTTTCCATGACACTTAAACATCCTAGTTGATTGATCAAAGGTTGTATAATAACTACACAAAAATCCTGAAAAGTATAAGCCTGTTAAGAAGACCCAAATATTCACTATCCCTGTATGTGCAAGGTGAATATATTAGATGAGGTATAAGACTACTTAAATGTTAGATAGATTTTATTCAACCCATTGCTATAATGAGTATCGCCCTATGGTCATCTTAATCCTGGTTTTGAATGTAGTTAGACTAGACTACTTAGGCAATACAAGCCACCAAAAGCTAGCTCACCTATAAGCTTACATTGGTCTATACACAAGAAGGTCACTAATATGATAGAAATATCACCATGTGAAAAGCTACTCCATTGCCAAGCGGGTTTCATGCAACCCATTACTATAATGGAGATCACCCCATGGATTTTGAATACTAAAAAATTCATAGATTCAAGCTCGTTATCCCCTTATTTTCTTTTAATTATTTGGGATACTTGCTCATGCTTAGTGATGAAAACCACTATTTTTTTTTAGCAAGGGATTTTCTTAGTGATGAAAATTACTATTTATTTTGCATTGTTTTGGGAGTTTTCTCATTTTGTAGAAGAGCAAGGAATTTGTTTGGATAGGGGGGGCTTGTTATTTTATCAATTTTCAGCATTCTAGACCATGCACATAATAATATGAGCAAGTAAACCTTTCTCTTCATGTGACAAGGACCACTTTGTAGTGTCATCCTTCCTTGTTCAGACTTGAATTATTAATGTGTATAACTTGTGTTGGAATTTTGAGATATGCAAGGTACTATCAAAACTAGACCTTACCTTCTAAAATCCAAGATAGCTTTCTACAAAATCTAAAAATATAACTAGGGATGGTTGAATGATTAGAAATCTCTAGTATATACCCTATAGCAACTCATAAGTTGTGTTGAAAAATATAGTTACTCACAAGGAAAATATGTACGATAAGGATGTGTGTATTCATGATTGACATACAAACATGGTGTCATTCATAAGAATGTAAACACAACCTATCCTAATGCAAGTGCAATGGAGGAAGATGCCTAATGCAATGTAACTGGTGAGTGCATATAATGAAAATGCATGATAATAGAATGCAATTTTTTTTGTATTTTAATGTTTTGAATTGTTTTTGTGTTTTTATGTTTTCTGATTTGTTTGGAATTTAAAAAAATATATATTGTTTTTGAGATTTTGATTTTTTTATGATTTTAGGGAAAGGTGTGATACCTTATGTACCCCCAATGTGTGTGATGATCAATGGAAGTGGAGAAGGTGTGATACCTTCAGAATCCCCAATTTGCTTCATTGATTGTGATGTGGAATAATGGAGAAGGTGTGACACCTTAAAGATTCCTAGTATGGATTTTATCCAATGCAATGTGATCAACTTGGCTAGGAGGAGTGGTAGAAATTGACCCCCTATTGTGGCATAAAATTTTGTGAAATACCCATAACCTGATGGGGTAAAACAAGTGAACCATCTATGCGGAGCTCATTTCATTCTATCATCTCTTTGACCTGATTCTTGAATGAATAGCAGGTACAAATGTCATGCCCATTCTAGTGATGATAGGGATAGTAGAAGTTTTTATTGTTTGACCTAGGTTTAGGTTTTCTCGGTTTTATTATTGGTAATGTAATTGTGTGTGCCTCATATAGTTTTTGAAATAGGGCTAAAGTAGTCATCAAAAATATGACATACTATTGAGGAATCTTGTTGGGCTTATGAGGATGCGACTATATTTGGGGTCATATATGGGATGATGTGGCTTAAATAGTGGTAGGCTAAGCTAAGGTGAGTGAAACATCTATGGGTGAATCCTCCTTGTCAATAAGATCTTAGACCACATTTTTAAATCCATAATAATTATGAATGTCATGGCCCTCTATTTGATGATACAAGTAGAAGTGATGTTCCCTATAACCCTTAGGTTTATTTTTTTTGGTTCTAAAGGATGTATGTCAAGTAAAATGATGGCATTAGTTTCTTGTAGCTTTTGAAAAATGGTTGACATAGGCTCAGATAACAAATTCCAAGCACAAAGTTGGTGCTTTAAAGGAGGTGAATGTGGTTGACTCGCTTTATGAGATGGTTGGGTTGTATGTATCTCAGTCACCCACTTAGGTTGTTTTATCTATTTTTCTAGGATAGGTAATGATTCATCCCTTATGCCTACTTGTTGATCCTCAAAAGTGAGAGGATTGCCTGTTTGAAGTTGATTTTTATTGATCATGTCTTCTATTTTGTTCTTGAAGTCATAGCATGATTTAATATCATGACTATTCTATCTATGATATAAACAATATAACTCCTCTTTATATCCTTTGGATTTTAGATGGTTTTCATCTAAGGGGTAACCATTAGGAAAATTAATGGTCTTTGCCTCACATAATCAATTGAAAATTGATGTCAAATATTTAAACAAAGGTGTGTAAAGATAGGGTGAACAACATTGTTGCTTTTGCACCTAATTTTGTAAGAATGCATTTTGTGTTTGTGGTTGAAGTGGTTTAGCATGTTGGTTATTTTGAGTCAAAGTTTTCATTGACATCAAGGAACAAAGTTGTCATTGATTTCAAGGAATAAACTACTGTTGATGTCAAAAGGTCAAGAGGAACAAAGCAAAGGTTAAAGGTAAAAGGACCTCATAATATTTTTTAATATTTTGTGGAAGCATAAGTAGAAGGGTTTTCATTAAAACCAATGGTGAGCAAAAATAAAAGGTTTTTCATAAAAACCCAAGGAAGCTTATTGAAAAGCTAAAGGAGGTTTTAATATTTATTCTATAAAATATTTAAATTCAAATTGAATTTAAATTTTATAAATAAATATTATTTATACACAGTTGTAAAATGAGAGAAGGCTTTAATAAAGCTAAAGGGATGTAAAAATTAATTTATAAAATTTAAATTCTAAAGAATTTAAATAATTTATAAATTAATAAGTTAAAAATCAAAGTTTCGACGACTAATTTTGAAGAAAAATCAAAGCACCGATGTTTATGTGTGAAGGAGTAAATCAATATAAAAACACTATGCCTTAGAGGTAATTAATCATCCTTTTTCTCAAATGATAATGCGTGCAATCGTGTGTTGTGAACTTGTGCAAAAAAGAGAAGAGAACATTGTTTTGAGTGCCAGTGAATAAGGATAAATCGATGAGTGCCAAATTGCAAGAGTCATCTGGGCAGCGTGGCCTAGTGGCAAGTGGACAATGGCTAGATTTTTTGGGCGTGGAGTGACCTGCGATCGAATTGCAGTGGCATCATTGTTTTATTGGTTGTGCTTGAGTTGGAAATGCCAAAGGAATCGATGCACATTTTTGCATAGGCAAGTCGAGGAGGGCTATAGAGAACATGGTGCTCTTTACTCCCCAAGCGAGCGCCAAGCTCGCACAGTGGTTGGAGCCACAACTAGGGCACTGGTTTAGGCAAACAAATCCTACCAAGGCAAAGGTAATAAATTTTGAATATAATTTTTATATTGCCTAAGGTTTGACATGAGGTCTTAGGGAGTTAAAAGAGTTGTTTAAAAATATTTTAATTTATCATTATTTTTGGTAAATTGGAGGAATAAGGAGTTAGCTTTATTATTGAATAAAGTATTTGTGTCACATTGGTGTATTAGAATTTTAAATTGTTGAGAGGACTTCTTGCCATTGAGTTATTTTTTGAAAAGGATATTGCATTGATATTATTCTTGGTATTGAATATTATTGGAATATTATAAGGTGTATTTGGTTAATTATTTTTATATGTTGATGGATGCTTTCTTTAAGATGGAGTGATAAGGTGTATGTGTGTTTTGATACTTGCATTGTATCTTTGAGAGAGCTTAGTGTCTTCTAACTCTTTTAAGCTTGGAAAAGAAGTGTTTGTGGTTGTGGTAGATTTTAGAGGTTCCTTCATCATCAAGAAAAAGGTATGAGCACATTCTTCCATAGTTGAGTTTATTGGTTGGCTTTCTAGAAAATAAGTTTGGAGTGAAAAGGACTTGATTAGGATTTCCTTATTGAGTGTATTGAGTTAATGCTTCAATTTTTTCTAGAATAAAGAGTTGTTGTTAAAACCTTGGTTTATAAGCATTGTTGTAAAAGCCATTGGTTGAGTGAAGAACTTTAACTAGGGTTTGAGTATCATTGTTATGTGAGATTTGTTTTATAAGCATTGTTGTTGAAGCCATTGGTTGTGTGAAGAACTTGAACTAGGGTTTGAAAAGTGTAGACACCAAATTATAGCCACTAATCCTCCATCCTAACCATTCCACCACCCACTTGTCCACCATACACCCTTCCCGCCAATTATTTGGCCCAAATCCACCTTTCCCACCATCCATTCCACCATTTTAGCCCTTTCTCACCATTTCCTAGCCTAATTGGGATTATTTTATATTATTTAATATTTAATATAATATTCTATATTATATTATAATATATTTATTATAAAATATGTATTTATAAACTCAATTAACCACAATTTTCTGATCCATTCTAATCTCCACCATCCATATTCATTAATCCATGTCACATTCAAAAAGTAATCTCAACCTTAGGATCTAATTTAATCTTAGCCACACGATCAAAAGTGTAAGGCTAAAACCCTAAGAAAACCCTAGGTTGGATTATAAATAAGGGCATTTGTAAATGCCCAAACCCGAGAATTGGAATCCACTAGAACTTGAGAATTAGACATTTGCACCTTGGAGGAATTATTGGTGAAGCCCTAGCATAGAATCCTAAAAATATAAAGCCCTAGCTCACCGATAAGACTTATGTTATTCCAGCCATCACCCATTCATCCTCCATCATCATCATAGCCCCCATCCATCTACCACATTCATCACCATCACCTAGATCTAGTTCTGCAAATTCTACCCTAACTCGCAGGTGCCATCCAGAGCTTGTGAGGCTCATTGTAGAGCCTGTGAAGTGCTCACTAGAGCATGTTGTATACTGTAGGTGCTCTCTAGAGCCTACTATATCCTATAGGTGCACACCAAATCCTATGAAGCTCATGTCAAAGCCTGTCAAGTGCACGTCCAAGCCTACTACAACTACAAAAACATGAATCTGAGCCTTCTACACCATGCCATCTGCAATAACTAAACCAAAGCAAGGTATATCTCATTTTAATATGTTTTATTTAACAATTTTTTGATCTTGCATGCTCTATTGCTTTACTATTAAACTAGGGTTTTATTGATGTTTGAGGGCCTCACACTATGGAGCCCTCACAGGTATTACTAACTCCTTTTGTTCTATTTTGTGTATGTAGATCTATAAATTTCACACATTGTTTGATGGTTTTTGAAGCTAGAGTGGCCCAACCTTGGATATCTGAAGCCCACTCAACCTGTTGGAATCAAGGACACACCCAAATATGAAGATACTTCTATTGTTGTTAGCTAGGGTTTTGGAGAACCCTAGTGCCATTGTAATCTATTGTATCAAATATTCGCATGGAAAACTGATTGTAATAAAAGATTTTATCGGCTTCCCCCTATTTTATTGAATATATTCTTTTGTGCAATCTTTGTGCCTCACTACATTATTTGGTTTTTTGTTATTATATTTTAAGTGTCATGTTCTTGTATTCACAAATGGTGATCATGGTGGGACCCCACAAGGGTTTCATTATTTGATAGATCTACCTTGCTAACTTAATTTTATTGTTATTCGTTGCAGGATTTATAGAAATGTAAAAGTCATCGTGTTCATCGCTAGGGTTTTTGAAGCATTCTATAACAGTTCCAGAGATCGCATAGACACTCTTTCATGCTATGCAATCATCCTTGTGTGCCTATCAGGTGGTATACTACACTTACGCAGGTGCCCAGCTATGCTTGGAATTAATTTGGAGCAAAGCTAAGGCTTCCAAGTGAGTTTCATAACCCTAGTTCTCCATTTAACAATTTATGTATTCTATTTTCTACTGCTATTTTTCATTGTTTTTGGGCTTAACATTAAGTAATCTGGGAAAGAATCTACAACAAGTTACATTTAGGGTTTGTGTGTATTTCATTATACCAAATTCATTTCTTGTTCTAAAGTTGTAGATCTAGGTGATTTTTTGTATTTTTTAGTGCATATGAAACAAAAAAGCATCCTAGATCTTGCATTTTAGGGTTAAAGATCACTTTAATTTTGCATATCTAAATAGGAACAACATTTTGACGCATAAAGTAATCCTGCCCTAGGCTTTCCCCTTTGGAAGAGAGGTGGACAAACCCTCCAATTTATCTTGTGATTTTAATAACTTGTAGGTAGGGGATTTTAAGGGTGTACTCTGCACTCTTTAGGTGAAATTTGCGTCTTTGTGTTGGCTTCTTATTTAGATTAGTGAAGTTAGTAATATTTAATATTGTTTGCACACCATAGAGAATGAGAAATCTAATAAAATAAATCACACACATGTGCACGCTCCACTTTTTAACAGTAATAGTTGGATTTCATCACCAACTATTGCTTGAGGTTTGGTGATGGTGGCATTCATCTCCATCCATCAAATCTCTGCCCCTAGACACCATAGGACTACCCCAAAGAAAACTTGTTGGAGGTCATTACCAACAAGAATCTTGTTGTCCTAGCCAACCATAGTTTTTACCTTTGTTTTTCATTAAAAAAGATTAAGTTACAACAAAACACACAAGCCAACAATTCTAAAAGGAACTTCACATTAATGAAAGAAAATAATTAATGAACAAGGTAAGCCACACAAGGTGAACCCTAGGATTGGTTATTTTCTTTGCTTTAAATTTTGGAAAGGTTGTTAATTTGTGTGATTTAGATAAGCTTGAAATATTTGGTTTTATTACTTTATGGTGCTAACATGACAACAAAATAAAATAATAAACCAAAGTAGTTTAATGGAAAATAATTCCCATGAGCCCGCTACTTCGGTAGCCCCATCCAATATGGTTCAGACCACTTTGTCTAGATCATCCCATCCACCCCACTCTCAAGTAGAGACACATTCACACAATATGGAGACAACCACCACCTACATAGACATGGATAGAGTGCAAGCCCTTTACAAGGCTTCTAACTATGTCTTAGAACCCCTTAGCCAAGAAGGTTTGGAAGAATCCGAATTGGCTACCACCTACCTTGCCCAAGGATATCCTAATTCAAGTTATGAATATGGTATGCCTTCCTCCACAAGCCAACTACTAAAAATCCCAAGTGTTCCAAACACTTACCTCACATCCACCTATACCAACCCCTTTTATGAGGAGTATGTCAATGTTGCCTCACAAGTCCCTAGCCTCCAATTTGTAACATCAAATGCAACTTGCACCATACCCATGTCCTCTCATCCATCATCATCCACACCTCCATCATCTCACTTAGCCAACATGACCATGTCATCCACCCCTCCATCATCTCACGTAGCCAACATGACCATGACTAATCACCCATCATCATCGACTCATCCATCATCTCATCCAACCACAACCCCATCATTTGACACATGGTCAAATTAGGAACTTACGACTACATTAGGGCTTATCAATAGGTTGCTTTCACAATGAAAAAAAGGAAAATAGTCAGCTCACATAGACCCTATGACCCAAGGAGTTCCAAATCAACCTTCGCTCACCAATAAAAATTTAGCATGGGTCCCTCAATATTCCATAGTGTCCATCCCCAATCCACCACCACTCCACACATCCACCATACCAATCAACATTGCCACTAACCAACAACACAATCCATTTCTCCATCATCATCTTCATAAATCATCCCCATATTTCAACCATCAATATTCTCCACATACCCAACCCAATTCATTCCACAACACCATGTTGGTCACACCCCAACATCTACCATCTAGCCCATCAACCAACCATCACATAATCCAAGGTCCTCACATTCTAGCAGAAGATCTTAGATTCCAGGCAATGCAAAAGCAAATCGATCAATTGATGCAAAACTCACCAGGGGTAACGAGCCAAAAGCTCACATTAAGCCAACTGATCCACCAACCAATCCATCCATCGGTACCATCACCGCCTTATCTGGAAGATTTTACGATACCAAAATTTGACAAGTTTAGGGGAACTAAGGATCCTAAGGAGCATGTGAGTTCATTTGTCCACATATGTTTTTGTATTAGTGATGATAATGCTCTTATGCTCTAAAATTTTCCTCAAACATTAGGGGGAGATGCCATTGAATGGTACAATCAATTGCCCACTCATAATATTTATACTTTTGATCAATTGATAGATCTATTCTTGGAATGCTTCACCCTTAATATTAAAAATAAGGTGTCCTTATTGGATATATATTACTTGAAACAATGGGATGAGGAACCTATCTATGATTTTGGAAACCATTGGAGGGCAGTTATAACAAATTTGCCATTCTCCCTCCCAATGGAAGAAATTATCAAACTTTTTACCAAGAGTTGCTTAAAACCCATCTCTTGGATGCTTTAGCTCAATACTTATAGAACATTTGAGGAGGCTTTAGCACAGGCTAGTTTCATTGAGGAGATAAAAATCCAAGAGGGTGTCATTAATCCTAAGAAGAAAGAATGGCAAAATAGAGGCCAATACCAAAATAATCAATCTAGCCAAACCAAATCCACACAAGCGTCAATGGATAACATAGCTAATAAAGTCAATAAAGTGGTCATGAGACAGCCCATAATGGCTCAAAAACTAGTGCAACAACAAATTTCCTATCATGCGGTCCCATCAGTAACCCAAGCACCAATGGTACAAAACATAGTGCCAATTGTGGAACAGCCTACCCGTCGCCAATTCAATCGACCTCAGCATCAATACACTCCCTTAGCGAAATCATATTCAACCATATTTCAAAGGTTATATGAGACCAACCAATTAGCCTTGTTGAATATTAGGCCCGATGATCCCACCAAAAGACCTAAAGGTTATAGAGAGCACTTGTTTTGCCCATATCATCAAAAAAATGGGCATGATATCAATTCTTGCCATGTGTTCAAAAACATAGTGCAATACCTCATAGACTTAGGGGCCATTAGTGTCGATAACCCTTTAGCTAAACAAAATCAAAATTTGTGTGTATATCAAACACCTCTACCTAACCATGGGGAGGTCCAACATAATGTAGGGGGTAACAATCAAAAACCACCTCCTAATAAAGTAAATCATATCCAACAATACCAAAAATTTGTAGGAGCAGTCCATGTGGTCACTAGAGGGCAAAGGCAAAATCAACAAAATGCTCAAAAATATTCAAATCCACCTCCCATAAAAACATCGCCAAATCCATATCCACCAATAAATCTATCCAACCCATCCAATATCACCCATCCTTCATCCAATAAGACCAGCGGTAACTTTAACCAGCTGGTTAACCACTAGTTTGAAAATGGCATCAACAAAACTTTCTGTCTAATAGAGAATCTTTAATGGAAATACTCAAGTCAATTGAGTTAGAATCCCAAGACTCTAATGCCTTTAACAACTTTGTAGGGAGTGTTAAAACATGCATGGAACCATCAATTACCTTCTATGACTTTGAGATAAAATCAATGAGTTCAAAATTAGTGGACCCTCCAATGCACATCATGGCCTTAATAGATGGAAATCCATTCAAAAAAGTATTAATCGATATCGGCTCTTCAATCAATATCATCACTACCTTTGCTCTTATCCACCTCAAAATACCTCCATCCCACATTTCAAAATCATCATTCACCCTCAAAGCATTTAATGATGCTTTGTGTACTACAATTGACACTGTTGTTTTACCTATAGAAGTAGGGGCCAAAATGTTGCACACCATTTTTCACATATTGGAAGGAGCCATGGCAGATAATATACTCCTTGGTAGACCTTATATGAGAGAAATTAAATGTGTTCCATCAATTCTCCACCAATGGTTGAAATACGTTCATGATGGACAAGTCCATTGCATCCCCATGGATGTCAAACCTTTTAAGTATTGTAATTTCATTTCAAATCCTTATGAATACATGTTACCTTCCACTCATCTATTCTTGGTTCCATCATCGAATACATCCACATCATCTCTTAATCCACCTTCTTCTAATCCATCACCATCTTCTTCCAAGGATCCCATCATAGAGGAGCTACCCATCACATCACCTTCTCAAAAATCCATTTCTTCTTGTACATGTGGTCACAGTAAGTCTATTGTTAGCACATCATACATCACATCTACCCCTTCTTCTACAACCACTTCTTCTATTCCATCTCATCATTCCATACCGCCATCCAATCCCACTCCATCAGTCGATGTGTCACAAGTTGAACTTTCATATTGTGCCATATTTGACTCGCCACCATCCACAACCAATCCAGAGCCACTTGAGCCTTCACCATCCACCTCATCAACCCAAGTTCAAGTCCACATCACTAATTCGAGCATTGGTGAGTATGTGGTCCAAGACGTCACCATTACACCCCTAGCCATTCCGTCAACTAAGGATTTTGGACTTCCTTGAGACCGTCCTTTATCCATAGGTGTTGTTTACGACATGAGCGTCACTCCAAATAGCATTAACTTTGTTTATGGAGGGTTGGATTGATCAACTGGGGTAAACCCACCTAAAGAACCAAAAGAGACTAGGCGTGCCAATATACCTAACATAGAGGATTTTCCACCTCGATACTTTAATATGTTCCATTGGCAAGGTCAAGGTCTAGGTTCCCATGAGCAAGGGATGCATGATATCTTAGAGGTTCCATATAGAGGTGCCAATGATCATTCTGGTTTAGGCTATACCCCATTGTCTTCCACCGCTTCTATTGAGCAAGACTTTAAAAATCTTACATTCAATGATGAAGATCACCCCATCTACCCACTACCCTCAACATCTTCTCTTGAATAGGCCCTTCAAGAACTTTGCATGGATGAAGTAAATGAAGATGATCCCATCAAATTTTCATATCATGTCTTTTATTTCGACGATGAAAGTTATGAAGAATTTGAAGTCATGTCAAACACTTCTAACGATTCTTAAGAGGAGTCACAACCCATTGTCCCCATCACCCAACAAGAAGAGTTTTACCTCTGAATGTTCCCCATCCATCATCCCATATTTCACTTGCTTCTTCCACAAGAACAAGATGATCCACCTAGTAATCTACCTTGAGCCACCCACATAAGCCAAGAATTGTAACATATGTACATAAAAAAATAAAATAAAAAAAAAAAAATGTTTCTCTGATGTTTTCACATTCACTATTACGGGGATACCACACCTCGACATCGGCTCCAATTCAATTGTTCCATCTATCCATTCATAAAAACCATCTTTCCTTCTAATAAGTCAATATGAACCCTATTGACTTATTCACCCCACTTCGTAATACATACAATTTGGCAAAGCCAATTTCCATTGACGTCAACCTTATTGATTTTGATTGGATTTCCTCCTCACCCTCCCTCTTGGAGTTCATCCTATCCAAGGAATCGCTAAGAGCTTCAGCCTGCTACATTCCTCCTTCACCACCACCTTCACCTCCATAACTTTCTACCAGCAGTCTTGAGGTCCGCCAAATGTGCTTTCAAGAAAAAGGTAACCTATTTTGTTCTTGTGGATGACGTGTTGTATAAACGGAGTTATGATGGAATTTTTCTTTGATGCCTCGAACCTGGGGAGGCTCAAAGGGCTACTAAGGAAGCCCATGATGGTACTTGTGGTGGTCATTTTAGTGGAATGGCCATTGCAAAATGCTTATTATTCATGGGTTATTATTGGCCCACAATGGAACATGATTGTTGCACATATGTCAAAAATTGCAAACAATGTCAAACACATGCCAATTTAACTCATGTACCATCACAAGCTTTACAACCAATACAAAGTCTTTGGACCTTTTCACAATGGGGCCTTGACCTAATTGGCAAAATTTTGCCCTCCTCTTCAGGACAACACACATTCATCATAACCGCCATAGAATACTTCACAAAGTGGGTTGAGGCAATACCTCTAACTAGTACAACAGGACCTCAAATTGTGGATTTCATACTCCATCACATCATCTACCCCTTTTGCATTCCCTCTAAAATCATTTCAGATAATGGCAAGTCTTTTACGAACAAGGATGTTCAAGCACTCTGCAAGAAGTATAATATCCAACATAGTTTCTCAACTCCTTATTACCCACAAGAAAATGGATAAGCTGAAGCTATCAATAATACCTTGATTTCTATTCTTAAGAAACTTTTCAAAGAAAATCATAAATATTGGCATACACAAATTTTGTTGGCACTTTGGGCTTATTGAACAAGCATCCGAATGCCAATAGGAGCAACACCATTCTCTCTGGTCTATGGAGTTGAAGCTATTATGCCTCTTGAGCTCGAGATTCCTTCCTTACAAATTTCCTTACAAGAATTCATAGATGATGATATAGCTAGACAAGCACGACTTGACCAACTCATGCTCCTAGATGAAAGGCGTGTCAACACATTAGAACATTTACGAGTTTACCAAGACCGCCTCAAGTGTGCTTACAATGCTAAAGTCTATATTTAGGAATTTCATGTAGGGGATCTGGTCCTCAAAGAGAATCAACAAAACACCAATGCTTTGCCACATCTTCATGACAAATTTGTAGCAAGTTGGTTAGGTCCATACATAATCACTCAAAAAGTGGGTAATGGTACTTATAGGATTATCGATTTAGAGGTAATAGAGGACCCCGAATCCCTTAATGTTCTTCATTTAAATGTATTTCATTGTTAATAGTGGCTATATATGTATATATACATGGCTAAAAAAAGTCAAAAACAACAAAAACAAATTGCATGCTTTCACATAGGCATTACCACATTGCATTTTCATTTACATCTAGGCACTTTTCATTTTAATTGTCATTCACATACACTACATCATACATATTCCATTGCATTTTACAATTTCCATTTGCATATCAACACTTCATTGCATTAGGAATATACATTTGCATTAATCCCATCCCATGTCCAATGATCTGGCATAGTAATGATGATATGACCATACAAAAAAAAGTTAGGTTTTAACGATTGGGGGTACCTAGTTTGGAAAATTCATGCAACTTTGACAAAATTCATATACCAACAACATCCCATGTCACAACAGCCTAAATTTGTAGTCACTCAGCCATTACTAATGTAACAAACAACCTCCAATTGGATATCCAATTGTCTTTAGGATCAAAAACACAATTTACACACTAAGAAGATCTTGAGTATTGCCAATTGAACACGAATACAATGTTGAACCAATCATATTCCACCACATCTTAAAAACATTATGAGCCAAGTAGGGTTAGTACCATACTTGGGTAGTACCTTGAGATGAAAATGAGATATCCCTCGCTTGTCCCATTATGCAACATAGTCCAAAAATAGTGGTCTTCATCACTACCACAATTACTCTTCGAACATAAACATAAAAACATAGAGTAGTAAGGATAGGGTCAAAATTCTCATCATACTTCGATTGAGAAATCGATTCCCCAAAGATCTATACCAAATTAAAAAATAGAATCCCAAAAACCCTTGATCCCTAAAGTTGTAAGGATTGTACTACATGTCCCTGACAAGGATGGGTAGTCATCCCCAAGGTCTAAAAGATAAAATCCCATTGGAGTATGGATTTAATATTCATTGGGGTTATAGATGCCTGACTGGCAGTGGAGTAATATCATGCGGTGTGACATGTCTCCTAGGCAAACAAGAAGACCTCTGACCACACATAAGGACAGGCTAGCTTCAGGTCATCTCCATAATAGGTCATGCCCAATTTACTCATAATAGGTCAATGAACTCCACATGCACACACACTGGTTCTTTATTGGATAGGGTCATCGTCACACTCAAGATTTGGTATATGAACCTCACTTGCACACACATTGCTCCTAAAAAAAGTTAGACAACCCTAGTGAGTTTGATTGATAATACTAGTATGTTTGAGTCTTTGAAAATCCTGCAGTACTCATCCCATATCAACATCCGTATCTTCTTCCATATCAATATCCATATCTTCTTCCATATCAACATCCATATCTTCTTCCATATCAACATCCATATCCTCTTGCATATAAACACCCATGTCTTCATAGTGAGTCAAGTTGCAGAACACCACCAAATTTGGTACCCCCGATTGCCAAACAATGGACAAAAAAAATGGTCAATAAAATTTTTGAACTGTAAAATATCATTCGAACAATATGCATTCCTCCCATATATTTTAGATTCATTTACTTCCATTAATCATCCATAAAATATCATCATTAATAACACATCACATAGCTTGCATTTTAGATTAATCATAGATTTACTTGCATCAAGCATCCATAGCACATGGCTTGCATACATAATTCATATAACATTAGGCATATACATCATTATTAGCTTGCATTTCACATCCATAATATTCAAACATTATTCATAAACATGCATAAAACATTAATCAAATAAACATAAAAGCATCCACACAAGAGATAACACATATATATATGAAAAAACCATGTATATATATATATAATATCACATATACAATCAATGCCAACAAGCTACAATGGAGCACCAAGGCTCATATATACAAAATAGTGCATCTAAGCACTAATTCTACTATCCATGAGAAGACTCCTGAGACCTAGTAGGATCCCTCGGCCTAGTACTCTACCTAGACTCCGTATGCCTAGATGACTCGGCCACAGAAGAAGAAGGAGGATCCGACAATGTAATATGGTGTTGCATACACACATCCTCCAAGGAATGTATGTATGCCTCACTAGCTTGAAGACATTGCAAATCCATCTGATGTCACTGATCCTTTGCTAAAATCTCTTCTTGGAGCCTCATAACTATCTCATGATCACTAGTCGTAGTCATTGCCCACTTTGCCTATAGCTCAGCTATAGTCACCCTAGCCTCCCTCTAAGACTCAAGCATAGTCTTTCACTCCTCGTGTAGCTACTCTATCTTTGCCTGCAACCTAGCTACCTTAAATATCTCACCCATATCCTCATCATCCATCCTCTCTCCCTCTGCCAAGCCCACCTTGGGAGCCTATTGGGCTACTCCCCTTGACAACCTTTAACCTGTCGATCGTTGGGGCCTTATCCTCTTTGGAGTCATCGTTGACCCCACAGTTCTTGCATCCACACCCGCAACCTTTGGCACCCATACCAGTTGGGCACCAAACCACTCCACATACTCCAGAGTCACCCCGACATCATCCACATTGGTGATCTCAATCTCCTCATCATCCTGAATCACCATTCACCATGGCTCCACACATGGTAGCTTCACCTCATCTTGTCAGTGTCGATACAACATCGGCTCATCTAGCACATCTTGAGGCAATACAAATTGCCTCAACACCTACGAGTACTAGAAGGACTCCACCTCGTCATCTCACCTTCCAACCAACCATCAATCTTGCCTCACTCGATGTAGTTA
Source organism: Wollemia nobilis (assembly GCA_028583015.1). Lineage (NCBI taxonomy): Eukaryota > Viridiplantae > Streptophyta > Pinopsida > Araucariales > Araucariaceae > Wollemia > Wollemia nobilis. The sequence continues at coordinate 9,385,457 of JAQPPZ010016858.1, read as the reverse complement.
CCTCCTATCTCCATCTCATCTAGCTCCTCATTGTGGCTTCCATATCACATTTACTTGAGTCAATCTCAAATCACATATCTTGGTACCACTGCCTAGTGTGTACCTCCTGACTCATTTGAACCTCCTCAGCCACCACCCATCTCCTAGCATAGGGCTCCCCCATCTACCATGACTCACATGGCAACCCCTTGGGCCGAGCTACCACAAAATTCTCCAAAGCCCAACATTGTAGGAGGAATCTACACCCAATCCCCTTCCTCTCCCTTTGAATCACCTCATATAGCTCCTAATAAAATTGTGCCAAGGAGCCCATGCATACTCCCTTGGGTCAATGAGTAAATCACTCACCAACCCCAATAGGTTCCAAGGGAACCTCCAACCAGTGCTATTAGGTATCACTATGTTCACTAGCACAAAAATTATCAAGGCAGGGAGTGCATCCAACTCCTTTTCCTTGTACATTCTCAAGTAGCATATCCCTCCATCCCCCATTCGGGCCTCTCGCCATCGATCCCCAAACATTATCTCCATATTTTCCTTCTTATCCCTTCCAACCACCACCTTCTTTCCTTCTATTGGCACCTTGAGAATGTGATAGACATCCTCAAGGGTGATAGTAGCCTCCCCAGTTGGCAGCTAGAGCGTCCAACTATCCGGATCCCACCTCTCTATCAAATCAGATTGATACTCCTCATTAGCCTTCACCACATCAAGTCTTGCCACAACCTCAAAATACACCCTATCCAAAAAACCCCACTCATCCTCTGAAAGCTTCTTCCTCATTCTTGAAACAAGAGGGGATAAATGATGTCAAGGCTCAATATCCCTTAACTGCAACAACAAAAACACTTTGTTAGCATTAAAACTATGTTAAAAAAAAAGACAATAATTTTTTTTTTGCACAAAGGGAACAAATGATCTTACCAGAACAAAGGGTGCCCCCACTCCACCAGTAGCATCAAAGCCCTCTACCGCCATCACCTCACTTCATACACTCACTAGCCTCAAAAACTCACAAACTCACTCCACTCCTCAGACGCAGCTCCTCAAAGTCAACAACACACAAATGAGCCTAAAATTTCACTCAAAAATATTTTTATAGCTTTCCTTAGCACATTCAGGCATAGACCCACACCTGCAAATCATGAGAATAGCTATGTTCCTGTAGGCACATGCGAACGCCTGTAGAACACGCCAGGCATAGTCGTGCGCCTGGTAACCAATAAACATGAATACAAAAGCCCTCAAAATGGTAGCTCCCCTCATCCAACATGCACCAAATTTCATCCACACATCATGCACATCATAAAATTTGATTTTGTGAAAACACAAATAGTTTTGCATGCATATTTGGTGATAACAACATCAATTTCTACAAAAACACATATCGTATTACAAAACATAACAATAAAGGTCAAAATTTCATAAAATCGTCATTCCACAATTCATCATCATATGCTTCATCATCCAATCCACTTTCATGCATGTTGGAGTTGATCTGACCGCTAAATCACTCGTCTTTGCCACAAAGCATTGCAAATACTAGAAACTCGCTAAAAGCACAAATCAATCAACTCCACAATCAGTCACAACATTGCATGACTCCATAAAAATTCTTCCATCATCATCTTTCATACATCACTCATAACACAACACATTTTGTCTGGTTAAGTCAATAATAAGTGAACTTCGTATCTAGTATGTTATTCTATAAACTTGGTGATTGCAGTGATAGTAATCCATGCAATTCAACAAGATGAATAGCCTACAATAAGGACACTTCAACATGATCATTATCATCATCTCATTATCTGGTAATCACAATCATATTTGGCACCTCACACTTTGAGTACAACCTTACCAAGAACAATTTGCTCACAATCAGTCATTGATGTCCTTGTCTATGGGGCAAGAAAACATAGATAAACCACAATCACAAACACTCATTCATTTGACAACAGTCAAAATACAGGACATCGATAAACTTGATTGGTTCCATCATATAATTGGTGAAGAAATTTCCACAATCAATACCCAACCCTTGCGTTGACGTAATCAGCCTGTATCTTCATATTTTTCATACTCAATGTTGCCATTGTGGCAAATTATTCAATAGCATCGAATCAACCCAAAATTTGGGGCAACCACATTATATTATGATTCTCCCATGATGGGATACATCTCACATGATCATAAAACTCTACACTAGACAAATCCCCCTCTCACCCATTGGGGCAAAAATGGTATAACATTTTACATCATTAATATCATCCACATTTTGCATGGTCTTATAAACCAACCCCTTTCCACCGTTGGGGAAAAAATGGTATCACATCTGCATTTCACATCATTCATTCATCAATTGCACAAATCCATCGAATCATTCATTATTTGCACAAAATTTTCAATTGGCTTGTGAGATACATTCGTAATTCATTCACGAATTGATGGGGTAAGCTACGCAAAATTCCAAAATTTCTTTATTATTTTATCTTCAACATCAGTTCTCAAATCCAAAAACGGAGAGAAGTTTCTTCTACGCCCATAGCCCAGGCAGGTGTCTCGTATTTTTGCACCATATTGTATTTCATGCAACATGGTACAAAAAGGGGCATCTGTAGACACCAAATTATAGCCACTAATCCTCCATCCTAACCATTCCACCACCCACTTATCCACCATACACCCTTCCCATAAATTATTTGGCCCAAATACACCTTTCTCGCCATTCATTCCACCATTTTAGCCCTTTCCTGCCATTTCCTAGCCTAATTGGGATTATTTTAATATTATTTTATATTATTTAATATTTAATATAATATTCTATATTATATAATAATATATTTATTATAAAATATGTACCACAACTGGTAAGCACTTCCTTACCCAAGCTTACGCACCTTACCGATCTTATAAGTAAACAAAGAATGTAGAAGCAGCGGATATAAAAGAAACGAATCGGAGGAAGAATGATTTTATGTAAAAGAATACAGCCACTAGGAGGGCAGATCCCGCCGTTAAGGCACAGTGCGATTACGCAGTGAAAGAAGATAAAAAATGATAAGATGATAAAATGTACTAAACTAGCTAATCTATATATATGAATTTAATACATGTGGAATACCTAGCCGACGGCTAGGTTTGGTATGTAACATGACTCCCCTCCTCGGAAAGCTTTGTCCTCAAAGCTGGAAATGTCTAGAAAATACTTTCAGGTTCCCATGTGGCATCCTCCTCTGGTAAGTCTTGCCATTTGATGAGAAATTCTTGAATCTGGCATGACCGTAGTCTTCGTACTCTTTGTTGTAAGATTTCTTCCGGTTGGAGATATATGCGTCCTTCCTCATCGAGCACTGGTAATTCTGATTGACCTTGCACTTTCTGACCAATTACTTTTTTGAGACACGAAACATGAAATACCGGGTGTATTCGTGATGATAAGGGTAGCTCTAACTGATAAGCTACTTCTCCAATGCGACGGACAATTTGGTAAGGACCATAGAATCGTGGAGCCAACTTTTGGCTGGACTTTATCCTTAACGATGCTTGTTTGTAGGGTTGCAACCTTAGAAAAACCCAGTCACCTATATTAAAATTTCTCTCCGATCGGTGCAAGTCCTGTTGTTGTTTCATACGATTTTGTGCTTGGAGTAAATTCTCTTTGAGGATGGTGAGTGTAGCCTGCCTTTGTTGGAACCAATCATCCACTTTGGCTACTTTGGATGACCCTTGTACGTAATCTGCGACGATTGGAGGCTTGGTGCCATACAATGCTTCAAAGGGAGACATCTTAATTGAGTAATGGTAAGAAGTGTTGTACCACCATTCTGCCAATGCTAGCCACTTGGCTCCATTGGTATTGTTTATCTTGAGCGAAACATCTTAAGTATGTACCCAAACATTTGTTAACTACTTCTGTTTGACCATCTGTTTGTGGGTGGTAGGCCGAAGACATATTCAATTTGGTACCACTAAGTCGAAATAATTCCCGCCAAAAGTTACTAGTGAAGATGGGATCTCTATCACTTACAATATTTTTGGGCATACCATGTAATTTGAAGATTGAATCCATAAATACCTTTGCCACCTTGCTTGCGGAAAAAGGATGTTGTAAAGCCTGAAAATGAGCGTATTTGGATAACCGATCTACGACTACGAAGATTACTGTCCTGCCTTCTGATTTAGGAAGACCTTCAATAAAATCCATGGATATATGTTCCCACTGACGCTCCGGGATGGTTAATGGTTGTAACAACCCTGGTGATTTAACTGTTTCTCCTTTATTGCGTTGGCAAACTTCGCATTCGGCTACCCATTGTTTGACTTCGGCTTTTAATCCTTTCCAACAAAATGATTGTTTGACCCTTAAATATGTCTTCAAAAATCCTGAATGTCCTGCTGATGGAGAAGCATGTGATTCGTCGAGGATCTTTGATTTGAGTTCTGAATTGTGTGGAATGTAAATGCGGTTCTTCTTCCGGAGGATTTTATCTTCATAAGAGAACAAAGGGTGTTTAGAGGACCCGATAGACAATTCTTGAATTATCTGAGCAGTTTCGCTATTGGATAACCATTCATCTTGTAATTGAGTCACCCATTGGGAGCAAGGACCTGAAATAGCGTTAATGATTACTTCGTCTTCATATTTCCTGGATAGCGCATCGACGGCTACATTTTCCTTCCCTTTCTTGTATTCGATAACAAAATCATAACCCAATAGTTTGGTTAACCACTTATTTTGTTCCGGATAGGAAAACCTCTGCTCAAGAAAATGTTTGAGACTACTATGATCTATTTTTATAATGAAGCGGCTACTGATTAGGTAGTGTCTCCATTTTTCTATCGCGTGAAGAATAGCCAACATTTCTTTTTCGTATGTTGATCTTCCCAAATTTTTCCCCGAGAGTTGTTTACTTTCAAATGCCAACGGATGACCTTCTTGCATTAATATAGCCCCAATTCCTGTTCTTGACGCATCACATTCGATAATAAATGGTTTGTGAAAATTGGGAGTTGCTAAAACTGGAGTTGTACACATGGCCTCCTTAAGAGCTTCGAAGGCTTGAGTAGCCTCTTCCGACCAACGAAAAGCATCCTTCTTTGTGAGTGTTGTGAGAGGTGCTGCAATCTTACCATAATTTTGTACAAACTTGCGATAGTAGCCCGTGAGACCCAAAAAACCACGAAGTTTCTTGATGGTTTTAGGTAAAGGCCACTCTTGAATTGCCTTAATCTTATTGGGGTCGACTTTGACGCCCTCGTGTGAAACTATATGACCAAGATACTCGACTTCTTGGACACCAAATGAACATTTGGAACGTTTGACAAATAACTTTTCTTTGTGTAAAATGTGAAGGGCTTTATCCACATGATGTAAATGATCCTTCCATGTTTTGCTATATATGAGAATGTCATCAAAAAAAACTAACACAAACTTACGGAGGAATGGACGAAACACTTGGTTCATGAGACTTTGGAATGTGGATGGTGCATTGGTGAGACCAAAAGGCATGACCAAAAATTCGTAATGACCTTCATGAGTACGAAAAGCAGTTTTGGGAATATCTTCTTCTCTGACATGGATTTGGTGAAATCCCGAGCGAAGGTCTAATTTTGTAAAAAATTTTGCACCATGCAACTCATCTAGTAGGTCATCTATGACAGGGATAGGAAATTTGTCCTTGATAGTGAGTTTATTGAGAGAACGAAAATCAGGACACATACGCCAAGAGTTATCTTTTCATCGAGCCAGAACTACAGGTGAGGAATAAGGGCTAGTGCTATGACGAATGACTCCATGATCTAGCAGATCCTGAACGATCTGTTCGATTTCTATCTTTTGTGGTTGAGGATAGCGGTAAGGACGATTGTTAGGTGGGACACTCCCTGGAACCAAATGGATGGCATGGTCATGAGATCGTTTAGGTGGTAATCCTTTAGGTTCTTGGAAAACCTCTTCGTAATTTGTTACGATGTCTCGTAAATCTGGAGCAATAATATCCGAAGTTGCTCGAGATTGTTTTTCCAAACAATTAATTTGAGCTATAAATCCATATCCACCCTTTTTTAACATCTTCTCCATACTATGAGAGCTCACCATTTGTGATGGAGGAGTAGTAATGCCTTGTAAGCGAATGACTCGTCCGTTTTCCTTCCATTCCACAAATAATTTTTTGAAATTGAAGCTAACCGTGTCTAATGTTTCCAACCATTCAACTCCCAAAATGACATCAAAGTTCCCTAAATTCATGACGAAAAGGGATCCAACCCAGGTATAAGTTCCCATTTTTATGGAAACTTGAGATGTTCTACCAATACATTGCGTGTTCACCCCATTGGCTACTAGAACCTGGAATTTGTCTTTGTTGGAAGAGTTAATGAATAAATTCAAAGCTTTTGTTGTTTTGATGTCGATAAAATTGTGGGTACTGTCGGAATCAATTAGCACATTCACCTTTTTCTGGTGGAGAAATCCTGGTACCTTGATGGTATGGTGAGCGGTTAACCCCATGAGGGCATGCACGGAGATCGCCATTGTATCCTCTTCCTTCTCTTCTAGAGTACTTGGTAGTTCTTCTTGCATAGGTTCTTCTTGGTGGGAAGTTTCTTCCTCTTCTCCTTCATATTGATCGCATTCAATATGAAAGTTTTATTTTTGGGCACATGCTTGTTCCCTGGGATGATGAGTGCAACATTTATAGCAAAAGTATCTTGATGGTTGATCATTTCTATGAAAGGAATTGTTGCGATACGAAGGACGACTATAAGTTTCACGCCGTGCATACAACTGAATTCTCTTCTCAGCCAGCTTGGCTATTCTTATACAATCGTTCAATGAGGTTGGATTTTGAATGTCCACCTCCACCCTAATATTTTCTTTCAATCCATTGCAAAAATCTCCTACCACTGTGTCGAGGCTGAGGTCTAATGTATATGGTAGTAAACTGGTGAATTTCAAAATGAACTCGCTAACCGATCCTTCTTGTTTAAGAGATAACAGTCTTACTGTGTATGACGATGTAGCTCCTTCATCAAATCTTTCTAAAAAATAGGTAGTGAATTTTTTCTAGTTAATAGTAGCTCCTTTCTCTCGCTTAAGCCATACGAACCATTGGTAGGCCTCAGTGCCTAATTTTGATGCAACGAAAGGGACTTTATCAAAATCCTTAATTTGGTATAAGTCGAGAATGCCTTCCATTTTGGCTATCCAACCACGAGGATCATGACCCTCAAAAGTGGGCATATCAATGCGTGGAAAATTATTAGGGCCTCTCGGTTGGTGATAACCCATATCCCTTTCCTGATCTTGGTTATATCGTTGTCTATGATAGCGATCCCTGTAATTATCCGGATTGCCTCTTTGCTGCTCCCAATCGTCATCCTGGTCGTCATTTTCTTCATTCCTTTGTGCATGGGAGTGATTTTGGGGATTAGTATTGGGATTAAGTCGGTTTTGTGCGCTCACTAGGTTTTTTAGGTTGACACTAATTTCGTGCATACCATCTAGTAAGAGTCGAAGAGTTTCATCCGTGGAAATGGCCGAGTTACTTGAGTCTCCTTGTGTGATGTTTTCGTGAGTTGGGGGAGGGTTAGTAGCCATAGGGTCTACCAGTGGATGATGTGGATTATAACTGCCAATTTTGAAAGGAGAAGGAGAATTTTTTGTACCTAGGCTTCGATGAGGTCTTCTTGCGTTGTTATTGGTCGTCTCCAAGCTTGATAGTCGACCGTCAGGTCCTTTTATCCAACTTCTACTCATGCACTGTTCAAAATTTCTTGCTTAGTAATCCTTGAGCTTCAATTTTTGCAAAATTTTGGTTTATCTTTTGGCAAAAAATTTGTTGTTTTTTCGCCTTAAATGCCACTCCAACTACGGCGTGGATTTGAATTTTGTTGGCTCCTTGAGGACAACTTTGGATAAGTTCTTGACAACTTTTAGCACTATCCGACGATGACAACTTTACACTTGAGCGAGACACGACACTTGACTAACCTGGACGGAGGACAAGACCACCGAAAGACAACGGAGGTGACACGACTTGACCAGTGAGAGGACTATACCACCAAGGACGCAACGCGAACAATGATAGATGCGACACGAACAATGAGGATGACTAAGCTATACACGACACGGACACGAACAACGAGGACGACTAAGCTATACACGACATGAAGAACGCAACGAGAGGACACAACAGACACGAACCGACAGGGAACGACACGACAACAAGACGATAGACCGAACACGACAGCTAAGCCACTGGACGACTAAGCTATACACGACACGGAGAACGCAACGGGAGGACACAACAGACACGAACCGACAGGGAACGACACGACAACAAGACGATAGACCGAACACGACAGCTAAGCCACTAGACTAGATGACACATGAACATGGACTAGCGACATGAACGACGATAGAAAGGTGGAAAGAACACGAAACAAAATAAGCAACACAGAATACGAAGGACCATGATCAGCTTGGCATACACGGGAGAGACCAACGAGTATGTGACCTAAGTCACAGCTCAATAGGTGCGTCCATCGACTGATAAATGCGCTTTTTGCCACTCTACCCTGCGTGTGGGATAAATATCCCGAACACGATTTAAATAAAATTTTAGTACCTTATCTTAGGGATGAAATAAATATTTTCCTCGCAATTTTATTGGCTGACGCGTTCATGACGGAAGGCTTCTACGTGCGCTATCCTGCAGCGATTTCTTTCACACTGATTTGATTTCCGAACGAATGGGTGCCTGAACGAGTGTGCAACTGGTGATTTTTTTTTAATTTCGTTTAGATTTTGAGCGATTGGGAAGTGATTTTGCTAGGTTATATTCATCAAAATGTTGTTTATTATTTCTTGGCTGCCGACGGACTATGTTGGAAACACCTACGGACGTCGTTTAAAATGGGAGGATACGCGAGATTTTTGAACGCGGTTTCATCAGGATCTTTTAAGGAATCTGATACCACTTGGTAAGCACTTCCTTACCTTCCTTCGCCAAACCCAAGCTTACGCACCTTACCGATCTTATAAGTAAACAGAGAATGTAGAAGCAACGGATATAAAAGAAACGAATCGGAGGAAGAATGATTTTATGTAAAAGAATACAGCCACTAGGAGGGCAGATCCCACCGTTAAGGCACAGTGCGATTACGCAATGAAAGAAGATAAAAAATGATAAGATGATAAAATGTACTAAACTAGCTAATCTATATATATGAATTTAATACACGTGGAATACCTAGTCGATGGCTAGGTTTGGTATGTAACAACAACCATCTGATCCATTCTAATCTCCACAGTCCATATTCATTAATCCATGTCACATTCAAAAAGTAATCTCAACCTTAGGATCTAATTTAATCTTAGTCACACGATCAAAAGTGTAAAGCTAAAACCCTAAGAAAATTCTAGATTGGATTATAAATAAGGGTATTTGTAAATTCTCAAACCCTGGAACTAGAATCCACTAGAACTAGAGATTTAGATATTTGCACCCTGGAGGAATTATTGGTGAAGCCCTAGCATAGAATCCAAAAAATCTAAAGCCCTAGCTCACCGATAAGACTTCTGCTATTCCATATGTCACCCATTCATCCTCCATCACCATCACAACCCCCATCCATCTGTTGCATTCATGGCCATCACCTAGATCTACTTCTACAAATTTTGCCCTAACCTATAGATGCCATCCAAAGCTTGTGAGGCTCGCTATAGAGCCTGTGAAGTGCTTACCAGAGCCTACTGTATATCGTAGGAACTCTCTAGAGCCTTCTGTATCTCGTAGGTGCACACCAGAGCCTATGAAGCTCATGTCAAAGCCTTCTAAGTGCACGTTCGAGCCTACTATAGCTACAAAAATGTGAATCTAAGCCTGCTAAACCATGCCATCAACAATAACTAAATCAAATCAAGGTATATCTCATTTTAATGTATTTTATTCAATAATTTATTAATATTGCATGCTCTCTTACTTCACTATTAAACTAGGATTTTATTGATGTTTGAGTGCCTCACACTATGGACCCTTCACAGGTATTACTAACTCCATTTTTTCTATTTTGTGTATGCAGATCTATAAATTTCACACATTGTTTGATGGCTGTTGAAGCTGGAGTAGCCCAACCTTGGATATCTGAAGCCCACTCAACCTATTGGAATCAAGGACACACCCAAATCTAAAGACACTTCTGTTGTTTTTAGCTAGGATTTCGGAGAACCCTAGTTCCATTGTAATATATTGTATCAAATATTCACATGGAACACTAATTGTAATAAAGGATTTTATCAGCTCCCCCCTATTTTATTTAATATATTCTTTTGTGCAATCTTTGTGCCTCACTGCATTATTTGGTTTTCTGTTATTCCATTTTAAGTTTCATGTTCTTGCATTCACAAAAAGAACATGAGTATCATTGTTATGTAATAATGGTTGATAAGCATTGTTGGAAACATTTTGAGTGAGTGTTTATATGCTTGGACTAGGGATTGTAAGTAAGTATTGTTTTATTTGAGTGTTTTTTTGAGTATATTTGGTTGAGCCTAGTCAAGTGGATGTGTGAAGTGATTGTTCAAGTTCCATAAAATAAACTATTCTATATTTTGAATTGTTTTTAGAAAGTGATTGAGTGTTGATTTGAAGCATATTGAGTCTCTAACAATTATCTGTATGTTTCTGAAAGAGTGATTGATCATTGAGGTGAATGTGAAGCATATTGAGTCTCTAACAATTCTTTGTATGTTTCTAAAATATTTATTGAAAGTGATTGAGAATTATGATGAGTATAGAGCATATTGAGTCTCTAATAATTCTCTTTATGTTTCTATGATATTGGACAAGTTCTAGTGTGGACTTGTTGAGAAGATTTGAGGTAAGTATTTGAGAAGACTTGTGGACATATTTGGGTAAGATTTTGTGGAAGCTTACAATATAGATTGAGAGAAGACTTGGATAAGTTCTTGTGAGAACTTATTGAGAATATTGAACAAGTTCTAGAGAGGACTTGAGGATAGATTAGTGTGAGCTTTTGTGGAAGCTTACAAGGCAGATTTGAGATAAGTCTTTGAGAATACTTGAGAGTAGAGTTGATTGATTTGTTCAAACCTTAAGTTAAATTTTGGGGTAGATCTAGCAAATTTTATTTAAGATTAATTCAAGCTTTGATATAAGGCTTGAATACAGATATTGAGGATAGATTTGTGCTAGAACAAAGGACTATGTTTAGCACAGATTCAAGGATAGGTTTTGGTGTAGATTTAAGGACAGGTTTATGCCAGACCAGAGATAGATATTATGAAAAGATTTATGCTAGACCGATGAACTGTATATAGTATAGATTTCAAATAAAAATTTGGAGGTGATAGAGTTGAGGACAGAGATCTCCAACTAGAGCAAGGAAGATAAGTGTATTCTGTAGATAGAGTTCCATTTGCTAAGGGTAGTGGAGGCAGAGGTCTTCTAGAGGATTACCATCTAGAGAAAATATTAGGATATTGGTGTCTCCTATGGATAGATATCCACAAACTTGATTTAGGGAACTGGTCTCTCCTTTGGATAAATGTCCATAAAAATTGTAATAAGGAAAGGATTCCTACGAGATTGATTGAGAAAATTTTAGTGAAATATTTTCTTCATGGAGTAGCCCACATTGGGTGAACCACGTAAATTATGGTGTCTTTATTGTGTGTGGTGATTTATTCATTTCTTTGATTACTGTTGTTGATATTGCTATCTATACATTGCATAATATTGATTGGAAAAGAAAAGTAAAAAATGGTCTTATACTATTCACCCTCCCTTCAATATAAGCTTGTGTTCTTCAATTGGTATTTGAGTGGGTTCCTTCGGAAGAGTTTAACAACTTGAAGGAAAAACTTACAATAAAACAATGGATTCTAAGAATGGATCATCATATAATACATCACTAATATTTTATGGGAGTGACTATGTATAATGGAGTTTGAGAATGAAGATCTACCTAAAGGCACTTGGCAATGAGATTTAGGAAGCAGTTGAAAATGGATACGACCCCTTAGTTGATCCACCTATAGATAAGGAATGCAATATTCTATAGCATTACAATTCAAAAGCAATGAATGTAAATTTGAGAGTCTTGCATATAACAGAGTCCATAAAAGTTATGCATTGTCAAAATGCAAAAGAAATGTGGGATAAATTGAAAAATATATATGAAGGAGATAAAGGTGTCAAGAAAGTAAAGATACAAATTCTCAAAGGATAATTTTAAGAGTTAAGAATGAAGGATGAGGAAAATATTAGTACTTATCTACTTCAAATTTATGAGGTTGTTAATGCTATGCAAGGACTTGGAATGAAGGTTGATGAATCGGATGTTTGTGATAAGGTCTTAAGATCTCTTCCAAAAATATTCAGTGAAAATATTTCTGCTATAGAAGATTCAAAGGATGGTGATTATTTTACAAGAGATATGTTGTTTGGTATTCTTACATCTTTTGAGTTAAGAACAAAAGAGTCTATTCCCCAAAAGGAAGTAGCCTTCAAATAAATCAAGAAGACAAAGGGTAAGAAATCAAAATCAAGCAATGATTCATCCAGTGATGAAGAAGCTAATTATGGTAGAAGGAATAAGTATTCAAGAAGATCTAGAGATATAAAATTTGTTAAATATTTAAATTATGGAAAGTATGATCACTATGCAACCGATTGTCAAGAAGCAAAGAATAACAATGATGAAGAAAAATAGGATTATAGAAACAAGGAATCAAAAAGATATCTACATCAAAAGAAAAGCAAGGATGAACAAAGTAAGAGGATCTACTATGCGGATAAGGCAAGTAAGTACTCAAGTGATAGTGATGCTATCTTTTTAGATAATGATAGATAAGAAGTCCTATTTATGATTGAAGAAAAATAAGTCTAGAAAAGGTCACCAATAATTCTCAAGTATTTTAGATGCGGTAACTTTGGACATCTTGAAGATAGTTGTACAAGGAATGGTTATAGTTTCAGTGATAATGAATATGAGGATGCACTTGAAGTACCAAAAGAGAATATCCTAATGGCTCTGTAAAAAGAATAAAGTGATCCTATAGAAGACAAGTCAAAATAAAATGAAGATATGGATAAAGGTAAATAAATAGAGAAAAAATCAGATAAATAAGGATATGATCTCAAGGGAGAACTCATTTATGCTCTGGAAACAGTAAAAAAGGTAAGAAAGCAAAACTCTAAATTAGAATCTTAGTTTCAAGAATGTGATGAAGAGAGAATAATTCTTATAGAGGATCTAGAAAAATCAAAGGCTAAGATAAATAAGTTCAAGGATAATCTAGAAGCAAATGTGTTAGAATGTGAAAGGTTAGTATAATAAGTAGCCCTATTAAGGGAAGATTTAGAAAACTCCAAATTCAATCTACAAGGGTTCAAAAATAGCTCAAATAACTTAGATAATTTCATCAAGATACAAAAGCCTACATCAAGAAAAATAGGTCTTGGATTTGAACAGGAACAAAAGAAATGGTAAGGAAAGTCAAACTCAAGTTCTGAAGGAGAAGAAACTTCAAATGAAAATACTTCAGAAGAAGACAATGTAAGAGAAAGTGAGACATCTGAGGATGATTTGGACAACAAAAAGTTCAATAAGGATAGGAACAATGCACAAAAATAAAATAGATGGAATAGCAATCAGAATAGGTCAAGAGAGACTAAGATACCAATGAGTTCAATACCAGGAGGCTTCAATAGAAGATGTTTTTCATGTCACAGGTTTGGGCACATGGCTTCATAGTGTAGGACAGATGAAAGACATGAATATGGGAACAAACAAATTTTTCATGGGTATTGCTACTCATGTAATCAGTTTGGTCACAAGGCAATTAATTGCAGGGTTCTTGACATAAAATTATGTGGCTTCACTAGGAGAATTCCTAAGACATTTGCACCTCCAAGGAATAATAACATTAAGTGTTATAAGTGCAATAATTATGGACATACAGTAAAATGGTGTAGAGCAAAAATTCTAGAATCAAGCATGAACAGGAATAGGAACTGGAAAAGGGATATGGATATGAATAGGAATAGGAACAGGAACATGGATATGAATAAGAATAGGAATAGGAATAGGAACAAGAATAAAAATATGGACATGAACAGGAACATGGACATGGAAAGGAACAATCAGAGGAATCATAATAAGAAGAAAAGAGGATAAAGGTAAAGAATAGTGCTTAATGGGAGTAGAAATACTCCCACCCAAAATTAATCACCTCAAGAGGAGGTGGGGGAGGGGCTAAGCTAAGAGGCTCATTCTTATCCCCGAGCCCCAAAGGTGACTCTTTGCCATTGATGTCAAAGGGGGAGAGATTTGAGTAAGGGGGAGAGATTTGGTATTTGAGTAAAGAAGAGAGATTTGAATAGAGCATTGAGCCAAGGAGAGCAATGTCCGAAGGGGAGTAGAACAAAGAAAAGGTTAATTTTTTGGTAAAAAGAATTTGGGTTGCCATTAATGACAAAGGGGGAGATTTTTGGACATTTTGAGTCAAATTTGTCATTGAATTCAAGGAATGTTGTCATTAATGTCAAGGAATAAGATATCGTTGATGTTGTTGGCAATTTTGGGTACTTTGGGTACATTGCCTTTGCTCAAGTATATAAGTTGTCATTGATGTCAAGAAGCTCTTGAAGGAATTTGATTTGATGTCAAATAATTTGTTTTGATGAAGGTTATGGCATGACAGTTTCAAAGGTCTTTTGCAAATCCCAAGTTGGCAGGTTTAGAGATTACAGGTGGATGCATTGGTTTCATGCATTTGGGTCCAGAAGGAAGTATTTATTTAAATAATAAAAAACCTTGTTAAGGTTCCATTTAATTATTTTTAAATAAATAAATTATTATTTGCAATGGGTTCTCCTAATCCATGGCGCAAATATTTTAACATTGTGGGCACTAGCCAAGACCTCTGTCGACATGTTAAACTCCTCGTCGGCGTCAAAGAGCTTATGGTAAATTGCATATAAATCTACCTTGATGAAAACAAAGATTGATCCCATCTGAATTTTTAAAGGTGTTGCTTGCTGTAAATTCGACTGTCTTCACTGGTTTTCGTGGATCTGTTGTTCATTTTTTTGCACTCATCGTTTGTCGAATCCATCGTAAAGTTTATTGTCGTCATGTCACGACAGAGGAAAGGAAGGGATTATTGTTTCATTTTATCCCTGGTGTAGAAGGATCAAGGTTAACAACATGAGGTTTAAATCTCATCGGGTGCCTTTGGCGCATCGGTAGCGGCTAGGCTATTGGCATGCTACCCGAATGGGAGGTTCAGCGTTCGAATATTGTGAAAGGGTTTTTCGTCATGAAGTGGACGCAGCAAGTGGTGTTAGAATTCATGCACAAATTTATCCATAGCGATTTTTTATGTTGGCTAAGGTATTTTTGAAATTAATTTTTGCTAAGTGTTTTTTCGGATGGAGGAAGTTTATTAGAGGGAAAAACAGCTTAGGAGTTATAAGGAGTTTAAAGTTTGTTTGTATTTTGATAAAAGATTCTTTTTGAAGATGTTGAAATTTCTTATTGCATTCTTATGAGAGATAAATTTTATTTTTGATAAGACTATAAGGGAGAAATAAGGTGTATAAGGGTTAAATATTTCTTGTAATGTTGAGAGTGCTTTTGGTTGTTTATGGAAATGAAAGCATGATGTTTTAAGGTCAATTGCTTCTTGTGTGAAGTTGTGAAACCTTAAGTGGGCAGCTTTGAGATTGACATTTGCTTTCATTAAATTGGTAATAATCAAGTTATTCTTTACTTGGTTAAAGTGTTGGGCTTACTCCTTTATTGATGATTTGAAAAAGTTGTGTGTGCTATTGTGAGTTGAGTTGGTGGATGCTTTTGTTCAAACAATATTGGAGAGAAAAGGAGTTCTACTTATTTCCTTTTCTAATGTTGATTGTGAAATGCTTCAAGGTTGTGTTTTCAGCTGAATGGTGTTGATTGAACCTTGTTTGATGAGCATTGTTGTTGAAGCCCTAATTGATGGTGAAAAGAACATGAGTATCATTGTTATGTGATTCTTTGCATAGTTGGCAATTTTTGGAGTTTCATGTTCTTGAAAGAAAGCATTCTATCCTATCCATTTCAGATATTGAGTTGAGTTTTTAGATTTGAGATTGAGTTTGATTTGAGTTTTTAGATTTGAGATTAAGTTTGAGCTGAGTTGATTTGAGTTGAGTTTTGAGGTTGGGAGTTGAGTATAGAACATATTGAGTCTCTAACAATTCTCTTTATGCTTCTATGATTTTGACAAATCACATTGGGTCTCTAACAATTCACCTTGTGATTTCCTACTAAGAAAGTTTTTCTTGGTGAGCTTGTTGAGGTTTTGGACAGGTTTCGGTGGGGACTTGTGAGCAGGTTTTGGACAGGTTCCAGTGGGGACTTGTGAGCAGTTTTGGACAGGTTCCGGTGGGGACTTGTGAGTAGATTTGGAAAGATCCTAGCAAAGGACTTGTGAGTTGAGTTTTGATGGTTCTATCAAAGAACTTGAGGATAGAGGAGCACTAGTTCTTTGAGAAGAACCTGAGGATAGATTTGGCAAGTCTTTGAGAAGGCTTGTGTGCAGAGGATTGATTTGTTCAAGTGTTGGATAGATCTGACAGACAGAGGAAGACTTGTACTAGACTGACTGACTATGTTTTGTATAGGTTGTTGAGCTACTGTGGACATGATCATAGAAGGCAGAGGTCTCTTAGGCTAAGCATTGAGGACAGGAGGTCTTCGATGGAAAGGAGTTCCACGTGCTGGCAAGAGGTAGAGGCAGTTGATCTTCTGAGGAATCATTTCTAGAGTAGAGGGGAAGGTATCTCCTTTGAGCAAAGGCTCATAAATTTAGATAGAGGGGAAGGTATATCCTTTGAGCAGAGGCTCATAAATTTAGATTGGGGGAAGGTATCTCCTTTGAGCAGGGGCTCATAAATTCTAATTGGGGGAAGGTATCTCCTTTGGGCCGAGGCTCATAAACATTGTAATTAGGAAGGATTCCCAAAGAACTTTGAGATATATTTTAGAGAAAATTTTTGTGGACGTAGCCCAGCCATTCTGGGTGAACCACGTTAAAATTGGTTTCACTTTGTGGATGATATTGTGCATTGCTTTGATATTGCTTTGGGTATATTGCTTTATTGTTTTGAAGTACAAAGGAAAAAGTAAAAAGAGGTCTTATACTGTTCACCCCCCTCTCAGTATAAGCTTGTGTTCTTCAATTGGTATCAGAGCAGGTGCCTTCGAAAATTTTAACAGCTTGCAGGAAAAGCTAGTAAAGAACACAATGGATCATTCGAGTGGCAATGTAGCACCTATTCTTGATGGGTGAGATTTTGGTCTTTGGAGTGCAAGGATGAAGGTTCATCTAATGGCTCTTGGTAATGAGGTATGGGAAGTGATTGAATATGAGTACACTATTCCTGTACATGGTCCTAATACTAAATAAGAAAGGCTCCTACATCACAGCAATTCAAAATCAATGAATGCAATCCTAAAAGGCTTACAGAAATCAGATCTCACCAAAGTGATTCACTGTAAGACAACTAGTGTAATGTGGAAACAGTTGAAGGTGGTTCATACAGGTGATAAAAATGTCAAAAATTCCAAGTTGAGACACTTCAAAGGTATGTTTGAACAACTCAATATGAATGATGATGAAAAGATTAGTGACTACATTCTTCGTATGGATGAGGTTGTTAACTCCATGAAAGACTTAGGTCTTGAGCTTGCTGAAAATGATGTTTGTGATAAGATTTTAAGATCTCTTCCTAATAGATTTAGTGAAAAGATTTATGCTATTGAGGAAGCTAAATATTTGGATAAGTTGAAAAAGGATGAGCTCCATAGTATACTTGCAGCATTTGAGTTGAGAACTCAAGTAAATGTTGATGTCAAGAAAGAGGCAGCTTTCAAGGCTACCAAGGAATCCAAGGGTAAATAGCTTCAAGATAGTGATGAGTCTTCTAGTGATGAAGAGGCATATTACAACAAGAAATGCAAGTTCTCTAGAAAACACAAAAGTATGAAAAATATAAGATGTTTCAATTGTGGAAATTTTGGTCATTATGCTACTAATTGTACTGTTCCCAAGAATGAAAGTGATGAAGATAAACATGATTCTCAGAGCAAGGATTCTGAAAAGCACAAGCATCATAGGAAGATCAAATATGGGCACAACAATCAAGGAAAGAGGTATTCTCACAAGCACAAGAAGAGTTTCTACCTAGACAAAGCAAGTAAGTGTTCTAGTAGTGATAGTGAAATTTCTTCAAGTGATAATGAAAATGAGATGTTGTTCATATCAAAAAGAGGAAGAACCGAAACATAGATTCATTATCATGAAATGTCTTAGATGTGGAAATTTTGGTCACCTTGAGGATGATTGCACAAATAATGATTTGGTTTCTAGTATGTATGAGGATGCTTCAGAAAACTATAAGGAAGATGCATGTATGGTTTTTGAAAAGGGTAGCACCTCTAGTGATAAGAAATCTGAAAAAGGCTTTGATGATTCAAAAGGAAATCAAATAAAGGATCTTGAAAGTGAACTTATTAGTGCTCTTAGTGCTTTGAAAAAGGAAAGAAAGAAGAATTCTAGACTCAAGGATAAGTTAGATGAATGTTTTATGTAGAGAGATGATCTTATAGAAAGTATTGACTTCTCTATAGCTAAGACACAAGAACTCAAGGATGAGTTAGAGTCTAAGGTTCTTGAGTATAGTGAGTTAGAACAGAAAATGGCTTCTTTGAAAGAGGAAACTAAAGAGTACAAGGATAAGCTTTAAAGGTTTCAAGATAGCTCCAAAAAGGTTAAGTCACTCATCAAAGGTCAAAGAAATACAACAGATAAAACAGGCATTGGTTTTGTTAAGCCACACAAGGAACAAGTTGGAGAGTCTAATAAGAGACTCCAAAAGGAAGAGAGTTCTGATGAGGAAAGTACTTCAAAAAAGGAGTCCTTGAATGATAGATGCATAGAAACAGAAAATAGAATTCAAAATGAGAAGAAGAAGTTTTCAGGACCCAATAGGTCAAATAAAGGAAAGTTTCAAGGCAGATGTTTTTCTTGTCACAGGTTTGGTCACATGGCTTCACATTGCATGGCTCATGTGAAGAAGGTAAATGACAATTTTAGAAGTGCTAGTTTCTTTCAAGGGTATTGCTACTTTTGTAAATAGTTTGGGCACAAGGCAGTCTATTACAAGGTAAATAATAGGAACAGGTTTGATCAAAATAGGTTTGGTCAGAACAGGTTTGGTCAGAACAGGTTTGGTCAGAACAAGTTTGGTCAGAACAGTTTTGGCTAGAACAGGTTTGGTCAAAATAGGTGGATTCAAAGATCAAGTTTACCTCAAAGAAACAACATCATCAAGTGTTTCAAGTGTAACAATGAAGGTCACATAATCAGACAGTGTAGAGCTAAAATTCTAGAATACAGGAATAGGAACAGTGGCATGATCAGGTCCAAGGATCAAGACATGGACAAGTACAGGGGTGAGAACAAGAACAAGAACAGTGACAAGAACAGGAATATGGACAAAGAGTTCAAGAGAAGGCCCGGCAAGGAAGTTATAGACGCTGATGATGATCAGTGCCTAATGGGAGTTTTAATCCCACCCCAAAATTAATCACCTCATCAGGAGGTGGGGGAGGGACTAAGCTAAGAGGCTCATTCTTAGTCTCGAGCCCCAAAGGTGGCCCTTTGCCATTGATGACAAAGAGGGAGAGATATGAGTAAGGGGGAGAGCTTCAAAGTGAAGGGGAAAGCTTCAAGTCAGGGGGAGCAAAACTTCAAAGGAAGATTCTCAGTTGTGGGCAGAGTTTCTCAGTTGTTAGCACAGTTGGTTTTAGTTTTGGCTCTTGAGAAGTGTTTTCATTAAAGGTTTGTCATCGATGACAAAGGGGGAGATTGTTGGCAATTTTGGGTACTTTGGGTACATTGTCTTTGCTCAAGTATATAATTTGTCATTGATGTCAAGAATATCTTGAAGGAATTTTATTTGATGTCAAATAATTTGTTTTGATGAAGATTACGGCATGACAGTTTCAAAGGTCTTTTGCAAATCCCAAGTTGGCAGGTTTAGAAATTACAGGTGCATGCATTGGTTTAATGCATTTGGGTCTAGGAGGAAGTATTTATTTAAATAATTAAAAACCTTTTTAAGGTTCCATTTAATTATTTTTAAATAAATAAATTATTATTTGCAATGGGTTCTCCTAATCCATGGCGCAAATGTTTTAACATTGTGGGCGCTAGCCAAGACCTCCGTCGACGTGTTAAACTCCTCGTCGACGTCAAAGAGCTTATGGTAAATTGCATATAAATCTCCCTCGACGAAAACAAAGATTGATCCCATCCAAATTTCAAAATGTGTTTCTCACTGTAAATTTGACTGTGTCTTCGTTGTTTTTCGTGGATCTATTGTTCGTTTGTCTGCACTCGTCGTTTGTCGAATCCATCGTAAAGTTTATTGTCGTCGTGTCATGGCAGAGGAAAGGAAGGGACTGTTGTTTCATTTTATCCCTGGTGCAGAAGGATAAAGGTTAATAGTGTGAGGTTTAAACCTCACTAGGTGCCTTTGGCGCACCGATAGCGGCTAGGCTGTTGGCGCGCTACCCGAATGGGAGGTTCAGCATTCGAATATCGTGAAAGGGTTTTTCGTCGTGAAGTGGACGCAACAGGTGGTGTTAGAATTAGTGTGCAAACTTCTCCATAGCAATTTTTGATGTTGGCTAAGGTATTTTCAAAATTAATTTTTGCTAAGTGCTTTTTTGGATGGAGGAAGTTTATTAGAGGGAAAAATAGCTTAGGAGTTATAAGGAGTTTAAAGCTTGTTTGTATTTTGATAAAAGATTCTTTTTGAAGATGTTGTTGAAATTTCTTATTGCATTCTTATGAGAGATAAATTTTATTTTTGATAAGACTATAAGGGAGAAATAAGGTGTATAAGGGTTAAATATTTCTTGTAATGTTGAGAGTGCTTTTGGTTGTTTATGGAAATGAAAGCATGATGTTTTAAGGTCAATTGCTTCTTGTGTGAAGTTGTGAAACCTTAAGTGGGCAGCTTTGAGATTGACATTTGCTTTCATTAAATTGGTAATAATCAAGCTATTCTTTACTTGGTTAAAGTGTTGGGCTTACTCCTTTATTGATGATTTGAAAAATTTGTGTGTGCTATTGTGAGTTGAGTTGGTGGATGCTTTTGTTCAAACAATATTGGAGAGAAAAGGAGTTCTACTTGTTTCCTTTTCTAATGTTGATTGTGAAATGCTTCAAGGTTGTGTTTTGAGCTGAATGGTGTTGATTGAACCTTGTTTTATGAGCATTGTTGTTGAAGCCCTAATTGATGGTGAAAAGAACATGAGTATCATTGTTATGTGATTCTTTGCATAGTTGGCAATTTTTGGAGTTTCATGTTCTTGAAAGAAAGCATTCTATCCTATCCATTTCAGATATTGAGTTGAGTTTTCAGATTTGAGATTGAGTTTGAGTTGAGTTTTCAGATTTGAGATTGAGTTTGAGCTGAGTTGATTTGAGTTGAGTTTTGAGATTGGGAGTTGAGTATAGAACATATTGAGTCTCTAACAATTCTCTTTATGCTTCTATGAGTTTGACAAATCACATTGGGTCTCTAACAATTCACCTTGTGATTTCCTACTAAGAAAGTTTTTCTTGGTGAGCTTGCTGAGGTTTTGGACAGGTTCTGGTGGGGACTTGTGAGCAAGTTTTGGACAGGTTTCGATGGGGACTTGTGAGTAGTTTTGGACAGGTTCCAATGGGGACTTGTGAGCAGATTTGGACAGGTCCTAGAAGAGGACTTGTGAGCTGAGTTTTGATAGTTCTATTAGAGAACTTGAGGATAGAGGAGCACTAGTTCTTTAAGAAGAACCTGAGGACAGATTTGGCAAGTCTTTGAGAAGGCTTGTGTGCAGAGGATTGATTTGTTCAAGTGTTGGACAGATCTGATAGACAGAGGAAGACTTGTACTAGACTAACTGAATGTGTTTGGTATAGATTGCTGAGCTACTGTGGATGTTATCATAGAAGGCAGAGGTCTCTTAGGCTAAGCATTGAGGACAGGAGGTCTTTGATGGAAAGGAGTTCCATGTGATGGCAAGAGGTAGAGGCAGTTGATCTTCTAAGGCAGTTAAAAATCAAAGTGTTGACATCTAAGTTTGAAGAAAAATCAAAGCGCCGATGTTTATGTCTGAAGGAGGAAATCAATATAAAAACACTATGATTTAAAGGTATTTAATCATCCTTTTGCTTGAATGATAATGCATGCAATCATGTGTTGTGAACTCATACGAAAAGAAGAATAAAACATTGTTTTGAGTGCCAGTGAATAAGGATAAATCGACGAGCATCGAATTGCAAGAGCCATATGAGCAGTGTTGCCTAGTGGCAAGTGGACATCGGCTAGAGTGTTTGGAAGTGGAGTGACCTACGATCAAATCACAGTGGCAGCATTATTTTTTGGTTGTGATTTTGTTGGAAGGGCCAAAGGAAGCAGTGCACATTTTTGCATAGGTGAGTCAAGGAGGGTTATAGATCATGTGGTGCTCTTTACTCCCCAAGCGAGTGCCTAACTCGCATAGCGGTTGGAGCCATGGCTAGGGCGCTAGTTGAGGCTGCATCGTAAGATCGAATCCCACCAACGCAAAGGTACTAAATTTTGAATATAATTTTTATATTGCCTAAGGTTTGACATGAGGTCTTAGGGAGTTAAAAGAGTTGTTTAAAAAGGTTTTTAATTCATCATTATTTTTGGTAAATTGGAGGAAAAAAGAGTTAGCTTTATTATTGAATAAAGTATATGTGTCACATTGGTGTATTGGAAATTTAAATTGTTGAGAAGTCTTTTTGCCATTGAGTTATTTTTTGAAAAGGAGATTGCATTGATATTATTCTTGGTATTGAATATTATTGGGATATTATAAGGTGTATTTGGTTAATTATTTATATGTTGATGGATGATTTCTTTAATATGGAGTGATAAGGTGTATGTGTGTTTTGATACTTGCATTGTATCTTTGAGAGAGCTTAGTGTCTTCTAACTCTTTTGAGCTTGGTAAAGAAGTGTTTGTGGTTGTGGCAGATTTTAGAGGTTCCTTCATCATCAAGAAAAAGGTATGAGCACATTCTTCCATAGTTGAGTTGATTGGTTGGTTTTCTAGAAAATAATTTTGGAGTGAAAATGACTTGATTAGGGTTTTATTATTGAGTGTGCTGAGTTAATGCTTCAAGGTTTTCTGGAATAAAGAGTTTTTGTTAAAACCTTGTTTTATAAGCATCATTGTAAAAGCCATTGGTTGAGTGAAGAACTTGAACTAGGGTTTGAGTATCATTGTTATGTGAGAATTATTTTATAAGAGTTGTTGTTGAAGCCATTGGTTGTGTGAAGAAATTGAACTAGGTTTTGAAAAGAACATGAGTATCATTGTCATGTAAGAATAGTTGATAAGCATTGTTGGAAACATTTTGAGTGAGTTTTTATATGCTTGGACTAGGGATTGTAAGCAAGGATTGTTTCATTGAGTGTTTGGTTGAGTAGAGTTGGTTGAGCCTAGTCAAGTGGATGTGTGAAGTGATTTTTCAAGTTCCATAAAATAAACTATTCTATATTCTGAATTGATTTGAGAAAGTGATTGAGTATTGAGTTGAATCATATTGAGTCTCTAATAATTCTTTGTATGTTTTTGAAAGAGTGATTGAAAGTGATTGAGCATTGAGGTGAATGTGAAGCATATTGAGTCTCTAAAAATTCTTTGTATGTTTCTAAAAGAGTGGTTGAAAATGATTGAGCATTGTGATGATTATAGAGCATATTGAGTCTCTAGAATTTCTCTTTATGTTTCTATAATATTGGAAAAGTTCTAGTGTGGACTTGTTGAGAAGATTTGAGGTAAGTCTTTGAGAAGACTTGTGGACATATTTGGGTAAGCTTTTGTGGAATCTTACAATACAGATTGAGAGAAGACATGGATAAGTTCTTATGAGAACTTATTGAGTAGATTGGACAAGTTCTAGAGAGGAATTGAGGATAGATTAGTGTGAGCTTTTGTGGAAGCTTACAAGGCAGATTTGAGATAATTCTTTGAGAAGATTTGAGAGCATAATTGATTGATTTTTTCAAAGCTTGAGTTAAGGTTTGGGGCAGATCCAACAGATTTGATTTAATATTGATTAAAGCTTTGAGTTAAGGCTTGAATATATATATTGAGGATATATTTGTGCTATACCGAAGGACTATGTTTAGTACATATTCAAGGACAGGCTTTGGTTCAAATTTGAGGATAGGTTTGTGCTAGACCAAAGATAGAGATTGAGGATAGATTTGTGCTAGACCGATGAACTGTGTTTAGTACATATTTTAGATAGATATTTGGAGGTGATAGAGTTGAGGATAGAGATATCTAGCCATATTAGGGAAGACAAGTGTATTCTGTGGATAGATTTCCATTTGCTAAGGGTAGTGGAAGTAAAGATCTTCTAGAGGATCATTAGCTAGAGGAGAGATTAGGAGATTGGTGTCTCCTATGGATAGATATACATGAACTTGATTTAGGGGATTGGTGTCTCCTTTGGACAAAGGTCCATAAATATATTAATAGGGAAAGGATTCCCAAGATATTGATTGAGAAAAATTTAGTGAAATATTTTCTCCATGGAGTAGCCCACATTGGGTGAACCATGTAAATTGTGGTGTCTTTATTGTGTGTGGTGATTTATGCATTGCTTTGATTATTGATGATGATATTGCTATTTATACATTACATAATATATACTGGGAAAGAAAAGTAAAAATTGGTCTTATATTTTTTGCCTCCCTCTTAGTATAAGCTTGTGTTCTTCATAGTAGTGGGTGTGGTTTGCTGCTATAGCTCTATGGTCATGAGCTGATGCATGATTTATTGTAAAGCATCATTTTGATAACCCATTTGTGTCTCCACTTTGGCTAGGTGATCTAGAATGTGTTGTAAGATTAATGGGGATGATGATTGCATAGTTTTTGATGGATCTAGATGACAATTGATGGATGATGTAGGTATATTGAGAGCAGGTACTAGAGGATCCTTAGGTAGATGGGAATTGGATGTCTCCATTAAGTGAGAATATGTGGATGTCTCCTAATGATCGTGTTTAGTGGGCGCATCCACATGCTCTTGTTTTTTACTTAATTCTTTCTCTTTTTAAGCTTTGGAGTGCTCAATTGTAATAGCTTGAGTACCCCATTTTAGTATAAAAGATACACTTGTTTTTGCTCTTTTGAAGATGTTATGTGAAATGAACTAGGTGTGACTAGTTTCGATGGTGGTAGCACTTTTTATGTAGAAGCAATATTTTATGAAAATACCAGTTGTGTGATTTATTTAGAGAAATATGGTTCTCTATCTTTACGTTGACCATTCCCACAAACTCATGGGAAGATGTATTGATACTTGGACAAGTCATGGATATCTCATTAACTTTTCTAAGGTGATCTGCTTATCCCCTATGTTTAGGTGAAGAGTCTAGGATGGTATCAATGGGTGGTAACTTGACAAGAGGTCAATATAAATTCTTAATGGACTCAATAATAGGTGTAAACATGATATTTTCTACTATGTACTCTCCAAGTTCAATATTGGTCGAGTGAACTATGACTTGTGATGTGGTGGATAAAGATGTTATGATATTATTTGATTCATCTGCAATCAACATGGCTTCTTCATTTTTGGTAGGAGTGGATAGTTTTTATACTGACATGTTAGGGATATCCTTAGGAATCTCTATGGTTGGCTTTGTCAACTTATCCTTATTTGGATGAATTGAAGATGAAGGAGGAATGACAAGAGAGATTTATGGTAATGGGGGTGGTGGAGGTAGTTCCATGGAAAACAATAGGGTTGCATCTAGACCCTATATAAATTCATTAGGTTTAGTTTCTAGGTGCATGGGTGACACAGTAGGCTCATACGAATGATCCACCTACTTGTGATACTTAAAAGGTTATGGTTCAGCATGAATCGTGTGGACCTTACCTTCATGAATGTACTTAATGTGATGATGCACTTTGGATAGCATGCACTCCATGGCCTTCCAAGTAGTATATTTTATTTTCTTGAACCCTCTAAGACGTAACACAATGTTGGCATAGTATTTTGTCCAACCTGAATGGGGAGGACTATCATGCTAACTATGGGAGATACAACATTGTTAAATGCTTGCAAGGTGAATATGGATGTTGCAATGTGTGAAGGTAAGATGTTAAGATGCTTTAGTGCGATTATGGTAATATTGTTTATTTTTGAGCTCGTGTTAATCAAAACCTATTTATAAAGAATCATGTTGATGCACAAAATGATGTGCAAAGGATGTTTTGGTATATTTGCAGACATAGGTTTGATCTCGTGATCCTAAAAAGTGATAACAGGATCTTTGTAAATTTGTATGTCCCATGAATTTTATGAAAGTATTAGGGTTTTGAAGTTGTAATTCAATTGAACCCAAAATATTCATGGGAGTTTCTTGACATTTGGAGGACTATTGTAATAACTTGCTCATGGTCATATTGGCTTATGGCATATGCGAACTTCTCATAGGCCCACTATTGATTGTGACCATTGGTTGAAGTGGTGGGCTTTGAATGAAATTTTAGGATGGTGAATGCCACAACATAGAGGGAATGTGAACTTACCTACTAAGCCTCTTGATAGATTGGCTATGACTAGCAGTAGTTCAAGTTCAACATTGACTATTATAATTATCCACTTGATCATGTGAATAACCCATTCATGTTGTCCTAGTAGAGGTATACTGGTGGTCTAATTCTCCATGTGAGGAAGTAGTTTTGCGATAACTATAAGGGAATCATGTGAGAATGATGAGATATTTAATATAATATCATATGTGATGAATATTAGGGCATCATGTGGGAATGGTGAGATCCTCAAGAGGATTAGCTTTGTGATGACTATCAGTGCATCGTGCAAGAATGATAAGATCTTTAGGAGAATAGTGAAGGCGTTCAAGGCCTCTTCATAAATTTTTTGGTTTATATATTCATGATTGAACTCAACTATGCATATTTATCATGATGTGTTGTTTAAACAAATAAGAAATAAAAAATAGAAAGTATATAAATGATTATCTCTTTTAAAGTTTCTTTGTGTTTCCTAAAACTGGCTTGTGCATTTTGATTCATTATTTTTGCTTTTCTCTTATGCGATTTTTTGATATTGTTGATGTAAATACTCAATGTTGAAGTGATTTCACTTGTATACTCTCACACATAATTCTGGTGATGAATTCTAGGTCATGAAATCCACCAAAGTTTAGATATAAAGCCCAAATCTAGTGAGGGAACACAGGTCCTACTAGTCCTTACCCAGTTCAACATGGTCAGTGATACACC
The DNA here is from genome assembly GCA_028583015.1 of Wollemia nobilis. NCBI lineage: Eukaryota > Viridiplantae > Streptophyta > Pinopsida > Araucariales > Araucariaceae > Wollemia > Wollemia nobilis. The sequence continues at coordinate 9,358,023 of JAQPPZ010016858.1, read as the reverse complement.
TTTTGAAGAAGAATACATGCTATTTTCCATGACTACAATAGTTCTTGGATTAGCCTTGGCAAAAATGGAGTGTGAATAACCACAAACAACATAAAAAGGTGGTGATGAAGTCCATCATTGTTAGTCTTGATCATTGGTTGTGTATAAATTCCAAATCACTGATGTTAAATTTGATATGTGATGTGTGTGTGTGGATTCCTTTTATTTTATGCAAGTAAAATGCAACATAAAGCAATGCATGATTTTTTTCTAATGCATAAATTACGTTTCAAATTTCTAACTTTGTAAATAAATTTTTTTAGTTTCAAAATTTTAAAAATGCAAACCCTAAATGAAGTTAGCCTTTAGACAGGCAGCATGCAAGCAAACCCTAACAAGTAATTAAATAGGGATTATCTTTGTGTAATACGGTCTACAGTAGAGGTCATATGACATTAGAGTGGTCAAAATTGGGGTCGTTGTACCCTAGAGAGTCTAATAGCAGAGGCTACTAGACCCAGGAGCAAGCACAAGCAGAGAGCTTGAAAATTGAAAATTTCACCACTAAATTTCTCTACCAAAACTTGTAATTCTATCTTTTTCAATGAAAATAGTAAATTCAAGAATAGTGATACTTATAGGTGTAGCCAACATTCGATGACAATGTTTCTAAATTTATTTTTTAACTTTTTTCTAAGGCCATCAAAGGGTAGAGTGGCTATCTCTATTATTTATCAAAGGGTATGATGGTGGCTACTATGCACCATGCTAGCCTAGAGTGGTGGTACCTATAAGTTAGATCTAAATTTGTGAAGTGTGGAATAGTCCCACATTGTGATCACCATTTTAGAGTAGAAAAAACCATACACCCAAATATGTAATATGAAATCAAATTGACAAGAAATCAAGTAACCATAATGACAAAAAGATAGAGAAAATATGGTGCCCTTCTCATTAATAATTTGGAATTATATTTACAAAAGGTTACAAAATATCCCTCTTAGGGATTACACCAATTGATACAATATTACAATATGAAACCCCAAAGGGGAAGGTGCAATTCGTAGGATATTTTCTCTTCCAAAATTGATTATAGAGGGTTTATTTGTGACCTCTGCTTGATGATGTAAATATTTAAGGATATTTATGATGATTATCTCCTGTGGAAACTTGAGATCTACACACAAAATAACTTACAAGAAATTAGTAGCACATGTGGAACCTCTCAATATGAGGTTCATTTTCATAATAAGCCATTGAAAGAAAAATGCTTAAAATAGTAAATAAATGCATGTAAAACTGAATGAAAATATGCTAAATTGTGTTAGAAACCAAATTGAATGTTGCTAAAGCTAATCTAAATAAGAAAATATAGCAAATAAAACATCTTTGTGAGGCCATCATAGGATAAAGTGGCTAGATTTTTTAGCCATCAAAGGGTCCAGTGGTTGCACCTGCGGGCCACTTCAGGGTGAAGCAACCACTGAATAGAGAACATGTTCTTCATGCTCGATGCGGGGCAACATCCTATTTATATATCAAATGAGCTAACATTCTTGGTGCATTCATAATTAATGACTTAAATGTGGAAATAAAAATTAATTAATGAGGATTGATGATGCACAATGGTGGAATTTGGCCTTCAAACTCCAAAGAACTCCATTGGTGTGAATTAAAGTGTCATGATGGGATTTAGGTAGAACTTCATTGCATATGAGAGTAATTTCTCTCTATTCCTCAAACCGAAAACACTTCATTATGACTAATTCAAGATTATCTCTATGAATGCCAAGGGGTCTTCTTATAGAATTATTCAAAGGGATTCTTGGCTTCCTTAAGAATTCAAGAAATAGTTAGGATCAAGAAGGGCAATAGATGATTCGAGAAGCTTTCCACAACTGTACATAACTACCTTTGATCTTATATGGTTTTTGAAAATAAATTTGGTTTGGCTTTGGATCCCATGCTTGTTATAGGCGAGGCCATACTAGGGTGGAGTGGCCAAGCTTGGGGGCCATCATAGGGTTCAACTTTTACTGGAGGTCGCTCTTGGGTATGATGGTCTAGGCTACAAAGGGAGATTCCTTCTTGTTGAAGTGATAAAAATTATTGTTAAGCCCTAAGGCTACCCCAAGGGGGTCATATGGCCTGAAAAGGTGTCCATATAAGCAGTATTCTCAAAATGACATGTTTTAGGTGTCTACAATTTGAGTGGATGGATTGCTTTTGTTCTTTTCTATAAAGATGTGTGAATTTCAACATGGTATTAGAATTTGTATGAAGTGGAATTGCTTGGTCACACAAAGTATTTTAAAGCCTTTGGCATTTCTTATACATTATAGGGTAAATAATTCCTTAAAGCACCATAAGTATTATCTACATAAGAAGCCAAGAGTATATTTTCTATCTATCTAGATTTTTTAAAATTCTAAAGTTTTTTACCAAATTTTCTTTTTACTTTGTTATTATTGAAGCAATTTTAACTCTTTGCTAAAAGGTTCAATTTGGATTTTATTTAGTTGTAATATTCCTTATGGAAATAACATGATGAAAATTAGGAAGGCACACATTAAAATTCAATTTAATCTAGTTGGTGTCCTTCACCAATTGTGTGCACTCATAGGTTCACATGTTTCATAGCTCGTGCTTCTTATTTAAACCATTGTTGATGCCTTCTTCAAGTAGAATCCTTCCATAAATTATATAACTAGAGGAGTGGCAAGATGGTCATGCAAATTTTTGTAAAGGCATTAAAGATTCACAAGTTTAAAATCCTTCACATCATAGATTTGGATCCATTAGAGGGCAAATCTTGAGTCAAAATAGTTTTTGAAAGTTTAGTTTTCCATATAGAAGCATGGCTATGTGTCCATTAGGGTGGCTATAAAAAAGTAGAAGGGAGAATATTATGATTTCAAGGCTTCATGGTAGTCCTTTTGGATTATAAATTCTTTCACTTGATTCCATCAATGGACGAATCATAATAGTTGGCCATGGTCCATTAGCTATGTAGCACTTTCAAGGATATTCTAAACTCTTTGGTCATAGGATCAAGTCAAAACACTTAGACCAATGTTAGCTCAATACAAATGAAATAGTGAAGGTAGTGAATATAATGATGAATTAGAATAATATAAAAATATATTGTGGTAGTAGAATAGCATATGGAAATAATATAATTGGTAGCCAAGGAGATCCACTTAACTTATAAAGGATTAGGTGTCACTCTAAAATGCTAGCTAAAATATAAATCAAGTGAAAGATAATATATTGAATGTAATTCATAAATAAAAATATTGTGGCATTTCCCATGTTATGTGGGACATGATCCCATAGTTTACATTATGTTTTTTAGGCATTCATAAATAAATTAATATGATCAAAAATTTCAATCTAACAATATTCTTAGGAGTTGGATTTGTAGCTAGGGTCAACAGATCTAGAGCTAGATCTAGTGAGGCTAAGAGATTATGCTAGGGTTTCCTTGTTGTGGAGCCCTATTCTTGTTGTTCTAGTTGTATTGGAGCTGATAGGGATTGGAGTTCTTATAGACCTTGACATTCTTACAAAGTTTTATCTTGTTCTCCCATTATCTAGGGAGTTTTATCTAGATCTCCATTCTATTGATGTGGAGATCTATGTGGTGTTTCTTTTCATGTTTTTTGGAGATCTATTCTTGTTTCTCTATTCTATTGGTAAGGATTCATGTATGGCAATGTTAACTATGGATTATAGGGAGATATTTATGGTTTTGCCATATTTGAAACATGCCTTGTGCAGGAAGATTGGTCTTTGCTCAACCTTGTTCTTAGGCGAGTTGTTGGTAGATAGCATCGAGGTTGTTTGTTAGGGTACCTTTGGCTTGTCTAGTTTAGTTTTACTTTAAATATTTTTAGATCCTAGACCTTCCCTATCAATGAGCTCAGATCCTACTTTTTTAGATACTATGTGGCTCATATGAGTTTTCCCCTATGGCTTACAATATGGAGGGGGAAAAGATTCATAATTCTAATTTTATTGAGAATAGGGTCTATATGGATAGAATTTTCTATGCTAAGTCAAGGTTTATTATTTATGTGAATTCTACCTTGGATTATGAGCAATTTTTACAATATTTATTCCTTAGTGATCTGGAGCAGGTGTGGAGAATGTTAAAATCTATTTTAAGTTTTAAGAATTGGCTTTTGGTGGAAATTGGTACGGATGGTAAAGAGGATGTTTCTCAATTTGGATTGGTGAATCCAATGGCTTTAATGCAGGTTAAAAGCAAGGTCCATTTCCTTCTAACTGATGCAAATAGGCTTTTGAAGTGGAGTGTTTGTCTTTCAAAATTTGGCTTTCGAGTTAGGATTATTTTGACAAATATTCCAATTTTTTCTTCATTTGGAATGGAACATGATATAAATTTGTTGGAGATTCCTAGGTTTTTTCTCCAAATTATTTGCTGACCTGAACGGTCTATTTTTGCAATTTTTGGCTAAGGAAAGCAGACTTTTGGATTGGAGTGTTTCTTCCCTGAATCCTAGATTTAGTGTTGGGCTCATTGGGGATAGATATTCTATCTTTGACTTAGTTTGAGGATAATTTTGGTTTTCATTTGTTGATGATTCCTGGGTGGTTTTCCCTGGAGATCCCTATTTTTGTTGTTTTCTAGAAATGATTGTTATTATAATTTTTTATTTAATTTCAAAATTCATATTTATCTAGTCTACTGGATCAAAGGTTATGGATGTGTCTCTCATTTTGGTATTTTTGGCTTCCTTTGAGATATAGCAGGAATTAGATATGTTTTTTAAATTCAATTTTTAGTGGGATTATTGTCCATGGAATTTGAATTCAAAACTGGGCTGGATTTTTTGGATTCTTATTTGGACCATTTTTTTTTAAATAAAGGGGTAAAAATTTATTGATAAAATTTCTGGATTACAAAGTACAACTGAGCTTCCAACTAGGACTCAAATAAACAACCAAACATGCTAAAGCCACTAGACTAGAATGACACCTAGAAAATACAATAATAAACCACATTAAGTCTGTACATCCTTGTGGATCAACTCCCACAAGCGTTGAGAGTCCCCAGATAGGAGACTCTCCTAATTATTGATACTCCAAGGATCCAGCATCTCAAAAGCCCTTTTGGCCAAGTAATTAGCAACCACATTCCATTCCCTTGGAATGTGCACAAAGGATATGAATTCGAACTCTTCACTCATTTTGATAATTTAAATGGCTACAGAGGTCAACTACCAATTAACTTCCTCCACCCTTTGACTGTTTAAAATATTAACCATAATTTTAGAGTTAGACTCACAGATAATCCTATGCTAGCCAAGAGAAAACCCCCTACGCAAGGCCTCAATAATTGCAAGAGCTTCCATAAAATTGTTGGAGTGAATACCTTTATAAATGGAAAAGAAAAAAATGACACCACCAATAGAATCTCTTCCAACACCACCAATGCCAGCATGTCCAGGATTACCCATGGATGATCCATCAGTATTAATTTTTAAAACTCCTCTAGGGGGTGGCCTCCACCTACCATATCTCCTAACCTTCTTGCTGAGTTGAGTAACCCTACTAGGGATAGAAGAGTTCACACCATCCCCAAAGAGACCAAGGGCTTGTTGTACCTTCTCCTCCCTAGAACCCAAAATAGGTTCCACATTACATTTGCTATGGATGGTTTCCTAAACCATATACAAGATCCTTTGCTAGATCTGTTGAAAAACCAAATAACTACCCTAAAATATGTGTCGGTTCCATTCAAGCCAAATTTTCCATATGATGCAAGAAGGGCCCAAATTCCAAGCCACCTGAATGAATGGGGCCTTGGCCGAAGGTCTACCTAGACTACTCCAAAACTCCACCAGGGATAGCACATGAAAACATGGATGGTTCTAGGTACTCCACCAATGGTTCCAAATTTCTTTGGCAAAGGAGCATTGAAAAAATAAATGAGAAGAGTCATCATCATTCTCACTGCAAAGGACACAAAAATAGGGACCCTGAAATCCCCTCTTCCTCACATTATTCCAAGTGAGGCATTTATTATGAGCTACCAACCAGAGAAAAAAGTTACATTTTGGCCAGGCAAATTTGTTCCACACCTTTTTCCACCAAGTGACAGGAAGACTCCCATACTTTTGCTTATCAAGAACCTGATAACCATAGGCTACCAAGTAGGTTTTGTTAGGATCAGGGTTCCAGGCTAGAATATCTTTACCCCTCAATGAAGAACAATTCCTCCCTATAATAATAAGATCAAGCACCTCTTTGTCCTTGGCCAGTCCCCCCTAGGGTCATTCTTGTAGATCTTTCCACCTGTACATCTCCATATTTCAAAAATACTATATTTTTTAAAGTCCTCCACATGAGACCATCCCACTTCCAAGAAAACATTCTTAGGTAACATAACCTAGGATATTTATTCAAGATAGGAGGGTGGCCATCCCAAGAATCCTCCCAAAAAATATTATTTTATCCTTGATTGCAAATCCAGAACAAACCCTGCTTGATTAAATTAACTCCTCTTTTCAGAGTATCCTAGATAACTGAACCTTTCCCAACCAAGCTGACTCTAGGGATTACAGCCTCATAAATACCTCTCAAGTATTTACAAGATGATATTTTAGCCCAAATATGATCTTGAGAGGTACACCATCTCCAATAAATTTTTGCAGCCAAAGCCTGCCCAAAAAGAGTTGTCTATCGCAACCCAAGGCCTCCCTCTTGCACTGGCCTACATATAGAATCCCACCTAACCAAACTCCATTTAGATTGATCAAGTTTTCTAGACCATAAAAACTATCTTGACAAAGCATCCATGTCCTTGATGAAGTGAGAGGGAGCTATTTGTACAAAACATCTATAAATGGATAAAGCTTGAACAACAAATTTTAAAAGCAACACTCTACCTGCAGTGGATAGCCATCTAAAAGTCTAGTGATTCACCTTCCTTCTAAACTTATCAAGCATAGACTTCCAAGAATATCTAGGTAAAGGGTGAGATGAAATTTTAATACCAAGATAAATGAAGGGGGAGTCCCAACCTAGAATATTAGAATGCGAGGAATCCTGGCTTGAATAAGAGGAGGGGTATTGAAGAAGAAAATAGAAGACTTGTCTTCATTAATAAACTATCCAGAAGCACCAAGATATATGTCAAGATACTGTCTAATATTGCCAGCTTCCCTGATAGTGGAAACTCCCAACAAAGCGGTATCATCAATAAATTGAAGGTGGAAAAGAGGTTGCAAACTGCTATCCCACTTCCACCCCTGAATGAGACCCTGCATGACTTGAGACTTGAGCAATATTTCCAACCCTTCCACCATAATGATAAACAAATAAGGAGATAAAGGATCTCCTTGCTTCAATCCCCTTGAGGCCTCAAACAGCTCCGATGGCTCATTATTAACAAGAATAGAGAATAAGGAAGAAGAAACACAACTCATCACCCATCTAATCAATTCCTCCTCAAATACAAAAGCAGCAAGAACTTTCTGAAGAAAGGACCATCTGACCCGATCATAGCCTTTGGCCATGTCCAACTTAATGAACATAGTTTTCTCCTTAGAAGTTTCCATTGAGTTAATAGCTTCTATAGCAATAACAACCCTATCCAAGATTTTTCGGCCAGCAACAAACCCTCCTTGCTCCTCAAAGATTATTTTGCTCAACCATATCTTCAGCCTCTCAACAATAACTTTTGTGATGATCTTATACACAACATTGCAGATAGAAATAGGCCTGAACATATGCAAGAAATTTGCTCCCTATTTTTTGGGTATAAGCACCACAAAGGTAGCATTTAGGGCCCTTAGCATCTATTTGTTCTTTGAGGACTCATGGACCACCTCCAAAAGATTAAATTTTATTGAATCCCAAAACTCTTGATAAAACTCAATCGAGAATCCATCTGGACCTAGGTCTTTTCCTTTTTTTATCTTGAATACAACATTTTCCAACTCCTTAAGGGAAATTGGACCCATAAAGTGCTCATTCATATCTCTAGAAACAATCGTTGGAATACAGTTTAGAATAAGCTTTTCATTCTCATCATCTGATAGGGAGTCCTCCTTGAAGAGAGAGGAAAAATACCTCTTAGTCTCTTTTGAAATATCCCTAAAAGAAGAGAGCAAGGCACCATGATAATTCACAAGAGAGGTAATCAGGTTACCATTACGATAAGCCTTAACTGAGTTATAAAAGAAGGTTGTGTTCCTATCCCCTTCCTAAAGCCAATCTACTCAAGATTTTTGTTTCCAAAAAATTTCTTCCATTAGTTCCCATTCAGCAAGGTCTTTCGCAGCCTATGATTCCTCAACAAGAAGCTCCTTCGTGAATCCCTGATCTCTAATATTCCTTGAAGATTCTTCCATCCTCCTACGAGCTGCTATCTTAGCCAAGGAAAGGTTCCCATATCTTCAATTTATGTTTTATAAATTGTAGTCGCTTCATAAAGGAATACATAGTGGTGCCATGAGGAGGTTTGTCAGTGGTCCACCAGCCTCACATGAAATCATGAAGCCTAGGATCATGAAGCCACATAAATTGAAACTTAAAGGAGGGATTATTTTTTAGCCCTAACTCCAAAGTAGAGAGTTTGATAGGCCAATGATCAGATCATCTACCCTCAAAAATCATAGAACTAGCACCTCTGTTATTACCCATCCAATAACTGGATATCAAAAACCTATCCAGTCTCTCTAAGATGGAAGCTTCCCCACACCTTCTATTGTGCCAAGTAAATATCCCATTATCTAGATTGATGTCAACCAAGTTTAGGGCCTAGATATGAGCACTGAAGACAGAAGAAAAAGGCTCGAGATGGTCCACCCTACCACATTTCTCCTCTAGACAAGTGATAGAGTTGAGTTCTCCAACCAAAATCCATGGGTATAGGGGAACCAAACTTCTCACAAAGCAAATGTGCTTCCACAAATTCACTTTACCATTGTAATCAATAGGAGCATACACATTTGTAAGTAGGATGATTTCACTAGATTTATTATCATGCCCAACCATTGAAATAGACCATCTCTAACTATATTCCATAAACAAGCGACGCCACCAGAGATATCCACATGCACCAATACACTAGTATTACCCCCTTATCCACAACTTGGGAGTAATATTGAACATACTATCAATAGCCAATTTAGTCTCCTGAATAAACACCACATTCGAAGAATGCACACGAACCAAATCATGAATAACTTTTTGTCTGGGGATGCTATTCAACCCCCTTACATTCCATGAGAGGATAATCATTTTTGGGGGTTATAAAAATGGGAGTCCAATGTTCTCACCAAGCCTGAATCCACCAAAGTCTCCCCCATTAACTTAATTTTATCCTGGTCCTTCTCCCGACCTACCTTCATATTCTTATCTGAAAAAACTTTTTTTAATTATTTTTTGTTGTAATCCCAACACCGTAGGATTTTTGTAGTCCAAGGATTATTACATTAGGGCTTGAGTAGGAGAGGGCATAAATAAATTTGTATCACTTTCTAAAATAGTTTCCCTTATAGGGCTAGACCTAACCATGTCCCTTATACTCATATCCAAAGCCCTTTGTTCTTCATTTAAACCCCTAGATCTGATTCCTTAAGTTACCCCTCAAGAAGAAACATCTGATTTGGCCTTGTTATATTTGCATCCGATAGCGACATTTTAGGTATCTCCATGCACTTGTCAAGATCATCTAATATTTCAAAACAATTGAGTAGAGCATCTGGTTGGCTATCCTTAAGGTCTTTATTTTCCCTGTGTCCTTTATTTTAGGCTTTTATCGAAACAAAACCTTCCTTATCTCATTCCCCTTCCTTTATCGAGGCTTTTCCTTTATCCAAACTTTTTCCAGACCGAGAGGGCCCAATATTTGAAGCCACAGGCAAGACAAACTTAGGGCATTTTCTTTGCAGGTGGCCATATTCATGGTAAATCCGACAACGAAATGGAAGAGCTTCATAGTCAAGTTTTTGAACCCATGTAGTTGATCCAAATTGTATTTCAATAGAATCTATAATAGGATTATTTAAATTAATTTCAACACAAATACAAGCAATAGAGATTACCTTTTTATCCATTATTTGTTGTGATGGTCCAATCGGCTTCCCAAGAATAAGGGCAATCTTATGCAAGATATCAGTTCTCCAGAATTCCAATGAGAGCCATGGAAGCCACACCCATACTGGAACCCGCGATGGTCGCTCCTCTGATGGGTTGAAATCCACATGCCAAGTTTTAAGAAAGAGTCCCACCTAGTTATATAAATAAGGACCCCCTTCAAATGCTTTGTTACGATCTAAAATACAAGAGAAAACCACCATAAAATAGTTGTTCGCACTCAGCATCACCTCCACATCACCTTCAGGATTCCAAGTCTTCCTGACCCAAGCCACCACAAATGGGAGATAAATTTGGATGCCTAAAAATTTACCAATAAGGGTATGTTTGGTTAGATACTCCACATCTTCCGCCACCTAGTCTAGTTGAACCACTAGAACTGGTCTGGCTTCACATCGTTCCAAACATCCATTGTTCTTTAACAAGCGGTTCCCGACATGCATTGGAAAATCTTGTTCCTTCTAGTCATTTTCAGATGAAAAAATATCACGAGCATGCACTCTCTATGCTGAACCCGATGCCATCATGACATTCCTCCAATTTTTTAGACCTCCTCCGGAAGTTGCTACCATCCCCATAGAGTAGTTTTTCTTCATCAAATCCTAGCATAGTAGTTTTTCCTCATCAAACCCTAGCCTATTTGGACTACTTTGACCTTGATGAAACGATTTCAATTTTTTTTTATTTTAATTTTGAGCAGGCTTCAGATAAATTTAAAAAATTGTAGTTAATGCTCCTTTTGGTGGAATGTACGGGTAGCTCCTTGGATTTCTCACCCTATTTTTTGGTTGTTGTGATCATATCCTAGAAAATTAGTGGTTTTATTTATTTGCTACTTTGGAATTTGTCAAATATTCCCTCGAGATTAGTGTCCTTTCTAGTTGTAGTTATTTTGGGGACTAAGAGTTTCTAACCTATCCTTTGGAATTTATCTCATTGTTGGATCTCTTTGTCTCCCCGATGGATCTTTATTTTTCTTTGGCAATTCTCATAAGATCTATTTTATATGTCCAAGGACCCTCATAACCCCTTTGTAAAAGGTTAGAGGATCCTTTCAAGATCCCTTTGGAGCTCCTTCTATATCTCTTTTAAGATTGTTATTTTGAGGTTCCTTTTATGTTGTAAAAGGTTTGGGGTCATTTCAAAACCCTTGTTTTACCATCCAATCAAAAAAATCTAACTAGTTATTGTCATGTGGAAAAAGATACAAATAATGAATCCACCTATGATGGTGAATCTAACCATCTACCCACCATCCATTATGATCCATCCAATTCATTAGGCTACAACTCTAATTCAATAGGTAGTCTTAACCTTACCACACCCTAACAACATTATCTTTTTAATTTTAGTGTAAGGAGATGAAAACTCTACAATTGAGGTAAACACTATATACACTAATCAACAAGGGGTCAAGACTAGGGGCAAAAGGAAGATGACATAAAAGCAAGCACTGACTCACAAATAGGCTAAAGTAAATAAGGGTATATCAATATTAAGGAGATGGAGACCATTGCTACATGTAAAATATAAGGGACTAGTGTCTATGACACATTAAGGAAAACATAATAAAAATTCTAGGAAAGATTTGATCAATGCTCCTAATGTGGATACACAAGCTAAAAATGAAAATAAAATAGATAAGGGAAAGGATTAAAAATCTAAAGGATTAGTCATAATGGCATGGCTAAGTCCAAGGATATGAAGAATGAGAAAAAATGATACGTTACAAAAAGATATTTGATCAATTTCTAGGTACCCTCTATCACCAATGAAGGATGCATAATAACCAGTAGATAGTATAAGAATTCATAGTGCACAGTGGAAATAACTCTATCAAGCTTAAATTTAATATAGTAGATGAAATGAAAATGACCAACAAAAGTGAGCATACAAGAAGCCTTAACCTTTTCTAGATAGAAATATCTGTTTCAATAAGCCCTCAAGGAATAAGAAAGGAATTATACCAAGAATGGTCAATTTTAGTCAACTCAACCTGATCTAATAGAGCAATAGAACCTAATAGTAGAAGAGTATCCTTTAGGCATACAAATTAACACAATAGATATCATAAACACTTGAAAGCATAAAACTCTAAAACTAATATCATTTTATGTAACTTTGAAAATTGAGAACTATCTTTTAAGGAGTCGCATAATATATTCAAGTGTTGCTATAACAATGATGCCTAATATTATTTGTGATAAATGGATTTTCCCCATACAAATATTTCTAGGAATCTAATCCATATGGGTGGAATACAAGTAAATGATATGGGAGTTTTAATATCTAAAGAACCTACTAAAATACCAAATCTAACCAATCAACAGGCCTAGAGATCCAATGGAATGTGGTTTATGCATTTTTATGCCACTAGAACCGTAAAAGGAGCTAAGGGAAGCATCCAATTCATAGACCTTCAAGGCATGTAGACTAATTTTTCCTATAAGTTGTTGTTTAACTACACTAACAATTTAGCAAAATATGAAGCAATGTGCACTAGCTTGATAAAGGTTGAAAATATGGGGATTCAAAATCTCAAAATACACTCACTCTAAGCTATTCATCAACAAGTTTAATTCATAGTGTGCCACTAAAAACAAACATCTAATAGTCACACAAGAACAGGGTTTAATATTTCCTAGAAAGCTTCAATACATATGAAATCAAAACAATTCCTTAGGAGTTGAACATAAAGATAGATGAGTTATCATCCATGGTAGCAAGGTTTAACCTGGATACCAAAATTTAGGAAAAATCAAAAGATTTAGAAGTGGTTTTTAGTTCAATAGTCCTCAATAATTCTAACTATTGTAAAATTCTTAATAAATACAATTAAACATTAAATTTATCATCAAAGAACCTCAATATGATGAAAAAATGAATACATGGAAGATATAAAATATGGGATAATTTAGTTAAAAACTAACCAGTTTGCAAAGGCATTGATCATACTAGAAAGTTTGTTCAATCTAGATGACAACATAAAATAATACAACATCAAAGTAAAGGCATATTTCTATCACCCTATCAAGATTACCAAAGGAAATAATTTATTTCTATGCAAGGAATGTCCTTAAGAGGAATTATTCCTATTCAAGGAGTTGTATGGGAAGTATAAAGACAACATTGCATGGCCTTACAAATATTTGAAGGTATATGATAGAAGCATCATAGAGCATATTATCGAATTGGAGCTTGATGCAAAGACTTTTAGGTAAAAATAGAGGTATGTGAACTCTAAAATTGAAATAGTCATAAAAAATAAGCTTTTGAAACTCCTACAATCCCAAATAACCTTCTTGATTAAGCACTCTATTTGGGTGGCCATCCTGGTGCTAATACAAAATAAAAATAAATGATATTGAATATGCATCAATTTTAGGAATCTGAATAAGGCATCGTTTAAAGACCAGTATCCTCTACCTTCTATAGTTCAAGTCTTAGAAAAAGTGGTAGCATCATAGGTGTTGTCACTTCTATATGACTTCTTAGGGTATAATAAAATTTAGGTCAAGTATTATGATCAACACAAAATAGAATTTACCACCAAATAGGGTACCTTTGCATACCAAATATGAAATATGCCTATTCAAAAAGTTGTACGGAAACTATGGAGATATCATTGCCTAGTCTTCTAAAGATTTGAAGGTATATGATAGAAGCATTGTAGGTGCATTTTATCACCTACATCCACTATGTGGTATATTTTAGACCATGTAGTTATTTTTCTAAGATAGTAGTGCAACAATGAGCATGCAACAATTTAGAAGACAATTAGAAGGGCATAATATGAGGCTATTGTATCAAACATAGAGATGAAATATTGGTTCAAATATGGCTAAAATATTGTAGAAGCTTACAACAAGTAGAGAGGTATATTTGGATGCAAAGTAGGCCAAGAAAAACAATAAAGCTATAAGAAGAAGGTTGTCAGATGGTAAAAAAATATAACATGAAATCCAGCATCCGGTCAAGTAGAGCAAAAAATTAAATTTGGCTAAGTTTGGAAAGCTAGTTGTATTTTTAAAATATTTATGTTAGTATTAGGATAGCAAAAACCTTACATTTGACTAGAGAAAAATCATGTGGAGACTTTGGTATCTGGTAATCGATAGTGAAGAGAAATAAAAACAATAAATATAGTGTAATGGAATACAATGTTCATGTTAATAAGATAGCATAAATATTAAGGCATAGTACAAAATGATGCCAAGTGATAAATATTCTAAGGCATTGGGTCCACCGTCCAGCATCTAATGTTATAACTTGCAAAGCTTCCAAGAATTCTAGACTTTAGAAGACAATAATGTCAGTATCAAGAGATTTAAAACTCAACAAATCAAATGTAATTCTAGATGCAAGGTAAATATATGTCAAGAATCCTAGTGAAAAAACATCAAAGCTCAAAGAAAATTCACCCATTGTATAGCATTATACATAAGAAAAATTAGTTGTCAGAATCTTCAGATTGACATCTAGTATCCAGTAAGAATAAATCCTAAAACCTAGCATGATGAGAAAGCCAGAAGACAAAATTCCTAGTCATGATAACCACCCAATAGTAAGTGATACTTTCCATGCTACGAACCACTGCATAAGTGATCTAAAATAGTCCACATAAGTAGGAGTGCATGTATTGATCAACCACTAGGAATTAGGATTGTCAAAAGATCTCAAAAATCAAATCCCCCTACATCGCACACCCTACCACTACTCATTTGGCTATGCATAACCAAAAGAAGTGGATCATCATCTAATGGTTATAATTCAATGATGCAGTATGTAAGCTAGACTCACAATAAAATCTACATAACACACATCAGTAGAGCATATCTAAAATAGTTAAGCACAACTAAGATAAATATGATAGCCACTCTCTACACATGCTCAAAAACTTACAAAATTCTCTAACAATCAGTCGTAGATAATTTAATACATTGTAAATATCTATATATTCTAGAATTCAAGTCATTCTAATGGTCAACTATTTTGTGTTTGAAATTGGCATAGTTGTATTTATTGAAGCTCTACTCCTTTTGAATTAAGATTGGATTTTTGTCTACACTCTTGCTCATTTATTGTGTTGAAAATTTATGTATGCCTTACTAGGTAGTTAAGCATTTTTTTAAAGCTAGGAACAAATAATTATATTACAGTTATTCCACATTCTAGATTTTTACCTAGATTTACCATTATAGTTCTAACATGACCTAATAATGCTCAGATTTCTTCATGTTTAATTATCCTAATAGAATAATGAAATTAAGTTGTTCTATTAGGTAATATAATTACTTTTAAATTGTGAGACTCTTTGTACTATGTCTTTTGATGTTGTTGAATCCTTGCCACTTTCAGTCTAGTTATCTAACCCTTTACATTTCTTACTTTAGTTTGAAACCCCCCCCCATTAGGTAAATTATCTAGGCACATAAGAACCAACCTTCTCTGGAGGTTGACTCAGAGATCCCTATTTTTGAGCCATCCAATCTTGGTCGAGGTCTTGAGGGCACATTTGATTCACTTAGGTAGATTTTGGACAAATAAGCATCATAGATCATACTATCAAATTGGAGCCAAATGCGAAGTATTTCAAGAAAAAACAATAGCTTTTAAACTCTAAAATTGAAATAGACATGAAAAAGGAGCTTTTGAAATTCTTTTAGGACCAAATAACCTTCCCAATAAAGCACTTGGCTTGGGTAGCCAACCTAGTGTTATTCTAGAAGAAAATTTGTTATGAATTATTACATCATAGTTAAAGTATATGTAAGTTGATTAACCACTCAACATATGGTATATAAGGTCTACTATAGGACAAGGTATAACTATCCATCATAGCCTATGTGAAATGGCATATGGTATAACCACCCATCATAAATACTATGCATGCACTATAATATAGAGGTAGTTACAAGTTTAGTTAAAGGTTGTTATGCCAAAATTGGGAATTCTATGTATTTAAATATCTAACATTTAATAATATAAAGTATCAAAACATTGATTTCTAACATGTGGTATTAGATCAGGTAGAAGTAAGACCCATCTCTCCTTCTTATCCTTCTCTTGTTTCAATCTATAGAAGCTCAGGGAGCACTATGTTGAGAAGAAGTTTCAAGAGTAAATAACCTTGTCAAAGATTAATTAAGGTTAACCTCAAAAGAAGAGGTAACTAGCTTCTTCATGAAGAAAATTCCATGGAAAATACAATTTGGCTAAACCTCAAAAATTTTATTATCTTCTCAATGAATCAAAATTCCATAAAATATTCTTAGAAATCAAACTCTTGCTAAAAAGGTCTCGGGGTGAAAATCCCTACCAAAGACTAGTAAGGTCATAGCCTACAAGTAGAAACAAAGTCAATATCAATAGAAAAGAAATAGGATCATAAGAATTCTATGTAGAATAAATTGCCACTTCAAATTCATTAAATAATTCATTAAAGATTCTTTAAAGAATTGCGATAAAATCACTAAAGGCAAAAGCACAATAGCATATTCAAGAGAATTTTTAATACTATCAAGATTTGATATTTGTAAGCATAGTTTAACCCATAATAAGTCTTGATATTTGCATCTACATATATAATCAAAATATTAATGTGTGATAGGAGATTACATTCTTTTACCAAGGTAGCAACAAGGTATTTAATTTTCCTTGACTACTTGTGTTTGCTCTCAAGAAAATAACATGATCTATCTTTGGAAAAAACATTTATCTGTGGAGGTGATGATGTTTGTAACATAGTTTTTAGTGAATTATTTTTCTCATGGGGTAAAAATAGGTACAAATGGATAAATAAGTTCATGCAAAATTAGAAAGCTCTTAAAAGTTCTATCTAATGAGGCTTCCATGTTCAACAAAAAAAACTATACATTCAAAAATGGCATTGAAGCCATATGTGTGTGTATATGTATATGTATATGTATATGTATATGTATATGTATATGTATATGTATGCATGTATGTGTGTGTATATATATGTATAGATATGTATGTATGTATGTATATACACATATACAGAAAATAATACTATACAACTCTGGGAGCAAAAGGAAGAAGAACTTAGGTGATCTAGAGTCTTATATCTAAAAACATCTCATTAAAAGCAACACAAATATTTTCAAAAGAAGCCTAAATGAGAACACGAAGAATATTGGACAATGAAGAAAATAATTGAAGAAACCTAGGCAATAAAGAATATAGTCAAGATAATCAATATAACACTAAAAAGAATTATGGTGTCATCTAGCTTAGTTAATATATGTCAAGCACCCATAAAGAATTCAAGCCTAAAATCACACAGAACTAAGGAGTGCTTGTGTGCCCTTTTGTGACTCAACAAACTATCTCAAGCATTTGACTCGATATATTTTGAAGTTGCAGGTTGAAAACAATCAAAGTCAATCAAAACATTGAGCTTCAAATTGTGTATTATTATTTAAGGTTTGAAAAGTATCAACATTTCCATCAGAGTACACTTTTTCCAAGATATAGAAGCCATCAAGATAAAGAAGTCAATTTTGGAGTGTTTGTAGACACTATTGATAAGCAAGGAATGTGCATGGAGAAATTTGTACATTTCCAATTATTGTAAATATAGACTAGAAGAATTATAAAAAGCATCGTGCCTGATTGCAATGCTAGAATTCCATTTTCTAATGAACCACTTAGATATTAACATGTGGATAAAGAGAATTGGACATGAATGGACATCTTTCAAAATCCAGACTTCAACACTTTTTAAAGGTTTTCTAAATATCACACATTAAAAGTGGTGGAACTATTAAAGCAAATATATTGTTGTCATTCCTTTATTTGAATTGCAAGTGAAAATGAAAGGCACACATAAAATTTTAAAAAGTGAGGAATATTCCATAGAGGAAGAATACTCCCTCTATATTTTATTTTACCTAGTGAGGCACTAATTTTATCATAATTCAAGGCAATAGTTAAATCAAAAGTACAGGCTTATGTATACTCACTGGAAAGCATTTTTCAAGGTTGATTCAATGAAAGAAAAATATTTGAGTTTTGTGAAGATTTACTATAACTAGTGGAGTACCAAATTTTCAATTACTTGATTCCCAACTATTAAGGGTGAATAACTATGTTTTCTAGAAGACTAAACTTATAACATAGCTCAAGTTTGAATAAATATGACAAGTTGTAGATAGAACCATTACCCATCCTACTATAGAAGCTCAATATTGGACAAATTTTGACAAGGCAAATATAAATGTAAGATTGATCATCATGTTTAGAGTATTAGATGAAGTACAATCATACATTTGGTATTCAACCATAGCCAAACATGCATGATAGAAGTTACATATTGTCTTTGAAGCAAAAAAAAAAACAAAATCAATTTCTATTTCTCTAAAACCAAATCCATTACTTGAAGATGAAAAGTGGAGAAAAAATTAAATCTTTCATGAGAAAAATTGTTGAATTATGAGCATCACTACAAGCATTATGAGAAAAGGTATCTGAATTGTTTTAAGATCTATCCCTTTTCAATATAATTTATTTATGAGTACATTAAGTATCATTTAATAAACGCTAATCTTTAAAAATTTGGTGAACCTACTTCAAAAATTAGAGGCCTCACATTCAAGACAAGAAGAAGAACAAGTACTTATTACAAATTAAAAAGGGAAGAAACCATTCAAAATATGCATAAGACCTCAACAATGGTTCCAAAAACAAATAAATAATTCTCAAGGATATCAAATCATAGAAATTATTCTCAATAAAGAAATATTTTTCACACATAAAATTTGTGTGCACTTTGTGGTAGAAATTGCTACCCAATGAATGATTGTTAGATATTCCATTTACAAATGAATCACCTTCATGAGAGATAAACTAATAGCAAGATAAGTTATATTTAGAAAAGCAAAATTAAATTTGGAGAAAGGTATAGCTAAATAATGTATCTAAATAAAACCAAGTTAAATAATAAGAAGAAGAGCATGTGTTTGTTGCACAAGCACAACTAAGACAACACAATAATTATTGGTATGAATCAAAAGCAACCAAATAAATGCCAATTTAGGAAAATATATCCATCCATATTGTTCTAGTCATAGAGGAAGAATATCTCCATGGAACACCACATTTAATAACTTCAACAATCAGTCCAATTCAATGGAAAATCAATAGAAAAACAAATGAGAAATCAAAAGTTGCAACATATTTAAGAACCTAAGATGAAGTAATTAGAAGTTATGAATATAGATTTAGAATATGATTCATCCTCATTTGTAGAAGAATCTGATGAACAATATTAGGAATTCATACATTAAAAGATTTAATCAAAGGCTTTAAACATTCAATTACATTCATTAGTAGCACATCATGCCATAAATCAAAGGAAGTTCAAATACATCATTTATCACAAGCAAAGGCTTAATAAAATGAATGAAGTTATGGTGAAGAAGAAAATACAAGGGGTGATAGACCTCACTATAGTAGAGGGTATTCCTCAAAACAAGATTTAGCAACAAGTCTACATGTCAAGATAGCATTTGGTCTCAACAAGAATTGGTATACTCAAATTACTTTATGAATATCCTCCTCATGGAGATATTATAGGAGGTACATTATTTATGCATTTAATTTATAAGTATTTTTTATTGAATAACTATTTATAATAAGTGTGTTATTAGTGCATATTCAATGGAATCCAACACTTTTAAGTACCATAGTAGAAAGTCTACATTGAATGTGGTAATTTCTATCTCAAATTCCAACATCACCATAGAACATTTCATCAAATTAGAAGCTAATATTCAAAGTCTAAATATAGAGCCAGAGCTATGACTATGATATAATAAAGGAGGGAATGTTAATAATTATTACATCATAGATAATGTGTATGTAAGTTGAGTAACCACTCAACACATGGTATGTAAGGTCTACTAGAGGACAAGGGTATAACCATCCATCATAACCCATGTGAAATTGCATGTGGTATAACCACCCATCATAAGGACTATGCATGCACTATAGGATAGAGGTAGTTACAAATTTACTTAGAGGTTGTTATACCAAAATTAGGTATTCTATGTATTTAAATTTATATCATTTCATAATGTAAAGTATTAAAACATTGTGTTCTAACAAAAAAAAGGATAGCAATTTATACATTGATTTTAGTAATACGAACAAGACATATAATAGACCCTTATCCTCTTTTTACCAAAGAACAAATCTTACAAAAAGTGGAAGGGTCATAGATATTGTCAATTCTAGATGGCTTTGTAGGGTACAATCATTTTTTTGGTTGAACTTAATTAAATAGTTGAAGCATAAAATTGGGGGCATAATGGGGGCCATCCTCCCCATGATTCAAACTTAGATCTTCACAATGAGAGACCAAATCCATACCAATGCAATATCTCAACAATGATAGTATAATCAAATTAAAATCAAGGACAATGATCAACACAAAATAACCTTTACCACCAAATAAAATACCTTTGTATACCAACAAATACCTTTTGGATTGCTAAATGATAGGTCCACCTTCTAATTATCCATGGACATTATCTTCACAAGTATGATTGGTGATATCATACTTATATATCTTGATGATTTAACTATATTTTCAAAAAAGGGCCTTCTATGGTATAAAGGATGTAATCAGCCAAACTCTAGCCCTCATCAACATGAATTTCTTGGGGTATTTCATGATTTATGTGTTTGGGATAAATGAAACTATTGTAATAGTACTAACCCAAAATAATTATAAATATTAGAAGCATACAATATTCTTCATGAGTTAAAACCTCTATAACTACAAAGAAATGGATACATTTATCAAAAATAGGTGTTTACCATAATGAAAATTATAGGAAAATTTAGGTATTATCTGTCTCAAAGCAAAAAAAAAAAAAATGGTAGTTCTTCCTGATGTCTAATCCACTATGCTTCATGGTGAAATATGGTAAAAGAGAGTAATATGGATAAAAAAGATCTAATAATTTAACATAAAAATAAAACTCACTATGCTTATCAAAGATAGATATCTATATGAAAATCTTATCACATCGTCCCTAATAGATCTGGTAGTATTGGTCAAAGAAATAGAGATAGATTATTAGCTAGGTTATATAGGAAACATCAAGATATATATGATATCCAAATAGGTATTGGAGTGATTTACACTAAAGAAGAGGTCCTAATTCAGGCAAAAAATAATGCAATATGTATGGATGGAAAATGTACTTTTAAAAAAGAATACAATGGGTTTTTGTTAAAATGTATTCAAAAGAATAGGATAAAATCCTTAAAAAGAGTACCATGAAAAAGGAGTGTATTATTATGCCTAAACCATAATTCATAAGAACTTGAAAATAGTTTATTATTTACCTACAATCGTATTTTATGACTTCCAATGGGTCAAAAAGTGTAAGGCCTATTGTATGCTCATGGGAAGAAGAAGAAAAATGTCAATTCCCTTGAATCCTATAATTGTCACCACACCCTTATAGTAATGGGACCTCCACTTCATTGGCAAGATGAAATACTTATCTAGTGTAGAAAATGGATGGATTTTAACTACAATAGACTATTTCACAAAATGTGTTGAAGCAATGCTAGTCAAATTAACAAACCAAGAAGTAGAAACCTAAATTTTGGAGTAGATTTGGAACACCCTCTACAAAAATTATTAATAATTCCAGAACCTTCATAGGATTTTAGGTGATTAAGCTTTTCCTGGAGTATGGATTTATGCTGAAAATCACTTCTAATTACTATCCCCATGGTAATGGCCTGGTAGCATCCACTAGTAAAAACATTGTGAGTATTCTAAAGAAGACAATAGTTGAACCATAGAGGTATTTTCATACTAAGATAATGAAATAATAATGTACATATCAAGTGACACCCAAGGCTTCTACAAGATCATATTTTTATAAGTGGATTTTTAAAAAGAAAACAATGTTGTTAATCAAACTAGAACTTCATTCTCTCCAAATGTCCCAATATTTGGAACTTGAAGATACTAAAATAGATATGATGCAAGAATAATTAAATTCCTTAACATCCCTATTTTAATAAAATAATAATATATTTAAAATGATGATATAACATCAAATAGTAGTTAAAATATGGTTTGACATAAGGGCAACTGAAATGGATTACAAAGAAGATATTTTGGAATTCAAGTGAGATGAAGATAGATCTAAACTAGGGATTCACTAAAATTTTGATTACCTTTAGAGAGGACCATACCAAATCCTCTAGATTATTATTCCAAATCCTTATACACTTATGACTATGTATGAGATGCTACTATCAATTTTAGTCAATGGGTAGCACTTGAGGCTCTTTGGAAGAGGCATTCAATGTGGAGGAAAATATAATTATGTACATAGCAATTATTATGTCCTCTTTAGTTATTATCCTTGTTTCTACTTCCCTCTTCCTTCTAAAAATAATTGCATAGTTTTATTATTCCTTCTTTCTTCTTGATAACAATTCCATTTCTTTGTACTAAAAAATAATAATAGTGAAGGTGGATGAAGTGAATCACTCTCATAGTTGAGTGATTCTCTCAATACAATGAGCAATTCACTTGTTGAAGTCTGTTTGAACAAAATCAATTAGTTGGACTAAAAAATTGAATCATATCTAGGCCAATCACTTGTCCAAAACATTATTTGTTAGCACATGTAGACTAAGGGGTATTAAACCCCCTTCACAACACTACCCCCTCACTTCATATGCCAATCGACCCAAAAAATATTGAATAAGTTTGTGTTGAAGAGTCTTATCCCACATTATAGAATCACTCTTATGCCAACATTCTACAAGTCTATAGTGAATAAATTTGGCCTATGAAATCTTGGCCCCCACTGTTCCATCCATTTGGATCTAAAGCACTAAGTGGTTGTTAGGGTTGAATTAAAATGGGTTTCCCTATTATGCCAATCATCCCCTTGAACAAACCATGAGCCTTCTATGAAAAATGATCACTGGACCATTCATCCATGTGTTCCTATTTCACATAATTGATTAGGTTAAACCCTAAATAGACTTATTAATTCACCAATTTGTGTCTCTAATTACTTCCCTAAGAATAGTTTTCTATGTAAGAGGCAAATCGCTCTTCCTTTCAGAGTTGTGAAATTCTCTAAGTTCTTAAGGACTAAATTACTCCTTTATGGCCAAGTGACCATGAAATAATTTTTTTCCAAATTTCCATATTCAAATGATTAATCGACCTAATTAAATTGGATGCTCCTTCACTAGGATAATCAGACCTTTTAATAAAAATTACCCAAGTCCATCTCATCTAGAAAATTGCTAACAAAAACAAGCAAGTCACTTCATTTTTTAAGTGATTCACTATACATCAAAATTTGACCAACTTTCTCATAACTAGTTAATTACTCCACTTATTGAGTGAATCGCTTATATACCCATACTTGTAAAAAAATTATTTCCCTTCAAAGAATCCCATATTTTATTCCTCCATCATGGATATCATTCCACCTCCACTTGTCCATCCATACCTAAGGCTAACCCCATAACCCTGCCATCCATAATCGTTGTCTCTCTTGTGTCAACCATGACAACATGATTCCAAGAAAAAGTATCTAAAGTGGGGGCATCCAAGGGGAATGAAAATAAGAAGTATAGAAGAAAGGATCCTACCCCTCCATCCCAAATATTAGAGGAATTGTTTGTGAACCATATAGGAGGTTGGAGGAGGAAAAATTTAAACATGCCCTTGTTGAGTTGACAAGGGATACCCCAAGAAGATTCAACATAGGGTTTAAATTGAATACTATAGAATAATATAGGATTGGACATAAGGGTTAGAGGTGAACCTTGTGTCTTAAATATACAATTTTTTAGATTTTGTGGAGGCTTGTGTCAAAAAGACATAATTTGGTGGAATGAGTATCAGGTTATCAATATGGGAAAATGAGTCCTGCATCAAGGAGGACGACATTAGAAATATTTTGGACATGGTGGATGACCCAAAAAAATTATGCACATACAATCCTCTGGTTCAAAATTATTATTACTATAGGTTCAACTAGCACTACTAGAGGTACTTCTTAATCCTTCTTTTAAAAAATCCTGCCATAGTTAGAATGGTTAAATAATGACTTCCATTTAGTCCTATCTATGATTACATATTTTTTTGGATAAATATTGATTCTAGGATCTACAAGGAGCATATCATGCTCCTACATATAGTAGAGAAATATCTAGGTCACTTATAGATGATCAATTTCATAAAATACATTATAAACTAGATGAACCAAAAATTGAAATAATTTAAAGAAAAAAAAAGTTCATATTTACTTCTTACCTAATATGGTCGATTATCTACCAAAATAAAGAGTGATTTCCCTTGTTGTAGCTAAACAAAACTATGGTATATGGAAATCCACTTTTAGTAGTGGACTACCTACACATACATATCTTGTTGAGAATTAGGAAAGACCTCCTATCACTTAAATGACACAATCTACCATCCCATAATGGATATTCTAAGAGGTATAGTATCTAGGCTATTAGAGGAGGCCCAAATTCTACTAAAGTGTGAGAAGAAATGGATACTTTTACTTGGATAAAGCCAAATAATTCATCCATTTATTTGCCTTCTTACCCATGCCTTTTGAACTACCTATGCATATGCCCAACTATTTCTTCAACCTAGAGTATGTTAGGTAGTTGGAATATATCAATAAAAAACACTTATTGAAGCAAAATAAGGCCAAATTTTATATCCTTAAGCAACAAATCATGCAAACAAATCTATAGTTATGAAATTTCTATAAATAAAATTGAAGATAAAATTTAAAACATGGGGATTAGTATCAATAAATTGTGTGTTTCTATTAGTAAAAAAATAGGGATGTAATTTTGAACATCTAGGGTTTCAGGTCGGTGCTGAAAATTTTTATGAAAACTAGTGTGTTGGCTAGTGAAAGGTGTGTTGTAGTTTGGCTTTAGATATGGAAGATTCGGGGATCCTGGTGACCCCTAATATTTGTCTTTTAAGGATGATGTTTTGAATAAGGATGCCTCTTCTTTTGATCATGCAAATGCCATGAATTTTTTGTTGCATGCAACCCTTGATATTGTTTCCAATTCCTCTTCAACTTCGAAGTCGAAGAATAATGGATGCTTGGAAAAAAACAAAGATCGTCTTATCTTGGTTATCAGTATTGATTATGTTGTGGATGATGTTTTATATTTTTTTGAGCATGCGCTCATCTATAAATTCATGAGTCTCAGAATTTCTATGCCTTTTTTAGAAAATTGGGTTAGGATAAATTGGAGCCTTGAAGGTGATCTAGATATTATTCTTGCAGCTAATGGGTATTTTATTATGGTGTTCTCCTATATGGCAGATCATATTAAAGTGTTCTAGGGGTGTCCTTACTTTCACAATCTGTATGGATTATTTGTCAAACCCTGGTATTTAGGGTTTAATCCAATGGAGGAGAGGTATTCCAGGATTCCTATGTGGGTATGTTTACCATGACTTCCTATGGAATATTGGAGGTTAGATATTCTTCATTATATTGTATAGATTGTCGGGGAACCTATTGGTTTGTATTGCCAAACTTTGGATAGGAAATTTTCTTCTTTAGCACGGCTCTATGTTGAAGTAGATCTGAATAATTTGTTGCCTAAATAATTGGATATTAAACTAGGAAACATGTCTTGGGTCCAAAAGTTATATTATGAGGCTCTTCCATTTTGATTCTGTATATTCCATGAATATGGGCATCTTCAGAGAAACTGTAAGAAAGTGAATTATCATCCTTCATCCTCTTCATCTGAATTTCAAGATGCATCTACAAAGGTAAAAGGAAAATCTCATATGGTTAATGAGATACCCAATTCTAATGGATTTATTCCTATTAAGTCTCGTTCAAGATCTAGGCCTTTTGTTCGTTAGAATAAAGGTGTTGGGAAGGGAGGTTCTGGTAATATATTTGATATTCTTGAGACTTTTAGGAACCGCATGTTGAGGAGCAAGTCTGGAACGAAGGTGATATGGATGCTTGTATTCAAGATCCAGGTACTTGTTCTTTCCTAAATATTTCTTTTGAAATGAAAACTTATGATAAGGAAGGGGTGGTGCCTAATAACCCTCTTGTAGTAAATTAATATAAGTCCAAAGAGGTGTCAGATTGTCTTGATAAAGTTCTTGATCATTCCCCTTTGGCTAAAAACTTGATTAAGGGTAATGAGGATGATACTAGGTTTGAACCCTCCCAAGATAGGATTGTCAGAGAGGAAGGGAAAAATAAAGTTTCTTCTGTGATAGGTATTCACCCAAAAACTATCAAAAATGGTGGGGTGGAGAAGGTGGTAAAAGTAGGAAGAAATAAGGATCAAGAAAAAGTGAAATTGATAGGGGAATCCTTAGTTGAGTCTAGTGTTGTTAAGACATTAGATTCTCACTTCTCTTTTCCCCCAAAATGAAAGTGATGGAAACAACTTTTTCTTTGGTATGGAGAAGGGTTATTTGTGAATATAATTCCATTATAGTGGTGTCTCTTCTGAATAAGCATTTTCATGATGCTTCCTGGTTTATGGCCAGAATAGTGAAATAGATTTTGAGCTTGGCTAAGAATTTTGTTGAAATTTCCTTTGTTCATATCCAAAGAGAATGAAATAGAGTGGCTAATTGTTTGTCGAAGTGGGCTTCTAAAGTATTCCCTTATTGGAAACCTGATAGCTAGAATGATCTTGATCAGGAGAAATCCAGACTCCTTAATCAATTAATTCATGAGGACCAAGAAAGATAATTTCAAGGTGGAGGAACCTGATTGTCATGGGTTCTTGTGTCCTGTAGAAGTTTTTAGAATGTTCCATGTATTTCCTTGGTAGATTTATTATATTTTGTATGATGTGTTGGCTTCGATCACTTGGAAATCCTTGTAGAATTTATTGTTTTAGATTCTGAATAAATTATTTTTTCCCAAAAAAAAAAATTAAAACATGGGACTTCAATAGTTGAGATATGTCTACCCCTATGACCCTAAAGGATACATTCAATTACAATTAAAGGTCAAGAATTTATACACATTCTATATGCATGAGAGAAGATACATAGTGGAAAAGGAGATAAACCCTTTAGAAGAAGTGGACCAAGCCACTCTAAAGGAGCAAGCAAGGATATGAAAATAAAATTCAATAGCCAAAGACTACAAGATGAATTATTAATATATAAGGAGACTAGAGAACTTAGGATAATCATGGAGGAATATCCTCTTCTAGTAGATAATGATGTACAAGACAATATGTAGTGAATTTCAACTACATGCAAGACTCGATAATAAATAGGTGAAGAGGAAAAAATGTCTAAGTCCATCCACAAGACTATAATTCTCAACAAACACAATATGGTAACATGAATTAGAGCATTTGGGAGGGGACCCAAGTAATAAGGATCACAAAGGAAGAAAAATAGCACTTTTGAAAGAAATTTTGGGCAAGAATGAGCACAAAAGTGCAAAAATTAGGGACCTAGAGTTAAAGCTACCCACAAAATGATAATAACTATAATTCTAGTAAAGGTCCAAGATGACATCATGTGTAAAAAGGTGCTCATTAGGATTGCAAACAAAAGACCAACATAATTGAGTGTCACTTAGACTCGATAGAAAACTATAAAGAGATTGTATTCTAGGAAGCAATAATAGCAAGCCTTATGTGATCAGTATGAGTCTCAAGATTGATAGAAAACTTTCTTAATAAGTGTAGCCACAATAATTGTTACTAGAGCTTTTATTTTAAAATGGGAAATAATCATAAATGCAACATTTAAAAGGGAACTACTAGTATACTAAGCCCTTAAGAAAGGACTTCCAACTAGACTCAATCCTACCATACATAAATGTAGAGTGGCATCTTGAGTTGAAGAGAGATAGATGTTGTAGGTTTCCTATCCATTTCATAGTAGGGGAAATTTTTGAATTCTAAATTTTTTAGAGAATATATAAATACCCAACTTAGAGCCTTGGGGTGGGGGAGAATTGTATATTCATACGTAATAGTTGACCTTGTGTATAATATTTCTCTCAATTATTCTTCTATATATCAATTTGAACTCAAACCTTGAATTATCTTACTTGCAGCCTTCAAACTTCTTTCTTTATGGAATGTATGTATTAAAAACTTCATATATACATAAGGAGCTATGAATAATATCTTTTGGTATTGGTCCTTATATGTGTGTATTAATCTATATGAGAATTTTTGGCTAAATATTATTTTGCCTTGGTTCTTATACATATTTCTTGTGGATGAATGACTATACTAGATTGAGATTGTGTTTATTTTAACTATTTTCGAAATTATGTATTTGCTTATGTGTTCCACTAGTATATAAAATATTTCATAATCTCGGTACATCATCGTCCATAGTTTAATATAGTTTCTTCTCTATTTTCCTTCTTCCCTTTTCCTTGGCAATATCCAATAGATTAGGAATAGCATAAGAGATTTAGCATCAAATATCATATCTAATAAGAATTAATCCTTAGAAAAATTCCCAAAGGTTATCCTATGAGCTATGGTCCCACACCTTCAAAATTGTTGGACTATTATTCTCTACATATGGCATGGGTATCGAGTTCATCTATCTATTTCAATAGATGGCCATGACACTTTGAGCATCTCCAATAATTTTACTGGCATGTCTAGTAGATAAATATAATTTTATTCACCCCACAATTTTTATTAAGATTGATTCTCAAAATAATACAAAGAAGAAAAGCTTAAGAGTAACACCCACCATGCATGACAATAATTTTACTAGTATTCCTGGTGGGACTCTAATCAATGCTAACTAATATCTTGGTAGAGGCCTCAATCTCTAGATCCATTTCAAGAAAATATCTACCTGATAACTCCCCTGGCTAGAGAACTCAAAGTTTTGGAAACTCTATTGATAATAATTACCTAGTAGATTTATGAATTGTGGACCTATCACAAGGTCCAATGAGAAAATCCGTAGATATTGTTACCTATACTTAATCATGGTCATAGAAAAAGCAGGAAAATACATAATCATATGGCAACATAGTAGAATCAACTACCCATAAGGTTCCCTACCTAGAATGATGGAGGCCTATTACAATCACATATCCCATTTATAACATGGGACAAGACCCCAAACTCTACATTGAAGTCACTACCCTATTTCATAGGGGAATATTTCACCACTTCTATAGAACATCTCCATCACATATTTAACTTATTCATTATGCATAATATTGAGTCACAAAATGTCACCCTGAGGCTACTAGTTATATCCTTCAAAAGAATGGCCTATGAATGGTACATTAGTCTCCAACCACATTCAATTGAAATATAGGACCAGCTTACAGACCTATTGATTTTTAAACTTGGAAAAATGGTAGATGGTGTGTCTCTTCTATAACAACTAACTACCATAAAAAGAGCTCATATAGAGATGATGGACAACTTCAACACCAAATTTTAAAATACCTTGAAAAGAACACTCGATGATGTCTAGCCACTACTAGATATAACTTTCATTTACTTCCTCAATATTACCAATTCTAAGACTGCTATAATTATCAAGTCAAAATGAAGAAACTCCTTACCCCAAGCCTATTATCTTGCCATTCCAAAAAAGAATTGATTTAAAAATGGATCCTTTAATACCTTTATTCCCAAATGTTCAACCTCCCTATTATCTACCTCTCTTTTTTTTCTACTAATTTTTAGTTGACCCCTACTTTAAGCCTAGTCCTATTACAAGTCCCCCCTCTTCCTCTAGAACAACCTTCTATCAACCCATAATTTTCTTAGTTAGACAAGATAATTAACCTATTAAGGACAATATATAATGACGTCATAGCCCTTAAAAGGAAATAAAACACCCAAATATTCCAATATCAAAACTATCTAAAACCTCATTTCCAATAGGGCTATCAGTTATTTGTCTCCCCCTAATGGTTATCAAACACATATCTCCCAATTTTATAGAGATTATAATCAACCTCAAACCTTGGACCTCTATATAGTGACCATATCTACTCCTTTATGATAATTTCTTTTCAATCCAATAAAGGATTTTGTTCCCATTCAAAATAGTTATGTAGGAGATCTATATACTTAGAAATATCAATACTCAACCACATTCCCTAGTAATCCCAAAGATCCTAAACAAGCCATTTATACCCCACTACATGCTACCTACTCAAATCCAAGCATAGGACTAGGCCTCTAGTACTCCAATCAAAAATACTAACTTGGTAGAGTAAACACCGGTGACCTAAGATGAGGGAGAAGTTTACAAATTGAGCAAACATCTTGACATCCAATTGATTACAAGTTTAGTTTGATATTGTCACAAGAATAAAAATGAGGGCTACAGAAGAGTAATGATAATCAAAATAGGTAAGCCTAGGCACCTCACCAAAAGTTTCCAATCAAGAACTAAGTCAACCCAAGCAATATAATTAGGTAAATCAAAGAGAGATTGTTCTAAAACCAACTAGAGCTCTCATTTCTATAATGGAGAGGCCGAGAGGCCGAGACCTTAGTGGATAACAAGAAGTGCACCTAAAATCCAACCTCTTGAGTCTTTTAATGTGGTGGAGCATTTAAATAAGTTCATTATTCCAATGTCATTTTGAGACATCCTCACCATGCCATAATAGATTAAATGTTTAGAGGAATCCCTATAGAAGTAGTGGTATCAAAAAATAGAAGATGCCAATGGTCCTATAGGTATGTGTTCCTAGGCCAAGTAGACCCAAACCCCTATAATTTTACTTTATGCTCATATGTGAGGATAATTTGATCCATAATTTCCTAGTTGAATTGGGATCAAGCACTTCAGTTATGCCTAGGCAAGTGGAATATGTGCTATGACTAGCTTACAAGTTGGCCAATCAAGGGGTGTTCCAATTTGATGGAACCCTAATTCAAATATTTGGTCTTGTAATAGACCTCTTGCTCATGCTACATGCATGCTCCATTGTAACTATGTTTCAAGATGTACCTATGATCAGGTTACTGATTTTCTGTAGCATATACCTATTCAAATACTTCACTACCAATTGGAAGCTACTTATCATTGGATTGGATACATATGTTTCAAGGAATATGCTATGGTACTAAGGTAAATATTCCACCTAAACCACTATATATTCATCACATGGAACATGTACCAACACTCAATGTTGAAGTAGATAAGACATTCCTAGCAAAAGAAAGCTAGTCCAAGTTTAATTTGCTAGTGAATGAGATCCACACTATAGTTCCTAATGATTGAATAGATGAATGGGATTCAAAAATGTGGGACTCAATCCCATATGGCATCCTTGAATTGACCTTATTAATTTACCTATCTAATTTAGGATAAGAATTTATTCCTACCTGAGGTTACTAACACTTTAGAAGTGATTAGGATTTGGAAGCTCTACTTTTTATGGAGCCAAATGTAAGAGGAAAGGAGTTGGAAACTATTTAGTCTTTCCTAGAGTAGAAAATGACTTATAGGCATATAGGCTATAGTTCAACTACTCAAAAAATTTCATTGACTATAAGGTAATGATGCATGATCTCTAACTCATAGCCAAAAGGAAGATCAAAATTTTGTAGATATATGGTGATACTAAGCTAGTTTTTATGCAAGTAAGATCCCAATACCTAGCTAAGAATAGGTTAATAAAATTATATAGGCACATGGTTTGGGATCTTTGGGAAGCATTCAAAGTAATCAATCTAAAGACTATTCCTTGGACTCATATCATTTATTTAGATCATATGGTAGTCATTGATGCACAATTGGATCTAGTAGAAGACCAATTGCGCAACCACCAATATGTCAATGTTAACATTAGACTAGTAGTCCCAGAAAAACAAAGCATACTAGTAAGACTTTGATGGTGATGAGCATATCATCTAATTCATCCAATAGGAGGTTTATTTTTTGGATGAATTGGTACTAAAGTTGTAGGAAGCTTATGAAGATCAAATCATTCAACTCAAGACCAATAATATTTCTAAAGGGTTGGTCACATTGGAGTCTTTTTTTAATCCAAATGATCAATTCAAAGGCCAAAAGATAATTATAAAGGAAAAATATTATTATCAAGAAGTGGATAAAATAATCATTTAAACATTTTAAATAGGGAAGGTAGCCACCCCAGAGGAAAGTGAATTCCTTGTCAGCCCATCTCAAAGTATGATGGAGTTATAATTTGGAGCTATGTAGACTTAAATGGGTATGAAAAAAAATCATCTAGCATACAATAGAACTAGACCTAGATGCAAAGCCAATAAGGAAAAATCAGAGGCCTATCAACCCAAAGATTAAGTCACTCATGAGGAAGTAGTTGATCAAGCTATTAGAGGAAATAATTATATGCCCAGTGTCTAATCTGGTTCTCATAAAAAAAATAATGGATAAATTTGATTGTGCCTACACTTCAAAGATCTCAACTAGGTGTCACTAAAAGACTATTGGATTTTAAGCCTTACTACCACAAAATATCATAGATCCCAATATAAAAAATCCACAATAGTTTAGGTTGAGATATCAATAATCAAAATTAGAATTATATATATGAGCAATCAAATATATATCCAAGACAATATAATAATGAAATAAAATTCACTTATAATATCAAATATAAATGTAAAATGGCCAAAATCATTCATGTACATGCATGAAGAATACTTACAATAGAATTTTTGTGTCAAAAATATACAAACTTGAGATTTTCTCTTTTTCAAATACATTTCATGGAGCTTTGTCTCCATAATATAGCTATACAAGATAACTCTTCAAATTCTTGACTATTGCTTTCCATATGACCTTTGGATTCTTATCTTGCCACTTGTATACAAGACTCTTAGTCTTCTAGCATACCTACTTACATGACACATGTGCATATCCTGCACATCCTAATCTATCAAATAATGTAATATTCTCTAACACTCCCCTATATTACATTATTTGATATAAGTTGTTCTTGATGTACATAGATGATTTTGGAATATCTAAAATTTGTTTCAAGCAAGTGCTTTTGTAAAAATATCTACAATCTGAACCTTAGTAGAAACATGTTTTAACTGAATATGATGATTTTGAACATGATCCCTGATAAAATGATATTGAGCTTCAATGTGTTTTGTTCTTTCATGAATCATTGGATTTTTTATTAATTTAAGTACTCCTTGATTATCACAATTTATTATTGTAGGAGTTCTTCTGATTCCCATATCTGATAATATGTACTATAACCAAAGTGCTTCACAGACTACATCTTTTGTTGCATGATATTCTACTTCTATAGATGAAAGTGCTACTGCATGTTGTTTTTTATGTACCAAGAAATAGGTCCAGAACCAAGATAGAAAACATAGCCTGATGTAGATTTTTTATCATCTATAGATCCAACATAATCAGAATCTGAATATCCCTATAGACAAAATTTGTCATCATCTTTTTTATATGTTAGTCCATATTTTGTAGTCTTGCTAATATATTGTAGTATTCTTTTTGTGGCTTTCCAATGACTTTCTCTAGGTTCTTGCATAAATCTTGAAAGATAATTTATAGCAAAAACTATATCTGGTCTGGTATTTGTTAAATATAGAAGACTTCCAATTAATTGACGATAGATAGTGGTTGAGACTAGAGGTGTCTCATCATATCTAGACAATTGCAATCCTTGCTCCATAGGAGTATCTTTGGGTTTACAATTTTTCATCCTGTATTTTTCAAGTAATGATTTTGCATACTTTGTCTGTGTTATTGTGATATTGTTTTCATTTTGACAAATTTCCAAACCAAGACAATAATGAAGGAGCCCCAAATTTATCATTTCAAAATCCTTTTCTAGATCCCTTTTAACTTCATCTATCAAAATTTTAGAGCTTCTTGTGATTACTATATCATCAACATATACTATAAGTATTATTCTGTCATGTCCAATCTTTTTGTATAGATATTTGGATCTGATAAACTTCTTTTAAAATTATGTTGTAATAAATGATTATTAATCTTTATATACCATGCTCTTGGTGCTTGCTTTAGACCATATAAGGATTTTTTCAGCTTGCAAACCTTTTGTTCCTATCCTTTGATCATAAATCCTTCTGGTTGTGACATATATACCTCTTCTTCAAGATCACCATTAAGAAATGCACTTTTTACATCCATTTGATGAAGTTTCCATCCAAGATGTGATGCTAAAGCACAAATTGTTTGAATAGTAGTCATTCTTGTTGTTGGTGCAAAAGTTTCTTCATAATCAATTCCTTCTATTTGAGTATATCCTTTTGCAACTAATCAAGCTTTGTATTTTTCAAGTGAACCATCTGCTTTATATTTGATCTTGTAGATCCATTTACATCCTACTATTTTCTTTCCTTGAGGTAAATCAACTAGATTCCATGTTTTATTTTTTATTAATGTTGCATATTTTGATTCCATGGTTGCCTTCCATTCTGGATGACTTAAAGCATTTAGAGTAGTTGTAGGTTCTACTATAGAACTTATCAATCCCCTATTTATTCTTATTAAACTACAAGTTTGAGGTCTTGTAGTAGTGAGATATGGCATTTGCTCTAGTTTTGAGTCCTTAAGTGTATCTCTAAGCCATATTGGTTCTTTCCTTTGAAGTGTTGTAGTAGTTTCTAAGTTCTCAATTTGTTCATCATATATTTCTGATTTTGAGTCTTCACTTGATGAGTCTTCTTCTAAAAAACTTAGAATTATCCCTGAATCAACCTTTTGTTCTTTAATAACATTTTTGTTTCCTTCGTCAAATACTACATCTCTGCTTATGTAAATTTTCTTTGTTGTTGGATCAATTATTCTGTAACCTGTTGAATCATCATCATAACCAAGAAATATTCCACACATAGTTTTGTCATCTAGTTTAGTTCTTCTTTGCTTTGGGATATGCATGTATGCCTTACATCCAAAGATTCTCAATTGTTCTACTATTGGTTTTTGTCCTGACCATACTTCTTCAGGAGTAACATTTTTTAGTATCCTTGTAGGTGATCTATTTTGTAAGTATACAATTGTTTTAACTGCTTCTGCCCAATATTGATGATCAATATGAGCTTCTTTTAGCATACAATGAACCATTTCCATAATTGATATATTTCTTCTTTCTACAATACCATTTTATTGTGGTGAATATGTTGTAGTAAGTTGTCATTTTATACCATTGGTTTCTAAAAATAAGTTAAATTCTTTTGATAAAAATTCACCTCCTCTATCTGAATGAAGATTCTTGATTGATTTTCCTATTTATTTTTCCACTAGTAGTTTGAATTGTTTGAAACAATTAAATGCTTTAGATTTGAATTTCATAAAATACACCCACATTTTTCTAGAGTAATCATCAACAAATAGTTGAAAATATCTATGTCCTCCAATACTAGTAATGTTCATTGGACCACATAAATTTGTATATATTAATTCCAATGGTTCTTGAGTTCTATGTTGACTGAGTTCAAAAGGTATTCTATGTTGTTTCCTTGCTAGACATTCTGGATAGATTATAGATTCCCATGAAATTTTAGGTAAACCTTTAACCATTTGATGTTTACTCATCTCATTTAATGAAGATGCACTTATATGTCCTAGCCTTTTATGCCAAAGTTCTCTTGTTTCTGAAATCCTTGCTGATAGAGCCATATTTGACAATGTATCTAGAGTAAACAAACTATTTTTATAAGAACCAAAAGCTATAACTCTTCCTTGTTTGGTAATAAGACATTTTTTCTTGTCTTTAATAGTTTTGAATTCAACTGCTAGATTTTGATCCATCAGTTGAGATACTAAAAGAAGATTAGCAGTTAATCTAGGTACATATAGTACATTGCTAATTATTCCTTTTTCATTTGATAGATCAATTAAGACATCTCCTACTCCTTTGACCTCATAAGTCATACTATCTGCTATGACAACTAGTTTTTCATATTTCTCTTGAAAAGTGTTAAACCATTGTTTATTTCCTATCATATGCCTACTTGCTCTGGAATCAATATACCAATAATCCATGGTAAGTTCTTTTGAAGTTGAAATCCTTATATCTCCAAAGTTTAAATAATAACTCAAATAAGAAATTTGCAAATTTTAAATTTTCTAAACCTTTGAAGTAGAAATCCTTTTAACTCCCTAATATATTAAATTTGCAAAATTTCAAATTAAAAAAAAAATTAAAAAAACTTGAAATAGCTTCAAACCAAATAACTTCACAGCTTAAAACCTTTTAACTCCCCAAATCTTAAAAACTGAATCTTCAATTCTTAAAAAACTAAAATCACTCAAAAACTTAAATCTTCAAATTTTCAAAGCATTAAATAACTATTAAACTTTCAAAAATTAAATCCTAGTAGTAATCCTTATCACTCCATAACTTGAAAAATAAATTCAAACTTTCAAATAACTAAGGTGCATAAATATCAAAGTGGAAAACCTTATAACTCCACTTAATAAATTCAAATTTGCTTTCCCTCCAAAAATTTTAAATGATGCACCTATGCTAGAAATGTAATGTAGAACATTACCTATGGTGGTCAATGAAATTAATGATGTAATTTAATGTTGGTTAGCATGCAAAGCATTCCATCCTTCCAAGTATATTAGTGTTCCAAGTTTCATTTTTCCAATTCCAACACTTGGTATTCCTTATGCTTCTCCATCCATTATATTCTTTTTTTCTCTTTAGATGTCTTCATCAAGTTTGAATGCACTTTCTTAGGTTTGAATGTTTGTCTTGGGGTAGCACTTTGGATAGCGCTCTAATATTCATCCAAATAGCATTGCAAGTAGCACTCTAGAAAATGCTCAATTGCACATCCAGTTCTCTATTAATAGCACTCTAAACGATGCATGAATACATTTTAGTTTTATTGTGAGTAGCATTTTAGATAGTGCTCAAGTTCAAGTCTAGTTCTCTATTGAATAGTATTCTAAATGACACTTGAATACCTGTTAGTTCTTCTGTGAATAGTGCTCTAGAAAACACTCAATTTCATGTCTAGTTCTCTATTGAATAACACTCAAATAGCTAGTCATTTCTCTACTTGTAGCACATATAATAAAACTTGGGTCCTCCTATGGTGCTTGGAATAGTGTTTGAATCCTTCTGCTAGTGGTACTTAGAATAGTGCTTAGTTCCTTCAACTAGTGGCACTTAGAATTTTTTAGCAAGGTGCAATGACAGTATTGTCATTATTGTCAACACAGTCAGATAGATCGGTTGATGCAATGGATAGGATTTCAGATGTTATTCAGAGTATGTACAGTGATGTTAAATTCTTATGAGGATGTTTTTGATGTTTGGGTGAAGTTGTTACTAGGTTGTTTGTGCAAAGTTGAAAAAATCGTCATGTTGTGGCTGCTCCACAACGTACCCCAAAATTGGGGACCCACCTTTTTGCATATTTTCCAAGAAGACCGAAGTGGCCCATATGCTAAAGATCAAAGAAAAAGCAAAACACCACAAAGAAAAAAAGTGTCGCGATATCGCGACATGTTGCATTTTCGCGGTCCAAAGCAAAGAGAAAGAGCAAGAAGGAAAAAGTCGCGATATCGTGACATGTTGCATTTTTGTGACTCAAAAAGGGAGGCAAAGAGAGAAAAAAAGTGTCGCGATATCGTGACATGTTGCATTTTCGTGACTCAAAAAGGACAAGCATATAGAGAAACAAAAGTGTCGCGATATCGCGACATGTTGCATTTTTGCCAAAGGAACAGAGTAGTTGACAGTGCGTCTGATATTAGTGATGAACACCAGGATAGTGAAACTGAAGACTGCATAGTGACGTGGACCTATAAGGAATAAATCGAAGATTGAATAAGGTAATTTGTCACATAAGGACAAAATTCAATGAATAAGACAAAACGTTACATAAGGAATCTTTAATGATTTGAAATCATCTAAGATGGTCGTTACACATGGAAAGAAGCGGACGCATGCCCATGTGGAGAAAAGGAAACGAAGGGCCACAAAATAGAAATGAAAAGCCTTTTTGGAAACCAAAACACATGCATGCACAAGGGAAGGAGAAAACGAACAGTCATGGAAGGAGAAAATGAACAGTCATGGAAGGAGAAACAAAAAAAAATTAGAGGTTTTAAATACGCCATTCAAAGAGGCCATAAGTTGTTGGTGCTCCTTTCTGTTGGTGCAGATAAATTAGGGGTTGGTGCTCCTTTCTGTTGGTGCAGATAAATCAGGGGTTGGTGCTCCTTCCAGTGGGTGCTTGGTAAATTGATTGTAAAGTTGGTGCTTTGCAAAGGCTGGATTTGGATGGGAGTCCAAACAGTCATTTTGAGGATGTAGCCAAATCGGTGAACCTCGGTACATCTTGTGTTGTGTGATGTTCTCTTGTTATACTTGCTTTATTTGGTTTCAAGTTTTCATTGTTTCGGCTTTAAGAGTTGAAGATTTAAGTTTTAAAAGAGCTACACTGATTCACCCCCCTCTCGGTGTCATTGTGAGACTAACAATTTGTATCGGAGCGAGGTTCCTGAACAAGCTTAACCGGCTAGGGTGATCTTGGAAGTGACACAATGGCAGGTGGTGAAGGCTTCTCATCAAACAAAGCACCATTGTTTGACGGAACTAATTACGCATTTTGGAGACTCGGGATGCAGACATATCTTTGTGCTTTGGGATACGACATTTGGGATTCGGTAGATAGTGGATACACAATACCCACCACTTCTCCAACCGATGTTGTCGGTAAGAAACTGTTTGAGAATGACTCAAAAGCAAAGAATGCTATCATGTGCGGATTAGTGGACAGTGAACTGGTAAAGATTATGAGTTGTAAAATGGCAAAAGAAATATGGGACAAACTGAGGAGCATTCATGAAGGAGACGTTAAGATCAAGGAGGCCAAGTTACAAACACATCGAGCTCAGTTCGAAGTATTAAATGATGAATGACGATGAGAACATAGAGGCATATATGCTAAGAGTTAATGAAGTCATTAATGCGATTAGAGGACTCGACGAGGAAATCAAAGATTCTGTCATCGTGAAAAAGGTATTAAGATCTCTTCCCCAAAGATTTGATTCTAAAGTTTCAGCTATAGAAGAAGCTAAAGATCTAAATTCTTTTAGTATGGATGAGATGCATGGTTCTTTGATTGCATATGAGATGAGAATAGGAAAATCTAAACCCACAGACAGAGAAGCTACTTTTAAAGCCCATAAAAATATGAAAGCAAAACAAGAATCCGAGGAAGAAGAGACATCAGATGAAATGGAAGCAAACTTTGTTCGAAAACTAAAAAGGGGAAAAGGAAAATACAAAGGAAAGTTACCGTTTAAATGTTTCAATTGTGGAGGCGTTGGGCATTTTGCAGCTAAATGTCCACTTAATGAGAAGAACAAAAGTGATGAAGGATCGCACCAAGAAAGAAGTGAGCTGGAAGAAAAAAACAAATTTCAGAAAAGGCAACTTCAAGAAGAAAAGTTTCATCTCCAAGAATGTCAGTTCATCAGAAGACAGTTGCGGTGAGGATTCTAAAAAGGAAACAGGTGAAGCTCTTTTCATGGCACTCAAAGAAGAAAAAATAGAAAAAGAACGAGGAATGTGATGAAGAAGAAATTGATGCAGAAGTAAATTTGGAAGAGGAACTAATTGCAGCTCTGGATGAATTGAAGATAGAAAGAAAAAAGAATAAGAAAATTTCAAGAAAGCTTGAGGATGCAAATGAAATCATAACCAGTTTGAAAGTACGAGATAGAAGAATCCAAGAAAATATCTGAAGATCTCGAAGTGCAAATAACCATGAAAATAGATTATTGCAGCAAGCTAGAAGAAGAGATTGTTGGTTTAAGGATGCGGATAGAAGATATGAATCGTAAAATTAGTTGTTATCACAAACGTGAAGAAAGTTCTATGAAGATGGATAAGATCATAAATAACCAAAAGACTACGAGGCATCAAATTTGGTTTGGGCTTTGACGAAGGAGAATCATCAAATGGATCAAAGGCCATAAATGAAGAATCCATAAAGAATGAAGATAAGAAACAGGTTGATCAAGAAAAATTGACTCATGCAAAAGAAAGCAATAATGCAAGGCACGAAAGGAGAATTGACAATGATGGATTCACCAATGTCACACATCAAAGAAGAAGAAGATTTATGGCTCCTACGACAACATGGCAAAGACCATCACCCGAGGTTCAATCATCTCTTTTCCGGTTACTATTTTAAATGCAATGGTTATGGACATAAGATTTCAGATTGCAAGTATAATGTAGGACCAAGGAATTTTACCAAGTAGAAATGTTTTTTCACCTTTGATGGATTATGCAGTAGAATGTTATAACTGTCATAATTTTGGGCACATTGCAAGAAATTGTCGAAGTACATTTGCATCAAATCAATTTCAGGGAAGAAAATTTCAACCAAATGGAATGAGACAAAATAGAAAATTTCTCGAAAAACATGCACAAGCTACTGAAAAAGAAAAGTCAAAACAAGAGCCCAAAACTATAATCAAACCAAAGTGGAAAGAAAAAGAGTGATCTAAGGAAGAAAAGGAATCCCTGATCGTAC
Source organism: Wollemia nobilis (assembly GCA_028583015.1). Lineage (NCBI taxonomy): Eukaryota > Viridiplantae > Streptophyta > Pinopsida > Araucariales > Araucariaceae > Wollemia > Wollemia nobilis. The sequence continues at coordinate 9,317,337 of JAQPPZ010016858.1, read as the reverse complement.
AAACAACATTTAAAGCACAGAATAAATCTGCACCATGGATACTTGATAGTGGATGCTCCAGTCATATGACAGGTGACAAACAGAAATTTGAGAAGTTACAACAATATGAAGGTGGTTCAGTAAAATTTGGAAATAATGATGGAGCTAAGATAGTTGGCAAAGGTTCAGTTAAGATCAGTGATGGAAAAATCAAGTCAAAAGAAGTCTTGTTTGTGGTTGGTCTGAAGCATAACTTGTTGAGCGTAAGTCAGATTTGTGATAGAGGTCATGAAGTGATTTTTAAGAAGCAAGGTTGTGAAGTCAGAAAAGCAAACAGTGGAAAGTTGATAGCAACTGGATCGAGGACATCTGGCAACCTGTACACTCTCTCAGAGACTTCAGAAGGAGCTTGCTTGATTGGACAGGAAGAAGAAAATTGGTTGTGGCACAAGAGGCTCGGTCATATCAGTTTTGACAATCTAGTAAAAATCAGCTCAAAAAAGGTAGTGAGAGATATTCCCACCATTGGAAAACCATCAAATAGCATTTGTGCTTCATGCCAAAAGGGGAAGCAAACTAGAGTCTCATTTAAAACAAAAGAGTACTACACAAGCAAACCTTTGGAACTAATACATACTGATTTATGTGGACCCATGAGAACGCAAAGCATAAATGGTGACAAATATTTTATGTTGTGTATAGATGACTATTCCAGGATGACATGGGTACTATTTTTGAAGCATAAATCAGAAGCTTTTGAGATGTTCAAGGTTTTCAAAAACCAAGTTGAGAATCAAACAGGAAAAAGGATTAAATGTTTAAGATCAGATAGAGGAGGAGAGTTCATTTCAGAGGATTTTACAGAGTACTATGAAAAATATGGTATTAGGAGACAGTTTTCAGCAGCCAGGACACCTCAGCAGAATGGTGTGGTAGAAAGAAAGAACAGGACAGTGCAGGAAATGGCACGGACTATGTTGACTGAGAGCAAAGTAGTAGATAGATTTTGGAAAGAGGCAGTCCATACTGCGGTATACATCCAAAATAGGTGCATGTTGAGGACGCATGAAAGCAAAACTCCTTATGAGTTGTGGTTCGGTAAAAAGGCAACAGTAAGATACTTTAAAGTTTTTGGCAGCAAGTGTTACATCAAAAGAAGCTGAAGAAAACCTTGGTAAGTTTGAAGATAGAGCGGATGAAGGTATTTTTCTTGGCTATTCGTCAAAAAGCAAAGCTTACAAATGCTACAACAAGAGGCTAAGGAAAATTGTGGATAGTGTCGATGTTAAAGTTGATGAAGGTAGGGAACGAGTAATTAGCTATGAAGAGAACTACCCAATTTATGAAGAGGTTATTGAAGGAGATGAGGAAAAGGAAACGAAAAAGAAACAAAAAATTGACTCAGATGATTCAAACAGTGATTCAGAAGTGGAAGAAAATAAGAAATTCAAAACAAGTAGCTAGTAGAAAGATCATCCTAGAGAGCAAATAATTGGAGACCCCACAGTTGGTGTTCAGACAAGAAGAAGAGTAGTAAGTAACTACTCTCTATTATCCAACATTGAGCCCAAAAATGTTGCTGACGCAAGCAAAGATGAAAGTTGGATGAAGGCAATAAATGAAGAATTAGATCAGATCGAGAAAAACAAAACTTGGGAGTTAGTACCAAGACCCGCAAATAAAAATATAATCGGTACTAAATGGGTCTTTCGAAACAAATTGAATGAAGACGGACAGGTAGTCGAGGAATAAAGCAAGATTGGTATGTAAAGGCTATGCACAAGTTGAAGGTATTGACTTTGAGGAAACCTTTGCACCTGTGGCTAGACTAGAGGCAATTAGAATGTTTCTGGCTTTAGCGAGTTTACAAGAATTTCAAAGTTTATCAAATGGATGTGAAATTAGCATTTTTGAATTGGAAACTTGAAGAAGAGGTTTATATTGAGCAGTCAGGGCCCTGATGGTTTCCAACTTGGTGATGATCCCAACTTGGTTTGCAAGTTGAAGAAAGCATTATATGGCTTAAAACAGGCACCCCGAGCATGGTATGCAAGGCTAGACAACTATCTTACTCAACAAGGGTTCAAGAAAGGTATGGTGGATAGTAATTTGTATGTCAAAATAGAAAATGGCCATCTTATTGTTCTTGTTGTATACGTAGATGATATCATATTTGGCAGCAGCAAAGATGAGTCGTGTAAAGATTTAGCAAATAAGATGCAGAAAGAATTTGAAATGTCAATGATTGGTGAACTTTCGTATTTCCTCGGGTTGCAAGTTAATCAAAATGAGAAGGGCATATTTATTTCTCAAATTAAATATGTGAAAGAGATGCTAAAAAAGTTCACAATGGAGGATTGTAAGCCAGTTAGCACTCCCATGACGACAGGTTGCAAGTTGAGCAAGGATGACAAATCTCCACATGTTGATCAAACCATGTACAGATCTATGATTGGGAGCTTACTGTACTTGACGACTACCAGACCAGATATTTTGCAGGAAGTATGCATGGTAGCATGATTTCAGGCTAGTCCCAAGGAGACTCATGTGACAGCAGTGAAGAGGATTCTTCGGTACCTCAAGGGTACTATGGAGTATGGGTTATGGTATCCGAAAGGTAAGGACTTCACCCTTATTGCGTATTCAGATGCAGATTGGGCGAGGATGTGTAGATGACAGAAAGAGTACCAGTGGAGGTGCATTCTATCTTGGAGACAGGTTGGTCGCGTGGCACCGTAAGAAACAAGAGTCAGTCTCCTTATCCACAGCAGAGGCAGAATATATTGCAGCGACAACGTGTTGTACGCAGGTATTATGGATGAAACAAACCTTGAAAGATCTTGGTATTAACTTCAGTGAGCCAATTTCAGTTAAGTGTGATAACACCAGTGCCATTAACATCTCAAAGAATCCGGTTATGCATTCTCGCACAAAACATATTGCTATCCGGTATCACTTTTTGAAGGAGAAAGTTGCGGAAGGTGAGGTTAAGTTGGATTTTGTTCCAACAACAGAGCAAGTAGCGGATATCTTCACAAAACCGTTGCCCAAGGAAGTCTTTGAGTACCTTCGCAATAAATTGGGAGTGGTCACGCTTCCCAAGAATTGACTAGCTATCGGGACCACATTCTCGGGGGGAGCATTTGTGTATTTGTTTATCTTTTTGCTCATGTTTGTGATTTTTGCTAAGTGTAATAATTTTTGCTTGAGAATGTTGTGCATGGACTCAGGGGGAGTTTGTAGCAACCCTTTGGTATTGTTGTCAAAGGGGGAGAAGAGTTACAGGAAATTGCACGTGTGTTGCCAACAATTCCAAAGGGGGAGATTGTTGAGCAAGGTGCAGTGACAATATTGTCATTGTTGTCAACATATTCAGATAGATCGGTTGATGTAGTGGATAGGAGTTCAGAGGTTATTCAGAGTATGTACAGTGATGTTAAATGCTTATGAGGATGTTTTTGATGTTTGGGTGAAGTTGTTACAGGTTGTTTGTGCAAAGTTGAAAAAATCGTCATGTTGTGGCTGCTCCACAACGTACCCCAAAATTGGGGACCCACCTTTTTGCATATTTTCCAAGAAGACCGAAGTGGCCCATATGCTAAAGATCAAAGAAAAAGCAAAACACCATAGAGAAAAAAATTGTCGCGATATCGCGACATGTTGCATTTTCATGGTCAAAAGCAAAGAGAAAGAGCAAGAAGAAAAAAGTGTCACGATATCGCGACATGTTGCATTTTTGTGACTCAAAAAGGGTAGGCAGGGAGAGAAACAAAAGTGTCGCGATATCGCGACATGTTGCATTTTTGTGACTCAAAAAGGGCAGGCAAGCAGAGAAACAAAAGTGTCACGATATCGCGACATGTTGCATTTTTGCCAAAGGAACAGAGTAGTTGACAGTGCATCTGATATTAGTGATGAACACCAGGATAGTGAAACTAAGGACTGCATAGTGACGTGGACCTATAAGGAATAAATCGAAGATTGAATAAGGTAATTTGTCACATAAGGACAAAATTCAATGAATAAGACAAAACGTTACATAAGGAATCTTTAATGATTTGAAATCATCTAAGATGGTCGTTACACATGGAAAGAAGCGGACGCATGCCCATGTGGAGAAAAGGAAACGAAGGGCCACAAAATAGAAATGAAAAGCCTTTTTGGAAACCAAAACACATGCATGCACAAGGGAAGGAGAAAACGAACAGTCATGGAAGGAGAAAATGAACGATCATGGAAGGAGAAAACGAACAGTCATGGAAGGAGAAACAAAATTCTTTTCAGAGGTTTTAAATACGCCATTCAAAGAGGCCATAAGTTGTTGGTGCTCCTTTCTGTTGGTGCGAGATAAATTAGGGGTTGGTGCTCCTTTATGTTGGTGCGAGATAAATCAGGGGTTGGTGCTCCTTCCAGTGGGTGCTGGGTAAATTGATTGTAAAGTTGGTGCTTTGCAAAGGCTGGATTTGGATGGGAGTCCAAACAGTCATTTTGAGGATGTAGCCAAATCGGTGAACCTCGGTACATCTTGTGTTGTGTGATGTTCTCTTGTTATACTTGCTTTATTTGGTTTCAAGTTTTCATTGTTTCGGCTTTAAGAGTTGAAGATTTAAGTTTTAAAAGAGCTATCACTGATTCACCCCCCCTCTCAGTGTCATTGTGAGACTAACAAGAATAGCACTTGGTTCCTTCTCCAATACTTTCTACTTGTTGCTCTTAGAATGATAGTATATTGTAATAGCTCTTAGCTTTTTTCTTACCTTAGACTAATAGTGCTTCTTGATATTATTAATACTTTTTTTGACTACTTAGCTTTTTCATGATAGCACTTATCATTCTCTAATAGTTGGATATTTTCTTATACTTACCTAAGGCTAAGACTAAAATATGTGTTTGATTTCCAATCAGCATTATCTTTTTGGTCATCTGATTACCCAAAAATCTTCTCATATTCCTATATTCTCCTTATCTCTAAAGGCTTCTTTGTACTTCTTAGTACTATTCTCTCTATACTTTGGAAGCTTATACTGCTTCTCAATCTCCTAGAAGCCATCTTTAATGTCTTAGATCGTATCTAAGAACAAAATATGATCCTCCTATTTTCTAGAGAATCCAAAATGAATATTAGGATGACTATGAATGTTCCCATGCATCCAATTTCCTTCTAAGTTGGCCCTTAATCCAATTCAAGTTGAGTCCTAGTATTCATTGGTTTTCTTGAACCAAGTGGAAAGACCCTAGCATCCAAATCAAGGTGACTTTTACTTGTCTCCTTAATAACTACTCAATCAAACTTTCAAAAATAGATTCCAATTCTTCATTGCTTTCAAAGTGGATAAAATCCAATATAATGGTAGCTAATAAAATAACTCTAAAAAAAATGGATAAAGTTAAGTGGTAGCTCTGATACCACTATTGGATTTTAAGTTTTACTACCATATAATATCATAAGTCCTAATATAAAGAAGCCACAATATTATAGGTCAAAATATCATAATCAAGAGTAGAATTATATATATGAGCAATCAAATATATATCCAGGCCAATATAATAATGAAATAACATTCACTTATAATATCAAATATGAAAGTAAAATGGCCAAAATTATTCATGTACATGCATGAAGAATACTTACAATAAAATTGTTGTGTCAAAAATATACAGACTTGATATTTTCTCTTTTTTAAATACATTTCATGGAACTTTACCTCCATAATATAGCTAGATAAGATAAATCTTCAGATTCTTGACTATTACTTTCCATATGAGCTTTGGATTCTTATCTTACCACTTGTATACAAGACTCTTAGTCTTCTATCATACTTACTTGCATGGCACATATGCATATCCTACATGTCCTAATATATCAAATAATGTAATAATCTCTAACAGAGACCACTATCCCCTACCTTCCATGGATTAGATTTTGTAAATAGTGGCTGGGTCTAAAAACATTTTCTTATTGCATGGATACTTTGGATACAACTAGGTGTGGGTAAATGATGAATATTAGCATAAGATGGTCAGGGGATGTATTAGTTGCTTCAAGATAATCATCTCAACTAAAGTTGTGTAGAGATGTTGATGGTTCTTGAGGGGATCATAGTAGATCCAAAAACCACCAACATATACTACTCTCAAATACAAGATAAATAATGTTGTCTCAACTTTGAACTCTAGAATATGGAGACCTCTATGCCATAATTTTCCTTATCTTTGAAAAACTTTTAAGAATGATGCCCATGATTTTTTAGAGATCATTTCGGTATTCTTCAGTTTTTTATGCATTTGACATTATTTCAAAATCCTTGGTTGTAAAATCATTTAGGCTTGAAGGTGAGAGACAAACATGGTCAAAGGAAACATGCATCCTCCTATATTGGAGTCCTCTATTAGACCACATATTACTATAATTTCATGAATGAATTCTTGGTACCAACTTTGAATACAATTAAGGGAGGTAGACCCTAGTGCATGCCAAAGGCTAATGTCAAATACCTATACTTTCAATCCAAAGGAGACTAGTTTTTCCTTGAAGATACCACTATTATCCATCTACATGGATTCACCAAGTTGATCTATCTATTGCCAAGGTATGGGACTAAGAGGGTGGTCTCTAAAGAAGTGCTAAGAAAATTGGATATGACTATTATTACCTATAGAAGTGGGAAAAGCAAAGCAAGCTACTATAGGCCTTCAATAAACCTAGGTGAGGTATCTATACTAAAAAGGAAGATATCCCCCATCCTAGAAGATAGGCTATACAAACTATGCCTTGATAAGTTAGATGACTCTTGGCACTATGACCAAAAATAGAAAATTATGAAGTGGTTATTAGGTATGAAAGGTGTCAATAAATTTAAGAATTAACCTAGGTCACATATAGAATCCTACCATAGTGTAGAGGAGGTAACTTTCCCACTACTCGAAAGGGTATATTTCTTACCATCCAAGCTGCAACTAAAGTAATATTTTTCTTTCTACAAGGTAGCTAGCAAGGTGAACCCCAAATCCCATATCTTCTCTAACAAAAAGGATATTTTGTAGAATTGGGGTTGGAAGGTTTACAAAATCAAAATTTGGTGAAAATTATGCCAAGAACTTGCTAATATAATAGCAATGCTTAGAAATCAAAAGGAATATGAGGAATTTAGTTGAGCATATGATGAAGAGCATGAGTAAGAAGACTATTATTCCTAAGAGGGAAGCAAGGGAGAGGCTTTGAGTGAGAAATTACACCAATTGATAAGGACAAAAGGGTCCTAATAGGTTAGTGTTTGTACCCTCCTAAACACACCACTAGTACAAAATATGCTCCTTATCACAACCTCCACCCAAAAGCCTCCCATATTAATCATCTCACCCCAATAAAAGACCTTAAGGGAGAGGTAGATGCAAGAGGAATTAGCTTAGAATAAATTTTCTCAACGGAGGAGAAATATATTATCCAACACTAAGCTTCCCATAGCAAAAATGAAGAGCAAGGATCTATCTCGAAACACCCCTCCTCTACCTCTAGAGATGGATCCCAAAGTCATTACCCTAACACTAAAATAGACAATCCCATTAGCTCAAGCCATGACCATCATATTTCCTACCACTTATGCTCTGGTAGTGTCCTCTATAGGTGTCATTTCTATAATTTCTCACATCTCCACTACTTTGGCCACTCCTATTCCACTCATTACCTCCCAAACAATTCAATGTGTGGCACCCTTTACCCTTCTCATCCCAGTTGAGTTTACTTCTACAACATTATCCCTTGTAGGTCATTCAACCTCCCTACCATTCATAAAACCATTGGATCTACCTTTGGAAAGATAGTGATATCTAATTTGCCCCCAAGCCATCACCTCCATCTTCAACCTACTACCCTAGTTTCAACAAGTCTAAGATTAGGTTATATGCACAAAAAGAAGCAATAGAACAAGTAGAGCAACCCATAATGATATATGTAAGGACTATCTACATTCTCTAAAATATTGTAATGTACCTAGCCCATCTCACATTCACCATCTCCAAGGAAGGAGGGGAGATGCAAATGTAGGATTATTTAGTTCATAGAGCTCACCTAAATTATTTCAAGCAAAAACACAAAGTCAAATTCACTGAGCAAGCACATAAGATTGTGAGACATGAATATTAGACTCATGTGAGAAGGCTAGCAAAGAAATATGAGAAATAAAAGGCTAAGCATATCCTTAGAGCTTCCCAAGTTGAGGTCTAGACATTGAAGTCTCAAATGGCCCATATCATGGTACAAATAGAAGAAGTAGATTACAATGAAAAGGGAATTGGAGGAACATTAAAGAAAAGTATCTGAGTTGAAGTAGAAGGTATGTAGCATAAAGCAAATATTTGATATAAGTTAGATAGTCTAGAATGGGGTCACCAAAGTAGCTAATAGCCTAATCCTAATACTTGAGTTCATCCAGATAGTCACCTTATGGAATATCAAAATTTTGAAGACAATCAAGCATTTTTTTATAGTTGTTGGCCACATATTTATAAAGGGCATACAATACCTGGGTAGCTCAATTGAATAATCAACAATGGATAGTCATGGGAATTACTAACCATGACATAGTGACCCTTAGAATCATAGAGATCTTTGTGATAGAATAGTTCATGCATGAATGCAAAGATAAAATCAGTGCTATGACCTAGATAATAAAGGAATGGATAGGGCATATTGACTCTTTAGTTCAAATAGGTCTCCCTTATCCTTAGAATCCATAAGAAAAACTCTTTTTAAAGCAATAGTTCTATCAAATGTTAAAGTAGTAGAAGAGTACTGAGATATCATTGAACTCACCCATAGTTGACAAGGTAACTTGGGTCATGGAACTAATAGTTGGGCTAAAATACACATTTAATAAGTCATAGGTAGGGTCACCTACATCTCTCTAGATGACTAGTGAGAGCCTAAAAATAGCTACCTTCATCTCACTCAAATAATTCTACCCTTAGAAGACAAATGGGAGGAGGTTTGAATTCTAATGAATAAACATTAATAACCTCCTTTACTATTGTAACCCTATGCCTAAGGGATAAGGCTATTGTGTTCTAGATCCCTCATCACCAATAGGATGGATATCCCCCATGAATCTCCATAATTATAGTGAATTTTCACTACATGCAAGAGTCGACAAGAATTAGGTGAAGAGGAAGAAAACTTATAAGTCCACTCATAAGACTGAAAAGCTCAACAAGCACAATATGGTAGCACAAATTAGATCCTTTGAGAGGGGGCCCAAGTAATAATAAATGCAAAGGGAGTAGAACCAAAATTTCAAAATAAGTTTTGAGCAATAATGAGCACACAATTGGGGAAATCAGAGCCTCATAGTTAAAGCTACCTATAAAGTGATAAAATTAGAGTTTTGGAAAATATCTAAGAAGACATTGTACGCAAAAAGATATTCATTAGGATTGTGAACAAAAGGCCAGTGCAAGTGAGTGACAATCAAACCTAGTAGAAAACTAGAAAGATACCATATTATAAGAAAAAGTAATAAAAGTAGGCCCCATGCAATTAGCACAAGTCTTGAGATTGATTGAGAGCTTCCATAACAAGTAAGTAATGCCACAATGACCATCACTAGAGCTTATTTTTTCTAAAAGAGGAAATAATTATAAATGCAATATTTAAAAGGAAAATACCAGTATTCCAAGCACTCAATGAGAAAGGACTCTCAACAAACCTTGATCCTACCATACATAAATGTAAAGTAGCACCTTGAGCTGAAGAGTAATGGATGTTGTAGGTTTTCTACCCATGTAATAGCAAGGGAAAATATTGAATTTTATAATGAATCTATAAATGCCTAGCTTAGAACCTTGGGGTAAGGAGGAGAATTGTATATTCATCCTAATAGCTAGCCTTGTGTATAATATTTTTGTCAATTTTTTTTGTATATCAATTTAGACTCAAACCTTGAGTCATCTTACTCATAGCTTTCGAATCTCTTTCTTTGGCATGTATGTATTAAAAAAAATTATATATACATGAGGATTTGTGACTAATCTCTTTCTTTCTTTTTTTTTTAAGCAAAAAACCCCTTGTGGGGCCGCCTTGTTCTAAGAGACCACGAACAGGGGGTTCTACACCGTCAAATTCACCCGAGAGCCGCACCCGACCCTACCCGCACCAACATTATCAATTGGATTTTGGGTACCCAATTCAGCTTTTTGATAGGGTGGAGATTCGAACCTGGGACCTCCCTTGGAGGATTACCCTCTCCTCTCCAAGTCACCTACAACACCTGGGTCTAATCTCTTTCTATCTTAGACATTGTGTGTATTAATTTACATGAGAAACTAGAGCTAAATATTATTTTGCCCTAATTCTTATACATATATCTTGCGGATGAATGACTATGTTGGATTAATATCGTGTTCATTTTAACTATTTGTAAATGATGCATGTGTTTATTCATCCCACTAGTATACAAAAGGTTTCATGATCTTGGTGCATTGCCCCTTGTGGTTTAGGATTTTTATTCTTTATTTTCCTTCTTTTACTTGGCAAGATTTAGGAGATTAGGAATAGCATAGGAGAGTGAGCATCAAAGATCATATCTGATAAGGAGATAACTTTAGAAAAAATATTTGAGGTTGTCCTATGAGCCATGGTATCATACCCTTAAGATTTTTAGATTGTTATACCCTACACATGGGATGAGTATTGGGTGCATCCAATTGTTACAATAGATGGTCATGACACTGGGTATTGATAATATAAGAACTACAAGAAAGCTAGTAGGTTGTAGTCCCTTAGATAAATAATTATAAACAATATGGTATCAAAATCATAGGAGAGGACCAAAGAGACCAGATTTTAGAGGGGTCCCTAAAAGGAATCCCATCTAGTCCACCTCTTGTCATAGAACTAGAGATCATAATAATTTTTGCATCAACAACACTGAATATGGTAAGCATTATAGTACATGATATAATAAGTAAGAGTTATGAAAGGTAGGAGGAATACCCACATGGATCATATTTTAGAATACTTATTATTCAAGGAGCTAGCACATGGGTAGTTGGCCCCGATTTTGAAATATTGTCATCCATACCACCCAAGAGTGGGAACAAGGGTTCCCTGTGCTAAAGGAGAGAAATTCCTCAAGAAGGAGTCTATCCTGAGTTGGAAATAGTAAAGACCCAATTCATAACCATTGCCCCTTACACCACTTTGTTCCTTTCCCTTTCTTCTACTCTTGCTTCTTTCTCCTTTTTCTAATTTCTTCTCTTTACACTTATTTAATACATTTCCTTTCCTCTATTTTACATTCCTCACCATCAATAAGGTGTTGATAGGTTCTAGAGACACCTTACCTCCCACAATAGCCTAAAACATCAAGGCCAAACCTATTACATCCTTCCAATAATCCACGATCAAATTTACAACATCACAACCACTAGTCTCCTACATCGTGAGCTCTTCATTCTCCTAGCTAATTTTCCTACTAGCTTAATATTTAGCATAAATGGAAATAAGAGAATCAACTTTTGCCTCTCTATTTATTCATATCTCCACCCAATTTTCTTTTTTTGTTATGTATTCTCATCCTCCTTGACATCCCATCATGCAAGCCAAGAAACTATGGCTTGAGGGAATGAGTTGCTAACCTCCACTCATGTAATTGATTTTGTGAACCCAAAACATAGTACAACCATAGGGTCTAGCTAGACCTTTGTTTGGAGTATCACTAGTGCACCAAAAATAATTTATTTCCAAGAGGTATTTGATTCCATTTAAGCTAAGGAGAGAAAGGTCAAAAAAAATGTAAGCAACTAAAGATTAGGACCTTGAAGGAACTAGTCATCATGTGGTTACAATTAGCATCTGGTGGCAAGAAAGTTATTATAAAAATATTCCAAATTGACCCTCTTAAATGCACCATTACCCTATTGACTTTATTTCTAGAGTGTCATAGTTGGATCTGACTAGAAAAAATATGTATCAAATCATCTAGCTTGCAAACCAACTCTTCATTAGAACAACCATGTATTTTGGCCAATTGGCAATGGAGAATAATAAAAAATACAAAGCAATAATAACCCAACTAAAGGTAGAGAATTAATAGCTATAGAAATAAAATAAATCCCTTGAAATGGATGCCCTAGAGAGAACTAAGTTGCAATAATAGTTTAAGGACCTCAAATTCTAACTTATTGAGTGCGAAAAAAATAAGTAGCAGCTTGAATATCTTTCTCAACAACTTGCACAAGGGAAGGACCAATTAAAAAAGTAGCTTGAGCAAGGTAAATTATAGCTAGTGAAACAATTAGAACAATTGCAAGCAACCCAATCAGATAAGGATCAAAAAATATTTCAGCTTCAAGATAAAATTGCAAAGCTAAAGGAAGGAGCAATGACTAACCCACCCAAGGTATATCTTGGAAGTATAAAAGGTAAAGTGCTTATGATATGGTATTAAAATTGAGGTCATAAGTACCAATAGGTACTTCAAGTTTATGTCCAACATTAAAAACATCCTCAACTAAGTGGGGAGGATTGTCAAATAAATAGAAGATAAGTTGGTTGTAAAGGAGGGGTACTAGGAGGTACTTAATCAATTGACTACAATGTCAACATCATGGGTACAAAAAATAGGGATAAATAAGAAGGACATCATTAAGAAACTAAAGAAGATCCTCAATTCTAGAGAGACCTACAAACCTACTAGGGCATGATGGTCTCTTTGGAAAACTAGTGCATACAATGGAAAAGTAAATCAAAGGGTTATTCAATGGTAGACTAACAAATGTATTTTATGATCATAAGAAGATCCTTCATGATAACATCATCAATTCAATGGTCAAAGAGGAGAAGGCTAGAGAAAAAGTTGAAACCTTAATAGAAAAATTCAAACAACTAGAAAATCTATTAAGAAACTTGTAAAAAATAGTGGGAAAGTAGGAGTGATTGTTGAAAAAGTCATATCAAGACTTGGAATATATAGAAGATCTTACAAATATCAAGCTGCCAAGAGATGAGGAGTGGTAGAAGTTTCTAAAGCTACTACCTTGGAGTGCACTAATAGATCCAACAAATTTATAATTTTGTAGTAGAGAAACTCAATTCATAGACTCCATGCCCAAGGATAGAAATTGGGTCTAATATCTCTCACCAATTGAGTGTGGTACCCCATGAAGTCACTAAAAATTTATAAATATAATACTACGTTAGGATTCCACCCATTTTAAAGATGTAAAAACCTTTTGAATTGATCAATTAAGGCTTCCAAAACCCCAATTTTGTAAAGTGAATACCTAAGAAGTGATTTTCTCATGATGATGTGATTGGTCCCTAAGGATAAAAAGTGCCAAGAAAAATTGATCTATTGGTTCAAAAGATCACAATAATAGTATAATGGAGTGAAGTGATCCCAAACAAGAGCAATTCACTCACCTCATAGAGAAAATTGCTTATGGATCGGTAAAGGAATAAAAAGAGATGTGTGGATCTCTAGGAATATTTTTGAAAAGTGATATTTTGGCATGTAGTTGTGTCACCAAGTATTCTAGATGCTTTCTAAGTGATTTGTAAATGTATTGATAAGCATGTAGTATTTGGAGGTGCATCGTTTTGTCAAATGTATCGCCAAATCATTACTTTTACTAAGAAGTATAATTTTTGTCACCCAAGATAACTTAGGGATAAATTATTCTTATAAATATGAGACATGGGCTCCATTGCAAACATATTTTGGCCTTGAATCAAATATATACTTTGGAAAACCTTCGTTGTACTTGCTCCTTCCTTAGATTAATAATAAATTGATGATTCTCTTTGCTTTCCATCAGTGGCACTACCTTGCTAGATTATGGGATACATGATGATTGTGACACTACCCTTTTGTCCTCTTATCAATTATTGTTGATTCCACTTCATATGCATGGTACTATAGTGTTTTTATTCAATTTTATTATGTTTTTATTGATTCTTATATGCTTTATTCCACATGAAAATCGCTTTGTCTCTTAGCTTAGTAGCTAAGCAATTTTGGAGAATGGTAATAAGAATTAGTGGCAAACATTAACAAGATCCAAGTCAATGGTATAAATTAATACAACTGAGATTCTATGGGTGAAGTGCTCGTATGAATATGATATTTTTGCAATAGCACTTAAATCTTACACTTGGTCTCCTCATTCTCTATGAACTCAAGGGATCAAGTCAATTGGATATTTGACCTAAAATGGAGTGGTTTCACTATGCGTTATGTGAATCCATGCTAGTATCTAGATATAATTTGATTAAATAAATGTTGGTATTGGTAGCACTATCCTCTATGGAAATATATGTAATGGTCTATATGGTGACAATGATATTTTTGCCTTATTAGAAAAATGTTAGCCATGGACACCACCTCTAATATCTTATAATGTTTTTTGAGTGTCATGGTAACTCTTTGAGGTATGGACCCATTGATGCCATAAAGTTCCATATATATAGGTTTTTGATGAGGAATCACATGCACCTAGTGGAACTACATCATAAAATACCTTGTATAAAAAAGGATTGGTGGCAAAAAAGATAAATATTATTCTATTATGCTAATGAATTTTCTATATTGAAACCATATAATATTGTATGGATTTGGAGGAGGTATATTTATCAACTCCATTCTTTTCACTACATCTATACAAATTAAGTGCTTATGGCTAGTATCATTGTGTTGAAAGTATAATTTGATTCATGGCTATGGCTGACATTGTATGATATAATCTTGGATGGGCCTAAGGACATTTTATTGTACAATGTATTTAATCTATTATAATATCTTATTATGTAAGCCTGGTGGGCCATGATTAACCTTGTTATGGTAAACCCACCTTATAAACTTGTAATTAACCTTAAATCCCTCTTGTTATGTCAACTTAGGTTAAGTTCATTTATGTAATTAGGGTTTTTGTATTGGTATAAATATCCTGCACTAGTCCATCATTTAATCATTAAAGTGTAGTGATTCTTATCTACAAACAATATAGTGACTATTTATAGTGCCTATGGGTGTCCACTAATATATATATATATATATATATATATATATATATATTTATTTATTTATTTATTTTTCATCCTTTTATACTTTATGTATAAGTTTTGAGTGGATAAATTTCTTCTATTTATTTTTAGAAAATATTGTGGATTCCTACATGATATCAAAGTGGATATGGATTGCATTGCTTAGTCATGCGAAAATTTTACATAGAACCTTTGATTCTTGTTCCAAGATTGAGGGAAAATATTCCTTCAAAACTTCATAAGAACTATTAGCATAAGGACTAAAAAAAGTTTTCTCTTCCATAACTTCTCTCTTACTGAAAGGATTCATTTTTCCATACTTTTGCTTCTAATCTTTTCAAAAATTTGACTCAAAATTGCATTAGTCTCTTCCTAATCACAAATGAGTGCAAAATAAAGAATTACCGCCATATTTTAAATTTGATTATATGCAAAAGGGCACACACACTATAATACCCATTTTGGTGCCATTATGTAGATGGAAAAATTATGAATCAATACACTTAATTTTGTTTATGGGTAGTGCTAACTTCGGTAGATTGATGTGTGCAAGCATATGGAAATTTGGATGCATTGGATTTTTTTTGGTAAGTTAATTTTATACAAAATGGGTTTTTTAAGAGGATCCCAAAACCTTATGAACAAAGAGCCCACAACCTTTACTAGCAGAAGGAGCCCCGTGGGCTATTACATTAAACCGAAACATAATCTTACCAAAAAATATAGAGGCTGCCCATTGGGCTACAAGAAAAAACTCGTAAAGAGGATCGAACATGCTGAAAAAAAAAAACATAGAAGAACAAAAAGACCAGACCAGACGCAGTCATCCAGCAGCAGGCGCGGATCCTCCGTCAGACTTCAGGATCCTCCTGATCCTCCGGGGCCTCCCGTCCTTTGGAGCGCTTAAGGATCCTCACCATGGCATTGGCAGAGGATAAGATGTTAGTGGCCATATCCAGGAGAAACTGGGTTGAAAGGCCCTCTGCCTCACTTTTCGTATCCGAGCTAATGTGCTGAGGAGGAGTCCCCTTCTCCGTATTGACTTTCTTGAGGCGCTGGGACGAGCGGGACGGGGTGGGGGCCTCATTTTGTCCCCTCTTGGATGGTTTGCTATGAGAGGGGCCCTTGAAAGGGGTCGCCTTGGTCACCTCCGACGGGCTACTTCGAGCCGGGCTGGACGGCCCATCCTCCTATGCAGCCATTGGGCTGGCCAGATTCTGAGCTGCCAAGGGTAGGACAGCTTGGGCCGAAGGTCGGTTAGCAGCAACATGTCAAAAAATTACCCCCATAAGACCCTGGTGGATGGGGCCACAAGATGATCTTCTGCTTTTTTCCACGGAGAGGCTGAGGGAGTAGAACAAGTAATCCGGGATGCAGACTTGCTTTGCATCCCTCAGGTGGTTTACAAAGCTGATGTGAAAACTCCTCAATGGCTTGTCAGGGTCGTCGCACGTTATGTATTGCATGATTGGGATAATGGCCATGTTCCAGGGTTCAGGGAGAGCCGAACGAAGGAGGGCCGATTTATCCCAGCCAAGATTGCACCCCTTGTCGAGAAACTGCTCCAATTCTTCCTCCCAGTTGTGACGATCATGCCTAATATTCCTCCCCGTCATCGGAAAACTAGTAATCTCCATGAGAAATTCGAAAGTCACCTTAAACTGAAGCCCCCAAACATAGAATTCTCCTCGATTCCATGTTTCAACAAAACCGTGGGTGATGTCCTCCTCGGGACCTTTGAATTTCTGGAGGAAAGGCACCAGGCCCTTGGCTTTCATAAATGTCATGGCCTCGCTGCACAGGGACAATTCAGTTGGCTCGATGTAAGGGGATGCCATGGTGGTTGAAGCAGCACAGGGAGGGACACTCGAGAAAACATCGAGGCAACCAGTCCAGACACTCAGAGTCGAGAGAACGTAAAATTTCCCACACCCAAGCCACCTTAAAAACCCATCTTCGGGGAGAGGATTAGCGTGCATGTCGACGATGAAATCATTGTCCAGAAAGGTAATAAATCTACCAAGGTGGCGATCGATGCTGTTGAGGTGGGCTGAGTCCCATCAGATGCTCCACGTGTCCCTCCATCCATCGTGACCCTTGATCGCATTTAACTTGGAGTTGTCTGGAGAGGTGGGTCGGACCGCCCTCACATGGCCATCCGCCCCGAAGCCAATGAGGTTTGGAATTTGAGCGAGCCTCACCAGATCGCTTTTGCATGATGAGAAACCTATCACATCCATGGCCTCCCTAATATTTCCATGCCAAGGGAATTTTAAAAGGCTTTCGTTGGACCGCCTCCCGAGGAGCCTCGGAGATCGTTCGCAACTACCGTTATTGATGAAGAAATCTAAGATAGGGATGCCACTCATTCTCTTCTAGATAGGTGGCTTGCTCACTTTCACACCCGACTGCCCAGCTCAGACCGCTTCTCTAAGCTTGGGAGGGCTCATTAATAACATCCTTGCTGGCGACCTCCTCCACGTCCAGGAACCTCTTTTGCCAAACCACCAGACACGTGGATAGAAGGCCTTTGTTAGCCATGCGGTCGGCCAACCCATTGCCCTCTCTGTATGTGTGTCTGACTTGGACCTGGATCCTCCGACGGAGGAGACTCCTCACCTCAGCTATGATGTTGAAAAATTTCCACGCCGGCACCGTGGACTTCACCATGTAATTTATGATATTCATTGAGTCGCCTTCCACCATCAGAGGGCGATGATCCTCCGCAATAAGCTGGAGGCCTCTCAAAATCCCCCTCGCTTTCGTGACATGATTGGTCTGAATCCCCAGGTTTTCACAAAAAACCAAGATGAGTTGTCCTTTGTGGTCCCAAACCGATCCGCCAGCAGCAGCTGGTCCTGGGTTGCCACGAGATGCACCATCGAAGTTTAGCTTGATCCATCCTTCGGGGGGTCTCTCCCATTTCACCTCTCTCCTGGATGGCCCTGGATCCTTTCACCTTTGGACATCCCCTGATAAATTTAAAATATTAAACATGACCTCCTCAAGGGGGCGGTTAGGCCATGGGATAGGAATAATCTTGGAGTTCTCAATGGCAAAGGTGATGGCTCTATGCGCAACAGAGGGAGGATCCCTGGAAGGTCTACCAAAAACCCACCCATTGCATTCCAACCATATCTGCTAGATGAAATGGTGGAAGCAAGCATCCCAGAGAAAATGAAGCTTTGGATTGCGGAAGGGATTGGGCCATTGATGGAAAGCCTCTTTGATGGTCCTAGGAGGAACCCATTGGCATCAAAATGTCGAGAGGATGGTCCCAAGGATAGAATCGATGAAAGTGCAGTGTAAAAATATGTGGTCAGAGGACTCGCAGTCGGCTTTGCACAAAATGCACCTGTTGGGGATGGCAAACCCTCTTTTGTGGAGGTTGTCTATGGTGAGGGCCCTATTTTGGTAGATGATCCAAGAGAAGAGGTTTACCTTGGGGATCAAGGATTTCCTCCACACCACCTTATGGGGGAAATTAGGAATTGAGCCCTTGCACTGACTTTCATAAGCAATTTTGATAGAGAAGGCCCCCCCTCAGTCCACCTCCAAGTCAGTCGGTCAGGCCCTCTACTGGTAGGAATAATGACCTCCTTGAGCAAGGAAGAAAGAGAGGAGATCTCAGCCTCAAGTCCTGCTATGTGAGGAATGTTCCAATGAGGATACTCCTCCCTCCAAATGATGAAGTTTGCCACCTTGTGCCCAAAGTTGGCATTCATGATGTGCCTGAGTCGATTTAGGTTCGCCCGATCAGACAGAGGGTCCTCAAGGACCCATCTGTCCTTCCAAAAATCTATGTTGCACCCATCCCCGATGATCCATCTGACGCCATCCCAGATGATTTCCCTTGCTTGGGTCATGGCTCTCCAGAAGGTCGATCCCCCAGTGGGGATACCATCCTCAAGGATCGAGCGGTTAGAAAGGTACTTCCTTTTAACAATTCTCACCCACTCAACCGGTTCATTGGTCAGGATCCTCCAAGCATGTTTGGCTATAAGCACCAGATTCATCTTTGCCATCCTCCTAAACCCAAGGCCTCCTTGCTTCTTGCTTCTACAGACCGTGTCCCAGGCCACTAGGGGAATCCTGGATTTGTCTTCGTTACCTGACCAGAGGAACTTCCGCTGAATTTGCTCTATTTTGTTGAGACCGGTTGTCGACAACCTGAAAACTAACATAAAAAAGGTCGGGATCCCCTAGAGGCAAGCCATGGTGAGGGTCACCTTCCCAGCTTGGGATAGGAGCTTACCTTTCCATGAAGCCAACTTCTTATGGATTCGTTCCAACAAGGTGTTCCACATACCTTCCTTAGGATGACCGTAGAATAGGGGAAGACCCAGGTAAGTAGTAGGAAAAGACTCAATGGAGCAACCCAGGATCCTGGTGATCTGCCCTTGATGCCTTATAGGGGTGTTGAGAAAAAATATCTTGCTTTTGATGTAATTCACCTTTTGACCGATCGCTCGCTCATAGAGAGATAAAATTCGCTTGATGGATCGGGCTTGAGCAACCGAAGCAATGGTGGACAGGAGGGTGTCATCTACAAACTGTTGATGCATGATGGCCTGAACTCCAGTGGCAGGGAGGATCCCAGTCACTTTATTTCACCTCTGAGCCTCCTTAAGGGCTCTTCCCAAAGCCTCGACCAAGATGATGAAAAGGATGGGGGATAGGGGATCCCCTTGGCGGAGGCCCCTTGTACTTTGGAAGAACCCAATAGGGGACCCATTTACAAGTACAGAGAACCAAGGGGAAGATGTGCAGGCCTGAATGAGGTCGACCCAAAGGGGATGGAAGCCAAACTTGAGGAGGATCTCATGGAGGAACCCTCTATCCACCCTGTCAAATGCTTTGTTCATGTCGAGCTTGAGAAAGAGGGCAACCTTCTTAGTCAAGGCAGCAGAGTGCAAGGTCTCATGAATCGAGATAACTCCATCCAGGATGTTCCTCCCTTTTACCGAGCTGCCTTGAGGATGATCAATGATGAGATGTAGGACCGACTTGAGTCTATTGGCCAAAGCTTTGGTCAGGATTTTATAGATGACATTACAAAGGCTGATGGGCCTGTAATCAGAGATGGATCTACAAATCGAGGATTTTGGGATGAGGGCCAGGAAAGTGGAGTTAAAGGAACGAGGAACAAATTTGGTTGACTAGATTTCCCTTACGACATTACAGACATCATCCCCAACCACGTCCCACATGGTCTGGAAAAAGCGCGGAGGAAAGCCATCCGGTCCCTGGGCCTTATCAGGCTGCATAGAAAAGAGGGCCTCCTTAATCTCGTCGCGGGAGAGGGGTGCCACCAATCTGAGATTCATATCCTGAGAAACAATGCAAGGAATGTTTGATAGGAGGGTAGATTGAACCTGAATGTCACCCTCCGGAGGGCTCCCCAAAAGTTCTTGGAAGAAAGCCACCGCTTCAGCCCTTATCTCATCAATGTCCTTAGTAGATGATCCATCCCTGTAGACAACTTCCCTGATTTTGTTGGATCCTCTATGCCGCATGGTGGAGGCATGAAAAAACCCTGTGTTGGCATCACCCTCCTTAATCCACAGATCCCTGGACTTCTGCCTCCAAAAGGTTTCTTCTCTGGCGAGGATATTATGATACTCCACTAGGAGGTTCCTCTCCTCCTCCCTGGTGGAGGTACTATGATCCCCTCCTTTGATTCTTTTCTCAATCACCTGAAGATCTTCTGTGATTTTCTTTTTATAGTTGAAGATATTTCCAAACACTTCCCTGTTCCAAACTTTTAGCTTTTCCTTGACGATTTTGAGCTTCTGAGCAAGTTGGAAAGTGGCAGAGCCCCAACAACCCTGTTGCCACCAGGAAGTAACTTGATCTTTGAAATCCTTGTGGTGGATCCACATGGACTCGAATCTGAAGGGGGTTTTGAATCTGGGAGGCCCGCCAGTTTCAAGAAATATTGGGTTATGATCCGACCCAATCCGGGGCATGGCCAACAGGGAAGCATCCCCAAATAAGGGTATAGCTTCTTGGGATATGAGGAATCTATCCAGTCTGACCTGAATGAGCCCACTGCCAATCCTCCTATTGCTCCAAGTGAAGGAGGACCCTCTGAGCTTGATATCCAGGAGCCCATTAGAATCAACAAAAATTTTGAGGTCTTCCATGCTCCTATTAAGGGAATCAAGACCCCCTTTCTTTTCAGACGGGTGCAGGGGAGTATTGAAATCCCCTCCTATGATCCACGGTAGAGTGTTGAAAGTTGTTCTCATCTGAGTTACATTTTCCCACATCTCCACACGTTCCACAGGGGAATTTGGTGCATAGATGTTGGATAGGATCCAGGATTTATTGTTGGTTTTGGAGTGAAACAAAATGTTGAGGATCCTGCTTGAAGAAGACAACAAAAGTCCTTCCACCAAAGTGGGATCCCATATGCACATAAGCCCTCCGGACGTCCCTTGAGCTGGACTGTATAGAGACTCTCCCTTACTCCAAATGGCTTTAGCCACCTTCCTGGATGAGGTTTCATCACTTTTGGTTTCTTGCAAAATGATAATGGTTGGAGTAATCCTCCTTCTAAGATCAGCAACCAGACGCTGCTTGGCTGCTCCGTTGAGGCCCCTCACATTCCATGAGAGGACCTTCATTTCAAGGGTTTGGAGTTTTTCTTGCCTCCCTTCACCAACTGTAAGGGGGTTTGGTTCCTTGCTTGTCATCCTTCTGCGTGTCGGAGTCATAAAAAAAAGCGTCATCTAGGTCCCATTTGCAATATCCTCTGTCGTTTCCTTGTTTCGCTGCTCATTGTCGGAGGGTCGTCCTCTTTTCTTTTCACTGCCATAGTCAATGGCATGTTTCTTACTTCTAGTGTTCCTTGGGCTAATTTTCCCAGACTTGGATGAGCCTCCTTTTTTGGAGGTCGGGGAGAGGGGCACCTCACCCCTATCGGACTGGTTTGGGGACCGCCTGTTGGCTGCCAGGTATTCATCCAAAAGAGGATTTGAGATAGTTAGGTTAGGGAGGGTTTGTACCTGGGTAACCTGGTCCATCGAGTTGGGTCCAGTTTGAAGCGGAGGCATGGAAGGATCCTCTTGGTTCTCCGAGGTGGGAAGATGATCCTCCCTCTGCTCGTTTACTGCTTCGCCTTGAGAAGAAGTCTCGGCTTGGTCATGTGTCTGAGTAAGCTGGTGAGCAGGATTGCGCATGATGCGTTCTAGCTGGGCCTGCTTATTGCTGGGCCGAGGGCCCTGGTTTCTCTGGGTTCCTCTATTTTCTCCTTCCTCCCATTGCTTCTGAGCCTTCAAGGTCGAGCATTGAACCTGGAGGTGCCCCTGAGTACGACAATGAGTGCAAAAAGCTGGCTTATTTTTGTACTCTATGGGTTGTCGCTTGATTAGGGTTTCCCCTTTGTACAAATTGATGAAGGTGGGTAGCTCAGCTTCCAAGTTTGTAGAAACACAGAAATGAGCATGCACCATCCTGGACCTAACCTTAGTGGAGGAATCGAAGGCCACCAACTCTCCTATGAATCGGGCGATCCCTCTGATTACATTCTCGTGCCAGCATTGAAAAGGAAGGTTTGGGAGCCTTACCCATAGCGGAGCAACATTTATATTTTGAGTCTCAGGGTTGAAATCCTCACCCCATTTCCTGAGAAAGAGGCTCCTGTGCCCCAGGAACCAAGGCCCTCCGGCCAGAATGTTACAACAGTCCTCCTGGTTGTTAAGCCGGATGGCAAAGAAACCCCGGGACAGGGCAACAATCTCCATGTTGCCACTAGTTTTCCACTTAGAGAAAGCCCATTTTTGGATGGTGTCCATATCTGGGCATCCCCCTAAGAATTTTTTGATCAAAGTGAACTTCTCCAACTCTAGGTAGCTATCCATCAGATCTTTGGGAATGACCAGGTTCTCCCCTGAAGGGTGCAGTTCCTGGGTAGGATGAGATGGAAGGGATCCTGACCCCAAGGCCTGGGCATAGGATCCTTTTTGGGGCTCACCTCTAGGGCCCTCCTTGTTAGGAGGGTCTTTCCCGCTTCTATCCACCCCATCATACTGGGCCCCTGCTGCGTCAGAGACTGGCCCATCACCACTGCCAAAGTTGGCCCCCCTAGGATCCTTACCCAAACGCCCTTCCTCCTTCCTCCCACCTGCTCCCGCTCTGCTCCCATCCTCTGTTCTCTCACCTTATTTCCTGTATCTCATCCTTTCTCACAATAACTAAATCCAAAAATAATGAGATGCATTGGATTTGAATCAAGAGGTACCTTTGTATTTTATAAAAGAAACATCTATCACTAATTTTATCAAAATATTGGTAGTGTTTTGAACATATTAGCATGCATGGTGCATTGGTTAGGACACGAATACTTGGTGCATGAGTAAGAGGAGTTACAAGGTTCAAAACCCACACGTATGTCATTTTGCATCCACCAAGGTTCATCCAAATGGAAGGTTAACTTCAATGAGATATCTGCATTTAATGTCCAAAGAAATATGATGCTATAGTGGCCATTCAGAGCATGCTAAGAGTAGGAGGTCATGTGTTCAAATCCTACTAATGGAGTTTTTTATTATCGATTATTTTAGTTAAGGAAAATATAAGGTAGTTTATTAGTCTTTTGTCTTAGTAGAAAATATGGCATCCTGGTTAGCATGACAGACTTAGCTTTCAACCAACACAAGATCAAATTCCTCTTTTGTTAAGATGAGAGAAAATTTATGATCTTCTAGCCAACATGGTAGCCTTAGCCAACGTAGTGAGTAGCATGACATTTCTATGTGCCACATCAAACAATTTATATGTATTTAACCCCCTTCATCCAATCAAAAAGCATCAATTATCAAAGTTGCACACATTGAAACATGTTGAAGTGGTAAAGTATTGGTGGAAGACACTATCAAATCATAAGGCACCAAACAACAGTAGGTGATTGGATTTTAATTTTCAAAGGTTTGGGAATTTTATTTTTGTATTTTTTAGGTCCATTAGGGAAAAACATGGATTCCATAACTTTTGCACAGGGAAGAGTTTTGAGCCTTTTTTTTATATCACACAAATTTTTGAGCTCTATATACCAATGGCATCAATTCAAAGACTTATAGTATTAGTGTTTGGATTGTGTAAGATGGATCATCAAGCCCTAATTGCTTGCCACTATGTATGAAATTATAGTATTTGGTCAATACAAATGATTGGCCTATTACATAGTAAGAACCAATGGTGCATATTTCAAGAAGATAAAGTAACAACCCTTGACGAAGAAACTTTCCACCAAAGAAAATAAGAAGCTCTTGGTTTATTTTCCTTGTCGATTGAACCAAAATTGCTTTCCAAAATCAAAGAGAAGAGTGAACCTATTAAGGTATGGTCAAAATTGGATGAATTATTTAACATTTAAGTAAGTCACTTGGATTTGGAGTTTTATTCTCTCATATTGGTTGAGTTTGATGAAGTTGAGGACTATATTAGGAGATTTAAGAAATTGAAAACAAATATGACACCTTATGGAGGTAAAAAGAAATATAATGCATAATGCTTGAAGATTTTTCTTTCTATTCTCTCTCCTTTTTAGAAGTTGAATCTCATGGTTCATATGATTCCTATGTTGAAATTTTGAAAAACTCTTACTCTTGTTCAAATTTTTCTCTCCTAGTTCATTTTTAGGTGGCAATGAGGAATTATGGTAGTACTTCACAAATATAGGCTCATACAAAGGAATTAAAACCTAAGGAGTCTAAGACCTAGGGACCTAAGGGCTAGGCTAAATCTTCAAAGAAATCAATAACCATTTATGGATACTGCAAGAGGGAAGGACATCTAATGAATAATTTCTTGCTAAAATTGCAAAGGATTGAAGCCAAGTCTTTGAATATGGATGGACATCTTCCCAATGATGAGGGGGATTCTTAAAGATCTTCCTCAACTACAAATGCCCACTAGATCATCCATTATGAGGGAAGATATTATTATCACTAATGTTTCTCCCCTTGGCCGCTCATTTTATATTATGAGGATATTTTAAAAGTCTAATCTAATTCATGGCCAAGGATGACATTGTATGATTTAATCTTGGATAGGCCTAATGGCATTTCATTATACAATATATTTATTTATTTTAATATTTTATTATGTAATCCCTATGGACAACGATTAGTCTTGTTATGGTTAAACCCATATTATAAACTTGTAATTAACCTTAAATCCCTATTTTTTATCAGCTTAGGTTAAGTCCATTTATGTAGTTGAGGTTTTGGTATTGGTATAAATACCCCCACCACTCCATCATTTAATCATCGGAGTATAATGATTCTTATCTAGATAATACAATGATTATTTATGTTGCCTATGGGTTCTCGCCAATCTCTATCTCTTTTTCATTTTTCATATTTTTACACTTTCTATATAATATTTGAGTGGATGAATTGCTTCTATTCATTTTTGTAAAATATTATGAATTCCAACATTACCCACAATCAAATATAGAAGATTTTATTGCACCCACATAGTCGAGTTAAAGAGGTCATCCTTTTCATCAAGGACTATTGTTAGGAGTATGGTATCAGTATATTCCAATCGATGCTAGTGTATGTGTCCTAGCCAATAATATTTAAATGATATGGCCAAAGTATGCATGACTATGAAATTAGATCTTATGGTGTGGACACCATTTTCCTTATTAGTTCTTTTATGGTGCATTATTTACTATTATCTTCTTTTATGTTATCCAAGTTTGACTCTAATGATACTCTCCTTTTCTCTATGACTTGAAATCAAACTTGAGATTATTCTTATTAGCTTGTGGCTTCTAGTTATCAAGTTTGCTTCTATTCTTAAACTTGTCCTTTATTTTAATTACATATTTGCATGATTTTCTAAATATGGTGATGTTTAGGAAACTTATCTCAATTTGGATGTATTAACATAGACCACTATGATATTTGAGGATTATTTTTTTCTTTGTACCTTGTATGCTAAGGTTTAACAATCATTTTGTGAAAGGTGTTGGTATAGAATTTATTTGATTTATATAGGTTTTGAATTATTGTTGATTGGGATGTTATTCATCATAATCTCTCACTAGATTATACATGTCCTTTAATGTGTCTCCAAAATATACCTAGGTAGATTTTGAATTAATTATGATGATATCCATGTTTTCTTTTTTATTTGGATGAAGTATGTTTCTAACTGATTTTAGGTACAAGGGATATTGAGATTAAAAATATGATAATTTCATCATCTAAAAAATTATGAATCCATAAGTATTATCGCAATTAATATAACCAATCTCTATTGGTTTTTTGTGAATATTACCTTTAGAATATGGATGTCAAAATTCACTTGTATTTCAAATAGTGTTGGGCTTCTAAAGCTAATCCCTAGTGGAAGTGTTTGAGTTATAGAAGTGTGGTAGAAAATTGTTGAATGATCACTATAAATTGATTGAGCATCTCCATCACAATGTCTTAAATGAATTAAATATTTCAATGTCATTCACCATGTGAGTTCATCTAGAGAGATAAGAAAGACAATATGGATGCAATGTGATGGAAACTTCTCTTCTTGTAGCATGAGGCCATTGAGTCTGATTATAATGTAAACAATTGCTCTAATACCAACATTCTCGGTTTTGGTTGGTAACATTGAATTGTGACTACTTAATGAACAAAGAAAGATAAACTATTGATCTCATATGTAAGAGAATAAACTATGCAAATAAAATAGACTTTATTTGTATATGAAGAATCTATGCAATGATGATGAATAAATATGTGAAATAAACATAATATAATTGATCTTTATAAAAAAATGTTCAATCCTTTGTCTTATGTCATATATATGTTCAATACTAACATATAAAATAAAATACAATTAAATACTAATAATATATACTAATGACATCCCTTCTTATCTTATTTTCTTCCTTTGTTCTTTTCTTCTCTTCTTCTTTCTTCTTGTATTCCTTGACCTTAAAATTTTTACAACAATCATCATTTCTCTCCAAAATCAAAGAATACAATCCTCTTGTGGTACGGTCTTGTCCTTTGCATGATTCTTATTTATTCTTTGTTTTCTTTGTTCAGATAAGGATATACATTCTTCTCTCCTTTGATTGCACACTTTCTCCCTCTTGATTTTTCAAAAAAAAAAAAAAAAATATATATATATATATATATATATATATATATATATAAACAAATAATATTAATACATTTAATACCTGTTAACAAATAATATAAATAATCAAATGGTATTAGCTCAACCAATTATATTCCTCAATATTTAATGAAGAGACCAAGGTTCAAATCTTTCCAAATGATACAAGTTTTGTTGTAATACCACTATGTGGTGATGATGTAATGTGGGTGGGGCCAGGGTCGAGGTAGTAGATTGGTCGATTTTTGTTGAGTGTTTGCCAACTTGAGGTCGGTGGTTCCAATCTTGAGCTCCTTTGTGATCCCCTCACTTGAAGTAAAAGTTTACCAAGGTGGAGTAGGGTATAGTGGTAGCTTTTTGGATTTGAAACCGTACTCATGGAGATAATATGATGGAGACATGGGTACACTGGTAGCTTTCTGGATTTGAAATTGGGGTGGGGATATAGTAGCTTTTTGGATTTGAAACCATGCTTACAAGGATAATATGATGGAGACATTGTCTATTCTTCTATATAATAATAATAATAATAATAATAATAATTGTCCCAAGGGATAGCGCAACAGTACGGGATTTGGCTCTTCTTTAGAAGTTCCAAGGTTCAAACCCCGGTGTGGGTGAGTATGTGAGGGGGTGGGTGTGTGGTGGTTGTATGTTAAATTTTCTATTGATAAACATAGCTCTCGACTTTACATACGAGAGGTCATGGTTGGGAGGAGACTGCTCAACCTTGTGTGTTGGTCGTAAAGGTTTCTCACACTAACCAAAAAAATAAATAAATAATAATAATAATAAATACAAGTAAGACCCGTTCAATCCATATAAACAATTAAAAAACAAATAATATAAATTAATTAATATTAATTAATAAATAATGATTATAAATATTAATTAAATAAAAAATTATAATTAAGTTAATTGTATTAATATAATTCTTTAGAAAATAAACAATCATCGACATTATTGCTATATAGGGCCTAACATTTTAATAGTCAACCTATGAAGATTACACCATTAGACTTAATACACATTGTGGATAATTATTTGGGTTAGATCCCTTTCATAATCAGACTCGACACATCGTCTGTTCGATCAGGATGGTCCTCTTGTAAATTGTATTATCAACTTTATGAATGGAATATGACCTCCTTCAATACTTTATCTTTTCTTGCAATATAAAAAACATCATACACCATAATTGAGGTGATTATAGGCAATAAGTGTCTTACTATTTCCTACGCTCTATCAAGTCTTATCTTCTACAAGGTTCAAGAAGGCCCACCTTGGTGTTTAAGTACAATTTATTCCCCTTCTTTGGCCTTTACACAAACCCTGATGATAATGCAATTTTTTTATTTATTTGGTGAGTGAAAGAAATCTTTATCACCTTAAAGTTGAATATTTTTATTTTAGCTACAATTTTTGGTTCTGTTAAAAGTTACACTTATCAATAAAAGATTATACACGCTATTGTTTAAACTTTGAACCTTCCATGAAAAACCCAAACCCTATACCATTACACTATTCCCCAAACATGATAATGCAATTTATCACCACTAAAAAATATTTTAAATTCACTTTAATTTTTTTCCTTAAATTGGTTACAAAGAATTGACACAAATTTTAAGTATTACATCAATGATCATGTAATAGTAGAAAAAATTGATAGTTATAAGTTTATCATGTGATAAAATTTGAATTTAAGTCTTTAAATTAATAATTATATCAAAAGAATTTAATAATTTACATGTAACCAGGTTTGAACTTAAGTTTTTTGTTTGATTTTTTCAAAAAGATGAAGTACAACTGGAACCACCCTCCCCACAATTTAAACATAGCACCGAATCTAAAATCCAACAACATACCAATCTGATGTCCTTTAATATCATTTCATCAACTCCAATTTACCATTACCATAAATAAATTTTAAAATTTTAATAAAAAAAAAAATTGGCCCACTTTGGTGCTTCCTTATCAATTATTGCCAATTTGCCAAAAACAACAAAAATATATTAATATTTCTATTAGAACGATAAAAGGATAGCTACCAACTTTGACATAATTACCAGGACACCAAGAAAATCTTGCCACTTTTTGGCCATGGCATGTGAGGGCACTGCCGCAAGATCATGATATGCGATCCACAGCATTAGGTAAGACCAGGGGAAGGTTGGAATGTGGATATATACGCACAAAAGTGGGGAGGGATATATACATGCAGATATATATTGGAATATATTTAATGTGTATATGTCCAGGTTAGGTATGAGTTTGAAAAAATTTGAACCTTTCTATGTTTTTGGGCTCGGCCGGGAGAAAGCGCCACGTATACACTGTGGTCGGTAAATAAAAATGTAGTTATTTTGGGGAAACCCACGCCCCAGACAATTAAAAAATAAAAATATAATTTATTTTTACTCTTACCGAGGCGTTCTCGATAGACTTGGCCGCTTGGCGTAGCAAAAGAGAGGTCAGGTGTCCACCTGCCATTGCCAGTCACGTACAGCTGCAACCGCCTTGACACTCACGCTGAAATTCAGAGAACCGAAGCAGGGGACCAGATTTTGCCCCTCAGGTCACCGGCGGGGTAAAACGACAGCCGGTTTGCGACCCGGCATGCATGCAGGCCGTGGTAAATGCGGGCTTTAAGTAGTCCCGATGCGGTCAAAACGGGAGCGAAAGCGAGGTAAAAGGGAGAATTTGAATTACCGAGCCGCTGCTCTACGGTATTAAAGTGCTGCAGAATCAGATTTGCCGAAAATATCCGGACCGTGGGGCCCACTTGACGTACGAGATACCCGTTTGACCGGGCCCAGGCGGTGGTGGACCTGGCGGGTCAGGTTTTCGCGGCAGCCGAAGGAGTGGTTTTCCGGGGCCGACAAACCGGGGTTTTGAAATTTAAAAAGTGGTGGACTTGTTTTGTTTTTCGGCTCGGAATTTGGAGCCCATGTGCGTCGCTATCAGCGCTGCCGGCGATATTTTTCCCGGCCGTGCTGGACAGCTCATTTGTTTAATTTTCGGGTCAAGGCGGTAATTAAGCTTCGGAATGCTTGACCACGTGCAGCGATTTTAAATTATTTTATTTATTTATTTTAATTCGTTAATAAAAACCCTAATATTCTCCCTGGTGTGGCCCAAGTTGGGCCTGTCCCCCTTCCCCTACAGACGCCTTTTTGTTTCTCTCAATAATTTTAAATTAATCAGTTATTAAATTGTAACAAGTAATTAAATTTTATTATTTTTAATTAAATTAATCAACTAATAATAAAATTAATTAAAAGTTTAAAATCTAATTATAATTTATTTTGTCCAATTATGATGTAAAGTATAATTAAAGATATCTTAATTTTTTTCAAACTTAAATATTTTGGATAAGAGTTCAACAACTTAATTATATTTTGAATTTTTTTTTTTTGGTTGGGGTTTGAGAGAGTGTATGTTGGTATAATGATTTTTTTGAGGTTATTATGAGAAATCTTATGACCAATGTTTTTGACATTTCGATCCTAATCATAATTTTTTGGTAAAAGTGAGGGTGAGAGCTGAACTTATCAATAAAAACCAAATACACACTCACCCTTCACACTCACTAAAGTCCCATACAC
This sequence comes from Wollemia nobilis, assembly GCA_028583015.1. Lineage (NCBI taxonomy): Eukaryota > Viridiplantae > Streptophyta > Pinopsida > Araucariales > Araucariaceae > Wollemia > Wollemia nobilis. The sequence continues at coordinate 9,286,578 of JAQPPZ010016858.1, read as the reverse complement.
CACCTTCACACTCACTAACGTTCCGATTTTTAAATATCTTAAAAAATAACCAAAATCGAGAAAGTAAACTTAGTATAATACTAATGATAGATGTGCTAATTAATCTTTGTTTGGATGAATTATTTATTATGATTTTAAACCGTTGCAATTGTTATCTTACATAGAGAGGAATATTTGGGAGGGGGTTTAAGGTTTTTAACGAGCTTAAAATATTCCAAATTGGCATGGTATGAACTTGGCCCTTAATATTCTTCTAAAGACAGCTTCAATTTTGGCACTACGTGAACATTGCCTTCATAACATTATTAAATAATGTTGAATTATATTTCTAAATTTAGAAATATTCATGGACAACAGAGTCCTTGAAAGGTACTGATATAACTTATAATTTTAATAATTTAATTAATTATAGTGATAATTTTTATGCATTTAATTAAAATAATTAGCATGGCAATGATTTTAATCTATGTCTGTTTTTTTTATTAATTTTTTTTAAATGTTTTATTTTTATTATATCACCATTTTATTATAACAAGTTTTGTTTTATAATTTGTTTTAGATTTTTTCTAAGTTTAAGAATTTAATTGGTTAAATTTATGTAGTTTGGTGTTTTTGTAATTAGTTTTTTTTAAATGCAAGAAAAAAGTTTTAAAAAAACCTATTCAAAAATGTGGAGACAAACCACAAAATGTAATTGACAAGCTAGAACTAAGATACAAAATTATCAATAAAATTTAAATGTAAGAAAAGAGTTTTGAAAAAGCCATCATCCTTTTACATATAGAGGCTTGAAAGTCTAAAGATAGAACACCAACTATTCAAAAAATGTAGATAAAAAATACAATGTAGTTTGTTAGCTAGAACTAAGATACAAAATTATCAATAAATTTAAATGTAAGAAAAGAGCTTTGAAAAGGCCCATTACCTTTTATACAAAGACTTAAAAGTCCAAAGACAAAATAAAGATAAAAACATTATTTATTAAAAAAGATCTACATAAAATAAAATGCAGTCCACTAACTAAAACTGAGATATAAAATTATCAAAATAATTTATGTAATTTTTAATAATTTATTTTTGTAAAAATTTATGTTACAACTTTTATCCATTAATATAGATAATAGTGATGAAATTAACTTTCTAAATATTGTAAAATAATTTTTAATGTTTACAAGATACAAGACAACAAGACTATCATGGCTATCAAAGTGTTTATCCACTTATACTAGAATGTGTAACCCTACTATTTTTTAATCTCCTAATTAGATTTTCAAAGTCATGACTATTTGAGTGTTTATCCACTTATACTAGAATATGTTGTGTAACCCTATTCTTTTTTATCTTCTACTTAGATTTTCAAAGTTTTAATTGCTAAACCCACTTAAGTTATGCATTTCTAATATAATTATACTTAAAAAAAATAACTTGTATATATTTCTCACTATAACCATCCAATAGTTTTTTTCCAAAATTTAAGTTTTTTTTTTTTGAAAAGGTTGAAAAATGGCGAAATATCATGGACCACCCTTCCCGTAAATTAAACTTGGGTCTCCATTACCCGATGACTTTTGCCATTGCAGTGATCATGTCGGAACAAAATTTAAATTCATAAAAAAGAATTATATAATTGTCCTTTTATATAAAGTTAGTTAGTATGATTATAAATTTTTAATTGTTTATATGAGACCATATACCACTATTTTAATACTTCACAATTATACATATACCACTTAGTAAGATTCAGATCTTTCCATTAAAAAAATCCAAAAATTTGACTAAAACTTTTATATTCTTTATACATAATATTCTACCAAAATATAAAGGCTGCTATCTTTATCTTTTGTATGTTTAACAATATTCACATTTAAATTGTTCGGGGAGGGACACCCCAAGTCATTGGGCTCTCTTAAACTATTTCAGTTTTGCAAAACATTAGCTCCATATTATTTATGTCTTATATAATGTTCTACCAAATTATAAAGGCTGCTATCTTTTGTATGTTTAACAATATTCACATTTAAATTGTTTGGGGAGGGACACCCCAAGTCATTGGGCTCTCTTAATGGAGACCCAAGTTCATTTCAAAGGGAAGAGTGACCCAAAGTTATTTGAAGACAATAAAATAAAAAAGGTCGGGGAATTGCTAACCCAAATCAACAGAAGGAACAACCTTCTCAAAGATATTAAAGATCATATGATATGATTTGAGCAGTTGTACTTCCATATTTGAGGTCTCATAGACCATGTTTTTGGTTCAAAGGTTGGAACAATGTAGTCCACCCCAAAGTATCAAATAACTCAATGTGACTAAGTAGATGTGAAAAGAAAAGAACAACCCTTTCAAAAACACCAGCTTATTATAAAATAAATTAACTAATTAAATAAAATAATTTTTTATTAAATAAACCTATATTAATTATTAAAATATCTCATATAATCTATAATCTATAATCCCATTCCTTTTAAAAACTATTTTATAAACGCTTTTACACTATCCATCCTTAAAATTCCAAAGAGCAAAGTGACCCAAAGTGACCACTTTTTCACTGTTTAACAGTGAATTGAGACTTAAAGTCACTAATCCAATAGCTTGAGCCTTTCTAAGTATAGGCTCAACTTTGTCGTCCACTTTATGGACAAATTTTAGGAAGTCGGTCCAAATCAACATGATCTTGGTTCACATGGGCTATCATACCAAATCATCAGCATGGAGCCCCCACCAAAATGTCCCTACAACTCGAAAATGTGTCCTCCCAAAGGACACGCACCCACACCCAATTTCTGTGGTCTTGTGAAACCTCTAGAGGATTCTTATAATCCAAGGGGCACTAACACCACCCGACCCTACGCCGTGTGGGGAACCGTAAACGTACTAGTAGAGATTTAGGGTAGAGAAAAGATATGTGATTCTAAATTGAATAAGGACAAAAAAACGTGATGAAGGGAACCCTAATTCTCCTCCCCTCCTCTTCCCATCTTTACCCTAATCTTCATGTTTGCCCCGCGCCTCCCTCAATCAGGAATATCCCATCCATATATTTGAGAGTGTGTGCTTGTGTTTTGCCACTCCATTAGAATTTTTAAGAGGAGTTGCACCAGATTCTCAGCAGGAACAAACATGGTAGCCTAGCCTAGTCTCTCTCCCATTGATTTTCAATGATATTAATGATTTGTGAATTCTGTGTGAGCTTGTTTTTCTTTTTATAGATCTGCAATTGGCCGAAAAATTCGAGCTCCTTGCTAAAATTAGCTGAATTATGCGATATTTTTTGGTATGGCACAGGTGGGTTATGTTGTTAAGGAGTCGCAGAAACCGGCATGGCTCGAAGCTCTGCTTTCCGAGAGCTTCTTCGTTCCTTGCTTGACACACGAGAGTGCTAAGAAAAACGAGAGAAATATTTTTTGTTTGGACTGCTGCAGAAGCATATGCCCGCATTGCTTGTCTGTTCACCGTAGCCACCGACTTCTGCAGGTAACCATTTTCTCTTCTTCTTGTTCTTCTTGTTCTTCTTCTTCTGATCTATTTCATAATTCAATAGGGTGGATTTTTGTTTTTTGAAAAACAGGTGAGGAGATATGTTTACCACGACGTTATCAGGCTGGACGACATGGAGAAATTGATCGATTGCTCTTATGTTCAGGTATGAAAGGCAGCCTAGCCAATTTTCAATTGCTTAAGATCTGGTCTGAGAAGGAATTGTGGGTGTTGGAATTGATGGTCTATTTGGGTGCTTAAAATTATTTGTTTTTTTAATTGGGTGTTGCAGGCTTATACAACTAACAGTGCGAAGGTGGTTTTCTTGAACCAGAGGCCTCAGTCCCGGCCTTTCAAGGGATCTGGGAACATTTGTTGCACTTGTGAGAGGAGCCTGCAGGAGCCTTACCATTTCTGCTCGCTTGGATGCAAGGTGAGACATGATTCAATAGAGAAGTATGGCGGTGGCACAATTGGTTTTAGAAATTAGTCTGAGATTCGATCTTCTTTCACTGTGGGAGGACTGCATGCTTCTTGACATAATTGAGTGGTGAAATTGTTAATTATCTTTTTTACTGTGTAGTCCAGTTGTTAAGTGCTGTGTAGTTGTTTTAGCATATATTCGAAAATTGACTAGTTTCTGACATAAACTGAGTTTAAATTGCTTTACTTGTTTTTCTTGGGAGAAGAAATGGATTTTTTTTTTTTTTTATATATAAAAAAGCCATTTAAGGCTGCGAATTGCCCGTGACGTTGTGTTTTAGTTTTCCCACATACTTGTGGGAATGAATTTAGCAAGTGGATGTATCATTTTTTTTTTTAATGAGGGATTGCGTGGATTGGTTTAGCTGGATTTCTTCACCAGTGGCTAAGGTGGATGAAACTATGGAAAGAGTTAAAAAAGTATCTTTTGGGGTTGTTCCATGGCAAGTCAGTTGGATAGAAAAAGTTGTAGGTGAATTGACTTAGTTGGGTGTTTCCACTGGGAACAGGTCTCTATCAGAATTCAAAGTGTCTTGAGACTTTGGTATCGTATTGATTTGGGGTATTGTTGCTTATCCGACATTCTTGTTCTATGCATTTAAGTCATAGTTTCCTGATCTATGTACTAAAGATAAGGATTGGATAAGGTTTGCTGATGGCAGGCAATACTTTGGAGTCAGTATGTTTTTTTTTATTTCAATCTATTTGGAAGAAGATTGAATTTTTATTTTTTTTTGAAGTTTGGGGAAATTGGTATCTTGTTCATATTTGGGATTTTGTTGATTTGCAGGTGGACCACATAATCAACCAAGGCAGAGATCTCTCCAAGTACTTGTTTGAATGCCATTATTTGGCACTGTCAGATTTTGTATTTGCTAAGGATTATGAAGATGGGCAGATGACACCCAATTCAACTTTGGATAACAGCATGGCTCTGAGGACATCTTCAGGATCCAGTGGAAGTGAAGAAGAGATGGGATATAACAAAACATTGGGTTGCACCGAGTTTGTGAAGAAGAAGAGGAGTGTATTTAAGTCTTCTGCAACAAACACAAACATGGCTGCCAAGTCCTCTTCCAATAGAAGAAAAGGCACTCCACACAGATCTCCTTTCTTTTGATTTATATTCTCTCTTTCTCCATGTAATTTTTTTTCTCATTCTTACATGGATGGTTTTGAATATTAGTTTGAATTCCTTGATTCTAATAATTTAGCAACCCTAATTTTAGGGTCTTGCAATTTTGGAAGCAATTATTTTAATTTACATTGGGCGGATTTTGTGGGTAGACAAAAAAAGGACATTAGGATAAGGTAGGTGAGATTAGTTGATGTGGATTTTGGCAACTGTGGTGTGTCAAATGGAAAGGGCTCTTTATTGGGGCCTCTTTTTCTTCTATTTTAAGATGCACCCACTTGCACTCATTCACTATTTTCACAAAAACAATTGTAGATTTATCATTGTAGTGGAAACAAAAAAAGGGCATTTATGTGATAATTTACATGCAATGATCTACTTTGTTTTGGTTTGTAAGCGCTTCACAATCCTGAGTCTTTAACTTCAATTATTGTTAGGAGATTTTAGCACTTCAGAAAAACATAAACATTCTGATGTTGAATGGATTATAAGTACTCGAACAAAATTTCACTGATATCTGCAAAGAAGTTTACATCCTGTTGCTTTTGTTTGTACATAGTACAAAAAGTGTAAGTCAAATAGTATGGTCACTGATCTTACCGCCCAACTAATATATATGAAAGTTGTTTTGAAATAGTATGGTCACTGATATTAGCGCCAACTAATACATAAAGTTTAGTCTTCATTATTTAAGCACTGATGAAGTGGTATTAATGTGGGAAAAAATTCATTAGCTTAATCATAAGAGTAAGCTTAATTATAAAAGTGTGAGCACATTCATATCAATGTGGGAAGAAATTACAGCTTAATGGAAGTTTAATTATAAAATTGCGATCCCATTCATATCGCCATCAGGACAGAGTGAAGCGTAGATGCATGAGGGTATACCCACCAACACACGATGTAGGTATATGCAACTTTTATTTGTTTTTTTTTTTTTTTTCAAAATATGTAATTTTTATTTTGATATGTTTTTTAAAATATTATATTTGTTGTTGAATTGATCAATTCATATTTTGTATATGGTTTTGTTATAAATATATTTATTTATTTTTTATAGGATATATTTACAATCATTTTTTTTTTATATCATTTTGATTAAGAGATAAGATATGACCATTTGCCTTTAAAATTTTATTTTACCAAGATGAATATTGTCGGCACATCCTTTTTTTTTGGTTGATTGTATTAATGATGATTTGTGAATACCTCTTAATTAAAATATATTTCCATTCATTTTCTATTGCAATTTTAATCCATGTATGAAGTGTTATAGTTGTTAGTTGAAGTTCCATATGATTATGAGCTTTAAGAAATTTGCCTTCATTATTTCGAAAAAGACCATTTATGTTGGTTTTTTCGAGATTTTCTTTAGAAGCACCATCAAAATTAGTTTGATATACCTATTTTTTGGATTTTTTTATTTTACTTTAAATGGAAGTAGATTCTTTGTTTTAGTACAAGATGTAGATCCTTTGTTTTAATGCCAATTTTTATGTATTAATGTCCTTTTTTTGTACTTGAAACTTCCTATGATGAACACCACATCTTTAAACATTCTACAAGAGAGGCAATGATAAGGTTTCAAGCTTGGGCATGATTTTGAGATTTTTAAATAAAAATTCTATTATTTTTTTCAAGCCATAAATTTTGGTATTTCTTTTCATCATGGTTAAGAACTTACCTTTTCAACTTGCCAAACAAGCTTTCATTCTATCCAAAGAAAAGGCTTAAAGTTATTTTTTATTTCTTTTATGATAAAAAAGGAATAACAAAGTAGGTTGGTGGAAGTTTTTCAAATTTAAAACCTAAAGTATCCATAATAATTTGTTGTAAATCTAGGGTAGTGTTAAATGAAAAATCCTAGATTTTATAATATTAACCAAGTGTCCAATAGCCTTCTCATAGCATGATAATATTGATTTAAACTCCATGGCTTCACTGATTGAGGGATGATGAAAAAGAAATTATCATCAACAAAGTAGAGATGAGATTTGAAGGGACACTTTTTTTGCAACGTGAGTATCTTTTATTTTTCTCTCTATTTTTGCCTTTGAGAAAGCTCTCCTTAATGCCTCCCCAAGAATAGTGAATAGATAAGGAGATAGTGGATCACCTTAGCAGAGTCCACAAGATGACTTGAAGTAATCAATAAGAAAATCATTGATCAAAATATAAAATTTTGTAGTGCTATAACATTTAATCCATTCATATCTACTGTAATCAAAACCAAACCTTTGGAGAATATCATGTAGAAAATTCTACGAAACCTTATAATATGCTTTGTTCATAACTAATTTCATAAGCATATCTAGTTTTTTATAGAATAAATAGAATGTATGGCCTCCTATGTAATGATTATACCATCAAGAATTTGTTTACCACAAACAAAACCATCTTGTTCCTCTAAAATAACACAATCTAGATTGCCTTTCAACCTATTTTCCATAAATTTTGAATTGATCTTATAAATCATAGTACAAAGGCTTATTGGACAAAAATTATCAAAAAATTGTCTTGCCTGAACCAATGTAATAAAAGTGGTATTGATATCACTTATAGGCTTTCCTTTTCAAGCCTTTTCAACCATAAATAACATACCACTCTTCAATAAATCCTAATTTTTTTGAAAGAAAATTGTTGGAAATCCATAGAGGCTAGGTGCCTTGTTAAGATGGAAAGAAAAAATTGCTTTTATGTAGCTCCTTCATATATATATATATATATATATATATATATATATATATATATATATATATTGATTTATTGAGGTTAGATTGAAAAACCCCTACGATCGACACTCAGGGTTGGGCATCCCCATCCCAACCATGACCTCTCATAATGACGAGAGCTGAACTTATCAATAGGGACCAAACACACAACCATACACACACCCACCCCCTCACACACTTGCCCACACCATGGTTTGAACCTTGGACCTTCCGAAGAAGAGCCAAAGCTTGCACTATTGCACTGCCCCCTCAGACTAGTAAAGTCAAATTTTCCATAACATCAATAGTCTTATATTGTTCTTAAGGAGTGTAAAGAAACTCTACTATTCTAAATCTAGATTGAAGTGCATGTATCTTGTCAATTACCATTTGTAACTTCCAATCATAATAGGTCCTAATGGATGCCATTAGTCAATTAATGGTTACTTGTGAGTTTGATTCTACCTATATTGTAGACCAACAAAATTTAGTAGCTTCCTAAAGGACACAAAGGATAGCATACACTTTTGCTAGATTGTTAGGGAGAATGCCAATATTCTCTACAAAAAGAAAGCATGGATACAATCTGAGAGTTTTTCTATGGCTCCCATGCTTGCCCTTCCTAGATTACCTTTTGACATGTTATGATTGTTGATCTCCCCCATACCTCTAGGAGGGGCTTGTCATAGATCACTCCTTTGAATAGTAGGTCAAGGATCCTATGGATGCCTACATCTTCATTCATCCACAAGGAGTTGAAGCTTGGAGAGCAAACTATGTCACCATTGAGATACCATGAAGTGGGGTTTCAAAGTATGTAGTGTAGTTTCCTTGATTCTAGCTATAGTTTTTTTCCAAATATATTGGACATTATGATGAGTCACTTTAAAAATTATTCTATTTATTTATTTCGATAGATTCTAGAGCATAAGATAAATGCTAACCAAGGTCATTTGTTTCATCAAGATGTCCAATCCGTTCACCCTAGGTCAAGTCCTCCAAGTCTGCTTGAGGGAGGTGAATTGAAGAAATCTTAGATTTGAAAAGGTTGCCAACTATTTCCATAATTGAATGGACAAGGAATAGAAGAAAAAAGTGGTCCCAATTCTTGTTCTTTGCACAACATAGCTCACATATGAATGGGCCAAAAGACCACATTTCATCAACTAGTCTCATATAAGAACCCTCTTGTGGAGTAGGAGCCAGATAAAGAGTCTCACTTTTAGCCAAATCAAAAGTTACCAAATATAGTTGAAGATATCGAGTGGATTTTCCTCGTGGTGAGTGAGGGATAAGTATCCTAGAGCTATAGTATACACACTATTAGAATGTGAGCTCCATCCCAACCTATCTTTGTATTTTGACCAAGATAGTGACTGACTTCCAAGAACTTGATGAATAGACTCCTTGATAGCCTTCATTGCTAGGATTGACTAGTCCCTTAATAGAATCCAGATTCCATCCTCCAAATTACTTTCCCCATAGTTTCCGTGATATTGTGATATCCTTTCCATCCTTAGCTATAGAGTTGTTCCATGATGTCTTGTCATTTTGAAAATTGTTGAGACAATGGAGGTAAACCATCCTAAGCGTCTATCTAAAAATTTACTTGATGGTCATTCCCCACTATCCAAAATAGTTGTGGTTTGATAATTGTCTTCCCTATCCTTAGAACCTCAAGAACTGGAGATCCTCATCGAGGAAGCTAATATCTAGTAGAACATTTTGGAGCTCAATATTTTGCATACTTGGCTCTTAGGATCCATGCCCCTAATTCATTAGGGGAAATAATGAACTACCGATATAATTTTGTTGCCAAGGCTAAGGTTTTTTTAATCGTTAACTAAAGGCTTAGAGCTTTTTTGGAAGACAAATTTGATCCCACTTTACTAGGGCCCACTTACACTCTCCCTTTTCCAACTCCATAAGAACCTTTAATATTGTCCAAATTTTTCAAAACATCCTTAGAAATACTTAAGACTGAGGAGACATAATGGAAATAGATTGTAAAATTGTTTTAATCAATGAACCTACCTATAAGAGAAAGCCACTAACTGGTCTAGTTATTCATCCTACTTTGTATCTTCTCTGTCAACCACCGCCATTCCTCTATTTTTTGTTTGGCCACCTTTAATGGAACTCATTTATAAGAGATTGGAAGAGACTCGCCCAAAATTCAAAATATTTAGAATCATGGTCTCCACTCTAGTAGTACAATGAAAGAATATGATCTTAGACTTTTCCTCATTACTAAGTTGTCATGTGGCTATCAAAAAGAGGTTTAGAATTCTTTTGAATTTGGATGCTTCGATGTAGTAGCACAACCCATCAAGGTTGAGTCATCTACAAACTATAAATGAGAGAGAAGGGACTTGAAGCATATTTGATTCCTTGAATGAATTTGCTATTCCTTTCCTTAGAGATAAGATGACCTAGGCACTTTGGAAAAATGATGAACAAATAGGGGGAAAGAGGATCACCTTGGCGTGCCCCCTGGAAGAGTAAGTAAAGGGGACAGACTATCACTTATCATCAAAACATAATAGATTGAGGAAATAGTGCCTCTAATCCAATCCACCCAATCTTGGAATAAGCCAAACTTCCTCAAGACCTATAGGAGAAAATCCTAGTCTACCCTATCATAAGCCTTGGAGAAGTCCAAACAAACAAACATGGAGGGGGGTCTTTGTTCCTGCATAGAGTAAATGACCTCCTAGGCAAACATTATTTTGTTTGTAATTTGTCTCCTCCCCAAAAATACTCCTTGCTCTGGTGAGATTATCATAAGGATGAAGGATTTCAACCTTTGAACTATCATCATTGCAATTATTTTGAGAACATTTCATAGGGCTATCAATCTAAAGCCAAAAATTTGATCTACCTCTTAGGACTTAGGTATGAGCATAATGTAGGTTTTGTTGATTTTTTTAAAATTGACTTTGCCACCCATGCTTCCTCTACCACTATAAGTAGATCATCCTTGAGTAGGTCCCAAAATTCTTGGAAGAACTCAATGGGGAAGCCATTTGGTCCAAGAGTTTTTCCTTTTTCATCTTGAAAACCACTTCCTTTACTTTTGCCATAGAAATTGGTGTTGTTAATACCTCATTATCCTCTTCCTTAATAAGGGAAGAGATTCCTTGTAGAATTTTATCTTAAGACATAGGGTCCAGGGGAATTGCAAAGGAAAGTTCCTCAAAGTAGTCAGTGGCAATTTTCTTCATCCCATCCAAAGAGTAAACTATATCACCTGTGTTGGTCTTTAGGGAAGGCACAAAGTTTGAAACTCATATGATCATGATAGATATATGAAATAAAGTAGAGTTTTTATCCCCTTCCTTTAACCACTAAATCCTAGATTTTTATTTCCATGAGAGCTCCTCCATCCTTTCCCACTCTACTAACTCAAAAGATACTTGGATTTTCTATTTTCTAAGCTCCCCTATCAGTCCCAAGGAGCAAATTTGAGCATTTACTTACTTGAGTTAGAAAGCCAAACCTGCCTTTTTAGAATTTACATCCCAAACTCATGCTAATTCCATTCCTTAATTCTAGTTTTGATGAACTCTAATCTCTTGATAAAACAATACATCTAGGTGTCATATCTGATATTTCCTTCTCTCCACCACTAAATAACTAATGGCCTAAAGGAAGTATCTTTGAACCACATAAGCTAGAATTTAAAGGGTGCTTAATTATTGGTAGAGTACCAAAGATCTAACAAAATAGACTAGTGATATGATCCCACGTTATTAAGGATAAGAGGTTTCAGAATCACTTCTAAAGAAAGAAGATCATCCAAGATTACAAATATGTCCAAGTGCTCTAGGATGCATGTGATCCCCTATCATTTTTTCATCCATGTCATTAGTCCATTGTTGGGCTTAACATCAATCAAGTGGAGATGCCTCAAGTGCTCATGCATTAGCTTGGTTGTAGTGTCCAATGTTCTCATCCCTCCCATATTTTCATTCAAGGAGATAATAGAATTTAAAATCCCCTCCTAGGACAATCTAATCATTAGGTAACTGGAGCCTAAGGTGTTGGATATAGTCCCAGTGCCTCTATTTTTACTCTATAGTGGTTTGATTCTATCAATAACTATCATAACACCCTTTATTCAGGGTTCTTAACCAACTTCTCTCATTTTCTATAGTTGAAATTCTTGTGAGATCTTCTTCTTCTTCTTCTTCTCCCCTCTTACCTTTTTCTTTCTTTCTCTTTATTATATTCATCCATGCATTTCATGCTAACTACATTAGATTCATGTTGTACATTTGCTTTGCTATTTGTTTGCTTACTTTTTTCTCCATGTTTCTATGTTTTTCTTTTTCTTTCTTTATTTTTTTCAAGTTTCTTAAGGAAGTTCCTTTCCTTTCAAAACTCAAGGGTTAACCCTAGCCATAGAGGCATTTGTGGTAGTAATGTCTTTCCTTGTGTGCAAAAGTCCAGAGTGTCCTTTTTGATACCCCTTTTGCACCACCCCTTTGTCCAAATCTAGCCACCTCTTCTCTGTGTTTGTTGCTTTCTTTCCCATAGGGGTCTACATATTTATTTGATGCATTTACTTAGCCTTAAATATATCAAAGAGGGGGAAAAATGTAGACATGGAAAATTAACCCACTAAGGTGAGTAATTTTCTCTAGATCCCTTGTTTTCTCCTTGGAAAAGTAGGGTCATATTTGAGCCAAAATTTTCCCTATAAAATCTTCTCCATTCTTCCTAAATTCTATACCATTAGATCGATCTCAAAAATATATTTCCAACCATATATGATATGACCCATTTTGACTCCATTTGACCCTCTAATATGCATTGAAACTGCATAGGTGTCTAGCTGGTGTGAAATCGCGGTCCACTTTTATGGGGCATGATTTTGCATTTTAGTGTTTTCTCTTAAGAAAACCCTAATTTTAAAATTTTATCTTTTTAAGGTCAGTTGTGCTTAGTTTTTCCTACCCATTCTTATTTCAAATCCACTATATAAGGAGGGTTTGAAGTTCATTTTCTCACAAACCAAGCAATAACAACAATTATTGATTCAAGTTCTATTTTATTGAGGCCTTCTTCTTCCGTAAGCAAGCTAACTCACAAGTGTGAAGTGTGACCTATTGAAGCTTTATTCTCTGCTACATTGGATTGTTGGTTGTTGTTGCTTGCTTTGGTGGGTTTGTGTTGAAGCCCTAAGAAGAGATCAACTATTCGAGAGGTCTTAACCATTTTGCTTGCTTATTTGATATCTGATAGGTGAATTCCCTTTGTTGCATGCATGTTTTAATTTTCTATATCTAACATTTATTGTTTCACACTGATCTGAGTTGTTTCACCTCACTCATGCAAAATCACACTCGAGTCTCTATGGAGCACGATTTTGCCGGTGTGATATCGTGGTTGCTTGTTATGGGGTATGATTTTTCTTGAGATGTATCTGGGGTCAAGCTGCTATTCCATACTTCATATTTGCATCATAGGCTACATATAGGGCATAGTGCTACATTCTATTCTATGGTTCCATCATTTTATTCTGCTATATTTTGATATGCTTGATTTCTTCCAAAGGTCAAATTCTTCTTATATTTTAAAAGGTTAGCTAAAAGGACCTAGGAGGCTTGACTACTGCATCTCCAAGCACTGTTTTACAGTGGCGTAAGCAAGCCCCCTAATATTATTTTATTTTCCAAGCGTTTACCAAGTTATCTTGCAGGAATATGAGTTGTTGATATCATTGGACAAAGGATAAAATCTTGGATCAACCATTGGATAAGATAAGTGATCTAAGTTAATATTTAGGTTGTTTGTTGAGTGTCTTCTATTTTTTTTATAAAACCCTAGATCTAATATAATAGAAATACATTTAATTAATTTGGCTTTTGAAGGATAAACAACATATAGTGTGCACTTAGGGTTAATTTTGTTTGTGCATCTTCTCTTGAACCCTTGCTTAAAGGTTTTCTATCTTAAAAACCTAGGGTTAGAAAGCATTCAAAGAAAGAATCATTCTAGGGTTAGCTCTTGTCTTCTTGCATTATGTATTTTTGCATTATCCTTTATCTTTCATAACATAGATCTAGAAATGCCAAACATAGGTGATTGTCTTGAATCGAATACATCAAATATTTATGAAATTCCTATGGACTTGGAGCGAGTCCTTAAAGCCATTCTTGGTGAACCCTTTCCCCCTTATTTAGCATCAAGTGTAGAGAACAACATAGACCCCACGGCTCACCTCAAGGCTTTCTCTCTTTTTGTGGATCCAACCTTGAGAATCGTACATGATAGGCCGGTTTTATCCCTCTACAAATATACATAAATATAATATAAAATATTAATATTTATATATATTAAGTATATATATATATATATATATATATATATATATATATATATATATATATATATATATATAATGGGCGGTTGTGATTGAAGGGCACATATGGATGACAAGTGGCTAGATTATGGTGTCTAGAATATGACTTCTCATTTTTCAATGCAATTTAATAATTAGAAAGTAATTTTTTTCTTTCACATATGTATCCTAATCTATTCCATTAGTTTCTATTATATCTTGTAAATTTTTGAGCTTGGGTTCAATATCTTTCTTTTCGTTAAAAATGCTACAAAAATATTTGGCATTCCAAATTTTCATTTATTCCTTTAATTATTTTATCTTTTGAACAAACATGTACATGTATTATCCTTCAAATTTTGTTTCATCCCACCATAACATAACAATTTGGAAGAAATTAGGGTCTTCGATCCACATATACTAGAAGCAAAATGTCTTTGAATGACCATTATTGGGTAAATTACAAGTTAAGAGAATGGTTTTGAAAAGAAATAATACCTCGATAATTTTTTTTTAGAAAAACAGTAAGTGGAGAATCAAAAGGAAAAATAGAGAACACATTGCACAAGAATTTATTCTAGGAAACCCTTTCGGGAGAAAACCCAGCAAGAATATCCCCTTGTTGTATAAACTTGACCGTCTCCAATATAATAATATCCTTTAGTTTCTTTCCCGCTTGCTCTACCACTCACGATTAAATTTCTTGCATATTGCATTCCCCCCTTTGGGGGATGTTTGGACATTTATTTATTTTTGCCATAAACCCTTATGCAAGTGTTGTTTTATATACCAACAACACAAGAAAGGGGGTTAACAATACCATGGGTTCAAATATATTAATCCAAATATATTAAAACATGGGTTCAAATATATTAACCCAAATATATTAAAACATGGGTTCAAATATATTAACCCAAAAATAGCCCATATGGGTCTAAACATATGTTAACTTGCCAGAATAACATGGAAAATATTCAATATATTTCCAACATTCTCCCACTTGTTGAATACTTTCCATAGGGTCCGAAATGACCATTGTCAACTGTTAAGGGCAACCATACCCATAGCATAATTTGTAGTTCCATGCAAGTATCTAAAGATCCTCTTCACAGTAGTCCAATGTTCCTTCCCTGGATTGGACATATATTTGCTAACTACTCCCACTGCATGTACAATATCTAAACATATTAGCTTCACTTGTTACCCTCAGCCATATACCAACAAGGTAACAAAATAGTCCAAAAAACCACTTAAAAAACATTACAAATATTATTGGAGCTAACTTTGAGAACATTACACTAGGAAACCACCACTAGTATCTTTTGGGCACAACTACACTAGTTACAATAGCTTCTTCAGGTACAAGCTACACTAGTTACAATAGTTAATACTTGCCCAAAAACTTGTGGTACAACCAATAAACCATCTCAGATATTTTTTAGCAACTTTGCAATAAAACCACTAGAACAAGCATTTCCAACCTTAAACTCCAGATCTACCACTATTGAAGCTCACTAGATCTACCGCTATCGAAGCTCACCAAATATATTACTACCAAAGCTCACCAACTCTACCATTATCGAAGATCACCAGATCTACCATTGTCTAAGCTCACTAGATCTACCATTTTTGAAGTTCACTATATCTACGACTACCAAAGCTCACCAACTCTATTGTTGTCGAAGCTCACCAAATCTAAAACTATTGAAACTCACCGACTCTACCATTATAGAAGCTCATCAAATCTACTGCTATTGAAGCTCACCAACTCTATCATTATCAAAGCTCACCAACTCTACCACTGTCAAAGCTCACCAGCTTTATCACTACCAAATCTCATTAGATCTACCACTGCTGAAGCTCACTAGATCTACCTGTACAACCTCGGGAAGTAAACACCTAATCTACTTGCAGCATAATATCAAAAGAAAAGACCATAAATGCGTAAAGAACATGGAAGTAACAAAATCAAGAGATCTCTTTTATTAATTCATTTGAAACTTTGGTTACAGATTGGTCCCTCTTAGGGATACCCCATTTGATACAATGATTACAAGTAGAAATAGGCCCCTCGCAAGGGGATGGTGCACTCCGCAGGCCTCTCGAATTCGTACACGAACTTGTACAAGGGCTTACTGATGCCTTCTTCTCCTTCGCTTGCTTGGAGGGATCTGATGCTTTGAATGCTTTGACTTGGTCCTGGAACCTGTAACCTACATACAAGAAACAACAAAAAATGATCAGTAGCATATGCAGCCTCTCAGGATGAGGCTTTATTAGTAGATCTACAAAGAATGATGTAAAAGCATAGTAAAATCATAATGAAGCAAAACTAAGCAAGAATGCGTTGATAACTCAGAAATCACCATGGAAATGCATTAAGAAAAATAGATCTATGCTAACATTAATTGATAAAGTAGAAAATAATGAAATCTATGCTAAAAACTTGGGAAATAGTGTCTCAAAACCCTAGGTTATGCCTGTAGGTCATTTTCAAGGACAATGACTATGAAATGAAACCTTCTTCCTCATGAACCAGGGGTTTTGACACTCAATCCTTCATTTAAATTGATGTTCAAGGGTCACCTTCATGTCTAGACATTGATTGGTGATGAAGAACTCATTGGGATTTGAATGCTTGGATGGCTCATAGTCATTGCTCAATCGGATAGCACTTCGTTACTCCTCAAAGGGGTATGGAATCACTCTCCAATTTTCTAGGGCTTTACTACATAAAAATTTTGATTCTTTCTTTTTCTTGGGAGGATGCATATGTAGACCTCCTAGATCTAGATATGCATGTAACTGATCATTATAGGGGAAGGATCAGTCACAGATTTGCATTGAAGGGGTAGTCAGGAGGAGCTCTAGGAGATCCATGCCAAAAACCGCTCGTAAATAATGCAAGTGTAGTCAGATTATGTGATTTGGCCCGTATTCATGGCTAATCTATGTTTTAGTGCTAGTCACTATCTAGAGAAGTGGCTAGATGTGGCCGCTCTCAGCTTCAATGGCCTATGTTGGCGATCACTCTGATTGATAGCGATCGAGCTTGAATGGGCCAGAACTACCCCTTGTGAGTGGTTAGGACCATTGTTGGCTCTTGGAAAGGTCCAAGATCAGTCATATGGTCTTTGGATGTGCCCATATGAGTAGTCTCCTAAACATGACGTATTTTAGGTGTCTATAGATACCCCTTTTTGGGATGCATTATGGGAAAACACAACGTTGAGCAAAAATAGACCACCTAGGGCCACATTGTAGGGTGTGTGATGATCATTGATCTGATCAACATTAGATGCCCCAATCATGAGAAAAGGCATGCATCCTAGAATCATTGCTTCCAATAGGATGGAAGGCTTAAATTTGCAAAAGCTTGTCACGAGTTCCATGGCGATCGGGTAGCCTTGGTGCTACGATTGGTCCGAAAGGAGGAGAGGTCATCAAGCTTAACTATCATATTTGCTTTTTGCCCCAGCAAAGGGTAAGCTTATGATAGTTGTTGGAAATGATTCATAAGATGAATACAATTTGACATGATCGAGTGATCCTTTGTTGATTTTGATTATGATTGTTGATATTATGACTACCCCCTCAAACGATGAGTCGATGAGGGAAGGATAATGAATAAAGCGATGAGTCGCTTGACCAAGATGAATGATTTGGATCTTTTCAGAGGTTTGCTTTTTTGTAGGAATAACCCATTGCATGCATGATTTCAACCATTTTTAGTAATTGTATATCTCTATCCCATGGAGTGGTCTGACCTAATGGCCTTCTTAGGGAATCAAGATGATAGCAATTCTATTTAAGCTTGTGTTGAATCACTATGTTCGATGATTTGTTGAAAAATATTATAGAAGAAATGAGATGAATCCTCATTCTCATGGGGCAGTCTAGCCACCATGGCCTTCTTTGGGATTGAAGTGAAGCATCTCAATTCAGCTATGACTAATTTACCCCAAATGGCCTTATGGTAATTTACTCATCTTGTCGGATTGCATGGAGCACCAGTCGCTGCAACCGCCAAGTGTATAGAATAAATAATTGGATATGAGGTGCATTTGAGATTTTATTGTTATTTGATTTTTTTGTTATTTTGAAATTTATTTTGTTTTTGAATTTTTATTATTTTATTTTTTGGTATTTATGCAATTTTTGATTATTTTGGACCGATAGATATGCTTAATTGCCCATTTTGAGATTCCTCATGGTGAGAAATTGAGTTTATTTATTTTTTTTTCTAGCCGCTATCATAGAAGTGACCCCAATTTACAATTTTATGGTCGTTGTCAACGTCAATGGTTAGAAAGTGTGAGGTATTGATGCTAGCAGTGGTCAAGGAAAAATAAAAAATATAAAATAAAATTTAGGGTTTTGACTTTCATTATTTCCAACTATCAGTTTTGCTTTTGAGCTCTGAGAGAGAAAGAGTGAAAGTGACTCAAGACACTACGTGACTACTTGACACCATGGTAGAGCAAGTGAGGCATCCATGAGTGGAGGAGGTAGAGCTTCATGGGTATTTCTCTAAACCCTAGCTTATTATTTTTTTAACGATAAAATGAACCACACTAATTAATTGGAAAATAAACCAAATTAAACCTATTGGTAATGAACCGAATCCATAGATAGGCTTAGTTTAGGGTTAATTTAGGTGGGTTTTTTATTTTTTGCTTTTTGTCAATTTTTTTGGTGTTTTTGGGTGAGGGCGGATGTCATTGGCATGTCGCCTCATGGCCGTTGATGACCAAAGCGGCCCCTAATTTGCAAAGAGGGGTCATTGTCACTGAGGATGGCTAGTTTGAATTCCAATGGTAATTTTTTTTTACCGTTGGCGGCTAGCTGTTGTTGGTGTGAGTGGCCATGGGACTTTAGAAAATTTATTGATTTTTTTTTTATTTTTTTGATTTTTAATGAAATTAATTGATTTTTTTGAATTTTTGAAGTGTGAATTTTGATTTTTGTGGATGGTATGGTGCATTTTTTCATTGTGTTTGTACCCTTAATTTATTTTAGGTTTCTTTTACATCATTTTGCATTTTATTATGTTTTTTAGTTTAAGTGCATTTAATTTAGGTATTTATTTTGCACTTTTAGCTCTTGTTTATGTGGGCTCGGGACCCTAGTTTGCTTGTGCGACTTCTCCCTCTGATGGATGATGTAGATTGGGATTGGTTTGATGCCTAGGGACTCATGTATGTCATGAGGCTATCGATGATTATGTCAGACTAGGCCTATCTCACTACCTTGACACATAGGTGGGATTCTCGAATGAACACCTTTCATATTGGTTTAGGATCCCTTTCGATGGAGTGGCTATCGTGTCTTCTCCCACCGATGCTAGAGATGTTGTGTTTGAGAGGGTTTTTGGAGATCATGTAGTTACAGCATTTGGTGACACTTAGTATGGTAGAGTCTCCATGGCTCGGTGGTATTGAGAGGATGTCTTCACACGATGGTAGGTCGTCTTGATGCATGTTATATGTAACATGATTTTATCGGATTTTTGGAGTGAGGTTCCCATGGAACCTCTTGGCTATGGTTTAAGACTTGTTGGAAAGTGAGGAGCCTATTATTATGGCTTGGGGAGCGCACTGCTAGCTTAATGCTATGATGAGCTCTACAGGATTCAGCGGCATGGATGAGCTAGTGTTGCTTGTAGCCTACTTCTTCAGATTTGGGGCTAGGAGCACATCAGGGTGGACCACCTGAGAGGATTACCTATTAGGATTACTACCATTAGCTAATGTGGCCCAGTGCTATAGATGTAGGTGGCCTCAAGAGTGAGAGGAGCATTGGAGTTGATGTCACGTAGGGAATTGACACATTATGTAGCTACCTTGACTAGCCTACAGGTGAGGGATATTATATGGAGACCTTATTTTGAGTGCCCTACATGGCTAGAGGTAGATAGATTTATGGCTTGGACTAGGTATGATCGATGGGTGATCGATCATAAGGGAGGTATTAGAGAGTTCTTTCATTACTCTCGGGTGCTTCAACGATTTAGGATCTAATAGGATGTCCCTTTTGAGCTAGTTTTGTATAGGTGGATCATAGAGAGGGATCTTCCACCACCTTAAGTTGTAGTAGTTTTAGAGGAGGAGGACCCTCTTGTAGTTGATGCTGGTATAGCAGATTCTAGGGTTATAGAGGTGTATACCCAATGGTGGGTTATATGGCTATGGCATGGTGGTGGTCGCTTAGGGTAGACTAAGGATGAGGCAGCTATAGAGGAGGATCTTGATGCACATCAAGTGTGGACCTAGGACTGAGGAGTGGGGCTAGGAAGTTGAGCAATAGGTAGTAGAGGAGTAGGTAGCTCTAGAGGAGGAGGAGTTAGCTCTAGAGGAGTAGGAGTCTCCTCTCTGGGCTTAGTTGCATAGTGTAGAGGTCGAGCTTCAGGTAGCTCGTATTCAGATTTTGTAGTGGGACTCTACTATTGCTATGCTCTAGTCTTAGGTTAGGGGTTTTGATGAGGAGAGGACCATCTTACAGGCATATATTGACTTAATGCAGCTTAGGATAGAGTAGCTTACTATAGAGAGGGATGTTGCTTGAGGATAGAGTTGTGCCAATTGATCTAGTTGTTAGGGGTTAGTAGGATTGGATTTAGGGATCTAGAGGTTAGGTACACTATAGGATTATAGTAGAGGATGAGGATTAGATGGCATCAAATGCTACTTATATTGTCACCCTATGATCCTAGATTTGGATGTTAGGACTCCTTAAGAGCGAGATACAATAGGGGTCTTGTAGCGCAATATGCAGAGTGTATCAAGGTAGTCATCGGTGTGACCGAGCCATAGGACTAGGACTCAGACAGATAGCCTTCCAAGGATGGAGCAGAGGGTGGAGGTGAATCTGGGGCGTAGGCCAAATCTGATAGTTAGATGGCTTGTATTATTTTTTGGGTGTAAGGTCTGTGGACCTACACTATTGTAGCCTATGGGTATTTTTGTACCTCCATGTACTTATTTGACACATTATACACTCATATATATATGATGTTATCTATTTTAGACTCATTATGGGTATTTTATGTTTATTTGATGCAATGCTTATGATCTTATGCTATATGATGTGATGTATATATGACATGCACTAGCTAGATGATAGATGTATGCTTAGATGCTATGATCTAGATATGTGGATGTACTACTATGTATGCTTATATGGATGTAATGATGGATGTTAAATGCATGTTTAATTTGTTTTAATTGTTTATGCATTTAATCTATGTGCTATGATATGATAGATGATGTATGTAAAATGTGATGCATTAATTATATGAGGATAATCTAATGTAAATGAACCTGTATGCTTTAATCACTTAAAACATAAGGAATGAATGTGATATGAGTTTAACAATCTAATGGATGACACCACAGAATGTATAAAAATCATGAATGTAAATGATAACTCTTATCATAAGAATTAATCATTTAAGCATCCATATGTGAGATGAGATGATGTGATATGTATGTGCTTTCTTTATAAGCTTTTGTAAATTAAAATATATGTACAAAATAGTCAGTGGCCATCTAAATATCATTGTTGATATTTATCCGGTATCTATCCTATTCATGAACACCCTTTAATGAACAAAACCTCCTAAAGAAAGTTGTTGATTTGATTGATGAAATGATTTGTTGCTATGAGGAGATTTTTGAGGTTTTCCATGAGACTCAAACATCCTAGTTACTTCATCAAAAGTTGTATACTGACCATACAAGACTCTTGAAAGATAAAGTTCTTGTTATGAAGACTTAGATATTCATTATCCCTGTGTGTGCAAATGAATATATTAGATGAGACATAAGCCTACCCCAATGCCATGAGGGATTCATTCAGCCCATTGTTGTATTGGGGATCCTCAAATGTCCATCATGATCCTAAGTTGGACTCAGTTGGATTAGACCATTAGGCGATATAGGACACCTAAAGCTAGCTCTTTTTGCAAATTTCTTAGAACTACCCTAATGCCAGGTGGGATTCATTCAGCCCATTGTTGTATTAGGGATCACTCAATGGTTTGTGGAGATTGACCATTCCAGGGATTCAAGCTCTTCACCCCCTTCTTTTCTTCACATTTATTTGGGATACTTGCTCATGCTTTAGTGATGAAAATCACTATTTATTTTGAATTTTATTTTCTTTTGAGCAAGGGATTTATGTAGTGATGATAATCACTATTTATTTTGCTTTGTTTCAAGATTTTTGCTTGTTTTGATGAAAGCAAGGGATTTATTTGGGTAGGGGGAACTTGTCCTTTTTCCAATGATCAAAATCCTAGACCATGCACATCACAAAATGAGCAAGTGAAGACCTTTCACTTAGGATGCCTAGTACCACTTTGTAGTGTTCATATTTCCCTTGTTCCAACTAGGATTTTAGTGTTTTGATTAGTGATAGGATTCTGATATATGCTAGGTACTATCAAAACTAGACCTCATCTTCTACTAGTGAAGATAGCTTTCTATAGAATCTGATAAAATCACTAGGTATGGTTGAGTGACCGAAAAACCCTAGTATATCCCTTATAGCAATAGGTGGGGTTGTGTTGAAAAATATAGTTACTCGCATGGGTTATGGATGATGATGGATTTTGAAGATGCATGATTGAGGTACAAATGTGGTGTCATTTGTAAGATTGTAAACACAAATCTATCTAATGCAAATGCAATGGATGGTCATGCCTAAATGCAATGCAATTACATGAATGCAAAATGCAAATGTTTTTGTATTTTAAATGTTTTGAATTTTATTGCTTTTTGATTTTTGGTATTTTCCATTGTTTTTGGAATTTTGATTATTTTGAATGTTTTTGAACTTTTTGATTTTAAATTGTTTTTGTGCTTTTGTGTTTTGTTTTTGACCAAAGGGCTTAAGGTGCCTTTGGGGCCTTTTGTGAAGTGACCAAAGGGCTTTAAGATGCCTTTGGGGCTTTTTGGAAGTGACCAAAGGGCTTTAAGATGCCTTTGGGGCTTTTGTGATTTGACCAAAGGGCTTTAAGATGCCTTTGGGGTTTTTGTGATGTGACCAAAGGGCTTTAAGATGCCTTTGGGGCTTTTTGTGAATTGACCAAAGGGCTTTAAGATGCCTTTGGGGCTTTTTGTGATGTGACCAAAGGGCTTTAAGATGCCTTTGGGGCTTTTTGTGATTTGACCAAAGGGCTTTAAGATGCCTTTGGAGCTTTTTGTGAAGTGACCAAAGGGCTTTATGATGCCTTTGGAGCTTTTTGTTTTTGATGTTTTCTTATTTGTTTGTATTTTTAAGATTTTTATTGTTTTTGTAATTTTGAAATTTATTTGAATGTTTTTGTGTTTTGTTGTGCTTATGTGTAAAATACCTTTAGATGAATAATGTTGAGAGGCTCTGGCTCCTCAACACCTTCTAATGATGTTAGGTGATATGTCCTAGGTCCAATCTTCTTAGATATGATATAAGGACCTATCCAATTGGTCATAAATTTGTCTCATAGATGCGGTGATAGGTTTGAATTCTGTTGGTTCTCTTTGAGCACAAGATCCCCAACTTTAAAGTCTCTTAGGTGGACTTTATTTTTATAAGCTCATGTTAAATGATCTTGGTAAATGCGAAGATGCTCAAGAGCATTGATGCGACGTTCATCAAGAAGGGTCAATTGATCAAGGTGAGCTTGCCACGTAGTATCATCATTGATGAACTCTTTCAATGCGATGCACAATGTTGGAATTTCCAACTCTAAGGGCATAATGGCCTCAACGCCATATACAAGCGAAAAATGGTGTTGCCCCAGTGGGCATCCACATGCTAGTCCTGTAAGCCCATAATGCAAGAGGTAATTGTAGATGCCAATCCTTATGATTTTCTTTCACCATCTTCTTTAATATGGCTACTATTATCTTGTTTGAGGCCTCTACTTACCCATTTGCTTGTGGATAATATGGTGTCACAAAATTGTGTTGAATGTTATATTTGGATGTTAAAGCCCACACATTTTTGTTCTTGAATGATGGACCATTATCTAAGATTATCTTGAAGGGGACCCCAAAGTGATAGATGATATTGTGAAGTATGAACTCCATAATTTATGGTCCTATCATCGATGTTAAGGGGACCACTTCCACCCATTTGGTGAAGTACTCAGTGGTCATTAAGATAAATGTGTGTCAACCTAAATATGGGGGAGAGATATTTCCAATTAGATTGAAACCCCACTAAGAAAATGGCCAAGCTACCTGAATGGGTTGTAAGGCCTATGATGGTAAGTGCATCAGATTTGCATGATGTTGACACTTAATACATTTCTTGACATACTCATAACAATCCTTCTCCATGGTGGGCTAGTAATAACCCATTCAAAGGATGCACTTGATGATGGCCATGCCACTAAAGTGGCCACCGCATGTACCATCATGAGCTTGTAAAATTACCCAAGCTGATTCTTGGAGCTCTAGGAAATGAAGGAGGACTCCATCATAGCTTCGATGATACAATATACCTCCTAGCAAGACATATCTTATCACTTTTTGTTTGAATGCTCATTTTTTGGCATGCGATAGTCCCTGTGGGATGATTCCAAGTTTTAAGGAAATATTGTAATTGGGATAGCCAATCTTGATAAGCTACAACCTCAATAGATAAGATGACTTGTTCCTCCTACGATTCGATGTGCACAAATGCAGATTGAGAAACAACCTTGTGGTGAATGATGGTACCATTCCCCGTAGGACCCTACGAGATCAAGGACCCCCAAGGCACCTTCTTTAGAAAGTATTTGGCTTTATAGAACCACTCATGGTCTGGTTCTATATGAATCATGTTGACTGATTCTTTGTTGTCAAAAGCCTCATGCTGCATCATTGATTGCGAGAGCATTTTCACATGAATGGTAGTGAAATCAGTAGATGGATTCTGAGGGATCAAGGATCCCAAAGATGCCATAGTGTCTACAAATATATTTGATGTGTGAGGGATTACCTCGATGTCATACCATTCTAGTTGGGCTAGATAAGTGTCAACAAGCTCTTTGTAAGCTTTTAGGATTGGATCCCTACATTGAAATAGTCCCTTAACTTGGTTGACTATGAGAAGGGAGTCATCAAAGATATTTAGCCTTTTGATCTTCATAGCGATGGTTGTTTGGAGACCCAAGATTAGGGCCTCGTATTCGGTGTTGTTATTCATGCAAGGGAAGTCTAGCTTAAATGACAAGGGCATTGGAGCACCTTGTGGCATGAAAAACACAATCCCTGCACCACCCCCTTGCTCACACTTCGAACCATCAAAGAACAAAGTCATGTCAGCTTTATTTTTAGGTTCTTCGGGTTTGGGTGCTTCCGATAATGCAAAGACTGCATCATCAAGAAGTTCTATGGTGAGAGGCCTACTATTCTAAAGAGGCACCTCTACCAATTGATCAGCTATGACTTATCCCTTGATGGAATTTTGGCTTATGAATTCCAAGTCAAATTCTATCAATAGCATGATCCACTTTGTAGTACATGTATTATGATATGTCTTGCTCATCATATACTACAAAGGATTTTGTTTTGATATCACATACGTTGTATGGCTCAACATGTAGTGGCACAATTTCTTGGTCATAAAGACCACCGCTAAGCATAACTTTTCTACGTATGCATACCCTAGCTCATAGCTCACCAAGGTGTGACTGATGTAATATATCACTTGTTCTTTGTCTTGCACGTTCTTTTGAGCCAACATGGTGCCCAAAGCAAAATTAGTAGTGGATATATATAGCAGGAATGGCACATCTGGCCTTGGTGGAGCTAATACTAGTGGCATTGCCAGGTACTTCTTGATTTCAGCAAAGGCTTGCTGACATTCTTCATCCCAATGGAATGGGACCCCCTTGTGTAGCAATCGATTCATGGGTCGACATTTGTCTGATAGTTGTGTGATGAATCACTTTATGGATGCTACTTTGCCCTGTAAGCTTCTCAACTCTTTGATGTTAGTGGGCGGGGCCATTTCTAGGATAGCCTTTACCTTTGCTGGGTCTACTTCGATCCCTCATTTAGAAATGATGAATCCCAAGAGTTTTCTAAAAGTTATGCCAAAGATACATTTCTTGGGATTCAACTTGACATTGTGCTCAATCAGGTGATCGAAGACCTTTCTTAGGATCTCGACATGCTCTTCATGTAGTAATGACTTGGCCAGTAAGTCATCGATATAGTCTTCTAAGATCTTATGCATGTAGTCATGGAAAATGTATGTCATGGCCCACTGATATGTGGCACCAACATTTTTAAGACCAAATGGCATTACTTTGTAGAAAAATGTCCCCCATGGAGTGGTGAACATGGTTTTATGTTGGTCTTCGGGTTTAATCTGAATCTGATTGTAACCAAAAAAACTATCCATGAGGGAGAGCATCTCATGACCTGTAGTTGCATCTACAAGAGCATCTATGTTAGGCAATGAGAATGAATCCTTTGGTGTTGCCTTATTGAGATCCTTAAAATCCATGCAAATATAGATTCTTCCATCAGGTTTTCCTATGGGCACCATGTTTGATACCCATTCTGGATAGTCGATGGGAATAATAAAGACTACATCCAATAGCTTTTGTAGCTCGTTCTTTACCATCAAGGTGATGGTTGGATGCATCTTTCTGAGCTTTTGCTTGACCGATTTCTTTGTGGGGTCTAGTGAAAGGTTGTGGACAACCAATTTTGGATCTAGTCCTGACATATCTTTGTAGGTCCAAGCAAAGAGATTAGGTCTCTCTTTCAATAGAGGAATAATGATGGCCTGTTATTCTGGAGATAAGCTTTCTCTGAACTTGAATTTATTTGGATTAGAAGGATCATCATTGATGTCCACTTTGAAAGTCTCCTCTATTGCCATATGTGACCCCTCCTCAAGCTGGTGAGGAGTGGGGATTAAGTGGATGTCATCTATTGGGTTTAAAGGTTCAACTGAATCATGGTC
Source organism: Wollemia nobilis (assembly GCA_028583015.1). Classification (NCBI taxonomy): domain Eukaryota; kingdom Viridiplantae; phylum Streptophyta; class Pinopsida; order Araucariales; family Araucariaceae; genus Wollemia; species Wollemia nobilis. Next base: position 9,259,480 of record JAQPPZ010016858.1, on the reverse strand, counting down.
AAAACTAGCATGATAAACATCATGTGTGCAACCTGGTGCAAAATGAAATGGTTGTAGCATTTCTTCATTGGGGAAGAAATATTCAGGCTCTAAGGGTGAATCAACATGATCCCAATCAATAGCATCTAAATTAAGACACAATGGTTTAGATGGATCAGTTGGGTTATGGAGTGGAGTGGTCAAATCAATGGAGATCATGTTGATGGATGGGATGAAATCTCCAGGACCACGTGGGTGAAACTCTGCATTAATGATTTACCTTCCATACCCAAGATGAGGCTCTAGGGGTATGGGGATCTCAGGATCTGGTCTATGGATAGATGAGGCAATAGGATCATTAGGTTGAAGCAGCTCTCTAAATGTAGGTAGATCTGGGTTGACCATGCGATAAATATCATCTAGATTAATGGGTCTAATCAGGATACGAGGGCTAAGAAATACTGTGTGATATAGTTATTCCATGTCAACTGGATCCGTAAGATGATGTAAGTGCTGAGGCCCAAGATAGGCCATCTCGGTCTCATCTTCATAGTCATTATCATCTATGAAGAACCCCTCATTCCTACCCACTAGAATTGGGGTTGACTTGAATGTTGAGGCCCTAGGTAGGCCATTTCAGTCTCATCTTCATAGTCATTGTCATCTATGAAGAATATATTATCTACTTCCACTGGCCCTATGATGTGGCATGCATGTCTAGGCCCAAGGTAGGCCATCTTAGTTGAGTCCTCTGACTCATAGCCACTCTCATCCATGATGTATCTACCTTCTATGTTATTTGACCAAGCAAGGTGTTGTAAATATCGAGGCCCATGATAGGCCAATCTGGCTTCATCCTCGGACTCACTTGTGACATACTCATTCTCTTCTCACTCATAACCATGGCTTGGTTCATCCTCCCATAGGATGATTCCTGATGGGCTTGCTTCGAGAGAGAAATTTGGATGATACTCATCGAGTGGTCCTATATTGACCATAGCCACCCATCTATCACTCAAGTAGCTTCTGTTTGGTTGATAGGGATTCCATTCAATGTCTTCCCTGAACCCTAAGCTTAGTCTATCTAGAGCTACTACCAATGAATCATCATGGCTTTGGATGTGATATCCTAGGCTAGACCTATCAGTAGGTAATTGATATCATGGTTCAAGTGGGTTCTATCACCCTTGCTCATATAGACCCAAACCATAGCCATGCCAATGGTTTCATTCAAAGTATCTTAGAGCAAACTCAGGATTGGACAAGTAATGAACATTCATTGTGAATGGCTCATCCTCATCTTCTTCAATATCTGAAGCATTATGGGCATAATCCAAACTAGCATAGATGAAGTTGGTTTGGTTAGGGGGAATCCCTAATGGAACCACTATCCCTATTGGTAAGTTTGGGACTCTTGGTCATCCCATGTCTTGTGCAGACTCGATAATGGGTATGAAAGTCACATTCTACACAAGATATTCACCTAACCCTATGTTGGCTAAGTGAACTATCACCTACGGTGTAGATGATACTATTGATGAAGCAAGCGAGGCAGGTTGAGGTACCTCCTCGACTATGTCTTGGGAATATTCCTCCTCCATGGGATTTGGAATTTTTGTAGCTGCTATAGTTGGAAGTTCTTTAGGTCCTTCCTCCACCAAGGGTGCTTTTAGCTTCTGAGAGTCTTTTTCTTTGGATGAGGTGGTGTCGATGTGGATGGGTCACCTCACACTGATTTAGACTTACTTTCTGGTTGTGTGGTAGGGGATGAAGGCCTAATGTATAGGTGCATTGATGGAAGGACAAAATCCCTTAGCAAGTCGACTTGATGCACGTATTTAAATGGCTCTTCATCTGATGGAACCACATGTACTTGTCCCTCATGCACATACTTGATGCATTGGTGCAAGATTGAGGGAACGCACTGCATGTCCCTTATCTAGGGATGCCCTAGGAGGATGTTGTACTGCATTGCCCCCTCCAATACATGACACATCATAGGGATGGTCTTATGCCCTACCTTTATAGGTAGAACAATTGTACCCACTATGGAGCACAATGCATCATTGAAAGCTCTCAATGTGTAGGAGGTTGGGATAATGTTTGACCTAGGGATTTTTAAGTGCCCTATAGCTTTTGTTGTGATTATATTAATCGATGAGCCTATGTCGATTAGAACCCACTTGAAGGGTATGTCATTGATGGATGCGATGATATGCAGAGGTGGGTCTACTATGGTAGTAGGGACTACCTTGATTTTATGATCATAGAAATGGATCACAGGCTCTTGACACTATTGGACCTACCCCATGAAGTTTGTGAATGCATCTAGGTTCTGGGGCTGCAGCTCAATCGATCTCAAGATTTCCATTAAAGTCTCCCTTGTGTCTAGGGGACTATTGAATGAGCTCATAGATTGATAACTTGGTCGGTGTCATTTGGAGATTTTGCACAAGTCTACTCTAGATAGTTACCATAGGTCATGTTGGTGGACCTAGAGGATTATTTTACACCTACCTCTATCGAGGTGTAGTCGAGATATGAATAGGAGCTGTTGGAGGCTCTGGTTGGTTATATCATCGACTTCTTGTTGCCACATTGACTATTTCAACCATTCCAATGAATCCCTGAGTGGGAGGTTCGACTCGGACTTGGTTTACTTGAGCACCCTGATCTCTAGGGACCTCATGATTAGGCAATAAGTTTCTGAATATGCCCATGTCTCTATTGTTGGGTGCTAATGGATTATCAACTTTTAGTTCACCCTTCTCGATCATGTTTTGTACAACATTCTTGAATCTGATACATGCTTCGATATCATGCCCTTGTTTTCTATGATATGGGCAATATTGATCTTCCCTATATCCCTTGGGCTTGGGATGGTTAGGGTCAAGAAGTTGTACCTTAGGTAGCCTGAGCCTTTGTGCCTCACTTAGTTGGTTGAATATCGATTGCATCGATTCTGATAAAGGCATGAAATAGCGAGGTGGTCAACGTTCCTTATTTTGACCTTGGTTGTTCTTTGGGTTGTAATTGGCTGGTGGGGGTTGAGCCTGATAGTTCTATGGTTGTTGGCTATTCCCTCCCTTTGGTATGTTTAACACAACTTGATTGACTTGAGTAGGCTTGGCCTACTTTTGTTGATTCTTGTTGTTGGTTGTTATTGTTCTAGTCCTTTTTGTTTTGGAGCTTAAGGTCTCCTTCTTCAACCTTGATGTCTTCTATTAGCTTGGCTTGAGCCAAGGCTTCCTCGAATGTTTCATACTATTGTAGTTGCAATAGCAATGAGATGTGCTTTGCACAACTCTTGGTAAACATCTGGGTGAGCTCTATAGTGGGAACATAGAATGGTAGTTTTACCATTATCTTCCTCCATCTGTTCCCATAGTCCATAACTAGCTCATCATCATATTGCTTTAGGTTTTCCAGATCGGACAAGTTTACTTTCTTCTTGATACCAAAATAAAAGCATTCAAGAAATGCATTCACTAGTTGCTCAAAGCTGATGATGTTGTGCTTAGGTAATTGGTTGAACCATTCGGTTGTTGCACTCAATAATGTCATGATGAAAGTTCTTAGCATTAGGGCATCATTATGTTCAAGTTGGAAGCACACATTCATAAAATTTGTGACATGTTCTTGCGCATCTTCCTCTCCTTTGAATTTGTCTAACCTAGGCATCTCAAAGTGCCTAGGATATGTAGGACTCGATACTAAAGGGCATAGAGGTTGATTGTGTATTTTACTCAGGGTTGGCTTTTGCCCAATCGTATCCTATTTCTTAAGAGATTTGACTCTCTCAATGAGTATTTTGTATGCCTTCAAAGAAATGATCTCCTGTTCTTGAAGGTTTACTCATGGTGGTCGAGGAGGTAATCCTGTGTCTACCTAGTTTGGGCATCTATATTCATCCCCCATGACTATGGATGAAGGTTCAGGATATGTCTACTCCTGATCTTCCATCCCCACCTATTCTTGATTATGTTGTGTCTATTCTGGATCTAGGTATTGTTGATACTTTGAGGTATGGTGAGTGCACTCATCTTCTTGTCTAGTGTATCTCTCATGCTAAGAATTGACATGTCTATCATGTTGGTATTTCTCACCACCTATGTGTAAGTTGGCTCAAGCCAACCTATCTGCTTGCTCTTCATGCTCTATCTGTTCCTCTCTCAAGCGTTATTCTTGAAGGTGCAAATACCATTTTTTCTATGCTTCCTCTTGCTCGAGGGCTTCTAAATGCTCGTGTAGGTGCTTCCTCCTTGTCTTGGAGTAGCTTTTTCTAATATTGTGCATCCTCATATAGCCTACACACATGGTCATACTGATCTACCACTGAAGGTCTATGGCTTTGTAACTCTATGCAAGGAGTCTTAATGGATAGGCCTCTTGGAGAGGCTCTTACTATGCTTTTGCCCTTGTCTATTAGGGTGACCTATTCTATGTAGAGTGATCTATGTTCTGTACCCCCATGGTCGGAGGTAGTGCACATGCTATGGGGATGCTTTGAAGCTTCCCTTGGCTCATTGGTGTACCTTGTAGTTTTATGGCTACGTGAACTTCCTAAGATAGAATGTGTAGTAGCAATGCTTCTTTGAGCTGGTCTTAAGAGAACTCGATCCAACTCATCAAGTTGTCTGGACTTCCATGATTGATCCCATGGAGTCCCATTAGCCCCAATGAGATCATGATCTATGGGTATCCTCCCATATTTAGGGAGGCTAGGAGGTGCTCTAGGTCTATGACTAGGTGCAACCCTTGTGTTTTACCCCTCAGTGGGATGATCTGACCTAAGTGTGTCATGTGAATATTGGGGCCTTGAAGCCCCTCATGTCTATGTGATGATTGGGGCCTTGAAGCCTCCTCATGTCTATGTGAATATTGAGGCCTTGAGGCCTCCTCATGTCTATGTGAATATTGGGGCCTTGATGCCTCCTCATGTCTATGTGAAGATTGGGGCCTTGATGCCCCCTCATGCCTACCATGAGAGGAACTTGGATATGGCTCTCTAGCTAGGGTTTCTCGAGGAGTCCCCCCATGGGTTGAGTTATCACCCCTAAGGCTCGTTAAACTTCATTCAGTGATATTGTGTGTGGGTGGCTCAATGTCATTGTGATTGTGATTGTGTGGAGCATCAGCTTCCACCTCGATGTTGGACCGAGGGTGGTTGCTCCGCGTGTAGACCATGACAATTGTGAATTATCTTTTTATGTAGATTTTAGAACACACAAACAAAGTAAACAAGTGTTTATCTCTTTTAAGTTTTCTTGGTGTTCCTAGACTAGTTTGGTGTGTTTTTAGATTTTTTGATAGCTACAATCTAACTCTCATCATGTTTTGCATTTTGTTGATGATATACTCAGATTGTTCAAGTGGATTTCACCTGTATGCTCATAGCTCGACAACCGATAGAGAAATTCATGGTCATGTAAACCCACCAAAGTGTGGTGATGAAGTCCACACCCGGTCAGGGAGCACAGGTCCTACCAGATCCTCACCCAGTCTCACTTGGTCAATGTCATACCCTCCGAAGAGAAGTACATGCAAATTTTTTGGGCTACGTTAGTTCTTGGATCCGATATTGGCCAATATAAAAGGGTACATGGGATTTGAGCCAACGGGTGGAGATGAAAGCCACCGTCGTTGAACTCTACTAGTGGATGGTGATGAAGTCCACCTCACTAGCATTTAGATGAATCGTGGTGTGTGGATGTTCTTTTTAGATTTTTACATAAAGAAAAATAATGCATCAAGAAGCACTCATGCTCTTTCCTATATGCCTAAAAAGAAACATTTTATTTTTATAAAAATGCATATTTAAATGATTCCATGACTTTCAGAGAATGCATTTCTACTTTATGAAATAATGGCCTCTAGTTGGGCCCCATGCAAGCAATCTCTACAAACAAAACCTAGACCATTGGAGACTAGGGCGGATCTGAAAATAGAGGTCCATTGTTCCTAGCAGTGACTAGAAGAAAACTAAGAAAACTAAGAAGCTTTATGCATTTTTCTTTTAATATTTTTCTATGTTTTCCTAATTAAAATGATATTTTCCCTACTGTATTCTAGAAACAAATTATAGATAGAGAAAGGAAAAATAGCAGAGAGTTACCCCAACCTAAAATCCACATCCGATGAAGCATAGGCTGCCCTCTATTGCTAATTTTTCTAGTGGCTGTTGTCGACTAGAGTGATTGCTCCTAGCCGTTGTCTTCAAAAGTGGCCTCTGTCTGCTAGTCACTGTCGACCAGAGCGGCTAGACCTGCACATAAAAAACACATAAAAACATCAGCAAAATAATTGAAAATAGAAAACCAGGTGGGCGTCCCACCGTGATCACCATCTGTACGACCCCGGGAAGCAGACACCTAATCTACTTGCAGCATAATATCAAGCGAAAGAACCATAAATGCGTAAAGAACAAGAAAGTAACAAAATCAAGAGATCTCTTTTATTAATTCATTTGAAACTTTGGTTACAGATTGGTCCCTCTTAGGGATACCCCATTTGATACAATGATTACAAGTAGATATAGGCCCCTCGAAAGGGGATGGTGCACTCCGTAGGCCTCTCGGATCCATACATGAACTTGTACAAGGGCTTATTGATGCCTTCTTCTCCTTCACTTGCTTGGAGGGATCTGACGCTTTGAATGCTTTGACTTGGTCCTAGAACCTGTAACCTACGTACAAGAAACAACAACAAATGATCAGTAGCATATGCGGCCTCTCAGGATGAGGCTTTATTAGTAGATCTGCAAGGAATGATGTAAAAGCATAATAAAAGCATAATGAAGCAAAACTAAGCAAGAATGCATTGATAACTCAGAAATCACCATGGAAATGCATTAAGAAAGATAGATCTATGCTAACATTAATTGATAAAATAGAAAACAATGAAATATCTATGCTAAAAACTCAAGAAATAGTGTCTCAAACCCTAGGCTGTGCCTGTAGGCCACTATCAAGGATAGTGACCATGAAATGAAACCTTCTTCCTCATGAACCAGGGGTTGTGACACTCAATCCTTCATCTGAATTGATGTTCAAGGGTCACCTTCTTGTCTAGATATGGATTGGCGATGAAGCTCATGTGGATCTGAATGCTTGAATGGTGCATTGTCGTTGCTCAATCGGACAACACTTCATTACTCCTCAAGGGGATATGAAATCACTCTCCAATTCGCTAGGGCTCCACTGCATAAAAACTTTGATCCTTCTCTTTTCTTGGGAGGATGCATATGTAGACCTCCCAGATTCCAGATCTAGATCTAGATCTTGGCTTCCTAGAGAAGCCAAGATCCAGATCTGCATGTAACTGACCATTAGAGGGGAAGGCTCAGTCACAGATTTGCATGGAAGGGGTAGTCAGGAGGAGCTCTAGGAGATCCATGCCAAAAACCACTCACAAATAATGCAAGTGCAGTCAGACTATGTGATTTGGGCCCGTATTTACAACTAGTCTATGTTTCAGTGCTAGTCACTGTCTAGAGAAGCGGCTAGATGTGGCCGCTCTCAACTTCAATGACCAATGCTTGTGGTCACTCTAGTCGATAGCGACCATTGCCAAAGCTCACCAGCTCTACCACTATCAAAGCTCACTAGCTCTATCATTGTTGAAGCTCACCAGCTCTACCACTATCGAAGCTCACCGAATCTACCACTATCAAAGCTCATCAAATATAATGCTATGATTCCTATTATTATTCCTTTTCCCAAATTATTTCATGCACTGCACCTACTCAAGAATCAATTTATCGTAGGATTGAAATCATTTCTCCTCGAACCATGCTACAAACTAGCTCTAATACCAAATGAAGAGAAATAATACCTTGATATGGAATCAAAGGAAAAATAGATAAGAAGAACACATTACACAAGAATTTATCCTAGGAAACCCTTTTAGGAAAAAACCCAACAAGAATATCTCCTTATTGTATAAACTTGACCATCTCCAATACAATAATATCCTTTAGTTTCTTTCTCGCTTTCTCTACCGCTTGTGATTACATTTCTTGCATATTGCGTTCCCCCCCTTGGGGGGTGACTGAACATTCCTATTCAAATTAAGAGAAACAATACCCTGATAAACAAAATCTAGAAAGGCAATAATTATAGAATCAAAGAAAAAATAGAGAAGAAGAACACATTTCACACGAATTTTACCTAGGAAACACTTTCAAGAAAAAACCTAATAAGACTATCTCCTTATTGTATACACTTCACTATCTTCAATATAATAATATCCTTTAGTTTCTTTTCCACTTGCTCTACTGCTTGTGATTACATTTCTTGCATATTGAGTTCTCCTCCTTGGGAAATTTTTGGACATTCACCTCTTTTCCCTCAAGACCTCATGCAAGTGTTGTTTTATATACCAACAACACAGGAAGGGGTTTTATAATACCATGGGTTCAAATATATTTAACCAAAAAACAACCCATATAGGTCTAAACATATTTTAACTTGCCATAATAACATGGAAAATATTCTACATATTTCCAATAGGGTTTGTAATCTAACCCTACTCATAAAAAAATGTCTGAAGAGATTGTATACTCTGTTGTAACCATTTATTAGATAACATGAATCTACTCAATATTTCTAGTATATGATTTTGTCCAATACATCTATTATTGCATGTATGTAGATACTTGAAGGACTAACATTCCAACAACCATTTGAATTAAAAATTAAAGCAAAATCAATATTACATTGATTTAGACCATCATGGAGTACCATCCTTATTTTCCAAAGGAAATATAATAATGTTGAGTACACCCCAAGAATCCATAGATCATAATGAATAATTATTGTGTTTGACCAAAAAATGCTAAGGTCCTTCCAATATCTTTCATGACAAGTAACTATAGTTGGTGTATATACATTTATAACCCTAAATTTAATGTTTTTCTCTTTCCTACAAATTAGTCAAACAACCTAATTACTTTTTGCTTCAAACAATTGCCCATCCCATTTGCATTTGTTTCATATTATTACAATTATTGGAAATAGAGTCTATTCCATAATTTGGGTTATGTAAACGTATCCTCCAAGATACATACCTAGATTAATTTATGTGCAAGTTACCTAGTTACTTCATGCAATGTAATAAATGTACAAGTGTCAATGTGCAAGTTGTACATGTGCAAGTTGTCCCTTGCATAGCTAGATAGAGTGTTAGCCAAGTATCCTATTATACCTAATAAGGACGACTTATTAGATAGATAGACATAGAGTTGGGTTACATAGTCAGAAAACATAGCTTAGTGGATAGTGTAGTTCTATGTGCCTCACCATTCATTGGTAATTGATACAATGTATATTAGTAGATTTGTTAGCTTATTTCCTCCATATCTACATTGTAATATTTTATATGATTTATATTTACAACATACTTCAATCATATAGAAGATTTACTTTCTTTCATGTTATTCTACATATTGTGATTGTTATCTCCCAAGGCTCATTCATCAAAATCTAACAGTGGTATCAAAGCCATGATAGATATAGTCTATGTAGATCAATAGGGAAACCACCATTATTAGTTAGCTTGAGAGTTTTGTTAAACTAACGCACCACTGGACCAACCACTATCAAAAGATCTCAGAAGAATCTAGGTGGTATATTTTTGGGAGAGACAAATATAGGACTGAAAGATATATTAGTTTTATAAAATACTGAGATTATTTTCATCTAGAGTATTTTCCATAGAGTTGTTAGGAAAACTCATGAAAAGACTAGGACTCAACACTCAATCCACTAGATTGATAAATCATGTAGTGAAGATCATCTAGGTTATCTGGAATTTACTAACTAGTGCCTAAAGTTTCTTTTTTTGTAGGAAATTAATTCTTAGAGGATTGGGACTCGTCCTATGATAGAAATCTAGGAGACTCCAACTTCATTACCCAAAGTTCGATGTGCCCTCAGAGTGTAGATATTAGTTCATTGTGCAAGAGGAGAATACTATGAAAGAAGAATTCTAGTGAAGGATCATGGTGAAGATAGGAGACTAAATATCTCCACTATTGGATTTTAGAATTCCATAGTTGAAGAATAGGCCATAGGAGCCTTGATACAGAAAGATCATAGAAGCCTAGAAGAATAAAGCACATAAGTCTTAATACTGAAAAGACCATAGAAGCCTTGATACTAAAAATGCCATAGTAGCCTTGATACTAAAAAGGCCATAAAATCCTTGATACTAAAAGGCCATAGAAGCCTTGATACTGAAAATGCCATAGAAGCATTGGTACTGAAAAGGCCACAGGAGCCTTGATATTGAAATAGGCCATAGAATCATTGATCCTGAAGAAGATTTTAGGAAGAATATATTTGTTGGAGGAAAAAAATATTCAGTGAGTTGGGAGACTTCCTACAAGAAATTTAAAAAGAGTATATTCTTCAAAATCAACTCAGCCCTAAAGCAAAAGGAGGAGATCAAGATAAGATCTCATTTAAGAACTTCCAATCTTGGAATAAGAAGAAGAAGGATTAGGAGAGTACTGCTCGAAGCCAGGAGTAGCAAAATCATAAGATACAATAGAAGATCTCACAACCAACCTTCTAGAAGTAGAAGGTTGAAGAAAAGGTCTTAAGGAAGACCATAAAAAGCTACCAGATCAAAAACCTTGTGAAGGTCTCACCGAGCTTCCTAAAAAAGGCTAGGATATCCTTGCTAAATATTAAGAGATTTCTTTGGATAACTCATTGAAATCCACTATCAAGGTGAAGTCCTTGATAGTGAAGGACTTGGGATAATTGTCACCATCCGACAACAAGCCCAAGAGGAGAATTTGGCAAGGAGTACCAAATTTGTGAAGGAGAATTTGGAAAGGAGTGCCAAATATGTGAAGAAGAATTTGGCAAGGAGTTCCAAACCCTAGAAGAAGATCCTGCTTGAAGTCTAAATTTGACAAGAAGACTTGAAGACAGAAGATCACCAAATCTTGGATATTTGAAGATTACTTCTCATAGAAAGAAGGCACCACTTTAGAGACATAGAATTATCCAAATCTATAGCAGAAGGATGAGAACACAAGAGGAGAAAAAACCACCAAATCCTAGGCTCATGAAAGAAAGTTTGAGACCATAATTTGATGAAGGAGCTATTTAGGACATCCTACTTGAAGCAGCAACTTGGTGTTTTTAGACACCAAGGTCTACATCATATACAAAGGTGGGAGAAGAACTATAAAAAAAGTATGCAACTTTTGGGGCAAGAAGATTCATTAATTGGATTATTTATCAAATTTATTAGAGCATCCGAATTTGGATTAAAGTTGCAAGAAGATAATTAAATTATGGTCTTCTAAAGTGCAAAATAAAACAAATTCCTTTTAAGGATTTATTTGCACATTTCAGGAGTTTATTAGATTTTATATTAGCTTATATCAACTACCTATTATCTACTTTTGAAAAAAAGAAGACTAAGTCCTACAATATTAATTGTAGTGAAATTGCAGAATAACTCTTAAAGATTCATTTTAGGTTATTCTTGATTAGTTGCAGAAAATTATTAGTGCATAACTTTGAGAGTTGATTGGAGTGATAAGGTGTAATATTAGTGCATTAAAAGTGAAGAAATTATACTATTATACCACTCTAAAAAAGAAATTAGTTTTCTATTTCTTGAAGGGCACAAAATCTACAACTTGTAGTGGCCAATAGAAGCCACCAAAAAGGGTTAGAATCCTCAAAAATTTGAATAAGAACTTAACTAACCAAAAATAGAAATAAAAGCTTAAGAAAGTGAGACTTGGTGAGTCTCAAATAAAAAAGCTTTACAAAGTTGAATGCAAGAAAATAAAATATAGAAAATTGCACCAATTAAAAAATCTTCCATCTACTATTATTGGAGCTTGGATTTGTTATCAAAGTGTCCAAGAAAAAAGAGAAATGTGTGTCTAATATTAAAATATAACCTCAAAACCCTTGTATTGCAGGAAAACTCTACCACAAAACTAGAATTTTAGATCTGGAAATAGAGTGCAAAAGAAGGTATATTAAAAAGCCTCATTATAAAAAATTATAATACATTATATGCACTACTCTAATATGGTTTTGAAAGCAAAAAAGTACATGTTAAATTTGCCACAAAAGGGCACATTTACTATAGGGAAAATTATCCAATGAAGGTCAGACGCCAGCACTCTTATTCCCAAGCTAGGAGCCACTCAAGGGCTCATCTTGGACATACGTACCTGAATAATAAAAGCTTATTTTAGATCATTCAAGAGATAAATTTACATAAACAAGTGAGTGCATATCTATTTCTAAAATATATCAAAAATCTACAAGGGATTCTACACGATTTGAGGCATAAAAGGAAGATGTAAATGTGTTACATTCATGGTCTCTAACTTAGAGAAGACTATCCACCAAAGAAAGCTCAAAATCGTTTTCCAAGCTCCATAGCACATTGTTGATCCACCTGCAAAAATATAGCTTGCTTGCTACCCAAGCAATGTAGCAAAGCAAAGGAAGTGAGGAGTTATAATATCCATATTCAAAGATATTACAAGAACACACTCCATGAAAAAATAACACTTGGCACTATGGACATCATTCCTCTCTCAAATTTCTAGAAAATCCCATATGGGAGTTACAAGCGAAGCAATACCAGTTGGTATTCTCCACCAGCTTCACATGAGTACCCATGCATTTTTGGATTGCTTCAAGAGCTTTGAACAAAGGACTTGGAGTGTTACATAAAGAAGGGAGCACTCACTTGTAACGAACGTGACAGGTGTCACAAATTCCATGATAAATTAAACTTAAAAGGTATTTGAATTCCAAGTTCAATATGTGTGAGTGAAGCACAGTCAAAGACATCCAAAGAGGGAGTGAAGCATGGTCAAAGGAATGAAGAACAACAAAAATGTCTAAAGTGTAGTATGGAAGATAGGAAGAAGGAGCATTAAAGGCTCCTCCATTTTTGAAGGTCAAACCTTCAACACCTATGTACCAGCATTTAAGACCAGCTACTCCAAGGAATATCCATTGATTCATGTGCCTAAGGTACCACCTACATGTTGTTATACTCAACCACAAAAAGTGCCAAATAGTGAGGAGATTTTGCATCTAAAAAGGTAAGGTCTAATCCCATTTATTATTGCTTTCATGGTTGGAGAGATAAGGGTTATAAACTAAGGTTAAAACTTATATTTTGAAAGAAAAATGGGTAACTTATTAATTTAATATTTGAAATATTACTTAGGAGGAATAAGGAATTCAATTTGGATTAAATTATTTTGCAAATATTATTATCACTTTTCTAATTTTCCAAACTTGGGAGACACAAAGATTACTCCATCAAATTTATTTGATTGGAAATTAGAAATAATCTAAGGGATATAAAAGAGATTATTAGGGTTTCTATTAAGGTTGGATAAATATATATTTTTACTTATCTCAAATCTTCAAAAAGGGGTAAAATAATTCCAACATCAAAACCTCTTCAAAAATTGAATAAGTGCTTAGTTCAATTAGGAGTAATAAGGTGTTAAGAAGTTGATTTTTGATTCTTACAAAACTTGTACAAAATCAACCAAAATTGAACTATATTTTTACAAAAATAACTATAACATACTTCAAAACACTAAAGAGCCACAATATAGACTACAATTCTATCTTAATTCTTCAAGTTCAACCTTTCAAATGGGTAAAGGGAATTTCATACAATGATTGTAAAACTTGCTCCGACAGGAACCGGTTCACAAAGTATAATCACAGGTGGTTTATTGATTTAAGAGCTAGTCATCATACGATAGGAAATATACAATGGTTTGACTATCTTGAGGTTACTAAAGGTTACGAATTAAGAATTAAAAATAACTAAAATTATCCTATTCATGAATATTGATGTGTATCTTCCAGTAAATATTTTCCAAATGTTCTACTACAAAAAGTATTGTATGTTCTTGGATTAACATTCAATCTCATCTTAGTGAGCAAGCTAGTAGAAAAAAACTACATGATTAACTTTGGATATATGAATGGGATAAATACATGTATCATTATGAATCAATATGGAATAGAAGCAATAGGTACAATCCATGAAAATACCTATATCCTAGACTCAATGGAAATCCCACAAGATATTGTGATGTTACAAAATGCTTCTAAATTATTTGCATAAGAACAGGTTGAAGAAAATGAAGAACCAGTACATCAAAAAGGCAAGTGCATAAGGATAAAAAATATGAGACGATAATTAACTCATGCCCTACTCATTCACCAACAATCAAAATCAAATGAAGATACTTCCAAGGAGGACTATAAAGGTGGTTGGATAGAATATGAATCTGAACATGCCAAAGATCATCCAATAAAAGAAGAAGACCCAAATGTAGCCTACTCTGCATCATATGAAGACACAAATTACTTGTTGAACCTGAATATGAAGAATGCAAAAGAAGATTAAGCAAAAGACGATGAAGAAGATCCATATTGAAGACTAAAATTTTTCAATACCCAAATAATGTAATACAAGGAGGTGTTGAAAATAGAGTGTATTCCATAATTTGGGTTATGTAAATGTATCCTCCAATATACATACCTAAATTACTTTCTATGCAAGTTATATAGTTACTTCATTCAATGTAATAAATGCACAAGTGTCAATGTGCAAGTTGTACATGTGTGAGTTGTTCCTTGCACAACTAGATAGAGTGTTGGCCAAGTATCCTATTTTGTATATTTAAGGATGACCTCTTAGATAGATAGACATAGAGTCAGGGGACATAGTCAAATAGCGTAGCTTAGTGGATAGTGTAGTTATGTGTACCTCACCATTAATTGGTGATGGATACAATGTAGATCAGTAGCTTTGCTAATGGAGTACCATTTCCTCCATAACTACATTGTAATATTATATATGATTTATATTTACAACATACTTTAGTCATCTAGTATATTTAATTTCTTTCATGTTATTCTGTATCTTGTGATTGTTATCTCCCAAGGCTCATTCATCAAAAACTAACAAGAATATTGCATGAAGCTCCTATAGAAGATATTGCTAGACAATCACCCATATTCATTCTTACATTCCTCACTACTTAATTTTATTTCTTGTATCAAAATAAACTTAGGACTCTATCAACATATTAATTCCTTAATAACTCTTTTTTCAAGGGTCTTATTCATACCCCTAATATTCCATGATATCATTTTCATCATAATAACTTTTTATTTTTATTAGTGGGCTTAGCCCCACTTCTTGTTAACAACCATGATATTTTTATTTGGATTCCCAAATTGATATCCTTTTGAGTTTCTTCTCTTTGTTCATGCTTTGATGACCTTTCTCTGTTTCTACCATTCTCATCAACACTCTCATATTCATCAATCTCTTCTATTTATCCATACTATTTATAATGAGGCTTATCTTCAGAAGATTTATATTGCCCTAAAGAATCTGAAATGCAAAGAATATCCTTATATACACTTTCTTCTTTATGTTTCCCCCAAAACCCTAAAGTGTATGGATGATCCTCTATAGCCATTACTTTCTTTTGCTGCTCTAGAAACCCTAAATTTTATTGAGTATCCTCCATAGGCTTTATTTATTATAATGCTCTTGAAACCCTAAAGTGTAATGGATACACTCTATATTGCTTTTATTTTAATAGAAATGATAATATTTTATTCTACTTGAGGAAACTAATGATTTACCTAGGTTAGCCTTGACCTCCTTCACCTCATTCATTTGAAAATTTATCACTCTATATTTATTTGCTCTAAAATTTTCCTTCCTATCTTCCTTTGCACCTTCAAATATTTCTATGTTTGAACTTATGCATTGCACTTCCTCAGACCTTATGTTGTTTTTTCTTCTATGGTTGATTCGAGTGAACTATAATGGCCTTTGCTATTTGATGATGTAGAGGGGGTTTTATCATCACTTTATTTGGAGTGGTAAATACTTGATTTGACCCAACTTATCCTATGATATGATCTTATTTTTTCCTATTGAAGTTTACCTCAGGCTAAAAATTTTCTCTCTCTTTTTCCATCATTTTCACTTTGCAATCTCTTGTCATGTGTCTAGTTTCATGGCATTGGTGATATTGGAATGCAATATTTTAAAATTCTACTTCTTGATCCCATTATTTTGTTTTAGATTTAATCCTAATGGAATGGGTAAAGGTTTTTAAATATTCAAAGAAAAAAAATTAAGTGTATATAGCATGCCTTATTTTATTAGTAGTTGGTCCTCCTAAATACCCATGAAACTTACATATCAACCCTCTAGTTTCAAGAACCATTATATCATGCTCGATCATCTCATTTTTATCACTTTTGGTGTAGTATCTATTACTTGGATAGGGTTTTCCAAATATCCACTCTTCCTCTTATTGCTAACTACGGCATCCATACTTCCAACTAGGGTATCCTTACTTTCAACTAGGGCATTCTTACTTCTAGTAAGGACTTTTAAAAATGACTTTCTTGCCATGTTATCTAGATTTTCTTCACATGAATCCTTTAGTTTTTGTGTTTTTACTAAGATATGAAACAAGAAGTGGTGCTTGCTCCTTGATTTAACTTTATTTATTAATTAATTCTCATGCTTCCTACTTTATCTTGTCTCACACTTACTTCCAACTTGTACTCACTCCTGAATCACACTTGTTCCTAGCTTGATGTAGGTGCACTTTTACTAGTACCAAAGGTGCATTAGATTTCACGTTATTTTTACAAAACTAGTTATTGATGGTTATACTATTAAAGTGTTTATTATATTTTGAATTTTTTTTGTATGAGGATTTCCCATGTATTATATTTTAAAATTTGTTTATATAAAGATTGCATTTGTATTATATTTTGAAATTTCTTTGTATGAGGATTGCAATTGTACAATTATATTTTATTTTACATAGATTTTTGTTGTAATTTTTTAAATTGGTTATACAAGTTTGATAAAGGATTTTACCTATTTATTTGTTATAAATTTATTCAATTATATATTGTTGAAACTATGACATGTTTTTTTCTTTGGTTGACATACATCTTTTTAAAATAAATTGCTATTATTTTTGCATCATTTGTCTAATGTATTTAAAATATATATGTCTAATCTTGGTTTAGATTATATTAACATGAATATATATATATATATATATATATATAATAGAAAGTGGATCAAGCCATATATCTATTTAACAGAGAGTGGAGCAAGCCACAAATCTATTTAATAGAGAGTAGAGCATGCTCGAGTGGAGCAAGCCAAAGTGGAGAAATCCATGGAA
Organism: Wollemia nobilis; assembly: GCA_028583015.1. Lineage (NCBI taxonomy): Eukaryota > Viridiplantae > Streptophyta > Pinopsida > Araucariales > Araucariaceae > Wollemia > Wollemia nobilis. Next base: position 9,242,241 of record JAQPPZ010016858.1, on the reverse strand, counting down.
CTATTTAACAAAGAGCAGAGCAAGCCATAGGTTTATTTAATAGGGATAAAAGCAATCCATACATAGAAAAGCAAGCCACAACTCTATTTAATAAAGAGTGGAGCAAGCCACAAATCTACTTAACAAAGAGTAAAGCAAGCCATAGGTCTATTTAACAAATAGTGGATAAAGCCAAAGTAGAGTAATCCACATATCTACTTAACAAATAGAAAAGCAAGCCAAATATATGTTTATTAAAGAGTGGAGCAAGCCATAGATCTATTTAATAAAGAGTAGAACAAGCCATATATTTGTTTAATAGAGAGTGAAGCAAACCAAAATGGAGCAAGCCATAGATTTGTTTATTAAAAAATAAATTAAGCCATAGATCTATTTAAAAGAGAGTAGATAAAGATAAAGTAGAGCAAGCTATAGATCTATTTAATAGAGAGTGGAGAAAGCCATAGATCTATTTAATAAAGAGTGAAGTAATACAAAGCAAAAAAACCCATAGATCTATTTAATAAAGAGCGAAGCAAGCCACACATATATTTATCAAAGAGTAGAGCAAGCCACATATATATATTTAATAGAGATAAAAGCATGCCATAAATATGTTTAGTAGAGAGTAGAGCAAGACAAAAATTTATTTAATAGAGAGAAGATAAAGCTTGAGAAAAGCAAGACATATTTTTTAATAGAGTGGAGCAAGCGATAAATCTATTTAACAAAGAGTGGAGCAAGCCATAGATTTTTTTAATAGAAAGTGAAGCAAGCTATTTCAAGTAGGTATCTTGAACAAAGTTATTGAGGAGATGATGGTTTCCTAGGGTTTCTTCTTGCATGATCTTCCACCACCAAATGGAAAAAGATATGGAAAAGAGAAATATCATGGTGGGATATAGTCCTACACATTCTAGTTATAGGTATGTATAGTTAAATATGTTATATAATTCATGATTTTTTGTCTGGATCATCTAGGGTTTGATTCTATAAAAGGAAATTTTATGTTATGCTTAAATTTTTTTTTTTGGGGCTGATGTCAATTTTAGTGTACGATTCAACCAAAAATTTTAATTTAAATACTAGATGTATTATTGGTCTTCAGATATTGACCATCTAATTTAATATTGTGTCTACACGCAAGATAAATGGAATGGATTGAAGTGAAATTTGTATTTTCTAGAAGTAACACAATTTTAAAAATTAAAAGTATTGTATAGAATAATCTTTAATGAAACAAGGAAAATACAAAAAACATAATTGATTTGAAATAATATGGGGAAGGAGGAGGAATGAAACCAAAAAATTAACATAAAAAAATTTGGAAATTAATGAGAATATTCCTACATATAAAGAGCTATTGAACATATGGAGGAATGGAAAGGATAAAAAGTTACAAGTTAAGAATGGAGAACTAGCATTCTTAGAGATAATATTAGTAGAGTTGTATAAAAACCAAGGAAATCAAAGGACTACTGATAATAACCTTAATGAGGAATACCATCAAGAACCCATGACTAAAGACTATGTTTAGAAGAAATAATAGGGATACTTAGCTCAGTCAAGACTAATGTGTGAAGCGAAAATACGACACTAAAGCAAATATAAAGTAAAACAATTTCAATGAACAAGAGATTGCACAAAATATGATTTTATTCAATAGATGAGGGGGGGGGGAGCTAAGAAAATCCTTTGTTACAAATTTTTCATTCAACAAAATTATTTTGATATAAAAATTACAAATGCTAGGGTTCTTCGAAACCCTAGCTACACAACAGGTAGTGTCTCCAATGTATCTTGCTTCCAACATGGTGAATGGGTTTCTAGTTATCCATAATCAGACCACTCTAGCTTTAGAAGCTACTCAAAAATCCTTGATGATGCTACCCTATCCTACACATACAACAAACATAAATCTATAATTTAAAAAAATGAGGGTTCCACAATGTGAACCCTCAGAAATGCTAACTAAAACCCTAGATCTGAATAAACAAACATGAAAACTCCAAATAATAACAAATAAATACACAAAAATACTTACTTTGTTGTTTTGTTGGTCCATTGCAGATTGATGGTGGGATACCCTGATGACACTTAGTGATCTTATGTAATAGATTCTAGTGTGTGGTTGTGGGAACAGTAGGTATAGGGTTGTGCTTGTACAATGCGGTAGGTGCACGGTTGCACCTGTGGGATGAGGCAGGCACTCGGCTATGCCTACGGATTGGGGCTAAATCTACAAAAGCATATTAAGGGAATGTAGAAGGCTCAGTGGATGGAATACAATGGCAGTGGTAGAAATGGTATGCAAGGGTGGCTGGAATTCAAAAATCCTAGGGAAAGCTAGGGTTTTGAGGAAGGATTAGATAGGGCACAATCTACTCACAAGAAATAATCTCTCAACAAGGCCAGGCCTCACAAGTAAATTAGAGCTCTAGCATTTAAGTTTTTTAGGGGTTGAGCATTGAGAATGCTCCTATTTATTATCAGACTTACGGTTTACTTTTAGGGTTTTACCAAATCGTGTGACTAGAATAAAAGTAAATCTAAGGGCTAATATTAAAATTTAAGTGTGACACAGAGGAATATGGAAATCTGAGATTAGATCGGATTGGATGACTGAGGTTAATTTAGCTTATAAAGATATATTTTATAATAAATATATTAAAATATAAGTCAAATATGGGTCAAAAAATGGCGGTAAAGGGCTAAAGTGGGCCATTCGATGGCGGGAAAGGAATGGAATGGCCAATTGAATGGTGGGAAAGGGTGATGGTGGAAAAGTGGCTAGGATTTGGTGTCTACAGATGCCCCTTTTTGTACCATATTGCGTAAAACATAATATGGTACAAAAACATGAGATACCTCATTGGGCTTTAGGCTCAGAAGCAACTTCTCTCTCTTATTGGATTTTTGAGAAATAATATTGAAGACAAAAGAATAAAGAATTTTGGAATTTGTGTAGCTTACCCCCTCAATTGGTGAATGAGATTATGGATGAATCTCATGAGCCAATTGAAAAATTTGTGTAAATGATAAATGATGTGATACCATTTTTTCCCCAATGGTGTGAAGGGGGTTGGTGTAAAATGTGATATGATGTAGATGATATGAATGATGTAAAATATGATATGCTATGGACGATATGAATGATGTAAAATGTGATATGATGTGGATGATGTGAATGATGTAAAATGTGATATGCTATGGACGATATGAATGATGTAAAATGTGATATGATGTGGATGATGTGAATGATGTAAAATGTGATACCATTTTTGCACCAATGATGGAAGAGGGTTGTGTCAAATGTATATGTCATGATTATGTAAGATGTATCCCATCGTGGGAAGATCATTATCAAAATTTGGTTTCCCCAAATTTGGGGTGATTCGATGCTGTTGAAGAAAATGCCTTATTGGCATCATTGAGTATGCATGTTATGAAGATGCAAGATGACCAAGTAAACATATAGGTGGGGTAGTAAATGTGGAAATTCTCTGTGTAATTCCAACATGAAACCAATCAACCTACCGAGTTTTTCTTGTTTTGTGACTATAGTCGAATGAATGAGTGATTGTGATATTAATTATCCATGTTTTTGTGCCCCATGGAAAAGGACATCAATGACTGCCTTTGTGCAAATTTTTCTTGGCAAGGTTTCACTAAAAATGTGAAGTGCCAAATGTGATTGTGATATCAAAAAAGGAGATAAGTGATGATGATGATGACCAAGCATTCTTATGGTAATTTATTCATCTTACCAAATTGCATGGATGCAAATCACTACAATCTCCAAGTATATAGAATAAACCACTATATATGATATTCACTTGTAAATTTGATATTTTTTGGAAGAAATGATGGTAGATTACGAAAGTGGAAAGAATAATGATGGAAGAATGTGATGATATTTCTAAAGTTGGAGTCGATTTGTAAATGTTAGAGCATTTTAGTGGTTGATTTTGCATTTTTCAAATAGAAATAATTGATTCTATGGTTAAATCAACTCCAATTGTTGTGAAATTTGGTGGGATGATGAAAAATATGGAGTAGATGAGATGATTGCTAATTTTGTGAAAATTTGGGATCATTTGATGTGTTTTGTGACTCGATTTGTGTATTTTACAAATTTGTGTCGTATTCAAAAACTACGTGTGCAAAATGATTCCTGCTTTCACATATCTTGATTTTATGATGTGCATGATGTGTGGATGATATTTGGTGAGATTTTAAGGGGGCAAGAAACTATTTTGATCTATTTTGTCTTTGAGTCATTTTGGCACCATCTGCGCTTGTAGTATCCTTCAGGCGCTTGGATGCATCTGGGTGCGCTGTAGGTGCCCATGTGATCCTGCGGCCTGTAGGTGCCACTATGCACCTGAGTGCACTAGCTATGGCTATAAGTATATTACATGTCATATTTTGCAGCTCATTCATGCATTTGAGAGTTTCTGCATCTACACCTGAGGAGTGGAGTGCATTGGTGAGGGAAGTGAGGTTGGTGAAAATCTGCATGGGAGCTATGGCAACAGAGGGAGCGCACGCTGCTAGTGGAGCAGAGGCATGATGTGTCTTGGTAATGTTGAAAAATACTATTTATTTTGTGCAATTTTTTTTAAATATATATATATATATATATATATATATGCATATATTTTTATTTTTTTGAAGTTTATGCTAATGTTAAATTTTTGTTGCTGTAGTTGTGGGAGATAAAGCCTCGACATCGATTCTCTCCTCTTGTTCCTAGGATGAGAAAGAGGCTTATGGAGGATGATTGGGATGTTTTTATGAAGGTGGGTTTGGAGGGAGTGACCCGATTGGATGTGGTGAGGGCAGACAATAGGTATCTCTCATCGTTGATAGAGATATGGGGCTCAGATAGGGGAACTTTTTAGCTGTCGACTAGGGAGGAGACTGTCACCCTTGAGGATGTATATCACATCCTCAAGGTGCCCATGGAGGGTGAGAAGATGACTGTTGGGTGCGATAGGAATGTGGAGATGAAGATGTTTGATGAGCGTTGGTGGGAGGTGAGGATGGGAGATGAAGGTATATGCTACTTGATCATGTACAAAGCTAAGGAGTTGGATGCACTCCCAACCTTGATTATGTTCATGTTAGCGAACATAGTCCTACCTAATAGTATGGGGTGTAGGTTCCCTTGGAAACTATTGGGATTGGTGAGTGACCTACTCATCGATCCAAGGGGGTATGCATAGGATCCTACATTACTGGTGTAGCTATACCGAGAGCTGTATGAGGTGACATGGAGAGGGAGGAAGGGGATTGGATGTAGCTTCCTTATTTAGTGTTGGGTGTGGGATCACTTTAGGGTGGCTCGGCCAGAGGGGTTACCTTGCCAAGCATGGCAGATGGGTGAGCCCTATACAAGGAGATGGGCAATGGTGGAGGAGGTGTAGTCGAGTCGAGAGGTACATACCGACCAGTGGTATAAGAATATGTGATCAGGGTTGACTCAAGCTCAGGTGGTATGGAGGCCATGGTGAGGAGCCATGTGGGAGGATGATGAGAAGTAGTTGCGATGGGTGATACAGACCCAATGGTTGGTTGGGAGGAGGGATGAGGAGGTGGAGTACTTCTAGTACTTGTGGGTGTTGAGGTAGTTTAGCTTGCCTCAGGATGTGTTGGATGAGCTAGTGTTGTACTTACATCGATGGGATGAGGTGGGGCATCCATGTGCAGAGCCATAGAGATTTTAGATATAAAATGATGAGCAATTAGAGATCCTAGACTTAAATTATGTTGAGGTGACTCCAGAGTATGCATCATGGTTTTGTGCCCAGCCAATATGGATACCAAAGATGGTGATGGGTGGGGATGCGATAGCTATAGCATTGAGGATAACTCCAAAGAGGATGAGGTCTCATCGATATATGATTCAGAGGTGATCGAGGGGAGCAACCTAGTAGACTCTCAAGGTTGAGGTGGTGGATGATGAGGGGGAGGATGATGAGGGGATGGAGAGATCTTTGAGATGGCTAGGCTATGAGATGAGGTGGAACATATCTGTGAGGAGCGAGAGAGTATACTAGAGTCTCATAGGGAGGCTCGAGTGGGGCGAGATGGGTTCATAGCTAAGTTGTGGGCTACTATATCTCAGATGGAGGCAAAGTAACCAATAGATAGGGATGGTGATTAGGAGATAGTCACAAGGCTTCGGGAAAATATTTTGGTGAGAGAGCATCGACATTAGATTAACTTATGGTGACTATATGCTAGCAAGACATATGTGCACTCCTTGGAGGATTTGTGTATGGCTAATCACATTCCTTTACCAGATCCTCTGTCATCCTCTAGGATCGAGTTATATAGACATAGTTCTAGATCTAGGGCTCCTACTAGGTCTTAGAGGTCCACTCATGGACATTAGCTTAGTTCTTAGATGCACTTTTGTATATGAGCCTTGGTGCTCTATTGTAGCATTTTTGGCATTCATTGTACATATGATATTTTTAATATATATATATATATATATGGCTTTTTATATTTGTGTTATATTTTGTGTGAATGCTTTTGTGTATGCAATGAATGTTTTATGCAAATATTTTTATGCATGTATTATGGATGATTAATGCAAGCTACTTATGATGTGTATGCGTAGTGCTGATATGGATGATTAATGTAATATAATCATGATATTCATACATATTGTTTATATAGATGATTAATGCAACCTAAGAATGATGTATAGTGCTTATATGGATGATTAATACAAGCGAACTGGTATGTATATGAAATAATGAATGCAAAATATGAGAGAGGAATGCATGATGTTCGAGTGATCATTTATAGTTTAGAATTTTGTTGGCCATTTTTGTTCATCATTTTGAAATTGGGGGCACCAAACTTGGTAGCATTATGCGGGTTGATCCATGATGGAGACATGGATACTAACATGGAAGAAGATATGGTTATTGATATGGAAGAAAATATGGATGTTGATGTAGAAGAAGGTATGGAGTTTGATATGGAAGAAGATATGGATGTTGATATGGAAGAGGATATGGATGTTGATATGGAATACTGAAGTATTTTTAGAGACTCAAACATCCTAGTGGCATAAAAAAACTCACTAAAGGTTGTATAACTTTATTTAGGGCCAATGTGTGTGCAAGTAAAGTTCATGTACCAAATATTGAGCATGACAATGATCCTAGGCAATCAAGAACCAATGTGTGTGCACATGAAGTTCATTAACCCATTGTGAGTAAATTAGGAATGACCTGTTATGGAGAGGACCAAGAAGCTAGTTTGTCCATATGTGTGGTCAAATGTCTCCCTTTTTTTGGAAGAGAGACATGTCACCCTGCATGAGCTTACTCCACTTCCAGTAAAGCATCTATAACCCCAGTGAAGACTCACTCCATAGCCCAATGATCTGGTATTTTTAGGCCTTGGGGATGACTACATAAATTTCTAAAGGAAATGTAGTATGATCCTTATAGCTTTAGGGATCTATGGTGTATGTATAAAATTTATGAACTTTGGGTAGAGCATTGGAGAATCAGGTTCTCAAACGAAGTGTGATGAGAATGTGACCCTATCCTTACTATATATTTTTGTGTTTATATTTTGAGAGCAAGTGTGATAGTGGTGAACACCACCATTTTTTATTTTGGACTATGTTGCATGATAGGACAAGCGAGGAATACCATTTTTACTTCAAGGTGTCATCCAAGTATGGTGTTACTCTATTTGACTCAAAATGTTTTTAAGATGTGAAGAAGTGTGGTTGGTGCATGATTGTTTTTGGAATCAATTGACAAGACTTCAAGATTTTCTTAATGTGAAAAAGTTTTTTTGGTCCTAAAGAAAATTGGACATCTTTTTGGAGGTTTCTAGACACACTAGTAGTGGCTGAGTGAATGAAAACTTTAGGTTTATGATTTTTGGTAAACGGGATTTTTGGCTTATGATATTGGAGAAAAATGCATAAATGCAAAAAATAGGTACCCCCAAATCATGGAAACCTATGTTTTTATTTGACCATATCATCACTACTATAAAATATCATTGAACGTGGGATGGGATGAATGCAATATGCAAAATGAAAGAATGTAGTGGGATGCATTATGGGGTGTAAAATGCAGTGGAATGTATGTGGAATGAATGCAAATGGAATATAAATGCAATTTGAGAAACACATGTAAATATACCTATATGTAAATGTAATATGTATGCAATTGGAATATGCCTATGTGAATGATTTGTTTTTGTTTGTTTTATCTTTTTTTTGTCTTTTTTTTTAGCCATGTATATATACATATAAACATCATATTAACAATAAAATTCTTTCAAATGGATAATATTAAGTGGTTCGGGTTCTTCCATTCCCTCTAAATTGACAAGTCTATATGTACCATTACCCATTTTTTGGGAAATTATGTATGGACCTAACCAATTAGCCGTGAATTTATCATGAAGGTGCAACAAAGCATTGGTGTTTTGTTGGTTCTATTTAAGTACAATATCTCCTACTTGAAATTCATGAAGATGGACTTTGGCATTGTAAGCACGCTTTAGGCGGTCTTGATAAACTTGTAAGTGTTCTAGTGCATTTACTCACCTCTCATCAAGAAGAGTGAGTTGGGATCAGATGAATGTCATCTAAGATGTCATCCAACTCTTCCTGCTTATCGTCATATGACTCTTGCTAAAATACTTAAGGATTCTTGGTAGAAGAAGGAGGTGAAGGTGGAGGGGAAGGAGGAATGTAGTTAGCAGAAGCCCTTAACAATTCCTTGGATAGGAAAAACTTCAAAAAGGAGGGTGGGAAAGAAATCCATTCCATGTCAACAAGGCTTATGTCAATTGAGATTGGCTTAGCCAAGTTGTATGGATTGTGGAGTGGGGTGAATAAGTAAATAGGATTCATACTAAATTAGGAGGAGAGGATGGATTGGAAGAATGGATGGGAATCAATGTCAAATCTTGTTAACCCTGGATAGCAGCAAAAAACATGAAATTAAATGCTATGTACATGCAAAGAAAATTTTTGATATTATTTTTGTTTTGAAATTTTTATTTTATTTTTGTTTATATACATATGTTACAAATTTTGGCTTGGCTAAATGGCTTAATGGAACTCAAGTAGGGGGTGGTTCACCAAGTGGGTTGAATTTTTCTTGAGTAAGAAGCAAGCGAAAGATGGGCTGATGGATGGAAAACAATATGAGCTAAAAATCATCTTGTTGGGTAAGGAGAATGACAGGCTGGAATTCATTTTTAGAATCATCAGAAACATTGGACATAAGTTCATACTCTTTATAACTTTCATCATCGGAGTCTAGAAGCAGGTAGGAAAAATTTAAGGGATCTTCTTCTTCATTTAAGTTAAAATCTTGAAGAGCTTGTTCAAGAGAAGCGATTGAGAGAAATGGAAGGGGGCATTGTCTTCTTCATTGAAGCTAAGTCTTGGGAAGGCTTGCTCAAGGGAAGTGGTTGTGGAAAGTGGGGTATATCATAATACTAAATGATCATGTGCTCCTCGATATGGGAAATCAATTATGTCATGTATCCATTGTTCATGGGAACCTAGATCCTGACCTTACCAATTGACTATATGAAAGTAATGAGATGAAAATATTGTCATATTTTGTATGTTGGCATGTATTGGCTATTTTGGTTCTTTGGATGGTTTTTATGTAATTGTGAAATCCAACCCTCCATAAACAAAGTTAATACTATTAGGAGTGGAGCTCATATTGTAGACAACACCTATGGTTAAAGGAGGATCATATGGGTGATCGAAATCCTTGGCTATAGGGATGGCAAAAGGGGTAATGGTAATGTATTGGACTATGTATTCACCAATACTAGGACTAGTGATGTGGACCTCAACTTGGGATGAGGTGTTGGGGGATGTGGAAATGGATGGATCAAGATTTTAAGGGGCTGTGGAAGGTTGTGGGGAGTTGAATATTTCACAATACGAAAGTTTGACTTGTGAAACATAAAATGATGGATAGGGATTGGGTGATAGCTTGGAATTAGAAAAATGTGGATGAGGCAATTATGAAGAAGAAATGGTTGTAGAAGAAGGAATGGTTGAGGTGGATGATGTGGAAAAATTAAATTGACCTTGATCACATGTAAAAGAAGAAATTGATGATTGAGGGGGTTTTGTGATGGGTAACTCCTCAAGAATAGGAGCTTTGAAAGAAAATATGAATGGATTAGAAGATGAAGTGGATGGATTCAAAGATGAAGGGGATAAGAATAGGTACATGGAAGGCAACATGGATTCATAGGGATTTGAAATGAAATGAAAATACTTAAAAGGTTCTACATTTGCAGGGATGCAATGGATTTGACCGTCATGAACGTATTTTAAGCATTGGTGGAGAATTTATGGAACACATTTTATTTCTCTCATCCAAGGTATACCAAGGAGTACATTATACGCCATGGCTCCTTCCAATATGTGGAACATAGTGTGCAACGTTTTAACCCCTACTTCAATGGGAAAAACAATAGTGCCAACTATGGTACACAAAGCATCGTTAAATACTTTGAGGGTGAAGGCTGACTTTGAAATATGGGAAGATATAAGTTTGAGGTTGCTAAGGGCAGTAGTATTAATAATTTTTATGGATGAGTTGGTATTAATAAATATCCTCTTAAATTGATTCTTATGTATTAGAGGCATGATATGCAATGGGGGATCTACAAATTCTGAGGTCATTGACTTTATTTCAAAGTCATATAAGGTGATAGATGGCTCCATGCATGTTCTAATGATCCCTACAAAGTTTTTGAAGGCATTAGGATCTTGGGCTTCAAACTCAATGGATTTTAGAATTTCCATTAAGGCCTCTCTATTCCTAGGAGATTGTTGGATGAGCTCATATAGGGACAACTTGGCTGAAGACATCTTCAGACTTGTAGTCAACCAACTACTTAAGGATATTGTTGGCCTTAGAGGATGATGGATGGGCTGATTAGGTGGATTAGAAATATGAATTTGCGGGGATGGATTTGTAGAGGTTTGAATGGGTGGTATATTGGAAGGTTGCAACACATTTGGCTATTGGGAATTTTGTTGATTTTGCCTTTGATCTCTTGTCACCACATGGACTACTCCTACAAAGTTTTGATATTGTTGGACATGGTTAACCTGGTTAGGATGTGTATGATGATTATTACCTCCTAGTAATAATAATAAGCAACTCTTAGTAAATAATTTAATAATTTCATCCATTGGGAGGGAGAACAAAAATTTGGTAATGACTGCCCTCCAACAGTTTCCAAAGTTATACATAGTTTCATCATCCCATTGTCATAATCCATATACATATGATAATGAAACATTTTTTTTGATGTTTAGGATAAAATTCTCAAGGAATAGGTCAATAATATAAGAAAAAGAATAAATACTATGAGTTGGTAGCTGATTGAAGCACTCTATGGTGTCTCCTCCTAATTTTTGAGGAAATATTCAGAGAATGAGAGCATTATCAGTTTGAATCCAAAAGAATGCATGAATAAATGAGCTAACATGCTACTTAGGGTCCTCAAATCCCCTGAACTTGTCAAAATTTGATAATGTGAAGTCTATTGGATATGGTGGTTATGGTACCAAAGGATGGATTGGTTGGTGGATCAGTTGAATTAGAGTTGGTTTTTGGATTGACATGCCAAGAGTGTTTTGCATCAAATGATCTATTTGCTTCTACATGGTCTGAATTCTAAGATCTTCCCCAGGAATGTGGAAGCCCTGGATAACTTGATGATTTGGATATGGAATAGAAGAAAAATGTTGAGGAGTGACTAGATGGTTTTGATGAAATGAATTGGTTTAAAATTTATGAGAGGGAGATTTGTGATTGAGAGAAGGAGAAGACTGATGAAGAAGATTTTGGAGGAATTTGTTGGGTTGACCGAAAGAAATAGTGATTGGAGGGGTTGAGTTTTGGATTGGAGGTGGGTTGGGGATGGATACCACCAATGATTGGGATACCCACGTGGAAGTTTGGTTGGCTATGGTTGGTTGGGCTATAGATAAAATATGCGTAGGATATACTTGAACTTGTTGTCTAGTTTTTTATGCTCTAGAAGAAATTTTTTCATGAGACACGATATATCCTGAAGATCTTGGTCAATCATAGAAAATATTGACAAGGATTTGGATGGATTAGAAGATGATGGTATGGATGTGGGTGGATTAGAGGAAAGGGGGATGGTGCAAGTTGCACTTGATGTGGCAACTTGGGAGGTTGGTTCTTGTGAGGCAACATTGACATACTCCTCATATAAAGTATTGGAGAAAATTTGGGTATGGCCAGATGGGGATGAGTGTTAAAAATGCTTAGGTTTTGTTGGTCTGGACTAGGAGAGGAGGGCATACCATATTCATAGGTAGAATTAGGATATCCTCAAGTGGGGTTGGATGGACAAGATGTAGCCAATTCTATTTTTTTAACATAATATTTCTAAGGGGTTCAAGAACATAGTTAGAAGACCTATAGATAGCCTCTAATTTATCCATGTCAATTTGTATGGATGATTGTTCATTGTTTTGGAGAATGAATCTCTCTTGTGAGAGAGATGGGTGAATGGGTCTAGATGGACTAGGTTGGATGGAATTGGAAGGGTTGACTACTAAAGTAGCAGGTATGCTTGTGGTTTTTTCCATTAAATTATTTTGATTTAATATCTTTGTTTTATTTCAAGTTAAAACCATAAAATACAATTTTAGGATAATTAAATTTCAAAACTAAAAATAGATCTAAAGAATTTAAAAAATAAAGAAACAATCAATCCTAAGTTTTACCTTGTGTGGCTTACCTTATTCCTTGATTATCTCTTTTTAATGTAAATTCCTTTTAGATATGATAGTTTTGTATGTTTTGTGTATCCTAATATTGTTTAATAAAAATTAAAGGTAAAATACTATGGCTAGATGGGGCAACGAGATTCTTGTTGGTGATGAAATCCAACAAGTTTGCTTGGGGATAGTCCTAAGGTGTCTAAGGGTAGATATTGGTGGATGGAAATGACTACCACCATCACCAAATCTCAAGTAATGGCTAGTGATGAAATCCAACCACTACTGTTTAAAGTGCAATGTGTTGTGTGTGATTAATTTTAAGTTTTTCTGTTCTCTATTGTGGTCAAAAAATGTTAGAAGTAATAGATTTAACACATCTAAATTAGAATCCAACACATAAATGTAAATTTCCTCTAAAGAGTGTGAAGTACAATGCTTAAAATCCACTGTCTAGATAGCAACCGAAGGGTTCGTCCACCTCTCTGCAAAAGGTGCCACCCAAGGGTAGGAGTAATTTTTGCATGTAAGTATTGTTCCTATTTAGATAAATAAAATAGGCAATATTTAACTCCTAAGATGCAAATTCTAATTGATGCATTTCACTTTCAAATGCAAACAAAAAGATGCAAGAATTATTTGAATTTGCAATTCTCTTTAAAATAGAAAACCCAAAATATGTGATGAATGAATGCACAAATGCTCTAAATGCAATCTAAAATGAATTTATTTCTAGATTCCTTAATGTGTGTTTGTTTTAAGCTTAAAATTTGAAAATAAGAAGTGGAATGATAAAATATGTAAAAGCCAAAATTGAAACAGAGTGATTGCATATCTTACTTGAAAGCCCAAGCTCTACTCCAAATTATTACCAATCATAGCAAAGCACCTCTGTAGGCATGATTGGGCACCTATACAAGTGCAGTTGGGCACCTATGTGGATCAACAGGTGCTGTAGAGCACCTGCGCACCTATCTACAACTATCATAGGACCTTCCAGAAATCCTAACCGATGATTTTGGCTAGTTTTTCATTCCAAAAAACCCTGTAAAATGAAACAACAGAATGAAATTTAGTAAAGTAAATAAAAAAATATAACCCTTGTGGGGTCCCACCATGGTAAGACCCCAAGGTCTTACTATAAAATTATTAACAAATTAATGTAAGTGTAATCGCAGGCCACTCAAAGGGGGCTCCCTTGTAATCGCTTTGCCACTATAGGGGGCTCCCTCCTTAGAATCTATGCTTATTATTCTTCTTGGATGATTTGATATGGATGGCCAACCTAATATATATATCTACCCTAAAGCTACGTTGGTGAAGAGACATGATGGTTCATGTATGAAGAGATATGATGGTTCACGTTATGAAGGGTTATGATGGTTCACTTTATAAGTTAATAATATAATAATTAAATGATTAATAATACTAAATAATACTAACTAATAATGTTAGGATTGAGGATCCTAACATGCCACCCTCCTTAAAAAGATATTTGTCCTCAAATATCAAAGCAAGAAGCTTTGTCCTTTGTTTTCCAAGAAGGATTTGTGTAAGTTCTTGGACTCTTTTAATGGCATCCTTTCATAGGCAGGGATATCGAGAAGGATGAAGCATTAGTGGGGGGTCGCCAAGAACAATAGTAGAATATTCCTTAGGAAAATCATGATGATGATGGGAGGGAAACCCTTGGGGTTCCTCAAATACTTCAGAATGATGCATCAAAAGTGATGGTAATGATTTCATATCCTTTTTTGGTTCCTTGGTAGAGCCAACAGAGAAGGAGTGTGTAGTCACTCTGTGTTGGTTCCGAATAGGTTTGGTCATATGGTAAGAACTCACTATTGGTGAGGAAGGTATGTGTAGGTCTTGTAGAGTGTATTTTTGGCTAGCATTGATCACTTTGGGTATGTCTACCTCATCCTTGCTTGGTACATCAATCACTTCTTACACATCGACCTCATTGTATTCATTGTGATGAGTAGGTGCACTGGTCACTTTGGACACAACTACCTCATCTGCTTGCTCTATGGAGAGACAAGGATCAACTTACTTCAATAAATACAATGTTAGTGTAGCACATTTATGGTGGGGTCCAAATTGTTCATCACAATTATCACAGAGTCCTTTTTCTCATCGTTCCTTCATCTCCTCAAAGCTAAGATGTTTAATTCATAAATTTTGGTTAGATTTGGGGGTTGTGTAAGTGATTTGTGCCCTTCCATTATGCATAGGTTTGGGAGCGATGTAAGTGGTCGACAATTTTTCCATAAGTGGTTTCCCTAATCGTTGTTGTGCATTGATTTTATCTTTAGCTAATTTTGCCAATCCATAGGTCTGCATCAAGATATAGGGATTGAACCTTGTCACCTCAATTCTAATTTCCTCTTTTAATCCCCTAATGAAGCCATTGATGAGAATTGATTCATCCAATATTGTGTTGTGTTTGGTGATATCCTCAAACCGATTTTGATACTCATGCACAAAAGTTATTTGATGAAGATCTTTGAGCAATTCCCACATGATTGGGTCCCACATGGCTCTAATACCAAATGGTAAGACCCCAAGGTCTTACTATAAAATTATTAACAAATTAATGTAAGTGTAATCGCAGGTCACTCAAAGGGGGCTCCCTTGTAATTGCTTTGCCACTATAGGGGGCTCCCTCCTTAGAATATATGCTTATTCTTCTTCTTGGATGATTTGATATGGATGGCCAACCTAATATATATATCTACCCTAAAGCTATGTTGGTGAAGAGACATGATGGTTCACGTATGAAGAGACGTGATGGTTCACGTTATGAAGGGTTGTGATGGTTCACTTTATAAGTTAATAATATAATAATTAAATGATTAATAATACTAAATAATACTAACTAATAATGTTAGGATTGAGGATCCTAACACACCATGATCACCATTTGTGAAGTGAAAATACGACACTAAAGCAAATATAAATTAAAACAATTTCAATGAACAAGAGATTTCACAAAATATGATTTTATTGAATAGATGGAGAGGAACTGAGAAACTCCTTTGTTACAATTGTTCTTTTCAACGAAATTATTTTGATACAACAATTACAAATTCTAGGGTTCTCCAAAACCCTAGCTACAAAATAGGTAGTGTATCCAATGTATCTTACTTCCAAAAGGGTGAGTGGGCTTCTGGTTATCCATAATTAGGTCACTCTAGCTTCAATAGCTACTCAACAATCCTTGATGATGCTACCTAATCCTGCACATACAACAAACATAAAGTTGTTAGTAAACAAAATAAGGGTTCCATAGTGTGAACCCTAAAACATGCTAACTAAAATCCTAGATATGAATAAAAAAACATGCAAAATCTAAATAACAACAAATAAATGCATATAAATAATTACTTTGTTGTTATGTTGCTCTGTTGTAGATTGATGGTAGGATTCCCCGATGGAACTTGGTGATTTTATGCAACAGATTCTTGTGTGTGGCTATGGGAATAAGAGGAAAGGAGCTACACCTACAAAATGTAGTAGGCACGTGACTACACCTATAGGATGACGTAGGTGCTCAGCTATGCCTATGAATTAGGGCTAAATATACAGAAGTAGATCATGGAAATGCGAAAGGCTCAATGGATGAAAGATAATGGTGGTAGCGGAAATGGGATGCAAGGGTAGCTAGAATCCAAAAATCCTAGGGCAAACTAGGATTTTGAGGAAGGATCAGCTAGGGCACAATCTACTCACAAGAAATAATCTCTCAACAATATCAGGCCTCACAAGCAAATTAGAGCTCCAACATTCAATTTTTCTAGGGGTTGAGCATTGAGAATGCTCATATTTATTATCAAACTTAGGGTTTACTTTTAGGATTTTACCAAATTGTGTGGCTAGAATAAAAGTAAATATAAGGGTTGATATTAAACTTTAAGTGTGACATGGATTAAGGGATATGGACGGTTGATATTAGATCGGATCAGATGGCTGAGGTTAATTTGGCTTATAAAGATATATTTTATAATAAACATATTAAAATATAAGTCAAATATGGGTTGAAAAATGGAGGAAAAGGGCTAAAGTGGGCCATTGGATGGTGGTAAAGGCATGGAATGGCCAATTGAATGGCGGGAAAGGGTGATGGTGGAAAAGTGGCTAGGATTTGGTGTCTACATAATGAACCCAAGGAAATTCCTAGTGCTAAAAGAAAGAAGATATGTGTAAAGTAAAATAAGGAAAGGGTACATTTAGTGCTAGGGGAGTATATTCTTCTATGTTATATCTTGGAAATGGAGGAAAAAACCCTTATTTGAAGGTTTTATAGAAGATTATGCTCAAAACAAATAATAGAAAAGAGGATTGAAAAAATTTAGGATTTTGTTCTTGGATATGTTTCAAGATTTAATTTCTTGGTTAGAGTATGGTTGAATTTCATCCAAAGAATGATAAAATATGTGGGACTCATACTAAATAAAAAATTATTTTGGGATCTAGATACACTATATTTGAGGTAATGGATTCCATGTTTTGATCCATGAAAGAAAATATGATCAATTCAATCCATAAGGGTTAAATTTCCAGGACTACCATTAGATATGTGGTATTTAAACATTCTAAAAGAAATTGGGAAAATAATAGTATCCTTCATAAAAATGGATGATTATAATTATACCATATTTTCTAGAATTATAGTAAGGAATTTGGTTGAAATAGATTTGAGGGAAGGGCTTTCGGATAACATGGACATTGAAGTAGGGAATGAAAATATAGTAAGGACATTTACTACATAAATGTGCCATTTAGGTGTGCTTTATGCCATGTATATGAACACATGATGAGTGAATATTATCTAAATTTCACTAGAGGAATATGGAGGAAGAAAGATTCTATGATCCCAAGTTAAAATAAAATAAATTATGGGAAGGAATCCATAGGAAGAGGGAATCCAAAACAAGGATTAAAAGAAGGTCAAAATACTTGCTTCAGAGCTAGATAAGAAAAAGATATATCTTATGATAAAGTAAGGGATAAATAGAAGGGAGGACAAGAGAGAGAAGTTGGCAAGTAGGTGAAACCAATTTAGGGGGAAGAGAAGAGAAGACCTATGCTTAGAATAGAGTATGTGGAGGAGATATTAACACTATAGTTTCTTAAACAAGGTTAGAAAGATAAGCTGACACACACAAAACACACCTAAAATAGTGAGCCAAAAAATTTTACCTAAGAGTTTTTACATTATTTGGAAGACTCTAATAAAAACACACAAAATTGTAGGGGGAAAAAGAATACAAAATAAAAGTGCAAGATAAGGTGATCGAGCAGGATACAAATTCCATTAGGAATATAGTCTCAGCATTCCAAAATAATCCAAATGATATCAATCCTATTATTTTTTTCTATTTTTTAAAGTGAAAAACCCCTTGCGGGGCCGCCTTGGTCTGAGAGACCACAAACAGGGGGTTCTACATAGTCAAAGTCACTCGAGAGTCACACCCAACCGTGCCTGCACCAACATTATCAATTGGATTTTGGATACCCAATTCGAATTTTTGGTAGGGTGGAGATTTGAACATGGGACCTCACTTGGAGGATTGCCCTCTCCTCTCCAACTCACCTACAACACCTGGATAATATCAATCCTATTCCACCTCAAAGGATGACTCAGTAATTAATGGGTAGAATAAATATTTTTTAATATCATACAAAAAATATAGATCAAAAGAAGGTATAACAATTGAAGGAGGCATATATTTATATTTTGGAAGTGATGGGAACACCTCAACATGGGGTAGGAAATCTTACCTAAGCATTTCCAAAGACAAAGCATTAAGAGAAATATAAAATGTAAAGCAAAAAACTATATTTGGGGTTATAGAGCAAGAAAAATCCTTGGGAAGTTTAAATAATGTTAATAATCTCTCTCAATATTAGGGGAATGGGTAGTGCCTCAAAAAAGAATGCCTTGAACAGGTTAACTAGATATTTTTATGTTGTAAGAAACAATGGGGGAAGACCAAAAAGTCAAAGGTGATCTACAAAAAATCATGAAGGATCGAGAATTCCTTTCTATGGATGCAAAAACGAGGTCAAGGGGTTTGACTTTGGGATGGAAAAAAATAGCTTGTCAACTTGTAAATACAAATAATTTTGACTCAAGAATAGTCATAAATTGGATGAAGGACACTCATCGGATAGAAAACTTAATTTTAAGTCCGATTTATGAACAATTGAAAAGCGTAAAGGTTTTGCTTAACTCAATCTCATATAGAGAATTAAATACAATAGCAAATTCTCTATCCAAAGAAGACCTCCAAATAGAACAAGGAATATGGGTATTATGGGAGATAAGGGATGGAACTCTTATGCCAACTATAACCAAGTCTATTCATGACCCTTAACCAAACTCTTATGTCCAACTAGGAAATCAAAATATAATAATGTTTCAAAAACATTATGGAAATTTATTGTACCTTCTCAAAAGTAGAAGGGAAGGAAAAATTATAGAAAATTTTAGTTTTAAAATTTTTTGGATAGATATTAGAGAAGGTTATTTCTTGAAAAGTATAAGACCCCTAAGGGCTTATCATATATTGTATGAATGCCAAGTGCATTTATACCCTATAATTCCATTCTCTCTTGGAATAAAAATTATATTTTTTTCTTTGAAAAAATATTAACCTGTTATATGTGATTGGAATGCTCTCATATATAATATTTTTTATAATTATGTATGTATCGTTACGAGTATAGATATTTAGCCTTTTTGAGGTCATGTATTTTTGATGGCCTTCTATTATAAATTTAAAATTGTAATATTAGTAACTATTTTATAACCTCTAACTATAAAATTATATATATATATATATAACGATTGAATACATATTAAATAAAATATTTATATTATTGTATAAATTTACAATAAAATGATTACATTAAATAACAATGTAAAGTTTAATAAATATTAAATTTTTTAAATTTCAAGAAGGACTAAGTTTGAATCTTACCAAGTTATATATGTATAATTGTGAAGCTATTGTAATACCACTATATTGTTATGATGTGATACGGGGACCAGTTTCAATCCCATATAACTAATTCAAAAAAATAAAAATAAGTCAATATTATATAATATAAAATTAAAAATTCACATTAAACTGTCACATAAACCAAATATTTACCTATTTACATGAATACATCCTAGAGAATGGAACAATAAAGGAATTAATACCCATTTAAGTTAAAAATATTATGTATGATATGTTTATCATTGGTTTTCATTCTACATTTACAATCTCTTTTGGTTTTAGGAAATCATATTTGTAATGTAAATGGATAGGCCCTAATGTAGGAATATGAGGATGCACATCTATTTTGAAAACTTCCTTCGTCCACTTTGATTAAATAATATCTCTTTTTCCATAATTTAAGAAATCATGAACCTTCTTATGAGTGGAAGCAAGAAGCACAAAGAAGGAAATAAGTGCGAGAAACTACGTATAAAGAGAAAATACAAATAAGAAGTAAGCCTCATCTTAGATTTCTTATTCCACATCTTAGAAGAAATTCAAAGGATGGAGAACTCTTACAAGTAAAAGGTGGGTAATAAGGAAGAAAGCCATTTAAGGAAACCTTATATGGAAGTGAGGATGACCTACTTGAAGGAAGTAATATGTGTACTAGGAGAAAAAGGAAGAATAAATTTATAGTAGTCTCCACCCATACAAAAAATAATTCATTAAAAATGATTATCAAAGACGAGATGATGATGCATGATGCATTCATTCTTAAAAGTTTAATGTTACTATATAAGTTCAACTGAATCTAGTATGGTTTTTAGAGATTCAAAAGTGGACTAAAAGGAAGTCATGAGTAAATTCACATTATTCAATGTCTTTCCTTCCATTTTTTTCTTATCATATTTCTAGTTGAAAAATCATGAGCAAATTAAAGAGGGACAACCCATGATGTATGGGAGGGGTTGCTTATGTTTAAGACCATAGATCAAATTTTGCCTATAGAGATAGAAAATATTGAAAAGGTTCCAATATGGGTAGGGATTTTTAGGCTTCATATGAGCTTATTAATAAGGAAGTTTTAAAAAATATTGGTAATAATCTAAGGGAGTTAATCCAATAGGAATTGACTTCTAGAAAACAAAAATTAGTTCTATATATGTGAATAGATGTTGCCATGGATACTTGCCCAATTCCATCATGATTAAATTTGAATCAAGACAAGGTTTCTATAAGTGGACTATGAAAACATTGCATTTTGATGCCACATATACTATGATATTGGAAACATAGTAAGAGATCATAAAATAAAAATGGTTAAGAAATAGGTAAAGGGTTCTAGTCATGGGATAAACCTAGATGTAAACATATCCCCTTTGCTTCATTAGATAGCAATGACATTCATGGTTAATTTATAGCAAACATTAGAAGAAATCAATAAGGATCCACAAGATGATCAACTATAATGTGTAAGTTCACATCTAAAAGAAATCAAAATAATGATGGAATATTTAGAGTTTTATTTCAAATAATATAAGGTGTAGGAGATTAAATTTTAATTCATATACATCATATCTATTTGTTTCAAATAGTATATAATCACCAAATTTCAATAGATATAACGTAGTATAGAGTTTTTCCCTTGCAATTTAGGGTTTCTAGGGCAACATACTAAAGTCCTTTACAATTTATATTTTCCATAGTAGCATAAGCAAAAGGTAAGAAAATTGTTTCAATGCTTCCCATTACACTTTAGATTCCTTAAGTAATAATATACCTATGAATGAAATATCAAATTGGAACTCTAGAAAACTAAAAAAGACTAAAGGATGAAAAAATAAATATCTCCCAAAATAAGGTCAAAGAGAAAAGGAAACATAAAGAGACATTAATATTAAAAGTCATATACAAATATCAAAATATTGATGAAGATGTTATCTTGGAGTATTCATTGGATATTTAGGGTAAGAATAAGGACCAAAAAAAGGAATTGTGAAGGAATTAATAAGTCATTAAAGTCCTAAATTTGTTTTTGAAATAATTTTTTATTCACTACCATTGCATAACAATTTTGCAAAATATGGAATTGATTAAGGTAAAGAAAATTTTGAAGTAAAATATCTTAGAGTTAAAGGTGAAGAAATGCTCAAACACGAAAATCCAAGGAATAAATTTATCAAGCCAACCATTTTGTAAGCTAACCCATTTTTTGCTAAGTTTGGAACAATGGATAAGACTCAATATATAACCCTCAATCTATGGATTTGATCCATATAAATTTAATATAATATAATAAAGTTTATTCATTAGCATAATATTGATTGAACCAATCAGAAAACAAATTGAGATATTTAAAAGTTTTGAAAGTAGTAACATTCAAAGCATCCAATCCATTTTTGATGATATCAACATGATTAATAGTAGAGTTGGAAAATATCAAGGATAAAAAATTCAAGATTTATCATAGCAAAGGCATAGAACATTCTATTTTTTGCTAATAGTAGCAAAAACAGCCCTGAAAGATGTCATTTTATTTAAATTGTTTATATGAAATTGAAATGAGCCCCACTTATAGTACTTTATTACCACATAATGGTCTTACAATAGATTGGCAAATATACATATCTCACTTGGCAAGATTCAAACCTGGGTCTTCTCCTTGAAAGTCAAGGAATTTAATTAGTTGAGCTTATGAATTTTGATGAAGATACCCCCCCCAAAAAAAATATTGGAAAAGCATCACTCTCATTATGCAAAAGAATAACTTTGAAAAGTAGCAAATCAATAGAAATCAAATAAATCATTCAAGGAGAATAATTATGATCAATGATAGGCCCTCAATTGGCTAATAAAAATATCTCTTCACACAATGTAAGACAACAGAAAAAACTCTGATCAATATATCAAAACAAGGAAAAACATAGCTATAAGTTGCATAGAAAAATATAATGAATTAAAACAACCATTGGCAAGTAAATCAAACCCAATGAAATAATAATGACACCATGATTTATGTGGGAAGAACCATTTAGAGGAATAAAACCCATGATAATATATTATAATAGCTTATATAATTTAAATATCACTGAGAATACTACAAGAATAAGCTAAATAAAGTCTCTCCTAGAGTAAAAAAGAAGAGTGCACAAAATCTCATAGAACCTATCCCCAATATTTCCTACCTTGCAAATGGCTAGAAAATGTAGCATCTCCTATTTATGTTTTTTTTAAAATGAGGAAGCAAAGGAGGGCATGGAAGATAAAAAAAATTGAAGAACACAAGCTTATACTGAGAGGGGGTGTGAACAATATAAGACCACTTTTTACTTTTCTTTCCCAAACAATATTATTCAATATAACAATGGCAATATAAAAAATAGTAATCAAAGCAATGGAAAAATCACCACACACAATAGAGACATCAATTTAATGTGGTTAACCCAATGTGGGCTATGTCCATGAAGAAAATATTTCACTAATATTTTCTCAACAAATATCTTGGGAATCCTTACCTATTATAATATTTATGGACCTTTGTTCAAAGGAGTCACCAATCCCCTAATCAAGTTCATGGATATATATCTATAGGAGACACCAATACCCTCAGCTAATTCATGGATCTTTATCCACATGATAACTCCTTATCCTTTGCTCTGGCTGGTGATCCTCTAGAAGACTACTGCGTCCACTACATTGGCTTGTGGATCTCTCTCCACTAAAGACTCTTGTTCTTACTCAGAAGATATCTATCCTCACTGCCCTAGCTAATGGATATATGTCTACTGGAGACTACTATCCTCTAATCTGTCACCTCCAAATATTACTCTTAGCTCTACTAAATATCTATCTCAAATCTGCACTAAACACAATCCTTTGGTCTAGCACAAATTTTCTCAATCTCTATCTCAAATATGCACTAAACACAATCCTTCAATCTAGCATAAATTTGCTCAATATCTATCTCAAATCTACACTAAATATAGTCCTTCGGTCTAGCACAAATCTACTCAATATCTATCTCAAATCTACACTAACATAGTCCTTCGATCTAGCACAAATCTGCTTAATCTCTGTCTCAAATATGCACTAAACACATTCCTTTGGTCTAGCATAAATCTACTCAATATCTATCTCAAATCTGCACTAAACATAGTCCTTCGGTCTAGCACAAATATACTCAATATCTATCTCAAATCTGCACTAAACATAGTCCTTCGATCTAGTACAAATCTGCTAAATATTTGTCTCAAATATGAACTAAACACAATCCTTTGTTCTAGTACAAATCTACTCAATCTCTATCTCAAATATGCACTAAACACAATCCTTCGATCTAGTATAAATCTGCTCAATATCTATCCTCAAGCCTTAACACAAAGCTTGAATCAATTACAAATCAAATTTTCTAGATCTTTTCCAAGCCTTAACTCAAAGATTTAACAAATAAATCAATCAATCCGCTCTCAAGTCTTCATAAAGAATTACCTTAAATCTGCTTACAAGTCCTTCCAAGAACTTGTCCAATATTCTCAACAAGTATTCACCAAGACTTACCTAAAATCTGCTCAATAAGTCCTCACTAGAACTTGTCCAATTTGCTCAACAAGTCTTCACCAAGACTTACCTCAAATCTGCATTGTAAGCTTCCACAAAAGCTCATACTAATCTATCCACAAGTATTCACCAAGACTTGCTTCAAACCTATTTGTAAGCTTCCACAAAATGCTCACATAAATTTGTCCTTAAGCTTTCACAAAAGCTTACTCAACTCTGTCCTTAAGTCCCTTCTAGGACTTACTCAAATCTGCTCACTAGCTTTCACAAAAGCTTATTCAAATCAATTTTAAAACTTACATATAAAACTCAACTTAATCTCTCATAGAAAACCTCTTCAATCCCACAAACAAGTTTCACTCAGAATCTTGTTTAGCTTACAGAAACATATAGATAATGGTTAGAGACTCATTATGTTTCACACTCAATCACTTTCAAACTCTCTCTCAAATAAATTTAAAATAAAGAACAATTTTTTTCACAGAACTTGAACTATTACTCCAACACTTTCAATCATGCTCATCTACTTCAACCAATAAATCATTGAAACACAACTTACTTACAAACCCTAACCAATAATTTCACTAAACTATCAAAATGTCACACTAGAAACCTTGACTCAAGATGATTCCTAATTCACATAATAATGATACTCATGATCTTTCACAAATCCTAGTTCAAGATAGTTCTCAACTTCACATAACAATGATACTCATGATCTTTCACAAACCCTAGTCATGCACATGAAGACTTACTCCAATATTTCCAATAATGCTTATCAAAAAATCTCACATAACAATGATACTCATGATATTTCACAAACCCTAATCATGCACATGAAGGCTTACTCCAATATTTCCAACAATGCTTATCAAACAATCCTTTTCACTCCAACTTTGCACTTCACAACATTCAACAAAACAATATTTCACTCACAAGGATAATATGCCCATACCTTTTGTTTGATGGATATTTGACCTCAAAATCTATCTCAATTACAATCAACCTCTTTTCCAATCTCAATGGTTAGATATCAAAAATCTACACTCAATTATTTCATTCAAAATTACTTCACCATACAAAAGTATTAAATCTCAATTACACCTTATTTCTCCTCCTTTATAAATTCTAACCACCAAAATTAAAACAAAATATTTTAAATTTATTTTCCCTTTTATCTCCCTCAATAACTCATAAACACATTTTAATTTTTCCCACTATGCAATTTCCAAATTATCAAAACCTTGGGCAAAATAAAATATTTCCACACTATGCAATTTCAGATTATCAAAACCTCAAAAAATAATAATATGAGCACATGCATTTTATTAAACCAACAAAAACCTTCAACGAGATTCGAACACCCAACATTGCCTCACCAAGTGCCTTAGCACAAAGCACATCCACCACTTGGGATATGTGCCCTCACAATATAATAAGGTACACGTACTTCCTCTTAACCCTTATGGCTCCATGATTTCATTGCAAACAAAAACTTTTCTTCCTTTGCAAAACGACGATCACATGGATCGAACCCGTAACGTTGAGCTTCGTGAATGTTCTAATGCAACCATCAACTACCACTTGTACTACCAAGCATATTGGGAATTAGATGGCACTCCCCTTGTATTTATTACCATGTTTCCTGCTTTTGTCTTTAAACACACATGGATATTTTTCTCACCAATGCAGCGCATGATTTCCTTTTGGGCAATTAACATTCGCATGGATGATTTTTATGAAACCAACTTACCCCCTTTTATACCATATGCCAATTTTTTTAACACGTCGGTGAACCTTAGAAATTCAAATTTAATTTAAATTTAATTTAAGCTTTGAAACCTTGATTTATTATTTAAATTTAAATTTTAACCTATGGTTAAAATATTTAAATTTAAATGAATTAAACCATAGTCTTTAAAATATGCCAAATGGGTCTTTTGGAGAAATTAAAATTTGATAACTCCTTGGCCTTCGTTTTTCTTCAAACCAACCTGTAACCTAGAATATTATAATATTAGATATTATAATATTATTATTTCCATTTAAACCTACTTCTTTGCCTTTTTGGAAAAACCACTGGAAGACATTAATGACAATGAAACTTGGACATCAACCTCTTGATGTGAATGCATGGATGACAATGAAACTTGGTCATCATCCTCTTGACATCAATGACAACAAAACTTTCTCATATTTCCAACAATTTTCCCCTTTGTCATTAATGGCAATCCTTTTTCCTTTTACCATTTCCTTTACCTTTTTCAGTTCTACTCCCCCCAAGAAATTGCTCCCCCTGACTGAATGCTCTCCCCCTAACTCAAATTTCTCCCCCTTTGAAATCAATGGCAAAGGACCACCTTTGGGTATTGGGGCTAAGAATGAGACTCTTAGCTTAGCCCCTCCCACACATTCTCTCTTGAGATGGTTAATTTTGGGGTGGGAGTATCTGTACTCCTAGCATATACTAATTTTTACCTTTGTTCACATTTTACCTTAACTAATCCTTTTGATTCCTCTGAATGTTCCTATTCCTATTTGTCTCTAGAAATTTTGATTTACACCACTTGGCTATATACCCAAAATTATTGCACTTGTAACACTTAATTTTGTGATTCCTTTAAGGTGAAACTATCTTGAAGTTTCTCTTGGTGAAGCCATATCCATTCCTGTCATGAACCCTGCAATTTACTGCCGTATGAACAAACTGATTACAAGAGTAGCAATACCCTTGGAAAATATGCCTATTTCTAAATTTTTTATATTTATATCTTTCATGTGTTTTGCATTGTGTAGCCTTGTTCTCAAACTTGTGACATGAGAAGCAACATCCATTGAAGAAACCTTGCCTTGATCCCATTGGTCTCTTAGTCTCTTCTACCCTATGTTGTTTCCTATTCCATTTGTTCCTCTTTTGTGCACTGTTCCTTTCCTTGTTGAAATTTCTATTGTCTAACTCAACCTCATAAGTCTCACTCTCTCTTACAATATCTTCTTTTGAAGCTTCTTTTTCCTTGGAGCTTGATATTGACTCCTCTCCTTGTTCTCTTTGTACCTTTTCAAAACCAAGATCTATCTTGTTTGATGATCTTTGTACCTTGATAATCTTATCCAAGGTCTTTGAGCTTCTCCCAAACCTATGTAGCTTATTTTTAGACTCTCTTACTTCCTTCTTTAGTGAAAATACCTCATGCTCTAACATTTCACATTCCAAGACATTTGCCTCTAACCTCTCTTTAAATAATCTTATCTTAGCTATTGAGTTGGTTATATATTCTATAAGCTTTCCTTTCTCTTCATCACATTATTGAAACTGAAGCTTGAGTTTTGAGTTCTACATTCTTACCTTCCTTAATTCCTTTAGAGTAGAAATAAGCTCACCATCAAGATCAACTTATCCTTCCTCTAATTCTTCCTCTATTCCTCTACCTTTAGGATAATTTTCATTCCTTTTCGATTCATCTTCAATAGGACCATTTCCTTCTTCTTCTATTTCCATAAGAGGACTTTATTTTTCTAGACCTCCAAGCGCTTCTTCATATTCATCATCACTAAAACTGAATCCATTCCTTGTACAACTATCTTCAAGATGACCAAAGTTACTACATCTAAAATACTTGATAATCATTGGTTCCATTTTTCTAACATCACATTTCTTTTCTGCTAGAAATAGAATTTCTTCTTCTTCATTATTTGAAGATCTTCCATTACTATCACTAGAACTCTTATCTGTCTTGTTTGCATAAAAACTCTTCTTATGCCTTTGGAAAAAATTCTTTCCTTTCTTGCTTTATCCATCCCTATTTTTCTTTTGGTACCTATGTTTTCCTATTTTCTTGTTCTTATAATCCTATTTCTCATCCTCACTACTGTTTCTAGATTTTGGACAACAGTTGCATAGTGATCATGTTTTCCTATTAGAGTAGCTGGAGGTATGTATCCATCCTCATTTCATTCCCTAGTGCCATTATGTGAATCTTCATTCTCACACTCCAAAGTGCATAATTGTTCCCATCGAACAATGGTGCCATATTATATGAAGATCCACTTTGACAATCCATCTATGTTCTTGTAAGCTTTTCCTTCAAGCTGTTAAACTCTTTCGAAGGAACCGGCTCTAATACCAATTGAAGAATACAAGCTTATACTGGGAGAGGGGGTGAACAGTATAAGACCACTTTTTACTTTTCTTTCCCAAAAAATATTATTCAATATATCAATGGAAATATTAATAGTAGTAATAAAAGTAATGCATATATCACCAAACACAATAGAGACACCAATTTAATGTGGTTCACCCAATGTGGGCTATTTCCATAGAGAAAATATTTCACTAAAATTTTCTCAATAAATATCTTGGGAATCCTTCCCTATTACAATGTTTATGGATGTATGTCCAAAGGAGATACCAATCCCCTAATCAAGCTCATGGATCCCTATCCATAGGAGACAAATCCCCTTAGCTGATTCATGGATATCTATCCATAGGAGAAATCCTTCTCCTTTGCTCTATCTAGTGATCCTCTAGAAGACTACTGCCTCCACTACACTAGCTTGTGGATCTCTCTCCACTGAAGACTCTTATTCTCACTTAGAATACCTCTATCTTCACTACCATGGCTATGGTATATCTATCCACTAGAGACTACTATCATCTACTCTGTCACCTACAAAGCTTACTCTCAGCTCTGCTCAATATCTATCCCAAATTTGCACTAAACACAATCCTTTGGTCTAGCACATTTTTTCTCAATCTCTGTCTCAAATCTACACTAAACACAATCCTTCGATGTAGCACAAATATGCTCAATCTCTATCTCAAATCTGCACTAAACATAGTCCATATATCTAGCACAAATAAGCTTAATCTCTATCTCAAACCTGCACTAAACATAGTCCTTTGGTCTAGCAAAAATCTACTTAATCTCTATCTCAAATATACACTAAAAATAGTCCTTTGATCTAGCACAAATTTGCTCAATCTCTATCTCAAATCTACACTAAACATAGTCCTTCGGTCTAGCACAAATCTGCTCAATATCTATATCAAATATTCACTAAACATAGTCCTTTGATCTAGTACAAATCTGCTCAATATCTATCTCAAATCTACACTAAATATAGTCCTTTGGTCTAGTACAAATCTGCTCAATCTCTATCTCAAATATGCACTAAACACAGTCCTTCAATCTAGTATAAATATACTCAATCTCTATCCTCAAGCCTTAAACCTACATTGTAAGATTCCACAAAAGCTCACACTAATATTTCCACAAGTCTTCACCAAGACTTGCCTCAAACCCATTTGTAAGCTTCCACAAAAAAGCTCACATAAATCTATCCTTAAGCTTTCACAAAAGCTTACTCAACTCTGTCCTTAAGTCCCTTCTAGGACTTACTCAATCTATTCACTAGATTTCACAAAAGCTTATTCAAATAAATTGCAAAACTTTCATACAAAACTCAACTCAATATCTCACAAAAAACCTCTTCAATCCCATTAATAAGTTTCACTCAGAATATTGTCTAACTTACATAAACATATAGAGAATGGTTAGAGACTCAATATGTTTCACACTCAATCAATTTCAAATTCTTTCAAATCAATTTAGAATAAAGAACAATTTGTTTCATAGAACTTGAACTATTACTCCAACAATTTCAATCATGCCCATCTACTTCAACCAATCAATAAATGAAACACAACTTGCTTACAAACCCTAACCAAGTGTTTCACTATACTTCCAACAACTCACACTATAAACCTTGACTCAATATGATTCCTAATTCACATAACAATGATACTCATGATATTTCACAAATCCTAGTTCAAGATAGTTCTCAACTTCACATAACAATGATACTCATGATATTTCACAAACCCTAGTTGTGTGACCCTAAGAAGAAACCTCTACTCTCCTTGCAATATTATACCAAAATGAAATTAAAGACCATGAAATGCATATAACACAAAAATAACAAAGAGAGATTATTTTATTTATATTGAGACCCAGCTACATGTCGGTCCCTCGGAGGGATACCCATTTTGATAAAATAAATTACAAGTGGAAATAAAATATCCCCTAGAAAAGGGGTGGTGCATTTCCATAGGCTTCTTGATATCGCACATGAACTTGTTTGAGGGCTCACATATGCCTCCTTCTCCTTCTATCGTCTAGGAGGGATCTCATGCTTCGAATGTCTTGATTTGGTCCTATAAACCTGCAGATCTACATACATGAAAACAAAAAAGTAGGCATAGTAGTACGGGCTGCCTCTTCGAAAGAGTCTCTTATTTAGAAAATTTGATAATCCGGATGAATAAGCATAATGTGCATAGAAATATAGCAGATGTAAAAAATATGCATATGAAAATCAGAAATACTAATCTAAATTCAATGAAAGATTCAAATCTATACTAAAGCCATGTAAATGAAATAATGCTAAATAAAGATCTATTACATAGAACAAAGGAATTGACCATTTTAAAACCTGGCTATGACTATGGGCCACTGTCAAAGATAGTGGCATCTAAATTAAAATTTACCTTGGGTCTTATGGGTTTTAGTCATCGATCTCTTGCTCGAATTGATGTTCAATGGTCATTAGGTGTGTCTCCTACACTGATTGGTGATTAAAAATGATGGATCTGAATGCATGTGTGTGGACGTAGCTCAACTGTATGGTGCTCCAATGCTCCTCAAGGGATGTAGGTTGGATCTTTAATTTGATAGGGCTATGGTACACATAATTTGAACTCTCTGCATATCAATTTGGTAGGGCTTCACTACACAAGATTTGAATATTCGTGGATCTCTTTTGCCTTACTATAAATCTACATATATAGAATTCTAGGTTTCAGGTTTAGATCTAGGGCTTGGATTCTTTGGGAAGCCAAGCTCTAGATCTACATGCAAGGTTCAGTCTTGACTTGGCATGGGAGGGGCAGTTAGGAGGAAATCTGGTAGTTCCTCACCTAGATCCCTTATAAATGCATGCAAACTAGAGTTACCACCCATGATTTGGTAATCCCTCAAGGTAGTTCATGTTTTAGGGCTAGCTGTTGTTATCAGTAGCAGCTAGCTATGGCCGCTCTAGCCTATAGCAACTAATATTTCAATCCACTCTAGTCTATAGCTATCAACTAGCCACTCTAGTCTATAGCTATCGATTGGTCAGTCTAGTCTACAGTTGTCGACTGACTACTCTAGTCTACAACTGCCAAGCCTAAATGGGCTATGACTGCTAGTTTGAGTGGTTAGGACCATTGATTACTCTTGGAAAGGTCAAAGATTGGTCATATGGTCTGTTAATGTGCCCATATGAGTAGTCTCCTAAACATGATGCATTTTAGGTATCTACAGATGCCCCTTTTTGGGATGCACTATGATCAAAATATAGCATGGAGAAAAAAGTAGACCACCTAGGGCCATATTGTAGGTTGGATGATGATAATTGATCTAAACAACATAGGATGTCCCAGTCATGTGGGAGGGTGTAGATCCTAGAATCATTGCTTCCAATAAAATGGAAGGCTTAACTTTATGGAAGTTTGTACTTGTCCATCGACGATCAGGTAGCTTCAATACTACTATAGATCCGAAAGGAGGAGAGCTACAAATTGTCATATTTGCTTTTTTTTTTTACCCCAAAAAAGGGTAAGCTTATGATAGTTGTTCGTAATGATTCATAAGACAAATGTGACTATGACATGATCGAGATGATATTTTGTTGACTTTGAGTATGATTGTTGAAAAATTTTGACTACCCCTTAAGTAATGAGTCGATGAGGAAAGGACAATGAATGAAGCGATGAGTCACTTGACCAAGATGGAGTGACCAAAGGATTTATGGCTACCTTTTGAGCTTTTTGGGTTGACCAAAGGTTTTATTGACACCTTTGGAACATTTTGGGCAACCAAAGCATTTGTGGATACCTTTGGAACATTTTGGATTAACCAAAGGGTTTATGGATACCTTTGGAACATTTTAGGTGACCAAAGAGTTTATGGCTACCTTTGAAATATTTTGGATTGAAAAAAGGGTTTATGGATACATTTGGAACATTTTGGGTGACCAAAGGGTTTATGGATACCACTAGAACATTTTGGTAGCCAAAGAGTTTATGGATACCTTCGGAACATTTTGGGTTGACCAAAGGGTTTATGGATACCTTTGGAACATTTTGGGTGACCAAAGAATTTATGGCTACCTTTGGAACATTTTGGATTGAACAAAGGGTTTATGGATACCTTTGGAACATTTTGGGTGACCAAATGGTTTATGGATACCTTTGGAACATTTTGTGAGTTGAGTAACTCTTTTTTTTTAAGCTTAAGTCAAAATCCTAGTCTTGGCGGTAATTAGGAGATAATATTAAGTCTAATCCAAGCCTTGGACAACAATTAGGAGACAAGCTTAAACTTAATCCTAGCCTTGGGTGGCAATTAGGAGATAATATTAAGTCAAATCCTAGCCTTGGTGGCAATTAGGAGATAAGCTTAAGTCTAATACTAGCCTTGGGCAACAATTAGGAGATAAGATTAAGTCAAATCCTAGCCTTGGTGGTAATTAGGAGATAAGCTTAAGTCTAATCCTAGCCTTGGGTGGCAATTAGGAGATAAGCTTAAGTCAAATCCTAGACTTGGTGGTAATTAGGAGATAAGATTAAGTCAAATCCTAGCCTTGGGTGGCCATTAGGATACAAGATTAAATCAAATCCTAGCCTTGGAAACAATTAGGAGATAAGCTTAAGTCTAATCCTAGCCTTGGGTGGCAATTAGGAGATAAGCTTAAGTCTAATCCTAGCATTTATGGCAATAAGGAGATAATATTAAGTCTAATCCTAGCCTTGGAGACAATTATGAGAAAATCTTAAGTCTAATCCTAGCCTTGAAGAAAATTAGAAGATAAGCTTAAGTCTAATCCTAGCCTTGGTGGCAATTAGGAGATAAGCTTAAGTCTAATCCTAGCTTTGGCAACAATTAGGAGATAAGTTTAAGTCAAATCCTAGCCTTGGAAACAAATAGGAGATAATATTAAGTCAAATCCTAGCCTTGGCGGCAATTAGGAGACAAGCTTAAGTCTAATCCTATCCTTGGGCGATAATTAGGAGATAAGATTAAGTCTAATCCTAGCCTTGGCGGCAATTAGGAGATAAACTTAAGTCTAATCCAAGCCTTGATGGCAATCAAAAGATTAACTTCCTGGATTGCTTGAGTTTGCTTGTGATATTTTGTTTTTTTTCCCCAAGCAAGGGAATGCATGATTGACTCCAACAATGATTCTTGAACGAATGCACTTAGCTATTATTAAGCATTTAATTGTTGACATGGATTATACATGTTATGACAAATGGGGTAGATGTCATTGGGACATTTTGGGTTACCAAAGGGTTTTGGATACATTTGGGGATTTTTGGGTGACCAAAGGGTTTATGGATACATTTGGAGCCTTTTGGATTGACCAAAGGGTTTATGGATACCTTTGGAACATTTGTGGTGACCAAACAGTTTTGGATACCTTTGGAACATTTTGGATTGACCAAAGGGTTTATGGAAACCTTTGGAGCCTTTTGGGTGATCAAAGATTTTTGGATACCTTTGGAACATTTTTTATTTACCAAAGGATTTATGGATACCTTTGGAGCCTTTTGGGTGACCAAAGGGTTTTGGATACCTTTGGATCATCTTGGATTGACCAAAGGGTTTATGGATACCTTTGGAGCCTTTTGGGTGACCAAACGATTTTGGATACCTTTGGAGCATATTGGATTGACCAAAGGGTTTATGGATACCTTTGGAACCTTTTGGATTGACCAAAGGGTTTATGGATACCTTTGGAACTTTTTAGGTTGACCAAAGGGTTTATGGATACCTTTGGAGCATTTTGAGGTTGATTGATGATTAGGGGAGGTATGATACCAATAATTCTCCAATTGATGTTTAGAAAATATTTTTATTTTTATTTTATGTGATGGATGCCATGATGGATGCTATGACTAGATAATGATGTGATTATGCTATATGTATGCACTGTACTAGTGACATGCACTAGATAGATGAAGGATGCATGCTTAGATGTTGTGACTTAGATGTAGATGGACTACTTATGATGTATGCATTTATGGATGCAATGCTTATTGTTAAATGCATGTTTAATTTTGATTTAATTGTATGCATTCAATTTATGTTGTTATGATATGATGAATGCAATGTGTGCAATGCATTATTTACATGATGGTGATCTAATGTAAATGAACCTATATGCTTTAATAATTTAAAACATAAGGAATGAATATGATATGAGTTTAACAATCTAATGGGTGACACCACAGAATGTATAACAATCATGAATGTAAATAATAACTCTTAGCATAAGAATTAATTATTTAAGAATCCAAATGTGAGACGAGATGATGTGATATGTATGTGTTTTTTTTATGAGCTTCTGTAAATTAAAAGACATGCACAAAATATTTAGTGGTCGTCTAAATACATTACTGATATTTATCCAGTATCTGCCCCATCATGCACACCGTTTAATTAACAAAACCTCATAAAGAATGTTGATGGTTTGACTTATGGAATGCTTTTTTTCTATGAGGATATTTTTGAGGTTTTCCATGAGACTCAAAAACCCTAGTTTCTCCATCAAAAGTTGTATACTGATCATACAAATCTTGCGAAGAATAAAGTTTTGTTAAGAAGACCTATATACTCATTATCCCTGTGTGTGCAAATGAATTTATATTAGATAAAACATAAGCATACCCCAGTGCAAGACGGGATTAATTTAGCCCATTATTGTATTAGGGATCCTCAAATGTTTATCCTAATCCTAAGTTGGACTTAGTTGGATTAGACCACAAGGCGGTACATGACACCTAAGGCTAGCTCTTCCACATGCAAACATTGGTCTGTACAAAATCAAGATGCTAATGTGACATACATATCATCGTGCGTAAGGCTCATTCCTGCTGAGAATTCCAAGTATTCAAATTCATACTCCCTTATTTTATTAATATTTTTTTGGGATACTTGCTCATGATTTAGTGTTGAAAACCACTGTTTATTTTGAATTTTTATTTTTCTTTTTGACCAAGGGATTTCTGTAGTGATGATTATCACTATTTATTTTGTGTTTTGAATTATTTTGAACTTTGAACTTTGCTTTGTTTGGGGATTTTTGTAGTGATGATAATCACTTGTTTACTTTGTT
This sequence comes from Wollemia nobilis, assembly GCA_028583015.1. Lineage (NCBI taxonomy): Eukaryota > Viridiplantae > Streptophyta > Pinopsida > Araucariales > Araucariaceae > Wollemia > Wollemia nobilis. Next base: position 9,206,697 of record JAQPPZ010016858.1, on the reverse strand, counting down.
TTTGAATTTTGCTTTGTTCAAGATTTTGCTTGTTTTGATTAAAGCAAGCGATTTCTTTGGGTAGGACTGAACTTGTCCTTTTGCCAATCCTCAACATTTACGAACCGGTCGCACAGGGGGATGAGCAAGATAAAATTTTCACCTTAGGATACCTAATACCACTTTGTAATGTTCATATTCCCCTTGTTCCAACTAGGATTTTAGTGTTGTGATTAGTTATGGGATTCCGAAATATACCAAGTGCTATCAAAACCAAACCTTACCTATAAAAATCTAAGATAACTTTCAACAAAGTTTTATAAAACCACTAGGTATGGATGAGTGACCAAAAAACCTTAGTATATTCCTCATAACAACATGAGGGGTTATGTTGAAAAACACATTTACACACATGGTTCATGGATGATGATGGATTTTGAAGATGCATAATTGAGACACAAATGTGGTGTCGTTTGTAATATTACAAACACAATTGATAATAATGCAAGTACCCTAGATAGACATGCCTAAGTGCAATGCAACTATGTGAATGCAAATACGAATGCATAATGTAAATGTTTTGTATTTTTAATGCTTTCAACTATTTTTGAGATTTTGAAATTATTTGAATGTTTTTGATATTTTGTGACTTTTGAATTGTTTTTGTGTTTTTATTTTTTTTTACCAATGCTCCTCAAGGGATGTAGATTGGATATCTAATTTGATAGGGATTTGTTGCACATAATTTGAACTCTCTACATATCGATTTGGTAGGGCTTCACTGCATAATATTTGAATATTCATGGATCTCTTTTGCCTAACTGGAAATCTGCATATATAGAATTCTAGGTTCAAGGTTTAGATCTAGGGCTTGGCTTCTTTGGGAAGCCAAGCTCCAGATCTGCATGCCAACTGATCATTCTAGAGGGAAGGTTCAATATTGACTTGGCATGAAAGGGTTAGTTAGGGGGAACTCTGGTAGTTCCTCACCTAGATCCATTCGAAATGCATGTAAACTATAGTTAGCACCCATGATTTGGGCAATCCCTCATGGTAGTTCATGTTTTAGGGCTAGCTGTTGTCATCAGTAGTAGTTAGCTATGTCCACTCTAGCATATAGAAACTAATATTGCTAGCCACTATAGTCTATAGCTATTGGCTATTCGCTCTAGTCTACAACTATCAACTGGTCGCTCTAGTCTACAACTGTCGATTGGCTAATCTAGTCTACAACTACCAAGCATAAATGGGCTAGAATTGCTAGTTTGAGTGGTTAGGACCATTTATTATTGTTGGAAAGGTCCAATATTGGTCATATGGTATGTTAATGTGCCCATATGAGTAGTATCCTAAACATGACATGTTTTAGGTATCTATAGATACCCATTTTTGGGATGTACTATGATCAAAATACATGGAGAAAAAAAGTAGATCACGTAGGGCCATATTGTAGGTTGGATGATGATCATTGATCTGATCAATATAGGATACCCCAGTCATGTGGGAGGGTGTGGATCCTAGAATCATTGCTTCCAATATAATGGAAGGCTTAACTTTGTGTAAGTTTGTACTCGTCCATCGACGATTGGGTAGCTGCAATACTACTATAGATCCGAAAGGAGGAGAGCTACAAACTAACTGTCATATTTGCTTTTTGTTTTTGCCCCCAAAAGGGTAAGCTTATGATAGTTTTTGGTAATGATTCATAATATGGACATGACTATGACATGATTGAGATGATATTTTGTTTACTTTGAGTATGATTTTTGAAAATTTTTGACTACCCCCTCAAGCAATGAGTTGATGAGGAAAGGACAATGAATGAAGCAATGAGTCACTTGACCAATGGAGTGACCAAAGGGTTTATGGCTATATTTGGAGCTTTTTGGGTTCACCAAAGGGTTTATTCACATCTTTGGAACATTTTGGGTAACCAAAGGGTTTGTGGATACCTTTGGAATATTTTGGATTAACCAAAGGGTTTATGGATACCTTTGGAACATTTTGGGTGACCAAAGAGTTTATGGCTACCTTTGGAACATTTTGGATTGAAAAAGGGTTTATGGATACCTTTGGAACATTTTGGGTGACCAAAAGGTTTATGGATACCTTTGGAACATTTTGGGTGACCAAAGGGTTTATGGATACCTTTGGAACATTTTGGGTTGACCAAAGGGTTTATGGATACCTTTGGAACATTTTGGGTGACCAAAGAGTTTATGGATACCTTTGGAAAATTTTGGATTGACCAAAGGGTTTATGGATACCTTTGGAACAAAGGGTTTATGGATACCTTTGGAACATTTTGTGAGTTGAAGAACTTGATTTTGGTAAGCTTAAGTCAAAATCCTAGCCTTGGTGGCAATTAGGAGACAAGCTTAATTCTAATCCTATCCTTGGGCGATAATTAGGAGACAAGCTTAAATATGATCCTAGCCTTGGGTGGTAATTAGGAGATAATATTAAGTCAAATCCTAGCCTTGGTGGAAATTAGGAGATAATCTTAAGTCTAATACTAGCCTTGGGTGGCAATTAGGAGATAAGCTTCAGTCAAATCCTAGCCTTGGCAGTAATAAGAAGATAAGCTTAAGTCTAATCCTAGCCTTGGGTGGCAATTAGGAGATAAGCTTAAGTAAAATCCTAGACTTGGTGGTAATTAAGAGATAAGATTAAGTCTAATCCTAGCCTTGGGCAGCCATTAGGAGACAAGATTAAGTCAAATCCTAGCCTTGGAAACAATTAGGAGATAAGCTTAAGTATAATCCTAGCCTTGGGTGACAATTAGGAGATAAGATTAAGTCTAATCCTAGCCTTGATGGCAATTAGGAGATAATCTTAAGTCTAATCCTAGCCTTGGAAACAATTAGGAGACAAGCTTAAGTCTAATCCTAGCCTTGACGATAATTAGAAGATAATATTAAGTCTAATCCTAGCCTTGGCGGCAATTAGGAGACAAGCTTAAGTCTAATCCTAGCCTTGGCAGTAATTAGGAGACAAGTTTAAGTCAAATCCTAGCCTTGGTAGTAAATAGGAGATAAGCTTAAGTCCAATCATAGCCTTGGCGATAATTAGGAGACAAGCTTAAGTCTAATCCTATCCTTGGGCAACAATTAGGAGATAAGCTTAAGTCTAATCCTAGACTTGGCAGCAATTAGGAGATAAACTTAAGTCTAATCCTAGCCTTGATGGCAATCATAATATTAACTTCCTAGCTTGCTTGAGTTTGCTTGTGATCTTTTGTTTTTTTTTCCCAAGCGAGGGAGTGCATGATTGAATCCAGCAATGATTCTTGATCGAATGCACTTAGCTATGATTAAGCGTTTAATTGTTGACATGGATTATACATGTTATGACAAAAGGGATTAGAAGATGCCATTGGGATATTTTGGGTTACCAAAGGGTTTTGGATACCTTTGGGGCTTTTTTGGTGACCAAAGGGTTTATGGATACCTTTGGAGCCTTTTGGATTGACCAAAGGGTTTATGGATACCTTTGGAACATTTTCGGTGACCAAAGAATTTTGGATACCTTTGGAACATTTTGGATTGACCAAAGGGTTTATGGACACCTTTGGAGCCTTTTGGGTGATAAAAGGGTTTTGGATACCTTTGGAACATTTTGTATTGACCAAAGGGTTTATGGATACCTTTGGAGCCTTTTGGGTAACCAAAGGGATTTGGATACCTTTGGAGCATCTTGGATTGACCAAAAGGTTTATGGATACCTTTGGAGCATTTTGGGTGACCAAAGGATTTTGGATACCTTTGGAGCATCTTGGATTGAAAAAAGGGTTTATGGATACCTTTGGAACCTTTTGGATTGACCAAAGGGTTTATGGATACCTTTGGAACTTTTTAGGTTGACCAAAGGGTTTATGGATACCTTTGGAGCATTTTGAGGTTGATTGCTAATTAGGGGAGGTATGATACCAATAATGCCCCAGTTGATGTTTAGAAAATATTTTTGTTTTTATTTTATGTGATGGATGCCATGATGGATGCTATGCCTAGATAATAATGTGATTATGCTATATGTATGCAATGTACTGGTGACATGCACTAGATAGATGAAGGATGTGTGCTTAGATGATGTGAATTAGATGTAGATGGACTACTTATGATGTATGCATTTATGGATTCAATTATTATTGTTAAATGCATGTTTAATTTTTATTTAATTGTATGCATTCAATTTATGTTGTTATGATATGATGAATGCAATGTGTGCAATGCATTATTTACATGATGATGATCTAATGTAAATGAACCTGTATGCTTTAATCATTTAAAACATAAGGAATGAATATGATATGAGTTTAACAATCTAATGGGTGACACCACAGAATGTATAACAATCATGAATGTAAATAATAAATCTTAGCATAAGAATTAATTATTTAAGCATCCAAATGTGAGATGAGATGATGTGATATTTATGTGCTTTTTTGATGAGCTTATGTAAATTAAAAGCTGTGCACAAAATAGTTAGTGGTTGTCTAAATACATTACTGATATTTATCCAGTATCTGCCCCATTCATGCACACCGTTTAATGAACAAAACCTCATAAAGAAGGTTGATGATTTGACTGATGGAATGATTTGTTTCTATGAGGATATTTTTGAGGTTTTCCATGAGACTCAAAAACCCTAGTTGCTCCATCAAAAGTTGTATACTGATCATACAAAGCTTCTAAAGGATAAAGTTTTGTTATGAAGACCTATATACTCATTATCCCTATGTGTGCAAATGAATATATTAGATAAAACATAAGCATACCCTGATTCCAGGCGGGATTCATTCAACCCATTATTGTATTAGGGATCCTCAAATGTTTATCCTAATCCTAAGTTGGACAGTTGGATTATACCACTAGGCGGTACATGACACCTAAGGCTAGCTCTTCCACATGCAAACATTGGTCTGTACAAAAGCGAGATGCTAATGTGATAGACATATCGTCGTGCGTAAGGCTCGTTCCTACTAAGAATTCCAAGGATTCAAGTTCATACTCCCTTCTTTTATTAATATTTTTTTGGGATACTTGCTCATGATTTAGTGTTGAAAACAACTGTTTATTTTGAAATTTTATTTTTCTTTTTGAGCAAGGGATTTATGTAGTGATGATCATCACTGTTTATTTTGTGTTTTGAATTTCTTTGAAATTTAAATTTTCTTTGTTTGGGGATTTTTGTAGTGATGATAATCACTTGTTTACTTTGTTTTTGAATTTTGCTTTGTTTAGGATTTTGCTTGTTTTTATTAAAGCAAGGGATTTCTTTGGGTAGGGTTGAACTTGTCCTTTTTCCAATTCTCAACATTTCTAACCGATCGTACAGGGGGATGAGCAAGATAAAATTTTCACCTTAGGATACCTAATACCACTTTGTAGTGTTCATATTCCCCTTGTTCCAACTAGGATTTTAGTGTTGTGATTAGTTATGGGATTCTGAAATATACCAGGTGCTATCAAAACCAAACCTTACCTATAAAAAGCTAAGATAACTTTCTATAAAGTTTGATAAAACCACTAGGTATGGCTGAGTGACCAAAAAATCTTAGTATATTCCTCATAACAACATGAGGGGTTATGTTGAAAAACACAATTACACACATGGGTTATGGATGATGATGGATTTTGAAGATGCATGATTGAGACACAAATGTGGTGTTGTTTGTAATATTACAAACACAATCTATACTAATGCAAGTACCCTGGATAGACATGCCTAAGTGCAATGCAACTATGTGAATACAAATACAAATGCATAATGTAAATGTTTTTTTATTTTTAATGCTTTCAATTATTTCTGAGCTTTTGAGATTATTTGAATGTGTTTGATATTTTGTGACTTTTGAATTGTTTTTGTGTTTTTATTTTTTTTTGACCAAAGGGCGTATGATGCCTTTGTGGCTTTTGTGGATTGACCAAAGGGTTTTAATATGCCTTTGGAGCCTTTTGTGATTTTAAAAAATGGCATTAAGATGCCTTTGGAGCCTTTTGTGATTTGACCAAAGGGTTTATGATGCCTTTGGAGCTTTTTGTGATTTGACCAATGGGATTATGATGCCTTTGGGGTATTTTGTGATTTGACCAAAGGGCTTATGATGCCTTTGGAGCTTTTTGTGATTTGACCAAAGGGCTTATGATGCCTTTGGGGCATTTTTATTTTGACCAAAGGGCTTATGATACCTTTGGAGCTTTTTGTGATTTGACCAAAGGGCTTTAAGATGCCTTTGGAGCCTTTTGTTTTTAAGCTTTTCTATTGTTTTTATGATTTTGAAATTTATGAATATTTTTTATATTTTGTTGGTTTATTTGAATTTTTTTGGTGTTTTGTTTTTTTATAGGGGGAAGGTATGATACCTTAGGTACCCCTAGTGTGCATGTTTCCTACTGTAATGTAGTCATCTTGCTTAGGAATAATGACAGAAATAAACTCTCCTAATTGGGGCATGGACCTCTATAGGGTGCCCCTATCTTGGTTGGAAGAAATGAGTGAACGATCTTCATGGAGCTCATTTCGGTCTAATAGGTCTTGTACCATATTCTAGAATGACTAAAAAATATGGATGTCATGCCCCTATATACAATGATACATACAAAAGAGGCTTTCAAAAATGGACCCATGTTTGGTCTCTCTTTGTTTGACTTCTGGCAGTACAAATGCATTTGCCTCGTACAACTTCTAAAATAAAGTTGCAGTGGTCATTTCAAATGTGACCACTCGCTGAGGTGGCTTGTTTGGCCTACAAGACTATGATTGACCTTAGGGTCTCACCTGGGATGATGTAGCCTCTACTTTGGTAGGTTGAGACTCTATGGATGAACCATCTATGGGAAAAGCCTCGCTATCTATGATATCATGAACCACATTCCTGAATCCATAAAAATTATGAATGTCATGGACCTCTATTCAATGGTAGAGAGAGTAATGGTCATCCCTATAACCCTTAGGTTTGATTTTTTTTGGTTCTAGAGGTTTTATTATGGGTAAGGTTAAGACCTTAGCTTATTACAACTTCTGGAAGATGATGGACATAGGCTTGTTTAAAGGAGTATAGATACACTGCAAATGATTCGAACATGCATCACACATTAGCCTAGTTTGAGGACTAGGTTGAGCCCTAGGTATATCACTTGCTTGCTTAGGGGGCTCCCCTTGCATTTTGGATGTAAGGGATGGATTTTAGCTTAAGACCATATCTTGGTTGACAACCTGGAGCTGCTTCTTTTTAAGAATATCATATCCTATGGCTCGAAATATTTGACATGATTGAATATCATGACCATTTTGTCTATGATATAGACAATACAACCATTCCTCATACCCCTAGGGTTTTGGATGATTCATATCCAATTGTTTCACTTTAGGTAAGGTGATGGAATTCGTGGTACACAATCGATTGAAAACCAATTCTACAGGCTCAGGCAATGAGGGATGCTTACCAGGTTGCTGAGGTGGCCAAGTTGGTGGTTGCTCTCATTGAGAATTTTCATGTGGATGCACAAGAGATAGTTTAATCTCATATGAGGGCTACTTCTATAATTTTAGGTTCTCAATCTGGTTCATGATAAAGTGCAATGTATCATTTTGTTGATCCATTTGGACCTCTATATTATAGAGGTGATTTTACATATGCTCTAATACTGATAAAACTCCCATATGTATTTCTAGTGATCGGTTCAAAATACCATTATCTATTGAAGGAGGTAAAATAGCGGGTGCTAAAGATCTACCAGGTAACTCTAAGTCATCGATTTCCTTCATTTGAGTCAATGTGGAGGCTTCATGATGACCCGCTTTGATAGTGGTATCCACATGCTCATGTTTATAACTCAGTTCATGTTTCTATTTCACTTTGTAGTGTTTAACTGTATCCACTTTGGTACCCCCAATATGATGTGGGGGAAATGCCTCTTCTTGCTTTTGAGGAGGCATCATGCGAAGTGAATCAAGGGTGACTAGTACTAATGGTTTTGACCCCTTCCATGTGGTAGCAATGTCTGATTGCACCATATCTTGTTTTATTTGCCTTAGAGTCACTTGGTCTTCTAACTTAATGTTAATAATTTTCATAAACTCTTTGGAAGGTGCTTTAGATTTTGGACCAGTTGAAGGTGCTTTAATCATGTTAATTGATGTTTTCTTCTCCTAATCAAGTAATATGGTACCATGATTTTTTATGATGGGAAAAGATAGTGACTTCTTGATGCAAGACTTAGTTGAATGTTTGGTGATTTTATCTAACTGAATGTTTGGAGGTCTAAATGCCACCAGAGTTTATTATGGCTCATTAAAATCCTTATAATACTTGAATGGCTCAGGATCCTGAGGGACCACATACACTTGTCGTTGGTGTATGAACTTTAAATTTTTGTTCACTATGGAAGGCACACATTCCATATCCCTCATCAATGGTATGCCTAACAATATGTATTACTGCCTCTCACCCCCCAAGATATGGCACAATGTAGGTATTGTATTTATCCCAACCTGTATAGGTAGGATTAATGTACCAATTGTTGTGGAAGTGGTATCATTGAAGGCTCTCAATGTGAATGTTGAGTCCTTAATGCGAGAAGGTGGAAAATTTAAATGCTTTAAAGCTATAACCGTGATGATGTTGATAGCTGAACCAATGTCAATCAAGACTCTCTTGTATGGAAGTTGATTGATCCTTGCTATGATGTGTAGTGGAGGATCAAGTTCATCTGTAGAGATTGGATTAATATTTTACTTGTGAAAGGTAATCACAAGGTCCTTTTGTAGGTGAATTGAATTCATTGTTGGTGTGGACAGTGATAGATTATTATATTTAGTTGAAATTTTTGTTATGTTGGGTTGATCAAGGTATCTTTTTCTTCCTGTTATAGTATTTATCATATCGATAAAGCCCTCATCAAGTGAGGCTATGCGCACCTCATTGATGTGCTTAACTTGATTTTTGGGTGCTATGTTTGCTTCGTGTGTAGGCAAGGCATCTTGGAAGACTCCTACATGAAGCTCTTGCCTCTTGATCATATCTTGCACTAAGTATCTAAAAGTATGATATGTTTGAATGTCATGATCTCTTTGTCGATGGTACATGCAATATAGATTTTCTCTGTGTGCCTTTGATCTATGCTTTTTGGTCTTCCATGGATGGATCTCTGGCAGATTTATTCTTCATGCCTCATATAATTGATCAAAGAGTGATGCTAATGTCTCTGGAAAATTAGTATATTGTCATTGTGATCGATGTTTTTGGCCCTGTATATTATTCTATTGCATATTATTTTGGGCTAGAAGAGGCTGAGCTTGGTAATTATACTACACTGGTAGAGGTGGTGTGACCTGGTTTGAGGATTCAAGGATACTGAAAACAACTTTATTGACTGGGGATTCCCTTTGTTATGTGTTGACACCTATAATATTATTGTTTTGCCATTCCTTCGTGTGGATTTTAATATCACCTTCCTTGATCTTGATTGACTTAATGCACTCAGCTTGTTCTAATGCCTCCTCAAATGTCGATACTGTTGCAATTGTAAGAGGAGTGATATTTTTTTTGATAAGCATATTGTAAACATTCAAATGATATCTATTGTGGGTAGGGTGGAAGGTAGTTCTAAAATCACTTTCCTCCACTTATTTTCATACTCACTAACTGGCTCCTCATCAGGTTGATGAAGGCTAGCCAAGTCAATCAAGTTTGTCATTTTCTTATCACTGGAGGCAAAACGTTGTAGGAATGCATCAGTAAATTGCTCAAAGTTGTGTATTCTTTGATGTGATAGATGATTATATCATTCTAAAGCATCCCTAGATAGTGTAGTAAGAAATATTCTTAACATAAAGGGATCATTGTCTTGAAAATGGAAGCATATATTCATGAAGTTTGTGACGTGCTTTTGTGCATCTTCATCATCCTTGGACTTTTCAAGTATAGGCATATTGAAATTCGATGGGTATGTCAGTGATGACATTCATGGATGCAAAGGCTGATTTCTAAGCTCCTTTAGTGTAGTTTTTTGATAAACTAACCTTCGATTTAATTTCTCGAATGAATTTATCCGATTAGCTAGTACTTTGTATGGACCTGATAAAATGATATGATCTTCCTTTTATTGCACCTGATTAGGTAGAGGGGGCCACTTTTGATGTTGATGTTGATGATAAGTGTAATCATTAGGTACCTCATCATAAGTGGATGTAGGGTAAGTGTTCACTTCTTATTGATGTTCCCATTAGGACTCTTCACATGATTCCTCATTGTATTGATCTTGGTACTATTGAGGAGCATGAGGTTCTTGATGATAATCAGATAATGGCCTTTGATGTTGCATGTGATTTTAGCATGTCCAAAGGGAGAGCCCTCAATATTGCACTAGATGCCTTATGCATTGTTGCATCTTCTGGATTCTAGGTGTGAGAACCACTTTATGCAATGCATTTTGCACTTGATATTGTTGTATATTTTGTTGTTCTTGTATCTTTCATTGATACAACCTTTGTAGGTGTACTCATTGCGAGTCCACCCCTTATTTATTTAATTGTTGTTGATCCAATTGGAGTTGATCCATATACTATTGTTGGTTAGGTTGGGACCTTAGTTCCTGATGTATATGATCCTATTGTTCAGTTGTATGGGGACTATGTACCCTTGTATTGGAAACATAAATGGGTTTATCATGTCTTTTCCTCCCAATAGGATCTATCACTTATTTTCCACACTTCCTAGAGGTTGCATTGACCCAATACTACAGTTTATGAATTGGATCTGTATAATATGATGATTTAGATATGCAACATGGCTTCCCCACATACTCTTCATGAGGAGTAGGAAGATGACTTGGGTCCTCTTCCTAATCTATGAGGAACGATGCATATTTAGTTTTAGATATAATCTCTGCACATTCATAATGCACAAAAGCACAATATGTGTATGCAGAATGCTCTTTGTGAGGAGTAGAGGGGAAACTTGCTTGATGATATGGGGTGGTTTTCTCAACAAAGCTAGACCATGGTGTATGATCATGTTCATTTTATGATTGATCTATAGAACAAGCTGTGATGTGAGCTTACAACATTGACCTACTAGGCACCTCAGTGGGCAGATTGTTCCTCATATAGAATTATATCAAGGTATTCCAGTAAGGAAGGTTTCTTGGAGGACCTGTGGGTGCATCTCTAATAGGGATATCTCAAAGGTTTGACTCCCTATGGATGGTATTGATGTTATGATAATATTTGGGATTCCATTTAGGGATGGCCATGTCCTTTCGACTGATATGAATATGTTCAATGGTTATGGAACCTGATTACCTCTCTAGGTTGGAGGTCTTGCTTGCCATGGGAGGTCCCCCAAGCATAATTTTTTTTTAATAAATTTCCTTGAAAATTAGGGCTAGGTTGATTAACCCAGCAATAAAGAAACACACAAAGTGGACAACATGGTTATCTCTTTTAAGGATTAAATGTGTGTCTTAAAACTTGTTTAGTGTGTTTCAGATGTGTTGTTGATCTTGTTTTCTTGTTTGTATTTTGGAATTAGAATTAGGGAACTCCCCCAAAGTAGTGACTAGGAACACTAGTGCCAAGCATGACTTTCTCAAAAGAGTCTAGGGTACACCGCTTAAATCCTAGTGGGGGGTTCACCTAGATCTTCCACTCTGATTCAACAATAATTACAATAGTGGGAGACAAATTGAACATAAGTGACCTATACCAACTTCAGGATTTCCCTATTCTATCTAAGGGCATCTAGTGAAAGGAGGTGAATTACAACATAACCGATCTGAATTGGGGGTTGGTGATGAAATCCAACCTTCCCAGTGTTATTGTAATAGTGCAAGTGTGTGGGGTTCTTTTTAGATTTTTGAAATGGAAAGTGATGCATCAACCAACATTCATGACTAATTTTTTACATGCCTAAAAAGAAAATTTTGAATTTAGAAAGATGCATATCTAATTTAATCTAAATGATTTTTCATATAATGCACTTCCTACTTTGTGAATGGGTGGCCACTGGTTGGGCCACATGCAAGCAAACCAACATACAATGGTCTAGCATGTTGGAGACTAGGGCAGACCTTACAAGCAGAGGCCCACTGTTCCTAGCAGCACCTAGAGGAAACTAAAGAAATCTAAAATACTTAGAGTGCAGTTTTCATTTCATTTTCTTGGTTTTTCCCTACTTAGCTATGTTTTTTCTTGCTCTTTCTGGAAAATAAATATAGACAAAAAGTCATAGAGAATAAGAGATGTGTACCAACATTAATTCCTTGTATGATGATAACCTGGCTACCCTCTACTACACTTGTTTTATGGTTGCTATTGACCAGAGTGGCTACTACTGGCCACTGATAACTATGGTAGCTAAGATCTACTGGCCACTGACAACTACAACTACCAAACTAGCTGCTAATAGCTATAACTACTAAGCTAACCACTATAAACTATAGTTTCTAAGATGGTTGCTGTAAGCTATAGCTACTAAGCTCTTTTGACCACTGTTGGCCAGAGCAACCAAACCTGCACACGAAAAAATTATCTGAAACATCAGTGAAATGGACAAAAACAAAACTTGGTGGGGTCCCACCATGATCGCCATATGTGCGACCCTGAGAAGCAAGCACCTCTACTATACTTGTAATATTATACCAACATAAAATGAAAGACCTTGAAATACATATAACATAGAAATAATAAAGAGATATCCTTTTATTTATATTGAGACCCGATTACATGTCGGTCCATCTGAAGGATACCCATTTCGATAAAATGAATTACAAGCAAAAATAAAATATTCCCTCACAAAGGGGTGGTGCATTTTTGCAAGCTTCTTGATCTCACACATGAACTTGTTTGAGGGCTCATAGATGCCTTCTTCTCCTTCTCTCGTCCAGGAGGGATCTCGTGCTCCAATTGTCTTTATCTGGTCCTATTAACCAACATATCTGCATACATAAAAACAACAAAGCACGCTTAGTAGTACAGGTTGCATCTTCGAAATAGGATCTTATTTAGAAAATATTATAATATAGATGAATAAGCATAATATGCATAGAAATATAGTAGATGTAAGAAATATGCATATGAAAATAAGAAATACTAATCTAAATTCAATGAAATATTTAGATCTTTGCTAAATCCACGTAACTGAAATAATGCTAAATAAATATCTATTACCTATAACAAAGGAATCAACAATTTTAGAACCTGGATATGACTATGGGCCACTCTCAAAGACATAGGCCTTTGAATTAAAATTTACCTAAGGTATTATGGGTTGTAGTCATCGATCCCTTGCATAAATTGATGTTAAAGGGTCATCAGATGTGTCTCCTACACTAATTGGTGATTAAAAATGATGAATTTAAATGCACGTGTGTGGATGTAGCTCAATTGTGCGGTGCTCCAATGCTCCTAAAGGGATGTATATTGGCTCTCCAATTTGATAGGGCTCCACTGCACATAATTTGAACTCTCTATATATCTATTTGGTAGGGCTTCATTGCATAAGATTTGAACATTCGTGGATCTTTTGCCTTACTAGAAATATGCATATATAGAATTCTAGGTTTCAAGTTTAGATCTAGGGCTTGGCTTCTTGGGGAAGCCAAGCTCTAGATCTACATGCCAACTGATCATTCTAGAGGGAAGGTTTAGTATTGACTTGGCATGGAAGGGGAAGTTAAGAGTAACTCTAGGAGTTCCTCATTGATATCCCTTTGAAATGCATGCAAAATGGAGTTACCACCCATGATTTGGAAAATACCTCATGGTAGTTCACATTTCAGGGCTAGCCACTATCATTAGTAGTGGCTAGTTGTGGCTGCTCTAGCCTATAGTAGCCAAGATTTTTGGCTAGTCTATAGCTTCCAGTTGGCCGCTCTAGTCTACAACTATCGACTGATCGCTCTAGTCTACAGCTATCGGCTAGCCACTCTAGTCTATAGTTGCCAAGCCTAAATGGGCTAAAACTGCTATTTTGAGTGGTTAGAACCACTGCTTGCTCTTGGAAATGTCCAAGATTGGTCATATGGTCTATGAATGTGCCCATATGAGTAGTCTCCTAAACATGACGTATTTTAGGTGTCTACACTAGTCATGCACATGAATACTTACTCCAATATTTTCAACAATTCTTATAAAAAATCTCACATAACAATGATACTCATGGTCTTTCACAAACCCTAATCATACACATGAAAGCTTACTCCAATATTTCCAACAATGCTTATCAAACAATCCTTTTCACTTTAACTTTGCACTTCACAACATTCAACAAAACAATATTTTACTCACAAGGATAATATGCCCATACCTTTTGTTTGATGGATATTTGACCTCAAAACCTATCTTATTTACAATCAACCTCTTTGCCACTATCAATGGTTAGATATCAAAAATCTACACTCAATTATTTCATTCAAAATCACTTCACCATACAAAAGTATTAAATCTCAATTACACCTTATTTCTCCTCCTTTATAAATTCTAACCACCAAAATTAAAATAAAATATTTTAACTTTATTTTCCCTTTTATCTCCCTCAATAACTCATAAACACATTTTAATTTTTCCCACTATGCAATTTCTAAATTATCAAAACCTTGGGAAAAATAGAAGAGTTCTACACTATGCAATTTCATATTATCAAAACCTTGGCAAATAATAATGTGAACGCATACCTTTTATTAAACAAAAAAAAACCTTCAACGAGATTTGAAGACCCAACCTTACCTCACCAAGTGCCTTAGCGCAAAGCAAATCCACCACTTAGGCTACGTGCCCTCATAATATAATAAGGTACACTTACTTCCTCTTGAACCTTATGGATCCCCAACTTCAGCGTAGACAAAAAAAATTCTCCCTTTGCAAAACGACGATTGCATGGATCTAATCCGTGACCTCGAGCTTCATGAACGTCCTAATGCTGCCCTCAATTACCACTTGTTCTACCAAGCACCTTGGGAATTAGAAGACGCTCACCTTGTCTTTATTGCCATGTTTGCCCTCTTTTGTCTTTAAACACACGCAAATATTTTCCTCACCAATGCAGCACACGATTTCCTTTTGGGTAATTAACATTCGCATGGATGATTTTTATGAAATCAAATTGCCCCCTTTTATACCATATACCAAATTTTTTAACATGTCAAAAAACCTTAGAAATTTGAATTTAATTTGAATGTAATTTAAAATTTGGCACCTTGATTTATTATTTAAATTTAAATTTTAACCTATGGTTAAAATATTTAAATTTAAATAAATTAAACCATAGTCTTTAAAATCTGCCAAATGGGTCTTTTGGAGAAATTAAAATTTGATAACTCCTTGGCCTTCATTGCTATTCAAACCAACATGTAACCTAGAATATTATAACATTAGATATTATAATATTATTATTTCTGTTTAAACCCGCTTCTTTGTATTTTTGGAAAAACCATTGGAAGACATTAACAACATTGAAACTTGGACTTTAACCTCTTGACATGAATGCATGGATGACAATGAAACTTGGTCATCATCCTATTGACATCAATGACAACAAAAATTGCTCATATTTCCAACAAAAATGGCCTTTCCTCTTCAAATTCTTCTCTAGTGACCTTTCATTTTCCTTTTTATCCTAAAATAAAAAAATATAAAATTTTATAATTGATCAACCTTCATTTTTTATCACTCTTCCAAGTGAAATGCTTTTGATCGTCAAAATATTTTCAAATAAAGTGATATCCACATAGAAATTAGGACAAAGTAGGTTAAATTTGAATTTAATCTAAATATGTAAGTTTGATATAAACACAATAATAAATATCTCCAATGAAGCAACAAAATTAGCAACTAGTGCCAATATTATGATACTTCCACTTTAATCAATGTCAGTTCAGGGGCATAAAATTTACATGGTATCTACAAATTATGTTCACACCTTCCCAAGAATGATAA
This sequence comes from Wollemia nobilis, assembly GCA_028583015.1. Classification (NCBI taxonomy): domain Eukaryota; kingdom Viridiplantae; phylum Streptophyta; class Pinopsida; order Araucariales; family Araucariaceae; genus Wollemia; species Wollemia nobilis. The sequence continues at coordinate 9,190,779 of JAQPPZ010016858.1, read as the reverse complement.
GGTTTTATTCCAAAGTTGAACAAGTGATAGAACATAAATTAAGTTAACCAACTTTATCTCTAATTTTTAATGAAATAGAAACTAATTCTATATTTTTGGAACTAAAATACTGAAAATGTAAACAATGTTAAAAAATAAACTAGAAATATAAATATAAATGGCACTATAAAAGAAACTAATCTTATCATATCTGAAGAACATAATTCTAAGCTAACCTCTCCCTTATCTCCTGATGAAATCAAATACATCATTTATATATGGCTAGAGAGAAAGCCCTTGATATTGATGGATTCCTTGCCCTGTTCTTCCAAAGGTTTTGGTATATCATAGGATCTAATGTTATTGTTGATATCTCTAATGTTCAAAGATCTAGATTCCTCCTTAATGATGTCAATTCCACTTTCCTCATGCTCATTCCCAAAAGTGTTGGTGCTAAAGATCTTAAATACTTTAGGCCCATTAGCCTCTGTAACAAAATCTTAGCAAAAGTACTAACCAACAGGTTGAAAACCATCCTTCCCACAATCATTGACCCCAATCAAGGAGGTTTTGTTCCAGGTAGATAATTTGTGGATTCTATCATTAAGGTCCATGAACTAATCCATTCTATTAGTAAGAGTGGTAAATTAGGTATGTTTCTAAAGCTCAACATAAGAAAAGCTTATGATAGGGTCTCATGGAACTTCTTGAAAAAGGTGTTATGCAAATTTTGTTTTCATGCTAGATTCTCATTAATTGTCAATGGGGTGATCTATATATATATTTTAGTAGTAGTATATGCATTCAATAGGGAGATATCTTATCCCCATGTCTCTTCATTATTATTGTTGAAGCTTTGAGTAGATCCCTAAAGGTTTCTACTGCATACAAGAGCATAGAAGGAATAAAACTTGCTTCTCCCATCAATCCTATGACACACCATCAGTTTACAGATGCCATGTTGCTCTCCACCAGTTCCTCTATTCTCAAGGCTAAAGAAATTAAAAAAATATTGAAGGACTATGAATTGGCTATAGGGAAATACATCAATTTTCTTAAAAGTAATTTTTTTTCTTCAACACCCCTTTTAGAAGACAGAGAGCTATTTCTTGAATTTTTGGTTGTTCCATTGATATGTTTCCTTCTACCTACCTCGATCTACCTTTGGTATTTGGAATATGGAAGGAGGATCTCTAGAATCTACTTCTTGAGATAATTAAAAAAGTTGGTAAGCTAGAAGGGAGGTCTCATCAGCTAGGCAAGTAAGGCCTAGTTGGTCAAATCCACCCTACAAAGTCTCCCAATTTATTTTCTATCTCTATTCCAAATTCTTGTTAAAATTGCTAAAAAACTAGAGTAGTTCCAAAGAGATTTTTTATGGGTAGGGACTAAAGTCAAAAAAATATTTCACCTCATTTCCTAGGACCAGGTGTGCTCAAAAAATAATGTTGGGGGTCTTGGGTTAAGGAAAATAAAACCCATGAACAAAGCCTTGTTGGCCAAGCAATGTTGGAGGTTTATCATTCAAGATAACATTGATTGGACCCATGTTATTAAAGTAAAATATCTAAAAATAGGCTAAAATTTTATGAATGATCAAGACCTCCCCCATGGCTCAACATTCTGGAACAATATTATCAAATATAGGAAGCTCATACAAAGAGGCATCAAGTGGAGACTCAACAATGAAGTTAAAATCAATTTCTAGGAAGATCCATGGTTGGAGGATATTCTCCTTAAGGAGACCCCTTCCCTTTTTATCCTTAGACCCAGTATTACTCAAACCATTGGCTCTAAAGTGGTATATTTCATTGAAGAAGTGAGTTTTTGAAGAAGTGGAAGGATATTAGGAGTCATTTTTTGAACCAAGATGATGCAACATCCCTAAAGACCTTTGCTCTAGAATCCAAGCAATTAGAAACTGTTGGGCATTGAATTGCACCAAGTTTTCACTCAATACTATGGTTGTTTATCTTCCTACTTTCTATCCAAGCTTGCACCTGATAGCTGTAGCTCAACACTCACCATTGGATGGACCAAATTAGGGATTTCTGATCAAACCTCTAGACTAGGTTGGTTCCTTATCAAATTAGCAAGTTGTTGACACAATTATTCTCATTTAGGGTTTGGAGTTTAGGGTAAGATAAGGTTAGGGTTAGAGAGATGTGGATAATAGTGGACAAAAAGGTTAACAACATTACACTACCATAAAAATCTCCCAAAAAAACATGCTAAGGACATATATTTAGATCAAAATTTATCCCAAAATAGATTGTTTTATATATTAAAGCATAGTAGAGAAATTTTGTAGCAAGAAATTTCAATATCCAGGGAATGATAATCCAAATAAAAATTTTTACCAAACACCTAGATTTCATAGAAATGTACTTTCCAATAACATAGAATAGACTCAAAGCAGATTTCAATTACTTATAATAGCTAGTAATCCAAAATAGGCACAAACTAACCATCTAAGTATTTATAAAAATGCAACTATGAAATCTGAACCTTTGACATCAAGCATGAGAATGCAAAATTGAGGTGAAGATCAATGTATTTCTCCTTTCATTCAGCTCTTCAGGAATATTTACAATGGTACAAGCAAACACGCTAGAGCCAACCCTTAAAAATGAGGGTTCGACCTCTACTTATAGTTTTATTATTACAATAATCAAGAAACAATACACATAATATTGTTACAATAGTACAACAAATATTTTAGCTGGCATTAGCTCATTGGTCCATCCTCTAAGAAATCCATTGAAAGAAAGTCCACCATGACAAATTGGGGTCTCTACAACTTGTTGATCGCTCAATGGAACTGAAGCTCCAGCATTTAAAGATCACACATTTATGTTGATTCTTCTTGAGAGTGAATTACCACCATTGATTTGTAACTACCTCTAGTTTTATCTTCTTGGAAACCCTTGACGCTTCATATTTCGGCTGACTATTACAATTTTGATACTACAATATCTTTAAAAAAATCAAGATTTGGTAACTTAACCTCCACCATTGATCTCATTCATCACATGATTCAAATTAAATCTAGCACAAGGTAAATGCAATTCTGCTTTAAAATTAATGACGTCATATTTCTTATCAAAAATATCAGAATCTCCAATCCAAATCTCTGAACCTCGAATCTGCTTCAGGATATATTATATTTAGCATTATATTCTTCAATCCATATTATATTCTTCAATCCGGGTCTGGAGCTAGTCACATACTTATTCCGTTGTGAATCCACACTTTCGTTATTCTGCCGCCCTGTATTATCTTCATTCTAAAAAGGGAAGACTTGTTCATTCCTCGAATCACCAATCCGTACTTTTTTGCCAGTGACATCATCATCTCCTTGAAACTTTTGCAAATTTTAAGGTAGCATTAATCTAGAGTCAAAAATAAAATGACCTTCTCGGAATCACCATTCTAAAATTTTTTGTTGATGATGTCATCATCTCTTAGGAACTTTTATGTATTTTAGATCTATCTTCATTCTAGAGCCAGAGTGAAGTCACTCAGAATTGCTCCAAACATGAAAACTTCACTAACTGCTGAGTGGATTCATATATTTTTATTTGATTCCACTTCAAAGCATACTACAAGGTTTGCAGAATGATGATTTTATCACTTAGTCAAAATTACATAAAATTTTACTATGTATGTGGCCATTTTGGGCCTATATTCTGGCGTCTCTCGGGTGGATTTGCTTACAAATCCAATCAAATCTAGAGTCTTATCCATTGGGCCTTAGGATTCAAAATGATACTTATCTTTGAAGATATGCTTTAAGGAATAATTTCCATACAAAAACTACCCTTTGAAAGCTCAAATTATGCATAGAGGGTAAAGGTTCATATCAAAACCATGCAAAAAACATCATAGATCTCATTTTTTCAACTAGAGACTGTATCCATAATATCAGTATTACTATTGCATTCAAAAACTATACATAACTCTACCTCCTTTATAAGGCTTCGCTTCAAAAAATGCCTTCACAAAAATGCTACATTGTAGAATTCATGCATTTATTGCTTATTTCTGACAATTTTTAGAGTAAAACCAGAAATACAAAACTGATGTATTAGAAACACAAAAACTATGTATATGTACAAACAAAAATGAAATGATTTAAGTGTGGGCCCCTCTTGGGTCTGTAGCTGCTCAAACCTATCCTCATTCTTCTACAACCTCTTCATCCTCTTGGGTCTGTAGCTGCTCAAACCTATCCTCATTCTTCTACAACCTCTTCATCATCATCTTCTATAGCCTCTTCCTCATCATCATCTTCTATAGCCTCTTCCTCATCATCTTCTCCTAGAGCCTGTAGTCTCTGATTATCTTCACCAAAGGTGTCCCCAAATACTTGGACCATTGATTCCAAAGACTAAAGATCTTGTTTCCAGCCTTGCTCAGAGGGATTTGATGTCTCTTTAAGTTTCTTATAAACATATTGTAGTTCCCCAACATCCTCATAATTAGCAGCATTCCCTATAGTCACCAGATATTCCATGAGATATCTTAAGTGGGTGTAACCCATAATTAATTTGGCATCTTGTTCTTTGAATAGTGGCTCTTCCAATCAATAAATTTCAACCTCATACTGTAAGTTATCCTTGATGCTTTCTTGGGCTTCTTCCATAGATAACAAGATATGATCCTCCTTCTAGAGTGCTTTGAAACCAACATGAACCATTTTCTCATTTATTTCAATAATGTCTTTAATGCCTCTTTCCATCCTATCAAATAACAACCAGGCTCTCTGAACTGCTCTATGCTTTTTCACCACTATTTTGGAGGTTACCCCGGCTAGATTCCATTCTCTATTAGAAATTGGTTTAGTAGCATCACTGAGCCTAATACTAACCAACCTATACATTTGTTCCACTAGAATCACCATAGGCTGTAACTCTCTAGTGATTTGATCTAAATCCTTCTGAATGGTAGATAACAATTGGCTGGCATCCTTCAGGTAGTCGATTATGAGTTGGAGACCTGAACATTTTTGTTGAACTTCAGAAAGAAACTCTTGCTTTATCCTTTTCAAACTATCTTTGAAAAAACCTGAGGACTTGGATTTCTTAATCTGAAGCTGATGTTTCAAATTTTGAATTTATTTTGCCTGATCCTCATTCACCTTCTTTTGTTCCTCTAACTAATCTTTCAAATCATTAGCCTTTTGAAACCTTTCCTACCAACTCTTAGCATCTTTCCTCAGATTTTTCTCTACTTCCTTTTGATCATTGAGGCTCTTCTTACGTTTTTCAACCTATTGTTATAGCTTACCTACCTTATATTTTCCTATATAAATCTTGACATAAAAGGTCTCTAAGTGAGCCTTGGCCATCCCTAACTCATCTTCAGTAGGAAGTTTGTCAATATCTTCTATGATTTCCTCTGATCTATAATCCTAAGCAGTAATTTCATTTTCAGGTTTGGTCACCTACAAAATCAAAGACCTTGAAACCCTTTGCCTAGTGATAGGGTTAACATACATACTTTTTCTTGTCACAACCATCTTGCTGGAAGGCCTGGTAAGCTTCTCTGCCTAATATTCATTTATGCTCTGAGTGGTTGTCTGTTATTTTGATACAACAATAGACCTTGAAACATCAGTAGCCAAAGGAGATAACGACATAAAAAACATAAGGGCAAACTAACTTGTTGTTGGTGGGGGTGGAGATACATTGATAGCAACCTCTGTTACAATGGTAGATTATGTGACTACCACTACTGTTGATAGGTAAATTTAGATAAACAGGGATAAAACTGATAGTAGAAGGGATGGATGAACTCGAAATGCAGTGTCTCATGGATGGTGGTAATAAAAGAGATGAGTATGCAACAATGGTGGCTATTAAAGTGGATACCTCATAAGTGGAAGGTGGGTTTGGAGGAGGCAGTGACACAACATAACTGAATGGTACCTCCATAGCTACTGATGGGATGAGGGAAGAATTGTGAGGTGGAAGAGGTAAATTTTTCCATATTTTCTTGACAAGAGAGGGAGGGAAATCCTTTCAAGGATTCATGGAGATGAGAAGGAGAAGAGGGATTAGAAACCATTGTAGCACCCTAAAATTGGCACAGTAAAATTGGAATAATTACATTCACCTTAGTAAATAAATTTAAATTCAAATTTAACCTCCCAAACCGCCCGTTAACCGTCGAGAAACCCGTTTCCTCCTTTTTCGTGCCATTTTTAGCAGCTTGTTTTGACCGTTTGCCGATATCGTCTCCGATCAGACGATATCGCCCCAGATTTGACGATTTCGTCTGGACTAGAACGTCCAGACGATTTTGTCACAAAACTGAATTTGCATAGTTGGAATCCGTTCCAACGGGTCTCCAATCCGGGCAGAAGCGTGTCTGCACCGTTGGGACCCTTCCCCCGTTGGAGATCTCCCAAATTGGGATGATCTCCAACCTCCCAACAACTATCCTATGCCTATTTAACTCTAAGACTTTTCCCTCCCCAACCCCTGGCTGAATTTTTATGCAAATCGACTCCCTATGCACTAAAACACGTACTTCAAATTTGCTCTTGCACTAGTCCTATATTAATTTTATTGCAGGTACACCACTGGTTTTCAGCCGGAGCCAGCACCTATCGCAGCCGACGAACCTGTCAAGATCGGAGGCGATCTCATCAAATTCGAGACGATCTCGTACTGATGCGAGACGATTTTGACTGCAGCACACATCGAGGCAATCAGTGCCTGGAGTTTGCTCTTCTTTCTCTTTTCTCTGTCATTTTATGCTATAAATTAGATTGTTTATTCAGTTTTTATACTATATTGCATCTGGAGTTCACCCATTTTGTCTAGTTTGCATATTAAGATCATATTCTGCTATCTAAACACAGTGATTTGCATTTACTTTTGTTCTTGTATATTGTTCAACACTCATATTACTTTTTCATATAGTTTGCCCCTGTTTGCAAAATAGAATTTCTTGTATTTCGCATCTGTTTGCTGTTTTGCAGGTCTCTAATGAATTCGTCTGACGAATTCGTCAGATTGCAGACGATCCTGTCAGTTTAGATGATTTTATCAAATTGAAGGCGATCCTGTTGAATTGCAGACGATCCAGACTGCTACAAGTAATCAAAACTCCATCAGACTTCCGGATCAGGTAATCTTCATTGGCCTCCTGCAAATTCTCTGTTTTTGCTTTCTTTTCTATTTGTTGTATTCATTTAAATTGCATTTTCATGTAGTTTAAGTTAGAATCATTCGGCCAAACCTAGGATGAATGTTTAAAAATAAAACGAACTCATCAAAACTCATTCCCAAAACCTAGGCGTGGAAACTGCCATCAAATGTTTCCTGGTGAACCCACCATCCGTCGAAAAATCACCAAAATGCACCTCCCTTGAGAGGCGGGACCTTCGCAAAGTCCTCTCGTCCGAGGTACCGCACCATCCTTTTCCCATCCTCCTTCCGGGCACGGATCCAATAGCCTAAAGGTAGGGATGCGAAAAATTTGGAGCGATACATTTTGGTGAACCCGACGTGAATGCATCATAACCTTTTGAAAACAAAAACAAAAGCAAAAACAAAAAAAAAAATTAGAACAACTAAAACTTAGATGCATTTTAAAACATTTAAGGTTCAAAATCATGTTTAGATGGTAGCTCCTAAAAAGAGGTTAGCAGTTACTATAAACGTAGTAAACCAATTAGCGGCCATAGAAGTTAATTCTGTCCTTAGTATCCCTGAAACAAGTAGAAATCAATCCTTGTGGGACGAGCTTATCAGGAGACTTAGTATCATTTCATCTAGGTCCACACAACTTAAACAGATTAAGAGGCTAGTCTTGGATAGAATCCTGGATCCTCATCAATTAGTGTTCTATCATGAACTTCGGAGAGCTTGCCATAGGTGGTTAGCCTATAGGAGAGCTTTAGTATCTTCAGAGTTGTTCAGCTTCGAGGAATACCTCGAGAATGCAGACATTGTACACCGATTCCTAGGCCTTGTAGAGGACCAAGAAGTTGTTCTCACAGATAGGGAAATATGGAATAGAGTTCCGTGAGCTGTGCTATATCGAGAGTATTGCCATGAGCTTTACTTTTATCAACCAGCATCTGAAACAGACAATATCACCATAGCCCTTTTCATCAAATTCTTAAAAGAAAACTTTCAATTTGAAGAAGAACATTTCATGACCCCTGAAAAGCTTGAACCTATTAATGATATTCATAAGTTATTCATAGAAGATTAGTTCATCTACTTTCAGCCTTATTATTATTGTGTGCATTTATTGTTTCATTTTCTGTCTTTATTATATTGTTTCAAAGAAAAACTAAAAAACTAAAAATCAAAAAAAAAAAAAATCAAAGAACATAGTAAAAAACTTAAACATTTCATTTACAATATTGCATTAGGTATATATAAATATATACCTTTTAATTTGTTGCATATATATATATATATATATATATATATATATATATATATATATAATAATATATATATATTTGCTGAAATCAAAACTTAGCACCATGACTAAACTTAGGAATGGTAAAGAAATTTTAGGAGAAGGAGAAGATTGGCTACAAAATACAACTGAAAACCCAAATGTCCTTCTTGGAGATACAAATCCGGAAGGTGAAACTCTAGGTCAATCAGATGAAGACTTAGGTGAAGATAAGGAACAAGAAGGAAGTGTTAAAGAATCTTCATCCCCTAGAATAGCTCCAAATGGAGGCATCACTTTTGACAACGTAGAACATTTTCAAAAATTTCTTAATCAACATATCGACGTCCTTAATGTGGCAGTCCGTATTGATAAAGGGGAAATTAGTGATGCTCAAACAACCTTAGAACGGGCGCTTGATATGCAAACTAATCCCTTGTCTTTCATTGATCAAGAAAGTGATAAGGGTGGACCATCTAATGCGAATATGGTCACTATAGCCCAAGCCATGACCAAACAACAGGTCACCCAACCTCCTAAGCAATCTGTTACTCAACCTAAAATCACTCCCGCACAAAAGAAAATTCCCTTCACTACTTCCTTCCTCCAAACTATTGAGCAAAATGCTTTAAATAGACAAAAATCTAAAACAAAGCCAAATACAAACTTTCAACAATCTACAATACAACACAATCCAACTTCAAAACTCCTCCATAATATTTTTCCTACCAATGTTTTACACAATAGTAACATGGCATCTAATCTGCATGTTCCTCCATCCTACGCCCATAACACTTATGGCAATGCCCCACCGAATCAATATGGGGGGCAAACTAGTAGTTTGGAAGCTATGGTGAAACAATTAGCTTCACGTATGGACCGGATAGATCCCTAACGTCCCTCGTATAATTATTGAGAGATTTGTAGCCAACCATTGGATCCCATAGTGGTAGCTCAACCATACCCTAAACATTTTCCCATGCCCGTCCCGCCTATCTATAAAGGAACCGAAGATCCCATAGAACATCTTCGCATGTTTAGGATAGCATGTCACGACATATCGCATGACGACTTGCTATTACTAAAAATGTTCCCCAAAAGTTTAGGTGGAATGGCGTTAGAGTGGTATTATCAATTGCCCACTCATTCCTTAAGAAACTTTGAAGAAACATATGAGTCATTTGTTCATCAATTTAGTGCCTACATCGAGAGGCATGTAACTATTAAAGACCTATACAATTTAAAACAAGATAAAGACGAATGTTTTGCTGATTTCTTAGCAAGATGGAGACAATTGACAGGAAAACTGCACTTTGTGCTACCCTATAGGGAAATGTTAGACATTTTCATTAACAATTTACAAGAACAACTTTCTTATGAGCTATCAACAACTACTTTGACTACCTTCGATCAAGCTATAGACTTAGCTCGAAGAGTAGAAGATGCCCTCATTAGGAGAGGCCAACTTAGAAAGAAGGATGATGAGAAAACATCTAGAAATCAATATAAAAACAAACAGGTTGTCGGTGATGGAGTCACTGACAACAGAAATGTTGCTAATGTCAATGCAACAAAAACAACAAAAAAATTCATCTTGAAACCTCCCGATAAGCCTCCTCGAGAGTTCACTAGATTAAACCAACCTTTATCAACTATTTTACCTCAACTTCTTGAAAGAGGTTTAATCCAATCGCCGACTATCCGGGAACCTGACCCAAGCATACCCGGATATAGAGCCGATTTGCACTGTGATTTTCATAGAGGTCCTGGACATTCTACCAACGCTTGTAAGAGATTGAAACATAAAATACAAGATTTGATTGACAATAATGAAATGGAAGTGCAAGCCTTCCAACCTAAACAAAACCCTCCTAATAATACCCAAAAGACTGTTCCCCAAAATCAAAATCGAATGCCAATCAAACTTTAGACATATTTCAACACCCTTTACCAAGACATGGTAAAGAGGTAGCTAATCAAATTGAACATCATAATGTTCCCCCTCCTACCCGATATGTAGGAACCATTAGCGGGCAATTACCTGTTCAGGACTCTCACACATTCGACACAACCTTATCCCTGGTTACAACCAGGCCCTTACATAATTTTCAAACTTCTGATTCTAGCGATATAGAGTCAGATAGTGAGAGTGAAGTAGACACCATTCAATCGAATAGTTCTGAAAATGAATCAGATCCTATTCAACCTATCACAGATGCTAATGTTCCGGAAGAACCATTTCCCAGAAGAGTCACTACTCGACCTTCTTCTAATGAAGTCCTTCCTTATGAACAAGCCATAAACTCTCAACCGAGACCGTTTCAACGTCGTCACTATAACATTGTAGGTACCATCGGAGTCGTCACCCGACAACAAGCTCAAAATCCCCAACAAGAACCAAACCATAACGATGGATCAGCTCCATTTGTTCTGAAAAATCCTAATAAAGGAAATCATGCTCCTATTGTTCAAACTAAACCCCCTTACAACATTAATGAGCAATTGTCTAATACCACCGCCAGAATCTCCCTTTTAGATTTATTAAGATCCTCTCCCACCCATAGGGATGAATTGATGCTTACTTTGAGCCGGATGATGGTACCTCAAAACATCCAACCCGAAGCTATGGCCAATACTATCATCACGCGAGAGATTGATTGTATTGACTTTCGGGATAAAGATATCCCACAACACGGTTTACACAAGGATAATCCCTTGTATATTACAGCTTTAATTGGGGATGTAGTGTATCAAACGAGTCCTGATTGATAATGGCTCATCTCTAAACATCTGCACCTTTGACTTCTACCAACGATTTGGTTTTAGAAGTGATGAAATGAAGAAGACTGATATGATTATCAAAGCCTTTAATGACGAAACACAAGAAACGTGTGGAGTCATTACCCTCCCATTGCAAGTTGGTCCTAGAACCCTTGAGACAATTGTGTTTATTGTACATTGCCCAGCATCGTACAATATACTTTTGGGTCGCCCTTGGATTAACGCCATGCGAGCAGTCCCATCAACTTTACACCAATGTGTTAAGTTTGAGTTTAAAAATCAGTTGGTCACTATTCATGGTGACCCTAGACCTTTTGATATGTGTGCATTGGGAGAACCAGTTGGAGTGCAATTTTGCCCCGCGCTCTGTCATCCACATATCCTAGTTCTTCTTCATCTAAAACTATGAAATATAAACCCATCACTTCATCTATTCCTCCTCCATTAACTTCATCTTCCCATATAGATCAACCACCTTCTAAACAAATTACTGTAGAACTTCAAAAAGCTCTTAAAACTACAACCAATTCTTCAAGTTCTAATCCCATAAATTCAAAACCTATAGACACATCTATCATACCTTCCACATCTCAAGACATAGGTAATAAGCCTTCTACATCTTATGCCCTTTCTGATGATCTTTTACCAGATTTATCTACAACCTTAATATCAGAAAAAATGAATGCTTTCATGCAAGATTCAGACCTTTTAAATCAATTGCCGCCATCTCCTCGTACTTTGGGCCTCCCACAACCTATGGGAAGTACTTACCAAGTCGGGAGTTGCGCCTTCATTTACAAAGGATATGACTGGGGAAGAATCCCTCAGAATATCAAAACCCATCATGATGGATATGCTCGGTGCTATTTTACCAACGATTATATTAAAGCTAAACCCATGATGCTTAAAATGGGATATAAAGGGAAAGGCTTAGGACCTTTCCAAAATGGCATGAAAGAACCTTTCGAGGTAGAACCATGGCCTTCCCGATGTGGTGTGGGCCTATTACCTAGTAAGGGTCAACCTTTTCCTTTTGAGGATGATGATCATCTCATATGCTATCAAGACTATTTGGATAGACATGTTGATTTGCCTCTTAAAAATCCGTCATTTTCATGCAACATGCTATCCATAGCATACCCTGAAATGATTGTCGACCCCGATGAAGAGTTGGAAGGAGATATCTTCCATGATGTCTCTATTGAAGAGATGTTGTACAACGGGTTTTATTTTGATGGTTCTATACCAACCATAGCTCAACTTGAGGCCACCGACCCTCAGAACGAATTATCTAAATTAACTTTACAAGAGTTACAAGAGTTGGGCGTTTCACCTGCCCCACCTAATTTTGAAAGAGATCTACACATGGAGGTAGAAAATGTCATTAAAATTAATATTGGAACTGAGGACAACCCTCACATAATCAACATTGGAGCAGAACTAAGTCAAGAAAAACAAGAACAATACATTGCATTTCTTAAAGAGTATGAAGATGTCTTCGCTTGGACATATGAAGATATGCCGGGTCTAGACCCTTCGTAGTCATGCACCATCTAGTGGTCCATCCGGATGCTAAACCCGTTAAACAAAAACTTAGAAAAATGCATCCCAAAGTGGCTCTTGCTAGTCAAAGGGGAGTTAGAAAAACTCCTGAATGTTATCTTCATACAAGCTATTGATTATGCTGAATGGATCTCCAATGTAGTTCCAGTCACCAAGAAAGAAGCCACCAAAGTTAGGGTTTGCACAGATTTCAGAGATATTAACGTTGCATGCCCTAAAGATGACTTTCCTCTTCCAAATATGGATCAAATTATTGATTTTACTGCTGGAAGTGGGATGATGTCCTTAATGGATGGATTCTCCGGCTATAATCAGATCAGGATAGCTCCTGAAGACCAGGCTAAAACAGCCTTCATTACCCCCTGGGGTACCTTTTGCTGGAAAGTGATGCCCTTTGGCCTAAAGAATGCCGGGGCAACTTATCAACGGGCTATGACCTACATTTTTCATGATATGATGCATGATATCCTACATGATTATGTAGATGATATTATAGCTCGCTCTCTTATTGAAGATCATCATTTAGACGATTTAAGAAAAGTTTTTAATCGATTACGAGAATATCTCATTCGATTAAATCCAAAAAAATGTATATTCGGAGTTAAATCCGGCAAGTTATTAGGGGTTTTAGTTTCTTTACGTGGTATCGAAATTGACCCTCTCAAAATTGCGGCTATCACTGATATGCCCGCACCCACTAATATATCTGAATTACGAAGTTTACAAGGTAAACTTCAAGCTATCCGTCGCTTCATTGATAAGCTGGCGGACAAAACTGGTCCCTTTCTTAAACTCCTTAAGAAGGACGTCCCCTTTAATTGGGACACAGAATGTAGAGAAGCTTTTGAACTTCTCAAGCAATATCTCCTTAACCCTCCGGTGCTTTCATCGCCTAAATCTGATCGCCCATTTCTTCTATATATTTTTGCTTCAGATTCTGCCTTAGGAGCTATGTTAGCTCAGCTTGATGATGAAAAATGAGAACGTGCTAATTATTACATTAGCCGCACCTTCATCAGTTATGAAACCCGCTATACAGCGTTAGAGAAGTTATGTCTAGCAGTCGTGTTTGCTACGCAAAAATTACGACATTACATGCTTAGCCAAAAAACGTATGTCATTGCCAAATATGATCCTTTAAGATATCTCATGAGTCGACCTTATTTATCGGGTCGCACAGCCAAGTGGGTTCTTGCTCTAAGCGAGTTTGATCTCACCTTCATAGGACAGAAGTCTGTTAAGGGTCAAATCATAGCCAGATCAATTAGCTGCTGCACCCTTAGAGTCTACTCATCCCCTCATTATCGAGTTTCTTGATGAATGCCTTCAATTAGAGGCAGACCTTGTTGAACAATGGTCCTTATACTTTGATGGAGCCCGATGCATGAGTGGGGCTGGTGCGGGTATTATTTTAATATCTCCGCAAAAACATCTTATTCCTCTGTCCTTCAAACTAACCTTTGCTTGCACCAACAATACTGCTGAGTATGAAGCTCTAATCCTTGGATTACGAGCTGCTTTAGCGCTTAAAATTAAAAACCTCTTAGTTTTTGGGGATTCCCAATTGGTTATAAACCAAATTAATGAAGTTTATCAGACCGAGAGATGATAAACTTCGCCCATATAAGGCCTATGTTTTACAACTAATGGCCTTGTTTGATCAAGTTACCTTGGAAGCCATTCCTCGAACTAGCAACCGTGCAGCGGATGCTATGGCCGCCGTTGCATCTCTCTTGCCCTTGGAGTTAGACGACGAATATGCTACTATCATCATTCGTCGACTCCAGGAACCCGCTTCACATAAGTCATGCTTAGAGCCTTTGGATGTGTTTCTAATCAAGGAAACTACTCCTGAACTCTAGTATACAGACATATTTGATTTCCTCCAAAATGGGACTTTCCCTGCTAATTCTAATCGCAACCAGCGTCGGTTATTACGTCGACGAGCAAGTCGATTTGTAATCATTGGCAATACTTTATATAGGAGATCTTTTGAAGGTATCCTATTAAGATGTCTAAATTTAGAAGAGTCTAAATCAGCCTTGAGTGAAGCCCACGATGGATCTTGTGGAGGACACTTTAGTGGTAGCGTCATTGCTAAAAAGCTCCTTCGGATAGGATACTTTTGGCCTACCATGGAAACGGATGCACATGAATATGTGCGCCATTGCGACAAGTGTCAAAAACATGCTGACCTTGTCCATGCGCCCGCACAAGAGCTGCAGGCTATTTCTTCTCCTTGGCCCTTTTCTAAATGGGGCTTGGATATTATTGGTAAAATTAATCCTGTGTCTTCTGATGGACATAAGTTCATCATAACCGCCATCGAGTATTTCACGAAGTGGGTTGAAGCTATGCCTTTAGCTTCCTGCACTGGTTCACAAGTCTCTAAATTCATTTTTAATCAAATCATCTGCAGGTTCGGAATTCCTGCAAATCTCATCTCTGACAATGGAACTCCGTTCAAAAATAAAGATGTTAAAAAATTATGTCAAAAATATAAGATTCAACATCGCTGGTCTACTCCCTATTATCCTCAGGGTAATGGTCAAGCAGAAGCTTCTAACAAAACTCTAATCAAAATTCTCAAAAGACTAGTCAATAAAACTGCCGTGGATCGGCATATTCAATTATATCCGGCCTTGTGGGCTTATCGAACTAGTGTTCGAACCCCCACGGGCACTTCACCATTTGTTTTGGTATATGGTGCCGAAGCAGTTTTTCCATTTGAATTAGAAGTTCCTTCTTTGGCTCTGCTACTTCAAGACACCGAAGTAGGAGATGAATATCGCGCTTGTGGACTCGATCGCTGGAACTCCTAGATGAAAAATGCATCAATGCTTTAGAGCATCTCCGTGCATACCAAAACAAGCTTAAAAGAGCATATAATAAGAAAGTTCGTCATCGATCCTTTGAGATTGGCGATCTTGTTCTAAAAGAAAATCAAAAAAATACAAATGCAACCAAAGAACTGAAAGGTAAATTTGAGCCCAACTGGCTCGGACCATACATCATTACTTGCAAAATTTGAATCAGGAGCATATAAATTATCTACCTTAGATGGTAAAGAACTTAAAGAACCCATGAATATTTTACATCTCAAACGTTATTATGCATAAATTTGATTATTTCATCCATGTATATATTTGTTCAAAATCATTATCTTGTATTTCTTTCAATTTATTCAAAAACCTCAAAAACATTCATAAAATCTTCAAAAATCTTCAAAAATATTTATTGCATTTATTTAAAGCACTTGTAAAGTTCCTTTTGCTCCAAAACAAAAATCAACATAAAAATCCAAAAACAGCTATATGCTTGACTCTTTCGAAACCAAAACAATATACAGAATAAAGAGAGAGTCAACATTCTCAAAACTTTCTCAAAATCATTATTTTCTTACAATTATTGCAATTATATGTTTCAACTTATTTTGGATAAAACTAGCATTTATTTGGCATCCCTCACTTGCACACTCACACAATAAATATCTTGATTTTATCTGGCATGATTACTAATCTCTCTTATATCAAAGTTCACAAAATTCAATTAAATAAAGTTTGAGCATAGAGAATTGATCTTGTTATTTACTTAAACCAAGCACATCTTTTCACAATAAAATGATTATATTTGTAATTTCCATGTTTTGCTACATAGTAGAACTGATTTCTTGAGTGAAAAGTTTCCCCTGCTATCCTATCATGCACATGGTCTAGAATCTTTGAGAATTGGCAAAAGGACAAGCTCACCCCTACCCAGAATAAAAATCCCTTGCTCTACAGCTAATCTGAGCAAGTATCCCTAGAAAAAGAAAAAGAAAAGAAAAATTCAAGAAAAAGAGAAAAGAAAAATGTTATTTTATATCATTACAACAATGTTCCAAGCATTATCAAGCAAAAGAAAAAAGAAAAATAAGCAAAGTTCAAAAGAAAGCAAGAAAAGCAATAAAATCCCTTTCCCTACCCTTTGAAAAGAAAAGAAGGGTGAATGAGCTTGAATCCCTGGAATTCTCAATTATTCGAAAGCTGTGAGGTAAGCCCCATAACAGGTGGTTTGTGCCCAACCTGCTTGGCCTTGGGTAACTCCTAGCGTGGCGATATGTCCGTCACATTAGCGACCTTCTTTTGTACAGGACCTATGTCTGCTTATGGATTAGCTAGCTCTTGATAATCCGATCTACATAGTAGCCTAGTATGGTTATATGCATCTACATCATGGTTAATGAACACTTAGTTGGTTTCTTCAAATCACTTGTATCATAGTATCTTGCTCAAAACTGGTAAATGAACAATGCAATTGCACACACATTTGTATTTGAGAGATTTTGTCTATCATTATGATAAATCAAGATTGGCAATGAATTCACTTATGCACATGGGATTCCTTATAAATCTAACTTTTGTCTTCAAAATACTTTGAAATATTATTTTTGCAACTTGTTTGGAATAATCAAGTACAATTATTTACCACAAAGACAACTATATAATAGAAGAAATCAAAAATTTCAATCAAAACATATCATATATATCTTATCGACTTTCGCAACGATGGTATAATTCCAAAACCAAAATTGGAATTTTATGCTTAGCGCAAGTCCTCATTTTCATCTTTTCTGTTCATCAAAAATCAATCATGCAATAAAACTATCCTTTCTTTGATCTTCGCGATGATGGTATAAGTCTATACCTACATATTCTATGCCTAGCGCAAACCATTGTAACAATTTTTTTTCCCAATTTATCAAAAATCATACAAAACATATGACTTCATTTTACACAAATTATGCTTTTCAAAAGCAAACACATTTTTATTATTTCATATCATTATGTCAACCTTTGCATTTTGCAATGATGGTATAATTCTTAAGGAATTATTCAACAATTTTTATCACACTTAGGAATTTATGCCTAGCAAAAATCATTTTACAATATTTCATGCATAATATTTTTATGGAAATCTGAAAGCAAACCATCATCATCATCATTTGCATCATCACAACAAAGTCTTAAGACAGTCTCTTAAGCACTCTTTTCTTTTAACAATATTTCTATCCTGGGACTAGCTTGACGACCGAGTGAGCAGCGACTCCATGAAATGGTCTATAATAGCGACAATGTCCTTTGAAATTATTGTTAGAAATCTCTTTTTATTTTTATCACATTTCATTACAACCAATCAATTTGTTACATCAGATTATTTCATTTAAAATATTTATAGCATGACATCCAAGTTATAATATTTTCCAAAACGACATAATTACATGAATCATCAATAAAATCATTACATCAATCAACTCAATCAATCAATCAAACATAAAAAGCATCATAAGCATCACATAAGACAAGTCATATGATCAAAAAATATCTCATCTATATATATCAACAAAATATATACATCATCAAAACTGGATTGGTATGCCACAATCTGTACCTCGGCATACTCAATCCTCTATCAATACAAGTATAATACAATATCAGTGGCAGTATCCCGCCCTCTAGCCTCGAGAGCCTCTAGAGCTCTCGGCCTCATCTCCTCCCCCGCCCTGCGGAGGACGAGGTGGTCCCATCGTAGTATGTGTGGTACTACGAGTCCTCGTCATCGACCGGGATGAGCTCCTCGTCGACCCTGTCCTGATAGGATCTGCTATGGCAGGTGGCACCTGTATCCTCTGGCCCTCGCGCACCGCCTGGTAGTATAGCGCCTGATAGAATGCGGTCTGAGAAACCGACCGCATCAGCTCCTGAGTGCTCACCCCTCCGCCTCGTGCCCTGAGACGAGCATTCTCGTCTCGTAGCTGCGACACCTCAGCCTGGTGCTGTGCAGCTACATCCTGTAACGTCTGCACCTGAGCTCGTAGATGATCTCTCTCTGCCCGAAGAGTAGCCATCTCGCTACTCTCTCCAATGTCCACACCCTTGCCCTTATCAGGCGATGGTGGCCTCTATGGAGATGGGGGTCTCGCCTCCCTCCTCTCCCTCTCCCTCTGCCGCGGCCTCTCCTATGCCTGTGGCCTCCTCCGCTCTCCTCTGCCGTGACCCCGGGCTGCCTCTACCACCGCTTGGCATCGCCTCCCTATCCGATGCACAACTGCGTGGATCGGTCCCTATGCCCTCGTCATCCGAGGAGGGCGGATGCCTACGTACTAGGCATCGTAGCCATCGGCTACTCCTGCATCGTCTCCATCCACCGGCTGAATGGGGGCATCGTCCACGTCCCGACTCCGAGAATCGCTGCATGTCTGGAGCCCCGCTAACCGTGGTGTTATCCCGGACGATCCGGGAAAACTCATAATCCCTGAGAGATGGGATCCCCTGCTGTAGACCGAACTATCGCAAAACTCGGTCGTAGCGGTGGAGCTCCACCTCTCCCCTCTCCATCCGTAGCCAGCAGACTCGCCTGATGCGAGCCAGCTCCTGTGCATCCTCTGCCCACCCTGGATGCTGCCTCCACGGCCTCCAGGTGATCGCGGTGCTGGGACCAAGTCATCCAAGTAGTCTCCGGGACACCGGCAGGTCGATCCGTCGTTGTGCCCCTCTCCGGAGCCACCGAGTAGAAGACTCGGGGCCTCTCCCCGTCAACCCCCGTCAGTGGAAGCCCTACCGGCCTCCGCACCGCAATGTGCTCCCGAGCACCAAACTCGTAGGAGCGATGTCATGACCAGACATCGCCCGCCCTTGTACACGACCCCGTAAAGGATCCTATACAATCGGCATAGAACAAAGCTGCCCCAAGAAAATCTGTAGCCATGGTCACGCATGTCGTAGATCACATCTGCCAGCATCCATGGTACCCTGCATCCACTCTGGTGGCACAGCAAAAGTCCACCAACCACCCCAGCCAAAACTCGTGTCAGTGTAGATGCCCCAGGCATCTGGCGCAGTGCCTCGATGTTCACTCCGCCCTTCTCCAGGGCGAAGCTCGGGTCACCGCAGAGTCGTCCCATCACGTGGCCCTGATTGGCCGCAGGTGTGATCATCCTCCCTTGTATGGGGATTCTAAGAATCCTCCATACATCCTCTAGTGTGGGAGTCATCTCCCCTGTCGGTAACCGAAAGCATGAAGAGCCCGGGTACCACCTCTCTGCTAGGGCCGTCAGTAGCCCCATGTCAGTAGAAACTTGTGGCATCTCTGCCACATGTAGTAAGCCGGCCTGTGCCAACGAGATCCCGCTCTGCACTGGGTGAGAGCGGCCAAGTCATCTCTCAACCCTCCGTATTTCCACTCTCTCGCTCTTTAGTAATCCTCTCTCGCAAGCATAAACAATCAAAACAACAAACAATCATTAATAACAATTTTAGCAATCAATAATGCAACTTAAAGATCAAATTTTTGCAATTGATGATATCGCCCACTATTGGCCGATATCGTCCGAAATTTGAGCAAAATCGTCTCCGATTTCACGTGTCGAAATCGTCTCTAATTTGACGAAATCGTCCCTTTTTCGCCGATTTCGCCCTTGGGCGAAATTGACGAACTTGAGACGATTTCGTCGAACTAGGGACGATTTCGTCCGGACGACGTCGATGGCCAAAAACGGCCGCGATGCTCAAAATTCATCCTAAAATTCATTTACAAAGCATGTAAATTCAAATTAAATCAATCTAAACTAAGTTTAAACCCCTACCCGTAGACCGCGGCGGACCTCTGCAGATCTGTGCGCTGTCTCTACCATTTTTGCTCCAGAGCTCTAAAAACAGTAAAATGAACAGTAAACAATGAATTAGGGTTTTACCCTATTTTTCTTAATTTTATTCAAAATAATTCAACAATAATTTTTGCTTTTCCGTGTTTTTACCGCAAACGTTCGATTTGGGTAAAAACACGGGAGGGGGCACCATAGTAAGTCGTCGTACGATTCGACCAAGAATCGTCGCCTAAAAATGGGAATAATTTTTTGCTTTCTCGTAGATCGAGAAGAACTCATCTTTAACGCATTTTCTTCGGAAAATTCGCTAAAGAGGGGGCAAAATGTAGCACCCTAAAATTGGCGCAGTAAAATTGGAATAATTACATTCACCTTAGTAAATAAATTTAAATTCAAATTTAACCTCCCAAACCGCCCGTTAACCGCCGAGAAACCCGTTTCCTCCTTTTTCGTGCCATTTTTAGCAGTTGTTTTGACCGTTTGACGATATCGTCTCCGATCAGACGATATCGCCCCAAATTTGACGATTTCGTCCGGACTAGAACGTCCAGACGATTTCGTCGCAAAACTAAATTTGCATAGTTGGAATCCGTTCCAACGGGTCTCCAATCCGGGCAGAAGCGTGTCCGCGCCGTTGGGACCCTTCCCCCGTTGGAGATCTCCCAAATTGGGATGATCTCCAACCTCCCAACAACTATCCTATGCCTATTTAACTCTAAGACTTTTCCCTCCCCAACCCCTGGCTGAATTTTTATGTAAATCGAACTCCCTATGCGCTAAAACACTTCAAATTTGCTTTTGCACTAGTCCTATAGTAATTTTATTGCAGGTACACCATCGGTTTTCAGCCGGAGCCGACACCTATCGCAGCCGACTGAACTCGTCAAGATCGGAGGCGATCTCGTCAAATTCGGGACGATCTCGTGTCGATGCGAGACGATTTCGACTGCAGCACACATCGAGGCAATCAGTGCCTGGAGTTTGCTCTTCTTTCTCTTTTCTCTGTCATTTTATGCTATAAATTAGATTGTCTATTCAGTTTTTATACTATATTGCATCTGGAGTTCACCCATTTTGTCTAGTTTGCATATTAAGATCATATTCTGCTATCTAAACACAGTGATTTGCATTTACTTTTGTTCTTGTATATTGTTCAATACTCATATTACTTTTTCATATAGTTTGCCCTTGTTTACAAAATAGAATTTCTTGTATTTCGCATCTGTTTGTTGTTTTGCAGGTCTCTGATGAATTCGTCTGACGAATTCGTCAGATTGCAGACGATCTTGTCAGTTTAGACGATTTTATCAAATTGAAGGCGATCCTGTTGAATTGCAGACGATCCAGACTGCTACAAGTAATCAAAAACTCCATCAGACTTCCGGATCAGGTAATCTTCATTGGCCTCCTGCAAATTCTCTGTTTCTGCTTTCTTTTCTGTTTTTTGTATTCATTTAAATTGCATTTTCATGTAGTTTAAGTTAGAATCATTCGGCCAAACCTAGGATGAATGTTTAAAAATAAAACGAACTCATCAAAACTCATTCCCAAAACCTAGGCGTGGAAACCGCCGTCAAATGTTTCCTGGTGAACCCACCATCCGTCGAAAAATCACCAAAATGCACCTCCCTTGAGAGGCGGGACCTTCGCAAAGTCCTCTCGTCCGAGGTACCGCACCATCCTTTTCCCATCCTCCTTCCGGGCGCGGATCCAATAGCTTGAAGGTAGGGATGCGAAAAATTTGGAGCGATACATTTTGGTGAACCCGACGTGAATGCATCATAACCTTTTGAAAACAAAAACAAAAGCAAGACAAAAAAAAATTAGAACAACTAAAACTTAGATGCATTTTAAAACATTTAAGGTTCAAAATCATGTTTAGATGGTAGCTCCTAAAAAGAGGTTAGCAGTTACTATAAACGTAGTAAACCAATTAGCGGCCATAGAAGTTAATTCTGTCCTTAGTGTCCCTGAAGCAAGTAGAAATCAATCCTTGTGGGACGAGCTTATCAGGAGACTTAGTATCATTTCATCTAGGTCCACACAACTTAAACAGATTAAGAGGCTAGTCTTGGATAGAATCCTGGATCCTCATCAATTAGTGTTCTATCATGAACTTCAGAGAGCTTGCCATAGGTGGTTAGCCTATAGGAGAGCTTTAGTATCTTCAGAGTTGTTC
This sequence comes from Wollemia nobilis, assembly GCA_028583015.1. Classification (NCBI taxonomy): domain Eukaryota; kingdom Viridiplantae; phylum Streptophyta; class Pinopsida; order Araucariales; family Araucariaceae; genus Wollemia; species Wollemia nobilis. The sequence goes on along the minus strand of JAQPPZ010016858.1, from coordinate 9,168,208 downwards.
AGCTTCGAGGAATACCTCGAGAATGCAGACATTGTACACCGATTCCTAGGCCTTGTAGAGGACCAAGAAGTTGTTCTCACAGATAGGGAAAGATGGAATAGAGTTCCGCGAGCTGTGCTATATCGAGAGTATTGCCATGAGCTTTACTTTTATCAACCAGCATCTGAAACAGACAATATCACCATAGCCCTTTTCATCAAATTCTTAAAAGAAAACTTTCAATTTGAAGAAGAACATTTCATGACCCCTGAACAGCTTGAACCTATTAATGATATTCATAAGTTATTCATAGAAGATTAGTTCATCTACTTTCAGCCTTATTATTATTGTGTGCATTTATTGTTTCATTTGCTGTCTTTATTATATTGTTTCAAAGAAAAACTAAAAAACTAAAAATCAAAAAAAAAAAAAATCAAAAAACATAGTAAAAAACTTAAACATTTCATTTACAATATTGCATTAGGTATATATAAATATATACCTTTTAATTTGTTGCATATATATATATATATATATATATATATATATATATATATATTTTATATATATATATTTGCTGAAATCAAAACTTAGCACCATGACTAAACTTAGGAATGGTAAAGAAATTTTAGGAGAAGGAGAAGATTGGCTACAAAATACAACTGAAAACCCAAATGTCCTTCTTGGAGATACAAATCCGGAAGGTGAAACTCTAGGTCAATCAGATGAAGACTTAGGTGAAGATAAGGAACAAGAAGGAAGTGTTAAAGAATCTTCATCCCCTAGAATAGCTCCAAATGGAGGCATCACTTTTGACAACGCAGAACATTTTCAAAAATTTCTTAATCAACATATCGACATCCTTAATGTGGCAGTCCGTATTGATAAAGGGGAAATTAGTGATGCTCAAACAGCCTTAGAACGGGCGCTTGATATGCAAACTAATCCCTTGTCTTTCATTGATCAAGAAAGTGATAAGGGTGGACCATCTAATGCGAATATGGTCACTATAGCCCAAGCCATGACCAAACAACAGGTCACCCAACCTCCTAAGCAACTTGTTACTCAACCTAAAATCACTCCCGCACAAAATAAAATTCCCTTCACTACTTCCTTCCTCCAAACTATTGAGCAAAATGCTTTAAATAGACAAAAATCTAAAACAAAGCCAAATACAAACTTTCAACAATCTACAATACAACACAATCCAACTTCAAAACTCCTCCATAATATTTTTCCTACCAATGTTTTACACAATAGTAACATGGCATCTAATCTGCATGTTCCTCCATCCTACGCCCATAACACTTATGGCAATGCCCCACCGAATCAATATGGGGGGCAAACTAGTAGTTTGGAAGCTATGGTGAAACAATTGGCTTCACGTATGGACCGGATAGATCCCTACCGTCCCTCGTATAATTATCGAGAGATTTGTAGCCAACCATTGGATCCCATAGTGGTAGCTCAACCATACCCTAAACATTTTCCCATGCCCGTCCTGCCTATCTATAAAGGAACCGAAGATCCCATAGAACATCTTCGCATGTTTAGGATAGCATGTCACGACATATCGCATGACGACTTGCTATTACTAAAAATGTTCCCCAAAAGTTTAGGTGGAATGGCGTTAGAGTGGTATTATCAATTGCCCACTCATTCCTTAAGAAACTTTGAAGAAACAGCTTGAGTCATTTGTTCATCAATTTAGTGCCTACATCGAGAGGCATGTAACTATTAAAGACCTATACAATTTAAAACAAGATAAAGACGAATGTTTTGCTGATTTCTTAGCAAGATGGAGACAATTGACAGGAAAACAGCACTTTGTGCTACCCTATAGGGAAATGTTAGACATTTTCATTAACAATTTACAAGAACAACTTTCTTATGAGCTATCAACAACTACTTTGACTACCTTCGATCAAGCTATAGACTTAGCTCGAAGAGTAGAAGATGCCCTCATTAGGAGAGGCCAACTTAGAAAGAAGGATGATGAGAAAACATCTAGAAATCAATATAAAAACAAACAGGTTGTCGGTGATGGAGTCACTGACAGCATAAATGTTGCTAATGTCAATGCAACAAAAACAACAAAAAAATTCATCTTGAAACCTCCCGATAAGCCTCCTCGAGAGTTCACTAGATTAAACCAACCTTTATCAACTATTTTACCTCAACTTCTTGAAAGAGGTTTAATCCAATTGCCAGCTATCCGGGAACCTGACCCAAGCATACCCGGATATAGAGCTGATTTGCACTGTGATTTTCATAGAGGTCCTGGACATTCTACCAACGCTTGTAAGAGATTGAAACATAAAATACAAGATTTGATTGACAATAATGAAATGGAAGTGCAAGCCTTCCAACCTAAACAAAACCCTCCTAATAATACTCAAAAGACTGTTCCCCAAAATCAAAATCGAATGCCAATCAAACTTTAGACATATTTCAACACCCTTTACCAAGACATGGTAAAGAGGTAGCTAATCAAATTGAACATCACAATGTTCCCCCTCCTACCCGATATGTAGGAACCATTAGCGGGCAATTACCTGTTCAGGACTCTCACACATTCGACACAACCTTATCCCTGGTTACAACCAGGCCCTTACATAATTTTCAAACTTCTGATTCTAGCGATATAGAGTCAGATAGTGAGAGTGAAGTAGACACCATTCAATCGAATAGTTCTGAAAATGAATCAGATCCTATTCAACCTATCACGAGATGCTAATGTTCCGGAAGAACCATTTCCCGGAAGAGTCACTACTCGACCTTCTTCTAATGAAGTCCTTCCTTATGAACAAGCCATAAACTCTCAACCGAGACCGTTTCAACGTCATCACTATAACATTGTAGGTACCATCGGAGTCGTCACCCGACAACAAGCTCAAAATCCCCAACAAGAACCAAACCAGAATGATGGATCAGCTCCATTTGTTCTAAAAAATCCTAATAAAGGAAATCATGCTCCTATTGTTCAACCTAAACCCCCTTACAACATTAATGAGCAATTGTCTAATACCACCGCCAGAATCTCCCTTTTAGATTTATTAAGATCCTCTCCCACCCATAGGGATGAATTGATGCTTACTTTGAGCCAGATGATGGTACCTCAAAACATCCAACCTGAAGCTATGGCCAATACTATCATCACGCGAGAGATTGATTGTATTGACTTTCGGGATAAAGATATCCCACAACACAGTTTACACAAGGATAATCCCTTGTATATTACAGCTTTAATTGGGGATGTAGTCGTCAAACGAGTCCTGATTGATAATGGCTCATCTCTAAACATCTGCACCTTTGACTTCTACCAACGATTTGGTTTTAGAAGTGATGAAATGAAGAAGACTGATATGATTATCAAAGCCTTTAATGACGAAACACAAGAAACGTGTGGAGTCATTACCCTCCCATTGCAAGTTGGTCCTAGAACCCTTGAGACAACTGTGTTTATTGTACATTGCCCAGACATCGTACAATATACTTTTGGGTCGCCCTTGGATTAACGCCATGCGAGCAGTCCCATCAACTTTACACCAATGTGTTAAGTTTGAGTTTAAAAATCAGTTGGTCACTATTCATGGTGACCCTAGACCTTTTGATATGTGTGCATTGGCGAGAACCGGTTGGAGTGCAATTTTGCCCTGCTCCGTCATCCACATATCCTAGTTCTTCTTCATCTAAAACTGTGAAATATAAACCCATCACTTCATCTATTCCTCCTCCATTAACTTCATCTTCCCATATAGATCAACCACCTTCTAAACAAATTACTCTAGAACTTCAAAAAGCTCTTAAAACTACAACCAATTCTTCAAGTTCTAATCCCATAAATTCAAAACCTATAGACACATCTATCATACCTTCCACATCTCAAGACATAGGTAATAAGCCTTCTACATCTTATGCCCTTTCTGATGATCTTTTACCAGATTTATCTACAACCTTAATATCAGAAAAAATGAATGCTTTCATGCAAGATTCAAACCTTTTAAATCAATTGCCGCCATCTCCTCGTACTTTGGGCCTCCCACAACCTATGGGAAGTACTTACCAAGTCGGGAGTTGCGCCTTCATTTACAAAGGATATGACTGGGGAAGAATCCCTCAGAATATCAAAACCCATCATGATGGATATGCTCGGTGCTATTTTACCAACGATTATATTAAAGCTAAACCCATGATGCTTAAAATGGGATATAAAGGGAAAGGCTTAGGACCTTTCCAAAATGGCATGAAAGAACCTTTCGAGGTAGAACCATGGCCTGCCCGATGTGGTGTGGGCCTATTACCTAGTAAGGGTCAACCCTTTCCTTTTGAGGATGATGATCATCTCATATGCTATCAAGACTATTTGGATAGACATGTTGATTTACCTCTTAAAAATCTGTCATTTTCATGCAACATGCTATCCATAGCATACCCTGAAATGATTGTTGACCCCGATGAAGAGTTGGAAGGAGATATCTTCCATGATGTCTCTGTTGAAGAGATGTTGTACAACGGGTTTTATTTTGATGGTTCTATACCAACCATAGCTCAACTTGAGGCCGTCGACCCTCAGAACGAATTATCTAAATTAACTTTACAAGAGTTACAAGAGTTGGGCGTTTCACCTGCCCCACCTAATTTTGAAAGAGATCTACACATGGAGGTAGAAAATGTCATTAAAATTAATATTGGAACCGAGGACAACCCTCACATAATCAACATTGGAGCAGAACTAAGTCAAGAAAAACAAGAACAATACATTGCATTTCTTAAAGAGTATGAAGATGTCTTCGCTTGGACATATGAAGATATGCCAGGTCTAGACCCTTCGTAGTCATGCACCATCTAGTGGTCCATCCGGATGCTAAACTTGTTAAACAAAAACTTAGAAAAATGCATCCCAAAGTGGCTCTGCTAGTCAAAGGGGAGTTAGAAAAACTCCTGAATGTTATCTTCATACAAGCTATTGATTATGCTGAATGGATCTCCAATGTAGTTCCAGTCACCAAGAAAGAAGCCACCAAAGTTAGGGTTTGCACAGATTTCAGAGATATTAACGCTGCATGCCCTAAAGACGACTTTCCTCTTCCATATTCTGCCTTAGGAGCTATGTTAGCTCAGCTTGATGATGAAAAATGAGAACGTGCTAATTATTACATTAGCCGCACCTTCATCAGTTATGAAACCCGCTATACAGTGTTAGAGAAGTTATGTCTAGCGATCGTGTTTGCTACGCAAAAATTACGACATTATATGCTTAACCAAAAAACGTATGTCATTTCCAAATATGATCCTTTAAGATATCTCATGAGTCGACCTTATTTATCGGGTCGCACAACCAAGTGGGTTCTTGCTCTAAGCGAGTTTGATCTCACCTTCATAGGACAAAAGTCCGTTAAGGGTCAAATCATAGCAGATCAATTAGTCGCTGCACCCTTAGAGTCTACTCATCCCCTCATTATCGAGTTTCTTGATGAATGCCTTCAATTAGAGGCGGACCTTGTTGAACAATGGTCCTTATACTTTGATGGAGCCCGATGCATGAGTGGGGTTGGTGCGGGTATTATTTTAATATCTCCGCAAAAACATCTTATTCCTCTGTCCTTCAAACTAACCTTTGCTTGCACCAACAATACTCGCTGAGTATGAAGCTCTAATCCTTGGATTACGAACCGCTTTAGCGCTTAAAATTAAAAACCTCTTAGTTTTTGGGGATTCCCAATTGGTTATAAACCAAATTAATGAAGTTTATCAGACCAGAGATGATAAACTTCGCCCATATAAGGCCTATGTTTTACAACTAATGGCCTTGTTTGATCAAGTTACCTTGGAAGCCATTCCTCGAACTAGCAACCGTGCAGCGGATGCTATGGCCGCCGCTGCATCTCTCCTACCCTTGGAGTTAGACGACGAATATGCTACTATCATCATTCGTCGACTCCAGGAACCCGCTTCACATAAGTCATGCTTAGAGCCTTTGGATGTGTTTCTAATCAAGGAAACTACTCCTGAACTCTGGTATACAGACATATTTGATTTCCTCCAAAATGGGACTTTCCCTGCTAATTCTAATCGCAACCAGCGTCGGTTATTACGTCGATGAGCAAGTCGATTTGTAATCATTGGCAATACTTTATATAGGAGATCTTTTGAAGGTATCCTATTAAGATGTCTAAATTTAGAAGAGTCTAAATCAGCCTTGAGTGAAGCCCACGATGGATCTTGTGGAGGACACTTTAGTGGTAGCGTCATTGCTAAAAAGGTCCTTCGGATAGGATACTTTTGGCCTACCATGGAAACGGATGCACATGAATATGTGCGCCATTGCGACAAGTGTCAAAAACATGCTGACCTTGTCCATGCGCTTGCACAAGAGCTGCAGGCTATTTCTTCTCCTTGGCCCTTTTCTAAATGGGGCTTGGATATTATTGGTAAAATTAATCCTGTGTCTTCTGATGGACATAAGTTCATCATAACCGCCACTGAGTATTTCACGAAGTGGGTTGAAGCTATGCCTTTAGCTTCCTGCACTGGTTCACAAGTCTCTAAATTCATTTTTAATCAAATCATCTACAGGTTCGGAATTCCTGCAAATCTCATCTCTGACAATGGAACTCCGTTCAAAAATAAATATGTTAAAAAATTATGTCAAAAATATAAGATTCAACATCGCTGGTCTACTCCCTATTATCCTCAGGGTAATGGTCAAGCAGAAGCTTCTAACAAAACTCTAATCAAAATTCTCAAAAGACTAGTCAATAAAACTGGCCGTGACTGGCATATTCAATTATATCCAGCCTTGTGGGCTTATCGAACTAGTGTTCGAACCCCCACGAGCACTTCACCATTTGTTTTGGTATATGGTGCCGAAGCAGTTTTTCCATTTGAATTGGAAGTTCCTTCTTTGGCTTTGCTACTTCAAGACACCGAAGTAGGAGATGAATATCGTCGTTGGCAGACTCAGTTAGCTGGAACTCCTAGATGAAAAATGCATCAATGCTTTAGAGCATCTCCGTGCATACCAAAACAAGCTTAAAAGAGCATATAATAAGAAAGTTCGTCATCGATCCTTTGAGATTGGCGACCTTGTTCTAAAAGAAAATCAAAAAAATACAAATGCAACCAAAGAACTTAAAGGTAAATTTGAGCCCAAGCGGCTCGGACCGTACATCATTACTTGCAAAATTTGAATCAGGAGCATATAAATTGTCTACCTTAGATGGTAAAGAACTTAAAGAACCCATGAATATTTTACATCTCAAACGTTATTATGCATAAATTTGGTCATTTCATCCATGTATATATTTGTTCAAAATCATTATCTTGTATTTCTTTCAATTTATTCAAAAACCTCAAAAACATTCATAAAATCTTCAAAAATATTTATTGCATTTATTTAAAGCACTTGTAAAGTTCCTTTTGCTCCAAAACAAAAATCAACATAAAAATCCAAAAACAGCTATATGCTTGACTCTTTCGAAACCAAAACAATATACAACATAAAGAGAGAGTCAACATTCGCAAAACTTTCTCAAAATCATTATTTTCTTACAATTATTGCAATTATATGTTTCAACTTATTTTGGATAAAACTAGCATTTATTTGGCATCCCTCACTTGCACACTCACACAATAAATATCTTGATTTTATCTGGCATGATTACTAATCTCTCTTATATCAAAGTTCACAAAATTCAATTAAATAAAGTTTGAGCATAGAGAATTGATCTTGTTATTTACTTAAACCAAGCACATCTTTTCACAATAAAATGATTATATTTGTAATTTCCATGTTTTGCTACATAGTAGAACTGATTTCTTGAGTGAAAAGTTTCCCTTGCTATCCTATCATGCACATGGTCTAGAATCTTTGAGAATTGGCAAAAGGACAAGCTCACCCCTACCCAGAATAAAAATCCCTTGCTCTACAGCTAATCTGAGCAAGTATCCCTAGAAAAAGAAAAAGAAAAGAAAAATTCAAGAAAAAGAGAAAAGAAAAATGTTCTTTTATATCATTACAACAATGTTCCAAGCATTATCAAGCAAAAGAAATACAAAAAGAAAAATAAGCAAAGTTCAAAAGAAAGCAAGAAAAGCAATAAAATCCCTTTCCCTACCCTTTGAAAAGAAAAGAAGGGTGAATGAGCTTGAATCCTTGGAATTCTCAATTATTCGAAAACTGTGAGGTAAGCCCCATAACAGGTGGTTTGTGCCCAACCTGCTTGGCCTTGGGTAACTCCTAGCATGGCGATATGTCCGTCACATTAGCGACCTTCTTTTGTACAGACCTATGTCTGCTTATGGATTAGCTAGCTCTTGATAATCCGATCTACATAGTAGCCTAGTATGGTTATATGCATCTACATCATGGTTAATGAACACTTATTTGGTTTCTTCAAATCACTTGTATCATAGTATCTTGCTCAAAATTGGTAAATGAACAATGCAATTGCACACACATTTGTATTTGAGAGATTTTGTCTATCATTATGATAAATCAAGATTGGCAATGAATTCACTTATGCACATGGGATTCCTTATAAATCTAACTTTTTGTCTTCAAAAATACTTTGAAATATTATTTTGCAACTTGTTTGGAATAATCAAGTACAATTATTTACCACAAAGACAACTATATAATAGAAGACGAGGGAACCGCAGAGGTTCCCTCGTCTTCTATCCATACTCAATCCTCTATCCATACAAGTATAATACAATATCAGTGGTAGTATCCCGCTCTCTAGCCTCGAGATCCTCTAGAGCTCTTGGCCTCATCTCCTCCCCTGCCCTGCGGAGGACGAGGTGGTCCCATCGCAGTATGTGTGGTACTGCGAGTCCTCGTCGTCGACCGGGATGAGCTCCTTCTCGACCCTGTCCTGATAGGATTTGCTATGGTAAGTGGCACCTGTATCCTCTGGCCCTCTGGCACCGCCTGGTAGTATAGCACCTGATAGAATGCGATCTGAGAAACTGACCGCATCAATTCCTGAGTGCTCACCCCTCCGCCTCGTGCTCTGAGATGAGCATTCTCGTCTCGTAGCTGCGACACCTCAGCCTGGTGCTGTGCAGCTGCATCCTGTAATGTCTGCACCTAAGCTCGCAGATGATCTCTCTCTGCCCAAAGAGTAGCCATCTCGCTACTCTCGCCAATGTCCACACCCTTGCCCTTATTAGGCGATGGTGGCCTCTGTGGAGATGGGGGTCTCGCCTCCCTCCTCTCCCTCTCCCTCTACCATGGCCTCTCCTATGCCTGTGGCCTCCTTCGCTCTCCTCTGTCGTGACCCCGGGCTGCCTCTACCGTCGCCTGGCATCGCCTCCCTATCCGATGCACAACTACGTGGATCGGTCCCTGTGCCCTCGTCATCCGAGGAGGGTGGATGCCTGCATACCAGGCATCGTAGCCGTTAGCTACTCTAGCATCGTCCCCATCCACTAGCTGAATGGGGGCATCATCTACGTCTTGACTCCAGAATCACTGCATATCTGGAGCCCCGCTAACTGTGGTGTTATCCCTGACAATCCGAGAAAACTCATAATCCCTAAGAGATGGGATCCCCTGTTGTAGACCGAACTATCGCAACACTCAATCATAGCGGTGGAGCTCCACCTCTCCCCTCTCCATCCGCAGCCAGCAGACTCGCCTGATGCGAGCTAGCTCCTGTGCATCCTCTGCTCACCCTGGATGCTACCTCCATGGCCTCCAGGTGATCTGGTCTGGGACCAAGTCATCCAGTAGTCTCCGGGACACCGGCAGGTCGATCTGTCGCTATGCCCATCTTCGAAGCCAATAGTAGAAGACTCAAGGCCTCTCCTCGTCAACCCCTATCAGTGGAAGCCCTACCGGCCTCCGCACCGCAATGTGCTCCCAACACCAAACCTATAGGAGCGATGTCATGACCAAACATCGCCCGCCCTTGTACACGACCCCATAAAGGATCCTGTACAGCCAACATAGAACAAAGCTGCCCCAAGAAAATTTGTAGCCATGGTCGCGCATGTCGTAGATCACATCTTCCAGCATCCATGGTACCCTACATCCACTTTGGTGGCACAGCAGAAGTCCACCAACAACCCTAGCCAAAACTCGTGTTAGTGTAGATGCCCTAGGCATCTGGCACAGTGCCTCGATGTTCACTCTGCCCTTCTCCAGGGCGAAGCTCGGGTCACCGCATAGTCGTCCCATCCCGTGGACCTGATTAGCCATAGGTGTGATCATCCTCCCTTATATGGGGATTCTAAGAATCCTCCATACATCCTCTAGTGTGGGAGTCATCTCCCCTGTTGGTAACCGGAAGCATGAAGAGCCCGAGTACCACCTCTCTGCTAGGGTCGTCAGTAGCCCCATGTCAGTAGAAACTTGTGGCATCTATGCCACATGCTACAAGCCGGCCTGTGCCAGGTAGATCCCGCTCTGCCTGGGTGAGAGCGGCCAAGTCGTCTCTCAGCCCACCGTATTTCCACTCTCTGCTCTTTAGTAATCCTCTCTGCAAGCATAAACAATCAAAACAACAAACAATCATTAATAACAATTTTAGCAATCAATAATGCAACTTAAAGATCAAATTTTTGCAATTGATGATATCGCCCACTATTGGCCGATATCGTCCAAAATTTGAGCAAAATCGTCTCCGATTTTGCGTGTCGAAATCGTCTCTAATTTGACGAAATCGTCCCTTTTTTGCCGATTTCGCCCTTGGGCGAAATTGACGAACTTGAGACGATTTCGTCGAACTAGGGATGATTTCGTCCGAACGACGTCGATGGCCAAAAATGGCCGCGATGCTCAAAATTCATCCTAAAATTCATTTACAAAGCATGTAAATTCAAATTAAATCAATCTAAACTAAGTTTAAACCCCTACCCGTAGACCGCGGTGGACCTCTGCAGATCTGTGCGCTGTCTCTACCATTTTTGCTCTAGAGCTCTAAAAATAGTAAAATGAACAGTAACAATGAATTAGGGTTTTACCCTATTTTTCTTAATTTTATTCAAAATAATTCAACAATAATTTTTGCTTTTCCATGTTTTTACCGCAAACGTTCGATTTGGGTAAAAACACGGAGGGGGCACCATAGTAAGCTGTCGTACGATTTGACCAAGAATCGTCGCCTAAAAATGGAAATAATTTTTTTTGCTTTCTCGTAGATGAGAAGAACTCATCTTTAACGCATTTTCTTCGAAAAATTGGCTAAAGAGGGGGCAAAATGTAGCACCCTAAAATTGGCGCAGTAAAATTGGAATAATTACATTCACCTTAGTAAATAAATTTAAATTCAAATTTAACCTCCCAAACCGCCCGTTAACCGCCGAGAAACCCGTTTCCTCTTTTTTCGTGCCATTTTTAGCAATTGTTTTGACCATTTGACGATATTGTCTCCGATCAAACGATATCGCCCCAGATTTGATGATTTCATCTGGACTAGAATGGCCAGACAATTTTGTCGCAAAACTGAATTTGCATAGTTGGAATCCATTCCAACGGGTCTCCAATCCGGGCAGAAGCGTGTCTGCGCCATTGGGACCCTTCCCCCGTTGGAGATCTCCCAAATTGGGATGATCTCCAACCTCCCAACAACTATCCTATGCCTATTTAACTCTAAAACTTTTCCTTCCCCAACCCCTGGCTGAATTTTTATGTAAATCAACTCCCTATGCGCTAAAAAACTTCAAATTTGCTCTTGCACTAGTCCTATATTAATTTTATTGCAGGTACACCACTAGTTTTCAGTCGGAGCCAGCACCTATCGCAGGAAACGAACCTGTCAAGATCGGAGGTGATCTCGTCAAATTCGAGATGATCTCGTACTGATGCGAGACGATTTCAACTGCAGCACACATCGAGGCAATCAGTGCCTGGAGTTTGCTCTTCTTTCTCTTTTCTCTGTAATTTTATGCTATAAATTAGATTGTCTATTCAGTTTTTATACTATATTGCATCTGGAGTTCACCCATTTTGTCTAGTTTGCATATTAAGATCATATTCTGCTATCTAAACACAGTGATTTGCATTTACTTTTGTTCTTGTATATTGTTCAATACTCATATTAATTTTTCATATATTTTGCCCCTGTTTACAAAATAGAATTTCTTGTATTTCACATCTGTTTGTTGTTTTGCAGGTCTCTGATGAATTCGTCAGATTGCAGACGATCCTGTCAGTTTAGATGATTTTATCAAATTGAAGGCAATCCTGTTGAATTGCAGATGATCCAGACTGCTACAAGTAATCAAAAACTTCATCAGACTTCCGGATCAGGTAATCTTCATTTGGCCTCCTGCAAATTCTCTGTTTCTGCTTTCTTTTCTGTTTGCTGTATTCATTTAAATTGTATTTTCATGTAGTTTAAGTTAGAATAATTTGGCCAAACCTAGGATGAATGTTTAAAAATAAAATGAACTCATCAAAACTCATTCCCAAAACCTAGGCATGGAAACTTCCGTCAAATGTTTCCTGGTGAACCCACCATCCGTCGACAAATCACAAAAATGCACCTCCCTTAAGAGGCGGGACCTTCGCAAAGTCCTCTCGTCCGAGGTACCGTACCATCCTTTTCCCATCCTCCTTTTGGGCGTGGATCCAATAGCTTGAAGGTAGGGATGCAAAAAATTTAGAGCGATACAACCATACCTTCACCTAAAAATGTAGGTTGTTCTTTGTTCAAATTCTGTCTCAAGCTATTTTTCTTGCTAAACTAACCCTTATGTATTAAAAATAGCTATCTCTTCAATAATTTCTTCCATACTCATTTTCTTCTTCTTGGAAACCTCTCTCTCCTCTAATTTTAAGGTTCTCTTAGTCCTTTTTATGAACTAATCAGAAAGAATCCATCTCATATTTGAAATATTCCTCTGATAAATCTCCTTGAAATTCTCCAGGAAGTAATTATTGTTCAGTAATGGATTGTGGTTTAGTTGATGTTGCAGGAGCAAAATAAAGTGGCCTAAACCCAAAACTCTTATCCTTCTTCTTCCAACTAATATATTTATCCTGAGGTTGGCCCCATAGAGCTAAATATGAAGGCCTAGATCTTGTTTCAATATGTAGATTAAAAATACACGCAAAACAAAAATAAATAAAATCACAATGACAAAGTACAAAATAGTTGCACAAAACAAACGATTTCTATTAATCGATGGAGTTTAAAAACTTCTTTTTTGAATACAACTGGGCCTGTAACCCTTTATTTGTGATACATAGTTACAAGTTATGCTAGGGTTCTCCGAAACCCTAGCTGGCACAAATGGTGGTGCTTCCGAAGAATGTATCTTCAATCCCAACAGAGTGAGTGGGCTTTGTTGTATCCCTTGCTTGGACCACTCCGACTTAATCAGCTGCCATCAATAAACCAGATCTGTTGTCAAAAACCTGCACACATTAACACTATCAAGGAGTTAGAAATTAATAAGAGGGCTCCACTGTGTGAGCCCTCGAAAACAATCTAAAACCCTAGAAAAATGAAATGCAAGAATTCAATAACAGATCAATAAAAGAAAAGAAGTTACTTGATTTAAACTAATTTATACATGTTCTCTGTTAACGTAGCTAGACCAGGCGACACCTGGAAGTAATGTGGCTATCAAATCGACTGCGAAAGGCGCCCTGGTGCACTTGCTGAATGCCCGCGTGCTTCTGGATTAAGGTTTCAGACGCCGGTCTGAGTCTATGGCTGTGGGTAAACGCCCGCGGGCACTTGGTAAACGCCCGTGGGCACTTGGTAAACTCCCGTGGGCACTTGGTAAAGGGGTAAATTCCCACGGGCACTTGCGACAAGAATGGGGGATTCTGCAGAATGCTGCAGAAGAGATGGCGGTGAAAGCAGCGACAGAAGCGGCGATGGATGCGGCGAAAAGGGGCGGCGATGGATGGCTGAAGAGATGGATGAAATAGAAGAGATAGGTCCGAAAGATAGCAAAGATAGCAAAGATAGAAGTAGCAAAAGACATCCGGCTTGAGCCATCAAAGTGACTCAATTTATGATCTACTCTTAGGGCACACTTTAGGGTTTTAACGACACTTTGAACGTGTGGCTAAGATTAAAGTGGATCCAAGGGTAGAGAATAAATCTTGGTTGTGAAACGGATTAAGATGGATGGACGGATGAGATTAAATGAAGGATGGACGGCTCGGATTAAATCACTTAAACTATTATTTAAATATATATATTAAAATATTAAAATATATATTTAATTTAAATAAATTTGGGGATGAAAAATGGCGAGAAAGGTGAAATTGGGCCAAATAATGGTGGGAAAGTGTGGATTTGGGCCAAATAATGGCGGGAAATATGGATGATTGACACGTGGATGACAGGAAGGTATATATGACTTGCAAGTGGCTGGATTTTGGTGTCTACAGATGCCCATTTTTGAGCTGCTTTGTGTGAAGACACAATGCAGACACAAAAACTTAGGACACCTGAAAAGTCGGATCAGACGCAACTCTCTCTCAAGACTAAAGCACAACTTTGAAGACCAAAGAATAAAAGAACATTTAAAATTTTATCAGCTTACCCCCTCAATTGGCGAGCGAGAATGGTTCTCACAAGACAATTGGAATAAATTTTGAAGAAAATGAACCGTTTTTGCCCCAACGGTGAAATAAGGGGTTGGTGTATGAACCATCTGTTTATGTCCCAACAGGAAAGGGGTTGGTGTACAAACCAAAAAAAATATGATTGAAGACGATATGAGTGATGTGAAAGATGGACCGTTTTCTGCCCCAATGGTTATAAAGGGATTTTTGCCAAATTGTAAGTTCCATGATCATGTAAGATGAATTCCACTATAGAAAAATTAGAAATTGATAACGGATGCCCCAACTCCTGTGGGTGAATCCATACTATTGATGAAATTGCCTTGTTGGTGCCATTGATATGCAGAGATGCAATATGAAAGAGTCCAGAACTTCAGAGATGCTCCTAGTGACTGTATGGATAATTCTTCGGGTTGGAACCAATCAACCTAGGTAGCCTTAACCTCTAGCAAGACTCAAAATAATGATGATATTGAAGATTGTCCACATTTAAGGCCCCATGAACTAGGCCATCAATGACAACTGTTGAGCAAATTAATATTGGTATGAGGTCACTTGAAAAGTAGGATACCCAAAATTGATTTCCAATTTTCAAACAGTGAAATAATTGATGATGATAAATGGTAAGTGTCCTTATGGTGGTTTAATCCTCTTACCAAATTGCATGGATGCAAATCGTTGCAATCGCCAAGGTGATAGAATATACCACTAGATACGAGGTTTACTTTAATTTAATTTGGCAAAAATATGCATGATGAAAGAAGAATGAATGAAATTGACGATAGATCCGAAGATTGATGAATGTTGTTAATTTTGTGAAGGTTTTGAATGTTTTTAACCCAATTTGTAAATCAATGATGAATGATGCGTTTTTTGAGAAAAATGACAAAATTTGTTTCCAAAACTGTTGTAACCTTCGCAAAATGTTTTATTATGATAAGAAGAATGGATGGATGCAATTTAATGAAATTTGGAGGAGGTAAGCTTCAATTTTGCAAGTTTTGTTCCTTTATTCAATACTGACACCAAACGCCGGTATGCATTTGGAGGTGGCAGAAATGCCCGCCGGTGTTTTAATGCATCATGAAATGCCCCACTGCGTCTGAATGCACCATGAAACGCCCCACTACATTTCAGGGTGCCAAAACCAGCTATTTAAATAGTTTCAACGAGAATTTCACTCATTTGTGCGTTCGAGCTTGAGAGAAGTGCGTCTGAAGGAGTGGAATGAAGTGAAGTGAAGTGAAAGGTTGTGTGGGAGAGTGAAGCACGTGGGAGCTATGGCGGAGATGGGAGCGGACATGCCAGTGCAGCCAGTTGAGGTATTTGTTTATTTAAGCAAGTACTTTTATTTGTTTTGTTTTTGAAAAAAATTTGTAACCAATTTTTGTTTTGTTGTTTTGCAGCTTAGGGTGTTAGAGGCACGACACCGATTCTCCCATATCATTTCGGGGATGAGGAGGTCATTGTCCCAGGAAGACTGGGAGATATTGGAGGCAGTAGGGCTAGCGGAGGCAGCCCGATTGGAGGTAGTTCAGGTAGATGAAGGG
Source organism: Wollemia nobilis (assembly GCA_028583015.1). Classification (NCBI taxonomy): domain Eukaryota; kingdom Viridiplantae; phylum Streptophyta; class Pinopsida; order Araucariales; family Araucariaceae; genus Wollemia; species Wollemia nobilis. Next base: position 9,152,143 of record JAQPPZ010016858.1, on the reverse strand, counting down.
TACCTCTCGACTTTGGCCGAGAGGTGGGATCCAGATCGGGGGACGTTCCAGCTCCCGACCGGAGAGATGACGGTGACGCTTGAGGATGTATACCGCATCCTCAAGGTGCCCGTGGAGGGGGCGCGGGTGGAGGTTGGACGAGATAGGTCCACGAAGATGGCCAAGTTGTTTGGGGATGACTGGAGGGAGATCCGGATGGAGAGTGGGGGGATTCCTTACTTGGCCATGTATACGGCCAAGGAGTTGGTAGCGATGGAGGCTCTGATGATGTTCGTATTGGCCAACATTGTGGCCTCGAACAGCATCGAGTGTAGGTTTCCATAGAACCTGATGGGTGTAGTGAGCGAGATGCTCACTAATAGGGTAGTGTATGCCTGGGTGCCCGCTTTATTGGCGTAGGTGTACCGGGAGTTGTATGAGGTTCGGAGACGGGGCCGAAAGGGCCTAGGCTGTAGTTTGGTTCTCCAGCGCTGGGGCTGGGAGCACTTCAAAGTGGCCCGATCGGAGGGGTTGCCATGTGCTTACTAGGACATGAGCCAGGCTTATGGTAGGAGATGGCCAGTGGTGGAGGAGAGACAGTCGAGCCGCCCCGTGAGATCGAGGCAATGGTATAGGAGTTTATGGGTAGACTTGATAGATGCCCAAGTCATTTGGAGGCCCTGGTGAGAGGCGAGGTGGATCGGTGATGGAGAGCATCTGAGATGGGTGCAACAGGCTAGATGGGTAGTGGGTCAGGGCCATAGCAATGCGGAGTACATACAGATGTCTCGAGTGCTCCGCCAGGTCGGATTGAGACAGGATGTCCCCGGTGAGCCAGTGCGCTATCGGAGGCACAGATCAGAGGGGGATTTGCCATGTGCTGAGTCATGGAGGGAGGCGACAGAGGACGATGAGGACATGGAGATCCTCGATGTGGATGATGTTGGGGTAACAGCTGAGTATGCAGCATGGATGGCCGCAGAGCCGAGGTGGGAGCCACCATTAGTGGCTGTTGGAGCTAGAGAGGACGAGGGAACCGCAGAGGTTCCCAAGCGTAGGGAGGGTCCCCACCTTCGATCTGACAGTCAAAGGCAAAAGGGGAAGATGGCACGGTAGGCACCGAGGAGCGGAGATGACAAGGAGGATGATGGCGAGGGCCTAGGAGAGGCCACAAGAGAGACTAGGGAGGTACCCCCTAGCAGGCACGAGGATGATCTAGCGTAGCTACAGTAGCAGATAGAAGAGTGTGATGCTATGCTAGCTGTTCGAGATGAGAGGATAGCTCGGCTGGAGCAACAGGTTGTAGAGCGGGATGCCCTGATAGCTATTTAGGAGGAGAGGATGGCCCAGATGCAGGCGGACTTGGATGGAGCAACTAGGGTGCCCCAGGATGACAGGGTGACGAGACTCCAGGCAGAGCTAGCGGAGCGAGAGCGACGACACGGGATAGACATATCTAGACTTAGGTCTAGGACTCGTTATATTGAGGCTCTGGAGGACACATTGTTTAGGCATCACATTATGTTGTCTGATCCTCCATCCTCCTCTGTCTCTAGGCATAGTGAGTCTAGGCACACCACTAGGTCTAGGGCTCCTACTAGGTCACAGGGATCCTCTTTTGATGGTTAGCTTAGTGCTTAGATGCACTCTTTATGAGCCTTGGTGCTCTATTGTATTTTGTAGCCTTTTGGAATTCACTGTACGTTTTGATCTTTATACATATATATACATGGATTTTATTTTTAGTTTTTTACTCTCTTTTGTGTGAATGCCTATGTTTTTGTGATGCATGTTTTGATATGTTTTAATGTTTTTGATGCATATGTGATGGAATGGAATGCAAACTTATAGATGATTAATGCGAGACTAAGTATATAACATACAAATCTATGGATGATTAATGCAAGACTAAGTAAATTAATATGTAAATCTATGGATGATTAATGCAAGACTAAGTAAATGAAATATGCACTAAGAAGCACTCATACTTTTAGATAGTTAGATTTAGCGAATTGTTATCATAATTGTTTAATCAGGGGCACCGAACTTGGTGGCTTGTGAATGAATGACGTATGGAATGACATGAATATGGAAGAAGATATGGAGGTTGATATGGAAGAAAATATGGAGGAAGACTATTTTACAAAGACTCAAACATGCTAGTGGTATCAAACAAACTTACTAATACTGCCTAATTCAACTAGGACCAAATGTGTGTGCGTGCGAGTTCATTAACCAAATCAGAAGCATGGTAGTGACTCTAGGCAATCAAAAACCTGTCTGTGTGCAAGTGTGTTCATTAACCTCATCTTGCACAAATTAGGTAACCCTGTTATGGAAAAGACCCCAAAGCTAGTTTGTCCGTATGAGCATTCAGAGGTCTCGTTTTGAGGAGAGACATGTCGCCACGCAATGAGTATACTCCACTGCCAGTCAAGCGTCTATAGCCTCGGTGAAGGTTAACTCCATAGTCCATGTTGTTTTTGACCTTTGTAAGCCTTGGGGATGACTACCTATCTCGTCTGACTGGACAAGTAGTACGATCCTTACAACTTATTTGGGATCAATGGTGTGTGAAAAATGTTCATTTCCTTAGAGCTTTGGGGAATCGGATTCTCAACCGAAGTATGATGAGAATTTTACCCTATCCTTACTACTCTGTTTATATTTATATTTTGTGATTGCTTGTGATAGTGGTAAGAACCACTGTTTTATGGACTATGTTTGCATGATAGGACATACGAGGATTACCCTATTCACTTCGAGGCACAACCCAAGGATGGTGTTATCTCTCTTTGACACAAGATGTTTTTAAGATGTGAAAATGTGATAGGTTCAAGACCGCTTTTGAAATCATTTCCCAATACTCAAGATTTTATTTAGTGTAATTTATGATATGGCCCTATAGAACTTTAACATGCATTTCGAAGTTTGCTTAAAACACTAGAAATGGCTGAGTGACTGAAAAAATTTTGGCAATGTAAATATGTGCAAATGGAAAATGGATGTACGAATGACAATTCGGTTTGATGGATTTTGTGAATGTGTCCCTGATTAAGGCAACATGACTTTTGCTTGACCAAATTTTATATCCAAAAGATAGAATGGTCTCTAACATGATATACAACTATGGCTGAAAATGAAATGTTATGGTTTTCAATGAGCTGTATGCACATGAAATGCAATGTTTTTGAATGAGATGTATGCAACTAACAATGAAATGCAAATTCTTTTTATTTTATTTGTTTTTTTTTTTTTTGTTGTTGTACAAGCCATGTATATATGTACATATAAAATTCAAACTATGCGTAGAATGCCCTCAAGTGTATAACATTAAGTGGTTCGGGTTCTTCCTCTCCCTCTAAACTGGCAATTCTATAAGTTCCATTACCCACTCTTTCAGTGACCATATATGGACCTAACCAAGTAGCCGTGAATTTATCTCGAAGATGCGGCAATGCATTGGTGTTTTGTTGATTCTCTTTAAGGACAAGATCCCCTACTTGAAATTCTCTTAGATGAACTTTGGCATTGTAAGCACGTTTCAATCGGTCTTGATAAACTCGCAAATGCTCTAAAGCATTGATTCATTTTTCATCTATGAGTGTGAGTTGATCAAGACGTGCTTGTCTAGCAGTATCATCATCGATAAATTCCTACAAAGAAATTCGCAAGGAAGGGATCTCGAGCTCAAGAGGCATGATTGCTTCAGCTCCATAGACCAAAGAAAATGGCGTTGCCCCAATGGGAGTTCTGATGCTTGTTCTATAAGCCCATAATGCCAAGGGGATTTGTGTATTCCAATCTTTATGATTTTCTTTAACAAGTTTCTTAAGAATAGCAATTATGGTCTTATTGGAAGCTTCAGCTTGTCCATTGGCTTGTGGGTAGTAAGGAGTTGACTAACTATGTTGGATATTATACTTTTCGCAAAGAGCTTGAACATACTTATTCTTAAAAGACTTGTCGTTATCAAAAATGATTTTAGAGGGAATACCAAAACGACAAATGATATGGTGAAGTATAAACTCCACAATTCTAGGACTCGTCAGATCTTGGTTAGAGGAATAGCTTCAACCCACTTTGTGAAGTATTCGATGGGTTGTAATGATGAAAGTATGTTGTCCTGAAGAGGCAGGTGAAATATTGCCAATTAAATTGAGACCCCATTGTGAGAAGGGCCAAAGGCTTTGGATGGGCTGTAAAGCTTGTGATGGTATATGGATTAAATTAGCGTGTTCTTGACACTTTTTACATTGTTTAACATATTTGCAACAATCTTGTTCCATAGTGGGCCAATAATACCCCATACATAAAATACGCTTCGCAATGGCCATTCCACTAAAATGACCACCACAAGTACCATCATGGGCTTCAGCAATAGCTCTATGTGTTTCACCTACTTCTAGACAGTGGAGGAGTACTCCATCATATCCACGTTTATACAACACATCCCCCAAAAGAACAAAACGAGCTGCCTTTTGCTTAAAGCAATGACGGGAAGTTCAAGACAAATCAGGTGGAAGTGTTCCAAACTTGAGGAAGGCTACCATCTCACTAGACCAAGGCTCATATGGTTCCGAATGGATAAAGCAAACATCTTTTTCATCTTTAGACTCAGCATGGACAATTGCAGACTTAGAGATTGTGGAAATGATTAGGGGCTGTACCTCTCCAAGGGAGTCCTTTGGAATCAATGATCCAAGAGAGGCCATGGCATCCGCAAATCTATTAGTCGAACGAGACAAACTAGTGATCTCATACCAATCAAACTTAGAGAGCAACTTCATTGCTACATCATGATAAATCTTAATGGTAGGTTCTTTGGCTTGGTATTCTCCTGTAATTTGTTTAACCATGAGTTGAGAATCCCCAAATATTCGAATACGCTTAATACTCATAGCTATGGCTGATTGAAGACCTAAAATTAAGGCTTCATACTCTATTGTATTATTGGTGCATTGGAAGTCTAGTTTGAATGATAAAGGGATGGGAATCCCTTGAGGTGTATGAAACACAACTCCAGCGCCCTGACCTTTCATGCACTTAGAGCCATCAAAGAATAGCGTGATGTCAACATCTTCCTCCGGAATGATGTCCTCTTCTTGTTCAGTGATAGCAAATACCAAATCATCTGGGAGCTCAATAATCAAAGGATGATCACTAGGTAGCGGAGCTTTCGCAAGTTGATCGGCTATAACTTGACCTTTAATAGATTTTTGGCTAATGAATTCAAGATCGAATTTGGTAAGCAACATTATCCATTTAGCGGTACGAGTGTTATTATAAGTGCGAGACATCATATAACGCAGAGGGTTTTCTCTAGCTATGACATATGTTGTATGGCTAAGCATATAATGACGAAGTTTCTTAGTGGCAAAAACCATCGCTACGCACAACTTTTCCACATAAGCATATCGGGTTTCATAGCTTACCAATGTTTGACTAATATAATAGATAGCTTGCTTACGATTTTGTTCATTCTTTTGTGCAAGCATTGTCCCTAAGGCAAAGTCCGTTGCTGAGATATAAAGGTTGAAAGGGACCCCTAGACGAGGCGAAGCTAAGACTGGCGGAGATGCTAAGTACTGCTTGATGTCATCAAAGGCTTTCTGACATTCATCTGTCCATGAAAATTGTACCCCCTTTTGTAGTAGGTGGCAAAATGGCCTACATTTATCAGAAAGTTGTGCAATAAAGCGATGGATTGAATTAATCTTTCCTTGCAAACTATGCAACTCCTTCAAATTAGTTGGGGGACACATTTCCATAATGGCTTTGACCTTGTTTGGGTCCACCTCAATACCTTGTTTAGAGATAATAAAACCTAGGAGTTTGCACGAGGTAACACCAAAGACACATTTCTTAGGGTTCAACCTTACTTTATGCTCTAGAAGTCTATCAAAAACTTTTTCCAATACATCAAAATGCTCTTGTCGAGTTTTAGATTTTGCCAATAAATCATCCACGTAATCTTCGATAATCTTATGCATATAATCATGGAAAATATAAGTCATGGCTCGTTGATAGGTTGCACTGCGTTCTTAAGGCCAAAGGGCATCACCCCGTAACAAAAAGTTCCCCAAGGTGTAGTAAATGCTATTTTGTGTTGATCTTCAAGGTTTATTTGAATCTGGTTGTATCCCGAAAATCCATCCATGAACGAAAGCATTTCATGACCAGCGCAGGTGTCGATGAGAGTATCAATGTTTGGAAGAGGAAAGTCATCCTTAGGACATGCTTTATTTAGATCTTGAAAATCGGTGCAAACACGTATCCCCCCGTTAGGCTTGTGAACAGGTACCATGTTAGAAAGCCACTCAGGATAATCAATCGGGACGAAAAATTTAACATCCAAAAGTTTTTGAATCTCCGATTTAACTAGGAGGGCCACGATAGGATGCATTTTCCTAAGTTTCCGTTTGACAGGTTTAGCATCTTTTTGTAAGGTGAGGTTATGGACAACCAAATTAGGGTCTAGGCCTGGCATGTCTTTGTAAGACCATGCAAATATCTCCTTCTTCCGCTTGAGTAGAGCAATCATTTGCTCTTGTTCCTCTGATGATAGAATTTTAGCCAGTTTCATAATTTGGGTGCCATCTTGGTCTGTACTAAGGTCTACATCGATAGTTTCTTCAATAGACATGTGGGAACCTTCCTCAAGCTGATGGGGAGTAGGGATCAGATTTATGTCATCTAAAATGTCATCAAGCTCCTGTGCCTTGCTCTCATCTATGTCTGCCTGGAAGACCTCTGGCTTAGAAGATGAAGGTGAATGTGGAGGTGAAGGAGGAATGTAGTTGGCGAAAGCCTTTAACAATTCCTCGGAAAGGATGAACTCTGAAATAGATGGAGGGGATGAAATCCAATCCATGTCAATCAGGCTTGGGTTGATCGATATTGGCTTATCCGGATCATATGGATTATGAAGCGAGGTGAATAAGTCTTCAAAATTCATTGTCAACTTATGAAAGAAAGAATGGCAGAGTGGAAGGGAAAACCGGTGAAGACCTCGGAAGACCTGAAGTGCAAAACAACATAGTTTTTCAGTTTTTTTTTTTTTTGTATTTTGAGTTTTTTTTTTTTTTTTTTTGTTTTTTTTTTTTGTAGTGGTGAAAACCACTATTACACACATACATAAAGCAATAAAGTATTTTTATATATTTTGATTTTTTTTTTTTTTTTGGAATTTTCTGTTTTTTTTTTTTTGGTATTAGTGAAAACCACTATTTTAGTATATACATATAATACAAGTTTGGATTATGGCTTATGGATGTGGCGGAGGGGGTGGTTCACCTCGTTCTTGTGGAATAAGCAAGCGAAAGATGGCCTCTTGGAGAGGGAACAATTGGAGATAAAACTCGTCTTGTTTAGTGAGGGGAACAATGGGCGTCGACTCTTCTTCAGATTCATCACCATTTGACATGATGTCAAATTATTCATAGATTCATCTTCGAATTCATCTGGGTGGAGGATTTCTTCTTCTGAATTAAGATTAATGCTTTGAAAAGCTCGTTCAAAAGAAGAAAGGGATGGAAGTGGTTGGTAGCCCAGACCAAAACGCTCAGTGGGTCTCCGATATGGCATATCGATGCATTCGGTTACTCCTTGCTCGTAGCGACCTAGGCCAAATTGCTGCCAATTATGTCTATGGAAATAGCGAGAGGGAAAACCCTCCATCCTTTCGATATTGGCAGGTACTGGATGCTTAGGTTCTAGTATGGTGGTAGGACTAGAAGATGACTCTATTCCCCCATATACAAAATTAATGGAATTTGGAATATAACCCATGTTATAAACGGATCCAATGGATAAATGTTGGTCATGTGGACGACCAAAATCTTTAACTGTTTGCACATTGAATGGTGTGATGTGGACATCTTGAATGGCATACTCACCAATACCTGCATCAGTGAGATGGACCTTGACTTGGGAGGGAGAAAGACTAGATGATGGAATAGAAGAATGTGGGATAGAAGAATTGGAAGGATTTGGTTGGGTTAATGCTTCACTAACTTGTGAAACATCAGCTAGTGATGGTTGGGAAGATGGAGGAATAATAGGTGATGTTGAAGAAGGTGTAGAAGAATGGGGTAATGACATGGAAAGAGATGATTGGTCATGGCCACATGTGCATGTGGTCACTGATGAAGAAGAAGGAAGATTAGGAGATGAAGAAAGTGGTGAATGAGATGGAATAGCAAAAGAGGAAGATGGTTGCGATATGATGGGTAGCTCCTCAGGAATGGGAGGTTTAGAAGAAGATGGTATAGAAGAAGTAGATGGGGTCAAGAAAAGATGAGTGGATGGCAACACAATCTCATAAGGATTTGAGACATAGTTGTAATGTTTGAAGGGTTCAATGTCAGCAGGTACACAATGAACCTGTCCCTCATATACATACTTCAGACATTTATGCAGTATAGAAGGGAAACATCTCATCTCCCTAAGCCAAGGCCATCCAAGCAATACATTGTATGCCATGGTCCCTTCCAAGATGTGAAACAAGGTATGCAAAGTTTGGGCCCCTACCTCAATGGGCAAGATAACCGTGCCAACCGTGGAAGATAAAGCATCATTGAATGCTTTAAGAGTAAAAGTTGACTTTGTGATAAGGGATGGCGACAGCTCTAGATGAATCAACGCCGATGTTGTAATGATATTGATTGAGGAACTGGTGTCAATTAAGACTCTCTTGAATGGTTTGTTATCAATCTTGGCCATGATATGTAGTGGAGGATCTATACTTTCTGTTGACATAGGTTTGATTTCAAAATCATAGAAAGTGATGGAGGTCTCCATGCATGTTTGAATACTCCCCACAAAGTTGTTGACGGCATTAGTATCTTGAGTTTGAAGCTCGATTGAATTTAATATTTCCATTAATGCCTCTCTATGCGGGGGAGATTGTTGAATGAGGTCATAGATCGATAACTTGGCAGAAGCCATTTTAAAACTGGTAGTTAACCGGCTACTCAATGACATGATGGGTCGTTGGCATTGAGTAGAATGATTTAGCGGTTGTTGAGAAGTACTAGCACGTCATTGGGTCACTGTTACCTGAGGTGGACTAGGGGTTTGTACAGGTGGCTATGGTTTAGCCTGATTTGGTTGGTTCACCCTTTGACCCCGGGTTACTACGTTAATAGTACCCACAAAACCTTGGTATTGTTGTACATGGTTGACTTGATTAGGAGGAGTTACCTGAGTTACTCCCCCTGAAGTTGTTGGAGCTTCCTCCCGATGTGGAAGGGGTGTTTGAAATATACCAAGATTTTGATTTTGTTGGGCTAAGGGGCTATCCAATTTAATGGCTCCGATCTCAATAAGATCTTGGATCACATGTTTGAAATCTGTACAATTATTGATATCGTGCCCATTTTGCCTATGATAAGGACAAAATAGGTACTCCTTGTAATACTTCCCCCTTCTAGATGGGTCTAAAGGTTTAAACTCAGGTAAAGTTAACTGATTTGTGCTATATAACTTGTTGAATATGACCGCATATGGTTCATCTAAAGGTGTGAATTATCGCTTGGGACGATTGTTTTGCCAAGGTCGAGTTTCCATGGTTGGCTTGATATTGTGAGCTGGTTGAGGAGGGGCGGGTATCGCATGATAAGCAATTGATTGCGGTTGACTTTGCATTACTTGTTGTTGTTGAGCCATTATGGGCTGGCTCGCCACCACTTGATTAACTTGGTTAACATTTGAGGCTGTACTAGCCTGTGCTTGTTTGTTTTGGCCATAATTATTATTTCGTTGTTGGCCTTTTTGTTGCCATTCTTTTCTACGGGGTTTTAAAACACCCTCTTGGACTTTAATGTCTTCTATGATACTTGCTTGGTCCAAAGCCTCTTCAAAAGTCCTGTATTGTTGTAATTGGAGTAACCAAGAGATAGGTTTTAAACAACTCTGGGTGAACATTTTGGTTAACTCCTCCATTGGTAGGGAGAATGGCAGTTTATTAATGATAACCCTCCAATGGTTTCCAAAGTCATAAACTGTCTCATCATCATGTTGCTTGAGCTTGTATAAGTCGGACAATGAAACTCTCTTTTGTACATTCAGGGAGAATCGTTCTCAAAACAGATTAATCAATTGCTCGTAAGCATAAATGCTATGGTGAGCTAAATGATTATACAACTGTACAACATCTCCTCCTAATGTCTGAGGAAAATTTATGAGCATAATAGCATCATTATTTTGGATTCTAAAGCAAGCATGCATGAATGAGCTCACATGTTCATGAGGATCCTCAGTTCCTCGAAATTTGTCAAACTTCGGTAATGTGAAATCAGTCGGATATGGCGGTGAAGGTACCGAAGGATGAATTGGTTGATTGATCAACGACCTTAGTGTAGGTTTTTGACTAGATGAACCAGGCATGTTGAGCATAAGGTTGTCAATATGTTGTTGTATAGCATGGAGTCAAGAATCTTCATGAAAATTCTGACTCATTTTATGATTATGATGATGTAATGGAAGAGTGGAAAATTGATGAGATGGGATGAAATTGCTTGAATTAGGCAGTGTGGAATGGACAGGTTGTTGGTATGGATGATACTGGAAAGAAGGTGATTGGGGTAGATGATGAACTAGACTAGGTTGGGAGAAAGGTGGGGTAGGAATGGACACCACCGAATATTGGGGTACCCAGGTGGGGCCTGAGCTAAGAAAAGTCGGCTGGGTAGAAATTGGTTGGGGTGTAGGATTTACTACGATAGGTGGTTGAGCATTTTGTTGCTGTTGTTGCAAAATCAATTTTTTGAGATAGTCCTTAACCTTATTAATCTCTAACCCAAGGGAGGTGGGATGATTGGATGAAGGTGGAGGGCAAGCTGCCATGGTAGTCACGAGAAGACCGCATAGCGGGGGCAATGAAGGTGGCTGAAGTAGGCGGTACTGGGAAGAAACGATGACTCGTGCCCCAGGTAGGGTGAAACCATAAATGGTTTGGGAAGAAGAGTGTTGAAATTGGTCATGGCTAGAGGAGGTTCCACCAACCTCATAGAGAGAATTGGTGTACACCCGGGTAAATGGAGGAGAAAGTGGTCGGGAAGACACTACATTTGTCTCCAAAGGAGGACAATTGAGCATCTGGGAAGATGTTGGAGATGAAGCCGACTGAACAGATACCACATTAGCCTCAAAAAAAGGGTTAGTGTAGACCTGAGTGAAACCAGCGGGTATGGTTGATGCAATATCCTGCTGAAAAACAAAATCTTGCATAGGGGAATCTTGGATTGGCTCAAGGATATAACCAGTGCCATCTCTTAAGTGAGTTTGCACTTGGGCCATATCAATGTGGACAATATGAGAGGAATTGTCTTCCTCCATGGGCATGGCCATGTGGTAGATGGTAGAAGGACGTGAAAGTCCTGCAGGCGAACCTGCCTGAAATTCACTAGGATAAGTGGCCATGTTGGTGATGGGGATATTCTGTGAATTTCCCATTTGATTATTTAGATTTAACATTTTAGATTGATTCCTTGTTAAGACCATGAAGCAATAAATCTAAACAAATTCAGAAAAGAAGAATGCAAAACTAGAATGATAAATTTACACTACAAAAATTATCAAAAAACAGTCACAACCTAGATTTCCACCAATGTGTCTTACCTTGCGGTTAATTAATTATTTTCTGATCTTAATCTGTAGTAAATTTTAAGTGTCCGGTTTATGAGTTTTGCATGTGATCTAATCTTGAATTATTCACAAAAAAGGTAAAAACTATGGCTAGGAAAGGACAACGAGATTCTTACTAGGTGATGAAATCCAAGCAAGTTTGCTCGGGGGTGACCTATGGTGTCTAAGGCAGAAGTTTAATGGATGGAGATGAATTCCACCGTCACTAAACTTCAAACAATACCCAGTGATGAAATCCGAGATATCATTGTTTTAAATGCAATATGAAAATGCAATGAATTTTTTTTTTTTTAAATGTTTTAGTTATCTAATGTGTACATACAAGGCTATAAATCAAAATTTCTAATGATCTAAGCAAGAGGCTACTGAAAACATGTCATTTCCTCTGAAGAAGTGAAGTACACCATTTAAAACCCCCTGCCTACCAATGATATCAGATATCAAAGGAGCAACCAGAAGGTTCGTCCACTTCTTTGCCTGGAATCACCCAATGGCAGGAGTACTATTGACATCCAATCAATAGTCCTACTTAGATAATTAAAACAAATAATTCGTAGCTATTCTAATATGCAGCTAGGTATGCAAATTTTTTTTTTTTTTTTTTAATGCAAGCAACAATCAATAATGCAATGCAAAGAAAAATGTAATTAAAAATAACTGTTCTTTTCCATATTACTTAGTTTTTGTTCATTTTAAAGTAATGATCTGAAAAAGAAACAAAATATGGCAGAAAAACCAAAAACGTAAAAAGTACAGCACTTACTTGGAAGCCTACGCTTTTTTGTAAAACTGACTTCAAACGCTCATGGGAGTCTGCACAGGCTGAAACGCACCTCTGCGTTTCGTATTGGACTTCCACACGCCCCTCTGCGTCTGCTGCGTTTTTTGCAAACTCAGAAACCCTAGTTCGCTGGAACAGTGAATTTCGCAATTTCTGGAACCTGCAAAATAAAACAAAAAATAGGAACAGATTAGTAAAGCAAGTATTAAAAATATGAAACCCTAGGGGGTCCCACCATGATCACCATTTGTAGATTAAAAATACATGCCAAACAAAAATAAATAAAATCACAATGATAGAGTACATAATAGTTGCACAAAACAAACGATTTCTATTAATCGATGGAGTTTAAAAACTCCTTTTTGAATACAACTGGGCCTGTAACCCTTTATTTGTGATACACAGTTACAAATTATGCTAGGGTTCTCTGAAACCCTAGTCGGCACAAATGGTGGCGCTTACGAATAATGTATCTTCAATCCCAACAGAGTGAGTGGGCTTTGTTGTATCCCTTGCTTGGACCACTCCAGCTTAATTAGCTGCCATCAATAAACCGGATCTGCTGTCAAAAACCTGCACACATTAACACTATCAAGGAGTTAGAAATTAATAAGAGGGCTCCACTGTGTGAGCCCTCGAAAATAATCTAAAACCCTAGAAAAACGAAATGCAAGAATTCAATAACAGATCAATAAAAGAAAAGAAGTTACTTGCTTTAAACTAATTTATACCTGTTCTCTGTTAACGCAGCTACACCAGGCGACACCTGGAAGTAATGTGGCTATCAAATCGGCTGTGAAAGGTGCCCTGGTGCACTCACTGAACACCCGCGTGCTTTTGGATTAAGGTTTCAGACACCGGTCTGAGTCTGTGGCTGTGGGTAAACGCCCGCAGGCACTTGGTAAACGCCTATGGGCACTTGGTAAATGCCCGTGGGCACTTGGTAAAGGGGTAAACTCCCATGGGCACTTGCGACAAGAATGGGGGATTCTATAGAATACTACAGAAGAGATGGTGGCGAAAGCAGCGACAGAAGCGGCAATGGATGTGACAAAAAGGGGCGGCGATGGATGGCTGAAGAGATGGATGAAATAGAAGAGATAGGTTCGAAAGATAGCAAAGAGAGCAAAGATAGAAGTAGCAAAAGACCTCCGGGATTGAGCCATCAAAGTGACTCAATTTATGATCTACTCTTAGGGCACACTTTAGGGTTTTAACGACACTTTGAACGTGTGGCTAAGATTAAAGTGGATCCAAGGGTAGAGAATAAATCTTGGTTGTGAAACGGATTAAGATGGATGGACGGATGAGATTAAATGAAGGATGGACGGCTCATATTAAATCACTTAAACTATTATTTAAATATATATATTAAAATATTAAAATATTAAAATATATATTTAATTTAAATAAATTTGGGGATGAAAAATGGCGAGAAAGGTGAAATTGGGCCAAATAATGGCGGGAAAGTGTGGATTTGGGCCAAATAATGGTGGGAAAGATGGATGATTGACATGTGGCTGACAGGAAGGTATAGATGACTTGCAAGTGGTTGGATTTTGGTGTCTACACAATAACAGGGTTACTAGCAACATTTTATTTAGAATACCTCATTTTACTCATTATCCTAGCCCCTTTAGGGAATTTATCCACCTGCTCAGAAGTAGGACTGAAGGTTTTCAATACTTTAATTAGTTTTAAAGAAACCTTTTGATCTATATAAGGCTAGAGAGATTCAGAATCACCCTGGGGATTTTCAACCATTAATACAATGTGCCTCACATCCTTTAGCCTCCAAGTATCAATATTCTCATTATATCTTTTTGAAAACTCTATCAATTTTTATTCCAAATTTAGATTCAGCTTTTCCAATTTCAACCCTCATGCACCACCAATCCATAATCTTGGTGTCCTCCCATGGTCCCTTATAATCCTACTCTTGTACTTCTTCTACAAATTCCCTTTTATAGAATTTATTTTTTCTTTGCCAACTTCAACTTGGAGGAGGGCATGCTTTTATTTGTTGTTTTTTCTTTAATCTTGTCAATCATATCCTCGATAATCTTATGACTGGGCTTGTGGTCAGGATCAAAATCTTCAATCAGCTCATAAAAATACAACCATGGAGGTAACTAATCCATTTTGGAGACATTCCACTCTAAAAGAGTAGTCTCATCATTGTTTCTTCCCTGTTCAAAATTAGCCCTGGGCCTTTTCTCAAATTTGTAGGTCTTATCTCTATTCAGGGTTTTATTTCTTGTATTGAAAATATCATTAGGATCATAACTCCACTTTTGAGGAATATAAAATAGACCTAACCTATCCAGGTATTGGTCAATTTGCTGACTCTACCCCTTCTTAGTAATGGTGATATCACTCAAGGTGCGGTGGGAAAGCAAAGACTTCCTTTTTCTCCCTGAACCATATTTCGAGTCAATGTACTCTGCTTGCCTCAAATATTCCAAGGTGAATATTCTCTCCATAAAAAAGTGGGGCAAAATAAAAGGTTTACCCATAAAACCATATAATCTGATGATCGTACCTTTAGTTAACAAATACTAGTCCCCTTCCTCTACATCTTTAGTCCTTAGAATATCTTTGGCTAGGGGTGGCAATATGGGAAAATTACCGTATATTATTTTGAGGGCCGGTCCAAGAAATTCCAAATTGAACCTATAGTGAGACTCACTACTTCTTAAATGGTTTGTCCAATAGTAAAATGGCATAGGTTCTCCTTTATCAGTATTATCCTTGACTGGAATCCAAGATATTCTATCTTTAACAGTGGCATAAAACATCCATACCAAGTTTTAGCAATGCCTAAAGCTAGGAGCGTTGGCACCCCTATTCATGCTTACTAGTTGTTCATGTATTCTTTGGGTGAGAAAATCCAGCCAGTCAAAATAAATCACCCTTATCCCTTTCTTTGTCGTCTCCTTTTCATACATCATTTCGTTAGAGATACAGTATGTAGCGATAATTTGCTAACCATGAACCTCTTCATCAGAGTCCAAACCCTCCATGCAGGCTAACATAGAGAACATAACAGGGTTTACAAAAAATTTGATAGAAATGGGGACTTCAGGTCACTCTTCCTAGGTTTTGGTATTCAACTGCTTATAAACCCAATTCCTAAATGACTTGTCATTTTCCTACTTCTTTGTGGAATAAAACACAGTTTTTTCAACAATTTTAAAGTGTTTTGGTGGTACTGGTGGGTCAGACCCTAAGGTAAAAATATCATGATAGAAAGAGGCAATGATGCTAAAAAGGGTCTTTCCCTCACAGGTTTTACTACCTTGGCCAGTGGGTCATAAAATTTAACTATTACAGCTATCAACTTAGGACATGGGTGAACAAAAATACAAATGTAAAAGGATATATAGGAAAGGATGGAGCATCTACCTTCTACTGATAGAGAAACGTTCTTTTGTATCTTTCATTCACACTCTTTCTTAGTCTCGTTCTTTTAGTGATGGTCATCACTGTGTCCCCTACAACCTTGAATTTATCAAGGTAAGGCATCAAAGTCTTGTCATCCAAAGTTTCAAACTTTCGGACATCTTCTATGGCCTCCGTGGGTGATTTATTAGGAGCCATATTGCAGTAGTAGGACTTTGCACACTATAATAAGCGAGGAGAAATTCAGAATGTTGTTGCGCTTCTTAATAGCCTCGTGGTTACTAAATGAACCCTGCACATGACTTCGTTACTTTTATCTCCTGGAATGTGCATATCATCCACCATAAATGCAGCTACTGCACGATATATTTGTTGGCACACTTCACCATCCTTCCATTATTTCTTTGGTGGCTCAAAGGTGGCGTCCTATCTTCTTATTGGTTGAATTTTGAAATTGCGTTGCCATCTCATCATATCCCTTTGGCTACTCTTTGGTTCATGCACGAGTTCATTAGAATTGAATGCAGGAGCACTCTTTAGCCTCCACGTGTCATATTGGAACTTGCTGTTCGGCTTTGGCCTGATTCTTCTTCGATGTATTAAGAACCTTTCGAGTGCACTTTTGTACTTGAAGCTTGCACGCACGGTACTCTACCTCGATTCCACTCTGGCTATCTCTTGCTTTGAGAGGTTCCCAGATTAGCATCGTTCTTTGTCCTTCTCTATGTGGGATAGAAACTGATAGACCACTCCATGGAAATCCGGAATTAACCATGCAGACTTGAGGGTGGAATGCCATTCTAGAGAGTTTTACACAACATCGTGTGCGGAATGGAACATCACCATGCATTTGGCCAACACTTAGTCATTTCTTGCAAACTTTCTTCTCTCTTTTATCTTTTTTTTTAGAATTTATTTGAAAAGAACTAATTACAAAGTGCAAAAAAGAAATCAAATACAAAGTGCAAAAAGGAAGGGGAAATATTTGTACAATGTATATACATATGTTACAATGAGCTCACTTCTTACATATAGTAGAGCTTGAGGTGGAAACCATTCACCGGAATTGGTTGTATGTTTCCCTCTAGATCCTTCAACTGAAATACATTAGACTCTTTAGCTTCCACTATCTCAAAAGGACCATTCCAAAAGGAATCAAACTTTTCATGCTTGCCTGGTTTTCCCCTGTCAACATTCCATCTGAGAATTGAGTCTCCAACTTGGAGTTTTAAGAACATGGCCTTTTTATCAAACCATGCTTTAATGTCTGAGGAATCCTTTTGAAAATGATCATGTGCTTGAGTTTTGCTCTCTTCCAATTGTAGCAAGTGTGTCAACTTGGTTTTAACTGGATCATCCTCTAATTATTCTTCTATACCGACAAGCTTAAGTGCTGGGATCTCTAAGTGAATCGGACAATACCACCTCTTTTCCATATACTAGTGCATAAGGAGAAGTTTTGATAGAATTTTTAATAGTAATCCTGTCTGCCCATAGAGCATGGTTGAGCAATAGGTGCCAACCCCTTTTGTTACCCTCCAAAGACTTTCTCAAGATCCTTAATAGGTTTTTGTTGGTAGATTCTACTAGTCCATTACCTTGTGGGTAATAATTTGAAGTATTTTTAAGAGTGATGCCATAATTTTTGGCAAACTCAATGTATTTTGGTCCTATGAAAGCAGGGCCATTATCACTCACCAAAGCTTCTAGGACTCCAAATATGGAAATCAAATTCTCCATAAAGTTGATCACAACTTCTTGGTCTACCTTCTTTGTAGGAATGGCCTCTACCCATCTGGTAAGATAATCTATAGCTTTCAAGATAAACTTGTGCTCTACTAAAGAATTAGGATTTATAACTCCTATAAAATCTAATCCCCATTGTTGGAAAGGCTCCTCAACTTGAATAGGCTTTAGGGGAGATGCAACATTTCTGGTTCTTCCAACGTACCTCTAACATTTGTCACAAGCTTGGGTAACTTTAAAAGCATCATTGAACACAGAAGGCCAATAATAGCCTGCTCTTATTATCTTCAAAGTTGTAACTCTGCCTGAGCTATGACCACCTACTGACCCTCCATGAAATTATTCTATGACTCTTTTTTGTTGGTCCTCCTTCAAACATTTCAGGAGAATACCATCCAAGTTTATTTTGAACAACCCTTCAGGTAGTAATACATATTTTAGATCATGAAGTCTATACCTCCTTCTTTGAGAAGGATTCAGATCAGGTGGGCAGATCCCAGTTTGGAAATACCTAGTCATTTGCTCAATCCAATAATAATCTGGAGTGTGTACAATCTCTATTTGATCCTCTTCTATTATCTGGTAAGTTGTCATTTCTGCCAATGCTGAAGCATCTATCAATCCTTGGCACAAGGCTCTACCTCTTACTAGCTTGGTGGGATGTATTTCTACATCATATTCCTAGATATTAGTAATCCAACCAGCCCTTTTATCTCCCAAGTCACCTTGTAAAATAAAACTTCTTACATCTGGATGAACCACATATACTAGGGTTTTGCTCTGTACCAGATATTGTCTAAACTTCTTTAGCGACTTCATTACAGCGAACACTTATCTTTCAATAAAGTTATATTTTAATTGATAATCATGTAAAGTCTGACTCCAAAAGAACATAGGGTGTTCATCCCCTTGATTATCTTTCTGGGTGAGTACTGAGGCATAACTCTCTTTAGCTCCATAAGCATAGAGAATAAAATATTTACTAAAATTAAGATTTATCAAGACTGGGGTTGTTGCAATGGATTGTTTGATGATCTCAAAATCTTGCTTCCTAACCTCGTTCCACTTGAATTCTACCTTTTTCTTGAGTAGTTCAGATATAGGCCTCACTTTCTATGCAAAATTAGAAATGAATTTCCTGACGAAATTGATTTGACCTAGGAAGGACTGCAAGGTCTTCTAATTAGTAGGCAAAGGAATAGCTAGAATTGCTCTAATTATTTTTGGATCTATGGCCATACCTTCCTTTGAGACCACATGGCCTAATATTTTTCCCTCATGTACTGCAAAAAATGACTTCTTAGGATTTAGTGAGATACCAAATTCTCTGCACTTTTGAAAAACCTGTTCCAAATGAGATAGATGATCATTTTTATCATGAGAAAATACCATCATGTCATCTAGGTAAATCAGAATAACTTTGTTTATAAGTGTACCAAAGGCATAGTCCATGGCCCTCTAAAATGTAGCTCCAACATTAGACAACCCAAAGGGCATTCTCTGATAGGAAAATGTACCCCATTTTGTGGTGAATGTTGTTTTGTATTGGTCTTCGTCTTTTACCCAAATTTGGTTATATCCAGAGTAACCATCCAATAGTGAGAATATTTTTTCTCTAGCTACCACTTGTAAGATCTGGTCAATCTGAGGGAGGGGGTAGTGATCCTTGAGGGATGCCTGATTCAAATTTCTAAAATCTATGCATAGGCGTATATCCCCATTCTTCTTTCTTATGGGTACCAAATTGGCTACCCAAGTGGAATGTTTTATTGGATATATTATCCTAGCCTTTAGTAGCTTTAAGAGTTCCTCTCTCATAATGGCTTCTATCCTCGGATTGATAGGCCTCTATTTTTGCCGAAATGGTTTAGAATCGGGTTCTAACTCAATAGTATGCTGGATAATCCTTTTGTCATACACCTTAAGGTCTTCATATGACCAAGCCATAGTGTCTTGGTATTTTAAGCATAAAGCTTTAATCTCTTCTGCTTCCTCAGGTGAACATTGGATCCCAACATTGAGCTTCTTTCCTATTCCGACCTCCACTTCTTTATAGATCTTTTTACTGACCTTCATAGCTCCAACCTTCTTTCTATCTTTATTATCAAATAGACTTTCAAGGGTGACCAATCCCCTTGGAATATGATTGTTTCTTAGTTGGATAAAATCTTGCTGATCTATTTCCTCCAAGTCTTCCTCTTGGACAATTGAGAAGCATGCTTCTCTTATCATAAAATCTAGAATTTGTTCATCACTTTCAAAAACCTACTAGAATATCTGCTTGTATGGCACTACAGGTCTAAAAACCATTTTAATTCCCTTGGTCTTCTTAGTTCCAAAATCCACAGGAGGATTGAAATTAGCTCCCTTCATTTCCAATGAATCTGCCAGGTGATTCTCTTCTCTAGGCACAAAACTTAGATTCAGGGCATCAAATGAATCCATTAGGTCCCATACCCTATTTCTATAAGCTTTTAAGTAATGGTGCTTATTGCTGCACTTATTCCTTACCCGATGGACTATCAACTCAAAATCACCATATATGTTCAAAATCTTGATGCCCATGCTTTTTGCTTTCATCAATCCAAGGCACAAAGCCTCGTACTCTGCAACATTGTTAGTACATGACCATGTCAGTCTGTAAGAAAAATTCTTTATCCCTTTCGACTGTGATTGTAGAACCACACCAGCCCTTGCACCATTTCTACATTTAGCACCATCAAAATGCATAACCCATGTTTCCTTGTTTCTTAGGGATTGATTAGAAATAGTAGGGAGTTTATTTTCCAATTCAGTTGTGATGCTGTATGTACCCATACCAGTTCCAAATTGACTATAGTATTCTCTAAAAGGCAACTCATCTTCAATGTCTAGCTCCTCAATGTTTTCCACTAGCTCAAATTCCTCCAAAGGATTAATATTACACAGATCCTCTTCAATATTTTCAATATGATAAGCAATTGGTTTCTCAGGTGTTATCCTTATCCTTTTTCCTTTGAAAGGGATTACCATGCTAGAATAATCCATGTACATACATCCCCCTAGTTTTGTAGTAAATTCTCTTGAGAGGCATAACCCAAAATAGGGTTCTAAGTCCACCACCACTATTTCTTGCACCATCGTTACCTCGGGAGCTCTATGCAACCTCATAAGTACATCTTTAATAACCCCAACTATCTTGATAGGTGTCCCATATAATTGCAACACTCCAGGACAAGACTGGGTATATTCCATACCCATTTCTTCATAGACCACCTTAGGCATAACTATGGTTGATGCTCCTGAATCAATCATACAATTTTGGACTACCCATCCTTCCATTCTTAAGGATATGTAGAAAGAGGGAGGTTTGTTTTTTAGAACAGTAGGTGTCATTTCTTTCTTTTCTGGTGGTATACTGAGGATGGTGGTGGTTGGTCTATTCTGGGGATTTTTTTGAGGGAAGATTTAAGTAGGTCAATATGGCCCAGAATGAAAAGAGTGTCATATAGGCTAGCTTTTGATGGAATCATTTTCATCTCCTCAACAATGTTGTACTCAGACTTGGTCAGGGATAGTCTTTCCAGTCCTCTGTCTGGCTCACCATATTTCCTTTTGTATTGTTGGGTTGCCTCTAATATTTATCTTTTGGTAATAGAGGGGAACCTGAGCCTTTCTTGATCCTCACCCTTGGATCTCATTCTGTCTCCTTCCATTTCTCTTTCAAGATTTTTAGGGAGACTATCTGTCTTCTCCTTCCCTCTAGCTTGAGGAATAGGAAAAGTGTCACTACTTTGAGGGGGGAAGTCAACTTTCTTTTGAGAAGGGACTTGGAATTGTCCCATCTTCTGGGGGTCTACTTGTAAAGCTTTCTTTCTAGACCTTGTCATAACAACAATCAAACTTTCTTCCTCTAACTCTTTTCCAGCCATGATCTGATCAGGGTGCCATAACATATTAACCCTCCCTTTCTGATTCCTTTTAGCTTGATCCATAGCTTGTTGAACATGGTGTTGATACATCACACAAGATTGTGAGTCATGGGGATCATTGCATACCAAACACCAAATATTTGCAAGAGTGGTATCTGTAGAACACTTTGGCTCCTCATATGCTGCATTCACCCTAACCCTAGTACTATTACTAGGACCAGGCCTTTGATATTTGTTTACATATGGGAATATCCTCTGTTGTGACCTTTCCTGATCTCTCTTTTCCATCGAATTCATTCTATTACTCAAAATTTTCATGGTATTTTGTATATCCAGAATAGCAAACAATTCTTGAGAAGGTTGAGAAGGAAGGGAAGGAAAATGAGGTGTAGAGGATATAGGTTTAGACCAAGGAATAAGATTAATTTGTGGAGATGGATATGGTAAAGAAAGGGGGTCCATGTAGGAGGGATTTGTGGATTGCTCATGGCCACTATTGGTTTCTGAGTTATAGGGCAACATGGTTTTGGGGGGAATTCTTCCCACATTGATCAAGATATTTTTAGCATGGACGACTGCATTATAAACTTGGGGGAAGGTTTCTACTCTAGATTGTTGTGTTTGCAAACCTAGCTCTGATCCCAGGGCATGAATATAATACATATAAGCCAAACATGCAGCTGGTCTAGCAATGGGGGGAATTCTCTTCCATGTTCTGCTAAATCTCAAATTAAAATGAGATAATTTCTTGTTGGGTTTTTTGCATGGATGTAAACTAATTCAGTAGGGAAAAGGGATCAAAAGATTCATTAAATTCTTCTATGAATGGCTCAACCAATGATTGCCATGAAGTAATAGAATTATCTTCTAGAGTTCTAAACCAATGCAATATCTTTCCATGAAAGGACAGGGCTAGAATTTTGACAATAATATTTTCTTCTTTTATGTTGTGGATTGTTGCTAGATTTAGGATATCTTGGTAGTGCTCGTAAGCTATTTTCCCAAATCCATCATACATGGGGGTTGCCTTAGATACAACCTAGGGAATGGCATCCATTTGGGCTAATCTAAGGGGCCCAGTTGAATCCCAGTTAGGGTACTTCTGAAGTGGCTGATTAGGAGCCACATTATGTGCCATATTTTTGGTTGCAGGTCTTCTTGGGGGAACTATTGGGTTTTCTTCCAGAAGCTCTTCTTCTTCAATAAAATATTGATCCAAACTTCTGATAACAACAACCCCTCTTTGAGGTAACTCACAATGAAAGAAATAATCAGGGTTGTTCCTCTTGAAATACCTGGTATACATGAAAGGGTACTGGTCTACAATACTTTTTTAGGGTCTTCTGACTAGGGAGTCGCCAGGTGAACTTTATTTTCTCCGCTAATAAGGTCAAGATAATTCACCAAATATTGATTCCTTCGGGTTGAGATAACAATAACTCTTTAGATGGGTTTCATGTTCCTTGTGAACTGGTCCCACCGGGCATGCCAAAAACTATTGGGCACTAAATTGCACCAAGTTTTCACTCAATATTGTGGCTGTCTATCTTCCTACTTTCTATCTAGGCTTGCACCCGATAGTTGCAGCTCAACACTCAACATTGGATGGACCAAAATAGGGATTTTCGATCCAACCTCCATAGTAGGTTGGTTCCTTGTCAACTTAGCAAGTTGTTGACACAATTATGCTCATTTAGGGTTTGGATTTTAGGGTAAGAGAAGGTTAGGGTTAGAGAGATGTGGATAATAGTGGATGGATAGGTTAAAAACATTGCACTACCATAAAAAGCTCCCAAAAAACCATGCTAAGGACATATACTCAGATCAACATTTATCCCAAAATAGATTGTTTCATATATTAAAGCACAATAGAGAAATGTTGTAGCAAGCAATTTCAATATCTAGGGAATGATAATCCAAATAACAGAATTCACCAAACACCTAGATTTCATAGAAATGTACTTTCCAATAACATAGAATGGACTCAAAAGTAGATTTCAATTACTTATAACAGCTAGTAATCCAAAATAGGCACAAACTAACCATCTAAGTATTTACAGAAATGCAACTATGAAATCCAAACCTCTAACATCAAGCATGAGAATGTGAACTTGAGGTGAAGATCAATGTATTGCTCCTTTCATTCAGCTCTTTAGGAATATTTACAATGGTACAAGCAAACACACTAGAGCCGACCCTTAAAATAGAGGGTTCGACCTCTACTTATAGTTTTTTATTACAATAATCAAGAAATAATACACATAATCTTGTTACAATAGTACAACAAATATTTTAGTTGGCATTAGCTCATTGGTCCATCCTCTAG
This sequence comes from Wollemia nobilis, assembly GCA_028583015.1. Classification (NCBI taxonomy): domain Eukaryota; kingdom Viridiplantae; phylum Streptophyta; class Pinopsida; order Araucariales; family Araucariaceae; genus Wollemia; species Wollemia nobilis. The sequence continues at coordinate 9,128,349 of JAQPPZ010016858.1, read as the reverse complement.
GAAATCCATTGAAAGAAAGTCCACCATGATAGCTCGGGGTCTCTACAACTTGCTGATCACTTAGTGGAACTAAAGCTCAGGCCATTAAAGATCACGCATTTCCATCGATCCTTCTTGGGAGTGAATTACCATCGTCGATATGTAACCACCTATGGTTTGATCTTCTTGGAAACCCTCGATGCTTCATATTTCGATCAACTATTACAATTCTGATACAGCAATATCTTTAAAACAACCAAGATTTGGCAGCTTAACCTCCACCATTGATATTCTTCATCACATGATTCAGATTCAATATGGCACAAGCTAAATGCCATTCTACTTTAAAATTGATGACATCGTCTTTCTTATCAAAAATAGCAGAATCTCCAATCTGGATCTCTGAACCTTGAATCCACTCTGGGATCTATTATATTCAACATTATATTCTTCAATCCGCATTATATTCTTCAATTTGGGTCTGGAGCTAGTCACATACTTCTTCCATCATGAATCCACACTTTCATTATTCCATCGCCCCATATTATCTTCATTCTAGAAAGGGAAGACTTGTTCATTCCCTAAATCACCAATCCACACTTTTCTGCTAGTGACATCATCATCTCCTTGAAAATTTTGCGGATTTGAAGGTAGCATTAATTCGAAGTCGAAAACAAAAGGACCTTCTCAGAATCACCATTCCGCACTTTTCTTCCACTAACGTCATCATCTCTTAGGAAATTTTGTGGATTTGAGATTTGTCTTCATTTCGGAGCCGGAGTGAAGTCACCCGAAATCGCTCCAAACATGAAAACTTCACTAACTATTGAGCGGATTCATATCTTCTGACCTGGTTCCACTTCAAAGCATACTGCAAGGTTTGTGGAATGATGATTTTATCACTTAGTCAAAATTATACAAAATTTTACCAAGTATGTGGCCATTTTGGGCCTACAAAAACTATGCTTGTGAATATTCTATAATATGAAGGGAGGATGAGAAGGGCATATTTTCTATTAGATTTTCTTATCATATTGCAACTACAAATATTTTTTTCTAGTTTTATTGCTCTAAAATTTAGTCCAAAGAGCTCATTCCTAAGGTGAATTTCTTCTTGTGGCTTGCCCTCCAAAATAAAATTTTATCCCTAGACAATCTTAGAAAGAGAGGTCTTATTCTAACCAATTGTTGTTATCTTTGCAGTTTGAATGAGGAGACCACACACCACATTTTTCTAGAGTGCCCCTTCTCCCTTGAGATCCTCTCCTCACTCCTTTCTTCCTTTGAGACCTATTGGGTGACTCCTAATTCTCTATTGGATCTTTTTGAATAGTGGTCCCTTTCTCTTTTTCATTCTCCCTTTTGTCGTGCATTGTGGAAATTTTGCCTTCTTTATTTTTTTGGGGCGTCTGAAAGAGCATAATAATAGGGCCTTCAAAAATATTTCTAGAAACCTAATCCAAGTTAATTATAGAATTTTTTATGCTCTTTTTGAAAATATTTCTAATATCCCCTTTGGCTCTTCTTCCACTCCTAAATATTCCCTAATTTCTAGCTTAGGACTATCTATCCTCGAAGACCCCCAATCAAAACCTCCTAGATAAAAAAACTCATGGACTCCTACTAGGGATTGGATCAAATTTAACTGTGATGGATCTTCTAAAGGCAATCCTGGTCTAGCAGGCATTGGAGGTCTCATTAGAAATGAAAAGGGAGAGATCATTTTTGCATTTGCTAAATATCTTGGAACTCAAACTAGCCATTTTACTAAGGCGAGAGCGATCTTCCAATATTTGGCCCTTCTTGCTAGGATGGATGTCAAAAAAGTCCTTATAGAAGGATATTCACTTAATATCATTAACAACATAAATGGTAGATCCTCCACCAGTTGGAATATAGCTAATATTTTGGATAAATCAAAGAGAGTCCTAAGTAACTTTGAAAGCTTTCAACATTAGCAAATTTACAGAGAAGGCAACTCATATATGGACCTTCTTTCTAACTTGGGTATCCAAATTAAATTATTGAAGGTGTGGAAAGGGAAATTTTTACATGAACTTATTATGGTAGTGATAAGATACTGTGAGCCTCTCAATGAAAGTTTATAATATGTTATCTATTGGGAGTCTTTGGGTCTTCTTGAAGAACACAAGCTTATACTGAGAGGGGGGGTGAACAGTATAAGACCTCTTTTTACTTTTTCCTTTATACTTCAAAATAGTAAAGCAATATACCCAAAGCAATATCAAAGCAATGCACAATATCATCCACAAAGTGACACCAATTTTAACGTGGTTCACCCGTAATGGTCGAGCTACGTCCACAAAACTTTTCTCTAAAAGTTATCTCAAAGTTCTTTGGGAATCCTTCCCAATTACAATGTTTATGAGCCTCGGCCCAAAGGAGATACCTTCCCCCAATCAAAATTTATGAGCCTCTCGCTCAAAGGAGATACCTTCCCCCAATCAAAATTTATGAGCCTCTGCTCAAAGGAGATACCTTCCCTCTCGCTCTGGAAATGATCCCTCGAAGATCAACTGCCTCTACCTCTTGCCAGCACATGGAACTCCTTTCCATCGAAGACCTCCTATCCTCAATGCTTAGCCTAAGAGACCTTCGCCTTCTATGATCACGTCCATAGTAGCTCAACAACCTGTACCAAACATAGTCAATCGGTCTAGTACAAGTCTTCCTCTCGTCTATCAGATCTGTCCAACTCTTGAACAAATCAATCCTCTGCATACAAGCCTTCTCAAAGACTTGCCAAATCTGTCCTCAGGTTCTTCTCATAGAACCAATGCACCTCTGTCCTCAAGTTCTCTGATAGAACTATCAAACTCAGCTCACAAGTCCTCTGCTAGGACCTATCCAAATCTGCTCACAAGTCCCCATCGAAACCTATCCAAAACTCTCACAAGTCCCCATCGAAACCTGTCACAAGTCCCAAACTTCCAAACTTCACAAGTCCCCACTGGAAACCTGTCCAAAAACGCTCACAAGTCCCCACTGGAACCTCGTCCAAAAACTCAGCAAGCTCACCAAGAAAAACTTTCTTAGTAGGAAATCACAAAGTGAATTGTTAGAGACCCAATGTGATTTTTCAAACTCATAGAAGCATAAAGAGAATTGTTAGAGACTCAATATGTTCTATACTCAAATCCCAATCTCAAAACTCAACTCAAATCAACTCAGCTCAATCTCAATCTCAAATCTGAAAACTCAACTCAATATCTGAAATGGATAGGATAGAATGTTTTCTTTCAAGAACATGAAACCCCAACAATTGCCAACTATGCAAAGAATCACATAACAATGATACTCATGTTCTTTTCACCATCAATTAGGGTTTCAACAACAATGCTCATCAAACAAGGTTTAGTCAACCAACACCATTCAACTCAACATCAACCTTGAAGCATTCAACCAATCATCACAAGAAAAGGAAACAAGTAGAAATCCTTTTCCCTCCAAAGATATTTGAACAAAACAGCCACCAACACAATATCACCAAATGCAAAGAATAACTTGCTCAAATCAACTCAATGGAGTAAGCCCAATATCATGAATCAAGTAAAGCAATAACTTGATCAAACAACCTCTATGGAAGCAACTCAACCATCAAACTCAAAACAGCCAACCAAGGGTTCCACCAACTCAATGCAAGTAGCTAGACTCACAAATATAAACCCTAGTGCACAAAGCTTCCACTATCTCAAACCAGAAATTATGCATTCACCAAAAACTCTCCTTAAGGATAACAATGCATAAGTAGTCTTCAACAAACCAGAAAATAGGATTTACACCCAACCAAAGGAAACCTAGTTGAAAACCTTTTCACTCCAACCTTATTTCAGAAAAACATACACCAATCATACTCATAAGAAAAATGTGCCCATACCTTTTTGGAGTAGAAGAAAATTGATCCTTAAAGCTGTCACCACACACAACCCTCAAACTTCCAACCAAGTTAGGGTTAGAACCAAGATAAATGAGCATATATAAAAACTTTCCTTAATACACCTTTTAGCTCCTCTTCTTTAAAAACAACCACCAAAGAAGCCAAAAACACAACAACCAAAACTTACACCTTATATCTCCATTTTTAAATTTAGCATAGCAAAAGACTAATCTCAAAAATACAACCAAAGAAATATCCCCTTATTTCTCCTATGTCTTTTAAACAATGCTAAACAATGCCAAAAATCATATCAAGAAAATAATCACACCTTATAATGGCTGCCCTTGAAGAATCCAAAATTCATGGCACAAAACACGTTTTAATAAAAACGTGACTAATCCATGCACAACTCCCTCCGCGGGGATCGAAACGTAGACCTCCGCCTACGCAAGGCCCAAACGCAGCCTTCGCTGCCACTAGCCCACAAGAGGCTTACGAAGTCCAAGACGGACTTCCTTCCACATGAACGGTCAAGCTTTTCGAAAGCTTTTCAAACCACGAGCTCTCCTCTTTCGCAGCGTAAACAGAACATTCGATCGCAGCCAAACCAATTAATTGCCTTCGATTTTCCAAGTAGGTTTAACCTTAGGAACCTTCTCATATTTATAGTCCATACGTGGACTTTAGAACACGTCGGCTGCAAAGAAAAGTAATTTCGAATTTAATCGAAATTTGCTTTCTAAAGGGTTTAAAAACCCTTAAGTATTTTTAATAAATTAAAAATAATTTCTCCCTTAATTAATTAAATAATTAATTAATTAAAACCTTGAAGGGTTTTAAATAATAATTAAATAAATAATAAAGAGAACCTCCATTGGTTTTAATAAAAACCATTTAACTTGGTTTTAATGAAAAACCCTTGCCAATGGAATCTCTCCGGATTCTCTTGGAATCTTCCACCTTTGAAGCCAACACATCCTCTTAACATTAATGCCATTTCCTTTTGACATCAATGACAACTCATAGACAAGAAGCTAGGATCTCAAACCCAAAATTGCCAACAATCTCCCCCTTTGTCATTGATGGCAAACCATGCTTCTCAACAACACGGAAACTCAACATAAACAACTCCCCCTGTCTTGAGGCTCTCCCCCTTACTCAAATCTCTCCCCCTTTGTCATCAATGGCAAAGGGTCACCTTTGGGGCTCGGGACTAAGAATGAGCCTCTTAGCTTAGTCCCTCCCCCACCTCCCGATGAGGTGATTAATTCTTGGGTGGGAGTAAAACTCCCATTAGGCACTCGATCATCGTCAGCGTCTATAACTTCCTTGTCGGGCCTTCTCTTGAACTCTTTGTCCATATTCCTATTCCTGTCACTGTTCTTGTTCTTGTTCTCATCCCTGTTCTTGTCCATGCCTTGATCCTTGGACCTGATCATGCCACTGTTCCTGTTCTTGTATTCTAGAATTTCAGCTCTACACTGTCTGATTGTGTGACCTTCATTGTTGCACTTGAAACACTTGACGATGTTGTTTCTCTGAGGTAAACCTGATCTTTGAATCCACCAGTTCTGACCAAACCTGTTCTGACCAAACCTGTTCTAGCCAAACCTGTTCTGACCAAACCTGTTCTTGTTATTTGCCTTGCAATAAACTGCCTTGTGCCCAAACTATTGACAAGAGTAGCAATACCCTTGAAAGTAACTAGCACTTCTAAAACTGTCATTTACCTCCTTCACTTGAGCCATGCAATGTGAAGCCATGTGACCAAACCTGTGACAAGCAAAACATCTGCCTTGAAACTTTCCTTTAATTGACCTCTTAGGTTCTGAAAACTTCTTCTTCTCATTCTGAATTCTATTTTCTGTGCATCTATCATTCAAGGACTCCTTTTCTGAAATACTTTCCTCATCAGAACTCTCTTCCTTTTGGAGTCTCTTACTAGACTCTCCAACTTGTTCCTTGTGTGGCTTAACAAAACCAAGGCCTATTTTATCTCGTTGTCTTTCTTTGACCTTTGATGAGTGACTTAACCTTTTTGGAGCTATCTTGAAACCTGTAAAGCTTATCCTTGTACTCTTTAGTTTCCTCTTTCAAAGAAGCCATTTTCTGTTCTAACTCACTATACTCAAGAACCTTAGACTCTAACTCATCCTTGAGTTCTTGTGTCTTAGCTATAGAGAAGTCAAGACTTTCTATAAGATCATCTCTCTCCATACAACATTCATCTAACTTATCCTTGAGTCTAGCATTCTTCTTTCTTTCCTTTTTCAAAGCACTAAGAGCACTAATAAGTTCACTTTCAAGTCCCTTTATTTGTTTGCTTTTTGAATCATCAAAGCCTTTTTCAGATTTCTTATCACTAGAGGTGCTACCCTTTTCAAAAACCATACATGCATCTTCCTTATAGTTTTCTGAAGCATCCTCATACATACTAGAAACCAAATCATTATTTGTGCAATCATCCTCAAGGTGACCAAAATTTCCACATCTAAGACATTTCATGATAATGAATCTATGTTTCGGTTCTTCCTCTTTTTCTGATATGAACAACATCTCATTTTCATTATCACTTGAAGAACTTTCACTATCACTACTAGAACACTTACTTGCTTTGTCTAGGTAGAAACTCTTCTTGTGCTTGTGAGAATACCTCTTTCCTTGATTGTTGTGCTCATCTTTGTTTTTCCTGTGATGCTTGTGCTTTTCAGAATCCTTGCTCTTAGAATCCTGTTTATCTTCATCACTTTCATTCTTGGGAACAAGTATAGTCAGTAGCATAATGACCAAACTTTCCACAATTGAAACATCTTATATTTTTCATACTTTTGTGCTTTCTAGAGAACTTGCCTTTCTTGTTGTAATATGCCTCTTCATCACTAGAAGACTCATCACTATCTTGAAGTTGTTTACCCTTGGAATTCTTGGTAGCCTTGAAAGCTGCCTCTTTCTTGACATCAACCTTCACTTGAGTTCTCAACTCAAATGCTGCAAGTATACTATGGAGCTCATCCTTTTTCAACTTATCCAAATCTTTAGCTTCCTCAATAGCAGAAATATTTTCACTAAATCTATTAGGAAGAGATCTTAAAATCTTATCACAAACATCATTTTCAGCAAGCTCAAGACCTAAGTCTTTCATGGAGTTAACAACCTCATCCATACGAAGCATGTAGTCACTAATATTTTCATCATCATTCATCTTGAGTTGTTCAAACATACCTTTGAAGTGTCTCAACTTGGCCTTTCTGACATTTGTATCACCCGTATGAACCACCTTCAACTGTTTCCACATTTCACTAGTTGTCTTGCAGTGAATCACTTTGGTGAGATCTGCTTTCTGTAAGCCTTTCGAGATTGCATTCATTGCTTTTGAATTGCTGTGATGTAGGAGCCTTTCTTCTTTAGTATTAGGACCATGTTCAGGAATAGTGTACTCATCTTCAATCACTTCCCAAACCTCATTCCCAAGTGCCATTAGATGAACCTTCATCCTTGCACTCCAAAGACCAAAATCTGACCCATCAAGAATAGGTGCTGCATTGCCACTTGAATGATCCATTGTGTTCTTTACTAGCTTTTCCTTCAAGTTGTTAAACTTTTCGAAGGCACCCGCTCCGATACCAATTGAAGAACACAAGCTTATACTCGAGAGGAGGGTGAACAATATAAGACCTATTTTTACTTTTTCCTTTATACTTCAAAATAGTAAAGCAATATACCCAAAGCAATATCAAAGCAATGCATAATATCATCCACAAAGTGACACCAATTTTAACGTGGTTCACCCAGAATGGCCAGGCTACATCCACAAAACTTTTCTCTAAAAGTTATCTCAAAGTTCTTTGGGAATCCTTCCCAATTACAATGTTTATGAGCCTCGGCCCAAAGGAGATACCTTCCCCCAATCAGAATTTATGAGCCTCTGCTCAAAGGAGATACCTTCCCCCAATCAAAATTTATGAGCCTCTCGCTCAAAGGAGATACCTTCCCCTCTGCTCTGGAAATGATCCCTCAGAAGATCAACTACCTCTACCTCTTGCCAGCACGTGGAACTCCTTTCCACCGAAGACCTCCTATCCTCAATGCTTAGCCTAAGAGACCTCTACCTTCTATGATCACGTCCACAATAGCTCAACAACCTATACCAAACATAGTCAATCGGTCTAGTACAAGTCTTCCTCTATCTGTCAGATCTGTCCAACTCTTGAACAAATCAATCCTCTACATACAAGCCTTCTCAAAGACTTGCCAAATCTATCCTCAGGTTCTTCTCATAGAACCAATGCACCTCTATCCTCAAGTTCTCTGATAGAACTATCAAACTCAGCTCACAAGTCCTCTGCTAGGACCTATCCAAATCTGCTCACAAGTCCCCACCCCCTCCCCACCTGTCCAAAACTGCTCACAAGTCCCCACCGGAACCTGTCCAAAACTGCTCACAAGTCCCCACTGAACCTGTCCAAAACTGCTCACAAGTCCCCACTAGAACCTGTCCAAAAGCGCTCACAAGTCCCCACTGGAACTCGTCCAAAAACTCAAGCAAGCTCACCAAGAAAAACTTTCTTAGTAGGAAATCACAAAGTGAATTGTTAGAGACCCAATGTGATTTGTCAAACTCATAGAAGCATAAAGAGAATTGTTAGAGACTCAATATGTTCTATACTCAAATCCCAATCTCAAAACTCAACTCAAATCAACTCAGCTCAATCTCAATCTCAAATCTGAAAACTCAACTCAATATCTGAAATGGATAGGATAGAATGTTTTCTTTCAAGAACATGAAACCCCAACAATTGCCAACTATGCAAAGAATCACATAACAATGATACTCATGTTCTTTTCACCATCAATTAGGGTTTCAACAACAATGCTCATCAAACAAGGTTTAGTCAACCAACACCATTCAACTCAACATCAACCTTGAAGCATTCAACCAATCATCACAAGAAAAGGAAACAAGTAGAAATCCTTTTCCCTCCAAAGATATTTGAACAAAATAGCCACCAACACAATATCACCAAATGCAAAGAATAACTTGCTCAAATCAACTCAATGGAGTAAGCCCAATATCATGAATCAAGTAAAGCAATAACTTGATCAAACAACCTCTATGGAAGCAACTCAACCATCAAACTCAAAACAGCCAACCAAGGGTTCCACCAACTCAATGCAAGTAGCTAGACTCACAAATATAAACCCTAGTGCACAAAGCTTCCACTATCTCAAACCAAAAATTATGCATTCACCAAAAACTCTCCTTAAGGATAACAATGCATAAGTAGTCTTCAACAAACCAGAAAATAGGATTTACACCCAACCAAAGGAAACCTAGTTGAAAACCTTTTCACTCCAACCTTATTTCAGAAAAACATACACCAATCATACTCATAAGAAAAATGTGCCCATACCTTTTTGGAGTAGAAGAAAATTGATCCTTAAAGTTGTCACCACACACAACCCTCAAACTTCCAACCAAGTTAGGGTTAGAACCAAGATAAATGAGCATATATAAAAACTTTCCTTAATACACCTTTTAGCTCCTCTTCTTTAAAAACAACCACCAAAGAAGCCAAAAACACAACAACCAAAACTTACACCTTATATCTCCATTTTTAAATTTAGCATAGCAAAAGACTAATCTCAAAAATACAACCAAAGAAATATCCCCTTATTTCTCCTATGTCTTTTAAACAATGCTAAACAATGCCAAAAATCATATCAAGAAAATAATCACACCTTATAATGGCTGCCCTTGAAGAATCCGAAATTCACGGCACAAAACACGTTTTAATAAAAACGTGACTAATCCATGCACAACTCCCTCCGTGGGGATCGAAACGCAGACCTCCGCCTACGCAAGGCCCAAACGCAGCCTTCGCTGCCACTAGCCCACAAGAGGCTTACGAAGTCCAAGACGGACTTCCTTCCACATGAACGGTCAAGCTTTCCGAAAGCTTTTCAAACCACGAGCTCTCCTCTTTCGCAGCATAAACAGAACATTCGATCGCAGCCAAACCAATTAATTGCCTTCGATTTTCCAAGTAGGTTTAACCTTAGGAACCTTCTCATATTTATAGTCCATACGTGGACTTTAGAACACGTCGGTTGCAAAGAAAAGTAATTTCGAATTTAATCGAAATTTGCTTTCTAAAGGGTTTAAAAACCCTTAAGTATTTTTAATAAATTAAAAATAATTTCTCCCTTAATTAATTAAATAATTAATTAATTAAAACCTTGAAGGGTTTTAAATAATAATTAAATAAATAATAAAGAGAACCTCCATTGGTTTTAATAAAAACCATTTAACTTGGTTTTAATGAAAAACCCTTGCCAATGGAATCTCTCCGGATTCTCTTGGAATCTTCCACCTTTGAAGCCAACACATCCTCTTAACATTAATGCCATTTCCTTTTGACATCAATGACAACTCATAGACAAGAAGCTAGGATCTCAAACCCAAAATTGCCAACACTTCTCTACCTCTACTCAACAAGGTGGTTTATTTGGACTTGGTTCTTGTTTTCCTTGTGTTTTTTTCTATCGTATATATCCCATACAGTGATGTAATCATGTAAAATATCCAGATACCCTTTCAAAACCCCTTCGTTTCATCTTATCAAAAAATATATAGATGGATTTATTTTAATCCAATTTTATTAGTTTAACAAGATAGATTATAATTAGTTAAGTACACTAGATCCATTTAAAAGGTTTATGTTTTTTTTTTAATTATTTAAATGGGTTTAAAATTGGTATGACTTGTAGTATATTATGATCATATAGTATTATTAGAGGCTTATTATTATTTTTTTGGAGAACAAGGGGTTGTACTTGGGTCTCCCACTCTTGAAAAATCATAGATCTCTTCTTTAGAGCATGAGAGGTTACAAATAAATTTAATTTTCATCTCAGTTGAGTTGGTATAGCTAGAAACCTATATCATTTTATATAAAATGTCTACATTCTTGATTTTCATTTTCTAGAAATTTTTAAATTTTTGTGTGAATACAAATATTCTAGAATTCAACATCCTTCTTGACATTTTCTTGCCTTCACAATACCAAAACATCAACTCTACTATTTATAAATTTCATCTTAGTAGAGTAATATTTCCAAAATAGCACACTATCATAACACACTTTATCAGATTTGGATTGCTAGTTTCCTTCCTAAAGCACAAGTGCAACCACAAAAGTTGTAATAAATAGTATATATGAAAGCACATTAATGTTATAAAATAAATCAAAAAATTACCAATGGAAAACATTAAAGTAAATCTTAATCAGTATTTGATCTAGGCAATCAACATTTTCTTGTTATCTTCAGCTAAACTTACTAATTCCTCTAACCAAGTAAAAGAGAATTTAACTTCATGATCATCAATTAACACCCCTCTATTGGCTAGCCTATCTACATATTTATTTCCTTCCCTTAATGTATGTGTAAACTTGATTTCTTCAAACTCTATATCAAGGTCTTGAATTTCTAAAATTATCTCTTGTATATTTCGTGGAGCCTTTGCTTTCCTTAAAATTACATTTATTGCTATGAGTGAATCACCTTCCATCCATACTTTGTTCCATTTTATTTGTTTGCATATATTTAACCCTCCCAATCTTCAACTTCATTATTTGTCTTAAATTGACTATTGAAAGCATAATGAGATAAAATCTATCCTCTATAATTTCTAATTATTCCTCCTTCTATTGGTTTTGGATTTTATTTAAATGCTCCATCAAAATTCAATTTGACCAAATCCAAATCTGGTAGTTTCTACCTTTATATGTTCTTTTTGTTTCTCCTATCGCCAACATCATAATTCCATTTTATGATTTGACTCCATATATAAAGGCTCTCTTCTTCTAGATTAGGGATTGGGTGAGTTGATAGGGTTGGTTTAGACTCCTCTATAGTTAAAAAATTTCCTTTTCATTACCTTTAAATTGCTTTCCTTTTCTTTAAATATTATTCTATTCCTTTCTATCCAAATAATCCAAAGTATTTTATATTTTGATATATCCTAGACTGTCTATAGAGTATCACTTTTAAAAGTGCTATACTATTGTTTTAAATATTCCTCAATTCTGCAATTCATCACCATGCATTTGCCAAACATATTAAGAATCCATTTCCATAGTTTTCAAACTATTGAGGAATGTCCCAAGAGATGATCTATACTCTCCTCCTCCATTTTACAAAGAAAACATTTTGATGGGCCATGAAAACCCTTTTCAAAAGGTTATCCTAGGATAAAATTCTTCTATGACCTACTAGCCAAACAAATATTTTGACTTTATGAATGCTTGGGCTATCCCAAATATCTCTCCATATTCTTGTGATATTCCTATTTTGATGGTGCTTTATACTATATCCACTTATTATTGTGTATTCTCTTGAGCTATTCAACTCCCAAATCAACTTATCTTTGGCTCCCCTCGGAATAATCATTGTTGTTATTTATCTACTCAATCAATTTCTTGTATAGTTGTAAAATAATCTTCTTTCCATTTGTATCTTCCTTCTTGATCCTTGTACAAAATGTTTGAAACCCTATCACCATATTTATCTTGAAGTAATATCATCCATGGTTTCAAAATTGGATCTATATTGAGTGGTTTTTTATCACACCAAGTATCCATCCAAATAAAAATATTTCTCTAGTTCCCACCACCCATATTATACCTTTAATCACTAGATCAATTGATTTTTTAAACCATTGCATAGTGCAAAACCATTTGGTAGAGAGAATGTAGTAAATATTAAGCTTGGGTCATTGGGCTCAATATATTTAGAAAAATTCTTGCCCATTATATTTGACTCTCTTTGTACAATCTCCAAATTACTTTTCCCTTAAGAGCTAAGTTTGCATTCATAAGAAATCTTAAACCGAGACCTCCCCTAGTTTTATCATCACACACCTTGCTCCATTTCACCAAAGGAAATTTTATTTTATCATGTAATCCTGACTACAACAATGACCGCAAAATAAAGATTAAACTTTTTCCTATCAATTTTGACATAGTATACAAGGATATATAATATGTTGGAATGGCATGTAAGATTGATTTAATTAGTTAAAATCTTCTTACTAATGATAACCATATACCTTTCCATGATATTATTTTATTTAAACTTTACTTATACTAGATTCAATAATTCTATCCTCATTCTCCCCTCAAATAAGAGCATCCCTAGATAAGTTACTAGAAAATTTGCCTCCTCCATTTGAAGTAACCTACATATCCCTACTTTGATTTTAGTTGGGGTGTTTAGGAAGTAAACTTTAGAAATTGTCCTATTAAATGTCTTCCCTAATGTTCTTTCATATTCTTTCAATAATTTATTCAAATCTTTGGCCTCGTTTATCCTTTCCATTCCCAAAAGGATTGTATCATCTATAAATTGTTGATGGGTGATGTTTTTGATGTTATTACTAGCCATAAGTCCATTTATAAGAACATATTTGTAAGCCTTCTTCAAGTTCCCACCCAAAACCTCTACCATAATAATTAAAAAATATGGTGATAGAGGATCCCCTTATCTAAGGTCTCTCTTGGCTTTAGATGATTCTATTACTAACCCAATGCCTAGAACTAAATATGAAACTGTAGAGACACAATATTTAATCCATATAGACCATTTCTTCCCAAATATAAACTTTTATAATACTAAAAAAATAAAATCCCATTTTACCCTATCATAGGCCTTTCTCATATCAAGTTTTAAGATCATTTTTTCTCTTTTTTTGAAGTTATTGAATGCATAACTTCATAAAATACTATGATCCCATCCAAAATATATCTTCCTTTCACAAATCCTCCTTGCTCTTTTGAAATATTTTTTTCTAACAATGGTCCTAACCAACTTGCCATATATTTGGAAATAATATTATATGCCATATTACATAGGCTTATGGGTCGAAATGAATTAGACATATCTGCATCCTTATTTTTTTAGAATCAAGGTATGATATATTGCATTTATTTTATAAGGTATGCATTGTTTTACCCTAGACTATTCCACTACCGCCAATAAAGAATCATTCACTATATCCCAATTATGTTGATAGAATTTTGTAGAGAGCCCATCCAAACCTAGGTATTTATCCTTATTAAAAGATAAAATAGCTAGATGAACTTCTTCAAGAGTAATACGCTCCACTAGTTTCCTATTGTCCTCATCTGTTATAACTGAAGGAACTTCTTGTAGAAGTTTATCATTAAAAAATTCAAACTCCTTTGATCCTATAATATTATGATAAAAATACCTTGCCTTCTTTCTAATTTCACTCTGGTCTTCAATCCAAACCCCTTCTATTGATTTAATTCTATTTATTATAAATGTTGATCTCTATACTATTGCTATCCTATGAAAACCTTTGTGTTTTTTATCTCCTTTTAACCAAGTCTATATTTATTTTAATCTCCAAAATTTCTCTTCCTTACTCAAAATATTATGATATTCACTAACTCCCTTTCCTACGATATTGGATTATTATGATCACATTTTTTGAAATTTTGTAAGTTTATATTTTAGTTCTTCTTTCTTCTCAAATTTTTTTCCAAAAGTGTTTTTGTTCCATTCTTTTAATCTAGATGTCATTGATTTAATTTTGTTTGGATGTGTATACAACCCACAATTTCTTGAAGAAATCCATGTCTGTGCTATCATATCAACAAATATACAACCCATCATTTCCTAAAGAAATCCACGTTTGTGCTATCATATCAACAATTTGAGGTTGGTCTTCCCACATCTGCTCATATATAAAATATGATATTTTTTAATCCACTTACCACCTTTTTATCTTTTATTGGCCAACGATCTTAACCAATCCTTGTCAAGGTATTAATTTTAGCATAAGTCCCTTCATCTAGCCAATGATATGGTATTAATTTTAGGTTTTGGCCTCTCCTATTGTTGGTCCATGTATAGTTGTCTTCTTCAAAATCAACCTCCCATAATTTTTTGTTTTGAATAAAAGCTAATAAATCTCTCATACCTTAGGTTAGTTTCCTAATTTCCCCAAATTTTTCATCTAGCTTGGTTATGGTATTAAAATATCCTATGATCATGAATCGGGTTTCTTGGTCTTTACTTCTCATAAAGGCTTCAATCCCACTCCAAACTTCTAATCTACCTGATCGAGTTGTAGGTCCGTAGCAATTTATAAGTATGAAATAAATATCTATAAAGAAGCATGTGACTAAAGAGGTTATCCAATGCCTTGTTTTAAGAATGGGTATATAGAAGGTTTTAATATAATTCCAACAAGTTAGAATTCCCCTTACTTCTATTTCAAAATCTATAGCATCCCATTCATATCTTGTCCATACTACTTTCATAGTTTTATAAACTTATTTTATCATTTTATTAGAGGCTATTATGTATATAATACTTAAATTCAAATTTGAGTTTACTTCTTAAAATTTTAAAAAATTATTTTGTTGAGTTAATGTCATTTGATTATGTTTATATTCTTATTTATATTAAAATATTGTATTTTTCTAATAAACTTCATTTTTAGTAAAATTGGAAAAAATCATATAGAAACAATAACCTACTACTCATGCATATAAAATTTCTATGTCCATTGTTTATTAAAACTTTAGATTTAATATTTTCTATTAAAGATAATCTCTCTCAACTACTCCAAGTTAAAACCAAAAAAATACTATTTCAAATTTTTATTTAATAATATTTAAAAGACTTGAAAAAATGAATTTAATTGCTAATGTGTGTGATTAATTTAAAAAAAGGTGCATATCTAAGGTTTCATATTGAGTATTTTGACTAAAAGGTTCATACTCATGAGTGTAGGATGATGTTAATGTTTTCAAGATGATGATAATATATAAAATAAAGATCCATGTATTGTTAGTTAGAAGATTACCCTTTAGAATAATAAATGTGTTATTATGGATTTTATTCATACTTAAAATAAATAATTGTTTTTTAGTATGAGATCTTATGAAGTTTAAGTCAATCATTATGAAAAGGTTAAGAGTTTGAGTTCTATTAATAGTTAAAATTACCCTCTAACCTTTGATGTTCATATGAGTGATATATATATATATATATATATATATATATATATATATATATATATATATATATATATATATACATACATGGCTTTTTTCGAGAAAAAATGGGGTTGTAATCAAGTCCTCACCCTTGATAAATCATAACTATTTCCTTTAGAGCTTGAAAGTTTATAAACAAGTTCAATTCTTGTCTCAATTGAGTTACTCTAATTAGATACCTACATGTTTTTCATAAAAAATTGAATTCTTGATTCTTATTTTTTGGATCTTCTTCAATTTTAATTGTAAATATAAATATTCCAAAATTTAGCATCCTTTTTCTTGATATTTTCCTTCAATAGCCTTCACAATACTAAAACTCCATCTCTACTATCTATGCATTGCATCTTAGTAGAGTAATATTTCTAAAACTTTACGCTATCATGGTCCACTTTACCATATATGAATTGTTAGTTTTCTTCCTGAAGCATAAGTGCAACCATAATAATTTTAATAAATAGTTTATATGAAAACACATTATAAAATACAACATACATGGTCCATATTAACAAAAGCTTGAATTTGAATATTATTCAATTTAAAAGACTATAGATCTCAAATCCTTAAATTTATTTCTATTTTTGCTTTCTAGAGATCAAGGGGTTGTACTCCAGTCCCCCACCCTTGAAAAATCACAACTCTCTTCTATAGAGCTTGAGATTTTACAAACATATTTAATTCTCTGAAATATTGTTTTTCATTTTTTGGATCTTTTTTAATTTTATGTGTGAATACAAATATTCTAGAATTCAACATACTTCTTGATGTTTTCCTATATAAAGATTCACAATACCAAAAGTTAACATATACTATCTATGCATTGTATCTTAGTAGAGTAATTTTCCCAAAACATCACACTATCAAAGTCCACTTTACTAGATTTCGATTGCCAGTTTCCTTCCTAAAGCACAAGTTCAACCACAAAAATTATAATAAATAGTTTATATGAAAGCACATTAATGTTATAAAATAAAGTAGATATTATCAATGAAAAACATTAAAGTAAATCTTAATCATTATTTGAATTAAATAGTCAACATTTTCTTGTTAGCTTTACCTAAAATTACTACTTCCTATAACCATGGAAAAAAGAATTTAACTTCATGATACTCAATTAAAACCCCTCTATTGGCTAGCCTATCTGCACATTTGTTTTCTTCCCTTAATGTATATGTAAACCTGATTTCTTCAAACTCTATAGCAAGGTCTTGAATTTCCATATTTATCTCTTGTATATTCCATGGAGCCTTTTCTTTCCTCAAAATTGCATTTATTACTATGAGTGAATCACCTTCCATCCATACTCTCTGAAATTTCATTTGTTTGCATACTTTTAACCCTTTTAAAGTTGCTCAAGCTTCAACTTCATTATTTGTCTTAAATATACTATTTAAAGCATAACAAAACAAAAATTTTCCTCTATTATATCTAATAATTCCTCGTCTTTCTGGTCTTCAATTTCTTTTAGATGCTTCATAAAAATTCAATTTGACCAACTCCACATATAGTGGTTTTCACTTTATATTATTTGCCTTCTTTTTTTTCTCCTATACCCAACATCATAATTCCATTTGATCACTTGACTCCATCTATCAAGACTCTCTACTTTCAAATTAGGGATTGGGTGATTTGATGGGGTTTGTTTAGACTCCTCTATGGATAAAAACAATCTTCCTTTTCATTACCTCTAAACTAATTTTCTTTCTTTTAAACATTCTTCTATTCTTTTATAGCCATATAGTCCACAATTATTGTATCTTTTGATATATCTTAGATTCTCTGTAAATCCTCACTTTTAAAAGTGCTCTACCATTGCTTTAACCATTCTTCAATTTTTCCATTCATAACCATACACTTACCAAACATATTAAGAATCCATTTCCATAATTTCTAAACTATTGAATTGTATCCCATGAAATAGTCTATACTATTCTCCAATTTACAAAGAACACATTATGAGGGGCCATGAAAATCCCTTTTCATAAGGTTATCCTAGGATAATATTATTCTATGATCTACTAGCCAAATAAACATTTTAAATTTAGGAATGCTTGAGCTATCCCAAATATCTCTCCATATTCTTGTGAATATTCCTATTTTTTTGGTGCTTTACATTATATCCACTTTTTGTTGTTTATTCTCTTGAGCTATTCAGCTCCCACGTCAACTTATCCTTGGATCCCCTCAAAATAGTCAATATTGTTATCTTTCTACTCAAATTTCTCCTAAAATCAATGTCTTGTATACCTATAAAAAGATCTTTCCATTTGTATCTTCCTTCCTAATCCTTGTACAAAATGTTTGAAACCCTATCACCATATTTATCTTGAAGTAATATCATCCATGGTTTCAAAATTGGATCTAGATTAAGTGGTTTTTTATCACACCAAGTATCCATCCAAATAAAAATATTTTCTCCAGTTTCCACCACCCATCTTAAACCTTTAATCACTAGATCAGTTGATTTTTTTAAATTTTTCCATAGTGAAAAACCATATGATAGAGAGAATGCAATATATATTAATCTTGGGTCATTGGGCTTAACATACTTAGAAGAATAATTGCCCATTATCTTTGACTCTCTTTTAAATCCTCCAAATTACTTTTCCCCTAAGAGATAAGTTTGCATCTATAAGAACTATTAAACCGAGATCTCTAGTTTTATAATCACACACCTTGCTCCATTTCACCAAAGGAATTTTCCTTTTATCATGTAATCTTGACCATAAAAATGATTGTATAACAAAGATTAAACTTTTTTCTGTCGATTTTGCATAGTATATAAGGACATATAATGTTTTGGAATGACCTATGAGATTGGTTTAATTAGTTGCACTCTTCTTGCTAACGATAACTATCTACCTTCCATGTTGGTAGTTTATTTTAAACTTTACTTATAACTAGATTCCATAATTCTATCCTCACCCTCCCCTCAAATAAGGGCATCCCTGGATAAGTTACTGGTAAATTTACCTCCTCCATTTGTAGTAACTTGCTTATGCCTACTTTGATTTTAGTTAGGGTGTTTAGGAAGTAAATTTTGGATTTTTTCCTATTAACTCTTTGCTCTAGTGCTCTTTCATATTTATTTAATAAGTTATTCAAAAATTTAGCCTTGTTTATCCTTGCCCTCCCAAAAAGGGTTGTATCATCTACAAATTGTTGATGGGTGGTGTTGTCAATGTTATTACTAGCCTTAAGTCTATTTATAAGTCTAAATTTGTAAGCCGTCTTCAAGTTCCTACCTAAATATCTACCATAATAATGAACAAATATGGTGATAGAGGATCTCTTTTTCTAAGGCCTCTCTTGGATTTAAATTATTATTTTACTAACCCATTGACCAACACTAAATATAAAATTGTAGAGACATAAGCTTTAACCCATCTAATCCATTTATTTCTAAATCCAAACTTTTCTAATACTGAAAAAATAAAATCTCATTTAACCCTACCACAGGCTTCACTCATATCAAGTTTTAAGATCGTTCTTTCTCTTTTCTTGAAGTTGTTGAATGCATAGCTTCATGAGCTACTATGATCCCATCCAGATTCTATCTCCCTTTCATAAATATTCCTTGATTTTTTGAAATAATATTTTCTAATGGTGGTCTTAACTGATTTGCCATCACTTTGGAGATAATATTATGTCATATTACATAGGCTTATGGGTCTAAATGAATGAAAAAATTATGCATCATTATTTTTTGGAATCAGGGTAAGATATGTTGCATTTATTTTATGTATTATTTTACCCTAGATTATTCCACTACCACCAATAAAGAATCATTTGCTATATCCCAATTATATTGATAAAATATTGTAGGGAGCCCATGTGGACATAGGAATTTATCCTTATTAAAAGATAAAATAACTAAATTAACTTATAGAGTAATAGGCTTCATAAATTTCCTATTGTCTTCCTCTATTATAACTAAAGGTACTTATAGAAATTTATCATTAAGAACTTCAAACTCATTTGATCCTAAATTTTTTTGATAAAAATACTTGCCTCCTTTTTTATTTCACTTTGGTCTTCAATTCAAATGCCTTCTACTGATATAATTCTACTAGTTTTGAATATTTATTTTTGTACTA
This sequence comes from Wollemia nobilis, assembly GCA_028583015.1. Classification (NCBI taxonomy): domain Eukaryota; kingdom Viridiplantae; phylum Streptophyta; class Pinopsida; order Araucariales; family Araucariaceae; genus Wollemia; species Wollemia nobilis. Next base: position 9,108,286 of record JAQPPZ010016858.1, on the reverse strand, counting down.
TATCCATCCTATGTAAAAACTTTGTATTTTAATCTCCTTATTTCAACCAAGTTTACTCGATTTTAATCTCCAAAATTTCTCTCCCTTACTCAAAATATTATGATATTCACAAAGAACTCCCTTTCCTCTGAACTTGTATTATTATGACCACTTTTTAGAATTTTGAAAGTTTATCTTTTAGTTTTTTCTTATCAAAAGTGTTTTCAAAAGTGTTCTTGTTCTATTCTTTTAATCTAGATGTCATTGATTTAATTTTTTTTGGATGTATATACAACCCATTATTTCTTGAATAATTCTATGTTTGTGCTATCATATTTAAAAATTAAGGATTGTCTTACCATATCTACTCATATTTAAAATATGATATTTTTGAATTCACTTACCACCATTTTAACTCATATTGGCTAGTGACTGAACTAATCATTTTCAAGGTATTAATTTTACCACAAGTTCCTTCATCTACCCAATGATCTAAGAGTATGCATCTAGATAATATTTTTTCTATTAGGTTTAGGTCTCTCCTATTTTTGGTCCAGGTATACTTGTCTTCTTCAAACTCAACCTCCCATAGATTATTATTTTGAATAAAATATTAGAAATATCTCATACTTTGGGTTGATTTCCTAATTCCCCTAAAATTTTCATCCAGATTGGTTATGGCATTAAAATATCCTATGATCATGAATCAGATTTCTTGGTATTTAATTATCATAAAGGATTCAATCTCAATCCAAACTTCTAATCTTCCCGACTGAGTTGCAAGTCCATTAACATTGATCAAAATGAAATGAATATATGTAAAGTATCATGTAAATAAAGTGGCTATCCAATACCTATATTTATGAATGGTTACACAAAAGGTTCTAATAGGAACCTAACAAGTTAGAATTACCCTTGCCACTCCTTCAAAATATATAGCATCCCATTCACATCTTGCCCATATTGCTTTCATAGTTTTGAAAACATATTTTGTTATTTTAGTTTCTTGGATACAAAGAATATCATGATTAATACTTAAATAAAGTTCCCTGATACACCTCTACTTTGAGGAGGCATTAGAACACCTTATATTCTATGAGATGATACTCATGTCTCATTAGGGGCTATTGGCCCCACTTACAAATTACTAATATCATATTGTTGTTTGGTAAAGAAGTTTAACAAACTTAGTTTGTGTTCCTTTCTCTATAATTGCTCTTGCTTCCCTATATATCGATTGATAATTTGAGGGTTTTTCTCTTTTTTTCCTTACCTGTTCAAGAGTAGGTATTATTATTCTATTCATTAATATTCTTTCACAGCTTTATTTTTCAGCAAATTTATCTTCTCTTGGCTCTATTATAGAAGCCTTTGACTTGTCCTACTCATTTTATGGTATTTCCTTATTAATGGTAGGGGTATTAACATATACCACTATATTTTATTTAAAAAATTTGTTCTCTTTAATGGTGCATGGTACTTTAAGAGACTCTTAAAAATTTTATGAGACACATTTGGTTCATTGATAATGTTTATACCTAAATCAAGATTATGTTGAATAAATGATTCTTTGTTAATATTTTGAACCTATTGTACTGTGTCCTCTAAGATTTGATATACTTTTTCTTCATAGGATAAAGCATGAGAAAAGTTGGTATTTCTTCCAATATTCTTCCTTAATAGTATCCACTATTTATTTGCTTTCATTTGTCTAGATCTATTTTTTGAAAGTTTAAAACCATCCTCATCCATATCAATTTGTAAGTTTCTCTTGTAATTTTCTACACATGGTTATGTTGGACTCTTCTTAGGGTATGATCTCTCAATATACCCCAACTCATACCATGTTTTATAATATTTTGTTTGGATCCAATTCTTATTCCCATACTTAAGAATGATTAATTTTGGTAAAGCTTTAGTTATATCAATTATGACCAATATCCAAGCTTAAATAGCCATAAACAATATTTTGTAGTTTCTAAAATCTCAATTAGATTATTACCTATTACTTTAATGGTATTCATAAATTAAAATTCAATGGGAAACCCATAAATCCTAACCCAAACTGGTACTAGGGATAGATTTATATTTTTAGGTGAAAAGCCTTCATACCAATGGGTAAGGAAGAATCCTTCTCTTTCCATAAGTCAAGGACCTCTTTTTAGGATTATATATCTTTCTTCCCTAGAATAAAAAAATTCTAGGAATAAACCTTTAGGAAGAAAGGATAGACTCACTCCTTGAGACTTCCAACTCCTATCAATCCATTTTCTCAAGGCTAAAGCCCCTAACCAATACCATTTAAATTTACCAAAAAATTTCCTATCTTTGAGCAACAAGGATCGATCCTTTGTGGTGCACCCATTAACATCTACTACTAGAGATGATTCTAAGGATTTAGATATAAATTTATCTATGGGAAGAAAACTAAAACTTAAAATGTACTAAAATTTACCAAAATATCCTATAGTAAATATAATATTTGATTAAAAAATTATAATAATTTGCATGCAAAATTTCTAAGATAAAATAGAGAAAAAGAAACTTAGATGAAAAATTCTATGCCAAAAAAGAATGTATTGCCTCACTAAAACCCTAGCCCTCCATTGTTCCTCCCATAATCCGAACCCTAACTGACAAATATTTGTGATTTTGTTTTTCGTAACTTGAAAAATCATCATTGCTCTTATTCTAGATGGTTGACTTCATAGGATCATATCTACTTCAATATTGCTCAAATTCCTTCATATGTCTACTTATTTTAAAGCTCTTAAAATTTTTGGTCTGTATATCTGCCTAAGGTAAGGTTGTGTGCCCACAAACCTTGAATAGCAATGAATGACCTAGAAGTTTTGAGGCTTTAGTGGTCAATATGCAAAGGAGGCTAATGTATTTAAAGTTCAAGCTAATTGTTCCTAAAATTTGGAGGGAAAATGTGTTGAAATAAGCAAAAGAAGCTAAATCTAGAAGTTATAATGGTTCAAATTAAGCCACATCAAAGTACATGATACATCCTCTTCTTCATCATCCTGGCTAAATCTCTTGGTATAACTCTCAAATCTATGTGTTCTATAGGAGTATCATTAGACATCAAAGTGGTCTCCTTTCTCATACCTATCATGCATAAATAGTTTGTATATGACATGATTCTTGCTATCCTTGTATCTATAATCGAGGACAAATCTATAAAGATCATCCTCAATCTCTATGAAGAGGATGTCGAGCAGGTGATAAATTACATAAAAGGCAAAATATTTTTCATCAACACCCCATGGCTAGACAACCCAATATATCCCAAGTTATAGGTTGTACCATTTTAGACTTCCCCTCCTTTTATCTTGGCATTCCCTTATTTTCTAGTAATCCCACGGAAGGCATGTGGAACAATGTTCTTGAAAGAATTATCAAAAAACTTGCTAGATGAAAAGGGGTGCTCCTAAGAAACATTGGTGCACGCATGCCTCCAAAGCATCCTAGTGTACTTCATGTCCACTTTCAAGGCCTTGACATCAGTATACCACAAAATTGAGAAAATCCAAAAAAGGTTTTTACGACCAGGATCAGAGAACAAGAAAAAATTTCCATTGATCGCCTAGAATAAGGTTTGCACTAAGAAAGCCCAAGGGGGGTTGGGTTTTAGGAAAATTGGTAAAATGAACATGGCCCTTGTTTCCAAATAGAGATGGAAAATCTTCACAAATGCCAACATAAAATGGGTGTTCATCATAAAAATAAAGTACTTGCAAAATCATAACTTCCTAGATGAAGATTTCCCCACAGAGGGTCTACCTTCTAGAATTCAGTTATCAAGTCTTGATTTATCTTTCAGAAAGGAACTAGATGCCAACTTGGAAGTGGTCAAATCATAAATTTATAGAAATATCCATGGATCTATGACCACCATTTAATTTAGAATCCTAACCTTACCATTATAAAACCCATAACTGATCATGTTTTTGGGACCAAAGTCTTCAAATTTCATAATGGCCTTGTCTAGAAATATCTTCCAGGTAATCTTACTGATCCCAATCTCAGTGATGCTATCAATGCATTGAAGTATCTTCTCAATTCCTACATCATCCCTACAAACCATCCTCTGGATCACCCTATATGGAGAGACTATGACAATAGTCAATTATTAATCAAGATGGCCTACTTCCTTTAGGATGAACCCATTGATTCCTTTATCTTGGTTAAAGCCATTTGGTCCAAATATCTTATCCCAAAAATTGTTGTTTTATCTTGGTTGACAACCCAAAACAAAATTCTAACCATTGACAATCTCATAATCAAAGGCTTGATCCTTACCAATTGCTACTACCTATGCCATTCCAACTAGGAATCGACTTGCCACCTATTCCTTGATTGCCCCTTTTCTATAATGGTCCTTAGTTTCCTCTTGTTGATATTTAGCATTGAGTGGGTCCAGTCGAACATCATCCCTAATATTTTCAATCAGTGTCCCAATACATTTTGGAAAATTTATCTTAAAACTCTATGGTCCTTTTGTATCACTCCAAAATTTTCACATCCTTACCCTCAGGCTATAGGATCTGCGCCCAGAAGGGGGATGCGATAAGGATGGGACAATACCTTGGACTGAGAGGTCCTTTGAAGGTCCCGCCTCTTAGGGGAGGGGTATAAGGGTGAATTTTTTATGGATGGTGGGTTCACCAAGAAACTTTTGGATGGCAGTTTCCATGCCTAGGTTGATAGTGAGTTTGATGTGTTCATTTTGTACTTTAATCATTCAATTCCTAGGTTTGGCCAAGATGAATCTAAACTATTCTATATGCCAATGTTGATTTAAATGAATATATAAATTAGGAATGAATACTAAACACAAAAAATATGCTAGCTAGAACGTAACATACCTGATTTTGGATGTCTGATGAAGATTCTGAGTTTTGTAGCAGTCCAGATCGTCTCAATTCGTACGTAATCATTTGATATTTCATAGGATCATCTCAAATTGCATACGGTCATCTGAGATTAGATAAAATTGTTTGAAATCTAATGAATTCATCAGATGAATTCATCAAAAACCTGCAATCATAGAAACAGGTACAAAATATCGAATATGCAATTGTAGAAGTAAAGGAAAATGATAGGAATAACAACAAACATGCCTAAATCAGAGATTCAAATAACAAAGTAAGGAAAACATAGTAAATTTAAATTCTTGTTATTAACTTTATCATGCGGTTATGCTAAATGAGGTGAACTCAAATATGCATAAACATAATAATTTAAGAGAATGCAGAAATACAATAGGAAAGTGCAGAAAAGCTAAGGAAATGCAAACTCTGGGTTCTGATTGCCCCTAATCTAGACTACAGTTAGGATCATCTCCAATCGTACAAGATCATATGCGCTCCTCGACAAGATCATCCATAATCATCTAGGATCTCTTGCGATGATCCGAGCTAGCTTCGACTAAAAAATAGTAGAGTTCCTATAAGAAAATGCAAAATACAGAATACAGACAGTAATGCGAGGATGCTCTAGTGAATAGGGAACTAAATCTACAGGGAAATCTGTCAGCTAAGGGGTTCAAGGGGTTCAGGGGGATAAACTAGAAAAATACTAGTTTATATAGGATTAGGGGGAGGTTAGAAGGTTGGAGATCATCCCAATCTGGGATATTTCCAACAGGGAGGATTTCGTCTAATTTGTGACGATATCATCCAATGGTCAAAACAAATCCTAAAAATGGCACAAAAAATGGGGAAAGCGAGTAACAGGTAGTTAACGGGCAATTTGGGGTTAAAATTCAAATTTTTATCTTTTCTCTTTTTACTAAGGTTTTAACCATTCCAATTTTAAGGTGCTACATTTTGCACCCTCTTTAGCAAATTTTTTGAATAAAATGCGTTAAAGATGAGTTTTTCCTGTTTTACGAGAAAGCAAAAATGTACTCAATTTTTTAGACGATGATTCTTGGTCGAATCGTACAACTGCTGACTATGGTTCCCCCTCCGTGTTTTTACCCAAATCGAACGTTTGAGGTAAAAACATGAAAAATCAAAAATTAAAATGTTGTTAGTTTTGAATAAAATTAAGAAAAATAATCTCTTCTCTCAGGGATTACAAGTACTCTCGGACTGTTCGGGATAGTACTACACTGAGCGGGGCTCCAGATATGCAGCGATTCTGGAGTCAGGATGGGAATGATACCCCCATCCAGCCAATGGATGGTGATGACGCTGGGGTTGCAGATGGCTACGGTGCCTGGTACTCAGGCATCCACCCTCCTTAGATGACGAGGGCACAGGGTCCTATGCATGTGATTGTGCAACAAATGGGGAGGTAGCACCAGGATGCCATTGAGGCAGCACGAGGTTATGGTGGGAGAGAGCAGTGATGGTCCCCATAGGAGAGATGCCAGTGGATGGGTCAGGCTCCATAGGGGCCACAAGAGAGAGGGTAGAGGGAGGAGAGACTCCCTTCGCATCAGGGGGAGAGACCACCATCACCTAATAAGGGCAATGGTGTTGACATAGGGGAAAGCAACGAGACGGTGGCTCTCTGGGCTGAGGTTGCCCACCTCTGAGCTCAGGTGCAGTCATTGCAAGAAAAGGCTACTCAACTCAGGGCTCAGGTACGAACATTGCAAGATGAGACTACATGACTCAGGGCACAGAGCGAAGGGGTGAGCAGGGATGAGCTAGTGCGGTCTATGATACAAACCACATTCTAGTAGGTGGTATACTTTTAGCTGGCTCCATAGGGTCAGAGGGTACCACTGCCAACCAACATTGCAGAACCAATCCGAATGGGATCGGCAAGGACATCCTCTCGATCGACAACAAGGACCCGAGACATAGCATAGACTACTATGGGACCATCTTCTCCATGGCAGGGCGGGGGAGGAGATGAGGCTAAGAGCTCGAGGGATTCTCGAGACTAGCTGGCTTATAGACTGCACAAAGATTTGTATAGACATTTGAGAGGATTGAGTATGCCAGGGTATAGATTGTGGCATACCAATCCAGTTTTGATATGATGTACATATATTTGTTGATATATATATATATATATATATATATATATATATATATATATATATATATGATCTTTTTGTGATATAACTTGTCCATATGTTTTGATGATGCTTTAATTTTTGAATTATTTATTGGTTGAGTGATGATTCATGTAATTATGTCATTTGGAAATATTATAATTTGATGTCATGCTGTAAAATTTAAATGAAATAATCTGATGTAAACAATTGGTTGTTTTGGTGTGAGTTGATAAAAAAAATAAAAATAAAAAGAGACTTCTAACAATAATTTCAAAGGACATTGTCGTTGTTATAGACCATTTCATGGAGTCACCACTCGCTCGGTCGTCAAGCTAATCCCAGTATAGAAATATTGTTTAAAATTAAAAGAGTGCTTAAGAGACTATCTTAAGACTTTGTGTTGTGATGATGGAAATGATAATGGTTTGATGATTTGTTTTTAGATTTTCATAAAAATATTATGCATGACGTATTTAAAGAAAATATGATTTTTGCTAGGCATAAATTCCTAAGTGTGATAATTTTTTTTTTTGCATAAGTTCCTAGGAACTATACCATCATTGCAAAATTGAATGTTGACATAATGATATGAAATAGAATAAGTTTTCGTTCGTTTTAAAGCATAATTGTGTAACATAATGATGCAAGTCATATGTTTTTATGAATTTGTTTTAAAACAAATGGAAAATAAAATTAGAACAATGGTTTGCACTAGGCATAGAATTTATAGGTATAGACTTATACCATCATCGCGAAATCCAAAGAAGAAAATGGATTTTTAGTTTTATTGCAAGATTAATTTTTGATTTTTGATAAACAGAAAAATAATAATATGAAAATGTTGTTTGAAATCATTTTGTGATTTTGTGAAAAAATGTATATAATTGCTTTTATACAAAACAAAAAATTCTGAAATAAGAGGATAAAATTATTCCAAAAAGAATTACAAAAATATTTTAAATTATCTCAAAGAAAAATGTAGATTTATAAGGGATCCTCATGTGCAAATGTGAGTTCATTACCGATCTTGATTTATCATAATGATACAAAATCTCTCAAATACAAATGTGTGTGCAATTGTATTGTTCATTCACCAATTTTGAGCAAGATAATTTGATACAAGTAATTTAAATTAACCAAATGAATGTTCGTTGACCATGATTTATATGCATGTAACCGTACCAGACTACTATGTAAGTCGGGTTATCAAGAGCTAGCTAATCCATAAGCTGACATAGGTCTATACAAAATAAGGTTGCTAATGTGACAGACATATCACCATGCTAGGGATTACCCAAGGCCAAGCGGGTTGGGCACAAACCACCTGTTATGGGGCTTACCTCATAGTTTTTGAATAATTGAGAATTCCAGGGATTCAAGCTCATTCACCCTTCTTTTATTTTCAAGGGGTAGGGAAAGGGATTTTATTGCTTTTTGCTTTTGCTTTTCTTTTTTTTTTTTTTTGTATTTTTGCTTGATATGTGAGATAATGCTGAAATATTGTTGTGATGATACAAAATAATATTTTTCTTTTTCTCATTTTCTTTGACTTTTAATTTGCTTCCTATACTAGGGATACTTGCTCGAATTGGCTGTAGAGCAAGGGATTTTTATTTTGGGTAGGGGTGAGCTTGTATTTTTGTCAATTCTCAAATATTCTAGACCATGTGCATGATAGGATAGCAGGGGAAATTTTTGCTCAAGAAACCACTTTTACTATGTAGCATCATATCAAATTTGCAATAAAATCATTTAAATGTGAAAAGATATACTTGGTTCAAGTAAATAACAAGATTGGTTCTCTATGCTCAAAACTTTATTTAATGCCAATGTGGACTTTGATATGAGAGAGATTAATAATCATACAAAATAAAATCAAGATATTTATTCATGTGAGTGTGAAAGTGCGGGATTCCAAATAAATGCTAATTTATCCAAAATAATTTAAAATATAACTGTAACACTTCAAGAATTGACAGGTACAAAAATAAAGAATGTTTTTTGAAGATTTTGATGGATTTTTAAAGTTTTTATATTTTTATTTTGATTGATGAATTGAATTTGTGGTATATACAAGATGATCTATATACACTATACAAGGTTATTTGAGTATAGCATGTCTAAGGTTGCTTCAAAATCAAAGGTGGTTTTGAAGGATAATTTGGTTGTGGTGAAGGTAAGAACAAAAGGTGATGAATAAAAGGTAGCGATAACAAGAGCTTTGTTATAATGTAAAATAATGTAGCAAAATATTTGACTTTTATATGTGGAAAATTAATCATGTTACAAAATAAAATGTCAGAAAGATAAGAAGGTTATTCATTTTTATCACTATATTCCAAATCTTTATAAGATGGAGGGAGAATATGTGAATGATATGCATGGGTGTTATTTGGTAAACAAGGATGATCATATATAGATGAAGAAAAGTGATGGACATAAGATAATTGTGACAATGGAGAATGTATAGAACTTGATGCTTCAACCGTTAAATATTCTTCAAATGGTGTTGGGTCACCATGTATGGTGACAATTTTATTTGCAAGTTCAAAATTCAAACATTGGTGGAGAGTGGAAGGGACAACCCTCATTGTATGCATCCAAGGACTTCTAAGAAGCAGGTTGTAAGGTGAAGGGTAATATGCTACATAAAATAAAGTATCCAGGATCTTGGATCCAATATTGAGGGGAAAAATTATAGTACCTTGAGCTTCTTGAATTTCATTGTTAAAAGATTTTATAATAACATTTGATTCATTAAGATCTTCTTCCTTTGTTTTGAGTTTTTTGAATAATTGATAAGTGCATAAATTAAGAGAGGAGCCATTATCTACCATGATAATTTTAATAGGTGTTTCTTTACTAGATCCTGTAATGTAAAGATAGTAGTCTTCTTGTGGAGTAGAGGAAGGAATCTCCTCATCATAGAATGAAATATGGTTAACCTCAAGAGGGTTTACACCATTAATTATGTTCTTAGAGAAAATATGATGAGGAAAAAATTGTTGGCTAGGTATCTTGAACAAAGTTTCCTTGTGAGAACTTTGTAATAATTCTAAAAGGGATATCTTTGATTGAGGATTAATCACTTGTTGTTGGATATCAAAGTGGATTTAAGATTGAGATTTTGATTCTAAAGATGATCTTTCTATGCTTACACTCCATTTTGGATCATTCTCTAGAGCCAAAGATAGTTTTGAAGGTTGGTCAAATGAGGAATCCATCTCTTGAATATCAGATTGGGTTGATTGAACTTGAGGTTGCTCATTTATAGTTTCTATTACAATATTAGTAATATCATCATGAAGGGACACATTAACATGCAATATTTGATTGGTTTCCTGTTGTTGATAATTGAATAGGGGTTCTTGGCGGATCCCCATGTCTTGATTGATTATTGGTATTTGTTGTGTAGGAGTTTGATAGTTTACTGGAGATTTATAATCAGTTGTAGATTGTAATTCCTTTATATTAAAAACACCCTTATCAATAAAATATTGAATTGCACATCTTAAATCTTTACATTTCTGTGTCATATGTCCATCTACTCTATGATATTCACAATGTAGCTCAGGTTTAAACCAATCTACTATGGTATCAAGTTGTCTTATGGAAGGCAGTTCAATCCTATTTGTATCAAGTAAATGCTTGAGAATTATATCCATTGGTTGATTGAGCTTTGTAAATGTACATGATGAAGGTTTTTGAGAGGTTTTTGATATGTGCCTTAGGATTTCAGTCATAAAAGGACCTAATGGTTTCTCACCTCTGTTTTCTTTATTATGGGTAGAATGATTATAGGAAGATTGTGAAGTATGATGTGAGTGCATGGTAGGATTGGAAGAATAAGTATTTTCTTGTTCAAATGGATGTGTTGTATTGAAAGGGTGGAGAAGGATTGTATGGGGATTGATAGAAATAATATGGATATATGGGAGAATAGATAATATCGTTATGAAGAGGATTGGAAAAGGGATTGTCCTGTTGGGTTATGGATGAAGAATGAGAAAAGCATGATGGAGGTGATGTTGAATAGGGATGAGATTGGTCATAATCAACTAATGTATTTGGCTGAATTCTTCCAACATTACTGATGGGATCATATTGATTTGAGTAAAAACTCATGGTTTCTTTAGTACTTCTAAAAGTAATATTTAGTATCTACTATTTAGAATTGAATCTAAAACATACAAACTTGAAATGATGATTTTGTTATTATTATATTTTTTTCTTGTATACATATATATATATATATATATATATATATATAACATATATATTTGTTTTATATTTTTGAATCAGAAATATGCCTATGTGATTCACGTCGGGTTCAGCAAAATGTATCGCTCAAAATTTTTTTCATCCTTACCCTCAGGCTATAGGATTCGCGCTCGAAAGGGGGATGCGAGAAGGATGGGACAATACCTCGGACTGAGAGGCCCTTTAAAGGTCTTGCCTCTTGGGGGAGGTGTATAAGGGTGAATTTTTGACGGATGGTGGGTTCACCAAGAAACTTTTGGATGGCAGTTTCCATGCCTAGGTTGATAGTGAGTTTTATGTGTTCATTTTGTACTTTAATCATTCAATTCCTAGGTTTGGCCAAGATGAATCTAAACTATTCTATATGCCAATGTTGATTTAAATGAATACATAAAATAGGAATGAATACTAAACATAGAAAATATGCTAGCTAGAACGTAACATACCTGATTTCGGATGTCTGATGAAGATTATGAGTTTTGTAGCAGTCCAGATCACCTCAATTCATACGTAATCGTTTGATATTTCATAGGATCATCTCAAATAACATACGATCATTTGAGATCAGACAAAATCATTTGAAATCTATCAAATTTGTCAAACGAATTCATCAGAAACCTGCAATCACAGAAACAGGTAAAAAATACTGAATATGCAATTGTAGAAGTAAAGGAAAATGACAGGAATAACAACAAACATGCCTAAATCAGAGATTCAAATAACAAAGTAAGGAAAACATAGTAAATTTAAATGCTTGTTCTTAAATTTATCATGCGGTTATGCTAAATGAGGTGAACTCCAAGATGCATAAACATAATAATTTAAGAGAATGCAAAAATACAATAGGAAAGTGCAAAAAAACTAAGGAAATACAAACTCTAGGTTCTTATTGCCCCTAATCTGGACTACAATCGAGATCGCCTCCAATTGTACGAGATCGTCTGTGCTCCTTGACAAGATCATCCGTAATCATCTGGGATCGCTTGCGATGATACGAGCTAGCTTCAACTGAAAAATAGTAGAGTTCCTACAAGAAAATGCAAAATACAAAATACAGATAGTAATGCGAGGATGCTCTAGTGAATAAGGAACTAAATCTACAGGGAAATCCATCAACTAAGGGTTTCATGGGGTTCAAGGGGATAAACTAGAAAAATAATAGTTTATATATGATTATGGGGAGGTTAGAAGGTTGGATATCATCCCAATATGGGAGATTTCCAACATGGAAATCTCCAACTGCACAGACGCATTTCTGCCCAAGTTGGAGAGGCTGTTGAAACAGAAGCTAATTATGAAAATTTGATTTTGGGACGAAATCGTTTGGACGTTTAGTTCTAGATGAATTCATCAGATCAGGGATGATTTCATCTAATCTGTGATGATATCATCCAACGGTCAAAACAAATCCTAAAAATGGCACAAAAAATAGGGAAAGCGGGTAATAGGCGGTTAACGAGAAATTTGGGGTTAAAATTCAAATTTTTATCTTTTATATTTTTACTAAGGTTTTAACCGTGCCAATTTTAGGGTGCTACACCTTCTATCTACACCATTTCCTATGGCAATTGTGGCTTGAACATAATGAAGAAGTGAAATTCACGATATCGCCTTAAGGGCATTTACTTGCAATGTATATCAGTTATAAAGCATTAAAAAGGAAATATGGCATAAGCATGTAATCTACTGAAATGAGACAACATAGACAATAAATATAATCAAATTCTCTCTCTATTCATTCATAAATAGCTTCAAAACCAGATTACAAGATATCCCCTTGAGGGCTTTACAAATTTGATACATTTCATTACAATATTCAAGGGATCTAGTCCCTTGGAAGGAGGCCTTTAAGGCGATAAATAATGGTGTGAATTCCTACTTCCCACACTCGAGAGCTATTGTTGGGCTGATAATATTGTGCCTCCTTAGCTCCTCCTCTTGCCTAGCATTCCTATTCCTAAAGACAAGGGATTGAAAGGGGATTAGTAGCACCTGCGTTATAGAAGAAACCCATAAAACCATGAAAGGAGAGCATATTCTACAACAATAAAATGTGATCTACATGCATAAAAACTGATCTACATTAAGCATAAACATATTTTAAGATGATATAAATGCAAATAAGGAAATTTGGAAGCAATATCAAAGGTGAAACAATGCAGAAATAGTGACCATTCCTGGGTGAGCCAGATAAACCTGCAACATTGGGGATCACAAATCCTGCATCAAAACTCCTCCAAATTACCTCAAATTTGGACCAGAGGTTCCTCTAGACATTCCTAAGGGGACTATGGAGGAATTTATCTGAAATTCCAATCTATTTGGTGACCATCCCTAGGTGTGCCATACATAGACTGCTCACCGTCCCTAGGTGGGACGGTTACAAAACTGCCTTAGTTTTGTCAGGGGGGGTTTCTTTAGCCAATGTTGGAATCAATGGATCGAGCCTATTGCCCCTAAAATCACCTTTGAAAGGAAGAGGGTTTCAAGGCTAAGGAAAGGGCAAGTTTTGGTTTGCAAAAGGTGAGGGTTAATTTGTGCAGCACTTCATTGCATAAATCATCAAATTTCTCCTCTTTGAAATTGGGGTTTGGACCTCCTTTTATAGCCCAAAAGGGCATCTAGGGAAAAATGGCATGTTTGGCCATGTGAGGCAGGTGGTGCCATGTGTCCTAATCATGTCATTGATTGATGAGGGGAAGGTTACCCCTTTGGGGCTCCCAATATACTATCTCACTATCCATTAGTAGGTCCCCAATCAATTTGGGGTGATTGGACATGCTAATGGTAGTATTTGATTGCCATTTAGTGCATCCTTTGACTTTTTCAAGGGTCCAGTTAGGGGTCATCCCACCTAGGGATGGTTGTTGATGGTCATCCCTGGGTGGGACGGTCACCAACTGTGACCATCCTTGGGTGGGACGGTCACTAGGAGGTGCCCCAAAACTGCCCTAAACTGCTAGGAACCCTCCAAACTGAGTTTTGGAGGCTTTTGGAAGCCTTTTTCTAGCCTAGAGGGGTGCCCAATAGGGCCATATGTTGTCGATAAGAGGGCATATGTAATGCACTGATAGTCTTATCTGATTTACGTGATTTAGGTGTCTATAGATGCCCCATTTTTGGGATGCATGATGTGAAACAAAGCGTTGAGCAAAAATAGATCACTAAATCATCGAATGATCAAGGTTTTTCATTAACCTAATCAACTTTGGATGCCTCCATTGTGGAAAGAGCATACATTCTTGGAATCCTTTCTATTGACATAGTCGAAGGATCGATTGCAGGTATACCTTTCAGTCATGTTGTAATGACAGTCTTATGGGGCTTAGGGCATACTAGGTCTTGGTGCCTTGTATTCTTGTAAACCTTTACATGGGTCAATTCTCGAGGTTTCAAGGAGGTCAAGCCTATTTAATTTGCTTCTTATGCTATTTCTTTGCCCCAACATGGGCTTGAAAATTTATCTTTAGCCAAGATTCTTTTGAATGCATGGAATTTACACTTCTGAGTGTTTAAATGTTGATTCAATTTATGAATTCATTATTATGACTACCCCCTCAAGTGATGAGTCGATGAGGGCATGAAAAATTCTAAAGTGATGAGTCACTTGACACATATGACTAAATTGGGGTAACTCTCTATTTTGCCCATGGTACTAAATACTTGTTTGGAGGTGATTTTTGACTATTTTGATGAATAGTTTTGGAGGCAAAAGGCCAAATATCTCATTCCCGTGGAGTGGTCCAGCCATGGAGGCCTTCTTGGGGAGTAAAATAGAGTCTTTTGATGCATCCAAAATTATTATAAGTTCAGTCTAGATCCCTCTCATTTTCTAGCCCATTCTGCCTTGTTTTTGGTGGGTTTTTGGCCCATTTTTTGAGTTTTTTGATGTTTTTTAGTGCAATTTTCTTGTGGTATTCCCTAGGGGGATGAGGAAAGAATTTATGACCATCCTAGGGTGGTATTACTAGCCAAAAGTGTGCTCATCCCACCCAAGGGCGGTCGGCTTCTTTTAGAGCTATAAAAGGCCAAAAAGGGCCATTTTAGCTCATTTGTGCATGCTACTTGGAGAAGTTGGAGAGGAGAGGAGTAGGAGAGAGAGTTATGAAGTAGGGTTCTATAAAAATATCAACCTACAACATGATCCAACCAGTGGATGCGTCAGGCGGTGGAGCCGGTGCGAAATGGGTATGGATTACATGCTTTTCTCTGCCCTATTTTATTATGTTTTTGCAATTTTTGCTATAATTTCATGACTACAGCCATACAAAGGTTAAGAAACCCTATGAGGACTAAAATTTATGAAATTTAACTTTTATTTATGTTTTATTTGCAAAAAATTAGGAGTAAATACCAATTTTTTTGTGTTTTTTAGGGTTTTTAGGGTATTTTTAAGGGTCAAATTGACCCTATTTTACCCTTATTTGGGGACCGTCCTTGTAAGGGATGGTCACTAGTGGCCATCCCTGGGTGGGATGGCTACCAAATTAGGGGCCGTCCCTGGGTGGGACGGCCAAAAACTAGGCCAAAAAAGGCCCATTTTTATGTTTTTTTTAGTGTTTTTATAGCAAAATTTTGTATTTTTAGGGCATTTTTGACACCCTACTTTGCATGAGTAGATAGTTAGGAGTCGGTACAGGGTATCGAGTCTCTTTCAGGTCACTAGAGACTATTTGACTACTATATACTAGCATTGGCTCGATGCCATCAGTCTGAAGCAAGTTACACGGTTAGATCCCATGGTGGGAGACCGCGCCTATCTAACTACTTTGATAGACCTATGGGACCCTCGTACTAATACTTTCCATTTAGCTATGGGGGAGATGATAGTGACACTAGAGGATGTATATCAGATACTATGTATTTTGATAGAGGGGTGCTAGATAGTATCTTCTTCGATAGAGCGATGAGAGGTCATAGTGTGGAGGTACTTCGAGCGCTTGGGAGGATGTATCGATTGATCTTCCCAGTGGAGGGATTCTAGTGACTAGATGGTACTAGGAGGGTGTGCTTGGAATTAGGCACACATTTTTGATGACCTTGATCAGCAACATGTTGCTACCTAACTCTTCAGGAGCTAGGTTCCCATGGAACCTAATAGAGCTGGTCTTTACTCTGGTGGATTGCATAGAGGATGAGCCCATAATTATGGCTTGGGGTCCTACTTTATTGGCACAACTATATGATGAGTTGTATGAGATCTACTCTCATGGGTGGAAGGGTTTGGGTTGTAGCTTCCTACTATAGTCTTGGGCTTGGTAGCATATTATAGTGGAGAGACCATGGGGACTACCATGGACCTCTCGAGTAGAGCTACCAGATAGGGAGATTGGCTATGGGGAGCTATGGAAGAGGTCACAAGAGTTAGGATGTAGCCGATGATATGTTGGGGAGGTAGAGCACTATGCAGAGGCTTTTGCATGGCTCAGGGTAGTAGATATCGAGTGGAGACCCTATAGGGGTTGTCCTGACTAGAGGGAGGCTGAGACACATCTACGTCGAGTTTGGTGAGGTAGATGGTTGATAGGGTGACATGGCATAGAGTGAGAGTACTTCCCTTATGATCATGTGCTATGATAGTTTGGGCTATGCCAAGGGTTTCCTAGGGAGCCGATGGTCTATCATCATCATGGGGATGAGAGGACTCTAGCATGGCCTATGGTAGAGGACTTGGGAGATGAGTCAGATCTTGAGGTGGCAGTTTCTTATTTAGATGATGTAGGCACTATAGAGGAGTATGATGCATGGTGGGTCATATGATAGTGGTGAGGGAGGGACCACTAGGAGGGGATGTAGCTGCTAGGGTAGTGGATGCAGCTAGGGGTGCTCTAGATGAGGAGGGTTAGGATGAGTCTCTAGATGATGAGGAGGTAGACATAGGTGAGCGAGTTGTGTCAAGATGTGTTAGTGGATAGGGTGGAGCTGATAGATGTATAGGATCTAGTGGGCTTTGATGAGGGAGACTTGGGGGATCAGGGTATGCAGGCATAACTAGCAGCATGAGATGCTATGATTGTGGAGCTATAGAGTGATCGAGCATTACTATAGGTATAGGTGTAGAGTGCATAGGTTGATATGGAGAGGTAGGCAATAGTGATAGCTACACTTTAGGCATAGGTTGGTGGATAGGGCCCTCGCTATGGGGAGTCTAGTAGTGGTGATCTAGCTAGGATGTAGGAGGAGATAGCACATCTCTAGGGTTTGGTGGTGACCTATCAGACTAGGTGTCGAGAGGAGCGCACCTATATGGATATGATGGAGGATGAGATAGTGCATTGTAAGGGGTGCATACTAGATCGGGCATTAGCCATTGGATCACAGTGTAGCCAAGGGAGCGAGATGGGACACTCATCTACTCGGATGAGGGCTTCGAGCACTTCTCGAAGGATGGAGGTATCTAGAGGTAGTAGATCAGGGGGTAGCAGGTCTGGGAGCTCATGATGGACTCATACTGAGAGTAGAGGAGAGAGTCGAGGTACCGGTCCTATGTGACCATGGTCAGTGGACTCTGATGGTTCTTTTTGGACTTTTTGGGTTGCGAAGTTGGATGACTCACTTTTATTGTAGCCTATGGGTAGTTTATGGACTATGATGTAGCTTTTTGGCTTTTACATATAGATATATATGTATGACTTTGCTTTTATCATTATGTCATATTTTACTACTTTATGATATGAATGCAATGCTTATATTTGCTTTATGATGTTATGATGGATATCTAACATGGATGCATGTATTTATCCGATGATGTGATTTGATGATATGTAGATGTGGATGCTTTATTTATATGCTTTTGTAAATTAAAATATATGCATAAAATAGTCAGTGGTCATCTAAATATTATTGCTAATATTTAACCGGTATCTATCCTAGCTTATGAACATCACTTAATGAACAAAAGTGTAAATGTGTATGATTGGAAGTAATGATTGATTAGATTTAATTTTGTATGATGGATTTGTGATGACTATTTTGATGCATTATATGCTAGCACCATAGACTATACAAAATGTATCTTTATTATTTTCATGTTATTATAACACTTTATTTGATGGACATTGTAATTTTGACAAACATGTGACAACATGATGTAAAATGGAATGGATAATGTAATGTGATATGATATTATTTGATAGTTTTGAAGAGACTCAAACACTCTAGTTACCTAATCAAAAGTCATATACTAACTATACAAGATATTTTGACAAAGTATGCACCTACTAAGATAACCAAGATAATCAATATCCCTGTGTGTGCACGTGAGTTCATTACCATGATAACACATAAGATTACCCTAGTGCAAATGGGATTTATTCAGCCCATCGACACTAGAGATCATTCTGTGAGTCTCATTATCCTGAGTTTCGTACTTAGTTGGATTAGACCACTATATAACCTAGGTTACAACAAGCTAGCTCATCCACATTCAAACATTGGTCTATACCTAAACAAGTTGCTTAAGTGATAGACATATCATCATGCGGGAGGCTACCACCATTGACAAGTAGGCTATCCACCAAACCTGTAATGAGGATCACCTTATGGTTCTCTAATGCTGAGAATTCTAGGGATTCAAGTTCCAGAGTCCTTACCTTTCTTTGACTTTCTCAAGGGAATTGCTCATTTTGATTTGTTGAGCAAGGGATTTTAGTAGTGGTGAGAACCACTATTTCTTTTTCTTTTTCTAGTGATAATAATCACTATTTCTTTATGCATATTTGGGAGTGATAATAATCACTATTTTCTTGGAATATTCTTTGAGAGGGGGATAATAATCATTACTGATTTTCTTTCTTTGGGATACTTACCCTAGTGTAGGGTAAGGGATTTTGGGTAAGGAGGAACTTGTCCTTTTGTCAATTCTCAACATATTTGAACCATTCACATAGGGGGATGAGCAAGATAACCTTTTCTCTTGAAAGTAACCTAGACTACTTTATAGTTTTCATCTTTCCTTGTGCTAGACTTGGATTTATTAATGTGAAAATGTGTTGGGATTTTGATTTATACCAAGAATTATCTAAGTAGGATTCTACCTTCTAAAAATCATGATAGCTTTCTACAAAATCTGAGAAGACAACTAGATATGGTTGAGTGACCAAAAACTTTAACTATGCTTTACTAACAATGGCTAAGTGACGGGAAACAGACATATAATGTAAAGTGTAAATGTAAATGGTATATGTAATATAAATAGGTGGTAATATTGACTCATAATAACAATGATTTTAATAGATGCCTAGTGTATAGACCTGGTGCTAGACATGTATGATCAATTTGGAACAATGCATAATGCAATGATGAGAATGCCTAATGCAATTTATATGAAGTGCAATGAAGCAAATATTTTTGTATTTTGATGATTTTAATGATATTTTTGTAATTTTTGATATATATGTATATACATGTTGACCAATGGGCTTAATGAATGCCATTGGGGCTTTTGGGATGACCAAAGGGCTTATAGATGCCTTTGGAGCATTTTGGGATGACCTAGACAATCGTAGATACCTAGGAATATTTTAGTTTGACCTAGATGGTTATAGACCACCTAGGGATGTTTTATGGGGACCAAAGGGCTTATAGATGCCTTTGGGGATTTTTGGATTGACCTAGATGATCGTAGATAGTCTAGGAGATTTTTATTTGACCTAGATGGTCATTGACTGCTAGGAGCATTTTGGGGTGACCTAGATGGTCAGTGACACTTAGAAAGTGTCTATGACTACCTAGGGGTATTTGATTGTGACCAAAGGGCTTATAGATGCCTTTGGAGCTTTTAAGGTTGACCTAGATGATCGTAGATAGTCTAGGGGCTTTTTTATTTGACCTAGATGGTCAAAGACTGCTAGGAGCATTTTGGGTGACCTAGATGGTCAATGACACTTAGAAAGTGTCTACGACTACCTAGGGGTATTTTATTGTGACCAAAGGGCTTATAGATGCCTTTGGAGCTTTTAAGGTTGACCTAGATGATCGTAGATAGTCTAGGGGTTTTTTATTTGACCTAGATGGTCAAAGATCGCTAGGAGCCTTTTGGGTGACCTAGATGGTCAATGACACTTAGAAAGTGTCTATGACTACCTAGGGGTATTTGATTGTGACCAAAGGGCTTATAGATGCCTTTGGAGCTTTTAAGGTTGACCTAGATGATCGTAGATAGTCTAGGGGTTTTTATTTGACCTAGATGGTCAAAGACCGCTAGGAGCCTTTTGGGTGACCTAGATGGTCAATGACACTTAGAAAGTGTCTATGACTACCTAGGGGTATTTGATTGTGACCAAAGGGCTTATAGATGCCTTTGGAGCTTTTAAGGTTGACCTAGATGATCGTAGATAGTCTAGGGGTTTTTTATTTGACCTAGATGGTCAAAGACCGCTAGGAGCCTTTTGGGTGACCTAGATGGTCAATGGACACTTAGAAAGTGTCTAGTCTATGATTTGTTAACTAGGGGATTTTGATGGTGCTCTAAGCATGAAATGGTCACAAATGACTTATATTCATGGGTTCAGGCTCTTCACTTCCTTCGATGGATGCTAAGCGATAAGTTCTAGGTCCAATCTGGCTTGTGATGATGAATGGACCTAACCAGTTTGCTACAAATTTGTCTCACAAATTGGAGGGCAAATTTGAGTTTTGTTGGTTCTCTTTTAGAACTAAATCACCTACTTGAAAGTCTCTTTGATGTACTTTCAAGTTGTAAGCTCTCTTAAGATGTTCTTGATAAACACGTAGATGCTCGAGGGCATTTACACATCATTCATCAAGCAACGTTAACTGATCTAAATGAGCTTGTCTAGTTGTATCATCATCGATGAATTCTTGCATGGAAATGCATAGTGATAGAATCTCTAACTCCAGAGGCATGATGGCTTCAGCACCATACACTAGTGAAAATGGAGTTGCCCCAGTGGGTGTCCGAATGCTAGTGCGATAAGCCCAAAGGGCAAGAGGTAATTGATTATGCCAATATTTATGATTTTCCTTGATGGTTTTCTTCAATATGGCTACTACTATCTTATTTGATGCCTCTGCTTGCCCATTGGCTTATGGATAATAGGGCATGGAAAAGCTATGCTTTATGTTATACTTTGTTGTTAACACATGCACATCCTTATTTTTAAAGGGTGTTCCATTATCCAATATTATTTTGGATGGAATACCAAAATGACATATGATATTATGTAGCATGAACTCCATAATGCGAGGTCCAGTCGTTGTGGTAAGGGGAATTGCTTCCACCCATTTTGTGAAGTACTCGATTGCCATTATGATAAACGTGTGATGGCCCGATGAGGTAGGTGAGATTTTCCCAATTAAATCAAACCCCCATTGTGCAAATGGCCAGACCGATTGAATCGGTTGTAAGGCCTATGAAGGTACGTGTGTCAAATTTGCATGATGTTGACACTTCATGCACTTCTTAACATAAGCACAACAATCTTGCTCTAAATTTGGCCAATAATAGCCCATGCAAAGAATGCACTTAGCGATGGCCATACCGCTAAAGTGGCCACCACATGTACCATCGTGTGCTTGGGTGATGGCCCAAGCTGACTCTTGTGAGTCTAAGCAATGAAGGAGGATACCTTCATAACTCCGATGATACATTATGTCTCCTAATAAGACATATTTTGCCACCTTTTGTTTGAATGCTCACTTTGCGGCATGCGACAATCTAGGTGGAATATTACCCAGCTTAAGATAATATTTAATCTGGATGGCCCAATATTGCTTTGAAGAAGCCTCAATATTATGAATCATGCTATCCTTTTGATGTTTGTCTCATGCGAATGTTGATTGAGAGTGAACTTGGAGATATAGCATTGTGCTAGTATCAAAAGGAGTATGAGGGAACAAAGCCCCCAGTTAGCATTATTCAAATATTGGTGTAGTTGAGAGAACCTTTCATGGGAAGGCTCAATCTGAATCATGTGAACAACTGGTATAGCATTATGCTCTTCACGCTCAGTCATAGATTGTACTAGCATTTTTACTTGGATAGTTGTGATATCATCTGAAGGGTCATGCGGGATTAGCGACCCTAAGGAAGCCATTGTATCCACAAAATGATTAGATGAGCGAGGGAGTGCCTCTATATCATACCATTCAAATTTGACCAGGAGTTTGTCCACTAGGGCTTTGTAGGCTTGCAAGATAGGACACCTACACTAGAATATCCCTTTAACCTGATTTACTATGAGCAAGGAATCACCAAAAATGTTCAACTTTGTTATGTTCATGGCGATTGTCATTTGAAGTCCTATGATGAGAGCTTCATACTCGACATTGTTGTTAGTACAAGGAAAATCGAGTTTAAATGAAAGAGGTATGGGAGCCCCTTGCGGTGTGAAAAACATGATACCTACACCACCACCTTGCTCACATTTAGAACCATCGAAGAATAGAGTTATGTCCACTTGTGACTCAAGCTTAGTAGAATCAGGTGATTCTAAGATATGAAATACTCCATCATCGGGAAGTTCTATATTTAGAGGTTGATCATCCTGTAGAGGAGCCTCTGCTAGTTGATCGGCTATGACCTATCCTTTGATAGATTTTTGTCCAATGAACTCTAGGTCAAATTCCGTCAACAACATTATCCATTTTGTCATGCGACTATTATGATATGTTCGACTCATCATGTAGCGCAATGGATTTTATTTAGATACAACATACGTGGTATGATTAAGCATATAATGGCATAGCTTTTTGGTGGCAAAGACCATTGCTAAGCATAGCTTCTCAATGTATGCATATCTAGTTTCATAGCTGACCAGTGTGCGGCTAATGTAATAAGTAGCCTGTTCTTTGTGGAATTCATTCTTTTGGGACAACATGGTGCCCAAAGCCAACTCAGTAGTTGAGATGTATAAATAGAATGACACTCCTGGTCATGGTGGAGCCAATACAGGTGGTGAAGCTAGGTATTGTTTAATTTCATCAAAGGCATTTTGACATTCTTCATCCCAATGAAATGAGACCCCCTTGTGTAGCAACCTATTCATGGGTCGACACTTATCCGATAATTGTGCTATAAAGCATTTTATGGATGCGACCTTTCCTTGCAAACTACGTAGTTGCTTAATGGTTGTGGGGGGAGGCATTTCTAATATTACCTTGACCTTGTTTGGATCTACCTCTATGCCTCACTTGGAGACTATGAATCCCAAAATTTTACCAGATGTGACACCAAAGACACACTTTTTGGGATTAAGTCTAACATTGTGCTCTATGAGGCGATCTAGGATCTTACACAATACATCGAGATGTTCATGGCATAATAAATATTTTTCCAATAAATCATCCATGTAATCTTCCAAAATCTTGTGCATGTAGTCATGGAAGATATATGTCATGGCTCATTGGTAGGTAGCACCAACGTTCTTAAGGCCAAAAGGCATGACCTTGTAACAGAATGTCCCCCAAGGCATTGTGAACGCCATTTTGATTTGGTCTTCTAGATTAATATGAATCTGATTATATCCAAAAAATCCATCCATTAGGGATAGCATTTCATGTCCTATTGTTGCATCTACCAATGCATCGATGTTAGGTAAGGGAAATTCATCCTTAGGACTCACTTTGTTAAGATCTCGAAAGTCGATGCAAATGTGAATCCTCCCATCAGGATTTTTTATGGGAACCATGTTTGAAACCCATGGTGGATAATCTACTGAGATGATGATATCAACATCCAACAACTTTTGTAATTCATCTTTCACCATTAAGGCTACTGTTGGGTGCATTTTTCATAACTTTTGCTTAATAGGTTTGATCTTGGGGTCTAATGTAAGATTATGCATGACTATATTTGGGTCTAGTCCTAGCATATCTTTATATGACCAAGAAAAATCTTTAATCCTTGCTTTCAATGCAGCTATGAAATCATCTTGTTCACTTAGGGAGAGACCTTCCCCTAATTTAATGGTATGGGGATTATCAGGATCTGTACCGATATCCCTATCAATTGTTGGCTCAATTGACATGTGAGACCCATCCTCCAACTGATGTGGGGTGGGAATTAAGTGAATGTCATCAGCTAGGTTTGCTTCTTCCATAGGAAATTCAGGGTCAACCTCAGCTTGAAAAACATCCTGAGTAGTTCTTGAAGAAAAGTTAAATGGTTGTAACATTTCCTCACAAGGCCAATACTCTGAGGGTGATGGAGAAGAATCTCCCTGATCAAATTCAATTGCCTCTAAATCAAGATGCAATAGCTTGGATGGGTTATTCAGATTCACCAATGGTGTCATTAAATCTATGGAAATCATGTTGATGGATACATGATCTCCTGCTCTAGGGCGAGTGGGTCTAGAGACCTGATGTTGTCTCATAACTCGTGGGTGTGGCTCGGGTGGAAGTGGAATAACTGGTGGTGGCCTATGCGGAAGAGGGTGAGCCTGCTCTTCATGAGGCAATAATTGGCATCATATGGGTCCTTGGATAGGGAATAACATATGAATATAATACTCATCCTCATCATCCAAGGGGAACATGCACTCGTATTCATCATCTGAGCTATGGCAGTTAATGGGTGCGATGCCATAATCATCTTCATCATCACTCATCCATTCATGAGGAGGACCTTGGTCTTGTTCCTCACTATCATATTGCAAGGTGTGTGAGCTCTCCCCCACTTCATGGGGTTGGGCGACATCACTGGAAAGACCTTGATCTATCATTTCTATGGGGAAATGATCTCCCAAGGAATGAACATGATTCAGATTAGCATATGGGTCATGGGCGAGCTTAGCCTGATGACTTAGGCATAGGTGTTCGAGACTCTCGATGAGGACATCCAATGGTACCAGTTTATTGTGTCCCAACCTGGATCTATCATACAAAAGTTGATATTGGGGTTGACATGGAACACGGTTACCCTACTCATATAAGCCGAGACCAAACCCATGCCAATTGCAATGATCTAAGTACCACAATGCATAGTCTAGATTCGACAAATAGTTTACATCCTCAGAAAAGGGTTCATCATCATCTTCCTTCTGAGGAATGGGTAGAGATCCATACTCTAAACCTCCATATATGAAATTCATTTGATTAGGAGGTAGACCAAGAGGTACAATGCTACCTATGGGAATATGAGGTCTCCCCATATCTTGCACTATCTCCAACGATGGAACTATCATGACATTTCTCACTAGATATTCTCCTATCCCTGTACTAGACATCTGGACTATGACCTAGGATGGTGAAGATGGATGAGATGGAATGGAGGTTTGAGGTGATTCAATACTCACCTCTAGAGGTAATTCCTCATTAATGACACAAGGAACCTCCTCCATGGATATGGTGGAAACTAATGGTGGGCTCTCATCAATAGGCCTCTTCGATGTGTTCCTCGATGGAGGGTTTGACAATGTCGAAGCCTTCTCTGAAGGTGGTGATGATGAGGATGGAGTGGATGATGATGAAGGTGGTGGAATGGGTAGACTCTGAATAGGTGTATTCAATTGAAATTCTATGTGAGTCAAAGGTAATGTCGACTCTGGCATCTACTGCAACATGTTGCAGTATTTGAAGGGCTCTAGATCGGCAGAAACTACGTGCACTTGCCCTTCATGAGTGTATTTAAGACATTGATGTGCTATGGAGGGGACACACTTCATATCCCGTATCCAAGGTCTACCTAGAAAAATGTTATAGGCCATCTCACCTTCTAGCACATGGCACAACGTCGATATAGTCTTTTGCCCCACCTGAATGGGTAGAACTATGGTACCGATAGTAGAGCATATTGTGTCATTAAAAGCATGAAGAGTGTAAGTTGATGCCACAACATGAGATGCTGGCAACTTAAGGTGCTTTAGTGCTTTAGTTGTTATGATATTACTTGAGGAACCAGTGTCTATGAGCACTCTCTTGTATGGTATCTCATTTATACATGCAATGATGTGTAAAGGAGGATCTACCATGTCGTTAGCTATTTCCTTAAGCTCATGCTCATGAAATTGTATGATTGGTTCCTTGCACTATTGCACATGACCCACAAAATCTATGAAGGAGTTGG
Organism: Wollemia nobilis; assembly: GCA_028583015.1. NCBI lineage: Eukaryota > Viridiplantae > Streptophyta > Pinopsida > Araucariales > Araucariaceae > Wollemia > Wollemia nobilis. Next base: position 9,081,995 of record JAQPPZ010016858.1, on the reverse strand, counting down.
ACTCCTATGGTTGCAACTCTATTGATTTTAGAATGTCCATCAAGGCATCCCGATGTGGAGGTGATTTTTGGATCAACTCATAGATGGACAATCATGTTGATGTGGTCCTCAAGCTTTGTGCAAGCTTGCTCTTAATTGTCATTGTTGGCCTAGAAGGAAGGCCCTGTACTATAGGTGGTGTAGTTTGTGATGTAGTTGGAACATCATTCGAAGCTACAGGCTATGCAACTTGACTTGGATATCTCTTGTTCCTGGTCACAATACTCACCATCCCAACATACCCTTGCATAGGGTGTTGTTGCTTCACCTCATTCATCGGTTTAGCAGGCGCTGCCTGTACCTCATGAGTTGGTAAAGGGTCTTTGTATATACCCATCTGCTGATTGGTAGGAGCTAATGGAGCATCCACTTGAAGCTCATTCCTCTCAATCATGTCTTGTACTACATGTTTAAAACCATAGCATGATTGTAAATCATGGCCACCTTGCCGATGAAACTTACAATATTGATCCTCTCGATATCCCATAGGCTTGGGTTTGCCTATTTTTGGATCGTTGGGTTTAAGATCTGGTAAATTAACCATATTTGCAGCCCATAATCGATTAAAAATAGAATCCATAGATTTAGTGATGGGAGTAAATTGTCATTGAGGGCGACATTGTTTTTGTCCCTGGTTCATTGTACCATTATTGTTATAACTCGTAGGAGGAGGTTGAGCCTGATAGTTCACCTTTTGGGGAGGCATAACTTGAGGAGGTATAGGGACATTTATGGCCACTTGATTGACCATAGCTGGCTTTGTAGGTGTTGAGCTATTCTTAGGATTCTTTGTCCACTCCTTATTATGAGGTTTTGTTATTTCTCCCTCTTGGATTTTGATTTCCTCTATGTTTCTAGCCTGTGCTAGAGCTTCTTCCAAGGTAGGGTATTGTTGTAATTGCAATGTCAAAGAGATGGGTTTCAAGCAACTCTTTGAAAATAAATGAGTTAATTTAGTCACTGGAAATAGATAGGGTAGCTTAGCCAAAAGCGTTCACCACCTATTTCCATAGTCAGTAATCGACTCATCCTCAGTTTGTTTCATCCCCGTGAGGTCGGTTAATGTCACCTTCCTTTTGGTGTTGAAGGTGAAACGTTCCAAAAATGCATCAATAAATTGTTCAAATGTGTAGATGCTATGTTTTGGAAGTTGGTTGAACCACTCAATGGCTGGACCAGTGAGGGTACTCAAGAAAGTTCTTAGGAGCAATGCGTCATTGTCCTGTATGTTGAAGCACAAATTTAGAAATCTAGTGACGTGCTCTTGAGCATCTTCTTCACCCTTGAATCTATCAAATTTGGGCATTTTGAAATGCTCAGGATAGATCAGGGAAGGAATGGATGGATGTAATGGTTGGTTCTTTAGCTGACGCAAGGTAGGCTTTTGAAGCCCATTGCCAGTTGTCTTACCTTCTACAGTTTCTAAGCATGCAAGCAAAGCTTGATACACATCTGAGGATTTGATCTCCTCTTCCTTACTTTGAACTCATAGAGGTGGATGAGGAATATTAAGCCTAGGTTGGGGTGGTTGATTGACATCAGCCACGCCTCCATAAGGTGCTTCTACATAATCCTCATTCTATTCCAAATCATCGTAAGCCCCATAAGGTGTTTCAGGTATGGGCCTACAAGGAGGAACTAATGCCTGTTGAAGGTGATCTATGTTTGGCCTATCATATGCATTCTGTTCAGGCCTATGAGGTCTAGGAGGCAACACAGGATTAGGTCTAGGAGACCTATCTTGTTGGAAATTTGGTTGCCTCGGGTGAGCCTCTTGTCTACGCGTGCTTGGAGTTACAGCTCCATGATGCAAAGTTTCTTGAATTTGTCATTCAAGATTTTCTTTCTCTATTTGTTGTCACTGCTCTAAGAGATCTAAGTGATGTTTATCTGACCTAAGTCGATTAAACTCGGCCTGGCGGTCAACATATCTTTGGACCAAATTATTAATTTGATCCATTGTATTAGGTCTAAGTACCTTAGCATTATTGCCTTGTTGTCTATCATGTTTAGGAGGATCTGTGAGATCAATTACGTGCTTCCCTCGATCGAGGGCAGTCACATTGACTTGAGGTTCTCTCCTAAACAAATATTTTTGAAAGACTACTAGTGCAGAGGCACAACGTGCTTTCATTGACACATTTTCATGAGGATAATCTGGATGTTCCTCAGGTCTTCCCTCATAAACAAGGTAAGGTAAGGTGGAATAAGGTCACCTAATTTGATGAGTATCATACTCATTATGATTTTGATACCTTGGAGTAGGGTGACTTGAAATCTTGAGATGATCATTCAACCCTACTCGAGGTGTGAGCTCTTGCTCCTATATATGACTAGGAGTAGAGGATCGAGTAGGCACATGAACACGTGGTATTGCTCTATGTGGAGGCGCCTCATTGCACGGTGACTCTTCTCGAAAGAAGGTGTTTGTAGCATATGAATTAGGGAGATATTTTCCCAAACTAGGACTATGACCTATAGGAGTACCCTATGAAGGAGTCCCCTATAAGCTAGACCTTCTAGTTGACTCTCTAGGAGTAACCATCCACTCATCAGTCGGTCTACGACTAGGAAGAGTAGCTGATTTCCAGGGAGGAATGATCCTATCCCTAGGCTCAACACGAGGACATTCTATATCCTCTTCTCTATTGCCCATAGCTTCTACCCCTGAATGGGCTTGGCTATGGGTACGTACCATAGCTATGTACTCTAACTACTATGTGTTTATCTTCTTTACAATTTCTATGAATTTGAAACAAACAAACAATAGAGACACACAAGCATAGAAGTGATTATCTCATTTTAAATATTTTAAGTGTGAATCCTAAACTGTTTGATGTGTTTCAAGATGTGTTGCTTTGTAAAGAAAATACTTTTCTCATGTTTGATATTTCGTTGGATGATATACTTAAATGTTTAAAGGATTTCACCTATATACTCACACAAGTCAAATATGGGGATGAAATCCATATCCAACGAGGTAGCATAGGTACTACCAACCCTCACCCAACACCCCGTGTATAGTGATACACTCCTCCAAAGAGGAATGCATGCTATTTTGCATGGTTAGGACAGATCTTGGGTCAGCCTTGGCCATGGATGGGTCCCGATAATACTCTTCTCAAGAGCCAATCTAGTGAAGAACACAATCTTATACTGAGAGGGGGGTGAACAAGTATAAGACCTCTTTTTACTTTTTCCTTTATACTTCAAAATAGTAAAGCAATATACCCAAAGCAATATCAAAGCAATGCACAATATCATCCACAAAGTGACACCAATTTTAACGTGGTTCACCCAGAATGGCTAGGCTACATCCACAAAACTTTTCTCTAAAAGTTATCTCAAAGTTCTTTGGGAATCCTTCCCAATTACAATGTTTATGAGCCTCGGCCCAAAGGAGATACCTTCCCCCAATCAAAATTTATGAGCCTCTGCTCAAAGGAGATACCTTCCCCCAATCTAAATTTATGAGCCTCTGCTCAAAGGAGATACCTTCCCCTCTATCTAAATTTATGAGCCTCTGCTCAAAGGAGATACCTTCCCCTCTGCTCTAGAAATGATCCCTTAGAAGATCAATTGCCTCTACCTCTTGCCAGCATGTGGAACTCCTTTCCATCGAAGACCTCCTGTCCTCAATGCTTAGCCTAAGAGACCTCTGCCTTCTATGATCACGTCCATAATAGCTCAGCAACCTGTACCAAACATAGTCAATCGGTCTAGTACAAGTCTTCCTCTATCTGTCAGATCTGTCCAACACTTGAACAAATCAATCCTCTACACACAAGCCTTCTCAAAGACTTGCCAAATCTGTCCTCAGGTTCTTCTCAAAGAACTAGTGCTCCTCTATCCTCAAGTTCTCTGATAGAACTATCAAAACTCAGCTCACAAGTCCTCTGCTAGGACCTGTCCAAATCTGCTCACAAGTCCCCATAACTGTCCAAAATCCACAAGTCCCATGAACCTGTCAAATCTCACAAGTCCCCATCGAAACCTGTCCAAAACTGCTCACAAGTCCCCACCAGAACCTGTCCAAAACCTGCTCACAAGTCCCCACAACCTGTCCAAAACCTGCTCACAAGTCCCCACCGAAACTTGTCCAAAACCTCAGCAAGCTCACCAAGAAAAACTTTCTTAGTAGGAAATCACAAGGTGAATTGTTAGAGACCCAATGTGATTTGTCAAACTCATAGAAGCATAAAGAGAATTGTTAGAGACTCAATATGTTCTATACTCAACTCCCAATCTCAAAACTCAACTCAAATCAACTCAACTCAAACTCAATCTCAAATCTGAAAACTCAACTCAAACTCAATCTCAAATATAAAAAACTCAACTCAAACTCAATCTCAAATCTGAAAACTCAACTCAATATCTGAAATGGATAGGATAGAATGCTTTCTTTCAAGAACATGAAACTCCAACAATTGCCAACTATGCAAAGAATCACATAACAATGATACTCATGTTCTTTTCACCATCAATTAGGGCTTCAACAACAATGCTCATCAAACAAGGTTCAATCAACACCATTCAGCTCAAAACACAACCTTGAAGCATTTCACAATCAACATCAGAAAAGGAAACAAGTAGAACTCCTTTTCTCTCCAATATTGTTTGAACAAAAGCATCCACCAACTCAACTCACAATAGCACACACAACTTTTCAAATCATCAATAAAGGAGTAAGCTCAACACTTTAACCAAGTAAAGAATAGCTTGATTATTACCAATTTAATGAAAGCAAATATCAATCTCAAAGCTGCCCACTTAAGGTTTCACAACTTCACACAAGAAGCAATTGACCTTAAAACATCATGCTTTCATTTCCATAAACAACCAAAAGCACTCTCAACATTACAAGAAATATTTAACCCTTATACACCTTATTTCTCCCTTATAGTCTTATCACAAATAAAATTTATCTCTCATAAGAATGCAATAAGAAATTTCAACAACATCTTCAAAAAGAATCTTTTATCAAAATACAAACAAGCTTTAAACTCCTTATAACTCCTAAGCTGTTTTTCCCTCTAACAAACTTCCTCCATCCGCAAAAACACTTAGCAAAAATTAATTTCGAAAATACCTTAGCCAACATCAAAAATCGCTATGGAGAAATTTGCGCATGAATTCTAACACCACCCGCTGCGTCCACTTCACGACGAAAAACCCTTTCACGATATTCGAACGTGGAACCTCCCGTTCGGGTAGCGCGCCAACAGCCTAGCCGCTACCGGTGCGCCAAAGGCACCCGATGAGGTTTAAACCTCACGCTGTTAACCTTGATCCTTCTGCACCAGGGATAAAATGAAACCACAGTCCCTTCCTTTCCTCTGCCATGACACGACGACAATAAAATTTATGATGGATTCGACAAACGACGAGTGCAGACAAACGAACAACGGATCCATGAAAATCGATGAAGACACAGACGAATTTACAGCGAGCAACTCCTTTCAAAATTTGGATGGGATGAATCTTTGTTTTCATCGAGGGAGATTTATATGCAATTTACCATAAGCTCTTTGACGTCGACGAGGAGTTTAACACGTCGACGGAGGTCTTGGCTAGCGCCCACAATGTTAAAACATTTGCGCCATGGATTAGGAGAACCCATTGCAAATAATAATTTATTTATTTAAAAATAATTAAATGGAACCTTAACAAGGTTTTTAATTATTTAAATAAATACTTCCTCCTGGACCCAAAAGCATTAAACCAATGCATCCACCTGTAATCTCTAAACCTGCCAACTTGGGGTTTGCAAAAGACCTTTGAAACTGTCATGTCGTAACCTTCATCAAAACAAATTATTTGACATCAAATCAAATTCCTTCAAGAGCTTCTTGACATCAATGACAACTTATACACTTGAGCAAAGGCAATGTACCCAAAGTACCCAAAATTGCCAACAATCTCCCCCTTTGTCATTGATGGCAAACCTTTACTGAAAACACTTCTCAAGAGCCAAAACTCAAAACCAACTAGTGCTAACAACCGAGAAACTCGTGCCCACAACGGAGAATCTTCCTTTGAAGTTTTGCTCCCCCTGACTTGAAGCTTTCCTCTTCACTTTGAAGCTCTCCCCCTTACTCATATCTCTCCCCCTTTGTCATCAATGGCAAAGGGCCACCTTTGGGGCTCGGGACTAAGAATGAGCCTCTTAGCTTAGTCCCTCCCCCACCTCCTGATGAGGTGATTAATTTTGGGGTGGGAGTAAAACTCCCATTAGGCACTGATCATCATCAGCGTCTATAACTTCCTTGTCGGGCCTTCTCTTGAACTCTTTGTCCATATTCTTGTTCTTGTCACTGTTCTTGTTCTTGTTCTCATCCCCCGTTCTTGTCCATGCCTTGATCCTTGGACCTGATCATGCCACTGTTCCTGTTCTTGTATTCTAGAATTTTAGCTCTACACTGTCTGATTATGTGACCTTCATTGTTGCACTTGAAACACTTGACGATGTTGTTTCTCTGAGGTAAACATGATATTTGAATCCACCTGTTCTGACAAAACCTATTCTGGCCAAACTTGTTTTGACCAAACCTGTTCTGACCAAACCTATTTTGACCAAACCTGTTCTAACCAAACTTGTTCTGATCAAACCTATTCCTGTTATTTACCTTGCAATAGACTGCCTTGTGCCCAAACTATTTACAAGAGTAGCAATACCCTTGAAAGAAACTAGCACTTCTAAAATTGTCATTTACCTTCTTCACTTGAGCCATGCAATGTGAAGCCATGTGACCAAACCTGGTGACAAGCAAAACATCTCGCCTTGAAACTTTCCTTTATTTGACCTCTTGGGTCCTGAAAACTTCTTCTTCTCATTCTGAATTCTGTTTTCTATTTCTGTGCATCTATCATTCAAGGACTCCTTTTCTGAAGTACTTTCCTCATCAGAACTCTCTTCCTTTTGGAGTCTCTTACTAGACTCTCCAACTTGTTCCTTGTGTGGCTTAACAAAACCAAGGCCTGTTTTATCTGTTGTCTTTCTTTGACCTTTGATGAGTGACTTAACCTTTTTGGAGCTATCTTGAAACCTCTAAAGCTTATCCTTGTACTCTTTAGTTTCCTCTTTCAAAGAAGCCATTTTCTGTTCTAACTCACTATACTCAAGAACCTTAGACTCTAACTCATCCTTGAGTTCTTGTGTCTTAGCTATAGAGAAGTCAAGACTTTCTATAAGATCATCTCTCTCCATACAACATTCATCTAACTTATCCTTGAGTCTAGCATTCTTCTTTCTTTCCTTTTTCAAAGCACTAAGAGCACTAATAAGTTCACTTTCAAGATCTCTTCACCTTCCTCTATATCTTATTTGATTGCCTTTTTGAATCATCAAAGCCTTTTTCAGATTTCTTATCACTAGAGGTGCTACCCTTTTCAAAAACCATACATGCATCTTCCTTATAGTTTTCTGAAGCATCCTCATACATACTAGAAACCAAATCATTATTTGTGCAATCATCCTCAAGGTGACCAAAATTTCCACATCTAAGACATTTCATGATAATGAATCTATGTTTCGGTTCTTCCTCTTTTTCTGATATGAACAACATCTCATTTTCATTATCACTTGAAGAACTTTCACTATCACTACTAGAACACTTACTTGCTTTGTCTAGGTAGAAACTCTTCTTGTGCTTGTGAGAATACCTCTTTCCTTGATTGTTGTGCTCATCTTTGATCTTCCTGTGATGCTTGTGCTTTTCAGAATCCTTGCTCTTAGAATCCTGTTTATCTTCATCACTTTCATTCTTGGGAACAGTACAGTTAGTAGCATAATGACCAAACTTTCCACAATTGAAACATCTTATATTTTTCATACTTTTGTGTTTTCTAGAGAACTTGCCTTTCTTGCTGTAATATGCCTCTTCATCACTAGAAGACTCATCACTATCTTGAAGTTGTTTACCCTTGGATTCCTTGGTAGCCTTGAAAGCCGCCTCTTTCTTGACATCAACCTTCACTTGAGTTCTCAACTCAAATGCTGCAAGTATACTATGGAGCTCATCCTTTTTCAACTTATCCAAATCTTTAGCTTCCTCAATAGCAGAAATATTTTCACTAAATCTATTAGGAAGAGATCTTAAAATCTTATCACAAACATCATTTTCAGCAAGCTCAAGACCTAAGTCTTTCATGGAGTTAACAACCTCATCCATACGAAGCATGTAGTCACTAATATTTTCATCATCATTCATCTTGAGTTGTTCAAACATACCTTTGAAGTGTCTTAACTTGGCTTTTCCGACATTTGTATCACCTGTATGAACCACCTTCAACTGTTTCCACATTTCACTAGCTGTCTTGCAGTGAATCACTTTGGTGAGATCTGCTTTCTGTAAGCCTTTCAGGATTGCATTCATTGCTTTTGAATTGTTGTGATGTAGGAGCCTTTCTTCTTTAGTATTAGGACCATGTACAGGAATAGTGTACTCATCTTCAATCACTTCCCATACCTCATTACCAAGTGCCATTAGATGAACCTTCATCCTTGCACTCCAAAGACCAAAATCTGACCCATCAAGAATAGGTGCTACATTACCACTTGAATGATCCATTGTGTTCTTTACTAGCTTTTCCTTCAAGCTGTTAAACTTTTCGAAGGCACTCGCTCTCGATACCAATTGAAGAACACAAGCTTATACTGAGAGGGGGGTGAACAGTATAAGACCTCTTTTTACTTTTTCCTTTATACTTCAAAATAGTAAAGCAATATACCCAAAGCAATATCAAAGCAATGCACAATATCATCCACAAAGTGACACCAATTTTAACGTGGTTCACCCATAATGGTTGGGCTACGTCCACAAAACTTTTCTCTAAAAGTTATCTCAAAGTTCTTTGGGAATCCTTCCCAATTACAATGTTTATGAGCCTCGGCCCAAAGGAGATACCTTCCCCAATCAAAATTTATGAGCCTCTGCTCAAAGGAGATACCTTCCCCTCTATCTAAATTTATGAGCCTCTGCTCAAAGGAGATACCTTCCCCCAATCTAAATTTATGAGCCTTTGCTCAAAGGAGATACCTTCCCCTCTACTCTAGAAATGATCCCTCAGAAGATCAACTGCCTCTACCTCTTGCCAGCACATGGAACTCCTTTCCATCGAAGACCTCCTGTCCTCAATGCTTAGCCTAAGAGACCTCTGCCTTCTATGATCACGTCCACAACAGCTCAGCAACCTATACCAAACATAATCAGTCGGTCTAGTACAAGTCTTCCTCTGTCTGTCAGATCTGTCCAACACTTGAACAAATCAATCCTCTACACACAAGCCTTCTCAAAGACTTGCCAAATCTGTCCTCAGTTCTTCTCAAAGAACCAGTGCTCCTCTATCCTCAAGTTCTCTGATAGAACTATCAAAACTCAGCTCACAAGTCCTCTGCCTAGGACCTGTCCAAATTCTCACAAGTCCCCATCGAAACCTGTCAAAAACTACTCACAAGTCCCCACCAGAACCTGTCCAAAACTCTCACAAGTCCCCATCAGAACCTGTCCAAAACTGCTCACAAGTCCCCATCGAAACTTGTCCAAAACCTGCTCACAAGTCCCCACCGAAACCTGTCCAAAACCTCAGCAAGCTCACCAAGAAAAACTTTCTTAGTAGGAAATCACAAGGTGAATTGTTAGAGACCCAATGTGATTTTTCAAACTCATAGAAGCATAAAGAGAATTGTTAGAGACTCAATATGTTCTATACTCAACTCCCAATCTCAAAACTCAACTCAAATCAACTCAACTCAAACTCAATCTCAAATCTAAAAACTCAACTCAAACTCAATCTCAAATCTGAAAACTCAACTCAATATCTGAAATGGATAGGATAGAATGCTTTCTTTCAAGAACATGAAACTCCAACAATTGCCAACTATGCAAAGAATCACATAACAATGATACTCATGTTCTTTTCACCATCAATTAGGGCTTCAACAACAATGCTCATCAAACAAGGTTCAATCAACACCATTCAGCTCAAAACACAACCTTGAAGCATTTCACAATCAACATTAGAAAAGGAAACAAGTAGAACTCCTTTTCTCTCCAATATTGTTTGAACAAAAGCATCCACCAACTCAACTCACAATAGCACACACAACTTTTCAAATCATCAATAAAGGAGTAAGCTCAACACTTTAACCAAGTAAAGAATAGCTTGATTATTACCAATTTAATGAAAGCAAATATCAATCTCAAAGCTGCCCACTTAAGGTTTCACAACTTCACACAAGAAGCAATTGACCTTAAAACATCATGCTTTCATTTCCATAAACAACCAAAAGCACTCTCAACATTACAAGAAATATTTAACCCTTATACACCTTATTTCTCCCTTATAGTCTTATCACAAATAAAATTTATCTCTCATAAGAATGCAATAAGAAATTTCAACAACATCTTCAAAAAGAATCTTTTATCAAAATACAAACAAGCTTTAAACTCCTTATAACTCCTAAGCTGTTTTTCCCTCTAACAAACTTCCTCCATCCGCAAAAACACTTAGCAAAAATTAATTTCGAAAATACCTTAGCCAACATCAAAAATCGCTATGGAGAAATTTGCGCATGAATTCTAACACCACCCGCTGCGTCCACTTCATGACGAAAAACCCTTTCATGATATTCGAACGCGGAACCTCCCGTTCGGGTAGCGCGCCAACAGCCTAGCCGCTATCGGTGCGCCAAAGGCACCCGATGAGGTTTAAACCTCACGCTGTTAACCTTGATCCTTCTGCACCAGGGATAAAATGAAACCATAGTCCCTTCCTTTCCTCTACCATGACACGACGACAATAAAATTTATGACGGATTCGACAAACGACGAGTGCAGACAAACGAACAACGGATCCATGAAAAACGATGAATACACAGACGAATTTACAGCGAGCAACTCCTTTCGAAATTTGGATGGGATGAATCTTTGTTTTCATCGAGGGAGATTTATATGCAATTTACCATAAGCTCTTTGACGTCGATGAGGAGTTTAACACGTCGACGGAGGTCTTGGCTAGCGCCCACAATGTTAAAACATTTGCGCCATGGATTAGGAGAACCCATTGCAAATAATAATTTATTTATTTAAAAATAATTAAATGGAACCTTAACAAGGTTTTTAATTATTTAAATAAATACTTCCTCCTGGACCCAAATGCATTAAACCAATGCATCCACCTATAATCTCTAAACCTGCCAACTTGGGGTTTGCAAAAGACCTTTGAAACTGTCATGTCGTAACCTTCATCAAAACAAATTATTTGACATCAAATCAAATTCCTTCAAGAGCTTCTTGACATCAATGACAACTTATACACTTGAGCAAAGGCAATGTACCCAAAGTACCCAAAATTGCCAACAATCTCCCCCTTTGTCATTGATGGCAAACCTTTATCGAAAACACTTCTCAAGAGCCAAAACTAGAAACCAACTGTGCTAACAACCGAGAAACTGTGCCCACAACCGAGAATCTTCCTTTGAATTTTTGCTCCCCCGACTTGAAGCTTTCCTCTTCACTTTGAAGCTCTCCCCCTTACTCATATCTCTCCCCCTTTGTCATCAATGGCAAAGGGCCACCTTTGGGGCTCGGGACTAAGAATGAGCCTCTTAGCTTAGTCCCTCCCCCACCTCCTGATGAGGTGATTAATTCTGGGGTGGGAGTAAAACTCCCATTAGGCACTGATCATCATCAACGTCTATAACTTCCTTGTCGGGCCTTCTCTTGAACTCTTTGTCCATATTCCTGTTCTTGTCATTGTTCTTGTTCTTGTTCTCATCCCTGTTCTTGTCCATGCCTTGATCCTTGGACCTGATCATGCCACTGTTCCTATTCCTGTATTCTGGAATTTCAGCTCTACACTGTCTGATTATGTGACCTTCATTGTTGCACTTGAAACACTTGACGATGTTGTTTCTCTGAGGTAAACCTGATCTTTGAATCCACCTATTCTGACCAAACCTATTCTGGCCAAACTTGTTCTGACCAAACCTATTCTGACCAAACTTGTTCTGACCAAACTGTTATTTTGATCAAACCTGTTCTTGTTATTTACCTTGCAATAGACTGCCTTGTGCCCAAACTATTTACAAGAGTAGCAATACCCTTGAAAGAAACTAGCACTTCTAAAATTGTCATTTACCTTCTTCACTTGAGCCATGCAATGTGAAGCCATGTGACCAAACCTGTGACAAGCAAAACATCTGCCTTGAAACTTTCCTTTATTTGACCTCTTGGGTCCTGAAAACTTCTTCTTCTCATTCTGAATTCTATTTTCTATTTCTGTGCATCTATCATTCAAGGACTCCTTTTCTGAAGTACTTTCCTCATCAGAACTCTCTTCCTTTTGGAGTCTCTTACTAGACTCTCCAACTTGTTCCTTGTGTGGCTTAACAAAACCAAGGCCTGTTTTATCTGTTGTCTTTCTTTGACCTTTGATGAGTGACTTAACCTTTTTGGAGCTATCTTGAAACCTGTAAAGCTTATCCTTGTACTCTTTAGTTTCCTCTTTCAAAGAAGCCATTTTCTGTTCTAACTCACTATACTCAAGAACCTTAGACTCTAACTCATCCTTGAGTTCTTGTGTCTTAGCTATAGAGAAGTCAAGACTTTCTATAAGATCATCTCTCTCCATACAACATTCATCTAACTTATCCTTGAGTCTAGCATTCTTCTTTCTTTCCTTTTTCAAAGCACTAAGAGCACTAATAAGTTCACTTTCAAGATCTTTTCACCTTCCTCTATATCTATTTGATTGCCTTTTGAATCATCAAAGCCTTTTTCAGATTTCTTATCACTAGAGGTGCTACCCTTTTCAAAAACCATACATGCATCTTCCTTATAGTTTTCTGAAGCATCCTCATACATACTAGAAACCAAATCATTATTTGTGCAATCATCCTCAAGGTGACCAAAATTTCCACATCTAAGACATTTCATGATAATGAATCTATGTTTCGGTTCTTCCTCTTTTTCTGATATGAACAACATCTCATTTTCATTATCACTTGAAGAACTTTCACTATCACTACTAGAACACTTACTTGCTTTGTCTAGGTAGAAACTCTTCTTGTGCTTGTGAGAATACCTCTTTCCTTGATTGTTGTGCTCATCTTTGATCTTCCTGTGATGCTTGTGCTTTTCAGAATCCTTGCTCTTAGAATCCTGTTTATCTTCATCACTTTCATTCTTGGGAATAGTACAGTTAGTAGCATAATGACCAAACTTTCCACAATTGAAACATCTTATATTTTTCATACTTTTGTGTTTTCTAGAGAACTTGCCTTTCTTGTCTGTAATAAGCCTCTTCATCACTAGAAGACTCATCACTATCTTGAAGTTGTTTACCCTTGGATTCCTTGGTAGCCTTGAAAGTCGCCTCTTTCTTGACATCAACCTTCACTTGAGTTCTCAACTCAAATGCTGCAAGTATACTATGGAGCTCATCCTTTTTCAACTTATCCAAATCTTTAGCTTCCTCAATAGCAGAAATATTTTCACTAAATCTATTAGGAAGAGATCTTAAAATCTTATCACAAACATCATTTTCAGCAAGCTCAAGACCTAAGTCTTTCATGGAGTTAACAACCTCATCCATACGAAGCATGTAGTCACTAATATTTTCATCATCATTCATCTTGAGTTGTTCAAACATACCTTTGAAGTGTCTTAACTTGGCTTTTCTGACATTTGTATCACCTGTATGAACCACCTTCAATTGTTTCCACATTTCACTAGCTGTCTTGCAGTGAATCACTTTGGTGAGATCTGCTTTCTGTAAGCCTTTCAGGATTGCATTCATTGCTTTTGAATTGTTGTGATGTAGGAGCCTTTCTTCTTTAGTATTAGGACCATGTACAGGAATAGTGTACTCATCTTCAATCACTTCCCATACCTCATTACCAAGTGCCATTAGATGAACCTTCATCCTTGCACTCCAAAGACCAAAATCTGACCCATCAAGAATAGGTGCTACATTACCACTTGAATGATCCATTGTGTTCTTTACTAGCTTTTCCTTCAAGTCGTTAAACTTTTCGAAGGCACCTGCTCTCGATACCAATTGAAGAACACAAGCTTATACTGAGAGGGGGGTGAATAATATAAGACCTCTTTTTACTTTTTCCTTTATACTTCAAAATAGTAAAGCAATATACCCAAAGCAATATCAAAGCAATGCACAATATCATCCACAAGACTTTTCTCTAAAAGTTATCTCAAAGTTCTTTGGGAATCCTTCCCAATTACAATGTTTATGAGCCTCGGCCCAAAGGAGATACCTTCCCCCAATCAAAATTTATGAGCCTCTGCTCAAAGGAGATACCTTCCCCTCTATCTAAATTTATGAGCCTCTGCTCAAAGGAGATACCTTCCCCTCAATCTAAATTTATGAGCCTCTGCTCAAAGGAGATACCTTCCCCTCTACTCTAGAAATGATCCCTCAGAAGATCAACTGCCTCTACCTCTTGCCAACACGTGGAACTCCTTTCCATCGAAGACCTCCTGTCCTCAATGCTTAGCCTAAGAGACCTCTACCTTCTATGATCACGTCCACAATAGCTCAGCAACCTGTACCAAACATAGTCAGTCGGTCTAGTACAAGTCTTCCTCTGTCTCGTCGATCTGTCCAACACTTGAACAAATCAATCCTCTACACACAAGCCTTCTCAAAGACTTGCCAAATCTATCCTCATGTTCTTCTCAAAGAACCAATGCTCCTCTATCCTCAAGTTATCTGGATAGAACTATAAAAACTCAGCTCACAAGTCCTCTCCTAGGACCTGTCCAAATCTGCTCACAAGTCCCCATCAAACCTGTCAAACCAAATCTCACAAGTCCCCATCGAACCTGTCCAAAACTCTCACAAGTCCCCATGGAACCTATCCAAAACGCTCACAAGTCCCCACCGGAACCTGTCCAAAACCTGCTCACAAGTCCCCACCAGAACCTGTCCAAAACCTCAACAAGCTCACCAAGAAAAACTTTCTTAGTAGGAAATCACAAGGTGAATTGTTAGAGACCCAATGTGATTTTTCAAACTCATAGAAGCATAAAGAGAATTGTTAGAGACTCAATATGTTCTATACTCAACTCCCAATCTCAAAACTCAACTCAAATCAACTCAGCTCAAACTCAATCTCAAATCTGAAAACTCAACTCAAACTCAATCTCAAATCTGAAAACTCAACTCAAACTCAATCTCAAATCTGAAAAACTCAACTCAATATCTGAAATGGATAGGATAGAATGCTTTCTTTCAAGAACATGAAACTCCAACAATTGCCAACTATGCAAAGAATCACATAACAATGATACTCATGTTCTTTTCACCATCAATTAGGGCTTCAACAACAATGCTCATCAAACAAGGTTCAATCAACACCATTCAGCTCAAAACACAACCTTGAAGCATTTCACAATCAACATCAGAAAAGGAAACAAGTAGAACTCCTTTTCTCTCCAATATTGTTTGAACAAAAGCATCCACCAACTCAACTCACAATAGCACACACAACTTTTCAAATCATCAATAAAGGAGTAAGCTCAACACTTTAACCAAGTAAAGAATAGCTTGATTATTACCAATTTAATGAAAGCAAATATCAATCTCAAAGCTGCCCACTTAAGGTTTCACAACTTCACACAAGAAGCAATTGACCTTAAAACATCATGCTTTCATTTCCATAAACAACCAAAAGCACTCTCAACATTACAAGAAAGATTTAACCCTTATACACCTTATTTCTCCCTTATAGTCTTATCACAAATAAAATTTATCTCTCATAAGAATGCAATAAGAAATTTCAACAACATCTTCAAAAAGAATCTTTTATCAAAATACAAACAAGCTTTAAACTCCTTATAACTCCTAAGTCTGTTTTTCCCTCTAACAAACTTCCTCCATCCGCAAAAACACTTAGCAAAAATTAATTTCGAAAATACCTTAGCCAACATCAAAAATCGCTATGGAGAAATTTGCGCATGAATTCTAACACCACCCGCTGCGTCCACTTCACGACGAAAAACCCTTTCACGATATTCGAACGTGGAACCTCCCGTTCGGGTAGCGCGCCAACAACCTAGCCGCTACCGATGCGCCAAAGGCACCCGATGAGGTTTAAACCTCACGTTGTTAACCTTGATCCTTCTGCACCAGGGATAAAATGAAACCACAGTCCCTTCCTTTCCTCTATCGTGACACGACGACAATAAAATTTACGACGGATTCGACAAACGACGAGTGCAGACAAACGAACAACGGATCCACGAAAATCGATGAATACACAGACGAATTTACAGCGAGCAACTCCTTTCAAAATTTGGATGGGATGAATCTTTGTTTTCATCGAGGGAGATTTATATGCAATTTACCATAAGCTCTTTGACGTCGACGAGGAGTTTAACACGTCGACGGAGGTCTTTGCTAGCGCCCACAATGTTAAAACATTTGCGCCATGGATTAGGAGAACCCATTGCAAATAATAATTTATTTATTTAAAAATAATTAAATGGAACCTTAACAAGGTTTTTAATTATTTAAATAAATACTTCCTCCTCGACCCAAATGCATTAAACCAATGCATCCACCTGTAATCTCTAAACCTTCCAACTTGGGGTTTGCAAAAGACCTTTGAAATCGTCATGCCGTAACCTTCATCAAAACAAATTATTTGACATCAAATCAAATTCCTTCAAGAGCTTCTTGACATCAATGACAACTTATACACTTGAGCAAAGGCAATGTACCCAAAGTACCCAAAATTGCCAACATCAAGTGGTAATTACCTCCATTGTTGGTCTCGATCAATGGGTTGGATGTGAGAGCCCAATGCCATCGATGTTAAAAAGAAACTCGATGTGTGGGATTCCTTTTAAAAATTGAAAGAAAGAAAAATAGCACTCAATTATTATTTACTAAATGCATAAAGGTGTGTTTTTCTTTCAGAGTAATAGTAGCATAAAAGGGAAACCAAAAAAATGCAAAACCTATATGACCTTAACCTTTGTGGGTAAGGTTCCAACAGGAAAACCAGACAAAATAGTGAATTTTACTATATTTTCCTCTATTTTTGTAAAATAATTAATGCATAATTTTGGAAAGAGAAATTATAACCTTTCTATGCAAAGAATAAGCAAGGAAAACATGAAATTTGGCAATTTTAAAAAGTCAAAATTTCAGTGCAAAAAGGTGTAAAATGGAACCTGAAAGTTATTTTTGCAAATTTTTATAGAAACCCTATGGTTTTGTGGTCATCCCTGTCAAGGACGGTAGCATATTGGGGTCATCCCACACAGTGCCATGTAGTTTGCCATCTCACCCAATGCCACCTAAAAGCAAAGGGGTCATTTTTTCTCAGAATGATCAGTGCCTGCAACAAATAAAACCAAAAATAAAGGTCCAAATTAGCACAATCCAAGGGGATATTTGAAATAAACTTAGATACCGTGATCACCACTAAAGAAGTGAAATTCATGATATCACCTTAAGGGCATTTACTTGCAATGTATATCAGTTATAAAGCATTAAAAAGGAAAGATGGCACAAGCATGTAATATACTGAAATGAGACAACATAGAAAATAAAGATAATAAAATTCTCTATCTATTCATTCATCCATAGCTTTAAAACCATATTACAAGACATCCCCTTGAGGGATTTACAAATTTGATACATTTCATTACAATCTTCAAGGGATCTAGTCCCTTGGAAGGAAGCCCTTAAGGTGATAAATAATAGTTGTGAATTCCTGATTCCCACACTCAAGAGCTATTGTTGGGTTGATAAGCGTGTGCTTCCTTAGCTCCTCCTCTTGCCTAGCATTCCTGTTCCTGAAGACAAGGGATTTAAATGGGATTAAAAGCATCTGCATTATAGAATAAAGCCATTAAACCATGAAAAGGAAGCATATTCTACAACCATAAAAAGTGATATACATGCATGAAAACTAATCTACAATTAACATAAACATTTTTTTAAGCTATTCTTAATGTAAACAAGGAAATGTGGAAGCAAGATCAAAGGTGAAACAATACAAAAATAGTGACCACTCTTGGGTGAGCCAGACAAACCTACAAGTTTGGGGACCTCAAATCCTACATCAAAACTCCTCTAAATTACCTCAAATTTGGACCAGAGGTTCCTCTAGACATTCGCAAGGGGTCTATAGAGGAATTTCTCTAAAATTATAATCTATTTGGTTGTCGTACCTAGGTGTGACATACACAAACTACTAACCGTCCCTAGGTGGGGTGGTCACAAAACTACCTTATTTTTGTCACCTATGCCTATGGAAATTGGTACAAAACTTGGGTAGAGGTGTTATCAATAGATGGGACCAAAGAATACTTCATTTTTTCTAGTTTGGAATCAGTGGATCGAGCCTATTTCCCCTAAAATCACCTTCGAATGAAGAGGGTTTCAAGGCCTAGGTAAGGCGGGTTTTTGGTTTGCAAAAGGTGGGGTTTAATTTGTGCAGCACTTCGTTGCTCAAATGTCAAGTTTCTCCTCTTTTGAAATGAGGGTTTGGAACTCCTTTTATATCCCAAAAGGGCATCTAGGATAAAATGGCATGTTTGGCCATGCGAGGCAGGTGGTGTCATGTGTCCTAATTTCATCATTGATTGATCCCCAATCTACTGCCTCACTATACATTTGTATATCCCCAATCAATTTGGGATGATTGGATGCATTAATGGCAGTATTTGATTGCCATTTAGTGCATCCTTTGACTTTTTCAAATGTCCAGTTAAGGGTCGTCCCACCCAGGGATGATTATGGATGGTTGTCCCTGGGTTGGACGATCACCAACTATGATTGTCCCTTGGTGGGACAGTCCCTAGGAGGTGCCCCAAAACTGCCCTAAACTTCTAGGAACCCTCCAAACTGAGTTTTGGAGCCTTTTTCTAGCCTAGAGGGGTGTCCAAAAGGGCCATATATTATCGATAAGAGGGCATATGTGATGCACTGATAGTCTTATCTGATTTACATGATTTAGGTGTCTATGCATAATAGTAGAGCTTTTATAAACATCTACAAGGATTCCATTTCTATTAGTGCCAGAGTGCTATGCACCACCATAAAGAATGCCCAGATGATCCCCTACTCCAAATCTCCCTATATGGGTCTCAAAGCAACCATTGCTTTATCTCTCAATATTTCATCGAAGATATCTCAACCATCCATCCCATCAAGAGAAATGGTCAATTAGACCCCACCTCCTACTGAATGGCTAAAGCTAAATTTTGATGGTGCTACAAAAGGAAATCCTAGGAAATTCTAGGGTGACAAATTTGTTAGAAACCATAATGAGAGCATTATACTTGCCTTTGCTAAAAACTTGGGAGTTTAAACAAACCATGTAGCCAAATCCAAAGCTTTGTACAGGGGCCTCTCCATTATCAGTGATATGCCATGCAAACTTATCATTGAAGGTGACTCATTAAACATCATCGATTATATTAAAAGTGATAATATGTCAGCTTGGAGAGTGGCTACTCCTATTCTTGAATCTAAGAAACTCATTTGCATCTATGATAACATCATAATCATCCAATATATTTATAGGGAAGGCAACCATGTTGCTGACTTATTGGCCAACCTCAACCTTCACATGGAATCTCTTCAAGTTTGGTGGAATGACTTACCCCTAACACTCATAGGTGTGACCTCTAATGATTGGTCTCAAGCAATTTAATTTGATCTCGTGTCCTTTGATGATTGGTCCTAGGTATTTTGAATTAATCTCAAGGATTCCTTTGACCTCTAGTCATTGTGTATCCTATGGCATTGTCCCCATCACCCTTGATACCTTCCCATGCATCACCACTTTCCATCCCCATTCTTGGTCCTTATCCTACTTTGGCCTACCATCTATCACCTCCACTCCTAATTCTTTAGGAGACCCTAGCCTTCTACCTTCCACCCCATCACTTCTCCCTTGGCATCCCTAGCCTCACCACTTTGACCATATATCACCTCCATCCCTGCTCCCCTACCTTTACTAACCCTACCATCCTAACCACCCCCATCAATCCCACTATCCTTGTCACCCCTCACACCCTCCACCACCCTCTCACCATTTGTTATCCTTCCATTGTGGCCTTGAATTTAAAATACCACTATACCAAATCCATCCACATCATGATAAAAATTGTGATCACCTTTTGCTTCGCACAAGTTTATTACTTCCAAAGCACCCAATTTTATTATTCAAGGATTACTCATTTCCAAGATAAGCACTCCTCTGATGACAATCATGTTTCATCTCAACCCAGGGTGTACATTTCCCATGCCATGAATCCCTTGAAGATCATATTTAACCAATCCTAAAAGTATTACACATTTGAAGGCAATTCCATTTTGCCCTAGCTTCGGATGTACCTTTCCCACATGACAAATTTGTTGTGAATCAGGGCTCACGCTTCCAAGATCACCATCACTAGAGTCCATCAATGACTAATGAAGCATCTCACTTCCAGAAGCTTCACCATGTATCCCATACATTATTATCTAGGAACCATCACCCTACAACATTATTTAGAGGCCCTTAAGGATTCTTTCTACCATAATTACCTAAATTCCTTGGTATCCCTCAACATCAATACAAAACATATTCTTGAATTTCCCCTATTTTGGTCAAGAATGGACGTATTGGAGTCTAAATACCTGCAACTCAACCCTATTATCAAGGATATCCTCAACATCCATGGGTTTCTCCCATTCATAAAGAAATTCTATGGTAGTGATGCTATTATCTTTGTTGAGTTTATGAAATCTTGGAACCATGGTCAAGTTTCTATTCATGGCCTGGACTTCACGGTTAGCATCCAGTGAGTTGCTAAAATTATAGAATTTCCTAATAATGACAAGGTCATCTAACAAGACAAGAATTCTATGGTTAATGAAATCAACTCCTTTGTTGATAAGGGAAAGAAGCTCATTTAGGATAATGGAAAAATCATTCGTAAATCCATCCCTAGCCTATGGGATTGAGTCATGATCCCAATGATGCAATTATTCACCATAGATATGATTGAATCACCCCTCTATAGCTTCCATATCACCTTTCTAAACCATTTATGAGATGTGAAGCTCATTAACATTCCTAACTATCTCTACCATTCCATCGAAATTACCATTGATAGTGTTAGGAAAAACTCATCCCAACCCATTCATCAAGGCCTCCATTTAATACTTTACTATGATGCCCTTGATAGACAAGACCAAAAATCTATCATCACTGCTATCCCATCCAAACAAACCTCTATCCACAGCTCAAGTCAGGAAACCCCTAACATTAAAATTACTGATGATGATGATGAGTGGGAAAAAGAATCCCTTGTTTCTTCCAAATAGGGCAAAAATACACCTTCTAGGTCATTTTATGGTACCACCTTGTAGTTTTTTTTCCACCAATACACTAAAACCAAGGTGCCAAGGACCAAGCAGAAAGATAGCCCCGTTATGCCATGAGATTCTCCTCACCTTAACCAAGTAAATATCAAAAATTCATCCTCAAAGGTGATGATTAAGGATAGTCTTCCTAGCTTGAAGTTCTTCAAGCCCTTGGGTGAGTTCACCACCAATATGTTTTAGAAGACTATCACTGACCCTCTTGCTGGAATTGTGGTGACCATGTCTATCGTTGCTAATGTAGTAAAAATTACTTGGATGTTGTATAACCATACTAAAAAGGTGTTGGATGAACTCCTTCGCCAGCTCAAAGACCTCCAGAATAACGAGGACATGAAGCCTACCAATAATATTGATTCTGAATGAGGTGGTGGTCCTCTCCTACTTCTTGGGATCATCTTGCTGATTTTGATCATTTTGTCTATTCTATATTTCTGGGCTACCCTCCATAGTCCCAATTTCTAGTTTTGTTGTAAATATTTGTGTGACCTTGTTTCCTTTATTGTCCTACCTTACTGGCATTTTAATTTATATTTTAATGTTTTTGGTCTTGCTGACCAACTAGTTTTAATCTTCACTTTGTATTAAGGTTTTGGGATCCTTTCAAAACGCCTCCTCCAATCAATCAAAAAAAGTACATGAGACATAAAATATTATGCAATTAAGATAACAAGAAAACTGCCTACTAGACTAGCCTATTTTTACCCAATTATAAGACATTCATTTATATATTATATATCTTTTAGATTGCAAATTCCAGAACCAGAGAATAAATCATGAATAAAAATCTAGAAAGCAAAATTAATATCATGAGCATTCAACAAGTCATAATTAGAAATAAGCAATCCATACATACATGTCCTACAACAAGGTGAACCAAAGGCCAAACAACAATCTCCTTATATTCCTTAATGTGCAAAATGCTTCATACATGCAAATTGTAAAAGCCTAAGAGCCAACCTTTTTATATTCTACATTCTAGTATTTATAGATTTTTACAATGCATTCAGTTATCTAGGCATCATTACCTTAGAGATGGATTGTTGTTATGTTAGAAGATCACTAGTCTATAAAACTTCTTGGAGGTATGCTTTCTCTAATTTTCTGGTCCTGGATTGATGATTGGGCTGAATCTTGTGTTATCTTGAACTATATTGACCATTTTGGTTGCATATGGTTCATTGATAACTTTTACTAACTTTTTAGTAAAACCACCTTGACATCTACTCAATGGCCTTTATGGAATTTTTATTGTTAATATTTCTTGCCCTATAGGCCACTTATATGCTTATTAACTAATACCAGATATCAAATGTGACTTACTTATGTAGATTGATGGTTTTTGGGTGCCTAGCAAGGCTACCAATGGATGATGCGATTCTATTAGGGTACAAGCATTCTCCTCTAACTACAAGATGACCTTTTGGTACTAATGAGCCTCGATTAGGTACAAATGTTTTGATGGGTCTAGGACTTAGCCATTTTTTGCTTGTTTTAGTATTCGATTGCACGATAGGATTTTGGTACCTTGATGTGCCTCAATTGGGTACAAATTTTTTGATAGGTTTGGGACTTAGCCATTTTTTGCCTATTTTGGTCTTCGAATATACAATGGGATTTTGGTACCCTGATAGGCCCTAACGAGGTACAAATTTTTTGATGGGTTTGAGGCTGAGCCATTTTTACTCATATTCAACCTTCGACATTGCATCAGATATTTGGTACCTTGATGGATCTCAACCTGGTACAAATGTTTTGACAGATATAGGACTTAGTCATTTTTGCATGTTTTGATCTTTAGTTGTGCAATAGGATTTTGGTACCTTGATGGGCTCTAGTTGGGTAAAAGAGTTTTGGTAGCCACATGACTTAATTATTTTTTATTATCTTCAATCTTCGAAACTGTGATGAATATTTGGTACCCCAATAGGCCCTAACCAGGTACAGATATTTTTATGGGTTTGAGACTTAGCCATTTTTTCCTATTTTGGTCTCTGACTGCACGATAGGCTTTTGGTACCGTTAGGGGCCCTGACTGGGTATAAACATTTTGACATGTTTGAGGGCTATTTTTTCTCATCTTCAAACTCTAGCTCTGTGATGGATATTTGGTACCTTGACAAGCCTCATCCTAGTACAAATTTTTTGACAGGTTTGAGACTTAGTAATTTTTGCATGTTTTGGTCTTCAGTTGTGCAATGGGATTTTGGTACCCTAATGGGCTCTGATCAGGTACAAGAGTTTTGGCAACCTTGATACTTAGCCATTTTTTTTCATCTTTAACATTTGGCACTACAATAGATTTTTGGTACCCCGATGACCTCGATCGTGTACAAATATGTCAATGGATTTAGGACTTAGCCATTTTTTACCTATTTTGGTCTTTGGTCATGTGACGGTCTTTTGATACCTTTATGGGCTTCGATTGGGTACAAGAGTTTTCATAGCCTTTTTACTTATCCATTTTTGCTAATATTCAACCTTCGACACTACAATGGATATTTGGTACCCCGACGGACCCTAGCTAGGTACAAATATTTCAATGTCCTTGGGACTTAGCCATTTTTGCTCATCCATATCTTCTAGATTCTCTTGAATCTGCTATTGTATCTTATTCCAAGATGCACATGGGTGATGCTCAAAAATTCCACATTCTTGATGACTCACAAGGACTTTTCTTAGTGAAAAATAGAACTCAGGTTGACTGATTATATACCACAAAAATAGAAAAAATAGCATAATCTAGATATATGAAAGAAGAAAAAAATAGGAGACTATAATAATAGTACCTTTTGTTAAACAAACTACTAAGAAAAGAGAAAATAAAAATATGACAATGATATGGATGGTGGAGTTCGTGGTAACTTTTACAAATGGTAAAATTGAGTGAACTAGAAACAATGGAACAAAAATGGTGCATGGGAATTCCTGGAGCATGGGACACTCCTAGAAAACCTAAGTAGAGGGGTAAAATATGGGATTTGTGGAAAATATTATGGGTGAAAATATCAATAGAAATGGCAAAAGAGAAGCATAAAAGAAAAATAGAGATACCTCAAAAATGGGACACCCCCACAAAACTAAAACTCCATAAATAAATCTAGATGCAACTGATAGCTATTTTAGGCCTAGGTCGGACACTTTAGGAAATCACTATTCTTCTTCTTACTATAATTTTTACATTTTCTTCTTTTCTTGACCCATTTGAGTAAGAAATTATTCATTGTTATCCCTCTAAGTATCAAATTCTTCCTAATTTCTCCCATAATGCTAATTATAAATGTTGAAGGATACTCTTCAATTGAGGTTTTAAATAGATCTATGCCCTAAGCTAAATTGTTCCAACTATCAACTTCATCATAATTTGTGATCTAGGAAAATATTGAAAACCCCATTGGCTTGATGCAGATTTATTAGCTAGTGCTTGGTTAAATGTGCATTTGATACTATGTACTAAGATATGCCTGAATCTACCTAATGAAAAGTAACATTGCTACCTTCTTATTTGTTGTGTTAGTATAGCCTTTATTACCACTACTTAGCTTTTTATTTTGAGCTAATCCATTGGGATTCAAAGTAATTATTATTGAAAAGATAATATGATACAAATATACAAGAAAAAAGTCATATGGTATAGGAAATTATTGCTTTCATAATATATCATTCATCCCCCTTGTCTTATGGATATTGTGACTCTCTTTCCTATTGAGGTTTCCTGAATGAAGTTGTTTTTGATGATTCACCATGTTGTGAACCTACCTAAGATATTGTGAGGATCTAGAGTTCTTGCCATATCTTATTCCAAACCTCTAAATAGAGATTTGGGATTCCCTTGAACTCAGATATAATATTTTTGAATTTATAATGTTTGCATAGGGAGGTTCACTATACCTTTTAGCCATATATTATACTTTGGTTAAGAGCTAATAAAGTTTGTAGAAAATTCCAAATACCTTATTTATCTCCAATGGTTTTGATAGTGAGTCAATCTCACTTTTGTCTTGTATTTGTTGGTCAAACAATTGGTTAAACACTTCTAATTTGTGGAAGTGCATGTTGTCATCCCACAAGTTTGGTGCACCAAGAGCCTTGAGCTACTTAGAAGTGACACTTGTCTATTTAGTTTATTTTATTTGGATAACAACTACTTCTTGTCCTTAATCAATAAGCTCACTTGCACAATATATATAATGAGTCAGAAGTCTCCATTCCTCTATATATTTGTTAGGTTGCTTCCACAAAGCGGGATACCTATCAAGATTTTTTAGCATTTTTCTCAATATTTGTGCTTCATGAATATTGGCTAATAGAGTATATCTTTACTTTTCAAACTCTTTCTTGGCTCTTAGGGTTATAGAACCCACTTCTTGAATTTTGGTATGAAAATGAGGGTAGGCATGTAAGATCGCTCATTTTATTTTCTCTAATAGTGGTTTCTTAATTGCCTGAGCTAATATTTTGATATTTTTGGGTCATGTGGCCTATCCTTTTCCTGTTGTAACTCATTCATGGTGATAGATAGGGCTTCCTCCTACTATTGTATCTTGTCCTTGAGATATAGCATATTTGAATCTTGTTGTTTCACATCTTGTATCTTCTGCAATTTTAGTTCCAAGTTTTTTATTCTTTCATTATTTTGCTATAATTCCTTTTCAGAGGGGGCTTTATCAACGATGCCTTTCAATATTTTGACTTAATTTTTAAGGGCACCTTGATCTAATTTTTCTTTGGCAAGTTTGATGTCTAGGGTTTCAATTTTATTTTTAGTAGCTGTCGGATTTCTATCTATTTTTTTGGACTATAAAAATAATGTATCTACCTTTGTGTGAATAGCTTAGAGAGTTTTTGCTTTGGATTTCTTGAATATATCTCTACTATGCTCCTCTATCCACCAATATTTTGGTCTCATTTGAGAGGCTAGATTTTTGACCTTTAGATGAGCAATCATATTTTTGTGGCCTAGATGGTAGAAAAAATCTCTAAAAGTGGTTCTTCAGTAGCTAGGAGGAGAATCAATTTAGCCAAGAATGTTGGTAATAGAGTGAGAGGATGATAAATTATAGATTTTGTAAGGGATATGCTTTCCTACAATACTTAGTGCTTTTGGCTTGTGGGAGGTAGAGTGAGTGATGGAGGGTGTAATGGAGATTCTTGTAGAATGAATGATTGAGCTAGCGGAGTTGATGCAAGAAATGGTGGAAAGGGATGTGCTTTTGATATAAGCTTTGCAATAGCAGGGATCATATTTTATGATATATGGGCTTGATGATTTATAGAGGTTAGAATTTCAATTGATGAGGGTATCAATTGTGAGGATGTCTTAGGAGATATACCTTACTCTTGAGCTTCTAGCTCTAGCTCCTCTATTTGAATGACTTCAGCTGATTTTACCTTGAGCTCTTTCTCCCTTGCCTATTCAGCTTTTTCTAGTGCAATTTCTACTTTACACCTTTTCACCTCTTCCTAAAACTCTTACCACTTGCATTCCATTTGTTCCTTTTCCTCTCATATCCATTTATTTCTAGATATGGCCCTTTTTTTGTTTGAACTTCCTAATTTTGGGTAGTCTTTTCACTTTTTGCTTGAATTGGAGCTTTAACCAAAGGATTCAAGTTGTGCTTCTAAATATGCATCAATTTCTTTGAGAGTACTCGATCTTCTAGTATAGATTATGGATAATTTCTGAGGCAGTAATTCTTATTTAGCTTCTCCCTCAATATCATTGGTGCTAGGCAGGGCTTACGATTGTTGCTAGATTTTTTTTGGACTTTTCCTCTTCCTATAATTCTTGTTTTTTAGTACTTTTGGGAATATTTATTTCTTATTTTTCTTCTTCCAACTGATATATTCACTCTCAAATTCTAAGACAAATAATTTATCAATTTTATCATCTCTGGATTAATCAAGTTACATTTACACTAGGATATCCACCATTCCTTAATCTTATATTCTTCCCATCCATTATCTCCCTTTATTTTTTTGATGAGGTCTAGATCAATTAGTTGGTCTTAATTTATTTCCAGGTCAAAAACCCACTTGAAGTCATAGCATGTTCTCCATGGAAACCTATCTTGAATTTTCATATAATCAAATTGTGCCACCTGATCTTCAGCTAAATTCCTAAATTTTTTAATGTTCGTGCATGGTACATGCTTTAATGTAGGTACTTTGTTGTTTGTATTTGATATTTTTTCAAATAAAACATAGTCCAGATAATTGTGCCACATATGTGGCACCACTGGTAGCTACAAGGCAGACAACTTGACTTCCAAGATTTTATATGGTTACAGATTCCTCTTGGACATATTGATGCATTTGAATTTTATGGGAAGCTTAAATATAATAGTCTTTTTGACTCCTAGGCCAAGAATTTTCTCTATTACATAGATCTATATGTAGTATTCTAATACAAACACCCATTTGGTGATATAGTATGGTAATAAGTAGGGGTATTTGGAGAAGACATTAAATCTAATTATAATACATTGCTTCAAGAAGAACCAATCCCTTGCTCTCACCATTTTTCTCTCAACATGTCTTCAAATTTTGGTGTGATGCAAGGGCATATTCCATAGATTATGGCTATGGTAGGTCCGAGAAATTATTTTGTGAACTCTAGGTAGGAATTTGTTTCCCTTAGCACATAGGTCCAATCCACCACTAGATGAGCTAGACCCTTCTCATCTATCCTTTGTAACTAAATATGATGCTTTCCCATCGATATCATATAGAATTAATACAACCAATCCAAATATGATGGGTATGTGAACACATCACACTACCCATTCCTCATTGCTTTTAATTTTTCGTGTATACAAAAACCTAGCTAATCCAAAGTGACATGGGTGAAACCTACCATCACTGCATTTTCCAAGCCCATTTGTTATGGGTATACACTTGAGTCTATCCTCAAACCTAATAATATCACCAACATTGAAAAATTGTCTGTCTCTAAGGTGAATTCTTCCAAATTTCTATTCATGGCCATGTACTTATCTAGTAGTTTTCCTCCTATTTTGGTGAGCCATTTTTTAACTATCTTATTTTTAAGTATTACCTTTGTTTCTCCAAATAAATTTTCTTTGGTTGGACTCCCAGTGCATCCTTGATTACAAATGCTCCCATCACAATTTCTCTATTAATGGTGAACAATGGATTTTAAGCCCAATTGCATACTATCACTATGTTGGGATCATAAAACTTTGAAACTACTTCCAAAATTTTTGGGCATGGGTGTATCGACATGGGCTAAAACTTGCTGAACCCTAATCGCCAAGCCACACCAGCCTGATGAGTTTTAGAAAATATTTTCCCTTTCATTTTAGAGCCTTCTCAAAAGTTTTTTTGCTTGGATCTGATAAATATTATAGTGTCATGAATGCCCACCATTATATCCTACAAGTCATTTCTACTCTTCTGCATGATGACATGTTTCTTTCCTCTGGCTATTTATCTAAATTTTTACCATTGTTGTACATGATTGGTATCTGATGCATGATTGCTCTTGCCTATACTTTTCAATATGACTACTTATTAGGATGCAATTCCTTGATGATGAATTTTAATTTGTAGTATTTAGTTGTAGCTCTTTTATCACTTCAGGGCCATTACAGTCCTCATGCAAAGGATCATGTGTACCTCAAAAAATCTATCTTTGGAATAGTTGCCCATTCACAGTTTTTAACACATGCTTGGGAGGTATGCAACCATCAATAACATTCTTTAATTTTTGGAACTACAGGTTGGTGGTAATTTGGTTTGTTTTTTTTGGTAATTATTTTAATATATTAACAGTGGGTTTTTATAGAGGATCCCAAAACCTTATGTACAAAATTAGCCAAATATCTAATGATGTATCATACATCTTGGCTGTAAATATAAGTCTAATTGCAAGTAAAAAAGACCTAAGAAAAAAATATTGGAGGCTACAACAAGGGACCAGCCATGGTTGACCACCTACAGAATACTCCAACAACAAAGATTGAAACAAAAAATCAAAAATATAAAACAGGAGGGGGGAGGATAAATCTGACCGAGAGCCACCTCCCATAATCAACTCGGATCCAATGCCGCAAGCCAAGGCCAAAAAGTAAAGGTGCCACACAGATCCCAGTCTCACCCGTCCTCTGTCTAAATGTGCCACCTGGTCTCACCACCCCTTTAGTCGTAGAATCGTCCTCCTTGCAAGCACGAGAAGGATTGAAAAGAGCATGCCAAATCCAAGGCAAGGATTTGGCAAGATCCAAGCCCAAACATTTTGGCACATCGCCAATAACCCAAACATGCATGGGCATCATTGGAAAGGGGTACTTTGACATGCCAACCTTGAACCAATGCCAGGAACAAAAAAAAAAAAGCAAGACCACCTTGCTGGAGAAGAAAGTGCTGATAGCCTACAGGGCACCAAATCTGGTGCATCTTGGAAACTTGAAAACAAATAGCTTTGGAAATAGGACTATGCTTCACAAGACACTTGCACCCACAATCACCCAAGGGATTGCACAAAATTGCCACGCTACCCTGATACTCCTCGGGAGGGGCCTTCCGAAGTCTGTGCGAGGAAAACCTCATGAAGGGATATCAGCTCTGGCCAATATTTCCACCTTGTATGGGAAGTGAGCTCTAGCCACATGTGGTCGTGAGCCCTTTGTTGGCCATGTGGTCAGCCATGTGATTGCCTTCTCTAAAAATATGATTAGATTTCCACATGCCACATTGGGAAAGAAGCATTCTTGCCTCAAGAATGATGTTGTAGACTCTCCAAGATGGATTTTTTGTGCCAAGGAGGTAATTGACAATGTTGAGCGAATCACCTTCAATAATTAGAGGCCGAGGATCCTCAGAGAGAATTCGGATACCTTTCAGAGTGCCTCAGGATTTGGCATAGTGATTCATCTAAAAACCTAGATCTTCATAGTAGGCTATCACAAGATTCCCATCATGATCTCTAACAACACCCCCAGCACCAGCAGGCCCAGGATTACCCTTAGCCGCTCTATCAAAGTTTAATTTAATCCACCCCATGGGGGGCTTGGTCTAAATAACACTTCTTCGATAGGGCCCTTTAACAACATCTGGAGACGACCAGAGATTCATCTTTTTGAAAATTTCTTCTTCGCTCGAAATGTGGGGATAGGGACTGGGAACAACATTAGAGTTCTCGATGGCATAGGATAAGGCCCTTTGAGTGATAGAAGGAGACACTTTAGGGGTTCTACCAAAAATTTTGGCATTCCTCTCTAACCAAATTTGCCAAATGGAATGATGGAAAGGAGGCCTCAAGGAGGAAGCGAAGTTTAGGATTCTTGAAAGGATTAGTCCATTGATGGAAAGCATCTCTGAGGGAGTGGGGAGAGCACTAGAGGATTTGGAAGGAGGATAGGACAATGCTGAGAACCGAGTGGGAAAAAGGACAGTGCAGGAATAAATGATCCCTCATCTCACAATCCGCTAGACACATGTAACACCTGTTGGGGAAGGAAAAACATCTCTTGTGAAGGTTGTCAATGGTTAAGGCTTTGTTGTGGAAAGCGATCCACACAAAGAAGTTGAATTTAGGGATGAACCCTTTCCTCCAGACAGTTTTCCATCATTAATCCAGGGTAGTCTTGCTGGTAAGAAACTCATAGGCTGATCTAACAAAAAAAATACCATCATCCATACCACTCCAGATGATTCTGTCAGTCCTCCTAGAAAATGGAATTAGAACCAATTGGAGGATGTTTGCTAGAAATGTAACCTCAATATTAAACCCTTCCACGATTGGAAGCTTCCATCGAGGAAAGTGGGTGCTTTGGTCAATGAAATCTGCCACCCTGAGTTAGGAGTTTGGGTTGGTAAGCCTTCTCAGCCCAGCAAGGGCTGCCCTCAACCCAAGGGCTTCCTCAGATGCTCACCTATCCTTCCAAAATAAAGTGATGTTGCCATCACCCAAGATCCAGTGAGCTCCTAGGCTGATCAAATTTTAGGTTTGGAGAATAGATTTCCAAAAAGCCGATGCAATGGGGGTGGTCTCAGCATCAAAGAAGGAATTAGAGCCAAGAAACTTCTTTTTAACTAGCTTAACCCACTCCATAGGGTCGCTAGATAGAATCCTCCAAGCATGCTTCATGATCAGAGTAGAATTCATAAGTCTTGATCTTCTCATCCCCAAGCCGCCTTGGTCTATCCGCGAGCACACCTTGTCCCAGGCAACAAGAGGGATTCTAGATTTCTCTTCATTTCCAGAACACAAAAAGGTCCTCTGAATCTTCTTGATTTTAGAATGAACAACAATTGGAAGCATGAGCATTTACATAAAGTAGGTCGGGATCCCCTAAAGACAAGCTTTGGTAAGGGTGGCTTTCCTAGATTGCGATAGGAGTTTACCCTTCCAGATGCCAAGTTTCCTGTGAAGGCACTCTAGGATCATGTTCCACATACCTCCACTGGCACGACCATTATAAGACAAAGGCAACCGTAGATAGGATGTAGGCAGGGAATCAATAGTGCATTCAAGAATTCTAGCAATCTGGAGTTGCCTACATAGGGGAGTGTTAATAAAATAATTTTTTCTCTTGATGTAATCGACCTTTTGCCCGACAGCTTACTCATAACGGTAAAGGATCCTCTTGAGAGATTTGGCTTGGGAAATAGACGCCCCAGTGGAGATGAGGGTTTCATCCAAAAATTGCTGATGAGTGACATGTTCAACTCTAGAAGTCGGCAGAATGCCAGAAATCTTGTTCTGACAAAGAGCCTCTTTCATGGACCAACTCAAAGCCTCTGCCAGAAGAATGAAAAGGATAGGAGACAATGGGTCACCTTGTCTGAGGCCTCTGGTGCTTTGGAAATACCCAGTAGGGGACCCGTTGACTAGGACAAAAAAAAAGGGAGTGGATATACAACTATAGACAAGGTCAATCCAGTGAGGATGAAAGCCAAACTTGAGGAGGACTACACACAAGGATCTATGATCAACCCGGTCAAAGGCTTTGTTCATGTCGAGCTTAAGAAAAAGAGCAGTATTCTTGGAGTGGTAAGCAGAGTGAAGGGTTTCATGGACAATGATAACACCATCAAGAATGTTTCTGCCTTTAACAGTGCTTCCCTGACATGGATAAATTAAGAGAGGGAGGACGGGTTTGAGTCTATTGGCTATAGACTTGGTGAGAATCTTGTAAAAAACATTACACAGGCTGATGGGTCAATAGTCAGAGAAAATTTTATAGGCAAGAGAATTAGGAATGAGGGCGATAAAAGTGGAGTTGAGTTTTGGGTGAATGGATCTGGAAGCTTGAATAACCCGAATAGCATCGCATACATCC
Source organism: Wollemia nobilis (assembly GCA_028583015.1). Lineage (NCBI taxonomy): Eukaryota > Viridiplantae > Streptophyta > Pinopsida > Araucariales > Araucariaceae > Wollemia > Wollemia nobilis. The sequence continues at coordinate 9,049,239 of JAQPPZ010016858.1, read as the reverse complement.
GAACCCACAACATCCCACATGACTTGGAAGAAATGGGGAGGAAAACCATCGGGACTAGGGGCCTTGTCTAGTTGCATGGAGAACAAATATTCTTTAATCTCAAATGAGTAAAAAGGTTCCAGAAGCTTGATGCTTACCTCATGGGGAACTTTAGTTAGAAAGTTGGCAAGCAAAGATTTTTGGACCTGAAAGTTACTATCGGGAGGAGTGCCAAGCAAATCCTAAAAAATTCAACTGCTTTGCTCCTAATTTCCTCTATCTCCCTGGTAATGTGCCCATCCTTGCAAGCCACTTCTTTGATCTTTTTGACCCCTTTGTGCCTCATAGTAGACGCATGGAAGAACCTCATGTTTGAGTCTCCATTCTTCAACCAAAGGTCATGAGATTTCTGGCGCCAAAAAATTTCCTCCCTAGCAAGAATAGAATGATAATCCACCAAAAGGCTCTACTCTTCCTCCCTGAGACCCTCAGTGTAACATTTGAGTTCCATCCTTTCCTCAAAAACCTTCAGGTTCTCCGAAATGGATTTTTTGGACTCAAAAATGTTTTTGAAAACCTCTTTATTCCATATCTTCAGCTTCTCTTTGACCATTTTGAGCTTTAAAGCCACTCTTTTAGGAGCGCTTCCTTCCACCTTTAGTTGCCACCACGCTGAAACCAATCCTTTGAAATCCTTGTGAGAAATCCACATGGATTCGAATCTTAAGGGGGTCTTAAAAATAGGCCCATCATCCACGTCCAAGAAAATAGGGTTATGGCCAGACCCAATCCTTGGTAGGGCCGAAAGGATAGCCCCGCCAAGGATGGGAATGGCTTCTTGGGGAATGAAAAATCTATCGAACTTAACTTGAATCAAGCTACTCCCAATCCTTCTATTACTCCATGTGAAGGAATCCCCTTTGATTTTGATGTTAAGCAGGCCATTAGTAGAGACAAAATCCCTGAAGTCCTCCAGGCTACGGCTGGAATGGTTGGACCCTCCTTTTTTTTTTGAAGGATGAAGGGGACAATTGAAGTCACCCCCTAAGACCCAAGGAAAATTACTAAAATTCTCCCTCATCTAAGAGATAACTTTCCACATTGTTGCTCTCTCTATGGCAGAATTTGAAGCATAAACATTGGACAAAATCTTGGAAAAATTGGTGGTTTTGGACTGGAACAGCACATTGATGATTTCATTGGAGGTTGACAGTAGGCTACCTTCAAAAAATTTTGGATCCCACAGAACCATGAGCCCTCCTGTTGTTCCCACAACAGGGCTGGACAGACAATTTGCCTTGGCCCAAATGACCTTCGCAACTTTATCAGAGGAGATAGCATCGAGCTTGGTCTCTTGCAAAATAAGGATGGAAGGGTTAGTCCTCTTACGAAGATCAGCCACTAACCTTCATTTGGTTGAACCATTCAGGCCTCTCACATTCCATGAGAGTACTTTCATCTGGATAGTTTGAGGTTTTTCTTGCCTCCCCTTCCTTTTTGGGGGGGAGGTTTTGATGCATGTGCTTCATCCGTCTGAGCATCAAAATCATCCAAAACCAGCAAACGTTGGGTTCCATTTGCAACATCTATTGTTGTCTCTTTGTCTCACTTGTATTTTTTAGGAGGACGACCCTGCTTCCTCTCACTACCAAAATACACACTTTGCTTTCAGCTCCTCATATTTCAGGGGCTAATATGACCAGACTATTCACCCCTGCTACCTAGGAGGTAATCTTCTAGCAGTGTTTGTGACTGGTTGAAATTGGGATGGCCCTGGTCTTGGAGCAAAGAATTAGGTTAAGTAATAATTTAGGATGGGATCAAATCCTTCTCCTCCTACGATTCACTTTCCAGGTGGGAGTCTGCTCCTTAGTGATTATCAACTCAAAATTGTACAGAGTCCAATTGGAGGTTGGGATTCTCTTCAGGCTGAGGGACATCGACGTGGTCCCTCATGGGGCCTGGAGACTCATGGCCCTTCACATTTGGAATATTTGACTACTTCACCTGACCATCACCATGCTCTAGGGGGTTACAGGTTTCATGCTTTTGCTTACCCGACTTTTGAAGAGGACAATGGGACTGGAGGTGCCCTTGGGACCGACACTGGGGGCAAAAAGCTAGTCTATTTTCATAGACAATAGCTTGTTTATGAAGAATGGTACCTCCATACCGGAGAGTGATGGAAGTCGAAAGTTTTGCCTCTAGATCCATCAAAACACAAAAACAGACTTGGACGAACCTTGTTCGAGCTTGGGTGGGAGGGTCAATGGTTACCAACTCCCCTATGGAGCGCGCAATACCTCTTATAACATTTTCATGCCATCCAAAGAGGGGAAGACTCGGGAACCTAACCCATATTGGGGAAATTTTGATGTTATGGGTGTCAGTATTGAAATCCATGCCCCACTTCCTAAGAAATAAACTTCTGCAACCTAGGAACCATGGGCCGCCAGCCAGGATTTTACAGTAATTCTCCTTATTGTTTAGTCTAACAACAAAAAAACCTCAGGATAGGGCCGCCAGCTCCATATGACCAGAGGTCCTCCATTTTCTTGTTGCCCACTTTCAAATGGTCTCCATGTTAGGATGGCCGCCAATGAACTTACCTATGAGGGTAAATTTCTCAAACTCCATGAAGCTTGAAAGGACTTCCACAGGGATGTCCAGCTCGTCCCCAACCGAAAACAAATCCTTGGTAGAAAAACCATTTAGGGTTTTTGAAGCTGCTGCCTGGGCATAAGACTTATGTGGCCCATCTCCACCTTTGTCTGGTGGGTCCTTACCCTGACTGACATCGACGTCAGCCCGATCTCCTTCATTAGGCAAGGATGCCTCCGTAACCCCAGACTCTTGGTGCCCTCCAACTGCTCTGCTGCGCCTAAGGATCGAACTATTGCTGCTCTCGATCTCCCCCACAAAGGACTTCCTGCCCATCGTCATCCCCCAACACGTAATATTCTTCCAGGTAAAGAGTTATTTTAGACCGATTACACTGACATTTGAATGATTTGAGGTATGCTAATTTCATTCTCCAAAAAATTACTCTTTAATGTTTAAGTTAACAATACAATTTATATATTTGTGGTAATTTGGTTTGTTACTCAAATAAATTTTTGTAATAAGTGTTACTAACAACTCATTTATAGTCACATTATTTCATAAACCTATGTTCTTTGGCTAATCAAGATATATTTTGCTAGGGATTGTGGTCTACTTCAACAATAATATTGCATGTCCCACTTAATATTTCTTTCAACCAATGGTAATCCAATACTATTAAAAAATGGGCAGTTTGAACCTTGTGACAACCGTCAACTGGAACTTGGTTTGTGGAATATTCTAGGATGTTCTAATCATTTAAATGATCTGATCATTGGTTTGTTAGTGAAAATACTGTAGAGAGAAGTGTGGCCTGTTATACAAGATCAACTAGTGATTCTCCATGTTATGAATTAATTATAGTTGCAACCCTTTCAATAAATTGAACATCTATATAAAAGGTGGTACACTTGTATTATTTGCATATATACAGAGGATCCCACTTATCCTATGCATAGTGTTTCAAATATTAGTATTTTACCAAAATTTTCAACAGGTGGCCATCCAAGTGATACAACTCAAATGCATTCAAGTCTTTCTTTTGCTAGATCAAGTATGGGTTGAACCATATTGAATAAAATTTATCATGTGAACTAGGATTTTCTCTATTGATGTCCCATATAAGAATCAGGTTACCTTTATTGAATATCTTTGATGCAGCATTTCTATAAAACCAACATTTGATAATTTTTTGATAGTGACAAATATTATTATCTACATGTTCACACATTTATTCCAACTCAATTAGCTCTGTCATTAATTGGTTGTAATTTTTTTGGACAATTTTTATTTATGAATTTCAGTGCCATAAGTTCCAAGTTGATCGACAATATAGGTTCTTTTCCATACACCAGTTGCAAGGTGAGGTTTTCAGAGGTTTTTTTACTGTGAATCAATTAGCCCACAATGCTTGATCTAACAATAGGTGCCAACTTCTAGGATTATGTTTGATACTACGTTTGATTATTTTAAATAAATTATTATTGGTATATTATACAAGGCCATTCCCTTAGGGGTAGTAATTTTATGAGGTATTCTAGTATATCCCATACTTTTTAGAAAAATCTAGTCTTGGCAACTATGAAGGATTCAATAATGTCTAAGATAATAGTGGTCAAAATTCTAAATATTGTAATCAATATTTCCAAGAAATTGATCGTTGTGTCATGATCAACATGCTTAGTAGCCTCATATTTCATTCACTTGGTAAGATAATCCATCACCATTAGTATACATCTATTTTCAATGAAAGAGTTGGGTTTGATCATGCCAATACAATTCAATCCCCATTGCTGGAAGGGTTCTGCAACTATTGGTTGAAGGGGTATTGTCGGATGCTTACTTTTTCTTATGAACCTTTAGCATTTCTCATAATCTCTGGCTAATTTGAATGCATCTGAGAAAATAGATGGCCAATAATATTCGACCCTCAAGATATTTGGGTGTAAACATCTTAGTAGCACTCCATAAAAGTTATTTTGATATATGATGCCTTTAACCATAACATAATTTCTATCATGCAATTTGTATCTACATATTTGGAATTCCATCAAACCATCTAAACATCTTCCTAAACCGAAGTAATTTTATAACTCCTCAATCCAGGTGTCTAGTTGCACTCGTTCCTTCTCTAGATCGGTATTATTTTCTTCTTGATTTAGCATATTGATATTTTTACAAACAAATTCTACTAAGTGTTGAAATAGTGCTCTACCTCTTATCAGTTTAGTTGGTTTGATTTTGATATCATATTCTTTAATTATAGTCATCCAACCAACTCTTTTATCACCCAACACTCCTTGAATAACAAAATTTTGAACATCTAGACGTACAACATATACCAAGGTCTTGCTCTAAGAAACAAAATGTCTATTTTTTTAAAATATTTCATTACCACATAGAATTATTTTTTAATAAAGTTATACCTCTCTTAATGACCATGCAAATTTTGACTTAGAAAAGTTATTGGCTATTCATTGTCCTCTCTTTTTTAAGTACAACAACATAGGTTCCTTCTGCTCCAAATGTGTAAAGAATGAAATATTTGGAGTAGTTCGGATTAATGAGAATGATAGTATGAGATATTTTTTTCTTAATTTAATTGAAAGCATTCTTCCATATATTTATCTATTTGAAATCTACTTCCTACTTTAGCATATCGATCATAGGTTCATTATTTGAGCAAAATCTAAGATAATTTTTTTGATAAAATTGATTTATCCAAAGAATGACTGAAGTCCTTTCTTGTTTATTGGTAGAGGAAGTACTAAAATAGATTTTACTTTGTCTAGGCCAATGGCCAATCCTATTTTTTATACCACATGTCCTAATAATTTCCCTTCATGTACTACAAAAATTAATTTTTTAGGATTTAATGAGGTCCTAAATTCTCTGCATTTTTCAAACACCATCCAAAGATGTTCAACATGTTTTTATTTTTCATGAGAGAACAAGGTCATGTCCTCTAAGTAAAAGACAATTATATTGTTTACCAATTCATCAAATACTAAATCCATAGCCCTTTGGAAAGTAACACCCATGTTATATTGTTGGATAGTATCCTTGTTATATACTTTGAGATCATTAGAGGTCCATGCTATGATATTCTTAAAATCCTTGTATAAACCCAAAATTTGGTTAACCTCTTCTTTTGAACAATATACATCAATTTTAATATTTTTTCTAGGTTCAATTTGCAAATCCTTATAATTTTTACTATCAATCTCAATTTTGTGAGAAGTTGGCCCATCATTGTTATCAAATAAACTTTTTAGAGTTATCAATCCTTTAGGGATGTGATTGTTCTTAAGCTGATTTTGTTTCCTTCTTCATCTTCTTCTGGTGATTGGTCACCTATGAAATTCATCTCTTGAATCAATAAATAAAACACTTTTTCATCATTATCAAACACTTGTCAAAATGTGTCCTTATTCAGCTTCAAAGGCCTATACACAAGCCTAACCATTTTGGCTTTATGCATAAAATTAGATACTAGACATAAGTTTTCTCTCGTAGATGTTGATATACCTGCATAGGTATTTTTCTCTTTAGGGATGATCTTAATATTCAGGGTCTTAAAGACCTCTAGAAATACCATACTCTATTTCTATAGACCCTAAGGTAGTGTTGCTTATTGCTTCACTTTTTTGTAACCTGATTAACTATCAACCTAGAATCACCAAATATTTGTAGTTGCTTGATCCCTATATTTTTAGCTTTCTTCAATCTCAAGCATAATGCTTCATATTTAGCTACATTATTTGTATAGCTCCATGTTAGCCTATATGAAAATATCTTTTTAGTTCCATAAAGTGTTATCAACACTATACCAACCCCAACACCATTTTTACATATGGCTCCATCAAAGAAGAGTTTCCATAGTTGGTATTTTTGGGGAATTTGACCTATTGCAACTGAGATATTCTTTTCTTTTGGCTTCATAATTGTAGGTGCCAATTCCTATTAGGGTACCTAGGAATAGATATTTGGGAATATATTATTATATTTTATAAGGTTTGGCATGGGTCACACATAATCCAAGGTTGATTATATTATAATATTATATTATATTATATTATATTATATGATATTATAATATAATATTATATTATTAGTAGGCTCCCCAAAGTAGAATTAGAATATGGGTATATAAAGAAGAGATATTTGTCATTATAATCATCATGGAGAACAATCATATGTAATCATATTTTCCCATGAAGTGGCTTATGAAAATTTTCCCTCCTTAAGTGGCTCTCTCATATTTGGAGATCTTATGGAGTTATTCCTTCCTTAAGGATTATTATTGGTGTTTCTCTACCTTAAGGGTATTATCTATCTCTCTCATTTGTGGATTGTTCTTACTGATAATTTTTTGTGGATGAATTATTTGATATTTCTACATATTGGTGAATGATTTATGTTAATGATAATAAAATTTCACAACTGGTATCAAAGCAACAATTTTGGCAAAGTGGGGATTTTACTTTTTGTGGAATTGCAGAATTAGGGCAGATTTTTTTGGAAAATATCTCATCTTTCAAGAGCCATATCTCTGTAAAATTTTATCTGATTCAAGTGATTCTTAAATTAGTTTGTGTATAATTTGAAGAAATTTAAAATGGCTGGTTATATGAAGAAATATTAGTAGTATTGAGGGATATATGACCTTTTAAAGTTAGTCATATGGATAAAGGACAATGACAAATTTTATAGATTTTTTTGGAAAAATGTTTCATATTTCAAGAGCCATATCTCTGCAAAATTTTATCCGATTTAGACGTTTCTTGGATCATTTTATGTAGAATTTGAAGAGCTTCAAAATGAGTGGTCATATAAAGGAATCTGAGCACTATTGATGGAGATACGATCTTCTGAATTCAACCATCTAGAATAAGGGCAGTGACAAATTTTCAATTCGTAATTTTTTCAAAAGATAAAATTTGTTTAGTTCGGGTAAGCAAATCAATTCCTATTAATTTTTTTTAGAAGAAAAAATAGAGATCTAGTTGTTTATGTGGAATTTTAGCTTCAATTAAATGGGGAGATATATATTTTTATAAAACCCTAGTTTGCATTGGGGTATGATATATATTTTCATGAAACCCTAGATTTGCATTATCTAGAGGTGTGAACTTATGGAGCTACAAATATTTTTTGGAGAAGATGATATTGATGTTAGGGATTGGTGGAAAATTTTTAAATGGTTGTATCAACCTCTTTGGAAAATTATGCTTCCTCTCTATCTTGGAGGAGAAGCTCTCCTAGTTTTATAGTTTTACTATTGCCTTCACTTGGGATGAAATGGAACATGCATTCTTAAGTAAATGGGACCCATATAAAAAGATAGCTAGTTTGAAGGTCACCATCAAGGGATATGAAGAAGAAATAAATATGCTTCAAAAAGAATAAAAGGAAATTAAAAGAGAGCTAGCAAATTTCAAAGAAGTGGTAGAAGATAAAAAAGATATCAGTATGCAGACAGAGGAAACCATACCTTTGATAAAAGATAAATTAAAATATGGACAAAGGGATTTGTTTAAATATAAAAAATATTTTTAGAGGTTCATGGAAGCATTCAAAAGGAATAGGTTATTATTTCCATGACCCTAGTAGAAAATATGATTTTTATAATATTGCTTTGGCTAAGAGGTTGCAAGTTCAAGCAACAAAAATTAATGACATACAGTTGGATGGTGAAAATGTTCAAATTTTTGAAGATTTGAAGATCACCATGGATAAATATGTTATACTTTCAAATTTATATGTTATTGATATAGATGATGTGGATATTGTTCTTGGTTATCCTTGGTTAGATTCTTTGGTTACCGTTAACATTAATGTGCAAAAGAAGTTTATGAAGTTATGGTACAAGAAAAAGAAGATAACATTCTAGGATATTTCTTAGCTTAAGGAGAAAGGATCCAAGGAAAAAAAATAAGTGCTTATAGAAAATAGATTGAAGAACAAATAGAAGAACCTAAAATAGAATCTAATAAGGCAGTAACAAAAATAGAGTCCATGGAAGAAGCAACATTAGTAGAGTCCAAGGAAGCTTTGATAGAAGAGCACAAGGACATACCAAACAAAGATAACATGAAAGAACAATGTGTAGAAGAATTTAAAAAAATGGAGCTAAATGTTGAGGAGTCAAAGGTGGTAGAACATCAAGTTAAGGTTACACCATATCGTCATCCACACCACCATGAGCAACAATAATCTTAGAGGTATGGCTCAAGACAATAATATTATGGTTCTACATGGAATCTAAAGGGCACCAAGTACGGTAGTGTTTGGAAGAGAAATAATAGTGATCCTAATTTTTAGAATGATTCATCAACATAAAGGAACAAGTGGACTCATCATTCAAATTATCAAAATACATTAGCATAAGCATGGATCCAATGAAGTGGATTTGGATACTCAAGTGAAAAAATGACATATCAGCATCAATGTGTTTCACTAGGATGGATGGATGATCGATATTGGTACCAATTGCTAACATTGCTTGGCAAATCATATTATCTTATTTCTTCATATGTTTCGAGGAAAAATCATTTGTAAGGAGGGTGGCATGTTCGGGTACCTAGGAATAGATATTTGGGTATATATTATTATATTGTATAAGGGTTGGAATGGACCACACATAAACCAAGGTTGATTGTATTATAATATAATATTATATTAGTAGTAGGCTCCCCAAAGTAGAACTATAATATGAGTATATAAAGAAGAGATATTTTTCATTGTAATCATCATTGATAATAATCATATGTAATCATCTTTGCCCATGAAGTAGATTATGAGACTTTGCCCTCCTTAAGTGGCTCTCTCATCTTGGGAGATCTTGTGGAATTATTCCTTACTTAAGGATTTTATTGGTGTTTCCCTACCTTAAGGGTATTATATATCTCTCTCACATTTGTGGATTGTTATTATGAATAATTATTTGTGGATGAATGATTTGATATTTATGCATATTGGTGAATTATTTCTATTAATGATAATAAATTTTTGTAACAATTCCTATTTCAATCATAGCATTGAGTTCCTTTAAAGAGAACTGATCTTCAATATAGATATCTTCTAGTACTTCTTCCATTAGATCAACTTCTTCTGATATCATGTTGACTATGTTAGCTTGCTATATTTTCTTCTCAAGCTTCTCTATATGGAAGGAAGATGGTTTCTCAAATAATATCTTGACTCTCTTGCTTTTAAATGGGATATCCATGTTAGAATAATCAAGAGATAAGTAACCATCCAATTTGGTAGTAAATTATTTTGATAGTGTTAGGATCCTCAATCCTAACATTATTAGTTAGTATTATTAATCATTTAATTATTATATTATTAACTTATAAAGTGAACCATCACAACCCTTCATATATTAGGGTAGATATATATATTAGGTTGGCCATCCATAACAAATCATCCAAGAAGAAGAATAATAAGCATAGATTCTAAGGAGGGAGCCCCCTATAGTGGCAAAGCGATTACAAGGGAGCCCCCTATAGTGGCAAAGCAATTACAAGGGAGCCCCCTTTGAGTGGCCTGCGATTACATTTACATTAATTTGTTAATAATTTTATAGTAAGACCTTGGGGTCTTACCATTTGGTATCAAAGCCATGTGGGACCCAGTCATGTGGGAATTGCTCAAATATATTCATCAAATCACTTATGTGCATGAGTATCAAACTCGGTTTGAGGATATCACCAAACACAACACAAGATTGGATGAATCAATTCTCATCAATGGCTTCATTAGAGGATTAAAAGAGGAAATTAGAATAGAGGTGACAAGGTTCAATCTCTATACCATGATGCAGGCCTATGGATTGGCAAAATTAGCTAAAGATAAAATCAATGCACAAAAATGATTAGAGAAATCACTTACAAAAAAATCATCGACCACTTACATTGTTCCCAAACCTATGCATAATGGAAGGGCACAAAGCACTTACACAAACCCAAAATCTAACCAAAATTTATGAATTAAACATCTTAGCTTTGAGGAGATGAAGGAACGACGAGCAAAGGGACTCTATGATAATTGTGATGAACAATTTGGATCCCACAATAAATGTGCTACACTAACATTATATTCATTGAATGAATTTGATCCTTGTCTCTCCATAGAGCAAGTAGATGAGATAGTTGTGTCTGAAGCGACCAATGCACCTACTCACTGCAACGAAGACAATGAGGTCAATGTGCAAGAAGTGATTGATGTACCAAGCAGGGATGAGGTAGACATACCCAAAGTGATCAATGCTAGCCAAACATGCACTCTCCAAGACCTACACATACCTTACTCACCAATAGTGAGTTCTTACCATATGCCCAAACCTATTTGAAACCAACGCAGAGTGACTACACACTCCTTCTCCGTTGGCTCTACCAAGGAACCAAAAAAGGGTATGAAATAATTACCATCACTTTTTATGCATCATTATGAAGTATTTGAGGAACCCCAAGGTTTTCCCTCCCATCTTCATCATGATTTTCCTAAGGAAGATTCTACTATTGTTCTTGGCAACCCCCCGCTAATGCTTCATACTTCTCGATATCCCTGCCTACGAAAGGATGCCATTAAAAGAGTCCAAGAACTTACATAAATCCTTCTTGGAAAACAAAGGACAAAGCTTCTCAATTTGAGCTTTGAGGACAAAGCTCTTTTTAAGGAGGGTGGCATGTTAGGATCCTCAATCCTAACATTATTAGTTAGTATTAGTTAGTATTATTAATCATTTAATTATTATATTATTAACTTATAAAGTGAACCATCACAACCCTTCATAACTTGAACCATCACGTCTCTTCATACGTGAACCATCATGTCTCTTCACCAACGTAGCTTTAGGGTAGATATATATATTAGGTTGGCCATCCATATCAAATCATCCAATAAGAAGAAGAATAATATAGATTCTAAAGGAGGGAGCCCCCTATAGTGGCAAAGTGATTACAAGGGAGCCCCCTTTGAGTGGCCTGTGATTACATTTATATTAATTTGTTAATAATTTTATAGTAAGACCTTGGTATCTTACCAGATAGACACATGCCAAAATATGGTTCCAACTCAACTACCACAATTTCTTGGATAACAATGATCTGAGGCAGTCTATGCATTTTTATGGGCACATCTTTAATTACACCAAGTATTTTCACTATTGTACCATCTAGTTGCAACACAATAGGACTACTCCTTATGTATTCTATGGCCATTATATCACAAAATACCTTGGGCATTACTGTGGTGGTGGCTCCAAAGTCAATCATGCACTTATGAACTACCCATCCTTCCATTTGCAAGGATATATAAAATGGTGATGTTCTGTTCTTCCTTTTTATTGAGGTGGGGTAACCTTGAACTAAATTAGGCTCTACAAAAATATTCTCTTGATTTTTAATTGACTTAAGTGAAGCTTGTAATGGATCAATCTATCTTGGGATAAGGAGTGTATCATTCATACTAGCCTTTTATGGGGTCTTATTTAGTTCCTCCATGATGTTAAAACCATGAATGTCTAGCTGATTTCTATATTCCTTTATAGTTTTATCATATTTGCTTATATATTCATGTTGCCTCCATTCTTTGGTGCTAGGTTAGAGAGGGGTTTCTTAGCTTACCTCTAGCTCACTATTGAATTTCACCCTACTTTGTTATCTTTTCTTGTTGTTGAGTTGGATTTTGGACTAAGGTAGCTTGAGGTACATCCTTCTTTGGCTGGTTTTTTACCTCAAATTGTACCTTGAAAGGATCCATTGCTTTAGGATCAATTGACATAGGTTTCTCCCCTAAACTTGTTATGACTAATACTTGTTCAGTAAATGGTATCATAAAATTATAGTTCATTTTCATCAACATGTTTACCTGGCCCTTCTGATCCCTTTTTGTTTTTCAATGGTAATTTTTTGGATGTGATATTGGTGCATCATACATGAATTTTCACCATGATGATCATTGTAGGTTGAAAACTAGAAGTTTTATTCAAGGTTAGAGATAGAAGGTTCACCTTCTTGATTGTAGTAGATTGTACTAGGTTTATCCATAGGCTTACTTATAGAAGTAGCTTGGTCTTTTGTGATAAATGGAAACCTTCTTATTTGAAAGTTTCTTTCAACTTTCCTTCTCTTCATGGCAGTAACTTTGTTAGTGAGGTTCTTCATGGTTGTGATCATTTCTTGTAAAACTATTTTCTAAGAATTAGGGGCTAGTGCAAGGATAGAAGAAGGTGTTGGAAATAATAGTTTTGTAGGAGGTATCAAAATTGTTTGAGTGGTTGGATATTCTATCCATATTGGGAATTTTATGGTAGTAGTGGATATTAGAAAATTATTGTGAGGGATAGGGGTTTGCATTTGCTACTAAGAAAATTATGAGAATATTGGCATTACCATTTTTGGTGGTAATCTTCCTATAGAAATCAAATCCTACTCAAACTTTAGTGCTTCTTGCAATATTTGAGGAAATGTAAACACATTAGAATACCTTATAACCATACCTAGATCTTTATTGAAGGCCCTTAGATAATAATACATGGCTTTTTCACTAGTTGGTCTAAGATCTTGGGGCACTCTTCTCCATGTACCGTTGAACCTGATATTGAAATTGGATATCTCCTCCTGTTGGTACTTTTATATTATAGTGAACTATGTTAGTAGAGAGAATAGATCTACTTGCTCATTGAATTCTTCCAAAAAATTTCTATCCAGCTATGCCTAAGAAGTTATAGTTTAATCAAAAAAGGTTCTTTACCAGTTTAACATCTTTCCCCTCAAAGATGTAACAGTCTGATCATGATGTCTTTTTCTTGAATATTATGTATGGCTACCAGTGATGCTAAATCTTGGTAGTTCTCAGAAGCTATATTTTCTATGCCATTATATGTTGGTGGTGCTTTTAAGGCTACCTAGGGAATGGGATTCTATGTGAGCAAATTTAGGGGACAAGAATGATTCCAGGTAGGGTAATCTTGAGGATTTTAATTTTTAGCTATTACTACTACTATATTGAGAGGGGTTGCAATAGGATTGTTTGGTGTATTTATTAGATTTTAGTAAGGACTAAATATGAGGTTGATTCAGAGGAGATAATAGGATGTATTCTAAAACTACCAAAGTGTAGTTCCAAAAACTCTACAGGTTTCTCAGATCTTCTAACTGCTTGTCTTGTGATCATGTATCTTTGAACTTAGCAAAGAAACTTGTATTTAATGATTTCATTGAAATGGATATGGAAAATATCTAGGTTTCTATTTTAGTGGAGTCACCAGGTGATTGATATAATCTATGGGAACCAAGCATCACCGGATCTTTGATCTATGAGAATGGTGTGGGATTTAGGTCACATCAAGTGTGCCAAAAACTATTGGTATGTAAATATACATAAGGTAAGATTATGCACCCACAGACCTTGACCAATATTGAATAACCTATAATTTTTGAGGATTTAGTGGTCAATATTTAGATGAGGCTAGTTCCTTTGAAGTTCAAGATAATTGCTCATAAAATCTAGGGGGAAAAGGGTGTTGAAAGAAGCAAAAGAAGCTGAAGCTACAACTTATAATGATGCAAATTAAGCCACAGTGAAGTACATGAGACATAAAAACTTATGCAATTAATATAACAAGCAAAATACCTAATAGACTAGTCAATTTTTATCCAATTATAGAACATTCATTCATACATTATATAGCTTTTAGATTGCAAATTCTAGAACTAGAGAACAAATCATGAATAAAAATCTAGAAAGCAAAATTAATATCATGAGCATTCAACAAGTCATAATTAGAAATAAGCAATCCATACATACATGTCCTACAACAAGGTGAACCAAAGGCCAAACAACAATATCCTTATATTCCTTAATATGCAAAATGCTTCATACATGCAAATTGTAAAAGCCTAAGAGTTGACATTTTTTACATTCTACATTCTAGTATTTATAGATTTTTATAATGCATTCAGTTATTTAGTCATCATCCCATTAGAAATGGATTGTTGTTATGTGAGAAAATTTATCAGTTTGTAAAACTTCTTGGGGGTATACTTTCTCTAACCACCTAGTAATTGCTTGCTAACTAGGCTAAATATTGCAATATCTTGAACTGTACTGGCCATGTTGGTTGCATTTTATTTGTTGATCCTTTTTACTAACTTTTTAGTTGAACCACCTTGACATCTACACAATGGCCTTCATGGAAGTTTCAATGTAAATATTTTCTAACAAGTGATCTTGCCTTGTAGGACACTTATATACTAATTAACTAATTCTAGATATCATATATGACTTACTTGTGTAGATTGATGGTTGTCGGGTGCTTAGCAAGTCTACCAATGGATAACACAATTCTGTCTAGATACAAACATTCTCCTCCAATTGCAATATGGGCTTTTGGTACCCTGATAGGCCTTGGTTGGATACACATTGTTCAATGTGTTTGATACTTAGCCATTTTTTAACTATTTTGGTCTTCAGCTACACAATAGGCTTTTGGTACTCCAACAGGTCCCAACTAGGTACAAATATTTCAATGGATTCGAGACTTAGCCACTTTTTATCTATTTTGGTCTCTAGATGCACGATGGGATTTTGTACTGTTGGTCCAAAATCTGCCACAGGAAAGGATTTTACAAGTGCACCCTAGACCCGGCCAACATTGAAAGGCTGGAAGCAAGAAATGGCTCCCAGACCAATCTCCAGAGTGGGCTGGTTCCCTTCACTATTCTAAACTTGGTTAAGATAAGGGTTACTGGAAAGAAATTGAAAAGGTTACAGAAAGAAATGGGAAATATGGCCACAGGCCGAAGTGATGGGATCGAAAGATAACAGCAGGAAACTTAAAAATGCGACAACAGCAAGTAACATAAGAAGTCAGCTCAATTCTCACACAACTGTATGTAGCAAATCTCTCCAATATTACACTCCAAAAATCATACTCTCACGGCAGCACTTAAATCCAAGATGCTGAATTTAAATACAACAACCATTAAGAAATACGAATACTATAAGAAATACAACCTGACAGAAAAGAAAATCACTCATACAACCGTTGCTGAAAATCTGAAGCCAATACTTTTATTCCTGCATATACAATTCCAGTTTCTAGCAGAGAACTCTCCAACCACACTTTCAAATGAAGCTTACATTGGTTTTTATAGAGGGCCATCCTCTTTGCAGCATTAAATATTTGAAACCGACTTCCTTGTGATCTACAATTATGCATTGGAAATTATGCACACGATCCCCTTAATTGCAGCCTTGGAGACCCACAAAATTGAATGCAATGTACATGTCAGCTTCGAAGAACCACCTTCATTAAATATGTTTTTTAAACATGTGCATGAAAAACCGTTAAAATGATCCACGACTAGCAGTTTTGAACCAAGAAAATATTTAATTTTGGTGGCCTGGGTGCTCTTCGACCTTGACCGCATTGAAAATCCACAAAGAATTTAATTCGAGGCAGCATTTAATCTTTGAAAATCGGAAAAACCTCCTCGGAACTCACAAAACTGCTTTGGGCCAACAATTTAAGCATTAATAATTAATAATAACAATAAATGTGGCAAAAATTCCAACATTCTTGGTAGCTCATGGGGTATACAGCTCGCTGTATGCAAGAATCCAGGCCTGAATCCATTGGGCTCAGAGTCAAGAAAACTTAAAGTCAGCTGTTGTGGTACATCTCAGGGGACTGCTGCAATCATCTTCTGCTGAAAAAGCTGAAACTGAAAGAACCTGCATATGACTGGTTATGAAATGCGACAAATGGAATGCGATAGTGGAGTGAGCTCCTACGATTGCGCAAGCGGTGAATGCAATGGAGTGATGACAATAATGAAATGATAGATTGACAAAGCAATGTGGTAGACACAATAACAGAATGTTGTTGTACTACCATCTACAATGGATGGAATGAAAGTGAATGAACGGATGGAATGGAAATGGAAGTATGAAAAGTGTGGAATGAAAATGAACTAGACTGTAAAATAAATGCATAAAATGACATAACTTAGAGGAAAGGGATAAGAAGGAACGGGAATAATAGGAATGGGGAAAAGAAACAACAGTCGTGGCTTGTTTCTTAACTGCAGAAGAAAAAGAAGTAAAAGAAGGAAGATGAAGAAGGGAAAGGAAGAAAAGGAGAGGAGAAATAAGAAATTTCTAGAAAGCCACCAACTGCTAGGAGGAGAAAAACAAAGTAAAAAAAAGCATCTACGGCTCGCAGGCAACAAGAGCCGAGATGAATAAATAAAAACAATACCTCTTTTTTTTTTTTCTACTCTTTCTATTTTTTTTTTTTTAAATATTATATACAATAGTTCACGACATGATTGGCATGTCACCACCAGACACCTAGTCTCAGAGGGTTATCCGATAAATCTGCAATGTCCTGACCAGATCTGATCATACTTAAGTCGGTCCTTGAAATTGGGCTGGCTTCTTCCTGAAGTTCTCCATGTTTCAGACACTGGCAAGTTATCATTCTGTATACCAGTATTGACACAATTTACAAATAATGCAGAAAAGAAACCCCACCATATTGAAGAGTTCTTTGAGTGTGGACTGAGAACAGGTTCCTCCAACTCTTGGATCTGATCACAGAAATTGTCCAGCAACAGTCCTTTCTTCAGGATCTCTGCAGACTCTACCTGTTGATCTGACATATTTAACAGGTTCTGACTAAATGCTTGTATGTCGTGCCCTAGGATACAAACAGGGTGCAAATATGTGACCTCCTTGTGCTCAGGTTCTGCCACTTGAATCTCTTCTTCTTCTTCGCTTATATCCTCTGGATCCATCTCCTTATGAAAACTGCAAGCAACCATATTGTTCATTGCCGGGAAATTTCTTGCATAGTCCAATCCTTGGCTTTGGATGAGATCTGTCCCTTGAGCTCCACACAACTGCATCTTAGGTTTCTGCTCAGTATAAGGGATCTGGCATGAAAAAGACTGCACGGGATAGACAGGAGCAGCAACTACTGGAGAAAGTGATGGAGTTTCTCCCCACGATAATTTTCTTGATAAGAGCAAAAGCTGTTCTGCTCGCACTGCTTCCTCAAAGATTTGTGGGAACCTTCGTTCACCTGATTGCAGCAAGAGGAGGCCTATGTCAGAATGGAAAGCTCGAACATAGAAGAGGTGGGCTTGGGTGGGTGATGGTCGGATCTTTTCTGGAATTCTCTTCCAGCTTCTCAAGAATCGGACATTGAAGTTCGTGATGCTCTCTAGAGGTGCTCTCTTGATGTACATTAAAAACTGATAGAGATCCAAAGAACTGTAAAAGGGATCTTCGTCAAATATTTTGATTAGTGCTCCCGCTAGATCATCCCATGAGCTGATGCTTTGACGCTTGAGCAGTCTGTACCACTGCAATGCCCTTCCTTCCAAAGACTGAACCAGAAGTCTGATCATGATATCCTCATGATTTATGACATGGATCATTGACAAAGTAGCAATATCTTCAACATGCGCCAGAGCCATGCCTTCGGTACCATCATATTTTTCCAGGGCCTTCAAGGCACCTTTGGGAATTTCATGCCGAATTTGGAGATTCAGAGGGCCAGGATCATCCCATATAGGAAAAGCCCTCGCCTTTGTGGCAGTGGTCTACGGGATCACGGCTATCGCCATTAAGTCAGATTCACCAGATGAACATTCTTTGAACTTGAAAAAGGTAGGCATCCACGATCAAGAAATTTGGATCTTCAACTCAGCAAAGTCGCCAGATGAACTTACAAATCTCCGCTGTGAGGCCAAGACAGCTCATCAAAAATCTTGAGACCTCCGGGTGTTAAAAAAAAATGTGGATCTTTTGAGACAGAAGAAGTCTGTCCCACCGGGCGTGCCAAAAACTGTTGGCATCGGTGGGTTTATCACTTTGGAAAATTATGCTTATCCCACCGATTATGAATTCTTGGAGACAGAAACAGTCTGTCCCACCGGGCGTGCCAAAAACTGTTGGTCCAAAATCTACCACAGGAAAGGATTTTACAAGTGCACCCTAGACCTGGCCAACATTGAAATGCTGGAAGCAAGAAATGGCTCCCAGACCAATCTCCAGAGTGGGCTGGTTCCCTTCACTATTCTAAACTTGGTTAAGATAAGGGTTACTGGAAAGAAATTGAAAAGGTTACAGAAAGAAATGGGAAATATGGCCACAGGCCGAAGTGATGGGATTGGAAGATAACAGTAGGAAACTTAAAAATGCGACAACAGCAAGTAACATAAGAAGTCAGCTCAATTCTCACACAACTGTATGTAGCAAATCTCTCCAATATTACACTCCAGAAATCATACTCTCATGGCAGCACTTAAATCCAAGATGCAGAATTTAAATACAATAACCATTAAGAAATACGAATACTATAAGAAATGCAACCTGACAGAAAAGAAAATCACTCATACAACCGTTGCTGAAAATTTGAAGCCAATACTTTTATTCCTGCAGATACAATTCCAATTTCTAGCAGAGAACTCTCCAACCACACTTTCAAATGAAGCTTACATTGGTTTTTATAGAGGGCCGTCCTCTTTGCAGCATTAAATATTTGAAACCGACTTCCTTGTGATCTACAATTATGCATTGGAAATTATGCACATGATCCCCTTAATTGCAGCCTTGGAGACCCACAAAATTGAATGCAATGTACATGTCAGCTTCGAAGAACCACCTTCATTAAATTTGTTTTTTAAACATGTGCATGAAAAACCGTTAAAATGATCCACGACCAACAGTTTTGAACCAAGAAAATCTTTAATTTTGGTGGCTTGGGTGCTCTTCGACCTTGACCGCATTGAAAATCCGCAAAGCATTTAATTCGGGGCAGCATTTAATCTTCGAAAATCGGAAAAACCTCCTCGAAACTCACAAAACTGCTTTGGGCCAACAATTTAAGCATTAATAATTAATAATAACAATAAATGTGGCAAAAATGCCAACAGTACCCTAACAAACCTTGATTGGGTATAAATGTTTCGGTAGGTTCAAGACTTAGCTATTTTTTCTTGTCTTCAACCTTTAGCACTACGATAAATATTTGGTACCCCGATGGAACCCGACCTAGTACAAATGTTTTGGTGGGTCCAAGACTTAGTCATTTTTACATTTTTTGATCTCTAGTTGCATGATGGGATTTTGGTACCCTAATGGGCTTAAAATAGGTATAAGAGTTATGGTAGCCTTAGGAATTCACCATTTTTGTTCATATTCAACCTCCAATACTACAAGAGATATTTGGTAGCTCGATGGGTATCAATCGGGTATAAATATTCTTGTAGGTATGGGATTTAGCCATTTTTTTTTGTTTTGGTTTTCGATTGTACAATGGGATTTTGGTACCCTGATGGGCCTCGATCAGGTACAAATATTTTGGCAAGTCCAAAAATTAGCTACTTTTGCTTGTCTTCAACCTTCGACACTATGATGGATATTTGGTGCATCAACGGGTCTTGGCCTGGTACAAATGTTTCGATGGGTCTGAGACTTAGTCATTTCTATGTATTTTGGTCTTTGGCTACATGACAAGCTTTTAGTACCCTGACGAGCTCCAATTGGGTTTAAGAGTTCTAACAACCTTGAGACTTAGTCATTTTTACTCATATTCAACCTCTGACACTACAATAGATATTTGTTACCTCAATGGGCCTCGGTTAGGTATAAATATTTCAACAAGTCTGAGTCAACTATTTTTTCTTATTTTGGTCTTCAGTTGTGTGATGGGATTTTGATACCCTAACGGAATCCAATCAGGTATAAGAGTTCCAACAACCTCGAGACTTAGCCATTTTTTCTCATCTTCAACCTTCAACACTACAACGAATATATGGTATCCTGACGGGCCTCGACCAAGTACAAATGTTTTAGCATCCTCAAGACTTAGCTATTTTTGCTCATCCATATATTTTGGCTTCTCTTGAATCTGCTATTGCACCTTCTTCCAAGGGGCATGTGGGTGATGCTCAAAAATACCCACACAAATTCCACATAAATTGGTCTAAGAATCAATTGAATCAGACAACCCTTCATGAATATATAGCTCCTAAAATATGAGACGTTTTTTAGAAGAAAAAAATATCCTAATCCTTTGTGAAGATTTTTTACTTTCCATGACATATTTCTATTAATTGTAGTCATTATAATTTTATACTTTTAATATGCATATTTTAAATAACATATGTATGGGTTTTATTGAGATCACTCTATAAAAAAATATTACATCATTATCACATCAATTAGATCATATCTAGTTTACAATTTTATCAAAGATATTTTTCATTTGTCTTTATATCAAAGATACTCTTCATATTCTGTTATTTTTTTGACAATTAACTACGTTAAATCATTTTATCAAAACATAAAATCTTATTTGTTCATTTGATCTTAATATTATTATATACATATTTTTAAAAAGTGGTTATATGGGATGAAAATGAGACCCACACATATTACATTATTACTGCATAATGTATTATAACATTTTAATAATTAAACATGTATTTATTAATAAAATTTAAATGAATATGAATGTTGAGCTTCAACATTTGCGGAATATGATGGTCCATTGGGGCAATGCTCCTTGCACTGTCAGTCATGTTCTGCCTCGACCTCCTAGCAATCCTTCCTCTTATAGGGTTCATATTAGGCCAAATTCTTGGCATTTGTGTCCTACGTTTTTGAAACACCATTGGTATCTATCTCCACCAACTCAAAAGCGGCTCCATTCTATTGGTAGGAGTTCTTCACGCCATTCTGGTTGGGATGTGGTTCCTGAGCCCTCAACACCTGTTGAGGGTTGGGGTACTCCTATTGTACTTCCTTAGCCTGTTGTTACTGTGTTTGACAATGAGGGAGGTATTGGTCAGCTCACTACAATTAATGATGGTGGTTGGAGTTCTATTGATAGGGAGGATACGGCCCCACCCACATGCTGGCCTATTTCATCTTAGGTGTTGCTTTGCTACTGTTGTCTATCGTTCTTATATTTGGAGAGTGGTCCTATCCCATGTGGTTCTTTAATGTTTTTTGATTGACATGTATTGTTGATTTTTTCTCCTAATCGTATCGGTTAGTGTGAACTATGAGGTGTGTTAATTTCACCCACCCAATTTTGTATAATTTAACTCTTTAATATGATTTAGGTTTTCCATTCAAAAAAAATTAAAAAATATAAAAAATTAAGCTAAAACCATTTTATATTGTAAACCTATTATTATAAACATTATAATTTAATATTTAATAACCTTAAATTTCAAATCCAAGCACCCATGCCAAATATTTAATATTTCATGCTTAAAATAAAACTAAATTAAAAGTTATTTATTTCTTTTAATTTTTAATTATTTGTCTTGTAAACGTTTTTATTAGATTTAATATTCAATGGATGTCTACGAAGTAGAATCACATACTATGTGATGTAGGGTCAGGGTGATCAATCCTTACCTACACGGCACCACAGCTCCTAAGTCCCACTTAGGCAGCGTGGACTACGCCTCCAAGTGTTCGTACCTGCACAAGCCAGCAAACAGACAAGCCAACACAATGTTTGTATTTATATAGCGGAAGCACACAACGCAAGGTTAGCACACAATGAGCAATGAACAAGATGAACACCCACACAATGAGCCAACACAAGAGTCTTTAAGTAGCAATAGCTTTATTAATATTGGATTGGCCGATAAACGAATTACAATGCGAGTGGCCCAATGGCCTGGCGCTATCGGCCCAATTACAACACACACAGCCCGTAGGCAAACACACACGGACCGCCCGACGCCCCGCAGATCGGGTCGTCGAACGCCTCTTGAATATACCCGGTGAGTCTTGATACGCGTCCACTCGTATCACTCACACCCTCGGGCAGCTCCCTCCACCTTGCTCAACACACACGGCAACTTGGCACAGCACTTGGCAACATACGGCAGCTTGGCAACACACAAAACCGACAAAGAGCTTGGCAGGAGCACATAGACGTGGAGCAACTTGCAAGAGACCCAAGTTGCTCATACTATGATACACTAACTAAACTAATCATAACCATTAATCATTTATCAATAATCATAACCATTAATCTTTTATCAATGATCAATATTAATGGAAACATTCATCTACCATGTGCTTTTTTCTATTTATTATGTCTTCTAGTAGTCTCTCTTATCAATCCATTCCCAGTGGGATTAACCTTAAATTTTAGAACTAAGCACCCATGCCAAATATTTGTAAACGTTAATAGTTAGAACTAAATATAATATTGGTTTATGAAAAACCGTGTTTAGTTCTTATTGATAAACTCAATTCTCACTTTTATCAAAAAATCAAGATTAAAATAAAAATACTAATCATAATTTTTTTTAAACTAACCTTATTTATATTTTAAATTTTAATTATTAGCCCTAAACGGTTCTTCTATGATGCTCATGTTTTGGTCAAATTTATTTTCAAGGGATGTTAGATATAATAATCAGTTTAGTCATATTTATTGAAATGATGAATGGTTGATATTGATGGAGGCATTCATTGAACCATTTGTTCTTATTATGTGTTTTTAGTAATATTTTTTATATACATTCATCATGGGGATTGAACCTGGGTCACATCAACGATAATGTAAGTGACGTCTTTGTCGGTAAACCAAATTTAGGGGATCTATTTATTATGTGTTATAATAATCTTGCTTGGTAAACCATTCTCAAGAAACAATTATAGTGTATTGGAGTATCTTAATGACTTTATATGATCAATGTTCAGTTGGGCAATAACTACGGTGTGTTGCAGTATCTTAATGGTAGTGAGGATATGTCATTGAATCTAAATTTTCCTCTTTTTTTGTACTGTTTCGATGTTCTCGTAATTCTTAATAAGGAAAGAAGATGAAGACACTTTACTTGAAAAACGGTCTCACCCTTATGGGTGCCTAGAGTTCTACATTTTAGGGTTTCTAATGTATTTTGCTATGCCTAATTATGCTGTGTATTCATATTTTTAGGGGTTCCTTTTGTTCTGTAAGGGGGTGTTGAATAGCTATAATTTGTTTGCTTAGGTTCCCCCTCTATTGACAGGGATGTTTTTCTCGCTGATAACTTTTAGTCATATAACATGTTTATCCGCCTTTTTTTTGTTTGTAAAAATATATTTTGTTCTTTAATATAATGCTTTTTACATTAAAAAAAAACCATTCCCTCCAATATCCAATGGAATTAACCTTAATTTTTCCCTCAATCTCCAATGAAATTAACCTTGATTTTTACACTTAAGAATGCATGTTAAATATTTAGAATTATTAATATTTTATATGAAACCATAGTTAAATTAAAAAATATACATTTATTTTAACTTTAATTCTAATATTTATATTTAGAATTGTTAATATTTTATGCAGAAACCATAGTTAAATTAAAATATATACATTTATTTTAATTTTAATTTTAATATTAATTCTATAAGGATTTTTCTATGATGTTAATATTTTTTATCTAGTTTATTTAATGGATGTTTACTAGATACTATGATATAAGAGTTATACTAATTATAAACTTCGATTTATTATTAATGATGGATATTAATAGAAACATTAGATTAATATATATATATATATAATTATTATTTTTTATTTTGTTATTGTGAGAAACCCTTATGACTGATGTACAGGGTTGAACTGTCTCCTCCCAACCATGACTTTTCGTACAATTGAGAGCTATATTTATAAATAAGAAATTTAACACAAAGCCACTACACATCCACCCCTCACACACTCACCCACACCACGGTTTGAACCTTGGACCTCTCGAAGAAGAGCCAAAGCACGAACCATTGATATAAGAGTTAGACTAATTATAATTTTATTAGTATATTAAAATTATTATAATACTAATAATTTTATTTATAATTTTTTTTGGTAAGTTAATAATTATAATTTTATTTATAATTATTAGTATTATAAGGGTTATTTTATGGTATTCATATTATTTAACAAGTTTAATATTCAATGGTTGTCTACCACATACTATGATACAATAGTTAAACTAATTATAACCATTGATTTATGATTAATGTGTTCAAATGTTATAGATATTGTTCTTGCCTCATGTGATCTGTTTTATTTTGTTATAATATGAGAGGTCATAACTAACATTTGAAATTAGAGCTAGGTTATACTTGCTGATAGAAAGTATCCTCTTTCCCAAGGCCAAGCTAATTCAAAAGGAGAATGATAGATGAGAGGGACGTTTTTCGCAGGACTGCACAAACTATCTAACTTGTTTCGGGCATATCTCACTCATATTGATTCGAATTCAGCTGAAATTTTGAGGGCAGATGCTTGGAAAACCCTAGAATGTCTCCAAAAAATTTTAGGTCATTTGGAGCAACACAGATCCTAGTGCATCCATATGTGTGAACGATATTTTTGGTAAGCGATTGTGCGAGGGTTTCATCTGGGTTGAGTGCAAGCAGCTACAAAGATTGGTTTTTAGGGCCTTCGGGCCCTAGTGACCAATATTTTTGTGGTTTATGCTCAATATTTTAGTAGGATATGTTGCAAGGAATCCAATATGGGTTAGAAATTTATCTTTCAATAGATCATGTTGTGAAATTGAGTGACAACGGCTTCCAATTTGCTGCACAAAAGAAAAGTGAAAACCATACCTTTCCACAATGTCTAGGGCAAGGATTAAAGAAATCTCGAAACAAGTTTCAATCAGATGATCAAAAAATGGGTCAGATATCAAGTGAATCTGGTGCTAAGGTGCACCCACAAAATAATTCTACTGTGAAAACCCCTATCAAGGGTAAAAATTTTGAAGACTCAGCCCCAAAAATAAATTTTAGGGATGCCCTCCATGGTGGACAACCTCAACCCAATGCTAATATTAATATTATGGCTTCCCATAAACCTCTAAGAATACCTAATATTGATCCCATGAAAATGGATTCATGATGTCTTAAAGTAGCTGATGGAACTCCTATTGTTAAACTTGATATGGGTAACATTTAGACTGACATTGAAGATTTGGAAAAAAGAGGACTAATTTGTCGGTTTGTGGATTTTCGTCCGAGCCTATCTACTTTCAAAGACTAGGCTACAAAAAGCTAGAAAACTAAATGTGAGTTACAATTCTCTATTTATCCAAATGGTTATTTTCTTGTTTTATTTGCTAATAATGAATATCGAGAGAACTTTTCATGGGGTTCCTTGGTTTTTTGGAAGGGCAGGGCTTTTTATGAAGCCCTGACATACTAAATTTAAAGCCGAAGAAGAGATGCCTTCTATAGCTCCTGTGTGGGTTAGACTTTTTGGCCTCCCTATTGAATTTTGGAATCCTACTATTTTTTCTTCAATTGGAAACTCTTTAGGAACTTTTATGATGACTACTGATTGTACTCAAAATTTTGAACATATTATTTATGCTTGAATTTGTTTTTTAATGGATTTTACAAACCCCTAACTAAAAAAATTACTTTACAATTTGGGGAAGACACTTGGGAGCAAGTAGTGTACTATGATAACATTTCTTTTTGTTGTAGAATTTGCCATGAATATGGTCATTTGGCTAGTGATTTCCCAAAAAAAATTCCTGATCAAAAGAAAGAAGATATAAACTCAACAAGTTTCCAAAAGCCTAAGAAGAAGAACACTCAGAAAAAACCAGTTATGAAGGATCAATCAAAGTCATCTGCTAATATGTTTAAAATCCTTTCGAGAAATGATGTCCCAAGTGAGGAAGAGGAAATAATGGAAATAGAAATTTTAGAAACATAATTTAAATATGAAGGGAAGAACTTAGAGACAAACCAACAAATTAAAGGTTTTCAACAAAAAAAACAAGGGAGAAAATTTACACAAGAAAAACAATCTTTTAAATGTCAAAATTTAAAATAATATAGCTTCCAATATAGACTTTGTTGAACCCTCTAGTAAAATTTTGGCTGTGTATGAGCATTCTTCAAAGTTTGAAGCCATCTCAGATTCAATTGGAGTAAGTCAAGAAATAGGGAAAAAAAACTAAAGATGGATTCTAATCAAAAAGTAGCTTGCAAGACCAATCAATATCATATGGTAAAAAAATGTGAAAAGCTTGTAGAGGAAGGTAATATTAATGCCCTTCCCAATTTTTGTAGCCCTGGTGTTAATGAAGATCATCACTTGGAATATTTCAAAATAAAATTAAATTAGAAGAATGATTCAGATAAATCATCCACATCTTGTTTTCCTTCAAGAAACGAAGATGTCAATAGAGGATATGGACTCAATTGCCAGTAAAATTTGCCCAGCTAGAAAAGTGGTTTCCCTCAGTTCCCAGGGGACTTTTGAGGACATTGCTTGTCTTTGGGACCCAAAATAGGTAGTTATTCACCATATGGTTGGCAGTTGGGGTTTGTTGGCTATAGCTATTCAAAGTAGACATTCCAACCAAATTATGCTCTGCATTACTGTTTATGCTTCGACTACTTTGGAAGAAAAAATAAGATAGTGGAAGGATATAACTCATATTATCTCTCATTTTCCTGAAGATTGGATCTTGATCGGAGGAGATTTCAATACCATCCTCTCTCTAGATGAGAAAATAGGGGGAAATAGAAATTTGGACAAAAGCACTGACCTCAAGAGCGAATATTTTGTAAACCTCCATCTTGTGGACATCCAATTAGATAATGGTCTTATGACTTGGTCTAACAGAAGGCAAGGCTTAGCTTGTATAATGGAGAGATTGGATAGGTTTTTGCTCTCTAAAAATTTCTTAATCCATGGTCACATTCCTAAAGTGAAGACTCTTAACAATGCTGGTTCGGATCATTGGCCAGTCATGGTGGAAATGTGGAAAACCAATATGAGTTTCTCTCTGTTTTGTTTTCAATTAATGTGGCTTAGAGATAGTTGCTTTAGACCTCGTGTGCAACAATGATGGAAGGAAGGTAAGCCTAGGCATGGGACTAAGATGTTTTGTTTTGCCAAAATACTGCAATATATTAAATCTAAAATCAAGACTTGGAAATGGAAAGAGTTTAGGGATGTTCATAAAAAAAAACATAAAGTTATTACTCAACTTGAAAATTTGAATAAGAAAATCCATTTATATGGCCTCACAGAGAATAGAAGTGCAGGTGAAATTAAACTCACAACTCAGTTAGAGGAATGGGAAAAAAAAGAAGAAATCTTATGGAAGCAAAAATCTAGAATTCAATGGCTCAAAGAAGGAGATCGAAACACAAATTTCTTCCACAAATATCTTCTAGCTCAAAGATCTCACAACTTTATTTCTTCCTTAAAATCAAATTTTGGAGATGTTTTCTATACATGGGATGGCATGAACTCTATTGTTGTTGATTACTTTTCCAATATTTTTGTTGCTACTCCTCTTGACTCAACTTCTCAACAAAATATTCTTCAAGCAATCCCTTCTCTTATCACTTCTGAGGAGAACTCTATTTTGACTACTCCTATTACTATAAATGAGCTTCAACATGTAGTTTTCAAAATGCAAAAAGGTAAAACCCTAGGTCCTGATGGTTTTCCCATTGAGTTCTACCAAGATTTCTGGGATATTATTCATGCTTATTTATTAGAGGTGGTGGAAGAAGCCAAGAAATCCAAATATATTTTTAAGGTTATCAATAAAAGTTATATTACTCTTGTTCCAAAATCTCAAGAGGTTGATCATATATCAGCTTTTATACCTATTGTTTTATGTAATGTTCTTCTAAAAATCATTACTAAGATCATGGCATAAAGGTTGAAGCCTCTTTTGCATAATATTATTTCCCCTAAGCAAGGGGGTTATGTGGAAGGACATCAAATAGTAGATGATATAGTTCTTCCTCAGGAAGCCATCCATTCCATGGATATGCAAAAATCTCCTTCCATGTTAATTCGATTAGACTTATCCAAAGCTTATGACAGAGTGGATTGGCACTTCCTTATCAAAGTTTTGAGGCAATTTGATTTCTATAAGGATTATATGGATTGGATTATAGGATGTATCTCTTCAATTTACTACTTAGTTCTTATTAATGGTAGGCCTTCTCAGTCATTCCCAGCTTCCATAGGTATTAGGCAAGGTGACCCACTATCCCTTTATTTATTCATCATTCTTATTGAATGCTTGGGTAGGACTATAACCAAAAAAAGGGATAACAAAACCCTTGAGGGAGTTACCATTGCTCATGGAGCTAGACCTATCTCTCATATTTAATTTGTGGATGACTCTACTATTTTAGGTAAATATACAGTTAAGGAAGATTCTAATATTAAGCAAATTATTAGCTATTTTTCTAAGGCTATTGGATAGTTGATCAATGAAGACAAATCTAAAATTATTTTATTTCACTGCTTTGCTAGACAAGAATCCATGGTATTGGATAAATTACAATATAAGAAGACCTCCCTTCCGATCACTTATTTAGGTATTCCCATAAATATTCAAAGGCAGAAAAATAAATATTGGAATTGGTTGTTGGACAAAATCAAGAAGAAAATTGGAAAGTGGACCAACATGTGGCTTTCTTCTGGGGTTAGAATCACCTTGGTAAAATCAATCCTTCAAGCTCTTCCTATTTATGTATCTTCCCTAGTAAATTATATTGGAGTATGTTGCGTAACCCTAATGCTCTTTGGGCCAATAATATTCGTGCTAAATATGTTGAGAACAAAAGTCCTAAAGACCTTGTTCGCTATCAACTTCTTACCAAAGGTTTTCCTATTTTAGCAGTTCTTAATACTGGGAGTATTTGATAAAAAAAAAAATTATTTTGGATCATTCATAATGGTCAGCAAGCAAATTTTTGGATAGATTCTTGGGATGGTCACAAGCCTTTGATAACTCAGTTTCTCAATTGGAGGCCTTGGATGGAGGAGATTCACCAAGCTAACTGGATAAAGGTGGCTAATTATTGTTGGTACCATACTGGTAATTCAAATGTTGGTAGATATCGGATCCCTATTGAATACTGTTCTATTCAAATCCCAAAAAGGTAAAGATAAGATATCCAAGGTATCCTTCATATGAGATATCTCTCTTGTTCCCATGAAAAATATTATTTTTTATGGAACAACGCCACTAAGGGTGAGTATTCAGTTGCTCAAGGTTATTTGACCTTATGCCATAATAATCCCAACCATTATTCTGACATATTTTCTCAATTGTGGGCTCAAAATATTTGGCCTAAGGTGAGGTTCTTTACTTGGATTTTATTACATCGTAGGGTGCTTATTGGTGAGCAACTTATGAAGCATGGTTTTTGTGGCCCTTTTAGATGTGAAATGTGTGAAGAGAATGTAGAAACTCTCAACCATATTTTTATTGAGTGTACTTTATCCTCTAAGCTATGGAGAAGAATTACCACTTTACTTGGCTTACAGTGGTCGAATTTTTTTACTTTTGAACAGCTTTGGGGGGATTGGCCTAATTAAGAGGGTGTTGATAATTTTATTAGGCAATTAGTTTGGATGGGTTCTACCATTCTTCTTTGGAATATCTGGAATGAAAGGAAAAATTGAATTTTTAATCAATATAAGAAGGATATTCACTATATTTGGCAAAATACCATAGCCAACTTAGTTGAATCAATCCATAATCTCCTTAATCACCCCCAAAACTCCCACCAAAGATGGGATCAAGTGATGCAAAGATTGAATATTAAATATTCTAAGAGCAACCAACTTAAAAGGAATGTGAGTATTTGTAATATGGATAGGACAAGAAATTGGCAACCTCCTCCTAAGTATTTTGGAAAAGTCAGAACTGATGGAGCCTCTAGAGGGAACCCTAGAAAAGCCAGTGCGGGGGGAATTGGTAGACTTTCAAATGGCTCCCTAGTTTTTACTTTTGCTGAGAATTTGGGTATTCTTTCCAATAACCTCGCTGAGGGGTATGGTATCCTTAGAGGCCTTCAATAGGCTACTAAGGTTGGTTGGGAAAAGGTGTTAGTTGATTATGACTCTCAAATCATGATTAATATTTTGAAGACTCCTTCTAAGAATCATAAGGTTGATTGGAGAATAAAAAGAATTATTGAGAAGATTCAATTAATCCAGATGGAATTTATGAAAGTTGATTACAATCATGTGGTCAGAGATCAAAACAAGAGCATTGATACTTTAGCTAATTGGGCTTTGGACAAAGGTGATCTTACTTGTTATGGCCACCCTCCTAGATGGTGGGCTTTGCAAGTTAGGGAAGCTCTTCTTTCTATCATTTCTTTGGATGGCTCCAGTTTTGAAGGTACCTAGTTTCTTATTGCTTTATTTTTGCTTCTCTTTTGTTCGATCAAGTTATTTTAGTGCCCTAGCTCATTATTTTCTTTCTTTTGTTTCCTTTGTTGATTCTTGCCTTAATAGTCTTCTGGTCTAGTAAGGTCATTGTTATGTTCAATTTTTTTTTCTTTTTTCTATTTTGCTTTTTTATTTGTTTAGTTTTTTAAGGTGTGTGTGTTCTTTTGTTTTGTTTTTTTTGTTCTTTGTGTTGTTTTTTTTTGTTGTTGTGTTTTTTTTGTTTTGTATTTTTTATGTTTTGTGTTTTTTATGTTTTTTGGTATTGTTCTTGTGTTTTTGTCGTTCTTGTTCTTGTGTTTTTGTTTGTTTGTGTTAATTCATGTTTTTATGTGTAAGTGTTTTCTATGTTTTTTTGTTTTTGTTTATTGTGTTTTGTTGGTTGTGTTTTATTTTTATTTTTATTTTATTTTTTAGTTTTTTAGTTTTTGGTTGTGTTTATTTTTCAATTTATTTATTTATTTATTTTTGGTTGTCTTTGTAGTGTTCTGTTGTTTTTGTCATGTTTGTGTTTTGTTATGTTGTTCTTGTATTTTTTCTATGTGGTTCGTGTTGTGTTTTTTTTTATCTTATTGTGTGTGTGTTTGGTTGTGATTTTCTTTTTGACACACTTAAGGAGCATTTTTTTATTTTTTTATTTTTACTGTTATTTATTTATTTAATTG
Organism: Wollemia nobilis; assembly: GCA_028583015.1. Taxonomy (NCBI): domain Eukaryota; kingdom Viridiplantae; phylum Streptophyta; class Pinopsida; order Araucariales; family Araucariaceae; genus Wollemia; species Wollemia nobilis. The sequence continues at coordinate 9,017,721 of JAQPPZ010016858.1, read as the reverse complement.
GTTGTGTGTTTTTTTGCTCCTTGAGTATGTCAAAGGTGGTAGGCCAGGTTCGATTCCTAGGCATTTTTGGTGGAATGGATACCCCTGCCTCCTTGGGTCTTACACAAAAGTGGCATCCCTTCTAGGATGTTTTCCACAAATTAAAAAAAAATCAAAAGGAGAATGAGAAATCTCCACCAGTAGATCCTACCTAGTTTGAATGGAGTGTCCACTTTACATTTTTAGAATCAGGTAGAACTAATGTGTCACTTATGTGTTAAAATAGTACATATCTACTATGTGCAATCTAAGTTGAGTGGGATTTTAATATTTTTTCCATATTTGAGTCATTCCTTCACATTGAAGTATTCCAAATTTCCTATAATTTATAATATATATATCTACTTAGAATTTGATAGGACCAATTTTGGTCTCTTGTAAATTATAACCTTTTTTATGTGAGTATGGCCAGGGCTCCTCCCTTCCATCGACTATAATTTAGCTATTCACGCATCCTATTATCATGGAGAAGACTGTATAATATGGAGGATCTGAACAAGCTATTGAACTACCCATGATAAGCTCCCCTTAGCTAATGTGGTTGTAATATGAACAGGATATCCCACCTTCCCCTAAAAAAACATAGGCTATTGCTATGCTTTGCCAGACCACTACAACACAAAGAACATCAATAAAATTAGTGTACCCCTAAAAGCATACCTTAATCTCCTCTTCATACCCCTCAAACATTGGCACTCAAGACCTATTCATATCACCTAGTTCCCTCGAGCGGAACAATAAAAATAGTATGCAATGAAAGTACCTTGATATTTCATGCTCAAGCAAAAATCCTAAAGCTAGGCATTAAGCTAGGTATTTAACATTTTAGCCCCTTAGTGGTTGTTTTTGCCTCATTTAGCTTTAGATCATATAGTAGCACAACCACTATTTCTATGACTCTCATAGCCTCAAAATTTTAATATCGTAGAAATGCTAGAGCTCTCACCATTGTTGCAAAGAGTGCCACAACTCTCAAAAATACTGCCTTTACCGTGAGATAAAATTTTAGGGTTCACGCTATGTTCAAGATCCCCATTTTACTCCAAGCATAGAAATACTAACATTCACTGCCCTAGTCTCTTTTTATTTCCACCTATACATTTGGATTGTGAAGTGGCTAGAAATGTAAGATGTTAGCTTGCTCTTTGATGGAAATTTTTTGCACATCAATTTATGCTTGACAACAACACCAAATATTCAACAAGAGAGCAAAAACCTTATTTGGCATTTTATTAATCAAGTAGAAGGGGATGAAAATTAATAAAAAGGGGGAATTTTATTTAATTTTTTTTTAAATATTCTTCTTAAGGGAATATTTTTATGTTGCTTACAAGACCCCTTAGCATATTTTTCAGCATAACTTCTTACAGAGGATTTTGATTTTCATTTTGCAAGTTGCATTGGAAATCTAGTTCAAAGATCTTTCCAACAACTAGTTGCTAGATATAATTTGGCTGCATATTAAGGGTTATTTTAATCCTTAAAGTGGAAGGACTATTCTTCCACTTGGTGAAATATTTTCAATTTTAGAAGGATATTGTATTTTTTGTACTCAGCTTGGAGGTATTGTACTCAACTCAACTTGGAAATATTTGGAGGTATCATTTTTCATTGAGGTATTGAAATTGTGCTTCTCTTGGAAGCACTATTTGAGGATATTTTTCAGCCATTTTCCTCATTAAAATCATAAAATCAAGTGGTGTTTTAGGGCCCCTTACCTCTTCCTTGTGGATTTATTTCATGTGGCATTTTCTTGAGCCACATTGTGCTTACCTTTAATTTTAAATTTATGCTTGCTTATATTGTAATCAAGTGTAGTTTCCATTTGCATATATACACTTGAATTTCTATTTGGCACATAAAATTCTAAAATTTCTTTCTTAAGAAATCAAGCAAGCATCTTGTAATAGTAAATATTTCAACCCCCACTTCTCTCCTAGGTTGGAATACATCGTTTGTGCTCAATATTCCTCTCACTTTTGGAAACACTTGTTGATTCAGAGTGGAAGAGCTAAGTGAACCCTCCACACATCATGGATCTTAAGTGGTGAACCTTAGAATATTTTGAGGGCCTCTTTATTGACACTTGTGTTCCTAGTTACCTCATTAGTTGAGTTCCCTCCTTTTTTCGAATCATAGAAATAAGAAATCTCCTTAGTGGCCTCACACAAAAACTTGAGGGAGTTGAATTATTTACAAATTGAAAACTTGAAATGGAATCAATATTAATAATGAATAGCATGTAGGATTATGTGAAATATAAACAACAAAATGAACCACCATAGACTCCACCTACAGATGCTGCAACTAGAGCACTATTTGAAAAGAAATCTAATATAATATTAATATTAATCAATCTATCTACTAGAATTCCAAGTAGAAAAATAGTAAGGGTTTCCACTACACCAAAAGAAGCTTGGGATGCATTAATGAGAACATTTTATAGGCCTAGTCAAGATAAAATATTGTACTTGAAATCAAAGTAATATAATATTTCTATGAAAGGCTCACTTACCAATTACCTCATGGAAGTGAAGTCTATTAGAAATTATTTCTTAGCTATTGGTTCAAATATTCCTAATAGTGAGTTGGTTCCAATCATGTTATGTGGCCTCCCTTCCAAATTTTATGCATATGATATCATGTTAAATTTAACTTGTAAAATATGGACTACTTCATATGAGGAGATTGAAGTTCTCCTTAAGAAACATGATCAAGCACTCATTAAATATCAAGAGATTGATTCTACAATAGCAGCCTTTGCCACGAAGAAAACCTTACAATAAATACCCAACAAGGATCTAAATTAGCAGAATTAGAGAGGTAGAATAAGACCTCAACCACTTTAGTAGCATCAACAACCATGTCAATAACATCAACATCCACAATAGTACCATCAACAACCACATAAACAACTAAGATGGCAATCAAGACCTCTCCAAGAGGTAATCAAAATAGAATATCTCAAAATTATAGGCCTCAACAATAACAAAATCAACCCAAAAACCAATAAGGGTGTGACTACTACGAAAAATAGGGTCATTTTATAAATGATTGCTATCAAATAATTAGACATACAAATCAAAGGGATCAACAAGACCAAAATATTAATACTTTATATGCAACAAATCAAGTCAATATTTGAGATAAAGATTATTGGTATATAGACTCAAAGGTAGCTAAACACATGACAAGAATGTAGGATTGGTTGACCAAAATTCAACCTACCCATAACTAGTTCATTACTTTTGGAGATGAATGGGCTCTTCCTATTGAAGGTGTAGGTGAAGCACCACTTGCTTTATACAATGGAAATAATGTCCATGCCAAGATTGTATTGCATGTGCTTGGACTCAAAAGGAGTCTCCTTTCTATTGGGCAACTTATAGATAAGGGTTATACTATATTCTTTGACAAAAATAAGTGCTACATTTAGGAACCAAATGGCTCTATCAAATTTATGGGAGTAAAAAGGAAGGTGTCTAGTACCTCCCTATCCAATTTATAACTCAACAATATTTGCATACAAATACAACTTTCTCTTTGGAGTATATATGGCATGAAAGGAGTCACTTAAAATTTTATAATCTTCAAATAATGGAAATAATGGGTTTGTTCAAAGGACTTCCTCACTTAAAGGAGTCTAAATAATTTGTGAACCATGTACTATTTCCAAACACCATAGACAACCTTTTGAGTTAGGAAAGGCTTGGAGAGCCAACATGCCACTACAACTAGTGCATTCAAACATTTGTGGGCCAATGTTTGTTCCTTCTCATATTGGGGATAGATATTATATCACTTTCATTGATGATTATAGCAAGAGAATATAGATCTATCTCATTTAGTATAAATAGCAAGCCCTCAATACATTCAAAGAATTCATGGCACTTGTTGAAAGAGTAAGTGGTTATCAAATCTCCACCTTGAGGATAGAGAATGGAGGAGAATACATCTCCAAATATTTTTTAGTCTTTGTAATAATCATGGGATAAGGAGGTAGTTCACAACTCCTTATACACCTCAGCAAAATGGGATAGTTGAGATAATGAATCATACCATCACAAACAGGGCCAAATCTATACTAGTTGTTATTGCTTTATCAAATAAATTTTGAGGAAAAGTTGTTCTTACTGTTGCATACTTGAATAATAGGTCCTATACTAAGGCTTTGCATTATATAACACCAGAGGAATTATGGAGTGGAAATACACCCTATGTGATCCATTTCAGGATATTTGGATGTGATGATTATGCCAACATACCTTATCAAAAAAGAAATAAATTAGATGAAAAGAGCCAAAAACACATATTTTTTGGCTATAAGTGCCAAGTACTATAAGTTATATGAGTTTATTTCCAAGAGGATTTTCATCTCTAGGGATGTTACCTTCAATGAGTATTCCCCACCAAATACTTCTCCTATGGCCCCTTCATTTCAACCAAATAAGAAAAAAATTGCTCCCTTGACATCCACTCCCTCACCTGATCCTTACACATCCATCACAAGTCAAATAATTCTTCAACATAAGGACCTCCCTACTCATGATCCTTGTGAAATGGCCAAAAAATTACATTTGATCTAACAACATATTAAAGACACATGCTATTCAGAATAATGTATTTTATTCATGATAAGATTTGCATAGGTTACAAATAGGGAGAATTCCCCTTTTTCCTTTCTTTTTCACAAATGTTACAATAGGCCTGATGCCTTCTTTTTGTGTTCCTCAGTGTAGATGGGCTTGCGTACCACCGTGGGGTTGTAGTTTGTAGTTGTTTCCCTCCTTGGTTCTAGGATAAACCTACAAAAAAGGGTTAGTTCATTGGGGGGCTTGCCTTAGTCAGGCCCCATAGTAAGAAAGACAAATTGAATGTAAAAACATGATAAAAACTGAAAGAACCTCAAAAAAAATGCAAAATGAAGCTTACCTCCCAAATCTGAGCTGATTTAGGACTTCTAGACCCAATTCGCCACCCAAGGGGTGAACTGGTGCCGGATTCGTGGGGTGGGGTGAAATCAGACTGTAAGTGTTATTCTACAAAAACCCTTCGATGGAGAGGTTCCTTTACTATTGTAATGTTGATGTGTAGGTTCAGATCTGCTTTGTTGTGCTTCTATACGTATTTTGGTAGAGTTTCTGTACTTTGGACATAAGTGGAGAGAGAGATAAATGAGGGTTTGGGCCCACTATTTATAAGAAAACCCAAGGTGTAGGGGGGTATTTAGGATAACTAAGCCCTAGGGTGAGATCCCATGAAGGTTAGGTTAGGGTTTGTGAGGTGGCTTCCTCACATTCCCTCTAGGAAATATCTCATCCTCACACATGTGTGAGGAGAGATTAGGGTTAACTAGGGTTAGTCAACTCTAGGTTAGATGTGGGGTTAGGTTAGGGCTTCCTAAGAAATATCCTAACTAACCTAGTGCACACACATGTGGGAGGGAGTAATTAGGGATAATTAGGGATTAAGGACCTAATTAACCTTTTTAGCCCTAAAAGTGAACTTTAAGTGAAGTCAACTTAAAATTAGATTTATGAATTGACTTAATAATTACTTTTGCCAAGTAATAGCCCCGTGGGGGCCTCAATTAAGTGCAATGAGGCTCTGTATCACCTTGGGAAGCTGATGGAAGGTATCCCGATGCATGGGAAATATTTGTGATGTGATTTTGCTAACTTATTAGGGTTTTGGACCTAAAAACTAGCAAAGTGGTGTGTGGAAGTCTATGCAATGCTATGATAATCTACGACGATCTATGCATGACTACGCATGACTACGATCGTCTACGCATGACTACAACAATCTACGCATGTCTAGGAGGATCTACAATAGCCTACGTTGGTCTATGATAGCCTAGGGGTATCTAGGATTGCCTATGTAAACCTACAAGTGTCCAAAAGGATCTACAAGTACATAGGTATAGCAATGTGCGACTTTTAGGTGTCTACATTTTACCCCTTTTTGTACTATACTATGTGAAGTACAATTTAATACAAAAATGTGAAGGGTTTGTGTAGAGGAAAAGAGATAGAAGGGGAAATAATGGGATCCAATCAAAGGTATGTAGCCGCTCGAAGCGTGACCATACAACATTGATCGATAGCCAAGAAGGAGGAAGAAGAAGAAGAGAAGAGGAAAGAGATAAAATGAAATGAAAACAATACCGATAAATGGAAATGGATGATTGTGGATGCAACGCGGTAGTTTTGTTGAGCCTGTATGACATTTTTGATGTCATACTAGTTGCTTGGGGTAGGCAACTTTTGATTGCTTTGCTTTTATGACTAGTTCAACATGGTCCAAAAGTATGAATAGAACAAATGTCTATTCAAATATTTGTTGTTGATTGATTGATGAGCACATGGCGACAAGTGTCAAACCATTTGAGTTAGTTAACATTTGGATTATTCAAACGTGTCATTCATTGTGTACCATGAATGCCAGAGTGAAGTCCTCCAAATGTTGCGTTGAATTAGTCAACCGTGTCATTCATTATGTACCATGAATGCCAAAGTGACCTCTCCATTGTTACGCACAACTCTCTTGATTTAACAAATATCTAGTTGGGATTGAGATTATAATCGTAAGATAATCTTCAGCAAAAAAAATTGTAGACAAATGCGATATCCGTGCTTTTGGATTTTTGGTTTGTTGGTTGCATGCAAAGCTGACTTTGGATATGAATACCCCCTCAAACGAGGAATCAACAATGAGGTGAATGGAATGCAGTGATTTGGTGATGCAACGATTGATAGAATACCAATGCATGATGAAAAATGGTGAAAAATCATATGAGAGGATATTTTAGGAGGGTTCCTAGGGTTTTGGAAGAAAGTTGCATGATTTCCTAGGGTTTTGGAATGAATTTGATTGGATTTGGGGGTCATAAGCTCAATTCACGGGGTGGGCAATGAATTGGGCCTAAATCATGAGGTGGGGGTGAATTAGGGTTTTAGGTATTTTTAAGGCAATTTGGAGTTGGGAGGGGCTCATTTTGACGATGACGAGGTGTGGAGAGCATTTGGAAGGAGTATTCGGTGATGCGTGGACATGACGGTTGACGAGTTCGGATGAGAAGATGGTGAGAGGATGACCTAGAGCTAGCAGCAGGTGTAGGGATCCATCGGTAAGTGCTCCTACTTACTTTATTTCATTAGTTTTAATTTCTCAAAGAAAAGTGAATTAGGGGGAGGTTTTCATCTCATTTTGAAAAATTTTGCAATTTTTAATTGAAATTTGAACACATAGTGTAAAACTAGCCAAATGGGTACCCAAAAACATAATTTGTTTTTAGGTTTGACTTGTTTTGGCACCAATTTGACCGGGTAATGGGTAGAGTAGGTTTAGAGTTTGACCATCCATTTTTGGAGCAATGGTGTACTATTTTTGGAATGTTATTAAATTTTATCCGTAAAAGTAGGAAATGGGTATCCATTTGTGCGATTGTTATATTTTTCTACCTTCGTTTGGCATGTTTTCTAAATGTGTTGTTTTTGGGTGTAAGTTGGTAAAATTTGACTGTTAAGTTTTCCATCGTAGGTATAGTATTTTTAGAAACTGATGATACTTTCACCGTAGAAGGGCAAAATGGGTATCCAAAAATATTATTTGTTTTTGTAGATGATTTCATTTGGCCTGTGTTTGATTTACGTGCCAAGATGTAGGTAGTGTTAAATTTGAAATTAGTTGTTGGGAGCCCGATTTGCATTATTTTCAACATCTGTTTGAACTTTCACCATGAAGTGGGCAAATGGGTGTTCAAAAATGTGACTGTTATTTTGATGTTGTGTGTATTGGTGTATGTTCTGTTTGGATGTCTGTGTGGTAAGATTGACCTTGAACTTCATGTTGATTTGTATACTATTTTTGAATTTTGTCGACATTTTTACCACTAAGTGGGCAAATGGGTATTCAAAAATGTATTTTGTTTTTGTATGTCTGATAAGTTGACTTAGTTTTGAATTTCATGCCATAGTAGGTATGTGGGTAATTTTATATTTGATTGTTGGAAGCCAAATATGTATTGTTTTTCGCATTTGTTTAAACTTTTACCATGAAATGGCAAAATGGGTATCCAAATATGTGATTATTTTGTTGATATGTTTTGATATGTGAATTGTGCATTGTTTATGTCTCGAAGTGCATGTCAAATTAAATAGTTTAATTTGTATATTTGATTCATGGATTTTTATTGGATTGCATCATTGCATTGATGACTAATGTATATTTTATTGTGTTTGTTTGTGGATGAACATGTGAAGATGCTCGAGCCCCGTCATCATGTTCAAAATATGAAGGGTAATTTTGACGAGTTAATGAATAATGCCGATGATCTTAAGTGGTTGGATGACATATGGTTTAGAGGTGTATGGGAATGTAAGAGTATACATGCCAATAGGGCATATATATCCATGTTGTGTGAGCGATGGGATGCGGGATAGGAACACCTTTCATTTTCCCACTAGGGAAATGACAATCACATTGGAGGATGTTTATCAGATTTATAAGTTACCGATTGAGGGTGTTTCGGTTAGAGCAGCACCAAATAATAGTAAGGATGTTGTGTTGGAGCACTTCTTTGGTGAGGGGTGGAGGGACATAGATGTCTCGAAGATGGATTATGAGTGGTTGTGGCTGAAGAATAAGATATCTAATCATTAGTGTGTAGCTATGATGATGATATCTACCTATGCATTGCCTGACACTTTTGAGGTACTGTTCACTTGGAACATGTTGGATATGGTGAGTGACATGGTGGAGCACAGGGTTGTGTTTGCATGGGCACCTGCATTGTTGGCCCAAGTGTACAGAGAGTTGCATGATGTTGTGTGTGTTGGGTGGAAGGGTTTGATCTGGACTCCCTTACTATAGGTATGGGCATGGGAGCACATATCTATTGAGAGGCCATCATTATTGCCTCACCCTACCCATGTTGAGGGTAAGGAGTATTTACCCTATGCTTTGAGGTGGCAGAAATATGAGGAGAAGGGCATCAAGAGGCCTCATGAGGGTGATCCTTTGTTGTGGAGGGTCAAGTTTGGAGACTTGACACCTAATGATATTAAGTGGAGGCCTTGGTTGGGTGGGGTGACCTGGGAGGAGGATGGTGAGCAGTTGTGGGCCATTCATCAAGGTAGATGGCTAGTAGGGAGATATACTCGATAGGTCGAGTATTTTTAGTTTGATTGGGTGAGGCATTAGTTTGGGTTACAACAGGATATTCTAGGGGCTCCTATTGTATATTACAAATGACGAGGTGATAGAGGAGAGCATCCTATGGTGCTACCTTGGGTTGGTGAGAGTGACCCACTTGTGGTTATCCCAAATGTGGATAATGTCGAGACTACACCAGAGTTTGAGGCCTGGTGGTCTATGTAGAGTTGGGAGCCTAGTAGAGGTGTTGTTGATCGATGGGTGCCACCTAATGGTGGGGTACCTCCACCAGAGAGGAGATCAGGTAAGGGAACTCGAGCTAGGTCAGAGGAGGTAGTTGGTGGTGAGAGAGAGGTTCCTCTACGATGGTCTCGGTGATGCTTGGGTGGTGCACCAAGTACATAGGGAGTGGGAGTGGGGGAGGTTCCTATGACCATTGAGGTAGATCCTATGGAGGGTGGGGTGGCCATGGGATAGGCGATTGGGCAGCAGAGGAGGAAGGTGGTTTTATTGCTATGGGTGGTATGGATGACACCATTGATATTGGTGTTTTTGTGGGTATGGAGGAGATTCCCTTTGAGGTCTAGGAGAGGTAGGATGCGGAGGAGGAGGCTCGAGGACTATGAGATAGAGTTTATAAGTTGGAGGCTGAGCTTCACCTGTAGGAGGAGAGGCATAGGGTAGAGATGGAGTATATGAGGGTTGATATGATTAGCTAGCAATAGGTATGAGAGGAGGCTTCCTGGGCTATTGAGCGATTGACTTGTTTATTGGCTGTAGAGTCTACTAAGAAGTCATTGTGTGAGGCTTCTCTGATGGTGCATGGGATCACACTTCTTGATTATAGTCGGGTGGTGTCCTAGGATGAGTCAGGATCATGAGTGTAGGTGCCTTCTCATCATAGTCAGTGTAGTGCTACTTTGGTGGAGTAGGTGGGTTCTAGGGTTGAGGTATGAGATCCACCTACTATGGTTCAGGTTACTTAGACCAAGGTGGAGTCGAGTAGAGTTGTAGAGATGCGGGTGAGCTATGAGGGATGTGGGGAGACTCCTGGTGGTAGTTAGGATTATTATTGATTGTAGCCTATGGGCATTTTGGATGATGGATGATGGGCATGGTCCCAATTTGTAGCCTACGGGTATTTTTGATGGATGATATATATATATATATATATATATATATATATATATATATTGGTTGTTATATATACATGTGTTATGGTTTTGAAATGTGTTCTCTTTATGTTTGCATAGATAGCATAACATGATTTGTAGGTATGTATAATGAATTGATATACATGTATGTTATGGTTTAGATCTATTATCATTCTGTAGTGTGAATATACTGTAGAGTAGATTTGCATGATTGTATTTTGAATGCAATGTGATGTGATATAATGTGAAATATCATTTGTAGTGAATGCATGTAATATAAATGTGATGATGGAGTGTGAGATAGTATATGTAGGATAAATGCCTTGATTTAGTATTTGATATGAAACATGTAATGTAAATGCAATGATGTGATCTGTGATGTGATGCATGTAATATATGAAATGATATTATATTTGTAATAAATTTGTGTAACATAGATGCATGTATGCATGTATGGGAGTGCTAAAATGCGTAGAGGAAGCACTTGTATCGTTACATGTACCTATGTGGATGTTATCCATTCCATTATCTCAGAGATGTAGGATGGTATAGGGGACATGTAATGGCTTTGACCAATGTAGTTTTGGCAATCAAATCTCGGACTCCAAAACTGTGCAAGTTTATGTGGCAACTCATAACTAGTCGAACTGGTTCAAAATCTGTCATGGACTTATGTGTGTAAATGAGTGAGGTTCATTTATCCATTTTGAGGGAGGTAGGATTAACCCATTGTAGACATGGCCAAACTAGCTAGCTCATCCATACATGAATAATGATCTGTACAAAAGTGGGTAGCTAATGTAATAGATATATCACCACTTGTAAGACTATTCCACTGGTATGCAGGCTCTTGGAGCCTATTGCTAGCGATGGAAATCATCCCATGGTGTTATGTTAAACCTAAGGACCAAAGGTGATGAAGCATAACATGGGTGATATCAGGAGGCTTTTCCTTTTGTTTTCTGCCCCTCATCTATTGTTGACCTATTTATTGTGATACTCTTTTTATTTTCTCTTTTTTTTTTTATTCTCTTTTTCTCTATTCTCTTTTTATTTCTATTCTATGGGCGTTGGATTTTGTTTTCTACCCTATTATTTTACTTTTGCTTATGCTTATCCCTTTGTTTATCCCCAGGTCGTATGTTGACCATGCAAGTGATAGGATGAGCAAGGGAAACCATTCGCTAGATGGTGACATCTACTCAAGGTGTCATCTTTCCTAGACTCAAAATTTGTTTAATGTGTAACCTATTGTGAATGGTCCATGAGAGAAGTTGAACCAACCTAAAGAACCATAAGAAGAATGTAAAACCTATCAGCTAGGGGTGATATTTGATTGACTGAACTAGTAAGTAGTCAAAGTGTAGCATGACACCTATGTATACCCTAATCCTGAAAAGGGGGAATGGACATCTAGGTGGTGATGCTAACAAGTGCATGTATTACTCCTATTGAAGGTATATTTTTGGAGGAAGAATGTACAAACTTAAAAGAAAATTAACATGAAAAACATATGGATATGTGCAATGGGTGTAATGTAAATGATGCAAGTGGGGAAATGCAATATCTACAAGAGGAAAATTATGAAGTGTAGAAGGAGAAGTTTGGAAAACTTATTTACAGATGAGTATGGTGTATCATAATGACCAAAAAGTGTGATGCTATAATAATGGTTGCCCCAATGTGTGGGGTGTGTGTGTAGTAGGTGCATAAATTGTGATATGTTGGATGCATGCGGTAATGTTGAAAAGAGGAAAGGAATGAAGGTGGAATGTACAACTAGAAGAAAATAGAAGTAGTCTTTGGCAACTAGCAAGATAAGGGGATTACCAAATTCAAAGGATGATAGAAGAAGAGGGGGATAGATTAGCGTAGGTATGTAGCTACTCAAAGCATGACCATACAACTATGCGAGGAAGTAAGAAGAAGAAAGAAGGAAGAATATGGGAACTACTGATGGGTGAAGTGGTATGGGTCAGGTTAGGAATGAGATGGTGAAGTGATGGTATGGCTTGGACTTCGGTGGGTGGTGTAGTTGGAGATGTTGTGAATGTAGTGGGTTGGTACTATCAAGGTTTCATGTGGTGGCAAAGTTCTAGGGATGATACGGTATGGAGGACTCAACAATCGACTAAATGGGATGGAGTATTCAGGTGATGGAGTTCGATCACCATGCAACATGTTGTGCACCAGGTTCTTGAATGATCAGTATTCTTCAATGTCATGACCTGGTTGATGATGATAGATACAATATTGGCTCTCATGGTAATTACACGGTTTAGGATATGAGGGGTCTATGGGTCGAATTTTTGGTAAGTCAATAAGGCCTTGATGCATGAGGTGATAAAATATTTTTGATAATGGAGTGAATGGAATAGGTATGGGGTAAATGTAAGGTTCTATTGGAGGTGAATGGGGGTGGATGAAGGGAGGTCTAATGGTGGAGGTGTAGGTTGAGAGTTCGATGTGGGTCGAATCCAAGGTTGGGGAATGGATCTGCATGGAGGTGATGATGCACGAGTCATGGGAGACTGGTGTGGATGAACATGACAATGATAATGGCTCATCTGTAGCTCAAGAGCCTCGATATGGGAAAGGAGATGTTGTATGTCATGGTGTGGAGGTGATAGTATCAGGGAAGGTGGTGATCAAGACTCCAATGTGTATGGAGTGGCTTGGTATGCATGGGAAAATGGATGAGGTCATGATGATGAGGGAGGAGTGGAATGACCTTGGGGATTGGGAAGCTTGTTGGAAAGGTAAGCCTCGTAGTGGTGAAGGTGGCATCTTAAGGATAGGTGGCATAGGAGATGGCTCTAGATGGTGGTATGTATGGGATGGGGGCATGTGCATGTGACCATCTTGGGCAGCTTGAGCCATGTGGGCTTGCAAGGCTTGGGTATAAGAAGACTCTCCATTGGGGAGTGGGATCGATAGGCATGAAGGATGGGTCATATGGGGAGTGTATCCTATGTTAGGAGGGTAGTAAGCTCCTAGAGGGTGGTGGGGGGAATTAGTTGGTGAATAAGAGTTCCTAGTATCTTCAGGAAAATGAGAAGGAGACCCTTGTGTTTGGGGATGGGATGTTTCCTCTTTTTCATCAAAAGAGGATAGGGTGACTTGGCTATCTCTAGAATGGGGTGAGTAAGATGAACCTCGATGGTGAGGGGAAAGGCATCGGGGTGGAGTGTCATGGTCTGAATGTGAGGAATGGGAAGATCACCTAGTGTGATGAGTGATTGGTGGTCGGGCTAGGTCAACCGATGTGATCGGTATAGGCTATGGTGGTGGAGGGTCCTGCATGATGATGTATGTAGATGTTGTCATATCTCATTATTGATGGTGTGGTTGTAGATGATGTAGATCCTACAAAAAGGAAAATAGATACCAACAACATAAAAATGACATAAAGGAGAAAGTACATGTAAAATATTTAAAGTAAAAAAAAAGATATGCATTTATCATGATGTGCTTAGTGAGTGATATGTTTGTGCATAGCGGTGTGTACCACTTGTGATAGTGAACACCTATGTGTGTTAGGCATTAAATGTATAAAGGTGCAAAATTTTAATAGGCTCAGGGTCATCGAGGCCTTCAAGATTAGCCAAGTGATAGGCACCTAAACCATATTTGTGTGTGACGATGAATGGGCCCAACTAGTTTGGGGTAAACTTGTCTCGTTGTTGGTGAGGCTGACTTGTGATTTATTGGTTTTCTTTGAGAACCAAATCACCGATTTGGAATTCGTGTTGATGTACCTTACTATTGTAGGCATGATGAAGGTGATCTTGGTAGACTCATGTGTGCTCGATGGCATGGATGCGATGTTCATCGAGGAGTGTAAGCTGATCTAAGCGGGCTTGATGGGAGGTGTCATCATCAATGAATTCTTTCATGGATACCCTTAGGGAAGGTATCTCAAGCTCAAGGGGCATGATGGCTTCTGCCCCATAGATAAGTGAAAATGGGGTTGCCCTAGTGGGGGTACGAATGCTTGTATGGTATGCCCACAAGGCTAGGGGTATTTGGTTATGCCAATCATGATGTGACTCTACTACTATTTTGCATAGGATGGAGCAAATTGTTTTGTTTGTGGCCTCTACCTGGCCATTACCTTATGGGTAGTATGGGGTAGAGAAACTATGTTGAATATTGAACTTGTTGCAAAGAGCTCGGATGGTTTTGTTCTTAAAGGATTTCCCATTGTCAGAAATGATTTGGGAAGGAATTCTAAAGTGACATATGATATGATCTATTATGAATGCTGCTATCTTTGCTCCTATGGTTTGGACAAGTGGGATGGCTTCGACCCACTTTGTAAAGTATTCTGTAGCAGTGATGATAAACTTATGATTGCTTGAGGAAGCAGGTGTAATTTGTCCAATAAGATCTAGGCCCCATTGGGAGAAAGGCCACATGGATTGAATTGGTTGGAGTGCTTGAGATGGAAGATGTGTGAGGTTTGCATGTTGTTGGCACTTGATACAACATTTCACATATTCACAATAGTCATGTTCCATTTTTGGCCAATAGTATCCCATGCGAAGGATGCATTTTATGATTGCCATGCCACTGAAGTGGCCACCACAAGTACCATCATGGGTTTCTTGTACAACCCATTGAGATTCATGTGGTTCTAAGCAATGCAAGAGCATGCCATCATAGCTATGGTGATAGAGGATGTCCCCCAACAATGTGTAGTGGATTGCTCTTTGTTTAAATGCTCGATATTGAGCATGGGGTAATTCGCATGGTAGAAATCCTAATTTAATATAATATTTGATCTACGCAAACCATGGGTCATGTGATTCGGTATCGACCACATGAATGCCACCATCATCTTTAGGAGATGTGGGTGATATGGCAGATTGAGTGAGTGTATGAATTGTTATGGATGTGGTTGTTGATGTTGGATTTTATGGGATTAATGATCCTAAGGAGGCCATTGTATCTACAAAATGGTTGGAGGATCATGGCGTGGACTTCGATGTCATACCATTCAAATCGATAGAGGAGTTGTTGTGCAATGTGCTTGTATTGTTGGAGGACTGGGCAATTGCATTTCTAGATCTCTTGCACTTGGTTTACTATTAAAATGGAATCACCTATGATGTGGAGGCATTTGATATGCATGGAATGCACTTGTTTCAATCCAAGGATTAGGGCTTCATATTCTATGTTGTTGTTCATACAAGGGAAATCCAACTTGAATGAAAAGGGGAGTGGTTCACCTTCAGGTGTGAAGAATACAATGCTTGCACCCCCAACATGCATGCATCAGGAGCCATCAAAGAATAGTGTCAAGTCGGCTATCATTTTTGGTTCTACATATTCTTCATCTTCTATTATGTGAAAGATGGAGTCATCCGGGATCTGAATGAGGAGGGGTTGGTCATCGGATAAGGGAGCTTCTACAAGTTGGTCTACTATGACCTACCCTTTGATGGACTTTTGTGAAATGAATTCGAGGTCAAATTTAGTTAGAAGCATGATCCACTTAGCTGTGTGGGAATTGTGGTAGCTTTTGTTCATCATGTAATAGAGGGGATTGTCTCGGGTGATGATAAAGGTTGTATGGTTGAGCATGTAGTGGTATAACTTCTGGGTGGTGAATACTATAGCTAGGCATAGTTTCTCCATGTATCTATATCTAGCTTCGTAGCTAACTAATGTGTGACTTATGTAGTAAATGGCTTGCTCTTTGTCGAGCATGTTCTTTTGGGCTAGAAGTGTACCTAGTATAAAATCTGTAGCAGAAATGTATAGGATGAGTGGTAGTTATGGGTGTGGGGGTGACATAACTAGTGGTGAAGTAAGATAAGTTTTGATGTCATCAAAATCTTATTGGCAGTTATCATCCCATTTGAATTTTACTCCCTTTTGTAAGAGGTGGTTGAAGGGTTTGCACTTGTCTGATAATTGTGCTATGAATCGATGAATAGAAGTGATTTTTCCTTGGAGATTATGCAATTATTTCAAGGTAGTAGGTGGAGGCATCTCGGTGATGGATTTTACTTTGTTAGGGTCGACTTCAATGCCTCATTGGGTGATAATGAATCCTAGGATTTTTCTTGAGGTAACACCAAAGACACACTTCTTTGGGTTGAGGTGGACATTGTGTTCTAACAAGCGGTCAAATATCTGATGGAGATCCTCGAGATGTTCTGAGCATTTCTTGGATTTAGCAATGAGGTCATCTACATAATATTCCATAATTTTGTGCATGTAATCATGGAAGATGTAGGTCATTGCATGCTGGTAGGTTGCCCCAACATTTTTAAGGCCAAATGGCATGACCTTGTAGTAGAAGGTCCCCCAGGGGGTTGTGAATGATGTCTTGTGTTGATCAGTAGGATTGATTTTGATTTGGTTGTAACCTAAGAATCCATCCATGAGAGATATCATCTCATGGCTTATGATGGAATCGATGAGTGAGTCAATGTTAGGTAGGGGAAAGTTGTCTTTGGGACAAGCTTTGTTTAAATCATGAAAGTTTGTGTAGACATGAACTTCATCGGATGGCTTGGGTATGGGGACCATGTTAGAGACCCATTCAGGATAGTCTATGGGTACTATGAAGTCTACATCTAAGAGCTTTTGGAGCTTAGTTTTAACTAGTAATGCAAATGGTTGGGTGCATGCATCATAAATTTTGCCTTACTGGTTTGGCATTTTGATCTAGTGTAAGGTTGTGGACTACTAGGGCGGGATCGAGTCTTGGCATATCCTTGTATGACCATGTGAAGACTCGGATATACTTATGAAGGAAATTTGTGAATAGGATGCGCTCCTTGGGTGAGAGGCTAGTAGCTAATTTAACTATGTGAGGGGTTTTAGGATCATCACCTATGTCAACATCAATGGTTTCCTCAATAAGCATGTGGGAACCATCACGTAACTATTCTAGAATTGGAATAAGATGGAGGTCATCGATGGCCTCGATAAGTTCATATTCATCATCTAGGTAAATGTTCATGTGGTGGACCTATGGTATGTGAGGTGGTGCAGATGATGAAGGAGCATTTTTAGTACATAAGACATGTGGTGAGAGTAAGAAATCTCGGGGTGTCGGTATGGGTGAGATGTGGGTGAGATCGATGAAGTTGGGGTTTGGTGTATCATCTCGTGTCGATTGGTGTGTGTATCATAGTGGAGAGAAGAGATCCACTTCGACCATATTAATTGATGTTGTGGGGGATGTAGGTGGTGAAGAGTCTGGTGATGACAACTCGACAACCTGTGAGCATCCTAAAAGGCTTAAAGGAGGGCATAGGATGACTGGTGGAGATCATGGTCGAGTGGTAGCTCATTGAAGTTGCCGATGTATAGGTAGGAATGGAGCTAAGTATGTTGATGATGGTGGTGAGGATACCATGTCATGCTTTGGGTAGTGCATGTTTAAGGATAGTATAGTGAATTGGTTTGTCAATTCATCGACACAACATGATGATGTGGTGTCGAATGTGGAGGGCTCTTGAAAGAAATCATAGGGGACTGTAATGGTGGAGTTAGGTGAGGAGGTATCCTCTAGAATGTCCATATCAATATATTCTTCCAAGGTGTGTGTCAAAAGTGGGGAAGGATGTAGGGATAAATATTGGAGCTCATCTTCTAATGTATGGATAGTGGTTGGGTGATAACCTAAGCTAGATTTGTTGATAGGTGATTGGACATGAGGGTTAATGGGTGCATGTAACCCTTGCTCATAATGGCCTAGCCTAAACCCATGCCAATGGAAGCATCGAAGGTAGCATAAGGTAAAGTAGGGATTAGCCAAGTGATCGATTGTACCACACAAGCTAGATTGTGGTGGTGGAGATACTACAGGTGGGAGTGAGGAATCAACTCTAGCATAGACAAAGTTGGTATGATTATTGGGAGATCCTAGTTGTATTATGGTGCCAATAGTAAAAATTGAGGTTGAGGGACAAACAAAGTATCACATGGATTGGATGGTAGGTGGACGTACATGGGCATCACACACATTATAATCCCCTGGACCTGAGTTTGTCATAAAAATAGATATGCATGGTGTTGCATGTTCTAGTGAATGAGGTGGTGAATCTAAATCTGATGATGATGGTGAAGTCTGAGATTCTCTAATAGTAGTATTAGAAGGGTGTAGCAATTGGTCATCTAAGTGAGATGCTCATTGCTCCCACTCATGGCATTCGACTATGGTAGTTGGTATGGGATGATTGGCCTATGGGAATTGTGAAGGTGGTGGAGTGGATATTGGATGATGCAGGGAAGTGAATGACCTAGGCCATGGATGAAAAGGAAGAGGAGGTGTGCATGGTGTAGGGAGGATAGGTGCTTCCATCGAGGAGGATGATTGGGGTGAAGTGATAGGGTGCGATATGGGTGGTGATGATGGTTGCGGTACCAAAGGTGATTTTGTAGAGGATGAAGGTTGGGATGGTGATGGTGGCCATAATATGGGAGGTGAGAATGGTATGGTAGGGGGATTAGGTACTACTGATGATGGTGCTAAGGGTGCTGACACTGAAGCATGTGTCCTTGATGAGGATTGGGGTAATGAGGTAGATGTAGGAGCGGATGTCGATGCTCCAACTAATTGATGGGAAGAAACTAGGAAGAGTTGCATGGATGAGAAGGAAGGTGCAGGTGGGAGATCTATGATGTTGCAGAATTTAAAGGGGTCTCCATCGGCAGGGACATAATGGACAAGTCCATTGTGGATATACTTGAGGCAATGGTGTAGCATGGAAGGGACACATTGCATATCCTTGATCCATGGGTGACCAAGGAGGATGTTGTACTGCATCTCCCCTTGGATTATATGGAATAGGATGGAAATGGTATGAATACCTACTCGGATAGGTAGTACTATGGATCCTATCGTAGGTCTCATAGAACCATCGAATGCTCATAGATCGAGGGAAGGTGTGGCAAAATGGGTTGGCGGTATATGTAAATGGTGTAGGGCTACTATGGATATGATACTAATGGATGAGCCCATGTCAATGAGGACCCACTTGTAGGTGATGTCATTGATATTGGCTTGTATGTGGAGAGGGGGATCCACTCCTTCTCCTACAAGTTCTGTTATCTCATGGTCATGGAAACTAATGGATGGTTGAAGGCATCATGGGATGTTCCCTACAAAGTTTACAAATGCATTTGTATCATGTGTTTCTAAATATATAGACCATAAAATGTCATTCAATGCCTCATGGTGGGGTTGAGATTGTTGTAAGAGGTCGAAGATGGATAATCATGTGGGGGCATTATGTAATTGATGGGTGAGGCTACCATGGATGGTAATCACATTTTGGGGTGGAGGTGGTACAGTGCTAGGAGTTTGGGAGACCTGTGGTGATGTAAATTGGGTAGGTGGAGAGACAATAGGTGTGGTCTGATGTGATGGGTATCATTGGTTCCACGTGGTAAGGTTTATCATGCCTACTACTCCATGTGATGGAGGATCATGTTGGACATTATTCACTTGGTGAGGTGGTCCTGGAGGATTGGTTGGAGGTCTTTGGGGATTGGTTCCTCTGTGGTCTGGTAGAGGATTTTGGAAGATCCCTAGGTTTTGGTTTTGTGGGGCTAAAGGGTTCGATACCTGAATGGTACCCCTATCGATTAGGTCTTGCACTTGAGCATGGAAGGAGTGACATGACTCGATGTCATGGTCACACTGTCTATGGTATGGATAATAGAGTTGCTCATTGTATCCATGAGGCTTAGGTATGTTTGGATCTAATGGTTAAATTTTGGGTAGAAGAAGATGTCCACCATCTTGTAACCTATGAAAGAGGGTTGGTAAGGGTTCAAAAAGTGGTGTAAGGTTACGTTGTGGACCCTATGGGTGCATGCCTTGGGATTATTGAGGCCTAGGTGGGGGAGGCACGTTGGTTTGGAATACTTGTTGTTGTGGAACATAAGGTGGTGGGCTTGGTGTTGGTGCTAAGGTAGCAGCTGCCACTTGGTTGGTTTGTGGAGGTCGAGGATACGGTTGGTTAGGTGTGTTTCTATTAAAATGGAAGTTTGAATTGTAGTTAGGCTTTGATCTTAACTTAATTTTACTAGATTGGACTTTAATATCTTTGATAACCTTTGCCTATGAAATGGCTTCCTCAAAGGTGCGACTTTGGTGAAGTTGTAGAGAGGTAGAAATGTGTTTGTGGCAACTCTTGGAAAAGAGTGTCACTAGCTCTATGGTAGGGAGGCTATGGGTGAGGTCATGGATGATCGCTCTCCATCTAGATACAAACTCGGTGATAGGTTCATCATCAGCTTGTCATAAGGTATAGACATCTGAAAAGGTTATCTTCTTCTTGATGTTAATTGAGAAGTGTTCTAAGAAGGTGTTTGCTAATTTCTCAAAGGTATAAAGGCTATGTCATGGTAGCATGTTATACCAATCTAAGGCTTGTCCTACAAGGGAGAGGGAGAAGGTACACAACATAATGGGGTTTCTACTATGAAGTTGGTAGCAAGTTGAGTGATAGTTACTAACATGCTCTCTAGGGTCCTCCTTACCTTTATACTTATCAAACTTTAGGATCTCAAAGTGGTAGGGGTAAGGTGGGATAGGGATGGATGGATGAACTGGCTCATTGTAGAGTTCATCGTAGGATGGTTTTTGTGGCCCATAGCTTGCGGTGCATAGGTTTAACATCTTGACTTCATCTTGTAGGAGTTGAATTTTAGGTGTTAAAGGTGTAGGTGATTGAGCTAGGGTTGGTTGAGCCTGGGAGTGTAGTGGATAGTGAGGTTGTTGTTATTCTTCCTCTATATTATGAAGGGAATTGTTCTAGTTGGTCTTGGTATGTTGGGTATTGGGTGGCATATGATGTAGGAGCTAGTGGGATACTAGGCTATGAAACATATGTTTTTTGGGGATAGTAATATTATGATTGGGATGTGTGTTGTTGTGGCATGGGTTCTTGTTGGGTAGGAGCCTATTGTAATGGTTGGGTCATAGGAGGTGATGACCATGAAGGAGGAGGTGTGAAAAATGTAGCTCTAGTATGTGAGAGTGGAGGTATCGATGCTACTAGTGCTAGGGATGGTTGAGGTAAGGTGTCAAAATTTGGGACCTATCTCTGTCCTAAAGGATGGGTGGTAGTGAAGCTAAACTATGTGGAATAGCCTAGGGAAGTGGGCGTGTAAGCTATGGGTTTTGATTCATAGGTAGGAGGAAGATTAGTGGTAGGTGCTTGGAAAGGAGGAGGAGGAGGTATCCTAAAGGTCGGTGATGGTGAAGGTAGAGTGCAATATTGGGCATTATACATTCCAGGGACCTGAGATGTAGGTGGGAATGCAATGGAAAAAGAAGGGTAAGCTTTCGAAGTAGGAGCTTGGGAAGAGGAGGTGGTGCCTGTGTCCCCTCTTGAATGAATTTGGGTTGTTGGTTGTCGTTGTTGACATTGGGTGGTTTGGGTTTGGAGAGGTTCTTGTGTTAAGTCCTCAAACATTGTGAAAAATGGTTGTTGAGATGATGATGGTTGGGACTCTTGGGAAGAGTATGGGTATGATGTTTGAGGGGGTGTTTGTTGTTCTTGTAGAGGAGGTTGTTGTTGCATAGTTTGGAATGTTGGCCTCTGGGTACCTATGGTAGAAGAGGAAGGATCAAAAATCATTCCTACTGTAGGGGTGAATGATGTGACCTCTGGGTGAGTATGGTTCAAGAGGGAGGAGTCATTCTCAAAAAGGGATTGAGATAGACTCTAGAAAAAGGGGTGTGCAAAGGTAGGGGAAGTAGGTATGACCTCCTCATCTATGGTAAAGAATGGATGAGGTTGTCCTAGTGCTGTGTAGATCACATGGTCACAGAACATGGTTGATGGATTAGGTGAGGATGGGGATGAAAGAAGTGGATAATCCTCTATGAGTGAAGTAGTGAGAGCTTCACTCAAAGTGGATGTCTCATCTTGAGGTATCATGTGTGTGAACTGTACATCGGATCCTATGAGTAAATCAGATGTGTCTATGGTCTTCCCCTTCATGATCGAAGGAGTAGGAGAAGATTGACTAGAAGAAGTGGTAGGTGCTTCCTCTATAAGGTGTGCTTGCTCATGCGCTCGACTATGGGTGACAATAGGCATGACAACATGTGTGGTGTCATGAGGGTTTAGAACTATGTAGGAATTAAATCTTGTAATTCTATGTGTGTTGTGTGAAGGGGTTTAGGAATAACCCTGTGTGGTGTAGACTCAACTGTGCCTAATATAAGTGTAAAGAAATGAAGTGATGTGTATAGCTAAATAGTATGTGGTGTAATGTGCTGAAACCAGTCTGTGATCATGCAAACAATGGTAGACTGGAATCAGTTCTAAATGCTAAAAATAAAAGTGTTTTGTTCATTTATGTGTGTTTCGATGTTGGTACCTCCTAGGTAGTATCATGGGTAGTGGAGTGAATACTCTAGTAAATCAAGAATGTCATCGGTATCGAACCTCCTACAACACCCAAATATGCACATAATAGAATGATATCACAACGTGCAAGTGGTGACCTATATGGAAGGTGCAGTAAAATGATATCCTAAAAGGGGGGAACCCACTATGCTAAAGTGAGTTCGCTATATCCTCTCACGAGAAGAGGTGGCACTATCTAAGACCTGCTAGGCATGGTTGGCATACCCCATGCTTTCACTTCACCCTCGATGGGCTTAGTCAATAATGATAGTTATCATGTCCACTAATTATGTTAGCCTTGTGGACGAAGGCATCTAATCCTATCCCACTCTGAAGGTAACAACTGGTGATGAAATCCAGAAGCCCAATCTCAAAAGTGGGGGGTTTTTCGGTGATGAGGCCTAGAAAACCACTCTTGTGGGGCTGCTAGGTGTCTAGGGGGGTTGAGAGTTGGTGGAGGGTAAAACTCCATCGACACCAATCTCGAGTGATGGATTGGGGATGAAATCCAATCTCACCACTTGTTTAAGATACCATGTGTGTGTGTGTGGGTTTTTGTTTTGCTATCGATGTTATGTAAAATAGGAAATCTAACTAATTGCCTTTTCAAATTGAAATCTAGCCTTATATGCATTTTTTGAAAGCAAAATACTAGAATGAAATACTTTTTGTAAACAAAGAATCTAATCCTAGATGCCTTTAGGAAAAATAAATTTACTCTATTTTTCAAAGCATAGAAACATGTAATATGAAGGTGTGAAAGAAGGGGTTTATGTGACCCTAAATATGTGTGATAACATGTAGTAATTGTAATGAAGATTTATACAAGTATAGAAAAGCAATCACAATAAATTTATACATGCAAATTAGAAAAGGAAAATTAAAATTTACATGAAATTTTGAAATTTAAAGTTGTTGGAATTTTGATAGGTTTTGTAATTATAACAATATTTAAACTATGTGGAGATGTGAGGAAAGGGAAAATTTGTTACTAGCTATTGCGCCTTAACTAGTAAACATTTTACACATACCAAAAATTAGCAAATAGAGAATATAAAGAAGAATACCTGGACTTTGATGTTGTGGGTGGTTTGGTTAGGCCTTGTATTGCTCACCCCTATAATTTTGGGGGCTTTTGAGGTTGGTAGGTTGACTTCACCACCTGAGGGGTGAATTGAGATCTGGTTCATGGGGTGGGGGGTGAATTGGGTTTGGAGACCCCAAATATCTATTTTGAAGGCTTGAGGTGGTTCCTAGGGCTTTGGAGATCTCTGTGATAGTTAGATTTAGTACCTAGAAAACATAGAAATAGAGGATAATATCATATTTGTAAAAACTAGTTAACTTGACACTATCCATTGTGGGGGTCCCACCGGGCGTGCTAGAATGAAATGGCCAAAAGATTGCATTTGATCTAACAACACATTAAAGACACATGCTATTCAGAACAATGTATTTTATTCATGATAAGATTTGCATAGGTTACAAATAGGGAGAATTCCCCTTTTTCCTTTTCTTTTTCACAAATGTTACAATAGGCCTGATGCCTTCTTTTTGCATTCCTCAGTGTAGATGGGCTTGCGTACCACCATGGGGTTGTAGTTTGTAGTTGTTTCCCTCCTTGGTTCTAGGATAAACCTACAAAAAGGGGTTAGTTCATTGGGGGGCTTGCCTTAGTCAGGCCCCATAGTAAGAAAGACAAATCGACTGTAAAAACATGATAAAAACTGAAATAAATGATGCAGAAGCTCATAAAATTGCAAAATGAAGCTTACCTCCCAAATCTGAGCTGATTTGGGACCTGTAGAACCAATTCTCCACCCGAGGGGTGAACTAGTGCCAGATATATAGGTCGAGGGCCAAATCAGACTGTAACTGTTGTTCTGTAGAAACCCTTCGATGGAGAGGTTCCTTTGTTGTTGTAATGCTGATGTGCAGGTTCAGATCTACTTTGTTGTGCTTCTATACGTATTTTGGTAGAGTTTCTATACTTTGGACATAAGATGGAGAGAGAGATAAATGAGGGTTTGGGCCCACTATTTATAAGAAAACCCAAGGTGTAGGGGGGTAGTTAGGAGAACTAAGCCCTAGGGTGAGATCCCATGAAGGTTAGGTTAGGGTTTGTGAGGTGGCTTCCTCACATTCCCTCTAGGAAATATCTCATCCTCACACATGTGTGAGGAGAGATTAGGGTTAACTAGGGTTAGTCAACTCTAGGTTAGATGTGGGGTTAGGTTAGGGTTTCCTAAGAAATATCCTAACTAACCTAGTGCACACACATGTGGGAGGGAGTAATTAGGGGTAATTAGGGATTAAGGACCTAATTAACCTTTTTAGCCCTAAAAGTGAACTTTAAGTGAAGTCAACTTAAAATTAGATTTATGAATTGACTTAATAATTACTTTTGCCAAGTAATAGCCCCATGGGGGCCTCAATTAAGTGCAATGAGGCTTTGTATCACCTTGGGAAGCTGATGGAAGGTATCTCGATGCATGGGAAATGTTTGTGATGTGATTTTGCTAACTTATTAGGGTTTTGGACCTAAAAACTAGCAAAGTGGTGTGTGGAAGTCTACGCAATGCTACGATAATCTATGGTGATCTACGCATGACTACGGCATGACTACAGTTGTATACAATACTACGCATGTCTAGGAGGATCTACAATAGCCTACGTTGGTCTACGATAGCCTAGGGGTATCTAGGATTGCCTATGTAAACCTACAAGTGTCCAAAAGGATCTACAAGTACGTAGGTATAGCAATGTGCGACTTTTAGGTGTCTACACCTTGTCCTTATTACCCTTGTACTTTACCTTCATCTAATGATATTGCCACATCATCAAATACTTTACCTAAGTAGGTTCAATCTACCATCGATGCAACCCAAAGCCACATGCCCACTTATATAGGTGAAGGGCCTTATTTTGTAAGACACCAAGTGAACTATACCCTCATGGCTAAAGTTCTAATCCAATAGAAACCTTCTAATATCAAAGAATAACTTGGTGATCATAAATAGAATATTTCTATGGATCAAGAATTGTATTCCATTGAATGGAATCACACATGGAAGTTAATTAATTTACCCTCAAGAAAATCCATCATTGGCACAAAATGGGTGTACAAAACAAAGTACAAATTATATGGCTCATTAGATCGCTACAAGGCTTACCTAGTAGCTACATGCTATAAGTAACAAGAAGGAATTTATTATGAGGAGACCTTTACTCCTATGGTAAAATTGACTACAATCCATACTATTATTGCTATAGTCACTCAAAAAAATTGGCCTATGCATCAAATGGATGTAAAACCTAACTTCCTCAATGGTGTGTTGAAAGAAGAAGTGTATGTTGATCAACCACAAGGGTATGCAATAAAAGGCTAAAAAAATAAAGTACACAATCAAAGGCCAAGAAAACAAAGTCCTTATATTGAAGAAAACTCTATATGGATTGAAGCAGGCACCAAAAGGTTGGTATGCCAAAATTTATTCTTATTTAATCAACTTTGGTTTCACTAGATTTACAAAAAATATACTCTCTATCTGAAATATTGGAGGAACTACATCATTTTGGTGAAATTGTATGTGGATGGTCTTCTCATCATAGATGATAATAAATATGGAACAAGGTTTCTCAAAGAGGACTTATGCAAAAATTTTGAAATAATTTATTTAGGCCTCTTTCACTACTGCTTAGGCATAGAAGTGTGGCAACAACCTAGCAAGATCTTCATCTCCTAGGCTAAGTATCTTTAGTATCTATTAGAGATATTTTGCATCCAAGAGTATAAAATATCCCCCACTCCCATGGAAACCTGATTGAAATTTATTAATAGTGATGATGAAGAAAGGGTTGATGACACCCTTTACAAGCAACTAGTTGGAAGTTTGATCTACTTAACTTCAACTAGACTAGATATCACCTATTTAGTGGGCCTTGTTTCCAGGTTCATGCATGATCCCAAGAAGAGTCATTGGATAACAACTAAGAGGATTTTGAGATTCCTCAAGGGGACCCCTCATCATGGTGTTATGTACACATCATGTGATGACTTTTCATTGATTGGGTACACAGATTCAAATTGGGCTAGTTGTCTAGAAACTAGAAGATCAAATTTTGGTTAAAACTTTCATTTGGGCCAAGGTACCATATCATGGAGTACTAAGAAACAACTTATAGTTTTCTTGTCTTCAATAAAAGTAGAGCATAAGGCAGTAGTTGAGGCAAATAAGACAATTTGGTTGAGGCAACTACTTGAGGATATTGGGCTACTCATATATGATCCAACACACATATTTTGTGATAATCAAAGTACCATTAATATGACCAAGAATCCAGTATTCCATGCCTAAATAAAGCACATTTAGATCCATCATTGCTTCATAAGAGAAATGGTCCAAGATAACATCAAATAGTTGGAGTATGTACCTACTCAATATCAAGTGTTTGACATCTTTGCCATGTCACTTGGACTTGATAAATTCTCTAAGTTTAGCAAAATGTTCTATGTATGTTGTAATGGAAGTCAACATTAAGGGGGAATGTATCTAATGTTGACTTTTTTTTTATAGGAAAGTACACATTAAGGGGGATGTTAAAAATATTATAATGTGTACTTTACCCCTTGTTTTTCCTTGACATGTGTACATGACATGTGTCATGTGGTTTTTCATATGGTGATATGTGTCACTAGCTTTTAGATTTCTCATTTTCTATAAAAGTATTGTAATATGTTACTTTTATTAAGCTTTGAGTTTATTCTATTTAGGCTATTGTCTTTTCTTACGTCCATGTGATCTATTTTATTTTGTCATAATAAGGTAGAGGTCATAACCAATATAATGGTTGGTATTAATGGAAACATTAGATTAAAAGATATACATTTCTTTTAATTTTAATTACTAGTCCCATAAGGGTTCTTCTATGGTATTCATATTTTTTATTGAGTTTAATATTCAATGGATTTCTACCACATACTATGATACAATAGTTAGACTAATCATAACCACTGATTTATGATTAATTGTTCGTATTAATATAAACTTTAAATTTAAATATATACATTTTTTTTTTAATTTTAATTTAGATTTTTTATTAGTCTTATAAGGCTTCTTCTATGGTATTCATACATTTTATCAAGTTTAATATTCACAAGATGTCTATCACATACTATGATACAATAGTTAAACCAATCATAACCATTTAATCTATGATTAATGGTTGGTATTAATGGAAACATTGATCGACTATGTGCTTCTTTCTATTATATTTTGTAATAATTGTTTATCAATCCACTTTCTCCAATATAATATCAAATGGAGTCCAATTATAAAACTTGAAAATCTTGCCTATCAAATCATTTCCTCCAATATAATATCAAGTGGAAGTCCACAAATCAAATTTTAATTTTCTTTGAATTTTTTGATGATGTTATATACATACAAATGAGGTATTTGAAAGTATAAATATACATGAACCTTTAACCTATTTATAACAAATACTCTTACTTACACTCCTCTAAAACCTCATGATCTACTCTAAAATAGATTTTAGTATTATTATTATTATTATTATCCCATATTAACTATGTCCTTGGAATACTAGGACAATGAAAACTATATAATGCTTTTGTCCATAGAAAAATATTTATGCAGGTTTAAAGGGTATATGATGATAGGTAGTCACTTGATTTTGTTTAATATGAGAGAATGGTGTTTACCCCTTATCCTTGTTATGCTTAATGGGCACCCCCTCTTAAAACCTTTTCATCCCTTTCATTCTTATCTCAACCTAAATTAAGAAAGAGCTAACTCTTCCTACCTTAGGGGATAAGAATTTTTCTTTTTAGACATCAAGATCTATGTTTTCTTAGGTTGCATATTTGCTTGATGTGGATATTTCTATATTTTTTAAAATGAGTAGTGTTGAATAACCAGTCTCCTAGTTGTTTTGTTTTGTTTGTATTATATCTTTGAAATTCTTAAGTAGGATAAGGCTAAGAGATAAAATGAGTAAATTTTATTGTAAATGTGGTTGTGTTTTTTTTTTTAATGTGTTAAACACACTCATATTGGGACCTGAGATCATGAGTGTTATAGAATAATTTTGTTACTAAAATCAATAGATGTAGATTGATATTCTTAAAAATCATTAACTTTTGTAATTATTTTTTTTGTAAATTTGTATATATTTCATTTAGGCACAACATTTTTTATGATAAAGTTATATTATGATGTTTTGTTGTTATAAATTAATTTTATTTAAATTTATTATGTAGAATTAAAATGTTAGATTAGTTATAAATTATTGTTGAAATAGAACCATTTGCATTACATCAATTTATATTTGATTAGGTAAATAAAGGGTTTTGAAAGGGTCCCTAAACCTAATATCTAGCAATACAAGCATCCAAAGAGATTCCATAGTGAAACACAAGGAGGTCTGACCCACCCAAGGGAAATAGAAACCAAACTTTAAACAAATCTAAAACTAGCTCAATTGGCTCCCACCCAAACTGAACCAAATATAACCAAATTTAAATCAAATCCTACCCAAACTAAAACCATAAATTTAGGCAGCCAAAATCCACAAGAGAAACTAAGACCCAAATCAACAAACCAGGATCCAGGAGACCAATCGAATTCCAAGGGTCCAAAACAAATATGTACAAACTGAGAGAAAAAATCATGAACGCCAAGAAAATATTGGAATCCATGAATCCATCAAATTCAACCCCCAAAATATTCCTGTATTAACTTGGAAGATTTTAAAACCAAAATCATAGTATAGCTTCAGTATAGATTCCCGCCCAAACCAAGAATTGCCTAACTACTTTAGGAAAAATAAAAAATTTCAAACTTCCAATTTCCCATCCATGGGGGGAAACACACATCTGAGTCAAGAAATTCAACAAGACTAAATTGAAAATCTACTGCCCCAACCACAAGGGAGAAGAGGGCTCATTGCATCAATGCTTGTAGACTTGAACACCATAAATTAGGCATAAGACATTAGTACTATAGTAGGAAGACAACATGAACCAAGAATTTGGAACTGAAATAGGATTGTCTAGCAGATCGAGCTCTACATCCAAAAAAAATCCACCAACATCCTAGAGAAGAGGCCTTGAATAAATAACCACATATACCTCCACTAGTTTAGTTCTAAGCTTGAAATAAAACATGAGACTCCAACCCTTCTCATATTTGGATAAAAAAAATCCAACATCAAAAAAATATGGATATGATCTAGATCCACTAAAGGTCCCAATATCTAGAAGATATAGAAATTTTTAGGATTTGTTAAAGAACCCAAGATATCAAGTAAAGTAAAACAAGGATTGGTGGTAAGTTTATGGTTAGGATCCCTCCAACAAGTAAAGAGGACCTTGAAAATAACTAAAATCCACAATTTTTGCACACTGACGAATAATAGGACCACTGATATTAGTAGTTGCTAATGCAAGCCACCAAATCCCATCATACTAAACACTATAACTACATCCCAATAACCATGGACATTGCCACAAAAATCCCATGGATATTTCTATCTTAGAAAAACACTAGAAAGGAAAACCTTGAAATCACTAAAAATGAGGGAAATTTTCCCAAATCCCTATGGGTTCTAATCCCATAGGCACACCAAAAATGAAAACAGGGCCAAAGCACCACTATAGATGACAAACTATTCATCCATCATAACATTGAATTCTTCTACTTCTTTGCCAATCCCACAACCTAGCCAATTTTCCCACCTACCAACTAGTAGCTCTATGGAAACAGAGACCACAACTGAGAAATAAGGAACAAAGGGATGATAAGCTTTCAATCCTAAGGGTAGATCAACACCATCTAGAGAAATACCTGGTTCATGTGAGCCAATCCCTAGCTTCTCAATCTAATTGCCCAAAGAGATAAATCTTACCATATTGATCTCGATAATTAGTTAAATAAAATGGAAATGAGTATAATAATTTATATAAGATTAGAATTATGTCTTCATTTTGAAAATCCATAGTAGACAATTCATGATATTTGCTACCAACTATCCTCCTATGATAAATATGGATGATAATTGCCAAGTTCATAATCATGATTATACCATTATCTAGTCAAGCTATCTTGGGCACTCATTTTGAGTGGCATTTTCTCGTAAACATTAATTTTAGTTTGATTTGGTGGAGTATTCCTTGTATATCATAATTTTTAGCCATTATGCATTTGAGGTACTTTATATGATTTTTTCATTGAAATATATGGTACTTTATATGTATTTTTAATAAATTGATTATATGATATTGAAATGGATCTCACCTATATTAATTATATTATATTATATAATGATATTACAACTTGACAATTTTGTTAAATTTATCAAGATTTTAACCTCGACCTCCTTTAGTTACTTGAATATTTTCTTCTTGCCCACTTTCTTGTATTTGTAATTTTATGTACATTAGATTGTGATTAGATTTTAGCTCCATAGGAATTGCTTCAATTTTTAGATCTTTTATACTTGAAATTAAGTTTGGTAAGAAAATAACATAATCAACTACATTGTGTCCATTATGTGTTTGACAAGTATATTTTTTAAAATATTTCCATATGTTTATGCCATTGTAGATGATCAATCCCTCTATGCTACATAGTTTAATAAGTTCTCCATAATGTGTGATGGATCCTTGACTATCATATAAGGACATTAACCATGATTATCCACCTCTTCTTCTAGTGATAGAGGATTATCATATATGTCTTAATTGATATTTAAAGGATTTATTGTCTATTTTTTTCTTGGCATTAAAGTCACCCAGTAAAACCACCTCTCTAAGATTTTTGTATTTTGTGATATCTTTTCCAATGCCATATATGGATCTTAATGATTTAAGTTATTTTTATTATAAAAATTGGATTGCTATAGAGCAAAATAACAATTTGCAATGCTAATAATTTTTTTATTTTTTATGATTCTAATCCATATATACTATTTATTTGGGTCTTCTTTCTCAACCTATATGAGTCTACCCTAAGAATCTTTTATCAGTATTATTACTCTTCTATGTCCTTTTTCATTTTCTACTACTTCATTCCATACTAATATATATTTGTATCATTCATAATATAGAATTTTACATCCATAATGTTCATGTATTTCTATTAGTACAATTACATAATTTAATTTAGCTATGGACCCTATACCAAAACCTCTTCTCCATGGATATCCATGATAATTCCAATTCACCAATGTTTAAGTGTTCTTGTCAAGCCTCGATTTTGTATTTATTTTGGTTTATTCCATTTATAATGCATGCATTCTCATTTTTTAACCATGCCTTTCTATACTCACTCTTTGTTGTCTTTACCTTTTGTCATTCTTCCCTCATCTCTTATTGTCTAGGAGTAATATCCTCACCCAAGTAAAAATGTGACTCTCGTAGCAATCCTCTATTTTGGAGAACCTACATTTTATCTCCTATACTAAACATTGTGACTCATATTAGTCTAGTTCTCTGATATTTTTTTTTTAATAGAAAAACCCCTTGCGGGTGTGACTCATATTAGTCTAGTTCTCTGATATTTTTTTTTTAATAGAAAAACCCCTTGCGGGTCCGCCTTGGTATGAGAGACCATGAACAGGGGATTCTACACCGTCAAAGTCACCCGAGAGTCATACCTGACCCTGCCTACACCAAAATTATCAATTGGATTTTGGATACCCAATTCAACTTTTTGGTAGGGTGGATATTTGAACCTTGGACCTCCCTTGGAGGATTGCCCTCTCCTCTCCAACTCACCTACAACACCTGGGTAGTTCTCTGATAAAATTAAATCATGATTGACTAACTAAATTTTGCATTAGAATTAATTAGT
The DNA here is from genome assembly GCA_028583015.1 of Wollemia nobilis. Lineage (NCBI taxonomy): Eukaryota > Viridiplantae > Streptophyta > Pinopsida > Araucariales > Araucariaceae > Wollemia > Wollemia nobilis. The sequence goes on along the minus strand of JAQPPZ010016858.1, from coordinate 8,985,108 downwards.
TTGTATCATATGACTAACTAAATTAAGAGGAATAGAGGAAAAAATTATATCTTCAATCAAGATAAATTTTTAAAAACATTAAAGACACCATAGTATTTATTTCACTCACCACCATTGTATTAAAAAATCTATATGGATGACATACAATATGCATCTATTTATTTGAGATTTTTTTAGTTGTATGGAATTAATCTACCTACTAATGGGTGTCTAAAAACCTTGAATATTTGTGTTTTTTCAATTGGTTATATGGGATTGAAATAAGCCCCACCTATATTACATAATCACCACATAGTGGTATTACAATAGTTTGGATATTATCCATGTATCACTTGGCAAGATTTGAACTTATGTCTCCTTGAATGTTGAGGAATATAATTAGTTGAGATATGTCATTTGATCCTAAATATTTGTGTTATATAGTAAGTGATTAAAGCATTCTATTACTTTTGCATAGCAACCTACTTTAGTTCTATGATTTTGTAACCAATCAATTCATATGAGCACATCATATGATCATAAGGGGATCACATAGAGATTTACCTTGTTGGTAAAGCTATAAAATTATAACTCATTCATAATTCTACATTGCTCTAATCTCCTTTATGCTTAGTTCCCATACTGGGTAGATTATATGTTAGTTGTATATGCAAATTTTCTATTAAGTCTATTTAAAACATGAGCTATAAAATGTTTTGTTGCCTCATTATCAATTAACACTATAATAGAAATTTATAATCTTACTGTAGCGGTAAGGGCTTTGGCCTCTTCTTTATCTTACTAAACTTTCCCTTATCTTCATTATATGGTTTTACCTTTAGGAGTTTCTTCTTTAAATAATGTATAAGCTACTTATTTTTTCCTTTATTTCTTTATATTATATGGCTATGATCTACAATTTTTAATTCTATTTTATTGCTATTTCAAAAAATTTATTCATAGTCAAAGGGTCTATGAATATCCACACAACATATATCTATGGGTTTAACCCCATGATAGGGTTTTGGATCTTGATTTTGTCATCTTCTTGATACTTTGGAACATGATAAGGGATTTATGTAAAATCCTCCTAGTACTATTACATTTTTAAGTTCCATTCTTAAATTCAATAAATTTATCATTTTTTTGTCAAAGTAGAGTGATGATAATCACTAGTGTGAGAATGGTGTCACAAACTATTCCCACATGATATTTTTGACTTTTAAACCCTTATCTAACTTTAAATTATCCCATCACAAGGTTGGTTTTTCTAACAACTTATATGCAATCCATACTACTTTTGTGTCATCAACGTCTTTGAGATCAAAATACTTGGTCTTTTCAACAAGTTAAACTTTAGTCTTATCACCAAGATTCTTCCTAGAATACTTGGATGGAGCTATTTTATTTAGATACTTGGATATTTTTACTTCAAATCAAGCTCTTAATGCACCTAAATTTTCTCATGGTCATACTCAACTTATGTAAGATTTGTTTATCATTACCTCTTGTATTTTGATTTATCAAATGGATTTACCCCTTCCATTAGAGAGTCCTTTCCTTTGGATCCTTCTATTATATAGTGGCAATTATATTCCACATATCATTCATGAAATATAATAATCGATCCATCTCATATGGATTGCATTTTCATTGGCCTATACTAATCAAATAAGTGTGTTAACCATATCCTAGTAAACAACAAAGTAGTTTAGCACTAGTGAGCTTGTTAGTTCCCTAACATTAAATCTAGGTGATTTGATACCATATGTAATATCCAATTCTATATATTTTCAATTATACATATAATTTTTCTTGATTTAAATTTCTTATTACTATTTATAACAATTTTCCAACAAAGAAAACATTTATTATATCAATGATTCTCCTAGATCACCTTTTTATGCTTCTACTAAACCAACATGTATTTCAAAATCCATCTACATATTCAATGGCCAATTGATGTATCCATCCATATTTATAAAATCCAATGTGTACAAAATTATTTTCTAACACCCATCAATACCTCATAAGGTCAATGCGTTGAAATATAACATCATCAATATCATAATAGGATAGAGTATTAAGTCCAACGCTATCAATACCTTTCAAAGGCTAGTTTCATCAATCAAAATTTTTATCATTCATTACAATCCATATAATTGGGTTAGCATTTTGGATTTATGTTTATTTCTATTATCTTTACTTTTTTCTACTAAGAGGTTATTAATTTTTTATTTATTAGATTTAATAAGGGATTTTGAAAGGCTCCCAAAACCTTTTACAAGGAAGCAAAAGCTTCCAAAGAGAAACCAAAGTGAAACACAAAGAGAAATGTCCCTCCAAAGGGATCCAAAAATCTAACTCCAAACAACAACAAATCCAAGAGGAACTAGGATTCAAGATATTTGAGAGAACTAAAAGATCCAAAGAAATGGTTCTTGCCTAAAGCAGCAATGGTCAAAAAGAAATTTGAAAACCATATGGGAACTAACAAACATGGGGTTCCCACCCAAAAATAACTTATCCAACCAATCTCCCACTTTTATATAAATCAAAAACCAAAAATAATTTTTTCTTTCCCAAACCAAAAAGCACTCTCTATTTCCTAAAAGCAATCTCCCACTTAATTTTGAATAAAATTTTAAAATTAAGTTTTTCTTGCCTAAACCAAAGAGCAATCTTAGTTTCCATGATATAACTTTAATTATAGAGTTTAGGACCTCTTTTCACTAGTACAAGGCTGGTGTTAGGATTCACTAATCCTAACCATTATCACTATTTAATCATTCATATTTATTAATATGGACCATTGTGTCCTTTCACTCACAACCCTAGAATAGATATATAATATAATTCAATAGGGTGTAAAAAATCATCAAGAAATAAAAAGAATATATATATATATATATATATATATATATATATATATATATATATATATATATATATATATATATATATATATATATAATTTATCCATTGGATGGGTTTCCTCCAATGTAAAAGTGATTCTATATCAAAGGTGATTCAGTGCATTTTCATCAGTTTTTTATATCAAATCCACTTGTTTAATTCAAATAAACTAGATAGGACCTAGGGCCCTATCATCTGGTATTAGAGCCATTACATTCCTGCACCTCATCCTTGTTTTTTTGTCATTTTCAATGTCCTATTCATCAACATTGGCATCAACATTATCATATGCCCATTGACATCACTCTCACACGTCCAATGGCAAATGTCGTCTTTGGTTGCATCCTTCTCTAGAAATAGCCTTCACATCAAGCCATAAGCCACATGCTACAAATTTAAACATCACCCAACTAAAAGTGATGTAAGAAAAGACACAAAAAATTAGTTGATTAATAGAGAAATTCACAAACATTCAACGAGCATTCGACATGGTAGAAGTAAATTTTTTAAATATATAAACAAATCAAATCTTCCAATAATAAAAATTTGCATCAACAAATGATCTTTCGAATCAATTTAGGTAATAAAACACTACCTCTAATGAATGACCAAGAAAATGGTGAGATTAAATTAAAAACTAAAAATAAAAAGCTAAGGTTGAATAATTTTTGGCCACCAAAATTTAGTTTTACGACATCGAATAATCATGATTGGTAAAATTTACTAAAATTTGATGGGACAATAGTCCTGCATTGACCAGGTGAATGTGCTTTTGAGGTTTAAATACACCAAGGAACACATAAAGTAATGTGACTTTGGTCACTCTCTCCCTTGGCTTCTTATGCGACACTTGCTACCGCTACCTACTGTTGATTCCACCCCTTTGGTTTTGCTCGACCTTGCCACTATCTAGATACCTCATGCATCATTCTCCCCTTATCATTTTCTAGTCACCTCATGCTCCATGCTTTGCTTAGTCCCTTCACTCACCATGCACCACCTACCTCGTACTTCCACCCACCATTGAAATCAACGACCTCATGCTTGATACCGTTGATGTCACTCCCCCACTCATGCTTGATGATTCTCACCTCTTGCCATCACTGCTGCACTTCTTTCCAAGAACATAATTTTAAATTTAAAAAGGAAAAACTGACCGTTGAGGTCCTAAATTAGTTGCTAAACAATTTTTAGCAAAAACATTTTCAAATTTTTGATAACATTATATTAATTTTTTGTAAAATTTTTATCAAAACCTAATTAAAACTCATCAAAGAAGACTTAAATTCTACAAAACAAAACTTTTTGATGGCCAACGGATAGAGATCGTAAAATATTACCCTCAAAAAAATATATCATGAGCTTTACCAATTTAAGGATTAAACCTATCAAGAGAATTTAGCCATAGGGCAAGAATTTGAGCAAAGGATGTCAGCAATGGACTTGAAAATGGATACCTTCAATCAAAATATGGCACTAGTTCAAGATGGCCAATCCATCGGAGGATCGACACACCCAAAACCACTTGGGGGGCCAAAAACATCCATCCTTCCTACGAGACACCTAAAACACGTCATGTTGAGGTGACTACTCATATGGGACATGCTAGAAGACCATATGGAAGACCTTGGATAGATTCCAAGGTATAGCAGTGGTTTTTACCACTCATTTGGGCACCTTTGCCTAGTCAGTGCTAGCCATTGCTGACACCCATGGTTAGCAATGTTGACCACGCCTATCATCCGTGGTCAAGACTCAGAGTCAGTTGGCCTTCATCCAACCCAAAATTGGTTGCAACGGCCAATTGGTTGTGGATTGGAGTGGTTTGAGTGAGGAAGGTTCTGGATCCTTCCATCCAACAAGCTCAACCACCCAATCTTGATCTAGGCTTCCTCATGAAGCCACCCCTAGCCCTTGGCAATTGCTATATAATCCCCCTCCGAATTGGGAAAAAGATAGAGAGAAGCATAATCAATTGAGCAGTGAAGCCCTATCAAATTGCATAATCATTCACATGCATTGATAGGAATACTTTTGCTACCCAATTGGAGATCACATTGCCATGGAGGTCCTAGGAGGATAGGAGAGCCAAGAAATGCTAATCCGTGCAATCCATGCACTCACTGAGCAATTCAACCACCAAATATATCAAAGGACACAGAGGTGACCCTTGACCATCAATTTGGCAAGGAGAATTAGAGAATTGGCCTTGATTTGGAGGGCAAACTTACTTCAGTCTCCACCGTGACTATCAACCATGGTGAACAGTGCCCACCACGTGAATGACCCATGGTCAGAGGGTAATCCCTGATTTCCTTGTTCTTAGTTTTGTAGTCTGTTTAACTAGGTTAGATTAATCATGTTGTAGGTTTAATTTAGTATTCTAGAGATATTTGACCGACAGATTAGGAGTTAATTGCAATTTTCCTTCATTATTGTAGTGTAGGCATAACGAATCTTTTTCATGCTTTCATGTCTTCAATTGGTTAATTAGGAGCTTAGATAGATTCATCTTAGTTTCTTTCATGTTTCTAATGGTATATCATCATGATTTAGATCAATTTACATGCATTGAATCACTTTCTTGATTTCTTGATTATCATGTTATATTTTGTACAAGCACCCTTTAAAAGCCTCATCAAGAGAGGCCTCCTTTGCTATTAATATTTCTTGTTGTTTATTGCATGTAGGACTAACAGGGTTTTGGGATGCAAGGCAAAAAATGCCTCTAATCGTGGAGAAGAGGGTCATCGACACCCTAGAGCAGTTCGTGTCATCCTGAAAGGCACTTGGAAATCACACCTACCCTTGAGAGGGAAACATTACATCCTATTGTAACAATTGTATCAAAATGATTATCCCTAAGAGGGATGTACTTGTAATTTGACTTTGGATTCGAATATAATGGAATAAAGTATATTTCTTATTGTCAATTTGTTGTCAATTTCTTGTTCTTGTATGCATTTTGTGTATCTTTCAATTCTTGCAATAGGAATCGATAGGTGTGAGCCTTTTTGGATAGTACATAAGGCGATCATGGTGGAACTCCACATTTCATGCCTCAAATTTTTGACTTCTATTGTTTTTTATGATAGGTGCTCATCGCGGTTGACAACCACGGTCAAAAGTTGTCACCGTGGTTGACATCCACGGGCAACAGTGGTCACCGCACCACAGAGCCATGGTCAGAATCTAATAAATCAGACAGCAGGGAGAAAAAGCTTAATCGAATGAGGATCTGAGGTAGGTCCCATTGTCATTCTATTTTTTTTGTTCTCTGTCTATGTTTTTCCAGAATGCGCAAAATGTTAGCATAATTAGGGAAGGCAATGAAGGAATGTTAAATGCATTGAGTCCTTAGGTCTTTTGATTAGGATCTACTAGTCACTGCTAGGAACAACGGACCTCTGAGTGCAGTCTGCCCTAGTATCCAATGGTCTAGGCCCCTCTTGTATGTTAGTTTTTCTTGCATGAGGCCCGATTAGTGGCCATACCATCGTTAGTATGCATTGTCAAGATATCATGTAAAATTAATCATGCATGCTCTCTTAATTTGAAACATTCCTTTTTATGTATTGCATGTAGAAGATCATTTGAATGTTGTATTATGCATCTTTCTTTTCATGCAAATTAAAAGGAACCACACACACCACGTTTCACAGTAAATGCTAGTGAGTTGGGAGTCACATCCAACCACTAGTAGGGTTTCAATGATGGTGGAGGTGATTTCCATCCATTGGCCCAACTCCCTCATACCTTCTTGTTACTAGACCAATACCGGATCCAAGAACCATCCGTAGCCCAAAAAATTTGCATGTACTTCTCTTCGGAGGGTATAACGTTGATTGGGTGAGATTGGGTGAGGATCTGGGAGGACCTGTGCTCCCTGCCCGGGTGTGGACTTTCATTACCGCACTTTGGGGGATTACGTGACCTGGAGTTCATAGCCAAGTTGTCGAGCTACGAGCATACAGGTGAAAGCCATTAAACAATTGAGAAAATCATCAACATATTGCAAAACATGACAAGAGTTACTTTACTGATACAACAAATTGAAAACACATCAAATAGTTTAGGGCTCATTTTAAAATTGTAAAAGGAGATAATCATCATTGTATTCTTTGCGTGTTAATAAAAGTTAAATCTAGACATAGGATACATAATGGTGCAAACACGAAGAGGCCGATCCGGGCATAGACCCGAGATCGAAGCCCAAGCTCCACCTAGTGCACAACATGATGTAGAATACCCTCAATCATAGAATCCTCTTGGACGTCATTCAACGAGCATTAGAGGGGATAATTCCACATGAGGGGATTCCATTGAGAATACCCCAATTAGAGGAAGTACTAGACATCCCTCTAGACACATATCAGAGCATGGGACTTCCCAGCATGGGGGTTTCGCATATGGTAGCATTTATCGTGACCGCATTCCACATGGATCCATGGGTTCTACTAAATAATATGTCATTGAGGGATCCATATTGGTACCCCTTTGACCTGTATCTAAGGGAGGCTCATGACCTCCACCATCAAAGTATAGACATGTCCAAGATCCGCCCATTCAAGGGTGAACGAAGAGGGATGCTTTCGAGCATAGGCCCGCACAGACTCCCTATAGGGGTGAACCTACCAAGTTCACCATAGATATATCCAAAGTGGGAGCAAATGGTACATCGCCTCATGAGCCATGGCGTAGCAAATAGTTGGACGGTCTAGATAGAGTCCTAGGGCATCTAGGATATAAGCCTATGCCTGCACCCTCTCGACCTACGAGTGAGTGTAGCGCAAGCACCATTAGGACCGCCCAAGAACATGGAGAGTGCTCCAAGCATTCTCGAGACATGCGTGCTCCTACATCGCATGCAGGCACTGAGTATAGGAGATAGCCTGACATGAATGTCATCTTTATAGACAGAGGCAAGAGTGTGGTAAATCAGTCCATTGGAGGACATACCCATAAAGTCGCTCGAACAAAGTGCACTCCCCAGAGGCCTCAGATGGCCGATCATGTTGATAGAGCTCATAGACTGATGTCAAAGTAGAGACGATAGATTCTCCAAGACCAATTGGAGGATGTTCATGCAGAGAAAGAGCGCCTCAAAAACAAGAATACTCAGAGGTAGAGGTTCATAAGGAAAAAATTATATGAACAGTGCATGCGTGAACAATGCATCCTCGATTAGGAGTGTGTAGAGAGAGAGGATCGATTGGCTAGCACCGGTTTACCTCCTCGTAGTGATATCAGGGAGCGTGTCAATAGATGAGTGGCTTCACAGCTCGAGTTACACCCTAAGCACATAGACACACATACTCGCCATACGGCTCAACACAGAGATCGACATCCAGCATCCGAACAACATGAGCATAGGTAGTATGAGGAATGAAGTGGGAGAGGAATTAGAACAAGAATATCCTAAAATCTCCCAATTCGAGGAGGAGGGTGAGCCTAGTCCCCCACCTCGATCGAGGAAGAATCTGCCTCTGAGGGCGCCTCCAAGGCAATCTCGAGAAGAGGAGTTTCTTTCCTCGTAAGCCTATAAGACCTTAGTAGAGAAGGTTCAAGCCATAGAGAAGCAAGGAATGACTTATCAAAAGCCTACCTTGAACAAAATTCATAATGAACCTCTATGCACGTCAGTGCCTATTCCAACATATCCTGAGCATTTCAAGATGCCTAGGCTAGAAAAGTTTCAAGGAGAGGAAGATGCACAGGAGCACGTGACTAGTTTTCTAGATATGTGCTTTCATATTGAGAGCAATGATGCTTTGCTCCTATGCACCTTCATTATGACCCTCTCAAGCCCAACTCGAGAGTGGTTCAACCAATTAAAGAGGCACAACATCACTAGTTTCAAACAACTAGTTGATGCATTTCTTGAACGCTTCTCCTTCGACGTCAAGAAGAAGGTAAACTTATCCGACCTGGCCACTCTAATGCAACATGACGATGAGCCAGTGATGGATTATGGAAAATTATGGAGGAAGATGATGGCAAAGCTGCCATTCTCCATCCCGTCCTCTGAATTAATGTGAATGTTCACGAAGAGTTGTGCCAAGCACATTTTGTTGTTGCTATAGTTGCAGCAATACCAGACATTCGAAGAGGCTTTGGTGCAAGCCAAGGTGATTGAGGACATCAAGTTATAGGAGGGTAACTTGAAGCTCAGGAATAAGAAGGAGGGGCACAAGAAAAGCACTAAGAGACAACAGGCCAAGCCGGCCCATGTTAATCAGGTGGTGTTGAACCTTCAAAAAGGAGAAAAAGGGTAGCAAAAGCAAAATTATCAAGCCCAACCTCCACCTATGTAGTATGAGCAGTGCAACAACAATTATAAGGGTAAAAATAAGGAACAACGCCCACCTCATGTATTCACTCAGTTATCGGAGTCGTTGGCTTCGATTTTTCATCAGTTATGTGAGGCGAAGGCTATAAACTTACCCAAAGTCAAGTTAATGGATCCTAATCAGCCTAAGCCTAAGGGCTACAAAGACGATCAATATTGCATCTTTCATCGATCGAAAGGCCATGACATTGAGGTATGTTGGTCTTTCAAACATCTTGTGCAAAATATGATCGAAAGAGGTACGCTTCTTGTCGACAACCCACAAGCGCCTGATAATAAAAATATGGGGATTTACAAAAATCCTCTACCAAATCATGAGGTGCCAAAGAATAATGTTGGCCAAGTCAACCAAGTACGCATCGAACCACCAACCCAAGGGTTCATCGAAATGGTCAATATTGTCACAAGAAATGTGAGGTATGAATGACCGAATCAACCTCCAGTGCCTATTAGAGTCCAAGCTGCACCTCCTCCAAGGCCAACCCAGTATGTTCCTAGCCCACCAACTAGACCGGTGGTGACCATCAGAAGTAGGTTGGTCCAAAACCTACAGACAACTCCAGCAAAGTTGTCGATTTATGAGCTAATTCAATAGTCTCCTAAGCATAGGGAGATGCTCATGGACATCTTAAGGTCCATAGAAGTGCAGCCTCAGGATCCCGAAGCATTTACACACTTCGTGGGGCACGTGCAATAGTGCTAGGAACCGGTCATTCAATTTCATGACCATGAAGTCAAGACGGTTTCCACTATTATAGCAGACCCACCGCTACATATTATTGTGTGTGTGAATCACAAACCATTCAAGCGGGTTTTTATTGACATAGGGTCATCAATAAATATCATAACTACCAAGGCATTAACTCACTTGAAGTTACCCAAGATGCATATCATCCCTTCTACCTTCACGTTGAGAGCTTTCAATGATGCATTATGCTCAATGGTCGGTACTATAGTTTTACCTATCCAGGTAGGACTGAAGACCATCCCGGTGATGTGTCATGTAATCGAAGGTGCTATGCAGTATAATATACTTCTAGGGAGGCCTTGGATCAGAGAAATGCATTACGTCCCTTCTATTCTACACCAGTGTATCAAATACATTCATGAGGGACAGGTTCACGTGGTGCCTTCGGATGAAGAACCCTTTAAATACGTGAATCTAGCAGATTTGTCAAGGGAATTTGTGCTCCCCTCAATGCACCTGGATGTGTGGCCAATGTCACCAATAAAATATCTAGGAGGTAAAATCAAAGAAGTGTGTGCTAGACCTACAACATCCGTATCTCAACGATCGGAGCACACGACGACTACTTCTATTAGACCGACTACGTCTATGATACAACGGGATGATAGGAAGTTGAAATAAAATGTGGGCAAAAAGAAGATAAAGCAAACGCCCAAGCCAGTTATCATTGAAGCCCCTACTCCCATGGAAGTAGAGGAAATTCAAGGAGGAGTCAAAGAGGCACCTCAACCTGCTTCACTTGCGTCTTCAACAGGGTCATCTGCACCACAAGTGACCATCCATTTGGTTAATCCTATATTAGGGGAATATATTGTGCAGAACGTGATGTTCACACCTATTATCGAGACTACACAGGACATGGGCCAACCGTGAGCCCATCACCTTCCCATAGGGACGGTGGAACCATTGGGGGTACCACCTAACCAAACCAACTTCATCTATGGAGGGCTAGACCAGATTGCATCTCCCACACCCATGGATGAGGATGATAATGAACCATTCACTATGAATATTCATTATCTTTCTAACCTATACTATACCATGTGATACTTCAAGCATTACCATTGGCATGGTTATGGTCTCGAACTATTTGAGCAGGGGCATAAGAGGCCTATAGAACCATAGTATCAGTTACCTACTGATAGGTTTGGGTTGGGATTCTATAGCAGAGGATAGGCTAAACTTCTCATGGCATCTTTGGACCACCTATACCTCAATCTAGGGGTGAAGTTGACTTCAATCCTTATCACCCTAATCCTTCTACATTTCAGAGGGATAACCGGATAGTGTCTTATGTCACTATAGAACCACCCGAGACATATCATGAGGATATCTTGGTGGGGACCGGTCCAGATCATATACCAAGAGAAAACTTGGGCCAAAAAATATATGAGGCAATCGACGATAGAGGCATGCAGGTTCATAATAATAATTTAGTGATAAATTCTGAGTTAGAAGATCATTCTGACAAGGATACAACAGAGTCCATCTATGAGATAGGTGGACCAAGTTGCATACATGAGAATGATGATGACAATGAGTCCTCAAACAGTGAGCTATATGAGGATGAGACTGAGGTGGCCTATCTGGGCCCTCATAATTTACATCATCTATTACTAGAGGAAACAATCATTGAAGATGATCAATCCTTCATGAGCGACAATAGTTATTGGGTGTGGGCGTACATGGGACCTCATATTCCTAATCTCCTGATTCTAGTTGGTAGTGGTGAAGGTCTCTATTATGATAGTGATGATGAGGATGAGATGGAGAGAGCCTATTTAGGACCTCTATACTTATGCCATCATAATGCACCTTACACTATGGAGGATTTACACAGAGAGGTTAATCTTAATCCTCTTCTCAGGGGAAGACCACCGAATCTTAATGTGATTTATCACATGGTGTTTCTCGATCCACCAACGTACATGGAGCTCCTTGAGCCCAATGATCCCATCTGATAGTCTATTCATGGACTAGATCTAGAGATCCCCATACCCCTAGAACCACATCTTGGGGATGGTAGTTTTGCTAATGTTGAGTCACTCGCACGTGGTCCTAGAGACATGATCCATTCCATCAACATGATCTCCATTGATTTGACCACTCCACTCCACAATCTAGCCGATCCATCCAAACCATTGCCTCTAAATATAGATGCTATTGATTGGGATCACGCTGATTCACCTCTAGAGCCTGAAGATTTCTTCCCTAATGAAGAAATGTTACAACCTTTCCATTTTGCACTAGGTTGTGCACATGATGTCTATCATGTTGAGGATGCTTCCAATGAGGAACCTATAAACCCATCAGATGACATCCACTTGATCCCTACGCCTCATCAGCTTGAGGAGGGATCCCATATGTCAGTAGAGGAAACCTTCAAAGTGGATATCAGTAATGATCCCACCAATCCAAGGAAGGTTAAATTTGGGGAGACTTTGACTCCTAATGAGTGTGCCAACCTCATCCCTCTACTAAGAGAGAGATCTACTCTCTTTTCTTGGACTTACAAGGATATTTCAGGTCTAGATCCAAAATTGGTTACTCATAACCTTTCCTTAGATCTATCAAAGAATCCATTCAAGCAGAAACTTAAGAAGATGCATCCAACAGTAGCCTTAATGGTTAAGGATAAATTGCAAAAGTTATTGGACGTAGAGTTTGTCATCTCCATTGACTATCTAGAATGGGTATCCAATATGGTGCCTGTAGGAAAACCTGATGGAAGGATCCGTATCTATACGGATTTTAGAGACCTAAATAAGGCAACACCAAAGGATTCATTTTCATTTCCTAATATCGATGCTCTTGTAGATGCCACTATAGGTCATGAGATGCTCTCCTTAATGGATGGTTTTTCTAGCTAAATATGAAGATAAAAAGGCTAAATATCTTTGGTGATTCTCTTCTCATTGTTAACCAAGTTAAGGGATTATTTCAATGTTGATGTTCCATATTGAAAGCTTACAAGGATCTTGTTGATATTTATCTAGCTCGACTAGAATGGTATGACATCAAGGTAATCCCTCATTCATCCAATATATTTGTAGACACAATGGCATCTTTGGGATCTCTAATCCCTCAGAATCCGTCTACTGATTTCACTACCATCCATGTAAAAATATTGTCACATTCTGCTATGCAACATGAAGCATTGGATAACAAAGAGTCAATCAACATGATTCATGTAGAACCAAACCATGAGTGGTTCTACAGAGCAAGAGACTTTCTCAAGAGAGCATCCTGGGGGTCTTTGATCTCGTAGGATCCGATGGGGAGTGGTACTACCATTCACCATAGGGTTGTTTCCCAGTCTGCATTTGCAAGTGTAGAACCGTAGGGGGAACATGTTGTCTTGTCGATCGAAGCTGAAGCTTATCATAACTGGACGTCATAGATACATGACTTCCTTAGACTTGGTGTAATCCCTCAGGGATTATTACATGCCACAAAATGCACATTTAAATAGAAAGTGACAAAGTATGTCTTGTTAGCAGACATCTTGTACCATAGAAGCTATGATGGAGTTCTCCTTCATTGTCTTGAGCCCCAAGAGTCATCTTGGGTAATTTTGCAAGCTCATGATGGTACGTGCGGTGGCCATTTTAGCGGCATGGCTATCATCAAGTGCATCCTTCGTATGGGTTATTATTGGCCCACTATGGAGAAGGATTGCAATGTGTATGTCAGGAAATGCGTTAAATGTCAACATCATGCTAATCTTATGCACTTGCCATCACAGGCCTTACAGCCCATTCAAGCGGCTTGGCCATTTTCTCAGTGGGGACTTGATCTCATAGGTAAGATCTCTCCTCCATCATCGGGCCGACATACTTTTATTATCATGGCTACTGAGTATTTTACTAAGTGGGTGGAAGCCATTCCCTTAACAATGACAATTGGAGCGCGTATTGCTGAGTTTATACTCACCAATATCATAAGTCATTTTGGGATACCATCCAAGATAGTTTTGGATAATGGAACATCATTTAAGAACAAAACTATGAGAGCTTTGACATCTAAGTATAGAATCAAACACAGTTTTGCGACTCCATATTATCCACAAGCAAACGGATAGGTTGAAGCTTCAAATAAGATAGTGGTCTCCATCTTGAAAAATATGGTACAAGAGCACCACAAATATTGGCACATCCAGCTACCCCTTGCATTATGGGCTTACAGGACTAGTATTCGGACACCCATTGGGGCAACTCCATTTTCATTAGTATATGGCATTGAGGCCATTATGCCCTTAGAGTTGGAGATTCCAATGTTGCGCATCACATTGAAAGAGTTCATTGATGATGACACTGCACGACAAGCTCACCTAGATCAATTGATGCTACTTGATGAACATCACGTGAATGCCCTTGAGCACCTTCATGTTTATCAAGAGCACTTAAAATGAGCTTACAATAACAAAGTCCATCTGAGAGACTTTGAGGTTGGTGATCTTGTGCTGAAAGAGAACCAACATAACTCAAATTTATCGCTAAAAATGTGAGACAAATTCATGGCTAACTGGTTAGGTCCTTATATGATCTCAAAGAAGATTGGACCTAGGACATATCACTTGACATCGCTTGGAGGAGTTGAAGAGCCTGAACCTCTCAATATCCTTCATCTTAAAGCATTTTATGCCTAAATCCTAAAAAGGCTCCAAAGGCATCTGTAAGCCCTTTGGTCATTCAAAAAAGGCTCCAAAGGCATCTGTAAGCCCTTTGGTCATTCAAAAAAGGCTCCAAGGGTTTCTCAAAATTCTTGGTCAATCCCAAAAGGCTCCAAGGGTTTCTCAAAACCGCTTGGTCAATCCCAAAAGGCTCCAAGGGTTTCTCAAAACCCTTGGTCAATCCCAAAAGGCTCCAAGGGTTTCTCAAAATCACTTGGTCAATCCCAAAAGGCTCCAAGGGTTTCTCAAAACCGCTTGGTCAATCCCAAAAGGCTCCAAGGGTTTCTCAAAACCGCTTGGTCAATCCCAAAAGGCTCCAAGGGTTTCTCAAAATCCTTGGTCAAAATGTTAAAATCCTTAAATCAAAAAATTGGAAAAATATCAAAAATAAAAAATATTTGCATTTCATTTGCATCATTGCATTGCATTTCACATCATGCATCTCATTTTCCACATGCATTTCACCTTTGCATTGCATTAGGTATATTCATCCATCGCACTTGCATTGGAATAAATTGTGTTTACAATCTTACAAATGACACCACGTTTGTGTTTCAATCATGCATCTATGCACTATATTTTTCATCCATTTATCACCCTTGTGAGTAATTGTGTTTTTCAACACAACCCCAATTGTTTCTATGAAGAATATACTAGGGTTTTTCGGTCATTCAACCATACCTAGAGGTCTTCTCAAGAGTTGATAGAAAGCTTGCTTTGCTTTTGTAGTTGAGGTCTAGTTAGTATAGCCCTTAGCATATCAGAATCCTATCACTAATCAACAAATTAAACAATCCTAATAAGGACTAGGGGAAGATGAAAGCTATGAAGCAGGACCAGGTATCCTGAGGTGAAAATTTTATTCTTGCTTATCCCCCTATGCGAACGATATGGGAAATGTTGGCAATTGGCAAAAGGATAAGTTTATTCCCTACCTAGAATCCCTTGCTTACATTAAAATGAGCAATATCCCAGAGTGATATCCCAGATCAATCCTCCATATTGATACCCTAGATCGATATCATAGATCGACATCCCAGATTGATATCCCATATTGATATCATAAGATCGATATCCTAGATCGATATCCCAAAAATAGTTCCCCAAAGAAAAATCCCCAAAGGAAGTTTTTGAAGCAAATTATCAAATGTAAATCCCAGAAAGTCAGATCAAATGAAGATCAAGTTGTACAAAGAAAATAAAAATCAGTATCAAATCCCTTGCTCAAGAAAAAAAAAGAAAGTAAAAATAAAAGTGATTCTTGTCACTATAGTACAAAATAAACAATGATTTTTATCACTTTATATGAGCAAGTATCCCAAAAAATTGAAGAAAATAAGGGAGCGAACTTGAATCCCTGGAATTGTCAGCACTACTGTACCTTACGCATGATGATATGTCTGATACATTAGCATTTTGCTTTTGTGCAGACCAATGTTTGAATGTGGAAGAGCTAGCTTCAGGTGTCCTGTATCGCCTAGTGGTCTAGTCCAACTAAAATCTAAACCTAGGATTGGGTAAGACATTTGTGGACCCCCAATCTTAGCAATGGGCTGAAAGAATCCCGCTTGACATCGGGGTATGCTTATGCCTTATCAAATATACTCATTTGCACACATAGGGGTAATGAACAGTTAGGGCCTATCCTAGCGAAAGCCTTATGTTTCAGAAGTCTAGTATGGTTAGTATACAACTTTTGATAAGTCAACTAGGGTGTTTGAGTCTCATGGTAAACCTCAAAAATTCCCAAATAGCAACAACCAATCATTCAAATTGCAATCATCAAAACATCAATTTCTTTTATGAGAGTTTGTTTATTAGAATTATTTGTACTATATAATTAGATACTCGGATGGATGTCAGAAATGATATTTAGATGACCACTGATTATATTATACATATCCTTTTAATTTACAAAAACTTATAAATAGAAACCATATATCATTGCATCTCACAAATGGGTGTACAAATTATCAAACATTCATAAAGATAAAGCAACTACAATCCATGATTGTTATACATTATGTGGTGTCATCCATTAGATTGATTAAAACTCATATTGCATACATTATGTTTTAAGTGATTAAAGCATACATGTCCATTTTACAAACACATTATCAAAGAAACAAAGAAATACATGCAGTACATACATGGCATAAATTATGTCATAGCAGTATAAACTAAATGCATACAAGTAAAGCAAAGTATACATGCATGTAACATCAAAATATGGCATTCATAATGCATCCATCATAAGTAGTACATCTGCATACATAACTCATAACATCTAATCATCTATCACATAGCTATCTAGTGCATGTCATCCATACATCACATCATATAGCATCTAATCAATAACGCATTGCATCCATATGCATAACATAAAACATAAAATACCAAAAATAAAGTACACATATAATGAGATGAACTATCATATCATATATATATATATAGAGTGTTTTTTGTGTGTGTGTGTGTCAAATGTACATCATAGTGGGGTACATCAAAATACCTACAGGCTACATATGTGTAGGTCCTCGACCTTACACTCAAAAATGGTACAATAACATCTCTCATATTAGTACTAGATAGGGCCTGCACCCCCAGTCTGTGAGGCACCTTCATCGCCTCCACCATCCCTATGGGTCCTCCATGAGCTGGTACCATGAGTCCTGTCAGACCTGTGCATCCTATGGCTAGAGCTAGCTGATGACTACCCTGTCTCCCTAGTCTTGGTCTTATGGGACCCTATGGTAGTGGTCCTCTCTAGAACCTACCCACCTAGCAACCTGATGATACCCTCTAGCTGGGCATTATGGGCTACATCCACTGTGTGCTGATCATTACCCTCCTCCATGAGGGTATGTAGCCTCCTGATCTCCACCATAGGATCAAAACCTACTGGCACTAAAGTAGATGGTACTGTAGGAGGTGCCATGATAGCCTATGAGGATGAGGGATCTCCCCTCACCGCCTTGAGTAGGTCTCTCTCTAGGGTCACTACACCTAGTTGTGCCTATGATAGATCACACTCACTAGTGAGCTACCTAATCTAGGTGTCTATTATGGTCACCTATGCTTGGAGAGCTACCCTCTCCTCCTTGTATCCATGCCACTACCTCTGACCATGAGCTAGCTTCACCTCTAGAGTGGCGATAGAAGTATCCCTATGTAGGAGTTGGATGCAGAGTCTCCCAACCTAGCTCTAGAGGTTAGCAACCTATGCTCTCAGCTACCCTACCTCACTATCTGGAGGTACCTCACCCTCCTTAGAGACCTCCTCCTCTACCTCTACCTATGGGCCCTCCTCTACTATGGCCCTTGTACCCCATGTGCCCTCTATCCTCTGGTGGGTCCTACACCCATGAGGATCCACCTCTGCACCCTCTATGCCCTCTATTATGAACCCATTAGTTGGTCGGCCTAGTGGACCCTCTCTGTGCCACTAGAAGTTTGACCACCAACCATCATAATCTGTAGTAGTGCCTGCATCTTCTAGGCCTGACTCTTGAAAGTCATCATCGTCATCCCCTAGTGGAGTCACCTAGGGCCAGGTCAGGTCCCTCTCTAGGACTAAGTATCTATAGATGGTAGGCATATCTAGGACATCCTGATGAATCCCAAACTACCTCAGGATGTGAGAGTAGAATTGGTACTCATGTATATCGACCTTTTGATCGATGATCCACCTATCTCTGCCCGATGTAGGTATCTATCTACCTCTATCTAGGGTGGATAGTCCATGTAGGGTCACCATCGTATCTGCTCAGGATGAAGCTATGTGAAGTGACCAATGTAGTGATCTAGGTCTCCTGCATGAGACCTACTCTTGAAGCCCTCCTGCTCCTAGGGCCAGCAGGCTGTGTAGCACTATCGCTCGTCAGGAATGGTAGTGATCTCTAAGGGTAAGTCAATGGGGTGCTCTATCAGAATGTGCTACCAACCCCAAATCTATAGAAGGATGCTGTAGCTGATGCCCACTCTATTGATGTGTGATCTGATATAACTCATGGTAGAGCTATGCAAGTAGAGTGCTCCCCCATGCTAGAATGAGAGGTCGCTCGATCGAGCTCACCATCACCTCTCTGGTCCTAGCTAGGAGGTTCTAGGGGAACCTCACACCTGAGGAGTCTAGGAGGACTATCTGAATGATCAGGTGCATAAACACAACCTCCCATTATGAGAAGAAGCCGACCTGGAACCACTCCTGGACATGGATGCCTCCATGGTCGATGTGACCCTATGCGTCGTGGCTCCACTGGCCAAAGATAGCATCAAAAATAGCCTTCCTCACCATGGTAGGAGAGGAGGTGATGGCCTCACCATCAATAGGTAGGCGGAAGATGCGGTAGACATCCTCCAAAGTCACTATCATTTCACCCATCGGTAGGTGAAATGTGTTGGTCCATGCATCCCAGCGATGGGCCAAAGTAGTCAGGTAGGACTGGTCAACTCTGATGGTGGGGAGGTCCAAGACGTAACCAAACCCCATCATAGTAAACCAACCCCACTCTGCATCAGTAAGAGTGCGGTATAGGTTGCAAAGGAGATCGGTCTCCCTCGCTCTATTAGTCAAGGCCTGAGTGACAACAATAAAGTAAAAATGAAAAAAATTAAAAATAACTAAAAAATGACAAACAAATCATAAAATCTCATAAAAATGGAAAAACATGCAAAAATATGATCAAAAATTTCAAAAAAATCAAAAGAGTACTTCAAAAATGCATTAAATGGCATTAATTGCCAAGAAAATTCAAAAAAATTAAAAAATTTGGAAAAATTTCTAAAGTTTGCATGTCATGGGTCCTAACTGCGGTCGATGCAATGGTCAAAAATATGATCATTGGGATTTAAATCCCATCGTGGCTGATAGTCATGGTCCCCAATCTTCCAATTGGGAGTCATGGCTACCACCCATGGCTAAGGAGCGAGACCCTTTTCGGGCCCCGTCCTCCCCAAAATAAACCCTAAAAATTAAAACCCACCCCCTAAACTAACCTATGCTAAACCTAACTAGGGTGAGGTTCGTTACCGATAGTTTAATGAGGTTCATTTACCCATTACTTAGTGTGGTTAATTTTAAATCCAGTAATTTACAAGCGTGGTCTCGATTTTTGAGTTACCTTGGAGGCACCGACTCCTCCACTGGTCGAAGCCTCCGGCTGGTCCGCCATCGGTGTGGAATATACGGAATTGGTCAAGTTTTTGGTAGCATCTCGGGTCAAATTTTACTATTTACCTCTTAGAGCTCTCAAGTTTTACTATCAATGTCAGGTAAATAATGAAATTTTCAAAAGTGCAAACCTTATATATATTTTTTGAATTTGGGTCGACCCATGGTTGACAACCATGGTCCCCAAATTAGGGTTTTGTGACCATGGCTTTGAGTCACGATCAAGGAAATTACCCGCATTTGACAGGCATGGTCAACAAGCTACAATAAATGCTCCCAATTCCCACCGTGGAGAGCCTTAAAAGGTCAAATTAAAATTTTTCACCAGACCAAAATTGCTACAAAAAATATAAAATAAGTAGAATGAGCCAAACAAAGCACAACGACATTGGAAAATGTCATCATAAGGCAAAACAAAATAACTGGTTGAGATTACAAAGTACATTCAACCGAGGTCATCGCTATGGAAATCCTTTCTTGGAGCACCGCACCTCCCAACCAATAAAACAAATTCAATTCAAAATTAACAAAAAAATCAAATAAATCAAAAGCCAAATGTGCCTCGTATTCAGTCATTTACCCTATACACTTGGCGGTTGCAGCGACTTGCGATCCATGCAATCCGACAAGATGAGTAAATTACCATAAGGACATTTGGGGCAAATTCATCATCGTGGAATTGTATGCTTCATTTCAATCCCTAAGAAGGCCTTGACGATCGAACTGCTCCAAGGGAACGAGATATTCATCGCAATTCTCCTATGATATTTTTAGCATATCATCGAACAATATGATTCAACACATGCCTAATCGGGATTGCTTTCATTTTGATTCCCTAAGAAGGCCTTCGTGGCTGGACCGCTCCATGGGATAGAAATAGGCAATTACTATTAACAGTTGCAATCATAGCTGATTAGGCCTTGCCAAGAATTCAAATGCTAAATCTTAATTTGTTCAAGATCATTCATAGTGGTCAAGCGACCTCGTCGCTTCATTTATTGTCATTACCCTCATCGACTCATCGCTTGAGGGGGTAGTCATAATATCAAATCATAATCAAAGTCAACAGAAGATCCCTTGATCGTAGATCCCTAGATCTTGTCAAAATTGCATTCGTCTTATGAATCATTGCCAAAGACTATCATAAGCTTACCCTTCTATTGGGGAAAATAGCATATATGATAGTTTGTTTGTAGCTCTCCTCCTTTCGGTTATATAGGCCTAACTCCTATTGTAGCACCAAAGCTACCCGAATGCCTGATGACGAGTGCAAACCCTTTCAAATTAAGCCTTTCATCGAGTTGGAAGCAATGATTCTAGGATGCACGTCCTCTTTGCAAGACTTGGGCATCTAATGTTGATCAGACTAATGATCATCATGCAACCTACGACATCATTTTAGGAGGTCTATTTTTGCTCAACGTTGTTCGATCTCACAATGCATCTCAAAAGGGGCATCTGTAGACACCTAAAATACGTCATGTCGAGGTGACTACTCATATGGGACATGCTAGAAGACCATATGGAAGACCTTGGATAGATTCCAAGGTATAGCAATGGTTTTTACCACTCATTTGGGCACCTTTGCCTAGTCAGTGCTAGCCACTGCTGACACCCATGGTTAGCAGTGCTGACCACGCCTGTCATCCGTGGTCAGGACTCAAAGTCAGTTGGCCTTCATCCGACCCAAAATCGGTTGCAACGGCCAATTGGTTGTGGATTGGAGTGGTTTGAGTGAGGAAGGTTCTGGATCCTTCCATCCAACAAGCTCAACCACCCAATCTTGATCTTAGCTTCCTCATGAAGCTACTCCTAGCCCTTGGCAATTGCTATATAATCCCCCTCCAAATTGGGAAAAGAGAGAGAGAAGCATAATCAATTGAGCAGCGAAGCCCTATCGAATTGCATAATCATTCACATGCATTGATAGGAATACTTTTGCTACCCAATTGGAGATCACATTGCCATGGAGGTCCTAGGAGGATAGGAGAGCCAAGAAATGCTAATCCATGCAATCCATGCACTCACTGAGCAATTCAACCACCAAATCTATCAGAGGACATAGAGGCGACCCTTGACCATCAATTTGGCAAGGAGAATCAGAGAATTGGCCCTGATTTGGAGGGTAAACTTACTTTAGTCTCCATCATGGCTATCAACCATGGTGAACAGTGCCCACCGCGTGAATGACCCATGGTCAGAGGGTAATCCCTGATTTCCTTGTTCTTTATTTTGTAGTTTGTTTAACTAGGTTAGATTAATCATGTTGTAGGTTTAATTCAGTATTCTAGAGACATTTGACCGACAGATTAGGAGTTAATTGCAATTTTCCTTCATTATTGTAGTGTAGGCATAATGAATCTTTTTCATGCTTTCATGTCTTCAATTGGTTAATTAGGAGCTTAGATAGATTCATCTTAGTTTCTTTCATGTTTCTAATGGTATATCATCATGATTTAGATCAATTTACATGCATTAAATCACTTTCTTGATTTCTTGATTATCATGTTATCTTTTATACAAGCACCCTTTAAAAGCCTCATCAAGAGAGGCCTCCTTTGCTATTAATGTTTCTTGTTGTTTATTGCACGTAGGACTAACAGGGTTTTGGGATGCAAGGCAAAAAATACCTCTAATCATGGAGAAGAGGGTCATCGACACCCTAGAGCAGTTCGTGTCATCCTGGAAGGCATTTTGAAATCACACCTACCCTTGAGAGGGAAACATTACATTCCTATTGTAATGATTGTATCAAAATGATTATCCCTAAGAGGGATGTACTTGTAATTTGACTTTGGCTTCGAATATAATGGAATAAAGCGTATTTCTCATTGTTAATTTGTTGTCAATATCTTGTTCTTGTATGCATTTTGTGTATCTTTCAATTCTTGCAATAGGAACCGATAGGTGTGAGCCTTTTTTGGATAGTACACTTCCCTAAAATACTAAGTTGGATTTTCCCAAATTTGAAGGAGGTGATCCCACTAACTGGATTTATCAGGCAAAATAATACTTTTCCCTAAACCAAATCCCTAAGATACAAAAAGTTCATATTTCATCCTTCCACCTCAAAAATAAGGCTATCTAATGGTACCAGTGGTATGAGAAGACTAATGGCACCCCTACTTGGTGATATTTTACGTAGAATCTATTGGTACGGTTTGGCCCTAGTAAATTCAAACATTTCAAACAAAACCTTACCAAACTATGTCAAACCACTTCAGTGCGTGAATACCAAACTCAATTTGAGAAATTAGCCAATCGCACGATAGGGCTAGACGTCTCATTTTTTCAAGATTGTTTCATAAGTGGATTAAAGGAAGAAATTTGGTTGGAAGTACAAATTTTCAATCCCACTACCATGATGTAGACCATTATATTGACCAAATTTGTGGAAGACAAATTCAATGCTCAATATCGACTAGAAAAATCACCTATCAATAAATCACAAAATACTTCCACTACCCACACACCTAACCAAATCTTACCAATTAAATGTATCAACTTTGAGGAAATGAAGGAAAGATAAGAAAAATACCTTTGTTATCATTGCGATGAGAAATTTATACCCAATCATAAATGTATTACACCCAAACTATATATTTTGGATGTAGTTGATCCTTGTAGTTCAACCAACAAAGAAAATGAGATCAAGGTAGAAGTAGTGAGAAATATAACCGTTAATAGCACTAAAGTCCACTAGAAATTTCTTTTAATGCCCTCTTCAATAATTCTTCTCCCCAAACTATGAAAGTTCTAGGATCCTTCAAATGACAAAACCTTATTGTGCTTATTGACTCCAATAGTACCCATAATTTCATCGACCCACGTGTGGAAAAACAAGATAATTGCTATATACAACCTTGTAATATTTTTGAGGTCATGATTGGTAATGGGGAAAGGATCACCTGTAAAGAGAAATTCCAAAATATTAAGCTCACCATGGGCGATTACAACATGAAACATGACATGTATGCAATTCCATTAGGAGGATGTGATATTGTCTTAGGAGTGCAATGGTTACGAATAATTCAGACCATATAATGGGATTTTGAGGAATTGTGGATGAAATTCACCATAAAGAATCAAATTTATACTCTTAAAAGATTACAATCCAACTCTTCCCAAATCATAAGTTCTCACCAAATGGAGAAAATTATTTGCAAAGGAGGCAAGGGAATGGTTTCCCACTTATTTTCTATCCAAGCCACCAAGGAGGCACAAAAAAAGATCCCATAATTCCAACAACTTCTACCACACCATTCTAGCATATTTCATGCACCAAAATGGTTGCTCTCTCATCTTCGTTCTGATCCTACTATTCTTCCTACCAATCCCCACCAACACTTCAACATTCACAATATCCTTTCTTACAAAAAAATAACATTATAATAGTGCAAGAACTTGAGTGAATGCTACTTGGAAAACAAAGGGGTAAAGCTTCTCACTTTCATATTTAAGGACAAATCTCCTTTTAAGGAGGGTGGCATGTTAGGATTCACTAATCCTAACCATTATCACTATTTAATCATTCATATTTATTAATTTATATGGACCATTGTGTCCTTTCACTCACAACCCTAGAATAGGTATATAAGATAATTCAATAGGGTGTAAACAATCATCAAAGAATAAAAAGAATATATATATATATATATATATATATATATATATATATATATATATATATATATATATATATATATATATTATTTATCCATTGGACGGGTTTCCTCCAGTGTAAAAGTGATTCTATCTCAAAGGTGATTCAGTGCATTTTCATCAATTTTTTATATCAAATCCACTTGTTTAATTCCAATAAACTAGATAGGACCTAGGGCCCTATCAGCTGGAAGGAATGACAAAAAAATCTAACTTTAACTACTTATCTCCAAAATCCTTTCAAATAATTCTTCAACAAAGACCGAGAGCCATTAGTAATTTTGGAATCAGATTCCCCTTTCCTCGGGGCTTTATTTGGTGGCCTCCCAAATTTTTGCACTACACCCACATCAATAGATCTCTTTTTATGGATCTTGTGGCTAGGAGAACCCTTCTCCAAGATGGGTTTCTAGGAAGCAACTTGAGGCTCAGGGAAAAGGGGAGCACCTATACCATGGTTTTTAGCTCTAGAGAGACCTTCCTCTAGGAATTTAGAATATGAATCTATGCAACCAAAATAATTTTGGAGAAAATCATTTGAAACTAGAATCTCATTGAAGAGGTCAAAAGGGTTATCTTGGGAAATTTGGTTCTATTAATATTGCTATCAAATTATTACACATTTTAACTTTAAATTTAGGCATTCTATTTTAATTATATTTTAGATATTATATCTATAATTACTTAAGTATGCGACTAAATTCATCAATTTCTTTAAGCCTTAGTGGAATGAAAAATAGATAATAGACCCTATTTTAAGTATAATGGAGGTAATCAAACTTTATTTTGATAGTTAATAGTGTATAACAATATTAAAACTTCATAATGGAAGAACATCATAACTTGAAGAATCAATATATTCTTTCATTATTGTAGCATATTACACTTCCTATAATGATGTAATGATACAATGTCACAACCTTCTCATTAGAAGATACAATACCATAATTTCAAGGTTCAAAACTTGGAATAAAATACAACAAACATTTTCTCAATAGTTTCCATTATTATGCTAATACCTATACATTGTAGAATCTATTGGTTTGATTACTTGAAATTATTTTATTAGGGATTATTCAATATTCATTTTAGAATCATCTTGTCAAGTCCAACTGTCATGGGTGCTTTTCATTAAGAGGGAGAGAATCATAAGGGAATTTGTTTGCCCAACCAAAGTGGTATCCCAACTTGGCATACCCCCATATCAATTCATTTCCATTAGAGTTTTATCCCTCCAACAAGGTATTAGATGCATAATACCAAGAAGTAGAGAGTGAAAATATATTGTTAAATACATATTATGTATTTTTAACATGTACATAATGAACATATGAATATATCCTCATGACTAGGCCTAACTTTATATAGTGGTTAGTTGCACTTATTTGAATACAAATATTATGTATTGCTATAAATATTCATTTACATTTTTCATACCATATACATGCATAGCATTCATATTGTATGCAATCCATCAATGCATTTACTAATCAACATGTTTATCCCTATGCTCGTATACACTATCTAGATATCTAGATATATATCTCACTATGATACTCCAATGTACTAAAAATTTCACACATTCTATAGTCTACTTCCAAAGTTTACTATGTTTTATAGGTTCTTTTATTTATTATTGTTTAAAAAATAAAAAAACTAAAAAATTGATAGAATTTAAAAGTGAATATTTAAAAAAAAAGGTGAATATGAAAATTATTGTAGCACTTAAACTATTATATTGTAGCCATATTTTTATATAATATCTATACATCAACTATGGTTTTTTAATACAATGACTATACTCATGAAATGAATGCAATGATTCAACATCTCTTTCCAAAAAATAATATAGATAAGTCTCTAGTTGAGCTCAATAATCCCCAATAGACTCAATCTAAAAGAGGGCATAAATACATACTATCTACACTATATGTAAAGGCTCAACAATCATGAGAATCATTAACAAAAACTCTTTGGTAAATTTTTCTTGGGAACCAATATTACCTAGGATAATAGAGTTACTTGTTTGAATCTAGATACATGCAAGGAGAGACAATTTCACTTTCCTTTCATTAAAGCATCCAAGCATCTATGGAAATAAAGAAAAAAAAACATAGTTCTTTCATTATTGAATCAAAACAAATAATAGAACATAACTTCTTAATTGCAAAATAATTTTTCCTCAATTCGATGAAAGACTCTCTTTTTTCTTTTGTACCCCCCTCCTAATCTAAAAACAAAAAAAAACTTAAGGTAACCGACATTTCCATTTTAAAACTCTGATTGAATCTTATAATCCCCTCTCTTCAATTATCAACAAGTAAAATTTCTATGGCAAGTTATCTACATGACTATCCTCAATTGACTCCATATTTAGGTGAAATATTACGAGAATTTTTATTTTATTCACACAACACTCTTCCATTACCATCCTATAAGGCACCCTAAGATAAAGAGAAGGTATACTTAAAATACAATCTTATAAATGCATGCACATTGGACCTTCATTACTTCTTCATATACAACAATTACTTTATACAATTATAAGTGCAAGAAAATAGTGGTGTGGGGAAATTTTATTTTGCACTTGCTACATATACAAATTTTACACATTTGCCTTCCTTCTTGGTGATAACCTCCCTTACTCATCTAGTGGAGGTTATAACCCTATTAGCACTTACATCATAAAATATTGATCAATCTATTTTTAAATTACTTTAAAAATGTTACAAAAGAATTTATATTCCAAATATTTATATAACCTTTTATATATTTCATATTTTAAACAATATTTTACCACACAAATACTTCAAAATTTTCTTCATCCCATTATAACATAAGCATTTAGAGTAAATAAAAGTCTCGTAATCATATAGAAACAAAAATACTTTCTTTCATTTTTATTTTTATTTTTTTTTGTAATATCTTTTTAGATCCTTCTACACTATTAGGGGCATAACATTGTGCTTGAGACTCCATTTTGATCCATTCAATAAGATTTTAAAAATATTAGAGATATAACAACAATTTCAATAGGCAACTATATCACAAACATAGTGTGGATAATTTTATGGAAAAAATGCTCTAGAGTCCCTCAAAAATATAAAATAAATTACTTATTAAAAATAGTAATTTAGATTTTTAGATTTTTGTAGCCAAAATTCATCTCTATCTATGTTGACACATTAGTAGAAGATAAAACATAAAAGGATAAGTCACATGTATATAATTCTTATTTAATAGACATATTATAACTCATGGAAGGTGAATCACCATATTTCCATATGGGTGACCTTTGTCACAAAAGGTGAAACACTTCATTTACATATTGATGGCCTTCCATATTCTATACAATGAATTTTTAGAACATCAATTTTTGTAAATAAATATGCATCCCTAACTCTAACAATCATGAGTAGTAGATGCAATGTTAGAGCCTCACATATCTTCTTAGAGAATGCTTGTATTGTATTATGTGTTCTCAGCAATATAATCATTATGCTATTTTTATTATATATTTTTGTGTTTTGATTCATTATACTCAATTATTTATGTATTTTACTCTTTATTCATTTTCCTTAATTTAAATTTTAAGTTTCAAAACAACCAAAGTTTTGAGTTTTGGATCATTCATGACACTATAACATAACTATTTTGAATTAATCAATGACTCATAATCATATAGGAATAAAAGTTTTTCGTCTCTTTTTTGAAAAATTTTACTTTATAATATCTTATCATGTTTTTAGTCTCATGGTATTTATGGCAATTATATATAGTGTTTTCATAGTCCACTTGTTGATCCTATTGCATGGATTTAGATTTAATCACAATGGATTATGGAAATGGTTTTAAAATATCTAGAACAACACATTTGTATATATGCAATTTACTTTTGCTCCTTACACATTGGTACGTTTTAGACGGAATCCCCTATAACATTACAAATATTCTTCAAAATTTTCTTATTGATAAGCTTATATGGAAGTCCAAAAAATTTAACATAGAATGAAATCCTTTCAAGATTTTATGTCTCAAATAATTCTTGCTCCATGATCTTAAATGTAAATCATCTCTTCCACTAAAACACTAGTTGTCACCCATTATTTCACCTATGACATCTAAACTAGAGAATACTAAAAAGTCTATCTGGGAGAAAATTCATAGACTAATATGAACTCAATCCCCACTTTTATATAATTCCACTTCTTTTTTAACAATAAGTTTATTTAATTCACTTCTTGATATCTAAATAAGTTGGCTAGTATCTATTGAAATGAAATATAAACCTACAACTTTTATGAACCGTTATATCATGCTTGATAATCTCATCCTTGCTTATCAATTTTAGTGAAACACATATTTCATGGATAGGGATAACCATAATTTCATTTTTTCATTTTTCCCAACTAAGGTATACTTACTCCCAATT
Source organism: Wollemia nobilis (assembly GCA_028583015.1). Lineage (NCBI taxonomy): Eukaryota > Viridiplantae > Streptophyta > Pinopsida > Araucariales > Araucariaceae > Wollemia > Wollemia nobilis. The sequence goes on along the minus strand of JAQPPZ010016858.1, from coordinate 8,956,177 downwards.
ATTAGATTTCATAATATTTTCCAAGAATATTCTAAAACATACATTCACCATGATCATAATCAAAACATATGCAAGAATGATTTAAATATAACAATGATAAGTGAAAGAGAGAAAGGGGGGGCTAAACAACATAAGAGGAATAAAGAGTGGGTAGCCATAGGCACCCCACAATATTTTGTATATTTTAGACAATAATATAATAGATAATTTATTGAGTGGTATTTATAGTGATACCAAAACCCTAATTAGTATTTAAACTCAATCCAACGTAGTTTTTTTAATTTATAAAAGGGGGTTTTGAAAAGGACCCCAAATATTTTACATTGCAAGATAAAAAGAGGGATCTGTAACCGAAAACCCACAATAGGAAGTTTAAATGATAAACAACCAAAATAAAATGGACTAGGAATCAACAACCCTGGAGAGGACCACAACAACAACAAAAACATGAAACAATAAAAAGAAAACCTCCACAAGATTAAACCAGGGTGGTGGGATGATATTTTTCATCACCTTTAGCATTCTGGATCACCTTTGAGATCTAGACCGCCACCTTTGGGTTCATGATTCTGCTAATGACTTTCCTAGCTTGAGTGATCAAAGAGGAGGCCAGACTAATGAGATTGTCAAGGTTAGTCATGAAATCAGAGTCATCAGTAGAAATAACCTCAAGCGATGTTCCACTAAGAGAGAGCAAGTTGCTAGGGATGATCTCGTGTGACTATTTTTATGGATCATAGGAGGGTAATAAGATATAGGATTATCTTGCTCAATAATTATAACTCTGTTGCATTTATCACCTATTGATTTGATTCTCGTGGAGTGCCTACATGAATAAGGGGTGGTCTTAGATGAAAACACCAACTTCTTTTTACCAGTCCTCCCCAAGGCTGCAAACTCTAGTTCAACTTCAATATTACTTTTATCCTTCCCCTAAGGTGACCCTAGGCTAGGCACTAAAGTTGCAAATTGCTCATCGACTCTCTCCGCAATGAACAATGTAGAGGCTTGGGCTTGCCATTGGAGAATATGATTGTAAATCATAAAATAAAGCCCTTGGTTCTTCATATGAGAGGATTTCCCCTCCCTATACTTGATATGGATAACTCCATTGAACGGTAAAGATATTGTAGGATGTTGATGAATTTGATGTCCCTCATATGGTTGAGGAACATAAGGTGGAATTTGTTTAGCGATGATTTGGACTCATCGATGGTGAAATATTGCATTACAAGGATAAGAACCCTATTCCATGGTGCCTTGATATCTTTTCAAACAATTCCATTATTTTCCTTAGACAAGTGATTTCTCTTGTCCCTAAAATATCTCAATTCCACAATAATGGAGTGTCTATCTTGGTGGATGAAGTCACTGTCATTCACGAATTTTGTGACCTTTGTAATTAAGTTGATAGTAATATAGAAGGATAATTATATAAGGGTTACATTACCACTATACTATGAGTGGATGAGATCCATGGATAGCTCAATGTCACTCCTATTAAACTTCCTCAAGAAAGGAAGGAAGCCGTGTGAGCCCAAGATTTCTTCCATTGTGGAGTTGAGCTCCAGAATTTTTAGCTCGAGCAATGTCATCATGAATCTCCACCAAACCCACACCTCACATGTTGGGATTCTTTGGGCCACATCATGCACACACTATCAAAGGGAAAAAACTAATAGGGATGGGTTATGGAGATATCTTAGGATGAGAATATTTAAAATGATGATGGAAGAAGAAATTTCGGGGGTGATGTTGCTATCCATGCTTCCATACTGGGAAACATCGATGATGGAGAGCAATTAATGAGATATATTAGAACTATGATGCTTAGTCATGCATGCCAACTCAAATTAAATAAAGGAGGATCCAATAACAATCCAACACAGAGAAGGATAGGATGAGTCGCTCAGGATCTCAGTACACCACGACTTGGAACTAGGGGTAACGAAACACGAAGTAGGATGATAATAGTTAATTACACCCTTTAATCAAGGTTATCCATAAAGGTGGATTAACCAATATCACTAAGGGTGAAATGTGAAGGGTTCCCTTAGGCTTATATGAACATGCTTTTAGGCTTACATAAATGATTCTCAAAGGCTTTACATGAATAATTAACATGGAATTGCATATATAGTTCCCTGTAGGCTACATTAAAAGTGCTCTTTCACATTTTTGGTTTTGGTCTAACAAGATCATATTACACATAATTCAACGCACCTCCATAATATGAGCTAAAGGTCTAGGAGAGAAGATATTAGAGATAACATCTCACCTTATAATGTATTTTTTAGTGGATATCTACTTTATCGAATTCATCCTCTTCTTCATCATCAAAAATATTGTGCTATATCTCAATAATTTCATCTCAATCTTCTTCAATATTGTTATGAAATTTTCTATGGAGTGTCATTCCCTTTTATAATGATCACAAGTATTTGGATTATTTGAAAAATTATACATATCCTTAGGAAATTGATCCTTAGATTACACTAATTTTTAGTCCTTTGAATGAGTTTATGTATGATAACGAGATCCACAATTTGTCATTGCAACTTCATAATGGATAAGAAGCTTGAAAAGTCCATGATAAATAGTTTGTGGATATTTGATAGTTATACCATTCACATAAAGAACCAGGCCAATTGTATGAAAAGGTGGAAAAATATTGGAAGTAATGGAATTGACATATTTTTTAGCACCCTTTACCTTGTCTATTGCCATAACTAAATTAGATTTTAGGGCTTTGAAGTGCAATATGTAGTCATCAACACTACTAAAATCTACAATTTTTAGATTGAAAAAATTTACCTCTATTTTGTTAACTTCACTAGCACTTACTTTTCCATAGAGATCTTTCAAAGAGGTCCATACATGAATAGGATCAATTTTATTTTTGATGGAAAAGTACATCTAGTTCAACTGACATGGAAGATACCAATGTCTTCCTCCTTCTTACTAAGTTCACGATTACTAATACCTCCTTCTAGTTCATCATTAAAGATAAATTATAAATTCTCACTTTTAAGTAATCTTACCATTTGAATTGACTAGGTATTATAGTTTTCCCAATTAGATGAGTAACATACTGCAAGAAATATATTTTACACACAAATATCATGTAGAACTATAACAAGTACATAAACTAATGTCACGATTACATAGAGCTCAAAAACTTCAAGAATATAAAATTGATACCAAAAACTTGATATTATTCAAAAAGAGGTTTGGCCAAATGTTGAATGGATCATAATCCCAACACAAGGTACTACTGGAGGTATTTGCATATTTTGGGATAGAATGAATTTTGAAAACACTTTAATTAATCAAGAAGAAATATTTTGCATAGTCAAATTAAAGAACAAAAAACTAACTTTTATTGGGTAATGGCAGGGGTTTATGCTCAAAATAATGATCATGAAAGATTCCAACTATGGAATAAGTTGTATTTTTAGAGGTGTCTTTTCATTCATTTACATTGGATTTTTTTGGGTGACTTCAATATAGTCTTAATAATAAAGGACAAAAGTGGAGGGAGGATTAACATCACTCAAGGTATGCAATATTTCAATGATTTTATTTAAAATAATAAGTTGATTGACCTAGATATGTGTAAAGGTAAGTTTATGTGGAAAAACAAAAGGATGGGGGATAATCAAATTCAAATGTGTCTAGATAGAGTTCTTATTTTAAATACTTGGCTATATATAATTAGTATTCATAGACTTATGTGTATGTACAGAATAGAATCAAATCAAAATCTTCTTTTGCTGGATATGGAAAAGGAGGAAAAGCAGGGAGGAGCACCCTTTAGGTATGAGCTCTTGTGGAATATGCAACCAAGTATTAAAAATAAAATTAAAGCTTGGTGGTAAGAGGATGTTCAAGGATCAACTATGTACAGAGTTACCTAGCAATTAAAAAACATTAAGTATCGAATCAAAATTTTGAATAAAGAGGTTTTTGGTAGCATCAATTTAAGAAAACAACTTAAAAAATATACTCAAGATATAGAGAAAAAAATGGAGAGGGAACCTAGAAAACCAGAGTGGCACAAAAGGGAAAAATAACTCCTCATGGAGTATCATAATACTATTGCCCAAGAGAAAATTCATTGGAAACAAAAATCCAAAATATTGTGGCTCAAGGAAGGTGATGAGAACACTAATTCTTCCATGTTTCAACTATGAAATATAGGAATAACACACTCTCTTTAAATGAGGAAAGGGTCAGGCATGTTCCTTAAGTTGGACATGAACAAAGCCTATGATAGCATTTCCTAGTATTTCTTAGATAAAATAATGGAGGGCATGGGTTGGTATGTGTATTTCTAACCCCCACTTTTTGATCCTGATCAATGGACAATTTGCTAGGTGCTTTTCTTCTACCAAAGGAATCAAGTAGGGATATATGTTATATCCATAACTCTTTATCATTATGGAAAATTCCCTTGGAAGAACTTTGGAAATAAAGCAAAAGGATGGTAATATCAAAGGCTTGAAACATTCATCCATTAGTGAAGCTTTATCCCATAAATAGTTTATGGATGATACTTTCTTGCTTGGAGAAGCTATATAGGAAGAATCTTTGGAGTTTAAAAAAGCCCTTGATTCTTATGAAAAAGCTACGAGCTAGAAAATAAAACTTGAAAAAAGTAGGATTATATTTTTAAACATGGAGGAAACTATAAGAGATCAATTAATTAAAGTGTTCGGTTGTAAGGAGGAAAATTTCCCTATCACCTATCTTGGTTTGCCTTTGTTTATAGGAAAAATGAAAGACGAAATATGGAATTTTATTATTGATAAATTTAATAGGAAACTTCAAGGATGGAAGGGATCTCTATTATTATTTTTAGGGAAAGTACAACTTATTTAGAACATGCTTCAAATCCTCCCTATTTACTTCATGTCTTTCTTAAGTATGTCAAGGAAAGTGAAAGAGATTCTAGAAATACTACAAAAAATATTCTTATGGAATGTCATTGAATGCAAAAAATAATACATCTGGTAGCCTGGGACACCTATTTCTAGTCTTTATAGAATTGAGGTCTTGGATTGAGAAAGTTGGGAGATATAAATAGAGCCCTTCTAGATAAACATGGTTGGAGGCTTTGCATTGAGCATCAGGGATATGGGATAGTATTATCCAAAATAAATACTTGGAGGGTAGAAACCTCTTTATCAGTTGTTAATATCTTCCATGTGGGTCTACTTTTTGGTAAAATTGTTGGCAATTTTGGGTACATTGGGTACATTGCCTTTGCTCAAGTGTTGATGTTGTCATTGATGTCAAGAAGCAGAAGGGTTTTTTTGAAAACCAAGGCAGACAAAATAAAAGGTTTTATTTAAAATCATGGACAATAGATTTCAAATGGGTTTTTCTTAAAACCCAAGTTGGCTCTTCATTTCATTGAAAAAGGTGCCCCGGTGATGAAGATATTTAATTTTAAATATTTAGTTTAAATTTTATTTATTTAAAATTTAAATTAATTAAATTAAAAGGGCCGACGTGTTTGGAAATGCTTCTTAGTGCATATAAATTAAGGCTATGAAATTCTTTAATTGGTGTGTGAAGTTGTGGATATTAATTGTTGTGCAATTCGTTTTCGACTTCGAGCCCCAGCGCCAAGGAGGAGGCACACGTGGTGGACAAAATCTGCTATGACGAGTTAGTCAGGATGCCAAGGAGGAACCGCACGTGGTAGAAAACCTTTGCTGTATCGAGTTGGTCATGGTGCCAAGGAGAAGGCGCTCACGGTAATCAGGACATAGGTTTCGGTTTTCGCACCAAGGAGTTATTTTGTGACATGGCAACATATAAGAGGACATACACAAATTAAGACAAAGGATTCTCATGTTTTAGAAATACAAAGATAGTGAATGTGTCTGTGATATCTAGCAACATAGCAGTGAGTCCCTCGGCGAATGTGACGGTAGTGTTTGGCTGCAACAGTAAATAGGTGGACAGAACTAGTCTTTGGATTGGTCACCACCGGATGAAGGAAACAAAGGGTACTGAAGTCCCTACTATTCCCATCGGTGGGGCTATCGCAGTTGCCAAGCTGTCAAGCGCTTAAGAAAGGAAGGTTTACTGTTCGATTCTTCGCAGGCGCTAAAAAGGTAACAATGATTTTTGTTGGAGAATAAGGTTTTAGTTTTAAAAGTTAGAAGATGCATTTTCCAAGGACAGAGGACATCAAATCAGAATTAGTGCTCTTGTGATATCGTTCGACGCCTAGCGCGGATGGTGGAAATTCCTTGTGCGATTTTAGCATAAGAGAGAGCATGGTGCATAGCCCAAGTGGTTGGCTAGATGTTACTAAGGCGCTAGTAAGGAGAATGCTCATGTTCGAATCACGTGGGATACATTTTTAAGGTATGCAATAAAGGTTTTATTATTGATTTTGTGTGAAAGATTAAGTGAAATAAAGGAGTTATAAGGTAGAGTGTCTAATATTGAAATGTTGAATGAGGTTGAATGAAGAAGACTTAGAACCTTGATTATATTTGAACCAAGGAATATTCTTGAGGAAATATTAAAGAAATATGTTGTCTACTAACCTTCTTGAGTTTGGCAAAAGGTGGCTATGGTTATGACAAATTTGTGAGATCTTCTTCATCTTCAATAAGGTATGGGCACATTCTTCTTATGAGTATGATGGTGTATGTTTTCCCGAAATAAGATTGGAGTGAAAAGGTATTCAACTAGGTTTCCTTTGGTTGGGTGTAAATCCTATTTTCTGGTTTTTTGAAGACTACATATGCATTGTTATCATTGATGAGAGTTTTGGTGAATGCATAATTCAGGTTTGAGATAGTGGAAGCATTGTGCACTAGAGTGTATGTTAGTAAGTCTTGCTACTTGCATTGAGATGGTGAAACCCTTAGTTGGATGTTTTGATATTAATGGATGAGTTTCTTCCATAGAGTATCTGTTGATCAAGTTATTGCTTTTACTTGATTCATGATATTGGGCTTACTCCATTGAGTTGATTTGAACAAGTTATTCTTTGCTTTTGGTGATATTTATGTTGGTGGCTATTTTGTTCAAATATCTTTGGAGGGAAAAGGATGTCTACTAGTTTCCTTTTCATGTAGTGATTGGTTGAATGCTTCAAGGTTAATGTTGAGTTGAATGATGTTGGTTAAACCTTGTCTTTGAGCATTGTTGTTGAAGCCCTAATTGGTTGAGAAAATATATTGGTTGTTGGAAATAACATGAGTATCATTGTTATATGAGATATTGCATGGTTGGCAATTGTTGGGTTGTGTTTCATGTTCTTGAGAAAAGCATATTACATCTATCTTATTCTATGAGATTTGAGATTGAGATTGGGAGTTAAGTATAGAACATATTGAGTCTCTAACAATTCTCTTTATGCTTCTATGAGGTTGATGAATCACATTGGGTCTCTAACAATTCTCTTTGTGGGTTCATGCCAAGCAAGTTTTTCTTGATGAACTTGTGAGTAGGTTTTGGACAGGTTCCGTTGGGGACTTGTGAGCAGGTTTTGGACAGGTTTCGTTGGGGACTTGTGAGCAGGTTTTGGACAAGTTCCATTGGGGACTTGTGAGCAGGTTTTGGACAGGTCCTAGCAGAGGACTTGTGAAGCTAAGTTTGATAGTTCTATCAGAGAACTTGAGGACAGAGGTGCATTGGTTCTATGAGAAGAACCCGAGGACATTTGTGCTAGATCGAAGGACTGTGTTTGGTGCAAATTCGAGGACTAGCTTTGAGGTGATAGAGTTGAGGACAGAGGTCTCCAGCCAGAGTAGGGAAGATAGGTGTCTTATGTGGATAGAGTTCCATTTGCTAAGGGCAGCGGAGGAAGAGGTCTTCTAGAGGATCACCAGCCGGAGCAGAGGTAGGGGAAGGTATCTCCTTTGAGCAGAGGCTCATAAATTCAGATTGGGGGAAGGTATCTCCTTTGAGCCGAGGCTCATAAAAATTATAATTGGGAAGGTTTCCCAAAGAACTTTGAGATAACTTATAGAGAAAAGTTTTGTGGTTGAACCACGTTAAAATTGGTGTCACTTTGTGGATGATCTTATGCATTTTTTTGATATTGCTTTGGATATATTGCTTTACTATTTTGAAGTATAAAGGAAAAGTAAAAAGAGGTCTTATACTATTCACCCCCCCTCTCATTATAAGCTTGTGTTCTTCAAAAATATTATCAATAATTAAAATTTCTATGGCAAGTTCTAAAATAAAGAGTAAGCAAGGGGGACAAAATAGACTCTTGGAAAGATCCTTGAATTCAAGAGAAGCCTTTAGTGAACTACAGAAAGTTCAAAGATATTAAAGAACATTTAACCAAAATATATGGTAAGAAAATTAATGGTTACATTCATAGGATGGGTGATTTTCAAGAGTGGGAAATCTTACAATAATATATGCAAGACTCGGGTACAAAATATTTTAAGGATTTATTATTTAGGTAGAGATTCAGATAAGGATTAGATAATTTGGGGAAGAAACCAGCAAGACAAGTACTTGGTAAAATATGGATATAAAGTCTTGGGAAAAATAACCTCAAAGAAACCCAAGCTTAAAATAATTTGAAAGTTAAACATCATCCCTAAGGTTGCTATATTTTTTTGGACTTCCATTCTCAATAAGATCCTCATGAAAGATAATATGTTCAAAATAGGGATTGTGGTTCCAACTATTTGTGTGTTGTGTAAAAAAGAGGATGAGTGCATGGACCACATGTTTGGAACTTGTGATTTTTTTGTGATATTATAAATATCTTATTTATAGAAGTTGATGTTGCTTGGATCATTCCAGATTCTCTAATCAAGATTTTAGGAACATTGGCGCTTAGGACACAATATTTTTTGGCAAAAATACATTCTATATATTTGTTGGGGGGTTTGGTTGGAAAGAAATATATGAGTGTTTAAAAATAAAACTAAAGGAATAATTGGTGTTTATGCCAAGATAAAAATAACCCTCTTGGAGGATTGTATTAAAAATATTATCAGCTAGAAAACTCTTGCAATGATCCTCTCGCTAGAAAAAATATCTTAAATAAATAAAAAATTAATAAAGTGAGACTAGATAATAGATGGGAACATCCTTATGATGGAATCTAGTGTGAATATGGTTTCGACGAATGAAAAATTCAACAAAAACTTTCTCATAGGTAAGGAGAAGGTACGATCAAAAGAGCAAACAGACATTGGCACAAATTTAAAAGATATTCTCACCACTCATGTGGTGAAAAGGCCATCTGGGGGTTCGTCTATCACCAAACATGGGAACATCCATAGTGACATTAATCGTGGAAAGTACCCCCTCAACAAAGTAGGTGGTACATGGAGTTACCAGGGCCACCTGTCTTATGCAGATCTCTTGTAGAATAAACTCATATCACTCACAGACAGGTCAAACAGCTTTGTCTCGCAAGGGTACGATGTGATGTGCTCTAAAAATATTATGGAAGGTTACGCGTCCTATTATTCTTTTCCTTTGTGGAAAAATTTGTAGGAGGACGTCCAAACATGGACACAATTCATCGTTGGGTGACTTCAAAGTGGAAAATCTTGGGAAACTTGGGGCTGTCCCCAATGACCAGATGATTTTTTATGATCCATCTGAACACTCGAGAGGACGTAGAGCGCATTCTATCTAGAGGTCTATGGTTCTTCGGGAGATGAAGTCTATTTTTAAGGAAATGGAAGCCAAATTTTGACCCTGACTCATAGAACATTAAATTTACCCTAATTTGGATCTGGCTCCCTAATCTCCCTGCTCATTTATTTTATGAGGATGCTCTCCAAGATTTGGTTAGGGCCTTTGGGAATTTAGTGGTCATTGATCCAGCCACTCACACCAGAACTCGCCTAACCTAGGCATGCATCTGTGTTAATGTGAATCTGGAGTCACAACTCTCAAACCACCTCAATCTGATTTACGAGGATTTCATATGGAGACAGTCGCTAATCTTCAAGAACAAGCCAAATTTTTTCTCAGAGTGCCAATCCCAAGGGAACCTCCCATATCAATGCCCTAAGCGTAGAAATCCTAAATTTGATCACCAACCAGTGGGACATCTAGAACCAAGCACAAATTAGAGGACAACCATTAACCAAGGACAAAACTTGAAGAACAAATAGTAGATTCGGCCACCTCTAGCCCCAAATTTTCAAAATGCAAGTACCTCGGTTACCACTACTAATAAATTTGATTTTCTTAATGATTCTAAGACCAATGAGGAAATTGAGGAAGGAGAAATCCCTATTAGTTCCTCCCCTGGCACCAATATAACCTCCTAGATGCACCCTATTCCCAATCCCACCCAGAAGAGTCCCTGCCCCCCTCACCCCCTTACCAGGCCCACCCTCCCACCACTAGTTATGACCCCCAAAGCCCTACCCCAAAACCCCTTTGGTCACCCTCTTCCCCAGCCCCGTCACCCCCCTTGTTGGGTCTGACTTCCCTGCCTCCCCGACCAACTCTAACACCACCAATTTTGATAATGATGAGCCTACCTAGGAATCCCCTGAACCATGGAGCCCCAAGAAAACTTGAAGTTTTAGAAATTCCCAAATTGATGTAGGAGTAGACATAAATAAGGGTAGGCCATCCGACGTAGAATGAAGAAATTGGGATATTGTCGAGGATATAGCCAATGGAATGCAGAAAACCCTATTTTAGGAAATCAAAAACACTATCAAGGAATAAAACCGAAGATCCAAACCCCCCATGCAACAAGGAAAAGAGGGCAAAAAATCCTCAAAAAGTTCCAAATGAAAGTCCTCTCCTAGAATGCGAGAGGAATGAATGGTGCAGTCAAAAAAAGACTGGATATAGCCATGAGAAAAGATCATAACTCCACAATATTCCTCATTTAGGAAACCAAACTAGATGATCAGTGGTCTCCTAGGATAGCTAAAATTATATGGAAAAACTATGACTTTGTCTACTCCTCGAAATTCGAGACCACAAGTGGGCTCTTGTGTCTATGGAACCCAACCAAAGTTGAAGGCAGATTTATTTCAGGTCAAGACAGGTTGTCCAACATTCTGTTCCACGATCCTAGCTCCCAGACCTCCTAGATTATGACAAATTTCTATGCTCCCAACACATCCTAGGGTAGAATGATCTTGTGGAACATCCTCACCCAGATGAGGTAGGATTTTTTCAATATTCCATGGGTTCTGGTAGGGGACTTCAATTCCCCCATACACTTTTTTTATAAAAAGAGAGGGAACTCGATCACTCACAGGGATAAAAATAACTTGAGATAGTTCATGGACTCAAATGCACTTATGGACATCCTATTGCAAGGATCCCACTACACCTGTAGTAATAGACGTATGGGAAATAAACTCATCCAAGTGCATATTGATCGATTTTTGTTATCCCAAGAAGCCCTTCCTCTCTTCAGAGATGCTAACTTATAGGCTCTCCCAAATATAGGGTTTGATCATAGCCCACTCCTATTCGAGATGGCGAGCAGACCCCAGCTCAAGACTCTATTCTAGTTCGAGTCAATGTGGACCCATCACCATGATCTCAAAAATTGGATAGTAGAGTGGTGGGGGACAAAATTCCCTAGGATAGCTTCAAACCAATTTATGCAAAAACTCAGGCGGATCAAGGAAAATCTGAAAGTTTGGAACAGGGAAACCTTTGGAAATATTTTTGAAGCTAAGTAGGACTTCAAAACCATACTAGGGTAGATTGAGGATAGATTTTAGAAAGGGCAGGGTGATGACAGACTCAGAGATGAAGAGAGGATTCTGCTCTCCGAATACCATAGCACCTTAGGTAAAGAAGAAATATTTTGGCACCAAAATTCAAGACAGATCTAGCTCAGAGAAGGTGATTCCAACTCTAAGTATTTTCACATCTCCACTCTAAGGAATAGGGGAGTTAACATAATTAAAGGCCTCATCAAGCAGGATGGGACTTTCACTTCTGACATCCACCAGATCAAGGATGAAGTTGTCAACCACTTCAAAGACCTTGATAACTATTGATTGGTTGTAAAATAAAATTGATTGGTTGTAAAATAAAATTGACTATCAATTGGTTGCAAATTTTTTCTTGGCTATTGATTACTTACAAATAAATACTCGACTATCGATTTATTATAAAACTATGATCAAATCTAGATCGATTGTAAAACTTTGAATGACTCTAGATTGGTTGTAAAATATTTATCAACTCTGGATCAATTACAAAATTTATGACCAACTTCAGGTTAGTTACAAATAAGTGATCAACTCTAGATTAGTTCTAAAATAGTGATCGACTCTAGATCAATGTAGAAACACGTGAATCAACATCCCACTTTGCATTGAGATTGAATTAAATACATCAAGGTGGTTCCAAGGTTGGTTGAAGAACCAACAAACTATTTTAATAACTACCCCAACCTCTAAGAAGTGCTTGATTAAACAATGCTTGATAAATAATGTAATATCATATGTATTATAATATATGCAATATAATATATGCTAACATCCCCCCTTATTACATTATTGGCAAATACAAAGAGCATTGCGAAATAATTCAAATTTGACACGTGCAAGTGCCTTGGTGAAAATATCTGCAACTTGCTGATCAGTGGGAATGTAATGGAGCTGTATGTGATGCTTTGGAACTTCATCACGAATGAAATGACATCGAGTGTCGATGTGTTTGGTACGATCATGAAATATTGGATTCTTGACAAGATTCAAAACACCTTGATTGTCGCAAAACAAATGAAGTGGAAGGTTCTTTGGAAGACCCATGTTTGTAAGAATGCGACTTAACCATATTATCTCGTAGATTGCTCCACTTGCTGCATGATATTCTACCTCTGTAGATGATATAGCAACCACCTACTGCTTCTTACTATGCCAAGAGACAGGACCAGATCCAAGATGGAAAATGTATCCAGAAGTCGACTTGCGATCATCAATGGATCCGGCATAGTCTGAGTCTGTGTATCCCTATAGATAGAACTTGCTATTCTTTTTGTACTCCAAGCCAAAATATGTAGTACCACGGACATAATGAAGAACTCTCTTTGTTGCTTTCCAATGACTCACCTTTGGTTCCTGCATGAACCTTGAAAGATAACCCACAACAAAACTGAGATCTGGCCTGGTATTTATCAGATATATGAGACTCCCAATCAGTTGGTGATAGAGAGTGCCATCTACCTGTGGTGATTGATCATATCGTGATAGCTTGAGTCCAGGCTCCATTGGAGTTGCCTTAGACTTACAATTAGTCATGCGATATTTATCAACCAATGTCTTGGCATACTTCTTTTGTGTTACTCGGATATGATGCTTTTTTGAGTCACTTCCAAACCAAGACAATAGTGAAGAAGTCCTAGATCTATCATTTCAAAATATTGTTTCAAATCATCTTTTATTGCATCAATCATACTCTCTGAGCTCCCTGTTATGATCAGATCATCTACATATAGCACCAAAATCACTATGTCAGAACCATTGTTCTTGATATAGATATTTGCATCTGAAGGACTTCTTTGGAAACCATGTTGCACTAGGTGACTATCTATTTTGATGTACCAAGCTCGTGGAGCTTGTTTCAGCCCATACAAGGATTTGATCAACTTACAAACTTTTTGTTCTTGCCCTTCAACAACAAATCCTTCTGGTTGGGTCATGTACACTTCTTCTTGTAGGTCACCATTCAAGAAAGCACTTTTTACATCCATCTGATGTAACTTCCACCCAAACTGAGCTGCCATGGCACAAAGTACTCGAATGGTAGTCATTTTTGCAGTAGGGGCAAAAGTCTCTTCATAATCTATGCCTTCTTTTTGAGCATAGCCCTTTGCAACAAGATGGGATTTATGCTTATCAATAGTACCATCTGCCTTATACTTCACTTTGAACACCCATTTGCAGCCAATGGGCTTCTTTCCTGAAGGTAGATTTACTAGCTTCCATGTATGATTTTTCATGAGAGATGTATGTTCTGCTTCCATAGAAGCCTTCCACTGAGGCTCACTAAGTGCATCCTAAATTGTTGTGGGTTCATTTTCATCCAATGCTGTCATATAAACCCTCTCATCCTCCATATATGTTTCCCTATCTTCCTCTGCATCTACAGATAGTTCATCAAATTATTGGTAAAGCTCATCAACCTTTGAAGTTGATGCCTCTGCTCTCATCTTCTGAGTCATACTGCGAGTACAAGGTCGATCTAGAGTTAGATCTGGAAGTGATGTCAACTTGGAATCTCTCAATGTACTGGTATACCATTTTGGAATCTTGTTCTGTGGGGGTGGAGCCTCTTTCTTAGGCTCATCTTCCTCAAGGTATACAGTTGTAGAAGTGTTATTTGATGTGAAAGCTTCATCAAATACCACATCTCGACTTATATGTGTCTTCTTGGTCATAGGATCTATCAATCGATATCCCTTTGAATGCTCATCATAACCAAGAAAGATACATTTCAGGGTTTTCTCATCTAACTTCTTCCTTTTCTGTTTTGGTATGTGCATGAATGCCTTACATCCAAAAACCCTTAGATGAGAAATGGAGGGTTTCTTACCACTCCATGCTTCTTGTGGAGTTTTACCCTGTAGAGCTCTTGTGGGTGCTCTATTCAGGAGGTATGATGTTGTGTTTACTACTTCTTCCCAATACTCATGCTCAAGATGTGCCCCTTTAAGCATACATCGAACCATTTCCATAATGGAATGATTTCTCCTCTCTGCAACTCCATTTTGTTATGGAGTATAGGTTGTAGTCAGTTGTCTCTTAATCCCATGTTCATTCAGAAATGATGAAAATTCCTTGGAGGTATATTCCCCCCTCGATCTGAGCGGAGGGTTTTGATGGAACATCTTGACTCCTTCTCAACAAGCTTCTTGAACTATTGAAAGTACAAAAATACCTCTGACTTCAATTGAAGAAAGAAAACCCACATCTTCCATGAGTAATCATCAACAAACAATTGAAAATACTTCTTTCCACCATAGTTGGTTGGCATAGGACCACACAGATCGATGTGTACCAACTCCAAAGGTTTCTTAGCTCGTGAAGAGCTAACTTCAAATGGTACCCAATGTTGCTTCCCTACTAAGCAATCCGAGCAAACTGGCAATGTGGATGAAAGGTTGGGAAGACCTCTCACCATCTCATATTTTCTCAACTCAAGCAAATATCCTGAACTTAGATGCCCATATCTCTTGTGCCATAGAGAAGTAGCCTCCTTTGTAGTTGCTACTAGGGCAACATGAGGCGTTGAAATGACATCTAAAATGAATAAGCCATGCTTGTATGATCCTATTGCTACATGTTTTCCTTTTTTGGTTATAAAACATCTCTTCTTGCCTTTCTCAACACTGAACATAACATCCATGTCTCGATCCAAGATCTGAGGGACTGACAATAGATTGTTAGCCAATCCAGGAACATAGAGCACCTTCTCAATCTAACATTTGCCATCTGGAAGAGTGATAGAAACATCACCTTCACCCTTCACTTGGTAGGTCTGATTGTCTACAATTGTTACTGGCTTACCTTCCTTTTCCTCAAATATCTCAAACCATGATCGATCTCCAGTCATGTGCTTACTGGCACCTGAATCAATATACCACACTGCATCTTTCTGCTGAGATGAAGTATGAGTCATGAGCACCTTGTGTGCTCACTCAAAATCTGAGTTTGAGTCTGATTCGATAGAATCTGAGTCTGAGTTTGATTCGGCATAAGCAACATTCCCCTTGGGTGGCTTATTCTTCTTCTATGGTTTGTATTTCCCTTTTCCCTTCTTCTTATGATCTTGGTCATTCTATTGTTTGTTCTTAAACCAACACCTGTTGGTGTCATGGTTATTCATATCATAAATCTTGCAATATTGTTTGTCTTTCTGCTGATGTTGTTTCCCTTTTCCTTTTGATGAAGATCCTCCTTTTTGAAACTGACCTTGTTTCTTACCCCCTTGTTTGGTGTAGAGGGCATTATCTGGCACTTCATCCTTCTGAAACTGATTTACCTCTTCAGTTTGTAGCAAATTCACTAATTCCACAAAAGACACTTGTCTACCAGATACATGAAGTGAGGTTATCAACATCTTATAGGACTCTGGAAATGCTCTCAAGATGACAGAGGTCAAGAGAGCATCATCCACTGGTTGTCCCATAGCATTCAATTTGGCTTTCAATTCCACCACTCTACATAGGAATAGGTCAACTGTCTCACCAGATTTCATACTGAGTGTATGTAGTTGAGTTTGAAGGTGTAGAATAGTGGATTGATTCTTACCTTCATAAATAGTAATCAAAGCATCCCAAGCTTCCTTAATAGTTTTGGCATCACAGATATGAGGCTGGACCTCATCTGTAGTAGCAAGTAGAATAAACATGAGATATATTTTGTCCTTCTTATCAAAAGCTTCTTGATCTACTCCTACTGTTCTAGGTTATTTTGTAGTGCCAGTCACTACATCCCACAAATATTCCACTTGAAGAATAGCACGCATCTTTGTCTTCCATGGTGTGAAGTTAGAACCTTTCAACAACTATGAATCTGATAGATATTTGTGAACAATGGCCATTGTGAAGGTTCCTTATAACACCATATGGTCTCCCTTTCTTTATACCTACCATGCCTTTATATCAAACTTCTCTATATATACCCGCCCTTACGTGAGGGAGACTATAAGTATATAAGAGTAGAATGATACGTGGTACTTAGGTGGTACTGAAAGATAATTCAATCATATTGATGGCACCTACCTCAAAACCCTCAAGAAAAGGATAATGAGTTGGAGGAGTTTAAGCCAAACAATCAAAAATAATTAGGGTATAAAATGGAGTGAATATCAAAATTGGTTTACCTTATTTCTCCTCGATGATTGATAGAGAACAAGCTCAGATATCATTGTTGTAGCTATGTTAGGCGTTAGATATAGTAGTCCAAAGCATGATAACATTACTTGTAAGTGTGGGCTAGAGGTATCATAGATATCGAACACTGTTGTGCAATAAATTGCACAAATAGGTGTAAAAATTTGGGGTCTTTTCTTTGCTTTGTATATTTTACTTTATGATTGAAATGCAAGAAAATAGGAAATTTAAATGCAAAAACAATCACAAGTGCCCACAAAATTTTAAACACTCTAGGTGTCGGTTACCACCAAAAATGCACCTATTACAATGCCAGTTTTACAATGAAGATATTCACTTTTCAAATCAACAATTTTTCTTCCCCCCTTTGTCTTAGAATTTTGCAAAAAGAATGCTTTGGATCCCCCTTTTTGTTGCAAAATAAACAAGGATGAAAAAATTGTGTTTTGACCCTTTCAAAATTCCGAAAAAAAAACTTATCCCTCCAAAATTATTTGAAAGGAAAAAATAAAGTATTTTTGAAAAATACCTCTTAAATAGCCCCTCCGCGTGCTTTGGTAGAAAAAATGCCCTTGGTGGCCCTCTGTGGTCAAAAAAATGATCCTATGTGGGAAACAAATTTTGTTGACAAGCTGTCAAGAAAAGTTGTCAACAAAAAAAAATATTGTCAATCTTCTTGTTGACAAAAAAAATTTGCTATATATAAAAAATAGCAAAAAAATATTGTAACCGAAGTCGGTGGGGTTGGAACCCTCGACCTTGGGCGCCCAAGCACCTAATGACGTTCTGCCTGACCAACACAACGATGCCCCCAGATGAGAACAACAAGTGCGGTGAAACTATTTACCATCTTCCTCCTCATCAATAGCAAGAAAAAAATGGATCGGATGCACTATAGGAGAATTGAACCCACGACCGCACAAGAGACAATGCCTTAGCAAATTTCTACCGACCAATCCTTCTATGGGGTGGATGAAAACAAAAGGATAGAATGTCCTTTTTAAATATTCCCCGCCATCCGATGAAAAAAAAATATGTGGGACTATTTAGTCCCACACGTAATATGTTGTGGTGACATACAACATATTTTAACAAAGAAGCTCAGAAGAGCTTTCGATTGTTGTCGGAAATCAAGCCTATGAATGAACCTTTTTTCGACTGCCCACCACTACACATGAGCAACACTTTCAGCCAATAAAAAATGAAAACTTCTTCCATGTCAGTTGCAAAACTGCTTCCACATCAGCATTTTATCCGCCACTACCAACCGTTGTTTTCCATGTCAGCAATTTATCCACCTCGTTAGGATTCTCAGTTTGCATGTTTGTACAATCTATCAGGGTCATCGGTCTATATGTCTATCCAGTCTATCACCTATAAATAAATAATGTTCTACCTTGGGAAGCATGCCCAATTGGGGACATCCTCCTTGGGAAGCATACCCACTCTTCTCCCGCCTATCCTCAGTCCACCGTCTACATCACCTGCATCCCTTGCTTTGGTACCATGTAGAAACACGTAAATCAACATTCAACTTTGCATTGAGATTGAATTAAATACATCAAGGTGGTTCCAAGGTTGGTTGAAGAACCAACAAACTGTTTTAATAACTACCCCAATCTCTAAGAAGCGCTTGATTAAACAATGCTTGATAAATAATGTAATATCATATGCATTATAATATATGCAATATAATATATGCTAACAATCGATTGATAAATAGTTACTAACTTTGGATCGGTTTCAAAAAAGTGGCTGACTCTAGATTGGTTACAAAATAGTGTGTGATGTTGGATCGATTGCAAAATGGTGTCTGATTCTATATCGGATGCACCATGGATTACGTTACCATGTTTTAGATTATTTTTTACTCACCTTTGCATATAAAATTACATGCTACCACGTGTCCATTCACATTAATTTCAGCATTCAGATGTCTATAAAAGGCATCTACAATTATTTTTAACCTTTTTCTTTTGTAGATAATTAGAGTAAAACCTAGGCAGCCAATACCCTACACCCTACTCTCTCAAAAATTTACCCTACTTCCACCACTTCTAGCAATGGCCACCACTTCCACCCCTGCTTCTAAAATTATCTTCAAAAACCTTATCTGCCCCAACATTTTAGAAATTTTAACCGTGCTCATATACAACATATCTTGAGTCAATGACTCAGGCTTTCAGGGTTTAGTTTCGATGTTGAATTTTAGAATAGATAACCATGTCTTGCAGAATATTATAGGCACATATGATAATGATATGACAACTATCAATCTGATAATCCAAAATAGTAAGATATGTTTTACTATCAAACCCTCAGACATGAAGAGCTTGATAGGTATGCCTCACAAGGATGTTGATCCCATCACTATGAATTTCAATCTATCTACCAATGACAAAGCATTCCTGGAGATCAACTTCAAACTCTCTTTAGAATTTTTGTTAGGTATAATTATATATGTTATTTAAAGTTCAAAATATAAAATTTATGATTTCTCATCTAATAATTTGTTTTTGCAGTTTCTACCTCTAAGTCCCAAAGGGGCTTAATTAATTCAGCTAACGAAGAAAAACTTCTTAAAGTGGTTATCAAATTCTTCCAAGCAAGACTCATTCTACAAGGAAGATCAATGGACATTCCATTTGGCAGATTGGTCTATCTAGTTTGGTGTTTTCACCACAAAAAAATTGATTGGTGTACCTATATTTCACAACATATTAGAGCAGAACTACATAACACCCAAATGAACACAACAATGATTGTGACCACATTTAATTATATTCTTGCATTTTACTATGATTGTTTTCACAATGAATAAAATACAAATGTATAGACTATGCTTAACCCAACCCTAGCAAGCATTGCCATATCAACCCAAGAGGTGAAGGTAAAAATTCCATCTTTCACCAAGAAATAAATTATTATAGCATGTTTTCATTTTTTTATTTTAATTTTCCACCTAAATATAGAGAAGAGCGGCCACTACCACAACAAAATGATATGACGCTATAAGGGATCATATGCCTGAATCCATTGGTTATTCTTTTGACACCAGTTACAAGCAACACCATTGTAGAGGCCTCCAAAATGTTTGAGGTATACTTCTTCTCATAAAGTTTCTCATCCAACTCTACTTGCACATAATATACAATGTGAATCTAGTGAGGCCTTTCCTATGACACACAAGTTTACTATTTTGAGTTTCTTTCTATATATTCATTTAGATAAAATTATAGTAATTTCTATTAATTTTTTTACTTGTTTTCAAAGTTATGCCCTACTCCCACCCACACCGAAATGCCTTTACATATTGTAGAGGTGCAACACATCTCATCATCATTAGATAAGTGTATTTATTTGAAAAAATATATATATTTATTTTATCCAATACTATTTTTTGAATAATTTTAACAAAATCATATTATAAATTTTTTAGGTGCCTCCTTGCAATTTAGTGTAAGAAGGTAGCAAATGATGTAGCCACCACCTCCACCACTGATTTGGAATAATATCAAACTAGATATTTACATTGCAAACTAGGCTATAAATAGCCAAATACATTACCTTTTTAAAAGAATTCTATAAGATAGAATTTAGAATAAGATTATGTTTTGGCATTATCTAGCCACTTGCTTTTCTAGAAGGTGCTTTTTATTTAATACTATATGTGTCCTCATTATTCCTACCAACTAAAGAATAATTGGTTCCCAATGCATACAAACATGGAGGAGAAATTTTTTTCGTGCCACAGGGAATATGCCATCATCAATCATTTTTTTAATTAAACAAAATTTTAATTGATGCATGGGCCATGTGGTCAAAATGTGTTGGCCATGCATGACCTCGTGCACATGACTGCATGTGGCATGAGAGGAATTATTGAGTGGTAAAAATAGGAGGTGATAAGTGAGCAGGGAAGGTCTACAGCTGGTATAAATTTGGAGTAGCGAACGCTAGCATAGTCGATCGGGATTAATCTATTGGTGCATGAGCAAGATCGATGGCTGAACACACAAGCTAGAATCACTAAAGAGAAAGTGAAGGCAAGGCTACCATGGATGCCATAGATGTCTATCATGGTGTTTCTATGATGGTGTTTATAGATGATAGATTCAACTTGTTGAGAGTTGACGTGTTGGAAATTTTGAGTATATTGTGTTGTCATTGATGTCAAAGGATTGATGTCATTGGTTGTCATTGATGCCAAAGATAGTTTGGTATGGCAATAAGATAAGGTTTATAAGTTGGATAATTATGCAAGGCAAGGTTCATCCCAATGCAAGGAAATTGATAAAAATAAAAGGTTATAATATTTACTTTAAATATTATAAGCCAAAGAGGTTTGGGACAAAGTTCTAAGTGTTTGGTTAAAAGGTTGAAGGCCCAAGTTTAAGACCATGGTTCAAAAAGAAAGATTACTAAGGCTTAAAAGAGATAATATTATAATATTTAGGCCAAAAGGACTTATTAAAAAGAGGATTGAAAGTGCATTGGACAAAGGTCTCAAAAAGAAATTAATTTGACAAAGGACTACAAGCAAAAATATTATTTAACACCAAGGTTAAATACTATAATAAATAATATTTAACACCAAGGTTAAATATTATATTAAAAATAAAATAAATTTGAATTGTCAAAGGTGCCAAGAATTCAAATTTAAAAAGGTGGCAATAAAAAGGTTGAGCTGACACCATGACAAAAATCGAATGCATATTTAAGGAGGAGAATAAATCATTTTTCAAAGGTTAGAAACATATGCATTATTCGAAGCCATTTCGTTGAGCGCATAGAGTAAGGAGAAGACAACGCCATTCATCGAGGGAAGAGGGAGAAGGAAAGTCAGCGCATGCATTTCAAGCAGGGACAATGAATCATAGGGGAGAGCACACAACTTTGTTCCAATAGGGCAGCTAGCCCAGGTGGCAGGTGGGTCCTACGTAAGGCATTGGCAGTGGATAGGTCTCGAGTTCGAATCACCACGGTAGTTTGTTTTTGCGATTTCTATTTGGGAGAAAAGGAAGGAATAAAAGAGTTTTGTGCACATTCGGTTCCAATAGGTGGGCCAGCCTAGCTGGCACTCTAGCTCGCGCTAGAGCATGGGCTCTATGAGGTTTCATGTTTGAATCTCGATGGCGGTAGCGATAGACATGGTAAGGGCATAAATTTTTTTATTAATGTTTGAGGTATGTTAGCACTTGATCAAGGGAGACATAAGGTTTAATTTTTGTTTTAAAAAGTGCATATTGCTTTGTCTAGGGAGACATAAGGGTGATGCTTTGAAATTAAATATTCTAAGGACATAATGATATTTCAGATTTGGTTGTGACTTTATAAAGTAGAAATAATTTTAGAAAGAAAGGAGCAATAAGGTGCTTGAAAGTAAAATTAATGTATGGTATGCACTTAGGGATATTGGATTGTGATATTGAGAATTACAAGTGGCTCTTATAAGTAGGAGTGATAAGGTATGACTATGGTTTAAATTGTTGTGTGTATTTTTGATAAAAAGAAAAATTGAGAGGGTTTGATTATTGTCAAAACTTTGTCTTGTGGAAATAAAAAGGAAGATATTAAATATTTTTATGAGTAAATTTTGAGGAAATATTTTATGGATGGTTTGAAAAGGTGTTATGCTAACTAACCCTTGAAAGTGGCATAAGAAAGATAGAATATTTTGAGATAGGTTTTGAGAGAACTCCTTCATCAAAGAGGTATGGTTATATCACTCTTTCTTTAAGGTGTTTGGTTGAACAAATATTTCAGAATTATAAGGTGGAGATAAAAGGGTTGATTAGTGTGTATGGTTGGAAATATTTGAGCTAGGGTTTGTGAAACAAATTGTGCATCCTAGTTGAAATAAATTGGAAACACTTGTGTTAGGGTTTGTGAAACAAATTGTGCATCCTAGTTGAAAGAAATTGGAAACACTTGTGTTAGGGTTTGTGAATAAATTATTCTTCATTATTTGAATGAATTTGTGAAGTTTTTGGGTATTGATGTGAGTGACATTGAATGTGAAAGGACAAGTGTTAGAGACCAATTTTGTGAAGCAAAGTTATACACTAGTTTGATTTGATTTGAAAGGGATTTTGCAAGAGGTAAAGATTGGATTGGATGAATGCAAGAGTTGTGAATGTAAAGAACATATTGGGTATTTGATAGTACATATCATTCTCTATATGTTCCAGAGGTTAAATGAATTCTAGGTAGAATATGTCTGAATTCTAGTTGAAGAAAGCATTTCTGAAAGAGATATAAGCATTGTTTGTATGCAAGATTTGGGAATATTTGAGCAGGTTCTGTGAGAAGCATTAAGGTAGATTTGAGCAAGTCTTGTGAGAAGACTTGAAGTAGCATTGAGGTAGATTTGAGCAAGTCTTGTGAGAAGACTTGAAGTAGCATTGAGGTATATTTGAGCAAGTCTTGTGAGAAGACTTGAAGCAACATTGAGGTAGATTTGAGCAAGTCTTGTGAGAAGACTTGAAGCAGCATTGAGGTAAATTTGAGAGAAATTAGAAGTTGTGCTAGCCTTGTAATGAGGTTTGTAATTTGAGGTAGATATTTGTGAGCAGAGTTGGAGTAGATTTGTGCTAGCTTTGTGATGAGGTTTGGTGTAGATTTGAGATAGATTTGAGAGTAGGCTTTGAGTAGAGGATAGCTTGGGAATGGGGTTTCTTGGAGAGAGATCCATAAACCAGAGTAGAGGGGATAGAGTTCTCCTGTGGAGAGAGATCCACAAACTAGAGCAAAGGGGATAGAGTTATCCTGTGGAGAGAGATCCACAAACTAGAGTATAGGGGATAGAGTTCTCCTATGGAGAGAGATCCACAAATGGGATAGAGTTCTCCTATGGATAGAGATCCATAAAATAGAGTAAGAGGATTGGTGTCTCCTTTGGATAGAGGTCCATAAACATTGTAATAGGGAATTGATTCCCAAGAGATTTGTTGAGAAAATTTAGAAGAAATATTTTCTCCATGGACGTAACCTACATTGGGTGAACCATGTTAAATTTGTGTCTCTCATGTGTGTGATGATTTGTGCATTACTTTAATTATCTATTGATTGTAATTGATAACATTGGATAATATTGTTTGGGAAAGAAAAGTAAAATTTGATCTTATACTGTTCACCCCCTCTCAGTATAAGCTTGTGTTCTTCAATTGGTATCAGAGCGGGTTCCTTCAGAAAAGTCTAACAGCTTGAAGGAAGATATTATAGGAACACAGATGGCATCTCATAATGGATCTTCATCAAATAAGGCTCCATTGTTTGATGGGAATAATTATGCTTTCTGGAGTATAAGGATGAAGACTTACTTGATGATATGAACAATGAGATAATCTATTGAGGATGGTCCCCCCCCCCCCCCCCCCCCCCCCAGATAAGGATGGTGAGTGGTTACATGTGAATAATGCCAAGGCTATGAATGGAATCTTAAGTGGATTACATGAATTAAAATTTGTGAAAGTTATGCAATGTAAATCAGCAAAAGAGATATGGGACAAATTGAAGCAAACATATGAAGGAGATAACAAGGTCAAGTTGGCAAAACTACAAAACCACAAGAAAAGGTTTGAAGAGTTGAAGATGGAAGATGAGGAAGATATTGCTAAATACTTACTTCATGTGGATGAGGTTGTTAATACCATGCGTGGACTTGGATTCAAAATTGAAGACTCTAGTGTTGCTCAGAAAGTATTAAGATCACTCCCTATAAGGTATGATGCAAAGGTTTCAGCTATAGAAGAGATGAAGGATATTGATAAGTTGACTATGGATGAGTTACATGGAATTCTCACAGCTTATGAGATGAGAATAGAAAAGGATCACAATTCCAAGAAAGAGGTAGCTTTCAAAGCTTCAAAGAAGATAAAAGATAAGAAACCAGAATCAAGTGGTGAGTCAAGTGATAATGAAGAAGCTAACTATGTGAGAAGAAATAAGAAGGACTCAAGAAAACACAAAGGTATGAAGACTATGAAATGTTTTAATTGTGGTAATTTTGGTCACTATGCATCTAATTGTCCACAAGTCGGAAGCAGTAGCAATGAAGAGAAACAAGATTATAAGAAAAAGGAAGAAGGAAAATTCAGGCATGAAAAGAAAAATAGGTATGGTCAAGGCAAGCATGAAAATAAGTTCTTTCAAAGGCACAAGAAGAGTTTCTATGTTAACAAGGCAAGCAATGCTTCAAGTGATAGTGATGAAAGACTCTCAGATAGTGAAGAAGAAGAGATTCTATTTTTGGCAATAGAAGAGGAAGAAAATGCTCCTATTGAAGATAAAGTCAAAAGTATGCTCTTGAAGACCAAGAAGAAGAAGAAGAGAATCATAAAAAGAAGAAGAAGGCACAGTTGATATAGAAGAACTTATTGTTGCTCTTAGAGAGTTGAAAATAGTTAGAAAGCAGAATTCAAGACTGAAGGCTCAAGTTCAAGAACATGAGGAAGAAAAAGAAAAGCTTCTACAAGACCTCACAAACTCAAAAGCTAAGGCAAGGAGATTTAAAGAGGTCATGGTTGAAAAGTTAGAGGTAAAAGAGTTAGAATGTGAAATATTAGAACATGAAGTAGTTTCTCTAAGGATGGAAGTGAAATATTCTAAGGATAAGCTGCACAGGTTTGGGAAAAGTTCAAAAACTTTGGATAAAATTATCAATGCACAAAGATCTTCATCTATCAAAATAGGACTTGGTTTTGAAGAAGGACAAGGGAAACAAGAAGAAGGGTCAAGCTCAAGCTCAAAAGAAGAGGAAGTTTCAGAGGAAGAGAGTGAAGAAGAAACTAAGACTTATGTGGATAAGTTGAAGAATAGAAGCTTCACTAAGAAAGGAAACAATGCACAAACAAGAAATAGGGATCATCACAGAGAAGGCAAAGAAAGGACTAAGAGACCAGAGGTTTCAAGACAAGATGAATATTTCTTCAAAGGGCATTGTTTTTCATGTAATCATTTTGGTCACAAAGCTATGCATTGCAGGGTTCATGGAAAGAAGGAGTATGGCCTCACTAAGAGGAATTTCAACTCATTCAAATATGGATATTTCTTTCAAGGGTATTGCTACTCATGTAATCACTTTGGTCATAAAGCGATCCACTATAGGGTTCATGACAAAAATGATTATGGCTTCACCAAGAGGAACTTCAAGTCATTTACACCTTCCAAGAACTACAACATTAGGTGTTACAAGTGCAATAATCTTGGGCATAAGGCCAAGTGGTGTAGAACAGAGTTTCCAGAACTTCCAGAGTCAAGCAAGAATAGGGACACTCAAAAGGATCAAAAGGGTATGATTACAAAGGTGTCGAAAAAGAAGGTTGAAAAAGAAAAAGAGCATTGTATGTTGGGAGTAGAATTACTCCCACCCCAAAATTAATCACCTCAAGGAGAGGAGGTGGGGAGGGGGCTGAGCTAAGAGTCTTATATTTAGCCCCAAAGGAGTCCCTTTGCCATTGATGTCAAAGGGGAGAGATTTGAGTAAGGGGAGAGCATTCAGTCAGGGGGAGCAGTTTCTCAAGGGGAGAAAATTTGGAATCCAGTGGTTGGAAAAGGAATTTTTAGAAAGGGTTGCCATCAATGACAAAGGGGGAGATTGTTGGAAATTTTGAGTATATTGTGTTGTCATTGATGTCAAAGGATTGATGTCAAAGGTTGATGTCATTGATTGTCATTGATGCCAAAGATAGTTTGGTATGGCAATAAGATAAGGTTTATAAGTTGGATAATTATGCAAGGCAAGGTTCATCCCAATGCAAGGAAATTGATAAAAAGAAAAGGTTATAATATTTACTTTAAATATTATAAGCCAAAGAGGTTTGGGATAAAGTTCTAAGTGTTTGGTTAAAAGGTTGAAGGCCCAAGTTTAAGACCATGGTTCAAAAAGAAAGCAAGTGACTAAAGAGATATATTATAATTTAATATTATAATATTTAGGCCAAAAGGACTTATTAAAAAGAGGATTGAAAGTGCATTGGACAAAGGTCTCAAAAAGAAATTAATTTGACAAAGGACTACAAGAAAAAATATTATTTAACACCAAGGTTAAATACTATAATAAATAATATTTAACACCAAGGTTAAATATTATATTAAAAATAAAATAAATTTGAATTGTCAAAGGCGCCAAGAATTTAAATTTAAAAAGGTGGCAATAAAAAGGTTGAGCTGACACCATGACAAAAATCGAATGCATATTTAAGGAGGAGAATAAATCATTTTTCAAAGGTTAGAGACACATGCATTATTCGAAGCCATTTCGTTGAGCGCAGAGAGTGAGGAGAAGACAACGCCATTCATCGAGGGAAGAGGGAGAAGGAAAGTCAGTGCACATGCATTTCAAGCAGGGACAACGAATCATAGGGGAGAGCGCACGACTTTGTTCCAATAGGGCAGCTAGCCCAGGTGGCAGGCGGGTCCTACGTAAGGCATTGGTAGTGGATAGGTTTCGAGTTTGAATCACCATGGTAGTTTGTTTTTGTGATTTCCGTTTGGGTAAAAAGGAAGGAATAAAAGAGTTTTGTGCACATTTGGTTCCAGCAGGTGGGCCAGCCTAGCTGGCACTCTAGCTCACGCTAGAGCGTGGGCTCTGTGAGGTTTCGTGTTTGAATCTCGGTGGCGGCAGTGGTAGACACGGTAAGGGCATAAATTTTTTTATTAATGTTTGAGGTATGTTAGCGCTTGATCAAGGGAGACATAAGGTTTAATTTTTGTTTTAAAAAGTGCATATTGCTTTGTCTAGGGAGACATAAGGGTGATGCTTTGAAATTAAATATTTTTGAGGACATAATGATATTTTAGATTCTGGTTGTGACTTTATAAAGTAGAAATAATTTTAGAAAGAAAGGAGCAATAAGGTGCTTGAAAGTAAAATTAATGTATGGTATGCACTTAGGGATATTGGATTGTGATATTGAGAATTACAAGTGGCTCTTATAAGTAGGAGTGATAAGGTATGACTATGGTTTAAATTGTTGTGTGTATTTTTGATAAAAAGAAAAATTGAGAGGGTTTGATTATTGTCAAAACTTTGTCTTGTGGAAATAAAAAGGAAGATATTAAATATTTTTATGAGTAAATTTTGAGGAAATATTTTATGGATGGTTTGAAAAAGTGTTATGCTAACTAACCCTTGAAAGTGGCATAAGAAAGACAAAATATTTTGAGATAGGTTTTTGAGAGAACTCCTTCATCAAAGAGGTATGGTTATATCACTCTTTCTTTAAGGTGTTTGGTTGAACAAATATTTCAGAATTATAAGGTGGAGATAAAAGGGTTGATTAGTGTGTATGGTTGGAAATATTTGAGCTAGGGTTTGTGAAACAAATTGTGCATCCTAGTTGAAAGAAATTGGAAACACTTGTGTTAGGGTTTGTGAAACAAATTGTGCATCCTAGTTGAAATAAATTGGAAACACTTGTGTTAGGGTTTGTGAACAAATTGTGCTTCATTGTTTGAATGAATTTGTGAAGCTTTTGGGCATTGATGTGAGTGACATTGAATGTGAAAGGGCAAGTGTTAGAGACCAATTTTGTGAAGCAAAGTTATACACTAGTTTGATTTGATTTGAAAGGGATTTGCAAGAGGTAAATATTGGATTGGATGAATGCAAGAGTTGTGAATGTAAAGAACATATTGGGTATTTGATAATTATTATAATGCAAGATTATACTGAGAGGGGGGTGAACAGTATAAGATCAAATTTTACTTTTCTTTCCCAAAAAATATTATCCAATGTTATCAATTGCAATATCAATAGTAGTAATCAAAACAATGCACAAATCATCACACACATGAGAGATAAAAATTTAATGTGGTTCACCCAATGTGGGTTACATCCACAGAGAAAATATTTCTTCTAAATTTTCTCAAAAAATCTCTTGGAAAAAAATTCTCTATTACAATGTTTATGGACATCTATCCAAAGGAGACACCAATTCCCTTTGCTTAAGTTAGTGGATCTCTATTCATAGGAGACCGTTGTCCTCACTACTTTGGTTTGTGTATATCTCTCCATAGGAGACCTTTGTCCCCACTACTTTGGTTTGTGGATATCTCTCCATAGGAAAACTCTATCCCCTTTGCTTTGGTTTGTGGATCTCTCTTCATAGGAGAACTCTATCCACTCTACTCTGGTTTGTGGATCTCTCTCCATAGGATAAATCTATCCCTTTTGATCTATTTTATGGATCTCTATCCATAGAATAAATCTATCCCATTTTCTCTAGTTTTCTCCAAATTTTGCTCTCAAATCTATCTCAAACATGCATCAAACCTCATCATAATTCTATCACAAATTTACTCCAAATCTGCTCACAAATATCGACCTCAAATCTACACCAAAATTTGTTACAAGGCTAACATAAATATGCTTCAAATATGATCACAAATCTATCCAAATATTCTCTCTATTACTGTCCAAATCTATTTCAAATCTTCTCACAAATCTGTTCAACACTGTCCCAAGTCTTCTCACAAGACTTGCTCAAATCTGCCTCAATGTTGCTTCAAGTCTTCTCACAAGACTTTCTCAAATTTACCTCAATGCTACTCCAAGTATTCTCACAAGACTTGATTAAATTTAACTTAATGCTACTTCAAGTCTTCTCACAAGACTTGCTCAAATTTGGCTCAATGCTGCTTCAAGTCTTATCACAAGACTTGCTCAAATCTACCTCAATGCTGCTTCAATTCTTCTCATAAGACTTGCTCAAATATACCTTAATGCTACTTATAAAACCTGCTCAAATATTCCCAAATATTTCATATAAACAATGCTTATATCTCTTTTAGAATTGCTTTCCTCAACTAGGCAATTTAGACATATTCTACCTAGAATTCTTTTAACCTATGAACATATAAAGAATGATATTACAGGAACAGTATAAAGAATGATATGCATTATCAAATACCCAATATTGGGTATTTGATAATGCATATCATTATGAATATTGGGTATTTGATAATGCAATTTATAAAGAATGATATAAAGAATGATACCAATTCTTCTATTGGTATCAGAGCGAGTTCCTTCAAAAAATTTTGATAGCTTGCAGAAAGATATTACAGGAACATAGATGGCATATTATAATGGATCTTCATCAAATAAGGCTCCATTGTTTTATGGGAACAATTATGTTTTCTGAAGTATAAGGATGAAGACTTACTTGATGGCACAAGGATATGAAACATGGTAATATATTGAGGATGGGTTTGCACCTATAGCTACTTCTCCCATAGATAAGGATGGTAATTAGTTACATGTAAATAATTCCAAGGCTATGAATGGAATATTAAGTGGATTACATGAATCAAAATTTGTGAAAGTTATGCAATGCAAATCAGCAAAAGATATATGGGACAAATTAAAGCAAACATATGAAGGAGATAACAAGTTCAAGTTGGCAAAACTACAAAACCACAAGAAAAGGTTTAAATAGTTGAATATGGAAGATGAGGAAGATATTGCTAAATACTTAATTCATGTTGATGAGGTTTTTAATACCATGTGTGTATTTTGATTCGAAATTGAAGACTTGAGTGTTGCTCAGAAAGTATTAAAATCACTCCCTATAAGGTATGATGCAAATATTTTATCTATATAAGAGATGAGGGATATTTATAAGTTAACTATGGATTAATTACATGGAATTATCACAGCTTATAATATGAGAATAGAAAAGTATCACAAGTCCAAGAAAGAGATAACTTTCAAAGCTTCAAAGAAGACAAAATATAAGAAACCAAAATCAAGTGGTGAGTCAAGTAGTAATGAAGAAGCTAACTATGTGAGAAGAAATAAGAAGGGCTCAAGAAAACACAAATATATAAATACTGTGAAATGCTTAAATTATGGTAACTTTGGTTACTATGAATCTAATTTTCCACAAGCTGGAAGCAGTAGCAGTGAAGAGAAACAAGATTATAAGAAGAAGGAAGAAATAAAATTTAGGCATGAAAATAAAAATTGGTATGGCCAAGGCAAGCATGAAAATAATTTCTTTCAAAGGAATAAGAAGAGATTCTATGTTAAAAATGCAAGCAGTGATTCAAGTGATAGTGATGAAATACTCTCAGATAGTGAAGAAGAAGAGATTCTATTTTTGGCAATAGAAGAGAAAGAAAACACTTCTATTAAAGACCAAGTAGAAGATGCTCCTATAATTGAAGATCTAGAGAAAGAATCAAAAAAAGAGGAAGAAGGCATAGTTGATCTAGAAGAATAACTTATTGTTGCTCTTAGAGAGTTGAAAAGAGTTAGAAAGCAGAATTCAATATTGAAGGCTCAAGTTCAAGAACATGAGGAAGAAAAATAAAAGCTTCTACAAGACCTCACAAACTAAAATCTAACGCAAGGAGATTCAAAGAGGTCATGGTTGAAAAGTTAGAAGCAAAATAGTTACAGTGTGAAATATTAGAACATGAAGTGGTTTCTTTAAGGATGGAAGTGAAATATTCTAAGGATAAGTTGAACAGGTTTGGGAAAAGTTCAAAAAATTTGGATAAAATTATCAATGCACAAATATTTTCATCTATCAAAACAAGACTCAGTTTTGAAGAAGTACAAGGGAAATAAGAAGAAGGGTCAAGCTCAAGCTCAATAGAAAAGGAAGTTTCAGAGAAAGAGAGTGAATAAGAAACCAAGGCCTATGCAGATAAGTTGAATAATAGAAGCTTCACTAATAAAGTAAATAATGCACAAACAAGAAACATGGATCATCATAGAGAAGGCAAAGAAAGGACTAAGAGACCAAAGGTTTCATTCAAGATTTCTTCAAAGGGCATTGTTTTTCATGTAATCATTTTGGTCACAAAGCTATGCATTGCAGGATTCATGTAAAGGAGTATGAACTCACTAAAAGGAATTTCAAATCATTCAAATATGGATATTTAATTCAAGGGTATTCCTACTCATGTAATATTTTTGGTCATAAAGCAATCCATTGCATGGTTCATGACAAAAAATATTATGACTTCACCAAGAGGAACTTCAAATCATTTACACCTTCTAAGAACTACAACATTATGTGCTACAAGTGTAATAATATTGGGCATAAGTCCAAGTGGTGTAGAATAGAGCTTCCATAACTTCCAGAGTCAAGCAATAATAGTGACATTTAAAAGGATCAAAAGGGTATGATTACAAAGGTGCCGAAAAGGAAAGTTGAAAAAGAAAAAGAGCATTGTATGTTGGGAGTAGAATTACTCCCACCCCAAAATTAATCACCTCAAGGAGAGGAGGTGGGGAGGGGGCTGAGCTAAGAGTCTTATCTTTAGCCCCAAAGGAGTCCCTTTGTCATTGGTGTCAAATGGGGAGATATTTTAGTAATATGGAGAGAATTTAGTCATGGGGAGAAAATTTGGAATCCAGTGGCTGGAAAAGGAATTTTTAGAAAGGATTATCATCAATGACAAAGGGGGAGATTGTTGGAAATTCTGAGTATATTGTGTTGTCATTGATGTCAAAGGATTGATGTCATTGGTTGTCATTAATTCCAAAGATGGTTAGGTATGGCAATAAGATAAGGTTTATAATTTGGATGATTATGCAAGGCAAGGTTCATCCCAATGCAAGTAAATTGATTAAAAAAAAAAGTTATAATATTTACTTAAAATATTATAATCCAAAGAGCTTTGGGATAAAGTTCTAAATTTTTGGTTAAAAGGTTGAAGGCCCAAGTTTAAGACCATGGTTCAAAAATAAAGATAACATTATAATATTTTAATATTATAACATTTAGGTCAAAATAAATTATTAAAAAAAAGGATTTAAAGTGCATTGGACAAAGGTCTCAAAAATAAATTAATTTGACAAAGGACTACAAGCAAAAATATTATTTAACACCAAGGTTAAATACTATAATAAATAATATTTAACACCAAGGTTAAATATTATATTAAAAAATAAAATAAATTTAAATTTTCAAAGGCGCCAAAAATTTAAAAAGGTAGCAATAACAACACCATGACAAAAATTGAATGCATATTTAAGGAGAATAAATCATTTCTCGAAGGTTGAAACATATGCATTATTCAAAGACATTTCCTTGAGTGTAGAGAGTGACGAGAAGACCACCATTTTTCAAGGGAAGAGGGAGGGAAATTCAGCACATGCATTTCAAGTAGGGACAATGAATCATAGGAGAGATTGCATGACTTTGGTCCAACAGGGTAGCTAGCCTAGGTGGTAGGTAGGTCTACATAAGGCATTGGCAGTGGATATATTTTGAGTTCAAATCACCATGATAGTTTGTTTTTTATAATTTTTGTTTGGCAAAAGGGAAGGAATAAAAGCGTTTTGCACACATTCGATTCTAGCATGTGGGCCAACCTATCTGGCACTCTAGCTCACGCTAGAGCATGGGATCTGTGATATTTCATGTTTGAATCTCGATGGTGGCAATGGTAGATGCAGTAAGGTCATAAATTTTTTTATTAATTCTTGAGGTATGTTAGCGCTTGATCAAGGGAAACATAAATGCATATTTCTTTGTCTAGGGAGACATAATATGCTTTAAAATTAAATATTCTAAGGACATAGTGATATTTCAATTGTGACTTTATAAAGTAGAAATAATTTTATAAATAAATGAGCAATAAGGTGCTTGAGAGTAAAATTAATATATGGTATGCACTTAGGGATATTAGATTGTGATATTAAGAATTACAAGTGGCTCTTATAAGTAGGAGTGATAAGGTGTGACTATGGTTTAAATTGTTGTGTATATTTTTGATAAAAAGAAAAATTGAGAGGGTTTGAATATTATCAAAACTTTGTCTTGTGGAAATAAAAAGGAAGATATGAAATATTTTTATGGGTAAATTTTGAGGAAATATTTTATGGGTGGTTTGAAAAGGTGTTATGCTAACTAGCCCTTGAAAGTGGCATAAGAAAGAGAATATTTTGAGATGGGTTTTGAGAGAACTCCTTCATCAAAGAGTTATGGTTATATCACTCTTTATTTAAGTAATTGGTTGAACAAATATTTCAGAATTATAAGGTGGATATAAAAGGGATGATTAGTGTGTATTGTTGGAAATATTTGAGCTAGGGTTTGTGAAACAAAATGTGCATCCTAGTTGAAATAAATTGGAAACACTTGTGTTAGGGTTTGTGAAACAAATTGTGCATCCTAGTTGAAAGAAATTGGAAACACTTGTGTTAGGATTTGTGAAACAAATTGTGCATCCTAGTTGAAAGAAATTGGAAACACTTGTGTTAGGGTTTGTGAAAAAAATTGTGCATCCTACTTGAAAGAAATTGGAAACACTTGTATTAGGGTTTGTGAACAAATTGTGCTTCATTGTTTGAATTAATTTGTGAAGATTTTGGGCATTGATGTGAGTGACATTGAATGTGAAATGGAAAGTGTTAGAGACCAATTTTGTGAAGCAAATTTATACACTAGTTTTATTTGATTTGAAAGAGATTTGCAAGAAGTAAAGAAATAATTGGATGAATGCAAGAGTTGTGAATGTAAAGAAAATATTGGGTATTTGATAATGCATATCATTATCTATATGTTCTAGAGGTTAAATGAATTCTAGGTAGAATATTTCTGAATTACCTAGTTGAGAAAAGCATTTTTGAAAGAGATATAAGCATTGTTTGTATGCAAGATTTGGGAATGCTTGAGTAATTTTTGTAAAGCTAAATTAAGGTAAATTCGAGCAAGTTTGTGAGAAGACTTGAAGCAGCATTGAGGTATATTTGAGCAAGTCTTGTGAAAAGACTTGAAGTAGCATTGAGGCATATTTGAGAAAGTCTTGTGAGAAGACTTGAAGCAACACTAAGTCAGATTTGAGTAAGTCTTGTGAGAAGACTTGAAGCAACATTGAGGTAGATTTGAGCAAGTCTTGTGAGAAGACTTGAAGCAGCATTGAGGTAGATTTTAGCAAGTCTTGTTAGATGACATGAAGCAGCATTGAGGTAAATTTGAGCAAGTCTTGTGAGAAGACTTGGGATAGTGTTAAACAAATTTGTGAGAAAACTTGAAGCAAATTTGAACAATAATAGAGAGAAAATTTGGATAGATTTGTGAGTAGAGGTGGATTATATTTATGCTAGACTTGTAATGAGATTTGGTTTAAATTTGAGGTAGAGATTTGTGAGCAGAGTTGGAGCATATTTATGCTAGCCTTGTGACAAGTTTTGGTGCATATTTGGGATAGAGTTGAGAGCAATATTTGGAGTAGACCAAAGCAAAGGGGATAGATTTCTCCTATGGAGAGATATCCACAAACCATAGCAAAGGAGATAGATTTCTCCTATAGAGAGAGATCCACAAACTAGATCATATGGGATAGAGTTCTCCTATGGAGAGAGATCTACAAAATAGAGCAAAGGGTAAAGAGTTATCATGTGGAGAGAGATCCACAAACCAGAGTAGTGGGGACAGAGATATTCTGTGGAGAGAGATCTAAAAACTAGAGCAGTGGGGGCAAAGGTCTCCTATGGATAGAGATCCATTAACTTGAGCAAAGGGGATTGGTGTCTCCTTTGGATAGAGGTCCATAAAAATTATAATAGGGAATTGGTTCCCAAGAGATTTATTGAGAAAATTTAGAAGAAATATTTTCTCCGTGGATGTAACCCACATTGGGTGAACCACATTAAATTTGTGTCTCTCATGTGTGTGATGATTTATGTATTGCTTTTATTACTACTATTGATATTGCAATTGATAAAATTAGATAATATTATTTGGGAAAGAAAAGTGAAAGTTGATCTTATATTGTTCACTCCCCCTATTAGTATAAGCTTGTGTTCTTCATGACAGAAGTCGCTTCTAGGGTGATGAAAATGAATAGTATGGAGAGCAATATAGATCCATTGAAAAATCTAAAAAAACTAATGAGAGAGGTCCAAGGAGGTGCACGGGCTATAGGATGCAGATTTGAAACTTCAAGGGACCACAATGTAGGTGGGGCTACAAAATTCTTGGATGAGTACCTCAAAAAAGGTTGGGTAGTGAGCATCAATAAAACTGCTCTTGAATGCTGTGATTTTTGCAACACCTCCAAAGGGCCCAATAGAGTAAAATGTCCACATATATGATCATGGCCTTATGCTATACGATTTATATGTACCACCTCATGGAGTGGTTGAAGCACTTGGAGAATACAAAACTTTGTGATAACAATAAAAAACCATATTTGGAATGAAAGAGAGAAGGAATGAGACCTTCTTCATCCATAGCTTCATCAAAGAGATCTTCACCTTTCAGATCTACATCAAACAAAACTACAATATTATCAGGTAAAATAACAACATTATTTTCATCAAATTTTCCATAGCAACATCATCTAAAGGTAATATGATGGGCATCCTGCCCATAGATCCTGGTTTGATTCCATGTGTTTCTAATACATAATATAAATATTTTGCTTTGGTACTTTCTTCTGCTAACACAACCAATGCAATTTGTCAGTTGTGTCTTCTTCCTCATCAAGAAGAATTTATTCTTCTACCACAGCAAATTTAACTTCTTTAGCAAGTTATTTTTCAATAAGAATAATTTCTTCTCCAACAATTTTTTCAGATACCATTTTGTCTACTAGCATGGCATCTCGGATCAACTAAAGTTCAACAACGATTTCTTTGCATTGTTGAGTAATTTCCTCCAGAGAGGGATTCTAGATTGGTAGCATGGTGCCTAATGTGGAAGAAAAAAAAGAAGAGCAAACCCATGGTGTATCAGGGTGCTCTGATATGACTGATGTGGAACTATATCAAACTAAATATTTACATTGTAAACTAGACTATAAATAGTCAAATACATTGCCTTTTTTAAAGAATCCTATCAGATAAGATTTAGGATAAAATTGTGTTTTGGCATTATCTAGCCATTTGCTTTTCTATAAGGTGATTTTTATTTAATATTATATGTATCCTTATCAACCATGATAGAAATTAATGAGAGGTCAATGCAGGGGTGGAAAACAATTTTATCCAATCAGATGATGTGGGGCACTATTGGCAGTTTTCTCATCTTGGCACATTAAAATTTTGTTGATGGTTTTTATTGCAAATGGTGAAGTATAATGAATAATGTAGTGCTTCAAATTTTTTCTAGTACATTTTATTGCAATTATTTTTGCTTTAAATTCCCTCATTTAAATTTTCATGGACGTTGTGCTAGGAGATAATGGAGCTTTGAAAATAAATTTAATATCATAAGTAAAGGGAACAAGTAAAAATGGTTAAATGTTCTCAGAAAGCTAAAAGCATCGATGGAAGTGAGTTCACCCCAAGAGAGAGGTGAAAGACATTTACGCCCTCGTTGGGGCTGAAAAATAGTAGCAGAAGTGATTGCACCAGGAAGAAATAAAAATCACTCAAAAAATACCTAAGGAAGGAAATAAAAATGTGTTTTCATTCAAAATGAACATTAAAATAGTTTCGCCCCTCCATTTGGGGTAAACATCAATTTAAAAAATAATTGAGCGAAAATAGTGGTGCGAAGGAGTTGAAATGCGTTAGGTAAAGAGTTGATGTACGTTCACCCCAAGTGAGAGGTAAAATTCCTTGTCACCCCTATTTGGGGTGAACATCCTTATGAAGATCAAATGGTTACGTTCACCAAAATAGCTGACAAGTTGAAATATTAAAAGGACTTTCATCCCAAGTGAGGGGTAAAAATCCCTTTCACCCCTCTTTGGGATGAAACATAGCATGAAGAATATTTTAAAAATATGATGCATTGTGGGCCCAACGTGGATGAATAAAGTAGGTTTTAAAGAAGGTTTTCATCCCAAGTGGGGGGCAAAATGAAGAACACAATCTTATACTAAGACACCTGCCCTCACTACCCTAGCTAATGGATCTCTCTCCACTGGATATTGTCGTCCTCTATACTCTATCACCTTCAAAGCTCTATCTCAAATCTGCACTAAACACATTCCTTCGATCTAGCACAAATATGTTCAATATCTATCTCTAGTTTGGCATAAATTTGTCCTTAAATCTACACCAAAATTTATCCTCAAATCTGTACTAAACACAGTCCTTCGGTCTAGCACAAATCTATCCTCAATCTCTATCCTTGGATCTATACTAAACACATTCCTTCATTCTAGCACAAATTTATCCTCAATCTCTATCCTATGATCTATACTAAACACAGTCCTTCGATCTAGCACAAATATATTCTCAATATATATCCTCAAGCATTAACACAAAGTTTGATCTAATCACAAATCAACACTGCTAGATCTGACCCAAATATTAACTCAAGGTTTGAACAAATAAATCAATCAATTCTGCTCACAAGTCTCAAATACTTGTCTCAAATATGCCTTGTAAGCTTCCACAAAATATCACACTAATATGTCCACAAGTCCTCTCTATAACTTGTCCATTTTTTCTCAACAAGTACTTACTAGAACTCGTCCAAATTAGCTCTCAATCTATGTCCTCAAATCTACATTGTAAGCTTCCACAAAAGCTCACACAAATCTATCCACAAGTCTTCTCTAAGACTTACCTCAAATATGATCAACAAGTCCTCACTATAACTTGTCCAATATCATAGAAACATAAAGAGAATTGTTAGAGACTCAATATACTTCACATTCACCACAATGCTCAATCACTTTCAATCACTTTTTTTACCATAGAAACATATAGAGAATTGTTAGAGACTCAATATGCTTCACACTCACAAAATCTCAATCACTTTCAATCTCTCTTTTATCATAGAAACATATAGAGAATTTTTAGAGACTCAATATGTTTCACATTCATCAACACTCAATATTTTCCTCAACTCAATTCAGAATATAGAACAATTTGTTTCATAGAACTTGAACT
Organism: Wollemia nobilis; assembly: GCA_028583015.1. Classification (NCBI taxonomy): domain Eukaryota; kingdom Viridiplantae; phylum Streptophyta; class Pinopsida; order Araucariales; family Araucariaceae; genus Wollemia; species Wollemia nobilis. The sequence continues at coordinate 8,917,523 of JAQPPZ010016858.1, read as the reverse complement.
ACCACTTCAACACATCCACTTGACTAGGCTCAACCAACTTTACTTAACCAATCACTCAATGAAATAATTCTTGCTCATAAACCCTAGTCCCAACTTATGAAAATTCACTCAAATGTTTCCAACAATGCTTATCAACCAATCTCACATAACAATGATACTCATGATCTTTGCAAACCTTAGTTCAAGTTCTTCACTCAACCAATCACTTCAACAACAATGCTTATAAAATAATTATTCACATAACAATGGTACTCATGATCTTGGGAAACCCTAGTTCAAGTTCTTCACTCAACAACAATGCTTATAAAATAAGGTTTTATCAACAACTCTTTATTCTAGAAAACCTTGAAGCATTAATTCAAAACACACTCAACAATGCTTACCAAACAATCCTTTTTACTCCAACTTTGCATTCACAACATTCAACAATCACTCACTAGGAAGATGTGCCCATACCTTTTTTTGATGTAAAAGTGCCCTTAGAAAACCTCTCTTAATCACAATTTTCTTCTTTGCCAATTTTAATGATTAGATTGACAAAATATCACACTAACTCTCTTTCAAGATATTTCTCAAACACAAAAATAATCAATCCCGAATACACCTTATTACTCCTTAAAATTAGTAATCATCAAATCACACATAAATATAATCACTCAAATTACTCCTTATAATATTCAATTTAATAAATAGATCTTTCAAAAATAACCCTTAATAAATAATAACTGCCTGCCCTTTTATCTCCCTCAAAACACTTAATAACCAATATAAATTTAGGCAAAAATTAAATCTTATGAACCATCAAATCATTTATTTTTCAACCTTAGGCACATAAAAATATTTTTATTTTCCTTCAACCTTAGCACATCCCAAATTAAGCGACCAACATAACAACATCAACGCATACCTTTGTCTCAACCACAAAAGGCCTCGGTGGGTTTCAAACAAGATACCTTTCCACCAAGCGCCTTACCAAGGTGCTAGCCCACCAGGTGGGCTAGGCACTCCCACGGCGAGGGGAAGGTACTAGCCTCCCTTTGTTCCCTATGTTAGCCACTGTTTGCAAAAATGAAGACTTTCCTTCCTTATACAACATGAACCCCATGAGATTTGAACCGCGTCCTTCCTGTGAACAACACGTCTTAACACCTTCCACCATCGCCAACTACGCTATGCGGCGCTTGTGCAGGATGAGAGGAGTCTTGCTCCTATTTCTTTGTTCTTCTATTGTCGAATACTTTTCAACACGAAAATTATTGCGTCCTTTCTACGCACAATCTAGAACATAGGCATTTGAATAAAGCATGGGGGGTTCTAAGGCAAAGGTTTTACCTTTATTTATACATGATGCCTTCTTGCCATAACACGTCGGCGCTCAAATCAAATTTAAAATTTGATTTATAAACTTAGATTTATAACCCTTTTTAGGGTTTATTAAATTAATAAAAATTAATTTATAATTAACTTATAATTAGTTTAAGTAACATGAAAGTTAATTAAATTAATTTATAATAAAATTATATTAATTAATTTATAATTAATTTAAATTTCCTTTTTAATATTATAATAAATTATTATAATATTATTTGCCTAGGCCTCTTCTTTGCCCTTTGGACCTCATTGGACTGCCTAGAATCGAGTCTTGATCAATTGAAGGTGCACTATCCTTTTGTACTTATTGAAGAACCTAAAACTGATGCTACCCACTAAAACTGCCACTGAATGGTGTTGAAAGCTTGACATCAATGACCACTCACTCTTGAAATCAATGATAACTCATCTACTCAAAATGTCCAACACGAAACTCATTGTTGCCTCTCTTTGGGGTGAAAAGGCAATAATGAATATTCTCAAGGCAAAAGGAAGGGTTGATGTCGTGGGGCCCTCTTTTAAATATGTTGGTGTTTTTGCCCATAGAGGGTAGATATTAAAAGGGAAGCGCTTAATGCAAAGGTAAGGCATAGAAAAGTCGAAGGTGACCCTATTGAGAGGCACCATGTATTTTTACCTCTCCAAGGGGAGAATGAAGCTTTTAAAATGAATTTCGAGCGAAAGAAATCTGTGAAGCACCCTACGTCAAAGCAAGGTAGTCAAATTCAATGCCGCCTCTTGGAGGGGCAAAAATCTCTATCGTCCTCCTCTAGGGCAAAATCAATTAAGTTTATCGTTATTCCAAATTGCAACGTATTTTTGTCATTTTCAATGATGAAATTTAAACGAAGGTGAATTTCAAAGAATAATGAAGGTGTTTTCTTTTGGGCATAAGGAGATGATAAGAGGAAGGAGTGCTTGGGGAAAAATCACCAAGACGTCAGTAAAAAGCTAAATGAAGTTGTCGTTGTCACCCATTGTGGCCTCGAAAAGGTTGTTTCACCTCATTTTTTGGCGAAATCAATTCCTTGGCATTTATTCTCAAGAGAGTTGCTTCCAAAAGCACTATCTTTGCATATTTTCTCAAGGAGGACCAAGACAAGATGGAATTTATTTTTTGAAGCAATGTAAGCAACGTTTCTAGGATTTTTGCTTCGAATCTGCAAGAGCATATCCCATTCTTGTTTATTTTCAATGCACCACCCATCGACCTTGCTGTTTTTCAAGATAGATTTAATGCTCACTGGACTTTTTTCTCAATGGAGACCTACCAAATTTATTTCCTTCCAACCATTCTATTTTTGAAAGATCAAGTTCCTATGATCCTCCACATGTTAAGTATAAATTTCCATCAACTACCTTTCAATGAATGTAAGATAATTAATACAAATAATTTAGCCCACCCTAATTAGGTCAATCCTACCATGTAAATTTCTTACCATTGATTGAAGGTACTAGAAAATTACTTCATCTATGTTTATGGGAGGATCAATTGACTCATGATGTTCTATAGGAGTGGAAGAGGAACTCACAAAGTCAATGATCAAGCAAAAAGGATCAAATTTAATGATGTCTTATACAACATTCTAGTACTTGCCTTCATACCTTGGATGATATCTATTTTGTCTCATACACCTTTGTCATACTCATTCTCTAAAAGTGTTCTTTATCCATATCCATCCTACAAAACCTTAGTATAAGCCATAAATGATGAGGTCAAAGTACACCTTAGTATACCCAAAAAAAATATTGATGAAGATATATCTTAATTTTAATAATTCAATGATCAAAATGAGATAAGTCTCTTATGAGGCTCCCAATACTCTTTTTTTATTAGATTCCAAAAATATAAACAATTTTACCTAAATTATAATACTATGAAAGAAATTTCCACCAAAAGCTTGGTAGTTGTAAAAATGGGCTAAAATTTATCTCATTTGAAGATGCAAATCTAGCCAAAAGAGTTTCTAAAATAGCTCGCTCATGTGCCCAAAATCATATCTTTGATAACATTAGTAATGAAACAAATTCTAGAAAATAGAAATTACAACAAGAAATCCCTTGAATAAAGAAAAAAAAACAACATACACTAAAATATTTACACCAAAATCATATTCCATGACAATATATCCAATAAAGTATCACAAACCTATATTCTTAATCTTAAAAAAATCGAATTTACTTAGAGAGGGAATATTCTTTATGCGCATTAGAGGCAATAACTAACACAACTAATACTATTTTTTATGAAGTTCAAAAAACATAAATAGTTCTATCTAAATCATAATATTATATAAGACATTTCCACCAAAAAGTATGGTAGCTAAAACAATTGGTTAAGCATTACCCAATTTGAAGATGTGAATATGGCCAAAAGAAGTTCTAAAATATCTCACTTACCATTTGTTGTCCTTTTTTGCTTCCACATGGAACCAAAATCATAGCTTTGATACTATTAGTAATGAAACAATTTCTAGAAAATAGTAATTGCGACAATAAGTTCCATAAATAAAACAACAAAAACAACATACACTAAAATATTCACAACATAATCATTTTTAAGATACCAAATACAATAAAGCATCATAAATCTATATTCTCAATCTCAAAATAATCCAATCCACTTAGAGCAAAGTCTCTATGCACACTAAAGACAATAAAAGCTAGACAAATTTATAATGATCCAAGCACATCACATATTTCCTATTTATAGTCTAGCAAAGTAACGATATCAACCCTAATGCTCGAAGGTCAACTATTCTAGTCTAAGGGCTTAATCCAACAAAATAAAGATAACCTAAATGGCTACATTAGGATCATTAAATGGTGGACTCAACAAAAAAACCTACGTCCACTTAATTGAAATTTTAATAAACAAATATGTTGATGATAGCCAGACACATGACACTCGTTGCATTTTTGGATGGAAAGACTATTTGAAATTTGGTTTTTAATTCTCATGTGAGAATTTTATGTTTCAAATTTTATTTTGGGGATTAATTTGATCAGACATGATATATGTTATTCTTTATTATTTTAAGGTGTTTTCGGATCCTAGGAGATCTTGTTTTTCTTTTGGAGATTGATCTCTTGATTTCTTTGGAGCTTTACCTTTGTATCTCTCGAAGTTTGATCACTAGATCTATTTAGAGATTAATCGGTGTATTATTTTGGGTTGTATTATTGAGATCTATTCTAGTTATAAAAGGTTTGGGGTTCTTTCAAAACCTTTTTTTCACCTAATCAAAAAATATATTATTATTGATTGGATTGGTAATGGAAAATTCTAATTATTATTTGATTAACATGTCATTTTTCCTTTTTATTACATATACATTTCTGTTAAAATTTATATAGTGCAATCATCATATAAATATTATACATTGTAATAAAATATTACATCACTATATCTCGAGGGGCATAGCGCAATGGTTCAGAATTTGGTTCTTCCTAAGAAGATCCAAGGTTCAAACCAAAGTGTGTGGTTGTGTGTTAATCCTCCATTGATAATTTTAGCTTTTGGCCTTATGAGGGGTCATGGCTGGGATGAGAATGCTCAACCCTAAGCCGATCCTAGGGGTTTCTCACATTAACCAAATAAAAAAAATATTACATCACAAGGCAACAATTTGAAATGATTCCTAGCATGTTTAAATTCTATAAATATTATGAAATTTAGTAGACATGCTTTTATGCTAGTTTGTATTTTATTTAGTTTTTTTATACAAGGTTAAATAGGAAATTTATGCATAGACGCACAAGGCGGAGTAGTACTTATCAATAGATAATTTAACACAAATCCACCATGCACCCACCCCCTCACACACTCACCCATGCCGTGGTTTGAACCTTGGACATTATGCATATTATATTATTATTTTAATATAATGCTATTTCAACCAATAATATTTTTTAATAAGAAAATCGGTAACAGCATTGGATGGTACCTCTATAAACCTTAGTCTAGGACCCGACCCTAACCCCCTAACCGACCCTAACCCCCTAACCAAGTTAATAGGGACCTTAACCAATAAAAATAAAGGAATCTATCCATATTATATTATTATTATTATTATATAATGTTATTTCAACCAATAATATATTTTTTAATGCGGTAGCACCATTGGATGTTGCCTCTATCAACTAGAACCCGACCCTAACCCTGACCTTAACCCCCTAACCCTGACCTTAACCCCCTAACCCTCACTCGATGCTACCAGCCATCCTATCCCCTTCTGGATATGCCATGGTTTAAATTTTAAACCTTGATAGTCCAACAAGGACAACAGAGTGGTCAAGGCTTTTGCCTCTCTTTGGTCCCTAACCACTTAGTTGTCCTTGTTGAACTATCAAGGACTTTCTTATCAAAACATAAACTTTAAATGCATAACTTAAAATTTAAATTATTATTTTAAGATGAAAAAAAAAATTAACATTGGAGAGGCTAGACCATATGAGATGCATAATATATAGTTATCCATACTTCAGTTACCAAAAGTATGGTTCACAACCCTCCCTCTTTAGGTTTCAAATATTGGACCTCTATTTAAAGTTCCAAAGTCTCCATTCTTAGGTTATTAGATTTATACCTTTTAATAATTTACATATCATTTAAGTTTTCCCAACTTAAGTAAAATTTTCACTATTTTTTATTAATGATTATAGGATTGAAATGGGCCCATGTATATATTATTTGGCAATATTCAAACCTACCTTTATTTTATTAAAAAGTTAAATAATTTAACCATTTGAATCATATCATTGGATAAAAATATTATATTTTATAAGTATTATTTTTAATAAGTTTTACATTAGTCTTGTTCAAAGATTTTAAATTTTAGTGTACTATGGCTTACAATAAATGATTTACATATATAATTAGAGTTATTTAATTCAATTGTAAAAGATATTAATGAAATACTTAAGATCATATAATATGATTCATTTAAATTGTTTTATGAACTCTCATCCAAACTTCCATTGCATTATGATTAATAAATTAAAGTTAAAAATACATAAATTTTATAGAATCATTTTAAATTTTAAAATAAAGATTTTAAAAAATGGTTATAAGGTTTAGGCTTCTCTTTGGGAGGTCCAAGGTTCAAACCCCACTCAATATCAATATGAGAGGACCATGATCCCTTATAAAAACTTGTAAATTCATTGAAAACAAAAAAAAATGGTTATAAAGAATTGAACAAGTCTCAATTGTACTACATCTGAACATATTTTTTCAATGAGTTTACATGGAGTTTTTATGACGATTCCCGTCATCTCGTACCCAGTGGGGTTTGAACCTTGAACCTCTCAAAGAGAGGCCAAAGCCCTTACCACTATAATAAGCTTATTATAGCTACATCTTAACCACATAGTGGTATTACATAAGTTTAAAAATTATATAAGTTAACACATGTCTTTTTGAGTCTGCTCCTCTAACATTGATGAGTTTAATCTATTAAATTATTTTATAGATTATATTAATTTAATTTGATATTTATAAATTATTTTATATAAATATTAATTTAAATATATTTTTTTTTCATTTCATATGGGAGCTGGTTACATCCACACTATTTTTAGTAATTGTTAAGTGTTCAAACCAGAGGGGGCTCCCAACAAGCCTATACCATCTTGATATCTACCTTTGCAACATACATGTTCTCGAGATTTGAATCTAGGTATTTTTTTAATAAATGTGTGACCATACAATTCCCAATCCACTAACCCTTGAGAACATTTTAATGAAGTATTTTAAATAAAGGATTCATATTTATGACTCTATGAATATAACATTATTATCCTTTTAATTTTTAAAAGTAAAGATCAATAAATTATTTATTAAAAGATAACCTTTCAACTAATAAATAAATAATTTATTTATTTATATATTTTTTTTTTTGAGGTAAAACATCAGAAAGGATACCACTTTCAGGTAAGACCCAAGGAAACAGAAGTATTCATTCTGCCAAAATCGCCCTGACGTACCTTTGACACAGCTAATAAATAATAAATAAAATTTTATAAATTTTAGCTTTTAATGTGATTAAGGTAATCCACTTCCATTCTTATATCAATCAATTCTTTTTTTTAAAGATCGCAGAGACTTAGACTCATTTTTTAAAAACAATATACTTAATAATTTGTAATTTATATTAATTAACCCTTCTTTAAACCCAAACACAAACAAATATTTTAAATTATAAATAAGCCACACTTAAAACTGAATTAAAATTAAAAGATCTTTATTTATAAATAATGTATTTAAGAATTCTACTTGTCATCTCATCAAGACAGCTTATTTCTGGATTGTCTGTCCATCTCCTAGGGCCTTTAGACAGGTTTTGAAGCTAAATACCTGAGCAGCTGTTCAATAACAACAATGGTGAGAGAAACAAATCTCATAGTGTTTTCAGTGTCTTTCAAAAATTGTCTTGATTTTGTAGATTTAGTATTCCTTTGCTCTATTGCATTTGCATTTACTTCAATTACTGATAAAATACAAACCAATTCACTAAAATTTGAATTTTTGAAATTAACTATGATTTAATTTTATCTGTAATTTTTTTTTTATATATATCAAAGGAGCATGCATGTGGTATAGAGGCACTTTTGGCTGCTGCTTGGCTGAAGGCAATTCTGTTGGAGGAAGATTTCTTTAAAACATGTGAATTTCATGCAATCAAGAATAAGAATGAAAAGAATATGTTCTGTTTTGATTGTCTCACAAGCATGTGTACAAACTGCTGCAGCTCCAATCACCACAAACATAACCTACTACAGGTAATATATTCTGTTGGAAAAAAAACTCATGGGATTTTCATTGTGTTGCATTGATATTGTTGTTTTTTAAATATCTTAAATTTATAAACTTTTTTTTAAGCTTATTAAAGTTGAATTTTTGAATACAGGTTCGAAGATATGTTTATCAAAATGTAGCAAGAACTGAGGATATAGAAAAGTTGGTGGATTGCTCAGATGTTCAAGTATAAATTCAATTATAATGTTAAATTGTTTTGTATATAAAAATAAATGTAGATTATAAGTTATATAAAATATTTTTATAGAAGATGTTATTTAGTGAATATGTTTATTCAACCAAACTCAAATAAATAAAAATATAAGATTCTACTTTTATTAGATTTAAACTTTAACTCTTTTATTATAATATCTAATAACTAATTAAAATTTAGTTACACAAAATTCTTGTTTCTGAATAGATGTTATTGGCACAGGACTACATCACTAACGACCACAAGGTTGTCTTCTTAAAACCCCAATCTGGGAGGCCTTATCAACGATCCAATAACATGTGCAAGACTTGCAAAATCAGCTTGAGGGATCCTTTTTGCTATTGCTCACTCGCCTGCAAGGTAGGACATACTCCACTTTAGTATATTTTTTTTAACATAAAACAAGTGTTTAGACAATTGGACCAGTTTGGTTTAATTTCTAAACTGATCATCTATAGAATTAACGTATAACAAAATTTTATATTAAAAATATATACTAATATTTGTTTGTTATAATATTTTTTTATCATAAAAATCGGTTTATGTAGAGGAGTTGGAGAGCAAGTGGGTAGTTAAAACTCTTCAGTTGAAATTGAGAGGCCCATGTTCAAATCTCTCCCCTCACATGTTGCGGATATGCTATGTAATGGTTATATCATGACCACATAATAAATATTTATCCCCTTAAAAATAATAATAATAATAATTTTCATCACAAAAGACAATGTTTAGGAATTCGTTTTTGGTATATATTAATGGTAAAATTGTTTTAATTGTACAATCTTAGTTATTTTAATAATGATATAAAAAATATATAATATTTCAAAAATTAAATAAATTAGTTTTTATTTAGTTATTTTTTAATTGGTTATATAAGATTAACATAAATTTATTTGTATTATTTTTGTAAAATAATATTACAATAACTTGAAAATTTTATTAAAATTAAAATGCTTGTTTTCTCTTTCAAGTCTATAAATTAAACTTAATACTTGTCTATTTTTTTAATAATGACACCTTCAATATTTATAACCCATTTATTTGTATATTTTGAATCAGTTTGTAAAGCTATGGAAGGAATCGATGGAAGATGGACAACTGAGCTACCAATCGACTTTGGGTAAAAATGTGCCATTTTTTATATCTTCAGATGAGGAATGAAAACAACCAAAAAGAAAATGGACTCTGCTGAAAACTCCTTTTAGTTCATGTATTCTCTATTGTTATCTATTTCTTCAATCTGAATAAAAAGACTATATGTTTTTAACTATTTGTTTCCATCCATTTGATAAATTTAGAAAAGATTGCACTGACAATTGAGAGTTTGGAAGTAATTTAAAGCTATTGAAAGTTTGGAAGTAAATGTCATATGTTGAAAGTGCTTGTTTGTCATGGCAAGAGAGCATAAAAGATTTCAGATGATAGATGCATCGATACAGTTTGACACATTAAATTCTTAAAATGTCTGAATGTATTAATTTAGCTTTATCCGATATTAAAATATATGACTATGACATCATACCAAATAAAATGCATTGCTTTAAGTGTATAGCCTGACATTTTTAAACTCTTAAAATGTATAAATGTGTTACTTTAGCTTCATCCAAAATCAAAATATGAAGACGACATTGTATGAAATAAAATATAATAACTTTGCGTATTCTGGTCAGAGATAATTTATTCATATTTTGAGATTATATACCTATATTTAATAATTTTTTTTTCCTTCTAAAAACATTAGAGGGTTTAAGTTTGAAATTAAAACCATGACAGGGTTAACAACATGATTTTTGTTTAAGTTTGAAATTATGATTTTTATTTAGGTGAAAGTTTAAGTGTTTTCTTTGTATTTTAAAGTTAGAATTTCTCACCTTTAACAAATTACATTTCTCTTCTTTAAAGTTTGAGAGTTTACAAATAAATACATTTAGAAACCTACATCATTTTACATAAAATGTTTGAATTTTTTTTTTTTTTTTTTTTTATCTTTTTAATTTTTTGTATGAATATAATTACTCCGGAATTTAGTATCTTGCTTATAATTTTCCTATAATAACCTTCACAATGCCAAAACTTCACCTCTATTGTCTATGCATTGCATCTTAATAAAGTAATATTTCCAAAAATGGCACTATCATAGTAGGCTTTACCAAATCTGATTGCTAGTTTCTTCTTGAAACACAAGTGCAACCACAAAAATTATAATAAATAGTCTAAATGAAAACACATTATTGTTGCAAAATAAAGTAAATCTTAATCATTAATTGATTTAGGCAATTAACATTTTTTTATCAGCTTCAACTAAACTTTCTACTTCCTCTAGCCATAGAAAGGAGAATTTAACTTCACCATCCTCAATCAAAAACCTCTCTATTGACTAGTTTATCTTTACATTTGTTTCCTTCACTTATAATATGTGTAAACATGATTTCTTTAGCAAGATCTTGAATTTTCACAATTATCTCTTGTATGTTCCATGGAGCATTTGCTTTCCTCAAAATTGTATTTATTACTATGAGAGAATCACCTTCCATCCATACTCTATTCCATTTCATTTGTTTACATAATTTTAACCCTTACTCTATTCCATTTCATTTGTTTACATATTTTTAACCCTTTTAAAGTTGCCCAAGCTCCAGCTTCATTATTTATCTTAAATCCACTATTGAAAGCATAATGAGACAAAATCTCTCCTCTATTATTTCTAATTATTCCTCCTCTTGCTAGTCCTGGATTTCCTTTAAATGCTCCATCAAAATTTAATATTATTTAACGCACTCCACATCTCGTGGTTTCCACTTTATATTCTTTGCCTTCTTATTGCTTCTCTTGTACCCAACATCATAATTCCATTTAATGACTTAACTCCATCTATCAAGACTCTCTGCTTCCAAATTAGGGGGACTAGTGAGTTGATAGGGTTGGTTTAGACTCCTCTATGGCTAAACATATCTTTTTTCTCATAACCTCTAAACTACTTTCCTTTAAATATTCTTCTATTCCTTTCTAGCCATATAGTCCAAAGTATTGCATCTTTTGATATATCCCATATTGTCTATAATAAAAGTTATAAATTTTATAATTACTAATATTTTTTCTTAGAATAACAAAAGGGTTTAAGTTTGGAAACTAAACCACTTGAAGGTCAATAGTATGATTTTTATTTAGGTAAAAGTTTGAAGTAAAAAAAACCTCTTGCTTTGTGTTCTTAAACCTTTTTTCTGAGGTCTTCATGTCCTTTCTGCTAGTTTTGTCCTTTGAAATCTTGCTTCTAATTGTCTGTGTTGGTTGTCTATGCTAGTCAGTTGGGTGTTTCTTTATGGAATCCTTTGGTCTTGCCCCTTCTCTAATTCAAAAAAGGGGGATACTTTGTGCCTTCAACGTTTGTGGAATCATACTTGTGCTGCCAAGTCACTCTGGTTGATGTATGTTTGATTTTTTTACATGACGGTTATTGGGGACAATTGTTGGATGTGGGTTCCATTTTGGGGGGTGGGGTTCTTTCTTTACAGTTATTTTTGGTCTTTCCCCTTCCTTGATCTAGACTCTAGGGGGAGACCTTGGGCTCAATGACCGTTGAGGAAGGAATTTGCTAATGGCCCCTTCATCTGGTGGGGTCTCCTAGTTTCGATGGGTTGCAGGGGTGGACCAGCTGATAGATCCAACTTCTTTTGTAGGGGATGGACCAGCTGATAGATCCAACTTCTTTGGCTGTGTCAGATCCCAGGTTTCCAAAGCTCCAATATTTTGACGAGATATTCCTTTTTTTTAGGTGTTTTTTTGGATCGGTTATCCTAACACTCTCTTCAAACAAACCCCAGGTTGGGTGGGCTCCAGTGGGATCTATGGATTTTATGGTGTAAGTGTTTTTGAGATGTTTACTCCTGTGCTAGAGGGTTTTTCTATCGTTGATGTCCTCATTTGCAGATATTCTTCTAGAGGTTGTTTTGTTATTATTGTTCATCCCTTGACAGGGTTTCAACTGTCGCATGTCAAAGGAAGTTTGGGTTCCTTGGTTGGGTTCTCCCCTGGGGTGGGATTTTTTTAAGTGTTCCTTGAAATTAATTTTTGAGAATTTAGGTTTATGTCATTTGGTTGGGTGAGCTCTAAGGGCTTCAAAGCAAGTGGGAAATTTTTTTAAATATTTTTGCTTTTCTTTCTATTGGGTGATTTAAGGGTTTTCAATTTTAAATAAAAATTTTGTGTTTTATTTCTCTTGCCACAATTTTTCAATGTCATACCCCTATTTTTTGGTTGTTTCAGCTCATACCCAGTCTATCAATGGTTGGTCATGGGTTGGTTCGTAAGACTCTCTCGCTGGGAAAGATTTTTTTGACTTCAATTTTGGCTGTAATTCTTGTAGTTTTTTTCCTGAGCGTCTCAAAACTCATGATGTTTTTCTCTTTCTCTTTCGACGCTATTTTTCAAGTTTGAATTTTAAAGAGGATATAACGTTGGATGTTTGGATCCAAATTTTATTTGATGTCTAATACTCTTGACGAAAGTTGATTCAATACAATTGTTGCACTTCCTTTGAGCTCACTGAATACTATTTGGATTTATAACAAGTTAGGGTCCCTTCCAAAACCCCTTTGTAAATATTCAAGGGCCCTTTCAAAACCCATTCTATCACCTAATCAAAAAAAAATATTGAAGATATAATTAAACTAGCTTAGATATATAAAATATATATCTATAAACACCGAGAGTTATCAATCTCGAGGCGCCTATCTCATTTCTTGGGGGTGTGATAGATAGGTGCCTCAAGATTGATAACTCTCGATGTTTATAGATATATATATTTTATATATCTAATCTAGTTTGGGCACCATTTTAGTTTAAATAGTTTAAATATTTTAAATCCACCGTAACCCTTAATGTTGGCGGATAATTTTCTTAATGTCGAAATTTTTAATAAAATAGTAATATTGTTTACGGTTAATATTGTTTACGGCATGGCTGACCTTCCTGGCTGCCATTGGAGAATGCCTATCGGTGTAATAACATACTTAAGTAGTTAAAAATGTTGGTCTTCATTATCTTGTTTAATCATATATATATATATATATATATATATATATATATATATATATATATATATATATATATATATATATATATATATATATATATATATATTAGTTGTAATACTATGTGATTTGTTGAAGTAACAATAGATCTACTTCAAATTTATATAACTAATTTAAAAAATATGAAGATTTTAAAATGCTTAGTCTCATAGATACATATGATAAATTATTTTAAAATGTTGATAATTTATAATGAAAACAACTTGTTTTACTAGCATTCTTTTTAAATCAATTATCTAAAATTAAAATAGCTCCATATTTATTACATCCTAATCATATAGTGGTATTACAATAGTTTACAGTAGCTTGAAAACTTTAAATGCATTTTTTTAGATGCATAGGAGAATTGATAACACCTTTGCTAGTTACCGGATTGGTCACCTTGCGGGTTTGAACTTGGGTCTTCTTGATGAAATCCCAAGGACTTACCACTATGATATCCCTCCTACAAAAATAAAGCACGATTATTTTTTATGCGGGGTCCTAGTCCCCTCATACTGAGGGTTTGAACTTCGGTCTCATAGATGAAAAGTTTAAGATACTTTACATGCATCTTTTGACAACCTAGTTCTTTACATGCATCTCTTAACAACCTAGTTCTCCTTGAAAGTTGAGAAATGTAACAAGATATGTATTTTACTATTGTTATTTGTTATACATGGTAAATAAAATATTTTTCTATGAAATATTTTTATTATAAAAAAATATAATTTAGATAATTATTTTGTTATAATTTTTAATGAATTATATGAAATTGAAATGACTCACTTGTATCACATGATGACCACACACAATGGTATTACAACTTAGCAATTATGCATGTATTGCTTAGTAAAATTAGGTATCCTCTTCTACATAATTATATGAATACATGTTACTTCTTGTTTCGGAAGCGAGTACAAGCCAGAGAGCAAGGAGGAAGTATGAGTAGGGAAGCAATAAGCAGAAAGCAAAGTGCAGTCAAGGAACAATTGTCACTTTTTATTTCAGGTTTCAAGATAATTTAAAGGATTCATGTGAATAAAATCATTTGTAAAAGTCCTTACTAAAATTATGAATGGTCAAGTTAGAAGTATGGATGCCCTAGCTAGCAATAAGAGGAAGAGTGAATCAATGGAAAACCCTATCTAGATAACAAATTCTACACCAAAAGTGATGATCAATGATGATATGATTGAGCATGATATAATGGTTCTCAAAATTAAAGGGTTAATATGTAAGTTTCATGGATACTGGTTAGGTTTTTCTAAGATTTAAAATTGGATCAAGTGGAAGTGGGGATTGAGTTCAAATTACTTCATGGTTTTTTTCCAAAATATTTTTCCCTATTATTTTCTCTGGTTCAAAAATAAGAGATAAAATAATGGATGGAGGCTTGTGGTTTAGGGGCAAATATGCATTATATTTAAGACCTTGGAGTGAGATTTTTTTGTGGACACAAAAACTATTAAAAGGCTTCTAATATGGATTAGGATTTTTGGACTTCCTTATTAACTCATCAATAAGGAGTTTTTGAATAATATTGGTAATACTCTAGGTGAATTCATCTAGGAGAGAAAAACTACTAAGGAGAGAAGGCATGATGTATATACTCGAATATGTGTTGCTATAGATATTTCAAAACCTTTACCATAGTCAATTATGATTAAATATGAATCAAGAGAATGGAATCAACAAGTGGATTATGAAAATATTACATTTCAATGTCACAAATGCCATGAAACTAGACACATGGCAAGAGCAAGAGATTGCAAAGTGAAAATTATGGACGAAGAGATGGAAATTTTTGGGCATGAGGGTAGCTTCAATTTGAAACAAGGAGATCATATCACATGAGAAGCTAGGTCAAATCAAGGATATTCCACTCTTAATAAAGTGGCTAAAAAATCCCTCTACACCATTACATGACATCACAGTTCACTCAAATCAACCGTTACAAAGAAAAATGATATGAGGGATGAGGAAGTATAATGCAAAAGTTCAAATATAGGAGCTAAAGGTGAAAAGAAAGAGGTGGAGGCAAATTTTAAAGCAAAGGAAGATAAGGAGGCAAATTTTAAATCAAAGGAAGATAGGGAGGAATTTTTTAAAGAAAATGAGATGGAGGTCAAGCTTAATCCAAGTAAATCATCTTTATTCTCCTCAAATAGCATAAAATATTCTCCTTACAATAAAAATGAAAGTAGTACAGAGTGTATTCCTTGCTCTTTAGGGTTTCAATAGTTGTACAAGAAATAAAATCTTATGGAGGATATCAAAAAAAAATTAGATTTTTCGGACCAACATAAGAAAGTAATGACTCTGAAGGATCATCTATGCAATTTAGGGTGTTTAGGGCAACATAAAAAAAAAATGCTAATGAGGTTATTCCTTGCACTTTTCGACTCTTTAGGGAAACATAAATCTTTAGAAGTCTCATTATGAGCAATATGAAAAAATAGAAGAGATTGATAAATATGAGAGTCTTGGCAGGAATGGAAGAAGGAGAGGAAGGCCATCAAAGTAGGAACAAAAGAAAAAGAAACTCAAAAGGATATTGATCTAGAAATCCAAATAAAAATATCACAAGTGTTAACAAGAAGTGGAGCTAAGTCCACTAATAAAAATAAAAAATGTTGATGATGAAAATGTTATCATGGAATATTAGGGGTATGAATAAAACACCTAAAAAAAGAGTTATTAAGGGATTAATAGGTTTTTATAGTCCTGAGTTTATTTTAATACAAAAAACAAAACTAAGCAATGAGGAATGTAAGGATGCATTTAAGAAGATTTGGAAGATGGGTGATTTTTTAACAGCTTCTTCTACAAGAGCTTCAGGTAATATTGCAATAATATGGAAAAAATGCAACTGGGATGGGCAGTTATTAGAAGAAAAAAGTAATTGGGTTGCTGGATTATTTTTCAAGAAAGAGGAAAACATCAAAGTTGGGGTTATAAATATATATGCTTCAACTATAGTTACTCCTCATGAAAGATGTTGGAAGGACCTTAACATATTTTTGTCAAATATAATGATGATTCATTGTGATCTATGGATTCTTGGGGGTGACTTTAATATTGTTCTATATTCTTTGTAAAAGAAGGGTGATATTCTAGGATGGTCTAAATCAATGCAATATTTTGCTTCATTTATCAATTCAAATGACCTTTGGGATGTTAGTCCATCAAGCTTTCAATATACATGGGATAATAGACGCATTGGGCAAAATTATATAGCAGAAATATTGGATAGATTCTTGTTATCCAATAAATGGTTGCAAATAAAGTATACAATCTCTTCACATATTTTATTGCAAGCATGATCATATCACAAATCCTTTATTTTGATTTTGAGTTGCCTAATAATGGTCATTCAAAGCCATTTTGCTTCTAGTATATGTGGCTCCAAGACCATGATTTTTCCAGATGGTTATGTTATGGTGGGATGAATCAAAATTTGAAGAATCATGTATGTACAAGATTGTTCAAAAGTTGAAATATTTAAAGGAGCAAATGAATATTTGGAATGCCAAATATTTTGGTAATATTTTAAAGAAAATAGAGGAATTGAATACAAGCTCAATAATTTACAAGATATAGTAGAAATTAATCGAATGGATCAGGATTCTTATGTGAAAGATAAAACAATTACTTTTTTATTATCATAATGCATTGAAAAAGGAGTCATATTGGTTCTAAAAATCTAGAGAGAAATGGTTCAAGGAAAGAGATAGAAATACAAAAAAAAAAATCATGCTACAACGAAAACAATTTTTTATGTTCCTCATATCAAAAATATTTTAACTCGAGATGGAAGAAATATTGAGGATGAAGAAGATATAAGGAAGGAAGCAATTAATTATTTAAAAAATATTTTGTCAGATTCTAGGCAAGATAAGGAGGCACAAGAAAAACTTCTACAGAATATTCCATCAATTATCACTCATGGACAAAATGAAAGCTTTATGGAGAATATATCTATGGAGGAGCTCTATGAAGCATTTTCTCTTTCCATCCTAACAAGGCACCTGGCCCAATGGATTTCTTGCAATTCTCTTTCAATTTTTTTATGATCTATATAAGAGTGATATGTTAGTTGTGGTTGAAGAGGCCTAAAAATGGAAGGATATAATAAGTGATATTAATGCTACCTTTATTACCATGGTTTCCAAGAAAGGCAACACAATTTATTTTGATATTTTTTGTCCAATAAGCCTTTGTAATAATATTTATAAGATCATTTCAAAAATTATGGAAAATAGGTTGAAGGGCATTTCAAGGTATCTTATCTTAGAGGAACGAGGTGGCTTTGTTAGTGGTAAACAAATTCTTGATGGTATAATTATTTCATAAGATTCCATTCATTCTCTTCATTCCATGAGAAAATTGTGTATGCTTTTGAAATTAGATATGAACAAAGCATATGATAGGGTTTCCTAGATTTTTCTACATGCTATTCTCAAAAATTTTGGCTTTGATTATAGTTGGTGTGATTGGATTCAATGTTGTTATAGCACTATAAAATTTTCCATTTTGATCAATGGTTCTCCTACTAGTTACATCAAGTCATCTTGTGGACTTCGTCAAGGTGATCCACTTTGTACTTATCTATTCATTATTATAGCAAAAGCATTAGGGAGAGTATTTTCAAAGGTAAAATGGAAGAAAATCAAGGGTATTCAAGTTGCAAAAAATGGTCCCTCTAAATCTCATCTCCAATTTGTTAATGATGCTTTTCTTTTGGGCATACCTCAGTCAATGAGGCCATGGAATTTAATTCACTATTATCATGCAATGATAAGGCTACTAGATAATTGGTAAATACTAAAAAATCTAAAAATATATATTAAATATTGCCCTAGATTTACAACAAATTATTGTTGGATTTTAAGCCAAACTATCTCAAGTCCTAGTATAATTAAGTCACAATATCTTAAATTACAATATAATTAATCAAGAGTAGAATTAAATATAAGAGCAATCAAAATATATATTGATTGATATAATTTATAATAGCATTCATAATTGTAACAAACCTCAAAATCCAACCAACTCAAGAGAGTAAATTTTTTTGTTATATATATATATATATATATATATATATATATATATATATATATATATATATATATATATCATAATTACACAATAGGTAGAAACCATAATCAAGGATCATTGGAGATTGTAATCAACATAAGTTGTAGCTCAACAAGGTAGCACACTAAGAGATGATGTGGTCAACATCTTTCATGTGTATAGAAGTGGCCAACTCCCGTTAAGACCTGCAGGTTTACCTTCATACCTCCATGGTATAAGGACACCTCAAATGGTCACCCTACCTTTCTTATTCTCCACAAATGTCAAATGTAGAAAGTCTTGACCATAGCATTTGGGATTATCCCTTTCTTAGTCCACCTAAGAATGATAACGTTAATTCCCTTACTAATCAAAGTTTGTCTAGGTTAGTCCCATCCTAAGTCTGTCTAGGATGGTGTTTAGGTGTATGCCTTGGATATTAGGCATTGCACTTCCATAGTGGAATATTTAACTAATAACTGTTAGTTATCCTCATCTCCATGATGGAGTAACTGAGGTATTTATTACTTCGAGTAATAAACTCACATAAACACACCAATGTCTATCACCCAACTCATGTGCTTAAGACTTTCCTATATTTTATAACAAGATATAAGATCCAAGCCATACTACTTAAGATTTCCCCCAAAGAATCCTTTATTTGGGTCTCATTAGAGTTTGGTACACAAGTGTACCTTATGCATGGATCCTAGATGTTTTCTTCTTGCAACTTCCTAAGGATTTGAACTTATCAATCTAGCCTTGATTATTTCTCTCTCTTAATTAGGGAATTATTAAGTCTAAACACTTAATTAATCTATTGAAGTCCCATACGTGAAACTTATTCCCTAATTAAATACATTATTGTTACCTCCTAATAATTAACCTAACCATAGCATTATAAACCATTCATCATTAAACAATGTAATAAGTTACATATTTCACTCATAAATGAGTATAATCAGAGACTTTCCTTTTTCACATTCCATGTAAGATAATGGTATAGAATATTAAATCAATATTCAAATGAAACTCATAGCAATTTCATATTCATGATTTATTTTTTGTAGTACTCCCATTTTATTGAAGTGCAAACATAACCTCAATAACTAGATCTAGAAAGCAGTAAATGCAAGATCAAAATATGAAGATACAACACATCATATATCTTGGGAAACCCTTTTAGGAAAAACCTAGCTTTGAAACATCCACTTTATTACATAAGTTTAACTATTCTAATACAATGATATAAAGGAATCTCATAATTTCTTTTTCCAAATCATCAATAAAAATTTGAATACATAAAATCCCCATAATTCTTATGTCCCAAAATTTTATAAAATATTTCATAAATTAATCATGATTTCAATGATCATATAACAATTAACCATTTTTTTTATTAGGAACCCCATAAATTCCTTCAAAAATGGATTCCCCATCCATTCTTTCCAAAACAATCATTTTTCCTCAAAATGAAATTCTAATGTAATCATGCATTCATCTTCTTAATTTACATAAAGGATATAAAAAGGAAACTCCATAATTTCCTCAAGAATGGATTCCCCATCCATTCTTCCCAAAACAATCATTTTTCTACAAAATGATTCTATCTTGCATTTAGTCTTTCCACAAAACTAAATCCATCTTGCATTCATTTTTCCACAAAACTAAATCCATCCTTATTTTTATTTTTCTACAAAATTGAACTTGAATTTAAATTAGTTTCTCCACAAAATTAATCTAATGTTTCATCTAATTTTTCCACAAAAATGAGTCCTAAATTCATCCAATTTATCCATCAAATTGATCAAAGATTTTATTTAATTTCTTCACAAAAATGATCCCAAAAATTTTACTCAATTTCCCCACAGAATTGATCCCACAACACAATCAATTTTTCCACCAAATTGATACCTATAGTTCCTTCAGTTTCTCAAAATTATTGCTCTAAACCAATTCCTCTAACAATTTCCACAATTATTTTATATTCTCCTTTAAAGAAAAAGGGTTAATTTAGCAAAGAGGTTTGATTAGAAAAAATAGAGTTTATTTCAATAAAAGAAGGTTTTAAGTTAACTAAACATCATCTAGTGAATTTAATCTATGGAGATTCAAACATTTAATCACTTGGTCAAACAATAGCAGCAAATCCAACTTAGCCAATTGGGTCAAACCAAAGTACCTATTAACTGGTGCTATAGCCTCTGCCAAAAAATGGCTACCCTAAACACCGCTTGGTGGTCAGGGTAATAGGGGTGAGCATCCTTAATTATTTATCCTCACATGCTCCTATAGGAAGTATGTGGGATAAACCCCACACACCTTAACAAAATATATTAACTCCTACACCCCTATGTGATCGACGCTAACCAGGAAACCCAGATCTCAAAGACAATTCAAACGCAAGGAACCATATGGTAATCAACAACAGGATACAATTATCACTTGTAAATCCAAAGGTCCAATGCCAAGCACCTGGGTGCTTGGCTGAAAGGCTATGGGCACACTGTCTTATTGAAAGAAGCATCATACCCCTCCCATGGTGAATGTGGGATAAGGCACTTACAAATATTTATCCCACATTCATTGTGGGGCAACTTTGCAATGTGCTAAAGCTTGTAAGCCTCACCTAATTTATTGAGAACCTAAAGGTATTTAGGCAAAGACTACAATGATTTTAACTTGGTGGTTTACTTGGCTCTAATGGTTTAGTTGGCAGTCAATTTTTGTGAATAATATTTTAAAAACCTCCTAAGTACAATATCCTACATGGATTGTGGGTTGACACCACAACACCATAAAGGGAGAAGCACTCCCTTAGCTACTCAACTATCATTGGGTGGTTGAAATGACTCCCACACCTACCCAGGTTGAGTCTCAAATGGACTAGTGGTGGTGTTGTACCACATGGTGACCAGATAGAAGATCAATTAAATTTAAAGAATTTATAAAACTTAGAGAAAGATAATTTTTCCACCATTACATAGATAATGGGCTAGATCTTCACAATCCAAAGACAACAATAGAGCACCTTAAAAATGTTTTTAGTAGAGTTCTTCTAAGCATAATTTAAATTTACTGAATAAGTCTAGAAAGGGTATCAATTTCTAATGAAATATGTAAATTAACATCATTTTAAGCCTATCAAAGGAACACAAACATCAAGCCTTCGAGAGGGTATACAAAGAGCAATAAAATATCCTATTTAAATCATACCAATATAATGAAATAAACTTCATTAAATAAATTGTAAGTTCTTCCAACCTAAATCTCCCGAATGGATAGACTTCCAAAATTTCTCTTTGTGGCCTCCAAGTGTCATTCCAGATTGGTCTCCAAGGATGCTTGTAAGACTCCCTATGGTTGTCTTCCCAGTCATGGCCTGAATATCCCTTTTTCCCCCCTTTGATATCCTCCCAAATTTAAACCCCTATGGTCTTATAAAAAGGCATTTCCCCCCTATTCCAAGGTAAAAGATGCCTCCCATAAATTATTGATTTCTTCCATATAGAAAGAAACAATATGGACACATAATTCAAAAAAGGATAAATATTGGAGACTAAAATGACCAATTTTCTTATTTCATGTCCCCTCCTTAGGAACCTTATCATATTATAATATTACAATTGCAACCCAAGGGAAGAACTGAAAAAACATTTCAAATAAAATAACCATATTTCTTTTCAATCAATTGAATATTCTTTTTCTCCACTTAAAACCAAACAAAACTCACCTAACTACATTCCAAAACTTATCAAATCATTAATCTAACATGCAATTAGATTAATTAATCCATAATTAATGTAAAATGTTAATATTGATCGTTAACATTAATATTCACCCCCTTTTTTGATGAATCCTTTATAGGATTTATTTCTATTAGTCATTTCGATATCATTGGTCGACTTCCTCGCTACCTTTGAGAATAAATGTTCCTACAAATCAACAATGCATTAGCAATATCATATTCAAAACATCAAATATTTTTAACTACTCATCATATTTGCAACTACAAAACAAGATTAAGCATACATAATTTATATCAACGATGAGACCTGCCAAGGAGGGTTGTGACATACTTCCCCCTTGGACTAAACATAGTCCCTTGTATTTCCTACAAAACAAAGCATACATAAATATGAACATAGGTTTGCATAACCTCAAATTTTTTTGAAGTGGTACTTTGTTTAATATGGTGGTCCCACTAGACCCTACTTTTTTCTACATCATAGAGACATATATATTATTTAATATATATAGGATTAGCATCATGTTTCCTAGGTGGAAAGTATCATGGATTCATATTCATTTTAGACTTAACAATTATAAATGTAACTAAGATAATAAATATCTCACACAAAGAGAACACAACCTATGACTTAGAATATTATCATACACTTGATAACATCAATGGTCATACTTACTCCATATAAGGTACCATTCCAAAAATATTATCATCCATTGATAATATCAATGGTCACACTTACTCCATGTAAGGTACCATTCCAAGAATATTATCATCCACTGATAATATCAATGGTCACACTTACTCTATGTAAGGTACCATTTCAAATATTAATCAGCAAAATTAATAATATTCTTCTTCATACCTCCCTAGAGTAAGGTTTATTTTATGCTCTTACTCATCTTAGCCCCTTGAAGATGAGGAAACCAATGAGAATTATTTCTACAAGATCAATTTCTCCAGAATTTTAATTTTGGATAAAAATACCCATTCTTAGAACTGTAGGCGTCCATCTCTTATGTTGAAATCCTTGTTCTTTCTAGGATTTCTTCCTTTTTTTACTCGATTTTTTTACTACAATATCCATCTTGAGATTGTATTTTCTTGACTTGGTCCAATAAGTCAATGTGACTATGATTCAAACTAGCTATAAGTCTTTTTCAAAGACTTAAACAAGTTTATCCTATTTTAATCTTTAGAATTAGCTCCTAATATGGACTTATGCACCCTCCATTACTCAAGAGCCTCATATTCTGGTACATACTCTATTAATTTTTACAATACGATCCTATACTCCTCTCAAGAATAGATTTCCCATATATTCTACCCATTAAGAATATTTAAAACTTAACTAAGAATAGAATTTATATCTTATTATTTCCCATTACGTTTAATCAAGAATATATATTCCTATTTATTAACTATGAACCGAGGATAAATTTGCACATATAAATAATAATTATTATTTTTTGTTACAATTACAAAATCCACTAGCATACACACTATACATCTTGATAGGCTACAAAATGGTGGCTTTTTAGCCATGCCCAAACTTCATGACTACTACCTCTCAGTCCTTTCATCACTCTATGTTAGACCTAATCCTCTCATCTAAGAAGCTATCAAAAAAAATACTCGAGAAACTACCCAAGCTCTACCCTATGACATTGCTTGACTTGCTTGTGTTATCCTCCCACATTCGCGCTATGCTTTGACAGTTGGCTGGGATGGAAGGAGAAAACCATGGATCACCAATGCATCAAAATAGGAAACAAAAAATGTAGTCCTGTACTCTTCTCTTGATTATTGTAGTTGTGCATTCTCTCTACATGTATGGTTGTTGATATTGTTGCTCTCCAGTTGTTCCTTTGTTCTACCTCTAGTTGGATTCTATCTCGCTCTACTATGATAGCATCTATATCAACCTCAAACCTCATATTTTCTTATTCCCATTGTATCGTTCCAAATTTTTCGCACCCTTACCTTCAGGCTATAGGATCCGTGCCCGAAAGGGGGATGTGAAAAGGATGGGACAATACCTCGGACTGAGAGGCCTTGCGAAGGTCCCGCCTCTCGGGGGAGGTGTATTATGGTGATTTTTCGACGGATGGTGGGGTTCACCAGGAAACGTTTAGTGGCAGTTTCCACGCCTAGGTTGGGAATATGTTTGATGTGTTCAATTTTATCTTTAATCATCCAAAGCCTAGGTTTGGCCAAATGAATCTAAGTTGTTCTATATGAAATGCAGATTTAAATGAATACAGAAAGCAGAATTAATATAAAACACAGAGAATAAATTAAGTGAAGAAATCCATACCTGGTTTCGGATGTCTGATGGAGGTTCTGACTTTTGAAGCAGTCAAGATCGTCTGGAATTTGACAGAATCGTCTCCTATCTGACAGGATCATCTGAGATCTGACGAATTCATCAGACGAATTCGTCAGAGACCTGCAAACAGAGAAATAGATACAAAATACCAAAATTGCAACTATTCTGATAAAGGAAAATGATATGAAACAATAATAAGGATGTTAATAAGATAATCCCGAATGGAAATGCAAGTAAATTACAATTCTTTAATAGCTAATCATGATCTTATTATGCAATTAAACTACATGGGTGAACTCCAGGATGCAGGATAACAGGAAATAATAATAAAACTGACTAAATGCAGAATAAAATAGCAGCAAAATATAGGAAAAGCACAAACTCTAGGCACTGATTGCCCCCAATGCAGACTGCAGTCGAAATCATCTCGGATTGGTACGAAATCATCTCGAATTGGACAGGATCATCTACGACGATCTGAGCTTGCTCCGACTGAAGAATGACAAGGTTCCTGCAAGAAAATTTGGAAAGCACAAATGCAGATGGTAATCCAGGGTATTCTAATGCATGTAAAAGTCAAGTTACAGGAAAATTCAGCCAGGGGAATGTCAAGGGGGGTCCTAAGGTTTAAATAGGTTTAGGAGGGAAGTTGGGAGGTTGGAGATCATCCTAATTTGGAAGATCTCCAATGGGGGAGGTCTCTAACGGCGCAGACACGCTTCTGCCCAACTTAGAGACGCCGTTGAAACAGAAGCTACTTATGAAAAATCAGTTTTGGGACAAGATCGTCTGGACGTCCTAGTCCAGACGAAATCGTCCGATCTGAGGCGATATCGTCTGATCGGCGACGATATCATCAAACGGTCAAAACAAATCCTAAAAATGGCACGAAAAACGAGGAAACGGGTAGCAGGCGGTTTTGGAGCGGTTTTGGGGTTGAATTTTTGAATTTGAATTATTACTAAGGTAATTTAATTATTGCTAAGTTTTACTGCGCCAATTTTAGGGTGCTACATTTTGCCCCCTCTTTAGCGAATTTTTCGAAGAAAATGCGTTAAAGATGAGTTCTTCTCGATCTACGAGAAAGCAAAAATTATTCCCATTTTTAGGCGACGATTCTAGGTCGAATCGTACGACAGCTTACTATGGTGCCCCCTCCGTGTTTTTACCCAAATCGAACGTTTGAGGTAAAAATGCGAAAAAGCAAAATTTTAAAAATATTGTTAATTGTTTTGAATAAAATTAAGAAAAATAGGGTAAAACCCTAATTCATTGTTACTGTTCATTTTCCTAGTTTCTAGAGCTCTACAGACAAGATGGTTGAGACAGCGCACAGATCGACAGAGGTCCGACGCGGGCTACGGGTAAGGGTCTAAACTTAGTTTAGAATGCTTTAATTTAGAATTTCATGCTTTTTAGATTAGATTTGACTGATTTTTGAGCATCGCGGCCATTTTTGGGCCGTCGACGTCGTCGGGACGAAATCGTCTCGATTTCGCCGAAATCGTCTCGATATCGTCGATTTCGTCCAAGGGCGAAATCGACGATAGGGGGACGATTTCGTCCAATAAGGGACGATTCCCTCATGCAAAATCGGAGACGAATTTGCTCAAATTTGGGACGATATCATCCAATTGTGGGCGATATCATCATTTGTGAAAGTGAACTGATTTAATGATTTTTATTAATGATTTTTGATTGTTTTGTTGTTTATGTTGCAGAGAGGATTACTAAAGAGCCGAGAATGGAAATACGATGGACTAAGGGATGACTTGGCCACCCTGTCTCAGGCAGAGCGAGATCAGCTGGCTCAGGTCGGCTTGCAACACGTGGCAGATATGCCACAAGTGTCTACAGACATGGGGCTATTGACAGCCCTAGCAGAGAGGTGGTATCCGGGTTCTTCCTCTTTTTGGTTATCGATAGGGGAGATGACTCCCACACTAGAGGATGTATGGAGGATTTTGAGGATCCCCATACAAGGATGGCTAATCACTCCCACGGCCAATCAGGGCCACGCGATGATGCGGCTATGCGGAGACCCGAGCTTCACCCTGGAGAAGGGCGGAGTGAACATCGAGTCTCTACGCCAGATGCCTGGGGCATCCAGACTGACACAGGTTTTGGCTGGGGTGGTAGGTGGTCTGCTGCTATGCCATCAGAGTGGATGCAGACTACCATGGCTATTGACAGATGTGGTCTATGACATGAGAGACCACGGATACAGGTTTGCTTGGGGGAGCTTTGTACTATGCCGGTTGTATAGGATCCTGCATGGGGTCGTATACAAGGGCGGCCGATGTCTAGTCATGACATCACTACTACAAGTTTGGTGCTGGGAGCACATCACGGTGCGGAGGCCGGTAGGGCTCCCACTGACAAGGATTGATGGGGAGAGACCCCGAGTTTTCTACTGGTGGCTCCGGAGAGGGGCACAGTGGCGGATAGATCTGCTAGCATCCTGGAGACTACTTGATGATCTTGTCTCTGACCAGATCACCTGGAGGCCTTGGAGAGATCATCCAGGGTGGGCCGAGGATGGACAGGAGCTGGCTCACGTCGAAGCGAGTCTCTTGGTCGAGGATGGAGAGGGGAGAGGTGGAGCTCCATCGGTACGACCGAGTTTTGAGGTAGTTCGGTCTATAGCGAGGGATCCCATCTCTCGGAGACTACGAGTTTTCTTGGACTATCCGGGATAACACTACAGTTAGCGGGGCTCTAGATATGCAGCGATTCTGGAGTCAGGATGCGGATGATGCCCCCATTCGGCCAGTGGATGGGGACGACGCTGGGGTTGCAGACGGCTATGATGCCTGGTACAGGCATCCGCCCTCCTCGGATGACGAGGGCTCAGGGTCTGATTCATGCAGTTGTGCATCGAATAGGGAGGCGGCACCAGGCGGCCATTGAGGCAGCACAGGGTCACGACGGGAGAGAGCAGAGGAGGCCATAGGCTCAGTAGAGGCCACGATAGTGGGAGAGGAGGGAGGAGAGACCCCCTTCTCCACGGAGAGAGAGACCACCATCGCCCGATAAGGGCAAGGGTGTCGAGGCAGGAGAGAGTAGCGAGATGGCTACTCTCCGGGTGGAGACTGTTCGTCTCTAGGCTCAGGTGCAGGCCTTGCAGGATGAGGCTGCACGACATCGAGAGGAGGCCACACAGCTCAGAGATGAGATCGCACGCCTCAGAGCACGGAGCGGAGGGGCTAGCACTCGGGACCTAGCATGGGCTATTGCCCAGATCACATTTTACCAGATGCTATACTACCAGATGGTGCCAGAGGGGCAGAGGTTACCACTATCGGCCCCCATTGCGGAGCCTATCATGATGGGGTCATCAAGGACATCATCACGATCAGTGTCCAGGACTCATAGCACCACACGGACTACGATGGGGCCACCTCGTCCACCTCAGGGCGGGGGAGGAGATGAGGCTGAGAGCTCGAGGGGTTCTCGAGGCTAGCTGCTATAGATTACACTGCAGAGACTGGATATATGATTGAGAGGATTGAGTATGCCAAGATGTAGATTGTGGCATACCAATCTAGTTTTGATATGATGTACATATTGTTGATATATATATAGACGAGATATTTTTGATCATATGACTTGTCTTATGTATTTGTATGATGCTTTAATGTTTTGAATTGATTGCTTATTGGATTGATGATTCATGTAATTATGTCGTTTGGAAATGTTATAATTTGATGTCATGCTTTTAAAATTTAAATGAAATAATCTGATGTAAACAAATTGATTGTTTGTGGGATGATTTGATAAAAAATAAAAGGGACTTCTAACAATAATTTCAAAGGATATTGTCGCTATTATAGACCATTTCATGGAGTCGCCGCTCACTCGGTCGTCAAGCTAATCCCAGTATAGAAATATTGTTAAAAAGTAAAAGAGTGCTTAAGAGACTGTCTTAAGACTTTGTGTTGTAATGATGGAGATAATGATGGTTTGATGATTTGTTTTCAAATTTTCATAAAAATGATATGCATGAAATATTAAAATGATTTTTGCTAGGCATAAATTCCTAAGTGTGATAAAATTTTGAATAATTCCTTAGAAATTATACCATGGTTGCAATATTGAATTTGAACATAATGACATAAAATAAAAAAAATGGGTGTTCATTTGTTTGTAAAGCATAATTGTGTAACATAATGATTTAAGTCATATGTTTTTATGATGTGGGATAAATGGGAAAATAAAATTAAAACAATGGTTTGCGCTAGGCATAGAATATTTAGGTATAGACTTATACCATCATCGCGAAATCCAAAAGAAGAAAATAAATAGCTTTATTGCACGGTTGATTTTTAATTTTTGAAAATAAACAGAAAATATGAAGATGAGGACTTGTGCTAGGCATAAAATTCCACTTTTGGTTTTGGAACTATACCATCGTTGCAAAAGTCAAAAAGTTATATGTAACTTTATTGCATGTTTTTGAAAATGATTTTGATTTGTTGGTAAATACATGTGGTTGTCTTTATACTAAACAACTGTTCTCAGAGGAGAAAAAATAAAATTATTCCAGACATTTTGCAAAAATATTTCAAAGTATCTTAAAGATAGAAGTTAGATTTATAAGGAATCCCATGTGCGTATGTGAGTTCATTTCCAATCTTGATTTATCATAATGATACACAAAATCTCTCAAATACAAATGTGTGTGCGATTGTATTGTTCATTTACCAGGTTTGAGCAAGATACTATGATACAAGTGATTTGAATTAACCAAATAAGTGTTCATTAACCATGATTTAGATGCATATAACCATACCAGACTACTATGTAAGTCGGGTTATCAAGAGCTAGCTAATCCATAAGCAGACATAGGTCTATACAAAAGAAGGTCGCTAATGTGACAGACATATCACCATGCTAGGAGTTACCCAAGGCCAAGCGGGTTGGGCACAAACCACCTGTTATGGGGCTTACCTCACAGTTTTTGAATAATTGAGAATTCCAAGGATTCAAGCTCATCAACCCTTCTTTTCTTTTCAAGGGGTAGGGAAAGGGATTTTATTGCTTTTGCTTTTGCTCATTTTGCTTTCTTTCTTTCTTTCCTTTTTTTTTTTTTGTTTGTATCTTTTGCTTTGATATTTGAGATAATGCTGAAATAGTGCTAAATGATTTTGCTTGATTTTTCTTTTTCTTTTGCTTCCTATTCTAGGGATACTTGCTCGGATTAGTTGTAGAGCAAGGGATTTTTATTTCGGGTAGGGGTGAGCTTGTCCTTTTGCCAATTCTCAAAGATTCTAGACCATGTGCATGATAGGATAGCAGGGGAAACTTTTCGCTCAAGAAACCACTTCTACTATGTAGGATAGCATGGACATTACAAATATAATCATTTTATTGTGAAAGGATATGCTTGGTTTAAGTAAATAACAAGATCAATTCTCTATGCTCAAACTTTATTTAATTGAATTTTGTGGACTTTGATATAAGAGAGATTAGTAATCATGCCAGATAAAATCAAGATATTTATTCATGTGAATGTGAAAGTGCGGGATTCCAAATAAATGCTAATTTATCCAAAATAATTTGAAAATATAACTGCAAATATGTCACAATTTGAGAAGTACAAAAAATAAAAGATGGTTTTGAAGATTTTGATGATTTTGAATGTTTTTGGTATTTTTTAGATTTTTAAGTTTATAAATTGAAAGAAATACAAGATAGTAGTTTTGAAAATATTTTAAACAAATATATACAATGATGAAATGACCAATTTTTATGCATAGTAACGTTTAAGATGCATAATATTCATAGGTTCTTTAAGTTCTTTACCATCTAAGGTAGATAATTTGTATGCTCCCGATTCAAATTTAGCAGTGATAATATATGGTCCAAGCCAGTTGGGCTCAAATTTACCTTTAAGGTCTTTAGTTGCATTAGTATTCTTTTGATTTTCTTTTAAAACAAGATCACCGACCTCAAAGGATCGATGACGAACTTTCTTAGCATATGATCTTTTAAGCTTGTTTTGGTAAGCACGAAGATGCTCCAAAGCATTGATGCACTTTTCATCTAGGAGTTCCAGCTGACTGAGTCTTCCAGCTCGATATTCATCTCCTACTTCGGTATCTTGAAGTAGTAGAGCCAAAGAAGGAACTTCTAATTCGAAGGGAAAAATAGCTTTAGTGCCATAAACCAAAACAAAAGGTGAAGTTCCAGTGGGGGTTCGAACACTAGTTCGATAAGCCCACAAAGCTGGATATAATTGAATGTGCCAGTCGCGGCCAGATTTATTGACCAATATTTTGAGAATTTTGATTAAGGTTTTGTTTGAAGCTTCTGCTTGGCCATTACCCTGAGGATAATAGGGAGTGGACCAGCGATGTTGAATCTTATATTTTTGGCATAATTTCTTAACATCTTTATTTTTGAAACAAGTTCCATTGTCCGAGATGAGATTTGCAGGAATTCCGAACCTACAAATGATTTGATTAAAAATAAATTTAGAGACTTGTGTTCCAGTGCAGGAAGCTAAAGGCATAGCTTCAACCCACTTCATGAAATACTCAGTGGCAGTTATGATGAATTTGTGTCCATCAGATGACACAGGATTAATTTTGCCAATAATGTCTAAGCCCCATTTTGAAAAGGGCCAAGGAGATGAAATAGCCTGCAGTTCTTGTGCAGGGGCATGGACAAGGTCAGCATGTTTTTGGCACTTGTCGCAATGGCACACATAATCATGTGCATCATTCTCCATGGTAGGCCAAAAGTATCCTATCCTAAGGAGCTTTTTAGCAATGACACTACCACTGAAGTGTCCTCCACAAGATCCATCGTGGGCTTCACTCAAAGCTGATCTGGATTCTTCTAAATTCAAACATCTCAATAGGATACCTTCAAAAGATCTCCTATATAAAGTATTGCCAATTATTACAAATCGACTTGCTCGTCTACGTAATAACCGACGCTGGTTTCTATTAGAATTGGCAGGGAAAGTCCCATTTTGAAGAAAATCAAATATATCCGTATACCAAGGTTCAGGGGTAGTTTCATTGATTAGAAACACATCCAAAGGTTCTAAGCATGACTTATGTGAAGCGGGTTCTTGGAGTCGACGAATAATGATGGTGGCATATTCGTCATCTAACTCCAAGGGCAGAAGAGATGCAGCTGCGGCCATAGCGTCAGCCGCACGGTTGCTAGTTCGAGGAATAGCTTCCAAGGTAACTTGATCAAATAGAGATATTAATTGTAAAACATAGGCTTTATATGGGCACATTTTATCATCTCTGGTCTGATAAACTTCATTAATTTGGTTTATAACAAGTTGAGAATCACCAAAAACTAACAGATGTTTAATTTTTAGAGCCAAGGCGGCTCGTAATCCAAGGATTAGAGCTTCATACTCAGCAGTATTATTAGTGCAAGCAAATGTTAATTTAAAGGACAAAGGTATAATGTGCTTTTGTGGAGATATTAAAATAATACCTGCACCAGCCCCACTCATGCATCGGGCTCCATCAAAGTATAAGGACCATTGTTCAACATGGTCTGCCTCTAATTGAAGGCATTCATCAGGAAACTCAATGATGAGGGGATGGGTAGACTCTAAGGGTGCAACAGCTAATTGATCTGCTATGATTTGACCCTTAACAGACTTCTGTCCTATAAACGTGAGTTCAAACTCGCTTAGAGCAAGAACCCACTTGGTTGTGCGACCCGATAAATAAGGTCGACTCATAAGATACCGCAAGGGATCATATTTAGCAATGACATACGTTTTATGGCTAAGCATATAATGGCATAATTTTTGCATAGAAAATATGACCGCTAGACATAGTTTTTCTAATGTTGTGTAGCGGGTTTCATAACTAATTAAAGTTTGGCTAATATAATAATTAGCACGTTCTCTTTTCTCATCATCAAGCTGAGCTAACATAGCTCCTAAAGCAAAATCTGAAGCTGAAATATACAGGATAAATGGACGATCAGGTCTAGGCGGTGAAAGCACAGGTGGGTTAAGGAGGTATTGTTTAAGAAGTTCAAAAGCTTCCTTACATTCGTCGTCCCAATTAAAAGGGACATCCTTCTTAAGGAGCTTAAGAAAGGGACCGGTTTTGTCCGCCAACTTATCGATGAAGCGACGGATAGCTTGAAGTTTACCTTGTAAACTTCGTAATTCAGATATATTGGTAGGTGCGGGCATATCAGTGATAGCCACAATCTTAAGAGGGTCAATTTTGATGCCACGTAAAGAAACTATAACCCCTAATAGTTTATCGGACTTAACTCCAAATATGCATTTGGTTGGATTTAATCGAATAAGATATTCTCTTAACCGATTAAAAACTTTTCTCAAATCATCTAAATGATCATCTTCATTAATAGAGCGAGCTATAATATCATCTACATAATCATGTAGGATATCATGCATCATATCATGAAAAATATAAGTCATAGCTCGTTGATAGGTTGCACCTGCGTTCTTTAGGCCGAATGGCATCACTTTCCAACAAAAGGTACCCCAAGGGGTAATAAAGGTTGTTTTAGCCTGATCTTCAGGAGCTATCCTGATCTGATTATAACCAGAGAATCCATCCATTAGGGACATCATCCCACTCCCAGCAGTAAAATCAATGATTTGATCCATGTTTGGAAGAGGAAAATCATCTTTAGGGCATGCAACGTTAATATCTCTAAAATCTGTGCAAACCCTAACTTTGGTAGCTTCTTTCTTGGTGACTGGAACTACATTCGAAATCCATTCAGCATAATCAATAGCTTGTATAAAAACAACATTCAGGAGTTTTTCTAACTCCCCTTTGACTAGTAAAGCCACTTTGGGATGCATTTTTCTAAGTTTTTGTTTAACAGGTTTAGCATCCGGATGGACTACTAG
Organism: Wollemia nobilis; assembly: GCA_028583015.1. Taxonomy (NCBI): domain Eukaryota; kingdom Viridiplantae; phylum Streptophyta; class Pinopsida; order Araucariales; family Araucariaceae; genus Wollemia; species Wollemia nobilis. The sequence goes on along the minus strand of JAQPPZ010016858.1, from coordinate 8,884,042 downwards.
GTGATGCATGACTACGTAAGGGTCTAAACCTGGCATATCTTCATATGTCCAAGCGAAGACATCTTCATATTCTTTAAGGAATGCAATGTATTGCTCTTGTTTTTCTTGACTTAATTCTGATCCAATATTGATTATGTGGGGACTATCCTCAGTTCCAATGTTGATTTTAATGACGTTTTCTACTTCCATGTGTAGATCTCTTTCAAAATTAGGTGGGGCGGGTGAAACACCCAATTCTTGTAATTATTTTAAGGTTAACTTGGATAATTCATCTTGAGGAGTCGTGGCCTCAAGCTGGGCTATAGTAGGTATAGAACCATCAAAATAAAAACCATTGTGTAACATCTCTTCAACGGAGACATCATGGAAAATATCTCCTTCCAACTCATCATCGGATTCAACAATCATTTCAGGATAAGCTATGGATAGCATATTGCATGTAAATGGCTGATTTTTTAGAGGCAAATCATCATGCCCATCCAAATAATCTTGATAACATATAAGTTGATCATCATCTTCAAAAGGGAAGGGTTGACCCTTACTAGGAAATAGGCCCACACCACAACGGGCAGGCCACGGTTCTACCTCGAAAGGTTCTTTCATACCATTTTGGAAAGGTCCCAAGCCTTTCCCTTTATATCCCATTTTAAGCATTATAGGTTTAGCTTTAATATATTCATTAGTAAAATAACATCGAGCATATCCATCATGATGAGTTTTGATATTCCTAGGTATTCTTCCCCAGTCATATCCTTTATAAATGAAGGCACAACTCCCGACTTGGTAAGTACTTCCCATAGGTTGTGGGAGGCCCAAAGTACGAGGAGATGGCGGCAAAGTACTTAAGATAATGGAATTTTGCATAGAAGCATTTGTTTTTTCTGATATAAGAATTTTAGATAAATCGGGTAAGAGTTCATCAAAAAGAGCATAAGATGTAGAAGGATCATTCCCTATATCTTTAGATGTGGAAGGTATGATAGATGTAGATAATGTGGAGGTGTTAATAGATGGGTCTATAGGTTTTGAAATTATAGGGATGGAACATGAAGGATTGGTTGTGGATTGAAGATCTTTTGAGGTTCTAGAGTAGTTTGTTTAAAATATTGTTGATCTATATATGAGGGTGAAATTAATGGAGGAGAAATAGATGAAGTTATGGGTGTGTGTTTCACAGTTTTAGATGAAAAATAAGAATTAGGATGTGTGGATGACAGAGCAGGGCAAAATTGAACTCCAACAGGTTCTGCCAAAGCACACATATCAAAGGGTCTAGGATCACCATGGATAGTGACCAACTGATTTTTAAATTCAAATTTAACACATTGGTGTAAAGTTGATGGGACAGCCCGCATTGCATTGATCCAAGGATGACCCAAGAGTATATTGTATGATGCGGGGCAATGTACAATAAACACGGTCGTATCTAAGGTTCTAGGACCAACTTGCAATGGGATGGTAATAACTCCACACGTTTCTTGTGTTTCGTCATTGAAAGCTTTTATGATCATGTCAGTTTTCTTCATTTCATCACTTCTAAACCCAAATCTCTGGTAGAAGTCAAAAGTGCAAATATTTAGAGATGAACCATTATCAATCAAGACCCTTTTAACTGCTACATCTCCTATTAGAGCAGTAATATATAAGGGGTTATCCTTATGTAAACTATGTTGCGGTATATCTTTATCTCGAAAGTCAATACAATCAACTTCTCTAGTGATGATAGTATTGGCCATGGCTTCAGGTTGAATGTTTTGTGGTACCATCATTTGGCTTAATGTAAGCATTAATTCATCTCTATGTGTAGGAGAAGATCTTAATAAATCCAAAAGGGAAATTCTGGCTGTAGTATTGGATAATTGCTCATTAATATTGTAAGGGGGTTTAGGTTGAACATTAGGAGCATGATTCCCTTTATTGGGATTTTTCAAAATAAATGGAGTTGATCCATCGTTCTGATTTGGTTCTTGTTGAGAATTTTGAGCCTGTTGTCTGGTAATGGCTCCAATGGTACCTACAATGTTATATTGAGGATGTTGAATAGGTCTTGGTCTAGCATTTATAGCTTGTTCATTAGAAAGGAACTGATTAGAAGAGGGTCGAGTAGTAACTCTTCTAGGAAATGGTTCTTCCGGAACCATAGCATCTGTGATAGGTTGAATAGGATCTGATTCATTTTTAGAACTATTCGATTGGTTTGAGGTGATGTCTATTTCACTTTCAGTATCTGATTCTACATCACTGAGATCCGGTGTTTGAATATTATGTAGGGGCCTGGTCGTGACCATGGATAAAGTTGTGTCAAATTTTTGTAAATCATGATTAGGTAAATGTCCGCTAATAGTTCCTACATATCGGGTAGGAGGAGGAACATTATGATGCTCAATTTGATTGGCCACCTCTTTACCATGTCTTGGTAAAGGATGTTGAAATATGTCTAATGATTGATTAGCATTTTGATTTTGATTTTGGGGAATGTTCTTTTGAGCATTATTAGGAGCATTTTGTTTAGGTTGGAAGGCTTGCACCTCCATCTCATTATTATCAATCAGATCTTGTATTTTATGTTTTAACCTTTTACAAGAATTGGTAGAGTGTCCAGGCCCTCTATGGAAATCACAGTGTAAATCTGCTCTGTATCCGGGTATGGTTGGATCAGGTTCCCGGATAGCTGGTAATTGAATCAAACCTCTTTCGAGTAATTGAGGTAAAATAGTTGATAATGGTTGATTCAATCTAGTAAACTCTCGAGGAGGTTTATCAGGAGGTTTCAATATAAATTTTTTTGTTGTCTTCGTTGCATTGATATTAGCAACATTTTTGCTATCAGTGACTCCGTCACCTACGACTTGTTTGTTTTTATATTGATTTCTGGATGTTTTCTCATCATCTTTCTTCCTAAGTTGGCCTCTCCTAATGAGGGCATCTTCTACTCTTCGAGCTAAATCTATAGCCTGGATCGAAGGTAGTTAAGGTAGCAATTGATAACTCATAAGATATTTGTTCTTGCAAATTATTAATAAAAATGTCCAACATTTCCCTATAAGGTAGCACAAAGTGCAGTTTTCCTGTCAACTGCCTCCATCTAGCTAAGAAATCCGCAAAACATTCATCTTTGTCTTGTTTTAAGTTGTATAAATCTTTAATGGTTACATGCCTCTCGATATAGGCACTAAATTGATGCACAAAAGATTCAGCGGTTTCTTCAAAATTTCTCAAAGAATGAGTGGGCAATTGATAGTACCACTCTAATGCCATTCCTCCTAAACTTTTTGGGAACATTTTTAGTAATAACAAGTCATCATGTGATATATCATGACATGCTATCCTAAACATGCGAAGATGCTCTATGGGATCTTCGGTTCCTTTATATATAGGCAAGACGGGCATGGGAAAATGTTTAGGGTATGGTTGTGCTACAACCATAGGATCTAGAGGTTGACTACACATCTCTCGATAATTGTACGAGGGACGATAGGGATCTATCTGGTCCATGCGGGAAGCTAACTGTTTCACCATGGCTTCCAGATTTCTGGTTTGCCCACCATATTGGTTCGGTAGGGCATTAATATGAGATTGGTGAGCATATGATGGAGGGACATGCATATTAGATGCTATATTACTATTGTGTAAATTGTTGGTAGGAAGGGTGTTATGAAGAAGTTTTGAAGTTGTATTATGTTGTATCCCAGATTGTTGGAAATTGGTGTTTGGCTTCATTTTAGGTTTTTGTCGATTTGAAGCATATTGATTAATAGTTTGGCAAAATAAAGCAGTGAATGAAGGTCTCTTTTGTGTGGGCATGATTTTAGGCTCAATAACAGGTTCCTTAGGAGGTTGGGTAACCTGTTGTTTTTGCATATTCTGAATTATAGCGGCCATATCCATATTGGATGGCCCAGACTTTATCACTTTCTTGATCAATGAAAGACAAGGGATTAGTGTGTATGTCAAACATATGTTCCATGGCTGCTTGAGTGTCACTAATTTGTCCCCTATCAATACGAACTGCCATATTAAGAGCACCAATATTATTATTGAAGAATTTCCAGAAATGATCTAAGTTATCAAAAGCAATAGTTCCATCTGAAGCCATTCTAGGGGATGAGGATCCTTCCTCTCTAACATTTTCTTGTTGTTCATTTTCTTCAACCAGGTCATCTTCTGGCTGTTCTAGAGTTTCTTCTTCTGGAATTGGATCTTCAAGAAGGGTATTTAATTTTTTATTTTTCTTGCCTAACCAATCTTCTTCTTCTTCTTCTTCAGTTTGTTTACCATTCCTAAGTTTAGTCATTGTGCTTAAACTTAGATTTCAGCAAATATATATATATATATATATATATATATATATATATATATATATATATATATATATATATGCAACAAGCTTAAGAGGTATATATCTTAATTATATACCTACTATAATATTTAAAATGAAATGTTTTGGTTTTTGTTATGTTTTTTAGTTTTTCTTGTTTTTTATTTATTTTTATAACAATATTATAAAGATAACAAACAACACACAAAACGCAAGAAATAATAATAATGAGAGCAATGATCTAGTTTTCTATAAACAATTTATAAATATCATTAATGGGCTCGAGTTCTTCAGGAGTCATGAAATGTTCTTCTTCAAATTGAAAATTTTCTTTCAAAAATTTGACAAAAAGTGCTATAGTGATATTATCTATTTCAGACTCTGGTTGATAGAAGTAAATCTCGTGGCAATACTCTCGATATAACACAGCTCTAGGAACTCTATTCCATCTTTCCCTATCCGTAAGAACGACCTCTTGGTCTTCTACATGACCTAGGAATTGGTGTATAATAGTTGCGTTCTCGAGGTATTCCTCAAAGGTGAACAATTCTGAAGACACAAGAGCTCTCCTATAAGCTAACCACCTATGGCAAGCTCTCTGAAGTTCATGATAAAAAATGAGTTGATGAGGATCCAGGATTCTATCTAGGGCAAGCCTCTTGATTTGTTTAAGTTCTGTTGACTTAGATGAAATGATACCTAGTCTTCTATCAAGTTCGTCCCACAAAAGTTGGTTTCTATCTGTTTCAGGCACACTAAGCACATAATTGATTTCTATGGCTGCTAATTGGTTTTCAACATTTATAGTAACTGCTAGTCTTTTCTTAGGAGCTACCATCTAAACATGATATGCAACTTATTAGTTTTCTAATGATTTTAAATGCATCTATTTTTTTTTTTTTGTTTTTGTTTTCAAAAGGTTTTAGTTTCACGTCGGGTTCACCAAAATGTATCGTTCCAAATTTTTCGCACCCTTACCTTCAGGCTATAGGATCCGTGCCCGGAAGGGGGATGTGAAAAGGATGGGACAATACCTCGGACTGAGAGGCCTTGCGAAGGTCCCGCCTCTCGGGGGAGGTGTATTATGGTGATTTTTTGACGGATGGTGGGGTTCACCAGGAAACGTTTAGTGGCAGTTTCCACGCCTAGGTTGGGAATATGTTTGATGTGTTCAATTTTATCTTTAATCATCCAAAGCCTAGGTTTGGCCAAATGAATCTAAGTTGTTCTATATGAAATGCAGATTTAAATGAATACAAAAAGCAGAATTAATATAAAACACAGAGAATAAATTAAGTGAAGAAATCCATACCTGGTTTCGGATGTCTGATGGAGGTTCTAACTTTTGAAGCAGTCAAGATCGTCTGGAATTTGACAGAATCATCTCCTATCTGACAGGATCGTCTGAGATCTGACGAATTCATCAGAGACCTGTAAACAGAGAAATAGATACAAAATACCAAAATTGCAACTATTCTGATAAAGGAAAATGATGTGAAATAATAATAAGGATGTTAATAAGATAATCCCGAATGGAAATGCAAGTAAATTACAACACTTTAATAGCTAATCATGATCTTATTATGCAATTAAACTACATGGGTGAACTCCAGGATGCAGGATAACAGGAAATAATAATAAAACCGACTAAATGCAGAATAAAATAGCAACAAAATATAGGAAAAGCACAAACTCTGGGCACCGATTGCCCCCAATGCAGATTGTAGTCGAAATCATCTCGGATTGGTACGAAATCGTCTCGAATTGGACAGGATCATCTGCGACGATCTGAGCTTGCTCCAGCTGAAGAATGACAAGGTTCCTACAAGAAAATTTGGAAAGCACAAATGCAGATGGTAATCCAGGGTATTCTAATGCGTGTAAAAGTCAAGTTACAGGAAAATTCAGCCAGGGGAATGTCAAGGGGGTCCTAAGGTTTAAATAGGTTTAGGAGGGAAGTTGGGAGGTTGGAGATCATCCTAATTTGGAAGATCTCCAATGGGGGAGGTCTCTAACGGTGCAGACACGCTTCTGCCCAACTTAGAGACGTCGTTGAAACAGAAGCTACTTATGAAAAATTAGTTTTGGGACAAGATCGTCTGGACGTCCTAGCCCAGACGAAATCGTCCGATCTGAGGCGATATCGTCTGATCGGCGACGATATCGTCAAACGGTCACAACAAATCCTAAGAATGGCATGAAAAATGAGGAAACGGGTAGCAGGCGGTTTTGGAGCGGTTTTGGGGTTGAATTTTTGAATTTGAATTATTACTAAGGTAATTTAATTATTGCTAAGTTTTACTACGCCAATTTTAGGGTGCTACACCCATATACCTTCTTGGTCCAACTGTTGTGATTACAATTGTTAGACTTACTCCCTTGAAGTCTTCTCCTCGTGTAGTCCCTCCATCATTGAATATCATCCATCATCTTCTCTAAAATTTGATGAACCTACTTTTATGTCTACCCGGTGGTGTACATGGGTTCTAATAAGCTCCTCCTCTACTACTTTCTTAGGTGTAAGCTCCTCTCTTATGCCAACCACCTCCACTATTTCTCCATTTTTTTCCACATCCTCATCCTCCTCTCTATCTTTATCTTTTTACTACTACTGTGTAGCCCACCATCTATCATACTCAAGGGTTGTACTAGCATCATCTTCATATAGAATCCATATAACCTCATCTAGATCTATGTTCAAAGGTTTCATCTATGGTGGTATTACTCCTTCCTTCCCTTTTCTCTTATAGATCATAGGTGGATCCAGTATTCTTTATCTAATACCAAACTATCACAATACATGAGTATAATAAAAATACTCATATTGCACACTCACTCACCCAATGATTCACCTTGCTCATTGCACATGAGCTAGTTGTACTCCATCTTCTACCCATACTGGGCTCTTTCTCCATGGTCTTCAAATCACATTTTGTGGTTCTAAATTTTCTCATATAGAGCGATACTCCTCTCTATTACCTTCATGTGGTTTGTTAAACTTTAGTTCTTTCCCCCTCTACAACTTTAATGCATAAGGTACCTATGGTTCTACCAAACTGTGTGCATCATAGGGCAACTCTCATAGTCTTTCCACAACCACATATTCCTAGGTCCATACTTCTAGTAAGATACTACAGCTCATCCATGCTCGCTTTATCATTATTAACTTGAATAAATCTCTATATATCTGAGACAACAATGTTGGTACCCATGCAAACATGATTTACCTCTCCACTAGGTCCTACACCACTCCTAGCATAGTTCATGGAAATCGTGCACCTATTGAATTAGGAAAAATAACGCTTGATATGAGCACCATCATCATATCCTATATATGTGTTAGTCTACCCAATACATAATACAACTCATATATTATATTGTCCTTATTAGTGTTCAATTCTCTCTATTATGATCCATGCACTCTTTCAAAAATGCACCCCTTATTTGCTTCATCTGCAGTGATCACCATACATCCCTCCACTGGTAATTAATATATTCTATACACATCTTCCATAGTGATGGTCATCTCTTTAGTCGGTAGCTAAAATTTCCCTTATTAGGATCCCACCTTTTGATCAAGGTTTATAGATAATATCTATGATGGGGACTCAAAAATCGCTCACCCCAAACTCTCAGAATTCTCATTCGGAGCCAAAATTTTGCTCATGCTAAATTCTCAATTCTCATTCAAAAATTTGAAAAAAATTACATTAATGGTAGCAGTATGCCAAATAAACTCCTTATTCCCGAAATGTAGTCTATTTTTAATTACATTACAGCATCTTCCGCCTAGGAAGAATAATAGTCTAAACTGGTCCAGGAATCGCTCTCTTGCCTTCACACCTGCAACTAAGGCTCAGTGGTTTTCTGACCCTTGTGCATGCCTTTGCTCGCCCTTTTAAAATCTCTGGCATGACTCTTCGTTTCCCTAGTCTGACCCTTCATTTCATTTCTTGTGCCTCTTCGTTGTCTTCGCCTTTGAACGCCTTTCTTTCCAATCCTTGATCCTTGTCTGCTTTCACTATAGCCCGGTGCCACATGCCTTCAATGTTGCAACTGTAGGGTCTGTCCACCTGTCAACCATTGATGGCGTTTGGTATGCCACCGCTTGGTAGATTCCTCTGTAACGGTCCTTGTAACCGCCTATGCTTTCTTTTCTTTCGTTGGTCATGAAAATGTGACATGTCATGATATCGCGACATTTTTGGCTTCCCTGTCTTCCAGCCTTCTTCGAGTTGTGAAAATTTGACATGTCACGATATCGTGACACTTTCTACTTCTCTACATTCCTACCTTCTTCGAGTCATGAAAATGTGACATGTCGCGATATCGTGACACTTTTCTCTCTTGCGCCTCCCATCGTCTTCTGGTCACGAAAATGCAACATGTTGCAATATCGCGACACTTTTCTCTCTTGCGCCTCCTCTTGTATTTTGGTCACAAAAATGTGACATGTCACGATATCACGACACTTTTCTCTCTTGCTCCTTCTCTCGTTCTTGGGTCACGAAAATGTGACATGTCACGATATCATGACACTTTTTCTCCTTAGCGCCTTCTTTCGTCCTTTTATCACAAAAATGCAACATGTCACGATATCGTAACACTTTTTCTCCTTTGCGTCTTATCTCGTCCATGGGTCACAAAAATACGACATGTCATGATATCGTGACATCTTTCCTTTCTGGCTCTTCTTCATCCTTTTTGATCGTGAAATCGTGACATGTCATGATATCGTGACATCTTTCCTTTCTACCTCCTCCTCGCCTCTTGGGTCGTGAAATCATGACATGTCACAATATCATGACAACTTTGCTTTGCTTTCTCCCTCTCTATTTTAGGTCACAAAAATGTGACATGTCGTGATATCACGACAGTTTCCTTCCTTGCTTTCTTTCTGCTCCTTCAGTTGCAATTTTGTGACATGTCGCAAAATCGTGACATCTTCTCTGGCCTTTCCTATCTTCTTTTGGTCACAATTTCATGACATGTCATGAAATCATGACATTTTTGCTCTGTGCCTTCTCTCTCTTCTTTCAGTTGTGATTTTGTGACATGTCACGAAATCGCAACATTTTTGCTTTACACCTTCTCTCTCTTCTTTTAGTCATGATTTCACGACATGTCACAAAATTGTGACATTTTTCCTCTATACCTTCTCTCTCCTTCCTAAGTCACGAAAACGTGACATGTCACGATATTACGACACTTTTTTGTGTTGCAATTTTGCGACACCAAGGCAAACACTTAGAAATTTTTTTGTTGATGCGAGATTGCTCTGCTGCCATTGGATGCTCCTGCATCAGACAACCGAGGTGGATTGAGAAGTGACCTTCACTTTCATACTATTCTATCACCTTCTCACAACTTGCAAAATCTTCAACCTCTTCAACCTCCACCCTCATTGTTGTCAGCAACCTCTTTTCATCCATCCCCTTTAGCAAACAGCATCTAGCGCTGCTACATACCCTTTCGTCCACCTCCTTCAAGGGCTTTAGCTTATGGCACACTCCTTTCTTTTTCACTGAGTAAGTGTTGGCACGCCCATCATGCACTACACACCGATCAAACTACCATGGCCTTCCCAACAGTAAATGGCAAGCCTCCATAGGTAGGATGTCACACAGGACCTCATCACAATACTTCCCAATATTAAATTTCATCGAGCATTGCTCACTGACCAAAGCCCTATGATCCTTCTGTAACCACACAATCTGATATGGATGTGGGTGTCCCCTTCTCTTTAACTGTAACTTGGTAACCATTTCTTCTGATACCAAGTTATCAGTACTACCATTATCTATAATAATATTATAGACCTTACCTAAACTTTTGCACCTTGTGCGAAACAGGCTCCTTCTCTAGTTTGATCCTTTCTCCTCATTCAATAAGGTTCTCCTTGTGAACATCACTTCTCCTCTCTCTGCCTCCTCAGAATGCTCTGATTTAGCTCTTTCATCTGCTACAGTAGCTCTAGCAGGACCCTCAGGTCTCTTATTCATCATTTCTCGGTGTTGTGGGCACTTGTATGACCGATTTCCTTCTTCCCCACAAAGGAAATAGGTTCCACAAAATCCTCTTCCATATCTACCTCTTCCTCTTTGGTAGTTGTTCTAATTACGGGATCTGTAATCATTATCTCCCTTCTGATCTTGGATGTTGCTAGCTTCTTCTTTCTTCTCATCTTGTCCTCCATCTATTCTTCCACCAGTTCTTCCACCATGACCCCTTCCTCTTTGCTTGCTTTCAAACCTTCTATTTAGTTTCTCTTCAACCCTCAGGGCAAACTGGTAAGCATCCTCTATGGTGGTCATCCTGACCAGGCTTAACTCCTCTTGAATACTTGCTCGTAACCCATTAATATAACGAGCCACCTTCTCCCTGTTAGCCTCTAAATGGCCAGTTCTAATTGAGATCTGGTAGAACTCCTCTGTATATTCTTTGATAGATCTGTTTGACTGTCTCAAACTTTGCATTCTTCTCAATATGTCCAACTCATAATCTATAGGAATAAACTATCTCTTCAACTTCTCTACCATTCGATCCCATCTGGTTATATTTTTCTTTCCTCCTCTATTTCTTTCTAGCTGCACTTCTTTCCACCATATGCAAGCATGGCCTTTCAACTTTGTTTTTTGCAAACTTGATCCGATCTGGATCTACAACCTCCTCATACTCAAAATATTCCTCCATATCATTGATCCAATCAATTAACTCCTCTGAATTGAAACTCCCAGAATATGTGGAGACATCCAACTTTGTCTTCTTCCCGATTTGAGATATGGCCTTAATTAATCTAGCTACTACAAGATCCATTGCTTCTTCTACAACCAATGGTTCATCAACCTCCCAAGCTTCATCTTCCCTATGGTCTTCTCTCCTTGGTTCAACCCCTCTTCGCAACTCCTCTTGCAGGGCTTGCACTTGCCTCTGCAAAGCTCTGAAATCTTCTTCAGGTGCCACATTCCTTCCACCACCATGGTTTCTTCATGGAGGCATTCTTCCTCACTCTCTTCTCACAAACCTTCCATAGATCCTGGTGCAAACTACCTCACTTTCGACGATCTACTCACACACTCAGGAACTCTTGCTTTGATACCACCTAATGGGGACTCAAAAATCGCTCACCCCAAACTCTCAGAATTCTCATTCGAAGCCAAAATTTTGCTCATGCTAAATTCTCAATTCTCATTCAATAATTTTAAAAAGATTACATTAATGGTAGCAGTCTGCCAAATAAACTCCTTATTCCCGAAAGGTAGTGTATTTTTAATTACATTACAGCATCTTTCGCCCAGGAAGAATAACAGTCTAAACTGGTCCAAGAATCGCTCTCTTGCCTTCACGCTTGCAACTAAGGCTCAGCGGTTTTTTGACCCTTGTGCATGCCTTCGCTCACCCTTTTAAAATCTCTGGCATGACTCTTCATTTCCCTTGTCTAACCCTTCATTTCATTTCCTGTGCCTCTTCGTTGTCTTCGCCTTCGAACGCCTTTCTTTTTGATCCTTGATCCTTGTCTGCTTTCACTGCACCTCGGTGCCACGTGCCTTCAATGTTGCCACTGTAGGCTCTGTCCACCTGTCAACCATTGATGGCATTTGGTATGCCACTGCTCGAAAGATTCCTCTATAACGGTCCTTGTAACTGCTTGCGCTTTCTTTTCTTTCATTGGTCACGAAAATGCGACATGTCGCGATATCGTGACATTTTCGGATTCCCTATCTTCTAGCCTTCTTCGAGTCATGAAAATGCAACATGTCGTGATATCTTGACACTTTCAACTTCTCTGCCTTCCTGCCTTCTTCGAGTCGTGAAAATGTGACATGTCATGATATCGTGACACTTTTCTCTCTTGCGCCTCCCATCATCTTCTGGTCGTGAAAATGCGACATGTCGTGATATCGTGACACTTTTCTCTCTTGCACCTCCTCTCGTCCTTTGGTCACGAAAATGTGACATGTCACGATATCATGACATTTTTCTCTCTTGCACCTTCTCTCGTTCTTGGGTCACAAAAATGTGACATGTCGCATTATCGTGACACTTTTTCTCCTTAGCGCCTTCTTTCGTCCTTTTGTCATGAAAATACGACATGTCATGATATCGTGACACTTTTTCTCCTTTGCATCTTCTCTCGTCCATGGGTCGTGAAAATGCGACATGTCACGATATCGTGACATCTTTCCTTTCTAGCTCTTCTTCCTCCTTTTCGATCGCAAAATCGTGACATGTGATATCGCGACATCTTTCCTTACTACCTCCTCCTTGCCTCTTAGGTCGCAAAATCGTGACATGTCACGATATCGCGACATCTTTGCTCTGCTTTCTCCCTCTCTGTTTTGGGTCACGAAAATGCGACATGTCGCAATATCATGACAATTTCCTTCCTTGCTTTCTTTCTGCTCCTTCGGTCGCGATTTCGTGACATATCATGAAATCATGACATCTTCTCTAGCCTTTCATGTCTTCTTTCGGTCATGATTTCATGACATGTCATGAAATCGTGACATTTTTTCTTCGTACCTTCTCTCTCTTATTTCGGTCACGATTTCACGACGTCATGAAATCATGACATTTTTGCTCTATGCCTTCTCTCTCTTCTTTCGATCACAATTTCATGACATGTCATGAAATCATGACATTTTTGCTCTGTGCCTTCTCTCTCCTTCTTGAGTCACAAAAACATGACATGTCACGATATCGCAACACTTTTCTGTGTCACGATTTTGCGACACCAAGGCAAACACTTAGAAATTTTGTTTTTGATGCGAGATTGCTCTGCTGCCACCGGATGCTCCGCATCAATCTATCTACATGCACTTGATCTAAATGCATTGCTCCCTCTAAACCTATCTCTCTCAACCACTACTAGTCATCAGCATCCAACATATCCCTCACACTCTGAAATATTGCTCTAAATGTGTGGTATGGTCTGATAAATTTTAACGATCTTATTTCTCTTGGATATGTATTACCTCCCTGACTTGCTTCAACACCTTCAATATACATAATTTCCTTGCTTATATATCATAATGGAATTGCAATTTTCTACCCTAAACTTACCTTTAGATGCATATTTTTTCAAAGTGAATGCACTAACAGATCGACAAGTAGTAGTAATATGATCACAAAGCACACTATGGGGTTTACTTTGATTACACTTAATATCAAAAATGAAATCCCTAATACGAGTACAATCACATTAAAAACCATGGAAATTTAGTAGGTTAATTCTTTCCTCCCCTTCGAATTTGAGTAAAAACCCTCTAAGTTTTCATCCCAACTGTCAAAGCTATGGAGTTAATGATTTGACTTACTTCTTTAATTATTTCCAAGTATCCAACTGATCATTGGTCTATGACACATCAATATTAATTCATTTCCTATTACTAATCATGCCTCACTCAACTCAGGCCACCTCAATCATCCTATCTCGATCATAAAGGGGATACATTAATTCTCTAATTCGTTCGAGCTACAACATTTCCCAAGTGCTTGAAATCCTAGAATTTCATCATGCGTGTCCCATTGTTATGGCCTCTTATCTTACATGATGTCTTATCATCATCTTTTCAATGAATCCATCAATCTATTTTGTAGATATGTATTTATGCACCTTATAGTTTTTACATAAAATCTTATGTATTTTCAAGTTCCTAGCTAGCTTTATCAATATTCAAGCTTTGCCTTCTCAATGAAGCTTTTTTGAGTGATGGTCTTTAATAAATACAAGTGTGGCTATCACAGTTAAGAATATTATTACCTTCCTAGTAATTTTTTGGGTCACGCTTACCTCATCATAATATGTCATTCCCATTTCTTACCACTATCACTCCACTAACAATGATCTTGGTCATGCCTACCTACCCGCAAGGTGCCATCTCAAAATTTTACACATTATCACTCATTCGATAATGATTAATATTATACAAAGTTGAGTTTAATTGTTTATAGTTATTTCTTTATCTTAAAAACTAAATTATCTTATTATCATTCATTCAATAATGGTTATGGTTATTCTTGTTCCATGCAAGATACTATTCCTAGGTATACTTAATCTATTATCATTCATTTGATAATTTTTAATGGTCATGCTTGCTCCACACAAGATGCCCTAAAAAACGTTACCTAATCCTAGAGAATATCTTATTGTTCAAGAGATACCCCTAAAGTTGTGATGTGGTCTTGTGACCTTCAAAGGCCATAATTTTTCTAGTTTTGCAAGTCCTTCCTGACTCGTTCCATTGGAATTTCTTTCAAATTTTACCTTTTTGATTTAATACAGAGGAGGTCTTTATGTTAAAACAAATCATTGAATATTTTTTCATTGGGTTTTCATGTGTAGATATTAATACCATATGTGTTGTGTAGTGGTGTAAATTATTATTTAAATAGTGTGTAATGCACTATTAAATTCGACCACCACTTGGTGGTTGGGTGGAATATTACTCTCTAGGTGAAAGTGTTTGGATGGTGGTGGTTTTAGGGAAGCGAGCACTTCTCAAATATTGGGGTTTTCACCATGGTTAAGGTTCATGTTGGCTTTGTCCCTGCATTCTTTTGCCATGGCTAAGATGTTCAACTTCTTTCTCTAGCCAAAGGCCATGTTTGTAATCAGAGGCTGCTTAGTATTTCTAAGAAAATAAAATAATAAAATAAAATATTTTTTTTGTTTACCTATTCTTATAGTCCATAAAATATGGTGGTGAAATTTTCTATCTATCATTTGGGATTCCTCAAACTACCCCATTGAAGTCTAACTTTAGTTTCATTCTAACTAGTTGACCTTGGATTCTGAGAGGACCCTCTTCTTTCTGTATTTCACTTTGGTGCCATTTTTTTTTGCCACCCTAGGATTTTGATAAGTTATAATTTCTCTCAATTGTACTTCAAATAGTTAGTTAGCTCTCCTCATGAGATAACTTAAACCATCAATCTCTACTAGTGATGGGTATGGTCACTCTTATATCTCATATAAGGTGATAAATATTATCATGACTCTGGTAATGGTATTAGTCACACTTGTCCCCCAAAAAGTATCATTTCATAGGTGTTTTCAACTACCAATAATGGTAATGGTCACACTTACCTCTTCATAAGGTATCGTACTCAAGAAGAGACTACATTTTCCAAGATTTTTTTTTATCCTTGGTCAGCATTGGCTCCATCGATGTGCAATACTCGATGTGACCTCTACATGTTAAGGTCCTTAGGTAGAACATATTCCCAAAGTAGCACATCAAATCTACTAACTTCACAGAAGCTTCTAGTCATACGACCTAGAATCCTAACCTTTGAAACTTAGGTTTTAAATCGTTAAGCTTTGGTTTACCAACTATGACATTGGTATCACTGGTTTGACCAACCCCAAACTCTGATCAAGAAACTGTGTGCTCTTATACTATTAACCTCTTACTATATTGGATCTTATACTAGCATTATTTTGTTGTCCTAAATTTGATACCAACGTAACAAACCCCAAAATCCAACCAACTCAAGAGAGTGAAATTATTATTATTATTATTTAGATATATATATATATAATAATTACCCAATAGGTAGAAACCATAATCAAGGATCATTGGAGATTATCTTCAAATTAAGTTGTAACTCAACAAGGCAACACACTAAGAAATGACATGGTCATCATCTTTCATGTGTACAAAAGTGGCCAACTCTCGTTAAGACCTGTGGGTTTACCTTCATATGTCCACTGTATAAGGATACTTCAAATGGTTACTCTACCTTTATAATTCTCCATAAATGTAGAAAGTCTTGACCATAGAGTTTAGGATTATCTCTTTCTCAATCCACTCGATAATAAGAATGCCAATTCCCTTACTAACCCAAGTCTATCTAGGTTAGCCCCATCCTAAGTCCATATAGGATGGTGTTAAGGAATATGCCTTGTAGATTAGACATTGCACTTCCATAGTGGAATACTTAACTAATAAGTATTAGTTATTCTCATTTCCATGATGGGGTAACTAGGGTATTTATTACTCCATGTAATAAAATCACATAGACACACCAATTTCTATACCCCGACTCATGTTCATAAGACTTTCCTATATTTTATGATAGGAAACAAGATCCAATCCATACCACTTAATATTTCCCCCAAATAATCCTTTATTTGGGTCTCATTAGAGTTTGGTACTCAAGTGTACCTTACAAATAGATCCTATATGTTGTCTTCCTGGAACTCCCTTAGGATTTGAACATATCAATCTAACCTTGATTATTTATCTCTCTTCATTAGGAAATATTAATTCTAAACACTTAATTAATCGATTGAAGTCCCATACATGAAATTTAATCTTTAATTAAACACATTATCGTTACCTCCTGATAATTAACCTAATCATAGCATTATAAGTCATTCATCATTAAACAATGTAATAAGTTACATATTTCACTCATAAATGAGTATAATCAAAGACTTTCCATTTTACATTCCATGTAATATAATGGTATATAACATTAAATCAATATTCAAATGAAACTCAACAATTTTATTTTCATGATTTATTCTTTTTACTAATTCTCCCATGTTATTGAAGTACAAACGTAACCTCAATAACTAGATCTAGAAAGAAGTAAATGCAAGATCAAAATATGAATATACACATAATATATCTTGGAAAACCTTTTTGGGAAAAATCCAGCTTTGGAGCATCCACTTTATTATAATGATATAAAGGAATCTCATAATTCTTTTTTCCAAATCATCAATAAAAATATGAATACATAAAATCCCCATAATTATTACATCCCAAAATTTTATAAAAGATTTATCAAAGTAATCACACTTTCAATGATCATATAACTAATAACAATTTTTTTTTAAGAAGAAACCTTATAAATTCCTTCAATAATGGATTTCCCATCCGTTCTTTTCAAAACAGTCATTTTTCCTCAAAATGAAATTCTAATATAATCATGCATTCATCTTATTAAATTAAATAAAGGATATAAAGAAGAAACTCCAAAATTTCGTCAAGAATGTATTTCCCATACATTCTTCCCAAAACAATCATTTTTCTACAAAATGATTCTATCTTGCATTTAGTCTTTCCACAAAACTAAATTCATCTTGCATTCAGTTTTTCCACAAAACTAAATCCATCCTTCTTTCTATTTTTCTACAAAATTGAACCTAAATTTAAATCAATTTCTCCACAAAATTAATCTAAGGTTTCATCCAATTTTTCCACAAAATTGATTCCTAAATTCATCCAATTTCTCCATGAAATTGATCCAATATTTTATTCAATTTCTCCATGAAATTGATCCCAAAAATTTTACTCAATTTCTCCATGAAATTGATCCCACAACACAATAAATTTGTCCACAAAATTGATACCTATAGTTCCTTCAATTTCTCAAAATTATTACTTTAAACCAATTCCTCTAACAATTTCCACAATTGTTTTATATTCTCCTTTAAAGCATAAGGGTTAATGTATAAAAGAGGTTTCATTAGAAAAAATAGAGTTTATTTCAATAAAATAAAGTTTTAAGTTAACTGAATATCATCCAATGAATTTAATCTATGGAGAGTCAAACATTCAATCAATTTGTCAAACAATAACAACAAATCCAACTTAGTCAATTTGGTCAAACTAAAATGTCTATCAACTGGCACTCCAAGTGGTGGCTACCCTAACCACTGCCTGGTGGTCAAGCTAATAGGGGCAAGCACCCTTATTTCTTTATTCTCACATGCTCTCATAGGGAGTATATGGGATAAATTCCACACACCTTATAAAAATATTAACTCCTACACCCCAAGTGACCAGCGCTAACTAGGCAACCTAGACCTTGAAGATAAGTCAAACACAAGGAACCATGTGGCAACTAATAATAGGTTACAATTGTCACCCGCAAATCCAAAGATCTAATACCAAGCACATAGTTTCTTGGCTTAAATGCTATGGATATGTTGGCTTCTATAAATAATACATGTGCCCCTCCCATGGTGCATATGGGATAAGGCACTACTTTGCAAGGGACTTGCAAATATTTATCCCACATTCACTATGGGACAGTTTTACAAGGTATTAAATCCCGCAAGTCTCACTTAAGTTATCAAGCACCTAATGGTGTTCAGGCAAAGACTACAACCATTTTGACTTGGTGGTTTGCTTAGCTTAGTTGGTGGTTAATTTTTTTGAATAAGCTTTTAAAAATCTCTTAAGTACAATATCCCACATGGATTGTGGGTCAGTTCCATAGTTTCATACAGGGAGTAGCACTTCCTTATCTACTCGACTATCATTAGGTTGTCAAAACAGCTCCTACGCTTTGCTCAGGCAGAGTCTCATATGGACCATTGGTGGTGTTGTGCCATGTGGTAGCCAAATATAAGGTCAATTAAATTTAAAGAATTTATAAATATTAGGGAAAGATAATCTTTCCACCATTACATAGATAATTGGCCAGATCTTCACAGACCAAAGATAACAATAGAGCACCTTAAAAAGACTTTGAGTAGAGGTCTTCTACGCATGATTTAAATTTACTGAATAAGTCTAAAAAGGGTATCAATTTCTAATAAAATATGCAAATTAATAACATTTCAAGCCTATCGAAGGAACACAACCATTGAGCCTTGGAGAGGGTATATAAAGAGTAACAATAGATCCTATTTAAATCATACCAATATAATGAAATAAACTTCATTAAAGCAATGGTAAGTTCTTCCAACGTAAATATCCTGAATGGATAGAATTCCAAACTTTCTCTTCGTGGCCTCCAAGTATCCTTCCAGATTGGTCTCTAAGGATGCCTCTAAGACTCCACATGGTTGTGCTCCCAGTCATGACCTAAATCTCCCTTTTTCCCTCCTTTGAGATACTCCCAAATTTAAACCCCTATGGGCTTATAAAAAGACATTTTCCCCCCTATTCCAAGGTGAAATATGCCTCCCATTAATTATTGATTTCTTCCATATAGAAATAAATAACATGAGGGATACATAAGTCAAAAATAGATAAAGAGTAGGGACTAAAATGACTAGCTTTCTTGTTTCATGTCCCCTCCTCAGGAATCTTATCTTCTTATAATATTACAATTGTAACCCAAAGGGAGAATTGAAAAACCCTTTCAAATAAAATAACCATATTTCTTTTCAATCAATTGAATATTCTTTTTGTCCAATTAAAACCAAACAAAACTCACCTAACTACATTACAAAACTTATCATATCATTAATATAACATGTAATTAAATTAATTAAACCATGATTAGTGTCAAATATTAATATTGACCATTAACATTGACATTCACCCCCTTTTTTGATGAATCATTTGAAGGATTTATTTCTATCAGGTATTTCAATATCGGTGGTTGACTTCCTTGCTACCTTAAATAATACATATTTTTGCAAATCAGAAATGCATTAGCAATACCATTTTTTAAACATCCAATATTTTTAATTACTCATCATATTTACAACTACAAAATAATATTAAGCATACATAATTTATATCAATGATGAGACCTACCAAGGAGGGTTGTGACAACAATATCATCAAATATGAATGTAAATTGTTAAGCTGTAATCTTATTGTAGTGGTGAGGGTTTTGTCCTCTCTTTAATAGGTCCAATGTTCAAAATACACTCAGTATGAGGGGATTGGGACCTTTCATAAAAATATGTTTAAACTCATTAAAAAAATCAAGTGACATTAGCTCAATCGGTTAAATTTCTCAATGTTTAAGGAGGAGACCCAAGTTCGAATCTTGCCAAACAATACATGGGTAATATCCAATATTTATCGTAATACTACTATGTGGTGATGATGTAATACAAGTGGGACCCATTTCAATACCATATAACTAATTGAAAAATATGAATGTAAATGGCCAAAATTATTTATTTAATAACATGAAAAATACTTACAGTAAAATTGCTCAAAATCTGTATACAAGCTTCAATATTATAAATGCTCGTTATGATAATCATTTAGAACCCATTTTCCTAATACAATATATGGATTTTTATCTTCATAATATAGACATAGAAAGGTGACTCTTCAATACTTGGCTATTGCACTCCTCATATATCTGATAGTTGCAACCTTTCCTATTCTATACATAAGACAAGAATCTCATGTCCTTTGCAGGCTTTTCATCTTACCACTTGTATACAAGACTCTTGACTCTCTAGTTAATTACACACTTAAATCTATGACACTTGTGCTTCTACATGCACTCCTAATACATGATACTTGTGCATATCCTCATATTACATATTTGTACACTTACATACATTACACTTGTGAATTTTCTCTCATTACTTGCACACTAACATGCATGATACTTTGTATTGTAGAGGGGTAAAACTACCCTACCAAGTATGATTCTTGGTTGGATCTGCAAGGAAGCCAAGGTGATGATGGGGGTATGTTATTCTCTATACCTCAATGTAAAATAGAATGGATAAGGGTTCACTAGGAATGATTTAAGGACTCAATCCAAGTCTGGGAGTTTAAGAATGTTTGATGTATATGGTTCAAGACAATCACCTATGTTTTGGCCTTTATAGATTTTAAGTTATAAAAGATAAAGGACAATGCAAAAATATAGAATGAAAGAAGACAAAATCTAACCCTAGAATGATTCTTTGTTTGAATGATTTATATCCTAGGGTTATAAAGTAAAATACTTTTGAGCAAGGGTTCAAGAGAAGATGCACAAACAATATTAAACCCTAAGTGCACACTATATGTTGTTTATTTTTCAAATACCTAGAAATTGATTAAATATATTTCTTTTATATCAAGTATAGGATTATGACAAAAATAGAAATCACACAATAAATAGCCTAAATATTAACTAGGGTACTTATCTTATCCGATGGTTGATCCAAGATTTATCTTTCATCCAGTGATATCCTTTTAAACCAAATTTCTATAATTCCTGCAAGATAACTTAAAAAACACTTGAAAAATATGATTAGCATTAGGGGGCCTACTTGTTCCACTATATAGAAATGCTTGGAGGTATATTATTCAAGACCCCTAGGTCCTTTTAGATGACCTTTGAAAATAGAAGCGAGAGTTGACCTCTATAATATGAGCATGCACAATGAAAATGCAATAGAACATAATGATAAAATAGAGCACAAAATGCACTAATATGGTCTAAATACAGTATATAACATAAATCTAGGGTTTAGGGGTAAAATATTACCCCAAATATAGTCTGTGCAAAATTGCACCTCGTAAGGAGCGATCGTGATTTCATAGATCGATGAAATCACACCCTGAAATGACCAGGCATGAGCAAAAGCAAGGAGAAAAATTCTAAAAATATATGAAGATACATAATAAAGATAATTAAAATGTAGATAAGTGAAAATACCGAGAAGATAGTACAAAAGTAGGTAGAAGGGTTTAGGTCTCCTAATATTCGATCTCTCCTTGGGGTTTCAATGCTTGTCCACCAAGATTCATGACACATAATCCAATGCAACAGAAAACAGAGCTTCAATAAACTATATTTCACACTTGCAAGTTAGCTTGCTTGTAGAATAAAATAAATCACTTAAAGAGCACTTTTGAATTCAAATAACTTGCATGAGAAGATAATTAAGCTTGCTTGATTCATGCATGGAAATAGAAGACTTCAAATGTCACGACCCATTTTGGCAAGCCTTTCTACGTACGGGAATGGGACTTATCTCCTAGGTTGGTATCCCTGTGAAGTCAATTAATGCTAAATTGGGCATTAAATTGGGAAACTTCTAGAGTAGAGATTTACTTTTTAAATATGCTTAATTAATTTAATTACCTTTATTTTAGAAGGAAATTAGGTAGTTTGCTTTTTATGAGCTTGTTCAATTTTAAATTGGATTAAAAAAAATACCTTGTAATAAATCTTTCCTTCATATGGCAACTTTGGGAAGGTTGAGATAATAGATAATATTCTGGCCTTATCTCTATGGATTTCCTTTCCATTAAAATAATATATATATAAAAGGAAGCCTGCTCATGGGATAAGAAAAAGAAGATTAAAATATATATATATATATTTAAAAGCATATTTTCTGAAAGAAAGAAAGCTAAATATATATAATTAGAAGCATCTTTTCTGAAAGAAAGAAATAAATAATAATAAATAAAATATTTAAATATATAGAAACATCTTTCTTGTCTAAGAAGAAAAAGCGTTATAAATCACCATTGTGATTGGAAAAAATGAGGGAGGCTATGTTATGTTGGGGGTTGGAGGAGGATACGAAGGAAAGGCTCTTCAACAAATTAGGCTCACATCTGTGTAGAAGCTAGGTGAGGAAGATTCCATTCTTACTTCATGTGTTTGGATATTTTAGTTGTATGCCTTCTTGATTGAATAATTATGAATGTTAAATTATGTGCTTACCAATTTGTTTTAGAAAATCTTCGGTATAATAGCATTATTGGTTTGGATTCATGTCTATTATGGACCCTTATGAGGAATAATAAATACCCATAGTCTTCATGCATATATATTAAAGGAGAGTAATATTCTCTAATTGGGCCAAGCTTTACTTATGTAGCCACAAAATCAAATTTTATGTTTGTCTGAAGCAAGCTTCTACACTTGCAAATGATGTAGTGATACTAGTTGAGTATATGAATTGTGGAAGCTATGATATATCCATATCAATGATATTAATATGGTATGATCGATTCATCACCGAATTGCCATTGTAGGTGCAGTAAATTAGGTGAACCATGAACATACAATCCTCTAGGTAAGTTAGCCTTACCACGAACTTTGGATGAATCTACACATTAGCTTTCTTCTTTCACAGTCGAATCGTCTCGTCGTCGACTAGTGGATACCCTACATCTACAACAATATTCATTATGTAAAAACCCTTTTCCTCATTTGAATGATGTTAGTCAGTCATATATGGTAAGAAGGAAGTTAATAATAGAAGTCAAAGTTATGGGGTTTCATCATTGTTATAATGTTGTCAATATTGGCTTAACTACCTCATGTTTATGGGCTATAAAGTAACAACTATGGAAGTGTCACCAGGATCAGAGCTATTAGTGGCCTATAGTGGACTGCACTTCACAAAAAACCTCATTTGGGGAAAACATTACCATGTTAAGACTTGACTACTTGCATAAATCACCTCTTGAAACCTTGTGTTGAATTTTGTCGAGGATGACAAATGAAACACGTCTGTGAGATAGTCAAATAGAGAATTCCTTGATTGAGTGGTAATATTTATATTAATCATAACCTTACAGTATCATGGTCATCACATATGTATTAATCAAATACAATATCAATATTTTTACCAATTAAAGGGCCATAGATGGTGAACTAATTGGTGTACTTGTCGATTATTCGATAGACTCCTTGTGCCCATAGATTATTACCCCATTGGATGTGCTCGAGATTCAAGATGCATTATCATGTACAGAACCCCCCACCCTCTTGCAAGGAATACTTTGAGAAATCATTTTGATTGAGCCCTTTGATAACATAGTAGAACCTTTGCCTTACCAATCTAATTAAACACTCAAACCCTAGTCAAGCTGGTGGCTATTCTTCTTTGATGCCTCACAAAACAATAGCTTTGTATTCACTTTTGTGATGTATAATGTGTCACATTCACTATAGTTATTAATAATGCAAGCCTTTAATTAATGGTTGTTGAATCTCTATGCTTGATTTTGTATTCTATCACGAGAAACTTCGTCGCCCATGTATTGTCCTCATGTATGATTTAACATAGGTAGCGTCCTATGATATTGGATGTTGTGAGGAGCTTTTGTATGTTTAGAAAAAATATTTAATTCTTAAATTTAGGGAATGGTTTTACCTTACTTTCAATAGAACGAATGGTTATGAGTAATTATGGAACCAATACAAGGAAGCATACAAAACTAAAATATGTATAGAGATTATAACGATGTTATCATGTGAGATATTATTGGCATTTTAGAAAATGATATGTGTGGTGGATTAGATATTTGTGCTATGTAATAAGGTGAATTATAATAATTTCACCTGGGGGAAAATGTTAATAGATTTATAATAACCTAAAGTAAAGTTGATATCTTTCTAATTTGAAGTATAATTGATTGAATTGGTAAAATATAGAATCCAAATATTATTGGTTATTTTTTATTAGAAATTTTAGATCAAATTGATTGCTAAATTTTATGATCAAGTGGAATTATATAAATTACATTTATACTCCTTTAGGTGTATTATAAGGAAATTGTATAATTTGCACCATATGTTTTATCTTGCAAATGAATGTGATTAACTGGAAGAATGGAAGATCTTCTAGTTTTGGAAGGATTGGATTGGTATCCATTCCTTCGGAAGAGATATGGAAATCTTCCCAATGTTTGGTTATAATCCAAACAAATGATGGTTTAAATTATGAATCAACCTTATTTATGAAAATATTAAAGATGAAGGAATCATCTATTCATTATTGGTGATTTTTTTGTATGTGATATACAAAGATGTGATGCATGTTTGCATATAAATGATGAATGGGATTAAGAATTAATCCTTGTTATGATGAATGAATTGTTTATTCATTCTTGGAGATTTTCTATGAGAACTAACTGGAAGTAATGATTTTAGTAAAATTTTAGAGTTCGTATGTAAAATACATACTATGACTTATTATGAAATTTTTAACGAATGGAATCCATTAGAAGAATGGATGATCTTGGTGTCCATCCAGGAAGAGGTATGGGAATCTTCCAAACATTCCTAAAAATAAAAGGAATGGCATTTATGATTGGGATTAGAAAAGTAAATTATTTATAGATGGACTTTGATGCTATATGATTTATAAAAATTTATGGGTATTTCCTCTTTTGAGAGATTAATTGAATAGTATTAAAGAAAATCTTGGAAACAAATTTGGTATCGTTTGGAGATAAGATAAATAATCTTTGGATTGTATTTTTATAACCAAATTAGCAAGATAATTAGAGAATATGTTGGATCAAATTTTGGGAAAAATTTGATAACTGTTTACAAATGCATTCTTGAAAACTTTGTGATAGAGGATGAAGTAATTGAACGCATATTGGGATCCAGTAAAGGAAATAAATTGATTTGAGAGCTAACCTTGGATTGAAATACAAAAATTGTGTAGGATATTTGATGTATCTTTAGCTCACACATGGGAATAAAGTAATGAGATGAATCTTGGATCAAATTTAGAAAGCAAATTTGATAGCAATTGAGAATCAATTGAATGGATTAATATGTTGTATCCAATGAGAAATTAGACTCATATTGATTTGTATATAATCAAAGGAAATAGCTTTACTATAATAAGATTTATATTACCCATGCTAAACCTCTAAGGGTTTACCTTTATTAACCTAATATTAAGAAGAAAGGTGGTTGACATGGGTTGTTACAACAAGTTACATTTGTGAAATAATAGATAAGTTAAATTGTTAGCTTAAGTTATTAATTTAGGCAGAATGGTTTATTAATGAATTAATAGTATGGGACATTAAATCATGGATTGACTTTGTTTCAATTATATAGAGTAAAATCGAAATTCATTCTTAAGGGAGATTATATGGTTCTCCTTAACATCAATACAACTTCTCCAAAATAATATTTCAATGATTATCATAAACATATGAAAATTCTTAGGATGGCTTAGAATCAATAGATTTTTTAATTGCATCATGAGTTTAAAAGGGACAAATGAATTCCTTATTGGTATGGGAAATACCTTAATGATACAATGATGACTTAGAGAAAGGAATTAGGAAAGATTCCTTAACTGCATCATGATTTTAAAATGACATATGTATTCCTTTTTGGTATGGTAAATACCTTAATGATATAATGATGACTTAGAGAAGGAAATTAGGAAAAATTCCCTAATTGCATCATGAATTTGATAAGGAACGGTTGTATTCCTTTCCATGTATAATTGATTGAAAAGGACCCATAGTGGCCTTCTATATTTGTAATATTTGACATCCTAAGTTTATGAATATGAGGAAAGTACATATTTTGGAGGCTAGGTTTATTCCCCATGAGGGTTCCCAGGATAAACAATGTGTTACTCTTTTTGTTGTTTGATGTGTTAATTCTTGTGCATGTTGTTTTACTTAAAAATGAAATGGATTTAATTAGATGAGATGGTTAAATGCTTGATGAAATAGTTATGCAATTCTTAGGTTATGTCAATATGTACTATGATGTAAATAATGTATGCTTAACTTTAATATGTTGATGATTTAATGATATACAATTATGTCAATTATTTTTTGGATTATGTTGGGTAATTATGAATGATGTAGTTAGTTAGCTTTACCTTTCAACAACTAACACTTGATGTATTCAATGGTTGTATGGATGCAAAAAGTAAAATGTAATGGAATGTAAATCTTGCTCAATTGAATATCTCATGAATACTACAATCTCAAGAATCATAATGTAATGGATTATATTCCTTAAGGAGTAATCAAATTATGTCCACTCATAAACATTCATGGTTGGTATAACCTAAAATATTATGATAACAAATTATGGATTAATCCGAGTGGAAACTCGGAGTGGGTTGGATCCCATGAAGAGGCAATTGGGACTTGGGTTGTGAACCAAGTTAGACTTTACATTCTAAATTAAGTATTGAATGTACATGAGGAATGGGTACTCCCATGATGGACAAATAATGTCCTTTTGTAATGAACTTAATTGATTCATTTATATAATAACAAGGGGTGAACAAATAAGCCTTAAGAAGTATAAGGTAATATAATCATGACATTCCAAGGATTATGTAATTTTAATCATGAGTAGTGATTTTGTTATCTTAGTGACCCCATTGGAAAGATGTGGGTTGGATCTAAGATCTATGAATAACCATTGTTGAGATTATTTCATTATGATGGGTTTCCATTTTCAAGGTATTCACCTATATACTAGGTCTTAGTTAAGGATGATTTCCATTTTATGAGGGATGAAATTTAATGCTTTGCCAACGTTCCCATATTCAAGTTGTATGAGGGTTTTGTAGAAGCTGATCACTTCTACTCAAGAGTGACTCTGATCAAGTCTTAATATCTTTTGATACTATTAGCCTTGATAGCTTACAATCCAAATGGAATAATTATATTTTAGCTCATGATTATAACCCTTGCCTCATGAAAGATGAATGTTTACATATATAAAAACATTGTGGTAAAAAATGGGGTTGTTACATCAAACCCTCCTTTTATAGTGGATTGAAATAAAAATGAGCAAAAAAAACCAAGACAAGTTGACGTAAAATAATGTCAACTTTAAAAATTAGGGTTTCCTTAAGAGAAAACTATAGAAATGTGAAATCATGCTCTGCAAGAGCCGACCATGATTTCACAATAGTTAGAAATCTTAAGGAATGTGAAATTACGCCACTCAAAAGTAGACCATGATTTTGCAAAAATAAGACCCCTATGCAATTTTAATGCACTTTGGAGGACCAAACAGAGTCAAAAAAGGAAAAATGATATATTGTTGGAAATCCCTTTTTGAACTTGATCCAATGATATAAGATTCAAGGAGAAAGAAGAATATTTTGTAGGATAAAATCAAGCTCAAATATGACCCTACTTTCCCAAAAGGAAAACAAGGAATCTAGGGAAAATGACTCACCTTAGTGGGTCAATTTTCCATGTCTACAATTTGATTCCTTTATACATTTATGGCCAAGTAAATGCATCAAATAAATATGTATACTCTTATGGAAAAGAAATCAAAAAACACAGAAAAGGGGTGGCCAGGTTTGGATAGAAGGGTGGTGCAAGTTATCACAATGAATACTTTGGACTTTTGTACACAAGGTGAGATATTACTACCATTAATGCCTCTAAGGCTAGTATGCCCCCTCGAGTTTTGAAAGGAATGAAAATTCCTTAAGAAACTTGAAAAAGGCAAGAAAGCAAAGCATAAATTAAAAATAAAGTGCAAGCAAACACCAACATGGCAAGGATTACTAGGTACAACATGAATCTGATGTAACTAGCATGAAATGCAATCTATCTGATGTGAAATGCATGAATAAATAGAATAAATGGAAAGAATTAAGAAGGTAAGAGGAGAGAAGAAGAATAAGAACAAGAACAAGCACAACTTCAAAAAATGTCAACGAGATAGAAACAAAGAGTGGTCAAACCCCAGATAAAGGGTGTTATACCCAAAAGGGATGGTCCAATGTGAAGTGAAAACCCACTATGATTTTAGCACTCGTTAAGATAAAAAATTATTAAATGATGGAGCATGACCTATTATGGGTGATTGCTTTCTAAAAGGATCAAATTATGGAGTGTGACCCATTATGGGTGGTTGCTCGCTAGTGAATACTATGGGGTGATTACCTACTAGGATGCATGTTGTAACCTATTGAAATGGACATGGAGCTTATCTTGTAATGGGGTGTAGTGCCCATTGAGTCAATATGAGTGTAACCTGATAGGGGTGTAATGATACTACTAATATGAAGAATGAGCTAGCAAGTGCTACCCGATAGGGGTGTGTAAGAGTAGGTATGAACCAAAAAAAATGAGAATAACACCATGTGTGTGTGCATGTGCTAGAAGGAATGAGAGAAATAAAATAAGAATAAATAACTGTGCATGCGTGTCCCCTAGCTTAAAGTTTCAACCATTGAAAATTCAATATGGGAGGAATTTTGCAAAAAAAGAAAATAATAGAACGTATATTCTTGTCTAAACAAAGAAAATAGATGAGAAAGAATAATCATGCAAAAGCACAAGGATATACTAGAAGAGGATTGCATTCCTTGACTTTAGAGAGAAACTTATGGTCATTGTAAAAACTTTCAAATTTAATAGATACAAGAAGAAGGATGAATAAAAGAAAAGAGAAAAGGACGAAAAGAAAATAAGGGATGAAAATGTAGGGGCTCTAGTTTGGGACTTCGCTAGGAATTAGAGCTCTAGTGAGAGTGCAATGCATGTGAACTATGATCTAACTAGGTGTCATCACTTACCATTATTACAAAATAACTAAAAATCTATATGATAAAGTAGTCATGAACAAGCAACCGTGCAATTATGATAAGGAAAAATGAAATAGAAATAGAATGCTAGGCAACCATGTAAAATATGATAGGCAACCATGCAATATGAGCAAGCAAATTGAATGTAGCATGACCTATGCTAAATGAAATATATGATGCAAAATGAGGAATCATACATAATATCTTTTGATATGCATTATATTAAATGGTTATTTAAGTTCTTAATCATACAAAGAAGCTAAATAATAGGCACCTGAGCCAAACTTGGTTGTTATGACAAAGGGCCATAACCATTCAAGCTAAAACTTACCTCAAATATCAACACAAGCATTGGTGTTCTTCTAATTTTCATTGAGGATAAGGTCCCCAATCTCAAAAGAATGATTGCAACCTTTCTTAGAGTAATATCATTAGAGCCTATCATGATAGACTCACAAATTCTCTAAGGCATGAATGCACTTTTCATCCAGTAACTCTAATTGGTGCAAATAGTCTGTGCAATACTCATCATCGATCGAGGCATCTTGCAACAATATGCACAATGAGGGAACCTCGATCTCAAAAATAAATATTACCTCAAACCCATATACCAAGACATATGATGAGTTACTTGTAGGAGTACAGATGCTAGTGCCATAAGCCCACAAGGTAGGATAGAATTGGATATGCTAGTCACGATTGGTCTTACTAACCTTATTTAAGATCCTAATCAAGAACTTATTGGATGCTTCAGCTTATCCATTACCTTTAGGGTAATAAGGAGTTGACCATCTATGTTGAATCTTGTAATTAGTACAAATATTATGAACATCCTTATTCTTGAAAAGAGCGTCATTATCAAAAACAATCATTGAAGGAATCTTAAACCTACAAAAAATCTTGTTGAATATAAACTTGAAAACCTGAGCTTCAGTCACTATAGCCAAGGGCATGGATTTGACTCATTTAGTAAATTACTCAATCATTGTAATGATAAACTTATGACCATAAGACAACACTAGGTTAACCTTCCCTATAATTTCCAATCCCCACATGGAAAATGGCTAGGGGGAAGAGATAAACTAACGGTCTTGAGAAGAAGCATGAATAATATGGTCATGGATTTAACACTTATCATAGTAATTAACATAGTCACATGCATATTTCTCCAGGGAATGCCAATAGTACCCCATCCAAAGGAGCATTTTGGCAATAGTATTGTTGCTGAAATGACCTCCACATGAACCTTTGTGATCCTCACCAAGAGCAAGTTGAGATTTGTCGGAGTCAATATATTGTAAGAGGATACCTTCAAAAGAATTTTGATAAAAATTATTGTTGATTATGATAAATCAACATGCTCTTTTGTGCAAAATCTTACGTTTATTATGATCTAAACCATCAGACATCAAACCATTCTTAATGAAATTAAATATATTGATATACCATGGATCAAATGGGAAATATTTGATGTTCAAACAATCTAACGAGAAAATATAAAAACCAAGCTATGTGGGCTCTCAAATTTTTCTAATGATAATTGATTCTTGATCATATTTGAACTCTAAATAAAACAAGGATGCAACAGTGGCTATGGTATTTGTATGGTGATTGGAGGATCTAGGGATAGACTCTATAGTTACTCAATCAAATAAGGACAATAACTTGGTGACATTATCCTTGTAGAACTTAAGTTTATCATCCTAATTCTGATAAACATCGTTAATCTAATTGATCACAAGTTATGAGTCACCAAAGAGTAATACAACTCTAACCTATAAAGCTAAAGCTACTTTAATACTAAGGATAAAAGCTTTGTACTTTATAGTATTCTTTGTGTAGGAGAAATAAATTTTGAAGGACAAGGGTATGAGTTGTTTTTGTGGGATGACCAGAATGACTTCAACACCAACACCCCTCATGAATTAGGCTCCATAAAAAAATAAAGTTCAAGACTCTGGCTCTTCAACTTCGATATTGAAGCACTCATTAATAAATACAATGGCTAAATGATGGGCAGCTTCTAGGAGATCAAAGGCTAACTGATCAGTGATTACCTGACCCTTGATAGCCTTCTAAAGTATGAAAGTCAGGTCAAACTCACTAAGGGCCAATATCCACTTAGCAACTCGACCTAAAAGGTGGGATATAGACATAAAATAGTGCAAAGGGTCAAACTTTACAACTACCAATATCTTATGGTTGAACATATAGTGTCTTAACTTCTGGGAAGTAAGAAACTATGACAAGGAAAAGCTTCTCTAAGAGAGTGTACATGGTTTCATAGCTAACCAAAGTTCTATTGATATAGTAGATAGCTTACTCTATTTTTTTATCATCATGTTTGGCCAACATGGCTTCCAAAGTGTGAGTAGTGACTGTTATGTAAAGCATCAAATACCTACCAGGCATGGGAAGAACTAAGATAGGTGGAGAAGTGAGATACTATTTGAGATCATCAAAAGTTTTTTACACTCAAAATTCCACTGGAAAACCACACCTTTCTTAAGAAGCTTTATATAGAGCTGACACTTATCAGCTAACTGGACAATGAACTTATTAATAGCCTGAATCTTACCTTGCAGGCTACACATATCATGAACCTCCCTGGTGGACTTTTTGACACAAAGAAATATTGTATTAATTTATGATACTTTAATACCTAACTTGGGAAATCAAACCAACTATGTGATGTTTAGTTGATTTGAAATATCATGGTATTGCTAACATATTGCCAAGATGTGCATGATTAGGTACACTCATAGGTGGAAGTAGCAAAATCATCCACTAGAAGTGGGGGTACTTGAGGTTGGAGAAATGATGATTAAGACAACTCAAGGGTAACATTGATGGATACCTGTTATATAGGCATACATTCAATTAGGGATAATCATCAAATAGCTAGCGACCTTGAGCCCCAGATTGATAGCCTAGTAGCTATCATAAGTTTTAGAGGATTAGATAGATGACTAGGTTGATGGAAAGATTCCCTTTTTTTCTATTGCATATATTGTATTGTCTTTTACTTCATCACTATCTACATTAATGGTTTAAGGGATAAAAGCATGCATGAGTAGATTATTTTTGAAAACTCCTTGTTTTGCTTAAACCCTTCAAAATCTGCATGACAAAAGTAATCATCAAGAAAACCTTTTATTTTGTATATATACATATATGTGTGTATATAACTAATAGATGTTTATTTTAAATGATAATAGAATTTCATTTATAATAATAGTTGTTTATTTTAAATGATAATAGAATTTCATTTATAATAATAGTTATTTATTTTAAATGATAATAGAATTTTAGGTCCGAGGTGTAGACCAATTAGTTCAACCAAACCCCATAAGGAGGCGGAGGTCCAAGCTTCAAATCCTGGGCTTTATCGAATTGAATGCTTGTCCCTTTTTTGGTGCTTTCAACAATGTAAAATGTTTAAAATGATTATGGCATGGTGTTATATGGGTGGACAATGCGAACAACTATGTGGTAGCTTCCAGATAGTGCAGAATACTATGGTCGTCATAAAAACCAAAAAACCTACCCGGATTCATGACGGCTACCAATTCCACCATGTAAATTTAAAATAACAATAATAATAATAGAATTTAATTTATAATAATGGTTGTTTATTTTAAATGATAATAGAATTTCAATTATAATAATGGTTGTTTATTTTAGATGATAATAGAATTTTATTTAAAATAATGGTAGTTTTTTTTAAATGATAATAGAATTTCATTTATAATAATGGTTGTTTAATTTAAATGATAATAGAATTTCATTTATAATAATAGTTTTTTATTTTAAATGATAATAGAATTTCATTTATAATAATAGTTGTTTATTTTAAATGATAATAGAATTTCATTTATAATAATAGTTGTTTATTTTAAATGATAATAGAATTTCATTTATAATAATAGTTATTTATTTTAAATGATAATGTAATTTCATAGATGTGGTTTATCTTAAATGATAATATATTTTCATTTATAAATAATAGGTGATAATATAATTTCATTTATTAATAACCATAGTTTTTAAATAAGGATAGGATTTCATTTTAAAAAGAAATAATAAATATTTCCTCTTTTTTTTTTTTTTTTTGATGAGGAACCTTTTATATACAACATATCCGCAACATGTGAGGGGAGAGATTTGAACCTGGGCCTCTCGATAACTGGAGAGTTTTAACTACCCACTTGCTCTCCAACTCCTCTACATGAGCGGATAATGGAAATCTTATTTAAATAAAATAAAGAATGGAGCCTTTCATTTAAATAACTGGGAAACTATGTAAGCAAGACTTATAGGATCGGATTCGAAAGGTCATATTTTTCGAAGGATCTAATCAACTAGGTAGAAGATAGTATCATCACCAACCTTGGAAAGGTTGTGTGTAAGGTAAAATTTTGGGGAATTGGTTTTTAAACATTTAAAAATGGCTTACCTCATCTGACCACCTAAGAAAGAGTTAAGAAGTAATGATTGGATGGTAAGAAGTAATAGTTGGGTGGTAATAAGTTAATGAGTATGGGTCATCCATCAGAGGGTAGAGGACTCGACCCCTTAAGTAAGAAGAGGATGAAGAAGCTAGGGTTCTGGCTGGGAGGCGTACTTATAGAAGATGTGTCAATTAACGATAGCAAAGAGGAAAAGATAAAGTAGTTGGGAAGAGAAGCAAATGAAGAGTGAGCATAAACCAACACTAGAAATAAGCCTACAAACTCCATTTCCATTGCATGGTTCTGAAAAAAAATATCAGGTTGGTAATCATGTTGCGCAAACCTTGGTTTAGGTTGAGTTTTGTTTGGTCTATTTTAAATATTCTATCGTTCGTAACCAATTGGTTACTTCCTTTGCTTTTGTTGATAAATGTCCTAGTTTGATAGAACTTGCTACCATAGCTCCTTCCCTGGGTATGAGCTGGTTAGACTTGGGCAGTGGCCCTAACCTTTATAAGAAGCTTTTAGTTACCTTGGGATACCTCATCTTGTTACAGTTGCTATATGTGGGATGTATGCTTGAGTAGGAAGCTTGTGGTGGGCTATCATGGCCAGTAACCACAACAATTCTTGCTAATATTATGTCTAGGTGTTTTAATCTATAACTCTAAACTCCCCTTAGCTTTGTATTTTCATTGATGCTCAGTTTGAACCAAGCAACCTATGCAAACGTAGGGTCCACCTACCTGAGTGCGCCTTTAAGAGTTTAACCACCACCTCTTTATAATTTTCATATCCATTGTTGATATCCACTTAGGGTCTTTTAGATGCCACATTAGCAGCGATGACATTATAAATAGTCTCTACCAGTTGAATCCAGCGAGATAGTTATTCTATCGATATGTTGCGATCGTGGTTGTTCACACATCCTTGAGGTCTGTGTTAGGCTAATAATGCTAGTCTATTGTGTGGATAGAGCCTTGATAGCTCTCTTTCTCTAAGCGTTCTTTATTTTTGGGTAGAGCTCATGCTGGTTTTTATTCATTTGGGTGGTTAAATGTTATATAGCAAAGATTGATGATTAAATAAAGAAAAATGTTGTTTTGTTTATTAGAGGAAAGAATATTCAATTCATAGAACATTGTAAATGGTTGTTTTATAGATCAAAGGTTATAGGACTTTGGTTTATAAAATAAAAATAAAATTATTTATTTAAGAATTGAAGTAGAGGAGCTTTGATTTATTAAATACAGAAAATGGTTGTTTTATAGATTAAAGGTTTTGGGACTTTGGTTTGTAAAATAAAAATAAAATGATTTATTTAATAATTGAAGTAAAGGAAATTTGATTTATTAAATAAATAAAATGGTTATTTTATACATTAAATGTTATGAGACTTTGGTTTATAAAATACCAAGAAAATGATTTATTTAAGAATTGAAGTAGAGGAGCCTTTTATTAAATAAAAGAAAGGTTTTTTTATTTAATAGAGGAAAGAATCTTTAATTCATAGAACATTGTAAATGGTTGTTTTATAGATCAAAGGTTATGGGACTTTGGTTTATAAAATAAAAAGAAAATAATGTATTTAAGAATTGAAGTAGAGAAGCTTTGATTTATTAAATAAAGAAAATGGTTGTTTTATAGATTAAAGGTTATGGGACTTTGGTTTATAAAATAGCAAGAAAATGATTTATTTAAGAATTGAAGTAGAAGAGCTTTGATTTATTAAATAAATAAAATGGTTGTTTTATAGATTAAATGTTATGGGACTTTGGTTTATAAAATAGCAAGAAAATGATTTATTTAAGAATTGAAGTAGAGAAGCTTTGATTTATTAAATAAAGAGAAAGGTTGTTTTAATTATTAAAGGAAAGAATCTTTAATACATAGAACATTGTAAATGGTTTTTTTATAGATTAAAGGTTATGGGATTTTGGTTTATAAAATTAAAAAAAAATTATTTATTTATGAATTGAAGTAGTAGAGCTTTGATTTATTAAATAAAGAAAATGGTTGTTTTATAGATTAAAGGTTATGGGACTTTGGTTTATAAAATAACAAGGAAATGAGTTATTTAAGAATTGAAGTAGTAGAGATTTGATTTATTAAATAAAGTAAAAGGGTTTTCTTATGGGTTGAAGGTATGGGACTTTGACTTATAAGATAAAGGAAAGTTGGTTTATTTATAATTTTGGTAATTAGGCTTAACTTATGGAAACAAAGAAACCTAGATTATTTAGTGATTAAAGGTATGGGACTTTAATTATTGAATAAGGGTTGAGAGAATTTGTTGAAATAGACCATATGATCTAGTTGTATTTTGTTGAAAAACTCTCATGGGGTAATGAGAGGGAAAAATGAAATTGATGTTCTTTATTGATATCAACTATGCATTAGATGATTAATCTTTTGGATTAAATTTGTATAGTTACAATTTGGTAAAGAAATTAGTATATGCATTTAGAGCATGTTTTTCATGGAACCAGGAGTACCCTGATCCTCTTCTACCTCAACTGATCAATGGAAAGCAAGGAAGGAACAAAGAAGCAGTTGGAACCGATGAATCGGTTTGACTATGTCTAGAATGATTTACTTATGCTCTAGTAGATTAGAATTGTGGGGATATTTCCCTTATGTGATTGATGTAATATATTATTATTTAAGAGTATGAAGGATTTACCATACTAAGATGCAAGTAATAATTGTAAAATGATGAATATTGTATCCTTTAATTTATCATTCGATTTATTTATGTTTAATTTAAATTCATTTTTTATTATGGTCGCTCCTTCAAATGTTGCTTCTTTCTTGGTATCTTTGATTTTTTTTGTTAGATTTAGTATCTAGTATCTTCCTTGTCTTTTTGCCAATAAATAGAAAAGAAAAAAGAATTAAGAAATAAGTTATAGGGTGAACTTAGAAGATGACCTAAGGTATTGAGACCCCTTAGGGTGAACATAGGGATACCTAATGGATTAATACCCCTTAGGGATAATGGTAACTAAGTTGTGGGAAGTCTACATCTGAGTTAAGATATCTCCTCATGGAGATGAGATGGATAACTTAACTCATATTACTCATAGCATACCTAAATATACTGGCTTCTGTATGGTATGGTGATGTGTGTACACCTTTGATGGATAGAAGGTGATAAGTCTAGCTTATCAAGGATGATGAGATAGATGGACTTATTTGTAGTAATACATGGTACATCTACACAAATGGGACTTGTGTGAGGGTGCCTCGTGAGATGTAGCTCTTCAAGAAAACTTAGGGGAATTAAACAAATAGGTAAATCTTATATTGGTTAGGGGTTTATGAATCCCTCTCCTTAGTTTAAAAAATATCTTTTCTTTTTTTTGTGTGTTTTTTTGTTCATTACTTTTGGGTCATTACATTTGATATCAGAGATCTAGGTACAAGGTTATAGAGCTTATTATGTGCTAAAGGGATTTTGATATCCCCAATGAAGGCTCACTTAAAGTATAAGGTAGATATGGGATGATATATAATGCCCTATTTTTCTAGAGTCTAATGGGAGCTAATCCCAATGGTGAATGGATGTTAGGGTACCTTAGTATGGGATTTGGTATTAATGATACATCATAACCTTGGAATGCTACCCTAGTTAGATTCTTGATACTTTTAGCAAAAGAAATTTGTATTGTGGCTTGGATTAGTAATTTAGTTTAATGTGAAGCTATAACCTAATATTTCTTGGTTGTAATCAGGTTGAAAATTACCACTTAAGACTAGGAAAGGGAGGCCTACACCTAGACGAACTCGATAAAATAATATCAAAGAAGAGATTCAAAGGGAGGATCTAAAGAGTTCCAATAGAGGGGTAGAAGACCTCACTACTATGGTCACTACCATGAAGGATCAGATGAGACAAGTGTTGAAAATAATTGTGAATCAAAATTCACAAGATAGAGGTTCGAAGATTGACCAAGCTGATGAGCTAACTGTAGAATAGTTACAAGCTAGAGCCCTCCTAGAAAATAAAATAGTTAGGGATCTAAAAAAAAATTGTATCTCCAAGTTTGATGGAGAAGGATAAGGAAATGCGGTTGAATAATGGCTAAGATAATTAGAGGTTTACTTCATGATAAAAGGCTATTCTCTAGGAACCCAAATGGTTTTGGCCATGATGAACTTAGAGGAAGTTTCTCTAGATTGGTGGGAAACCCACTATGAGAAGACTAATATTGAACTTGTTGATATTCTATGGAAAGAATTCATAGTTATCTTCAATAAAATGTTCCTAATAGAGCATTTTTATGGATTGAAATTTGAATAATTTACCAACCTATGGTAGGGAACCAAAGTAGTGGAGATATACTATAAGAAACGGGTATGACTACTTAAGTATGTACCTAGCTATGATGATAAAAAGAGGGTTTATTAATTTATATATGGGTTGGAATATAGAATAAAGCATGATGTAGACATGCATGAACCTAAATCACTGTAAAAGGTGTATGAATTAGCAAAGAAATCAGAGTTGCACTTCCAATTTAATTATGCCACCTTATCTGAGAAATATCAACAAACACTAAGGAAGAGTAATAGTCAAGGATTCTTGAAATGGGAAGAGGAAGAGGATCAAAATGCCAAGAACCCTAAGAATTTTTAGAAGAAAAATGATAGAAAAATGGGGAAGTTTAGAAGAAATTTCCAAAAGAAAACCAACAATAATTCCAACAATGCAAAACCTCACCATCAGAAACCACGAGTTTTAGCTCCAATAATTAAAGTAGAGGAGTAGAAATCAAAAAAGAGGAAAGGATCCAAGGATGTGTGCTATCATTTTAGAGGTCCATATTATGCTAATCAATATCCATATCAACCA
Organism: Wollemia nobilis; assembly: GCA_028583015.1. Lineage (NCBI taxonomy): Eukaryota > Viridiplantae > Streptophyta > Pinopsida > Araucariales > Araucariaceae > Wollemia > Wollemia nobilis. Next base: position 8,845,409 of record JAQPPZ010016858.1, on the reverse strand, counting down.
AGACCAAGTTCATACAAATCCAAGTAAAAGGATCTTGAGCATTGGATCTATGTTGCAATTGAGAAATAGAATTTAGAGGGGCAAGTTACCCCATTACTTGTAAAAGGTAATATTTTTAATAAGCAAGTAAAATTTTTAATTGATAGTGGTGCCATAGATAGCTTTATTTCTTCTAGTCTAACAAGGACTATGTCAAAAAGGCTAGGATATTTGAACCATGGATGGAAGGTTGAGTATGGTTTTGGATAGAACTACTCAGTAAACCAGTGTTATCCAATGGAATACATTGCCTTATCTAGTAGGACCACATAATGTTTTTTGTATGTAGCTCCACTTAATGCCTTTGATGTAATCCTAGGGATGGATTGGTTATATTCCCATAAAGCCTTGATCAATTTTTAGGATCGATGGATTGACTATTCAGAGAAAAGCGGGGAAAGACTAAGAATTCATAGCGAGCAAGGGGAGTTCAAACCCAATATGTTGTCAACCATGCAATTGAAGACATCCCTTAAGAAAGGAGTAATAGTGTATATTATAAAACTTAATGAAGTAGGTAATGATCAAAAGAGAGAAGTGCTAGGAAAACACCCAATTTTACAATATTTTAAGGATGTATTTCCAAAATATTTGCTTGGACTACCTCCTATACAGGAGTTTGACTTCACAATTGATATTATGCTAGGATCAGAACCTACTCATAGATCACCATATAGGATGAATATCGAGATGTAAAAACTAAAATTTTAATTACAAGGGTTATTAGAAAAGGGATTGATAAATCCAAGTGTGTCACCGTGGGGTGCACCAATTTTATTTATCACAAATAAGGATGGTTATTTAAGATTGTGTATTGATTACAGGATGCTAAATAAGGCTACAATAAAAAATCAATATCGTTTACCTAGGATTGAATATTTATTTGATCAACTAAGAGATGCGATATTGTTTACTAAGATCAGGGTACCATCAGTTAAGAATACGTGACTAGGACACTCACAAAAAATGATTTAAGACTAGATATGGGAATTACAGGTTTACATTTCTACCCTTTGGACTAACTAATGCCCCAGCTATGTTCATGAATCTAATGAATAGTGTGTTCAAAAGATACCTGGATCAGTTTGTCCTTGTATTTCTAGATGATATATCAATATATTCTTAGAACAAATAAGAGCATGATAAACTTCTCAAAATCATGTTAGAGTTGTTAAGGAAAAATCAACTCTATGGAAATCTAGCTAAATGCGATTTTTATATTTCAAAGATACGATATCTAGGACATATCATATCAGTAGAAGGAATCACTGTGGATCCTGAGAAAATAGAGGCCATCCTGAATTGACATTGCCAACTAATATGATAGAAGTTTGAAGCTTCATGGGGATACAAACTACTATAGATGTTACTTAAAGGATTACTCTCTAATTGTTGTGATGATAAATAACCTTCAGAAGAAGGGAAAGAAATTCAAGTGGTTAGAAAAGTGTGAGGCTACTTTTGCATTGCTGAAAAGTAAGCCCACTATCGCACTGATACTAAATATTCTTGACCCTAAAGGGGACTTCTCAGTATGCACAGATGCATCATTATAAGGGTTAGGAGGATTACTCCCTCAAGATGAGTCAATGGTGGTATAAAATTCAAGGAAGATCAAGAAGCATGAAGTTAATTATGCTACATATAATTTAGAACTAGCTGCAGTGGTCCATGCTCTAAAGGATTGGCACCACTACTTGGTGGGAAAGCCATTTGAATTAAGAACTAACCATCAAAGTCTAAGGTACATATTCAACCAACCTATACTCAATGCAAGGCAAAGGAGATGGGTTGAATTACTCGCTAAGTATGACTTTGAGATTAAATACATTAAAGGAAAAGAGAATAAGGTTGTTAATTCCTTGAGTAGAAGGAAACACATAGTAGCCATAACCAAAAGTCACATAGGTCTGATGGATCAAGTAAGACATGAGCAATCTCGAGATGAGTATTACCAAAAAATGCAAACTAGAATGAATAGATAACCAAAAAATTATGAATTTGGCATGATAGATGACCTTTTATGCTACAAAGGTAGAGTTATTATACCAAGGATAGGTGATCTAAGGAATCTAGTAATGCAAGAGGTCCATAGATCCCCTTACTTTGCTCACCTCAAAGGGGCTAAGATGAGGAAAAATATGAAAAGAACCTTCTTCTAGGTAGGAATGAAGGACATCACTAATTTTGTCACTCAATGCCTTGAATGTCAGAAACTTATGGTAGAATGTAAGTATCATGCAATAAAATTGTATACGCATGATATACCCACGCAAAAATGGCAATTTATATCTATGGATTTTATAATAGGTTTAATCAAAACTCAGTACCAACATGATTTAATCTTGGTAATAGTCAATATATTGACTAAGGTTACACACTTTATACCTAGGAACATCAAGGATGATGCTCAATTAGTGGCTAATAGATTTTCCATAGAGGTGTTTCATTTACATGGTTTTCTTGAAGTGGTCATTTCATATAGGGATTCGAAGTTCACTTCTAATTTTTGGAAGCACCTACATCATGCAATAGGTATAAAACTAAATATGAGCTCAGCATACCACCCTAAAATAGATGGTCAACAGAATGGGTAAACCAAGTACTAGAGGACATGCTCTACATGTACTACATGGATCACAAGTCTCTCTGGGAAGACTATCTACATTTGGTAGATTTTTCCTATAATAATGGACATCACTTCTCACTAAGAATGGCTCATTTTTATGCCTTGTATGGGTGGAAGTGTAGAACACCATTATATTGGGATAACCTAGAAGATCGAGTTGTGATTGAGCCAAAAATGGTCAAAGAAATGGAGGGTCAATTGAAGGTAACTAGACAAAGACTTAAAGAAGCTTTTGATAGGTAGAAGAGTTACGTTTATCTCAATAGAACTCCAAGAGAGTAGTTAGTTGGAGATAATGTGTTTTTAAGAGTTAAACCAACGAAGAGCACTATCAAATCCATGAATTTGGATCCACGATTTGTGGGATCCTTTGCAATTATTGAAAATATTAGTTCGGTTGCATATTGACTTGCCTTACCACCTAACCTATCCAATATCCATAAAACCTTCCATATATTCTTGCTTAGAAAATATGTTTTTGACCCTGAACATGTGTGGGATGTTTCTAATTTGGAGATCACAAACCCTTTTCCCATCTGTTCATCTCCGACTCTAGGTAAATAATAATTACTATTTAAAAGTAAAGAACAATTACTACTTCAAACATTAAAATTTTTCTAATCTACATTAGCAATCCCGTAGCATGAACTAAGCTAAAAATTAAATATTTGGTAATTACATTACAAAGACTTTGTCTACATGAAATTGTTCTTTTGTAAAAGCCATGATTTCTAGTTGTCATGTGAAATAATTTGATACAAATAACTCATTTGTGGAAATTCTATGGGTATGGGTCATTCCTATAGATTATAACATCAAATTTATAATCTGGACGGTGCTCTTGGAATGTTGTTCCCTACCATTCTTCTCTAACATAAGAGGAAAACTCTCCTAGACAAGCTTTTGGTGATTTACACATTTGGGCAACCCAGAGTCGAGGATGAACCAATGGAAAATTACCTGAATTCAGATGTGATGAGCGCTTCCTAAAAAAACAAAACCACACATTAACATAACAAAAAAATAAATTATTGTGGGTGTTTTTTTCTTCTACGCCACGTAATATTTTTGGTCGAATTTAGGGATTTTTTGGCGAATTTATGCATGAGGATTTCAAATTCAACAAATTTCAAACTTCAATTAAAAATTTTGATGAATTTTATAACTAATCTTGTAACAAGAAGAAACATCTAAAAATATTATAATAACAACATAAAATACTATATTGAAGGATATATGAGCCCTTTTTTATTGATACATTTTTTTTTTATAATAAGGGGTTGTACTCGAGTTCCCCACCCTTGACAAATTACAAGTCTCTTCTTTAGATATTGATATTTTACAAATAGATACACTTCTCATCTCAATTGAGATGCTATAGCTGGAAACCTATATCATTTTACATAAAATGTCTAAATTATTGATTTTCATTTTTTTTATCTTTTCAATTTTCTGTATGAATAAAAATATTCTAGAATTTAGCATCCTTCTTGACATTTTTGTATAGTAGCCTTCACAATACCAAAACTTCAACTCTATTATCTATGCATTACGTCCTAGTAGAGTAATATTTCCAAAACATCATACAATCATAGTCTGCTTTACCAAATCTGGATTGCTAATTTCCTTCCTAAAACACAAGTACAAGTATAATAAAAAAATTATAATAAATAGTTTATATGAAAAAAATATTGATGTTATAAAATAAAGTATATATTACCAATGGAAAATATTAAGGTAAATCTTAATCATTATTTGATTTAGACAATCAATATTTTATTGTCGGCTTCAACTAAACTTACTACTTCCTCTAACCATGGAAAGAAGAATTTAACTTCACAATTCTCAATCAAAACCCCTCTATTGGCTAGCCTATTTGCACATTTGTTTCCTTCCCTTAACATATGTGTAAACCTAATTTCTTCAAACTCTCTAGTAAAATCTTGAATTTCCACAATAATCTCTTGTATGTTCCATGGAGACTTTTTTTCCTCAAAATTGCATTTATTACTATGATAGAATCACCTTCCATCCATAATCTATTCCATTTCATTTGTTTGCATATTTTTAACCCTTCTAAAGCCTCTCAAGCTTCAACTTCATTATTTGTCTTAAATCCACTATTGAAAGCATAATGAGACAAAATCTCTCCTCTATTATTTCTAATTATTCTCCCTCATGCTCATCCTAGATTTCCTTTAGATGCTCCATAAAAATTTAATTTAACCAACTCCATGTCTAGTGGTTTCCACTTTATATTATTTGCCTCCTATTTTCTTCTCTTGTACCCAACATCATAATTCCATTTAATGACTTGAATCCATCTATCAAGGCTCTCTATCTCCATATTAGGGATAGGGTGAGTTGATAGGGTTGGTTTAGACTCCTCTATGGCTAAACATACTTTTTCATTACCTCTAAATTGCTTTCATTTCCTTTAAATATTCTTCTATTCCTTTCTAGCCATACAATCCAAAGTATTATATCTTTTGATATATCCCATATTGTTTGTAAAGCCTCACTTGTATAAGTGCTATGCTATTACTTTAATCATTCTTCAATTCTACTATTCATTACCATGCATTTGCCAAACATATTAAGAATCCATTACTATAGTTTCCAGACTATTGAGCAATGTCCCAAGAGATGGTCTATACTATCCTCTTTTTTACAAAGAACACATTGAGAGGGTTCATGAAAACCCCTTTTCATAAGGTTATCCTAGGATAAAAGTCTTGTATGACCTACCAACCAAAAAAATATTTTATTTTTAGGAATTCTTGGGCTATCCAAAATATCTCTTCATATTATAGTGATATTACTATTTTGTTGGTGCTTTACATTATATCCACTTCTTGTTGTGTATTCTCCTAAGTTATTCAACTCCCAAATCAGTTTATCCTTGGCTTCCCTCAAAATAATCGTAGTTGTTATCTTTCTACTCAATTGCCTCTTAGCATTAATGTCTTGTATACTTGTAAAAAAATATTATTTCCATTTATATCTTCCTTCCTAATCCTTGTACAAAATGTTTGAAACCCTATCACCATATTTTTCTTGAAGTAATCTCATTTAAGGTTTCAAAACTGGATCTAAATTGAGTGATTTTTTATCACACTAAGTATCCATCCAAATAGAATTTTTTTCTCCAATTCCCACCACCCATCTTAAACCTTTAATCATTATATCAATAGATTTTTTAAATCATTCCAAAGAGCAGAACCATTTGGTAGAGAGAATGCAGTAAATATTAAACTTGGATCATTGGGCTCAACATACTTAGAAGAATTCTTGCCCATTTTCTTTGACTTTCTTTGTACAATTTCTAGATTACTTTCCCCCGAAGAGCTAAGTTTGCATCTATAAGAACTCTTAAACCAAGACCTTCCTAGTTTTATCATCACACACCTTTCTCCATTTCACCAAAGGAAATTTCATTTTATCATGTGAACCTGACCATAAAAAGGATCGCATAATATAGATAAAACTTATTTAATTGATTTTGTCATAGTATACAATGACATATAATATGATGGAATGGCATGTAATACTGATTTAATTAACTCACTCTTCTTGCTAATTATAACCATCTACCTTAGGTCTAAGGTGTAGACCAATTGGTTCATCCAAACCCCATAAGGGGGCAGAGGTCCAAGGTTCAAATCTCGAGCCTCACCAAAATGAAAGCTTGTCCCTTTCCTGGTGCTTTCAATGATTGTGGCATGGTGGTTATAGGGGTGGACTGTGTGAAGATCTATGTGGAAACTTCCAAGGCAAACATCATAGAATATTGTGGCATCCATAAAAAGTTGGACAACTTGCCCGGATTCGTGGCGACTACCGATTCCACCATGTAAATTCAAAAAAAATAAAAAATAACCATCTACCTTTCCATGGTAGTTTATTTTGAACTTTATTAAATACTAGATTCCATAATTCTATCCTCATTATCCCCTCAAATAAAGGCATCCCTAGATAAGTTGCTGACAAATTTGTCTCTTCCATTTGAAGTAACCTGTAGATTATTTCATTGATATTAGTTGGAGTGTTAAAAATTTAAATTTTGAATTTTGTCATATTAACTTTTTGCCTTGATGCTCTTTCGTATTCCTTTAAAAAATTGTTGAAAGCTCTAACCTCATTTATCCTTGTTCTTCCAAAAACGGTTATATCATCTACAAACTGTTGATAGGTGATGTTCGATGTTATTACTAACCTTAAGTCCACTTATAAGCCAAAATATTCTTTAAGTTCCTACTCAAAACCTCTACCATAATAATGAACAAATAAGGAGATAGAGGATATCCTTGTTTAAGACCTCTCTTTGATTTAAAATATTTTGTTACTAACGCATAAACATTGAATAAGAAACTATGAAGACACAACCTTTAATCCATCTAACCCATTTCTTCCCAAATCCAAACTTTTCTAAAATTGTAAAAATAAAATCCCATTTAACCCTATCATAGGCTTTACTCGTATCAAGTTTTAAAATCATTGTTTTCTCTTTTCTTAAAGCTATTGAATGTATAACTCCATAAGATACTATGTGTATCGCTCCAAATTTTTCACACCCTTACCTTTAGGCTATAGGATTCGTGCTCGGAAGGGGGATGTGAAAAGGATGGTACAGTACCTTATACTGAGAGGCCTTGCGAAGGTCCCATCTCTTAGGGGAGGTGTATTATGGTGATTTTTCGACGGATGGTGGGTTCACTAGGAAAGGTTTGAATGGCAATTTCCATGCCTAGGTTGGGAATGTGTTTAATGTGTTCAATTTTAGCTTTAAACATTCGATTCCTAGGTTTGGCCAAATGAATTTAAGTTGTTCTATTATGAAAATGCAGACTAAATGAAATACAAAAAATAGATTTTAAACAAAAAATAGAGAGGAAAATCTAAATTACAGAGCCATACCTGATCCGGATGTCTAATGGAGATTTTGATGTTTGAAGCAGACAAGATCATCTAGAATTTGATAGGATCGTCTCTGACCTGCAGGATCATCTGAGTTCTGATGAATTCGTCTGACGAATTCGTCAGAGACCTGCAAACAGAGAAATAGACACAAAATACAAAAAATGCAGCAATGCTAATAGAGGATAAAGATGTAAAATGATAATAAGGATGTTAAAAAATAATCCTAAATAGGAATGCAAGAAAATTACAATGTTTTAATAGTTAATCATGATCTTATTATGCAGTTAAACTACATGGGTGAACTCCAAGATGCAGAATAGCAGAAAATAATAAATAAACTAGCTAGTCATAGAATAAAATAGCATATGAAAAGAGAAAAATGCAAACTCCAGGCACTGATTGCCCCCAATGCATACTATAGTCGAAATCGTCTCTGATTTGACAAGATCACCTCTGATTTGAACAGGATCGTCTACGATGATGTAATCTGGCTCCGGCTGAAAAATAACAAGGTTCCTGCAACAAAATTTGAAATAGGACAAGTGCAGATGGTACTATAGATTATTCTAATGTGTGTGAAGGTCAATTTACAGGAAAATTCAGCTAGGGGTTGGGAAGGGGAGGTCCTAAGATTAAATAGGCTTAGGAGGGAGGTTAGGAGGTTGGAGATCATCCCAATTTGGGAGATCTCCAATAGGGAGGGTCTCTAACGGTGTAGACACACTTCTGCTCGGATTAGAGACGCCGTTGGAACATAGACTAATTGCAAAAAATTAGTTTTGGGACAAGATCATCTGGACATCCTAGTCCAGACGAAATCATCCGATCTGAGGCGATATCGTCTGATCGGCGACGATATCATCAAACAATCAAAACAACCTCTAAAAATGGCACAAGAAACAAGGAAATAGATTAGGCGACGGTTTGGGAGCGGTTTAGGGGGTTAAAATTTGAATTTGAATATTTACTAGAGTAATTGTAATTATTAAGGTTTTACTGCACCAATTTTAGGGTGCTACATTTTGCCCCCTCTTTAGAGAATTTTTCGAAGAAAATGTGTTAAATATGAGTTCTTCTCGATCTACGAGAAAGCAAAAATTATTCCCATTTTTAGGCGATGATTCTTGGTCGAATCGTACGACAACTTACTATGGTGCCCCCTCCGTGTTTTTACCCAAATTGAATGTTTAAGGTAAAAACGTGAAAAAGAAAAATTTTAAAATGTTTTTAATTGTTTGTTTGAATAAAATTAAGAAAAATAGGGTAAAACCCTAATTCATTGTTACTGTTCATTTTTACTGGTTTCTGGTTTCTAGAGCTCTGGAGACAAAAATGGTCGAGACAGCGCACAGATCAACATAGGTCCGGCGTGGGCTACGGGTAAGGGAATAAAATTAGTTTAGAGGACTTTAATTTAGAATTTAATGCTTTTTAGACTAGATTTACTTGAATTTTGAGCATCATGACCGTTTTTGGGCCATTGACGTCATCGAGACGAAATCGTCTCGATTTCGCCGAAATCGTCTCAAGATCGTCAATTTCGTCCAAGGGCGAAATCGGCGATAGGGGGACGATTTCGTCAAAAAGGGGATGATTTCGACTGGAAAAATCGGAGACGAATTTGCTCAAATTTGGAACGATATCGTCCAATTGTGGACGATATCATCATTTATAAAATTGAACTTATTTTGACTTGAATTTGATTTATTAATAATTGTTATTAATTATTTTTATTGTTGATTTTGTTTATGTTGCAGAGAGGATTACTAAACAGCAAAGAATGGAAATATGGCGAGTTGAGGGATGACTTGGCCACCCTATCTTAGGTAGAGCAAGATCAGCTAGCACAGGTCAGCTTGCAGCATGTGGCAGACATGCCACAAGTTTCTATAGATATGGGGCTATTGACAGCCCTAGCAGAGAGGTGGTATTTGGATTCTTCCTATTTTTGGTTACCGACAGGGGAGATGACTCCCACACTAGAGGATGTATGGAGGATTTTGAGGATCCCCATACAAGGACGACTGATCACTCTCATGGCCAATCAGGGCCATGCGATGATGCGATTGTGTGGCGATCCGAGCTTCACCCTAGAGAAGGGTGGAGTGAACATCGAGTCACTGCATCAAATGCCTATGGCATCAAGACTCACACAGGTTTTGGCTGGGGTAGTAGGTGGACTTCTGCTGTGCCACCAGAGTGGGTGTAGGATACCATGGGTACTGATAGATGTGGTCTACGACATGAGAGACCACAGATACAAATTTTCTTGGGGGAGCTTTGCACTCTGTCGATTGTACAGGATCCTATATGGGGTCATGTACAAGGGCGGCCGATGTCTGGTTATGACATCGCTACTACAGGTTTGGTGTTGGGAGCACATTACGGTGTGAAGGCCGATAGGGCTCCCACTGATAGGGATTGATGGGGAGAGGCCTCGAGTTTTCTACTAGTGGCTCCGAAGAGGGGCATAGCGGCAGATAGATCTGTCGATGTCCCAAAGACTACTTGATGACCTTGTCTCCGACCAGATCACCTGTAGGCCTTGGAGAGATCATCTAGGGTGGGCCGAGGACAGATAGGAGCTAGCTTGCATTAGGTGAGTCTACTGGTTGAGGATAGAGAGGGGAGAGGTGGAGCTCCATCGCTATGATCAAGTTTTGAGATAGTTTGGTCTACAACATGGGATTCCATCTTTGAGAGACTACGAGTTTTCTCGGACTATCCGAGATAACACTACAGTTAGCGAGGCTCTAGATATGTAGCGATTCTGGAGTTAGGACGCAGATGATGCCCCCATTTAGCCAGTGTATGGGGATGAAACTGGGGTAGCTGACAGCTACGATGCCTATACACAGGCATCCACCCTCCTCGGATGACGAGGGTGCAGGGTCTGATTCACGTAGTTGTGCATCAAATGGGGAGGCAACACCAGGCGGCCATTAAGGCAGCCCAAGGTCATGGTGGGAGAGAGCAAAGGAGACCACAGGTGTAGCAGAGGCCATGGCAGCAGGAGATGAGGGAGGAGAGACCCCATTCTCCACAGAGAGAGAGGCCACTATTGCCTGATAAGGGCAAGGGTGTTGACACTGGAGAGAGCAGCAAGACAACGACTCTCAGAGCGGAGACAGTCCATCTCTAGGCACAAGTGCAGACATTGTAGGATGAGGTTGCATGCCACTAAGCTGAGGCTACACAACTTAGAGATGAGGTTGCACACCTCAGAGCATGGAGCAAAGGAGTGAGCACGCAAGAGCTAGCGCGGTCGATTGCTCATACCACGTTCTACCAAGGCATCTACTTCTAGATGGTGCCAAAGGGTTAGAGGGTACAACTGCTAACCGAAATTGCTGACCTGATCAGGATTGGGTCGTCGAGGACTTCATCTTGATCGAGGACTAGGACTCATAGTACCACACATACTACGATGGGGCCACCTCGTCCACCTTAGGGTGAGAGAGGAGATGAGGCTGAGAGCTCGAGGGGTTCTTGAGACACTACATAGAGGATATATGATTAAGGGGATTGAGTATGCCAAGATATATATTGTGGCATACCAATCTAGGTTTTTGATATGATGTACATATATTTGATATATATATAGATGAGATATTTTTGATCATATGACTTGTCTTATGCATTTATATAATGCTTTAATGTCTGAAGTGTGATTGATTTAATAGTTCATGTAATTATGTCATTGGAAATATTATGATTGAAATGTCATGCTTGAAAAATTTAAATGAAATAATCTGATGTAACAAATTGGTTGTTGGTGATGTAATAATTTGAAAAATAAAAGAGACTTTTAACAATAATTTCAAAGGACATTGTCGCTATTATAGACCATTTCATGGAGTCGCCGCTCACTCGGTCGTCAAGCTAATCCCAGTATAGAAATATTGTTAAAAAGTAAAAGAGTGCTTAAGAGACTGTCTTAAGACTTTGGTGTGATGATACAAATGATGATGATGATGGTTTGTTTTTCGATTTTCATAAAAAATAGTATGCATGAGATACGAAAATATGATTTTGCTAGGCATAAATTCCTAAGTGTGATAATATTTTTGGATAATTCCCTAGGAATTATACCATCATTGCAAAATTGAAGGTTGACATAATGACATGAAATAGTAATAAGGTTCGTTCTTTTGAAAGCATAATTGTGTAACATAATGATTTAAGTCATATGTTGTTGATGAATTGATTTGAAATAAATGGAAAATAAAATTAATACAATGGTTTGCGCTAGGCATAGAATATTTAGGTATAGACTTATACCATCATCGCAAAATCCAAAAAAGAGATAGTTTTATTGCATGATTGATTTTTAATTTTTGAAAATAAACAAAAAATATGAAGATGAGGACTTGCACTAGGCATAAAATTCCAATTTTGGTTTTGGAACTATACCATCGTCGCGAAATTCGACAATATATAAATATGTGTTTTGATTGTATGGTTTTGAAAGAAATTTTGATTTTTGATTTTGAAAATGTATGTAGTTGTCTTTATACTAAAAAACTATTCTCAAATAAGAAAATGAAACTATTCTAGACAATTTGCAAAAATATTTCAAAGTATCTTGAAGACAAAAGTTAGACTTATAAGGAATCCCATGTGCATATGTGAGTTTGTTTCCAATCTTGACTTATCATAATGATACACAAAATCTCTCAAATACAAATGTGTGTGCAATTGCATTGTTCGTTGACTAGTTTTGAGCAAGATAATATGATACAAGTCATTTGAATTAACCAAATAAGTGTTCATTAACCATGATTTAGATGCATATAACCATACCAGACTACTATGTAATTCGGATTATCAAGAGCTAGCTAATCCATAAGCAGACATAGGTCTGTACAAAAGGAGGTCGCTAATGTGACAGACATATCGCCACGCTAGGAGTTACCCAAGGCCAAGCAGGTTGGGCACAAACCACCTGTTATGGGGCTTACCTCATGCTTTTCGAATAATTGAGAATTCCAAGGATTCAAGCTCATCAACCCTTCTTTTCTTTTCAAAGGGTAGGGAAAGGGATTTTATTGCTTTTGCTTTTGCTTTATTTTCTTTTCTTTTGTATTTTTGCTTTCTTTTGGAGATAATGCTTGGAACATTGCTGTAATGATATAAAATAACTTTTTTCTTTTTCTCTTTTTCTTGAACTTTGCTTTTCTTCCTATGCTAGGGATACTTGCTCGGATTAGCTGTAGAGCAAGGGATTTTTATTCTGGGTAGGGGTGAGCTTGTCCTTTTTCCAATTCTCAAAGATTCTAGACCATGTGTATGATAGGATAGCAGGGGAAACTTTTTGCTCAAGAAACCACTTCTACTATGTAGCATAGCATGGACATTACAAATATAATCATTTTATTGTGAAAGGATGTGCTTGGTTTAAGTAAATAACAAGATCAATTCTCTGTGCTCAAACTTTATTTTAATTGAATTTTGTGGACTTTTGATATAAGAGAGATTAGTAATCATGCCAGATAAAATCAAGATATTTATTTTTGTGTTTGTGAAAGTGAAGGATTCCAAATAAATGTTAATTTATCCAAAATAATTTGAAACTATAACTGCAACATTTGTAAGAAGAAATATATACAAATACTTTTTGAGAAGTTTGACAATTTTGACTCTCTCTTTCTTCTTTATTTTGTTTTGGTTTCGAAAGAATCAAGAATATTGCTGTTTTTATTTTTATTATTATTTTTTTGTTTTTGAAAGAATTAACAAGTGCCATAAATAAATACAACAAATAGTTTTGAAGATTTTGATGTTTATGAATGTTTTTGGTATTTTTGAATTTATAAATTGAAAGAAATACAAGATAGTGATTTTGAAATATTTTAAACAAATATATACAAGGATGAAATGACCAAATTTATACATAGTAACATTTAAGATGCAAAATGTTCATGGGTTCTTTAAGTTCTTTACCATCTAAGGTAGATAATTTGTATGCTCCTGAGTCAAATTTAGCAGTGATAATGTATGGTCCAAGCCAGTTGGGCTCAAATTTACCTTTAAGGTCTTTAGTTGCATTAGTATTTTTTTTATTTTCTTTTAAAATAAGGTCGTCGATCTCAAAGGATCGATGACGAACTTTTTTAGCATATGATCTTTAAAGCTTGTTTTGGTAGGCACGGAGATGCTCCAAAGCATTGATGCGTTTTTCATCTAAAAGTTCCAGCTGACTGAGTCTGCCAGCTCGATATTCATCTCCTACTTTGGTATCTTGAAGTAGGAGAGCCAAAGAAGGAACTTCTAATTCAAAGGGAAAATTGGCTTCAGCACCATAAACCAAAACAAAAGGTGAAGTTCCAGTGGGGGTTCGAACACTAGTTCGATAGGCCCATAAGGCTGGATATAATTGAATGTGCCAGTCACGGCCAGATTTATTTACCAAGCTTTTGAGAATTTTTATTAAGGTTTTGTTAGATGCTTCTGCTTGACCATTACCCTGAGGATAATAGGGAGTGGACCAACGATGTTGAATCTTATATTTTTGGCATAATTTTTTAACATCTTTATTTTTTAAACAAGTTCCATTATCAGAGATGAGATTTGCAAGAATTCCAAACCTACAAATGATTTGATTAAAAATAAATTTAGAGACTTGTGTGCCAGTGTAGGAAGCTAAAGGCATAGATTCAACCCACTTCGTGAAATACTCAGTGGCGGTTATGATGAATTTGTGTCCATCAGATGACACAAGATTGATTTTGCCAATAATATCTAAACCCCATTTTGAAAAGGGCCAAGGAGATGAAATAGCCTGCAGTTATTGTGTAGGCATGTGGAAGGTCAGCATGTTTCTGCCACTTGTCGTAATGGCACACATAATCATGTGCGTCATTCTCCATGGTAGGCCAAAAGTATCCTATCCTAAGGAGCTTTTTAGCAATGACACTACCACTAAAGTGTCCTCCATAAGATCCATTGTGGGCTTCACTCAAGGCTGATTGGGATTCTTCTAAATTCAAACATCTTAATAGGATACCTTCAAAAGATATCCTATATAAAGTATTGCCAATTATTACAAATCGACTTGCTCATATACGTAATAACTGACGCTGGTTCCTATTAGAATTGGCAAGGAAAGTCCCCTTTTGGAGAAAATCAAATATATCCGTAGACCAAGGTTCAGGAGTAGTTTCATTGATTAGAAACACATCCAAAGGTTCTAAGCATGACTTATTTGAAGCGGGTTCCTGGAGTCGACGAATAATGATAGTGGCATATTCGTCATCTAACTCAAAGGGCAGGAGAGATGCAGCTATGACCATAGCATCAACTACACAGTTGCAAGTTCGAGGAATATCTTCCAAGGTAACTTGATCAAATAGAGACATTAATTGTAAAAAATAGGCTTTATATGGGCACATTTTATCATCTCTAGTCTGATAAACTTCATTAATTTGGTTTATAACAAGTTGAGAATCACCAAAAACTAACAAATGTTTAATTTTTAGCGCTAAGGCAGCTCGTAATCCAAGGATTAGAGCTTCATATTCAGCAGTATTGTTGGTGCAAGCAAATTTTAATTTGAAGGACAGAGGAATAAGATGTTTTTACGGAGATATTAAAATAATACCCGCACCAGCCCCACTCATGCATCGGGCTCCATCAAAGTATAAGGACCATTGTTCAATCTGGTCTGCCTCTAATTGAAGGCATTCATCAGGAAACTCAATGATGAGGGGATGGGTAGACTCTAAGGGTGCGATAGCTAATTGATATGCTATGATTTGACCCTTAACAGACTTCTATCCTATGAACATGAGGTCAAAATCGCTTAGAGCAAGAACCCACTTGGCTGTGCGACCTGATAAATAAGGTCGACTCATGAGATACCTCTAGGGATCATATTTAGCAATGACATAAGTTTTCTAACTAAGCATATAATGGCGTAATTTTTGCATAAAAAAAATTACAGCTAGACATAGTTTTTCCAACACTATGTAGCGGGTTTCATAACTGATGAAGGTTTGGCTAATATAATAATTAGCACATTCTCTCTTTGCATCATCAAGCTAAGCTAACATAGCTCCTAAGGCAAAATCTGAAGCTAAAATATATAGGAGGAATGGGCGATCAGGTCTAGGTGGAGAAAGCACAGGTGGGTTAAGGAGGTATTGTTTGAGAAGTTCAAAAGCTTCTTTACATTTGTCGTCCCAATTAAAAGGGACATCCTTCTTAAGAAGTTTAAGAAAGGGACCGGTTTTTTCCACCAGCTTATCGATGAAGCGACGGATGGCTTGAAGCTTACCTTGTAAACTTCGTAACTCAGATATATTAGTAGGTGCGGGCATATTAGTGATAGCCGCAATCTTAAGAGGGTCAATTTTGATACCACTTAAAGAAACTAAAACCCCTAATAGTTTACCGAACTTAACTTCGAATATGCATTTGGCTAGATTTAATCAAATAAGATATTCTCTTAATCGATTAAAAACTTTTCTCAAATCATCTAAATGATTATCTTCATTAATAGAGCGAGCTATAATATCATATACATAATCATGTAGGATATCATGCATAATATCATGAAAAATATAAGTCATAGCTCGTTGATAGGTTGCACCTGCATTCTTTAAGCCGAATGGCATCACTTTCCAACAAAAGGTACCCTAGGGGGTAATAAAGGTTGTTTTAGCCTGATCTTCAGGAGCTATCCTAATCTGATTATAACCGGATAATCCATCCATTAATGACATCATCCCACTCCCGACAGTAAAGTCAATGATTTGATCCATGTTTGGAAGAGGAAAATCATCTTTAGGGCATGCAACGTTAATATCTCTAAAATCTGTGCAAACCCTAACTTTGGTGGCTTCTTTCTTGGTGATTGGAACTACATTTGAGATCCATTTAGCATAATCAATAGCTTGTATAAAAACAACATTCAGGAGTTTTTCTAACTCCTTTTTGACTAGAAAAGCCACTTTGGGATGCATTTTTCTAAGTTTTTGTTTAACAGGTTTAGCATCCGGATGGACCACTAGGTGATGCATGACTACAGAAGGGTCTAGACCTGGCATATCTTCATATGTCCAAGCGAAGACATCTTCATATTCTTTAAGGAATGCAATGTATTGCTCTTGTTTTTCTTGACTTAATTCTGACCCAATATTGATTATGTGAGGGCTATCCTCAGTTCCAATATTAATTTTAATGACGTATTCTACCTCCATGTGTAGATCTCTTTCAAAATTAGGTGGGGCAGGTGAAACGCCCAATTCTTGTAATTATTTTAAGGTTAAGTTGGATAATTCATCTTGAGGATTAGTGGTCTCAAGTTGAGCTATAGTAGGTATAGAACCATCAAAATAAAAACCATTATGTAACATCTCTTCAATGGAGACATCATGGAAAATATCTCCTTCCAACTCCTCATCGGATTTGGTGATCATTTCAGGGTAAGCTATGGATAGCATGTTACATGTAAATGGCTAATTTTTTAAAGGCAAATCATCATGCCTATCCGAATAATCTTGATAGCATATGATTTGATCATCATCTTCAAAAGGAAAGGGTTGACCCTTACTAGGAAATAGGCCCACACCACAGCAGGCAGGCCATGGTTCTACCTCGAAAGGTTCTTTCATGCCATTTTGGAAAGGTCCCAAGCCTTTCCCTTTATATCCCATTTTAAGCATTATGGGTTTAGGTTTAATATACTCATTAGTAAAATAACATCGAACATTTTTGATATTCTGAGGGATTCTTCCTCAGTCATATCCTTTATAAATGAAGGCACAACTCCCGAATTGGTAAATACTTCCCATAGGTTGTGGGAGGCCCAAAGTACAAGGAGATGGCGGCAATTTATTTAAAAGAACTGAATCTTGCATGAAAGCATTTGTTTTTTCTGATATTAAAATTGTGGATAAATCTGGTAGAAGTTCATCAGAAAGAGTATAAGATGTAGAAGGATCATTCCCTATATCTTTAGATGTGGAAGGTATGATAGATGTTGATAATGTGGAAGTGTTAATAGATGGGTCTATAGGTTTTGAAATTATAGGGATGGAACATGAAGGATTGGTTGTGGATTGAAGGTCTTTTTGAGGTTCTAGAGTGGTTTGTGTAGAATATTGTTGATCTATATATGAGGGTGAAATGAATGGATGGGAAATAGATGAAGTTATGGGTGTGTGTTTCACAGTTTTAGATGAAAAATAAGAATTAGGATGTGTGGATGACAAAGCAGGGGAAAATTGAACTCCAACAGGTTCTGCCATAACACACATATCAAAGGGTCTAGGATCACCGTGGATAGTGACCAACTAATTTTTAAATTCAAATTTAACACATTGGTGTAAAGTTGATGGGACAACCCACATTGCATTGATCCAAGGACGACCCAAGAATATATTGTACAATGCAGGGCAATGTACAATAAACACGGTTGTATCTAGAGTTCAAGGATCAACTTGCAATGGGATGGTAATAACTCCACACATTTCTTGTGTTTCATCATTGAAAGCTTTGATAATCATGTCAGTTTTCTTCATTTCATCACTTCTAAAGCCAAATCGTTGGTAGAAGTCAAAAGTGCAAATATTTAGAGATGAACCATTATCAATCAGGACTCATTTAACAACTACATCTCCAATTAGAGTAGTAATATATAAGGGATTATCCTTATGTAAACTGTGTTGTGGGATATCTTTATCCCGAAAGTCAATACAATTGACTTCTCTAGTGATGATAGTATTGGCCATGGCTTCAGGTTGAATGTTTTGTGGTACCATCATTTGGCTTAATGTGAGCATCAACTCATCCCTATGGGTAGGAGAAGATCTTAATAAATTCAAAAGGGAAATTATGGCTGTAGTATTAGATAATTTCTCATTTATATTGTAAGGGGGTTTAAGTTGAACATTGGAAGCATGATTCCCTTTATTGGGATTTTTCAAAATAAATGGAGCTGATCCATCATTCTAGTTTGGTTCTTGTTGAGAATTTTGAGCCTGTTGTCGGGTAACGACTCCAATGGTACCTACAATGTTATATTGAAGATGCTGAACTAGTCTCGGTTGAGCATTTATGGCTTGTTCATTTGGGAGGAATTGATTAGAAGAGGGTCGAGTAGTAACTCTTCTAGGAAATGGTTCTTTTGGAACCATAGCATCTGTGATGGGTTGAATAGGATCTGATTCATTTTCAGAACTATTCTATTGGTTTGAAGTGATGTCTATTTCACTTTCAATATCTAATTCTATATCACTAGGATCTGGTGTTTGAATATTATGTAGGGGCCTAGTTATGACCATGGATAAAGTTGTGTCAAATTTTTGTAAATCATGATTAGGTAAATGTCCGCTAATAGTTCCTACATATCAGGTAGGAGGAGGAACATTATGATGTTCGATTTGATTGGCCACCTCTTTACCATGTTTTGGTAAAGGGTCTTGAAATATGTCTAATGATTGATTAGCATTTTGATTTTGATTTTGGGGAATTTTCTTTTAAGAATTATTAGGAGCATTTTGTTTAGGTTGGAAGGCTTGCACCTCCATTTCATTATTATCAATCAGATCCTATATTTTATGTTTCAACCTTTTACAAGCGTTGGTAGAGTGTCCAGGCCCTCTATGGAAATCACAATGTAAGTCGGCTCTGTATCCGGGTATAGTTGGATCAGGTTCCCGGATAGCTGGTAATTGGATTAAACCTCTTTCGAGTAATTGAGATAAAATAGTTGATAATGGTTGATTCAATCTAGTAAATTCTCAAGGAGGTTTATCAGGAGGTTTCAATATAATATTTTTTTTTTTTTCGTTGCATTGATATTAGCAACATTTTTGCTGTTAGTGACTCCATCACCTATGACTTGTTTGTTTTTATATTGATTTCTAGAGGTTTTCTCATCATCTTTCTTCCTAAGTTGGCCTTTCCTAATGAGGGCATCTTCTACTCTTCGAGCTAAATCTATAGCCTGATCGAAGGTAGTTAAAGTAGCAGTTGATAGCTCATAAGATATTTGTTCTTGTAAATTATTAATAAAAATGTCCAACATTTCCCTATAAGGTAGCACAAAGTGTAGTTTTCCTATCAACTACCTCCATCTAGCTAAGAAATCAGCAAAACATTCATCCTTATCTTGTTTTAAGTTGTATAAATATTTAATGGTGACATGCCTCTCGATGTAGGCACTAAATTGATGGACAAAATATTCGGTTGTTTCTTCAAAGTTTCTCAAAGAATGAGTGGGCAATTGATAGTACCACTCTAATGCCATTCCACCTAAACTTTTCGGAAACATTTTTAGTAATAGCAAGTCATCATGTGATATATCATGACATGCTATCCTAAACATGCGAAGATGCTCTATGGGATCTTCGGTTCCTTTATATATAGGCAGGATGGGCATGGGAAAATGCTTAGGGTACGGTTGTGCTACAACTATGGGATCCAAATTTTGACTACATATCTCTCGATAATTGTACGAGGGACGGTAGGGATCTATCTGGTCCATACGCGAAGCTAACTGTTTCACCATGGCTTCCAGATTACTAGTTTGCCCACCATATTGGTTCGGTAGGGCATTGATATGGGATTTGTGAGCATATGATGGAGGGACATGAATATTAGATGCTATGTTGCTATTGTGTAAATTGTTGGTAGGAAAGGTGTTATGAAGGAATTTTGAAGTTGTATTATGTTGTATTCCAGATTGTTGAAAATTGGTGTTTGGCTTCATTTTAGGTTTTTGTTTACTTGAAGCATATTGATCAATAGTTTGGTGAAGTAAAGCAGTGAAGGAAGTTTTATTTTGTGTGGGAATGATTTTAGGCTCAATAACAGGTTCCTTAGGAGGTTGGGTAACCTGTTGTTTTGGCCTATTCTGAATCATAGTGACCATATCTCTATTGGATGGTCCAGCCTTATCGCTTTCTTGAACAATAAAAGACAAGGGATTAGTGTGCACATCAAACATATGTTCCATGGCTGCTTGAGTGTCACTAATTTTCCCTTTATCAATACAAACTACCATATTAAGAGCACCAATGTTATTATTGAAAAATTTCCAGAAATGATCTAAGTTGTCAAAAGCAATAGTTCCATTTGGAGCTACTCTAGGGGATGAGGATCCATCCTCTTTAACATTTTCTTCTTGTTCATTGTCTTCACCTAGGTCATATTCTAGTTGATATAGAGTTTCTCCTTCCGGAATTGGATCCTCAGGAAGGACATTTTGGTCTCTAGTTTTATCTTCTAACCAAGCTTCTTCTTCTCCTTCAGTTTGTTTACCATTCCTAAGTTTAGGCATTGTGCTTAATTTAGATTTCAGCAAATATATATATATATGCAACAAGCTTAAGAGGTATATATTAATTATATACCTACTATAATATTTAAAATGAAATGTTTTGGTTTTTATTATGTTTTTTAGTTTTTCTTGTTTTTGTAATAATATTGTAAAGATATCAAACAACACAATAAATGCAAGAAGTAATACTGAAAGTAATGATCTAGTTTTCTATAAATAATTCATAAATATCATTAATGGGCTCAAGTTCTTCAGGAGTCATGAAGTGTTCTTCTTCAAATAGGAAATTTTCTTTCAAGAATTTAATGAAAAGGGCTATAGTGATATTATCTATCTTAGATTCTGGTTGATAAAAGTAAAGCTCGTGGCAATACTCTCGATATAACACAACTCTAGGAACTCTCTTCCATATTTCCCTATCTGTAAGAACGACCTCTTGGTCTTCTACACAACCTAGGAACTGGTGTATAGTAGCTACGTTCTCGAGGTATTCCTCGAAGGTGAGCAATTATGAAGACACAAGAGCTCTCCTATAATCTAACCATCTATGGCAGGCTCTTTGAAGTTCATGATAAAAGATGAGTTGATGAGGATCCAGGATTCTATCTAGGACAAGCCTCTTAATTTGTTTAAGTTCTGTTGACCTAGATGAAATGACACCTAGCCTTCTATCAAGTTCGTCCCACAAAAGTTGATTTCTATCTGTTTCAGGCACACTAAGCACAGAATTGATTTCTATGGCTGCTAATTGGTTTTCAACATTTATAGTAACTGCTAATCTTTTCTTAGGAGCTACCATCTAAACATGATATGCAACTTATTAGTTTTAAATGATTTGAAATGCATCTATGTTTTGGTTGTTTTATTTTTTTGTTTTTTTTTTTTCAAAAGGTTTTAAATGCATTCACATCGGGTTCACCAAAATGTATCGCTCCAAATTTTTCACACCCTTACCTTCAGGCTATAGGATCCATGCTCGAAAGGGGGATGTGAAAAGGATGGCACGGTACCTCGAACTGAGAGGCCTTGCGAAGGTCCCGCCTCTCGAGGGAGGTGTATTATGGTGATTTTTTGATGGATGGTGGGTTCACCAGGAAACGTTTGAATGGGAGTTTCCATGCCTAGGTTGGGAATGTGTTTAATGTGTTCAATTTTAGCTTTAAACATTTGAGTCCTAGGTTTGGCCAAATTAATCTAAGTTGTTCTATTATGAAAATGCAGACTAAATGAAATACAGAAAATATATTTTAAACAAAAAACTGAGAGGAAAATCTAAATTACAGAGCCATACCTGATCCAGATGTCTGATGGATATTCTGATGTTTGAATTTGACAGGATCGTCTGGAATTTGACAGGATCGTCTCTAACCTGCAGGATCGTCTGAGATCTGACGAATTTGTCAGAGACCTGCAAATAGAGAAATAGACACGAAATACCAAAAAAGCAGTAATGCTAATAGAGGATAAATATGTAAAATGACAATAAGGATGTTAAAAAATAATCCTAAATAGGAATGCAAGCAAATTACAATGTTTTAATAGTTAATCATGATCTTATTATGCAGTTAAACTACATGGGTGAACTCCAAGATGCAGAATAGCAAAAAATAATAAATAAACTAGCTAGTTGCATAATAAAACAGCAGATGAAAAGAGAAAAATGCAAACTCTGGGCACTAATTTCCCCTAATGCATACTACAGTAAAAATAGTCTCTAATTTGAGAGGATCGCCTCCGATCTGAACAGGATCATCTACGACGATGTAAGTTGGCTTCGATTGAAAAATAACAAGGTTCCTGCAACAAAATTTGAAATAGGACAAGTGCAGATGGTACTATAGATTATTCTAATGCATATGAAGGTCAATTTATAGGAAAATTCACCCAAGGGTTGGGAAGGGGAAGTCCTAAGATTAAATAGGCTTAGGAGGGATGTTAGGAGGTTGGAGATCATCCCAATTTGGGAGATCTCCAACGGGGAGGGTCTCTAATGACGCAGACACGTTTCTGCTTGGATTAGAGACACCGTTGGAATAGAGACTAATTGCAAAAAATTAGTTTTGGGACAAGATCGTATGGACGTCCTAGTCCATACGAAATCATCCGATTTGAGGCGATATCGTATGATCGGCGACGATATCGTCAAACGGTCAAAACAACCTCTAAAAATGGCATGAGAAATGAGGAGAAGGATTAGGCGGCGGTTTGGGAGCGGTTTAGGGGGTTAAAATTTGAATTTGAATATTTACTAGAGTAATTGTAATTATT
Source organism: Wollemia nobilis (assembly GCA_028583015.1). Classification (NCBI taxonomy): domain Eukaryota; kingdom Viridiplantae; phylum Streptophyta; class Pinopsida; order Araucariales; family Araucariaceae; genus Wollemia; species Wollemia nobilis. The sequence continues at coordinate 8,822,268 of JAQPPZ010016858.1, read as the reverse complement.
AAGGTTTTACTACGCCAATTTTAGGGTGCTACACTATGATCTTATCTAGAATTTATCTCCCTTTCATAAATCCTCCTTGCTCTTCTAAAATAATTTTGTCTAAAAATAGTCTTAATTGATTTGCCATCACTTTGGAGATTATCTTATATGTCATATTACATAGGCTTATAGGTCTAAAAAAATCAAACAATTCAGCATTTTGTTTTTGAATTAGGGTAAGATATGTTGAATTTTTTTATAAGGCATGCATTGTTTTACACTAAATTGTTTCACTACCACCAATAAATAATACTTCACTATATCCCAATTATGTTGGTAAAAATTTGTAGAGAGCTCATTTGGACTTGGGGATTTATCCTTATTAAAAATAAAAGAGCTAAATAAACTTCTTCTAGAGTAATAGACTCCATCTATTTCCTATTGTCTTCATTCGTTATAATTGAAGGTACATCTTGAATAATTTTATTATTAAGAACTTTAATCTCCTATGATCCTAGAAAATTTTGATAAAATACTTTACCTATTTTCTAATTTCACTGTAATATTCAATCCAAACCCCTTCTATTGGTTTAATTCTGTTAATTCTGGATGTTGATCTTTGTACTATAGCCATCCTGTGAAAAAATGTATTTTTATCTTCTTCTTTTAACCAAGTATGTCTTGATTTAAATCTCCAAAATTTCTCTTCCTTGCTCAAAATATTATGATATTCACCAAGCAACTCCCTTTCCTCTGAGCTTGGATTATTATGATCACCTTTTTGGAATTTTGAAAGTTTATCTTTTAGTTCTTGTTTCTTCTCAAAAATATTTCCAAAAGAGTTATTGTTCCATTATTTTAATCTAAATTTCATAGATTTAATTTGTTTTAGAAGAGCATACAACCCATAATTTCCTAAATAATTCTATGTGTGTGCTATCATATCAACAAATTAAGGATGGTATTCCAACATATGCTCATACTTAAAATATGATCTTTTTTTGAATTCACTTACCACCATTTTAACTCTTATTGGCCAGTGATCTGAACCAATCCTTGTTAAGGTATTAATTTAGTATAAGTTCCTTCATCTAGCCAATTATTTGAGAGTATGCATTGAATAACACAAGCTTATACTGAGAGGGGGGTGAACAATAGTATAGCGCCCACTTTTTGCTTTATTTCTAAACCAATATCAATTAGTGTCCTTAATTGTAATAACCAAATATATCAGTGTGCATTAATGACATAGATAGAAATAGTAAACAAGTGCACAAATCACCACACACAATTGAGACACAATATTTAACGTGGTTCCCCCAATATGGGGTACTCCATAAGATAATCTCCTTATAATATTTCACATAAAAATAAGGATCCTTATCCCAAAACAAATGATTACTTTGATCTGCTCAAATATAAGCAATACACTGATCTTCTCAGGTAGGCAATCCATTAATCTGCTCAGCTAGGAAATCTTGATATGCTCAAGTAGGCAATCCACTGATCTTCTCAGCAAAGCAATCTTGATCTGCTTAGGTAGGTAATCCACTAATATGCTCCAGCAAGCTCACCAAGAACTTGCCCAAATCTACTCTAGCAAGCTCACCAATAACTTGTCCAAAATTTTCTTTAGAAAGCTTACCAAGAACTTGCTCAAAACTACTTTAGAAATCTCACCAAGAACTTCTCCAAAATTGCTTCAGCAAGCTCACCAAGAACTTGCTCAAATCTACTCTAGCAAACTCACCAACAACTTGCCCAAAATATGTTCTAGCAAGATCACTAAGAACTTGCCCAAAATCTACTCTAGCAAGCTCACTAAGAACTTGCCCAAAACTACTCTAGCAAGCTCACTAAGAACTTACCAAAAATCGCTTCAACAAGATCACCAAGAACTTGCCCAAAATCTGATCTAGCAATCTCACTAAGAACTTGCCCAAAATCTGCTCAACAAACTCACCAAGAACTTGCTCAAAATATGCTCAACAAGCTCACCAAGAACTTGCTCAAAATATTGTCCCAAAACTGTCCATAAATCTGTCCCAAAAGCCTTCTCAAAGGCTCAATCAATCATACACAAAAACTACCACAAATTTGCCCAGAAATCTATCCCAGAAGCCTTCTCAAAGGCTTAACCAATCTTGCTCAAGTAGCACTCCAATATCATCCACAAATATATGAATGCAAGGCTCAATGATGAACTCAAAAATGAATGGCAATGCTCTCTACAATAGATGACAACAATGATCCACAATGATCTCAACTTAAATCAATATCAACTCAAGTCAAGTCTTATAGAAGCATAAAGAGAATAGTTAGAGACTCGATATGTTCTAATATCAAAGCTCAATCTCAACTCAAATCAAAATTATAGAATAGTTTGTTTCATGGAACTTGAACAATCACTTGAATAGGCTCAATAAACTCAACTCAACCAATCACCACAAGGGACAACTCTTTCTCACAAAACCCTAGTCCAAGCATGTATCAACCAACTCAAATGTTTCCAACAATGCTCAACCACAAATCTCACATAACAATGATACTCATGTTCCTTTTTAACTCAAGTTCTTTGCATAACCAATGGTCTTCAACAACTATGCTTATAAATAAGGTTTAAACACAAATATCAAACTAGAAAACCTTGAAGCATTCAACCAACAACTTTTGAAAAGTAAACCACAATCAATCCTTTTCTCTCCAATGATATTTCAAAAATCAACCACCATAAACAAAGTCAATGGAGAATATTGATCATACATTTTGATGCCTTATTGGATGTCCACTAAATCTGCCACACTCAACAAACTTCTTTTTAAACTTTCAACAAAAATAATATCCAAATAACACCCTATCCCTCCTACTCAATAAGATACAACATGTCCCCTCATGAAAGAATTAATCACCTTTGAAAAAGAACAAAACAACCTTCACTTTTGAGACCCTTTATAAAATAGAAATATCTCTTTGCATACACCTTAATTCTCCCTCTAAGCAAGTTAATAAAATATCCCTCTAAATAAGCTTTCCAACGATATATAATATGATATACTTTCAAAAGGAGAAACACCAGAAATCTCTCTTTTTCTAAACATGCATCACAACCCTTATTCCTCCTAGGGCAACTTTAGAAAAATAAAATATATTAAAAAAATTATTAACTTGCTTTTGTCCCTCACGAGATTCAATCTCGTGACATCTACTTGCTCAGCACTTTAACCACAGCTAGCATGTCATTGGGCCACACGCCCTCATGTGTCCAAAGGGACACGAACAAAAACTTATATCATAAACTTTTGCACCCTTCGAAAAATTTAACAACATTTGGAGTGCTTCAACAAAGCAAATAACCATGGTGGGACTCGATCGTAGAACCTCATGCGCAACATATAGTGTATGAAACACTACACCAAATATGCCTATGCATCTTATTAAACTCTGTGAATGATTTTTCAATAGACGAAAGTCACACTTCTGTCTCTTTTTGCAATTCGTTCCCCAATTGAAGGCATTAGAAAAAATAAGTGTTGGGATTATTTGTCTAAGCTCTTGTTGGCATATATATGTCTTTCCTATTTCTTTAGATGTCGATGCTATACATTAATATAGCCTTTCCTCCTTTATTTAGTCGTTGCTAAAATTAATATATTTAATTTTAAAATTTAAATTTAAATTTAAAATAATTTAAAATTTAAACTAAATATTTAAAAATAAATATCTCCATCACTGGGGCACCTTTTTCTATGAAACGAAAAGCCAATATGGGTTTTAATAAAAGACCATATCAAATCTACCATCCATGATTTTAAATAAAACCTTTTATTTTGCCTGCCTTGGTTTTCACAAAAACCTTGTATATATTCATGCTCTCCAAAATATCATAAATGCTTATTTATGAAATGCTTTGGCCACCAAAACTCAATGTGATCCATGTGACATCAATGATCCATGTGACATAGATGACAACAAAAAATAACTCAAATTACCAACAATATCCCTCCTTTTCATTGATGGAAACACCTCTAATGCAAAAACCACAATCACTGCAAAAACCATCTCTGAGAATCAAAGCTTCTCCCCTTGACTCAATACTCTCTATGGAGGCTGCTCCCCCTAACTCGATGCTCTCTTTTGAGGCTTCTCCCCCTAACTCAATGCTCTCCCACTTACTCAAATCTCTCCCCCTTTGACATCAATGGCAAAAGGGACACTTATGGGGCTAAAAGATATGACTCTTAAGCTTAGCCCCCTCACCACCTTCTCTCTTGAGGTGATTAATTTTGGGATGGGAGTACTTTTACTCCCATATTACATTGTTTCTTTCCTCTGTCAACTTCCTTCCATAATTTTTTGATATCCTTCTTTTGATGCATTACTTGATCTTCTTGTCTTGAACCTGTTTGACCTTCTTGCCTTGAACCTGTTTGGAATTGAGTCCTACACCATTTTGCAATATGTCCAAAGTTATTGCAATTAAAACACTTGATGTTGTAGCCTTTGGATGGTGCCCATATTCTGAATTCTTTCTTGAAATAATTTCCATATTCATTCCTTTCCTAAACCTTGTATTGTGAAGTTTTGTTTTCATAATCATTATGACCATGACTTCTGAATTGTGTAGCTCTAAAACCAAAACCATGTTGCTCATTATCTTTGTACTGAGAAGCTCTGTGACCAATCCTGTTACATAAGAAGCAATGTCCCTAAAAACCATTCCTTCTTCCTTTGAAGTTTCTTCTAGAAAAATTAAACTTCTTTGATCCATGGATCCTGCAGTGTATAGCCCTGTGTCCAAATTCATTACAAGAAAAACAATGTCCTTGAAAATCCCTTTATTCATGCCTTGGTTCCTCTTACTTTTCTTGACCATTATCCTTGCGATAATTTTGTGCATTGTATCCTTTAACCTTCTTTGTAGTATCTAAATCCTCTTTGTTAGTTTCTTCATTGCTTTCCTCTTCAAGAACTTCCTTTCCTTTTGAGTGTGACTTTTCTTGGAAATAGGATACAACTTTAAAATAAGTTTCCACTCCTTTTTGAATATTTTAATATAATGTGTCATGTCTTGTCGTTATTACCCTTATTTCTTCATTCATCCTTTTCTCTATCTTTTTTGCATTTTGAAGCTCATCTCTTAGATCACTGATTGTATGAAGTTGTTCTTATCTAATTTTTACATCTATTTGAATCTTGTTTTCAAGATTCCTGATTTCTTCTTTTAGCCTTTTGACTTCTATTTTTTGTTTTCTTGGCTCATTATCTTCTTTTTCTATTACTAAAAGTGAAACTTCTTCATCTTCACTATCATTGAGATCATTATTATCTTCTATAGCAAAAAAACTCTCATGATTTCTTTGACCATGCCTGTTTTCTTGATGTGTCATCTCATCTTCACTATCACTGAAACCATTACAATATCCTGATATGTGATCTCTTTGACCACACACAAAGCACTGTTCTCTTTCACCTTCTATTCCAAGGAATAGATTTTCTTCCTTTTCATCATCTAACTTGTCTCTATCATTGTGATCTGAGCTATCACTTTCTTCTACAATGTAGTAAGTTTTCTTTGTCTTATGAAAACTTTTCTTCTTTTCATACCTATTTTGCTTGAATCTGTCATCTTTGTCATGCTTATACTTTCCATTTTATTTTCTTCTATGACCCTATTTTTCATCATCACTATTTTCTTCATGTGGACACTTGTGTGCATAGTGACCAAAATCACCACACTTGTAGCATTTGACTTTCTTCATATCCCTAAAATTTCTTAAGTCCTTTTTCCTTTTGATGAAGTTAGCTTCCTCATCATTATCTGAATCTCTATCTATCTCTGGAACTTTCCCTTTCTTTTTCTCTGAAGCCTTGAATGCAATCTCTTTTATTGGAACCTGATGCTTACTCACCCTCATCTCATAAGTTGTGAGAGTTCCTTGTAGTTCTTCCATTGTTAGCTTATTGATATCCATTGTTTCTTCTATTGCTAAAACCTTTGTATCATAATTCATGGGAAGTGATCTCAAAAAATTTTGAGTAACTTCTTATTCTTTCATCTCAAATACTAGGCCTCTCATGGTGTTAGTAATCTCATCAACTCGAAGTAAAAACTTTACAATATCTTTAGAATCTTCCATTTTCAATTCCTCAAATCTTTTTCTATGAGTTTGTAGTTTTGCCAACTTTACCTTTGAATATCCTTCATAAGTATTCTACAACTTGGTCCACATTTCATTAGCTAAATTACATACCATGACCTTTGCAAAATTTGTTTCATGTAGCCCACTCAAAATACAATTCATTGCCCTTGCATTGATCTTAACCAATTTCTTGATAGTCTTATCTACCTCAGGATCACCTTCAAACTTATACTATTTTTCAACCATCTGCCATACCTCGTATCCTTGTGATATCAAGTAGTTCTTCATTCTCATGCTCTAGAAAGCATAATTGTTACTGTCAAATAGTGGAGTCTTATTTGTAGATAATCCATTTTGTGAAGGCATCTATTTTCTTGTAGAATCTACCCTCAATCTGTTAGCCTTTCTGAAGGAACCCACTTTGATACCAATTAAATAACATAAGCTTATACTGAGAGGGAGGGTGAACAGTATAGCACCCACTTTTTACTTTCTTTCCAAATCAATATCAATTAGTGTCCTTAATTGCAATAAGAAAATATAGTAGTGTGCATTAATGACATATATAGCAATAGTAAACAAGTGCACAAATCACCACACACAATTGAGACACAATATTTAATGTGGTTCCCCTAATGTGGGGTACTCCACAAGATAATATCCTTATAATATTTCACATATAAATAAGGATCCTTATCCCAATACAAATGATTACTTTGATCTTCTCAAAGCTAGGCAATACACTGATCTGCTCAGGTAGGCAATCCACTGATATGCTTAGCTAGGCAATCTTGATCTTCTTAGGTAGGCAATCCACTGATCTTCTCAAAAAGGCAATTCTGATCTACTCAAGTAGGCAATCCACTAATCTGCTTCAGAAAGCTCACTAATAACTTGCCCAAATCTTCTCTAGAAAGGTCACCAAGAACTTGCCCAAAATTTACTCTAGCAAGTTCACCAAGAACTTGCTCAAAACTTCTTCAGCAAGCTCATCAAGAACTTGTTGGTTTGATTTTTATACACACCCTATGAAGAATGAGTATAAAATCCCGATAACACTTATAAGGGATAAATCCCACTCACTTTAGGATCTTGCTGGATATCCAAGGTGTGAGTTACAGAGTTGGGTCAAATGTCTATTCACTCTTTTTCACTTTTGGAATAGTTTCAAGTGGATTGTCTGTTACCTTACAACGGGTCCTGGACTTGGTTCAGTACTATTTTTGGAATTGGTTATCTTTGTGGACACTCAGATTTACAATCAGTTCTTTGATCTAGCTCTTTACATGTTAGCAAATTTAAATAAAAGACAAATTTAAAAGAAAATAAAAATGGATCATTCAATCGATGGAACAGAGAGAGTAGGGTGGGGCAAAAAGAGAAATTTATCTAACTTAGCTGCAAAACCAAAACTACCAATTTTAGTTATACCGGTTAGCTTCAAAATAGAACAAAATCAAAGAGGAAAGTGTCCAGCTTTCTAAGATCACCTTCCACTAAGAGCATAAGATAGAGATGAAACAGATCTGACAGAAAATCATAAACAGAAGGGAAGTCGGTTAAAATTGGTATCTTTCACCAGTAGCCTAGCTTGCACAGTGAGGACAGAGTAATTATAACAGGTCTGAACCTTAAATCTATAATTTTCTCTAACATACAATAAAGAAAATGAAGCCTAGCAGCATATCCAATCTTGGTAACACAGATCTACAGCATAATTTAAATAAACCTTAATGAAATGAAAACAAAAGAAAATAAACTTATCACAATCTGAAAGATATTAGGCTCCTAGCCATGCTATCACAGAAAATGAAAGTCACACCAACTCTAAGTCCAGAACAAAGCTTTCAAACAAGATTTGCAGGAAATTGCTCCAATAGCTTTTATTTCTAAGTTTTCGCCTCCGGAATTTACATTCAGAAGAAGTATTTATAGACTCAGGACAAACCCTGATCTTTTTAGAAATATCTTCTTCTCAAACCCTAAATCTTATCCTCTAAACCTTACTACCTCGGTTTTACAATATAAGCCCCTTTAAAAATAGAGTTTTTAATAAACCCTAACCACTCTACAAATCTTAGTGCAGTTACTTGCCATAAATGGAGAAGGCATGATCTGATATTATTCTCATCCATCTGTAACTGCAAGTAAATATCTTCGTTTTCTGGCCGGTTGCCAATATATCCCATAAATGGGTACTGCATGTGAAGGTATCTTCATCTTTCTGGTGCATCTGCCGAGAGGGTCTCATTAATTCCTCAGAGAAAATCGGATGAGTCACCAGTTTCTCTGACATTTTATCTTCACAGAGCCATTACTTTCACCATAAATTCTCTTGTTAAATGCGTCCATCGGCAAATTCCGATAACTATGTGTAGATATTTTCATTTTTCGGTCAATTGCCGACATATTCCATTAAATAGGCAGCTGCTTAGTCACTATAAAGTCTCTTTGCGGCTAGATCTATAAAATTTGGATGAACCAACAATTCTCGACATCTCAAATTTCCATCTGACGGCCTTCATTTAATCCATGCTTATTTTGTCTTTTTTTGCCATTACTTCCGCTAGTATGCAACTGCCAGCTGGCTTTCTACAAAAGAACAAGCAAGGATTAGTATTTTAATATTATTAATTTAAAACCCTAATGTTCATTATATGTCGGCTCTATTTATTTTTTTGACACGTGTCACAAAATCGTGATGTCCCCCTGCATTCTGGTCTTTCCCAGCTCTTCTGCCGTGAAACCGCGACATGTCACAAAATCGCGACACTCCTTTGCCTTAGGCACTTTTAAGTTTTGTGTCACGATTTTGCGACGTCATGATTTCGCGACACCTTCTACCTTAGGCACATTTTAGTTTTGTGTCACGATTTCATGACATTGCGAAATCACAATTTCGCAACACCTTCTCTGCCTTAGGCACCTTTTAGTTTTGTGTCACGATTTCATGACGTCGCGAAATCGCGACATCGTGATTTTGCGACACCTTCTCTGCCTTAGGCACCTTTTAGTTTTGTGTCACAATTTTGTGACATCGTGAAATCGTGACGTCACGATTTCATGACACCTTCTCTACCTTAGGCACCTTTTAGTTTTGTGTCGTGATTTCATGATGTCGTGAAATCGTGATGTCACGATTTCGCGACACCTTCTCTACCTTAGGCAACTTTTAGTTTTGTGTCACGACATCGCGAAATCATGACATCGAGATTTCATGACACCTTCTCTGCCTTAGGCACCTTTTAGTTTTGTGTTGCGATTTCGCGATGTTGTGATTTCGTGACACCTTCTCTGCCTTAGGCACCTTTTATTTTTGTGTCATGATTTCGCGACGTCGTGATTTTGCGACACCTTCTCTGCCTTAGGCACCTTTTAGTTTTGTGTCGCAATTTTGTGACATCGCAAAATCGTGATGTCGCAATTTCGTGACACCTTCTCTCCTTCGGCTTTTAATCCAAACCCGTCGCGACATTGCGACATTTCCAAAAATAGAATATGTCATGAAATCGTGACATTGCCAAAAATGACAAATTTTCCATAAAATGCATGTTGACTCTAATAGTGAATTTATCTATTTGCACTCTGCATTTTACATATTTAGTGAAAGATTTTCTTTACTCAGAAATGATTCTAACATTAAAGAAATGAATTCTAAAATGAAATCAAAGCCACATGCAAGCCTACTTAGATACTTTGATATATGCAAAACTTGAAGAAGAAGGAGGCAAGCAAAATTTGGAATAAAAACCTGGAAAACATCAAGAGGGTCCCTACTGCAAAATGAAAGCTAAATATTTTCAAAGGATGGAATTTCATTTTTTTAGTGGGGGTGTGTTGCTTCTCAACAAATGGCGATATCTACGGGGAAAATAGTAGCACTATTTTAGAATCCAGGACTCTAGTTTCAAAACAATATAGACCATGTACCATGCCTTGCCACAAATATTCTTCAAAATAATTTAACTACTACTTGATAGTTGTCAAAATTTCCCAAGGACATACTAGGCTGAATCATTTAAGGAAGATTTCTGATGTGCAATTATAAGCGTATAAAACTTTCTTCAAGAATGACTAGGCCTTCGAATTTTGTACTCTGGATTGATCAACTTTTCTAGATTGTGAAAGGGGAAACCGAGTAGGGCTCTGTTTACTAGTTTAGCCTTTTACGACCTCGACAGAGTTACTCTTTAGATTTTCACGACCCTGATCCACAACTGTGAGGTGGTATCTACAACTTGGTAAAAGAAAACATCTTTTGAAGCCTTGGCTATCTCTTTCATTACATAACTTCTTCTCTCCCCTTTTTTTTTTTTTTTTGTGGGAAATAACAGAGTTCCCGCTTTATGTTGTCTTGCTCAACTTTCACCTTCTCTCTCTCTCCTTTGAAATATACCGAAATCTGGAAAGCCTTGCTAAAAACAATTTTTTTTTTTTATTCTTCATCGATCTGGAAACTGCCTTAGCCTAGGTACTGATAGCCTCTATGGTCACTCAAATAATTTCACGAAATAGAGTCCCCTCTTATGACCAAATTTTCTTGGATTCCCTGGGAGTTTCTCCAACCAAATAGTATAGCAGTTTCTTTATAATTAAAATAATTGTGGCAAGCAAGACACAAAATCCAATTATCTTTCTACTATTGTTTTGAATAACAAAATAGTTCCACTGTTCAGTTTAAGCAGACTATCTCTTAATTAGAATAAAACAAAATGAACACTGGATTTTGAACTCAGAATAAAAACAATTTTTTAAAGGTTGATTCTTTCTTTACTACCCAGGAAAAACTTAAAAAAAATAGAATTTTAAAAGCTAAAAGAAATTTGTACAAACCCCAAAGGATAAAACACAGAACTTTAAAATCAAACAAAATAAAATAAAAATAAACTACTTTGTACAAATCCCAAAGGATAAACAAAATAAAATAAAAACTACTTTGTACAGACCCCATAGAACTTTAAAATCAAACGAAAAAAAATAAAAACAAACTACTTCAAAGCTTATTTACAATATATACACATGTTACAATGTCTTTGTGATTTATTTCAATGATGTATTTGATGGAACAATTGAGAAATAATGCTTTAGGTATTGACCATTAACAAGAAGGTTCAAAAAATTACCCTCGAGGTCCTATAGATGAAATGCATTATTACCTAGGATCTCGACAATCTGGTATGGCCCTATCCATAGAGGTTGCAGCTCTGTGTGTTTACCTTTCTTTTCTTGGGCTTCGTCCCATAGAAGCACCAGGTCTGCACGATTGAAGGCGCTCACCCTGGCCTTTTCGTCAAGCCAGTGCTTGACTGTCTCTTGGTGTCGACTAAAATGCTCCACAGCTTGAAGTCGTCCACCCTGCAAATCAAACAAGTCCAACACACGAGCTTTCGTATCTGCATGATCAAAGTAATGTAAAGCAAATTTTAATCCTGGTACTAATGCTTCATATTCTGCCAAATTATTTGTGCAAGGAAACCGCAAGCGATAAGACATAAAACCGGTTTGATTTTTGGGTCTTTTAAGAACAACCCCTGTACCATAACCTTGCTCAGACTTAGCTGCATCAATATGAAGCATCCCAACTTCATTATCGTGATCTTGGTGAGCTTTAACCGGTTTCTCCTTTTGAGTAGTTGTCAAATTATAAACCCCGATATAACAACCCTCAACAAGATTAGCAGTCTCATTCTTGGCATTATACTCTGTAATCATGAGTTTATATCTTGGTTCTCTGTTGATTCTTAATTGATTTGCAAAACCATTCCAGGGTAACCACATATGCGAAAAATCAGTAGCCAAGTACCCATTCAAGGATTTTGACCAATCCCTACTCAGAAGCATTCCGTATCCTACAGGAATATCCACCACCTGAATGTCAATTTTGTGTTGAGCTCTCGGCTCAGATGCTAGCTGGATATGTATATTCTGAAGTTCACCTACCACTTTAACCTCAAACTTATCCAATTGGATGACTCTCATCTCGGAGTTCATGGGGGTCAAACCCAACTGCTGATAGATGCCCAGAGGCATGACATTGGCTGAAGCCCCAGAATCTACCAGACAGTTGTGTAAGTTTTTCCCAAATATTTTGGATAGTTAGTAGAAAAGGTGGAACTTTAGTCTTCTCTTTATACATGGCCACATTTGCATTTGCCATCTTCTTCCCTTTTCCAAAGTTTTGGTAGTAGGTTCAGAGTATGTTTTGATCAAGTTATCCCTTTGTTCAAAAATTTGGGCCAACTCATGAAGAGTGATGTTGGCTTTGATCTTCTTCATGTCCTCCACTATATTATATCCCTTATTGAGTGGAGGGACAAATGCATCTGGTCCTCTCGGATTTCCTCCCTTGGGTGGAGATGGGTTATTGCTTGAAGATGGATCTGGAGGAACACTGTGGGAGTTGTCCGGAGGGGTAGATGTAGTGTTGGGCTCCGGATTTCTATTTTTGAGGTTGTAGTTGTCCCTCCTGTATTGTTGAAAAGCCTGCACCTCATCCATGGGTAGCTCCACAACATTCTCTGATTCTTCTGGGAAAGTGAAAGAATCTAACACCATAGTTGCACTATGTTTGGATGAACTTGGAGCATCCGCAGTTCTTTGATGTTCAGGAGAAACCAACTCACCAGAAAGAGCTTCAAAGGCATTACAGAATTCCAAACAATCCAATTCCCCATGCTGAGATGTTCCATGAATCCTGCACCAGTTAGGCAAAGCTAAGTCACAAATATTTACATCATGCCCTTTACCTTTATAATCCTTATTGGGTTCGTATGGGGGCCGAGTGAATCTATTCTACTGATAAGAAAACCTGTTTGGGTTTTCGTCGATGGACACTTGCCTTTTGAAAGTCAAAAAGTCATTTGCCAACTTTTGGACTACCCTTGAAACTTCTTCAACTCTTGTGTTATCAGCTTCTTTACCTGGATTCTGTACATTTTTAGTAGGTGTTACAACCAATGGATTGCTTATTGGTGGAGTTTGATGTACTGGCAACATCATCTGATGCGGTATGGGATTGAAAATAGGGGTACCTTGTGTGACCAAAGGAATTTGATGAGCACTTAAAGGTTGAGGCCCCAATTGCCTTTCCAAAACTAAAGCTTCTTTGTAAGCCTCTGTTAGATTGGTAATAGAGGCATCTCTTTTCAAGAAAACAGAAGTCATTGGATCTAGAGAATTCCTAAAAATTTCTAATGCCAGGTCTGCATTTGGCACATAATAACCAATCAGTCTACCATAAGCCTTCTGAAATCTGACATTGTAAGATCTGACAAATTCATTTATTTCTCTTTTAATACCAAAAAACTGCTGATATAATACACTGGGATCTATTACCTCACCAAACTGCGATACAAAAACCTTTTCCAAGTCATTCCAACTGGTAATAGAATCGTTAGTGAGATTCAGAAACTAGTCGTAAGCTCCCTCCTAGAGAGTGAACGGGAACAATCTGCAAGTGACATCTTCATGCTGTACATTTAACAATTTTAGAGCATTCTTGAATGCTACTAGATGTTCTTCTGTTGTCCTAGTTCCATCATGCTTGTATCTGGGAAGATATCTCTCAGGATTTCTAGGCAGGTCATGGGCTGCACCCAAGATATTTAAGGTAGTGGAACCCAACCAGTTGGCCATTACTACTTGATTGACGATGATACTTTCAGTTGTAGTTGGAGTAACTACAAGTGGTGACAAAACTATTCCAGACAAGGACTTGGCCCTTCTGAGGCTGCTTCTTCTTGGAGTTTCTAACTCAAGCACAAGGAGCTCTCCAGCTCTGGAGTGGGACCTTGTTACTCTATAAGTGGAATCTAGCTTTTCACAAGCAACTTATAATCTTACAATCCTTAACAAACTACTAAACTTTAGGCCCTCCTTCTAGCGCCAATTTTAAATGTTGGTTCGACTTTTATACACACCCTGTGAAGAATGAGCATGAAATCCCGATAACACTTATAAGGGATAAATCCCACTCACTTTAGGATCTTGCTGGATATCCAAGGTGTGAGTTACAGAGTTGGGTCAAATGTCTATTCACTCTTTTTCGCTTCTAGAATAGTTTCAAGTGGACTGTCTGTTACCTTACAATGGGTCCTGGACTTGGTTCAGTAATGTTTTTGGAATTGGTTATCTTTGTGGACACTCAGATTTACAATCAGTTCTTTGATCTAGCTCTTTATGTGTTAGCAGATTTAAATAAAAGACAAATGTAAAAGAAAATAAAAATGGATCATTCAATCAATGGAACAGAGAGAGTAGGGTAGGGCAGAAAGAGAAATTTATCTAACTTAGCTGCAAAACCAAAACTACCAATTTTAGTTATACCGGTTAGCTTCACAATAGAACAAAATCAAAGAGGAAAGTGTCCAGATTTCTAAGATCACCTTCCACTAAGAGCATAAGATAGAGACAACAACAGATCTGAAAGAAAATCACAAACAAAAGGGAAGTCGGTTAAAATTGGTATCTCTCACTAGCAGCCTAGCTCGCACAGTGAGGACAAAGCAATTAGAACAGGCCCGAACCTTAAATCTGTAATTTTCCCTAACATACAATAAATAAAATGAAGCCTAGCAACATATCCAATCCTGGTAACACAGATCTACAACATAATTTAAATAAACCTTAATGAAACAAAAACAAAAGAAGATGAACTTATCACAATCTGAAAGAGATTAGGCTCCTAGCCACGCTATCATAGAAAATGAAAATCACACCAACTCTAAGTCCAAAACAAAGCTTTCAAACAAGATTTGCAGAAAATTGCTCCAATAGCTTTTATTTCTAAGTTTCCGCCCCTGGAATTTACATTCAAAAGAAGTATTTATAGACTCAGGATAGACCCTGATCTTTTCAGAAATATCTTCTTCTCAAACCCTAAATCTTATCCTCTAAACCTTACTACCTCGGTTTTACAATATAAGCCCCTTTAAAAATAGAGTTTTGAATAAACCCTAACCACTCTGCAAATCTTAGTGCGGTTACTTGCCATAAATGGAGAAGGCATGATCCGATATTATTCTCATCCATCTCAGAATCGCAAGTAAATATCTTCATTTTCTGGATGGTTGTCGATATATCCCATAAATGGGTACTGCGTGTGAAGGTATCTTCATCTTTCTGATGCATCTGTCGGGAGGGTCTCATTAATTCCTCAGAGAAAATCGGATGATTCACCAGTTTCTCTGACATTTTATCTTCGCAGAGCCATTACTTTCACCATAAATTCTCCCGTTAAATGCGTCCATCGGCAAATTTCGGTAACTATGTGTAGATATTTTCATTTTTTGATCAATTGCCGACATATTCCATTAAATGGGCAGCTGCTTAGTCACCGTAAAGTCTCTTTGTGGCCAGATCTATAAAATCTGGATGAACCAGCAATTCTCGGCATCTCAAATTTCCATCTAACGGCCTTCATTTAATCCGTGCTTATTTTGTCTTTTTTTGCCATTACTTTCGCTAGTATGCAACTGCTAGCTGGCTTTCTGCAAAAGAACAAGCAAGGATTAGTATTTTAATATTATTAATTTAAAACCCTAATGTTCATTACATGTCGGCTCTATTTATTTTTTTGACACGTGTCACGAAATCACGATGTCCCCCTACATTCTGGTCTTTCCCAGCTCTTTCGTCGTGAAACCATGACATGTCACGAAATCACGATGCTCCTCTGCCTTAGGCACTTTTAAGTTTTGTGTCACGATTTCGCGACACCTTCTCTGCCTTAAGCACTTTTTAGTTTTGTGTCGCGATTTCGCGACACCTTCTCTACCTTAGGCACCTTTTAGTTTTGTGTCGCGATTTCGCGACACTTTCTCTGCCTTAGGCACTTTTTAGTTTTGTGTCACGATTTCGCGATGTCGCTATTTCATGACACCTTCTCTACCTTAGGCACTTTTTAGTTTTGTGTTGCGATTTTGCGACACCTTCTCTGCCTTAGGCACCTTTTAGTTTTGTGTCGTGATTTCGTGACGTCATGAAATCACGACGTCACAATTTCGTGACACCTTCTCTGCCTTAGGCACCTTTTAGTTTTGTGTCGCAATTTTGCGACACCTTCTCTGCCTTAGGCACCTTTTATTTTTGTGTCGTGATTTTGCGACGTCACGAAATCGTGACGTCACGATTTCTTGACACCTTCTCTGCCTTAGGAACTTTTTAGTTTTGTGTCACGATTTCACGACACCTTCTCGCCTTCGGCTTTTAATCCAAACCCGTCGCGACATCGCGATATTTCCAAAAATGGAATATGTCACAAAATCACGACGTTGCCAAAAATGGCAAATTTTCCATAAAATGCATGCTGACTCTAATAGTGAATTTATCTATTTGCATTCTGCATTTTACATATTTAGTGAAAGATTTTCTTTACTCATAAATGATTCTAACATTAAAGAAATGAATTCTAAAATGAAATCAAAGCCACATGCAAGCCTACTTAGATACTTTGATATATGCAAAACTTGAAGAAGGAGGCAAGCAAAATTAGGAATAAAAACCTGAAAAACATCAAGAGGGTCCCCACTACAAAATGAAAGTTAAATATTTTCAAAGGATGGAATTTCATTTTTCAGTGGGGGGGTGTTGCTTCTCAACAAAACTTACCCAAATTTTCTCTAGCAAGCTCACCAATAACTTGCCCAAAATTTGCTCTATCAAGCTCACTAAGAACTTACCCAAAATTGCTTTAGCAAGCTCACCAAGAACTTGTCCAAATCTGCTCTAGCAATCTCACCAATAACTTGCCCAAAATCTGCTCTAGCAATCTCATAAAGAACTTGCCCAAAATTTGATCTAGTAAGGTCACTAAGAACTTGCCCAAAACTGCTCTAGCAAGCTCACTAAGAACTCGCCCAAAATTGCTTCAGCAAGCTCACCAAGAACTTACGCAAAATCTGCTCTAGCAAGCTCAGTAAGAACTTGCCCAAAATCTGCTCAACAAGCTCACCAATAACTTGCTCAAAATATGCTCAACAAGCTCACCAAGAACTTGCTCAAAATCTAATCAACAAACTCACCAAGAACTTTCTCAAAAAATTGTCACAAAACTGTCTACAAATCTATTCCAAAAGACTTCTCAAAGGCTCAATCAATCATACACAAAAACTATTACAAATCTACCCATAAATTTGTCCCAAAAGCCTTCTCAAATGCTCAACCAATCATGCTCAAGTAGCACTCCAATATCATCCATAAATCTATGAAGGCAAGGCTCAATGATGAACTCAACAATGAATGGCAATGCTCTCTACAATGGATGACAATAATGATCCACAATTATCTCAACTCAAATCAATCTCAACTTAACTTAAGTCTTATAGAAGTATAAAGAGAATTGTTAGAGACTCAATATGTTCTAATCTCAAAGCTCAATCTCAACTCAAATCATAATTATAGAATAGTTTGTTTCATGAAACTTGAACAATCACATCACTCAATCACTTGACTAGGCTCAATCAACTCAACTCAACCAATCACCACAAGGGAAAACTCTTTCTCACAAAACCCTAGTCCAAGCATGTATCAACCAACTGAATTTTTTCCAACAATGCTCAACCACAAATCTCACATAACAATGATACTCATGTTCTTTTCTAACTCAAGTTCTTTGCATAACCAATGGGCTTCAACAACTATGCTTATAAAACAAGGTTTAAACACAAATCTCAAACCAAAAAACCTTGAAGCATTCAACCAACCACTTTCAAAAAGGAAACCACAATCAATCATTTTCTCTCCAATGATATTTTAGAAATCAACCACCATAAACAAAGTCAATGGAAAATATTGCTCATACCTTTTGATGCCTTATTGGATGTCCACTAAATCTGCCACACTCAACAAACTTCTTTTTAAACTTTCAACAAGGGTTAGATATCATGATTAATATCACAACAATAATATCCAAATAACACCTTATCACTCCTACTCAATAAGATACAACATGTCCCCTCATGAAAGAATTAATCACCTTTGAAAAATAACAAAACAACCTTCACTTTTGAAACCTTTTATAAAAATAGAAATATCTCTTTACATACACCTTATTTCTCCCTCTAAGCAATTTAATCAAATAATCCTCTAAATAAGCTTTCCAACGATATATAATATGATATACTTTCAAAAGGAGAAACACCAGAAATCTCTCTTTTTCTAAACATGCATCACAACCCTTATTCCTCCTAGGGCAACTTTAGAAAAATAAAATATATTAAAAAATATATTGACTTGCCTCTGTCCCTGATGGGATTCAATATCGTGACATCTCCTTGCTCAGTGCTTTAACCATAGCTAGCCTACCTTTGAGCCACATGTCCTCATGTGTCCAAAGGGACACGAAAAAAAACTTATATCATAAACTTATGCACCCTTTGAAAAATTTAACAGCGCTTCGAGCGCTTCAACAAAGCAAATAACCATGGTAGGACTCGATCACAGGACATCTTGTATAACATACAGTGCATGAACCGCTAGGCCAAATATGCCTATGCATCTTATTAAACTCCATGAACTATTTTTCAATAGACCAAAGTCACACTTCTCTCTCTTTTCACAATTTGTTCCCCAATCGAAGGCATTCGAAAAAATAAGCGTTGGTATTATTTGTCTAAGCTCTTGTTGGCATATATATGTTTTTCCTATTTCTTTAGACGTTGACGCTATACATTAATATAGCCTTTCCTCCTTTCTTTAGTCAGCGCTAAAATTAATATATTTAATTTTAAAATTTTAATTTTAATTTTAAATAATTTAAAATTTAAACTAAATATTTAAAAATAAATATCTCCATCACCGGGGCACCTTTTTCAACGAAACGAAAATCCAATATGGGTTTTAAGAAAAAAACCATTTCAAATCTTCCATCCATAGTTTTAAATAAAACCTTTTATTTTGCCTACCTTGGTTTTCACAAAAACCCTGTATATATCCATGCTCTCCAAAATATCATAAATGCTTATTTATGAAATGCTTTGGCCACCAAAACTCAATGTGATCCATGTGATATCAATGATCCATGTGACATCAATGACAACATAAAATAACTCAAATTTCCAACATGCATCTGACTATCTTTTTTACTATCAATTTTTGACCTCTCCTATTATTGGTCCGTGTATAGTTGTCTTCTTCAAATTCAACCTCCCATAGATTATTGTTTGAGTAAAAGTTGAGAAATATCTCATACTTTGGGTTAATTTCCTAATTCCTCAAAAAAATTTCATCCAACTTGGCTATGGCATAAAAATCTCCTATGATCATGAATTGGGTTTCTTGGTCTTTACTTCTCATGAAGGATCCAATCCTACTCTAAACTTCTAATCTACATGATTGAGTTGTAGGTCCATAGACATTGATAAGGATGAAATGAATATCTACAAAGTAGCAAGTACCTAAAGAGGTTATCCAATGCCTAGTTTTATGAATGGTTACACAAGAGGTTCTAGAAGGATTCCAACAAGTTAGAATTACCCCTATTTCCTCCTTCAAAATCCATAGCATCCCATTCACATCTTGCCCATACTACTTTCATAGTTTTTGAAACTTCTTCTTTTATCGTTTTAGTTTCCTGGATAAAAATAATATTAGGCTTATTACTTAAACATAGGTCCTTGATACACCTCTTATTTTAGGGGGCATTAGCACCCCTTATATTCCATGAGATGATAATCATATCTCATTAGGGACTATTGGCCCTGCCTATGTATTACCAATATCATTTTGTTGTTTGGTAAAGAGAAGTTCAATCAACTTAGTTTGTGTTCCTTTCTCTATGTTTGCTCTTGCTTCCCTATATCTTGCTTGATAATTTGAAGGTTTTTCTCTTTTTGCCTTGCCTATATCAGGATTAGGTCTTATTATTCTATTCCTCAATATTATTTCACAATTTTTTTTCCATCATATTTATCCTCTCTTGGCTCTACTACAAAAGCTTTTGACTTGTCCTGCTCATTTTCTTGTATTTCCTTATTAATGGCAGAGGTATTAACTTCTAAAAGTGCATTTTCTTTACTAATTTTTTTAATGGTGTATCTTCAAGAGAGTCTTCAAAATTTGATTAGATGCATTCCTTAGGTTCATCAAGAATTTTCTTTCCTAAATCATGATCATTCTAAATAGACAAATCCTTGTTAATATGTTGAACATGTTATACTATTTTTTTTTGTGGAAAACATCCCAAAAGGGATGCCACTTTCGGGTAAGACCCAAGGAGGCAGGGGTATCCATTCCGCCAAAAATGCCCAGGACTCGGACCTGGCCTACCACCTTTGACATACTCAAGGAGCAAACAAACACACAAAACCAATTTAAAAATAAGTAAATAACAACAAAAATAATAAAATAAAATAAAAAACATGCTCCTTGAGTGTGTCAAAAACAAAAGCACAACCAAACACGCACAATAAGATAAAAGAAACCACAACACAAACCACATAGAAAAACACAAGAACCACATAACAAAACACAAACAAGACAAAAACAACATAACACTACAAAGACATAACCCAAAAAAAACATGAAAAATAAACACAACCAAAACCTAAAAAATTAAAATAAAATAAAAATAAAAAACAACCAACAATAGACAATAAACAAAAACAAAAAACATAGAAAACACTCACACATAAAAACACGAATTAACACAAACAAAGAGAAACCCAAGAACAAGAACGAAAAAAACACAAGAACAATAACAAAAAACATAAAAAAAAACACAAAACAACAAAAACACATGAACAACAAAAAACAACACAAAGAACACAAAAACAAAACAAAACAAAAGAACCCACCCACCTTAAAAAACTAAACAAAAAAAAAATTGAACATAACAATGACCTATCTAGACCAGAAGACTAATAAGGCAAGAATCAACAGAGGAAACAAAATAAAGAATAGAATGAGCTAGGGAACTAAAAAAAACTGAATGAACCAAAGAGAAGCAAAAAAAAAAAAGCAAGAAGAAACTAGGTACCTTCGAACTGGAGCCATCCAAAGAAATGATAGAAAGAAGAGCTTCCCTAATTTGAGAAGCCCACCATATAGGAGGGTGGCCATAACAAGTAAGATCACCTTTGTCCAAAGCCCAATTAGCTAAAGCATCAACACTCTTGTTTTGATCTCTCGACCACATGATTGTAATCAACTTTCAAAAATCCCATCCGGATTAATTGAATCTTCTCAATAATTCTTTTTATTCTCCAATCCACCTTATGATTCTTAGAAGGAGTCTTCAAGAGATTAATCATAAGTTGAGAGTCGGACTCAACTAACACCTTTTCCCATCCAACCTTAGTAGCCTCCTGAAGGCCTCTCGAGGATACCATACCCCTCAACAAGGTTATTGGAAAGAATACCCAAATTCTCAAGCAAAAGTAAAAACCAGGGAGCCATCCGAAAGTCTACCAATTCCTCCCACATCGGCTTTTCCAGGGTTCCCTCTAGAGGCTCCATCAGTATTGACTTTTCCAAAATCCTTAGGAGGAGGTTGCCAATTTCTAGTCCTATCCATCTTACTAATACTCACATTCCCTTTAAGTTGGTTGCCCTTAGAAGATTTAATCTTCAATATTTGCATCACTTGATCCCATCTTTGGTGGGAGTTTTGGGGGTGATTAAGGAGTTGATGGACTGATTCAACTAAGTTGGCTATGGTCTTTTGCCAAATATAGTGAATATCCTTCCTATCTTGATTAAAAATTTGGTTGTTCCTTTCATTCCAAATATTCCAAAGAAGAATGGTAGAACCCATCCAAACTACTCGCCTAATAAAATGATCAACACCCTCTTGATTAGGCCAATCCCTCCAAAGTTGTTCAAAAGTAAAAAAATTGGACCACTGTAAGCCAAGTAAAGTGGCCATTCTCCTCCATAGCTCAGAGGCTAAAGTACACTCAATAAAAATATGGTTGAGAGTTTCTACATTCTCTTCACACATTTCACATCTAAAAGGGCCATGAAAACCACGCTTCATAAGTTGCTCACCAAGTAAGCACCCTACGATGCAATAAAAGCCAATTAAAGAACCTCACCTTAGGCCAGAGCTTTTGAGCCCACAATCGAGAAAATATGTCAGAAGAATGGTTGGGATTATTATGGCATAAGGTCAAATAACCTTGAGCAACTGAATACTCACCCTTAGTAGTGTTGTTCCATCCAAAACAATCTTTTTCATGGGACCAAGAGAGGGATCTCATATGAAGGATGCCTTGGATATCTTGTCTTTGCCTTTCTAGGATTTGAATAGGCCAGTCCTCAATAGGGATCCAATATCTACCAACCTTTGAATTACCAATATGGTACCGATAGTAATTAGCCACCTTTATCCAATTAGCTCGGTGAAGCTCCTCCATCCAAGGCCTCCAATCGGGAAACTGAGTTATCAAAGGCTTGTGACCATCCCAAGAATCTGTCCAAAAATTTGCCTGTTGACCATTATGAATGATCCAAAATAATTTTTTCTTTATCAAATCCTCACCAGTCTTAAGAACTCGCTAAAATGGGAGAACCTTTGGTAGGAAGTTGATAGCGAACAAGGTCTTCTGGACTTTTGTTCTCAGCATATTTAGCACGGAGATTATTGGCCCAAAGAGCATTGGGGTTATGCAACATCCTCCAATATAATTTAGCAGCTAAAGCTTTGTTGTTATTAATAGAAGACCGGAATCCTAACCCCCCTTCACTCTTAGGAAGACATAAAGTATCCCATTTCACCAAGGCCCATTTTCTTTTCTCCTTAGTACCACTCCAAAGGAAACGATGACTGATTTGATCCAATTCTCGAAGAACAACCTTTGGGATATTCAAAATGGAAGAAACATAAATAGGAATAGCTTGAAGGACTGATTTTACCAAGGTGATTCTACCCCCAGAAGAAAGCCACCTGTTGGTCCACTTTCCAATTTTCTTCTTGACTTTGTCCAACAACCAATTCCAATATTTATTTTTCTGCCTTTGAATATTTATGGGAATACCTAAATAAGTGATTGGAAGGGAGGTCTTCTTATATCTTAATTTATCCAAGACCATGGATTCCTGTCTAGCAGAGCAGTGAAAGAAAATAACTTTAGATTTGTCTTCATTGATCAACTGCCCAGTAGCCTTAGAAAAATAGCTAATGATTTGCTTAATATTAGAAGCTTCCTTAACTGTAGCTTTACCTAAAAGAGTAGAGTCATCCACAAATTGAAGATGAGAGATAGGTCTAGCTCCATGAGCAATGGTAACTCCCTCAAGGGTTTTGTTTTCCCTCTTTTTGGTTATAGTCCTACCCAAGCATTCAACAAGAATGATGAATAAATAAGGGGATAGCGGGTCACCTTGCCTAATACCTCTAGAAGCTGGGAATGACCGAGAAGGCCTGCCATTGATAAGAACTAAGTAGGAAACTGAAGAGATACATCCCATAATCCAATCCATCCAATCCTTAGAGAAACCAAATTGCCTCAAAACTTTGATAAGGAAGTGCCAATCCACTCTGTCATAAGCTTTGGATAAGTCTAACCGAATGAACATGGAAGGAGATTTTTGCATATCCATGGAATGGATGGCTTCCCGAGCAAGAACTATCTCATCTACTATTTGACGTCCTTCCACATAACCCCCTTGCTCTGGGGAAATAATCTTATGCAAAAGAGGCTTCAACCTTTCTGCCATTATTTTAGTAATGATTTTGAGAAGAACATTACATAAAGCAATAGGTCTAAAAGTTGAGATATGATCAACCTCTTGAGCTTTTGGAACAAGAGTAATATAAGTTTTATTGATAACCTTCAAAATTTCTTTGGCTTTCCTGGCTTCTTCCACCACCTCTAATAAATCAACATGAAGGATATCCCAGAACTCTTGGTAGAACTCAATGGGAAAACCATCAGGACCTGGGGTTTTCCCTTTTTGCATTTTAAAAACTACTTGTTGAAGCTCATTGATAGTAACAGGAGCAATCAAAATAGAGTTCTCCTCAGAAGTGATAAGAGAAGGGATTGCTTGAAGAACATTTTGTTGTGAAGCTGAGTCAAGAGGAGTAGCAACAAAAATATTGGAAAAGTAATCAACAACAATAGAGTTCATGCCATCCCAAGTATAAACAACATCTCCAGAATCTGATTTTAAGGAAGAAATAAAGTTGTGAGATCTTCGAGCTAGAAGATATTTGTGGAAGAAATTTGTGTTTCGATCTCCTTCTTTGAGCCATTGAATTCTAGATTTTTGCTTCCATAAGATTTCTTCTCTTTTTTCCCATTCCTCTAACCGAGTTGTGAGTTTAATTTCATCTGCACTTCTCTTCTCTATGAGGCCATCTAAATGGATTTTCTTATTCAAATTTTCAAGATGAGCAATAACTTCATGTTTTTTTTTATGAACATCCCCAAACTCTTTCCAGCTTCCAAGTCTTGATTTTGGATTTAATGTATTGCAGTCTTTTGGCAAAACAGAACATCTTAGTCCCATGCCTAGGTTTACCTTCCTTCCACCATTGTTGCACATGAGGTCTGAAGGAAATGTCTCTAAGCCACATTAATTGAAAACGAAAAGGAGAGAAACTCACATTGGTTTTCCACATTTCCACCATGACCGGCCAATGATCCGAACCAACATTATTAAGAGTCTTCACTTTAGGAATGTGACCATGGATTAAGAAATTTTTAGAGAGCAAAAACCTATCCAATCTCTCCATTATACAAGCTAAGCCTTGCCTTCTATTAGACCAAGTCATAAGGCCATTATCTCGGTTGGATATCCACAAGATGGAGGTTTGCAATATATTCGCTCATGAGGTCAGTGCTTTTGTCCAAATTTCTATTTCCCCCCTTTTCTCATCCAGAGAGAGGATGGTATTGAAATCTCCTCCGATCAAGATCCAAGCTTCAGGAAAATGAGAGATAATATGAGTAATATCCTTCCACTGTCTTCTTTTTTCCTCCAAAGAAGTCGGAGCATAAACAGTAATGCAGAGCATAATCTGGTTGGAATGTCTACTTTGAATAGCTATAGCCAACAAACCCCAACTGCCAACCATATGGTGAATAACTACCTCTTTTGGGTCCCAAAGACAAGCAATGCCACCAGAAGTCCCTTGGGAACTGAGGGAAACCACTTTTCCAGTTGGCCAAATTTTATTGGCAATTGAGTCCATATCCTCCATTGACATCTTTGTTTCTTGAAGGAAAACAAGATGTGGATGATTTATCTGAATCATTCTTCTAATTTCATTTTGTTTTGAAAGACTCCCTTTGAGTCCTCTAATATTCCAAGTGATGATCTTCATTAATACCAGGGCTAAAAAATTTGGGAAGGGCATTAATCTTACCTTCCTCTACAAGCTTTTCACCTTCTTTTACCATATGATATTGATTGGTCTTGCGACCCGCTTTTTGATTAGAATCCATCTTCAATTTTTTTTCCCTATTTCTTGACTTATTCCAATTGAATCTGAGATGGCTTCTAACCTTGAAGAATGCTCGTACACAACCAAAATTTTACTAGATGGTTCAACGGAGTCTATATTGGGACCTGCATTATTTGAAGTTTTGACATTTGAAAGATTGTTTTTCTTGTGTAAATTTTCTCCCTTTTTTTTTGTTGAAAACCTTTGATTTGTTGGTTTGTCTCTTGAGTTCTTCCCTTCATATTTAAATTGTGTTTCTAAGATTTCAGTTTCCATTATTTCCTCTTCCTCACTTGGGACATCATTTGTGGAAAGGATTTCAAACATATTAGCAGATGACTTTGATTGATCCTTCATAACTAGTTTTTTTTAGTGTTCTTCTTCTTAGGTATTTGGAAACCTGCTCGAGTTTATATCTTCTTTCTTTTGATCAGGAATTTTATTTGGGCAAGCACTGGCCAAATGACCATATTCATGGCAAATTCTACAACGAAAAGGAATGTTCTCATAGTCCACTACTTGCTCCCAAGTGTCTTCCCCAAATTGTAATGTGATATTTTTAGGTAGGGGTTTGTCAAAATCCATTAAAACACAAATCCGAGCATAAATAATATGTTCAAAATTTTGAGTACAATCAGCAAGTCATCATAAAAGTTCCTAAAGAGTTTCCAATTGAAGAAAAAATAGTAGGATTCCAAAATTCAATAGGGAGGCCAAAGAGTCTAACCCACACGGGAGCTATAGAAGGCATCTCTTCTTCGGATTTAAATTTAGTATGCCAGGGCTTCATGAAAAGCCCTGCCCTTCCAAAAAACCAAGGACCCCCTTGAAAATTTTTCTCTCTATCTTCATTATTAGCAAATAAAACAAGAAAATAACCATTTGGATAAATAGAGATTTGTAACTCACCTTTAGTTTTCCAGCTTTTTGCAGCCCAGACTTTGAAAGCAGATAGACTCGGACGAAAACCCACGAACCGACAAATTAGTCCTCTTTTTTCCAAATCTTCAATGCCAGTCCGAATGTTACCCATATCAAGCTTAACAATAGGAGTTCCATCAGCTGCTTTAAGACATCCTGACTCCATTTTCCTGGGATCAATCTTAGGCATTCTTAGAGGTTTATGGGAAGCCCTAAGATTGATATTAGCATTGGGCTGAGGCTGTCCACCATGAAGGGCATCCCTAAAATTCATTTTTGGGACCGAGTCTTCGAAATTCTTACCCTTGACAGGGGTTTTCATAGTAGAATTATTTTGTGGGTGCACCTTAGCACCAGATTCACTTGAGATATGAGCCATTTTTTGATCAACTACTTGAAACTTGTTTCGTGATCTCTTTAATCCTTGCCCTAGACGTCGTGGAAAGGTATGGTTTTCACTTTTCTTTTGTGCAGCAAATTGGAAGCCGTTGTCACTCAAGTTCATAGTATGATCTGTTGAAAGATAAATTTCTAACCCATATTGGATCCCCTGCAACATTTCCTGCTAAAATATTGAGCATAAACCACAAAAATATTGGCCGCTAGGGCCCGAAGGCCCTAAAAACCAACCTCTGGAGCTGCTTGCACTCAACCCAGATGAAACCCTCGCATAGCCGCTTGCCAAATATCTCGTTCACACATAGGGATGCTCTAGGATATGTGTTGCTCCAAATGATATGAAAATTGGTGGAGACGTTCTAGGGTTTTTCAGGCATCTACCCTCAAAATTTTAGCTCAATCCGAGTCCGGATGAGTGAGATATGGCCGAAACGAGTTCGGCAGTTTGGGCAGTCCTACGAAAAACGTCCCTCCCTGATTATTCGAACATGTTGTACTATGGCCTCTAATTTTTTATCTACTTTTTCTTCACAGGCTAAAGACTCAAAAGAGTTGGTATTTATTCCAATATCCATTGTTTATTTTCTTTTATTTTTCTAGATCTATTTTTTGGAAGTTGCAAACCATATTCATTTGTAAGTTTCTCTTGCGATTTTCTACATATGATTCTATTGGGCTCTTCTTAGGGCATGATATCTCAATATGCCCCACCTCATGACATATTCTACATCTAAAATATATTTTTTCATAATCTATGGTTTGGATCCACATCTTATCCCCATACTTAAGAATGATTGATTCTGGTAAATCTTTACTTATATCAATCATGACCAATATCTAAGCATAAATAGCCAAGAATCCATCTTTCATAGTATCTAAAATCTCAAGGAATTCTCCTAGAGTGTTTCCTATTGCCTTGAAGGTATCTATTTCCCAAAATTCAATGGGTAACCCAAACATCCTAATCTAGATTGGTACTAGGGATAGATTTACATTTTTAGGTGAAAAGCCTTCATACTAGTGGGTAAGGAAGAGTCCTGCTCTTCCCATAAACCAAGGACCCTATTTTAGGATTTTTCTCTTTATTCCCTAGAACAAAAAATGGCTAGGAAGAAACCTTTGGGAAGAAATGGTAGAATCACTTCTGGATACTTCTAACTCCTATCAGTACATTTTCTCAAGGCTAAATCCCTTGGCCAATACCCATAAAATTTATCAAAAACTATCCTATATTGGAGAAACGATGATCTTTTTGAGATGAACTCACTAACCTCTACCACTAGAGATGATTCTAAGGATTTAACTATAAATTGGTCCATTGAAAGGAAACTAAAACTCAAAATCTATTGAAATTTATCAAAATGTCCTATAGAAAATATAATATTTGATAAAAAATTTATAATAATTTGCATGCAAAATTTCTAAGATAAATAAGGAAAAAAAAAACTTAGTTGAAAAATTATTTCCAGATAGAATATCTTGCCTCACTAAATTCTTGGTCCTTCATTGTTCTTCCCATCATCCGAACCCTAGCTTACAAATATTTGCAATTTCTTTTTTCGTGACTTGAAAATTTGTCACTACCCTTTTTTGAATGGTTGACTTCATAGGGTCATATATCCCTTAATATTGTTCACATTCCTTCATATGACCACTTATTTTAAAGCTATTCAAATTCCACACAAGTTGGTCCAAGATTTAGCTAATTTAGATAACCCTTCAAGAAAATATGGATTCTAAAAGATGAGACGTTTTTCAAAAAAATACCCTAATCCTCGCAAAGCAATCTCAATTTAACCTAGGGCAATGTTAATGAAAAGGATCATGGTTTTTGACTTATTTATCAATACATGTTTTAATAATGAGGAAAATAATCTAAAAAAATAGCTAAAATTATTTAAGATTTTATATGCAAAGATCCTCAATGTTTTTAAAAAATATCAAACATTTTTACCTTTTGTCAAGGAGAGGAAATTATTTAAACCTTCTAATAAAGTTGGAAATTACTTACAATGAGCTAAAGAAATATTTTATAGTGTGTTTCTTTAAACAAAACTTTTGCATTTTCAGTTATGGACTTATATAAGAGTTTAAAATTTTGTTTTAAAAAACAAAAAGCTTGAATATAAAATATGATAATTAAAATCCAAAGATCATGATATTTCAATTGAATAAGTTTCTATGTCTTTGTATGACTACAACAAAGAAACATGAGAACATAGTTTGATGATTGCCATAGCTTAAAATTTTTAATAACCACACTTGGAATCCTACATTCTAACAATTTGAACAAAAAAAACCCTAAATTATTAGCATAACTAGAAAGTTAATACACATACACACATTTGAAATCCTACACTTTGACATTAAAATTGATAAAAAAAATAAATCTAAATTATTGCTTGCATAACAACTAAGCAATTTTTAGATCATTTTGAGCATGGCATAAGTGCAATCAATATCATCTTTGTGTTTTAATGTTAAAGAACTCTAAAATCAATCATTTTATAGCACTTCAAAGTTTAAGAATTTGAATATGGAAATAGTAAAATGATAAGAAGCTCAACAAACAACATTTTGCATGGAAAGAAATAGAAAAGATTGTACTAATGCATATTCATGCTTCATTTTGTTACATTTTCTTCACATTTATCTCAAATGGAATGAAGTTGTCATAACTTTTGCCAGGTCCCAAGGGACAATACCAATAATAATTTTTATAATGGCCACATGGATGAAACATCTTCCATTTTATTTTGGCACTTTACTTCACAAGAGTCCATATGAGTATATCAAATATAAGATATAATCAAATATAAAGCATATTTTCCTTGAAGACCATGCATATACACCCATTCTAAATGAAGTAGTCAAGTCATAAATAGAATGGAAAATATACCACCTAGTCTCACCTGAGGCAATTATCATTTCAAAAACACATGAGTATCACCAAAGCACAATAGGTACACCATGTAAAATGATAGTTTATACTAATATTATAGTCCTAAGATCTTGAAGTTTTATTTATGAACATAAAATATGGTAAGGTTATGGATAATGGGCTTTCTCGTAAATATTACAAGGTATATGCTTTTAGAATATGATGTCTATATGATTCCTTTTTGGACTTGAAATGAACTAACTATTATATCAATGGAATCCAACAATTCTTAAACTAGTTTAACAATCAAATTGGATATAGTAAGATTACTTATTGATTTAGAAATAATTTGCATGGACTATAACTTACCATTATATGTCAAATTGTATGTGCTCATAACTATTTCAATCACTAACAAGACACTTAAAATATTTCAAATTATCCATAAATTAATGAATGCAATACATAATAAAAATATTCTCATTTGCAACTAAAAGCTTACTTCTAAAATAGTTATGAAATGCTCATCACCACCAAACAAGATGACAAATATGAATTGTAAGTCATCCTATGAAGTGAAAACTATAATATTTTAGGTCCACTACCACAATAATAAGCATATAAATATTTTCAAGCATTTATGCATAATGGAGAGTGCATTCATTTCAACTTTGACATGAATAATCTTTTTAATTACATTGATTATATTATGGCAAGAAGAACATACATTATAGATTGTATTTTGGACTAAATGTTTGAATATATAACAAGTACAATGACAATCAAATGAAAGGATCAATATGTATTAAGTACTCTTATTTTTATGAAATCAATAAGTGTAGTTTAGGGATATTTAAAAATATCAAATGGCTCATGAAGCATATGGTATTGTCAAAGTATATTTGGATAGAGAATAGAGTAAACACAATGGTCGTTTGAAATGACTAATTTTTTAACAAAAAAGAAGGAATAGATGTGTATTTTATTATAACTTTAAAAAAATAGAGCACCAAATTTAATATCAACGTGACTTATTAGAGGTGTGTAGTGAAGGGAAGTAAGGATGAAACGGATTGGATATTTTTTTTACTATTATTTCTTTGAGCAAACATTTTATTTTTCTATATCCTTATTTCAAAAAATATATATTATCTAAGGGTATGTCAAAAATTATTATTTTTCCCCTTCCAATAATGTATTATTTACTATAGTTTCAATTAACCATCTTTGTTATTATCCTAATGTGAATATATTTTTTTTAAAATAGATGAGACTTTAATGATTATTTCATATTTGAAAACTATAACTAGGTAGATGTTATCATTACATCTAAAATTTTGTAATATAGACTATTTCTTAATAGGTGAATTTAACTTTCTTTTTTAAATTTTGATCAAAGATATTACAATATACTACCAAAATATTTAACAAACTTTTTGTAGTAGCATGTCAAGAATTTTTAATCTATTAAGTTGTCAAGAACCTTTATTGTTGAAAATTATAGAATTATTGTACTTTTTGTAGACGTTATATATCTTAGATCAAAACACTTTGTTAAAATAGTATTTCTCAAGGGCGGAGGTAGTAGACCGATTAGTTTTTTGCTGAGTGTTTGTCATCTTGAGGTTGGCAGTTCCAATCCCAAGCCCCTCCAGGTCCCCCTCACTAGAGTAAATACTTACTGAGACAAGCCAGGTGAGAAAAACCCTTGTATATCAATAAAAAAAATTATTTTCTAAATATTCAACTTTAGGCTACCATTTCCTAACACATTTTGATCATGATTAAACTGAATGCACAACTTATTATTTTCCCTACACTAACATAAGTCTCTTTTAGTTGAGTGTCCCACCTATTATGCATCCTATGTCTATGTCTCTTATGCCATAGTTTTCTATATAGTATTCACCTCTTCAACATTATCTATGACTTATCCATACATTTTGGGTTTTTATGCTCAAAATATGAATCATGTATAAACATATGTTATATCTTAGGTAGGGCATAGGCTTTGCAATATTTAAATTTGATGTATCAACTTTAAAAATAATACAATCTACCTCTATTTCCTCTTCCCATATACAAATAAAAACACATTATTGAGAAATTGTTCAATAATTATATAGATATTAGAAACTAGATTCCATGTCAAACAAACATGGGAGAAGAAAACATAGGTAGTAGATGCAATTTTATTCGATAATTTTACAATAGGGAAGAAAAAAATATATGCATCTTCATAGTATTATGTGTAAAAGGAACAAAGCACTACCACATAAGAGATACCTAGAGTTCAAGTGTTGCCTATGCTTAATATACAAAACCAATCAATCCTATAGCTTGACCATAATTTAGTAACTCCAATTATAATATGTACTCTCCATAATATCATTCATGTAAGAGACCAATCAAAAAGGTAATTTTATTGCTCTTGTTCTCATAAACCAATATACTACACAATAAATCATGCACACACTATAACCAAAAATTATTTAAATATGTAGCTTTTATGCATTTATTGTCGAACATGGTATCTAAGTCACAATTCTCAATGTCCATGATGATGATATCTATAAAAAATCCCCTTTAATAAGATAAATGACATTTAACTTTTTGTTCACTTACAATAAATGCTTGAAATTTATAAAGGCTCATCAAATATTATCTTTCACTTCCCTTTAGTTGAAAAAATACAACATAGTTAAAATATTGTTTAATTTAAACAATCTTGTAAGCAAGCCTTTCTAGTATTCACTGTTGTATCAAATGTTGACATGTCATCATATATTACATGGGATTTTTGTCATATTTTTCCTCCTACACCCTTGTCACCTTTTTAATTTTCATTTGTTGTAATCATATTTTCTTTAGTGCTTCGTACTCTAAGTTTCTTCATCATCCTTTATAGGATTAATGTATGATCTTCACTTCTCAACCGCCCTTAATGATGCTTAATTTTGTCCATGTGCAAGCCTAATCTACTCCTTTTATGATACTTATATGCTATAAATGTTTTCTTCTAATACTTTTTTAATATCTATGTTATATTATTAATGGGTTAAGGGAATATAAGTCCATACTAAAAAGGATCACTCAAATATTAACAATTTACATTGTGCTCAAATTGACATCACTTCCCTTTTTATGAAATTAGTAACATTGTTATGATAACAAAAGGAAACAAAGGCATAAAATATAAACTCCATTGATCCAAGCAATATTTCAATGTAGTTGAAAGAAATTCTCTCAAATTATAATGTGTACCCTCCATCATACATTTACACATAAGGATACAACTATAAAGGCAAGTCCAATACTCAAATTTCACCAAACAATATGTTGCATTACAAGAATTTAATACATTTGTACGTATTTATTATCCAAAAATATAATTTTCAACCTTTAATATCCAACACATGATGGAAATTTTGGGTCCCTAAGCTAAAATGTTGTCATTGATGTCAAAAGAGCATTTAATGTCAAAAGGATCTATGAAGGGTTTTTGTGAAAACCAAGGCAAGAAAAATAAAAGGTTTTATTTAAAACCATGGATAACAGATTTGATCTGGGTTTTTCTTAAAACCCAAGTTGGGCTTTCGTTTCATCGAAAAATGTGCCCCGATGATGGAGTTATTTGAGTTTTAATATTTAGTTTAAATTTTAATTATTTAAAATTTAAATTCAAATTTAAATTTAAATGCAAAGTTTCCCACCGACGTCATCAAGCAAACATAAATTCATATTTTCACTGACATCTTCGAAATGTTTTAAACACTATATAAAGGGGTGGTAAATAAATCAAATTTTTATCCTTGCTCTTGTGATAAATGTTTGGAATTCGAATAATTCTATGAGCTCGTGTGGATTTTGAGAAGAGAAGCAGGAAAGAAAATTATAGTGCTTGGAAATTCAAATCATGGTGGGAAGCATGGCGCATTGGCAAATTATTTTGGTTTAAGGCACAAGGCAGTGCAAACACTAGGTATCGAATCCCTTGGATGGCATTTCGGAAGGCGTGTGGAAAGTGCTTTGGTGCTTTGTCTTTTACGGAAGGTGGAGGAAGGTTTAAGGCACTTTGGGCCTTTGCCTTTCCAATGAGCACCTAACTCATGTGGAATCTTAGCCGCGACTAAGACGCTCGTGGTGTGGCAAGTTGGGGGTTTGAATCCCCTTGAGGAGGTAATTATGTTTTGCATTTAAATAATTTTTATTAGCCCTAAATTTTGGAGTTATAAGGTAGTTAATGGAAATTAAAGTTTGTTATTAGGGTTGTGATTATTATTGCAAAGCATAATTGGTTTATGATTTATTTGATGGTTATGGAGAATTAATTTTAGGAGAAATAAGGAGTTTTTTTTAAAAGCAATTTTGAGAGGTTTATTATTTTTTATAAGGGTTTTAATAAAAGGGACTTTGGTGGATTTTTTTATTAACTTGGATTAAAAAGGGTGTAATTTGAGTAATGCTTTATTTTGTGATTATTTGAAGTCCATTAACCCTTGTTTAGATTGGAAAGGAAAGTTGTGTTTAAGTGTGGCAGATTTTGTGGACAACTTATTGGCATCAAAAAGGTATGGGCACATTCTCCTATTGATTGTTTATGGTGGTT
Source organism: Wollemia nobilis (assembly GCA_028583015.1). Classification (NCBI taxonomy): domain Eukaryota; kingdom Viridiplantae; phylum Streptophyta; class Pinopsida; order Araucariales; family Araucariaceae; genus Wollemia; species Wollemia nobilis. The sequence goes on along the minus strand of JAQPPZ010016858.1, from coordinate 8,787,952 downwards.
TATTTCTGAAATATCATTGGAGAGAAAAGGATTGATTGTGGTTTCCTTTGAGAAAATGATTGGTTGAATGCTTCAAGGTTTTCTAGTTTGTGAGTTGTATTTAAACCTTGTTTTATTAGCATTGTTGTTGAATCCCATTGATGATGAAATGAACTTGAACTTGAGTTAGAAAATAACATGAGTATCATTGCTATGTGAGACTTGTGCTTGAGCATTGTTGGAAATATTTTGAGTTGGTTAATACATGCTTGGACTAGGGTTTGTGAAAAAGGATTGTTCCTTGAGGTGATTGGTTGAGTTGAGTTGGTTAATACATGCTTGGACTAGGGTTTGTGAGAAAGGATTGTTCCTTGAGGTGATTGATTGAGTTGAGTTGATTAAGCCTAGTCAAGTGGATGCATGTGGTTGTTCAAGTTCCTAGAAATAAACTATTCAATATTTTGATTTGAGTTGAGATTGAGATTTGAGTATAGAACATATAGAGTCTCTAACAATTCTCTTTATGCTTCTATGAGATTGATTTGAGATATTTATTGTACATTGAGCTTAGAACATATTGAGTCTCTAACAATTCTCTTTATGATTCTATGTGATTGAGACAAGTCTTTGAGAAGACTTGTGGACTATTTTGAGTTAATCTTTTGTGAAAGCTTGCTATGCATATTTGAGCAAGTCCTATAGAGGACTTATTGAGCATATTTGAGCAAGTCCTATAGAGGACTTATTGAGCAGATTTGAGCAAGTCCTAGAGAGGATTTGTTGAGAATATTTGGACAAGTTTTGTGTGAACTTGTTGAGCAGATTTAGACAAGTTCTGTGTGAACTTGTTGAGCAAATTTGGATAGGTTCTGTGTGAACTTGTTGAGCAGATTTGGACAGGTTTTGTGTGAACCTGTTGAGCATATTTGGATAGGTTTTGTGTGAACCTGTTGAGAAGATTTGGATAGGTTTTGTGTGAACCTGTTGAGCAGATTTGAGCAGGTTCTAAGTGAACCTATTGAGCAAAATTATACTAGACCGACTGAACTATGTTTGGTACAATATTGAGACAGAGCTTTGGAGGTGACATAGTATAGAGGACAGAGTCTCAGTGGATAGAGATCCAACAACCATGGACAATTGAAGACAGATCTGAGTGAGGAGTCTTCAAGTGGAGAGAGATCCACAAGTCAGTGTAGCAGAGAGACAAAGTCTTCTAGAAGATCACTAGCTAGAGTAGAAGGGGAAAGAGTTCTCCTATGGAAGAGATCCATGAACTTGAGATTTAGGGGATCAACATCTCCTTTGGACCTAGGTCCATAAACATTGTAATTTGGGAAAGATTCCCAAGAGATTATTTGAGAAATATTTAGAAGAAATATTTTCTCTATGGAGGTAGCCCACACTGGGTGAACCACATTAAAATATGTGTCTCTATTGTGTGTGATGATTGGTGCATTGCTTTGGTTATTGCTATTGATATTGCCATTGATTATATTGATTAATACTATTTGGGAAAGAAAAGTAAAAAGTGGTCTTATACTGTTCACCCCCTCTCAGTATAAGCTTGTGTTCTTCAATTGGTATTAGAGTTGGTTCCTTCAGAAAGGGTTTAAAAACTTGAAGGAAGATCTTGAAAGAACACAAATGGCAAAGAAAGGCAAGAGTAAAAGCATGAGATACAAGAAGAAAAGAACACCTATGGTCATGAAAGAAAAGGAATATGAGTTTAATATTGTTGTGTTGGGAGGACACATGGAAATAGATTCAAGAGATGAATCAAGTAATGGAGAAATATCCAGACTGATAAAGTTTTGTACCAGTTGTGGAAATACAGGTCATCATGCATCTTATTGTTCACAAGAAGGTGAAGAATGTTTTGTCTGTGGTCAACTCGGTCATGATGCAAGTTATTGCAATGGGTTTGATAGCAGTGAATATGAAGATGATTCTCTTAGATTTGAAGTTCTAAAGAATGAGTCAGAAAAGGATAACAAGAATAGTCGAAGCAGGTATCAAGAAGAAACTCCACTTTGGACAGTAGAATAAATTGAAGAAGAGGAATATTCAGATAAATAAAAGGAGGAAGCCACTCTTAAGGAACTTGTTGAATTGAAAAGAGAAAATTCAGAATTGAAGGCTCAAATACAAGAAGATGAGAAATGTAAGACAAAGCTTCTACAGGATATATCCGACTTGAGAGATAAGGTTGAAAAGGCAAGAAGAGTTGAAAAAGGTATGGTTGAACAGTCAAAGGTAAAAGAGATAGAATGTGAAAGGCTTATGGTTACTCTTGAAGAATTAAAAAGGGAGAACTCGGGATTAAGGGTCCAAGCTCAAGAAGATGAAAAAGCAAAAGCAAGGTTTTTATAGGAACTCACCAACTTCAAAATCAAAGTTGAAGAGACAAGGAAAATTGAAGAAGGTATGGTTGAAAAATTAAAGACAAAATATCTAGAGTGTGAAATATTAGAGCATGAGATAGTTTCACTAAGGATGGAAGTAAAAGGCTCTAAGGATAAGCTACACAAGTCTGAGGAAAATTCAAGGACCTTGGAAAGGACTATCAATGCACAAAGATCATCAGTCACCATAACAAGACTTAGTTCTAAAGAAGAACAAGGGAGACAAGAAGCAAAAAAAGGAGAGCCAAGCTACTATGCAGATAATGCAAGTAAGTACTCAATTGATAGTGATGCTAGTTTTTCATACAATGATAGAGATGAAGTCTTGTTTATGGTTGAAGAAAAAGATCCAGTTAAGAAAAAGACTCCAGTTATTCTCAAGTGTTTTAGATGTGGTAAATTTGGATATCTTGAAGATGATTGCACTAGGGATGGCTATAGTTTCAGTGATGATGATTTTGAAGATGCACTTGGTAAACCGGATGAGAATATTCTAATGGCATTAGAAGAAGAAGAAGTGAGTGATCCTATAGAAGATAATTCAAAAGAAAGGAATGATATGGACAAAGGAAAACAAATAGAGGACTATTCAATAGAGAATGGTTATGATCTCAAGGGAGAACTTATCTATTCTCTTGATAAATAGTAAAGAAGGTAAGAAAGCAACACTCTAAACTTGAAAGTCAATTTCAAGAATGTGATGAAGAAATATTACTACTCATAGAGGACTTAGAAAAGTCAAAGGCTAAGGCAAGCAAGTTCAAAGATAAGTTAGAAGCAAAGATTTTGGAATGTGAAAAGTTAACACATGAAGTTGCACTACTAAAGGAAGATCTAGAGGATTCCAAGAATAAGCTATACAAGTATGTAACCAGTGAAAATAATGTGGATAAAATAGTCAGGATACAAAGAGGAGCATCAAAAAAAACAGGTCTTGGTTCTAAACAGGTTCAAAAGAAATGGGTAGAAAATTCTACTTCAGGTCTTGAAGAAGAAGGTACTTCAGAAGAAGGATTCTCAGAGGTAAGCGAAAGTGAAAATGAAACTTCCAAGGATGTGTCAGATTGTAGTGAGTCCAACAGGGACAATGGGAAAAGAAGATTCAGATGGAACAACAATCAAAATAGGAGACCAATGAGGTCTAGACAAGGAAGCTTCAATGGGAGATGCTTCTCATGTCACAGGTTTGGGCACATGGCTTCATAGTGCATGTCACATGAAAGACAGGTATATGGAAGAGAACAAATTTTCCAAGGATATTGCTATTCATGTAATGAGTTTGGTCACAAGGCAATGAATTGTAGGATTCATGACAAAAGAGGATATGGCTTCACTAGGAGAAATCCTAAGACTATTGCACATCCAAGGAATAATAACATTAAGTGTTATAAGTGCAATAATGATGGTCACATAGCAAGATGGTGTAGAGAAAATATTCCAAAAATAGGCATGAACAGGAACAAGAATATGAACATGAACAGAACATAGGAATATGAACAAGAACAGGAACAAGAACATGAACAAAAACAAGAAGATGAATAGGAACAGAGACTCAAAAAATAAAAGAGACTCAGAGAAGAATGAGAACAAGAATAGGTACAATAATAGGAACATGGATGAGAAAAAGAATAGGAACAGGAACAGGGATGATGACTTGGAAAGAAACAATGAGAGGATTCAACAAAAAGGAAGAGGAAAAGACAAAGGCAGAGAACAGTGCTTTCGGGGAGTAGAAATACTCCCACCCTAGAATTAACCACCTCATGTGGAGGTGGGGGAGGGGCTAAGCTAAGAGGCTTAATTCTTAGCCCTGAGCCCCAAAGGTGACCCTTTGCCATTGATGTCAAAGGGGGAGAGATTTGTGTATTATGGGGAGATTTTTTGGATATGAGGAGAGATTTGATATCTGAGAGAGCATTGAGCCAGGGGGAGCAAAAAATAAGGTCAGAATTCAGTAAAAGGATTTGGGTTGCCATCAATGACAAAGGGGGAGATTGTTGGACATTTTGAGTCCCTAAGCTAAAATGTTGTCATTGATGTCAAAAGAGCATTTAATGTCAAAAGGATCTATGAAGGATTTTTGTGAAAACCAAGGCAAGAAAAATAAAAGGTTTTATTTAAAACCATGGACAACATAATTTGATCTGGGTTTTTCTTAAAACCCAAGTTGGGCTTTTGTTTCATCGAAAAAGGTGCCCCGGTGATGGAGTTATTTGAGTTTTAATATTTGGTTTAAATTTTAATTATTTAAAATTTAAATTCAAATTTAAATTTAAATGCAAATTTTCCCGCCGACGTCATCAAGCAAACATAAATTCATATTTCCGCCGATGTCTTCAAAGTGTTTTAAACACTATATAAAGGGGTGGTAAATAAATCAAAGTTTTATCCTTGCTCTTGTGATAAATGTTTGGCATTCGAATAAGTCTATGAGCTCATGCAAATTTTGAGAAGAGAAGCAGGAAAGAAAATGACAGTGCTTGGAAAGTCAAATCATGGTGGGAAGCATGGTGCATTGGCAAATCATTTTGGTTTAAGGCACAAGGTAGCGCAAACACCAGGGATCGAATCCCTTGGATGGCATTTCGGAAGGCGTGTGGAAAGTGCTTTGGTGCTTTGTCTTTTGCGAAAGGTGGAGGAAGGTTTAAGGCACTTTGGGCCTTTGCCTTTCCAACGAGCGCCTAGCTCGTGTGGAATATTAGTCGCGGCTAAGACGCTCGAGGTGTGGCAAGTCGTGGGTTCGAATCCCCTTGAGGAGGTAATTACGTTTTGCATTTAAATAATTTTTATTAGCCCTAAAGTTTGGAGTTATAAGGTAGTTAATGGAAATTAAAGTTTTTTATTAGGGCTGTGATTATTATTGCAAAGCATAATTGGTTTATGATTTATTTGATGGTTATGGAGAATTAATTTTAGGAGAAATAAGGAGTTTTTTTTTAAAAGCAATTTTGAGAGGTTTATTATTTTTGATAAGGGTTTTAATAAAAGGGACTTTGGTGGATGTGTTTATTAACTTGGAGTAAAAAGGGTGTAATTTGAGTAATGCTTTATTTTGTGATTATTTGAAGTCCATTAACCCTTGTTTAGATTGGAAAGGAAAGTTGTGTTTAAGTGTGGCAGATTTTGTGGATAACTTATTGGCATCAAAAAGGTATGGGCACATTCTCCTATTGATTGTTTATGGTGGTTGATTTCTGAAATATCATTGGAGAGAAAAGGATTGATTGTGGTTTCCTTTGATAAAATGATTGGTTGAATGCTTCAAGGTTTTCTGGTTTGTGAGTTGTATTTAAACCTTGTTTTATTAGCATTGTTGTTGAAGCCCATTGATGATGAAATGAACTTGAACTTGAGTTAGAAAAGAACATGAGTATCATTGCTATGTGAGACTTGTGCTTGAGCATTGTTGGAAACATTTTGAGTTGGTTAATACATGCTTGGATTAGGGTTTGTGAAAAATGATTGTTCCTTGAGGTGATTGGTTGAGTTGAGTTGGTTAATACATGCTTGGACTAGGGTTTGTGAGAAAGGATTGTTCCTTGAGGTGATTGATTGAGTTGATTTGATTAAGCCTATTCAAGTGGATGCATGTGGTTGTTCAAGTTCCTAGAAATAAACTATTCAATATTCTGATTTGAGTTGAGATTGATTTGAGTTGAGATTGAGGTTGATTTGAGTTGAGATTGAGATCTGAGTATAGAACATATAGAGTCTCTAACAATTCTCTTTATGCTTCTATGATATTGATTTGAGATATTGATTGTGATGAGAATAAAAAATGCTCATATTTTGTATACATTTTCTTGATCATTATGCGGTTGTATAATAAGGATTGCATACTTTTATGAATGATTATATAGATATTTGATGAAATTATGCGTGTTATCTAATTTATGTGTTTTCAGTGTGTTTTTGTGGAATTGCAGTTGATTTAGTTAGATTTGGATCAGTCGAGGTCTCTTTATGGACCTGGCACTTTGTTTCTTTTGGGTTCAATGCAGAAAATATAGGCGCCTTCCTCTTCCAGGAAGGCACCAAACGTAAGTAGGCACCTTCCTCTTCCAGGAAGGCGCCAAGGAAATACAAGCGCCTTCCTCTCCCAGGAAGGTGCCAATAGAAGGCCAGCGCCTTCCTCTTCCAGGAAGGCGCCAAAGGAAAAGAAGCGCCTTCCTCCCATAAGGAAGGCACCGATGGGAAGGCGCCACTAGAAGGCAAGCGCCTTCCTCCCATAAGGAAGGCATCCACGGGAAGGCTCCACTAGAAGGCAAGCGCCTTCCTCTTGTCAGGAAGGTGCCACTAGAAGGCAAGCGCCTTCCTCCCATAAGGAAGGTACCGATAGGAAGGTGCCACTAGAAGGCAAAGCGCCTTCCTCTCACAGGAAGGCACCAATAGAAGATAAGCGCCTTCCTCTTCCAGGAAGGCACCCATGGCAATAAGGTACCTTTCGCATGGAGAAGGCACCCGATATACTCAGGCACCTTCCGCATAGGGAAGGCGCCCCTGTTCTTCGCCCGTTGACCAGACAAGCATGACATGGACAAAAGTGACTGGTGCAGTTCCAACTCTACGTCAAGTAGAGCTAAATTGGGGATCACACCAACGTATGAGAATATCCTACCAATGCCAGGTGAAGCACAACCCAATCAGCGAACATGCCACCGATAGAACCGAATGCTAGTTTTAGTAGACGTCGATTACATTTACCAGACTATCTTAGTTTAGTCTGGGATGAATCGACTGTTACAACTTCTTTGTAATAGAAGTTCTATGGGTGTGCTATATAAACACACGTAGACCTCTCTAAAGATATATAGAAATATATAGGGAGATATAGACATAGATATATAGAGAGAGGAGATAGAATATTTTGATTGTAATACTTTGATAATTGTAATACAGTTCTAAGAAGTTCTAAGTGCGTGTTCAGCTGGGAGGAAGCTATTGGAGCCTGGGCCCACTCCAAGCCAGTATTTCTTCCCCTACTTCTTTCCTATGTTTTTTCTATATTAGTTTACTATTTTATAAGATTGTTTATCGCATCGATATTTCTAGTATTTGTAGTAGGTTCATTTCCAGGAATGTGTGGATATTTCCTTTCTATAGATTTAATCATTTGTTTACGTAAATTATTGAGGAGTGCATGAATGATTGACAACCATTTGAAACACCCCCCAATAGTAGAACTAGCGGACTCATCTCAAGTGGTATTGTAAGCAATCTTATTCAGACCCTTCGCAAGTTTACGAAGCTCCCTGGGTTGATAAATTAAATGCACGGGCATGTGACAAAAGTAGGAAAGAAGTTAACCTTGTTTGCCCGCAACATTTTGGCACCATTGTCGGGGAAGCATCTCAACTAGATTATTTACAATACCTGGAAACCTTCCATCTGACCTTGTATGAGTTCTTCGAGAAGAAGAGGACCTGACGGTCGGTTTATAAAAACCAATCCATCAGAACCTGAGTCATCCGAGCATTCTAAATTTGAATTAGACTCGCCCGACCCACCTCCAGCAATCCATTGGAGTGAGGAGCCACACTTTGTGCAAAGTGCCTCCTCATCCCATCAACGTGGGGAAGAACGAATCATCACAAATCCCCTGTTTAATAGGACACCCTTGGAGGAAGCCCTGTTGTGGAAAGTTGTAGAAGATCGAACGATAACACCAGACAACCTTAGAGCCTTGACTCAGAAAGTCTTAAATGACCATAAGGCCATAAACACTGCATTAGAGACCACATTTCCTAAAAAATGGCTGACAACGAAGAAGTCTCATCTGGCTTTAGTTTCCCGATTGAGGAAGGAGTAGGAGATACCAAAATGAAAAACATATCCCCTGCTCACCTTTCGACCTTCGGAGGATACCCAGCTGAGGACCCTGACCTATTTTTATTCAAGTTTGATGTCTTATGCAGGTCTGTGGACTACAAATATGATACGCAGAAGCTGAAACTCTTTCCTTCCATGTTAGACGATGCAGCTCTGTAGTGGTTCATCGGTCTGGGAGACAAACACATTGCCACTTGGGATCAAATGAAGAGGCTCTTTTTAGAGCAATACCAAGATTTTGGGAGAGCAAGAGACTCCAGAGAAGAGGTCCTAAGCATGACGCAGAAAGAATATGAGTCTCTCGAGGAATACTGGGAGAGATTCAACTTCAATCTTCAATGATCTCCTCACACGAGACTATCTGATAAGTCCCTCAAAAGCATATTTTTGAGAGGACTTACCAATGAATCACTGGAGGCTCTTAACATGATCTCTGGAGGTGATGTCTACCAGCACGCTATGGAAGACATCCGACAACTATGCCGAAACTACTCAAGAAGGAGAGGCAAGACCACTTCTAGAACCATGAAAGCGACTGCTTCAGTCACGAAGATAGAAATAGGTAACATGCTGGAAGATTTAAAGAGCGAAATGCTCTCGTCTCTAGCATTGCAGATGGATACGCTATTGTTAGAGAAGAAGAAGCAAGAAAACGAAGCAGCATTGGCTTATTTCTGTCCAAAATGTAGAGGGAAGCATGCAAAGAATGCATGCCCAGAGAACAAAGTCAGAGTATGCACAGTTTGCAGGCTGAACCATAAAACTCGATTGTGCCCACAACTGCCCAGTAATCAGGAGGATGCTGAAAGCATGGATGCCTATTTTATAGGCAATCAAAAGAGTTGGCCACAACCCCCTATGGGGAATATGCCAACCGGAATGTCGTCATATGGAGGAGGACCATACATGCACCAAGGTCCACCTCAACCACCTAACATGGGGTGGTGGGGGCCATCACCCTGGTCTAATGCACCCCCAGCAACATTCCCGAACCAGCAGCCATGGATGCCATATCCATATCCTGGGCAATAGTGGAGAGGCCACACTCCGTGGAATCAGGCTCCACAGAACGTAGCACCAGCTCACCCCCAACAGAACTTACCGACATTGCCAGCAGTAAGACCTACGTAGCTACCCACACAACCGATGGCAAATCTGAATAACAGGGTGAATCAGCCAGCATACAACGTGGAGGGTGAGATGTATCCGATGTACCATATTCAGCTTAGGTCTGGTAGACAGCTAGGAGTAGGAATGCCTCCACTGGTAGAAGAGGAGGAAGAGGTAGAAACACCTCTTGTAGAAGAGGTGATAGAAGAAATGCCTGAGAGAGCAAAGGCTCCATTTCCCAACCGGCTGCAAGAACAGAGGAAAGTAACGCAACCGAAGTTCGATATCTTGTCTAGCTTGAAGAACCTCACCGTGACAATCCCATTATTTCAAGCCATCCGAGATGTTTCGATATATACCAAGGCGATAAGAGAGATGTGTCTAAGGAAGCCAGGATGAAGAGCAACCCAGACTATCAATGTCATGGGTAAACTGGTAGATTTGATGATGGGCAAAATGTGCCATCCAAAGTATGCAGACCTAGGCAGCCCGATGCTGACTATAAAAATTGAGGGACATTCCCTGTCCAATACGTTGGTCGATCTCAAAGTAGCCATCAATGTAATGCCTCAGGAGACCATGCAGAGGCTACAACTCATGAACCTGAAACCCACTATGACAGTTCTGCAGCTGGTCGATCGATCGACCATGGCATCGAAAGGAATGTTGGAAGATGTAATAGTAATAGTCAGCGCATGGGAATACCCAATCAACTTTTTAGTCCTACAATCTAAGACTAGGTTGGGCGGTTACCCGCTCATCTTGGGAAGGCCATGGCTAGCAATAGCTGATGCCTACATCAGCTACCGAGATGGGTTGATGACCATCTTCGATGGAAAAAATGTTAAAATATTGACTATTTCACCCCCAGCTCAATCCGTCGACTCAGTAAGAGAACCCATGTTGATCGAGCATGAAAATCCTGAGCTGTCCATGATCCAACCGGTGATGACATTGGATGAGTTGGTAGAAGAAGATGAGGATGGCACTATTGTGGAGTTCCTCCATGGGGAGTCCTCCATCTCCGCACCTAGATCACCATTGGTTGGCGCCCAAGATCACCACATTCAGCAGATACATGTCGGGCCAGGAAGAACATTGAATGTCAGCAGTAGGTTGACTCCTACACAATTGATGAAAGTAGAAGAGCTCCTGGTTAGACACCAATAGGCATTTGCATGGGATTACATAGATATGCAGGGCATCAGCCCAAAAATCTGTACCCATCGTATATACCTCGATGATCAAGCAACTCCAAGCAGGCAACCATAGAGAAGAATGAATCCGACAATGAAAGACATTGTCAAGGAAGAACTGCAAAAACTCTTGACTATCGGATTCATCTATCCAATTTTTGATAGTGAATGGGTATCACCGTTAGTAGTAGTCCCTAAAAATAATGGGAAATGGTGAATCTATGTGGATTACAGAGCATTGAACAAGGCGACCAAGAAGGACCACTTCCCACTCCCGTTCATTGATCAAGTCTTGGATACACTCTCGGGGAAGAAGTATTTCTCCTTCCTGGATGGATTCAGTGGATACAACCAGATCTAGATAGGAGAAGAGGATCAGGATAAGACAACGTTCACCTACCCATGGGGAACGTTTGCCTATCGGGTATTACCTTTCGGATTGTGCAACGCACCTACCACCTTTCAAAGGGTGGTGCTTAGCATATTTTTAGACATGATGGGAGACGCGGTCAAAGTATACATGGATGACTTCACCGTCTATGGAGAAACCTTTGATGAAGCAATGACAAATTTGGAAAGAGTGCTCGAAAGAAGCAAGGAAAACAATTTGTCCCTGAGCAACGAGAAATGCTTTATGATGATGCAAGAAGGCATCGTACTGGGACACCACCTCTCCATAGAAGGAATAAAGGTTGATAAAAGAAAAATTGAGGTCATCAGAGACCTACCCAACCCCAAAACATAGAGAGAGGTAAGGAGTTTTCTTGGATCAACTGGGTACTACCAACGATTTATCATCGAATTCAACAAAATTGTGAAACCACTGCACACTCTATTATCTAAGGATGTGGAGTTCAATTGGATGGAAGACTACGAGGAAGCATTTCAGTTGCTCAAAGAGAAATTGATATCCACACCAGTTCTAAGAGGACCAAATTGGGCCATACCATTCCATATCTACTGTGATGCATCCAACAATGTGATTGGAGTAGTCCTCGGATAGAAGGATGGCAAAGAATTTTATGCCATCTATTATGTCAACAAAAACTTGGCAGGAGTCGAGCTCAACTACACGGTGACGAGAAGGAGTTCCTTGCAGTTGTGCATGCCATAAACAAATTCTACCATTATATCATCGGGTATAAGGTAATTGTCCACATGGACCATGCGGCTATCAGATACTTGATGAGCAAGCCGGCCATTGGTGGAAGAATTATCAGGTGGCTCCTGTTACTACAGGAATTCGACATCACAATAGTCGATAAACCAGGCAAGGACAATGTCATAGCAGATTTTCTATCCATATTGATACCAATAGACCATGCAATAGTGGAAGACCAATTTTTGAATGAGCATTTGTTCACCATTAGTGAGCAAGTCCCATGGTACGCAGATATAGCCAATTACTTGGCCATCGAAAGAACCTCACCTGCTCTCTCTTTCCGAGAAAAGTAGGCGGTCATAGAGAAAAGTGCATCGTTCCTATGGGTTGATGGCCTCTTGTTCAAAAGAGGACGTGACCAGATTATAAGGAGATGCATAGCAGAGTAGGAGTTCTCAGAAGTACTCAAAGCGTGTCATGATGAACCATGCAGAGGACACTTTGTAGGGAAATGAACTGCCTACAAAATCCTATAGGCTGGGTACTTTTGGCCCACTCTGTTCAAGGATGTGGCTGCGTACACCAACAAGTGTGATGAATGCCAAAGAATGGGTAGACCAACCCATCGAGATGAAATGCCCCTCCAACCTCAGGTACACCTGGAACCTTTTGATAAGTGGGGCATGGACTTCGTGGGACCAATTAACCCACCTTCAATAGGGAGGAGGTTTATTTTGGTCTGTACAGATTATGTCACCAAATGGGTTGAAGTTCAAGCGTTGAGAGACTCAAAAGAAAGAACGGTCACCGATTTCCTATTTGCTCACATTTTTACATGATTTGGGGTCCCTAGAGAGATAACAATAGACCAGGGGCCTCAATTTACCTCCAGATTGATCAAGGAGCTGATGGAGCAATACAGAGTTTGGCACAATAAAACTACACCCTACCATCCACAGGAAAATGGGCAAGTGGAAGTGATGAATAGGGAAATAGAGAACATCTTGATGAAGACCGTGCAGCAACACAGAAAATATTGGGCTACATGGTTGTCGAAGGCAGTCTGGGCATATAATACCACGTGGAAATCCACCACAGGCTTCACACCCTTCCAACTGGTCTATGGGAAGAGTGCGATGATGCCCATTGAATTTGAAATCAAGACATTGAGAATGGCTTCAGAGTTGAACTTGAGCTTGGATGATGCTCAAGAAGAAAGGATTCAGCAGCTCGATCAGCTGGACGAAATCCGAATGGATGCTCTGCAGAGAATAAAAATCATACAGAAGCAAAGAAAGTGGTGGCATGATCGCCACATTAAACTGAAGCAGTTCCAAGAAGGAGAATGGGTGTTGTTGTACGATTCTCGGTTCCAGGAAAGAAAAGGTAAATTAATGCAAATATGGATGGGACCGTATGAGGTGGTAGAGCTCATCGAGAATGGGGCAGTGCATGTTAGAACAATTGATGGCAGCAACACCATGTTAATGGTTAATGGCCACCGATTGTGCCCCTATAACACATCCGAAACCTTGTAGGTGGAATCCAGGATAGACATGGGGGAGACCCCATCTTGTTAGACCAAACTCTCAACAGGAAAAATGGTGGGCATGGAGATGCTCACCAAAATCAGTTAACTTAGTTTTTTTCTTACAGTGTGTTTTGTAGGGACGACGCCCACATGCAAGCTGTAGGCATCCTAACCTAGGGCCTAATAGGCATGAAATGCATCTAACTGCATTTATTTTTCTTTCTTTTCATTTGCTTTTTGTAGGTGGAGGACCTGACAAAATGAGGAATAGGTATCTAGGAAACCAGGCCTGATTCGACTCAACATTCTGACACCGACACTCGTAGGTAGAAGCTGAGGCAACGTGAAGCAAGATTAAGAAGGCTTGATCACCCTTTCCTAGTCAATCGCAACATGATTTCCGAGAATAAGGTACCTTCCTTATAAAGAAGGCACCTAACTAGAAGAAGGCACCTTCCTTATGAAGAAGGCACCCCACCAGAATAAGGCACCTTCCTTATAAAGAAGGCACCCAACTAGAAGAAGGCGCCTTCCTTATGAAGAAGGTGCCGCTAAAATAAGGCACCTTCCTTATAAAGAAGGCACCCAGCCAAAAGAAGGTGCCTTCCTTATAAAGAAGGTGCCTCGCTAGAATAAGGCACCTTCCTTATAAATAAGATGCCCAGCCATAATAAGGTGCCTTCCTTATAAATAAGGTGCCCTACCAAAAAAAGGCACCTTCCTTATAAGGTGTGCATTCTAAAAAAAAATCCAAGGCACCTTCCACATCAGGAAGGTGCATCCAGCTAGAGGTGCCTTCCACATCGGGAAGGCGCATGCAGATGGAGGCGCCTTCCACATCGGGAAGGCACATACAGACCGAGGTGCCTTCCACATCGAGAAGGCGCATGCAGACCGAGGCGCCTTCCACATCGAGAAGGCACACCCATTCAGAAGCACCTTTCGTAGCAGGAAGGCGCCATCATCAAGAAGGCACCTTCCACCATCGAAAGGCGCATCCAATTAGAGGTGCCTTCCACCATCAGAAGGCGCATCCATTTAGAAAGCACCGACAACATCGGGAAGGTACCATATAAGCACCTTCCACATCGGGAAGGTGCCACATCAATGCCTTCCACATGGGGAAGGTACCAAAGAGCGCCTTCCACGTACAACCAACACTTACGCCTCCCGGATGCCTCGATCGGAATGAAACCATCACATGAATGAGCGGCACCAGATGACCATACCCCTCCCCCATGTCACAAATCAGTGAATCAGTGCCCTTCATGATGCCTGAAACATCGAATAAGGTATGCACATGCTAATTCAAATTTTTATATAATTATTTATAAAATATGTAGTATCAAAAAAGATACCGCCATCATAAAGATCATATCCCCCCATAGCCGAAACCGCATGCCAATGATATGGCACCTTCCATAATTGCTAGGGTTAGGCACCTTCCCTATAAGAAGGTGCCTTCCTGAAGAAGGAAGGACAAAAAAAATAGTAGTAGTAAGGGAAGGCACCATGGGAGGAAGGTCTAAGAATCATGTAGTGAAGAAGAATGAACCAGGTGATACGGACGGAATCAGAGGGGCGATGAAGACACAGTTCGAGGCCGAGGGATGGCTCGAATACTGTACCCTGGTCAGTCAGGGCCAGGATATGGAGGCAGCCAAGGAGTTCACTGCCTCCTTGAGGGGTGATGTAGCTCAGGTGCGAGGGGTAGAAATTCTAGTCACCCCCGAATTCATCTCATAGGTGACTGGATTGCCCCTCACAGGGGAATGCGTATACAAAGGCGGACTACTGAAGCCATACGCCGAAGTGCTACTGCCAGGGGAAAATGTGCAGATAGACAAGGAGGGGCTACCCAAAAATAGCCTTCCTATGAATCTGAGGAAGATATTCGAGTAGGTTGCTCGATTCTTCACATGCACCAAGAAATATACCCATCTGCACGCTAACCATGTGCAGTTTCTCAATCACCTGGTGCATGGAAGGAGGTTGAACGTGCCCTTCTACCTGGTGAATGCTCTGAAGGACGAAGCGGCTCGGTACCATAAGGGAGCACCATCCGCCTTAGCCCACCATGGACTGATATCGGCACTGGTCTGCCATGCAGAAGCGTAGAGGCAGAACCCCGATGCAGAGGGAGATGGCGGCCAAGAAAGGCGACAGGATGCTGTTGCTAAAATAGGGCAAGAAGAGGGAAGCCCTGTAGAGGAAATGGTGAGTATCGAGCAATTGGCATTGCCCTATTTCATAGAAGAAAGAGGGCAGTCACCAATGCCCAAAAACATAGAAGAAAGAGGGCATTCCCTAGTGCCCGAGCGTGAGGAGGAAGGAGCACCGCTTATTAGCGATGAGGCCGAGTACCAGCTGATAGAACCAGTCCCCAGGAGGAAATGCCTATGGTGACTCCTCCTCTCGGTAGAAGAAGAACAAAGCGACCCGAAAGTAGACATTGCAGCCCAAACCCTCTAGGAATTGACAAACCAGAGCCCACAAGATGCAGGGACTTTCGAGAGCAATGACCAGGTCGACGCGGCCTTGGAGGAGGCACTCGAATGGCAAACCAATTGTTGGATGGCCCAAAAAATTTTGGAGGACTACCAGAACAAGCATACAGGGGAGTTGAAAGAACGAGACGGATGGATCACCCAGCTCGAGCAGCTGGTCCGACAGTTGCGGGAGGAAAACCAGCTACTCCAGGATAGGGGAATGAAAAGAAGGGATGCATCGACCCAAACTGATTGGGTGAAAGAAGTCCCGATGAATTCTCCCACATCTGTCGAACGAGTATTCTCTTCGGGAGAAATTCGATCGGACGCCCGATAGAGCAGCCCGAAGGCAGGGGAGAATTCCTCTATTTTTGGGAGTGAAGGGGAGAGAAGTCCCATAATACCCCCTATCATCGTCCTGAGTGATACAGAGTAGGACGAGGGCCTCCAGCAGAGGATAAGGAGGAACTCCCCAGACCTGAGGAAGGAGGAGAAGAACCTGAGGGGTCGACACAGGACAGACAGGAGGACGAAGGAGCACCCCCAGGGATGGCAGCACAGAGTGAAGAGAATGCTCCAGAGTAGGCCCCTCGGAGCGAGGAGACGTCCACCAGGGAGAAAGGGAAAACCCCTATTCGAGCCACCACATTTTCTGTAGAGGCCAGAGGAAAAGGGCCCAGGACGGCTCGAAAGAAGGTGAAGGTGACCTTCGCCGAGCCAGAAGAGGACGAATGGGATATGCAGCCATTCATAGAGAGGTGAAAAAAATTCGAACGGCTACTCAAAGAGATGATGGCAGCCAAGGAGACCCAGAAGGCAACCTCGAGGATGCAGGGGGACACTGGTATCTGCATCAACCCGATAGAGGACAGCCAGTTCTAGGATATTTATGGGTCATCCCGGGGATGGCCCTCCATGATGAGGAGGTATTTGGAATGATGGGGGGTATATGGCCCCGAATTGGAGGCCGCTACCATTGCAAAGGAGAATGCAGGGCTTACTCCTGAAGTAGCCAGATTATACAAAGCCCAAGTAGTACATTCCAGGAGGGATAATTCAGATATCCCTCTGGCAACGATCAGACCTCCGGACGCTGACCTCTGGCAAGCTACCGAAGCTGCATTCCAGTCAACAGAGACGATGCTGGCTAGATCACCATCGATAGTGGCTAGAACGAGGAAAGGACAGCTAATAGCCGCACCCTCAGCTCCACGTAGGAAAAGAAGAGCCACACCTTCAGATGCCAGCACGTAGAAGAGGCAGACTCGGGCCATAGGTACAACCGAATCCTCCAAGAAATGGCAATGATGAGGGGTCAATAGGGCTACCTACAGTTTTGATGCCATGAGGGCGTGGCATATGTTAGGCGTGGGGGGATGATGAGCATCAGAAATGCTCATATTTTGTATACATTTTCTTGATCATTATGCAGCTGTATAATAAGGATTGCATACTTTTATAAATGATTATATAAATATTTGATGAAATTATGCGTGTTATCTAATTTATGTGTTTTTAGTGTGTTTTTGTGGAATTGCAGTTGATTTAGTTAGATTTGGATCAGTCGAGGTCTTTTTATGGACCTGGCACTTTGTTTCTTTCGGGGTCAATGCAGAAAAGATAGGCGCCTTCCTCTTCCAGGAAGGTGCCAAACATAAGTAGGCACCTTCCTCTTCCAGGAAGGCACCAAGGAAAGACAAGCGCCTTCCTCTCCCAGGAAGGCACCAATAGAAGGCCAGCGCCTTCCTCTTCCAGGAAGGCACCAAAGGAAAAGAAGCGCCTTCCTCCCATAAGGAAGGCATCAATGGGAAGGTGCCACTAGAAGGCAAGCACCTTCCTCTCATCAAGAAGGCGCCACTAGAAGGCAAGCGCCTTCCTCCCATAAGGAAGGTACCGACAGGAAGGCGCCACTAGAAGGCAAAGTGCCTTCCTCTCACAGGAAGGCACCAATAGAAGATAAGCGCCTTCCTCTTCCAGGAAGGTGCCCATGGTAATAAGGTACCTTCCGCATGGAGAAGGCACCCGATATACTCAGGCACCTTCCGCATAGGGAAGGCGCCCCTGTTCTTCACCCGTTGACCAGACAAGCACGACGTGGACAAAAGCGACTGGTGCAGTTCCAACTCTATGTCAAGTAGAGCTAAATTGGGGATCACACCAACTTATGAGAATGTCCTACCAATGCCAGGCGAAGCACAACCCAATCAGCGAACACGCCATCGATAGAACCGAATGCTAGTTTTAGTAGACGTCGATTACATTTACCAGACTGTCTTAGTTTAGTCTGGGATGAATCGACTGTTACAACTTCTTTGTAATATAAGTTTTATGGGTGTGCTATATAAACACACGCAGACCTCTCTGAAGATATATAGAAATATATAGGGAGATATAGACATAGATATATAGAGAGAGGAGATAGAATATTTTGATTGTAATACTTTGATAATTGTAATACAGTTCTAAGAAGTTCTAAGTGCGTGTTCAGCTGGGAGGAAGTTGTTGGAGCCTAGGCCCACTCCAAGCCAGTATTTCTTCCCCTACTTCTTTCCTATGTTTTTTCTAGATTAGTTTACTATTTTATAAGATTGTTTATCGCATCGATATTTCCAGTATTTGCAGTAGGTTCATTTCTAGGAATGTGTGGATATTTTCTTTCTGTAGATTTAATCATTTGTTTACGTAAATTATTGAGGAGTGCGTGAATGATTGACAACCATTTGAAACACCCCCCAATAGTAGAACTAGCGGACTCATCTCAAGTGGTATTGTAAGCAATCTTATTCAGACCCTTCGCAAGTTTACGAAGCTCCCTGGTTGATAAATTAAATGCACGGGCATGTGACAAAAGTAGGAAAAAGTTAACCTTGTTTGGCCCGCAATAGATTGTACATTGAGCTTAGAACATATTGAGTCTCTAACAATTCTCTTTATGATTCTATGTGATTGAGACAAGTCTTTGAGAAGACTTATGGACTGTTTTGAGTTCATCTTTTGTGAAAGCTTTCTATGCAGATTTGAGCAAGTCCTATATAGGACTTATTGAGTAGATTTGAGCAAGTCCTATAGAGGACTTATTGAGCATATTTGAGCAAGTCCTAAAGAGGATTTGTTGAGCATATTTGGACAAGTTCTATGTGAACTTTTTGAGCATATTTGGACAAGTTCTATGTGAACTTGTTGAGTATATTTGGACAAGTTCTATGTGAACTTGTTGAGCAGATTTGGACAAGTTTTGTGTGAACCTGTTGAGCAGATTTGGATAGGTTTTGTGTAAACCTGTTGAGCAGATTTAGACAGGTTTTGTGTGAACCTCTTGAGCAGATTTGAGCAAGTTCTAAGTGAACCTATAGATTAGAATTGTACTAGACCAACTGAACTATGTTTGGTACATTATTGATACAGAAATTTGGAGGTGATAGAGTATAGAGGATAGAGTCTCAGTGGATAGAGATATAACAGCCAGGACAACTGAAGATAGATCTAAGTGAGGAGTCTTCAAGTGGAGAGAGATCCACAAGTCAATGAAGTACAGATACAAAGTCTTCTAGAATATCACTAGCCAGAGCAGAAGAGGAAAGATTTCTCCTGTGGAAGAGATCCATAAACTTGAGATTTAGGGTATCAGCATGTCCTTTGGATCGAGCTCCACAAACATTGTAATTTGGAAAATATTCCCAAGATATTATTTGAGAAATATTTAGAAGAAATATTTTCTCTGTGGAGGTATCCCACACTGGTTGAACCATGTTAAAATCTATGTCTCTATTGTGTGTGATGATTTGTGCATTGCTTTGGTTATTGCTATTGATATTGCCATTGATTATATTTATTAATACTATTTGGGAAATAAAAGTAAAAAGTGATCTTATACTGTTCACCCCCCTCTCAGTATAAGCTTGTGTTCTTCAACACAGTGTTCAAGGATAATCCATCCATGTTTACTATACGACTTTCACAAGTTATCTTCACTAATCAAATAAATCACAATTTACTTTTTTTTCTTGTCAAAAACCCTAAAGGCACAACTTTGTGATTTTCACTATCTTTAATCAATGTTGGCATGCATTATATGTTGCATGTGTGCAAGTGTCAACTTCTTGAATAAATGAGCTTTATTTCTCAACCATCATCGATGGATAGCACACTTGTGGATGTGGTACCAAACTATTCATTCTAGTACTACTATTTATTAGTTTCTTCCTTTTTGCCTTCTTGTTTATTTTGCCACCCCCCAAGTTTTTTTGTGATCTAGCCATGACTAATTTTCTCTAATTTGCGTAAGTTGTTTAGTTATAAAATAATTTCTCATGACTTCTTTATTTTGAGGACATCGCTGTTCTCAATGCCCTATGCCATGACCAAATTAAATTGTTTATAAAGAAACTCTAACCCTTAAAAATCAAACGTATTTAGTTAAATTATTATTGTAGTCCCTTACACTTAAAAATTTTGATGTGCTGTTAACATAACCAACATTAGACATTGAATGACTATCATTGAATACAACTTTAAAGATCATTCCAACAAAAAATGTGATAGTAAAAGAGTATTTTATGTTTTTAATACCATAGGATGTGTACCACACATTCCAATCTAGGCCATATTAATAATGTGGTATTAAGGTTGGATATGAGAATTCCCAATGTTGTCACTCATAAATAAATACCATCATGACTTTGAAAATTAAATACCATCATGAGCGAGTGTGAAAATTATAATGACAATGGTCCTACGTAATAATGCCACTACACATGTCATCACACATACAATAGATATACATAAATCATGAGCATGGATGCAAAAGGGGACTCATTAACAACCAACAACACTATTATTATCTATTTTATTATGGCATTTGTAATGATGTTATAATTTCTTGCAATTTCTAATTTTCTTTTTCTTCACGTCAAGCCTTATCATTTACTTTATTAAAATTAATAACAAAAACAATGAAAAGCAAGGTCAATTGTTATGAAAAGTAGTCCTCATTACTTTTTTTACTATTAAATTGATTTTAATATAATATACAAAGATTTTAAAAAAATACACATATTATGTGACTGAATTTAATTTAATTTAATATAATATTCCTTTAACGTTTACCTTGTGTAACTTGAATTATGGTGGCATCTATATCCCATATTGTCCAACCATTTTCTCATTTGTTGTAAATGGTTATTTATTCATTAATAAGATTATTAGTTTCTAAGGAAAGTTTCATATTTGTGTTCTTCTTCATGTGATTTACTTTTGATTTACAAGGAAATGTTTTAATTTCATCCAATCATGAATATATTGTAAATTCCTTCATGGTATCAAAGAAGTCATTATTCGACTCAAAAGTTCAATTGTTTTGTAAAGAAAGTTTAAGTTTGGAGGATATTTTGAAGGAGTTTATGTGTTTAGCACTATCTTTGTTAGACTTTTCAAAAACCCTAGTTAAAGCTAGGATCATGACAATATCACTATATTGCCTCAATGAAACATCCATTATCATCAATTCAAGAGAAATATCCATTATATCTATTGATATATTTCATCATATGGATCTCTTTTGATATTGTGATGGGTTGCTCTAGAAATGTCTTCTTTGATGAGGAGGCAACTATGGTGCAGGATGATAGATTGAATTTTCTAAGTTTTTTTACAAACCTTAAATTGTCTTTTAGGATTTTAATTTAAAAAAATTGTTTCCTTTTATTTTTCGAATTCTTTGATGCCAATGCATAACAAATAGGAAAATAATAGGCACAACATTGGCCACTAAACTATCCATTTTGGGCACAACAATCCATCCAAGTCTCACCATCATGAGCCAAGGGGGTTAGTCAACTTCTAGACTTAGAGGGCATGAGGAGCCTACAAGAATCTAGCTAGCTACAAATACCACAAGGCCCATTAATTCATATAGTACCATCACTAAAAGAAGAATGAGATAAGGCCACATAGTAATGTAAAAGGCCCTCGAGTAGAGATGTGTGCTTATGAAACCCAAAGCTTCTTGTTCCAACATGCACCACATATTCTATTGTCCATAAAGACTAACACCAAGCTTCAAATATGCATCCTTGTGTAGAGGGAGAAAAATGCCCTGTTGTGTACAATTCTTGGTTGGATCCGCTAGGAGCCGAGGTGATCGCAATGGTTGTTATAATATCTACTCTTGGTGCGGGAAAATGGGTTCACCAGGAATATTTTTAGGACTTGCTCCAAGCCAAGGGTGGAAATTTTTGATGTGTCGATTAAGCAAGCACCTATTGTTTGGTCTTTCTAAACTAAACTATGAGAATGAAAGAAAAATGCAAGACACACAAGATGCAAGAAGACAAAAACTAACCCTAATATGATTTTTTGATTCGATGATATCTATCCCTAAGTTTTGCAAAATAATGAGATCTTTTCCTTTAAGCAAGGGTTCAATGGAAAGTACAAATAAGATTAAAATCCTAGATGCACACTATATGCTTTTATTCTTTCAAATGCCTAGAAATTCAACCGAATAGTTTTCTTTTACTTATGATCTAGTATTTGAACAAAATTGAATAAAAAGCAAACAACAAATAAAAAATAGCCTAGAAGATTTACTTAGGACACTTAACTGATCCAGTGTTTGATCCTAGATTTAACTTTCATATAGAACATACATATAGCTTCAAACCTGCAAAATAGCTTCATAAACACTAGAAATTTTGATCAACGTTTGGGGGCCTGCTTAGGCCACTATTTGACTCACAACAATCAAGCCCCCTTGGTCCTTTTAGCTGACCATTTGAAAGTAAATTGATCTTTGACCTTTGGAAAATGCACAAATAGAGTAAAACAGATGTATAACAATAAAATTAAATATATATAGGATAAACATAACATAATGCTAATATGCAAAGTGTAAATTAGGGTTTTTGGATGCAAAAGCTTACCCCCAAGCCCTAATTTACCAAATGCATACCCTATAAATAGGGAGCAAAAATTTGGCTTACCAAATTCACACCCTATATGGGAGAGGTACGAATTTAGTTCAAATGCCCTTTTTGGGCTGTAAAACAGCAAAAAATAGTGCAAAACAATAAGCAATAGAATTGCAAAGCAAATAATGTAAACACAGAACCTGATGTGCTGATGGAAAAAGCAAGGAGTAATGAAGAGGGGGAAGAATCACTCCAATATGGTGGATTTCTTCAATCATCAAGACTCCTCCAATTGATCCCCAAGGGTAGCCAACACCAGAACATAAAACAGCAAAATAACTTGTAGTAGAAGGGCACTTGTTATAATGAGTAAATGAGTGAATCAACAATTTAGAATCAAGTATTTCTAGATGGGTCATGTGGAAATAGAGATTCCAAACCCTTATTTGTAAGATTTTTTGAGGGAAATGGATGAGAAAATAAAATTTTACTATAGGTAAGGGTCGACCCCAATACGAGCCAATGAGGAGAGGTTTTTAGTGAGAAAAACCTCTAGAATTCTAAATTTACATCCTACCTTTATAAGGTGTGAATATGGTAAGCCAAATTCATGCCTTGGAAGGATCAGACACGAATTTGGGAAGGTTGGGGAAAAAGGGCAAAGGGATAGGGGAAAAGAATCCCAAATTTGCACTTTGGAAAGTTTGGGTTGTTGGCTAGGGATCTAAGGAAGAATTGACTCATTTCGATGAGTTAATTTTCCATGTCTACATTTTTCCCCCTCTTTGATGTATTTTTGGCCAAATAAATTCATCAAAGAAATATGTAGACACCTATGGGCAAAAACAATGAATAAAAAAAGGGTGGTCGGGTTTGGACAGAGGGGCAGTGCAAAAAGGGGTGTTAGCCTAAACACCGTAAATTTACACCAAAACTAGGCATTACTACCATTAATGCCTATAAACCTAGGATGCCCCCTAAATTTTTTAAATGGAAGGCAATATTTAGATTAAAAACTCGAAAAAAGTAAAAAAAATAGGACAACCACCTAAAAACAAAGAAGAGAAAAGACAAAAAAAAGAGAAAAAAAGGGAGGAGAGAGAAGAAAAGGAGGGAAAGTGAGCTCATTTTCACCGCACAAGGAGGAGAAAAGAGATCTAGAGAAAGAATAGAATAAATGGTACTACCAACTCACCGAGTTGTTATGGTGAGGGGCAAAGTGGGCACCACTACTGGTGAAGGTATGGATCGATATCCACTTTCTCATTTTGGATTTTGCACATACACACAAATTTTAGGAGTTTTTTTGAATTTTTAGTCAATTTTTGGCAAAATTTATCGACCCTAAATTTGGTCATGGAGCGTGAATTTGGTAATATTTCCAAGCCAAATTCGTGCCCTATACATACCAGGTGCAAATTTGGTGAATTTTACACAAAAAGACTTTTATTTTTAAATTTTTATGTGTTTATGATTTTTATGTGTTAAATACTGGTGATAAAATTATGTTATTATGCAACTAGATGTACTCGATAGTAAAGAGTGGTGGTTGAACACACTATAGATTTCCCTAAGGAAGATCACAACGGAGGAGAGGGAGACACTAGATAATGTGGGGCTACTACACTTAGTAGATATGCCCCACATTGAGATGGACTGAGCCCTACTAATGGCTCTGGTGAAGATATGGTATCTGGAATCATCCATATTTTGGCTATCAATTGGGGAGATGATGATTACACTAGAGGATGTTTGGCGCATCTTGAGGATCCCTATAAAGAGGAGGATTGTTTACATGGTATGGGTATCAATGGTGGTATTGGAGATGATGTCAAGGGGCCCAAAACATGTGATTCAATAGAGTGGATTCCATGTTGATGAGATACCATCTCGATATGGAGTTGGGGCACTGACGTTTGTACTATGCAAAGTGGTGGTGGAGATGCTTTTACTTCATACTAGTAGGTGACACCTGCCATGGGTGCTGGTGGGAGTAGTGGAAGACATACGAGATTAGGAAGTGATATTTGCATGGGCACCGTATGTGCTAACCTGTTTATACAGGATATTATATGATATCATGTATAAATGACAAACAAGGTTGATCTGTATGATATTGCTCCAGTTGTGGTGTTGGGAGCACATAGCTATTTGGAGATCAAATGTACTACCAAGGTCATTTCTCAACATGGAGCAACCAGTAGCATATAGGTATATTTGACACTATAAGCGTGGTAATAGGTCATACACTGGTGTCTTACCACTAGGGAGGTGGGTGATAGAGGAGCTATGGGAGCACCAAATTTTATGGTGATCATGGCATCTACACCTAGGCTGGAGGGAGCACACAAATGAGCTAGCTCAAGCAAGGAGGCTATGGTGGCTTATTATCGAGAAGGGTGAGCGAGAGCTATTCGAGTTTGACCAAGTATAATGTCAGTTCAACATTATACAAGAGATTCTAAACATGGGAAACTATTGGTTTAGACGGGTGAGGAGGGACCCACCAAGATTTGAAAGTGCTCCTGACATGATGATGTGGATAGAGGAGGACTTGTATGACCCACTATACATGGATCTAGGGGTGGACAATGTTTGGGTGGTCCTCAGGTATAAGAGATGGTACAAGGGCATTATGCCCCTGAGGATCTCTCCCCTAATGACAATGCAAATATGTTAGGTGATGATTCGACGAGTGCATTTGGCACTTTAAGAGGCCACTCGATGTACCACCAAGAGGTAGCAGAGAGGCACGATCCCATCGAGTCCAGCTCAAACATAGGTTCAGGTGGAAATAGTGATATTCACGAGGGCGACCATCATTATCTCTAACTCAGGAGGATGGGAAGCCACAAGGGTTACCCCCATTGTGGCATAGGTGATACCTAAGGCAATACTCCAAGGGAGGCAGAGAGGCTATGAGCCATAGTGGAAGCAATGCAGATGAATATGGATTCCATCTGTCGTATGCTAGACTAGGCCTAAGTGGAGTAAGACACGGCACGGGTTTAGGTAGAGTGCCTAAGAGGGGAGATGAGTCGGTAGACCCAAAAAAATGGGTGGCTATCATGGCAAGCAACCAGTAGAGTGAGGGAGGCCACCTATTTTTGATGGAGTTGTAGAGGAAGAGTCATATGAGACAGAAGTATGAAGAGCGGCCTACTACCAAATGGCCTATTACCATGTCATCCCAACTAATTAGAGGGTTCCAAAACCATCCTCTCAACAGTCACAAATTCATTCACAGTCACAAGCACAATATAGTTCATGATCTATGAATATGACTCCACCACATCCAATAGGCAGAGTAAAGGAGACTAGCTCATACGACTAAAGCTAGGATCAAGATGACATGTCAATTTTTATTGTGGCATGCATCCCTGGGGATGGTCGAGTGTGTCAAGATATCTTTTGTGACACATTGATCAATGAGCATGCACTTAGAGCTATTGAGTAATACTAGCTATAATTTATTTGTGTTATGGTGCAATGAAAATGTGTGTGTTGATTAACTATGCATTGTGAGCACAAAAAAAATGGATGCAATGCATGATGGACTTAACTAAATGGAATGCAAGAATGAATCTAACTAATGCAAAACATAATTCTAACTAAATGCAATAGATGCAAAATGAAATGCATGGATGAGTGAACAAAAGGTAAAATAAAAGAAAATAGAGAAAGAGAAAAGCAAAGCAACAAGGAAGTCACAAAGCTTCAAAGAGACTAAATTAAAAAAGAATAAGATCCTATGAGGATGAATGCTCGTAAACGATCAAGATGGAGGTTACCGCTCGCATGTGGCCTTGAACCTATCATATTAGGGTTGTAAGCTTACAAATATGGACAAGGTGGATTTGTACCTGTTATGGGTGTAGTGCTCGCTAAGATGGACAAAGATGACAAAGATATTCCCACTAGGATGTCTTCTCACAAATAGTCAAATGGAGGTTGCCCCTCACTTGTGACCATGAAACTTATCCTATATAGAGAGGTGACAGAAAATATTGATATACTTAGTGAGTACTACCCAATAGGGGTGTGTGTGTCGAACGTGAATGGACAAAAAAAAGAAGTGGAAGTGTGTGCATGTGAAAAATGACAAAAAGGAAAAGAACAAAGCACAAGCAAGAGTGAGTGGGTGTCCTTCGATAAGTTTCGACCAAAGAGGTGTGAGTAATATACTCTATGGTCATAGAAACACCATAAATTAGGGTCATATGGTATCTACCCTATCCTATAAGGATCCCTTATAATGGAAATATCAATAAATAAAGGTGTGAGTGACAAAAAGATGAACCATATCCTAATACTTGGAGAGACAAAACAATGAAAACTTACAAGGTCAAGGGATATAAGAAAAAGAAAAAGAAAAAGCATGGGAAATGGCCCTAGGTTGGGGATTTGCTAGGCATCAGAGCCTTAATGAGAGTGCAATCATGTGAGCTATGACCTAACTAAGTGTCATCATTTACCATTGTTGTGGATCCCTAAAATCTATATGATCAAGTAGTCATGCAAATATGAGCAAGCAAAAATGCAATTATGGAAAGCAGCAATGCAAGTGGAATAGAATGTCAAGCAAACCATGCAAGGTATGACAAGCAATCATGCATTATGAACAAGCAAACTAAACGTAAACTAGATGAAAATTTAACACCATGCATAATTTTTTTATTGATTTTTAATGATTTTTATTATTTTTAATTATTATATATTTTTATTATTATTATTATTTTGGAAGATTAAATTAAATTCATTAGTTCTTAGAGTTGGAATGGTGGTGCAAGGATCTAACCCATCAAATAAAGGACTATGATGGAGGATATCTTCATGATTCTCATCACAAAGGGGATCACCCACAGTACATTCTTTGGGAGATGTTGCATGAAAGTCATTGCAAACTTTGACTGTACCATCCTTTTTGATGAAATGGGGAGAGGATCCCAACTTTGTAAGGTCTCTATGAGCCATAGTAATAGGGTCCCCTTGAGCATGATGAGATTCGCCATGCACAACACAAGGGATAGACTCATCAAAGGAGAAGCTATTCTAGGTGATATCCTCATGAGCTATGTGGGGAGGGATATTCCTTTAAGCATACTTCTTTGGGGAGGGATATTCCTTTAAGCATACTCCTTTGGGGTCACACCTTGCTCAGGATGCACAAAGGTTACCATATTGCAAAACAAGATATCTGAGGGATAAGGGGGGCCCTCATCCTCATCACTCCAATTCAAGCTTTGGCGATTTAAATGTTTAGCATAAGTAATAAGGTCATCATCATTATCAAAGGGTAAAGGTTGGTTTTTATTAGGGATGTAGCCTACACCACATCTTCAAAGCCAAATATCCAGTTCTAAAGGCTCTTGAATACCTTTTTGTCATGGCCCCAAACCTTTGTATATGTGTCTCATACTAGATACGATTTGCTTTGGGAGTGGGTAATCATTAGATAGGTAACAATGGGCAAAAGAATGCTCTATGGGAGGAGGGTTGCTACCACGAATCTTGTCTTCGAGGGAGACTCCTACGAATATAAAGGTACACATGCCAATGTGTACTACTTCACCCTTCTTATAGGGTAAATCCATAGTCCTTGGTGAAGGTGGTATTGGCAAGATCCAAAAGAGGCTCTTGAAGAAACGAATTAACTTGATCCCGTGATGAAACATTGATGAGCGGTTCCTCACTCACTTTTAGATTTTCAAATTGTTTAGTTATGTGAGATGAGAAAACTGATGGGCATAAATTGAGATCATATTGAGCTTGCTCAACCATTGAACAATATTCGAATGGGTGAGGATCACCCTGAATGGTGACAAGTTGATTCTTAGATTTGAATTTCAAACATTGGTGAAAAGTAGAAGGGATAGCCCTCATTGCATGAATCCAAGGGCATCCAAGAAGAATATTAAAATATGTGGGGCAAGGCACCACATAGAACAAGGCATCTAAAATCTTAGGTCCAACCCTAAGGGTGAGAGATACAATGCCACAAGCCTCTTGGGACTTGTTGAAAGATTTGAGGGAGACTTCTGCGAAGATAAAGGTACACATGTCAATGTGTACTGCTTCACCCTTCTTATAGGGTAAACCTATAGTCCTTGGTGAAGGTGGTATTGGCAAGATCCAGAAGAGGCTCTTGAAGAAATGGATTAACTTGATCCCGTGATAAAACATTGATGAGTGATTAATCACTCACTTTTATATTTTCAAATTGTTTAGTTATGTGAGATGAAAAAATTGATGGGCATAAATTGAGATCAGATTGATTTTTCTCAACCATTGAACAATATTCGAATGGGTGAGGATCGCCCTGAATAGTGACAAGTTGATTCTTAGATTTGAATTTCAAACATTGGTGAAAAGAAGGGATAGCCCTCATTGCATGAATCCAAGGGAATACAAGAAGAATATTAAAATATGTGGGGCAAGGCACCACATAGAACAAGGTATATAAAATCTTAGGTCCAACCCTAAGGTGGAGAGATACAATGTTGCAAGCTTCTTGGGACTCATTGTTGAAAGCTTTGATGATGATATCGACTTTAGTTAAATCTTCCTCTTTTAATCCAAACTTATGGAAATTTTGATAAGTGGATAAATTGAAGGAAGAGCCATTATCAATTAGAATTATCTTGATAAATGTTTTCCCAAAAAATATAGTGATGTAAAGGGAAGAATCTTCTCATAAGTCTAAGGAAGGCATATCATCATCTGAGAATGTGATATGATGTATCCCAAGAGAACATACAACATGAGCTATAGCACTAGGGGAAATATCTTGAGGAACAAATTGTTGTCTTAGAATTTTCAACAAAGCTTCCCTATGAATAGAAGTTTGCAAAAGTTTTGAGAGAGATCTTGGCTGGGGTACTAGCTAATTGTTGTTTAATGTCAAAGGAGACTTTAGGTTGTGGATTCAACACTAAAGGTGATGTTTCTAATCGCGTGCTCCTTTTTTGGGTATTCTTCTAACTAAGATGGGTTGGATGAATATCTCATCTCCTATTGAGAAGATTGAGTCGATTGATTTTGTGCTTGTTGTCTTACAGTTGCTTTTATCATACCAAGCATATTATCATTAGGAGGGAGTACATTTTGATATGACACTTGATTATTTTCCTATTGATCATGCTTAGGTAGGGGATCTTGGAATATCCCCATGTCTTGATTTGTTGTGGGTGTTTGTTGTATAGGAGGTTGATTGTTTGTTGGAGGATTAGATTGAGAACCTTATATAACAAGGTGTTTGGCATCAATGAGGTCTTGAATCACACATTTCAATATTTTACATTTATTTTTTATGTGCCCCTCCACTCTATGATATTCACAATGTTGTCCAGGCTTATACCAATCAATTGTGGTATCTGTTTGCCTATGGGAGGCAACTCAATCATGTGATTTTCCAAAAGTTGCTTGAAGACTGACAAAAAAGGTTGGTTGAGTCTTGTGAAATTCCTTAGTGAAGTTTTTTAAGGATTTTGAGGTTTTTGAATATTTTGTAGGTTGTTAACTATACTATTAATAGGTCTATTATTTTTTACCTCATCACCAACCACATGTTTGTTCTTATATTGTATTTTAGTGGTCTTGTCCTCTTTTACTTTAATTTGACCTCTTTTGATAAGGGCTTGATTTACCCTTCTTGCTAGATCTATAGCTTGATCAAAAGATGTGTTAGTTGTAGTTTCCAATTTATAAGATATTTGTTCTTGTAATTTTCCAATAAATATCTCAAGCATGTCTTGAGGAGACAAGTTATATCTCAAGCGTCCAACTACACTCCTCCAACAAGACAATTTTTTTGAAAAACTTTCATCTTTAGCTTGTTTCAACATATAGACATATTTCATAGTCACATTATTTTCAACATAAGTACCAAATTGTTGAACAAACAATTCAACTATTTCTTCAAAGTTCCTCAAAGAATGATTAGGCAATTGATAATACCACTCTAATATCATACCACCAAGTCTCTTAGGGAATATTTTTAGTAACAACATGTCATCATATATGATATCATGGTATGTTATCCTAAACATTTTTAAATGCATAACTGGATCTTTCGTTCCCTTATAGATAGGTAAAACTGGCATTGGAAAATGCTTAGGGTAGGGCCTAGAGACAATGATAAGGTCTAAGGGCTAATTGCACATTTTTTTGTAGTTATAGGTGAAATTGTGTGGCTGAATTATGTCCACTCTTGAAACCAATTGTTTCAACACATTTGTTAAACTTTGCATCTCGGGATTGTTGTTTGTTTAAATGTCCTTAGGTTCCCTAAGAGAGGGGTATAGGTAGGTTTTTGAAAGGGAACTTGGCTCATGTTGGAGGCATTGACATTGTTATGGTATGGGTTATGATATGTGGTATCTTAATGTGGAGGATAACTAATATTTTGTGGAACAAAAGCATGAATGTTGAGATTAGTTGAATGAGGAGGAAATTGAACATAATTGGGATATGCACTACTAGTTGAAGAAACTTGTGTAATTCTTCCAGCATTGGTGGTCATAGTAGTAGCATATATTGGTTTATGCCATGATGTAAAGATTCAAGCAAGGGATTTTTATAATCATTCCCATTAGAGACGGTAGGAGGAGGAGGCACATCACTTCTTACGAGTTGGGCTTCCTCATCCATAACCCTAAGCAAAGTCTTCTTGTGGTGTTTATGAAACCCCATAAATAATCAATTGTTGTGAATGTGAAGCCTCCATCAAGCCCCTCATAGGGATCATAATTAGTATCAGTTTCAACATGTTCTTGCTCTTCTGCATCAAGGTTAGGATTCTCTCTATCAATCTGATCATCTTCTTGAGGAATTTGATTAGATTCCTAACGCCTCCATTGACTCCTAAGGAATGGAGCCATTAGAAGAAACGAAAGGATAAAGGAGAAAACCAAGGAAAGACACAAGAATATTCTTAAGATGTTTTTAATATGTTTTGATCAGTGGTCTTGTTTAAAGTTTTCAAGAAAATACAAAGAGGCTTCCTACCTTGGCCACTAAGACGTGTCTTCACATCGGGTTCACCAAATATGTAGAGGGGCAAAAATTTACTCCTTGTGTATGGTTCTCTATTGGATCCGTTGGGAGTCGAGGTGACTGCGATGGCTATTATAATATCTACACTTGGTATGGGAAAAGGGGTTCACGAGGATTGGTTTTAGGACTTGCTCCAAGTCCAAGGTGGAAATGTTTGATATGTCGATTAAGCAAACACCTATTGTTTGGCCTTTTTAAACTAAACTTAGCTATGAGAATGAAATAATAATGCAAGACACACAAAATGCAACAAGACAAGAAGTAACACTAGTATGATTCTTTAATTCGATGATATTTATCCCTAGGTTTTGTAAAATAATAAGATCTTTTCCTTTGAGCGAGGGTTCAAGAGAATGCACAAACAATATTAAAACCCTAGATGCATACTATATGTTTTTATTCCTTCAAATGCCTAGAAATTCAATCAAATATTTTTCTTTTACTTATGACCTAGGTTTTGAACAAAATTGAATAAAAAGCAAACAACAAATATCCTAAAATCTTTACTCAGGGTACTTATTTAATCTGGTGTTTTATCCTAGCTTTAACTTGCATCTAGAACATCCAAACAACTTCAAACCTACAATATAGCTTCACAAATACTAGACATTTTTATCAGTGTTGGAGGGCCTGCTGAGGCCGCTATTTGACTGAGCTTTGAGGTGCAGCAATCAAGCCCCCTTGGTCCTTTTAGCTAACCATTCTAAAGGAGGCTTCTACTCATGTCCACACCCCCACCAAAAATCATATGTGTCTTGTCTTCCACTATACCATGCAGCTTAGATGTGCTCCAAACCATCAACCATTAGGGAAGTTTTTATCCTATGTTTCCCCTTCTTGCTAGGGAATATTCCTTAAAATATCTAGAAATTGCAAATTTGAATTGTAAAAAAGATAGGGAAAGTAGCACAAAAATATTTTAACACTCAAGGTGAACCATTGGATAAAAAAATTGGACAAAACATTAAATTGTGACCCTTATAGATTTTTACAAAGAATTCAAAAAAAAGACAGTTCATCCATAACTTTGTAGTCAACATTGTACTACCACTTTTTAAATTGACATAAATCAAGTGGTCCTCCTTTAAGCACTGTGAAAGGCACCATAACGTATTGATGTCCAACTATTCTTGAAACCTAGAGGTATTTGTCATGCACTCAATTCCTCCGTCAGACTTTCTGGCATCTAGGGATGATCATAAAGAGTTCAACCTTGTCATTTTAGAAGCAAGGGAAACCATCCTCTTATCTATTATGCATTAGCGCCAAAAAAATCAAAAGACAAAAGGAAATGGATTTAATATAAAAATCCTAAAATACCAATTAAGATTTGTAAAAAACTTTCAAAACTTCAATCCATAATCTTGATGCCTAGTTGCCCCTTCACCCAACAAGACTTTAATTGAGCAACCCATCAGAAGCAATTAATTAACCAATGTTAAAATAGAGGCATATAATAAAACATGTCAATTAATATTTCTCTTGAACTAATGATAATGGATGTTTGATTAATATTTCTCTTGAACTGATGTCATGATCCAAGCTTTAATCACGGTTTTAGAAAACCCTAAAATAGACACTATCGAATATACCAAATCCTTCACACATCCTCCAAAATATTATTTCCTCTATATTTGTTGTAGCAAATCAAACAAAATTGAACTTTTGGATAAAGTAATGGATATTCATAACTTCTTTAATATATATAGGAATTTACAATATATTCAAAAATGAACAGTATCAACACACACCTTGCAAAATAAAAGTAAATCACATAAAGAACATATAAAACCTGTCCTTAAACACTAATGATCTTATTAATATGAAATATTGTTGTGCATAGTAGCTCATCTGACCAATGTTGCATTCACTAAAGACTTGTTACTTCAAGGATGAAAGTGCGATGCTTGGTGTCATTCTTTTTTGTGGATAGTGGATTGTATGGTGGATATTGGAACACTGGGTGTTGGGTGTTATACATATGCATGTTCTTAGACCCTTCACCTGGCTATATAGCCTCCTCCAATTCTTTTTGGAGTGATGGCACAATATGCATTAATAGGCTCGTGGCCTTTGTGGCTAGTTAGATGTATGTAGGCTTCGCAAGCTTGCTAAGTCAAAATTCACTAACCCCCCTTATCTCATGATGGTG
This sequence comes from Wollemia nobilis, assembly GCA_028583015.1. Lineage (NCBI taxonomy): Eukaryota > Viridiplantae > Streptophyta > Pinopsida > Araucariales > Araucariaceae > Wollemia > Wollemia nobilis. The sequence goes on along the minus strand of JAQPPZ010016858.1, from coordinate 8,754,197 downwards.
AGACTTGGATGGATTGTTGTGTCCAATATGACAGTTCAATGGCCAATGTTGTGTCCATTATTGGTGCCAATTCATGGTGAATGTGTGGTCGTTGGTGATGATTCTTCTTTGCAAGTTTTAAATTTGGTGATGTGGCTCTTTATTCCTTATCCTTTGATGATGTTTTCATGTTCCAAGTGTTGTTCCTAATTTTCTTTCAATCTATTGCATACTCATACTATCTTGGCTTCATAATGTTGTGCTAAATTTGATGAGTTGCATAAGCTTGGTGTGCCACCCTCCTCTTCATCTTCTTCCAAGCAAAAAGCATTATAGTTGCTAAGGCACATGACATTAATAACCATTGGCATCATCAATTTGGACATACCAATTATGGATCCTTGAAGCACATAAAGTCACATCTTCATGTGATGAATGGAATTTCATCTACTAATACACCCACTAGCATTTATGACGGATGTATCTTGGGGAAGCATCACATACTATCTTTCTCAAAAGGGAAAGCTCGACATGCCTCAGCCTTTTGAGCTCATTGACAATGACATTTACTATCCTATGGTCAATTCTCTCCAAGGAAGCCTTTGATATATGCAAGATGTTCAAGGCTCTAATAGAGGATTAGTGTGAGAAGAGAATCAAGTCTCTTTAGACATGGTGGTGAGTCCACTAGTAAATGTTTTGATGATTTATCGGTATCCTAAAGTTTCACTTTCAAATGTTATTCATTACATCAAAAAAATAGGGTGGCTAAGCAAAAGAACAAGGTTATTTTAGAGATGGCTAGATGTATATTGCATGGCAAGCATATTTAGACCAAATTTTGGCACAAAGCAATTACTTATGTAGCATAAATCATCAATAGGACACCGGTATGACACCTCTTGATTAATTAATAAGGGTTAACCCTCCAATTTCACATTTAATTAATAGGGGTTAACCCTCCAATTTCACATTTTTGTAACTTTGGATCGGTTGCATGGGCTCATATTCCTAAAAAAGTGAAATAAATTTTTATCTTCATGTGTGGTATAATGTAGCTTTAAAGGCCTAACACCTCTATGATCCTAGCACTACTAGACATGATGTGGGATTTGACAAGGTCCTCCTATCTGGGTTCTTTAGATCCTCTTTTAGTTGAATCTACTCTAGGTATCTCACATTAGCCATTTTGTCTTTATTTCGATTATGTACATTGGTAGTGCAACTACGAGTACTCCAAATTCTCCACCAACATTGACTTCTCCAATTTTATATCCCCTTTTAGATACGATTAATCCTCTTGTGTTGTGCTATTGCATTTAATGATATGGCAAATTTTGAGGATGTATTAGATCCTTCAATTCCTTCTTCTATTGATGCCCCTATACATGATGTACCTCAGTCTTTTATAGATCAATCAATGCCCAAGTGGGCTTTTACCCTTCTTCAAGATGCAAAACCAATTCTAGCATTAAAAATCATCAGAAGCCTCCACCTTCTTGAGCTTTGTTGTCAAAGGTTGATGATTTTGAAGATCCTCACTTATTCTCATGCAAAAGAGTGTCCAAAGGGAAAGGATGCTATGTTGACAAAATATGAATCTCCCTTGAAGAATGAGACTTTACTCTCCCTACGCGCAAAGACGAGGTTGGCTATGCATAGGTTTGTAACACTAAATTCTATGCAAATGGTCAAATTGAGACGCAAAAGCATGCCTAATTGCTCAAAGTCTCTCATAAGGAATGGATTTGATTCGTCAAAGGTATTTGCCCTTCTCACTTGTATAGAATTTATACAAATGATTGTCTCTATTGTTTTTTTGAATTGGTTATATGGGATTAAAAGGGGCCCCAAACATATTTACATCATGACCACATGGAGGCATTATAAGAAGGTTGACTACTTTACATGTACCTTAGTCTCCTCCTTGAAAGTTGAGGAATCTAACCAGCAGAGCTAATGTCATTTGATGATTCTCTCTATTTGTTGCTTCCTATGAATAGGATGAAATCTTATGTAATCAATGTGAAGTGTTTTTCTTCGTGGAGATTCTCGAGGAGATCTACCCAAAGTTGTTTTGGATGGCCCTACTCCTCTAGTTGCCATATGAAGAAGTCCTTATATGAACTTGAGCATGTGCCTCATGCTTGGTATGCTAAGATACTTCCCTTAGGAGAGTGTGATTCTTGATATTGTATTGTATGATCAACATTCTTGATCCAAGAGATGAAGGTACAAACTTAAGACACCTTTGAGATGACAAATTTAGATCATCTTTACTATTTTTTTGAGATTTTAATTAACTAATCACCCTCTAATATTTCTATCTTATAGCTAAGTATGCTTTGGATCTTCTATAATTTCTATCTTATAGCTAAGTATGCTTTGGATCTTCTGATATTTCTATCTTATAGCTAAGTATGCTTTGGATCTTCTACAGTGACTAAAGATAGAATATAAGCCTTATTCATACTCTCCATTTGGTTTAATATTTGAAGCTTTGAGCCAACAAATTTACTTTTTTGGTTGATGCCATTTTGTATTGGTCTTTTGTTGGGTGTCTTCTTTACCTCACACACTAAACTAGATATTGCTTTTGTTGTCATCTATTGTTCTAAGTACATGGAGTTTTCCCATAAGAGATTGGACAACTTAGTGAATCTTGTGGTATATCAATTGCACCTACTAGATGGGCATTTATTATTCTATTTATCTCCTCGCATATAATACAAATTGAGCAAATAATCTCAATCAACAACAATCTACTACTAGATTTGTGTTTTACCTTGGCTTTAGACTAGTCTCTTCATGTCGTCATCAAGAATCCATCATACCTCAATCATCCATAGACGCTGACCATTTCACTCCTAAAGAAGCCACCAAATATCTTCGACAATTCCTTAACCATGTCTAAGCCATCCATAGAAGCTAAAAAATGGGTTGTTAATAAGGCCATCACTTCAACAATTTCCCATTACTCTTCTAAAATAATCAAAGCTCTATCAAGTTTGTTCACACTTATTTTTTATTGATAGGTGAAGCACATTGATATGTGAATGCACTATATTCATTGGCTTCACATTTGTGGGATGCTCAAGCCAATCTATGTACCTTCAACAAAGCAATCTACAAAAAACCTTACCAAGGTTATGTCATAGGTGTTTGTACGATTGTCAGAGCGGCTTGGTCTACAAGAGTGTCCGTAAGGAGAGTGATTTAATAAGGATAACACTTCATTTTCTCTATTTAGCTTAAGAGATGATGGTTAATAAGGGTCTCTCTCCACATCCCTTGCTTAGCTTGGGTGTTAATTTTCACGTTTAGTCACCGCCAACCTTGTATTGTAATCATTTATACATTACCTATGGACCCTTGAGCACCTTCTTAGACAACATAATTTTGGTATTTTATCATCACCCATTGATCAATTCTTTGTGTGTCGATTCCTTTCATTCTTGAACATATTGCAAATTCTAAATTCACTATAATAATATTCTTACACCAAAAATGAATATGAACAATGTAAAACTAAAATACATATAATCCAAAAATCCTTGTGGATTGTACCTCAAACATGGATAATAAGATTTGTGCCTTGCAAGAATTTAATTGGAACTATCATTTTATATAATAGAATCTTGGCTTATCCAAGTACGCCATTGTCTTTCCCATAATTTTCCATCAAATGTTTATAGTAAATAAGTCGTTAATTTAAGAAAAACAAATGTTTGGTGTGTTCTTACCATTAATATAAAAGATTGGAAGAAGATCATTAAAACAAATAAATAGATGAAACTTCAAAAGGTAGTCCAATAATCAATGATGAGCTCTCCCATAAGAATATAAAGGCAACGAAGAGAATTATAAGAAAAAGAGAAAAGTCAATCTACCTAGCAAGCTACATCTATGTATCCCTTTAACAAGAAGGATCCATCATCACCCCCTTCTTTGGAATTCAATCCTTTGTTTGCAATCTTTTTTTATTTTTTTAATTAGTTTTATGGGATTGAAACAAGCCTCATTACAATAATTACATTAAAATGGAATTTCACCATCCCACAATTGTATTACAACATTTGACAATAATATCACCTAGCAAGATTTGAACCTAAATATTCATCTTGAAAGTCAAATATTTAACCACTCACTAATAATATCAAACAAGGCAGCACCATAATTCATTTATTTTGTGAAATATAAAGCAATATGATTGCTATGAGAACCTGTTTGATGTTATGTTTTTACTATACTTGTGCATCATCTTTTGAATTGTTTCATCATTCCATTATGATTTTGGACAAAATAATGTCCTATAAAATGACAAGAACCTATCACATAGCATTAGCTCAACCAGTTTAATTCCTCAACTTTCAAGGAGACCCTTATTCAAATCTTGCCAAGTAATACAAGCATAATAGCCAAGTCGTTGTAATACCACTATGTGGTGCTGATGTAATACATGTAAGGCTCACTTAAAAATGGCAAAAACCTTCATTAACATTAAATTGTTTTTTCCTAAATTGTCCCTATGGGACACCATAGTGGTTAGGACTTTAGGCTCTCTTTAAAATTCCTTATTCCCTATAACCAAAAGCATTTAAATCCTAATATCACCTAGCAAGATTTGAAATCTCCATCTTGAAAGTCAAATATGTAACCACTAGCTAATAATATCAAAAAAGGCAGCACCAAAATTCATTTATTTTGTCAAATATAAAGCAATATGATTGCTATGAGAACCTGTTTGATGTTATGTTTTTACTATACTTGTGCATCATCTTTTGAGTTGTTTCATCATTCCATTATGATTTTGGACAAACTAATGTAGTATAAAAAGACAAGAACCTATCAAATGGCATTAGCTCAACCAGTTTAATTCCTCAACTTTCAAGGAGACCCGGGTTCAAATCTTACTAAATGATACAAGCATAATAGCCAAGCTGTTGTAATACCACTATATAGTGATGATGTACTACAAATAAGTCTCGCTTAAAAAATGGCAAGAACCTTCATTAACATTAAATTGTTTTATTCTAAATTGTCCGTGTGGGACACCATAGTGGTTAGGGCTTTAGGCTCTCGTCCAAGAAACTCAGGTTCAAACCAAGGCCAAGTATATGTGCGTGCGCACGTTTGTGAGGAAGCTTGTTGCCAAAAAAAAAAAAAAAAAAAAAAACCTTTCTAAATTACCAAAGAATTCACCTATGTAAAACCAACCTGAATTGAAAAAGAGATCAAAATATCCTAAATAAAATTAAAATATCCTTGCAATACATTCGAGTAAAATTCCTCGTTCCTTATAGCCAGAAGCATTTAATTCCTAACTCTACTCACAAGCACATCTGGATTCAATCCTTACTAGACGAATGTGTTTTTCCAACTTATAGAGTTTATTACAAGTCAATAAAGCTGTGAAGACGTAATACAGCTGGAACTGGTTTCAAACCCATATGACCAATTTACATAAACATAATAAAAAAGAATTAAGTAAATCTTTAAATTTTTAATTGGAAAATACCTCTACTAATTCGGACTTCACAATAAGCTATAGAATTTCATAAAAAATCTGACACTTGAATAAGGCTTTCTTAGGAAACATTGTATTGTCTAGTCACTCACGCTTATTGAAAAACCTTCATAAAAGCTTTTGTTTTCAATCACCTATACCATATTAAGCATTCATTGAACACTTTGGTTGCCTGCATGGACTTCGTTGAACGTTACATCATCTTTAAATGGTTTTTAGATTTCATTGTCCTCAAGGATCAAGTCCAATGTAATTAAAGGACTATGAGATTATGCTACAATCTTTTGATTCTTCCCACAACTTCTATCCTTCTGTGATGATTCTACCCTTGTCTCCTCTGATGACTCTTTGTCCCTTTGGTTTGGCGTTGGCCATCCTTGAGGGCCGAGGGGAGGGGGCTTTCCATTTTCCTGCCACTTAATTATTTCAGACCAAAACAACCTTGACTGGCGACCAAACTCTGATGTCTCAAAATAATGTGAGTTTTCCTTCAACAGAAAGTCCAAGTAAGGCACATTAAGAATGTTCTTTAAAGCAATGTCTAGATAAATCATACTTTACATTGTTGGGTTAAGATGGTCCACCACAATCTATCAAATTAAGCTACCTCTCCCACATCCATTGACAAATGCATATTTCTTGAGCTTAGCAGAGAATTTGTTTTATATTTATAACAGATTCCATTGTTCATACAAGGAATTTTCAGTCCCTTTGCGCAATTAATTTGGTTGTCCTGACCTTTCTTTTGAAGTTTAGTTTAAAAGTTCTTGAGGAAGTGCCCCAAATGTTGTGAGAAAACTCACAGGAAGAGACTTAGGCATACTACACAGATGGGAAAAGAAAGAGGTGAATTAGCCCCAATGACCCTCTTAGAAAAATGTGTATATGGCAGAGTTTATCTTATATGGCATCCAACCAAAAGAAGACAAATTCGCTTGGAATAATGTAAGATGGGTGAACTGCCACTGCGATTCAACAACACTGAGACTTCATTTAACAGATTGCTGCTCTAGGGCTGCTTCAGAAATCAAAGCCTGAAGAGACCCCTAAGATATTCCTCATCCTAATTTTTGAGAGAATGCTAGTGAACAAGCCTCACAAAAGATTGAAAAGCATGACGACTAAATTCAAGGAATAGACCAAGGCAATGTCTGAAAATATCTTTAAAAAAAGCAAGCAACCATCTAGGTAAAAACATGATCAAAGAAGGAACTTCTGACCAACTTATAAGAGAAGAATAAGCAACCTTGATAAGCGAAGACAAAGTGCATTCTACGAAGAGATATGCTCAAATATAATTGAAGAGACTCTTTGCTAGAAGCAGGTAGAACAGACTATAAAGTAGAATGAAATTCCATCATAGGAGATACCATTCCTCCTTAAGAACACCATACAATGGATGGAATAGGGAAACAAAGTCTGAGGAGCAGAGGATCAGCAGGCAAGGAGAGTTCTGAACAATTCTTAAAAAAAAAAAAAATTGAAGAAAGAATAAAGCCCAATGAGAGATTATGAGTTTCATTTCTTCCTTGGTATTGGAAGGACAGAATTCAGTAAATACATCCAGATCTGGTGATTCTTTTGACCAACTTTCAATTTGTTTCAAGACATAGTAAGGATGTAGTCAAAACAGAAAAACTTTGAGGACCTTTCATCAAATTTTAAGTGCCATTAACTTCACAATTTTAGCCCTTCTGCTTATGACAAAATATGTTCATGGCCTACATAAGCTTTGGCACATTCCTTTAAGTTGAGAAATAACTTTCCAGTCCTGGCTAACATACCGTTCAATTTTCATAAAAGAAAAAGGACAAAGTGGATTGAAAATTCCTCATCACATCCAAGAAAATTTGGGATCACGTTCTCATCCTTTGCAGTCCTAGTGAACAGCTCTTCGACTGATGTTTGACACAGAAGCATTCAGACAAGGATATCCTTATCCCAAAGCTTATTCAGCTTGAGCTAGACACAGGTCACTGTAGACGAAGCAAATAGAAGGGAACCTGGTGGGACTAAAAATAACCTCTAATTTATTCTCTAGAATAGTTTTTTACTTTCAGTTTTAGATGACACATTACGCAAACTTTGGAAGTCTACTAACAAGGCTTCAGATAATCATCCACTAGCTCATAAAGGTGAAGAGATAAACCTAAAGCTTAAATGTTTGACAAATCTGAAAGATTGAATTCTACAATGTGCAATAACAGGTTTCTAGAAGGACAATCTAGTTTCTCCCTTTCCTCCTTTAAGTGTTTCCTTGCAGCTGGCACACTTAGCATGAGATAGAAAAGTAACTGAGATGAATTTATGAAGAAAGCAAGGGCTGGATCACTTAGTGCTTAAAATGATTCACATTGGCAGGGACAAAGCTGTTTATCTAGTTATCAAATGGCATTAGCTCAACCGGTTATATTCCTCAACTTTCAAGGAGGAGACCTAGGTTTGAATCTTGCCAAGCGATACATGCATAATTGCCAAAGTGTTGTAATACCACTATGTGGTCATGATGTAATATGGGTGGGGCCCATTTCAATCCCATATAACAATGTCAAAAACTGAAATAAAAACTGTAAATCAAGTTTGTCTGATAACCCTCACTCCTTTGCAATATCCTAAGCATGTCAATAGCAGTTTTAAAAACTTGCAGAGGACGAAGCTTTATTTGGTTCAAGCTACTGGTTGGAATAAGATGTATGATCTACAAAAAAAGAATGGGACCACTGTCAGATCCTCTATATTATAAAGGCACTAGGTGCTAAGCTTTAAATGTAGAATGGACAAGAAAAAGAGCTAGATAATTCTAAAGAACATAACATTTTAAACAACTTTGATCTCAATAGAAGGTCAATTGCAATTTTCCTCAACAAGAACGTCAATGATGAAAAGCCAATAAACTTCAAGATATTCACCTACAAACATATGCTCCACACTTTAGAAAGCCATCTATGGATTCATGAGACGGAGAGAGGTCTCTACAAATCTGGGAACATTTGTATAAACAAAAGAGAAGACAGTTGTTGGAGATGAAGTGGAATTCAGTGTAGGCTAATCTTGAGTATAAACAGGTCAGCAACATTGTGGAAGGTAAAAATGCTTTTGAAGGATAAGGATGATTTTTTATTCACGCAGAAAAATGTAAATTATGCCATTAAAACAGGATAAAAAATTAGCTTTCTTGAAGGAGAGGAATCAAGTAGAGGACAGAAGATTTCTGGAAGCAGTTGAATCCAAACAGATTTTGCCCAATCTTGAGGCATTTAAGTGACATTCAATGGGGTGAAGCTTCTCAACCCATACATTACTTGGAACTTAAGCTTCTCTACAAATATGGGAACATTTGTATAAACAAAAGAGAAGACAGTTGTTGGAGATGAAGTGGAATTCAGTGTAGGCTAATCTTAAGTATAAACAGGTCAGCAACAGTGTGGAAGGTAAAAATGCCTTTCAAGGATAAGAAGGATTTTTTATTCATGCAGAAAAATGTAAATTATGCCATTAAAACAGGATATAAATTTAGCTTTCTTGAAGGAAAGGAATCAAGTAGAGCACAGCAGATTTCTGGTAGCAGCTGAATCCAACAGATTTTGCCCTAACTTGAGGCATTTATGTGACATTCAATGGGGTGAAGCTTCTCAACCCATACAATACTTGGAACTTAAATATTGCATTCTAGTACTCATACATTGAGAAGTGCACATAAAATAAGTTTTGATATTTTAAAAATTTATGTAAATAGGTATAGTGCACATGTCCTCCTACAATCTTTTCTAAAATTTTATAATAGCCAGCAATGTTTCTCCAACTATCACAACTGAAGACAATATTAAAATTTAAAATAAATGTTTTCCTTTTTCATCCTAAACAAAAAGAAAACAATATTACCAGTTCATATAAGTTCAACTTACTTGCCCAAAAATATTAAAGTCATCTAAAGAATAGTTACAGATACAAAGATGTTAACAAACTCCATATTGAATACTAGTACAGTCAAACTATGTTCACAAATATGATCACACTTCAACCGTACATTACCTCTATACACCTATATTCAGAAGTATTTTCCATTTTTTATGGCCAAATATCTGACATAAGGGAGAAGTTACTAAATAAAGTTAGGGTTGCACTCCTTCAGAAACCACTTAAAAAAACAAAAAATACACCAAAAAATGGCAATCACTAGACTGACCTAGAAATTTCTTTGCAGATTATATTTCAGTCATAGTGAACCCCACACTATATAAACTCTCAAGCCTGGATAAAATCTATAGTTGTGATACTCCCTTCAAGACATGTTAATTTACGGCAATTATTAAAAGGAGCTTGCAAGCATTTTCGAAGATTGCCGTTTCTTCAACTGCTCCCTCATCAGACCCCTTTGAATCCGTGTCTTAATAGCCGTTTCCTGAACAAAATTTCAAAAACGCATCAAGCATGGTCAACATTTAAATTAAGACAGAATAGTTAGCCAATACTACAGAATCCATCAGTTACCAACAGGTCAGTACAGCAGAAAGGGACAAAAGACATCAAGTGAATTGCTAGTTGAAATTGTTAATTTAAGCCAAAAGATTTCAGATCAACTAAGACTATAAGTTAACTTGACAGTTAACATCATTATTATTCCTAATATAGTGATTACCAGTCGACCACGTAACCATTTGTTTTAAAAGGAAAAGCAAACTGCAATGATGGACATGCAGACGAGCCAGAATCGCATCTTGTCTCACTAGAGAGAGAAAGAGAGAGAGAGAGAGAGAGAGATTGCTCCACAAAAGGACTCACACATTAGTTCTATGCTAATTGATACTTCAAAGAGAAAAAATCAATTAAAAATTAATCTTATCATATGTCAGTGTTTGACTAGACCACTACAGGAGGCTTGAGACAGTTTTGAGCAAAATAATGTCTCTAAGTTGGAACTAAAATTAATATGTATATTTTAATTTAACAGACCAATGTTAGCCTCCTTAAAAATGTCAAAAGAACAACTAATGAGATACTACTGCTTCATTCACAAAGATGATTTCCCTTTGACAAGCAGCAAGCCTTAACTTGTAACTGTCAAAGGCTAGGTACAACTAGCAAACCAAAGAAAAGGTCTTAAAATGCAAAGAAAATATGGTCCGTCGAAAGCCCATTTGCAATCCCAAGCAACTGACATGTAAAGTCTCGGATCCCATAGATTTATATTACCCCGGAAATCATCAAATGAATATGCCATACTCAGACCAGACAATTATGGATTTACAAAACTATGGATCAGGCTTTAAGGCTAGGGAATATGATATTTCCAATAAGAAGATTTTCAAAACTATAAATCAGGCGTTAAGGCTAGAAAAGATGATATTTCCCATAAGAAGATTTTCAGCACTAATGATTTCTCTGCAATCTATACATGGATAAAATTGGGACCATTAAAAAACTCACATTAGAATAATTTTGTTAAAATAATACAATAAATTAAATACATTTCTACAATGATTGCCCATAGGCCTATACAAGATTACATCATACAATGTCCACCTTTCGCCATAAGTCAGATTACACTTTCAACACAAACAGAATTTTATTAATGTTAGTCATACCTCAAATGGCTGCTTGTAACCTTAACTATTGGCTAAGCCTGTGATTAACAGAATTTCTAGCAAGGGAGATTCCCATAACAAGAGAGCTGAACACCATGCACAGGCAGACCTTCAGGATTATGATTTGCAGCAATGATGCACATGATGCAAGTTGAATCAAGCTCAACTGCTGATGACAACAGCCAAACCAGCTTGTCAAGAGCTTTGTAAAACGTCCCTCTAGAAATTGCATTTCCAAAATGCAATCTCAAGCAGCAAGTCCTTATTGAAGAGATTGGAAGTGGAGGCACAACACGACGTTTTTCTAATATGCAACCAAATGCCTCTATGATCAAGAGAAGCATAATTTAGATATGGTCCCACGCCAGGAAAAACAGTGAGGAACTAAAGATCCTCAACTGTGTTGGACAGACAATGTTAATTCATTTGGAAACGAAAGTCCTATTTTGAACAGTCTTGGCATGATTAGTGCTCCAACAAGAATTAGAAGTCAAATCAAGGTTATAAATTGTCTGCATTTCAGGAATAGAGGCATCAACTGAGCATGCCTTCCAGAGAAGTTCTGCTACCAGACATTCCAGACAAATCTACAAGCTGACTTTGACGTACTGTTGCTAGCTCTTCTTTTAAGGGACCCTAGGATGACCAGGAATTGCTGCAAGGCTATATGAAATAAAATACATGTATCTATCTTGCATTAGTGTCTTCTAGAATGCAGGGTGTAAGGCTACTTTTCAACTTTGGGACATTGAGGCATTTTAAAGCAGTATTTTGACTCACTTGTCAAGGCTATGTCAAGTCCTTTCTTATTAGAGGCAAGGCTCAAATGCTTATTTTCCTTACTTTTACAAAGAAAGACCTTCCATGTAAACCTGCTGTCTGTCTGTCTAACCCAAGCTTTCTCCTCCTTTCTGTAATGTAAGATGCATTTCATCGAAATAAATATATAAATACACTTAGCTACAAAATTCTCTTGTATACACATGCCATACGCATATTCAACATACCCAATACATATACATGTTGGTGTATCTTTAATATGCACTAAACAGACTGGTATTTATCAGATGAAAGCATATCCAGGCTTTTTCCAGATACAAAAAGACTTGTTATGAAAATAAAGAGTAAATATTAAAAAGAAATCTAAAAGCACATAGCCTATCATCTATCTCAATACTAACTCACCCTCAAAACAAAAGAAATAAGCTTAAGTCTTCTAAATCATATTCAAACTTGGAAGTGAAGATTGCAGCAGGTTTGAGGATTTAGAGCTTTGGTTCTCAAAATTTAGCATCTTTATAAAGATTTGGTGGCTGTTTTTCAGAATGGCTGCTACCTCTTTAGTAAGATAACCAGGAAACGAAGCTGCAGGCATGAAGAATGCAAACACAATCAAACCTGGCCCAAATTCTCCCTCTCGAACACATCATTGTGTAGTTGGACATCACAGGTGGTTAGAGGCCAAAAGTAAGTACAAAAACAGTGGCTCCAGAAGAAAAAGCTACCAAGGTGCTCAAAAAAAGAGGATATTAAAGTTTGCCTGAGCCCTTGAAACAAGGGCCAAGGAAAGGCCTTCTGCCTGAAATTTTATCAGAGGGCAAAAGAAAGTAGAAGCCAGTCTGAGCTAAGGATAAGTCTTTTGCTTTCCAGGGCAATCTAATCAAGTAGCAAGTCATTGTCACCAACAAGAAAAAGAACCTTTTCCAGGAAGAAAGCAATCCTGGTAGAGAACAAAAGCGAGGGACCCTCTGGAAAAATCATCTTAATGTAATGAAATGATACTAATGCCCACAACTGATCAAAAACCGGTTAATGAAACTCCACAGTACAACATGCCAAAATAGAATAGAAGCTGGATGCTCAATAGTCCTGTCCTGCCACACTCAAGGGGCCAATGAAGGATCTGATAGCCACCATTAATGAGTACCCAGGAAGCAAGGGAGCAAGTCGATAAAACAGGTGGCCATATACATTTAAGGCAGTGGGTTTTCTTTTCCTTTGATAAGATCATAGCATTGGAAAGTGACTGTAAGCTGCATCCATGAAACCCCAAAAGGACACAAAATTCCTTATCACAAAGAGGTCAGAACTGCACTAATGACAAGGAAAAAAGACATTTTGAAGAAGGCCCCATTACTAATCAGGGATTCCTATCATGAAACAAAGGTTTCCATCATTTCAAATGGATGGAAAGTGTTTCAAAAGAAAAAGCTTATTGATCAATGTTATAGCAATTTTGCCCCAAAGAGACAATGTTTATAATATGTTGTAGAGTGCATGAAAACAAGGAAAAAAATTGCAGAGCAACTATAATGTTAGTCAACACTAGATATAATGAATAACAAATGTTTTGTAGATATTGTACAATCCATCCCCTCAATTTCTTGCTCAGCAAGCGAGGAAGAAGAGTAAAATATTCAAGACCACTCTTCACAAGATTGCCTCTCGCACAACAATCTTAATGTAACTTTTGTATTTTCCTAACTGAGGTAACCTTTCAATGATTATGATTATCATTGTTATTATTATTGCTGTTGTTGTTATTATTAGATTGTAAGCTATACTTAGTATGTATTGGCATTTTTAAGCACCTTTGATTCTTCTAAATTTCTACTATCATTTGCATGGACAAAAATGGCATGTTCTTGTCCTGTGTGTTTCATATGAAAACATTTTTTTTTTTTTTAATCAATACTTCTTATACAAATCCACCGTGGGGGTTGAACCTGGGTCTCATCACCGATAATCTAAGTTGTCGGTAAACCACACGCACGTGGATAATGAAAACATATTTTAGTATGTGTTTATAGTTTTATTTTATAAATGCAAATGTAGCATATATATGTCTTGATATAACCATGCCATATGGTACCCATGGGTCCCTCAAAAATTCTCAGAATTGTACCCATATCCACATAGAGGTACTAAAAATAAAGCAAAATAGAAGCAAAATACAAAGGTGGTTGAACTTAAAATAGTAGACCCTAAATAAAAAAAAACAAACACTATATATAAAACTGCTAAGGACAGGCCTCTTGTTACAAGAAACAGTCTACAGAGTTCAGAGAAGGAAGAAAATGGAGAACAATGATCTAGTCTGTGCAAATAAAGAGAAAAATAAAAAGAGCCAGCATCCACAGCTATCACTAAAATAAAGCCAATGTCAAATTTTGGGTCCCCTCACTTTTTGTAGGAGAAGGAGATCAAATATGGATCAAGATATAAAAATCTCATCCATGTACAACAAGCCAAACAAAGATTGATGCCCTTAAGCTGATTGCCTCTATCTCAAGGAAATCTAGATGAGTTGGCTTACCATCTTCATGTTCTTTGTGATTAACTGTAAGCTAAAAATTATACACAGCATTGTGAAGCAATGGTAAATGGAATGCAACCATGCGAATACAACCCAAATTCAAGTCCCTACATTGTGATGGATGCTCCATGATAATACAGTTGTTGTAATACCACCAGAATGTGGTTCAATGAAATACTGCTCTAATGCTGTCATGATGTAATACAGGTGAGGCTTGTTTCAGCCCCATGTAACCAATTTAAAGAAAAAAGAAAACAAAAAAATGCAAGTTAAGAAATTCCCAATAATGGTTCAATGAAATACTGCTCTAATGCTTTCATGATGTAATACAGATAGGGCCCGTTTCAACCCCATGTAACCAATTTGAAAAAAAAGAACCCAAAAAAATGCAAGTTAAGAAATTCTCAATAATTTCCCAGCTACAAAGGTGAAACATTTTGTGTGTAACATACTTGTTAATAGAGCAATCAACAGTCAGTTTTCCTAAGTTTTTCTAACCACTTTTTTTTCCCTTGAAATTTATTTCTTCCATATTTAGCTGGATTTATTTAAGTTTTTCTCTTCCATGTTTAGCTGGATTTATCTCTTTTGTGATATTAAAAAACCAAATACCACAACCAAACTAGGTAATAAAAAATTCAAGAATATTATTGTCTTTTATATATGATTGCAGAAGATAAGTTTGTCAAACTGTTCTCCCCAAAGAATTACTCTAAAAAGCATGGCAATATAAAGGAAACAAATTCATACGGTTCCAGACAATAACATACTAAAAAGGGTTGTTAACTTGGGGAAATGAATTCAAACGGTAGAGATTAACTCCTTGCTATCCAAGAATTAATCGGTTCTGCAAAAGGGAGGATTTTCTCTTAATCCCATTGCAAAAAGAATCCAATCTGAGGTTCCAACAGAATAGTGGACAGAGATTGCTAAGGAAATAATCAAGGTCCTTCAATGAGATAATTAAAAACTTCAGCAAGGTGCTTGGGCTTTCCTTACACCCTCATCTTTGTCTTGGTAGACTACTAGAAATACTGCTTTAGTCTAGGCTAAGAACTTATATTGTATCAAAATTTATTTACAAGAAACAGTAAATATATAGAAAAGAAGTAGCACTAAACTTAGTATTGAAACTAGCATTAAGACAAGATAGATACCAGAGCAAAACATTGGAACATTAGTCACAAAAAAACTTGAGAATCTCATTCCCCCAAAAACTCAGACGATGATAAGAATACTAACCATTAAATAACATCCCTCCTCAAACTTCTCTAGAAAACCAGCTACCCACCGATCTGCATTTTCAACCCATTCACTATGATGCATTCCAGCTGTTCTGGCAACAGTATGCAACTGCAGAATAAACTCATGTATAAGAAGCTGAACGGTAAACCAACATAATTAAGTTTGATAATCCAAGATGACTGACAAAATTAGAGTCCAACCAAATAATAAAGGAAATGACCTAATTGAGGTTGCATCAAGATAGAGATTATAAGTTAAGAGAATTAATTGAAGAACACACCTTTTGGCCTACCCGTTCTTGGTGTTCTTTAACTTTTTCACGCAGTTTGGTTATGCCCATATTGACCCTCAATTGCTTTTCCTGAAAGGAAACATCTATCAATTTATTAAAATTTATTTAAATACATCCTCCTTTCAAATTAATTCATAGTCTGTTGCCTAAGTCCTATATTTAACATGTATTGGTATCTGAATAATATCCATTCTTGCAACCTTAAAAAGCTACTATTTTTTCCATTACTTTTTAAAGTATATTGACTAAATATATCATCCTTTCAAATAAGATTGCGAAGCCTGTTGCCCAGGTTCTATAATTAACATGTACTGAATAATAACCCATTTTTATAACATTAAATGGCAACTAACTCTTCCATTACTATTTAAAATGAAAGGTCAAGTTCACAAGAACCATTCAGACAGAGGTAACAATGGGTTCAAAATGTGATCTATGCTCTTTGAACCTTTCCGGGCAAGTTGAAATAACTCTTCTTAACTCTACAGTACAAGGAAAATGGCATGGGGACTGATCAATGGTCGCTCATTAAAAAAGGCCAGTGGTACAAAAGTTATCTACAAATTGACATGAACATTCATTCCACATTACTATGATTACCAGGGTACTATTTAATCTTGTAAGGAATTATTGTGCTATTAATCCTACAAAGTTGCCCATAGAAAACAGTTGTTTGATTACAAGACAAAAAATTATCTGGACAAAAACAGTTAATAAATCCTTTACCTCAATCATAGACACAAATGCATAAATATCCAAAGCAGAATGTGTAAATAGAAGGGATGTCAAACTAATAAGTTCTAAGATAGCTGTATTCTGAATACAAACTCTATACCACATGCGTGTGGAAGCACAATTGGAGAACAGTGCAGAATGCCTTGAACTTAACACTCAAATCAAACAATGAAACATTTAGCTTGCATTCTCTAAGTCTTTCCAAAAAATCATCTAAACCTCTTTCTGTTGATAAATAAAAATATACTTAAGAATCTGCTTTAATGAAAATACCAAATGCTATGCTCATGGGATTTAGAGCAATGGTTTTGAGTGAAGAGTTCATATCTTAAACAAAGGTTCAACTCTAATGGGTAAACCTTAACATATTATCAAATAGCATGAGCTCCGCCGATTAAATTCCTCAACTTTCAAGGAGGAGACCTAGGTTCGAATCTTGCCAAGGGATACATGCATAATTGTCAAGTTGTTGTAAATTGTAATACCACTATGTGGTCACAATGTAATACGGGTGGGACCCATTTCAATGCCATATAACCAATTTGAAAAGACCAAATGCTATCACGCTTTGAAGGAATGACATTAAATTCAGAACTAGAACTCTTCAAATAAGTTGCACATGAATAGTTTGAAATGACGTAATGACTCAGATTTTTAAAGAACCAGTATTTCCCTACAGCTGTAGTGTTGGAAACTCTATGAACGGTATGTAGATAATCGTGATTGTTTTCCAGAACATTGTTAGATCTGATGAATCCCAATAAACTTAGGATTCAGAAAGAGACTGACCTTCACATAGCTGACTCCAAGTTGCTTTCTTGTATAACCACGTGCCAAATTCCGCATCACATATTCATTGTAGTCTTTCAGCATGCGCATTATAATGTCTGATGTTGAGATGCCCTCCGTGCGCTTTGTTTCTTTAAATTTTCCAACTGATTTTACCTAAATAATCCATGTTTGTATTTTCCTTTAGGATGCATAATAAATGACAACATAACCTAATCAAAGAGGTATTATAGAAGTTGTAACTGAAGGGCAACTACAACTCACATATTCATACACATCCTTGCCAGCTCCACTTGCATCAGCATATCTGCAGTGTTTAAGAAGAAAGTAGCATCTCAAAAGCATGATCTGATTTGAATATGAGAAACAGCTGAGTATTGGTTCTCTATATTGAAAGTAATCGAAGAGAGAAGTTGAGTGTTAAAAATACCATGCAAACAGATTATCCAATTCAACTCCTATCTCCAAAAAAGTGTAATATACAGGAAGCCAGATCTCATAGGGTAAAACTACAGGCACCCTAATATTCTCTTCTATGCTGAACTATGAAATCAGAAATGAGAATTATGAGAGATCCTAGGCCAAACCAGACCATAAGTATCAAGGACAAAACTAAGAGCTCAAGGGTCATAATCGAAATGAAATCCACCAGGACATTGCTCAACTTGTTTTCGAGTAGTATACACTATACACTGAAATCCTCCCAGTGAATTTTGCAAATAGCTATGAGCAACTCTGAGACAATTCAAAGAACACAAGAAACAAGGCAGCATTTTTCACGTCTAAACAAATAACAGTCTAACCATAACGAGAACCAAGTAACTTGAAATCAAGATATTGTCATCACAGACTTTATAAATTATGAACCAGATAAATTTTAAACAGATTTAAAGAGGGCATGATCATTATTGTAAAGCCACTTCATTTTCATGAACCTGCACTTTTCCATGGAAAATTCAGAAAGATTGATGTTTGAAACAATGATAGTGCTCTTCTTTCAATAGCCTGTCAAATCGCACGTTTTCTCTTTCCATCACTTGGGTCTAGACAAGACCAGCACTGTAATATGAAGACAAGAATGCATTACTAGATAATGATACAAGAAAAACCCACAATCTCTTAGTAATATGAAGACCAACACTATAATATGATGCTCAAAAAACCCACAATCTCTTAGTAATATGAAGACCAACACTATAATATGAAGCTCAAGCTTATGACTGGAAATGATGCTGTTTATACTTTGTCAAAGTATGAATACTGAATGAGAAGAAAGCATGATCTAGGTCATAGTTAAGAAATCTGCAACAAATCCCAATTTTTGCCAATTCCTGCACGTGTCGATAAAATCCCCGCCATTTTTTGCCAAAACAATCTGTCGCGGCAGCATGGGTAAAGGAAACAGCATAAATAGCTTGTTTTTTCATTTTGCCTCGTTTTGCTTGTTCCAAACTGGGTAGAGGGGTCTGCTACCTGCTACCACACCAAACAAAACATTATCCCCATCTTTTGCCAAAAAAATCTCCCGCAGCAGCATGGGTAGAGGAAACAGCATAAATAGCTTGTTTTTTTATTTTGCCTCATTTTGCTTGTTCCAAACTAGAAAGAGAGGTCTGCCTACCTGCTACCACACCAAACAAAACACTATTTTTCCTGTCAATGAAAAATTGCATTTTCTTTGGGTTTTTTTGCCAAATTTTTGCCGATTCCAGATTTTTTCCGATTCTTTTGCCTTGGCGATTTTTTGCCGATTCCGATTTTATCAACTATGATCTAGGTAAATAGCGAACTTCTCAGGAAACATTGATTGAATCATATGTGATCTGCCAAAACTGGATATTTTTCCAAATTTTAAAGATGTATGAATAATATGAATTTATTTCACCCCTGAACTCTTACACAAATTTTTACCCCTCACACCAATGTCCACCAAAAAGTAGAAAAATAACACACAATGCGATAATATCTAGAGTCAAATATATATATAACAGAAATGCAGATATAATTGCAACAGACACATGTCACATGATGGTTTAACTTGATGTAAAAGCAAAGTTAGGAAACATCCCCATGAAACTACTCAAAAAAGAATTTCTCCCGCTCAAAGTGGCCATGCGCATATCAAATACAGTAAGAATATAGCCTATTTAGATAGGGGACTAAATAAGAAGTTCCTTGCATATTCCATATGCTGTATAGGAGCTTCCTTACTAACTCTTGCAGCTGGAGAGCTTCCAATCCAAAATTCTCTACCTTTCGTCCCCCACAAGCATTGCAATTATGCCTTGCATTGTTGGCTGGCCATGGAAAACACACAGCCATCTCTTCCTGTTCCATCTTGGTAGCTAAAGAATTCTGTCTGGCTTTTAGTAGGGCTGATTTTTTTTTTTCCTGATTTATGTTTAAATTACTTTGTCTATTCTGTTGTTTCTGTTTGTCTTTTGTGACATTTAGGGTAAAGACAGCATCAAAACTTAATGTTCATCTTCTTGGATCATCTGTCCTCAATAAAGAGAGGCTCTTGGTCTCTTAAGAGCTTACTTAAGAGACATATGTCAAAACTTACCTCCCGTTGAGCTTCAAGGTGTCTTTTCCTTCTTACTCCCTTTGAAGTGTTTTTGCCTTAGAATGTCTAATCCCTTAGATGACCTTCCCTGTTTGAAGCTGGTTGTTCTTTGAGTGCCTCTTTTCTTTGAATTTTGGATACCCGTTGCAAAAGTCGATCTCATGGAAATGTTTCCATGGCTTTTGACTTTAAGACTTCCCTTCAGCAAGGTAAAGCCACACCTGTTAGTTAATCTTGCTCACCCTCGTGGGCTGGTTGTGGTGTCCTTTTCAATAGTGAGATATCCATGTGCAACTCTTCTGCTTATTCCACTTCTAGGTGTAATTTTAATGCTTTTAATGCACGTGTCTTGTTCAATTTTAGTGCAATTTGGCATTATTCTTTGATTTTAATGCTTGCGTTTTGTTGAATCAAATGCCTATTTTGCTTTGCTTTCTGCATGAAATTGTTGATGATACACATCCTCCAAATCTGATTTCTAATTGGTTTCAGCTTTTCTTTGTTGTGGTGTAGTACACAACACATCTCCAAAACTAATTTTAAAATTCAATTATTGAATGTGAAGTGAATACATGCATCTCTGCTTGCTTTGGATTGGTGGCATTACCCTGGCATATTACTCTTTCTCTTTATGTGTGGTAGGGTACATCCTCCCAAACTGATTTCTTTTAAATCTGATGCTTCCTCTTTCATCCTTGAGTGTACGGTGTTTGCCCTCTCTTGTCTGCATACTCTTCATTTGGAGTTTTCGAATGCTTCATGACAGTAATAAGGGTGCATAAACTGGTTCACCTGCTCTCAAGGCTTTGCCTTAACCTTGTCATTACCTCGCTTTCACATTTCACGGTGAATGGCTGAACTCTTAGGGCTTCCTTTAACACTTTACAAGGCTGTACTTTCTTTGTCGTGCTTGCTTTAGTTGCTCATATGGATGGAATGGGTGTTGGCATTTTGCGCCAACTCAAGTTAGGCATGTTTCATCTCCTTTGTCAAAATTGATGTGAACACTCATGCTATAAATGTGGTCAATGAAACAAAAATTATCTATTTGCTTTCTGGGACAAAAATGATAGAAGTGAGCTTACAAAATCTTTGAATGTACATTGTTCTTCCTCTTTCCATAATCCATAAATTAAGGCCCAAACTAAAGTTATTTGGCTTTTCCTGACAACCTACTTACCGCCTAAGCTTCCCACAAGTGGTGTGGACAATGTACAACTGTAATATAGATTTTCCAATGGAAACAAGTTACGTAATGCATGTCTTGTCTCTTGCACTGTGTAAAAACTGTTTCCAAGCTTTTCTAAAACCTTTGGAACCCTTATGCCATGTTTCATATGTATGATTCTTTCCTTCAACCCTCTATGGATTGCTTGTGCTGGTCATGTGCACTCATAGGCTGACTGTTTTCCAAGTTTCTTTGCTGCTCTACCTGCTTTCCAAATGTTCTGGATTCCTGTACATATCTCTGACAAATGAAGCTCTTTTCTACTTGTTTTTCCAAGCAAGAATACCTCTTTTCGTGGCCTCCACATGCAACTTGATTGTTGTTATGGGAGTGAAATCATGCTAAAATGCTTACAGGACTTTATTTTGTGCCCGGCAACATGCTTTTACTTCTACATTGTTAAAACAACTTTTCTGTTGGGCATATGAGAATTTTGCGCGTGACTTCTGACAAGCTTTTCTTGAAACTGCTCGTGCCAAGGACCTATAGAAAGAACTCTTACCACCTGTGAAAAGAATTCTTGCAATGTGTAAAAACTGTTTCCAAGCTTTTATAAAAGCTTTAGAACCCTTATGCCATGTTTCATATGTATGATTCTTCCTTCTTCCCTCTATGGATTGATTGTGCTGGTCACATGGACTCATAGGCTGACCATTTTCCAAATTTCTTCACTGCTCTACCTCCTTTCCCAAATGTTCTGGGTTCCAGTACATATCCTTGACAAGTGAAGTTCTTTTCTACTTGTTTTCCAAGCGAGAATGCCTCTTTTTTCCATGGCCTCCACATGCAACTTGATTGTTGTTATTGAAGTGAAATCATGCTATAGTAATTACAGAACATTCTTGTGTGCCCAGCAACATGTTTTTACTTCTACATCATAGAAACAACTCTTCTGTTGGGCACAAGAGAATTTTGCAGATAAATTCTGACAAGCTTTTCTTGAAACTGTTCATGCCAAGAAACTATGAAAAGAACTCTTAACACCTTTACCTTGCAAATATTTTGCTTTTCTTCTACTTCCATGGATGATAAATGTGCACTTGCTACTCCTTTCCATTTGTCTGTCTTTCCCTTTCTCCTTTCTTGGCTTTGTTCCATGCTTGGGATGTAGACATCGAAGGAACTTCCAACAATTTGCTTCCCTATGCCCACTTATGTTAATGAGTACAAAGATTTTTTATTTTGCCCTAGGATTTCCCCCTTTCTCAGTCTTGACCTAAAAATTATTCTTCTTGCCTTCTCTGTGTTGCCCTTCTGAAAGAGTGGTGATGGCAAAAAGACTTCTTGAAACATCTTGGGTCTTTGATGAAAGATTATGTCTTCCAACATATAGTCACACTATGGTTGCTCTTTCAACAAAATGAACATGGATGGAACTTCCAGCATATGCATGCTACGGCCTAAGTAGCCTAACGGTAGAGACTTTCGAAACTCTGAATAGAGGTCCAAGGTTTGAATCATGTGGGGAGTAGGGCTGTACACCATGCTTCAACAACCAGAGTATGGTTGGATAGCCATATATTGGGTGAAAATATCCATCTCACATGGCCTATGGCCTCGTGGACGTTAAATACTACTTTACCCTTTTTTTTTAACAATGTGAACAAGTAATGAGGGAATTCCCTTAACAAGTTTTTTTCTAAAGCTTAAGCATACTTGATGGAATGGAGGTATCTTCCTTTCTCCTTCCAAATCATTTGATGTTACTCACTTCTTGACGAGGCTTCTTGTGCTTCCCAATGAACTTAAACCAATCTTTTACTTCCTTCATTAGAATCATGGATTCATGTTCAAGATGCTTGAGATTGTTCCTTCACTTCTTCATATTGTTATATTTTTTCCTTCTTTAGAAGGATGATACCCTCTCTTTGGATCAATACCAAATTCATCATGAGCTTTCACAAATGAAATTTTGCAGCAGATGCCTCCTTTGGCCATACTTGGACAAGATGATGATTGGGACCCTTTCTCTTTGAAAGTTTTCTTGCTTGGGCTGCACTTGTGTAGTCTCCATCTTCTTTCATGCTTTCAACATCTCCTAGACCTTCATGTGGAGGCCTTACTTCTACCTCAACAGATGTCTTCATTCCTTGGCCATGCTTGCCAAGCCCTTGGCCAAAATATCTCGTCTTCTTCATCAACTTAGAGTCAATAACTTTAGCATGTTTCTCAAAGACACCAAGTGACTCACACAATGCTTAGTTAGATGAATGAATATATGGGGGAGGGTTCACCATACTCATTCCTTGGAATTGTTGTATAGAGATTATTTTTTAAGAGAAGCTCTCTCCTTTCTCCTTCATATCTTCACATTTATATTGAAGCTTGGGAGTTTCCTCTTCTTTCAATACCAATTAAAACTGCAACATCTTGATGACTTGGGCATGGCTCCTTCTCTAGATGGTCTAACCTATCAAAGATGGATTTTCCTTCATCTAAGAAATACACTCTACTCTTTTCCAATTCTTCGATGGCAATAATAAGGAATTCTACAAGCTTAGAGATGGTCCTCTTCATTTTTACTCTATACCTGTAAGTCCTCTACTATGGCTCTGGGCTCTCTTCTTGGAGTTGGCGAGGTGTGGCAGTATCGTCCTCCTTTTGCATCTTCTCACATTGAGTTTAAAGCTTTCCCAACAACTCCTCTTTAGAGGCCATATCTTATTGGACCTTCTCACGTGCTTGCATCCACTTTTCTTCTATTCTTTTATCCATTCACAAGCATGTTGAGCTTTTTGCAAACCATGACTCTTTCAAAGAGTTCCTCATGTCTCCTTGAAAGATCCTTATGCAATTGGAGGTTCCTTTCCTCAATTCTTCATTTTCTTGGACTGATTTTCCTCAAGTGTTCTTCGACCTTGTACATTTTCCCATGGAATTTGGCTTTCTTTCTTTGCTTTCACCATACTGATGTCATGGAACTCTTTCTTAAATCTGTGACACTTTTTTCAAATACTTGGCATGCAAAGTACAATACATACAAAACCCAAATACTTTAGCAAAAACCTCTACAAGACACAAGGAACTTGCTGCTTCATACCAATTGTTTTCCCAAAAGTGGGGTATTGCCCAATTTTGAGATGTATGAGTAATATGAATTTAATTCACCCCTAATCTCTTGCATACATTGTAAAACCTCACTCCAATGTACATAGAACGTTAAAGAAAGAGCACAAAATGTAACAATATCTAGAGTTGAACATATATATAGAAAATTGCAGACAATAATGGCAACAAACATATGTGAGAGTGGTTTAACCTTGTACAAACTCAAGTTGGGAAAGATCACCACAAAGCTATTTAGAATCTTAATTATATTGCTCAAATTGTAGATGTACATAGCACAGTAAGAATATTACCCTATTTGATTAGGGAACCAAATATGAACTCCCATGCACTCCTATATATATGTTGTACAGGAGCTTCCTTACTGATTCTAGCACCTGGAAAGCTTCCAATATGAAAATTCCCTACCTCTGCTCCCACACAAGCCTTGCTTTTATGCCTTATATTGTTTGTCAGGCAGGGAAAATGAAGATCCACGTCTTCTTTTTCCTTTTTTTAGCTGAGAAAGCCATTCTTTTTCTCTTTTCTTTGGCATTTAGTTAAATTATTTCTATTTTTCCTGATTTATGTTTTTATTACTTTTCTTTGTCTTGTTTTTTATATTTTGTCTTTTTGTGAATTTGAGGATCAAATGACACCAAAACTTTATGATGATCTACTCAGATCAAACTGAGAGATTTAATGGTTTCAATTGGCCTGTTAATTCATCAGTTGCTTATATCTAAAATACTCAGTTTCTTAATTCTTAGTTTTCTTGATTTTAATTTAAAGCTTAAATTTGACATGTACGAGACTTTCTCCATCCAGATAGTGCTAAGAAAAGAAGAAATAAGAAGCAAACACGGTTCATGTGCCAAAGCAATGAAGTTTAAAATGAAATATTTATTCTTGTACTCAGTTCAGGTGCTCTATTGTTTAAAACTTTTGGACTTGCCCCTCAACTTTTCCACTTTGCACTTTTTAGTCTATTTCTCATTTTCTCAAGGTTTATCCTTCTTCCTTTTTCCTTTTCTATCAACATTATTTTACTTTCAGGTCCCATTGACTTGCTTCGGTCATTTGTGGACATTAAATTTATTCCATTTTATTTCTAAGCAAGGTTCAAACTAAATCCTATGACCAAGCGGAGAGCGAGTGCGACCCAGAAGCATGTAGGAAGCATGAGCAGGAAGCATGAAGCAAGAAGCAGGAAGTAGAAAGCAAAGTGCAATCAAGGAGCAAGTGCCACTTCTTGTTCCAGATCTTAGGAGAAACTTAAAAACTAAAGGATTCATGTGAAGAAAATCTAGGTAACATGGCAAGAAAGTCATTTTTAAAAGTCCTTACTAAAAGTAAGGATGCCCTAGTTAGGGATAAGAGGAAGAGCAAATTTATGCCAAACCCTGTCCAAGTAGCAGATACTACATCAGATGTGATTATCAAGGATGAGATCATTGAGCATGATTTAATGGTTCATAATACCTGAGGGTTAATATGTAAATTCCATGGATATTGGCCAAGTTTCTATGATATCCAAAATTGGATCAAGTGGAAGCGGGATTTGAATTCAAATTGCTCATGATTTTTCTCTCGAAACGATTTTTCCTCATTATCTTCTCCAGTTTAGAAATAAGGGATAAAATAATGGATGGAGGCCCTTGGTTTAGGGGCAAAGGTCCATTATATTTAAGACAAAGGAGTGAGAATTTATCTGTGGAGACAAAGACTATTAAAAGGCTTTAGGTGTGAATTAGGTTTTTTGGACTTCCTTATCAACTAATCAATAAGGAGGTTTTGAAGAATATTGGCAATATACTCTAGGTGAGTTCATCCAAGAGGGACCAACTACTAAGGAGAAAAGGCATGTTGTATGAACTCAAATATGTGTTGCCACGGATATTTCAAAACCTTTACCATAGTCCATTAGGATTAAAGCCTAAATCAGGAGAATGGGATCAACAAGTGGACTATGAAAACATTGCATTTAGATGTCGCAAATGTCATGAAACCGAACACATGGCAAGAGACTGCAAAGTGAAAATGATGGAGAAAGAGATGGAAAATTTTTGGGTGTAAGGGTAACTTCAATGTGAAACAAGGAGATCATATCATAGGAGAAGCTGGGTCAAATCAAGGAATTTCAAATCCTAAGAAAGTGACAAGAAAAATGGCAAGAAAAACCCATTTGCATCATCATATGGCAAAGACCATACAATGCGTAAGTTTAAATATAGGAGTTAAAGGTGTGATGGAATATGGGAAGGGAAATTTTAAAGCAAAGGAGGATAGGGAGGCAAATTTAAAAGCAAAGGAGGTGAAGGAGATCAAGCTTAATCTAGGTAAATCATCTTCATTTTCCTCAAATAGCATAAAATCTTCCCCCTACAATAGAAATGAAAGTAGTACAAAGCATAGTTGAGAAAATCTGAAAAAATCCCGATTCACAACCTAGCCGATTTTTGCCAACTTTTTTCCAAAAAACTGTGCTATGCATGAAAAAAGCTTCTTTTCAATGAAAATTTGCTGATTTTTCCCCATTTTTTGTCGATTCCCGTTTTCCTGATTCTTTTTCCATGTCGATTCCAATTTTCTCAACTATGGTACAAAGTGTATTCGTTGCACTTTAAGGTTTCAAGAGTAGCACAATAAAGAAAATCATATGAAATATATCCAAGGAAATTTAGGGTTTCCAAGCCAACATAAGAAAGTAATGACTATGGAGGATCGTCTGTACAATTGACGGTTTTCAAGGCAACATAAAGAAGAAAGTGCTAATGAGGCTATTCCTTGCATTTTAGATTCTTTAGGGCAACATAAATCTTTAGAAGATAAGTCTCATTATGAACAATATGGAAAAATAGAAGAGATCGATGCAAATGAGAGTGTTGGTGAGAATAGAAAAAGTAGAGGAAGGCCATCCTAGCATGAACAAAGAGAAAAAGAAACTCAAAGAGATATTGATTTAGGAAGTCAAATAAAAATATCACAGGTTATCACAGTGTTAAGAAGAAGTGGGGCTAAGCCCACTAATAAAAATAAAAAGTGATGATGATGAAAATGATATCATGGAATATTAGGGGTATGAATAAGACCCCTAAAGAAAGAGTTATTAAGGAATTAAGAGGTAACATAAGAAACAAAATTTAGTGAGAAATGTAAGGATGCTTTTAAGAAGATTTGGAAGATGGGTGATTGGGTGATTGTCTAGCAATTTCTTCTACAAAAGCCTCAAGCGGTATTGCAATAATATGGGGCAAATGCAAATGGGATGGGCAATTATTAGAAGCAAAAAGTAATTGGGTTGTTGGACTATTTTACTAGAAAGAGGAGAGCATCAAAGTTGGGGTTCTAAATGTATGCTCCAACTATAGTTACTCCTCGTGAAAGATGTCGAAAGGACCTTAGCATATTTTTGTTAAATATAATGATGATTCATTGTGATCTATGGAATCTTGGGGGTGATCTCAACACTGTTCTGTCTCCTTTGGAAAAGAAAGATAGTATTCCAGGATGGTCTAAATCAATGCAAGATTTTGCTTCATTTGTCAATTCAAATGATCTTTGGGATGTTAGTCCTTCAAGTTTTCAACATACATGGGATAATAGACGCATTGGACAAAACTCGTATAGCAAAAAGATTCTTGTTATCCAATAAATGATTGCAAACAAAGTATACAATCTCTTCAAACATTTTATTGCTCAGGCTCAAATCACAAACCCGTTCTTTTGACTTGTGATTTTCCCAATAATGGCTATCAAAAGCCATTTCACTTCCAATCTATGTGGCTCCAAGACCCTGATTTGTTATGTTATGGTGGGATAAACCAAAATTTGAAGAATCATGTATGTACAGGTTTGGTCAAAGGATGAAATATTTAAAGGAGCAAATGAAGATTTGGAATGCCAAATCTTTTGGTAACATTTTCAAATAAAATAAAGAAATTGAATCCAAGCTCAAAAATTTACAAGAGATAGTAGAAACTAATGGAATGGATCAAAATTCTTAAGTGAAAGAAAAACAATTACTTTATGATTATCATAATGCATCGAAAAAGGAGGAGTCATATTGGTTCCAAAAGGAGAAATGGCTCAAGGAAGGAGATAGAAATACCAAAAAACTCATGCTACAACGAAAACAGATTTTTCTTTTCATCATATCAAAAATATTATAATCCAAATGGAAGAAATATTGAGGATGAAGAAGATATAAATAAGGAAGGAAGCAATTAATTATTTCAAAAATATTTTGTCAGATATTGGGCAAGATAAGGAGGCACAAGATAAGTTTTTGGAAAATATTCAATAAATTATCACACAAGGACAAAATGAAAGCTTGATGAAAAAGATATCTATGGAGGAGATACATGAAGCAATTCTCTCTTTCCATCCTAACAAGGCACCTAACCCCAATGGATTTCCTGCAATTTACTTTTTGAAATTTATTGAAGAGTGATATGTTAGTTGCGGTTGAAGAGGCCCAAAAAGGAAGGCTATAATAAGTGAGATCATTGCCACTTTTATTACGTTGGTTCCTGAGAAAGGCGAGACAAAATATTTTGATAATATTCATCCAATAAGCCTTTGTAATATGATTTATAAGATCATCTCAAAAATTATGGCAAACAGGTTGAAAGGCATTCTAGGTTGTGTTATCTCAGAGGAACAAGGTGGTTTTGTTCGTGGTAAACAAATTCTTGATGGTATAATCATTGCATAGGAGGTCATACATTCTCTTCATTCCATTAAAAAAAAAAAAAGACCAGGTATGCTTATGAAATTAGGTATGAACAAAGCATATGATAAGGTTTTCGGAATTTTCTACATGATATTCTTAGAAAAATCAGTTTTGATTATAGTTGGTGTGAATGGATTAAATGTTGTTATAGCACTACGAAATATTTTATTTTGATCAATGGTTCTCCTGTTGGTTACTTCAAGTCATCTTGTGGACTTCGTCTAGGTAATCCACTATCTTCTTGTCTATTCATTATTCTTGCAGAAGCATTAGGAAGACCTTTCTCAAAGGCAAAAATGGAAGGAAAAATCGAAGGTATGCAAGTTGCAAAAAATGGTCCTTTTGAATCTCATCTCCAATTTGTTAATAAGACTTTTCTTTTGGACTATGAGAAGGTTGTTGAACAGTTGGTTAATACTACAAAATCCAGGATTTTTTTCATTAACACTGCCCTAGATTTACAACAAATTATTGTGAATATTTTAGGGTTTAAATTGAAAAATTTCCAGCAACCTACTTGGATATTCCTTTCTCATAAAGGAAATAAGGAGCATTGGGTCTCTTTTTTGGATAGAAAGAAAGCTTGTTTGGTAGTTTGGAAAGGTAAGTTCTTAACCATGGTAGGAAGGCTACAACTCATAAAGATTCCATTGCAATCTATCCCTATTTATATGATGTCACTTTCAAGATTGTCAATAGGTATAGCATTAGAAATTGATAAAATTCAAAGAGACTTTCTTTGGAAAGCTTGTGAGGAAAAATTTAGGTTTCCTCTTTGTAAGTGAGATAGGGTTTGCAAACGAAAGAATATTGGAGAAGCAGGCTTGCAAAATTGTAACTTTATGAGTTTGGCATTAGGTACAAAGCTTGGGTGGAGATTATAAATATCAAGGAAAGAATTGGGCAAAAATATTACTTCAAAAATATATAGGTTCTCTTGATGCAATGAAATTATTTAGGAAAAGAACCCTACCCAAAGGATTGTCAACATGGAATTTTGTATCAGATAGTTTGCAATTGATAAAGTTACATATTAGATGGTCAATTCATGATGAAAATAATGCAAATTTTTGGTCTGATGCTTGGTTCAAGCCTTATCCTCTTATCTCTGACTCCAAATGGCAACCACTGGCTCAAGCATGCCTAGCTTGTAAAGGTCCAACAATCAAAGACCAAATTAATATAAGCAACAACTCAAGATCATGTATTTCTTTTAGTAACCTGGTTGAAGAAGAGGAACTCAAACAAATTGTTGATGAACTTCAAAAGATGCTTTAAGAATTTTATTTGTCGATTTTTACACAAAATGATGAGTTGGTTTGGAATCTATCAAAGGATGGTGGATACTCGATCAAGTTGGAATATGAGGATTTAGAGCAATCAAATTTTCCTACTTCCAAAGATTTTCCTTGGAAGAATGTTTGGTCATTAGAGGCTCTCCCTAAGGCCTCAACATTCCTTTGGTTAGCAGTTCAAAATAAGATTCTTACAAGAGAGAGTCTACAAAGAAGAGGATATCATGGACCTTTTAGATGTGTCTTGTATGAGAAGGATTTAGAAACATCATACCATTTACTTCTTCACTGTCCCTTTGCTCACATCAAATTGGATACTTTTTAAACATATGAAAATATATTGGGTAGCTCCATCAACATTGAAAGAGTTGATGCAATATTGGATTAATTATTTCAACGCAAAAGCATTGTATTCTGTGGAGGATTGGCCCTACCATTATTTGTTGGAATTTATGGCTTGAAAGTTATAAGAGAATTTTTAAAAATAAATCTCAAAATCATGCAAGTTTGGAACCATATTATTGCCTTTTTTGCACAATATCTACAAATATGGTGCTCATCAAGGGAAGTCGCAAGTGCAGAAGAAGAGGTGGGAACAACTTGGTTATACGATTTAAGCATATACATGGAAGAGTCATCTGCGATAAGGGAAATAAAACAAAGGACCTACTTCGATCTAGGATAAAATTGATATGTCCAGAAATTGGGTTTATCAAAAATAATTTTGTGGATGCTTCTAAAGAAAATCTAGGAAAATTTGGTGGAGGTTTTTAGAAATATTTAAGGCCAAATTCTCCTTGCTTACTCAGAATCATATGGAACTTCAACTAACAACTATGCAATGGCTAAGGCACTTCTTACAGGAATTAAAATTACAACAAAAAAAGGATGGAAATATATTTCAATTGAGGGGGATTCACAAATTATCATCAATGCTATTGGATAAAAAATATTATTATTGTTAATGTTTGTCACCTATTATTGGAGGCAATCCCTTGGAAATGTGAGCATATTCATAGAGAAGGAAATCGGGTAGTAGATAATTTAGCCAACTATGGTGTTGATCTTCATCTTGATGAAATTCAAATCTTAGAAAGCAACTAACCAAGCAAGATTTTATCTCTTAATCAAAATGATGTCAAGGAGTTGATTGTGGAAACATAGCACTTCGAGGAAGTTGAAGAATATATTCAATGTTACCGGTTCGTTTTGGGTTCGGGTTCGGGTTCGAAGAACCCGGTTCGTCGATACGGCAATTTTTTTTTTTCTTGGGTTCGTTTTGGGTTCGGCCGTACAAAAATTAATAAAAATCATATATTAATTTACTAAATCAACATCATATATTAATTTACTAAATCAACATTTTCATTTACTAAATCAACATTTGCTAAGCATTTCACATTGGTACAAACACTATCACAATTGGGCTACTTGCATTTTTAATGAACCACATCAACACTATCACATATTGAAATATCAAATATTTTAATATTCATCTTCAATGTCTTCATCAGAAGCATCAACATCAACATGTGATTCATTAGAACCACAAGCAGTAGCAGTAACACTAGCACTAGCACTCCCACTCCCACTCCCACTCCCACTAGCACCAACACCAACACCACTCGGTTGGCTTGGCGAAGCCAAAGCCTCTATGTCAAGTAATAAATCATGGGAGTGGGAAGCATCTAAATCAACATCTTCTGCCCTGACATCCCAATGCTTTGTTGGCCCTTCCCTATAGTTTGATTGCATATGCGATAAAAGGCGCAAGTTGGAATGCACGTAGACCAACTCCTCAACCTTCTTTGCTGCCAACTTGTTGCGCTTCTGCGAGTGGATAAAGGAGTATGTACTCCAATTCCGCTCGGATGAAGACGAACTTGCAACCTATTAAGAAAATCACAAGTGAAATTTTTTCAAAACCAATGCAAAATAAAAAATTGAAATTATACCTATAAAAATAGAGTTCAAAATTTATAAACCTGTGATAATATTTTGATTGCAAGAGATTGCAAGGTTGGGGTTGTTTGCCCATGCAAATACCACCACATATGAGCATCCTTTTTGTATTTGTTGCGGCAAGCGCTAAGGCTATGTCCTATAGAGGAAATGAAGTCTGCAAACTCAGTTGAAACTATGTCCTCAATCTCAGGATCGGGATATAGCCTTCTGAATGCTGCCTTGTACCCTTCACTAACTTCAATATCTCTATATGGTGCAACTCTACCGGGCAAAGAAAGGATTTCACTACTATAAAATCTGGGACTCAATGCGAAGGCAAGGAGATGCAAGGGAGTCGTCATTTTGTTCCACCGCTCAATTACAAATGATTGCACTTGTTTGAAAAATGTCTCATGGGGATCTTGCTCTTTTGCATTGATGATGGCTTTGATCTTCTCGATCATTGAGTCGATCCCATCATATACCTCTCCTAAACATGGCTGATCCATGTCTACAAATCGGATCATGCTTATGATAGGCTCAGTTATTTTGAGCAAGTAATCAACACGACCCCACCAATCATCATTAAGGATCAACATCTTTATTTTTTGTGCCCTCTCAGTGCTTGACTGCCGCCATACACTCCAAAGGTTACTAATAACCATACTTTGCAATGCCTCTCGCACTTTCACAAGTCGCCTCAAGACGATTGTGTGCGAGGCAAATCGAGTCTCAGTAACCTAGTAAAATAAAATAAAAATTAGACAACAAAACAAAAATGTTTTCAAAATTTAAAACAAACTAAACATCATTATACAAAATTCTTACCTTTAACACCTCCAATTTTGAGAATTGCCTGAAGATAGCTTGCGACATGTGATGGTTTGTCACAAACATTTGAATGTCTTCGGCCTCGGCATAAATTTCTTTTATCCATTCAATTTGTTTCCCCAACTTTTGCAGTATTAAGTTGAGTGAATGGGCAGCACAAGGTGTCCAAAATATATGCTCGTACCTTGCCTCCACCAACATCCCCGCTGCTCTACAGTTTTTGGCATTGTCCGTTATGACTTGGACAACGTTTTGAGAGCCCACCGATTCTATTGCTTCAATCAAAATGTTAGCAATGAATTGGGCATCTTTCACTTGCCCTTCACAATCAACTGCTTTCAAAAACATTGCCCCCTTGGGGCTTATTGCAATGACATTTATCAAAGGGCGATTTTGTGCATCTTTCCATCCATCAGAAACGATGGACAACCCTGTTTCAACCCATGAATCTCTGATGGGCTGCAATGAATCTTCTACAAAATTTTTTCCTTTGTCAACAAAGTGGTGCGCACCTTCTCATAACCTGGGCCTTGGTACCCTTTTGGAGCATCATTAATGGCTTTCACCATATCTTGCCAATATGGTGATCTAACCACATTGAAAGACAAGCCATTGGCATACACGCAACGTGCAATCATCTGATCTGCAATGTCCCTAGACTCGTTTTGGAATGCCTTCTCCAATGGTCCCTTTGTTCTTTTCCGTGAAAGAGAAGAATCCTCTTCATGTGTGGAAGGTGTGGCTGAAAATGGATGGGGTGCAACCACAAATGGGCTGCCAGCATGAGGTGGGGCAGTAGGTGGCTTCTTCGATCGAGATCCTTTCTTTGCCAAAGGATGACCTGATTGTAAAGTAGCTAAAGCATCTGCGTCTTCTTGTTCTTTTATGTATTGCATGATCACAGATGTTGGCACTGGTGCATCTTTTGACCCTGGGCAAGCTCTGATGCCTTGGCCAGGTAGAGCACACAAATGAGCTTTCACTCGGCTGTATGAGCTACTATACCGAACATTGCAGGTATTACAAACCCATATGTAGCCCCCACCCCCTGGAATCTGCTCTAACATAGTGACATATTTCCATAGTGGGGCTTTTGGATCAATTCTAAATCGGGACTTGCCTACTGAGCTTGCACTTGTTGCCATTCTAATTTATACTCTGCAAGTGAAAACTAAATGTCTAAAAATCTGTCCTTTACTTGATGAACTTTGAACCTGAAATAAGGAATGGTAGCTAAAAAATTAAAATGACAGCAAGTTGTGAGGAAAAATAATTTTTTTTCACTTGGTAAATGATTTATAAATTTAAAATTTAACAAGTACCATAAAAATTAAAATATAATATTGAGACTAAGTTATACTATTTATACTTTAGTCTTTAAAAACTTTAGTCTTTGTTTATTGGTGATGCATTATACATATAATGTATAGTTTTAAAATAAAATTAAATTAAACCTCTTCAATAAAAATAAAGGAATTTAACTAGTTAAACTAATGTCAATAAATTATTCTATATAAATAATATAATTTTATTTATTATTATATTAAATAATATTTCACAAATAACAAGTACATAAAATTTATTTTTCACATATTTTAAACAAACGTAATTAATCAAACCCTATGGAATGCAATAGTTAGTTTATATTTATAATTTTATAGCATAATTTTACTTTATATAAAAATACGCACCTCAAACATTACCTTAATTTTACTTTATATAATTATAAATTTATATAATTTATATTTATAAAGGTGCGTAATTTTAAATGCCACCAATATAGTGCGTATTTAGACAAACTATACATGTATAATGCATCTACAATGTAATATTGTTGACTTAACATAACCACCACACACCTACCCCCTTAGACACTCACCCAACCATCATGATCCCTCCCTCGTAAAGTCAAGAGTTATACTTATCAATAGGGAATTGAATTTAACACACAAAGCCACTACACACCCACCCCCTCACACACTCGCCCACCCCAACCATGACCCCTCGTTAAGCTAAGAGCTATACTTATCAATAAGGAATTTAATACACATAGCCACCACACACCTACCCCTCACACACTCACCCACGCCGAAGTTTAAACATTGGAGCTCTCGAAGAAAAGCCAAAACCCGACCAAAATATTTGTTAAAAGAAACTAATTCAAATGTATAAATTTTAAATTAACAATGATTTTATATTTATTTTAAAATGTCCAATAGTTTAAACTGGGTTTCCACACCTTTTAGTCCCTTATCGTAAGGGAATATTTTTTAATTTAAAACTTGTTGAGAAATAATTATTCATCCCATAAAGTATTCCTTCGAGAATAGGAGAATCATGCATTTAGAAAAATGATTAAAGTCTTCCTTCGAGAATAAGAGATTCTCGATTTTCATGCACTTAGAAAATTTAAAATAATTAAAATCAAAAACACGAAACGAAATGGACGGCCACTCCAACGTTTTTGACTATGTTAATGGATACGCTCCACCGATGAGAGCAAAGAGTAATTATTAAATTTTAGCATTAAGATTAAAATAAAAATAATAAATTTAAAAAGCTACGTGTTAATATTGTGTTAAGATTAAAATAAAAACTAAAAAAAAGCTACGTGTCCTATGGTGGAATATTAATTAGTTACACTTACTAAATAGTCTAAATTTAAATCAAAGGGTGGGCATTCGCAAAGAGGTGAAGGGCATTCCGAGAGAGGTGGGCATTCGCAGGGAGGTGAAGGGCATTCCGAGATTCAGAGAGGTGGGCATTCGCAGAGAGGTGAAGGGCATTCCGAGATTCAGAGAGGTGGTGTTCAAGGTGGCCTGATTTTGTTACATTTATTTTGCTAAAACTCATTAACCAATTTTCAAAGTAGATAATACAGGTTTCTGATGGCAGAAGCAGCAAAAGACCAGGACGGATTACACGGAAGGTAAATTCATATCACCTGCATTTATTTTTTTCTACTTTTTTGGATTGGCCCTCTTGTCTATAGTGGTGTATTAAATTTTTCGGAGAAACTGTGCAGGTGAAGGGTCGAAGGCCTTCGTAGAGGAGAGAAGGAACAGCCGAAGCGTTCGCAGATAGAAGGCCTTCGCAGAGGAGAGAAGGAACAGCCGAAGCGTTTGCAGATAGAAGGGTTTATCGTAAAAAATTTGAAATTGTTTAAACTTTAAATTTTAATGTTGAATTTCTACAATTTTTATAAAATTTATCTTTACTTTTCTAATATTAATCTAAAAGATTAAAACATTGTAGAGGAAGAGCTAACATACCTGCTAGGATGTGGAGGAATTCTTTACACCGTGAGCTATGGAGGAGTGGGAGGAGTTCTCTGCGCCGCGAGCTAGGGTTTCAACATCACGAATGGTTGAATTAACAGCTAGAAGTTCATGTTTTGTTTTACTTCGCGATGCCACTTGCAACGGGAGTAAAGGGAGTAAAGGAAGTAGGTGGAGTACGTGGAGTACGTGGGAGTCGGGAGTCGGTCTTCGAATTTTTCATTTTAATTTTTTATTTCAGTATTTAATTTTTTAAAAGTAATATTTAATTATTTTTATAATAATATTTTATTTCGGTTCCCTGTGGGTCCGTCCAGGGTCCGGCCCGGGAGACCCGGATACGGCCGGGTCCGTCCTTGGTCGTATCCGGGTCTCCCGGGCCGGACCCTGGACGGACCCACAGGGAACCGGTTGACCGGTTCCCTGTGGATCCGTCCAGGGTCCCGCCCGGGAGACCCGGATACGGCCGGGTCCGTCCAAGGACAGACCCATCCATATCCGGGTCTCCTGGGCGAGGACGGACCCGTCCTTATCCAGGTCTCCCGGGCTGGACCCTGGATGAATCCACAGTCGGATCGATCCCGGATCCGGACCGGGTACAGACCATATCCGGATCCAGGGGTCTAGGGGGACCGAACCGGTAACACTGAATATATTTAATAGAAAAAGAAATGAAAAAGATTTGTGATAAAAAGGCATGTTGGATATGGTTTATTTGACCTAACAGCAACTGCAATATTTTGGTATTTTGATGGGAGTGGGGCCCCAATAGAAGCCACATATAACTGATTACAAAAATTTTAAAAATAAAATACTACAACCAAGCAGATCCAAATTCAAAGCAAGGTTGAAACAAAAAAGACTAAAATCCCAAGACTAGGCAGATTCAAAGTGATATGCAGAATCAAAGAAGTATTATAAAACATGCAAAAGAAAATACTTGGGATGTTATATTCTTCAAGCAAAAATGTTTAGAACAAAGTCAGTCGAGAAATTAAAAAGACCAATAAGGAGTTTGTAGATAGAGAATAATAGGACCACATTAAGCGCAATACCTGTTGCTGATGGAGAGTGGGAAAGACATAATATTGATGTCCACGGCTGACCATAATAGGTAAATGGAACTCAAAAATCTCAACTCAGTTGAGGAATTTAAACAGCAATATTTTGACTCATTTGACCTCGCTATTAATGGTTTTTCATGTGTAACAAATTTCCATTAAATAAATAGCCCCTGTAAACACCTGCTGACTAGAATGTTACATATTTTGTCTCTGGCTTTGCATCCTATTTCACGAGCCAAGTATAATAAATATAAGTCAAGCATATTTACATACACAATAAAAGATCTATGATGAAGCTACATGGTGGCCTTTTCTGTCACAAAGACTATTTAGAGCTAAGCACACTACTAATTACTGTATCCTAAAAGTGCTCGTGTCAAAATTCTTAGTAGCTTGAGATGATTAGATATTTGCAAAATATTTAAAGATTAAGACTTGACCTAGAAATCTAAATTTGAACATTAATGATAAAGCAAATACATTTCACACTTTTGCTATACAAATCAGCCCAGGTTTAACATTATATCTAAAATTCAGATTTGTGATTGACATGACATGGTCGAAAACTGTAAACTCCAAGACTAAGCAGATCCAAAAGAATATGAAGGATCACGGATGAAATATAGAAAATGAAAGAAAAATGCCATGGGCACAAAAATTTCAAGCTGAAACATTTAAAATGACAGAAGTCGAGAAATTAAATGAAATGAAATATTATTGATGTCCACGGTGGGCCAAAAAAAACCCAAGGGACTATAAGAAGTACAATAATGACTGCCAGCTAGCAGGCTAAAAGCCCAACAAATAAAAATAAAAAAACAAGACGAAACTCGACAATCGGGCTAAAGAGAAAGGGAAAAAAAAGAAGGGAGAGAAGAGGGGGATAAAGGGTTGCAGTCTAGAAGAGTGAAGTGCACGCCAAGAAGAACAAGGAGAGAGAGGGAAGGGGGAAGGGAGCAGCCCAGGAGGGGCAAGCTCCAAGAACCCCCTAGAAACTAATCTCTCCTAGCAAACGAGGCCGAAGTATCAAAGCTGAAGAAGTCCATCGCTAGAGCGGAACTCTAACAAACTATGGGTGCATTGTCTAGTGACCCTACTCCCGTCCGAACTGGATGATGTGGAGCGTTTCCATTCGGTGTACCCTAGTCCATCAAAGCTGGTGAAGTATATTGTGATGAGCCGGAGCCCCTTAATCAAGGCTCGGCCGAACGATGTTGAGGGGTGTGAGATCCATCTGGAGGAGAAGTTTTATGTCAATGAAACTGAGTTACCTCCCTAAGAAAATGTGTGAGACACCGCTGATCCAAATATCTGAAGAAGGTAGAAACAGATCGAGAGTTGTCCCTGAAAAGGCAATGGAATCTGCCTCGAATCTCGTAATAAATGGGATAGCAAAAAATGAAGTGATGCAAGGTTTCGGCTTCACCCAAGGAACAAAACAAGCAAATCCACTCCTCTGTTGAAAGATGGTGATTTGACTCAATCCGGAGTTGGTGAGAACACACCCTGAGTTGCCCAATCGGGATTCAAAGACTATGCATTGTGTGTTGTTGAAGGTATTGGGGAGGAACTATTTTGCCCTCTTGAATCTGTAAGAAGTGCTCATAGTAGAAAGACAACTTAGGTGAAAGAGGGGCGACAGGAGAGATCCAATAAATGTGGAGGCACCATGTCGAAAGCTTTCCTAAAGTCTACAAAGCAACAATAAACCTTCAAGGACTTGGTACGCGCCTCCTCAATAATAGCTCTGAGGACTAGAACATGATTTGTGGTCTGGTGATCTAGCCGAAAACCAACTTGGCCAATAGCCCTGTGACCCTCCTCCTCCAACCTTCGAGAGAGAAGCATATCCAACGTTGTGGCATAGAGGTTGGCAAAGATATGCCCAATCATGATAGTCCTATAATTATCGGGTTCATGGGGATCCCCTACCTTATGGATGGGGTGGATGATATGCTGAATCCAGGAGTCAAGAAAACCAAAACAGACAAAGAGATTAGAGAGATAAATGAGGGGCTCAACAAGAGGGTCAATGCCATGCTTCAGAAATTCCGCCTGTAGCCCATCTAAATCTGTTGCTTTGCTCGTACAAAGCTTCCAAAAGCCTTCCTGACAAGCCCAATAGAAAAGAGGTGGCACGAAGAAGGGGGGAGGGGGGATGAGGCGTGACTGATCCAAAAGGAAAGATTGATCCCATGAGTAAACCGCTCACGAAGGAGGATAAGGCGCCAAAAGGATTTAGAAGACTGTTGAAAGGAGTGAATAAGATCAAGTCTATGCTGAGAGAGGAAGAGACGTTTCTTCTTCTAGATGAGCAGCTTGTAATCTCTATGGGAGGTGGCTTTGAGCTGGGGAGAGTACTGAATAGCATGTTTCAACTTTCGGTGGGTAGACTTACATTCCTCGTCATACCAAATGTTCATGGGACAATGACCGGGGGGGCAAGGGCAAGGAGGGGGGTGGATGGTGTGGGGGTAAGAGTCCAATGTTGCTCTCCAAATGGCCTGGACCAAAAAAGCAGACCGATCGGTAGCAGCGGGAAGAGAAGACAACCCAGGGAGAACCTAATGCAAGCGGTCCATGTAAGTGGAGGAATAGTAATAGTCAAAGTCAATAGACACTTGAGGGGGGAGAGTGGAGG
This sequence comes from Wollemia nobilis, assembly GCA_028583015.1. Lineage (NCBI taxonomy): Eukaryota > Viridiplantae > Streptophyta > Pinopsida > Araucariales > Araucariaceae > Wollemia > Wollemia nobilis. The sequence continues at coordinate 8,714,102 of JAQPPZ010016858.1, read as the reverse complement.
AAGGGGTGAAGGAATAATAGGAAGGGAAACAATGGAAAAATTCAAAGAAAGAACGGAGTGATTAGTAAGGGGGGGAGAGTTGTTAGAAACGCTGAGCCGAGAAATGAAGGGGATGAGGGTGGTGGAGGAAAACAAGTAAACCCACTAGAATCTAGAAAATGAGATAGGTGGTTGAGAATAACGAGCCTGTTGGATTCACCCAACTCTAGAAGATGCTTTCCGTAAGCAGTAACCTGTGTGTCGATGGAGGTCCGAGCAAAACCAAGGTCATCAGGATCTAATTCCCAAATTTGCATCTCGTCTGTTGTGAGGTCGTGGAGAGAAACCTGCATAGATCCAGTTTGGGCATTGAAGTCTCCCAGCAAAAGCACCTCCCCTGAAGCCGAGTACCTAGTAATGTCCTCATAAAGGTCTTGAAAAGGGTCCCCATCCATGTGTATAGCAAAATTGGACGTGGTGGGGGGGAAGTAACAAGTGGCAATGAAGATATCCCGAAGAGGTGGGTGACGACAAATTTTAATCCATAGAAATCTGGAGTGGGGATCTGAGGAAACCAGGGTCACAAAACCCTGGAGTCTATCCCTGATGAGAGCAGCAACACCTCCTGACCCTCGAACCCCCCAAAACGCCAAGTGAGTTGTCGACAACTGGACCACCAAAAGTAACCAGTGATAGTTGGCAAGGCCCGCTCAGGGCTCTCATGTGTCTCACAAATGAGAATGATATCGTGTCCACTAATCACATCATCAAGGGACCCTGGGGCAGACCATGTCATACCATTACAATTCCAACAAGCTACAACCAACTTATCAGTCCCCCCTTCCGTGCCGAAGGAGTCATTTAGTGGGTAAGGGTTTGGACCACCCTAAGGGGAGTCCCTGATCACAACACGCAAATTACGGATTATTGCCCATTTGTTGGCTTTTCTGGCTGCGGCGACCTATTCTCTAGCTTTCTTCAATTCATCAACCTGGAGACGTGTAAGGTCCTCATCAAGAAATATCCTATCCTGAAGATTAAATAGTTTTCGTTTGGCCTTCATATGCTCTTTCATGTTCTTAAAGCGGATGATCAATGTGGAATCAGGTGAGACCCATGCTTTCTCGAGAGTGATGTCGGTTAACTCGAGAGTGTTATGTAAGAAGGTGTTGCCAGCTTGAAGCGGATTTGTTGGTTTGGGCACCCCACGGACCCAGAGATTGAGAGCTTTAGCATTGCGAACCCTTTCCTCTTCAAATTTAGCCTGAACAACAAGCTCAACCAAAGGAGGGGGGTTCTTCTTCCCAGCTACAACCTGGACCCAAGATTGCTGGTCAGCTAATTTCCGACTCTGTTCAGTGGAAGCTTCCTTGAGACGTTCTTGTTCAGCAAAAAGAGCAGTTTGCTCTTCTCGGATTTTTGAGATTTCAGAGTGAAAATTAGAAGAATCTTGGGGAGATTGTTCGGTGTGAACAGTCTGTAGTTGATTAATAGTAGCTTGTTGATCCTGGATCTTACTCTGGAGATCCGTAATGACACGACTACCATCTTTCACTTGGTCTTGCAAAGAGAGTATGATGCTAGCCTATGTATCCAACTGTTTCTGGAGAGAAGCTATCTGTTTGGAAAGGCGTTGGTAGGATGTTCCATAGAAACATTGGGCAAACTTATGAGGAGAAGCCTATGTTTCCCCAATTCCTCCACCATCGAAATTCCCCATAATATAGAAGCCCTAGGGCTGCTCAAGAAACAACAACGCTAAGGCTCGTTATCATGCCTAAAAAACCCTTGTTCCTTGTTCTGCCCACGACACTGTTCACATTGCGACACTGTTCACACTGCGACACTGTTCACACTGTTTACGTTGTGACTTTGTTCACGCCGCGACATTGTTCACGCCATGACACTCTTCACCCCGTGACATTGAAGAATAGTTTGCTTGCAGTGGCGTCGTCGTTTGTCGACTGTACAACGGCTACGTTGCTACTCAGGCTTGCCATTTCGAGGATAACGCTTGTCGAGAGAAAATAAAAAGAATAACGAGTTTATATATAGAGAATAATAAGACCATATAAAGCACAAGACATATTGCTGATTTATATAGAGCGAATAATAAGAACATATAAGCACAAGACCTATTGCTTACAGAGAGAACAAAAAACATTATATTGATATCCACAAATGACCAAAACAGGTAAATGGGATTCAAAATGTACAACTCTGAAAAGGAATTCATTTGATCTCATTAGTAACAGTTTCTCATGTGCAACAAATTTCCATAAAGTAATGGCCCCTTTAAACATCTGGTACAAAATGACTAAGATTTTACATATTTTGTATCTGGCTTTCATGCTATTTCATAATCCATGTATAATAAATTTAAATCAAGTGTATTTACATACACAATAAAAGATTTATAATGCAACTAGTCAGTGGCCTTTCCTGTCATAATGACTATTTAACCAAAAGCAAACTACTAATTACTTTATACTAAAAGTACTCGTGTCAAAATTGTTAGTTGTTTGAGATGATTAGATGTTCATTAAATATTTCAAGAATGGGACTAGACCTAAAAATCTAAGTTTGCAAATTCATGATGAAGAAATTACAGTTCACTCTTTGGCTATACAAATCAGCCAGGATTTTATAATAATTATGAGTCTGATTTTTAATTGACATGCAATTCTTAATTTATCATCTCACATGGTTAAAAAAACTGTAGTGAGTTTAGCAGTCATGTTTTATCTCAAATGATATGGAATTTAGTCAAGACCAAACTATACAAGACATCTAGCAGTTGAACACGTCAAAAAAACTATATGGATTCACTAAAAAATGACAAGACCTTGCAAAATCCTCTCAAATAATAGATCAGGTTGAGAAATGTTTAACCAGATCCTCAATAACTTCTTAACAAGGCTGCAAGCACAAATTCTAAAATAGAGAAATGTGACAAAACATAAGAAAATAACCTAGATTAATTTGGAAAAACCAGCCTTTTAACTCAATGAGATTGTTGGAAACCACAAAATGCTTGTTAAAAGATAAGCTGAAATGACCACAAAAAGGCAAGTACATACCATTACCTAAGAAAAAACCAGACATTACAACTAAAGAAACTGGAAGCTCAATTCATGTATGCATCACAGGCAACCTAGTTCCGGTCCTATGCCTGGAATGGGAACAAAACTTGACAAAGAAAAATCAGCAGATGAGAGACTCAATGTTGCATCAATTATCCAAGCAGCCCTGTTTGGATAAGGTTATTATTAATTGAAGTGGCCTAAAGTAATAACTAATTCAATTAGAATAATATTAAAAAAACCAGGACTTTAGGTCCCAATGGCTGACACAGTACATTGCAACATAATTAAATAGGCTACCAAAACATTTAGCTACACTAGGCTTTATGTCTCAAAAACTTAATGTAGGCTTCATGTTTTGTGTAAATTATTTTGTAACTCAACTTTCCTTGATTTTCAAGTAATAGGAAGGATGACTAGATTTAAAATTTCTTACATGTAATCACAATTCAAAATCTTGGACTATGCCAAAACTCAGCAACCCGAATTTTCGACTTGGACTTAGACTTCACAAAGAAAATAAAATTGGGCCGAGGTCCAAGGTTCAAATCTCGGGCCTCGCCGGACTGAACGCTTGTCCCTTTCCTGGTGCTTTCAGCGGCGTAAAAGGTTTAAAATGATTGTGGCATGGTGGTTATAGGGGCGGACTGCGCGAAGATCTGTGTGGCGGCTTCTGGGGCGGACAGCGCAGAATACTGTGGCGGCCATAAAAGCTGGACAGCCTGCCCGGATTCGTGGCGGCTACCGATTCCACCATGTAAATTAAAAAAAAAAAAAAAGAAAAACAAAGAAAATAAAATTAATATATAAATTTATAAAACAAAATGAATATAATGTGTGTTATACTTGTAGAATTAAAGAATGCAAAAGTCAATTTTATCTTAAATTTTGGTAAAAAAAACAGTAGAATGTGCATCACACGATAATAAAAGCATGTTTGTTACTCCTCAGCAGGCTATAGGATCAGTATCAGAGGCAAAAATAGGGTCTTGAGCACTTTTCATCCATGCCAGGTTCTAGTCTGCTGGCAACCAGTTTCTGGCTCAGATTATTCTGACACATTATAGCAAGCTTTTGGCCAAGTAGTCACCGAGTATTCTCTTAAAACTTGGCTTGGAGACCACAAGGTGAGTTACTCGCTAGGCTCAATTACTCTCGAGACTGGCAAGTACTCACTGAGCTTTAGACCTATGAATGCGATAAAATCCAGTCTTCCAAAAGTTGCGTCAAACAATAAATCTCATTCCCTCTCTATTTCTTATAAATAATCTCCTAGATGCAAATTTTTAGTTGATGAAATTGATCAGAAATGTCCTCTCTTGAATGCAACTTTCAAGATTCAATGATATTGGACAGGGACAGTGCAAGAAGTTGGGAGAAATCTCTGAGGCAGCAATACAACTTTCTGAGACTTCATTAGGATAACAACATGAATTTCAAAGACAGCAGAACACATCTCCAAGGCAGCTCTAAAGCCCAGAACATGTACTCATGGAACACATAAGTTCATTAAAATGTTGCAATGTTAAGATCCTGTCTCAATACAAAATATTGTCATTGACAGCAATTACTGTAGAAGTATGAAAAGGAAGATAGGCTCAAATAAGAAGATAGTCCATATCATGTTGGAGTACATGGGCATCCATACAATTGTTGCCTCACAGCATACCATATTTGGGCCATCAAACTCCCAGTGACTAATTGCCATGTCAGCATGACCCAATCGAAGTCAAATTCTTGAATGAATTGTGAAAGAAACAGTCAGGACCTAAGTTACACCACATGTAACCTCGCTGACACAGGTAATTGGAAGAGCTTAAGTTAACAAGCAGCTGCTTCCTTGCATCAGAGTTAGAAAATCCAACAAGAATCAAACACTGCGACTTTCCTTTCTGGTACTAGCATATTTGAATCATTTCTTTTATAAAGTTACTGCACTTTTTTGTCATCATTGACTGTTTTCTAGTTACCGCATTGATTACTTGACTAAATAGTGGCATTGTGATACTAAAGCACCCCAAGCTCACATTTCATCCAAAAGTCAAAATAAAGATCCCCCAGTGGAGGATGGATCTCATGCATCTTCCAACTCTGTAGACATGGAGGTGAATTTCATAGAATGGCCAATCTTTCACTATTAAAAGCATGAAATTTGTAGCTAGCACACCATTGATATACAATTGCTAAAATATTAAAAGCTAAATGCCAATAAAAAGATGTTCACTTCTCTGCATTTCATATTTCTAACTGCTATACTTCAAGTTCAAAGGAAAATATCACATACGGGAGAGAATCATGAGCAACATAGTCAATTTGGTACTTGTCCAAGAACTCTTTTGTAATCACCCAGGGAGCATCTGGCACAACCTCATCAACCCATCTACAAATATAAAACAAGAGACAATTAAGCACAAAAAAGAATATAAGAGAAGTTCCACAAATAGTTCACACACAACATTTACCTTCATAAACAAAGTAATATTGACTTCTCTTTCACTGTGGCATGATCAACATTCATTAACAATGAACAATCAAGTAACTAAGATAAAAAGGTAAGTTACAAGTTGCTATACATAAGCATTAAAAAGAACATCCCAGCCAAAGCCCTGGCTTGTAAGGGCAAGAATTTAAAGAATCATTTAAAGAATGTAATGACTATATTGGCTATCAAGACCAGCCCCAAAGTAATAATACTTAAAGAATCAAAAGAATATGGCAAGGTGTCTTCAAAGCCTCAAATTTAATTTGCTAAAATCATGTTCACGTTGAACTCCCCTGTGCTAAGGGAAGAAGTGTGCATGAGAGTGTCTTGAGACTAACTCGACATGAATAAAAACACAAGAACCATAGACACTTTACCATAGAAGCATCACCCTTCTTTGACTAGGAAAACTCACAAGTCCAAGTCAATGTCAATGAAATCCAATTATAAGGACTCAAGGACCAAGACTGCCAGCATCAAGAGTCACACAAAGGCTGGGTGACACTTGCTATAGCTGGGGAGTTCGATAGAAACACAGCAAGCACAATCATGAAAGTAAGCCATCCCTGAAAATAAGAACATAGTTAAGTTCCTCAATATTTTTATTTTTCTCACACAAAAGATCAACATGGAGCAGATGAGGGTTTTAGCTTGAACGAAACCACTTTTTAACTAAGAATGAAGTCTTCTATGAAACAATTGCATCAGTGGGAAAGGGCTTATGGCTCCAAGTCCACAGTGGAGGACCTTTACAGCTTTTCACCGGTAGGCTGAGGTGAAACTTCATTTTTCCCCAACAACCATAGGAATCCTTTGGGAGGTAGCGCTCACCAATTACAATTTTTTAAGGCCAAGTGCCATTGGGCAAGTGACTAGTTTCCTACACATGTATTTTGTGTCCATGTGTCCCATTACAAATGTTTAAGGCCAAGTGCCATTGGGTAAGTGACTAGTTTCCTGAACATGTATTCTGTGTCCATGTGTTTTATGCCACGAGATGTCATAATCAGCAGAATTTGAAATTTTCTCCATTTTTTGGAACTTTTGCTATAGAAACTTCTTTTTTCTTTGGGCATCATGTGCAATTGCATAATTAAATTATGTCTTGATATCTAGTACATAAGTAAGCAGGAAATAGCTTATATTTCAATGTCGTTGAAGTTAAATTCTTTTCTGAAGGAAAGAAAACATGAAATTTCAATTTGTCATGTATTTCAGCAATTTGTGGTGCCAAGTTCAATCTGAGTCCAAGCCACCTCGATAAATTGGTTTTTCCGAATCTGCATAGATTCCAAATCTCACAACTACAGTTTTTATATAACTACAACAAGAAAAACATGTCTTGGTGTGAAAAGTAAAACATGCGTAGTCTAGTTCCTAAAATTTGTTTTCATGTTTTATGGACAAGACTCAAAAATCTATTTAACTTAAGTGCCAAAGCAGTTCACATGATCCAGGCCGATTATGTAAACCATAAGAAAATCCACAATTCAAATGAAAACTGTGCTTCATCATTCCATCAAAGCAAAGAAAGTTTTACCAAAAGGGAAAACCCAAGAGGAAACCCAGAAAATGAAAGGTAACCTTTTCAAATTTTTGGAAGACTCCTCAAAAGGACTGCAGATCTTAAATGTGTGATTCTCAATCCCAAAGGGCAAATCAAAATTGTGTATATGAAAATAAAAAACATTAAACACCGCTACTGATAAATCAGAGGCATAGGGATGCTATGCAAGGTATTAGGATCTGCCTTGGCAAAACATTTGATGTGAAGCAAATAAAAGAGGAGTCAATGTCGGTAGTTAACTGGACAGTCAGTTTTTTGAAAAATAGTAATCCAGGCTTGTGCTCCTAATATATTGGTGACTTAGCTCAAAGCAAGTTTATGAACAAGTTTCATGACATAGAACTAATGAATATACCTAAATGTAGCAATAAGATGCCATATAAATAAGTCTTTATGAAAATTAGGTTGAAATCTAATGAAATTAAAATGGGAACTGTTGCATATTGACCTATTACTGAAGCAGGACAGAGTGGGTTGGATAATTCCCATATCTTCATGAAATGTGATGGCAGACAACATGATGTAAGCTTCAAATGTGCAGAAGATATTATTCATGATGTAAGGCTGCATGTGACTATGATGTGGTGATCAAAGAAATAATGGCAAATAACCACCATAGGTTCTGGTTAAACATATGGAAAAGACTTTCCAAGAACTACCTAGAAAGCGAGTGTGGACTACAATATTATTCTAGTCACAACTAATAGCACGTTCTGTAACACTTATCAGCAAACTGGAAATGACAATGAGAAGCAGATGTGAAAAGAAGCACTGCACTAGGGAACTGTATAAGAGTTACTACAGAGAAGTTAAAAACAAAAGGAGAAGATGAGAGCAGGAGTTTCTTCACTGACAATAAGGCCTTAAGAAGGAGCTTGGCAAAGATAAAGAGAGGGAAGCCTGAAATGGAGAACATGCATGCAAAGCATTATTCTCCTTTAAAGAAGCAGAAGGACATTCTCTCACCACATAAATAGATGACGAAAATAATGACCAAGTGGCTTCTTGAATGAGGACACATTCGTGGCAGAATAACAGAAAAGGAAATGAGGAATATATTTCCTACTTTAGGAAAACTTGGCCTCCTCAAGCTAATTGTTAGCTACTTCCACAAACTAAGAAGACACTAAAATTAGATAAAAGGGGATATAACTGATATATGGTTTAAAGCAAAGTTACATGAGTATTGGGGACGGGGGAGAGGTAGATGGGAAAACAGGTTTATGGAACTCCACCCAACCCCTCCTCATCCTCATCCTCATCAATCTGTCTTGCATCCTCTAGATCAACATCCCATCGTGTAGCTGGAGATTGCCTGTACTCTGGCTTAACTCTCTCACGAAGGCCAAGAGAGCTATGCACTGCAACTAGCTTCTCCACTCTGCAAGAGGTAACTTGTAGCCGGTTCATTTTTTTGCAAGCCCTAACCCCTCTTCCTGGTTTTTTCAGTAAGATGAGATTCAACCCTAGTATAGCTGCCCTTAAACTCAGTTTGACAAAAATGGTAAAACTGTGTTCTTGAGCCCCCAGAATTTTTTTGAATTTTTTCCCATGGTCACGGTTGGTTACAAATTGCAGAAGAGGTTTTTTAAGATTAAATGGACCCTTGGCATGTTCTTTTAACATTGATGATGGACAATCAAAACTAGAAGTAGTGCTGCCCTCTTTGGAAGTTTAAGAAGGTTGGATATGAGAGGAAGAATCCTTATCAATATTTTGATTTTTCCCCTCCATTTGACCGTCACATGGGTCTAATTCATATCCTTCACTGCTGCTCATGTTGAAACATAAAATAAAAAGAGAAGAACAAACTTGGATGAGGTAATGAAAATAGGAAAACAAACTTGGATGTTCATTTGCTCCTCCTTTCTCTTGCTGATCTCTGTTTTGTAACTTATTTTCTCCTCTTTGCTGCTCTCCTGCTGTTCTCTTCACTGCTGTGTTTTTTAGGTGGGTAGTGTGTTTTTTCAAATGCTTGTAATGAGTGTGCTAAAGGCTTTTTTTAGGGTTTCGGGGTGGAGACTTCCGTGGGTCCCACCTCCCTCATGTTTAAGTTTTGAAATTAAAAAAAAAAACTGAGATTTTTTTTTTTAATGTTATATGGACGCCCAGCCGTGGGGGATGACCAGTCGTCCCCCACAGCCTGGCGGTGTCCCGAGGACACCCCACTTGTCCCTCTCAAAAGGGAGACGGCGGGGAAATGTACCCTTTGACATCCCCCTGTACTGGGGACAAAAGGGAGACGGCGGGGAAATGTACCCTTTGACATCCCCCTGTACTGGGGACAAAAGGGGGACGGGGAGCATTCCCAAGGGTGGGGGACACATCCCCATGGAACACTGGTTTAAAGTAACTGTGGAGAATTGATGCATAGCCAAACTATAGAGAAATTCAGAGATCTCTTGAGAACAACACTACCTGCATCAAGTGGTATCACCAAAATTGAATTCTTGAACGAAATAGGGATGAAGCAAACAGGTAACAACAAAACTGGAGAAGAAAATTAAAGCAGTGAAAATCTCAACTCTCACATTTTTCACATTTTTTTTCCTTTGAAATATAACAATTCTTTTATGAAGAAACTCTCAACTCTCGCAACCACTGCATAAGGATTATAAGCTATTTAGAAGAATTTAAAGAAAAATATCATGACCCTATAGCCATTTTAAAGATTCAACTATTTGTAGAATATTCTATTCTACATATCCATTCACAGTAAAAACTGTCTGTGCATGATTGTGAATATTTGAAACAACTGATAAACAACATCTTTCTAAAGATTGGATCCTTCAAATTTATTTTAAATATCTTGAATTCAGAAGTAGTTGAAACAACTACCAACTACCTCCAATGTCCTGTCTTTGACCATAACTAACTTCATGGATTACTTTGTCATGTACAAGACCTATCAGACCCATATTGAGTTTACATAACTCAAAGAACATATTCCCCAACATTAACAAAAATAGGAAAACTTGCCTCTTCGAAATCCCTTAAGTTATCTCTTAAGCCACTAATAGTAATTTTAGCAGTTTTCTTTATAGCATGTTAGACCCAAGGTACTTCATGACCTTAAAGGGTAATGTAACTTGTTACAGAACAAAGGTTCAACATGATCAAAACTCGAAAAAGATAACTTGGAACCCCTCTCTTATGAAGTGAAAATATTACGTTACTGAGACATTAATGGAATCTGTTATGGATACTTTACACTAAATTATAATGATGCAGTCCTTTTCTAAAAAAGAGAAGTAGACTTTAGAGTCCATCAAAAGACTCCCATGACTTCAATGTAGATTACAAAGCAGGTCACTTATAAGTCGCGATTATTAAAAAAGTCATAAGATGGATATCAAATTAAGCAAGGCCTTATATATAAAATAATTGATAGGCTCATCATTAATATTAGGTGAATACTAAAATTACCTAGGATACAATACACCATGATGAATAGTGACTAGACTCTACGAACATGATTTTCATACTTAGGTCTATCATATCTTTGATATTTACTTAATGACAAAGAACTTGCAAATCAAGCTAACCTTTTTTCATTTAGACCTTAAATCTACAAGAGGTTCTCTAATATTAACTCTACAATTTCATTTAGCCACTTAAATCTAAGGTAGGTTTTCTATGATTAACTCTATAACATTTGACTCTTAAAAAAACTAAAGAAAATAACCAACAAAAATCCCTAACTTCACAAAAGCATGCAATGATTTTGAATATCATAATTGCCGAACATCAACGGAAGCTTAATTGATCACTTAAAACTAGTATACATGTTAAATTAATCCCTATAAGCAAGTTATGGTCTACTGTCCAAGTAAGGTCATCGAAAGTAGTCGCTAGTTATCGCATTCCCATTGACCTACTTTGGTCAATAGCATGTTCAGCACATTCCAGGTCAGAGTTTAAATTCTTAGCAGATAATAGGTCATAACATTCATGTTAAAATCAAAGTTGGACAGAGCAAATTTGAGCATCAGTAATTGTCACATCATATTGTACATTTATTACTAGCCATTTCCTGAGTTGATATCCCTCGGACCTAAGAGACCAATGCACAGCTTAGTTTGATCACTCTGATGATTTACTGCACTTACACAGAACAGAACTCTGCACTCAAGGTTCACAATCGGTTCTCATCGATTAGAGAAATCACTATTGGTTCTACTATGTGAAATCCAATTTATTACACTACGTTGCTGCATTGAAAGAATTCTTCTTGCACAACCCTGAGATTGTTGGATGGTCACACCTTCCACAAGCACATAGGCAACTATGATCCAATACACCTTGAACCTCTCACAAAGCAATTATGTTCCCCTTATGCAATTTTGAGATGTCTTGAAACTAGTAACAAATGGACTCTGTAAAGACTTAAGTTACTGGCAGTGCATTATTAAAATGGTTTTGAAAATTCAAGCACTGTGATAAAATTATTATAAACTGATGCAAGACTACACATTTTGGATTAAGTTAAAAATACAACGTGAAAGAGCTACCCACATAATGAAATTAGTACTAGTCCAAACATATCAATCAACAAACTTAAACCAGAGGTAAGGGAATTTTTCATATTAAATGTAATCAACTGGTACATTTTTTTTTAATTGGTTATATGGGATTAAAATGGACACCACCTTTACCACATCATGACCACATAGCGGTAATACAAAAGCTTGGCAATGCATGTATCACTTGGCAAGATTTGAACCTAGGTCTCCTCCCTGAAAGTTGAGGTATTTGTTGAGCTATGCCATTTGACTGGTTAAATGTTTTATTAAATTGGCAATAATTCACTAATTTTGTTCTTTCTGACATCCAACACCAAATATTGCTCACAAAGAATGCAATACAATTTTAGAGAATATCATGCTAGCACTATTGTGAGTTATAACAACAAAGCAACAAAGTGCACATGTTGGTTTTATTTTATTTTTATGTTAATGTCTATAGCTAATCCAAAAGCCTAACTTCTTAACAGGGATATCTGACCATACAATTACCTCATCTTGGTCCACTTAAGTCCAAATTTCAATCCTTAATCCGGCCAAATTGGGGACATTAGCAGAAGCAGAAAGATGAGGCAAATCAGCCATGACATCCTCAAGTATCCTCTACCAAGTAGGTATCACTCATATTTACCAAGCTTGATTCCTCCTTATTAGCCGAATCTGCCATGGTCACAGTGAAGGTGAAGAAGAAACCAATTTCATTGCAGACACTTGGGAAATAATACAGAAACAAAGCTCGAGATAATGCAGTTTGCTAACCTGAAGTAGAAGAAAGCAATTTCGTTGCAGTCGCTTGGGAAACAATACAGAAACAATGCACGAAATAATGTAGTTTGCTGACCTGAAGTCTGCTACTCCTTGCAGAACTATGATATCATAGCCCTTTGAATGTGCCACAATTGGAGATGAAAAATGTCCTATACAACAACTTGATCACTTTCCATATTGAATTATGCCTTGTGCCCTTATAATCAATACCAATTCCCCTTGCACATCCTACACTAGGGAAATCAAACATGAGGAGCTTGGAGGGAAGCCAATGGGTGCTATATTGGACAAAGATTCCGTCAAAATGGGATCTCTTTGGTTGGGCATTTATATTTCCTGCATTTCATTTTCTGTCTCATTTGTAATAGGTCTGCTCAGGAATTGGGTAGAATAACCTACCTACTTGCTTTCCAGAAAAAAGCTATGATTTTATTTGTTTTGCAGGCCAATAACTGTAGAACCCTTGCTACTCCTGCTTGAAATATATACCTTGCTCTGTGGCCTCCCATTATATTATTCAATTTTCTTGTAATTTTATTCCCAAGCATCAAGACCAATTTTTGCCTAATTTTATAGTAATTGTTTAACACTTCCTTCATTTAGACTCTTACAAGTAGAAGCTTCTTAGACATGTGTAAGTCTTAGTTTGTAGTAATAATGACTTTGGAGCTCATCTTTTTGCTTCCAAATGCTGTTGCAATAGAAATTATTTTTAAGTCCTATGACCTCTTTCGGTCACTCATTGACATTCATATACTTTCTGCCTTTCTTCTGGGACCATGCTGTGATTTCCATAACCAATCATTTCTGTTCCTACTTTGCAACCTATCTTCAGGGAAGAGAATAATGAATATGCCCGACTGAATTGCAGAATTTATCACTTCCATAAATAGTCTTATACAAGTTTTCAAAAAGCAGTCAAAAGAATAGTTCCAACTTTATGTAAAAATGCGCCAACGTTCTGAAAGATCTTGAGGAAAAGGAGAAAGAAATCATATAAATAAATAAATGAAAAATATCTAAATATATTCCTTGGCAAAACCAAGAGAGGTGTAGAGAGGGAGAGAGACAGAGAGAGAAAGAGAGAGAGAGAGATTTCTTCAACCAAATTCCAGCAAAAAAAATCACCCGAACCCACAAAGAACCTAGTCAATGAGCCTTAGCATGCACAAAAAAAATTGGAATTAGGCACTCTAAGATGAGGTTAAAGAAAATATTAAATTCTTCAAGCTAAATTCCTCCATACCTTCAAACAAAAAATGTGCCCCCAACTTAAATGAGCAAAATTTTATAAAAAAAAATACAGTTAAAAAGCATTGCAAGTACTATTTCACTATAATATTGACCAAAATTCAAAATGTAAAAACCAAATCCATTGCAAAAAGAATTTACTATATTTTAACCAAACACCTCAATTTCACCAATTTTTGGAGGAAAACACAGATTTAAACAAATCCTCTATGCAAATCACAAATCAATGTAATTCTTCAACTCATCTAGAGTCCTGAAATCATTGCATGTCATATTCAACCAACAAATATTCACAAAATCAAACTCTATAATAAATTACCCATAAATGCTTCACAACTGCAACTTTCCTATACTTTGGGCAGAATTGACCCCAATAAGGCAATGTGAATGGAATTTTTTAAAAAGTTAACCAAAGCTACCCTTAAACTGATTAAAAAAAACTCAAGGAAACAAATTGCAAATGCAATTGTAGAAACTTAACCATAAATTCACCCTTGCACTGTGTAAATTAAGACTACCTGCAGTGACGAAGAGATTCGTAACGTTCAGCCTCAGTCATCACAGTCTTGCCCTTTAACTTGTGAGTGACTGCATCGCTGCAGCATCCTACCAACAGATACACGTTGGGAAACCTGTTAACAAGCAATTTCTCCCAAATTCAAAGACAGGACAGGCCTGGATGGCAAACTTGTTTAACAGAGTATATTTACACTCGTAAAATTTCTTCAAACAATTTCCCTCGGATTGAAAGGTAGTGAAAAGATTGACAATTTGAACAAAGAAAATAATATTTAAATTCATGTGACTCCTTCCCCTCTTTTCCTCATTCAATGGCAGAGAAGGGACAACAGGCAAAAGCTCTAACAAAGGAAAATATTTAAATGCATTGTCCATTTCCTTCATATTCAAAGGCAGGGACAAGAAAAATTTTGACACGATACTTCAAATATTTTACCAAAGGAAGTAAGATTTAGAATTGTTACAATTTCTTCAACTATTTCCCTCAAATTCAAATGGCAGGAAAATAAAGAGCCATGAGAATTTTTCAATTCCTAAGATATATTTGCCCTATTTTCTTCAAATTCAAGCAGTAAAACAGTGCTAGCACAATTTTTGACAACTGACAAAGAATCAAACCCATAACCTTGGTGCTTTTGGAGATTTAAAATGATTTGGTAAAGGACAAAAGATTTAGAATTATATGATCTCTTTGCCTGCTTTTCTCAAATTTGCCAGCAGGGAAGGAGACTGGCAAAATTTTAACAAATGCTGAAAGTTTTAAAATAAGGCAGCAAGAGCCAGAATTCATACAATTATTTACTGCAGGGAAGACTGTGATGGGAATCTTTTTGACAAATGACAAAATTAAATAAAATAAGAAAGGTAGCAAATTCAGAATCCATACTATTCTTTCCCTATTTCCATTAAATGAAAAAGGTGAAGGAAACAAAAAACAAAAGTTGCATCAAAGGACACCTAAATTCCAACTATTTCTTCCCTATTTTCTACAAATTCGAAGAAATAACACATAGAGATGAGAAAATTTTTGACAAATGAGGAAATAGTTCAAAAATTTAACAAAGATTTGAAAGGAAGGACAATTCAAAATTCTCAAAAACCATATCAAATTCAAATACATACACCTATCTCCTTCATATTCCAATCCAGGGGTGGAAGTGATGGACAAAAAAAGAGACAAATGAAGAAAAGATTTTTCAAAGGATTATAATTCAAAGGAGAAAGATTTAGAATTTATACAACTCTTTGCCTGGTTCCCTTAAATTCAAACTCAAGAAAGAAAACTCAGGCAAAATTTTACCAAAGGAAATATAGTTTAATTTCCAATAATTACTTCTCTATGTCCTTGAGGGGAGTAACAGACAAAGAGGAGAAATTTGACAAATGAAGAAAGGTTTCAAAATCATCTATCTCCCTTAGATTCGAAGATGAGAAAGGAACCATGAGTAAAAACCTCACCAGAGGAAATAAAACTAGATGTCCCATAATGTCTTTACTCTGTCCTTCTGGGAAGGGCATAACAGACAAGAAAGGGAAATTTGACAAATCTAAAAGGATTTTTAAAAACAGTTAACAAACACATGAGTCAGAATTTTTACAATTCCTTCACCTAATTCCCTCATATTAAAAGGAACAGACCGAAATTGAAGAAAGGTTATTAGAACTTTTACTAAAATAGATTCAGAATTCTCACCTAGTTCCCTGATATTAAGGCACATGGACTGCAGTGACCAGTGAGAGAAGAAAATAGGATAAAAGAACAGAGATTTAAAAATTTATCAAAGAAAGATTCAGAATTCTTCCAATTTCTTCACCTTATTCCCTCATGTCCATGAGAGAGGAAATGTGTAGACACACATACAGACAAAGGAAGAAAATTTTAAAAGGATTAACAAAGGCAGCAATATTGAGAATCACTTCCCATACTTACCTCACCTATGTTCTTCAGGAAAGGGAGTAACAGGGGCAATTGACATATGAAGAAAGATTTAAAAAAACAATTGCCAAAGATGTGCAATTTGGAATTTTTATGATTCATTCGCCTAATTCCCTCACATTGAAAGACATATTAGAAACTTTGATGAAGCAAGATAAATTCAGAATTCTCACAATTTCTTTGCTTAGTCCCTTATATAATGAGGAGCATGGATAGGAGGACTGAAAAAAAAGGATAAATGAAGAAAGATTGTTAAAAATTATCCAAGTAGGATAGATTCAAAAATGTTTTTATTTCATGATCTAATTCACTCATATTCCTGAAGAAGGAACAAAATGATAAAATAAAAAATAAAGAATTTTGATGACTTCTTCACCTAGTTCCCTCGTATTGAGGGGCACAACCAGAGTGACTCACCAAAAACATGACAAATGAAGAAAGATTTGGAAAATAAATATCAAAGTAGGATAGATTCAGAATTCTTCTGGTTCTGACAATTTCTTCATCTAGTTTCCTCATGTATAAGGGCACAGACAGGGCAACTCAACAAAAAAAATGACAAACAAGGAAAGGTTTTTAAAAAAAATAATGGATGGAGGAAATTTTGAAAAAACAAGAAAGACTAAGAATCGTTAATTGCATCACAATGTCTAGGAACATGATCTAATAGATTGTTATATTGAGTTGTTGGATCATAGTCTCTTACCATAAAAATAGATACACGTGCAACAGCACCAACCATAAGAAACCCACCAAACTACATGTGATGTGTGAACAGAGAGAGTTGGGAACCATAGTCAATAGCAAAGTATGGATAGGGGGGCATAGAATACATGTCGTGAGTTACAACAACGGTTAAAGATCCTAACATAGCTAGGTTAAAAGCTCATTGAGCATGCCATGAGGTAGTTAAGATTTCATAAAGACCTTTATGACCCTCTCCTGTAAATGGGCCTTTATGAGCTTCCAAAATTTCCTTGAGGCTATGGCCAATGCTCCAATTGGTCCTATACATATGACTAGCAATCAGAGAAAAAACTGCAATAGCCAACTGATGATGTGCAGTATCAGTTACCGGAAAGGTCAAAAAACAATAATATTCCAACCAATTCAGGGTGAAAATTGGGGTCAATCCTTTAGCACAAAGGAAGCATGATTCACCTCATATTCTTTAGGGAGGGGAAAATTTTGTCATGATTCACCTCATATTCTTTAGGGAGGGGAAAATTTTTGACAAAAGAAGAAGACTTTAAAAGCATTAACAGAGGAAGAAAATTTTAAAAACTTTAACAAAGTAAGAAAGATTCAGAATTCTTCCTATTTATTTGTTATGGAGGGGAAATTTTTTGACATAACAAGTAAAAATTTTAGGCATTAACAAAAAGAAGCAAGATTCACCTCATATTCATGAGGAAGAGGTTAGATTTTCACAAAAGAAGAAAACTGTAAAAGCATTAAGAGAGGAAGCAAGATTTATAATTAGTTCAATTTCTTGGCCTGCTATTGAGGGGCAGGGACCGAGTGACCAGGAAGAAGGGGAAAAAAAAAAGACGGAACTAAGATTTTAAAAGTTTTTACAAAGTAAGATAGATTCAGAATTCTTCCAATTGCTTCACCGAATCCAGTAATTTTTGGGACGGGGGACACACACACGCAGACAGAAGAGAAAATTTTAAAATTTTTGGCAAAGGCAGCAAGTTTGAGAATCCATATGATTTCTTCGGCACGGACTAAAATGTTTCCAGAGTAAATAAAATTAAATTTCCCATACTTTCCGTGCTTATATCCCTCAGGGAAGAGAGTAACTAGGGGAATTGACAAACAAAGAAAGATTTTCAAAAGGAAAATTACCAAATATGTGAAATTCATAATTCTTATGACTCCTTCGCCTAATTTGCTCGTGTTGAAAGGAATCGATGGCAATTAAAGAAAGGTATCGGAACTTTAATGAAGCAGAATGGATTCCGAATTCTCACGATTTCTGGCATATATATAATTGAAATTTTAAAAAATTAACGAAGTAAAATAGATTCAGAATTTTTCTGATTTCTTCGTATAATTGCTTCATATAAACATGCTGAAATAAAATTCAGAATTCTGAAAACTTCTTCACGTGTTCCCCGCCTATAAGCGGCAGGAACAAATCTACTGGCATCTAAAAAGAAAAGACAAACAAAGAAAGATCTAAAAACTTCAACTAAATAAGACAGATTCAATATTTCTCCGACTTCTTCACCAAACTCCCTGGTATTAGTGACGGAGGAAGGGAAAAAAAAAAGGCAAAAGAAGAAATATTTCAAATCATTAACAAAGGAAAAGAAAGATTCGCCTCATATTCGTGCAAAAGAGGAAATTTTTTGACAAAAAAATTTAAAAGCGTTGAACAGAGGAAGAAAAATTTAAAAACTTTAACACAGTAAGATGGATTCTAATTCTTCCGATTTCTTCACCTAATTATCTGGTATTCGTGACAGAAGGAGGAAATTCTTCACCTTATTACTTTGTATTCTTAACGGCGGGAGGAGATTTTGAAAAAAGAAGAAAAAATTAGAGGCGTTATCAAAAAGAAGCAAGATTTACCTCATATTCGTACAGAAGGGGAAAATTTTTAACAGAGAAAGAGAATTTTAAAAGCGTTAACAAAGGAAGCAAGATTTACCTCATGCTAGAAAGAAAGGGGTAAAATTTTGGGAGAAGAAAAAAAAAACAAAATATTGAAAGCGTTAGCAGAAGAATAAGGATTCAGAATTCTTTCGATTTCTTCACCCTGTTCCGTTGTATTCGAAAAAAAAAATTAGAAGGAAAATTTAAAAGCTTTCACAAAGGAAGCAAGATTCATCTCATATTCGTGACAGAGGGGTACAATTTTGAGAAAAGAAGAAAATTTTAAAAGCAAGATTTGAAATTTTTACGATTTTTTAGCCTGCTCCAGAGATCGCGCGTGGCCGAAGTGGAAGAGATCGTAAATTCCATCGGCGTAGACGCGCACGGGCTTGTCGCTCTCCTCGGCCTTCACTGGATCCGGGCACGGATGCGGCTCGAACACGCGTGGGGGCGCTACCGCCGTCTCCTCCTCCTCGCTGCTCTCATTGACCACATTTTCTTCTTCCTCCTCCTCATCATCGAAATCCTCGAACTCTTCCTCAATTTCCCCCTCGTTCTCCTCCTCCTCTTGGTCCGATGGGGACTCGAACCACTGACTCGCCAGCCTCTTGCGGGATCCCATCGCTTCGGCCTCTGCTTCTTGGTTTTGATACCGCGGAGATTCGAACCTGGGACCGCTTGCCGGCTGCGCGTGCTTTAACTGAGTTCGGCTTGCCAGGGGTTAAACACTGCGCAGTTTTGGGTTTTATGAAAGAGTTGCGTTCTTTCTGTTCCTGATCGGCGGGATATTCTACGGATTTGATATATTTCGTTGTTTTCTTTATTTTTTTATTTTTTTTTTAAATTAAAATATTAATTGAAGATATTTTAATAGTTGAAATATAGTTGGATGTAAGGGAACATTTTTTTTATTTAAATTTGGATTTTTACTTTATTTTGGATTTTGAAGAGTGGATCTTTTATTCAAAGTTTTAAATTTTTTAATAATATTTAAAAAATTAGATTTGAATAATAGACTTCTTATTCAAAGTTTTAACAGTATTTAAGAAAAAAATTATTTAGTAAAGTTCCAAAACAAAATAGCATAATAGTTTACAGTTTTATAAAAAAATATATTCAACGAAACTAAAATAAAGTTAATATTTTCTTATGAAATGGTAATAACTTAACTAGTTAGATTCTTTAAGATTTAAGGAAGAGATTTTAGTTTGAATCTCGAAAAACAATATATAAATTATATCTTAAGTTGTTGTAATGCCACAAGGTAGGTCATTTCAATCTTATATAACCAATTGAAAAAAAAAAATAACATTTTCTTATCATTTTTTTGTAATTTTTTTTGTATTTTTCATTTTGATAAAAAATTCTTAAGTGTTTTTTCTATTTTTCATTCTGATAAGAAGTTCATCATTTTTTTCTATTCCGCATGTAGGTGGGATCCTTTTCAATCCCAAATATTATAACCAATTGGAAAAAAAAATTAACAATCACTTTTTTCTATTTTAGACGTGGGTGGGATCTTTTCCAATCCCATATAACCAATTGAAAAAAATTAACAATTAACACTTTGTATATTATATGGGATTGAAAGAGCTCCCACCCCTACTACATCTTTGGGTCTCCCCTCCTTAAATGTTGAGAAATATAAACCTAACCGATTGAGCTAATGCCACTTGATTAAAATTTAAGTAAGTTTACACATGTTTTTATGAAAGGTCCTTTTCTTCTTACGAGATTTGAACTTGGGTCTCTTAGATAAAAACCCAAGGACTTACCACTAGAGTATCCCTTGCAGGTCTTTTATATTCTTGGTATCCCTCGCCATTCTTTTCTATTCTTTATTTTGACGAGAATCAATTTTTCTATTATCAAATTTTCAAAAGAAATTATCATCAAGTTCGATACTCACTTCCTCATATGCATTTTTAATGTGTTTTAGTTTTTACTCTTCCTGTTGTGCAAAAAATAAAATGTGACTTTACTCTTCCCAAAAGACTTTTGTTTTGAGTGTTATTCATCTTCCAATTTCATCTATAAATTATTATGAGGAGTTGTGAATTGAATCTTAGTTAAGTTATAAACATTTCCCCTTGCATCTATGTAGTTTTTTAAAAAAGTATATATTTATATTGATTTATAAAAAAATTTACCTTTCATTTAAACTTTTTTTTAAAACATCAATATTGTCAATATTGTAGTATAGAAAGATTTAAACTATGTTCATATTTATGAAAAATAAATTGAAGTTTAATTACTAAGTTGATATCAATGAATGTGAATTTAAAATTTTTGTTTTTTTATTTTCATTTTTATTAATAAATGTGAATGTGAAATGGATTTTAAAAAAATTATGAATTCAAAAAGTTTAAAATAAATTTTAATTATAAATTATATGATTGTTTTAAATGGTATGAATTTAATCTTAATTTTTAAAGAGATTATTCAAGTTTCATAATATCGATTATAATGTAATATGAATGAGACTCGTTTTAATTTCATATGACTATTAAAAAAAAAATTGTAAATTATTTTTTTAATAACAAATTTTTAAAAAAATTATGAAAATTTTTGATAATAAGTAAAGTTTTTCAATTACTCTCACACAGCCTCAAGTTTCCTTTAGCTCAGCTACGATTTTGCTCCCACCAGCTGCGTGTATTGAGACAGATCATCACCTCCCCAGAGATCAGCATATTTGCAGATTGTGTAATCTTGATGTGGAATCCGAGGAGCATTTCATTTTCACTTGTCCTGTCTACTACGAGATACGAGGTAGATATTATTGCTTATTCAAAGACACCCATACACTAAAATCTTGGATTAGTTGTGAAGATCAGAGATGCATTGCCCTTTTCATCCAAAAATTATTCAATCTCAGGAAAGAACTACTTAGTAACAATTTGCAAAAGATAACAGGATCCCGACTTATCACTTCATTCTTCCAGCCTCTAGAGGCCATAGCCAGGAAGAGATACAACAAGATCAACTCGTCATCGACTCCAACAAAGAACATCTACGACGACATCCAACTCTTATATCACTCACTGCTTGGGGGTAATCCTTGATCCACAAATCTTGTATATCATATGTCATTTTGTTTACTGTTTTTCTTACTTTATTTTCTTTGGAGCTGCATTAGGCACTCTAGTTGCTTTGTATAGGTCTTACTTTATAATCCTATTGATCTCTTTTGATCTCTTTTGGTCACCGATGGACATTAATACAAATACAAATTCAAATTCAAATTAATTATATAGATTTGATAATTAAATAAGACTTAAATTTAAATTATTTTAAAATTATAAATATAATAATAATCAATTTAACTAGTAAAAATTAATAATTTTAAAATATATAATTTTTTAAATTTTAAAATGAGATTTAGATTTTAGATTTGAAAATTTAGAAGTTGCGAAAATGTGAGTATTGTTTATTTTATAGTATTAAGGTTCAAACTTTTTTTCCCTTAGTGGTCATTGTTAATGTTGAGCATACTTTGTAACATAGTACCCACTTGAAGATACAATGGGGTTACTTTCCCGTGATTCAAACTTAGGGCTCTACAATATTGAATGTAATGTTATACTATTTTTTTTTTTTAATGAACACACATCCACCCCTCTGAACCTTCCGAAGAACCAAACTGTTGTGCTGTCCCCAGGACATGTTATACTAATATTTTATAATTATTATAATTAAAATTATATATATATATATATATATATATATATATATATATATATATATATATTAATTAATTAATTAATTAATTAATGGTGCTGAAGTTTATTCTTGAATTTTGTCATTAAAACTCATCTTTTAAAGTTTTTTTGGTTTTGGTATAGGGGAATTAATGTGGAGCATTACTTTGAATTGAATTTGAAGGCTATCACTATAAACTTTGAAAGAAACAAGAAGTAGCCGACCAATTTTTGGGTATAAGGGAATTAATGTGAACAACAAGTAGCCGATCAATTTTTGGGTATAGGAAAATTAATGTGGAGCATTATTTTGAATTGAATTTGAACGTTACCATTATAAACTTTAAGAGAAACAACAAAAAGTAGGGGACCAATAAAGATTGTGCTATTATCAACTGACCTATCATCTTGAGTAAAAAAATTATAATTTAATATGTTTTAATTATGGCAGTTAGGACACAACTATTAATAAGAGGTATGGTGGGACACTTCATGTTAAGTAATTATAGTTTGATACGTTTCAATCATGGTCGTTAGAACACAACTGCTAAGAAGACATATAATGGGACAAATACTGTGAAGATATTTTGTTGATCAAGTCAAAATAGTGAATTTTAATAGAATAAATAAATTGTTAAAGATTTTGTAAACTAATGTCAGCTATTGAGTGCAACTTTGCAAGACAATAATTAATTGCATAAAAATATTTATTTGTTGCACTCATCCAAGCGTAACGTTTAAATTAATTAATTATAAATAATTAATTTTTTGGATTGATATGAATGATTGGAATTATGCAATGCATTTAAGTTTAAACATTTATATATCATAACTAAAGATGACAATAAATCGATTTTGATTCAAATATTTTAAGAAATTAAATATGATAAGAAATTTAATTTAGTTAAAGTATTTTAAGTAATTTTTTATTTGAGAACATAACAATGTCATAATGAAATTATATTATTTATGTAAGTGTGTTTAATTTTTCATTTAAGATAATTTTTTTTAAGATTTGTAGTATGAGAAACTTTTATGACCAACACGTAATTTCTATTTTAATGATGATCCTTTGTAAAGCCAGAGGGGATTAACACATACATAGAGTTTTTTTTTTCTTTGAGCATTTACATCCCAACTATGAAAATAATTTTTTTAAGATTGGGTTAGTACGAGAAACCCCTACAACCAATGCTTAGGGCTAAGCATCCCATCCCACCATGACCTCTCATAAGGAGGAGAGTTGGATTTATCAATAGGAAATTTAACACACAACCACACACATATCATGGTTTAAACTTTGAACCTCCTAAAGAAGAGCCAAAACCCAAACAATTGCATTGTTTACCTGGAACAATTTTTATTTAATATAATTTATATAGGATTTTATTTCGTTAAAATAAAATTATGATATTTTCTTTTAGTGCCTTCGTGTGTGTGTGTGTGTGTATATATATATATATATATATATATAGAAAGAGAGAGAGAGAATTTATTAAACCTAACTATAAAATTAGCATAGGAGGTTAGTGTTAGTGTTAAGTGATCCCATGAAAATACGTATGAAGTCAAATCTAATAATAAAATTTGTATAAGAGGTTGTTTGAGTGATGCCATGCAAATACTAAGGGTTGAACCTCCTAAAGAAGAGCCAAAACCCAAACAATTGCATTGTTTACCTGGAACAATTTTTATTTAATATAATTTATATAGGATTTTATTTCGTTTAAATAAAATTATGATATTTTCTTTTAGTGCCTTCGTGTGTGTGTATATATATATATATAGAAAGAGAGAGAGAATTTATTAAACCTAACTATAAAATTAGCATAGGAGGTTAGTGTTAGTGTTAAGTGATCCCATGAAAATACGTATGAAGTCAAATCTAATTATAAAATTTGTATAAGAGGTTGTTTGAGTGATGCCATGCAAATACTAAGGGTTGATTCTGAGACTTAAACTCAACCCTTCGAAAGAATGTTGAGCATTTGTTATAAATAATACAGTTCTAATTTGGTTAATTTAATCAAAAATATTTATAGATATAAATTTTATATTAATATTATTATAAAATCGAATATATAATATAGTTTCATCAACATTATGTATTATATAGAGGATTGGTCTGTTAGAATTTATGGCTTGAAAATAATATTAGAATTTTTACAAATAAATCTCAAAATTATGTCCAAGTTTGGAATCATATTATTCTCCCTCTTACAAATCATGCTCAAGTGTTAACTGCAAAAAAATAGGTGTTTGTCATCTGGTTAGAGAAATTGGATATACATAGAAGGGGCATCCATGATAATGGCATTAAAACAAAGGATTTGGTCTGATCCATGACAATGATATTAAAACAAAGGATTTGCTTCGATTTATGGTAAAATAAAAAAGATCAAAAATTAGGTTTATCAAAATTAATTTTGATGGTGCTTCCAAATATATATATATATATATATATATATATATATATATATATTGAAAATGGTATATTCAAAATAATGAAGGAAAAACTCTCCTAATTTGCTCTAAATCATATGGAACTTTGATTTAAGGCACTTCTTACAATGTTTTAAAATGCAATTGGAAAAGGATGGAAATATTTTTGTTATTGGAACCAAGAATTATATTCAATAAAAAATAAGTGAGGTTACAATAAAAAAGGAGTTGTAAAAATTGAAGAATTGTACCAAGCAATATGATCTTCTCATTAATCTTCAGATATAGAAACATACATGCGGTTACAAACTGTTCTAACCACTTAGGTGGTTAGAAACCAGAATTGGAGAGCGCCTACGAGCGCTTCTTTTAACATGCCAAGAATGGAATATGAATTTATGCTAACATCCCCCCTTATTACATTATTGGCAAATCCCAATTGTATTCCGAAACTTTTCATATTTGATGCGTCCAAGTGCTTTGGTAAAGATATCTGCAACTTGAGCATCAGTAGGAATGTAGTGAAGCTGTATATGGTGCTTTGGAACTTCATCTCGTATAAAATGACATCCGGTATCAACATGTTTGGTACGTTCATGAAAAATTGGATTTTTTACAAGATTCAAAACACCTTGGTTGTCGCAAAACAAATGAAGAGGAAGATTCTTTGGAAGGCCCATGTTTGTAAGAATGCGACTTAACCACATGATCTCACAGACTGCTTCATTGGCTGCACGATATTCTCGTACAGTAGAAGATAGAGCAACCACATGCTTCGCTTCTATCTGTGCCATGAGATAGGTCCGGATCCTAGATGGAAAACATACCCGGAGGTGGATTTACGATCATCAAGGGATCCAGCAAAATCCGAGTCTGTGTATCCCAAGAAGAAGAATTTATTATTCTGTCTATACTCCAGACCATAATTTGTAGTACCGTGAACATAATGAAGAACTCTTTTTTCTTGCTTTCCAGTGACTCACTTTAGGCTCTTGCATGAACCTTGAAAGATATCCTACAGCAAAACTGAGATCTGGTCTGGTATTTGTCAGATATAGGAGACTCCCAATCAACTGGCGATAGAGAGTACCATCTACCTGAGGTGACTCATCATATCGAGATAACTTAAGTCCTTGCTCCATTGGAGTTGCTTTTGACTTACAATTAGTCATCCGATATTTTTCTACTAAAGTCTTGGCATATTTCTTCTGTGTTACTCTAATATGAAACTTTTGTTGAGTAACTTCTAAACCAAGACAATAGTGTAGAAGTCCTAGATCTGTCATATCAAAAGATTGCTTTAAATCATCCTTTACTAAATCAATCATTTTTTTTGAGCTTCCTGTGATGATCAGATCGTCAACATAAAGTACAAGAATCACTATATCAGAACCATTTTTCTTAATATAGAGATTTGCATCTGAAGGACTTCTAATAAAACCATGCTGCACAAGGTGACTGTCTATCTTGATATACCATGCTCGAGGGGCTTGTTTTAAACCATACAGAGATTTGATCAACTTGCACACTTTTTGTTCTTGCCCCTCAACCTCATATCCTTCTGGTTGAGTCATGTATACTTCTTCTTGTAAGTCACCATTTAAGAAGGCACTTTTAACATCCATCTGATGTAATTTCCACCCAAACTGAGCTCCCATGGCACAAAGTACTCTAATGGTAGTCATTTTTGCAGTAGGGGCAAAAGTCTCTTCATAATCTATGCCTTCTTTCTGAGCATATCCCTTTGCAACAAGTCGGGCTTTATGCTTATCAATAGATCCATCTGCCTTATACTTCACTTTGAATACCCATTTGCAGCCGATGGGTTTCTTTCCTGTTGGCAGATTGACTAGTTTCCAAGTATTATTTTTGAGAAGAGAGTTATGTTCTACATCCATAGCCTGTTTCCACTGTGGTTGAGTAAGGGCAGATTTAACCGTTGTGGGTTCATTTGTATTTAATGTAGACATATAAAGTTTTTCTTCATCCTCATCTTCTTCCCTGTCATATTTGGTACTCACTGACAAATCATCAAAGTGTTGACAAAGTTCGTCAACCTCTGAAGTAGATGCTTCTGCTCTCTTCTGTTGTGTCATACTGCGAGTACATGGCCTATCAAGAGATAGATCTGGAAAGGAGTTCAACTTAGCATCTCTCAAAGTGCTAGTATACCATTTTGGAACTTTTTGTTTTGACTTTGGAACTTGAACCTCCTTTTTAGGTTCTGCTTCATCTATGTATACAGTTGTGGATGTGTCTTTTGATGTAGGAGCTTCATCAAATACAACATCTCTACTCACATGTGTCTTCTTGGTCTTAGGATCAATCAATCGATAACCTTTTGAGTACTCATCATAGCCAAGAAAAATACACGACAGGGTTTTCTCATCCAGCTTCCTTCTTTTCTGTTTTGGAATGTGCATGAATGCTTTACACCCAAACACCTTCAGATGAGAAATGGAAGGTTTCTTATCACTCCATGCTTCTTGTGGAGTCTTCCCTTGTAGAGCACGAGTGGGTGCTCTATTTAATAGGTATGACGCTGTGTTTATTGCTTCTGCCCAATATTGATCCTCAAGATGTGCTCCTTTTAGCATACATCGAACCATTTCCATAATGGAACGATTTCTTCTTTCTGCAACTCCATTCTGCTGAGGTGTATAGGCTGTAGTCAGTTGTCTTTTGATCCCATGTTCTTTAAGGAACTCTAAAAAATCTTCAGAGGTGTATTCCCCCCCTCGATCTGAGCGGAGGGTTGTTATCAAATATCCCGATTCCTTCTCAACAAGCTTCTTGAACTGTTGGAAAGTGAGAAGTGCTTCTGATTTCAACTGAAGAAAGAAAACCCACATCTTTCGTGAGTAATCATCAACGAATAGTTGAAAATACTTTTTCCCGCCATAGCTGGTTGGCATAGGACCACACAGATCGGTATGTACCAGCTCTAAAGGTTTTGCAACTCGAGACGAGCTTGCTTCAAAAGGCACTCGATGTTGCTTCCCTGCTAAGCAATCCGAGCAAACTGGCAAGATAGATGAGAGGGGCGGAAGACCTTTCACCATCTCATATTTGTGTAATTCAAGCAAGTATCCAGAACTGAGATGCCCATAACGCCGATGCCAGAGAGAGGTAGCCTCTTTTGTAGTTGCAGCCAAAGCAACATGGGAAGTGGAAATAGCATCGAGGATAAACAAGCCATGTTTGTAAGACCCAGTTGCTACATGTTTACCGCTGTGTGTGATAAAACATCTTTTCTGGCCATTGACAACTCGAAACACAACTTCCATGTTTCTATCCAACATTTGTGTGACTGAAAGCAGATTATTGGCTAATCCTGGAACATAGAGGACCTTTTCAATTTGACAATTACCATCAGGAAGAGACACAGAAATATCCCCTTCTCCTTTTACTTGATAGACCTGATTGTCGACAATTGTGATCGGCTTACCCTCTTTTTCAACAAACGTATCAAACCAAGATTTATCCCCAATCATGTGTTTGCTTGCTCCTGAATCAATATACCATACAACATCTATCTGGGAAGACGATGTATGAGTCATGAGTACCTTATGTGCTCGTTCAGAGTCAGAGTCTGAATCGGACTCAGGAGAATGTGAGTCTGAGTTGGATTCAGCATAAGCAACATGGCCTTTAGACTGCTTATGCTTATAGTATTTTTTCTTGTGCTTGCCCTTCTTTTGGGAACCTCTTTCATTTTGTTGCTTGTTTTTGAACCAACATCTGTTGGTGTCATGGTTATTCATATCACAAATTTTGCAATATTTTGTATCTTTTTTCTGAGATTGCTTTCCTTTTCCTTTGGAGGAACCACCTCCTTTTTGAAACTGCCCTTGTTGTTTACCACTCTGTTGTGTGGAGAGAGCATTATCTGGCATGTCATCTTTCTGGACCTGAGTTGCCTCCTCAGTCTGAAGCAAGTTTACCAGTTCCACAAATGAGACTTGTCTTCCAGAAACATTGAGAGAGGTGATCAACATCTTATAGGAACTTGGTAATGCTCTCAAGATAACAGAATTCAAGATATCATCATCCACAGGTTTTCCCATAGCATTCAATTTTGCTTTCAAATCTGCCACTCTACATAGGAATATGTCAACTGTTTCTCCAGAACTCATACTGAGATTATGTAGTTGAGTTTGAAGATGGAGAATAGTGGATTGATTTTTCCCTTCATATACTGTGAGCAAAGCATCCCAAGCTATCTTACTAGTTTTTGCATCACAAATATGAGGTTGCACCTCATCTGTGGTAGCAAGTAAGATAAATACAAGACTCTTCTGGTCTTTCTTATCCCAATCATCTTGATCTGTTCCTGTTGTTTGAGGACGTTTTTCAGTGCCATTCACTACATTCCATAAATCTTCCAACTGAAGTATGGCTTTCATTTTTGTCTTCCATGGAACAAAATTAGGACCTTTCAACAATTGGGAATCTGAGAGATATTTATGAATTGTGGCCATTATGAAGGTTCCTTATATCACCAATTGGTCTCCCTTTCTTTATACTTCGCAGATCATTATATTGTAACCATTCAATATACACCCGCCCTTACGTGAGGGAAACTATAGGTATATAGGAACAGTATACTACTCAATATGTACTCGCCCTTACGAGAGGGAGACTATAAGTACATATGAGAAGCACAATATATTGACCATAGGCGATACTGAAAGGGCATCGTGTTGTTAATGACACCTACCATAGAAAGTTTTATTCCGCATGCGTGGGGCGTAACTTCCCCTAAACACTTTGGAAAAAAGAGCTTTCGTCAGGATTTACGCCTAACAACAATCACGATGTGGGTATGAAATGAGAAATAAAAAACATGGTTTGCCTTATTTCTCCCCGACGATTTATAGAGAACAAGCTCAGACGTCGTTGTTGCAGCTATATTAGGCGGCGAATACAGTAGTCCAAAGCACGACAGCATTACCTGTAAGTGTGGACCAGAGGTATCTCAAATACCGAATGCTCATGTGCAATAAATTGCACAAATAGGGTATAAATTTGGGGTCTTATATTTGTAATTTATGATTGATAATGCAAGAAAACAGAATATTTAAATGCAAAAAATAACAATCATAAATGCCCACAAATTTTTAGCACCTATTTTATTCTAGCAAAATTCTGTCTGCCAAATAGCTTGATTTCCCCCCTTTGTCTGACAATTTTGTAAGGAAAAAAAATGGATTTCCCCCCTTTCAAGTTGCAAAGAGAACAAGAAATTTGTTGCAAAAAATACCTTAAAGCTTCCTCCAAAGTATGCAACCGTCAATGAGAAACAGTCGTCAATGTATGCAGCCATCAAAAACAAAATGACAGGCGTCAACTAGAATCTGCCGCCGTCACTGTGTCATTCGGGGCGTCAAAAATTCCCCGCAGGGATTGGAACTGGAGACCTTCCGCCAAACAAGAAACAATCTTACCGCCTGAGCCAGAGAGCCCGACGGGAAAGAACTTGCACGCTGGTGATATTGAAAACGTGAGGGCGATGGATTTAGGGAAAAAAAATATATCCCACATGGTCTGTGCGATCGATGTGGGGGGGCTTAAAAACGTCGAAAGCCACTAAAGCTTTCGGTTGCCTTCGGGCAACCACCCCGTCCCCGTCCTTTTGCCTCCCTCCCGCCGAACCATCCACGAGCCACTTGCTTCTGCTGCGTTGTCCGTCGGTGTCTGTCGCGCTTCTATTGTCCCAGTCGGTGTCTGGTGTCTGTCGCGCTTCTGTTGTGGTGTCTGTCGCGCTTCTGTTGTCCCAGTCGGTGTCTGGTGTCTGTCGCGCTTCTGTTGTGGTCTGTCGCCCTTGGTCCGTCAGGGTCGTGTCTCCTGTCTTCGGTTGCTTGGTCCGCGTGTCTCCTGTCTTTGGTCTGCTCCTGTCCGTAGCTCTGATGCCATGAAGAATTGTACCAAGCAATATGATCTTCTCATTAATCTTCAGATATAGAAACATACATGCGGTTACAAACTGTTCTAACCACTTAGGTGGTTAGAAACCAGAATTGGAGAGCGCCTACGAGCGCTTCTTTTAACATGCCAAGAATGGAATATGAATTTATGCTAACAAAAATCACATCTCGGGGTGCAAGGCCATCAAAATAATCAACATTAGCCCTTAAAATGGTGAATAAACAGAATAACTAAACAAAGGGAGCCACTCCAAGAGGAGATCGAACCCAACTGTGGGAATTGATAAAACAATATGATGATGAATAATGTCACCCCCTCAACCTGCAACATCGAGGCCTCAAAGAAATAGAGGGACCTTAAGGCAAAGGGAGGCTGGGCAAAGTCATGTCGATAGTGGACGGAGCCTCATTCCAAAACTTGACAAGATTTATCAAATGCGTCAACCCATGAGTCAACTTGGAAGCCTGCGAATGGAGTTGGACAATAACAGCATAAAATACTATAATATTTTCATGCAAGGAAAATTGACTAGAAATTGAATCTCCATAATAGACAACACCATTCCTAAATTTCCAAAGTTTAAACAAAATAATAGCATGGGAGAAATTCCATGGAGCAACAATATAGGTAGGCCAACAACTATTATCTCCAAAAAAGATCATCTGCCATCTGAAAAAATTAGGTTGAAAGGGTTTGAACAATGAGTGAATCTAGGACCAAGCAAACTGAGTACGAGGGTAGAACCAAAATAGATGTTTGAAAATCTTAAAATGACCACAAGTTAAAAACTTAGGATTAGGAAGACCAACCCTACTAAGTCTCTCTCCCATAGGAAGCCCTTGATAAATAAGAGACCTAAGAAAAAATGTAATCTTGGGTTCAAGGTTAGACTACCAGATATGGTTCAGACGAGCAATCCAAGTATAAGAGGTAGAGTGAGTTTGCCATCTCTCATTAAGTTTATCAATACCAGGGGAAACAGGACTAAGAAGCTGATAACGCAAGGAAGAAGAGTAGTTCTTAAAAGGAGTATCCACATTCCAGCGCCAATCCCTCCACTAGGCACTTAGGGGTTGAAGGTCGAGCTTATGAAGCATGACATCAGGTATGAGTTCTTGAATCTTAAGAATAAAAGGAAGATCTAAATTCTAAAGATTAAATTTTTGTTTGAGATCAGGCCAAGAAATCCAGTCTCGAGAGTGCACTAAATCATAAATATAGCAGATGCCCTTGCAAAACAACCTCAAAGCTTTAATCCTTGGAATATCAGTAAGAGAAACTAAAGAGTTAGACAGGATAGGAGACCACCATATATTATAAGAATTGAATGAAATACCATTACAAAAACCATCACCAATCCAATGAAGATGAGGTTTCACTGCCTCAAAAGCTCATCAAATACTTTTAACAACAAAGGAACCCCGAATCTTAACTAGAGCAAAAGTAATGATGAGAGTATGGAGGCCAATATTAGCCCAATATTTGTGCCCATAAGGTAGCCCTGAAGAAATACAATGATGAATCAAAACCTTCCAAGCTTCAATGTCTTCAATAACTTTAACCACCCACTTAGCACATAGAGAAATGATTTGCTTGTAAATGTCAATGATGCCCATCCCATCCTTATCAGTAGACGTGCAATTAATATCTCAAGGAACTCGATGAAAACCATGTGAATTCTTCCCCTTGGCCCAAAGAAAATCCCTAAGAAGTCTTGCCAACTTATTATAAGAACTCTTAGAAGGTCCCAACAAGATGAGTAATAAACATGGGTGGTAGCAAGAATCTTTGTGCAAACCTGAAACTTACCGACAAGAGAAAGGGGATGTGAGGTCCAACATGAAATATTCTTTTCAATTTTGTCAATGACATACTGCCAGAGTTTAGTAATAAAAAACAAAATATGGTGTAGCAGTACTAAAAAAATGCAAACTAGTTTTTGATTCACCAGATCGCTTACACGCAAGTGAAGAGCATACTACTAGTGTTGGAGGCTTTCTGATTCACTAGATCGCATTACGCGGCAAGTGAAGAGCATAATACCAACAACAAAAGTGTGGCAGAAAATAGAAGGAAAATATTAAACTTTAAAAAAACACGAGTTAGGAAAGGAACAAAAGATATGAGATTGAATTTAACATAAAAAATCCGAACACGTTTCAACATACAAGTCTCATCAGCGGAGTGAGTTTCAAAGAGGTACAACTTATCTTTATAAATACCTAACTCTAGTGAGGGAGCTAAAGAGTAATTCATGTGGGATAAAAACACCCAAGCATTAATAAAAACCACAGGTTTATAGACCAATACAGTGAAAATAAGAGAAGTCCCAAGCTCAACCCCCAAAAAAAACAACACCCACCCAGAAAAGAGAAGAAACACATTTAAAAATGTGAAAATACAAGGTGGGAAAAAGTCCCTTAAACAATTTTATTTTTACACAAATAAGTTCGAAGAGGTTTTTGGTTCCTCCAACAAATTATGCCTTGAGCAATGTGCTTGAGCTCTCTATCTTTTCTTCATTTTTCAAACATTGGAGAAATAATATATGTGTTGATTCAAAGATCTCTACAAAATTGGAGCTGTCCAACTTTAAAATAAGAGGAATTGTTTTTATTTTGGAACAATGTCTATGTGTTGATCACTCCAAAACTCTGGCCAAAAGTGAAGGCCTACCATCAAATTTAACTTTCTCGAACAAAGGTAAGAGAAAATTAATTTTATATCCCCTAGCTCTGAGTCTATTAAAATTTTTATTTTTAACAGATATAAATCCATTCCTGGAGCTTTCTCTAACCAAAAATCTATTGAGTTCACTCATGATGAAGGCCTTTTTCTGATGAACTAGATGATGGGAGGAAGCGGGGATGTATTGATAGGGATGAATTGGATAACCCTTTTGGATGGAAATACTTTTCAATTAAGGGGAATTTGTAAATAATGATTGCTATCAACAAAACATAGGGATTGGATAAAAAATAATTTTATTGTTGATGTTCATCAACTATTGGTAAAGACAATCTCTTGGAAATATGAGCATATTTATATAGAAGGTAGGAGATAATTTAACCAATTACAATATTTTTTTCTTTTTTAATAGTATGAGAAATCCCTACGATCGATGCTTAGGGCTGAGCATTTCCATCTCAACCATGACCCCTCGTAAGGTCGAGAGCTAAGTTTATAGGGGATTAACACAACCACACACACCGTGATTTGAACCTTGGACCTCCTAAAGAAGATTCTAACCCCGAATCGTTGCGTTGTCCCCCCAAGACTAACCAATTACAATTTTAATTGTTATCTTGATGAAATTCAAAATTTAGAAAGTAGTTGGTCATGTGAAATTTTATCTATTAATGAAAATGATATCAAGAGTTGAGAGGAAAATAATGAGGTCACATAACCTTACCACCATATAGCCTCGCACCCATATAACCTTGTTTTTTTTTTTAATAATGACATCATCCTTTTAAATTTTACTAACGACTTTGATATAAATATTAATATTTCTCATTTTCAACTAGTGATTCTTTCATCAATACTCCATTAATCTAACTAGTTGTTGAAATTATTTTTCCTTCCTTTATTTAATTATATAAAGTTAAATAAGACTTTTGAACTATGATAGGGATATTTTCTTATCTAATACTGAATATTTTGTGTTTACATAGTAAATAGGGCTTTAAGGCTTCACCTTCAATAATGTTTCCTCCATGATAAGGATAGGATAAGGTGTTTGTTTCATGAATTTAATATGATCGTGATAAATTGTTTGTGTATTTAAGATGAGGGATATATTAAGGCTATACAGTGGGGGCTTTTCCTTTTCTTCAATTCTAATTTTTTTTAAAAGGACTTCTAGCCTGTAAATATTTGTTCAATCACTTGTTACATGATAAATATTATGATTAAATTCAATGTCAAGGTACTTGTAGGATTAAACTTATTCAATGGGGTTAATGTGAAAAAGGGTATTTTGGGGATTTTACAATCATAATTAGAGTTTTATCAACATTATTTATTATCCTAGATTTAACGCAAAATATTTGAACGACTTTATATTATTTCTCTAAATTAACTAGATCTTGTTAGACAAAACATATCACCGCTATAGAAAAGTATTGTTATGATCCATCTAAAACCCTAATGATATATCCACTACAATTTAAAAAAATGATTTTCAAATAACAACATATATGTTCATAACTAGTGTGCTTGATCCTATATTGATTGAAAACAAGATTAAAACAAAGATTATCTAATTGCATATTTTTTAATTTGTTATATAGTATTCAAATGAGCCCTCATATCTAACATCATTAACATTACCACAACTTTTCAACAAACCATGTAACTTAGTATTATATCATGTGTCAAGATTTATGATGGGGTCACCTATCAATTGTCAATTGCCTAGAACCATATTTTGATTTCATAGAGTGACAAAACACTAAAGTTATTTCTTCAAGCACAAGGGATGAACTTGATCAAGTTTGATATTTGTTTTAACAACACTTTGTCTAGTTGAACATGTGATCATCATACAATATCAATTTGAGGACATACAAACTTAGCCAAAGCATGTGCAATATATACCCATACATAAAAGAAATATATATAACTTAACTAGCTTGTTTACAAAAAAATAAAATAAATATAAATTACTCCTACTTTATTAGGCTATGGGTCTCTTCTCCTTATGCAAATAAGGGGTCCCTTCATTATTGCATCCTATAGAGATCTAAGTCCCCTTACTTAACTCATTATAATTTCATTCAATTAACAATCAAAAGAAAAAATGGAGACGAGAAAAATTTATTCAATGTTTGGATGTACCATCTTCAACCTCTTATGATACAATATGTCTCCTCTTATAGAGTGGTCATCTAAAACAAAACTATAACAACCTATTGAAATATAAGATCTCTAATCTAAATTAGTTGACAATAAATCCAACCAGTTATATCTAGGATAGATAACAACCAAATTAAATTTGTAAAGATTCTAATTAATTTGGATCTAACCAAATTAGTTAGAAACCAATCTCAACAAATCTAACTTCCATTTAACTAATTTGGATCCAACCAAATTAGAAAACCAATCTTAATAAGCCAAAATTGTATCTAAGTAATTTGGATCCTATTAAATTAGAGGAAACCAACCTCAGTAGATTTGACTTCCATCTACCTAATTTGGATCCAGTAAAATTAGCTAGAAATCAACAAATTTGATTTTTATCTCTATATTTGTGTAAGAATTAGTTGGGC
Source organism: Wollemia nobilis (assembly GCA_028583015.1). NCBI lineage: Eukaryota > Viridiplantae > Streptophyta > Pinopsida > Araucariales > Araucariaceae > Wollemia > Wollemia nobilis. Next base: position 8,678,049 of record JAQPPZ010016858.1, on the reverse strand, counting down.
TTAGACCTTGTTGTACAATTTTTTTACAAATATAGAAACCTTCCCATAGTTGGTCCTATTGTTAATATTGTAGTGGGTCCCATAGATGAGGTACACAACACTATAAAATTTTGCCATAAACTATTTATTCAACCTAAAACCCTATAAATGCTCTCTTATTCTAGTTTATTGATATAAAATGTAAAATACTCCTTAAGTTGCACAACATCCATAAATTATATCATAATTACAATAATTAGTCACGTAATAACATTTTTTACATAAAAACATGCTTAAAGATGGTCCCAAAATGTTATATTTCTCATACTCATCATTGACCCCCTCTTAAAGATGTTGTTGATCCCACAACAACACTATTTTGTTGTGGTGTCTCTTGATACATAAAATTTACTTCCTCAAATGCTACAATACTATAGAATACTAAAACAATATTGGAATCATTCCTTATACATATTTATTGCTAGAAAAATCTATGGCCTTAAATGTTTGGTTTCTTTGTACCTGCACCACCTAGACACCCATTATGGGAATTCAACTTGGTTTTTTATTAGGTTGTCATTCTAGTTTTCAACCTAATTATATATATCTCTCTCTCTCTCTAAGAAGACATTCTCATCCAATATGTTTTTATTTCAACCCTTATAAAATTTTGCTTCACAAGGTTATTGGTAGTCACATGGAATAGATGGATTATTTTCTAATAATTGTCGTTGTGGTACAAAATACTATTGCTAAATATAATTATAAAAATAGTGTCATAAACAATATTTATAATAATCAAAGTATCAAATAAAATATGGAAGATAGACTACCAAATATATTAGCAACTGTCATCTTTGGTTGTTGATTTTCACGAACATTATAGCTATAAAATAACCTTGTTCCTACAAATTGTTTAAGCCTACTTGAGAATAATGTGAGTAGATTATTTGATATCCAATAGATTATATTTTTCATTGTGTTATATATGATATCGACAATGATGCTTTCCATAGCCAACTTTCTATAGACAACTATTGTTACTTGTCTTAACCATAGTCATTAAAAATAGAATAATGAGTAATAAAAAAATTATCTAACTTGGGGAGAGTAGGATACCCTAATCTGACTTAAAATCTTCAACAATTCTTCTTGCAACAATGAGCTTGGGAAACAAAAAATGTTTACATAGTATCAATAAAATACAAGAAGTACACACATAATGTCCTCCTAACCAAGATGCCATTGGTTTCTCAATGATGCCACATAGTAAAATTTGAGAGAGTACCTACATAGAGTAACCATGAATAGTTTTTTATGAGTTTGCCTACCAGAAATGTAGTTTTCAAATAAACATTTATCTAATGACTCCACAAGGATTTTCATCATTGAACTCTTTTTTTCCTTCTTTTTTGTCATAAATGAAAAGGAGCATACTAGATACACAAGTGCTTTGATATTTGTAAAATGGGCAACAAATATTCTTATAAAGTAAAGTAAAAGTAAAGTAGTTTTTAATGTCCAAAGACCATAGGCTATAAAGATTGGTCCTCATAAAGGATGTTGTTTATCCAATATTTATTTATCTAACTAGGCTCTGGTTACTGAAGCATGGTATACAACTCTACCCCTCATAAAATTTGAACCTTGGAATTCCTATTTGGAATGTCAAACTCTTATCAGTAGGCCCACTCAAGTTGTACTTCATAGGAATGTATGTAGATGTAACAAGCACACATGATGGGCATGGGCATAAAACTGTAAAAAAGGAGATAATTAAACGAAAACATAATGATATAGACACATAAAGTACAAATGAATGGATGTTGTGGAAGCAATGACCACCAAATTGCTATAAATTCCTCATGGCATGAGGTAAAGGGTTTTAATTATAGTGAAAATACTATCAATCTATATTTGAACCCTACCCATGTGAATAAGATGCAATACTTCAATTTACAACAATTAAGCATTTTATTAAGAAAATGTGGTGCATAAGCTATAGCAATATGTGCTATTAGTGACCATGAGAATTATGCTTATTATATTTTTGTAAGCTTGCATCTCCACTAGTTGTTCATCTTTGTCATTTTATCAATCTCAAGCATGTTGTCACTTAAGATACATTTGCATAGTAAATCGAAATAAGAAGCTACAAAAATTTAGAGAATAAAATTATTATATTCAAATCTATATTAGACTTGCTCTAATCTAGTCCATGATAAACCTATATTATAATATACCCTAAAGATATCATGTTAGCTTGCTTCTCAATAACTTCTTATGAGGCTAATTTAGGTAACCCATGTGAAACCTACAAAATATCAATAAAAATATCCCACCTATAAACTTATTGTTAATGCTTCCCACAACCATAAATGATAAGTAATCCATGAAAGGCAAATAATGGTTATGAGATTTACCTTTAACTATGAAATACAAGGGAGATAAGAATTACAAGAGGTATGTGCGGAAGAGAGATAGGATGAAGAGGAATAAATTGAGTGGTGAGGAAGAAAGAGTGTAAGTGGAAAGGAAAGGAATGCATGAAGTAGAATGTAGATAGGGGATGTTGAATACAAATGATGTTATTGATAAAAATGTAAGCAAATAAGATCATTTCATCTAATATAGCAACAAAAGCATTATTAAATATAAAATTTGTAAGGACGATTTACCACATTCTATGGATAGTTAGAAATTCCTTTATTTATTTTGGGGGGAAATGGACAACCTTACAACATGTCATGGTTTTTCAAGAAGCCTTCAATTTTTCTGATGGAAACCCTTGATGCATCAAAAATAATAGGTTGGTTATATTTCTTTTATAAGTTATGATGTGCCCAACGCAACTAGAGTGATTGTGATCCTTTATAGACATTTGTATGATGTATTGAATATGATCTATAGTAGAAATTTCTATGTATAAATCATGATTCACTATGGGTAGATATGTGCATCAACTATAACTTACATTATATGCTTAATGAACTTAAGAAGCACATGCAAGGATCCTCAATGATTCAATCTTTTTTTTGGTAATTATTTTAATATATTAACAGTGGGTTTTTATAGAGGATCCCAAAACCTTATGTACAAAATTAGCCATATTTCTAATGATGCATCATACCTCTTGGTTGTAACAATAAGCCTAATTGCAAGTAAAGCCATCCTAATGCTAAAGACTTGGAAACTGTAAAAAGGGCTTTTAGGCCTGGAAACCCAACGAAAAAGAAACAGGACAAAACCGAAGGAACACCAAGTAGAGCCCGAAGAAATGAAATGAGGAAAGCAAAACAGACAAGACACCATGGACAGCTAAGTAGACAAAATTGCCATGCCACACCAAAACTCGTCGGAGGGGGCTTTCCAAAAACTGTGCAAGGAAAGCTTCATGAATGGATGTCTGCTCTGGCCAACCTTTCCACCTCGGATGGGAAGCGAGACCGCCACACGACCGGACACGTGGTCGTGAGCCCTTTGTTGGCCATGTGGTCAGCCACGCGATTACCTTCTCTCAAAGTATGATTTGCTTTCCACCTACCACGATAGGAGAGAAGCGTTCTTGCCTCGAGGATGATGTTGTAGACTTTCCAAGATGGATTTTTGGTGCCAAGAAGGTAATTCACGATGTTGAGCGAGTCACCCTCAATAATAAGAGGTCGAGGATCCTCAGAGAGTATCCGAATACCTTTCAGAGCGCCTCGGGCTTCGGCATAGTGATTTGTCTGGGAGCCCAAATCTTCACAATAGGCCATCACAAGATTCCCATCATGATCTCTGACAACACCCCCAGCACCAGCGGGCCCAGGATTCCCCTTAGCCGCTCCATCAAAGTTTAATTTAATCCACCCCATGGGGGTTTGGTCCAAACAATATTCCTTCGACGGGGCCCTTTAACAACCTCCAGAAATGGCCAGAGATTCATCATTTTGAGAATCGCTTCTTCGCTCGGAAGGTAGGGACGGGGACTGGGAACAACAATAGAATTCTCGATGGCGTAGGACAACGCCCTTTGAGCAACAGAAGGGGGCCCTCTAGGAGCTCTGCCAAAGATTTTGGCATTCCTCTCTAACCAAATTTGCCAAATTGAATGATGGAAGGAGGCCTCGAGGAGGAAGCGAAGTTTGGGATTCTTGAAAGGATTAGGCCATTGGTGGAAAGCATCTCTGAGGGAACGGGGAGAGCACCATAGGATTTGGAAGGAGGATAGGACAATACTAAGAACAGAGTGGGAAAATGGGCAATGCAAGAATAAATGATCCCTCGTCTCGCAATCTGCAAGACACAAGTAACACCTGTTGGGGAAGGCAAAACCTCTCTTGTGAAGGTTGTCAATTGTTAAGGCTTTGTTGTGGAAAGCAATCCATGCAAAGAAGTTGATTTTAGGGATGACTCCTTTCCTCCACACAGTATTCCACCTGTAGTCCAGAGCAGTCTTGGTGGTAAGAAACTCATAAGCTGATTTAACAAAAAAAAGCCCATCCTCCGTACCACTCCAGATGATTCTGTCATTCCTCCTGGCAGAAGGAATTAAAATCGACTGGAGGATATTTGCAAGAAAGGTAACCTCATTATTAAACCCCTCCACAACTGGAATCTTCCACCGAGGAAAATGGGTGCTCCGGTCTATGAACTCTGCCACCCTGAGTTGGGAGTTAGGGTCAGTCAAACCTCTCAGCCCAGCGAGATCCGCCCTCGACCCAAGGGCTTCTTCAGTCGCCCACCTATCCTTCCAAAAGAAAATGAGGTTGCCATCACCCAAAATCCAGCGGGCTCCCAGGCTGATCAAATGTCGGGTTTGGAGCACAGATTTCCAAAAGGTCGACGCCACGGAGGAGGTCTCAGCATCCAAGAAGGAAATGGGGCCAAGATACTTCTTTTTAACCAGCTTAACCCACTCCACCGGGTCGCTAGATAGAATCCTCCAAGCGTGCTTCGCTATCAGAGCCAAATTCATAAGTCTTGATCTTCTCAACCCCAGACCGCCTTGGTCTATCCTCGAACACACCTTGTCCCAGGCAACAAGGGGGAGTCTAGATTTCTCTTCGCTGCCAGACCATAGAAAGGTCCTCTGAATCTTCTCAATTTTGGAGTGAACTGCAACCGAAAGCATGAACACCGACATGAAGTAGGTCGGGATCCCCTGAAGACAAGCTTTGGTAAGGGTGGCTTTTTCGGCTTGCGACAGGAGTTTGCCCTTCCAAGTTTCGAGTTTCTTGTGAAGGCGCTCAAGAATCATGTTCCACATATCCCCACTCGCCCGCCCGCTATAAGATAGAGGCAACCCCAGATAGGACGTAGGCAGGGAATCAATAGTGCATTCAAGAATTCTAGCAATCCGAAGTTGCTTGCGCAGGGGAGTGTTAATAAAATAGATTTTGCTCTTGATGTAATTGACCTTTTGCCCTACAGCTTGCTCATAACGGGACAGGATCCGCTTGAGCGATTTGGCTTGGGCAACGGACGCCCCAGTGGAGATGAGGGTGTCATCCACAAATTGCTGATGAGTGACAGGATCAACTCTAGAAGTCGACAAAATGCCAAAAATCTTGTTCTGACGAAGAGCCTCTTTCATGGACCAACTCAGAACCTCTGCCAGAAGAATGAAAAGGATGGGGGATAAAGGATCGCCCTGTCTGAGGCCTCTGGCGCTTTGGAAATACCCAGCTGGGGACCCATTGACCAGGACAAAAAAAAGGGAGTGGATATACAACTGTAGACAAGGTCAATCCAGTGGGGATGAAAGCCGAACTTGAGGAGGACTGCACACAAAAAATTTTGATCAACCCGGTCAAAGGCTTTGTTCATGTCGAGCTTAAGAAAAAGAGCAGCATTCTTGGAGCGGTAAGCGGAATGAAGGGTCTCATGGACAGTGATGACACCATCAAGAATGTTTCTGCCTTTAACAGTGCTTCCTTGACAAGGATCAATCAGGATGGGGAGGACTGTTTTGAGTCTATTGGCTATAGACTTGGTAAGAATCTTGTAAAAAACATTGCACAGGCTGATGGGCCGATAGTCAGAGAAACTTTTGCAGGCAGGAGACTTAGGAATGAGGGCAAGAAAGGTGGAATTGAGTTTCGGGTGGATGGATCTGGAAGCTTGAATAACCCGAATAGCATCGCACACATCCGGACCCACGACCTCCCACATGACTTGGAAGAATCGGGGGGAAACCATCGGGGCCAGGGGCCTTATCTGGTTGCATGGAGAACAATGCTTCCTTAATCTCGGATGAGGAAAAAGGTTCCAAAGCTTAATGCTTACCTCATGGGGGACTTTAGTCAAAAAATTGGCGAGCAGAGATTTTTGGACCTGAAGGTTGCTGTCCGGAGGAGTGCCAAGCAAATCCTAAAAAAAGTCAACCGCTTCGCTCCTGATTTCCTCTATCTCCCTGGTAATGCGCCCATCCTTACAAGCCACTTCTCTGATCTTGTTGGCCCCTCTGTGCCTCATAGTAGACGCATGGAAAAACCTCGTGTTGGTGTCTCCATTCTTCAACCAAAGGTCACGAGATTTTTGGCGCCAGAACGTTTCCTCCCTAGCGAGAATAGAATGAAAGTCCACCAAAAGACTCCGCTCTTCCTCCCTGAGACCCTCAGTGTAACCTTCGAGTTCCATCCTTTCCTCCAAAACCTTCAGGTTCTCAGAGATGGATTTTTTGGACTCAAAAATGTTGTCGAAAACCTCTTTATTCCAAACTTTCAGCTTTTCTTTGACCATTTTGAGCTTTAGAGCCACCCTCTTAGGAGCATTTCCTTCCACCTTCAATTGCCACCACGCTGAAACCAAACCTTTGAAGTCCTTGTGAGAGATCCACATGGATTCAAATCTGAAGGGGTTTTAAAAATAGGCCCATCATCCGCCTCCAAGAAAATAGGGTTATGGTCAGACCCAATCCTTGGAAGAGCCGAAAGGATAGCCCCGCCAAGGATAGGAATGGCTTCTTGGGACATAAAAAATCTGTCGAGCTTGACTTGAATCAAACCGCTCCCAATCCTTCTGTTACTCCAAGTGAAGGAAGCCCCTTTGAGTTCGATGTCGAGCAAGCCATTAGTAGAGACAAAATCCCTAAAGTCCTCCAAGCTGCGGCTGAAGTGGTCGGATCCTCCTTTTTTTTCGAAGGATGAAGGGGACAATTGAAGTCACCCCCTAAAACCCAAGGAAAATTACTAAAATTCTCCCTCATCTGAGAGATAGCTTTCCACATTTCTGCTCTCTCTGTGGCAGAATTTGAAGCATAAACGTTGGACAAAATCCAGGAAAAATTGGTGGTTTTGGACTGGAACAGTACATTGATGATTCTGTTGGAAGTTGATAGCAGGCTGCCCTCAAACCTCGAAGGGTCCCACAGAACCATGAGTCCTCCCACTGTTCCCACTGCAGGGCTGGACAGACAATTTGCCTTGGCCCAAATGGCCTTCGCAACTTTATCAGAGGAGATAGCATCGACCTTGGTCTCTTGCAAAATAAGGATGGAAGGATTAGTCCTCCTACGGAGATCAGCCACTAACCTTCGTTTGGCTGCACCGTTCAGTCCTCTCACATTCCATGAGAGGACTTTCATCTGGACAGTTTGAGGTTTTTCTTGCCTCCCCTTCCTTGTTGAGGGGGAGGTTTTGATGCATGCGCTTCGTCCGTCTGAGCGCCACAGTCATCCAGAACCAGCAAATGTTGGGTTCCATTTGCAACGTCATTTGCTGTCTCTTTGTCCCACCTGTCTTTGTTAGGAGGACGGCCCTGCTTCCTCTCACTACCAAAATCCACACTTTGCTTTTGGCTCCTCGTGTTTCGGGGGCTAATGTGACCGGATTGTTCACCCCTCCTTCCTAAGAGGTAATCTTCTAGCATCGTCTACGACTGGCTGAAATCGGGATGACCCATATCTTGGGGCAGAGAAACAGTCTGAGTCACAATTTGGGATGGGGTCCGTTCCTTCTCTTCCTGCGATTCACTTTCCAAGTGGGAGTCTGCTCCTTGCTGATTGTCAGCCTCAAGTTGCTCGGGGTCCGATTGGAGAGTGGGATTCTCTTCAGGCTGAGAGAGTCCGACGTAGACTCTAGAGGGGCCTGGAGATTCATGACCCTTCGCATCTGGAAGATTTGACTACTTCGCCTGACCTTCCCCATGCTCCAGGGGGTTGCCATTTTCACGCTTTTGCTTACCCGATTTTTGAAGAGGACACTGGGATTGGAGGTGCCCTTGGGACCGACACTGGGGGCAGAAAGCTGGTCTATTTTCATAGACAATAGCTTGTTTATGAAGAAAGGTACCTCCAGACCGAAGAGTGATGAAAGTTGGGAGTTTCGCCTCCAAATCTGCCAGAACGCAAAAACGGGCTTGGACAAACCTTGTTCGAGCTCGGGTGGGTGGGTCAATGGTGACCAACTCCCCAATGGAGCGCGCAATACCCCTTATGACATTTTCATGCCAGCCAAAGAGGGGAAGATTCGGGAGCCTAACCCATATTGGGGCAATGTTGATGTTATGGGTATCAGGACTGAAATCCATGTCCCACTTCCTAAGGAATAAACTTCTGCGGCCCAGAAACCATGGCCCGCCAGCCAAAATTTTATAGTAATCCTCCTTATTGTTCAGTCTAATGGCAAAAAAACCCGGGATAGGGCCGCTAGCTCCATATGACCAGAAGTCCTCCATTTGCTTGCTGCCCACTTTCGGATAGTTTCCATGTCGGGACGGCCGCCAATGAATTTGCCTATGAGGGTAAATTTCTCAAACTCCATGAAGCTTGAAAGAACTTCCATCGGGATGTCCAGCTCATCCCCAACCGAAAACAACTCTTTGGTAAAAAACCCGTTTAGGGTTTCTGAGGCCGTTGCCTGGGCATAAGACTTTTGAGCCCCACCACCCCCTTTGTCTGGTGGGTCCTTACCCCGACTGACACCGTCAACAGCCCGGTCTTCTTCAATGGGTCCGGACGCTTCCGCACCTCCGGATCCCTGGTGCCCTTCGATTGCTCCGCTGCGCCCAAGACACGAACCGTAGCCGCTCCCGGGCTCCCCTGCAGATGACTTCCCGCCCATCGACATCTCCTCCCTCCCCGCACTTGGAGACTGTTGCTCCACTCTCCGGCTGTTGGCGGCTGCTGGTTTCACCCTTCTGCTTCAATGATTCAATCTTGACTATGTTAAACATATTTCCTTTTTCATATACACAACATGTTATTAATAATAATTGCAACCTATATAAGGAATATTATTAATATTAGTGAGTCAAAATTTTAATAGTTGCAACCAATACTACATAACTATCCTACAAAAAATATAGAATCCTTTAATGGAACCATAGAATAATTTTATAATAAAGACATGTCATAGAAATATTATAGGATTCTTCTATAACATTGGAAAATCCTATTTCAACATTATCAACAATCTTATAATAATTATTGTATAGAATGTACATAATTCTATTTTAGAACTACAAAATGATTCTACAAAAATGATAGGTTACATTTTGACTATTAATACATCAAGATAGCAGAGTGACTAATAAAGATCACATAAGTTTAGGTTCCAAGACCTATTACTACGTACAACATTTTGAACTCTTTCATTTGATAGACTAATGAATAATTTGAAAACCCTTTTATTTGAACATTTAGCACAATAAATTAACCTAAATAGTAAAACCATCATCAAAACAATAGCCTCTAGCATCATGAAACCACTATTATTGAATATATTATGATCATATGGATCAACCAACATCATAATATATTTTGCACCATAAAATCGTTAGTGTCCACCATTGAAATAACCTAAGAGCATTGGGATCAACCACTCCATTCAAAAGAGTTTTTAGTTGGAAATAAAAAATCTTTAATCATGTAACCATTTATAGTTTAAGATATATATATATATATATATATATATATATATATATGTGTGTGTGTGTATTTTTCCAAAAGGTATTTTTATGGAAAATTTAGATCTATTGGACATGTCATTATTTTCATTGGTTAGCTTCTCCCTCTTTATTGGTTAACTCATTATCCATATTGGTAAGTCCACCATCCTTTGGCATCACTAATAATTATTAGAGCAACTTAAGAAACAAAGCCACTAAATCATAATAATAATCTTCAACACTAAGAAACCATGAGCATTAAATAACCTACCAACACCAAAATCGATCTAAAACAACCAAATAAAAAATTGTGATCATGGGGATCTACCACCACTAAAATCAATGATAAAAAATATTATGAGCTTAGGATTAAATATTATTAAAATAACATCAAATAACCTATAAGCATCGAGACTAACCACCAATGGAATAACCTTTGACACTACAAAACCATGGACATCTATTATTTGAACAATTTGTGAGCATTAAGATCAACCATCACCATAATATATGAGCATCAAAATCAATTGCCACTAGAACAATAACCTCTAACACCATAAAACCATCAATAAAAAATACCTTACTAGCACTGGGGTTGACCACAACCAAAATAGCCTTCAACACTATAAAACCATCAACATTGAACAACTTGTGACCATTGAGATCAACGATTGTTTCTAATGAGCCATGAGCATTAAGATCAACCACCATAGAAATAATAGCCACCAAAATAGTCCATGAGCTCAAGGGTCAACTACCATTATAATAATAATAATAAAAATAATCCATGATCATCAATATCAACCACCACTAGCACAACAACATTGAAAATTCTATGATCTTCATGATCAACTACCCCTTGAAGGACCTTTAACATATATGATTTGAATTGGGATGAACCATCCAAAAAATAATTATTAAAGTAGTTTATAATCATTAAGATTAACCATCATCAAAATCATAGCCTTTAAATCCATAAAACTATTTGCATTAAACAACCTACAATAATCAACAACAACCTTTGACACCATGAGACTAATATCATTAAACAACCTAGAATCATTCGTATTAACTACCATTAAAACAACCTTCGACACTATAAAAATACTAGCATTAAATAAGTTATAAACATTAAGTTCCATCACCATTGCATTCAAGCAATGGGAACTACCCTGGAAACTTAGGATCGACCATTGTTGCAACCAAGCTATGACAAATGCTCGTTAGCATTATGATCAACAATATTCAAAACAAGCATTGCCAATATAACTTGTAAGCATTCAAATCAATCATGATTAAAACTATTAGCCTTTAGGAAAAACTATAATTAAAATAATTCAATATTTATGATTTGAACAACCCATGAGCATTGGGATGGACCATCAAAAGAATAATTTCAAAATAGTTGATAAGCATCAATATCAACCACAATCGAAATAACAACCTTCAATGTGATAAAACTACTAACATAGAACAACCTAGAAGCATCAACATCAAACACCATCAAAGTAATAGTCAACATCATGAAATTTCTATCGTCAAACAATTTAAAAGCAATGAGATCAATAACCATTGCATTCATACCATGAGAATTATCCACAAGACTTCAAATCAACCTTGATTGCAAGCAAGTCATAAGAATTACCCATAAGGATTGGGATTAACCATAATCAAAATAATCTATAAGCATCAAGATCAACCACTATTAAAATAATAACCATCAAAGTAACTCATTAGCATTAGGGTCAACCATCATTGAAACATTCATCCTTCAGGCTCAACTACCATTAGAATCACCTTCAATATTTGTAATGGGAACAACCTATGAACATCGGGATAAACCACTAGAATAATAGTCATCAAAATAGTTTGCAAGTATGAAATCAACCACCATCAAAACATCAACCTCTAACATCAAGTAACCTAGGAGCATTGATATTAGACACCATAAAAACAACCTTTGACATCATGAAACTACTAGCATCATGTAACTTATGAGCATTGGGATAAACCATCATTACATTCAAACCATGATAGCCACGCATCAGATTCTAGGTCAAAAACCATTATAAATTACTAGCCATCTATAAACATGGGGATGAACCACCATCAAAATAATAATCATTGAAATAAGTTGCTAATATTGGGGTCAATCACCATATAACAAACTTTGGCACCATAAAACTACTAACATTAAATAACCTATGAGCATTGAGATGAACCATCACTACAAATAGGCTATGAGAATTACCACAAGCATTAGGATCAACCACCATTAGAAAAGCAACCACCAAAAGATCCCATCTACCTCAAGATCAACCACCACTAGATTAATGATCATCAAACTAGTATACCAGCACTAGGATCAACCACTATAAGTATAATAACATTGAATATCATGTGAGCTTTAGGATCAACTATTATTAGAATAACCTTCAACATCTCTAATCCAAATAACCCATAAGAATCAAAATGAACCATTGGAATGAGAGTTTGAATGATGGTTGTCAAAAAAATTCTCTAAGCATTTAGATTTACCACCATCAAAATAATAGGCTCTAATATTATGAAACTACTAGCATTAAACATCCTAGGATCACCAACATCAACCACCATTAAAACAACCTCAAGCACCATAAAATTTCTAATATTGAACAACTTGTAGCATTAGGATCAAATTCCAGTACATTTAATCCATGAGAACTGCATATATGCATTGGGATCAATAATTGTCTAGACAATAATTACTGAAGTAACCTATGAGCATTAGAATCAACCATCATTGATATAGTAACTTCCAACACCAAAAAACCATGAACATAAAAATCATCAATATTAACCACTATTGAAATGACCTCTAACACTAGAAAACCATGAACATCGAACAACTTATAGGCAACAAAATCAGTTATCATTGCAAATGAGCCACAAGAACCATTACCATTATGAGCATTGAGATCACCATAACTAGTGCACTTGTGAGATGGTCACAACATTGCTTATATAACTTTCACATGTTCCAATAAAAATCAGACATAAATATCTTAGATAAGAATCCAAAAACCAACTCAACTTAAGCATTGAAACTATAATAATGTTTTATGTGTTAAACTCCTTTATAAATTATTTTATTTTAGCCTTAAATAATGCATTTTTAAATAAATATGTATTTTATTTAAAGCCCTCAATGAATTTGATGTAGAAGTGACCAATAACATGATATAATAGTCATGCATGTCATACTCTACTTAGAAGTAGTAGTCACATCATATTTATACATGTAATTATTTCTTCTACAAACTCATGCTAGTTTTAATTTCATATTTAATCTATCAACTCAATCTTATATTTGGCAACATTTCATGAGTTTGATGCACAATAAATATATTCATAAAATAAAAAATAAAGAGGACCAATTGAAATCATAATGGTTCTTTGTTTTTGACATGTGATTTTATAGGGTTTTCTATATACTACTAAAGTAAATACTATCATAGACCCCTACGCACTTGTCCTTGAGGCCCTTGCATGTTGCAAAACCTCCAGAATGCTCTGCATCCTTGGAGAGCAATGGAATGGAGCCAGCAAGAGGGTTTTGAAGGGTTTCAACCGCGGCAAGCTTTGGCGATCGAAGAGAGAAGAGTGACGAACTTTGAGCCAAATACCAAAATCTAATACACGCAGGGTTAAAGGAAGGCTATTGATTTTTGTGCATGAACAGGCAAGTTTTGCTTAGCAATTTTTGCCATACTTGAAAGTTTTATTTATTTATGTCAAGGTCAATTTTATTTGATATATCGAACAAAAGGTGAAAAATTAGGGTTTACAAGGAGGGAGAATTCAATGGGAGAATCCTCGGTAGGAGGGTTCACACAGGGGACTTATGAGGGAAGGAATCAGAGTCCCAAGGGACCTAATACACAATCCTTTGTAAAAGTGGTTAGAGGCAATAATGGAAAGAGAGATGATACAAGAGAACAGACCCGAAAAATCCTACACACCGCGGGTAAAAGAAAGGAGACTGAAGCTGAACAAGCCAAATGAAATGGATGTTTATCTCAGACAAAAATAATCCCAGTGCTAGAAATTGCAGTTTTCATAGCAAATGAGATTGTGTATAAATCTAAGCATGCCTTAATATGCAAGTTTGTGGGACTCTAACCTTCTGTAAGTTTCTTGTACTTCTAGACTAGGAAGCATTGGGCAACACAAGGAGAATTTTATATCTTTACATTATCGAATAAATACTTCATATCTAAATTCATAATGGTGTCTGACAAGGACAAAGCTTTTTAGGGGGGTCCGTATACATAGGCCCTGCAGGTCTATTCATGCAACCATGGTGACCCACTTTTGATCCTTGAACTAAACCCTCGATAGCTTCAATTTGGCTAAAATTATTTGCACTTCCTTTAGAATACTAGAAAGAGGAAATTTTTGGAGTTGATAGGTAATCTCGTGGAAAAATACATAGGCATATCAAGAGAATCAGTGGAAGGAGGATCAGCAGCGTATGCCAAAATTTGTGTGGAGATGGACTTGGGAAAACTATTGCCAGTAGAAATTAACCTCAAAGTCAAAAGGAATATATGGCGACAACAAATAGACTATGAATTTGTGCCTTTAAGATGTAGAGCATATCATGAATATGGAAATTTGGTGAGAATTTGCCCTAAACTAGCCAAAGGAGAGACAAATCCAGTGAGTCCAAACCCATGAAACCAACCTCAACAAAAAGAAAATGAACAAGTATTTCAGACGGTTATGAGAAAAGCAACAAAAAATAATAACCAGGAAAGAGGAAGAAATCAACAGAAGGGAGGAAATACAAATCAACGCCAAGAAGGAAGGGGTCCATCCAACAAATATGAGATCCTCAGGCTAGATGATCCAATGGAAAAAGAGAAGCTACCACACTCAAATCAAACCAAAAATCTGGGAAAATCGATAGTAGAAGAGGTTCATCATCCACAACATATATATACAAAAAAACAACAATACCTAAAAGTAATGAGAGGGGTAGAAGAAGGATAATCCATATAGGTACAATTTGCATCAACCAAAGAACAACAGATAAAATATCAAGAGAAACCACAACCAGATACAGAAGGAGCTCTAGTATTGTACAATAAAGAGCCACATACATCTAAGGAGGTAATTATGGGAATAACAGATAAAAACAAAGAAAAGCCAACCCTTGGGATAAGCCAAATGGAGAAAGGGCTAAAAAATGCAAACTCTTAAGGAGTAGGTAGAAAGACAAACAAAGAAAAAATACAACAACAAGGAGAACATTTGAGAGAGGTAGGCATGGTTAAACCCATAACCAAATTCTACAACATGGGTTCCCAATGATTATAAACACATGGAATGTAAGGGGATTAAATGACCGCCCTAGAAAATTGGTTGTTAAACGCATGATAGAAGATAACTATCTAGATGTGGTTTTATTACAGGAAACTAGAACATCACTAGAAGCAATGCAAACAATATCCAAGAGATGTTGGAGGAATGGAGACTATAAGGCCCAAGTTTCCCATGGTTTCTTCGAGGGAATGGTCACTTTTTAAAATAAATATACTTTTCAGCAGTTAGAAGCAGCATCAGCTAGAGGGATCTTGATGACCAGATTGAGAGATAGAGAATCAGACTCATTCTGGCTGATTATTAACTTTTATGGGATGAAGGAAGTGCAAGAACAAAAAATCCAATGGAAGTCAATCCAGGCTATTAGAGAAGATTATCCAAAAGATAGGTTCCTGGTGGGTGGAGACTTCAATACCAAGATGTTAGTGAATGACCAAGAGGGAGGCCTAAATCATCTAAGTGAGAAGGACAAACTCCTGATAGTCCAAGCTAATAATTTAAATATGATTGACATTCAACCTCCAGGATGTGGTACTACTTGGACCAATAAAAGGAAAGGAGATCAAGAAATAAAATCAAGATTAGATAGGATATTGATATAGGAAGAAATTCAATAGTTATGGAGTTGTCATTCAAAAATCATAAACCTATTATCTTTCGACCATTTCTCGATACGTCTAAATATCACAAACAAAATACCCCAGTACAAAAAATTACCCATTCAGATTTGAGAACTTTTGGCTTCTAAACCAGGAATTTCTAGAGTTAGTTCATCTATGGTGGAAACAAGGGAAACCAGCATTTGGAAAGACACAATTTTAGCTACACTCCAGATTGAAATATATCAAATATAAATTAAAAAACTGGAGCAAATTCCAAAGATCATATTTTCAGCAACAAAGAGCAGAGCTAGTTGAGAGAATGCAAGGAGTTGCCGAAAGAATTCATTTGGAACCCCTTTTAAAGGAATTACTCTCCCATGAAAATATCTTAATGCAGAAGGAAGAGGAGCTAGATAAGAAATAAGAAACCTATTCGAAGTAGAGATTTAGAATTACTTAGCTTCAAGAAGGAGATAGGAATACAAAATTATTTCACCAGTCAACCATAGCCAGAAAATACTATAACCGGATTGATGCTTTAACAAATACAGACAGACTCCTAGAAACCACCACTTTAGGTATGCAAAAAGTATCTAATGAGTTTTTCTCCACTTTGTTTACTATAGATTCACATATGTCAAAACAATCCCAGGAGGAAATCTTGGGAAGTATCCCCAAACTAGTCTCTCAAGAGAAAAATGAGGAGCTTATAAAAGAGATCAAAGAAGAAGAGGTGAAAGAAACAATCTTCTCCATGCAATCAGGAAAAGCCCCAGGTCTTGATGGATTACCGATAGAATTCTATAAAGCTTTTTGGGATATTGTAGGAGAAGATATAACTAGAGCAGTAGAAGAAGCCAGATCCAGTGGTAGGATTATCAAATCCCTCAACCATACTTTTCTAACATTGATTCCAAAGGGAGGAGAGATGGATAATCTAACCAATTACATGCCAAAGGCCCTCTGCAATATGATCTACAAGATCATCACCAAGGTAATAACCAACAGACTAAAATCTATATTACCAAATATCATATCTCTTGAACAAGGGGGATTTGTGTAGGGCAGAGAAATATTATATCGGATTGTAATAGCACAAGAAACTATACATCATATGGGCCAAAGAAAGAACAAAAAAATATTCCTGAAGTTAGATCTATCCAAGACCTATGACAGAGTGAGCTAGGAATTTTTAGATCAAATTTTGCAAATATTTAGATTCCAGAAAGATTGGATCAACTGGATACTTGAATGCATCTCCACAGTCTCCTTTTTAGTGCTCATCAATGGAACCCCCTCCCCATTGTTCAAGGCCAACAAAGGAATTAGACAAGGAGATCCTCTCTCTCCATATTTATTCTTTGTAGAAGGACTGAGAAGACTCATACAAAAGAAAAAAGCAAAGAACAACATTACATGAATTCAAATAAATAAAGATATAGCTATCACTCATCCACAATTCGTAGATGATATAGGATTATGGGGGGAAGCAACCAGTATCAGAGAAATATTAGACTGCTACACTACAGCCACGGGCCAACTTCTAAATGAAGAAAAATTCAAAGTTTGTCTTCTTTAATATACATAAGAGAATCAGAGATCGAATAGCAAATATTCTTAGGTTCTCAATGGTCTTGTGTCCATTAGATTACTTGGGAATTCTCTTAACAGAAAAAAGCCTAAAAAAGAAATATTGAAAATCCATAAAAAGATAAATTTTTCTCAAAGTTGTCACATTGGTCTCATAGATGGTTAAGCTTTGGAGGTAAAGTCACACTTTTGAAGTCAGTGTTACAAGCAATGCTAGTTTATAAATTTTCCATTTTAGCAGCCCCAAAGAGCATACTCAAAAATTTGGAAAAATTGATGAGAAAATTCTAATGGTCAGGAGCATAAGAAAATAAAAAAATGCTTTGGTAAGCTGGGAGAAAGTCTGTCAACCAAAGGAAGAGGGAGGTCTTGGAATCAGAGCAGCAACAACAAACAACCTAGTACTAATAGGAAAGTTATACTAGAGGTGGATCACAAATCCAAATAAGTTATGGAGTCAAGTTCTAAAAGCTAAATATTACCCTGCAGACGAAATGGAGGATGTCCTATGGTTGCCATTTACAGGTGTGGTATTAGAGATATGGAAAAAAATCAAAAGAGGGGCCTCACTGATTAAGAAAGACTTACATTGGAAAGTAGGTGATGGGAGAAAAATTATTTTATGGGATGATTCCTGGGAATTCCCCCCCTCCCATTATCAAACAATACCCTCATCTTAATGGTATTAGAGAGACTCTTCATAATCAGGGCCAAACTCTTATATCTCAGTATCTCATCCCCCCAAGCCAACAATTAGAAGCTTCAGGAAGATGAAAAAATTTGGACTAGTGTTTAGGTGAAGAATGGGATGCCGAAACACGTGAACTGAAAGAAATCTTAGAAAAAAGAACATGGCTATGGAAATATGGACCTGACGAACTAGCATGGGGATATGGGAAACAAGGCACTTACACAGCGAAAGCAGGCTATCGAAAGGCTCACCAAAGTAGCAGGAACCAACCCCAACAACAACTTCCATGGAAAGAAATATGGCAACCAAAAGGTTGGTCGAAGGTTAATTATTTTATATGGTAGGTTTCTCACAAAAGCATTATGACTCAGGCCAATATGAGGAGAAAGGGGTTCATTGGACCCAATAGATGTGTAATGTGCTTCCAAGAGGTAAAAACTATAAACCACCTCATTTTTTATCGCTGTTATGCTTACACAATATGGAATTGGTGGTACTCAATATTTAGCCAAACAAAATGGTATCCTTCTAATGGTAGTAATTTTTGGGACTATTGGTCACATAACACATTCAAATCCAAAACACTAAGCACAATTTTAAATTTAGGGATTGGCTTCATCTGCTAGCAAATATGGTTGGAACGGAACAACAAAATTTTTAAAGAGGAATTAGTTTCAAAAGAGAGGACCTCGGGGATTATGTTAAGGAAGTTATTAGAAATAGTGCAAATCAAAGTATAGGAAGAATCTCCGATGACAGAGGTAGAACAAGACATCTGGGCACAATTATGGAATCAAATGCAACATGAAAGATGTTAGGAATAGAAAAAACAACAAAGAGGGTTTCAGTAATCTTTGTTGGAAGAAGACATATACAATTAAGAAGGAGGTAAAGTTTAAATAATAGGGGATTCAAAGATCCTCGACAGATAAAAGAAAACAGAAAAACTACATTTTGAGCCTTGCCATGAAAGGGAGGATATCAAAATGGATTTGTATAAGCTGATTAGTTTTTTTTTAATAAAATTTTTACCTTTTACTCAAAAAAAGTAAATACTATCATAAACAACTAAATAAATATAAAATAATGTATTATTTTTTATCATTTAAAATAACTTATTAATTAATTAATATGTAAAGGTTTAAAAATTATTACAAGAACATAAGCATCAAAGTAAAGTAAATATTGACAAAACCAAGATCTTGTTTTTATCCATCCAATAATATTACTACTTTTAAAATTTTATTTCGGTGGAATATTCTAAAAGTTGTTGAGAATCATGCAAAACAAAGGAGATTTTGAGAGGATGAAGAGCATTTTATGTATGGTAAAACACATGTAAGGATGTAAAATTATAGGACTAGAAGGCTATATGAGTTTTTCTAATATTATTAGCAATGTTGGTGGGCTTTGTTAATGTGAAGTATGGGCTAACAACACATCATATATTTAAAATAAGATAAACAAAAAATATGTAGAAGCTTCATATCAAAAACAAAATCAAAATAGAATACTCAACTCCATATGAAATACATCTAGTAGAAACTAAGATAACCCGAGCATTCCTAAAGTCAAAAAATTTGTTTAGCTAGTAGGTCATAGAATTTTTTTATCTTGGGATAATCTTATGAAAATGAGTTTTCATGGCTACTCATAGTGTGTTATATGTAAAAAGGAGGAGAGTATAAACCATATTTTGGGATATTACTCATTAGTTTAGAAACTATGGCAATGGATTCTTAATATATTTGGTAAATGCATGGTGATGAATGACATAATTGAAGAATGGCTAAATCAATGATAGAGCACTATATATCAAACAATGTGGGATATATCAAAAGATACAATACTTTGGACTATTACACGTAGGAAAGCAACTTAGAGGTAATGGAAAGGAAGATTTGTTTAGCCATAAAGGAGGCTAAACTAACCCTATCAACTCACCCAATCCCTAATATTTAAGAAAATAGCCTTGATAGATGGATTCAAGTCATCAAATAAAATTATGATGTTGGGTATAAGAGAAACAAAAATAAGGCAAAAAATATAAAGTTAAAACCACCAAAAGTGGAGTTGGTCAAAGTGAGTTTGATGAAGCATTTAAAGGAAATCCAAGACCATTAAGAGGAGGAATAATTAGAAATAATAGAGGAGATGTCTCATAAAGCTTTCAATAGTGGATTTAAGGCGAATAATGAATTTGAAGCTTAGGGATTTTTGGAAGGGTTAAAAATATGTAAACAAATAAAATAGAACAAAGTATAGATGGAAGGTGATTTATTATTAGTAATAAATGCAATTTTGAGAAAAGAAAAGACTTCGTAGAACATACAAGAGATAATTATAGAAATACAAAACATTTCTACTAAGTTTGAAGAAATCAAGTTTACACGTGCATTAACGGAAGGAAACATATGTGCAGATAGGATAGCCAATAGATGGGTTTTAATTGAGGACCATGAAGTTAAATTCTCTTTTCTATGGTTAGAGGAAGTAGTAAGTTTAGCTAAAGTTGACAAGAAAATGTTGACTACCTAAATTAAATAATGATTAATATTTACTTTAATATTTTCCATTGGTAATATTTGCTTTATTTTATAACATTAATGTGTTTTCATATAAACTATTTATTATAATTGTTGTTGTTGCACTTATGCTTCAAGAAGGAAACTAACAATCCAAATTTGGTAAAGTGGACCATGATAGCACAAAGTTTTGGAAATATTACTCAATTAAAGTGCAATGCCTAGATAGTAGAGGTGGTATTTTGGTATTATGAAGGTTGTTGCAGGAAAATTTCAAGAAGGATGCTAAATTTTGAAATATTTGTATTCACATAGAAAATTGAAGAAGATCCAAAAAATGAAAATAAGAATTCAAAATTTTTATGAAAAATGATGTAGGTATCTAACTATAGCAACTCAATTGAGATGAGAATTAAATTTGTTTGTAAACTCTCAATCTCTAAAGGAGAGAGTTATGATTTGTCAAGGGTGGGGGACCCAAGTACAACCCCTTGTTCTCCAGCCAAAGAAAAATGAAATACATCTAATAGAAACATTTACTTTTCTTATAGAAGTAGTTGTTATGGTTTGTCTTCTAGGTTATCTAAAAAAATATTGTAAATGTGGGTTCAAGTAGAGTGACAAGTATTATAGTGGAATTTTTTTTTTTTTTTGAATTTACATGGTGGAATCGATAGCCATCACGAATCCTGGCAGGTTGTCCGACTTTTATGGCCGCCACAGTATTTTGTGTTGTCTGCCCCAGAATTCGCCACACAGATCTTCGCGCAGTCCGCCCCTATAACCACCATGCCACAATCATTTTAAACCTTTTACGTCGCTGAAAGCACTAAGAAAGGGACAAGCATTCAGTCCAACGAGGCTCGAGATTTGAACCTTGGACCTCCTACCCCTTATGGGGTTTGGTCGAACCAATTGGTCTACACCTCAGACCTAGTGGAAAAAAATTTGAATAGAAAAAAGATACATATTAATGAAACAAAATAACATATGAATGAATAGCTAAGATATCAACTTAACTAAGTATTCAAATAATAACAAGGATATAAAGGTCACTGTTGAAGAAGAATTTAGTAGGGTTATGAGGGCCAAAGAATTAGGAAGAAAAAATAGCACTATCTTATTGTATTTAATCCGACATAAACATTATCAAAAGGTATATATATGGGCAAATATCAAAAGAACATTAAATATGCTAATGGCCCAATAGAGAATTAGCTAATATCAACCCATATGTAACATAAGTAGATAGAATATATCAAAAAAGAAATATGAGAAGAGGATATAGAACTTTTGGACTTTAAGGATATTAGAAATATACAAGCACCAATTCTTTGTATATAAATCCTATGATGATATATATGCTAGTTATGTCAATACTCTACAATGACATTTATACATAAATTGTATGAAAAACCAAAGTATAAATAAATTAGAAGAAATTATTATTTGAAAGAACAATAACAACTAACACTTTAGGAAGAAATAATGATGGATTAAAATTTATAGTTTACTACAATCATGTTTCTTTTCTCAAGAAGGGTTAGAATTCACAATATTTTCCAAAAATGATCAAATCTTATACAAAAGGCATAAAAAAGGACGAAAGATAAAAATATATGGTGGGTGCCCATGGCACCATAAATAATCACTATCCATAGATATTATTGCACAACACTCCGATGACAAATAAGGAGTGTGGGGGGGTTATTTATAACAATATCAAACTCCCTAATTATATCATAAAGTTTAACCTAAGCCAACATAATAAGTGGGCTTTAGGTTAATTATAAACATTAAATAAGGTTTAATCATAACAAGGTTAACCATGATCCATTAGGCTTACATAATAAAATATAACAAATTATTAGATACATTGTACAATGAAATGTCCTTAGGCCTATCCAATACATCGTACAATGTTAGCTCCTGGCCATGAAGCAAATTACAAATTCAACACCCCACATAATTTGAATTGAGGGGGCAAGGATAGAAGACATTAGTGACAATAATATCTTCCCCCATAATGGATGCTCTGATGGGTCGTTGTAGTTAAGGCAGATCCATTTGAATCTCCCTCATCATTTGAAAGATATCCATCTTTTTCCAAGAACATAGCTTTAGTCTTCTATGGCTTCAACAATCAATTATTGATTTGATGTCCCTTCCATTTACAATATCCGTAAGTGGTCTTCATTTTCTTTGAATATTTAGCATTCCTTGTGGGCCCCTAGGTCTTAGTCTCCTTAGATTGAAATTCCTTTCCATAAACCTGTAATTGAGGAGTTCCAACACCATAATCTTGCATTGAAACATGGAAGTGCACTAGAAGAGAAAAGTTGATCAAAAGTAAGAGTTGTTTGGAATTTCAATAACATAGAAGTCGTATGAACTATGAGGTTTAATATCTGAAAGGAAGGGAAGAGATTAGCAAGGATAATCTTAATGCATTATGCATCATATTTCTTTTATCCTCTATAATTTGCAATATTTGGCCTTAAAGCCTTAAATCTCACAATATAGTTCTCAATGTTATCAAACTCACCTTGCTTAAGTGAAGAATGTTATAGTTCCAAGTGACTTACTTTAATAGTATTAACCTTTCCAAAAATTCATACAACTTTGACCATACATTGATAGGGTCACTCTCCTCTTTGATATGGAAAATCAACTTTGGTTTAATTAGTAGGGAAAATAAACCTAGGGCCTCTTCTACCTTATTGTGTCAAGCTTTATCATCAAGAACATATGCTTTGTCCCCTTGAAAGATACACCACAAGTTCTTACTTCATAGCAAGTCAATCACTTGAGTTGATCATATACTGTATTTTTTCATTAGGGCGAGTAACTAGGGCTTTGTAGTCCATCTTACATAATCTAATCCCTAAAAATATAGTAGTTCATGAACTAATGCTAACAATATATAGGGTTCCAAAAATTGTGTGATTTGAAAAAAATGGCTCAAAATGCTTTCGTATACAAAAGTTATGGCATCAATTTTTTTTTTTCTCTAATGGACCTTAAAAATAGCAAATTAAATCCTCTAACATTAGAGAAATAGTAGCCACTATCGATCTACCACTTAGCAATCCTTATTCACTAGAGTGCTCCAATCCAATTTTGCCACATTAGCTCTTTCGAGTTGTTAGATTATTACCACTTGCTCCTTTTTTATTGGTCCATGAGCATATAAAAAATAAATATGTGGAAAGAAAGGGTGTCAAATTGGCTAGAAGTCAACCAACCTAGGTAATAAACTTGAACAACAATGGAGGGACTTGACCTTGAGTCTTTGTTGTGCAAAGACCATTAAGCTAGCCAAAAAAGCACTGCTCCATTTTGAAAGCAAGAGGACTTTATTTTTATATATCATGCCTTCACAAAAAAATGATTGAAATAGTGTGTAGGGTTCAAATACACAATACTGGCCACATAAGACACCCTTGATGTCTAATATTTCTTGCCACTTAACAATTATAGAAACAATGGTGCTTTTGTAGAAGCACCTTGACCAAGTAAAAATGCATAAAGTCCGAGGATGACTTGATCTCATGCTAGTTAGCCTTCAAGTAAGGATCCAAATTACCACACCATAGATATAAATAGATATTGAATGGGTCTCCATTTTGAAAATGGTTCTTGTATATTTTCAGAGTTTTAAAAAATCTTTTCCTTTCACAAATGCATGTTGCAAGAATTTGAACCTGCATCTTCATCCAAACAACCTCTTAAAATCATCTTGCCAAGTCATGATGCCACCTATCTCAGGTGAAGGTGGGCATGTCCCTTCTCATTTGAGAAGGTATTATACACTTATATTAAATGGTGCCAAACCAAGGTGGAAATTATGCATCATTTTTTAATTTTCAAATTTGAATTTCTTGCTTGTCATTTTTATTTTTTATTTTTCCTTGTTAATTGATTTTGTAAATGAGGATTTGCATGGAAGTTCTAGAGTTTTCAAGCTAAGCAGAAGATAAAAATAATTCGTTACCTTTTGTTCAAAAATAGCTTATAAAGCTTTGAGAAGGAGATCATCCTAAATTTTGGAAGAAGAATCAAAGGCTCCTATAAATACTTTTGTGTGACCAAGTGAGGTAGCTCAAAACTTGCTCTAATACCTTGCCAAAAGTCATAATATTTTCTAGAAATGAACAAAAGCAATCCATCCACTTAAGTCTTACACAATAAATATAAAAGAGGACAAAAGATAAAAAGATATGGTGGCTGCTTGTAGGCACCATAAATAATCACTATCCATAGATATTATTACACAACACTCTATTGATAAATGAGGAGTATGCAAGGATATTTATAGCAATACTATAACCCCTAATTACATCATAAAGTTTAAACTAACCTAACATAATAAGTGGGCTTTAGGTTAATTATAAATATTAACTAAGGTTTTGTAGACACCTAAAACGCGTCATGTCGAGGCGACTACTCATATGGGACATGCTAGAAGACCATATGGAAGATCTTGGATAGATTCCAAGGTATAGCAGTGGTTTTAACCACTCATTTAGGCAGTTTGGCCTAATCAGGGTTAGCCACGGCTGACACCCATGGTTAATAGAGCTGACTGCACCTCAGAGCCACGACTAGCCTCAAAAATCAGTTGGACCTTGGCCGACCCAAAATCGGTTTCAATGGCCAATTGGTTGTAGATCAGAGCGGTTTGAGAGCGGAAAGTTCTAAAAACTTCCCTCCAACTACCCTATCTTAATCTTGGTTCTCCATGAAGCTAAGACATGGCCTACTCAAATGCTATAAGAACCCCCTCTAAATTGGAAAATAAGAGAGATGAATCTTGAGTTGAAGAGTAGCGAAGCTCTGTCGAATTACATACTTATTTGCATACATTGAGAGGAATAATTTTGCTGCCCAATTGGAGATCAAATGACATTTAGAACCAAGAAGGCTATGGAGGGCTAGGAGGAATCAAAAAACACAATCAAGTCCATTCCATCATCGATCTGAGCAATTCAACAGCCAAATCTTTTAGAGGACATCATGACAACCCTTTATCATCAATTCATCGAAGTGAATTGAGGAATCAATCCTTGATTTGAAGAACAAGGACATTCATGCCTCAACCACGATTGTCAGTCATGGCTAACAGTGCCAACCACGCGATAGACCTGCAATCAAGGTTTAATCCTAAATTTAGTTGATTTTAGCAATAGTTTCCATTTCACTTGTTTTAGATTAGTTACATTTGATTTATATTTACTTTATTAGAGATAATTGTGTGGTAGAATCATAGTTTAAGGCTCTCTTTCCTTGTATTTCATCATTTAAACAATTAAGGCAATAATTGCTACTTTTAATTCTTTCATGCTTTCAATGGTTTAATTAGGATATTAGATGGATTGATATATGCTTCCTTTACATTCTTGATGGTCAATTATCATGCTTAGAGTAGATTTCTATGCTTTATGCACTTTCTTGATTTCTAGCTTTCATGATAATACTTTGTATAATTTCCTTTAAAAGCCTCATCAAGAGAGGTCTCCTTTGCTTCTAATTGCTTTTTGTCATTTCTTGAATACAGGGTTAATAGGGTCTTGACATTCAAAGCAACAAATGCCTCTAATCATGGAGAAGAAGGCTACATTTGCCTTAGAGTAGTTTGTGTCAACCTAGGAAGCTTGTGAATTACACCTACCCTTACGTGGGGACTTTTCTTGATTGTAATAACTATATCACATTGGGTATCCCTAAGAGGGACGAATTTGTAATTGAGTTTCAATGGAAATTTAATAAAGGAAACCCTTCTTTATGTTCATTTGCAAATTTTTCTATCTTTCATGCTTTATGTGATGCTTCACTTATTACTAGCTTAGGTGTATGCATCCTGGATTGCTACAGGTTTAACCATAACAAGGCTAACCATGGTCCATTGGGCTTACATAATAAAATATTATAATTTATTAAATACATTGTGCAATGAAATACTCTTAGGCCTATCCAATACATCACACAATGTCGACTCTTAGCCATGAAGCAAATTATAAATTCAACAAGAAGTGTCATAACTTATATGATAGGTAAAATTGTATCCATTGATAGAAATCTCATTGATATTCTAAGAATTATCATGAAAATTGTGAGAAAATCTTGGTAATAAGTTATTTTAGAAAACTCAACATCGAGAAAATTGTTGACTCATGATGATTTTAGTAACAATTTCTTATTGAAAACCTGGTGAAACTCAAGATGGAAACAAGAAAAACATTTATGAAATAAAAATTGTTGTTATTTTTCCAATTTTGCTTCTTTCCTACTTAGAAATAATTAATCCTAGAGGTTAGCCATAAACTTTGAACCATGTTTACAGATCGAATCGAAAAATTTAACACTATTTGAAGTATATTTCATTCATTACCACAAGATTTTAGAGTTATTTTTTTAAATGCAATATTTAGGGCTTTCTTAGGGTTTTTTAATGCTTTCTCTCTTGTTTGTTGTTCCTAAAGCATGTAGGGAATTTTTGAGTTGCTTATGTTTTTGCTCCTTCCCCCTTTGGAAAAATAGATAGATTCTTTAGGTGATGGCCATGGAACCACTTCTAGTAGTAATAATTTGAATACCATAGCCTATATAATAACAAAAATGAGGTGGAGGATTAGATGTGTACTAAGGAGGCAAATAAGTTAAAACAAAAAAGGAAGAGAGTTGTAGTTGGACATAAGAACCTATTTTGTGGAGATGAGGTCAAATTAGAGGATGTTATTGTTGTTGTTGATGAGTCCATTTTTAGCTCTCCCATTGAAGAAGGTATTGGGAGGAGTTCAACCACAAGTTTAGACTAAAAAAAAAGGTAAGTTACCCTTGATAATATCATTGGGGGGAAGAAGAAGATGAAGGAAGTATGAACAATAATAAAATTTTGTTATTATTGGAACATTGTCTTTAATTGCATGAACATATTTGGTTGGGAATCCCTGCTAATGATATTGGGTAAGGTTAGCAAAGGTATCAAGTCACCTTCAACAAAGGATTTTAGCAAGCCATTGTTTAAGGAGTGTTTCATGAACATGCATGCTCTTATAGAAGATAAAAATAAAATATGTACTAGAAGGGGCTACAACATTCTCTTTAGTGGATGGACAAATATTGTGAACCACACACTCCTCAACTTCATAATGGTTTTGAAAGGATCCATGGTTTTCCCGAAGTAGGTTGATGCCTTACAATAGATGAAGAATGCACAAATTTTATCTAATTTATTAGAGGAGGTCATGCTAGAAGTAGGAGAAGATAATATTGTCCAAGTAGTGATGAACAAAGCAGTGACATATTTGTTTATGGGTAGGCTTTTGGAGGAGTACCATCTATTTCCTAGAGACTATGTGTGACTCAATGTATTGACCTCATGCTTAACAATACTGGCAAACTAACATGAGTGAAGAATATGTTGGAAGAGGCAAAGGACATTATATGATTTATATACAACCACACATGGGTGCTTAACTTGATGAGGGAGCATAACGAAGGGAGGGGCATCACCTAGGGATCATACAATTCACTTCAAAATTCATTGCCTTGTAGATCCTTCTAGCAACATCGCCTACTTTGAATCAAATATTGGTGACCAAGGAATAGTATACCAAGCTATCTCATTCAAAATAGGAGAGAAAATTGATGATTCATCATGCAAGAAATTATCAAGGCAATTGGTTGTTTAAATTTAAAATTTTATTTATGCTTAAAATTTTATTATTTGTTCTAAATTTAACAAAAAATGACAAATTCTTATTTGTATTTTTAATTAAATGGATATAGTGAATTACAATGATTAAATTTTATTGTTCAATTATAGGTGATAAAACCCTTGGTAAGGGTTCTTCACCTTACAAATGAAAAAAAAAGTTTGTAATGGAGTATCTATATGAGGGAATGGATAGAGCAAAAGAGGCCATCCAATATTATTATGGAGGGAATCAATGTAAATATGAACCCATTTGGCATATCATTATGAGAGGTGGACAAGACAACTTCATTGACCTATTCATGTACTAGTAATCTTAATGTCAATGAAGAGGTTTAGGGGGTTTTATACTTGCATTAACAAGATGATAGATGACCTTGCCAAAAGTTTCCTTATCCCTACCAAGATGCAAGCCTATAAGGAGGCTCAAGGGAGCCTATTTTTATCACCTTTTGTAAAGAACCAATGTCAACCTTGAGACTAGGTAAAAAATTAAAACTTTTGAAGATTGTTTTCTTGTAGTTTATGACAACACAATTACAAATGGAAGTTAGTAATTTGATTTTTTTTGTAGATTTATGGTGGGAGGATTACAGTTTAATAACTTAATCTAAGGAGGATAATAATCCACATTTTGTATTAGCCTTGTAGCACTTTTGGGTGTGGTTATAATTGGTCTCTATTTGAAGACTAAGAAGCACAATAGGTTGACACAAGAACATATTAATGACCTTGTCTTTGTACAATACAATATTTAGCTTTACATAAAAGAAGTTGAGGTGAATAAATCCTATGAGGCTATTGACTTGGATGAGCTAGATCCATTATTATATTGGATTGTCGAAGGTCTACTAGATATCAAGTTTATTGTAGAGGATATCGAGGTACTAGAGGCAAAAGCATAACATATGAGATGATTGGAGGAAATATAAAGTTAGGGAATTAGATATTATTATTTAATTAAACAGAAGGTTTAATTAATTAATTCAATTTTAAATTTCGTAAGGCTTTAATTAATTAGGTTTCTAAAAAGTTTGTCAGGGTCTAAATTTGTCAGGTTTCTAAAAAGTATTGTTAGACCTATCTTGTTGTCAAACTTATCTTCTGCTCTACTCCTGATTTTTGGCCAATGGTTTTTTCCATTAGCAATTTTGTAAATATCTATAAATATGTTTGTGATTAATAAAAATATCAGACAAGTATATTGTCCCATATTATATACCATGATGAACCCATACCCGAGGAGTCTCCAATTTAATCATTGGTAGAACGCCAAGTCAAATTATATAGCTTAAGAGGAAGGATGAAAAAATAAAAAATAATTTAAAACTGCTTTATATTTGAATTTGTATGTACTTCATTGGTTTTCATGATCTAGAACTATAATTGTACTCTTTTATGAATATGTAATATAAAATCAACCTTTTGGCTCTCCAATTCCTATTTAAAATGAATTATTTAATTGAAATATTTTATTTTATTTTTTTGGTCAAGTTTTCTTGAGTTGTTAATAAAATCTCTAAAATTGAAGTGTTGAGATTTTATCGAGTTGTGACTTTTTACTATGATTGTGTCCTTGTAGTCTTGTTGACTATTTTGTTTTAGTAACATTAAAATCCCTCTATTCTATTGTATTCTAATATATCCAAAAAGTTATGGAACTATTATAAATGGGTGTACTCATAATAACATGACTCAAGTTTGCATGCAACCCATGATAGTGCAATATATTGTAAAGCAGGAAGGGCCCTTTCCGTTGTGATAATGCAATTATATTTTAATTCAAGAGGGACCTATCTTGTTATAATGGAGTTATGTTTTGGTACAAGATAATCCTATTCAATCTAAGCCAACAACATTCCTATGCTCATTAGTACATTTAACGAGATCATTTATTCTTTCAATTACTTTAGCTATACATGAATAAATCAATTTGTATGTTTTTTAATATGTAACAAATTTTAATCAAATGAGATAAGCTAAATAGGTTAAATTCCACAATTTAAGGAGGAGACCTAGGTTCAAATCTTGCCAAGCAATAAATGTATAATTGCCAAGTTAATGTAATACCACTATGTAGTCATGATGTAATATAGCTGGGATCCATTTCAACCTTATAAAACCAATTTAAAAAATATTTGGAAAATTTGAGTGTGTTAAACAAATATTTCATAGTTAGAAGCATAAGAAACATATTAAAAATATATCTACATAACATACACGATTTATCTAAGAATGAAAAGTCACCTTATTATGAAAATAGTTTTAAATAGAATTAAACTAAAATACATTTCCATAATTATAAACATATTTTGCATGCATGCAAATATTGGGTATGGTATTTGCAACACTACAAAAAAACAAACCTCAATCACACAATCATGCAAAGTACTTAAATTATTTTAGTTAATTTGATTGAAAAAACCAATTAGAATGTTATATTGAAATAAATTGATGTATCTAAACATGCAACTTATTGTAATAGTAAATTTATGTGTAAGACTATGCAAACTCTATGCTTAACAAATATTTGATTTTGAGGACAAATTTCTCAACTATAACTATATGAACCTTACATTCTTTACTTCTAGTTGGGTGTATGCAAAGGCATTGGAAATGCAGTTTCTTATTAAAGACCCCAATTTATTGTTCTGATTAGAACTTAAATTAGTAAGTGTTTACTTTTAAGTACCAATACTAAAAATTGTTTATATGTACCTTGCTTGATTTTCTCTTATTTAGGTATGCTACAAAGGCCTTAAAAATGACTTCCTCATCAAAGACATAGTTTGATCTTTTGATGTGGACTCAAATTCACAAGTACTTGGTTTTGAGTTTTAGTCCTATAAATTGGTGTTTATATGCATCTTTCATGCTTTACTCTAGCTTGCATGTAGTTCAAAGAATTAAAAAAAGTAATTATTTGTTGAAGACTATTTATTTGCTCCTACATAGAACCAATTTCACAAGGTTTAGGTTTAAGTTTGAATCCACTAAGATTGAAATTAACAAAGGAAAAAATCAAAATAAAATTTGACATAACATATAAAAATTCATATAAATATACAATTTCATAAATTATTTATTCGAAATGTTTGACAAATTTCTTAATTTAAAGGTTTACGATTTTAATGCGTATATGTACAGGTGTAGAAGTTATAGAAAGATAGCTAATAAAAAAATAAAGTTAGGGTTTCATGTGCACTCTAAATGAGGTAAATTTATATCCTAAATTTGAATGAACTTATTAGAGCCTCCATTACAATCAACTAGTTTTGAATTTCATCCCCTAAAATTTGGTGAATTCTATCAATAACATAGCGCCCAAAAATGACTACAAATCATTTCCTTAACAAAATCTTAAACACTAAGTAACTAACTTACAAGTCTATACAAATATATGAGTTGGAAATAATTATAGGTCAATTTAAGTAGTTTTAAATTTCAAGTTCCATGTTTTATTCTTATGACTTCATGCTCCAATTGGTTTAATGGTTAAGATTCTAAAAACAAGTATTGGACTTGATTTTAAATTAGATTCCAACTAAGAATTATGATTCAAAAATAGTTTCTTTTAATACGAAGAGTTTCCCTCTCTACTAGGTCCAATCTCTAGTTAAACTACATGTTTAGTGGCTTAATCATGACACCAATGAAAGAAATTGAATTAATTGCATCATTAATCATTCTCTAATTTTGATAGTATATTTCTCTCAACTTACATGATAATTCTAAAATTTCAAGCCAAACTCTTTTTTGGAAGACATAGAGTTGAAAGATAATTTAACTAGAGTTTGACTAGAAATTTTTATCATACTCTTATTACAATATTATAATTATAAGAATAATTTATTATAATAGTACTATAATAATCATATTATTATTAGTTTTTTTTTAATAAAGGGGTAAAATTTATTGATAAAAATTTTGGATTACAGAGTACATATGAGCTCCCAACCAGGACTCAAATAAGCAACAAAATAAGCTAAAACCACCAGACAAGGTCAAAACCCGAAGAATACAACAAGAACAAACCACATTAAGTATAAAAATCCTTGTGGATAAACTCCCAAAGGCGTTGAGATTCCCCATATGAGAGACTCTCCCACTTATCGATAATCCAAGGATCCAACATCTCAGAAACCCTTTTGGCTAGGTAATCAACAACCCCATTTTATTCCCTTGGAATGTGCACAAAGGACATAAATTTGAACTCTTCACTCATTCTGAGAATTTGAATGACCACAGAGGCCAATTGCTAATTATCATCTTCCACCATTTTGTTGTTTAAAATATTAACCAAAATTTGAGAGTCGGACTTGCAGATAATCCTACACTAGCCAAGAGAAAACTCCCTCTGCAAGGCCTCAAGAATCGTAAGAGCTTCCATAAAATTGTTGGAGTGAACATATTTATAAATGGAAAAGAAAAACTGACCACGCTAGTAGAATCTCTCCCAACACTGCCAATTCAAGCATGTCTAGGATTACTCCTGGACGACCCATTAGTATTAATTTTTAGAACTCCTCTAGGGGGCGACCTCCACCTGCCATCTCTCCTAACCTTCTTGCTAAGGTGAGGAAACCTTCTAGGGCTAGAAGAGTTCACACCAACCCCAAAGAGACTAAGGGCCTACCGTACCTTCTCCTCCCTAGAGTCCAAAAGAGGGTCCACATCACATTTGCTATGGATAGTTTTTTGAACCATACACATGATCCTTTTCTAGATCTATTGAACAACCAAATGATTGCCCTAAAATATGCGATGATTTTGTTTGAGCCAAATATTCTAGATTATGCAAGAAGGGTCCAAATTCTGATACACCTAGAGGAAGGGGGCCTTGGTCGGAGGTCTACCTAGACTACTACAAAACTCATCCAGGGAGAGCACATGAAAACAAGGATGGTTCTAGGCACTCCACCAATGGTGCAAAATATCTCTGGCAAGGGAGCATTGGAAAAATAAATGAGAAGAGTCATCCTCATTCTCACCGTAAAGGATACAAAAAAAGGGACCCTGAAATCCCCTCTTCCTCACGTTATCCCAAGTGAGGCATTTATTATGAGCTACCAGCCAAAGAAAGAAGTTACATTTCATCCAAGCATATATGTTCCACACCTTTTTCCACCATGTGACAGGGAAACTCCTAAAATATTGCTTATCAAGAACCTGATAACCATAGGCTACAAAGTAGGTTCCCTTGGGATCATGGTTCCAATCCAGAATGTCTTTACCCCTCAAAAAATAACAAGATCTCCTTGTAAGAATAAGAGTAAGCACATCTTTGTCCTTGACCAATCCCCCTTGGGACCATTCCTATGGATCTTTCCACCTGTACATCTCCAGATTTCCAAAATACTGGATTTTTTAAAGTTCTCCACATGAGACCATCCCGCTTCCAAGAAACAAACACTTAGGTAATGTAACTTGGGATATTGAGTCAAATTAGGAGGATGGCCATCCCAAGAATCCTACCAAAAAAGAGCATCTGATCCTCAATTGCAAATCCAGAACAAACCCTACTTAATTAAACTAGCTCCTCTTTTTAGAGTGTCCCAGATAACTAAACCTTTTCCAACCAAGCTGACTTTAGGGATCTCAACCTCAGAAATACCTCTCAAGTATTTACAAGATAATATTTTAGCCCAAATATGATCTTGAGAGGTACACCATATCCAATAAAGTTTCACAACCAAATCCTGCCAAAAAAAGAGCCGTCTGTCACAACCCAAGGCCTCCCTCTTGAACCAACCTACAAATAGAATCCCACCTAACCAAACTCTATTTATATTGATCAAGTTTTCTAGACCACAAAAATTGTCTTGACAAAGCATCCATGTCCTTGATGAAATGAGAGGGAGTTGTTTGCACAAAATACCTATAAATGGGTAAAGCTTGAACAACAAATTTTAAAAGCAACACTCTACCTGTAGAGGATAGTCATATGATGGTTCATTGATTCACCGTCCTTCTAAACTTATCAAGCATAGACTGCCAAGAATATCTAGGTAGAGGATGAGATGAAATCAAAATATCAAGATAAATGGAGGGGGGATTCCTGACCTGAAATCTTAGAATGCAAGCAATCCTTGCTTGAATAAAAGGAGGGATGTTGAATAAGAAAATAGAAGACTTATCCTCATTAATCAACTGTCCATAAGCACCAAGATATATGTTAGGAGACTGTCTAATGTTACCATCATCCCTGATAGTGGTAACTCCCAAAAAAGCAATATCATCAACAAATTTAAGGTGGGGAAGAGGCGGCAAACTACTATCCCACTTCCACCCCTGATTGAGACTCTGCCTAACCTAAGACTTGAGAAATATTCCCAACCCTTCCACCATAACGATAAAAAAATAAGGAGATAAAGGAACTCCTTACCTCAAACCCCTTGAGCCCTCAAACGAGTAATAAGAAACATAGCTCATCACCCATATAATACATTCCTCCTCAAAGCCAAAAGCAATAAGAACTTTATGAAGAAAGGACCATCTGACCCGGTCATAGGATTTGGCCATGTCCAACTTAATGAACATAGTTTTCTCCTTAGAATTTTCCATCGAGTGAATAGCTTCTATAGCAATAACAACCCCATCCATGATTTGTTAGCTAGCAACAAACCCACCTTGCTTCTTAAAGATGATTTTACTCAACCATATCTTCAGCCTCTCAGCAATAATTTTTGTGATGATCTTATACACAACATTGTAGAGAGTGATAGGCCTGAACATATCTAGGGAATTTGATCTATTTTTTGGGAATAAGCACCACAAAGGTAGAATTTAGGGCCCTTAGCATATTTTTGTTCTTTTGGGACTCATGGACCACCTCTAGAAGATCAAATTTTATTAACTCCTAAAAATCTTGATAAAACTCAATCGAGAAATCATTCAGGCCCAGGACTTTCCATTTTTTCATCTTGAATACAATATTTTCCAACTCCTAAAGGGGAATTAGACCCATCAAGTGCTCATTCATATATCTAGAAACAATCGAGGGAATAAAATTTAGAATAAACTTTTCATCGTCATCATATGAGAGGGAGTCCTCCTTGAAGAGAGAGGGAAAATACCTCCTAGTCTCTTCTAAAATATCCCTGAAAGAAGAAAGCAGGGTACCCTAAGAATTCAGAAGAAAGGTAATCAGATTTTCATTATGGTGAGCCTTAACTAAGTTATAAAAGAAGGCCTTGTTCCTATCCCCTTCCTAAAGCCAATCTACTTGAGCTTTTTATTTCCAAAAAATTTCTTCCCTTAGTTCCCATTCAGTAAGGTCTTTCGTAACATTAGATTCCTCAACAAGAAGCTCCTTCGTGAGTCCCTGATCTCTAATATTCCTTGAAGTTTCTTCCACCCTCCTAAGAACCACCAACTTATCCAAGGATTCAGGAAAGGTTCCCAAAATTTAGTCTATTCCATATCTTCAATTTATGCTTAACAAATTGTAGCCGCTTCATAAAGGAATACATAGCGGTGCCATGAGGAGGTTTGCCATTGGTCCACCAACCTCGCATGAAATCATGAAGCTTAGGATCTCGAAGCCACATAAGTTGAAAATTAAAGGAAGGATTCTTCTTTAGCCCTAACTCCAGAGCAGAGAGTTTGATAGGCCAATGATCAGATCCCCTACCCTCTAGAATCATAGAACTAGCACTTCTGTTATTACCAATTCAAAAATTAGAGATCAAAAACCTATCCAATATTTTTGAGATGAAATATTCCCCACATATTCTATTGTGCCAGGTAAAGATCCCATTATACGACTTGATGTCAACCAAGTTCAGGGCCCAGATATAAGCACTGAAGATAGAAGAAAAAGGCTCGAGACGATTAACCCCATTGTATTTCTCCTCAAAGTCTTCAAAAAAAATCCATGGGTACAGGGGAGCTAGAATTCTTACAAAGCCAATGTACTCCCACAAATTCACTTTACCATTGTAATCAACAAGAGCATACACATTTGTAAGTAGGATGGTTTCACCATATTCATTATCATTCTCAACCATTGAAATAGACCATCGTATCAATGCCACCAACATATCCATATGCACCAATACACTGTCATTGACCCCTTCTCCACAACTTAGGAGTAATATTGAACATACTATTAGTAGCCAATTTAGTCTCCAGAATAAACACCACATCCAAAGAATGAACACGAACCAAATCATGAACTTTTTGTTTGGGGATGTTGTTCAACCCCCTTACATTCATGAAAGGATAATCATTTTTGGGGGTTAGAAAAATAGGAGTCCAATGTTCTTACCAAGCCTAACTCCACCAAAGTCTCCCCCATTAACTTAATTTTATCCTGGTCTTTCTTTCGACCCACCTTCATATTCTTATTTGAAGCACCTTTTTAATTATTTTCTGCTACAATCCCAACACCGTAGGAGTTTTGCAGTCCAAGGATGACTGCATCAGTATTTCTGAGTAGGAGAGAGCATAACTAAATCTATGCCACTTTCCAAAATAGTCTCCCTTCCAGGACTAGAACCAACCATATCACCTATACTCAGAACCAAAACCCTATATTCTTTATTTAAACCCCCTAGATTTGATTCCTTAGGTTCCACCTCAAGAAGAGACATTTATTCGGACCTGTTATATCTGCATCAGGTAACAACATTTTAGGTATCTCCATGCACTGATCAAGATCATCTAGTATTTCAAAATGGTTGAGTAGAGCATATGGCTGACTATCCTTAAGGTCTATTATTTGCCTTTCTTCCTCTGTTTTGAGGTTTTATCGAAACAAAGCCTTCTTTATCCCGATCCCCTTCTTTATCGGGGCTTTTCCTTTATCCAAATTTTGTACAAATCAAGAGGGCCAAGGATTTGAAGTTATGGATGGGATAAACTTAGGGAATTTTCTTTGTAGGTGGTCGTATTCATGGCATATTCGGTAACGAAACAAAAGAGGTTCATAGTCAAGTTGTCGATCCAAACTGTATTTCAACATAATCTGGGATAAGATTGTTTAAATCAATTTCAACACAAATACAGGTAACAAAGATTACCTTTTTATCCATCGTTTGTTGTGACGGTCCAACCGACTTCCCAAGAAGAAGGGCAATCATATGCAAGATGTTATTTCTCTAGAATTTCAATGGGAGACATGAAAATCGGACCCACACTAGAACCCGTGATGGCCACTCCTCTGATGGGTTGAAACCCACATTCCAGGGTTTAAGAAAGAGTCCCGCTTGGTTACAAAAATAGGGACCCCCTTCAAATGCTTTGTTACGATCCGCAAGACAAGAGAAAAAACCATAAAATAGCTATTCGCACTCAACATCACCTCCACATCACCTTTAGGGTTCCATGTCTTCCTAACCTAAGCCTCCATAAAGGGAAGAGAAATTTGGATGCCCATAAATTTTCCAATAAGCGCATGTTTGGTTAAATACTCCACATCTTCCGCCATTGAGTTTGGTTGAACCACTAGAATTGGCCTGGCTTCACATCGTTCCAAACATCCATTGTTCTTTAACAAGCGATTCCCGGCATACAATGGGA
The DNA here is from genome assembly GCA_028583015.1 of Wollemia nobilis. NCBI lineage: Eukaryota > Viridiplantae > Streptophyta > Pinopsida > Araucariales > Araucariaceae > Wollemia > Wollemia nobilis. Next base: position 8,640,183 of record JAQPPZ010016858.1, on the reverse strand, counting down.
AATCTTGTTCCTTCCAATCATTTTTAGATGAAAAAACATCGCTAGCATGCATGCTCTGTGATGGGCCCGACGATATCACAATATTCCTCCAATTGTTCAGACCTCCTCCAGAAACTATTGCCATCCCCACAGAGCAGTTTTTCCTCCACTATTATTATTAGTTGATTAAATCATAGGAATATGTATTTTTTTTTAAATCTGTTTCATGAGATTGAAATGAGCTTGGTGATGCATTTATCATTTGACAAGATTTGAACTTGAAAGGCAAGAAATTTAACTAATTGAGCTAATGTCATTTAATTTTTAGTTTTTGAAATATATTGTGTATGGAACCTTAATTAAATTTTATTTATGTTAGTCTTATCTTGTTATTATTATTATTATTTGATAAATATGCCACTAAAACCCTAATATTATAATTTTAAGTTTAATTCTATTTTATTTTTTAACTTATAGGTTTAGTAAAACAATAACGAACTATTAATAAGTTTGTTATCATATTAAAATAGGCTTGAAAATTTATATATAGAATATTAAGATATATATATATATATATATATATATATATATATATATATATATAAATAATAAGTTTGTTGTCATTTTAAAGCAAGCTTGAAAAATTATATATAGAATATTAAGATATATATATATATATATATATATATATATATATATATATATATATATATATATATATATAATTTTTCAAGCCTGCTTTAAAATGATAACAAACTTATTAATAGTTCGTAGTTATTGTTTTACTAAACCTAGAAATTAAAAAATAAAATAGAATTAAACTTAAAATTATAATAATTTTTTTTTTTTTAAAGTAACCTTACATGATGTATGTTGTATCAAAATATTAAGCAAAAAACTCTTATTGCATGACGGGTCCCAAAGAACTATAAACAAAGAGGAACTCAACTTTTTGATTCTCTATTTTATCTAGAAATCTTATAAAGAATATGATTGGTTACAATAAACATTTATATCTTTTTAGTCTAGTTTCCTATATTTGTTCAATGATCTATCGAAAAGATTTAAGAGAAGGTCTACAATTAGTAATTCTCTAGGAATATATCTAAATAACTTATTTGGAAAAGAGGCTAAATGTTATACCTAATTTATAATCAAGGCTTTTAAACAATGAAAACAACATACCATTTTAATTTTAAATGATTTTAAATCAATTTATGTATTATCACTTCTTTACAAGAACAATAATTCCTTCATTGCAAACAAATCAAAGATTAAGTCACTCTTAAAATAAAAATACTTAAGATGTCAATATCAATCTTAAATGCTTTCAATAAAAGTTAATTTCTTTGATAATAATAAATAATGCATATATCAACACATAAACACTAAGTTTTGTGATTCACTTAAGATTTTGAATTTATTTGAACTATTTCATCAACCAATAATATTGACAAAGGCATGATAATTTCTTCACTAGTCCAAATTTTTACAAAAGTTTGTAAATGATCAATTTAATGTATACCATTCAATTTATTCCTAACACTAATCCTAATTTGGAACCTAAATTATTTATCTTCTAATCAACCAAATATTAAATATATTCGATTTGGGATAATTTTTCTAGAGACAATCAATTATTTCTAATTATTATTTAATTAATTAAGACAAACCACTTTAATTAGAGATATATAATTGAATAATCAGTTTAAAATACTAATTTCAGATAAGCCTCATTAGATTAATGTCCATAAAATTTTCTATATACTCTTTATGAACTCACTAAACTAAGGTAGTTATGACTAAAATAGACAAGCATTTAATCATATAAAATTTAGTTATATTTTATGATTTCTTTAGGTCCTATTTGATAGAAAAACATGAGTATCTCCTCCGAAGCATCGTGTATTTAAAGGGTATAGGGTGGTTTGATATGATTAATGGTTGTGGTGGATTTAAAGAGTATAGCATGGTTTGATATGTGTAATGATCATGGTCATGGATCTTAAATAGCTACTTAACTTATGTATAGCTTGATCATAGCTCATACTGAAGTTATGGGTACTCTAGATAGGAGGTCTAAGCTCAAATCCAAATGAGGTTAGGGTAGTATACTCCATAGGTAGATAACACAAGAGGAGTGCCTCCTAACATGCATAGTGGACACAAGGGATGGTCTCATTTGAGTAATTCTCATGGGCCTTAAAAAGTTCTATTAAATTAACTAATTAACACAATTAAAATTCTAGAGGCATTAAAGTTAAAATAGTTTTTGTTACTTTAAATATGGTTTTAACCAAATTCAAAAGTCCACTTGAAAATTGGCTTGCATGTAACCTTAATGAGATTTCAAGGGGATCTAGCTAAATACACATTTCCCCATAGGTTTCATTGTCAAGAGATTGTCATATACTAAAAATATGTTAGATTTAGGTATGAGGGCATTTAAACTTGAAAGATATACATTTCTTTGATGTGGTGCACATAGGAGATGCTATGAATTCAAGTATAAGAAGCCAATCAAACCTCTTTTTTTCTTTACACAATCAAGTACAAGAATTTTAATTATAAGAGGTTTTTTAATTAAATTTAAATTAAATTCCATACAACGGAAACCTTCAAGTTGACATGGACAACCAACCTAAGTGCACCTAAGATGAAAGTGGCATGCTTGAAGATGAGCTTTAGTTTTGATGTCTACAATATTATACATCTTGTGACAAAATTAAAAACAAAGCTTTTGAATCATGAAACTTTGTAACCTCACCTAACTTGTATACATTATGAAGTTATAGTTCATTCATACTAAATAGAAAACTCAAGGATTATGTAATATAAAATTTTCCTCCCATGCACATGTATAGAAAGGTCAATATTTTTATATTTTTTATTACATTTCAAATCTAAGTCAAACTTCACCATATATATAAGACATTTTGTAAAGTCAATCATTCAACTCTTTAAGCCTTCTCCATCTAATGTTCTAATTGATTTTTTTACATAGAATTCATAAATTTTTTGATATATAATTCATTCAATACCAATAAAAAGAACCTATGATAACTTTTTAAAAGTGAACATGTGATTGATGTTATAAATATAATTATTAAATAAAATTGATCATACAAAACTTAGGTTATTTGAATTAAAAAAAAAAAATTATATTCTCAATTAGCTTTATTTTTTTCTAGATTGGTTATATATTACATTTTGTCCATTTAGTGGTATGACAACATGGTTTTTTACAACTATGCAATACCACCTAGTAAGATTCAAACATGAGTCTCATCTTTAAAAGTTAATATATTTAATCAGTTGAGCTCATGCAATTTTGATCAAATTCTCAATTAACCTTTATCACAACTTCATTGCATAAAATCCTTATTTAAATTTACTCAAAAAATAATACCATAGATAAATTATTCACTGGTTTTGAGATGGTGGTAAGGAGAAAGGAATTTCACACCATAAACCAAGGATCCAATCCTATGGGTAAAGATTAATATATTATTTACCCATGGAAATTGAGTAAATGATGCAGAGTGTAGAGTTCAACACTATAAGTCAAGGTTCAAATGCCATGGGTGAATTTTAACAGTTTTGCAAAGCATTCCATCAATTATAACATAAGGGAAAATAATGAAAGCTTGATGAGGAAGATCTTTATGGAGGAGTTATAGGAGGCAATTTTCTCATTCCACCCTAACAAGGCACCTAGCCCTAATAGATTTCCTTCATTTTTATTTCAATTTTATTAATTTTTTTTAAGGAATGACATAATGGCTAAAGAGGCCAAGAAAAAGAATTTTAGAATAAGTTATATCAATGCCATTATTATTACATTAGTTCCAAAGAAAGCTAACAAACTATTTTCAAATTTTTTGTTTAATAAGACTTTTTAAATATGATTTATAACATAGTTTAAAAAATTATGGCAACTAGATTGAAAAGCATTTTAGACCATGTAATCTTAAAGGAGTAAGGTGGATTTGTTCACGGTAAACAAATTCTAGATGGTAAATTTGTTGTTGAAGAGGCCATAAATTCCCTTCATTCCATAAAAAATCAAGTATGCTTATGAAACTAGAGATGAATAAAGCTAATATTAGGGTTTACTAGACTTTTCACATATGTTCTCAAAGTTTGATTTTGATCAAGGTTGGTGTGAATCTATTGGATGTTGTTATAATATTTTAAAATATTATATGTCGATCAATGGATCTCACATCAAACACTTTGAGTTATCTTGTAGATTTTTCTAAGGTGATATGTTATTTACTTATCTATTTATTATTATGTTGACATATAGGGGAGAGGTTTTTCAAAGACAAAAATAAGAGGAAAAATCAAAGGTATGAAGGTTGTAATAAATGGTCCCTTCAAATCTCATCTTCAATTTATTTATGATGCTTTTGTTTCAAGTCATCTCTTAATCATCGAGGCCATTGAATTAAAATCAATATCATCATGTTATGAGAATGCTACTAGATAGTTAATCGACACTACAAAATCTAGGATTTTTTTTCTTTAGCATTACTTTAGATTCACAATAAATTATTATGACCATATTAGGGTTTGAAGTTGAAAAATTACCAAATAAAATATATGGGTATTCCTTTGTCTAATAAAGCAAAGGAAAAGGAGCTTTGGGTCTCAATTTTGGATGGAATAAAATCTTTTTTTGTAGGTTGGAAAGGTAAGTTCTTAATCATGGTTCAAGACTATAAATTATAATAACTATATTGTAACTTATCCCTATATATGATCTCACATTCAATATTGCCAATAAGTATAACATCTAAATTTGTTAAAGTTTAAAGAGTTTTTCTTTGAAAAGAGTGTTAGGAAAAATTTAGGTTTTCTCTTTGTAAGTGGGATAGGGTTTGAAAAGGAAAGGATACTGGATGGGTATACTTGTGAAGCTATAGCTTGATGTGTTAGGCATTAGAAAAAAATGGTTTGAGATTATTCAAATATCAAGGAAAGAGTTGGGGAAAATGTTACTTTGATATTATATAGGTTCTCTTGATGCAATAAAATTGTTCAAAAAATAAACAATAAGTAGAGAATGAACAACATGGAAACTCATATTAGATAGTTTGTAACTGATCAATTAGGGAAACTACACAAATTTTTAGTCTAATTCTTGGTTGAAGTATTATCCTCTTACTAATCTATAGTGGAAATTGCTAACTTAGTCACATTTAGCTTGTAAAGGTCCAAAGATGAAAAATTATGTCAATAACTCCAAATCATGAACTTTTATTTACAATCAATTGAAGGAGAGGAACTCAATAAAATATCATACGAGTTCCAAAATATGCTTCAAGAGTTATATTTTCCTAATAGATGGAAGGATGAGTTGGTTTGGAATCTATCAAAAGATGGAAGATACTCAGTTAAGTTGGGATATGAGTTTATAGAGCAATCAAAATTTTCTACTCCCAATCATTTCTCTTGAAAGAATATTTGGTCACTTGAGGCCCTCCCTAAGGCCTTAACACTCCTTTAGTTATAAATCCCAAAGCAAGATGCTTGAGCCTACTTCCTAAGTGGCTTCACCATTTCACTTGTTAATTTTTTTCAAGTAAAATAATCAACTCTTGGACTCCTTTTTTATACAGGAACTTCATGATCATGTTTTACCCCTTGATGTAATCATTTTATTTTTTTGTGTTGTGAGCCTTTATCCCAACATTTCCATCGATCATGGTTTGATTGCTCTACGTCATTTTCTAAGGGATAAACTTTAGGATTCCAAGACAATTTTTGTTATCAAACTAGTTGAGATGATGTTGATGAAACATTTTTTGGAATTAAATCAAAGGTCATATAGGTATAAAGGGGAACTATTATGGGTAGTAATTTTTCTATGGTTTATGTCTGTCCATTTTTTGTCATCTAGAGCTATAGTTGTTTAGTACGATTAATGTGAATAGTCTTATTTTTAAAAAATGTTTCATTAATGATGCTATTGGAATGTGGTATGGTTCCAGGAAAGCTTAAATACTTTTATTTCTTCTTATGGATCCATTTGTGATAGCATCAACATTACTTGTATTGTTTCTACTTCAAAAGTCACTCTTATAGACACAATTTTTCTTAAGGGACCATATTTGGCTTAGACTCGTAATTTGAGCAATAGATTTTTTTAAAAGTCGGTAAATGCTTATGAGTATATTTCTACATCTTTTCATCATCTAGCTCATCAGAAAAAAACTTTCATCATCAGTAAACTTAATCAATTCATTATAAAATAAACCTCTAGAGATGGCTTCGTTGCCAATAAAAATAAGTTTTTTAATAGACTTGAAGGTAGAGGATATTGCATCAACTTTATTTTTCACCTATTTGAGAAATTCAAATTTGATGAGAGACCTTCAATATTTGCTAAAATGAATTTTTGGGATACTCACAAAAAAAGTGTTAAATCCAAAGAGGTTTCCCTTATCATCAAATTAGATAATTGTACTTTACCCACAACCTTAATATTGGTTCAGACATCATCATTCCAATGTCTAAAGTATGGAAAAAGGACAAATAGTTGGAGCATATTCATAGAGGCATCATAAATAAAAAAACAAAGAGCCTATGAGATTATGTGTGTAAAAATAAAATCTTCTAGCTTTTTTAGATTTTTTAAATTCTATATTCAAGATAGATATTCAAGCTTTCTAGGTAGTTTTTTTGTAGTTTTGAGCCTTATTTTAGTATAGAATTTCAAGATCTTTCCAATAGTAACTTGATCATGCAATTCTAAGCAATATTGAGAAAGCTATCATTGCTTTTTGATGACTTTCCATGGCCATTTTTTTAATGTTTTTCAGTTACATCAATTTTCAAAATATTTAATGCAGGTTTTGCAAACCGTTATTTGAAAAATAAAAGCATTTTATAAGATTTCTAATGGCTATAATATTGTGTGATTTGGATTTGGAATTGAGGAGTTATAAATTTTTAAAGTTAATCTTTCGTGAAAAACATTTTTTTTAACATTTTTTATGTTTTTCTATTCTAATGTAATTTTGGGTGGGTTATTCTTGGAGGTTGAGATTGGGTAAATAATGCAATCATCTTGGACCTTTACCAATGGACTTTTCGTAATAATGTTTTTGGGTATTTAATATCCCAATTATCTTTTTTGTAATTAACTATTCTAGGGTCTTATGTAAACCCTAATAGTTTTTTGGCTTCATCGTCTTGAGTTAGATTTATTCATAGAAAGAGTTGTGCTTATTTCAAACTCACTCCATTGAAGTGACTATAAGGTCAAAAAATGTTTGGATTTTTGAGTGTTTTATTACTTCTTATCTTCAAGGAATGAAATTTTTTCATGGTTTTTTCTTTCCATTTCTATATTTTTTTTGCTATTAATAAATAGTAGGGTTTTGAAAGGGACCCTTCCATTTTACAACTCCTAGAAATTCAAGAATAACAAATGAATCAATCCAGGCACAAAAAACAACTTATCTTCTTACAAATCAAAATTTTGCATTTTCTGAACAATTAGTCTTTTCTAACCAAAAGTGCAATGACCAAAACAGTAACAGTAACCCGTCCTACTACTTTTTCTACATCTGCCATGTGAATTTCTACATCTACTATATGAATAGGGTTTTGAAAGGGACCCTTCCCTTTTACAACTCCTAGAAATCCAAGAATAACAAATGAATCAATCCAAGCACAAAAAATAACTTATCTTCTTACAAATCAAATTCTATATTTTCTTAACAATACAGCCTTTTTTGACCAAAAGTGCAATGACCAAAGCAATAATAGTAACCCACCCTACATATGCACCCTATGTTTAGTCAGGGTATTCATACCCCGAATATTCCAAGATAGAAAATTCATTTTGTATCAAGTTGAGGAAGTTTTCTTCCTCCCAAAGACAAAATTATTTGTTTTCCATTGGCTACATCCTTAGCAACGACTCTAGTTCTCAATTCTCATAGATTGGGCCTTCCTCGAGAAACTAAAATTCCCAAATCACCTTCTTAGATTTCATTTTACTTCCAACAAAAAATATTGGATAATCTTTTACTCCTTTTCCAACTTAGAATCACTAGTAGAAGTCCATTCTCCTCCATATTTTTCATCTTTAGACCCATTTTGAATAATGTTAATATTTTTATTTTTCTCTCCCATAGCCAATAAATGTCACATTCTACTAAGGAGTGGTTTCTCCCAAAACCCTCGTTTCTATGTTCTTTTCCTTTAGCCCTACTAGGCAGTCTGGCTCTTTCTCAATATTCTCTACTACATGCAAAGAAGAATTTTTTTCTTTTCAATCAAAGCCTCAGTCACTAGTTCATTAATACCTCAAGGTTGAGTTTTAGGAAAAAAATATTCCCCTTCAACAATGTCATCCCTATAAAGGGTAGGAAGAACCTCAAAGATTTTTAAATATGGACCCTTACTACTTTCACCAATTTCTTTCTACCTCAGTACTTCTCCTTGCTTATTTTCCTATTTCCTCCAAACCCTCAAAGGTTGTCCAATTCTATTATTCATAACTTTATCCTTAGGATTTTTTGGGCATGTTTTCCAAATATGCCCTACCTTTTTGCAAATGTTACATAAGGGAATGGGAGTTTCATACTGAATATCTTATTCCCATTCCCTGTAATCTGAAACTAGCCTAATAGATTTAGACAGTGGTTCAACCAGATCCACTTGTACATAAAAATGCGTCGCTATCATTCTGGTCTAGGATTTAGTAGTTGAATCAAAAGCAATTATTTTTCCAATCACTTTAGCTATCATGAGAATAATATTATCATCCCAAAATTCCATTGGAAGCCTCGATAGACTCACCCATAAGAGCATTGATTGAAGAGTGGTTATGGTTGGAAAGCCTCGACTCCCCTTTTGTAAAAATATCCCTCCTCCCAAAAAACCATGGGCCCCTCAATAAAACATTTGCCATATCCTCTAAATTTGCAAAGTTAAACAACAAAAAAATATTAGGCAAAGCCACCATTTCTTTTTACCCCAAAAGTTTCCATTTATCCCGAACCCACTTCCTTGTTGTATCTAAATTCGATGTATTGCCCAAAACATTATCGACCAAATAATTTTTTTCCTTTCTAAATCACTTTGTTAGCCAATTTTTTTGGGATCTTAAGAGTAAATCTCATCTCGATCCAGAGACAAAACAAATCCTTCTTCTTGCAAATTTTGACCTCTCTTCAAAACTTGCACCCAAGAAGTGCCTCCCTTTGACCTTTCTAATGTTGTCGAATTCGAATCTACTGCTCCTAGATCCAAAGGGTTAGAATCTCTCCTATTCGCATCCTTTTGGGATTCTACCATAATAGAAACCTTACCTATCATCTTTCCTGATCCTCCTATCCCTGTCTATTATTTCTTTGAATATTCTTTAGCTTCAACGATTTTATAGAAAGAATATTATATGTATTCATGGTAAGGGTTTGAAGCATTGATGCACTTTGGATGAACCCACTGCTCTTTTGCCATATTGAACAAGAGGCTCCTTGAAACCCTAGCCCTCTATTGCTCCTCCCATCACATTTTCCAAAGCAGTAATTATATTTTATGACCTTCTAAATCTCATATAATTTCATTCTTTCCATTTGTAATGCATTTTCTTTCTATTTGATGTATTTTATGAATATTTATTAGATGTTTACAACAATATGCTCTTCACCTATGCTTAGTATGATCTGATAAATTAGAATTAGAGTTTTTTTAATTATGAGTATTGGCATGCCATATTTCTTTCTTGTTGAGACCCTAATAGACCTCAAAAATTGAAAAATCAACCCCTCAGACCTTAGGACTATTGTGTCCAACTATAGATTGCCACTTGGCATCCATTGATTTGTTGATAATTCCTAATAATTATTTACCACTTGTTTGCCACTGGATATTTAGATCAAATATAGTTTCAACATATGTTAGGATTTGATTGATTGACTAAGTATAAATAGGTGAATTTTTTTGTTTAGTGGTACAAAATGAGGCCACACTAGCCAAGGATCCATATTATCCATTCATAAGTTCTAAAGGGATTATGAGTGTTCAAATATTGGTCTTCGATGAACAAGGTGCCTTGTAATATCCAAGGTGTTAATGCTTCTAATGTGCCTTTATCCCATATTCCCTTAAAAGAGGGGCTCAATTATAATAGCACCCAAATATAGGCTTCAAAATGCTTGTTATGCATGGGGATTCAAACACATAATAAACCACATTTTAATGCATTTGCATGCTTACTATATATGACAAGGTCTTAGGTACCACCATGTCATAATTGTTAGTGTCCTTGTAGATAACATCGTTTAAACTGACCATAGCGAGCATTGTCTAAGTATAAATACGTGAATGAAATGACGCCACACCAACCAAAGATCCATATTATCCATTCATAAGTACCAAAGGGATTATAAGGGTTTGAATCTTAGTATTAGATGAACAAGGTGCCTAGTAATATCTAAGGTGTCAATGCTTCTAATATACCCTTATCCCATGTTCCCTTAAAAGAGGCACTCAATTATTGTAGCACCCAAAAATAGGCTTCAAAATGCTTGTTTTGCATGGGGATTTAAACATACGATAAACCATCTTATAATTCCTATACATGCTTAGCATATATGATGATGCCTTGGATACCATTATGTATTAGTTGTTGGTGTCCTTGTAGATAACATCATCCAAACTGACCATAGTGAGCATTATCATTCAAAATGATAGATCTTACGTCATAAACCCAAGATCTCCCTCTACAACCGGTAGAGTGACCACTCATGCACTAATATTCTAAAATAAATATTTTCCATATATCCTCTAGTTTATGTTACAATGGTGGTGCAAAATACTTTCATGTGGATTTAAATCTATGATCCAAAGCAAATAACCCAATAGTATACATGCCAATCCTTTTGGATAGGTATGAATACACACCCTCTTCTTTATGAGAGGCATTACACTAAATTTGTAAATGGGACACACAAAATTCAAACAACCTGGTATGCTTGAAAAATTCAAATTTGAATTGAAAATGGTACCAATTTACTTTTTTCTTTCAACTAGGTTGCCTTGGCTTTTGTGAGATGAGGACTATGATCACCATGCCAACTCAAATCTGCATATAAGTAGTCAAAAGTATGTTAATGATAATGAAGAAAGAAATGGAGAAGGCACAAATTATTTAGAATGTTTAAAAATATTAATGATGAGTAGTGGAATAAATTTTTCTCTTTGTCCTTATGCTAAAGATACTTATGAAGCTTTGAAAATTAATTCAATCTAGAATTTGAAAGAAGGATCAAAGGGTTCAAATAAAATTTTTACATGATCAAGTGATGCCACTTTATACTTGCTCTGATACCATGTTGGATTCCACACTTCAATATAGAATTTGGAATAAGGATTAAAGGATTCAAATAAACTTTTTGCATGATCAAGTGATGCCACTTTATACTTTGCTCCAATACCATGTTGGATTCCACACTTAATTTTAGTGATAATTTGAAGTAATCCATTCACTCAAATCTTATACAAAAATTAAAAGTGATAGAAACACAATTAATGGGTGCCCTTGAGCACCATGAATAATCAACATATTATCCATATGATGGCAAATCTTAACAATTCATTCATTAAGGCAAGAGCCTATTTAATACATGCTTTAGGGTTACAAACTAGAAGATCGATACTCATGATTAAGAGATTGTTACATGTAAGAACTATTAAATAAATATGCCATATAAAATTAGATGGCCTAATCATCTAAAGATACATGACCTAATTATAATATTAAAATAATGTAATAAAATATTCTTAACATCCCCCCTTATTACATTATTTGGGATAGGAAATATTAGGACCCCCCTTAAGTTAGAGGAGTCTAGGCTTTAGCTCTTGGCTTTGGATATTTGCTCTTTACTCTTGCTCTTGATCTATCTCTTAGCTATAGCTCTTAGCTCTAGCTCTTCACTCTTCGCTCTTGCTCTAGCTCTTAGCTATGGCTCTTGGCTTTGGATCCTAGATCTGGCTCTAGCTATGGCTTTGGCTCTTTAGATATTGGATCTGGATCTTTAGATCTTGAATCTAATAATTACTTTGGCTATTGGCCCTTTTGATTTAACTTGAACTTGGATAGACACATTTGGGTCTACCTATGGGTCTGCCTTTGGATTTATTATCTCTAAGTGTGCTACCTCTGTTTTAGTTGCCTTTAAGTCTATTGTCTCTAGGTTAGCTACCTTTAAGTTTTCCTCTAGGTATTTCATTGGGTCTACCTCTTAGGTTGCCACTAGGATTGCTACCTTAAGATCTACATCTGAGTTTTCCTTCGGGTTTTCCACTAGATCTGCTACATATAGGCCTACCACTAAGTTTGGTACCTCTAGGTTTTCCTCTAGGTCTTCCATAGGTTTTACCTCTGGTTTTACTACCTCTAGGACTACTTTTAGAAGATTATAGTTGTCATGGTTGCTACCAGTGCTGCATTAGGAGTAAACTGGACATCTAGGGAAAAAAAACCATTTTTGTAGGAATCAATTGCCATATTCTCATAATTTTTGGTGATGAAACACTTATTGCGGCCATTATCAACTTTGAAATCAACCATCATGATTTGATCTAGTATTTGTGTCATAGAAAACAAGTTGTTTGTAAGGTATGATACATATAGTATATTTTTAATGATGCATTTCCCATCTAGAAGATGAACCAAAAAATTGCCTACTTCTTTGACCTTGTAGGTTTTATTGTCGGTGATGGTCATTAGTTTCTCTTATTTGGATTTCAAGGTATCAAACAAGTATTTATCCACTATCATGTGCTAGCTAGAACTATAATCAATGTACTAAGCATCATCTTTGGTTTTGATTGTAACCTTTCTCATGAGCACCTTGTATGCCTATTCAAACTTTGAATCTATTTCTTCAATTGCAATGTGTCCTTTATGTTGTTCTAATTGGGGGCATGGCTTGTTTTTATTCTTCTATAGAGGTTTATGGACTTTATCACCATGTGTGGTTTAATTGTACTAACAATGTTTAATATAATGTCCTTCTATTTCATAGATATGGCAATACCTCTTTTGCTTCTAAGGTTGCTTCTGTGATGATGAGGATGAGGAGGAAGGACTATTCTACGAAGATCCTTTTTGCATTTTCTATTAATCATATTTTTAACTAATGAGTGTATTTTTTGAGAACTAGTTCCTTGATTTATTGGTTGTTTCTTATTGCAACAAATTGACCAACCCTTAAAAGGAAACCACCCTATTGGAGACTTGTAAGAAGGTGATAAAAAATTGAAAGAAATATGGTAAAGCTCAAAGTACAATTGAAACTAAGAGCTTATCATCCACTTGTTCACCCATAGCATTCAATTTGACCTTTAGTTCTACGACTTTGCAAAGAATATACACTCTCTATATCTCCCACTCTTAATGTATAGAGTTGTGATTGAAGGTTAAGAATGGTGGACTGATTCTTCTCTTCATAGATGGTTGTAAGGGTGTCCCATGCTTGCTTGGAGGTCTTTGCTTCACAAATGTGTGGTTGGATCACATTAGTTGTAGTAAGGACGATGATCATCAGTGCTATTCGATTTGCATTATCATATTTATTTGTTTCATCCACATTGAGAGGTAGCATCTTTTGGCCTATCATAACATCCCATAGCTTTTCCACTTTTAAGGTAGTTTGCATATTTATCTTCCATGGTATAAAGTTGAGATCTTTTAGAAGCCAAGAATCTATAAGAAACACTTTAAGAATAGACATTGTTAGGGTTCCTTATTTCTCCAATGATCCTCCTTTCAATACACTACCAGTTTGATATATAGTACCTTTCAATATACCTATCCTTTTGATATACTCGTTGAATTAAAAGAATCTAGTCCTCTCGATATCTGCGATCATACATGAGATAAACCTTAAGGTATGTGAAAGAGCACAATAAGTAGTACCTAAATAGTACAAAAAGAGATTGGTCATATCTTTGACACCTTCCTATAAAGACCTTTCAAGAGAGTCTCAATTTTAAGGTTTATTAGAGCGATAGTGGCAAATAGGGTGAATTACAGAGTGAAAATTATCAATTTAGGATTTCTTTTTTCTCCCTGATTATTTATAGGGATAGACCCCAGACCCCAGACATCAATATTGAAGGTACTATAAATAACTACTAGAGGCACTATAGATACCGAATGCTACTTCAAACCATGAAGGTTTGAGAAAGGGTGATTTCTCTATTATAAATTTCACTTGTCATTCAATGCAATAAAGCATAAATTTGCAAAAACATATGAAATGCAAAATTGAAGGAAAAATTAAAAAGGTGTTAGACTCCATAAAAATGCACCTTTTTACAATCACAATGCTTGAGTAATTTTGCAAAATAGAATTTGAAATTGCACCCTTATCAATGCAAAAGAAGACAAAAAGTTTCAATCATACACCCTTAGTGCATGTAAAAAAATTGATTTTCACTTTTTTTTACTATAAAATAATCTTTTTTTAAAAATAAAATGCTTATTTAAAAAAAATGAATGTGCATTAAAAAAAATCTCCATTAAACAAAAACATGCATTTTTTAAAAAGCACCCTCTAAAAAAAAGAATGCATTTTGTAAAAAGCACCCTTAAAAAACATGCATTTTTTAAAAAGCACCCTTAAAAAAAAAGCATGCATTTTTTAAAAAGCACCCTTTAAAAAAACATGCACTTAAAAGAAAAACATTTTTTTTAAGGGCATTTTTTCAAACTAAAAGACCCCCCATAAAAAAAATCATGTGTCCTGTTGTTTTATTTATTTATTTTTAAACTTTAACAATTTTTTTAAGCAATGAAAAAAGAACACTTATGGGTTTTGAACTTGAGGGTCTGGCTAGGAAGGGAAACGTGCAACATACGCTAATCCTAAATAGAGATTGGCTCCACTATGGTTAGGTGCTTCACCATGAATTCGTTGGTGTCTATCCCAATGCCTTTGCACTTGTTGAATGAGTGGGTCATGCATCATGGTTTACCTCTATTTACAATGAAGGATTACTTGAGCAAGATACAGGGGGTGTGAAAGATTCAAACCTGAGTTTTTAGCCTATGGATGCCCTTATCTCCCACATGCTCTAGCATTAACACTCAATAACTTCTAGGCACAAATAAAAAAATCACTTTAGTTCATGAAATAGTTGTTCTTCCCAACTATCAATCCTCTTATCTATTGTTGTTTGCCTCTCAAATTGATGATTGTATCCATGAAGGTTGCCTATCAAAACCTGCATATATCAAATGAGTAAGGGCATGTTATCGGATGGTGATGATTATCCCTTCTCTCAGACCTCACACACTCTCTCAACAGGTGCATTTGAGCCATGTATTCTTTTTTGATAAACCATATTATCTTAATGTTGTAGGTTTAAAGCATACTCATACTCCCTTGTTCTAATACCAATGATAACAAAACTTAGCAATTCATAGTCCCTGGGGGGATAGCACAACGGTTTGAGCTTTGGCTCTTCTTCAGGAGGTCCAAGATTCAAACCGCAATGTGGGCAAGTGTGTGAGGGGGTGGGTGTGTGTTTGGCCCTTATTGATAAGCTCATCTCTCACTCTTATCAAAGGTCATAGTTGTGATGAGGATGCCCAACCCTGAGTAATGATCGCAGGGGTTTCTCATACTAACCTCAATAAAAAAAAACTTAGCAATTCATTCATTGAGGCAAGAGCCTATTTAATACATGCCTTAGGGTTACAAACTAGAAGATTAATACTCTCGATTAGGAGATCGTTACATGCAAGAAATATTAAAATAATACCCCATCTAAAAATGGATGACCTAATCATATAAATATGCATGACCTAATTATAATATTAAAATAATGTAATAAAATATTCCTAATAAGGATCACAACACTTTGATATGACAAATGGAGTTACCAATGTATACTAATATAAAACCCCAAAACATAAATGAACTTAAGCCAACATAACAAGTAAACTTTAGTAAAATTACATGTTAGGTTTAACCAAAACAATGCTAAAAAAACAATGCTAACCATGGCTCATAAGGTATACATAATCAATAATTAAGTACATTATATAATAATTGCCCATAGGCCTATACAAAAGTGCATCATATAATGTCAACCTTGGCCATAAGTTAGATTACAACTTTCAACATAGACAAGCAACAACATGAATTCGGTTCTTATCTATAATGGATAACAAAACAAACATTCATAATGACCATACTACTACAATAGTGCTACAAAATTTTAATATGTGAGAAAATATGTTGATGATAATTGTTGTATCATCATTATCATCAAAACTATATGATATAAGACCACTGATCCCAAACATCTTAATCATTATGTGCCTAAGTGCATTGTTGACCCTATAAATAGATCACAGATAAAATAAAATTAGGTTTAGAGCAAATCTACATTTTGAAAAACAAAAAATATTAGGCGATTCATAGAGCTATTTATTAGAAAATAAAATTTGATAATTTGAAAATTTGTGATGTAACAAAATAATATATTTCTAATTTCATCCATAGGAGACTCTATAGAATCTATGGGATGGACAAGAAAACAAAAAATATTATAAAAATAAATTTTCTCCTCTTTCTTAAAGCTTGATTACACTTCATCACTTCAATATTGTTGATATCTTGATCCACAAAGGCTTTTTCTATGTGCATTCTATAATGTTTCATAACATCCTTAAGATATCCACCCATTATTGTAGGTAGTATATAACTTGTACAATCCTCTTAGGTCATCATGTTGTAAGAAGTTATTTTTTTATCTTATATGTTAGTGTGCATGATAGTATAATATCATATTTTTCTAATCAATTTCTCTTGCTTATAGAGTCAAGAAACACACTCTTCTTGTTTAGTAATTTTCTATGTTCTTTTTCAAATGCAAGATAATATGAACTTACTCTAAATTGACCAATAATATATTTTTTTGTATCGAAATCTTCTTCTAAAGGTGATATTTCTCTTTATAGGTGACTATAGATTGATCTCACATTTTTAAAATCTTAATTTCATACTATAATCTTGCAAAAAAAACATTTATTAATATTTTTTATGCAAAGTTTTATAGTTTTAACATGTCTTTTAGTAAATCACTTTCATCCATTTTTCATTTTTAGTCCATTTTACATAGTCTTGGTACCAACTTGTTTCTTTCGTTGTTAGTAATTTGTTTTTGTGCATATGCTTTAGTTGGATTGATATATATACATGCTTCTACTTATAAGAATAACATGATAATATCACAGGGTAAAGATTTTGAATCGTAATTTTTAATTTTTATAACAAAAAATATTTTAAAAATCTTTCAACTTAATTCGAAACATCTCTTAATACACCAAAACCCAAATAAAACAACCATATAAAATTATTAATTAAATCAATGTTTTGAAAATGATTTTTTTTTTAAATTATATAATAAAAAATAAAACTCTAAAACTAACTAATCATTAAGCCTAAAAAAATCACACTAGATATCCAAATATTGCTCCATGAATATAAAAATAAGATGCAAATTACAATGAATCATCAAAGTGTTGATTACATTTCTTCGTGATCTTAATTACAATAAGTTAATCAAATTGTTCATTCCCCTCCTCCCTAAGGTTTTATATATCATTTCAAAATGCCCTTTGAAGTGATATCCCAATTTACCACCATTATTCAAAACTCCCTCCTAATAATTGATTTAAATAAAGAGTTTAATCTTTTCAATTACATAGAAGAGTTGGTCACAATTACAATATTTTTAGTAATTGATAAAAGCAGTGTTCAAATCTAAGAACTGCTACCACCAAATAATTTTCCAATTTCATTTTATAATTTAAATTTAGATATTTTTCACACAATACATAATCATAAAAACTACTACCACCAAATAATTTTCCAATTTAATTTTGTGATTTAAATTTGGATCTTTTCACAAAATACTTATAGACATATCAGTATCATATGGAGATAAGAACATAAAAATTCGAAATTACATATCCTCTTCATTTCATTCCGTACTTTCTTCCATCTCATCGTCCAGGTCACTTTTAACCCGTATATGAATGGGATTGTTCTCCAGTCTGACGTGGCTTCTTTCAACGCCCTGGGCGGCCTGCTGCTTCAGAGCCCTCATCCTCCTCTCGTTATTTTTCACAAAGTTCTGGACATGCTGGAGCCCCTGGTCGTCCACCTCGTCAAGATAAACGTCCAGGTGGATTCCGCCGTACGCAGGTGGCAACGTGATCCCCAGATTAGTCAGCAGGTTCTTCTTGGCCACCTCCCCCGCCGTTTTTAGCGCCGCCTCTAATCTCGGCCTGATTTTTTCCCTCTTATTCTTCGCAAAATTTGGCTGTGTGAGGCTGGCGGAACTCCAGCGCCTCGGCGTGTTCGTCACCGAGGGCTCGTCCGCCTCCATTTTGGTGGCGTGCGCGTCTAACTTGTACTTGACTTTGTCAATTATCTCCATTATTTCATTTAACTGCCTCGCCAGCCGAATTTGGAGGGCCTCTAAGTGAGCTTCTCTCATGACGTACAGGTAGTAGCCGATGGGTTTGAGGGACTCGAAATCCGCCAGGACTGCGGACCTCGGCATTTTGGAGATGAGATTCGGTGAAAAATCACACGGTGAATTTGGATTTGGTTTACTGCTGCTACGGTGGAATTGAAAGTTGATTTGGGGATACGAAATAAGGAAAATGAAGAGGCAAGCTCCAAGAGACACGATCCTTATTTTATACTTTGAATTTATTTCATAGGGGTTTATTCGTAGGTTATGTTGGTTTGATTTAATAAGGTTGAGATTAGGTTGATTTTGTCTTTATCCAAGAATTTTATTTGGAAAAATTATTTGAATTTATTTTTTATTTATATTATATTTATAATATTTGGTTAGTGTGAGAAATTCTTATGGTAACGTTGAGAAATATGAGAAATATCACTAAGGACTAAGGACATAAATACATATATTGTAAATATAATTGAAACATTTTCACATCATCATCCTGGTATTACGACAACTTAACTATTTAAGCATGCATCTATTTGAACCTTGGTCTCTTCCTTTAAATTCAAGCAATTTACTTGTTTTTTTTTTACTAGGGGTTTCGGTCCCTTTTACCTAGGTTTGAACTTAAGTCTCCAAATGAAAACTCAAAGACATATCATTATGGTACTCTCACATGACAAATTTTGAGTTAAAAAAATAGGTTTTTATGAAGGGTCCTATCTCCTAGTATTGGAGTTTGAGTTTGGGTATGTGAGGTTTGAACTTGGTTTGTAGAATGAAAACCCAAAGAGTTTGAGCTTGGGTCTTTAGGGTTTGAACTTAGGTTTGTTGAATGAAAACCCAAAGATATACCACTAAGGTATCCTTCGGAGAATAAATTTGAAGTAAAAAAAATAAGTTTTTATAAGGGGTCTCGGTTTGCAGTTGGGTCTTTAAGGTTTGAATGTGAGTCTACCACTATTGTATTCTTCAATGGACTTAAAATTTTAAGTTAATGAAAGATCCCAGTTTGGTTTGAACTTAGGTCTCCTAATGAAAGATCCCAGTTTGGTTTGAACTTAGGACTTAGGTCTCCTGAATAATAACCCCAAAACAAGTGCAATTGTAACAAACTCTTGATGAAAAAAAAATGAAGTATAATAAAAGTTATTTTTCTTTAGTATTCAAATTTAAGTTTTTTTCCTCTTTAGTATTCAAATTTTAGTTTTTTTTTAAATTAAAAATATAATAAAAAAATCCTTATATTTATTTACTTTGTTTTATTTTTTAATCAATTATATTATATAAAATTAAAATAAGTTTTAATAATTATATTATATAAATTTCTTCTTAAAAATTTAATAATTAAATTAATTTAATATTTTATGTGTTTAATTGTAATATATTAATTATAAGTATGAGCATGGCAATACTAGCAAGTGAGTTAACTTTGTTCAACTTAAATATTTGTTAAGTTCATGAGAGGTCATTATTTTTTTGAGAACTTAGAAAGAATTACTATAACAATCTTTAAGCGATAATAGAATCATTTTTTAATTTTATTTTGATATTATTATTTTTTGATACATAGAAGAATCGATAACTACTTTTCTTTTTTGAACAACCGGTTACACGATCAAATCACATTACCTTCGATCATAGCGTCAAATTATGGTGCTACCACTATAATCCCTATCTCACCTTGGTAAACATGACCCGAAGTCCGAAGTGAGGGAGACCGCCGACGATTTGGGGTTGGTACTCATCAAACTGGCGCACACTCAACAGACTCAAATCAGACTACTACCTTTGCCTTAGATTGGGCATGACCGCGAGGTTTGAAAATATTAAAATATTTTAAGAGTTATTATTTTTTAACTTTTTAAAATTAAAAAAATTTAAAAAAGATTTTATGTTTTATTTATTTATATTTATAATTTAATATTTGTTATGGGTAATTTAATTTTTTTTTGGTTAGGTTATTGTGAAAAATCTCTATGACCGACGTACAGGGATCTGGGCAGTCTCCTCCCAACCATGACCCCTTTAGAGCCGAGAGCTATACTTATTAATAGAGAATTAACACAAAACCACCACACCCACCCCCTCACACACTCACCCACGCCGTGGTTTTAACCTTGGACCTACCGAAGAAGAGCCAAAACCCCAACCGTTGCGCTGCATCCCAGGTGCTGGGTTATTTGATATTAATAATAATGTTAAGATAAATGTAATTTTAAAAAAATTAATGTTTCTATGGAACATATAAGAGATCATTGTAGAAATATAAGACTCTGATCATTTCGGGCCATCTCGTATGTTGTGTTTATTATAAAGTTTGAAGAAATCATGTTTATTAGGGAAGGAAACAAATGTGCAAATAGGTTAATATAAAGGTTTAATAGATGATCTTAAAATTAAATTATTTTTTCCATGGTTAGGGGAAGTAGTAGGTTTAGTTGAAGTTGATAATTAAATATTGATTGTTTGAAGTAGTAGGCTTTTGCCCTCAAGGGTTAGGTGGATTGGCAATGCACTTACCCCTAAGAGACTTAGGTTCAAACCTCGAAGGTATGCTTGTTTGCAAAGGTAGTAGTATGCTTCGAATCCTTTGAGTGCGCATTAAACTAACAACGATGATACAAATCTCGAGTGATCGGTGGTCCTCTTCATGTAAGGTTATAAAATAACAAGGTGGTATACACACCCCTAAGGACTAGGTGGATTGGTAAGTTCTAGTCTGGCTAGGCACTTACCAAGAAGAGACCTAGCTACAAACCTTGGGGAAACATGTTGCAAAGGTAGTAGTCTCATCCGAATCCTTTGAGTGCGCGTTAGACTGATGATGATGGTACAAATACCGAGCACCCGACGGTCCATTTCACGATGGGCTATAAAATAACAAGGTAGAATAGGTTTGGTGGATGCAGCCCCTGTGGTTTGAACCTTGCGCTTGCCAACTACTAAAAATACTAGTTGTAACCAACTCTCCTATCAAGCAAAAAAACAAGGTGGTATAGGTTTGTTGGGGGTAGCCTTTAACCTTGCACTTGGCAGTTATGATTTTTTGAGATATTATTCTATTAAGATAATGCAATACGTAGAAAATAAAGGTAAAATTTTTGTATCGTAAAGCGTGTAGCAAGAAAATGTTAAGAACAATGATGAAGTTTGGAATATTTGTATTTAAAAAAAAAATGAAAAAAAAAAATTAAACTTACAAAAAATGTAGATATCTAGATATAGCAACTCAATTGAGATAAAAATGAATTTGTTTGTAAACTCTAAAAATTTAAACGTAAGAGTTGTTATTTATCAAAGGTGGATGACCCTAATACATCCCTTTAATATATATATATATATATATATTATTTTTTCATATATTTAATATACCATTAAAAACATCACTACAATTGATAGTTATAATAGTATAATTAATAATATAATTTTTGATATCATAATTATGATTATACAACCCACTAAAATATTAAATAGCATTAGTTCATTTAAATTCCTCAACTATCATGTAGAAGATTCAATATTAATCTTGCCACACAATACATGCTAATTATCAAATTATTGTAATATTACTATATAGTTATGATAATGTAAGTGGAGGTAAATTTTAGTGTCATATAACCAATTACAAAAATATATACAATATAAATGAAGTCCATTTCAATTCCATAATCCATTAGAAATCTATATTTATCTTAATGCATTTTATGCTACAAGAGCTAGGAAACATCTGACCACTTTATGTTTGAGTGTTCATTCATGCGTTAGAACTGGGAGGATGATTTTTAGCTTATAAAATCTAAGCCAATGATGATTTAAATTGGATTAATATTTGGAAAATATGGAAGAGGAGTAGATTTAAATCTGAAGCTCTTTGTATTGGGTGGAAGCTTGGATTAAACTTTATTTTGTGGCAAGTGTGGTTGGAGAGAAATGACAAAATTTTTAGAGAAATATTTTCATCCTTGGATGGTGTTTGGCAGGTCATTTAGAGCAAAGTCACGAAAACTATGGCAATGTATGCTAAAGAGGAAACTCAAGCTGATATAGGGATAATGGAGAAGGAAGCCAAAGTGCAAGAGGGACAAGATAGGTCAATTGGAGCAACGTTGCAAAAACTATGGTAGTGTATGCTAAAGAGAAAATTCATGCTGATGTAAGGGACGATGGAGAAGGAAGCCAAAGTGTAAGAAGGACAAGATAGAGCTAGTTGGAAACCACCCCTAGAAGATTGGATTAAAATTAATATTGATGGAGTTGTAAAAAGCAATCCGGGTAAAGCTTAAACTGGAGTGGTCAGTAGGAATCATGTTGGGATAATGCTTTATTGGAAACTACAAAACCTGAGCAGGACAACGAACAATGAAGCATGAGCCTTAGCTATCAAATCTAATTCTATATGGGCAATAAGACAAGGTTATAGGAGGATAGTCATAGAATCAAATTCTCAAATCTTGGTAGGAGCTTTAGATTGCATAAGCAAATTTGTTTTAGAGACATGGACGATGAGGATTCTTGTCACCCAAATTAAGAAATTATGGAGGAAATTAGATGATGTGATTTCGCTTTATGTGGGTAGGGATCTGAATAAAGTGACATACTTCCTAGCTAAAATGGGTATCGAGAAGAAGGTAGGGGTTTAATTGTGCAATGGCATGGCTATTTGAGGATACGAGGATTAGGCAGGTTGGTGAACAAATCCAATGTTTAGCTAATTTGGACAACCCTTACATATATATGATTTGGGATATTTAGCTCCAATGCAGATCCCCTTTTACACAACAGGTGTGGTTTAGGAGATTTGGCTCTAATGCAAATCCACTTTTACACAATAGGTGTGGTTTAATCTAAGGCCGGAAGAGTCTCATCCCAACTTGTAAATGATCTTTGTTTTAATATAAATTTTTCAAATTCTTTTTCAAAAAAAATCTTATGTGAACATTAATTTTATATATATATATATATATATATATATATATATATATATATATATAACAAACTCACATACTATGTCTCACCAAAGTTTAAGCCCAAGTTTTCCAAAAATATATATCCTAGTTTATTTAAAATTCTAATCTTAAATATTTTATTTAAAGTCTTATGTGTTAAAAATATTGTAAGCTTGTTATCATAATAATTTAATTAATCATGCAAGAAATTAAACCTTATTAATTTCAAACATTATATTATTGTAACTTAAATATTAAATATGACATTTTCATATTAACTTACCATAAAAGTACACATACTTCTTTAAAATAACTATATGTAGAAAATATTAGTATACTAGAATAATTTTGTACATTTATACTAATAAATATAAATTCGATTTTTTTTTATAAGATGGATGAAGGGGTTTTGAAAGGTGCCCCAAACCTTTTACAAGAGTGGATCAACCAACCAGCTGGAAACAATGAATAAAGATATCAATATAGCAAACTAAGAAAAGATCCACAAAACAGACAAACAACAAAGCTACATAATAGCTGAATATGACAAACATCAAATTTTTCCAAGGGATTGTCGCAGATCAGAGCCATTTGAAAACACAAATTATCTCCTCAATATTTCATTATCTATTTGGTTTAATCCATCTGGGAAATCCTCTTGCAAAATTGTGCATCTTTCCTACAAAAGTCCCAAGTTTGCTAAAAAAATTGTCGATCTATTTCTTTCCCTGTAAACATGCTTAATCTCAACCGCTTTGAGGGTTAAATTTTGTCTTTGGGTTTCAGCAAGTTCGTTTGTGATTGTCTAAGAAGGGACTTGAACACATTTGAGCATATTAATGTTATTCAGGGAATCCCCTTCAATAATTACCTTTCTGCCATTCAAAATTTCTAGTTGACAAACGCCTTGAAAGAGAGCTCGTGCCTCTGCAAAATGACTGGTCTGATGATCTAAATTTTTAGCAAACGCAAAAAAAATCTTCCTATCAAAGTCTTTAACCAATTCCCCTACATCGGTTGGTCCTGAATTCCCTTTAGAAGCTCCATAAAAATTTAGCTTCAACCAACCAGGAGGAGGAGGTTCTCAAATAGTAGTATGTCTATCAAGAGCTTCAGGGCAATGTTCGGGAGAATAATCTCTAAATCCAAGAGTCGACTCCACCACCAACTCCCCAACGAAAGTGACCTTATCTAAAGAAATTGCATCCATATTCTCAACAATGGCAACAACAACACAAGGTGCCACGAACTCAATCAGATAGGAGATATTTTTAAAGGCTCTAGAATTCCTTTCCTTCTAAATACGCAATCAAACATGAGGTAAACCAAAGGACCAAAAAGCTCGAAGATGTGAATATAGAAAGGGAGATATCCATTGAATGATCAAATCAAACAACTTCGGGAAAACCCAAACCACACTAACGGTCCTCGGGAATCAGGAGAAGATAGGCTGAGAGAAGGAACAGTCAGACAACAGGTGCACAAGTGGTTCTTCAACACTACCACATAGGTAGCATCTATTCGGGATAACCAAACATATTTTTTGCAAATTATCCAATGTGAGGAACTTTCCTTTGAGCCACAAACCAAAAGAAAACATTAACTTTAGGGGTAATATAAATTAAAATTATTTATAGTGAAAGGTTTGATAATGATGACTCAAAAGTACACATACTTCTTTAAAAAAACTATATGTAAAAAATATTAGTATACTAGAATAATTTTGTACATTTATAATAATAAAGATTAGTATACGAATGGAAGCTAGGGTTTCAACTACGACAAGCTAGAATTTCAACTACGATAAGTGATGGAGATTGGGCTAGGGTTTTGAGTATCATTATGGTCCCCAACCCTCACGGACGCACCACAGAAGGGAATGCATGCGATAATGGCTCCTCTCAACCGATTGTGCAGGTTTGTGTTGAGAATGGTCCACAAGGTAACCCTCGTTCTGTTGATGTAATTCTTCTATTGCTTGAAGTTGATTCTGCATGTCACAGTTTAGAATCGCACCCTTGTCGGGTATTTTGTTGGACGCATCCCTAATGAGTCTTCCCTTAGGGCTTGGGTTAATGTAGCTTGAACTCCTCATGGAGTCAAGCTAACGATGGTTCAAAACCTTACAAAGTTTTTTTTTTTTTTTTTTCGCTTTGTGGAAACAACCCATGTTAAGGTGATTTATGAACATGGCCCCTGGTACATGAGAAGCTCTCTGCTTGTTTTTTCTCCTTGGACCCATGATTTTTCTATTTTTGAGGAAAGATCTACCAAAGTCCCTATGTGGGTGGAATTCCCAAGACTCCCTCTACCTTTGTGGCCCTTTCTCAATTGCATAACAACCCCTCTAGGGCGTGTCATTTTTGTGGAGGTAGACAAATTTTTCAATGCACGCCCTCAAAAACGTGTTGCATTGAGATTGATATTTCTTGAGATCTTAAGGAGTCTATTGACATACAAGTTGGTAACACTATGCTATCCCACTGGGTCCTCTACATTAATTTTCCCAACACATGTTTTTGATGCCAATCCTCAGCACACAATATCAAAGATTGTCCCTTGATGCCACATAACAGGGACAAGCAAAGCCCCACCACACTGAGTGTGTCCACTCCTCAACCTTAGGAGGATGGTTGGACGACTGTGGGAGGGTGTAAAAATCCACATTTGGCTTAGTGCCAGTCCTTAGCATACAAGATCAAAGATTGTCCCTTGATGTCGCATAACATGGACAAAAAAAGTCCCACCACATTGAGTGCGCCCACTCCTCAACTTCAGGAGGATGATTGGATGACTGTAGGAGGGCGTAAAATTCCACATTTGGCTACTTTTAAAGGTACACAGTCCAAGTCGACACATGTCTCACAACCGATAAAAAAATGTATGAAAAGGAAAAAGTTGGTCCCTTAGTTGAAACTGCCAACAATGAGGCTCCTCAGTCTCAACAGATTCATACCCCAAGGGATGCAATAGAGGTTGCTTCACAGTCTGCCCAACCGACCAGTCCTCTAGTACATTTCCCCCTAGCTAATGCAAATCGATCTCGTAGCCCGAGAAGGGGATTTGTAGAAGAAGATGTCGATCTAGAGAAGTAACTTTATATGACCAATGTTTAGTTAGACAATTATGTTCTTGATTCATCCAACTACAATGTGTTGGAGTATCTTAGCGACAACGAGAATATGTTGTTAGATGCAGAGCCATCATCGATGGAATTGGCGGTTCCTATGGAGGAAGCAAAATCTAAAGTTCCTTCTCCTTCTGTGCGGTTTCGACGTTCTCGTAGTCCTCGACAGAGAAAAGAAGATGGAGATAGTCTACTTGAAAAACAGTTTCAACCTTTCAACTCAAGAGTTCCAATAGCTTTGTGGCATTGGACAGACACATAATGACGGAGCAATAAGTCTACTTAGTGCCTAGAGCTACAGTTCTACAGTTTAAGGTTTTTTGTTACTCTAGTTTATTTTTCTATGCTTATTTATGTTGTGTATTCACCCTTTTAGAGGTTGGTTCTGGTTTTGATTATATGAGTGGCCTTACGCCTAGAGCTGTGATCTTTCTAGCTTTCTTTTTATTGTAACCTCTTTTATTTTTATTGAATATAATTGTTGGTTTCAATAAAAAATATTTATAATAAAAAGTTTGATAATAACGAGTCAAAAATTCTAAATAAAAGGTTCTATAATAATTTTATATTAAACTAAAGATAAATATGTTTTAACTTTAAAACTTTATATAAGATGTTTAAGATTCAAATTATATACTATAAAATTGTAAACTATTTCATTATAGTTGGATAAGCAACATGTTTTTTTAAAGATTTTAGATATATAAATTATAAAAAACAAACTTATAAATTTTAAGTTTTAATAACATTAAAATAATAATTATTTTATATATGGTTCACTTTACCTCTATAAGGAACTTATATAAACCTTGTTCTTTAGGTAAACACAAAATTGATTGGATTCAATTTTGGAAGATTTAAAACTAAGATAACCTATCAACAAAGACAGGCTAATTTTTGTTTGTCATGTTAAAACAAAACATGTAATCTTCCAACGGAACGACGCACTCAAACCTTACCACCTTTAAGTCGCAACTCATACAAATACACCAAACCTTTCGTCGCACTTCGCCAAATTTGGCCAGCGTAACAACTTAGCAAAAGCTAACTATGCCTTCAAATATAGCGCCATCCGACGTGGACCTCAGGGCCGTGCAGCTCCAAACACTCGACCTAACGGCTCTCTCCTCCTCCCAACTCAAATTCCTCCACCAAGACCTCGCCTCCGCCGTCGATCTCGTCGACCGGACGATCCAACGCTTAAGATCAAAACAAGCAGACCTAAAAAGTAAACCAAAAATACCCGAATTCAAAGTACCGGCAGCGAAGGTGGACGACCCCCCGCCAATACCCCGCAGGGGACGGCCACGTAAGACCAACCCACCACGTCAGCAGTCCCAAGCCGCCGGTGACGGTTTCTCCGTTGCTGTCCGGCCGAGGCGGCGGCGGCGGCGTAGAGCTCCCGGATTCTCGAAGAAGAGCGAGAAGAAGAAGCTGAAAGATGAGCTGGAGCAGTCTCTGACGTCAGCGGGAGAAATAGCGAAAAAACACCTGCTCCAAGATCTCGGGATCGAGATCGCGTCGGGCACCGCCGACATAGATTTTGATATGCTGGGCGATGAAAAATTGCGGCGGGTTCGAAAGTTCGTCTGCGAGCAGAGGTACAAGAAGGACAAGGATTATGGGGCCCACCGGAGGGGGTGGAAGAACACGGTGGTGGTCCGCGTCATCAGCAGGGAGCTGGAGGAGGACTGCACGTACGCTTCCACGTCGGAAGAGGGGTCCAACGATATGTCCACGCAAGCAGTCTAGGAGATGGAGGAGGACTGTACGTGCGCGTCCACGTCGGAAGTGGGGCCAACTACATGTCCACGTAAGCATGCTAGGTCGGATGCCACGTCGACCCCTTTGGCCAACTGAATTTGGTGTCTTGGGGGCTGACTAGATATTTATTTGCCACGTGAGACTTAATTTTTTAAGTATGAATGTGTTTTTAGGGATGACTAGATATTTGTTTGCCACGTGAGACCTAATGGTTTAAGATGGCTAACAGGCGTAAATATTGGCAAGGTAATCGCAAAGGAAGGGGGAGTTTTAAAAACTAAGAAGTGGAGTGGGTTTGAAAATCATACATTTATTAAGATTTTGAATGTAGCTCTTCTTTATTTTTTTATCTCATTTTTGTCTCTAATATTAAAAAGGTAAAAGGCTAAAAATATATTTGCCATTATTATGAATTGATTTTAAAAATATTAAAATTTATTTTTAAAAATTATAATATTATATTTATTATTTATTAGAAGTAATTTTTAAAAAGTGAGTATATTTATAAAGAAAAATAATTATGTGTTAAAAATTTAAAAATATATTTAATAAAATAATAAATTAAAAAATATATGTTAAAAATAGATTAAATATATAACTTAATGTTTATTGTAGTGGTAAGGGTTTTAACTTTTCTTTGAAAGGTCTATAATTCAAGTCCTAAGAAGAAACAAGGATCCCTCCCAATAACCTCTTATTGTTAGGATGGAGATGCCCAGGGTTGAGTTTGCCTATCCCAACTATGACTTCTTATAAGAGTAAGAGTTGAGCTTATCAATAGAGACCAAACACACAACCATACACACACCCACCCCACACATTCACCCATGCCACAGTTTTTGAACCTTAAACCTCGGAAGAAGAACCAAAACTCACACCTGTCCTTTAGATAATATTTTAACTAAAATGTCTTCAATAAAAAACCATAGGATAAAAATTAAAAAGGTAAGGATGATATAAGCAGAAAAAGTTAACATGTCTAGTAATTAAATAAAAGAAGCTAGAAAATTATAATTGAGAGTTTGTTTGCATGTACTAATATTTATAATATAATTAGCTAGAAAATTATAATTGATAGTTTATTTGCATGTATTAATATTTATAATATAATTAATGAGGTTTTGTTTAATGGTTAGGAGATGGATAATGTTTTTTGT
Source organism: Wollemia nobilis (assembly GCA_028583015.1). Classification (NCBI taxonomy): domain Eukaryota; kingdom Viridiplantae; phylum Streptophyta; class Pinopsida; order Araucariales; family Araucariaceae; genus Wollemia; species Wollemia nobilis. The sequence continues at coordinate 8,610,685 of JAQPPZ010016858.1, read as the reverse complement.
ACTAAGGTTTGTGGCAAATATATTATGTAGTTTAATATGACTAAAGTTGAACTTAAAAAAGTAAGGATGATATAAGCGGGAAAAAGTATCACCAGTAGTAATTAGATAAAAGAAGCTAAAAATTTATAATTGATAGTTTGTTTGTATGTATTAATATTTATAATATAATTAATGAGGTTTTGTTTAATGATTGAGATATAAGAATGATGTAGTTGTACTAAGGTTTGTGGCAAATATATTATGTAGTTCAATTTGACTAAAGTTGATGTAAAAGAGAAATAACAACCCATTTAAAACTTTATTTAAAAAAATATATTTATAATAAAAATTTATAGGTTAAAGATAACATGAATGAGTCTTAGGTATTAGTTGTAAATTATGCCCTCACAATTTTTTTTTTATGATTAGGGTCATATCTTTATGTGAAGGGAGGGATTTGACTTTGGAACCTCTCTTATCTCGAGAGTTTTACACAACCCACTGCCTTCAACTCCCCCACACGATCATATACGCTCACAAATGTTACTTTTCCCATGGATTCATTATTTTTTCTTTTAAAAAAAACATGGTTTACATTTCAACAAGGATGAACATGACTTTAGGATAATCAACAATCTTATATAAAATATATAAGATTTCTTTCATAAGGATTTTTTTTATAATCTTTAGTTTTTTAGATAAAGATGAAGTGTTTAGTGATCTCGATCCTTCGAGGAATTGAATTGGGGTAGCATATCAGTAAGCATTTAGCTATTATCAATTGACCTATTCTTTTTGGGCATGAAGTGTTCGTGACCTGACTTTTTAGGGAATCGATCAAAGAAACTTATTGAGAAGCACTTGATTGCTATCAATCGACCTATCTCTCTTTGAGCATAGATGGCCCCTACCAATTTACTATCAATCTACCTATCTTCTTTTGAGCATAGATGACTGCTACCAATCAATCTATATCCTATTTTGGGCATAAATGACTGCTACTAATTCCTTTTTGGGCATAAAATGTTAGGACCAACCTATCGACAAGCACCTGGCTGCTATCAATTGACCTATTATTTTTTGGGTAGATGATCGTTACTAATCAGTCTATCCCTTTTAAGATATAAAATTTTAGAATAAAATTCAAGTTTTTATGAGGAGTCCTTGTTCCCTCGTACTAAGGTTTGAACTTGGGTTTCTTGGATCAAAAACTAAGAACTTACCGCTACAATAGCCTTTTGAAAAAACTTGTTTATAATAAGATGTATGTGCTTTATATAGGGATTTTAAAAAGGTTTAAGATTTTAATTAATTAATTTTTCTTTTAAAAATATGTTTTTTTTTTTATTTGGTTATTGTGAGAAACCCTCTATGACCAATGTGCAGGGTTGAAAAGTCTCCTCCCAACCATGATCCCTCTTAAAGTTGAGAGCTATACTTATCAATAGGGAATTTAACACAAAGCCACCACACACCCACCCCCTCACACACTCGCCCACGCCGTGGTTTGAACCTTGGACCTCCCGAAGAAGAGCCAAAGCTCGAACCATTGCGTTGCACCCCAGATGCAACAAAAAATAAAAGTTTTATTATTATTATTTTTAATTTTAATATTTTTTTTAATAAGACAAACATATAAGTATTAACATGGAACAAAATTCCAATCATGGAATATGCCACTAGACTTGCATAAGAGAGAATTTTTATTGGTTAATTACTTTTAAAGTTTTAGTTTAAAATTTCATGAAAATAAAGATTAATTTTATTATTTAATTAAATTCTTTGTTATTCTATTTTTTTGGTTAGTGTAAGAAACCCCTACGACCAATGCATAGGGCTGAGCAGTCTCCTCCCAATCATGACCCCTCGTAAAACTGAGATTTGTGCTTATCAATAGGGATTTTAACACAACCACCACACACTCACCCCCTCACACGCTCACCCATGCTACAGTTTGAACCTTGGACCTCTCAAAGAAGAGCCAAAGCCCAAACCATTACGCTGCCCCTTGGGACATTTGTTATTCTATTCCATTCTCTATAAATATGTTGGAATTTTTAAGTTTTTGTCTTCGTAATAATTAATAGATATCCAAAATTGTTATTGTTGATTATATGTTTACATATTTTTTTAAAAGCATTAATAATAACCTATGAATCCTCGTCAATTGAAATATATGTCTACATTATTTTTTCATGGCTATTTCGATCCCAACAAGAAGCGTGCCATAGCCTTTGTATAATTGCTTGTTGAAGTTCAATATGATTGTGTATGTGAGAATAAGGTTACCTTGGATTATCCCCCAAAAAATTATCACCTTTTGTCATCTTTTTTAGCTTTTTTTAAAAGCATCATCAAAATTAAGTTTGATAAATGCAACTTCTGGATACTTTCATTTTCCACGAGTTTATGTAGATCTTTCTTTTAACTACATTATTGTAAATTACCTTCACATGTATCTTCAAAACTTATGACCTTGCAATTAGTTGTATCTTTTTCCACACGAGACTTTTCATTATAGGCACTATGCCTATAAACATTTTGCAAAAAAGGTAATAATACAAATTTAAACTTCAAGTATAATTTTGAGATTTATATTTGAAAATTCTATTATTCCTTTCATGCCAAATTCCAAAAACAAATTGCAGGATCAAATCCTCTGTAGAATGCTTAACACTTTAGCTTTGAAACAATAGATCTAACATTTCATCAACTCTGTCAACAAAACAACCTAATATATTCTCATGTTAAAAAAAAATATTGGCGTATATGGTATCGTCTTTGAGTATTGTTTCTTCTAAATAGAGAAAGGAGCACAATATAAGTTGCTTGAACTTCTCTTTACCAAACAACAAAATGAAATAAAGTAATTCATAGGAGGGGTCAACAACCCCTAATGATAAATGATTACTATCTCATGGAATATAAGGGATGCTAATGCCCCCTTAAAGCAGAGGTGTATCAAGGATCTCTATTTAAGTAATAATTTTGATATTGTTTGTATCCAAGAAACTATAATAACAAAGGAAAAGTTTCCAAAACTATGAAAGTAGTATGGGCAAGATGTGAATTGGATTTTGTGGAATCAAAAGAAACAATAAAGGAAATTCTAACATGTTGGAATCTAGTTAAAACCTCCTATGAAACCATTCAAAAAACTAGGCATTAGATAGCCTCATTAGTCACATGTTGCTTTGCAGATATTTATTTCATCTTTATCAATGTTTAGGGACCTTCAACTTAGTCAGGTAGATTAGAAGTATGAAGTGGCATTGAATCCTTTATAAGAAGTAAAGACCAAAAAACCCAATTCATGATTATAGGAGATTTTAATGCCATAACCAACTTGGATGAAAATTTGAGGGGAATTAGAATATTAGCCCAAAGTATGAGAGATTTCTCAACTTCTATTCAACATATTAATTTATGGGAGGTTGAGTTTGAAGATGACAACTATACATGGACCAACAATAGGACATGCTACAACCTGATAGCAAAACAATTAGACAAATGCCTTCTCTTAGATCATTAGCTAGATGAAACCACTTGTGCTAAAATTAATACCTTGACTAGGATTGGTTCAAATCATTGCCCAATAAGAATTAAAATGGTGGTAAGTGAATTAAAAAAAGATCAAATTTTAAATATAAGCAAATGTAGGAAGACCATCCTCAATTTGTTGTTATGACAATGTAGACATGGAATTATTTAGGAAATGCTAGGTCGTATACACTTCCAAAACAAATCGAATCAATGTCATTATGTTAGGATCCTAATCCTAACATTAATCATTATTAATTTACTTACTATGTTTATGGACCATTGTGTCCCTTCACCTCATAACCATAGGTAGATATTTATATTCATTTGATTGGGTGTAATTAGACATCCATTTTTTTAGGCGAAAAACCCCTTGTGGAGCCTCCTTGGTCTGAGAGACCATGAACAGGGGGTTCTACACCGTCAAAGTCATCCGAGGGTCGCACCCGACCCTGCCCGCACCAACATTATCAATTGGATTCTAGATACCCAATTCAGCTTTTTGGTTGGGTGGAGATTTGAACCTGGGACCTCCCTTGGAGGATTGCCCTCTCCTCTCCAATTCACCTACAACACCTGGGTGTAATTAGACATCCATTTAACATAAGAAAATATATTTCATTATAAACATTGGCAGGACTTCCTCCATTGACACAACGATTCAGATTCAAGGTGATTCAGATTGTTCTCATTATTTTTGCATTCCATTCTACTTCTTCCAACTATTTGCACTGCTAGGAACCAGGTTCCTACCATCTGGTATAAAAGCCTCTTATTCCTACACTTCATCAACATCTCACCCATTGTTCTCTACCATCCTCAAAACATCCTGTTCATTACTGTTAGTGTAACCATCGTTGTTTCACCCTTCAAAAACCATTACACACCTCCCAGTTTGTCCATCCACTGTGAATACAATACCCATCGGTAAAAATCTGAAAAACTATTGGGCGGCGTCATTCTGCATCTATGGCCAAACCGGTTTCTACAAAGAGAACAACACCGTATACGTGAAGACATCAAATAAGAAAATCACAGGGAAATTCAAAAACACCTGGGAATCATCCACAAAAGCCTGATCTTTTATCAAAAAAGGACATTCAGTTAAAGTTCCCAAAAAAATATACTTAACACCGTCTAAACTGCAGGCGGAATACACAAAGATTTGTTACAGATGTTCGAAGGGGATTTTCCAGCGTCGTAGAAGGAAAATTCCAAGATTTGATAGATTCAAATCCTTCAATACAACGAAGTTTTGAAGCAAATCAGAACAGTTGGAGACGATTGTTCAGAGAAACTGGTGTATTAAAAATAAAAATCAATTGATACGCTAAGGTTTAATTATTAACAATCGTCGGATGTCTATTTTCACAACATCGAAAAGGTTCGGGTGATTAATTTTTTTTTTGTTGACGAGACAATAGTCCCACATCGACGAGGTGTACGAAACATTGTGATATAAATTAACCAAAGCATAGAATTAACTACGTGACTTTGATCACATTACATTTTGGGAACCAACTCTCGCATGTGCACCAAAAACATAACCGTTGTCCTCCGCTAACTGTTGACAGCTGCTCGCCTACCCCCTTGCGCTTGACCGTCGCCAGCTCTCCCTTGCGATTCGTGCTCGACGTAGCTGAAGGCGGGCATTTTCCACCCTTTCGAGTCACTTGTTACCCTTTTGTGCCTTACGAGTTCCCTTTTGTGCCTTACGAGTTCCATCACTCTCCTTCGTAGTTGTGTCACAAAGTGTTATCTGCCACCCGTTGATAGTTCGACTTGTGCTATCCTCCGATTGGTTGTGCTTTCCCTACCCTTTTGTGCTTTACGAGTCACTTGTTACCCTTTTGTGCCTTACGAGTTCCATCACTCTCCTTCGTAGTTGTGTCACCAAGTGTTATCTGCCACCCGTTGATAGTTCGACTTGTGCTATCCTCCGATTGGTTGTGCTTTCCCTATCCACCGCCCGTGCTATCCGCCGATTGGTTGTGCTTTCCCTATCCACCGCCCGTTGGTAGTCCAACTTGTGCTGTCCTTCGATAGTCGTGAAGATTCGAACTTGTGACCGTTGCTTACCGCCAGTTGAAAATTTGAACTCATGACTGTTGGTTACTGCTAGTTGAAGATTCAAATTCAAAAATAATTTGCAGTTGAAAATTCAAAATAAACCCTATTTTTTTCTACATAAATTGATAAAATTTGACAAAATTTTTGCTAAAAATTTAGCAAATTTGTTTGCAAATTTTTGCTAAATTGCATTAATTACAAAATTTAATTACTCTTGCCAAAGAAAACTCACAAATTGCAAACCAACCCTAAAATGGCCAATGGCAGGAGATTGCAAGACCCTATCAAAGATTTCATGCCAGAGATTCGTTAATGGCAGGAATATCTTATAAATAAAATTATAACGAAGAAGGATTTTTGCCAATGGAAGTAAGAAATTTCAAACAATGAACTTGTGACCGTTGGTTACCGTCAGTTGAAAATTTGAATGTATGACTGTTGGTTACCGCTAGTTGAAGATTCAAATTCAAAAATAATTTGCAGTTGAAAATTCAAAATAAACCCTATTTTTTTCTACAGAAATTGCAAAAATTTGACAAAATTTTAGCAAAACATTTAGCAAATTTTTGCTAAATTGCATTAATTACAAAATTTAATTACTCTTGCCAAAGAAAACTCACAAATTGCAAACCAACCCTAAAATTGCCGATGGCAGGAGATTGCAAGACCCTATCAAAGATTTCATGCCAGAGATTCGTTAGTGGCAGGAAGATCTTACAAATAAAATTATAACGAAGAAGGATTTTTGCCAATGGAAGTAAGAAATTTCAAACAATACTATACCAAAGGCAGAATATGAAAACAAGATAACAAAACTAGATTTAAAAATTGATGCCTATAACCACTTCATCAATATGGTACAACAAAATATGACACTAATCCAAGCTGACCAATCTACCGGAGGACCAACAAACCAAGCACTACTTGGGAGACCACAAACTACCATTTTGCCTAGAACTACTAAGTTGGATTTCTTAAAATTCGAAGGAGGTGACCCCACCAACTGGATTTATAGGGCCGAACAATATTTCTCCCTCTATCAAATCTTGGAGGCACAAAAGGTTCGCATTGCATCCTTCCACCTGGAAAATATCGCCACATAGTGGTACTAGTGGTACGAGAAGACTAATGTCCCACCCACATGACTAGAATTTACAAAAACCCTAATCGTACAATTCGACCCTACTAAATTCGAAGATTTCAAAGGAGCCCTTACCAAACTCTGCCAAACCACTATAGTGAGAGAATACCAAGCTCAATTTAAAAAATTATCAAATGGCTAAACACGTCATTTTTACAAAGTTGTTTCATTAGTGGCTTAAAGGAAGACATTCGATTAGAAGTACAAATGCTCAATCACACTAATATGATGTAGCCTATTGTGTTAGCCCAAATGACGGAAGAGAAATTTAATAACCAGCGTCGATTGGGAAACCCATCTAAGGCAGAATCACAAAATACTTACGCCACACTAAAACTTAACTAAATCCTACCAATTAAACATATCAGCCCTGAGGAAATAAAAGAACGAAGAGAAAAGGCCTTTTTTTTCATTGTGATGAGAAATTTATACCCAATCATAAATGTATTACATCCAAATTATATATTTTGAATGCAACTATTCCTTATCAATCAACCAACGACGAAGAGGAGATCAAGGTAGAAGTTGTGACAGATACACCCAATGATAGCACTCGAGGTCCACTAGAAATTTCTTTCAATGCCCTTGCCTGTAATTCTTCTCCCCAAACTATGAAAGTCCCTAGGTCCTTCAAACAATAAAACCTTACTGTGCTTATTGACTCTGACAGTACCAATAATTTCATCGACCCACGTGTGGCAAAATAAGCTAAAACAAGTCATGATTGGTAACGGGGGAAGGATCACTTGTAAGGAGAAAGACCATAATATTAAGCTCACCTTGGGTGATTACACCATGAAACATGATATGTATACAATTCCATTAGGAGGATGTGATATTGTCTTAGGAGTACAATGGTTACGAACACTCAGGACAATCCAATGGGATTTTACGGAATTATGGATGAAACTCACAATAAAGAATCAAACGTATACTCTTAAAGGATTAAAATCAGGCCCTTCTCCACTAGCAAGCTCTCATCGCATGGAGAAAATTATTCGCAACGGAGGTAAGGAAATGGTTGCCCACTTATTTTCTATCCAAACCACCAAGAAGTCACGAAAAGGGTTACCCCCTATCGTCGTTTCGATCCTACTATTCTTTTGACCTACCCCTCGCCAGCACTTCCACCTTCAAAGTATTCCTATTTACGAGAATATGACATTAAAATAGTGCAAGAACATGAAAAAATACTAATTGGAAAACACTGAATGAAGTTTCTCCCTTTGAGCTTTGAGGACAAAACTCTTTTTAAGGAGGGTGGCATGTTAGGATCCTAATCCTAACATTAATCATTATTAATTTACTTACTATGTTTATGGACCATTGTGTCCCTTCACCTCATAACCATAGGTAGATATTTATATTCATTTAATTGGGTGTAATTAGACATCCATCGAACATAAGAAAATATATTTCATTATAAGCATTGGCAGGACTTCATCCATTGACGCAACAAATTAGATTCAAGGTGATTCAGATTGTTCTTATTGTTTTTGCATTCCATTCCACTTATGTTTCCAACCATCTGGGCTGCTAGGAATCAAGTTCCTACCACATTCAGATTGAAAGAATGGAACAAGAACAATTTTGAAAACATTTTTGAAAAGAAAGAACTAAAAGAGAAACTTTTAAAATTCCAAAACGATGAGCACAATAAGCCAAAATCAAAGGAAAGGGAGTTGCTTAGTGAATATCATAATATTTTGAGTAAGGAAGAGAAATTTTAGAAATTAAAATCAAGACAAACTTGGCTAAAAGGAGATTAAAACACAAAGTTTTTCACAGGATGATAATAGTACAAAGATCAACATTTAGAATTAGTAGAATTAAATTAGTAGAAGGGGTTTAGATTGAAGATCATAGTGAAATTAGAAAGGAGGTAAGACTCTTTTACCAAAATATTCTAGGACCAGAGGAGATTGAAGTTCGTAATAATAAACTATTGCAAGAAATACCTTTAGTTATAACAGATGAAGATAATAACAATTTGATGGAGTCTATTACTTTGGAATAAGTTCATTCAACTATTTTCTCTTTTGATAAGGATAAATCTACATGTTCAAATGGACTCTCTACAACATTCTATCAACATATCTAGGAAAAAGTAAGGGATTCTTTATTGGTGGTAGTGTAATAGTCTAGGGTAAAATAATACATACCTTATAAAATAAATACAACATATCTTACCTTGATTTCAAAAAAGAAGTATGTAGAATTGTTTGATTTATTAGGCCCATAAGCCTATGTAATATGGATATTAGGTAATCTTCAAAGTGATGGCAAATAGGTTAAGACCACTATTAGACGAAATTATTTTAAAAGGGCAAGGGGGATTTGTGAAAGGGAGATAAATTCTAGATGATATCATAGTAGCTCATGAAGTAATGCATTCAAAAAATTCTAGAAATAAAAGAGCAATGATCTTAAAACTTGATATTAATAAATCCTATGATAAGGTTAAAATTTATGAACAACATATCTAGGGATGCCCTTATTTGAGGGGAGAATGAGGATAGAATTTTAAAATCTAGTTATAAGTAAGATTTAGAATAAAATACCAACGTGTAAAGATAGATGGTTGTCATTAGCAAAAAGAATGCATCTAATTAAACCAATCTTATAGACATTCCAACATATTATGTCCTTGTATATTATGCCCAAATTGGTAGAATTTTTTTTAATGTATACTATGTAGTCAATTTTGTGGTTAGGGTTACATGATAAAAGATTTTTTCCTTTGGGGAAATGGAGTAAGGTGTATGATGACAAAACTAAGGGAGGTCTCAGTTTAAGAGTTCGTACAGATGCAAACTTAGCTTTAAGAGAAAAATAATTTAGAGATTGTACAAAGAGAGTCAAAGACAAAAAACACGAATTCTTCTAAGTACATTGAGATCAATATCCCAAACTTAATATTTACTACATTATCACTACTAGATGGTTCTACATTATGAAACAATTTAAAAAATCAATTGATCTAGTGATTAAAGGTCTAAGATGGGTGGTGGGAATTGGAAAAAAAATTCTATTTGAATGGATACTTGGTGTGATAAAAAGCCACTCAATCTAGATCCAGTTTTGAAACCATGGATGAGATTACTTTAAGATAAATATGGTGATAGGGTTTCAAACATTATGTACAAGGATTAGGAAGGAAGATACAAATGGAAATAATTTTTTTTACAAGTATACCAGACATTATTACTAGGAGGTAGTTGAGTAGAAAGACAACAACAATGATTATCTTAGGGGAATCGAGGATAAGCTAATTTGGGAGTTGAATAGCTCATGTGATGTAAATCCAACTGCAAGAATTCAAAACAAATACCTTTCATCACATAAAAATTGTGATAAATAAAAATAACTGATAAAACCCTCCATTCACATAAAAACTGTAATACATGGAAATAAATCAATAAATGTTTTCTTTTCTCATTTTTGGATTCACTTCTCCTTTTACAATGCATTACCAAGGGAATATATATCCCCAAAGAAAACCTAAAACAAAACCCTAAAGCTTAAAGCCCTAAAAATAAAAAAAACTACTATTTTTTGATAATTTTTTAATCAAAAATTGCCTTTTTAAGTAATTCATATTTTCGGCAAATAATTTTTTTCGTCAAAAATTTCTTTTTTTTTAGTAATTACCATTTTCAAGAAATTATTTTTTCGTCAAAAATTTCCTTTTTTAACAATTACCATTTTCGGCAAATTATTTTTCATCAAAAATTGTCTTTTTTTAGTGATTACCATTTTCGGAAAATTATTTTTCATTACAAATTTTTAATTTTAGTAATAAAAAATTTATTTAAAAACTTCTTTTAAAAAAACCCTCTAAAAGATAGGCTCATGCATCATTCTCCTCTGGTTGAAAAGAACTCTACTCCTGTGAGTTCCTTTGATCAAACTCATGCAACTTTTCTCCTATGAATCTCTTTTCCAACCGTTCGAACCTTGGATCAAATCAATATGATGTTGTCAATAGGTTTTTTTCTCTACCCTTCTTCCTTATGCGGTAACAAGACCACTTTTACTCCATCCTTTCAAAATGTGTAAGTATTCCTTCCCCCATCATGGGTAGCCTTCCTATCATATTGCCAAGGCCTCCCTAAAAATAAGTGATATGCATCCATCGGAATTACATCACACCACACTTTGTCCTTGTAGGTATTCCCAATTGAAAACTTAACCAGATACCTCTTATCTACAGTTACCTCATTGCCTTTCTTGAACCACGATATGCAATAGGGATATGGGTTCTTCTCACACTTTAAGTTAAGTTTCTCAACCATTTTATTTGAAACCATATTTTCACAACTACCATTGTCAATAATCATCTTACATACCTTTCCTCTAGATGTGCACCTAGTTTGAAAGATATTTGTATGCATCCAGGAATCACCACCATCACTGTCTTGTGCTTTCTCCTTCCTTGGAATGATCATCGTCCTCTTTATCATGAGATTTTCCCCCATGTTTGCAACAAATTCTGTCTTAGTTTGCTCTTCTACCTCAACCAGATTAACTCTAGCTTGCTCTCCTTGTTTTCTTTCTTGTGTAGGATAGTGCGGACACTCAAAAGCTTTGTGCCCTTCCTCACCACATCCATAACAAGTATATGGTCTTTGTGGGCCATCCCAATTTTGTCCTCCACCATAGCCTCTTCCTCTTTGAAATCCTCCATCTCTCTCATGGTTACTATGACCTTGCTCAGATTCTTCTTGTTTTCCTGTATTAGAAGATTCTCCTTTTGAGGGATTTAATCCTCCACGCCCATTGGTTGGAGGTGATGATGGTCCATTTCTCACTCCTCTTCTAAAATCACTCCTCTTATGTTTCTCTTATGCTTTTAATGCAAATTGATATGCATCTTCTACACTATGGATATGAAACATACTCAACTCATCTTGTATTGCATAACTTAATCCATTCATATACCTTGCAACCTTTTGTTCTTCTGACTCTTGAAGCTCCACTTGAATTGATAACTCGTAGAATTCATTGGTGTAGTCCTTGATAATTTGATCCTTTTGATTGTGGTTCTGTAATCTACGAAACAATGTTTGGGCATAATATTTAGGCAAAAATTTCTCCTTCAATTTTTTTTCACTTTTTTCCAAACCCTAATCTTTTCCTTTTCTTTCCTTTGTCTCTCCTTTTATAGATGATCCCACCAAATCAAAGCATGCCCTTTCAACTTCATACATGCAAGCTTTACTTTCCTTTCCTCTGAAAGGTCTCTCCACTCAAATAACTTCTCCATACTATTCAATCAATCTATCAACTCTTCTGGTTTCAACCCTCTTGCATACTCAGGGACATCAACCTTGATCTCATCTCTTTTTCCTTCCAAGATCCTAATCAACCTATCCTTAAAATGATGCTCCTCTAGCTTCCCCTTCGATTTTTCCTCTACATGAATTCCTGATCTGTTGTCTTCTCCCATAGTCTCATTATCAGAATCTAGATATACAAAATCCGTTGGATGTCTTTCCCTCATACATACCATCATTCTAATCAACTGAGCAACTTGTGCCTGCAGCTCCTGCACATCCTTGTTAAGCTGGACATAATCTCCTCTTCCTCTCCTCATGCTAATCTGATCTATGTTATTCCAAATAGAAAATAAGGATAGCAAAATAACTGTAATCAACAAAATTACCTTCTATTCCCTAGTAAGATCCAACTTGCTCTGATACCAAATGATGTAAATCCATCTGCAAGAGGTCAAAACAAATACATCACATAAAAATTTCGATAAATTGAAATAATTGATAAAATCCTCCATTCACATAAAAACTACAATAAATGAAAATAAATCAATAAATGTTTTCTTTTATCATTCTTGGATTCACTTCCCTTTTACAATGCATTACCAAGGGAATATATATCCCCAAAGAAACCCTAAAGCTTAAAGCCCTAAAAATAAAAAAATTACTATTTTCGGTAAATTTTCTTTTCTGCCAAAAATTGTCTTTTTAAGTAATTACTATTTTCGACAAATAATTTTTTTGTCAAAATTTTTCTTTTTTAGTAATTTTTATTTTTGGCAAATTATTTTTTCATCAAAAATTTCCTTTTTTAATAATTACCATTTTTAGCAAATTATTTTTTTGTCAAATTTTTTCATTTTTAGTAATAAAAATTATTTAAAAACTTATTTTAAAAAAAACCCTCTAAATGATAGGATCCTGCATCATCATGAGAATACACAATAAGAAGTAGATATAATGTAAAGCATCAACAAAATAAAAATAGCACATGAACATTGAAAAATATTTAGAATAACACAAGCATTCTAAAAGTTAATTTTTTTTGTATGGCTAGAAGGTCATAGGAAAATTCTATCCAAGGATAACTCAATAAAAAAGGGTGTTTGTGGCCTCTCACAATGTGTTCTATGTAAAAAGGAGGAGAGTATAGACCATCTCTTGGGACATTGTTCAATAGTTTAGGAACTATGGAAATGAATTCTTAATATGTTTGGTAAATGTATGGTGATGAATGGTAGAATTGAAGAATGGTTAAAGCAATGGTACAATATATATATATATATATATATATATATATATATATATATATATATATATATATATATATATATATATATATATATATATATATATATATATATATATATATATATATATTTTTTTTAATTTGTGGAAAACATCCGAAAAGGGATGCCACTTTCAGAATGGTATAATACTTTTAAAAGTGAGGCATTACAGATAATTTAGGATACATCAAAAGATACAATACTTTGGACTATATGGCTGGAAAAGAAATTAATATTTAAAGGAAAGGAAAACAATTTAGAGGTAATGAAAATGAAGATTTGTTTAGCCATAGAGGAGTCTAAACCAACTCTATCAACTTACCCAATCCCTAATCTTGAAGCAAAGAGCCTTGATAGATGGAGTCAAGTCATCAAATGAAATTATGATGTTGGGTACAAGAGAAACAAAAGTAAGGCAAAGAATATAAAATAGAAACCACTAGAAGTGGAGTTGGTCAAATTGAATTTTAATGGAGCATCTAAAGGAAATCGAGGGCAAAGAGGAGGGGGAATAATTAGAAATAATATGGGTAATATTTTATCACATTACACTTTCAATAGTGGATTTAAGACAAACATTGTAGCTAAAGCTTGGGCAACTTTAGAAGGGATACAAATATACAAACAAATGAAATGGAATAGAGTTTGGATAGAAGGCGATTCGTTAATAATAATAAATACAATTTTGATGAAAGTAAAGGCTCCATGGAACATACAAGAGATCATTGTGGAAATACAAGATCTTGCTACAGAGTTTGAAAAAATAAGGTTTACACATACCTTAAGGGAAGGGAACAAATGTGTAGATAGACTAGCCAATAGAGGGATTTTAACAGGGGATCATAAATTTAAATTCTCTTTTCCATGGTTAGAGGAAGTAGTAGGTTTAGCTAAAGTTGACAAGAATAATATGATTGTCTGAATCAAATAATGATTAATATTTACTTTAATGTTTTCCATTGGTAATATTTGTTGTATTTTATAACATTAATGTGTTTTTATATAAACTATTTATTACAATTCTTGTGGTTCCACTTATGCTTCAGGATAGAAACTAACAATCTAGATGTGGTAAAGTAGACCATGGTAGCATGCAGTTTTAAAAATATTAGTCTTCTAAGATGCAATGCGTAGATGATAGAGGATTATTTTTGGTACTGTAAAGGCTATTACAAGAAAATATTAAGACGAATACTAAATTTTGAAATATTTGTATTTACAAAGAAAATTGAAGAAGACCCAAAAAATGAAATCAAGAATTCAAACTTTTTATGAAAAAGATGTAGGTATCTAATTATAACAACTCAATTAACATGATAATTGAATATGTTTGTAAAATATCAAGTTCTAAAGGAGAGAGTTGTGATTTGTAAGGGTGGGGGACTCGAGTACAACCCCTTTTCTTCCATAAAAAATTTTACTAGGTTTTTGCAAAGCAATACATGCGTGATTAACTTAATATAATATGGGTGGGGCCCATTTGAATCTCATTTAACCAATTAAAAAAATTGCATATTAAATAAATTATACTTAATCTATCAAATAATATTAAGTTGATTGCTTATGTTACTCAACTTTCAAGAGGAAGATCCAAGTTCTATCTTAACAAGGAGTACATGCATAATTGTCAAGCTATTATAATAATACTATATAGTCATGATGTAATATGGGTGAGACCCATTGCAATCTCATATGTCCATTAATTTTTTGTTAATACACTTTATATTGTGATTAGCCACCAATATAATATCCATATTGCATATATAATAATTAAAAACTAAAATTTAATTTAACTCATATGTCCATTAATTCGTTTTTATAATATGCTTTATATTGTGATTAGCCACAAATATAATATCCATATTGCATTTATAATAATTAAAAATTAAAACTTAATTTCTTAAGTTAATTACTCATAGTTACACACATGTAATTGCTATTCTTTTTCAATGTGTTATATGAGATTGGAATGACTGATATGTATTATTTAAATTACTCTTATAAAATAATATTCCTTCTAAATTTTTTATTAGTTGAAAGAAGGGGTTTTGAAAGGATCCTTGAACCTTATTAAAAAAGGAACAACTAACACCCTATTAGGGAGAGGGATGTTAGCAAGCTAAACAAAGACCAACATCCAAAACCCATATAGGGGAAATCAACACAACCACAACTAGGGTGTACACAAAAAAAATATACACAGGTAAAAAGAAGACCAAAATACCTACAACAAGCTCCTATAACCCATACAAATCAACCCATGCAGGGGTACCCATGCAAAGATAACAATTGAAACAAAAACAAAAAAAACTTAGAAAGACCCATCAAAAAATAGGTCCATGGTCAATATTGTTTGTTGATGTTTGGGTTGTCTTTGTTGGAGCCCTCGAAAAGATGATCTACGTGTCCCTAGCTTAGTGGAGATACCTCTAGTATCTGAATTATTGATGCTTGGTAAAAAATCCTCTCCAATTAGTTAGACCATCATGTCTCAACCTCAAATTTATCATAAAATCAGTCGATTTATTACCTTCCATGTACACATGCTTGACAACCACATCCTCAAAGACCTGAAGGATTCTTTTTGCCTCATAAATTATATTAAATACAGAAGGATTAGGAGTTTGAGAACCTTTCACTAGATTGTTGATACTAATGGAATCACCCTCAATCATGACCATACTCTGCTTAAAGCCACTCAATAGAGAAATTCCTTAGAAGAGAGCACGACCTTCAACAAAATGACTTGATTGAGGTCCCAGCTTATCAGCAAAGGCAAGAAGGAGTTCATCGCTATTGTTCTGAATTAAACCACCCACACTTGACTCTCCTAGGTTACCCTTGGAGGTTCCATCAAAATTGAGTTTAATCCAGCTTATAGGGGGTGGTTCCCAAGAAATTTGTCTTCTTCCACTCAAATCCAAATGGGCAGTAGACCTCAAATTTTTTTAAACCTGAGAGCATGCTCTAGAGCTAATTTTCCAATAGAAAAACTTGAGTCCAAAGAGATGGTAGAGACGTTCTACATTATTACCATAATGCTCTTGGTACAAATAGAGAGGGTTGAATTGGCTTCATTTTTAAAAAGCCTCAAATTCCTTTCCTTCTAGATACGCCACATGATGTGAGCCAAGCTAAATCTCTATAATAGATGAAGCTAGAGAGAAAATAAAGGAGGATCCCACTAGTATAAAAGATCATACATTTTAATGAGGCATACCCAATAGACACCAATAGAATTGAAAATGAGGAGAAAAAATCCTTAGAGAATGGGCACAAAATAAAAATGTATTGTACCAACTCAGCATCCAAGCCACCAAGGTAACATCGGTTAAGAACTATCATACCTCAGGATTATAGATTATCTATGGTCTAGATTTTATTCTATATATTGAGCCATAGAAAAACATTTACCTTAGGGATTAATCCCTTTCACTAAACCAGTCTGCTCGATAACCAAGGGGGGATAGGGTCCTCCAAGAGGAAATATACTAATTTCAAAAAAATACTCTTGAATTTTTTGCCTAAATGATTATCAGCTTCAACAATACATTTGATGAATTGGAGCTTTAGGAGGTCCGAGATCTTATTAAGGGCTATTTTATTAGCCAAAGATAAGTTAGGAATGAATAAAACTCTTCATACTTTCCTATGAATTGTAGTTTCAATATAATATTCAACCTTAGAACCAAAGGTACGTCTGCAGAAGTCTTTAGCCACTACCAATTCTGGAAGCAAAGTCAACAATTGATCCATCAGCCAGGGATCTATCCAAAAATAAATTATATGGCCATTACCCACATTCCATATTCCTCTCTTTATAATTTTGCTCATGGAATTACATAAACTAAGCTAAAATACTGACCTAGAGTTTGGAAAATCATTCGATAGGAAGTCCTCCCCATTGTTTAGATATTTTGCTTTTATAATATTAATCCAATCAACATGTTCATGCAGGATCAGATGCCAACCTTGTTTAGAAACTAGGACCTTATTCATTTGGTCCATCCTTCTTAGGCCAAAGCCTCCAAACTCCCTTGTGCTAAAGATTTGATCCCATGCTAGTAAGTGGAATCTCTTCTTCTCCTCCGACCCATATCACAAAAAGGACTTTTGAACTTGCTCGATATTCTACACTATTTTACCTCGCATCTTGAACAAGGGCATAAAGTAAACTGATATACTCTGAAGTGTAGACTTCACCCAAATAGCCTTACCTTACTAGTTAACAGAGCTTCTTTCCAATTGGAAAGTTTGTATTGCACCATTTCCACCACCAGCTCCCATAAAGATTCCTTACACATCTATTTAAAAAGAGGAAGCCCAAGGTAAGTCGATGGAAACTTCTCTATCTCATAGCCTAGCCCTTCCACTATTATTCTTTGTCTGAGAATCGAATAATTCAAGAAGAATATTTTACTCTTCTAGAAAAGTTAACCTTCTACCTTGTTGCCTCTTCATAAAAAACATGGATTTCTTTGGTTGCCTGGGCTTAAGGAATTGAGGCAAGGAATGAGAGAAGAGTATCATCTACAAATTGATGGTGGAAGATTAATTCCATGCTTAGGGCCAGTTTGATACCAACCATAGAGGAGGAGGTCTTAAGGGACCTACCCAATTCTTTTTCCATGTGAATAAATAGATAAGGGAAAAGTGGGTTTCCCTGATGAATATCACGACAACTACGAAAGTACCTAGCAGGGGAGCCATTGAAAAGCACTAAAAATTTGGTCGATGAAATGTAGGTTTTGATAATAAATATCCATATCCTATCAAAGCTAAACTTTTGGAGGACCTTAAGGAGAAAGTCCCATGGGACCCTATCGTAAGCGTTATTCATGTTCATTTTTAGAAAATATCTTGCTCGACCAATTTTATCCATTGAGTACATGAATTCATGAACCAAAATAAATCCATCTGGAAACTGATAACCCGAAATAAAGCCACTTTGAGCAGAATAAATCAGATGAGACAAGAGAGCTTTAACCCTGTTATTCAAAGCTTTAGTGAAAATTTTGAAGATAGTATCATAGAGTCTAATGGGGTGAAAGTCTTTGAACTTAATGGAACTTGTTGATTTTGGAATTAGAGCCAATAAAGTGGTGTTTAAAACCCTAGGGAAAACTCTAGTGGATTGAACTTCATGTAGAGATTCACCGATTTCCCTGCTAAAGTTATGACAAAACATTTGGAAAAATATTGGAGGGAAGTCATCCAGGCCAAGGGCCTTCAGTTCTTCAATGTAAAATAATTCTTTATTAATTTCGTCATCATTAAGAAAATTATTGATATTATCATTCACTTCTTCCGTAACTAGCTGAGGAATTTTTCTAGGAGGAGTTTTTCTTCTACAAAAGCATTTCTCATAAAGGAGATATTAGAAGAAGGAGACAACTTCCACCCTAATTTCCTAGATATCCCCTATATTAGAACCATCTGATTTACCAATATCCCTAATCCAGTTATGGCTTCAATGGCAAAGAGTTGAGGAATGAAAAATGTGTGTTTCTATCTCCATATTTGAGCTAAAGAGCTCTAGACTTTTATTTCCAAAAAACCCCTTCACTACTTAGGACATTATGAAGCTCAGTCAAGATTTTCCTCTCCTCCAATTTATTATTGTGTAAGAGGACATCCACTTAAAATGAATATTGAATAGTCTGTAATTGGGATTTGAGATTTTTTTTCTTAATTTGGATGTCCCCAAAGATTATTTGTTCCAATCTCTTAGATTTTTTTTATCAATCTCAGCTTAGCAACCACCTAATTAATATGTGGGCCAAAGAATTTAATGTTCCACCATTTACTAATTCTTACCTCTAGCTCTAGATATGAGAGCCACTTGCCTTCAAATATAAATGGAAATAGGAATAAAGGAGTATTAGAATCATTATAAAAGAGAAAGGGGTTATGATCGGACCAATTATTTGGCAAAGAGTTGAGAGAAGAGTCCCCAAATAGAGGAATGATCTCTCTGGAAATAATAATTTTATCCAATATAATTTGTATGTGATGGGGCCCCATGCATCTATTACTCCATGTATATATCGAACCTTTCAATTCTAAGTCTATGAGATCTTGATTATTGAAAAAAATAGAAAATGCTTCTATACTTCTTAAGATTTTTGTATCCCTCCTTCTTGTTCGACTGGTACAAAGGAGAGTTGAACTCACCTACAAAAATCCATGCCTTGTTATTAAATGCTTCTCTAATTAAACTAAGCATGGACCAACTATAGTTATTGTTTGTTCTGGAGTTAGGGTGTAAATATTGGTCAAAATCCATTTTTGACTCAAAGACTTACAACAAAATAACATGTTAATAATTCCATTTGTTACCAAAAGGGCCAAGCCAGTGACTTTATTGGGGTTTCATAGACATAGGAGGTCCCCCAAGGCTCCTTGTGCCAAACATGACACAAAGTTGACCTCCTTCTAAACCACCTTTCTTACCTCATCTACCTTGCTTCTATCCATATTTGTCTCTTGTAGAAGAATTATATCTGGACAAACCTCCTTTCTCAAAGAAGACATAACCCTTTTTTTTGAGGTCCCATTCAGACCTCTAATGTTCCATGACAAGAACCTTATTTACGAATTTTATGAATTTTTTTACCCCCATTGCCCTGGGAGTTATGATAGAATATTTTAATCTTGAGTTGTTTTCTCCTTGTTTCTTTGACGTTATCAAATTTAATAGGGTCTAAGATTCATTCGCCACATCTATATCTCTCTCTTTGGACTGACATTCTTTTTTGGAAGGTCAACCCCCCTTGTGCTCTACTCCAACATCAATCCCTTTTTTGTAGCTTCTAGTATTTGGAGAGGACCCGAGAGTCAGAGACTGGACTAATTTCTCAACCAAGGAAAGAGGTTCAAGAATTTGTTCTTCCAAGGTTACATCTTCTGGTAAGCTAGAGTCATATACCAAGCAGTCATACAATTTTTTTAGCGTAACAGTCAGACTAGAAGGTCCTAAATTGGGTCTATAAAAACTAACCTAAAGATGTTTATTAGCCTCCAAATTTTGATAAGAGCTTCCATCCATTGCCATAATATCCCTCAAGGTGGGTTCTCCTTGGGCCGAACCTACATTTTCTATATCCTTCAACAAAAGGCTTTTAGTATTTGGAGTTTTAGAAACCACTTCTTTACCAGGCATCATTTGAATCTAGGATTTTGAGGAGTCGTGCGCCAACTCCTTAAGGACAAAACCTTCAATCTTAGTTAGATTATGCCAACCTTCAATAGCTTTCTCCTACCAAACTTTATCCTTCTTGTTAAGGATCTTAGAGCATTGTGAAGATAAATGGCCAGGTTTACTGCAATTAGAACATCAAATAGGTTTATTTTTGTATTTAATAGGTTTATTCCATGTGCCTAACTTTGAAATAAGCTTAATATAAGATATAAGATTAGCCTTCGAATCCGTCATAATGCACAACCTTGCAAAGACCATCCTGGATTTCACTCTAGTTGTTGGATCGATTTGAATGAGTTCGCAAATACTTTTAGTTATCCTTCTCAAGATGTCTTCCTACCAATGGTGGAAGGGAAGACCTATAAGCCTCACCCAAAGAAGAACCATATTCACATTTTAGGTGTCTGGGTTGAAATTATGACCCCATTTGCAAAGAAACAAACCTCTTTTCCCATAGAACTAGGGATCCCCACCTAAGATTCATTTCGAGTCCTCTTTGCAATTTAACTTGATGATAAAAAAATATTTTGGTACAACCACTATTTCCAAGGACCCCAATGGTTGTCATTTTGCCAAATCCCAACATCTAATGAAATCTAGATCGAGTCTACTTCCATCAAATTTGCCTACCAGATTCCAAGAACCCTCTTCCATAATAATATTTGTGAGCTCATTAGGAATATGAATCTCATCACCTTCAAGGATAAGATTAAATAATATTTTCATCCTTATAGGTTTAAAATATTTTGTAGTCACCTTAGCAAAATATTCTCTTAGGTCAAAAGGATATCCCATACAATGAGACCCACTTGATTTACCACTCAACTCAAGTACTATTGAGGGGACTGCATCACTATCACTTATTTTAATTCTATGTGAGTATGCAACACCCAAAAATGTCATAAAATCCACCTTGTGAATATCTACTCTCTGAGCTTGAACAATGTCTTGCACCAAAATGTCCTTTAGAACCTGAATTTGACCTCCTAACTGCTCCTTTCCAATCACCTACTCCTTCTCTCTTATTAGCTCCTTCTCGTTCACCTACAACTTTCCATCCACTAGCTCCTTTCCACCAGAGCTCATTTTCAACTTTGATGCCACTGCTCAGACCCCACTCCTCTAACACCACTTCATAATAGCAACCATGCACCATAATTTTTTTTTTAATTTCATAAAACCCTCTTACGCCACTGCTCAAATTGTTTTTCCACAAAAACTCTTTGATGACATTGCTCATATTTTTTTCACAAAACCCTTTGACGCCACTGCTCAATTTTTTTTTTCGCAAAACCCTCTAACATCACTAATATTTTTTTCCTTGCAAAACCCTCTTTGATGCCCCATTGCTCAGATTTCTTTCACAAAACCCTCTGATGTCGTTGCTCAATTTTTTCCTGAGAAACCCTCTAACGTTGTTGCTCAGATTTTTTTTCACAGAAACCCTCTGACGCTGCTGCTTAGATTTTTTTCCATAAAACTCTCTAATGTCGTTACTTAGAATTTTTTTCGTAAGACCCTTTAATGCTGCTACTCATATTTTTTTGTATATAAACCCTCTGATGCCACTGTTCAGATTTTTTTACGAAAATCCTCTGACACTGTTACTTTGATTTTTTTCCACGAAAATCCTCTAACGTTGCTGCTAAAATTAATTATTACTTATAATTAAACACATGTAATTGTTATTGTTTTTCAATGGACTAAATGAGATTGAAATGACCCATCCTTATCACACAATGACTATATGGTGTAACATAGAGACAATTATGTATTGTATCACAAAATTGGAATCTTTATCTCCTCCTTATTGAAAACTAATTCAATTATTTAAACTAATACCATTCAACTAATATGCAATTGTTAATAATATTATTAATTTTAAAATTAATATAAATTCAATTTAAAAATCTTAAAATAAAAAGAAAACTATTCACCATATTATTGCTTTTCTAAAATATGCAAAACCCATTATAATGCTTTTATGAACATAAAATTTTAATATATTTTAATTTAAAAAATAATGTAAAAACTTGCTAAAAGTAACATTAAATTAAGTTAATTATTAATTATTAAAATTATTAAAATAATAATTACTTCAATTAACCAACACAACAATTATAAGTTAATAATGGTTTTTATATTATTATTTTAGTTGTGCTAGATTATTTTATTTCTGTTGACATGCAAGCAAGACTGGAATTTAGTTAGTTATATCATTTAAATACATTTAAAAATCGTAGATTTAAGGGACAGGTAAATACATTTAAAAACCGTAGATTATATATATATATATATATATATATATATATATATATATATATATATATATATATATATATATATATATATATATATAAATAAAGAGGGTAAAGTATTAATAATTAAACTTGCATGAGATGAGTGGTGAATTAAGTTGTTTATATATATAGGTAAAATTTTAATAATTAAACTAAAAAAAACTAATTTTTTTTTTTTTTTGATAAGTAACTAGAATTTTATATACAAATTGGGTTTTTTAAGAGGATCCCAAAACCTTATAACAAAAAGGGCCGTAGCACCAAGATTTAAAGCAATTCCTTAGTACATGAAAATAAACACAAACTAAAAGGGAAAGGGCCAGAAACAACCCTTGATCTAGCAGAAAGACCAGATTCTAGAACTAACTAGTGAGACCCACTTCGCCAAAGCATCATCCTTTCAGTGAAGGCAGTCTGAAATCCTCCCACGGGTGGATACAGCAGTCTGGGATCCACCCTGGGGTGGATACAGCAGTCTGGGATCCTCCTAGGGGTGGATACAGCGTATCTGCCGAGACTTACGCAGGGAAAGCAAAAAGGCCAAGAATAGCCTGCAACCAGAAATCCTGCCCGAAAACCTGAAGCAGGGAATTTTAGAAAACTGAAGAGGATCCTCGCCCAGGGACGACTCGAGATGCAATCTAGGGTGAAGCGGGGTAGCAAGAAACCGCACGAGCAAAGCAACAAATAGCACCGGGATACAGGCCATGGATCAGCAGCGTGATAGCCTGGGAAATGACATCAAGGTCCTCAAAGAAAAAATGGGAAGCCTCTGTTAGATCTTGGAAAGATGGACAACACTACTGGGGATATCTACAGGCCAAGTTATCCCTGTGCATAGTGATGTAGGGTCAGGGTGATCAATCCTTACCTACACGACACCATAGCTCCTAAGCCTTACTTAGGCAGCGTGGACTACGCCTCCAAGTGTTTGTACCTGCACAAGCTAGCAAATAGATAAGCCAAACAATATTTGTATTTATATAGCAGAAGCAAACAACACAAGGTTAGCACAATATCGCAATGCACAAGATAGACATCCACACAATGGCCAACACGAGAGTTGTAAGTAGCAAAAGCTTTATTTGTATTGGATATGTCGTTAAACGAATTACAATGCAAAATGGCACAACGGCCTGGCACTATCGACCCAGTTACAAAACAAGTAGCCCGAAGGCACACACTCTCTGACTGCCCAACACTCGTAGATCGGTACGCTAAATGACTCCTAATACTATGCCCGATGAGCCCCGGTACGCATCCACTCGTATCACTCACAACCTCGGATAGCTCCATCCACCTTGCTCAACAACACATGACAATCTCACAACAGCACTTGGCAAAACACAAAATCAACAATGAGATTGGCAAGAACACTAGACGTAGGAAGCAACTTGCAGGAGACTCAAGTTGCTCATATTCTCCCCCACTTAAGCGAGCGACACCCTCGTTGCCAGTAACAGGTCCCTCTAAACATTTGGTCTGTAGCCCTTTGAACATCAGGTCCCACACTGAACACTTCGGCACCTCCCACCTTAGGGAAATAATCTTTGAGCTCTAGTAGGCGTAAAGTGGGTTTGCAGCCCTCTTCTCAAGGAAGGCATGCAACTTCTTTCTAGCACTCCATAAGGCTTCTTCTCGTTCCCAACTGTCGAATTCTTCACCCTTCCAACTGACCAAGAATTCTCTGTGCTGTCTGTTACCCCAACCAACTGTCTTCATATCCCAAATTCGTTCCACCTCCCGTTCATGCTTATCAATCACATTTGTAGGTGGTCAACTTGGCTCACCTCTCTTTGGCTCAACCTCGTCAACATAAAATTGTCACAGTTGACTCACATGGAAGGTTGAATGAACCTTCATGTGTGACGGTAACTCCAGTCGATAGGCAACTTTGCCCACTCTAGCCACTATCTTGTATGGTCCATCATAACGGTGGATCAAGGCCTTGGACTTGCCCTTCTTGGCTTTGAAAACTTCAGGTTCCATCCTTAACAAGACCTTGTCCCCAACATTGAACTCCACGGACCGTCGACTTACATATGCAAAGTTCTTCATTCTTTCAACTGCTTTCAATAGATAAAGTCTTGCCAAGTCCACCCTTTCTTGCCACTGCTTCATGTAGTCGGTAGCTGATGCACACCCCTTCAGGTACCCTCCAAGCACTATATGGGGCAACAAGGGTTGCTGCCCTGTCGCTAGCTCGAAAGGTGAGTGCTTACTTGACCTACTCTTCTGGCTGTTGTAGCAAAACTATGCCATATCAAGTAGATCCGGCAAATTCAATTGGTCTCTATGTACAAAGTGACTTAGATAGGTCTCCAAGATGGCATTGATCCTTTATGTCTGCCCATCTGTATCTGGATGAAATATTGAAGACATCAACAAATTCTTACCCATCAGATGAAACAACCTCTGCCAAAACCAACTCATGAAACAAGTGTCTCTGTCCGAAATGATACTCAAAGGTACCCCCCAATATTTGACCACATTCTTGAAAAATAGCTCTGCGGCCATCTCTGTTGGGCATGGTGATGGATAGGTGGTGAACACTGCATACTTTGAAAATCGGTCTACCACTACCATGATGGATGCAAACCCCTTCGATTTGGGTAGACCAGTGATGAAGTCCATACTCACACTGGCCCACGACCTTATTGGAACTGGAAGAGGTTGTAACAAACCACCTGGTAACTGATGCACACTTTTATCCTGTTGGAAAATAAGACAATATTGGACATACTCATTGACATCCTTCCTCATATTTGTCCAATACAGTCCCCTCTCCAACAACGCCAAAGTACATTGTTGACCTGGGTGTCCTGCCCATAAAGAATCATGACATTCCTTTATAAAGTCTCGACGGAGACTCCCCCACTTAGGGATATAGACCCGATCCTGGCTAAACCATAGAATTCCATCTAACATGTAGAACTTGTTCAACCGAACCCTTTGAGTCTCATCTTTCACAGTATCGACCAACGCAGCTGTTTGGGGATCATGAACCAATCCCTCCTTGATCGTTTCCAACAACTCCTCTCCAAGTATAATCTTACTTTCACCATGGACAGAAGATGGGCTCTCTGATGCTATTGTCAACACTGCTAACTGTTGCTTTCTACTGAGTGCATCCGCCACCACATTCTCTTTTCTTGCGGTATGCACTATGTCCATATCGAACTCAGCTAGAAAGTCTTGCCACCTGGCCTACTTGCTAGTCAACTTGCTCTGAGTTTGAAAGAAAGTGTTGGACACATTGTCCGTTTTGACCATAAAACGTGCACCAAGAAGATAGTGTCTCCACGTCCTCAAAAAATGCACTACTCTGGTAATCTCTTTCTCATGCGTAGGATATCTCCTCTCTGCATCGTTCAACTTCCTTGACTCAAAAGCAGCTGGGTGCCCTTCCTGAATGAGCACTCCCCCAATGGCAAAGTTCGAAGCATCCACATGTACCTCAAACGGCTTACTGAAGTCTGCCAGAGCTAACACTGGTGAGGAGGTTAGCTTCTCTTTCACCAGTTCAAACACTGCTTGGCACTTTGATGACCAGTCCCGTTTTTGATCCTTCTTCAATAAATCTGTCAGAGGCGATGCCAACTTCAAAAATCTTCTCACAAATCGCCTGTAGAAATTAGCGACTCCCAAAAATTGACGTAAACCATGTACATTTCTCGGCAACTCCCAATTCCTAATTGCCTCTGTTGAGCAAGGTGCAGCGACAATATTGTCATTATTGTCAACACATTCAGATAGATCGGTTG
Organism: Wollemia nobilis; assembly: GCA_028583015.1. Taxonomy (NCBI): domain Eukaryota; kingdom Viridiplantae; phylum Streptophyta; class Pinopsida; order Araucariales; family Araucariaceae; genus Wollemia; species Wollemia nobilis. The sequence continues at coordinate 8,584,128 of JAQPPZ010016858.1, read as the reverse complement.
ATGCAGTGGACAGGAGTTCAGAGGTTATTCAGAGTATGTACAGTGATGTTAAATGCTTATGAAGATGTTTTTGATGTTTGGGTGAAGTTGTTACAGGTTGTCCAAGAAGACCAAAGTGACCCATATGCTAAAGAAGCGAAAAAGCAAGGAAGAAAAAAGTGTCGCGATATCGCGACATGTTGCATTTTCGCGGCCAAAAGAGAAGCGAAAAAGCAAGGAGAAAAAGTGTTGTGATATCGCGACATGTTGCATTTTTGCGGCCAAAAGAGAAGCGAAAAAGCAAGGAGAAAAAGTGTTGCGATATCGCGACATGTTGTATTTTCGCGGGCCAAAGGAAAGAGAAAGAGCAAGGAGAAAAAGTGTCACGATATCGCAACATGTTGTATTTTTGCGGGCCAAAGGAAAGAGAAAGAGCAAGGAGAAAAAGTGTCGCGATATCGCGACATGTATTTTCGCGGGCCAAGGAAAGAGAAAAAGCAAAGAGAAAAAAGTGTCGTGATATCACGACATGTTGTATTTTCACGGGCCAAAGCAAAGAGAAAATGCAAGGAGGAAAAAGTGTCGCGATATCGCGACATGTAGCATTTTCACGGACCAAAGCAAAGAGAAAATGCAAGGAGGAAAAAGTGTCACGATATCGTGACATGTAGCATTTTCACGGACCAAAGCGAAGAGAAAGAGCAAGAAGGAAAAGGTGTCGCGATATCGCGACATGTCGCATTTTCACGACTTGAAAAGGGCAGGAAGGAAGAGAATGAAAAAGTATCATGATATCGTGACATGTCACATTTTTGTGACTCGACAAGGGTAGGAAGGAAGAGAAAGAAAAAGTGTCATGATATCGCGACATGTCGCATTTTCGTGACTCGAAAAGGGTAGGAAGGAAGAGAAAGAAAAAGTGTCACGATATCATGACATGTCGCATTTATGTGACTCGAAAAGGGCAGGAAGGCAGAGAAGCAAAAGTGTCACGATACCACAACATGTCGCATTTTTGCGACTAGAAAAGGGCAGGCAAACAGAGAAAGAAAAAGTGTCACGATATCGTGACATGTCGCATTTTCGCGACTCGAAAAGGGCAGGAAGGCAGAGCAAGGAAAAGTGTCGCGATATCGCGACATGTCGCATTTTCGTGACTCAAAAAGGGCAGGAAGGCATAGAAGCAAAAGTGTCACGATATCGTGACATGTCACGTTTTCGTGACTCAAAAAGGGCAGGTAGGCAGAGTAACAAAAGTGTCGCGTTTTCGCGACTCAAGAAGGGTAGGCAGACAAAGTAACAAAAGTGTCGTGATCTCGCGACATGTCATGTTTTCACGACTCAAGAAAAGCGTCAAAATAGAAACGAACAGTAATGAAGGAGAAAACATACAGTCATCGGAGGAGAAAACAAATGCATGCACAAGGGAAAAGAAAATGAACAGTCAGACATGCAAAGAGAAGATGAACAAACATGCAAAGAGAAAACGAATAGTCATGACTGAGAAAATGAATAGTCATCGTAGGAGAACATGGTGTTAATTATTTGCATGTGACGTGTTTGACGAAATGCCTTCTCAAAATATACAAAAGGAGTTACAAATGGAGTTACAACTGAAGTTACAATTGGAGTTACAAAGAGAAAGGATGGTTATAAAAGGAGGGTTGCTTGGAGAATTTTGTGAGCGCAGGGATTAAAGTGTAAATGATTTAATCTTGTGAAGAGAGCGAGAGGCATGCAAGAGGCAAGTGAGAGAGGTGTACGATATGTGAAGCACAAGGAGAGTGTGTGGGAGGCGAGTGAGAAGGGTGTGTGTTTTGTGAAGTGTGGTAGATGTTGGGAAAGCAATAGACCAGTCAGGGTCTTGTAAAAGTGAAGGCATATTTATGTCAATCTTCTAGTTTTAGAACAGAAGTCCAAGTTGGTGCTTGGCATCAGGGGTTGGTGCTCCTTCTAGTTGGTGCTGGTAAATCAGGGGTTGGTGCTCTTTCCAGTTGGTGTTGGTAAATCAGGGGTTGGTGCTCCTTTCTATTGGTGCAGATAAATCAGGGGTTGGTGCTCCTTTTTGTTGGTGCAGATAAATCAGGGGTTGGTGCTCCTTTCTGTTGGTGCAGATAAATCAGTTGTTGGTGCTCCTTTCTATTGGTGTAGATAAATCAGGGGTTGGTGCTCCTTTCTGTTGGTGCAGATAAATCAGGGGTTGGTGCTCCTTCCAATTGGTGCTGGTAAATCAATGGTTGGTGCTCCTTCCAGTTGGTGCTAGTAAATTGATTGTAAAGTTGTTGCTTTGCAAAGGCTGGATTTGGATGGGAGTCCAAACAGTCAATTTTGAGTAGCCAAATCGGTGAACCTTGGTACATCTTGTGTTGTGTGATGCTCTCTTGTTATATTTGCTTTATTTGATTTTAGGTTCTCATTGTTTCGACTTTAAGAGTTTAAGATTTAAGTTTTATAGAGCTACACTGATTCACCCCACCTCTTAGTGTCATTGTGAGACTAACAACCTCTAACTTCTTCGGGTCTGGCTTGATGTTACCTTGACCAATCACATGCCCGAGAAATTTTACTTCTTGCTGAGCAAAGGCGCACTTCTCTTTCTTTACATACAGGCTATGCTCACGTAACAAGTCGAAGACCTCTGCTAAGTGTTTCCTGTGTTCCTCAATGTTCCTTGAATATACCAATATATCATCGAGGTAGACCACCACTGACTTGTCCAATAATGGTCTGAAAATGTCATTCATGAGAGTGCAAAACATGGCCGATGCATTACACAATCCAAATGGCATCACAAGAAACTCGTACGACCCATACTTTGACACACAGGCCGTCTTATCAATGTCTTCTGAAGCAATTCTCACCTGATAGTATCCTGATCTCAAATCCAACTTAGTGAACACCTTAGCCCCCGCTAGGCGATCAAAACAGTCATCTATTCATGGAAGCGAATAACTATTTTTGATGGTAAGCTTATTCAATGCTCTATAATCCACACACAAACGTAAGCTCCCATCTGCTTTCCTCACGAATAGTACCGGCACTTTGAAAGGTGAGTGTGAAGGATGAAGATACTCTACAACCAACAACTCTTCCAGCTGCTTCTTCAATTCGAACATCTCTAGCCCACTCATCTAGTAAGGAGCCCTTGCTGGAGGTCTCCCCTTAGGGTCAACTCAATCCAATAGTCTATCGCCCTTCTAGGCGGCAACACCCGTGGCAGTTCCTTTGACATCCTATCTTGGTACTATCTAAGTACTCCCTCTAAGGCAGGTGGGATTGGAACCTTCTGTTCATCTTCATCCCAACCTCCTACCAATGCAACAAGCATCATTGGTTGCTTGCCCATCTTCCTTGATGCTCTTCTCATACTCATTGCACTTCATAACTGTCCCTTTCCCTTTCCTTTCGCTCTCAGCGGTTCGACTAGCTCCTTCGCCAACTGTCTTCATCTAATGGTTCTCACAATGCATGTTTGCCCTGGGTTGAACATAAAAAATGATTCCAAATGCGAGAAAATAGCTACTCTCTCCGTATTGAACCACTCCTGTCCCAATATCATCTCAAATTCATCCATTCTTAATACTGAGAAGGTGGCTCTCCCTTTCCACTCGCCAGCTTCAAATTTCACATCCTTTACTATGTCGACGGTCTTTATAGTGGAAGAACTAACCAGCTAAAGCTTATCACCTCCTCCTAAATACTTGAGGCCCAATCGCTTTGCCGTATTATCACTAATGAAGTTGTGAGTAGGCCTCGGGTCCACCAGCGCAACAACTGTCTGCCCTCTCGCCATCACCTCCACAAACATCAAATCATTCTTCCCATCTACTACAAGGGTTCTCCCGTTTTGGCTAGCCTCCCTTGTTGGACATGGCTGCCATACATTCTTACATTTCGACCTTCTTCCTTGGGCCCCTTGCCCGAATTTCTACACATATTGTCCCCTGTCCTTGTTGGACATCTCCACTATTGAACACTACACCATGATGACTCCAACCTGAGCTCCATCACATTATTCCTATTTTGCTACCATCAATTGACGTGGATGAGGACAATCCTTTTGTAGATGAGGTCCATGGCAATTCCAACAATCCATCCATGTTTTCTAGTCATCACCTTTGTTGTTGTGGGACGTCTTCTTTACTTTATTATTTTTGGAATGCTGCTTCTTTGACCTTGATGTGCTTACTGAGGACCAATTCCCTGACTTCTCCCCTTGAGAACCATTGCCCTTTGCCTCCACGATTGCTCCTTATAACCGCCACCAGAACTCTTTGTTTTGGTGCTCGAATCACGAGTGTCCTTCTTCGTGACCGATTCTTTTTTGAAGTCATGGAACGAATCTGCCATGGCAATGGCCTCATATATATCCTTGGGGTTTCGACACCTTAGTTCAACCTTCTCCCAATTCTGTAGACCTCTCTCAAAATATATCAATTTATCTTGTGGGGTTTATGACTTTACTAACACCATAGTGTCCTGATATGCTTTGATGTAGTCCCACAATCTCCCAGTATGCTTGAGGTCTCACAGTTTGTTCATTGCATCCCATTCGGAGTTGGCTGGTCTGAACTGCTCCTTGAGCACCTTCTTGAAGTCTTCCCAATTATCTATTCTCAACAAGGTCCTCTTCTCCTCCATATCTTCTGCCAAGCCATGCCACCAAGTGTTGGCTATTCCTGTCAAATAACTGGCGGCCATTTCTACTTCTTCTATGGCAGATAAACCACCCACCTTCTTCAAGTACTGCCCAACGTCCTAGAGGAAATCATCCAATAGATGATCATCCATGGCACCATCATAGCTCTTAGGATCTACAAGTTTTGGTGGTCTCTTCTGCTCTGAACTGCTCTGCCCTCGGTCCCTACTATAAGCACCCATAACTATCGCATGACAATATGTGACCTCTGCTTGGACCTTCTCAAGGGACTTTACCAAATCGGCATGTGAAGTCTCCCATGCCGTCTGGGCATTCAGGCTATCCTCCAACCTTCTCCTCAACTCAGATATTTCCTCTATCATTGAGAAGCGCCATCATCTTGCCTCCTCCATGGTCTCGTCAAATTGGGACCTCAATTCCCCTAGGGACTCATCCATAACATGAACTTTTCCTTCTATCTTTTCAAAATTTTTTGAGACTTTCTTTTCAAGGGACTCGATGGCACGGTTCCTACTGGCATGGCATCCTCCACCATGAACAGTATTCACTCCTTCAGCTCCTTCACGGCCTGTTCTTTGTGGGTCTAAAGGTAGCTCATGCTTTGGTCCAGACTCGGCCATATTGCTTTCACAAACTAGACCGGTCCAACTGGTCGCTTGCTCAAAGAAGGGAGCAAGTAGAATAGGGGTACTAAATGTACAAACCCTATAAAGCTTTTCAAACATACTAACAAAGGGGTAAGCTCGAACCCTTTAGGAAAACAAACCTAATTCACCTAAGACTTGACTTGACTCAAGGCAAAACAAGGGGAAGTTTCGATTGCGGAACAACTCCTTGTAGGCACAAATGGAAATAGGATATGAGCGACAAAGTAGATTTGATACCAACTGATGTAGGGTCAGGGTGATCAATCCTTACCTACACAACACCACATCTCCTAAGCATCACTTAGGCAGTGTGGACTACACCTCCAAGTGTTCGTACCTGCACAAGCCAGCAAATAGACAAGCCAAACAATATTTGTATTTATATAGCGAAAGCAAATGATACAAGGTTAGCATAATATTGCAATGCATAAGATAGACATCCACATAATGACCAACACGAGAGTTGTAAGTAGCAAAAGCTTTATTTGTATTGGATATGTCGTTAAATGGATTACAATGCAAAATGGCACAACGGCCTGGCACTATCGGCCTAGTTACAAAACAAGTAGCTCGAAGGCACACACTCTCTGACCACCCAACGCCCGTAGATAAATACGCTGAACGACTCCTGATACTATGCCCGGTGAGTCCCGATACGTGTCCACTCGTATCACTCACAACATTGAATAGCTCCCTCCATCGTACTCAATAACACACGAAAATCTCACAATAGCACTTGGCAACACACAAAATCGACAATGAGCTTGGCAGGAGCACTGGACGTAGGAAGCAACTTGCAGGAGACTCAAGTTGCTCATATGTCGTAAAAAGAAAGCGTGTGTAGGTAAGGATTGATTACCCTCATCCTACACAAGTTTATTGTCGATGAGGTATCCTGAAAGTTATGTAGAGGAAGCTGCCAGAGTGAGTGCAATAGTGCTATGGGTTTAGATGAAGTGGGACCTGATGTTCAGAGGGCTGCAGATCAGATGTTCAGAGGGACCTGTTCAACGGGGAGCACTTGCCTATGGCAACGAGGGCATCACCACTTTAAGTGTGGGAGGATATGGTGGATTGGTTCTCCTCACCGTATACCCATGTCCAAGTTCTCCTTTCTTGCCGCCGTCGTGCGGGTTGTGCCTCCGTTTGAGAGTATGGAATGAGATGTCGTTGAGTTTATCATGGGCCATGGTGAAGTGCCATGGTCAAAGCAAGGGAGCAAGGTCTATCATCAAGCAGGTGGCACGAGTTGGGCGCGTGTCGTTGTAACCTGCCGGACTTAAGGAGGGGCATCCGTCTGCCGGCATGTCATGTGTCGTGTAGCGGGTGGGTAAGACAGCTAGTTTGGTTGATGGTGTGTGCTAGGCGACCCTCGTGTCGACTTCATCGCAGGTTCTCTTATGCCTGGGCGTTACGTCGGGCCGTGTGGTCTAGTGGTCCGTCATCACCAACTTGGATGGAAGGTTGACAATGCTGTGAGAGTTTCTAAGTGCCATGTTCGGCTGGGTCGCATGTTGTCAGGGTTCAGTGTTGCCGTGAGCTGAAGGTTCTTTGTGCTGCTATGTGCTGAGGGATGATAAAGTATGTTCACCAAGGGATTTAGGTTGCCGTGAACTTGTGAGGAACTATGTTAAGCCAAGAAGAACACCGAGTGAAGGGCGTCTGGTGTTTCATGTGTTGTGGGTTGCAGTTGGGGCCAATGTTGGGGTCAGATAAGTCAAAGTTATTGTGCGGTCAAGCATTGTTGCCGATGTGTCTTGGTTGCCAGAGCTGGAGGCCTGAAGAGTACCTGAGGGACTTAAATGTGAAGGGTGTACACCTGAGGGACTTAGATGAGAAGGGTGTGGGCTGGCGAAGGGGCCTTGCCATTGGTACTTGTCTTGAACGTGTTGGCTGGTGTGCATGAAGGTTGTTGTGAGGTGTGCTACTAAACCAGAAAGGAAGGCCATCGTGCCAGTGCTTAATGTAAGGCCATTGTGCCAGATTGTATGGCTAAGTGCCAGGCAGTTGTGCCAAGATGTAACCGTGCGCTTGTTATGAATATAAATGTCATTATACATGTTGTAAAGATGCCTTGTGTTGGTCGACTTAGTGTATGAGCGTTTCGTCAGTGTTTTGGCTAACCTTGTGCTGTGTGCTTTCACTGTCATGTATGTATGCTCTTTGTTGTCTTTGTTGCAGGGTGCTCGATGGTAAGGCATAGTCCTCACTATTTGGTAGGCAGCCAAAAGCTGGGGTGCCACATGGGAGAAGGATCAAACCATAGTGGTTCGTTGTGGGCAATGGGGTGTAAGTCCTAACCCTACGACACACAACAAGGAGAAATATGAGGAAGCTGGAAGGATCCAAGGAAAACAACAACAAGTGCAAAGTCAGGATCTCAGAAGCCAAAATTGAAGGAATGAGGGACCACAGCTGCAAACACACTGATCTCCCACCTAGACTAGAGAATACAGAAGGAAGCCCTCACCACTCCAACAAAAAGGTCCAAGAACCATCCTTGCTCACTAACAGATATAGAGAACTAGGACTAGAAGCCCTTGAACAGGAACTGAAACAAACAACCTGAGGATCTCAAGCGGGAAGCGATAATAGGCACAAAGATGAGATCCTTAGAAGCCTAACCTAGGGGAACCAGGGTCTGCATGCACTGATCATGGGTCCCTCATAAGATCCAAACATGCAACAGAAACCCTAGGAACCCCAGAAGAAAGGACCAAGACCCCCCATCCTTGCTCATGGAAGCTTCAGGGAACTAGGACTGGGGCTGGAAACAACCTAGGCAGAGGAAGAGGCCCACCCCAAAGGCCAACCAATGCCCCGGGTGTCCACCAAATTGCAAATCCAGCAAGAAGAATCCTCTGAAAAAGAAACCGAGAAGGGCCCTACCCAACGATACAGAACCAACAACGGGCATCCTAGAGAGGAGTCACTGGTAGAAGAGAAAACTGACCCCCAGACCAACCCCGAAGCAGAGAGGACCTCACGAGATGCACCAAGAAGCAGTCGAATACCCAATATACCACCACCATCGATCGAGGAAGCCTTGGGACCCCGATCCAAACAAAAACCTGCAAAAAACCCTAAGGGGATCTTGAGGGAGATCGAGGAAGGGATCTTGAAAGCATGCAGGAAACCCTAGGAGACCCCTGGGATGCACCAGACCCCGAGCTCGAGCAAGGAACCCTGAAACTGCTGGAAAAGGAACAGAAAGTGGAGAAGGATCTCCCCTCAAGGAGATCATCTGCTACAAAGCATTCCCATAGTGGGATGACCCAGAATGAGCCAGGGACTGAGCAAGAACCAGGAGAGTGGGAGCAGAAAGAGGGAGTAGGACCTTCCCCCTCCCCCATAAAATATTACTCTTAAACATTCAAAATAAACTAAGTTTTCTTGCATGGGATGAGTGGTGAATTAAAAAGCTGTTGGGCGAGTGGTAAATCAAGTTATCGAGGAGAGTGGGGTGAGTGGAGAATCTAGTAATAAATCAAATATTTATTGCATTGCAAATTTTCAAACACTTGGATGGCAATATGACTCACCTTTGCTGTTGCCTAGTGCCCAGGATCCGACACCCCTCCACCTTTGCACGGTCCACCAAACAAAATTGCTTTGTTTGTGCACTGGTTTTCATTAGCTGTGTTGCTGCGTTGGGTTTCAATTTTTACACAGCTTGAAAGGTAAGTTAAGTTTCTTTTACTTTCACGTCCTTTGTTCGAGTTTGTTTGTTTTGCTACATATAGAGGATGTGTCGTATTATTATTGCATCGAGGAGATGCATTGCAAGAACACTACTGGACGTGTATATATATATATATATATATATTAATTAAAAAAATATCAAACTGTTGCACATATAGACACATCGTCGTCGGCAAAGAAAATGCATCAAAATAAAACGCATGCATTTGTTTGGCAGACAAACCTACTGAAAAAATATAAACTGTTGCAAATGTAAGTCCATCATAAAAAAAAAAAAAAAACTGCCAAAATAATATACAAATCAATTTTTTTAAACCCTAACTTCAATGAAAATCCAGTCATCCAATCACATATAGAATGTAGCAAATTCTTTTTACTTGCATGCAATTTTTGACCGTTTGATTGGAGATTAACAACCACAATTTTATATACATTTACATGCATTTGTTTGACCGTAGTTTACTTAATGTGTGAATATACATGCATTTGTTTGACGGTAGTTTACTCAATGTGTGAATATACATGCATTTGTTTGACGGTAGTTTACTCAATGTGTGAATATACATGCATTTGTTTGACCGGTAGTTTACTCACTGTGTGAATGTGGTTTGGAGGGAAAATCTGTTGTCTTAATCCCACACTATTGTCTGTTGTCTTAATCCCACACTATTGGTTGGATGAGAGTTTGTATAATCTCTTTTTATTGGATCGCATGTTGTATTATAGGTGATGTCCTTTTAACGGAATAGGCCTTTTCTCTTCAACGAAATAAGCAGTGTTCCTTTAATGAAATTGAGAAAACTATATTAAAATTCACTTCATTTAATTGTTTTTCTAGTGTCTAGATCATATTTAAAAAATTATTGATTTTCACTTGAAAGACAAATAAAATTTTAAACCATAACCTCAAAGTTAACCCAAAAAAAAAAAAAAAAATTAAAAAAAAAATTAACCATCATAAAGTTTTATTTTTATTTTGAAATTCGCATGCAAATATTATTATTAATATAAATTCTACATATCCACAACGTAGATGAGTATGGAAAGAGGTGAATGAATATGTATTTGATTGTACATAACAAAAAAATAATTATTATATTATTATTTTTTAAAATATCAATATTTTTTAAATATAAATTTAAAATAAATCTAAATTTATTTTATTTTATTTTAAAAAACAATGTAGAAAACGTTTTCTCCAAATTAATTTAATCGCTAATAATTAAAACAATAAAAATAATTGTTACTTCAGTTTACCAGCACAACAATAATAAGCTTGTCACTGGTTTTTATGTTACTATTTTAGTCCCATTGCTGTTTTTAACTTTCCCAGGAATTCAATTAAAAAAATAAAAAGCCATGTAACTATTTCGATGAACAGTGAGTTTTTCTCAGTTAAGTTTTGAGTATATATAGATGGTTTTTTAAGGAATAACTAGGTTAGATAGGTGATTCTTGAAGGGTTAAGATAGGCTTTGTCCAGCTAAAATTTGGTATTCTATTCTTCTCAACCATGGCCAACTACTTCTCCGATCTTCTTTTAGAAAAGTTTGATCTAAGCAAGCTTTCTGCAGAAGATCTGAAAAGATACTATCCAATTCTTATGAATGATAAGAAACAAATCATGGAGAGCATTGCAACGGTGAAGGAGAAAAAACAGAAGCTTGAGGTGCATGGCAGAAAAAGAGGCGGCGAAATACTACAGCAGCAGAGCCAACCAGCCAAGCGTGGAAGAGGAAGAGGAAGAAGACCAAACGTTAAAAATTAGTAATGTGATCTATTAAAAACATTTAATATTATGTGTTAGACTATAATAGATAAGTTTAAACTGTTGCTAGAGTATGTGTTAAATATTTTATTTAAATAAAAAAAATCCTTTTTAAATTTCTGAGAGGGTGTCAAACTTTGTCTAATATTCATTTTGTAATGTAACAGTTACCTACTTTATGTTCTTACATCCTTTAAATGTATGATGTTTTGAGATGGATATGATATTATGCATTTTCTTTTGAAGTTCTGTATTCATGCAAGCTGTATTGTCCCTAATTTCTTTAAGATATTGTTCATCTTATATATTGATGATGATATGCTATCTCAATGCTCTGGTTTTATTTATAAAGACTGATATGCTCTGGTTAGATTTACCTATTCTGTTTGGGTGATGATCCGTTAGTCTTTAGTATATATATTTAGCTACAAATCATGCATGCATGTTCATGGTTCATAGGTATTTAAATATTTTATAGCTTTTTTATTACAGGGATATAGGTAACATTTTCCATCTTCATTGTTTATGGTTCAATTCTGGAATCATTATAAACCACACACTCAGTCTCGACCAAGCTATCTATTTCTCAAAAGTATATAAATAAATTTAGTAGTTGCATGTGATTTTTTTTTTTTTTTAATGCATAACTGGATCTATGTTGGATGATGCATGGTGATGATCTTTTTGCATACCAATTGTTTATGTATTAAGAAAATGTATGCCCGACAAATATTTTACATTTCTATTATTCAATATTGAATTTGAATTTAGATCGCTATTCAACATAGTTGCTTTTTTGAAGTTGATTTTTTTATATATTGCTTATAGAATAATTGGGAAAGAACAAGATAAAGAAACAACAAAAAATAAATAAAAATAAAATATTTACCTTCGATTTGACATGTCTCTTTTGCAAGTCACAAAAGATGTTTACCTTCCATTTGACATGTATCTTTTGCACTTTTTGCTTTGTGTTCTAAACTTTATGATTTATTATTATTATTATGTTTGATTGCAATCTTGAAAAGTAGTTATGAAATTGAAAAGTAGTTATGAATTTTTTTAGCTATATATTGTATTAGTTTGTTCATGCAATATTACTGCCTAAAAGCATTTGAGAGGAATGTTGTAAAAATGTATTTGATATTCTTTTCTATCGATGTTTATTAGTACAATTGAAAGAAATGAATTGGATTAGATAATCATTCATTGCATAACTTTATTAAGTTTTGGCCTTTTTTTATGATTAAATTTTCTTATACTCTCTAAAGTATGGTATTGTGTAATATAATCAGATCTAAAAATTTATGCAATATTTGTACAGTCCTAGTATGCGAGATAGGAGGTCCATTTTTTGAATCCTAAGGAAGATAAGATACCTATATCTTATAGGCCCATAGCACACCATGAGTGTTTTCTCCATACATAGGGGACATAGCATATTATGAAATTATCCGATATGCATAATGTTCATGAACCTTAAAAGTTATAGTCTTTAAAATAAGAAGCTTCCAAATTTATTATAAATTTAGATTGAACTAATGATAAAAATGGTCTTAAATAGTTTTCAATGTTCTATTATTTTATTGAAATTTAATATGTAAGATACTCAATTGAAAGGAAAAATAAATAATATTTTTCAAAAGACAGTACCAAAGTCTAGAAAACCCTGCAACAGGTCATATTAGTGAGATGAAGCCCATAATTTCTAGATAAAACAAAATCTAGATTGTCTTAGATCATATCTACTATCTAGATAGTCCAACATCACAATTACTCTACTCTTAGAGAGAGATTTAAAAATAAGTAGGACTTTTTTTTCTCTACTTGCATGCTTTTCAAAGTGCTTTGTCTTTGCTTTCAAATGTTACATGTAACATTGGAATGCATTAAGAAAGAATTTTGTAGTATGTGTGTTAATAGTTTTTTTGGATAACTCTACAATTCAAGCTTGTCATAGGTTCCTACTACTTAAAAGTATGTTGTTGGTTCTAATCATGAGAATCAATGGGAAATGCTTGTGCTTCTTTCTTGGAAGGAAACAGATTTTCCAATGAGAGTTTTATAATGAAAAATGTTGTAGGATCACTAGACAAAGTTAGATTTTATCCATATTTTCATGAATGAAAAAATACAATGGTGAGAAGCTCCACCTAGTTATCAAATTGGTTGATAATATTGACTATAAATATATGTTATATATTTTGAGGAGACCTTGAATTTTGATCTCTCCCAAAAGACCATATATAATTAATCATATTAGTACAAAATCAGATGATTAAATAATCAATGAGCATATCCTTGTCGATAAATACATACCATGTACTTTTAAAGTCTACATATGATGTAGTTATAGTTTTATTCAATGATCATCTGCCTGTTCAAAACTACATACTATGTTGTTGTGAAAAGTCTATACATCATGTAGTTAAATTTTCAACCTCCTAATTTGTATGCTAGTAGCTTGCAAGTTTACCATCACGTCCACATATATCTCCTTGATCTCAAAGAAAATACATTTTCAATAGAACAACTACACACTTTAATTACTTCAAAATTTAAATAAAATTGTATAACTTTTAAAATTCAAATAAAATTGTATAACTTTTTAAATTTCTTGCTTATAAACTTTAGTGATTGATAACTTTTATCTATAAGATCAATCATTGTTAAATTATTTATTAAAATTAGTATTACATGATAAAACTTACTTTCATCTCAGTTCTTATTTATTTATTTATTTTAATAGCGAAAAACCCCTTGCGGGGCCGTCTTGGTCTGAAAGACCATGAATAGGGGGTTCTACACCATCAAAGTCACCCGGGAGTCGCACCCGACCCTGCCCGCACCAACATTATCAATTGGATTTTGGATACCCAATTCAAATTTTTGGTAGGGTGGAGATTTGAACCTTGGACCTCCCTTGGAGGATTGCCCTCTCCTCTCCAACTCACCTACAACACCTGGGTTCTTATTTCTTAATTTCACCTTTCATATTTGTGCACAATTAACCTCACCATCACGAGTCTTAGAGATTCACCTTAGAAGTTTTCAAAGCGCATAATTAACCTAACCTCACCATCATAAGTCTTAAGCATTCACCTTAGAAGTTACTAAATATGGACTAATAGTAGCTATTAGTGATGGTCTCCTTCCAAATTCCATCACTTCTAATTACTTAAAAAATATAAACAAGTCTTAAAGATTCACCTTAGTTATAATTAACCTCACCATCATGATTCTTAAGGATTCACCTTAGAAGTTACTAAAGATGGACTAACAGTAGCTATTAGTGATGGTCTCCTTCCAAATTCCATCACTTTCAATTACTTAAAAAATATAAACAAGTCTTAAAGATTCACCTTATAAGTTACTAAAGTTGAACTAATGGTAGTTATTAGTGATGATCTACTCCCAAATTTCATTACTTCTAATTAATTAAAAATATAAGTGTCCTGCAATAGAGATATGTTCAATAGATTACAAGGAAAATAAATGATAAAATAAACACAAATGAAAGTAAAAAATCTTATTTTAATAGAGCTAGATAATGAAAGACAAATTCCTTTCTAACATCAAAAGAAGAGAAAAAATACTGTTCAATAATATGTACAAGTAATCAAAAACAAGTCCATAAATCAATAATAATAAAAACTCTCATACAAAAAATTGAAAGTAGCTTGAATGTTTGTGGATAGACAACCATGACCAATGATCTATCTTATGCCCACCTCACACCTACATGGTGGCTAGTTTCTAGGTTTATTTGAGAGTAGTAGAAAGTTATAATAACAATAACAAGAATTAAATAGTAATGTGAAATACAGTAACTAGAAATTCTTATTCTTCTTTTTAACCCAACAATTTTTTTTAATAACATACCAACAAAAAATATTTCAATAACATACCTGAAATTGTTAAACTGGAAACAATAAATAAATGAAAAAAAAAAAACGAAGGTAAATCTTGAATACAAAAGATACATGAACTATTCCAACATTTAGAAACAACACATGCCAAACTATTTTAATATGCTTTATTTTTTCAAAAATTACTTTCCTTGTTAAGGTTATAAAACCATGTGCAATAGACCAAGAAAATTACTGTTTTATATGTTTAGAGATATCTAACTTGAATTCAAATGCATACATAATTATTTAAAGTGGTATATGTAATTTTTTTAAACCTTAATTGAAGATCTGTAATAGGCTATCCACCACCATGTTGTGTTGAAAGTATAAAATTTAATAAGCTTGGCAATTTATCTTTGAGTTTCTAGTTATATATATATTTTAGATGTTACACATTTATATAGGACTTAAGATTACAAAGATTACAAATATCAATATAAAGTGTTGAGAGAACTTTACAACAAAAACCTTTATCAAAGTCTAATAAAGATATTTTGATCAAAAGTTACGTTATGAAATAAATAATCTTATATATATATATATGAGTTGGTTGATAAGTGGTAAAATAAAATATTTTAATTCTAAATATTGTTTGTGGGTAGACTCACACTTGCTATGTAATTGTCCTTAAAAAATAAAAGAGAGGATAAATTTAGTTATTTAATAATGAAAATAATCAAGTTTTTGTAAAAAATCTTAAAAGAATATTTTTATTGTAAAATGGTCCTTTTATTTACAAAAATGGTTTTATTTTCTTTTTTCATAATATTAAACAAAACAATGAACAATAAGAGTTTATTTTAGTTAGCTTATGTTTATTTTGAAATTTAATTTTATTATAATTTTAAAATTTTGTCTACTTTTTGTGTGTTGATTTATGTATTAATTTAAAGAGTTAAAATAGACATTTTTTTTTTAGTTGAAGTTTGGTATTCTACTCTTCTCAACCAAGAATTCAAAAATATTGGCATAAAAAGATATGTTTAAATTTTTTGAAAAACACTTATATGATGAGAATGACCACTTAATTCTCGAAGCTTTCTATAGAAATGTTTGACATAATAAAATATGTGAAGAATATTTAAAAAAATACTACACATAGCTCATGGATGATAAGAAATAAATTATGGAGGATATTGCAATGGTGAAAGATAAATACAAGAACTTGAAGTGCAAGGCAAAAAAAAATAGGAGGTGGGAGAGGAAGAGGAGAGCAAAGGTTAAAAATTAGTGCTATGATCTATCACAGATATTTAATATTATGTGTTAAATTGTAACCAATAGATTATAAATGTTAGAACATGTGTTAAATTTGTTAAATGTTTGATTTTTCATTAAAGACAAATATTTTTTAAATTTTGGAGAGGTATTGAATTTTTTCTAATATAATATTATATTTCAAATGTGATAGATGTATATGGATGTCCTTGGATCTTGAAATATGATATTTATTACTTATTTGATGTTCTTTTATCCTTTGAATATTTGTTGTTACGGTATCCATATAATATTATGTATTTTCTTTTAAAGGTATATATTCATACAAGATACATTGTCCTCAACTTTAGGATGTTATTCATGTTATGTATTCCTTATATATTATATTTTAATGCCTCTTTTGTGTATTCATGATAATATTCTATTTTAATACTCTGATTTTATTTATAAGCATTGATATGCTATAATTAGCTTTATTTACTTGGTTTGGGTGTTGGTAGATTAGCTTTTTTGTCTATATATTTAGCTAGAAATCATGCATGCATGTCCATGGATATTTGTAAATTTTACAGTTTTTTTAAATTATCGAGTTAATTGTTTTTTTATTTGGATTTCGTTAGTGTGAGAAACCCCTACGACCTAAGCTCAAGGGTTGGGCATACCCATCCCACATTATGTAGTTAATTGTTAATAACCCACCATCATTGGTTATGGTTCAATTTAAAATGCTATCACTATAAACCCTTTTCACTCTTCACAAATAATATGGTGTGAGTTGGACAACCTTAATCTATATCTCAAATAAGTAAATAAATTTTGTTCTTGCATTTTATTTTTTAAAATGTATAAATGAACATATATCTTGATAACTTTCATACATGGTGGATGATGAATGATATTTTAGCATACCAAATGTTTAGAATTGAACTTGAATTTATTTAGGCATGGATAATTCATGATGTAGCACCCTAAAATTGGCGCAGTTAAACCCTTAGTAAAAGATAAAAGATAAAAATTTAAATTTTAACCCCAAAACCGCCCCAAAACCGCTTGTTACCCGCTTCCCTTCTTTTTCGTGCCATTTTTAGGATTTGTTTTGACCGTTGGACGATATCGTCGCATATCAGATGAAATCATCCCCAATCTGACGAATTCGTCCTAAAACCGAATGTTCATAATTAGCTTCTATTTCAACAGCCTCTCCAACTTTGGTAGAAGCGTATCTACGCAGTTGGAGATTCCCCCGTTGGAGATCTCCCGGATTGGGATGATCTCCAACCTCCTAACCTCCCCCTAATCCTATATAAACTAGGATTTTTCTAGTTTATCGCCCTGATTCCCCCTGATTCCCCTTGACTCCCCTGAACCCCCTAGCTGAGGGATTTCCCTGCATCCTCGCACTGCTGTCTGCATTCTGTATTTCACATTTTCTTGCAGGAACTCTACTATTTTTCTGTCGAAGCAAGATCGGATCGTCGCAAGCGATTTCAGATTATTTCGGATGATCTTGTCGAGGAGCGCAGACGATCTCGTACGATTGGAGGCGATCCTGACTGTAGTCTAGATTGGGGGCAATCCGAGCCCAGAGTTTGCATTTTCTTAACTTTTTTGCATTTTTCCATTGTAATTCTGCATTATCTTAGGTTATTATGTTTATGCATCTTGGAGTTCACCTCATTTAATGTAAATGCATGATAAAATCAAAATAAATTGTTAAGTTGATGCATTTCTTCTTTGATTTCTATTTGGATTTATCATTTAGGTAAATTTACCATTACTTCTATCATTTCCCCTGTGTTTTGGCACTCGTATTTTGGTATTTTGTATCTGTTTCTATGATTGCAGGTTTTTGACGAATTCGTTTGATGAATTCATCAGATCCACGATGATCTCGTTTGATCTCAGATGGTCGACTGTGATCTGAGATGATTCTGTCTCATTTCAGATGATTACGTGTAGTTTGAGATGATTTGGACTGCTACAAGACTCAGAACCTTCATCAGACATCCAGAATCAGGTATGATCTATCCTAATTTGCATATTCTCTATGTTTAGCACTCATTTCTATTTTTGTATCCATTTAAATCAGTATTGGCATATAGAATAGTTTAGATTCATCTTGGCCAAACCTAGGAGTTGAATGATTGAGTATAAAAATAAACACATCAAACCCATTCCCAACCTAGGCGTGGAAACTGCCACTCAAAAGTTTCCTGGTGAACCCACCATCCATCAAAAATTCACCTTTATACTCCTCCCCCGAGAGGCGGGACCTTCAAAGGGCCTCTCAGTCCGAGGTATTGTCCCATCCTTCTCGCATCCCCCTTCCGGGCGTGGATCCTATAGCCTGAGGGTAAGGATGCAAAAAATTTGGAGCGATACATTTTGGTGAACCCGACGTGAAAACTAAAAACCTTTTGAAAACAATCCAAAAAAAACAAAACATAAATGCATTTAGAATCAAAGATTGCATATCATATTTAGATGGTAGATTATAATAAAAGACGAGTTGTCACCATTAATGTTGAGAATCAATTAACAACTATAGAGATTACTTATGTGCTTAGAGTACCTCAAACAAATAGGGTTCAACCTTTGTGGGACGAACTTGATAGGAGATTGGGTATCATTGGATCTAGGGCAACAGAACTTAGGCAAATTAAGAGGTTTGTCCTAGATAGAATCCTGGATCCTGATCAAGTGACCTTATATCATGAACTTAAGAGAGCTTGCCATAGGTGGTTAGCAGATAAAAGAGCCCATGTGTCTTCAGAGTTATACACCTTTGAGGAATACCTCGAGAATGCAGTTGTAGTATATCAGTTTCTAGCTCATATAGAGGATCAGGAAGCTGATCTTACGGATAGAAAAATATGGTATAGAGTTCCTAGAGCTGTGTTATATCGAGAGTATTGCCATGAAATCTATTTTTACAAATCAGAGTCAGAAGTAGATAACATCACTATAGCACATTTTATCAAGTTCTTGAAAAATCATTTCCAATTTGAAGAGGAGCATTTCATGACTCTTGATGAACTTGATCCTATCAATGACATCTATAAACTATTTATAGAAAACTAAGCCATTCATTTATTATTGTTATTTCTTGCATTCAGTGTGCTATTTGTTGTCTTTGTAAACATAAAAACAAATATATATATATATATATATATATATATATATATATATATATATAAAAAAATAAAAACAAAACAAAGTCATAACAAAAATCAAAACATTTTCTTTTAAGCATTATAGTAGGTATATAATTAAAATATATACCTCCCAAATTTGTTGCAAATATATTAATATATATATATTTGCTAAAATCTAAATTTAGACATAATGACTAAACTCAGGAATGGAAAATAAATTGAAGTAGAAGAAGATTGGTTAAGGAAAACGAAGAATAACCCAGATGTCCTTCCTGAAGACCCAATTCAGGAAGAAGGAACTCTAGACCAACAAGAAGAAGAGTATGTTGATGCAAATGAACAAAGAGAAATTGTTAGAGAGGAAGAATCCTCATCTCCTAAAATATCTCCAGAAGGAGCTGTTACTTTTGAGAACATGGAACATTTCTGGAAGTTCCTCCATAATAATATGGGCACCCTTAATAGAGCAATCCATATGGACAAAGATCAAATTAGTGACACTCAAGCAACCCTAGAAGAAATATATCACACACGCACTAATCCTTTATCCTTTGTTGATCAAGAAAGTGATCAAGTTGGACCATCCAATTTGGATATGGCCGCTATGATCCAGAACACGCGACAACAACAGGTTACCCAACCACCTAGAGTGCCTGTTATCAAGCCTAGGGTTATTCCCACACAAAAGAAACCTTCATTCTCTGCTCTATTTCGCCAAGCTATTGATCAATATACCTCAAATCAACAAAAGCCTAAAACAAAACCAAATACCAATTTCCAACAATCTGGGATACAACATAATGCTACAACAAATCTTCTTCATAATACTCTTCCTACCAACCATTTGCATAACAACAATATAGCATCTAATCCTTATGTCCCGCCTTCCTACGCTCACAAATCCCATACTCATGTACCACCAAACCAATATGGTGGACAAACTGGTAATCTGGAAGCCATGGTGAAACAGTTAGCCTCCCGTATGGACCAAATAGATCCCTACCGTCCCTCGTACAATTATCGAGAGATGTGTAGTCAACCTCTAGATCCTATAGTTGTAGCACAACCATATCCTAAACACTTTCCCATGCCTGTCCTACCTATATATAAAGGAACTGAAGATCCCATAGAGCATCTTCGAATGTTTAGGATAGCATGTCATGATATATCACATGATGACTTGTTATTACTAAAAATGTTCCCAAAAAGTTTAGGAGGGATGGCATTGGAGTGGTATTATCAATTGCCCACTCATTCTTTGAGAAATTTCGAAGAGACCGCTGAGTCTTTTGTGCATCAATTTAGTGCCTATATTGAAAGGCATGTAACCATTAAAGATTTGTACAACCTAAAACAAGACAAAGATGAGTGTTTTGCTTGACTTCTTAGCTCGATGGAGGCGGTTGATAGGAAAATTACACTTTGTGTTACCTTATCGGGAAATGTTGGATATTTTTATCAATAATTTACAAGAACAACTATCCTATGAATTATCAATTGCTACCTTGACCACCTTCGATCAAGCTATAGACTTAGCCCGAAGAGTGGAAGATGCTCTCATTAGAAGAGGTCAGCTCAAAAAGAAAGATGATGAGAAAACATCCAGAAATCAATATAAAAATAAACAAGTTGTGGGTGATGGAGTCATTGATAGCAGAAACATTGCCAATGTTAATACTACGAAAACAATAGAGAAGTTCATATTGAAACCTCTTGATAAACCACCCCGAGAATTTACTAGGTTAAATCAACCTTTATCAACCATTCTCCCGCAATTACTAGCCCGAGGTTTGATTCAATTACCAAATATCCGGGAACCTGATCCAACTATACCCGGATATAGAGCTGATTTACATTGTGATTTCCATAGAGGACCTGGACATGCTACCAACTCTTGTAAATGGTTAAAACATAAAATACAAGATTTAATTGATAACAATGAGATGGAGGTGCAAGCCTTTCAACCTAAACAAAATCCTCCTAATAATGCTCAAAAGAACATCCCTCAAAGTGAGAATCAGAATGCCAATCAATCATTGGACATATTTCAACATCCTTTACCAAAGCATGGTAAAGAGGTGGCTAATCAAATTGAACATCATAATGTTCCCCCTCCTACCCGATATGTAGGAGCCATTAGTGGGCATTTACCTATTCATGATTTAGAAATATTTGACACAACTTTATCCATGGTTACGTCCAGACCTCTATATAATATTCGAACACCTGATCTTAGTGATGTAGAATATGATACTGAAAGTGACATGGAAATCACCTCAAATCAATCGAATAGTTCTGAAGATGAATCAGATCCTATTCAACCCATCACAAATTCTATGGTTTCGGAAGAACCATTTCCTAGAAGAGTTACTACTCGACCATCTTCTCATCAATTACTTTCTAATGAACAAGCCATAAACGCTAGACCGAGACCAATTCATCATCCTCAAAATAATATTGTAGGTACCATCGGAGTCGTTACTCGACAACGAGGCTCAAAACTCTCAACGAGGATCAAACTCAGAATGATGGATCAGCTCCATTTGTTTTGAAAAATCCCAATAAAGGGAATCATACGCCTAATGTTCAACCTAAGCCTCCTTATAATATTAATGAACAATTATCCAATACTATAGCTAGAATTTCCCTTTTGGACCTTTTAAGATCTTCTCCTACCCATAGGGATGAATTAATGCTCACATTAAGCCAAATGATGGTACCACAAAATATTCAACTTGAAGCCATGTCCAATACTATCATAACTCGAGAAGTCGATTGTATTGACTTCCGAGATAGAGATATACCACAACATAGTTTACATAAGGATAACCCCTTATATATTACTGCCCTAATTGGGGATGTAGTCGTTAAACGCGTCTTGATTGATAATGGTTCATCTTTAAACATATGCACTTTTGACTTCTACCAAAGATTTGGCTTTAGAAGTGACGAAATGAAAAGAACTGATATGATCATAAAAGCCTTTAATGACGAAACACAAGAAACGTGTGGAGTTATTACTATCCCATTGCAAGTTGGTCCTAGGACCTTAGACACGACCGTGTTTATTGTACATTGCCCTGCATCATACAATATACTTTTGGGTCACCCTTGGATCAATGCAATGCGAGTTGTTCCCTCAACTTTACATCAGTGTGTTAAATTCGAATTTAAAAATCAGTTGGTTACCATTCATGGTGACCCTAGACCCTTTGATATGTGTGCTTTGGTAGAACCGGTTGGAGTTCAATTTTGCCTTGCTCTGTCATCCACACATCCTAATTCTCATCAACCATCTAAACGTGTGAAACACTCACCCATAACATCATCTACTTTTTCCCCATCAACTACACCTCTACATATAGCTCAACCATCTTCCGAACAAACCACATTAGGACCTCAAAAGGATCCTAAACCCACAACCAATGCTTCTTGTTTTACTCCTATAACTTCCATACCTTTAGATCCTTCCATCGACATCTCTACAACATCTACGCCTATCAAAGACATGATTTCTGCATCCAAAAACATAGGAAATGATCCTTCTACCTCTTACGCTCTTACTGATGAGCTCTTACCCGATTTATCTAAAATTCTTATATAAAAAAAAACAAACATTGCCATGCAAGATGCCCTTATTTTAAATAAACTCCCACCCTCTCCTCGTACCTTGGGCCTCCCACAGCCTATGGGAAGTATTTACCAAGTCGGGAGTTGTGCTTTTATTTATAAGGGATATGACTGGGGAAGAATACCTAGAAACATCAAGACATATTGTGATGGATATGCTAGATGCTATTTTGCTAATGAGTATATTAAAGCTAAACATATAATGCTTAAATTGGGCTATAAAGGGAAAGGTTTGGGACCTTTCCAGAATGGTATGAAAGAACCTATTGAGGTAGAACCATGGCCTGCCCGATGCGGTGTGGGCCTATTTCCTAGTAAAGGTCAACCCTTCCCATTTGAGGAGGATGACCATCTTACATGTTACCAAGATTATCTGGATAAACAAGATTCTTTGCGTTCAAAGAATAATCCCTTTACCTGTAATATGCTATCCATAGCCTACCCTGAGATGATTGCTGAATCCGACGATGAGTTGGAAGGGGATATCTTCCATGATGTCTCCGTTGATGAATTGTTACATAACGGATTTTATTTTGATGGCTCTATACCTAGTATAGCCCAGCTTGAGGCCTCGACTCCTCAAGATGAATTATCCAAGCTAACCTTGGAAGAATTACAAGAATTAGGCGTTTCACCCGCCCCACCTAATTTTGAGAGAGATTTACATATGGAAGTTGAAAACGTTATAAAAATTAACATTGGAACCGAAGATAACCCTCACATAATCAATATTGGATCAGAATTAAGTCAAGAAAAACAAGATAAATACATTTCATTTCTTAAAGACTATGAAGATGTCTTTGCTTGGACATATGAAGACATGCCGAGGTTTGGACCCTTCCGTAGTTATGCATCATCTAGTAGTCCATCCAGGATGCTAAACCTGTTAAACAGAAACTTAGAAAAATGCATCCTAAAGTGGCCTTACTAGTCAAAGGAGAACTAGAAAAAGCTGTTGAAGGTTATTTTTATACAAGCCATTGATTATCCTTGAATGGATCTCAAATGTAGTTCCAGTAACTAAGAAAGAAGCTACCAAAGTTAGGGTTTGTACTGACTTTAGAGATATTAATGTTGCATGCCCTAAAGATGATTTTCCTCTTCCCAACATGGATCAAATCATTGATTTTACTGTTGGAAGCGGAATGATATCCTTAATGGATGGATTCTCTGGTTATAATCAGATCAGGATAGCTCTTGAAGATCAGGCTAAGACAACCTTTATTACCCCTTGGGGAACCTTTTGTTGGAAAGTCATGCCATTCGGTTTAAAGAATGCAGGTGCAACATATCAACGAGCCATGACTTATATCTTTCACGATATGATGCATGATATTCTACATGATTATGTAGATGATATTATAGCTCGTTCCATCAAAGAAGATGATCATTTAAATGACTTGAGAAAAGTATTTGATCGGTTAAGGGAGTATCTTATCCGATTGAATCTAGCCAAATGTATATTCAGAGTTAAGTCCGATAAATTATTGGGGGTTATCGTTTCTTTACGTGGCATTGAAATTGACCCTCTCAAGATCATGGCTATCACTGATATGCCCGCACCCACAAATATATCTGAATTACGAAGTTTACAAGGTAAGCTTCAAGCTATTCGCCACTTCATTGATAAGTTGGCAGACAAAACCGGACCTTTTCTTAAGCTTCTTAAGAAAGATGTCTCTTTTCATTGGGACGACGAATGCCAGGAAGCATTTGACCTCCTTAAACAATATCTCCTTAAACCCCCAGTACTTTCACCACCTAGATCTGATCGTCCATTTATTTTGTACATTTTTGCTTTCGATTTTGCCTTAGGAGCTATGTTAGCTCAACTTGACGATGAGAAGAAAGAACGTGCTAATTATTACATCAGCAGAACCTTGATCAGTTATGAAACTCGCTATACCATATTAGAGAAGTTATGTCTAGCAGTCGTATTTTCTACACAGAAACTATGACATTATATGCTCAGTCAGAAAACGTATGTTATTGCCAAATTCGACCCTTTGCGATATCTCATGAGTCGACCGTACTTATCTGGTCGCACAACCAAGTGGGTTCTTGCGCTAAGCGAGTTTGAACTCACGTTTATAGGACATAAGTCTGTTAAGGGTCAAATCATAGCAGATCAATTAGCTGCTGCACCCTTAGAGTCTACCCATCCCCTCATCATTGAGTTTCTTGATGAATGCCTTAAATTAGAGGCAGACCATCCTAAACAATGGTCCCTATACTTTGACGGAGCCCGATGCATGAGTGGGGCTGGTGCGGGTATTATTTTAATATCTCCACAAAAACATCTTATACCTCTGTCCTTTAAATTAACGTTTGCTTGCACTAATAATACTGCTGAATATGAGGCTCTAATCCTTGGATTACGAGCTACTTTGGCCCTAAAAATTAAAAATTTATTAGTTTTTGGTGATTCTCAACTTGTCATAAATCAAATCAATGATGTTTATCAGACCAGAGATGATAAATTACGCCCATATAAAACATATGTTTTGCAATTATTATCTTTATTTGATCAAGTTACTTTGGAAGCTATTCCTCGAACTAGCAATCGTGCGGTTGACGCTATGGCTGCAGTTGCATCTCTTTTGCCCTTGGAGTTAGATGATGAATATGCTACCATCATTATTCGTCGACTCCAGGAACCCACTTCAAGCAAATCATGCTTAGAACCTTTGGATGTGTTTCTAATCAACGAAACTACTCCCGAACCATGGTACACTGATATATTTAATTTTTTACAAAATGGAACCTTCCCTGAAGGTTGTAATAGCAACCAGCGTAGGTTATTACGTAGACGAGCAAGTCACTTCATGATTATTGGTAATACCTTGTATAGGAGATCTTTTGAAGGCATATTATTGAGATGTTTGAATCTAGATGAATCTAGATCAGCTTTGAGTGAAGCCCACGATGGATCTTGTGGAGGACACTTTAGTGGTAACGCCATTGCTAAGAAGCTCCTTCGGATAGGATATTTTTGGCCTACCATGGAGAATGATGCACATGATTATGTGCACCATTGCGACAAGTGCCAAAAACATGCTGACCTTGTCCATGCGCCTGCACAAGAGCTACAGGCTATTTCATCTCCTTGGCCCTTTTCAAAATGGGGCTTAGATATCATTGGAAAAATCAACCCTGTGTCATCTGATGGACACAAATTTATCATAACCGCTATCGAGTATTTTACAAAATGGGTTGAAGCTATGCCTTTAGCTTCTTGTACTGGAACCCAAGTTTCTAAGTTTATCTTCAATCAAATTATTTGTAGGTTCGGAATTCCTGCAAATCTCATCTCAGATAATGGAACTTGTTTCAAAAATAAAGATGTCAAAAAATTATGTCAAAAATATAAAATTCAACATCGTTGGTCCACTCCCTATTATCCTCAGGGTAATGGCCAAGCAGAAGCATCTAATAAAACATTAATCAAAATTCTCAAAAATGGTCAATAAATATGGTCGAGATTGGCACATCCAATTATATCCTGCTTTGTGGGCCTATCGAACTAGTGTTCGCACCCCCACTGGAACTTCACCTTTCGTTTTGGTTTATGGCGTTGAAGCTATTTTTCCCTTTGAATTAGAAGTTCCTTCTTTGGCTCTACTACTTCAAGATACTGAAGTAGGGGATGAATATCGTGCTGGCAGATTTAGTCAGTTGGAACTCTTAGATGAAAAGTGCATCAATGCTTTGGAGCATCTTCGTGCCTACCAAAACAAGCTTAAGAGAGCATATCTCAAGAAAGTTCATCATCGATCCTTTGAGATCGGCGACCTTGTTTTAAAAGAAAATAAAAAAAATACTAATGCAACTAAAGACCTTAAAGGTAAATTCGAGCCCAACTGGCTTGGACCGTATATTATTATTGCTAAATTTGGATCGGGAGCATACAAATTATCTACCTTAGATGGTAAAGAACTTAAAGAACCTATGAACATTATGCATCTCAAACGCTACTATGCATAAAATTTGGTCATTTCATCATTGTATATATTTGTTTTGCATATTATTTCCTTTTAGTCACTTATATAAAAAAATTTCAAAAACAATCACATTGTATTTCTTTCAATTCATCAATTAAAATCAAAATACAAAAACATCAAAATCATCAAAATCTTCAAAAACATCTTTTATTTTGTACTTGTCAATTCTTGGAGTTTGCAGTTATATTTTCAATTATTTTGGATAAATGAGCATTTATTTGGAATCCCGCACTTTCACACTCACATGAATAAATATCTTGATTTTATTTAGTATGATTATTAATCTCTCTTATATCAAAGTCCACATTGGCATTAAATAAAGTTTTGAGCATAGAGAACTGATCTTGTTATTTACTTGAACCAAGTATATCTTTTCACATTAAAATGATTTCATTGCAAATTCGATATAATGCTACATAGTAGAAGTGGTTTCCTGAGCGAAAAGTTTCCCCTGCTATCCTATCATGCACATGGTCTAGAATCTTTGAGAATTGACAAAAGGACAAGCTCACCCCTACCCGGAATAAAAATCCCTTGCTCTACAGCCAATCCGAGCAAGTATCCCTAGCATAGGAAGAAAAAGAAAAGTCAAAGAAAATGAGAAAAAAGAAAAATATTATTTTGTACCATCGCAGCAATATTTCAGCATTATCTCAATTCCAAGCAAAAAAAAAAAAAAAAAAAAAAGAGAAAGAAAAGAAAAAGCAAAAAGCAATAAAATCCCTTTCCCTACCCCTTGAAAAGAAAAGAAGGGTGAATGAGCTTGAATCCCTGGAATTCTCAATTATTCGAAAACCTGTGAGGTAAGCCCCATAACAGGTGGTTTGTGCCCAACCCGCTTGGCCTTGGGTAATTCCTAGCGTGGTGATATGTCTGTCACATTAGCGACCTTCTTTTGTACAGACCTATGTCAGCTTATGGATTAGCTAGCTCTTGATAACCCGACTTACATAGTAGTCCGAGTACGGTTACATGCATATAAATCATGGTTAAGGAACACTCATTTGGTTAAGGCAAATTACTTGTATCAAATTATCTTGCTCAAAATTGGTGAATGAACAATACAATCGCACACACATTTGTATTTGAGAGATTTTGTATCATTATGATAAATCAAGATCGGTAATGAACTCACATTTGCACATGAGGATCCCTTATAAACCTACATTTGTCTTTGAGATAATTTAAAATATTTACTGTAATTCTTTTCGGAATAGTTTTATCCTCTTATTTCAGAATTTTTGTTTTGTATAAAAACAATTATATACATTGTTTCACAAAATCACAAAATGATTTCAAACAACATGTTCATATTATGATTTTTCTGTTTATCAAAAGTCAAGAATTAATCATGCAATAAAACTAAAATATCCATTTCTTCTTTGGATTTCGCGATGATGGTATAAGTCTATACCTATAAGTCTATGCCTAGCGCAAACCATTGTTCTAATTTTATTTTCCCATTCATTTTAATAAAAACACATATGGCTTACATCATTATGTTACATAACTAAGCTTTAAAATGAACGCACACTTATCTTATTTCAGGTCATTATGTCAACATTCAATTTTGCAATGATGGTATAGTTCCTAGGAACTTATGCACAATTTTTATCACACTTAGGAATTTATGCCTAGCAAAATTCATATTTCTTTTATATGTCATGCATAATATTTTTATGAAAATCTGAAAACAAATCATCACCATCATCATTTTCATCATCACAACACAAAGTCTTAAGACAGTCTCTTAAGCACTCTTTTACTTTTAACAATATTTCTATCCTGGGATTAGCTTGACGACCTAGTGAGCGGCGACTCCATGAAATGGTCTATAACAGCGACAATGTCCTTTGAAATTATTGTTAGAAGTCCCTTTTATTTTTCATCAAATTACACCACAACAACCAATTTGTTTACATCAGATTATTTCATTTACAATTTTATGCCATGATATCAAAAATATAATATTTCAAAATGACATAATTACATGAATATTCAATCACAAATTAAAGCATCATACAACATATACACAAGTCATATCATCAAAAACAAGACCATATATATATATATATATATATTCAAATTATGTACATCATATCAAAACTGGATTGGTATGCCACAATCTATACCCTGGCATACTCAATCCTCTCAAAAATCTATACAATCTCTATGCAGTCTATAGCCAGCTATCCTTGAGAAGCCCTCGAGCTCTCAGCCTCATCTACTCCCCCACCCTGACGTGGAGGAGGTGGTCCCATAGAGGTCCAGGCTGTGTCTCGGGTCCTCGTCGTCGATCGTGAGGATGTCCTCGATGATCCCATCATGATCGGCTCCGCAATCGGGGCTGGCAGTGGTACCCTCTGGTTCTCTGGAACCATGTGATAGTATAGCCCCTGGTAGAAAGTGGTCTGAGCAATAGACCACACTAGATCTCGAGTGCTCGCTCCTCCACCCCAAGCTCTGAGCCGTGTGGCCTCATCCTATAGCATCTGTAATTGAGCTCGAAGGTGGGCAACCTCAGCCTAGAGAGCCATCGTCTCGCTGCTCTCCCCTACATCGACACCCTTGCCCTTATCGGGCGATGGTGGTCTCTCCCCCTGTTGTGAAGGGAGTCTCTCCTCCCTCTGCCCTGTCTCCTATGGCCTCTGTGGAGCCCGTGCCATCCTCTGGCATCTCTCCTATGGGGACCATCGTTGCTCTCTCCCGTCGTGACCCTGCACTGCCTCAATGGCAGCCTGGCATCGCCTCCCCATCCGTTGCACCATGACATGCACTGGACCCTATGCCCTCGTCATCCGAGGAGGGTGGATGCCTACGTACCAAGCATCGTATCCATCGGTCACCCCAGCGTCGTCACCATCCACTAGCTGGATGGGGGCATCGTCTGCATCCTGACTCCAGAATCGCTGCATGTCTGGAGCCCCGCTCAGCGTAGTACTATCTCGAATAGTCTGGGAGTACTCATAATCCCTGAGAGAAGGGATCCCTACTATAGACCGAACTATCATAGTACCTGATCATAGCGGTGGAGCTCTACCTCTCCCCGCTCCATCCTCAGCTAGCAGACTCGCTTGATGCGAGCCAGCTCCTGCCCATCCTCTGCCCACCTGGGATGCTCTCTCCATGGCCTCTAGGTGATCTGGTCTGGGATGAGGTCATCCAGCAACCTCCGTGACATCGACAGATCTATCCATCACTGTGACCCTCTCTGTAGCCACCAATAGTAAACTCGGGGCCTCTCTCGGTCAACCCCTCAGCTGGGAGCCCTCTCGCATCGTGATGTGCTCCCAGCACCAAATCTATAGCAACGATGTCAAGACCAGACATCGACCTCCCTTGTATACGACCCCATGCAGGATCCTATACAAGCGACATAGTACAAAGCTACCCCATGTAAACCTGTACCCATGGTCTCTCATGTCGCAAACTATGTCTGAGAGCACCCACGGTAGTCTGCACCCGCTCTGGTGGCACAGTAGTAAGCCACCTACCACCCCTACCAAAACTCGAGTCAACCTAGATGCCCCAGGCATCTATCGTAGAGACTCGATGTTCACCTCGCCCTTCTCCAGGGTGAAGCTCGGGTCTCCGGTCAGTCTCATCATCGCCTGGCCCTGATTG
Source organism: Wollemia nobilis (assembly GCA_028583015.1). Lineage (NCBI taxonomy): Eukaryota > Viridiplantae > Streptophyta > Pinopsida > Araucariales > Araucariaceae > Wollemia > Wollemia nobilis. Next base: position 8,553,833 of record JAQPPZ010016858.1, on the reverse strand, counting down.
GCCGTAGGCATCATGAGCCGTCCCTGTATGGGGATCCTCATGATCCTCCATACGTCCTCTAGTGTGGGAGCCATCTCCCCTATCGGTAGCCGAAAGCAGGATGACCCTGGATACCATCTCTCTGCTAGGGTTGTCAGAAGCCCTATGTCCGTCGGTACTTGTGGCATCTCTGCCACATGCCGTAGCCCGACCTGTGCTAGTCGGTCGTGCTCTGCCTGGTCGAGAGCGGCCAAGTCATCTCTCAGCCCATCGTATTTCCATTCTCGGCTCTTTAGTAATCCCCTCTGCAAAACAAACAATAAAACAACAAAAATTCATTAATCAACCAATCATTAAAATAAAATTAAAAACATTTTAATCAAGCTTAATTTCTTAATAGCGATGATATCGTCCACCATTGGATGATATCATCCCAAATTTGGCAAAATCATCCTTTTTAGGATGAATTCATCTCCGATTTCACAACTTGGGGATCACCCCTTGTTGAACGGGATCGCCCCTAGTTCGCTGATTTCGCCCTCCGACGAAATCGACGATCTAGGGACGATTCCGATGAAATAGGGATGATTTCATCCCGACGTCGTCGACGGCCTAAAAATGGCCGCGATGCCCCAAACAGTCAAAATTTAAAACAAAAAATTGCACAACTTAAAATCAAACCTAATCTACTAGGATTAGATCCTTACCCGTAGCCCGCGCCGGACCTCTGTCGCTCTATGCACTGTCTCCACCATTGTTTCTCTTTGCAGAGCTCTGGAACAGTAAAAATGAATAGTAAAAAAAAAATGAATTAGGGTTTTCCCTATTTTTCTTAATTTTATTTAAAACCAACAACATTTTTTAAAATTTTGCTTTTCCATGTTTTTACCTCAAACGTTCGATTTGGGTAAAAACACGGAGGGGGCACCATAGTCAGCAGTCGTACGATTCGACCTAGAATCGTCATCTAAAAAATTGAGTAAATTTTTGCTTTCTCGTAAAATGGGAAAAACTCGTCTTTAACGCATTTTCTTCGAAAAATTCGCTAAAGAGGGGGCAAAATGTAGCACCCTAAAATTGGCGCAATTAAACCCTTAGTAAAAGATAAAAGATAAAAATTTAAATTTTAACCCCAAAACTGCTCAAAACCGCTTGTTACCCGCTTCCCTTCTTTTTCGTGCCATTTTTAGGATTTGTTTTGACCGTTGGACGATATCATCGCATATCAGACGAAATCGTCCCCGATCTGATGAATTCATCTAGAACAGAGCATCTAGACGATTTCATCCTAAAATCGAATGTTCATAATTAGCTTATGTTTCAATGACCTCTCCAACTTTGGCAGAAGCGCGTACGCAGGTTGGAGATTCCCAGTTGGAGATCTCCCAGATTGGGATGATCTCCAACCTCCTAACCTCCCCTAATCCTATATAAACTAGGATTTTTCTAGTTTATCCCCCTGATTCCCCCTGCTCTGAACCCCCTAGCTGACGGATTTCCCTGCATCCTCGCACTGCTGTCTGCATTCTGTATTTCACATTTTCTTGCAGGAACTCTACTATTTTTCTGTCGGAGCAAGATCGGATCATCGCAAGCGATTTCAGATTATTTCGGACGATCCTATCGAGGAGCGTAGACGATCTCGTACGATTGGAGGCGATCCTGACTGTAGTCTAGATTGGGGGCAATCCGAGCCCAGAGTTTGCATTTTCTTAACTTTTTCTGCATTTTCCCATTGTAATTCTGCATTATCTTAGGTTATTATGTTTATGCATCTTGGAGTTCACCTCATTTAATGTAAATGCATGATAAAATCAAAATACATTGTTAAGTTGATGCATTTCTTCTTTGATTTCTATTTGGATTTATCATTTAGGTAAATTTACCATTACTTCTATCATTTCCCCTGTGTTTTGGCACTCGTATTTTGGTATTTTGTATCTGTTTCTATGATTGCAGGTTTCTAATGAATTCGTCTGACGAATTCGTCAGATCCACGATGATCTCGTCTGATCTCAGATGGTCGACTGTGATCTGAGATGATTCTGTCTCATTTCAGATGATTACGTATGAGTTGAGATGATTCGAACTGCTACAAGACTCAGAACCTTCATCAGACATCCGAAATCAGGTATGATCTATCCTAATTTGCATATTCTCTATGTTTAGCACTCATTTCTATTTTTGTATCCATTTAAATCAGTATTGGCATATAGAATAGTTTAGATTCATCTTGGCCAAACCTAGGAGTTGAATGATTGAGTATAAAAATGAACACATCAAACCCATTCCCAACCTAGGCGTGGAAGCGCCACTCAAAAGTTTCCTGGTGAACCCACCATCCATCGAAAATTCACCTTTATACTCCTCCCCGGAGAGGCGGGACCTTCAAAGGGCCTCTCAATCCGAGGTATTGTCCCATCCTTCTTGCATCCCCCTTCCGGGCGCGGATCCTATAGCCTGAGGGTAAGGATGCAAAAAATTTGGAGCGATACACATGACAAACCTTTTACACTTCTATTATTCAATATTGGATTTGAACTTGGATCACTCTTTAGCATAGTTGTATTTTTCCAATTTGATTTTTCTACATAATTTCTCATAATTTTGTGAAAGAAAAACATAAAAAAACAACATAGAGATGTTTACCTTCTTTCAATTTGATATTTGGCGTCTCCTTTGTAAGTCACTTCTGCCTTTTGCTTTCCTCCTTGTCATGTGTTCATATTTTATGATTTATTATTCATATTTGATGGCAATTATAGAAGGTAGTTATGAAAATTTTAAGTTATATATACTGTGTTGGTTTGTTTAGAGTGAAAGCATTTGAGAGAGGAATTCATAGGTAAGTGTGAGAATCTATTTGATATTATTTTAATCAATGTTTATAAGTACAATTACAAAAAAATGAAATGAACTAGACAATCATCCATTGCATAAGTTTGCTAAGTTTTGGCCTAATAATAGGTGCAGGTTCTTTTCATGAAGATCTTAACTTTTATCCTTTAATGTATAAAATATATCAAATGGTTTGTATACTTTTCAAGATTGATTATGATGAGGACTATGATCAGTCTCAACAATTATCCAATAGTTTGAGTAGGCCTAATGGTGAAGGTTTGGGCACTTTAGATAGGAGGTCCAGTGTTTAAATTTTGAGGGGGATAGGATACATATGCCTTATAGACGAATAACACAACATGGGTGTTTTTTTCCCATACATAGGGGTCTCAATAGAGTATAAAATTATTTGATATGCACAATGATATTGAACCTTAAAAGTTAAAGTTATTGTCAATATTTAAAAATAAAAAGATTCTAAATTTATTTTAAATCTAGATTGATCCAATGATAATGATATGAGATAATTTTCAATATTCCATTCTTTTATTATAACTTAAATTTTTATTATTATTGTTGAATTGGGAAATTGTCCAACTATCTATTTGCCCTCAATTTTAGTTTTAATAAGATTGGATAGAAGGGTTAATGCCTCTTCGGACCTCTATATTCAAGCCAAATCTCGACTATCCTTTTTAAAATATAAACTCAATATAATTGTATAAAAAGTAGATGTAGAAAATAAAATGCATGAAAGTAAATTGCTAAAATCTAAACTAACTTAATCTAATTGCATAAAATAAAATAAGAGAAAGTAGATGTAGAAAATAAAATGCATGGAAGTAAATTGTCAAGTTCTAAGGTGCAAGATATTGGAAGCAAATATAGTGGAAACCATAGCAATAAGAGTTTATGATCAATCAACACATGAGGAAATAAAATAACAACGTATTCCCATTCACATAAGCCAAAATTGTGAGAGGAATGACAAGATAGGAAAAGGGTAGTGCCACAATAATTTTGCATTTTGTAATCCAGAAGGGCAGTGCCACTCATGGAAAGAAAAATACTTATCAATTTCTCATAAATATCATGAAGACAAGAGCGCAATGTGGGTCTCACAATGTGTAGCTCTAAATTCCTCAAGGACAAAAGATATTTACAATAGATTGATAACTCCTATTCATAGGAAGAATTCACCTTTTGTGTTACCCTAGGTGAGGAATTTTTACTCTTGAGTAAAATTAAAGATATGGGGGTATCTCTAACAAAATGATGCATGTCCAAATATTACATGCCTCTAATTGCATTCTTAAATGTGTTATTAGACCTCTAAAATGCTTAGTGGAACCACTACATGCAAAAATGTCACTTTTAAGAGAGTTTCCTCAGAATATACATCTCTTTTTACCCCTCTACAAATTGCTCTAGTTTACTAGCACTTCACTCCTACAAGCCAGTCACTCCTATTTGGTAGCAGATTGCTTCTATAGAAAAATTGGTCCTTTTGGAACTAATAGATCCTTTGTCCTTCACTTAGAAAAATTTGGTAGGTTTTGAAGCTTTTGATTAGTTGATACAAATTGCTTTGTAAAATTTTAAAATGAAGCATTTTCCAAGGTAGTGACATATAACTACATTTCTAGTGCACTCATTGAGTGCCAATCTCGATTAGTGAGACATCCTAGATCTTGTCTTCATCCTTTGGCATGAGTCTTCAAATTTGGGATCCCTACTAAAAAAACTACAAAAACTACAAAATTTTTTGTTCTCCTTGTGTTGTCCTCATGGGAGTAGCCCCAACATCATTTTTCACTCATCATTTTCTAGTAAGTAGATGTTGCCACTTTAGTGGCCAATTTTTTGAGTACCTTCTGATACATTTCCTAAACATCCAATTGATTAGTTTGCTTGAAAATATTTTCCACCTAGATGAGGATATTTTTTGATGTTGGCCACAAATTCAAAGTACCTCTTGGCACCTGTCACCTTGGTTCTAATGTTATCCTAGAATAATTCACTTTCAATATCCAAGGTTTGACCTTTATTGACCATTGCTTCTTCTTTCAATTTGATGATTTTTTCATGGAGCTTGGAGGTTTCTAATTCATCCCCTATTGGGATTCTTATAACTACTTTATTTGTTTCTCCTACTGAGATTTATGTTGTTCAAATTATTTTCTCAAATAATGTTACCCTTATGCAAGCTGTTACGAGAGATCTTCCAACTATTGGTTTTTGTTATCAACCTCAACAAGTTGGGATTTGAGGTTCTCAATTGTTTTGTAGCTGGTTTTTCTTTGTGGTGTCTTTCCTTAGGATCTCATTTTTCCATTGAACTTATTCCTTTTATACCTTCAACTAGGACATTTATGCTTCCATTTATAGTGCTTTCCTCTTTAATGTGTTATTCTCTATCCCCACTTGGCCAAACGACATGGTCGTGCCAATTACGAGTTGATTCATGAGCTTAATCATATTATATAGATATGTTATTCTCAAATTCAACTTTGAGACTCTGACGATAAAGTGTCTAGATGCTATGGTACATTTGAAAGGATTATTTGAAACCATTTTTGCAATTGGGAATTTTTCACCTCTATATGGAAGTGGAGGTCCTTATTGCCAATTGAGATAATGTTTTAGCTAGTGGAGATATTAGTTCTAAAGGTGAAGGGTTTGTAGAGTAAGAGACCAATGATTTTAACAAAGTTATGGAGGGTGAGGGGAAGGGAGTGATGGATGTGGTCCTAACAACTTAAATTGAGGTAGGAGGGGAAGTGACTTTAGGAGAACTAATGGATGCAATATTGGATGGTTAGGGAAGTGTGACATAAGAAGGGGTAGAAAAAGAAGGAGAAAGAATAGAAGAAATAAATATGGAAAAAGAAGTAAAAGCAATAGAATGGGAAAGGGGAGCAATGGTGAAAGGGATAGTGGCCATAGTTTTGGTCATAACCAATTTGAGGGGAGTTCTTATTTGAGGGATTTCCCCTAGATGTCTCTTGAATTGCATCGCTTACTATTGCCAATATTGTTGGTGCTACAAATATGGTAATATTTAGTAATATATCAAGAGGTGGACTTGGTGGAATATATAGGGATTATTTTATTTTTTTAGATCTATTAACACTCTTCTTATCCATCATATCCTAGATAGCTAGGAACTAGTGATCAAAGAGACCACTTTGTACTGGTCTTGTGGTGGTTTCAGTTTCATATTGCATCCTTTGCTAGGAAAGAGATCTTCCTCCCTGAGTATCCTAGTCAATTACCCTATGGTATTCCAATAAAGGATGGTTGGGTTTTATGTCTAGGTCAAAGTCATTTTTAACCTTTGCATTGGCATAAAAGTTGTACCATTTTGGGGGGTTGGTGTACTATTGATGAATTTTATCTTTGTATCGTTAGCCACTCCCCAAAGTGGCTTGGAATATATTCTTATATGAGTTTGACTCCTCAATTCTATACCTCCTTATATGCACAAAGGTGTGCAAGCCCTTGTATTCCAACTATTTTCACAAGTAACACTTAGGATTATAGGACCAAATATCTTAGATTTATTCTAGTCCCATGTCTCTCAACTTCTCCATAACCATGTGGAAACCATGCAACTTTGGTGTGATCTATATTATTTGTTGCTTGAGTGGGTAGAAGGTGGTTTTATTCTACCTTTGAAATACTTTAGGTCTACATAGTTGATCTACTTGACATATTCAAGGGTTGAATACATAGTTTCACATGTATGCCAACAACTCAAAGGGCAAAAAATCTAAATAGGCAGATGAAAAAGGAGTATCTTCTTAGGTAGTAATATCCATTCAACCACTTCTTTGACCATAATATACCATATGTCTCACTTGAAATACTAGGTGCCTTGCCTATCGATTTATCCTTGAATGTATTATAGATTATGCCATAGATGCAATATGAATTCCTCACTTCTTAGTAAGGTAGGTAAATGCAGTCTACCATAGGTAACGGTTTTGTTAAAATTAAAATCTAATTCATGGAAAAGGCTGATATTGTACAATGTATTTGGATAGGCCTAAAGGAGTTTCCTTTTACAATATATTAATTTTTTGTAATATTTTATTATGTAAGGCCTATGGACCACTATTAACATTGTTATGGTTAAACCCTATTTTTAAATTATAATTAAGCTAAAGCCCTCTTGTTATGTTGGCTTAGATTAAAATTTATGATGCAATTGGAGTTTTGGTATTGCTATAAATACCCCTCTACCACTCCTTATTTTCTAATAAAATTGCTATGTAATCAAATCTATGGATTGTATAGTAATATTTATGGTGTCTATGGGCATCCCCAAATATCTATGCTTCTCTTCTTTTTTTAATAATTTTATGCTTTTTGTATAAGATTTGATTGGATGGATTGCTTCTGTTCGTTGCTAGAAAATTTTATGAATTACAACATGGTATTAGAGTGGGTATAGATCTACCTCACTTTCTCATGTAGGGATATAGTTCGGTGGCTTTGATATTTATTTCGAGCCCTTGCACATCTTTGTTGGAAGTTAAAGCGGTAAAAGGTAAAAATTTTGTTTGACAATGATAAGCTTTGGACCTTACCCTTTTACCTCCTTGGACGACAGCTGACTGGGAAAATTGGATGGCTTGGACGGCAACTGACTGGACAGATTGGATGACATGGATGGTAGGGAGGTCAACTTCTATTTCCTTTCCTCCTTTCCTCCCTATTTTTCTTCTTCCTTATCTATTCTCTAATTTTTCTAAGGTAGTTAATTCTCCTATTATTTAAGCATTGTAAACATTGCATTTTGGTGAATTAATAATACTTTACATTTTTTATATTGCTCCACCTAACTACCGTGCCACATTTGGTATCAGAGCAAGGTCGAATAGGGCCCATGGATTAAGGTCGGAGGAGACCAACAACACGTGAACTGAGGTGAGGTCGAGAGGGTCCACAACACATGAATCGAGGTGAGGTCGAGAGGGCCCACGAATCATGAACCGAGATGAGGTCAGGAGAAGGCCCGCACAGAGAGCACATGAGGAGGAGGAGCAAACCACAGGAGAAGCCAACCGAACATTAACATGTGGCGAGGAGAGAGCAAGGTCAACACATACTAGAGACCAGCCAACTGGCGATGTGGCAGACCAAAAGATAGGCTACATGGCGAGCAAAGACAATAAGCAATGTGGTGAGGAGAGACATGCTCGAGAAGGAGGCAAAAGGATGGTTACTGATTACCCGATGGTAATCAAGTGACATTGTGCACGTTGAGGGTTTTAAACACCTCAAACGACATCACACCGTGGATGTGGGACTAAAGTCCCTTTAATTTTTTTTTTGTATTATGCGCGGTCACGAAAAGATAAAGGAGGCAAGCCTCCTTTGCCTTCCCATCGGGCCACGCAACTCGACTGGCTTGAGGAGCCAGCCTTAAGGCGTCTGCCCCTGGTAGATCGCAGGTTCGAAACCCGACGGTAATATTTTTTCATTATTTTTTTATGAAAGCAAAAGTCGAAAGTCTTGAAATTGATGATATTTGCCTTTGGTTCTCATCGGCGGTGGTGGCCGAGTTGGTAAGCATGATTTGTTGAAGGAGATAGGTTGCGGGTTCGATTCCTACAAGGGTTAAATTTTTTTTTTTAAGTTTATTTTTGAAAAATTTCTTTATATTATTAAATTAATTATTTATATTATATTTAATAAATTAAATATAGTTGTTTTTTTTTTTTAAATTGTTTTTTAAAGGGCAATTATTATTTTTATTAAATAGCAATATAGATTTTTTTTTAATACTATAAAAGAAGGAGAATATTGCCTAAGAGGCAATTCATTGTAATAGAAGGGTTCATTTTTCACTTGATTCGAGGAATCAAAAACTGTAGAAATATTGTGTAATAAGCCTAAGAGGCTTAGTTTTTTTTGTAAAAGAGATAAAGGATCAAAATTGTAAAATTGTAAAGAGGCATTGATGATAAGACCAAATGGTTGTTATCATGCCTTATGTGCAATTTTAGCAAGAGAAGGTGCAAAGATATTCAATGAAAAAGTAAGAGGTTATGGGCTCAACATTGTGTTTAGCCAACTTCAGAATGCATTAATTGCACATCAAAGGCATCCTGACTCAGGGTACGAGGCAAAATTTGAAGATAACTCTTTCAGGAGTCAATTTGAATAATCAAAATCCATACAAGTTGCACCACAAGAATCAGAATATACACACTACAATATTTTAGTGGAAATTTTAGAACCAAAATCACCAGAAATAATATTGATAAGTGACGACGAAGAAGAAGTAGCAGACAATTTCATGAATCAAGAGATATCATCCCCACAGCAAGAGGAACAAGAAATCAATGATAGAGTAAATCAAGTCAGATTTGACTTAAATTTGTAATCTTTTCTTTCTTCTTTCTTCTTCCTTCCTTCTTTGAAAAAGCAGAGTGCTTTATTGTAACTGTGAAATAAATAGATTTTTTAGTAACTATGGCCTCACACAATAGTTTACCTATACTAGAGTTCAACGGTTATGACTACGAGTATTGGTCTATAAAAATGAAGACCTTGCTCGTAGGAAGAGGTTTGTGGGACATAATAGAAGAGGGTTACAGAGAACCATCAGACTGGACAACACTAAGTGCTACAAACAAGAAAACATGAAAAGAAGGACAAAAGAGCAACTCTTATGCTCTTTCTCATCTCCAAGCAGCGTTGGAGAAAAGTATATTCTCTAGAATCACCACTTGTACGATTGCACAAGCTGCATGGAAAGCTTTGAGTGATGGATTTTAGGGTAGTAATCAAGTGAAGCAGGTGAGGCTTCAAACACTAAAAGGAGATTTCAAAAATATCAGAATGAAAGATGACGAAAAAGTCAATGATTATGGTGTTAGAGTAAAAGCAATTGCTGATAAAATGGTTACACTTGGGCGAGGAAATCAAGACTGAGATAATTGTAAAAAAAGTTTTGCGAACACTTCCACAGATATGGAATCATATTGCCATAATTATAGAAGAATCCAAAGATATTTCCACTTTAACATTTGATGCATTAATCGGATCGTTAATGTCACATGAAGAGAGATTTTTGGAATCTCCTTCAACCAGCTATGGAGGCGACAAGAAGACCTTCACTTCCAATAAAAACAATGGAAAAGGATGTGGAAGAGGTCAAGGCAGAGGACAGCAAAGAAGTAGAGGCAGAGGCAACTACAAAGGAGGCAACCAAAATAGAGGAGGCAACCAAAACAAAGGAAGCAACTCCAATAGAGGACGTAACTCATACAGAGGAGGCAATCAGCATAGAAGTGGAAATAAAAATCAAGAAGGAAATCCAGGAGAAAGTGGAAATCAAGGGTGAGGAAGTGACAAGTTCAAAACAACTTGTTTCAACTGTGGCAAGGCAGGTCACTTTGCTCACGACTGCTAGTCAAAATCTTCACAAGACAATAGTAGTCAATATGGAAATTATGGAGAAGAAGATGATACCTCTAATATTTTTCTTTCATATGGAAAATCAGAACAAAATCTAAATGACACATGGATTCTGGATACTGGTTGCTCAAATCATATGAGTGGTAAAGAAAATTTATTTACAACTCTAGATTCCACTTATAATTCCCAAATAAAATTAGGGGATGATAAAGCATTGCAAGTAGAGGGAATTAGAGCCATGGAGGTTCCAACCAAAGAAGGACTAAAGAAAGTGAATGACATCTATTACACTCCAAAGCTCCAACACAATCTATTAAGCGTTGGGTAAATGATGGAGAAAAATTACAAACTTGTATTTGATGAAGGACAATGTATCATTTTTGATAAAAAAAATTGTAATCGTGTCATCAAACGGGTCCCCATGACCAAGAATCAGTTATTCCTTCTCAAATTTGGTGATCCAGGAGGAACTCAACTTGCAAATGTAGCTATAATAAATCCAAGTGTGCTTTGGCACTTGCGATATGGTCGCCTTAATTCTACTAGCTTGAAAATGCTCACTTCTCAAGCTATGGTGATAGGAATTACCAAAATCAATGAACATAAGGAGGTATGTGAAGGATGTGCTTTGGGAAAGCACTCAAGGTCAAATTTTTTGAAAGGACAAGCATGGAGATCCAACTATCCACTTCATCTAGTGCATTCGGACATCTATGGTCCAATGCAAACACAGAGTCTTGGGAATAATTCTTATTTTCTCACTTTCATAGATGATTTCTCTAGAATGTGCTGGATTTATTTCTTGAAACATAAATATGAAGCTTTTGATTGCTTCATAGATTTTAGAAACAATGTAGAGAATAAAAGTGGGAATTATGTAAAATGTCTTAGGACAGATCGAGGAGGTGAGTACTCCTCAAAAGTATTCTTGAAATATTGTAAAGCAAGTGGGATAAAAAGGCAATTCACCACTGCCTATACCCCACAACAGAATGGTGTGGTAGAGAGAAAGAACTACACCATAGTTGAGATGGTGAGAACAATGCTTCAGACTAAGCATCTAACTAATATGTACTGGGTTGATGCTATAAGAACCAGTGTATACATTCTAAATAGAAGTCCAACTTCTAGTTTAGATGGTGTCACTCCTTATGAGGGGTGGTGCAGAAAGAAACCAAATGTAAAGCACTTCAAAGTTTTTGGTTCTTTAGCATATGCGCACATTCCTAATGAGAAAAGGAAGAAGCTTTATCCCAAAAGTCAAGATTGTATATTTGTAGGGTATTGTGAGTCTACAAAAGCATATATACTCTACAACCCCAAGACTCATAAAATTGTACTCTCCAAGGATGTAATTTTTGATGAAGGGGGAGAATGGGGTCATAAAATATTTTTTGTTGATGATGAATCCCAAAATTTAAGTTCTTCACAGGTACAGTAGGTGTCTCCCAAGAAAAACAAAGGCACACCACCCCCTCCAAGCCCATACATGAGTACTACATCAAGTACTTCAACTGCCACTTCAAGTCATTCTCCACAGAGATCAGTAAGTTCTTCATCGATGGACATTGACAGAGACTCTCCATCAAGAGGCAAAAGAACATTACAACATCATCCATATTTTTAAATGTTGGATCAGAATTTCCAAAGAAGATTCACTAGAAGCCAAGCTAGTGAAATGAATACAGTTTTGCAACAACTTTAAAATTTGCAATTGTATGGGGATGATGACTCCCATGATCCTAGGGGAGATGTAGTCAATTATGCTTTATTGGCTAATGCTTAGCTAGAACTAGCTAGCTATGAGAAGGCTTGTACTCAAAATGTATGGCAAGAAGCCATGAAAGAGGAAATAACCTCTATAAAAAATAATGATACATGGCAGCTAGTAAAGCTACCCAAAGGAAAAAAATGTGTTGGATGTAAATGGGTCTAAAAGACCAAATACAATGTTTATGGAAGCATTGAGAGGCATAAGACGAGACTAGTAGCAAAATGTTTTACTCAAAAATTTGGTATTGACTATGAGGAAACCTTTGCTCCAGTTGGACTACAAGATATAATCAGATATGTTCTTTCCTTAGCAGCCCATAAAGGATGGAATGTTCAACACATGGATGTGAAAAGTGTTTTTCTGAACGGATACTTGACAGAGGAGGTTTATGTTCAACAACCTCAAGGCTTTCAAGAACAGGGAAAGGAGAACCTTGTTTATAAATTGAAAAAAGCACCTTATGGCCTCAAGCAAGCACCAAGAGCTTGGTACTCACACATTGATGGCTATTTCAGCAAGTATGGATTCAAAAGAAGTAAAAGTGAACCAACTTTGTACTACCTAAAGCATGGAGTAGACATTATCATAGTTTTTTTTCTATGTGGATGATCTAATATTTATGGGTAGTAACACTAAAATGAATATGGAGTTCAAAAACTCCATGATGAAACAATTTGAGATGAAATATCTTGGTCTAATGCGATACTTTCGAGGCATGGAAGTGCATCAATTAAACAAAGGGATCTTCATATGTCAACACAAGTATGCTTGAGACATGATCAAGAAATTTCCCATGGAGCAGTGCAAATCAATTGCAACTCCAACTGGACATGGGATCCAATTGAGCAAGGACGACGGAGCATCAAAGGTTGACATGACCACTTACAGAAGCATGGTTGGGAGTCTGATTTTTCTCACCAACATAAGGCCCGATATTCAATATGTTGTTTCTCTAGTTTCAAGGTTTATGGCAAGTCCGTATGAGCTGCATCTACAAACAACTAAAATAATCTTAAGATATGTAAAAGGTACATTGGATTTTGGAATCTATTACCAAAAATGTAATTCTATGAAATTGGTTGGCTTCAATGACAGTGATTGGGGCAGCAATATAGATGATAGAAAATCTACACCAGGAAATTGTTTTAGTCTAGGGTCAGGACTTATTACATGGAGTTCCAAGAAACAAACTGTTGTAGCATTGTCATCTATTGAGGCTGAGTATATAGCCATCACACATGCTATTACTCAAGCCCTATGGTTGATAAAAGTCCTTTAAGAGATTGGAGAAAGTCAAAGTGGTCCAACTCGACTGTATTGTGATAATATAAGTACCATTCAGTTGGCATACAATCCAATCCACCATAGCAAATCAAAGCATTTCGATATGAAGTATCACTTCATTCGAGACATGGTGGAACAATATATAGTTGAGCTTCAACATTGTAACACTTTGGATAATATTGCAGACATCTTCACCAAAGGTATAGCTAAATCTCAATATATAAAGTTGAGAGACTGTATACTCAGTCCTATCAACTTTAAGGGGGAGAATGTTGGAAGTTAAAGCGGTAAAAGGTAAAGATTTTGTTTGACAACGGTAAGCTTTGGACCTTACCCTTTTACCTCGTTGGATGACAGCTAATTGGGCAGATTGGATGGCTTGGACGGTAGCTTACTGGGCAAATTGGACAACATGGACAGGAGGGAGTTCGACTCCTATTTCCTTTCCTCCTTTCCTCCCTATTTTTCTTCTTCCCTATCTATTCCCTAAGTTTTCTAAGGTAGTTAATTCTCCTATTATTTAAGCATTGTAAACACTACATTTTGGTGAATTAATAATACTTTACATTTTTTATATTGCTCCACCTAACTACCGTGCCACAATCTCTTCCTTATACGTCTCATAAGCTCTTTTGCATAAGAGGCAAAAAATATTTTTTCATACCCATTTATTAAAAGCACTAAAGGAAAAACGATTTTGCTTCTCCAAAGAATCACTTCAAATCTCTAGATTTCAATCGCAAAATGCAAGAATTAAAAGGCTAAACAATAATTTGTAGAAATGGCAAGAATTTTTTAATTTAAATATAGGCTTTTATTCATTCACGCACCTTGTTTTGGCTTGGAGTAATTCTAGGCATGTGAAGTCCTTCTCCATAGGGAAGGAGCATACCTCCATCCATTTGGGATGGATGTCATTATGGCTAGAGTACATTGAGAAAGTGCATGGCAAGGAAGGTGAGGTGGGTTTGATCTGCCATATACTATTTTTACATGGTGAAATGAGCCCTTGTCTATGCATTATTGGTTTCCATAAGCCCAAAGCTCCCGTGCCTTACTTAAATGCTATAATAGCACAATTATTCCAACTGATGGTTGATGCTTGGAGTTAACTATTTCAAAGTGAATTGACATATTTTTTAACTTATATGGAGGTCAAAAAATTATTACTCCATAGATCTTGATTTCACATCATTTTGTAGTGGTTTAGTGGTTTTTAGGATGGTTCTAGAGTAGCAATATCCCATGTTTGAATCCTCATTTATCTATCTTGTTTGCTCTTTATGGTGGAGAGGAATAATGAGAAGCAAGTGATGGTTGCTCCTTCCTATTTGTTTCCTTGACACAATGGTTAGCGTATTGTATTTAAAATAGAAGAGACTAGATTCAATTCCTTTTGGTGCATTTTTGACTTGAAAATGGGTATGAGGTCGATGTTGATCCTCTTGATGCCATGCCATACCATATTTTTTCTATTTAAAGGGTCTCAACCAATCATTTTTGTCCAAATATCATAGTCAATTTAGCAAAGTATAGCTTAACTAGTGGAATATAAGTGGCAAGCACTAACAAACCAAAATATGACATGTGGTAGGAAGTAATTTATTATCACATTTATAAGGTTAGAGGCTTTATTTTTTATTTTTTAGAGTCCATTAGGGCAAAATTTCTAGAGGTCATAACATGTGCATATGAAAGAATTTTGAACCTATTATTTTTTAAAATCACATGATTTTTGAGCTCTATGCATTGGCAAAATTAGTTCATAGACTTGCTATAGTGTTAAGGGTCAAATTGTGTGAGATGGATCATAAAGCCCTAGTTGTCTTAATGGGTGCAATTATAATATTTGGTCAACCCAGATGATTATCCTACTATGTAGTAAGAGCTTGTGGTGCATCCTTTAAGAGAATAAAGTAGTTGTTCTTGATGAAGAAACACACCATCAAAGAGAAGAAGAAGCTCTTAGCCTATTTTTCCTTTTTATTGAGCTAGAGTTACTTTTTCACATCAAAGAAGAGAGTGATCCTATCAAGGCATGGTTAAAATTGTATGAATGCTTTTAATGAAGTTAATACTACTAAATTAAGTCACTTAGAATTGGAGTTTTCCTCTCTTAATATGGTTGAGTTTGATAATATTGAGGACTATATTATAAGATTCAAGGTATTGAGGGAAGATATTGCATATTTTGGAGGAAAAAAGAAATATGATGTAGAATGCGTAAAGATTATCCTTGCTAATATCTCCCATTATTTTTAGATGTTGAACCTAATGGTTCATATCCTTGTTTTTGAAATATCAAATGGCTCTTATTTTATCTCCTAGTTTAGTTTTAGGTAGCATTATGAAATTGTGGTGCAACTCCAAAAATACAAGCTCATGCAAAGGAATTCAAATCTAAGGAGGCTAAGACTCAAGGGCTTAAGTACCAGGCTAAGTATTCAAAGAAATTGAAGATCACTTGTAGATATTGTTAAAGGGAGGAACATCCAATGAAATATTACTTTCTAAAACTCCAAGGATTGAATCTAAGTTCTTAAAGATTGGTGGACACTTTTTAGATGATGAGGGATATTCAAAAGGATATACCTCAACTACAGAGGCCTACTAGAGCATACATTATGGAGAGGAGAAGAATTTATTGTCATTAATGTATTCTGTCCTTGGCCCTTTAGTTTAGATTTTGGGGGGTGTTGATATTGTAATTTTATTCATGGTTAAGGTCGGTATTGTGAGATGATTTATATAGGCCTAAGGGAATTTGATTATACCCTGTATAAATTATTTATAATATTTTATTACGTAAGCCCTATGGGCCATGGTTAACCTTGTTAGAGTTAAACCCTCTTTATAACTTATATTTTAACCTAAATCCCTCTTGTTATGTTGTCTTAGGTTAAACTTTATGATATAATTGGGGTTTTGGTATTGCTATAAATACCCCCTCCTACTCCTTATTTTCTCATAAGAGTGTTGTAAATCAAATCTATTTATTGTATAGTGATATTTATAGTGCTTATGGGCACTCCCAAATATCTCTCTCTTCTCTCTTTTTTGTCCTTTTACACTTTTTGTATAATATTTAAATGGATGGGTTGGGACCAATTTGGTTAAATTATATGGAGAGAAATCAGTCTTCACTCTAGTATATTAACCAAAATAGATAAGAGGTGTATGAATTTCCACTTCTCCTTAAATTATTCAATTGTTGATTCATTTGGTCTGATATGTAATTGACACAATTGCTCATTTAGGAGCACCTAGGACAATTTTCCATGGAATGCAAGAGGAATATATGTTCTTCATACACTTGGGCATCTATTTTATTCTCCAATATGGTTGTAATCCTTGATAAGACTAGTTGGACATCATCCTTGAACCATTCCAATTCTAAGAGGATGTTGAAATCGATAACCTTGTTAGGTTTCTTCATATGTGGGATTAAGAAATCTTGCTAGTAACTTGGGTCAAATTTATATTAATAGCTTTTCTAAGTCTTGGAGTTGCATGTGACCCGCATGGTTGGTTCATCTATTATATTGAGCATGTTTTGGATCTCATATTCTCTAAGGTAGAATGATTCTTCTCTCCACTATGAAGGCCTAATGCTCATGTTGTCAAATTGTACCTTTTAACATATGCCTCTATTAACTCTAGGTAATTCCACATATGGGAGACTAGTTTAATTGCTAAGATTGAGATCCAAACCTAGCTTATGCTCTAATATTTGGTATTTGGTCCTAAGTTATATCTCCCTAGGGCCTCTTTCCTTACATTCCTTAGGAAGTGTTTATGTTTTCCATTTTCTACCCTTCTATAAGGTTTATCAAATAATTCTTCGATTCTTTGAGAGGACTTGACTTCCATTTTTATTTTTTGTTACCCTTCTCCATAGAGGGCCCCACTTCAAGTGTTTGATATTGAATTGGTGCCACTAGTGCTGAAACTATAGGGGAGGTAAAGGTGAAGGATGGGGTAATTGAGTTGGCCTTGGGAATTGATGGACTAGAGGGAGAAAAAATGGTATCCATAATAAATAAAGTAGATGATGAATGATTTTGGGATGATCAAAATAAACTTTTACAATTTTAGACCTAGGGAAAAAATTTCTTGATACATTCAGTAATTCAATTGCTTTATAAAATCTTGAGAATTTGCTTTAAGGTGTGAACTATTTGGAGAGTAGAGAAATTTGATCGTTTAGGCTAGTGAATTGTTAAAAGGTCTAAATTGCTCAAAAATGGGTTAAGTGGTCTAGTAGCTACTTAGAAGGAGCAATTTACTTAGATGAGCTAGTGAATCACTTGAGTTGGTATACTTGGATTTTGTTTTGTGTTTTTAGAGTTTCTTTTAGAACATATCACCCCTATGAAAGGAGGTAAAGTCATCTTGGTAGGGATACCCAATAATTTCAACCTAACCAGATATGAAGTAGGTAGGCGAGTTGTTTGTCTATGGTTTGAGCAAGGTGGCTGTAACCATTGTGGTGACAAAATGGTTGGTTCAACTCTAGCTACAATCCATTTTGCTAAGGTCAATGTAATGTAGTCTATATGATTGAAGAGGGTAGTTATTGTCTAAGTAGAACAAAGAATGTGTCTATTGGAGAGTGAGATCCAAAATGAGGGGAATAAAGGCCTTTAGGAAAGGGATTTTATAGACCCTACCTTGCCTATGCATGAACACAAATGTACCAAATAGG
Organism: Wollemia nobilis; assembly: GCA_028583015.1. Lineage (NCBI taxonomy): Eukaryota > Viridiplantae > Streptophyta > Pinopsida > Araucariales > Araucariaceae > Wollemia > Wollemia nobilis. The sequence goes on along the minus strand of JAQPPZ010016858.1, from coordinate 8,535,819 downwards.
TAGGTTGGTCTAAAATGGGATGATTTTCTTGCTTAGGTTTATTTGTTTGTTGGTTAGATTTCAATGAGCGGTTTTCTCACTATAGTGAGAAAATCACCCATAAGGGGTAGTGAATTACCCCAATCTTCCTCATTTGAATTTTTTAAAATAAAATATTGATAAGAAAAGAAAAGTAAGAATATGCAATTGAGAGGAAGAAGGGAAGAATTAAATTAGATTTTCTTATAGGGGAAGAGGATAGAAAAAAATAAGAATGATAGTTAGAAAAAAGTAAGAATAAAAGGGGTTATATACATAGTTTACATTCCTTTTTACATTGGAATTTCTATTAGGTGGGTCAGAGATGCTTCCTATTCATCAAAATTGGTAGAGGTCTACATTCCATTGTTGTTAGTTGGTAGGCATTTGGAACCATGATTTAGAGAATCTGATATGGTCTAATCCAAAGGGAATTAAACTTTCAATGGCCCCTGGTTTAGCTTTGGCTTCATCCCACTTGAATACCAAGTCACCTCTTTGTAATCCATCTTTGTGGCTTGTTTGTCAAACCATATTTTAACTACCATTTGATGTTAGATTATCCTCTTGAACATATTTTCTCTTTATTTTTCTAGACAAAATAGGGTGTCTAATCATGCTTGCATTGTTTCGATATTAGTGTCCAATTCTACTTACAATAATATTTGGAGAAATGGGAGTTCCAAATTGAATAGTAGCACAACATCCTTCTTGAAGACTAACTTGTAAGGAGATGATCTTTTAGAAGCCTTTGGAATCATCCAATATTCCCATAGCATTTTTTATTGTTTAGGATGAAAATCCTTTTGTGATTCAACTATGATATTATTTATCCTCACAATATTCTTATTGGTAGTTTATGCTAGACCATTACCCTAGGGATGATAATTGGATGAAGTTTTGAGTACAAACCATATTCTAGTGGAAATTTTATCACCTTGAACCCTATAAATGTAGTGGTATTATCAATGATTATCATGGATGGAGCCCTAAATTTGGTAATTATATCATTCAAAAGTTGGACAATTGCATTAGTTAATTTGACTGACATTGTTTCAACTCCTTTTGTGAAATAGTTAGTTGTAGTTTAGAGCCATTCATATCCTCTATTGGATAAGGGATTTATATTGATGATGAAGTCAAGGCCTCACTACTAGAAGGTTTAAATAATGATGATGGGATTCAAATACATTGGTGCCTTTCTCCTTAATACCATGAATGTGCAATAGGATTTGTAATTCTTGACCCATTGAAAGAAATTAGATAATATAACAAGTTGATAATATCCTACTTTTAGGATATTATATGTAGTGGTTGATGCAACATAATGGTATCCTTCATCATAGAACACTTTAATTAGGGATTCTACCCTTTCTTCTTTCATAAATATTAGTACGATGTAATTGTATAACTTACAAAAGAGCACAACATCTAGCCATGCATAATGTATTTTGTTTTATATGAAACGAGTCCTTTCTTTAGGTGTTAACCCTTTTAGGGCTTGTTCGATCATCATGTACCTTCTAATGTCTCCCACCAACCTATCTGATCATCAAGATCTACTTCTTCCAAGGCTACCTAATATTTTAGGATAAAAACTATGAGGTTTTAATAATGTAGATACCTAAAACACATCATGTTGAGGAGGCTACCTATATGGACACCTTTTTAGGCCATGACTCACCTTGGGCCTTTCCTAGACCTAAAAGTGGTTCTAAACACTCAAACAGGGGCAACGTTTCTTATTTCAACTTGAGCCATGATGTCCTTTTATGGATTCAATGTAGTCATTGGTCCATGATGATCACAAAGCGGTTGTGGTACCCTATGGAAGCCTATAAACCAGCCATCAGAGCCAATAATGGGTATGCATGTAACAAAATCAAGATCCCCGAGTTGAGTAAAATCCATAATAGGGCAATTGATCTTGAACGATTATGGAAGAGAAGCTTCCAGAGGCGATGCCTGGTCTCCCTGAGCCTAACTAAATCTTGATATTGAATTCTTGTGCAATCTAGGATGGCAATTGAGAAATGTTATAAATAGGAGTCTTGTTTTCATGAAAATGATCCCCAATTCTCCCTAACGAAGTGCTGTCAAATCGTCTAGCAAAGAGAACATTCTCTCATAAGCATCAAGGTGCTGCTCAAATCCTACCATGAAGTTTGTATTCGCATCAATGGAGTCCATTCAAGTTTGAAGGCCAAATTCCACCATTGTGCATCATCAATCCTCATGATTTCATGAATATTATCATGATTCAACTGTGTTTTGGAACATAAAAATCCTTGAAAATCAATTTGGAAGTCAAATTGAGCATTGCCTCACACTAGAATGAAGAAAAATTTCTCTGTTTAGCAGCTGTTGTGCTCGACAATGGTCTGCAGGCAGAGTTGTCGAACCCTTTGACTGTCTTTATGGTCTTTATCCCCCACACTCTCTCCTTTATAAAAGTTTTCTAATTATCTCATCATGTTACCATGGAGGGAAGAAAGTCAGTTGACAACACCAATGATCATTGGGTTGTAAGGATTGTACTACATTTCCCTTCAGATAGTTAGGTAGTCATATAAAAAATTCAAGAGATCAAAAACAAAAATTAGTGCAGTAGAGCTTCAAGGAAATTAAAAAAAAATACCAAAAGACAAAACTAATATAATGTTGCTATTAAATTTCTAAAATTTTATAAAATTTTTGTAACCCTTTACAAATGAGTGGAAATTTATTTTATAAGCTGAGAAAAATAATTTTACATCAATTTTCAAAGTTCAAAATAAAAATAATAATTTAAAATTGAAGTCTTTTTTCAAGTCTTCACATGATTACAATGACATAACTGATTCTGACTACAAGGATTCCCCTAGTAACGATGAGCGAATCGGGAATAGCCCAACATGAAAATTGGGCGGTAGTGTCGTTTGAATTGTAGTCTGTAGAAGGTCCTTAGCGGCGGACTGGGCCTAAGTCCCTTGGAAGGTGGTGCCGGAGAGGGTCTGAGCTATGAAAGTCTTGTGGTGAATTTTTATTTGCTCTATTTTCTTAGATAATTTTTATTATCTTTCAATTTGATTTCTAATCTAGTTTAGTACATTTTCATTCCTTTTGTATGCATGTATTTTACTGTTTTACGCATTTTGCTTTCAATTTGCATACTATGGAAATGGACATCATCTTGAGAGGTTCCACATTTATTACTAATGTCAAGTAAGTGCTTATGTGTGCGGATCCTAGGTTTCCATAGGAGCAAATCATCATAAATATTCCTCAATCTTGGCATCATCAAGCAGAGGTTGCAAGAAAAACCCTCCATAATTAGTTTTAGAAAGAGCAAGAACTCTGTAGATTGCATCTTCCCCTTTGGGGTTTTATATTGTAATATTGTATCAATTGGTGAATCCCTAAGAGGGATATTTTGTAACCTCTTGTAAAGACAATTCCAAATTATTAATGAGAAGGGCATCATATTTTCTTTATCTTTTTGTCATTATGGTTACTTAATATTTCTTGTCAATTTGATTACATATTACATAGTTAGATGCATGGTTTTTGCTACTTTATAGTGGCGATCATGTGTGGGACTATTCCCACAATCTCATTATTTATCACTAACTTATGGTTTTCTTATTTCTTGAACTTGCAGGTACCGCTAATCTAGGTTATGATGACTCACAGAAGTTGTGGTCATACCCTATGATGACTAGTAGATCTCAATGCTCTACCCTCTGATGGCCTCAAAGTAGAGTCATAAAATCAACTTCGTGGCATATTCATAAAATTATTGGCTACACCTGTAAGTAGCTTTGTGCCTGATTTTACTGCTTTTTACAAAAGAGGTAGTTTTCAAGCTTTATTAGAGAAAATTTAGTGAAATCTTAAATTTTTAAACTCTCTGCCTATGACCATTGCTGGGAACATCAACCTCTACTACAAGCCACCCCAGGATACAATGGACCCTCTGTCTGATCATTCCTGTGATTTATGGCCTCTACTTCAGACCATTTAACACAAAGACGATCCCTTATTAAACTAATTGTTAGGGTTTTCTTACATTTGGCCTGCTTAAAGGCTATTTTAATTTAGGGTTGCATTTCAAATTTTTTGAAATTAAAATGTTTTTATTCATAATTTGAGAATTTGAAACATATTTTTATGCATTAGTGAAATATCATAGAGTGCTTCATGTTGCATTTCCCTTTTGCATAAAATAAAAGGAATCCACACACATCACATTTCAAACTAAATATTAGTGAGTTGGAAGTGACATCCAACCATTGATCAAGACCAACGATGGCCTTCATCACCACTTGGTTGGCTTGTATTGTGGATATTTGTACCCCATTTTGGCCAAGGCCAACTCCAAGAACCATTGTAGCCATGGAAAATTGCACACTCTTCTTTAGAAGGTGTATAGCTGACCATGATGAACTAGGTGAGGACTAGTAGGACCTGTGCTCCCTCACCAGATATGGGGTTCATATCCATATTTTTATGGCTTTCATAGTCTATACCTCATAACCAGACTCGTGTGTGAAGGCATACAGGTGAAAACTATTTAACTCAAGTATATACATCAACAATATTCAAACTCGAACAAGAGAAAGGTAAGAAAAACAATAAATCATAACACACAAACTAGTTTTAGGAAACACAAATAATTCTTAAATGAGATAATCATTTGTATACTTTGTTTGTTTTCTAATCACATGCATAATAAAGATAACATGGTCACTACATGGAGCCATGCCCAGTTATAAACTAAGGCTACTAGGCATACACATGAAGGCTCAAAACACCTTCGATACAGTCCTGTAGACTTACATTTATCTAGATGACATTCAGGCAACCGTCACAAAGATAACTCTACCCATAGGGGATCTTCTCATTGATAGACCCCTATTAGGAGGACTTCTATAGGATCTCCCTATGACCAAGATGAGGATCTTATCAGACCTTATCCATCACATGTTTCTTCTAGGCAAGATCCGCCCATACAGGGGCCCAATAGAGGGGTTGCATGCATTCGTGTATCCAACCGATCTACAAACCTTCTGAGCTTGGTGTAGATTACATGCCCTTTATTAGTCTATATGGGAGAGCTACTCCTCCTAAACAACATTGGTTAAGTCATAAGTTAAATAATTTATATAGGTATGGTCCTACTACAGCTCGTAGAGCACCTTATTTTGCTCACACCCATTCTGAGGATGGGTGTGACAAAGATTTATTTCATTCTATTCACGTGCATAGAGAGTGTTCCACTCAAACACGCCACACTCCTGCTCCATACTCACATGAAGATATCACATCTAGGGTAGAACACAGAGTAAATGCAACCTTGATTGATCGAGGTAAGAGGGTAGTTGTCCCTTCTGCAAGAATTGAAATAGCCAAATACCTCATATCGAGACAAGAAGTAATAGATCACACACATCGGATTGCATAGATTGACTGCCTAGACCTAATACTATCTAGAGAGCAATTGCTCCAATATCAATTGGATGATTTGCATCGTGAGCGAGAACACTTAGACCATAAATATGTAAAATAATAGAGATTACACTACCAGTGGTTGTATGAACATAGACTGTATGAAGAAAGGATCTTAGAACAAAGTTTACACAAAGAATAATTGCATAGGGTAGCTCATGATGAGGGAACCATACTTATTACCTACTAAAAACAAATCAACATGAGGTGCACTATGTAACAACAAGAGTTGCCCCCTAGGCTAACAAATACCCATCCTCTTCACACCTCTATTAATCAATCTCGACAAAGATAATGCCTAGCACCCAGCCCGTTAGAATACGAGGCATATGAAGAGACAAAATTAGATGACTAGGACCAAATATATCCTAAGCAATATTGTGAGGACTTGGTAAATGATCACAATCCATCAACTCGATCAAACCAAAACCTTTAAATTCCTACTCCTAAGAAACCTCTTCGGGAGAATGAGATAATTTCATCACATTTATACAAAGTTCTCACCAAGCGAATCCAATCACTTGATAAATAGGGAGTGGGTTACCAAAAAACCACTCTAAGGAAATTATATAATCAACCCCTTAATACATATATGCCTATTCTAGCTTATCCAGAGCATTTCAAGATACCTAATTTGGAAAAAATTAGGGGGGATGATGATGCCCAAGAACATGTCATAAGTTTCATGAACTTGTATTTTCAGCTCCTAGACAATGATGCTTTGCTATTGCAAACATTTGTGATAACACTCTCTGGCTCTGCCTTGGAGTGGTACAATCAATTACCTAGACACAACATCTCTAGCTTTGAACAACTAGCCAATGCCTTCCTCAAATGCTTCTCTTTCATAGTCAAGAAGAAGGTAAACCTGTTTGACTTGTTTAATCTATGTCAGTATGATGACAATCTAGTAATGGACTACAAAAATAGATGGCGTAAGATCATGTTAAAATTTCTATTTAATGTCTTTGTTTTCGAATTAAGATAGATGTTCACCAAGAGCTACTCTAAGCACATATCATTGCTATTACAATTGCAGCAATAGCAGATATTCAAAGAATCTTTGGCACAAGCCAAAGTCATCAAGGATATTAAGGTCCAAGAGGGTGATATTAAACTCCAAAAGAAAGAATAGAATACAAATCAACATAACAACAATCATCATCAGGTAAAACCAGTGCCTGTAAATCAAATTGTTCTAAATGTTTCCAAAGCAGAGAAATACCATCGGTAGCCTAACTATTATGCTCAACCCCCTTTGGTGTAGTACCAAAAAAAATACCAACGTAATCAAGGTTAGGATAAACAATTTCATTCACCTCATACATACATGCCATTTCCTAAGTCTTTAGCATCCTTATTTAACAAACTATGCAAGGCTAAAGCGATCCTACCTCCTAGATCCATCCCGCCTAAAGCCTAAAGGGTATAGAGAGGATCAATGTTGCTCTTATCATAAATAGAATAGACATTATATCCAAGGACGCTATAGTTTCAAAAACCTAATACAAAATATGCTTGATAAGAACCAATTACAGATAGACAATCAACAAATGAGAATTTTCAAAGATCTCTTGCCCACCCATGAGATCAAGGGTAATAAAATCAAGCAAGTTAACGAGATACATATGGATCCACCAACACATGGGTTCATAGGAATTATTAACATGGTAATACAAAATAGGAGGTATAACCAACCTGAGCCACCCACAACTCCCATTCACATACTTGTTACACCCCAACAAAGGCCTATGCAAAACCCACTACTAGGTCCACTGGTACAACTGGTTATTACTATTAGAAATAGATTGTCTCAAAGTCTGTAAATGACATTAGTTAAGCTCTCAATTTATGAGCTTATTGTTCAATCCCCTAGACATAGGGAAGTGCTCATGGATATTCTAAAATCTATTGAGCTTCAGTCCCAGGACCCCAACGCTTTCACTAACATTGTGGGGCATGTTAAAAAATGCAAAGAGCCTATGGTCACCTTTTACGACCACAAAATTAAGTAAGTTTTATATAATGTAGCCAATCCATCATTGCATATAATCACTTATATAAATAAAATTCTTTACAAGCGAGTGTTGATCGATACAAGATTATCGATCACCATCATAATAATGACCGCACTAAAACATTTAAGCATTCCAACATCACATATCATGGCATTCATGTTTACACTGAGAGCATGTAATGATGCCTTATGCTCAATGGTTGGTACCATAGTCTTACCTATTCAGGTGGGACTATAAACATTTCTATCTTGTGCCATGTGTTGGAAGGTGTGATGCAGTATAATATATTGCTTGGTCATCCTTGGATCTGAGATATGAAGTGTGTTCCTTCCATCCTACATCAGTGCATTAAATATGTTCATGAAGGATATGTCCATGTCATCTCATCAAATGATAAGCACTTTAAGTATGCTAACCAAGTTAGCAATCTAGGGAATTTTGTATTATCATAAATGCATCTGGACATAAGACCTAGTTCACTAATTAAGCATCCAAAGCACAAATCTAGAGTAGTGCATGTTGATCCATCCACTTCAACACCGCCATAGTAACCTAAACCAACACCTGCTTCTGATAAATCATATTCATCATCTGATACGAAGATCAAACAAAAGTTGAAGGCACCCATGGTAATGGCTTAGGTTTATATGAGCAGGGTCATAGAACATTCTTCAAACCATAGTATAATTTATCTACAGATAAGTTTAGATTAGGATATTCTATACATGTACCATATGAGATCCTAGATGTTTCCTTGAAATGCCTAAGCTTAGGCTTCAGGGAAGCTATTGATTGGAATCCATACACTGACCCCAACCCTTCTCATTTATGGAGGGATCATCACCCAATAACCATGGTTGCCATAGAACCTTCCAAAATCTATCATGAGTCCATTATAGAAGAGGAATATTAATTAGAATATCTTTCTAAGAATTACTGGGTAGATGAAGATGATGAATACAAGGATGCAACTAAGATTTCCTATTTAGTTCCTCGCCACCTTCATCATCTCAACAACTCCACAGGAGATGTTGAACATGTTAAACCCCCTGTGGACATGAATGAAGTCTATCACATGGTCTTTCCCACTCCACCTAATTGGAGACAATTGCTCCCACATGAGGATCAAATCCTCCTATCATTTCCTAGAGTAGATCCCAAGGTCCCCATGCCTCATAAACCACATCTGGAGCATGAAGAGAAACCAAAAATTAACAAGTCCTACCCTTGTGGTCATGGAGATTACCAAATGCCCATTAACATGATCTCCATTGATTTAATCATACCTCTCCATAATCCAAGTGACCCCTCAAAGCCATTGCACCTCAACCTTGAGGCCATTTACTTTGATTGTGTTGCATCACCCCCATTGCCTGAGGAGTTCTTCCCATGTGAAGAAATGCTTCAACCATTCCATTTTGCTCTAGGTTGTGCTCATGATGTCTACAATGCTGAGGTTGAATCTAAAATGATAGATCACCCAAACCCAGCAGATGACATCCATATGATCCCTACACCTCATCAGCTTTAGGAGGGATATCATATGTCAATATAGGAGAATTTTAATGTGGATATTGGTAATGATCCAACTAATCCTAAGAAATTCAAATTTTGAGAAAGTCTATCTCCTAAGGAACGAGCCATCCTCATACCTCTTTTGACAAAGAAGTCAAATATTTTTGCTTGGTCATACAAAGACATACTGGGTCTAGATCAGAAATTGGTTACTCATAACCTTTCATTGGACCCCACTATGAAACCTTTCAAGCAGAAAGGATGAATTGAAAAAGTTGTTGGATGTAGAGCTTATTCAACCCATTGACTATCCAAAATGGATATCAAACACTGTAGGCAAACCTGATGGGAGGATCTATATTTTTATGGATTTTAGAGACCTAAATAAGACAACGCTGAAATACGCATTCCCATTTCCAAACATCTATGCTCTTTTAGATGTAATTGTAGGTCATGAGATGTTATCCCTTATGGATGGTTTTTCAAGCTATAATCATATTCGGATAAAACCTGAAGATCATCATAAGACAACCTTCACCACTCCATGGGGAAATTTTTGTTATAAAGTTATGCCATTCGGCCTTAAAAACATTGGTGCCACCTATCAGTAGGCCATGACATACATTTTTCATGACTACATGCACAAAATTCTAGAATATTACATTGATGATTTGCTCACCAAATCATTATTGCATGAAGAGCACACAAAGGTGTTGGGTAAAGTCTTCAATCACCTGATAGAGCATAATGTCAGACTGAATCCTAAGAAGTGTGTTTTCGGTGTTACATCAATAAAACTCATAGGATTCATAGTATCCAAAAGAAGGATCAAAGGTGATATTGCAAAGGTCAAAGCTATTCTAGAAATGCTTTCCCCAACAAACATCAAAGAACTTCAAAGCCTATAGGGCAAAGTAGCATCCATTAAGTGCTTCATAGTGTAGTTATCAGATAAATATCGATCCATGAATTGTCTGCTACACAAGGGGGTCCCATTCAATTGGGATGAAGACTATAAAAATGTCTTTGTTGAGATCAAACAGTACCTGGTGATGCCACCAGTTTTAGCTCTAGCTCGATTGGGTGTGTCATTCTTGCTATACATATTAGCCATAAAATTTGCCTTGGGAACCATGTTAGCCCAAAAGAACAAAGAGAACAAATAACAAGCTATATATTACATTAGTTGCACCTTGGTTATCTATGAGTTGAAATATGCATACATTGAAAAGCTCTATTTAGCAGTGGTATTTGCTACAAAAAAGCTACACCATTACATGCTAAGTCATACCACATATGTTATATCCAAAGAAAATACTTTGTAGTATATGATGAGTCACACCTATCATAATACACGTACCACAAAGTGGATCATGTTATTAATGAAATTCGATCTCAAATTCAGTCAAAAATATATTAAAGGATAGGTCATAGTTGATCAACTAGAAGAGGCACCTCTTTAGGATGATAGGCTTCTTGTCATAGAACTACTCAATGATGTAGTGTTTGCATTATCAGAATCACTCGAACCTAAAGAACTGAATAAAAAAGCTAATATGAATTTGTTCTTCAATGGTTCCAAGTGTGATCAAGGGGGTGGCACAGGGATTGTGTTTTTCATGCCGCAAGGAGCTCCTATGCCCCTGTATTTTAAACTTGATTTCACTTACACTAAAAATAACACTAAATACGAGTCTCTCATATTGGGTCTCCAAACAATTATCACCATGAAGATTAAAAATCTAAATATCTTTGGTGACTTATTTCTCATAGTAAAAAAAGTGAAAGAAATTTATCAATGTAGACGTCCCATCCTGAAAGCTTACAAAGAGCTAGTGGATACATATCTAGACCAACTAGATTGGTATGACATCGAGGTAGTTCCTCGTACATCTAATCTCTTTGTGGACACAATGGCCTCTTTGGGATCCTTAATCCCTTAGAATCCTTCCATCGATTTTACTACCATCCATGTCAAAATGTTCTCGTAATCAGTGATGTTGCGTGAGGCTCCAAGAAACAAGGAATTAGTTCATATGATTTAGATAGAACCAAACCATGAATGTTTCTATAAAGCCCAGGAATTTTTGAAATCGATATCCTGGGGGTCCTTGATATCATAGGGTCCTTCAAAGAATGGCACTACCATTCATCATAAGGTTATCTACCAATCTACATTTGTGCATAATGAATCACAATGGGAACAAGCTTTTCAGTTAGTCAAATCTCAAGCTTATCATGATTGACTAGTCCAATTAAAATATTACCTAAAACTTGGAAGAATCCCTTAGGGATTGTTGCATGTCACAAAATGAGCATTTAAATAGAAAAAAACTAGGTATGTCTTGTTAGGAGACATTTGGTATTGTAGGAGCTATTATGGAGTTCTCCTTCGTTGTCTTGAGCTCCAAGAATCTGCTTGGATAATATCACAAGCTCACGATGGTACCTATGATGGCCATTTCAGTGGCATGGCTATAGTTAAGCGTATCATTAGAATAGCTTATTATTGGACCATTATGGAGAAGGATTGCTATGCATATGTCAGGAAATGCGTTAAGTTTTAGCATCATGATAATATCATGCATCTACCATCTTAGGCCTTGCAACCGATTCAATTATCTTGGTATTTTTATCAGTGGGGATTTGATCTAATTGGGAAGATATATCCTCCATATTTGGCCTGCCACACATTAATTATAATGACTACCGATTATTTTACCAAATGGGTGGAAGAAATCCCTTTGACCACTACGATTGGAGCTCATTACGAAGTTCATACTCCATAATATTATATGTCGTTTTGGTATTCCATCCAAATTAATATCGGATAATAAAATATCATTTAAGAAAAAATATATGTGGGCTTTAACATCCAGATATAACATTCAACACAACTTTGTAACACTATATTATCTGCAAGAAAATGGGAAATCAGAGGCCTCTAATAAAATCGTAGTTGCCATATGGCAGAAAATCATTAAGGAGAATCATAAGGATCGACACCTTCAATTACCTCTAGCTTTATTTGCTTATCGCACTAGCATTTGAACACCCACTAGGGTAACTTCATTCTTTCTAGTCTATGGTGCTAAGGCCATTATGCCCTTGGAATTAGAAATTCCATCGTTGTGTCTCATTGAAAAAGTTCATTGATGACAACACTTTGTAACAAGCTTGCCTTGATCAATTGACTGTTCTTGATGAACAACGAGTGAATGCTCTCTAGCATCTTGATGTTTATTAGTATTGTATTAAACAAGCTTATAATATTAAAGTCCATACAAGAGACTTTAAGGTTGGGGATATTGTGCTTAAAGAGAACCAATAGAACTCAAACCTGTTGCCTCATCTGAGAGATAAATTTATGGTCAATTGATTAGGCCCCTTCATCATCATAGAAAATATAGGACCAAGAACTTAGTGCCTAACCTCGCTAGAAGGTGTTGAGAAGCCTGAACCTCTCAAAATTATTCACCTATGTGCATTTTATACTTAAGTCACAAAACAATCAAAATCACATAAACAACAAAAAATCATCAGAATTCTAAACAAATCAAAAAACACAAAAATAATATAAAATATTTGAATCATGCTATCATGCATTTTTATTACATGCACTCATTAGTTGCATTGCATTAGACATAATCATTCATTGCACTTGCACTATGATAGTCCGTGTTTACATTATTACTAATGACACCATGTTTGTATACCAATCATGAATCCTTATCATTATCATTCATCATTTTTCTTGTGAGTAACTGTGTTTTCAACACATTTTGATCAGTTGTTATAAGGTGTATACTAGGTTTTTCCGGTAATTCAACCATCACTAGTTATATTTTTAGATTTTTTTAGAAAGTTATCTTGGCTTTTGAAGGTAAGGTCTAATTTTGATAGTACCTTGCATATATCAAATTCCCAACACAATTTTACCCATTAACAATCCTAGTTTGAAAGGAAGGATGACACTACAAAGTGATCATTGTCACCTTAAGTGAAAGGTTTTTCTTGCTCATTTTATTATGTGCATGGTATAGAATGCTTATAATTGAAAAAAGGACAAGCTCCTCCTACCCAAACAATCCCTTGCTCTTCCACAAAATGAGTAAAATTCTTGAATAAGACAAAATAAAAAATTATTTTCATCACTAAGCAAATTCCTTGCTCAAAAACAAGATAAAAATACAAAATAAATAGTGGTTTTTACCACTAGACATGAGCAAGTATCCCAAGTAATCAAAATAAAAGAAGGGAGTAACGAGCTTGAATCCTTGGAATATTCAATATTCAAATGCCATGGGGTGATTTCCATTACAACAATGGGTTGAATGAAACCCACTTGGAAAAGGAGTAGCTTTACATGTGGTAATACGTATGTCACATTAACGACCTTATTTTGTATAGACCAATGTCAGCTTATGGGTGAGCTAGCTTTAGGTGACTTGTATTGCCTAGTAGTCTAATATAACTGCGTTCAAACTTAGGATCATTATGATCATACGGTGATCCTCATTACATCAATGGGTTGAATGAAACTCTCTTGGCAATGAGGTAGTCTTATGTCTCATCTAATATATTCACCTTGCACACATAGGGATAGTGAATATCTTGGTCTTCTTAATAGGCTTGTATCTTTTAAGAGTTTTGTGTAGTCATTATGCAACTTTTGATCAAATCAACTAGGGTGTTTGAGTCTCATAGAAAGCCTCATAAATACCTATGGCAACAAATCATTACATCAAATAATCACAATTTTCCTTATGAACTTATGTTTATTAAGGGGTGTGCATATAATAGGATAAATATTGAATGGATATCAACAATGATATTTAGACGTCCATTGACAATTTTATGCATAGATTTTAGTTTACATAAGCTTATAGGGAAAACCCCTACATCTCACGTTAGTTCATCTCACATATGCATGTATGAATTATTAATTCTTATGATAAGGGTTAACATTTTCATTCATGATTTTCATATATTTTGTGGTGTCTACCATTAGTTTATTAAAAACTTATTAGATTCATTCATTATGTTTTAAGTGATTAAAGCATATAGGTACATTTGCATAAGACCATTCACATGAAATTAATGCATTATATACACATTATAGCCGCCATATAATATAACATAAATTAAATGCATAAACAATAGAAAAAAATATAAACATGCATTTAACATTAACTACTACATCCATATAAACATACATGGTAGTGGATCCATACATGTATATATTAGAATATAATCATATATCAATCATCTAACTATTGCATGTGATTCATATATTGCATATAGAACATTACATCATCATATAAGCATTATATCTATTAACACATCCATAAAAATAAATCAGAACCATAAGACACATAATGAGGCAAAAGGCAAATATCATATATATATATATATATATGTGTGTGTGTGTGTGTGTGTGTGTGTGTGTTAAAATAAAGTACATCATGGTACAAAAGTTCTCGTAGGCTACAACTGTGTATGTCCTCAGATCTTACACTAAAAAATAATAAAAACATGATGAAATCAGGTAGGGCCTACATCCTTGAGTTGCCTCCACCCTCAACCACATCCTTGCAAGGCTATATAGAACCACTACCTACCAATATCTCTAATTGAGAAGTTGACCTATGATTGGACCGCACTGATGACTACCCAGACTCATTTTTCCTGCTCCACTGGAAGCCCCCTACTGTAGATCTCTTTGGTAGACTACTACCACATAGCCTAACTTGAGTCTCCAGGGTAATAATATCTGCTACATCTAACTGGAACTGAGCCATAGTCTCCTCTACCAGGCTACATAGTCTATTAATCTTTGCATACCCATATGATACTATTAACCCTTGATTGGTTGGAGTGGAAGGTGTAGCCTAAATTGTAGGTACAATCGCTAACTTAACCCTCAAAGAATCTCACTCTATGACTCTAGCATCCCTCTCGACAGTTCAAGCATCCAACTATGTTCATCGAGTGTCAATCACTATCGTAGTTGTATCCACCTAGAACTTGAGGAGAGTTCTCTCCTTAGCATACCCATACCACTACTACTATCCAGTACTAAGTTGACTCTGGGTAATCATGAGACAAGTATCCCACTCTACAAGTTGCATCTGTGATGTCTAAAGTTAAGCCTGTACACTCTATAGTTGTGCATGTAACTGTGCTACCTCATCTGTTGGGGCATCCTCCTTGTTCTTCTCCTCAACCTAGGCGCATCCATCTATCTTGTAGCCTATCCCCACTCACCCTCTATCCTGTGATGAATCAATTGCTCATCTCCATCGCCACCCTCCTCTTCTACCACCTCTCTAGTTCTGCCCATAGGACCACCACCCTACCATAATCATGTCACCCGTAAGGTATCATACTCTACATTGGTCCTTAGGTCCTCTAACCCAGTCTCTACCATTGTAGGGTCCTCCTCTGATAGTGCCTCCACTCGAGGTAGATCAAAATGTATCTCATACTTATGATGATGATAAAGGACTAGATCCTCTAGCACATCGTAAGATTTGCTGAACTATCGAGTCACTCAAGAGTAATGGAAGTACTCTCTACATCCTATGGCATCTTATGAGCCATCTCTCGCATCTGACTCTAGACAGGTATCCCATCACCTTAGACTAGTTAGGGCAATCCAAATAAGGCCTCCAGATGATCTACTTGTTGAAGCTTATCTAATGACCCAACATAGTGCACCACTCTACCTCACTATGGTCAGCTCTGGCCAACATCCTGATCCCATGGCCATCAAGTTGTGTAACCTATATCAATGTCTTATAGATCTACTTGAGACACTAATAGTACGATGGGTCGATCTACCTGGATGTGCTTCCAACCCAAAAGTTGGAGTATTAGACTACACCCCAATTCCACCTGCTATTGATGTTGTATCTCATACAAATTATCATATAGGTGTGCCAAAAATGTACTTCCCCATGCCATAATGATAGGCTACTATAGATCACACTCTAAAAAATACTACAACATGTTGAGGAGGTTCCAAAGGAACCTCGTTCCTGATGAGTCTAGAAATAGGAAATTGGAGATGATGTGCATCACCATTGCCTGCCACCTAGAGAAGACATGATCTGTGTACCACTTATAGACTAGGAACCCACTATGGTCTATCTTTATCAGAGCCTCATCTACCTTAGTGCAAAAAATCCTTTGTAGCACCCTCGGTCTCTCATGAACATGAGTGGAAGTAATGGCCCATACCTCAATAGGGATCCTCTAGATTTGATAGACATCCTCCAACATCACTGTCATCTTACCCGTATGGAGATGAAATGTGTTGGTACTACAATTCCATTGATGATCCAAAGCTGTAATATAAGTCTGATCCAACATCACTATCAAAAAGTGTACAACTTGTCTGAGGCCAATCACCCCAAACCATACCCAATCATTGGAATCAAGATCTCATTACAAATCTATGAATAGGTTAGGCTCCCTAGATTGAGCTATCAAAATCTGAATCCCAACAACACGCAATGCAAAATCAATCAAAATCCAAAAACATCAAAAACTCTATAAAAAAATAAAAAATCAATAAAAAATTCAACACAATTTACCTAAAGTTGGAGGTCGCTCTAGGTCTCGATGATTGCGAGGCACCGTCGTCAGACCCAAGAATGGCCACTGCCAACGGTTACATTTTTTACTGTTGGAATTAAACCACAGCTGCTAGATCTCCAATGACCCCTTCCCACCAAAGGGGAGTCATTCCTACCCAATATGACCCTGTAGTGGCACCTACAACGGGTCATCGCTCTTCCTAAAAATACCAAAATTCAAACCTAACCTACCCTTAAGATAACCAAATCTAAAATCCTAAACTAGGATGAGGTTCATTGCCTACAGTTTGATGAGGTTCTTTTATCTCATTACTTAGTGAGGTTCATTTTAAATTCCACAATTTACAAGAGGAGGATTGAGAATATATCGTAGAAACTCTAATTCCCATGCTTATCGAAGCCTTGAGATGATCTGTCATGCTGATCTATTTTGAGTTTGGTAGCATTATGTATGAGTTTCTCTCTCTTCTCCCTTAGAGCTCACTTTTCTCTTAGTTCCAGTTGGTAAAATGACTTTAAAAATTACCAAAATTGTTTTTATATTTTATAAATTTGGAAACCCCTCCCTTGTATGGTGGTTGCATTTTGGCATGATCGTTTTACCTATGACAACCCTAGAATTGGAAGGTTATCATCACTCTACCCCACGATGACCTCTAGACAGCAAAATGCTTCAATTTTTCAATACCATTGGCATCAAATTGGACATCTAAGCACATCTACCGGTCCAATTTCATCAAAAATTCTAAAATTTACAAAAAAATCACCTAAAAAAAATCTCAAATGCGCCTTATACCTAGTTATTTACCCTATACCCATGGCGGTTGCAACAACTTGCTATCCATGCAATCCGATAAGATGAGTAAATTACCATAAGGTCATTGAAATCAAATCATTCATTGATAAATCAAAATATCTTCACTTCAATCCCCAAGAAGGTTTTACGACCAGACTGATCCATGGGAATGTGGCATCCATTTCATTCTTCTATGAAATTTAATCAAATTATCGAACATAGTGATTTACCTCAAGCTTGAATTGAATTGCTATCATATTAATTCCTTAAGAAAGCCATATGGCTAGATTGCTCCATGAGATAGAGATGTACAATTAATTATCAAGGGTTGCAATTGCACCTATAATATGACTTTCTCTTTTACATTTGTTATCATCTTGTAGCACTCAAAACAAGTCATCTTGGTCAAGTGACTTGTCGCTTGAGGGGGTAGTCATAATCAAAATCAACAATAAAACACTTAATCATGCAAATTGCATTTGTCCATGAATCATTGCTAACAACTATCATAAGCTTCCCTATTTTTTGGGGCAAAAAGCAAAAATGATAATCTAAACCTTTGCCCATCTAAACTTTTGGTCCTTGTAGCTTGAAAACGCTACTCGAATATCATCATATTTGTTAAAGCTTTAATCAAATTAAACCTACCATATTTTTGGACGTAATTATTTAGAGATGCATGCTCTTTCTATAATCAGGGCTAAAGTTGACCAGATCAATGAACATAAATCAACCTTCAATGTGATGTTAGGTTGTCTATTTTTGCTCAGTGTTGTGTTTCACACAATGCATCTCAAAATGGGGTATCTATAGACATATAAAACACATCATGTTGAGGAGGCTACCCATATGAACACATTTTTAGGCCATATGACTCACCTTGGGCCTTCCCTAGATCTAATAGTGGTTCTAACCACTCAAATAGGGACAACTTTACCTATTTCAGCTTGAGCTGTGATGTCCTTTAATAGCTTTGATGCAACTGTGCTGGTCCATGACGATCGTGGAGCGATCGTGGTACCTATGATGGCTCATAAACCAATCATCAAATTTAATGACGACCACACCTGCAACAAACACGAGCTCCTTGAGTTGAGTAAAATTTGTTATAGGACAATTGATCTTGAATGGTTATGGGTGAGAAGCTTCCAAAAGCAATGCTTGGTATCCCTGAACCTAACTTAATCTTAATCTTGGCTTCTTGTGAAAGCTAGGATGGCAATTGAGAAATGTTATAAATAATATTCTTGTCTTCATAAAAATGATCCCCAATTCTCCATAACAAAGTGCTATCAAATTGTCTAGCAGAGAGAACATTCTCTCATAAGCGTCAAGGTGTTGTCCAAATCCTACCATGAAGCTTGCATTCGTGTCAATGGAGTCTATTCAAGTTTGAAGGCCAAATTACACAATTGTGCATCATTAATCCTCATGATTTTGTAAAAATTCTTGTGATTCAACTGTGTTTTGAAACATAACGATCCTTGAACATAAATTTGGCAGTCAAATTGATCATCACCCTGCATCGAGAACGAAGGAAAATATCTCTGTTTAGCGATCGCTGTGCCCGATAGTGGCCCGCAAGCTGAGCCATAGAACCCTTTGATGGTCAGTAGAGCCAAACGTTCTGAGCCATGATGATCTTGTAGTGAATTTTTATTCGCTCTATTTTCTTAATTAGATTAGATTTATTAGCTTTCAATTTAATTTCTAATCTAGTTTAGCACATTTTCATTCCATTTATATGCATGTATTTTACTATTTTACGCATTTTGCTTTCAATTTGCATACTATGGAAATGGACCTCATCTTGAGAGATTCCACATTTATTACTAATGTCTTGTAAGTGCTTATGTGTGCATATCCTAGGTTTCCACAGGAGAAAATCATCATAAATATTCCTCAATATTGGCATCGTCAAGCGGAGGTTGCAAGGAAAACCCTCGATAATCAGTTTTGAAAAGAGCAAGAACTCTGTGGACTACATCTTCTTGTAAAGACAATTCCAAATTATTAATTATAAGGGCATCATATTTTCTTTATAATTTTGTCATTATGGTTACTTAATATTTCTTGTCAATTTAATTACATATTACATAGTTAGATGCATGGTTTTTGCTACTTTACAAATAGAGAGCCTTTTTCTAATGAGCTTAGTGGGCTTATTTTCTATGTTGAATTCTTAGATTTTATTTATCCACTCTAGTCTTTTTCTCCTAGTTCATTGTGTAGCATAGTAGACCAAACATTAGGTTTAACTATGAATATGATAGTCTTGCTTTGGAACCAGTATTAACTAAATTACCTTAGGGTCTTTATAATGGTAACTACTTATTTTTCAATGAATGTGGTGCAGGAATTGACTCATGAAGGAAATGGGATGCTCTTCATCCTTATCATTCTTATGGATCAATACTTCAACAATGCTCTCATCTAAAGTCTTTTAAGAAGTTGGTATTGATGAGGACTAGGGCTTTGGTGATGGCATCCTTTGTGTATTCAAAAGCATTTTTACATTCTTTTATTCACACTAGGTTTGCATCCTTTTACAATATTTTTGTGATTGGCCTAATTAGTTGTACAAAATTGGTTTTGAAATTAGTTACAAACTATATTTTACCTAGGAAATGTTTAATCCCTTTGATAGATATGGGTACGGGAAGCTCTTAAATTAATTTTATCCTATCAAGATCTATAGCTAGACCATCTTTAAACACCACATGTTCTAACAATTTTCCTTCTTAAACCATATAAATAGATATTTTAGGTTTAAGTGAGATATTATATTCCCTACACCTCTAGAAAACAAACTCTAAATGTTCAATGCTATTGTTTCTTTCTTTAGAAACGATAGGCAAATCATCAAGGTAAATAAGTATGATCTCACTAACTAGTCCTAAGAAGGTATTGTCCATGGCTCGTTGAAAAGTGGATTCAATATTTAACAACCCAAAAGGCATTCTTTGGTAGGAAAATGTTACCCATTTGGTGGTGAAAGTCATTTTGTGCTAGTCATCATCTTTGACCTTGATTTGAATATACTCTAAAGCCATCCAAAAGAGAACATTTGTGATCCTACCACCTTCCATAAAATTTGATCAATAGCAAGTAGAGGGTAGTGATATTTGAATGATGCCCTATTGACATTCCTAAAAGTGACACACAACCTGATGTTTTTATTATTCTTATGTACTAATAGTAGGTTGACGAGACCATAAAATATCTCATTATTTCAAGAATATTTCAATTGTTTTTGTCATTTTTATTTACATACTATAATATTTGCGAAGTATGTTGATTATTGTTTGTGTTAATATTAATGTTAATATAGTAAATTGTAGGAAATACTTTAATTACTATTTAGATTTATTTTTATGTATTTTGAGGTCAAAATTGTATGATTTCAACTTGTTAAAGGATGAAATAAAGATAGAAATAAATACATTGGAATTTAGAGACAAGTCTATAGATATGAAAATCTAATGAATAGATATTTTAGACTATTTTTCATATGTCTCCTACATGTCTATAGTGATATGTTTCCAGAATGTGTATTTTACATAGACGTTGAATCATCACATACCTGTATAAAAAAAACTACAAGAAATGCTTTGGATCATTTGGATAGAAAATTGTAAGTTTATGGTAAACGAGGAGAATGTGATAAAACAAGCAGTCAAACAACTTTCTCAACACACAAGCAAGAAGGGGAGTCACATCTTTGAATCTAGAATCAACAATCATTAATTAGGTGGAAATTGTGCATAAAGTGAATAACTTGTCATATAATCCAAAGCACCTACAATCAACCCATGCTAGAACAAGATAAAATTGTAGGAAGATTGAAAGCTAGAAACGATGAGTTGGATGATTCAAATTTGATATGGATTTATATTAGGTCTATTTCAAGGCAGTCAACAGTGAACAAAGGTGTAAAATAGGGAGACTCATCCAATTTGGTTTGCTATCTTAAATCTGATTGGTCAGATTTGACAACAGGACTTTGTAATCAATGCAAGATAGATATTTTCTTGAATTTACACTTATTCATAAGCAAATAAGTTAGGAATTTAATTATAAAAAATGTTGTATGCCCATTGAGAAAATTTAGTATAAAATTAATAGTTAGTAAGAATGAGTAGCAAAGCAGACATAGTTGAAAGAAGCATTTAAATAATAAATAATGCAATATTTTATCTCAATCTTGACTATTTTAGCTTTCTTGCATGAAATTGTTGACTTCATAGGTTAGTCATTTTCTCTTGAATCCTTCCTCCTTCTATTGAACCTCGAAGCTTGGGCCCACTCTCAAGAACAGTGGAAGGTCTAGTAACATTAGTTATAGATTTTTTGTTTTCAGTTATTTCTTTCTTGTCATTTATTTTTCAGCAACATAGAATTAGATTTATTTACAATAGTTTTTGCTTATGTTAATTCATGTTTTTTTCTGTAGCATAATTTTTTTCTATCTTACTATAAAAGCATGTTATTCCTCTCATTTTATCATTCAAAAATTGCTTTTAAATTTTGTTATTCTCTTGTTTTTAATTTATTTATGTCCTATTTTTATTTCAACCCGTTATCTTCAGTTAAATTTAGCACTTTACATTCTTTTAAACTAGTTTTATTTTCAACATTTAAATTCTATCTTTTTGTCAACATAAATTGGATTTCATTACAGTTTAAATTAGCATAGTTTCCTTTAAATTGCAAAGACATTATGATTCTTAGTATTCCTAAGATAGTCTAGAACCCTGATATCTAAGGTGTAATTCCAAGACCTCTATCGCATACAACCTTAGGATGTCACCC
Organism: Wollemia nobilis; assembly: GCA_028583015.1. NCBI lineage: Eukaryota > Viridiplantae > Streptophyta > Pinopsida > Araucariales > Araucariaceae > Wollemia > Wollemia nobilis. The sequence goes on along the minus strand of JAQPPZ010016858.1, from coordinate 8,513,572 downwards.
TAGTTTTGACAAATAAAATTAAAGTGAGAGCATTAATGACACTCATCACTTTTTGAAATTGTTGTCAAGGAGCAAATTGGCATTGTTAGAGAATAAATAAGTCATTCAATGTTAATTGTTGTCTTGTGAAGTTGCATAGATTAAATTCCCTAAAGTAGTGTAGCAAGGATCAATGCTATGTGTCCAAGCTCAACCACATGAAACAATAAAAAAGGAGGAGAAGATTTTTGACAATGGAGAGAATGAAAAATCAAATTTCTCCCTTTGTGTTATGAAATTAAATATTGAGAAAAACGATATTAGAGTTAGGGTTCTAAAATCCATATTACATGAAATTCAAATGAACATGAAATGACATTACACATTAAAATAACCTATTCTAATGAGGTCTTATTAAAAACTCATAACAATTAATTTGGAACCTAACTAATAAATATGACCTTGTAGCATTAACATGTCTTCAATCCCCCCTTTAATGATAGAAGGTCATTTTATTTTAGTAAATGAGTGGCTCAGGTGGCTCTTTGTGTAGTCGATTAGCCAATTATCAATGAAACACAACTCCAATCCACTGGGTCTCCATATACTATTTGGTCATCCCCCATGCCCTTTCAGGTTTTCATAGGTTTTGATTTTTTAAAAATAGTACAACCCTTATCCTTTCTCACCCACAAGGGGTTTTCATGAATGGGATAGAGCAGAGATCGACCAATATTTTTTACCCACACAAAGGTGGTTTTACAAATAAGCATTAGCCTTGTTGGTCCTATTGCATCTCCATTGTTAGGGGGAGATAGAGGCTCTCAAGCCTATCTACTGTTTGAACTATTCAAACTTCACCCTTTGAAGTGGCTTGGTGAAGATGTCAAAAAACTGATCTGCTGTTGGACAATAGTGTATTTGTATTGTGCCATCTTGAACAAGTTCTCAGGTTTTGTGGACTTTTATACTGATGTGTTTTGTTATTTCATGAAACACATGATTATTTACCATGTGGATTATTGATTGATTATCCACATGCAGTATTGTAGGACCTTTTTAAGTGATATCAAGAGTGTGTAACAACTTTCTCAACCATACCACTTCTTTGCTTATCTCAGTTGCAACAATATATTTGGCTTCTACTGAATAATTTGCTATAGTCTTTTATCACTTTGATATCTACAAAATTGGTGCTAAGCCAAGAAATATCAAGTACCCAAATATAGATATCCCAATGTCTTTATCTCCTATAAATTCTTAGCTTGTGTATGTGATAAGTTTGGAATTTGTATTTTTTCATACAATAGGCCATAATTATGGGTTATCCTTAGGTACCTTAACACTCTTGTTGCCACTTTTCAATGATTCTTCTTTGGCTTGGTCATGTACCTTGATAGAATCCCCACTAAATAAGCGATTTTAGGTCTTATGTTAGTAATATAGATGAGACTACCAACCAAACTTATATAGAGTGTTGCATCTACCTCTTGTGTGTCACTGTTTGTAGTGAGTTTCATATTTAATTCCATTGGTGTTATCATAGGGTATACATCTTTGAGTTGAAACTTCTCCAGAAGATCATTGAAGTATTTCTCTTGAGTCAAGAACATTTTTCTGTTTTCTTGAGTTAATTTTATGCCCAAATAGAATTTCATCAATCTTAGATTAGATATATCAAAAGTCTTTACAAGGTCCTTTTTCACTGTGTTGATAATGTGTTAATTGTTATATGTTAGAAGCATGTCATCCACAAAGGCTATGAGGTAAGTGATTTTATTTTTTTTGTGATTGACTAACAATGTTGCATCAATGTCTTGGTAATCACACACTTCAAATTCAAGTTGCTTCATCCAATCTAATAGCTTGCTAAACCAAGCACGAGGGGCTTGCTTCAATCTATATAAATACTTTCTAAGTTTACATACCTTGTACTCCTATCCTGCAATATCAAAACCTTCTGGTTGTACCATGTATATTTCTTCTTCTAATTTTCCATTCAATAAAGCAATATTTACATCTAATTGATGAATCTTCCAACCTTGTTGTGTAGCTAAGGCTACAAGAGTTGTGATTTTGGGTCGTTTTGTGGTAGGTGCAAATACCTCAGTGTAGTCAATGCCTTGCTTTTGTGTGAAGCCTTTAGCCACTAATATTGCCTTGTGTTCATCAAGGGTGCCATTTGATTTATACATGTTTTTGTACACCCATTTATTTTGAACTACATTTATTCCAAGTGGTAGATCCACTAACTCCCAAGTACCATTTTTGATCAAAGATTCATACTGCGTATTTTAAAACTTCTTGGTATGTGAGAGGTTCATTATTCAGAGCAAGATGCAGTTTTGTAGGTTCCAATTCAACAAGTAATGATTCATGCACTTACTCTGAGGGTACCTCTTATGCTCATTTTTCCTAATTCATTTGGTTTGATGTCCTTTAATATTTGGAAATATTCATGAATTCCTTGAGTGGGGAGCAATGTGGATGTATCACCTACCTCAAATTTTTTGTCATGATCCTATAATGAATCATTAGGTATGCAGGATGCTGATGAAGATGGATTTGAGACAATATTTTTATCATGTTTAGCATTACTTCATGAGGGGTTATAAGGTGTAGAATATATAGACATATAATCAAGATCATAGTTTGGTTCCTCTAGACTTGTGGGTTGATTCGTAGATTCTAGAGTTTTGAGTAACTTTCCAACATCTTCCACCAAAAGGTTGGAATCTGAACATCATATATGTTAGCATATTTTGATCTAGGCTAAATATTGTGTCCCCTGGTATCTAATGTAACCGATTGTTCTTCAGTTTCTACAAACACAACATCATGTGTCATAATCACTTTTTGGTGTGAAGGAATGAATACCGTGTATCCCTTCTGATACATAGGGTATCCAAAAAATATGCCTTTAATAACTTGAGCTTTAAGTTTATTTTATGCTCTAGAAGAACATAAGCATAACAGATGGAGCCAAATATTTTAAAGTGAATGATGATGGGGGGATGACCATATCATTTTTTATAAGGTGATAGGCTAGGTTTTGAGGAACTCATTGTGTTGAGTACATGCATAGCAATACATGTGGCTTCGGCCCAAAGATATGGAAGCACATTTTTGTAGACAAGAAGGGTATGCGCCATGTTCATAATTATCTTATTCATGTAGTTGGTAATATCATTTTTTTGATGTGTGCCTGGTATTGTCAATTGATGTTTGATCCCATGTGAGGACAAGTACTATGTGAATTCATTAGAGGTGTTCTCACCGCCATTGTCACTCTTGAAGGTCTTGATTCTACAACATGATTCTTGTTCTACACAAGCCTTAATGCCTTGAAGAATTTAAAAGCTTTAGACTTATCAAAAAATCCAATCCATAGCTTCTTTGAGAAGTCATCAATGAAGGTGATGTACTACCTTTTTCCTTTTAATGAGGGAATAGGCATTGGCCCACAAATTTTTGAGTGAACTAGCTCCAATTTTTGTGTGGAGTTCCATTGACTCTTTAGGAAAGGCTATCGAGAGGATTTGGCAATGATGCATGCTTCATACTTGATGGGTTTGAAAGAGAAGTGTGGTAGTCCCATGACGATGGACTCCATTTATCTCAATCGATCAAGTTTGACATGACCCATACGAGCATGCCATAATGCATCAACATAAAGTTTCTTGGGAGTTAGGGTGGCATTAAGTGCCATGTCATCTTTGGTAATGTGAACTTTAGAAGCAATATTTCCAACAAGTTTTGTGTTTGCCATCTAAGAAACTGGTCATGACCACTATTTTGAAGGGTGGATGAGTGAATCAAAGAGTTCTATCTTTGGTAGTGACACTCAAATCAAATCCATGAAAGACAAGTGTGGATAGTGATAATTTTTTTTGCTTTAGAGAAGGGATGTAGAGAACATCAAGTAGCCAAAAATTAGGTAATACAAGAAGTTTCAATCAAACAGTTTCAACTCCTTCAATTGGTTGAAATGTGAATTACACCAAGTACTTTTGAGTTGAATTCTTCAAAGAAGTCCTTATTGGAAGTCATGTGTAAGGTGGCTCTAGTATCCATGATCCATGAAATACTAGTGGAGGCTATACTATGGGTAACTTCAATGGGTTGCATTGTGGGATAAAAAATATCATAGTCGGATAAAAAATATCATAGTCAACATATCCTAAATGTGCCTTAATGAATATTTTGGGATGATCAACAGATGGTGATATAGGTGCCCGTGTGCTGATGACCTAGGCATGCAATTGCTTAATATTGTGTTGCAGTTTGGTAATTAGTGGTATAGTGCCCTTTTTTGTTACAATATTTACACATGATATTTGAGTTACCAGTTCCTTGAGAGGTACTAGGCTATTTTATTTGTCCTCGACTGTGTTTTCCTTGACTAGTTTGATGTTATGAGTGTTCATGTTGACCATTTTTAGAACCTTATCCTTGTCCTTTACCTTTGCCTTGATAACAACCCCGATCACAACTTATGTTACCTTGACTGTTTGAAAAATTTGCATCTACATCCATCTGAAAGGCCAAGTCGCTAGGATCAAAACTAGTGAAGTTTATGTCAAAGTTTTTGTTAAGTTCAATGAAATTTTCTGTTAAGGATTCAAAGTTGAGAGTTTTTAAAGTTCCACTAGCTGATAAACTGGCAAGCAAGTTCTTGTAGTTTAGAATGTGAAGATATGACTAAATGAGGAAATCCCATGTGATACATTGATTTTTGAAGTATTTATTAATGACATGTTTAATAGGGTGAAGGAGGTTGATGGTGGAACTAGAGTGTCCTTTTTGCATCTTTATTTAATTCATATTGAGGACAAGATGAAAAAATTCTAGGTTAGATTTGGTGTCAAAGTTTTTCTTGAAGACTTTGAGAACTAACCATGTTGTGTCATGCTTGGCTTCATCAATCAAATTATGAAGGTGATATTCTATGATAAGTAGGATGTGGACATGAATTCGATCATCATCTATCTACCATTTTTATAGCGTAGAAGCATCTATGGGTGGTGTGGGATTTGTGTCCAAATGGTTGCACCATAGGTTCTTAAATTTTGTAGCTATCCTAAGGACTATAAACCATTGATCCAAATTATCCTTACCTTTGAGGGCACATCCAATATTTTGTTTGAAGTTGGAAGTCATTGTGACCTATGATACTACAAAGACTTTAAAAAGGTGTGTCAAGGTGTGAAGGAACACATGACTAAAAGAGGAAAAATGTGCTAGTAAATAATGAGCCAAGTGATGACAATGAATGAATGTGATCCACTAGATATTGCTCACTGTCCAAGTGGAATCTCTTTTACAAATGATAAATTATACAAGTAAGTGGTTATGAGTCTTGATGCAACAAGATGATGATGTTGCTAAATATGAAGTACTGAAAAAAAGATGTGTAGACCAAATTAAAATATTGTAGATAAATGTAAAAGCTAATATATCCAACAGATTAATGTGCAGGCCAATATCTCCAATACTAGATTACATAACTGAATACCAAAGTGTGGGCTGTACAAAACTAGTAACCTTAATCTATAAATAGGTGAGGTGCATAGAGTTGGAAAGGTATAATGAGCTTATCTCAAATTAAGGCCTTCACATAGATGCCCACATAAAAACAATCAATAATGAAATTCAAGCCATGATGGAGCCCAAGTCCTACCAGTCATCACCTAGTTTACTATGGTCAACAATATACTCTTTGAAGAGAAGTACGTGCTCTATTCCACAACTATGATAGATTTAGATTGAATTAATTTTTTTTGTAGGTAAAGTAAAATTTATTTACTTACGGGTTGAAGGGACCCACCCCTATTTACAATAAGATCATATGCATCCGAAATATAGGCCAAAAACACCAATTTACAATAGTTCATCTACATTCGTAATGAAGGGAAAAAACACCAACATCGTAGTCGAAAACTAACAAAAACTAACAACTGAGCTAAACCAAAACAAACTGACCCTAGCACCCTAAACATTAGTAGAAACAACAAAAAACACCAGTCCCACCCCGAGGTTTAGTTCCCAGGCCAGTGGGCCCTGCACTCCTAAAGGAGAGTCTCTAGCATGCTTGGGATTTTATAGAGATCATCGATAGCTCTGTGCATGAGGCCGATTCCTTCTTTGAGAATGTTGGCCACTGATAGGTACTGATCGATATCCTTCGAGACTCGATTGATAGCCACATTGTGGAGAATGCTTTGGACATCCCATTCCTGGCCGTGAACCCCCAACTTGCTCTTCTCACCTTGCACCGGTTGCTCCTTGATTTTCTTGCTCATTTTGGATAGATCCTCGGGCTGGTCTTTCTCCTCACCACTAGAAAGGTTCTAGAACTAAGGGGTAACTTGAATGTTGGCCACCACAAACCACCTAAAAATCCAAATTAGGACTTGGGGAGAGACCTAACATGAATAACACCATAGACTGAAGCAAAATTGAGGTGTTGACAAACATCAAAATGGGATTTGACACCTAGACATGGTGGTGAAAGCCACCTTTGATTCAGTATAGGATTGATGGTGTCGAAGAGACACCTTTTAGGTGGTTAGAACCATCGATAAAATTTGGCCACTGATGATTGGCCTTTGCGAACATTCTAACATAGTTAGAGAAGAGGCACCCTCCTGCTTCGACAGAGCTAAGTGTTTGATATTTTTTCATTATCCAGGTTGAATTTCTCGATGAATTTCATGGGAAAGTTGTCTTCCCAAATGGTGAGGGATCCCTCTTTGATTGATTTGTTTGCCAAGGTATTGATCACTTGATTGGCCTCCTTGAACACATGCTTTATCTAGGATTGCTCACTATTGCAAAGGCCTAGCTGGCATTCCTGGATAATGTTCTCTATATTTTTCCCACCCTTGCTATTTCTTTGAATGAGTTTGAAAATGATATCTGAGTCCCCTTCAAAGATGACAAGGGCTACCAGGTTTTGGAAATGTCAATACATCTCCAGAGGGCCCTGGATTTCATGAAGTTGTTGGTCTGGGACCCCAAATTTTCAACAAAGGCCTTAGTGATTTTGCCACTATGATCTCTGAAGACCCCTCCTGATTCCACTTTGCCTAGGTTACCTTTGGAGACACCATCGAAGTTAGCCTTAAGCCAACCTTGGGGGGAGGGACCCAAGTGACCTGAGATCTATCATTTTTGGGTTTCTGAGACTTACTACGATCCTGGGGAATTTTGAGGGTGGAACAGAGCAATTATTCAATCCCCAGAGCAGGACTGGGAAAGGATGATCCCTTTCCAAAGGTTCATGGGTATGGCTAACCTCCTTCATTGTTTATTCTCGTTAAGTCCAATCCAAATTTGAATCACAAGGCCTTTAATACAAATTTACCACCACCAAGGAAGTGGCACCCTATCACGAGGTTAGGCTACAAAATGAGTTGTTGAAGGTATTTTTTTAAGAATGATATAAATATGTGAATCAATTTGTAATGAAAGAAAGCAAATGAAAAATAAAAATAGACTTGGAGTATATATGGAGTGTTACTACAGTTCTAATGTGGCAGTATGTATGTTAGGTGTGATCCACTAAACCTTGCTCATCGTCCAAGTTGGATCACTTTTATAAATGAGGGCTATAAGTTATCCAAAAGCAATGTGGAATATATTATAAGCCACTTATACAAGTACAATGGAGAGGCTAGAAGCCTGCTATGCTATCAAAAAAATAAAAACGCAGTTAGTTTACATAGAGATCGATATGATTGTATGGTTGTATAAAAACAAACATGGTCAATTTACATAGAGACCGTTAAACTTAGTCAGATATAGATTTTGGATATTGTATGGCTATGTAAAAATAGACATGATCACTTTATACAAATGCCTTCGAAATCAGTCATATCTGAATTTTGGACACTACATGGGTGTATAAAAATGAACACGATCAATTTACACAGAGGTAGTCAAACTCAATCAGATCCGAATTTTGGATACCTGAAAATAGAGATACAAACTAATATCTACAATAAAAATAAAATCTATGGAGGTTTTATGAAACCTCATGCAACATCCTCATGATCTCCTTCAACTCAACACATAAAATTATGGAGGAGGAGAGGAGGGGAATGCAATGATTCTCCAAGCTTGTTTATGGGAGGGATAAGCATCCAAGCCTTGATACCACTTGTAGGAAGGATCAATGCTATGTGCCCAAGCTCAACCACATGAAATAAGAAAAAAGGAGGAGAAGATTTCTAACAATGGAAAGAATAAAAAATCATAGTTTTCCTTGCGTTATGGAATTATGAATTGAGAAAAATGAAATTAGGGTTATGGTTCTTTTTTTTTTATAATGGAGAGAATGAAAAATCACTTCTCTCCCTTTGTGTTCTGGAATTGTATATTGAGAAAAATGAGATTAGGGTTAGGGTTTCCAAATCCATATTACATGAAATTTAAATGAATATGAAATGATATTACACATTAAGATAACCTATTCTAATGAGATCTTATTAAAACCTCATAATAATTAATTAGGAGCCTAAGTAATAAACATGACCTTGTAGAATTAACATATCTTCAAGTAGTTTTTAATTTTTGAAAAAAAACAACAAAAATAAAAATAAAAATAAAATAAACATCTTTGCATGAAAATAGTTGCATTCCTTGGAATTGCATTTTAGACATTAAGATACTAGAATAGGAGTGTTTTTTACATAGTATGTATGAATAGGCTTAACGATGAAAGATGTAGGTTTATTAGAGCAAACTTCCCATGAGTCACAGGAATATTTTTTGATGATGAGAGGTTGAACCTATACTTGAGTTGCTTGAATTTATGATTCCTGAACATGTTGGAATTTTAGAAGAATCCCAATCATCAACTTTATATAGTGTAGGATCCCTTGAGAGATAATTTAAAGGAGAACTATTTGGTAGTTCAACACCACATTCCCCTAACAAATCTATATTTTTATGATAATTCAAAAGGATTTATACTTGGTGTTGGGAACGTATAATGGTAGATTTATAAGAAAATCTAGAGATGATCAATAATGTGCTTCATCCAGGTGATACCAACACCATTTCCAAAACCTTTAAATATCCTATTTGATTAAATACTAACCAAAACTCTCCCATGAAAGCCTTTTCATCTTCTATATTACCAAATTTTATCACCTAGTTCTCCTTGGAGTATGAAATTTTGAACATTAGGATGTATAACATAAACAATAGTCCTGCTCTAGGAGATAAAGTATCGGAACTTCTTCAAGGATTTCATCATTGCATAGACCTATTTCTTGATAAAATTTGTACTTCTCTTGATGCGGTGCAATAACTTGGCTCAATAAGGCAATTGGCTTCTTTTCTCCATCATCTTGCTTTTGTGTCAATACTACAGCATAGCTTTCTTGCTCACCTACTGCATAGAGAATGAAATATTTTGAATAGTCAAGATTAATTAAAACTGGAGTTTGAGTGATCCTTTCCTTAATATATTGAAAATATTATCTTCTAGTCTCTATCCACTTGAACTCAACATTCTTCTTTAAAAGCTTCGTCATAGGTTTCACAACCTGAGCAAATTCAACAATAAACTTGCGGATGAAATTTATTTGACCAAAGAAATATTGCAGGTCCTTTTTGTTAGTAGGCAATGGTAACTTCATGAGTGCTTCAGCTCTTGCAGGATCAATTGTCAATCCTTCTTGCAATATTACATGGCCCGAAAACTTCCCTTATTTAACAACAAATATTGACTTCTTCAGATTAATAGAGATCTCGAATGCATGACACTTCTTGAACACCTCCCTCAAATGAGCAATGTGGACTTCTCTACGATGCGAAAACATAGTCATATCATCAAGATATATCACAATAATTCTATTCAATAACTCACCAAAATTGATGTCCATGGCTCTCTGGAAAGTAGTGCCAACATTTGAGAGTCCAAAGGGCATCCACTGGTAGGAAAATGTGCCCCACTTGGTGGTGAATGCTATTTTATATTGGTCCTCATCCTTCACCTAGATTATATCTGGAGAAGACATATAATAGTGAGAATCTCTGTGCACCAGCAACCACGTGAAGGATTTGATCAATCTACAATAGAGGGTAGTGGTCTTTTAGTGATGTCTGTTTTAGGTTGCAAAAATCAACACACAACCAATTATCTCGATTTTTATTTCACACGGGCACCAGATTTTCCACCCATGTTGAGTGCTTTATTGGGTAAATTATCTTGGCCTCAAGCATCTTCAACAACTCTTCCTTGATAAGCACTTCAATTTTGAGATTGACTGGCGCTGCTTTTATCGAAATGGATTTAACCCCTCCTACAGCTCAATGGTATTTTGAATCACATTCTTATCGTACCCCTTCAAATATTGATAGCTCCATGCCACTATGTTAGGGTACTCATAACACAAGTTTTTAATGTCTTCCAACTCTTCTTACCTATAATTAGTTCTAATATTAATAATATTTCCAGGCTCTAGCTGTAACTCCTTATACTCCTTCGCATCCACTTTGATCCTATGCTTCTCAAACCTGTCACTCTGATCAAACAAACTCTCCAGTGAAATCAAACCTTTGGGTATATGATTGTTTTTCAATTGAATCATTCCTTCTATTTTTTCTTCGGCAAGCACTCTATCATCGACGTTAGCAGCTTCTCTAAGCAAAAAATTAACTATTTGCTCGTCATTATCGAATACTTGACAATAAATACTCTTATCTAGAACTGAAGGTCTATAGATCTCCCTGATAGTCTTGGGATTTTTGACCACCTATTTCGTGGGAGAAAAATTTAAACTGAGATAGGCTAGAATATCTGCATGTTTGTTTCGCTCTTGAGAAATCGCCTGAATGTTCAAATCCGTGAAGGATTCAAACAAATCCTACACTCTATTGTGATAAGCTTTTAGGTAATGTTGCTTTGATACACACTTGTTAGTGGTCTGATTGAAAATAAGTTTAGAGTCATCAAAAATATACAGCTGCTTAATACCCAACTTCTCAATTTTCTTCAATCCAAGGCATAATACCTTATATTCAGGTGCGTTATTTGTGTGAAGAACACAAGCTTATACTGAGAGGGGGGGTGAACAGTATAAGACCACTTTTTACTTTTCTTTTCAAATCAATATTATGCAGTGTATAGATAGCAATATCAATAGCAAAAATCAAAGAAATGCACAAAAAAACATATACAATAGATACACAGACTTAACGTGGTTCACCCAATGTGGGCTACCTCCATAGAGAAAATATTTATTCTAAATATTTCTTAAATAATCTCTTAGGAATCCTTCCCAATTACAATGTTTATGGACCTCTGTCCAAAGGAGATGTTGATCCCCTAAATCTGGTTTGTGGATCTCTATACATAGGAGAACTTCTCCTTTGTTTTGGATAGTGATCCTCTAGAAGACTTTGCCTCAATTACACTGATTGTCGATCTCTCTCCACTTGAAAATTCTTTGTCCTCACTCAAAAGACATATCCTCAATTATCCTGGTTGATGGATCTCTATCCATTGGAGACTCTGTCCTCTCTACTCTATCACCTCAAAAGATTTGTCTTAATATTATACTAAACACATTCCAGTAGGTCTAGCACAAATCTGCTCAATAGGTTCACTCAGAACCTTCTCAAATATGCTCAATAGGTTCACTCAGAACCTTCTCAAATCTGCTCAATAGGTTCACTCAAAACTTTCTCAAATCTGCTCAACAGGTCCACTCAGAACCTGCTCAAATCTGCTCAATAGGTCCACTCAAAACCTGTTCAAATCTACTTAATAGGTCCACTCATAACCTGCTTATATCTTCTCAATAGGTCCACTTAGAACCTGCTCAAATCTGCTTAGCAGGTCCACTAAGAACCTACTCAAATCTGCTCAATAGGTCCACACAAAACATGTACAACTCTTCTCAATAGGTCCACATAGAACCTGTACAACTCTGCTCAAGAGGTCCACACAAAACCTATCCAAATATGCTCAACAAGCTCACACATAACCTGTCTAAATCCGCTCAACAAGCTCACACATAACTTGTTCAAATCTTCTCAACAAGCTCATACAAAACTTGTCCAAATTTGCTCAACAAGCTCACACAAAACTTGTCCAAATCTACTCAACAAGCTCATACATAACTTGTCTAAATCTGCTCAACAAGTCCTCTCTAGGACTTGCTCAAATCAACAATGCAAGCTTCCACAAAAGCTCACCAAATCATTCCATAAGCCTTCTCAAAGACTTGTCTTAAATCAACTTAAAAAGTCCACACAGAACTTGTCCAATCTCATAGAATCATAAAGAGAATTGTTAGAGACTCAATATGTTCTATACTCAATACTCAATCACTTTCTCAACTTTAATCTCATAGAAGCATAAAGAGAATTATTAGAGACTCAATATGTTCTATTCTCAAAACTCAATCACTTTCTCAAATCTAATCTCATAGAAGCATAAAGAGAATTGTTAGAGACTAAATATGTTCTATTCTCAAAACTCAATCTCTTTCTCAACTCAATCTCAACTCAATCTCAACTCAAATCATAATATAGAATAGTTTGTTTTATGGAACTTGAACAATCACTTCACACATTCACTTGACTAGGATCAATCAACTCTACTCAATAAATCACTTCAAGGAACAACCCTTTCTCACAAACCCTAGTCCAAGCATGTATCAACCAACTCAAAATGTTTCCAACAATTTTCAACAATAACTCTCAATCCAGAAAACCTTGAAGCATTAACTCAAACACTTTCGAAAAGGAAACCCTAATCAAATCCTTTTCACTTCAAACTTAATTTTCAATCAAGCCAATCACCTAACTCAACAAAGAAGAATTTTATCCATGCTTCTTCTTGAAGAGTAGTTGTCCTTATAAATATGCCACACTCATGATTACCTCTTTGCAAAAATTTAACAAGGGTTAGAGGATAATTTTTATATCACAAAAATAATATCACAATTACACCTTATCACTCCAACTTAAACAATAATCAATATCCTCACAATAATCACAAAAACCCTTTATTCAAAATAACATACAACCCATAAAGTCTTAACTTTTCAATATTCCACAATGGCAAGTTTTAAGACTTTAAAAATAAACAAAACAAAATTCTCCTTATAACTCCTAAATGTATTTCTCAACTACCAACTTTTATCACAAAGCAACTTTTTCAAACTTCAACCACTAAATACCTTATACCTCCAACTTAGGCATCAATAAAATATAAAAATGTTACCTTTGCCTTTGGAGAGTTTCAAACTCTCAACGCAGCCCACACAAACGTCTTTTCCCATGACACAACCACCACACGAGCTACAACCTCGTTGGAAAAGAAGAAGCACCATGTTCTTCAAACACCTTGTCCTTTCTTGCCTTGCAAAATGGTTGCGCCTAATGTTTGGCACCTTCAACACATCCACAAAAAGCTTCTGCTGGGATTCAAACACTATCCACCATGCACACCAAAAACGTAAGCTAGTAGTCCACTTGCCACTAGGCCAAAACGCCTTGGTGGCTTCCAACTAATCAATAAGTTGTCTTTTTTTCCCTTTCACCGTCAAGTCAAACACGATTTTTGCAACTTTATCTCACGAGCTCTGCATTTAATTTGTATGCTTTCTTTTTATCAATTCGAGCAAGGATAAGTTTTTTAAAACCTTAGTGGCATATTTATATGCCTTTCCCTTCACTTGAAAATGTTGGCGCTCACATGCATTAATATACGTCGGTGCTACTTAAGGCTTCAAAAGCCTTTAATAAACCCATACCTTGGGTTTTTCACATTATTAAAATTGCTCTCGATTTTTCTAAAACCCAACCTTAGGGTTTTAAATAATTTAAACTTTTCTTCTCAAATCTAATTATATTATAATTAAAAATTATAATATTTAATTAGATTTTTACCACTTTGATAAATATTATAATAACCATTATAATATTTTAACCTTCGATAAAGTACCTTTTAATATTTATTTATAAAATTTAAATTCTATTGAATTTAAATAATTTATAAAAAAAATATTATAACTCCTTTTTAACTTTTGTCTTTTGCACTGTTTCACTTGAACTTTGGCCTTCTTACTGTATATCAAATAACCATCTTTGTCCCCTTTATTTCCTGCTAAAACCTTTGGCATTAATGATGACTTCATTTGGTGGCATCAATGGTGACATCAATGACAACTTTGACTTAGGGACTCAAAATATCCAACATTGTACAACACAAAGTTAACCTATAAGAATAGGTCTTTTGTAACCCTTCAGGAGAGATCAACACAACATCATATCCTGCACCATTCTTGCACCTGGTACCATCAAAATACATTCTCCATAACTGGTCTACAATAGGATCAGGAGAATCAGGAACCTTTTCTTCAATCTTCTTCATCTTAGTTATAGTATAATAACCAATGTCCATTCCAACCATCACATTGAAATCCATGAGTGAAAACTCATCCTCAAGGTGAAGTTCACCCAATGCTTCTTCCATTAAATCAACTTCTCCTAACTCCTCGGTCATCATGTTAACTGCACCTGGGGGATTTTCTTCTTCCTCCAACTTCTCAATGTGAAAATTCGATGGCTTCTCATTATAAATGTGAATCCTCTTTCCTTTGAATGGTATATCCAAATAAGAGTAGTCTAAGGAAAGGTATCCTCCCAGCTTAGCTATGAACTCTTTCGAGAAGCACATGCTAAAGTAGAGCTCCAAGTCAACCACTACCACTTCCTAGATGATCGTGATTTGTGGCATACTATGAAGGATGATGGGAATATCCTTGATTACTCCTACCATCTTGATCGAGGTTCCATCTGGATGCAACACTCTAGGGCTACTTCTTGTATATTCCAACTCCATCACTTCATATATTGCCTTAGGTATGATAGTAGTCGTAGCTCTAGAGTCAATCATACAGTTGTGTACAATCCACCCCTCCATTCTAAGTGACAAATAAAATGGGGGCGGTCTATTCTTTCCTGTAGCTAAAGTTGGAAGCGTTTGTGCTAAGACTATTTGAGAAGTATTTTTCTTTTGACCTTTAGTAGTATTCAAAAATTCTTGTAGCAAATCAACTTGTCCAGGCAACTGAAGTGCATCATACAAACTTACTTTCGTGGGTATCTTCTTCATTTCTTCCACAATATTGTAATTTGAAATAGTTGGAGCCTTCTCTTCTGTAACCCATTTGTACTTATCACGGTGCTGCTGAGTAGCCTCTACCCTTTGTCTCTTTGTCAACAATGGGTACTTGAGTCGCTCTTTCGACTGCTCTCTCGTTTCATCCTACATTTGGGCAGCTATTGCAGGTTGTGAGGAAGATGCTCTCATTTGTGTCTTTCCCTGAGTTTGCTTAGGCATTAAATACTTTATCTTGGCAAAATCTTGCTCCTTAGCTCTCCTAACAAGCACTTTCACTGGAGGCTTCCCCTTTTCATCTTGCATCTTTGGTTCTGCAAGCACCTTTAAGGGTTCAAGCTTAGTAGGATCTACAATGACTAGCTAATTTTTGAACCTTGTGAGGATAAAAACTTGCTCTAGAGATGGCATCATACAATTGTGATCAACTTCCCTGATCATATTGACTTATCCATCGGTCAAACTCTTTGCTAGAGTCTGCACATAATTCATATGCACCACGCAAGTTTCTTCTCCATGAGTATCATTGCATGTTGAACACTAGTGTTACCTTTTTGTTGTGCTAGTATCCTCATTTGCTATCATTATTATGCTCTTATCAAGGCCTCTATTGGCAGATGCTTGCTCTTGAGTAATTGCTGGATTTTGAAATCTCTTTGATCTAAATTCAGCCTCGACTTGTTTCTTCCTTACCATCATAAGTTCATTTGATATCATCCTCAAGGCTGAATTATTAGATTTTACCTCTTGTAATAATACTATGAAAGGATCAATATTAGAAGGTACAGGTGGCACTGGCAGAGGCAAAGGTGCTGGTAGTGCGGGTAATGGTAATGGAACCGATGGTGTTGGCAATGCAAGAAATGAAACAGGTGTGGGCAGTTGTGGAACTGAGTGATTAGGTAGCTATGGAAATATTGGAGCCAAGTGTTGTGGAATGGAAATAGGTGCGATTTGAGGCAGGCTTAAACTCCAAGAGGGAACTGGGTACATGGAAGGCATGGGTTGCGAAAACACACTAGAATATAAATACTATGGGAGATCAAGAAGAATGGACATAGTCATTTTCAGGGGAAGCCTTCCTACGACAATCAAATCAAATTCGGCCTTTTTTGCTTGTGTGTACAAGTTTGGGAATGTAGTCACATTGGCTTACCGCATGACCATATCAATTTCAGTGTTAAATACCCTTAGGTAGTAAAATGCAACTTGTTCATGCATGGGTTGCAAACCATCAGGAACTCTTTGCCAGCTCCGAGCGAACCTGACATTAAAATCCACTATCTCCTCTTACGGGTGTCTTTGAATCGATGTAAACTAATGCAACAAAGAATATGGGTCAACTTGTTCATGAAAATTTTTAATCAACAATCCCACCAACTGATCCCATAATGTAATAGTGTCAGGTTGCAATGATCGATACCAATACAACAACTTCCCTCTTAGTGATAATACTAGTAATTTTACCATCACATCTTCTTCTATGATTCGCTACATCCTAAATATGCTCATAATCCATTTTACCAGTACCCTCATAGGTCGATAAAGCCTTCAAAGATGCTTGAGGCACTAGATTTTGTGCTTGTAAATTCAAGGTCCCCAATCTATTCCAAGCTGGGAACTGCCTTGGTGGTTGTGGTTGTTGTGGTGGAGGATTTTGAGCCATGTGGATCGGTATATGAGGTGGGGCTTGAGGAACACTAGCGGTTGTGAGGTGGAGGTTGAGTAACATTGGTGGCAGTACTAACTAGGCTTGCGAGAGCAGAGAATACACCAGCTAATCGTGAGGATGTGACAGATGGTATATGTGATATATGGGGTAGTGAAGATGTACGGTGAAACGTGGCTAGTTGAGGATGCTCCCTAGCCTTTGAATATCAAGTTCATAGAACTCAATTTGATGATCTGGATTTTTGGCCTTCGATATTGTATTCATGAGACACAACTTTTGCTGTACTCATGTCTAGAGATTTTTGGGTGTAATCAAGTTGCCAAATGTTCTAATTATTCAACATGAATGTGAACATCAAGCCTTAATACTATGAAAATGGAACTTTTTGAGGTCCCATCGGGCGTGACAAAAATCGTTGGTCAAATATCTACCTAATCATACAAAACTGCGTTTGTGCACCCTAAATACAACCCAAATTGAAATACCGAAGGAAAGGAATGTCCTTCGTGTCAATCTCTAGAGAGGGCTGGTCCCCTTACTAATCCTAAAATGGTTGAATACTAGAGGTGTAGGATAGAAATTAGAAAATATGGAAAAAAATTGGAAATATGGCCATAGGCCGAAGTGCAGGATTTGGGGTAGACTAGCAGTAATAATTCTACCAAGTTTTATAACATGTAACAAAGGGGAAGCAATAGAATTTCACTCACACCTTTGTAGAGACAACCTCCAGATCACATTCCAAAACTCACTCACTCACCAGCAATGTTTTAAATCCAAAAACAAAATTTGAAACTTAACAACAGGAACATGAGCATAAATAGAAATGCTTAAAAATAGAAGGAAATCACACACATAAGAACGCTTGCAAATTTTAGAAAAAAAGTCTCTTCTATTGATGTAAAGAACTTAGAAAGTTTTCTCGTAGAATGTCCCACCTCTTTTACAATGAAATTTGATTAGTATTTATAGATGATTTCGCCTCTTTAATTAAATGCACATTAAGACAAAATGATCGTAGATCAAAAACAAGAGTGAGGAAATTCCTCCTTGAAAATATTAAAAATCCATCCTTTTGGAACAATGATCCTCATTTCAAAGGAACATTCCTAGGAAAATGGCATTTTGAGAGTCGATGCACAGAAAATTTAAGATACATTCAATACCTTGAAAATGCACCCTCACCTTGGAAATCATGAAAATCCTCTTGTTCTTTTTATACGACTTCCTTCTTCACTTGGGATTCACCATTCGAGTTACTCGCTGCCACCATCATTTAATTCTTGCAAGAACCTGTTCTAGATGACTTCGAATCTTGTCGAAACTTGACACGTGGACAACTCTCCTTTGTAACTGCATTCACCCTTTCTACCCAAAATTATGTTCGCCTCCTAATAAAATCCATTTTCGCCCAATCTTCTATTACATAACATGCTCGCACAATTTCATATTGAAATTGCATTCGTCCTTGGAGATGCAAACGGGATGTTCGCCCCTCAACCAGGGCGAACACGATTGCTCTTCGTTCCTGATGCACGTTCACCCATGGGAGGGACGAATGGGATGTCTGGAATTCAACTAGGATGAACACGATTGCGTTGTCTGTGGGATACGTTTGCACCAAGGTGGGATGAACGTGATGGCGTTTAACTTTGGGGCGCGTTCTAATTTTTGGGGTGCATTCGCCCATGGGAAGGGTGAACAGGATGTTCACCCCTCAACTAGGACGAACACGATAGCGTTTTAATGCACCCATTTTTCACCAAATATTGCTCCTTTTATATTACGTTCACCCCAAGCTAGGGTGAATAGAGTTTTCGCCCCATCCTTAGGGCGAACACGATTCCATTCAAATTTTTAGTCTTTTGTGTTTTCATCTGGTTCTTTCTTTCTTCGTTCTTGTAGTGCATACAAATCCAAAGACGTTAATTCACCGTGTGCTTTGGATATAGAAAACATGAATCCCAAATAAAGTTTTACATTTATTCTTTTTAAACATTCAACACTAAAAACTGAATACATATATAAAAAAAGTAACATATGAAATTAATTCAAAATAAATACTGCCGCATTACAATCAAAGTGCTCCAACAAAATTCCCAATGTGGCAAAGTGCAAAACTGCCAACATATCCCTTGCATGTCCATACATGGGTAGAGTTTTGGGGTTAATTTTAAAATTTTGCAAAGTTCTGGTTCTATAGAGCAAATCACTCACTAGATGGAGTGAATCACTTATAGAAATTAATCTTAGAAATTTTTGTAAGGGCTAAATAAATCACTTGGAGTGAATCTCTTTGATTCTAGGGTGAATCACTCAACCTTGGAAGAGTTAGGCAGTTTTCTTGACCTTCTTAGCAAATCACTTAGAATCTAGGAAAATTGCTCTTCAAATTTTACTGATATACATAAAATTTTAGTTGAATGGAGCAAATTATTAGCTACATTGGATTTTAACAATTTCTAGCTTTTTCCAAGAAATTGGCTTTTCACAAAGTGAATCGCTTCCTAATGAGGGACTTGGCATTTTTTCCAAATTCAACCTAACAACTTTTTACCTATAATAGATGTAAATTTAGAACCAAAAATAAATTTGCTAAACTAGTGTCACCTTGCTTTCCTTTCTTGCAAAAAAAATATAATTCTGAAGTTCATAACGAGTCACCATTCACAAAGCACCTACAAAAATTAGAGAAAAAAATAACAAAAAGATGTAAAAATAAAGGCCAATTTCAAATTGGAGTTGATATATCAAGTCCCTAATCTTGAAAAACTACTTTTATATTCAAATTCAAAAGGTTTTGCATATTCTAAGTGAATAGCTAGCTTGGTGAAGTGAATCACTTCTTGATTTTTACTTGGAGAAACTTTCTTGGTTTTTAGATGATTTATCTCAAGCTGAGCAAATTATTCTAAGTTTGGAGCAAGTCAATACTTCAACGAGGACTTGGAAAAAACTCCCCAATAATTGGACCAATTGTCATTTGCCTATGACAAATACAAATTTAATACCAAAATAAAAAAAACTCATCTAATAAAGAACTAAAAGAACTAGGGTCCCACTTGGTGTGCTAGAAACTATTGAATAGGGTAATTATTTGACTTCTTATGCATCCTCAATTATAGTTTCAACAAGAATGTATGGAAGGGTTAATGCGTCCTCAAACCTCTAGATTTATCAAATTTCCCATTATCTTTGCTTAAATAAAAAATAAAGTTAATTGCATAAAATAAAATATAGAAAATAAGTGAAAAATAAAATATATGAAAATAAATTGTGAAGTTTAGGGTGTGAGATATTGAAAGTAAATATGACTAAAAGCATAGCAAGAAGAGTGTGTGGTCAATTAAAACATGAGGAAATCTAAAAACAACAATGTATTCCCATTCCTATGAGTTGATTGAAAGTAAATATGACCGAAAGCATAACAAGTAGAGTGTATAGTCAATTAAAAATGAGGAAATCTAAAAAACAACAATGTATTCCCATTCCAATTATTTGACATTGTGAGAGGAACGACAAGATGGGAAAAAGAAAAATGCTCCAATAATTGTGTATTTCACAATCCAACAAGGTAGTGCCACTGATGGAAAGTAAAAGACTTATAAGTTTCTTGTCAATCTCATGAATATAGGAGCACAATGTGGGTCTTATGAAGACTTATAAATTCCAAATACGACATATATGAGCTTTCATGATAAAGCTATGCAAAAAAGAAACATTCAGGTAAAACTGTGAAGAATGAACTCTAGGTTGAAAGTTTAGCATTGTCATCGAGAATAAAATAGATGAATGATCAGACAGTGTAGTACTAGGCAAAGTTAGCACATACGACGAAGAAGGGAAAAGACGGAAGAAGTAAAAGCTATCACACTCAAATATTATGGCTCTATCCAATCTTACTAAAGCCCTGGCATAAGTAGCCTAAAAATTGGACCACGTGTACCAAAGAGCCTGCGAGAATTCAAAAGGTGAGAAGCAGGAATTAGGGTCATAAAGGGGAAGCTTATTTTTCATAAAAAACCAAGCTTCTCTTTCACCTAAACACCACCGCATTGGGACATGACTAACTTTGTCAGAAGCTTTCTCCACCATATTAAAATCTCCACAAAGCACCCAAGTGGTAAATGGCAAATTCGTGGTAAGCCATATCCACAACTCACATATGTCAGAAGTGATATTTGAGGCATACACATTAACCACCCCAAACGGTTTTTCGTAGATCTCAAGCAAAATCTAGATAGCTTGATTGGATGGGTCAACACCCCAAGTCACAACATTCTTTTGTAATCGAGGTCCAAGGATAGTGATGGCTCCTCCTTTTCTCAGGGAATGCTTTATGGCAAAAGAGGTACTTCGTGGCCACAAAAAGTCACATGCACACTATAGATTGAAATCAAAAATCTTAACTTCTTGCAAACATAAAAAATCGAGGCTTTCATGCATTCGAGAAAAATTTGACATCTCATTTCGAACCAAATATTTTTTGATCGGGTCCATCAGTCCTCGAACATTCCATGAGAAGAAAATCATTGGGATTTTTTAGGATGCTTGATCTCCATGACATCCTCTGCATCACCCAAACTTGTAAGCGAGCCAAAATAGTTGGAGATCGCACGAAAAATATCATTGTTTAAATACCAACGTTTGTCATTACGAACAGGGCTGTAAGAGCGACGGACCTTCAAGGCCCGACCCTCCTCCACTAAAGAATTATCTGGAGCCACCACCATTGAGGCCAAAGAAGGGCCCGACCAAAGAACTTGAGATACTGTTGGAACTGGGGGTTGCATGCCAACAACCGAAGGGGCTGTATCAATAGGAGTCTAAACAACTTTAGTAGAAGATTGCATGTCTTGAGAAGGAGAAAGGGTAGGTTGTGCAGCAAAAATTGAAGCTTCCTACTGCTTAGCACCATGAGATTTCTTGCTAGAGATAATAGTCCATTCTTTAGTGTTTCCCCGTGAGCCATTGGCTGGAGCCAAAAGAGTAGGCAAGGGATTTACCTTATATTTCCATTCCATCAGAGGGCACTCCCAAATTTTTTGAGCTATAGATTGACATCAATAACAGGTATTGGATTAATTGATATAGGAAACTCTTTACCTTCTGGATTGATCCTTGATTTTAATATCAATAAACTCCTACAAATCCTTGGTAAGGTCAACTTTGATACAAATCCTTCTAGTGGGTCGAGCAAAGAAAAAAATTTCTGGCTCAAGTCAAACAAACTTACCTAAGGGGGTAGCTAAAGTCTACAAAAAACCCCAAAGAGGAACAGGAAGACTGGGGAATTCAACCCACACTGGGACTTCCAGTGCAGCTTGATCACTAACTTGGAAATTTCAAGAGTAGGGTTGCAGAATCAACAGAGAATTACGGACAGTCCATGGACCCCTAGACAGAACCTTCTGTGTTTGAGCTAGGTCTGAAAAGCAAAAAATAAAATACCCTTTGGTAAGGTTTTGTGCATTCTCCACTTTGACTCCATATGGGCCCCAGACTTGTTGGACCCATGAAAGAATAAGGGTATCATATGGGATACGACCCAAAAAATAACCCACTAGGGTATGACTCTCAAACCACTCACAAGCCGTATGAAACTCATGCAAAGGAATAACAGCTTCAAGGACAGGGCCTTTACCTTGTGATACATTGTCAAAATGAACTTGTGTGGATGCTTCCTTGGTACCATTGAGTTCTTCAGCAGACTCAAAATAAATGGAGCCGACTGCATGAGCAATAGCCATTAAAAAGGGTAAACTAACACCGCCTCAAGGCGGTGTTAATGCAGCAGATAATATTTTCCCACTGAAACCCCTATAACCAACGCACATCCATTCTCTCTCTCACACACAGCTAGCTTCCAGATTACAATTTAAGTAAATGTGTCATGAAGAATATATTTGACATCGTTTGGTTGATAATTAGCAAATAAAAAGATTTTGATTTCTCTATATTATTTGCAAGAGGACTTACACCTTCCTCCTTGGTTATGTTCTAGAAAAAGTAAAGAGAATGAATTTAGTCATCCTAACAATAAAAATAGTTAAAGCTAGTACAAAATATTTTAACTGAATGTTTTACTTATTTATATTTTTTGTTGTAAAGAATTTTTATAAACTTTAGTCGGGTAAAGGGACTTCAACGGTTTAACTGCAACAGTTCATTTGCAAGCACTATCAACCTATAACAAACACTCAACAACTACAAAACCACCAATTTTTTAAAATTAAAAAATAAATTTACTATAGTAAAACCCTTTTATTTTTTAAAAAAGATTTTATTTCTTATCCATTTGCCGAATAATAAACAGAATAGTGAATAATGGGAGTTTATTTTAGTTAGCTCAAATTTTTTAAATTTAATTTTATTGAAATTTTAAAATTATATATATATATATATATATATATATAAAATAATGGAATGGTTTTTAAAGGATTAAAAATGATATTAAATAGTATTCAATGTTCCATTCTTTTATTACAGCTTAACAATCTTTATTAATTAGAAGAAATTAATAATTAAGTTAGCAGAATTACCATAATAACAAAATAAAACCTAGAAAGAAAAAAATAATTGTAAGAAATTAATATAACAAAATGTAAAAAAACATAAAAAAAAAAAATAATTGTAAGAAATTAATAGTTAAAATTACCACAATAACAAAATGTAAAAAGAAAACAGACCATTTTTTTTTTAAGACTATACTAAACTCTAGAAATCTTAACCCTGTAGCAAGTCATATTAGAGTGGTGAAGCCCATAATACCTATACAAAGCAATACATACGATACATGGTATTGTATAGTATATGTAAAAAAAATAGTTTTAATCTTATGTATAATTGTAGAATTCATGTAAAAGTCAGTTCCAATTTTATGTATAATTATATAATTATTGTTAATATAATTACAATGAAATTTTTTAATTTTATATAATTAATTAAAAAATATGTGTTAATAGGTTTTTGAACGATTACTATTCAAACTTGTCATAAGCTCATGTTTCTAATAATAAGAATCAATCGGAAATGCTTGTGCTTCTTTAATTACATTTTTACCATTAATTTTACCATTGGAAACAAAAATTTTCAATTAAAGTTTTATAACGAAGAGTGTTGCAGGTTCACTCCAGAAAGTCATACTTCCTCTTTTCATACAGTTTCATTGGTGGGCAATTCACACGGTAAAATTAACGGTAAGAAGAATTGAATAAAAGTGTGTCGTATTTAAAATTGTTTAATATAAATTGAAATATATCAAGAGAAAAAGAAGGTAAATCTTGCATATCTAAACGTGTAACAACCATTCTAATATTTAGAGGTATTAACTATCTGAAACTATATATAATAAAAAAATAAAAAAAATTGTCTCAAACATTTAGAATGTGACCTCTAGCTCTAACTCCAGTCATTTTTTTTCAAAAATAATATTAGCATTGTCTTTCATTTGCCTCGTTATGCATTTGACAAACATTTAGATTGTGCTATGAAAATCTACTTAAAATGAAATTCTAAAAAAAAAACTATATTTGTATGTATATAATTTGTTAGTATTACAATTAAAATGGCAAAAAATAAAATGCAACCATTTTTTTATTGGAATTAATAATTATATTTAATAAAAAATAAAAGATTACAATAAAAAAGAAGTTGGAAATATTACAGCTCACAGCTTAAGGTCATTCATACAATCAAAACCCATACAATCAAAATCGGAACCAACCCTTAAAAGGGTGAATACACAACATAAATAAGCATAGAAAAATAAACTAGAGCAACAAAAAAAACTATACTTGTAGAACTGTAGCTCTAGGCACTAAGTAGACTTATTGCTTCGTCATTCTGTGTCCAATGCATCGATGATGGCTCTGCATCCATCGACATATTGTCGACGCAGGTAAGATACTCCAACACACTGTAGTTGTTGGATGAGTCAGGAACATAACTGCCTAATTGAACATTGGTCATATGAAGTCGCTTCTTTGGAATGACATCTTTTGCAGATCCCCTTCTTGGGCTGGAGTGCCTTGAGTTAGTTGAAGGGAAAATGTACAAGAGAATTGGTCGGTTGGGTATATCGTGACGCAACCTCTATTGCATCCCTTGGTTGGGCATATTGTAAAGCAACCTCTATTGCATCCCTTGGGGTATGAATCTGAGGAGCCTTTTGGTTGGGTATATTGTAAAGCAACCTCTATTGCATCCCCTGGGGTTTGAATCTGAGGAGCCTCTTGGTTGGGCATATTGTGAAGCAATCTCTATTGCATCCCTTGGGGTATGAATCTGAGGAGCCTCGTTGTTGGCAGTTTCAACTAAGGGACCAACTTTTTCCTTTTCATATCCTTTTTTTTATCGGTTTTGAGACATGTGCCGACTTGAACCGTGTACTAGCCAAATATGGATTTTTACGCCCTTCCACCTTTAGAAGCAGCCAAATGTGGATTTTTATGCCCTCCCACAGTCATACAACCATCCTCTTGAGGTTGAGGAGTGGGCGCACTCGGTGTGGTGGGGCTCTGCTTGTCCTGTTATGCGGCATCAAGGAATAATCTTTGATCTTGTGTGCTGAGGATTGGCATCGAAAACATGTGTCGGGTAAATTAATGTAGAGGACCTGTTGGCATAGCACAATGTCACCAACTTGTATGTCAATAAATTCCTTGGGATCTCAAGAAATATCAATCTTGACCCAAACACTTTTTTGAAGGTGCATGGAAAAATTTGTCTACCTCCACCAAAATGACACACCTAAAGGGGTTGTTATGGCCACAAAGATATAGGGAGTCCTGAGAATTTCACCCACACAAGGACTTTGGTAGATCTTTCCTCAAACAAAAAAATCATGGGTCCAAGGAGAAAAAATGAGAATTCCACCCACACAGGGACTTTGGTAGATCTTTCCTCAAAAACAAAAAAAATCACGGGTCCAAGGAGAAAAAACAAGTAGAGAACTTCATGGGTCCAAGAAGAAAAAACAAGTAGAGAGCTTCTCATGTACCAAGGACCATGTTCATAAATCACCTTAACATGGGTCGTTTCAGCATAGCAAAACAAAAAAAAAACTTTGTAAGGTTTTTGACTTCATGAGAAGTCCAAGTTGCATTAACCCAAGCCCTAAGGGAAGACTCATTAGGGATGCGTCCAGACAAAGGTCGGTGATTCTAAACTGTGACATGCAGAATCGAACTTCAAGCAATCGAATAATTATATCAACAGAACGAGGGTTACCTTGTAGACCATTCTCCGCACAAACCTGCACAATTCATCGAGAGGAGCCATTATCGCATTCATTCCTTTTCTATGGCACCAATGTTGTCCATTGGTACATCACGGTTGGGGGCTACAATGATACTCAAAACCCTAGTCCAATATCCGGCTATAATGATACTCAAAACCCTAGCCCAATCTCCATCCAACCGTTATACTTTACATCAATTTTAAATGCATATATAATATATTTTTTTTGGGAACAACTTCCTCTATTATTATATCCCTGAAAAATGTAACATTACTTTAACAATAAATAAAAATATGAGAAAGCATTCAACACTTAAAACTAAAATATCTTAATGTAATATGCCACATAATGCGGCCACAAAATATTATAAACTTACAGTTTTGTTTTTGGCTCTTTATTTCTATTTTGATCTTTTAAATAGAATAAAAAAAATGTTATACACTTATACTAAAACCTATTAAGATATGAAGTGTCTACAAAATATATACCCTTTTCAGAAAGAACACCGTATATCTATGTGTTGATGAAGATATTTTGATTAAAAGTTGCATAATTAAAAATATTTTTTAAGTAGTCACGCTGATAAATGGTAAAATACTTTATTTAAATATTTAATTTTCGTGCTATGTTTTAGAAAAAAAAATTGTATCTGGATTTGTTTGTTCTTGATAAATTACAATTTTTTAGTTTGAGAGTTTACAAACATATTTAATTTTTATCTCAATTGAGTTTACAATTTTTTAAAGTTTGAATCAATTTTTATTTTTTAAAATTTTTCATTTTTTAATATAAATATTCCAAACTTTTTCCTACAACTTTCACAACACCAAAACTTCATACTATTATAATCTGCTTTACTAAATGTGGAGTGTTGTTTTCCTTAAAGCATAAATGCAATCACAAAAACCTTAATTAATAGTTTATATAAAAACATATAAAAATTTAGAATACAATAAATATTATCAATAAAAAACATTAAAGTAAATCTTAATCATTATTTGATTTACACAATCAATATTTTGTTGTTAGATTTAGCTAAACTTACTACTTCCTCTAATTGTGCAAAAGAGAATTTAACTTCACAATCCTCTATTACAACCCCTCTATTGGCTAGTCTATGTGCACATTCTTCTTTTAACATATATGTAAACTTGATTTCTTTAAACTCTATAGCAAGGTCTTGTATCTCCACAATGATCTCTTGTATGTTTTATGGAGCCTTCTCTTTCCTCAAAATTTCATTTATTACTATTAGTAAATTGCCTTCCATCCATACTTTGTTCCATTTCATTTGTTTGTATATTTTTAACCCTTCCAAAGCTACCCAAGCTTCAGTTTCATTATTTGTTTTAAATTCATTATTGATAGCTTATCTTGCTGGTCTTAAATTTCCTCTAGATGTTCAATCAAAATTCAATTTGACCAACTCCACTTCCTGTTTGTTTCTCTTGTACCCAACATCATAATTCTATCTGATGGTTTGATTCTATCTATCAAGGCTCTCCGCTTCAAGATTAGATATTGGATGAGTTGATAGGATTGGTTTAAACTCCTATGTGGACTTAAAAATTTGTATTTTATGTAAATATTAATGTACTAAATAAATAAATAAATTATTAGATCAACATTCTTTAATCTTAATCCTAGTCTCTTAAAGTTTAACCAAAGATCAACATTAATATTAAGATTTGAACATAGATTATTCCTTAAAAATCAAGGTATCTCACAACATGAACACAAGCCTTTTGATAAAATGTGCATGATAAATTGTTTTATAATAATTACATAAAAGCTTTGAAATTTCAATGTTTTAACTACAATATTTTTAAAAACAAAAATTAAAGAAATTGTGGCTTGCCATAAAATTGTGAATTTAATATTATAATATTATTTATACTTTTACTTAATTAATATTGTTAGAGAAACTCAAAAATTTGATGGATCTAGTACATTAAGGATATAAGAGTTGAGGCTGTGGATTTGTTCAAAAATCTCATTGGGGTGGAGGAGGTTTGTAATGAGAAAGTCCAAAACAAGCTGCTTGGTAGTATTGCCAGCCTTGTCACGGTTGATATGAACCAAACCCTTGTCTCTCCTTTCAGTGATGAGGAAGTCAAAGCTACTATATTTGTGATGGAAGGAATGAAGGCTCTGAGTCCTGATGGTTTCCCCCTCTCTTTTTTCAAAAGTATTAGCATATTGTGGGGAAGGATATTGTTGATGCCCTTTAGGAGGTCTAAACCACCAATCATATCCCATTCGGAGTGAATTCTACTTTTTTAACTTTGATCCCCAAGACTGTTGGTGCAAAGGACTTTGGTGTCTTTAGACCCACTAGCTTATGTAACATTGTTTATAAAATTTTGACAAAGGCCCTTGTTAACAGATTAAAACCTTTTCTTCTAGCTTTGATTGATTCAGCCCAAAGTGGATTCGTGTTAGGGAGATAGATCCTAGATAGTATTATAGCTATCCATGAAATCCTTCATTGAGCTGATAAAAATGGCAAAGTTGGTTGTAACAACCTAGAACCATCTTCATATTTGGTTGACAAAAAAGAAATAAGGAAAGAATAGAAAGTATTTTTTTTTAATTAAACTTTCTAAAACAAACCTAAGAGTTGGAGAACTAATTTTGTTTATTTCATTTTTGAATCATACAAGCAAATCAAATCATACATAACATAGACATATCCACCACATTTGATTTCAAGACTGCTACAACCATTCACCCAAGTGGACAAGATCGGCCTTATCCCGTTGATTTAACCATTTTGTGAAATTGGTTGTCCTTATTTATCCTTCACATTTTTGGCATGAAGTTCGTTTCACGACAAGGATTATCCTCTAGGGCCCATAACACCTAGATGGGGAGACACTTTCATCCCTTTCCTCTTCATACCAAACCTTCAACAATCTAGTCGACTTGTTTTTACTTAGCATGGAAGAGGTTAGTGTATTTATGTCTTTGTGACTAATTGGTGACTCCCTTATTCCTAGAGGTAGTTAGCACCATGTCAATCCCTGACCTTGGGCCTAATTACTCATACCTACTATAACTCACAACAATTTATCCCCTACCAAACCCTGTGGATGATCTAGCTAAGTTCAATGGATATGTAATGAGCACCGTGTTATCCGAGTCCAACCTAAAAAAGGTGTCCCATACCACCCTTATCATTTTCATCCTGACCAAGTCATTTTGACCAATCCCATCAAAACTAGGTTGTCTCAAGCTCGTTGCGTGCATTCCCGCACCTCAACATACTTGGATGTTCTTTTCATATTATTTTTTTGGCTCAAACCTTCTAAATATTTTTTCGAGAAAAACTTCATTGACAATCTATTCCCAAAGGTGTTATCTATTTAATCCTTAAGGCAACATTATTTAAAAAGCTTAATAAAAGAACATCATAATAGTCTCTTACTATTAGGCTATCTACTCTATATTGGGTTCTAAACCATTCAAGAGCATAGTTATGTTTTCATAATAACTATTTGTTTACCATTTCACATGAAGAGTTTTAGTAACACCAGCTACTTATGCAAACATAGCTTTAAATATCTTTATTTTCCTTAGAGTAAAGTTCGATAGTAAATCTCATAAGTTTTCTTTTGAAGCCACTACACTGTTTACGTTTTGAAACTATAATTACCAATATTTCTCATTAAAGAGCAGTTATCGGTTGCTTTACGCTACCAAGGTACTAATCAATTTATTATCCAAGTGTAGACGACATCCATAGAAAGGTCTCAGTTTATAGACAACAAATATTTTATCTAAATAAAGCTTGTTCTCTTAACGGGTACCTCCAAGAGTAAACAAGGCTAAACATAGTTTATTTTTCATTAAACACTTAGTTCCTGAAATTCCAGATGCATCATATTATAAGAGAGAATTTTTAAAATCATAAGCCCTTTAATTAATTAAAGAAATACAATTTTCAATACAGTACATGAGCTTCGCTCTACGACACCAACTCATGAAACCGCTTTCCACCTCTTGAGCTTGGTTTGTCCAACGTCTCAATGTAGTTCTACTATGTCGTCCACGTCGGAATAGCCAGAGTAGCATATGTTCACTTCCTTGATTATTGAAATCCACATTACTGTCACTTTGGTGTAATATATCCTACTGCAAGATTCTGGTTACGCACTTTCTGAACTTGCTGAACACTAAACCAATTTCTTCCAAATGGTCAACAATCCGCACAGGAAAAGCTTGG
Organism: Wollemia nobilis; assembly: GCA_028583015.1. Taxonomy (NCBI): domain Eukaryota; kingdom Viridiplantae; phylum Streptophyta; class Pinopsida; order Araucariales; family Araucariaceae; genus Wollemia; species Wollemia nobilis. The sequence goes on along the minus strand of JAQPPZ010016858.1, from coordinate 8,483,310 downwards.
AGTCATCGCCAGGGATAAAAAATGACCCAATAATTAATGAACATGCAGCTTTTAACATGCCTAAGTGCATATTACTTTAACATGGAAAACATACATAAATACACTTGTTTCTTTTCCAAAAACTTGTCAGAGCATTTGTCTAGATATATATATATATATATATATATATATATATATATATATACACCTCATGATGATGGAGGCAGGTTTCATGGAAGTCTTACCCGGTGAGAGAATATATATATATATATATATATATATATATATATATATATATATATATTACAAGCCATATTCTCTCACTAGGTAAGACTTCCATGAAACCTGCCTCCATCATCATGAGGTGTTTCCTAGTCCCCAGAGAAGTATAAGTTTCAACTTTGTTTCTCTCATTTTGTTTTAAAGAAGAGTACAACTCACTCGCTGCACCCATCTCCTCGTTGCTTTCAAAAGCAAAACTTACATCACACAACAACATAATAAACATAATATGTCCTAGTAATGTAATGTTCCTAGCACTATAAAATAGCATGGTATAACAACAACAATACATTACTTCATATAAAATGGTTTAACTCTTAGCAAATCATTGTTTCTCCTACATTTCTATTGCTTCATTTACTACCTGCTAGCACAGCTTCACAACATTGTTTCACACAACGAAAAGCTTACTAACAAGTTAGTGTTAAGTTTATCAATTATATTGCCTTCATTCGCTAGCTATCAACACGACAATACAACAATGTTTCACACAATGAAAAGCTCAGTAACATAGCAATATTAAATTATTAACTTAATCTTGAGGATGGAGAGCGGGAAAGGTAGCGATCGAGCGACGGATGGAGAGCGACAGGGAGGATACGACAGAAAGGAGGTAGGACGATCAGGCAAGTGTCTAGGAGGGACCAGTCGTGATGCGGTTGATAGGGCAGTGGCTGATGCATCAGGGACCCAGGCGAATGGGTCGGACAGGAGTGGAAAAGAACCTCCTGACAAGGAGGTACAAAAGAGCAGGCTTAACCTAAACCAAAAACAGTCCTACGCTTAGGTCCTGAGGCCAGGATCATCAACAAAGCAACCCTCCCAAGAACTACTTCCTTGTGGAATAGACCTAGTTATCCTGGAAGACCTAATGGATAGCTACATGGAGCTTGAGCATTTCACTCTAGTTGGCAAGTTTGTTGGAGGGAGACCAGACATGGAGACCATTCGTAAATGGGCATTTTCCAAGTGGAAAACCAGTGGAAACATGGAAATCGTTGCTCTCTCTCGAGGTTTCTTCTCCATCAGACTCAATACTCAAGAGGACTGTTGCAACATCTTAGCTGGGGGACATTGGTTCCTCGGACGCAGGAGCCTCTTTCTCCGAAAGTGGGGGGATGATTTTAACCCCGAAACTCAAAACATAAATGTAGCTCCTCTATGGGTTCGGTTGCCAAACCTCCCTTTCCAGTTCTGGCATGAGGATGTCATTCGAGGGATAGCTTGCTCCATAGGCGAGTTCATTGCCATCGATCCCTCCACCAAATTCTGATCCAGGATGGTCCATGCCTGCTTCTGTGTCTCCGCTAACTTGGAGACAGAGCTACCTTCCTTCGTCAATTTGTATAGAGGATCCAATATGATCAGGAGGCAGCCCATCGAGTATGAAAACAAGCCTGCCTTTTGTACTCACTGTTGCACCCAAGGTCATCTATCGAATTAGTGCCCTGGTTTGTGGACCCAAAACCAAAAGGTTGCGAGGTCCCACCAAGGGCATGCAGAGGAACCAGGGCATCCCCCCTCTCAACAAGGAACCGCTAGTAGGGCCAAAACACATCATGCGTAATCCTGCTCATCGAGCACCTCAAGAGGCTGGTCATAGCGCCACTATAGAACAAGGTAAGAAAACCAGTGAGCAAGGAGAAGGATCCCTACCAAGCCAAAAGCAGCAAGAGATGCTCCCAAAATTTTTGTTTCTCATCAGTCCCACCATAGAGGATCCAGTGGCCCAGGTATAGACCCCTCCCGAAATGGTATGTCCAAATTCTCATTCGGATGAACACCTGGTGGTGAGCAATGAAAAATCCCCAATTTGCTCGAATAGGGGAGAGGCACCCCTTTCTCCTTCAGATGAAAAATAAGACCTTTCTCTCTCGGGAAGGATCAGCCCTAGGAACACCAGGAGCAGGAAACAGGCAATAGACTATGGCAGTGAAAGGAAAAGAGGGAGACCCTCTGAAAATGAGAAAAGAAACAAGGAAACAATGGAGGATATCACAAATGGGACCTAGTTGATGCTTTTTTCCGATGAGTCCGACAATGATAAGCAAGGAACCAAACCCCCCTTCCAGCTAGTGAAGGGAGGTAGGAAAAACCCCAAACCCTTGAGATGAAGGTTCTCTCATGGAACGTGAGGGACCTAAATGAGGCAGCCAAGCAGATTTTGGTGGCTGACCTAAGGAAAAGGATTAATCCTTCCATATTCATCATGCAAGAAACCAAATTTGATGAATTCTACTCTCGAAATGCTGCCAAGGCCATTTGGGCCAGTGGAGACTGTCTTTTTAGTCCTACTCAAGGCACATCGGGGGGGCTTATGTGTCTATGGGATTCTACCTTGGTCAAAGGAAGGCTTTTGTTGTCATCGAATAGGATCCTAAACATTTTTTTTCTCTCCAAGACCAACAAGCAGTCTTGGATTCAATCAAATATTTACACCCTAAGCTCACCTAGTGAGCAGGCCGCGATGTGGGAAATAGTACCTCAAATGAGAACCAACTTTAACACCTGTCCTTGGATATTATCAGGGGACTTCAATAGTCCTTTACATCCATCTAAAAAGAGAGGAGGCAATGATTCTTATAGCAGAAGCATGGAGGACTTTAGAGGGTTTGTCAATACCAATGAGCTCATGGATGTTCAGCTCAAAGGATCCTCTTTTACTTGGAGCAACAAGAGGATTGATAGCAGACTCATCCAGGTCAAGTTGGACAGGTTCCTAATTTCTCAAGAAGCTATCCCATGGTTTTGCGATGCCACTCTTTGGCCTTACCTCGGATTGGATCATACCACAATCCCATCCTCCTTGAATCTGGTAGGCCTCCCTCCTTTAAAACTCCTTTTCGTTTCGAAGCCATGTGGACCCAACACAAGGATTTCAAAAATCAAGTGTCCTCTTGGTGGCATCAAAGTGTCAGAGGGTCTACCACTTCTCAGCTGGCTTAGAAGTTGAAGATGGTCAAAGAAAACCTAAAAATCTAGAATAGGAAGATCTTTGGAAACTTTTTTTGCCAACAAGAAAGCTATTATTGAGAAAATTCAGGACATAGAAAGGAGAATTGAAGCAAGGGACCACAACAGCCCCACTAGGGAGAAGGAAAGAAACCTCTTAGCAGAATTCCATAATATCTTGGCCAGAGAGGAAACTTTTTGGAGGCATAAGTCAAGATACCTATGGTTCAAGGAAGGTTATGCCAATACAAGGTTCTTTCATGCCTCCACCATGCGACATAGGGCATCCAACAAGATCAGGGAGATCATGTGTAGCAACGGACCCGTGTCCATTGACATTGTGGATATCAAGACCGAAGTAGTGTCTTTCTTCCAGAACCTCTTGGGAAGTGCCTCGGAGGATGACAGTCAAGCTCAGGATACTCTTCTTACTAATATCCCCAACATCGTTCCTCAGGACTTGAACTCCAAACTGGTGGATCCCTTCACCCGCGATGAAGTTAAAGAGGCATTATTTTCAATGCAACCCGATAAAGCCCCTGGACCAAATGGTTTCTCACCAAGGTTCTTCCAAACTATGTGGTATGTGGTGGAGATTGATGTTTGTAAGGCTATTATAGAAATTCAGGAAACCAAAGTCGTCCCTCGCAGTTTCAATTCCACCTACTTGGTCCTCATCCCGAAAGTCTCTACTTGCAAATCCATCTCTGATTATAGGCCCATCAGCCTATGCAATGTCATCTACAAAGTTTTGACCAATGTTATGGCCAAAAGGTTGAAGGCCATTCTTCCCCTCATCATTGACCAATCCCAAGGTAGCTCGATTAAAGGGAGGAACATCCAGGATGGGGTCATCTTGATCCATGACACCTTGCATTCGGCCTCAATGTCTAAGAATGCTGCCATGTTTTTTAAGTTGGATATGAATAAAACATTCGATAGGGTTGAAAAATGCTTTCTTCAAAAAATCCTTCTCAATTTTGGCTTCCACCCTTTGTGGGTCGATCTCATCCAGGGCTGCATTTCCTCTCCCTGGTTCTCAATTCTAGTCAATGGCTCCCCCGTCGGGTTATTTCAAAGTTCAAGAGGTTTACGCCAAGGGGATCCTCTATCCCCCATCCTTTTCATTATCCTTGTAGAAGCATTGGGAAGAGCTCTCAAGGATGGCCAACATTGAAAGAAGGTGACGGGGATCCTCCCTGCCTCTTAGGGTGATGCGATCACCCATCAACAGTTTATGGATGACACACTTCTGTCCACCATTACGTCATTAGCTCAAGCTAAATCCATCAAACGAATCCTTAGTCTCTATGAGAAGGCTACCGGCCAAAAAGTAAATTACATCAAAAGCAAGATATTTTTCATCAACATCCCGGCCAGGCGTCAAGTCCAGATTGCAAGGATCCTAGGCTGCTCAATTGACTACCTTCCCACCACCTATCTTGGCCTCCCACTTTTTTGCGGGCGTGCAAAGGAAGGGATGTGGAATATGGTGATTGAGAGGATCCACAAAAAATTGGTGTCATGGAAAGGCAAGTTCTTGTCCCAAGCTACCAAGGCAACCCTTACCATGGCTTACCTCCAAGGGATTCTGACTTTCTTCATGTCTATTTTCAGAGTGCCTGCTTCAGTTCTTCTCAAGATCAAGCAGGCTCAATAGAATTTCCTTTGGTCAGGCAATGAAGATAAATCCAGGATCCCTCTAGTAGCCTGGGACAAAGTGTGTAGAAGAAAAAAGCAAGGTGGTTTAGGGCTCAAAAGAATGGCCATGATGAACCTTGTGCTCATTTCCAAGCACACCTGGAGGATCCTAGTCAAAGAACCGATCGAATGGGTTAGGATTGTCAGGAGGAAATACCTCAACAACACTCCCCTTCTTGAGGGTGGAATTCCCATCGAGGGGTCGGATTTTTGGAAAGCCATTGGTCAATATAGACAGTTGATCCAAAATGGCATCAGGTGGATCCTTGGGTATGGTCAAAGTATAGACTTTTGGAAGGACATATGGGCCCTAGAGGATCCTCTGTCAGAAAAGACCGGGTTGGATCAACTTAAAAGTTTCTTGGATAACAATGTTGGGTAGAAGGTGGTTGATTTCTTTGAATGGAGAAATGGCTCCCTGTAGTGGAAAGTCATCAATGCAGAAGGTCTAGAGTCGAATACCGGCTTCCTATCCTCAATCCTTAAGGACATCATCATACCCACTAGTAGAGGATCGAATAGATTGATATGGAGGGGGACCGATGATGGGGGTTTCTCTATCAAAACTGCCTGTGGGCTTCAGTGTAAAAAACCAATTTTAGAATTTCCTTACAACTTGATCTAGAGGAAAGGAGTTATCCCAAAGGTAAATTTCTTTTGTTGGATTGCTTTTTAGAACAAAGCCCTCACTATTGACAATATTCACAAGAGGGGGTTTGCTTTAGCCAATAGATGCTACTTGTGCGAGTCTGCCTATGAGTCCTCTGACCATCTCTTCCTGCACTGTGGCTAAACTAGGTCGGTCCTTGGCGTCATCCTCTCCACATTCCAGATCCAATGGGTTTCCCCCAAGACCATCAAGGAGGCTTTCTTCCAATGGGGCAATCCTTTTAAAAACCCCAAGATTTGTTTCCTGTGGAATGCTTGCCTCCACCACTTTTTGTGGCAGGTATGGTTAGAACGCAATGGTTAGATCTTTGGTCACCCCCTAAGGATCCTCCCTCAGTCGCTCATAGGGCCATCACATTTTCCATTAAGAATGCCAAGCTTATCCCTAGCCCTTGGCCCAAACATGTGTTCGAAGAAGGTTTTTTCAAATCCTTTAAGTTATCCGGGGAGAGTAAGGAGCAGGAGGATCCACAGGTTTTTAGGAAGGATGTCAGGTGGGTCAGGCCTCCTCATGGATGGTTGAAGCTAAATTTTTATGGTGCATATTGCAACAACCCAAGAGTGGCCGCTGCAGGTGGGTCAGTCCGAGATCACAATGGAAAGCTTGTAATGGCTTTCTGTGAAAACTTAGGGCGTCAAACCAATCATATCGCAAAGGCTAGAGGATTTTTGAGAGGACTCGAGCTCATGACAGAGGATCCCCATCCCTTGGTTATTAAAGGGGACTCTTTGAACATTATCAACTACATGACAACTTCCAAGGTTTTGACATGGAAGGTTTACAACATCATCACTCAGGCCAGAAGCATCCTTCATCGGAGGAACTAGGTTCAGTTCAAGCATACCTACAAGGAGGGCAATTGTCTAGCTAACCACTTAGCAAACAAAGGTTTAAATTCTACATGTCTTGTGGTGTGGCACCAGAGTTTTCCAATGGACATTGAGAAGATTGCCAACCAGGATATTATTAATGTCTCCACATAAGCGTTATGTAAGGACCGGGCCTAGATGGTCGGGCTCGAGGAGAGCCACGACACTTGTGCCATCGAACCCAATTGGCACACCCGTCATGATGATTCATGGTAGGTATGATGAGAATGATCTTTTCCCAAAGTCCCTCGAAAGGTGGTCCAGCAGATCTCTGATCCTATCCCTCGTGCCTGGAAAATGTTGAAGACAGGTGGATGTTGTGTTCATCTCCCCTGCTAATATTTGGATGAGCTAGGCATGCCCAAGCAAAGATCACCATTGGCCCTCTCTCAAGAACATCAAGAGGACGCTCCATCCCACCTCTCTATACATAACTACCAAAGGCGCCACTATCGTAGGCAACACGTGGCACCTTCGAAGGTTGCATGTCCACCTCAACATCAATCTTTGCCATCATCTTGGATCTAACGCTATCCTTGGCAATGATGGCTCTCTCTACATGCATGTGAAGCTCATATCCAAAGAAAATCTATTTAATCTAGTGGTTTTTGGGTGAGCCTTTTCTTTTGGTGTAAGGTGCCCCCTGGAGTGTGGTTCAGAGTCATCTGGCTTCCCTCCTGGCGTGTGTGTTTGTCCTAAATCCATGGCTTCTCCTTATGTCGAGCCAATTGATATTTCCCTGTGTGACAAAGCCATGATGTTTATGAAGGCAAAGGTATGCTCCCTTTCCTCCAAAAATTCTAAGGACCTGAAGACGATGTCATCCATGCCTTTGTGGACTCCTGGAACCGGGGTGAGGTTGTGGTGAGGGGGCTAAATTTTAAAATCTTCATTGAGCTTATGAGTGAGATCACTAGGTTTTCGGTGGTAGGTCGTAACATTCAGCACGATCGTCACAATTGGGAAGAGGAATTGGAGCAATTCCCTGACAAAGGATGAAACCTTGGGTGGGATAAGTTGGCCCTCCTTCGCTCGGCCCTCCCTAAACCTTGGAATCTTGCCATCATCCCCATCCTTCAATATGTTACTTGCAATGATCTCGACAAGCCTCTCCGTAGTTTCCACATCAATTTTGTAAACCACCTAAGGGATGCCAAGCAGGTCTATATTCTCGACTATCTTGTCTACTCCCTTGGCCTCACTATCAAAAAGAGCAAGAAATCGTCTTACCCTCCCATCCACCAAGGGTTAATGAGTGTCATCTTTCGCCATGTCGCTGCGAATCATCCTCTACCCCAGGTGGTCCTTCCTATTGCTACCCAAGCCCTGGGTAGTCTTGATTTTATCCAATAGGATGGGACTTCCAGCCCTATCCATAATAGCCCCCATGAAATGGCCAATCCTGCGTCCCTCCAAAGATTTTCTCATAGCAAGCCAGCCAAGAGAGGGCAGACTGATGCCCCAACCCCATCTCGATCATCTCTACGGCTTAAGAAGGTGAAGAAGGAGAAAGGGACCCCGTCGCAGCAAATCAACTCTAACACTAAGAGTGAAGTTGAGGGGTTGTCTCCCCAGTTTTTGTTAGACATGATGGCCAACATCCTCTCTACAAATGCAATGGTGAGGATCCTCAAGCGCTTCAAGAGGCGTGAGACCCAGGAGGATCATGAGGATCGGGATGTGTAAGGAATTTTCCTGGGACGGTTTCCTTTTTGTCATCTAGTGGAAGCGATCTATATAATGGATGGTTATGTGTTTTTTTTGGTTTTTCAGCTATTTTTTGACCTTCGTTGGGAGGGGTTGATGTAGCCCTCACGGGCATCACTGTGTTTTTTTTTTGTTTTTTTGGGAAATCTTCATATGGTACCTAATGTATTAGCCCAAAGGGCTCTCTCTAATGGTAAAGGCTATGGCCTCTCTTGTTATAAGGTTTTGGGATCCTCTTAAAAAAATCATTTTGTATATAAATTAATCTACTTACCAAAAAAAAAATTATCAACTTCAATTTTTTCATTCATCAGCAATAAACACAGTAGCACAACAATATTTCACACAATGAAAGGTAATAAATATAAACATATTTAATATAATAGACAACCATGGAGAACGCATTCTTTGGATTAGAATTGAAGAAAACCAACCTATTTCATGCTTTCTAGCTACACCGTTCTTTGCTCTTCGTCTTCCGCTCTCCTTGTCTCCTCTATTCCTCCTCGTCTCTCCTCCAAAATGTATTTTCTTTCTTTTTGTTTTTCTTCCCCAAAACTATTTGTGAAGAAACCGCAAGTTGTTTTCTTTTCCCTCCATGCGTAGCACCAAATTGTCAAGTCTCACCTCTTCCACTTCCTGCACATATCGAGCTATCATAATTATTAACCATAGACTATGATTTTACAGCAAACATGAAGAGTGCATCTAGCCAGATGGACATTTTAATAAAACTTAATTTTACCAACCTTTAATCATATCCTTAATATTCCAAATAATCACTATTTTTATATAGTGTAAACTATTTTATATTCATCTTGAATAAAAAGATTAATAATATTATAATATTTCTCCTTACACTTACTAAATAATGCAACAATGGAATTTATAAAATCTTCCATACATGATAAGCTTATTTACCATAATAAATTCATATATGATCAAATATTATTTAAATAACAAACTCTCATGCCATAACAAGTAATCACACACATGCATTTCCAAACTAGTGGCTCCCATCATCATTGCCACTTAAAACAACATTTCTCATTTCTTACCATACAAGCAATATTCGAGCTAAACAAACCCACGTAGTGATGCGATATGCAATGCACCTAAATGATATGTAAGCATGAGTTTCCATGTGCTCGCGAGCTGAATCATCACTTCTCTATCTCACATTTTTCCCCTGACTTGTTTTCCACTTGTTACCATTACACAATTGTCTTGCACTCATAGAAGCCATCAACAATACTAGGAATCATAGAAAAATGTAAGTGTATGCTCAATTCATTATTTTTCATTACCCATGCGAGGAGGGTCGTTACACTGGTCTCCTCCTCAAATTAGATATGAACAAGACTTATGACAGGATTTAGTGGGATTTTTTGTTAAAGGTTTTGGGAAAATTTAAATTTTTCCAAAGTTGGATAAAACTTGTATGCTTGTATATCTTCTGCCAAGTTTTTGGTCTTAATAAATGGGTCCCCAACAGGCTATTTTTCAAGTTTGAGAGGCATTTTCCAAGGGGACCACTTGTCCCCTTACCTTTATATCTTTGTGGTGAAATATCTAGGCAAGGCTATCAAGTTAGAACCCTTTATGGAAGGTATCAAGCTTGCTTTATCGATGGATCCTATTTCTCATCACCAATTTGCAGATGATGTTCTGCTCTCCCTCCTTGCTTTAGTTCACTAAGTAAGGGTGCTTAAAGGAATCTTGGAGGATTTTGAAATTGTAGCTAGGCAAAAGATAACTTATATAAAAATCAAAATCTTCTTTTTGAATACCCCCTTAGCAAGGCAGAGGATAATTGCTCGCATCTTGGGTTGTGAGGTGGATGCCCTCTCGTCTCTTTACCTTGGAATGCCTTTGTTTAAAGGTAGGATCCGAGATTCACTTTGGGAACCTATGGTAGAAATATTGCAAAGGAAGTTGATATTGTGGAAAGGATCCCTTCTAAGTCAAGCCAAAAATGCTACCCTAGTAAAGTCTACTCTTCAAAGCATTCCAACCTTCTTCTTATCTATATTCAGAATTCCTAACAAGATTTTATCAAAGATTGAACATATTCAAAAGTCATTTCTTTGGTTTGGTTTTGATGAGAAGAAAAAATTTCACTTAGTTGGTTGGGAGCAAGTCTACAAACCTAAAAAGGATGGTGGCTTAGGTCTCTATAACATCAAGCAGATGAATAAATGTCTGGTTGTAAAATAGGGATAGAAGTTGGCAAATCAAACTAAAACTAGTTGGGTCAATATTGTGTCGATAAAATACTTGAGACAAGAGATTTTTTTTATTTTTGACCCTCGACCGAACAATAGTAGGTTCCTAACAAATTTTAACTACTCAATTGTGCGAATTTTATAGCATAAAGTTGGCAAGAAGATAAATCGTTGGTGCATTAATGTTGAAGATTTTGCATGCTTTGCTTTTTTTTCATGATATTTTATTAGAACTACCAATACGTATGAGCACTTGGGATGCATACCACTTCAAATATTGCTTAACTCTTTAGCCACTAAATTCACTTGGATTTAAAAATATGGTAGTTATCAGGCTTTTATTTTGACCAATCAGCTCCTAGCTACTCAAAATTGTCTTGACCACTATTTTAATATTTACACATGTTGCTCTTTACATATAATATAGCTTGAGACACACAACTCTATGGATACTGTTTTAAATATTAGTCATTTATTAGAATTAAAAAAAGGTGGTCATCCATATATGTCAGCTTGTATGCATTTAATTCATGCTTTTTCGAGATTAGGTAAGGTCTGAACCATAATAATTCCAATTTTTCATGCTTTCCTAGTGATTAACCTAGCACCTATGAAGGTTGAACCATTATCTAAGACTATTGTTGCTAGAATTTCAAACCTAGTGATTAACCTTTCCAAAAAACTAATTACCATATTTTGTTTCATGTGCTTGGTATTTTCTACCTTAGACCACCTAGTAAAGTAGTTTGTTGCAATCAATATGAATTTATACCTAATAGATGAATGTGGATTTATTACTCCAATAAAATCAAGCCGCCATTACTGAAAGGGCTCATTTGCAATAACTAGTTATAGGGGTAATGTTAGACTCTTTCTCCTTCTTATAAATATCTTATATTTATCACATACTTTGGCAACTTTTAAATCATTATAAAATAAGGTAGGGCAATAATATCTAGCTCAAAGGATCTTGGCAGTTGTTGTTTGACAAAAGTAATGTCGACCTGAGAATCCTGAATGAAATTCACTCATGATTGTGTTTGCTTTACCTAGAGGTATACAACGTAGGAGCACTTCAAATTTATTTTGATATATATTACCATCAATTATGATATAGTTCATAGCTTATAGCCTATACCTTTACCTTTGATAAGTTATAAATCCATTCAGACACTTGATGATCTGAAGTAAATGAATTAACTGATCAATTTAGTTGCTTTGTTCCATCTAGTTATCTGTTGCTTGCACTTCTTTAGGTTCAGCTATTAACATATTTGTTTTAGGACTATAGAGTTAGCAATGTGTTCACACAAGATTCATCCTCTAACTAGCTTAGTGGACTAGATTTCTATGTCATATTCTTGAATTTTGGTAATCCAACCAGCTCTTTTTTCACTTAGCTCTACTTGCATGATAAAGTTTTGGACATCTATATGAACCACATATACCATAGTCTTGCTCTATAAAATATAATGCCTTAGCTTTTTTAAATATTTTATGAGAGTGAATACTTGTTTCTCGATAAAATTATAGCACTCTTCATAGTTGTGTAGTGTTTGACTTAGGAAGGTTTTTGGATGCTCATTATGATATTTGTCCTTCTAAGTTAATATAGTTGCAAAGCTTTCCTTGGCACCTTATACATAGAGGATGAAATACATATAATAATATAGTTTGGCAAGTATTAGAGCTTTATTTATAGCTTACTTGATGTCTTTTAATGATTATTTTCTTGTCTCCATTCATGTAAAATTTACATCGTTCTTTATCATCTTTGTCATAGGCTTTATTATCTGAGCTAAGTCAGATACAAATTTCCAAATAAAGTTAATTTATCCAAAGAAGGATTGTAAGCCTTTCATATTCTATGGAATAGGGAGTTATAGGATCACCTTAACTCTATTTTAATCAATGGCTAGGCCTTCTTTAAATACCACATGCCCTAGTAACTTGCCTTCATGGATTGTAAACATTGATTTCTTTTTATTTAGAAACACTCCAAAATCTCTGCACTTCTAAAATACAAGCTAGAGATGATCAAGCTACTTATCCTTTTGATTTGAAAATTTGGTATATCATCCACATAAATTAGTATAACTTTGTTGACCAGTTCTCCAAAAACTAGGTCTATAGCCCTTTAAAAAGTAGCTTTGATAATAGATAGGCAAAAAAGCATCCTCTAGTAAGAAAATTTCCCCTATTTTATGGTGAACAAAGTCTTGTATTGATCTTCATATCTTACTTATACATTATTATAGCCAGGGAATCCATAAAGTAAGGAAAACCTCTCTGCTTTAGCAACAAAATCCAAAATTTGGTCAATTTGAGGTAAAGCATCATGATCCTTCAAGGAAGCTTTATTCATATTTCTAAAATCTATGCAAAGGTAGATATCACCATTTATTCTAATGAGCACTAGATTGGCTACCCATATAGAGTGCTTGATTGGGTAAATTATTTTCACATTGAGTAATTTCAATAACTCTTGCTTCACCAGGGATTCTATCTTTGGATTGACCAACCTCTACTTTTGTTGGAATGGCTTAGCATTTGGTAGCAGTTCTATAGTGTGTTGGATAGTATACCTATTGTAAACTTTTAAACCATCATAGTTGCATGTTATAAGGTCATTGTATTCTTTACAAAGTGTGATAATCTCTTGTACTTATTGCTCTAAATATTGCACTCCAATATTTAACATTTTATCGGGTTCAATTTGAATCTCTTTGAACTCTTGCTTAAAAAATTTCATTTTTAAGCTAGTTGGTTGATCATTGTTATCAAAGAGACTTTCAAGAGTAATAAATCCTTTTGGTATGTGATTATTTTTTAATTGAATAAAATTTTCTTGATCTATTCTCTTTAGTGTCTCTTTAGTCATACTTGCAGATGTTGCTTCTTGAATTAGAAAATAAAACACTTACTAGAAGGTGTATTTATCTAGTACAAAGGGCCTGAAAGCTAGCTTGACTAGCTATGAATTATTCCAGATGTTGAATGTTGAGTAGAATTTTACCCCATGAAAGGCTAATGCATTAGCTTATGCATTTTCATTTTTGGGAATTGATTTTATGTTTAGGGCTTCAAAGCTCTCCAATAGGTCCTAGACTCTATTATGATAGGCTTTGAGATAATGCTATTTCTTATTGAATTTTTTAGTGATCCAGTTTACCAGTAGTTTAGAGTCACCATAAATCATTAGTAGCTTAACTCCTAGTTTCTTTGCTTCTAGAAATACTAGGTAGAGGGCTTCATATTATGCAATGTTATTGGTGCAACTCCAAGTTAATCAGTATGATAACCACTTAATTCCTTCAAAAGGGAGATCAAAACTATTTTGGCTCTAGCCCTATTTTTACATTTAGATCCATTGAAGTAGAGCTTCCATGTTTCTATCTTCTGATTTGATAGGGCCAAAATTTTTTTATTTTCAGGCTTCATGATGGAATACGTGCCTATCCCGATTTCAATCATAGTGTTAAATTCTTTGAGAGAGAAATCATCTTCTATCTACAATTCATATATGATTTGCTTCAACAATATCAAATTTATTATTAAATAAATTAGCACTATCCTCCTCTTCAATTTTCTCTATATGATATAGAATGGGCTTTTCTACATATATCTTTACCTTCTTACCCATATGAGGGATTTTTATGTGAGAGAAATCCAGAGACAAATATCCACCCAACTTAGTTGTAAATTCTTGGGAAAGGCACATATTGAAGCATGGCTCTAGATCTACCACCACAATCTCTTGTATAACAATTATCTCTGGCACTTTATGGAGGACCACAGATATATATTTTATTACCCCAATAGTCTTGACTAGGGTATCATCCAGCTACAACACTCCATGACTAGATCAAGTATACTCCATTCTCATAGATTTGCAAATTTATTTAAGTATTATCATTGTTGTTACTCCAGATTCAACCATGAAGTTGTGTACAACCCATCCTTCCATATGCAAAGATATGTAGAAAGGGGGTGGCCTATTTTTCCCCATTCTTGACACTTGTTTACCTTGAGCTAAATTAAGCTCTTGATGTGATTCACCTTTAGGATGGAAAAATTTTAGTGATGCTAAAATAAGTTCTATTTGTCCTATAATAATTAAAGCATCATAAATACTTTCTTTATATGGAGTCTTCTTCAACTCTTCTATGATATTGAAGCCTAAATATTTTGGTTGCTTGTTCGCTCTCTTCTCTAGCTCGTCAAATATCCTCTAGTAGTCTTGTGTTGCTTCAATACTTTCCTACTTTATCATAGAAGGTTATAAGAGTTTATCATATTCTTACTCCTATGTTTCAACTTCCTTTGCTTGTATTAGTCTCAGTTGCTCTTTAGGATGCTTTTCTAGAGACTACTATTTTTGTTGAGCAGATTAGAGTGGTTCTTTCTCCAATTGCTTCATTATTGATAAGGGACCTTTAATGGGTCTAATTTTTTAGGATCTACATATATGAACTAATTATCAAATCTTGTTAGAATAGATATATATTCTTCCTCCAAGGGATATTACATTAGCATGATTTGATTTGGTTTATGCAAAATGCTCGCATGACCCTTCTATGTTTTCTCTACTCTTTCAGATGTCGTTATCTATATTTGGTGTTGATAGATCATACAAGTATTTGCACCATGTGGTTCATTGCAAGTTGAGCACCAATAATCTACTTCCAATTAAGTAGAAGGTCCTTCCTCCTGATTACTATAGATAATGTTGGGCTTTTTTGCTAATATTTCTTGAGGAAGCTTCTTGATATGTTGTCATGTAAAGAAATCTCTTGGGCTATAAATTTATTTTAGCATATCTCCTTTTCAATTTGGTTACCTCATTGCTTAGGTTCTTCAATGCTATTAGCACTTTTTTAATGATGGAAGATTCCTTAGGATCAAGGGAAGGCAATGCAGATACAATAAGTGATACAGGTAGTGTTAAACTAGTGGGTGTTGAAGGTAATGTTGGAATATTTGTTGCAAGTATTGGAGCTACCATTGGTATAGGAGTGGTTGTTACTGAAGACTGTGTTTCCTATATATATTGTGAAATCTATAGGAAATATGGCATAATGACTCTGGGTGAAAGCTTACCTACAAAAATTAAAGCATTCTCAGTAGATATGGCATCTTAAAAGACCAGTGGGAATGTCACCATATTTGACTGGCATATTTGTAAGTCTAGGTTTGGGTTGAAAGCACAAAGATAATATATAAGTGCTTGGACATTTGATAGCCTAATATCCTATGGAATTCCATTCTAGGTCCTACTAAATCTGATATTAAAATCCGTAATTGCTTCCTAAGGATGGCTTTGAATAGTAGTGAACTGAGAGAGCAATGAAAATGGATTTACTAATTCATTGAATTCTTGGACAAATCTTCTAGCAAGCTCATCCCAAGAAGTAATGCTCCCATCCTGAAGAGTTATATACTAGCATGATATTTTACCTTTAAATAACAACACTAGAAGCCTTATCATGATGTCATATTGGATGTTATGGATAGTAGCCAAGAAGGCTATATCTTGACAATATTTATATATTGATTTCCTAGTATCATCATAGTTTGATAAAGTTTTTGGAGCTACTTTGTGAATAGGATTAAGATTTACCAAATTGAGTGGTCCTATGTTATTTCAATTGGGAAAACTTTGTTGAGGCTAAGCCATCTATTCTGATATAATGGAGTGAAATTATCTCAGAGAGCCAAAATATGTGTAACCTACACTTTATGTAGAAGTATATGGGGGAGATGATGGAAATCTATGTCTTATGAATCTAAGTGGAGATAGTTCAAAAAATTCCATAGGTTGTCCAACTTCTTAGTTGTTGATCTTGTAATCATAAGCCTATAGATTGAATAGCAATTAGTTTCTAGAGAAACAGTTTATTCTCAGTGGATTCGCCAAGTGATTGGAAATTTGATCTATGAAAGCAAGATTTCACTAAGCTCCTACTCAATTAGGGAGGTGATATTTGCATCCCATCAGGCATGCCAAAAGCACTTGGTCCAAAATCTTCCTAGTTTATGAGATGCGCCCTAGACTATAGCAAGGATTAGATGATTGGGAATATGCTCTCAATCAACCTCTAGAGAAGACCAATTCCTATGATTCTAGCTGAACTAAAAATAGGGTTAAAGACTAAAGAAATAAATAATAAGGGTTAAGAGAGTGTAGAAATAAAATTGTCCAGGACTCAACAACAACAAGAAACACAAGGTATGAGAGGCTTGCACTCTCAACTCAATTCAAGCCCTAACAAACCAACTACCACACAATATTGCAAAGCATAATTTAGATCAATATATATATAGCTAAGCATACTAAGAGCTAAACAAATAGCAATACAAACAATTATGTAGTTAAGCAGAATAATCTTTAATATAATTCAATTTAACATAAACAAAAATACATAATAATTTGACTCACATTCATACATGTCCTACAATATCTTCTAATAGAGGTCAAACAACACTTCAATATTTATTGAGAGGCACACAATACAATCATCATACAACTTATGCAAATTATAAAATCTAAAGAGCTAAACCTCATTCTGAGCTATCTTGAGCTATTTATAGATTTACAATGTCTGGTTAGCTTAAAAACATCGTATAAAATTAATTGTAGGCCATACAAGGGTAAGTGTAGGATGTGGGCATCCCTTTCTAGCTTAGTTTGGTATAACCACCATGATGTGGTTGTATTGATGTGGTTGGTTATGATATCTTCCATGAGCACAATATCCATGTGCCTTTAGCTAATTTAGAGCATCCTCTAGCAAGTTTGTGAAGAGAAATAATATCCCAATAAATAGAATCTAGAAAATCAGTAAGTGCAGAATCAAAATAAAAAATAGAGAAGAAGAACACATTACACAAAAATTTATCCTAGGAAACTCTTTCAGGAAAAAACCAGCAAGAATATCTTCTTATTGTATAAACTTGATCATCTCCAATACAATAATATTCTTTCACTTTTTTTTTTCGCTTACGATTACATTTCTTGCAAATTCCTTACCAAACCCTCATGAAAGTGTTGTTTTATATACCAACAACACAAGAAGAGGTTTTATAATACCATGGGCCGATATTACATTAACCCAAAAATACTCATATGGGTCTAAAAATAGTTTAAACCCCTAAAACAAATTTCCTCGGGGGCTAATGCCCTCGGACCCCCAAACAGGGGTTGTCGCCCTCGTACCCTTGCTCGGGGTCCAACTTAACATTGAACCCTGGTGAGGATAGGGGTAGAGTGTAAAGTCCTTTTAGAGTTAGCCCCACTTGAATAACATGGAAAATATTCAAAACAAGTCCAACATTCTCCCACTTATTGAATACTTTCCATAGGGGCTAAAAAATTGTCATTATCAACTGTCAAGGGCAACCATAGCCATAGATCTTCTAAACTAAGAAAAATTATGAGTAGGAACAACCTTTGTTAACGAATCATTAGTATTCTTCTTGGTATCAACTTTCTCCAACATCACTTGGTTCTCTTCAACCACGTTCTCACAAATGGTACTTGATATCAATATGTTTTGACATCATGAAAAACAGGATTGTTTGATAGACATTGCACTCTGATTGTCACTATCAATTCTCATAGCCTTTTTTCTTAATACCAACTTTTGAACATAGCCTCTATAGCTACAACGTTTCTTTACAAGCATGAGTTGCTTCAATTTACTCTACTTCTGTAGTAGACAAAGAAACAACTGATTAATTTTTACTCATCCAAATTACTACCCCTCCAAATAACCTAAACACATAAGCACTCATGAATCTTCTCTTGTCAAGATATCCAACCTAGTCAGCATCCATAAACCCTTATATATATACAATATCATTATCTCCATATTTTCCTTTGTAACAGATAGCATAATTTGTAGTTCCATGCAAGTATCCAAAGATATTCTTCACAACAGTACAATGTTCCTTTCCTATATTGGACATATATCTGCTAACTACTCCTACTACATGTGCAATATCAGGTCTAGTATATACCATTGTATATATCAAACTACCCATAGCACTAGCATAAGGAAAATGATTCATTTCTTCAATTTCCTCATCCATTTTAGGATATTGTTCATTAGATAACTATTGACCAACCAAATATGGAGTACATACCGATTTATAATCATGCATCCTAAACCTCTGTAGTATCAAATCAACATATTTTATTTGATTTAACCACAACTTTCTATTTGCACAATCCCTTATTATTTCCATACCCAAAATAAATTTTGCAGCACCCAAATCCTTCATGTCAAATTTAGAAGATAACTAAGATTTTAGTAACTTTATCATCTCCTTATTGTTACCAATTAACAACATGTCATCCACATACAATACAATGATAACAAAAAATTTACCTTCCTTTTTGAAATATACACATGGATCTGCTTTACTTTTTCCAAGCCCAAGTGTCAAAACAAACCTGTTAAATTTTTAGTTCCACATCCTTAGAGAAACCCATAAAGAGACTTCTTTAGATTGCATACCAAGTCCTCCTTATATTTTACCCTGAAGCATTCTGGTTGTGACATATATATGTCTTCATCAAGTTCACCATGTTGAAAATTTGTCTTTACATCCATCTATTCTATTTCAAAATTAAAAGCAACATAAATAGCCAATATAACTCTAATAGATGTTAGTTTAGCCACAGGAGAAAAAATCTCACCAAAGTCAATTCCCCCAATTTAAAAAAATCCTTTTACTATCAGGTGAGCTTTGTACTTCTTCAACTTTCCTTCTACATTATACTTTTTCTTGAATAACCACTTACAATCAACAAGTTTTCTACCAAGGGGTAATTTCACGAAGTCCCATATCTTATTTTTATCCAGGACTTCATTTCTTCTTCTATAGCCCTTTTCCAAGACTTATTCTCACTTGACTGAAGTGCCTCCTTTATAACCTTGGGTTCTTCATCAGTAACTGATAAATTAAATGTAGAACAAAAATTTGAAGGGCTATACGTTTTTGGGAGTCTTCTCACCAAATCTGATCTCAAAATTTGAGTTTTAGGTCCTACGTCTTCAACTTCCTCCTCATCTTCTTCCTCTAAATATTCCTCTTCAGACTCTCTATAATTCAAGTTCTACTACGGGTTCTTCCTCTTGATCCAATTTTACCTGAACCATTTCAGGTTCTTTGCTTGGTTGTGTTTCCTATTTTGGAACCCCTTTTGTTTCTCTAAATATCACATTACTATTGTAAGTAATCTTTTGGGACATACATATAAGCTTTACAACCGAAACCCCTTATATGACTGAGACAGAGTCTCTTACTAGTCCACACTTCTTGTGGAGTTTTTTCCACCAAAGCTAAGGTAGGAGATCTATTGATAAGGTCGCAAGAAGTTAACACAACTTCTGCTCAAAATTTCTTTTCTAACCTTGCATCGCTTAGCATATTTTTGGCCTTGTCCATCAATGTTTTTTTCATCCGTTCTACAACTCTATTATTTTGTGGAGTATACAGAGTTGTTCTATGCCTTTCTATTCCACAGTCCTTGCAAAACTGCTCAGATTCATTAGAGCAATACTCACCACCATTATCACTTCTCAAAACCTTTATCATTTTCTCTATCTGATTTTCAACAAGAGCCTTGAACTCTTTAAATATATTTAAAACATCATATTTTTACCATGAAAAGTATACCCAGGCCTTTCTTGAGAAGTCATCTATAAATGTAACAAAATAAATGGATTTACCTAATGATGGTATTTTTGTAAGTCCAAACACATCACTGTGAACTAGATGCAAAATTCATTTAGATATTGTAGCACTACTAGGAAACTTAACTTTGGTTTGATTTCCAAAAACATAGTGCTCACAAAAATCAAAATTGAATGGTAATAAAAAATTCCTTTAAGTATACCTTTCATTTTCAATGTTCGAAGGCCTTTCTCACCAATTGGCCCCATGCGTTGATGCCACAACATTATCTTCGCTACAAGAATATTTTTTTTAAATCATAATTTCTATTTCATGTGAAAAAGAAGATTACATAGTGAAAATATCTCCAGCTATTGCAAATAAACTCAGAGATAGTTATTTGTCCCATCTAATCAAATAACAAATTAGAATCCTAGTACCATAAAGAAACTATTGCCAGCAAAGTACTAAGTGGTTAAGAATAAACCAATTTTAAGGCTCTCACCCCTGCCCTGGGTAAAAAATAAAGCTAAAATATTCCCAAATAGTTCCCTTAAGCTTTGAAGCATTGTCCTATCTAATGACTAAATAAAAGAGTTGTATCAAAGCTTGTCTAGCCTAAAAAATGTGCCAAAAAAACTCAAATTTTTATTTATTTATTTATTTATTTTGATTGGTAAAATGATTTTGAAAGGATCCTGTAACCTTTTACAAAGAGAAGAAGGTTGGGAGAAGAGTTCCCAACCAAAAATAGCTAAATAAATAAACCCTTTGTGGGTTATTGGAGAAAAATAGCTAAACTGGTAAAATTTGAATCAAGGCCATCCCACCCAAAACCATACAGAGGATGGAAATTTTGAATCAGGGCCATTCCGCCCAAAACCATACAAAGGATGGAAAATTTGAAAAGAGCCATCTTGCCCAAAACCATACAAAGGATGGAAATTTTGAATCAGGGCCATACCGCCCAAAACCATACAAATGATGGAAAATTTGAAATAGAGCCATCTTGCCCAAAACCATACAAAGGATGGAAATTTTGAAATAGGGCCATCCCGCCCAAAATTTAAAATTGAAATTTGAAAATGAAGCGAAAAAAACAAAAAAATTAAAATTTGAAAATCTTTCTTGCTCATGGGCGGCCAGGGATGCAACTATATGATGTAGACCAGGAAGCATCTGTAGGATGCAAACCAAGACACTAATTGGGATGCAATCCATGAAGCTGCAACTGGCTAGGATGTCGATCAGTATGCAAACTAGGAAGCAACAACGAGAAAGCGAATAGGATGTAACAACAGAACATGGTCTAGGAATTAGCAGGAACCCAGGGATGCCACAACACAACCTTGAAAAGTGGAACAACAATCCTGAGGATCTCCTTAGGCTAGGAGATCCTATTACACATAAATATGAACTTCAAGGAAGCCAAAATACCCAAGGAAATAAAGGCCCACAAAACCTAGGCGAAGAGCATATATGGGTAGGAAGATTCCAAGGATCCAGATCTGAAGGAGTTAGGATAAACTAAAGTTGCCAATAAAGCACAAGTCCACTCCCAAAATATCGAAGGATGTAGTATGGTACCCCAAGAAACCAAAAAGGATCTAGAACCCTCCATCCCTACAAACGAATAGCTTCAAGGACTGAACCTGGGAAGCCAATGGATCCACTCAATAGCATTCAAAATGCAAGGCCACCCTCAAAGCCAAGAAGAAATATCTGAGTGTACACCAAAAGGATCAAGTCCAGCAATAAGAATCCCCTAAATAGGAGCCTAAAAATGAAGCCCACCCATGAGAAGGGACCACCAACGAGCACCCACCCACAACCTCACCACTTTGCATGAATTGAAGGGACTGTAGCCTTTGGCACTAAGAAGAACACCACCATTTTAGATCTGGAGAAATAAATATCTACAGGCCACCAAAGCTAGGAAACCCAACATAGCAAGGGGGCCAAAATTAGAAAACCATCGCAAAAAAACAACCCAAAATCACCCCAACTAGTTTGGTACAATAAGTGACCCTATCTCCCAGGAACAACCAGATATAGCAAGAAACTACTGAATCCAAAAGAAAGTGGTACAAAACAACCACAAACCCACAATTGGTAGAGAACCCTAGCAACAAAGCCAAAAAAGCATAGAGCAACTGCACAATCAGAGCCAAAGGCATCTTGACAATGATCCAAGAAATCCAGTCGCCCTACACACCTGCCAATCAAAGCGAGATCCAACCAGGGGATCAACAACCAAAAATTTACATAGAGTCAAAGGTAGCCAAGGGAACACCCTTAGATAGCTACAACAAAACACCATACCATTGTATGTGTTCTCGCAAATTCACCCCAACGGGTTTGGATCAGTAGATGGCCCTTTCCCCTCCTTGGAAAGCCAAAAAAACATGAAACTACTAAACCTAAAATAAGTGTTGCACCATCCAACCAAGTCCCTAAAACTAACAACGATCCATGAAATGCAACCAATAAGACCTCCAACAAGAAAAACATCTTGGACATAGGCCATAACAGAGAACTAAGCATGATTAGTAGCCAAATCCAAGATAGGCTAACTTTATTTTGTCTACGTCCGATCATGGTTATTTGGTTGCAATTTGAAGCGTTCTCCTTTGTGCACAATATTGCACTACAAATACAAAGCACATAGATCACAAATGGGGCTTCAACTATCTAGTGGTCCTGCAAGTTCACATAGTTAAGCTGCGCACAATAGGGCTTGATCTGGGCTTGCGTAGCTTGGGCTACCCGCGATGCCACACTTGCCTACAACGTCCTGGCCGCATATCTGACCTGGGCCCGATCTGGGCCTATGTGACTTGGGCTGCCTATGCTGCCACACCTACCTACCACTACCTAGTTCAATCCATATTATTTATTTATTTATTATTATTATTTTCTTCTTCCAAGCTTTGAAACTTTGTCCTAACTTATGATAGAATAAAAAAAATTATATCAAAGCATGTCCAACCTAAAAAAAGGAATCCTCAAACCTCAATTTTTTTATTATTATTTTATTATTAACTAAACATGGGGAACATTGCCTCATTGACAGTCCCTCCATCCTTTATTTCTATCTGCTCCCATTGTCCCTGTGTCACCAATAATCCCTCCTTGGACATAACATCTGCTTGAGTATTGAGTTCTCTAAAAACATGCTTGAAGGTAATAAGGTTGAAAAGACCAGCTAGTAGATTCACCTGATCATAGATAGGCCTTAGAAGTAAGTTGTCCATTCTGTACACTTTCTTCATCCAATTGATGACCACCAGAGAATCCCCCAATACTTGAAGTTGTTGCACATTGTGGTCAAGTGCAGTTTTTAGGAGCAATTTTAAAGCATTTAATTCTGCAAAATTGTTTGTACCTGCACCCAGACATGCCTTGAACTTTATGTAATGTGTGTCATGAAAGTAGAGAATACCCCCTGCCCCACAAATATGAGGGTTTCCTTGACAAGCCCCATCAAAGAAACCCCAAGGAACAACTTTATTTACTCTAACATCCTTGATCATTCTAGGGCATTTGGGCTTACTTGGTTTCATGAGTCCAACAAGTAGAGTACGAATCTGTGAAGCAACTTGAAAGATAGTCAGAGAGGTATCTTGGAAAATATCTAAATTTCTGGCCAGCCACAGTCCCCATGCCACCACAAAGGGAAGGGCTCTAAAAGACTTCAGTTCTCTCTTGTCAAACCACTTCTTCAAACACTCCTCCAAAGTGTCACCTTGCCAAATACCAGAAATCCCTGTTAACCCCTCAATGTCCTTCCAAACAGCCTTGGTGAAGGGACAACCAACCAATAAATGGTTGATATTTTCTATTGCCTGATGACATAGAGTACATCTCCCCGGACCTTGAAACCCTCTCTTCAATAATACATCCCAAGTTAAAACTCTATTATTGAGGGCCAACCACATAAAGGTTTTTGTTTTTAAAGGCATCCTGATCTTCCAGATAGGTTTCCACCACCAGACATGTTCCCCCTGCTGATCATGGACAAACATAGCTTTATATCCCATCTTAGCAGAATAATCACCCTTCATGGGATTCCTAGACCATACCAGAATATCCTCCTCATCCGATTTGATCCTAACATGACTAGTAATGAGTGCCCTCACATATGCATTCCATAAAACTCCATTCCTACCTTCAAGACCGAGATGAGTTGAGTTCCTCCATCCTTGTTGCCACACAAAAGTAGAACCTTGATCTGCTACCTAAGAAAGTGTATGATACCCAACATATTGCAAAGATAATACCAGCTCCTCAGGAAGTTTATAATCATTACCACTAACCACCCAAGGATCTGCTCCTATTCTTACCTTTGTCCCATTTCCCACTTTCCAAACAAGCCAATTACCAATGAGTGGGAAAGCTTGAGCAATTGCTTTCCAAATGATTGACCCCTTGTTGTTAGACTTGTCTGGTTTCCTTATCCACTCTACTATAGTAAGAGGTTCAATATATTTGGTCTTAAGAACCTTACTCCATAGATTATCTTGGACAATCAATCTCCATAAACTCCTTGCAGCCAAAGCTTTTCCAAAATGGTGGATGTTCTTTAATCCCCACCCACCCTCATCCTTAGGTTTTGCTAACAATTTCCATTTGGCTAAGACAATGCCATCTTTATCTCTTTTCCCAGTCCATAGGAATTTAAAACACCTTTTCCTTATTTTTTCCAGCACCCCAACTGGTATAAAAGCCATCCCATGCCAATAGATAGGAATAGTCTCCAATACTAATTTAAATAGGGTAAGTCTACCCCCAATAGATAACCACCTATTGCACCACAAAGATATCCTTTTGTCGATCTTCTCCACCAACCAATCCCAGTCCCTAATGCCATAGTCATTTGGCTTCAGCATGAAACCCAGATACTTGATCCCTGCTTGAAATTCAATCATGGTATAGGAGAGTGTCCTCTGAAAGAGACTTTCTTCTTCAGTTGATAGCCCAAAATAGGACATGGTAGACTTCTCCATATTGACTTCCATACCTGTGGCATAACAATAGCTCCTTAATATGTCCTTGATCTTGTTTACATCCCTAAGAGATCCATCACAGAACAACAATACATCATCCACAAATAAAATATGTGTTAAGGAGAGGGATGACCCCATTTTGATCCCTTTAAGAAGCCCTGTTCTTCTAGCTTCCCTGATAGCCCTACTCAACCCTTCTACCACCAAGAGAAACAAGATAGGAGATAAGGGACAACCTTGTCTGAGACCACATTCTATGGAAAATAAATGGGAAGCCACGCCATTAATAAGAACAACAAAAAACATAGAGGTCACACAACCCATAATCCAATTAACAACTTGAAGATTGAGTCCAATGTGGATCAACATAATCCTCAAATACAACCAACATACTCTATCATATGCTTTGGATAGGTCCAATTTGACAACAACAGCCTAAAGTTTCCTAGTCTTAATTGTGTGCATGCCTTCTTGAGCCACTCCCACAACATCATGAATCTGCCTACCATTTAGAAATCCAAATTGCTCACTAGAAATGGAGTCTGAGAAAACTCTTTTTAACCTTGAAGCAATGATTTTGTAAAGACAATTGCACAAGGATATAGGTCTGAAATCATCAAAAGTATTAGGCTTGTCCTTCTTTGGAATCAAGACAATAAAGGTTGAGTTGATGTCTGTTGGTATCTTCCCATTAGCTTTTGTTTCTTCCACCACTTGTAGCAGATCTTCCCCAATCAACTCAAAAAACCCCAAAAAAATTCAGCACCCCATCCATCTGGCCCTGGGCTTTTGTTCTTTTGAAATGAAGAGAGCACTTTTTTTAGTTCTTCTTTGGAAACTCCTTCTAGTAGCATCTCATTAATAGCATCATCAACAAAACTGGGGAAGTATGTGGTGAGTTTGAGAATCTCTGCCAAGTTTACCCTTTTAGGATCTTTAAACAAGTTTTTGAAGTGCTTAATACTGAGAGTTGCTATGTCATTGAATGACCTAGCTTTGGACCCATCTTCATTGGGAATTTCCCAAATGGTATTAATATTTCTCCTATGATTGGCGTAATTATGAAAAATTTTGTATTTTCATCCCCTAACTCCAACCAAATTGCTCTGCTTTTGAGCCTCCATTGAGCCTCTTGTGCTAGCAAAATATTACTCTTTTTCTCTTCAAGAGCTCTAATGACTGCTTTGGACTCCTCTGAGAAAAACTCCTTGTTCCCTTCCTTATAAAAATCTATGATCTACCTCTCCAAAAGAATAAGATCCCGCATTTGTTGTCTTGACTTGGTGAAAGCCCACTTAGAAACAATAGTTTTTAATTTCCTCAAATTGCTAGTGAACTGAAAACAAGTTGAGCTTCCCAAATTTGCATCATATGGGCTCCACATTTCTTTAACCAGTGATTGGAAATCATTATCCATTAACCAAGTTGGGTTAAACTTAAAAGGGCTTGGAGGTTTCCTATCCAAAATGCCCACTTGAAGAAGAATGGGAAAATGATCTGAGATGCCACCTTGATCCACCCAAGATCTGATTCCCTCACCATCCATCATAAGGCTACCAGAGACAATAAATCTATCCAATATTTTAGCCACATAATCCTCACCCACCCTATTATTGCACCAAGTAGGGATAATTTTGATGGGCTCCACATCCACCAGATCTGCTTCTTCAAATTTATGTTTAAAATAACCTGCTTGTGGGTCAAATCTAGCTGCATTCCCCCATACCTCAGATCTCTTCAAAGTGAAATTTAAATCTCCCCCTATTATAATATTCCCTTGCTGAAAGAAATCATTGGCTAAGAGGGTGTCCCAATACTAGATTTTGTTCTCATAAGGCCCATAGATATTGGCTACCATAAAGGATTTTCCCAATTCCAGTGAGTGTAGCTCAACTCCTAATCCAGATGTAAAAATAGCTGAATTAATAAGACTGAAAGCCCTTTTCCTCCAGCCCAGGATCAGACCTCCAGATCTACCCTCAGAATCCATAGAGAGAAAAATCCAATCTTTTAAAAAAGAATGAAGAAAACTTTCAACTTTTGAACCAATTCCCATTGTTTCTTGTAATAGCAATATATCTGGATTTTGTAATTGCATTAATCTATGAAGGGCAGTATTTTTGGAGTTACTACCCATACCCCAAATGTTATAGGATAGGATTAACATTAATTTACCAAATCAGGGGTCTGGCATGCTCTAAGTGCCCCAATAATGGATTTTTGTTTTCCACTCTTAACCTCCCTCAAGGCTTTATCCTTGGCTAGTTGGATATTTGATTTCCTTCCCAAGATAGGAATGATACCCATATCTGGTCCTAGCCCTCCTACTCTAGAAGCCTCAAGGAAATCTACTAATTTTTAGATCTAAGGTAATATCGGTTGGGTCCTTTGCTTATACCTTCCCCACCAATAGAGTATGACCTTAGAGAAGTAGACCTTGTAGAAGAGGTCATATTTGAGATGGTAGAGGGTTGGCTGATAGGTATCTTAAGAGAATCATCTGACCTAAAAACAATACCCTTCATTTGATCCTTTTGTCTTACCTCTTCCACTGATGTGGACTGAAGAGGGGGAATATTCTCCACCTGAAAATTTGTCTTCGGAATTGTTGAGTGATTCAAAGATCCCGCTTCTATATTGTGTGGAGGAGCCCCCATTGACCTTGGTGAAGGGTCCACCTCCCTTATATGAACTGATTCTATCTTTCCCTCATGTTATCCATTGGATATCTCCCTTCCTACACCACTATCCCATTCCTTAGGTGTATGGAGATCTTCTAAACCAATGATTGGATCTTTCTCCACTCCAACTTCACCAACCAGAGTAGATCCTGATCCACAAACCTGTCTACTGGAATCTTCCTCCACATTGTTGGTTGATCCATCCACTCTCACTCTAGGTATGTGGTTTCCAACAAAATTCCTTCTCCACTCCTTTCTTGAGAATTTTAACCCACATTCATCTGCCAGATGGCCATAGACATGACACCGTAAGCAACGAAATGGTATCTTCTCGTAATCAAAATTTTGAATATAATGCCATTTTCCAATCTCTATTTCTATAGACTCCGGAAGACCTTCCCACATATCCAAATCCACCAAAATCCTAACAATAGAGCGAGAGGAGCCCTTCTCACAAGATTGGTCCGAGTCAACCCACTTCCCTAAACAATTACCAATTTCTTTTGAAATCCTAGGAGACCACAGCTCCAAGGGTAATCCTGGCAACTTGGTCCAAATGGGTTGAAGGGATTGTGACTCCCTTCTCGGGTCAAAATAAGGGGACCATATTTTTAAGGATAGTGCATAAGAGCCCCAATACCATCTACTCTATAGAATTCTGCCTGCATCCTCCTTCGATCTAAAGGAGAAGGCTAACCATCCTCTAACTAGAACATGAAAAATAGGAGTGTATCCCAAAATCGGGCTCCAAACCCTTTCCATCCACTGAGCTATTGATTTTCCTGAATAATATCTACCAAAGAACCTCCCAGTTAATGTTTTACCCTCCATATCCAGGACTTTATCCATAAGAATGTCTTCACCTAAAACCAAGTTAACTCTCCCCTCTCTGAGCTTTACACATTTTTTTTCCTTTTTTTTGAGTAGGTAGTGTTTCTTGTAACTGTATCTTTTACCACCTTATTATTTTCATATATCTCCCCTCTCTCCAAGAGCCCATCCATAAAGCCTGTACAAGGAAGTCTTAAGTCCCTATCTACCAACTCCTGAAAACTTTATCTTGTAGATACCTCCCAAGACCGAATTTCCATGAAACCAACATCACCATCTACAAAGCACAAATCTGAGGGAGGTGAAATGTAACCTGGTGACATTCTGGTAGAGTATGTCTTAAGGTCTGAAGAGAAACCATCTTGTACATATATTTTCTCTTGTAAATAGCTACCCTCACTAGGAGTACAATCCATTACTGAAAAAGAATTAGAAAAATGATCTGCACCACTATTTATTACTGAGGACCTAGTAGAAAGCAAATCCTTCTGATATGGAGATTCTGAAGGACTTGTAAGCTGAGTCCTCAAATATTTTTCCATTGAGTTCTAACTAGAATGAGCTTTCACTAATGTACCAAAACCTCTCTCCATCTTCCATATGGATTTCAAAGAATCTTCAGTAGGGAATATAAAGATATCTTCCAATGGGTCTAGGGTGTAATCCACCAGTTCATCCACCACCACCTCCATCCCCTTCCATCCACCACTAAAACTTATCCACCAGTAATTTTCTTCTCAGAAGTTTCAGAAATAGAGATTACAGAAAAAGTCACTTACAGGCTAATAACTGTGCTCTAGTAAATACTAAGAGCTTCTATGCAAAAGAGCCCAACATCTATACTCTCTGAGATAACTGCTTCCAAAATTTCCATCCATATAATCACCACAAATCACTGAATCAATCAGTAATTGACTTTAAACATCAACACGCTCTACTCAGCCATCCTCTTGCACTTACATTTTTCCAGCTTATGGTTTCAGCCATTATTGAGCCAGGACTAGGGACTCAAAATGGTCACAAACAACAGTCTCTGTTGTTTTCACATTCCCTTCATGAAGAGGCTCTACGAAACCTCAAAATTAAATTAGGAGAACCACTGCCTTCTTCATTAAAGAGATGGGGTTGCAAATTCACAGCACTCTAATGTGTTCTTAATATCTCTTCACCGAACCTCAAAAGGCCACTACCCTTGATTTTGACCCACTGCTTTAGACTTCCAAATTTCTCTCTAATTGTGGGTCCATTGGTCCTGCTTGTTTCCTCCCCATAGATATCTTACATTTGTTCAATCCAAGTTGTGTCAAAGAGGTCAAAATTGAAATTCATTACCACCACAACTACATATAATGGGGGTCTCCAGGCTAAGATTGAATATTTTTATGGTTTGTATCAACTTGACCTGAAACTGCTTCTATTGGCAAGGACAAACCTTATTGTGGCCTCAAAGCCATTGTTAACTTACATGTCAATGATCAGCATTCCTTAGGCTTTTACTAGAAGTCAGCCTGTATTTTTACTAAAATACTTCATACAAATAATATATGTTCCATATACCATAAAAAATAAAATGACCATATCAATCTCCTTTTGTGGAACATTTAGAGAATTTTTAAAGGCTTTTTAAGGTGAATCATTGTTGGGAATTAAAATGCAAGCAATGAACAGACTAAGCTCCCCACCAAATAAATAGAGATGCCGAGTTTAAGAATAGATGATGCAAGTACTGCATGCATAACAACAAAGCCTTCACATAAATTATAGGTCATTCATTTAGAATATTGAGTGTAACTATATCTTGAGTTTCATTGCCATTTTCAAGATAGCCTATCTGAACATGACCAACATAGAACAGAGCAATGATGAAAAAGGGACAAGCCAAAACTCTGCCTAAATTCAGTAGTTATATTATTGAAGATTCAAGTGAATGTCTCACGGTAAAACACAACACCAACAACAAAGGTAATACCTGCCAGCATTGGATAGGCCCTTTTTTCTCTTATTTGGGTTTCTATTTTCCCTTCTCAGGTTTCTACCTGTGGTCCTCTCGAAGTCAGCCATACTCTGTTTGACCGATTTTCAACTTCCCGTGCATCCCGTTCTTCTCTCCTACTAGACGTTGTTTGACATGTTGCAGAAACCTCTAGAGGTGCGAACGGATAAACCCTTGCTACATGCTATGGGCCATGACAAACCATAAGTGGACACCAGACCCTGTGTGCTATTTCATCGATAGTGTTTCTTGCTATTTTTGGAGCCAACACAAAATAATTAGGTCCCTACCATCTTCCTTCCCATTGTGAAGTTGAACCCTAAGGTGCAGATCCCTATCATGTTATTTTATTTCACAGAACCGAACCTTGCATAGGAGAAGAAAAACAAAAATACCTCCTAGGGTTTCCAGATTCCTTAGTCCTACGAATCGTGTGCCCCAACCCACCACCAAATCGATAGAATCTTATCTACCTACTGAGAAATATCCTTCCATGTTCACTAATTTCCAACATAATTTTGTTGAATGGCTTTTATTTTGGGCTACAGATTTAGCATTGCCATTGTTGATTCAACCTGCTTTTTGCTAAAAAAAATAAACATTCTTCTTTTTGGTCCACTGAGTGAGTTCCAATACCTAGATGAGATTATCTTTGGGCTACTACTGTCTGGTTGAAACTCTTGGAAGGAAGGAAACGTCCTATGTCAAAGAAATGGTAATAGATAGCCAAAAGCATGATGAAAATGACTACTAGGAGAACAAGCACGAAGGTGCCAATCGAGCACTAGGAAACCGTAGGAGATGCGAGAGACTTCTATCGTTGGTGTTCACTTTGTACCAATAGATTCCCATGCTACCATTCGTAGCCCTAAAAGTGGCCCTCCTCGCTTTCACAGGGCCACTCCCTCGCATGTACAAAACCATCCATACATACACACATTATATTCAAAGAGAAAAAAGGTCTTCGATATACAAATTTTTGGAGCTTCTTCTACCGTTTTAATTTTCTCTATAATTGAAGAGTTATTGCAATCAATACTTAGAGTGCTAGCCTCAAGTTTGAACAAATTTCTTGTACAAACTTCTCTTGCCAAAACTAAGCATCCATGAACCATCGTGCAATTGTCCTTATTGAATTCCATAATCACATCTGCATTATTCATCTTACTAATGGATATCAAATTCCTTGCCAAACCTAAAATATACAACACACCAAAAAGGGTTTTAACTCTTCCATTTTTTAACCTCAATTTTACTCTTCCTCGACCTATTATTTTCTTTGTCAAATTGTCTCTCAAGAAGACTTCACCTCCATTTATCTTTTTATATTCACAAAACCCCTCCCTATGAGAATTCATATGAAAAGAATCACTTGAGTCAATCAACCATGAGTCATGGTGTTCCCTTGAGCATGTTGCAGCTACGAATAGGTACCTTGAATCTTTATTTCTAGTTTTCATTTCTATAGATGTTCCTTCATCAACCTTTTTAGACTTGTTGTCTCTTTAATAATGCCTTGTTTTACCACACTTCCAGTATTTCCTTTTGTCATAAACAATAGATTTTCTCTTAGATTTCGATTTTCTTTCTCCTGATTTCTTTTTGCTTCTTTCTTGAGAATGACCTCTCACAACCAAGGCATACTTTTGATGATAATCCTTAGAATATTTTTATCTCGTTTTCTCAGATAGCAATGTTCCTACTATATCTTCTACTTTCAATTTAGAAGCAGTATTGGTGATAGCTATAACTAGGTTATTATAGGAGTCAGGTAATGAACAAAGGAAAGTAATACACTTTTCCTTTTCATCCATTTTTACATCTACAAATTTTAATTGACTTATCTCAATGTTAAAATTATTTATATGTTCAGCCACAAAGTCACCATCATTGATCCGAAGATAATACAACTTCTTTTGAAGAAAGTTTATTTACCAGTGACTTTGTCTAATATAATGCTCCTAACTTTTCCTATAACAACATTATTGTGGTCTCTATTGATACATTCAGTAATACCAAATTAAATAAGCACAATTTGATAGAGTCCTTGCCTTCCTATCGATCTTTATCCATTCCTCATATGTCGTTCTTGTTGATTTTACTCTTGAGACCATGACCCACTAATATTTATCCACCAACAAATCCTCTGTCTTGAGTTTCCATAACTCAAAATTTTATCCATTAAACTTTTCAATTTCTACACGTGTACTTCCTATAATTTTTCCTTCACCCATATTCTTTCATGCATTGCTCCCACTCAAGAATCGATTTATCCTAAGACTGAAAATCTTACTCCTCAAACAAAGCTAAAATCTATCTCTAATACCAAATGAAGAGAAATAATACCCCGATAAACAAAATCTAGAAAAGCAATAAGTGCAGAATCAAAAGGAAAAACAAAGAAGAAGAACACATTACACAAGAATTTATCTTGGAAAACCCTTTCGGGAAAAACCTAGAAAGAATATCTCCTTATTGTATAAACTTGACCATCTTCAATACAATAATATCCTTTCACTCACTTTTTTAGCAAATTTCTTACCAAACCCTCATGCAAGTGTTGTTTTATATACCAACAACATAAGAGAGGGTTTTACAATACCATGGACCAACATTACATTAACCCAAAAATGCCCATATGTGTTTAAAAATAGCTTAAACCCCCAAAACAATTTCCTCGAGGGCTAAATAGGAGTAGAGTGTAAAGTCCTTTTAGAGTTTGCCCCACTTGAATAACATGGAAAATATTACACAAGTCTAATAGTTTGCTTATTACCACTTTGCTTGATGACTGGGCTAGTTGCATAGGGATAGGTGTATGATGGAGAAGCATTTGGCCACTAAGATCCTTTGATAGAGTTGATTATGCTTGAAGGGGACAAATTTGGGCTTCTTTCATAGTTATCGAGATCTCAATGCTTTTTTTGAGCTCTTTCCCCTTACCCAAAATCTAAGTCTGAGTTATTTATGTGTTAGATCTTTCCACCTCCTTACTGATGTTAGCTACCTCAAATGTTCGACTCTTCTCTCTTCATACTTAGCTATTTTTTGGAAATGAGAAAATGGTGTAATACAAGGTGATGGACTTTTGTAGCTCCCATGATGACGTCAACTTCTTGAAATATAGCCCACTCCTACATCAACCTCTATGCTTTTACAAAATTATGCATTGTTCATCAAGGTAAAATAGTAGATGCCAAAATTTTCATGTGTTTGTGCTTGGATCAACCTTCTAGACATTTGACTAGCTTTTATACCTTAGATAAATTTTTTATCTGGCCACTCTTTATGCCAAATTTTTTTGCACTCTATGATGATGTCAACATCTCAAAATTTTTGGCCTTGATAATTTACTTAGTTTATTTCTTAAGTCTCACCCAGTGTTTTGTTGGATTTTTTGCCACTCATAGTGATGTCAATGCTCCTTAATGTTTGGCATTTTTGTTACTCATAGTGATGTCAATGCTCATAAATGTTTGGCCTATGCCCTCCACACTTAGTTGAATTTTTAGTCTAGTGCTATGGCAAAATACCAAATTCTTCTGCCTTAGCCAAAATTCTAGGCCAAGCTAACTAGTTTGTGCATCTAGCCACCTTTCTATTTAGAATTGTTTTTTGTAGCACTGCTATATACGTGGATAATTTTATTAAGCTACACTTATTCAAGTTTTACTTAGTTTCCTATGGAGAAGATGGGATGACTCCCAAACAACAACCATATATTGGGTATAATTCATGTAATCTATGGATAAAGGTGGGTCAGGATTGATAGATTAGCGATATTATCGAGTTAGTCTCATATCAAAACTAATCACAAAGGTATTGAGAGGCAATGAATAATGTAAGCATTTGAAAGGTTAGAGTGCAATCAACCCTTTCTAATAGGGCATAGAAAGGTGTAAGGTACCTTGTTCGATGTTTCTCCATCAAGGAATCCTTGCTAATGGAAGGTCTATGAAAGGATTGGAAAATCTGGGTGGAATTCTTGTGTTGGGATAGGTCAATACTTAGGCAAGGTTTAATTTTTGCTACTTGTCCAATCTGGTGGAATTAGTCAATTTAGAACAATGATCAACCCTTTGCTTTAGATACATTGTTGATAGGTAAACTTCTTTTAAAATAGGTATTCATAAATTTATTTATGTTTGGGATATCAATCTACATAGGTGGAAGACATGGAAGGAACTTAAAGATCACTTTGTGGTTCCTTATCATCTTAAGATATTAATTTTATCAATTTAGAATTTTATCATCCAAGAGCTATGGCATGCAATAAGTTCAAGGATTGGCGATGACTCGATGATGGAAGAATTTATGAGAATTTATTGTAAACCTTTTATTGATAGCTCATTCACCCTATGATAGTAGCCGTCAAGCTCAATTATAAGTAAAATGTTAGGCTTTTAGAAACATCCTAGAGAAAATTGAGTGCACAAATTTGGAGATCTAGGGTAGTTATGTCATACAAGCTACATGCCAAAGGGTCTTACACTTTAAGCTTCCTTCTTGAGTATTATTATCTAAGTTCAAAATCTTAAATTATCAAACTATGTAAGTTATGGTAGAATTGAAATGATCAAGCATATATTTTGCTTCTATAGGATTACCTAGCCATTTTTAGTCAAATTTAAGATGGGAAGAAGATTTTTAGTTTGTTCAGTTTGATAAAGTATCTAAGTTATTTCAATAGATGATCTTAAATCACATATGGTCGAATGCTATAATTACTTTTAAAATGATAGATTTTTCCTTGTTAGTTGGAATTGTATGACCAACAATAATGATAACTACTAGTGGTGGAGGCTTAACAATGAAAAGTAACAATGGTAAAGGACTTGTATTGGTTGGAGGGAATGGCAATAGAAATGTTATTAGTGATTATAATGGATGAGGACCTTGTGTTCCTTAAAGTGGTTATGAGATAATGAAGTTGCTTCACATATCTAAAATACTTTTATAACTACATGTGTCATAAACTCATCCAACTTTGAAGGGGAAAAAGATGGTTGTAGCATGTGCAAGATTAACTCAAGTTCCTAATAGAATAGTCATGTATTTTTATTAAGAAAAGTTATAATTTAGTATAACACAAAATGATTGGAAGCTTGTACAATGGACATGGGATGTGCTTCCCAACTAGTAGGCCCATTGTTTCTTATATTTTAATTTTCCATTTTTATTATAGGTGGATTTCAATTCTAAAAAAAATTATTTTTATTTTTAATAGTTATGTCCTATGTAGGGACAATTTTGTAGGTGTAATCTCTATCTCTCTCTCTTTCCCCTCCTCCACCAAGTTAAGGCCAATTTATTAATGGCATGTAAGAGAGGTCTTAGTAGTAATGATATGGGTATTACTAGTAATGTGATTTGAAATTTAATCCATTAGTTGCTACAATGTAAAATAAAATATGTTTATTTTGTTTGCTTGTGTAACTTTTCCTTACAATGCATTTTAAATTTACATTGCTTTAAAGACTTTATGTAACTTTCAAGTATTAAATACCCATAGGGTTTGGGCCAAGTGCTTAGGAGTGAATAGTTTCATGCCAAAGACCAAGGATCAAATCACATGGATGAACATTAAACTTTTATCAAATGACATTGGCTTAACTAGTTAAATTCCTTGAATTTGAAGGAGGCGACCTAGTTTCAAATTGTGCCAAGTGATACATGCGTAATTTCCAATTTGTTATAATACAACTATGTGGTCATGATGTAATATAGGTAGGGCTCAATTCAATTCCATAAAACCAAGAAAAATACTTTTAAATGAGTTTTATAATTATGAAAATATCTATTTTAGAATAGCATATATTATATAATTATTTATTAAATAGAAGCAAGAATTAGAGAAGATCAATATTGATGAATTATTATCAAATATTGCTAAAGCACAAATATAGAAAAATGAAATTACTATATTATCTTGGCATGATAAAGCCACCTATTTAAGCAGATTACATCCATCTCATAGGTGATCAACCTCAAGTCATACTAATAAGCATTTCAAACTCTATGGGTAAGATAACTCCTCCATTTTACATCTCATTACTTGTCCAAAGATGTGTATTACAAGATTGCTTATTGGATTTTGGTACTTTTTTTGTTAGCTCCAAACTAGTGAGGGAGAAATTTAGTCTAGAGGTCACTCGTCCATATAGAGTTGTACTTTTTTATTCAAAGTTTGTGTCCCATGTTGAAATAATAAAATGCATTTATGTTTAATTGGGTCTAGTCCTTAGAACATCATTAGAATAAATGTAGCGGTTGTTGATATTCATTCTAGTTATAACCTTTTATTATCAAGAAGTCAGGAGCAACTTTAAGTGGAAATATTCAGTTTGATTTCTCATATACCTTTATTCCCTTATATGGATCTAACTTTGTCAAGTTATATCATAAGCATAATATGACCTATATATTAAGTGATCTAAACAAACCAATTAATTACATAGATTGTGCGATGTAGGATGAAGGGTTAGATATTCTTGGCATGTCAAATATTCCTCTAGGATATTGTCCACAACCTCTTTGTGTAATAAATGTATTTTTCATAGAAGTGTCATCTAAGAGATATTGATATTTGGACCATGTATTTTGATGACATAGTTTCAATAGTGAATGGATGCTAATGTAGTACTCGTAGATCTAGATGGTAGTAATTATTTTTTTTATGAACACGCACCCACCCCCTTACACACTCACTCATGCCATGTTTTGAACCTTGGACCTCCTGAAGAAGAACCAAAGCCCAAATCGTTGCGTAGTGAATTTTAGTTATAGCTAAGGTGAATTTTAGTTGCACTAACAATATTGCTAAGTATGAAGCATTATTACTAGGATTGAGAGACACCAAAAAGGAATATTATAAAATTATAAGAATTCAAAATTACAAGGCCAATATTAAATCAAGTTTGATGGACGAATCCAGTCAATCAACCTTTGTTTAAGTAGTATAAAAGTCATGTATGGGACTTGATTATGCATAGTTTTGATGCATGCAATATTACAATAATTTCAAGGATGCAATACACAAGTTCTCTTTGGTAGCCATATGTTATCATTGTCAACAATTAGATAATTCCACATGATAAAGTACACCATTAAAATTTCCAATAGATTATCTATACTAGATAGTATCAAGCATTGGCAAGTGTTCAAATATGAAAATACATAGAACAATTTTATAGTGTGTAAATGAGTTTCCCACTCAATACTTTAACACAAAATTTAAAAAATGAGAAATAGGTTGTAGAATATGACTAAGATGTTTCCAATGATATTGCAGGGCACTAATTGATTAATATTGATACTAATTTGTACCAAAAGGACTAGCATCACTTAAGTATTCATTTGATCAATAAGATGTTCCATAGAAGTCATCAACGTAACCATTGGCAAAAGACAATGAAGAAGTTAATTTGAGTACCAACTGTAACATAAAAATAAACACCATTACAACAAAGATGAAACATTATATTATATTCGTGAAAGTGATCCCTTGGGATACAAATTGACCCTTTAAGTTTGCATTTTACAATAAGATGTCCACAAGGGATAATCCCTTTTACAAATCAAACATATGGTGTATTTCATTCTTCTTCATGCTACAACAATGTGGGAGGTGGGTTTATCGTGACCACCGTGATGAACTTGAGCTTGTTGAACCTAGAACCTGCACACATGTAAATGGATAAAGGGTTTAGTAGCACCTATCACAATGATAATGATAAAATGTAATGAAATGACTAATGTAAATTGCATAAAAGAATAATGATTATGGCTTACATAAATCATGATTTAAGCATCATAACGTTAGCACTCCCCTCATTATTTTCTTGGTCATGTGATGGTGCATTTATAGGCCTTCAATATTTTTTGAGGGAAGGATAGGTGGTAAGCTAGGGCTGCCAAGTGGCAGGGACTGGGAAGCCACCTATCCTAGGCAATTGCAGTGAGTCACTAGAAGTGTCTCACTTAACTGGGAAGATGTGGCAAGTGGGTAGGTGGAAGTGGAGTGAGGTGTGAGATGTGGCAAGTGGGCAGGTGCAAGTGGAGTGAAGTGTGGAGTGAGGTGTGAGATGTGGTAAGTGGGTAGGTGGAAGTGGAGTGAAGTGTGGAGTGAGGTGTGAGATGTGGCAAGTGGGTGATGGTGATGTGGCCAGGACACATGTCAAGTGGGGAGACAAGGTATCTTATGCTAATTTTCCAAATTTAATAAATCTGGAAAATATAAACTAATGTGCAGGAAAATACACCTAAGTTTAGACTTAGGTATATTATTTTATTATGCAAAGTTGGAATGTGCAATGTGAATGAATGATGTGCAAGAATTATATGCCTAAGTTTAGACTTAGGCATATATTATTATGCAGAATTGTGATGTGCAATGCAAATGCCTAGTTTTTGGTGTCTA
Organism: Wollemia nobilis; assembly: GCA_028583015.1. Taxonomy (NCBI): domain Eukaryota; kingdom Viridiplantae; phylum Streptophyta; class Pinopsida; order Araucariales; family Araucariaceae; genus Wollemia; species Wollemia nobilis. Next base: position 8,444,314 of record JAQPPZ010016858.1, on the reverse strand, counting down.
CAGATGCCCCTTTTTGTACAGTGTTGTGTAAAACACACTGCGATGCAAAAACAAAGACACTTGGCTTATTTGGATGGATAAATGGACTCAAATATTCTCAATGCAAAGAATGAATGACTTAAAAATTTTAATTTTAGCTTACCCCCTCAATTGGCGAATGGGTAAAGAATGAAACCCATGAGCCAATTGACCAAATGTGGATGATGAAAGGAGGTGGTTGATTGAATGATGTGGATGTGATGCAAATGTATGGTATTTTGATCAACTTGATACCCCAAGTTTGGGATTGTTTGTGTTTTTGTCAATTTGCTTTTGGTTTGTTGTTGGCAATTATTGTGGTAAAACCATCAACCATGTTTGTGAGCTTGTGAGTCCCGCTACTATTAATAATCACTCCTGTGCATTGGATCCAACACACTAAGACCTACTTGAGTGATTTTTTATTAATACCGGATTTTATTTGATTGTTTTTCGCTTTTGACCCAACAAAAGGGGTTTAAGGATAACCTTTTGCAAATTTTGCTTGAACACATTCAAGCTCAAATATTGAGGGACTTATCTAATCTAATTCCATAGAGATTTGATTTTGAATGAGTGTCCTTATGGTGAGCTATGAATCCTATTGGATTGCATGGATTTCTAGTCGCTACAACCACTAGGTGTATAGGGTAATTTACTAGATACAAGGCTCACTTAATGATGTGATTATGATGATGATGATTGTGAAAATGCATGATGTTATGGATGCAAATGTTAGAAATAAAGATCAATTTGGATGCCCCAAGCTTGGGATTGTTTGTGTTTTTGAAAATTTGCCTTTGGTTTCATTGATGTGCAAAATGTGTGGTAAAATCTTCGACCACGTTTAGAGTTATTATTCTAATATAACTTTAAAAATCCCTTCCAAATGATGGGTTCAAGGAACCATCAATTCATGAATTCAATACTCAAGTGATTTTTTATTATACCACGTTTTTATTTGATTATTTTTCGCTTTTGTACCCAACGAAAAGGGCTTAAAGATAACATTGTGTAAATTCGATTTAACACAACCAAACTCAAATATTGAGGGACCTAGCTGATTTAATTCCATAGTGAGTTGACGTTGAATGTTTGAATGAGTGTCCTTATGGTGATGAGCTACCCATTCGATCAGATTACATGGATTGCTAGTAGCTGCAACCGCTATGTGTATAGGGTAATCCACTAGATATGAGGTTCACTAAATGATGTGATGATGATGAAGACTACGTTTGTGAAAATACATGATGTGATGGATGTAAATATTGGAAATTGAGATCAAGTTGGATGTCCCAAGTTTGGTGTGGACCTGTGTTGTCGTAATTTTACCTTAAGGTTTGATTAACATGCAAGATGATGAAGTAAATGAATCAATCACCCTAGGAGACCATTGTCCTAGTGAATGTTAGCAATTCCTTAATGCAAAATGATGAAGTATAAATTTTCTATGTTTTGTAACCCCATGGAGTAGGCGTCAATGACCACCTTGGGTAAATCTGCTTGAACACAGGCCACTCAAAAATTGAAGGTCCAACCTAATTTAATTTTGAACATGATGATGTGAAATGCTTTTTTTAATGTCCTTATGGTAATTTATCCATCCTATCGGATTGTATAGATTAAAAATCGCTGCAACCACCAGGTTTCTAGAGTAAATTACTAGATACAAGGTTCACTTAAGGCTGAGTGGAAGAAGGAAATGCATATCTCTATCCCATGGAGCAGTCCAACTACATGACTTTCTTAGGGGGTTGAGATTATAGCACTTCGATTATTTCGAAAGCCTTGTTGAGATTGAATTTGACCAAAGAAATTGGGTTACCTTTGGAGATTTTTTGGATTGATTTGACCAAAGGGGTAGGTGCCTTTGGAGCCTTTTGAATTGAGTTGACCAAAGAAGTTTGTTTATCTTGGAGCTTTTGAATTGAATGTGACCAAAGGAGTTTAATTTCTTTGGAGATTTTTGAATTGAATGTGACCAAAGGGGTTGATTCCTTTGGAGATTTTTTTTTAATTGAATGTGACCAAAGGGGTTGATTCCTTTGGAGCTTTTTGAATTGAATGTGACCAAAGGAGTTTGATTCCTTTGGAGCTTTTTTGAATTAAATGTGACCAAAGGAGTTTTTGTTCCTTTGGAGCCTTTTGAATTGAATGTGACCAAAGGGGTTGATTCCTTTGGAGCTTTTTGAATTGAATGTGACCAAAGGAGTTTGATTCCTTTGGAGCTTTTTGAATTGAATGTGACCAAAGGAGTTTGATTCCTTTGGAGATTTTTGAATTGGATTGACCAAAGGGGCTTGATCCCTTTGGAGCCTTTTTGAAATGAATGTGACCAAAGGGGCTTATTGGGGAAGGTGTAAGACCTTGAACCCCCCTAGTTGTTTTTTTGTGATTGTTTATGTATATGTGTAATGATTGATTGTTTAAATTTTTTTTGTACATGTGATGAAATGAATGGCTTATGAATGAATGTGATTGGTGGTGATGTATGCAATTGAATGAATGATGTTGCTTTATTGATCATTTTGCAAAGAGGTTATGAACCATTTGAATGAATTGTGTTGCTTTATTGATCGTTTTTCAAAGAGGTTTTGAACCATTTGAATGAATGGTGTTGCTTTATTGATCGTTGTTCAAAGAGGTTTTGAACCATTTGAATTATTGGTATGCTTTATTGATCGTTGTTAAAAGAGGTTTTGAACAATTTGAATGAATGGTATGGCTTTATTGATCATTGTTCAAAGAGATTTTGAACCATTATTTAGCAAACTTTGCCTTTATTTCTTAATAAGGGGTACCAATATAACCTAGTTTTTGGTGTCTACACCAACAAACAAGATCAAATATTGAATATATCTAAATACCTATTCCTTTTAGAGAAAGGAGAGTATATTACATGAACATGGTATTATGAAGATGTATTTGTTTGTAAATACAAATGAACTAATACTTTTAGACAAAACTTGAGACCTACTAATGAACTATTGAAGTCAATCATTGAGAAGTTGAAGAATTTGCTTGATGCAAAGATCATTATTCTAGTTTGATACTATACATGAGAATTAAAATTGCTTTCTATGTGGAAGAAGAATGTAGAGATAAGATTATGCATGGACTTTTAAAATATAAATAGAGCATGTTTGAATAAATCCACTGTCTAAAATGGATTATTGTTACAATTGTCATAGGTTTAGAGAAGATGTCAGTATTGGATAATTTTTTGTATACAATCAGATCTTGGTGAAGAAGAAAGACAAGCACAAGGTATTTTACTATGCCATGGGGTACATTCATGTAAATTAAAATGCAATTTAGACTAATTAATGTATATTCTAATTTTGACTTTGGTCTTTTAATGCAATTGAGAAATTGATTATGATTTATATGAATGACATGAATTTTATTTGAAGAAAATATGTGATCATATAGAACATTTGAGATGTCTTCAAGAGCTGTAAAAATATGGTTTTTTTAATTGCAAAAAGTATTTCTTTGGGGTTATAACATGAAAGTTGTTGGAGCATATAATTGGTAACGAGAAATTTATAATTGATTCAACCATAAAGGCTATCTCTTTACCTAGGTATAAGAATATATTGTATTATTTTAATAGAAAGACTAATTTCTCAAAATATCATTCCATACAATGTCGAGCTAACAAAAAAGGTAATTGAAATGATGAAGGTGCAAAGACCAAGTGGATAGGAAAATCCAAAAATTCCTTTGTGAGAATCAAATATGCCATCATATAGCTTAGGTATTATTCATACCATATTACAGAGAATATTTTTAGATTATTTTTTATTTTTTGTCACTATCTTATTACAAAATAATAATGAGGGGTATGAGTAGCCTATAGATCTTATTCAAGCAAATACCTAATTATATCACTATAGATAAATAATCTTATGTCCTAATTAAGGCCCTATAGACCTTGAGACCTTATATTTTACAATTTAAGATTGTTTCATATGTCCCTCATCATAGTATTATAAATATTCTAAGTAGAGATAAGTGTGATGGAAAGAATATTAGATTTATTGTATAAACAAAATAATGACTTTGATATCAAGCATATAACACTAATTTATAGACAAGGTTTGGCAAATATCATGACTTAAAGAAACTTTCAAGAATTTTGGATACACTAGGTTGAGGATGACAATGCTTTTGATTTAATTTTTAATTGGTTATATGGGATTGAAATGGGCCTTACCCATATTACATTATGACCACATAGTAGTATTACAACAACTTGGTTATTATGCATGTATCACTTAGTAAGATTCAAACCCGTGTCTCCTTGAAAATTGAGGATTTTAATCTATTGAACTCATGCCATTTGATTTGATATAAGGTATATTTTGGTATTTTATATAAACTAATTAGTATAAGCATGTTGCATATAGTTTCTTAATATCACAACCACCACATGAATTGAATAAGTTTTAAAAGCCAATCTTGGAATAGAGGGCTATAAAATATTGTATTCTCTATAATCAACTATACTAGATGAGTCTACAAGATGTCTTGTTAAAGTGTTTACTATAAAATTAGACAAATAGAATGGTTTAACATATGCATACAAGATAGTGTGAAAGGAAACAATGCAAATAAAGTGAAAATATACAAAATCCTCAATTTTAGTTGTATTGGCCCATTTTATTCAATGAGGTGTTTCAAGGATCTTAAGTCTTATTCACAATTTTAATTACTAACAAGAAGTCAAAATCTACCAATCTTGTCTTTAATACCAATATAAGTAGAAGCCCCTTATCAAAAATAGGAATGAGACTTTATTGAAAAGACTAACCCACCTTCTAGCAAGCAACATAAGTGGATTTTGATAATTTTTGACTATTTCACAAATTAGGTAGAGGCAATCTCTACAAGGAAGAGTGAGACCAACAAGTTGTTCAATTTCTTGAATATTTTATTCTTATATATTGTTGTTTGCTTTAGTATTCCCAAAAATATAGTCATAAATAATGGTCCTCCATTTTCCACTAAAATGATAAGCTTTTTCCAATAGTATAAAATTGTATTTGGTCATTCTTCTAATTTTTATAAACAAAGATATATATTGGATGACATTTGCAATAGGAATCTGGCCAATATTATTTTTTGTTTTTTACATGGTGGAGTCGGTAACCACCACGATGATATGAATATGTTGTTTGCCTCTATGGCCACCATGGTATTTCTCCATGCAGTTTGCCTCAAAAGTTGTCACACAATACTCCATGCAGTTTGCCTCGAAAGCTACTACATAGTACTTTGTGCAGTCCACCCCTATAACCACCACGTCACATTCATTTTAAACCTTTTACATCACTAAAAGCACCTTGAAAGGGACAAGCATTCAGTTCAATGAGGTCCAAGATTTGAACCCTAGGTGTTTGTCCCCCTTATGGGGTTTTACCACACCAATTGGTCTACACCTTAGACCAATCTAATAAATATTGTTAAGAAGGTGTTGAATAATAATAAGAGATCATAGTATTCGAAGATCAAGTGTGCATTATGGGATGATAATATTACTACTCAGAGCACTATAAATAAATCACCTTTTTAGATAGTATATGAAGTTGAAGCTATTGATCCTACCAATGTTGAGTTGCTTGTTCTTAGACTATTATAAGTTTTTTAGTAGAACATGATGATTTATGAAATTATCAATCAACTAGTGGAGTTGGAGGAAGAGAGAGATGTGATATATAAAAATTTAGAATAATATTCAAGAGGAAGATGAGGCAATGGTTTGATAAAAAAAAATTAAGTAATTTTTTAGGTTGAATATTGAGTGTTGAAATGGGATGGTGCCAAGGAAGACAAATATAAACATGTAAAATTTGACCATCTTTAGGTGAGGCCTTTCACTGATAGTCAACTTGATGCTAATTATTTTGGGTTGAGAACACTGAAGCAAGATAAAATAGAGTTCCTTGTCAATAGGCAACATCTTAAGCCTTTATTTTCTTATTTTAAATTTTGTGGCCATGGAGGCCACAAAAAAAACTTAAAAATTACCTTATAGTAGTGAAAAACTTGAAAGGTTATTGTTATAAAAGTTCCAAGTTGAAAATCTATTTGGGCATTTTAGAAAGGTTATTGGTTTGATAGTATATCCTATGTTACCCATATGAGGTCATGGTTAAGCATGAGGCTATGCTATGCATTTTTACAACACCTATTTTTATCTTCAAAAATAGTAATTTTTATTTGTAGGTTGGGCAAGTTCAAGTTTAGCTAGTTCGTCATTTTCATTTCATAGGTCCAACTAGTTTACTTTAGTTCAAAGTAAAACCATTATTGAATCCATAGTTTCCTATGCTCTAATAAATAAGGGAATTGATATTAAAATAAACATTTGAAGGGTTGATTAATCAAAGGGGATTTGAAGATACCATAACTAGAATTTAGTAAGATAGTTTTGATAATTATATTGTTTGTAGGTTGTATCCCTTTCACTACAACTTTAATTGGCTATATTATATCTAAGGTTGTTTCATTTATTTCAATAAAATTAGTTAAGAGCGAATAAATTTTTGTTCACTAACTTTTAAACCCTCTATGATGATTCAAAGTGGATCAAAATTTACAAAGTTACTATCCCAATCCTAATTGAAATCATGTAGTGTTAAGTTGCATCAAGATGCATTTTCAATTGTTCTAGCTCATTATTGACACTTTTTTGACATATTAGAATGTGAGAACATGGATTTGGATGGAATATAATTACATCCAAAATTAGGTTTACATCAAATTAGATAAACATTACGTAATATAGAAAGGTGGTGAGTAATATAGAATAGCATAGGTCTAACTTTAAAGGAAAACTAAGTTTAGATGGAAACACTTCAAATCTTCAATGCAAAGATAATCATTAATTGAACATGATTGAAAAATCAATGTCTTAATTTAGAAGGAAAGGGAAAAACTATAACGAGAACATAATTTTGTGTGTATGAGAGAGAGAGAGAGAGACTTATGTTATAACACTATTGAATTTATTATAATTTGGCTCTTCATGTCCCCTCATTCCACACCATAGATAATAGCTTAGTGAACCAAGATTTTGATAGGTTGAAGCCTTGCATGTATGTGATTCTAGCCTTTGTATATCTTAACTTATAAATAGACTTTTAGGTATTTCCCCTATACTAAGCATACTTGTACCTTACTTAAGGATTCATTTAATTAATCAAATTGTGTTTTGACCTCTTTTTCATATTTTTTTTCTTGATAAAAGGGGTTGAACTCGGGTCCCCCACCCTTAAAAAATTTCATCTCTCTTCTTTAGAGCTTGAGAGTTTATAAATAGATACAGTTCTCATCTCAATTGAGATGCTATAGATAGAAACCTACATCATTTTACATAAAATATCTGAATTCTTGATTTTCATTTTCTAGATCTTTTCAAACCTCTGTATGAATATAATTACTCCAAAATTTAGCATATTCCTTGATATTTTTCTATAGCAACCTCCACAATGCCAAAAATTCACCTCTACTATCTATGCCTTGCATATTAGTAGAGTAATATATCCAAAACATCGCACTAACATAGTTCACTTTACCAAACCTGGATTTCTAGTTTCCTTCCTGAAACACAAGTGCAACCACAAAAATTATAATAAATAGTCTAAATAAACACACATTATTGTTACAAAATAAAATAGATATTACCAATGGAAAATATTAAAGTAAATATTAATCATTAATTGATTTAGGCAATCAACAATTTTTGTCAGCTTCAACTAAACTTTCTACTTCCTCTAACCATGGAAAGGAGATGTTAACTTCATGATCCTCAACCAAAACCCCTCTACTGGCTAGCTTATCTGCAAATTTTTTCCTTCCCTTAATATTTGTGTAATTTTGATTTCTTCAAACTCTTTAGCACGATCTTGAATTTCCATAATTATCTCTTGTATGTTCCATGGAGCCTTTGCTTTCCTCAAAATTGCATTTATTACTATGAGATAATCACCTTCCATTCAAACTCTATTCCATTTCATTTGCTTACATATTTTTAAACCTTCTAAAGCTGCCCAAGCTTCAACTTCACTATTTGTCTTAAATCCACAATTGAAAGCATAATGAGGTAAAATCTCTCCTCTATTATTTCTAATTATTCCTCCTCCTCCTGCTGCTAGTCATGGGTTTCCTTTAGATGATCCATCAAAATTCAACTTAACCCACTCCACATATGGTGGTTTCCACTTTATATTCTTTACCTTATTTTTGCTTCTCTTGTACCCAACATCATAATTTCATTTAATGACTTGACTCCATCTATAAAGACTCTCTGCTTCCAAATTAGGGATTGGGTGAGTTGATAGGGTTGGTTTAGACTCCTCTATGGCTAGACATATCTTCTTTTTCATTACCTCTAAACTGCTTCCCTTTCCTTTAAATATTCTTCTATTCCTTTCTAGCCATATAGTCCAAAGTATTGTATCTTTTGATATATCCCATATTGTTTGTAAAACCTCATTTTTATAAGTGCTCTGCCATTGCTTTAAACAATATTCAATTATGCTATTAATCACCATGCATTTACCAAACATTAAGAATCCATTGCCATACATTCTAGACTATTGAGCAATGTCTCAAGATATTGTCAATACTCTCCTCCTTATTACAGAAAAAACATTTAGAGGGGCCATGAAAAACCCTTTTCATAAGGTTATCCAAGGATAAAATTATTCTATGACCTACTAGCCAAACAAACATTTTAACTTTAGGAATGCTTGGGCTATCCCAAATATGTCTCCAAATTCCAGTGATATTATTCTAATGTTGGTGTTGAACATTATATCCACTTCTTGTTGTGTATTCTCCCGAGCTATTCAACTCCCAAATTAATTTATCCTTGGCATCCTTTGGAATAATTATAGTTGTTATCTTTCTAGTCAATTGCCTCCTAGAATAAATGTCTTGTATACTTGTGAAATAATCTTCTTTCCATTTGCATCTTCCTTCTCGATCCTTGTACAAAAGGTTTGAAGCCTATCACCGTATTTGTATTGAAGCAATCTCATCCAAGGTTTCAAAAATGGATCTAAATTGAGTGGTTTTTTATCACACCAAGTATCCATCCAAATAGAATTTTTTTCTCCAGTTCCCACCACCCATATTAAACGTTTAATCATAAGATCAATAGATTTTTGTAAACCATTCCAAAGAGAAAAACCGTTTGGAAGAGAGAATGCAGTAAATATTAAACTTGGGTCATTGGGATCAACATACTTAGAAGAATTCTTGCCCATTGTATTTGACTCTCTTTGTACAATATCTAGATAACTTTTCCCCTAAGAGCTAAGTTTTCATCTATAAGAGCTCTTAAACTAAGACCTCCCCTAGTTTTATCATCATACAACTTGCTCCATTCACCAAAAAAAAATTTATTTTATCATGTAAACCTGACCATAAAAAGGATCGCATAATAAAGATTAAACTTTTTTCAATTTATTTTGGCATAGAATACAAAGACATATAATATGTTAGAGTGGAATGTAATACAAACTTAATTAACTGCACTCTTCCTGCTAAAGATAATCATCTACCTTTCCAAGCTGGAAGTTTATTTTGAACCTTACTAATAACTAGATTCCATAAATCTATCCTCATTCTCCCCTCAAATAAAGGCATCCCTAGATAAGTTGTTGATAAATTTGCCTCCTTCATTTGAAGCAACCTATAAATTCTTACTTGATATTTGCGAGAGTGTTAAGAAAGTAAAATTTGGATTTAGTCCTATTAATTTTTTGCCCTAAAGCTCTTTCGTACTATTTTAAAAAGTTATTCAAAGCTTTGGCCTCATTTATCCTTGCCCTTCCAAAAAGGGTTGTATCATCTACAAACTATTGATGGGTGATGTTATCGATGTTATTACTAACTTTAAGTCATCTTATAAATCCATATTAATAAGCCTTATTCAAGTTCCTACTCAAAACTTCTACCATAATAATGAACAAATAAGGAGATAGAGGATCTCCTTGTCTATGGCCTCTCTTGGTTTTAAAATATTTTGTCACTAATCCATTGACCAACACTGAATAATAAATTGTAGAGACACAAGATTTAATCCATCTAACCTATTTCTTCCCAAAAACCAAACTTATCTAAAACTTCAAAAGGAAAATTCCATTTAACCCTATAATAGACTTTACTCATATCAAGTTTTAAGACCATAGATTTCTCTTTTCTTGAAGTTATTGAATGTATAACTCCATAAGCTACTATGATCCCATCCAAAATTTATCTCCCTTTTACAAAAAATCCTTGCTCTTCTAAAATGATTTTGTCTAACAATGACCTTAATCTATTCGCCATCACTTTGGAAATAATCTTATAAGACATATTACATAGGCTTATGGGTCTAAAAGAATCAAATAATTCAACATCCTTCTTTTTGTGAATTAGGGTATGATAAGTTGCATTTATTTTATAAGGAATGTATTGTTTTACCCTAGACTATTCCACTGCCACCAATGAATAATCCTTCACTATATCCCAATTATGTTGGTAAAAAATTGCAGAGAGCCCATATGGACCAGGGGATTTATCCTTATTAAAAGAGCTAAATGAACTTCTTCTAGAGTAATAGGCTCCATCAGTTTCCTATTGTTTTTATTTGTTATAACTAAAGGAACATCTTGAAGAAGTTTATCATCTTTTTCATATTATTCATATGCTTTCTCACTTTTATTTGTTTTTAAAAATAAATAAAGTGAATGTTTAGTGCCCAGGAAATAGGCATCCAATTAATTATGAAGTTTATATTTTTGTTTATACAAAATAATTTTTATTTATAAAAATATCAAATTATTTATTTATACAAGGGATTATCCCTTTTGCTAATTGTTTCTATGTGTTTTACTTTATCAACCTAATGTAGGAGGTTGAATAACCTCACATATTCCTTTCTCACCCTCTAGATGGCTTTGAGGGATAACACCTAAGAAGGCAATACTTTTTGTTCATTTGGTTTATCACTTGGGTAGGGAAAACATGTAAGATGTTTATAATGAGTACATTTCATGCAAAATATCACTACTATTTAAATATTAAGGGTATCCTTGGGTGTTAGGTAAGACCCACCTCAATTATACTTTTTTTTTTGAGAAAAAAAGGTTGTACTCGGGCCTTCCACCCTTGATAGATCACAACTCTCTCCTTTGGAGCTTGAGAGTTTACAAAAAAATTCAATTCTCATTTCAGTGGAGTTGCTATATCTAGATACCTACATTTATTTTCATAATAAAGTATGAATTTTTTATTTTCATTTTCTATATCTTCTTCAATTTTCTTTGTAAATACAATTATTACAAAATTCAACATCTTTCATCTTGACATTTTCTTGCAACATCCTTCACAATACCAAAAGTCCACTTCTACTATCTATGCACTACATCTTAGTAGGGTAATATTTATAAAACATCATGCTATAATAACCCCCTTTACCAAATATGGACTATTAGTTTTCTTCCTGAAGCATAAGTGCAACCACAATAACTATAATAAATAGTTTATATAAAAACACATTAATGTTATAAAATACAACAAATATTACCAATGGAAATATTATAGTAAATCTTAATCATTATCTGATTCAGACAATCAACATTTTCTTATCAACTTCAGCTATAACTACTTCCTCTAACCATGGAAAAGAGAATTTAACTTCACGATACTTTATTAAAACCCCTCTATTGGCTAGCCTATTTTCACAGTTCTTCCCTTCCCTTAACGCATATGTAAACCTTATCTCTTCAAACTCTGTAGCAAGGTCTTGTATTTTCACAATGATCTCTTGTATGTTCCATGGAGCTTTTGCCACCTCAATTATACTTCAACATTGACTTCCTTTTATAAAAAACATAGGAGAATTTGTTTTGCTTATTGTAGATAAAACAACCAATGATTGAACTAATCTATCTAAATAAGAACAGAGCAAAAAGTAGACAATAAAGATAATTTTTAAAACAACAAAATTTAGGGACCAAGCAAAAACATGAGAAAAGTATTCCATGATAATATTATCCATTTGTTTGATTGTATATAATTATTTCATTTTTATCAGCCTAAAGTAAGAGGTAATTGAAGGAACAATCATAGATAAGGAAGCATCTATTGACCCATTTATAGCTTTAGTTTTCCTCATTTTTACATTTCTCTTAGATGGAATTATGGTCCATCCTTAATCTACTGAGAGCTTAGCATTTGCTTTTGCTATTTTCTTGAGTAGTAGATGATCCATAAGAGGGTAGTCTTTAATCTTATGGTTTTTCACTTGGTAGGGAAAGAAAGTATTCAAGAGGTTTATGGTGATTACGTTTTGTGCAAAACAAATTTATGAGTTTGAATATTAAGGGTATCCTTGAACTCTTGAGCAACATCCACCTCAATTATACCTTAATGTTGACTTACTTTTGTAGGGAAGCATATTAGAATATATTTTGCTAGTGGTAGATAAAATATCCAAGGGTTGAACTAATCTATCCAAATAAGATCAAGCAAAAATACTATTTAGAAATTCAAACCAAACACACACACACATTGAAATAAAAAATATTAAAAACAACAAAATTTAGAAACCAAACATTAATATAAACAAATTATGAGATAAACAATATTAAAAACAACCACATTTAGAAACTAAACATTAATATAATCAAAGTATTCCAGAGGAACAATATAATTTTTTGAATAGCCTATTTAAGGAATTTAAATAAAAATAACCTTTAATCAAATTTTGTATCCTATCAAACTTAATAATACCTACACCTAAGGTCTAAGCATGTTTTTCTACTAAATATAACCAACAAACAATCTTAATAAAATTCTCAAACTAAAAAATAATTTGTCGTCCCCGAGGGTTAGGTGGATTGGTAAGTGCTTGTGTGGCCAGACATGTATCAAGAAGACACCCAAGTTCAAACCTTGGGGGCAGCCTGTTTGCAAAGTTAGTAGTCTAATCTGAATCCTCTGAGTGCGCGTTAGACCGACGATGACAGTACAAATCTTGAGCAACTGGTGGTCCCATTCACGTCAGGTCAACAATAATGAAATGGAATAGGTTTGATGGAAGCAACCCCTGTGGTTTAAACCTTACACTTATCGATTACTAAAACAAAATAGTGTGGTTGTGACCAACTCTCCTATGTAACCCAAAAAAACATAATTATCGTATTTACGATTTTATAAAATATAAAAATAAGAAGACATGTTCTCACCTTATGAAATCCTATGAAAATAAAATTTTCAAACTTGCTTAAACATCATTCCTTGATTTATAAGTTATTAGTGCACCAAATAATAAAAAAATGAAAATTAGACAAGTATAACCTTATTAAAAAAATCTCATTCAGATTCAATGAATAACTATTTTTGTACAAATGCGAGAAGACATGTTCTCGCATTATGAAATCCTATGAAAATAAAATTTTCAAACTTGCTTAAACATCATTCCTTGATTTATAAGTTATTAGTGCACCAAATAATAAAAAAATTGACAAATTAAACAAGTATAACCTTATTAAAAAATCTCATTTAGATTCAATGAATAACTACTTTTGTACAAATGCAAAGAAAATATTGATAAGCTCAACTCTCCCTCTTATAAAAGATATGGTGGGATAAACATCCTCATCGTAGGTGGTAAAAGTTTTTTCCACTAACCAAATTAAAAAAAAAATAAAGAAAATAATTATAATTAAAAATAATAATTATAATTAATTAATAGCAAAATACATAAACATTATAATAGTTTTATTTATTCAAAAAATTTATTTAAAAAACGAAAACATGTATTATATTTGATTAAAATTTTAACTATTAAAAAATATTATAATAATTTACATAAAAGTATATTTACTTTTCCAAAATTAAAAATTAACATAATTTTTAAAGTCCATAAATATTAACAATATAAACTTCATGCTAGACTTAAAATTGGTCACTATCGCATACACTTTGTCTGACTCAAAATTGAAACTTAAATACTAGATTCATAAACATGTGTATTGATTTACGGGGTGTGCTAATCCTACCCACCATTTTTTGTATGATTAAACATTATTTTATTAATATAATGGCTTTTTCATCGAGAGAGAGAGAGAGAAAAAAAAAAAAAATATCTCATAGTATTTTAGTAGGCGTAATTATTAATATTTTGATAGTTTGATCCGCTAGATTGATAAGTTTAAATTTTTATTAAGAGGAGATTCGTGTTCAAACCTTTGAAGCAAGCTTATTTAAGGTAAAGGTAATAGACTGTCCTGACTTTATTGAGCACACGCCAACCCAACAATGGTTATAACAATCCTCCCTCACGCCAAGTTGTTAACAAGGAGGTGAGATAGGGGTTATTGTGGCGCAACACCAATTCCAAGTTGTTAACAACAAGGTGAGGTAGGGGTTATAGTGGCACAACTCCAATTTCAAGTTAACAACTAGGTGAGGTAAGTGGGTGGATTGATAAGTGTTTGTCTGGCCAGACATTTATCAAGAAGACACTCAGGTTCAAACCTTGGGGACAGGTAGTAGTTCTCCAGTCTATTTGCAAAGGTAGTAGTCTGACCTGAATTCTTTGAGTGCATATTGATGATGATGGTATGAATCTCAAACGAACAATGATCCCCTTCATGTCGGGTCAACAATAACGAAGTGAAATAGGTTTGATGGAAGCAACCCCCATAGTTTGAACCTTGTACTTGTCAATTACTAAAAATAGTGTGGTTGTGACCAACTCTCCAATGCAACTGAAGAAAAAAAAAAACAAGGTGAAAAAAAAAAAGGTGAATTAAGGGTTATAATGGCACAACTCCAATTTAAATCTTATTAATAAAAAAAGAAATATTACTAATTTTTCTAATAAAAATTCAAAATTCATATCTATTTTATATATCGTAAGATCAATATTTCTATTAATTCATTTGTGTGTAATGTGTTGTTATGATAAAATCTTTAAATTTATTTTTTAATTTTATTTTAAAAATTGAGCTTTGAATTCTCTCCTAAAACATTTAAATACTAACCATAAATGAGATAGCTTGTTAAACTGCAACGAGATAGGTGTACGTGTCTGATTGAGCTTGTTAATTCGCAATAAACCCTACATGGACCTTGCTTTAAACATGGGCACGTCACCACTTGCATCACCATTATCCTATGCCAGCAATCTTTTAGTCATGCTGAAGAAGATAACATTAAAATTAAAGAGGAATGGTATGGCTGGTCTCTTTTACTCTTTTATATCGTTGAGTCAAACGATTAGAAGCTTCTGCTGACAGTTTACAGCCTAAATTCATTTAGATAAAAATAGATTGATCACAAGGAGGAGGTTCGAATCGCAGGCTTCTCAGGCTTCTCACAATGGTTGGTACCCCGATCTCTTTTTACCAACTCCATTCAGATTATTATTAGTTTTAAAAAAATTTAATCAAATTATGTAGGGTTTGTATAATAATTTTACAAGCATATTTTGCCTCTAGAATTCCAGTGATTGGAGTGAAATCTGTTTCGCACACCCTTTAAATGTTGGTGAAAACCCTTTTAATTTTTTCTCGTAACGTTTTTGTCTACCGGGAATTAGAATTACTTCTGATTTACTCCACAAATCAGTCTATGCAGGCGAAATCTTGACGCGTAGGGTGTTGGAGTGCCTTGATTTGGCCCGAACAATACCAAAATTTAGCCTTTAAGATAAATTTGATAGCTTTACTCCACAAATCAGAGTATGCAGTGGGAATCTTGATTCCTAGGTCTTTGGAGTTCCTTTCATGGGTCCAAAAATAGCAAAATTTGCTTCTAAGATAAATTTGATATCTTTAAATTTGTGCTTTAAGGAATTGGTTGCCCTGAAGAGTGTATAAAGCTGGGCGAGATATAAGATTAGGGTATGATAGATTTGGGTTATGTGTGTTGTTAGCTTTTCATGTGTTGTATTTGTTTGTGAGAATTTTTCCAGACAACATACGTGTCCTATCATCAGGAGTGAGAAAATTGCGAGGTTAGTTGGGGTTAAGCCCAAAAATGGCAGAGGTTTGGTGGAATAGGGAGGTGCTGAAGATCATTTTTCCTCTTATGAATGGGGTAGATCTGGCATCCTGTATGTGTGTGTGTAGACAGTGGAGGGACATTGCCAAAGAGGATTACTTTTGGAAAAATGTGTGTGCCAAGAGATGGCCCTCTCTGTGTAAAGACAAGAAGCCTCCCCCAATTGGGGCATCTAGGGGTTATCATAAGCTCTACATGAGCCTCTGCAAAAGGCACAGAAAGCTCCTTCCAGCCTCCAGATTGAGTTTTGATGACATTGAATTCTATGTTGATATTTGGTTGGGTGATCGGTCTGTGTATTCCAATGTGGTCCCTGGATCCCTACTTCGGTCTGGGATTATGAAACCCCCTGCTGGAATTTGTGATCTAATGAAAGACCATCTCAAGAGCCTCTCTTGCAAGATGACAATTCCTGTGAATCCAAGGTTCAAGGTTATGTTCAGTGACAGCATTCGAGTTTCCTTGCTTGTTGGGCGAAGGGACCAAGACAAGGTTGCTTGCATTATTAATAAGAAAGGCTTTGATTATGTTGATGGACCAGCATACAGGGCACTTGCCTTTGATTACTTGCAATTTTCGCCCATGTATCCGTTTGTGGGACAGATCAGAGCCTGGATGTCATTGCTTCTAGTGGACTCCCAGGATGGCAAGGTGGGCAGTATGGATGTCTTTGGGATTGAAGTGGACTTTTGTGATGCTGCAAATTCAGACAATGAGGTGCTTTGGCTTTTAGACATGCTAGATTGGAATTGAATGTAAAGCTCAGTGCATGGGAACTGTCTTTGGAGCTTAGATGAACTCAAACAGTAAGATCACCTATGCATTTGAGTAGGTATGTTTGTTTGGATGCATCATGCAGTTAAGTTCAATAAGATTTGAATGATGTTTTTGTAACTGTACATTGCTTTATCAAAGTGTTGCCTTAAGAAAGTATTTTTATATCTTAAGAAATTTGTAATGAGGTGTTCTCTTAATGCTTCCTGGTAATTAAGCAAGCATAGTAACTGCCTTGCTTATATGGATGTTGTAAGGAGGCAAGGAGCTCCATTTTAGATTGTTTCTGACTTAATTCTGTAAGGAAGAAAGTCACTGTAAATGTATTGGAATTCTCTCTTTTTATTTCTCTTTGTGTATGTGATATGCCTCTCTTTCTGTTCAACTTGTTTCTTTTTTTTGGCTTGTCTCTTCATGTGCGTCTAGAAATTATTACATAATTTTTGGTTAGTAAGGTTGTCAACAATTGGATTTAGACTAATGTGGGAAGCTTCAGAGGGTCAATTCGTATTGACCATGTTTGTTATGACTTATGGTTTGATATTTCACCTATGAATTTGATCCTTGATGTTATGTCTTAAGCAATTAATCATATTTTTAAGATTTTCTGTTTCTGACGCTGATCCATAACACATTTCTGACACAAAGATATAATTTATCAGTGTTCCCTATGGTGCTTACTTGTGCATATATGAAACTGCTTTAGAGAAGAGGCAGCTTGTGTCTACATTAATTATGATTAGATACTGAATGCCACACCTAATGTTTTTAAAGAAGTTCTCATGCCAATTTCTTTGGATTTCATCCTAATTCCTTGAACTCATCTTGACACTTTCAAACTGATGGACGATAAGGCATGTGACATTATGTCTGATAATAATTCTGGACTTGTTTTCAGCATATGTGCCGGGTTCCAAAGGTTTTGCTAGATGCAAAGGGTAATAAGCTTAAAAGTTTGGGAAAAAGTTGATAAAATAGGTCAACAATGATACTAAAATATTTACATACAACTAATAGTAACCAAAATTTAATTATATGTAACAAATGAATGGCAGAAAAATAATAAACTGAGATGCTGTGCATTGGTCATTAGTTGAAAAGTGTTTCCTCTTTGTTTTGTCTGTTATAGATATATACATATTTGTTTTTTTTTTTTTTTTTTAGGTTTTTTATATCAATGAAGATTAAGAAATAAGGTTTTGTGCTTTGGTCTCAACAGGTTTGGCCAACTTGACAAGTTCAGGCTCAGGCTAAACCTCAGTAAGGTGTGGCTGAACATTGTGACTGTGCCATTTATAGCATTAGTCATCTACCTTCACTGTCTCTATTTTGGTTGTCTTTAAGCTGACAAGATTTGCTTCTGGATCCAAGATGGAAGCTATTTTGATTTTCTACTTGAAAATTTATTCCTTAATTTTATAGCTTAGCACATGCAATTAAATACTTTAAGATTGACTTTGCAACGGTCATCTTGAAATATTAAAAAATGTAGTAGTATTGTTTTGTCCACTTATAAATGGCCATGAATGAATACTGGAATTATATATAGTGATTTCTTTGATAGTTATGACTAGTCTATGAATCATATTATTGCAGAAAAACATTTGCTATAGCAGTGGAGCTTTGGAGAAGATATATCGGTCTGTCTATATATTTATATGTATATAAAATAAATATGTGGATCAACGTATGTATGGCTTTGCAACTTCAGTAGCCCAAGCTTCGCAGCTTGCAGATTGATTCATTTATCAGGTCATTCTTTTCAGTCAGGATAGCTAATATATTGAGACTTTCCCCCTCCAAATTTTTCTTTAACTTAACTCCTTGATTTTTGTTAGCTAATGCTGCATTCATAACCATTTGGTTTAGATAGCAGAAACTGTACAACCCTTTCTGCAGAAGTATTCAACCTATGATTTATGTAAAGTTATGAAAATTTTCTGGAATTTCTATTATATCTAACAGCAGCAATAGGACGTTTGTAATTGAAGACCTTTTTTAACCAATGATAATGTATTGTTTCCTTGCACTAGTTTGGCAGGACTACAATTTTTTTCAACCACAAATAGCATCTGTTGTATGCTAAGTTCCACTTCCAGAATGTCTGATTCTCCTACTGTAGTCTTATAAATGCTATTTGGCTAAGATATTTCAGTGTTAGTCACTGCTCACTTGTGCAATGCCTTGGTGACAGCTGTTTTCTAACATATAGTGATAGAAAACTCTCCAATTTCTCACGAGTTCCTGATTTTCTTGCAAGAAATTTGACTTGCTGAGAAATATTTATATGTATATAAAATAAATATGTGAATGTACATATGTATGGCTTTGCAACTTCAGTAGCCCAAGCTTTTGCAGCTTGCAGATTGATTCGTTTAACAGGTCATTCTTTTAAGTCAGGATAGCAAATATAGTGAGACTTTCCCCCTTCAAATTTTTCTTTAACTTAAATGCTTGACTTTTGTTGGTTAATGCTGCATTCATAACCACTTGGTTTAGATAGCTGAAACTGTACAACCATTTCTGCAGAAGGATTCAACCTATGATTTATGTAAAGTTATGAAAAATTTCTGGAATTTCTACTATATTTAACAGCAGCAATACAACGTTTGTAATTGAAGAAATTTTTTAACCAATGATAATGTATTGTTTCCTTACAATAGTTTGGCAGGACTACAATTTTTTTCAACCACAAATAGCATCTTGTGTATGCTAAGCTCCATTTCCAGAATGTCTGATTCTCCTACAGTAGTCTTATAAATGCTTTTTGGCTAAGATCTTTCAAAGTTAGTCACTGCTCACTTGTGAAATGCCTGGGTGGCAGCTGTTTTTTAGCATATAGTGATAGAAAACTCTCCAATTTCTCACGAGATCCGGATTTTCTCTCAAGAAATTTGACTTGCTGAGAAATTACGGAGAAATATTTATATATATATAAAATAAATATGTGTATGTACATATGTATGGCCTTGCAACTTCAGTAGCCCAAGCTTTCGCAGCTTGCAGATTGATTTGTTTAGCAGGTCATTCTTTTCAGTCAGGATAGCTAATATAGTGAAACTTTCCCCTTTCAAATTATTCTTTAACTTAACTGCTTGATTTTTGTTAGTTAATGCTGCATTCATAACCATTTGGTTTAGATAGCTAAAACTGTACAACCGTTTCTGCAAAAGGATTCAACCTATGATTTATGTAAAATTATGAAAATTTTATGGAATTTTTACTATATCTAACAGCAGCAATACAACGTTTGTAATTGAAGACCCTTTTTAACCAATGATAATGTATTGTTTCCTTACAATAGTTTGGCAGGACTTCAATTTTTTTCAACCACAAATAGCATCTCGTGTATGCTAAGCTCCATTTCCAGAATGTCTGATTCTCCTAGTGTAGTCTTATGAATGCTATTTGGCTAAGATCTTTCATTGTTAGTTACTGCTCACTTGTGCAGTGTCTGTGTGGCAGCTGTTTTTCAACATATAGTGATAGAAAACTCTCCAATTTCTCACGAGTTCCTGATTTTCTCGCAAGAAATTTTACTTGGCTGAGAAATTGCCGAGAATTTGGCAAAACTCAGCCATATGGGGGGGAACACAGAAAACGTAAAACACAAAACTTGCTGAGATATTTTGTATGTTGTATTTTGTTGGTTTTGATGATCAAGAATTGTAATTGAACTCTTTTTTATGAAAATCTAATAGAAAATCAGCTTTCTAGCTCTCCAATTTTTGTTTTAAATGTATTTTTTTAAAATTAAATTATTTTCTTCGATTTTTTTTGCCAAGTTTCTGCTGAGTTTTCCCAAGTTGCCAAGAAACTCTTCAACATTGGAGTGCCAAGTTTTTTCCAAGTTGTGAGTTTTCCAACTACTATACATAACAATCAAAACAAGTAAATCAGAAATCTACTCACTATAATGAGAAGCTAAGTATGGATCAATGCACGTGATCATGTTCAAATCTAAATCTCTTTTGTGTTTGGCGGTGTTTTTTAGCTTTTGGCAGGTTCTTATGGTTTAGATGAAATTCAATTTTGTTGTTATTGTATAAGAGGTAACAGTTTTCTATCATAGATAGATAGGTAGTCATGAGGTGTGTAGAGTGAGAACATCATGTAAATCTGATGATTCTAATGTCATTGAGAAAGTGGTTTGGAGAAATTATTATCTTGGTTGAAGCTAATTTTCAACTCTCAATGGGATTGCGTGCAAATGCTGTTCATAAGGTTATGGCAGGAAGTATGTCATAGAAAAAAAATGCTGTCATTTTTCTATTATCGACAGATTGCTGTATACTCATGTACTGGTTTATCATGTTGGGAATATCATTTTCTTTATGTTAAGTGTTCCACAATCTGATATCTTTTACTAATATCCAATTTGATATCTTTTATCTCTCAAGAACAACTAATCTGTCTTCTAAATGTGTCATTGACTTCATTATATTTTCTGCCAATTTAGGTCTTGGGTCATTAGTCTAACTTCTTTTAAAATTATGTCTGTGCTCAGAGCAATGGTACGGCCTGCGACTGTTAAGTATTTAATTGAATCATCCAATCACTCTATCTGTCGAATTCTGATCAGATGGCCCATTTCCATTTCCATCTTATTGCCTCAATAATCTGGTTTGCAACACATAAGTTTCACCTTAGTGTTCTATTTTTTTACAGTTCATTTGTCTCCATGTTAATTTGTGTTCATGTTCTACGTATTTTTCAAAAGAAGCATGATGCTGGGCTAAAAATATCCTGGAACAGAATTTGCAGATTCCAAGTCTGACACTATAATCAAAGTTGATATTGGGGTGTATTGCTTTAGATAACTTGCTGGAAAATATGTTATGAATCTCTCTCGATCTGTGTGTGTGCCAGAAAACATCTTTCTATTTTTCTTGCATTATTGCTTACCTTTTTAAATGCATCTAGAATCGAGAAATTACTTTACAATTTCTGCATAGTAGCTACTTAAGGATGCCAAGGAGAACGGTTTGGACAGATGTGGCATGCTTTGATGGTCCAATTAGTATTTGACTATTCTGAGATACGATTTTATATTTTGGGCGAAAGTGATTCTGGATTTTTATATACCTAACCTAGCACTTGTATTGTTCTTAGCAATTGCTTTTGGACATTGATCGGTCATAGACTTTTTACTTATTTCCTTTGTCATTTACCATGCATATTTGAAACTACTCTAGAGATGACATGACCCATTACAAATTACACTTTTGGTGCTGGAAAGAAGTGGCATATTGATGGCCCAATTCATATTTGACTACGCTGTTGTATGAGTTCATATTTGGGGCAAAAGTAATCTTGGATTTTATATCTTAAGCTGGCAATTGTATTATTTCTTAGCAATTGGTTTTGGATGTTGATCTGTGATAGGTATTTTACTCGGCAGTTATTTCTTTTGGCATTTACCATGCATATTTGAAACTGCTCTAGAGAGATGATGTGATCCATTTCTATTACTAATAACACTTGGATGTTTTCCGACTTATGAAATGTAAGATATATAATGAAATGTAAGATATATAATGTTATCGCAGATAAAAATTTCATCTTTATTAAGAGTGTTATTAATTGTCTTTGATGTTTTGGTGTTAATTGTATTTAAGCCAACATAAATTGCTTGTGAATTCAGGATGGAAAATACTTTGGACAATGCTTTCCAAACTATAAAATGGAAGTTATAAAACGTTATATCAGATGATAATATTATTTCCATTCAGAGTGTTAGTCATTATCTTCAGTGTTTTGGTTTTAGTTGTATCTATGTTGAGAAACATTTGGCCGTGGATTCTAGATGGATATGCCATTTTGGACGATTAAGATATCCACTCTGTGACAGCCATTTCAAATGCTGAAACCAGCACAACTAGTGTGAGGTGCACTTATACATAGATGATAATGAATGCTAAAAGAGTGGTTAGTTTAAAAGCAACCACAACTTACTGCGTAAACATGTACCTAACTATAGCAGTATTCTACCAGAAAAGGAATCTGTATAGTCTGCCCAGTAATCTATTTATCTATAGTTCTTTGGCAAATCGTACTGTCCAAGCCTCTCCAAGTTGAAGATGGATTCATCTAACTGTTCATTCTTTCCTGTTAGCCTAGACCTGTTTGATGAAACCTTTTTTTCCTGGGCATTTTCCATACAATGCCCCTAGCTTTTCTGAACCTTTCATAATCAAGCAAGTTGGCCCAAGGGTGGGGCCAGTGGTTATGGAGCGCAAAGGAAAATAAGGATATATTTATGTGTGTGTGCATGCACGCACGCATGCTTATGTGTTTGCATAGATGGATCACAATGGGTATTCTAAGCAAATAAATTTTATATCACTAATTTAATAGTTTATTTCCCCCAAGAAAGGAACAATATCCTTGCATGAGGAACCCTCTCATGATTGTAAACATCTTGGATGTTTATTGGCTTAGCATATGGGTAGGGCAATCCCTTCTATCAGAATGCAACTGGTACTGAGTCAGTCTCCTGGACTCCCGGGACTGTGGCAACACAGCCAGGGTGGTGGGCCCTTCCTTTGATTGACCCAAATAAGGTTGAAGGGAACAGGTGCTAGCGTATGGGTTGGGGGTGATTCCTCCTACCCTGGGGTGTGATGGGGACTGGCATCAAGGTTTTTCACTATGTTCCGATCCTTGGAGACCCAACTGTAGATGGTTTAATGTTGGTAAACCCCATGGCCTCTTACTTTAATATAAGGAAAGTTCTATTTTTGGAGCTTGGTGTGGAAGCTAGTGAAGCTACAACAAGAATCAAATATTGAGTTTTCTTTGACTTAAGGGAGTAGCTGTGCTGAACATGAGAAAGGTAGGGTGATTTCCAAAGGGTTGGGGTAGACCCCTTTTCTGCTGAGACTTGGTACCAGTTTCAGGAACTAGCGGGCTTTCACTGTTCCTGAGGATGTATCTTGAACTTCTTTCTTTTCAAATGGTTTTTATTTCTTTTGCTTACACGACTCGATTTTATTGTTGATTAATGGTTTATACTTTATTTCTGGCCATTAGGTTAGGCTAATTGAAATAATACAATTTTTTTTTGCGTCAACTCATTTTTTGAGTATCTAAGACCAATTAACAGGGTTATCATGTAGTAGAAGTTTGTATATGTACATGTCTTAGCACATGAATGTACACATACATTCATGCATATTTATGTATGTAAGAAGGAAAACAAAGGAAGTCAAATATGTTAACATATATCTCTTAGAGAGAGAACATATTAAATATCTTGGAATTCAAAAAGGATTTGAGCGGAATCTCACCACAAATGATACATAGCTGGCAATACTGAGCACATATGTTTAATGTATTTAGCCTAGAAGAGTAATGTGGGCAGATTGATTTTGATTCCCCATGCCCCTTCCCCCCTCCTTGATCCAACATAAATGAGTTCAAAGTGGAAACATGGATGTTTCTTATGTAAAAAGTCATTTTCTGTTTAGTAATAGCACTGTTCTTTATTCTGAACACTGATGTCACTTGTTAATTTTCAGTTACATTTTTTCTGAGAAGCTTACAACTTAGTTTTTCTGTGTCAAAAGCATCAATTTTGCTTATTGTGATTATACAGCATCAGATAATTTATCATGTCACCAAGGATATGGCAAAGTAGTGGCAGCAAAGTGCTGTCTCAAATTTCAAAGCTAATGGAATATATATGCTGGATCATAAAGTATAGTAGTAGCAATTCTATAACAATTAAATTCAGACTAAGGATTTGATCAGTTGGATGTTCGCTTTAGAGATTATTGATTCAGAGAAATTTACCAAGAAGGGAACTTTGACTTGTGGTGGAGTACAACCATGGCCTTAACATTAGTGCAATTGAGAATCAATTCATAGAATCTTACACTTATAGGCACTTACCATCTGAATTGAGGACATAGGGACAAGGCATGGACTTGGTGAGAGACTTTTTATTCAACTCAGTCTGCAAGACTGATTCTGTTTGACTCAGACTTGATGAGACCAACTTTGCAAGTTAAATATTCATAAAACATACATACTTTCTCAAAAATAAATGCCTTTTTTCATTACACAAATTGACTTCTATTACTTGCAAGTGCATCCTTAACATACATATTGTTAAAAAAAAATGCTACTGTACAATGAAAGAAACAAGGGATCAAATCTAAAATCTACGTTGAACATCAAGAACTTGCTATATAGACCTGACATGCCACACGAAGATATGAGGGGACACAGCAGTGCTTTTTAAGGGTCTGAGATAAGCAGGTAATCTGCCTTCTAACAGTTGCAGGTCCTGATTGGCTTTTAGGTTGCGGGAATCAAAAGTCTACTTTGATCTGTATTGTCTTAAATTTAGCCGTCCATGCTTAAAGTACTGTTATCACTCACTCTAACCATGTTCCATAACATTAGTTATTGATTTGTATTATTGTTTCAATTGCTACATTGTAATTAGACAGCTCTTTCCTGTTGCTCCCCTATGTAACAATATTTGGCTCTTTAACTCAGCAATTTTCCCCTTAATTGTATTAAAGACCATACAGTTCATCTTGATCCATTTTAATTTCATTTTTTTTGTTATATATATTTCTCAAAAAATCTTGTTTTAGGCTTGAAATGTCCTGCAATACAGTTCAGAGATTGTAAGGTCTTATGCAGTGAGTGGAAGGGGATATCGTACTAAAAAAATTTAGAAACATGAGATTTGTCTAGACAGGTATATAACAATCTGATTGTCTAGGCTGTGAAACATTGTACTAAAAAATCAACGAACATGAGATTTGTCTAGACAGGCATATGACAATCTTATTGTCTGGGCCTTGAAAAGTTTAAGAACTATTCATGTATAATTTAGTCTTCAACCAATAGCAAGTACTTATCATCCACATACATGCACAAACAAGTTTTCTTGCAATGGATATGTACAACTTCGTATGAATCCCACAGAGAACTTTAGTTTATTTAATGATATCTTTCACTTGAGGGATGAAAAACATAGGGTAATTTATCAAATGACAGAAATTGTGAGATATGGAATATTTTGGGTTCTTTGTTTTGAAAAAATGATTAGAACGTAGAAATGTTATAGAGGCTTAAGCAATTCTTTAGTTATTAAAATGTTGACAAGGAAAAACAGGGCCTGTTAGAATATTGAGAGGGAAAAACAGGGCCTGTCTGTTGACACCTTGATGACATTTTTACTGTCTAGAGTCATTTTTAAGAGATTATTGAATTGACAAGGACAAAGGTTTGTTATGTTGCCCACCTGATATCCACTAATTATAATTGATATTACCAACAACTGAAAAATGAAAACTCTGAAAATTAGACTGACAAAATCTAGTAGCTGATTTTTGGAAACTGAAATTTGAATATCTTTCGAGAAAGATCGAGTGTTTCAAGTAAAAAAATATTGTTGTAATATCTGAAAATCAACTTGTAGAATCTTGTTTTTTTGTGATTCAAAATTCTAGACGATCCATCGGACTAAAACCAAACCTTACTAAGGCGTGGGCAGTCGTTTGGCCCATGGTAACACTAAGAGTAGTAAAGTACAACATTTGGCCAACGACAGTTTTTAATGGATTACCTGTCCAACACCTGAGAAATCAAGTCTTTTTTTGCTTTGCATTTTTCAATTGCTGATAAATTTAGAAATGATCTGTTCTTTTTCTTTGGTTAGTTCAGCTGCCTTCTAAATTTGGTGGGTTGAGAGTTAGACAAGCCATTTTTTTTTTCTTTATTTTTGGGTTATATGGGATTGAAACAGGTCCCACCCGTATTACAGACCACATAGTGGTATTACAACAGCTTAGCATTATGCATGCATCTTTTGCCAAGATTCGAACCTTGGTCTCCTCGAATGTTGAGGAATTTAACCAATTGAACTAATGCTGTTTAATTAGACAAACCTGTTTTTTTAATGAACAATCAAACATCTTTTCAAAATAGATGAGGAGTACACATTTTAAAATAATCCATTTAAACAAAATTAAAAAAAATAGTTGCTACTGAAATGAACATGAATTAGATTTTTGATATGTAAATTGAATTTCTTTACAGAAAGGAACATTGCTCAACCGTTGAAGTTGTCTTGTTATTTGTTTTAAAATCAGTTATATGATTGAGTTCGCAGTCCAACTTTGATAACTACTATCATTTTCTATAATTGATAATCCTTGCAAAGATTCTTAAAATTCATGGCAATTTCATGAAAGGTATTGAACCGATGTGTTTCTAAAGTACACGAGCATCTGTCAGGGATGCAACATAGCAATTATATTATAGAACATGGTTAGTTAAAATATAATTAAATTACCTAATTGTTTGTTTGGATGCATAAGTGTCAATGGATATTGGCACATGTTTCATTGGATACTGATACTTGGAAACTGTATATTGGGTCAAACCCTCGATAGCAAATATATGATCGACATATATTACTCTCAATGCTTTGTTCATGGGTAACTCCGCTAATTTCCCATTTTTACTTGCTCAATGCTTTTAATTGTTCTTTGTTCAACACAACAATTATGCGGAATTGCTGATTTTGCTTTTTGAATGTCCTTAAGAGCGGCATGTTTCAAAACTTTAAAAATTAACCTTCAGGGATACCTTTAGCCTATTATTATACATAGCACACGTGAAGGAAAACTGTTTTATTTGGAAAAGTATAGCAAGGAAAACTGTATTATCGGGAGAAGTATTGGAAGGTGATGCTGTCTCCTTTTTGTCGCCAAGCCTCTTGGATATGAACTTCCAAGTTAATTATAAAATGTAGCAACAAACAATTCTAAAGTCATCATTTCCTTCTGGTTCCACTCATTTTTGTGATCTGCTAACATTGAAATGTTTGTCTATTTGCTCTGCAAGGAAACAAACTGTTTTTTTTATAATCTCATTCATTTAAGTGGCAAGAGCAAGACAACTTGCCTGTTCTTTGAGTGATCGAAAAATTGACTTGTGATCTTCAACAACTCCCTCGTCATGTATGTGTATTTGAAGGAAAAATGTACTGATAAAAATTTCAAAACAGATATTTATATCCCTTGATTTTTAACCGGTTCATTGTGATTTTCTTATTTCTATAGCTGTTGTTTCCATTGGCATATTCCTATGATGGAATTTTGTTCCACTTTAATATCTGGTTCTCCTCTGAATACAGGATTTGTTGTTTAAAAGACAACTTGTTCAGGATTTGTTGTTTAAATGACAACCATATATCAAGCCACTCTTTGCTAGCCCAATATGTATATCTTGTGCCATGAGGTATAACCAACTTGTGTGTTGGGATTTCAATTATAGTTTCAAGCATTTTTAAATGGTGAAGAAAAAGAAAGTGTTAATTGTTTAGGGGAATAAAAAATAGCATCTTATTGAATGGTTTTTTTTTTTCTGGTGATTAAAATGACATAGGGTTTGTCAGAAATTTATTTTTGAGATTAGTTGATGAGTTTTTCTTGTTAGTACAATCAATAATGATATATATTTATATTATTAAATAAACAATAAAATGTTGTACTCTTATATGCTAATTAGGCGTGTATAGCAGCCTGTTGCTATTTGTATGTATGGATGCGCTACCCTCTCTCTAAGAAGATATTGTGCAATAAAACATATTTATATACATGTGGATAATCTCAAACCAAAGAATTAAAAGCATGTATCTTCTATAAGAAGAAGATATTGCACAATAAAACATATAACATATTTATATACATATAAATATGTGTAATCTTAATTCAAAGCATGTATACTTTATTTTTATGTAGAATCTTAAGGTTAGGACAAGAAAGGATATCTATGAATATGAAGGATATCAGACTGTTAGCTTTTATCACATGATATTTATTCATTTTATATTATAAAAATAAATTCTATGTTAATTTGATGGTGAGTTTGAAATCCAAATAATTTAATTAATACATAACATTGCATCAAATATAGACGAGATGGTTTAGACCACATACCAAATTTACTGTATCTTAATAAAAGAGAACATATCCTAGGACCCCTAATGACTCAACTAAATGCAACCTAAGATTTAGTCATTACATTTGTATCCTAGGACAATTAGTCATTGTTTCAACACATTTCAACATTTAACAACTAAGAGGGCCAACTTAAAAGTGTTTCTTTCCATGGTAACTTTCCATGATAACGTGATTTAGTACCAATGGATTTCTTCCCTTTGAATAACATAAACAATCTCAATGCATTATGAAATTAAAATTTGCCTTCCATGCAACTTTCCTTTGGTATTTGTTAGGATCCTTTCTTAATACAACCATCATTATGTATCTGACTAGTGTTGGTGTATGTTACACCTTGGGTACCTAGTGCGTATATGCCCATTATAATGTAAATGTTAGTGTAGGTAGAAGCTAGTAATGTTATAATCATTATTTTGATTACGAGTTAGTAGTTCAGGTTTCTTTTGCAAGCGGACCAACCTTTGAACATTAGGGATAGGGTAAATAAGAGCCTATATAAAGGCAAGAATGGGAATAAAATGTATCATCTCATTTTTTTTTTTAATTTTTATCGAAGCGTTACTTTCAAGGAGGTGCCCCTTTGAAGAGACTTGTGATATTTGTTCCTTAATATAAGTTGCTGAATTTCCTCAATTATTTTTGTAAGCTTTTTTGTTATTTCGTGTTTGCATTTTCATTAATTCTTACATTGCTCTTGTGGACTTTGTTTGATTTTTATGATAAGGTTCTTTACAAGTGTATTATAGCTCTTTCTAGGGCCATGCTTTGTAGCATTAGCAAAGGTTTTTGTCCTTTTGTCTATTTCTATTTTATAATTTTTTTTCATTCTATTCATTTTTGTTAAAATATCTTGCAAAAAATGCACATTTTGTTTTGGTTTTTAGTGGATTAGGTTGGAAACTGTGTTGGGGTTTTTAAATATGACAAAGGACCTATCGTTTTTGGCCAAGCTAGATTTTCTATAGTGTCTAGTGAAATGAAAGGGCTCAAACTCGAATAACTAGACCTTAGCACCCGTATATGACGACGAGCTCCCACATATTTTTGAGTATATAGGGAGATCTTAGGAATAGAAGCCATTTATCTCTAGGAAGATATTGGTTGTATGAGTGAAATGGATAGTGCAGCTATGGGTATGGTGAAACCCTTCGTAGTTAGAGCTTTGAGATATTGGGATAAACCACTAACCACTATTGAGATTTTATAATAGAGAGCCCACAAAACCATACACACCTTGGCTTTGAGTGTCCTGATTGAACTTGTTTCAATCCTTTCCCAACCAACCAAAATAAGATTTGAGCATATAGTAGAGGAGACTACTCCCATCATAGACTAACGACGCCAAAAATATCAAGTGTGATAGTACAAAGAATATACAATTAACAATACAAAAAATATATTAGAGTAGTTATTAGCTGTTAGAGCAGTTGGTTGTCAGTTGTAAGTTTGATAGTGCAGAGAATACTCAGATACTTAGAGCAGTTGGTAGCAACCCAAAAGAGTACAAAAGAGCTAAAATTTGTCATTTTGTGGTTAATTCATTTCAAACGTCTCTTCAAGGTGATCCATTTGATAGAGAACTCCCATAACCTTTTTTAGAGACCCTAAGGTGTCTAAAAATGGTTGGTTGTACTAGAGCGACTAGGTGACCAGGTGAGGCAAATAGAAAACCAACAACAAGAATTTAGTCAACTATTATCAAAACTAAACAAATTGGATAAATTAAATGACCTTGGGAGTTGTATAACAAGTTTGGATGCCAAATATGACACTATAATAGACAAGGGATTAGGCAGTCAAGAAGGCAGTTTTGAGGGTAGAGCATGAAATATGTTTTCTAATAATACAACTCATAGAATGCCTAAGCTAGACTACCCAAATTTTGATGGCAAGGACCCAACAAATTGGCTGTATCGAGTCAAATAATATTTTGCTCTTCATGCCATTCCACTTACTTAGGCTCTTAATGGTATCATTCAACCTCAAACATGAAGCAAGTACCAATGGTTGGAGAATATGTATCCACACCTCACTTTGGACGAATTTAAAATTAAATTACTCACTTGTTCTAGAGCTAGCGCGTATGAGGCTTTCATTGGAGCTTTCACCAAATTAAAACATACATCAACTATCCATGACTATCCAACAGTTTGAAAAGTTGGCAAATTGCATGAGGGGATTGAGTGTTGAGTTTTTCCAAAGTTGTTTCATTAGTTGATTAAAGGAAGATATCCATGGTAAGGTGAAAATTTTTAAACCAAGAAGTATGATGGTAACCATAGGATTAGCTAGGTTGGCTAAAGGTAAATCTACGACACAAAGGCATACCTTCAAACCTCCACCAACTCAAAACCTGCTTCCACCATGAACATCATCAAACCCAACCAACAAGCCACCCCCAATTAAACATCTTACTCAAGAAGAAATGGAGGCGCAAAGGGCATAGTGGTTATGTTACAACTGAGATGATAAATATACTCTAGGCCACAAGTGCGTGCAACAGAAATTGTATCTAGTTGATGTGGGCAAACCTTCCAATAGGGAATCACATGATGAAGAGGACGATAAAGAAGAAGATTGACCTGAAGAATTTGAACGGATAGAGGACTAGCCACCAGAGATCTCAGTATATGCCTTAGTTAGGATTTCCACTCCCTAGACCATGAAAGTGGTAGGGCATTTCAAGGGTCAATGACTCATTATCCTTATTGATTCAAGTAGTACCCATAATTTTATTGATCCTTAGGTAGCCAAAAAAGCAAACTGTTACATATATTCATGCAACTCTTTTGAAGTCATGGTGGCCAATGGGGGAACCCTACCATGCAAAGGAAAATGTAGAAATATAAAGGTGTAGATGGGCGACTAAAATTTTAGGGTGAACATGTTACCCTTCCCTTGGGAGGTTGTGACATTTGTGTTGGAAACTCAGTGGTACATTGGGCTCAATAGTATGGGACTTTTCTAAGCTATGAATGCAATTCACTAATCATGGGAAGCAATACACTCTTCATGGTATGCCCGCAGGTCCTACCCAACTCATCATCTCCCATTGTATGGAAATTTTTTTGAAGAAATTGTCTTAAGGGTGTTGGCACAATGTTTGCACTATAGGCCCCGACTACTAATTGTACAATTCAGCCAATGGAACTACAGAAAATTATGGGTAGACATGCATCCATGTTTGTAGAACCACATTGGTTACCACCATGACATATCCATGTTCATGCCATTTAGCTTGTCTATGGAAGCTTACCACTCAATATTTGTCCCCACATGTTCCTATATGTGCAAAAGAGTAAGATTGAAAGGATGGTGTACGAGTTATTAGTAGTTGGGATCATTTGGTTGAGTGTCAACCCATATTCCTTCCCAATACTATTAGTTCGTAAGAAAGACATGTCTTGGCAGTTATGTGTGGATTTACGAGAACTCAACAAAATTATCATCAAAGACAAATTTCCCATTCATGTCATTGATGAATTACTAGATGAACTCCATGATGCTCGCTTCTTCTCCAACTTGGATCTGCATTTAGGATATCATCATTTTAGATTAAGGAAAAAATATATTTCAAAGAACATTTTGAACTCATGAAGGCATCATGGATTCTTTGTCATGCCCTTCGGTCTTACCAATTTGCCTTCCACCTTTTAGAGTCTCATGAATGTAATCTTTTGGCCATTTTTGTACAAATTCATTGTAGTACTTTCGATAATAATCTAATTTACAGTTGCACATGGAGTAAACATTTGCAACATATGGACTAGACATTGCAACTCCTAGCTGATAGTCAACTCTGTGCGAAATAGTCCAAATGTTCTTTTGGAATGCAAGAAGTGGAATACTTGGGCCACATAGTTTTAGGGGAAGGGGTCAAGGTGGATCCAAAAAACATTATTTCCATACAAGAATGACCCAAGCCATACACTCTCAAAAGTCTACGAGGTTTCCTAGGCCTCACCAGCTATTATTGAAAAATTATCTATGATTATGGGAAGATTGCATTTTCCCTAATGACTGCTACGAAAAAATTCATTTTTATGGTTAGAACTAGTAGAACATGCCTTCCTGCAACACAAACAAGCTATGCTTTCTACTCCCATATTGGCGATGCTTGATTTCTTCAAGCCTTTTGTGGTTGAAAGTGATGTTTTGAGAAGTGGAATTGATGTAGTTCTTAGACAAGGACGACCATTGGCTTTCACTAGTAAGGCACTATCACACATAAAACTAGGAAAATTGACCTATGAGAAGGAGATGACGGCAATCTTACATGTTGTCACCCATTGGAAGCCTTATCTTATTGGGTGACATTTTTCCATTAGAACAAATCACCAAAATCTTAAATATTTTCTTGAGTAGCGTGTCTCCATGCCTAAACAACAAAAATGGGCCACCACACTGCTAGGGTATGACTATGAAATAGTTTATTACAAGGGAAAAGAAAATATAGTTGTTAATGCACTATCTTGCCAATATAAGGACTAGGGTATGCTATGTGCCATATCTACTACACTTTTTCATTGTATTCACCTGCTTCAAGAAGAGGTAACCCAAGATTCTACCTTGCAATATTTAATGCAACAACTTCAAAATGACCTTGACTCTCGACCAAGATGTACATGGGATGGGAAACATCTGAGATATTGAGGTTGCCTTATTATTTCTAAAAATTTTCCACTCAATAAATTTATACTATAAAAAATGCATGCTTTCCCAAGTACAAGTAATGACTTATGAATGGGTTAAACACACATTTTTCTAGATAGGGATGAAAAAGATATTTAGGCCTTTGTGGTAGAATGTGATACTTGTCAATGTATGAAGGGGAAAACTATATGCGCACCAAGCCCACTCTAGCCTCTAGCTATTGGAAGCCATTTGGACAAAAATTTCCATGGATTTTATTGGACTCCCAAAGTCTGGAGACAAAACAATCATCCTCGTGGTAGTGGATTGTCTCTCTAAGTTTGTTCACTTCTATCCTTTAGCCCACATGAACAAGGTCTCAATTACCCAAATATCCTTGATTCCATTTTTCCTTCATGGCATGCCTCACTCCATTTTTGGTTGTGGCCTCACATTCATTAGTCATTTTTGGTAGGAATTGTTCAACCTGCATGGAACACAACTCAAGATGAGCTCGACATACCAATTCTAGATAGAGAGGCAAACTGCAATTGTTAACAAGTGCTTGGAAACATATCTTCGTTGCTTTGCATTTGAGCAATTGACAAAATAGGTCAAATGGCTTTCGTTGGCCAAATGGTGGTATAATACTTCTTATCACTCTACCAAGATGACACCATATGAAGCAGTTTATGGACATCCTCCACAATCACTTTTGTCATATATTTTGACTAGTTCCTAAGGTTCAAGTAGTGGATTCCACTCTTAAGGAGCGTGCACAACTACTCCAACATCTCAAAGATTATTTGGCTATGACACAAAACCTTATGCGACAAGCTAATCAACACTACTTAGAGCACAATTTTAACATTGAGGATATGGTTTTCCTTTGTGTGCATTCGTACAAGCAATCATCATTGAAACTTCATGGCTGTTAAAAGCTAGCATCTAAACTCTATGGACCATATAAGGTGCAATAGCAAATTGGCCTTGTGGCCCACAAGCTCGAATTGTTGCCCTCCTCCATGATACATCTAGTTTTTCATGTTTCCTCTTTAAATAAAGTCCTTAACACCCATATACAAGTTCAATCAACACTACCTTAGTGGGGTGAGGAAGGCTCAACCATATTAGAACCTGAGACATTCTGGACCAGCCTCACATTCAGCAATGTTCTACTACAATGACAAAGATTGCAACCAGAAGATGCCACCTAGGAGCCACTCCAACTCCAACAATCATTTTCTCACCTTAAGCTTTAAGGAAAAAGCTTCTTGAAAGCGAAGGGCATGTTAGGAATTTTTCCAAACACAACCATCACTATGTATTTGTCTAGTGCTGGTGTATGTTGCACATTGGGCACCTAATGCATATGGGCCCATTATGATGTAACTGTTACTATAAACGAGAGTTAGCAATGATGTAACCATTAATTTTACTAGGAGTTTGTATCTTGGATTCCCTTTTGCAAGCAAACCAACTCGAGTATTAGGGTTAGGGGTAAAAAGAGCCTACATAAATACATGAGTGAGAATATAATTTATTAATCTTAATTTTCTCAATTTGTATTGAAGCTCTACTTTCAAGGAAGTTGCCGCCTTAAAGAGGCTTGCGATATCTGTTCCTTGATTAATATAAGTTGCTAAATTTTCTTTAAGATATTTTGTAAGTATTGCTATTTCATTTTTGCGTTTACATTAGTTCCTACACTGCTCTTGTGGGGTTTGCTTGATTTTTATGATAACACTCCTAACAACATCTTAATATATATGGCAAAGTCATACTCTTTGATCGCTTGACTTGAGCAGATTTTTGCTTTGTTGTGTATCCCCAAGTGGACCTTTGTTTGTGGGGTTTTGTATACTACTTTGCATCACTGACCTTAACTCCAATATGGATCAA
The DNA here is from genome assembly GCA_028583015.1 of Wollemia nobilis. Lineage (NCBI taxonomy): Eukaryota > Viridiplantae > Streptophyta > Pinopsida > Araucariales > Araucariaceae > Wollemia > Wollemia nobilis. The sequence goes on along the minus strand of JAQPPZ010016858.1, from coordinate 8,408,927 downwards.
ACCTTTGTTTTGATTTGGATTTTGCCTTGAACATTTACCCCTTCTTATTAGAATTAGTCCTCTTCTTGATTGAACCTTCATCTAGATTTGCATAAATTTATCCATACCCTTGATTAAATCCTTGTCCCCATTTACTTATAACTAGTTGTGCGCAAGCTTTCCTTTGGCTAATCTAATCTTTGTTTGAATTTTGTTTTCAGTAAACACACACGCCTTTTAAAGGTCTTTTAGCTAGACATATGCCTCTATGGGGATTACAACATTAAAATTCCCATTATTGGATTTATAGTTAAATACACTAATGGGTTTTACAATCAAATGTTTGTCAAATAGGTCTAACAACAATAGATGCCACCATCACCAGATGTATAAGAAAATACTTTCAAACTTTGCACCATTTGCAAATTATACATTAAAAAATTAAACTTCACATGTGGAAGCTACAACATATATTGAATTCAACTAGCTATAAAGAGTTATAATTTCTTTTGGTTGACCCTCACCTAAATATGTAAGGTTTTATTTTCCTTTGGTTGATCCTCAACCAACTACACAAGGGTTTTAAATATGATCACCCTCAATCAAAAATAATATGGGGTTTTAAACATGTTTACCCTTAACCCTTAACCACAACTAATATAGGGTTTTCAATTGGGTCATTCGTTCCTACTTTTGCAAACATATTAGAATGCCAAATGTTTGCAAAGATACATCAATAAAAGAAACACTATAATTCTCTACAAGCTTCAAATTTGACTTTAAATATCCTTCCTTGTAAAGTGAGGGTAAATACAATCCTCAAATAAAGGAGTATAATAGTAAATCTTGCTCTATTTCTTCGGATCCTTCTCTTCTCAACATTTTTGTATAGTTTTCACATATATTTTTACGTTACTCTCTAGCCTTGATTACACCATCACAAAACTTTTTATTAGAACAATATCTCTACTTTGACTTGCGTTGATGTCCCTTTATCTAGCTTCATGACCTTGTTGTAAAGTGGATCCTCCCACTTTGGGAATGATGCCATTTTGACAACTAGCTTGTGATGCACACCTCTCTTAATGAATTTGGGGTGAATTATGACACAATTGTAAGGAGGAAAGCTCCTTAACAACCTTGTCTTTGCTCTGTTATACAAAGTATCCCATGTTACCTTTTGTTCTTCAAGTCATTTTACTTAGATTTGTTTCTTTTCAGTATAATAAATTTCAGTGTTACTTCCCTTTCAACCTAGTTTGACTTGAGTCAACAATTATTCTCTTTAGAAAGCCTTGTCCAATTAGACCTTCAAATGCCTTAACCAAGAACTCTTGTTCGAATAGTGAACATTTGATCTACTCTATCCCTTTGGATCAAATATGATTCAATTGAGTTCTTTGGCTGATTGGGTCATCAATAATATTTGATGAGGTGTCAACCTTTGAGATGTTCAATCAAAGGACCTTTGCTTAACTTTGATTGATTCCCAACTTTCGTTGTTTAGTGAGTGAACCTACGACCACATTTGATTTTGTCTAATGTTCTTCACACTTTTGGCCATGGCCTAAACAAGATTAGATTACACATATTTCGACACCCCGTTCTTTTTAACAACATAATTCCTCTAAATGCCTTCACCAAGATCTCTCTTTCAAGTAGTGGTTTTTTTATTTGTTTTGTCCCTTTAAGTTCAATACTATTGAGGTTTTTGGGTGATTAGGCTATCAATCATCTTTAATGAAGTGCCAACCTTTGAGATGTTCAATGAAAGGACCTTTGCTTTGAAGAACACAAGCTTATACTGAGAGGGGGGGGTGAACAGTATAAGACCTCTTTTTACTTATTCCTTTATACTTCAAAACAGTAAAGCAATATACCCAAAGCAATATCAAAGCAATGCACAAAATCATCCACAAAGTAACACCAATTTTAACGTGGTTTACCCAGAATGCCTGGGCTACGTCCACAAAACTTTTATCTAAAAGTTATCTCAAAGTTCTTTGGGAAACCTTCCCAATTACAATGTTTATGAGCCTCGGCTCAAAGGAGACACCTTCCCCCAATCCGAATTTATGAGCCTGCTCAAAGGAGATACCTTCCCTCTCGCTCTCGGAAATGATCCCTCGGAAGATCAACTCGCCTCTCCCTCTTGCCAGCACGTGGAACTCTTTTCCACCGAAGACCTCCCGTCCTCAATGCTTAGCCTAAGAGACCTCTCGGCTTCTATGATCACGTCCACAAGCAGCTCGCCTACCTGTACCAAACACAGTCAGTCGGTCTAGTACAAGTCTTCCTCTGTCCGTCGGATCTGTCCAACTCTATGAACAAATCAATCCTCCCGCACACAAGCCTTCTCAAAGGCTTGCCAAATTTGTCCTCAGGTTCTTCTCAAAGAACCAATGCACCTCTGTCCTCAAGTTCTCTGATAGAACTCTCAAAAACTCAGCTCACAAATCCTCTGCTAGGACCTGTCCAAATTTGCTCACAAGTCCCCACCGGAACCTGTCCAAAAACCTCAGTAAGCTCACCAAGAAAAACTTGCTTAGCATGAACCCACAAAGAGAATTGTTAGAGACCCAATGTGATTCATAAACCTCATAGAAGCATAAGGAGAATTGTTAGAGACTCAATATGTTCTATACTTAACTCCCAATCTCAATCTCAAATCTCATAGAAACATAAAGAGAATTGTTAGAGACCCAATATGTTCTATACTTAACTCCCAATCTCAATCTCAACTCAATCTCAATCTCAAAAGAATAATATAGATGTAGTATGCTTTTCTCAAGAATATGAAACACAACCCAACAATTGCCAACTATGCAATATCTCATATAACAATGATACTCATATTATTTTTACCAAAAATTAGAGTTTCAACAACAATGCTCCTCAAACAAGGTTTAGACCACCAACACATTCAACTCAACATCAACCTTGAAGCATTAACCAATCATCACAAGAAAAGGAAACAAGTAGAAATCCTTTTCCCTCCAAGGATATTTGAACAAAACTGCCACCAACACAATATCACCAATTGCAAATAATAACTTGTTCAAATCAACTCAATGGAGTAAGCCCAATATCATGTATCAAGTAAAGCACTAACTTGATCAACAACAACCTCTATGAAATCAACTCATCCATCAATATCAAAATAGCCAACTAAGGGTTTCATCATCTCAATGCAAGTAGAAAGACTTACTAACATAAACCCTAGTGCAAAAATGCTTCCTCTTCCTCAACCAAAATTATGCATTCACCCAAACACTCATCAATGATTTTAATGCATAAACAAACTTCAATATCCAGAAAATAGGATTTACACCAAAGATACCTAGTAGACAACCTTTTCACTCCAAACTCAATTTCAGAAAATATACCATCAACAACATACATGGAAGAAGTTGCCCATACCTTTACTTTAATGAAGAAGGAGAACTCAAAATCTGTCACAACACTAACTCTCAATTTGCCACTAATTAGAGTTAGCAACTATACAATAATACACAATAATAAAGATCCAAAATAACACCTTATTTCTCCAACTTAGTAAAAACACCAAAGTACAATATACATACAAAGTAAAACCTCTTTACACCTTATTACTCCACATAAACATTAAACATCAATAAAACAATGTCAAAAACAAATATGATACCTTAACCTTATACCTCCCGCGCATTCACAGCCACTATCCTTTGCACACCGCGACCAAAAAGAAATTCCCAATGAAGAGAATTGAACTTGAAACCTCTGCTGCCTAGCGCTTTCGCTTAAACGCCTTCGCCGTTGGGTCACAAGTGCCCAACGAAGAAATACAACACTGCCCTCTTTTTTATCTTCCTTTGACGCCAAGAAACTGGAAAACGTAAACGTCTTTCCACAAGTCACATGCAAACTGGTGAGCGCTTCCAAAACGTAATTCACAGAATGCTTGCATTTATCATCTCACAACACAGTCTGAAAACCACAGTCCAGGTGCAATTGCCAATCCACCGGCGTCAAGCATAAAGGTAAGGATGCAGCCCAAACTCAGTTCCGAATATGCCAAGCACGGTTTCCAACATAGAACAAGCACGATTTCAAGGACGTCAATCGAAGATCGAAAACACAAAGCGTTGTTCGAAAGAATAGAGAAAACACAAAATCGCAGACGCCAAGCGCAAGTCGCAAGATACAGAGCCAATCGTAAATCGCATATGTCAAATAATTCGTGGTACACACTTTGGAAAAACACCCCCACTTATATAGCCATTTCTCCATAATGTTTGACGTCGGCGCTCCTCCAACGATGGCATCATATCGGCGAAATAATTCTTTTACTTCCGTCGCTTAAGGGTTGAAAGACCCTATAATAATAATTAAAATAATAATAATTATTATTTTATTAATAATAAATTAAACTTGGACCTTTGACAAAGGTTTGAGTTAATTTAATTATTAATAATAAACATGGACCTTTGCATTAAGTTAAGCTTGGTTTTAATAAAAACCCTTAATGAGTCCAAATGGTTTAAAGAAAAACCTTTAACCTTGTCACCATGGTTTTAATAAAAACCCTTTAACAATGAAGCTTCTCAAGATATTCTTGACATCACACTCTTTTGATATCAACACAAAAATGCCTTTTGACATCAATGACAACTTATACATTTGAGCAAGGGCAATGTACCCAAAGTACCCAAAATTTCCAACATGCTTAGCATTGGCTAGCTCCCAACATTCATTGTTGAATTGTGAACCTATAAACACCTTAAGTTTTATTATGAGGTTTGATATCTAGTCTCGCTTGGAGCTCTGATATTTTGGACAATCCATCTTTGGACACATTTGACGAGCACTTGAATTGTCAACTAGCATTTGATCATAAAATCAATGCCCAAGACTTATGGAAAATTGGTCGTTTCATTCTTTTGTTGATCCTTCGGTCACATGAGCTCCTTCTAATCCTTTATAAATTGGAATTTTGATCTAGGTTTAACTATTAGCTAATAATTGAGTAGATTTTTGCTCGATCATAGTTTTACTCTAAGACTTGATCTTCAGACAAGCACATTCAAATCAAATGTCAATCAAGCTTCCTCTTTAATCAAGGCAACATGATTTTCTTTATATAGTGGATCAAAATTTTGAGCTAAGATACCAAGCTTGATATCAAAAATTTGATCCCCCAATCCTTGGGCTCTAAAAAATATTTTTCTAATTGGATGTTCGTTTTGACTAGACCTTTGAGGCTTCTCTTGCTATTAAACTTTCGATCATGTAAACTCTTTGTGTTGAACTTTGTCTAATTATTGATGAATATCTAATCCTTCTATGGTGGATAAGTCCTTTTGAGATTTTAATCTCCTAATATACACACCAAGCCTTTTATCCATGATGAATGTGATTGATTGGGTCTTTGTTGATTTGATTAGATCTTTCACCAAGAAGCTTTTCACCAAATAAACTTTAGCTTTGTTCCAACACTTCAAATTTTATACGTAATAATTGATTTATTGCTCATCGATATTTTGCATTGTTCTAGCCTTTAGGGATTTGTTTATACACTTGATCAAACCTTTGTTCATGTGAATATCTTGCTCTTCGTTGACCTAATTGGTGGTGGACCTTTGATGCTTCTAAATTTCAAAACACCTCTTCTTTTCAAACCTTGTTTCACAATTTAGTTTTTGGTAATGAGCTTCTATAATTTAACAATGGCTATAAAAGGAAATAGAGGAAATTTACAATGGCTTTGATAACAACATATTGAACTCAACAACAACACTTTCATTTGACAATCTCCATGCCATTGGATTGATGACCACTAACTCTAGTACCATGTTACTTTTTAAATAACAACGTATGTATTCATATCATATTCCATGGATATATGTGTAATACATGATAATGTTAGGTTTCTACTTGTAAGTATGGAATTTGAATAATTAAACTTAACATTGTAATATATCATAATATAATTGTATTATCATGGACCATATTATTACAAAAGTTTGCATAGTTGTGGGCTATCTTACAGTAGTATGGGGATATGAAGTTAGACCATGCTCTCATAAATACACTCCATTTACCATTTTTAAAATTGGTTGTATGGGATTGATACGTGTTCCACTTATAATATATTGTGCTTGGGTTACCACAATACTATGAATATATTATCTAGCAAGATTTGAACTTGGGTATCCACATTGGTATTCTCTATCCTTAATCACTTGATCTCATGCCATTTGATGAAAGTTAAGGTTCACCCTTGGGATTGGAACCTTGACTTATGATACAAAACTTTCCACTCCTAAGCACTTGTCTCATATCCATTGGGCGAATGTTAAGGTTCACCTATGGGGTTGAAAGCTTTATATACTATGTGAAAATCCTTGTTCCCTGCTTCTAATCCCAAACCACTTGATTTAGACTACATTTACCATTTTTTAAATGGTTATATGGGATTGAAATTGACCCCCACCATATTACATCATGACCAACTAGTGGTTTTATAACCTTTTTTTGGCAAGTATGCACATATTGTCTAACAATATTTAAATGCATGTCTCTTTCTAAAAAGTCAAGATATTTAGCCAATTGATCTCATGCTATTTGATTATACTCCATTTAACATTGCTTCACAACACTAATTAGGATTTGTCAAAACAAGAAAAAAAAATATGATTATTAATTTAAATGTATAATAACACCATTATTATCAACTGAGGTGAGCTTAAGTTTTTAAAATGTATGGATTTCAAATAAGCTTAAAAAAATTCAATTTAAAACAATATGTAATGTTAAAAGGAAAAAATAACTACATAATTTTTGGAATTTCCTTGTGTACAAAAGTTTTGAAAACTTGATGTTTTGATATCTTTCTATAGTTTCTTTATTAGAGAAAATAATGTAGTGGACCTAAATGATACCTTATTATATGTTTTGTAATATAAATATATTATGTTATATACTTATATTATTATTTTTTAAGCGAAAAACCCCTTATGAGGACGCCTTGGTCTGAGAGACCATGAACATGGGGTTCTACACCGTCAAAGTCACCCGGGGGTCGCACCCGACCCTACCCGTACCAACATTATCAATTGGATTTTGGATACCCAATTCAACTTTTTGGTAGGGTGGAGATTTGAACCTGGGACCTCCCTTGGAGGATTGCCCTCTCTTCTCCAACTCACCTACAACACCTAGGTAAAAACTAATTTATAGCGGAAAACACCTCTTTCGAGGTGCCACTTTCAACAGGTTGGGCATAGGAGGAATGGAGCCTTGTCAGCCTCTACCAACACATAAGACTTTCGTAACTATACCATATATCTGCAGGATGGAGACAAGGGGAATGGAACCTGGGTCGACCTCTACCAGCACCTAGGGCATTTACCACTGCACCACAACAAGCAGATTATACTTATATTATCACAATATATATAACCTTCCTTATTAATAACCTACTAGATAGTTATTTATTAAGCGGTGGATATGAGGGTTTATGAATCTTTGTATTATAATCTTTAGACTACATATATACCATTTAGTAGAAATCCATCCATCCATATCTTTATATCTCTTTTATGTTCAACAATGTATATTGAATTCTTAATGGATTTCATTTAATAGACATATTGGTCCATTAAAAGTGGTATCAAAAGCCACACGCTTGAACTTATGGTTTAACTTCTAGTTAGTGACTAGAATTATTTTGAGCTTGTGGACTATACTCTTTTTGACTTGTAGCCAAGACAATTTTAGCTTGTGACCATATTTTGGTGGATGGTTTTGGTTAGTTGACAGGTTTGCCACTACTAATTATATAATTGCAACCATTATGAAGTGCCTCAATGATACACCTACATAGATTGAGGATGTTTGAACTATTCTTAAATAGCATCTTAAAATTGAACCTTATAAACATCCTAATCATGATTTCTATCATAATAAAAAATCCGTTTATCAACATCCATTTCACCTTTTGATTTTTTTTTATTTTTAAATGGGTTATATAGGATTGAAACGAGCCCCACCTATATTACATAATCACCACATAGTGGTATTACAACAAAGCTTGGATATTATCCATCTATCGTTTGACAAGATTCGAACCTAGGTCTCCTCAAAATTTTGAGGAATCTAACTGGTTGAACTAATGCCACTTGATTTCACCTTTTAATTGTTATCAAAAGTGATATTCTAATTTTTCAAAGGCACTTATAGATTCTAGATCAAAGGTACTTCTCACAAGATTCAAATTCATATTCAATACCTCAATGTTGATCTAGGATGGATTAGTATTTGATTCAATGAGACAATATTCTTAGTATTTACAACGTTCATATCATGATATATATATATATATATATATATATATATATATATATATATATATATTTGTGCTTGGAGGAAGAACCAATTTCTTTTGGAAATATTTTAAAGGAATATATAAGGAATCCACTTATGAAAAGAAGATGCTTATCTCCATTTGAAATTTTTTAGTAACGATTCAAGGTCAAAGCTTTTTCAAGAAGGGGAACATATGGGGGACCCAACCCACTACCTTCTTATAACTCTTATAATACATATATATTATATCATTATATTATCCTAACATATATAACATTTCTTATTAATAACCTTCTAAATAGTTATTTATTTAGGGGTGGGGTATGAAGGGTCATGACTCTTTGTATCATACCTCTTGGACAATATATCCACATCTCTTTTATATACAATATTCTATATTGAATCTTTGATGAAGTAATGATAGAAGATTACCAATAGGATGAAGTTGCTTTCTTGATTATGTTATTGAATGGCTATACTGTATATAATCCCACCAAGTAAGACAAAAATTAATCTGTTAGATATTTTTTAGGACCCTAGTTAACTTGTAAAGTAGTTTTTTTTTGAAATAATATTTATAGTCATTTACAATGTTTATATAACAAAAGAGTACAAATTCATACAAAATCTACTTATATATTATTTTAAATGACATATATTATTATTAAATAATAAAACTATTCATTTAAAATTTTATTGCATTGTGGTTATGGAAATATTGCATAAAAATGTGTTTGCTGTTAAATACCAAATCATATTATACTCAAATCAAGTGCATTATTATTATCAATATTATTAATTTTTAAAAGGTCTAGATATAAAATAGTTTGCATATTAAAGGTCATGGAAAGACAATTAGTCAGGAGAATTTTATAATATTTTTGTTTGATGCTTGATTGAGGTTGTATTATCTTATTTTTGATTCAAAATGTCAATCAATGGCTTGGGCATGTCTAGCTTATAAAGGCCCAAAGATCAAACATTGCATTAATATAATCAACAACTCCATATCTTGGATTTCTATTATTAACTTGGTTGAAGGAGAGGAACTCAAACAAATGTTAGATTTAAGAATACTTTCAAAAACAAAAGGAATCAACACATTACTTCGAATGAAATAACAACTCATAAATAAACATAATGCAATATGAAGGGTGTCCATAGACACTAAAGTAATTTGACTAAAGGAAAGAATAATCACTCCAATTGATAAAACATGATTGGTTTTAAGGTATAAATACCCAAAATACATGCAACCTTAGATAAAGGTTAAAAAATTGACCTTAAGGTTTGTTATTAAATATTATAATAAACCCACATATATATTCCAACACCCCCCATCAAACTGAATGGAGGATATAGTGAGAGACCTTTATTAGTCATCTCCTCTTAAGGGGCGCTCTTCTACTCCAGGTGCTCCCATAATGACATAAAAGATACCTTAGGCATGACCTTGGTCAAAATATCTACTCCTTGCTATATAGAGGATATATAAACTGTATCAATGATCCCATAAACATGAATCCATTGACATAATGCATCCAAAACTCAATGTGCTTAGTCCACTAAGGAAACCATAGGTTATAGACAAGCTTGATGGAGCTCTTATTGTCGCAATGAAGAGTGACCAAAAATTGCTATGGAAAACCCAACTACTCCAAAATCATGAGCATCCATATACGGTGTTTGAATCTCTCAATGGAAACATAATATTTAGATTTTTGTAGAAGACTAAGGTATTGTGGACTGTCATCTATAACACCAAAAGGTGGAGCATTGCTAGTCTAAATTATCGACCCAATCTACATCTAAAATTTTTATCAAAACTAGAGGTGCACCAATTGATATACCTATTTGGTATGTAACTTTGATAGTCTAAAAGATCTATTTGTATATTGTCTAGTGATTCTCATGGGGTGTCCACATATACCTATTTTTTTTGATAATAAGAATGATGCTCAAGTGAGTGCGGGTGAGATAGAAAAGACCTTTAATAAGTGACCAACACAAAGTGACATCCACCAATTAAGTGGTGCATAATATTTATAATTTTAAACTAGAAGCAAAAGGAGTTTGATCAAGTTTGTAGTCATCCATTTGAAACTATTGTAGAAGATCTAAGGCATACCTAGGCTAAGAACTTATAATCCTAGAGGGTGATTGATAAATTTGAATCCATGAAAAATAATGAAGGAAACACAAATCTATCATCTTAAAAGTATCATGAGATCATTATTTTATCTCCTAGATTAATGATGCTAAACTTACCATGATAATAAGATCATCAACATGCATCACAATCACCATTATTTGACCATATTCATGCTTTATGTAAACACCATGCTATACCTTGTATCATTAGAATCCACAACTAAGAAACAAAGAATGAATATTCTCAAAAACAGTAGAGGGATCTTGCTTAGGCCCATACAAGGACTTCTTCAATAGATACACCAAGGGAATGGGACCATCAAGCTTAAAACTAGGTGACTATCTAATATAAATATCCTTCTAAAAATGTCTATGGAGAAAGACACTCTTCTCATCCATCTAATATACCCCCATTCACAAGAAGTAGAAATAAAGATAATAATCTAAATAGAATCCATATTTGCATTTAGGATAGTCAACTTCCTCCTTCTAAGAGATTCTCTTAGAAATAAATCATACATTGTGCTTCTCCACCTAATCATCATAAGTGTATTTTGTCTTATAGACCCATTTATAGCCAACAATATTCTTCCATTTAGGAAGAGGAACAATTTAATTCTTCATTAATGACTCATACTAGATAAGCATAACATCCTCACATTCTAGACAACCTTTGGCTTGAGAATAAGTGAGGGGATCTCTAGAATCATCAAGTCTTGAGACAAAGTCCTAAAATGAGGCCTTTCAATGGTGATCCTAAGAGAGAATGTGTTGGGAATTCTGAAGGAGATTTCAGGCCCACTTAGGCTTTGGGTGATCTATGGCAGGATATGCATCTTGCATAGAAGTAGCATCAGAAGTTAGTATTGGAGTAATAATCATAAGTTCACCATCCACCTTAACATACTATCACATAGGGCATAGGAGGGTCCCACTCATTAATTGCACTATTTAAAGTTGAAGTAAGTGATAGAGAAGTGCCTAGAAGAGGATTCATATTAGAACATGCTAATGAGCACTCATTTTTTTTTTGAATTTAGAAAAAAAACCCCTTGCGGGGTCGCCTTGGTCTGAGAAACCACGACCAGGGGATCTACACCGTAAAAATAACCTAGGAGTCGCTCTCGGTCCTAAATGCACCAACATTATCAATTGGATTTTGGGTACCCAATGTGCGTTTGGTAGGGTAGAGATTCAAACCATGGACCTCCCTTGGAGGATTTCTGTACCTTCTTCAACTCACCTACAGATGTGGGTAATGAGCACTCATATTAGGAGTTAAAAAACCTAAAATAACTAAGATAGAACTAATGAGAATCTTAGAGGGGGAAATAGAAAGCACTAGAGGATCCTAAAAAATAGAATCTGTTGGATATTTTGAGTCAATGTTGTCATTGATGTCAAGGAATGAAGTCATCATTGATGTCAAGGAATATATCAAGGAACAATGCAAAGGTTAATGGAAAAAGAGCTTCATAATATTTTTAATATTATGTGGAAGCATATGAAGGTGGGTTTTTATTAAAACCATGGATGAGCAAAATAAAAGGTTTTTCATAAAAACCCAAGGAAGCATTTTGAAAATTTAAAGGAGGTTTTAATATTTATTTTATAAAATATTAAATTCAATTTGAATTTAAATTTTATAAATAAATATTATCTATGCAAAGAGGTAAAATCAAAGAGGGCTTTAATAAGCCAAAAAGGATTTATAAATTAATTTATAAAATTTAAATTCTAAAGAATTTAAATAATTTATAAATTAATTATTTGAATTTTGAAGGCACCGACGTTCGAAATTATTGGAGATAATATGTATAAAAACTATATGCCTAAAAGGCATAGAACTTACCCTTCGTTCAAAAGAAAGAATAGTGGCATATGTTGTGAGGAGAAGAAGACAAATCTTCATCTTAAGGTGCCAACGAAACTGTTAAAAACCATTGAGGGCAAAACCCTAATATCCACCAAGGTACATGGCCTAGTGTTAAGCGATCACGAGTTAAGTTGTGCGGGTGTAGAGTGGTTCGTGTTTGATTCTCGAAAAGGACGTTTTGGCATGTTGTGCTTTGGCGTCGAAAGAAGCGACGCGTTGATATTTTGGTTTTGGCGCATTGGGAATAACATAGAGCATGTTGTGCTCTTGGTTCTCCAAATGAGCGCCTAGATCGTGCGACCGTTGAAGCCACAACTAGGGCCTGGTGAGAAGATGCATCGAGGGTTCGATTCTCACCTAGGCAGAGGCAATAAATTTTGCATTAATTTTTAATTGCCTAAGGTATAAACAAAGGTTTAGGGAGTTATAAGGGATTTTGAAAGGTGCTTATTTTAATTGTTAGTTTTTGATTAAATGAAGGAATAAGGTGTTGAACTTTATTTTTAAATAAAGTTATTGTGATGTTTTTTATTTATCAAAAAGTGAATTGAAGAGTGATTAAATTTAAAAGGACTTCTTGCCATTGGGTTAGTTTGAAAAGGAGATTGTATTGACAATATTTTTGATATTGAATATTGTTTTAATTGGGAGATCATAAGGTGTATTTGGTTAATCATTTTTGTATATGTTGATGGATGCTTTCTTTAAGATGGAGTGATAAGGTGTATATGTGTTTTGATATTGTGCATTATATCTTTGAGAGAGTTTAGTGTCTTCTAACTCATTTGAGCTTGGTAAAGAAGTGTTTGTGGTTGTGACAGATATTTGAGGTTCCTCCATCATCAAGAAAAAGGTATGAGCACATTCTTCCATAGTTGAGTTGATTGGTTGGTTTTCTGGAAAATAAGTTTGTAGTGAAAAGGAATTGATTAGGGTTTCCTTATTGAGTGTGTTGAGTTAATGCTTCAAGGTTTTCTGGAATAGAGTTGTTAAAACCTTATCTTATAAGCATTATTGTTGAAGCCATTGATTGTGTGAAGAACTTGAACTAGGGTTTGCAAAGAACATGAGTATCATTGTTATGTGAAGATTGTCTTATAAGCATTGTTGTTCAAGTAAGTTATTGAGTGAAGAACTTGAACTAGGGTTTGTAAAGAACATGAGTATCATTGTTATGTAAATATTGTTTTATAAGCATTGTTGTTGAGTGAAGAACTTGAACTAGGGTTTGAAAAGAATATTAGTATCATTGTTATATGAAATTTGTTGTTGAGCATTGTTGGAAAAATTTTGAGTGAGTGATCATATACTTGGACTAGGGTTTGTGAGCAAGGATTATTTCATTGAGTGATTGGTTGAGTAGAGTTGGTTGAGCCTAGTCAAGTAGATGTGTGAAGTGATTATTCAAGTTCCATAAAACAAACTATTCTTTATTCTGAATTGAATTGAGAAAGTGATTGAGTTGAAGCATATTGATTCTCTAAAAATTCTCTGTATGTTTCTAAAAGAGTGATTTAAAGTGATTGAGCATTGTGATGAGTATAGAGCATATTGAGTCTCTAACATTTCTCTTTATGTTTCTATGAGATTGGACAAGTTCTAGAGTGGTCTTTTTGAGAATATTTGAGGTAAGTATTTGAGAAGACTTGTGGATATATTTGAGTAAGATTTTGTGGAAGCTTACAATACAAATTGAGAGTAGATTTGGATAAGTTCTTGTGAGGATTTATTGAGCAGATTTGGATAAGTTCTTGAGAGGACTTATTGAGCAGATTGTACAAAGTTCTAGAGAGGACTTGTGGACAGATTGGTGTGAGATTTTGTGAAAGCTTACAAGGAATATTTGAGATAAATATTTGATAAGGCTTGAGAGTAGAGTTGATTGATTTGTTCAAACCTTGAGTTAAGGTTTGGGGCAAATCCAGTAGAGTTGATTTGAGATTGAGTCAAGCTTTGAGTTAAGGCTTGAGGACAAATATTTATGCTAGACTAAAGGACTGTTTTTAGTACATATTTGAGGACAAAGTTTGGTGCAGATCAAAGGACAAGTTTGTGCCAGACCAGAAATAAAGATTGAGGATAGATTTGTGCTAGACCGACGGACTGTGTTTAATATAGATTTCCAATAGAGCTTTGGAGGTGACAAAGTTGAGGACATATATCTCCATATAGAGGAGGGAAGATATGTGTATTTTGTGGATAGAGTTCCATTTGCTAAGGGTAGTGGAGGCAATGGTATTCTAGAGGATCATCAGCCAGAGCAGAGATTAGGAGATTGGTGTCTCCTATGGATAGAGATCCACAAAATTTATTTAGGGGATTTGTGTCTCCTTTGGACAGAGGTCCATAAACATTGTAATAGGGAAAGGATTCCCAAGAGATTGATTGAGAAAATTTTAGTGAAATATTTTCTCCGTGGAGTTGCCCACATTGGGTGAACCACATAAATTGTGGTGCCTCTATTGTGTGTAGTGATTTGTGCATTGATTTGATTATTGTTGTTGATATTTCTATCTTTACATTGCATAATATTAATTGGTAAAGAAAAGTAAAAAGTTGTCTTATACTGTTCATCCCCCTTCTTAGTATAAGCTTGTTTTCTTCAGAATCAATTAACAAAAGGATAGGAAGTAGTCTAAAAGGAGTAGATGGAAGCACCTCATCAAATATCATAACTATTAAAATAATGAAATCCTACTTCATTGGGTCATATAAGAGATCAACATTGGAGGTTTTATAATTGCCCACATGAATACAATTATAGCTCTTGGTATCACCCTTGTTTTATATATCTTTGGAAATATGAGCCCATGTAATGGATTCAAATATATAGAACTTAGGGATATTAAGCTTGTCACCTATCAATATTTTAAGAGAAGTCATATCTTACATTACTTGAGTTAAAATATGATTGATCATATAAGGTGGAAAACTCATTATTTTATCATAGAAATTGGGATACATTTTCTTGGAATGCAACATACATTGATCCATATCCATGATAACCTTATTCTTCCACCCAACCACCCTATCTTGCTCCAAAATATAATGAACAAATATTTCAAATTAAATGCCATGAAGAGCCAAAAATACAAAAGTCATGAATAACATAATTAACTTCTTTATCAGACTTCAAGCACTTAATTTTACTTTCAAATTGATTCTCTACAAGATCTTTGAAGTTCTTGAGCTTTTCAAAGGCTTATTATTTAATGTAAATGATATACAACCAAACATATCCAGATAAATCATTAATAAAAGTGATAAAGTACTAATTTTTGGATAGATATCCAAACCCTAAGGATCCACAAATATCACCCTAAATAAGCTCCAATGGTTGTATAACATGCCTACTTGTCCTTTTTGGGAAGGACTCTTGAATATGCTTACCCAATATGCATCCCTTAAAAACACCACTAGAGGAAGAGATAGTAGGAAGAGCACAACCAACTAATGTCAACTCATGTACCTCAAGGATCCATAGCCAATGTGTCTAAGCTTATGAAATATTGGGGTCCACACTTGAAACATGATGAAATTTATCAAATGAGGAGGAACCAACTATCACCTCACCACATCTAGCTATATATAAGAGGAGTCATCACCAATTATCATATGATATCCATAATGTTGTCCACTATAGTTATGAAAGATATGGAAATGTTTAAACATATTCCAGGGTATCTCTAACTTTACAATCTGCTCTTTAGAAGATTTGAATATCTACTATATTGAATGAACATCTATATGTGCCCATGAGGCCTTGCCATCATGGTCAGATCCATATTGGGTAAAGAAGATATCAACATCAACACCCTTCCTTTTTTTAGAATTTTAATTTACAATCTATATAAAATTTTATCTTGTATCCTTTCTTCTTGTGAAAAGTGCAAAAATAGATTCTTGAATGTCTTTGCTACTTGCTTCAACTTATTTTTAATGTTTGGTTTAGCCTCTTACTTTGAATGAGACTAAATGGTGATCAAACCATTCTTATTTCATTACCGCTAAGATTTATGATGAAGGTATTTGAACATATAATTAAGAGATGGAGTATGGTTGTTGGGAAAATATGCTTGAAACATCTCAATTACAACATCAACTATCTTATGATGAGAGGATATTTGACACACATTTTTGTAATAGAATTGTTTCATTCTTATGATTATATGGTGATTATAATGTGTTTTATGTGAATTATTATTGTATATTCCATAATTTATTAGTAAATATGTTGAATGTAGTAACCTAAAAAATGTGTTTGATTTATGCAAAATTTGTCCAAGTCTTGAGTAAAAATGCAGGAAAAAGTGTTGATGAACGATGCAAAGAGCACAAAGCTTTGGAAGTACGCCTCAGATGAGAAGAAGATGAATGTAAGGACCAGGGATAAAGGAAACATAAAGCACGATAACGATAGTCTCTGAACTCTATTACAGAATATGGTTATAGAAGCATGTTACCGAAGTATGTTACAAAAGTATGTTAGCAAAGCATGTTACGAAAGGTAACTATTGAAGTAAGTTATCAAAGGATTTTCACCAGTAGTTATCGAATCATGAATAAATTTTGTTGATTTATGTAGCATACCACATCAGTGACAACATGATGTATTCACACGGTAGCAAACATTTCTAGTCAGCAAAGTATTTCATTTATCACATATTATCCATGAGAATATTTCAGTTGATAAAGTCGTTATTGCTTTATTTAATAAAGTTTGTAATTAGACTATTATGAGAATTCTTAGATATGGATGCAAGATCGTTAGACCTTTTCCTAGAATAAAGAACATATTGTTCTAATGTAAATATTGCGAATTATTCAAAATAGTATTGTCTTGTTAGGTTTGTTTGTAGGATGCCACTTGGACCATTCAAAATGTTTACTGAGTCCAAGTAGGAATATGTATTATATTAAGTTTATATTATTTTGGTTGATACATAGTTGTCGTATTTGGAAGTCCACAAATTCCACATGGAAAAATACATGGAGAAATATTGTTTGGAATTGTATTAGTCACATTATAAATTACAAAGGGGTGACCTTTGAAAAGGTCTAGAGAATGCCAAAAAAATATTGTGAATGTAATGTTCAAAGTCTAGAATTATAAATAAATGTGCCAGCATGTATGAATGAATCTCCAGTAATAAAAGCAATATTTTGTTCTTCATAAATGGTAACTATGTCAATTCTGCGTATTGCTTAATTTTTTTTATGTAATTGTACTTGTATTTGCCCTGCATTTACAGAATGAAAATAATATTAGTATTAGTTATAAAATCTAGTTACTAAGATAAAGTAAACTAGGGGAGAAAGACTTACACTGCCCTCTAGGATACAGGGCCCACTCCTATAGTCAGTCCCTGAGCTCTCGCCCCTACAATAGGTTAGAAATAGTTAGCCTTGGAGTAAATTAAACTGCATTTTAAATAGAAAAATAAAATAGACTACACGAGGATCCTCACAAATAAATTAGCTCATTAATAAAGTAATTCATCATTGTATTAATTACTTATCATATTTTACATTATTTGTTTATGCATAGTTTAAATTTTGTTTATTAATTTTCTGTAACACATGAAACCAGAAAGATACTTGAGCTAAGCTTAGTATTAATCCCCATGGTAAAATTTATAATAGATTACTACTCTTTAAATATAACCTTTATTTCCCTCGGATTGATAAAAATTAAATGTAAGCTTTGAAGAACGCAAGCTTATACTGAGAGGGGGGTGAACAATATAAGACCACTTTTTACTTTTCTTTCCAAATCAACATTATGCAATGTGTAGATAGCAATATAAATAGCAGTAATCAAAGCAATGTACAAATTACCACACACAATAGAGACACCACAATTTATGTGGTTCATCCAATGTGGGCTACTCCATAGAGAAAATATTTCACTAAAGTTTTCTCAATCAATATCTTGGGAATTCTTCCCAATTACAATATTTATGGACCTCTATCCAAAGGACCCTAAATCAAGTTCGTAGATCTCTATCTATAGGAGAACTCATTCTTCTTTGCTCTGGTTGGTGATCTTCTAAAATACTACTACCTCCACTGCACTGGCCTATGGATCTCTCTCCTCTGAAGACTCTTGTCCCCACTTAGAAGACATATCTTCACTACCTTTGTTGATGTATCTCTATCCAATGGAGACTACTGTCATCTCTACTCTATCACCTCCAAAGCTTTGTCTCAAATCTGCACTAAACACAATTATTTGATCTATCATAAATCTGCTCAATAAGTCCACATAGAACTTGTTCAAATCTGCTCAACAAGTCCACACATAGCTTGCTCAAATATGCTCAACATATCCACATAGAACTTGCTTAAATATTCTCAACAATTCCACACAGAACTTGCTCAAATATGCTCAACAAGTCCACACATAACTTGCTCAAATCTGCTCAACAAGTCCACACAAAAATTGCTCAAATATGCTCAACAGACCCACTCAAAACCTGCTCAAATCTACTCAATAGGTCCACTTAGAACCTACTAAAATATGATCAACAAACTCACTCAGAACTTGCTCAAATATGCTCAATAGGTCCACTTAGAACCTACTCAAATCTACTCAACAGGTCCACTTAGAACCTGCTCAAATATGTTAGTATTACAATGGCACTGAGAGGGGGGGTGAATCAGTGTGGTACTTTAATCATGAATTTACAGCTCTTAAAATAGCAACAATTAAAAACTTATAAATAGATATAGCAAGTACAGCAAGAGAACATCACACAACATAAGATTTTAATGAGGTTCACCAATTTGGCTACTCCTCAAGAATGACTGCTTGGACTACCATCCAAATCCAGCCTTTGCAAAGCAACAAATTTACAATCAGTTTACCAAAGACCCACCTGGAAGGAGCACCAACCCCTTATTTATCTCGCACCAACAAAAAGGAGCAAAAACCCCCGATTTACCAAAGACCTACTGGAAGGAGCACCAACCATTGATGCCAAACTGCAACCTGGACTTTAATTTTGAATCTATAAGTTTGATGATAAAATACCTTTGCTTTTACAAGACCCTAACTGGTTTGTTTCACCTTTGCATCCTCTGTGCACTCTGCTCTCTCTATGCAATCACTTCGCACAATCTGCTGCTTCACTATCGAGCTTCACGATCATCTTCCCCCTTTTGTGCACTCTGCTTCCTTTGCAAATTTCACACTTAGCACGATTCGACTTCTTTGCTCACTTTGTGCACTTCGCCATCATCTCGTCGCTTTTGCGCTCTTACGACCACATTTCCTGCTTTGACACTTATTCGACGATATCTTCGACCGAACTTCGCACTCTGTGCACTGTCACTGAGCATCGCACACCACAACATCAAACTCTTCAAACAACCTTCCTTTTATAACAATATTTTCAAGATCAAAAACCTAATCGTAGTCAGCTATAACCCTAATCTTAGTCGACTGCAAACCCTAATCTTTGTCGACTAACATCAGTCTTTGTCGGTTTCAACTGCCTCTGTAACTCTTCTGTAGCTGTTGCCATGAAAACACATGTTGCGATATTGCAACACTTTTGCCTCCGAACGCTTTCTCTTAGCTTTGGCCCGCGAGAATGCAACATGTAGCGATATCGCTACAATTTTTCTCTTTGCTCTGTTTCTTAACTTTGGCTCCATGAAAACATAACATGTCACGATATCGCGACACTTTCGCCTCCTTGTCTTCTTCTCAGCTTACACCTGCGAAAACATGACATGTCACGATATCGCAACACTTTTTGCCTTCTTGTCCTCTTCTCAGCTTGCACCATGAAAACATGACATGTCGTGAAATCGTGACACTTTCTGCCTCTTTGTCCTTTTCTTGGCTTGCACCTACGAAAACATGACATGTCGCAAAATCGTGACACTTTCGTTGCCTTGTGCTCTTCTCTGTCTTTCGCCCGCGAAAACACATGTCGCAAAATCGTGACACATTTGTTGCCTTGTGCCTTTTCTTGCCTTGACCTCGCGAAAATAGAACATGTCGTGAAATCGTGACACTTTCGCTTTCGTACTCTCCTTCTTTCCTTTTGTCGCAATATCGTGACACTTTTTCTCCTTGGCGCTTTTCTTCTCATCGGGTCACGAAAACCCGACATGTCGCGATATCGCAACACTATTTCTCTGCGAGCTCATTCTCTTGAACCTATCACGAAATCGCAAAATTTTTTTGTCCGTACAATCCTTCTTGCAAACTATCGTGAAATCGTGACACTTTTCTTTGCGAGCTCTTTCTCTCGAACCTGTCGCAAAATCACAACACTTTTTCTTTCTCTGCCTTCCTCTTCGCTTCGGACCGTGAAAATGAAACATGTCACGAAATCGTGACACCTTTTTCTCTCTCCTATTTCTCTTCGCTTTCGACCGCAAAAATGAAACATGTCGCGAAATCGAGACACCTTTTTCTCTCTGCTATTTTCTTCGCTTTCGATCGCGAAAATGAAACATGTCGCAAAATCGTGACATCTTTTTCTCTCTCCTATTTTCTTTGCTTTGGACCGCAAAAATGAAACATGTGAAATCATGACATCTTTTTCTCTCTCCTCTTTTCTTCGCTTTGGACCGCAAAAATGAAACATGTCACGAAATCATGACACATTTTTATCTCTCCTCTTTTCTTCGCTTTGGACCGCAAAAATGAAACATGTCACGAAATCGCGATACCTTTTTCTCTCTCCTATTTCTCTTCCAACATGTCACGAAATCGTGACAATTTTTCAATCTTCTTCTCTCTTCTAACATGTCATGAAATCGTGATAGTTTTTCTTTCTTCTTCTCTCTCTTCTAACATGTCACGAAATCGTGATAGTTTTTCTTTCTTGCTCAACATGTCGCGATATCGTGACAGTTTAACCTGATTGCACCTCTGCTTCGAACATGTTGCGAAATCATGATAGTTTTCTCTGTTGTTTCTCTCTCCTCTAATATGTTGTGAAATCACGACATTTTTCTTTGCACTTTCTCTCTCCTCCAATATGTCACGAAATCGCGACAATTTTCCTGTTTTCTGAATATGTCGCGATATCGCGACACTTTCCTTGTATTTTTCTTTGAATTTTTGCATGTGGGCCACTTAGGTATTTTTGGAAAAACACTGTACATATTCTAAGAGATCTCTGAACTTCCTATTTGCTACATCTAAACTTCCTGTTGCTACACTAAATCAAATGATCTAGCTGATTGTGTTGACAACAATGACAATTCTGTTGCTGCACTTTGCTCAACAATCTCCCCCTTTGAAATTGTTGACAACACATGTGCAGCTTCCTGTAGCTCTTATCCCCCTTTGACAATAATACCAAAGGGCTGCCATAGACTCCCCCTGAGTCTATGCACAACATTCTTAGACAAACATTGTTATAGTTAGCAAAAATCATGAATATGAGCAAAACTATAAACATAGGCATAAATGCTCCCCCTGAGAATGCGGTCCCGATTGCTAGCCAATTCTTGGGAAGTTTAACCACTCGACCAATCTGTCTCCAAGAATAACTCTTTATCACAAATCCTAGTCGAAGCATGTATCAACCAACTCAAAATGTTTTTCTCTAACTCAAGTTCGAGTTCTTTGCACAACCAATGGGCTTCATCAACAATGCTTATAAAGATAAGGTTTTGTAGACACCAAAATCCAGCCACTTGTAAGTCATCTATACCTTCCTGCCAGCCACGTGTCAGTCATCCATCCTTCCCGCCATTATTTGGCCCAAATCCACACTTTCCCACCATTATTTGGCCCAATTTCACTTTTCCCGCCATTTTTCATCCCCAAATTTATTTAAATTAATATTTATATATATATTATATTTTAATATTTTTAATATATATATATAATAAAGTTTAAGTGATTTAATCTGAGCCGTCCATCCTTCATTTAATCTCATCCGTCCATCCATCTTAATCCGTTTCACAACCTAGATTTATTCTCTACCCTTGGATCCACTTTAATCTTAGCCACACGTTCAAAGTGTCGTTAAAACCCTAAAGTGTGCCCTAAGAGTAGATTATAAATTGAGTCACCTTGATGGCTCAAACCCTATCTATCTCTTCGGCTAAACCTACTTATCTTCCCTATCTAAGTCTGGAGTTGGCTATTGCTAGTTAATCCCGAGTCTTCGAGTCTTCTACGGCCCTAAGTCTGAACTAAACCCTTTCGCCGCATCCATCGTCGCCGCTTTGGTCTCGCCGCGTTAACAGGAAAAGGTATAGATTCGTCTAAAGCAAGTAATCTTTCTTTATGTATTAATCTGCTGTTGAATTCTGCATTCTGTTTATTTTTATTTCATAAATCTAGGGTTTTAGACTGTTTCTGAGGGCTCACACAGTGGAGCCCTCTTATTAGTTTCTAACTCTTTGATAATTTTAATGTGTGCAGGATTCTAGTGGTAGATCTGATTTGTTGATAGCAGCTGCTTAAGCTGGAGTGGTCCGAGCCAAAGGATACAACGAAGCCCACTCATTCTGTTGAGGTTAAGGATACATTCTTCGGAGACGCCACCACATTGTGCCAGCTAGGGTTTCGGAGAACCCTAGCACAAATTGTAACTTTGTATCACGAAAAGGGTTACAGGCCCTGTTGTACTTAAAAGGAGTTTCTAAACTCCATTGATTAATAAAAATCATTCATTTTGTACAGCTGTTCTGCATTCCTTTATTGTGATTTCTTTATTTCTGTTTGGCGTTGTATCTTTAATCTACAAATGGCGATCACGGTGGGACCCCCTAGGGTTTCATGTTTTTAATACTTGCTTTATTGATCTATTCCTATTTTTGTTTTATTTTGCGAGGTTCGAAAATCATGAAATTCGATGTTCCAGCGAACTAGGGTTTCTAAGGAGTTTGCAGAAAACACAACAGACACAGAGCGACGTCTGGAAGTCCGATCCGAAACGCAGAGGTGCGTTTCAGACTGCGCAGACTCCCTTGGGCGTTTGAAGGCAATTTTACAGAAAAAGCGTAGGCTTCCGAGTAAGTGCGTTTTTTTTTTTCTTTGTTAAACTGTACTTTTTACGTTTTTGGTTTTTCTGCTTGTATTCTGTTTCTTTTTCAGATCATTGCTTTAAAATGAACAAAAACTAAGTAATCTGGAAAAGAACAGTTAAAGTTTGTATATACATTTTTTTTTGTTACATTTTTAGTTACATTTTTCTGCATTGCATTATTGGTTGTTGCTTGCATAAAAAAAAAAAAAATTGCATACCTAGCTGCATATTAGAATAGCTACGAATTATCTTGTTTTAGTTATCTAAGTAGGACTATTGATTGGATGTCAATAGTACTCCTGCCATTGGGTGATTCCGAGGCGAGAGAAGTGGACCGAACCTTCCGGTTGCTCCTTTGATATCTGATATCATTGGTAGGCAGGGGGTTTTAAACGGTGTACTCCACTTCTTCAGAGGAAATGGCATATTTTCAGTGGCCTCTTGCTTAGATCATTAGAACTTTTGATTTATAGCTTTGTATGTATACATTAGACAACTAAAACACTTAAAATAAAATTCATTGCATTTCATATTGCATTTAAAACGAGTAATATCTGGATTTCATCACAGGTATTGCTTGAAGTTTAGTGACGGTGGAATTCATCTCCATCCATTAAACTTCCGCCTCAGACACCATAGGTCACCCCCGAGCAAACTTGTTGGATTTCATCACCAGTAAGAATCTCGTTGTCCTTTCCTAGCCATAGTTTTTACCTTTTTTTTGTGAATAATTCAAGATTAGATCACATGCAAAACTCATAAACCGGACACTTAAAATTTACTACAGATTAAGATCAGAAAATAAGTAATTAACCGCGGGTAAGACACATTGGTTGAAACCTAGGTTGTGACTGTTTTCTAATAATTTCTTTAGTGTAAATTTATCATTCAAGTTTTGCATTCTTCTTTTCTGAATTTGTTTAGATTTATTGCGTTATGGTCTTAACAAGGAATCAATCTAAAGTGTTAAATCTAAATAATCAAATGAATAATTCACAGAACATCCCCACCACCAACATGACCACTTATCCTAGTGAATTTCAGGCAGGTTCGCCTGCAGGTCTTTCACGTCCTTCTATCGTCTATCGCATGGCCATGCCCATGGAGGAAGACAATTCCTGTCATATTACCCACATTGATATGGCCCAAGTGCAAACTCACTTAAGAGATGGCACTGGTTATATCCTTGAGCCAATCCAAGATTCCCCTATGCAAGATTCTATTTTTCAGCAGGATATTGCATCAACCATACCCGCTGGTTTCACTCAGGTCTACACTAACCCTTTTTTTGAGGCTAATGTTGTATCTGCTCAGCTGGCTTCATCTCCAACATCTTCCCAGATGCTCAATTGTCCTCCTTTGGAGACAAATGTAGTGTCTTCCCGACCACTTTCTCCTCCATTTAACCGGGTGTACACCAATTCTCTCTATGAGGTTGGTGGAACCTCCTCTAGCCATGACCAATTTCAACCCTCTTCTTCCCAAACCATTTATGGTTTCACCCTACCTGGGGCACAGTCTACTGTTTCTTCCCAGGTACCGCCTACTTCAGCCACCTTCATTGCCCCTGCTACGCAGTCTCCTGTGACTACCATGGCAGCCTGCCCTCCACCTTCATCCAATCATCCCACATCCCTTGGGTTAGAAATTAATAAGGTTAGGGAGTACCTCGACAAGTTGCTTCAGCAACAACAACAACAAAATGCCCAACCACCTGTCGTAGTAAATCCTACACCCCAACCAATTTCTACCCAACCCGACTTTTCTTAGCTCGGGCCCCACCCAGGTACCCCAATCTTCGGTGGTGTCCATTCCTACCCCACCTTTCTCCCAACCCAATCCAGTTCATCATTCACCCCAATCACCTTCTTTTCGGTATCATCCATACCAACAACTTGTCCATTCCACACCGCCTAATCCAGGCAATTTCATCCCATCTCATCATTTTTCCACTCCTCCATTGCATCATCATAATCATCAAACGAATCAAAATTTTCATGAAGATTCTCGACTCCATGCTATGCAACAACAGATTGACAACCTTACGCTCAACATGCCTGGCTCATCTAGTCGAAAACCTACGCTAAGGTCGTTGATCAATCAACCAATTCATCCTTCGGTACCTTCACCGCCATATCCGATTGATTTCACATTACCGAAGTTTGACAAATTTCGAGGAACTGAGGATCCTCACGAACATGTGAGCTCATTCATGCATGCCTGCTTTAGAATCCAAAATAATGACGCTCTTATGCTCAAAACTTTTCCTCAGACATTAGGAGGAGATGTTGTACAATGGTACAATCATTTACCTCACCATAGCATTTATGCTTACGAGCAATTGATTAATCTATTTTTAGAACGATTCTCCCTAAATGTACAAAGGAAAGTCTCATTGTCCGACTTATACAAGCTCAAGCAACATGACGATGAGACTGTTTATGACTTTGGAAACCGTTGGAGGGCTATCATTAATAAATTGCCATTCTCCCTACCAATGGAGGAGTTAACCAAAATGTTCACCCAGAGTTGTCTAAAACCTATCTCTTGGTTACTCCAATTACAACAATACAGGACTTTTGAAGAGGCTTTGGCCCAAGCAAGTATCATAGAAGACATTAAAGTCCAAGAGGGTGTTTTAAAACCCCGTAGAAAAGAATGGCAACAAAAGGGCCAACAACGAAATAATAATTATGGCCAAAACAAACAAGCACAGGCTAGTATAGCCTCAAATGTTAACCAAGTTAATCAAGTGGTGGCGAGCCAGCCCGTAATGGCTCAACAACAACAAGTAATGCAAAGTCAACCGCAACCAATTGCTTATCATGCGGTACCCGCCCCTCCTCAACCAGCTCACAATATTTGGGCCAACCATGGAAACTCGACCTTGGCAAACAAATCGTCCCAAGCGACAGTTCACACCTTTAGATGAACCATATGCGGTCATATTCAACAAGTTATATAGCACAAATCGAGTTAACTTTACCGAGTTTAAACCTTTAGAACCATCTAGAAGGGGGAAGTATTACAAGGAGTACCTATTTTGTCCTTATCATAGGCAAAATGGACACGATATCAATAATTGTACAACTTTCAAACATGTGATCCAAGATCTTATTGAGATTGGAGCCATTAAATTGGATAGCCCCTTAGCCCAACAAAATCAAAATCTTGGTGTATTTCAAACACCCCTTCCACATCGGGAGGAAGCTCCAACAACTTCAGGGGGAGTAACTCGGGTAACTCCTCCTAATCAAGTCAACCATGTACAACAATACCAAGGTTTTGTGGGTACTATTAACGTAGTAACCCGGGGGTCAAAGGGCGAACCAACCAAATCGAGTTGAACCACAGCCACCTGTACAAACTCCCAGTCCACCTCAGGTAACAGTGACCCAACGACGTGCTAGTACTTCTCAACAACCGCTAAATCATTCTACTCAATGCCAACGACCCATCATGTCATTGAGTAGCCGATTAACTACCAGTTTAAAAATGGCTTATGCCAAGTTATCGATCTATGACCTCATTCAACAATCTCCCCCGCATAGAGAGGCATTAATGGAAATATTAAAGTCAATCGAGCTTCAAACTCAAGATACTAATGCCTTCAACAACTTTGTGGGGAGTATTCAAACATGCATGGAGCCCTCCATCACTTTCTATGATTTTGAAATCAAACCTTTGTCAACAGAAAGTATAGATCCTCCACTTGCATATCATGGCCAAGATCGATCACAAGCCATTCAAGAGAGTCTTAATTGACATCGGTTCCTCAATCAATATCATTACAACATCGGCGTTGAGTCATCTAGAGCTGTCGCCATCCCTTATCACCAAGTCGACTTTTACTCTTAAAGCATTCAATGATGCTTTATCTTCCACGGTTGGCACGGTTATCTTGCCCATTGAGGTAGGGGCCCGAACTTTGCATACCTTGTTTCACATCTTGGAAGGGTCCATGGCATACAATGTATTGCTTGGACGGCCTTGGCTTAGGGAGATGAGATGTGTCCCTTCTATACTGCATCAATGTCTAAAGTATGTATATGAGGGACAGGTTCATTGTGTACCTGCTGACATTGAACCCTTCAAACATTGCAACTATGTCTCAAATCCTTATGAGATTGTGTTGCCATCCACTCATCTTTTCTTGACCCCATCTACTTCTTCTATACCATCTTCTTCTAAAGCTCCCATTCTTGAGGAGCTACCCATCATATCGCAACCATCTTCCTCTTCCGCTATTCCATCTCATTCACCACTTTCTTCATCTCCTAATCTTCCTTCTTCTTCATCAGTGACCACATGCACATGTGGCCATGACCAATCATCTCTTTCCACGTCATTACCCCCTTCTTCTAC
Organism: Wollemia nobilis; assembly: GCA_028583015.1. Lineage (NCBI taxonomy): Eukaryota > Viridiplantae > Streptophyta > Pinopsida > Araucariales > Araucariaceae > Wollemia > Wollemia nobilis. Next base: position 8,381,204 of record JAQPPZ010016858.1, on the reverse strand, counting down.
ACCTTCTTCAACATCACCTATTATTCCTCCATCTTCCCAACCATCACCAGGTGATGTTTCACAAGTCAGTGAAGCATCAACCCAACCAAATCCTTCCAATTCTTCTATCCCACATTCTTCTATTCCATCATCTAGTCCATCTCCCTCCCAAGTCAAGGTCCATCTAACCGATGCAGGTATTGGTGAGTATGCCATCCAAGATGTCCACATCACACCGTTCAATGTGCAAACAGTTAAAGATTTTGGTCGTCCACATGACCAACATTTATCCATTGGATCGGTTTATAACATGGGTTCTATGCCAAATTCCATTAATTTTGTATATGGGGGAATAGAGTCATCTTCTAGTCCTACCACCATACTAGAACCCAAGCATCCAGTCCCTACCAATATCGAAAGGATGGAGGGTTTTCCCTCTCGCTATTTCCACAGACATAATTGGTAGCAATTTGGCCTAGGTCGATACGAGCAAGGGGTAACTGAACGCATCGATATGCCATACCAGAGACCCACTGAGCGTTTTGGTCTGGGCTACCAACCACTTCCATCCCTTTCTTCTTTTGAACAAGCTTTTCAAAGCATTAATCTTAATTCAGAAGAAGAAATCCTCCACCCCGACGAATCCGAAGATGAAGCCTATGAAGAATTTGACGTCATGTCAAATGGTGATGAATATGAAGAAGAGTCGGCGCCCATTGTTCCCCTCACTGAACAAGACGAGTTTTATCTCCAATTGTTCCCTCTCCAAGAGGCCATCTTTCGCTTGCTTCTTCCACAAGAACGAGGTGAACCACCCCCTCCGCCACATCCATAAGCCATAATCCAAACCTGTATTATATGTATATACTAAAATAGTGGTTTTCACCACTACCAAAAAAAAAAAAAAAATCAGAAAATTCCCAAAAAAAAAAAAATCAAAATATATAAAAATACTTTATTGCTTTATGTATGTGTGTAATAGTGGTTTTCACCACTACAAAAAAAAAAAAAAAACAAAAAAAAAAAAAACTGAAAAACTATGTTGTTTTGCATTTCAGGTCTTCCGAGGTCTTCACCGGTTTTCCCTTCCATTCCGCCCATCCTTTCTTCCATAAGTCGACAATGAATTTTGAAGACTTATTCACACCGCTCCATAATCCATATGATCCGGATAAGCCAATCCTGATCAACCCAAACCTGATTGACATGGATCGGATTTCATCTCCTCCATCTATTTCGGAGTTCATCCTTTCCGAGGAATTGTTAAGGGCTTCCGCCAACTACATTCCTCCTTCACCTCCACATTCACCTTCATCTTCTAAGCCAGAGGTCTTCCAGGCAGACATAGACGAGAGCAAGGCGCAGGAGCCTGATGACATTTTAGATGACATAAATCCGATCCCTACTCCCCATCGGCTTGAGGAAGGTTCCCACATGTCTATTGAAGAAACTATCGATGTAGACCTTAGTCCAGGACCAAGATGGCACCCAAATTGTGAAGCGGCTAAAAGTCTATCATCGAGAGGAACAAGAGCAAATGATTGCTCTACTCAAGCGGAAGAAGGAGATATTTGCATGGTCTTACAAAGACATGCCGAGGCCTAGACCCTAATTTGGTTGTCCATAACCTCACCTTACAAAAAGATGCTAAACCTGTCAAACAAAAACTTAGGAAAATGCATCCTACCGTGGCCCTCATAGTTAAATCGGAGATTCAAAAACTTCTGGATGTTAAATTTGTCGTCCCGATTGATTATCCTGAGTGGCTTTCTAACATGGTACCCGTTCGCAAGCCTAACGGGGGAATACGTGTTTGCACCGATTTTCGAGATCTAAATAAAGCGTGTCCTAAGGATGACTTTCCTCTTCCAAACATTGATACTCTTGTCGATACTTGTGCTGGTCATGAAATGCTTTCGTTCATGGATGGATTTTCGGGATACAACCAGATTCGAATAAACCACGAAGATCAACACAAAACAACATTTACCACACCTTGGGGAACTTTTTGTTACGGGGTGATGCCCTTTGGCCTTAAGAACGCAGGTGCAACCTATCAACGAGCCATGACTTATATTTTCCATGATTATATGCATAAGATTATCGAAGATTATGTGGATGATTTATTGGCAAAATCTAAAACTCGACAAGAGCATTTTGATGTATTGGAAAAAGTTTTTGATAGACTTCTAGAGCATAAAGTAAGGTTGAACCCTAAGAAATGTGTCTTTGGTGTTACCTCGGGCAAACTCCTAGGTTTTATTATCTCTAAACGAGGTATTGAGGTGGACCCAAACAAGGTCAAAGCCATTATGGAAATGTGTCCCCCAACTAATTTGAAGGAGTTGCATAGTTTGCAAGGAAAGATTAATTCAATCCGTCGCTTTATTGCACAACTTTCTGATAAATGTAGGCCATTTTGCCACCTACTACAAAAGGGGGTACAATTTTCATGGACAGATGAGTGTCAGAAAGCCTTTGATGACATCAAGTAGTGCTTAACGTCTCCGCCGAGTCTTAGCTCCGCCTCGTCCAGGGGTCCCTTTCAATCTTTATATCTCAGCAACGGACTTTGCCTTAGGGACAATGCTTGCACAAAAGAATGAACAAAATCGTGAGCAAGTTGTCTATTATATTAGTCGAACATTGGTAAGCTATGAAACCCGATATGCTTATGTGGAAAAGTTGTGCTTAGCAGTGGTTTTTGCCACTAAGAAACTTCGTCATTATATGCTTAGCCATACAACATATGTCATAGCTAGAGAAAACCCTCTGCGTTATATGATGTCTCGCACTTATAATAACACTCGTACCGCTAAATGGATAATGTTGCTTACCGAATTCGATCTTGAATTCATTAGCCAAAAATCTGTTAAAGGTCAAGTTATAGCCGATCAACTTGCGGAAGCTCCACTACCTAGTGATCATCCTTTGATTATTGAGCTCCGAGATGATTCGGTATTTGCTATCACTGAACAAGAAGAGGACATCATTCCGGAGGAAGATGTTGACATCACGCTATTCTTTGATGGCTCTAAGTGCGCGAAAGGTCAAGGCGCTGGAGTTGTGTTTCATACACCTCAAGGGATTCCCATCCCTTTATCATTCAAACTAGACTTCCAATGCACCAATAATACAGCAGAGTATGAAGCCTTAATTTTAGGTCTTCAATCAGCCATAGCTATGAGCATTAAGCGTATTCGGATATTTGGGGATTCTCAACTCGTGGTTAAACAAATTACAGGAGAATACCAAGCCAAAGAACCTACCATTAAGCTTTATCATGATGTAGCAATGAAGTTGCTCTCTAAGTTTGATTGGTATGAGATCACTAGTTTGCCTCGTTCGACTAATAGATTTGCGGATGCCATGGCCTCTCTTGGATCATTGATTCCAAAGGACTCCCTTGGAGAGGTACAACCCCTAATCATTTCCACAATCTCTAAGTCTGCAATTGTCCGTGTTGAGTCTAAGGATGAAAAAGATGTTTGCTTTATCCATTCGGATCCATATGAGCCTTGGTCTAGTGAGATAGTAGCCTTCCTCAAGTTTGGAACACTCCCATCTGATTTGTCTCGAACTGCCCGCCGTTGCTTTAAGCAAAAGGCAGCTCGTTTTGTTCTTTTGGGGGATGTGTTGTATAAACGTGGATATGATGGAGTACTCCTCCGCTCTCTAGAAGCAGGTGAAACACATAGAGCTATTGTTGAAGCCCATGATGGTACTTGTGGTGGTCATTTTAGTGGAATGGCCATTGCGAAGCGTATTTTACGTATGGGGTATTATTGGCCCACTATGGAACAAGATTGTTGCAAATATGTTAAACAATGTAAAAAGTGTCAAGAACACGCTAATTTAACCCATATACCATCACAAGTTTTATAGCCCATCCAAAGCCTTTGGCCCTTCTCACAATGGGGTCTCGATTTAATTGGCAAGATTTCACCTGCCTCTTCAGGACAACATACTTTCATCATTACAACCACTGAATACTTCACAAAGTGGGTTGAAGTTGTTCCTCTAGCCAGTACGACAGGTCCTAGAATTGTGGAGTTTATACTTCACCATATCATTTGTCGTTTTGGTATTCCCTCTAAAATTATTTCTGATAACGACAAGTCTTTTAAGAATAAGGATGTTCGAGCTCTTTGCGAAAAGTATAATATCCAACATAGTTTCTCAACTCCTTACTACCCACAAGCCAATGGACAAGTTGAAGCTTCCAATAAGACCATAATTGCTATTCTTAAGAAACTTGTTAAAGAAAATCATAAAGATTGGCATACACAAATCCCCTTAGCATTATGGGCTTACAGAACAAGCATCAGAACTCCCATTGGGGCAACGCCATTTTCTTTGGTCTATGGAGCTGAAGCAATCATGCCTCTTGAGCTCGAGATCCCTTCCTTGCGAATTTCTTTGCAGGAATTTATCGATGATGATACTGCTAGACAAGCACGTCTTGATCAACTCACACTCATAGATGAAAAATGAATCAATGCTTTAGAGCATTTGCGAGTTTATCAAGACCGATTGAAACGTGCTTACAATGCCAAAGTTCATCTAAGAGAATTTCAAGTAGGGGATCTTGTCCTTAAAGAGAATCAACAAAACACCAATGCATTGCCGCATCTTCGAGATAAATTCGCGGCTAATTGGTTAGGTCCATATATGGTCACCTGAAAGAGTGGGTAATGGAACTTATAGACTTGCCAGTTTAGAGGGAGAGGAAGAACCCGAACCACTTAATGTTATACACTTGAGGGCATTCTACGCATAGTTTGAATTTTATATGTACATATATACATGGCTTGTACAACAAAAAAAAGAAAAAAAAAAAAAAAAACAAATAAAATAAAAAGAATTTGCATTTCATTGTTAGTTGCATACATCTCATTCAAAAACATTGCATTTCATGTGCATACATCTCATTGAAAACCATAACATTTCATTTTCAGCCATAGTTGCATATCATGTTAGAGACCATTCTATCTTTTGGATATAAAATTTGGTCAAGCAAAAGTCATGTTGCCTTAATCAGGGGCACCTTCATAAAATCCATCAAACCGAATTGTCATTCGTACACCCATTTTCCATTTGCACATATTTACATTGCCAAAATGTTTTCAGTCACTCAGCCATTCCTAGTGTTTTAAGCAAACTTCGAAATGCATGTCAAAGTTCTCTAGGGCCATATCACAAATTACACTAAATAAAATCTTGAGTATTGGGAAATGATTTCAAAAGCGGTCTTGAACCTATCACATTTTCACATCTTAAAAACATCTTGTGTCAAAGAGAGATAACACCATCCTTGGGTTGTGCCTTGAAGTGAAAAGGGTAATCCTCGTTTGTCCTATCATGCAAACATAGTCCATAAAACAGTGGTTCTTACCACTATCACAAGCAATCACAAAATATAAATATAAACAGAGTAGTAAGGATAGGGTAAAATTCTCATCATACTTCGGTTGAGAATCCGATTCCCCAAAGCTCTAAGGAAATGAACATTTTTCACACACCACTGATCCCAAATAAGTTGTAAGGATCGTACTACTTGTCCAGACAGACGGATAGGTAGTCATCCCAAAGGCTTACAAAGGTCAAAAACAACATGGACTATGGAGTTAACCTTCACCGGGCTATAGACGCTTGACTGGCGAGTGGAGTATACTCATTGCGTGGCGACATGTCTCTCCTCAAAAAGAGACCTCCGAATGCTCATACGGACAAACTAGCTTCGGGGTCTTCTCCATAAGAGGGTTACCTAATTTATGCAAGATGAGGTTAATGAACACACTTGCACACACACAGGTTTTTGATTGCCTAGAGTCACTACCATGCTTCCGATTTGGTTAATGAACTCGCATGCACACACATTTGGTCCTAGTTGAATTAGGCAGTGTTAGTAAGTTTGTTTGATACCACTAGCATGTTTGAGTCTTTGTAAAACAGTCTTCCATATCAACCTCCATATCACCCTCCATATCTTCTTCCATATTCATGTCATTCCATACGTCATCCATTCACAAGCCACCAAGTTCGGTGCCCCTGATTAAACAATTATGATAACAGTTCGCTAAATCTAACTATCTAAAAGTATGAGTGCTTCTTAGTGCATATTTCATTTACTTAGTCTCGCATTAATCATCTATAAGTTTGCATTCCATTCCATCACATATGCATCAAAAACATTAAAACATATAAAAACATGCATCACAAAAACATAAGCATTCACACAAAAGAGAGTAAAACACCAAATAAATAAAAGCCATGTATATATATATGTATAAAGGTCAAACTGTACAATGAATGCCAAAAGGCTACAATATACAATAGAGCACCAAGGCTCATAAAGAGTGCATCTAAGCACTAAACTAACCATCAAAAGAGGACCCCTGAGACCTAGTAGGAGCCCTAGACCTAGTGGTGTGCCTAGACTCACTACGCCTAGAGACAGAGGAGGATGGAGGATCAGGCAACACAATGTGATGCCTAAACAATGTGTCCTCCAGAGCCTCAATGTAACGAGTCCTAGACCTAAGCCTAGCTATGTCTATCCCGTGTCGTCGCTCCCGCTCCGCTAGCTCTGCCTGGAGTCTCGTCACCCTGTCATCTTGGGGCACCCCGGTCGCTCCATCCAAGTCCGCTCGCAGTGGGCCATCCTCTCCTCTTGAGCAACTAACATGGCATCCCGCTCTCGCCCTGCTTGCTCCAGCCGAGCTATCCTCTCGTCCCGGGCAGCTAGCATAGCATCGCGCTCCGCTATCTGCTGTTGCAGCTGTGCCAGCTCGTTCTCGTGCCCGCTAGGGGGTACCTCCATAGCCTCTCCTGTGGCCTCTCCTAGGCCCTCTCCGCCATAGCTCCCGCGTGCTTCACTCTCCCACACAACCTTTCACTCCACTTCACTCCACTCCCTCAGACGCACTTCTCTTAAGCTCGAACGCACAAATGAGCGAAATTCTCGTTGAAACTGTTTAAATAGCTGATTTTGGTGCCCTGAAATGCAGTAGGGCATTTCATGGCGGATTCAGACGCAGTCCTGCATCTGCAGAGCGCCTAAACACCGATGGGTGTCTCTGCCAACCACAAACGCAGACCGGCGTTTGGTGTCAGTATTGAATAAAGGAACAAAACTTACAAAATTGAAGCTTACCTCCTCCAAATTTCATCAAATTGCATTCATCCATTCTTCTTATCATAATAAAACATTTTGTGAAGGTTACAATAGTTTTGGACACAAATTTTGTCATTTCTCTCAAAAAGCGCATCATTCATCATTGTTTTACAAATTGGGTTAAAAATATTCAAAACCTTCACAAAATTAACCACATTCATCAATTCTTCCGATCTATCGTCAATTTCATTCATTCTTCTTTCATCATGCATATTTTTGCCAAATCAAATTAAAGTAAACCTCGTATCTAGTGGTATATTCTATCACCTTGGCGATTGCAGCCGATTTGAATCCATGCAATTCGGTAAGAGGATTAAACCACCATAAGGACACTTACCATTTATCATCATCAATTATTTCACTGTTTGAAAATTGGAAATCAATTTTGGGTATTCTACTTTTCAAGTGACCTCATACCAAGATTAATTTGCTCAACAAGTTGTCATTGATGGCCTAGTTCATGGGGCCTTAAACATGGACAATCTTTCATATCGTCATTATTTTAAGTCTTGCTAGAGATTGTGGCTACCTAGGTTGATTGGTTCCGACCCGAGGAATTATCCATACAGTCACTAGGAGCATCTCTGAGTTCTGGACTCTTTCATGCATCTTTCATCTCTGCATATCAATGGCGCCAACAAGGCAATTTCATCAACAGTATGGATTCACACACGGGAGTTGGGGCATCCGTTATCAATTTCTAATTTTCCTATAGTGGAATTCATCTTACATGATCATGGAATTTAGAGTTTGGCAAAAATCCCTTTATAACCGTTGGGGGAGAAAACGGTCCATCTTTCACATCACTCATATCGTCTTCAATCATATTCTTTTCTGGTTTGTACACCAACCCCTTTTCCGTTGGGACATAAACAGATGGTGCATGCACCAACCCTTTTTTCACCGTTGGGGCAAAAACGGTTCATTATCTTCCGAATTTCTTCCAATTGGCTTGTGAGAACCATTCTCGCTCGCCAATTGAGGGGGTAAGCTGAAAAATTTTTAAATATTCTTTTATTCTTTGGTCTTCAAAGTTGTGCTTTAGTCTTGAGAGAGAGTTGCGTCTGATCCAGCTTTTCAAGTGTCTTAAGTTTTTGTGCTACATTGTGTCTTCACACAAAGCAGCTCAAAAGGGGCATCTGTAGACACCAAAATCCAGCCACTTGTAAGTCATCTATACCTTCCCGCCAGCCACGTGTCAGTCATCCATCCTTCCCGCCATTATTTGGCCCAAATCCACACTTTCCCACCATTATTTGGCCCAATTTCACTTTTCCCGCCATTTTTCATCCCCAAATTTATTTAAATTAATATTTATATATATTTTTTAATATTTTAATATATTTTAATATATATATATAAATAAAGTTTAAGTGATTTAATCTGAGCCGTCCATCCTTCATTTAATCTCATCCGTCCATCCATCTTAATCCGTTTCACAACCTAGATTTATTCTCTACCCTTGGATCCACTTTAATCTTAGCCACACGTTCAAAGTGTCGTTAAAACCCTAAAGTGTGCCCTAAGAGTAGATTATAAATTGAGTCACCTTGATGGCTCAAACCCTATCTATCTCTTCGGCTAAACCTACTTATCTTCCCTATCTAAGTCTGGAGTTGGCTATTGTTGTTAATCCTGAGTCTTCTGAGTCTTCTACGGCCCTAAGTCTGAACTAAACCCTTTCGCCGCATCCATCGCCGCTGCTTGGTCTCGCCGCGTTAACAGGAAAAGGTATAGATTCGTCTAAAGCAAGTAATCTTTCTTTATGTATTAATCTGTTGTTGAATTCTGCATTCTGTTTATTTTTATTTCATAAATCTAGGGTTTTAGACTATTTCTGAGGGCTCACACAGTGGAGCCCTCTTATTAGTTTCTAACTCTTTGATAATTTTAATGTGTGCGGGATTCTAGTGGTAGATCTGATTTGTTGATAGCAGTTGCTTAAGCTGGAGTGGTCCGAGCCAAAGGATACAACGAAGCCCACTCATTCTGTTGAGGTTAAGGATACATTCTTCGGAGATGCCACCACATTGTGCCAGCTAGGGTTTCGGAGAACCCTAGCACAAATTGTAACTTTGTATCACGAAAAGGGTTACAAGCCCTGTTGTACTTAAAAGGAGTTTCTAAACTCCATTGATTAATAAAAATCATTCATTTTGTACAACTGTTCTGCATTCCTTTATTGTGATTTCTTTATTTTTGTTTGGCGTTGTATCTTTAATCTACAGGTTTAATAACAATTCTAAAACCAGAAAACCTTGAAGCATTAAACCAATCACTTTCGAAAAAGAAACCACAATCAATCCTTTTTACTCCTGTCACATGAGTCTCCTTGGGATTGGCCTAAAATTGTGCTACCATGCATACTATGCTCGGGGTGCCTATTTCAAGCCATATATTTTCAACTTACAAACCAAGTTGGGATCATCACCAAGCTGGGAACCATCTGGCTGCTCAATATAAACCTCTTCTTCAAAATTGACAAGTGATTCATACTTGTACCAACTTTTGTCCAATACTGTACCAACACTGCAATTTTATTGTCAATTCTGTGCAAGAATCAAACACAGTATCACAACACCAACCAAATCCCTTTTTACATTTTCATCTTGGTCTATGTTTTCTGCAGTCACCGCTGGTCACACCTTACAGTCAACTGTTCGAATCAGAAAACAATATTTTGTTAACCACTTCACGACCAACTATAATGCACCTTACTCAAACTCATACTTTTGGACCTCGGATAGGTATGATTCACAAAGCAAAGTTGCTCATATTGATGAGCTAAACATGAATCAATGATCAAACTTCAATATTTTCCACCACAGCATCAAAAATAGATCTAATAATCTTCCCATCAATGTGTAGTTCAAATACCCACTGCTATTATCGAAACACAAATATACGGCTAGAGCAACATTCTTTCACAAACCAACTTATCTGAACTGTTATAATCCTTAACTTTGGATGGTGGCAGTAAGAACCATCATCAATACAACAATGACATATAGCAATACTACCAATAATGAAAACTTTTAATTTAATCACCACCCTTCACGGAACTTCCATAAACAACTACATGAACACGCTTCGACAAATATAGACAACTCCCCCTAACTACTTGCCTTTCATCCTCAGAAACCCAAAAAATACATAGGAGCATTAAAATAAAACTTTAAGATTGCTTCCCTTGAGGATGTGCTACCTGGAGTTGCTTAGTGCAATAGGGGAGTAGTCTCCTTCAGTCCAAGGAGACATGAATTCCTTTCTTCTATCTTTCTCCAAACTTTCTTGAACTCGGGCTTGGATTTTTTAGCTGCATCCTTGTTTTGAACCTTTTTGTGAACTCGAACATTTCTCTTGTGTGGTTGTCTCTTGTGCATCCTTGATGAATGATTATTTTCCTTTTTATGCACCTAATTTATTCCCAGTCTGTGTTGTGTTCTTTGCGTCTGATAAAATCTACTATTTTGCCTTTGATTAGATATGAACATGCTTGGACAAAACCTTGCTATGTGTCCATGACCATTACATTTAAAACATTGTACATATTGTTCACTCAGAAACGTAGAAGTATTTCTACCAGCATAACTTTTTGATTTATTATTCAATCCACAATAAGTTGCCTTGTGACCATACTGGTTGTATCTGAAACAATAGCCATTAAAAGTATTAGTATGAATAGAGTGAGAGTGATAGAACCTCTTTTGTTGTGGCTGCTTTGTTGTAGATCTCCTTTGATATTTTATTCATTTTGAAGATTCAGCTTCAAACTTTTCTTACTTCGATCCTTCAGCAGTGAACTTCTTATTTTTTGCAGAGTTGAAAGATGAAGGTCGTTCAGCTTCATATCCAAGACCATGCTTATCCGTGGAGCTTCTTTGTTGGTTTATCATTTTATCTAACAACTTTGTGCTCTTCTCGAATTTAAGATTTGTATTGACCTCTTCTACTTGTTTCTTCAATAACACAGTCTCTTCCTCTTGTTTGCAGCAACCAATATCTTTCTCATTGATCTGTGACCTGAGAGTTTCTTCAATCCTTTTGAATTCTTCTACTTGTAATTTCAACCTGGTTATTATTTCATTTGCATCATCAAACTTTCTTAAGATTTCCTTATTCCTTTTTCTTTCTATCTTCAATTCATCTAGAGCTATAGTTAGTTCCTCTTTCAAATTTATTTCAGCATCAATTTCTTCTTCATCACATTTTTTTTTCTTTTTTTGTTTCTCTTTTGGAATCATCCTCTAGGACTTCATTAACTTTCAGCACATATATCTCTATGTTCTCATCGTTATTCAACTTTACAGCTTCGAACTGAGCTTGATGTGTTTGTAGCTTGACATCCTTGATATCATGGTCTCCTTCATGAGCACTCCTCAGTTTGTCCCATATTTCTTTTGCCATTTTACAACTCTTGACCTTTATCAGCTCACTGTCTATTAATCCGCACCTGATAGCATTCCTTGCTTTTGAGTCATTTTCAACCAGATTCTTACCGACAACATCGATTGGAGGAGTGATGGGTATTGTGCATTCATTGATTACTGAATCCCAGACATAGTATCCCAAAGCACAAAGATATGCCTGCATCATGATTCTCCAGGTCATGTAATTTGTTCCATCAAACACAGGTGCTTTGTTTGATAAAAATCTTCAACCTCTTCTGGTTCAATTTTCTCTTCTACAGGAACTAAAACTGACTGAGATGCCCTTTTGGAGGAAGATCTATTCTTCTTACCCATTATGTACTAATCTAAGATCAACCCTAGTTGATTTAGCCTTTGAAGGGAACTTGGCTTTGATACCAATTGTTAGTCTTACAATGGCACTAAGAGGGGGGGTGAATCAGTGTGGTACTTTAATCATGAATTTATAGCTCTTAAAATAGTAGCAATTAAAAACTTATAAACAGATACAACAAGTACAGCAAGAGAACATCACACAACACAAGATTTTAACGAGGTTCACCAATTTGGCTACTCTTCAAGAATGACTGCTTGGACTACCATCTAAATCTAGCCTTTGCAAAGCAACAACTTTACAATCAGTTTACCAGCACCCACTGGAAGGAGCACCAACCCCTTATTTATCTACACCAATAGAAAGGAGCAACAACCCCTGATTTACCAAGCACCCTCACTGGAAGGAGCACCAACCCTTGATGCCAGACTACAACCTAGACTTCAATTTTGAATCTATAAGTTTGATGATAAAATACCTTTGCTTTTACAAGACCCTAACTAGTCTGTTTCACCTTTGCGTCCTCTTTGCACTCTGCTCTCTCTATGCAATCACTTCGCACAATCTGCTACTTCACTGTCGAGCTTCACGATCGTCTTCCCCCTTTTGCGCACTCTACTTCCATTACGAATTTCACACTTAGCATGATTCGAATTCTTTGCTCACTTTATGCACTTCGCCATCATCTCGCCGCTTCTACGCTTTCTACGCTCTTACGACCACATTTCCTGCTTCGACACTTATTTGACGATATCTTTGACCAAACTTCGCACTCTGTGCACTATCACCGAGCGTCACACACCACAACATCAAAATCTTCAAACAACCTTCCTTTTATAACAATATTTTCAAGATCGAAAACCTAATCTTAGTCAGCTGTAACCCTAATATTAGTCAGCTACAAACCCTAATCTTCATCGGCTAACATCAGTCTTTGTCGGCTTCAACTGCCTTTGTAACTCTTCTGTAGCTGTTGCTGCGAAAACACAACATTTCGCGATATCGTGACACTTTCACCTTCGAACGCTTTCTCTTAGTTTTGGCCCACGAGAATGCAACATGTAGCGATATCATTACACTTTTTCTCTTTGCTCTATTTCTTAACTTTGGCCCCATGAAAACATAACATGTGATATCACGACACTTTCGCCTCCTTGTCTTCTTCTCATTTTGCACCCGCAAAACATGACATGTCGCGATATCGTGACACTTTCTGCCTTCTTGTCCTCTTCTCGGCTTGCACCCACGAAAACATGACATGTCGTGAAATTGTGACACTTTTCGCCTCTTTGTCCTTTTCTCGGCTTGCACCTGCAAAAACATGACATGTCGTGAAATTGTGACACTTTCGCTGCCTTGTGCTCTTCTCTGTATTTTGCCCGCGAAAACACATGTCGCGAAATCGTGACACATTCGCTACCTTGTGTCTTTTCTTGCCTTGACCTCACGAAAATAGAACATGTCATGAAATCGTGACACTTTCGCTTTCGTACTCTCCTTCTTTCCTTTTGTCGTGATATCGCGACACTTTTTCTCCTTGGTGCTTTTCTTCTCATCGGGTCGTGAAAACCCGACATGTCGCGATATCGCGACACTTTTTCTCTGCGAGCTCTTTCTCTCGAACCTATCACGAAATTGCGACACTTTTTTGTCCATACAATCCTTCTTGCAAATTATCGTAAAATCGTGACACTTTTCTTTGCGAGCTCTTTCTCTCGAACTTGTCGTGAAATCGTGACACTTTTTCTTTCTCTGCCTTCCTCTTCGCTTTGGATCGTGAAAATGAAACATGTCACGAAATCGCGACACCTTTTTCTCTCTCCTCTTTCTCTTCGCTTTCGATCGCAAAAATGAAACATGTTGCGAAATCGTGACACATTTTTCTCTCTCCTCTTTTCTTCGCTTTGGACCGTGAAAATGAAACATGTCACGAAATCGTGACATCTTTTTCTCTCTCCTATTTTCTTCGCTTTGGACCGCAAAAATGAAACATGTCACGAAATCGCGACATCTTTTTCTCTTTCCTCTTTTCTTCGCTTTGGACCGCAAAAATGAAACATGTCGCGAAATTGCGACACCTTTTTCTCTCTCCTATTTTATTCGCTTTGGATCGCAAAAAATGAAACATGTCGCGAAATCACGACATATCTTTCTCTCTCCTCTTTCTCTTCCAACATGTCGCAAAATCACGACAGTTTTTCAATCTTCTTCTCTCTCTTCTAACATGTCTTAAAATTGTGACAGTTTTTCTTTCTTCTTCTCTCTCTTTTAACATGTCGCGAAATTGCGACGGTTTTTCCTTCTTGCTCAACATGTCACGATATCGTGACAGTTTAACCTACTTGCGCCTCTGCTTCAAACATGTCGTGAAATCATGACATTTTTCTCTACTATTTCTCTCTCCTCCAATATGTCGTGAAATCGTGACATTTTTCTTTGCACTTTCTCTCTCCTCCAATATGTCGCAAAATCGTGACAGTTTTCCTATTTTCTGAATATGTCGCGATATCGCGAAACTTTCCTTGTATTTTTCTTTGAATTTTTGCATGTGGGCCACTTAGGTCTTTTTGGAAAAACACTGTACATATTCTGAGAGATCTCTGAACTTCCTGTTTGCTGCATCTGAACTTCCTGTTGCTGCACTGAATCAAATGATCTAGCTGATTGTGTTGACAACAATGACAATCCTATTGCTGCACTTTGCTCAACAAAATATGCTCAACAGGTCCACTCAGAACTTGCTCAACAAGCTCACTCAGAATTTGCTCAAATCTACTCAACAAGCTCACTCAGAACTTGCTCAAATTTTCTCAACAATCTCACTCAGAACTTGCTCAAATCTGCTCAACAAGCTCACTTAGAAATTTTCCAATCTTCTCAATAATTCCACACTGAACTTATCTAGATATTATATAAACATAGATAGAATTGTTAGAGACTAAATATGTCCTACACTCAATGCTCAATAACTTTATCAACTCAAATCAGAATATAGAATAGTTTGTTTTATGGAACTTGAACAATCACTTCACACACCCACTTGACTAGGCTCAACCAATTCTACTCAACCAATCACTCAAGAAACAACCCTTGCTCATAAGCCCTAGTCCAAGCATGTAAACATCAACTCAAAATGTTTCCAACAATGCTCAACAATAAATCTCACATAACAATGATACTCATGTTCTCTTCAAACCCTAGTTCAAGTTCTTTGCACAACCATTGGATTAAACAATAATGCTTAAAAAAAAATCTTCACATAACAATCATACTCATTTTCTTTTCAACTCTTAACTCAATTTCTTCACACAACCAATGGCTTCAACAACAATGCTTATAAAACAAGGTTTTAACAACAACTCTTTATTCCAGAAAACCTTGAAGCATTAACTCAAACACTCTCAAAAAGGAAACCCAAATCAAGTCCTTTTCACTCCAAACTTTATTTTATAGAAAGCCACTCAATCAACTCAACCAAGGAAGAATTTTGCCCATACCTTTTTGCTTGGTGGTAAAGAATAGATCTCAAAACTTGTTTCAATCACACTCAATTTTCCTTGACAACTTCAATGGTTAGGTAGAAAAATATTCACTTTAAAACCCCTTGTAAATACTTGCACAATAATTATTTTTATACAAAGATAACAAGTCTTATATACACCTTATAATCTCCACAATATCAAAATTAAATATAACACCCAAAATAAGCCTTTAGGAAACACTTTATAGATCTTCAATTCAAACTAATTTATCACCTTATTACTCCAATTTAAAAGAATATTTCTCTTTTTATAGATCACAAATCAACACATAAACAATTTTCTTTCACCCCTTATGTCTCCTTATCACTAATTTATTGCCAATTAAAAACCTTCTAAACTCCCTTATAACTCCTAATACAATCTTTAATCAAACCTTAGGCAATAAAAAATTTATTTTAAAAAAATTACCTTGGCCTCCATGGGTTTCAAACCCTTAACCCCTGCCTCCACATGCCCTAGCCGCGGGCTCCACAACCACGTGTGCTCAACACACATTAAGAGCTTAAAAGCTCTTAGCACAATTTATTCCTCTCCTGGCGCCCGAATGAAAGAACACAAATCAAAAACCTTCCCTTTGGCGCTACCACTCCGCGGGATTCGAACACGGGTTAGTTCTTCCACTAACGCCTTCGCAGAACGTGCGCTGCCAATGGACCACCGTGTCCAACGTGCCTTAAGCAATGAATCCTCTTCGTTTTAAACCTTGCGCATAAGACAAAAACCTTTTGTCTTCTTCCTCAACCAAAACAGTGAATCGCACAATAAATTTTTCCTTGGTCGCATTAATCAAATTGATGAGGGATAATATTGTAAAGTCCTTTGGCCACCCTTTTATACACGATGCCTCCATAGTCTTCGAACGTCAGCGCTCCAAATTCTTTGATGACGTCAACGTTAAAACAACTTTATAAATGACGCTTTAATTTTGATGACGTCAGCCCATTTAACCTTTATAATTTATAAATGATTTAAATTCCAAGGAATTTAAATTTTATAAATTATAATTATAACCTTTGGTTTTATTAGAGCCTTCTCTTATTGCACAACTTGGTATTAATGATATTTATTTATAAAATTTAAATTCCTTTTGAATTTAAATATTTTATAAAATAAATATTAGACCTCCTTTTAACTTTGCAATAGGCCTCCTTGGGTATTTATGAAAACCCTTTTAACTTATGCTCTCATATAATATTAAAATATTATGGAGCCCTTTTGCCTTTAACTTCTACACTATTGAAGCTTCTTCCTGGATATTAGTGACAACTTTGATGACTTTATTTCTTGCCGAATTCCTTGACATTAATGATGACTTCATCCGGTGACATCAATGACAACTTTGACTTAGGGACTCAAAATGTCCAACAATATCCCCCTTTGTCATTGATGGCAACCCAAATTATTTTTACTAAAACTTGACCTTTCTTTTATTCTGCTCCCCCTGGGACACTGCTCCCCCTGGCTCAATGCTCTCTTCAAATATCAAGTCTCTCCCCCTTACTCAAATATCTCCCCCTTTGACATCAATGGCAAAGGGTCACCTTTGGGGCTCGGGGCTAAGAATGAGCCTCTTAGCTTAGCCCCTCCCCCACCTCCTCTTGAGGTGGTTAATTTTGGGGTGGGAGTATTTCTACTCCCAGAAAGCACTATTATTTTCCTTTATCCTCTTTTCTTCTTATCTGAATTTTCTGATTCCTCTGATTGTTTCTATCCATGTCCATGTTCTTGTCCATGTCAACATTCTTGTTCCTATTCCTGTTCCTATTCATATCCATGTTCTTGTTCTTGTTCCTGTTCATATTCATGTTCATGTTCCTGTTTATATCCATGTTCCTGTTCCTGTTCCTCCTTGTTTCTGGAATATCTGCTCTACACCACTTTGTTGTGTGACCATCATTATTGCACTTATAACACTTAATGTTATTATTCCTTGGAGGTGTAAATATCTTAGGATTTCTCCTAGTGAAGCCATATCCTCTTCTATCATGAACCCTGCAATTCATTGCCTTGTGACCAAACTGATTACATGAGTAGCAATACCCATGAAAAAGTTATTTGTTCCCATATTCCTGTCTTACATGTGTCCTACATTGTGAAGCCATGTGCCCAAACCTGTGACATGAAAAGCATATTCCATTGAAGTTTCCTTGTCTTGACCTCATTGGTCTTCTATTTTGATTGTTGTTCCATATGTATCTTCTTTGTGCATTATTCCTATTTTTGTTGAACTCTCCATTGTCCAACTCATCCTCTGATGTCTCACTTTCTTTTACTCTGTCTTCTTCTGAGGTATCTTCATCTAAAGTTTCTTCTTCCCCAAAACTTGAGGTTGACTCTCCTTCCTATTTCTTTTGAGCTTGTTCAAAACCAAGACCTATTTTTTTTGTTGACCTTCTTTGTACCTTGACCATCTTATCCACAATATTTGAGCTATTTTTAAATCCTTTCATCTTGATTTTGGAGTCCTCTAAATATTCTTTTAGTAGTGCCACTTCTTGTGCTAACTTCTCACATTCTAAGATCTTTGCTTCTAACTTATCTTTGAACCTCTTTGCCTTAGCCTTTGATTTTTCTAAATCCTCTATGAGCAATCTTCTCTCTTCATCACATTCTTGAAACTGAAATTCAAGTTTAGAGTTTTGATTTCTTACCTTCTTTATTGTGTCAAGAGCATAGATAAGTTCTCCCTTGAGATCATATCCATCCTTCTCTGAATATTCCTCTATTTTTTTACCTTTGTCCGCTTCTTCATTTTCTTTTGACTTGTATTCTATGGGATCACCTTTTTCATCCTCTAATGCCATTAGAATATTTTCATCTGGTCCTTCAAGTGTATCTTCATATTCATCATCACTGAAACTATAACCATCCCTTGTACAACTATCTTCAAGATGTCCAAAGTTACCACATCTAAAACACTTGAGAATGATTGGAGTCCTTTTCTTAACTGGTTCTTTTTCTTCAATCATAAATAGGACTTCATCTCTATCATTGTTTGAAAAACTAGCATCACTATCACTTGAATACTTACTTGCCTTATCCGCATAGTAGCTTCTCTTTTGCCTTTGAAAGAACTTCTTTCCTTGTCTTCTTTGTCCATCCTTGTTTTTCTTTTGGTGCCTATATCTTTCTGGTTCCTTGTACCTGTGATCCTATTTTTCCTCACCATTGTTGTTCTTGGGTTCTTGACAATCTGTTGCAAAATGTCCATACCTTCCACAATTGAAACATTTAACAGATATTTTATCTCTAGATCTTCTATAGTCCTTATCTCTTCTACCATAGTTAGCTTCTTCATCACTAGATGACTCATTGCTTGATTCTGACTTCTTACCCTTTGTCTTATTGATTGCTTTGAATGCTGCTTCCTTTTGGGGCATAGGATATTTTGTTCTTATCTCAAATATTGTGAGCATACCAAGCAACTTATCTCTTGTCAAAGTATCACCATCTATTGATACTTCTATAGCAGAAACTTGTTCACTAAATATTTTTGGAAGAGATCTTAAGACTTTATCACAAACATCAGATTCATCAATCTTCATACCAAGTCCTCGCATATCATTAACAACCTCATCAATTCTAAGTAGATAAGCACTAATATTTTCCTCTTCGTTCATTCTTAATTCTTCAAGTTGTCTTTTGAGATTTCGACTCTTTGCTTTCTTGACACTTTTATCTCCTTCATATATATTTTGCAATTTATCCCACATCTCTTTTGTAGTTTGACAATGCATAACTTTCATAGACTCTGTTCTATGCAAACCTCTCACAAGTGCATTCATTGCTTTTGAATTATAGTGTTGTAGAAGCTTACCTTCCTTATCTGTAGGAGGATTGACTAAGGGATCATATCCAAATTCCACTGATTCCCAAATTTCATTGTCAAGTGCCATTAGGTAGATCTTCATCATCATACTCCAATATAGATAGTCACTTCCATCAAATACTAGTGCTGAATTATTTGAGGACACCTCCTTAGGATCCATTGTGTTCTTGTTAGCTTTTCCTTCAAGTTGTTAAACTCTTCTGAAGGAACCCGCTCTGATACCAATTGAAGAACACAAGCTTATACTAAGAGGGGGGTGAACAATATAAGACCACTTTTTACTTTTCTTTCCAAATCAATATTATGCAATGTGTAGATAGCAATATCAATAGTAGTAATCAAAGCAATGCACAAATCACCACACACAATAGAGACACCACAATTTACGTGGTTCACCCAATGTGGGCTACTCCACGGAGAAAATATTTCACTAAAATTTTCTCAATCAATCTCTTGGGAATCCTTCCCAATTACAATGTTTATGGACCTCTGTCCAAAGGAGACACCAATCCCCTAAATCAAGTTCATGGATCTCTATCCATAGGAGAACTCCTCCTCTACTCTGGCTGGTGATCTTCTAGAAGACTACTGCCTCCACTACACTGGCTTGTGGATCTCTCTCCACTGAAGACTCTTATCCCCACTCAGAAGACCTATCCTCACTACCCTGGCTGATGGATCTCTATCCACTAGAGACTACTATCCTCTCTACTCTATCACCTCCAAAGCTCTATCTCAAATCTACACTAAACATAGTCCTTCGATCTAGCACAAATCTGCTCAACAAGTCCACATAGAACTTGTTCAAATCTGCTCAACAAGTCCACACAAAACTTGCTTAAATCTACTCAACAAGTCCACATAGAACTTGCTTAAATATACTCAACAAGTCCACTCAACTCTAAATGCCCAAATCACAAATTGCCAAATTAACGAGTCCACCAAAACTTGCTCAAATTTGCTCAACAAGTCCACACAGAACTTGTTCAAATCTGCTCAATAAGTCCACATAGAATTTTCTCAAATATGCTCAATAGGTCCACTAAGAACCTGCTCAAATATGCTCAACAAGCTCACTCAGAACTTGTCCAATCTTCTCAATAAGTCCACATAGAACCTGTTCAAATGTGGTCAAGAGGTCCACTCAGAACCTGTTCAAATATTCTCAAGAGGTCCACTCAGAACCTGCTCAAATTTGCTCAACAAGTTCACTCTAAACTTGTCCAATATTCTCAACAAGCTCACTCAAAACTTGATCAAATATGCTCAACAAGCTCACTCAGAACTTGCTCAAATATGCTCAACAAGTCCACTCAAAACTTGCTCAAATATGCTCAACAAGCTCACTTAGAACTTGTCCAATTCTCAATAAGTCCACACAAAACTTATCTAGATCTCATAGAAACATAAAGAGAATTTTTAGAGACTCAATATGTTCTACACTCAATGCTCAATCACTTTCTCAACTCAAATCAGAATATAGGATAATTTATTTTATGGAACTTGAACAATCACTTCACACACCCACTTGACTAGGCTCAACCAACTCTACTCAACCAATCACTCAAGAAACAATCCTTGCTCACAAACCCTAGTCCAAGCATGTAAATATCAACTCAAAATATTTCCAACAATGCTCAACAACAAATCTCACATAACAATGATACTCATGTTCTTTTCAAACCCTAGTTCAAGTTCTTTGCACAACAACTCACTTCAACAACAATGCTTATAAATTAATCTTCACATAACAATGATACTCATGTCCTTTTCAACTCCTAACTCAAGTTCTTCACACAACCAATGACTCCAACAACAATGCTTATAAAACAAAGTTTTAACAACTCTTTATTCCAGAAAACCTTGAAGCATTAACTCAAACACTCTCGAAAAGGAAACCCTAATCAAGTCCTTTTCACTCCAAAATTTATTTTCTAGAAAGCCACTCAATCAACTCAACCAAGGAAGAATTTTGCCCATACCTTTTTGCTTGGTGGTAAAGAATAGATCTCAAAACCTCTTTCAATCACACTCAATTTTCCTTGACAACTTCAATGGTTAGGTAGCAAAATATTCACTTTAAAACCCCTTGTAAATACTTGCACAATAATTATTTTTATACAAAGATAACAAGTCTTATATACACCTTATAATCTCCACAATATCAAAATTAAATATAACACCCAAAATAAGCCTTTAGGAAACACTTTATAGATCTTCAATTCAAACTAATTTATCACCTTATTACTCCAATTTAAAAGAATATTTCTCTTTTTATAAATCACAAATCAACACATAAACAATTTTCTTTCACCCCTTATGTCTCCTTATCACTAATTTATTGCCAATTAAAAACCTTCTAAACTCCCTTATAACTCCTAATACAATCTTTAATCAAACCTTAGGCAATAAAAAATCTATTTAGAAAAATTACCTTGGCCTCCACGGGTTTCGAACCCTTAACCTCTACCTCCATGAATGCCCTAGCCATGGGCTCCACAACCACGTGCGCTCGACACACGTTAAGATCTTAAAAGCTCTTAGCACATTTTATTCCTCTCCTGGTGCCCGAATGAAATAATGCAAATCAAAAACCTTCCCTTTGGCGCTACCACTCCACGGGATTCGAATGTGGGTTAGTTCTTCCACTAACACCTTCGTAGAACGTGCGCTACCAATGGACCACCGTGTCCAATGTACCTTAAGCAATGAATCCTCTTCATTTTAAACCTTGCGCATAAGACAAAAACATTTTGTCTTCTTCCTCAACCGAAATAGCGAATCACACAATAAAGTTTTCCTTGGTCGCATTAATCAAATCGATGAGGGATAATATTGTAAAGTCCTTTGGCCACCCTTTTATACATGATGCCTCCATAGTCTTCGAACGTCGGTGCTCCAAATTCTTCGATGACGTCGGCGTTAAAACAAATTTATAAATGATGCTTTAATTTTGATGATGTCAACCCATTTAACCTTTATAATTTATAAATGATTTAAATTCCAAGGAATTTAAATTTTATAAATTATAATTATAACCTTTGGTTTTATTAGAGCCTTCTCTTATTGCACAACTTGGTATTAATGATATTTATTTATAAAATTTAAATTCCTTTTGAATTTAAATATTTTATAAAATAAATATTAGACCTCTTGTTAACTTTTCAATAGGCCTCCTTGAGTATTTATGAAAACCCTTTTAACTTATGCTCTCATATAATATTAAAATATTATGGATCCCTTTTGCCTTTAACTTCTGCACTATTGAAGCTTCTTCCTGGATATTAGTGACAACTTTGATGACTTTATTTCTTGTCGAATTCCTTGATATTAATGATGACTTCATCCGGTGACATCAATGACAACTTTGACTTAGGGACTCAAAATTTCCAACAAGCTCTATAGCTGATCATTTTCGCACCATTTCCGGGGAGAGTAGCACCGTAGTGGTTAATCAAAAAAGTTGTTTGGAAATGCAAAAAGAGACTCTTACTTGTATGTGAAAAGGGGTACTTATGAGACCTTGGTGTGCATATGAGTTAGAGTGGCCCATGATGGTTCCAACAAGCTCCTTCGTTCGACGTTGCCAAGTTATTTTCTCTTAAAGGAATCATTTTATTGCTTTCATAGATTAAAATTTATTTTCTACAAATTTCAATTTTTGCAAATTTCCTGCTTTGGGTAATTATTATTGTTTAGTTGACTTAGGACCTATGAGAAAGAACAAGAAGTAGGTGTACGCTGAAAGAGAAACCCTATTTTTTATAGTAGGAAGTAGTTACGTTGAGTGACACAACTGTAATGAAATCCCTCCTAATAATCAAAGAAACAATAATAGTTTACCTTTTATTTCAGTAAATTTCATTTCCTACAATTTCTTTGCTTTGGGTGATTATTATTGATGATTTGGCTTAGGACCTGTGAGAAAAATAGGAAGTAGGTGAACGTTGAAAAAACCTAAACTTTACTTAGGACCCTGTTAGAAGCATGAAGTAGGGTTGAGTGACATAGCCTTAGTGAAACCCTCCTAAACAATCAAAGAAACATTAGTTTACCTTTTATTTCAGCATTTTCATTCCCAGTAAAATTTATTTTTCAAAGTATTTTTACTTTCCTCCTATTGTGCTGAAATTAGCTGTACAAATCCATTGACTGTGTCACACCTAATTTTAGCAACATTAGAATTGTTTAGAAATTTTGATTTATTTCTTTTCTGCTGTGTTAAGTATCGTTATAAATTCTAAAATTTGTATCTAAACTTGGAAAACAGTAGGATTGAAATAGAAAATCAAAACCCAAACAAAAAATAAAAACCAAAGAGAGAAAATATAAAATAAAAATAAAAATAAAAATAAATAAAAAATAATAAGTTGCTAAATGGTGGAAAACAGTCAGTCTACACTTACAGACCTTAGAGAACTATTGATTAAACAAGAAGTTGACCTTCTTTTTGGGTAAGAAAATAGAGCATCTAGTAAAGAATGGGAAAATATGTATGAATGCATTGACATTATTAAGGAAATATCAGATGAACTGAAGGAAATCAAAAGGGTTGGGATAGAAGAGCAATAGTAAATCCAACTATTTATACTTGGAATCAATATTTTGAAGACTCCCTCCTCATTCACAGGTTCCTTGGAGACCTAGAAAAGAAAGAAGTAGCCCTAGAATATAGCAAGAAATATTAGAGGATACCTAGAGCTGTGTGCTTTAGGGAGTTGTGTCAAGATCTACGTTGTGAGTTACAATTTGAAAATCTTGACCTCATTCTAACTCAATATTTCCTTGTTCAATTGATTCAATTGGTGGTAGATCATTTTAATTTTTAATAACACTTTATGAAACCTGAACAACTTGATCCAATAAATAATATTTATAGGCTATTCAAGGAAGATTAGACGTGTTGCAAAAACAAGAAACTTAGAAAATTCATGAGCAGACCTAGAGACTCTAAAGGAAGATTCATAAAGATCAACAATTCAGAAAGAAATCTTCCAAGAAAATTTAGTAGGCAACCTAGAATTTATAAGTTAGAAGAAATTGAAACAACATCAAACAATCAAGCTAAAATCTAGAACAAGATCCTATTTCATACTTATTGCCTAAACTAGAATTTGACAATCACATAGATCCTTCTTCTATATTTACTAAACCTATACCTGATCCAATTCTTGAGATCTTATATTCAACTATGGATGATCAACAAAGTGGGCAAGGAGAAGTAGAAGAAAACCAAAGCAGGAATGAACAAAGAAAGAATGGAGACCAAAGAAGAAATGGGCAGAGAAAGACATTTGCCTTCCCAATATCACACACAAATGGGACAACAAGAGAATCTAAGTCAGTCTCTATTTTTGTATTACCCACCTTCCATGGGAAACCACACGAAGATCTAGATGCTTTTCTCTTCGAATTTGAAGTAGTGTGTCAAGTTTACTTTTACACTACCGATGAACAAAATCTAATATTGTTTCCCTCTACTCTTAAAGATGCAGCTTTAAGATGGTTCATGGGTCTAGGAGAAAATGTTTGCAACCAATAGTATGGAGAACATGGATTAAAAGAGATATTCCTTGAATGATACCAAGATTATTATAGAGTTAGGGATAATAAAGCGGAGTTATTTTGTATGAATAAAAAATAAGAGGAATCCTTGGAGGATTACCTTGAGAGATTTCTATTTTTTGGGTCTAGAGTAAATATCGACCTTGATGAAGAAATCTTAAAAGAACTATTTTTAAAAGGACTGAAAGGAGGATGTCCTCAACGTTTTAAATCTCATGGCAAAAGAAGATATCCATATTATGGCATTTGAGGAGATTGTGAATCTTTGTAAAAAATATTCAAGAAAAAAACCTCTAAGGGGTAACAAGTATACATCCACAAATGGAGGAGTGACAAGGGCAGAAATTGGAAATATGTTGGAAGGGTTAAAAACTAATTTATTGAGTACTTTGACTACATCCTTGGATCTAATGGATAAAAATCCAAAGGGACAAGATAGTGAAGAAATTTACTGTCACAGATGTAGGAAAAAGCTTAATATGAGGGAATGCCCTCTTAATATTACCAATATTTCCAATATCGCTAATTGTAAAATTTGTGAAAAAGTTCATAAAATTGAAAACTGCAAATACATCTCCACTGTTAAAGCTACCAAAAAGGAACCTAAAGTTGAGGAGGTAGAAGATGTTTATTTTTTAGCCCAAATACAGAATGGTCCATTCAATGTACCACCAAATTGGTCAAACCCTAGTTATTCCAACTTGCAAAGGCCTAACCAATGGTCTAATGCACCAAATTGGGTAAATTGAAATCCTTATCCAAACAATCAAGACTGGAACACACCTCCATGGGCCCAATTTATGACCAATATCTATGGTACACCATGGAATCAAGGAATTCCCAACCAAAACAATTGGAATACTAGTAACTAGGGAGGATCTGGTTGGTCTCAAAATCCGTCATAATAGCAAAACTTTCAAAATCAATTTATGGGACAAGTCCCTCAAAACCCACCTCAAAATAGACTTCTTCCACCTCCAGTTAATAATAATAATCCTCCTAAGCAACCTCCTATTCCAGCTCAACCAATTCCTAATCCTAACAACAACAAGAATGTTCAAAAAGTCTATGAGACTAGTGAAACATGTTCTATATCTATAGCACCCTATCAACAAATTCAATTAATATCAATAAAGGTGTTGGAAAACAATGTCACTCTCACAGAACTTGATGATCCTATCAAAAATTTGTTTGAAAAGGAGGATAGCAATAAAAATGAAACATAAATTTCACTCGAAAACATTCCAAAAAAGCAACCAGAAGTCCAAATAAGGAAGGAAGTAGAAATACCATTCCCTCAGAGACTGGCAATACCACCTAAGCTAGATTTTAACTTCCTTCAGGAAATAGAAAATGTTACTATTAAAATTCCTTTATTACAAGCTATTAAGGATATACCCATCTATTCCAAGCTTATCAAGAACATATGCTCAAACTCAAGAAAGAAAAATAAGAATGAATCCCAAACTATTTAAGTCACTGGACAATTATCTGTGATAATGACAAGAGGTAGGTTATTGCCAAAATACACAGATCTTGGAATACCTATACTCACAGTACATATTGGTAATATAGCCTTGCAAAATATTTTGGTTGATTTTGGAACCACTATTAATGTCATGACTAAATAAACAACAAAATCCTTAGGGATGCATAAACTCCAAATAACTTCTATTGTGCTCCAACTCACAGATAGGTCTACTATTAAGCCAGAAGAAAAATTAGAAGACATCATGGTCTCTATAAGTTCATGGGAATACCTTGTAGAATTTATAGTCTTACAACCCAAGAAGAAGTTAGGGGGGCATCCCTTAATATTAGGGTGCCCATGGCTTGCAAAAATGGATGCTTATATTAGTTGTAGATTAGGAATTATAGCCATTTATGATGGCACAAATACTAAAGACCTTAGTCTATTCCCTAAATCAACAATAGAAGAAGAATTTCCAAAGAAATTGTGGTATGATTTCCCTCATGAATGCGATGATATCCAAACCTTATCAATTAATGTTCTAAACAAACATCTTCAACAAGAGGTTGAGGGACACCTACCATTATTGTTAGGAAATCAACAAGAGAATCAAGGTCAAGATAGTAGTTATTCATCTCAATCTTCCATTAATGAGGTATGCACAAGTCAATCTCAACAAACAAAACCATATGACTATGATTTAAAAATTATTTAACATGAGGTAAATGGGATAGATGCCAACACAAAAAAATGCAAACAAATAGATATTATACCAGGAAAAACTCTCAATATTAGTGATGATCTCACAAGAATGCAAGAATCACAGTTGGTAGATGTGCTTAAAAAGCATCAATCATAATTCACATGGAAATATGAGGATATGAAGGGTATACATCCAAACATATGTACCCATCGTATATTTATCCAAGAAGGTTGTTATCCAATCACTAACCTTCAATGTAATGCACAAATTACATCTCTTTAATAAAATCAGAATATTTATTAAGAGAGGGCAATATTAGGCTCCAAAAATGATAGCTATGAAATGTCATTAAAATCTACCTTCCTTTGACGAAATTAAAATTCGTAAAGGAAAGTTCATTTTATCCTTGCAATTAAAAAAATGAAACTCAAAAAAATAAATTTGGCCCAAAAATAAAAATTCTGAAATTTCGAATTCTTAAAATCTGCAATAAAACAACAACTTCGACTAATTTTTAAAAATACGAAATGACTTTGAAGAAAAAATGTCTAAGTGCAAAATGAAACTATGAAGTATACTTTATGCAACCATGCAATTATTTTTGGGTTTTGAAATATTTTCAATTTTTATTTTAATGTCCGAAAATTAAAAAAAAATTTGAAAATAAAAAGTTACAAAGAATAAAAATAAAAATAAAAAGATGAAAACAGAAATGCTGCAACCCTGAATTTCTCCACAGACCCTGCAAGCATTAGTTCTTTGCATAAAACCAGTATTACAGTGACCCAATTTAATGCAATTAACATCTAATATGGTGCAAGCTTCTAAGAAAATGGGTGCAATAAAGTGAAAAAAAAATCGAGTTAACCATAAAAAAATACATAAAACTTGAAACATTTCCATACAGGTAAAAGATATTCAATTTTCATTTACAATACATAAAACAAACCCAAAGTAGGCATCAAAATGATGAAAATCGGCCCGGCAGTGAATTTCCCAAAACATCCAAACCCTCTCCAAACATTTAGATCAGTTTTTAAAATTTTCCTCCTAGTCTCTTCGTTGCCTTTTGACTCTTAATTTCTATTTCATCGTTTGGCTTTTCATTGGATTTCTTTTCACATCCTACGAAAAGTCCTTTCCTCCGAAAATGAACGGCGTGTCTTTCATGTTAGGCCTTAACGTCTTTATTTTCCAACATCCTCACCACGTGTATAGCCATATGTAACCTAACTTAGTATCTTTAAAACGTTAGGCTTTTAAGAAGTATGACGACAGACAACCAAATGGTACATCCCCCTTGCTTCTTCCTTGTATAACATTCTTTAATAAAAGAATAACATAGGTTTTTAATTTACTATGTATTAGTGCCAAATAAGACATCCCTTTGTCTTATTCACCATCCTATGTGAACGTCTGTATTACATCCTTCATAACAATCTATACGATTATCTTCTGGGGCCCAAAACTTTGATTAAGTATTACCGATGCTGTCATCGAAATTTTGTATTGCCCACTCGTCATCGTCGTAACTATTATCTTCGACATGATACCCATCAACACCGTCTGCTATTAACGCTGAGATGCTCCATGATTCGTGCCTACGAGATCCGTCTCCCTGTTTGCTTTTTGAACGCTGTATCCGTCCAGTTGGCGCCTCACCAAACACCTGATGGTAACGTCTACGCACTCGAGGCTCTCAAAAATTTCCACATCACCCCCGACTTTAGTCGAAAATGGTATCGAAATCTGCATCGACTCTCCTCATATTTTGACTGGACCTCCATGCGTCAGTGGACTCCAACTCCTAATTTCAGTGGGTTAGGGTCCTCGCTGTGCTTTTTTGGTCATTGGCTCTTGTCGCCATGCCTTCATTGGTCCATGTTGACTCGACGTAAGCCGCTACGTAAGCCCTAGGTCACCCAAATAACACGCTTTCACACTGCAGCTCCGAAGACTGTGTCAATCTATCACTTCGCCATGCTATCCCTAGTTCGATTCTTGCTGGCGTTTGTCATGTGGGGCCTGCGCGCCAACTGAGCACACTGAGTCCACGCTGTCCCTGCACATTAACAATCCAATAGTTAAAACGAATAACACACACCAAATAAAAATGTAACCCTCTTACATCAAACCCTAAACTAAACTAGACACACAACGACGTAAAACAAAGTTACAATAAGACTACTTTATCATACGCTAAAACCTAGATAAATGTTTTGTTATTTTATTTATTCTTATTATATAATATTATGTTATATTATATTATATTATGTAATAATATAATATAATATAATATTAATTATTTATTTTATATATATTTTTATTTGGTTTATAATATCTTATACATAAAGGTATATAAGATAGATATTATTTTGTTATAATATATCTATATCTATATATATCATTTTATTTTATTTTTTATGTTTTTATCTTGTTTTTCTTTTGTTATCATAATTTCATGATTTCCCTATGTTTTTATAATTATGAAGGTAATTCGACACAACACATGGGAAATAAAGTAGGTATTTTTTTTTTTATTTTACCATGATTTTAGGATGAATTAATTGATTTCACAAGGTAAAATATGGTTGGACTCAAAGTCCCAAAACAATTTAAACAATACAAAACTCACTAAGGGCCCTTAATGGTTTTATAAGCACACAAAGGATGGACTAAACAATCATTGAGACTGTGACACCTTTATTGCCATCTTATGGAAAACATATCACTCCAAGATGGTGTGAACTCAGCTACAAGAGACCAACAAAATAGACTTCAATCACATAACACAAATGCAATATAATGGAAGAAACCTGCAAATCAATATTCTTCTCATTCCTGAATTCACACCCCTTCTTCAAAATATTACAATCCATCATATAACAACCGAAAACCAAAGAAACCCTAAAACGTCTTTTTTCTAAAAACTGCTAAAAATAAATATTTTTTCTAAAAACTGTTAAAAATAGAAATAAGTCGGATTGCACCCAAATTTGGTGCACACATCCCTCTTACAATAACGAATCTTACTTTAAAATATTAGGTCTCAACTTAAGGTATAACAAAAGATAATAAACTTCTAATAGCCAAAAAAACCCAAAAAACCCGGGAACCTATTCTAAAAGCTAATTTTGGGGCACTAGATGGAGGAGTTAGGTCCCAAAAATATGATTTTTGGAGGGTTAGGAGGATCAAAGATCATCCTGATGCAGAACATGCATGTGGAACCACCTGTTAAATTTCAAGGCAAACGGGCGTACGGTTCACAAGTTATGGCTCCAACAAGGTGCATCATTCTCCTCTGGTGAAAAAGAACTCAGCTCCTGCGAGTTTAGTTAAATTGAAATCCTGTAGCTTCTGGTTATCAATTTCCTTTAGCTCTAACTCCGAAACCCAAGTGTTATCATATTGTGGTAATCCTTCCCACTGAACCAAGAATCTATTGTAGCTCCCATGTCTAGTGGTGATCACCTTCTTATCGAGCACCTGTGCAACTCTATCTTTTTATTATTAGACATTTGTCATGCCTAATTTACTGTCTCCTATAATTCACCATCCTCGACAATACCAGGATACTGAAATGAATCAGAAACATTAAAAATGGGTGAAATATCAAATTCATTAGGTAGCTCCACTTTATAGGCATTATCATTGATCTTCAAAATCCTGCATGAACCAATTTTATTAATTTTTAGTTTGTTATATGTCCCCTTAGGAAATATTTCTTTCCTAAGATGAACCATGACCATATCACCCTCTCCAAACACTTTCACCCTTCTGTGTGCATTAATAGAATCTTTGTAGTGAGCATTACTACTTTGCATTTTTCCCTCACTGACTCTTGCACTTTCTGGATATGCTCAGCAAATGCTTCTGCATCATCACTAAATTTTTCCTCAATTGGTAACTCAACCAAATATAATACACCTCTAGGATTTTGACTATAAATAATTTGAAAAGGAGATTTACCTGTCGACCTGTTCACTAAATTGTTGTATGCAAATTTGGCTTGTGACAAGGCTAAATCCCATTGTTTTGGTTTTTCTCCAACTATGCATCGTAAGAGGTTTCCCAAGCTTCTGTTCACTACCTCAGTTTGCCCATCGATTTGTGGGTGGTAAGCGCTACTGAACCATAGCCCGGTGTTCAATGTTTTCCACAACGTCCTCCAAAAGTGACTCAAGAACTTAGTATCCCGATTAGAAGTAATAGTCTTTGGAACACCATGCAACCACACAATATCATCAAAGAATAAGACTACAATCCTAGTTGCATCATTAGTTTTTTGGCAAGCAATGAAATGCACCATTTTTGAAAATCTGTCTACCATAACAAAAACCGAATCCTTACCCCTCTGTGTCTTGGGTAACCCCAACACAAAATCCATACTTAGATCGGTCCATGGTCCTGTAGGAACTAGTAGTGGCATATACAACCCTGTATTTTTCTCATGGCCCTTAGCCATCTGACATACTCTGCATCTAAAGACAAACCTGATTATGTCTCTCTTCATTTTTAGCCAATAGTACTTATCCTCTACAAGAGTGGTAGTTTTGGCTACTCCAAAATGACCAGCCAAACCCCCACTATGTAATTCCCTCAAGATGTTATCTCTCATAGAGCCATTAGGAATGCATAATTGATTACCCTTAAACAAGTAACCATTCCGTAAAAAATACTCTTCAAAAATAGTATGGGACTCACCCTATATCGCACTTTTATATTGTTACATAATATTCCCAAAATCTACACCAGATTCATACAAATCTTTAATCACCTCAAATCCTACCACTTCATTCTCCATAGTGGTCAACAACACGACTTTCCTACTCAATGCATCACTAGCCTTATTTTGTTTGCCCGACTTGTGCTTCAGGACAAATGTATACTGTTGCAAAAATGAAACCCATTTGGCATGCCTACTATTTAAATTTTTCTGAGAGTTGACATACCTCAATGCTTCATTATCAGTAAACAACACAAACTCCTTTGAGAGTAAGTAGTGCCTCCAATGTTGCAATGCTTGCACAATTGCATAAAATTCCACATCATATGTAGAATAATTCTTTCTTGCATCATTCAGCTTGTCATTGAAAAATGCTATAGGTCGGCCATATTGACTTAAGACACCACCAATTCCAACAAATAAGGCATCACAATCAACCTCAAACACCTTACTGAAATCTGGTAACACTAGAACAAGGTCTTTCGACACCTTCTTCTTTAAGAGTTCAAAACTCTTTGTTGCTGCCATAGTCCATACAAAATCTTTTCCCTTCGTGCACTCAGTTATAGGGGCAACTATACTACTGAAGTTCCTGATGAACTTTCTATAAAAGGTAGTTAGGCCATGAAAGCTCCTTACTTCTATTATAGTTCATGGAAGAGGCCATTCCAGAATCACCTTCACTTTCTCATAATCCATCCTCATGCCATATCTTGAGATTACAAATCCTAAAAACACTAAACAATCCTGAAGAAATATACATTTCTTTATATTGACATACAATTTCTTCTTTCTTAGCACGTCTAACACTAATTTTAGGTGTAACAAATGCTCCTCTTCACTTTTACTATAAATCAAAATATCATCAAAATACACAACCACAAACTTACCATTATATTCCCGCAATACTATGTTCATCAACCACATAAATATACTGGGTGTATTAGAAAACCCAAATGGCATCACCATCCACTCGTACAACCCATATTTTGTATTAAAATCTATCTTTCATTCATCCCCTTCTCTAATTTTGATCTAGTAGTAGCCACTCCGTAGATCAATTTTATTGAAGTATTTAGCTCCAACCAATCCATCCATCATGTCATCCACTCTCGGTATAGGATATCGATATTTTATTGTGATCTTGTTTATGGCTCTACTATCCACACACATCTGCCAGTCACCATCTTTCTTTGGGGTCAATAATGCTGGAGTCGCACATGGACTCATACTCTCCCTAACTAATCTCTTCTTTATCAACTCTGTCACTTGCCTACTCAACTTTATATTCTGTGTTGGGTTCAACTAATAAGATGTCTGATTTGGGAGTATTGATCCTGGAATCAAATCCATGTGATGTTGGATATCCCTCCTTGGTGGTAGCCCATCTGGTAACTCCTCTGGTGTGACATATTTATATACACTTAGCAACTTAGCTACTGCTATAGGCATAACCACTTCCTATGTTTCTAGCTTCCTAGCTGTTAAGGCATAATAGAAGCTAGCGTCCTTGATCTCTGCAAGAAACTCCTTTGTTGAGCAAGGTGCAATAACAGTATTGTCATTGTTGTCAACACAGTCAGACAGATCGGTTGATGCAGTGGATAGGAGTTCAGTGATGCAGTGGACAGGAGTTCAGAGGTTACTCGAGTATGTGCAAGTGTTGTTAAATGCTTATGAGGATGTTTATGATGTTTGGGTGAAGTTGCTACAGGTTGTCTAAGAAGATTGAAGTGGCCCATATGCTAAAAATCAAAAGAAAATCACATGGAAGAAAACTGTCGCGATATCGCGACATGTTGAGCAAGAAAGAAAAACTGTCACGATATCGCGACATGTTGAGAAGAAAGAAAAACTGTCATGATTTCGTGACATGTTTGGAGAGAAAGCACAAGCAAGCAAAACTATCGCGATTTCGTGACATGTTTGGAGAGAAAGCGCAAGCAAGCAAAACTGTCGCAATTTTGTGACATGTTCGGAGAGAGCACAATCAAGAAAAACTATCACAATTTCATGACATGTTCGGAGAGAAAGCGCAAGCAAGCAAAACTGTCATGATTTTGCGACATGTTCGGAGAGAAAGCGCAAGCAAGCAAAACTGTCACGATTTTGCGACATGTTGGAAGAAATAAAGGCAAGTGGAAAAACGGTCGTGATTTCGCGACATGTTGGAAGAAAAAGAGAAAGCAGGAAGAAGTGTCGCGATTTCACGACAAGTTCGAAGGAAAAAGAACAAGTAAGAAAAGTGTCACGATTTCGTGACATATTGCAAGAGAGATAGTACGGAAGAAAAAGTGTTGCGATTTCGCAACATGTTGGAAGAGAAAAAGACAAGTAGAAAAAGTGTCGCGATTTCACGACATATTGCAAGAGAGATTGTACGGAAGAAAAAGTGTCGTGATTTCACGACATATTGCAGGAGAGAGAGTCCGAAAGAAAAAGTGTCGTGATTTTGCGACATATTGCAGGAGAGAGTCCGAAAGAAAAAGTGTCACGATTTCGCGACATATTGCAAGAGAGATTGTATGGAAGAAAAAGTGTCATGATTTCGTGACATATTGCAGGAGAGAGAGTCCGAAAGAAAAAGTGTTGCGATATCGCGACATGTCGGGTTTTCGCGACCCGAAGGCAAGAGAAAGAGCTAAGGAGAAAAAGTGTCACGATATCATGACATGTCGGGTTTTCACGACCCGAAGGCAAGAGAAAGAGCTAAGGAGAAAAAGTGTCGCGATATCGTGACATGTCGGGTTTTCGCGACCCAAAGGCAAGAGAAAGAGCAAAGGAGAAAAAGTGTTGCGATATCGCGACATGTCGCATTTTCGCGACTAAAGAAGGAGAGAGAAAGTAAGAAGGCAGAAGTGTCGCGATATCACGACAAAAGTAAAAAGGAAGAGTATGGAGGTGAAAGTGTCACGATTTCACGACATGCTGTGTTTTCGCTGGTACAAGCCAAGAAAAGAGGCAAGGAGGCGAAAGTGTCACGATTTTGTGACATGTTGTGTTTTCGTTGGTACAAGCCAAGAAAAGAGGCAAGGAGGTGAAAGTGTCACGATTTCGTGACATGCTGTGTTTTCACGGGTACAAGCCAAGAAAAGAGGCAAGGAGGCGAAAGTGTCGATCGTGACATGTTGTGTTTTCACCAGTACCAGCCAAGAAAAGAGGCAAGGAGGTGAAAGTGTCGCGATATCGTGACATGTTGTGATTTTGTGGGTACAAGCCAAGAAAAGAAGTATGGCGGCGAAAGTGTCGTGATATCGCAACATGCTGAGTTTTTGCGGGTACAAGCCAGGAGGAGAAAGTGTCACGATATCGCGACATGTATTTTCGCGGTCCAAAGCAAGGAGAAAGAGAGAGAGAACAAAAGTGTCACGATATCGCGACATGTATTTTCGGGACCAAAGCAAGGAGAAAGAGAGAGTAAGAAAAAGTGTCACGATATTGCGACATGTTGCTTTTTCGCGGTTGAGTTGAAGCCGACGAAGACCTATGACAGTCGACTAAGATTAGGGTTTGCAACCGACTAAGATTAGGGTTTGCAGCCGATTAAGATCAAGGTTTACAGTCGACTAAGATTAGGGTTTTGATCATGAAAATGTTATTATAAAAGAAGGGCTATTTGGAGATTTGAGGCAATGAATAGATGCATCGTCGAATATGTGTCAAAGCATGAAATGTGGCTGTAAGAGCACAAAAAGCACAGAAACGGCGAGATGAT
The DNA here is from genome assembly GCA_028583015.1 of Wollemia nobilis. NCBI lineage: Eukaryota > Viridiplantae > Streptophyta > Pinopsida > Araucariales > Araucariaceae > Wollemia > Wollemia nobilis. Next base: position 8,345,751 of record JAQPPZ010016858.1, on the reverse strand, counting down.
GGCAAAGTGCACAAAGTGAGCAAAGAAGTCGTGTCGAATTGTCCTAAGTGCGACTGTGATTGCACAGAGAAAGCAGAAGGAGCAGAGTGTGCAAAAGGGAGAAGACGATCATGAAACTAGATTGCAGTGAAGCAGAGTGTGCGAAGTGTTTACACAGAAAGAGCAGAGTGCGCAGAGAACACAAAGGTGGAGAACACCAGTTAGGGTCATGCAAAAGCAAAGGTATTTTATCATCAAACTTATAGATTCAAAATTGAAGTCCAGGTTGTAGCTTGGCATCAGGGGTTGGTGCTCTTTCCAGATAGGTGTCGGTAAATCAGGGGTTGGTGCTCCTTTCTGTTGGTACAGATAAATCAGGGGTTGGTGCTCCTTCCAGTAGGTGCTAGTAAATCAGGGGTTGGTGCTCCTTTCTGTTGGTACAGATAAATCAGGGGTTGGTGCTCCTTCCAGTGGATGCTGGTAAACTTTTTATAAAGTTGGTGTTTTGCAAAGGCTGGATTTGGATGGTAGTCCAAGCAGTCATTCTTGAGGAGTAGCCAAATTGGTGAACCTCGTTAAAATATTGTGTTGTGTGATATGTTCTTTTGTGATGCTTGCTTTATCTAGTTTTAAGGTTTCATTATTTCAGTTTTAAGAGCTATAAATTCAAGTTAAAAGAACTACACTAATTCACCCCCCCTCTCAGTGCCATTGTAAGACTAACATCCTTCATCATCAACAAGCTCTCACTCGGCCCATCCTCCTTTAGAGGTACAAGAACTACCTTTACATCATCCTTCCAGAATGTGTAAGTATTCTTTCTCCCATTATGGTTATTATCCCTATCGTACTGCCAAGGTCTTCCCAATAGAATGTGACATGCATCCATCGGGATCACATCACACCATATTTTATCCTTGTAAGTTCTCCCAATTGAAAATTTAATTAAACACCTTTGATCTACTGTTACCTCATTCCAATTATTAACCCATGAGATGCGATATGGATAAGGATGCTTTTTGCATTCTAGGTTTATTTTATCAACCATGACATTTGACACCATATTCTCACAACTACCACCATCAATGACAATGTTACATACCTTCCCTCCTGATGTACACCTTGTTCGAAAGATGTTCGTAGCCCAAAATCATCACCATCTATGGTTTGCCCCTTCGCTTTGCTCTGCACCTTCTCTTTCTTAGGAACAATCAACATCCTCCTTATCATAAGTGCTTCCCCCATGTCAGCAATAACTTCATCCTCATCCTACTCTTCCATCTCAACCAGGTTAACCCCCTTGTCCTCCTTGACCCCTTTATTGGATGTCACGTTAGGGGCACTCAAATGCTCTGTGTCCCTCCTCACCACATCCATAACAGGTATACGACCTTCTTGGATCATTCCAATTTTGTCCACCACCGTAACCTCTACCTCGTTGGTATCCTCTTCCTCTCAGATTCTGCCCATCTTCTTCTTGTTTACCAAGTATTGAGGATTCCCCTTGAGAAAATTAGATCCACTTCGACCTTGACCTAAAGAGGGTGTGAATCCCTTCTTGCCTCTTTTATTAACCCTATTCAATTTCTCTTCTGCCTTGAGGGCCATTTGATATGCATCCTCCACTGTAAGAGTGCGATGCATGCTCATCTCATCTTGGACAACAAAACTTAGGCCATTTACATACCTGGCAGCCCTTTGGTCCTCCGTCTCATTGTGCTCCACTCGAATGGATAACTTGTATAATTCATTAGTATAGTCCTCAATGCTTTGATCCTTCTATCAAAGATTTTGAAATCTACGAAATAGGGTTTGGGAGTAGTCTATAGGTATAAATTTTTCCTGTAACTTCTTCTTCATCTTTATCCAATCCCTGATCTTTTCCTTTCCATTTCTCTATTGTGTAGTCTGTAAATGATCCCACAAAATCAATGCATGTCCCTTAAACTTTGTGCATGCGAGCTTAACCTTATTCTCTTCAGCAAGGTTACTCCATTCAAAATATTTTTTTAGGCTATTGATCCAATCGATCAACTCCTCTGGTTTCAACCCACCAGCATACTTAGGAACCTCGATCTTGATCCCATCTCAATTCCCCTTAAGCCCCTCTAGAGCTTGTATCAGCAAATTTTCAAAATTGTGCCCTTCTTCCTCTAGGCCCTTTGGTTTTGCTTCTACGTGGACCTTAGATCCATGTTCATTAGGTATATTTTCATCATCAGATCCTTGATCTGCACACGCCCTGGGATGTCTCTCTCCCATGCGATCAATCACACTAGTTAGCCATGCTATTTTTGCATTTAGATCCTTGATCTGCCTATTCATCTGGGCATATCTTCTAGGTGGCATCTTCCCTTCACTAGTGAGATCACACCCACTCTAATACCAAATGGTGTGAACTCAGCTACAAGAGACCAACAAAATGGACTCTAATCACATAACACAAATGCAATATAATGGAAGAAACCTACAAATCGATATTATTCTCATTCTTGAATTCACACCCCTTATCCAAAATATTACAATCCATCATATAGTAACCGAAAACCAAATAAACCCTAAAACGTCTTTTTTTATAAAAATTACTAAAAATAGATATTTTTTTCTAAAAATTGCTAAAAATAGAAATGAGTCGGATTGCACCCAAATTTGGTGCACACATACCTCTTACAATAATTAACCTTAATTTAAAATATTAGGTCTCAACTTAAGGTATAACAAAAAGTAATAAACTTCTAACAACAAAAAAAATCCAAAAAACCCGAGAACCTATTCTAAAAGCTAATTTTGGGGCACTAGATGGAGGAGTTAGGTCCTAAAAACATTATTTTTGTAGGGTCAAGAGGATCAAATATCATCCTAATGCAGAACATGCACGTGGAACCACCTATTAAATTTCAAGGCAAACGGGCGTACGGTTCACAAGTTATGGCTCCGACAAGAAGCATCACAAGACAACCAAAACTCCCAAAACCAAAATTTAAAAGGTGGGTCCCCAATTTATTTTGGGGCTAGTTATGGATCAGCCACAACAAATGGCGACTCTACTGGAAAATGCTCCTGAGAATTTTGGTAAGAAACCAAACTCTAAAAACACACAAAACCCAAATATTAGAATTATAAGCGTCAACAAGTATCTAAAGAATGAGAATAGACCAAAAGACATGAACCATCAGAATCCTTCAGCATCAACTCAGTGTATGGAAAGTGATTCATTCCTTATCATCTAAAACCATTCAACATTCCATCATCAGTTTCGCATGGATGTTTATGTCTTTATGATTTATGCATATGATATGTTATGGATGATTTGATAGGATGCCATAATATGAACGACCTGTTTTGTAGAGACTCAAACATTCTAGTACCATAAACAAACACACTAAAACTGTCCAACCCTCTTAGGATCAAATGTGTGTGCAGTGAATTCATTTACCAGACCAAGAGTTTAGTTATGAACCACTACAGTCCAGAACTAGTGTGTGCGCAAATGGAATCAGAGCTTTGGGGAATGGGATTCTCAACCTAAGTATGATGAGAATTTGACCATATCCTTACTATGATTTTTGAGTTTATTACCTCATTTTGACCAAAATGGTTAAACCTGTTATGGATGAAACCACAAGGCTAGCCTATCTGTATGAGCGGTCATAGGTCTCACTTTTAAATGAGACATGTTGCCACGCATGAGCCTACTCCACTGCCAGTCAAGCATCTGTAACCCCGGTGGAGGTTAGCCCCATAGTATATGATTTTGCTTTTGATTTCTTAAATCTTAGAGATTACTACCCATCCTTCTGAGGGGACATGTAGTATGATTCTTACAATCCAATAGTCAGTGGTGTGTGATGCAATCATAATCAAAGATTTGGGAAATCTGATTCTTAACCTAAGTATGATGAGAATTTGACCCTATCCTTACTACTCTAATTTTTTTTAGTTTCAAGTATTGTGATAGTAGTGAAAACCACTATTTTATGGACTATGTTGCATGATAGGACCAACAAGGATGACCATTTTCGCCTCATATTTTCTCCCAAGGATGGATGGTTTTGGCTATTTTACCCAAGATGTTTTTAATATGTGCTAATTCATATTTGGTTCAAGACAGCTTCGGTATCAGTTCCTAATCTCAAGATCTTCTTAGTGTATATTGTGCAATTGTCCTAAGAGAATTTGACATGCTTTTAGCGATTGTATTTGAAATGTAGATGCAAGTGAGATGCTATGTTTATGCACTGTGAAATGTACCATGAAATATAGATGAATGCATTGTTTCTTTGAAATGCAGATGGAGTATACAAAATATTTTGCTCTAATTTGCAAAACTGACAACTTCACGTATCCCAAGTTTCAAATGATATTCTTAAATGTGTTTGTAGTACTCGTGGAGCCTTCTGCAATACAATTCCAATGTTTCATATTCTCCTTATCTTAGTAAACATTCATGAGGACATGAGCTGACATCTCACTCTAAAATACTAGAAAACAACCAAAAATTGGAAGCGAATAAATACAAACACACAAATCAAACTTGCAAACATCAAAACAAAATCCAAAACCAAAACCAAACACAAAAATGAAAATCTACGTACAAATGTACAATATGGTACAAGATGGTGCAAATATTGACCTATCACTTCCATGGATCCCAAACATGATTAGAACATTTCAGAAGACATATAACGTGATACACATGCCAAATTTTGTAGGAATCCAATAAAACCAATATAAGGCCAAACAATGCAACAAAATTCAACTTGCCTCTCTCTCCCCACCATTTTAGTAAAGTTCCATTAATCATCCAATAGTGGAGTTTCAAATTATCAAATTGATTAGACACTAATTGATCTTCAATTCTTTCTTGTCTATTATTTAAGATGTCAATTTCACACTTTTATTCATGGTGTAGAAATAAGCTTTTATTTCTAGATATGAGATCTTGTAAGTAGGAACCTATTTCTACACATTTTAAAGCCAAATCATTTTTTAAATCTATAGGCCAATCAAATTCATGTAACCTTTTGCAAGCACCTAGGATATTTATTAAATGAGCATCATCATAAGTTTTTATCCTAGATTATATTACTACTTGATTATGAACTTGATTTAACACTTCAAGCATACCAACTTTATTTTCATTCAATAAAGCAATATCATTAGTGATGTGAGGAGAAATTAAGTCAAATTCTTTATCAACCACAAATGGCATTTTATCATTGATAGTATTTGAATCCATCAATCCATTAGATAAAACTTCACTTGAATTTAGAATGGTGGAATATAAAAGGTGATATTTTACCTTTGAATTTTTAAGGCTATCATAATCCAAATTTGTAATCCATGATTCAATTTTATCACAATTTGGAAGGTGTGGGTTTTCTTGGCCATCAATTCAACATCATCCAAAGTATCTTCCGAGAACAAGTGGTGAAATTCTATTGTCTTTGAATTCATTTATTGATTCTCTTGCAAGCTCACTTTCAACCACTTTTTATGGCCTAGGATCTTCTATAAGGGGATCAATTTTTACATCTTGCTCCATATAGTTGCCACACTCTTATTTTTATGAGTAAACATGACCAAATCATATCCTAATGGGTTTGTTCATCCGAATCCTCATTTATGGGTAATGATTCTAAATATTTTACTTTCGACATACAATGTTGATCTTTTGGGTCCAACTCCTTGTTACCCATCCATAGAATTTCTTCTCCAAAATATTCATGCTCTTCAAGACATTCGGAATAGGCATTTACTTCAATGTAGGTCACATCAAAATCTCTTCTATCACTTGAAGGAGCATAACATGAAATATCATTAAGATTAGCATTATGAATTTTCTTCCTCAGATGATTTGGATGCATACATTGATGTGCTCATTTTTGTGATGGAATCACATCTCTACTTAACTTCTTAACCACCTTATTTTGCTCTTTGTCTTCTAATACAAGCTTATTGGGTTGAGTGGTAGAATTAGTAGGATTAGCTAGATTGATATCAAAAGACAAAGCCTGAACACTTGTTACAATGGCTCCATGAGTGACCACATGATTCTCTAACCCTGGAGTGGTTGTATGGATAGATGTGCTTGTATAAGCGTATGTGGGAGTGTAAGTGGGTATGGTAGGGTAAAATTGGATGTAGGGCAAAGTAATTGATATCAAATTCTATTGCACCCATGCTTTATTTACCACCGAGGTTTGATTACAAGACCCTAGTTGTCCTACCATGGGGAATTGCTCCATTCCATAACCTTGTGGCCTTAATTTTTGATCTACAATCATAGCTTTTGTGTAGGCCTATGCAAGATTAGTGACCAAAGGATTTATCCTCATGAACATGGTAAACAATGAATCCAATGCCCCAAAGTATATTTGAAGAGCACCATTCTCCTCAATAGTATATGGATCAATTAATCTCGCATAGAGATTTCAAAATCTCATGTTAAAAATTGTCACAGGCTCATTAGGTTCACTTTTGCACGAAGCAAATGATTGATAAATCGTGACAAGATCTATGGGCAACCTAAATTGATTGATAAAAGTAGTTTCCAATTGAGCCCAGGACATAATAGAGCCTATGGCTAAATTGATGTACCAATCATATTCCACTTCATCTAGGCTCCCAGGAAACAATCAACATTCCACATCCTCCTGTTCGACATTCCATCTAACTAGAATATCCACATAGGACTGAATGTGCTCCTCAGCTAATGTTGTGCCATTGTGCTTAAACTTGGGTAAAAGGTTCTCTATGTTCTTGGGTAAATCATGAGTATCTCCACTAATATTTAAAGGATTACCATGTACCCCATACCACTTTCCAGTACTTGTAGCCATTAGTTAAACTCAAAGGATAACTTCAAAACTAAATTTTTAGTCAAATAAACATTTCTTACAAAGACGCATGAAATGACTAACCAATCTCAAATATGTAACATATGAATCATCATGTTAGCATCAACAAAGAGACATGTATCCATTAAACCATGAAATTGAAGAACATTCTCAAATTTGCAACATGTTAGCATTAATGCATCATCAAAAAATAGAGAATATTAGAATCAAATGAAAGTAATCATATGGAAACAAAACCTCAAGTCAAGACCAATGTTTTGTAAATAAATGTTTCAAGTAACATGAAAAATTTAGCATCTAAATAGCAATAACATAAATCAATTCAAATTCTCCTAGCTCCCAAAGTGTTGAGTGCTAAAGGATGCCAAAGATGCTAATCAAATGAACTTGAAATATTTAGCAATTAAAACTCTTGAGTAACCATGAACAATCCAAAAGTGTTAGATCAATGAAAACCAATTTATGAATTTTTTAGCATAAACAAAATAAAGTAAACCAATTCATGAATTGCTTAGCATGAATAAAATAAAGTAAACCAATTCATGTCCTCCTTCTAGCGTCAAAATGTTGAGTTCTCTCCCTTAGGGTTTGGACTCCAAAACCCTCTCTTGCAAAGAAGTTAAACAAAAAAACTTCTCCAAGGTCTCCGCTATATTAGCATTTGCATATGTATATTAATAATCTCAATAAAATATATTAATTCAATGCTAGGAACACCTTAGTGATTGCAAGTAACTGTAAACAAGGGGCAATGTTGGTTTATTTTACCATGCTACTTTAATGATTGTTCATGAAACCAAAATGAAGCAAATGTGAGTTGGCCCTCATATGACCATGATGTAGTGCCTTAATTCCTTTTATCTTGAGGATTTTAAGGTAGATTTTATCTTCCTTATTAAGTGGGTTTTAAACAAGTTTTATCTTGTATTAAATCCTACTTTAAGCATGGAAATGAAGATTAAATCTATCTATGAATGTGAATCCGAAATGATGAATAGGCTCCTCAAATGTAGCTTCTTATCTTATTAATAAATTGTCCCTCTTTAGTGAAATTAATTTTCATAAAGAGATAATTTATTTCCTTAAAATAAGGACTTTAAATATTATTTAATTATCCCTCTTGAATTTTCCTGGTGCTTTCAGCGGCGTAAAAGGTTTAAAATGATTGTGGCATGGTGGTTATAATTGCGGACTGCGTGAAGATCTGTGTGGCGGCTTCTAGGGCGGACAGCGTAGAATACTGTGGCGGCCATAAAAAGTCGGACAACCTGCCCGGATTCGTGGCGGCTACCGATTCCACCATGTAAATTCCAAAAAAAAAAAAAAAAAAAAAATGATCCCTCTTGAATGAAATCAAATTTTCATTAAGAAGAGTAATTTAATGCTTGAAAACACTAACCTTCAATGTAATGCACAAATTACCTCTCTTTAATAAAATCCGAATTTTTATTAAGAGGGTAATTTTAGGCTCCAAAAATGATAGCTATGAAATGTCATTAAAATTTACCTCCCTTTGAAAAAATTGAAATTTTCGTAAAGGGAAGTTCATTTTATGCTTGCAAGTAAAAAAATGAAACTGAAAAAATTAAATTTGGCCCAAAAATGAAAATTCTGAAATTTCGAATTTTTAAAATCTGCAATAAAAACAACAACTTTGACTAATTTTTAAAAATACAAAATGACTCCGAAGAAAAAACGTCTAAGTGCAAAATGAAACTATGAAGTATACTTTACGCACCCATGCAATTATTTTTAGGTTTTGAAAATTTTTCAATTTTTATTTTAATGTCCGAAAATTAAAAAAATCTGAAAATAAAAAGTTAGAAAAAATAAAAAAATAAAAAAAATAAAAAAAAATAAAAAGATGAAAACAAAAATGCTACAACCCCGAATTTGTCCACAGACCCTGCAAGCATTAGTTCTCTACAGAAAACCAGTATTAAAGTGACCCAATTTAATGCAATTAACATTTAATACGGTGCAAGCTTCTAAGGAAATGGGTGCAATAAAGTGAAAATGAAATCAAGTTAACCATAAAAAATACATAAAACTTGAAACATTTCCATATATTGTAGGTGAAAGATATTCAATATTCATATACAATGCAAAAAACAAGCCCAAAGTAGACATCAAAATGGTGAAAATCGGCCCAACAGTATGCCTTCCTCCTCCAAATTTTTTTCCCAAAAGATTGGCCTCTCTCCAAACATTTAGATCAATTTTTAAAATTTTCCTCTTGGTCTCTTCGCTGCCTTTTGACTCTTCGTTTCTATTTCATCGTTTGGCTTTTCATTAGATTTCATTTCACATCCTACGAAAAGTCCTTTCCTCTAAAAATGAACGGTGTGTCTTTCATGTTAGGCCTTAACGTTTTCATTTTCCAACGTCCTCATCACGTGTATAGTCGTATGTAACCTAACTTAACATCTTTAAAACGTTAGGCTTTTAAGAAGTATGGCGGCAGACAAACAAATGGCACATTTCCCCTTGCTTCTTCTTTGTATAATAGTATTTAATAAAAGAATAACATAGTTTTTTAATTTACTATGTATTAATGCCAAATTAGACACCCCTTTGTCTTATTCACCATCCTATGTGAACGCCCGTATTACATCCTTCATAACAATCCATACGATTATATTATGGGGCCCAAAAATTTGATTAAGTATGTGCATCTTACCACAATCTGTGATGAATCTTTGGTCCATCCGTCTAACCGTCATCAACACCCCTGTAGACTGTATTTATATCATAGTTTTCTGCATCATGTGGTGAGTAGATGGCACTTGGCCCCTGACACCACTGTGTCAACTACGCCGTGTTTTGTAAAATCTCCATTCGTGCTCCAAAAATTGACCTACATGTACATATTACGTCCAATACGTCGACCAATCCACATGTACTCGTCCATGTAAACCTCTCTGCCTAGTCACTGTAATGCGGGCCATCTCCTTCGAAATAAACAGAACAGCGGCCACATTTACTATATTCGAGCCCAAAATTACTGTCAGTACCAAATGAAATGTATACTCAATGGCCTTTAGTCATAAAGCATGCATAAGACCAGAATCCCTTGAATGATGATCCTAGGCTGTGACTCATTTTTGATATCCCCCTTTGTCTCATCTAAAAACATCGAGCAAATCCATCGTCGAAAAGCGTTTCCGATGACACAGTCTTATTAATAATTCTTTACTTTTATTTTAAGATTAAAATAGTTTATATTTTATAAATGGTGATTACATAATATGTTATAATAAAATAGTTGGTAATTATAAATATCATATAACAATATTAAAACCACATAGTAATTAATTATATTTATAATTTTTAGAATATGTTTAGAATTTTATTTATTTAAATTTGAACAATAACGAAATGAATTAAAAACCTTTAGTGATTGTAACCAACTCTTCTATGTAACCAAAAAAATTTATCTTGTGAATCTGCTAATCCATTAAACAATGTGCCACACAGTGGTTTTAGAAATATTCCCCCAAAATTTGGCCAAGGAGGCCTAGATATTCCTTCACCATAGAATTTTCGTGAAGCAACAACTAATATTATTCTCTCCACTGTTGGACACATCATGTCAAAAGCCAATTCATAGTATTATTTCCTTCTCCTGCCATGACAGAAAACTTGCACAGGGATTGAGACCTTTCATGTTAGAAGATTTGCTATTGAAGAAATGCAAATGTGTTATTGTTTGACCTCCAAATTGTCTCATACATGTGTGAATGATAAAATGTTTATTTTTGTTAAAACTAGTTGAGTGAAGGTGCTTTAATTATGCAATCTAGATTTCATGCATGTCGTTCAGTAGTTCTAGAATTTGCTTTCAATCAAACGCAATAGATGTTAAATGAGAGTAAGGTTGGCTAGTCTATTAGGTGGTTTATTTGTGCTTCTTGCAATGGTTTAAGTTTGTTGTGCATATATTTTTATGTAGCTGAACCTCTACCCCTATAATTTCTAGCTTTAGCTTCCTTTGGTTTCTTTCAACACCATTTTTGTTAATCATTGTTAGCTAGGTTTTGCAAGGAGCCGACCTTCTTCAGCGATTGACCCATGGAACTACCTTGGCCGTGCAATCATTCAATATTGGTCGAGGTTCATGGGTGCACAATCCTTTCCATTGGACGGATTTCCAGCCAACACTACCAAATCTAGAAGAGGCAAAGGATCAAAATAATAAATAACCAAAAGCGTAGGTGGAAGGTGGAAGGAGTACTTGGAAGAACCACATCACATATACATCTATCCAAATCAAGACTAATGGTTTTTGAAGCCTTACATCAAATACAAAACTCATAGGAATATAATCATAGGATCAAATATAATAAAGTTACAATATGATAATCCAACAAGATAATGTAATAGAGATATATGAGACAACTAATATGTAATAACATTCAACAATAAGGAGTAAAATATGCACAATAAGATCACTTATAATACTAATTGCTCAAATGTATGCAAACTTGTATTACTCCTCTTTTTGTTACAAATGTATCATAAAACTCTCATACAATAATAATTACAATACTCTCAATGTGGAAAATGTAGGCTATGAGAGATCTGTATGTGTTCTCTACTATGGAATCCTATGGAGTAATATATAGCCTTTGTAGGATGACTCTTTGGTTACTTGACTCTTCCTTTCCTCATGCCAAGTCTCATGACTCTTGGATTCTCTACTTGACACTTGCATACACATGACACTATCTTAGATGCACACTTGTACTTGACTCTTCACATAACATTTTCTAATCTAAGGATACATGTGCACACTTACATATTGGACACTTGTGCACATTTACATACATAACACTTGCACACATAATAACATGACACTTGTGCATTTCCTGCACATTATTACATTACATGAAATATTAACTCACACTCTAATCTAAGACACACACCTAATCTAATAATGTACCAAGGTGGTACATTGACATGTACCAAATAATATAATATTCTCCAACATCCCCCCTGTATTACATTATTTGGTTATTGAAGACTTTAGTCTTCAATACAATATTCATATTTCAATATTCAATATATCTCTAGTATATTAATGTCTAAATCCTTCATGTAAAAGTCTTCAACATGACCTTTATATCTCATGTATTCTTAGCTCTTGTACTTCGCCTATTTTTTTTTCTCTTTTTGAAATTTTTGATCTTCTTCTTTTCCTTGCTTGATATTGTCTTTGGATTTTGGTTTACTGTTGTTCTTTATGTGATTCCTTCTCTTCCTCTTTCTTATTTTATTTTTCTGTAAGTTCTTTTGTGGTATATCTAATGGTATGCCTTCTAAGAATTGAGTTAGTAAATAATTATAATAATATAACTTTGATTTCAATGAGTCTTCTTTGAGACTATCATATGTATTATTTATTTCAACTTGTATCTTCCCTTGAAAAACCTCAAACCTAATTAATGAAATAAAGATCATTAAACACTCTTCTAAAGTAAGTATAATGGTGTTTTGATAATCCCAATATGAACTGAATTTTTTTTCACGAAGATAACCTGTAAGAGTTGTGAATTTTCCTTCTTTAAAAAACAAAGTCAAATTATCTTTTAGAACATCAAATATTTGTTTCTCTCCATCAAAGTTATTTATTAAGTTTTATGAGTAAAATTTGAGTGCATGCAACATGTCTTCACTATATTCATTAAATGCATTCTTAACAATTTCATCCATGAATATCCTTTGATGTAAACTACCTTGTATCTCCCTAGTTTTTGAATGATAGTTATTTCAAATTTCTATATTTTCAAAAACTTTTGTAGTTGAATACCTTATGGCTCCCTAGTCAAATAGAAGCTATAAAATTAAGATTTTTATAAATATAGTTTTTCTATGTTTGATGTAGAATTATTTATCTCTCCATAATTAAATAATTTGCAAATATTCTCTTAGCTTTAACTTTCAAAAATAAACCTTTCAAATTTTAAATAGCTTTGAAAAAATTTAAATAAATAATTCTATAACTACTTATTTCTCCAAAACCTTAAGAAGCAAATATATTAACTTCTAATTAATGCTTCAGATCATTAAATAAATGTCTAAGGTATTAATTTGCTAATAAAGTCCTTATCCCTCCAATTAAGCTTATAAAACCTTAGAAATATAAAAAATTAAACTTATTACTCCTTTAGAACCTTAGAAAGATTTAAATTTAAATTAAATATTCAATACCTTAACCTTGGCACATCTAATTCCCCTCTAACGCATTCCACTCTGCTCATTGACCAACATTTTGGGTGTTTCACTACCTTAGAGCGTGTCTCACTAAACACTCAAGAATTTATTTCCTCTAATTGATGACGCCTCAATGTCTTCCAATGGAAATTGTCCTCTTTCTAATGAGTGTTGTCTCTCGAACAAGCAACATTTGGCTTCTTTCCAATAGATTCTTCACTATGTTGCACTTGATGCTTCAAACATGTGAGAGTAAGTGATTGAATGAGTGGGTAAGTTCTCGGGGATTCTTTGCATGAGTTCTAACTTGTAAAATTCCATAAAATATTTCAATATCTACTCATTCACCTCCCTTGAGTCAGCATGACTATCCAATAGATTGCATGTTTGATTAATGCTTGCTAACGTTCCAATATGAAATATTTAACTCTACTTTGAATGAATTTTTTTTGCTGCACTCTAACTGATTGGCATTATCGATATCAATTACACTCATAAAGTTTGACATCTCCTTCCAAAACACTTAAGCTTCACCTTGTTTCTCCTTTTACTACATGTGTTGTATCATTTGAGCACCCCTTTGGATGAAGCTTCACTTCTTAGGTTTAGGTTTCCTTGGGTATGGTGCTTGAATTTTCTAACTCCTTTCATGCTTCAACTTTTAGGTCTCCCACTTTCTTTGAAATCAACATTTGATCCTTTGAATTCCACTTAGATGGATGGTGCTTTGTACCCTTTCTAATGCTCCAAATGATACTAGGTCTTCTCTTGAATAGACGGTGCTTGGATTTATTTCTCTAGGGTGGAAATTTGACTTCTTCCTATTGGGTGGTACTTTGGTTTCTTCCTCTTAGGTATGAATGATTTATACATGTGACCCTTTTAGGGCATGGATTTATACCAAAAAATGCTTGAAAATTTAAATTTTGATCCTAACCACATTGTTAGGGGCATGACTTTGAATTTGGGACTACATTTGGATCTATTCAAAAAGCATTGGAAAGAGTAGGAGAACACCAATTTTGGTAGGAAAATTTATCATAGATAGAATTGCTGACAACTTTGTGGAAAAATACTCTTGAGGCCCTAAAAATACAAAACAAAGTATCTACTAAAACAATAGTTTTCTAGTTTTAAATTATCTTTGCCAAAATACATCTCTAGATATGCTGACACATTTGTAGTAGTCAAAACATGAAAGGAGAATCCATATGTTGTAATTTTTGATTAATGTAGTTTGTAACTCATGAAAGGTGAACCATCACATTTACATATGGTTGAATTTCCATGTTCAATAGGATGGGTTTCCTCATCCCACCATAACATAACCATCTATAAGAAATTAGGATCGTAGAACCACATAGACTAGAAGCAAAATGGCTTTGGATGACCATTATTGAGTAAATCACAAAATAAAAGAATGGGTTTGTGATCTCATCATACTCACAATAAAATATTAGAGGATATTGTATACTCTAGTTGTAACCATGTATTGGATAGCAAAAATCTATCTAATCATTTTACTGTATGAGTTTTCTCAATTATTATCTTGTGGATATTGAAAAATTGAAGGAATAACATTCGAAAGACCATTTGAATTGACAAAGCAAAATCTTCCATTTATTTAAACCATTTAAGAGTACCACCCTTCTTTCCAAAGGAGATTGAACTATGTTGAAGTCATCTCCAAGAATCCATAGATCACAATTATGAATCATTAGTGCCACTGACAGAAATACACTAAGGTCATTCCAACACATTTTATGGGGAGTAATAATAGTTGGAGAATATATGTGTATAATTCCACCTTTGATGTTTTTATCTTTTCCTCAAAATAGTCTAGTAACCCAATTTATTTTTGGTTCTAACAATTGTCTATACCATTTGCATTCTTCGCATATTGTCACAATACTACCATAAGCTCTTATAAAAGAAATTGTCAGACAATCCCCCATCTTCCAAATATTTTTAAATGCATAATTCCATTTCTCACTACTTTTTTTTTGTATAAAAATAAACACAAGACTATAAAAACCTGTTAATTCCTAAAAAACTATTTTTTAGGGGTTTTATTCATACCCCTGATATTCTATGATATCATTTTTGTTGTCATTTTTTAATTTAATTAGTGTGTTGAGCCCTAGTTCTTGTTAATAACTATAATATTTATTTTTTGCTTTCCAAATTGATATTCCTTTGAGTTTTTAGTCCTTTTTATTTTTTGCTTTAACAACTTCCTCTCTTCTTTTCATTTCCACCAATACTTTCATCTTCATCAATATCTTCTATTTTTCCATATTGTTCATAATGAGACTTATCTTCTAAAGATTTATTATGCCCTAGAGAATATTAAATGTAAGGATTAACCTCATAAACACTTTCTTATTTATGTTGTCTCCAAAACCCTAAAGTAGAAGGATGATACTCCATAGTAATTACTTCTTTATGTTGCTTTGGAAACCCTAAATTTCCATAGGTATCATCCATAAGTATTTCTTTATTATGTTGCTATTGAAACCCTAAAGTGCAACAAATACATTGTGTACTACTTTTATTTTTATTGCAAGGAGAGGATTTAATGATACTCGAGGACAATGAAGATGATGATTTACCTGGATTAACTTTTATATCCTTTACCTTATTCACTTTAAAATTTCTTCCCCATCTTCCTTCATACCAATAACTCCTAAATTTGAAGTTGCACATTATACTTACTCATACCTTATATTTTTTTCTTCTAATGGTTGATTCAAGTAAATGTGGCCTTTGCCAATTTATGATACAAAGGGATTTTTTTTGCCACTTTCTTGGGAATGGAAAATCCTTGATTTGACCCAACTTCTTCTTCTATATATGATATCCTTGCTTTATATTGAGGTTTGTCTCATGCCCAAAATTTTCCATTTCTTTCTCCATTATTTTCACTTTGTAATCTCTTGCTATATGTCTATTCTCATAACATTTGTGACATTAAAATGCTATGTTTTCATAATATAATTGTTGATCCCATTCTTTTGATTCATATTTAATTCTAATGGATTATGATAAAGGTTTTAAAATATCCCTAGAAAAATATATTGGAGTATGTATAACATGCCTTATTCCCTTAATAATTGGTCCCTCCTTAATGAATTCTCTTAGAGTATTGTTCACATTTCTAAAAATATACTTAGTGATAGGTTGATAAGGAAGTCAAAAATCCTAATCTAAACCATAAGCCTTCTAATAGTCCTTGTATCCAAAAAAACATTCTCACTCCATGGTCTTAAATATTACATGTATTTCCCCCTAAACAAAGGACCACTGTTTTTTACTTTAACCTGATTTACAAATTAGAGAAGATAATGAGAAAAATCCTTTCAAAAGAAAAGTCATAGTGTAATTTGAATTCAATCACCACTTCCAATTGATCTAATTTTAAATATTTGATATTTCTGAATATTCATGGAACTTGCATATTAACCTTTTTCTTTTAAGAAACATCATGTCATGGTCAATCATCTCATAACTGATAATCCCTTTTGGTGTAATATATACTAATTAGATAATGTTTTCCATAGATTTACTCTTTCTCTTATCCTTAATTAGGACATATTTACTTTCAGTAAGGACTTTCAAAGACTCTTTCTTACCATGTCACCTAGATTTTATTTAAATAAATCCTTTAATTTTTGAGTTTCTCTTAAGATTTGGAACAAGATGTGGACCTCACTCCTTGCTTGTATTTTGCTTCTTGCTAACATTTCCTTCCTATTTACTCACACCACTTGTTTATTTTTTAAGAAAAACACAAGGCTCACTTCTCACACAAGTTGCACTCACTATTCATTCATGTTTTATACTCAATAATATATAATTATTATTTTATATATTATTTTTAAATAATAGATCTTTATCAATGAAAATATGCATATATCTTATTAAACAATAGCACATAAAAAATTTAAATATATTAAAAATAATTAATACATAAAAAATAAAATAATACCGTAAGGAGAGGGTTTAGCTCTTCCTTGCGATATCCAAGGTTCAAATCATGGCATGTGTGGGATTGTGTGTTAATATTTTATTGATAATCATAGCTGTTAACCTTACGAGGGGTCATCATGGCCTATGTGTGGCTGTACATTAATCCCTATTTGATAATTTTAACTCTCGACCTTATGAGAGGTCATGGCTAGGAAGAGACTGATCAAACCTATACCTCTGTTGTAAGGGTTTATCACATTAGCCAAATAACAAAATCAACTATTTATATGAACCCATGTAATGTTTGCAATGTTTGATTTTTATGGTTGAAATTATTATTTTTATGAATAATTAAAAATTATTTAAAAATATGTTTATAAGGTCTGAGGTGTAGATCAATTGACTTGACCAAACCCCATATGGGGGTAAATGCCCAAGGTTTAAATCTTGAGCCAAAGTCAAATTGAACGCTTTTGGCGACCATAAAATATGTGAATCATTGTGGCAAATTCCACCATGTAAAAATAGGTGCTTTTAGCTTAGTAAAATATTATGACAACCATCAAATATGTGAATCATTGTGACCAATTCCACCATTTAAAAAGGGTGCTTTCAGCTTAAAAGGTTTAAAATAATTACGACAGGGTGGTTATTTATAGGGGTAGACAGCATAAGTACTGTGTTGCGACTTTTGAGGTAAAATACTGTGATGACCATAAAATATGTGAATCATTGGGGCAAATTCCACCATGTAAAAAGGGGTGCTTTTAGCATAAAAGGTTTAAAATTGCAGGTAAAATATTGTGATGATCATATAAGATGTGAATCATTGTGGCCAATTCCACCATGTAAAAAGGGGTGCTTTCAGTTTAAAAGGTTTAAAATGATTGCAACATGGTGGTTATAGGGGTAGAATGCAAAAGTAAAATACTGTAAAATCATGTATATATTAATTAGTTATATGAGGTTGAAACAAGTTTCATATTATTTATATATATATTAATTAATTATACGAGGTTGAAACAAGTTTCATTCTTATTACATCATATAACTACATATAATATTATAATATTTGACAAAATTCAAATATACAAATTTAATAATAACTTATACTATTTAATTTAAAATAAACACTTTAAACAAAATCAATTATATATATATATATATATATATATATATATATATATATATATATATATATATAAATAAATAAGTTATATGAGATTGAAACAAGTTTCATTCTTATTATAATACATATGATATTATAATATTCGACAAAATTCAGAATAAATTTTCATACAAACTTAATAATAATTTATAATATTTAATTTAAAATAAACACTTTAAACAAAATCAATTATATATACATATATAATATTTCCAAATGACATCAAAAAATTAATAATAAACAAATCTAAAATTAAATTTAAGAACAACTACAAATATACCCTTATCAATATTATAATACTTTTTCAAGTAAGACAGAACTTTCCAAATTAAAACCTTAGAATAATATGACTTATAAAACTTTTTAACTTATAATTTAATTCACTTCATGTACAATCCCCGCTTGCTTTTTTTTTTTAATAATAATAATAATAATAATAATAATAAAATATAGTGACATCATATACAATCCCCACTTGCTTTTTTTAGTCTCTGTTCAACTCACCTCTCCTTTAATATTCAAATTGAATTACCCCCACTATTTACATATATGAATTGCCATAATACTGCTCTATGTATTTTAAGTTTAATAAATTATATTTTTTATTTTTTCAAAGATTAAGTTTTAATTTTGTTAAATTATATGTTTATAATTATTATAATTAAATTATAATAATTATAATTAATTTTTAATGGTTGTTATGTATATGTATAAGAAGTATTTATTCAATAAAAAAATTATTCTAATTAAATTTGTGTGAGTGTGTTTATTAGTAAGGACGCCACTTGCATTATCTTATCAGTGATGTAATCCAAATATAAGTATTTATAAAAAATATTACTCAAAAACAAATTATTATAATTAAATTATAATATAATAAATAAATACTATTTTAATCTTATATACTCAATATATATTACACATTATTATTTTTAAATACCAAAAACAATTATCTCATGGGATGTAGTTCATTTAAAATAAACTATTACAGGCTAATGCATTTCAGTTACCCATAAATCTTAACACAGTCTCATTAATAATTCTTTACTAATATAATTTATACTTTATTAAGTTACGTTAATTATAGATATCATATAACAATATTAAAACCATATAATAATTAATTATATTTATATATTTTAAAATATATTTAAAAATTTATTTATTTAACTTTTAACTTTACCGAGATTAACAATAAGAAAAAGATAAATTTTTGGAAGCAATCCTGTCGTGTGGCTATAACCACCTCTCTTATCCATTTAACTGTAAAAAGATAAAAGATAAGGCCTGTGAATCTGCTAATCCATTAAACAATGTGCCACGCAGTGGTTTTAGAAATCTCCCCCATTGAACAAGTAGGCCCAGATATTCCCTCACCGCAGAATTTCTGTGAAGCAACAACTAATATTATTCTCTCGCACTGCTGGACACGTCATGTCAAAAGCCAATTCAAAGTATTCTTCCCTTCTCTGCCATGACAGAAGACTTGCACAGGGATTGAGACCTTTCATCTCTTCTAAGGTCGTTCAACTCCGTATTAATGCGGTCACGGACGATTTTCTCATGCCAGTCCAAAACTTGTCGCCTTTTCACGTACAGTGGTTCACGGGATTTCTGTGCCACAACTTTTGAACTTTCACATGCTCTTTTCTCAAATTCCTATGCATTGCACTTAGCCACAATCATGACGGATACACAGTGCGTACACCTCTGGATATGTGTTAATGAAGTTTGTCTTCTTTCCCTTTCCAGTGAAGGCACTCATTTCAGTTGAAAAAGAAGAAAAAACCAGAGATTTGAAAGGGACAGATGGGGTTGCTATCTCTGTCAAATGACAAATCTGAGCCTTACAAAAGCCAAAAAGCCAAATATATGTGTAGTAAGTAGATTGGTTTGGGTTTAAGATTCACATCTCAATCATAGAGACGTCATGGTGGTATTAATCTTAAGTTTTTAATTTAAAAAATTAGATTATCATCTCTTGAGTGTAGTTCATAAAGACGCCAGTTACATGTGATCCGGGTTCAATCCCCATATATATAAGAAATATTACTTAATTTTTTCTTTTATTAGACTATCAAACCACAATCACTGTAAGCTAGGTTAACCTAATTTTTAGGTTATATGTGTGTGACATAAACTTTGTTTGGAATAGGAGGTCAGTCACAAGCACTGTGAGCTGTATTTAAAGAAGGTATCTGTTACTGTAAGCTGTATTTAAAGAAGGTATCTGTTACTGTAAGCTGTATTTAAAGAAGGTATCTGTTAAGGTATTTTTTTTAGGTTATAAGTTTGTTATACTGGATATGAGATCGATCACAGGTATAATTACTGGATATGAGATCGATCACAGGTATAATTAATGTTTTTTTTGTTTTGTTTAATTTGGAGTATGAGATTTTAAAGGGACACATCTAATTTGCAGGATTTGAAGAGTTGAAGTAAATATTAATATGTAGACAATTTGCTATATGATTTAAAAATCTAAAACTGGACATTTTGAAGTAGAGTTCAAGCCGGCGCTTCCAAAGGCACTGCCGATGGTTGATAAGCATAATTTGGTTTTCACAAGCGACTTATTAGTTGTAACTTACAGTGTACGGTGTTTTTAAAGGTTTAAGGGTATGTTATAACAGTATATATATATTTTTAAGTTAAGTATTAGTTTAAAATTTAAGAGGAAGTATACAAAACTTTAAAAAAACACGTAAATTTTGATCTATTATATCCCCAGAAAATACTACAGCAATCCTTCAAGATTACAATATGAAAGCAAGAAAAACAATGAAGCCTCTTGGACACTACCCAAAACAAAAACAGCAGGAACATTCGAGCAACAATCTACAGGACTACCCATAACCTCCTTCTGTTCGTCCACTTTTTTACCAGAAACTTCTGATTCTTCTCAGCTCTAACCAAAGTCTGAAAATTCTAGAAAGAAACAAGTAATTTTCTGAATTGCTTCAGATACTTTGTCAATAACAGTTTATTTTTGAATTGAAATTATTAATATTTCAGTGAAATTTATAATTTTATAACATATTTTATGATTAAAATTTTATTTGGGTGTATATATATATATTTTAAAATAATACTTTTTATACACATACACCATGGAGATTGAATCCTGGTCACATCACCAATAATGCAAGTGGGCTCATTGCCGGTAGACCACACTCACCGGATATGTTTTACAAGATTTTACACAAGATAAATAATTTTTTTATAAGTTTTTAAGATTTTACACAAGATAAATAATTTTTTTATAAGTTTTTAATTTTTTTTGGTTACACACGAAGAATATTGAGTTTTTTTTTTTTTTTTTTTTAAATTTAATCAAAATCAAGGATGGAAATTGTATAGGTATGTTTTATTTTATTCATTTAAATTTTCTGTTTGGTTGTTATATTTTTATATGAATGTTTAAAAATTAAATTAATATTTTGTTGTTAAGGTAATGAGGGTGGTATAATCGGGTAACACACTTTTGGGGCATAGCAACAAGGGACCTCCCTTTCTTGATTGGAACTGACTGAGGTCACTGAAATGAAACACAGTACCAAATTTTTTAAAATAAATATCTTTTAAACAAATTCATATTATTATTATTATTATGTTTTTTTTTTTTTGTAAAGTTTAGATAAGATTATATTATCATACACTTATCTTATCAACTCTTTCAAAGAAAAATACAATGCTAACACCAAAATATTGTAATGTTCTTTCAAAGAAAAATACAATGCTAACACCAAAATATTGTAATGTTCTGGTTAATGGTTAATGATATAATATAATTTAGATTTTTCTTAAAAAAACAAAAAAAGCACTTGAGATTGATCTAGCTATGTGTTTAGTATAGGAATTCAACGAAGGCAATGTAGGAAATGCATTGCAACTGGTTCAAATCTCTATCTAGAGATTAATACACTGTAGTTAAAGCAAACATAGATGTAGCACCCTAAAATTGACGCAGTAAAACCTTAATAATTACAATTACTCTAGTAATATTCAAATTCAAATTTCAACCCCAAAAACCACTCCCAAACCACCGTTTAACCCGTTTCCTCCTTTCCCGTGTTATTTTTAGAGTTTGTTTTAACCATTTGACGATATCGTCGTCGATCAGACGATATCGCCTCAGATCGGATGATTTCGTTTGGGCTAGGACGTCCAGACGATCTTGTCCCAAAACTAATTTTTCTCAATTAGCCTCTGTTCCAACGATGTCTCTAATCTAGATAGAAGCGTGTTTGCACCGTTAGAGACCCTCCCCGTTGGAGATCTCCCAAATTGGGATGATCTCCAACCTCCTAACCTCCCTCCTAAGCCTATTTAAACTTAGGACTCCCCCTTAACCTACCCCTGGTTGATATTTCCTGTAACTTGACTTTACACGTATTAAAACATTCTGAATTACCATCTGCACTTGTCCTATCCAAATTTTGTTGTAGGAACCTTAGTATTTTTCAGTCGAAGCAAGCTCAGTTCATCGTGGATGATCCTGTTCAATTTGAGACGATTTCGTACCAATCCGAGACGATTTTGATTGCAGTCTGCATTGGGGGCAATCACTGCCCAGAGTTTGCATTTTTCTCTTTTCAACTCCTGTTCTATTTTGCATCTAGTTAGTTTATTTATTATTTTTTGCTATTCTGCATCTTGGAGTTCACCCATATAGTTTAATTGCATAATGAAATTATGATTAATTATTAAAAAATTGTAATTTGTTTGCATTCCTATTTAGGATTATCTGTTAACATCTTTATTGTCATTTTACATCTTTATCTTCTATTAGCATTGCTGTATTTTTTGTATTTTGTGTCTATTTTTTTGTTTGCAGGTCTCTGACGAATTCGTCAGATCTCAGACGATCCTGCAGGTCAGAGATGATTTCGTTAAATTCCAGATGATCTTGTCTGCTTCAAGAATCAGAACCTTCAT
Organism: Wollemia nobilis; assembly: GCA_028583015.1. Lineage (NCBI taxonomy): Eukaryota > Viridiplantae > Streptophyta > Pinopsida > Araucariales > Araucariaceae > Wollemia > Wollemia nobilis. Next base: position 8,322,621 of record JAQPPZ010016858.1, on the reverse strand, counting down.
CAGACATGCGGATCAGGTATGGTTCTGTAATTTAGCTCTTTCTCTCTGTTTCTGTTCATATTTGTCTGCTGTATTTCATCTAGTCTACATTTTCATAATAGTACAACTTAGATTCATTTGGCCAAACCTAGGACTCGAATGTTTAAGGATAAAATTGAATACATCAAACACATTCCCAACCTAGGCATGGAAACTTCCATTCAAACGTTTCCTGGTGAACCCACCATCCGTCAAAAAATCACCATAATACACCTCCCCCGAGAGGCGGGACCTTCGCAAGGCCTCTCAGTCCGAGGTACCGTGCCATCCTTTTCACATCCCCCTTCCGGGCATAGATCCTATAGCCTGAAGGTAAGGGTGTGAAAAATTTGGAGCCAATACATTTTGGTGAACCCGACGTGAATGCATTTAAAACCTTTTGAAAACAAAACAAAAAATAAAACAACAAAAAACATAGATGCATTTCAAATCATTTAAAACTAATAAGTTGCATATCATGTCTAGATGGTAGCTCCTAAGAAAATATTAGCAGTTACTATAAATGTTGAAAACCAATTAGCAGCCATAGAAATCAATTCTGTGCTTAGTGTGTCTGAAACAGATAGAAATCAACTTTTGTGGGACAAACTTGATAGAAGACTAAGTGTCATTTCATCTAGGTCAACAAAACTTAAACAAATCAAGAGGCTTGTCCTAGATAGAATCTTGGATCCTCATCAACTCGTCTTTTATCATGAACTTCAGAGAGCCTGCCATAGATGGTTAGCTTACAGGAGAGCTCTTGTGTCTTGAGAATTGTTCACCTTTGAGGAATACCTCGAGAACGCAGCCACTATACACCAGTTCCTAGGTCATGTAGAAGACCAAGAGGTCATTCTTACGGATAGGGAAAAATGGAATAGAGTTCCTTGAGCTGTGTTATATCGAGAGTATTTCCACGAGCTTTACTTCTATAAACTAGAATCTGAGACAGATAATATCACTATAGCCCTTTTCATTAAATTTTTGAAAGAAAATTTTCAATTTGAAGAAGAACACTTCATGACTCCTGAAGAACTCGAGCCCATTAATGATATTTATAAATTATTTATAGAAAACTAGATCATTACTTTCGGTATTATTTCTTGCATTTATTGTGTTGTTTGTTATCTTTACAATATTATTACAAAAACAAGAAAAACTAAAAAACATAATAAAAACCAAAACATTTCATTTTAAATATTGTAGTAGGTATATAATTAATATATACCTCTTAAGCTTATAGCATATATATATATATATATATATATATATATATATATATATATATATATATATTTGGTGAAATCTAAATTAAGCACAATGCCTAAACTTAGGAATGGTAAACAAACTGAAGGAGAAGAAGAAGATTGGTTAGAAGATAAAACTAGAAACCCAAATGTCCTTCCTAAGGATCCAATTTCGGAAGGAGAAACTCTAGATCAACCAGAAGATAACCTAGGTGAAGATAATGAACAAGAAGAAAACCTTAAAGAGGATGGATCCTCATCCCCTAGAGTAGCTCCAGATGGAACTATTGCTTTTGATAACTTAGATCATTTTTGGAAATTTTTCAATAATAACATTGGTGCTCTTAATATGGCAGTTCGTATTGATAAAGGGAAAATTAGTGACACTCAAGCAGCCATGGAACATATGTTTGATGTGCACACTAATCCCTTGTCTTTTATTGATCAAGAAAGTGATAAGGCTGGACCATCCAATAAAGATATGGTCACTATGATTCAAAACAACAGGTTACCCAACCTCCTAAGGAACCTGTTATTGAGCCTAAAATCATTCCCACAAAAAAGAAAAATTCTTTCACTGCTTTACTTCGCCAAACTATTGATCAATATGCTTCAAGTAAATAAAAACCTAAAATGAAGCCAAACACCAATTTTCAACAATCTGGAATACAACATAATACAACTTCAAAATTCCTTCATAACACCTTTCCTACCAACAAATTACACAATAGCAATATAGCATCTAATCTCCATGTCCCTCCATCATATGCTCACAAATCCCATATTAATGCCCTATCGAACCAATATGGTGGGCAAACTAGTAATCTGGAAGCCATGGTGAAGCAGTTAGCTTCCCGCATGGACCAGATAGATCCCTAACTGATGCAGGAGCATCCAGCAGCACCTACAGTAGAGGCATCAGAAGACAGGAGGGCCACTTCAGAGGAAATGGCTAAGGAAGAAAAACATCGCGATTTTGCGACGTGTCGCGAAATCATGATAGAAAAAGGCCAAGAGGGCAAGGAGGAAAATTTGTCACGATATCACAACAAAAAAAGTGTCGCGATATCACGACACGACGAGGAGAGAGAAGGTGTGGGCTGAAAATGTCACAATTTTGCGACATGTCATGAAATCGCGACCAAAAGCGGAGAATGGAGGCAGCAGGCAAAAAATGTCACGATTTCATGACATGTCACAAAATCGCTACCCAAACAAGGGGAAGGAGGCTGCGGGCAAAGCTGTCATGAAATCGTGACACTTTCGGAGCGAAGGGGACAAGGTGCAAAGTGGTCACGAAATCGCGACACTTTCGGAGCAAAGGGACCAAGGAGCAAAGTGGTCGTGAAATCGTGACACTTTCGGAGCAAAGGGGCCAAGGCGCAAAGTGGTCGCAAAATTGTGACACTTTCAGAGCAAAGGGACCAAGGCGCAAAGTGGTCGCGAAATGGTGACACTTTCGGAGTAAAGGGGCCAAGGCGCCAAGTGGTCGCGAAATCGTGACACTTTCAGAGCAAAGGGACCAAGGCACAAAATGGTCGCAAAATCGTGACACTTTCAGAGCAAAGGGGCCAAGGCGCAAAATGGTCGCAAAATCATGACACTTTCAGAGCAAAGGGGCCAAGGCGCAAAGTGGTCACGAAATCATGACACTTTTGGAGCAAAGGGGCCAAGGCTCAAAGTGGTCACGAAATCGTGACACTTTCGGAGCAAAGGGGCCAAGGCGCAAAGTGGTCGCAAAATCGTGACACTTTCGGGGCAAAGGGGCCAAGGCGCAAAGTGGTCGTGAAATTGCGACACTTTCTAAGAAAAGATGCCAAGGGACAAAGCTGTCGTGAAATCGCAACACATTTTGTAAAGAAGCACCAAGGGGAACAGCTGTCGCGAAATCGTGACACATTTTGAAAAGAAGAGTCGAAAGGAGCAACCGTCGCAAAATTGCGACCTGAAGGTAGAAGACAAGGGCGGAAGGCAAAGGTGTCGCAAAATCGTGACATGTCGCGGTTTCACGACCCAAAGGCAGAAGACAAGTGCGGAGGACTAAGACGTCGCGATTTCGTGACATGTCGTGAAATCGCGGCCCGAAGGAGAAAATAGAAGCCGAACGCCAAAACATCGTGATATCACGACCAGAAAAGGAGAGAAGGGACAGGAAGAGGAAGACGTTGCGATATCACGACACCTATCATAGTGTAGCTGGGGGAAGAAGGCGACAGAGGTCAGGCAGTAGAATTCTCAGGGACTACTACAAAATGACACGTGGCCCACGATGCGAGAAGAGTAGGTGGATGCAGAAGCCGCTACAGGGACATGTGGCAGCATGAAATGTAGAGGAAGCAAGCGAAGCAGTAGGGGAAGACGACAACGACCAGTGGAGAAATGAAAACGAAGAGTCATGTGTAGTAACCTAACAGTGAACAGGAGTTAGCCAGTAGTGACAGAGGCCGTGCAGAGTGGAAGCATGGAGCGGTTATGCAGGACCGCATTTTGTCTAATGATTACTCAGAGGGTCGGGACCTCTATAAAACACCCTAGCATTGTAATAGAAGGGGGTTGGAAATTCGCATAGATTGCAGTTGCTGTAAATTGTAAAAGCAGACTCGCAAAGTTGAGCTACAATCCGAGTGTAGAAAGCCATCTTAGGGGATAGCGTGTTTCCTTCCAAGGGGTAGGCAGAATAGGATTTTGCATAGAGTAAGAGTCAAAACTGAGCCGTGTGCCAGAACTGCGAACCAAGCCGAGCGCTGGTTCTTTGAAAAGCCTGCGGGCTGTTACGTATGTAGTTTTTTTTCTAAATTAATGAATGAGAAATTTGGGATTTTTGGGTAGTGATTTTTTTGTTCTGCTTCAAAAGTTTTGACTCTTACTCTACGCAAAATCCTATTCTGCCTACCCCTTGGAAGGAAACACGTGATCCCCTAAGCCGAATTTCTGCACTCAGCTTGCAGCTCGACTTCGCGAGTCTGCTTTTATAGTTTACAACAACTGTAATCTGCACAAATTTCCAACCCCCTTCTATTACAATGCTAGGGTGTTTTATAGAGGTCCCAACCCTCTGAGTAATCATTAGACAAAATGCGGTCCTGCATAACCGCTCCATGCTTCCACTCTACACGGCATCTGTCACTACCGGCTAACTCCTGTTCACTGTCAGGTTACTACGCACGAGCTAAGACTCTCCCTAATCAATCCCTTCTCCAGCAACTCCTAGACCTGCCTGTTTAGTTCTTCAATTTCTACAGGTGTCATTCTATATGCAGCCTTATTGGGCAAGATTGACCCTGACACCAAATCAATATGGTGATTGATTTTTCTTACTAGGGGTAAACCCTCAGGCACATTATCAGATATGATATTTGGAAATTACATCAACAGCTCTTGGACTTATGCTGGTGCATCTTTTCATTTTGTATCCCTGACTCTAAGAATTAATGCATAACACATATGTTCATGCTTTAAATCATCTAAAAATTTTCTTCCGTCAACCAAGCAAATTCTTGCACTTGCCACATACCTTTTCTTCCACCTCCTTCAGGGGTTTCAACTTATGGCGCATTCCATTCTTGGTCATGGAATAGGTGTTGGCTCGGCCATCATGAACCACACACCTGTCAAACTGCCATGGCCTTCCCAGAAGCAAATGGCACGCATCCATGGGCAAAATGTTGCACATAACCTCATCACGATAATTTCCAATGCTAAATTTTACCAGGCATTGTTCATTGACCAAAACCTTATGGTCTTTCTGCAACCATGCGATCCGATATGGATGTGGGTTTTTCTTTCTCTCCAGTTGTAGCTTTGTAACCATTCCATCTAAAACTAGGTTATCTGTGCTACCGTTGTCAATGATGATGTTGCAAATCTTACTCGTGCATTTACACCTTATGTGGAATAAGCTTTTCCTCTGATCTATAGCTCCCTCTTCATTCAGCAGGACTCTCCTTGCAATCATTACTTCTCCTCTCTCAGATTCTTCAGAATGCTCAGACCCAACATCTTCATCAACGATTGCTACTCTGGCATTTCCTTTCGGCCTTCGATTATTTCTTTCTTACTGTTGTGGGCATTCATATTGGTGATGTCCCTTTTCACCACACTGGAAGCAAGTCCCTCGAAATCTTCCTCTTCCTTGTCCACGTCCAGCTCGGCCTCTTCCCCCTCGATAACCATTATTCTGATCACGGGGGCGGTCTGTATTTTCTCTCCTTTGTTCTTGCCTGCTGCTACCTTCTCCATTTTTTTGAGAATCTTCATTTCTTCTTCCACTGTCATTCAATCAGCAGATTCTACCTTCTACTTAAAGCATCTGCAACTCTATTTGATTTCCTGCTCCTGTGCTTTAACACAAAGGTATAGCTTTGGAGAAACTCAACCCACTTCATGTGCCGTTGATTCAGTTTTGTCTAGTTGTTGATGTACTGCAATGCCTGATGATCAGTAAATAGAACAAACTCTTTTGGCAACAAATTTGCAAAATCATGACACATTTCGTAAAGAAGCACCAAGGGGAACAACTGTCGTGAAATCACGACACATTTTGAAAAGAAGAGCCGAAAGGAGCAACCGTCGTGAAATCGCGACCCGAAGGTAGAAGACAAGGGCAGAAGGAAAAGACGTCGTGAAATCGTGACATGTCATGATTTTGCGACCCAAAGGTAGAAGACAAGTGCGGAAGACTAAGACGTCGCAATTTCACGACATGTCATGAAATCACGGCCTGAAGGAGAAAATAGAAGCCGAACGCCAAAACATCGTGATATCGCGACTAGAAAAGGAGAGAAGGGGCAGGAAGAAGAAGATGTCGCAATATCATGACATGTCGCAATATCGCGACACCTGTCACAGTGTAGTTGGGGGAAGAAGGCGATAAAGGTCAGGTGACAAAATTCTTAGGGACTACTACAGAATGACACGTGGCCCACGATGCGAGAAGAGCAGGCGGATGCAGAAGCCGCTACAGGGACACGTGGCAGCATGAAATGTAGAGGAAGCAAGCGAAGTGATGGGGGAAGACGACAACGACCAGTGGAGGAATGGAAACGAAGAGTCGTGTGCAGTAACCTGATAGTGAACAGGAGTTAGTCGATAGTGACAGAGGCCGTGTAGAGTGGAAGCATGGAGCAGTTATGCAGGACCGCATTTTGTCTAATGATTACTCAGAGGGTAGGGACCTATATAAAACACCCTAGCATTGTAATAGAAGGGGGTTGGAAATTTGCACAGATTACAGTTGCTGTAAACTATAAAAGCATACTCACGAAGTCGAGCTGCAATCCGAGTGCAGAAAGCTAGCTTAGGGGATCACGTGTTTCCTTCCAAAGGGTAGGCAAAATAGGATTTTGCATAGAGTACGAGTCGAAACTGAGCCGTGCACCAGAACTGCGAACCAATCCAAGCGTTGGTTCTTTGAAAAGCCTATGGGCTGTTACATATGTAGTTTTTTTCTGAATTAATGAATGTGAAATTTGGGATTTCTAGATAGTGATTTTTTTGTTCTGCTTCAGTGGTATCAGAGCGAGAAGGTTCTGAGCATGCGAATAGACCATCGACTATGAGGCAATTTACGCCAGGACTTGTGGTTGTGGGTTGTGAGTGATTAAACAGAATGCCTCCAAGAAGAAACCCTGTTGGTGGGAGAGGCATAGTGCCATTGCAGAGAGTTCAATGGAAGGGCTTGGAAGAAAAGATGACAATGAGAAAGTTCAAAGCATTACAGCAAAAATTTAAAGCCCTGCAAGAGGAGTGGATCAGAATGAATTTGTGAGAACAAAAGGAGACACGTAGAAAGTAGAAGAATAAACTGAGTAGTTTAAACCAAGGAGGAAGAACTGGTGAAAGAGATGATGAAATGCGATGGTAGTTGAAACCATTAAAGGCTACAGACGATGGAGCATGCAGAAGTGCCAGAATCTACCCGAGAGGAAGCAGAACTTTATCTGGTCAAGAAAAGGAGTGTAAGCAGGCTACAGAAGAAGTATGCAGCAGTGGGAAAATCTATCTGGAAGAAGATAGAAGTAATGTGAACCAGGAGAAGAGGTTGGAGCAGTCTGTTGAGGCAGAGATAGGTATGGAAGTGCTACAGGAATCAATAACTAGACAGTGCAGAAGTGAAGATCACTTCTCCACTAACCTCGGGTGTCTGATGTAGGAGCATCCAGCAGCACCTACAGCAGAGGCATCAGAAGACAAGAGGGCCACTTCAGAGGAAATGGCTAAGGAAGAAAAACGTCATGATTTTGCAACGTGTCACGAAATCGTGACAGAAAAAGGCCAAGAGGGCAAGGAGAAAAATCTATCACGATATCGCGACAGAAAAAGTGTCGCGATATCGCGACACAATGAGGAGAGAGAAGGCACGGGCCAAAAATGTCATGAATAGAAGTGGAGAATGGAGGCAGCAGGCAGAAAATGTCACAATTTCATAACATGTCGTGAAATCATGACCCAAACAAGGGGAAGGAGGCTACGGGAAAAGCTGTCATGAAATTGTGACACTTTCAGAGTGAAGGGGCCAAGGCGTAAAGTGGTCACAAAATCATGACACTTTCGGAGCAAAGGGACCAAGGCGCAAAGTGGTCATGAAATCGTGACACTTTTAGAGCAAAGGTGCCAAGGCGCAAAGTGGTCGGGAAATCATGACACTTTCGGAGCAAAGGAACCAAGGTGCAAAGTGGTCGTGAAATCATGACACTTTCGGAGCAAAGGGGCCAAGGCGCAAAATGGTCACGAAATCGTGACACTTTTGGAGCAAAGGGGCCAAGGCGCAAAGTGGTTGCGAAATCATGACACTTTCAGAGCAAAGGGGCCAAGGCGCAAAGTGGTCATGAAATCATGACACTTTCGGGGTAAAGGGGCCAAGGCGCAAAGTGGTCGTGAAATCATGACACTTTCTAAGAAAATACGCCAAGGGACAAAACTGTCATGAAATCATGACACATTTCGTAAAGAAGCACCAAGGGAAACAGCTATCGCAAAATCATGACACATTTTGAAAAGAAGAGCCGAAAGGAGCAACTATCGTGAAATCGTGACCCGAAGGCAGAAGACAATGGCGGAAGGCAAAGACGTCGTGAAATTGCAACATGTCATGATTTCGTGACCCAAAGGTAGAAGACAAGTGCGGAAGACTAAGACGTCGTGATTTCACATGTCGCGAAATCACAGCCCAAAGGAGAAAATAGAAGCCGAATGTCAAAACGTCATGATATCACGACCAGAAAAGGAGAGAAGGGGTAGGAAGAGGAAGACGTCGCGATATCATGACACCTGTCATAGTGCAGCTAGGGGAAGAAGGCGACAGAGGTCAGGCGACAGAATTCTCAGGGACTACTACAGAATGACACATGGCCCACAATGCGAGAAGAGCAGGCAGATGCAGAAGCTGCTACAGGGACACATGGCAGCATGAAATGTAGAGGAAGCAAGCGAAGCGGTGGGGGAAGATGACAACGACCAGTGGAGGAATGGAAACGAAGAGTCATGCACAGTAACCTGACAGTGAACAGGAGTTAGCCAACAGTGACAGAGGCCGTGTAGAGTGGAAGCATGGAGCGGTTATGCAGGACCGCATTTTGTCTAATGATTACTCAGAGGGTCGGGACCTCTATAAAACACCCTAGCATTGTAATAGAAGGGGGTTGGAAATTTGCATAGATTGCAGTTGCTATAAACTATAAAAGCAGACTCACGAAGTCGAGCTGCAAGCCGAGTGCAGAAAGTCGGCTTAGGGAATCACGTGTTTCCTTCCAAGGGGTAGGCAGAATAGGATTTTGCGTAGAGTAAGAGTCAAAATTGAGCCATGCGCCAGAACTGCGAACCAAGCCGAGCGCTGGTTCTTTGGAAAGCCTGCGGGCTGTTACATATGTAGTTTTTTTCTGAATTAATGAATGAGAAATTCGAGATTTCTAGATAGTGATTTTTCTGTTCTGCTTCAGTGGCATCAGAGCGAGAAGGTTCTGAGCATGCGAACAGACCGTTGACCATGAGGCAGTTTGCGCCAGGACTTGTGGTTGTGGGTTGTGAGTGATTAAACAGAATGCCTCCAAGAAGAAACCCTGTTGGTGGGAGAGGCATAGCGCCATTGTAGAGAGTTCAATGGAAGGGCTTGGAAGAAATGATGACAATGAGAAAGTTCAAAGAATTACAGCGACAATTTAAAGCCCTGCAAGAGGAGTGGATCAGAATGAATTTGCAGGAACAAGAGGAGACTCATAGAAAGTAGAAGAATAAACCGAGTAGTTTAAACCAAGGAGGAAGAACTGGTGAAAGAGATGATAAAATGCAATGGCAGTTGAAACCATTAAAGGCTACAGACGATGGAGCACGTAGAAGTGCCAGAATCTTCCTGGGAGGAAGCAAAACTTTATCTGGTCAAGAAAAGGAGTGTAAGCAGGCTACAGAAGAAGTATGCAGCAGTGGGAAAATCTGTCTGGAAGAAGACAGAAGTAATGTGAACCAGGAGAAGAGGTTGGAGCAGTCTGCTGAGGCAGAGAAAGGTCTGGAAGTGCTACAGGAGTTAGTAACCAGATAGTGCAAAAGTGAAGATCACTTCTCCACCAACCCCGGGTGTCTGATGCAAAAGCATCCAGCAGCACCTATAGCAGAGGCATCAGAAGACAGGAGGGCCACTTCAGAGGAAATGGCTAAGGAAGAAAAACGTCACGATTTCATGACGTGTCATGAAATCGCAACAAAAAAAGGCCAAGAGGGCAAGGAGGAAAATCTGTCATGATATCGTGATAGAAAAAGTGTCGCGATATCGCGACACGACGAGGAGAGAGAAGGCACGGGCCGAAAATGTTGCGATTTCGTGACATGTCACGAAATCGTGACCAGAAGCGAAGAATGGAGGCAGGGCAAAAATGTTGTGATTTCATGACATGTCATGAAATCGCGACCCAAACAAGGTGAAGGAGGCTGCGGGCAAAGCTGTCGTGAAATCGTGACACTTTCGGAGCGAAGGGGCCAAGGCACAAAGTGGTTGCGAAATCGTGACACTTTCGGAGCAAAGGGACCAAGGGACAAAGTGGTCATGAAATCGTGACACTTTCGGAGCAAAGGGGCCAAGGCACAAAGTGGTCACAAAATCGTGACACTTTCGGAGCAAAGGGGCCAAGGCACAAAGTGGTCGCGAAATCGTGACACTTTCGGAGCAAAGGGGCCAAGGCGCAAAATGGTCACGAAATCGTGACACTTTCGGAGCAAAGGGGCCAAAGCACAAAATGGTCACAAAATCATGACACTTTCGGAGCAAAGGGGCCAAGGCGCAAAATGGTCACGAAATCGTGACACTTTCGAAGCAAAGGGGCCAAGGCACAAAGTGGTCACGAAATCGTGACACTTTTGGAGCAAATGTGCCAAGGCGCAAAGTGGTCGTGAAATCATGACACTTTCAGGGCAAAGGGGCCAAGGTGCAAAGTGGTCACGAAATCGTGACACTTTCTGAGAAAAGACGCCAAGGGACAAAGCTATCATGAAATCGTGACACATTTCGTAAAGAAGCACCAAGGGGAACAACTATCGCAAAATCGTGACACATTTTGAAAAGAAGAGCCGAAAGGAGCAACCATCGCGAAATTGTGACCCGAAGGCAGAAGACAAGGGCAGAAGGCAAAGACGTCGCGAAATCGTGACATGTCACGATTTCGTGACCCAAAGGTAGAAGACAAGTGCGGAAGACTAAGACGTTGCGATTTCACGACATGTCATGAAATCGCGGCCCGAAGGAGAAAATAGAAGCCAAATGCCAAAACGTCGCGATATCGCGACCAGAAAAGGAGAGAAGGTGCAGGAAGAGGAAGACGTCACGATATCGTGACATGTCACGATATCACGACACTTGTCACAGTGTAGCTGGGGGAAGAAGGCGACAGAGGTCAGGCAGCAAAATTCTCAGGGACTACTACAGAATGACACGTGGCCCATGACGTGAGAAGAGCAGGCAGATGCAGAAGCCACTACAAGGACATGTGGTAGCATGAAATGTAGAGGAAGCAAGCGAAGTGGCAGGGGAAAATGACAATGACTAGTGGAGGAATGGAAATGAAGAGTCGTGCGCAGTAACCTGACAGTGAACAAGAGTTAGCCGGCAGTGACAGAGGCCATGCAGAGTGGAAGCATGGAGCAGTTATGCAGGACCACATTTTGTCTAATTATTACTCAGAGGGTCGAGACCTCTATAAAACACCCTAGCATTGTAATAGAAGGGGGTTGGAAATTCGCATAGATTACAGTTGCTGTAAACTGTAAAAGCAGACTCACGAAGTCGAGCTGCAAGCCGAGTGCAGAAAGCCAACTTAGGGGATCGCATGTTTCCTTCTAAGGGGTAGGTAGAATAGGATTTTGCATAGAGTAAGAGTCGAAACTGAGCCATGTGCCAGAACTGCGAACCAAGTCGAGCGCTAGTTCTTTGAAAAGCCTGCGGGCTGTTACGTATGTAGTTTTTTTTTGAATTAATGAATGAGAAATTCAGGATTTCTGGGTAGTTATTTTTCTATTCTGCTTCACTACCGTCCCTCGTACAATTATCGAGAGATATGTAGTCAACCTTTGGATCCCATAGTTGTAGCACAACCGTACCCTAAGCATTTTCCCATGCCCATCCTGCCCATATATAAAGTAACTGAAGATCCCATAGAGCATCTTCGCATGTTTAGGATAGCATGTCATGATATATCACATGATGACTTGCTATTACTAAAAATGTTCCCTAAAATTTTAGGTGGAATGGCATTAGAGTGGTACTATCAATTGCCCACTCATTCTTTAAGAAATTTTGAAGAAACAGCTAAATCTTTTGTCCATCAATTTAGTGCCTACATCGAGAGGCATGTAACCATTAAAGATTTATACAACTTAAAACAAGACAAAGATGAATGTTTTGCTGATTTCTTAGCTAGATGGAGGCGATTGATAGGAAAAATGCACTTTGTGCTACCTTATAGAGAAATGTTGGACATTTTTATCAATAATTTGCAAGAACAAATATCTTATGAGTTATCAACTGCTACTTTAACTACCTTCGATCAAGCTATAGATTTAGCTCGAAGAGTAGAATATGCCCTCATTAGGAGAGGCCAACTTAGGAAGAAAGATGATGAGAAAACATCCAAAAATCAATATAAAAACAAACAAGTCATAGGTGACGGAGTCACTGACAGCAAAAATGTTGCTAATATCAATGCAACAAAAACAACTAAAAAATTTATATTGAAACCTCTTGATAAACCTCCTCGAGAATTTACTAGATTGAATCAACCATTATCAACTATTTTACCCCAATTACTCGAAAGAGGTTTGATCCAATTACCAGCTATCTGGGAACCTGATCCAACTATACCCGGATACAGAGTCGACTTACACTCGTGATTTCCATAGAGGGCCTGGACACTCGCCTAACGCTTGTAAAAGGTTGAAACATAAAATACAAGATTTGATTGATAATAATGAAATGGAGGTGCAAGCCTTCCAACCTAAACAAAATGCTCATAATAATCCTCAAAAGAACATTCCCCAAAATCAGAATCAAAATGCTAATCAATCATTAGACATATTTCAACACCCTTTACCAAGACATGGTAAAGAGGTGGCCAATCAAATTGAGCATCATAATGTTCCTCCTCCTACCCGATATGTAGGGACTATTAGCAAACAATTACCTATTCAGGATCCTCAAAAATTTGACACAACCTTATCCCTGGTCATGACCAGGCCCTTACATAATTTTCAAACTCCAGATCCTAGTGATATAGAATCAGATACTGAAAGTGACATGGAAATCACTTCAAACCAATCAAATAGTTCTGAAAATGAATCAGATCGTATTCAACCCATCACAGATGCTATGGTTCCAGAAGAACCATTTTCTAGAAGAGTTATTACTTGACCCTCTTCTAATCAATTCCTCCCTAATGAACAAGCCATAAACGCTCAATCGAGACCAGTTCAACGTCTTCAATATAACATTGGAGGTACCATCGAAGTTGTTACCCGACAACAGGCTCAAAATTCTCAACAAGAACCAAACCAGAATGATGGATCAACTCCATTTGTTTTGAAAAATCCCAATAAAGGGAATCATGCTCCCAATGTTCAACCTAAACCCCCTTACAATATTAATGAGCAATTATCTAATACTACAACCAGAATTTCCCTTTTGGATTTATTAAGATCTTCTCCTACCCATAGGGATGAGTTGAGGCTTACATTAAGCCAAATGATGGTACCTCAAAACATTCAACTTGAAGCCATGGCCAATACTATCATCACTAGAGAAGTCGATTGTATTGAATTCTGGGATAAAGATATCCCACAACACAGTTTACATAAGGATAATCCCTTATATATTATTGCTCTAATTGGAGATGTAGCTATTAAAAGAGTCTTGATTGATAATGGTTCATCTCTAAACATTTGCACTTTTGACTTCTACCAACAATTTGGCTTTAGAAGTGATGAAATGAAGAAAAATGACATGATTATCAAAAATTTCAATGATGAAACACAAGAAACGTGTGGAGTTATTACCATCCCATTGCAAGTTGGTCCTCGAACCTTAGATACAACCGTGTTTATTGTACATTGCCTCGCATCGTACAATATACTCTTGGGTCGTCCTTGGATCAATGCAATGCGGGCTGTCCCATCAACTTTACACCAATGTGTTAAATTCAAATTTAAAAATCGGTTGGTCACTATCCATGGTGATCCTAGACCCTTTGATATGTGTGCTTTGGCAGAACTCTGTTGGAGTGCAATTTTGCCCTGCTCTGTCATCCACACATCCTAATTCTTATTTTTCATCTAAAACTATGAAACACACACCCATAGCTTCACCTATTTCTCCTCCATTAATTTCATCCTCATATATAGATCAACAATCTTCTAAACAAACCACTCTAGAACCTCGAAAAGATCTTAAATCCACAACCAATCCTTCATGTTCCATCCCTATAATTTCAAAACCTATAGACCCATCTATTAACACTTCCACATTATCAACATCTATCATACCTTCCACATCTAAAGATATAGGGAATGATCCTTCTACATCTTATGCTCTTTCTGATGAACTTTTACCAGATTTATCCACAATCTTAATATCAGAAAAAACAAATGCTTTCATGCAAGATTCAATTCTTTTAAATAACTTGCCACCATATCCTCATACCTTGGGCCTCCCACAACCTATGGGAAGTACTTACCAAGTCGGGAGTTGTGCCTTCATTTATAAAGGATATGACTAGGGAAGAATCCCTCGAAATATCAAAACTCATCATGATGGATATGCCAGATGTTATTTTACTAATGAGTATATTAAAGCCAAACCCATAATGCTTAAAATGGGATATAAAGGTAAAGGCTTGGGACCTTTCCAAATTGGCATGAAAGAACCTTTCGAGGTAGAACCGTGGCCTACCCGCTGTGGTGTGGGCCTATTTCCTAGTAAGGGTCAACCCTTTCCTTTTGAAGATGATGATCAACTCATATGTTATCAATATTATTTGGATAGGCATGATGATTTGCCTCTAAAAAATCAGCCATTTACATGTAACATGCTATCCATAGCTTACCCTGAAATGATTGTTGAATCCGATGATGAGTTGGAAGGAGATATTTTCCACGATGTCTCCGTTGAAGAGATTTTACACAATGGATTTTATTTTGATGGTTCTATACCAACTATAGCCCAACTTGAGACCACTAATCCTCAAGATGAATTATCCAACTTAACCTTAAAATAATTACAAGAATTGGGTGTTTCACCCGCCCCACCTAATTTTGAAAGAGATCTACACATGGAGGTAGAAAACGTCATTAAAGTTAACATTGGAACTGAGGATAATCCTAACATAATCAATATTGGGTCAGAATTAAGTCAAGAGAAACAAGAGCAATACATTGCATTCCTTAAAGAATATGAAGATGTATTTGCTTGGACATACGAAGATATGCTAGGTCTGGACCCTTTCGTAGTCATGCATCATCTAGTAGTCCATCCGGATGCTAAACCTGTTAAACAAAAACTTAGAAAAATGCATCCCAAAGTGGCCCTGCTAGTCAAAGGGGAGTTAGAAAAACTCTTGAATGTTGTCTTTATACAAGCTATTGATTATGCTGAATGGATCTCAAATGTAGTTCCAGTCACCAAGAAAGAAGCCACCAAAGTTAGGGTTTGCACATATTTTAGAGATATTAACGCTGCATGCCCTAAAGATGATTTTCCTCTTCCAAACATGGATCAAATCATTGAATTTACTGTCGGGAGTGGGATGATGTCCTTAATGGATGGATTCTCCGGTTATAATCAGATCAGGATAGCTCCTGAAGATCAGGCTAAAATAGCCTTTATTACCCCCTCGGGTACCTTTTGTTGGAAAGTGATGCCATTCGACTTGAAGAACGTAGGTGCAACCTATCAACAAGCTATGACTTATATTTTTCATGATATGATGCATGATATCCTACATGATTATGTAGATGATATTAGAGCTCGCTCTATTAATGAAGATAATCATTTAGATGATTTGAGAAAAGTTTTTAATAGGTTAAGAGAATATCTTATTCGATTAAATCCAGCCAAATGCATATTCGGAGTTAAGTCCGATAAACTATTAGGGGTTATAGTTTCTTTACGTGGTATCGAAATTGACCCTCTTAAGATTGCGGCTATCACTGATATGCCCACACCTACCAATATATCTGAATTACGAAGTTTACAAGGTAAGCTTCAAGCTATCCGTTGCTTCATCGATAAGTTGGCAGACAAAACCGATCCCTTTCTTAAGCTCCTTAAGAAGGATGTCCCTTTTAATTGGGATGATGAATGTAAGGAAGCTTTTGAACTTCTCAAAAAATACCTCCTTAACCCACCTGTGCTTTCACCACCTAGATTCGATCGCCCATTTCTCCTGTATATTTCAGCTTTAGATTCTACCTTAGGAGCTATGTTAGCTCAGCTTGATGATGAAAAGAGTGAACGTGCTAATTATTATATTAGCTGAACCTTCATCAGTTATGAAACCCGCTACACAGCGTTGGAAAAACTATGTCTAGCAATTGTGTTTGCTATGCAAAAATTATGCCATTATATGCTTAGTCAGAAAACTTATGTCATTGCTAAATATGATCCCTTGTGGTATCTCATGAGTCGACCTTATTTATCGAGCCGCACAGCCAAGTGGGTTCTTGCTCTAAGCAAGTTTGACCTCACGTTCATAGGACAAAAGTCTGTTAAGGGTCAAATCATAGCAGATCAATTAGCTATTGCACCCTTAGAATCTACCCGTCCCCTCATCATTGAGTTTCTCGATGAATGCCTTTAATTAGAGGTAGACCATATTGAACAATGGTCCTTATACTTTGATGGATCCCGATGCATGAGTGGGGTGAGTGCGGGTATTATTTTAATATCCTTGCAAAAACATCTTATTCCTCTGTCCTTCAAATTAACATTTTCTTGCACCAACAATACTGCTAAATATGAAGCTCTAATCCTCGGATTACGAGCTGCCTTGGTGCTAAAAATTAAACATCTGTTAGTTTTTTGTGATTCTCAACTTGTCATAAACCAAATTAATGAAGTTTATCAGACCAGAGATGATAAACTATGCCCATATAAAGCCTATGTTTTACAACTGTTATCCTTGTTTGATACAGTTTCCTTGGCAGCTATTCCTCGAAATTGCAACCGTGTAGCTGATGCTATGGCCACAGTTGCATCTCTCCTACCATTGGAGTTAGATGACGAATATGCCACTATCATTATTCGTCGACTCTAGGAACCTGCTTCAAATAAGTCATTCTTAGAACCTTTGGATGTGTTTCTAATCAATGAAACTACTCCTGAAACTTGGTATACAAATATATTTGATTTTCTTCAAAATGGGACTTTCCCTACCAATTCTAATAGAAACCAGCATCGGTTATTACGTAGACGAGCAAGTTGATTTGTAATAATTGGCAATACTTTGTATAGGAGATCTTTTGAAGGTATCCTATTGAGATGTTTGAATCTAGAAGAATCCAAATCAGCCTTAAGTGAAGCCCACGATGGATCTTGTGGAGGACACTTCAGTGGTAGTGTCATTGCTAAAAAGCTCCTTCGGATAGGATAATTTTGGCCTACCATGGAGAATGATGCACATGAGTATGTGTGCCATTACGACAAGTGCCAAAAACATGTTGACCTTGTCCATGCGCCTGCACAAGAACTGCAGGCTATTTCATCTCCTTGGCCCTTTTCCAAATGGGGCTTAGACATTATTGGCAAAATCAATCCTGTGTCATCTGATGGACACAAATTCATTATAACCACCACGAGTATTTCATGAAGTGGGTTGAAGCTATGCCTTTAGCTTCCTGCACTGGCACACAAGTCTCTAAATTTATTTTTAATCAAATCATTTGTAGGTTCGAAATTCTTGCAAATCTCATCTCTGATAATGGAACTTGTTTCAAAAATAAAATGTCAAGAAATTATGCCAAAAATATAAGATTCAACATCGCTGGTCCACTCCCTATTATCCTCAGGGTAATGGTCAAGCAAAAGCATCTAACAAAACCTTAATCAAAATTCTCAAAATATTGGTAAATAAATCCGCCATGACTGGCACATTCAATTATATCCAGCCTTGTGGGCCTATCGAACTAGTGTTCGAACCCCCACTGGAACTTCACCTTTTGTTTTGGTTTATGGTGCTAAAACTGTTTTTCCATTTGAATTAGAAGTTCCTTCTTTGGCTCTACTACTTCAAGATACTGAAGTAGGAGATGAATATCGAGCTGGCAGACTCAGTCAGTTGGAACTCCTAGATGAAAAACGCATCAATGCTTTGGAGCATCTCCATGCCTACCAAAACAAGCTTAAAAGATCATATGCTAAAAAAGTTCATCATCGATCCTTTGAGATCAATGACCTTGTTTTAAAAGAAAATCAAAAAAATACTAATGCAACTAAAGGTCTTAAAAGTAAATTTGAGCCCAACTGGCTTGGACCATACATTATCACTGCTAAATTTGAATCGGGAGCATACAAATTATCTACCTTAGATGGTAAAGAACTTAAAGAACCTATGAATATTATGCATCTTAAACATTACTATGTATAAATTTGATTATTTCATCCTTGTATATATTTGTTTAAAATATTTCAAAGTCACTATTTTGTATTTCTTTCAATTTATAAATTCAAAAACATTCATAATCATCAAAATATTCAAAACTATTTGTTGTATTTATTTATGACACTTGTTAATTCTTTCAAAAACAAAATAATAATAATAATAATAAAAATAAAAACAAAAACAAAAATATTCTTGACTCTTTTGAAACCAAAACAAACTAAAGAAGAAAGAGAGAGTCAACATTCTCAAACTTCTCAAAAAGTATTTGTATATATTTCTTCTTACAAATGTTGCAGTTATATGTTTCAAATTATTTTGAATAAATTAGCATTTATTTGGAATCCCTCACTTTCACAAACACAAAATAAATATCTTGATTTTATCTGGCATGATTACTAATCTCTCTTATATCAAAGTCCACAAAATTCAATTAAATAAAGTTTGAGCACAAAGAATTGATCTTGTTATTTACTTGAACCAAGTATATCTCTTCACATTAAAATGATTTCATTGCAAATTCAATATGATGCTACATAGTAGAAGTGGTTTCTTGAGAGAAAAGTTTCCCCTGCTATCCTATCATGCACATGGTTTAGAATATTTGAGAATTGGCAAAAGGACAAGCTCACCCCTACCCAGAATAAAATCCCTTGCTCTATAGCTAATCCGAGCAAGTATCCTAGCATAGGAAGAAAAGCAAAGTTCAAGAAAAAGAGAAAAATAAAAATGTTATTTTATATCATTACAACAATGTTCCAAGAATTATCAAGTAAAAATACAAAAGAAAGCAAAAGAAAAAAAAAAGAAAGCAAAAGAAAGCAAAAGAAAGCAAAAGAAAGCAAAAGAAAAAGCAATAAAATCCCTCTCCCTACCCTTTGAAAAGAAAAGAAGGGTTGATGAGCTTGAATCCTTGGAATTCTCAATTATTCGAAAACTGTGAGGTAAGCCCCATAATAGGTGGTTTGTGCCCAACTTGCTTGGCCTTGGGTAACTCCTAGCATGGCGATATGTCCGTCACATTAGCGACCTTATTTTGTACGGACCTATGTCTGCTTATGGATTAGCTAGCTCTTGATAATTCGACTTACATAGTAGTCTGGTATGGTTATATGCATCTAAATCATGGTTAATGAACACTTATTTGGTTCATTCAAATCACTTGTATCATATTATCTTGCTCAAAATTGGTAAACGAACATAGCAATTGCACACACATTTTGTATTTGAGAGATTTTGTGTATCATTATGATAAATCAAGATTGGAAATGAATTCACATATGCACATGGGATTCCTTATAAATCTAACTTTTGTCTTTAAGATACTTTGAAATATTTTTGCAAACCGTTTGGAATAAATTCATTTTCTTCTTTAAAGTACAGTTGTTTAGTATAAAGACAACTACATGCATAATAGAAAAAATCAAAATTTCTTTCAAAACCATACAATCAAAACACATATATATATATATTGTCGACTTTCGCGACGATGGTATAGTTCCAAAACCAAAATTAGAATTTTATGCTTAGCGCAAGTCCTCATCTTCATATTTTTTGTTTATTAAAAATCAACCATGCAATAAAACTATCTCTTTTTGGATTTCGCGATGATGGTATAAGTCTATACCTAAATATTCTATGCCTAGCGCAAACCATTGTACCAATTTTTATTCTCCATTTATTTCAAATCAAATCATAAAAAACATATGACTTAAATCATTATGTTACACAATTATGCTTTCAAAAGCATGCACATTATCACTATTTCATGTCATTATGTCAACCTTCAATTTTGCAATGATGGTATAATTCCTAGGGAATTATCCAAAAATTTTATCACACTTAGGAATTTATGCCTAGCAAAAATCATTTTAACATTATTTCATACATACTATTTTTATGAAAATCTGAAAACAAACCATCATCATCATCATTTGCACCATTGCACCAAAGTCTTAAGACAGTCTCTTAAGCACTCTTTACTTTTTAACAATATTTCTATACTGGGATTAGCTTGACGACCGAGTGAGCGATGACTCCATGAAATGGTCTATAATAGTGACAATGTCCTTTGAAATTATTGTTAAAAGTATTTTTATTTTTATCAAATCACCACATCACAAACAACCAATTTGTTCCATCAGATTATTTCATTTAAATTTTTCAAGCATGACATTTCAACCATAATATTTCCAACGACATAATTACATGAATTATTAAATCAATCATACTTCAAACATTAAAGCATTATACAAACACATAAGATAAGTCATATGATCAAAAAATATCTCATATATATATATCAAATATATGTATATCATCTCAAAAATAGATTGGTATGCCACAATCTACATCTTGGCATACTCAATCCTCTCAAATCATATAATCAATCTATACAGTGCAGTAGCCTAGCCTTGAGAACCCCTCGAGCACTCAACCTCATCTCCTCCCTCGCCCTGAGGTGGACGAGGTGGCCCATCGCAGTATGTGTGGTACTACGAGTCCTAGTTGTCGATCAAGATGAAGTCCTTGACGACCCAATCCTGATCGGGTCAACAATGCCAACTGGCAACTGTACCCTCTGATACCACCTCTATGCTAGGGCTGTCAATAGCCCCATGTCTGTAGAAACTTGTGGCATGTCTGCCACGTGCTGCAAGCCGACCTGTGCCAGCTGATATCGCTCTGCATGAGACAGGGCAACCAAGTCATCCCTCAACCCGCCATATTTCTATTCTCTGCTCTTCAGTAATCCTCTCTGCAACATAAACAAAACCAATAATAACAATCATTAATAAAACATTCATAAAAAAAAAATACAAGTCAAAATAAGTTCAATTTCATAAATGATGATATCGTCCACAATTGGACAATATCGTCCCCAATTTGAGCAAATTCATTTTCCATTTCACCAGCCGAAATTGTCCCCTTTTTGATGAAATCGTCTCCATTTCATCGATTTCGCCTCTGGAAAAAATCGACATTATCAAGACGATTTCGGCGAAATCGAGATGATTTAGTCTCGACGACGTCGACGGCCCAAAAACGGCCACGATGCTCAAAAATCAAGCAAATCTAATCTAAAAAGCATGAAATTCTAAAGTAAAGCATTCTAAACTAAGTTTAGACCCTTACCCGTAGTCCGCGCTGGACCTCTGTCGATCTATACGCTGTCTCGACCATTTTTGTCTCAAGAAATCTAAAAACCAGAAAACTAGGAAAATGAACAGTAACAATGAATTAGGGTTTTACCCTATTTTTTTTTTTTAATTTTATTCAAAAAATAATTAAAAACATTTTAAAATTTTGCTTTTCCGCGTTTTTACCTCAAACGTTCGATTTGGGTAAAAACACGGAGGGGGCACCATAGTAAGCTATCATACGATTCGACCAAGAATCGTCGCCTAAAAATGAGAATAATTTTTGCTTTCTCGTAGATCGAGAAGAACTCATCTTTAACGCATTTTCTTCGGAAAATTCACTAAAGAGGGGGCAAAATGTAGCACCCTAAAATTGGTGCAGTAAAACCTTAATAATTACAATTACTCTAGTAAATATTCAAATTCAAATTTCAACCCCCAAAACCACTCCCAAACCGTCGTTTAACCCATTTCCTTCTTTTCCGCACCATTTTTAGAGTTTGTTTTGACCGTTTGACGATATCATCGTCGATCAGACGATATCGCCTCAGATCGGATGATTTCGTCTGGGCTAAGACGTCCAGACGATCTTGTCCCAAAACTGATTTTTCTCAATTAGCCTCTGTTCCAACGACGTCTCTAATCCGGGTAGAAGCGTGTCTGCGCCGTTAGAGACCCTCCCCGTTGGATATCTCCCAAATTGGGATGATCTCCAACCTCCTAACCTCCCTCCTAAGCCTATTTAAACTTAGGACTCCCCCTTAACCTACCCCTGGCTGATATTTCCTGTAACTTGACTTTACACGCATTAAAACATTTTGAATTACCATCTGCACTTGTCCTATCCAAATTTTGTTGTAGGAACCTTAGTATTTTTCAGCCGAAGCAAGCTCAGTTCGTCGTGGACGATCCTGTTCAATTCGAGACGATTTCGTACCAATCCGAGACGATTTCGACTATAGTCTGCATTGGGGGCAATCACTGCCTAGAGTTTGCATTTTTCTCTTTTCAGCTCCTGTTCTATTTTGCATCTAGTTAGTTTATTTATTATTTTTTGCTATTCTACATCTTGGAGTTCACCCATGTAGTTTAATTGCATAATGAAATCATGATTAATTATTAAAACATTGTAATTTGTTTGCATTCCTATTTAGGATTATATGTTAACATCTTTATTGTCATTTTACATCTTTATCCTCTATTAGCATTCTTGTATTTTTTGTATTTTGTGTCTATTTTTTTGTTTGCAGGTCTCTGACGAATTCGTCTAACGAATTCTTCAGATCTCAGACGATCCTGCAGGTCGGAGACAATTTCGTCTAATTCCAGACGATCCTGTCTGCTTCAAGAATCAGAATCTTCATCAGACATCCGGATAAGTTATGGTTCTGTAATTTAGCTCTTTCTCTCTATTTTTGTTCATATTTGTCTGTTGTATTTCATCTAGTCTGCATTTTCATAATAGTACAACTTAGATTCATTTGGCCAAACCTAGGACTCGAATTTTTAAGGATAAAATTGAATACATCAAACACATTCCCAACCTAGGCGTGGAAATTGCCATTCAAACGTTTCCTGGTGAACCCACCATCCGTCGAAAAATCACCATAATACACCTCCCCCGAGAGGCGGGACCTTTGCAAGGCCTCTCAGTTCAAGGTACCACGCCATCCTTTTCACATCCCCCTTCTGGGATCCTATAGCCTGAAGGTAAGGGTGTGAAAAATTTGGAGCGATACAATAGATAAATCAACTTTTCAAAAAACTCAAGAGTTAATGATTTAAAGGATGCTGTTTGATAAATTGGGAAGGTGCATAAGAATAGAACTTAGCATATATATACATAGCTAGTTATGATGTATAAATGAACCAATTTTTAGGTAACCATTGAAATTTTGAAGATATGTCAAAGAGGCATATGAAGAATGTAATTTCATATTTACTTAATATAAAATGACTTTTCACAATTTATTTTTTTCCTCTAATTTTTTTTTTAATATGAAATTAAGTAAGTAATTTTTTAGGTCCTATGTAGACCAATTGGTGCAGCCAAACCTAGTTCGAATCTCTGGCCATTTCTTGATGCTTTGTAAAATGTTTAAATGTGTCCTTTAAATCACTAATTTTTAAGTTTTTTTTTTTAAATTTGTTTTTATTTGTGCAGAGATTTGGACTAGCTGCAATGCATTGCCCTTATTGAATTCTTGTACTAAGTGCTTCATGTGCTTCCCTATTCAATTATTTATAAATATGTCAAAGTAAAAGATTTACTCGATCCACATAGTTTCTTTTATTTGAGAGAAGATAGGTTGTAGAATTATGTTTTCCATTCTAAAAACAACAACATCTAGTTTATTACCACTTGTGAGTCTTCATAAACTTGATTTTTTTTGTATTCCTTTTGTTTTTGAATTGAACCAGCAATTTGAGGGCCAAAAGGACATATTTATAAATTTTCGTTTGTATTATATTTTTTAATAATAGTTTTATTAGAATGCTACTACATCCTTCTATATTCTTTGAAAAGTGAATGAAGACTAAGCAGACACTTCCAAAGATCTCATGAAAGTGGAATTGAAGTCAATAGAGAACTGGTTAAAGCCTTGAAAGATTCTAAAGAAACTAGATGGATTGAATTTAAGAAATACTAAATCTCTGTGGAATAGAGTTAAATCAAAATTGTTGTATCTAAGTATGAAACATGCTCCTCTTTAGTCCAAATTTTATATTTTGTAATATGTAAGTGTTGGAAATGATTTTTCTCCTTAGAAAAATGTATAAGGTTTGAGGCCCTTTCAAAACCCCTTAATTTACCATAGTAAAAAAGCAAATATATTGAAGTATGTAATATTTTATAAACTTAAACTTTATGTCTTTGCGGGACACCCCCATGGTATGTTGAGGGAGACCCCTGTTGCTATGCACCCGAGGAGTGTGCCTCAATTGTGCCACATGTTACTTAAAACAAACAAACTTAATTTTATTGTATAATAATAATTTCTCAAGATTGGTCATATAGAATTAGAACACAAGTATGTAGAGCCCACATTTCTACCACTTAACCTCATCTTATTTCATTAAATTTAAACCTTGAATTATGTTGTAAAATATTGTACTTCTATATTTTAAAGTCCACCAACTTAAATATTAAGGTTTTAAAGTCCATGGATTTAAATATTAAGGTTCACGGTGTGAAATTATAATATTTACCTTATAATAAAAAATTATATTCTAGAAATCACTTGTTCAAAACCCACTAGGTTAAAATGTTAAATTTAAACCTTAAGATTAGAATCATGACTTGGAGAGCAAAAAATTCTCACTTTCTACCATTTGATTCAAACCTTTATAGGTTAAGATGTTAAGTTTTATCCATGAGATTAGAATCATGGTTTGTAAATTGAAACTCCTTACTTTCTACCACTTGATCCATATATCTACAACATGACACAAACCCATGGACTAAAATATTAGGGTTTAGTTATGATATTAGAACTTTAACTTATGGTGTGAAACTACTTTCTTCCCATCACTAACTTTAGTTTATGGCATGAAACTACTTGCTCCCCATCATGAACTTTAGCTTATGGCATGCAACTACTTGCTCCCCATCACTTGCTCCAAATACCTTTGGTCTAAAATATCAAGGTTCACTCAAGAATTAGAACCTTGGTTTGTTGCATTAAGCTTTGTGTTTCCCACCACTTTACTTATACTTATTGAGCTAAAAGGTTAAGATTTTCACCCAAGGGATAGGAAACTTAGTTTACAATGTGAAACATTCAACTCTCAACTACTTCTCCCAATTAAATGAGCTATTTAAACCATGGGATGAAAACCTTGACTTATAGTATGAAACTCCTTGCTCCCCACTACTTTTTTTAAAGCCTTTGGATAAATAATTAGCCAAATATCAATAATTTAATGTGGAAATT
Organism: Wollemia nobilis; assembly: GCA_028583015.1. NCBI lineage: Eukaryota > Viridiplantae > Streptophyta > Pinopsida > Araucariales > Araucariaceae > Wollemia > Wollemia nobilis. The sequence continues at coordinate 8,297,155 of JAQPPZ010016858.1, read as the reverse complement.
CACCCACTAGATTTACATCTTGGTCTATTGTATGAAGCTCACTACTTCTCACCACTTAAGGTTCACCTATGGTATTGAAGCCTTGGCTTATAGAGTGAAAATCCTAGTTCTCCATTGCTTGTCTCATACCCAATGGACAAATATTTAAGGTTTACCCATGTGATTGGTATATATGTTTAGAATATGAAACACCCTCTCCACCACTTATCCTAAATCTATTTGACTCAATTACAATTTTTAAACATCATAATATAAATTTTAATAAAAGAAATATTTTATGCATAAAATTATATATATAATACAAATAAAGACCAAATAGATTCCACATTAAACAAATTCAAACTTCCTTTACATTTTTTTAAAGAAATATTTAAAAAATTATTTTCTTTGACAGAAACCTTTTAATTATTAAGTTACAATTATATGTCAATTATCATGCAATTAGATTGTTGTGTCATATTTGAACCATTTATGACCTAGAACATGCCTTATTGCTCTGGATGATGATATATGGTATAACACTAAGATTAATATGTAACTAAAGTCATTTTAAGATACTTAAAAAGTACATCACCCAAGTCCTATGAAATATTGTTATTATTTAAGGTACACCACAATCTCTAATAGTTAAAAAGATAAAATTCTCCTTTCATGAAATATTGGTATTCCTTAAAGTACACCACACTCTATAATACTTGAAAATATAGGGTTCTCCTTTTATTACTGTGTATAGATTATAACACTACTTTTTACATAAAGGGAAAGACATCATTCCACATCCCTATATTTGTAGTGGATCTAATCTACCAATATTTCAACTAGTAAATTTGATGCCAAACCTATATACCTCTCATATACTCCCCAAGTGATGCACTTGATGTTGGGAAAATGACCCAAGGAACACACCATTCCATAGAGGAGGTATGACATATCAGTGAGATGCAAGTAAGAAAGAGGATTCCTGGTAAGGAATTGTTGTCACCATCATCATCGTTTGGTATAGTTAAGCCCTTATTCCTATTCGAGTCTTGTCATTAATACATGATCAACCTTTACATTAGTTTACTATTGGTGGAAAACATAAGGTTAGAACAAATTTTATGAAGGTGAGTTGAAAGGGCCTCATAAAGTAGATGTAATTATAGCACCCTAAAATTGGCGCAGTTAAACCATCAGTAAAAAGTAGAAATTTGAATTTTAATCCCGAAACCACCCGTTAACCGCTTACCTCATTTTTTGTGTCATTTTTAGAGGTTGTTGTGATCGTTGGACGATATCATTGTCGATCTTATGATATCGTCGTCGATCTGACGATATCATCCCAAATCTAACGGATTCGTCTGGAACATAACGTCCAGACGATTTCGTCCCAAAACTGAATTTTTGCAATTAGCTTCTGTTCCAACGACCTCTCCAACTTGGGCAGAAGCATTTTTGCACGATTAGAGATTCCCACACTGGGGATCTCCCAGATTGGGATGATCCCCAACCTCCTAACCTCCCCCTAATCCTATATAAACTAGGATTTTCCCAGTTTATCCCCCTGACTCCCTCCCTGACTCCCTACCTGGCTACCTGGCTGATTATTTCCCTGTAATTTTAGTTTTTGCTATGATCTTCCATCATTTGCACTTGTGTTTTTTAAGTTTTGTTATAGGATTTCACTGTGTTTCAGTCGGAGGTAGCTCGGATTGTCGCAGGCGATTCAACTACAATTTTAGATGATCCTGTCAAGATCGGTGATTATCTTGTATGATTATAGACGATCTGGTCTGCAATTTAGCTTGGGGGCAATCAGAGCCTTGAGTTTGCATTGTCTATCTCATTTTACTTATTTATTGGTGCATTAGATTAATTTACTTTTGTTTTGTATCTTGGAGTTCACCTCATTTAGTATAATTGCATGATAAAATTCAAAATAAGTTTCCAAAATAGTGCATCTCATTTAATTTGATATATGGATTTATCATTCAAACATCTGTACTCTTATTTATATCATTTTGCATCATTCTTGCAATTGTATTTTTGGTTTTTGGTGTATGTTTTCTTGATTGCAGGTTTCTGACGAATTTGTCTGACGAATTCATCTGGTCATTGACGATCTTGGGTGATCTCGGATGATCTCCTATGATTTGGGAAAATTCTGTACAATTATAGATGATCCTGTCATATTCGGGACGATCTAGACTCCTACAAGCTTCAGAATCTTCATCAGACATCAGAAATCAGGTGTACTCTTCTCCATTTTATATATTATCTGTATTCAATCACATTAGGATTCATTTATGTCTTCTGTCTTCATATAAATCAAAATATTCATATAGAATAGCTTAGCTTCATTTTGGCCAACCTAGGAATTTGAATGATTGAACATAAAATGAACAAATCAAACCCATTCTCAACCTAGGCATGGAAACTACCACTCAAAGTTTCCTGGTGAACCCCACCATCCATCAAAAATTCACCTTTATATCCCTCCCCCGAGAGGCGCGAACTTCAAAGGGCCTCTCCATCCGAGGTATTGTTCCATTATTTTCTCACCCCCCTTTCGGGTATGCATCCTTTAGCTTGAAGGTAAGGGTGCAAAAAATTTGGACGATACATTTTGGTGAACCCGACGTGAAACTAAAAACACCTTTTGAAAACAATCCAATTTTTTTTATTTATTAAGAACATCTAGAATCATTAGAAAACTGTTAAATTTGCACATAATACTTAGATGGTAGATTATAATAGAAGACGAGTTGTCTCCATAAATGTTGAAAATCAATTAACGACCATAGAGATTACTTATGTGCTTAGAGTACCTCAAACATATAGAGCCCAACCTTTGTGGGACGAACTTGATAGGAGATTGGGTATTATTGAATCTAGATCTACAGAACTTAGGCAAATTAAGAGGTTTGTCCTAGATATAATCCTAGATCTTGATCAGGTGAATTTGTATCATGAACTTCGGAGAGGTTGCCATAGGTGGTTAGCCGATAAAAGAGCACTTGTGTCTTCCGAATTATACACCTTTGAGGAATACCTTGAGAACGCAGTTGTAGTACATAAATTTCTATCTCATGTAGAGGATCAAGAAGTCATTCTTACGGATAGAAAGAGATGGAATAGAGTTACTAGAGCTGTGTTGTATCGAGAGTATTGCCATGAACTTTATTTTTACATGTCAGAGTCTGAAATAGATCATATTGCCATAGCACACTTTGTCAAGTTCTTGAAAAACAACTTCCAATTTGAAGAGGAGCATTTCACGACTCTTGATGAACTTGACCCTATCAATGATATCCATAAACTTTTCATAGAAAGCTAAGTGATTCTTTCTACTATTGTTTCTTACAACTAGCATGCTGTTTGTTATTTTTATTCTCACAAAATAATAATAATATAAAATCACAAAAAAAAACAACAAAACATTTCCTTTTAAAGTATTATAGTAGCTATATAGCTAAAACATATACCTCTCAACCCTATCGCATATATATAAGTATATATATTTGCTAAAACCTAAGTTTAGCATAATGCCTAGACTTAGGAATGGAAAAAAACCGAAGAAGATGAATATTGGTTAGGAAGACCATTAACTAACCAAAATGTCCCTCCTGAGGACCAAGTTCAGGAAGAAGAAACCCTAGACCACATCCCCTAAAATGTCTTCGGGAGGAGCTATCACTTTTGAGAACGTGGAACAATTTTGGAAGTTCATTAATACTAATATTGGTGTTTTTAATAGAGCAGCCCATATGGACAAGGATCGAATTAGTGACACTCAAGCAACTCTAGAAGAAGTATTTCAAACACACACTAATCCCTTGTCCTTTATTTAACAAGAGAGTGATCAAGCTAGACCATCCAATTTGGATATAGTAGCTGTGATCTAGAGCATGCAACAACAACAGGTTACCCAACGATCTAAAGTACCTGTTAACAAGCCTAGGGTCATTCCTGCATAAAATAAACCATCATTTACTACTCTATTTTGCCAAGCTCTTGATCAACATACCTCAAATCAACAAAAACCCAAAACAAAACCAAACACCAATTACCAACAATCTAAGGTACAACATAATACTATTACAAATCCCCTTCATAATACTCTTCCTACCAACACTTTGCATAATAGCAATGTAACATCTAATCCTTATGTCACACTATCATACACTCATAGATCCCATACCTATGTGCCACGGAACCAATATGGTGGACAAACTAGCAATCTTGAAGCCTTGGTGAAACAGTTAGTTTCCCGCGTGGACTAGATAGATCCCTACTCGTCCCTCGTACAATTATCGAGAGATGTGTAGTCAGCCTTTAGATCCTATAGTCATAGCACAGCCGTATCCTAAACATTTTCCTATGCCTGTTATTCCCATATATAAAGGAATGGAAGATACCATAGAGCATATTTGTATGTTTAGGATAACATGTCATGATATATCACATGATGACTTGTTATTACTAAAAATGTTCTCGAAAAGCTTGGGAGGAATGGCATTAGAGTGGTATTATCAATTACCCACTAATTCTTTGAGGAATTTCGAAGAAACTATTGAGTCTTTTGTTCATCAATTTAGTGCCTACATCGAAATATATGTGACCATTAAAGATTTGTATAACTTAAAATAGGGCAAAGATGAATGCTTTTATGATTTCCTAGCTAGTTGGAGATAGTTGATAGGAAAATTGCACTTTGTGTTACCTTATAGGGAGATGTTGGACATCTTTATTAATAATTTGCAAGAGAAACCGTCTTACGAATTATCAACTGCTACCTTGACCACCTTCGATCAGGCTATAGACTTAGCCCGAAGAGTGGAAGATGCTCTCATTAGGAGAGGCCAGCTTAAAAAGAGAGACGATGAGAAAACATCCAAAAATCAATATAAGAATAAACAAGTTGTGGGTGATGGAGTCACCGATAGTAGAAATATTGCTAATGTTAATGTTGCAAAGATAGTGGAGAAGTTTGTACTGAAACCTCCTGATAGACCTCCTCGAGAATTTACTAGGTTAAATAAACCTTTATAAACTATTCTACCATAATTATTAGAATGAAGTTTGATTCAATTACCAAATATTCGGGAACCTGATCCAACTATACCCGGATACAAAGCATATTTACATTGTGACTTCCATAGAGGACCTGGACACACTACCAACTCTTGTAAAATATTAAAACATAAAATATAGGACTTGATTGATAACAATGAGATGGAGGTGCAAGCATTTCAACCTAAGCAAAATCCTCCTAATAATGTTCAAAAGAACACCCCACAAAACCATAATTAGAATGCCAATAATTCATTAGACATATTTCAACATCCCTTACCAAAACATGGTAAGGAGGTGGCTAATAAAGTTGAACATCATAATGTCTCGTCTCCTACCCGATATGTAGGAACTATTAGTGGGCATTTACCTGTTCATGATCTAGAAATATTTGACACAAATTTATCCGTGGTTACAACCAAGCCTCTATATAATATTCAGATACCTGATCTTAGTGATACAAAATACGAGAATGAAAGTGATATGGAAATCACATCAAATCAATCAAATAGTTCTAAAGATGAATCAGATCCTATTCACCCTATCACAAGTTATATGGTTCCAGAAGAGCCATTTCCAAGAAGAGTCACTACTAGACCATCGTCTCACCGATTACTTTCCAATGAGCTAGCTATAAACGCTAGACCAAGACCCATTCATCATCCGCAAAATAATATTGTGGGTACCATCGGAGCTGTTACTAGACAACAAGATCAAAATTCTCAACAAGATCAAATTTAGAATGGTGGATCAGCTCCATTTGTTTTGAAGGTTCCTAATAAAGGGAATCATTCACCTAATGTTCAACCTAAACCTCCTTATAATATTAATGAACAATTATCAAATATTATAGCTAGAATTTCTCTTTTGGACATTTTAAGATCTTCTCCTACACATAGAGATGAATTAATGCTCACATTAAGTCAGATGATGGTACCACAAGACATTCAACCTAAAGCCATGGTCGATACTATAATAACTTGTGAAGTTGATTGTATTGACTTTCGAGATAGAGACATACCGCAACATAGTTTACATAAAGATAACCCCTTGTATATTACTGCCTTAATTGGAGATGTAGTAGTCAAACGAGTTTTGATTGATAATGGTTCATATTTAAATATTTGCACTTTTGACTTCTACCAAATATTTGGGTTTAGAAGTGATGAAATGAAAAGAACTGATATGATCATAAAATATTTCAATGACAAAACACAAGAAATGTGTGGAGTTATTACCATTCCATTGTAGGTTGGTCCAAGAACCTTGGATACGACTGTGTTTATTGTACATTGCCATGCATCATACAATATACTCTTGGGTCATCCTTGGATCAACGTGATGCGAGATGTTCCCTCAACTTTACATCAATGTGTTAAGTTCAAATTTAAGAATCAGTTGGTTACCATTCATGGTGATCCAAGACCCTTTGATATGTGTGCTTTGGCAAAACCTATTGGAGTTCAATTTTGCCTCGCTCTGTCATCCACACATCCTAATTCTCATTATCCATCTAAACATGTGAAAATCACACCCACAATGTCATCTACTTCTTCTCCATTAGTTGCACCTCCACATATAGCTCAACCATCTTCTGAACAAACCGCATTAGGACCTAAGAAAGATCCTAATCCCACAACCAATGTCTCTTGTTCTACTCCTATAACTTCCATACATGTAATAGACCCATCTATCAACACCTCTACACCCTCTACATCCACAAAATTCATATTTTCCACATTGAAAGACATAGGGAATGTTCCTTCTACATCTTATGCTCTTACTGATGAGCTCTTACCCGATCTATCTAAAATTCTTATATCAGAAGAAACAAATGCTTCTATGGAAGATTCCCTTATTTTAAATAATTTGCCACCATCTCCTCGTACCTTGGGCATCCCACAACCTATGGGAAGTATTTACCAAGTCAGGAGATGTGCCTTTATTTATAAGGGATATGACTGGGGTAGAATACCTAGAAACATCAGAACTCATTATGATGGATATGCTCGATGTTATTTTACTAACGAGTCTATTAAATCCAAACATATAATGCTTAAATTGGGATATAAAGGGAAAGGTTTGGGACCTTTCCAGAATGGTATGAAAGAACCTTTTGAGGTAGAAGCGTGGCCCACCCGATGTGGTGTGGGCCTATTTTCTAGTAAGGGTCAGCCATTCCTATTTGAGGATGATGACCATCTTATATGTTACCAAGATTATTTAGATGAACACGATACTTTGTGTTAACAAATAAGACATTCACATGTAATATGCTATCTATATCTTATCCTGATGATTGTTGAATCCAACGATGAGTTGGAGGGAGATATCTTTCACGATGTCTCCATTGAGGAATTATTACATAATGGATTTTATTTTGATAGTTCTATACCTAGTATAGCCCAGCTTGAGGCCACGACTCCTCAAGACGAATTATCCAAGCTAACCTTGGAAGAATTACAAGAATTGGGCGTTTCACCCACCCCACCTAATTTTGAGAGAGATCTACACATGGAAGTAGAAAATATCATAAAAATTAACATTGGAACCGATGATAACCCTCACATAATCAACATTGGATCAGAATTGAGTCAAGAAAAATAGGGTAAATACATTGCATTTATTAAAGAATATGAAGATGTTTTTGCTTGGACATATGAAGATATGCCAGGTTTCGACCCTTCTGTAGTTATACATCACCTAGTAGTGCATCTGGATGCTAAACCCATTAGAGAAGCTTAGAAAAATGCATCCTAAAGTGGCCTTACTAGTCAAAGGGGAGTTAGAAAAACTCTTGAATGTTATTTTTATACAAGCCATTGATTATGCTGAATGGATCTTGAATGTAGTTCCAGTAACTAAGAAAGAAGCTACTAAGATTAGGGTTTGTACAGACTTTAGAGATATTAATGCTTGCATGCCCTAAAGACGATTTTCCCCTTCCCAATATGGATTAGATCATTGATTTTACTGCTGGGAGTGGAATGATATCCTTAATGGATGGATTTTATGGTTATAATTAGATCAGGATAGCTCCTGAAGATTAGGCTAAAATAGCCTTTATTACCCCTTGGGGGACTTTTTTTTGGAGAGTGATGCCATTCGGTTTGAAGAATGCAGGTGCAACCTATCAATGAGCCATGACTTATATATTTCAAGATATGATGCATGATATACTACATGATTATGTAGACAACATTATAGCACGTTCTACTAAAGAAAATGACCATTTAGATGACTTGAGAAAAGTATTTGATCGGTTAAGGGAATATCTTATCCGATTGAATCCAACCAAATGTATATTCGAAGTTAAGTCAGGTAAATTATTGGGGGTTATAGTTTCTTTACGTGGCATCGAAATTGACCCTCTCAAGATTATGGCTATCACTGATATGCCTGCACCTACAAATATATCTAAATTACAGAGTCTACAAGGTAAGCTTCAAGCTATCCGTCGCTTCATCGATAAGCTGGCGGATAAAACTGGACCCTTTCTTAAGCTTCTTAAGAAGGATGTCTCTTTCCATTGGGACGACGAATGTAAGGAAGCATTTGAACTCCTCAAATAATATCTTATTAACCCACCTATACTTTCATCACCTAAACCTGATCGCCCATTTATCTTGTATATTTCTACTTCAGATTTTGCTTTAGGAGCTATGTTAGCTCAACTTGATGATGAGAAAAGAGAGCATGCTAATTATTACATTAGCAGAACATTAATTAGTTATGAAACCCACTACACAACATTAGAGAAGTTATGTTTAGCAATCATATTTTCTACACAAAAACTACGCCATTATATGCTTAGTCAAAAAACATACGTTATTGCTAAATCTGATCCCTTGCGGTATCTCATGAGTCGACCTTATTTATCTGGTCGCACAACAAAGTGGGTTCTTGCTATAAGTGAGTTTGAACTCATGTTTATAGGAACAAATTTTTTAATCATAGCAGATCAATTAGCTGCTGCACCCTTAGAGTCCACCCATCCCCTCGTCATTGAGTTTCCTGATGAATGCCTTAACCTAGAGGTGGATCATTCAGAGCAATGGTACCTATACTTTGATGGAGCCCGATGCATGAGTGGGGCTGGTGCAAGTATTATTTTGATATCTCCAAAAAAACATCTCATACCTCTATCCTTTAAATTAATGTTTGCCTATACTAATAACACTACTGAATATGAGGCTCTAATCCTTGGATTACAAGCTGCCCTGGCACTAAAAATTAAAAATATATTAGTTTTAGATGATTCTCAACTTATTATAAATCAAATTAATGATGTTTATCAGACCATAGATGATAAATTGCACCCATATAAAGCATATGTATTACAATTAATATCTTTATTTGATCAAGTTACCTTGGAAGCTATTCCTAGAACTAGCAATCGTGTGGCTGATGCTATGGCCATAGCTGCATCTCTTTTACCCTTGGAGTTAGATGACAAATATGCTACCACCATTATTCATCGACTCCAGGAACCCGCTTCAACTACATCATGCTTGGAACCTTTGGATGTGTTTCTAACCAACGAAACTATTCTTGAACTTTGGTACACTGACATCCTCAATTTTCTTCAAAATGGGACCTTCCTTGAAGGTTTTAATAGAAACCAACGCCGATTATTACGTAGATGAGCAAGTCACTTCATAATAATTGGAAATACGTTATATAGGAGATCTTTTGAAGGTATCCTATTGAGATGTTTGAATCTAGAAGAGTCTAGATCAGCTTTGAGTGAAGCCCATGATGGATCTTGTGGGGGACACTTTAGTGGTAGCATCATTGCTAAGAAGCTCCTTAGGATAGGATATTTTTGGCCTACCATGGAGAATGATGCACATGATCATTGTGACAAGTGCTAGAAACACGCTGACCTTGTCCATGCGCCTGCACAAGAAGCTGTGGGCTATTTCATCTCCTTGGCCCTTTTCAAAATGGGGCTTAGACATCATCAAAAAAATAAATCCTGTGTCATCTGATGGACATAAATTCATCATAACCGCCACCGAGTATTTTACGAAGTGGGTCGAAGCTATGCCCTTAGATTCTTGCATTGGAACACAAGTTTCCAAGTTTATTCTTAATCAAATTATTTGTAGGTTTAGAATTCCTGCAAATCTCATCTCGAATAATGGAACTTGTTTCAAAAACAAATATGTAAAGAAACTATGTCAAAAATATAAAATTTAACATCGTTGGTCCACTCCCTATTATCCTCAGGGTAATGGCCAAGCAGAAGCATCTAATAAAACATTAATTAAAATCCTTAAGAGATTGGTCAATAAATCTGGCCGTGATTGACACATTCAATTATATCCTGCTTTGTGGGCTTATCGAACTACCATTTGTACTCCCACGGACACTTCACCTTTTGTTTTGGTTTATGGTGTTGAAGCTATTTTTCCCTTTGAACTAGAAGTTCCTTCTTTGGCTCTACTACTTCAAGATACTGAAGTAGGAGATGAATATCATGCTGGCAGATTTAGTAAGCTAGAACTCCTAGATGAGAAGTGCATTAATGCTTTGGAGCATCTTCGTGCCTACCAGAACAATATCAAACGAGCATATCTCAAGAAAGTTCATAATCAATCCTTTGAGATCGGCGACCTCGTATTAAAAGAAAATAAAAAAAATACTAATGCAACTAAAGACCTTAAAGGCAAATTCGAGCCTAACTGGCTTGGGCCATATATTATCACTGCTAAATTTGGATCGGGAACATACATATTAGCTACCTTATATGGTAAAGATATTAAAGAACCTATGAACATTATGCATCTTAAGCACTATTATGCATAAATATGGTAATTTTGTCACTGTATATATTATACATATTGTCTCATATTAGTAATTCATATAAAAATTTCAAAAACAGTAATATTATGTATTCTCTCAAATCATAAATTAAAATCAAAATATAAAAAAATCAAAATCATCAAAATCCTCAAAAATATCTTCTATTTTGCACTGTCAATTCTTGAAGTATTGCAGTTATATTTTCAATTATTTTGGATAAATTAGCATTTATCTGGAATCCCTCACTTTCACACTCACATGAATAAATATCTTGATCTTATTTGGTATGATTATTAATCTCTCTTATATCGAAGTCCACAGTTGAATTAAATAAATTTTTGAGCATAGAGAATTGATCTTGTTATTTACTTGAACCAAGTACACCTTTTCACATTAAAATGATTTCATTGCAAATTCAAAATGATGCTACACAGTAGAAGTGGTCTCTTGAGCGAAAATTTTCCCTTGCTATTCTATCATGCACATGGTCTAGAATATTTGAGAATTGACAAAAGGACAAGCTCACCCCTCCCCAGAATAAAAATCCCTTGCTCTACAACCAATCCGAGTAAGTATCCCTAGTATAGGAAGAAAAAGAAAAAGAAAAATAAAATCAAGAAAAATCATGAGAAAAAGAGAAATTATTCAGAAGCATTATTTCAGTATCATTTTGTACCATCTCAGCAATATTTCAGCATTATCTGTGTCAAACAAAAAAAAAAAAGCAAAAAGCAATAAATCCCCCTCCCTTTTGAAAGAAGGAAGTGTGAAACTTGAATCGCTGGAATTCTCAATTATTCAAAAACTATGAGGTAAACCCCATAACAGGTGATTTGTGCCCAACTTTCTTGACATTGGGTAACTCCTAGCGTGGTGATATGTTTTTCACATTAGTGACCTTCTTTTGTACAGACCTATGTTCGCTTATGGATCAACTAGCTCTTGATGACCCGACTTACATAGTAGTCTGGTACAGTTACATGCATATAAATCATGGTCAACGAACACTCATTTGGTTAATTCAAATTACTTGTATCAAATTATCTTGCTCAAAATCGGTAAATGAACATTACAAATTGCACACACATTTGTGTTTGAGAGATTTTGTATCATTATGATAGATCAAGATCGACAATGAACTCACATATGCACATGGGGTTCCTTATAAATATCAATTTTGTCTTTGAGATAATTTAAAATATTTATTCAAATCTTCTGGAATAATTTGACTTTCTTACTTGAGAATATTTGTTTAGCGTAAAATCAGTTAAATACATTTTTTTCAAAAATCCAAAATTTTCTTGCAAAACATGTTCAAAAATCTAGCAATAAAGTCACATTTATATATTTTTGACTTTCGCGACGATGGTATAGTTCCTAAACCTAAATTGGAATTTTATGCCTAGTGCAAGTCCTCATTTTTATTTTTTTTGTTTATCTCAAAATTAAAAATCAACTATGCAATAAAACTATTATATCAATTTCTTCTTGTTGAGCAAGGTGCAACAACAGTATTGTCATTGTTGTCAACACAGTCAGATAGATCTATTGATGCAGTAGACAAGAAGTTCAAAAGATATTCAGATGCAGAAGACAGGAGTTCAAAGGTTACTCAGATTTTGTACAGTGATTTTCCAAGAAGACCGAAGTGGCCCATATGCAAAAGATCAAAGAAAAAGACAAGTAAGAAAAGTGTCGCGATATCGCGACATATACAGAAAGCAAGAAAAACTGTCACGATTTCGCGACATGTTGGAAGAGAGAGAAAAAGCAAGAAAAACTGTCACGATTTCGTGACATGTTGGAAGAGAAAAAGGCAAGTGGAAAAACTGTCGCGATTTCGTGACATGTTGGAAGAGAAAGAGAAAGCAGGAAAAACTATCGCGATTTCGCGACATGTTGGAAGAGAAAAAGGCAAGTGGAAAAACTGTCGCGATTTCGTGACATGTTGGAAGAGAAAGAGAAAGCAAGAAAAACTATCACGATTTTGCGACATGTTGGAAGAGAAAAAGGCAAGTGGAAAAACTATCGCGATTTCGCGACATGTTGGAAGAGAAAGAGAAAGCAAGAAAAATTGTCGCGATTTCGCGACATGTTGGAAGAGAAAAAGGCAAGTGGAAAAACTATCACGATTTCGTGACATGTTGGAAGAAAAAGAGAAAGCGGAAGAAGTGTCACGATTTCGTGACAAGTTCGAAGAAAGAGAACAAGTAAGAAAAGTGTCACGATTTCGTGACATGTCGCATTTTCATGACTAAAATAGGAGAGAGAAAGCAAGTTTGAAAAGTGTCACGATTTCACGACATGTCGCATTTTCGTGACAAAAGAAAGAGAGGAAGCGTACGAAAGTAGAACTGTCATGATTTCATGACAAAAGCAGAAAGCAAGACTTCGGAAGCAGAAGTGTCACGATTTCACGACAAAAGCAAAAGAAGTGAAGTACGGAAGCAGAAGTGTCACGATTTCATGACAAAAGCAGAGAAGAAGACTTCGAAGGCAGAAGTGTCATGATTTCATGACAAAAGCAGAAAGCAAGACTTCGGAAGTAGAAGTGTCATGATTTTGTGACATGTCACATTTTCACATTTTCACGATTCAAAATGGACAGGAAGGTAGAGAAGCAAAAGTGTCACGATTTCGTGACATGTCGCATTTTTGTGACTCGAAAAGGACAGGAAGGTAGAGAAGCAAAAGTGTCATGATATCGTGACATGTCACATTTTTGCGACTCAAGAAGGGCAGGCAGGCAGAATAACAAAAGTGTCATGATATCGTGCAATGTCGCATTTTCATGACAAAGGAATAGAGAAAGCGTACGGAGGCGAAAGTGTCGCGATATCGTGACATGTATTTTCGCGGGCCAAAGCTAAGAGAAAGAGCAAGGAGAAAAAGTGTCACGATATCGCGACATGTTGCATTTTCGCGGTCCAAAGCAAGGAGAAAGAGAGAGAAAGAAAAAGTGTCACGATATCGCGACATGTTGTATTTTTGCGGTTGAGTTGAAGCCGACGAAGACCGATGACAACCAACTAAATTTAGGGTTTACAGTTGTTGTGAAAGCCGACTAAGATTAGGGTTTACAGCCGACTAAGATTAGGGTTTTCATCACAAAAATTTTGTTATAAAAGGAGGGCTGTTTGGAGATTTGAAGTATTGAAAATGTGTGAAAGACGGTCATTGTGCGTAGAGAGCAAGTCATGTCGAATCATGCTAAGTGCAAAATTCGCTAAGAAAGTAGAGTGCACAAAAGGGAGAAGACGATCGTGAAGTTCGAGTGTAGCGAAGCAGAGTGTGCGAAGTGATTGCACAGAGAAAGCAGAGTGCGCAGAGAAAGCAAAGGTGAAGAAGACCAGTCAGGGTCTAGCAAAAGCAAAGGTATCTTACTATCAATCTTCTAGTTTCCGAATTGAAGTCCAAGTTGGTGCTTGGCATCGGGGGTTGGTGCTCCTTCCAGTTGGTGCTGGTAAATCAGGGGTTGGTGCTCCTTTCTATTGGTGCAGATAAATCTGGGGTTGGTGCTCCTTCCAGTGGGTGTTGGTAAATTGTTTGTAAAGTTGTTGCTTTGCAAAGGCTGGATTTGGATGGTAGTCCAAGCGAGTCATTTTTGAGGAGTAGCCACATTGGTGAACCTCGTTAAATCTTGTGTTGTGTGATGTTCTCTTGTGATACTTGCTTTATCTGGTTCTAAGGTTTCATTATTTCTATTTTAAGAGCTATGAATTTAAGTTTAAAGAGCTACACTGATTCACCCCCCCTCTCAGTGTCATTGTAAGACTAACAATTGGTATCAAAGCTAAGTTCCTGTACAAGCTTAACCAGCTAGGGTGATCTTGGAAGTAACACAATGGCAGGTGGTGAAGGCTTCTCATCAAACAAAGCACCATTGTTTGACGGATCTAATTACGCGTTCTGGAGAATCAGGATGCGAGACATATCTCTGTGCTTTGGGTTTTGACATCCGGGATTCGAGTAGTTAGTGGATACACAATACCCATCACTCCTCCAAAAGAGGTGACGAAAAGAAACTATTTGAAAATAACTCAAAAGCAAAAAATGCTCTCATGTGCGGATTAGCGAGACAGTGAACTAGTAAAGATCATGAGCTGTAATACGACAAAAGAGATATGGGACAAACTGAGGAGTATTCATGAAGGAGACGATAAGATCAAGGAGGCCAAGTTACTGAGACACATCGAGCTCGGTTCGAAGCATTGAAAATGAATGACGATGAAAACATTGACGCATATATGCTGAGAGAATGGAATCATTAATGCGATCAGAGGACTCGAAGAGGATATTGAAGACTCTGCCATCGTGAAAAAGGTACTAAGATCTCTTCCTCAAAGGTTTGATTCTAAAGTCTCAACGATAGAAGAAGCTAAAAATCTAAATTATTTTAGTATAGATGAGATGTATGGATCTTTGACTGCATATGAGATGAGGATAGGAAGATCTAAACCCACAGACAGAGAAGCGGCTTTTAAAGCCCTTAAAAATAAAAACGTAAAACAAGAGTCCGAGGAAGAAGAGACATCAGATGAAATGGAAGCAAACTTTGTTAGAAAACTAAAAAAGGGAAAAGGAAAATACAGAGGGAAGCTACCGTTTAAATGTTTCAACTGTGGAGGCGTTGGGCATTTTGCGACTAAGTGTCCACTTAAAGAGAAGAACAAAAATGATGAAGGATCGCACCAAGAAAGAAGTGACTGGAAGAAGAAAATGAATTTCAGAAAAGGCAACTTCAAGAAGAAAAGTTTCATCTCCAAGAATGCCAGTTCATCCGAAGACAGCTCCGGTGAGGATTCTGAAGAGGAAATAGGTGAAGCTCTTTTCATGGCATTTGAAGAAGTAAAATCAGAAAAGGAAGAAGGAGTGAACTCCGAAGTATGTGGTGAAAACCCCGAGGCTGAAGTAGATCTAGAAGGTGAGTTGATCTCTGCACTTGAAGAGTGGAAGATAGAAAGGAAAAAGAATAAGAAAATTTCAAGAAATCTTGAGGATGCAAATGAAATCATAACCAGTTTGAAAGTTCAGATAGAAGAATCCAAGAAAATCTTCGAAGATCTCGAAGTACAAATAACCATGAAAATAGATTATTGCAGCAAGCTAGAAGAAGAGATTGTTGGTTTAAGAATGCAGCTAGAAGAGGTGAATAAGAAAATTAGTTGTTACCACAAACGTGAAGAAAGTTCTATGAAGTTGGATAAGATCATAAATGACCAAAGGCCTACGAGGCATCAAATTTGGTCTGGGTTTCATCGAAGGAGAATCATCAAATGGATCAAAGGCCAGAAATGTAAAATCCATGAAGAATGAAGATAAGAAACAGGTTGATCAAGGAAAAACGTCTCATGCAAAAGAAAGCAATAATGCGAGGCACGAAAGGAGAATTGACAATGATGGTTTCACCAATGTCACACATCAAAGAAGAAGAAGACCTATGGCTCCTACGGCAACATGGCAAAGACCATCACCCAGGTTCAATTATCCCTTTTCTGGTTTCTGTTTTAAATGCAATGGCTATGGACATAAAATATCGGATCTGCAAATATAATGTAAGACCAAGGAATTTCACCAGTAGAAATGCTTTTTCTCATCTGATGAATTATACAAGTAGAATGTTATACTTGTCATAATTTTGGGCACATTGCAAGAAATTGTAGAAGTACATTTGCATCAAATCAGTTTCAGGGAAGAAAATTTCAACCAAATAGGATGAGACAAAATAGAAAACTTCCCGAAAAACATGCACAAGCTACTGATAAGGGAAAGGCAAAACAAGAGCCCAAAACTACTATCAAAATGGAGTGGAAAGGAAAAGAGCGACTTAAGGAAGAAAAGGAATCCTTAATCGTACAAACAACATTTAAAGCACAGAATAAATATGTACCATGGATACTTGATAGTGGATGCTCCGAGTCATATGACAGGTGACAAACACAAATTTGAGAAGTTACAGAAATATGAAGGTGGTTCAAGTAAAGTTTGGAAATAATGATGGAGCTAAGATAGTTGGCAAAGGCTCGGTTAAAATTAGTGATGAAAAAATTAAGTCGAAGAAGTCTTGTTTGTGGATGGTTTGAAACATAACTTGTTGAGCGTAAGTCAGATTTGTGATAAAGGTCATGAAGTAGTTTTTATGAAGCAGGGTTGTGAAGTAAGAAAAACAAATAGTGGAAAATTGATAGCAACTGGATCAAGGACATCTGGTAACCTGTACACGCTCTCAAAGACTTCAAAAGGAGCTTGTTTTATTGGATAGGAAGAAGAAAATTGGTTGTGGCACAAGAGACTCGGTCATATCAGTTTTGATAATCTAGTAAAAATCAGCTCAAAAAGGGTAGTGAGAGATATTCCCACCATCAACAAACCTACAAACAACATTTGTGCTTCATGCCAAAAGGGGAAGCAAACTAGAGTCACATTCAAAACAAAAGAGTACTACACAAGCAAACCTTTGGAACTAATACACACTGATTTATGTGGACCCATGAGAACACAAAGCATAAATGGTGACAAATATTTTATGTTGTGCATTGATGACTATTCCAGAATGACATGGATATTTTTCTTGAAGCATAAATCAGAAGCTCTTGATATGTTCAAGATTTTCAAAAACCATGTTGAGAATGAAACAGGAAAGAGGATCAAATGTTTAAGATCGGATAGAGGAGGAGAATTCATTTTAGAGGAGTTTACAGAGTATTGTGAAAAATATGGTATTAGGAGACAGTTTTCAGCGACCAGGACACCTCAACGGAATGGAGTGGTAGAAAGAAAGAACAAGACAATGCGAGAAATGGCACGGACTATGTTGGCTGAAAGCGAGTAGCAGATAGATTTTGGAAAGAAGCGAGTCCATACTGTGGTGTATATCCAAAATAGGTACATGCTGAGAACACATGAAAGCAAAACTCCTTATGAGTTGTGGTTCGGTAAAAGGGCAACAACAAAATACCTCAAAATCTTTGGCAGCAAGTGCTACATCAAAAGAATTGAAGATAATCTTGGTAAGTTTGAAGATAGAGCGGATGAAGGTATTTTTGTTGGTTATTCATCAAAGAGCAAAGCCTACAAATGCTACAACAAGAGGCTAAAGAAAATTGTGGACGAGTGCCGATGTTAAATTTGATGAAGGTAGAGAACGAGTAATTAGCTATGAAACGAACTACCCAATTTATGAAGAGGTTATTGAAGGAGATGAGGAAAACGAAACCGAAAAGATACAGAAAATTGACTCAGATGATTTAAGTTGTGATTCAAAGTGGAAGAAAATAAGAAATTCAAAATAGGAATTTGGCAGAAAAATCATCCTAGAGAGCAAATAATTGGAGACCCCAAAGTTGGTGTTCAGACAAGAAGAAGAGTAGTAAGTAACTACTCTCTATTATCCAACATTGAGCCCAAAAATGTTGCAGATGCAAGCAAAGATGAAAGTTGGATGAAGGCAATAAATGAAGAATTAGATCAGATCGAGAAAAATGAAACTTGGGAGTTAGTACCTAGACCTACAAATAAAAATATAATCGGGACTAAATGGATTTTTCGAAACAAATTGAATGAAGACGGACAAGTAGTCAAAAATAAAGCAAGATTGGTATGTAAGGGTTATGCACAAGTTGAAGGCATTGACTTTGAGGAAACTTTTGCACCAGTAGCTAGACTAGAGGCAATCGAAATGTTTCCGGCTTTAGCAGTCTACAAGAATTTCAAAGTTTATCAAATGGATGTGAAATCAGCATTTTTGAATGGGAAACTTGAAGAAGAGGTTTATATTGAGCAACCAGATGGTTTCCAACTTGGTGATAATCCCAAATTTGTTTGCAAGTTGAAGAAAGCATTATATGGCTTAAAACAGGCACCCTGAGCATGGTATGCAAGGCTAGACAACTATCTCACCCAACAAAGGTTTAAGAAAGGTATGGTGGATAGTAATTTGTATGTCAAAATAGAAAATGGGCATCTTATTGTTCTTGTTGTATACGTAGATGATATCATATTTGGCAGCAACAAAGATGAGTCATGTAAAGATTTAGCAAATAAGATGCGAAAGAATTTGAAATGTCAATGATTGGTGAACTTTCGTATTTCCTCGGGTTGCAAGTTAATCAAAATAAGAAGGGCATATTTATTTCTCAAGTTAAATATGTGAAAGAGATGTTAAAAAAGTTCACAATGGAGGATTGTAAGCCAGTTAGCACTCCCATGATGACGGGTTGCAAGTTGAGCAAGGATGACAAATCTCCACCTGTTGATCAAACCATGTACAGATCTATGATTGGAAGCTTATCTGTACCTGACAGCTACCAGACCAGATATTTTGTAGGCAGTATGCATGGTAGCACGATTTTAGGCTAATCCCAAGGAGACTCATGTGACAGCAGTGAAAAGGATTCTTCGATACCTCAAGGGTACTATGGAATATGGGTTATGGTATCCAAAAGGTAAATACTTCACCCTTATTTTGTATTCAGATGCAGATTGGGTAGGATGTGTAGATGACAAAAAGAGTACCAGTGGAGGTGCATTCTATCTTGGAGACAGATTGGTCGCGTGGCACAATAAGAAACAAGAGTCAGTTTCTTTATCGACAGTAGAGGCAGAATATATTGTAGCGACAACATGTTGTACACAGGTATTATGGATGAAACAAACCCTGAAAGATCTTGGTATTAGCTTCGGTGAGCCAATATTAGTTAAGTGTGATAACACCGAGTGCCATTAACATCTCCAAGAATCCGGTTATGCATTCACGCACAAAACACATTGCTATCGGGTATCACTTTTTGAAGGAGAAAGTTGCGGAAGGTGAGGTTAAGTTGGATTTTGTTCCAACTACAGAGCAAGTAGCGAGATATCTTCACAAAACCATTGCCCAAGGAAGTTTTTGAGTACCTTCGCAATAAATTGGGAGTGGTCACACTTCCCAAGAATTGACTAGCTACAGGGATCACATTCTCAGGGGGAGCATTTAAGTATTTGATTATCTTTTTGCTCATGTTCATGATTTTTGCTAAGTATAATAAATTGTGCCTGAGAATGTTGTGCATGGACTCAGGGGGAGTCTGCAGTAGCCCTTTGGTATTATTGTCAAAGGGGGAGAAGAGTTACAGGAAATTGCACATGTGTTGCCAACAATTCCAAAGGGGGAGATTGTTGAGCAAGGTGCAACAACAGTATTGTCATTGTTGTCAACACGGTAGGATAGATCTGTTGATGCGAGTGGATAGGAAGTTCAAAAGCTATTCGGATGCGAGAAGATAGGAGTTCAAAGGTTACTCAGAGTATGTACAGTGATTTTCCAAGAAGACCGAAGTGGCCCATATGCAAAAGATCAAAGAAAAAGACAAGTAAGAAAAGTGTCACGATATCGTGACATATACAGCAGGCAAGAAAAATTGTCGCGATTTCGTGACATGTTGGAAGAGAGAGAAAAAGCAGGAAAAACTGTCACGATTTCGTGACATGTTGGAAGAGAAAAAGGCAAGTGGAAAAACTGTCGCGATTTCGTGACATGTTGGAAGAGAAAGAGAAAGCAGGAAAAACTGTCACGATTTCGCGACATGTTGGAAGAGAAAAAGGCAAGTGGAAAAACTGTCACGATTTCGTGACATGTTGGAAGAGAAAGAGAAAGCAAGAAAAATTGTCACGATTTCGTGACATGTTGGAAGAGAAAAAGGCAAGTGGAAAAATTGTCACGATTTCGTGACATGTTGGAAGAGAAAGAGAAAGCAGGAAAAAGCGTCACGATTTCGTGACATGTTGGAAGAGAAAAAGGCAAGTGGAAAAATTGTCACGATTTCATGACATGTTGGAAGAAAAAGAGAAAGCAGGAAGAAGTGTCGCGATTTCGTGACAAGTTCGAAGAAAGAGAACAAGTAAGAAAAGTGTCACGATTTCGTGACATGTCGCATTTTCGCGACTAAAATAGGAGAGAGAAAGCAAGTTTGAAAAGTGTCACGATTTCATGACATGTCACATTTTCGTGACAAAAGAAAGAGAGGAAGCGTACGGAAGCAGAACTGTCACGATTTCGCGACAAAAGCAGAAAGCAAGACTTCGAAAGCAGAAGTGTCACGATTTCGCGACAAAAGCAAAGAAGTGAAGTACGAAAGTAGAAGTGTCACGATTTCGTGACAAAAGCAGAGAAGAAGACTTCAAAGGCAGAAGTGTCATGATTTCATGACAAAAGCAAAAGCAAGTCTTCGAAAGTAGAAGTGTCACGATTTCATGACATGTCACATTTTCGTGACTCAAAATGGACAGGAAGGTAGAGAAGCAAAAGTGTCACGATTTCGTGACATGTCGCATTTTCACGACTCAAAAAGGACAGGAAGGCAGAGAAGCAAAAGTGTCGCGATATCATGACATGTCGCATTTTCGCGACTCAAGAAGGGTAGGCAGGCAGAATAACAAAAGTGTCGCGATATCGCGCAATGTCGCATTTTCACGACAAAGGAATAGAGAAAGCGTACAGAGGCGAAAGTGTCACGATATCGC
This sequence comes from Wollemia nobilis, assembly GCA_028583015.1. Classification (NCBI taxonomy): domain Eukaryota; kingdom Viridiplantae; phylum Streptophyta; class Pinopsida; order Araucariales; family Araucariaceae; genus Wollemia; species Wollemia nobilis. The sequence continues at coordinate 8,275,795 of JAQPPZ010016858.1, read as the reverse complement.
GACATGTTGTATTTTCGCGGGCCAAAGCTAAGAGAAAGAGCAAGGAGAAAAAGTGTCACGATATCGTGACATGTTGCATTTTCACGGTCCAAAGCAAGGAGAAAGAGAGAAAGAAAAAGTGTCGCGATATCGTGACATGTTGTATTTTCGTGGTTGAGTTGAAGCCGACGAAGACCGATGACAACCGACTAAATTTAGGGTTTACAGTTGTTGTGAAAGCCGACTAAGATTAGGGTTTACAACCGACTAAGATTAGGGTTTTCATCACAAAAATTTTGTTATAAAAGGAGGGTTGTTTGGAGATTTGAAGTGTTGAAAATGTGTGAAAGACGGTCATTGTGCACAGAGAGCAAGTCATGTCGAATCATGCTAAGTGTGAAATTCACTAAGAAAGCAGAGTGCACAAAAGGGAGAAGATGATCGTGAAGTTCGAGTGTAGCGAAGCAGAGTGTGCGAAGTGATTGCACAAAGAAAGCAAAGTGTGCAGAGAAAGCAAAGGTGAAGAAGACCAGTCAGGGTCTAGCAAAAGCAAAGGTATCTTACTATCAATCTTCTAGTTTCTGAATTGAAGTCCAAGTTGGTGCTTGGCATCGAGGGTTGGTGCTCCTTCCAGTTGGTGCTAGTAAATCAGGGGTTGATGCTCCTTTCTGTTTGTTGGCAATTTTGGGTACTTTGGGTACATTGCCCTTGCTCAAATGTATAAGTTGTCATTGATGTCAAAAGGCATTTTTGTGTTGATATCAAAAGAGTGTGATGTCAAGAATATCTTGAGAAGCTTCTTTATGTTAAAGGGTTTTTATTAAAACCATGGTGACAAGGCTAAAGGTTTTTCTTAAAACCATTTGGACTCATTAAGGGTTTTTATTAAAACCAAGCTTAACTTAATGCAAAGGTCCATGTTTATTATTAATAATTAAATTAACTCAAACCTTTGTCAAAGGTCCAAGTTTAATTTATTATTAATAAAATAATAATAATAATTATTTTAATTATTATTATAGGGTCTTTCAACCCTTAAGCGACGGAAGTAAAAGAATTCTTTCGCCGATATGATGCCATCGTTGGAGGAGCGCCGACGTCAAACTTTATGAAGAAATGGCTATATAAGTGGGGATGTTTTTCCAAAGAGGGTACCATGAATTTTTGACATCTGCGATTTACGATTTGCTCTGTATCTTGCGATTTGCGCTTGGCGTCTACGATTTTGCGTTTTCTCTATTCTTTCGAACAACGCTTTGTGTTTTCGATCTCCGATTGACGTCCTTGAAATCGTGCTTGTTTTGTGTTGGAAACCGTGCTTGGCATATTCGAAACTGAGTTTGGGCTGCATCCTTACCTTTATGCTTGACGTCGGTGGATTGGCAATTGCACCTGGACTGCGTTTTTTAGACTGTGTTGTGAGATGATAAATGCAAGCATTCTGTGACTTACGTTTTGGACAACGCTCACCAGTTTGCATGTGGCTTGTGGAAGACGTTTACGTTTTCCAGTTTCTTGGCATCAAAGGAAGATAAAAGAGAGGGCGATCTTGTATTTCTTCGTTGGGCACTTGTGACCCAACGGCGGTGGCGTTTAAGCGAAAGCGCTAGACGGCAGAGGTGCCGAGTTTGATTCTCTTCGTTGGGAATTTCTTTTTGGTCGCGGTGTGCAAAGGATAGTGGTTGTGAATGCGCGGGAGGTATAAGGTTAAGGTATCATATTTGTTTTTGACATTGTTTTATTGATGTTTAATGTTTATGTGGAGTAATAAGGTGTAAAGAGGTTTTACTTTGTATGTATATTGTACTTTGGTGTTTTTACTAAGTTGGAGAAATAAGGTGTTATTTTGGATCTTTATTATTGTGTATTATTGTATAGTTGCTAACTCTAATTAGTGGCAAATTGAGAGTTAGTGTTGTGACAGATTTTGAGTTCTCCTTCTTCATCAAAGTAAAGGTATGGGCAACTTCTTCCATGTATGTTGTTTATGGTATATTTTCTGAAATTGAGTTTGGAGTGAAAAGGTTGTCTACTAGGTATTTTTTGGTGTAAATCTTATTTTCTGGATATTGAAGATTGTTTATGCATTAAAGTTATTGTTGAATTTTTGGGTGAATGCATAATTCTGGTTGAGGAAGAGGAAGCATTTTTGCAATAGGGTTTATGTTAGTAAGTCTTGCTACTTGCATTGAGATGATGAAACCCTAGTTGTTGGTGAAAAGAATATAAGTATCATTGTTATATGAGATATTGCATAGTTGGCAATTGTTGGGTTGTGTTTCATATTCTTGAGAAAAGCATACTACATCTATCTTATTCTTTTGAGATTGAGATTGAGTTGAGATTGAGATTGGGAGTTAAGTATAGAACATATTGGGTCTCTAACAATTCTCTTTATGTTTCTATGAGATTTGAGATTGAGATTGGGAGTTAAGTATAGAACATATTGAGTCTCTAACAATTCTCTTTATGCTTCTATGAGGTTTATGAATCACATTGGGTCTCTAACAATTCTCTTTATGGGTTCATGCTAAGCAAGTTTTTCTTGGTGAGCTTGTTGAGGTTTTTGACAGTTTCTAGCAAGGACTTGTGAGCAGGTTTTGGATAGGTTTCGATGGGGACTTGTGAGCAGATTTGGACAGGTCCTAGCAGAGGACTTGTGAGTTGAGTTTTTGAGAGTTCTATCAGAGAACTTGAGGACAGAGGTGCATTGGTTCTTTGAGAAGAACCTGAGGACAGATTTGGCAAGTCTTTGAGAAGGCTTGTGTGTAGAGGATTGATTTGTTCATAGAGTTGGACAGATCTGACAGACAGAGGAAGACTTGTACTAGACCGATTGACTGTGTTTGGTACAGGTAGCTGAGCTACTGTGGACGTGATCATAGAAGGCAGAGGTCTCTTAGGCTAAGCATTGAGGATAGGAGGTCTTCGATGGAAAGGAGTTCCACGTGCTGGCAAGAGGTAGAGGCAGTTGATCTTTTGAGGGATCATTTCCAGAGTGAGAGGGGAAGGTATCTCCTTTGAGCAGAGGCTCATAAATTTAGATTGGGGAAGGTGTCTCCTTTGGGCCGAGGCTCATAAACATTGTAATTGGGAAGGTTTCCCAAAGAACTTTGAGATAACTTTTAGAGAAAATTTTTGTGGACGTAGCCTAGGCCTTCTGGGTGAACCACGTTAAAAATGGGCTTCCAATGTGTGATGCTTTCTATCTTGATTAATGTTGTGTTGATGCTACTGCTATCTAAAGTTAAAAATATTAAATGGTTAAGTCTTATCTTGTTCACCCCCCTCTCGAGTATAAGTCCATGTTCTTCAATTGGTATCAGAGCGGGTCTCTCCAGAAAGAGCCTAATAGCTTGGAGAAGGATCTATCAGAGGATCATACAGATTCAGAAAGAGATGAAGAGGTTGAGTTCGATCTCAAAGGTGAATTCTTCTTGGCTTTAAGAAAGCTTGAGAAATTCAGGGAAGAGAATTTTGTTCTCAAGCATCAATATCAGGAAGAAAAGATAGCAAGATCAGAATTGGTTCAGAGTGTTATAGACTTCAAAATTCTAGCTGAAGAAGGGAAGAAGGTTGAACAGGTTCTGACAAAGGTTCTCAAAGGAAAGGAAGCTGATTGCAAGAAACTAGAAGAAGAAGTTATGTCTCTTAGAGTGAAGTTGGAATAGTTGGCTCTCAGACAGAATACTCTGTGTGAAAAGCAAAAGAAGGATGGTATCACCATTCAAGAAATAGGGTCTTCGAGCAAGATCAATCTTCATCCTGAAGAGCGGTGGATTCCAGTTGGTCACAAGAAGAACAATCATCCAAGGCATCAAAACAGGTTACATAATACTTTCCATGGCTATTGTTTTTCCTACAAGAAATTTGGTCACAAAGCTATGCATTGCAATAAGTCCATGAATAAACATAGTAAAGAAAATGGTAACTCTTTTGCACCTCTTATGAATAAAGATGTCATGTGTTACAAGTGCAATAATTTTGGGCATATTGCTAGGATGTGCAGTTTGGATAGATCTAGCCTTGAGTTCACTAAAAAGAAAAATGAGATCAAATCTAAGTCAATGATAGCTCAAACTGCTTTTCATGCTCTAGACAAAGTAGAAAAATGGTATCTTGATAGTGGTTGTTCAAAACATATGACTGGTGAAAAGGAAAAGTTTTTGGTCTTAAAAAAAACAAACAGAGGAACAATCAGTTTTGGAGATAATAGGTCAGCTAAAATCTATGGTAAAGGGACTCTTAGTTTGGATGGGAAATCCAAAACAGAAAATGTGCTTTATGTAGAAGGCCTAAGACATAATCTTCTAAGTGTGAGTCAACTTTGTGATCAAGGGCACATAGTATCTTTCTTTTAAGATAGATGTGAGATAAGTAAAGAAAAAAATGGAAAACTCATTGCTAGTGCTACAAGGACTCCAAACAATCTTTACATGCTAAGTGAGATAAAAAAGGAAAAGTGTTTTCTAACTCAAGAAGATGAGAGTTGGTTATGGCATAAAATATTGGGGCATTTGAGCTTTGATAATCTTGTCAATATTAGTAACAAGGAAGCGGTTAGAGACTTGCCCAAAATAAAAAGGCCCCATAACATCATTTGCGGTCCTTGTCAACATGGAAAACAAACGAGAACCAGTTTCAAATCAAAAGGGTATACTTCTTCAAAACCATTGGATCTTATTCATACTGATTTATGTGGCCCTACAGAACTCAGAGCATTCAGGGAGAAAGCTACTTCATGCTTTTTATAGATGATTATTCTAGAATGACTTGGGTTACTTTTCTCAAAGAAAAATCTAAAGCTTTTGAAAAATTTAAAGCTTTCAAAGAAATGGTTGAAAATGAGACTGACAAGAGAATCAAATGTTTAAGATCAGATAGAGGAGGAGAGTTCACTTCAAATGAATTTGTGGAATACTGTGAGCAGCAAGGAATCAAAAGAGAATATTCAGCGAGCAAGAACTCCTCAACAAAATGGAGTAGTTGAAAGGAAAAATAGAACTATTGAAAATATGGCTAGAGCTATGTTGAATGAGTCAAAACTTTTAGATGGCTTTTGGAAAGAGGCAGTCAGTACAACAGTCTACATTATCACCAGGGCCCAACTTAGAGTCAATCATCATAAAACTCCTTATGAGTTGTGGAAAGGAAGACCAGCTATAGTAAAATACTTCAAAGTGTTTGGGAGTAAGTGCTTCATCAGAAGGGAAGATCAGAATTTGGGTAAGTTTGATCCTAGATGTGATGAGGGAATCTTTCTTGGTTATTCCAGCAAAAGCAAGGCCTACAGATGCTTCAACAAAAGAACTCATACAGTTGTAGAGAGCATAAATGTAGCTGTTGATGAAAAGACGGGGATAAGAGAACCAATCCAGGGAACTCGGTGATGAAATTTGTCAAGAAGAATTCAGAGAGGTTTCGAGATGAAGAAGAGGAAAGACAACAAGCTGCTTCCCAAAACTCCTTCACGATATGTTCAGAAACATCATCCCAAATATTTGATCATTGGTGATCCAAATAGGAGGCAAACAAGAAGAAGAGTCATTCCCTCACATGATTCTACAAATGTTTCATTATTATCTCAAATTGAGCCAAAAGATTTCGATGAAGCATGTGCAGATAAGTTTTGGGTAAAAGCAATGGATGAAGAGCTAAATCAAATAGAGAAAAGTGAAACTTGGGAATTGGTTCCAAGACCTAAGGACAAGAATGTCATAGGCACAAAATGGATATTCAGAAATAAACTCAATGAGGATGGAAAGATTGTCAGAAACAAAGCTAGGTTAGTCTGCAAAGGTTATGCTCAAGTAGAAGGTGTTGATTTCGAAGAGACGTTTGCTCTTGTTGCTCGTCTTGAAGCTATCAGAATGTTTTTGGCCCTTTCAAGCTTCAAATATTTCAAGGTGTATCAAATGGATGTAAAGTCAGCTTTTCTAAATGGGGTGTTGGAAGAAGAAGTCTACATAGAACAGCCAGAAGGAGTGTCTCTCTCAGAACAGTCAGACTATGTGTGTAAACTAAAAAAGGCCTTGTATGGGTTAAAGCAAGCACCTAGGGCTTGGTACTCAAGACTAGACAGGTATCTTCATGAGCAAGGCTTCAGGAAAGGTGTGGTAGATAGCAATTTGTATATTAAAGATGAAGGTGATGATATGCTGATTATGGTTGTCTATGTTGATGATATTATTTTTGGGGGAAATAATACTCAGATGTGCAAAGTTTTTGCTAACACCATGCAGAAGGAATTTGAGATGTCTATGATTGGAGAGCTGTCATTCTTTTTAGGTCTTCAGATTTCTCAATCAAAAGATGGTGTATTTCTCTCTCAAGGAAAGTATATCAAAGAAATGTTGAAAAAATTTGGGATGATAGATAGCAAACCAGTATGTACTCCAATGATTACAGGATGCAAGATGAGTAAAGATGATGAATCTCCAGCAGCAGATCAGAGGTTGTACAGATCAATGATTGGCAGTTTATTATATGTTACAGCTACCAGACCAGATATCATGCAGGCAGTTGGGTTAGTAGCAAGATTTCAGGCAGCTCCTAAAGATTCTCATGTTATGGCAATTAAGAGGATATTCAGATATCCGAAGGGCACTATGGACTTTGGGCTTTGGTATCCCAAAGGTGATGATTTCACCCTCACGGCTTATACGAGATGCAGATTGGGCAGGTGGTATTGATGACGGGAAAAGCACTAGTGGTGGAGCATTCTTTTTGGGAAAGAGTTTGGTTTCTTGGCTAAGTAAGAAACAACCTTCAGTTTCCTTATCTACGATAGAGGCTGAATACATAGCAACAGTGGTTGGGTGTAACTAGGTTTTATGGATGAAAACCACCCTAGAGGATTTCAAAGTCAAACATGAACAACCCATCTCCATACTTTGTGATAATACAAGTGCCATAAGTATTTCCAAAAATCCGGTAATGCACTCAAGGACAAAGCATATTTCCATCAAGTATCATTTTCTAAGGGAAAAAGTGCAAGAGAAACAGGTCAAGGTAGAGTATGTGTCTACTAAAGAGCGGATTGCAGATATCTTCACCAAACCTCTTCCAAGGGATACGTTTGAGTATCTAAGGGAGAAATTGGGAGTTGTACTCCCACCCCAGAATTAATCACCTCATCAGGAGGTGGGGGAGGGACTAAGCTAAGAGGCTAATTCTTAGTCCCGAGCCCCAAAGGTGGCCCTTTGCCATTGATGACAAAGGGGGAGAGATATGAGTAAGGGGGAGAGCTTCAAAAGTGAAGAGGAAAGCTTCAAGTTCGGGGGAGCAAAACTTCAAAGGAAGATTCTCAGTTGTTAGCACAGTTGGTTTCAGTTGGTTTCAATTTTGGCTCTTGAGAAGTGTTTTCAGTAAAGGTTTGCCATCAATGACAAAGGGGGAGATTGTTGGCAATTTTGGGTACTTTGGGTACATTGCCCTTGCTCAAATGTATAAGTTGTCATTGATGTCAAAAGGCATTTTTGTGTTGATATCAAAAGAGTGTGATGTCAAGAATATCTTGAGAAGCTTCTTTATGTTAAAGGGTTTTTATTAAAACCATGGTGACAAGGCTAAAGGTTTTTCTTAAAACCATTTGGACTCATTAAGGGTTTTTATTAAAACCAAGCTTAACTTAATGCAAAGGTCCATGTTTATTATTAATAATTAAATTAACTCAAACCTTTGTCAAAGGTCCAAGTTTAATTTATTATTAATAAAATAATAATAATAATTATTTTAATTATTATTATAGGGTCTTTCAACCCTTAAGCGACGGAAGTAAAAGAATTCTTTCGCCGATATGATGCCATCGTTGGAGGAGCGCCGACGTCAAACTTTATGAAGAAATGGCTATATAAGTGGGGATGTTTTTCCAAAGAGGGTACCACGAATTTTTGACATCTACGATTTACGATTTGCTCTGTATCTTGCGATTTGCGCTTGGCATCTACGATTTTGCATTTTCTCTATTCTTTCGAACAACGCTTTGTGTTTTCGATCTCCGATTGACGTCCTTGAAATCGTGCTTGTTATGTGTTGGAAACCATGCTTGGCATATTCGAAACTGAGTTTGGGCTGCATCCTTACCTTTATGCTTGATGTCGGTGGATTGGCAATTGCACCTGGACTGCATTTTTTAGACTGTGCTGTGAGATGATAAATGCAAGCATTCTGTGACTTACGTTTTGGACAGCGCTCACCAGTTTGCATGTGGCTTGTGGAAGACGTTTACGTTTTCCAGTTTTGTGGCATCAACGGAAGATAAAAGAGAGGGCAATGCTGTATTTCTTCGTTGGGCACTTGTGACCCAACGGCGGTGGCGTTTAAGCGAAAGCGCTAGACAACAGAGGTGCCGAGTTCGATTCTCTTCATTGGGAATTTCTTTTTGGTCGTGGTGTGCAAAGGATAGTGGCTGTGAATGCGCGGGAGGTATAAGGTTAAGGTATCATATTTGTTTTTGACATTGTTTTATTGATGTTTAATGTTTATGTGGAGTAATAAGGTGTAAAGAGGTTTTACTTTGTATGTATATTGTACTTTGGTGTTTTTACTAAGTTGGAGAAATAAGGTGTTATTTTGGATCTTTATTATTGTGTATTATTGTATAGTTGCTAACTCTAATTAGTGGCAAATTGAGAGTTAGTGTTGTGACAGATTTTGAGTTCTCCTTCTTCATCAAAGTAAAGGTATGGGCAACTTCTTCCATGTATGTTGTTTATGGTATATTTTCTGAAATTGAGTTTGGAGTGAAAAGGTTGTCTACTAGGTATTTTTTGGTGTAAATCTTATTTTCTGGATATTGAAGATTGTTTATGCATTAAAGTTATTGTTGAATTTTTGGGTGAATGCATAATTCTGGTTGAGGAAGAGGAAGCATTTTTGCAATAGGGTTTATGTTAGTAAGTCTTGCTACTTGCATTGAGATGATGAAACCCTAGTTGTTGGTGAAAAGAATATAAGTATCATTGTTATATGAGATATTGCATAGTTGGCAATTGTTGGGTTGTGTTTCATATTCTTGAGAAAAGCATACTACATCTATCTTATTCTTTTGAGATTGAGATTGAGTTGAGATTGAGATTGGGAGTTAAGTATAGAACATATTGGGTCTCTAACAATTCTCTTTATGTTTCTATGAGATTTGAGATTGAGATTGGGAGTTAAGTATAGAACATATTGAGTCTCTAACAATTCTCTTTATGCTTCTATGAGGTTTATGAATCACATTGGGTCTCTAACAATTCTCTTTATGGGTTCATGCTAAGCAAGTTTTTCTTGGTGAGCTTGCTGAGGTTTTTGACAGGTTCTAGCAGAGGACTTGTGAGCGAGCTTTTGGACAGGTTTCGGTGGGGACTTGTGAGCGGATTTGGACAGGTCCTAGCAGAGGACTTGTGAGCTGAGTTTTTGAGAGTTCTATCGAGAGAACTTGAGGACAGAGGTGCATTGGTTCTTTGAGAAGAACTCGAGGACAGATTTGGCAAGTCTTTGAGAAGGCTTGTGTGCGAGAGGATTGATTTGTTCATAGAGTTGGACAGATCCCGACAGACAGAGGAAGACTTGTACTAGACCGACTGACTGTGTTTGGTACAGGTAGCTGAGCTGCTGTGGACGTGATCATAGAAGGCGAGAGGTCTCTTAGGCTAAGCATTGAGGACAGGAGGTCTTCGGTGGAAAGGAGTTCCACGTGCTGGCAAGAGGTAGAGGCAGTTGATCTTCCGAGGGATCATTTCTAGAGCGAGAGGGGAAGGTATCTCCTTTGAGCGAGAGGCTCATAAATTTAGATTGGGGAAGGTGTCTCCTTTGGGCCGAGGCTCATAAACATTGTAATTGGGAAGGTTTCCCAAAGAACTTTGAGATAACTTTTAGAGAAAAGTTTTGTGGACGTAGCCCAGGCCTTCTAGGTGAACCACGTTAAAAATGGGCTTCCAATGTGTGATGCTTTCTATCTTGATTAATGTTGTGTTGATGCTACTGCTATCTAAAGTTAAAAATATTAAATGGTTAAGTCTTATACTGTTCACCCCCCTCTCAGTATAAGTCCATGTTCTTCACTGTTGGTGTAGATAAATCAGGGGTTGGTGCTCCTTCTAGTGGGTGTTGGTAAATTGTTTGTAAAGTTATTGCTTTGCAAAGGCTGGATTTGGATGGTAGTCCAAGCAGTCATTTTTTAGGAGTAACCACATTGGTGAACCTCATTAAATATTGTGTTGTGTGATGTTCTCTTATGATACTTGCTTTATCTGGTTCTAAGGTTTCATTATTTTTGTTTTAAGAGCTGTGAATTTAAGTTTAAAAAGCTACACTGATTCACCCCCCCTCTCAGTGTCATTGTAAGACTAACACTTCTTTGGATTTCGTGATGATGGTATAAGTCTATACCTAAAATTCTATGCCTAGCGCAAACCATCGTTCTAATTTTATTTTCCATTTATTTAATCCATAAAAGCATATGGATTAAATCATTATGTTACACAATTGTGCTTTAAAAAAAAAAAAGAACGAAAATTTTCCTATTTCATTTCATTATGTGAACATTCATTTTTTTTGCGAGGATGGTATAATTCCTAGGGAATTGTTCAAATTTATATCATACTTAGGAATTTTATGCCTAGAAAAAATCATATTTTTAATATTTCATGCATAATATTTTCATGGAAATCTGAAAACAAATCATCACTATCATCATTTTTCATCATCACAACACAAAGTCTTAAGAAAGTCTCTTAAGCACCCTTTTACTTTTAGCAATATTTCTCTCATACCAGGATTAGATTGATGACCTAACGAGTGATGACTCCATGAAATGGTCATGTAATAACGACAATGTCCTTTGAAATTATTGTTAGAAGTCACTTTATTTTCATCAAAATGCACCAGAACAACCAATCTGTTTACATCATATTATTTCATTTAATTTTATAGCATGACATATAATTTAAATATTTTCAATGACATAATTACATGAATAGTCAATCAACAATTAAAATATTAAAGCATCATAAAACATGTGCACAAGTCATATCATAAAAATAACATCATATATATATCAAGAAGTATATACATCATATCAAAATGGATTGGTATGCCACAATCTATACCTTGGCATACTAAATCATCTCAAAAATAGTCTATGTATAATATGCAACTAGTCTCGAGAAGACCTCGAGCTCTCAGCCTCATCTTCTCTCCCGCCCTGAGGTGGAGGAGGTGGTCCCATCAAAGCCCATCCTGTATCATGGGTCCTCGACATTGATCGTGATGATGTCCTCGATGACCCCATCCTGATAGGCTCTGCAATGCCGACTGACAACTGTATCCTCTAGCCCTATGGAACTAGTTGGTAGTACACTCCCTTATAGAACATAGGCTAATAAACTGACTGTGCTAGATCCATAATGCTTGCCTCTCTGCTCCAAGTCCTGAGCCATGTAGCCTCATCCTGTAGAGTCTGCACCTAAGCTCGTAGGCGGGCATTCTCCACCTAGAGAGCTACCATATCATTGCTCTCCCCCACCTCAAAACCCTTACCCATATCGAGCGATGGTGGCCTATCCCTCTACTAAGGAGGGAGTCTTTCTCTCCTCTCCTCTCTCCTCTCCTCCCTCCTATCTGGCTGCTGTTATCTCTTCGAAGCCTATGGTACTGTTCGGCATCTCTCCTAAGGAGACCATCACTGATCCCTCCCTATGCGACCCATCACTGCATCAATGGTATCCTGGCATCACATCTCCATTTTTTGCACTACAACGTGCATCGAACCCTGTGTCATCATCATTCGAGGAGGGTGGATGCCTGCATACCAGGCATCATATCTGTCTACTATCCCTGCATCATCCCCATCCACTGGCTAAATGGGGGCATCATCAGCATCTTGACTCTAGAACCATTGCATGTCTGGAGCCCCGCTCATTGTGGTACTATCCCACACAGTCTAGGAGTACTCATAATCCCTAAGAGTAGGGATCCCCTACTGTAGACCGAATTGCCTCAAAACTTGGTTGTAGTGGTGGAGCTCTACTTATCCCCACTCTGTCCTCAACCATATGACTCATCTGATGCAAGCCAACTCCTATCCATCCTCTCTCCATGGTCTTCAGGTGATCCGATCTGGGGTGAGGTCATCCAACAACCTCTGGGATGTCGGTAGATCTATCCGTCACTGTGACCCTCTATGGAGCCATCAATAGAAAACCTGGGGTCTCTCCTAGTCAACTCCTGTTAGTGGAAGCCCTACCAGCCTCTACATCATAATGTGCTCCTAGCACCAAACCTATAGAAGTGATGTTAGCACCAGAAATCGACCACCCTTGTATACAACCCTATAAAGGATCCTATACAAGCGGCAAAATACAAAGCTACCCCAAGAAAACCTGTATTCGTGGTCTCTCATGTCACAGACCACATTTGAAAGTAGCCATGATAATTTGCATCCACTCTGGTTGCATAGAAGAAGGCCACCCACCACCCCTACCAAAAATTGGGTCAACTGAGATGCCCTAGGCATCCGCCTCAAAGCCTCGATGTTCACTCCGTCCTTCTCCAGGACAAAGATCGGGTCCTCACATAATCTCATCATAGCGTGGCCCTGATTGGATGAAGGATTCATGAATCGAATGTGTATGGGGATCCTCAAGATCCTCCATACATCCTCTAGAGTTGGAGTCATATCCCTTGTTAGTAGCCAAAAGTAGGACGACTCCGGATACCATCTCTTTGCTAGGGCTATCAGTAGCCCCATGTCTGTAGGAATTTGTGGCACCTCTGCCACATGCTGCAATCCTACCTCTGTCAATCTATCTCACTCGGCCTGATCGAGCAAGGCCAAATTGTCTCTTAGACCTTTGTATTTCCACTCTCGAATCTTTATCAATCCCCTATGCAAAATAAGCAATAAAACCACAAAAATCATTAAAAAGAAAAATCAATTAAAATCAAATCATCCCATAAAAGTTGATATCACCCATTATTGGACGATATCGTACCAAATTTAGATAAAATTGTCCTTAATAGGACGAAATCATCTCCGTTATTCAATTTGGGGATCATCCCTTATTGGATGGGATCGCCCCTATTTCTTTGATTTTGTCCCTAGACAAAATCAACAATATAGGGGCGATCCCGTCGACAGCCTAAAAACGATCGCAACACCCAAAAAACACTTAAAATTCAAGTCAAAAATCAAGTAAATAAAGTTAAAAACACAATAAACTAGGTTTAGATCCTTACCCGCAACCCATGTTGGATCTCTGTCAATCTGTGTGTCGTTTCCACCATTTTGCATGCAGAGCTCTAAAACAGTGAAAGTGAACAGTAAAAATGAATTAGGGTTTTACCCTATTTTTCTTATTTTTATTCAAAAAAACATTTTTTTTAAATTTTTTCTTTTCCATGCTTTTACCTCAAACATTCGATTTGGGTAAAAACTCGGAGGGGGCACCATAGCAAACAGTCGTACGATTCAACCTAGAATCGTCGTCTAAAAAATGGAATAAATTTTTGCTTTCTCATAAAGCATGAAGAACTCGTATTTAACACATTTTTTTTGGAAAATTCGCTAAAGAGGGGGCAAAATGTAGCACCCTAAAATTGGCACAGTTAAACCATCAATAAAAAGTAGAAATTTGAATTTTAACCTCGAAATCGCTCGTTAACCGCTTACCTCATTTTTTTCGCTATTTTTAGAGGTTTTTGTGACCATTGGACGATATCATTGTTGATATGACGATATCATTGTCGACCTAATGATATCATCCCAAATTGGACGAATTAGTTTGGAATAGAACGTCTAGATGATTTTGTCCCAAAACCAAATTTTTGCAATTAGATTGTATTCCAACGACCCCTCCAACTTGGGCAGAAGCGTGTTTGCACGGTTGGAGATTCCCACACTGGGGATCTCCTAGATTGGGATGATCCCCAACCTTCTAACCTCCCCCTAATCCTATATAAATTAGGATTTTTCCAATTTATCCCCCTAACTCCCTCCTTGACTCCCTACCTAACTACTTGGCTGATTATTTCCCTACAATTTTAGTTTTTGCTGTGATATTCCATCATTTGCACTTGTGTTTTTTAAGTTTTGTTGCAGGATTTCACTGTGTTTTAGTAGAAAGTAGCTTAGATTGTCGTAGGCGATTCAACTACAATTTTAGATGATCCTGTCAAGATCGACGACGATCTTGTACGATTACAGATGATCTGGTTTTCAATTCAGCTTGGGGGCAATCAGAGCCCTGAGTTTGCATTGTCTATCTCATTTTACTTATTTATTGGTGCATTAGATTAATTTACTTCTGTTTTGCATCTTGGAGTTCACCTCATTTAGCGTAATTACATGATAAAATTTGAAATAAATTTCCAAAATAGTGCATCTCATTTAATTTGATATCTAGATTTATCATTCAAACATCTATACTCTTATTTCTATCATTTTGCATCATTCTTGCAATTGTATCTTTGGTTTTTGGTGTCTATTTTCTTGATTGTAGGTTTCTGACAAATTCGCATGACGAATTCGTTATGTCGCTGATGATATTGGATGATCTTGAATGATATCCTATGATTTGGGATGATTATGTACAATTACAGATGATCCTATCATATCCGAGATGATATGGACTCCTACAAGCTTCAGAATCTTCATCAAACATCAGAAATTAGGCGTACTATTCTCCATTTTATATATTCTCTATATTCAATCACATTAGGATTCATTTATGTCTTCTGTCTTCATATAAATAAGAATATTCATATAGAATAGCTTAGCTTCATTTTGGCCAACATAGGAATCTGAATGATTGAACATAAAATGAACAAATCAAACCCATTCTCAACCTAGACATGGAAACTGCCACTCAAAGTTTCCTGGTGAACCCCACCATCCATCAAAAATTCACCTTTATACCTCTCCCTCGAGATGCGTGACCTTCAAAGGGCCTCTCTGTATGAGGTATTGTTCCATCCTTTTCTCACCCCCATTTCGGGTACAGATCCTTTAGCCTGAAGGTAAAGGTGCGAAAAATTTGGGTGATATAGTTATGATGTATTCTCATCTTATTATGATTTATATAAGGAGAGAAGTTGATTTTATCTGTAGAGGATTTTACACACAACTACATATGGGCCTATAGTTTGAACTTTGAACCTCTAGTAAAAAAACCAAATTCCAAACCATTACCTTATTCCCCAAAACAATTTTAATAGTATTTTTGAATAACCATGAAAGAAAGAAAATGCTAACACATCCAGCTATAAAATTTCCATATAATCATTATCAAATATTTTGAAATGTAAAATACCTTATAAATTCACTATAATCTTAAAATTAATTATTAGCATGGAGCTTCATGTATATTTCAACAAGAAGGTTTTTTCAAGCAAAATAATAATTTAAATTATATTCTCCATCCATGAGAGCTTGCATGAATCAATAAATCCAAAATGGCTTCCACATAAAAGGAATAATTGTAAATCTGGTATAAATTTAAATTCTTCTAATAAATATTCTTCAAATTATTATCTTCCATGAAATTTCCCTTTTATTAAATTATTAGTACTATTTACCACAAAAAATTAGGATTGATTTAATTTAAAATTATTAACTTGATTTTTTTGGATGGTATTTTTATTTACTTTTAATTAGTTTTATGGGGTTGAAATAGTCTCTCTCACATTACATCTATTTCAACAAACTTTATTATCAAAATGTCAGTTAACAAACTATATTATCATGAGTTGTCTTAACAAACTATATTATCATGAGTTGCTTTAACATGAAAGTGTTAATGTGACAATCAATTAATAGTCCTTGTATTGAAGTCATATGAATCCTAAACTCAATGGAAATATATTAAGGTATGCTCACAAGATTTGAACCTTGATGTATACTATAAAAATACTTACTCCTCATTACTTTCCCTAAATCCATTGGACTAAAAATATCAATGTTAATATTTGGGTAGAAATTGTAGAGAATATGAGGGTGGCCTTGGACTTGCATTACATAAGTTTGACCCATACATTGAGATTCCTTCATGTATCTACAAGGTATCCACCCATAGGATGGAAAAATTGTATTATGATGTGGAATTAAATTACATAATTTGGTACATGTTAATGTACCCCCATGGTACCTTCATGGTTCAAAAATAAATATGTAATATATTAGGGTTGATTCTATAGTTTAGATGAGTGATTTATATTTCCCTTTTATGTAAGTGTCAATGTGCAAGATATGCACAAGTTTCATGTAAGAGTGCAAGTGTGTATTGAGATAAAATGCACAAGTGTCTTGTATAAGTATACAAATATGTAAAGTGAGGATTTGCACAAGTGTATTATATTATGAGTGCATGTAGAAGAGTAAGAGTCATGTAGAAGTGTGCAAGTGTCATAGAGTCAAGTATGCATGCAAGAAGAGAGTGAAGAGTCTAATATGCAAGTGGCAAGATGATAAGCCAAAGGTCATGGGAGTTGTCATATGGAGAGAAATAGTCAAGTACATTAAGAGTAAATTCTATGTATATATTGTGGAGATAAAGCTCTATACAATGTAAGGGAAAACAGTTTGTAATGATCTCCAACATACATTGATAATAAAGCTTGTATATATATTTTTGATCAATTTATATTTTAAGTATTCTTCATCATGTACATGAATTATTTTGTGCATTTTATATTCATATTTTATATTATAAGTGAATTATTTCATTATTATATTATCCTAGATATATATTTTATTACTCATATATAATTCTACTCTTGATTATTGATATTTTGACCTATAATACTATTGGCTTATTTACATTGGGACCTATGATATTTTGAGATATTTAGACTTAAAATCCAATAGTGGTATTAGAGCTACCACTTAACTCTATCTATTTTTGATAGAGTTATAATATTGGAGTCTATCCACTTTGAAAGTAGTAAAGACTTGGACTCTATTTTAAAGGTTTGATTGAGTAGATATTGAGGGAAAAAATAATATTCACCCTAATTTGGATGCTAGGTTATTTCCACTTGGTTTAAGGAAAACCAGTGAAGACTAGGACTAAGCTTGAAGTGATTAAGAGAGTCAACTAAGAAGATAGTTGGACGTGACTAAACTGGAAGTGATAGATAGTTGGACGTGAGGGGACATTCATAGTCACCTTGATAGTGAATTTGGATTCTCTAGAAAGAAAGAGAATAATTTTGTTCTTAGGTACGATCCAAGACATTGGAGATAGATATTCCAATAGATTGAGAAGCATCAAGGCTTCCAAGAGATAGAGAAGCATAAAAGCTTCCTAATATAGAGAAGCATATAAGCTTCTTAAATACAAAGATTGAGAAACAATATAAGCTTCTAGAAAATAGATAATAGTTGTATTGAGAAGTATAGAGAATAATCCTCTAGAGATAATGTATATAGAGGCATATATAAGCCTCTAGATATAAGGTATATGGAGGCATAGAGAAGAAGTCTGGTTAATTTGATACCCAGAAAGATAAGGCTGACTAGAATTCATACATATATTTTAGTATTGGCCTTAGAATCAATAAAGTATAATAAGGCATTCAAAAGAGCCCTTAAGATAAGCAAGAAAGATATCAAGAAGTGCAATCAGTCTAATAAGCTACAATTCATTACTGCATACTGTCATCCTAAAGCTAAAGAACATCATTCTACGAGTCATTAGCAAAATATTAGACAAGAATTCAAGTGTTATTCTAAGTGATACCTATAGAATATTGGACAGGTATATGAGCATTGCCACCTACAAAATATTGGATAGATATTCAAGTGCTATTCTAAGTGCCACCACTAGAAAAAAATATAGATAAGTATTTGAGCTTTGTTCTAAGCACTACCACTAGCAAAGAAGACCAGATAGGATTGGAGCACCATCTAAAGTACTTCTAGCAGTGAAGATCAAATAGGATTTGAGCACCATCTAAAGCTCCACTAGTAAGGCAGATCATATAGGAGGTGAGCACTATTTAAATCACTATTCATAGTGAAAAACTAGACAATAAGTTAAGCGCCATCTAAAGCACTATTTATAGCAAGTACTAGATAGGGATTTGAGCACCCTCTACAACATTATACATAGTCAATATTAAACAAAAATCCAAGTGCTATTCGAGTGTTATTTGAAATTATATTTGAGCGATGGCTTGAGTGCCATCTAAAAGAGCATTATCTTAGGTACTTTAATTATTGAAATTATATTTTTTTTATGATTTAATTATTAGGAGTTATAAGGTTTTTATGTTTTTATTACTAGAAGGAGTTATAAGGTTTTCTACTCTAGTTTGTAATTAATTTTTATTTTTTGAGTTTTTAATATTAAAGTATGGAGTGATAAGATTTTCTACTTCAAACAAGAGTTAAGGTTTATTTGATTTAAATTTCTAAATTTTAAGATTTGAAGTTATTTAAATTTGAAGTTTAAGTTTTCAAGTTTTTTAATTTACTAAAGTTTTTTTAAAGTTCTTTGAATTTTTGAATATTTACAAATTTAATAGGGAGTTAAAAGGATGACTACATCAAAGCTTTAGAAAATTTAAAATTTACAAATTTCTTATTTAAGTGATTATTGAGAAGTTCTTTGAAATTGTAATTTAATAACTTTGGAGATATAAAGTTTTTCAATTTCAAAAGAATCAAAATGGATAAATGACAAAGAGGAGCATCGTAGTATAGGAGAAATTACCAAATTGCAAGACCATACTATATGAGAGGGAAATGTGAAAATAAAAAGTTGTATAAAAAACAATCTTTTGAGTTCAAAGAAAAAATCATAAAAGAGTTTTTTCAAAATTCTTATTAAAGATGTGAAATAATATCACTTGAATCTCATCAACAAATTCAAAGAGAAAAAAATATTTGGTATATAGATTTAGGTGCTAGTCATCATATGACTAGAAACTTATATTGGTTTGAATCCTTAGAAGTCAAGGATAATATCTCACTAAAAATTATAGATGATAAGATATATCAAGTTCAAGGAACTGGTAGAGTAATACCTAGCATGCCATTTTCAGATTTTATGCTAGAAAATATTTTATATGTTCTTGGACTATCAACTAATCTTATCTCAATTGCTCAATTAGTTGAAAAAGGAAGAACAATGGAATTCAAATATATAAATGAACATAACAAATGCATTATCAAGAATCAAAGCAAAACTGAAGCTATAGGGTCAATCAAGAATGGAATATTTGCCTTAGATACAATGGGATTCTCTCAAGAAATCATTGAACATTTATTACCTCAAGATCAAATTAATGATAAGATGCCTGATTTTAAAAAACAATAAATAGAAAATTAGATCAGGCATAGTCCAAGATTAACTTAAAAATATCAACAATGGATGAACCCAAGAATTAAGATAATGAAGAAGGTTCTAGAGAAGTAGAGATTCATGCTCAATATAAGGTTTCATGAATATTGAAGGTCAAAGACCAAGATTTAATACTAAAGTCTTCAATAACCAAATAATGTAATATAGGGGGTGTTGGAGAATATTACATTATTTGGTACATGCTAATATACCCCCATGGTACTCGTTGTGGCTACTCCACAATGTACCCCAAAATTGGGGACCCACCTTTTTGCATAGTTTCCAAGAAGACCAAAGTGGCCCATATGCTAAAGATCAAAGAAAAAGCAAAACACCGCAAGGAGAAAAAGTGTCGCGATATCGCGACATGTTGCATTTTCACGGTCCAAAGCAAAGAGAAAAAGCAAGGAGGAAAAAGTGTCGTGATATCGTGACATGTTGTATTTTCATGGCCAAAAGAGAAGATAAAGAACAAGAAAGAAAAAGTGTCGCGATATCACGACATGTTGCATTTTCACGGCCAAAAGAGAAGAGAAAGAACAAGAAAGAAAAAGTGTCGCGATATCGCGACATGTTGCATTTTCGTGGCCAAGAGCAACAGAAGGGGGCAAAAGTGTCGCGATATCGTGACATGTTGCATTTTTGCGGTCCAAAGCAAAGAGAAAGAGCAAGGAGGAAAAAGTGTCTCGATATC
Source organism: Wollemia nobilis (assembly GCA_028583015.1). Taxonomy (NCBI): domain Eukaryota; kingdom Viridiplantae; phylum Streptophyta; class Pinopsida; order Araucariales; family Araucariaceae; genus Wollemia; species Wollemia nobilis. Next base: position 8,255,794 of record JAQPPZ010016858.1, on the reverse strand, counting down.
GCGACATGTTGCATTTTCGTGGCCAAGAGCAACAGAAGGGGGCAAAAGTGTCGCGATATCGCGACATGTTGCATTTTCGCGATCCAAAGCAAAGAGAAAGAGCAAGGAGGAAAAAGTGTCGTGATATCACGACATGTTGCATTTTTGCAGTCCAAAGCAAAGAAAAAGTGTCGCGATATCGTGACATGTTGCATTTTCATGACTCAAAAACGGCAGGCAGGTAGAGAAACAAAAGTGTCGCGATATCGCGACATGTTGCATTTTCACAACTCAAAGAGGGCAAGCAGGCAGAGAAACAAAAGTGTCGTGATATCGTGGCATGTCTAATTTTTGCCAAGGGAATAGAGTAGTGGACAGTGCGTCTGATATTAGTGATGAACACCAAGATAGTGAAACTGAAGACTGCATAATGACATGGACACATAAGGGTAAAATCCAATGAATAAGACAAAATTTTACATAAGGAATCTTTAATGATTTGAAATCATTTAAGATGGTCATTACACATGGAAGGAAGCGGACGCATGCCCATGTGGAGAAAAGGAAACATTTTTTTGAAATCAAACGAAAAGTGAAGAAAACCAAACAAAGGAAGCCAAACCATGGGAAGGTGAAATGAACAACCATTGGAAAATAGAAACGAAAAGCCTTTTTGGAAACCAAAACACATGCATGCACAAGGGAAGGTGAAACGAATAACCATTGGAAAATGAAACGAAAAGCTTCCTGAAAATTTTAAATATGTCAGGCAAGGATGTTTTGAAGGGTTGGAAACTGCTGCGAGTAGAGTTACAGATTTGAAGGCAAGAGGGCCATTCTGGACCTGTTTGAGTCATTTTCTTCCATGGACTGGTTTGGGAAAACCAAAAATGTTTGTTATTGTAAAATGACAAACTTTTAGTACAAAAAATTTTAGAAAGTTGCATCTTATGGACAAGAAAGAAGGAGTCATTTTCTGCATGTAGAATTAAATATCTATTTTCCCCTTTTCAGATTTTAGGCTTGTAAATGGAGTTTATGCAAGTTTTCTTGGTTGCTTCATGTGAATGTTTAAATCTAAAAACCTCATTTAAAACCCTAGGAGCCAACACTTAGCTTATCCAGATTGTGCTTGTTTTGCAAGTCCAATAGGTTAGGTTGCATGCATGAAAACCTCACATATTTGGTTTATCGGAATAGGATAGCATCAAACTGAATGTATCTTGTGTTCCATTTTCTGCATTTCATTTTCATCTTTTGCATTTTATTTTCCAGAAATTTTAACTTTTTTTTAATTTTCAGGCATTAAAATAAATATTTAAAAAAATTTTAAAATCCAAAAATAATTTCACCATTGCGTAGGTTATACTTTAGAATTCCAATACGCACTTTGAAATTTCATTTTCAGAGTTGTTTAGTATTTTTAAAATTCATCGAAGTTGCTGTTTTACTGCAGATTTTAAAAATTCGAAAATAGAAAATTTCCATTTTAAGGTCAAATTTCATTTTTTCAGTTTTGTTTTGGATTCATGAGCCTATGATGACATTCCCTTCATGAAAATTCCAATTTCATTAAAGGTTTTATGTTTTATGGCATTTTCACAAATTTCCATTTTGGCCTAAAATTACCCTCTCTTCATAAAAATTCTAATTTTACGAAAGAGGGGTAATTTGAGTATTACATTGAAGGTCTTTTCTTCAAAGCACTTAATTTTTCATCTTGATGAAAATTTGATTTCATTTTTCAGAGTCATCCCTAGGTGGGATGGCTAGTGTGGGCTTGATCATAGGCCATCCCTTGATGGGTTGGCCCAAACCGGCCTCAAAGAGGGGCCATTTTGAGTCTTTTATTTTGGATGTTTTGGGGCCATGCGAGGCCATTTGGATGGTGTATTATTGAGTTGCTTATCCCTGTCAGGTGGGGATGAGTCAGTATCGAGCACCAAATCTATTTGATTCCACGAGGGATGCCTTAACCACAGAGGACTAGGAGTGGCTAGATGCCATCGACCTCAAGTAGGTGACCCGATTAGAGGCTATCATAGGAGATCATGCATATCTGACTGCCCTGATTTATCTATGGGATCTGTGCACCAATACCTTCCACCTACCCACTAGGGATATGATGGTGATGTTGGAGGATGTCTATTAGATTCTTTGGATTTTGATAGAAGGGCGGCCGATCCGCACGACACCACAAGATCAAAGATAGGCAGTGCTCGAGAGGTACTTCAGTTATGATCTCGAGATGATAGAGCTGGACTACTTTATGGGTGGTATGCTGGTAGGATTCTGGAATGAGGCAAAGGTATTGGGGGTGAAGCATACAATACTGATGACGCTCATCTCCAATATGCTACTACCATATTCTTCTGGAGCGAGATTCCTATGGAACCTAGTGGAGACAGTGTTTTCACTGGTGGGGTCTACTATGGTGGAGCTACTGGTGATGGCATGGGGTACTACACTATTGGAATAGCTCTATGATGAGCTATACAAGATACACTTCCATATTCAAAAGGATATTGGGTGTAGATTTTTATTGCAGTGTTGGGGATGGAAGCACATAGCTATGGGGCAACCATAGGGGCTACCCTGGATGACTCAGGCATAGCTAGCAAATAAGAAGATAGGATACAATATCCTATGGTAGAGGGCTCAGGAGAGGGGATAGAATCGATGATTCACAGGTGAGGTGGCCTACTATGCAGATTTTTTTTCTCGACTCGGGGTAGGTTAGGTATTCTGGAGGCCATATAGAGATTGTCCAGAGTGGGAAGATGCTATTGTACAGCTCTATAGGGTGTGGTGATGCAGATGGTTGGTTGGATGACATTGCACAGAGTGGAAGTACTTCCATTTTGTTTGAGTGATGCAATATTTTGGGCTACACCAGGGGGTTCCTAGTGAGCCGATGCCTTATCAGCATTACGAGGATGAGAGGACATTGGCATGGTCGATGGTAGAGGTAGTGGCACGAGATGCAGATCCTATAGTGGACATTTCAGATGTGGATGATGTCAGGACTACAATAGAGTATGATGCTTGGTGGGTGATAGGCCAGGGTCATGGAGAGGGGCCACTGATGAGGGGTGCATCTAGGGAGGCACATCAGGATGTTTCTGGTGAGGACCAGGGTGAGGCAGGTGATTGGCAGGGACACAGGTTAGGGGAGCATGTGGATCTCCTGGACTTAGGATATCGAGGGGAATTGGGGGATGATGATGTTGGGGAAGAGGAGGTGTAGGCACCACTGATAGCACCAGGGGATTCATAGGTAGAGCTACGAGAGGAGCTACTCAGGGTGATGCAAGAGAGAGATATCCTACAGACACAGGTGCATGATGTATAGGCAAAGCTAGCAACCCAGCAAGCTGAGGTATAGGTGGCTCAGGCTAAGGTAGCATCTCTTTGGGTATAGCTACGATCTCGAAGCCCTACATAGGAGGATTATAGTAGTGGGTAGGTGACTAGGCTACAGGAAAAGGTGACAACTCAATTCTATGGTGGAGACTTACCAAGCATGATGTCGATAGGGGTAGGCTTATGCAGATGCACTGGAGACTGAGGTAGTATGCCTTGGTGGGCATATACGGGATGATGAAGGTTCCAGTGGGTCATACCAGAGTTGCCACAGTAGGATAGGGTAGTGCTCCTCTAGGCGGGAGGCACCAGGGTCTAGACAGAGAGCTGACAGGGTAGGTGGTAGCAGATATGGGAGTTCACAGAGGACTCCTACTACAAGTGAAAGTGTGAGTCATAGTATCGGTCTTGCGTGACCATGGTAGTGGCTTGCATGACTCTTTTTGTGTTTTTTGGATGTTTTAGCAGTGTGAAGTCTGAGGACTCACTTTATTGTAGCCGATAGGCAACATGATGTATCTTTTTATCCCCCCCCCCAACACACACACACACACATATATATGAGCTATTTTTATGTAGTTTATCATCATGTGTTTATTGTTTTATGAAATGTATGCAAATATATGCGATTTGATTTATGCAATGATGATGAATGCCTATGTATGCATATTTTTAATGTGATTTGATTTTATTTTGTACATGAATGGATGTATACTAAGATGGATGAATTTTGATCTAGAGGATGCAATGTGTAGACTACATGTATTATGCTAGCACCATAGATGATGTATTTTGCACCAACTCATATGTAGTGTTGTCATGAGACTTTTATAATGGATTTGTGAATAATGTAATTGAAATGAATGTGGTGAAGTGATATGAATGACACGTTACTTAGAAAATTCCCATTAGGTTTTCATGAGACTCAAACACTCTAGTCAACTCATCAAAAGTTTTATACTAACCATGCAGGACTTTTTGACAATGTATGAATCTTCTAGGACAACTAAGGTACTTCATATCCATGTGTGTGCAAGTGAGTTTATTCCTGTGAGATGCATAAGGATATCGCTAGTGCCAATTAGGCTCTCAACCAAACCTATACTGACGATCATCAAATGAATGCCACCATCGTAGGTTTTGTACTAAGTATGATTAGACCACTAGGAAATCTAGGTTACCAAATCTAGCTCATCCACATGCAAACATTGGTATACACATACGCCTGAAAGCTAATGTGATAGACATATTGTCATGTATGAGGCTACCGCCATTGATGAATAGGCTATCCACCAAACCCATAATGAGGATCACCTAATGGTTTTCCAAATGTTGAGAGTTCCAAGGATTCAAGCTCAGGTGTCTTTTGGTTATTCAATTGATTGGGATTACTTGCTCTCATATATAGTGATGAAAATCACTGTTTATTTTTCCCTTTTTAGTGACTATAATTACTGTTTATTTTGAGTTTTTTTTTCTTGAGCAAGGGGTTTGAGTAGTGGTGATAACCACTGTTATTTTTGATTGTTGCTTCTTGAGGATTTTGATTTCAAAGTTGAACTTGTGGTATTTTTGGCTTGTGGATGACATTGATCCTTTAGGCCTTGGGGATGACTACCCATCCTTCGCAGGGACATGTAGTACAAATCCTTACAACTTTAGGGATCAAAGGTGTTTGGAAATGTTGATGGGAAGCTTTTGAGATTTTGCTATGGGATGATGTTGATATTTTTGGCCTTGGGGATGACTACCCATACTTCGTTGGGACATGTAGTATCAATCCTTACGAATTTAGGGATCAAGGGTGTTTGGAAATGTTGATGGGAAGCTTTTGAGATTTTTCTGTGGGATGATGTTGATATTTTCTGCCTTGGGGATGACTACCCATCCTTCACGGGGACGTGTAGTACAAATCCTTATGACTTTAGGGATTAAGGGTGTTTGGAAATTTTTATAGTGGTGAAAACTGTTGTTGATTTTGGGGAATTGGGTGGGGAAGATCTTGTCCTTTTGCCAACTCTCAACATTCTTGAACCATTCGTACATGGGGATGAGCAGTTTGACCTTTTCGTTTAAGGTAACCTAGACCACTTCATGGATTTCATCTGTATTTGTGCAAAAATTAGATTGTTAATGATTAATTATGTTTGGGATATGATGTACGTAAGGCATAATCAATGCAAGACTCTACCTCCTAAAAATCAATCTATCCTGCTACAAAATCTGAGTAGACACTAGATATTTTTGAGTGACTGAAAATCCTACTGATAATATTTTAAAACAAATGGCTAAGTGAAGGGAATGGACACGACTATGGAAATGTGAAAAAATGTGGGTGAAAATGATAATTGCGGTATTTGAACTATGAGTACTTTCATGACATTGATTTTGAATGGTAAGTAATGTACCATCATGGTGCTAGACATGTATGCGCAACTCTAAAATATAAAGTGCTAATGATGAATATGCCTAAATGCAAGCGATGATAAAATGTTATGTAGTGTGATGTAATATTTTTGAATTTTAGAAAATTTGATGGATATGTATGTATGAAAGTGCAATGTGATGCATATATTTTTGTATTTTGGTGTTTTGATGATGTTTTTGAATTTTTGATTGATATGTATACACATGTGACCAACGGGCTTACTTGGGAGACATTGGGGCATTTGAGGGGGACCAAAGGGTTTATGGATGCCTTTGGGGCTTTTAGGTTTAACCTAGATGATCATAGATAGTCTAGGAGTATTTTTACTTGACCTAGATAGTGAGAACCTGCTAGGAGCCTTTTGGGTGACCTAGACGTGCAACGACACTTAAAAAGTGTCTACAACTGCCTAGGGGCATTTTGCTATGACCAAAGGGCTTAGGGATGCATTTGGGGCTTTTAGGGTTGACCTAGATTATCGTAGGTAGTCTAGGAGCATTTTTACTTGACCTAGACGATGAGAACCCACTAGGAGTCTTTTGGGTGACCTAGACATGCGATGGCACTTAAAAAGTATCTATGACTGCCTAGGGGCATTTGGTTGTGACAAAATGGCTTAGGGATGCCTTTGGGGCTTTTAGGGTTGACCTAGATAATCATAGATAGTCTAGGAGCATTTTTACTTGACCTAGATAGTGAGAACCCTCTAGGAGCCTTTTGGGTGCCCTCTAAGCATGAAATGGCCATAAGTGAAGGATTTTCAAGGGTTCAGGATCCTTGACACCTTCAAGTGAATCTAGGTGATAAGTTCCAGGCCCTATTTGACTAGTGATGACAAAGGGACCTAACTATTTTGTCATAAATTTGTCCCGCAGGTGGGACGACAAGCTGGAATTCGAATGGTTCTATTTCAGGATGAGATCACCAACCTGAAAGTCTCTGAGATGGAATTTCATATTATAGGTTTTTTTGAGCTGCTCTTGATACACACGTAGATGCTCAAATGCATTAATGCAATGCTCATCCAAAAACATAAGTTGATCTAGGTGAGCTTGTCATGCAGTATCATCCTCAATAAACTCCTGCATGGATATGCGTAGTGATGGGATTTCAAAATCTAGAGGTATGATTGCCTCATCACCATACATTAGCAAAAATGGAGTTGCCCCAGTGGGCATCTGAATGCTAGTTCAGTAAGCCCAAAGGGCAAGCTGCATTTGCGTATGCCAATCGGTATGATTCTCTTTGACTATTTTCTTCAATATGGAAATGTCTTGTTCGATGCTTCTGCTTGCCCATTTGCTTGTGGATAATAGGATGTCCAAAATATGTGTTGGATATTATACTTTGATATCAAAGCATACACATATTTATTCTTGAATGATTTCCCATTATCCGAAATGATATTGGATGGAATACCAAAATGATAGATTATATTATCCAATATGAACTTTGCTATGTGAGGTCCTATCGTAGTGGTAAGGGAAATTGCTTCCACCCACTTTGTAAAATACTTGGTAGTCGTGATGATAAATTTGTGGTTTCCCAAGGATGTAGGGGAGATTTTCTCAATTAAATCCAACCCCCATTGCAAAAATGGCCAAGTCGATTGGATCGATTGTAAGTCTTGGTAAGGTACATGTGTCAAGTTAGCATGGTGTTGAAATTTCACATACCTTCTCACATATGCATAGCAATATCGCTCTAAAGTTATCCAATAATAGCCCATCTAGATAATGTGCTTTGTGATGGCCGTGCCACTAAAATGGCCACCACAAGTACCATCATGTGCTTGGGCCATTGCCCAAGTCGATTCTTGATACTCTAAGCAATGAAGGAGGATTCCTTCATAGCGTCGATGGTATATGATGTCTCCTAATAAGATAAACTTTGTTACCTTTCATTTAAATGTCCTTTTGGCAGTGTGCGATAATCTAGGAGGGAAGTTACCAAGATTTAGGTACTCTCTAATTGGTGTGGACCAGTCCTATTGTGTGGAAGCCTCGATTGCATGAATCACCTATCCCTCATGAAGTTCATCCCGAGAAAATATAGATTGGGATAGAACTTGTAAGAATAGCATTATGCTACTATCAAAAGGGGTTTGGGGGAACAGAGTCCCCCAAGCGGCATGATTCAAGCACTTGTGAATGCATGATAATATCTCTTGATGAGGTTCTATTTGAATCAAGTGGACTTCTGGCATGGCTTGAGGGCTCTCACACTCAACTGCTGATTGCGATAGTGTCTTGACTTGAATGGTTGTCATCTCACCTGTGGGGTCTTATGGAATCAAGGATCCTAAAGATGCCATTGTATCCACAAAATAATTAGACAATTGAGGGAGTGCCTTGATGTCATACCATTCAAACGTTTCCAAGGATTTGTCCACAAGGGCTTTGTAGGCTTTAAAAATTGGGCACTTGCATTGGAATATTCCCTTGACATGGTTGACAATGAGCAAGGAGTCACCAAAAATATTGAGCTTGGTTATTTTAATGGTGATAGCCATTTTAAGCCCTATGAGTAAGACTTCATACTCAGCATTATTATTGATGCAAGGGAAATCAAGTTTAAATGATAGGGGTATAGGAGCCCCATGCGATGTGAAAAATATGATTCCCATGCCATCCCCTTGATCACATTTGGAGCCATCGAAGAAGAGGGTCATATCCTCCTGTGACTCAGGCTCATCAAAATTAGGTGATTATGATATTTGGAAGAACCCATCATCAGAAATCTCCATGCTAAGAGGTTGGTCCTCCTAGAGAGGAGCCTTTGCAAGTTGATCAACAATGACCTATCCTTTGATTGTCCTTTGTCCTATGAACTCCAGGTCAAATTTTATCAACAACATGATCCATTTTTTTGTGTGACTACTATGATAAGTATGAATCATCATGTATCACAATGGATTCTCTTTAGATACAACATACATAGTGTGGCTGAGCATATAGTGTCGTAGCTTCTTGGTAGAAAAAACCACCTCTAGATAACTTTTCTATGTATGTGTACTTAATATCATAGCTCACTAGGGTGCGACTGAGATAATATATGGCCTATTCCTTATGAAATTCAATATTTTGGGCTAACATGGCACCCAATGCGACCTCAGTAGCTGAGATATATAATCAGAATGGCACCCCTAGTCTAGGTGGAGCTAACACTAGCGGTGAAGCCAGGAATTGTTTAATTGTGTCAAATACATCCTGATATTCATTGTCCTAGTGGAATGTGACCCCCTTGTGTAAAATTTTGTTCATGGGTCTACACTTTTTTGACATCTGTGCTATAAAGCATTTGATGGATGCAATCCTCCCTTATAAGCTACGAAGTTGCTTGATGGTAGTCAAGGGAGGCATTTCAAGGATTACCTTGACTTTTTTAGGGTGCACTTCGATGCCTCATTTGGAAACTATGAATCCCAAGAGCTTTCCATATGTGATGCCAAAGACGCACTTCTTGGGATTCAGTCTCACATTATGTTCAATAAGGCGATCTAGGACTTTGTGCAAGACATCTAGGTGCTCATGACGTAATAAATATTTTGCCAATAAGTCATCCATGTAATCTTCCAAAATTTTATGCATGTAGTCATGGAAGATATATGTCATGGCATGTTGGTAGGTGGCACCGACATTCTTAAGGCCAAAAGGCATGACCTTGTAACAAAATGTTCCCAAAGGCATTGTGAACGTCATTTTGAGTTGATCTTCTGGGTTGATACAAATATGATTGTACCCAGAGAAGCCATCCTTAAGGGAGAGAATTTCGTGTCCTGTGGTGGCATCTACCAAGGTATCTATGCTTGGAAAAGGAAAATCATCCTTAGGACTCGCTTTGTTTAGGTCTTGAAAGTCGGTGCAAATGTGAATCCTCTCATCAGGATTCTTTACAGGAACCATGTTGGACAACCATGGTGGATAGTCTACAAAGATGACAAACTAGACGTACAACAGTTTTTGTAGCTCATATTTGACCATCAAGGCCACTTTTGGGTGCATCTTTCTCAGCTTTTGCTTGACAGGTTTGACTTTGGGGTCAAGCATGAGATTATGGGTGACCATATTTGGATCTAGTCCCGACATGTCTTTGTAAGACCATGCAAAAGCTGCCTTCTTTTCTATGATAAGGGCTATATAATTGGCTTGCTATTTAGGGGATATGCTTTCCCCTAGCTTGATATATTGCGGGTTTTTAGGATCTGACCTGATATCTCTATAAACCGTAGGTTCAATTGACATATGAGATCCCTCTTCCAACTGGTGGAGAGTGGGTATAAAATGGATGTCGTTAGCTAAATTTAAATATTTTATGGGAACCTTGGGTTCCTCCTTAGCATGGAAGACATCATGGGTGGGTCCTACAAAGAAGTGAAACAATCCACCACAATATCAATACTCAAAGGGTGATGGGGGTGAATCAGCGCGATCCCAATCAATCGCATGTAGGTCTAGATGGAGTGGTTTGGAAGGATTAGTTGGGTTGTGAAGTGGTGTGGTCAAATAAATGGAGATCATATTGATGAAATGTGTTTGCTCTCCAGGACCACATGCATGTGACTGTGTATTGGTGCTATCTCTCACCCCTAGATGTGGCTCTAGGGGATGGGGATCTCTAGATCCTATCTAGAAATAGACTGTAGGAGAGGATCGTTACACTCAAGGATCTCCATGTGTGTGGGTGGGTCAGGGAAGACCTCATGATGAATCTGGCCTAGATTGATAGACCTTGCCCTCAATTTTGGGCCAACATGTAACTGATGATAGACTTCATCTATGTCAATATTCTCGTGATGATGTCACAAATAACAAGGACCCAAGTATACCCTCTATGTGTCATCCTCATAGTCACTATCATATATGGGAACCTCATTGTTGCCCCTTGGGATTGGGAGATCAGGTAGGTGTGGTCCCATATATGCTAATTCCTCATAATCATCATCATGGATGAGGATTACTTCATTATCATATTGTAGTGCCTCAAGCTCCCGAGGGCCCAACTACTAAAGTAAATTAACTGCTCCCCCCAGGAGGTCTATCTTCCTACAAATGAACTGACTCTTTATGAGGAAGGAGCTTCCACCAAACATGATCAGGGAAAGGGAATAGATGTATGATGCTTTCTTGTTGGTAATTAATGGGGACAATTTGTGAATGATCACTGTCCGAATCAAAAGGATCATATGGTGCTACCTCATAACCTGACTCATCCTCTGAGGTCCACTCATATGAGGTGCCTGGATTTAACTCATCACAGACATGGGAATATCTCTATGACCCTTCCCATCTCTCAAAATGTGGAAGAATGTCACTGGGAATTGTGGGGTTCCCATCTAGCCATGGAAAATAATCTCCCAAGGAGTAGACTATATTGGGATTGGCATAAGGGTCTTGGCCCAACCCACCTTTGTAGCCTATATTCAAGCGATTTAGGCTATCTAAGAGGACATATAGAGGCAATGGATTGTTGTATCCCATTCCCGACTTGTCATAGGGTATTTGATATTGTGGTTGACAAGGGATTCTGGTGCCCTGCTCATACAGGTCTAACCCATAACTATGCCAGTTGCATAGTTCAAGGTATTTTAGGGTGAAGTTAGGGTTAAAAAAGTAGTTGATATCCTCTCCAAAAGGTTCCTCATATTCCTCCTACTGTTGGTAAGGTTTGATGCCATAGTCAAGGCCCCCATAGATAAAGTTCATTTTATTAGGGAGAATACCAAGAGGCACGATAATACCTATGGGAAGACAGGGTCTACCCATGTCTTGCACCGACTCTAAAGTAGGAGTAGTGATAACATTCCTAACCATGTACTCTCCCAATATGATAGAAGATAGATGTACTGTAACCTGGGGCTACAGATAGAAGAGGGATGAGAGTGAGACTTGATCTGGCTCATTTTTTTGCCTCATGTGGTGTCTCTTCATCATATGGGCTAAGTATCTCCTTTGTAGAGATGGTGGATATGATTGGTTGGTCCTCCTCAATGGACTGCTTCTATGGGTTCCTAGGCAAAGGATCCATTGGTGTATTAAGCATCTGGGGTGGGACCAATGATGAGGAGGGTATGGTATGCTGTAGCAATGGGGTCAAACCTCGGCTAGATTTATTCGGTTGAAAATCTAGATGTATCGATGGCAAGGTCGACTCGGGTAACTACTGCACCATGTTGCAGTACTTGAAGGGCTCTAGGTCCATAGGGACGACATGAACTTGCCCTTCGTGAGTGTACTTGAGGCACTAGTTAGTGATGGAAGGGACGCACTTCATGTCCCTGATCCATGGTCTTCCTAAAAAAGTATTGTACGCCATATCACCCTCTAGGATGTGGCACATCGTCAAGATGATATTTTCCCCTACTTAAATAGGTAAGATGATTGTACCCACCATTGAGCATATGGCATCATTGAATGCTAAAAAGGTGTAGATAGATGTGACAATATGAGATACTAGAAGCTTTAGGTGCTTCAAAGCTGTTGTAGTTATGATGTTGCTCGAAGACCCAATATCTATCAAGACTCTTTTATATGATGTTCTATTCACATGTGCGATAATGTGTAAAGGGGGATCCACCATATCATGTGGAACCAATTTAAGTTCATCTTCTAGAAAAGTAATTACCGGTTTTGTGAATTGTCGCACATGTCCCACAAAGTTGTTGAAATAGTTAGACTCCTGGGGCTGAAGCTCAATCGTCTTAAGGATCTCCATAAAGGGTTCTATATGAGGTTATGATTGTTGGATGAGCTCATAGATGGAGAGCCAAGAAGATGTCATTCTTAAGCTCTGAGTGAGCTTGCTTTTGATGGTAACTATAGTCCTAGGAGGGAGGCTCAGTCCAGTAGGCAGTATAGGCTATGATGTTGAAGGGAAATCACTCTGAGCCACAGGTAGTGTGGTTGGACTTGGATACTACTTGTTTCTTATCACAATACTGATCATACCAACATATCCTTACTTAGGATGGGTATGGTGAACCTCGTTCACTTGGGGCATTGGTTTGGCCTGCTTTGCATGGGTAGGTAAGGGGTCCTTAAAGACCCCCATCTATTGGTTGTTTGATACGATAGGGTTATCTACATGGAGGGCATTCCTATCAATCAGGTATTGTACTAGATGTTTGAATTTATAGCACATTTGCACATCATGCCTATTTTCCCTATAAAATTTGCACTATAGGTTTTCTCTGTATCCTTTGGGATTAGGTGCATTAGGGTCAATAGGTCGACTGTCAGGTAGATGGATCACATTATTCGCAAAGAGGTGATAAAACATTGAATCCATAGACTCTACAATGGGTATTAATTATTGCTTGGGGCGACGGTGTTGATTTTTCCCTTGACCATTTTGGTTATCCTTGGCATAGTTCCTGGGGGTGGCTTGATAATTAGGCTTTCGAGGTGGCGCAAGTGGCACTAGCCTCAAGAAACTAATGGAAACCTTATTTATTACTACTGGATTAGGTTGCACTGGGGTGTTCTTAGTGTTCTTACTCCACTCCTTGCGAGGCTTCGCAATATCACCCTCTTGAATCTTGATTTCTTAGATGATCCTAGCCTATGCTAAGGCATCTTCAAGAGTGGGGTATTTTTGCAACTATAGCAACAAAGAGATTGGATTTAAGCAAATTTTGGAGAACATCAAAGTCAAATCCGACATGGGGAGAAGATAAGGTAGCTTTGCAAGTAAGGTTCACCATCTATTGCTATTATTTGTTATTGACTCATCATCATATTTTTTTAACCCAGCTACATCGGCCAGCGTTGCCTTCCCATTGGTATTGAAGGCAAAACACTCTAGGAATGCATCCACAAGTTGGTACAAATTATGGATGCTATGCTTAGGGAGTTGGTAAAACCACTCAGAGGTAGGGCCGACGAGGGTAGTCACAAATGTTCTCAAAAGCAAAGCATCGTCATCATGTATGCCGAAGCATTGGTCTAATAACCTAGTGACATGTTCTTGCTCATCCTCTTCTCCCTTAAAGGTACCCAACTGGGGCAACTTAAATTTTTATGGATAGGGAGGTGTAGGTACTAACAGATGGATAGGTTGACTATGTAATTGACACATAGTGGGCTTTTGAGATCCTGACCTAGAGGATTTATTCTCTACTGACTCTAGGAATTCTAACAATGCTTTGTAAGGACCTTAGGACTTGATATCCTCATATTTATTCACATCTTGTGGTGGAGGTCTAGGCTCCTCCAACTTGGGGTGAGGTGGTGGTAAGTCAACCCCCTACATTGGTAAGGCATCTCAACATATTCTATTTTTGGCACGTACTCAATATAAGCCCCGTAAGGCATCTCTCGAGTTTGCCTATGAATGGGGGTATCTACCCATGGTGGGCACCCTATGTTTGGCCTGGGATGCATCTCCCGATATGGCCTATGAGGTCATGGAAGCAACATTTAATAAGGTCTCGAGGACCTCTCTCGAAAGAGCATAGGTTTCCTTAGATGGACCTCTTGCCTATGTGTCTTAGGAGTAGGGAGCCTCTCTCAAAGTTTTCTGGAATAGCTTGTTGGTTTGCTATTCGATCCTTTCTTTCTTAAGCTAGTGCAAGCGATCTAGTTGATCTTTATCCCACCAAAATTGCTTGAACTAAGCTTGGAATTCTATATATCTCGCAACCACTTGCCTAATTTGATCTGAAGTGCGAGGCCTAGAAGGCCTAGGAGTCTCACCCTGGGGTCGACCTTGTCCAAGGTACTCTGTGTTCTTCATAGGGCACTTACCTCTTTTGAGGTTTGCCGCATTGACTTGAGGCTTAGGCTGGAACATGTGTTCATTACATTCAACTAGCATAGAGGCACATCGGGCATGCACGGTATATTGTTCTTGAGGAAAATTTGGGATCTCCTCATGTATTCCCTCCTAGATGAGGAAAGGTAGGGCTGATTTGGCTCACCTAGACCGACGGGTGTCATTCCCATCAGGTTGCAAGAGCTTATGTATCCTATCAAGGCAACGTAGAGGTAGAGTCATATCAACTTGCTCCGACCAGTGTGTGAAATCATACTCCTACCTCTGCTTAGGCGTGTCAACCCTAGTGGGTATGTGGACATATGGCACCACTCTATCTATTAGTGCCTCAGCGCGTAGTTACATTTCACTAAGGAAGGCCTGTGAGATATCTAAATACCAAGAACACTCTCCTAAGTAATTCTCATCATCCCTCGGGGTGTCTTGGAGAGTATTCCTTCGAAGATGAGGTTCATGCCCTAAGGTGTTAGGGCTAGGTGGAGTGGAAGCTTGCCATGGAGGTATAACCAAGTTCCTAGGGCTATATTGGAGACAATTCATGTCTCCTAATCCACTCTCTATAGCTTTTTCCCATGATTGGGCTTGGTTGCGGGTGCACACCATTGCGCTCCTCTATTAGTACCCTAAAGTGATTATCTTCTTTACAAATTCTTAATGAAATAGTAAACAAGAAAGAAATACTCAATAAGATAGATGATTATCTCTTTTAAGTTTTAAGTGTAAATCCCTAAACTATTTTGTGTGTTTCAGATGTGTTGTTTGTAAAGAATGACCTTGTGTCACGTGTTTGAAATAGTTTTGGATTGTAATCTCATGTTCAATTGGATTTCACCTATATACTCGCAACTCAAAAACCTGACTATGAACTTTAGGTTCCTTTATCCCACCTATAATGTGTGGTGATGAGGTCCACACATAGCCAGGGAGCACAAGTCCTACTAGTTCCTCACCCAGTTCACCCGTAGTCTATGATATGCCTCCTCGAAGGGTGATGCATGCTATAATCCACTGGCTATGATGGATATTGGAACCGGCCTTGGGAAGATGGATTGGGTTCATGGGATTTGAGCCAAGTGTATGGAGATGAAACCCACCATCACTTGAACTCTACTAGTGGATGGTAATGAAGTCCACCTCACTAGCGTTTACATGAATCATGGTGTGTGTGGTTCATTATTATCCGAAGCAATCAATGACTATTCACTAAATGCATGCAATAGGTGCATTTTAATTTAAGAAGAATAAGATAAGGAACCTACAAATTGAATTTATGAATGCAAATCCTACATGCTAACCTACCCAATGGGTAAGCCACAAGCAATCAACCAAACAAATGCATTACTACTACAAGTTATTTTGATTTTTATTCTTCCTTTTGCTATGTGATGTTATAAGAAAATAAAAAATGTAACTTTTAACATTTCTATGCAAACAAATGAAGCAAGAAAACTGATTTTTTACAGTCTTTGAAAATGTAGCAGAAAATCAGAAGGTTTAGGCCCTTACCTTGTCCATTTTGAAGCCTCCAAATTCTAAAAATTTGGGCATAAATATCTCTGTTTCACCACCACTCCAGGGTGGGGAGAGTAGCAGCTCCACCACCATCCCAGGGTAGGAGGGTGAAGCCACCATCCCAGGGTGTGCCAGATATAGCCTCTGCCACTGTTGCAGGGTGGGGAGGCGAGCACCTACAACACAAAAGGGGCAAAAATGCAAGTAAGAAGCCAAATTTTCATCCAAATAAAAAGGGAAAAGGGTCCCACCATGATCGCCACTGAAGTAGGAAAAAATGGTGCACAAAATTATGTGGAACAATAAGCGTATCTACCCCATATCGCTAATGAGCATAAAAAAGGAAGCATGCATGCAAAAGGGAAAGAATAACAACAAAGGAAAGTGAATCAAAGCAAGTATTTTCTCATTAATTTATTGGATCCAATCCAAGGATACATCAGTCCCCTTGAGGTCTCAAAAGGGTGTTACAATTTTTACAATATTGGGTGCCCAAAGACCAAGTATTTCACAGAATCCTGGTGCACATCTAATGTTTCTCCGCATACCCACAATCAAGGTGGGAAATAAAATGCCACAAATAATTTTATCTAGGTTCTATTATGTCTAATATTGCTTCCCAAATCCTTATGAGGACCTGCACCTGCACACAAGGAAGCAAAAGAGGTCAAATAGCAAGGGTGTATGGTGAAAATATGCAATCCCCACAGGGGAAAAATGGCATATGAATTAAAAGTGCATCAAATTATATCCAAATGATTTGAAAATTTGTAGAGATGTTAAATAGGAGGTTTTGGGAGGATATCACCCAAAAAATATCAGAAATTGCACCCGTAGACCCCTCAATTTAGCATCGCCCGCCTATAACCTATGAAAAGGAAGACAACAAAATATCAAACCTAAACTCATCCAAAACTCATGAAATTTTGTCATTATGCATAAATTGGAATTTAAATACAACCCATATGATAAAATTTTCCAATTGGAGCCCGGATATACCTGCATAAAATTGGGGTGCCCGGATGGGCGCTGCGAGCCTACGAAAACTTAAAAATAGCATAACTCATTAATTTAACTCCAAATGAACTGAAATTTGAATTTTAGCATCATGGAATAATTTAGAATATAAATAATTAAAAATAGTAAAGAAATTGCTTAAGAATTTACCCTCGTCCTGGGGGGCGATGGTGACTACAACTATTTGGGGGCACCCTAGGAGGGTATACCCACCAAATATGACCACTTTTTGTTACCAAACCACTAGAAGATGTTCCTAAACAACCTAAGGTGTGTTTTTGTCAAATTTGGTGAATAAATTAACCCATATGGAAAAGTTACGCTTGGATGACCTTCTTGAAGTCACTCGCTAACCTCCTTGGCAAAAGGGATATTACGAGGCCAAAAAGGTGCAATAATGTGAGGGGAAATCTTGAAAGCACTATTTTGCATATCATAGAACTCCTATTTATGTTTTTGTGTGGGTATTGAACCCATTTTATAGCCCAAAGGGGCTCATGTGCAAAAAGGCATGCATGGCAGGAGGTGCCACTTGTCAAATGGGAGGCATGCACAGGGTGTGGAAGAGAATCTCTCAATTTGGCCATCATAAAGATGGATTTCATAAGGATTCCCTATCCTCTACCTTTCATTCTTTGTTTGGGTGGTCAAATGGCTATTTATGGGTGCCATTTGGTCAAATTTTAACTTTTTCTAGGTCAAAATTCACCACCGTCCCACCCTAGGACGAGGGCTCACCACCATCCCAGGGTGGGACTATGGGAATATACCATTGTTCCTAGGGTGGTACGATGGTGAATTTTGGGCCAAAACCTCCCAAAATTGGGCCGGTAGCCTCCAAAACCCTTTTTGGAGTGGCTAGAACCACTGTGAGCCTTTTGAGGGCTGCCCAAGGGGCCATGTGATGTCAATTTGATCATTTTTTGTGGATGCTTAATCGGGTTTACCACATTTTAGTGTCTACAATAGGCCCATGCATACTCCCACTAGAAGTGAGCCTTGTGGTATCACCATCGATATATCTAAAGTGGGAGATAATGGTACAACACCTCATGAACCTTGGCATGATAGTCTAGATAGAGTCCTAGTATAGTTAGGCTACAAGACTACCCCTACGACTTCTCATCTTGTGAGCATGCATAGCGATAGTACCATTAGGACTGTTAGAGAACCTGGAGAGTGCTCTGTGCATTATCAAGATATGTGTCCTCCTACATCTCATGCAGGCACAGAGTATGAGAAAAAACTAGACACAAATGCCATCTTCATGGACAAGGGCAAGAGCATGGTAAATAAGTCCATTGGGGGACACACCCATAAGTTTGCTTGAACAAAGCATACACACCAGAGGCCTCAAACAACCAACCATATAGATAAATCTCATAGAATGGTGTTTGAGCAGAGACATTATATCCTCCAAGACCAATTGGAGGATGTTCATGTAGAGCAAGAATGCCTTGAAAATGAGAACACTTAGAGGCAAAGGTTCATAAGAAAATGTTTATACGAACAACACATGTGCAAATAACGTATACTTGATTAGAAGGAGCATTCTGAGAGGGAGTATCAATTATCTAGTGTTGGCTTACATCCCCTAGTGAGTACAGGGAGCACATTGATAGACGAGCTGCTTTGTAGCCCAATTTGCACCCTGAGCACATAGATACTCATACTTGCCTTACGATCCAACACAGAGATCGATGCCCTACATATGAACATTATGGGCATAGGTAGTATGAATATGAGGTGGGAGAGGAATTAGATAAATAATATCCTGAGATCTCCCTAGTCAAAGAGGAGGATGAGCCTAATCCTTCACTTCGACCGAAGATGAATCTACCTCCAAAGGTGCTTCCAAGGCAATCTAGAGAAGAGGAGTTCCTATATTCACAAGCCTATAAAGCCTTGGTAGAAAAGGTTAGAGCTAGTGAGAAAAAAGGGATGAATTATAGAAAGCCTAACTTGAGTAAAATTCATAATGAACCTTGTTGTGGCTGATCCACAACACACCCCAAAATTGGGGACCCACCATTTTTGCATGCTTTCAAGGAAGACCTCAGTGACCCAGATGCTAAAAATCAAGAAAAAGGCAAAATTGCACAAAAATGAAAAAGTGTCACGATATCGCGACATGTTGCTCCATCGCGGCCAAAAATGAAAAAGTGTCGCGATATCGCGACATGTTGCTCCATCGCGGCCGAAAATGAAAAAATGTCGCGATATCGCGACATGTCAAGCTTTTGCGGCCCAGGCAAGCAGGAAGAGGCATTGATCGAAAATTGTCGCGATATCGCGACATGTTGCTCCGTCGCGGTCCAGAGAGGAGAGAGAAAGACAAAATGGAAAATTGTCGCGAAATCGTGACATGTCACAAAATCACGGTCAAACCAGTCAAACAGGGCAAGGCACTAAAGTTGTCGTGATATCGCGACATGTCGCATTTTCACGACCTGAAGCAGCAAGACATGCCAAAGATGAAAAGCGTCGCGATTTCACGACCTGAAGCAGCAAAGGGGTACGAAGCAGAAAAACGTCACGATATCGCGACAGGTCGCATTTTCGTGGCTCCAAGCAGCGAGATGGTACGGAATAGAAAAGTGTCACGATTTCATGACAGAAAGCCGCAAGACAGCTCCAAATGAAAAGGCATCGCGATTTCACGATAGAAAGCAGCCAAGGTGTACGGAACAAAAAATTGTCACGATTTCACGACAGAAAGCAGGAAGGTGGTGCCAGAAAGAAAAATGTCACGATTTCGCGACAGAAAGCTGCCAGAGTGTAAGAAACAAAAAAGTGTCGCGATTTCACGACAGGAAGCAGCCAAGGCGTACGGAGATGAAAAGCGTCATGATTTCGTGACAGGTTGCAGCCGAAGGCATACGGAGATGAAAAGCGTCACGATTTCATGACAGGAAGCAGCCGAGGCGTACGGAGAGGAAAAGCGTCGCGATTTCGTGACAGGTTGCAGCCACAGGGCCCGATAGCATAAAAATGTCACGATTTCGTGACATGTCTCATTTTCATGGCGCATGAAGGCGGACAAGGCTGTTGGTAGGAAAATGTCGTGATATCGTGACATGTCGCGTTTTCGCGGTGAAAGTAGAGGAGCAAAGCTGCATGCATAAAAACATCGCGATATCGCGACATGCTATTTTTTGTCACGATTTACACGGGGCCATTACAGAACATGCAAAAAAGTGCGAAACACGTGGCGTACATGTGTAAGGGCTGCAGAGGCGTTACAGTTCATAGAGAAGATCAAGCGTCTCAATGTCGAGCATAAAGTCAAAAGCAATGGAAAGGCGGGGAAGGTGAAACGAAGCAATCTGGAAGACGAAACGAACCATCGTGGAAGGAGAAGCAATTTACCAGAACTTTAAAAGTGAAAGCATAGATTGGTACGAGGGTCGAAAATCGCTGCAGCCAGAGTTGCAGGTGCCGAAGGCGAGAAGCCATTCTGGGCCTACTTGGGAGTGTTTTTCTTCCCCTTTTTTTGGTTTTGAGAAAACCAGAGATTCTGCTATTGTAACATGATTTATCTTTAATGTAGGAGTGTTCAAAAATTTGCATCTTGTGGGCAAGAAAGAAGGAGATCTTCTGTGCATGCTATAGATTTAATGTTTATTCTTTCATTTTTCAGATTTCGGATTTATAGATAATGTTAAATGCCACTTTTGTGGGTTGCATTAGGCGAATGTTCGAAATTTGAATTTTATTTCAAAACCCTTTGAATCAGCACTTAGCTTATCGGGATTGTGCGTGTTTGCAGGTCCAATAGGTTAGGTTGCATGCATGGAAACCTCACATCTTCGGTTTTTCCAGAACGGGATAGCATCAAACTGAATGCAATTTTAATTTCTTTTTCTTTTGCATTTTATTTTCTTTTTGCTGCACTTTATTTTTCAGAAGTTCCAATTTTATTTTTCAAGCATTAAAATAAAATAAAAAAATTAAAAAACTTCAAAATCCATAAATAATTCCTTCATTTTATGGCATTTCATTAAATTTCATTTTGAAGTTACAACATGGTTATTTAAGGACCAAATCACATTTGCTTTATTCGGGTTCAATGAACAATCATTAAAGTTTCACGATAAAATAAACCACAGTGCCCCTTGTTTTCAGTTACTTGCAACCACTAAGGTGTTCCAAGCATTTTAATTGAATATCTTTATTTGAGATTATTAATACACAGATGCAAAATGCTAACATAACGAGAACCTTGGAGAAGTTACATGTTTAATTTCTTTGCAAGCGAGAGGATTTAGAACCCAAATCCTATCGGAGAGTGTGTTTTCACAATCGGGTGAAAATACCACTCAACAGATTGGCGCTAGAAGGAGGGCATGAAAAGGTTTATTTTATCGTGATTTTAGATGCTACGGGTTTATAATTGTTTAAGAGCTTTACATTGCTAAATATTTCAAGTCCATTTGATTAGCATCTTCGGCCTCCTCTAACACCACTCAACAGATTGGCGCTAGAAGGAGGGCCTGAACCGGTTTATTTTACGGTGATTTAAGTGCTATAGGGATTTAAATTTTGAATATTTCATGCCTGTTAATTGTTATCTTTACTCCTCTAACACTCAGCAGATTGTTAAAAGGACGGCCTGAATTGGTTTACTTTATTCTATTTTAAGCAATTCAGGTATGCTGTATATTATTCTGATTGTTCATACAAAAATAAGGTGATTTGATTTAATTTTGAAAATTTTGGTCTTGACTAACAAAGTGTTGTTTCATGCAATTACTTTCATTTGATTTTTACATCTCTTGGTTGATGCTAACTTGATTTTTTTTTTACCTTGCAGGTTGAATATTCAACAGATTTGGTTCTAAAATTACATTTTAAGTTTCACTAATGGCAACACTTGAGGAGCAAATGGTATCCCTGAGAGCTGAAATAGTGTCTCTAAGAGAGAGAATGGTATCAATGATAGAGGATCATTATAAGGGTTTGTCTATACTGTGGTACCCTATCAAATTCCTACAATGTTATTGGATTTTTTACGGTGTTTTAATCAAGAGGTGCCACTAGGATACTTGCAAAAATTGCATGTCTACAAGAATACATTATGTCAATTCCAGGTGTTCTATGAGGAGGTAGCTTGTAGGTTATTTGCATACATTTTGGATGATAAACCATTCTTTTGGTACAGCCAACTACCCATGGAGGTTAGGACTTCTTGGATACAACTAGAAGCAGCCTATCTTTATCATTTTGGTAATCAGGTTGACTTAGAAATCCTGAAAAATCAGTTTTCCTCCATATGTAAGGAGCCTAATGAATCCTTGAGTCAATTCAATGGAATATTTCATGAGTTGCACTCCCAAATGTGGGAAAATTTTAACACATTAGAAGAGGAAGCCATGGAAGTATACCTAGGAGCCATACACCCCACACTTGCTTCACTCATTGAGGAAAAAGCTGAGTGGTTTGTCTTTAGAGAAAATCCATGAGATCTTAGAAGAGATAGAACGACAAGGTCTTGAAGAAGAAAAGGCACAACATGTTCATATGAGAGATTGTCCTTCTAAAGATATTGATGCCAACCTACACCAACCATCAAACATAGCACCCTCCACTCCAATGATATCTAAGGTAAATGATCAAGGGGATGAATTTGAATATCCAAATCTTACAACCACCTTAGATGTAGTCCATGGGGAGGTGCAAATTGCTAAGCCAACATCCGCTAGTGAGGATTATGCAGAAATGATCTCATTCATAGAGATACACGATTATTCGGATGAAGGGGTTCTAAATTCAACAATGTTTGATATATGTGATAGGATGGAACCCACCATAGAATTGAATGAAGTGGTTGAAAGTGAAATTGGAAGAAAACCAATAAATGAATTTGAAGACATGATAGAGTTTCACCACTTGTTCTTGGAAGATACTATTGATGAGATGTGTAAAATTAAGGATCAAGAAATTCTTCACCCTCCAAATTATGATAATGAATCATGGGTTACTAATTTGGACGATGATAGCCTTACAAATTTGAATTCAAGAAATAACCCACTTTTGGAAATAATTGAACCATCTAAGGAAGGTGAAGATGAGTTTGATGAGAAGCACATTGATGAATTGGAAGATGTTGAAGAAGTAGTTGAACGTCACCACTTGATTTTGAAAGATGATTATTATGATGCTTGGAAGAAGTGGGAAGACTTCACTCATTCCAAAACTACTAATGAAACTTGTGTGCCCATTGATATACAGGACAACATAATCGCCTACTCAAAGGAAGACTTTACAACTCCTGTACAATTTGAGGATGTTTTGGAAGAAAGTTTCAAATCTCATCAAATTTTGAAAGATCATGATGATTCTATTACCAAGGACAAAGAAGAAAAAGAATTGATGAATGAATCAAGAGATCATGTCACAAACATCATGGAATTTCATTCTATGGATCTGGATGACGATTTTTACAATGGTTGGGGGAGATATGATGATGCATTCTTTTCTCACATCTCTATAGATGAAACTCATATCTCACTTGATATGCAAGATATGGAAACTTCCACCTCACATGAAGAGATACCATGGATAGTGAACAAAGAATTAGAACCAAATGATAAAGAGATTGATCAATTGGAAGCAACTCAAATGAAGGATCATCAAGATGAGTCATGGGACATACACTTTGACCAAAAACATTTGAGGGTTGAAAAAAATAAAAAAGGAATGTTAGTAGATTTGGGTGAGGATTTGCATGACCATGTTTTGAATTTGATTGATGTTTATGATGAAATGTCGTTAAAGGTGAATGAAAAACAGGGTATGATTTCTAATTACACCTTTGATAACATTGTTTCAATGAATGAAAAAGAAGTTGATGCACTTGAATTGTTAAACCAAATTCATCAACAATTACTAATTGAATCTAGGGTAAAAACTTTTAATGATCCTAATTTAGTAAATATCCTAGATGCTTGTAAATTGTTACACAAATTTGATTGGCCTACAAATTTGGAAAATGATTTGGCTTTGAAATTTGTAGAAATAGGCTCCTACTTACAAAATTGCATATTTGAAAAAGATAGCCTAATTCTAAATCAAGGAGGGAATTATGAAGTTTACATTTTAAAGAATAGACATGATAAAATTGAAAATCATTTATTGTCTAATCATTCTAGTAATTTGATGCTCACCTATGGGAGTATTATTGGAACTAAATCAAATTGGTATGGTGAGCATGGCAAGTGGAAATTTGTTGCATTGTTTGGTCTAGTCTTGTTTTTGTGGGATTCCCACAACATTTGGCATGCATATCACGTTATATTTTTGTTGAAATGTTCTAATCATGTTTGGGATCCAGGAAAGTGATAGTCCAAGCTTTGCATCATCTTGTATTATAGTGTACATTTGTATATAGATTTTGGTTTTTGGTTTTGGGTTTGTGTTTTCAAGTTTCATTTTGGGATTGCTATTTGGATTTGGATTTAAGTTGTGTGTTGGCCCTTTGGACATTTTTGGTTTGTTTATGAAAAAAAAAAAAAATTGGTTTTGAGATGTCAACTTATGCCTAAAATCAGGAGAATATGAAACATTGGAATTGTGTTGTAGAAAGCTCCACAAGTAACACAAACATTTAAATGATATCGTTTGAATCTTGTGATGCATGAAGTTGTCAGTTTTGCACATTATGGTAAAGTAGATGATATATTCCAAAAGAAGCAGTGCATTCACATCTCATGTCACATTCCACATTGCATATATACATGTCATCTCAAGTTACATTTTCATTTCATGTGCAATCATTGAGAAGGTGTCGAATCCTCTTAGGGTTATTCTATAACATAAAACATAAAAAAATCCTAAGGTTGGGAACTGATGTCCGAACTATCTTGAACCAAGCACATTCCATGCACATTAAAAGAATCTTGAGCAAAATGGTCAAAACCATACTTGGATGAAAAGGTGAGGTGAAAAGAATATTTCATGTTTGTCCTATCATGCAACATAATCCTTGAAAAAGTGGTTTTTACCACTCCCATAAAAGCTTAAAGCCTAAAACCAGAGTAGTAAGGATAGGGTTAAATCCTCATCGAACTTAGGTTGAGGATCCAACTCCCCAAAGCTCCGATTTGACCTACATGGAGTAGTAAGGATAGGACATAATTCTCATCTCGCTTAGGTTGAGAATCCGATTCCCCAAAGCTTCCATTTTTCCCACTTCATCATAAAGCTTGGATTGGAAGGATAGTACTACATGTCCTCTGCAAAGGATGGGTAGTCATCCCAAAGGTCCAAGAAATAAAAATATTTCCCATTTTCATCTTAATATTGGATTGGAAGGATCGTACTACATGTCCCTAGCAAGGATGGGTAGTCATCCCAAAGGTCCAAGAAGTAAAAAATTAATATTTCCCATTTCATCTCAATATTGGATTGGAAGGATCGTACTACATGTCCCTAGCAAGGATGGGTAGTCATCCCAAAGGTCCAAAAAAAAAAAAAAAAGAATGAATGAAGTCAAGTCATGGATTATGGGGTTAAGTATGCTCATGCGTGGCAACATGTCTTGTCTAAAAACAAGACCACTGATTGCTCATATGGATAGACTAGCCTGACCATTTCATCCATAACAGGTTAAATTATTTTGTTCAAGATGAGGTAATGAACTCCAAATTAGAATAGTAAGGATAGGGTTAAATTCCCATCTCGCTTAGGTTGGGAATCCTATTCCCCAAAGTTCTGATTTCACTTACACTTGCACATGGGTTCAAGATGGTAGTGACACATAACCAACTTTGGGATCTAATAAATTAATTCAGTATACATATATTTATTTGGCCTTAAGAGGGTTTGACAGTTTTAATATGTTTGTCCATGATATTAGAAGGTTTGAGCATTTACAAAGCAGGTTGTTATATCTCTAGCATCTTCATCATGCATCAAATCCTACACAAATCATTCATAGCCTTGCATACAAATCATAAGTGAAACTGACAATGGAATGTTGATCAAGTTCAAGTGATAGGGAATGAAAACACATTGCACACACCGAGCTGATACTTAATGATTCTGATGTTTCATGTATTTCTGATCTATCGGTATTAGTTTATCCTTTATGTGCTGACGCTTGTATCTAAGCTTCTATATTTCAGGTTGGGTTCTCACCAAAATGCTCAGGAGCATTTGATAGCAGAGTCACCATTTGTTGTGGCTGATCCACAACACACCCCAAAATTGGGGACCCACCCTTTTTGCATGCTTTCAAAGAAGACCTCAGTGACCCAGATGCTAAAAAAAAAAAAAAAGGCAAAATTGCACAAAAATGAAAAAGTGTCGCGATATCGCGACATGTTGCTCCGTCACGGCCAAAAATGAAAAAGTGTCGCGATATCGCGACATGTTGCTCCGTCGTGG
The DNA here is from genome assembly GCA_028583015.1 of Wollemia nobilis. NCBI lineage: Eukaryota > Viridiplantae > Streptophyta > Pinopsida > Araucariales > Araucariaceae > Wollemia > Wollemia nobilis. Next base: position 8,229,336 of record JAQPPZ010016858.1, on the reverse strand, counting down.
CCAAAAATGAAAAAGTGTCATGATATCGCGACATGTCAAGCTTTCACGACCCAGGCAAGCAGGAAGAGGCATTGATCAAAAATTGTCACGATATCACGACATGTTGCTCAATCGCGGTCCATAGAGGAGAGAGAAAGATAGAATGGAAAATTGTCGCGAAATCATGACATGTCACAAAATCGTGGTCAAACCAGTCAAACAGGGCAAGGCACTAAAGTTGTCGTGATATCGCGACATGTCGTGTTTTGTGACCTGAAGCAGCAAGACATGCCAAAGATGAAAAGCATCACGATTTCGTGACCTAAAGCAGCAAAGGGGTACGAAGCAGAAAAACGTCGCGATATCGCGACATGTCGCGTTTTCATGGCTCCAAGCAGCGAGATGGTACGGAAGAGAAAAGTGTCACGATTTCATGACAGAAATCCGCAAGACAGCTCCAAATGAAAAGGCATCGCGATTTCACGACAGAAAGCAGCCAAGGTGTACGAAACGAAAAATTGTCACGATTTCACGACAAAAAGCAGGAAGGTGGTGCCAGAAAGAAAAATGTCGCGATTTCGTGACAGAAAGCTGCCAGAGTGTAAGAAACAAAAAAGTGTCACGATTTCACGACAGGAAGCAGCCAAGGCGTACGGAGATGAAAAGCGTCACGATTTCGTGATAGGTTGTAGTCAAAGGCGTACGAAGATGAAAAGCGTCACGATTTCGCGATAGGAAGCAGCCGAGGCGTACGGAGAGGAAAAGCATCACGATTTCGTGACAGGTTGCAGCCACAGGGCCCGATAGCATAAAAATGTCACGATTTCGTGACATGTCTCATTTTCACGATGCATGAAGGCAGACAAGGTTGTTGGCAGGAAAATGTCGCGATATCGCGACATGTCGCGTTTTCACGGTGAAAGTAGAGGAGCAAAGTTGCATGCATAAAAACGTCGCGATATCGCGACATGCTATTTTTTGTCGTGATTTACACGGGGCCGTTACGAAACATGCAGAAAAGTGTGGAACACGTGGCATACATGTGTAAGGGCTGCAGAGGCATTACAGTTCATAGAGAAGATCAAGCGTCTCAATGTCGAGCATAAAGTCAAAAGCAATGGAAAGGCGGGGAAGGTGAAACGAGGCAATCTGGAAGATGAAACGAACCGTCGTGGAAGGAGAAGCAATTTACCAAAACTTTAAAAGCGAAAGCACAGATTGGTACGAGGGTCAAAAACCGCTGCGAGCAGAGTTGCAGTGCCGAAGGCGAGAAGCCATTCTGGGCCTGCTTGGGAGTGTTTTTCTTCCCCTTTTTTTGGTTTTGAGAAAACCAGAGATTCTGCTATTGTAACATGATTTATTTTTAATGCAGGAGTGTTCAAAAATTTGCATCTTGTGGGCAAGAAAGAAGGAGATCTTCTGTGCATGCTATAGATTTAATGTTTATTCTTTCATTTTTCAGATTTCGGATTTATAGATAATGTTAAATGCCACTTTTGTGGGTTGCATTAGGCGAATGTTCGAAATTTGAATTTTATTTCAAAACCCTTTGAATCAGCACTTAGCTTATCGGGATTGTGCATGTTTGCAAGTCCAATAGGTTAGGTTGCATGCATGGAAACCTCACATCTTCGGTTTTGCCAGAACGGGATAGCATCAAACTGAATGCAATTTTAATTTCTTTTTCTTTTGCATTTTATTTTCTTTTTGCTGCACTTTATTTTTCAGAAGTTCCAATTTTATTTTTCAAGCATTAAAATAAAATAAAAAAATTAAAAAACTTCAAAATCCATAAATAATTCCTTCATTTTATGGCATTTCATTAAATTTCATTTTGAAGTTACAGCATGGTTATTTAAGGACCAAATCACATTTGCTTTATTCGGGTTCAATGAACAATCATTAAAGTTTCACGAGTAAAATAAACCACAGTGCCCCTTGTTTTCGAGTTACTTGCAACCACTAAGGTGTTCCAAGCATTTTAATTGAATATCTTTATTTGAGATTATTAATACACAGATGCAAAATGCTAACATAACAGGAACCTTGGAGAAGTTACATGTTTAATTTCTTTGCAAGCAGAGGATTTAGAACCCAAATCCTATCGGAGAGTGTGTTTTCACAATCGGGTGAAAATACCACTCAACAAACCTTTATGCCCGACAGTGCCTATTTCGGCCTATCCTGAGAACTTTAAGATGCCTAGGCTAGAAAAGTTTAAAAGATAGGAAGATACACAAGAGCATGTTACGAATATTCTAGACATGTACTTTTAGATTGGAAGCAACGATGCATTTCTCTTGCACACCTTCATCATGACCCTCTCAGGCCCAACTCGGGAGTGGTTCAATAAAATCAAGAGGCACAATATCACTAGTTTTGAGAAATTGGCTAATGCATTTCTTGAACACTTCTCCTTTGGTGTCAAGAAAAAGGTAAACTTATCCAATTTGGCTGGTTTATTGTAACATGATGATGAGCCAGTTATGGATTACAGTAAACAATGGAGGAAGATGAAGGTGAAGTTTCCATTCTCCAACCCTACTTTTGAATTGATTATAATGTTTATGAAAAGTTATGCCAAGCACATTTCATTATTATTATAGTTGCAATAGTACCAAACCTTTGAGGAGGCTTTGGAATAGGCCAAAGTGATTGAGGATATCAAGTTATAGGAGGGTAACTTAAAGCTTAGTAATAAGAAGGAATGGAATAAGAAAAGCACTAAGAAACAACTGATCAAGTTAGACCACGTTAATCAAGTAGTGTTAAACCTTAAAAAAGGGGATAAGGGGCAATAACAATGAAACTATCAAGCCCAACCTCCTCCTATGTAATATGAGTAGCACAAAAAAAATTAGAGGGGTAAAAATAAGGAGCAGCTCCCACCTTGCATATTCACTTAGTTATCAGAGTCGTTGGCTTTGATTTTTCATTAGTTATGCGAGGCTAAGACCATAAACTTACCCGAAGTAAGATTAATGGAACCTAATCAGCATAAGTATAACGACTACAAGGACGATCAATATTGCATATTTCATTGATTGAGATGCCATGACATTGAGGTATGTTGGTATTTCAAACATCTTATACAAAATATGATTGAAAGAGGTACACTTCTTATTGATAACCCACAAGCACCTGACAATAAAAATATGGGAATTTAATAAAAATCCTCTACCAAATCATGAGGTATTGAGGAATAATATTTTCTAGGTCAACCAAGTATGCATCGAAACACATACCGATGGGTTCATTGAAATGGTCAAAATTTTCACAAGGCACGCGAGGTATGAAAGACCCAATCAACCTCTGATCCCTATTAGAGTCCAAGCTGCACCTCTTCCAACGCCAACCCAGAATATGCCAAGCCCAACAACTAGATCAGTGGTGACCATCAGAATTAGGTTGGTTCAAAACCTATAGATGACTCCAATGAAGTTGTCAATATATGAGCTAATTCAACAGTCTCCTACGTAGAGGTATATGCTTATGGACATCCTAAGGTCCATAGAAGTACAGTCCCAAGATCCAAAAGCATTTACACACTTTGTGGGACATGTGCAATAGTGTCAAGAAATGGTCATACAATTTCATGATCATGAAGTCAAGATGGTTTCCACTGTTATAGCAGACCTACCGCTACATATTATTGCATGTGTGAATTACAAACCATTCAAGTAGGTTTTGATTGATGCAGGGTCATTAATAAATATCATAACTACCAAGGTGCTAACTTACCTGAAGTTACCCAAGATGCATATCATCCCTTCTACCTTCATGTTTAGAGCTTTCAATGATTCATTATGCTCAATGTTTGGTACTATAGTTTTACCTATCCAGGTAGGACTAAAGACCATCCCGATGATGTGTCACGTAATCAAAGGTGCTATGTAATATAACATACTTCTAGGGAGACCTTGGATCAAAGAAATGCATTATGTCCCTTCTAATCTACATCAATGTATCAAATATGTTCATGAGGGACAAGTTCATGTGGTGCCTTCGGATGAAGAACCCTTTAAATACGTGAATCTAGCAGATTTGTCTTGGGAATTCATGCTCCCCTCAATGCACCTAGATGTGTGACCAACATCACCGATCAAAGAGCCAAGAGGTAAAATCAAAGAAGTGTGTATTAAACCTGCAACGTCCGCATATCAATGATAGGAGCACATGACAACTGCTTCTACCAGACTGTCTGTATCTATGATGTATCGAGATAATAGGAAGTTGAAAGAAAATATGGGCAAAAGAGAGATAAAGCAAATTCCCAAGCCAGTTATCATTTAAACCCCCACTCCCATGGAAGTAGAGGAAATTCAAGGAGAAGTCAAAGAGGCACCTTAGCTTACTTCACTTGCATCCTCAGCAAGGCCATCTGTACTATAGGTAACCATCCATTTGGTTAATCCTAGATTAGGGGAATATATCATGCAAAATGTAATGTTCACACTGATTATTGAGACTACACAGGACATGGGATGACTATGAGCCCATCGCATTCTTGTAGGGATGGTGGTACCATTAGGGGTATCGCCTAACCAAACTAACTTCATCTATTGAGGGCTAGACCAGCTTGCATCTCCCACACCCATGGATGAGGATGATAATGAACCATTCACTATGAATGTTCATTATCTCTCTAACCCAAAATACATGATGTGCTACTTTGAGCATTACCATTGGCATGGTTACAGTATCAAACTATTTGAGTAAGGGTGTAGGAGGTCATATGAACCACAATATTAGTTGCCAATTGATAGGTTTGGGTTAGGATACTATATTCAAGGATATGATGAACTTCTCATGGCATATTTAGATTACTTGTACCTCAGTTTGGGGGGTGAAGTTGATTTCAATCCTTATCAACCTAATCCCTCTGCATTTCAAAGGGATAACTGGATAGTGTCTTGTGTCACTATAGAAAAACTTGAGACATATCATGACGATATATTGGTGGATATCAGTCCAAAACATGTACCAAGAGACAACTTGGGTGAAAAAATCTATGAGGTAGCCGATGACATAGGCATGTAGGTTCATAATGTTATTTTAGCGATAGATTTTGAATCAGAAGATCATTCTAACGAGGATACAAAAAATTCCATATTTGAGATAGGTGGATCGAGTTGCATACATGAGAGTGATGATGACGATGAGTCCTTAAATAGTGAGCAATATGAGGATGAGACTAAGTTGGCGTTTATGAGCCCTCTTAATTTATGTCATCTATTACATGAGGAGATAGTCATTGAGGATGATCAATCCTTCATGAGTGATAGTAGTTATCGTGTGTGGGCTTACATGGGACCCCATATCCCTAATATCATAATTTTAGTAGGTAGCAGTTAAGGCTTATATTATGATAGTGACGATAAATATGAGTTAGAGAGAGCCTATTTGGGACATCCCTACTTACATCATCGTAATGCACCTTACACTGAAGAGGATTTGCATAGAGATATCAATATTAATCCTTAGCTCAGAGGAAGACCGCCTAATTTTAATAGGATTTATCATATGGTGTTCCTTTATCCACTGATATTTAGAGAGATCCTTGAGCCAAAAAATCCTACTTTTGAGTCTGTCCACCTACCAAAACTAGAGATCCCCATACCCCTAGAACCACATCTTAGGGATGGAAGTTGCACAAATATAGAATCACATGCATGTGGTACTGGAGACATGATTCATTCCATCAATATGATATCCATTTATTTGACCACTCCACTTCACAACCCGACTGATCCTTCCAAGCCATTATATCTTAATGTAGATGCTATTGATTGGGATCATGTTGATTCACCCCTAGATCCTAAGGATTTCTTCCCCAATGAAGAAATGTTGCAACCTTTTAATTTTGTACCAGGATATGCACATGATGTTTATCATGCTGAAGATGCTTCCAATGAGGAACCTATAAACCCAACATATGACATCCATTTGATCCCTATACCTCATCATCTTGAGGAGGGACCCCATATGTCACTAGAGGAAAACTTTGAAGTGGATATTAGTTATGATCCCATAAATCCAAGGAATGTTAAATTTAGAGGGAGTTTAACTCCTAATGAGCGTGCCAACCTCATCTCTCTACTAAGAGAGAGACCTGATATCTTTGCTTGGACTTATAAGGATATGTCGGGTCTAGATCTAAAATTGGTTACTCATAACCTTTCACTAGATCTATCAAAGAAGTAATTCAAGCAGAAATTCAAGAAGATGCATCCAAAAGTGGCCTTAATGGTTAAGGATGAATTGCAAAAGCTACTGGATGTATATTTGGTCATTTCCATCAACTATCCAGAATGGGTATAAAAAATGGTGCCTATAGTAAAAACTGATGGAAGGATCTATATCTGTATGGATTTTAGAGACCTAAATAGGGCAACACCAAAGGGTTCATTTTCATTACCAAACATAGATGTTCTCATATATGCAACTGTGGGTCATGAGATGCTCTCCTTAATGGATATTTTTTTTAGTTACAACCAAATTCGTATTAAGCCCGAAGACCAGCATAAAACCACATTCATAACGCTATGGGGGACATTTTAATATAAGGTTATGCCATTCGATCTTAAAAATTTTGGTGCCACATATCAACGGGCTATGACATATATCTTTCATGACTACATGCATAAGATCTTAGAATATTATATTTATGACTTATTTTTAAAGTCATTGCTGCGTTCAGAGCATGTAGAGGTCTTGAATAAGGTCTTCGATCGCTTGATAGAGCATAATGTCAGGTTGAATCCTAAGAAGTGTGTATTTGGTGTAACTTCAGGAAAGCTCTTAGGATTCATCGTTTCAAAGTGAGGCATCAAAGTTGACCCAATAAAGGTCCAGGATATTTTAGAAATATGTTCCCCCATGAATATTAAGAAATTAAGAAGCCTTTAGGGATAGTTATTGGATAAATTTTGACCCATGAATAAACTACTACACAAGGGGGTCTCGTTCAATTGGGATGAAGATTGTCAAGCAGCATTTAATGAGATTAAGCAACACCTAGCGATGCCACCAGTTTTGGCTCCACTAAGTCTAGATATACCATTTTTGCTATATATACCGGCAATTGACTTTGCATTGGGAACCATGTTAGCCCAAAATAATGTGCAATACAAAGAGCAAGCCATATATTACATTAGCTGAACCTTGGTGAGTTACGAGCTAGGATATGCATAAATGAAGAAGTTGTGTTTAGCAAAAGTGTTTACTACCAAGAAATTGTGATACTATATGTTAAGTAATACGATGTATGTCATATCAAAACAAAATACTTTGTAGTATATGATGAGCAAGACATATCATAATACACGTACTACAAAGTGGATCATGCTATTGATGAAATTTGATTTGGAATTCATTAGCCAAAAGTCCATTAAGGGACAAGTCATAGCTGATCAACTAGCTAAGGTGCCTCTTGAGAATAGTAGGCCTCTCACCATAGAGCTTCCTGATGATGTAGTATTTGCCTTATTAGAAGCACTCGAACCTGAGGAACTAGATAATAAAGCTGATATGACCTTGTTCTTCGACGGTTCGAAGTGTGAGCAAGGAGGTGGTGTAGGATTAGTGTTTTTCAGGCCGCAAGGTACTCCCATGACCTTGTCATTCCAATTGGACTTTCCTTATACTAACAATAATGTTGAATACAAAGCCCTAATTTTGGGCCTCCAAAAAACAATCACCATGAAGATTAAAAGGTTAAATATCTTTGGCAATTCCGTTATCATTGTCAACCAAGTGAAGGAAATTTTTCAATGTAGGTGTCATGTTCTAAAGGCCTACAAAGATCTTGTTGATACTTTTCTAGCTCGGTTGGAGTGGTATGAAATCAAGGCAATCCCTCATTTGTCAAATAGATTTGTAGATACCATGGCATATTTGGGATCATTAATCCCTAAAAATACTTCTACTGATTTTACTACCATCCATGTGAAAATATTATCACATTCTGTTGTGCAACATGAAGCTTTGGATAAAAAATAGTCAATCAACATGATCCATATATAACCAAATCATGAGTGGATCTACAGAGCCAAATAATATCTCAAGAGAGCATCCTAGGGGTCATTGATCTCACAGGATCTGACGAGGAGTGGTACTACCATTCACCATAAGGTCACATCCCAGTCTGCATTTATAAATTTTGAACCATAGGGGGAACATGTTGTCTTGTTAGTTGAGGCTAAGAATTACCAGAACTAGATGTCATAGATATATGACTTCCTTAAGCTTGGTATAATCCCTCAGGGATTGTTGCATGCCGTAAAATGCACTTTTAAATAGAAAGCAATAAAGTATGTATTGTTATGAGATATTTTGTATCATCAAAGTTATGATGGAGTTCTCCTTCATTGTCTTGAGTCCCAAGAGTCATCTTGGGTAATTTTGCAAGCTCATGATGGTACGTGTGGTGGCCATTTTAGTGGCATGGCTATCATCAAGCACATCATTTGCATGGGTTATTATTGGCCCATGATGGAGAAGGATTGCAATATGTATGTTAGGAAATGTGTTAAATGCTAGCATCATGCTAATATTACGCACCTGCCATCACAGGCCTTACATCCCATTCAAGTGGCTTGGCCATTTGCTCAATGGGATTTTGATCTAATCAATAAGATCTCTCCTTCATCATCAGGCTAGCATACATTCATTATTATGGCTACTAAGTATTTTACTAAGTGGGTGGAAGCCATTACCTTAACAATGACAACTGGAGTGCGTATTGGTGATTTCATACTCACTAATATCATAAGTCATTTTGGGATACCATCCAAGATAATTTTTTATAATGGAACATCATTCAAAAAAAAACTATGAGATCTTTGATGTTAAAGTATAGAATCAAACACAATTTTGTGACTCCATATTATTTGCAGGAAAATAGACAAGCTGAGGCTTCAAATAAGACAATGGTCTCCATATTGAAAAATATGGTACAAGAGCACCACAAAGATTGGCACATCCAACTACCCCTTGCATTATGGGCTTATAGGACTAGTATTCGGACACCCACTAGGGCAACTACATTTTCCTTAGTATATGGTGTTGAGGCCATTATGCCCTTAGAGTTGGAGATTCCAATGCTACGAGTCACATTGAAAGAGTTCATCGATGATGACATTATGCAGCAATCTCACCTAGATAAATTGATGCTACTTGATGAACGTCGTGTAAATGACCTTGAGCATCTTCACGTTTATCAAGAATACTTAAAACGAGCTTACAATGAAAAAGTCTATATATGAGACTTTAAGGTTGGTGATCTTGTGCTAAAATAGAATAAAAAAACTCAAATTTTTTGCCAAAAATTTGAGACAAATTTACGACTAATTGGTTATGTCCTTATATCATCTTTGAGAATATTGGACTTGGGACATACCGCTTGACATCGCTGGAAGGATTTAAAGAGCTTGAACCTCTCAAAATACTTCATCTTAAAGCATTCTATGCCTAAAAATATCAAAAGGCCCCAAAGGCATCTGTAAGCCCTTTGGTCATCCCAATAAAAAGGCCCCAAAGGCATCTGTAAGCCATTTGGTCATCATAGTAAAAGGCTTCAAAGGCGTCTGTAAGTCCTTTGGTCAAACCAAAATTTTAAAATCCATAAAAAAAAAAAAAAATCCATTTTTTTTTGGAAAATATCAAAATCCAAAAATATTTGCATCATTGCATTTCATTTGCATCATGCATTTCATTTTCCACATGCATTTCATTTTTGCATTGCATTAGGCATATTCATCCTTTGCACTTGCATTAGAATAAATTGTGTTTACAATATTACAAATGACACCACGTTTGTGTTTCAAGCATGCATCTATACACTATCTTTTTCATCCATTTATCACCCTTGTGAGTAACTGTGTTTTTTCAACACAACCCCTTTTGTTGCTATGAAGAATATACTAGAGTTTTTTAGTCATTCAACCATACCTAGAGGTCTTCTCAAGAGTTGATAGAAAGCTTGCTTTTCTTTTGTAGATGAGGTCTGGTTTGTAGAGCCCTTAGCATATTAGAATCCTATCACTAATCAACAAACTAAAAAATCCTAATAAGGACTAGGGGAAGATGAAAGTTACGAAGCGAGACCAGGTATCCTAAGGTGAAAATTTTATTCTTGCTTATCTCCCTGTGCGGATGGTCTGGTAAATTTTGGCAATTGGTAAAAGGACAAGTTTATTCCATACCCATATGAATCCCTTGCTTACATAAAAATAAACAATATACTAGAGTGATATCCCAGATCAATCCTCCAAATTGATACCCTAGATCGATATCCTAGAAAGAAATCCCTAAAGCAAAATCCCCAAAGGAAGTTTTTGAATTAAATTACAAAATGTAAATCCTAGAAAGTCAAGTCAAATCAAGATCAAATTCTACCAGAAATAAAATCAGTATCAAATCCCTTGCTCAAGACGAAAAGAAAATAAAAAGAAAAAGAAAGAAAAAATAATAATAGAAAAAAAAGAAAAAAGAAAAAAAAAGAGAGAAAAAGAAAAAAAGAAAAAAAGAGAGAGTATATACAAAATAAAAATTTATTTTTGTCACTATATATGAGCAAGTATCCCAATAAATTGAAGAAAATAAGGGAGTGAACTTGAATCCTTGGAATTATTAGCACTATTGTACCTTACACACGAGGATATGTCTAATACAATAGCATATTGATTTTGTGCACACCAATGTTTGAATGTGGAAGATCTAGCTTTAGGTGTCCTGCATCGCCTAGTGGTCTAGTCCAACTAAAATCTAAATCTAGGATTGGATAGACATTTGAGGATCCCCAATATTAGCAATGGGATGAAATAATCCCACCTAACATCAGGGTATGATTATGCCTTAGCTAAATATACTCATTTGCACACACAAGGATAATGAACAGTTAGGGCTGAGAAATGGTGATAGGACTTTGGAGCTTTACTAGGGTTTGATGAGGAAAAACTACTCTGATAGGGTTTGATGAAGAAAACTTGCTCTGCGAGGATGGCAGCATCTTTCGAAGGAGGTCTAAAAAATTGGAGGAATGTCATGATGGCATCGGGTCCGGCATAGAGAGTGCATGCTCGTGATGTTTTTTCATCTAAAAATGACTGGAAGGAACAAGATTTTCCAGTGCATGTCGGGAACCACTTGTTAAAGAACAATGGATGTTTGGAACGATGTGAATCCAGGCCAGTTTTAGTGGTTCAACCGGCCTTGATGGCGGAATATGTGGAGTATCTAACCAAACATTCCCTTATTGGTAAATTTTTGGGCATCCAAATTTCTCTCCCCTTTGTGGAGGCTTGGGTCAGGAAGACTTGGAATCCTAAAGGTGATGTGGAGGTGATGCTGAGTGTGAACAACTATTTTATGGTGGTTTTCTCTTGTATTGCAGATTGTAACAAAGCATTTGAAGGGGGTCCTTATTTCTATAACCAAGTGGGACTCTTTATTAAACCCTAGCATGTGGATTTCAACCCATCAGAGGAGCGGCCGTTGTGGGTTCCAGTATGGGTGCGGCTTCCATGGCTCCCGTTGGAATTCTAGAGAACTGATATCTTGCATAATATTGCCCTTCTACTTGGGAAGCCGGTTGGACCGTCACAATAGACAATGGATAAAAAGGTAATATTTGTTGCTCGTATTTGTGTTGAAATTGACTTAAATAATCCTATTCCAGATTCTATTGAAATACAATTTGGATCAACTACATGGGTTAAAAAAACTTGACTATGAAGCTCTTCCATTTCATTGCTGGATTTTCCATGAATATGGCCCCATAAAAAGAAAATGCCCTAAGTTTGTCCCACATGTGGCTTCAAATCATGGGCCCTCTCAATCTAGAAAAATTTTCGATAAGGGAAAAGCCTTGATAAAGTAAGGGGAACGCGATAAGGAAGATTTTGTTCTGGTAAAAGCCCAAAACAGAGGACGAAGGGCAAGTAAAGACCTTAAAGATAGCCAGCTAGATGCTCTACTCAACCATTTTGAAATATTATATGATCTTGATCAGTGCATGGAGATACCTGAAATGTCACTACCTGATGCAAATATAACAAGGCCACATCAGATGTCTCTTCTTGAGGGGGAACTTAAGGAATTATATCTAGGGGGTTTAAATGAAGAAAAAAGGGCTTTGGATCTGAGTATAGGGGACATGGTTAGGTCTAGCCCTATAAGGGAAACTATTTTAGAAAGTGGTACAAATTTAGTTATGCCCTATCCTACTCAGGAACTGATGCAATTATCCTTGGACTGCAAAACTCCTACGGTGTTGGGATTGCAAAAGAAAATAATTAAAAAAAGTTTTTTCGGATAAGAATATGAAGGTGGGTCGAAAGAAGGACTAGGATAAAATTAAGTTAATGGGGGAAACTTTGGTGGAGTCAGGCTTGGTGAGAACATTGGACTCCCATTTTTATAACCCCCAAAAATTATTATCCTCTCATGGAATGTAAGGGGGTTGAACAACATCCCCAAACAAAAAGTTGTTTGTGATTTGGTTCGTGTGCATTCTTTGGATGTGGTGTTTATTTAGGAGACTAAATTGGCTATTTATAGTATGTTCAATATTAATCCCAAGTTATAGATAAGGGGGCAGTGCCAGTGTATTGGTGCATGTGGATATGCTGGTGGCGTTACTTGTTTATGGGATCCAATTAAGATATCCACTCTTACTTGGATTTCCAGCAAATGGTCTATTTTGATGGTTGGGCGTGATAATGAATCTGGTGAAACCATCCTACTTACAAATGTGTATGATCCTATTGATTACAATGGTAAAGTGAATTTGTGGAAGCACATTTTCTTTATGAGAAGTTTGGTTCCCCTGTACCCATGGATTTTGGCTGGAGACTTCAACTCTATCACTTGTATGGAGGAGAAACGTAGTGGGGTGGACCGTCTCGAGCCTTTTTTTTCTGTCTTCAATGCTCATATCTAGGTCCTAAAATTGGTTGACATCAAGCTAGATAATGGGATCTTTACTTGGCATAATATAAGGTGTGGGGAGGCTTCCATCTTAGAGAGACTGGATAGGTTTTTGATATCCAGTTATTGGATTGGTAATAATAGAAGTGCTAGTTTTGTGATTCTGGAGGGTAGGGGATCTGATCATTGGCCTATCAAACTCTCTACTTTGGAGTTAGGGCTAAAAAAGAATCCCTCTATTAAGTTTCAACTTATGTGGATTCATGATCCTAAGCTTCATGATTTCATGCGAGGCTGGTGGACCACTGGCAAACCTCCTCATGGCACCACTATGTATTCCTTTATGAAGCAACTACAATTTGTAAAACATAAATTGAAGATATGGAATAGACTAAATTTTGGGAACCTTTCCTTGGCTAAGCTGGAAGCTCTTATGAGGATGGAAGAATATTCAAGAAAGATTATAGATTAGGGATTCACGAAGGAGCTTCTTATTAAGGAATATGAGGCTATGAAAGACCTTGCTGAATAGGAACTGAGGGAAGAATTTTTTTGGAAACAAAAAGCTTGAGTGGATTGGCTTCAGGAAGGAGATAGGAACACAACATTCTTTTATAACTTAGTTAAGGCTCACCGTAATGGTAACCTGATTGCCTCTTTTGTGAATTCTTAGGGTACCTTGCTCTCTTCTTTCAAGGATATTTCAGAAGAGACTAGGAGGTATTTTTCCTCTTTCTTCAAGGAGGACTCCCTATCAGATGATGAGAATGAAAATCTTATTCTAAACTGTATTCCAACAATTGTTTCTAGAGAGATGAATGAGCACTTGATGGGTCCAATTTCCCTTGAGGAGTTGGAAAATGTTGTATTCAAGATGAAAAAATGAAAAGCCCTAGGCCCAAATGGATTCCCAATTGAGTTTTATCAGGAGTTTTGGTATTTAATGAATTTTGATCTTTTGAAAAGAACAAATAGATGTTAAGTGCTCTAAATGCTACCTTTGTGGTGCTTATACCCAAAAAAGAGGGAGAAAATTCCTTGGATATGTTCAGGCCTATTGCTCTTTGCAATTTTGTGTATAAGATCATCACAAAAACTATTGTTGAGAGGCTGAAGATATGGTTGAGCAAAATCATATCTGAGGAGCAAGGATGGTTTGTTATTGTCTGACAAATATTGGATGGGGTTGTTATTGCTACAGAACCTATTCACTCGATGGAAACTTCTAGGGAGAAAACTATGTTCATTAAGTTGCACATGGCCAAAGCCTATGATTGGGTCAGATGGTCCTTTCTTCAGAAAGTTCTTGTTGCTTTTGGATTTGAGGAGGAATGGATTAGATGGGTGATGAGTCGTGTTTCTTCTTCCTCATTATTTGTTCTTGTTAATAATGAGCCATCAGAGCTGTTTGAGGCCTCGAGGGAATTGAGGCAAGGAGATCCTTTATCTCCTTATTTGTTTATCATTATGGCAAAAGGGTTGGGAAGATTTATCAAGTCTCAAGTCATGCAAGGTCTCATTCAAGGGTGGAAGTGGGATAGTAGTTTGCCACCTATTTCCCACCTTCAATTTGTTGATGATACTGCTTTGTTGGGAGTTGCCACTATCAGGGAAGCTGGAAATATTAGACAGTATCTTGACATATATCTTGGTGCTTCTAGAGAATTGATTAATGAGGACAAGTCTTCTATTTTCTTCTTCAATACCCCTCCTCTTATTCAATCCAGGATTGCTCGCATTCTAAGATTCCAGGTTGGGATTCCTCCCTTTATTTATCTTGGTATTCCAATTTCATCTCATCCTCTACCTAGATATTCTTGGTAGTCTATGCTTGATAAGTTTAGAAGGAATGTGAATCACTGGACTTTTAGATGGCTATCCACTACAGGTAGAGTGTTGCTTTTAAAATATGTTTTTCAAGCTTTACCTATTTATAGATGTTTTGTACAAATATATCCCTCTCACTTCATCAAGGACATGGATGCTTTGTCAAGATAGTTTTTATGGTATGGAAAACTTGATCAATCTAAATGGAGTTTGGTTAGGTGGGATTCTATATGTATGCTGGTGCAAGAGGGAGGCCTTGGGTTACGATAGACAACTCTTTTTGGGTAGGATTTGGCTACAAAAAATTATTGGAGATGGTGTACTTCTCAAGATCAGATTTGGACTAGAATATTATCTTGTAAATACTTGAGAGGTATTTATGAGGCTGATATCCCTAGAGTCAGCTTGGTTGGAAAAGGTTCAATTATCTGGGACACTCTAAAAAGAGGAGTTAATTTAATCAAGCAGAGTTTGTTCTAGATTTGCAATTAGGGATCAAATGCTCTTTTTTGGGAGGATTATTGGGATGGCCACCCTCTTATATTGAATCAATATCCTAGGTTACGTTACCTAAGCATTTTTTTCTTAGAAGCAAGCTGGTCTCGTGTGGACTTTAAAAAAATCTAGTCTTTTGGAAATATGGAGATGTACAGGTGGAAAGATCCACAAGAATGGCCCCAAGAGGGACTGGCCAAGGACAGAGAGGTGCTTGATCTTATTCTTATGAGGAGGTCTTGTTCTTCATTTAGGGGTAGAGATATTATAGCTTGGAACCCTGATCCCAAGGGAACCTACTCGGTAGCCTATGGTTATCAGGTTCTTGATAAGCAAAAGTATGGGAGTCTTCCTATCACTTGGTGGAAAAAGGTGTGGAACAAATTTGCCTAGAAAAAATGTAACTTCTTTCTATGGTTTATAGCTCGTAATAAATGCCTCACTTGGGATAATGTGAGAAAGAGGGGATTTTAGGGTCCCTCTTTTTGTTTCCTTTGCAGTAAGAATGAGGATGACTCTTATCATTTATTTTTCCAATGCTCCTTTGCTAGAGACATTTTTGGCACCGTTGGTGGAATTCTTGGAACCATCCATGTTTTCATGTGTTGTCCCTGGTGGAGTTTTGGAGTAGTCTGGGCAGACCTCCGGCTAAGGCCCCCTTCCTTCGGGTGGCTTGGAATTTGGGCCCTTATTGCATCATATGGAAAATTTGGCTCAAACAAAACTAGCACATATTTCAGGGTAGTTATTTGGCTATTCAACAGATCTGGAAAAGGATCTTGTATATGGTTCAAGAAACCATCCATAACAAATATGATGTGGAACCTCTTTTGTATTCTAGGGAGGAGAAGGTACAAAAATCCCTTGGTCTCTTTGGGGATGGTGTGAACTCTTCTAGCCCTAGTAGGGTTCCTCAGCTTAGCAAGAAGGTTTAGAGAGATGGTAGGTGGAGGCCACCCCCTAGAGGAGTTTTAAAAATTAATACTGATGGATCGTCCAAGGGTAATCTTGGACATGCTGGCATTGGCGATGTTGGGAAAGATTCTACTGGTGGTCTCAATTTTTTCTTTTCCATTTATAAAGGTGTTCACTCCAACAATTTTATGGAAGCTCTTGCAATTCTTGAGGCCTTGCGGATGGGGTTTTCTCTTGGCTGGCATAGGATTATCTGTGAGTCTAACTCTCAAATTATGGTTAATATTTTAAACAATAAAAGGGTGGAGGAAGTTAATTGGAAGTTGGCCTCTATAGTCGTTCAGATTCTTAGAATGAGTGAAGAGTTCAAATTTATATCCTTTGTGCACATTCCAAGGGAATGAAATGTGGTTGCTGATTACCTAGACAAAAGGGCTTCTGAGCTGCTAGATCCTTGGAGTATCGATAATTAGGAGAGTCTCCCATCTGGGGACTCTCAACGCCTATGGGAGTTGATCCATAAGGATGTACAAACTTAATGTGGTTTGTTCTTGTTTATTTTCTGGGTTTCATTCTAGTCTAGTGGTTTTTGCGTATTTGGCTATTTATTTGAGTCCTGGTTGGAAGCTCAGTTGTACTCTGTAATCCAGACTTTTTATCAATAAATTTTTACCCCTTTATTTAAAAAAAATGAACAGTTAGGGCCTATCTTAGCGAAAGCCTTATTTTTTAGAAGTCTAGTATGGCTGGTATACAACTTTTTATAAGTCAAATAAGGTGTTTGAGTCTCATGGAAAACCTCAAAAATTCCCAAATAGAAACAACCAATTTTCAATGCAATCATCAAAACATCAATTTCTTTTATGAGAGTTTGTTTATTAGAATTATTTTTAATATAGGTTATATACCATATGGATGTCAAAAATGATATTTAAATGGCCACTGACTATGTTTTCCATATTATTTTAATTTACAAAATCTTATGAACAGAAAACATATATATTTGCATCTCACATATGGGTGTACTGTCTTTCACAAAAAGAAAAAGTAACTACAATCCATGATTGTTATACATTTGATGG
Organism: Wollemia nobilis; assembly: GCA_028583015.1. Classification (NCBI taxonomy): domain Eukaryota; kingdom Viridiplantae; phylum Streptophyta; class Pinopsida; order Araucariales; family Araucariaceae; genus Wollemia; species Wollemia nobilis. The sequence goes on along the minus strand of JAQPPZ010016858.1, from coordinate 8,212,108 downwards.
TGTTATACATTATATTGTTAAAATTCATATTGCATACATTATGTTTTAAGTGATTAAAGCATACATGTCAATTTTAGAAAAAACATTATCAAAGAAACAAAGAAAAATATGCAGTACATACATGGCATAGATTATGTCATAGCAGTATCAATTAAATGCATACAAGTGAAGCAAAGTATACATGCATTTAAAATCAAAATATTGTATTCATATGCATACATCATAAGTAGTCCATCTACATTCATAACTCATAGCATCTAATCATCTATCACATAGTTATCTAGTGCATGTCATCCATACATCACATCATATAACATTAAATCAATATAAGCATCACATCCATGTGCATAACATAAACATAAAATACCAAAAATAAAGTACACATGTAATGAGATGAACTATCATATCATATATATATGTGTCAAATGTACATCATATTTGGGTACATCAAAATCCTTGTAGGCTATAGTTGTGTAGGTCCTCAGAACTTACACCAAAATGGTACAGCAAGTCGTAAAGTCTGTGCCATGCCAATGTGCTAGCTCTAGCCTGCACCCCCTGATACCCCTACATCGGATCTCTCTCCACATCCCTCAGCCACATCCCTAGAGGTATGCTCTGGATCCTACTATGGATCCTATTGTGGATCCTATGCTTGGCCTAGACCAACTATACTTAGTGCACGTGAGGTAGTCCTTTGGATAGATCGTGCACTAGACTGCCCTGTCTCCCCGATATTGGTATTGCTTTGGTGTGACCCTATAGTAGTGGTACCCTCTAGAATATGCTCACCTAGAAGCTTGATAACACCCTCTAATTAGGTGATGCAAGCTACATCCACTGTATGCTGGTCATTACCCTCCTCCACGAGGGTACATAGCCTCCTAATCTCTACCATCAGGTCCAAACTTGTAGGCCCTAAAGTAGATGGTACCGTAGGATGTGCCATGATAGCCTATGTATGTGAGGGAGATACTATCACCACCCTTAGTAGGTCCCACTCAGTAGTCACTACATCTAGCCTCGTGTGTAGAAGATCACACTAACTAGTAATCTTCCCAATCTCGATGTCTGCTATAACTATCTATGCCTAGAGAGATGTCATCTCCTCATCATAACTGTGCCACTAGCTCTGGCCATGAGATAGATTTACCTCTAGAGTGGTGATAGTGGTGCCCTTATGCAGGAGCTGGGTGCGTAGTCTCCTAATATGAGTTTGGAGGTCGGCAAACTGTACCCTCAACTGTCCAACCTCAATGTTAGGAGGTGCCTCACCCTCATTGAATGCCTCCTTCTCTACCTCTACCTATGGGACCTCCTCTATAATGGCCCCTACACCCCATGCACCCTTGATCCTCTAATAGACCCTGTATCCATGAGGGTCCACCTCTGAGCCCTCTACACCCTCTGCTGCAAAGTCATCCACTGGTCGACCTAGAGGTCCCTCTCTATGCCATTGTAGACTATTACACCATGCATAATAGTTAGTAGTAGTGCCTGCGTCTGCTAGGACCAACTCCTAAAATTTATCATCATCATCCCCAACGGAGGCACTTGGGGCCAGGTCAGGTCCCTCTCTAGGAACAAGCATCTATAAATAGTCGACACCTATAGGACATCCTACTAAATTCCAAATAGCCTTAGGACATGAGAGAAGTGTTGATACTCATGTATATCGACCTTGTGGTCGATAACCCACCTGTATCTATGCACTCGATGTAGGTATCTATCTAGCTCTAGCTAGGTAGGGTAACCCATGTATGGTCACAACTCTATCTACTCAAGGCAGAGCTATGCAAATAAAGAAATGTAATGGTCTAGGTATCCTACATGAGACCTACTCCTAAATACCTCCTACTCCCGAGGCCAATAGACTGCATAGCACTGACGAGCCTCATCAATATCAGTGATATTCAGAGAAAAATATATGGGGTGCTCTATCAAGATGTGCTGCTAGCCTCAAATCTAAATAAGTAGGCTGCAACTGATACCCACTCTATTGTGACATGTAATATGGTATAGCTCGTGATAGAGCTGCACTAGAAGGGTGCTCCCCCATGCCAAAATAAGAGGCTACTCAGTCGATCTAACCATAACCTCCCTGGTCCTAGTCAGGAGGTTCTAGGGGAACCTCATGCCTGATGAATCTGGGAAGACTATTTGGATAATAAAATGCATAAACATGACCTCCCACTATGAGAAGAATCTAGCTTGGTACCACTCCTCGATGTGGATGCCTCCATGATCAATGCGACCCTGAGCCTCGATGCTCTGTCTACCAAATATCTCATTAAAAATGGCCTTATTCATCGTGGTAGAAGAGGAGGTGATGGGCTCACCATCAATATGTAGGTAGAAGATGCGGTAGACATCCTCCAAAGTCACAGTCATTTCACCCATTGATAAGTGAAATGTATTGGTTCATACATCCCAGCGACAGGCCAATGCAGTCATGTATGCCTGATATGATCAGATGGTGGGGAGGTCCAGGATGTACCCAAATACTATAGTAGCAAACCAACCTTGCTCCATGTCAGTGAGAGTGCAACATAATTTCTAAAGGAAGATTAGTATCCCTTGCTCTATTCATCAAGGTCTGAGTGAAAGCAATCAAATAACTAAGAAAAACAATTAAAAATGACTAAAGATAGCAAAAAAATTAGAAAATCTCATGGAAATGCAAAAAAATGCAAAAAAATGATAAAAAATTTCAAAAAATCAAACACAAGCACTTCAAAATTGCAATAAAATGCATTAATTCTCGAAAAATGCAAAGAAAATTGGAAACAAATGGAAAAATTTGAAAATTTTCCCGAAAGTCATCGAGCCACAGGTCAGAACCACGAGCGACGAGGTGGTCAAAAATATGACCATTGGGATTTAAATCCTGCTGTGGCTAACAACCGTAGTCCCCAATTTGACAATTGGGGACCGCATCTACCACCCGTGACTAAGGAACATGACCTTTTTAGGGTCATTTCCCTCCCAAAATATCCCAAAAATTAAAAAACCCTCCCCTATAGCCTAACCTATGCTAAACCTAACTAGGATGAGGTTCGTTACTGAATGTTTAATGTGGTTCATTTAACCCATTACTTAGTGTGGTTAATTTTAATCATACATAAATCATCTAGCTAGTGCATGCCATCAACACATCACATCATATAACAATAATAAAATCACATAAGCATTGCATTCATATTGCATCACATTAACATAAAGGTAAAAACATAGTACACATAATGAGTGTCAACAGATAGTATCATATATATATATATGTGTATGTTAAAGTACATCAAGGTACATCAAAATTGCTCGTAGGCTAAACTGTGTAGGTCCTCAAACCTTACACTAAAAAATGGTACATGTATCTCAAAATTTGTACTAAGCTAGGCCTACACCCATTGGCTTGATGCCACCCTCAGATCCATGTCTACGATGATGGCTAGAGCTAGCCCCACCAAACCTCTCAGACCTGACACTTATCTTGTGATTGGGCTACACTAATGACTACCTAGACTTACTCCTCCCAGTCCTCTGAGATGTTGATGCTATAGATATAGCTAGCACTATACCACCATGTAATCTGAACTTGACCTCTAGGAGAGTGATGAATTTTGCATATGAAGCCTACCACCTCACATCCTCTGATACGATGACCTACAGTCGCTTGAGCTCTACTGCCATATCCAACCCTATTGGTCCCTAAATAGCTAGAGTAGCTGGTATAACATATCCCATAGGAGCAACTCCTATCTATAGTTGAAGAAGGTCTCGCTCAACAATTAGAGAATCTGTAGTAGCCTATGCCAAGTCTCTTGCTGATGTGAGCTGCTCTATCTTGAGTAGTGCTAAATCAAAGCATACCTACAGTGAGGTCCTCTCCTCATCATACCCTTACCATTTGGACTACCCTATAGCCAAATAGCTCTATGTCATGGCAAGAGAGGTATCCTGCTCTAAGATCTGGTATCGATCTATCTGAAGCTTGGTATCTAAGCTATGTAGCTCTACTCAAAGGGGAGACTCATGAGCCTCTAGAGCCACCTCCTCCTCCTCCTCTAGCATTGCTTGCTCCTTTGAAGCCTGATCCTACTCCTCTATCCTAGGATGCACTCATCGCCCATAAATATTATCTATAGCTACCTAGGCTGCCACCTCCATGCTATAACTACATCACCCACCACTGAGTGTATGCATTTGTAGTGCTAGCATATGCTATAATAATATTAGCTATAGGAGGATCTGCCTCCTCTACCAAAGCTGTGAACCGAGGTACTAGGAGATCTCTCTCTACCTGAACCTACCTGTAGGTAACTGGCTCTAGTGGGATGTCCTTCTAGATCCCAAATAGCCTAGTAACATGAGAGAAGTAGAAGAACTCCCTCACCCATACCTTATGATCGATAATCCATTAGTCGTGTCTCATACATGATAAGAACCAATCTACCTTATGCCAAGTAGGGAATCCATGTAAGGTCTTTATATGTTATCTCAAGCCTATAATCCAGTTAGAGAACCTGCATAGTGGGCCAAGTCTTCTGCATGATGATGACTCCATCACTCCTCTGCATCTCATGGCCATATAGCTCCATAACACTACGACCTTACTGCTATAGTAGTGATATCCTATGGTAAGCCTATCAAATGGTCTACCCTAATGTGCTCCCAGTCTCAAATCTATAGTAGGCTGCATGCTACCCTAGCTTGTTCCTATTGCTGGATCCTATATAACTTATAATAGAGCTGCACCAGTAGTGCACTCCTCCAAGCCATAATGATGGGCTTCACACGGTTGCGATTCATTACCAACAAGTTTAATGAGGTTAATTAGCCAATTTCTTAATTTGGTTTATTTTTACCCATGAAATAGAAAGACTAGGGTTTGAGAAATACCTGTGAAGCATCGAATCTTCCACTCGTCCACTTGTAGAAGTAGAAGCCTCACCATGATCCACCATGGTGTTAGGTAAATCAACAACGTTATGGATCATTTTATCACCTTTCTCCTTAGAGCTCGCTATTGCAAATTGATAGCTATAAAATAATGAAATTTTAAACCCTAATTTTTCTTATATATTTTTTTAGTTTTGTTGTAGTTTTTGATGTTGATAGTGGCTAGCAAGTGTAGGCTACATATGGTAACAATAGCTACAAAATTTCAAAAGTGGGCTACTACTACTGACAGTGGTTGAGAAGCAGCAATAAATGCCCTAAATTTCTCACCATGGGAATATTTAAAATGGACAATTAAGTATATATACCGGTCCAAAATTATCAAAAATTGCAAAATAACAAAAAAAATCATAAAATCAAATTTTCAAAAACAATTGAAAAATCATAAAAATTAACAAAGAAATAAAATAACAACAAAATTTCAAATGCACCTCATACCTAGTTATTTACCCTATACACTTGGTGGTTGCAGCAACTAGCGCTCCATGCAATTCAACAAGATGAGTAAATTACGATAAGGTCATTTGAGCCAAATTAATCTTCGTTGAATTGAAATGCTTCATTTCAATCCTAAAGAAGGCCATGATGGCTGGACTACCCCACAAGAACGAGGCATTCATTTCATTTTTTTCATGATGTTTTTAGCAGATCATCAAGTGATTCATCATATGCTAAATAGAATTGTTATCATCTTGATTTCCTAAGAAGACCATTGTGGCTAGATTGCTCTGTGGGATAGAGATGTACAATTACTTTCAAGGGTTGAAATCACGCCAGTGATAGGACCTGCCATAGAACAAAATGCAAAAGTCTTAAATTGTCCAAATTATTCATATTGGTCAAGTGACTCATTGCTTTAATTACTTATCCTTACCCTCATCAACTCATCACTTGAGGGGGTAATCATAATATCAAAATTATAATCGAAATCAACATAGGATCACTCAATCATGTCAAAATTGTGTTCATATTATGAATCATTGCAAATAACTATCATAAGCTTACCCTTCTGCTGAGGCAAAAAGAATTTATGATAGTTTAAAGCTTGAATATATCCACCTATCAAAAAAATAGTAGCACTGACGCTACCTGATCGCCATTGGACACATGAAAGCTTTGTAAATTTAAGCCTTCCATCCCATTTAAAGCAATGATTCTAGGATGTGCATCCTTTTGTAGGAATAGGAGTATAATGTTGATCAAATTAATGATCATCATTCAACCTACAACATGGATTTAGGTGGTCTATTTTTGCTCAACATTGTTTTCTACCACAATGCATCCCAAAAGGGGCATTTTTAGACACCTAAAATGCGTCATGTTTAGGAGACTACTCATATGGGCATCCTTGTAGACCATATGAATGATATTGGACCTTTCCAAGAGCTAGCAGTGGTTTTAACCACTCATTTTGGGTAGTTTTTCCCTATCCAAGCTCAACCACTAATGATTAGAGTGGCTGCCAGACTAGCCACTGACGCTCAGAGCGGATATGATCTAGCCACCCTGATTGAGAGATGTTAGCTCTAAAAAATACTCAACCTCATGGGTCAAGCAAAAAATTAGTTATAATAGCCAGGGCAACTGATCTTGGGTGGTTTTTAGTGAGGAAGCTTCTATATGCTTCCTCCCAACTGCTCTAACCTCCCAATTCTTGATCTTGGCTTCTCAAGTAAGCTAGGATGAGGAATTGGGGAGGCTATAAGACCCCCCTCCAAATTAGGGAGAAAGTCTATATGGGATTATAATTTTAATGCAGTAAAACCATGTCAAATTGGAGAGCCAATTGCACCTTGTGAAGACCAACAAGGTGCTATCAAAATCTAATTTTATCATAAACCTTGCAACAATGGAAATCTCAAGAGCTTGAGGTGCAAGCTTGACAATTGACACACATCCATCACAAATTCCAACAAATTACACCACCAATCTATTGCAGAACATTGAGGCAACACTTGATCATAAATTTGGATAGGAAATTGTGTGCCACAAACACTGATTCAAGAGAGATAATATTTAATTCATAGCTGCTATCATTGACAACGACTTGCAGGCCATCATCGTCGATGGTAGCAACGACTAGCAAAATAGCTACTCTAAGTGAGAGTGGCTAGGATTTGATGCCATTTTCCTTCCTTTAGCCATAGGATTTCCATTTTAGTTATGCAAATAGGTTAATATAGCTTAGACTAATCTTAATTTATATTTTTACATGGTCCATTAGCAAGATATGAGGTAACTTTACCTTCATTTAGTCATATTTACTAGATTTAATTAATATCCTTAGATTATCTTTATTTCTTGTTTCTATTGCAAATTTCATGGTATATTGACTAGACTTCCATGTTTTGCTCCATGCTTTGAACTAATTTTTCTATTTCTTGATCATATTTGGATATCTTGATGCTTTATTTCAAGTATGACTATATTTCTTGCAATCTTTTGGCATAAGCCTCATCATGAGAGGCCCCATATGCTTTTAATTATGCTTTATTGTTTCATATATGCAGGTAACAAGACCTTGTAGGCTTCAAGGCATACATAACATCAAGTTCCTCCTAGTGAATAGAGAAGAAGACATCCTTATAAGCCCTTAAGCATTTTGATGGAGATATGAAGACCAATTGAAACACATCTTCCCACATTTTGGGGTTATTTGTTAATTGTAACAATTGTATCAATATTTTGGTATCCCTAAGAGGGATAAATATGTAACAAGACTCATTTTATTAATAAAGAGAGCTTCCATTTTTGTTATTTCCTTCTTGTTGTCAAATGTATGCTTAGATTACATGTTTTTCCTTCTTTATATTGCAATATCAATAGATGTGTGGTCTTCGTAGCCTTCTACATAATGCAATGAATACACTTTGTACTACTTTCCTTTTATTACAAGAAGAACAATTTATGCTACTTAAGGAAAATGAAGATGATTTACTTGGATTAATCTTGATCTCCTTGACCTCCTTCACTTTAAAATTCACCTCCCCATATTCCTTTGTTTTAAAATTTTCCATCCCATCTTCCTTTGTACCTTTAACTCCATCTAAATTTGAACTTGTGCATTTTACTTCCTCATCCTTTGTGTAATTTGTTTCTTCTAATGGTTGGTTCAAGTGAACTATAATGGCATTTAGTATATGATGATTTAGAGGGGGTTTTATTGCTACTTTCTTAGGAGTAATTTTTTTTTGATTTGACCTAGCTTCTCCTCTGACATGATCTGCTTGTTTCATATTGATGTTACACTCATGTTCAAAAATTTCCATCTCTTTCACCATCATTTTAACTTTGCAATCTCTTTCCATGTGTCTTATTTCATGATATTTACAACATCAAAATGTAGTTTTTTCATAATCCACTTGTTGATATCATTCTCTTGATTCATACTTAATCCTATTAGACTACAGTAAAGGTTTTGAAATATCCATGGTAACACATATTCAAGTGTATACATCATGAATTCCCTCATTAATAGTTGGTCCACCTTGGATGAATTCACCTAGAGTATTACCAATTTTCTTCAAAATATCCTCATTGATAAGTTGATAAGGAAGTCCAAAAAGACTAATCCACACTATAAACCTTTTAATAGTCTCTATCTCCATAGAAACATTCTCACTCCATGGTATTAAATATGATGGATTTTTTTCCCTAAAACAAGGGCCTCCATCCATTATTTTATCTTCTATTATTTAACTTGAGTAGATATTGAGAAAAAATCCTTTTAGAAGAAAATTTTTGGAGTAATTTGAATTCAATCCCTACTTTTACTTAATATAATTTTGAATCTTAGAAAAACCTGGCTAGTATCCATGAAACTAATATATTAATCCTCTAATTTTAAGAACCTTTATATCATACTTAATCATCTCATCCTTGATAATAAATTATGGTGTAATATTTGCTATCTAGGTAGGGTATTCCATAGATTCGATCTTCCTCTTATTGCTAACTAGGGCATCCATACTTTCTACTAAGGCATCCTTACTTCCAAGTAGGGCATCCTTACTTTTAGTAACGATTTTTAAAAATGGATTTCTTGCCATGTTACCTAGATTTTATTCATATGAATCCTTTACTTTTTGAGGTTATCATAGATCTAGAAAAAGAAGTAACACTTTCTTCTTGATTAATTTTCTGTTTCTTACTTCTTGCATCTTGTTCATACTTCCTACTTTCTCTTGGCTCACTCTTGCTCCTAGCTTGCACTTGCTCCCAGTTCACACTTGATTCCATTTTTTATGATCACCTTAAATATTACTATCAATCTAATAAATGAATTAAGCATTGTAATAAATTATAAATTAGTCTTTGACCATATACTAATTACCTTGTAACTGAACATAGATATACATTATAATAAATACCCCATGAGGAATATAAAAATAACTAAAATCATGATACAAATTAAAATTTCGCTTTTGGTATTAAATTTCATGATATAGTTAACTACTTAAATAATACCTCTTTAATTAATAATCTCTACAATGTTAGAAATAAGATTACATTACATCATTTGGGTCATGTAAATGTATCTACAAAGTTACATACTTAGGACATTAGATTACTTTAGGGGAAAGTTACCTAGTTTCTTCACGCAATGTAATAAATGCACAAGTTGCAATATGTAAGCTATATATGTGCAAGTTATCCCTTACATAACTAGATAGAGTGTTGGCCAAGGAAATCATCTTCCTATATAATAGCCTCATTGTCATAGATAAGAGAGTATCACAGTGAGCATCACATAGATCATCATATACAACATCACAGAGCATAGCTTAGATATAGTTGTCCATATTGGATATGGGTGCAATGTAGTCCAATAGCATTATTTATGGAGTGTTCATTTCCTCCATAGCTACATTGTATTCATTTTTGTCATTTATATTTATAACATATTTTAGTCATCTTGTAGATTTACTTTCTTTCATATTATTTTTACATCTTGTGATTTCTATCTCCCATTGCATATAGTATCAAAAGCTTACAGTGGCATTAGAGCTATGGTATATCTAGCCATAGGAAAACCACAATTATAAATGAGCCTAAGTTTTTTGTCAACCTGACACACCCTTGGACCAGTCATTGTAAAAAACTCTTAGAAGAGACTAGGTGGTAGAATTAAAGAGAGCTGCAAGTGAGGACTAAAAGAAATATCATATTTAGAAATATTGAGATTGCATTTGGCTAGAGTCCTTCCACAAAGTTGCAAAAAAAACTCATGAAGACTAGGAATAAGTGTTCAATTATTTATTAATTTTTGTCCAAAGTTTCTTTTATTCCAAAAATCTAATTCTCAAAATATTGAGATTCCTCCTATGATAGAAAGCTAGGATATTTCAACTTCGTTTCGCAAAGGTTGGCATATCTTCATAGTGCAGAGATTAGTTCCTTGTCCAAGAAAAGAATACTATGGAATAATACATTTGGAGAAGATTTGTGGTGAAGTTATGAGATACGAGATCTCCATTACTAAATTAAGAACTTCACACAAGAAGAAAAAGCCATAGTAAGCTTGATCATGAAGAAAAGATGATAGAGAGACTTGATCCTAAAAAGGCCACAAAAGCCTTGATACTAAAAGAAGACCATAGAAGATTTGATCCTGAAGAAGGCTCCAAAAATGAGTATCTGATTCAGAAGGAGATTAATATTTTAATACTAATACTTTGTTGTAGGGAAAGAAGATACAGTCAGTCAGAAAACTTCCTACAAGAAAGCTAGGAAGCGTATCTTCTCCAAAATAAATCCAACACCTGAAGCAAAATTGAAGGTAAAGAGATTAGATTAATATCTCATTGAAGAACTTACAATATTGGAATAAGAAGTACGAGGAGTGTCCTGCTCAAATACAAAAGTAGTAGAAGTGAATATCCAAAGGAAGATCTCACCACTAACACTTCTAGGAGCAAAAGGTTGAATAAAATGTCTCAAGAAAGACCATAAGAAGTTGCAATATCAAAGACCTTGGGGAGGTCTCAAAGAGTATCTAGTAGAAGGCTTGGAGGCTTGGAGAGCATTACTAAAGAAATCATTAAAGAAGAACTCATAAGAGAAATCCATTACCAAGGAGAAGGTCCTGATAGTGAAGGACTTGAGACAATTATCACCATCCAAAAACAAGCCCAAGAGAAGAATAATTTGGCAAGGGGTGCCAAATCCCAGTAGAAGAATCTAGCGAAGACCTCAAAATATTCAGTATCTTGAGAAGAAGATCCTATTTGAAGTCATAATTTGACAAGAAGCTTTAAGGAATATTCAGACATAATAAGCCTACCAAATCCAAGGGATTTGGAGATTACCTCTCACAACAAGAAGGCACCACATCAAAAACAAATATCTTTTCAAATATACAACAAAAGGAGGAGACTACAAAAGGAGAACAAACCACCAAAATCCTAGGCTTATGAAAGAAATTTTGAGACCATATTTTGGTGAAGATGAACCTATTTAGGGTAGCCTACAAAGAGCTGCAAGATCTTACTCAAGGCAACAACTTTGTGATCTTAGACACCAAGATATACATCATCTATAGAATCAAGAAAAAGAGCATTCAAAAAAGGTATGAAACTATTGATGCAAGTAGATTCATTAATTGGATTACTTATTAGATTTTTTTAAGCACCTTAATTAAGATTAAAGTTGCAAAAAGGAGAATTGAATTATAGTCTTGAAAAGTGCAAAAAGAGAAAGTTTATTTTTAAGGTTCATTTGCACTTTAGGAGTTGATTAGATTTTAGAATTTCAACTATCTATCAACTACCTATAATCTACTTTGGAAAGCAAAATAAGACTACCTCCTACTACCTTGCTTATAAAGAAATTGTAGAATAATTCTTGAAGATTCATTTCAGATTATTCTTGATTAGTTGTAGTAAATTGATTAAGTGCATTAATTTTGAGATTTAATTAGAGTGATAAGGTGAAATTGTTAGTGCATTAAAAGTGAAAGTTTATTAGATTTATTTGCACTATCCTATTGCTCTCAAAATATTGTTATTTGTGTTCTTGAGAAAGGCACAAAAACATAATTTGTCAAAGTGTTTGAATACACTATTAGTGCATAGAGATCTGAAAAATTCAGTGGCCTTAGGAAGTCATAAATTCAGCTCAATCCTCTAAGCATTGGATAATAAAGTAGCCACCAAAAAAATCAGCAAAGGAATCCTCGAACGAGACTTGGTGAGTCTCAAGTTCAAAGCACAATAAGTTTTATACAAAGAAATAGTGTAGAAAAAAGAGATCTTCTATCAAGTGGTTACAAGCTTGGATTTGTTAGTAAAATATCCAAGCAAAAATGGGAAGGTGTCTAATCAAATATACAACCTCAAAACCCCTTGTATATCATTCAAAATTCTGCCACAAAACCAGAAATTTAGATCTGAAAAAGGAGTGCAAAATAAGGTGCAATAATAGCTCTTTTATACATGAATATATTACATTGCATTGCACTATACTAATCTAGTTTATACCGAAAAAGGAGGTAGATTTGAAGGTGTATCAAAGGCACAATATCCAGTATAAAAACTAGTCGAAGGTGGTAGTTCACTAACATCCTTATAAGCACATAAAAAGAGTCACTCTAAAGGCTCTTACTCCCTCATATTACATGGCTGAACCTTCAAGAGATAAGACAAAAAATAAAAGGGATAAATTGATGTTATAATAAAGAGCAAAACTGTTTACAAGGAGGATGTATAATAGGTTAGAAAAAAAGAATATAGAAGCACCATTGGAGTGTTCCAATATCCACATCTTCAAAGCTAAAAATTAGTGCTCAAGCCTATAGATCTATGATTATCAACTCAACCTGAAACAATCTACAAGAAAGTGCAATTGATCAAAAAAGGAGCTACAAATGTTATAGGGTTTAAATAACCTCCAAGAAGGATACATTGAAAAAGCGTTATAGAATATGCCCATGCACAAGGAGGAAGTAAAATTTATCACTTGAGACAAGATCCTAATGCTCCTCACTCAAGCACTCATCTTCATCATCAAAGGAGTTACAAGATGTAGGTTTGTGCAATGAATATATGAGGAACACTTATCCAAAGGGAAACCAAGTGCTTCATTAAAGAATGTAATACCCATACATTACTGAAAGAAGGGAATGAGTGTTATTTGACATCTTCTACTCCTCAACTGCTCAAGAATATGGATGTGCCACTTGGCACTCAAACTAAGATTCTCCTCCAATTTAAGAGCATCAATGACAAAGGTATTCAAAAAAGCATTCACATCTAGGGTCTATGCATACAGGGCTAAGCGACAATGTGGAAGCAAGGTGAAAAAGAGCCTTCAATGCTCTGGTCAAGGAAGGTCAAAGATAGGCATTAACGATACCACATTTGGAATGTCAAATCTCAAAAAGGTTCTAAGCAATACCATTGGAGGAAAAACCAAAGTAGCAACACCTATATTTCACCCCATGCACAATGAAAACAATATCAACTATTGAATGATATAAGGTAAGATTTATTTCCACTATAATATGCTTTCATTTATTGGGAGTTATAAGGTTAAACTTAGAGTAATTTAACTATATTGAAAGCCATATATTAAAGGGGAATAATATATCATATCAATATAATATTTGTAATATTAAACATAGGAGCAATAAGGATTTCTACTAGAAATTATTTACAAAATATTTGCAAATATTATTGTGGTCTAATTTTCCAAAATTTGGGAGTTATAAGGGTTACTACATCAAATTGACTTATTGGAAATTAGATACACTACAATTAAAATCCTAGAGGGATATTAAAAGAGGTTATTAAATATTTTTTCTAAGGTTGGATATTTATATTATTCTTGTCTCAAAAATATAAAAAAAAAGGATAAAAAAAAATCCAACTTTAAAACCTCTTCAAATTGGAAAAATGCTTAGTTCAAAAGGAGCAATAAGGGATAATAAAAGTTGATTTTTGATGTTTACAAAACCTTACAAAATAAACCAAAAATTGAACTATTTTTTTAAGAGCACTATATTATATCTCTAGGGAGTCATAAGGTATTCTAAAAAACTTGGTAATATCAGCATTTATCATAAATTATCAAGTTGCAAATCCATTGGGAAAATATAAGATTTTTACAAAACCTAAAATTCCATTGGGTGTATACACTCTCATTATTAGGGAGACATAAGGAAGCCTACAAACCTAAGGACTAATAAATATTTTATCAAAAACATGCTTTTATACTTCAAAGTTCTAATTCCTATATCATTTCTTCAATTTTACTTCTTCAAATAGGAAAATGAATGTCATACAATTAATGTGAAATTTGCTTCAACCAATCCAAAAAATGTGAAAACTTGTGGTACATTGACTCAGGAGCCAGTCATAATATGATAAGAAATATACAATGGTTTGACTATCTTGAAGGTGCTAAAGGCTACATACTAAGAATTACAGATAGCCAAACTTATCCCATACATGGATATGGATGTGTAACACCCAACAAATCATTTCCAAATCTTCTACTACAAAAAGTATTGTATGTTCCAAGATTAACATTCAATCTCATCTCTATGAGCAAATTAGTATAAGAAAACTATATGATTAAATTTGGATATATGGATGGTGTTAGTTTTTTATGCCACATACAATAGGAGATACCAATCACAATATGCAAAAAGAAATAAAGTAGATCTATGAGATGACTAAAATATGCTATAAATAGAAATGGTGAAAATATTACAATAGTAGCTATGGAGGAAATGGACACTCCATAATATAAGCTACTGCTCCATAAATGATATCTAAGCTTATAGCTCACATACACTATCCTTTTGCCTATCTACCACACACTGGTTATGATGTTATGACTTCTCTATCTATGGCCATTATATAGGAAGATAAGTTCCTTAGAAAACACTCTATATAGTTGTACAAGTTGACACCTTGCACATTACAGCTTGCACATTGACACTTGTGCATTTATTACATTGTATGAAGTAACTAGATAACTTTCCCCTAAAGTAACCTAATTTTCTAAGTATGTACCAAGGAAGGTACATTTACATGACCCAAATAATGTAATATACTCTATTTATAATAGATGGAGTCAATACATGTCTCATAATGAATCAAGGTGAAATAAATACAACAAGATCAATCCATAGAGACATATATCTTGGATTCAATGGAAATTTCACAAGATATTATGATGTTTCAAAATGATACTAACATTTTTTCAAAGGAACAAGTTGAAGAAAATTAAGGATCGGTACATCAAAAAGGTAAGCATAGAAGAATAAAAAAGATGAGAAGACAATTGAAACATGCTCTACTGAGTCATCAATAATCAGAACCAAATGAAGATACCCACAAATCCTACAATAAAGGAGACTGGATAGAATACAAGGAAGAAGGACCTAAATAAGTCAAAGATAATCCAATGGAAGAAGATCCACATTGAATACTAAAGTCGTCAATACCCAAATAATGTAATACATGGGGCTATTAGAAATATATTATATTACATCATTTGGGTCATGTAAATGTATCTACCAAGGTACATGCTTAGGAAATTATATTACTTTAGGGGGAAGTTACCTAGTTTCTTAATACAATATAATAAATGCACAAGTGTCAATGTGCAAGTTGTATATGTGCAAGTTATATCTTGCACAACTAGATATAGTATTGGCCAAGGAAGTCGAATTCATATATAATGGCCTTATTATCATATATCAGAGAGTATCATAGTGAGCATCACATAGAGCATCATATATAACATCATATAGTATAGCTTAGATACAGTTACCCATATTGGAGATGGGTGCATTGTAGTCCAGTAGCATTATTCATGGAGTGTTCATTTCCTCCATAGCTACATTGTATTCATTTCCATAATTTCTATTTATAGCATATTTTAGTCATCTCATAGATTTACATTATTTCATATTATTTCTACATCTTGTGATTGTTATCTTCCATTGCATACAACATCGAAAGTTAACATACAATGTATATAAACCATTAAATTTGTTGAAAATGTTCCTATGACAAGATGTAAGCAATAAGAGCAAAGAGCAAAGAAACAATGAAAATTTATATAAAATGTTAATAAAAATAAGTTTTTTTTTTTCTCACAATTAAATATAAACTTTATATTCATAACTAAACAACTTTTAAAATTATTTTTGAGCTAGAATGTCTAATAAATAAAACTTGACTTCCCTATTTGGAATTCTTATCTATATAAATCTATGTCTTAACATCCATATTTGATGATGAAAATAATTATAACCTCCTACTAACAATATAATTAGATGTATAAAAACCAAACATATTGAAGACATAACTAAAAATTAGAAAAATAAAAGAATAAATTATATAGAAAAGGATATCAAATTGAATTTCATAAAATTAGACTTGACACATTAGGCACATATATATTACTTATTTAACTTTGAACCAAAAAATGAGAGATGAAAAATAGATCATCATAATAATTTATAAATTTAGAGATAAAATAAATCACTCTAGTCACAAAATAATTATGATTTGACAACTTATTGACTAAACTATTTGAAAAGTAATAGGAAAGAGAACTAGTCAATGAAATAACCTAAGTGTTAAAGGTCAAGCCATCTTTAAAATACAACCATACATAATTAACCATATCATCATGCTCATAATTATAGTTTAATATTATTACAATAACAAAGAGATCTACTTTTACATTTTACTAATTTTAGGAAGGACTTTGAATGAATTTATAAGGAAATATATAAAATATATAGATGAAATTGGCATATCCATTGAATTTATGTTGAAAAGGTATAAAATATATAAAATGACTAGTGCTAACCTTAAAAATATTTTAGGTTGTGTATATGAGATTCATATAGAACTAAAATATTAGGTTTCACAATAGATTTTGAAAATTGATAGAATCAATACATTACCCAATATTGTTGAAAAATAAATAGAAACAAAACAATGCACATAGTATATGTTGGTGTATATGGACACCAAATAATATCACTATCAAAAAATAGAATTATAGTCCAATATATTAAAAAATGGATTGTATGGAGTATTTACATACAAATACAAGTTACCTTTAGGTCAATGTTATGTGATTGACCTTAAGGAATAAAATGATAAAATTTTACAAATTTTTTTTTCAAGGTTTATAAGGATAATACAATGCAAAAGCTGCTCGTGGCCTCAAGAGAAGCTTAACCACCACATATTCCAACATCACCTTAAGCTATACAAGGGACACAAAGAGAGACCCTTACATGTTATTCTCTAAAGGATACTCTTCTACACCAAGTATCTCCTACATGTGTACAAAAGTGACCTTGGGCATGATCTTTGTTAGTCTTGGTCTGAAATCCACTTAAGTGGATGAGTTGCACCCTCAAGACCTCGATCAATATTGGATGCCTTAAAATAGGGTTCTATGATTCAACCTCTGGAGTAGAATAGCTCCTATGGTCCTAGCTAATCTAACTAAAATGGGGTTGTAGATTAAAGTAAGGAATGCAAAAGGTTAGAAGCTAAGATGAAAGTGGTGCAAATTTAGCAACATCAAGAGATATAGTGCATGAGAGTCTCACAATTTGAACTAAACTAAATTGTTCAACATACTAACTTACTTTCCTTATGATAAAACTTTTAATCATAATAAAATCTAAGCATTATTAAGCATTCTAGAACTAATGAATGGTAAATCTAGGAAGAAATCTAGAAAGCAGAATAAATTTAATAGAATTATCCATTCATAGATTTAACATAAATGCTTAATGACTTAGTTGGCATATATACATATTTTACAAATAATTAAGCAAGAGGTCAAACAACAATCCAATATTCATTCAAAGGCATATAGCCTCAATTATATAGTTATGCAATTATAAATGCTAAAGGGATGATCATTTGAATGACTTACATTCAAGTATATACAGTTTTACAAATGTAATTAGTTAGCCTAACTTCATTGCACTTAGAGTGGATTGTAGTTTCATCAGGTTTTTGTAGCGCATGCGCATCTCCTCCAACTAATTTTAGTGTAACCAATCTAGCATCATGACACTGATGTGAATTGCTCTTATTCTATCCTAGGGAGTGGTGGCTATTATGTCTTCATTTGGTACACTTGATATTTTGATAGATTTGTTATATTTTAGGCATCCCACTACTACCTTAGTTGTAGTACTACAAGTGTCAGCTAAGAGAACTTGGGGTCATTAAGATCTTATAACAATGGGATTTGTTTGTTGGTAGAGCATTTGATTATGCTAGCTAGGTTTAATTCTCCTTTTGTAATGCACACGTACCATGCTCTTCTTTGTATTTGATGTCCCTTTCACCTCTACTACATGCTTCATTGAGCATTAGGTATTTCATTTATCTCTACAAAAATTTTATGCACCTTAGGCTGATGTTAGCACTCAAAATATTTGATACTTTGATATTTTAGTTAGATGAAGTGCTTTGCCAGATGTTCGATACTAGATGCATTCCATGCCTTAGAATTTTTTGCTATATTCTTTCTTTTGCTATGTTGGGGTTTTATGATATTCTTGCTAACATAAGTACTTAAAACCATCCAAAACTACATTTTCACTATAGCTTAAGTTTATTGTACCTATCAAACTTTGCTATTACGTTGGATATCAAACCTTCATTCATACTTAGCTAAACTTTTGCTTTAATGTTCTAGAAGCTTCTTCATGTTATGTCTCCCTTTTTATGCTACCTTGTTGACATCATCATCATTATCTATTTGGTGTGCTTCCTTATTTTACCTTTTGCTTCAATGTTATATGCTAGATTTTTGTTCTCTTTGTTGGCATCAACATCTCAAATGTCTAGACAACTTTTTACTTAGTCAAAATTCTATTTTGTGCTATCTTGCCCTTAGTTTCTAGGTATCGTATGTTTTCATGCTTATTGTTGATGTCATCACCTCAATTTTTTTTACAACTTTCTATACTTAAGTGAAATTTTACATTGTTTTTGGCTTCCTTATCTTCCTCTAGTCTGAAAACTATTTTAGACGTCTGACAACCTATTTTAAAAAAAATGGTAAAGCACCCTATTAACAAAAAATATCTTCTTCTATGGAGATGGATGTGGGTGAGGAATTTTACCCATATTATTTGTGCCTTGCATGGGGGTTTCTACTTGCAAATGCATCAAACCCATATAGCCTTATCCACTTAGGATATGGAGTTAAAATGAAACAAAAATATGAAATGATATAAAAATTTGTTTACACAAGAATTAATATTTTAAATGCTTCCCATATCTAAAGTATTAGCTATACCATTGGATTTTTCTTGACCTTCCAAATATGCTCTAAATGTTTCCTCTTGTTGACTAGCTACTTGAGCTGCTGAAAATGCTACTGGAAGCTAAAATAGCCTACATATTTTATCCCATATCTTTCTGATAAGGGACACATATCTCTCTAAATTCAAAGAGGAACTTTTATAGCTAGAAATAATGGTCATAGGAAGGGTACTTATATCTTCATGCTAGCCTTTTAGTATTTGATAGTAAAGTAGATAGCCTATGAAAGAATACAATAATTTGATCTTTAGTCAAAGGCTCAAGCAGTGTGTAAATATCACTTCCATTATTCAGTTGTCGGTCTAAAAGTTGGCTCAATTTCTTTTCATTATAGAATTACCCATTTGCATCCCAAAATCCTAGAAATACAAGACTTGTGACTTCTTGGACTACCAAATTTATCTTATTATTACTTACCTTGAGGGTGTTGATTATTCATCCTCCCTATATAATTAGCTTACTTCCATATATATTTTAGACTCTCCTTCTTATCTTTGTGAGTGCTTGGAAAATTGGGGGTATTCTCCTTTGTTTCTCAACATATGCCATGCAACCTCTTCCTATTGTACTTTGTCCATCAACTCTTATTTACCTCTATTGAACTCTTCCTTAGCATCTTGGATTAATTTTATAATACTTGCTATCCTGCTTACCAAAGAAAAATCTTGAAAGGAATGATATCCAGATCATTCCAAGCTACAAGGATCTCAAGTGTTAATAGAACACCACATTCAACCAAAACAAGAATCTGAAAGCAAATTGATAGCATAAGAATACAAATGTATATGTAAAATAATGAGCAACAATATAATATATTATACATAAATAATGAACTTCCTCTTCTTTGATGAGTACAATGAAGGTGCATTGCTTATATAGGCAAGGATGATCAACCATAGCAGTAGGATCAAGCTAAGGATAAATATCCACCGTACAAAAGAAATAAGTGATATGGTTCATATATCTGTAACCGCTATGGGGAGAAAGAATATCAACCGTCTAAATATACCTAAAGATATCCCCATAGCTCCTAGGAATAGTCAAACCTAAAAATATCCCTATAATATCTAAGAAATAAATAAGTAACATCTCATAATATCAAAATAAGATAAATGAAATATACACACATAAGTGGGTGGGGAAAATACATGGAATAACTAAATAAAAGGAAAATAAATTACCTAGGTGAACATGAGCTAAGGTAAACAACCTACTCTAACAAATATCTCATTGAGAGACTTTTAATTTTGATCCAATATTAGCCTCTATACTACTTCAACATATCCTTGAAGTTCCTGAGGCTTCTCTCTTTCCTTCTTTAATTATGTTTATATTACTATTAGAATATCTTCCTATCCTTCGACCTTTGACTTAAATTCTTGTAATACCTTTTCTTGTACTTGCATTTTGTTACTTCCTTGCTCTAATTGCTCTTCTAATATTTGGATATTTTCATCCCTTTACCATAGTTGTTCTTCAATGGGAGATTTTTCTATTATGCATTTTAGCTCTTGAATCTCATTCTTGAAACTGTCCTTCTCAACCTTCTCTTTGCTAAGATTATGTTCTAGAGCTTTAATATTTATTTATACAACAACAAGTTTTACATTTGTCTAGTTTCTTTGAAAGAACGTAGTATCCAATTTAGTGCACAAATCTTAAAGTGTATCAATTTTATGAATTTCTAATATATTGTACTCTACACCTGAATATTATAGTCTTCAACTATTATCTCTACAACCAAATTTTTGACTTTAGGATATGCAACCATCTTGAACTATTCTCCAACAATTGGATACACTTCATTATATATTTGGGTGGTTGTTAGCTCTACTTCATCTAGTGGTTCTTGCTACTTTGCCCATATCTAAGTGTTCATCTCAATGTTTTGAATCATAGAGAATGCTTCTGCAATGGATACTCAACAAAAATGAAAGGTATGAAGGTAGATTGGAAAAGTAAGAAAATCATGGATGAAGGGTATTGGGTGCTAACCACTAGTGAATTTTTCCCATAATTTTCACAACACTTCTCATTTAAATTGTCAATCCAAGGAACTCGTAAGCTTGCGAAGGGTCATAGTTGAGACTAGTCACACTACCACTTTGGAGATGATCCATTCAACTACCATTGGGGGGTGTTTGTATAACATCAATAAGATCGTCTGCCTCAATAAAAATTACTCATAAATAAGAATGTAGATAAAATAAACACACCAAGTGATATGAAATGGAAATGCTTCTTATAAATAAACACACCTCTAAGATAACTAAGCTTAAGCGTAAGGAATAAACATACTACCATGCATAATGAAATTATGTAAATAAATAAAAGGGGAGGAATACTGGCTTGGAGTGGGCCCGAGCTCCAGGTAGATCCTGCTCGATAATTCTCACAAACGAGGCGATACTAACAAACGTTCAAATTAATTAATAATGCAATGGAATATTACATACAAAAATGCTCTTTATCAATTATGTCTCTGCTACCAGGAAGTCTGTGTGTTTATATACTAAACACAGATCTTCCTGTGGTAGTTCTGTTACAACTGGCATCTCGGTTCAACCTAAAATGGGACAGTTCAGTTACTGCAACTGGTGCACAATAAGCAGCTCTATGTCATTTCCTGGTAATCAGATGATCCCCACTTCATTACGGTTTGACTTCATAAGTGGTTACGTGTTTACCCACTTTGGCTGGGATAACTTGTTCATCTATGATTTCCCATAGATGACATGAAGCAGTGGTCATCAGGGTCCTTCTCCAGTCGTTATGGTCAACACACATAATTCGGGCATCAGCCTTGGTAAGGTGCCTAACTCAGTAAGGTGTTTACTTGAGTAAGGCGCCTACCTCAGTAAGCCACCTACCTCAGTAAGGCACCTACTTCAGTAAGGCACCTAATTCAGTAAGGCACCTATCTCAATAAGATGCCTACCTCAGTAAGGTGCCTACTTCAATAAGGTACCTACTTTAGTAAGGTGCATGCTTTAGTTTACCTTCTTCTGATTAAGCAGAACTGTGCCAGGTCCATGTAGGACTTCATTTGAATAAAAGATGATAAAATAAGGGAAATGACTACACACAACACACTTCACACACAAATTAAATAATACACATGATTTTATTAAATACATACGTAATGCTTCATAAAATACACAACTCATGATATAATGCCATGCAAAAACCATTAGTACATATACAAAAATATGAGCATTTATGGTGCTCATCATCCCCCCATGCCTAATATGTGCCACGTCCTCATGGCACCTAAAATTGGTAATCACCTCCTCTCTATAGGCCATGATTTTAATTTCATTTTCTTGTTGGTGGCATTGGCATGCTCTCCTCGAGGTTTCTATTTTTGCTGAGGGGCCCTGGCTTGTTGTAGGGCATCCCTAGGCTGTACTACCCTCTGGATACGCTAAGGTCTGATTGTGTTGGGTTGACCTTCATTTTGCATAGGAATATTATTGCGCTAGCTTTGTCTCCTACTTGGCCCAACACCTGTACTGGGCCTAGCTACCATAATCATTTCCCCATTTTGGAAGGCTGCTTCTACTTCCTACCACAAGTCGATGTGTTGAGGGTGCAACTCTCTAAAGGGAATGTCAAAGTCATCCCTCTTCTGCTTAACCATGTTGGATTTGTATAGCCAAAGTTCCTCAAGGGTGAGGTTAGTATTTTCTTCTATGATTATTGTTGCCTTTGCCTTCGGTCCATAGACTCCCCATATTTCTAGCCACTTATTCATTTTAGAGGGTCGACCTGACAACGAACCATAGATGTCATGAAATTGGTCATCGTCTATGGGGTCCACATCAATGCATGGCCCTCTTTCTCTATTTTTGGCAAATTTTCTAGCTACCTTTGCCTCCTTAAGCTACTGGATCAATTGGTGCAATTGAGAAATGGTGGCCTCTTGTCTCTAAAATTTCCTCATGGTCATCTAATTGTACTCTTTGAACAATGATTGCATCATGGATTTCTTGCTTTGTTCGATACAGTCCTCTTCCATTGATGTCTCGACCAATTGTTGCAAGCCTGCAGAAGACTACAGGTCCTATGGACTATGAGCAACAAAATTCTATAAAGTTTGTGCCATAATGTCGAGCTCTTTATTTTCTTCATATTCCTTATTTGAGAGTATTAAGCACCATCATCATGCTTGATGTTGCCTACGTTCTATCCGACATTATGCACTGGAGGATTTTGACCTATATTCCACGAAAATGGGAAGAGGGCTCTACCCTTCCTCTGCAATATTTGGTGAAAATTAGGGGTGTTCCTCCTTGAAAATCTCCCCAATTTGGCATCAAGCCTACCTCTATGGTTTTCCATTCTATTGTGTCATATGGCTTAGCCCTAATCTCCTCGAATGTTCCCCTTAGTTTAGCTTCATGCCATGCTTCGATCATTGCCTATTCTTGTGCACAAGAGGGTTCACCTTCTACCACCAATGAGTTTACTCTATGCTCCTCTGCATGGCATATCAAGGTTGTAATTAGTTTATAATAGGCTAAGGTAGAGACTGCCCCTCTTTGGTACCATGACACCTCATCCTATAGGGATTTCTCTAGGTAGAACGAGACGTTGATTTCTCTATCGTACACTAGATGGCTCATGAATTGCATGTGGTTAGCATTCATGTGTGAATACTTCCTAGTGCATGTGAAGTATCTCGTAACCTTCTCAAAAATATTCCACAGGTGAATTAGGATCCTTTGTTTGGGAAGTCCTCCTTGGTCACATGGGAAATTCCCCTATCCGAGCAGCACTTCGATGCATTTCTTTACCACACCATCCTTGTATGTATATTCCCTAGTGAGGGGGAGGCCAGTGACATGAGTAATGTGCTCTGGGGTGATTGGAATTAACAGTCCATGCATCTGGGCCACTTCTCCATTCAGAGTAGTGGTGAAATATTTGGTTGCCTCCACATCCTATTCTTGGCTGACCAGGCAATAGCAATTCATCCACCCTACCGCTTCGAACCGGTTGCAGACTTTCCCCCTAATTCCTTCAGTGCCACTGGGATCCTAATTATTAATCATGTGATTATTTTAAGGTCATCCCATGGTGAATTCCCTATTGATTTTGAGTTTTGTACTCAGTATGACACCTTTTTATAACCTAAGGTGCCTAACTCTGGAAATTATTTCCATGTTGGGTTTAATAGGGTACGCCACCTGAATTAATTTTTGGCATGACGTATTAGGCATGAGGGGTGATTTTCCATTCTTGTGCTATCATCATTTTTGAGAGTATATTATAGGAAAATTACATATATATCTAATTAAAATCATGTGCAAACCTGATTGGTCATTTTGCATTGCATGGAGTATGCCAAATTGCCATTCGATAATGTTTTTCCCATGTGCTAATTACGTCACCTTGGGTAATGCATTCTTGGTTCACTCGAGGTCCTACTACTAAAAATGTGGTGGATCCTATTGGTTAATGTTGGGACACCTATCTCCTCGATGGTTGGCCTTGGGACGTGCAGAAATCCTGCCCAATGATTTTGAAATATTTTTGACCGCATCCAAATTTCCATCACATGACATGATGGTGTTGGCTTTAGTTTCTCCTCGTACTACCAAGTTGTGCATGTGAATTTAATTGATCAAGACACTTGCTTGAGTAAGGCACCAAAGTAAGGCACCTAACTCAGTAAGGCATTGAACTCAAAAATGCACCTTACTCAGTAAGGTACCTAACTCGGTAAGGCACCATTAAGGCACCTAACTTGGTAAGGCATCGCTTTGACCATCATATATATATATATTATATGAATGTTTTGGGGTGGCTTGGCTTATGGGGTAAGGTTCCTAGAGTAAGATGTTGCTCCTCTAGAGTAAGGTGCCACTCCTCTAGATTAAGGCGTTTGAGTAAGGTGCTGCTTCCCCCCATATCTAAGAATTGTCACATCCTTGTGATAACATCCCCCCTAAAGATATATTTTTTTAACAACTCTGGTGCCTTCTTGGTGGTATAAGGTGTCGCTCCTCCTGAGTAAGGTGCAATAGTAAGGCATCGCTCCTCCAGAGTAAGGTGTCAAAGTAAGGTGCCACTCCTCTAGAGTAAGGCACCGCTCCTCCAGAGTAAGGCACCAGAGTAAGGCACTGCTCCTCCAGAGTAAGGCATCACTCCTCTAGAGTAAGGTACTAAAGTAAGGTGCCACTCTTCCAGAGTAAGGCACCGCTCCTTTAGAGTAAGGCACCAGAGTAAGGCATCACTCCTCCAGAGTAAGGCACCAGAGTAAGGCATAACTTCTCTAAAGTAAGGCACCAACTAAGGCACTGCTCCTTCATAGTAATGCACTAGAGTAAGGTTCTGCTCCTCTAGAGTAAGGTACCCCTTATTTATTGTTGAAAAGTTAGCGATTACTGACATGTATTTTGATGTGAGGTTGATCAAGCCTCATAGAATTCTCCTCATATTTCATCAGCATCCACCTCATTCAGGAATGGAGATGTTCAATGAGGAATTTGGCGTGCCCTCCATGCTTGAACTGTTGCTATCCTCCTAATGTGTAGGTATGTGAATGTTGAGCCAATCTAGGCCTGGTTTTCCCATATTCCTATTGTTCAAAAAATCATGCCATATCCCTACAAAAATAAAATACAAAAAAAAAAAAGTATAGTTAAACGGGTTCATGCCTATTAGGCCCTAGCTCTCAGGATACCTATAGCTTGCATGCGGGCGTTGTCCCTGCAAAATACACAGTAAGCTAGAAAAATAGTAACCTATTCTAACTTATATTTGGTGGACATCCCTGTGTCCACCATGTTGTTGAAAATTTAGGAGATTTTAGTTGGATGGGGTCTCCCCCACACCTATTATGGTCTCCACCTGCAATCCCTCAGATGTATGGTATCGCCACACACGGTGGCCATTGGATGTTAGGATGGTGTTGTTGTCGTCAATCGTCTTGACCTGTACAACACCGTTCTTGATTATTTACACCACCTCATATGACCCCATCCATATATGCATTAGATTCCCCTTCTGCTCTTGGAACCTAAAGTCGTACAATAGTACCTAGTCTTCTTATTTAAATTATTTCTTTTTAATGTGGCGGTCATGCCATTGCTTCCTTTACCTCTGCATAATTTCTATTCTCTGTAGGGCATCCATGTGAAATTTGTCCAACTGATTTAGCTTTCAAATTCATTCCTTCTATGTATCATCCAAGTTCAGATCCAATTTTATTACCATTCTGAGTGTCTTAACTTTGAATTTGATGGGTATCATTGCATCTTTCCCATAGACCAATTGGAAGGGGGTAAAACTAGTGGTCGACTTCCACGTTGTATTAAATGCCCATACTATCTCTGATAGTCTTGCAGCTCAATCCTTCCTATGCTACTGCATTGTCTTCATGAGGATGTTTTCTATTTACCTGTTAGTGACCTCTACCTATCCATTCTACTGCTGATGGTATGGGGTAGTCCTGTTATGCCGAACCCTATACTGCTCCCTCAACTCGTCAATTAATTTGGATGTGAATTGCGGTCCCTGGTCTATTGTAACCTCCTTGGGTACTCAAAATCTCATAAAAATGTAGGAGAATAGAAATTCTATGACTATCCATTCCTTAGAGTATCTTAGCGCTTGGACTTCGACCCATTTAGTGACATAATATGTATAGACTAGAATGTACCTCCTTTCGATTGAAGGTGGGTTGATGGGTCCCACAAAATCCATGACCAATTTGTCAAAGGGATCGATATGCACATGAGGCTGTAGGGGAATTTCATCCCTGTGGGTCGACCTACCCATCCTTTGGTATTCATCACATTTGCTAGCATATGTGATTGCATATTTGAATAGCATGGGCCAAAAATACTTGATCTCTGCAATACCTTATATGCAGTCCTTCTCCTTGAGAAGTGACCACCACAAGGCTCATTATGGTAGGCCTTGAGTATCTCTACAAACTTGTTCCTGACCACACACCTTATTATAATCTGATAAGGCTTGTTTTGAACAAGAGGCCATCAATCCATTGGTATGATGCACTCTTTTCAATTACCCCTTGCTTCTCTCGGTATGAGAGGATAGGGGAGGTTCTCCTAGTGGCTATATAATTGGTAATGTCTGCATACCATGGTGTCTGTTTGTTGATGATGAATAGATGCTCATTCAAGAACTGGTCTTCTACCACTACGTAGTCTGCTAGAATTAGTCTAGACATGAAGTCTATGACTACATTGTCTTTTTTAGGCTTGTCGACTATGGTAAGGTCAAATTCCTATAGCAACAAAAGCCACCTAATGATCTTACTACTAATCATTGGTTTTCTCATCAGATACCTAATGGCTGCATGGTCCGTGTGGATGAATACTTTGTACCCAGTAATGTAGTGGTAGAATTTATTGATGGCATGTACCACTTTGAGAAACTACTTCTCTATTACCGTGTAATTAATTTCATCCCCTACTAGGTTCTTGTTGACATAATATATGACATAGAAATATTCACCATCCTATTTCCTGAGGACCTCCCCAATTGCATTATTGGATGCATCACAATATATGTGGAATAGGATAGACCAATTTGGGCCTCACAACACTGGGGTAGAGATTAGCTTCTCCTTCAATGTCTGAAATTCTTGCTCACAGTTGTCTATCTAGATAAATTCTATGTCCTTTGTCAGAAGGGTATGTAGCGGTTTGGAAATTTTATTGAAATCGATGATAAATTACTTGTAGTACTCGATAGAGCTTAGGAAACTACTTACCTTCTTCTATATTTTTGGGCTGGGTAAGTCTTTTATGACTTCTATCTTCTTGCGATCCACTTTAATCCCTCCTGCAGAGAGATGATACCCTGACACTATGCATTCCTGCATCATCATAAAACATTTCTCATTGCTAAGGGATATATTATTTTCCTCGCACCTCTGGAGTACACGTTCCAAAATTTTCATCGCCTCCTCAAATGTTTCCCTGTAAACTGTGAAATCATCCATATATACTTCGACTGCTTTGCCTATCATATCCAAGAATACACTAAGCACTGCCCTCTAGAATGTGGTTGGTGCATTGCATACCTCAAAAGATAGCACCCTGTATGCAAAGGTTCCCCATGGGTAGGTGAATGTTGTATTATCTTGGTCTTCTTATGCAATATGGATTTGATTGTACCCACTGAATCCATCAAGGAAGGAAAAGTATTTCCTCCTAGAAAATGTGTCTCGCACTTGTTCAATGAAAGGAAGTGGAAAATGGTCCTTTTTAGTCACATTATCCAATGATATGTAGTCAACATAGATCCTCCATTTCCCATTTGTTTTAGGGACCATCACAAGTGGTGATACCCATTCACTATTCGAGATCAGGTAGATGAATCCTACCGTCAGGAGCTTCTATAGCTCAGCCTTGATATTTTCCTTCATGGTCGGGTTCATCCTTCTCTACGACTATCTAATGTGGGTTGACTTTCTTCTAGATAGATACAATGAGTGCACACCTCCGAGCTGATTTCCTTCATATCTGCATAATCCCACGTAAATATTGGTTGATGTTAAGTTATGAGCTCTTTCAATTTTTCCAACTATGTGATGGTCATCTCACTACTGACGTTCAATGTTCTGCCATGCCCAACATTGATTTTCTTGGTGTGGTGGTCCTAAGCACCCACCAATGGTGACTCAGGAATTGGGAGAGATGATTCTCCATGGAATAAACTTGATATGGTGCCATCTTCTTTGGCCTCATCCTCCACTTCTATTAATGCCATTACCAATTGGAGCATAGATAGTGTATTATCCTCCTTATTTTTTGTTTTAGGTTCTCCCAGTGTGTCCACCGATTGGACCAGGGGATAGATTGTTAATCTCTTAATATTTTGGCCATCTAAAATGGTCATCAGTTTTTCATGGCAGTTGATGTAGGAATCAACCATAGTTAACCATGATCTTCCTAGGATGAGTGGGTAACCACCTAGTCTGGTTTTGGGTTGCATCACCAGAAAATCCATCGGATACTCCCATGTGTTGACTGTTACTATGACATATTCGAGCATTCCTTATGGTGCCACCGTTGACCGATCAACCAATTGTAACACCATTTTGGTAGGCTTTAGGTCGGTGATCTCTAGCTTATGCATGGTGTCTTACGGTATTACATTTATGGTTACCCCTAATTCAACCAATATATTTTCCAATGAGTGCCCTCCTATTTTTACCATTAATACCATGCTACCTGGATCTGCATATTTGGGGTGATATGCATTCCCCATCATCAATTCGGCTAACTTTCCCATGATGTTGATGGTTTGTGCTAGTTTGTGTCCTGGTTTCCTTAGGCATGTCTATTTTATCACCTTAGTGTATATGGGCACATCACGGATAGCTTGGAAAAGTGGGATAGTTACAATGAGATTTTTTAGGCTTGATAGGATATCAAATTTGGGCTGTGTCGACTTATTTTGCTCTTATAGTCATTCAGGGAATGGAGCCCCTGTCTTCTCAACAACGTTTTCTTCCCCCACCTATTCTATCAAAGGGGAGTCTCCTAATTCCTCCTCCACTTCTACTAGAGAAGGCTTTTCTACTCCTAACTACTTGCTTGATCTAAGTTGTATTGGATTACAACTAATATGGTACATTGGATACATCTCTCCTTCCACCTGGTATGCCAATTGGTTTACCTTGTTGTTCGGGTTCATATTTGGTTATGCTAGTAACTACATAGGTCTTGCCATAGGCAAGGCCGATAAGCCTTGTTAAGGCAGTCCCTATGCCATGTTCTATGGAGACGTATTCCATAGGATGTGGCTCATCCATGACTGCTGATATGGCATCCAAGTTTGCTGATTTGGGAATGTTACACCTGGAGGTATGTTCATCTAGGGTGGTGGTCCCCACCATCCCATGTTGGATGGTGGAATCTGCCCTTATGGAATATATGATCCTCCTCCATTAGGTGGCATCCCTGTGGTCATATTCCCCATAGGTTTTGCTGCCAATTCCTCTGATTGCCCACAAAGTAGGCTTCGGTTACATCAACATCTTATTTTGTGTTGGAAAACTATGGGTACAGTCAGGTTTTATGATTCTTTTGGCAAACCACACATACTCTAACCTTGTTCTCTAGGTAGGCATTCCTAGCATGCTTCCCTCTACATTTGGGGTAGAAATAGGTTAATGCTACATTGTTCTCCTATTTCTTCTTCTCCAGCAATAGTGTATCTAGTTGTAGAGCTAGAGAGGATAGCATTTCACTCTTTAAATATTATAGCATGTTGCCTATCTCTATTTTTATGACTGACACAATCACTTTCATTGTTATGGTGGTTGGCTTACCTCTCCTTCATGAGTAATTCTAGCATAATTATCAGATATATTCCATAGCATGCTGGTAAATGTCTCCTTCGGAGATCATATTCAGTGCTTCCAGCGACTCGTTGTTCAGTCCCCTCAAAAAAATACTTTGAGGGACTTATCCCCTAAATTTGCATGAGGGGATCACTATAAGTTAAAATTAAACCTTTCCCAGTATTCCTTTAGGGATTCATTCTATTTTTATGTCATGTTGAGGACTTCCTCTTTGGAATCCCGTGTTTTGTCAAAATCTTGATATTGCTCCAGAAAGAGCTTCTTTATCCCATCCCATATGGTGATCTAATTTTTCTCCAGCCCGATGAGCCATCATAGGGTTGATTCATCTAATGCTAATGGGAATAGTTTTAGCTTTTAGGCATCTGATTTATAATCAACAGACCTAAAAAATACATAAAATTTGAATAAAAATAGGTCAGGGTCTTCGGTTGGGTATCCCCCGAAGGTAGGGAGATGGGCAAGGGAATTTTTTTCATTTTGGTGTCTCCTACCCCTTCCTCTATTGGGAAACTGAACCCAGATGAGACTTCTACCATTTTTCAGGAAATGTGGTCTCTAATATAGTGTCTATAGTCACTCGGTCATTCAAAAATCTTTGGGTCAGAGTATTGAAGTCATCTGGTGTTATAGTATGATCCTCTATGGCTTTCCATAGTAGGGCTTCCTTCGAGGGTGTCCTATTAAACAATGGATTTACAATCATTTGTTATTTCTCAGGTCGATGGGATGAGGAGGCATTTTGCATGATGTGAGGATTCTCACTCTAGTGGACTATTGGAGATGAGTCAGGAGAATCTAGTTCAAATTCAAGGTATTATGTTGACTCTGAATTATCTGGTAGATTTTGTTTTATAAAACGACCGTCTGGTCCTCTTTTTCTTGGTGGAATCATACAAGGTTAGGTTGAAGGTCTTAAGGGGTAATGTAATTAGTCTACTAGTGATGCTATCTCAAAAATGGTGTCAAAATATTGGGTGCTAACCATTGGTGAATTTGTCCTATAATTGTCACAACACTTCTCATTTAAATTGTCAATCCAGGGAACTTGTAAGCTTGCAAAGGGTCACGGTTGAGACTAGTCACACTACCACTTTGGAGATGATCCATTCAAATACCATTGGGGGGTGTTTGTATAACATCAATAAGATCATCCACCTCAATAAAAATTACTCATAAATAATAATGCAAATAAAATAAACACACCAACTGATACGAAATAGAAATGCTTCTTATAAATAAATACACCTCTAAGATAACTAAGCTTAATCCTAAGGAATAAACATACTACCATGCATAATGAAATTACGTAAATAACTAATAGGGGAGTAATATTGGCTTGAAGTGGGCTCGAGCTCTAGGTAGATCCCACCCAATAATTCTCACAAACAAGGCACTACCAAAGAATGTTCAACTTTATTAATAATGCAATGGAATATTACATACATCAATGCTCTTTATAAATTATGTCTTTGCTACTAGGAACTCTGTGTGTTTATATACCACACACACATATATTCTTGTGATAGTTCTATTACAACTGGTGTCTTAGTTCAGCCAACTAGGACAGTTCAGTTACTACAATCGACGCACAATAAGTAGCTCTACTTCATTTCTTGGTAATAAAATGATACCCACTTTATTATGGTTTAGCTTCGTAAGTAGTTACGTATTCACCCACTCTAGCTGGAACAACTTGTTCATCCATAGTTTCCTATAGATGACATGGAGCGATGGTCAATAGGGTCATTCTTCAGTCATTGTGGTCAACACACATAATTCAGGCATCGGCCTTGGTAAGGCGCCTAACTCGATAAGGTGCTTAATTGAGTAAGGTGTCTACCTCAGTAAGGTGCCTACCTCAGTAAGATGCCTACCTCAGTAAGGCACCTACTTTAGTAAGGCACCTACTTTAGTAAGGCACCTACCTTAGTAAGGCACCTACCTTAGTAAGGTGCCTACCTCAGTAAGGCACCTACTTCAGTAAGGTGCATGCTTTAGTTTACCTTCTTCTGATTAAGTGGAACCATGCTAGGTCCATGTAGGACCTCGACTGAGCAAAAGATGATAAAATCAAGGAAATAGCTACACACAACACACTTCACACACATATTAGATAATACACATGATTTTATTAAATACATACATAATGCTTCATAAAATACACAACTCATGATATAATGCCATGCAAAAACCGTTATTACATATACAAAAATATGAGCATTTTTGGTGCTCATCAAAGGGTTTAATGCTACAAAGGTGGTATTTATAAGGGTTCACATATATACATTGGTTGGGGCTACTTGTAACTCCTATACATGGGATGTGATAATTTTTATTGATGGTATACTATGTAGGGGAATGGGATCATCAACAAAAGTTGATGGTGGGGGAGGCTATTTAGGTGGAGGTTGTAGAGGAGGTGGATTAGTTTCAACAAAATTAGGATGGAAAGGAGACATACCTATTCCTC
The DNA here is from genome assembly GCA_028583015.1 of Wollemia nobilis. NCBI lineage: Eukaryota > Viridiplantae > Streptophyta > Pinopsida > Araucariales > Araucariaceae > Wollemia > Wollemia nobilis. Next base: position 8,179,008 of record JAQPPZ010016858.1, on the reverse strand, counting down.
TCACTTACATTGTTGGCTCTTTAACTCCTACATTGAATATTGTGATTTGTGCTTCAATCATCAACACTTCTTGCTGTAATTTTTGTCCTTTGGCTAGTATCATTACCTCATTTTTATTAATGCTTGGATGATATTTCTACCTTACCTTTTCATTAGGCCTCTTGTTTTGAGCTTTTTGATGAGGCTTGATCTTCCCTAAACTTGTTGCAATAACTATTTTTCTCATGAATGTTTTATTTTGAGCTAATTCAGCTTTCGTACTCTACTTTGTTGGCTCTTCTTTGCTAGATTTTGATGTAATCTCAATTTCCAAAATATTTTTAGACGTAGCCTTTTGTATTGTGTTCTATATTTTTTTTGTAGAGGTATATCTTCTAATATTGCATCCTCCTCTAAGTCCTTGTAGCCTACCAAAGAATCTACTTGTGTGGGAGTTTAATGAGGGCCTACTTCTTGATATACTTCTTCCTTTGAATCCTTAGTATCATTAGATATAGAAATATATCTCCCTTGTGGTAATCTATTCACTTTTCATATTCTACCTTATATTCACTTTTGAATAACTTATCAGAGGTGCTAGAAAATGTCTTCTATTTATCACATTCATACCATGATATCTACCATTATATAATCTTATTGTGATTCCAATCTAGATCATCTTTAATTTTTTCTATGAGTTCGTCACTTATCCATTGATATTTATTTGTTGTTGGATCATAAACCCATTTGAACTCATGACATTTTTCCATGGAGGTCTTTCTTGCATTTCATATTAATTGATCTCCACAACTTGATCCTCATCATTGTTTTTGAATTTCTCAATTATAAGCCATGAGAAGTGGTTAAATGTTGGTGGATTATTGCTTAGGTTTGCTAATTTTATTTTGACCTTACCCTTCAAGTCATAATGCCACATGTGAAGCATGATTGGCAATTGGAGGATGCTAAGCTTATCATCCTAAATTTTTGCTTGACCCCTTGTTACCATTGCTATATATTCAAATATAAAGGGGTAGTGATAGGTGCAAGCCTTCTTGGCCTTGAACCCAAAATGTTCATCTACCTCATCTATATACCTACATAGCTTCACATTGAACACCCAGTCTATGATGTAGTATGATAGTAGATAAGACATTATGGGAAAACCATATACTTTGATTATAGTGCCATCTAACAAAATATACTAGTCCCCTATTTCATGTTTCTTACCTCTTAACTTATCTATATTTTTAGAGCTGAGGTGAGGTATATGACCATAGATGAATGTTAATTTAGGTACCAAAAATATTATATTAAAATCTAGGTACAAAGATGTTTCCTTGAGGACTGGAGTCCAATCGACTACAAAGTGTAGTTAATCATTGACTGTTTGAGTGAGATTAATACCATGTAAACTTGGGGGCATATGTAAGAGAAAAAACCATGCTAAAAATTATGGGTAACAAAATTTGTTGATTTCTTTCATCTTAAGGGCAACTAGCTGATTGTGAATTTGAAAACTTAGAAAATGGGTCTAGTCAAAGAATATAGGGTTACTGGGAATAGACCTATCATAGTTGTGCACATTAGTGACTACATATGCAAGGGATATTTGATAGTCATACATAAATTCATTAGAATATAACCCTAGAATGATAAACGACATGAACAACACTATTTTTAGAGTATATTTAAAGCTTTCAAGTTTTAGAGGAATTTTTAGAAAATCCTTTGAAATTTTGTCTATAAGCTTAATTAGCCAAGATTTGAAAATATCTTTTCTAAATAACTACTTTGCTCATATATATCAATGGGCTTAAGTCTTATACATGGTTTTTCTCCTAATGCAAATACTCATATGATTCCTTCCTCTATGATGGTAAATAACTTCTTATTTTTTGTGTCATACATCGTTGCTGTCTTTGGATCATGAGTTAAGGGTAAGGTTTGATAAATATAGGTATATATCTAGAAAAGAATAAATTCCAAGGAGCAGCCTTAGATTTATTGAGTGACATCTTCATTCCTTTACTCTCCAACCCTTCTATGAAGCTCTTCAAATTTACTTTTATTATGATGATTGAGTTGTGGATATCTGCTAGGTCATCTTGGAGCTCTTTTGTAGTCTTATATACTTTTTTCCCTCTCTTACCTCAAGCTATTTTACACCAGTTGATCTCTTCTATGAACATAGGCACAATCAATTGTACAACCTTCTCACATAAATTATTTTGACAATTTTGTAGTATCTGTAGCACCCTAAAATTGGCACAGTTAAACCATCAATAAAAGATAAAAAAATTGAATTTTAACCTCGAAACCGCCCATTAACCGCTCACCTCATTTTTTGTGCCATTTTTAGAATTTGTTTTGACCGTTGGACGATATCATCGCCGATCTGACGATATCATCCCAAATCGGACAAATTCATCTAGAACAAAACGTCTAGACGATTTCATCCCAAAACCAAATTTTCATAATTAGCTTCTATTTCAAAAACCTCTCCAACTCGAGCAGAAGCATGTCTGCATGGTTGGAGATACGTACATTGGAGATCTCCCAGATTGGGATGATCCCCAACCTCCTAACCTCCCCCTAATCCTATATAAACTTGGGATTTTCTAAGTTTATCCCCTTGGCTGATCATTTCCCTGCAACTTTAGTTTTTGCTGTGTTATAACATCCTATCCCCCATCATTTGCACTTGTGTTTTTAAGTTTTATTACAGGATCTCACTATTTTTCAGCTGGAGGAAGCTCAGATCGTCATAGGTGATTCAACCACAATTTGAGACGATCCTGTCGAGATCGACGACGATCACGTATGATTTGTAGACGATTTTTATTACAGTTCAGATTGGGGGCAATTAGAGCCCTAAGTTTGCATTATCTATCTCTCTTTCTTATTTAATTGTGCATTAGATTAATTCACTTATGTTTTGCATATTGGAGTTCACCTCATTTACCATATTTGCATTATAAAATTCAAAATAAATTATTAAAACATTGCATCCCATTTGATTTGATATCTAGATTTATCATTTAAGCATTTATATTCTTATTTATATCATTTTGTATCATTCTTGCAATTGTATTTTTGGTTTTTGGTGTCTGTTTTCATGATTGTAGGTTTTTGACGAATTCGTCAGGTCGCTGATGATCTTGGCTGATCTCATACAATCTCCTATGATATGGATGATTCTGTACAATTATAGATGATCTTGTCATATCCGAGATGATTTGGAATCCTACAAGCTTCAGAATCTTCATCAGACATTATAAATTAGGTGCACTCTTCTCCATTTTAGATATTTTATGTATTTAGGATTCATTTATGTTTGTTGTCTTCATATAAACTAGAAATTTCATATAGAATAGCTTAGATTCATTTTGGCCAACCTAGGAATATGAATGATTGAACATAAAATAAACACATCAAACCCATTCTCAACCTAGGCATGGAAACTTCCACTCAAAGTTTCCTGGTGAACCCCACCATCCATCTAAAATTCACCCTTATACCCCTCCCTCGAGAGGTATGACCTTCAAAGGGCCTCTTCGTACGAGGTATTGTACCATCCTTCTTGCATCCCCCTTTCGAGAACGGATCCTTTAGCCTGAATGTAAGGGTGTGAAAAATTTGGGCGATACATTTTGGTGAACCCGACGTGAAACTAAAACACCTTTTGAAAACAATTCAAAAAAAAAAACACATTATTAAGAACATCTAGAATCATTAGACAACCGTTAAATTTGCATATCATACTTAGATGGTAGATTATAATAGAAGACAAGATGTCACCATAAATGTTGAAAATCAATTAACGACCATAGAGATTACTTCTGTGTTTAGAGTACCTCAAAAAAATAGAGCCCAATCTTTATGGGATGAACTTGATAGGAGATTGGGTATTATTAAATCCAGATCTGTAGAACTTAGGAAAATTAAGAGGTTTGTCCTAGATAGAATCCTGGATCCTGATAAGGTGACTTTGTATCATGAACTTTAGAGAGCTTGCCATAGGTGGTTAGTCGATAAAAGAGCACTTGTGTCTTCTGAATTATACACCTTTGAGGAATACCTTGAGAACATAGTTGTAGTGCATAAATTTCTATCTCGTATAGAGGATCAAGAAGTCATTCTTACGGATAGAAAAATATGGAATAGAGTTCCTAGAGTTGTGTTGTATCGAGAGTATTGTCATGAAATTTATTTTTACATGTCCGGGTATGAAATAGATCATATTACCATAGCACAGTTTGTCAAATTCTTGAAAAACCACTTCCAATTTGAAGAGGAGCATTTCATGACTCCTGATGAACTTGAACCTATCAATGATATCCATAAACTATTCATAGAAAACTAAGTCATTATTTTTACTATTGTTATTTCTTGCAACCAGCATGCTATTTGTTATTTTTATTATCGCAAAATAATAATATAATCAAGAAAAAAACAAAAAAAAAACAAAAACAAAACATTTTCCTTTTAAAGTATTATAGTAGGTATATAGTTAAAATATATACCTCTCAACCCTACCACACACACACACACACACACACACACACACACATATATATATATATATATAAGTATATATATTTGCTAAAACCTAAGTTTAGCACAATGCCTAGACTTAGGAATGGAAAACAAACCGAAGAAGATGAAGATTGGTTATGAAGACCATTAACTGACCAAAATGTCCCTCATGAGGACCAAGTTTTGGAAGAAGGAACCCTAGACCAGAAAGAAGAAGAGCTTGCTGTAGGAAATGAACAAGAAGAAACTGTTAGAGAGGAAGGATCTTCATCCCCTAAAATGTCTCTGGGAGGAGCTATCACTTTTGAGAATATGGAACAATTCTAGAAGTTCATTAATACTAATATTTGTGTTTTTAATAGAGCAGCCCACATAGACAAGGATTGAATTAGTGACACTCAAGCAACTCTAGAAGAAGTATTTCAAACACACATTAATCCCTTGTCCTTTATTGATCAAGAGAGTGATTAAGCTGGACCATCCAATTTGGATATGGTAGCTGTGATTCAGAACATACAACAACAACAGGTTACCCAACCATCTAAAGTGCCTATTAACAAGCCTAGGGTCATTCCCGCACAAAAGAAACCATCATTTATTTGTCTATTTCACCAAGCTCTTGATCAACATACCTCAAATAAAAAAAACCCAAAACAAAACCAAACACCAATTACCAACAATCTGGGGTACAACATAATACTATTACAAATCCCCTTCAGAATACTCTTCCTACCAACACTTTGCATAATATCAATATAGCATCTAATCCTTATGTCACACCATCATACACTCATATATCCCATACCTATGTCCCACAAAACCAATATGGTGTAAAAACTAGTAATCTTGAAACCATGGTGAAACAACTAGTTTCTCACATGGACCAGATAGATCCCTATCATCCCTCGTACAACTATCGAGAGATGTGTAATCAGCATTTAGATCCTATAGTCGTAGCACAGTCATATCCTAAACATTTTCCTATGCCTGTTCTTCCCATATATAAAGGAATCGAAGATCCCATAGAGCATCTTCGTATGTTTAGGATAGCATGTCATGATATATCACATGATGACTTGTTATTACTAAAAATGTTCCCGAAAAGCTTTGGAGGAATGGAATTAGAGTGGTATTATCAATTACCCACTAATTATTTTAGGAATTTCGAAGAAACTGCCGAGTCTTTTGTTCATGAATTTAGTGCCTACATCGAAAGACATGTGACCATTAAATATTTGTATAACTTAAAACAGGACAAAGATGAATGCTTTGCTGATTTCCTAGCTAGGTGGATACAATTGATAGGAAAATTGCACTTTGTGTTACCTTATAGGGAGATGTTGGACATCTTTATTAATAATTTGCAAGAGCAACTATATTATGAATTATCAACTGCTACCTTGACCACCTTCGATCAGGCTATAGACTTAGCCCGAAGAGTGGAAGATGCTCTCATTAGAAGAGGCCAACTTAAAAAGAAAGACAATGAGAAAAAATCCAAAAATCAATATAAGAATAAACAAGTTGTGGGTGATGGAGTCACCGATAGCAAAAATATTGCTAATGTTAATGCTGCAAAGAAAGACAACGGATAATTTTGTACTGAAACCTCCTGATAGACCTCCTCGAGAATTTACTAGGTTAAATAAACCTTTATCAATTATTCTACCGCAATTATTAGAACGAGGTTTGATTCAATTACCAAATATTCAGGAACCTGATCCAAATATACCTGGATACAGAGCAGATTTACACTGTGACTTCCATAGAGGACCTGGACACACTACCAACTCTTGTAAAAGATTAAAACATAAAATACAGAACTTTATTGATAACAATGAGATGGAGGTGCAAGCCTTTCAACCTAAGCAAAATCCTCCTAATAATGTTCAAAAGAACACCCAACAAAACTAGAATCAGAACGCCAATCAGTCATTAGACATATTTCAACATCCCTTACCAAAACATGGTAAGGAGGTGGCTAATCAAATTGAACATCATAATGTCCCTCCTGCCCGATATGTAGGAACTATTAGTGGACATTTACCTACTCATGATCTAGAAATATTTGACACAACTTTATCCGTGGTTACAACCAGGCCTCTATATAATATTTAGATACCTAATCTTAGTGATACAGAATACGAGACTGAGAGTGATATGGAAATCACATCAAATCAATCAAATAGTTCTGAAGATGAATCAGATACTATTCACCCTATCACAAGTTATATCATTCTAGAAGAACCATTTCCAAGAAGAGTCACTACTAGACCATCGTCTCACCAATTACTTTCTAATGAGCTAGCTATAAATGCTAGACCAAGACCCATTCATCATTCGTAGAATAATATTGTGGGTACCATCGGAGCTGTTACTAGACAACATGCTCAAAATTATCAACAAGATCAAATTCAGAATGGTCGATCAACTCCATTTGTTTTGAAGGTTCCTAATAAATGGAATCATGCACCTAATGTTCAACCTAAACATCCTTATAATATTAATGAACAATTATCAAATATTACAGCTAGAATTTCCCTCTTGGACCTTTTAAAATATTCTCCTACACATAGAGATGAATTAATGCTCACATTAAGCCAGATGATGGTACCACAAGACATTCAACCTGAAGCCATGGCTAATACTATAATAACTCGTGAAGTTGATTGTATTGACTTCTGGGATAGAGACATACCTCAACATAGTTTACATAAAGATAACCCCTTGTATATTACTGCTTTAATTGGAGATGTAGCAGTCAAACGAGTTTTGATTGATAAAGGTTCATATTTAAATATCTGCACTTTTTACTTCTACCAAATATTTGGGTTTAGAAGTGATGAAATGAAAATAACTGATATGATCATAAAAGATTTCAATGACGAAACACAAGAAACGTGTGGAGTTATTACCATTCCATTGCAGGTTGGTCCAAGAACCTTGGATACGACTGTGTTCATTGTACATTGCCCTACATCGTACAATATACTCTTGGGTTGTCTTTGGATCAACGCAATACGAGCTGTTCCCTCAACCTTACATCAATGTGTTAAGTTTGAATTTAAGAATCAGTTGGTTACCATTCATGGTGATCCAAGACCCTTTGATATGTGTGCTTTGGCAGAACATATTGGAGTTCAATTTTACCCTGCTCTGTCATCAACACATACTAATTCTCATTATCCATCTAAACGTGAAAAACTTACACCCACAAAGTCATCTACTTATTCTCCATCAGTTGCACCTTCACATATAGCTCAACCATATTCTGAAAAACCGCATTAGGACCTAAGAAAGATCCTAATCCCACAACCAATGTCTCTTGTTCTACTCCTATAACTTCCATACCTTTAATATGCCCATATATCGACTCCTCTACACCGTCTACATCCACCAAATTTATATTTTCTGCATCAGAATATGTAGGGAATGTTCCTTCTACCTCTTATGCTCTCACTGATGAGCTCTTAGCCGATCTATCTAAAATACTTATATCAAAAGAAACAAATGCTTCTATGCAAGATTCTATTAATTTAAATAATTTTCCACCATCTCATCATACCTTGGGCCTCCCATAGCCTATGGGAAGTATTTACCAAGTTGGGAGCTATGCCTTTATTTATAAGGGATATGACTGGGGTAGAATACCCAAAAACATCAAAACTCATTATGATGGATATGCTCGATGTTATTTTAATAATGAGTATATTAAAGCCAAACCTATAATTCTGAAATTGGGATATAAAGGGAAAGGTTTGGGACCTTTCCAGAATGGTATGAAAGAACCTTTTGAGGTAGAAGCGTGGCCCGCCCGATGTGGTGTGGGTCTATTTCCTAGTAAGGGTCAGCCATTCCCATTTGAGGATGATGACCAACTTATATGTTACCAAGATTATTTAGATGCATGCGATGCCTTGCGTTTAATAAATAAGACATTCACATGTAATATGCTATCTATAGCTTATCCTAAGATGATCGCTGAATCCAATGATGAGTTGGAGGGAGATATCTTTCATGATGTCTCCATTGAGGAATTATTACATAATGGATTTTATTTTGATGGCTCTATACCTAGTATAGCCCAGCTTGAGGCCATGACTCCTCAAGACAAATTATCCAAGCTAACCTTGGAAGAATTACAAGAATTGAGCATTTCACCCGACCCACCTAATTTTGAGAGAGATATACACATGAAAGTAGAAATGTCATAAAAATTAACATTGGAACCGAGGATAACCCCCACATAATCAACATTGTATCAGAATTGAGTTAAGAAAAACAAGATAAATACATTGCATTTCTTAAATAATATGAAGATGTCTTTGCTTGGACATTTGAAGATATGCCAGGATTAGACCCTTCTGTAGTTATGCATCACCTAGTAGTGCACCTGGATGCTAAACCTGTTAAGTAGAAGCTTAGAAAAATGTATCCTAATGTGGCCTTACTAGTCAAAGGGGAGTTAGAAAAACTCCTGAATGTTATTTTTATACAAGCCATTGATTATGCTGAATGGATCTCGAATGTAGTTCTAGTAACTAAGAAATAAGCTACTAAGGTTAGGGTTTGTACAAAATTTAGAGATATTAATGTTGCATGCCCTAAAGAAGATTTTCCCCTTCCCAATATGGATCAGATCATTGATTTTACTACTAGGAGTGAAATGATATCCTTAATGGATGGATTTTTTGGTTATAATCAGATCAGGATAGCTCCTGAAGATCAGGCTAAAACAACCTTTATTACCCCTTGGGGGACTTTATGTTGTAAAGTGATGCCATTCGGATTGAATAATGCAGGTGCAACCTATCAACGAGCCATGACTTATATCTTTCATGATATGATGCATGATATACTACACGATTATGTAGACGACATTATAGCTCGTTCTACTGAAGAATATGACCATTTAGATGACTTGAGAAAAGTATTTAATCGGTTAAGGGAATATCTTATTCGATTGAATCCAACCAAATGTATATTCAAAGTTAAGTCAGGTAAATTATTGGGGGTTATAGTTTCTTTACGTGGCATCAAAATTGACCCTCTCAAGATTACGGCTATCATTGATATGCCCGCACCTACAAATATATCTGAATTACGAAGTCTACAAGGTAAGCTTCAAGGTATCCGTCGCTTCATCGATAAGCTAGTGGATAAAATTGGACCCTTTCTTAAGATTCTTAAGAAGGATGTCTCTTTCCATTAGGACGACGAATCTCAGGAAGCATTTGAATTCCTAAAACAATATCTTCTTAACCCACCTGTACTTTCACCACCTAAACCTGATCGCCCATTTATCTTGTATATTTCTGCTTCAGATTTTGCTTTAGGAGCTATGTTAGCTCAACTTGATGATGAGAAAAGAGAGCATGTTAATTATTACATTAGCATAACATTAATTAGTTATGAAACCCGCTACACAGCATTAGAGAAGTTATGTATAGCAGTCGTATTTTCTACATAGAAACTACACCATTATATGCTCAGTCAGAAAACATACGTTATTGCTAAATCCGATCCCTTGCAGTATCTCATGAGTTGACCTTATTTATCTGGTCACAAAACAAAGTGGGTTCTTGTGCTAAGCGAGTTTGAACTTATGTTTATAGGACAAAAGTCTGTTAAGGGTCAAATCATAGTAGATCAATTAGCTGCTACACCCTTAGAATCCACCCATCCCCTCGTCATTGAGTTTCCTAATGAATGCCTCAAACTAGAGGCAGATCATTCAGAGCAATGGTCCTTATAATTTGATGGAGCTGATGCATGAGTGGGACTGGTGCAAGAATTATTTTGATATCTCCATAGAAACATCTCATACCTCTATCCTTTAAATTAACGTTTGCCTGTACTAATAACACTGCTGAATATGAGGCTCTCATCCTTGGATTACGAGCAACCCTGGCACTGAAAATTAAAAATCTATTAGTTTTTGGTTATTCTCAACTTTTTATAAATCAAATTAATGATATTTATCAGACCATAGATGATAAATTGTGCCCATATAAAGCATATGTATTACAATTAATATCTTTATTTGATCAAATTACCTTGGAAGCTATTCCTAGAACTAGCAATCGTGTGGCTAACGCCATGGCCACAGCTACATCTCTTTTACCATTGGAATTAGATGACAAATATGTTACCATAATTATTCATTGACTCTAGGAACCTGCTTCAATTAAATCATGCTTGGAACCTTTGGACGTGTTTCTAATCAACGAAACTACTCTTGAACTTTGGTACACTAATATCCTCAATTTTCTTCAAAATGGGACCTTCCCTGAAGGTTTTAATAGAAACCAACACCGGTTATTACATAGACGAGCAAGTCACTTCGTCATAATTGGCAATACCTTATATAGGAGATCTTTTGAAGGTAACCTACTGATATGTTTGAATCTAGAAGAGTCTAGATCAACTTTGAGTGAAGCCCATGATGGATCTTGTGGGGGATACTTTAGTGGTAGCACCATTGCTAAGAAGCTCCTTATGAGAGGATATTTTTGGCCTACCATGGAGAATTATGCACATGATTACGTGTGCCATTGCGACAAGTGCCAGAAACACACTGACCTTGTCCATGCGCCTGCACAAGAACTACAGGCTATTTCATCTCCTTGGCCCTTTTCAAAATGGGGCTTAGAAATCATAAAAAAAATCAATCTTGTATCATCTGATGGACACAAATTCATCATAACCGCCATCGAGTATTTTACGAAGTGGGTTGAAGATATGCCCTTAACTTCTTGCACTGGAACTCAATTTTCCAAATTTATTTTTAATCAAATTATTTGTAGGTTTGGAATTCCTGCAAGTCTCATCTCAGATAATGGAACTTGTTTCAAAAATAAAGATGTAAAGAAACTATGTCAAAAATATAAAATTCAACATCGTTTGTCCACTCCCTATTATCCTCAGGGTAATGGCCAAGCAAAAGCATATATTAAAACATTAATTAAAATCCTCAAAATATTGGTCAATAAATCTAGCCGTGATTGGCACATTCAATTATATCCTGCTTTGTGGGCTTATCAAACTAGCATTCGTACTCCCATGGGCACTTCACCTTTTGTTTTGGTTTATGGCGCTAAGCTATTTTTCCCTTTGAATTAGAAGTTCCTTCTTTGGCTTTGCTACTTCAAGATACTGAAGTAGGAGATGAATATCGTGTTGGCAGATTTAGTTAGCTAGAACTCCTAGATGAGAAGTGCATTAATGCTTTGGAGCATCTTCGTGCCTACCAGAACAAGCTCAAACAAGCATATTTCAAGAAAGTTCATCACCGATCCTTTGAGATCGGTGACCTCATCTTAAAAGAAAATAAAAAAAATACTAATGCAACTAAAGACCTTAAATGTAAATTTGAGCCTAACTGGCTTGGGCCATATATTATCACTGCTAAATTTGGATCGGGAACATACAGATTAGCTACCTTATATGGTAAAGATCTTAAAGAACCTATGAACATTATGCATCTTAAGTGCTATTATGCATAAATATGGTAATTTCGTCACTGTATATATTATACATATTGTCTTATTTTAGTAATTCATATAAAAATTTCAAAAACAGTAATATTATGTATTATCTTAATTCATAAATTAAAATCAAAATATTAAAAAATCAAAATCATCAAAATCATCAAAAACATCTATTTTTGCACCTGTCAATTCTTGAAGTATTGTAGTTATATTTTCAGTTATTTTGGATAAATTAGCATTTATTTGGAATCCCTCACTTTCACACTCATATGAATAAATATCTTGATCTTATTTGGTATGATTATTAATCTCTCTTATATCAAAGTCCATAGTTGAATTAAATAAATTTTTGAGCATAGAGAACTGATCTTGTTATTTACTTGAACCAAGTACACATTTCACATTAAAATGATTTCATTGCAAATTCAAAGCGATGCTACATAGTAGAAGTTGTCTCTTGAGCGAAAAGTCTCCCCTGCTATCCTATCATGCACATGGTCTAGAATATTTGAGAATTGACAAAAGGACAAGCTCACCCCTGCCCAGAATAAAAATACCTTGCTCTACAGCCAATCCGAGCAAGTATCCCTAGTATAGAAATAAGAAAAAAAAAAAGGAAATTCAAGAAAAATCATGAGAAAAAGAAGCATTGTTTTAGTATCATTTTGTACCACCTCAGCAATATTTCAGCATTATCTCAGTGTCAAGCAAAAATACAAAAAAAAAAGAGAAAAACAAAAGAAAAACAAAAAGCAATAAATCCCTTCCCCTACCCTTTGAAATAAAAGAAGGGTGAATGAGCTTGAATCCATGGAATTCTCAATTATTCGAAAACTGTGAGGTAAGCCCCATAATAGGTGGTTTGTGCCCAACCTTATTGTCCTTGGGTAACTCCTAGCATGGTGATATGTCTGTCACATTAGCGACCTTCTTTTGTACAGACCTATGTCCGCTCATGGATTAGCTAGCTCTTGATGACCTGACTTACATAATAGTCTGGTAGGGTTACATGCATATAAATCATGGTCAACGAACACTCATTTGGTTAATTCAAATTACTTGTATCAAATTATCTTGCTCAAAATTGGTAAATGAACAATACAATTGCACACACATTTGTGTTTGAGAGATTTTGTATCATTATGATAGATCAAGATCGGCAATGAACTCACATATGCACATGGGGTTCCTTATAAATATAAATTTTGTCTTTGAGATAATTTAAAATATTTATGTAAATCTTCTGGAATAATTTGATTTTCTTACTTGAGAATATTGGCCTAGCGTAAAAACAATTACATACATTTTTTCAAAAATCCAAAATTTCTTTCAAAACATGTTCAAAAATCTAGCAATAAAGTCACATTTATATATTTTTGACTTTCGCAACGATGGTATAGTTCCTAAACCTAAATTGGAATTTATGCCTAGTGTAAGTCCTCATTTTTATATTTTTTATCTCAAAATCAAAAATCAACTATGCAATAAAAATATTACATCAATTTCTTCTTTGGATTTTGCGATGATGGTATAAGTCTATACCTAAAATTCTATGCCTAGTGCAAGCCATCATTCTAATTTTATTTCCCATTTATTTAATCCATAAAAGCATATGGCTTAAATCATTATGTTACACAATTGTGCTTTAAAAAAGAACGAAAACTTTTCTATTTCATTTCATTATGTCAACATTCAGTTTTACGACGATGGTATAATTCCTAGGCAATTGTTCAAATTTCTATCACACTTAGGAATTTTATGCCTAGAAAAAATCATATTTTTAATATTTCATGCATAATATTTTCATGGAAATATGAAAACAAATCATCACCATCATCATTTTTCATCATCACAACACAAAGTCTTAAGAAAGTCTCTTAAGCACCCTTTTACTTTTAGCAATATTTCTCTCATACCGGGATTAGCTTGATGACCTAGCAAGCAACGACTCCATGAAATGGTCATGTAACAACGACAATGTCCTTTGAAATTATTGTTAGAAGTCACTTTATTTTTCATCAAATCATACCACAACAACCAATTTGTTTACATCAGATTATTTCATTTAAATTTTATAGTATGACATAAAATTATAATATTTTCAACGACATAATTACATGAATAATCAATCAACCATTAAAATATTAAAACATCATAAAACATATGCACAAGTCACATCACAAAAAGAACATATATATATATATATATATATATATATATATATATATATATATATATATATATCAAGAAGTCTATACATCATATCAAAATGGATTGGTATGCCACAATATATACCCTGGCATACTCAATCCTCTCAAAAATATATGGTCTATGTAAAAATGAGCAGTTAGTCTTGAGAAGCCCTCGAGCTCTCAGCCTCATCTGCTCTCCCACCTTGATGTGGAGGAGGTGGTCCCATCGGATTCCATGCTGTATTGCGGGTCCTCGACATCGATCATGATGATGTCCTTGATGACCTCATCCTGATCGGCTCTGCAATGCTGGCTGGCAGTGGTATTCTCTACTCCTCTGGAACCACATGATAGTACAATCCCTGGTAGAATGCAATCTATGCAACAACCCATGCCATCTCCAGAATGCTCACCCCTTCGCTTTGAGCCCTGAGCCATGTCACCTCATCCTAAAGAGTTTGCACTTGAGCTCATAGGTGGGCATTCTTCGCTCGGAGAGCCGCCATCTCGCTGCTATCCCCCACCTCAACATCGTTGCCCTTATTGGGAGATAGTGGCTTATCCCTCTATTGAGAAGGAAGTATCTCCCTCCACTTTGGCTGCTGCTGTCTCTTCGAAGCCTATGGTAATCTCCAGCGTCTCTCATGAGGAGGCCGTCACTGATCCCTCCCTTCGTGACCCCTCACTGCAGCGATGGCAGCCTGGCGCTACCTCTCCATCCGTTGCACTATAGCATGCATCGGACCCTGTGCCCTCATCATCCAAGGAGGGTGGATGCCTGCATACTAGGCATCATACCCGTTTGCTACCCCTATGTCATACCTAACTCCAGAACCGCTACATTTTTGGAGCCTCACTCAATGTGGTATTATCCCACATAGTCTGGGAGTACTCATAATCCCTAAAAGAAGGGATCCCCTGCTGTAGACCAAACTACCTCAAAACTCGGTCATAGTGGTGGAGCTCTACCTCTTCCTGCTCTGTCCTCAATCAGATGACTCACCTGATGTGAGCCAACTCCTATCCATCCTCTACCCACCCTAGATGCTCTCTCCATGGTCTCTAGGTGATTTGATATTGGATGATATTGTCTAGCAACCTTCGGGACATCAATAGATCTATCCACCGTTGTGACCCTCTATGGAGCCACCAATAGAAAACCCGAGGTCTTTCTCGATCAACTCCTGTCAATGGAAGCCCTATCGGCCTCCGCACCACAATGTTCTCCTAGCACCAAACCTGTAGCAGTGATGTTAGCACCAGACATTGACCTCCCTTGTATACAACCCCGTAAAGGATCCTATACAAGCGACATAATACAAAGCTAGCCCAAGCAAACTTGTAACTGTGGTCTCTCATGTTGTAGACCACATCTAAGAGGAGCCACGATAACCTGCATCCGCTCTGGTGGCATAGAAGAAGGCCACCCACAACCCCTGCCAAAACTCGGGTCAATCGAGATGCCCTAGGCATCTGCCTCAAAGCCTCTATGTTCACTTTGCCCTTCTCTAGGGTGAAGCTTGGGTCACTGCACAATATCATCATGGTGTGGCCCTGATTGATCGAAGGAGTCATGAATCACCCATGTATGGGGATCCTCAAGATCCTCCATACATCCTCTAGAGTGCCCTGATTGATCGAAGGAGTCATGAATCACCCATGTATGGGGATCCTCAAGATCCTCCATACATCCTCTAGAGTGGGAGTCATCTCCCCTATCGATATCCGAAAGCAGGATGACTCGAATACCATCTCTCTGCTAGGGTCATTAGTAGCCCCATGTCTATAGGAATTTATGGCATCTTTGCCACATACTACAGTTCGACCTCTGCTAGTCTGTCTCGCTTGGCCTAATCGAGCATGACTAAGTCATCCCTGAGACCTCTGAATTTCCACTCTCGAATCTTTAGCAATCCCCTCTGCAAAATAAACAATAAAACAACAAAAATCATTAATACATAATCATTAAAATCAATTAAAATCAATTTCATCTCATAAAAAAATGATATCACCCATTATTGGATGATATCGTACCAAATTTAGTTAAATCATCCTTAATAGGACGAAATCGTCTCCGATTCTTCAATTTGGGGATCGTCCCTTATTGGACGGGATCACCCCTATTTCTTCGATTTCATCCTCAGACGAAATCGGTGATATAGGGACTATTTTGGCGAAATTGGGACGATTTCGTCCCGATGTTGTCGATGGCCTAAAAACGGCCGCGATGCCCAAAAATAATTAAAATTCAAGTAAAAAATTAAACAAATCAAGCTAAAAATATAGTACACTAGGTTTAGATCCTTACCCGCAACCCGCGCAGGACCTCTGTCGATCTGTGTGCTGTTTCTACCATTTCGCCTATAGAGCTCTGAAACAGCGAAAGTGAACAGTAAAAATGAATTAGGGTTTTACCCTATTTTTCTTATTTTTATTTAAAAATAACATTTTTTAAATTTTTTCTTTTTCGGGCTTTTACCTCAAACGTTTGATTTGGGTAAAAACTCGGAGGGGGCACCATAGCAAACAGTTGTACGATTTGACCTAGAATCATCGTCTAAAAAATGGAATAAATTTTTACTTTCTTGTAAAGCGTGAAGAACTCATATTTAATGCATTTTATTTAGAAAATACCCTAAATAGGAGGCAAAATGTAGCACCCTAAAATTGGCGTAGTTAAACCATCAGTAAAAGATAGAAAAATTTGAATTTTAACCTCGAAACAGCCCGTTAACCACTCACCTCATTTTTCATGCCATTTTTAGAAGTTGTTTTGACCATTGGATGATATCATCACCAATCTAACGATATCATCCCAAATCGGATGAATTCTTCTGGAATAGAACGTCTAGACGATTTCATCCCAAAACCAAATTTTCATAATTAGCTTCTGTTTCAACAACCTCTCCAACTCGAGCAAAAGCGTGTCTGTGTGGTTGGAGATTCATACGTTGGAGATCTCCCAGATTGGGATGATTCCCAACCTCCTAATCTCCCCTTAATCCTATATAAACTTGGGATTTTCTCATTTTATCCCCCTGGCTGATCATTTCCTTGCAACTTTAGTTTTTTTTGTGTTAGAACATCCTATCCCCCATCATTTGCACTTGTGTTTTCAAGTTTTATTGTAGGATCTCACTGTGTTTCAGTCGAAGGAAGCTCAGATCATCGCAGGTGATTCAACCACAATTTTGGACGATCCTGGCGAGATCGACGATGATCTCATATGATTGCAGATGATTTTTATTCCAGTTTAGATTGGGGGTAATCAGAGCCCCGAGTTTGCATTCTCTATCTCTTTTTCTTATTTAATTGTGCATTAGATTAATTCACTTATGTTCTGCATCTTGGAGTTCACCTCATTTAGCATATTTGCATGATAAAATTCAAATAAATTATTAAAACATTGCATCCCATTTGATTTGATATCTGGATTTATCATTTAAGCATTTATATTCTTATTTATATCATTTTGTATCATTCTTGCAATTGTATTTTTGGTTTTTGGTGTTTGTTTTCATGATTGCAGGTTTCTGACGAATTCGTTTGACGAATTCATCAGGTCACTGATGATCTTGGCTGATCTCAGACAATCTCCTATGATCTGGATGATTTTGTACAATTACAGATGATCTTGTCATATCCGGGATGATCTAGACTCCTACAAGCTTCATAATCTTCACCAAACATCAGAAATCAGGTGCACTCTTCTCCATTTTAGATATTTTTTATATTTAGGATTCATTTATGTTTGTTGTCTTCATATAAACCATAAATTTCATATAGAATAGCTTAGATTCATTTTTTTCCAACCTAGGAATCTAAATGATTGAACATAAAATGAACACATCAAACCCATTCTCAACCTAGGCATGGAAACTGCCACTCAAAGTTTCTTGGTGAACCCCACCATCCATTGAAAATTCACCCTTATACCCCTCCCTTGAGAGGCGCGACCTTCAAAGGGCCTCTCCATCCGAGGTATTGTCCCATCCTTCTCACATCCCCCTTCCGGGAATGGATCCTTTAGCCTAAAGGTAAGGGTGTGAAAAATTTGGACGATACAGTATCTCACTCCTTTGACCAAATTATCTAATATATATTACCTTTTTCTGGCCCTATTTATATAAGAAGAAATACCTACAATGAATAGCCATTGCTGATTTAATGTTGAGGATTATGCATGTTAAGCTTCTATGATAAAATATTTTCTTGGAATTGTAGGTTCTTGTAATAATTTATGATGCATGTTCTTTTTTAAGATTGATAGCTCTTTTAGCCAATTATATTCTTGAGAATTCAAAATCAGGTAGCTACCAGGTGTAATCCTTAGCCAATCAATTATTTACATGTGTCACTATTTAAATATGTACACATTAGCATCACACTCTTCTATGCATAATACTTTAAGTACTGGTTATTCACTGGAATTGAAATAATACAACCATCCATGTATTGAAGCTTGTATGCATTTATTTCCTTCCTTCTTGATATTAGATATGGACCAGACCATAATGATTCTAATTTTTCATTCTTTCCCAGTTTTACGCAATCTAAATCCCATTTGAGAACTAAGTCACCATACTTGAAGCATTTTAATGACGATATTTTATAAAATCATTGCTTAATGACTACTTGGTGTTGATATGAATCATTATAGAACTTTTTTCTTTTTTTCCTCTAACAACAACAATTTCAACATTCTTTTCTCAATTGGCTTAGCATCCTCTAGTTTTGAATGGTCAATGCATTTCAAAGCAGACAAATTGAGATTAATTGACAACATGACTTATTTTTCATAAACCAGAGCATATGCTATCGTCTTCAAAAATTTCTTGATCATGATTCTATCTACCCATAACATTTGGTTTAGCAATAAATGCCAACTCTTTTGATTATCACCAATATTTCACTTAATTATTCTCATCAGATTCTTATTGGTGGATTATACTAGTCTATTTACTTGAGGATAATAGTTTGAGGATGCCTTCCAGTGAATGCCATATTTTCTTGTAAAATCCATAGTTTTAGCTCCTATGAATGCTTCGGCATTGTCGAACACTATTGCAACAAGGATCCCAAACCTAGTGATCAATCTTTCCAAAAATGCTAATATAGTATCTTGTTTTGCATTTTTTATTGCCTATGATTTAGACCACCTAGTAAAATAATCAATTGTTGTCAATATGAATTTCTGTTTGGCAAAATAATTTGGGTTGATCATCCCAATAAAGTATAACCCCCATTGCTAAAAGGGTTATTTTGTAATAATTAGTTGTATAGGTATTGTTGGATTCTTAATTTTGCAAACAAATATTTGATATTTATTACAGGCATTAGAAATTTTAAAAGAATAAAAAAATAATGTAGGCCAATAATATCTTGCTCTGAGAATTTTAGCAGCTGTAGTTTATCTAAAATAGTGTTCCCTTGAGAAACCAACATGAAAATCCTTTAGTTTAACCTCTACCTTGTTTGGTTGCATGCATCTCAACAACACACCATCAAATTTTTTGATATAGGATACCATTAATCAAAGCATAGTTCAAAGCTTGCAATCTATACCTATGTCTTTGAGAGGCCCTAAACCCATTTGAATATTTACTAGTTTCAAAAAATAGATTATTTGGTTTATCAAGTATTTTACTTTGTTAGGGTCTCTTTTGGCTGATGTTCTTCTTGTTGTTCAATTAACAAAATAGAGTTTGACACTAAAAAATTATCCAATTCTTCACATAGTGCTATTTATTTGACTAGCTTAGTTGGCTTGATCTCTATGTCATACTCCTATATCTTTGTGATCTGGCCGATTCATTTTTTTCCTAGTTATCCTTGCACTATGAAGCTCAAGATATTTAGGTGCACTACATACACTAGTGTTATGCTCTAAGAAATGTAGTGTCTTAGCTTTTTGAGTGACTTCATTAAAGAAAACACTTGTTTTTCTATGAAATTATAACATTCTTCATGATCATGTAGATTTTGGCTTAGAAAATTTATGGGCATCACATTATGATCTTTTTCTTTCTGAGTGAGCATGATCGCATAAATTTCTTCCACTCCAAATACATAAATAATGAAGTATTTACTGTAGTTTAGGTTAGCTAATATTGAGGCTCTAGTAATAGCTTCATTTATAATCATGAAATAATCCCTTATAGTTTATGTCCATGTGAAATCCACCCATTTTTTTATCATTCCTATAATAGGCTTTACTATCTAAGCAAAGTCAAATACAAAATTTTAAATGAAGTTAATTTTCCCAAAAAAAAATATTGTAAGCTTTTTTATTTTGAGGCTAAGGGAGTGCTAATATAACTTTAACTCTCTTTGGATCAATAGGTAGACATTATTTTGATACTATGTGACCTAATGGCTTCCCTTCATGGATAGAGAAGATTGATTTTTTTGGGTTGAGTGATACCCCATATTCCTTGCATTTCTAAAAAATGAGTCTAAGATGGTTAAAAAGTTTCTCCTTTTGATGAGAGAATATTATCATATCATTGAGATAGATCAATATAACTTTATTTACAAGTTCACAAAAAGCTAAATCCATAGCCCTTTGGAAAGTAGCTTCGATAGTAGATAATTCAAAAGGCATTCTTTGATAAGAAAATGTTTCCTATTTGGTCATGAATGCAGTCTTATGATGATCGTTATCTCTAACCCAAACTTGATTGAAACCTGAAAATCCATCTAGCAATGAAAATATTTTTCCCTAGCAACTATATGTAGGATCTGATTAATCTGGGGCAAAGGATAGTGATCCTTTAAAGAGTCTTTTCTCATGTTCCTAAAATACACACAAAGGTAGATATCTCCATTCTTTTACTAACTAGGACCAAATTGGCTACTTACATAAAAAATTTGATCGAGCAAATGATTTTTGCATTCAACAACTTCAATAATTCTTGTTTCATCAATGCTTCTATTTATGAAATTTTGACCATTGTTTTTGCCAGAAGGGCTTGGTTTTAAGCAATAATTCTATAGTATGTTAAATGGTCTCTTTACTATAGAATTTTAAGTCATCATAGCTCCAAGCAATAATGTCACTATATTATTTGTATAGACTTAAAAGCTGTTGTAACTTCTTGTTTAGAGCATTGTACACCAACCTTTAAATTCCTTTTTGGCTCCAATTAAACTTCTCTAAACTCCTATTCATCAATCTTCATATTTTGGCCAATTTTCTAGTCACTTCTATCAAATAAGTTTTTGAGAGTGATCAATCCTTTGAGAACATGGTTGTTTTTAGCTGGATCGCTTCATCCTTGCTTATTTCTTTGGATGAATTTATGCAGTCCATTTCTTGAATTAAGAAATACACTATTTGTCTATCATTTGGACCACCTATAAGGAGCATGGATGAGTTCAATGAATTTGTGAACTCCAACATGTTGATGGATGTAAAACTTAGAGGAGCGAATTATACCTGTAGCAATCGATGGATAGGGTGTCGTCTCATTCAAGAAAGGCTTGATAGGTTTTTTATATTAAAGGAGGCTACAAATTTGTTTGGTGATTCTACCCTGCAAGCCCTTCCTAAAATTGCCTCTGATCATAATACCATTTTTTTGGAGATCCCTAACTCTATGTCCTTTAAGAAAACTTTTAGATTTATATCTATGTGGATCAAACATTCCAGTTTTAGAGATAACTTAAGTCAGTGGTGGCAGTAGCCTGTCAGGGGTAGTGCAGCTTTTAAAATTACTGGCAAATTAAAGTTTGTTAAGAAAAAGCTTCAAACTTGGAACAAAGAGGTCTTTGGAAACCTATTTGAAAATAAAAAATAGGTTGTTGAAAGTTTTAAGATAATTGATCAGAGGATCCAACATGGTGATGCTGATGAAACTACTAGGGATGAGGAACGAACACAACTAGCAGAGTTTCATAACATTTTGGCCTGTGAGGAAATCTATTGGAGGAAAAAATCAAGGGCTCTTTGGTTGAAATATGGAGATTCAAATTCCAAGTTTTTTCACATCACCATGCTTAGAAATAGAAGCAATAACAAGATAAAATTTTTAAAAAAAGCAAATGGTTCTATTACTCAAGACTTAACAGAAATCAGAAAGGAGCCAGTATATTATTTCAATTCTATCCTTGGTCAGGAATCACAATGCAATGAGGATGCCAAAGATATTCTATTGCAATCCATTCCTAGCATAATAAATGAGGATATAAACCTTAAGCTTCTAGCTCCATTTTTTGATGAGGAAATTAAGGAAGCATTGTTTAGCATGGAGTCAGACAAAGCCCCGGGACTCGACGACTTTCCCCCTCGTTTCTATCAAGATTTTTAGGACATTGTAAGTGAGGATGTAATTTTTGCTATCAGAGAATTCCAAGAAAGAAATCATATCCCAAAAGGTATCAACTCTACTTTTATTTCTCTAATTCCTAAGAAGAAAACCCCTAAATCTATGGCTGACTTCAGGCCAATCAGTTTGTGCAATGTTTCTTACAATATCCTAACTAAATCCATTGAAAATAGAATGAGAGATATATTCTGCCCCACATCATAGATCCATGCCAGGGAAGCTCTATCCAGGGTAGGTCAATCTTGGATGGAGTTATCACAGTTCATGAAGCTTTGCACTCTGCTCATAAGACTAACAGGTCTATTTTTTCCCTCAAGCTTGATATGAACAAAGCATTTGATAGGCTAAATTGGGACTTTCTGATTGTTTGTCCTCCTTAAGTTTGGTTTTCACCACCAATGGGTTAACTTGATCAAAGAATGTATTTATAAAGCATTGTTCTTGGTTCTAGTTAATGGAACAACTGCTGGTTACTTTCGAGGAATTCGGCAAGGGGACCCTATTAGCCCCATGTTATTCATCATTGTGGTAGAAGCTTTAGGTAGAACCATAAAAAATGCTTGCAGTTCAAGGCTAATATCGGGAATCAAGGCAACATCTCTCACTAGGGTTGTTTCTCACCAAAAATTTGTTGATGATACCCTTATATTGACTAAGGCATCGATGGTTGAGGCCAAAATAATTAAATACATCCTGCAACTCTACGAGGATGCTGCTGGTCAGAAATTTAATTTCAGTAAAAGCAAGTTATATTTCTTGAACACCCCCATTCAGAGGCAAGGAAGGATTGTAGAAATTTTAGGGTGTGATATAGCAAACCTCCCCACTTCGTATCTTGGTCTCCCTCTTTTCATTGGTTCTCCGAGAGAGTCAATGTGGGATAGGGTTATTGAAAGAATTCAAAAAATTTGCTGGATGGAAAGGTCATCTTCTATCTCAAGCAGGAAAGTTGACCTTCACTAAGGCCTCTCTTTAGAGCATTCCAGTCTATTTCCTCTCCGTTTTCAAAGCCCCCATGAAGGTTTTCCAAAAAATTGAGAAACTCCAAAAAGAATTTTTATGGACTGGATCAGAGGAGAAAAAAAGGATACACCTTGTAGGATGGACCAAAGTGTGCAGACCCAGGGAAAATGGGGGCTTAGGTCTAAGGAGAATTGCTCATATAAATTTAGCTTTACTAGCTAAGTAGGTGTGGCATCTCATTTCTAGTGAAGAAAATGAATGGAAAGCTATCATCAAATGAAAGTATCTTCAAAATATGGAATTTCTAAGTGACTCAGTTCCAATCAGAGGTTCTGCTTTTTGGAAAGCAATTCTTAATTGTAAGGAAATCATCAAAAAGGTTTAAGATGGGTTTTAGGCAATGGTGAGAGGATAAATTGCTAGAATGATAGGTGGGCTAAGGAAAAAACACTGATGCAATATCATAACTTAGCCCGAATCAGAGATATCATAGAAGAACTCATTAGCAAAAAAGTCTCCGATTATATGGTTGAGGACAAAGGTAGAATGAAGTGGAAACAAATAAGAATTTAGGGATTTCAAGCCGAATCAAATGATCTTTGTAACATTCTCGGGAAAATTTTTATCCCCATGAGACCCAAGGAATATCAAGTGACCTGGGCTCCTACGAAAAACGGGCAATTCACTATTAAATCAGCTTACAAGATTTTGCTTGATGACAAGGATTTTGTCCTCCAAAAGGACTTAGTTTGGATAAAAAGTTTAATTCCAAAAATTGCAGTCTTTTCATGGTTGGTTATCCAAGGAAGAATTCTAACCATTGATAATATGATGCGTAAAGGTATCTGTATCATTAATCATTGTTATCTGTGCAGGGCTGATTGGGAGACCATTTATCACATTTTCCTTGAGTGCTCTTTTTCCTTGACTGTCCTAAGTGGGGTTTTTCAGGCCTTCAACATTTCATGGGTTAAACCAGCCACCGTACTTGATTTGTTCGTCCAATGGCCTTGCCCCTTTTCAAGACAAATGGAAAATTTGTCTCAATCACTATCTTTGGCAAGTGTGGTTAGAAAGGAACCATAGAGTCTTTAATGAGTCTATCCATGATCATCAAACTATCATTGCCAGGATCCTATCCTTTGCCAATGAGAATGTGAACCTTATCCCTTTTGATAGCTATAAACCTCATCTACAGGAGACCATGATTGCTCAATATTTAAGCTTAACCTTGTTAGATGAGTTTGTGCCTAGGGTAGTCAACCCTAGAGCCAATGTTAAGTGGTCTCCACCTCCTACGGGTTGGTTTAAGCTTAATTTTGATGGAGCAACTAAGGAAAATCTTGGTAGAGTAGGTGTTGGTGGCATTGTGCAAGATCATAATGGGAATATGATGCTTGCATTTTATGAATATTTGGGAACAAGGACAAACAACGAAGCTGAAGCTAGAGCTATGTGGAGAGGCATTCAAATGAATCAAGACTTAGAAGGCAATTTGATCATAGAAGGAGACTCTATGCATGTTATAAATATCCTCAATAATTTGAAAACACCTCCTTGGAGGATTAAAACAATTTTTGAAGAGGCTAACAAAATTACTGATAAGCTGGCCAATTTGGGTGTCGATGGTGATAGACTTTTCAAATGGGAACACGGTGTCCCGAGTGAAGTAGAGGAGCTTCTCCAACAAGAATGCCAAGAATGTTAGTCATATTTACCAATAGGGAAGGCACTATAAGTTTGAAGGTTAGGAGTATTCCCATCTCTTTTTTGAATTGGAATCACAATAAAAATTATCTGAGTTGTCATTCTTCATGGATGCTACTTGAAAATACCACAAAGACTAATGGGGACAGTCACATGTCAGATAACATGGCTTCTAGTCATCTTAGTAATTTGAGGTTGGTTGATAATCATAGGGAAGGAAAGAAACGACAATATAAGACTTCGAACCAAAGCCACATGGACCACCAGATAGCCACTGCTATAAATATAGCCAGTAGGTTCACTTCTCCAAGGCTGATTGGCCAAGATAGTATGTGGTACCAAAGCATGTCATATATGAAAGAAAGTAATTACCAAAGAATAATTAAGAGTAACTGTCAATACAGAGCTTGTGGGAGTTTTTTTCAGTACTCTGCTATGTGTCTCTGACTTTTTGTTTCTCCATTGTCTCAAGGAAGGGATCCGTGTCTATTTATTTTTTGTAATTATGATGCATGTGTGTTTTATCGAGGTATACCCAAAATGTTGTATGGGAAGTTTCTTTTTTATAACAGGCTATGTGCCTTACCGGATGTAATGGCTTTGGCGGCATGTAGATTTTACATATATAGGATCCTTAGTAAGGATATGTTCATCAACAGCCTTGGGCTAATTTTTGTAAAAGGTTTAGGGTCAACCTGTAAAACTCGGTATTAATGCTATAGTATCTTATCTACCAAAAAAAAATACTTTCCAAAAGGAATCCTTATCCAACATAGACCACCTAAATACCAATTTGACAAATCTTGAGATTTTTCTTAAATAAAAGGCTAGATAGAAGTTGGCTTTGTGAGAAGCCAATGCATTAGCTTGCACATTCTACTATTTAGGAATTGCTTTTATATTTACTATGTTGAATCTTTTGAAAAAGTTCCAGATTCTATTTTTGTAAGCTTTTAGATAATTCTACTTGTTGCATTTTTTTGTTACTTGATTCACTACCAAGTTAGAGTCTCCATAAATGACTAGTAGCTTGATTCCCATATTCTCTACTTGTTTGAGCCCAATACGTAGTGCCTCATACTTTGTTGCATTGTTGGTACAACTCCAAGTTAGCCGATATGATAATATTTTATCTTCTCTAGATGGAAAAAACAACACAATACATTCTTTGGTGCCATTTTTACATCTAGCTCTATCAAAATAGAGCTTCCATATATTAATTTGTTATAGATCCTGCTTTGTTATGGCCAAAGAATTATTATTTTTTGGATTTGATATAGAGTAAGTGCCAATTCCTATTTCAACCATATCATTAACATTTTTAAGCAATAATTGATCTTCAATATGTATTTCTTCTATGATTTATTCTATTGGATCAATTTCTTTGCTAATCATGCCAATGCTATTATCTTGCTACACCTCATCTTTGATTTTCCCTATAAGGTAGGTGGATGGATTTTTAACAAATATTTTTACCTTTATGTCCTTGTGAGGAATTTTCATGTGTGAATAATCCAAGGACAAGTATCCACCTAGATTAGTTGTGAACCCGTAAGATAGACACATACCAAAGTAAGGCTCCAAATCTACCACAACCACTTCTTGTATCGCTATTATCTAAAGCATTCTATGTAGCACCATAGGTATGCATTTTATCACTCTAAATATCTTTACTATATTTTCATCCAACTGCAACACTCCAATATAAGAACACGTGTATTCCATCCCCATTGGATTTTGGCATAAACATTATCAAAATCCACCATGCAGTTGTGCATAGCCCATCCTTCCATACATAGGGGCATGTAGAAATGAGGCAACCTATTTTTACCTACTCCTAGAGTAGGTTTACCCTATGCTAGATTGATTTTTGGTTGTTGTTGACCCTCTAACATTATAGAATTTAGTGATGCTCACAGAAGATCAATTTATCCAAAAATTATTAAAGTATAATACATACTTGCTTTGGATGGTGTTTTATTTAGCTCATCCACAATGTTGAAGCTAGAGGATTATGGATGCTTCTTTTTCACCTTCTTCGACTCATTAAATTTATTTCAGTATTTTTGTGTTGCTTCAATCCTTTGTCACTTAGTGATAGAAGGATATCAAATTTCATTTCTAGCATGTTCTTGACTTTTAGCCTCTTTTAATTGCATTGGTTTATGATATTATTTTAGAGTATCTATTGTAGGTTTTTCTGTTCATTGAGTAGGTTGGGGTACTTTTTTTCCAACTGTTTTCTTTGTTGTATGGGAACCTTGAATGGATCTAATTTTTGGGGTCTACCTATAATGGCTTCTTTCTTGATCATGTTAGCACTAAAATTGTATCTTCTTCTTACATCCTTAGATTCTGGTCTTCTTCCCACAACATGTTTATCTAACCTTTTTGTCCTTTCTCTGCATTTTCAATTACAATATTATACATTTGATGTTGATGAAGCATACACATACTTTCACCATGTGGGTCATTATAAGCTGAACATCAATAGTTTACTTCTAATGTGGAGGTAGAATGATTTTATTTTTTATTATTATACACCATATTAGGTTTCCCACTAATGTTTCTAGTATAAGCTCCTTGATATTTTACCATGTACACAAATATTCAGGTTGAAAATTTCTCTCAACTTCTCTCCTCTTCATGGTAGTCATCTCATTTTTCATATTGTTTTAGTGCTATCATAATATCATTCATATTAGTAGTTTAAGGCTCAATATCCAACAATGCAAGTATGGTAGGAAGTATAGGTAATACTAGAGTTGGCAGTGTTGGGAATTTGGGTGTAGGGGTTGCAACTACATTTGCAAAATGAGTGATTGTAATGGTGTTTATTTCTCATGCTCTATCTATGGGATTTCTTAAAATATTGACATGACATTATTGGGAGGAAATTTACCTATAGCTATTAAAGTACTTTTTGCTACTATAGATGCTTGATATATTTTTGGAAATATCAACACATTATATTGTTATATCCTTAAACTTAGATTTATGTTGAAGGTATGTTAATAGTAGTATAGTGCTTGGGCATCTTTTGGCCTAATTTTCTATGGTACTCTTTTCCATATTCTGCTAAATCTGGTTTTGAAATCCATTACTACATCTTGAGGGTGTCTTTTTATGGTGGTAAAATGGGTTAATAATGAAAATGCATTTGTGTGTTCATTGAATTATTGCACCAATTTACCAATAATTTGGGCCCATGAACTAATGCAACCATCCTAAAGGGTCCAGTACCAATAAAGTACCTTTCCTTTTAATGATATGATTAAAAAAATTATCATAACATCTTCATAATGAATATTGTGGATTTTGGCCAATGAGGGTATGTCTTGGTAGTGCTCATAGGCTATTTTTCTAGTACCATCATATGTTGAAAAATCCTTAAGAGCTACAAGAGAAATGGAATTATAATTGAACAAATTTAGTAGTCCTATATTATTCCAGTTTGGAAAGGTTTGCAGAGGCTGGTTTTGATCCATTTGTTGGGATTTGGTTTAGTGAACTAATTTTGGAGATGTAAAATATGTAGATCCTTGAATTTTTATAGGGATTATTGAGGATGGTGATGCAAGAGATGATGTGAATCTATGTCTTCTGAATGCTAAAAGAGGTAATTCTACAAATAATGATGGTTCCTATGGTTTCTTAGTTGTTGCTCACATGAGCATAATCTTACATGTTAAATTGTGGTTGGATATTTTAAAATATTAAAAGTCACCAGGTTATTGGGTTTTGATCTATTAGAGCATAATATCACCAAAATTCTACTCAATCAATAAGGTGGAATATTCGTATCCCACAAAGCATGCCAAAAGCTCTTAGTCCAAAATTTGCCTAAGTGGATGAGTTGTGCCCTCAAGACATCGACCAATATTGAATGACTAAAAAATAGGAGTCTTTGATTCAACCTCTAGATTAGGCCAACTCCTATGGTCCTAGCTAATCTAACTAAAATGGATTTGCATACTAAATTAAGAAATGTAAAAGGTTAGAAGCTAAGCTGAAGGTGGTGTGGATTTAGAAACATCAAGAGACGGTGCATGAGAGTCTCGCAATTCTAAACTAAACTAAACTGGATAACATACCAAATTATTTTCCTTATCATAAAAAAATTAATCATAATAAACTATAAGCATTACTAAGAATTCCAAAACTAATGAACAATAAATCCAAGGAGAAATCTAAAAAGTAGAATAACTATAACAAAATAATTTGTTTATAGCTTTAACATAAATGTTGAATGACTTAGTTGGCATACATACATGCTTTACAAAGAATTTATCAAGAGGGTATACAAATATCCAATCTTAATTCAAAAGGTATATAGCCTCAATCATACAACTACAAAATTGTAAACACTAAAGGGTTGACCATTTGAATGGCTTACATTCAAGTATATATAGTTTTATAAAGATAATTAGTTAGCCTAATATCATTTGCTCTAAGAGTGGATTATAGGCTCATCAAGTTGCTACAATATGTGTGCATCTCCTCTAGCTCATTCTGTTACAATCAATTTGGTATCATGGCATTGATGTGTCTTGTTCTTGTTCTATCCTAGGGAGTGGTGGCTATTGTGTCTTCATTTGGTGCACTGAATATTCTAACATGTTTGTTCTATTTAGCTATCCCACTACTACCTTAGCTATAGTAGTACAAGTGTTAGCTAGGAGAGCTTGGGGCTGTTAAGATCCTCTAAACAATGGATTTTTTTTGTTAAGAGCATGATTAGGCACTCTAGCTAGGTTTAGTTCATGCTCTTCTTTTTTTTTGATGTCCCTTTCACCTTTGTTGCATGCTTTACCTAGTGCTAGGTATTTCATTTATCTCTTCCAAATTTTTATGCACCTTAGGATGATGTTAGTTGTCAAAATATCTAATGCTTCTTTGATATTTAGTTGGATGAAGCACTTTATCGGATGCCAAGTGTTAGATGCATTCAATGCCTTAGATTTTTTTACTGTATTCTTTATTTTGATACATCATATTTTTATGATATGCTTGTTGACGTAAGCACTCAAAATTATTCAACATTACATTTTATTTATAGCTTAAATTTATTGTACCCGATAGAATTTGCTAATACATCACATGTAAAACTTTCATTCATACTTGGCTAAAATATTGTTTTAATGTTTTGGATGCTTCTTCATGTTATGTCAAACTTTTTATTTTGCCTTATCGATATCATCATCGTTATCCATCCCACCTTCAAGGTAGAGTCGAATACGAACTTAGATACCTTGAAGTATGCATCCTTATCTTACCTTTTGCTTCAATGCTAGATGCCAAGTTTTTAGTATCTCTTTGCTAACATCAACATCTCAAATATTTGGTCAACTTTTTTACTTTGTCAAAATTTTAGTATGGACTATCTTGCCCTCAACTACTAGGTGTCAGATGTTTTCATGCTTGTTGTTGATGTCATCACCTTGAAATTTGTGATAGTTTCTATACTTGGCAAAAATTTACATCATTTTTACCTTTTTTTTCTTCCTCTAGTCTAACGACTATTTTAGGTGTTTGAAAACATCTCTTAGCAAAAATAGAAAACAATCCTATTGATAAAATTAATCTCCTTCTATGAATATGGATGTAGGTGAGGAATAATACCCATAGTTAGGATACCCATTGCTTGATTTGTTGAAGGTATAAAAATTGTATCAAACATCCCATATGCATGAACCATCTCTAAAAGTTCGTCTAAATGTCTATTTTATGTCCTTCCTTCTTACAAAACTCACATTTTGACTTGTTGGGCTTCTTCTCAGTCTATTTTTTCTTCTTGTCATTTTGAGCTTTGGAAATAAATTCCTTTGGATGAGCCTTATTGATCATAACATTACATTTTTACTTTTGTATTCTAGCCTAATGATGTAAAAAGTACTTAAATACTTCATCAATTGGTGGTGTAGGAGAGTTAAGAAAGCACACATGAATCATCTAAAGTAGACCATGGCATATACCAAGGATTATTCCTCTAATTTGCAAGAAATTGAGAAGCATATTGATATGGAAATTTAAGAAAATTATCCCTTTATCTTTGTCCTATAAAATTGTATTCTTTCATAGATTGAGAATGTTTTTCAAAGGCACTTTTAAGTTTTGGTAGCAAACTACACTGATCTATGGGGTGTCCTTTTTAATAAATACCACATTTAGTAGGTATAATTTTTTTTTTCAAAGGACAATCATGAAGAGAGTGTTTCTTCTCACATATTGAACAAAATATGGCTAAAGGTTCAACAGATTTACTATTTTCATCTACTGTTTTATCAATATGTATAAAAATATCAGCTTTCAAATTAGCATAGCCTTTCATGCATTCTTTCAAATCATTTGTGTTGCTACCAAATTTGTGTTTTCTATACTTTGAATGAGAATAATTTTTACACAGTTCAATGATTTCGTGAAATTTAAATGTATTTACATATCCTTTTCCCAAGATATCCAATGCATCCCTAAATTCATCTTGCAATCCCCTTAAGAATATGAATTTGTAAATTTTAGGTTTAACATTTCCACATCTCTTATGAACAAAAGAAAAATTGTCTAAATAGTCTTCTAAAATTTCATTTTCCTCTTGTTTCATTCCAAGCAATTCATCATTTTGATTCTTTACTTGACAATATTCTTGGTATCTCTCCAAAAATATATTTTCCATATCATACCAAGTTCTAATTGAATTAGGTGCTTAGGTGATATACCATAGTAGAGTTGACTATTTAAGAGTGAGAGGAAACAATTTGAGATTTTGGTTGTCATTAGTGTAACCATAAGCTTGACATACAATCTTAAACTAAAAAAAAAACATATCAAGATCTTCAGATGTAACTCCCTTGAAATTTAGTAACACTGAAGGTGGAATGACCTTCATGGGAGCATTTTGACTAGGATCTAATTGAATGGGATTTTAAAAATTTCTAGTAGGTGCACTAGTTGTACTAGGGTGGAGCACATTACTGGCTCTCCTTGGATTCTCTAGTGAGCCTTCCATTATAGGTTCCCCAAAACAATTATAAATCTTGTCAAATTGTCCTAATTGTATGGATTTGTCAAGAGAAAGTCGTGTTGAACTACTGATTTTTTCTCCTTGTAACGATTTATCAAAGGATCCTGTAGTTCTTGAAGTGGATGATTGTGATTCTTTGAAAATTCCAACATTTTTGGAAATAAAAAATTTATACAACTTTGACATAGTTTCAACCTCTTGTGAAATATTTCTTCCTATGTTTTCTTGCTATGCTTGTTTTCTAAATGGTATGAAATGCAACTATAAAAGGCTATTATTTGTACCGGTTATTACATTCATATTTTACTCTGAAGTTCACAAATTAGCACATTTATAATTATTTGACTGCTTTTACCCTCTAATAACATCGTGTTCCCCAAAAATTATGCATGTCATTAATAGCATCATTTAATCTTTATGATTCATCAATCCAGAGTGGTGTCCAAGTTTATCTAGATAGAAGGTTAGGGCAAAGTACAATTCAAGCATTCAAATTACAAGTATTTATTGGGTGAAACAGATGTTGATTTAGCCTTTTGGTGTCACACTAAACCTAATATGTAGAATGGAAACTTACAAAAACTAAAACTAATTCTAATTTGTAGGAATTGAAATCTAACTACAATTGCAAGAATTGAAATTGCTAAATTGAAATATTGTTGAATTGAAATCCTAAATTACACTTGTATAATTGAACCTAGTTACACTTGCAACATTGAAATAATGCTTGTAAATAATACTTATACTAAAAAAACATGTCAGTCTCCTGCTATAGAAGGTCATCAAGCTTCTGCTATAGTGACTAATAGCAAAATGAAAACTATTGAAAAACTGATAAAAGTTGCTGAAACAAGAAAATAGGGGAAACATGGAAAATAGAGGAAACAAGAGCCTAGAATATTTTGTCAGATGACACACACAAATGTTGCATAAAAACACAATTTGAACATATGAAAGCATCACATTAAATTAAAACAAGAAAATGAAATTTGACAAGCAATCTGTTAATTCTACTGCAACAAAAGTACAAAAAAAACTTGTCTTAACAATCCTCCTTCTAGGACTGAAAGTGGGCCCAATATTCTTGATCTAAAATAAGGTGAAGAATCACTAACTAAATACTTAAAAAACTCACTTAAAGCTCATAAAATAAACACAAAATACTGCACTTTATTTCTATCAAAACATGTTGAACTGTTATAGGAAAAATGTTGTACTTTGTCCTATTTGTTGTTACTAACTACTCTCCTACCAACTACTCCATAATAGCTCAACCAATGAGGGATTTGTGTTATTTATAATAAAATATTACAATTTCATCATGCTCAAATTAGATTATGCTATTTTTCAATGATTTGCCAATCAGTTCTGAAACTGACTTAGTCTTATTTTGAGTAGTTTATGCTGTAGCAACACTCATTGGCATTTGGGATGCATATCCAATGGTGGGAGTGCATTTTAGGAGGTTATAAATGTTATTTTACACATGTATCCACATTGAAATATCATTTCCCTACCATTTTGGGTACTCAAACCTCTGTTTGACTAAAACTGTCTATGCTTCCCCCTTATTTTGAAGCATCTTCAGAATATCAGTAGCAAAAATAGAGTTTATGCTCAACTACAAAAAATATGGGTTATAAGTGGGTTTTAAGTGTATGGGACATCTCTTCTATCCCTTATCAATTTTTTCCAATTGTGTTCCCCCATTTATATTGACAAATTCTATAACTTCCTTTATAATTGCATAATTCTAGTTTTTGTACGCATTTTCTAGATGTTCCTGCTTTTCAATATTTGTGTCTTGTTGCTGATATTTTTACCACATGTAAATACTACCAGGTAGAGTAGGAGTCATACCTAACCTCACTTATCTATTTCCAAGTGTTTTCCTCCTCTTTAGTTGACAAATTCCAAGTCATCAATAAAGTGATAGCTTGTTGGTTTTTGTATGATTGTTTTTCTGCAGTTGATAATTTTGTTGCATAGTCATAGAAAATTGGTGTCAAATTGCAGTTAAAATCAGTTGGAAGGTGGTAAAAGCATTCAAAAATTATTGTGAGATTATGGACATCAACATTTAATATTTTTCTATTTGAAATGCACAAATTAATCAAACTTGAAACAATGTAACAATGCTGCACAACTTGTCACTGCTCTATTTTGCAGCAGAGATGATTTTCATGCCAAATCACATGACAAATTTGGTTTTGAAATGGGATGACACATAAAAAATTCTATAGTTATCCAAATATCTGAACATGCTTGTCTTATTTATTTTTCTATGTTATTTTCACCAACAAAATCATGTAAACAATAGTAAAAAAATATTGAAAAGTCAAAATAAGGGTATAATATTCCTAACATAAAATCATGTAAAAAATTAACAAATCATATATTCTAATCAACTATTTGGCAATTAAATTTTTCATGTTTGGTAATATGGTAGTTTTTATATGTTAAACATAGTGTAACAATGAGGCATTTCTAGGCCTCATCACCAAGCTTCAATGACCCTGCATTTATATTTCTCTACTTGCAGTGATCTCCTATCGCGTACAACATCATCCTCTAAAACCTGCAACGAGATCATAGCATGGTCAATCTCAAAATATTTCACCCTTTACTCCTCTATTTTGTGACTATGTTCGGCCTTCGAAGACACTCTGGGACTCCACTACATTTGACGCTTCAACCCTTTCCTGCTCTTTGGTGCTTGATAATATAAATACTGTGTATGAGGTTTAGGGTTTCGAAGTGTTGGTCATGAATCTTCCTAAGTATAAAATATGTGCACCCTGGACCCGACCAATATTGAAATTTCGAAGGAGAGAGATGTCCTTCAGTCCAATATCCAGAGAGGGCTAGTTCCCTTACTAATATAATTTGGTTTAATGTTTAGGATAATAGGAAAGAGGTGGAAAATGATAGAAAAAAATGGGAAATATGGATATGAGCTAGAAAAATAAGGTGGAGATAAAATAGCAACTAAAAATTAGATCAAGTTTTAATTAGCATGCAAAACAAAGTAAAGCATCAAAACCATTCATAGACTGTAAATATAACTTCCAATAAACATTTCAGTATTCATATCTTTATCAGGAATTAAATTTAGATGCAGAATTTAAACTTATCTAATAATGGAAATGAATATAATAGAAATGCTAGGCAGAAAGTGATAGCACACAACACTGCTCCAGGAAACAGAAGCCACCAATCTTTTAATTGATGCAGATAACTCAAGGAGTTTTTTGGCAGAATGTTTATCCTCCTCCATTACATAAAAATGCTTAGTATTTATAGAGGATTTTGCCTCTAAAATTAAATACAAATAAAAACAACATGCTAGCTATTCAAATACTATCAAGAGCAATTCTCTCCTAGATAACGGTAATGCTCAAATCAGAATAATATTCAAGAAGCAACGATCCTATTTTCATTGATTTCACCTAGGAAATTAGTAGGGATGGATGATAGGAAAAATGCTCAAGGCGCTGGTGCATCAAAACTCAACAATATCACATGACAATAAAGAGCTTGGCTATTAAATTATAGACACCATTTCATCACTCTGCACCTCAAAATATTATCTTTTCTAGGAAATATCCAACATAAATTAACTATATTTTAAAAAGGAATGAAATCAGTGGAGGGAACCTCAATAATGAACAGGATCATATCATAATATGAGACATAGCATTTAATATTGGGATTTATTTAGCAATAAATAATGGTAATATCAATTTCATTGCTCCAAGAATTAAATTCCACCAGTCTTCGATCATTCCCAAAAAATATTAGCAACATTAATTTCTTCAAAAGAAAACATTGTTGAAAGGAGGTGACAAGAATTGATTTCACCCAGACAATTTGGTGTTTCTATCCATCAATATGCTTTCACCATTTACTTGATTAATTTCACCTATAAAATAGAATGGAAAATGAAATGGGGTGAAAATTATTTTCACCCCCTACCTGGGGTGACTTTGAATTTGACTGAAGCATAAAGATGCTATTTCGGGACTTTTGCTCCAACCTGGGTGAAATCAATGTTTCTACCCAAAATGAGGTGAAATTACATTGGCAGGAACCTTATTTAAATTCACTTTGAATTTGACTCGAGCAACCTTCACTTGGATG
This sequence comes from Wollemia nobilis, assembly GCA_028583015.1. Taxonomy (NCBI): domain Eukaryota; kingdom Viridiplantae; phylum Streptophyta; class Pinopsida; order Araucariales; family Araucariaceae; genus Wollemia; species Wollemia nobilis. The sequence goes on along the minus strand of JAQPPZ010016858.1, from coordinate 8,142,650 downwards.
ACATCATTTCATCATTTGTACCCTAAAAAATATCCTCAACTTGGATTTCACCCAAAACAAGGGTGAGAGATTTTTGCCCCTCCTTAGGGGTGAATTTGACTTTGACTTCACAAGGCACACATTTAGCTTGATTTTCACTCTAAAACATCTTCAATTAGAAATTTACCTTGAAGAAGGGCGAAAATGATTTTTGCCCCCTTCTATGGGTGAATTTGACTTTGACCAATTTCCCATCCATAATTTTCACCCCAAAATTAATTCAAATAGTAATTTACCCCAAAAAAGGGTGAAATCACTTGAAATACGTAATTTTTAGGTGAAAGTACTTATCTTTTCTTCTATTGGCAGAATTCATCTTTCCACTTGGGAAAAATCTTCTTAACATGGTATTTTCACCCAAAAGAGGGGTAAAAATGATTTTTGCCCCTTCCTTGGGATGAAAATGTCTTCCCCTTTATCTTCATTGGCACTTTTCCATTTTCATCACTCCTTCAATCCTGAGACGTTCCTTGCCATATATTTTCCACAATTTGCATTAATTTTTACCAGCAAAAACTTGTGTGTTTCTAGGGATGAAATAATCCTTATTTATTTAGTGAAATCACTCAAAGGAGGGAAACACAAATATTACATAAAAATAGTAAAATCAAAACAACTGCATCATTCATATTATATTATTTAAATTTAACAATCAAAATTTAGTGTGGTAAAATTATCAACACTTTTGGTAGCTCTCAGGGTATTCAGTTTTTCTGTATGCAATCTACCCTAGGTATATATCCATTGGACTCAGTTGTCATCATCGTTGACTGTATCTTATGGAAAATTTAATTTAGTAGCCTCTTTTTTTCTTCCCTTCTATGCTTGTTTCTCCTGATCTTCTACAACTTCTTTCTGCTTTGCTTCTACCTGTGTTTGTGCCTCTTGCTTGGTTAGAATTGCACTAGTAGTCTCATATGTTGCAACCACCTAGGTCCAAGACCCTTCATAAAGCTTAGAAGGATACTGGAGTGAATAAATGATAAAGCATAATGTCTCGACATGGTCCAGGTTGATGCGATTATCTCTCCAACTGATATCCAAAAGAGATTATTCAGTATGTGTGAGCCTCTCCATGCATGGTAGTACTTGTTCCTCCATGATTGGATCCTACCAACTATCGATCTCTAAAGTATCTTCAAAAAAAATTTCCAGGCCACCTCTAATTATTTCTTTAGTAAAAGCTCCCCCTGATCATCAATGAAGCTTGGAAACCCATCATTTGCTAGTGCCTCGAAATAGACTAGTGAAACACAACGATCTTGTTCAAACATAGTAGCCAAATATTGGCCCTCTCTAGCTAGATCCAACCTAGAAAAGAAGTTGTGCAACATAATACTAACACTGGAATAATCTTGATCCATCCCACTCAGTGTATTAACTTAGAAGTCAGACTAAGCTAACACTGGAATCTTCAGTGGCATCTCCAAATTGGTTTACAATTGCTCCTCAACATGCTCCAAGGTCCTATTACCAATTAAAATAATTATTCAGGCCTCATTCATGTACAAAAAAACCTTGAGAATGTATACCGCTAATTTTACATAATCTTTGGTTAAATGGAAATAAGCTTCTTTGTTTTTCTCCTTGGAGAAGCCCACTAACTGTGTGGCTTTTTTGGCTATTTGCTTCTGTAAAGCTTCAAGTTGGGCAATCAATATTTGCACTTGCTTCTCTACTCCTACCCAAGTTGTCTAGTATCCCTTGGCTACATTCTCCCACTCTATCACTTTTCACTACCAATGCTTTACCTCTGCTTTCATTGTTTCTAACTATGCCCTATTTTTTTCCAAAGATTCATCTAACTCAAAAATATTCACCTTAGCCTAAAAAAATATTTTCTTGTAATGCTTGTCAGGAAGGTAAAGAGATCTCATATCTACATGTATATTCCCCAACTTCTCCATAGTATCAATATTATTTAGTTCCTCTATAATGAATTCATAATTGTAATCACTTGGGACCATTTATCCTTGAGGTTTCTATACTTGGAAGGTCATTTTTACAGTGTGGGAATCCATAGCTTTGAGGTCAAAAACAACCTTCTTCGACATCTTTTCTAGAGCTTGAGCCTATTTTTTCTTATGACTTTTCAGCCACTATGATGAACTTTGGTGGGCTTGACTTATTTTTGCCATTACAGGATGCTCTAGCACAATCTCCATCTCTGGTTCTGGTAACACCTGCAACTCAATAAATGGAGCAGGAGAAAATAAGCTTGCTGAGGTTTTGGCTCAATAAGGGAAGTAGAAATGAGAATGATTGGTGGAACAGAAGTGGTTGAGGGGATAAAATTGAGGGGTTTGGCTATAGTTAAACTTACTCAGGGATGAGCTTGTGTACTTATAGCCACATTAGAAATTATTTTAATGGAGTATTAAGGGTGCAAATATAGATTGGGCCCATATGCAAAAGAATTAAAAGAAAGAGAAATAGTAGAAGTGGGAATAGAAGAAGTGGGAGCATTGGTGATTGGGTACTAGGAAATGGGAAGGAAAATGTAAGTGGAGGGTATACTTAATGGAGGTGATATGGAAGAGATGACTATGAAATGGGGTGCAACAGTCACTAAATGCTCAAGAGAAAGGGAATAGGATAGAGAAAACATACCTTCAGGCTCCAACATCTTTTGAATCAATGATGAGGGTAGTTGTGACACTAGTTTTCCCTTGTCTTGTTCTTCCTCTATTTCCTTATCCATATATATAACTTCCATATGCTAGCCAATATGTCCTACCTAAACCAAAGGAGGATTTCTTGAAACATCAGCCTCTGTGGCTTCATTTTTAGGATGAGGATTCACACTTAATGAAGAAAATGTGCCTATTCTTAGCTTCTTGGAGATTTTTGGAAAAGGAAGAGCCTCACACTTGCTCTTATTATTCTGATAGGGCTACACTTCTAGTGATAGTTGTTTCTCTTCTTCCAAAAGTGGCACTTCCTCAACCACTCGTGGCTCCTATCCAACCATGATCTCTTCACTATCAGATATTTGAAAGCTATGAGGTATAATTTTAACAAAAGATATTGGGTGATAATTGTCATAGTATTCATCATATACATCCAAAAATATCTCATCCATAATGAAGCCATAAGTTAACCCTGTCTTCCCTTAGTGAGCCATCATAACCCACCAGTTGGTAATTTTCTCAGACCAAGTTTTAGGGTAAAATAGGTAGTATATTGCATTATACTACATAGGTTATTACAATTTTTTTTTACTGCATTACCATTTAGATATTTATTGTTCCATAATATCTACTGGTTAACCTAGGTTAGATACCTACAATATCCTAGGTTAGATATTTTAGGTTAGTGATTAATTCATGATTCGCTATCCTAGGTTAGTTGTTAGCATCACACATCTTCAACTATTGTTAGCATGATTTGTTAGCATCATTAGCATAGGTTGTTTAATATCCTATTTTGTAATCTATTTAAGACCTACCTATCCTAAGGTAAGGCTAATGTTTTATTGGAAATTATTGGCTAATCATTTGCTCTCCATTTTCTTGCATCATTGGTATCTAAGCTATACTTTTTTTTCCACCATACTTGGCATATAGCGACAGGTGATTCTTGCTTCACCCTTGTTAGGTCAATCTAACCTGCCAGGGCCTAGGATGCGAGTCAACTAGCCAGGACATATCGACATCGGCCTATGTGGACAGGCAGATCGCTTTTATGTGATCACCATCTTGGCCTTCACTTTGGGAGCCCACAGTCGACAACAGCATTATTGACTGGCTCCACGGGCCTACGTAGACCACTATGACCATGCATTGGCAGCTAGAGGCTTCCCACATTGGCTCTCATAGGCCCATATGGGCTGTAGACCCACGTGGGCCTAGGATCCATGTGGTGGACACTTAGGAAAGCTGCGAGGGTAGGTGCACCCTCTCTTTCCCAACACACCATGTGGGTTAATCCCCATCGGGATCCATGAGGGCAGGAGGCCCTCTGATCCCTGACCTCTTCTAAAAAAAAAAAAACAAAAAACAAAAAAGGGCAAAGGCAAACCAAATAACAAGAATAAACAACAATAGGGAAACATTGCAGTTGAAGATTCTAGTTTAGACTCTGAACGAGCACAAAGAGTGCTCATAAAACATATAGATTCCCCTCATGAGGACATTGCGTGGTACATAGATTCAGGCGCTAGTAAGCATATGATTGGCGATAAGTCCTGGTTTGAGACATTTGCGGCTCAAGAAGGTAGACCGGTCACCATTGCTGATGATCAAACCTATCGAGTTTAGGGAGAAGGAAGTGTTTCTGTCTCCATTCCAAATGGTGAATGTAAAATTCAAAAAATTCTTTATGTACCAAGATTGAAAAATAATCTCTTGTAAGTTCCACAAATCTTGGATAATCACATGAATGTCAATTTCAAGGTGGACAAAGAAAAGAAATGTTGCTTTATCACCAAGAAAGGAAAATATATAGCAATAGGTTTATACAAACATGGTTTGTTTGTCTTAGATGCAATTACCTCAACCCATACTACAATGGTAGTAACCACAAAAGAGGCCACATCTCTATGGCATAAGATATTTGGGAATTTAAGTTTAGGATATTTACTTGAGCTCAATAAATATCAAATGGTGAAAGGACTGCCTATTCTTTCATCTACTTTTCCAGTGTGCTCAGATTTCTTGTCAAGCAAGCAACACAAAGTGCCCTTTGAACCTAGATCCTTTCGAGTTAAGGTACCTTTGGAGTTGGTTCACACAGATTTGTGTGGTCCCATGTCTACTAGTTGTGGAGGAAAAATGTATTTTCAATTGTTTGTTGATGATCACTTATGCAAGATGTGGGTCTTCTTCTTACAGTTGAATTTTGAAGCATTTACCTATTTTCAACAATTAAAAATGCTTGTTGAGAAATAATCTGGATGCTTCATCAAGACCCTTCATTCAGATTGAGGGGGGGAATACACATCAAAGGATTTTTTCTCATTTTTACAGACTCATGGGATAAAAAGATAGTTAACCATAACCTATTCTCCTTAGTCAAATGGAGTTGCTGAGAGAAGAAATTGGTCCATTATGGAAATGTTTCGATGTATGCTTAAGGGAGTGAATCTTGAGCAAATATACTAGGCTGAAGTTGTTCAAACTATAGTATATATTCTAAATAGAGCACCCACAAGGGCTCTTGAAGGTATGACTCCTCAGGAAGCATGGAGTGGAAGGAAACCCTCCATATCTCATCTACGAGTATTTGGGTGTAAGGATTTTATGCATATACCTAAGGAGAAAAGAAATAAATTAGATGAGAAGTCCCTACCATGTGTTTTTCTTGGATATTATGAATTCTCAAAAGGCTATCGATTGATAGACCTATTTACCAAGAAAATACATATCAGCAGAGATGTAGTGTTTGATGAAGCTTTCACACCCAACACTACATCAGTATACCTAGATTATGAGGAGCAATAGACAATTCCTTCTCCACAATAGAAAAATCCTCCCAAATGGTATACAAGCACAATTAAATATTCCAAACTCACTTCCCAACCTGATCTTACTCTCAATCATCCAAAGACAAGAAGCATCACTCAACAAGAAAATACTAAAGCATCCACTTTGGTTGATGATCTTTGTGTGGATTTTCAAGACCTTTCTATTGATAGAGAGCTAGCAAGGGAAGATGATATGGAAATAGATGAGGAGAGGGTTTACTTGTCATCATTTTATGAAAATGAACCTTCTACATTTGATGAAGCACTTAGACTACCTCAGTGGAAGGCAGCTATGGATGTAGAACATAACTCCCTCATCAAGAATAAAATGTAGAAGCTGACAGATTTACCTAAAGGAAATAAACCCATAGGCTACAAATGGGTTTACAAAATAAAATATAAGGCAGATGGTACCATAGAAAAGCATAAATACCATCTTGTGGCAAAGTGCTATGCTCAAAAGGAAGGCCTTGATGATGAGGAAACCTTTGCACCCACTGCAAGGATGAACACCATTCGAGTTCTTTGTGCTATGGCAACACAATTCGAATGGAAATTACATCAAATAGATGTAAAAAGTGCCTTTGTAAATGGTGACATAAAAGAAGAGGTATACATGACTCAATCTCTAGGATTTTCTAAGGAAGGCCATGAGCAATAGGTTTGTAAATTGGTCAAATCATTATATGGGCTTAAACAAGCCCCAAGAGCATGGTACATTAAAATGGATAGTCACCTATTGCAACATAGATTCAAGAGAAGTCCATCTGATGCAAATATCTATATCAATAACACAGGTTTTGAAATAGTGATTCTTGTATTATATGTAGATGATCTGATCATCACTAGAAATTTAGATAAATTTATTAAAGCCATGAAAGATGACTTGAAAGAGTCATTTGATATGATAGATCTAGGACTTCTCCACTACTATCTTGGTCTTGAGATAGAATAGAAAAATAATCATCTTAGGGTGACTCAGAAAAAATATGCCAAGACTTTAGTAGAAAAATATCGTATGACTAAATGCAAGCCCAAGGCAACATCGATGGAATCAGGGCTTCAGTTATCATGGTATGATGACTCACCATAGGTAGATGGCATGCTATATAGGCAAATTATTGGAAGCCTTATCTATCTGACCAATACTAGACTAGACATTACTTATGTTGTAAACTATCTTTCTCGGTTCATGCAGGAACCAAATGTTTCTCACTGGAAAGTAGCTAAGAGGGTTCTTCACTACATTCAGGGTAGTGTAGATTATGGTCTAGAGTATAAGAAGAATAACTCATTATTCTTATAGATTTATACTGACTTTGACTATGCTAGATCTCTAGATGATAGAAAATCAACATCAAGATATGTATTTCATCTTGGATCTGGTCCTGTCTCATGGCATAGTAAAAGCAACAGGTGGTTGCTTTACCTTAAACAGAGGCAGAGTATGACACTACACGTGGAGCTGTGTGTGAAGCAATATGGTTAAGTCTCATCATGGCTATAATGTGCCTACCAAAGAAACTTCCTATTCACATGTTTTGCAATAAATCAGGTGTTTTGAACTTGGTCAAAAATATAGTCCATCATGAACCCACAAAGCATATTGACACAAATTGTCATTTCATTCATGATGAGGTTCCTAAACACAACATCAAGCTCCAATACATTCCCACTGATGAATAGGTTGCTGACATCTTCACAAAGGCACTTGGACATGTCAAATTTGAGCTATTCCAAAATAAACTTTGTATATCAAAGTAATGTAATAAAGGGGGTATGTTAGGGTAAAATAGGTAGTATATTGCATTATACTACATAAGTTATTACATTTATTTATTTTTATTGCATTACCATTTAGATATTTAATGTTCCATAATATCTATTGGTTAACCTAGGTTAGATACCTACAATATCCTACGTTAGATATTTTAGGTTAGTGATTAATTCATGATTCACTATCCTAGGTTAGTTGTTAGCATCACACATCTTCAACTATTGTTAGCCTGATTTGTTAGAATCATTAGTGTAGGTTGTTTAATATCATATTTTGTAATCTATTAAAGACCTACCTATCCTAAGGTAAGGCTAATGTTTTATTGGAAATTATTGGCTAATAATTTGCTCTCCATTTTCTTGCATCACCAAGCAGGTAACCGTTCCTTCATTTTTCCAAATAAACCCAGAGGAGAAATCTGGTGTTTATGAACTATAGGGTTATATTCAGGCTTCATATTGTAGAAGTTGTACCATGGTGGGAACATCATCATATGCTCAATGTGCCATTCAATATCATACCCCTATGGATTATTTCTTTGTTGTTGAATATTTTTGCAGGGGCAGCAATGATTTTTTTTGGCTTTAATAAATATCGTGAACTAACCCAAAGGGTCATACTTCCACTACTAAGGTAACTCCACCATACCCATGTCATGGAGAGATTCATTAATCAATTTATTCTGGTCAACCTGGTCTACTTCAGTATCACTGAAGCAAAATGGTATGGTGCATGTAGTCTTCTTTCTTCATCCTGTCCCATATATGTCAATAAAGTCAATATGGTGGAAAACCTCCGTTATAAAAAGGTTCTTTGTAGTAAAATATGGAAGGAGAAATGGTTTTCTAGTGAAGCCAAAAATTCATACCATCATGCCTTACATTAACAAGAAAATATCTCCTTTCTTATTCATAATTATCTCCTCCCTCATCGCCCTTGAAACTCTCTCACATGTACCAAAAATACGTTCGAGGGTGGGGCCCAAAAACATGTGATTAAAATTATAAAATAAATCCTTTTGGGCTAAACTTGGAATCCACAAATAAACTGGCAAATTCTTTTCTACCTCATCAACCTACTTGACTTCTATGAAATAAAAATACCAATGCATGTGGAAGAAGAAATACTAGGCCAAAAATGAAGTGTGCCTGAATGATACTGCTCCTTCACTCTATATCTTCTCCAACCGGGTATGGATTGCTCGAGCCATGTAATCTACCCATTCAAATAATATCAGGTTTGTACTTGCTTGCATTATTGTTGAGGCATAAAATTCCACCTACAAAATACAGTATACCAGTATCGCTTACCATTTATACATTTTGGAATTGGTAGGAAGATCGGACACCCAGGCCAACATGGAAAACATGTATGGACTTTTAAACTTCATCAAAGACATTGGCAAAGTTAGAAACTCTCAAAAATAGGGTACCTTTATCAACTGATTCTCCATGAATTGATGCAACATCACAGTCGATTGGTACCTCTTCTTGCTCCTTGAGATTCATTTTTCTAAACATAATGTTCGAAGAAGGCTTCACCCCACATGCAAATTCTTCTCTGACTATGCTAGTTGAAATGGTGAATAATTTGTCTTCCTTGATATTCTAAACAACCCTCATGGTAGGATGATACAAATTTGAAATCACCATTACTAGATCAGGGTAAGTATGAATAGGTGTGCATAGGTGCCAAGAAAGTTGTGCATGATAGGCAATAGTTAATGGGCTTTGTGGCATCAAGTCTTGCTTGACATCAACTTCAACATCCTGGCGTAATTTTTCCATGCCCTTGTTCAAAATAACACATTCTCCAATCTGAGCTAACACATCATAATATGGGTCAAGATCTATATTTTCATTTTTCTTGGCTTTTTTAGCTTTTTTGTCTCCTTGTGTTTTATTGTGCTCTATAGATTTTGTCGACTCAACAAATTTCCTTCCCATATTTGTACCTGCAAAATAACAATTTGAGTTAGATAAAGTGCTAGCCTCTAAGGAACATAAAAAAATTCTACACCCCACAAATATTCATGCAATGCAACCTTTTTACAATATTAAACACTAGATAGAAATCCAAGAAAGCATAGAGAAAGATAGACAGTAAAACACTACCCTCTAAAATTGTCTCCTCTAGTCTTGCTCACAAAGTGTAAGTTTCTGGATTTGTTTGCATTAAATAAAATAATGGTCTCTTTTTGTTACAAAAATTCTAGCCCTTTGTGACAATGGGGTCCATGGGTATTTAAAACCTTTAGGAATCCTTTTCATTTCCACTTCCTTTACCAAAAAAAAAAGTGCAACAAAAAGGTGGACCAAAATACAAAAATATGACCTTTCAAATCCTTAAAGAATTCTTGAATTTAAAAATCTAACCCAAACTATTTTATTCCTCCTTATATCTCCTTCTTTATTTGAGCTCCCTTTGTCCCTATTCATACATATTTCAATGTTATAAATTGACCCTATGAAGGACCACATATTAATTAACCTTATAAATAGGGAAAATGAGCATAAAAAACTATGACACCCTAGCTATTCATAGATGACATAACCAAAAAGCATGCACCTATCTACTGTATTAGTCTATAGTCATCATAAAAGCATAAAAATCTTGACACATTGCACAAATTCAACAAAATGATATTTCTTATATTGATTATGAATGAATCTCTTACAAATATACCCCTCTTAGGGTCACTTGAATGATGATACAGTTTATACAATTGCCAATGACCTCAATAGGGTGGGTGCATTAATATTACCCTTTGACTAGTCACAAAATGCCTTGGGGTGGAGTTGAACCCCTTCTTCACGATGTGGAAGGATTATGATATGGACTCCTCTTGTACCTGTCTTCCTATGATCAAGAAACAACATCACATGGTCAAAAAGATAGATAGCCTCTCATAATGAGGACCTTTAAGGAAACATACATGATAATGCCATTTAAACTAATAATCAAGAAAACATAAAGAAAACCTTTAAACTATGCTAATTGAATAAATATTTGTAATATAGCATACAGGAGATCATTAGACAAATAATGCATGGATCAAATAACAAAATAGAAGCATAAAGGTGGATAAAACATCCACAAATGTCCTAATTAATGCAAAGCATAAACTAACTATTCCAAGCTAATTCCTACGGTCAAAATTCTTCTAAACTACAATTAAACCTAATAAATAATTAATATAACCTATTTAATCGAACATAAATAAAAATATTAAGGTGATCTGTCACCTGTTGCAAACTATAGCTCTGGTGAGTGGTATGCACTGTGAACTACGACTAACAACCACGGTTTGACCTCTAATAGGTTTACCCTCAAAATCAGGGGTAGTGGGCTTGATCTCCCTGTCCAAATTGATGTTCAAGGGTCGCGTTCATTGTCCTAAAACTAATTTGGTGGTCAATTTGATGTGAAGGGCCTTAGTTTACCCAAATTTGCATTTCTTGATCCTCCTAAGCTCTTAGGGCATCCATAATGTAATTCATCATAAATTTTGGTAAAAGGGTTGGGGATTAAGTGCAATAGCTCTATCTCTTAGTATACTCAGTTTGAGTGTACAATTCACGAGGGCTTCTCTTCTCAGATCTCCAATTATTGCTTCTATTTTTATCCCCATTTGGAGGGGGTATTTATAGCATGCCCTTAGGGCTAAGGGTGGCTTCATGGAGAAGCCAAGACCAAGAAGGGTGGTTAGGATAGTTGGGATGGAAGCCTGTGGAATATTTTATCCTTCAACTACCTTCTTCTAAATATTTTGGTCATTCCAACAAATTTGGATTGGATGGAAGGCCTAGATAAACTTTAGTTAAGACCGTAGATCACAGTTGTAGTCCAGACTACAGACCGCAGGTGTCAACCGTGGTTTAGACTAGAGACCACAGGTCTAGGCTGCGATTCAGATTGATTAGGCCAAAATGCCTAAATTGAGTGGTTATAACCATTGCTCTATCTTGGAGACTATCCAAGATCCTCCATATGGTCTTGTAGCATGCCCATATCAGTAGTCACCCTCAGTATGACGTGTTTTAGGTGTCTACAGATGCCCCTTTTGAGATGTGTTGTGAGATTGAATAACACTGAGCAAAAATATACATCCTAAAATGATGCCTAAGGTTCTATGATGATCATTATTTGGATCAACATTAGATGCCCCAGGTCCAGCAAAAGGATGTGTGTCTTGGAATCATTGCTTCCAACTTGTGAAAGGCTTATATTTTGACAAGTCTGCACTCGTCATCAGACGTTCGGATAGCATCAATGCCAAGTATGGGTATCTTCTGACCCATAAATCTGAAGAATGAGAGTTACAAACCAATTATCATATTTTTTGTTTGCCCCAAGCAAAGGGGAAAGCTTATGATAGCTGTAATTTTGACAAGATCAAGGGATCTACGATCTCAGAGATCTTCTGCTGACTTTGATTATGATTATGAAATTATGACTACCCCCTCAAGAGATGAGTCGATGAGGGTAATGACAATGTATGAAGTGACGAAATCGCTTGACCATAATGAATGATCCTGGAAAAAGTTAGGTTCGAGCCTTTTAATGCCTTGGCTAGGCCTAGTTCAGCTTATGATTGCAACTCTTAGTAGTATTTGCACATTTCTATCCCATGGATCAGTCAGGCTACAATAGTCATCTTAAGAAATCAAAATGTTACAAATGCAATTAGACTTATGTTGAATCATATTTGTCGATTATTTGCTGAAATATGTCATAAAAGAAATGCCAATTTTTCCCCAAATGTCTTTATGGTGATTTACTCATCTTGACGGATTGCATGGATCGCAACTCGCTACAACCGCCAAGTGTATAGGATAAATCACTGAATACGAGGCGCATTTGGTCTTTAATTATTTTATTTTTTTTTGTTTTAATTTTGCATTTATTTTATTGATCATGGTGCTTTTAACATCACCAAATTTGCAATTTTAATCATTGATTTTGAATTTTTATCTGATAGAAGTCATAAATTTGCTCTTTTAGACCTTCCCATGATGGGTTTTGTGTGCATTTAATGCAAGCTACAGACCGTGGGTATGTTCTACGATTTAATTTTTCAACTTTTAGGAATCACGGGTCAGACCTACGGATGAAAAACCCTAGTTCTGGAATCGTAGGTGTCAGCTACGGTTTATCGAGACTAGGAGAACCTATAAATTGAATTCCCATTTGAAATTTTTCATTATTTTCTTGCAAGCACTAGCAATTTGAGAGCTCTAATGTGAGAGAACCTTCCTTGATCTAAAACGCTACCACACTCTACCATAATTACACTCATCTACCTTGATGGCAAATCCTGATCAACCATCTACTAGCCGAGGCCAGAGTGCAGGCAAGGTAACTCAAAACCAAGACCTCATACTCAATACCAGTAAAATGAACCACATTAAGTAATGCGAATAATGAACCTAACTAAACTGTAGGTAATGAAACCCACTAGTCTAGGTTAGCTTAGGATTTTTTTTTTGTGACTTAGTGGACTAGGAGGGTACCTGAAATGGGTGTCTCTCCTAAATTGCAACTGGTAGTTGCGGTTCCCAATTGGCAAATTAGGGACCGCAGGTTTCAGCTGCAGTTTTTTTTAATATGTTTTTGTCATTTTTAGCATTATTTTTAGCTCTGTTTAGCTAGATTTTGTTTTACATTATGCTTTTTATTTCAGAGATTGACTTCTAGATACCGTGAGCTTGACATTTTGAAGACTCTCCATGAGGCTCTATCTGATGACGACCGAGATTGGTTTCAAGATATTGGGTTCGGCTATGTCATGGATTTACCCACTATTAGGGTAGATCAAGACTACCTGACTGCATTGGCCCGATTCTGGAATGTGCAAACTAACACATTTCACCCGCCTACAAGTGAAATAACTGTTACTCTGGAGGATGTCTATAGGATCTTCAATATCTTGATTTATGGTGAGGCCATCGTCTCGTCTACCTCCAGGGTAAAGGAGGATGTTTTTGATTCTATATTTGGTGACCATAGTGAGGATGATTAGGATGCGATTGACCATGGAGGGGTGAACATTGTCAAGTGGTATTACAAGGATATCTTCTCTGCATGGAAAACCCTCTTCATGCACCTTATAGTATAGATTGTCCTTCTAGACTCCTCGAGTGCGAGGATCCCCTAGAACATCTTGTCCACTACCTGGAGGGTTCTTCAGAGTTCTACAGAGGAGCCCTTACTTCTATCATGGGGAGTACCCTACTATGTCAGCTCTATAGGGAGTTGTATTAGATTACTGAGCATAGCTGTAAGGGCCTCAACTATAGTCTTCTATTATAGATCTAGGGGTGGCAGCACATCTAGATCGAGTTTCATGTAGATCTTCCACTACACATAACTTATATTGCTGAAGATCATCAGTGTTATACCACCTTTTGGCCTCATGAGGAGGAGGGTACCCATATTTGGATCCATGATGGTGATGTCCAGCATTATGTCACTCAGATCATGCAACTTGGCCTGAATGATGTTTAGTGGTGGACCTATATGGATTGCCCAGCATGGTCGGCAAAGGGCCAATGACTGAGATAGGTGCACTACTATAGATGGTTGATTGATCGTAAAACCAAGATTTGAGAGTACCAATTCTACTCTCATGTCATGTTGTAGTTTGGGCTCATATAGGATATTCCAGATATCCCACTTAGATACAGACGCTTGGTCACGAAGCATCATCTATAGTGGATCATTCATGAGCCTCTGGGAGATGCTCTTGATGACTACTAAGAGACTGGATTTGAGACTATTGGGACCACTCTAGAGTATGATGGGTGGTGGTCCATGTTTAGATGGTATGGTACAGGGCCTCTAGGTCGAGAGCCAGATCAAGCAAAGGCAGAGGTGGATCCCGATGGGCATAGGGTGCACCAGCAAATAGATGGCAGTTGGGGCATAGAGGCCACCATCGATGAGACTCTCAAGATTGACCCAGATGAGGAGGCTCCAAAGGATGGTGAGGTCCCTCCTGACAGTGTAGAGGGTCTGATCTTAGCTTATGTGGTTGATTTGCAGAGTTAGCTCAGACGATTCCATACATAGTAGCTAGAGCGAGATACTACTATCACCACTCTAGAGGTGAGAGTAGTTGATAGGGATAGGTGCCTAACTGAGGCGTAGGGTCAAATACAGGACCTCACTACATGGGCCACAGATGCAGATGCCCAAGTTTAGAGACTACATACTACCCTAGAGTTAGCACAGACACAGCGAACTATAACAAATGTGGAGAGGGATCTCCTCCAGGTATCGAGGGGGGCTATGTCGTGTCCTCAAGCTACTATGGGGCCTCCAGTAGCACCAACGACAACTCTAACAGGTGGTCAAGATTCGATGGCCGAGGTAAAGAGACTACGCAGCATGTTCATGAGGACCAATGAGATGCATGCATCCTGGCTTTCTCATATTGATCATCTAGTCGGATACATTGAGATGCAAGGACTACAGGTTCCTGAGGATCCTTTTGCTTCAGAGTCTCAATGGACTAGGTCTATGAACTTAGGATAGTCTCTGGTGAGATCGAGTCATAGGAATCATAGGACTGAGAGGATGCACATGTCCTCTAGCTCACATGGTGCAACATCACGTGCCAGGCCTAGAGATGCAGGGTAGACTTCAGGGGCCACCAGTCAGAGGACTAGCCTATTGTAGTTACCAATTTCTTATGTGCTAGGCACCTTAGGATTTAGAGGTAGACAAGATCCACAATAGAACACCCCATGGGTGCTAGAGCAGACATGAGAGTAGGCTCTAGATCATAGTGTTGAGGGAGGTGATGAGAGATCCGATACAGGGGAAGTAGACTAGATCTGGGCTCTACTAGATGCAGACTATATTTTTGATATACCATATTTATTTTTGGTGTAAATTCGAGGACCTACACACTTTGTAGTCTGTGGGAATTTTGATACACTCCCTATGTACTCTTTTGGACACATATATATACAAATTGATCATTTATGGTTCATTATATGTACCAATATTTATTTTTGATTTTATATTTATTTGATGCACATGGATGCAATGCTTATTTTGATGCTATGTTTATATGATGTGATGTATGGATGACATGCACTAGATAGCTATCTTATTTATGATTATGTTGATGAAATGCAGTGATCTAGATGATTAGATGTGCCATGTATGATGTATGCATATGGATGCACTATTTATTTTCAATGCATATTTGTTTTTTCTTTGTGGGCATGCATTTATTTTTATGATGTTATGGTATTCTATGAAATGTATGGTAATGAATTATGTACATAATCATAATCTAATGGGAATGAACCTGTATGGTTTAATCACTTAAAATATAAGGAATGAATGTAAACTATGTATATCCATTTTAAAATACGACACCACAAAATGTGTAACAATCATGTAAAATAATTGATAATTCTCATTATAAGAACTTAATCAATTAATCACCCATATATGAAATTTAGTAAAATGGATTGGTATAATTCTAATGAATGAATATGTCATTCTGTATATTTTTCTTTGTTGCACTATATAGTCAGTGGTCGTCTAAGCATCATTTCTGATATTCATGTAATATCTATCCTATATGTTTGATTGTGCTTTGTAAAATACATTTTGATAAATGAATGACTCATATTTTTGATGTCTAATGATATTTGGTATTTTTTTGCTATTAGAGAACTTTTTGAGGTTTTCCATGAGACTCAAATATCCTAGTAGACTTCTCCAAAAATCACATACTAACTGTACAAGGCTTTTATTGGACAAGTATTTTGTCGTGACAAACCCAACTATTCATTATCCCTGTGTGTGCATGTGAGTATTTTTAGATAGACCATAAGTGTATCTCGTATGTCAGTCGTGACTCTTTCAATCCATATGTGAGATAGGGTTCCCCATATGATCGTCCCATCCTTGTTTCAACTTTAATTAGACTTATACAACTAGGTAAACCTAGGCACCTAGAGCTAGCTCATCTTGCAAATTGATCAGGGCTACCCCTCCAAATGTAGGTGGGACTCTTTCAACCCATTGCTACATTTGGGGATCATCCAATAGAACTACCCCTCCGATTGCAGGTGGGACTCTTCCAACCCATTACTACGATCGGGGATCACTCTATGGCTTTCAAAAGGCGAACAATCCAGGAATTCAAGTTCTCACCCTTCTTACTTCCTCATATATAGTGATAAAAATCATTGTTAGTCCACGTGTTACCGTTTTCTTTGAGCAAGGTATTTTTATAGTACTTTTGATTCACTATGTCACTTTACATTTGATTTGAACTTTGTACTTTGAAATTTGCACTTTATAACTTGAAATTTACACTTTGTAACTTTAGGATATATAGGGGAAATTCTTGTCCTTTTGCCAAAGTTCACCACTCTAGATCAAACTATTTGCAATATAAGTAGGTCGTGAAACCCATCTCTCTAGATACCTAAGACCACTTTCGTAGCTTTCATCATCTCTTGTCTTAGCAGGATTTTATATTGTTTTGATTAGTGACGGGATCCTGATACGTTGAAACACTATCCCAACTAATGACCTCGTCTATAAAATCAAAGTAAACTTTCTACAATATCTGAAGAACCCACTAGGTATGTTTTATTGACTATAAAACTTAATATACATACATATTTCTCTGCAATAGGTATCATGTATGAATGCAATGAATTATGATAAATGCAAGGGTGCATGATTGAAACACAAACGTGCGACCGTTTGTAAGATTTTGATAGACACATTACACTACTATGGAATGCAATGGATGAAAAATGCCTAAATGCAATATGATGAGGTGAATGCATGTATGAAAATGCAAACTGCAAAAGCAAATGTTTTTGGATTTTATGCTTTACCATTTTTTTTGGAATTTTATATATTTTCAAATTTTTATGAATTTTTGAGCTTTCATATTTGACAAAACGATGAGTATATATGCCTTTGGAGATTTTTGGGGTTGACCAAGTGAATTTTAGAAATCCTTAGAGCTTTTTGGATTGACCAAAGGGCTTACAGATGCCTTTGGAACCTTTTAGTTGACCAAACTCTCCGCAAGAGATCTTGGAGCCTTTTAAGATGACCGAGAAGCTATAGGAACTCTTGAAGCCTTTGGGTTGACCAAGCAATTTTTTAGAAATCCTTGGTGCCTTTTTGAAAATACTGAGTGGCTTTAAGCAACCCTCGGAGCCTTTGGGTTAACCAAGCAATTTTTAGAAATCCTTTGTGCCTTTTTGGGATGATCGAGTGACTTTAAGCAACCCTTGAAGCCTTTGGGTTGACCAAGCAATTTTTAGAAATACTTGGTGCCTTTTTGGGATGAACGAGTGGGTTTAAGAAACCCTCGAAGCCTTTGGGTTGACCAAGCAATTTTTAGAAATCCTTGGTGCATTTTTGGGATGATCGAGTGGCTTTAAGCAACCCTCGGAGCCTTTGGGTTGACCAAGCAATTTTTAGAAATCCTTGGTGCCTTTTTGACTGACCAAAGGGCTTACAGATGCCTTTGGAGCTTTTTTTGACATGACCAAATCACTCGAATGAGAGCTTGGAGCCTTTTGGGATGACCGAGTAGTTTGAAAAAAACTCTCGGAGCCTTTGGGTTGACCAAGCGATCTTTTAGAAATCCTTGATGCCTTTTTGACTGACTAAAGGGCTTACAGATGCCTTTGGAGCCTTTTCTGCTACACTCTCTAAGCATAGAATGTCTTAATATGGATGATTTGAGAGGTTCAGGCTCTTCAACACCCCCTAGTGATGTCAGACGATAGGTACCCGAACCAATATTTTTAGATATGATATAGGGTCCTAGCCAATTAGCCGTAAATTTGTCTCGCATATCAGGAGGTAAATTTGAGATCTGTTGGTTTTCTTTTAGCACAAGATCACCAACTTCAAAGTTTATTTGGTGGAATTTGATATTGTAAGATCATTTTAATCACTCCTAATAGATGCAAAGATGCTCTAGGGCATTCACACGATGTTCATCTAGTAGCGTCAATTGATCTAGTTGAGCTTGTTGTGCAGTGTCGTCATCGATGTACTCTTTCAATATGATGCGCAACACTAGAATTTCCAACTCTAAGGGCATAATGGCCTCAACACCATATACTAGTGAAAATGGAGTTGCCCCAGTGGGAGTCCGAATTCTAGTCCTATAAGCCCATAATGCAAGGGGTAGATGTATATGCCAATCCTTGTGGCATTCTTGCACTGTCTTTTTCAAGATGGCTACCACAGTCTTGTTTGAGGCCTTAGCTTGTCCATTTTCCTGTAGATAGTATGGAGTTGGAAAACTGTGTTTGATGCAGTACTTATATGTTAAAGCTCGCACAATTTTGTTCTTAAAATAAGTTCCATTATCCAAAAATATTTTGGATGGTATCCTGAAATGACTTATGATATGCTCCATTATGAACTCAGTTATGTGAGCTCTAGTAGTTGTTGTTAAGGGAATGGCTTCCACCCACTTTGTAAAATACTCAGTAGCCATAATAATGAATGTATGTCAACCTGATGATGAAGGAGAGATATTTCCAATTAGATCAAACCCCCATCGAGAAAATGGCCAAGATGCTTGGATGGGCTGTAAGGCCTATGATGGTAGGTACGTAAGATTAGCATGATGCTGACATTTGATGCATTTCTTGATATATACATTGCAATCCTACTCCATAGTGGGCCAATAATAACCTATTTGAAGGATGTGCTTGACGATGGCCATACCACTAAAATGGCCATCGCATGTACCATCGTGAGCTTCTGTAATTACCCAAGATGACTCTTGGGGCTCAAGAAAACAAAGGAGAACTCCATCATAACTTTTGTGGTACAAAATATCTCCTATAAAGACATATTTAGTCACTTTCTATTTAAATGTGCATCTGCAGCACATGATAATTCCTCTGGGATAAAACCAAGTCTTAGGAAGTCTTGAATCTGTGACATCCAATTTTTTTGAGCCTTAGCTTTGATTTCTAAGACAACCTATACCCCCTGCGTATTTACTTTTACAAATGCAGACTAGAAAAAAACCTTGTGGTGAATGGTGGTGCCACTCTCCGTAGGACTTTGGGAGGTTAAAGACCCCCAAGGTGTTTTCTTGAGAAAGTCTTCAGCTTTGTAGAACCAATCAACTTTTGGTTCCACACTAATCATGTTGACTGATTCTTTGTTATAAAAGGTTGCACACTCTATTGTAGTATGCAAGAGCATCTTGACGTGGATGGTAGTGAAGTCGACAGAAAAATTCTGAGGGATCAAGGATCCAAAATATGTCATGGTGTCTACGAACCTATTTGACAAACAAGGGACTGCCTCGATGTCATAGCATTCCAGTTTATCTAGATATGTGGTAACAAGATCTTTGTAGGATTTTAGTACTAGACATCGACACTAAAATAGTCCCTTCACTTGGTTAATTATGAGCATGGAATCGGCAAAGATGTTTAGTCTCTTTATTTTTATGGCGACGGTTGTATGGAGGCCCAAAAGTAGGGCTTCATATTCAGCATTAGTGTTGGTGCATGGGAAGTCTATTTTGAATGACAAGGGCATTGGAGCTCCTTGCGATATGAAAAAAACTATTCCTATGCCAGCTCCTTGCTCGCATTTTGAACCATCAAAGAATAGAGTCATATCAGCATTGTTCTCTGGTTCTTCAAGTTCAGGAGCTTCAGATACCACAAACACTACATCATCCAGAAGCTCGATTGTTAGAGGCCTACTGTTGGACAGTGGTGCCTCAGCTAACTGATCTGCTATGACCTGTCCCTTAATGGAATTTTGGCTTATAAATTCTAGATTGAATTATATCAATAGCATGATCCACTTTGTAGTACGTGTATTATGATATGTCTTGCTCATCATATACTACAAAGGATTTTGTTTTGATATCGCATATGTTGTATGACTCAACATGTAGTGCCACAATTTCTTGGTAGTGAAAACTACTGCTAAACATAGCTTTTCCACATATGCGTATCCTAGATCGTAACTCACCAAGTTTTGGCTAATGTAATATATGGCTTGCTCTTTACCTTGTACATTATTTTGGGCCAACATGGTCCTTAACGCAAAGTTTATTGCTGATATATATAGCAGAAAAGGCTCTTCTAGCCTTGGTGGAGCTAATACTAGTGGTGTCACTAGGTATTACTTTATCTCAGCAAATACTACCTTGTAGTCCTCATCCTAGTTGAATGGAATAGCCTTATATAGCAGTCAATTCATGGATCAACATTTATCTGATAGTTGGGCGATAAATCACCTTCTCGAGGCTACCTTGCCCTGAAGGCTCCTTAATTACTTAATATTGGTGGGAGGACGCATTTCTAAAATGGCCTTGACCTTCGCTAGGTCTACTTCGATGCCTCTCTTGGAGACAATGAACCCTAGTAATGCTCTATCAGGCGATCAAAGACTTTTCTTAAGACCTTTGCATGCTCTTCTTGTAGCAATGACTTGGCTAGCAAATTATCGATATAATCCTCATGAATTTTGTGCATATAGTCATGAAAAATGTATGTCATGGCCCGCTGGTATGTGGCACCAACGTTTTTGAGACAAAATGGCATAACTTTGTAGCAAAATGTTCCCCATGGCATTATAAACATAGTTTTGTTCTGGTCTTCGGGCTTAATTTGAATTTGATTATAACCAAAAAAGCCATCCATTAAGGAGAGCATTTCGTGACCTACAATATATTCTACTAGAGCATCAAAATTGGGCAACGAAAATGAATCTTTGGGTGTTGCCTTGTTGAGATCTCTAAAATCCATACAAATATGGATCCTTCCATCTAGTTTTCCTACAGGCACCATATTGGATACCCATTCTGGATAGTCGATGGAAATGACAAATTCTACATCTAACAATTTTTGCAATTTGTATTTCACCATTAAGGCTACTATTGAATGCATATTTTTGAGCTTTTGCTTAACAGGATTCTTGGATGGGTCTAGTGAAAGGTTATGAGTAACCAACTTCGGGTCTAGACCGGGCATATATTTGTATGTCCAAGCAAAAAGGTTAGGTCTCTCTTTTAGCAGAGGGATGATGCTAGCACACTCCTCTAGAGTGAGACTCATTCCAAATTTAACCTTCATTGGATTGGTGGGGTCATTACCGATATCCACTTCGAAGGTTTCCTCTACTGACATATGGGATCCCTCCTCAAGCTGATATGGCGTAGGGATCAAATGGATGTAATCCGTTGGATTTATATGTTCTTTATTAGAAGCATGTTTAGTATGATATACATCATAAGCACAAACTGGTCCAAAATGAAATGGTTATAGCATATCTTCATTCGGGAAGAAGTCTTCAGGATCTACTGGCGAATCAATGCGATTCCAATCGATAGCATCTATGTTTAGATGCAATCTGGTTTGTACAAATCTACTAAATTATAGAGTGGAGTGGTCAAATCAATGGAGACCATGTTTATGGAATGGAATTGATCTCCAGGATCACACATAATAAACTCTACATCATCTATGTAGCTTTCGTACACAAGATCTAGCTCAAATGGTACGAGGACAAACGGGTCGTCCTTGTAGGATGCCCGGATAAATGGATCCTCCCTATGCACTAACAGAAAAATGGGATCTCTCAACTCAAGTAGCTTAGCATAAGTAGGTAGATGGGGAAAGATTCTTTGATATTCCTCTTCCAAATTTATTATTTCCCTGAGGTGGCACTGGAGATTAATCTCTCGATGCAAACCTGCAGCTGTAATAGGTGGCGGACCCCGAGGTGGATTCCAATTACGTAGGTGATGAGGCCCCAAATAGGCCATCTCTAATTAATCCTCATCATCATTTTATAGATATAATCCTTCACTTACCCCTCTATGCAAGGGGTGATTTGCCAGATGTGGTCCCATGTATTTAATTTTGCGGTCACTATCATCACTATCTGGATAAACTAGATAGAACGATCATATATATGACACCGATGCAAAAAATGGCTTTGCTTCCTCTTTAGAGTGATCAATGTTAAGAGGTACTTCTTCTATAACATACTCTAACTCCATAGACAATAGATGTAGCAGATATACAAGCCTTGGATCGATCATCTCATCCTCATCGCTATGATTGCTACTATGAGCAAACCACTCTACTATGTTTACAAATGTTGGGAGATTAGTTGGATGAGGCCTTAAGTAGGCCTGCTCTGTCTTGTATTCATAATAACTATAAACTATGAAATACTCTTGTATCTCATGTAATTGCTCTGTAGGTAGCAAATGGCATAGGAATACCAGAACCATGAAGGATTGGTCAATTTCCTCCTCGGATTGATCATTATTTGAGGACTCACCATCTGCATCATAACTCGGTCCACTTATTTTGGAGGTGGACTCCTCTCCATATTCACTACAAATATCTCCTGAATTTAGATCAACTAGAATGGTGGGGTTGTGCCCCTGCATACCAGTATCATCGATTGTGATACACTTTTGATGACCCAAGTTGCCTCTGGGGTTCTGCTCTATGAACTATTCATATTCAAGCTCCGGTATCTCAATGGTGATGACTAAAACCATTGGGTTATTGCCTCGAAGACTAGACATGTTAGGATGATATGGATTAAAATCCATGTCATCCCCTAGACTTAGGTATAAATGATCCAATGATGCAAATATTAAATCATCATGTCCCTGAATCTGCAATCCCAATCCGAACCTATCAGTTGCCAACTAATAATATAGTTCAAGAGGGGTTATTCATCCTTGTTCAAAAATAGCAAGGTCGTATCCATGCCAGTGATAGAGATAAAAAATGTGCATGGTGTACTATGGGTTGGACAAGTACCAAACATTCACCATGAACGGTTCCTCATAATCCATCTCCATGGGAGCTTGTGTTGGAACTTGGTCCAACCCGGTGTAGATGAAGTTTGTTTGGTTGGGTGGCTCACCCAATGGTACTATGGATCCAACTAGATATCGATGGACTATCGACCGACCCATGTCTTGTGCAGTTTCTAAAATAGGACTAAAGGTCACATTTTGCATGAGGTATTCACCTAGACCTATACTGGCTAGGTGAACAGTCACCTGGGGTGAGGATGACCCTACTGATGATGCAGGAGAAGCAGGTTGAGGTGCCTCCTCGACTTGATCCTAGGCTTCCTCAACCTCCATGGGAGTGGCAACCTTAGCGATGACTGGTTTAGGCATGTTATTTGCTTATTTCTTGCACAATTTCACCTTTAATTTATTGTCGTCCTGATGCATTGTTGATGCACTCGATCTCAGAGAAGTTGTAGTGGTATATTCAGATCTGTTTAATACAAATATCGATGGTTGAACATGCACCACATGTTTACCTCTTGGAACCCTTACCGATGATGTGGGTCGTATGTCCAAGTGCGTTGATAGGACTACAAAGCCCCTTGGAAAATTTTCTAAGTTCACGAACTTGAATGGTTATTCATATTATGAAACCACGTGAACTTGTCCCTCGTGTATATACTTGATACACTGATGCAATATCGAGGGAACACAATGCATTTCATGATTCCAAGGCCTCCCTAGCAGGATGTTAGACTACAATGCACCATCTATCATGTGATACATTATGGGAATGGTCTTTAGTCCCACCTGAATAGGTAGGACAATCGTGCCAACCATAGAGCATAGTGCATCGTTAAATACTCTCAATGTAAATGTGGTTGGTATGATGAGTGATTTAGGTAATTTCAAATGGTGAAGTGCATTAGTTTTGATTATATTGATCGATGAACCAGTGTCAATCAAGACCCTTTTTAATGACACATGGTTAACACATGCAATGATATGTAGTGGTGGGTCAACCATGCTTGGAGAAACCATTTTCAATTTGTGATCATATAATTGGATCATTGGTTCTTGGCACTGTTGTACATGCCCCATGAAGTTTGTGAATTCCTGTGCATCCTGGGATTGTACCTCAATGGACCTTAGAATGTCCATAAGAGTCTCCTTGTGCCTAGGGTACTATTGTATAAGCTCATATATTGACAACTTCACAGGAGTCGTCTGCAGGTTTTGAACCAGCTTGCTCCTAATGGTCACCACCAGTCTCATTGGTGGGCCTAAAATATTTTGTGGCTGTCGCTGCTGGGGCATGGCCTGTATCTGAATGGGAGCATGAGGTTGATTCGTTTGTCCATACCTCCCATGTATGGTAACAACATTGACCATGTCGACGAACCCTTGTGTAGATGGTTCGACTCGCACTTGATTGACATGGCTAGCATGGTTACGGGGGACCTCATGGTTTGGTAACAGATTTTTAAAATCCCCAAGTTTTGGTTTTCTGGTGCCTGGGGATTACCTAGTACCATAAGCTCTCCCATTTCTATCATATTTTGCATAATATGTTTGAAAGACCAACATACCTCGATGTCATGGCCTTTCGCTCTATGAAATATGTAAAATAGATCTTCTTCATAGTCTTTGGGCTTGGGCTAATTATGATCAACCATATTGACTTTGGGAAATATTATTGCCTTGGCCTCGTAGAGCTGATGAAAAATTGATGTTAATAATTCTATCAATGGCATGAATATGCGAGGTGGGCGTTGTTCTTTGTTCTTGCCCTTGTAGTTATTCTTGCCCTGGTCGTATTGCACAGGAGGAGGATGGGCTTGATAATTCTATTTCTTTTGCCCATTATCCTCATTTTGGAGATTTAGTGCCATCTGTTTCACATGGGCCTGATTGCCATGTTTATTTGAGGTACTCTTCTTATATCCCTCTTTCTTTATTTTGAGCTTCAAGTTGCCCTCCTGTAACTTGATGTCCTCAATTACCTTGGATTGCGCCAAAGCTTCTTCGAATGTAGCATACTACTGCAGCTACAATAGTAGTGAGATGTGCTTGGCACAACTCTTTGTAAACATTCAGGTTAATTATATGGTAGGAATCAGTAATGACAAATTTACCATTAATCTCCTCCACCTCTTCTTGTACTGTTCTATTGGCTCGTCGTCATGTTGAGCTAGCGTAACCAAATTAGAAAGGTTGGCCTATTTCTTGATGCTGAAGGAATAGAGTTCAAAAAAGGCATTAGCTAATTGCTCAAAATTTGTTATGTTGTGTTTCTTTAGCTTATTGAACCACTCTTAGGCTAGCCCAGAGAGTGTCATGACAAACGTATGCAATAACAGTGTATCATTATTCTCTATCTAGAAGCAAGCATACAAAAAGCTCGTGACATGTTCTTGCACCTCTTCATCACCCTTGAATTTTTCTAACCTAGAAATATCAAAATTCTTAGGGTATGGGGGCATAGGCACCAAGGGATCTAAAGGTTCATTGTGAATTTTTCTCAGTGTTGGCTTTTGGACAGCCGCACCTTGTTTCTCAATTGCTTTGACATTTTTGGCCAAAGCTTTGTAAGCCTCAGAAGATAGAAAGTCCTCCTCATTAGGTCATTTTGGAGGTGGTCTGGGAGGTACACTCCTCTTCTATCAAGGTGGAGGGAATTTATCTTCCTCCTCCTCAGCTCAGGAACTCCCAGGATATTCTTGGTTGCATCTATTCCCCTCTTGTTCCTTATAATGTTGTTGCCTCTGATTGTCGACCAAGGATGGTCACTCTCTTTGATAGGCAGTGATATGAGTGTGAACGCTTACACGCTCATGGTGCATGTTGATTTGCAAAAGAGCCTTCATGTGCACCTGCTCTCTATGCTCATCTTGAGAATATAGGCCAGCCCTAGCCAACCTATCTTCCTACTCTACATGCTCCTTCTAGATGAGGATGCGCTCCTTGCATAAGCGTTGCTCATACAACCTCTATCTAGTAAGCCTCTGCGCTTGAATATCTTCATCTTCAATGCACTACCTCTCTAGGCGAGCATCCTCCAATTGATCTTGGAGGAGTTGGCATTTTTGTTCAGAGGCCATTCGATATGATATTTCGACCTAGTCAACCGTAGGAGGCCTTTGGTATGCTTACTCTGTACGAGCGACCTTGTGGGTTCTGTACCCATCGAACTGATGTGTTGTGCCTTTGCCTCTATTTATGAAGATGACATCGGCCTTGTGATGTGTCCTATGCTACATGCCACCATGCATGGATGGTAGACGTGAGACATGAGGGCACTTAGAATCCTCTCCATGCTCTTTAGTAGTTCTAATGGTACTCCTGCTACGCTCACTCAAAGCATGAGTGGGCAGAGCCAAGCCTAGCTACTCTAACACACTACCTAGACCATCTAGCTATCTAGACCTCCACCTCTCATGGGTTGGTGTTCCATTAGCTCCCACCTTCGACATATCGATGGTGATCTTGCATGCTACAGTACGCATGGGAGTATGGGTATACTTGCGCTCAATAGGGAGACCGTCTACTTGCCCCTGAATAGGCCGATCTCTATTCCTTCTATACTAAAAATGTGGGGGTATAGTACACCCTGTAGACTTAGTATGAATGGGTACAAATCTGGTCCCCTATAGGACATACTCTTTAGCTGATCCTATGGACACGCATGCACTGCAGTCTCAATAATGGCTTCCGAGTGGAGCACCCTTAGGCTGAGAAGCTCCATGCTCTAATCTATGTATAACAGAATGCACTGATGCTAGTCTATCAGGGGTACACTCAATGGGATCCCCTTGTGTCGAGTTGTCTCCTCTAATGCTCATCGAATGACATTCAGTTTGCTCATGTGGTTGAGGACTAGACACATGTATTTGTAAATCAGTTGGGGCTTGGTCATTGGCTTTAGGCTTGCGCCTTTGTTGACCACCCTATGTATCCACCATAGTGTACCTAATGTCTAGATGTATCTTTTATTATAAAACAAGGTATACAATGATGCTTATATTATTTTTAAATTTTAAAATGAGCCCTAAACTATTTGATGTTGTTTCAAAATGTGTTGTATTAGTATGAGAAACTCTCACATGTTTTGCAAAATTGTTGGATTTTATTCTCAGTTTAATTGGCTTTCACCTATATACTCGCACAAGTCGAATATGGGAATGAAGTCCATACTCAACGAGGTAGCATAGGTACTACCAACCCTCACCTAGCACACCATGCACAATGATACACTCTTCCAAAGATGAGTGCATGCTATTTTGCACGGATAAGATAGTTCTTGGTTTGACCTTGGCAATGAGCGGGTACCGATAATATAATTTCAAATGAGCCAACCAAGTGGTAATGACGTCCATTGTTGGTCTCAATAAAATTGGTTGGATGTGAGAGCCCAATGCCACTGATGTTTAAATGATATGTGGTGTGTGTGGTTCATTTTAATTTGCATAAAGACAAATGCATAAAAGAGCATTCATATGATCATTTCTACATGATATGCATAAACAAAAAAGGAACATTTCAAATTCAGAAATCTATGCATGCTATGTCCTACATGATGTTATGACAATGTGATTACGATGACTGTCCTCTAATTGGGCCTCAAGCATGCAAACGACCACTCAATTTTTATCAAGGTTACTATATTATAGGGCAAACTACAATCAGAGGTTCGTTGTTCCTAGCAACGCCTTTATAATGGAAGGAATGCGAAAGCAAACTAGGACTATTCATTCACCCTTTTTTTTAGTGTACCTAATTTGCAATCGATTTAACGCTTACTGTAAAAACACGGAGAAGAAAATATAGAACAGAGAATAAAAATAGAGCCTACCTTAGCTCTTGATCTGATGCCAAGTGGTTTCTCTATTGTCTGTTGCTTCTGCTGTAAACCGTAGCTCTGATCTATGGGCTGTAGTGTGAACCGTGGGTGAAAGCCACGGGCCAAAAAATAACTGCAGCTGTTAGTTGTAGTTAGCACCTGAGATAAGAAAATTCAAGAATGTCAGCACTCAGGGGCTACAAATACGGAGTTCCACCGTGATTGCCTTCTGACATAACCAAAAAGCATGCACCTATCTACTGTATTAGTCTATAGTCATCATAAAATCGTAAAAAGCTTGACACATTGCACAAATTCAACAAAATGATATTTCTTATATTGATTATGAATGAATATTTGTTACAAATATGCCCCTCTTAGGTTCACTTGAATGATGATATAGTTTATACAATTGCCAATGCCCTTAATAGGGTAGGCACATTAATATTACCCTTTGACTAGTCGCAAACTACCTTGGGGTGGAGTTGACCCCCTTCTTCGTGATGTGGAAGGATTATGATATGGACTCCTCTTGTACCTATCTTCCTAAGATCAAGAAACAACAACACATGATCAAAAATATAGATAGCCTCTCATAATGAGGCCCTTTAAGGAAACATACATGATAATACCATTTAAACTAATAATCAAGAAAACATAAATAAAACCTTTAAACTATGCTAATTGAATCAAAATTTGTAATATAGCATAAATGAGATCATTAGACAAATAATACATGGATCAGATAACAAAATAGAAGCATAGAGGTGCATAAAAGATCCACAAATGTCCTAATTAATGCAAAGCATAAACTAACTGTTCTAAGCTAATTCCTATGACCAAAATTATTCGAAACTACAATTAAACCTAAGAAATGATTAATATAACCTATTTAACTGGAAAAAAATAAAAAGAGTAAGGTGAGCTGTCACCTATTGCAAACTACAACTCTGGTGAGTGGTCTGCACTATGAACCATGGCTGACAGCCATGGTTTGACCTATGATAGGTTTACCCTCAAAATTAGGGGTAGTGGGCTTGATCTCCTTGTCCAAATTGATGTTCAAGGGTCACCTTCATTGTCCTTAGACTGATTTGGTGGTCAATTCAATGTGAAGGGTCTTCGTTTGCCTGAATTTGCATTTCTTGATCCTCCTAGGCTCTTAGGGCATCCATAATGCAATTCATCATGAATGATGGCAAAAGGGTAAGGGATTAAGTGCAATAGCTCTATCTATTAGTATACTTAGTTTGAGTGTACAATTTTCTAGGGCTTCACTGCTCAAATATCCAATGCTTGATTCTCTTTTTCTCCCCATTTGGAGGGGTATTTATAGCATATCCCTAGGGCTAGGGGTGGCTTCATGGAGAAGCCAAGACCAAGAAGGGTGGTTAGGATAGTTGGGATGGAAGCCTTTGGAATATTTTGTCATTCAATTGCATTCTTATAAATATTTTGGCCGTTCCAACCAATTTGGATCAGATAGAGGGCCTAACTAAACTTCAGTTAAGACCTTAGGTCATAGTTGTGGTCCAAATTGCAGATAGTAGGTGTCAACCACGGTTTAGAATGGAGACCATAGGTCTGGGCTAAGGTTCAGAATGATTAGGCCAAAATGCCTAAATTGAGTGGTTAGAACCATTGCTCTATCTTGGAGACTGTCCAAGATCCTCCATATGGTCTTATAGCATGTCCATATGAGTAGTCGCCCTTGGCATGACATGTTTTAGGTGTCTACAATAGAATACCCATAAAAATATAATACAAATAAAACTTTGGGTGGCTTCTTTAAAAAAAACAAAAAATTCCCCATTTTCTTCCTTCGGTGATGCCGACGTGACTCGAACCAAGGTCTATAGGGTGCAAGCCTTATTCGGCTTACCCCTACCACAATACCCAAGGCTTGGGTTGAAACCAAGTTTCAATGATCCCACATGTATCTTTCTCTCCTTGCGGTGATATCTTATCGCATACAACATCGTCCTCCAAAATTTGCAAAGAGATCATAGCATGGTCACTCTCAGTGTCTCACACTGTTTGCTCCTCTATTTTGCAACTATGTTTGGCCTTCGAAGACTCTTCGAGACTCCATTGTGTTTGATGCTTCAACCCTTTCTTACTCTTTGGCACTTACTAATATAAATAGTGCATATGATTTTTAGGGTTTCCAAGCAAAAAATAAAAATTATTCATAGCTTCCTCTATCACGCTAAGCCCTCCTGAATTTTAGACCTACAATCTAAATGCCTTTGTCATCCGTGCCACTCGTTGTCATATAACATTCGTTAGGTGGAGACGTTATCCCACATTTTTTTGCAATGGGTCTCTACGTGTCCTAAATTGGATATCACCACATTTTTCTATTGTGGTCAGCATTTATTATGTAACCTACCCTATAGATTTGTATTGTTGGTATGCCATGTGTGAGCGGTTGATAGGCAATGATTTTTCTTTTATGTGGGGAAATCCATTATCACACATTTGTGGTGTTTCGATCCTCAAGCACCTTATAAAATCCATCACACATTAACTTAGTTGACTCTCTTAAGACAATCTCTCCTATTTACCGTGCACTATATAGCTCCACATTGTGACATGCCACATTTTTGTTTATCAGTTTGTTGCCTTGTGGTGCCACATCCTCATCATAGGTCCATCGTCCTACCTTGTGGTGCCACATCCTTGTCCTTGATTTGTCATATAGCCTTGTGGTACCACATCCTCATCATAGGTCCATCATCTTACCTTATGGTGCTATGTCCATGTTCACATCCTACCTTGTGGTGCCACATCATCATTTTTAGAGCCCTATGACAACATTAGGAAACATAAAGAAGTAACAAAGCAAACCTAACGAAGAAATACAAAGAACACATTAACTATAAAACCAATGAAATATTTTTTTTTGGTAAGTTAAAAATTTTAATTATCAAAAGGGGGCATTTGAAAGATGCCCCAATGCCTTGTACAACAATGAGACAAGATGAGGAACCCAAGAGGAAACCTGAAAGGAACACAACAAAGAGGTAAAAATCCTGCTAAACAAAAAGAAGCCAATACTGAACATAAAGGAACAAAAATAAATAGTCCTACAGCCCGTAGGACAAAACCAGAAAAAAACCTTTAGACCAAAGGGATGATACAAAGACAACAACAGGTGGAATCACATCCTTTCTTAGAGAGGAACGTCAGTATGCATAGGAGAAGCAACAGTGGTTTCTAGCATGGTATCCTTTGCTTCATCCTTCGGTGCATCCTTAGGAACATCCTTCAGTACATCAATACATGCTTCCTTTGCAATCTCCACCACGTCCTCATCTTTGTTGTCACCCTTGGCATCAGAGGGACCCTCAGCAATGAAAAAGGTAGGAATGTCCTTGAATGTATCATAGAATAATAGGAGACTGAGAGCTTGGCATTGTTCCTTTAGCCTTGAAATTGCTTTACCTATGGCCATATGGGTTGTTTCCAGATGATCAATTGTGGTAGAGGTTGCCTGGACTGCAAGTTTATGAAGGTATTTCTCTACAATATTAGGTGAATTGGAATGATCCTTTGTGGGTTTAACAGACATGGAAGGAGGGGTTTCAAAAATTTCTTTAAGCTTGAGCCTCTGGGAACATCTAATAGGCGTACTCTCAACCTTGACCTTTTTTCTGACGTTGAAATCAGGAAAAGGTTTCTAATTTTTCTCCTTCCTCTTGGGTCTAGAAATTCTAGGACTAGGAGTTGAGGAAGAATTTTCTTCATCAGAATCTAGGACGGGCATGTTACCTTTGGAGAATTTCAAAAGGAGAAATTTGTACAAGACTTTAAAAGGCCCTTGATTACAGGGCAAACCCTCCTCCTTTTTTTGGGAGGAGGTTATGGTTTAATCTATGGACCAAAAGAGGCCAACGAGAATGTTCATCATTTTGGCTTCACGGAAGTGGTTTACGAAAGCCAAATGGAAATAGCAGAGCTGGGATTCGGGATTATCACAAGTGAGGTATTGTATGATAGGTTTTAGAATTTCTTTCTAGGGAGTTGAAATATGGTTACGGTACAAACCTTTCTTGACCATATTGTGGATTGTCAAGGATTTCTCAAAATGGTACAAGTGAGGTATTGTATGATAGGTTTTAGAATTTCTTTCTAGGGAGTTGAAATATGGTTACAGTACAAACCTTTCTTGACCATCTTGTGGATTGTCAAGGATTTCTCAAAATGCGTCAGCTCTACTTCCCAGTTATGTTTGTTCCTTTTGATCACCTTGTCGTCCATAGGTTGTCCCATCAGGTCTTCCAAGAGGCTCGATATTAATTTGAAATTCCACATCATGAATGGTAACTAGGCCCTTGTTCTAGGACTCAACAAAGGCTTTTGTCACCTCCTCATCAACACCAAAAAACAACTTGAAAAAATCAATCAGTGCTCCTTTGTCCTTCCACATGTTTCTAACAATGGATTCAAGATTGAACATCTCTAAAACATAAAATAAATTGACAATTAACTCACATAACCTAAACATAAAACAAATTAACAATTAAATCACATAACCTAAAATTAAATCAACATAACCTAAAGCATAAAATAAATTAACAATTAAATCAACATATTTGAGTAATAGCAACAATCCTTTTGCTAGCCAGAATAGCAACAAAACATTAAGCAATAACATGTAACCTAACTGCTAGCAAAATGACCCCCATTGGTATTATATTAAAAAAAAATCAAGGGACATTTAGGGAAAAAAGGAAAAACCCAACTGCTCAATAATATCCCATTAGTTCAATTTTCTATAAATTTCAAGTGGGTCCCCAATATTGGGGTTAGTTGTGAGATAGTCACAACAAATGGAAACTTCGCTAGGAAATACTCCTTGAGCATTTCGTATGAAGAATCTAATTCTAAAATGAGAACATAAAATATTAGTGAAATACAAATTATTTAATGAAGGCCCGAGAAGGTGGGGGTAAACAACTTTGAATAAAAACAACTAATCCATCTACCTTTGCTCAGTGTGTGAAAAGTATTTTTGTTTTGCATTCTTGAAAACCTATCCAAATTCCATCACATGACTTGCATTTAGGCTATAAAAATGTTGCTCATAAAAAGCACTTTTATAGATAGAGCCCTACTTCCGATCAGAAAGTCTATAGCCCCAGTAGAGTTTATCTAGATTACCCTTTGTGTTTGATTGATATTTTGTAAAGCTTTTCCTTTTGATCAAGTTGTGTCTAGACAGAGCCCTACTACCAGTCAGACATCTATAGCCCTGG
Organism: Wollemia nobilis; assembly: GCA_028583015.1. Taxonomy (NCBI): domain Eukaryota; kingdom Viridiplantae; phylum Streptophyta; class Pinopsida; order Araucariales; family Araucariaceae; genus Wollemia; species Wollemia nobilis. Next base: position 8,109,458 of record JAQPPZ010016858.1, on the reverse strand, counting down.
TAGAGTTTATCTAGACTTGGTGACTGATTTTAGCATGTTTTCCTGTGCTTGCCTTCTTTTTTTTGTAGCTTTACAAAAATTTATGCATCACATGGGTATTTGAAGCTAGATATGGAGCATATTGGATTTTCGCCTTGATTTGCAAATCAAAATGACTTCATCTTTCAAGACTTCAAGGAATACCCTTTAACATGTGAGTTATGTGTGGAGATTTGGTGCAATATTTCATTGTTCCACTCTCCACCATTTTAGTCCCAAAATCTGAGCATGATCACAAAATAACTCCACCTCCCTTTTCTCAATTTCACCTATTTTCAGATTAGATAATCCAACCTACTTAACAAAGGAACACAAAAATGGACAAGAGGCCATAAGTTAGTAGCTATCACAAAACATTACCACAAAACAAGGGAACAAACCCAAAACACAAAATTCTAAAATAAAAGCAACCTTAAACTAATAAAAATTGACAAGAAAGCAAACATAAAATTAAAATCAAAAGCACACCTATGTACACATGATACACGATCTCACACATTTCAAGGATTGAAATAATGCTTTAAATGAAGCCCATTAATAGGTAAAGATAATTCCTTTCCATCCAAGGTTTTTAATATGAAAGTGCTTTCACCTAGGATTTCAGAAATCTGGTAAGGACCTAACCACAAGAAATCAAATTTTTCATGTTCCTCTTTTTTTTGTGTTTCTTGTCCCACAATAAAACCAGGTCAAAAATCTTGAATATTTTAATTGTAGCTCTCCTATCAAACCACCTCTTTACTACATCTTGATGTTTACTAAAGTGAAGCATGGCTTCCTCTCTCTTCTCATCAAGATGCATCAAGTGGGTTAATCGAGCTTCAATATGATTATCCATTCCAAGATATTCTTTCATAAAATGAAGAGTTTGTAATTTTAGATTAGTGGGAAAAATGGGGTCCTACCCATAGACTAGATGATACGGAGATGTCCCAATTGATTCTTTTATTCTAGTTCTATTAGCCCAAAGAGCAAACTTTAACTTACCATGCCAATCTCTAGGATTCTTTTCAAGCAATTTTTTTATGATAGACAATAAATTTTTGTTAGAATATTTCGCCAAACCATTACCTTGTGGATAATAATTGGAAGAAAATTTCAAGCTTACCTTGTTATCATATGCCCAATCTACAAATTGAATAGAATAAAATGTAGAACCATTATCACTTACTATTGCATCAGGCATTCCAAAATGAGTTACAATGCAATCCTCTAAAAACTTAATGACAACATCAGTAGTAGCATGTTTTGTAGGGATTTCTTCCATCCATCTAGTGTAGTAATTTGTAGCTATGAGGATAAATTTATGAGAATCAGAAGAGTTGGGATTGATAACCCCCAAAAAATCCAACCTCCATTGTGCAAAAGGCCTCATCTCCACTAAAGGTTGTAATGGCATGGCTACGTTTTTCTCTCTATTGGTCACCACTTGACATGTATGGCAAGATCGCACATGAGCATGTGCATATTTGAAAATATGAGGCCAATAGTATCCAGATTTGAGAATCTGGTGTGTTGTTGCATTGGATAACCCATGTTTGGTTCCATACTTACCATGGAAGTCATTGAGCACTTGGGTTGCTTCTTCTTGGTTCACACAACAAAGGTAAATCCCTTCATGGTTCTGCCTATACAAAACACCAAATTTAATCAAAAAGTTTGCATATTTTAGACGTAAAGCTCTTCTTTGTGTAGAAGTGAGATGTGATGGACACTTACCATTCAACAAAAAATATACAATATCTACATACCAATCATATTTAGTAATATCTTCTATAGTATAATGTTGGCATGAGATTAGAGGATCAATTTCAGAAATTGATTTTACCAATCCTTGTCCATAAACTAACTTCATAGGTTGGATTTCAAGATCAAATTCTTGGAGTGTAGAAATCTATTTTCCTCTTCTCTCACCTAGTTTATTCTATAGAAACATAGTTTTGATAGTAGGGTCAGGCACAATAGAAAAAACCCTACTATGTACAATGTAATGTCTAATTTTTTTATAGTTTTAAAAGTGCATACATTTGCTTGTCTAAAATAGAATACCTCAACTTTGCATCTTTCAAAGGAGAACTCAAAAAAGCGATGGGATTTTCAACATTACCTTCACCCTTTTGAGTTAGGACACTTGCAAATGAGTGTTCTGAAGCAAACGTATAAATGTAAAAGGGCTTTGAGTAGTCTGGACTTACCAAAATAGGTGCCCTAGAAATAGCATCCTTAATGCTCTGGAAAGCATCCTTACTCTCATTTTTCCATTTAATTTCAACATCCTTTTTTAGCATATCATTCAATGGTTTGGCAATCTAAGCAAATCCAACAATGAATTTCCTTACAAAATTGATTTTTCCAAAGAATGATCTTAATTCCTTCTTGCTATGGGGAGGTGGGATTTCTTAGATAGCTTCTATTCCTTATTTTGAAATAATGTGACCCAAAAGCTTACCCTTTGTCACTCCAAAAATGCATTTTCTTGAATTTAGGGAGATCCCATGTTCCCTACACCTTTGGAGGACCTTTCTCAAATCCTTAACATGGTCTTCTCTCTTCTTAGAGAAGATAGGAATATCATCCACATAAATAATAATACACTTGCCTATGAGCCCCTTAAATATGTAATCCATGGTTCATTGAAAATTTGCACCTGCATTCAATAATACAAAGAGTATTCTCCTATAAGCAAATGTTCCCCATTTGGTTGTAAAGTTTGTTTTCATCCTATCACTTGGGTGAATGAGAATTTTATTGTACCCAGAGTAACCATATAAAAATGACATCATTTTTGATCCATTTACCATTTGGAGTATCTCATCAATGGAAGGCAATGGGTAATTGTCCTTTTGAGATGCTTTGTTCAGATTTCTAAAATCTATGCACAACCTTATTTCTCCATTTTTATTTCTTACAAGAACTAGGTTGGCGACCCATGTAGAGTGCCTAACAGGAAAGATAATCTTTGTATCTAGCAATCTCTTCACTTATTTCTCTATTAAGGGCTCTAACAGTGGATTGACAGGTTGTTGTCTCTGTCTAAAGGGCTTGGAATCAGGCCTCAATGGAATCATGTGCATTATAACATTCTGATCATACGTTTTCAACTCCTTGTAACTCCAAGCTATACAATCCATGTATTCCTTTAGTGCATGAGTGATAGATTCTTTTTCTTGACTTGTACATGCCTTGGTAATGAATACCTCTTGTGGATTTTCTGTACTCCCTAAGTTGATTACCTCACACGCTTCTTTAGGGAGTGGTACATTTTTACCTCTTTTTTCTTGATATTCAATATCAAATAATTTTTCTAGTGAAATAGCCTTTTTTTTTATCCTGTTCATTTTTTGAGCTACCTCACTATACTAATATGTTTATTCCTGACACCTCTGATCTTCATCTATCACCTGATTTAAAAAAATATGAGAGCTTGTAATAAAATTAAAAATGTACCTATCACTCTCAAACACCTGAATATTTGTGATATTATCTGGTATTGAAGGATAGGAAACTACCTCAATCAAGATTTTTTTACATTTTTTATGGTCAACCAGTTTGAGCATGCTTGTTGCAATAGCTAAAGAATTGACCATCCTATTACCTTTTCTAGAGATAAGGGAAATGTTAAATGCAACAAATTCATTTATAAAATCCATAACTCTAATCCTATAATGGCTTAATATTTTGTCACAACAAGCATATTGTCCTTTGACTTGTTTAACTACTAGCTCATAGTCTCCTAAGACCTTGAGACACCTAACTTTCCTACTCAGAGCTAGTCGTAATACAAGAATGAGCTCTTCATACTCCACCACATTGTTGGTGCATAAAAACTATAATCTATAGGCAACAAGCAAAGGCTTGCTTCCCAGACATGTAAGTTCAATACCTGCTCCAACACCTTGTCTTGATTTGAATCCATCAAATCTAAGAATCCAAACCAGATTATCCTTTTCAGGAGGGCTACAAGAAAGGATTTATTTTTTAGGTTCTTCGGTAGCCTCCTCTATGTCCAAGTTATAGACCCCTAAATCATATTCTGCAAGTTGGATTTCAATGGGCTTATTATATTCAGTGATCATTTCCTTAAGTCTTGGTTTACTATCCACATAAATTTGGTTTGCTAATCCCCTCCAAGGTAGCCACATGTGGGAAGAATCAATAATGATGTAACCATTCAGGTTCTTACTCCAATCCCTACCCAACACCATGCCATATTTTATGGGAATATTGACCACAAGAATATCAACATGATGTTGAATCATGGGTTCTGCATTAATTTGAATCCGAACATCATAAAGAGTTCCTACCACGTCTCCAAATGTATCACTTTGCTCTTTGAAGGAATTGGCTTTAAACCTAGCCTTTGGAAAATCTCAAGGGGCATGATATTTCCCGAGGCACCTGAGTCCACTAAAAAATTATGCAATTTTTTACCTATGATCCTAATTATCAAAAGAAAAGGAGGCACTTCTCGTTTCTCCTTTCGTAAAACTAATTGAGGCTCAACACCTTTGACCTCATGGGTTTGAATTGGTGGATATAATTCCTTTATCAAGGCCTCCTTCTGACCTAGAAATCTAGCAGCCTCTAAGAAAGAGATGTTAGCTTTAGTCCTTTTTAGGTCTTCCACTATGTCATAGGTAGGCTTCTCAGAATTTTGTACTTTTCTGCATAGGTTTGGATGACTCAATAGCAGGTGGGGGAGGAGGATTGTTATCAAATTTGGTATCAAGAGGAAGAAGGGGATTGTTCGGTGGAGTGGAGGAAGTTTTGGGGGTCTTGGATTTACTTATGGTGTAATAACCATGGTTCCCTCTCCCAAACTACCTAATGGCTTGAACTTCCTCTTCTATGATTCCATCATCATCCTCTTCTAAGATTTCATTATCCTCTTCTTCTTCCTCACTTTCTTGATAGTGAACTATTTCAGCTACTAAAGCAACTTCCTTTCCCTTAGAAAAGTAAGGTGGACCCTCGATCGACACTAGCTCTAAGTCATCGACTTGAGCTTGCAAGCAGTTTGTATATATGGAAGTTTTTGGACATTCCTTCTCACTATGGTCCTTGGTGTTATGCAACCTACATCCCTTATCCCAAGCAAAATATAAAATATTGATAATGGAATCAGATCTACTAGGGCTTGCAAAAGTGTCAACTTGGTTGGCTACGGGGTTAGGTACACCCCCATTTTTAGGCTTGGTATTCCATGACCTCCTCTAATTATTGAAATTTTTATTAGGATGAGGAGTTTGGGAATTGTGATTTTACATTTGGACAATGTCATTACTCAACTTGAGACACATTTTCTTTACCTCCTCAACTTCAAAATTAGATTCTTTTGGTTGAGGTGTTATGGTATTAGGTCCAAAAGGATTTCCAACACTAGAATCATCTTGACCTGGCATCAAGGTTTGATTCTGAATACTTTGGCTCAAAAAAGGGTTCACACTCTAAAGTGGTGTGGGCATTGGAAATGTTACCAAATCCAAAGCATTGATCACATTTATTCCTTGTGTAACCATATGATTATATGAGCACAATGGTGTGGTAGATGAAATGGATGTATTTGGATAAGGGGCAATGGATGGATAAGTGGGAATGAAGGGATACTATTGATGGTATGGTAGGACATTCATCATTGGCATTTGAGGTGCCATGCCTTGATTCATCATAGAAAACTGACTATACGGACCATATTGTCCTATCATAGGTGGTTGAGGCATCCCAACACCTTGGGGTATTATTTTTTGTTCTATGAACATGGATTCCTCGTAGGTTTGGGCTAAAGTAGTAAATTGAGGATTTATCATAGAGAACATGGCGGTCATGGGATCTAACATCCCAAAGTAAATTTTCAATGCAAAGGTAGCATCTATGTTAAAATAGTGAGTCAATCTAGAATAAAGTTTCTAAAATATCTTATTAAACATTCTAATTGTCTCATTAGGTACCTTTTTGGAAGTCACAAATTGATTTTAGATGATAGTTGGATTCAAAGGTGACCTAAACTTATTGACAAAAGCGTTTTCAAGTTGAACCCGTGAAGTAATGGATCTAGCATGTAAACTAATGTACCATTCATAAGACATTTGATCCAGACTCATAGGAAAGATTCTACAAGTGACATATTCATGTCCTACTTGTAGTCTAATTAAAACATCATTGTAAGCCTGAATATGCTCTTTGGTTGTCAAATCACCATAGTGTTTAAACTTGGGTAGGGATTTCTTGACATTTCTAGGTATCTCATGAGCAACCTCGGCTATGTTCAGGGGAATATTACGTACTCCATACCAGGGAGTTGGTGGTGGTTGGGCCATGATGTATAATGATGGTGGACCTACAGAATTAGTAGAGATAGTTGAGGTAATGGGCACAAATACACTAGATGTACCCACAATAATAGAGATAATAGATGTGGATACACTAGATGTACTTGACACCAAAGGTAACTTTAGATCAAGTATACTAGGTGGGATTTCAACCTCTTGAGTCTTTTTCCTTAGTTTCCTAGAATTAGGAGAAAGGCTTTGAAATATGGTTTACCTAGTGGTTTTAGACCTAGTAATGATATAATTAGGTTGGGTCATCTTGGGAAGAAATTTACTCTAAAATACCTCTCACAACTCCCAACAAATCAGACAATAATAAAGAAAAACAAAAATCTGCAAAACAAAATTCCTGCAACAAAGCACGATGGAAAAAAAACTTCACACATTAGTTATCAGAAGAAAAAAGGCTTCTGCAACTAAAAGTATCTTTAGATGAAGTTGATCTTAAGAAAATAAATCACAAAAGCTATGAAATGAAGGACCCTCCTTCTAGCACCATTTTTGTTGAGTGAAAATTATGCCCAATTGCAAATTTTTCACCACAATCAGGATTTTGGGACAAAATCCTCTCTTGCAAAGAAGTTAGAACAACTTCTCCAAGGTTCCTTTTAGCTTAAAAGCATGCACAAATATATTTAAAATAGATAAATGAAATACCAAGTGCTAGAACACCTTAGTGGTTTGCAAGTGATTGTAAACAAGGGGCTTGTGGTGTGATTGATTTGTGATTACCTTACTTGAATCATTTGAATGCGTTGAAATGCAAGTACTCTTCTTTCTTATATTTTCTTAATCTAACATACCCTGAATCCCTATTAGTGTGTTCATTTTATCTTTAGATTGTAGTTGCAAAGTTAGAAAGTGTTGTGGATTATCCACTTCATTTTAAGCATCTGTACCTTTAATGTGAGATTGAAATTAGTGATTGTTGTTAGTAGGTTCAATTTTATCTTCAGATTAAATGACCTACTGACTACAATATTTTTTTTGAAAAATAATTTGAAAAAACTTGTATTAAAACAAATATCATTTACAATTTGGGATGAGACTTTTCCCAGCCTTAGCCAAAGAGAACACATATTTACAACAATAAAATAATATTTGCATTGGAGCCAAATATCTTAAACCATATTTCTACAATGAATGTTCACATGTTTACAACTATAAAAGAAGATCTAAATTGAAGCACAAATATCCTAAATAGTATTTTTGGAATGGTTATCCAAATTAGCTAAGCACTGGATTTGCTCACCAACCTGCCTAATTATCTCATCCTCAATAGCCATGTCACTATGCCATTGAAACCCTACCTCCTTCTCAGTACCCATCTTAGCCAGGAAGTCTACCACTTTATTTAGATCTATACTCACATAAACTAGAATCACATCATCTAATTCCCTCCATAATTCCTTAATTTTAGTGACAAGAATACTCAACCTCCATGTTTTCAAAGCAAAGTTCCTCATGCAATCTAGAGCTCCAACCATTATTTGAGAATATGATTCTAGGATTATCCTCCTGTGACCTTGTTTTACTACCAAAATAGAAGCATATTTGATAGCTAAGGTTTCTGCTTCATTGTTTGTGGCTCTTACCAAGCCTTGTAGTTCCCAATAGAGCACTATTCCAACATGATTCTGAAAAACCACTCCAATTCCAACTCTACCCGGATTTCCTTTTGCAACTCCATCATTATTAATTTTAATCCAACCTTCTGGGGGTGGTTTCCAACTAGCTCTATCCTACCCCTCTTGCACTTCAACTTCCTTCTCCATTACCCCAATAACAACCCGAGTTTCCTCTTTAGCATAGATTGCCACAGTTTTTGTGACTTTGCTCCAAATGACCTACCAAAATCCATCTAAAGAAGAAAAAGTTTCTCTAAAAATTATAGCATTTCTCTCCAACCACACTTGACACCAAATGAAGTTTAATCCAAGCTATAAACCAATACAAAGATCTTTAGATTTAAATCTAACCCTCTTCCATATTTCCCAAATATTAATCCGATTCAAATCACCATTAACTTTTATTTTATAATATAAAAACCATATCTCCTAGATCTGGCGCATGAATGGGCACTCAAAAATCAAGTGATCATTTGTTTCCTCACTCTTGTAGCATAAAATATATTTATGTGGACCAATGATTCCCCTACATATGATATTATCAAAAGTAAGAATTACATTATGCATGAACTGCCAGGCAAAAAAGTTTACTTTTGGCCAACCCTTGGACTGCCAAATATTTCTGCAATCCTCAACCTAATATGTATGAGGATGAGGCTCTAGAAGGATCTTATCATATCCATACTTCACTGTGTAGACAACAAGGCTTCCATATCCCCAATCTAATTCATCCTCCTCATATATACTTGTGAGAAATCTTTTTGCCAAGATTTTAGTCATGATGGGTGTCAAATTTGGAGGGATTGAAATTGGCCACTCATCCAACTTATTAAACTGCTTAAAATTATAATCCCCAAACTGACTAGTGTTGAAATAAATTTCAATTTGGATACACCCCATGGTTTCTATGGCTATTTTTATTGGTTGCAGTTCAGGAAATTCAATAATGATAGGTGGGTATTGATCCCATGAATCTGTCCAAAATCGTGCCTTCTCCCCTCTCCCCACTTTAAATAATCCATATTTTACTACCTGAGATCCTAACTTGAGAGACTACCACACTAAGGATCCATTACCATCCAAATGGAAATGACCCACCTCATTTGGGTTTACCTGTCCCAAATATTTACTAGTTAAGATTCTACTGAATAAAGAATTTGGTTACGAAATCCACCTCCAGTAAAGCTTTCCAACCAAATCTTTATTATTTAACTTTGATATTCTTAGTCTCAAACCTTCTTTTACCTTGGGATGGCTTACTTTATCCCAACCTACTAAGGCCCATTTCCTCTCTCCTTTTACTCCTTCCCATAAAAATTTTCTAGCCATATTGTCCAACTCTTTCCATATGGTATGTGGGACAACAAGGATAGAAAATTTATAAATTGGCATGGCTTGAATGACTAACTATAAAAAAGTTAATCTATCCTATAACTTAACCATTTGTGAGACCAATTATTAATTATTTCCTTGATGCAGTCCAAAATATTCCTTCAGATATCTATTTTTAGTTTTTTTAAAATGCAAAGGGACACCTAAATATACCATTGGGAGAGAAGTCCTTGTGAATCCCAAGATATCTAAAATTCTATCCTGAAGCCTTTGATCAATATTGAAAAAGACCACTTTGGAATTTTTATCATTGATGACTTGGTTTGTAGCCCTAAGGTATACATTAAGTGTATCTCTAATCATTCTTGCTTCCCTGAAGCTGTCCACTCCCACCAATCCTATGCCATCCACAAACTGTAGGTGAATCAAAACTTCATCACCCACCTTGATACCTATTAGCAAATATTTTTGTCTTCTCTTCAAGATGAGTCTACCCAATCCTTTAGCCAATATGAGAAAAAATCTAGGGAGAGCAAGGATCTCCTTGACGAAGGCCTCGAGTAGCTCCAAACTATTACGAGGGAAGACCCTTGATTAACACTGAGTATGTCAAAGTAGAAACACAACTCATAACCCATTCTATCCAATCCTGAGAGAAACCAAATGCTGCCATCATATTTGACAAGAAGCTCCACTCCACCCTATCATAAGCCTTTGACATATCTAATTTTATGAATATTTCTCTATTACCAGATGTTTGCATTGAATGGATTGCCTCTTGAGCTAGAACCACACCATCCAAGATATGCCTACCCTCTACAAAAAACCTTTTCCCTTAGGAGATAATGCTATGTAGAAGAGGTTTTAGCCACTGAGCCATTACCTTTGTGATTATTTTATATATGACATTGCATAAGGCAATAGGTCTATAATTTGAAATATGTACCCCCTCCTGCCCTTTTGGAATTAAGGTAATGAAATTATAATTTAATGCTTTAAGAATTATTTTACTACCTTTGGAATCCTCTATAAAAGCCATTACATCCTCCTCCAAGTTATCCCAGAAGGCCTAAAAAACTCAATTGGAAAGCCATATGGACCTGGTGTTTTTTCGGTGCTCATTCCAAAGACTACATTCTTCAGTTCCTCTCTATCAATGGGTTTAAGTAGGGCCTGATTTTCCTTTTCAAAGATAACATAGGGTATGGCAGCAATAACTTCTTTTTGAGCCTCTTCATCTTGCACCATACTTTCCTTAAATAGTTTAGAAAAATAATCCATTGAATGCAAATGCATACCTGGAATTGTATCAAAGGAGTGTTCATTCTCATCTTGAAGAGCTTCCACGTTGTTCATATATCTCTAGCACAAGCAATCCGATGGAAAAAATTGGTATTTTTATCACCTTCTAATAACCAAGTGGTTCTTTCTCTCTGTTTCTAGTAGGTCTCCTCTTAGTTGTCAATGTCCTCAACCGCTTTACGCAATGCATCATCCTCTTCTTTGAGCTAATCTGTAATTTTTCCTTCCCTAAAGTATTTTTGAACCTCATCCCATTTGGACACAAATGGAGCTCCTTGGACATGAAAGTCTATCTTGTTAGCTCGCCTCCATTATTTTAGTTGATATTTGACATAATGAAGCTATTTTTGGAATATAAACATTGATGTCCCATATGTTGGGTGACCTTCTTCCCACCATTGTGGAATTTTATTTTGAAGTTCCTCTTTTTGTAACCAAAAGTTTTCAAATTTAAATGGTTTTTGATGTTGCATTATCGTTATCACTCCTTCCAACAAAATGGGAAAGTGATCTGAAACTGGACCCTCCAAAATCTGAAATTTTATATTCCATTTTACAAATGTCTCATATGAAACCAAAAAATGGTCTAACTTCACCTTCCTACTATGTGGCTCCCTCCTATTATTAGTCCAAGTATAGTTGGTTCCAGGGCATTTAATATCCACCAAGTGTAATGCCTATACTTGGGCAATCATAAGTCAATCCCCTAGGTCCAAAATTGGGGTTCCCCCTTCCTGATCTCTAGAGGATAATTTAGAATTAAAATCCCCAACAATAATCCAGTATAACTCTTCCCTTGAGACTCTCATGTTATGCACAACTTTCCATTGATGCATCTGACCATCTAGGTTTTGAGCCCCATAAAAATTTGTGATTAAAACATGTTCAATTATGACACTATTTCTAAAATGTGATGTGAGAACACCCCTCCAAGCTATATGTTCTATTGCAGTCCATTCAAGAGAGTTCCAAAGAGTAACTATCCCCCCTGAGGTCCCTTCGACAACCACTTCCATATGACCATCACCCCTCCAAAGTCTGTTAAATGTTTTACACATAATATCCAATGACATTTTTGTCTCCTGGATAAGCAAAAAAATTGTTTTACATTTTTCTAAGAGTATTCAAATAGCAAATTGATGGGTTCTACTATTTAAACCCCTAACATTCCATGATTGTATAATCATTTGTTACCTTGAGAGCAGTAAAAATATATTGGCCTCACCAATCCTCAAGTGATCAATTTGTCTCCTTGAACTGCTATCAATTGCTTGTTTGATTTTCTACCCACTCCTTGAGAGCTACTATTTTTTGATCTCTTTTCCATCCGAGTTATCCCTAGATTTTGTGTTTCTCTATTCTTTTCTGCTATGTCCATGCTGACATCCTTATTTATCAGTTGCTATTGGTTATGCACTATCAATACCTCTACACTCTCTGACTGCGATAACTCACTGTACTCAATTACCTGCTCTATGATGGGGGGAGATGAAAGAGGAGCTTGAACATGGTTGTTATTATTTTCATTATTCCCATCCACCCTTCCATGAATTCTTCTTCTTGGTCCATTAGTTTCTTAAATATCTCATACCTATTGGAGGGCTTGAGTTGGATTTGCTCTTTACCATCTTTTTTCTTTTGCCTTCTCCTTCTTTTGGGCTATTCAAAACCATATCCCTATGCTTCTTTACCCTAAGAAATATTGGTTGGTTCTTTGTTGATTTTTTACTTACCCTCCTTAGGAATATTTGACATTCCTAGAGGAGCCTCCATTTTTATGTTCATATTATTTGTGCAAGATCGGGCCAAATACCCATATTTATGGCAAACTCTGCATCTGAAGAGCAATGCCTCATAATCCAGTTGTTGAATCCAAGATGGTCCTGCAAGTTCAAGTTCCACCTCTGATGATAGATGCTGGATAAGATTCATTCCCACACATAATATTGCATAAACAGTTGTGTTTCCTTCTATTATGTCTTTGGAAACATGCAAATTTCTTCCAAGAGAATTACCGATAATTTCCAATACTTGCTCACTCCAAAACTCCATTGGAAGTGCATACAAATGGATCCAAATTGGGACAGTAATGGGTTCAATTCGAGGATCAAATCCCACTCTCAAGGGTTGAACAAATAATCCTGTCGGACCATGATTCCTCTTTTCTGATTCGAAAGCCCTATTTCTATCGACAAGTGAAGAAAAACTAACAATAAAATATCAATTGCTAATAAACCACAATGAATACTCATCGAGACTCCTAGTTTTGTCGAACCCAGGAATACAAAAAATTCAAGGTAGGGCAAATACCCATGAATTTACAGATCAAAACATGATTAACTCTATATAAAACTGTTTCTTCGACCATCCTTTTCTCAATGACAATCTTTGGCCTTGATTATGACTGTGGAAAGAATCCATTAACTCGTTGAGATGTTGATCTATTTCCAGCAACTGTAAAGAGCATTTTTAATACAGTTTTTTGTGCTTCTTTAATCTTTGATGGAGATTTATCCTTTAACAAACCTACAAAAGAACTATGTCTCTCTATAAGAGGATCCGAAGGTGTCCCCATTGGGCCCTCCTAGGGCAACAATCTTGTCATAAAACCCACAGTAATAAGAAATATCTTTGGCTACCCAATTTATGCCCTAGTTTTCTGTTCCAGAGCTCTCCAAACTATCTACCTTTACAGAAGTTAATGTAAAAAGAAAAGAGCCCTACTGACTACAATGTTAGAAAGTTAAAATATTATAAAGTTAGAATGTTATACAGTTAGCATTCCTTTATTTTATCTGCACTTAATCTGATATTGAGGGTTAGTGGAGTCAACAATTCCTTTTATCTCAATTAGAAACCAAAAATGAAGTTAGGAAGTGTTGTGGATTGTCCACTTCATTTTTTATCTTGACTTATCTACAATTTGTAGGTTAGTAACCCTCCCTCCTAGGTTAATTTTATCTTCTTATGCAAATGAAATTTTGTACATAAAACAAAAAAAAATGAGCTAAACAAAAAGGAAAACTAGAACATTAATGCAAAAAACCTAGCATAATGCTACCCTACACAAAAAAACCAAATATAATGAGAAATTTCAAAAAAGGGTAACCCAACCTAATCAAACCTACAAAAGCACAATTTGAGTTAGATCAAGTGCTAGCCTCTAAGGAACATAAATAGAATCTACACCCCACATATCTTCATGTAGTGCAACCTTTTTACAACATTAAACATTTGATAGAAATCCATGAAAGCATAGAGAAAGATATGTTAGGTAATGGAGCCAAATTGATAAGAAAGGAATTAATTGCCAAGGAGTATTGTTGATGGGCAATGATAAAAAATAGGCCCTTGAAGGGGTTCCAAGGGAAAAAATTAAATATTTTATTAACGTTAAATATTTAATTACCAGTAAATATTGTTGATGGAGAAATTTTTATTGAAAATTTATGGTTGACAATTTAACTGTATTTTCTTGGTGAAAAACACTTGTCATAAGAACGTGATAAGCGTATGGGTGGTTATCAACCAATGTTTTTGGCTCATTGTATTTTGACACCACAATGTGGTTTTGATAGAGGAAAAGCCATGAATCTCTATATATTTTGTATTTTAAAGACTTCCTCTATGGCGGAATGCTCTTTTCTGGTTTGGAGGAAGAGAGGGGAGGATACATTGTACAAGAAGAGAAGATTGTTGTATTGTTAATAATACAAAGGACTGATTGTTTCTTAGTGGAGTAGGGTACACTATCCGAACCACATATATCTTGTGTCTCTTACATTTGTGTGATTATTGTTTATTGGAATGTTTAACTAAAGTCTAAACTATTTTCATTGCCACTGTTATTATTTGTTTTTCTTCCATAGGTTGTGTATTGTCTGTACATGGTAAATTTCTAACAACTGGTATCAAAGTTGTCTTGTTGGTAAAGGGCACTCACATGAGAGTTTTCTATTTGAGTGGGAGAAATGGGAGAAATTTTGAAGTTTGAACTAGAGAAGTTTACCGAACAAAATTTTGGTATGTGGAAAATCAAAGTGGAGGATTATCTGTATTAGAAGGATAATTTGTACTTGGCTCTAAAAGGGAAGGTTGATGGTCAAAATGACTTCATGTATGATGAGGAATGGTATCTTATAGATAGGATGACACTAGGGGTGATCTGGTTGAGCTTGGCTGATTCTATTGCATACAACTTCAGGAAAGAAAATACCACCAAAGGAGCCATGGATACACTAAGTTGTATGAAAAACCTTTAGCTTCAAATAATTTTTTCTTGAAGAGAAAGCTATTTACTATGAAGTTGCAAGAGGGTAGATTTATCCAAGAACACCTTAATGAGTTTTATGTTGTAGTAGGTTCTTTAAAATCTTTAGGTATTGATTTTGATGATGAGGTTACGACTTTAGGGTTTCTTTGTTCACTACCAGACTCGTGGGGTAGCGTTGTAATGGCAATGAGTAAGTCTGTGCCTGGATCTAGAAAGTTGGTGTTTGATGATGTTATTAGCACAATCCTTAGTGAGTATATGAGGAGAAAATACTTAGGGGAGGCTTCATCATCTATAGTAGCACTATCTATAGAAAGCAGAGGCAGAAACAGAGAAATAGGAAAAGGCCAGAACAAAGGAAAATTGAAGGGTATATCTAAAAGTAGATACAAAAGCAAGATTGATTACTGGCATTGTGGTAAGAGTGGAAACTTCAAGAGGGATTGCAAAGATAGAAATAATAATGAGGACAATAATGGAAATGATGCTCAAGAGGTAAATATTGTAGGTGCAATTTATCAGGATGTCCTGATTCTTACACCAAATTGCATGAGTGAGTATTCGGTTATGGACTCTAGAACTTCTTATCATGTCACTTATCATAGGGAGTACTTTTATGATTATACACCAAGTCATTATGGAGAGGTTTTTTTGGGCAATAACTATCCATGTGAGATTGTGGGTATTGGAACAATGAATGTAAAGTTGCCAAATGGAAATATTTGGGTGCTTAAAAATGTTAGGCACATTCCTAATCTAAAGAGGAACCTGATTTCAGACAGTGCACTTGATTTGGAGGGATGCAACACTACTTTTGGAAACCAAAAATGGAGAGTGACAAAGGGTTCAATAGTGATTGCAAAAGGTGAGCTGGCTGGAATTTTTTATTTATTGTAGAACTCATCATATTGTACATTGAACTATGCTGCCCAGGATGATGCAAAAGCATGGCATTTGTGGTTGGGTCATATGAGTGAGAAAGGGATGAAAATCCTTCACTCTAGAAAATTGTTGCAAAAACTCAAGGAGGTTGATTTGGGTTTCTGTGAAGGTTGTGTATACGAAAAATAGAAAAAGGGTAAGATTTCTGAAGGTTGGTCTAGAAAGGAAGAAAGATAAATTAGAGTTAGTTCACTCGAATGTGTGGGGTCCCTCATCGATACTTTCTCTTGAGGGCTACTCTTATTATGTTACCTTCATTGATGATTTCAGCAGGAAGACATGGATCTTCACAATCAAGCATAAATATGATGTTTTCAATATTTTTTGGAAGTGGAGAGCATTAGTGGAGATTGAGGCAGGTAAGAAAGTAAAATGCCTTAAATCTAACAATGGTGGTGAATACTGCAGCAAGGAGTTTGATAACTATTCGGCAAAGGAAAGAATTAGGAGAGTCAATACTACTCCTAGGACACCATAGGAGAATGGAATCTCAGAGAGGATGAATATAAAAATAATAGAGCGTGCCAGAGCCATGAGATTGCATGCAGAGTTACCATTGTTCTGTTGGGCTAGTGCAGTTGATACAATAATTTATTTGATAAACAGAGGACCTTGTACTGCATTGGATGGAGGCATTTTAGAGGAGACTTGGAAAGGTAAACCTATAAACTACTCTTTGGTTGTGAGGATTTTGCCCACATAGATAAATAAAATAGGAGTAAGCTTGATGTAAAGTGTAGACAGTACTATTTTCTTGGTTATGGTGTGGATGAGATGGGATATAGGCTATGGGATAACATTGGCCAAAAAGTTATTAAGAGTAGAGATGTGATTTTCAATGAGGATAGGTTGTATAAATATAGGCACATACAAGTTGAAGAGGATGCATCTAAGTTTTTTGACTTGGATGCAATCCCAGAACATGGTGTAAAAAGACAACCTCTTGTTTAGATTTATTAACATGGTGCTCATGCGGAAGATCAAGATGAACAGGAAATTGTTGTTACTCCACCATCACCTCCATCACCACTAATACCGAAAGGTTGGAGATCTACTCAGGTAAGAAGAACACCAAATAAGTATTCTCATTATTTGAATTACATTCTATACACTAATGCAGGTGAGCCCAAATTTTTTCATGAGGCTTTGCAATTGGAAACTAGGAGCAAGTTGGAGCATGCTATGAAATATGAGATGGAATCATTGACTCAAAATCAAACTTGGGATTTGGTTGAGCTTCCCAAGGGCAAAAGGGTATTGCATTGCAAATGGGTATACAGAGTGAAGGACGAAGTTGATGGAAGCAAGAGATACAAAGAAAGACTTTTTGTGAAAGGATTTGCACAGAGAAAAGGTATTGACTATAATGATATTTTCTCACCTATAGTAAAAATGACTTCAATTCGGACTATTTTGAGTATAGTTGTAGTAGAAGATCTTCATCTTGAATAGTTAGATGTGAAGACAACATTCCTTCATGGGTATTTGGAGGAGGATATCTACATGCACCAACCGGAGGGGTTTGAGGTCAAACTCAAGAAGAGCCTTGTGTGTAAACTGAAAAAGAGCTTGTACGATTTGAAGCAAGATCCAAGGCAATGGTATCTCAAGTTTGACAGTTTCATGATTGAACATAATTTTACTAGGAGCCAGAGTGACCATTGTGTTTATTTCTAGGCTACAGCAAATGGTAACTTCCTTATTATCTTATTATATGTTGATGATATACTTGTGGTAGGATCCAATATGCAGGATATTAAAAAATTGAAAATGGAGTTGGCAAGTATATTTGCCATGAAGGATTTGGGGGAGGCCAAATAAATCCTTGTCATGAGAATTAGTATAGAGAGGAAGGAGAAAACACTGAAGTTGTATCAGGAGGATTATGTGGAAAAGGTGCTTAAGAGGTTTAGTATGCATGATGCAAAACTAGAAGCCCAACCTATTGGAAAGCATTTTAAGCTCTCAAATAAGCTATGTCCCAAGATAAATGAGGAAGAGTACATGAAGAAGGTACCCTATGCTTCAGCAGTTGGGAGTTTGATGTATGCTATGGTGTGTACAAGACCAGACATTGCCCAAGCAGTGGGAGTTGTGAGTCGGTATATGAGTAATCCAGGTAAATCTCATTGGAAAGCAGTGAAATGGATACTCAGGTATTTGAAAGGGACTTCAAAATTCTGTTTGAAATTTTGAGGTTCCTAAGTTGAGTTATAGGGCTATGTGGATTCAGATATGGTAGGTGATTTATATGGTGGGAGGTGCACTACTGGGTATGTATTCACATTTGGAGGTACAATAGTGAGTTGGATATCCAAGCTACAATGTGTTGTAGCTCTTTCTAATATGGAGGCTGAGTATGTAGCCGTCACGTAAGGTGCCATAGAGTTCATATGGATTTAGAGGTTGATTGAGGAGATGGATCAGGAGCAAGGATATGGGACACTTTAGAGTGATAGCCAGAGTGCCATTCATTTAGCGAAGAACTCTACTTTTCACTCAAAAACAAAGCACATTCAGTTGAGGTATCACTTCATTCGATCAACAATGGAGGATGGTTTGGTAAAGTTGGGTAAGATTCACACTTTCCAAAATTTTGTTGATATTCTTACTAAATTAGTAACTAGGGAGAAGTTGAGCTTTTTCTCTACTTCAGTTGGCCTTAATGAGTAAGGTCATGTTATGAGAAACTTTCAATCCTAGGGTGCAGGGATGTTGCACCAATCTTATCTCCAAGTGGGAGATTGCTAGGTAATCGAGCCAAATTGATAAGAAAGGAATTAATTGCCAAGGAGTATTGTTGATGGGCAACGATCAACAATAGGCCCTTGAACAGGGTTCCAAGGGGAAACACTAAGTATTTTATTAACATTAAATATTTAATTACCATTAAATATTGTTGATGGAGAAATTTTTATTGAAAATTTATGATTGACAATTTAACTATATTTTCTTGGTGAAAAACACTTGTCATAAGAATGTGATAAGCGTATGGGTGGTTATAAGCCCATGTTTTTTTCTTATTGTATTCTGACACCACTATGTGGTTTCGAGAGAGGAAAATCCATGAATATCTATATATTTTGTATTGTAAAGACTTCCTCTATGGCAGAATACTCTTTTTTGGTTTGGAGGAAGAGAGGGGAGGAGACATTGTACAAGAGGAGAAGATTGTTGTATTTTTAATAATACAAAGGACTTATTGTTTCTCCATGGAGTAGGGTACACTTCCCAAACCATGTATATCTTGTGTCTCTTACATTTGTGTGATTATTTTGTATTGCACTGTTTAACTAAAGTTTAAACTATTTTTCATTGCCATTGTTATTATTTGTTTTTCTTCCATAGGCCATGTATTGTCTGTAAATAGTGAATTTCTAACAAGATAGATAGTAAAAAACTACCCTCTGAAATTATCTCCTCTAGTATTGCTCACAAAGTGTACGCTTCTATATTTGTTTGCATTAAACATAATAATGGTCTCTTTTTATTACAAACATTCCAGCCCTTTGCGACAATGAGGTGCATGGGTATTTAAAACCTTGAGGAATCCTTTTTATTTCCACTTTACCAAAAAAAAAGTGCAACAAAAGGTGGACCAAAATACAAAAATATGACCTTTCAAATCCTTAAATAATTTTTGAATTTAAAAATCTAACCCAAACTATTTTATTCCTCCTTATATCTCCTTCTTGATTTGTGCTCCCTTTTTCTGTATTCATACATATTTCAATGTTAGAAATTGACCCTATGAAGGACCACATATTAATTAACCTTAGAAATAGGTAAAATGAGCATAAAAAACTATGACACCCTAGGTATTCATAAAATACCCATAAAATATAATACAAATAAAACTTTGGGTGGACAATTTAAATAAAACAAAAAATACCCCTTTTCTTCCTTCAGGTGGCATTGACATGAATCGAACCAAGGTAGATAGGGTGCAATACTTATATGGCTTTCCCCTACCACAATACCCAAATCTTGGGTTGAAACCAAGCTTCAGTGACCCCACATTTATCTTTCTCTCATTGCAATGATCTCCTATCGCGTACAATATCATCCTCCAAAAACTACAACAAAATCATAGCATAGTCACTCTCAGCATCTTGCATCGTCTGCTCCTCTATTTTGTGACTACATTTTGCCTTTGAAGACACTCTCGAAATCCACTACATTTGATGCTTCAACCCTTTCCTGCTCTTTGGTGCTCGATAATATAAATAGTGCCTATGAGGTTTAGGTTTTCCAAGTGTTGATCACAAATCTGCCTATTTATAAAATGTGTGCACCCTAGACCCGACCAACATTGAGAGGCCGAAGGAGAGATATGTACTTCAGGCCAATATCTAGAGAGGGCTAGTTCCCATACTAATATAATTTGGTTTAAAGTTTAGAGTAATAGGAAAGAGACGAGAAATGATAGAAAGAAATGGGAAATATGGCTATGAGCCAAAAAAATAAGGTGGGGATAAACTAGCAACTAAAAATCAAATCAAGTTTTAATTAGCATGCAATAGAAAGTAAAGCATCAGAACCATTCACAAACTATAAATATAACTTCCAATAAACATTTTAGTATTCATCTCTTTATCAGGACTTAAATTCATATGCATAATTTAAACTTATCTAATAATGGAAATGAATATAACAGAAATGCTAGGTAGAAAGTGATAGCACACAACACTGCTCCAAGAAATAGAAGCCAACGATATTTTGATTGATGTAGAGAACTCAAAGAGTTTTTTGGCAGAATGTCTATCCTTCTCCATTACATCAAAATGCTTAGTATTTATAGAGGATTTTTCCTATGAAATTAAATGCAAATAAAAATAAAATGCTAGCTAGTCAAATACTAGCAAGACCAATTTTTTCCTTGGTAACGGTAATGCTTGAATCAGAACAATATTTAAGAGGCAACGATCCTATTTTCGTGGATTACGCCTAGGAAATCAATAGGGATGGATGATAGGAAAAATGCTCAAGATGTATGAGGTTGAATACTGATTATATAAATATGTTGGCTGAAGATTACAATTTATAGTTCTCATCAAGAGTAGAACTTAGTGCAATATGGTTGGATACCATTTATTCTCATAAAATAAATCTCCAATATTAGGCATATCTCAAAACCCTACTAACATAGCTAACAAATATCCTAGATGCTCTCTAACCTATTCTAGAACAAAATTTACATCTACATTAGCAAAGATAATATAAATATTAAACTTAATGCTCTAAAGTCCAATATTCTCCCCCTTTAAGTTGAGAGGGCTGACAAGACAGTCTCTCAACTTTATATACTGAGCTTTTGCAAATCCTTTGGTGAAGATATCTGCTATGTTGTCCAAAGTGTTTCAATGTTTCATCTCAACCACCTGTTTCTCCACCATGCCTCTAATAAAGTGATACTTCATGTCAAAGTGCTTGGACCTATTTTGGTGGATAGGATTATGAGCCAATTTGATGGCAATCATATTGTCACAATATAATATGGTAGGATCATTTTGTCTTTCACCTGTTTCTTCAAGTACTTTTATCAACCATAAGGCTTGGGTACTAGCATTTGTGACTCAGCCTCAGTAAATGATAGTGTTACAACAATTTTATTTTTAGAACTCCAAGTAATTAGTCTTGATCCAAGACTAAAATAATTCCCTGAAGTGGATTTCCTATCATCTATATTACTGCCCCAATCACTATCACTAAAGCCAACTAATTTTACATCATCATTTTTGTGGTAATGGATCCCATAATCCATTGTACCCTTTATATATCTCAAAATTCTTTTATTTTCTTGTATATGAAGTTCATATGGATCAGCCATATACCTTGATACTAGAGAAACAACATATTGAATATCCAGTCGTATGTTGGTGAGTAACATTAGACTCCCAACCATGCTCCTGTAAGTGGTATTTTCAACTTTTAGTGCTCCATATACTTTGTATACTTGTATCCCATGATCTATTGGAGTTGCAACAGACTTGCATTGCTCCATAGAATTTTTTTTTATCATGTCATGAGCATATTTATGTTGACATATGAAGATCCCATTTCCTGTTTGATGTACCTCCATTCCTAGGAAGTAATGCATCAAACCTAGATCCTTCATTTCAAATTCATTCATCATGGAGTGTTTTAACTCCTCATTCATTTTATCACTACTACCCATGAATATTATATCATCCACATATAAGAATACTGTTGAGTGGTATTTTCACCCGATTGTGAAAACACACTCTCCGATAGGATTTGGGTTCCAAATCCCCTCTTGCAAAGAAGTTAGACAAACAACTTCTCCAAGGTCTCCGCTGTATTAGCATTTACATGTGTGTATTGATAATCCCAAATAAAGATATTCAATTTAAATGCTTGGAACACCTTAGTGATTGTAAGTAACTGTAAACAAGGGGCAATGTTGGTTTATTTCATCATTAAAACTTTCGTGATTGTTTGTTGTTTCTTAGATTTTGATATTTTGTAGATGTTCATTTTAATGCCTTGAAAAGTTAAAACTTCTGGAAAATAAAAGAAAATAAACAAAATGCAGAAAGAATGAAAATGAAATACAGAAACTAAAAATAAAATGCATTCAGTATGATGCTATCCTATTATGACAAAATCGAAGATGTGAGGTCTCCATGCATGCAACCTAAGCTATTGGACCTGCAAACGAGCACAATCCGGATAGGCTAAGTTTTTTTCTTCTCCTTTTTCTGGTTTTGAGAAAACTAGAGACTTCTGTTATTGTAAAATGATCAATTTTTAATACAGAAAATTCAGAGAGTTGCATCTTACGGACAAGAAAGGAGGAGTCATTTTCTGCATGCATGATTAAACGTTTATCTTTTCCCCTTTCAGATTTTAGGCTTATAGGTGAAGTTAATGCAAGTTATCTTGGTTGCTTCAAGCGAATGTCTAAATCTGAAAATTGCATTTGAAACCCTAGGAATCAACACTTAACTTATCTAGATTGTGCATGTTCTACAGGTTCAATAGGTTAGGTTGTATGCAGAAAACCTCATATCTTCGGTTTTGTCGTAATAGGATAGCATCATACTGAATGCATTTTATTTTCAATTTTTGTATTTCATTTTCATTCTTTCTGTATTTTGTTTATTTTCTTTTATTTTCCAGAAGTTTTAACTTTTCAAGGCATTAAAATGAACATGGACAAAATATCAAAATCTAAGAAACAATGAACAATCACTAAAGTTTTCATGATGAAATAAACCAACATTGCCCCTTGTTTACAGTTACTTGCAATCACTAAGGTGTTCCAAGCATTTAAATTGAATATCTTTACTTGAGATTATTAATACACAAATGTAAAATGCTAATATAGCGGAGACCTTGGAGAAATTATTTATTTAATTTCTTTGCAAGAGAGGATTTGGAACCAGAATCCTATCGGAGAGTGTGTTTTCACAATCGGGTGAAAATACCACTCAACACATACAATGAGGATGTCTTTACCTTGTTTCATGTAGTAGAGAGTAGGTTCACTTTTGCTCCTAGTGAATCCATACTTTTGAAAGTAGCCATCAATGCGTGAGTACCATACCCTTGGTGGTTGCTTTAGGCCATGCAATGCTTTCTTCAATTTGTAGATAATGTTCTCCTTACCTTGTTCTTAAAAACCTTGAGGTTGTTACAAAAAAACCTCTTCATACAAGTACCCATTGAGAAAGGCACTCTTAACATCCATGTGTTTAATTTTCCACCCTTTTTGGGCAGCCAAAGAAAATGCTAGTCTAATTATCTCCTGTCTAGCAACATGAGCAAATGTTTCCTCATAGTAAATCCCATAATTTTGAGTAAACCCTTTTACTACTAGCCTTGCCTTGTGTATTTCAATGCTCCCATAAGCATTGAAATTGGTCTTATAGACCCATTTACATCCAACAAATTTATTTCTCCTAGGAAGCTCCACTAGATCCCAAGCGTCATTCTTTTTTATAGAGGTCATTTTATCTTTCATGGCTTGTTGCCATACAACATTATTGCATGCATTTTAATAACTAGATGGATATAGCTCTACAATAGTCATTAAAGCATAATTTACAACATATCCCTTAGGTTCTTGAGAATCTTCATCACCATACATGTGCAAATTTTTAAGTCTTTTCAAAACTTCATTCATCTCACTAGATTGGCTTCTAGTGTACCTTCTTTGAAAATTCTTGTCCATCATTTTAAAAGAAGTATGGTACTGAAGTGTTCTCTTACCTCTTGGTGGTGTATCTTCCTCCATTGGCATTGGAGAAGAACTTGATGATCTTGGTGGTCTTTGTGGACTTGGAGTAGCACTTGTTGTACTTGAAGTAGAACTCTTTCTTGGACTTGGAGGAGGACTTCCATTGCTATTTTTGTTAATGGGCTACATTTGGGAGGAGCTTACACCTTGAGATTCATCATCAACAAAACATTTTTGATGACCCCATACTCCCCCTTCATAAAAAATTACATCTCTTGAGATTACAACTTTATGAGTTTTTGGATTGTAGAGTCTATATGCCTTTGAAGACTCACAATACCCAATGAAAATACATGCTTGACTTTTGGGGTCAAGTTTCTTTCTTAACTCATCAGGAATGTGTGCATATGCAATACAACCAAAAAAATTGAAGTGCTTTACATTTGGCTTTTTGCTATACCATCCCTCATAGGGAGTTATCCCATCTAAACTAGAAGTAGTACTCCTATTCAAAATGTAAACAATTATCCTAACAACATAAACCCAATACATGTTACTTAGTTTCTTTGTTTAAAGCATTGATCTAGTCATTTCTACAATAGTGCGGTTCTTTCTTTCAGCCACACCATTTTGTTGTGGGGTGTAGGTAGTAGTGAATTGCATTTTGATTCCATAATATTTACAATATTTTAGAAATGTATTTGAACAAAATTCCCCTCTTCTATCAGTCCTTAATCCCTTTACAACATACTCACTTTGATTCTCTACATTAGTTTTGAAATCCTTGAAATATTCAAAAGCTTCATCCTTAGTTTTCAAAAAATAAATCCAACACATTCTAGAGAAATCATTAATGAAAGTGAGAAAGTAATAATTGTTACCCAATATTTTGGTATGCATTGGACCACAAATGTCCGAATGTACCAATTGTAGTGGATGGATTGCTCTCCATGCTTGACCTCTTGGAAAATTTATTCTTGAGTGCTTTCCCAAAGCACATCCTTCACACACCTCCTTATGCTCTTCAACTCTTGGTAAACCACACACCATAGCTTGAGAAGTTAACAATTTCAAGCTTGCAAAATTAAGATGACCATATATCAAGTGCCAAAGCACACTTGGATTTTCTATGGCTACACTAGCAAGTTGAGAACCTCCTTGTTCCCCAAAATTAAGAGGAAATAACCTATTCTTTGTCATAGGTACATTTATGACAACTCTATTACAATTGTTTTTGTCAAAAATTACACATTTTCCATCTTCAAAAACAAGTTTATAGTTCTTTTCCATGATTTGTCCAACACTAAGCAAATTATGTTGGAGTTTAGGAGTGTAATAGATATTGTTCACCTTCTTTGTGCCTTATTTTTTTGGAACCTCCATGGCTCCCATGCCTTCAACTTGTAGTGCCTTGTCATCTCCCAATTTGATATTTGACTTGTAGGTGGAATCCATTGTAGCAAATAGCTCTTCTTTGCCACTCATATGATTTGAGCAATCAATATCCAAAATCCAAGTTTCATTAATATTTTGATCTTATTTTCCATATGTGAGGAATAAATTTGAAGAAGTTCCTTCCTCTTCTCCATAGTTTCCATAATTATTACTTCTCTCTTCTTGATGTTAGAATTAAAGTGCACTATGCCTCTGTTTTGACACTAGTCAGTTTATATTGACACTTGTCAGTTTATCATATAGGCCTTCTGCCTATATATGTAACTCATTTTTATAAATAAAATTATCCCATCAGTTTCAGTCCCAACATTTGGTATCAGAGCAGGCTTTCCATGGCCTTTGAAACCCCTTGAGGGGGGATTTCCCTCATGGAAATCCTCCCTCCCCCCTGATTTTTTTTACTATTTTTTTTAAATTTTTTACCGAGGGAGTATGCTCTCCATAATTTTATGGATCAAAAACCAGATGGTAAGAATTTTAAAGTTTATATTTTTCTTTGCAGAATGGTGGATCTTGACAGAGCTCTCAGATCTGGTCTTGTTGCAACATTTTTTGGTTTTTCCTAATTTGTCTGGAGTCGAGCATTGTGGTCTCTGAGAAGAGTTTCCTTATGAGCATTCTACACATAAAGGGACTAATCCTCCTTCTTATGGTGTTTTTCTTTGGTGCCAAGGCCTTTCAGCACAAGAAGAGAAAAAAAAAAGACGACAGTGGCGAACTTTGTTTTTGCTAAATTCTGTTTGTTCTGCTTTCATGATTTGGGTCGTCCATGAGGGAAAGATTTGTCTTTAGATCTGTGAGTTTGTTTTTATTTGTTCTTTATTTGAAGGTGATAGGGCAAGTTTGTACAATAAATTGGAAGGCTAGCAGGCTTAATCTAGGAGGAGCAACAAAATTAAGGTTATCGAGGCAGGCGCCGTGTCGATCTTGATCGAGTGCTACTGACATCTTCCACCTTGTTGCTACTGCTGTAGAGTTTTCAAATGTGATCTCCTCAGCTATGAAATCGGTTCCACAGGAAAACATCCCAGTTCCAATGGTGTTCTCATCCTGGTGGTGTTTTATTCTGGTAGCAGTGTTATCCCAAGTCAAAATGGTGTCTTCGGGGCAAAATCCATGCAGCGTGATGAAATTTGCTTTGTATTATGATTCAACTGTTGAGTAGAGGATAGCTGGGGACCGCCTTGGGAAGAACTTCCAGTGGGCCGAGAATTGCGGCTTCCATTACCAGCAGGCATTGCATTCAGTGTTCTGCTCATGCTATCAACGCCTGATTCTATTGGGGATCCCATATGTGAGGAATTTTCAAATTTGAAATCTCTGAAGTTTTTAGACTATGTTTCTGCACCACTTGCTCAAAAGCATCAGAAAATAATTTTGCATTCCTAGTGGTACAGATAGTACAAGCATTTGTATTATCATGTTCATGCATATGCTGACTAGTTTCTTGCCCTTTTGTGGCAGATGTGGTCCTAGTTAGTTATTGTAAATTAAAATCTCCTAGACAATTCTTAACAGTCGAAGAAGACCAAGATTGAGATGCAGGATCTGTAATTTCAGGAGGTCTTAAACAATTGTTTTGCATATCCTTTGATAGATGTCCTTCACCATCATGAGTGACAGATGGCTTTGCACAAGCAAGTATAGGACCAGATTGTCTAGATGGAACAAGACTTTCAGGATGTAGGTTCCTCAATTTGCCTCCTGGCAAAGGGGGATCTCGATCACATTGTGTAACAGATACTGTTTGAGCTGTTGTAATGTCACACGTAGAAGGAAACTGTTCGGAAATACTCTGCAATGCAGAAGTGAAGTCATTTTCCTCCATTTGCACTAATGCATATTCTGACAACCTTACTAAACCGGGAACTGTTTTGGCACTTTCGAAACATGTTGGAGCCTTCCTGGAGCAATTTCAAAAAAAGCAGGACGAAGCATTCCATGACCTCTATGACAAACATTTTCCTTTGATGTATTATTGAACACATCATTACATGTTGCCCTTTGTACATCAGGTGCTACTTGACCATTTTGAGTGCAAAAAGCAGGATGTGATTGTACAGATTCCATCTGTGTTTGTACACAAGGCCTTATATTGGCATTTGCAGAGAGAGCAGAGGCACTTGAACCATTCAACACTGCCTGAGATTTGAGAAAATGTGTAGACTTGTTGTGGCTAATCCACAACACACCCCAAAATTGGGGGCCCACCTTTTTGCATGCTTTCAAAGAAGAAAACAATGACCCAGATGCTAAGAAAATCAAAGAAAAAGGCAAAAATTTCACTAAGGAAAAAAGTTGTCGCGATATCGCGACATGTCGCTCTGTCGCGGCAGAAAGTCGTCGCGATATCGCGACATGTCGCTCCGCCGAAAAAGAAAAAGTGTAGCGAAATCACGACATGTTGCTCCGTCGCGGCTGAAAACGAAAAAGTGTAGCGAAATCGCGACATGTTGCTCCGTCGCGGCCTAGAGAGGAGAGAGAAAGGTAGAATGGAAAAATATAGCGAAATTGATGTGAAAATGGTAAGATAGAAAGGGGAAAAGCGTAGCGAAATCGTGACATGTCACAAAATCATGGTCAACGCAGTCAACGGCAGGTGGGCGGAACCATCATGAAATCGTGACGTGTTTGATTTTCGTGGCTTGAAAATGGGCAAAAGGCACAAAGTATAAAATGGTCATGAAATCATGACAAAAACGAGCCAAAGGCAAATAAGGCCCAACAATGTAGCGAAATCACAATGAAAATTGAGACAAAGCGCATAAGTCGAAAGGCGTCGCGAAATCGCGACGCGTCACGTTTTCGCGGTGCGGGTGAATGAAAAGAGTCTAAGGCACAAAGGCGTAGCGATTTCGCGCAACTTTTGGCGAAACGTTCCAGCCAGACAAAGACGTCGCGAAATCGTGACAGAAAGTGAAGACCATGCAGAGGGTAGAAAATGGTAGCGATTTCGTGACAGGTTGCGGTGAGATGGCTCAAAATAGAAAATGGTAGTGATTTCGACAAGTTGTGGAGATGGAAATAGAAAATGGTAGCGATTTCGTGATAGGTTGCGACGAGATGGCCCGAAACAGAAAATGGTAGCGATTTCATGACAAGTTGCGGTCGAAGCGTACGGAGATGAAAAACGTCATGATTTCGTGACAGGTTGCATTGGCAAGGCTGTTGGCAGGAAAATGTCGCGATATCGCGACATGTCGCGTTTTCACGGTGAAAGCAAGGAAGTAAAGCTGCATGCATAAAAACATCATGATTCACATGGGGCCATTACAGAACATACAAAAAAGTGCTGAACACATGGCAGAAAGGCATGAGGGTCATGGTAACGCTTCAGATCGACAGTTACATTTAGCAGAGAAGACCAAACGTTTCAGGTTCGAGCGAAAGGTCAAAGCATCAAAGAAGCGGGAAAATGAAATGAAGCGTTATGGGAAATGAAACGAAGCGTCACAGAGGGAAACCAAGAGCCGCAGCAGAAAGTTTAAAAGTAGAAGCGAATGTAGATACAAGGGCTGGAAATTGTAAATAGAAAGCATTATTTTTATTGAATAAAGGAGTTTATTTGGCAAGAGTAACTTTTGTGTGTGAAACCAAAAGGAGATTGAAGGCTAAGACTACTGTTATTTCTGTATATCTTTCCTTTGCATTATTTTGTTTTGTATCTATTCGTTTACACCATAATGTGGGTTGCGATAGGTGAATGATAGAATGATGCAAATTATTTATTTCCTTAGAGTCTAGCATCTGATTTGATTTGACTGTGTTTTATTACAGGTCTGTTAGGTCAGGTTGTTTTAGAGTTTCATCTCATAACTTGGGGTTTTGCAGGGAGGAGATTGCTAACCGGATTAACGTCCTTCTTTAGTTTTTCCAGCTGATTCGCATAAAGAACATTTCTGTTTCAATTTTTGATATATTTTAATCTTATTTGAAAATCTGAGTTTCGGATTTTGGTACATTCCAGAATACTTTGCAAAATTTTATTAACACCAAAAGCTAACGTAGAAATAGCAGAACACTTAAACAAAGATAAAATGAACCAATTAACTGTAAAATGAACCTCATGCTAAAGGCACGGAGCTTAAAATGAAGTGGCCTATACCACGCATTTTCTCATTTAAAATCTTTCTTTAAGCCGAAAGATAAAAGAGGTTGCTAATTTATTTTCGGGAGGGTTTCATTAATTTCAAGAGCATAAAAGAAGAAAGGGATTTTTTGTTCTTTCTTTTGCTTTACGCGGTTGGTTATTTTAACAGATTAGGGTTACAAAGTTTGTTGTGAATCATTAAAGGCCCCTTGTTAACAGTTACTTGCAGGATTTAAGTTATTCTAGATTACATTCATTTATTTGCATTAGGTCTTAATTGGTTATATGCATATGAATGTTTGTTCACAAGAAACTTGGAGAAATTAAAATAACAAATTTTCTTTGCAAGAAAGAGTTTCCTGTCAGAGACTCTAGTTGTGTGTTCATTTTGTAAAAGGACAAAATATTCACTCAACATTTTGGCGCTAGAAGGAGGGCCTTCTTTATTGCTTTGTGATTATGATTTGTTCTAACAATTAACGTGGGTAGTTTTGTTTCCACCTATTGTGCTTGCAGGTATAACATTTAGATATTGTATTTTGCAAGTAAGTTGAGAGAAGTCTTTTAAGTTCTAGAGTTTCCAAGCTGGCCCAACCTGAGTACATAGCTACTAGGTCCAAAACCACAGGGGAAACTATTTTCCAAAGCCTTTCTCCCACTGCTAGGAAGCCGAAAAACAAAACATTAGAGATCGAAATACCACCCAGTATACTTGAGTTAGGGATTTCTTTAGACTCAAGTACGTCTAGCGGGCCTGAGCCCTTAATTTCAAGTGCGACAAGAACACCAGGTGTATCTGTCTCCACAGTTCCAAGCATTTCCATTGTTCCCATAGGGTTAACACCTTTGAACAACATGGCCCAACAACAACAACAACAACAACCACCTGCCCTTTGGTATGGTGCGCAAAGTTCCCCCTTAGATATTCCCCGGGCAGTCCATGACTTGCCTAGAAACATTGAAAGGGGATTACCCAAATTCTTGCATGATGGTCCCACAACAGTAGAAGATCATGTCCAAATCTACAAGGATTATATGTTTAGACAAGGGGTTACTCACGAGGATGTTGCTTGCCGAGTTTTCCCTGCTAGTCTAGACCCCACGGCCAATGAATGGTATCGAAATCTTCCAAAGAGGGTCCATCACTTCATGGGCCCAATTAGAAACCGCCTTCATAAGCCAATTTAGAATGTTATTGGATCCCTCCATAATCTACAATTTGTTCGTATCATGCAAAAGATTACCTAATGAGCCCATACGAACATTCAACCAGAGGTTCCAAAAACTATACACGAATCTGACTCGTCACTTTGCGGTAGATCCTACGGTCACCTTGCAATTATATTTCGGAGCCTTAGATCCTTTAACGTCTTTGTTGACTAGAAGGAATCCTCAGGTTACAATGCTTCCTTTAGCCTATGCAGAGACAATGACTCTCGAACAACAAATGAACCTGCCAGGAGCAGGATTGTCTCAATTGACTGGGATGGGACAATATGGTCCATACAGTCAATTTGCCATGATGAACCACTTAATGGCACCACAGGTTCCTATGATGAACAATTTCCAAACACCCACCCAAGTGGCATCATTTCCAAGTTATCCTAATGCCTCCGTTCAAACGCAGGGATTAATTCAAAATAGCCCGATGGGTTTGCCTCGGGTTCGGCATGGGCGTAATTTGTTGACCATGCCGGGGTTTGCTCCGATTAGCACGCCAAGCCCAATGACTTACCCAACAATCACTCCGATTCAAAGTGTGAATCCAGGATGGAATCCACCTGCCCAGACCCAAGCCATTGTACCTATTCCAGAGGTGGCTAATGCAGCAAACACGACTGGACCCAGAATTACAGTGCCTCAACCACAAGGGTCCGAATCCGCCATAGAAAACATGAAGGAAACCTTGGCCAAAGTTTTGGTTACGGTGGGAAATGTCAATAAAAAGGTGGACCAAGCCATGGGTCATAACCGGCCTCATAACCATAGAGGAAAAGGAACATACAACACGCAGCCGAATAATGGGCGAGTACCCAATCCCGTAGCCAATCATGCAGATGTCTCGAAAGATTTTGGAGAATCAGGACCTTGTGACAACGATTGTATGCATTGTGGCCACGGGAAGCATGAGTCTATATTGATCGAGGTTATACATTCCCAAGAAAGTGAAGAAGAGGAGGATGTGGAATTTTTTGGAAACGAAGATGAAGAAACATTGGAAGTTCATGCCAACAAACGTTTTGGGAAAGGAAATCACAAGTATTACACTAGGAGTTCTAAGGAGCCCAAAACTTCCTCTACTCCTCCAAACAACCAATTACTCCCTCCTGATTTCAAAGGAGATGTCAATCCCTCTCCTCCATCCATGGTGGAAAAGTCTAAGATGGTGCAAAACATGTCAAATTCAGAAAAACCCACTTATGACTTGGTGGAAGACATGAAGAAAACTAAGGCCAATGTCTCAATGTATGATATGTCCCGATTATTAGGCCAAGAAGTAAGTCCACCAAAAAGTTTAGATCCACCTGCCCAAGTTCATGAAGCTAAAAGTGTTGAGTCCCGATTGGTTTTGAAAAAGGAAAAATGAGATATACCTCCTTTTTTGATAACCATTAGAATTGCAGGTAAAAACCCGCACAATTGCTTAATAGATTCAGGGGCCTCGGCTACCATTATGCCCCTAGAAATCTAGAAAAAATTGGGACTTACACCAAAACCTTCTAGAAGCAGGGTGGTGCAGCTGGATAGATCAACCATGGAGGAAGTGGGAGAATTGGGTGATGTTCTTATTCAAGTCAATTCAGAACCTAGGGTTCAACATCACATAGACATATTGGTGCTCGACATTCCTATCAAATATGGCATGGTTTTGGGAAGAGATTGGAGTAAAAACCTAAACGGTTACATTGTGATAGATTCTTCACATATGTGGTTGCCGTGGAGGGGAGTGGCCAACCAAATTCGGATTGATAGTGAACCTAGGCTCAAGGAGATGATCACAGAGTACAACAAACCGAATGAGATCCAATACATTGAAGCGGAATTGGGAGCATATTGTTTGGACATAGAAACACCTGAAAGTTCCCAAAATGAAAGGATTGGATGCAACGTTACTGAAGGACATCAGGACATTTGGACTTTAAGATTTGATGGATCCAAGTCCAGACAAGGAGCGGGAGCCGGTATTGAATTATCATGTTCAGACAGAGAGCCTATGTTCGCTGCATATAGACTACAGTTCCCTGCCACCAACAATATGGCAGAATATGAGGCCTTGATTCTCGGACTTCAATTGGCCCTTCGAAAGAAAGTTAAGTGTATCAAGGTCCTTGGTGATTCGGAGCTGGTGGTAAAACAAGTGAAGGGACAATACGTATGTAAGAACAAGCGGCTCAGACTTTACAGAACCAGGGTTAGAGATTTAATAGATGAGTTTGATGCCTTTAACATATCTTTGATCTCTAGAAAAGGCAATCATCTGGCAGACTCTCTAGCCGTAGCTACGAGTATGTTGAAACCAGTGGACCATAAGAAATGCAAGAAATTCTCCATAGAACTGGTCCCTTGTCCCTCGATACCAGATAATGTCACGAATTTCCAAGTGTTTGATAGTGACAGGCACATATTCCATTTTGTCACTAATTCTGGTATATTTGAAAAGCAGGTTATAGATGAAGATGAGAGGGATTTAGAGGAGGCAGATTTGGAAGAAAAAATTATTGGAAAATGTAATAAGATGCCGGATGAGATGGCTTCATTAGAAAAAACTTTCGATATCGGATACCAACCAAGAGAAGGTAAAAAGGTTCCACCTCCCAGAGAAGCCTGTGACTTGGTTAACATTGGAAGTGCAGAAAACCCTCGAGAAGTATTCATAGCAAAAGCATGTACCAAGCAGGAGAAAGATTCCATTGCCAATACATTAAAGGAATACATAGACTGCATAGCTTGGAGTTATAAGGAGCTGAAAACCTATGATCAGAATGTCATAATGCATACGATTCCGTTGAAACCAGACTCCAAACCCTTCAGGCAAAGACAAAGGCGAGTCAATCCATTATTAGAACCCTTGATAGAGAAAGAGGTAAAGCGACTGTTAGAAGCTAAGATCATCTTTCTTGTTAGACATTCCACATGGGTTGCTAACCTGGTCCCCGTGAGGAAAAAGAGTGGAGAAATAAGGTTATGTATCGATTTTAGAAATCTTAATAAAGCCTCACAAAAGGACAACTACCCGTTACCCACCATTGAT
Organism: Wollemia nobilis; assembly: GCA_028583015.1. NCBI lineage: Eukaryota > Viridiplantae > Streptophyta > Pinopsida > Araucariales > Araucariaceae > Wollemia > Wollemia nobilis. Next base: position 8,075,613 of record JAQPPZ010016858.1, on the reverse strand, counting down.
GAAATACTCCAAAAGGTAAATGGGTCGGAGATGATGTCATTCCTGGATGGTTATTCGGGATATAATCAGGTCCTTATCCATCCTAGTGATAGGATGAAAACCGCTTTCACCACAAGGTGGGGCACCTTTGCATACAAGAGAATGCCTTTCGGACTATTGAACGCAGGTGCCACATTCCAACGAGCTATGGACTTTGCTTTTAAGGGGCTCATAGGTAAGTGCATCATCGTCTATGTAGATGACATTCCTGTCTTTTCTAAGAACAGGGAAAACCACGTCAGGGATCTAAAGAAAGTCTTTCAAAGATGCAGGGAACATGGCATTTCTCTCAACCCAAAGAAGTGCATTTTCGGGGTAACGAAAGGAAAACTATTGGGACATGTGATATCTAAGGATGGAATTTCCATTGACCCTGAAATAATAGAGGCCATACAATAGATTCCTTGTCCCAACAACAAAAAGGGGTTGAGATCATTTTTTGGGAAGATCAATTTCGTCAAAAAATTTATTGCAGATTTTGCAGAAATAGCAAAGCCTTTGAACGACATGTTAAAGAAAGAGGTCCAGATCAAGTGGACAGATGAAAATAGAGATGCTTTCAAAAATATCAAGGACGCGATTTCTAAAGCCCCGATTTTAGTGAGTCCCGATTATACGAAGCCTTTCTATATTTACACATTTGCTTCGGATCACTCCTTTGCGAGTGTTTTAACTCAGAAGAGTGAAGGCAACATTGAAAATCCTATTGCCTTCCTGAGTAGTCCTCTCAAAGATGCGAAACTGAGATACTCCATCTTGGACAAGCAAATGTATGCTCTAGTCAAGACCGTTAAAAAATTTAGGCATTACATAGTCCACAGTAGGGTGTTTGCTATAGTCCCGGATCCTGCAGTCAAAGCCATGTTCATACATAATGAATTAGGTGAAAGGCGAGGTAAGTGGATTTCAACTTTGCAAGAGTTTGATCTGGAGATTCAATCCATGAAGATAGTGCGGGGACAAGGGTTGGTTAAGGCTATAGCAGAAAAGGATCTCGCAATTTCATGTCAACATTATGAAGTCGCAGATATAACCAAAGATGAGTGGTATGCAGATGTGGTGTATTTTCTACTAAATGGTAAATGTCCACCGCATTTGAATTCTACTCAACGAAGAGCCTTGCGCTTGAAGTCTGCTAATTTCCTAATTAGATCTGGCACGTTATACAAGAAAAACCATGAAGGTATTTACCTTCGTTGTGTTGATCAGAAAGAGGCAGTGCAAATACTCGAGGAATTTCATGGTAAACATGGGACAGGACATGGGTCCGCTAATGCCACAGCCCATCAAATCCTTAGAGCCGGTTATTATTGGCCTCGACTGTTCAAAGATGCCCATACTCATGTGAGGTCATGTCATACATGTCAAACTGTAGCCAATAGAGACAGGGGTGCTTCCATGCCTTTACAATCCGTAATTGAGTCTAGACCTTTTGCGCAATGGGGCCTAGATTTTGTTGGGATTATCAGTCCCAATTCATCCGATTCCCACAAATACATTCTGACAACTACGGATTATTGCACAAGGTGGACCGAAGCTATCCCCACAAAGAATGCTACTTCGGAGGTTGTTATTAAATTCTTAGAGGATAATATTGTCACTCGGTTTGGGATGCCTAACTCCATTGTAAGTGATAATGGTTCAGCTTTTTCCTCTTTGGAATTTTCTAATTGGGCATTTGACAATGGTGTGAGTTTAAAATTCTCTTCCAATTATTATCCGCAAGGCAATGGATTGGCTGAATCTTCTAACAAGAATTTGTTATGCGTCATAAAAAAATTGTTGGAAAGAAATCCTAGAGATTGGCATAACAAACTTAAGTTGGCTCTTTGGGCTGACAGAATCAGAGTCAAAGGATCAATAGGAACATCTCCTTATCATCTGGTTTATGGACAAGATCCCATTTTTCCTACAAATCTCAAGTTACAAACACTGCATTTCATGAAAGATTATTTCGGAACTGATGATAAACTTGAGTCTAGACTAACACAATTAATGCATCCGGATGAAAAAAGGGATGAGGCTATGCTTCATTTTAGTAAACACCAAGATGTAGTAAAAATATGGTTTGACAAAAAGTCTAGAGCCAAGGCTTTTAAGTGCTGTTATGGGATAAAAGACATGAGAAGAAAGGGGATCATGATAAGTTTGACTACTTATGGTTGGGTCCGTACTCAAATTTTAGAAGTCCTAGGGGAAAATAGTTTTAGACTAAGAACCTTGGATGGAAAGGATTTGGCATTACCTGTCAATGGGTTGCACTTGAAACACTATTTCCAGGCTTGAAGCGGCTGGGGTTTTGTATTATATGTAATTATGCCATGCTTTGTTTCTTTTGTGTGTGCAGATTTGATATTTAAGTTGTTTTTGTTTGACATGTTTAGGTTTTGTATTAATGTCGTGCTTTGTTTCTTTTGTGTGTGCAGGTTGGACGTTTAGGTGGTGTATTTATTTGACATGTTTTATTTTCTTATAAAAAAAATAAAAAAATAAAAGTTTGAAATGTTAACACATGCCTAAGATCGGGAAAATATGAAACATTGGAATTATGTTGTAAAAAGCTCCACATGTAACACAAACAGTTAAATAATATCGTTTGAGGCTTGTGATGCATGAAGTAGTCAGTTTTACAAATTATGGCAACACTTCATCTGCAATTCAAAGGGCAATGCATTCATATTACATCTCACTTTGCATATACATGCCATCTTAGTTGCATATGCATTTCAGATACAAATCATTAAAGTGTGTCAAATCCTCTTAGGGTTATGCTACAACATAAATAAAAAATCCTAAGGTTGGAAACTGAGCCCCGAGATATCTAGAACCAAGCACATTTTATACACATTAAAAAGGATCTTGAGCAAAATGATCAAAACCTTGCTTGGAAGAAAAGGTCAAGCGAAAGAAATATTTCATGTCTATCCTATTATGCAACATGATCCTTAAAACAATGGTTTTTACCACTTCCATTAAGCTTAAAGCCTAAAATCAGAGTAGTAAGGATAGGGTTAAGTCCTCATCGAACTTAGGTTGAGGATCCAACTCCCCAAAACTTTGATTTGACCTACATGGAGTAGTAAGGATAGGGCATAATTCTCATCTCGCCTAGGTTGAGAATCTGATTCCCCAAAGCTCCTATGTCTCATTTCATGATAAAGCTTGGATTGGAAGGATCGTACTACTTGTCCTCTCGCAAAGGATGGGTAGTCATCCCCAAGGTCCAAGTAATAAAATTAATATTCTCCATTTTCATCTAAAACTTGGATTGGAAGGATCGTACTACATGTCCCTAGCAAGGATGGGTAGTCATCCCCAAGATCCAAGAAGTAAAAATTAATTTTTCCCATCTCATCTTTATATTGGATTGGAAGGATCGTACTACTTGTCCTCTGCAAAGGATGGGTAGTCATCCCCAAGGTCCAAAGAAATGAAGTTAAGTCATGGATTATGGGGTTAGGTATGCCCATGCATGACAACATGTCTTGTCTAAAAAACAAGACCACTGACCGTTCAAAGGGTTAGACTAGCATGACCATTTCTTCCATAATTGGTTAAATTATTTTGCTCAAAGTGAGGTAATGAATTCCAAATCAGAGTAGTAAGAATAGGGTTAAACTCTCATCTCGATTAGGTTGGGAGTCTGATTTCCCAAAGCTCGATTTCACTTTCACTTACACATGGGTTCAAGATAGTAGTGACTCATAACCAACTTTGGGATCTAATAAAACAATTCATTATACACATGGTTGATCCTAAGAGGGTTTGATAATCTTGAATATTTGTGTATGATATTAGAAGGTCTATGCATTTGTAAAAGCAAAATCTCTAAGCATATTTATTAGGTTACACAAATCATTCACAGTCTCACATATGCATGCATGTAAAACTCGACAATGGAATGTTGATCAAGTTCAAGCGATATGGAATGAAAACAAATAGCACACACCGAGCTAATACTAATGATTCTGATGTTTCATGTACTTCTGATCTGTCGGTATTTGTTTATCTTTTATGTGCTGACGCCTGTATCTAAGCTTGTATATTTCAGGTTGGGTTCTCACCAAAATGCTCTAGAGCATTTGACAGCAGAGTCACCATTTGTTGTGGCTAATCCACAACACACCCCAAAATTGGGGGCCCACCTTTTTGCATGCTTTCAAAGAAGAAAACAGTGACCCAGATGCTAAGAAAATCAAAGAAAAAGGCAAAAATTTCACTAAGGAAAAAAGTTGTCGCGATATCGCGACATGTCGCTCTGTCGCGACCGAAAGTTATCGCGATATCGCGACATGTCGCTCCGTCACTGCCGAAAATGAAAAAGTGTAGCGAAATCGTGACATGTTGCTCCGTCGCTGAAAATGAAAAAGTGTAGCGAAATCGTGACATGTTGCTCCGTCGTGGCCCAGAGAGGAGAGAGAAAGGTAGAATGGAAAATTGTAGCGAAATCGTGACATGTCACAAAATCATGGTCAAGATAGAAAGGATGAAGCGATAGCGAAATCATGACATGTCACAAAATCATGGTCAACGCAGTCAACGAAATAGGTGGGCGGAACCGTCACGAAATCGTGACGTGTTTGATTTTCGCGGCTTGCAAACGGGCAGAAGGCATAAAGTATAAAATGGTCATGAAATCGTGACAAAACTGAGCCAAAGGCAATAAGGCCCAGCAGTGTAGCGAAATCATGATGAAAACTGAGACAAAGCGCATAAGTCGAAAGGTGTCACGAAATCGTGATGCGTCGCGTTTTCGCGGCGGGTGAATGAAAAGAGTCTAAGGCACAAAGGCGTAGCGATTTCATGCAACTTTTGGGAAAACGTTCCAGCCAGACAAAGACGTCGCGAAATCACGACAGAAAGTGAAGACCATGAGAGGGAGAAAATGGTAGCGATTTCATGACAGGTTGCGACGAGATGGACCGAAACAGAAAATGGTAGCGATTTCAGAAGTTGAAAAAAAATTAGTGGAAGATGGCGAAATAGAAAATGGTAGCGATTTCATGACAGGTTGTGGCGAAGCGTACGGAGATGAAAAACGTCATGATTTCATGACAGGTTGCATTGGCAAGGCTGTTGGCAGAAAATGTCGCGATATCGCGACATGTCACGTTTTCGCGATGAAAGCAAGGAAGCAAAGCTGCATGCATAAAAACGTCACGATTCACATGGGGCCATTACAGAACATACAGAAAAGCGCTGAACACGTGGCAGAAAGGCATGAGGGTCATGGTAACGCTTCAGATCGACAGTTACATTTAGCAGAGAAGACCAAACGTTTCAGGTTCGAGCGAAAGGTCAAAGCATCAAAGAAGCGGGAAAATGAAACGAAGCGTTATGGGAAATGAAACGAAGCGTCGCAGAGGGAAACCAAGAGCCGCAGTAGAAAGTTTAAAAGCAGAAGCGAATGTAGATACAGGGGCTGGAAATTGTAAATAGAAAGCATTATTTTTATTGAATAAAGGAGTTTATTTGGCAAGAGTAACTTTTGTGTGTGAAACCAAAAGGAGATTGAAGGCTAAGACTACCGTTATTTCTATATCTTTCCTTTGCATTATTTTGTTTTGTATCTATTCGTTTACACCATAATGTGGGTTGCGATAGGTGAATGATAGAATGATGCAAATTATTTATTTCCTTAGAGTCTAGCATCCGATTTGATTTGACTGTGTTTTATTACAGGTCTGTTAGGTCAGGTTGTTTTAGAGCTTCATCTCATAACTTGGGGTTTTGCAGGGAGGAGATTGCTAACCAGATTAACGTCCTTCTACAGTTTTTCCAGCTGATTCTCAGAAAGAACATTTCTGTTTCAATTTTTGATATATTTTTTAATCTTATTTGAAAATCTGAGTTTCGGATTCTGGTACATTCCAGAATACTTTGCAAAATTTTATTAACACCAAAAGCTAACGTAGAAATAGCAGAACACTTAAACAAAGATAAAATGAACCAATTAACTGTAAAATGAACCTCATGCTAAAGGCACGGAGCTTAAAATGAAGTGGCCTATACCACGCATTTTCTCATTTAAAATCTTTCTTTAAGCCAAAAGATAAAAGAGGTTGCTAATTTATTTTCGGGAGGGTTTCATTAATTTCAAGAGCATAAAAGAAGAAAGGGATTTTTTGTTCTTTCTTTTGCTTTACGCGGTTGGTTATTTTAATAGATTAGGGTTACAAAGTTTGCTGTGAATCATCAAAGGCCCCTTGTTAACAGTTACTTGCAGGATTTAAGTTATTCTAGATTACATTCATTTATTTGCATTAGGTCTTAATTGGTTATATGCATATGAATGTTTGTTCACAAGAAACTTGGAGAAATTAAAATAACAAATTTTCTTTGCAAGAAAGAGTTTCCTGTCAGAGACTCTAGTTGTGTGTTCATTTTGTAAAAGGACAAAATATTCACTCAACAAGACGTTCCTTTTCTTGTTTGTGGAGAGACGTTATTACAGGTCATTTGCTGTAAATCAGGCATATCATGGCCCAATGTAGTGGTAGATGCAGAAGAAGGCTGCATTAGCATTTCTTGAATTTCAAAAAGATGTGGATCAGTATCTGTTTCTCTCTGAACTAATGTTTCCTTAGGTAATGGACTTCGAGCAGATATAACCTGAGAAGTTTTTCTCTGATAATCAGAATCCTTCACAAGAGAATTAATATGTTTTGACATTCCCTGGGACTTGGGAGAATAGAAGTTGGCTTGTGGATCTTACTGCACAGCTCTGTCCATGCATGGCACCTTCTGAACATCTAGAATTTCTTCAAAATCTAGACTTGAAACTTGTGGAAATGACTCTTTTGACACCTTCTTAGCTTTAGGATGTGATACATGAACTCTTCCTTCATTAAAGACTTCATCATTATCAGATACCACTTTATTTTCATCCAATGGATGAGATCTATGAGCACTCTGTGGAGATGAGCATCTTCCAGGGCCCAATGCTTTTGAGATGATTGGAAATGATGACCTCCGAGGTGCAGTTGAAGAGGCTGGAGGGCGTTGCTTTGTGTTTCTAGAAGATTGTGTATCTTGTGCAGCCTGCTGCAAAGGCACTGCTGCTTCTTGTCTAAGTTTACTCCTTGAGGTGAAGTCCACAATAGGCAGCACATGTTTCGTAGGAGTTTCTAGCAGGGCCTTCTTAGTGGAGTCTACACTTGCCTTTGGTAGAATCGCAATTTTGTCTAAATGTTCATTTTGCAGTCCATCATTACTCAATGATTTCCTCGACCACACCGCCATGCTCGGGATATTTTAGTAGATTATGATTTTTTGTTATGATGATATGCTCATTGTTAATGGGCCAGTTCAATCTGATGTTTCGGTGGGGCACGTGGACATATATGGTTTCTCTTTAGTCTTCCCAGCGTCTTCAGAAGCTATAGCTGGTACTGCTGATTCTGCCTGCACGGTAGGTGGTGGCCAACTATACATGTGGGGTAGAGTAAAGCAAATTGGTGATAATTGGATGTATCCGGTTATTCACACAACGTATGTGGTGCCGATGATTCATGTATAAGCTGGGGTGTAGCTCAGTATTGTGAAAAATTTGTCATATAATTCCCTACGAGGAAAAATTGTGAAGTCTATTTTTTTATTCCGCTACAAAGTGATGCCGCAATTAAGCAAGTTTGTTTATTTTACTGCCTAGAGAGGCATGCTATTGTTTTTTCAGCAAGTTGAAGGCCCCATTCAAACCCAAGTATATGGGTATTTATAGTCGTTGGAAACATTTTTCCATGACGGACACATTGGTAGTGTCCATTTGTACTTCTGAGGCTATTTTAATTGAGTTTTTTAGCCTCAAAGTTTTTCTACCTTGGAGTGCACTTTCGGTTGTACCCCACACTCCCAAGGTACTTGTACGTGAACCTAGTATCTAGTATTCACCTCTATCTACTTGGTGGATGTAGCGGCTAGTTACCCATGCATTCCGGTAAGATGAGGTGACTACCATAAGGACACTTATTCTAGGGACTACAGACATAGACACCCTAGACTCTATCTGATATATATATTTTTTGGATCTACTTCTGAAGACTACAGATGAAGACACTTTAGAAGATTCTCTTCTATTCTTCTTTCTTCTCCTCCACACTAGGGTTCTATGGCTCCTTTTATTGTATTTCATGGCTCATTTTATTTTATGTATTAAGGTGCATTTTTGGCAGAGACCGACACCTTCTAGATTGAGTTCACCATGAGGAGGCCTGCAGAGGCAATAGACCTAGAATTGGTTGACCCTGAGGCACTCATGATGACCCTAAGGCACTTAGACGGCTGACCCAGAGGCAACAGACCCGTGGAAGTGGCTGACCCTGAGGCACTCATGATGACCCTAAGGCACTTAGATGGCTGACCTAGTGGCAAAAAACCCATGGAAGTGGCTGAACCTGAGGCAACATACCGAGATGTATACACAGTGAATCTAGCATTATTCATAGTTGGAGAGCCAAGCACACAGAGCACGAGCCTAGACCAAATCAGCAATAGAAGAGGATGATAGGTTGTTTTTTAGAGAAGTCAACATTAAGGGGGAATGTTGCCTAATGTTGACTTGTTTTTTTTTTTAATTAGGATAGTGCACTTTAAGGGGAAATTTTAGAATTAAAGTGCACTATGCCTTTGTTTTGACACTTGTCATTTTATCATATAGGACTTCTGCCTATATATGTAACTCATTTTTATCAATAAAATTATCCCATCAGTTTCAGTCCCAACATTTGAGAAGTCTTGGACCAAAAATATTTAGCAAAATGACCAAGCTTACCACAATTATAACAATCTTTATTTGATTTGTCACCTCATCTTCCCCTTCCTTTTCCTTTTCCTTGGTAACCACCTCTTTATTTACCTCTTCCTCTTGCTCTTCATCTTACTTGTCCTCTTCCTTGAGTCTCACCTTCCTTGGATGAGAATGCTTTTTCATCACCTCCAAAACTTGATGTAGAACCTTGGAGTCTAGAACCTTGGAGTCTCTCTTCATGGGACATCAAAGAACCAATTAGTGTATCAAATGTTAGAGTATACAAATCTTTAGATTCTTCAATAATAATAGTAAAATGATTCCGTTTATGAAGAAGTGTTCTCAACACTTTCTTCACAACCACTTCAGTTTTTATGTCTTCATCAAGTGTCTCCATTTTGTTTACAATTACTTTAACTCTAACACAATAATCACCTACTCTTTCATCTTCTTGCATTTTGATATTTTTAAAATCTCTCTTCAAGGTTTGAAGCCTCACTTGCTTCACTTGAGTGCTTCCTTGATAGCTATCTTGCAAGGCTTTCCATGCTTCTAGGGTTGTCAAACAAGAAGTAATTCTAGGAAAAATGCTTTTCTCCAAAGCTTCTTGGAGATGGTAGAGGGCAAAATAATTCTTCTTTTGGGTATCCTTCTTACTAGTTTTATCTGCTACACTCAAGGTGGTCTAATATGCATGTTCATTGTAGCCTTCCTCTAAAATATCCCATAACTCTTTGCCTATGAGTAAGGTCTTCATATTGATAGACCAATACTCATAATATAGCCCATTAAATTCAGGAATGGACAGGTTGTTATTGGAAGCCATTAATGCCTAATCAATAAACCTTGTAAATAATAGCAGGAAAAAATGATAATATCTTGTTTACAACACCTCTTCATCACAACAATTTTTTTTTTTTTAAATGACAATACCTCTCTTTGTCAACAAAAAAAAAATAGTAGAAAACTTAATTCAATAGTCTTCTTTCTATCTCCTTTCAGCCAAAATCCATGGAGATGTTCATTGCTCTATGACATCAGTATCACGCAGTCTATTTAAACTAGAACATTCAATCTATGCAGCTTGTTGGAACTCACGTAGGCTTTGGTGTAACATCCACAGTGTGTGCTACCTTTCAAACACACATCTGCACTACAAGTGGGATGTATCACAATATTTCTTTCGCTCACAACACTCCTCACATGGGCTCCTCAGCACGTCATGGTTCACACAAACTTTCTTAGCATGTTAAAACTCATAGGATTCCCACATGTAGGTCAAGTTTCTCCTTTCTACGTTGTGCATCGACAACAATGCCTGTGCTTGCAAATCTCAACAGTGTGTTGCTACACATTTTTTTCTTATGGTAGCATTTCTTATGTCGTATAGGTTACCTCAATGAAAACTAAAAAATGAGAACTAAACAGACTACCTCATAATATGTCACACACCAATTTGTAAGAATTACTTCTAAGTTCTTCTATCACATTTTTTTTTTAAACTCCAAATCATGCTTTGTCTCCTAGTGAGTCTCCTCACAACACTATAGTAATGCGTCTTACGGTTCTTATATTTTCAATGTACAGATTTACACTTCCTTCAATGAACATACAAAGCTAAATGTCTCCTAATTTCTTTGCTCACAGTAGATGTTTCCTCTCATTTACACTAGGTTACCTTTGTCAACTATGATAGGCAATATGTTGTTATTTATTTGCAACTGGTGCATGATGCTTTATCTTGGGCTTTTAAAGAGAGATTCATAGTCAATTAACACATCACAACAAACTAATATCCTACATTAAAGTATTTGACAAAACGTCTATAACAATCGTGGATGTCAAATACGTCTTTCTCCAATATGTCCACAAATTTTAATGTGCAAAAACAATGTCATATTCACCAAGATCAATAGAAAATGGTTTCACCATACTTTAATAGTCTAACATACCACTCAGCATGTTCACTCTCACCTTACTATGAAGCACTCTCAAATGTAGATATGAACTCACAAATGATGGGCAGACCTTGTTCCTCACACTTCTCCTGATGCTCTGATACCAAAATGAGGTTGAATAGTCATTATATAAATATGCTAGCTAAATATTACAATTTATAGTTCTCATCAAGAGCAAAACTTAGTGCAATATGGTTGGATACCATTTATTCTCGTAAAATAAATCTCCAATATTAGGCATATCTCAAAACCCTACTAACATAGCTAAAAAATCTCCTATATGTTGTCTAACCTATTCTAGAACAACATTTACATCTAAATTAGAAAAGCTAATACAAATATTAAACTTAATGCTCTAAAGTCCAACAACATCGATGCATTGAAACATAGTAATATAGGGCAGCAATAAGGAGCTTCGATATTAAACTTTGGACACCATTTCATCACTTTGCACCTCAAAATATTATCTTTTCCAGGATATACCCAATGAAAATCAAATCTATTTTGAAAAGAAATGAAATCAGTGGAGGGCACCTCAAAAATGAATAGGATCACATCAGAATCCAAGATGTAGCATTTAATATTGGGATTTCTTCAGTAGGAATTATGGAAATATCAATATCATTGTTCCAAGAATTAAATTCCACTAGTCTTCAATTATTCCCAAAAAATATCAGCAATAGTTATGCCTTTGAAATAAAACTTTGTTGAAAGGAGGGGACAAAATTTGATTTCACCCAGGCAATTTGGTGTTTGTGCCCATTAATATGCTTTTATCCTCTACTTGATTAATTTCACCTAGAAAATAGAATGGAAAATGACTTCTACAAGAAACTGGGTGAAAATGATTGATTTCGCCCTCAAGAGGGGCAAAAATGATTTTCACCCCCTACCTAGGGTGACTTTAACTTTTACTGGAGCATAAATATACTATTTTGAGACTTTTGCTCCAACCTAGGTGAAATCAATATTTCTACCCAAAATGGGGTGAAATTACATTGGCAAACACCTTCTTTAAATTTGCTTTGACTTTGACTCAAGCAAACTTTACCCGGATGATGTCACTTCATCATTTGTGCCTTGAAAAATATCCTCAACTTGGATTTCATCCAAAACAAGGGCGAAAGATATTTTTGCCCCTCCATAGGGGTGAATTTGAATTTGACTTCACAAGGCACAAATTTAGCTTGATTTTCGCTCGAAAATGTCTTCAATTAGAAATTTACCTTGAAGAAGGGCGAAAATGATTTTTGCCCCCTTTCAGTGGTGACTTTGACTTTGACCAATTTACCATCCATAATTTTCACCCCAAAATTAATTCAAATAGTAATTTTCCCCAACAAAGGGTGAAATCACTTGAAATGCGTAATTTTTGGGTGAAAGTACTAAACTTATATTTTCTTCTGTTGGTAGAATTCGTCTTTCCACTTGGGAAAAATCTTCTTAACATGGTATTTTCACCCAAAAGAGGGGAAAAAATGATTTTTGCCCCTTCATTAGGCCGAAAATGTCTTCCCCTTTATCTTCACTGGAATTTTTCCATTTTTATCGCTCCTTCGATCCTAAGATTTCCTTGCCATATATTTTCCATGATTTGCATTAATTTTTACCAATAAAAACTAGTTGTGTATTTCTAGGGATGAAATCAACCTTATTTATTTAGTGAAATCACTCAAAGGAGGGAAAAAAAATGTTACATAAAAATAGTAAAATTAAAACAACTACACCATTCATCTTATGTTCTTTTAATTTTACAATCAAAATTTAGTGTGGCAAAACTACCAACACTTTTGGTGGTTCTTAGGGTATTCAACTCATCTAGATGCAATAAAACCGAGGCCTTTATCTATTGGGATTAACTATCATCACTATTGACTGCATCATATGGTACATTTTATTTAGTAGCCTCCTCTTTTTTTCTTCCCTCTTGTGCTTGTTTCTCCTACTCTTCTATAGTTTCTTTCTGCTATGCTTCTGTTTGTGCCTGTGCCTCTTGCTTGGTGAGACTTACATTGGTATTATCATATACTAAAATCACCTAAGCCTAATAATATTCATCAAGCTTTGAAGGATACTAGACTGAATCAATGAAAAAGTACAACATCTTGATGTGGTCTAGGTTGACGTTATTAGCTCTCTGACTGAGTTCCAACAGAGATGGTTCGATGCGGGTGAGCCTCTCCATGCATGGTAGTACTTGTTCCTCCGTGATTGGCTCCTCCAAACTATTGATATCTAAAGTATATTTGGAAAAAAATTCCAAGCCACCTCCAATTATTTCTTTGGTATAATCTCTCTCTAATCATCAGGGAAGCTTAGAAACCCATCATCAGCTAATGCGTCAAAATAGACTAGTGAAACACAATGCTCCTGTTAAAACATAGTAGCCAAATTTTAGACCTCTCTAGCCAAATCCAACCTAGAAAATTATATACACAACATAATCCTAGTGCTGGCCCAAGCTCAATCCATCCCACTCAGTGTCTTAACTTGGAAGTTAGACTGAGCTAACACCTAAATATTTTGTGTCATTTCCAAATTGGGTTCCAATTGCTCCTTGGCATACTCCAAGGTCCAATCACCAATGAAAATAATTTTTTGGGCCTCATGAATGTACAACACAACCTTGAGCACATTTACTACCAATATCACACAATATTTGGTTAAATGGCAATGAACTTCTTTGATTTTCTCCTTGGATAAGCCCATTAACTGTGTGGCTTTTTGACTAGATATTTTTGTAAAAATTCAAACTGGGTGGTCAATGTTTGTACTTGCTTATCTACTCCTACCCAAGCTATCTGGTATCCCTTGGTTGCATTCTCCCACTCTATCACTTTTTGCTGCAAATGCTCTGCCTTTGATTTTGCTATTTCTAGTTGCACACTATTTTTGGCCAAAGCTTTATCTAACTCAACAATATTCATCTTAACCTCAAAAAATATTTTCTTGTAATGCTCGTCGTATAGGTAAAGAGAGCTCATATCTACTTGTATATCCCCCAACTTCTTTGTAGTATCAATATTTTTTTGGTCCTCTGTAATGACTTCATAAGGGTAATAACTTGGGGTCATTTATCCTTGAGGCTTTTGGATTTGGGGAATCATTTTCACAGTGTGGGAATCCATAGCTTCGGGGTCAAAAGTGACCTTCTTCAACGTCTTTGCTAGAGATTGAGCCTCTTTTTACTTACAAATTTTTAGCCACTATGATGAACTTTGGCGATCTTGACTTATTTTTTATGCAATAGGATGCTCTAGCACAATCTCCATCTCTAGATCTGGCAACACCTGCAACTCAATAAATGGAGCAAGGGGAAAATGAGCTTGCTAAGGTTCCAGCTTAGGAATGGAAGTAGAAATAGAAATGGTTGGTGGAACACAACTAGTTGAGAGGATGGAGTGATGGGTTTGGCTATAGTTACACTTACTTAGGGAGAAGCTTGTGTACTTATAGCCATAGTATAAATTACTAGAATGGAGGATGAAGGATGCAAAAATAGATTGGGCCTAGATGCAAAATAACTAAAAGAAAGGGAAATAATAGAAGTGGGAATAGAATAAGAGGGAACATCAGTGACTGGGGACTAAAAATGGGAAGCAAAATAGATGTGGAGGGTATACCGAATGGTGGTGAGATAGAAGCAATGACTAAAAAATGGGGTGCAATAGTCATTTAATTCTCAAGAGAAAGGGAAGAGGATAAAGAAAATGTACCTTCAAGCTCCAACACCTTTTGATCCAATGATGAGGGCAGCTGTAATACTAGTTCACCCTTGTCTTGTTCCTCCTCTATCTTCTTCTCCATATCTATAACTTCCATATGTTGGCCAAGCTATCCTGCATGAACCAAAGGAGTATTTATTGAAACATCAGCCTATGTGGCTTTGGTTGTAGGAGGAGGTTTCACACTTAATGAAGAAACTATGCATGTTATTGGATTCTTAGAGAATTTTAAAAAATGAAGCACCTCACGCTTGCTTTTCTTCTTCTATTGGGGCTATACTTTTGGTGACAACTATTTCTCTTCTCTTAAAAGTGGCACTTCCTCAACCACTTGTTGCTCCTATCCAACCATGATATATTCATTGTAAGATATTTGAAAGCGCTGAGGTATGATTTTAGTGAAAGAGATTGGCTGATAATTATCATAGTATTAATCATATATGTCCAAAAATACCTCATCCATCACCAGGCTATAAGATGACCCTATCTTCTCTCAGTGGGCTCTCATAACCCATCAGTTGGTGATTTTCTTCTCAGACCAAGTGGGCAACGTTTCCTTCATTTTTCCAAACAAACCCAGAGGAATAATCTAGTGTTTATGACTTGCAAGGTTATATTCAACCTCCATATTGTAGAAGTTGTGCCACAATGGGAATCTCATCATCTGCTCAATGTGTCATTCAATAATAATACCCCTATGGATTATTTCTCTGCTGCTCAATATTTACCCAAGGGCAACAATGAAAAATTTTGGCTTTAATCAATGTCATGAACCAACCCAAAGGGTCATACTTCCACCACTGAGGTAGCTCCATCATACCCATGTCATGGAGAGCTTCATTAATCAATTTATTCTAGCCAACCTGATCTACTTCAATATCGTCAAAGCAAAATGACATGGTGCATGTAGTTTTATTTCCTCATTTTGCCCCATATATATCATTAATGAAGTCGGTCTGGCAGACAAATTCCATTGCAAAAAGGTACTCTGTAGTAAAATATGGAAGGAAAAATAACTTTCCAGTGAAGCAAAAAATTTGTACCATGATGCCTTGCATTAACAAGAAAATATCTCCTTTATCCTTTGTAATGATCTCCTCCCTCATCGCCATTGGCACTCTCTCACATATACCAAAAATATGTTTGAGGGTGGAGCCCAAAAACATGTGATTAAAATTATAAAATGAATCCTTCCAGGACAAGCTTGGAATACACAAATAAACTGGTAGCTTCCTATCTGCCTCATCAACCTACTTGACTACTATGAAGGAAAAATACCGATGCATGTGGAAGAAGAAATACCAAGCTAAAAATAAAGTGTGTCTGAATGATACTGGTCCTTTGCTCTATATCTTCTCCAACTGGGTATGCATTGCTTGAGCCACGTAATCTACACAGTCAAACAAAATCAGGTTTGTGGTTTGTACTCGCATGCATTGTTGTTGAGGCATAAAATTCCACTTGTGAAATACGTTGTATCAGTACCACTTACCATTTATACATCATGGAATAGGTAGGAATACCAGAAACCCATGCCAATATGGAAAATATGTCTGGACTTTTAAACTCCATCAAAGACCTTAATAAAGTCGATAACTCTCTGAACTAGGGAAAATTTATCAACTGATTCTCCATGAATTGGTGCAACTTCATAGTCAACTAGTACCTCTCTACTTTCTCCTTGAGATTCATTTTTCTAAACATAAAATCCAGAGAAGGCTTCACCCCACATGCAAATTCTTCTCTGAGTTTGCTAGCCGAAATGGTGAACAGTTTGTATCCCTTCATATTCTAAACGACCCTCATGGTAGGATGATAAAACTTTAAAATTACCATTACTAGCTTGGGGTAAGTATGAACATGTGTGCATAGGTACCAGGAAAGTTGCACATGATAGGCAATAGTTAACGAGATGTATTACGTCAAGACTTTCCTGACAACAACTTCCACATCCTGGCGTAATTTTTCCACGTCCTTGTTTGAAATAGTACATTCTCCAATCTGATCTAGTGCATAATAATATGAATCAAGCTCTGTATTTTCATTTCGCTTATATTTTTTAGATTTTTTGTATCCTTGTGCTTTCTTGTGCTCTATAGATTTTTTCGACTCATCAAATTTCCTTCTCATCTTCGTATAATTATATTTTTTGCAACAATCTAATAATCCTACAACAAAGCAGTAATTCAATAAAATTGAAGAATAATTTGTCAGTGCTCTAGAAAAAATAATTTGAATAAGATTTTGATGAATTCGGGTGGATGTGCTCCCTTGGTTCTCTCATTCGACATGTCTTTTCATGAGAACTTAACTACCATCAATGCCCTTGCACTATAAATCTTCCTCAAACTTTATTTCTAGCCACCTTTTATCTTGGAGGGTGCAATATGGGTATTTAACAACTCATTTCAGGAATAATGAATACCACATGGAAGTGATGAGCGCTTTTCAGGGGTGAAAATCATTAACTTCATTGCATGATAATGCTGAAAATATCTTTCCTAAATTTTTTTAGCAAAATTAATTCGAACTCATGCACTTAACTGGAGCTTACTCTAAAATTAGCACAAGCCAACAAATGACATCAATTGAAAGTGCTTGCTTCACCAAAAATATCCTTGGATGAACATACTCCTACAACCGCACTTCAAAAATGCTCTTCTACTTGCTGCTTGGTGAAATCACATGCTTTGCAGTCCTTTTAAAATAATTGGTCTTCAATTTTGCCCCCAAAAAACTGATTGCTAAAAACAAACTTTAACTATGAGTGCTTTGCTTGAAAAAGCAAGGTAAAATTAATTTCACCCCTTTTCTTTTCTGAACTTAGCATTGCCAACTGGAGTTATTAAAAAAACATGTATATATATTTTTTATCTTTTCTTGGAATTTTTCCCCAATAATATCCAAAATTAAAATATGCATGACAAAAATATTTTTTGGGTGAAAATAAAACCTTTTTTCTTTTAATTTTTTTGTTCTTTGTTTTTTTCTTTTCTCTTTATTATTTTCTCCCCTCTTTTTCTCTCTTTTTTTTTTTGGCAATTAAAAATAGGGGCGCTTTTTAATGAAAAAGTAAACTAACACTTTTATTTTGATGTATTCATCCCGAATTAAGACTAAAGGCTTATATAATAATTTTGAGGTAAAAAAAATTGGTGAGACTACTCTCTCTCTCTTTCTTTTTAAAATATACTTTACTCAGAATAAAATAACATAGAAAAATTATGTACATATAGACATACTTGATTGGATTTTTTTCATTGATGGTAGGCCTTCAAATGAAGACCATTTATTGGTAATGGTAACTCATAGCTATCCATATATTTCAAATAAAATGAGTTGACCTGATTCACGCCTAAAATCTGGAACATGCCCTCTCATATCACTTTAAACTTGTGATGCTTGTTAGGCTTAGCCTTGTTTTCATTCCATTTCAACACTAGATCACCTACCTCAAATGAATTTTCAAAAGTTTTCTTTCCAAGTCATTTTTGTGTCATCCGAGCATGCTCCATGAAGGCATTGTATGATTTCTCCATATCTTCCTCTAGATGTAAAATTTGAGCCAACCTCATTCTCATGGGGTTAGATTCATCATTTTTACCATCTAGTAAATGCCATTATTGGAGAGATGACAATTCAATATGAATGGGTAGGACTACTTCTTTCCCATATAATAAGGAATAGGGGGATGTCTTGATGGATTTATTCATTGATATGTGATCAACCCATAATGCTTGGTTCAGGAGTAAGTGCCAACTACGTTTATTATCTCCCAGGGTTCTCTTCAGAATTCTTAGCAAATTCTTATTTGTGAATTCAACCAAGTTGTTTCCCTACAGATAGTAATTAGATGATATTTTTAAATAAATCCCATACTTACCTACAAATTTTCTGATCCTAGAACCAATGAAGGGAGTTCCATTATCTATTATGATCGCGTTTAGTATTCCAAAATGAGTGATTAAACCTTCAAGGAAAGAGTTAACTGTTGCTTGATCCACCTTCTTGGTCGGAATTGCTTCTAACCATCGAGTGAAATAGTTGGTTGTAGTTAGGATATATTTTTGTTCGATAGAGGAATTGAGATCAATGACCCCATTAAAGTCTAAGTCCCATTGCTAAAATGATGTTTATACTTGAATCAGATGGAGGGGAAGTGATGCATTATTGCTTCTGTTGACATATCTCTGGTACTTGTCATAATTTTGATTGACTTTGAAAGCATATGCAAAGAGAGTGGGCCAAAAATAAGCTTTTTTAATGATCTTCAATGCCATTGGTCTTCTTGTATAATGGCCTCCTGATAAAATAGAGTAAAACTCCTCCAGGATTCTTTGTTTTTTATTCTTGGATGCACCTACGAAGTACTCCATCAATATTTCTATAGAAAAGTCCACTTGGCAACATCACATATCTAAGGGCTTGAAGTTTGAATCTTCTTCTCTATAAAGCATTGAGGTGTGAAGGACACCTTACTGAATGTAAATAATTTACAAGGTCCTATGTCCAATCACGATCACCTATAGAGCAATTAGCGAGATTACTTCCACTTATTGAATCTTCAAGTTTGCGAACCATGGATTCGGAGGCAATGCTTTTTACAAGCTCCTAACACAATGATCGACCTTGAACTAGCTTGGTTGGATGTATTTCAACATCACAATCCTAAATTTTAGAGATCCAACTAGCTCTCTTGTCTCCAAGGTCTCCTTAAATGATGAAACTTTGGATATCTAGTTGAACAACATAAACTATTATTTTTCTCTAAGAAACAAAATGCTGAAACTTCTTTAAGAATTTCATCACAACATACACTTGATTTTCAATGAAATTATATTTTTCTTCATGCGGTTGGATGACTTGTCTTAGGAAAATAATTGGTCACTCATCCCTATCATCTCCCTTTTGCATAAGCACCACTATGTAACTCTCTGGTTCACCAACATTATATAGGATTAAATCTCTTGAGTAATTAGGGTTTACCAGGACCAGGGCTTGAGCAATTATTTATTTAATTTCCTTGAATGCTCACTTCCTTTGCCCAATCCATTTAAACTCAACATTCTTATTTAAAAGTTCAGTCATCGGTTTTACCACTTGGAAAAAATTTACAGTAAAATTTTGAACAAAGTTGATTTACTCAAAGAATTATTGTAAATCCTTCTTGCTGGCTAGCAACGAAAGCTTCAGAAGGGCTTCAACTCTATCTAGATCAATAGATAAATATTTCTCTAAAATAATATGGCCCAAGAGCTTTCCTTCTTTTACTATGAAGATGGACTTCTTTGGGTTGATGGATATTCTGAACTCCTGACACTTATCGAACACTTGTCTCAAATGTAAACTATGCTCCTCCCTATTGTGAGATAATATAGTCATGTCATCCAAATAAATCATAATAACGTGATTCAAAAACTCACTAAAAGCTACATCCATCACTCTTTGAAAATTTGTGCCAGTATTTGAGAGACCAAATGGCATCCACTAATAAGCAAAATTTCCCCATTTTGTGGTGAACACCATTTTATATTGGTCTTCATCCTTGAACCAGATTTGGTTATAGCTAGAGAATCCATCCAATAAAGAAAATATTTGAGCACCAACAACTACATGAATAATATTATCAATATGAGGTAAAGGATAATGATCCTTCAGAGATGCATGATTCAATTTTCAAAAATCCATGCACAAGCGAATATATCCATTCTTCTTCTATACAAGGACCAAATTTTCTACCTAGGTAGAATGCTTAATCAGGTAAATGATCTTGGTCTCCAGCATCTTTAGGTAGTTTCACTTTCATCAAGGTTTTAATCTTGGGATTGACTAAACTCTATTTTTTTTGAAGGGTTTCACTCCTTGCAACTCAATGGTATGCTAGATCACATATTTGTTGTAGTATTTTAAATCCTGGTAGCTCCAAGAGACAATGTCTGGATACCCATCGCACAACTTCTTGATCTACTACAAGTCTCCTAAGTGCAATCAGTGATAACTTTGATCGACTTCTCGGGTCCCAACTGCAGTTCAGTGTACTTATCATCCACTTTGATATTATGCTTTTTAGATCTATCATTTTGATCAAAGAGACTCTCAAGAATAATCAATCCTTTTGGGATAATATTATTTTGCAACTGGATCAACCCCTCAGATTCTTCTTCATCAAGTGTTCTTTTCTCCATAGTACTAGCTTCTCTTATCAGGAAATTTATAATTTGCTTGTCACTTTTGAACACTTGCTAGTAGATATTTTTGTCAAGGACTGAAGGTCTATAAACTAACCTTATAGGCGTAAGATTTCTCACCATGTGCTCGACTGGAGAAAAATTAGCACCAAGGGATGCAAAAATATCTACATGTTTGTTATGTTCTCATGAAATAGCTTGAAAATTCAATGATGTAAAAGATTCAAATAAATTCCATACTTTTTTGTGGTATGCCTTCAGGTAGTGCTACTTAGAAATGCACTTACTCATTACCTAGTTGATGATTAGCTTAGAATCTCCAAAAATATGTAGTTGTTTGATCCTGAGCTTCTCCACTTTCTTTAGACCTAAGTAGAGTGCTTCATACTGGAAGCATTATTTTTACAACTCCAGATCAACCGATGAGAGTACATATTTTGTATTCTAGAAGGATAAATGAGAAAAATTCTAGCTCCTACACCATTCTTTCACCTTGCACCATCAAAGTACAACTTCCATAATTGATCCATAGTAGGATCTTGATCATCAGACACCTTCAATTTAGCTTTTTTAGATTTAGTAATGGTGTAAAAACCAATTTTAGACTCCATCATGACATTAAAATCAACCATTGAAAACTCATATTCTATTCAAAGTTCATCCAAAACTTCTTCCATCAAATCTAATTCTTCCAATTCTTCAATCATCAAGTTGACAGAATTCATGGGTTTATCTTCTTCTTCAATATTCTCTATGTGATAAGTCGAAGGATTTTAATTATAGATATGGATTATCCTTCCTTTGATAGAACTTGGCAGTGAATTCGTGTGACAAGCACATGCTGAAGTATGGCTCTAGATCAACCATGACCACCTCTTGGATCACAGTGATCTAAGGAATTTTGAGCAAAAAAATGGGGATGTCCTTGATGACCCCAACTATCCTCACATTGGTTACATCTAATTGTAAAACACCAAGGTTATTTCTTATATATTCCATACCCATAATATCACAAACTGCCTTTGGCATGATAGTGATCGCAAAACTAAAATCGATCATGAAATTATGCACAATCTAGCCTTCCATCCTAAGAGACAAGTATAAATGGGTGGTCTATTATTTCTAGTGGTAGAAGTCATTAGAATTTGAGCTAACACCATCTGAGTCATATTCTTCTCCCTATATTTCACAATTTTTAGTGATTCTTGCAACAAGTCCACATGTCCTAGCAATTGCAATGCATCATAGAGACTCACCTTGGCTGGAATCCTCTTCAATTCTTCAACGATGTTGTATGAAGATGCACTAGACTCTTTTCCTTTATTGATCACCTCATATTTGGTCCAATACTACTGTGTAGCTTCTACCCTCTAACAATTGGTCAAGGATGGGTATTTGAGCTTCTCTCTAGCCTGGTCTTCCAATTTGGGTTTTACCTGCAAATTTGAATATTTTTCTTGCGATATCTCTTTTGCTCACAGAGGTAAAATATCTTTTAACAGGATTGGTACATCTGCCTTGAGTGCTGGGATAAGCACTTTTTCTTGTGCTTATTTTTTCTCATTTTTCACCTTTGGATTAGTAGGTACCTTCAAGGGTTCCATTTTAGCTGGGTTCATGGTGACGGGTTATCTTCTAGTTCACGTGAGAACTGAAACTTGTTCTTTAGAAGGGACCTTGAAATTATGATCGACTTCTATAATAATGTTGATTTTACCACCAAAATAACTTTCTACCAATGTTTGCACGTAGTTTAGATGAACCATGTAAGTTTCCTCGCCATGCAGATAATTATAGGTAGAGCACCAGTATGTTTTGTTTGATGAGCCAACTTCTTTGTTTGCCAATACAATCATATTTATTTTAGGTGCCTTGCTGGTTGAAGCTGCTTGCTCCTTGGTGATTGGTGAAGGTTGAAATATCCTAGCTTAGAAATATCTTTCAACCTATTTCTTCTTAATCATTGTGATATCATTGCTCATCGCCCTTATAGCTGAATTCATTGACTACATCTGCTTAAGAAACTTCTCTAGGGGATTAGTATTTGAAGGTACTGGAGGAGCTGATAATGGAAGAGGTACATGTGGAGATGGTAGTGTTGGAAATGGAACCGAAGTAGGTAATTGTGGAATGGTTAGAGTAGGAAGTTGTGGGACAAAAAATATCATCGAGGTTTGAGATGAACTCAAAATCCATGAAGGGATTGGATACATGGGGGACATGGGCAAGGGCTGAGAATATGTATTGGCCTACAAATACTACAAAATATTAGAAAAAATGGGCATCACCATTTTTGGTGGAAGCTTAATGATAGCAATCAGGTCTGCCTCAACCTTTTGTGTAGTAGAATACAAATAAAAAAATGTGTTAGCATGGGATTGTCAGATGGCCATACTAATGTCATAGTTGAAAGCTTGGAGGTAGTAAAATACAACTTGCTTAGGAGTCATTCAAAGTTCATAAGGAACTCTCTACCAAGTTTGAGTGAAATTTTTATTGAAGTCTACGATTTTCTTTTGTAGATGCCTTTGAATGGTGGTAAAATGATGTAATAGAGAGAACATATTTGCTTGTTCATTGAAACTATTGATCAATAATTCAACCCACTGGTCCTAGGTGGTAATAGTGGTAGGTTGTAATGACTGATACCAGTAAAGCAACTTACCTTTGAGAGAGAGAATGAGAAATCTTACCATGAAATCCTCATCCATGATACCATGAATGGTCACTAGAGAAGCCACATCTTAGACATGCTCATAAGTCATCTTGCCTGTACTGTCATAGGTAGGTAAAGCCTTCAATGTTGTTTACAAAATTAGATTCTGAGCTTACAGATTCAAATATCTATAGTGATTCCAGGTTGATACTATTTTTATGGTTGGGGTGGTAGATCAGGGTTATGCATATCGACAAAACTTCGCCATTGGGATGAAAAAAAGAATTTAAAAAAAATTCAAATTTGTAAAATTTTTGGGATTTGGATGTCAACCATTTAGCCAAAAATTTCAAAAAAAAAAAAAATTTAGATTTTGGTTAGTCATCCTTTGATGAGAGTATCATGAATATCTTGAAAATTTGTAAGTAATCCCACATAGATAAAGTACCCTTTCGCCCTAAAATTTTAAAATTTATAAATTATCCTGCCAAACTTACCAAGTATACCTCTATATATAATTAACACCCCAGGGATACATTTTCACTTTTAGACCGTGTTCTATACCCAAAAAATATACTTTCATTTTATGTGACCAGCCGTAACCAATTTTGCAACCAGACGAAACCTAGTTTGCAATCGTTCGAAACTATTTTGACAACCATATCAGTTTCTGCAACCCACAAAAACTAATTTTGCAACAGGAACCACTTCTGCAACCAAAATTATAACTTCTATAGCTGGATCCTATTTTGCAACCATCCAAAGCAACTTCTATAGTAGGAACCTCCTCTACAACCGGAAGGAACCACTTCTACAACTAGATTCTATTCTACAACCGTTAAGAATGACTTCTGCAGTAGGAACCTCCTCTATAACTAGATGGAACCACATCTAAATAATCTCGAACCACTCGTACAACCAAAACTTGTCATGTACCCAAACATAACCACTTTTTAGCTAGATCTTTTCTTGCAACTGGACATAACAAGTTCTATAATCAAAATATTTTTAACCAGATCCTGGTCCGTATCAGACCTATTTTCACACCAAGTTCTTTGTCATTTCTCTCCTTACCATTTTTTTTTTCTTTTTTTTGCCATGTTCTGCATGTTATTTTTCCTAGTTCTGCATGTTTTTATTTATTTCATAACATCTTAGTTAGATTCTTGGGTAAAAAGACCAACATCCAGGACAAGGAGAGTAGGTATTCTTCCTGACGAGTACAGTTGAACTCTTGTCAACTACAACCTTCAGAAAGAGGCCACCCTTCTTGTCTTAAATGTTGGCCCACTTAACCAAAGAAGAGAGTTTCTTTTTAAAGCCTCTGTAAGAAGTGTGCACTTAATCATGTGGGTTAAATAGTCCTATTGCCGATTATTTTAGGAGTTATTTCAACTGATATCATCAAATGATGGTCGATTTTGTGAGATGTGTTTAGATAGCATGAATTAAGGTTACATGTGTTTCTTGCTAAATAAGTACCCATCATCTGTGATCTATGTTTATTTAGATAACATGAATTAAGGTTATATTTGTTCCTTGCAAAATAAGTCCCCATCATCTATGTTTAATATGTCATCTATTCTGGTTGAGCCTTGACTGAATGTTTTATTAATCATATTGATATACATTTACACAGTTTGTTATGCACATGGTCTAAGGCCGACACATATTATGTACCCGGTCCGAGATCGGTACATATTATGCATCTGGTCTGAGACCGATACATATTATGCACCTGGTCTGAGATCGATATATATTATGCACCTGATTTGAGACTGATACATATTATGCACTCGATCCAAGACCAGTACATAATATGCATTTGATCTGATACCAGACCATATTATGCATCTGATCCAAGCTCAGATCAAGATATGACACGTAGCCGACATATTTTTAACTTGGTACGATAAAAATTTGAAATTCACTATTTTTTTCCAATTTTTTTTGGAAAATTAAGGACATTTGCCATGTCATCATACATGCAGTTCATCAAGATTTGTCGGGTTTTCAAAATATTTTCACCATTTTTTTACAAGTACCTTTCGGGTCCTACCTCTTATGAATAATCCTATGGTATATTTTGAGCCATTTGGACTGGAGTGTTTTCTTGGGGAGGAGGAAAGCTAGTGGCTATGCTAATTGAACTTCAAGGAACTAAAAACATACTAGCTACATGTGAAGAGGTTGCTACTGAGGGAATATTTGGAGTAATTAACCTACGATGTTATCCTAACACTTGGGTTTCAAGCTCATAAAACTCAATGGGATATTCAAAAATTTTTGCCTTCGATCTTGTGATCATTTAGGTTAGGTTATGTTTAGGTTAGGTAAAACTGAGTCACCAAATGTTCTAATCGAATATCAAATCTTAATACTTCTTAAATTGGAACTCTTTAGAGTCCCACCAGGTGTGCCAAAAACTGTTGGTCACAAATTTGCCTAAGTATAAAATATGTGCACCCTAGACCTGACCAACATTGAAAGACCAAAGGAGAGAGATGTTGTTCGGTCCAATCTCTAGAGAGGACTGGTTCCCTTACTAATATAATTTGGTTTAAAGTTTAGGGTAGTAGGAAAGCTATGGTAAATGATAGAAATAAATGGGAAATATGGCTATGAGACAGAAAAATAAGGTGGGGATAACCTAGAAGCTAAAAATCAGATCAAGTTTTAATTAGCATGCAACAAAAAGTAAAGCATCAAAACCATTCACAGACTGTAAATATAACTTCCAATAAAAATTTTAGTATTCACCTCTTTATCAAGACTTAAATTTAGATGCAAAATTTAAACTTATCTAATAATGGAAATGAATATAACAGAAATGCTAGGCAAAAAGTGATAGCACACAACACTGCTCCAGGAAACAGAAGCCAACAATATTTTGATTGATGCAGAGAACTCAAAGAGTTTTTTGGTAGAATGTCTATCCTCCTCCATTACATCAAAATGCTTAGTATTTATAAAGGATTTAGCCTATGAAATTAAATGTAAATAAAATAATGCTAGCTAGTCAAAGACCAGCAAGAGCAATTCTCTCCTCGATAACAAGAACGCTCAAATTAGAACAATATTCAAGAAGGAATGATCATGTTTTCATGGAGTGTGCCTGCAAAATCAATAGGAATGGATGATAGAAAAATACTTCATGTGTCAGTGCATCAAAACTCACAAATATCGCATGGCAATCAGGAGCTTGGATATTAAATTATGGAAACCATTTAATCACTTTGCACATCAAAATATTATCTTTGCCAGGAGAGACCAAACGTAGATTAACTCTATTTTGAAAGGAATGAAATCAATGGAGGGCACCTCGAAAATGAATACGATCACACCAAAATCTGAGATGTAGCATTTAATCTTGGTATTTCTTCAACATAAATTATGGAAATATCAATCTCATTACTCCAAGAATTAAATTCCACCAGTTTTCAATCTTTCCCAAAAAATATTAGCAACAGTGATATCTTCGAAAGAAAACTTTACTGAAAGGAGGGGAAAAAAATTGATTTTGCCCAGGCAATTTGGTGTTTGTGCCCATCAATATGCTTTTACCCTTTACTTGATTAATTTCACCTAGAAAATAGAATGGGAAATGACTTTTGTAGGAAATGGGGAAAAAATGATTGATTTTACCCTCAAGAGGGGAGAAAATGGTTTTCACCCCCTACCTAGGGTGACTTTGACTTTGACTTCTGAAGCATAAATATGCTATTATGGGAATTTTGATCCAACTTGGGTGAAATCATTATTTCTTCCCAAAATGGGGTGGAATTACATTGGCAGATGCCTTATTTAAATTTGCTTTGACTTTGAAAGGAGCAACCTTCACCCAGATGATGTCACTTCATCATTTGCACCCCAAAAAATATCCTCAACTTGAATTTCACCCAAAATAAGGGTGAAAATATTTTTGCCCCTGCTTAGGGGTGAATTTGACTTTGGCTTCACAAGGCACACATTTAGCTTGAGTTTCGCTCTGAAACGTCTTCAATTAAAAATTTCCTAAAAAGAAGGACGAAAATGATTTTTGCCCCCTTTTAGGGGTGACTTTGACTTTGACTAGTTTCCCATCCATCATTTTTACCCTAGAATTAATTCAAATAGTAATTTTCCCCAAAAAAGGGTGAAAGTACTTAACTTATCTTTTCTTATGCTGATAGAATTCGTCTTTCACTCTGAAATGAGCATTTATTATTACTTTCACTTCCACTTGGGTAAAATTTTCTTAACATGGTATTTTCACCCAAAAGAGGGGTGCCCTTTCCTTGGGGGGAAACATCTTCCCCTTTATCTTCACTTGCAATTTTCCATTTTCATCGCTCCTTCGATCCTGAGACGTTCTTGCCATATATTTTCCATGATTTGCATTAATTTTTACTAGTAAAAACTTGTTGTGTATTTCTAGGGACAAAATCAACCTTCTTTATTTAGTGAAATTACTCAAAGGAGGGAAACAAAAACATTACATAAAAATAGTAAAATTAAAACAATTGCATCATTCATCTTATATTCTTTAAATTTTACAATAAAAATTTAGTGTGGCAAAACTGCCAACACTAAGAAAAAAATGAAGGTCAGTCATAGCTCCCTTTGTCACGTCGAGCCCTCCTACACTACGAACCTACAACCAAAATACCCCTGCCACTTATTGTCATGTGAAATTCGTTAGGTGGGGGTGTTATCCCACATTTTGCCACAACGGGTCTCTACATGCCCCAAATTGAATGTCACCACATTTCTCTATTGTGGTCAACGTTTATCATGGAACCTGCCCTGCATATCTAGATTGTTGGTATACCACATGTAAGTGATCGATGGGTGGTGGTTTTTATTTGATGTGGATAAATTAATTATCCCATATCTGTGTTGTTTCGCTCCTTGAGCATCGTATAATGTCCATCACACATTAACTTAGTTGACTACCTTAAAGCAGTATCTCCTCTTTGCCATGCACTATGTAGCTCCATCCTATGACATGCCACATTTTTATTCTTCAGTTCCTCACCTTGTGGTGCCACATCCTCATCATAAGTCTATCATCTTGCCTTTTGGTGCCACATCCTCGTCCTCGATTCATTGCCTTACCTTGTGGCACCATGTCCTCATCATAGGTCCATTGTCTTGCCTTGTGGTGCCATGTCCATGTCCTTGTCCTACCTTTTAGTGCCACGTACTCCTTTTAGAGCTCTATGATAGCATTAGAAAACATAAATAAACAACAAAGAAAACCTAAAACATAGAGAATGCATTAACAATACAATCAACGAAATATAAAACATAAAATAAATTGACAATTAACTTACATAACCTAAACATAAAACAAATTAACAATTAAATCACATAACCTAAAATTAAATCAACATAACCTAAAGCATAAAATAAATTAGCAATTAAATCAACATATTTGAGCACAACAATCATTTTGCTAGCCAGAATAGTAACAAAATATTAAGCAATAACATGCAACCTGACTGCTAGCAAAATGGCCCCCATTGGTATTATATTAAAAAAAATCAAGGGATATTTAGGGGAAAAAAAAGAAAAACCCAACTTCTCAATAATATCCCATTAGTTCAATTTTCTAAAAAATTTCAAGTGGGTCCCTAATATTGGGGTTACTTGTGAGATAGTCACAACAAGCCCCATACCTTTAGGGGAGTACACTATAAAATATACTTATTCTACCTTCATAGAGGTAGGAATTAACACTACTCCTTCAATAGTGGGAAAAAGGTTTTGGTATTCTAAAGCCCAACCAAAAGCTATCTTTTCCTCTAGTTGGTTGTAAATGCCAAATTTATATTAGGTGAAAAAATAAAAAAGGGTTTGAATTGAATCCTTAAACACATTATGTGTGATAATGTAAACAAAATTGATCCTCATCTTATCCTCCAATACCCATTTTCCTATGAGCTATGGGGCAAATTAATGGATGAATTCAAAATCTCTTTGATTATACCTACATGTTTTGAGTTATTTTTGGTTGAATGGAAAAAAGAATTTGAGGGTAAGGCTCTCCTATTCCTATGGAATATGAGCCTAGCCTTTCTTACCTAGTGCATATAGTTGAAAAAGAATGCAAGGATCTTCAGGAAAACTATGCAAAGTGTACTATCTCCACATTCAACCATGAGTGCAATATTTTACAATTTTAAACTCTTGGGAGGCCATTAGAACTAATGTGGAAAAAAATCAATTTGATTCCAAAAGAAATAGAAATTCTAAGGAGAAAACTACAAATATCTCTGGGACCAAGCCTATTCAAGGATATTGGAAGCTCAATTTTGATAGTGCTATTAGGGTAACCCTAATCCAATGCTGGATCTTGTAGAATAATCATGGCTCTCCTATTGTCCTTGGTGCTAGCTACGTTGGCTAGAACATCAACAAGCTTGCTAAAGAAAAAATTGTTATGATGGGTATATTAGGCTCTCTTTGTATGTCTCCCTATGCACTTTGTGTGGAAGGAGACTCACAAATTATCCTTAATGCTCTAAAGAAAAGGAAAATTTAGGATTGGGTGCTAGCCATTAAAATTGAGGAATTATAAAAGGCTCTTGGTAGACTTATATTGGTTCACTTCCACCATTTAAAATGTTTGGCTAACAAGCTAGCCAATTGGTTGACCAACTAGGCCCTTGAAAATAGATTTCAAGTAGAATAAATTATCCTTAGAGATGAGATCCAATATATAAATTACTTGATAAAATTAACAGAGTTCATTCAAAATGATGTGGCTTAATTTATTCACCCTCAATTTCAATGCCTAGTTTATTAGATCTAAAGATGTTAGGTTCTACATAAATAGGCTTGAGGATAGATTTCTATGAAACAATTGAAATAATAGTTCAAGTAGAGCATGTAGTAGTGGAACCTAGAAACGAAGAAAGAAAACAAAATGCTTTGTATCATCAGGTAGTAGTAGCACATGTAGTGGTGGTAAATATAGTGTGTATAACATAGGTAGTAGTGGTGCATTAGATAATCTTTAAATATAGTTGTGCACATAGCAATTATGAGTGTAACGAATGTAGAATATATAATTTTCTTGTTTTAGAACTTACACTATATAGTAGAGTCTTATGCTCTACATTTTTTAGTATAAACTAAAGGTTTTTTTTAAATTACTAGAAAAAATTGTATCCATGATATTAATGAATGAATGAAATATTTTTAATTTTGTCCACATGATACCTTATAATTGTTATAGAATGTAAAAGAAAAGAGAAAAATAGATGATGGAAATAAGCATTTTTCCTTTTTAGATATCAACAATAATTCATTTCAATTGTTCTAATTTTCATTTTATGTTGTTCCATAATGTTGTCAACATTATCCATTGAATCTTGTAAATGGTAAATTTTCTATGAAATTCATCATGTCACAACAAATGCTTGTCTTAGATATTGGTATGCAAGACAATGTAACATCACATAATTCTCATCCTCAACTTCTCCTTACATTAAGAGACCATAATAAGCATGCCAAGCACACATGATTATATTAATAAATCATAATGAGCATGTGAAAAATGCACATGATAATGCTAAGAGACTATGATGAGCACACACTTATTCTTTCTTATTTGTACAAAGTATAAAAGTTGCATAGTGTTTCCATGCGATCGCACCTTATAGTTCACAATAAAAATCATCAAATAGAAAACAAAACTTATATTGTGTCGAGATTCATATCACTTTTTAGAAATATTTTAAAACATAAATTCACCATGATGATATCTAAAAAATATGTAAGAGCGATTAAAGATAGTATTGATAAACTCTCTATCTCTGTATATACTCTCTCTCTCTCTACTCACTCAAACACACACACACACACACACACACACACATATATATATCAAGAGAGAGAGATATATAAGGGGTGATGTGCATCCATTTTATTTCACATATATTGCATTGATACAATGGATATGTCATTGGAGGGTATTTATAATGATATCAAATACCCATTTACATGTTAACCTAAAACCGAAATAACTTGAATTGAAGAATAAATTGTAACATACTAAATATATTACACCCTTTAATAAAGGTTATTCATAAAGATGGATGAATCAATATCACTAAGGGTGAATACAAAAATGGTTCCCTTAGGCTTATATGAAGATGTCCATAGGTTTACATAAGTGATGCACGCAGATTTATATGAAGAATGCCCCTAGGCTCACATGCACACTTGCCTATAGGTTACATTAGTAGTGCTCATAAGAACTCTTCTAACACTTTTGGAATTAATCAAATTACACATACTTCAACATATTGTAGAGTAATTTAAGAGTGTTATTTCATCAAGGTTAGGCTCTAAATGATCCAAAGAACTAATTTTGAACTTATCCATACTATTGTGGATGTTAATATTTTAGATGAGGGTCTCAAACATTAAAGTAATAAATATAAAGGTAAGATAATTGATCTTGGATGACAAAAACACATGTATAGGTGCTTTTCTCATGCAGGAGCATCCAACGAAAGGCAAAACACTACAAAGTAGAAAAAGTGTCGCGATATCGTGACATGTCGGCAAAGAAGAAAAAGTGTCACGATATTGCGACATGTCGCATTTTAACGACGTAAATACGAGAGAAGGCGAGAGAGAGAGAAAAGTATCACGATATCGTGACATGTCGCATTATCACGACCAGAAGACAAGAGAAGGCGCAAGAGAGAAAAGTGTCGCAATATCATGACATGTTGCATTATCATGACCAAAAGACAAGAGAAGGCGCAAGAGAGAAAAGTGTCACGATATTGCGACATGTCGCATTTTTGCGACCAGAAGATGAGAGAAGGCGCAAGAGAGAAAAGTGTCACGATATCGTGACATGTCGCATTTTCACGACCAAAGGACGAGAGAAGGCGCAAAGGAGAAAAAGTGTCACGATATCGCGACATGTCACATTTTTGTGACCAAAGGACGAGAGAAGGCACAAAGGAGAAAAAGTGTCATGATATCGCAACATGTTGCATTTTCGTGACCAAAGGACGAGAGAAGGCGCAAGGGAGAAAAAGTGTCGCGATATCGCGACATGTCACATTTTCACGACCAAAAGACGAGAGAAGGCACAAGGGAGAAAAAGTGTCATGATATCGTGACATGTTGCATTTTCATGACCAAAGGACGAGAGAAGGCGCAAGGGAGAAAAGTGTCACGATATTGCGACATGTCACATTATCGTGACCAAAAGACGAGAGGAGGCGCAAGAGAGAAAAAGTGTCGCGATATCGCGACATGTCGCGTTTTCACGACTAAAAGAAAAGAGAAAGAGTAAGAAGGAAAAAGCGTCGCAATATCGTGACATGTTGGAAAAGAAGAAAAAAGTGTCGCGATATCGCGACATGTCACATTTTCACGACTCAAAAAGGGCAGGAAGGCCGAAAAGCAAAAGTGTCGCCATATCAAGACATGTCGCATTTTTGCGACTCGAAAAGGGCAGGAAGGCCGAAAAGCAAAAGTGTCGTGATATCATGACATGTCACATTTTCATGACTCGAAAAGGGGTAGGAAGGCAGAGAAGCAAAAGTTTCATGATATCACGACATGTCACATTTTCACGACCAAACAAAAGAAAAAAAATGCAGGCGGTTACAGGGGCCGTTATAGAGGAAATTATCGAGCGACGGGTATACCGAACGTCATCATTGGTTGACAGGCGGACAAAGTCTACAGTGGTAGCACTGAATAGCATGTGGCACCAAGGTGCAATGAAAGTAGACGAAGATCAAGAGTCAGAAAGAAAGACATTTTGAAAGCCAAGACAACGAGGGGCATGGGAAATGAAACGAAGGGTCAAAAAAGGGAAATAAAGAGTCACACCAAAGATTTTAAAAGGGGAAGCGAAGGCATACACAAGGGGTTAGAAAACTGCTGAGACAAAGTTGTAGACATGAAGGCAAAAGGAGAGGGCCATTCTGGACCTATTTGGGCTATTTTTCTTCCAAGGTTGGAAATGCTGTAAAAAAAAAAAAAAACTATCTTTCGAAATAAAGGAGTTTATTTGGCAGACTGTTGCCATTTCTGTAAATATTTTCTAATTTTTTGAATGAGAATTGGGTTTGTTGGTTCTTGAAATTTTGGCTCTCCATCAAGTGGTATCAGAGCAGGAGTTCCTGAGTGTGTGAGCAGATCATCGAAAGTGAGGCAGTTTGCACCAGGATCTGTGGAAGAGCCTAGGGTTCCTGAGTGTGTGAGCAGATCACCAAAAGTGAGGCAGTTTGCACCAGGATCTGTGGAAGAGCGTAGGGTTCTTGAGTGTGTAAATAGATCATCGGACATGAGGCAATTTACACAAATATTTATGGGAAGAGAGTGAGGAAGAATGCCTCCACGAAGAAACCATGGTGGTGGGAGAAATGTGGTACCTGAAGAAGATTTCAGAGCTTTGCAGAGGCAAGTACAAGCCCTATAAGAGGATTTGTGAAGAGGGGTTGAGCCAAGGAGAGGAGATCGTAGTGAAGATGAAGCTTGGGAGGTTGATGATCCATCGAATGAAGAAGAAGTAATGAATCCTACAGAAGCTAGATTAGTTAAGGCCATATCTCGGATCGAGAAGAAGACAAAGTTTGATGTCTCCACGTATTCTAAGAATCTCAATCCAAAATATTTGATTGATTGGATCAATGATATGGAGGAGTATTTTGAGTATGAGGAGGTTGTAGATCCAGATCGGATCAAGTTTGCAAAAATGAAGTTGAAAGGCCATGCTTGCATGTGGTGGAAAGAAGTGCAGCTAGAAAGAAATAGAAGCGAAAAGGAAAAGATAACCAGATGGGATCGAATGGTAGAGAAGTTGAAGAGACAGTTTATTCTTATAGATTATGAATTGGATCTATTGAGGAAAATGCAAATTTTGAGACAATCAAGCAAATCTATCAAAGAATATACAGAGGAGTTTTACCAGATCTCAATCAGAACTGGCCATTCTGAGGCTAACAAGGAGAAGGTAGCCCATTACATCAATGGATTGAGAACCAGTATTCAAGAAGAGTTGCGTCTAGTTAGGATGAGCACCATTGAGGATGCTTACCAGTTTGCTCTGAAAGTTGAAGAGAAGCTGAATAGAAGGTTTGAGGGTAAGTAGAAAGGAAGAGGTCATGGAGAAATAATTGGTGGAAGAATAGTGGAGGACAAGATGAGAAGAAAGAAGAAGCTAGCAGTAGTCAGGATCAGAAGGGAGATAATGATTACAGATCCTATGGTCAGAACAACTACCAAATATGAAGAGGTAGATCTGGACGTGGATATGGAAGAGGAGGATTTCGTGGAACCTATTTCCATTGTGGGGAAGAGGGACATCAGGCATATAAGTGTCCCCATCACCAAGAGAGGATGAATAGGAGACCTGAGGGTCATGCCAGAGCTACTATAGCAGATGAAGGTGCTAAATCAGAACATTCTGAGGGGGCAGAGAGAGGAGAAGTTATGGTCACAAGGAGGATCTTGTTGAATGAGGAGAAAGAACCAGACCAGAGGAGGAGCCTGTTATGCACGAAGTGCAAATGTTCAGGTAAGGTCTATAATGTTATTATAGATAATGGTAGTACTGATAACTTGGTCTCTGAAGAAATGGTTACCAAGTTACAGCTAGAGAGGAGGAGACACCTGCAGCCATATCGGATTGAGTGGTTGTGAAAGGACCATAGGGCATTAGTCAGTGAATAGTCCTTAGTCAAGTTTAATATTGGGAGATACCAGGATGAGGTCCTGTGTGATATCCTACCTATGGATGCTTGCCATATGCTATTAGGAAGACCATGGTAGTTTGATCGTCGTGTAGTCCATGATGGACATGCCAACACTTACTCCCTAACAAACGAAGGAGTGCACCATAAAATAAAGCCACTGAAGGAGATGGATGAAAAGAGTTTGCTGACAATAATGAGAGTGGAATTTGTGGGGTTTGAAGAACTTAAGGGTTTGTACCTTGCAGACCCAGATTTTGTTGAAGCTTGGAGAGCTTGTACAGCCCCAGTTAAAAAGAAGGTGACAGAATGGTACAGAAGTGAAGGCCACTTCTCAATCCATCCTGGTTGTCTGATGCGAGGAGCATCCAACGAAAGGCAAAATACCACAAAGTAGAAAAAGTGTCGTGATATCATGACATGTCGGCAAAGAAGAAAAAGTGTCACGATATTGCGACATGTCGCATTTTCGTGACCAAAAGACAAGAGAAGGCGCAAGAGAGAAAAGTGTCACAATATCGTGACATGTCGCATTATCACGACCAAAAGACAAGAGAAGGCGCAAGAGAGAAAAGTGTCGCGATATCGCGACATGTCGCATTTTTGTGATCAAAAGACGAGAGAAGGCGTAAGAGAGAAAAGTGTCATGATATCGTGACATGTCACATTTTCACGACCAAAGGACAAGAGAAGGTGCAAAGGAGAAAAAGTGTTATGATATCATGACGTCGCATTTTTGCGACCAAAGGACGAGAGAAAACGCAAAGGAGAAAAAGTGTTACGATATCGCAACATGTCGCATTTTCACGACCAAAGGACGAGAGAAGGCGCAAGGGAGAAAAAGTGTCATGATATCGTGACATGTCACATTTTCATGACCAAAGTATGAGAGAAGGCACAAGGGAGAAAAAGTGTCACGATATCGCGACATGTCACATTTTTGCAACCAAAAGACGAGAGAAGGCGCAAGGGAGAAAAAGCGTCACGATATCGCGACATGTCGCATTTTAATGACCAAAGGATAAGAGAAGACACAAGGGAGAAAAGTGTTGCGATATCATGACATGTCGCATTATTGTGACCAAAAGACGAGAGGAGGCGCAGGAGAGAAAAAGTGTCACGATATTGCAACAAGTCGCATTTTCATGACTAAAAGAAAAGAGAAAGAGTAAGAAGGAAAAAGTGTCACAATATCGCGACATGTTGGCAAAGAAGAAAAAAGTGTCGCGATATCGTGACATGTCACATTTTTGTGACTCAAAAATGGTAGGAAGGCCGAAAAGCAAAAGTGTCGCGATATCACATGTTGCATTTTCGCGACTCAAAAATGGCTGGAAGGCCGAAAAGCAAAAGTGTCACGATATCGCGACATGTCGCATTTTCATGACTCGAAAAGGGGCAAGAAGGCTGAAAAGCAAAAGTGTCATGATATCGCGACATGTCACATTTTCATGACTTGAAAAGGGGTAGGAAGGCCAAAAAGCAAAAGTGTCGCGATATCGCAACATGTCACATTTTTGCGACCAAACAAAAGAAAAAAAAGGCAAGCGATTACAGGGGCTGTTCAGAGGAAATTATCAAGTGGTAGGTATACCGAACATCATCATTGGTTGATAGGCAGACAGAGTCTACAATGGTAGCACTGAACAACACGTGGCACCAAGGTGCAATGAAATCAGACGAATATCAAGAGTAAAAAGGAAAGACATTTCGAAAGTCAAGAAAACGAAGGGGCACGGGAAATGAAACGAAGGGTCAAAAAAGGGAAACAGAGAGTCATGCCAGATATTTTAAAAGGGGAAGCGAAGGCATGCACAAGGGGTCATAAAACTACTGAGACAGAGTTGCAGACGTGAAGGCAAAAGGAGAGGGCCATTCTGGACCTGTTTGGGCTGTTTTTCTTCCAGGATTGGAAATGCTGTAAAAAAATAAAATAAAATAAACTATCTTTCGGAATAAAGGAGTTTATTTGGCAGATTGCTGCCATTATTGTAAATTTTTCCAAGTTTAATGAATGAGATTTGAGAATTTTGTGTGACCAAATTTTGGCTCCCCATCATTTTATTAAAGAGAGACCACAAAAAACCATTATTTTCATGTCAAAAACTACTTTATTGAACTTGAAGTTTGTTAGAATAGAAGACATTGTGTATATTCTCGTTAGATTTTTTTATTAGATAAATCAACTTCATAGATATTTAACTAATCTATTAGGATATATTCACCTATTGCCTATAAAATAAACACTCAACACCTTCTTGTATATCATCATTCTACTAGTATCCTTCTTAATTATGCATTTTTACTTATATCCAAATATTTGATTACTCATTATTATCATCTCATATTATTGAAATCCCTTTCATTTTATACCTTTTGAAAATAATTATTTAATTATAGCTTCCAATTTTCTAATATAACTTTTCTTCTTGATGTTTTATCTTTAAAAATGCTACTCAATAAATATATTGGTAGGTAGGTTTATTTTTCACAATTTACTTCAAGTTATAATAGTTTAAATATAATGGACATTTATAAATTTTATAATGATTTAAATATATATAATATTGATAAATCATATACTTTGTGTGAGACAATTTATGGTTTTTTTGAAACATATAATAACAACATAAGCATTCAATAGGGGCCACCCTCCCCGTGAATTGAGCTTAGATATCCACAAGGAGAGCCCAATGCCTTTACCATTGTGGTTGAATACAATTTATGGTTTAGATGTTGAGATGGTCATAATTAGATTTTAACAAAATAATTATTAATAGTATAAAAAGTGTTGATAATATTTTATTATAAAAAATATTATAAAAATCATTAAAAAAATTAATTATTTTAATATAGTAAAATAAATAGATATTATATCACTTAAATTATTTACAGAATTATTTTCACTCATTATAAACTAAGAATACTATAATAATAAGAAATAAAAAATCCTAAGGAAACCTAGGGTATCTATTGAGTAGACGAAGTGTTTTCTAGTTATAAAATCAAAGATGAGATTGCTACCCCAGGAGGGTCCAATGGGGATGCCTCCAAATCCTCTCTTAGATAGATAGAGTTCATTTGTATATTTTTTGAAGGAAAAATATTCAACAGAGACTAAAGAAGCATACAAATTTGTACTAAAAATGCTCTCTACAGTTGTAGGAAAAAGATCGACATCTCAAAGAGTCGATGGATGCTTTCCACAATTAGAATCAATGTCAAATATCATCATAGAGCAAAGCATAGTAGAAGAAATAAAATTATATTGAGCCAATCATGACATGTTCTATAAATTTATGGGTATTTTTCCTACCCTAAACTTTTTGCATTCATGCGTTTGGTAGAACTAAGAGTCTCTTGGTGAGTATTCTTTGTGGTTTATTAGTAATGAATATTCTATTGTTAGTTTTTCCTCACTTTCTAATAGAAATGTTGGACATTTTGAGTATATGAGTTGTCATTGATGTCAAGAATGAATGGTCATTGATGTCAAAATTTAGTAAGCAATGCAAAGGGAAGCAGTTCTGCAATCCATGCAAAAAGAAGAGTCCACCTTCAGTTGGTCAAGACTCGATTCTAGGTAGTCAGATGTGATCCAAAGTGCAAAGAAGAGGCCCAAGAAAATAACGTTATAGTATTTTAATATAATATTATAAAGGGAAATTTAAATTAATTATAAATTAATTAATATAATGTTATTATAAATTAGTTAATTAATTAATTTAATTAACATTCAAATTTATTTAAATTAATTATAATTTAATTATAAATTAATTTTAATTAATTTAATAAACCCTAAAGAGGGTTATAAGGCTAAGTCAAAAATTGAATTAAAAAATTGATTTGGTGCACCGATGTCTTAAGGCATGAAGCATTGTGTCTAAATGGTGGAAAAACCTTTGTCTTACAACCTCCAATGCAATCAATCGAATTCCCATGCTCCATTGTTTTGTGCACAAAAAGGGAGAGGATTTCCACATTTTTGTAAGGTATCTGGTGGTAGAAGTGAAAGAAATAGGATCGAGGATCCTTATACCATGCACAACGTGGTGTAGCGTAGTTGACGACAACGAAAGTGCTAAGTGTTTCGGTAGGTAAGAAGTGTTGGGTTCTGTTGAGCAAGGTGCAACAACAGTATTGTCATTGTTGTCAACACAGTCAGATAGATTTGTTGATGCAGTGGACAGGAAGTTCAAAAGCTATTCAGATGCAGAAGATAGGAGTTCAAAAGTTACTCAGAGTATGTATAGTGATTTTCCAAGAAGACCGAAGTGGCCCATATGCAAAAGATCAAAGAAAAAGACAAGTAAGAAAAGTGTCGCGATATCGCGACATATACAGTAGGCAAGAAAAAATGTCATGATTTCGCGACATGTTGGAAGAGAGAGAAAAAGTAGGAAAAACTATCACGATTTCGTGACATGTTGGAAGAGAAAAAGGTAAGAGGAAAAACTGTCGCAATTTCACTACATGTTGGAAGAGAAAAATGCAAGAGGAAAAACTGTCGCGATTTCGCGACATGTTGGAAGAGAGAAAAAACAAGAAAAACTGTCGCGATTTCGCGACATGTTGGAAGAGAAAAAGGCAAGTGGAAAAACTATCACGATTTCATGACATGTTGGAAGAGAAAGAGAAAGCAGGAAAAAGTGTCACGATTTCGCAAAAAGTTTGAAGAAAGAGAACAAGTAAGAAAAGTGTCGCGATTTCACGACATGTCGCATTTTCGCAACTAAAATAGGAGAGAGAAAGTAAGTTGGAAAAGTGTCACGATTTCATGACATGTCACATTTTCGTGACAAAAGAAAGAGAGGAAGCGTACGAAAGCAGAACTGTCGCGATTTCGCGATAAAAATAGAAAAGAAGACTTCGAAGGCAGAAGTGTCACGTTTTCATGACAAAAGCAGAAAAGAAGACTTCGAAGGCAGAAGTGTCATGATTTCATGACAAAAGCAAAGAAGTAAAGTATGGAAGCAGAAGTGTCACGATTTCACGACAAAAGCAGAGAAGAAGACTTCGAAGGCAAAAGTGTCACGATTTTGTGACAAAAGCAAAGTCGAAGTCTATGGAAGCAGAAGTGTCATGATATCGCGAAAAAAGAATAGAGAAAGTGTATGGAGGCGAAAGTGTCACAATATTGTGACATGTATTTTCATGGGCCAAAGCTAAGAGAAAGAGCAAGAAGAAAAAGTGTCATGATATCGCGACATGTATTTTCGTAGTCCGATGCAAAGAGAAAGAGCAAGGAGAAAAAGTGTCGCGATATCGTGACATGTAGCTTTTTCGCGGTCCAATGCAAAGAGAAAGAGCAAGGAGAAAAAGTGTCGCGATATCGCGACATGTAGCTTTTTTGCAGTCCAATGCAAAGAGAAAGAGAGAGAAAGAAAAAGTGTTGCGATATCGTGACATGTATTTTCGGGGGCCAAAGCAAGGAGAAAGAGAGAGAAAGCGAAAGTGTCACGATATCGCGACATGTATTTTTGCGGTTGAGTTGAAGCCGATGAAGACCGATGATAGCCGACTAAAATTAGGGTTTACAGTTGTCATGAAAGCCGACTAAGATTAGGGTTTACAGCTGACTAATATTAGGGTTTTCATCACAAAAAATTTGTTATAAAAGGAGGGTTGTTTGGATATTTGAGTGGGTGATGGATGTGTGTGAAAAACGGTCATAGTGCACAGAGAGAAAGTCATGCCGAATGATGCTAAGTATGAAATTCGTAAAGAGAGCAGAGTGCGTAAAAGGGAGAAGACGATCGTGAAGGTCGACTGTAATGAAGCAGAGTGTGCGAAGTGATGGTGCAGAGAGAGTAGAGTGCGTAGAGAACGCAAAGGTGAAGAAGACCAGTCAGGGACTTGCAAAAGCAAAGGTATCTTACTATTAAACCTATAGATTCAAATTGAAGTCCAGGTTGGTGCTTGGCATTAGGGGTTGGTGCTCCTTCCAGTTGGTGTTGGTAAATCGGGGGTTGGTGCTCCTTCCAGTTGGTGCTGGTAAATCAGGGGTTGGTGCTCCTTTCTATTGGTATAGATAAATTAGGGGTTGGTGCTCATTCCAGTGTGTGTTGGTAAATTGATTGTAAAGTTGGTGCTTTGTAAAGGCTGGATTTGGATGGTAGTCCAAGCAATCAATTTTTTGAGGAGTAGCCACATTGGTGAACCTCGTTAAATCTTGTGTTGTGTGATGCTCTTTTGTTATACTTGTTGTATCTAGTAATAAGTGTTAATTGTTGCAGTATTAAGAACTGTAAAGTTATGTTTAAAGAGCTACACTGATTCACCCCCCCTCTCAGTGTCATTGTGAGACTAATAGGTTCAAACCCCACCAATTCTATTTTGCAAGGCAAAGAGGGCATTCATTTTTTGAAAGACATCAATTGAAGGGTTAAATAGAGGCTTACACCTTACCTTCCCTATGGGAGTGCTTAGCCCACATGGTGGGCTAGCACCTTGATAATGCGCTCGATAGAGAGCCAGTTTCACGTTCGAAACCCATCGAGGCCTTTTGATAGTTTTAAAGGTATGCGATAATGTCATTTGTGTTGATCGCTTGATTTTGGATGTGCTAAGGTTGAAAGAAAATAAAATATTTTTTGATGTGCCTAAGGTTGAAAATTATAAATTATTTTTATGGTTTATGAAGTTTAATTTTTGCCTGAATTAATTTGGTTATTAAGTATTTTGAGGGAGATAAAAGGGTAGGCAAATATTATTTTTGAAAGGTTAATTTTTGGAGTTTGATTAATTAAATTTGGAGATTATAAGGGGCAATTGAGTGATTATTTTTATGTGTGATTTGATGATTGCTAATTTCAAGGAGTAATAAGGTGTATTTGAAATTGATTATTTTTGTGATTGATAAATATTTTGAAAGAGTGTTAGTGTGATATTTTGTCATCTAACCATTGAAATTGACAAAGAAGAAAATTGTGATTGAGACAGGTTTTGAAGGGTACTTCTACATCAAACAAAAAGGTATGGGAACATGTTCATAGTGAGTGATTGTTGAATGTTATGAATACTAATTTGAAGTGAAAAGGATTGTTTTATAAGCATTGTTGTTGAAGTGATTGATTGAGTAAAGAACTTGAACTAGGGTTTGTGGAAGAACATGAGTATCATTGTTATGTGAAGTTGTGAACTATCTTGAACTAGAGTTTGTAAAATTATATGAGTATCATTGTTATGTGAAATTGTTTGATAAGCATTGTTGTTGAAGTGATTGGTTGAGTGAAGAACTTGAACTAGGGTTTGCAAATATCATTAGTATCATTGTTATGTAAGACTAGTTGATAATAATTGTTGGAAATAAGTAAATGAGTGCTCATATTCTTGGACTAGAGTTTGTGAGCAAGGATTAATTCATTGAGTGATTGGTTGAGCCTAGTCAAGTGGATGTGTTGAAGTGATAATTCAATTTTTGTGAAATAAATTGTTCTATATTCTA
The DNA here is from genome assembly GCA_028583015.1 of Wollemia nobilis. Lineage (NCBI taxonomy): Eukaryota > Viridiplantae > Streptophyta > Pinopsida > Araucariales > Araucariaceae > Wollemia > Wollemia nobilis. Next base: position 8,033,140 of record JAQPPZ010016858.1, on the reverse strand, counting down.
AATTTATTTGAGAAAGAGGTTGAGTGTTTATGAGTGTGAAACATATTGAGTCTCTAACAATTCTCTATATGTTTCTATGGTAAAAATAGAGACTAAAAGTGATTGAGTATTGTGGTGAATGTGAAGCATATTGAGTCTCTAACAATTCTTTATATGTTTCTGTTGTAAAAAGAGAGATTGAAAGTGATTGAGTATTATGGTGAATGTGAAGCATATTGAGTCTCTAACAATTCTCTATATGTTTCTATGGTAAAAAGAGATATTGAAAGTGATTGAGCATTGTGGTGTGAAGCATATTGAGTCTCTAACAATTATATATATGTTTATGTGAGATTGGACAAGTTCCAGTGAGGACCTTTTGAGCATATTTGAGGCAAATATTTGAGAAGACTTGTGGATATATTTGTGTAAGCTTTTGTGGAAGCTTACAATACAGAGTTTGAAGATAGAGATTAAGAGTAGATTGGACAAGTTCTATAGAGGACGTGTGGATAAATTAGTGTGAGCTTTTGTGGAATCTTACAAGGTAGATTTGAGATAAGTCTTTGAGAAGACATGTGAGCAAAGTTGATTGATTGATTTGTTCAAACCTTGAATTAAGATTTGGGGCAGATCTAGCAGAGTTTATTTGTAATTGAGTTAAGCTTTGTGTTAAGACTTGAGGACAAATATTGAGGATAGATTTGTGCAAGACCAAAGGACTATGTTTAATACAGATCAGAGGACAGATATTGAGGATAAATTTGTGCTAGATCGAAGGAATATGTTTAGTGCATATTTGAGGATAGAGTTTGGTGGAAATTTAAGGATAGGTTTGTGTCAGACCAAAGATAGATATTGAGCAGATTTGTGCTAGACCGAAGGACTGTGTTTAGTGTAGATTTGAGATAAAGCTAAGAGTAAGCTTTGGAGGTGACAAAGTATAGAGGATGATAGTCTCTAGTGGATGGCTATCCATTAGCTAGGGTAGTGAGGATAGGTCTTCTGAGTGAGGATAGGAGTCTTCAGGGGATAGATATCCATTAGCCAGTGCAGTGGAGGTAACATTTATTCTATAAGATCACCATCCAAAGCTAAGGAGAAAGGAGTTCTCCTGTGGATAGATATCCATGAACTTGATTAGGGTATTGGTGTCTCCTTTGGACAGAGTTCCATAAAAATTGTAATAGGGAAAGGATTTCCAAGATATTGATTGAGAAAATTTTAGTGAAATATTTTCTCTATGGAGTAGCCCATATTGGGTGAACCACATTAAATTGGTGTCTCTATTGTGTGTGGTGATTTATGCATTATTTTGATTACTAATTTTGATATTGATATTGATACATTGCATAATATTGATTGGTAAAGAAAAGTAAAAAGTGATCTCATATTTTTCACCCCCCTCTCAGTATAAGCTTGTGTTCTTCAATTGGTATCAAAGTGGGTTACTTTGGAAGAGTTTAACATCTTGAAGGAAAATCTCACAAGAAAATAATGGATTCTAAGAATGGATCCTCAAATAATTCAATGCCAGTATTTTATGGAAGCGATTATGTATTTTGAAGTATGAGAATGAGGATTAACCTTATGGTACTTGGTAATGAAATATGGAAATTAGTTGAAAATTGATACACACCACCAACTACTCCATTTACAGATAAATATGGTAAGCTTATACATCATTACAATTCAAAATAAATGAATACAGTTTTGAGAGGTTTGCATAGAATAGAGTTTATAAAGGTTATGTATTACAAATCAGCAAAAGAAATTTGGGATAAGTTGCAAAGCATATATGAAGAAGATAAAAGTGTCAAAAAGGCAAAGATACAAAATTTCAAAGGACAATTTGAAGATTTAAGAATGAAGGATGAGGAAAACATTAGTACTTATATACTTTGTGTAGATGAGGTTGTTAATGCCATGCAAGGACTTGGACTTAAGATTGAAGAATCTGATGCTTGTGATAAGATCTTAAGATCTCTTCCAAAAATGTTTAGTGAAAATATATCTGCTATATAGGAATCAAAATATGGTGATATTTTGACAAGAGATGTATTACTTGGTATTCTTACAACTTTTGAGATGAGAACAAAAGAGGAACCTAATCTCTAGAAGGAAGTAGTCTTCAAAGCTACAAAGAAGACAAAGGGAAAGAAGTTAGATTCAAGCAATAAGTCATCCAATGATGAAGAAGTAAATTATGGCAAAAGGAATAAGGATCCAAGAAGATTTAAAGATGCAAAATCTGCTAAATGTTTCAATTTTGGAAAGTATGGTCACTATGCAATTAATTGTCAAGAAGCCACAAATAGCAATGATGAAGAAAAATAGGATCATAAGAACAGGGAATAAGAAAAATACAGGTACAAAAGAAAGGCAAGGATGGACAAGGCAAGCAAGGAAATCATTTCTTTCAAATATAGAAGAGGAGTTACTATGAAGACAAGGAAGGTAAGTACTCAAATGATAGTGATAATATTTTCTCAGATAATGATAAAGATGAAGTTCTATTTCTAACAGAGGAAAAAGAAAAATTTATGAAAAGGTCACCAATAATTCTGAAGTGTTTTAGATGTGGTAATTTTGGACATCTTGAAGATAGCTGTACAAAGAATGGTTTCAATTTCAGTGATGATGAATATGAAGATACACTTGAAGGACCGAAAGAGAATATTCTAATGGCACTAGAAGAAGGAGGTGATCCTATAGAAGACAAGTCAAAAGAGAATGAAGATGTTTTCAAAGGCAAACAAATAGAGGAAGAATAAGAAAAAGGAGAAGTTGATCTTGAGGGAGAGCTTATTTATGCTCTTAACACATTGAAGAAGGTAAGAAAGCAAAATTCTCAACTTAAGCTTCAGTTTCAAGAATGTGATGAAGAGAGAAAATCTTATAGAGGTTCTAAATAAGTCAATGACTAAGACAAAGAAGTTCAAGGATAAGTTAGAAGCAAAGGTATTAGAATGTGAAATATTAGAACAAGAAGTAGCTCTACTAAGGTAAGAAGTAGAGAAGTCTAAGAATAAGCTACACAATTTTAGAAGGATCTCAAAGAATTTGGATAAGATTATCAAGACACAAAAGCCTACATCAAGAAAGATAGGTCTTGGTTTTGAACAAGTACAAAAGAAATAGGAAGAAGAGTCAACCTCAAGTTATAAAGAAGAAGAAACTTTAGAAGAAGATAGTATGAGAGAAAGTGAGACTTTTGAGGATGAGTTGGACAATAGAAAGTTCAACAAGGAAAAGAATAATGCACAAAAGAGGAACAGATGGAACATGAACCGAAATAGGGTAAGAGAGACTAAGAGCCCAATGAGGTCAAGGCAAGAAAATTTCAATGGATGATGTTTCTCATATCATAGATTTAGGCACAAGGCTTCATAGTGTAGGACACATGAAAGATAGAAAAATGGAAACTTTAGAAACATGTAGCTTTTTCATGGGTATTTCTACTCATGTAATTAGTTTTGTCATAAGGTAATGAATTGCAGGATACATGACATAAACAAATATGGATTCACCAGGATAAATCCCAAGGCATTTGCACCTCCAAGGAATAACAATATTAAGTGTTATAAGTACAATAATGATGGCCACAACAAAGTGGTGTAGGGTAGAAATTCCAGAGACAAGTAGGAACAAGAACAATCATAGAAATTAGAATAATCAGATGATAAGGAAAGTGGACAAAGGTAAATATCAGTGCTTTATGGGAGTAGAAATACTCCCATCCTAGAATTAACCACCTCAAAAGGAGGTGGGGGAGGGTCTAGGTTAAGAGACTCATTCTTAGCCCCGATCCCCAAAGGTTACCCTTTGCCATTGATGTCAAAAGGGGAGAGATTTGAGTAATGGGGAGAGATTTGATTTAAGAAGAGAGCATTGAGTCAGGGGGAGAAATTTCCCAAGGGGAGTAGGACAGAAATAGGTTAAGGAAATTGGAAAAGATAATTGGGTTGTCATCAATGACAAAGGGGAAGATTGTTGGACATTTTGAGTAGATGAGTTTTCACTTATGTCAAGAATGTATGGTAATTGATATCAAAATTCAGTGAGCAATGCAAAGAGAAGCAATTTCACAATCTATGCAAAAAGAAGAGTCTACCTTCAGTTGGTCAAGACCCAGTTCCAAGTAGTCAGATGTGATACGAAGTGCAAATAAGGGGCCCAAACAAATAATATTATAATATTATAAAGGGAAATTTAAATTAATTATAAATTGATTAATATAATTTTATTATAAATTAATTTTTTAATTAATTTAATTAACATTCAATGTTATTTAAATTAATTATTATTAATTTAATAAACCCTAAAGAGGGTTATAAGGCTAAGTCAAAAATAAAATTAAAAATTTGATGGTGCATCGACATCTTAAGGCATGAAGCATCATGTATAAGTGGTGGTAAAACCTTTGCCTTACAACCTCCAATGTAATCGATTGAATTCCCATGCTCCATTGTTTTGTGCACAAAAAAGGAGAGTATTTCCACATTTTTGAAAGGTCTCCGATGGCATAAGTGAGAGAAATAGGAGCAAGGCTCCTTATACCATGCACAACGCAGTGTAGCACAGTTGGTGATGATGAAAGCGATAAGTGTTTCGACAGGCAAGAAGTGTTGGGTCAAACCCCACCAATTCTATTTTGCAAGGTAGAGAGGGCATTAATTTTTCAAAATGCACCGAATGAAGGGTTAAAGTGAGGCTTGTGCCTTCCCTTCCCCATGGGAGTGCTTAACCCATGTGGTGGACTAGTGCCTTGATAAGGTGCTCGGTGGAGAGCAGGTTTCGCATTTGAAATCCACTAAGGCCTTTTGATAGTTTCAAAGGTATGCGCTGATGTCATTTGTGTTGGTCACTTGATTTTAGATGTGCTAAGGTTGAAAGAAAATAAAATATTTTTTGATGTGCCTAAGGTTGAAAATTATAAAATATTTTGATGGTTTATGAAGTTTAATTTTTACTTGAATTAATTTGGTTATTAAGTATTTTGAGGGAGATAAAAGGGTAGGCAAATATTATTTTTGAAAGGTTAATTTTTGGAGTTTGATTAATTAAAGTTGGAGATTATAAGGGGCAATTGAGTGATTATTTTTATGCGTGATTTAATGATTGCTAATTTCAATAAAGAGTAATAAAGTGTATTTGAAATTGATTATTTTTGTGATTGAGAAGTATTTTGAAAGAGTGTTAGTGTGATATTTTGTCATATAACCATTGAAATTGGAAAAGAAGAAATTTTTGATTGAGATAGGTTTTGAAGGGCACTTCTACATCAAATAAAAAGGTATGGGCACATCTTCCTAGTGAGTGATTGTTGAATTTTGTGAATGCTAAGTTGGAGTGAAAAGGATTGTTTGATAAGCATTGTTGTTGAAGTGATTGATTGAGTAAAGAACTTGAACTAGGGTTTGTGAAAGAACATGAGTATCATTGTTATGTGAAGTTGTGAACTATCTTGAACTAGAGTTTGTAAAATATCATGAGTATCATTGTTATGTAAAATTGTTTGATAAGCATTGTTTTTGAAGTGATTTTTTTAGTGAAGAACTTGAACTAGGATTTTCAAAGATCATGAGTATCATTGTTATGTGATATTGGTTGATAAGCATTTTTGGAAATAAGTGAGTGAGTGTTCATAGGCTTGGACTAGGGTTTATGAGCAAGGATTAATTCATTGAATGATTGGTTGAGTAGAGTTGGTTGAGACTAGTCAAATGGATGTGTTGAAGTGATAATTCAAATTCTGTAAAACAAATTGTTCTATATTCTAAATTGATTTGAGAAAGAGGTTGAGTGTTTATGAGTGTGAAACATATTGAGTCTCTAAAAATTATCTATATGTTTTTGTGGTAAAAATAGAGACTAAATGTGATTGAGTATTGTTGTGAATGTGAAGCATATTGAGTCTCTAACAATTCTCTATATGTTTCTATGGTAAAAAAGAGAGATGGAAAGTGATTGAGCATTTTGGTGAATGTGAAGCATATCGAATCTCTAACAATTCTCTATATGTTTTTGTGGTAAAAAAAGAGATTGAAAGTGATTGAGCATTGTGTTGTGAAGCATATTGAGTCTCTAACAATTCTCTATATGTTTCTATGAGATTGGACAAGTTCTAGTGAGGACTTGTTGAGTAGATTTGAGGTAAGTATTTGAGAAGACTTGTGGACAGATTTGTGTAAGCTTTTGTGGAAGCATACAATACAAAGTTTGAAGACAGATATTGAGAGTATATTGGACAAGTTCTAGAGAGGACTTGTGGGAAGATTAGTTTGAGCTTTTGTGGAATCTTACAAGGCATATATGAGATAAGTCTTTGAGAAGACTTGTGAGTAGAGTTGATTTATTGATTTGTTCAAACCTTGAGTTGAGTTTTAGGGTAGATCCAACAAAGTTGATTTGTGATTGAGTCAAGCTTTGTGTTAAGTCTTGAGGATAGAGATTGAGGATAGATTTGTGCTAGACCGAAGGACTGTGTTTAGTATAGATCAGAGGATAGATATTAAGGATAGATTTGTGCTAGACCGAAGGACTATGTTTAGTGTAGATTTTAGGATAGGTTTGTGCCAAACCAGAGATAGAGATCGAGAAAATTTGTGCTAGACCTAAGGACTATGTTTAGTGTAGATTTGAGACAGAGCTAAGAGCAAGCTTTGGAGGTGACAAAGTATAGAGGATGATAGTCTCTAGTGGATAGATATCCATTAGCTAGGGCAGTGAGGACAGGTCTTCTGAGTGAGGACATGAGTCTTTAGTGGATAGAGATCCATTAGCTAGTGCAATGGAGGCAACAATTGTTCTAGAAGATCACCATCCAGAGCTAAGAATAAATGAGTTCTCCTATGGATAGAGATCCATGAAATTTATTAGGGGATTGGTGTCTCCTTTGCATAAAGGTCCATAAACATTGTAATATGGAAAGGATTCCCAAGAGATTGATTGAGAAAATTTTATTGAAAGATTTTATTCGTGGAGTAGCCCACATTTGGTGAACCACGTTAAATTGGTGTCTCTATTGTGTGTGGTGATTTGTGTATTCCTTTGATTATTGTTGTTGATATTTCTATTGATACATTGCATAATATTTATTGGGAAAGAAAAGTAAAAAGTGGTCTTATATTGTTCACCCCCCTCTTAGTATAAGCTTGTGTTCTTCAAGAAATAGGGCTTTTGAATTAAAAATAGAAATCATGGTATCATAGGATTATTTAGTCAACCTTGGAGAGTGGGATTTGATCCACAAATTGAACCCACTGCTATCTTAGTTTAGGTTTGGTTGAATGCAATCCAATAGATTTCTAGAGTGAGTAGGTACTAGAAATCATTTTATAATTTTATTGGAAGATATTTATGTGTTTCTAGAGACACAATGGAATAAAACACAACCATTTATGCTATATTATGTATTTAAATGGATGTTAGCTAGCCTTTTTCGATAGATATGGAACTTGAACTTGTAAGAGTATATTGGATTCAACAACTAGATTATGAGGTGCTTCCCTTCAGGTGTAGATTTTACCACAAATATGAGTATTTGGCCAGATCCTTCCCAAATAGTATGATCGTAAAAATGGAGGATCCTCTAGGAATGCCAAATATCCTTGAGGAGGGTAACTCTATTGTCAATAAAGAAGAAATCATCAGTTCTCAAGGAGGAGAAGCATAGGGAGATGGTTTTTAAAAATTCAAAATAAGGAGAAGACAAATTAAAAAAGGTGGTAAAGAACAAACCCAATGCAAGCTCTCAAATAGGTATGATATTTTCAAGACTCTGGTAAAGCAATAAAAACTCATAGATGGAGTATATGGGAATAATAAAAACAATAATAGGCATGTTCAAGCCCCTATTTTGGATCGTTCTATCCAAGAGTAGGCAACAGAGTACAGTGAGTTACTACAATCAAATATTTTAGGGGTATTGATAGTGCATAGCTATGAGCAATTGATAATAAAGGATTTCATTATGGGTGTGGCAGAAAAATAGAAAAAATCTAACTCTAGAAATAAGTCAGGTAGAGAGGAGATCAAAGAATATCAACTCTCAAGGAGTGGGTAGAAAATAAAATAAGGAATTGATTGCATCTCAATAAGATAAACTAATAATTGAGGGATTGGCGAGGTAAATAGACTCTTATTAGTCTCAAGGTAACTGATGATTATATAATCATAGAATATTAGGGGTTTAAATAGTAGAACCCATCAATTTGCTATTTGAATACTCTTAGAGAAAAGTAAAACATATTTTTTTCTTATCTAGGGAAGGAATAATTACAGAGCAACTCAAAGATGAGTATCATAAATTATGTAAAGTGATTGAGGACATTGACAACCAAGAGGAGATATTCTAGAAATAGGGAGCAAGAACCACTTGGTTATTGGATGGTGACAAAAGCACTAAAATTTTCCATCAGGTTTCTTGTGTTAGGGGATAAACGAACAAGATGTAAGCTCCTCAAGATGATAACAAACACTCCTTTGATACAATCCTAGGTATGCATTTCCATTCAATGGACTATTTTGCTAAATTGTTTAAGGAAGGTACAGTGTAATATGAAGAGGCTTAGAAATAAGTTCTTGTTGTCAAAACCTTTATTATCTCTGAAGAACAAAATTAGGCCCTAATTAAACCCATTGATAGAGAGGAGCTAAATAAGGTACTCTTTGGTAAGATTATGAGAAAAATGATAGGTCCAGATGGCTTCCCAATCGATTTTTTTAGATATTTTGGGACAACTTGGAGGAGGATGTCATGGTTGTTGTAGAGGAGTCCAAAGGTATTAAAATAATTATTAAAGAATTAAATCATACATTCATTGCCTTAATTCTAAAAGGGGAGGAGGGAGTGCATATTTTAGACTATAGACTTATTGCCTTATGTAACGCCATACATAAAATAATCACAAAGGTAGTGGTTGAGAGACTAAAATCTATTCTACATAACATTATCTCCTCATATCAAGGGGGTTTTGTACAATAAAGGATAGACCTTGGATGGTATGGTTCTAGCTTAGGAGGTAATAAATTCAATGCAAAATATAGAACTAAAGGAATTTTCATAAAATTAGATATGTCAAAGGCTTATGATAGGGTGGAGTGGAGTTTCTTATCAAGGATGATGTCAACCTTTGGTTTTTTTCAAGATTGGATAGAATGGGTAATGACTGGCATATCTAATCTAACATACTCAATGTTAATCAATGGTATTCCCTCACAATCATTTGGATCCACTCAAGGCCTTCATTAGGGAGATCCTTGTTCCCCTTATGTTTTTATCCTATTGGCTAAATTCTTGGGTAGACTCATCTTGAGGAGAAGATAACAAGGTTTGTTAACATGTATCAAGGTGGGTGAGGAGGTTTTGACTCACCTATAGTTTGCAGATGACATAATATTGGTGGGAGTGGCCAACCTTAGGGAAGCAAGAATGATCAAAGACACTCTTAATGTTTATATTAGGGTCACAAGAAAGGTCATAAATTATAAGAAATTCAAAGACATATTCTTCAATCTTGATCAAAGGCTTTAGGATAGAATTTTAGATATCTTGGGTTTCACAAGCACTTATCTCCCAATGGTTTATTTACATTTAAAAAAATCAAATATAGCTATCTAGAAGAATATTTTGAATCGTATCAAAGGAAGAATTAACCATTGGTATCACAAATGGTTAACCTTTGGAGGTAGATTATTTTTTTTTTGCAGTAAGTCATTCAATTCAACCAATTTATAAATTTTCTATTCTTGCTGCCCCACATACCATATGGAAACAATTGGACAAGATGTCTAGAAAATGTTTATGGGGAGGAGTAAAAGGAGAGAGGAAATGCATATTAGTAGGTTGGAAAAAAGTAAGCCAACCCAAGGCAAAGGGATATTTGGTACTGAGGAGATAAGAGCTAAATAATAAAGCTTTGGCTAGAAAGCTTTATTCAAAGTGGATCTTCCAACCAACTTCATTATTCAGTAGAGTTTTAACTAAATATTTGAGATAGGTGAATCTAAATGAGATGAGTCATTTCCCTTTGGATGGTGATGGGTCCCTAGTGTGGTAGGCTCTAAAGTTAGCATCTCAAGTAGTGAAATATGTATTATTTTGAAAAATCGATAGAGGGGAGAAGGCATGATTTTGGATAGATTCATGGGATCAATATCCACCTATCATTATTGAATTTTCTTAACTACAACCAGAAAAAACAACCATGGAAAGCAAGGGTTGGATAAATATTGAAAGTTATTTCAACACCAAACAACTAGGTAATTATAGGTTTATGTAATTTAAGAAGTTGGATGATTGGCCAATTCTAATATCTCTAGAATTGACACTCATCATGACTAAAATCTTGGTAGAAAAAATACTCACAAATAGAGATGAGGAGGATGAATTAGCTTGGGACTATGGGAGCCTTTGAGTCTACACATTGAAGGATGAATATGATAAGATCCTTCCAAAATATCCTCCTACTGCATATCAGATTGAGAATTGGAAAAAGATTTGGTAGTCCAAGGGTTGGGCAAAAGTAAACTTATTTTCCTGGTAGTTCATGCATAATGGAATTCTTAATTTTAAAATATGATATGTAGGGGAATCATTGGTCAATTCCAATGTGTTTTATGCTACAAAAGTGAGGAAATATTTGACCACTTGATGTTTGACTGCTTGTTCATGCACTATATTTGGGAGCAATGGTTTTTAGTATATAAAATATGATCCAATGGTGATTTGAACTAGATTAATGTTTGGAAAATATGGAAGAAAGGTAAATTTAAATATAAAACTCTTCATATTGGGTGGAAGCTTGGAGTAAAATTTATTTGGTGGCAAGTATGCTTAGAGAGAAATGATAATTTTTTTAGAGAAACCTTTTCATCCTTGGATGGTGTCTGGCAGGTCATTTGGAGCAAAGTCAGAGAAACTATGACAATGTATGCTAAAGAGGAAACTTGGGCTAATATAGGGATGATAGAGAATGAAGCTGAAGTGCAAGAGGGATAGGATAGAGCTAGTTGGAAAACACCTCCAAAAGGTTGGATTAAAATTAACATTGATGGAGCTGCAAAAGGAAATCTAAATATAGCTAGAATTGGAGTTGTCTATAGAAATCATGTTGGAATAATGCTCTATTAAGAATTGCAAGGCTTGGACAAGACCACAAACAATGAAGCAAAGCCTTAGCTATCAAAATTACTTCTATTTGGGCAGTAAGATAAGGTTATAGGAGGATAATTATAGAATCTGATTCTCCAATCTTGGTAGGAGCTCTGGATTGCATGATGAACTTTGATTTGGAGACATGAATATTGAGAATTCTCATCACCGAAATTAAGGAGTTGTGGAGAGAATTAGATGATGTAATTCTGATTTATGTGGGTAGAGCTCAGAATAAAGTGGTAGACTTTTTGACTAAGATGGGTACCAAGAAGGAGGTAGGGGTTCATTGACACAGTGGCATGACTATTGAGAATGAAAGGATTAAGCAGGTTTTGAACAAATCCAATGGTTGGCTAATTTTAACATCCATTGTAGACATACAGTTTAAGAGATTTGGCTCTAATAAAGATCTCCTTTTAATTTTGTAATAAAAATGGTTAAATCTTAGGATATTAAATTTTAAAGCTATAAATTTTTGTTAAAAAAAAAATACTCTTACTAACTAAAAACTGAAAAAAAATCTTAAACTTATCAATAATCTTATTTTAATATAATTTAAAAATAAAAATAAAAAACCTATAAAATTTATAAATCCTTCCTTAACTTGTCGTTATCTTTATATCTCAATCTTATAAAATTTAATGTATCCCTTAAAAAATGCTATACAATAATCATAATGGTCTCAAAGTTTCATGCATCTATTCCTTGGAAAACCCTCCAAATATAGTCTTAAAATAATGAAAGAAGCTGATCTGCTGAAAAGATGGAAGTTTAGGTTTCTATGGTAAGAATTTAAAGCACGTCATCTTTTATTGGGGCAAGCTGGCATACTACTAAGAAAACAATAATTCCTGTTGTATATAAGTATTTCCATCCACTTGTAAAGTTTCTTAATAATTAACTGCCAAGAAACATATAAGTATTCCAAAACAATATTGGTAATAAGAATCTGCAAGTTCCAACGAAACTGTTTAGAAGATCTCGTTCACGGGTTTACTATGAAACAGTTGACTTCTACCAGTAATGACAATGGCTTTTGCCACGCATCACAAGGACGTTCCTCAGATATTTACATGACCAGCAAAATAATGAGATTAGAGAAATTTTATAAAACATCAAGGAGTCCTTTTATGGTAAATTTAAGGTGGAAGTCCAAAAGACTGATTGAACTTCTCTTTGGGAATGGATTCAATATGATAAATAATTGCAAATTGGTTTCTGGACTAGAGGTTTATATTGGCAAAACCCATGCAAGGTGTCTCTTTTTTTTTTTGGCAAGTTGGCACACTGAAAGTGAGCTGCTATCACCTCAATCGCAAAGTCAAGTTTGTTTGTATGGAAGATGATGAATAATAAGATTTTAGATAAGGATTGTATTTGTTTGTATGGAATATGATGAACTGTAATATTTTGGATAAGGATTCTATCTTTCATAGTGTTTGGCATTTCAAATGAAGAATAATTACATGAATGAAAAACAAAACTCATTCATGAACTTGCCGTCGTTGCCGTCATATAACGCACGAAAGTCATTGCTTTTACACTTATGAACAGGAGTGAACTTGCCGTCCTTGACGTCATATAACGCAGCAAGGTCATAGCTTTTACACTTATGAACAGGAGTGCATGTGCAATAAAGGGAGACAACCGTCATCTAATGCAGGAAAATCATAGCTTTGAGGAGTGTATGTAAAATAAAGTGAGATATTTGTACAATTCTTAGTTAGTTATGAATCATAATCAAAGTAGTCAATTAACTTTTTAAAAAAAATTATTTGAAAGATGTATGATAGTTGGTATTGACTAATTAAAGTAGTCAAAGAAAAAAATTATTTGAAAGATTTACGTTAGTTGGTATTGACTAGTTTTAGTTGGTATTGACTAGTTTTAATTTTTAGTTAGTTATGAATCATAATCATAAAAAAATATGTATGGTAGTAGGTATTAACTAGTTTTAATTCTTAGTTAGTTATGAGTCATAATCATAGAAATAAGTTTCTTGTGATAGTTGGTATTGACTAGTTTTAATTTTTAGTTAGTTATGAATGATAATCAAACTAGTCAATTAATTTAGAAAAAAATAATTATTAAAAAGATATATGATAGTTGGTATTGACTAGTTTTAATTAAGTATATATTGGAACTTGTATTTATGCTAAAATAACAAGAAAAATCAAATTTATGAGTAGAAATTTGATTGATGTTCAAAACCTTTTCATAAGTCTAATATTTAGTGAGAAAATTATCTTAAGAGGTTAATATGATGTAGTAAGATAATATGAGAATATTTTAATAGCAAGTGTAATATTTATGGAAATATTTTTAGATATGGGTTTTAAATTTTTAAGCAGATACATTTTATTATTATTTTTAAATATAATTATAATTGTTATAATTATTGTGAAGAAAATTGAATACATTATCAGTTAAAAATTATTTATAAAATATATTATTTATGTTGATGTTTTATTGTTAATATCAAATGTTGAGTTTTATATATAAAAGATTCAAGATATTGTTAGTGTGAGGGGCTGGGCATTCCCCATCCCACCATAAAATCTCACACAAGGGGAGAGTTGATATTATTAATAAGAAATTTAACACACAACCACACACATTGTTCCCTCAAGACATTTTTTCAATGAGTTTATACATGTTTTCCTTGTGCCATAACAAATATCTATGAATTTTTTGTTTTCATATTAAAGGTGGACTTCAACGAAAGAAATAAATTTAATATTTCATTTTTTTGGGCACTTACCAGGAGGAGACCTAGGTTCAAACCTCTCAGGCATGCCCTATTGGAGCAAAGGTAGTAGTTTGACCTGAGTCCATTGAGTGTGTGCTAGCTTGATGATGGCGGTATCAACCCCGAACCACTGGAGGTCTCCCTCACTCCCAGCCGTGTGTTTACCAAGGCTAGGTAGGGGTTATAGTGGCAACACCATGAGTTGATCCTGTGACCAGTTGTTCAAAAAAAATTCCTCTACTTATAAAAATTATATATTTTTTAATGTTAATCAAAGCCTATAAAGCCTCTTTTTCCACTTATTTTCTAGATAGACAATGTCCCAACGTCTATTTAACAGGATATGCAAAGAAGTCTTAGGCAATAAGAAACCATCATTTAACTTATACTATTGTTCAAAGGGAAGAAGAGAATAAATATGAACAATATCATAAGCTTTCAACTTAGACTTATTGCAAAGATCCTACCATTTAATCCAATTCAGTGGCTCCTGAATTCGACAAATCTTCCCATTTCTTAATTCCCTTCTTAACTAACCTCTTGCATCTAAGACGAGGAAGGTTCGAAGCATACACCTCATTGTCTTTCCATATCCAAATCCAACCTCAATGCTATTCCATATAAGCCCAATAAACTGCAAAGCCAACCGTCTTCCAGATCCTCTTAATAAGGATACAACCTCGTATTTTAAATTGAACATGATGACCCACAATACAACCATTTGGAAATTTCGATTATCTGCTCATCTCAAGGTTTTTCTTTGGTTGCTTATTTTCCAAGGTATCCATTGCAAGGCAAGGTTGATAAGGTGAATGAATATCTCAGACCTCCTCTGTAGTAGTTGTGGCAGAAAAGAAACTGTTAAACATATCTTTTGGGATTGTATTGTAGCAAGGAATGTTTGGAAAAGATTGAAGTGGACTTATTATCCTATCCTAGGTGATAGGTGGAGTTGGAAATTGGTTCTTTTGGGAGATGTATTTTGTTGTCCTCAACATCTTAGGGGGGTGTGGACAGTTATCAGAGCAACGAATTTGTATGTTATTTGGAAGGTGAGATGCAGTTTAGTTTTTTGAGATGAGGTTATTCTTATTTTTGAGATTGTGTTTAATGCTGTTATTGATATTTAGTTCCAATGTAGAGCCTTTAAGAGGCTTATAATCATATATCTCAAAGACTTCTCTGTTGAGAACAAGTCAGATGGTTGGATGTCCTTGAGCAGATTTTTGTAATCTGCCGCAATGTCTTGTATTTTGATTTTTTTGTATTAATATAAGCAATATTTAAAAAAAAAAATCATAGTCTATAAAAATAATAAAAACAAATTTTAGAACAATTTATTGTTTTACTATCTCTGTGAATTCAATAAAGAAATAAATGAATATAAAATCTTAGATTTTAATTACATTAAAAACTATAATAATATTTTATAATAACATTCATTTCTTTGAGGATATTAACAACACTCTTCTAGAACAAAAATTCAAGCTCTCTTAATCATAGAGAAAGTGAATTTTATAAAGAGTTAATAAACATTATACATAATCATAGAATGAATTCAAACATAGATTAAATAAGTAATTTTTTTTAGGTTTTTAAATAGTTACATTATATATTTTGAATTAAAATTTTTTAAATACTTGATTGAGATGTTTTAAATAAATTTTATAAAAATAATTATATAAAATATATATTTAATAATATATAGTAAATAATGTTTAAAATTATTTAATTTTATTAATTATCTTAATTTTTTTAAAGCAATTAAAGAAAACTTAAAATTATAAGATTTTTTTTAAATGCCAGGACAATAATTATTATTCGTTATGTATGGAATAGAAATAGGAAAATATTTATTATGAATATTTTAAAAATAAAAATTTAACCATTATTATGTTTATTATATAAGTGTTTTAAGAAAATTATTGGTATAATTAATTTTAAATATTTTATATATTAAATAAAAAATATATATTTAAAAAAAATTAATTAATTATATATATTAAAAATTACTGAAAATATAATTAAAAAAAATCTTTTAGTTTTTAGAGTATTATTTTTTTTTTGAAAATTTAAATTCGTTCTTGTCTCATTTATTTATTTATTTGAGTAATACTTATTATATCATCAAAACTAATTGGATGGGTTCTTAATTTTTGCACTGCCAAATTATCTCCTGAATGGAAAAAAAAACATTAAAAACTACTTTCTAAAAATCTATTAACCCGTCACAGATTTTTCTTTAGAACGCAGTTCTGTCACAGATTTTTCTGTTTAGAAAAGAAATTAAAACATTATCAACATTATTATCTTTACCATCTCTTGTTCTCTACATTATCTTTACCATCTCTTGTTCTCTGTTGCAGTTCTGTTCCAGTTATGAAAATTGCCTTTCAAAGGAAGGAAGAAAAATAAAATATCTCTCCTTTTCACGCTGTCCTGGTTACCCTCCATACAAAGATGGACACTCACTCTTGTATGTGAAACTTGAGCTCATAAAAGATATTATTAAAAAATACTATTGAGAATATTACTATTCTCATTCAAGCAATCTAAATTCAATACCAGAAACCCAGACCCTTTTGTAAAAAAACTTGTCTTTTATTTTAATATTTTTTCTTCATAAAGGAATAGGCTGGGCAAGGAATATACGGGTTAGTAGCACTGCCAACTCCTGCCGTAAAAGATTAGATGTCAGCTTCCTCTTATCATTCTTCTTAAGAAATAACATTACTTACCATAAAACCATTTTCAAACTGTTTTTTTAGAACCTCCACTATAAAAAATAACTCATTTCCCAGCCCATGGTATTCCTCAAATCATAGTCCCGGTTAAAGCCAGCCTTGAATCCCCACACCCTGTCTTGCAACAAAGCAAAATGAAGAAACACCACTACTCTTTTTCCTCCTCCACACTTCCCAAAAAGCTATAGTTGGTTTAAAATAAAAAAATATCATCCAATGGAATTCCCCCGACGTCGGCACCCATACCCTCACAGAATCTCCCCGGGCCATGCATGCCCCGCCATCACGTGCAGCCCCAAACCTCACCCCACAGAACTCCCTATAAAACCTCCCCTCCACCCTACAGAAATCCATCCATCACAGCCCTGGTCACTCCGTCAGAAATCTTTTTCCTACTCCTCCTTCTTCCTGATCACATCCATCCGGCAAGTCAGCCGGCTCCACACCCGGCCATGACGAAGGCCCGGGCTCTCTTCTTCTTGTTGGTCATTCTGGTTTCGACCATGCCGCCCACCATCGCCTGCGGCTACTGCCCGCCCCCCTCGGGCGGCGGCGGCGGCTCCCACCATCCGCCCAAGGGCAAGCCCCCCGGCGGAGGCCACAAGCAGCCCCCCAAGGTGCCCGGTCCACCCGGCTCCGGCGGCAGCCCGGGCGGCTCCCCGCCCAAGCACAAGCCACCCGTCGTCACCCCGCCCAAGCACAAGCCACCCGTCGTCACCCCGCCCAAACACAAGCCGCCCGTCGTTAAGCCCCCCACGCCGCCTTACACGCCCAAGCCGCCCGTGGTCACCCCGCCCATCGTCACCCCACCGGTGGTCACCCCGCCCATCGTCACCCCACCGGTGGTCACCCCGCCCGTCGTTAAGCCCCCCACGCCGCCCTCTGGAGGGTACCCACCCTACACGCCCAAGCCGCCCGCCGTGCCCGTCACGCCGCCCGTCACGCCGCCTGTCACGCCCGTCACGCCGCCCGGAGTGGTGCCGCCGCCGAGTTCGCAGTATTGCCCGAGGGATGCATTGAAGTTGGGGGCGTGCGTGGATCTGCTGGGGGGGCTGGTGCACGTGGGGCTGGGGGATCCGGTGGTGAACAAGTGCTGCCCGCTGTTGAAGGGGCTGGTGGAGCTGGAGGCTGCCGTGTGCCTGTGCACGACGATAAGGTTGAAGCTGCTGAATCTGAACGTGCTGTTACCGCTGGCGCTGGAGCTGCTGGCGCAGTGTGGACAGACCGCGCCGCCCGGGTTCACCTGCCCCCCGCCTAATTACTGAAAGCAGGTAATGGGGGAATGCCGTTTTCAACATAGCAACTACACACTGGAGTTAGAGTTGTCCTCGTTTTGCTTTCTGGACAGCTCTTGTTTTGATCATGGCAACTAGACACTATGGAGTTATAGCAACTATACACTGTGGAGGAGTTGGAGTTGTCGTCGTTTCGCTTTTTGGGTAGATGTGATTGATAAGATGTTGTGGTGTTGGTGGACGTAATGGGTTGGGGATGCTGTTTTTGTTTTTGTAATTTTGCATTTTGTGGGAGTTGAGGGGTATTGTCTGTTCTGTTGGAGTTGTTTTGGGGAGCAGGTTCAATGTGAGAGTTGAGTAGGATGTAGGTTGAAGTTGGTTTGGGTTTGCGGTGGAGTTTTATTTTTTATTTTTTATAAAGGGTGGTGGATGGGTGAGTGTGGAGTTTTGTTTATGTTAATATGTGTGGGCTTGTGTTAGGGGTGTGCGAGAGAGCTGAGATTACACAAATAGAGACGGCTCTACCTAGATGTTTTAGATGTGTGGGAGAGATTCTTCCTCTTTATGTTCGAGTTGGTGCATGTGCTTGCCACTGCTAAGGTCAGAAAGATGGATTGTGGGTACATGTGAATCCTTCTGCTTGGCCTTTTCCTCCTGTGTTTGTGTGCAGTGTGAGTTGATGTGATGATGCATTATGTTTGAGTTGGTGCTAAGACAATGAAGTTTTGGTGCAATGGGGTTGTTTCTATAAATAGGAAAACTACAGTGAGATGTTTTGAGATTGTTTCGTATCATTACAAAAACCACTGTAAACCTTACTATTAGAACTGAACCTATAGCATTGCTAGCCGCATTTTAAGCCTTTAGAGTTGGCTATCTAGTCCTATCATTGAGTCCATCTGTGTAAGAAAATTGAACACATATTTATTGGTGGGTTTCGATTGTATCTATGACCGTTCAAGCTTTTTAATAACAGTAAGCTTACTTCACACATTCTAGAGTTGTTAATAAACTTTAGCATTGTCTAATCAGCATGCAATTTGTCCCATACATGTCGGTGCAGAATCTGCAGATGAATGTAGTCATAGGGGAGCTTGCAAACTGGATGGACATTTACCTTGTCATTTAAAATCTTTCTTTTACACTTCAGGATTTCCCTGTACTTATAAGAGTGATTTGGTTGATTGCTATCTATTTGTAAGAATCTCCGTGCTGTTGATGGGATAAGTTTTCATACTGACTAGCTTGGTGAAACTAACTGAATGGTGTAGATTGCTTGTACTCTATATGCAGTAGATCTGCAGCTTTTGATGCAGTGCATCATTGCATATGGCTAAAGTTGTTTTTGTAGTATGCTTGTCAAAAACACATTTTCCGCTGTTGATGTTCTGGAGTTCTTTGTCATAGTAGAATCTTTTCCTGACAATTCCAACCATGGTTTATACTTTCTATATCAGGTGGCCAAACTTATGGTCTATGGTTTGGAGATTTGCTCTAGTAAATGTCTTGCCCAACCACAACACTGGCTTTAGCCGTCTAGATTCGTTTCCACATGCGTGGCGGGAATCTCATGTTTTGGTATTGTTGAGCATGCCTAATGTGTTCACTAAAGTTTTTGCTCTGTACTTTTGGGAATGGTATTGCTTGGCAAACGTCTTATCATGCACGACGTGATGAGGACGTTTGCTTTAATTAGAGGTTTGCTTTAATTAGTCTTAAAAATAGTTTCTCCTTTATTTGATGATAGGTTTCAGGTACTTTGTAGTTTGTACCACCTTTCTCTTGGATATTGTGTCAATGGTTTCAAAGGTTATTATCCATGCCAACTTTTGTTTTACCTTTTTGGTCTTTCCTTTAAATCTGACTTACCAAGGTACTGAACCGACCTTCTTGTTCAATACAATGGAAGTTCTCCTATACTGCTTTTCGCTATCTTTCCCTCCTATTCCGTAGGGAAACTAAATCTGGATTTTGTTTGGGTTGGTTTTTTAACTATTGTGTTAATTTAGGCCTCTAAAAGTAATGATGGCTTGTATGTTGCTAATGGGATTTTAGCTAGGAAGTGGGTGCCTGGTAGAGAGTCGGGCAGTTAGCCACATCAATATATATTTGTTTGGTTCTCTCAAATCCTTTACTCTGATCTTACTAGGCACCTAGTTTCCTATGTTTTTAGATGGTGTTCATAGATATAGCCAGTATAGACCTCACAGGGATTTGAGCTCATTCAAGCAGGTTTTCCATGGTATTTCTAACACCCATTACATATTTCCATTGTTTTAGCATTTGTAACCTCTGACTCTTCGGGGGAATAGAGAAAAAAGAAACAAAAAAAAATAGACACCCAAGTCAATCCATCTTCTAGTCTATTTCTTTTACCTCGCAGTTCGATCATTGCACTCAAATCTGCTGTTGCATATTCTTGTGTGCGAACTTCTTTCATTATAGTATCTGTTTGTCTGCCTACCTTTCAGTTGTGTTATTACCTTATTCTCTGCCACATATGAGGTATATACTTTATATTTAATGGTCCCTTATGCACAACATGGATAATTTCAGATCTGAGCTTGTGGCAGTTTATAATTTATGGGTCAGCATTAGCAATCTGTTTTCAAGTTTTACTTGCTTGTCTCTTGACATGATTAGCACTGTCATTGTTCTCTAATCATTTTCACAATTTAATATGATGACATACTGTGATGAAGCTGATGATTTGTTTTCCTTGATTTTTCAGGTAAAGCAGTGAGAGAGCTTGCAGTGAGGACATCAAGGGATGTCTTGCCTGCCCTAGGACTTCAAGTTTTCTGGTTTAATCAGTCACCCAAATATAGTTACGACTGTCACAATAAGAAATTTGAACCTTGAACGTCCATGGAATTGTGTTGTATTGTATTTGGAGTGGTCTTATCCAGAGTATTGTTGTTTGTTGTGAGGTTTTCTAGCGATTTCTGCTGATGAAGGGAGGGAAGGAAAGATAAATAGGAAAAAAAGAAAAGAAAAGATTGTTCTGCATGTTTCCATGAGTTTGATTTGATTTTCTCAGTAAAGAAAGGCCAAGGATTTGTTTCAAATTTTCTATGGTACATGTAGTCTCAAATCTCAATACATCTGATGGTACCATTATCTAAAGAAACAAGACAAGACTGAAACATCTGATGGTACCATTATCTAAAGAAACAAGACAAGACTGACACGAGAATGACACATCCGTATATTGAACGTGAAATCACGGGAGACAAACAGTACATAGGCACTTGGATGAAAATTATTCTATAAAATATTAAGAAATGTGGAAAATGTTAAAATCTTCATATTAAAAAGAAGGGGATTCTTTGCAGTCTTTTGTGACTATGTACACCAAAATTTCATTTAATAGATTTTTGGTATATAAAGGTTTAATATTCTAGATAAGGTATATAAGTTTCATAAAAAAAAATTAAATTTTGAGTTTAAAAGAATACAAAATAATTTAATTTTATATATGCAGTATATATAAATATTAAAAATTAATTAATCTAGTATAATAATAAAAGTAATAGTAATTAGTTTATTTTTAACATGTTTGAAATTTTTTCATTATATGAAAGGAGAGGTTTTGAAAAGGTTTCTGATTTTTTTACATATATACAAAGAGGAACAAAATAAGGTAGAAAATCAAGCCTTAACAGGAAGAGGATAAGAAGAAGAAAAAGGACAGCATACCAACAAAGAATTAGTCCACAACCATTAAAGAGAAAAACAACAGAGAAGGGCATCCAAAGACTTCCCAAGCAACACTGAACTAGATCAAAGCAAGCTACATCATATCTTTCTCTAACCTATAGGTTATTTTTAAAGGAGTTCATAATCCAAGAGATTTCATCCACATAAATGGTTGACATCTTCATAGACCTACTCTTAGATAAACATAAGATTCCTGGTCGGTTCAAGGCAACAACATAATAGAATAAAAGACACAAGTTGTACATAAGATCAAGAGCCATCCATGAAACTTGTAAAGTATTTTTTAATGATAACATTGAGATTTTGAGGGAAATTTTCCCTCCAAGTAATAAAATTTACCTGATGAACTCCGAAATCAATCGCCATATTTGTTTCTCTGAAAATGTGTTAGCACTAGATGTTCTCGAAAGCTTTTAGGATTCGATTTGATTCAACCATTAAATTTGCAATATTCTAGCTAGGATTATGGATGTCATTGAGAATGTTGATTAAGTTAAGGGAGTCTCCCTCAATAATTACCTTCTTGAAATTTAGAGATTCCAACAAAACAAGAACTTTGAAGAGGACCTTGGCCTCAACAAATTTTTTGGAATTGGTTTCAAGGTTCTCAAAATAGGCCAAAATAATATCCCTTTTATTATCTCTAATAATTTGTCTGGCACCTACTAGTCCTAGATTTCCTTTTGAGGCTCCATCAAAATTTAATTTTATCCACCCATGAGGAGGGAACCACTTGGCATGCAATCTTCTAGAATCAACCTGAGTAGAGCCTTGCTCAAGCTTGGGAAGACCCAACTTGATAGCTAGTTGAGTTTCTTTAGAAGTATTAATGCCAAGAGAAAAAGAAATATTGGATGTTTTAGATAGAGAATTCAAAATTTTTGCTCCTTATGATGTTGAGTATCTAGAGCAATTTTTAAATGCCTTGTTATTCCTCTCCATCAAAAATTTCCATAAGAAGTGCAAGAAGCCAAATTTCTAAAGGGTTTATCATATAGGGCTATAAAAAGGGGAGGAAGACCATTGCTCAACCATTTCCATCAATGTTCTTGGGAGAACCCAACAAACCCCCAAAACATTTAGGATGTGATTCAAAATTTCCAAAGAGAAACCATAGTCTATGAAAAGGTGTTGAGTCATCTCCTCACTCATTCCATAGAGGTAACAAATTTTGGAAGGATCATAACTCTAATTTTGAGATTTCCTATGGAGAGAATAATATTTTGAAGGGCTAACCAATAGAAGAAATTAATCTTGGGTATAAACTCTTTGAACCAAATTTTCTTCCATCGAAACCAACTAAGATTATCACCAGTCACAATGTGATATGCAAACTTCACAAAAAAGGTACCATTTTCCTCATATTTTTGGATTAGGAAGTCTTCACACCTAGCATTTCTTATCACTTGTTTTCTTAATTTAAGGGTCAATTCTTTCACACAATATTCTCCCCCTTGGCTGCCATAAAAAACCAAAAGAGCTTCATCAGAATCACTTTTCTCATCCCTAGCTCCCTTGCATCATTTTTTGCACACACTTGTTCCCAAGAAATGATATGAAATCTCTTTTTATTTGTTGGATCCTGACCAAAGAAAGGTCTTTTAGAATTGTTCTATTTTTTGAGCAGCTTTTGCAAGAATTCTAAGCAAGGATAAAAAATACACTCGTAAACTTTGGAGGGAGGATTTTAACCGTTGTGCTTTTTTGGCATGGCTAAGAAGAGAGCCCTCTCACTCTACCAATTTTTTTTTGTATTCTTTCTAAAATTTAATTCCAAAGCTCCTCTTTGATTACATATTTGAACAAAGGTAAACCTAATTAGGTAGAAGGAAGCTCAACAATAGTGCACCCAAGAATCTTGATAATGACCCTTTGCATGAGAATATGAGTATTGAGGAAAAAATGTTTGCTCTTAAGAAAGTTGATGTATTGACCAACAACACTCTCATAGTCTAGGAGGATTCTTTTGATTTTTTTTAGCCTAGGTAGAGATAATCAACAAACTACTGGTGGAAGATAGGATCAATACTAAGATCATGTTTAATACCTTCAATGCAACAAAAGCTTTAATTGATCTTCCTAGAGCTTCTACTAGGATAATGAAGAGGGAAGGTGAAAGAGGATCAACCTGTTTCAATCCTCTAACACTTTTAAAATACCCCGAGACATCCCCATTAATAATTATTAAGAAATAAGGAGTTGAGAAGCATTCCTTAATGAGGGATATCCATTTGGAGTGAAATCCAAAATGAACCAAGACCGTTTCTAGAAATTCTTAGACACTTTCTCATAGGCTTTGCTCATGTCAAGCTTAAGGAACATTCCAAATTTTCCACTCTTGTCCACTAAGTGGATCAACTCATGGACTTTTATAATTCTATTTAAGATTTGTCTTCCTAGAAAAAAACTCCTTGGTTGTGATCAATGATAATTGGAAGTAACAATTTCATTCTTTTGGATAGCACTTTGGTTAAAATTTTATAAATTGTGTTGCAAAGGCTAACCAGTTTGAATTCTTTAAAGTCCTTGACTCTTGCACTCTTAGGAATAAGGAAAATTAATGTGGAATTCACATATCTTGGTATGAATCCAGTTCTTTGGACTTTAGAAATGGCCTCTACAACATCTCTCCCAACTATATGCTAGAAATTTTAGAATAATATGGTCGGGAATCCATTAAGACCAGACACATTTCCCCCTACCATGGAAAATACAATAGTTTTTATCTTCTCCTCCTCAATGGATATAAGTAGCCTAGAATTTATTTCATCATTGATTAAGGAGGGAATTTTTGGATAACAATTTCCTTTCTGTTTGGTGCCTAAGAGCTTTTCAAAAAAACTAATAGCTTCATCTCTGACTTCCCTAGGATCAAACAATTTAGATCCATCATATTTGATAACTTCGTTGATTCTGTTAAAGCTCTTATGCTTGAGAGTAGTGATATGAAAGAATTTATTGTTTCAGTCTCCATTCCTTAGCCATAGGGCTCTAGACCTTTGTCTCAAAAAAATCTCTTCTTTGGCAAGGGTGTTATAAAATTCAACAAGAATTGAATTCTCCTTATCTCTAAGATCCTGACACTAGAGAGGCTTCAATATCAAATAACTCTTTTTCATCTCCTCTTTTTTTGGAAAAGGTGACCAAACACCATCTTGTTCCAACTTTTTAGATTGAGTTTGACAAATCTAAGCTTTTTAGCTATTTAAGATATTAAGGGTCCAGAAAATCTTTGACCACCATTCCACTAAATTAGCTTCTAGGTCTTGGTGTTGAATCCACATGGTTTCAAAAATGAAAGGTTTATTGAATTTTATACTTTTAGGGAAGACTTCCAATAGAAGACAGTTATGATTAGAGAAGTGTCCCTCAACAGCCCCAATCCATATTTGGAAATAAAAAACCTATCAAGCCTTATTTGAATTAGAAGATTTCCTACCCTTCTATTGTTCCATGTATACTTACTACCTCTTAAATCCATGTTTAGCATTTCAAAATGATTTAAAAAATGAGAGAAATCCTCCATGTCTTTGGATAGGGATAGTTTCCTCTTTTTTATCCAAGAGGTAAAATGGAGAGTTGAAATCTTCCACTAACATCCAAAATTCATTTAAAAATGAACCTCTCATCTGACCAAAAATAAACCATAACCTATTTCTTTCAACCACAAAGTTAAAAGCACAAATACCATAACCTCTTTCTCTCAACCACAAAGTTAAGAACACAAATACTGGATAAAACCCATCTTTTATTAAATTTTTTAATAATTTTAATTTATAGTATAAAACATTTTTATATTTTTACATTCATTACATATTTAAAATTTATTGAATAATAAAAATTATTTATTATAAAATAATATAAAGGTGGGTGAAATTTTAATTTAATGCTTATTAATTCTAAAGTCAAAGGTCCGAGGTGTAGACCAATTGGTTCATCCAAACCCCATAAGGGTGGCAAAGGTCCAAGGTTCAAATCTCGGGCCTCGCCGGACTAAACATTTGTCCTTTTCCTAGTGCTTTCAATGGCGTAAAAGGTTTAAAATGATTGTGGCATGGTGGTTATAGGGGCGGACTGCGTGAAGATTTGTGTGGCGGCTTCTAGGGCGGACAGCGTAGAATACTGTGATGGCCATAAAAGCTGGACACCCTACCCAGATTCGTGGCGGCTACCGATTCCACCATGTAAATTCAAAAAAAAAAAAAATTCTAAAGTCAAATGGAATCTTATTTAGTAAAGAGTTACAAGGTCAAAGTGTGTAAAGTTGAAAAAATATTATATTTATATATATTTTTTATTTGTAACCCACTATACATAGCATGTCTACAGCATGTGAGGGGGGAGATTGAACCTAGGGCTTCTCGATTTCAACTAGAGAGTTTTAACTACCCCACTTGCTTTTCAACTTCTCTACATAAATGGATTATTTATATATATTTTGAAAACATATATTGTACATCGAGGATAACCTTTTCTCGGAAGGATATTCTAACATCTACGATGACATCCAACTCTTATATCACTCACTTCTCTTCAACCTTGAATGTTGGGAGTAATCCTTGATCCACATATCTTGTATATCATATGTCATTCTATTTAATGTTTTTCTTACTTTATTTTCTTTGGCAACCCAAATTCTTTTTATAAAAAATTTGACATTTCCTTTGTTCTGCTCCCCCTAGATCAATGCTCTCTGAAATACCAAATCTCTCCCCCTTATTCAAATCTCTCCCCATTTGACATCAATGGCAAAGGGTCACCTTTGGGGCTCGAGGCTAAGCATGAGCCTCTTAGCTTAGCCCCTCCCCCACCTCCTCTTGAGGTGGTTAGTTCTAAGGTGGGAGTCTCACTCCCAGTTTTTCTCAAAGATACTCAAAGGTTTCCTTTGAAAGTGGCTTGGTGAAAATATTTGCTATATGTTCCTTTGTAGTAATATATTACAACCTGACTTATTTATCTATCACATGTTCTCTCTGAAAGTGGTACTTAATCAGAATGTGCTTTGTCCTAGAGTGCATCACTAGATTTTTTGAGATACTTATATCACTTGTATTATCACATAGTATAGGATAGGATGGTCATGCTTTATATCGAAGTATTCTAGAGTTCTCTTCATCCATAACACCTGTGTACAACTGGCTACTGCTGCAATATATTATGCTTCTACTTTAGATAAGGATACTGAAACCTGCTTCTTACTTATCCAAGAGACTAAATAGTCTCTAAGAAAGAATGCTCCTCCACTTGTGCTTTTTCTATCATCAATGTTGTTGGCCAAACTGTATCTGTATATGTTTTCATTGTGAAACTATCACTTTTGGGATACCAAAGTCTAAAATCTATAGTCCCTTTTAGATACCTAAAAATTCTTTTTATTGTTGCCACATGTGTTTCCTTAGGAGCTACCTGAAACCTTGCCACTAATACCACTGACTGTACTATGTCTGGTCTTGTAGATGTAACATACAATAAGCTGCCAATCATAGATTTGTATAATCTCTAATCTGCCTTTGGATATTCATCATCCTTACTCAACTTGCATCCTGTGACCATGGGGGTACTTACCGGTTTACAATATTCTAACATGAATTTCTTTAACATTTCTTTTATATACTTGGCTTGTGCGAGAAACACCCCTCTTTCTGATTGTGAAATATGAAGTCCAAGAAAGAAAGACAATTCACCAAGAATAGACATCTCAAATTCATTTTGCATGTTCTTAGCAAATTCTTTACACATCTTATCATTGTTCCCCCAAAAAATAATGTCATCAACATAAAAAACCACTATTAGTAGATCACTCCCTTCATTTTTGATATATAAGTTACTATTTTATATTCCTTTTCTAAATCCCTGTTCCTGAAGATACTTATCCAATCTTGAGGACCATGCTCTCGAAGCCTGCTTTACACCATATAATACATTTTTCAATTTGCATACATGATCTGGTTTATCTGCTAATATAAATATCTCTGGATGTTCAATATAAACTTCTTCTTCTAGAACACCATTTAGAAATGCTAACTTGAAATCCATCTGATATACCTTAAATTTTTTAAAACTAGAGAAGGTTAAAAATATCCTTATAGCTTCAAGTCGTGTAATTGGAGAAAATGTCTCATAAAATTCAATTCCTTCTACTTGTGCATAACCTTTGCATACTAACATTGATTTATTCTTGACCACCTGTCCATCTTCATTTTACTTGTTTCTGAATACCCATTTTGTGCCGATCATATTTTTGTCCTTTGGTCATGGAAAAAGTTCCCAATTTTTGCTTTTCTCTATCTGATCTAATTCCTCATCCATTGCCTTAATCCAAAATTTATTCTCACTTGCATGAGTTAAGTCTTTTGGCTCAATCTTAGATAGCAAAGAAAATTTTCTTATTGAGATGGTTTTATTATTCTTCTCCTTATCTGTATTTCATCTGGATTCTCGATGATTTGCTCTTTCATATGATTATTTTGTACATACCTCAATGTAGTTTTGGGAATAAGTCTTTGTGTTTCTTCTTCTTTATATTATTCCTCACAAAATTCTTCTTGACAACATCCATCTTCTTGATACACAATTTGCTAAACTGGTTCTCTTGAATCTATCTTCTCATCAGTTGTTACATTTATACTTTCCACCATAGTGTGTGTTCTTTTGTTGAAGCATCTATAGGATTTATTCCTTATGGAATAACCAAGAAAAATTCCTTCATCACATCTTGGATCAAACTTGCCTAAGTTTTGATCTTCCCATCTTATGTAACATTTGCTTCCAAAAATTTTGAAGTGTTTTACAGTTGCAGGTCTTCCTTTCCAAAGCTCATATGGAGTCTTGTGATGATTTACCCTCATTTGAGCCCTAGTGATTATGTATATTGTTGTGTTTATAACTTCTATCCAAAAACCATCTGATAGCTTAGATTCATTTAACATAGCTCTAGCCATATTTTCAATAGTCTTGTTTTTCCTTTCAACTACCCCATTTTGTTGAGGATTTCTTGATGTTGAGTACTCTTTCTTGATTCCATGTTGTTCACAAAACTCTACAAATTCATTTGAAGTAAATTCTCCTCCTCTATCATATCTCAGACACATAATCCTTTTGCTAGTTTCATTTTCAACCAATTCCTTAAAATATTTGAATTTTTCAAAGGCCTCTAACTTCTCTTTTAGGAAGGCTACCCAAACCATTATGGAATAATCATATATAACAATATAAAGTAGCTCTCACCCAGAATAATTTATATTCTGGTAGGACCACATAGATAAATATGTATTAGGCTCAATGGCTCAGATGACGTATATCCTTTTGACTTAAAGGTTGTCCTATTTTGATTTCCATGTTGATAGAGTGCACAAATTATGTTTTGAGGTCTTATTGTTTTTGGCAAATCTCTGACCGCCTGTTTATTGCTTATGTTGACTATGTTGTCAAAATTCAAGTGACCCAATATTCTATGCCATAACCAACTCTCATCTTCTTGTGCTCAATAAGTCCTCTCAAGAACTTATCCAAATCTGTATTATAAGATTCCACAAAATATCACACAAAATCAGTCCACAAGTCTCCTCAAAGACTTACCTCAAATTTGCTCAACAATCACTTCACACATCCACTTGACTAGGCTCAACCAATCACTCAATGAAACAATACTCTCTCACAAACCCTAGTCCAAGAATATAAACATCCACTCAAAATGTTTCCAACAATGCTCAACCACAAATCTCACATAACAATGATACTCGTGTTCTTTTCAAACCCTATTTCAAGTTCTTTGTTCAACAACTCACTTCAACAACAATACTTATAAAAAATTCTCACATAGCAATGATACTCAAACCCTAGTTCAATTTCTTCACACAACCAATGGCTTCAACAACAATTCTTATAAAACAACTCTCACATAACAATGATACTCAAACCCTAGTTCAAGTTCTTCACACAACCAATGGTTTCAACAACAATGCTTATAAAACAAGGTTTTAACAACTCTTTATTCTAGAAAACCTTGAAGCATTAACTCAAAACACTCAATAGGAAACCCTAATCAAGTCCTTTTCACTCCAAACTTATTTTCTAGAAAACCAATCAATCAACTCAACTATGGAAGAATGTGCTCATACATTTTTCTTAATGATTAAGGGATCTCATAAATCTGCCACAACCACAACCACATCTATGTCAAACTCAAAGAGGTTAGAAGATAAATCTTTCTCACAATGTAATTTTTGTACAATAGATTATTCAATAAGAGGTTATGTTGATGCTAATGGTTTTGTACCTTTGTAGGGGTAGGTTTATTTTCGTAAGGAGAAGAAAAGACTTAACCTCTGAAAACAAAATGTTTTCTTTAAAAAAAATGATATTAGCTATCTAGTATTAGCAAGACATAGTGGATGGATGTATCATATGATGGTAGCTTATTATAAATTTATATGAGCAAAATACTACTATTATGAAAATACTCTGACATGTGTAAACAATGATTTATTTTATAGTTTGTTTTGCTTATAGAAATTATAAAGTTATTAAAATATATTTTGCTTGGATATATGAGATTTAATAAGGAAATATTTTCGTGTTAGCAAAGGATTTTTTGTGACTACTCCTTATTGTTGAGAAAAATCACTATAGTAAATAGGTGTGTAACCGAACTCTTTAAGCAAGAAAGAGATTATAGTCGACTCTTTTGGTAAGTGGGATGACTCTTTAATGCTTTGGTCAATGTGCTTGAGAGGAGGAGCTAAGCAATGTGCATCAAGGTAGGAGAAAGAGACACTCCACTAGAAAACATCCCAAAGAATGGGGGATGTGTGGATGGGAATGATTGCCTTTAGTAAAGATTAAGTAGGAATCGAAGGGGGATAGGTAGTTGGATGATGGTCGATGAGTGCAAAGAATATTGCTATAGAAAAATTGAAGTGGAGGACATCGAGTTTTTGTCTGGAAGTATGCTTGGAAGAAGTTGTTGTTGGTTAAATGAAGTTCATGGATCTCTATCCACAGGAGAAATCCTTATCCTTTGCTCTGGCTGGTGATCCTCTAGAAAACTACTACCTCCACTGCACTGGCTTATGGATCTCTATCCACTGAACACTGTTGTACCCAATCAGAAGACCTATCCTCACTACCCTAGATAATGGATCTCTATCCACTAGAGACTACTATACTCTCTACTTTGTCACCTCCAAATATCTATCTCAAATCTGCACTAAACATAGTCCTTTAGTCTAGCACAATTCTGCTCAATCTCTATCTTTGATCTGGCACAAATATGTCCCCAAACCTACACCAAACTCTATCCACAAGTCCTCTCTAGAACTTTCTCAAATATTCTCCACAATTTATCTCTAGAACTTTCTCAAATCTTCTCTACAAGTCCTCTCTAGAAATTTCTCAAATATTCTCTATAAGTAATCTCTATAAATTGTCCAAATATGCTCAATAAGTCCTCTCAAGAACTCATCCAAATCTGTATTGTAAGATTCCACAAAAGCTCACACAAAATCAGTCCACAAGTCTCCTCAAAGACTTACCTCAAATCTTCTCAAAAAGTCCACATAGAACTTGTCCAATCTCATAGAAACATAAAGAGAATTGTTAGACACTCAATATTCTTCAAATTCAACTCAATGCTCAATCACTTTCTCAACTCAGTTCAGAATATAGAATAGTTTATTTTATGGAAATTGATCAATCACTTCACACATCCACTTGACTAGGCTCAAAAAATCACTCAATGAAATAATCCTTGCTCACAAACCCTAGTCCAAGCATATAAACATCAACTCAAAATATTTCCAACAATTATCAACCACAAATCTCACATAACAATGATACTCGTGTTTTTTTCAAACCCTAGTTCAAGTTCTTTGTTCAACAACTCACTTCAACAACAATACTTATAAAACAATTCTCACATAGCAATGATACTCGAACCCTAGTTCAATTTCTTCACACAACCAATGGCTTCAACAACAATGCTTATAAAACAACTCTCACATAACAATGATACTCAAACCCTAATTCAAGTTCTTCACACAACCAACGATTTCAACAACAATGCTTATAAAACAAGGTTTTAACAACTCTTTATTCTAGAAAACCTTGAAGCATTAACTCAACACACTCAATAGGAAACCCTAATAAAGTCCTTTTCATTCCAAACTTATTTTCCAAAAAACCAATCAATCAAATCAACTATGGAAGAATGTTCTCATACATTTTTCTTGATGATTAAGGGATCTCATAAATCTACCACAACCACAACCACTTCTATGCCAAAATCAAAGAGGTTAGAAGATAAATCTTTCTCACAATGTAATTTTTGTACAATAGATTATTCAATAAGAGGTTATGTTGATGCTAAGGTTTTTTTCCTTTGTAGGGGTAGGTTTATTTTTGTAAGGAGAAGAAAAGACTTAACTTCTGAAAACAAAATGTTCTTTTAAAAAAAATTGATATTAGCTATCTAGTATTAGCAAGACATAGTGGATGAATTTTTCATATGATGGTAGTTTATTATAAATTTATATGAGTAAAATACTACTATTATGAAAAGACTCTGACATGTGTAAACAATGATTTATTTTATAGTTTGTTTTGCTTATAGAAATTATAAAGTTATTAAAATATATTTTGCTTGGATATATGAGATTTAATAAGGAAATATTTTTGAGTTAGCAAAGGATTTTTTGTGTCTACTCCTTATTGTTGAGAACAATCACTATGAGTAAATAGGTGTGTAACCGATCTCTTTAAGCAAGAAAGAGATTACAGTAGAATCTTTTGGTAAGTGGGATGACTATTTAATGCTTTGGTAAATGTAATTGAGAAGGGGAGCTAAGAAATGTGCATCAAGGTAGGAGAAAGAGACACTCCACTAGAAAACATCCCAAAGAATGGGGGATGTGTGGATGGGAATGATTACTTTTAGTAACGATCAGGGAGGAACCGAATGGGGATAGGTAGTTGGATGGTGGTTTATGAGTGCAAAGAATATTTCTATGGAAAAATTGAAGTGGAGGACATCGAGTTTTTGTATGGAAGTATGCTTGGAAGAATTTTTTTTGGCTAAATCAAGTTCGTGGATCTCTATTCATAGGAGAACTCCTTATCCTTTGATCTGTCTGGTGATCCTCTAGAAAACTACTACCTCCACTTCACTGGCTTGTGGATCTCTATCCACTGAATACTCTTGTACCCACTCAGAAGACCTATCCTCAATACCCTAGCTAATGGATCTCTATCCACTAGAGACTACTGTCCTCTCTACTTTGTCACCTCTAAAGCTCTATCTCAAATCTACACTAAACACATTCCTTCGATCTAGCACAACTCTGATTAATATATGTCTTTGGTCTGGCACACTTTTGTCCCCAAACCTACACCAAAATCTGTCCACAAGTCCTCTCTAGAACTTTCTCAAATCTACTCCACAAGTCCTCTCTAGAACTTTCTCAAATCTTATCTACAAGTCCTCTTTAGAACTTTCTCAAATATTCTCTACAATTCCTATCTAGAACTTGTCCAAATATGCTCAATAAGTCCTCTCAAGAACTTATCCAAATTTGTATTGTAAGATTCCACAAAAGCTCACACAAAATTAGTCCACAACTCTCCTCAAAGACTTACCTCAAATTTGCTCAAAAAGTCCACAGAGAACTTGTCCAATCTCATAGAAACATAAATATAATTGTTTGAGACTCGATATGCTTCAAATTCAACTCAATTCTCAATCACTTTCTCAACTCAATTCGGAATATAGAATAATTTATTTTATGGAAATTAAACAATCACTTCACACATCCACTTGACTAGGCTCAACCAATCAGTCAATGAAATAATCCTTGCTCACAAACCCTAGTCCAAGCATATAAACATCAACTCAAAATATTTCCAACAATGCTCAGCCACAAATATCACATAACAATGATACTCGTGT
Source organism: Wollemia nobilis (assembly GCA_028583015.1). NCBI lineage: Eukaryota > Viridiplantae > Streptophyta > Pinopsida > Araucariales > Araucariaceae > Wollemia > Wollemia nobilis. Next base: position 7,999,611 of record JAQPPZ010016858.1, on the reverse strand, counting down.
TCTTTTCAAACCCTAGTTCAAGTTCTTTGTTCAACAACTCACTTCAACAACAATACTTATAAAACAATTCTCACATAGCAATGATACTCAAACCCTAATTCAATTTCTTCACACAAACAATGGCTTCAACAACAATGCTTATAAAACAACTCTCACATAACAATGATACTCAAACCATAGTTCAAGTTCTTCACACAACCAACGGTTTCAACAACAATGCTTATAAAACAAGGTTTTAACAACAACTCTTTATTCTAGAAAACCTTGAAGCTTTAACTCAACACACTCAATAGGGAACCCTAATCAAGTCCTTTTCACTCCAAAATTATTTTCTAGAAAACCAATCAATTAACTCAACTATGGAAGAATGTGCTCATACATTTTTCTTGATGATTAAGGGATCTCATAAATCTGCCACAACCACAACCACTTCTATGCCAAAATAAAAGAGGTTAGAATATAAATCTTTCTCAAAATGTAATGCAAGAACTCAATTACACCTTATCACTCCATCTATAAAAACAACCATCAACATACATAAAATATTTTCCAGTAACACCTTATAATCTCCCAATAAAAATAAATTTAACATCCACACAAATTTACCTCAAAAAACTCTTTAATTAAATTTTAATAGCAAGAACTTTGGAAAAAATAAATTCCACTTTACTTATAACTCCAATAACATAAATCAATTACCAAACAAGCAACTTTTCATTCTACCCTTATAACTACCTTTTTACCTTAGGAAAGACATTAGGCAAATAAAAATTTATTTAACAAAAATACCTTTGCCACTTATGAGATTCGAACCCCAATCTCTGCCTACTCATGCACCCTAGCCATGGGCTATACCACCATGTGTGCTAGACATACACTTGGAATATTAAGAGCACCTTGTGCTCTTTCTTCTAAGCCTAGCACTCAAACGAGTGTGTGCCAAAACATTTTCCTCTACAACACTCAAAACAAACACGCAAACAACCTACACGTGAATCATCCATGCTCACTTCCACTCCCAACACTCTCGCAAAATATACACTACCAATTGACCACCCTATCCAATGGGAGTGAGGCCTTGATCTCTCCCATTTCATCTTCGTCCTTGCATTAAAAGACAACACAAAATTTGTCTTCTTCCTCAATGATTACACGAATTACTCTTTTCTCAGTCGCATGAATATTAATTGATGAAGGTAAGTTTAATGCCCCTTTGGCATAGCTTTTATATATGAATTTCACCTTTTGACATAGACGTCGGTACTCCACTAAATTGATGATGTTGACACTTTTTTAAAACCTTTATAATTTATAAATTATTTAAATTCTAAAAAAAATTAAATTTTATAAATTATTTTTATAAACCTTTGACTTTAATAAAAATTAAAGCCTTCTTGAGATAAACTTTAAACCTTTATTTGTACTCCACTGATTTGATGTAAATTATTTTTCCACCATGGTTTTAATAAAAACCTTAATTTTGCCATCACAATGTTTAAGGAAGCCTTTATATCCTTATAATTATTTTAATAAAAACCTTTTAATTTTCCACCATGGTTTTAACACAAACCCTTATAAAATAATATTTTGATAACTTTTCTTCAACTCTTTGCATTGTTCCTGGTGGCAGTGATGGTGTACTCCATGGTATAAATGATAGCTACATATGGTCACTTTGACATCAATGATGACTTATCACCGTGACATCAATGACAACTAAATGAGCTCAAAATGTCCAACATGATGTCTTCATTTTCAAACCAAATGAAAGATGTTCACTTATATGGTGATTGTAGAATAGACCTTGGTATCACAGTAAAAAAATATTGGTATTACTCCCAATGACAAATTATCTACATCGATAGTAGGTAGAGCAAAGAAGGTTCATGGTGTGCCATAGTGTAAATTTTGGATCTAGTTTGAAGTCAAGATAATAATTGTGAAAGGAAAAAAGCACATATAATGTGTTTGAATGTGCCATATAGATTTTTTATAAGGTGTTTGATGTATTTATTTTTATTGTTATATATTTTATATTTACATTGAACAAGAAATTTACAATGGTTTAAAAAATTAACAATGTAAGATGTTTACTTATTTTTATGCCTCAACATATATGATAAAAAAACTTGAAAATAAGAAATTTAAAATTCATTAGAAAAATCATATAGTTATTGAATCATGATTTTGTTTTTTGTCAAGTAAGGTGTATTTTTTATATCCTATCTTCAATATTTATATACATTGATATATTAAAGTTAATTATTCACCCCTTTAATATCTATCAATATATTAGTGATATATTTATATATCTTAGAACATTCATATATATATATTTGATTGATGAGATAAAGGGATCCAAACCATTTACAACATGCTCTAATGATCTATAGAAGGATTAAAAGAAGAAAAATGTGAAAAATCCAAAAAGAAACAAGCGAAAATCTAAAAATATAGGGGAATTAAACTAAAACAACCATAAATAAGCCAAAACAAAGTTGGGGTATCCATCCACATGCTGAGAGGGACAAGAAATACATTTGTCCATCCGAATATAAATTCCAACCGTTGATCCATCACATAGGAAATCTCATCAAAGAAAATGACTTGCTCATAAGTCACTTCCACCTACCATGTCTACTTCGGGAAGGAATATAGTCGAGACATGACATTAACGAAGAAGGGGATCTAAGATTTATAGAGGTAATCCCTTTCCAATACCATATCAAAACACAAGAGAAATCCAAAGCCACCTCTTTCCATTGACCAATCGGTGCCCATAAACCACGTGGTCAACCAGTAGACCTAGGCCTCATCGACCAAGAGTTTAAGATAAATATTTTCTATAACTAACAAAAATGATTGCATTTTTTGCTCTAAACGTTGCTACATAGTCCTCTTTATGATTAATTATTGGTTTCTCATTAACCCTAGAGGTGGGAGAGTTAGTGAGGCACATTCTTTCATAGCTATCACCCTCCATTTCCTTTCCTTTTTAACAATAAAGTTGACAACAATCCACCAATTCCATATTAACATGATACATTGGGAGGAAAATATAAAATTCCATTTGAACTAAATGTCCACTAAACCACTAAAAAATTTCCATCCCATAAAATTACACTGGGAATCCTTACCTTGAAAAAAATAAACTTGAACCCAAAATTTATGCAAAAAAACTTTTCTCAACAACTCCAATAAAATCATCCATAACCAAGCCATCATTAATAGGGAGATCAACTCCAAAGTACCAAAATTATTTTTGTTACTCTTTTTGGAGTCCATTTATTTTTTTTGAGAAAAAATTAGGTCCCTAAAAAGACCTTCATCCCTCCCAAAGAAGTAAAACTTTAGCTATGGGGTGAAATGGTAGTGGGACAATCATGAAGGAGCTATCCACACCTTCAACAGACCATAATATTACCATTCACAAGCAAATGTATTTCATTTCTCACAACCTCAATGAGCTATGGAGGAAATTTATATCAAACTGTAAGCTCCTCTTGATTCACTCCAATGTTGCCCATCATATCTATTGCTGCATTGTAACAACCTAAGTCTACTCACCTGGTTGCACCACATAAATAAGCCAAGCAAATTTCAAAGTAATTTTTTTTACCTAAGTTTATTTTTTATCATAAAAAGAGGTTCCATGTTTATAGCAATTATGATTCATCCAATTCTCATTAACATAAAAATTCAATCAGTATAAGGTATATCTACCACTTTTTGGAACTTGAACTGTTACACAAAATCACCCAAGTGGATGAGATTAGCCAAATCTTGTAGAGTGCACCATTTTATGGGATCGACTTATATCATTTGACTTCTTCTTGATCTAGCATGAGGGTCGATCCACAACTAGGGTTATCCTTTAGGGCCCATAACACCTAGAGGGTGGATGCATACTCTCTCTGTCCCTTAGTGTATTGAACCTTGACTTAATCGATAGACTTATTCATGATTAAGTATGCAAGGGGTTAGCATGGTTATGTCTAATATCTAGCTGATGGTCCTCTTGCCTAGAGTTAGCTAGAGCCATGTCATTACACTAACCTTGGTCTTGGTATCTCTTGACCATTATGACTCATGATAGTTCATCCCATACCAAATATCATGGTGGAACTAGTTTAGTTATCATACTAGCTCCCTACTAGTCAAATGGTACAAGGACTTATCACTTGTACTTCTTGAGTAATAGCTTAGAGGGGACGTCCCATACCACCCCTCATTACTGGTTTCAACAAGGTCACTTAATCCGACCCATTCCATCAGACCATGACTGTTATTGAGGCATAGAGGTTACTAGCTCATAATCACCTATCTTGGGTGTTCAAGCTATTTAATATTATAATTTGGTTCATCCTTCTTGATAAATAGTTTGAGTTCAAGGTTTCTGAGGCTTCCCCTACAATAATAAATGAAATATTTATAACTTAATATTAGGTCTTTGTTTAATTTTGGTTCTCAAATTTTAAATTTGTAGAGGAAAATGTCATGACCCTCCCTGATGCCAGGAGCATCCGAGGGCAGCAAAGCAATCGAGCATCAACCAAACTTTTGTTGTTATTTTTTTCTAAGTGTTGCAATGTTATTTTTTTCTAAGTGTTGCAAGTAAAATATGTGTCACGATATCGCGACACAAAAGTGTCGCGATATCGCGACCAAAACTGAAGATAGGGGAGCAATGAACAAAATGTCACGATTTCGTGACATGTCACGAAATCGCGACCCAAGGCAGGGAAACAGAGGCGCAGAGACCAAAGGTCGTGACATGTCACGAAATCATGACCACCGCAGGAGAAACGAAGGCGCGGAGACCAAAGGTCACGAAATCACGACATGTCACGATTTCGCGACATGTCACGAAATCGTGACCACCGCAGGGGAAACGAAGGCACGAAGACCAAAGGTCATGACATGTCACGAAATCGCGACCACCGCAGGGGAAACGAAGGCACGGAGACCAAAGGTCACGAAATCGTGACATGTCACGATTTCGCGATCGAAACGGGAGAACAGAGGCCGATAGAAAAAATGGCGCGATATCGCGACATGTCGCGATATCGCGGCCAAAACGGAGAGAGAAGGTGCAGAAAGAAAATGGTCGCGATATCGCGACATGTCGCGATATCGCGACCAAACAGGAAGACACGCACTCCCAGCTTTCTTAAAGGCGTCCCTTCGTGCGCGGCAAGTTAGAGGCAGTGAAGCAGCAGTTCCAAAGAAGGATTTCAACGGGCATGTTGGCCACTCACGCAGGATATCTGGAAGACGCATTTAAAGCAACTAACAACAAGCAACAGATCGAGGAGAAGATTCCGTTGGATATGGCAGCCAGTCGCGCACCTCACCTAGAGTCTCATGAATGCAACTTACTAGAATTGTCCCAGGTGGCAATTGTAGATCGTGGGAAGTTTGAAAGCACAGAGGATCGGGACCTCGATAAAAACCCATGGATTGTAATGAGAGGGGGTTGGCAAATGACAGTTTGGCTATATATTCTTGTAAAATTCTTCCTAAGTATTGAATACAAATTTTGGGCTCTTGTCTTGCTGGTTTTCTGTATTTTGTAAGATCTGTTCTCCACCAAGTGGTATCAGAGCCAGTAGTTCCTGAGTGTGTAGCAGATCGCCGGAGGAGAGGCAGTTGCATCAGGATCTGTGGAAGGGCTTGGAATTGGGTGAGCAGAATGCCTCCAAGGAGAAATCCTGTTGGTGGGAGAGGCATGGCGATAGCGAAAGATGTTCGAGCTTTGCAGCGGCAAATGCAAGCCCTGCAAGAAGAAATGCGCAGAAGATTGGAGCCAAGAAGAGACGAAGGTAGTGAAGAGGAAGATGATGAAGAAGAAGACCAACCTGAGGAAGAAGAAGAAGCAGTAGATCCTGCTCAGGCCAGACTATACAAAGCCATATCCCGGATTGGGAAGAGGCCGAAGATGGAGGTTTCCACATATTTCGGGAACCTTGATCCAGAGGAATTGATCGACTGGATCAACGACCTGGAAGAGTACTTTGAGTACGAAGAGGTTGAGGATCCCGATAGGGTCAGATTCGCAAAGACCAAACTGAAAGGTCATGCTAGCATTTGGTGGAAGGGAGTGCAACTGGAGCAAAATAAAAGAGGGAAAGAGAGAATAACTAAGTGGGAATGGATGGCAGAAAAGCTAAAGAGGCAGTTCATCCCTGGTGATTATGAGTTAGACCTGCTAAAGAAAATGCAAGGATTGAGGCAATCAAGCAAGTCTGTGAAAGAATACACAGAGGAATTTCATAGAATAATGATTAGAATAGGCCACTCAGAGGCCAACAAGGAGAAGGTAGCCCGTTACATTAATGGGTTACGAGCAAGCATTCAGGAAGAACTAAGTCTAGTCCGGATGACCACCATAGAGGACGCTTACCAATTTGCTTTAAAGGTTGAAGAGAAGCTCAATAGGAGGTTTGAAAACAAGCAAAGAGGAAGAGGTCATGGCGGAAGGACCGGCGGAAGGAACAGTGGAAGAAGAAATGAAGATTCTCAAAAAAATGGAGAAGGTAGCAACAATCAAGAACAAAGGAGAGAAAATACAGACCGCCCCCGTAATCAAAATAATGGTTACCGAGGGGGAAGAGGCAGAGCCGGACGTGGACAAGGAAGAGGAAGATTTCGAGGGACTTGCTTCCAATGTGGTGAAGAGGGACATCACCAATATGAGTGCCCACAACAGCGAGAAAGAAATAATCGGAGGCCGAAAGGAAATGCCAGAGTAGCAGTCACGGATGAAGATGCTGGATCTGAGCATTCTAAAGAAGCTGAGAGAGGAGAAGTAATGATTGCAAGGAGAGTCCTGCTGAATGAAGAGGGAGCTACAGATCAGAGGAAAAGCTTATTCCGCACAAGGTGTAAATGCACGGGTAAGATTTGCAACATTATCATTGACAACGGTAGCACAGATAACCTAGTTTCAGAGGGAATGGTTACAAAGCTACAACTGGAGAGAAAGAAACACCCGCATCCATATCGGATCACGTGGTTGCAGAAAGACCATAAGGTTTTGGTCAATGAACAATGCCTGGTAAAATTTAGCATTGGAAATTACCGTGATGAGGTTCTGTGCGACATTCTGCCCATGGATGCGTGCCATTTGTTGCTGGGAAGGCCATGGCAGTTTGACAGGTGTGCGGTTCATGATGGCCGAGCCAACACCTATTTCGTGACCAAGAATGGAATGCGTCATAAGTTGAAACCCCTGAAGGAGGTGGAAGAAAAGGTATGTGGCAGTGCAAGAATTTGCTTGGTTGACGAAAGAAAATTTTTAGATGATTTAAAGCATGAACATATGTGTTATGCATTAATTCCTAGAGTCAGGGATACATAATGCAAAGATGCCCCAACAGAAGTCCAAGAGCTATTGAAGGAATTTCCAGATATCATATCTGATAATGTGCCTGAGGGTTTACCCCCAGTAAGAAAAATCAGTCACCATATTGATTTGGTGCCAGGGTCAAGCTTGCCCAATAAAGTTGCACATAGAATGACACCTGTAGAAACTGAAGAACTAAACAGGCAGGTCCAGGAGTTGCTGGAGAAGGGATTGATTAGGGAGAGTCTTAGCCCGTGTGCAGTACCTACAGTACTAGCACCCAAGAAGGATGGAGAGTGGAGAATGTGCACAGACTCTCGGGCAATTAACAAGATCACTATCAAATATAGATTCCCATTGCCAAGGATGGATGATATCATGGACTGTTTGAGTGGAGCTAAGTACTTCACGAAGATTGACCTAAAAAGTGGTTATCATCAGATCCGTATCCGAGAAGGAGATGAGTGGAAGACAACCTTCAAGACAAGAGAGGGCTTGTATGAGTGGTTGGTCATGCCATTTGGGCTGTCCAATGCACCAAGTACCTTCATGCGGCTGATGAATGAGGTACTGAAAGAGTTTTTAGGAAAATTTGTCATTGTTTATTTAGATGATATATTAATATTCAGTAGAACCCTGGAGGAACACCTGATGCACATCAGGAGGGTTTTTGAAAAGCTACGGGAGGAGCAGTTATTAATAAATCTGAAAAAGTGTAATTTTGTCAAGAAAGAGTTAGTATACCTGGGATTTGTAATCTCAGTAGAAGGTCTGAAAATGGACCCAGAGAAGGTGAGAGCTATCATCGAATGGCCTACCCCAAGAAGCACAACAGAGGTAAGATCATTTCATGGTCTAGCCAGCTTTTACAAAAAGTTCATAAGAAACTTCAGCAGCATTTGTGCACCCCTCATAGAAACAATGAGAGGGGATAAGAAAGAATTCAAGTGGACCTTAGGGGCTGAGAGGAGCTTTGATGCATTAAAGAAAAGGGTCACAGAACAGCCTATTTTGGCACTTCCAGACTTCAACAAAGTATTTCAGGTCGACTGTGATGCCAGTGGCAGTGCAATAGGGGTTGTACTGAGCCAAGAAGGCAGACCTGTTGCTTATTTTAGTGAAAAGCTCAATGATGCTCGAAAAAAGTATTCAGTTTATGACCAAGAATTTTATGCTATAGTTCGAGCTCGAAGAAGTGGAGGCATTACTTGTTGCCAAAAGAGTTTGTTCTATTTATGGATCATCAGGCATTGCAGTACATCAACAACCAAACAAAACTGAATCAATGGCACATGAAGTGGGTTGAGTTTCTCCAAAGCTATACCTTTGTGTTAAAGCACATGAGCGGGAAATCAAATAGAGTTGCAGATGCTTTAAGTAGAAGGCAGAATCTACTGATTGAAATGACAGTGGAAGTAGTAGGATTCGAAGAACTAAAGGGTCTTTATCCTGAAGATCCTGATTTTGTAGCAGCCTGGACGGCTTGCTTGGCACCTGTTATTGTGGACAGGACAAAATGGTTAGATTTCCTAATCCAAGATGGAATGCTGTTCAAGGGAAGTAAATTATGCATTCCAAGGAGCTCCATGCGGGAGAACTTAATCAAGGAAAAGCACAACGGAGGACTGGTCGGGCATTTTGGTCGGGATAAGACCATTGCCCCGGTGAATGAAAATTACTACTGGCCGCAACTTCAGCAAGATGTGAAAAATTTTGTGCAAGGTTGCAGTAATATGCCAAATGGCAAAAGGCGTAAGGCAAAACACAGGATTATACCAGCCGTTACCTATACCTGAGAGGCCATGGGAGGACATAAGCATGGATTTTATTCTTGGATTGCCCGGAACACAGAGGGGAAATGACTCCGTATTTGTGGTGGTTGACAGATTCTCCAAGATGGCACATTTTATTCCCTGCCAGAAAACAAGTGATGCAGTTCACATTGCAGGGTTATTTTTCAAGGAAGTGGTACGACTTCACGGTCTACCAAGAAGCATAGTTTCTGACAGAGATACAAAGTTTGTTGGGTATTTCTGGAGAACATTGTGGAAGAAGCTGAAGACAGATCTGAAGTTCAGTTCTGCATACCACCCACAAACTGATGGACAGACAGAGGTGGTAAATAGAAGTCTGGGTAATTTATTAAGATGCTTGATAGCAGATAAACCCAAGGGATGGGATTTAGTTTTGCCGCAGGCAGAATTTGCATACAACAATTCTGTCAATAAGAGTACAAACAAATCTCCATTCCAAATCATATATGGAAATAGTCCGAGAAACGTTTCTGAGCTGAGAAAATTAGATAAAGGAGAAAAGTGCAGTGCAGAGGCTGAGGAATTCGCAAAACAGATGAAAAGCCTGCATGAAGAAGTGAAGAAACAAATTACAAAAATGAATACTCAATATAAAGCAAGAGCAGACCAAAAGCGGCGGTTCAAAGAGTTCAAAGTGGGGGATGAAGTCATGGTCCATCTCAAAAAAGAAAGATTTCCAGCCAAAACTTATAACAAGTTGAAGATGAAGAAGTTTGGGCCATGCAGAATACTAGAAAAACGGGATTCAGGAAATGCATATGAAGTGGAATTGCCAAGTGGGCTTGACATTTCACCTATTTTTAACATATCAGATTTAGTGGAATACCATGAGGGAAACAATACAGAGGAACCAAGTATAGAATTGTGGAGCATTCCAAAGTCTAACCCGACCAAAGAAGAGATCGAAGAAATATTAGATACTCGTGAAGGCAGAAGCACAAGGAACAAACAATATTCTGAGTATTTGATCAAGTGGAAGGGCAGACTTGTAGAAGATGCAACTTGGTTATCAAAAATAGAGGTTGACCGCCTGGGTCTTCCTCCCAAAGATCAGAAGTGAGGATCACTTCTCGATCCACCCCGGGTGTCTGATGCAGGAGCATCCGAGGGCAGCAAAGCAATCGAGCATCAACCAAACTTTTTGTTGTTATTTTTTTTCTAAGTGTTGCAATGTTATTTTTTTCTAAGTGTTGCAAGTAAAATATGTGTCACGATATCGCGACACAAAAGTGTCGCGATATCGCGACCAAAACTGAAGATAGGGGAGCAGCGGACAAAATGTCACGATTTCGCGACATGTCACGAAATCGTGACCCAAGGCAGGGAAACAGAGGCGCAGAGACCAAAGGTCACAAAATCGCGACCACCGTAGGAGAAACGAAGGCACGGAGACCAAAGGTCACGAAATCATGACATGTCACGAAATCGTGACCACCGCAGGAGAAACGAAGGCACGGAGACCAAAGGTCACGAAATCGTGACATGTCACGATTTCGTGACATGTCGTGAAATCGCGACCACCATAGGGGAAACGAAGGCACGAAGACCAAAGGTCATGAAATCGTGACATGTCACGATTTCACGACCGAAACGGGAGAACAGAAGCCGATAGCAAAAATGGTGCGATATCGCGACCAAAACGGAGAGAGAAGGTGCAGAAAGAAAATGGTCGCGATATCGCGACACGTGATATCGCGACCAAACAGGAAGACACGCACTCCCAGCTTTCTTAAAGGCGGCCCTTCGTGCGCGGCAAGTTAGAGGCAGTGAAGCAACAGTTCCAAAGAAGGATTTCAACGGGCATGTTGGCCACTCACGCAGGATATCTGGAAGACGCATTTAAGGCAACTAACAACAAGCAACAGATCGAGGAGAAGATTCCGTTGGATATGGCAGCCAGTCGCGCACCTCACCTAGAGTCTCATGAATGCAACTTACCAGAATTGTCCCAGGTGGCAATTGTAGATCGTGGGAAGTTTGAAAGCACAGAGGATCGGGACCTCGATAAAAACCCATGGATTGTAATGAGAGGGGGTTGGCAAACGGCAGTTTGGCTGTATATTCTTGTAAAATTCTTCCTAAGTATTGAATACAAATTTTGGGCTCTTGTCTTGCTGGTTTTCTGTATTTTGTAAGATCTGTTCTCCACCAAGTGGTATTAGAGCCAGTAGTTCCTGAGTGTGTAGCAGATCGCCGGAGGAGAGGCAGCTGCACCAGGATCTGTGGAAGGGCTTAGAGTTGGGTGAGCAGAATGCCTCCAAGGAGAAATCCTATTGGTGGGAGAGGCATGGCAGTAGCGAAAGATGTTCAAGCTTTGTAGCATCAAATGCAAGCCCTGCAAGAAGAAATGCGTAGAAGATTGGAGCCAAGAAGAGACGAAGGTAGTGAAGAGGAAGATGATGAAGAAGAAGACCAACCTGAGGAAGAAGAAGAAGCAGTAGATCTTGCTCAGGCCAGACTATACAAAGCCATATCCTAGATTGGGAAGAGGCCGAAAATGAAGGTTTCCACATATTCTCAGGACCTTGATCTAGAGGAATTGATCGACTAGATCAACGACCTGGAAGAGTACTTTGAGTACGAAGAGGTTGAGGATCCTGATAGGGTCAGATTCGCAAAGACCAATCTGAAAGGTCATGCTATCATTTGGTGGAAGGGAGTGTAGCTGGAGCGAAATAAAAGAGGGAAAGAGATAATAACTAAGTGGGAATGGATGGCGAGAAAAGCTAAAGAGGCGGTTCATCCCCGGTGATTATGAGTTAGACCTGTTGAAGAAAATGCAAGGATTGAGGCAATCAAGCAAGTCTGTGAAAGAATACACAGAGGAATTTCATAAAATAATGATTAGAATAGGCCACTTAGAGGCCAACAAGGAGAAGGTAGCCCTTTACATTAATGGGTTACGAGCAAGCATTCAGGAAGAACTAAGTCTAGTCCGGATGACCACCATAGAGGACGCTTACCAATTTGCTTTGAAGGTTGAAGAAAAGCTCAATAGGAGGTTTGAAAACAAGCAAAGAGGAAGAGGTCGTGGTGAAAGGACCGACGAAAGGAACAGTGGAAGAATAAATGAAGATTCTCAAAAAAATGGAGAAGGTAGCAGTAATCAAGAACAAAGGAGAGAAAATACAGACTGCCCTCGTAATCAGAATAATGGTTACTGAGGGGGAAGAGGCAGAGCTGGACGTGGACATGGAAGAGGAAGATTTTGAGGGACTTGCTTCCAGTGTGGTGAAGAGGGACATCACAAATATGAGTGCCCACAACAACGAGAAAGAAATAATCAGAGACCGAAAGGAAATGCCAGAGTAGCAGTCACGGATGAAGATGCTGGATTTGAGCATTCTAAAAAAGCTGAGAGAGGAGAAGTAATGATTGTCAGGAGAGTCCTGCTGAATGAAGAGGGAGCTACAGATCAGAGGAAAAGCTTATTCTACACAAGGTGTAAATGCGCGGGTAAGATTTGCAACATCATCATTGACAATGGTAGCACAAATAACCTAGTTTCAGAGGGAATGGTTACAAAGCTACAACTGGAGAGAAAGAAACACCTGCATCCATATCGGATCGCGTGGTTGCAGAAAGACCATAAAATTTTGGTCAATGAACAATCCCTGGTAAAATTTAGCATTGGAAATTATCGTGATGAGTTTCTGTGCGACATTCTGCCCATGGATGCATGCCATTTGCTGCTGGGAAGGCCATGGTAGTTTGACAGGTGTGTGATTCATGATGGCCGAGCCAACACCTATTTTGTCACCAAGAATGGAATGCGTCATAATTTGAAACCCATGAAGGAGGTGGAAGAAAAGGTATGTGGTAGTGCAAGAATTTTCTTGGTTGACGGAAGAAAATTTTTAGATGATTTAAAGCATGAACATATGTGTTATGCAATAATTCCTAGAGTCAGGGATACAAAATGCAAAGGTGCCCCAACAGAAGTCCAAGAGCTGTTGAAGGAATTTCCAGATATCATATCTAATAATGTGCCTGAGGGTTTACCCCCAGTAAGAAAAATCAGTCACCATATTGATTTGGTGCCAGGGTCAAGCTTGCCCAATAAAGCTACACATAGAATGACACCTGTAGAAACTGAATAACTAAACAGGCAGGTCCAAGTGTTGCTGGAGAAGGGATTGATTAGGGAGAGTCTTAGCTCGTGTGTAGTACCTATAGTACTAGCACCCAAGAAGGATGGAGAGTGGAGAATGTGCACAGACTCTCGGGCAATTAACAAGATCACTATCAAATATAGATTCTCATTGCCAAGGATGGATGATATCATGGACTGTTTGAGTGGAGCTGAGTACTTCATGAAGATTGACCTAAAAAGTGGTTATCATCAGATCCGTATCCGAGAAGGAGATGAGTGGAAGATAGTCTTCAAGACAAGAGAGGGCTTGTATGAGTGGTTGGTCATGCCATTTGGGCTGTCCAATGCACCAAGTACCTTCATGCGACTGATGAATGAGGTACTGAAAGAGTTTTTAGGAAAATTTGTCATTTTTTATTTAGATGATATATTAATATTCAGCAGAACCTTGGAGGAACACTTGATGCAAATCAGGAGGGTTTTTGAAAAGCTGCGAGAGGAGCAGTTATTAATAAATCTGAAAAAGTGTAATTTTGTCAAGAAAGAGTTAGTTTACCTGGGATTTGTAATCTCAGCAGAAGGTCTAAAAATGGAACCAGAGAAGGTGAGAGCTATCATCGAATGGCCTACCCCAAGAAGCACAACAGAGGTGAGATCATTTCATGGTCTGGCCAGCTTTTACAAAAATTTCATAAGAAACTTCAGCAACATTTGTGCACCCCTCACAGAAATAATGAGAGGGGATAAGAAAGAATTCAAGTGGACCTTAGGGGCTAAGAGGAGCTTTGATGCATTAAAGAAAAAGGTCACAGAACAGCCTATTTTGGTACTTCCAGACTTCAACAAAGTATTTCAGGTCGACTGTGATGCCAGTGGCAGTGCAATAGGGGCTGTACTGAGCCAAGAAGGTAGACATGTTGTTTATTTTAGTGAAAAGCTAAATGATGCTCAAAAAAAATATTCAGTTTATGACCAAGAATTTTATGCTATAGTTCAGGCTCTAAAGAAGTGGAGGCATTACTTGTTGCCAAAAGATTTTGTTCTATTTACTGATCATCAGGCATTGCAGTACATCAACATCCAGACAAAATTGAATCAGCGGCACATGAAGTGGGTTGAGTTTCTCCAAAGATATACCTTTGTGTTAAAGCACAGGAGCGGGAAATCAAATAGAGTTGTAGATGCTTTAAGTAGAAGGCAGAATCTACTGATTTAAATGACAGTGGAAGTAGTAGGATTCGAAGAACTGAAGGGTCTGTATCCTGAAGATCTTGATTTTGCAGCAGCCTGGACGGCTTGCTTGGCACCTGCTATTATGGACAGGACAAAATGGTTAGATTTCCTAATCCAAGACGGAATGTTGTTCAAGGGAAGTAAATTATGCATTCTAAGGAGCTCCATGCGGGAGAACTTAATCAAGGAAAAGCACAACGGAGGACTGGCTAGGCATTTTGGTCGGGATAAGACCATTGCCCTAGTGAATGAAAATTACTACTGGCCGCAACTTCAGCAAGATGTGAAAAAGTTTGTGCAAGGTTGTAGAATGTGCCAAATGGTAAAAGGCGTAAGGCAAAACACAGGATTTTACCAGCCGTTACCTGTACCTGAGAGGCCATGGGAGGACATAAGCATGGATTTTATTCTTGGTTGGCAAACGGCAGTTTGGCTGTATATTCTTGTAAAATTCTTCCTAAATATCAAATACAAATTTTGGGCTCTTGTCTTGCTGGTTTTCTGTATTTTGTAAGATCTGTTCTCCACCACTCCCTTGGTAAATTTTCTATATGAAGGAGTTTATATTTTGTTGTGTTTTTTTTTTGTATTTACATGGTGGAATCGGTAGCCGCCACGAATTTGGGCAGGCTGTCCAGCTTTTATGGCCGCCATAGTATTCTGCACTGTCCACCCCAGAAGCCACCACACAGATCTTCGCATAGTCCGCCCCTATAACCACCATGCCACAATCATTTTAAACCTTTTACGCCGCTGAAAGCACCAGGAAAGGGACAAGCATTCAATCCGGCGAGGCCCGAGATTTGAACCTTGGACCTCCGCCCCCCTTATGGGGTTTGGATGAACCAATTGGTCTACACCTTGGACCTATTTTGTTGTGTTGTTTTAGCAATGTAATTATTGGCCATTTCATAATTAATCGAGGTTGAATGATATATGTGTAAGTACATTATGGAAAATTTGGAAACAATTTGCTTCTTAATTTTTGTACAATAGATTATTCAATAAGAGGTTATGTTGGTGCTAATGGTTTTGTGCCTTTGTAGGGGTAGGTTTATTTTTGTAAGGAGAAGAAAATACTCAACCTATGAAAACAAAATGTTTTCTTTAAAAAAAAAATGATATTAGCTATCTATTATTAGCAAGACATAGTGGATGAATGTTTCATATAATGGTAGCTTATTATAAATTTATATGAGCAAAATAGTACTATTATGAAAAGACTCTGACATCTGTAAAAAAATATTTATTTTATAGTTTTTTTTGCTTATATAAATTATAAAGTTATTAAAATCTATTTTTCTTGGATATATGAGATTTAATAAGGAAATATTTCCGTGTTAGCAAAGGATTTTTTGTGACTACTTATCCTTATTGTTGAGAACAATCACTATGAGTAAATATGTTTGTAACCAAACTCTTTAAGCAAGAAAGATATTACAGTAGATTCTTTTGGTAAGTGGGATGACTCTTTAATGCTTTTGTCAATGTGCTTGAGAGGAGAAGCTAAGCAATGTGCATCAAGGTAGGAAAAAGAGACACTCCACTAGAAAACATCCCAAATAATGGGGGACATGTGGATGGGAATGATTGCCTTTAGTAACAATTAGGGAGGAACCAAAGGGGGATAGGTAGTTGGACGGTGGTCGATGAGTGCAAATAATATTGCTATGGAAAAATTGAAGTGGAGGACATCAAGTTTTTGTTTGGAAGTATGCTTGGTAAAAGTTGTTGTTGGCTACAACATTGAAAAGTACTAGGTAGACCCACGGTGGAAAGAAATAAGTGTATATTATTTTTAATTATCTCAATATGCTATTTTAAATCTGTAGTTATTGATGTGTAGTCAATTGGAAATGAGATTTAGATATGAATACTATCTCTTTATCTAGAACTCTTATGTAAGATGATCAATACATTACTTTGAGTTTGAAGACCAACAAAACTACAATATTTTGATAATATGATTTAGGCCAAATCTTGAGACTAAGAATTATTAATTCTTAAAGGTTTCACCTACTTAGGATTAATGAATTTTGTTAAGAAACCATCTGATAATTATGGCTATGGCATATTGGTTTCTGGAATTCTTTAAAAAAAAAATCATGATTTGAGATTGCTTTGCAATTTTTGGCTCTCGTTATAGATAGTTTTATTTGAGAGAAGTAAAGAAATGGTGTAGTTTCCCAATAGGTAGAGACAACGGTATATGTGTTGAGTTTGGAGAAGACCTAGTATGCTTTAATATTCTTCGTCTATGTAAAATAAATATTATAATGAGAATTTGTAATATATTACTCAATTATTTAAGTATAGCAGAAGACAGATTGTGTAAATAATAGACTTGGGCTCACTACTGGCTTGTAGATATGAGATTCATCTTCCCATTTATGTATTGAGTTATAGGGAAAGACTTAATGGTTTTCATGCACATAATTTTGTGTATTTGTCATTATGTTTGGATTTGTGATAGAATATGGTGTATTTTAATTAAGGATATTTGGAATATTATCATGATTATGGAAACAATGAACATTACTATAACTTAACATGTACGAAGTTTATAGTTGTTGTTTAATGATGTAATTGAGAATACAAATAATATATTAGCTCATGTTTAGATCCAAGTAACATTGCAGGCTTAATTGAAGTCATATTGCATTCAAACGAGAGAGAAGGGTCTACATCACAGACTCACACGATGACAATCTCATATAAACACCAAAAGGACATAATGCTATATATTTAAAAATAAATTGTGGGTAATTTTTGGTATTGTAATATGAGTGAATATTTGAATGTAAATCCTTTAATCTGTGATAAATTTTGGAAAGCTATATAATAGGGAAAAGTAACTAGTGGATTGGTAGGATCTATGAGTTATGGGAAACTCTAGTGTAAGACAAGACATATTGATTACCTTTATATCTATGATATATGTAATGATTTAATCTCTTTATTAATGAAATTGGTTAGTTTGTTGTTGGGTTTTCCCTATAGGGCTTTTCCTAAGATAAATTATGGAGTTGTGTTCTTTCTTGTGGATTATGATAGTTGTTGAAAATGGACTCTTATATGGTGCAAAATTTATAAAATGATGATTGGATAAATGTAATATGCCAATAAATGGATTAGTTATATGTAAAATCAGATGATAGAATCTTTAAAGGTTTATAGAATTAGAATGATATATTTTGTTAGCATATGGATTTGGTTGGGTTTAATTTGCTAAATGATCTAATATGGGTAAAGATAAGAAGTTAAAATAGACTTGGATTTTAATCATTTATTGAATAGAATTCTTTTAGTTGATGGAACATCTTCTTAACTAATGGACTAGTTTAAAACTTGTGAATTTCAAAGTTTGAAATAGAGTGTAAGATGTATTGTGGATAAAATAAAAGAAAGATATGCACAAAGAAATCTAGGAAAGAATGCCTATAATAGAAAATGGATTTCTAATTAAAATAAAAAATTAAAACTATTGCTACCATGGAATTAAATCTAGGATTGGACTAATTAATGTCGACTAGTTTCACTAAGTAAGTGAAAGGGATAGTCGGTTGATATGATCCTGACACCATCATAGAATGACTTATGTGGTGTGAGAAGGATGTTATGATCCTTTCAATAGAATGAAATGAGGTAGACTAGCTCATTAAAGGATTAATGAGAGGGATAGTATTCTAATATCTATTACATTGCATCTAGTGCTCTTGTATAGATTGAATTATACAAGATATGGGGATATGTGTGTTTCCAAGAGATTTAGTAGGTGAGCAATTTAGAGATGAGCAAAGTGTGATAGGTATTTCCTAGACTTTAGGCTTTCAAGGAGTTGTCTATAAAAATAATGGAATCAATATTTAGGGGAAAAAAAGTCCTATAAAATTGGGTTATGACATTTGGTATCTGTAGACACCTAGAACACATCATTTTGAGGAGACTAACTATATGGACACATTTTTAGGTCGTATGACCCACCTTGGACAACCTTAGGTATTAACAGTGGTTTTTACCACTCAAACAGAGGTAAATTACATTTTGCAACCTAGACCATCCTACCAAGGGACAGCCTCTAGAGGTCGCCCTACCCTAGGATGGCCAGCAGTCATGACCACCCTTACCTGGGATGGATGCACATGTAAAAAATAAAATTCAAGCACTAAGCAATGGTTCAGATAGTTGCCAACACCAACTATAAGCAACAATGCAATGGTTATCAAGAAGTAGTTATGCATCTTGATTCCCAGCTACTTCTTGGCTCCTCAAGGAATCCTTGGAATCCCATTGGGAATTCTATTTAAAGGTGCTCAACCTTCATGAAATATATAGCAATTGGATGACAACGAAGTATTTTCAGATTGAATACCAAAGATATTGTACTCTCATAAGCAACAAATTGCTTTTATATTTTAGTCATGGAGCTTTCAAGTGGAACAATGAAGTATCCCAAAGCTTAAAGATCAAATTAAATACTTTTGCATCATCAATGTCCTTATTTCATGCCAATTTTTGCAATTAAATCTTGCTTAAAGAGTGTCCCTTAAACATTAATTTACCTCATATCAAACTAGACATCACCTCGCATCAATTATAAGGATTTTACTCATAGCTTAGTGGTTGTCTCACCCTGAGATGACTTGCAGGTGCCACCACCCTACCCTGGAATGACTAGTAGACTAGATCACTTTGCATAAGGATGGCTTCCTAACCAGATCTATTTTACTATTTTTATTGATTTAAGTAGATTTAGTAACATTTCATCTACTTCCTAGCATAGTTTAATTTTGTTTTACATGCATTTGTTTATTGAATTTCAGAATTTCTTTTTAGTTACTTTATCATGAAGAAGGAACTCATCATAAAAGGCTCTACAAATGCTACTAATATCTTTTGAGTTTTCTTTTGTATAGATTTTAGGTATTTGCAGGAGCTATCAACATAAATATTCATCACATTTACATCATACCTTGTGGAGGTCACAAGAAACTCCTCCCCAAATCAGTTTTGAGGGTGCAAAGATTTTGCATGTTACACCTACCATATTTCTTGATTGTAAAATTGTATCAAATTGGTATCAAATCCCTCAAAGGGATATCATTGTAACCTCATTTTCAAGGACATGATTCAATATTAATGAGAAGGGTACCATTTAATTATTATTTATATTTATATTTATGCTTACATTATTTTTTTATTCAATTTGATTTTATATTTGCATTAAGTGTACGATTTTTGCATACTACACTGGTGATCACGGTGGTGGACTCTTTTCATATTTCGCAATATCATTGGTAATTACCTATTTTTTTATTTTTTAAACTTGTAGATACTACCATCCTTAGCTAAGATTAGTAGTAGGAGAAACTATCTCATCCTAGGATGATCCACAATCGCAGCCATCCTACCTAGAGACAACCCCAAGGCAAAGTTTATAAATGTTAGAAATAACACCTTCATTGGATGTAGGCTTCACTTGTAAGTTTCTCTATCCCTCTTTTCCATGCTATTCAGTAAATAATTGTAAATATTTCACACTTCAGTAGAGAAAATACAAAAATATTTCAATTTTCAATAGCCTATTCATGACCATCCTTTGATCAAAAGAACCTTGTTTCTAGCCATGCTAACCCCAGACAGTCCCTATTTCTAACCACCTATGTATAGGTTGAACTCTACTGCAGACCATCCTACATAGAGACATCCTATGTTTGCTTGCTATGTGGATTGTGTGCTTACTACATGTGCAAAGGTTGACATCATATTAGGGTTTCACAATTTTAGATTTCTAAAACTAATTTTTTTTACTTAGGAATCTAAAAAATTAAATGTCATTTTGTGCATTAGCAAAAGATATTGAATGCTTTATGCTTGCATTTTTTTTGCATAAAATAAAATGAACCCACACACACCACTCATCATATTAAACATTAGTGAGTTGGAATTCACACCCAACCATTGATCAAGACCAACGATGATGGCTTTCATCTCCACCTCGTTGGCTTTTTTGTGGTTATTTTGCACCCTATTTTGTCCAAGGCAAGTCTAAGAACTATCATAGTGAGGACTGATAGGACTAGATCTCCCTCATTGAGTTTGGACTTCATCACCAAACCTTGGTGGGTTTCATAGCCTAGACTTCATCACCAAGTCAATGTGTGAGAGCATACAGTTGAAAACCCTTAAATTGAGTAATATCATCAACGAAAGCAAAAATATGAACAAGAATGCAATAGCAAAAATAAATAAAACACACCAAATAGTCTAGGACTCACAAATAAATTTCTAAATGAGATAATAATTTCCTATACTTTATTTATTTCCTTTATTATTTGCTTAATAAACACATAATGGTCATTACATGTAGTTGTGCTCAGTCATAAGCTGATGCTATAGAGAATTTACAAGGAGGTCCAGAATGCCTTCACTACAATCCAATCGACTTGATCATGTCTGAAAGATGACCTAACAATCATCGTAATGATAATTCCACTCATGGGGGATCTACCCATAGAGATACCCATACCCAAGGACACCTATGGGACCTCCACATTTTTTAGAATATGATCTTCTTAGACCTCACCCATCGCATGCTATCTCTAGATATGATCTGTTAATTGCTAGATCAACTAAACTATGTGATATATGAAGAGCCAAAACCTGAGTACCTGGATCAAGGGTATCCTAAGTCACTTTGTGAAGATGTGGCTAATGATTACATTCAACCACCTTGGTCTAACATAAATATTCCATCTCCTCATCCTAGGAGACCAATTCAAGAGAATGAGATCATATCATCTCATGCATAGAATGTCCTTACGAAAAAAATTAAATTGTTGGAAAAGCAAGGGATGGGCTATCAAAATTTGATATTACATAAACTATGCAATCAGCCCCTTCAATCGTCAGTTTTTTGTCCTCCTTATCTAAATTTTTTTGAAATTCCAAAACTGGATAAATTTAAAGGAGACGACAATGCACAGGAACATGTAACAAGTTTCATGAACCTGTGGTTCTAGCTACAAGACAACGATACCTTTTTGTTGAGAAATTTCTTAATAACACTCTCTAGTGCAACCGTAGATTGGTATAATAAATGATTGAGGTATAGTATCTCTAGTTTCAAACAACAAGCTAATGCCTTTTTAGAATGCTTTTCATTCAGTATAAAAAATAAGGCCAACCTAACTGACTTATCAAACCTTCATCAATTTGATGATGAGAAAGTTATGGATTAAAAAAATAGGTGGATAAAGATAATGTCTAAATTATCTTTCAATATACCGATTTCAAAACTTGATTATTTACAATAAGTTACTCAAAACAAATATTGCTTCTCCTTCAGTTGCAACAATACCAAACATTTGAGGAGGATTTGGTGCAAGCCAAAGTTATCAAGGACATAAAGGTCCAAGAGGGGGATATAAAACTCTAGAAAAAGGAGTGGAACAAAAATCCTCGAAACAACTATACATAGTAGAAACTAGCTTCGATCAATCAAATTGTTCTGAATGTTCCTAAAATGGAGAAAGCACCTTAGTAGCCTAACTATTAGGTTTAACCCCCTACAGCACAATATAATAATTAGTTCTAATGAAACCAAGCATAGGATCAGCCACGCCATACTCCTTGCACTTATACACCACTCTTTGAGTCTCTGATATCATTTTTTAATCAATTATGTGAGGCAAAGGCTATTACCTTGCTCGAGATCTGCTTGTTAGATCCTACCTACCCAAAACCTAAGGAGTATAACAAGGATTTGTAATCTGTTTATCACTGATAAAAATTTCATGATATCCAAGTGTGCTATGGATTCAAGAACCTTATACAAGATATGCTAGACAAGAACCAATTACAAATTGGCAACCCTCTTGCCCTTAACAACCAACAAATGGGCACTTTTAAAGATCCCTTGCACACTCATGAGATCAAGGATGATCAAACTAGATAAATCAATGAAATCCATACAGATCCACCCACTCATGCATTCATATTTATTATCAATATCATAACCAAAAATAGAATGTATGATCAAGTCGCACCACCTACAACGCCTATCTGAATCCTTTCTATGACTCAACCTTTCTTGAATTAAAACATTGTTCAAGGTCCACCACCTCAATCAATGATAACAATAAAGAGTAGGCTTACACAAGTCCTACAAATGACATCGACAAAACTTTCCATATATGATCTTATTCAAAAATCACCTAGACATAGGGAAGCTCTTATGGAAATCTTAAAATCCATTGAGTTGTAGCCCTAAGACTCTAATGCGTTCACCAACTTTGTAAGGCATGTGCATAAATGTAAGGAGCCTCTGGTAACCTTTATGATCATGAAATAAAATAGGTACCTACAAATGTAGCATATATCCCGTTACATATTATCACTTGTATCAATATGATCCCATACAAGAAAGTATTGATTCATACAGGTTCATCAATCAATATAATAATGAGCGCTTTGGAGCACTTGAGCTTGGTGGGACTAAAGACAATTTTTGTATTGTACCATGTGCTAGAAGGAGCAATGAAATATAATATATTGCTTGGTCACCCTTGGATATAGGATATGAAATGTGTTCTTTCAATATTACATCGATGTATAAAGTATGTTCATGAAGGAAAAGTTCATGTGGTTCCTTCGGATGATGAGCCATTCAAATACGTAAATCATGTTAATAATCCAAAGGAGTTTGTTCCATCCTTCATGCATCTAAATATCCAAGCAAGTTCCCCTATAAAGTATCCAGATAACCCACCAAAATCAACATCTACTAATCCATCCACTTTATTACCACCACCTCTGCCTACACCATTGGCTTCTCAAGATATTCCTTCTTCATCATCGAGTCCTCCGATCGAACAAAATTTGAAGGAAACTATGGAGGACATTCCAATAATCACCCCCAATGTTTCCACAATAAAAATTTGGATTCCTATGGAAGAGGAAGAATAACCTACCACAAAGGATAACTTATCTCACCCCACATCCCCCACATCATCATTAGCATCATCCTCATCGCAAGTGATAATTCACTTGGCCAACCTAGGTCTTGTAATATATTTGGTGTAAATTTATATTTACACCAATTATCGATTCTACGTAGGACATAAGAAGACCTCATGTCACATCCTTGTCAATTGAAACTATCATGCCCCTAGGTATACCACCTAATCAAACACACTTCATCTATGGGGATTTTAATCAATCCATAAGTCAGCCTCCTATTATTAGCCATGATAATGAATCATTCATAGAAAACATATATTACATGTCAAATCTGAATTTTACTTTGATATATTTCTACCATTGCAATTGGCATGAAATTGGCTTAGGCCATTATGAGGAGGGTCTCAGAATGCCATATTTACCACAATACCAATTACCCACAAAAAAAATCTATTTAGAATACTCAATCTGCATGTTGGATGATCTCTTGGTTGTCTCCTTACAATTATTAAGCTTAGGTTTTAGGGATGACATTGATGAAAATGAATATGCTGACCCCATGAATTCTCATATGCTAGGATATCATCTCCCAATTACAACGGTCTCCATCGAGCCTCTTGATTCTACCCATGAATCATTCAAAGAGACCAACCAACAAGAGGAGCCTAAAATCAACAATAATCCTAAGAATAATTGGATTAAAGAAGATGATAAATACGAGGATGAAATAAAAAAAACATACATAGGTCCTTGTTACTTTTGTCACCTTAACAACTATAGAGGAGATGTCAATCTTGTTATATCCCCTATTAAATTGGATGATATATATCATAGTGTGTTTCCTCCCCTCCCTAATTGGAGGTAGTTTCTACCACAAAAGGATCCAATCATCCTATATTCTCCTAGAGCATATATAGTAATCCTATTATCACCTAAACCACATCTAGAATATGTAGAGCCATCTATAATCGATAGGTTCTTCTCATGCAAAAATAGAAATTACCAGCCATCTATAAAAATGATTTACATTGACCTGATCATGCCTCTCCATAATCCCAATGACCTTTCAAAGTCGTTGCACCTCAATCATTAGGTAATTGATTTTGATCATGCCACATTGCCATTGTCGTTCAAGTATTTCTTCCCATGTGAAGAGATACTACAACCTTTCCATTTCTCTCGAGGACCAACTCAAGATGTGGTTGAATCCGACATGATAGATCCTCCAAATCCATTGGATGACATCTACCTAATCTCTACACCTCATCAACTTAAGGAGGGATATCATATGTCAATTGATAAAAAATTTGATGTAGATATTGGTAATGATCCTAATAATCCTAAGAAAGAAAATTGGGATAGAGTCTATCTCTTGAAGAATGTGCAATCATCATAGCTCTATTGACATAAAAAAGTGACATGTTTGCTTAGTTGTATAAGGATATGTCAGGTATTGACCCAAATTTGGTCATGCAAAATCTTACACTAGACCCAAATATTAAGTTGGTCAAGCAAAAGCTTCAAAAAATGCATCCAAAAATCACCTTAATGGTGAAATATGAATTACAAAAATTAATGGATGTAAAATTCATCCAACTGATTGATTATCTGGAATGGGTATTTAACATGGTACCCATAGGAAAATTTGATGGGAGGATTCATATCTGTATGGATTTTAGATATCTTAATAAAGCAAATCCTAAGGATGCATTCCCCTTGCTTAATATTGATGCTCTAGTATACACAAATGCTGGTCATAAAATGTTGTCTCTTATGGATAGTTTCTCAGCCTATAATCAAATTTAGGTTAAGCCTGAAGACCAACATAAAACAACCTTTACCACACCATGGGAATTTGTTTTTTATAAAGTCATGCCATTTAGCCTCAAAATGTTAGTGCAACCTATCAACAGACCATGACATACATCTTTCATGACTATATGCATAAAATATCAGAAGATTATATAGATGATTTGCTCACCAAATCTCTCTTGTGTGAAGAGCATGCAAATGTTTTACAAAAAGTCTTTGATTTCCTGATAGAGCATAACGTCGGGCTAAATCCTAAAAAGTGTGATTTTGGAGTCACATTAGAAAAACCTTTGGGATTCATAGTCTCCAAGAGAGGGATTGAAGTAGATCCTACAACGGTCAAAGCAATTTAATAAATGCTTCCCCCCACTAGCCTTAAAGAGCTTCACATCTTATATGGAAAGGTCGCATCTATCCAATTATTCATAGCACAATTATCAAATAAATGTCGGTCCATGAATCGATTATTGTAAAAGTGGGTCCCATTAAATTGGTATGAGGAGTGTTAAAATGCCTTTGATAAGATAAAATAGTACTTTGCATTGCCACCAGTATTATCTCCACCTTGACTATGTGTGTAATTCTTACTATATATTTTAGCCATCGATTTTGCTTTTGGGACCATGTTGGTCCAAAAAAACAAGGAAAATAAGGAACATGCTATCTACTATATTAGTTGCACCTTGGTCAGTTATGAGTTCAAATATGCATACATTAAGAAGATCTTCCTATTAATTGTATTTGCCATCAAAAATCTTTGCCACTACATGTTAAATCATATAATGTATGTTGTCTCAAAAGAAAATCCTTTGTAGTATATGATGAGTTGCACATATCATAATATGTGAACCACAAAGTGGATCATACTATTGATGAAATTTGATCTTGAATTCATCAATCAAAAATTAATTAAAGGTCAAGTCATAGCCTATTAGTTAGTAAAGGCTCCTCTTTAGGATGATAAGCCTCTTGTAATTGTGTTACCCAATGATGTAGTGTTCACATTGTCAAAATCAACTAAACTCGAAGAATAAAAAATAAAGTGAACATGTATTTGTTCTTCGATGGTTCCAAATGTGAGTAAGGGGGGGGTGTAGGAATCATGTTTCACATCATAAGGATCTCCTATGTCCTTGTATTTCAAACTCAACTTCCCGTGCACCAACAATAATATTGAATACGAGGCTCTCATCTTGGGTCTCCAAACAACTATCATCATGAAGATTAAAAAGCTTAATATCTTTAGTGACTCCTTGCTCATCATTAACCAAATAAAAGGTATTTATGAATATGGATTTCCTATCTTTAAAGCTTATAAATATCTTGTGGGCAAGTTACTAGCCAAACTAGAATGGTATGACATCGAGGCAATCCCTCGTATGTCCAATCACTTTCTGGATTCAATAGCTTATTTGGAATCCTTAATCCCACAATGATTTTGATGATATTACAACCATCCATGTTAAAATGCTCTCAAATTTAGTGATGTTGCATGAGGCTTCAAAAAATAATGAATTATTTCACATGATTCAGATTGAACCAAATAAAAATTGGCTTTCCAAGGCAAAATACTTTCTAAAACAAGCATATTGGGGTTCCTTGATCTCATAGGGTCCTTCATATAATGCCATTATCATTCGCCTCAAGGTTATTTCCCAATCTATATTTATGCGTAATGAGTCACAACAGGAACAAGTTCATTCATTTGAAACCCAAGCTTATCAATATTGGCTCATCCAATTAAATTATTATTTGAAACTTTGTAATATCCCCTTGGGATTTTTGTAGGCCACAAAATGAGAATTTAAATAAAAAGTGACCAAGTATGTCTTGTTAGGAGATGTTCTCTATCGTCGAAGCTATTATGGTATTACCCATTGTTGTCTTGAGCCCCAAGAATTTTCTTGGGTGATTTCAAAAGCTCACAATAGTACTTGCAGTGGTCATTTCAATAGCATGGCTATCATCAAGTGCATCCTTTGAATGGGTTTTTATTGGACCACAATGGAAAATTATTATTGCATGTATGTCAGAAAGTGCATAAAATATCAATATCATGCTAATCTCTTGCACCTGCCATATCAGGTATTAGAACTGATTCAATCAACATGGCCTTTTTCTCAATGGGGATTTGATCTAATTTGGAAGATATCTCATCCATATTTAGGCTATCACACATTCATTTTAATGACTAATACATATTTTACCAAATTGGTGGAAGCAATCCCATAACCACTATGACTGGATCTTGTATTTCAGAGTTCATACTACATAATATTATATGTCATTTTGGTATTCCATCAAAAATTATATTGGATAATAGGGCATCATTCAAGAACACAGATGTTTGGGTCTTAACGTACAAATATAACATCAATTTTTTTTTTACCAAACTATATTATCCGTAAGCTAATGGGTAGGTAGAGGCCTCAAATAAAACTGTAGTTACCATATTGAAGAGAATTGTCAAGGAAAACCACAAATATTGGCACCTTCAATTACCTCTAGCTTTATGGGATTATTGAACTGGCATTTAGACACCACTGGGGTAATCCCAATTTTGTTAGTATATGGCGCTAAGGCCTTTATGCCCTTGGAATTAGAAATTCCATCACTATACGTATCATTGAAAGAGGTCATCGATGATGACACCTCACGATAAGCTCACCTTGATCAATTGATCCTTCTTGATGAATTATGCATTAATGCTCTTGAGAATTTGCACGTTTATCAATATAATCTTAAAAGAGCTTATGATACAAGGTCCATTAAATAGATTTTAAAGATGGGAATCTTGTTCTCAAACAAAAAAAAAAAACTCAAACCTACTACCTCATCTACGAGATAAATTTATGACCAATTGGTTAGGTCCCTTTATCATAATAGAGAAAATAGGGCCAGGAACTTACCACCTAACTTCACTAGAAGGTGTTGAAGAACCCGAACCTCTCAATATTCTTCATCTACAAGCATTTTATATGTAATAAGTAATTAAAAAAAAAACAAAAAAAAATTACAAAAATAATAAAACTCATCAAAAATACTAAACAAATCATAAAGCATAAAATCACAAAAACAATACAAAACATCAAAATACAAAAACATTTATATTATGTTATCATGCCTTTCATTGCACTCATTAATTAGTTGCATTAGGTATTTTCATCCATTGCACTTGCATTAGGACAAGACGTGTTTACATTCTTCTGAATAACACTATGTTTGTATGCTATTCATGAATCTCAAATCAACCTTATCCATCATCATCATTCGTAGTTTTATTTATAAGATTTTTCTTATTAAGATGTCCTCATAAGGTAGGTTAGATATCGGATAAATATCAGGAATGATATTTAGATGGCCATTGACTATTTTATGCACACCTTTTAGTTTTAATAAACTTGTACGGAAAACCCTTACATCCCACATATCATTATGACTCACATTCCTCTTGTGACTAAATGCATTTTTCAACACAACTAATGAGTTGTTTAGGGTGTATACTAGGGTTTCCGATCATTAAGAAATCCCTAGTTATATTTTCAGATTTTATAGAAAGCTACTTTATATTTTAGAAGGTAAGGCCTTGCTTTGATAGTACCTTGCATATCTCAAAATCCCAAAACAATTTTACACATTAATATCCAAGTTTGCATAAGGAAAGATGACACTACAAAGTGGTCCTTATCACCTTAAGCGAAAGGTTTTCATTACTCACCCTATTATGTGCATGGTATAAGATACTGAGCATTGAAAAAGGATAAGCTCCCCCTACCCAAGAAACCCCTTTTCTCTTCCAAGAAAAAATCAAATTCCCAAAACAAAACAAAATAAACAGTTATTTTCATCACTAAGCAAATCCCTTGCTCTCTCCAAAAAAGTGTTTTTCACCACTACAAATGAGCAATTATCCTAAATAATAAAAATAAAATAAGGGGGTAACAATATTGAATCTATAGAATCTTTAGTATTCAAAAACCATGGGGAAAATCTCCATTACAATAATGGGTTGAATGAAAACCACTTGACAATGGAGTAGCCTTACGTGCGACGATATGTCTGTCACATTAGCGACCTTTGTTTGTATAGACCAATGTCAGCTTATGGTTGAGCTATATTTTTATGGTTTGTATCACCTAGTAGTCTAGTCTAACTACATCCAAACACATGATATAATGACCATAGGGTGATCCACATTACAACAATGGGTTGCATGAAACCTGCCTGACAATGAAGTAAACTTATACATCATCTAAATACATTCAATGCGCACACATAGGGATATTGAATATTTGGGTATTCTTAACAAGAATTATATCTTTTAAGAGTCTTGTGTAGTCAGTATACAATTTTTTATCAATCAACTAAGGTGTTTGAGTCTCACAAAAAACCTCAAAATATTTTTAGATCACCAAATCATCTCATCATCATTCACAATTTTCCTTATGATATTTTGCTTATTAAGGGGTCCTCATAAGATAGGATAGAAACAAGATAAATATCAACAACAATATTTAGATGACCACTGACTATTTTATGCACACCTTTCAGTTTATAGAAGTTTATGGGTAAAATCCCTGCATCTCACATACAAATGTGTAACTTTTGTGATAAGGTTAACATTTTGGTTCATGATTCTCATGCATTTTGTGGTGTCAACCATTAGTTTGTAAAAAAAAATTAGATTCATTCATTATGTTTTAAATAATTAAAGCATACATGTACAATTTGCATTAGAACATCCACATAAAATTAATGCATCTCATACACATTAGATTTGTTATATCCATAACATGAATTAAATTCATAATCAAATAGAAAAATCTAAATCATCTATCCAACATTAAACATAGCATCCAATCATACATCTAGGCATATATCTCTGCATCTATACATACATACATTTAGGCATCCATCTACGTAT
Organism: Wollemia nobilis; assembly: GCA_028583015.1. Taxonomy (NCBI): domain Eukaryota; kingdom Viridiplantae; phylum Streptophyta; class Pinopsida; order Araucariales; family Araucariaceae; genus Wollemia; species Wollemia nobilis. Next base: position 7,969,429 of record JAQPPZ010016858.1, on the reverse strand, counting down.
CCATGCTACAATGTCTAATCATACATTATACATCCATTAACTAAGCATACATCTAAAATGCATCCATACATAAAACATAAAATCATAACATAATGACACATGATGAATCATAAATAAAAGATATCATATATATATATATATATATATATATATATATATATATATATATATATATATATATATATATATATATATGAGAAAAGAGTACATCATGAGACAAAATTCCCATAGGCTACAATAGAGTGGGTCCTCGGACCTCGCACTCTCAAAAATAAGAGCACACATAGATAAGTTAGGTTGGCCTTGCATTATTTCTCTTGCCTCCACCCTTAGCCCCAGCTCAATGAGGCTAAGAAGAACCACTAGCCTCTAACCCTTGTGGAGGATCACAAAATATGGGTACCTACTACCTCATTGATGGTTACCCTAACTCCGTATGTTAGATTTGATGTGATGCCCTTGATGAGGATCATGTTAGTAATATATCCCCACATCACTCTACCTCATCCTCTAATATTATAATGTATTCCTGATATACTCACCGAAGAGAGGAGTATCGAGCCACTTGTGCATGCAAAATCACCACATCACTTGTGGTCTATCCACCTATAACAATATACCCCTAAGCCACAGTTAAGGCACCCACTCGAGCTTGTAGAGCATCTTGCTTTACTATCCTGATAGTCAACTAACCCTATAAAGTATCCTACTTAGCTATCACACTATCATGCTCAATTATCATTCTATCAATCTTCGCCTGAGCTATGTCTACTTGGGCCTTGAGAAGATCCCTTTCCTTAGAGAATCCCCTCCATAGCTACTACCAACTACTAAGCTGACTCTTTACTATCACCAGGGTAGTATCTCACTCTTCCAACTATACCTATAGGGTCTACACCTATTCTCTCAGCCAAGCCACCTCATCTATAGGATCCTCATCATCCTCACCCTCATCCTATGGCTCCTCTATCTCCTTTGTGGTTTGTTACCACTCTTTCTCTATATGATGATGCACTCATTATCCATATCATCTTGCCTTATATTTGAAGGCCTCACCTACTGTACCCTCCTTCAGTACAACCTCAATTGGCCTACACATAGGGCCACCTTCCTACCATAGCTGAGTTACCCACTAGGTGTCATACTCTATATTAGTACATGGATTTTCCAACCTAGGCTCCACTATCGGTTGATCCTCCTTCACTAGTGGCCCAACCTGAGGTGACTCCAAGTGTGTCTCACCTATCAATGATGGTACATATGGGTTCCTTAGGCACACCCTAATGTATCCCAAAATAATATGTGATGCGATAGTACTAGAAGTATTACTTGATGTCATACTACCCGATGAGCCTTTGTACGCACCTCACACATCACAAATATTCCATTACCTTAGTCCAAGGAGGAAAATCTAGGTACAACCTTCAAATAACCTACTCTAGCCTCAATTCCTCAAGGGAACCCATATAATGAGATAATTTTCCAGCATGTGGTTAGATTTGACCTCTCCCTTGGTATCATCTCCACTGATCCATGTATCCAATCTCAACATCATCCAACTTGGCTTGTGGTATTGATAACCCCACTAGTCAATCTACCCGGATGTGCTCCCATCCTCAAATCTAAAGGAGTAGACTAGAGCCCAATATACATTGACCTCAATGTTGTATTGCATATAACTCACCATATAACTAAGCTAATAGCATGCTACCCCATGCCATGATGATAGGATCCTAAGCGTTGCACTCAATCAAATATTGGACCATATTGAGGAGGTTCCATGTGAACCTCGCTCCTAAAGATTTAGGTAGTAAGATGTTTGATATTATGTACATTAGTATTGTGTGTATCCTACTAAACACCTGTGCATCATACCAGGCTCTAATCAAAACTCTATCATGGTCCATTTGCTACCTTACAATATTGGCATGAGCACCAAATATCCATTGTAGTTTCTCTTCTACTACAAGAGGGGAGTAGAAATTATTGAACATCCATCGATGGGGATATGGAAGATATAATAGATATTCTTGAGTGTCACTATCATCTTGCCCATAGGGAGATGGAAGGTATTGGTCTTGTTGTTCCAAAGATCAGCCAAGACCATCAGGTAGGACTATTTCAACATGATAGTGGGTGTAAAAACAACCTATTTAAAGCTAATCGCCCCAAACCACACCCACTCCTCATCAACAAGCTCTCCTCACAATTCCTCAAACATAGTGGGATCTCTATGGAAAGCCTTCATTATCTGAAGCCTAGAAATAATAGTAATAAACAAACCATCCAAAAAAGAATAATTTTTTTTCAAAATTTTGTAACCATTCTAGGTCAAGATGGTTGGTAGACACGACCGCATCACCTCGAGATGGTTGCCCCAAAGACTAGAAATTTGAATGTTGGATTTCAAATGAGGCTACCCCACCATAGGATGGCCCCCAACATGTGAAAGAGGAACTGTCCCTACCTAGGATTTCCTTGTAGTGGCACCAATACAGGGGTTCGATCCCATGTAAAATTTCAAAAACTTAAACAAAAATACATTCCTAATCTAAGGTTAAGTTCATTGCCAACAGTTTAATGAAGTTCATTTACCGATTACTTAGTGAGGTTCATTTTTCAGTTGCAAAATCACAAGAGAAGAAAAAAGTTTTCTACCTTCCTAGCACCGAATTGTCCACTAGTCAAAGCCTTAGGTTGATCCATGGTCAGTTTGATTTGGGTTTGTAGTAGAGCTTCACTTCATAAAACTCTCTCCTCCACCTCACCTCTCCCTTTCTCTCACTACTAGCTGTGCAAACGATGTCAAAAATTTACAAAACTTGCTTTTATATTTTCTAAATTCTAATATCATCTCTCTATGGGGTGGTCACATTTCGATGCAATTCTCCTACCCCGATATGGCCCCAAAATTTACAAAATGCAACCGTACTACCCTAGAATGGTCTCAAAATTACAATAAATGCAAGCAATATGCACATAAAACGAGGAATTTAATAACATCTAATGGTCCATATTAATAAAAAACTTAAAAAAACCAAAAAAATCAATAAAATAAAATCTTGAGTGAGCCTTGTACCTCATGATTTACCCTATACACCTGGTTGTTGCAACAACTAATTATCCATGCAATCTGGTTGGATGGGTAGGTTACAATAAGGCCACTTGAACCAAAAATAGCTCTATCATATTTAAAATGGTATTATATTAATTCTCTAAGAAAGCCATGTAACTAAATTACTCCATGGGATAGAGATATACATTTCATTCCCCCATTTAATTTTAGTAGATCATCAAACATAGTGATTTACCTCTGAAACAAATTAAATTGTTATTATTTCAATTCTATAATAAAGCCATGTGGTTGGACATCTCCAAGGGATAGAGATATACAATTACCAATAATGGTCAAAATAAATACTATAATAGGAGTTTCCTCTTCTACATTTGTTATAGTCATACAAGGCCCAATAATTCATATTGGTCAAGTGACTCATCGCTTTCATCATCTTTCCATATCCTCATCGACTTATCACTTGAGGAGGTAGTCATAATAAAAAAAATTATAATCAAAATAAATAATCAAACACTCAATCATGCAAATTGCATTCATCCAAGAATCATTGCTAAAGACAATCATACCCTTTCTTGGGATAGATAACAAGCAAAAATAAACTCAAACAAAACTATTTGGTATGCTTGAAGTCATTACCTGTAGATTAAAAAGGTCTACCCATGACTAAAGTCAATTACCGTCACCTACAGATTAATAATGTCTACCCATGGCTTAAAAGTCTACCAAAAACCAAGTCCACAAATGTGTTGGAAGAAATGATTCAAATATGTATGCTCTTTCCATTATTGGGGCATCTAACATTGATCAGATCAATGAATACCATCAACCCTCAACTTGATTTTAGGTCATCTATTTTTGCTTTGTTTTGTGCTTTCACACAATGAATCCCCAAAAGAGATATATTTAGACACCTAAAACATGTCATTTTGAGGAGACTACCTATATGGACATATTTTCAGGCCATATGACCCACCTTGGGTAGTCTTTGAAGAACACAAGCTTATACTGAGAGGGGGGGTGAACAGTATAAGACCACTTTTTTACTTTTCTTATCCCAATCAATATTATACAATATATCAATGGCAATATCAATAGCAGAAACCAAAGCAATGTACAAATCGTCACACACACATGAGACACCAATTTACGTGTTTCGCTCAATGTGAGCTACATCCACGGATAAAATCTTTCACTAAATTTTATCAATCCAAATTCGGGGAATACCTTTCCCGATTACAATGTTTATGGGCACCAACCCAAAGGAGACACCAATCCCCTAATCTCGAGTTCGTGGGCACCAACCCATAGGAGACACCAATCCCCTAGCTCTGCTCTCGGTCGGTGATCCTCTTAGAAGACCTCTCGCCTCCGCTGCCCTTAGCAAATGGAACTCTATCCATAGAAGACACCTGTCCTCCCCGCTCTGGTTGGAGACCTCTGTCCTCAACTCTATCACCTCCAAAGCTGGTCCTCGAATTTGCACTAAACATAGTCCTTCGGTTTAGCACAAATGTCCTCGTTCTCTTTCTCTGATCTGCACCAAACACAGTCCTTCGGTCTGGCACAAATGTCCTCGTCCTCTTTCTCTGGTCTAGGTACAAATCTGTCCTCAAATCTGCACCAATCTCTGTCCTCAACTGGTCCTCAAATCTGGTTCACAAAAGTGGTTCACAAGCTTTCACTAAAGCTTGCTTGATCTTCACCCAAGTCTTCACCAAGACTTGTCTCAGATCTGCTTTGCAAGTTCTCACTAGAACCTGCCCAAACTGCTCCACAAGCTCAACAAAAGCTTGCTCAAATCTGTCCAACAATCCCTCTCAATGACTTGTCCAAAACCTGCTCACAAGCTCTCACAAAGCTTGCCCATTATCTTCGAACATCGCAAAAATGATGCACCCAATAGCTTTGCACTTTTCTGCTCCCTGTGCGTTCTTGCTTCGCACTTAGCTCGATTCGGCATGACTCGCTCTCTACGCACCACAGACTTAACTTGCACACTTCAACAACGCATTCGATGCTCTCTCAACTCTCCAAACAACCCTCCTTTTATACTAACACTTTCAAGATCAAAAACTTTGATCTTAGTCGGCTGCACAACCCTAAACTACGTCGGCTGCAAACCCTAAACTACGTCGGTTGCAAACCCTAAACATCGTCGGCTCACATTTAACTTTGTCACTTCACTGCCTCTGTAACTCTTCTGTAGCTTCTGTCGTGAAACTACAACATGTCACGATATCATGACACTTTTGCAACCGCACACTTCCTTTTGGCTTTTGTCATGATATCGCGACACTTCAGCCTTTGTCGACTTCAACTAAGCTCCTATCACGATATCGCGACACTTCTGACTTAGTCAGCATCAACTTTGCTTTTGTCATGAAATCATGACACTTCTCCTATAGAAGACCTGCATTCTATTTTTATCGCAAAATCGTGACACTTTCTCCAACCGAACGCTGCCATCTCAATCTATCATGAAATCATGACACTTTCTCTTCCTTGCACTCTTGTCTACTTGCACTAGCGAAAATGGAACATGTCATGAAATCATGATGCTTTCACCTTTGAGCTCTTCCTCCTTGAATTTGTCATGAAATCATGACACTTCTAGCTTCCGTACGTTTTCTTTGCAGCCTATCGCGAAATCGCGACGCTTTCAGCTTCCGTACGACTTCTCTGCAACCTGTCGCGAAATCGCGACGCTTCTCATTTTCAGACTCTTCCCTTTGCTGCATGTCGCGAAATCATGACACTTTATCTTGCTTCCACTTTGTCTTCTGACTTGTCATGAAATCGTGACACTTTTTCTCCTTAGCGCTTTTCTTTTCTTCGGGTCATGAAAACCCGACATGTCGCGATATCGTGACACTTTTTCTCCCGGACTCTCTCTCCTGCATTATGTCATGAAATCGTGACACTTTTTCTTTCGGACTCTCTCTCCTGCAACATGTCACGAAATCGTGACACTTTTTCATCCGTTCAACCTTCCTTGCAATATGTCACGAAATCGTGACATTTCTGACTCCGAACATTCTCTCTCCTCTTTGAGTCGTGAAACTGTGACATGTCGCGATATCGCGACACTTTTCTAAAAAGCTTTCTCTCACCTGCTTAAGTCACGAAAATGCGACATGTCGCGATATCGTGACACTTTTCTAAAAAGCTTTCTCTCTCCTGCTTAAGTCACGAAAATGCGACATGTCGCGATATCGCGACATTTTTCCAACTTACTTTCTTTCGAACCTGTCATGCCGAACCTTCATCAAAACAAATTATTTTACATCAAATCAAATTCCTTCAAAAGCTTCTTGACATCAATGACAACTTATACACTTGAGCAAATGCAATGTACCCAAGGTACCCAAAATTGCCAACAATCTCCCCCTTTGTCATTGATGGCAAACCTTTACTAAAAACGCTTCTCAAGAGCCAAAACTGAAACCAACTGTGCTTAACAACTGACGAACTGTGCCCACAACTGAGAATATTTCTTTGAAGTTTTGCTCCCCCTGACTTGAAGCTTTCCTCTTCACTTTGAAGCTCTCCCCCTTACTCATATCTCTCCCCCTTTGTCATCAATGGCAAAGGGCGACCTTTGGGACTCGGGACTAAGAATTAGCCTCTTAGCTTAGTCCCTCCCCCACCTCTTGATGAGGTGATTAATTCTGGGGTGGGAGTAAAACTCCCATTAGGCACTGATCATCATCAGCGTCTATAATTTCCTTGTCGGGCCTTCTCTTGAACTCTTTGCCCGTATTCCTGTTCCTATTCCTATCACTGTTCTTGTTCCTATTATCATTCCTGTTCTTATCCATGCCTTGATCCTTGGACCTGTTCATACCACTGTTCCTATTCTTGTACCTTGGAAGTTCAGCTCTACACTGTCTAGCTGTGTGACCTCCATTGTTGCACTTATAACAAGTAACAATGTTATTTCTTTTAGGCATACCTGTTCTTTGAATCCGCCTGTTCTGACTAACCCTGTTCTGACTAAACCTGTTCTGGCCGAACCTATTTTGATCAAACCTGTTCTTGTAATTAACCTTGCAATAGACTACCTTGTGCCCAAACTGTTGACAAGAGTAGCAATACCCTTGAAAGAAACTAGCACTTCTGAAATTGCCATTTACCTTCATCACTTGAGCCATACAATATGCAGCTATGTGACCAAACCTGTGACACGCAAAACATCTGCCGTGAAATTTTCCTTTATTCGACCTCTTGGGTCCTGAAAACTTCTTCTTCTTATTCTGAATTCTATTTTCTATTTCTGCGCATCTATCATTCAAGGACTCATGATCTGAAATACTTTCCTCATCAGAACTCTCTTCCTTTTGGAGTCTCTTACTAGACTCTCCAGCTTGTTCCTTTTGTGGCTTAACAAAACCAAGGCCTGTTTTATCCGTTGTCTTTCTTTGACCTTTGATGAGTGACTTAACCTTTTTGGAGCTATCTTGAAACCTGTAAAGCTTATCCTTGTACTCTTTAGTTTCCTCTTTCAAAGAATCCATTTTCTGTTCTAACTCACTATACTCAAGAACCTTAGACTCTAACTCATCCTTGAGTTCTTGTGTCTTAGCCATAGAGAAGTCAAGACTTTCTATAAGATCATCTCTCTCCATACAACATTCATCTAACTTATCCTTGAGTCTAGCATTCTTCTTTCTTTCCTTTTTCAAAACACTAAGAGCGTTAGTAAGTTCACTTTCAAGATCCTTTATTTGTTTGCTTTCTGAATCATCAAAGCCTTTTTCAGATTTCTTATCACTAGAGGTGCTACCTTTTTCAAAAACCATACACGCATCTTCCTTATAGTTTTCTGAAGCATCCTCATACATACTAGAAACCAAATCATTATTTGTACAATCATCCTCAAGGTGACCAAAATTTCCACATCTAAGACATTTCATGATAATGAATCTATGTTTCGGTTCTTCCTCTTTTTTTGATATGAACAACATCTCATTTTCAATATCACTTGAAGAACTTTCACTATCACTACTAGAACACTTACTTGCTTTGTCTAGGTAGAAACTCTTCTTGTGCTTGTGAGAATACCTCTTTCCTTGATTGTTGTGCTCATCTTTGTTCTTTCTATGATGCATGTGCTTTTCAGAATCCTTGCTCTTAGAATCCCAGTACATTCTGTAGCATAATGACCAAACTTTCCACAATTGAAACATCTTATATTTTTCACGCTTTTGTGCTTTCTAGAGAACTTGCCTTTCTTGTTGTAATATGCCTCTTCATCACTAGAAGACTCATCACTCTCTTGAAGTTGTTTACCCTTGGATTTCTTGGTAGCCTTGAAGGTTGCCTCTTTCTTGACATCAACCTTCACTTGAGTTCTCAACTCAAATGCTGCAAGTATACTATGGAGCTCATCCTTTTTCAACTTATCCAAATCTTTAGCTTCCTCAATAGCAGAAATATTTTCACTAAATCTATTAGGAAGAGATCTTAAAATCTTATCGCAAACATCATTTTCAGCAAGCTCAAGACCTAAGTCTTTCATGGAGTTAACAACCTCATCCATACGAAGCATGTAGTCACTAATATTTTCATCATCATTCATCTTGAGTTGTTCAAACATACCTTTGAAGTGTCTCAACTTGGCCTTTCTGACATTTGTATCACCTGTATGAACCACCTGCAGCTGTTTCCACATTTCACTAGCTGTTTTGCAGTGAATTACTTTGGTGAGATCTGCTTTCTGTAAGCCTTTCAGGATTGCATTCATTGCTTTTGAATTGTTGTGATGTAGGAGCCTTTCTTCTTTAGTATTTGGACCATGTACAGGAATAGTGTACTCATCTTCAATCACTTCCCATACTTCATTACCAAGTGCCATTAGATGAACCTTCATCCTTGCACTCCAAAGACCAAAATCTGACCCATCAAGAATAGGTGCTGCATTGCCACTTGAATAATCCATTGTGTTCTTTACTAGCTTTTCCTTCAAGTTGTTAAACTTTTCGAAGGCACCGACTCTGATACCAATTGAAGAACACAAGCTTATACTCGAGAGGGGGGTGAACAGTATAAGACCACTTTTTAATTTTCTTATCCCAATCAATATTATACAATATATCAATGGCAATATCAATAGCAAAAACCAAAGCAATGTACAAATCATCACACACACATGAGACACCAATTTACGTGTTTCGCTCAATGTGAGCTACATCCACGGATAAAATCTTTCACTAAATTTTATCAATCCAAATTCGGGGAATACCTTTCCCGATTACAATGTTTATGGGCACCAACCCAAAGGAGACACCAATCCCCTAATCTCGAGTTCGTGGGCACCAACCCATAGGAGACACCAATCCCCTAGCTCTGCTCTGGCTGGTGATCCTCTTAGAAGACCTCTGCCTCTGCTGCCCTTAGCAAATGGAACTCTATCCATAGAAGACACCTGTCCTCCCTGCTCTGGTTGGAGACCTCTGTCCTCAACTCTATCACCTCCAAAGCTGGTCCTCAAATTTGCACTAAACACAGTCCTTCGGTTTAGCACAAATGTCCTCGTTCTCTTTCTCTGATCTACACCAAACACAGTCCTTCGGTCTGGCACAAATGTCCTCGTCCTCTTTCTCTAGTCTGGGTACAAATCTGTCCTCAAATCTACACCAATCTCTGTCCTCAACTGGTCCTCAAATCTGGTTCACAAAAGTGGTTCACAAGCTTTCACTAAAGCTTGCTTGATCTTCACCCAAGTCTTCACCAAGACTTGTCTCAGATCTGCTTTGCAAGTTCTCACTAGAACCTGCCCAAACTGCTCCACAAGCTCAACAAAAGCTTGCTCAAATCTGTCCAACAATCCCTCTCAATGACTTGTCCAAAACCTGCTCACAAGCTCTCACAAAGCTTGCCCATTATCTCTGAACGTCGCAAAAATGATGCACCCAACAGCTTTGCGCTTTTCTGCTCCCTGTGCATTCTTGCTTCGCACTTAGCTCGATTCGGCACGACTCGCTCTCTGCGCACCATAGACTTAACTTGCGCACTTCAACAATGCATTCGATGCTCTCTCAACTCTCCAAACAACCCTCCTTTTATACTAACACTTTCAAGATCAAAAACTTTGATCTTAGTCGGCTGCACAACCCTAAACTACGTCGGTTGCAAACCCTAAACTACGTCGACTGCAAACCCTAAACATCGTCGGCTCACATTTAACTTTGTCGCTTCACTACCTCTGTAACTCTTCTGTAGCTTCTATGAAACTACAACATGTCACGATATCATGACACTTTTGCAACCGCACACTTCCTTTTGGCTTTTGTCATGATATCGCGACACTTCAGCCTTTGTCGACTTCAACTAAGCTCCTATCACGATATCGTGACACTTCTGACTTAGTCAGCATCAACTTTGCTTTTGTCATGATATCACACGTTTTTTTTTTCTTCTCTCTTGTTTTGTGTATGACACTTCTCCTATAGAAGGCCTGCATTCTGTTTCTGTCATGAAATCGTGACACTTTCTCCAACCGAACGCTGCCATCTCAATCTATCGTGAAATCGTGACACTTTCTCTTCCTTGCACTCTTGACTGCTTGCACTAGCGAAAATGGAACATGTCACGAAATCATGACGCTTTCGCCTTTGAGCTCTTCCTCCTTGAATTTGTCATGAAATCGTGACACTTCTAGCTTCCGTACGTTTTCTTTGTAGCCTATCGCGAAATCGTGACGCTTTCAGCTTCCGTACGACTTCTCTGCAACCTATCGTGAAATCGCGATAGTTCTCATTTTCAGACTCTTCCCTTTGCTGCATGTCACGAAATCATGACACTTTATCTTGCTTCCACTTTGTCTTCTGACTTGTCACGAAATCGTGACACTTTTTCTCCTTAGCTCTTTTCTTTTCTTCGGGTCACGAAAACCTGACATGTCGCGATATCGCGACACTTTTTCTCCTAGACTCTCTCTCCTCCATTATGTCGCGAAATCGTGACACTTTTTCTTTTGGACTCTCTCTCCTGCAACATGTCACGAAATCGTGACACTTTTTCGTCCGTTCAACCTTCCTTGCAATATGTCACGAAATCGTGACATTTCTGACTCCGAACATTCTCTCTCCTCTTTGAGTCGCGAAACTGCGACATGTCGCGATATCGCGACACTTTTCTAAAAATCTTTCTCTCACCTGCTTAAGTCACGAAAATGCGACATGTCGCGATATCGCGACACTTTTCTAAAAATCTTTCTCTCTCCTGCTTAAGTCGCGAAAATGCGACATGTCGCGATATCGCGACATTTTTCCAACTTACTTTCTTTCGAACCTGTCATGCCGAACCTTCATCAAAACAAATTATTTTACATCAAATCAAATTCCTTCAAAAGCTTCTTGACATCAATGACAACTTATACACTTGAGCAAATGCAATGTACCCAAGGTACCCAAAATTTCCAACAGTCTTAGGACTTAAACATAGTTTTTACCTCTCAAACAGGGGTAAATTACCTTTTGCAACCTAGACCGTCCTACCCAGGGGCGACCTCCAAAGGCTGCCCTACCCTGGGATGGCCAGTAGTCATGGTTGCCCTTCCTTAGGATGGCCAAACCTATAACAAAGAAAAGTCAAGCATTGAGGAACAGTTAAGGTAGTTACCAACACCAACTGTAAGCAATGATATGATGGTTATCAATAAGCGATTATGCTTCTTGATTTCCAACTACTTCTTCTCTTCTCAAGGAAGCCTTGGACTTTCATTAGGAAGTCTATTTAAAGGTGCTCATCCTTCATGAAATATATAGTAATTTTATGATAATGAAGTGTTGTTGGATTGAATACCAGAGAGATTCTACTCTCATAAGCAACAAAGTGCTGTTGTATTTCAATCATGGAGATTTCAAGTTTAACAATGGAGTATATCAAAGCTTGAAGACCAAATTCAAAACTTTTGCATAATCACCATCCTTATTTTATGCTAATTTTTGCAATTAATTCTTGCTTTAAGAGTGCTCCTTGAACATCAATTTACCCTAGATAAAACTAGACATTGTCCTGCATTGATTACAAGAATTTTACTCGTAGCTTAGCAACCATATCACCCTGATACGACCTACAGGTGACGCTGCCATACCCCGAGATGAAAAATAGAACAGATCACTCTACGTAAGGACAACCTCCTGGGTAGATCCATTTTAATATTTTTCTTGATTTCAGTATATTTAGTAATGTTTTATCTGCTGCATAGCATAGTTTAATTATATATTTCTATGCATTTGTTTATCGAATTTCAACATTTCTTTTCAGTTTATTTATCGTGAAGAAGGTCCTCATCATGAAAGGTTCTACACATGCTACTAATATATTTTGAGTTTTTTTGTGTGCATATTTTAGGTATTTTTAGGAGCTATCAATATAAATATTCATAAAATTTACATCATACCTTACAGATGTCACAAGAAACTCCTCCCCAAATTAGTTTTGAGGGTGCAAAGATTCTACATGTTACACCTACCATATTTCTTGATTGTAAAATTGTATCAAATTGGTATCAAATCCCTCAGAGGGATATCATTGTAACCTCATTTTCAAGGATATGATTCAATATTAATGAGAAGGGCACCATTTCTTTATTTCTTGTCTTTATCTTGATGGTTACATGATTTTGTTATTCAATTTGATTTCATATAATTGCATTAGGTGTATGATTTTTGCATACTACAATATCATAGAGGAGTTCATAGGGATACAATTTTTTGTGTGCAAGGATTGAAGTATAATAGGTTTACAAACCTTGTAGATACTATACATAAGGGAAAATATATTTACATAAAATATTTTTCAACTACCTAGTTAGATAACTAGAAGTATAGTTGCTACTAGGAGAATCATTTTGAAGATGAAATTGTGAACTAAAACCTACTATATCTCCTGTGTGTCACCAAGGACAATGCCACCAAAAATAAGGAGAGGGAGTGTTGCCCTATAAATGAGGTAGAATAAAAAAAGTGATGTATAGGTTGAAACCCTAGATTTAGGCATGAACACTCTTAATAGTGATAGGGAGGATCTCACTACGATAATTACTTTACGAAGGGAGCAAATGGAAATATAGAAACAATTTTTGGAAGTGATAGTGAATTGAGATTCAAAACTTGGAAATCCTAAAGTAGGACAAGAGAATGAGGGTTGTTTAGAGGTACAACGAGCTAGATTTCATCTGGAGGTAAAATCGTATACAGACATGAAACACTTAAAATCCTCTAAGTTAATGGAGAGGAAGATGGAGATAAAGTTGAAGCTTGATTGAAAGAAATAGAGATATTTTGAAACATGAATAAATATTCCACTAGCACCCAAACATCTTATGCCACTCTACACCTATAGGGAGTTGGTTTGGATTTATGGGAAACATTCAGTGAGAAAAACAAAATTAAGGAACCCATTGATATAAAATGAGAAGGATTTGTAGTAGCTTTTAAAGAAATATTCCTCATCGAACATTTCTACATCAGGAAATTTGAAGAGTTCACAAATCTTAGACAAGGGACTAGGACTATGGAGGTATACTATAAAAAATTCATCAATATTTTGAAGTACATGCCCACTTATAATGAGAAAATGAAGATACATAAGTTTATTCTAGGAGCAGATCCTAGGATAGGGTATGAAGTGAATATATGGAAACTTGGTACTCTTCAAAAGGCCTATGATCTAGTTAGGAAAGGTGAAACTTATCTTAAACTCTACTTTGACTATGAAGGGGTATCAAAACAAGACAAAAAGGCACTAAGAAAAAGAGTTAGTGTAGTTTTTATGAATAGGAAAGTGACCAAGTAAACAAGAGTCCTCCTAGATAGGACAAAATAAATGATAAGAAGCAAGGAAAGTTTAGGAAGAAGTTCAAATGGAAGAACCAAACCCTATAAATTACAATGGTGATAATAGATCACCAGCATTGGGTCAGACAAATCTCTCATGGGTGGTGAAAACATAAGATGAACAGAAATAGAAAACTTATCCAAGACCCAAAATAGGATGTTGTGAATGTGGTGGTCCACATTATGCAAAAAATATCCACTTAAAGTAGGATCAAGTTCAAAATGAAAGGAACCAGTTTATAAAAAAACCTACACACAATATTTATACAATAATAGGGAGTTAGAATCTGGAAGGATAGGCCACTCCATTACTAATAAAAGGTAAGATATTTGGTAGGAATGCTAGAATTATTATTGATAGTGGTGCCACAGATAGTTTTGTCTCCACTAGATTAATTAAAAACATGTCATAATGGATAGGAACCTTGGCTCATGGGTGGAAGGTTGAGTATGGCTCAAGATAAACGTACTTTGTAGACCAGTGTCACCCTATGGCTAAAATTATCTTACCTAATGGCACAACTATAGATGACCTTTATGTAGAACCGCTCCATGCTTTTGATGTAGTTCTAGGAATGGATTGGTTCCAAGCACATAAAGTTGTGATCAATTTTTAGGATTGATGGATTGTGTATTCTAAATATGGCAAGAAAGTACACAGGGTGTATAGCCTGTAGGGGTCTTCTTGACCCTAGATCTTCTTTGCAATGCAACATAAGAAGGTAATGAAGAGAGGAGGAGTAGTTTATGTAGTGAATCTACATGAGATAGGATATGAAAAAATAGAGAGGTGTTAGAGAAACACCTAGTACTTCAAAATTTCAAAAACATATTTCTAGAAGATATACCTGGACTACCTCTTAAATGTGAATTTGATTTCACAATTTAACTTCAACTTGGAATAAAACCTATCCATAAAGGTCCTTATAGAATAAATCCTATTGATATGCATAAACTAAAAGTATTGTTGTAAGGATTTCTAGAAAAATGATTGATTAGACCAAGTGTGTCACTGTGAGATGCATTATTATTGTTTATCAAGAAAAATAATGGTTCCTTGTGCCTATGCATAGACTATAGGATGTTAAACAAGGCAACCATTAAAAACAAATATCCTCTTCCCAAAATTTAAGGCCTATTAAATCAACTTAAGGATGCCACTATATTTTCAAAGATTGATATAAAGTCAGGATACCACCAATTGAGGATATGAGAAGAGGATACTCATAAGACAACTTTCAAAAATTGATATGGATGCTATGATTTTACTATCTTGCCTTTTGGTTTATCAAATGTTACAACAATATTTATGAATTTGATGAATAGTATTTTTAGGAAGCCTTTGGACTGATTTGTTATTGTATTCTTTGATGATATTTTTATATATTACCAGAATAATTTTGAGCATGACAAACACCTTGAGATTGTATTGGAGTTGCTAAGGAAGAATCAACTATATGGGATTTCATTGAAATGAAAATTTTATGTTGGAAGTACAATATTTAGGACATATTGTATCAAATGAAGGGATTGCAGTGGATACTAAGAAGATAGAAGCTCTACTAAATTTACCACCATCAATAATTATGATAGAAGTATAATTTTACAAGTTTTATATGAAGGACTACACCAAGATAACCGCCCCAATAAATAACCTTTAGATGAAGGAAAAATAATTCAAGTGGATGGATAAATGTCGGGAAGCTTTTGATATGTTCAAACGAAAAATCACTACATCTCCCATATTAAAGATACTAGACCCTCAAGGTAGCTTCTTTGTGTGTATGGATCCATCACTGGAAGGTTTGGGAGGAGTACTCTCTCAATATGAAGCTATAATATTTATAGATCCAAGAAATTGAAATGGCATGAGGTCAATTGTGTGACCCATAATTTGGAATTGGTAGCGATGGTTTTTGCTCTCAAAATTTGGTGACACTATTTGGTAGGGAGACTATTTGAGTTGAGAAAAGACCATCAAAGTATAAAGTATATATTTACTCAACCTTTGCTAAATGTCAGTAGAGAATATGGATGGAATTCCTCATTGAATATTATTTTGGTATTGAATACATCAAAGGGAAAGAAAATAAAGTTGTTGATGCACTTAGTAGGATAAGACACATAACTATTTTGTCTCGCATCCATGTGAACTTAATGAAATATGTTAAGGAGATGCAACAAAAATATGGATTTTACAATCAAATATGAGAAAATATGGAAAGGAAATCCAATGATAGTAAGGATTTCAACATCAAGGATGATTTCTTGTGCTTTAAGGACAGGGTAGTAGTTCCAAAAGCTGATAAGTTAAGGAAAATTATCATGAATGAAGCCCATATATCTCCATATTTTTCTCATCTAGGAGAGGTAAAATTGAGAGAGAATATGAAGAAAATGTTCTACTGGATGGGAATGAAGAGGGACATAATTGAATTTGTTACCAAATATCTAGAATTCCATAAAGTAAAGGTATACAATAGACATCCTACAAGGCTATTGTAACCTCATGATGTACCAACACAAAAATGGTAAGTAATTTTTATGTATTTTATTGTAGGACTACCAAATACCAAATTTCAGCATGATGCAATCTTAGTTGTGGTCAATAGACTGACAAAGGTGTAATTTATACCCATTAATACCAAGGATTATGCTATGATTGTGGCTAATATATTTTCCAATGAAATATTCAGGTTTCATGGTTTTTCTAAAGTGATCATTACATATAGGAACTTGAGATTCACATTTGAGTTTTGGTAAGCTTTACATCGAGCCATTGGTACTAGGTTAAACATCAGTTTTGCATATCATCCAAAAATCGATGGGTAAACTAAAAGGGTAAACTGGGTTTTAAATGACATTCTTTACATGTATTGTATGAATCAAAAAATCCAATGGGAATATTACCTGTGCTTGTGAGAATTCACCTACAACAATGATCACCACTCAACCTTTGGTATGGCACCATTTGAAGCTCTATAAAGTAGAAGGTGCATGACACCATTATCTTCGAATAATATAGAAGATAGGGTTGTGCTTGTACCTGATATGGTCAAAGATATGGAACAAAATTTAAGGATAATCAGAGGAAAACTTAAAGAAGTTGCAAATTATCAAAAAAATTATGCAGACCTTAAGAGGTCACCAAGGGAGTTCATGGTGGGTGACAAAGTGTTTTTGAGGGTGAGACCATAGAAGAGTGATATTAATTCTACCAAGATAGATCCTCATTTTATGGGACCCTTTGAAATTATAGAAAATATTAGTCTTGTGGCATATCAACTTGCCTTACCACCCAGTTTGTCCAAGATTCATGATACCTTTCACATTTCTTTGCTTAGAAAATACATTTCTAATGTTGAACATGTGTGGGAATTTTCAAAGCTGTAGATGGAGGATCCAAAGGCTATAAAGGTTAGACTAGCAATAATCATTGAGTTTCATTCTAAATCAATGAGGAAAGGGACTCTACAGCAATGCAAGGTCCAGTGGGACCATTACTATGAGAGAAATGTTACTTGGGAGAAAATAACAGACATGAAAAGACATTTTCTTTATTTGTTTAAAAATATTATGTAAATGATATTTTATGTTAAAATTTGATGAAACACAGAGGAATGTGTTAAACCTATGGTAGAGGATGGCATGACCTCCCTTGGTAGATTTTATATATGAAGGAATTAATATTTTGTTGTGTTATTTTAGCAATGGAATGATTGACCATTTCATAATTAACCATGGTTGAATGATATATGTGTATATATTATCAAAAATTAGGAGACAATTTGCGTCCTAAATTTTGTACAATAGATTATTCAATAAGAGGTTATGTTGATGCTAATAGTTTTGTGTCTTTGCAAGGGTAGGTTTATTTTCGTAAGGAGAAGAAAAGACTTAACCTCTTAAAATGAAATGTTTTCTTTAAAAAAAAATTGATATTAGATATCTAGTATTAGCAAGACATAGTGGATGAATGTTTCATCCAATTGTAGCTTATTATAAATTTATATGAGCAAAATAATACTATTATGAAAAGACTCTGACGTGTGGAAACAATAACTTATTTTATAATTTTTTTTTTCTTATAGAAATTATAAAGTTATTGAAATATTTTTTACTTGGATATATGAGATTTAATAAGGAAATATTTTGACGTTACGAAAGGAATTTTCATGACTAATTCTTCTTATCATTAATAATGATCACCATGAGTAAAGAGTTGTGTAACTGAACTCTTTCAATAAGGAAGAGACTATAGTAAAATCTTTTGGTAAGTGGGATGACTCTTTAATACTTTGATCGATATGCTTGAGAGAAGGAGCTAACAGACATGCATCAAGGTAGGATAAAGATACACTCCAATGAAAAACATCCTAGAGAATGGGGAACATGTGGATGGGAATGATCACCTTCAATAATTATTAGGGGGGAACTAGAGGGAGGATGGGAAGTTGGATGGTGGTTGGTGAGCATAGAGAAAATTTCTTTGAAAAAACCAAAGTGGAGGACATTGATTTTTCATCTGGAAGCATGATTGGAAGAATTCGTTGTTGGCTACTACATTGAAAACTACTAGGTAGACCCTTAGTAGAAAGAAATAAGTGTATGCTATTTTTAAATATATCAATATGTTGTTTACAATATATAATTTTCAATGCATAGTCTATTGGAAATGAGATTTAGATACAAATACTATCTCTTTATCTAGAACTCTTATGTAAGTTGATCGAGATATTACTTTGATTTTGAAGAACAAAAAAACTATAGTGTTTTGGTAATATGCTTTAGGTTGAATCTTGAGACTAATTATTAATATTTAAGGTTTAACCTAATTAGGATTCATGAATTTTTTAAGAAACCATCCAGTAATGCTGGTTGTGGCATATTGGTTTCTAGAATGCTTTTAAATAATTTTCATAAGTTGAGATTGCTTTGTATTTTTTGGCTCTCATTATAGATAGTTTTATTTGAGAGAAGTAGATAATTTGTGTAGTTGCCCAATAGGAAGAGATAGTGGTTGATATGTTGAGTTTGAATAATACCTAGTATGATTTGATATTCTCTATCTATGTAAAAGAAATATTATAATGAGAATCCATAAGAGATTACTCAATTATTTAAGTATAGTAGAATATTGATTGTGTAAATGATAGACTTGGGCTCACTACTGGCCTATAGATATGAGATTCATATACCCATTTATGAATTGAGTTCTAGAGAAAACCTTAATGATAGTATAGGTATTAATGAGATGATATTTGTAGCCTTTATTTTTAAATAAGACAAAACCATAGAAGTTGGGTTTGCTCTATAATTAGGCTAAATGCTAGCGTAGTATGATGGGTGTCATTTGTACTTACTCCTCATTTGGAAAGAACTAGAATGTGTTAAGTATCAACTAAAATTATTATAGTGTAGTCTAGACTTCTACTTATGCAGTGGAAGCATTAGATAATCAGGAAAACTTAAGGTCAATCATTGTTGTGGAGAATGATAATCTAGGTATGCTATATATTTTTCCATTGACACTAGATTATACCTGGTAATTCTTACTATGGTAAGTTGCATTGGTATTTGGAGATTATGATATATTTTCTATGCTTACTATTATGAAAAAAATGAATTAGTACTCAATAAAAGTGCTTTTCACCTTACTTAAATACGACTTAGTGAAATTATGCTTTAAGGTAATATTGTATTTAGGTATCGTTAATGAAATGCGACCTGCTCCATCCAAGATTGTGGTTTGCATATAGACAATTTCGTGTATTCATCATTCTGTTTGGATTTGTGATAGAAGACGATGCATTTTAATTAAGTATATTTGGAATGTTATCATGATTATGGAAATGATGAACATTGTTGTAACCCAATGTGTATGGATTTTATAGATGTTGTTTAATGATGTAATTGAAAATGTAAATAATATATTAGCTCATGTTTAGATCTAAGTAACATTGCAGACTTAATTGAAGTTAGATTACATTCAAACCAGGGATAAGGTTCTACATCGTGGACTCGCATTATGATAGTCTCATATAAACACAAAAAGGACGGAATGATGTCTTTAATAGATAAATTATGGGTAATTTTTTGTATTTTAATATGAGTGAAGATTTGAATGTAAATCCTTTAATCCATGGTAAATTTTGGAAAGCTATAAAATAGAGAAACGTAACTAGTATATTGGTAGGATCTATGATTTATGGGAAACTCTAGTGTGATACAAGGCAGATAGATTGCCTTTATCCCTACGAGATATGTAATTCTTTGATATCTATTTATTAATGAAATTGGTTAGTTTGTTGCTGGGTTTTCCCTACGGGGTTTTTCCTAGGGTAAATTATGGATTTGTGTTATTTCTTGTGGATGCTTATTTATGATAGTTGTTGAAAATAAACTCTTATATGGTGCAAAATTTATAAAATGATGAATGGATAAATGTAATGTGCCAAAAAATAGATTAGTTATATGTAAAATTTGATGATAGAATCTTTAAAGATTTATGGAATTATAATGACATCTTTTGTTAGCATGTGGATTTGGTTATCTAATATGGATAAGGTTAAGAAGTTAAAATAGACTTGGAATTTTATCATTTATTGAACGAATTATTTTTAGTTGATGAAAAATATTTTTAACTAATGGACTAATTTAAAACTTGTGAATTTCATAGTTTGAAATAGAAAGTAAGATGTCTTGTGGATTAAATCAAAGAAATATTTGCATAAGGAATTATAGGAAATAATGCCCATAATAAATGATGGATTTATAATTTAAAAAAAATAAATTGGAACTATTGCTACCATGAAATTAAATCTAGGATTGGACTAATTAACGATGACTAGTTTCACTAAGGAAGTGAAAGAAATAATTAGTTTATATGCTCCTAACACCATCATAGAATGACTTATGTGGTATGAGAAGGATCACATGCTCCTTTTGATATAATTAAAGGAGGTGTACTATATAATTAAAGGAATAATGATAGGGATAGTATTTTGGTATCTATTAGCTTGCACCTAGTGCTCTTGTATAGATTGAATTATACAAGATGTGGGGATAGGTGTGTTTCCAAGGAATTTAGTAGGTGAGCAATATAGAGATGAGCAAAGTGTGATAGTTCTTTATTAGACTTTAGGTTTCCATTTATTTTTCTAATAGAATAATGGAGTCAATATTTAGGGGGAAAAAGTCCTATAATATTGGGTTATGATAGAAAGAATTTCCTTCTCACACCTTTGTACATTCTAGCCATTAATGAAGAAAAAGAATTATTATTTATCAACATAAGAATACACATATTTCATGTACATGTGTTTCCCAATAATTTATAAGAAATATATTTAATTTTATGTCCTAACTAAATTAATTATTGACATTGGCTATAATAGTTTCTCTTACTACCATTCATTCCCTATTTATTTTAAATTTATAAAAGAAACAAACATTCTTTGGTTTTCAACTATGTGTATCATTCATTCATTGACAATACTATGTTTCCAAACAATTATAACTAAACCATTCCATTCACATTGGCCCACATTTTCTTTAAAACAAACACACTAGGTTTTACATTGTTTCCAAAGTTCGGGCTTAAATATCCAATGTATTGCTTCCATAATAAAGGCTTAATTTATAAAAAAACTTTAAGAAACATATACCATTGATAAAATATTAAATATTAAATATTTTTAGGATTAATTCAAGTCTACCTTAGGCTCGTTTATTACACAGTGAGTGGGCTTAGACTTAATATTATACTTTCTACTTAAAAATCTATGCCAGATACAACTATAACCATTTAACTATTTATCACATGGGTATGGTTTGGCTATTGGGAGGACGTGTTCACTAGTGAACAATTATTGTTTTCTAGGTGTAACATTCAAGAAACATATCTATAATTAGAACCCTTATTTGAGTAAACACCCACTATTCCTTATGATGTAATGGTTGTGCATAATGTGATTTTACATCATCTGAGTTGAGACTACAAACTAGAAATTTTATGCTTCCATTCCAACTAATAAATACTAGCACCTTTTGTTTCCATAGTGACGATATTTCACAAGTTTTCCATACCAAGTCACTTCTATAGCATAAGATAAAATTAAAACATTTATATCATTGCTTTGAACTGGGTACACTTTCCATGACTTCGAAAATAGTATTTTACTTATAATTTCTACTGGTAAAATTCCCTATACATAGAGGGTCTTCCTTTTAAGTTTTCTATTCATTCAATCCTTTCAAATTTACAATAATAACTATAGAAATTTATACAATGTTTGTAATGCCTTAGCTAGCATAAAACAACATTAATCTCATCAAGAGCATTATGCATCATTTTATGTTGCAAAATAGATATCCAACCCACTCTTAATTCACCAATAGAATTACATTAGTTTACAATCCTAAAATCTACTAGGTATAAGGTTCATCTCGATCTCTATGCCCAGACTTCATTTGAACATTTCTCTTTTCCACTCACCCGGTATCATCTCAAATATGTTTAAAAGGATCAAAATTGGCCCCTTTGACATGCAATATATGAAACTATGTTCTAAATAGCTACAACATGCATTTTTTATTTTATTAAGAGATTTTTAGTCATCATTCACACGCTCAAAAAATAGCATACACAATGCAAATGCATTTTAAATAGTTTTATTTGTAATTTAACTATATTCACTATCACAAAGTAACCATGTAATGTAAATCCAATAGATAATAATCAACATGGTCTATCACTTTTGATTTAGCAAAACTTGTCAATATTCCATAAACATTACCCATTCATAAGTAGTTTCAATAATCTTAAACCTAGGCAAACGCCGATTTTCATTCTAATTTTCACCTAGTTTATTGTTCCTTCTAGGGATAGAATACTTCACAAGTAAATAATATTATACTCATTTATCATTGTATAGTATTAATTTCAGAAATAAATATTTATAAACAACCCAAAATGTCATTTAAAGACTTATCTATATTATATCAAAACTTTATTTAACACACAAGTATGCAGTCTATTTGAAGGGAAACTTGCAACTGTTTTATCATAAATTCATCAAACAAAGCGTTCCAACCCAATCAATTCTTTTTCATATAAGAAATATAGAGAAAAATACACACAAATATCAAGCATATTTAAAGAGACCAGCCTATCAAATATTTTGCAAAATTTAGGTCTCCTTTCACACTTAACTTCTCCTAGTCCTTTTTACCTCCAACGCTCTCGGTTGCTCTCCCTTTATTTATCCTTTTTTTTTCCTTTCTATTTAGGCTTATTTTTCACTTTCTCAACTACCATTTTCTCACTTTTTTGACCTCCATTTCCCATAAACAACATGCAGAATTGCCACTTCAACTTGGTCTCAAAATCCGTTGGGCAGTTTCTTCCCCACAATGATTACAGATAGTTGAGTACTTTTTTTAGGATAAAAAGGAAGCCAATATCAATATCATACAATGTTTTAGATCAATTTATGATTTTCAATTTTATTTATTTATGTTGCATTAATATAATTACGTATAAAATATTTATTATATATTCTTTTATTTTAAATATATTATTTTTATATCTATTTTAACTTTATTCATTTATAACCTCTCAATATCTTATTCCATGAATTCAAGACAAACATGAAATAAATTTCAAATTATCAACATGGATCCCATGCCTTTGGCATATTCATTGCCACCACAATTCAAATACTTAGATATTCATAAGCAAAGAACACACACACAAACAATCCAAGCATTTGTATAATTCATAACAAACGTGATGCACCTATATGATATGAAATCGTGTGAGCTCACATGTACTCACGGGCTGAATCATCACTTTCCCCTTAATTTTTTGTTGACTCTCTTCTATTCGTTGAAGATATACACATGTTATTGCATGTACAATGACCATAAATAGTACCACATTCTATATGAAAAGGTAAGTATAATTCATCAATTTATTTAAAACTATTGGCAATCTAAGGAGGGTCGTTACATCCTCCCCCACTAGAAATAAACATAGTCCTTATGTTTCATGCATGGTTGGAAAGGATATATTAAAACATATAAATATATTAATTCATATAATCATCTATATAAGTCCATTCACAAATCATACATCATGTAATCATATTCATTCACAAACCTATTAGTAAATCAAACTTGTTTGCACAATCCATTCACATGATATTTCATTTTACATTCAACCATATATCTATGCATAAACTAAAATTTACACAAAATAACTCTACTCGGTAGTCTAGACACTCATACAAACATATACATCATTGATGCATATAAAATATTTTAAAATGTACATGTCTACTCAAACACATAGGAAAGCTATTTTTGCATATCAGCCATATTCTTCCATGTAGCATTTCTATCCGAGTAGAGGTCCCATTAGACCCGACATTAATCTATGCTTCTTTTTCTCAAGTTCTTGGTCCTATAACCAAGAATTCAAACTGGTCGAAATTCAATTTTTAGTGGATCAAACATCTACAAATTGGAAACATCCCAAATGTGCATGAAGTCATCAATGTACTTCCTAAGGAGGGACACATGGAATATATTATGTATTTTAGATAAGCTTGGTGGCAAAGTATGTTTGTAAGCAATAGGAATTATTTTACCTATAATTTCAAATGGACCCACATATCTAGGGTCAAGTTTGAAATATTTTATAGAATTTTTAGTAGGTTTCACCCTTAAGAACACTCTATCACCTACAAAGTATTCCCTCGATGTTCTTTTGAGGTCTGCATAACTCTTTTGGTGATCTACGACCTCTTTAAACTTTTGCTAAAAAAAATTTACTTGATATTCCATTTCTTTTATAGTATTCGGTCCTACTCGATATTCCAAATTATCCTTGACATGAGATTCATGCATCTTATTCCATACAAAGCTTCAAATGGAACCCTACCTAGTGATCATGATAACTGTTATTGTATGCAAATTCAACTAGGAACAAATAATGTTCCCATTTAGTATGTTGATCCATACAATACGTTCTCAACATATCTTCTATAACCTTATTCACCCTCTTAGTATGTCCATTTGTATTAGGGTGATATACTAAATTGATATTTAGTTTGGTATACAATGCTTCATGCAAAGCCTAAAAAAATCTTGAGGTAAAATGAAAATATCTATCAAATATTATAACTTTAGGAAACCCATGTAGACGTACTATCTCTCTAGAAAATTTTACTTTCTATAACAGGTGCATCATCCTATACATTCCTAGGTACAAAATATGTAACCTTGGTTAACTTGTCCATGACAACCAGGATTGCATCATGCCTAAACCATTTTTTAGGTAAACCAACTATAAAATCCATTGAAACCACATACCATTTCTATGTAGGTATATCATGTGGGTACAAACGACCTACTGGATGTAAGTGTTTTGCTTTAAATTTCTTACACTCCAAGAATCTAGGTACATAATCATTAATATTATTTTTTATTCCTAGATGTAATAGGTCTTCCTTAATTTCTCGTGCATCTTCATCCCACCAAGATGTGTCAAATAAGGAGTATTATGTACCTCCTTAAATAGTGTTTCTCTCAATCCACCCCAATTTGGAACAACCAATCTACTCTTAGAATACAATAATAATACCTATGTACAAAATATGTATCTTTTCTAGATTCTTGTTCCATTTGAGCTTGACTTGTATGAAATAATTCAAATTTCTATTGCAATTCCTTAATCTGGTCTATCTAATTCATGATGAAATTTCATTATTGTAGCAATACATCCTCTCCTACTCAGAGCATCAACAATATTATTCTCCTTACCCTTTATATATTTGATACCAATATCATACTAAGCCAAGAAATCCATCCACCAATGCTATCTAGCATTCAACAAAGGTTGAGTAAAAATATACCTTAAAAACTAATGATTTATCTTAAGTTCAAATGGTTTTCCAAGAAAATGGTGCCTCTAAATCTTGAGAGCATGCACAACTGCTACCAACTCCAATTCATGAGTGGCATAGTTTACCTCATGTCTCTTAAGTTTTCTCAATTCAAAAGCAATGACTACTTCATCTTGGGTCAAATACCTCCTAATAATTTTATTGATGCATTGGTACACACTGTAAACCTCTTATAAGGATCATGTAGCTATAGAATTAGTGTGGTTATCAACCTCTCTTTCAAAGTTTGAAAGATTTCTTCATACTTTTTTGTCCACTTAAAAGCCTTTCCTTTTATTTGAAGGTTTGTGATAGGTTGAGCAATATTTGAGAAACCTCTAAGAAACCATCTATAGTAGCCTACTAACCCCATAAAACTATGCACCTCAGTTACATTTGTAGATGCAAGAGTTAATAATTATTTCTATTTTAATAGGATCTAAAACAATTTCCTTAGCAGAAACTATCTACCTCAAATGTTATACCTAAGGAGTGTAAAATTCATACTTTGATATATTTCCATACAGTTGATTCCTCCTAAGTATTTCAAGTATAATTATCATATTTTGATCATTCTCCTCCTTGTTCCAGGAATAGATTAGTATGTCATCTAGGAACACAAGCACAAAATGGTCTAGCTACTCTCGAAAAATACTATTCATGAGATTCATGAATGCATTTGGGGTGTTAGTCAACCCAAAAGGTAGGATTGTAAACTCATAATGTCCATACCTTGTTCTAAAAGTTATTTTATGTGTGTCTTATTGAATCCTCAATTGATGGTAACCTAATCTAAGGTCGATTTTTGAGAATATGGTTGTTATTTTTAGTTGATAAAAAAGATCAAATATTCTAGGCATCGAGTACCTGTTCTTGATGGTAACCTTATTTAACACATGATAGTATATGCACAGTCTTAAGGTTTCATATTTATTTTTAAAAAATAAAATAAGATCACCCCATGATGACACACTTATTCTCTTTTGATGTAACAAACAATAGGATATATCAATAAAAATATGTAGAATAATATAAAATAAATTAAATATGCAAGATGACTGATTTATGTTGTGAATTTAAATAACATAAATGAATACAATGTAGCTATGGAATAAATGAACACTCGATTAATGAATCTACTAAACTACATTGCACCCATAACCAATATATGGTGATCTACACAACACTTCACTACTACCTTCAACTATGTTGTAAGCAACTCTATCTATCTATGTCCCCCTTATCATCTATATCTAACTATGAGGTCTTTCTTATATAGTAATATAGTTTCCTTGGCCAATGCTCTACCTAGTTGTGCAAGGGAAAACTTGCACATGTACAACTTGAACATTGATTCTTGTGCATTTATTACATTGCATGAAGTAACTAGATAACTTCCCCCTAAAGTAATCTAATGTCCTAAGTATGTACCTTGGAAGATACATTTACATAACCCAAATTATAAAATAGACTCTATTTCTAACACCCTTTGTATTACATTATTTTGGTATTAAATACTTTAGTCTTCAATATGAATATTATTTCATTCAATGATCTTTGTCTTGTTTAGAGTATTATTGATCTGGTGCTTTTTCTACTGCTTCAATATTTATATGATGTAAAATAGGCTAAAGTTGTAGGTTCTTCTTCTAGTTGACCTTGCATTGTATTCCTCCTTCATTGGATTCATCTCCTTATTATTTATTAGCTTTGAATTCAAATTCAATATCTATTCTTTCATAGGTGGTTGTGATTCTAGTTGATTCTTGTCAGGAAGATTCTCCTTTTTTTGTCTTCAATTTGTACAAAATATTTTGAACAACCACTTAGAGCATCATGATAAGATTTTGAGTTAGTAGAACCTGAAGTGTCAATTCTGCATGAGAATTGAAAAATATTTATAGATATGACTCATTGAGTTCTACCTTCTTTTGAGTAGTTCTATCAATCCTTTTTGTTCTATATTTTCATTCGTGCAGTGTTTATATTTGAGCAATGCCATGTATAATATGCTCACAAGGTGCAAAGAAAGTGTAATGTCACTTTTTCCATTATCAATAGCTTCATTGATATGGGCTAGAAGATAACATTCCATAGTATCAAAATTATCTTCTAAGGCTTCACTAAGGATCACTTTTGAAGTTAGATCTACCATTCTTTCAGATTTCATGAGTAGATTCATGATCCCAAGTTTTATGGCACTAGATTTTTCCTTATTGATATTTGTAGTATTTTGGAAAGTAGACATCCTTATGGCTCCTGATTAGGATGTATGAAAGTATATAAGCTTTATTTGACAAAACCTTTACTAATCCTTAGGTTTGAGATTTCATTATGTCTCCCTAGTAACGAGAGCATGAATATCTAATTTTTAGGTTTTTTGTAGAAAGCTTATATCTTCCCAACTTGATAATATTTTAAGGATATTATTATTAACAAGTTTTGTAGAATGCCTTATGACTCCCTAGAGATTTTTGAAGTATGATATAGTGATTTTGTAAAAGTATAGTTCAATTTTGGTTGATTTTGTACAAATTTTGTAAATATCAAAAATCAACTTCTTAACACCTTATTACTCCTATTGAACTAAGCACTTTTCAATTTTTGAAGATGTTTCAATGTTGGATTTATTTTGTCCCTTTTGATAAGTTTTTGAGACAAGAATATTATAATTTTCCAACCTTAGTAAAAATCTTAATAACCTCTTTTTATATCCCTTGGATTATTTCTAATTTCCAATAACCTAGTTTGGAGTTGAATCCCTTATGACTCCCGAATTTGGAAAATTATAACACATTAATATTTGTAGACTTTAAATGGAATAATTCCACGTAGTATTCCTTATTTCTCCTAGGTTATGCTTTGCAAATATTAGTCAACTTTAATATTTAATTTCTTGAAGTTCTACTTTTGATTTCAAATGAAGATTGATTTCTTTCAATAATTCAACCTTATAAACCCCTTTTTATGGAAAGCAAAATAGATGGAAATTGTAGCTTTATGAACCCGATGGTAGACTGTACTTGGGTGTTGTGAGTAATGGAATATTCTTCCACTTGCTATTTTCTTTTGTAGACACCAAAATCTAACCACTTATCATCCATCCATGTCTTCCCATCATTTTTACCCATTATATACATATATTTATGTATGTTTGTTTAATATATATTTAAAATATTAATATTTTATATTATATATATTTAATAAATGTATATATGTGTAAATTAATCCCAACCATCCATCTTGGTCTAATCCTATCCATTCACCCACCTTAATCCATGCCACCTTCCCAGATTTAATCTCCACCCTCCACATTTTAATCTTGACCACACAAATTGTGTCATTGAAACCCTAATGTGCCTTAGGGAATATTATAAATAGGAGTCATTTTGATGACTCAACCCCTAAGAAATCTAAGCAATTCATGACCCAATATTTTAGAAGTCCCCTTTTGCATCCCTTGCCTTCGCTTCCACATCTGCTACCGTAGCCCTTGCCCAAAGCAGATATACTTTTTTAGACCTTGCCTCAATCCCTGAATGCTTTGCTTCTACCCTCGAGTGCCCCTCTTCTACTATTGAGTGCCTCTGGGCACTTTTCACCATCCTCAAGAACCCACAGGTATTTTTGGCTACTGTTAAGCACCCATTAGTGTTTTAAACCCTAGGCTTGTAGACCATCTAATCCTCGAGTGTCACTAGGGCATATACATACTTGTTTTCCTGTAATGACAATAATAACAGATCAAAAAGTGATAAGTTTACAAGGTAAATATTCCATTATTGTATTGAATCTATTATTTGTATATTTTCTCACAAAATTATCATTTGATAGCTAGGGTTTTTATTGATTTTTGAGGGTCTCACATAGTGGAGCCCTCACAATTGCTATTAACCCTCTTTTTTTATTTTATGTATGTAGATCTAGAGATATATAGGCATTTGGCAGCTACTTAAGCTGGAGTGGTCTGATCAATGGATAGCTAAATCCCACTCACCTATGTTAGAGGCAAAAACAAGCTTTGAAGATATCACAAGCATTGTTGGCTAGGATTTCAGAGAACCCTAGCATATTATATTCATTATATCAAAATAAATAGTGTAAACCCCTATTCGGGGTATATTTGATTGTATTAATATCCGCTGGCATTAATACTATAAGATCTATTTTATTATACAATTTCTTGTATCACTATTTTTTCATTTTCTATTATCTATATTTGGTGTTTCATTTTTGTCTTCACAAATGGCGATCACAGTGGGACCCCCTAAGGGTTTCTTAATTTGATTTATCTTGTGATCTAACTTGTTGTTTTCTATTTTATCATGTAGGTTTTTAGAAGCATAGATCACATGATTTTCATAGAATATGGATTTCTGAAACAATGCAAAAGTTACAAAATGTGCGTAGATTTCCTATAGCTCTCATGGGATATTCAATAAACACCCAGGGGTATTTTTGAAGAGCATAGAAATATTTTTAGAGAGAAGGAAAAATATGTAGGCATATTTGTAAGATTGCCTTGAAATACTAATCTATATTTTACGTGTTTTTATATTTTACATTTTTTTTTGTTTTCTTTTAGATATTGGATTAAAAAGAACATAATAATATATTTGTTAGAAACAATCATTTTAGTATGTATTTAGGTATCAAAGTATTTTTTGCATATAGTTGCATGTACACATAACACATTTCATTTTAAAAAGAATTCATGCTTTCTGGTGTGCTGCATCTTTTTTCTGCATTTGAAATATTAAAATCATAAAGTAGTGTGCATCCTAGTTTAGAAATTTCTGTTTTTATAATTCTAAGTAGGAACGACATCTAAAATAACAAAAGTACCTCCACATTTGGTTATTCAAGGCGAAGGAATATATGAACCCTCATCTGTTTAGAGAGCGATTTTAAGCGGTGTACTCTACTTCCTTTGGTAAATTGATATTTTGATGTTGGATTTTGATTTATATTAATTAAAGTAGACATTTTTTGATATTGTATGAGCACAATAGAAAAACTAAACTTTTAAAAAGAAATCACACATTACACGTTGCGCTTTTAATATTAATGTTTGGATTTCATCACCAATCATTGCTTGAGATCTGGTGATAGTGGGCTTCATCTCCATCCACCAATATTTGCCCCTAGACACCATAGGTTATTCTTGAGCAAAATTGTTGGATTTCATCATCAGTTCAATATCATTGCCCATTCCTAGCCATAGTATTTACCCATTGTAATTTAATATTAGTGCATTCAAACACACAAACTAAAAAATAAATTAAAAACATTAAAAGGAGATAATTAATAAATGAGGTAAGACATAGTTGTTGTATAAACATAGAATTGATTGTCTTCATTTTATTTCTATGCATTTCCATTTTTGCATTTGATTTACAACACATTTTACATTTGGTTTTGTATCTTATGGTATTAACAAGAAATTAGAAAAAATCTTTAAACCAAAACAATACATCTATGGATTGTTCATCTTCATTTCCTACCACTTCTATGGTAAATCCTATCAGTGTGGTTCATATAGATTGCACAGATCTATATATGGGCCCATCACATGTTGTGCAGGCTACTAATTTCTCACATAGATACACCTCCACATCTCTTCCATAAATCAAATCATCTTCACCCATAATTGACCAAAAATCACTCACATAGACATGGCCAAAGTAGAGTCTTTCTACAAATTGGATAATTATATCTTGCAGTCCATCCATAATGTCCCGGATCAAGATCCTTTTTTACTTTAGGAACTTGTTCCTTCCCATCCATCCAGTATCACCCAGGTCTAAACTAAACCTCTTTTTGAGGCATCAGTTACACCATAATCCTATGTTTCCATTACCCAACCATCATGTGCGCCTAGCACTTCATATGTATCCACCTATACCAACCCCTTGTATGAAGCACAAGTCAATGCTGCTTCACATGTGCCCATTTAATCCATTAAAGTTGCAACTCCCATTGCCACTTGTCCCCCATCCACATCATTTATTCCATCTTCATCCATGCATTCCAATGATGATATGGAAATTCATAAATCATGGGAAAATTTGAGCAAATTGCTTAATAAGTGGCATAATGCTTAACAACAAGTTCAAGTGAACCCTAGTCCTTAGCCAATTTCCACTCAATACACCTTCATAAAACAAATTCCATCATGGGTACCAAAATATTTGGTGGTTTCCATCCCTACACCTCCATCAAACCATACCCATTTCATTCCAATAGACCAACCCAACCACAATCCTCATGCATTGTCCCATTTTCAATAGTCACCACCATTTCTCAATCAATCTCATCATCATAAATTACAATCCACTCTGCCTATCCATCATCATATTGTTACTCCACAACATATTTCCACCCATTCACAGAATCATCAAGTGATTCAGGGCTTTCACATTCCTAGGAAAGATCCTAGAATCAAGGCTATGCAATAACAAATTGATAATTTGATACAAAATAATCATGGTTACAATAACCAGAAGCCAACATTACATCAATTAATAAATAAACCAATTCACCCTTTGGTACCTGTTAGTCAAAAAGTTACTAACTACAGAAAAATAGTCGATGCACCTTTTTGCATATTTTCCAAGAAGACCGAAGTGGCCCATATGCTAAATATCAAAGAAAAAGCAAAATACCTCAAGGAGGCAAAAGTTTCACGATATCGTGACATGTTGCATTTTTATGGCTAAGAGCAAAAAAAGGGAGCAAGGAGGTAAAGTGTCGTGATATTGTGACATGTATTTTCACGACTAAGAGCAACAAAAGGGAGCAAGGAGATAAAAGTGTCACGATATCACGACATGTATTTTGGTGGCTAAGAGCAACAAAAGGGAGCAAGGAGGTAAAAGTTTTGCGATAATGCGACATGTTGTATTTTCACAGCTAGGAGAAAATTAATGGAGCAAGGAGGCAAAAGTGTCGCGATATCGCGACATGTTGCATTTTCACGAGAAAAAGCAAAGAGAAAGAGCAAGGAGGTAAAAGTGTCGCGATATCGCGACATGTATTTTCACGGCTAAGAGCAACAAAAGGGAGCAAGGAGGTAAAAGTGTCGCGATATCATGACATGTTGTATTTTTGCAGCTAGGAGCAACAAAAGGGAGCAAGGAGGCAAAAGTGTCGCGATATCGCGACATGTTGTATTTTCGCGGCTAAGAGCAACAAAAGGGATCAAGGAGGCAAAAGTCTCACGATATCTCGACATGTTACATTTTTGCGGCTAAGAGAAACAAAAGGGAGCAAGGAGGGAAAAGTTTTGCGATATTGCGACATGTATTTTTGTGGCTAAGAGCAACAAAAGGGAGCAAGGAGGCAAAAGTGTCGCGATATCGCGACATGTTACGTTTTCGTGGCTAAGAGCAACAAAAGGGAGAAAGGAGGCAAAAGTGTCGCGATAACATGACATGTTGCATTTTCATGGCCAAAAGAGAAGAGAAATAACAAGAAGTAAAAAGTGTCACGATATCGCAACATGTTGTATTTTCATGGCCAAAAGTGACAAAAGAGAACAAAGAGGCAAAAGTGTCGCGATTTCACAACATGTCACGTTTTCGTGATGCAAGAAGAAGAATCAAGCTGAAGACATAAAAATGTCGCGATTTCGTGACATGTTGCATTTTTGCGACTCAAAAAGGGCAGGCAGGCAGAGAAGCAAGAGTGTCATGATTTTGCGACATGTCCAATTTTTGCCAAGAAAACAGAGTATATTTTTGGCAACTAGGACATGCACTAACATCTAGTGTTGATTTTTGAAGAATGGTCAGTTGATTATAACCTAGCAGGTCCGCTGGATGATTATAGAATAATAGGCTCATCTAAATTTAGCCAGAAGGAAATCTATCCAATCTACAGGAAATCCATTTTATATTCTTAGAAACTACAGACAATTACTTGTAATTGATTGAAGAAATTAAATGTACATAATAGAAGATACTCTTTTTAGGGTATAAATAGGAGTGAGTCAACGATGAAAAGGGTTAGCTCTTGGACATGTACAGGCTTGATGTACATGTACTGGATTACAAGCAATAAAAGATTTCTTCTTCTGGCTTCCAAAACTTCTGTGTGCAAATTTATGTATCTGGTGTTTTAACTTTTATTCATTCTAAGTTTTATAATGTATCTGTATCGCTCCAAATTTTTTGCATCCTTACCTTCAGGCTATAGGATTCGTGCTCGGAAGGAGGATGGGAAAAGGATGTCGTGGTACCTCGGACTGAGAGGACTTGCAAAGGTCCCGCCTCTCAAGGGAGGTGTATTTTGATGATTTTTTGACGGATGGTGGGTTCACCAGGAAACATTTAATGGCAGTTTCCATGCCTAGGTTTGGAATGTGTTTTTATGTGTTCGTTTTTAGCCTTAAGCATTCATATCTAAATTAATCTATATGAAAGTGCAGATTTAATGAATGCAGAAAACAAAATTAAGACAGAAAACAGAGAAATAAAAGAAGAATACCTGATCCAAATGTCTGATGGAGATTCTGATGTTTGAAGCAGTCAGGATCGGCTCTGATTTGACATGATCGTCTGAGATCAGACAAGATCATCTAAGATCTGACGAATTCTTCAGACAAATTCGTCAGAGACCTGCAAATAGAAAAACAAATGCAAAATACAAAGAATGCCACTGTGATAACAGAGGGAAACAACACAAAATGACAATATGAATACTAAACAATAGTTATGAATATAAATTCAAACAAATTATGATATTCTAATGAGAAATTATGATCTTATCATGCAACCTAAACTATATGGGTGAACTCCAAATGCAAAATAATAAGAAATAAGGAAAAAACTAACTTAAATGCAGAATAAAACAACAAAAGGTATAAGAGAAAGCGCAAACTCTGGGCACTGATTGCCCCCAATGCAGATTGCAGTCGAAATCATATGGAAGCAATGAAATCGTCTCGAATTATGACAGGATCGTTCGATATTTGAACGAGATCGTCTGCGACAATCTGAGCTTGCTCCGGCTGAAAATCAATGAGGTCCCTACAAGAAAACTTCAAAATAACAAATACAAAATGATGCTCTAGGTATTCTAATGCACGCAAAATCAAGTTACAGGGAAATTCAGCCAGGGGTTGGGAAGGGAAGGTCCTAAGGATTAAATAGGCTTAGGGGAGTAGTTAGGAGGTTGGAGATCATCCCTATTTGTGAGATCTCTAATGGGGGAGGGTCCCTAACGGTGCAGACATGCTTCTGCCCAAATTAGAGACCCGTTGGAACAGAAACTAATTATTCAAAATCAATTTTGCGACAAGATCATCTGGACGTCCTAGCCTAGACGAAATCGTCAGATCTGGGGTGATATTGTCTGATCGGTGACGATATCGTCAAACGGGCAAAACAACCTCTAAAAATGGCACGAAAAAGGGGGAAACAAATTACCCGATGGTTAACGGGCAGTTTGGGAGGTTAAAATTTGAATTAAAATTATTTACTAGGATGAATGTAATTATTACAATTTCACTGCGTCAATTTTAGGGTGCTACATTTTGCCCCCTCTTTAGTGAATTTTCCGAAGAAAATGCGTTAAATATGAGTTCTTCTCGATCTACGAGAAATCAAAATTTATTCCCATTTTTAGGCGACGATGCTTGTTCGAATCGTACGACAGCTTACTATGGTGCCCCCTCCATGTTTTTACCCAAATCGAACATTTGAGGTAAAAACACGGAAAAGCAAAATTAATTTTGAATTATTTTTGAATAAAATTAAAAAATAGGGTAAAACCCTAATTCATTTTTACTGTTCATTTTTACTGGTTTTAGAGCTCTGGAAGCAAAAATGGTGGAGACGACACATAGATCAACAGAGGTCCGACGCGGGCTACGGGTAAGAGTCTAAACTTAGTTTAGAATTTAATTTGATTTTACATGCTTTTTAGGTAAATTTTAATCAATTTTTGAGCATCGCGGCCGTTTTTGGGCCATCGACGTTGTCGGGATGAAATCGTCCCGATTTCGATGAAATCGTCTCAATTTTGCCAATTTCATCCAAAGGCGAAATCAGCGAAAGGGGGACGATTTCGACAAATTAGGGACGATTTCGACCTACGAAATCAGAAACGATTATGCTCAAATTTGGGATGATATCATCCAATAGTAGACGATATCATCAATTGCATAAAATTGAACTTATTTTAACTTGCATTTTTA
Source organism: Wollemia nobilis (assembly GCA_028583015.1). Taxonomy (NCBI): domain Eukaryota; kingdom Viridiplantae; phylum Streptophyta; class Pinopsida; order Araucariales; family Araucariaceae; genus Wollemia; species Wollemia nobilis. Next base: position 7,933,363 of record JAQPPZ010016858.1, on the reverse strand, counting down.
ATCACTTGAGTTGTTATTAATTGGCTACTCTTACACAGGCAAAGCGGGATCAGCTGGCACAGGTCGGCTTACAGCATGTGGCAGAGATGCCACAAGTGTCTATGGATATGGGGCTACTGACAGCCCTAGAAGAGAGATGGTATCCAAGTTCTTCTTGTTTCCGGCTACCGACAGGGGAGATGACTCCCACTCTAGAGGATGTATGGAGGATTCTGAGAATCCCCATACAAGGACGATTGATCACTCCTACGACCAATCAGGGCCATGCTATGGGACGGTTGTGCGGTGACCTGAGCTTCGCCTTGGAGAAGGGCAGAGTTAACATCAAGGCACTACACCAAATGCCTGGGGCATCTAGACTCACACAGGTTCTAGCTAGAGTAGTTGGTGTACTTTTGCTATGCCACTAGAGCGGGTGCAGGGTGCCATGGATGCTCGTAGATGTGATCTACGATATGCGAGACCATGGCTACAGGTTTGCTTGGGGCAGCTATGTGCTATGTCAACTGTACAGGATCTTGCATGGGGTCATGTACAAGGGTGGCCGATGTCTGGTGATGACATCGCTCCTACAAGTTTGGTGTTGGGAGCATATTACAGTGCGGAGGCCGATAGGGCTTCCTCTGACAGGGATTGATGGGAAGAGGCCCCGAGTTTTCTACTGGTGGCTCCAGAGAGGGTCACAGCGACAGATCGACATTTTGATGTCTCGGAGACTGCTAGATGACCTAGTCCCAGACCAGATTACCTAGAGGCCATGGCACAAGCACCCAGGGTGGGCCGAGGATGGATAGGAGCTAGCTTGCATTAGGCGAGTGTGTTGGCTATGGATGGAGAGGGGAGAGATGGAGCTCCACCACTATGATCGAGTTTTGCATCAGTTTAGTCTACAGCAGGGGATCCCATCTCTCAGGGATTATGAGTTTTCCTAGACTGTCCAAGATAACACTATAGTGAGTGGGGCTCCATACATGCAGCGTTTCTAGAGTCAAGACTCGGACGATGCCCCCATTCAGCCAGTGGATGGGGATGATGTAGGGGTAGCCGATGGCTATGATTCCTGGTACGCAGGCATCTGCCATCCTCATATGACAAGGGCTCAGGGTCCGATACACACAGTTGTGCATCGGATAGGGAGGCGATGCCAGGCGGCTATGGATGCAGGCCAAGGTCACGGTGGGAGAGAGCTGAGGATGTCGCATGCATAGGAGAGGCTATGACAGAGAGAGAGGAGGGAGGCGAGACCCCCTTCTCCATAGAGAGAGAGGCCACCATCGCTCGATAAGGGCAAGGGTGTTGACACAGGGGAGAGTAGCGAGATAGCTACTCTCCGAGTGGAGAGAGATCATCTTCGGGCATAGGTGCAGACATTGCAGGATGAGGCTACATGCCATCGAGCTGAGGTTACCCAGCTTAGAGACAAGATTGCACGCCTTAGGGCATGGGGTGGAGGAGCAAGCACACAGGAGTTGGTGCGGTCGATTGCTCAGACTGCATTCTACCAGGGCATCTACTTCTAGATGGTGCCAGAGGATCAGAGGGTACAGCTACCAGTCGGCATTTCTGACCCTATCAGGATTGGGTCCTCAAGGACTTCATCCCGATCGAGGACTAGGACTCACAGTACTACTCATACTGCGATGGGGCCACCTCGTCCACCTCAGGGTGGAGTAGGAGATGAGGCTGAGAGCTCGAGGGGTTCTCGAGGCTAGAGGACTGTATTACACTATACAGATTGATATGTAGGTTTATTATTTTTGATAGAGGATTGAGTATGCCGAGGTATAGATTGTGGCATACCAATCCAGTTTTGAGATGATGTATATATTTTTGTGATATATATATGAGATGAGATAGTTTTGATCATATGACTTGTGTTATGTGTATGTTTATGATGCTTTTATGTTTAATTGATTGATTTGATAATTGGATTGAGGATTCATGAAATTATGTCATTTTGAAAATTTATAATTTTGATGTCAGGCAGTAATATTTTAAATGAAATAATCTGATGTAACAAATTGGTTGTTTGTAATGTGATGTGGTAAAAAATAGACTTCTAACAATAATTTCAAAGGACATTGTCGCTATTATAGACCATTTCATGGAGTTGCTGCTCACTCGGTCATCAAGCTAATCCCAGTATAGAAATATTGTTAAAAGTAAAAGAATGCTTAAGAGACTGTCTTAAGACTTTGGTGCAATGGTGAAAATGATGGTTTGTTTTTCAGATTTTCATAAAAAAAAAATAGTATGCATTAAATAATGATTTTTTGCTAGGCATAAATTCCTAAGTGTGATAATTTTTGGATAATTCCTTAGGAATTATATCATCTTTGCAAAATTGAAGGTTGACATAATGACATGAAATAGTGATAATGTGCATGCTTTGTGTTTAAAAAAAACATAACTATGTAATAGTATGATTTAAGTCATATGGTTTTCATGATTTTTAAATAAATGGGGAATAAAAATTGTTACAATGGTTTGCGCTAGGCATAGAATATGTAGGTATAAACTTATACCATCATCGCAAAAATCAAAGAAAAATAGATAGTTTTATTGCATGGTTGATTTTTTTTAATAAACAGAAAATATGAAGATGAGGACTTGCGCTAGGCATAAAATTCCAATTTTGGTTTTGGAACTATACCATCATCGTGAAAATCGACAAAAGTTATATATATATATATATATATATATGTTTTGATTGTATGGTTTTGAAAGAAATTTTTGATTTTTCTATTATATAGTTGTCTTTATGGTAAACAACTGTAGTTGAATTATTCCAAACAAGTTGCAAAAATAATATTTCAAAGTATTTTGAAGACAAAAGTTAGATTTATAAGGAATCCCATGTGCATATGTGAATTCATTTCCGATCTTGATTTATCATAATGATACACAAAATCTCTCAAATACAAATGTGTGTGCAATTGCTTTGTGCATTTACCAGTTTTGAGCAAGATAATATGATACAAGTGATTTGAAGAAACCAAATAAGTGTTCATTAACTAGGATGTAAATGCATATAACCATACCAGACTACTATGTAGGTCGGATTATCAAGAGCTAGCTAATCCATAAGCGGACATAGGTCCAGTACAAAAGAAGGTCGCTAATGTGACGGACATATTGCCATGCTAGGAGTTACCCAAGGCCAAGCGGGTTGGGCACAAACCACCTGTTATGGGGCTTACCTCACAGTTTTCGAATAATTGAGAATTCCAGGGATTCAAGCTCATCAACCCTTCTTTTATTTTCAAAGGGTAGGGAAAGGGATTTTATTGCTTTCTTGCTTTCTGCTTTATTTTGCTTTTCTTATGAACTTTGCTTCTTTTTCTTTTTGTATTTTTTTTTTTTTTTGCTTGATTTTTGAGATAGTGCTTGAAATATTGCTGTAATGATATAAAATAACATTTTTGTTTTCTCTTTTTTCTTGAATTTTTCTTTTCTTCTTCTTTGCTAGGGATACTTGCTCGCATTAGCTGTAGAGCAAGGGATTTTTATTTTGGGTAGGGGTGAGCTTGTCCTTTTGCCAATTCTCAAATATTCTAGACCATGTGCATGATAAGATAGCAAGGGAAACTTTTCGCTCAAGAAATCACGTCTACTATGTAGCAAAACATGGAAATTACAAATATAATCATTTTATTGTGAAAAGATGTGCTTGGTTTAAGTAAATAACAAGATCAATTCTCTATGCTCAAACTTTATTTAATTGAATTTTGTGGACTTTGATATAAGAGAGATTAGTAATCATGCCAGATAAAATCAAGATATTTATTTTTGTGAGTGTGCAAGTGAGAGATTCCAAATAAATGCTAATTTATCCAAAATAATTTGCAACATATAACTGCAATAATTGTAAGAAAATATATATAAATACTTTTTGAGAAGTTTTGAGAATATTGACTCTCTTTCTTCTTTATATTGTTTTGGTTTCGAAAGAGTCAAGCATATTGCTATTTTTATATTTTTATCATTATTTTGTTTTTTTGGTTTTATTTTTGTTTTTGAACAAAAAATTTAACAAGTGCCATAAATAAATGCAACAAATAGTTTTGAATATTTTGATGATTATGAATGTTTTTGGTGTTTTTGAATTTATAAATTTGAAAGAAATACAAGATAGTGATTTTGAACAAATATATACATGGATGAAATGACCAAATTTATACATAGTAACGTTTAAGATGCAAAATATTCATGGGTTCTTTAAGTTCTTTACCATCTAAGGTAGATAATTTGTATGCTCCTGATTCAAATTTAGTAGTGATAATGTATGGTCCAAGCCAGTTGGGCTCAAATTTACCTTTAAGGTCCTTAGTTGCATTAGTATTTTTTTGATTTTCTTTTAAAACAAGGTCATCGATCTCAAAGGATCGATGACGCACTTTTTTAGCATATGATCTTTTAAGCTTGTTTTGGTAGGCACGGAGATGCTCCAAAGCATTGATGCATTTTTCATCTAGGAGTTCCAGTGGTCGAGTCTGCACATTCGATATTCATCTCCTACTTCGGTATCTTAAAGTAGTAGAGCCAAAGAAGGAACTTCTAATTCAAAGGGAAAAATTGCTTCAGCACCATAAACCAAAACAAATGGTGAAGTTCCCATGGGGGTTCGAACACTAGTTCGATAGGCCCACAAGGTTGGATATAACTGAATGTGCCAGTCACGGCCAGTTTTGTTGACCAATATTTTGAGAATTTTGATTAAGGTTTTGTTAGATGCTTCTGCTTGACCATTACCCTGAGGATAATAGGGAGTGGACCAGCGATGTTGAATCTTATAATTTTGGCATAATTTTTTAACATATTTATTTTTGAAACAAGTTCCATTGTCAGAGATGAGATTTACAGGAATTCCGAACCTGCAAATGATTTGATTAAAAATAAATTTAGAAACTTGTGTGCCAGTGTAGGAAGCTAAAGGCATAGCTTCAACCCACTTCATGAAATACTCAGTGGCGGTTATGATGAACTTGTGTCCATCATATGACACAGGATTGATTTTGCCAATAATGTCTAAACCCCATTTGGAAAAGGTCCAAGGAGATGAAATAGCCTGCAGCTCTTGTGTAGGTGCATGGACAAGGTCAGCATGTTTCTGGCACTTTTCGCAATGGCGCACATACTCATGTGCATCCGTTTCCATGGTAGGCCAAAAGTATCCTATCCGAAGGAGCTTTTTAGCAATGACACTACCACTAAAGTGTCCTCCACAAGATCCATCATGGGCTTCACTCAAGGCTGATTTAGACTCTTCTAAGTTTAAACATCTTAATAGGATACCTTCAAAATATCTCCTATACAAGGTATTGCCAATTATTACAAATCGACTTGCTCGTCTATGTAATAATCGATGCTGGTTGCTATTAGAATTGGCAGGGAAAGTCCCATTTTGGAGAAAATCAAATATGTCCGTATACCAAGGTTTCAGAGTAGTTTCATTGATTAGAAACACATCCAAAGGCTCTGAGCATAATTTATGTGAAGCGGGTTCCTGGAGTCGACGAATAATGATAGTGGCATATTCGTCATCTAACTCCAAGGGCATGAGATATGCAGCTACGGCCATAGCATCAGTTGCACGGTTGCTAGTTCGAGGAATAGCTTCCAAGGTAACTTGATCAAATAGAGACATTAATTGTAAAACATAGGCCTTATATGGGCACAATTTATCATCTTTGGTCTGATAAACTTCATTAATTTGGTTTATAACCAGTTGAGAATCACCAAAAACTAACAAATGTTTAATTTTTAGCGCCAAGGCAGCTCGTAATCCAAGGATTAGAGCTTCATACTCAACAGTATTATTGGTGCAAGAAAATGTCAATTTGAAGGACAGAGGAATAAGATGTTTTTGTGGGGATATTAAAATAATACCCGCACCAACCCCACTCATGCATCGAGCTCCATCAAAGTATAAGGACCATTGTTCAGTATGGTCTACCTCTAATTGAAGGCATTCATCTGAAAACTCGATGATGAGGGGATGGGTAGACGTGAAGGGTGTAGCAGCTAATTGATCTGCTATGATTTGACCCTTAACAAACTTTTGTCCTATGAATGTGAGATCAAACTCGCTTAGAGAAAGAACCCACTTGGCTGTGCGACTCGATAAATAAGGTCGACTCATGAGATACCTTAAGGGATCGTATTTAGCAATGACATAAGTTTTTTGACTAAGCATATAATGTTGTAATTTTTGCATAGCAAAAACGACTGCTAGACATAGTTTTTCTAATGTTGTGTAGTAGGTTTCATAACTGATGAAGGTTCGACTAATATAATAATTAGCACGTTCTCTCTTTTCATCATCAAGCTGAGCTAACATAGCCCCTAAGGTAGAATCTGAAGCTGAAATATATAGGAGGAATGGGCGATCAGGTTTAGGCGATGAAAGCACAGGTGGATTAAGGAAGTATTGTTTGAGAAGTTCAAAAGCTTCTCGACATTCGTTGTCCCAATTAAAAGGGACATCCTTTTTAAGGAGTTTAAGAAAGGGACCAGTTTTGTCCACCAGCTTATTGATGAAGTGACAGATAGCTTGAAGCTTACCTTGTAAACTTCGTAATTTAGATATATTAGTAGGTGCGGGCATATCAGTGATAGCTGCAATTTTGAGAGGGTCGATTTCGATACCACGTAAAGAAACTAAAACCCCTAATAGTTTGCCGGACTTAACTTCGAATATGCATTTTGCTAGATTTAATCGAATAAGATATTCTCGTAATTGATTAAAAACTTTTCTCAAATCGTCTAAATGATTATCTTGCAAAATAGAGCGAGCTATAATATCATCTACATAATCATGTAGGATATCATGCATCATATCATGAAAAATATAGGTCATAGCTCGTTGATAGGTTGCACCTGTGTTCTTTAAGCCAAATGGCATCACTTTCCAACAAAAAGTACCCTAGGGGGTAATAAAGGCTATTTTAGCCTGATCTTCAGGAGCTATCCTAATTTGATTATAACCGGAGAATCCATCCATTAAGGACATCATCCCACTCCTGGAAGTGAAGTCAATGATTTGATCCATGTTTGGAAGAGGAAAGTCATCTTTAGGGCATGCGACATTAATATCTCTAAAATCTGTGCAAACCCTAACTTTGGTAGCTTCTTTCTTGGTGACTGGAACTATGTTTGAGATCCATTCAGCATAATCAATAGCTTGTATAAAAACAACATTCAGGAGTTTTTCTAACTTCCCTTTGACTAGCAGAGCCACTTTGGGATGCATTTTTCTAAGTTTTTGTTTAACAGGTTTAGCATCCGGATGGAACACTAGATGATGCATGACTACGAAGGGTCTAGACCTGGCATATCTTCATATGTCCAAGCGAAAACATCTTCATACTCCTTAAGGAATGCAATGTATTGTTCTTGTTTTTCTTGACTTAATTCGGATCCAATATTGATTATGTGAGGATTATCCTCAGTTCCAATATTAATTTTAATGATGTTTTCTACCTCCATGTGTAGGTCTCTTTCAAAATTAGGTGGGGCGGGTGAAACACCCAATTTTTGTAATTCTTGTAAGATTAATTTGGATAATTCATCCCGAGGATTAGTAGTCTCAAGTTGGGCTATAGTTGGTATAGAACCATCAAAATAAAATCCATTGTGTAACATCTCTTCAATGGAGACATCATGGAAGATATCTCCTTCCAACTCTTCATCGAGGTCAACAATCATTTCAGGATAAGCTATGGATAGCATGTTACATGAAAACGACTGATTTTTAAGAGGCAAACCATCATGCCTATCCAAATAATCTTGATAACATATGAGATGATCATCATATTCAAAAGGAAATGGTTCCTTACTAGGAAATAGGCCCACACCACAGTGGGCAGGCCATGGTTCTACCTCGAAAGGTTCTTTCATGCCATTTTGGAAAGGTCCCAAGCCTTTCCCTTTATATCCCATTTTAAGCATCATGGGTTTAGCTTTAATATATTCATTGGTAAAATAACACCGAGTGTATCCCTCATGATGAGTTTTGATATTCCGAGGGATTCTTCCCCAGTCATATCCTTTATAAATGAAGGCACAACTCCCGAGTTGGTAAGTACTTCCGATAGGTTGTGGGAGGCCCAAAGTACGAGGAGATGGCAGCAAGTTATTTAAAAGAATGGAATCTCGCATGAAAATATTTGTCTTTTATGATATTAAGGTTGTGGATAAATCTGGTAAAATTTCATCGAAAAGGGCATAAGATGTAGAAGGATTATTTCCTATATTTTGAGATGTGGAAGGTATGATAGTTGTTTCTGTGGGTTTCAAAATTATAGGGATAGAACTTGAAGGATTGGTTGTAGATTTAAGATCTTTTTGAGGTTCTAGAGTGATTTGTGTAGAGGATTGTTGATCTAAATAGGAGGATGAAATTAATGGAGGGGAAATAGGTGAAGTTATGGGTGTGTGTTTCACACGTTTAGATGAAAAATAAGAACTAGGATGTGTGGATGACAGAGTGGGGCAAAATTACACTCCAATAGGTTCTGCCAAAGCACACATATCAAAGGGTCTAGGGTCACCATGGATAGTGACCAACTGATTTTTAAATTCAAATTTAACACATTGGTGTAAAGTTGATGGGACCGCTCGCATCACATTGATCCAAGGGTGACCCAAAAGTATATTGTACGATGCTAGGCAATGTACAATAAACACGGTTGTTTCTAGGGTTCTAGGACCAAATTGCAATGGGAGGGTAATAACTCCACATGTTTCTTGTGTTTCGTCATTGAAAGCTTTGATAATCATATCCGTTTTCTTCATTTCATCACTTCTAAATCCAAATATTTGGTACAAGTCAAAAGTACAAATGTTTAGAGATGAGCCATTATCAATCAAGACTCGTTTGACAACTACATCTCCAATTAGAGCAGTAATGTATAAGGTATTGTCCTTATGTAAACTATGTTGTGGGATATCTTTATCCCGAAAGTCAATACAATCAACCTCTCGAGTGATGATAGTATTGGCCATAGCTTCAGGTTGAATGTTTTGAGGTACCATCATTTGGCTTAATGTAAGCATCAACTCATCCCTATGGGTAGGAGAAGATCTTAATAAATCCAAAAGGGAAATTATGGTCGTAGTATTGGACAATTGCTCATTAATATTGTAAGGGGGTTTAGGTTGAACATTAGGAGCATGATTCCATTTATTGGGATTTTTCAAAGCGAATGGAGCCGATCCATCGTTCTGATTTAGTTCTTTTTGAGAATTTTGAGCCTGTTGTCGGGTAACAACTCCAATGGTACCTACAATGTTATATTGAGGACGTTGAACTGGCCTCGGTCTAGCATTTATGGCTTGTTCATTAGGAAGGAATTGATTAGAAGAGGGTCGAGTAGTAACTCTTCTAGGAAATGGTTCTTCTGGAACCATGGCATCTGTGACGGGTTGAATAGGATCTGATTCATTTTTAGAACTATTCAATTGGTTTGAAGTAATGTCTAGTTCACTTTCACTATCTGATTCTACATCACTAGAATCAGAATTTTGAAAAGTATGTAAGGGCCTAGTCGTAACCAGGGATAAGGTTGTGTCAAATTTTTGAGGATCCTAAATAGGTAATTGTTCGCTAATGGTTCCTACATATCGGGTAGGAGGCGGAACATTATGATGTTCGATTTGATTGGCTACCTCTTTACTATGTCTTGGTAAAGGGTGTTGAAATATGTCTAATGTTTGATTAGCATTTTTATTTTGATTTTGGGGAACGATATTTTGAGTATTATTAGGAGGGTTTTGTTTAGGTTGGAAGGCTTGCACTTCCATTTCATTATTATCAATCAAATCCTGTATTTTATGTTTCAACCTTTTACAAGCATTGGTAAAGTGTCCAGGTCCTCTATGGAAATCACAGTGTAAGTCAGCTCTGTATCCGGGTATAGTTGGATCAGGTTCCTGGATAGCTAGTAATTGGATCAAACCTCTTTCGAGTAATTGAGGTAAAATAGTTGATAAGGGTTGATTTAATCTAGTAAATTCTCGAGGAGGCTTATCAGGAGGTTTTAATATAAATTTTTCTGTTGTCTTCGTTGCATTGATATTAGCAACATTTTTGCTATCAGTGACTCCATCACCGATAACTTGTTTGTTTTTATATTGATTTCTGGATGATTTCTCATCATCATTCTTCCTAAGTTGGCCTCTCCTAATGAGGGCATCTTCTACTCTTCGAGCTAAATCTATAGCCTGATCGAAGGTAGTTAAAGTAGTAATTGATAGCTCATAAGATATTTGTTCTTGTAAATTATTGATAAAAATGTCCAACATTTCACTATAAGGTAGCACAAAGTGCAGTTTTCCTATCAATTGCCTCCATCTAGCTAAGAAATCGACAAAACATTCATCTTTGTCTTGTTTTAAGTTGTATAAATCTTTAATGGTTACATGTCGCTTGATGTAGGCACTAAATTGATGGACAAATGATTCAGTTGTTTCTTCAAAGTTTCTCAAAGAATGAGTGGGAAATTGATAGTACCACTCTAATGCCATTCCACCTAAACTTTTCGGGAACATTTTTAGTAATAGCAAGTCATCATGTGATATATCATGACATGCTATCGTAAACATGCGAAGATGCTCTATGGGATCTTCAGTTCCTTTATATATAGGCAAGATAGGCATGGGAAAATGCTTAGGGTATGGTTGAGCTACAACTATAGGATCCAAAGGTTGACTACATATCTCTCAATAATTATACGAGGTACGGTAGGGATCTATCTGGTCCATACGTGAAGCTAATTGTTTTACCATGGCTTCCATATTACTAGTTTGCCCCCCATATTGGTTTGGTAGGGCATTGACATGGGTTTTATGGGCATATGATGGAGGGACATGAATATTAGATGCCATGTTACTATTGTGTAAATTTTTGGTAGGAAAAGTGTTATGAAGGAACTTTGAAGTTGTATTATGATGTATTCCAGATTGTTGAAAATTGGTATTTGGCTTCGTTTTAGGTTTTTGTTTACTTGAAGCATATTGCTCAATAGTTTGGCGAAATAAAGTAGTGAAGGAAGGTTTCTTTTGTGTGGGAATTATTTTAGGTTGAATAACAGGTTCCTTAGGAGGTTGGGTAACTTGTTGTTTTGACATGTTTTGAATCATAGTGACCATGTTTTTATTGGATGGCCCAGCCTTGTCACTTTCTTGGTCAATGAAATACAAGGGATTAGTGCGCACATAATACATATATTCCATGGCTGCTTGAGTGTTACTAATTTGCCCTTTATCAATATGAACTGCCATATTAAGGGCGTCAATGTTATCATCAAGAAATTTCTTGAAATGATCTATGTTGTCAAAAGCAATAGTTCCATCTGGAGCTACTCTAGGGGATGAGGATCCATCCTCTTTAATACTTCCTTCTTGTTCATTATCTTCACCTAGGTCATGTTCGGTTGATCTAGAGTTTTTCCTTCCGAAATTGGATCTCCGGGAAGGACATTTGGGTCTCTAGTTGTATCTTGTAACCAATCTTCTTCTTCTCCTAAAGTTTCTTTACCATTCCTAAGTTTAGTCATGGTGCTTTAATTTTGATTTGAGCAAATATATATATATTTATATATATATATATATATATGCAACAAGATTAAGAGGTATATATTTACTATATACCTACTACAATATTTGAAATGAAATGTTTAAGTTTTTGCTATGTTTTTAGTTTTTTTTTTTTTAGTTTTAGTTTTAGTTTTTGAAATAATATTGTAAAGACAACAAATAACACAAATAAATGCAAGAAAATAAGACTGAAAGTAATAATCTAGTTTTCTATAAACAATTTATAAATATCATTAATAGGCTCGAGTTGTTCAAGAGTCATGAAGTGTTCTTCTTCAAATTGAAAGTTTTCTTTTAAAAATTTAATGAAAAGAGCTATAGTGATACCATGTATTTTAGATTCTGATTGATAATAATAATTCTCACGACAATATTCATGATACAACATAGCTCTAGGAATGTTGTTCCATCTTCTTCTAATCATAAGATCAGTTTCTAGAGATTCTATATGAACTAGAAATTGGCGTACCACAACTGTGTTCTTGAGGTATTCGTCGAAAGTTAAAAATTTTGAAGATACAAGAGCTCTCCTATAAGCTAACCATCTATGGCAGGCTCTCTGAAGTTCATGATAAAAGACTAGTTGATGAGGATCCAGGATTCTATCTAGGACTAGCCTCTTGATTTGTTTAAGTTCTGTTGACCTAGATGAAATGACACTAAGTCTTCTATCAAGTTCGTCCCACAAGAGTTGATTTCTATCTATTTCAGGCACACTAAGTACAAAATTGACTTCTATGGCTGCCAATTGGTTTTCTACATTTATAGTAACTGCTAATCTTTTCTTAGGAGCTACCATCTAAACATGATATTAAACTTAAATGATTTAAAATGCATCTATGTTTTAGTTGTTCTATTTTTTTCTTTGTTTTTGTTTTCAAAAGGTTTATAATGCATTCACGTCGGGTTCACCAAAATGTATCGCTCCAAATTTTTCGCATCCTTACCTTCAGGCTATAGGATCCATGCCTGGAAGGAGGATAGAAAAAGGATGTCGCGGTACCTCAGACTGAGAGGACTTACGAAGGTCCCGCCTCTCAAGGGAGGTGTATTTTGATGATTTTTCGACGAATGGTGGGTTCACCAGGAAACATTTAATGGCAGTTTCCACGCCTAGGTTTGGAATGTGTTTTTATGTATTCATTTTTAGCCTTAAGCATTCATATCCTAGGTTTGGCCAAATGAATATAAATTAATCTATATGAAAGTGTAGATTTAATGAATGCAGAAAACAAAATTAAGACAAAAAATAGAGAAATAAAAGAAGAATACCTGATCCGGATTTCTGATGGAGATTCTGATGTTTGAAGTAGTCAGGATCACCTCTGATTTGACATGATCATCTGAGATCTGATGAATTCGTCAGACGAATTCGTCAGAGACCTACAAACAGAAAAACAAATGCAAAATACAAAGAATGCCACTGTGATAACAGAGGGAAACAACACAAAATGACAATATTAATACTAAACAATAGTTATGAATATAAATTCAAACAAATTATGATATTCTAATGAGAAATTATGATCTTATCATGCAACCTAAACTATATGGGTGAAATCCAAATGCAAAATAATAAGAAATAAGGAAAAAACTAACTTAAATATAGAATAAAACAACAAAAGGTATAAGAGAAAGTGCAAAATATGGGCACTGATTGCCCCCAATGTATATTGCAGTCGAAATCATCTGGAAGCAATGAAATCGTCTCGAATTGTGACAAGATCGTTCGATATTTGAACAAGATCGTCTACGACGATCTGAGCTTGCTCCGATTGAAAATCAATGAGGTCCCTGCAAGAAAACTTCAAAATAACAAATACAAAATGATGCTCTAGGTATTCTAATGCATGCAAAATCAAGTTACAGGGAAATTCAGCCAGGGGTTGGGAAGGGAAGGTCCTAAGGATTAAATAGGCTTAGGGGAGTAGTTAGGAGGTTGGAGATCATCCCTATTTGGGAGATCTCTAATGAAGGAGGGTCCCTAACGGTGCAGACACGCTTTTGCCCAAATTATAGACCCATTGGAATAGAAGCTAATTGTGCAAAATCAGTTTTGCGACAAGATCATCTAGACATCCTAGCCCAGATGAAATTGTCAGATCTGGGGCGATATCGTTTGATCGGCGACGATATCGTCAAACGGTCAAAACAACCTCTAAAAATGGTGAAAAAAATGGGGAAACGGATTACCCGACGGTTAACGGGCGGTTTGGGAGGTTAAAATTTGAATTTAAATTATTTACTAGGATGAATGTAATTATTACAATTTCACTGCGCCAATTTTAGGGTGCTACAGTATCTGTTTTGAAATTTGGACTGTGCATGTATAAACCTTGTTTCTAGAGTTGAACATTAAATATATTTACATGTATTTAGATGAACATCTAAAAGTCACACTTAGGAATTCATGTTTTCTATAAGAAGATATAAAGAAAACTCTGAAAGTAGTAATCTGCATCATCAATGTTTGTTGTTGTCTAATCTGTAATGAGAAAATTTCTAGCTTAGGCTATATTTCCCTTATCTCTTGTTCCCCTTTTCTCTAAAAAACTCAAAGGAATCAGCCTTCTCTGGAGACTAGACAGATGATCTCAAGCAAGATCTGTCTATTCAATGTTGGCAAAGTCTAAGGTGCAACACTATTAACCAAAGGCAGATTTTGTTCCAAAAATTTTTGGCATACCCGATGGGACAAACAATCCCATAGTATTGTATAAGTTTTGGTGTTTTACCTTAAGATCCTTTTTGTTTGAAAATCTCAAGAAAAACCACCTGGCGACTTTGTTGCAATTTAGACCATAAAAGAAAGACCTTGTCTAGAAACCTTCTAGTTATATAGCCATATGATAACCAGATCTCGAGCTAGAAAATCTGAAGAACCTGTCAAGTTATTTGAACTACATCTCAGAAGCCTAAAAGCACACCCTGTGCTAGCCGCATGATCAAATCTGCCTGGAACCATTAGCACCTCTTTAACACCCATTGTAGGAGCATCTGCAAGAAATCCCATAGTGGTTGTAACTCCTTTAGCAATTATGGTAGCCGCCCCTGCCCCAACCCATATTGTGTGGAATCAAACTGGCCCTTTGAACTTGGGAGCACACCACCAAATTCCACAAGCTACACTAAAAGCATTACCAACATTTGATGAAATAGGCAAAATAGCAGATGAGCACTATTTAGATGTATCATCACTAGCATCTATTTACAATATCACTCAGGAAGATGTAATGGTCAGATTGCTAGTTATATCTTTGAAGGGAAAGATGCTTTGTTGGTACAGAGCACTCCCAGCTGGATCCATTATTTCTTGGGCAGTGTTTGTCGATCGTCTGGTCGATGAATTTAATATACATGCAGATCCTTTCACATTGCTGAATCAATTCACTGTCAATGAGAGGCATCCATAAGAAGAAATCCAAGATTTCAACATCAAATTTACCAGAACTCGTGATAGAGCACCATAAGGCCTAAAACCCATGGAAGAACAAGCTATATGCTATTATTTAAGGGCTTTTGATTCAAATCTCAGTATGATAATAAGGCAATCCTGTGTAACCACTTTTCCTGGGATCTATCTAGAGGCAACAAAGGGTGAAGCTGATCTCATCGCTACAAAAAGATATCCATCAAAAATTCTATTGCCAATTGTACCAGAGCTTTCCCAAGCATCTATTTCTGAATTGCCTGTACTCCCATCAATGCAGGCCCTCCTAGCTATAGCCGCACCTCCTACATTCCTTGCATTACCAGCCACACCCCTTGCATCAGCTCCCCCCAATGATCAATACATGACCATAATTGATACAATGAAGACATTGTCAAATGAAATGGCATCCATGAAAAAGAGAGAGGCAGAATGGAATATCCAAGCAAGAATATTTCCACAGATACAAAAGGAATGTGCTTCAACAAGTGGAAGAGGACAAGATAAAAAATGTGGTGTATGCAAATGAGATAGGAGATAATGGAGAACCCAGACTACTGGTGTACCACTTGCAATGATCCTCATGGAGAAGATTCATGCATGATTCATCAACATCATGTGCAAGCGGTTATTAATGAGAGAGTCAAATAAACTGGTAAGGGATAGGTGAACATAATTAGAGAAGTCCACCACAATTTGGTAATGCCTTTCGTGGAATAAGTCTCAGTCTTGACAAAGACAAGAAAAAAGTCATTACAAGTCGACCCTAAGGAACTCCAACCACTAGGTTTTCCTCCTGCCCCTAGGGCAACTCCATAGAAAAACCAGTCCAATGAGAAAAGGCATTCTAATCCTCCTCAGACTTCTACGGCTACACCAAGAAAATAATATCCTCCTAGAAAAGGGAGTGAGGCTCAAGAGCAATCGAAGTAAAGACTCAAATCTCCTTCATTGACAAAAATGTAAAGAATGGAAGCCATGCAGGTCTATAGAGACAAATATGATGCATCTACTAGTGGAAGGGAAAAGAGTGTTGAGGTATCCCCCACTGCAACCCTTTCGTTCAACATTACAGAAGAAATGAAGAGGAATCCTTCCAATATAAGCATGTATGATGCACTACAAATTCCTGGTCAGATTGACCTCCTCCAAGAGTCCCTAAATTTAAAAAATGATGCCTCCTTCTCAAATTTCGTACAAGAAAATGTGGTGCCAACCTCTGGGAAAAATAGACCGCCCCCATTCTATCTATCTTTGTAAATGGAGGGGTGGATAGTTCACAATTGTATGATTGATTCAGGGGCCGCAACTACGGTGATGCCGGAAGCCATAAGTGACATAATGGGGATGGAATATACTTGAAGTCATCCTGGTGTGTTGCAATTAGATGGTACTCTAGTAAAAATTGTCGGGGTGATCAAAGATATCCCTATTCAACTCCACAGAATGCTAGAAGCAGTCATCATACAAGAAGTAGTCGTTGTAGACTTAGAACCATATTTTGGTATGTGTTTATCCAAAGAATTCATGGCCAAAATGGGTGGTTATCTATCTCTACATTATTCTAATTTGGAAGTACCTTTCAAAGGTAAAAGAGTCAAGATCTACAATGAAAAACCATCTACTTTCCATGTAGAAAGACTAGAGGAAACAACTACCATCAACATGATGTTTGAAGAATTAGAAAATATCAATTTAATGGAAGAAACCCTGGAGGAACTACAATCTGAGGATCAGTTTTCAATGAAAGACTTCAATGCTATGATAGAGACAAAAATTCCATTGAGAAACCAAAAAAGCTCCCTATTCCTATCCCTAAAACAGATGATTCGGCCAACCACTTATGGAAATTGTACTTTCATGGGTCAAGGTGCAAAAATGGAGTAGGAGCTAGAATAATTCTGATTTCACCTACTAGAAAAGAAAAAGTCTTTTCATATAGGTTGACATGGAGTTGCACCAATAACACAGCTGAATATGAAGCCTTGTGTTTGGGACTCAGGAAAGTTGAAAAACTAGGTGCAAAACAGTTGCTGATCTATGGAGATTCAGAGCTGATTGTTAAATAGGTTACTGGAAAATGCATTTGTAAGAAAAATTACCTAAGAGCTTACAAAAACAAAGTGTTAGATCTATTGGAAAATTTTGAAGCACTAAACATGAAATCCATTTCTAGAGAGAAAAACACACATGCAGACCTGTTAGCATCAGTAGGATCAAATTTTTGCCTAGTCAGTAATGTTATTCAAAAGTCTAAAATAGTTAGACTTATATACAGGCCTTCTATGCCCAACAAGGACATTTTCTAGCAGGTATTTGAAAACGACGAGCAGATCCTGGATTTTATGATTCATGAGATGAATTGCTCTGCAGAAAGAGCGTTACAAGAAGAGGATGAAGAGAGCCTTATTCAACTAAAAAATAATCATATCCCCAGGGGACTGATCACCCTAGAGAGCCTTTTTGACAATAACAATAGAGCTGTAGGTCGAAGCATCAAGGTAGATGAATGCCGGTATAAGGAAATAGAACTAGAACCAAGAAAAATGATCAAAGTGGGGACCGATTATACAGTGGTAGAACTAGAAAAAATAAAATAGTTATGTAGAGAATATCTAGATATAATAGCCTGGACTTATAGTGATCTAAAAGTGTACAGGAAAGAGGACATTCAACATACCATAGAACTAGAGGAAATAGCTAAACCTTTTAGGCAGAGGCAGAGGCCTGTGAATCCTAAAATTGAAGCCTTAATGAAATAGGAGTTGTTAAAACTCCTGTAGGCTAAGATAATATACCCAATCAAGCACTCAATCCTAAATCAAGCCCTGTGGGCCAACATAATTTCAATCAAAAAATCAATTAATACATCTCCATATGCTTTGGTTTATGGCAAAGAAGTTGTTCTGTCGATTCATATGGAGATACCTACATTGAGGATGCTAAACCAAGTTAACGAAGATGAAGGTCATCCAATGGATGCTCGAATGATGCAACTTCTGCAGCTTGAGGAATCTAGGGAACAGGCCTACGATCATCATCAAAAGCATATGGTAAAAATAGTTGGGTGGTTCGATAAGAAAACCACTTTCAGGAAATTTAAAATAGGTGACCTGGTATTAAAATGGAATGTCAAGAAAGCAAAGCCAGGACACCATGACAAGTTTGATGCATTCTGGGAGGGGCCATTAAAAATTGTTTCAGAAAAGCAATTCAATGTCTTCCAATTAAAATATCAAGATGGATGGGTTCTACCCATCACGGTGAACGCTTTTCACCTAAAATTGTATTTCTAGTAAAAGCTACAGATCACCATTATATGTATAGTATATTACAAGTTTGAAGTTTTGTAAATATTTCCCTTTTTATGGCCTAATATTTCTAGAGGACAATAAGAAGAACTGGCACTCACTCCTGGGGAGGAATTTTCCCTGTTAGAATCCCTCCAAGTGTAGGAAGTGGTCATTCTTCTGCTCCCGAAGTGTCCCAGCCACTTGATAAATCCCAACAGCAAGAGCTGGGACCAGCTCCCAAAATTGAATTTTTTGTGTTCTTCAGAAAAAGGTTAAATACCTAAGTGGTAAAAGAAAGGTTCTGATAAGGTAAAGATCACTTATATTCCAAAGTGCATTCTTTTTATTTTATCTTTGTTTTTTTGCTCGAAAGTTTACTTTTCGCAACTGTGCTGGTGACTCCGTTTCCCAATGGATGAAGGCCTGGTCTCTATTTTTGCGAGAAAAATTCCCCGAAAGGCACCAAGAATGTTAGTCAAAAAGTGACTAACTATAGAAAAATAGTTGATGCACTTTTTTGCATATTTTCCAAGAAGACCTAAGTGGCCCATATGCTAAAGATCAAAGAAAAAGAAAAATACCGCAAGGAGGTAAAAGTGTTGCGATATCGCGACATGTTGCATTTTCATGGGAAAAAGCAAAGAGAAAGAGCAAGGAGGTAAAAGTGTCGCGATATCACGACATGTATTTTCATGGCTAAGAGCAACAAAAGGAAGCAAGGAGGTAAAAGTGTTGCGATATCACGACATGTATTTTCATGGCTAACAGTAACAAAAGGGAGCAAGGAGGTAAAAGTGTGGCGATATCGCGACATGTTGCATTTTCACGGCTAGAAGCAACAAAAGGGAGAAAGGAAGCAAAAGTGTCGTGATATCGCGACATGTTGCATTTTCACGAGAAAAAGCAAAGAGAAAGAGCAAGGAGGTAAAAGTGTCGTGATATCGCGACATGTTGTATTTTCGTGGCTAAGAGCAACAAAAGGGAGCAAGGAGGTAAAAGTGTCGCGATATCGCGACATGTTGTATTTTTGTGGCTAGGAGCAACAAAAGGGAGCAAGGAGGCAAAAGTGTCACGATATCGTGACATGTTGTATTTTCGTGGCTAGGAGCAACAAAAGGGAGCAAGGAGGCAAAAGTGTCACGATATCGCGACATGTATTTTCACGGTTAATAGCAACAAAAGGGAGCAATGAGGCGAAAGTGTCACGATATCGTGACATGTTACATTTTTGTGGCTAAGAGCAAAAAAAGGGAGAAAGGAGGTAAAAGTGTCGCGATATCACGACATGTTGTATTTTCGCGGCTAAGAGCAACAAAAGGGAGCAAGGAGGCAAAAGTGTCGCGATATCGCGACATGTTACATTTTTGCGACTAAGAGCAACAAAAGGGATCAAGGAGGCAAAAGTGTCACGATAATGCGACATGTTGCATTTTCGCAGCCAAAAGAGAAGAGAAATAGCAAGAAGGAAAAAGTGTCGCGATATCGCGACATGTTGCATTTTCATGGCCAAAAGCGGCAAAATAGAACAAAGAGGCAAAAGTGTCACTATTTCGCGACATGTCGCATTTTCACGATGCAAGAAGAAGAATCAAGCTGAAGACATAAAAATGTCGTGATTTCACGACATGTTGCATTTTCATGACTCAAAAAGGATAGGCAGGCAGAGAAGCAAGAGTGTCGCGATTTTGCGACATGTCCGGTTTTCGCCAAGGAAACAGAGTATATTTTTGGCAACTGGGACATGCACTGACATCTGGTGCTGATTTCTGAAGAATGGTCAGTTGATTAGAACCTGGCAGGTCTGTTGGATGATTACAAAATAATAGGCTCGTCTAAATTTAGCCAGAAGGAAATCTATCCAATCTGTGGGAAATTCGTTGTATATTCTTAGAAACTGCAGACAATTACTTGTAATTGATTGAAGAAATTAAATGTACATAATAGAAGATACTCTTTTTAGAGTATAAATAGGAGTGAGTCGACCATGAAAAGGGTTGGATCTTGGATGTTTACAGACTTGATGTACATGTATTGGATTACAAGCAATAAAATATTTCTTCTTTTGGCTTCCAAAACTTCTATGTGCAAGTGTATGTATCTGGTGTTTTAATTTTTATTCATTCTAAGTTTTATAATGTATATGTTCTGAAATCTGGACTGTGCACGTATAAACCTTGTTTCTAGAGTTGAACATTAAATATATTTACATGTATTTAGACGAACATCTAAAAGTCACACTCAGGAATTCATGTTTTCTATAAGAATATATAAAGAAAACTCTGAAAGTAGCAATCTGCATCATCAATGTTTGTTGTTGTCTAATCTGTATCATGAGAAAATTTCTAGCTTAGGCTATATTTCCCTTATCTCTTGTTCCCATTTTCTCTAAAAAACTCAAAGGAACCAGCCTTCTTTGGAGACTAGACAGATGATCTCAAGCAAGATCTGTCTATTCAATGTTGGCAAAGTCTAAGATGCAACACTATTAACCGAAGGCAAATTTTGTTCCAACAGTACCATCATCACCATATTCTGTAGATTTCATGATACCAAGGTTTGACAAGTTCAAAGGTACTGAGGATCCTAAAGAGCATGTGAGCACATTCATGCACTTATGCTTTAGAATTCAAAATTATAATACTCTCATGCTCCACACATTTCCTCATATATTGGGAGGAGATGCCATAGATTGGTATAACTAATTACCCAATCATAATATTTATACTTTTGAACAACTAGTTGAACAATTATTTGAATGATCTGACCTTAATGTAAGAAAAAAATCTCATTGTCTAATATCTATAGTTTAATATAGCATGATGATGAGTCTATCTATGATTTTAGCAACCGTTGGAGGGCCATCATAACCAAAATACCATTCACCGTACCAATGGACAAGCTTATTACGCTATTCACTAAAAGTTTCCTAAAAACCAATTCCTGGATGCTTCAACTGCAAATATATCATACATTTCAGGAAGCTCTTTGCTAGGCTAGTGTCATCAAGGAGATAAAAATCCTAGAAGGCATACTTAAACCAAGAAAGAAATAATGGTAAAACAAGGGACAATACAAAAGTAATTATTCTAGCCAAACCAAATCAACATAGGCCAATCCTACCAATCAAGCCAATCATGTCAATCGGGTGGTCATGAGCCAATCAATAATGGCTCAACAACAACCAATACAAAAACCACTGTAACAAATTGCCTATCATGCACTGCCCTCAGTAACCCAATCTATGCAAAATACATTGCCAACTATGGAGAATCACCAATGTCGACAATCTGTTTGAAAAATTCATCAATACACCCCTATATATGAATCTTATGCCTCCATATTTTGAAGTTTGTATGATACCAATAGAATTGCTTTGCCTGAGGTCAAACCAGATAATCCCAGTAGATGTGGTAAAAAATATAGGGTATATTTATTTTTCCCTTATCATAGAGAAAATGGGTATGACATAAATAACTATCATGTATTTAAATATATAGTACGAAACCTCATTGACTTGGGGGCCATCACTCTTGACAACCCCCTAGCTCAATAAAACCAAAATCTTGGTATCTTCCAAACACCACTTCTTCATCATGAGGAGGTGCAATCCACAATGGGAGGGTCAAACATCAATAACCCTCCCAATCAAGTTAATCATGTCC
This sequence comes from Wollemia nobilis, assembly GCA_028583015.1. Classification (NCBI taxonomy): domain Eukaryota; kingdom Viridiplantae; phylum Streptophyta; class Pinopsida; order Araucariales; family Araucariaceae; genus Wollemia; species Wollemia nobilis. The sequence goes on along the minus strand of JAQPPZ010016858.1, from coordinate 7,911,380 downwards.
AACAGTACCAAGTTTTTATAAGTTCCATTCATGTGGTAACCCGAGGTCAACGACAATAAAACAATCAATTTGATGCATGGCAGCAACCCGTTCAACAACCCATGAATTCACAAGTAAGGGATTCTCAACCTGTTTCATCACCACCCATCTAATTTTTCCTAAATCCTTCTCCACCAATCTATATTCCCAACCATTCTAATCCATCAAGTCATCCCATCAACCCCCCCAAAGGCCAATAATTTCTTTGAGTAGTTAGTTAACCATGAGTTTTAAAATAGCTTCATTAAAAATATTTATTTATAATCTAAGTCAAAAATCTTCCCAATATCGTGAGGCATTAACGAATATTCTAAAGTCCATCGAACTCCAATATCAAGATTCCAATGCCTTTAATAACTTTGTAGGGAGTATTCAAACATGCATGGAGCCTTCCATCACATTTTATGATTTTGATATTAAACCAATCTCATCAAAATTGGTGGACCCTCCATTACATATAATGGCTAAAATTGATAGGAAGACATTTAAAAGAGTCTTAATTGATATTGGCTCCTCCATGAACATCATCACCATATCTACTCTTCATCAACTCAATCATCTTCCATCTCACATAACCAAATCCACCTTCACATTGAAAGCATTTAATGATGCTCTCTGCTCTATAGTTGGCACTGTTGTTTTACCTATCGAAGTAGGGATAAAAATATTGCATACCTTTTTCCATATCTTAGAAGGATCCATGGCATACAATGTACTCCTTGGAAGATCTTGGATGAAGAATATGAGATGTGTCCCTTCCATATTACATCAATGTCTAAAATACGTACATAAAATGCAAGTACATTGCATACTAATGTATGTTGAGCCATTTAAGTATTGCAACTTCATATTGAATCCTTATGAATCCATGTTTCCTTCTACCCACATTTTCCTCATGTCATCCACCACATCTTCGATCACTCCATCCAATCCTTCATCAAAATATCCCATTCCTGAGGAGCTTCCCATCACAAATTCCAACTAAGCATCCACTTCTACACCTTCATTATCATCATCATTGAATACATATATATGTGGTCAAACCCAATCCATATCATCCACATCATCATACCCTTCATTGGTTGTAAAAATTCCTTCACAACCAAATCCATCTTCGTCAACCAATGTTTTACAAGTTTAACTATCGAATTGTGGGATTCTGACATATTCCTCATCATATGAGCCATTAGACAACCATGATCCTCCCATGTCCACTTCATTATTATCATCCCAAGTTTAGGTCCACCTATCCAACCCCGGTATTGGTGAATATGTGGTCCAAGACATCACAATTACATCTCTCAATATCTCAACTACCAAGTATTTTGGTTGCCCACGTGACCCACATTTATCTATAGGAATGGTATACAATATGGATTTTGTGGCTAATAACATAAATTTTTTGCATGGGGGAACAAAATATTTGTCTAATCCTACTCCCTAGAAGAACCCAAACAACCACCACCTATCAATATTCAACAAATGATGGGTTTTCCATCCTGCTATTTTCATAGACATAATTGGGAAAGACATGGCCTAGGTCGATATGAACAAGGAGTGCCTCGATTTATTGATATCCCATATCAAGAAGTGCATAACCGTTCAGGTGTAGGTTATAACCCACTTCCCACCATATCTTCTTTTGAACAAGACTTCCAAAGGATAAATCTAAATTTAGAAGAAGAAGCCCTCCACACCGATGAATTTGATGAGAAAACATATGAAGAATCTAACCTCATTTCAATAACTTATGATGAATATAATAAGGAATTGAATTTCATCATTCCCCACACTGAAAAAGATGAGTTTTATCTTAGAATGTTCCCCATCCATGAGCCCATATTTCACTTTCTTCTTCCACAAGAGTGAGCCGAACCTACTAATGAACCACCACCTCCATTTAATTAATCCATATCATCAGCCAAAATTGTAATATATGTATATAATGCAAAAAAATAAGAGAAAAACATAAAACAAAAACAATTAATTTTCCTACGTTTCATGTATATAGCATTTAATTAAGTGCATTTATTTGTGTTACTTGTTGTTGTTCAGGTTTACCAAGGTCCTAGCATTGGTTATTAAGCTCTATACATCCCATCCATTTCACATTCTCCATTTTTCCTTAAGTCAACATGAATCCTATTGACTTATTCACCCCACTCGTAATCCATACAATCCAGCTAAACCACTTCCAATTGACATAAGCCTTATTGATATAGATCATATTTCCTCGCCACCATATTTTTCCAAATTTTTCCTATCCGAGGAATTGCTAAGGGCTTCATCCAACTACATTACTCCATCCCCTCCACCTTCACCTTCACCTTTGAATCTTGATATTTTCCAGGAAGATGTAGATGAGGATAATTCAAAAGAGTTTGATGACATCATAGATGACATTCATCTAATCCCAACTCCCCATAAACTCTAGGAAGGTTCTCACATGTCTATTGAAGATACTATCAACGTGAGCCTTAGTTCAAATGCAGACTATCCCCAAGATTAATTTTCAATCTTGAAAAAATATTATACAAACATGAACAGGAGCATTTAATTAGTCTTCTCAAGAGGAAGAAGGAAATTTTTGCATGTTCCTATAAAGACATGTCTGGTCTTGACTCTACTTGAGTTATCCATAATCTCACCTTACACCCTGATGCTAAACTAATCAAACAAAAACTTAGAAGGATGCATCCTACCATTTCCCTCTTAGTCAAAGAAGAGATCTAAAATCTATTAGATGTGGGTTTCATTGTACCCATTTATTATTCTGAGTGTCTCTAAAACATGGTACCCCTTTGCAAGCCTAACAGGGTGATACACATTTGCACTGATTTTCAAGACATTAAAAAAATGTGTCATAAGGATGCTTTTTCTCTCCCAAACATTGATACTCTTGTTGACAGTTGTGCTGGCCATGAAATGCTTTCTCTCATGGATGATTTTCTAGGATACAACCAAATTTGAATAAATATTGATGAACAACACAAAAAAATAGTCACTACACCTTGGGGAACTTTTTGTTACAAGGTGATGCCCTTTGGCCTTAAAAATGCAAGTGCCACTTATCAACGTGCCAAGACATACATTTTACATGACTATATGCATAAGATCATCGAAGACTATGTGGATGATATCTTGGCAAAATTCAAAACTTGACAAGAGCACATTGGTGTCTTGGAAAAAGTTTCTGACCAAATTCTGGAACATAACGTAAGGTTGAATCCCAAAAAGTGTATCTTTGGTGTTACCTTTAGAAATCTAGTAGGGTACATAGTCTCCAAAAGAGGCATTGAGGTGGACCCAAAAAAGGTCAAGGCTATCATGGAGATTCCTCCCCCAAAAAATTTAAAGGAATTGCATAGTTTACAAGAAAAGATCCAATCAATCCATCATTTCATTGCGTAATGCAATCCATTCAATCACCTGCTACAAAAGAGGGGGCATTTTATTAGATAGATGAGTGCTAAAAAGCCTTTGATAACATTAAGCAATACCTGGATTCTTCGCCCATATTAGCTCCTCCTCGTTTGGGGGTCCCTTTTTATATTTATGTATAAACAATGGATTTTCTATTAGGGACAATGCTTGCAAAAAAATAATGAAGAAAATCGAGAGCAAGTTGTCTATTACATTAGTCAAAAATTGGTAAGTTATGAAAGCAGATACGCTTATGTAGAAAAAATGTGCTTAGAAGTGGTTTTTGCCACTAAGAAACTCATACATTATATGCTTAGTCACACAACATATATCATAGCTAGAGAAAATGCTTTGTGTTATACGATGTATCGAACTTACAATAACACACGCACTGCTAAATGAATAATGCTTTTTATTGGATTTGACCTTATGTTTACTAGCCAAAAATCCTTTAAAGTTCAGGTCATAGCTGATCAACTTGTGGAATATTCACTATCTAGTGATCATCCCTTGATTATTGATATCCTAGATGATTTGGTATTTGCTATCACTGAACAAGAATAAGATATCATTTTGGATGAAGATATCAATATCACACTATTCTTTGATAGCTCTAAGTGTGAGAAAGGTAAAGGTACTAGATTCATGTTTCATACACCCTAGAGGGTACCTATCCCCTTATCATTCAAACTAGACTTCTAATACACAAACAACACTATAGAGTATGAAGCCTTAATCTTAGGCCTTCATATTTGGTGATTCTCAACTTGTTGTTAAGAAAATCAACAAAGAATACCAATGTAAAGAACCTACCATTAAATTTTATTATGAAGTAGCAATGAGATTTATCTCTACATTCAAATGGTATGAAATCAATAATTTCTCACATTTGACTAATATATTTGTAGATGCAATGGCCTCTCTTGGATCATTTATTCCAAAATACTCCTTAGGAGAGGTACAACCTCTAATTATCACAACAATATCTAAATCTACAATTGTCTGTGCTAAATATAAGGATGAAAAGGATGTTTGCTTTATCTAGTAGGATCCATATGAGCCTTGGTCAAGCAAAATAGTAGCCTTTATCAAGTTTGGAACACTCCCATATGACATGTATCAAACTTCCAAATGCACTTTCAAGAAAAAAGCAACTTGTTTTGTTCTCTTGGAGGTCATGTTGTATAAACATGGTTATGATGGAATCATCCTTTGATTTCTTGAGGCTATTGAGGCACAAAGAGCCATAGATGAAGCTCATTATAGTATGTGTGGTGGTCATTTTAGTGGGATGTCCATCACAAAGCATATTCTATGCATGGGTTATTATTGGCCCACCATGGAACGAGACTGTTGCACTTATGTCAAACATTATAAGCAATTTCAAGAGCATGCTAATTTAACTCATGTACCATCACAAGAATTACAACCTATTCAAAGCCTTTGGCCCTTTTCACAATGGGGTCTTGATTTAATTGGCAAAATCTCATATTCTACCTCGGGATAACATACATTCATCATCATAGCCACTGAATACTTCACAAAGTGGGTTGAGGTAATTCCTTTAACCTATATGATATGACCTAGAAATATGGATTTTTTACTTCATCATATCATTTTAATTTTGGTATTCCCTCAAAAATAATCTTTGACAATGGCAATTATTTCAATAACAAGGATGTTCAAGAACTTTGTGAGAAATATAACGTCCAACATAGTTTCTCAACTCCTTATTACCCATAAGCAAATGGATAAGTTGAGGCTACCAACAAGACCTTAATTGCTATTCTCAAGAAATTAGTTAACAAAAATCATAGAGATTGGCATATGAAAATTACCTTGGCATTATGGGTTTATCAAACAAACATCCGCATGCCTACTTGGAAAACACCATTTTTGTTGGTCTATGGAGCCAAAGCAATCATGCCTCTTGAGCTTGAGATCCCCTCCTTGCGAATTTCTTTGCAAGAATTCTTAGAGACGACAATGCTATACAAGCACATCTTGACCAACTCACACTTCTTTATGAGAGGTGAGTCAATGCTTTAGAGTATTTATGAGTTTATCAAGACCACCTAAAATGTGCTTACAATGCCAAAGTTCATCTGCATGAATTCCAAGTAGATCTTGTCCTTAAAGAGAATAAAAAAACACAAATGCATTATCACATATTTGTGATAAATTCACAGCTAATTGGTTGGGTCCATACATTATCACTCAAAAAGTGCATAAAGGTACTTATAGGCTTTCCAATCTAGAGGGAGAGGAAGAAATTGAACCACTTAATGTTATACACTTGAGAGCATTCTATGCTTGATGATATTTCTATATATGTATATATACATGGCTAATACACAAAAATATTGCACTTCATTTGCACAAATTTCATTTAACAACAATTGCATTCATACACTCCATTTCAAAAATTGTATTCATACATTCCATCCAAATTTTACATTTCATATTAGGGATCATTTATTTAGTTCAATGTCTTAATTGGTCCAATAAAGTCATGTTGCCTTAATCAGGGGTACCTTCACAACATCATCCACACCATTCAACCAAGTCAAATTGTTCTCCATATATCCATAATTCATAGGTATTTTCGGTCACTTGGCCACTCCTAGTGTTTTAAGCAAACCACCAATACATGTCATGTTTTCTTTAGGACCAAGACACAATTTTCACTAAGAAAATTTTGAGTTCTAGGAATTGACTCTAAACATTCTTGAACCAAACATAATTTCACATCTTAAAAACATTTTGTTTCAAAGAGGGATAACACCATACTTGGTTTAAACCTCAAAGTGAAAAGGGTAGTCCTTGCTTGTCCCATAAGGAAAAATAGTCCACAAAAATAGTGGTTTTCACCACTATCAAAAATTTCAAAATAAAAGAAAGAGTAGGGGAAAATCCCTAAAAACTCTAAATCTTTTACATTACACACCACAGATTGGCAATTTGTAAGGATCGTACTACATTTCCAATAATATGGTTAGGTAGTCATCCCCAAAACTTAAAGATCAAAATTCTTGGACTATGCCTAACTGGAAGTGGAGTACGCTCATGCGTGCTGACATGTTTCTTTTAAAGAGACCTCTGACTACACATAAGGATGAGCTAGCTTCTTGATCTCATCCATAATAGGTCACACCCAATTTACTCAAGATGAGTTAATGAACTCACTTGCACACACATTGGTTCTTGATTACCTCAAGTCATTACCAAACTCATGATTCAATAAATGAATTCATTACACACACATTTGGTCCTAGAGGAATTAGGCAGTTTTAGTGAGTTTGTTTGAAGCCACTAGTATGTCTGAGTATTTTTAAAACAATCAGTTTTCCATATCAACATCCATATCTTCTTCAATATCAACATCCATAACTTCTTCCATGTCAACACCCATGTCATTTCATGAGTCTTTTTCACCCTTGATTCCCCTAATTAAAAAATAATTCTAAAACTTGGCTAAGAAAAATCTAAACTATGAATAATCATTAGAACATTTACATTCTATAATTTGCATTTATCATACATTACCACTTGCAATAATCATCCATATACATATTCATCCATACACAAATGAATCCACACAAAAACATTGACACAAAAGCATAACACACAAGTAAAATCCATGTATATATACATAAATATTGATTATACAATGGGTTCCCAAAGGCTACATACGATGGATCACCAAGGTTCATATACAGAAAGTGCATCTAAGCACTAGCTAAGACCTCCAAGAGAACCCTTATGACCTAGAACTATCCCTAGACCTAGAGCTATGCCTAGACTTGCTACACCTAGCAGACTCAGATACAAATGAGGAAGGTAGATCTAGAAGTGGAATATGACGCTCCATCAACCTATCCTCAAATGAATTGATATACCTTTATTGAAATTGAAGGTGTGATATATCAAGATTATGATGATTCTCCCTCTCTAGCAGCTCTACCTGGATCCTTGTATTCCTCTCATCCTGAGCCACCTCCATTGCATCCTATTGTACCACTAGCTACTCTAACCTCACCCAATCCTCCTCACTATAACCTAGAGGTCCATCCGAAGTCTCCTCCACATCATCCCCATATTTGCCATTTCCTCCACTCCCTAAAGCCTAACTCATTGTACCCTTAGCCTTTCTCCTTTGACTATCAGATTGAAGATGTATCTAACACTTAGGAGAATCATTTGTCTCCTCACCCTCACCCCTATCTCCACCAGTTACTACTAGAGTTGGTGCCCATGGTGGATGTATAGCAAACCATGCATCATACACTAGAGTAGTCCCTACATCATCCACATCAAGCAGATATATCTCCTCCTTATCATAATAAGTCTCTCTCCATGCCTCAACACATGGTAACCTTATCTTTCGAGACCTCCTATAGAGAACTAACTCATAATGAAACCCTACCTCAAGCTGAACTAATGGAGCACTTGTGAGAACTAAATATTCTTAGCCTCACTCTAATACATCCCAACCACCCACCTAGCCTACCTGACTCATCACAAATACTCTCCATATCATGTCCACCTGGAACCCTACCATGGCCTCCATATCACTTGGATAGATGTTAATCCAACCCACAAATGCGTATACCCACTAACTTGTTCGCATATGACAACTTGGTTGTACCTCCTCTACCACTATCCATCTCCTAGAATAGGGTTACTCCATTTCCCAACATACATCTGGTAGACCCTTCGATCAAGCCATGCTAAAATGCTCCCATCCCTAGCATTGCAATAACAAACTACATCCCAATCCCTTCCTTCCCTTCCCCCTCACCTCATAAAGCTTCTAATACACCTACACCAATATGGCATGAGCCCATGCATACACCTGTGGTTTAACGATCATATCAATCACTAACCCTATGAGGTTTTAAGGGAACCTATAGTCAATACTATTTGGGACCACGATGTTGGCCAACATGAACATTACCAAATCCGATAGGGCATCCACTATCTTATCCATATACATGGACAAGTACAAAGTGCCTCCACATGTAATCACTACACTCTACCAACTATCACCAAACATCTTCCTCATTTTTTTTCCTCAATCATGTCCAACCTCAACATGAATCCCCTCCATCGATAGCTTGAGGATATGATATACATACTCAAGTGTGAGGGTAATCTCTCCAGTGGGGACCTAAAAGGTCCCCCTATTTTGATCCCACCTTTCTACCAAGGTAGGGAGGTACCGCTCTTCTACCCTCACAACATCTATTTGGGCTACCTTCGCTAGCCCCATAGCCTTCAACCAATACCAATCCTCACATCGCAACACATTTCTCATCTGAAGAATGAGAGGTGAGAATCGGTGTTGAGCCACCAAAATCCTGAGTTGCAGCACAACACAAAACATTTGTTGTTAGTAAATATTCATAATTAAATAATAATAATAATCATTTTTTGCACAAAATTAAAATGAGCTTCAAAGAGATACTTACCTTGGAAAATCGTACTTCCACTTCATCCACACCTTCCATCACCATAGCTTTTATTCCCACCTCTCTCCTCCTCACTTCACTCCACTCCAATCCACCCAATTTTATTATATGCAGCTTCATAAATTTACAAACGCAACAATGATCTTCATTTTCACCCTACAGACTATTTATAGCTATTTCAGGTGCCTTGAAATGCCCATGGGTATTTCCTAGTGCATTGAAGCACATCGTGGTGTTTGGAGAGTTCCCAAACACTGGTGAGTGTTTGCACATGCAGTAAGCACCAATCGGTGTTTGGCATCAAAAGTAACAAAAAGATAAAATCAATGCAAAATAGTGGCTCACCCCCACCAAATCACTCCAAATTGCATCCATGCATCCATTTCATCATATTATCAGGTTTTGTGAAGGTCGAAACCGATTTGAATTCATAATTTTAGTTTATGCCCAAAAGGTGTAAAATCACTTATCAAATTCCAAAGCATTCCAAAATAGTCTAAATTATCACAAAATGATCATAATCATCATTATCATCATCAATGCTTCATTTTCATATAATTTTCAATAATAAATCATAACATTTGCACATTTTCCATGTTCAAACATAAATTCAAGTGAACCTCATAGCTAGTGGTTTATTTTATCTACTTGGTGATTGCAACAATTGGTATCCATGCAAGTCGGTAAGATGAATAAATCACCATAAGGGAACCTGGTCATTTTCATTATCCCATATATCCTTTTTTGAAATCATAATAACCTTTGGTACTTCACATTTTGAGTGAAAACATGCCAAGAATAATTTGCACAAAAGTTGTCATTTATGGCCTAGTTTGTGGGGCTTGAAACATGGAAAAAATCACATTTCATCATCTCCCATTTCCTTGATAGTCATCATAGTGAGTGGCCTTAGCTAGGGTGATTTATTATGACCAAAGGAATTACCTATCAATAACTAGTTGGCCCTCCAAAGTTGACTCTTTTGATTTTGCATCTTCATATTTGCATATCAATGATGCCAGAAGGCACATTCTTCAACAACATCGAATCACCCCAAATTTGGGGTAAATACATTTGTTTTTTATTTTCCCACAATGAGATACATCTTACATGATCATGGCGTCTACACTTGGAAAAAACCCCTTTTTCTATTAGGGAAAATATAGATTCAATCACATGCATCATTTACCAACCCCATTTCACCGTTGGGGTAAAAACGGTATCACATTTGCATCATTCATATCATCCACAATTCACCATTCATCCATACAAATAATTTGCACTCATTGTTTTTTAATTGGCTCATGAGATTCATCCAAAAACTCTTTCACCAATTGAGGGGGTAAGCTACGCAATAAAAATTATTTTTTCTCCAAGATCATGTCTACATCTCAACAAAGTTGCTTCACCATCAAGTGAAAATAGTTTTCCTACATACCTATTGTCCTATAACAATGACAACGACAGATCAGAAAGTGACAAGTTTACAAGATAAATCTTCCATTATTGTATTGATTTCATTATTTCTATATTTTCTCATAGAATTGTTATTTTATAGCTAGATTTTTTATTTATTTTTGAGGGTCTCACATAGTGCAGCCCTCACAGTTGCTATTAACCCTATTTTATCTTTTTCTATGTGCAGATCTAGAGATCTATAGGCATTTGGAAGATTCTAAAGCTGGAGTGGTCTGATCAATGGATAGCAAAAGCCCACTCACCTTTATTGGGAGTAAAAATGAGCTTTAAAGATACCACAAGCATTTTTGCCTAGGGTTTTAGAGAAACCTAGCATATTGTATTCATTATATCAAAATAAATAGTGTAAAATCCTATTTGGGGTATATTTGATTGTATTAAGATCCACTGAAATTAATAATATAAGATCTATTTTACTGTGCAATCTCTTGTATCACTGTTTGTTCATTTTTTGTTATCTATATTTAATATTTCATTTTTTTCTTCACAAATTCAACACTCACTTAATGCTTCCTTGATATATTTGACTAGGAGTAATGTGCTTCATCGTTTCTCTTCATATTATTGCCATTCTATTATTGTGTAGCTTCCAATCTACTATCGTGATACACTTGAGATGCTACCGAGTTGCTTTAGACTCATTTGCGACTGTTGTTGCTTGCTTTGACTATGCTTTCTACTACCTTGATTGCCTTTATATGGAAGATAAGTCTTGATGTTTGTGATAAGTGTCACACTTATTATGTATGAGCACTTTCTCCTTTTGTAATTTACCAAATTTCTTGTCTAATTCTTCTTGGTCACCCTATAATGTATGAGCATTCATGTGAGGCTTGTGGAAGATAACAAATGATAACACCTTCCTTAATATTACTTGTAACTCTTGTGTGAGGTTTTATGAGCATTGAGAGATAGAATGACACTTTAGAAATTTCATACCAAGTGGAATTCAAATAGCTTGCATGAAAACCTATGCTATAATGCTTCCAAGAAGAATATTATAACTTATTTCATATGTCTCCTTAGATTGCTTTATTTCTTGAATAGCAAGAAATATTTTCTTTTGTAGGTGATTTGATGAGGCACTGTCGAGCTTTGAATGGAGATTTTAAAAGTGATATTCATGCTTTATTTGGAGTAAAATATTCTCCAAGATTAATATCTTGTATATAGCACCTTTTCTCCTTGTCTTATATGCATTCAATGTGTTGATTTATGTTCTTCTTTGTAGTGTAGATAGACTCTTATTATGTTGTTTGTCCCACGTTGGTAGAAGTAGGATTTGATGCCTTCTATTCATAGATGAGCTCCCTTTTTATCTACATAAATGTAGCTTGATAACATCCTTGTGTGGGCTTTGATATTGTATGTTTGTCCATCCAATATCTAGAGAGTGAGCACTTTGAGTGGCTACTTTTGTTGTGGAGGAAGAGTGTAAACTTTTTTCCTTCCTTGGTTGGCTTACCCTATAGATATTGTGTCTTTTGAGGCACATTTAAATATTCTCTCTTCCTGCGTATAATGTATTTTAGAATTGCAATACCATGTAACTTTACAAGTATATAAAACCTTCTTTATTGTACCTTTTTATTGCATTCTTTTGTAGGTCTAAAATTCTGTCTTTGTAGTAGATTTTTGAATGCAAATATGAGGGTTTTGAGGATGTCTCTTTAGCTAGAATCATTACCATTTTTTCTTGGATAATTTGATGATAAATCCAAGCCCTTAATTATGTAGATAGAATCTTCTTTGTAGCTTTAATTTTTTGTGCTTTGTACCATGAAATTAACCCTGTAATGCTTTGGTTTTGAGACTCACCAAGTCTCAATATTTAGAGCTTATATTTATGTTTTTGGTTAGTCGTATTATTCTACACATTTTGGAGGATTCTAACCTTATTTGGTGGATTCACTTGGCCACTACTTTTTACCATTTTTTGGGCACCAAGAGTGTCTTTAGACACTTTGACAATTTTTGATTTTATGCCCTTCTCAAGTACATAAAATCTAATCCTTTTGATATCAAAAGAATAGTGCAAATAAATCTAATAATATTTAACTTTTAATGCACTAAAAATTTCACCTTCTCACTCCAATCAACTCTTAATATAATGCACTTAATCAAGTTTACTATAACTAATAAAGAATAATCTGAAATGAACCTTCAATAATTATTCTGCAAAGTCACTACAATAAATATTGTAGGACTTAGTCTTTTTTTTAATTTTTGAAAGTAGATGATAGGTAGTTGATAGAAGAAATTATAAAATCTAATAAACTCCTAATAAATGTGCAAATGAACCCTAAAAAGAAACTTTTTTTTGCACTTTTGAAGATTGTAATCCAATTGCAACTTTAATCCAAATTTAGGTGCTTTAAAAAATCTGATAAGTAATCAAATTAATGAAGCTACTTGCACCAAAATTTGCTTACATTTTTTAAATTTTATATAAATGTTTTGTTACTTCTATAGAGAATGTAGATCTTGGTGTCTAGGATCACCAAGTTGCTACTTAGAGTAGGATCTTGCAGCTCATGTTTTGAACAACTCCTTCACTAAATCAAGGTCTCAAACCTTTTTTCACGAGACTAGTATTTGGTGGCTTATTCTCCTCCTTCTGCTGTATATTTGGATAAGTCTTTGTCTCTAAAGTTATAAATTCTTGTTGTGAGAGGTAATCTTCAAATATCCAATATTTGGTGACCTTCTTCTATCTTCAAGTCTTCTTGTCAAATTATGACTTCAAGTAGGATCTTCTTCAGGTATTTGGCACTCCTTGCCAAATTCTTCTTCATGGATTTGGCACTCCTTGCCAAATTATTCTTCTCTAATTTGGAACTCCTTGCCAAATTCTTCTTCTCTTGGGCTTGTTTTCAGATGGAAACAATTTTCTCAAGTCCTTCACTATTAGGGTCTTCTTAATAGTGGATTTATCCTATGAGTTCTTCAAAAATTTCTTCAATAATCCTCTCCTAGATTTTTTCTAAATGCTTGATGAGACCTTCCCAAGGTCTATGATCTTGAAAGTTTTGATGATCTTCCTTGAGAAATTCTCTTAAACCCTCTACTCCTGGAAGTGTTGGTGATGAGATCTTCTAGATCTCTGATTCTACTGCTTCTATATTCAAGAAGGAATCACCTTGTCCTTCTTATTCTTCTTTCTTCCAAGAATGGAATTTCTTCACTGATATCTTCTGATCTCTTTAATTTTGATTCAAGTGCTGAATTTATTTTGAAGAAGATACCCTTCCTAAATTTCTTATAGGAAGTTTCCCAAATCATTGAATCTTCTTTCCCTGCAACAAAGTATTAGTACAAAAATATTTAGTCTACTTTTAAATCAGATATTCTCTTCAAATTATTCTTCAGGATCAATTCTTTTGTGGTCTTTTTTAGTATCAAGGCTTTTGTAGCCTTTTCTAGTATCAAGGCTTCCATGGCCTTTTTTTAATATAAGGGCTTCTGTTAGTATCAATACTTATATGACCTTTCTAGCATCAAGGCTTTTGTGGCCTTTTCTAGTATCAAGACTTATGTGGCTTCTCCTTCAAGGATCCTATGGCCTTTTATCAAGGCTTCTATGGCCTTTTGTGTCAAGGCTTATGTGGCATGTTCTTCAACTTGCGAAGTTATTTGATTCAAATATGGATATCTTCAGTTTCATGACTTCACCACAACTCTTTAGTCTTCTTCTATAGTATTCTTCTCTTGAATAAGGAACTAATATTTGCACTATGAAGTCACGCTGATCTTAGGGCAATGTAGTTGGACTCTCCTAGCTTTCTATTATAGGAGAAGTACCAATCCTCTGAGAATTAATTTTTTACAACAAAATAAACTGTAGGCAATAGTTAGAAAATTCTATATATATTGGATGATCTTCACTAGATGATTTGTTAATCTAGTGGATTGAATGTTGAGTCCTGGTCCTCACGATTATTTCTTGTAACTCTGTGGAAAGACTCTAGTCAAATGCAATCTCATTATTTCTTGGAACTAATATTTCTTTTAGTCTTCACTTGTGACTCTCCCTAATTCTACCACCTAGATTCTTCTAAGATATTTTGGTAGTGGATGGTCCAATGGTGCATTAGTTTGATAAAAAACTTAGGCTCAATGATAATGGTGGTTTCCCTATTGACCTACATAGACTAGATCTACCATAGCTCTGATACCACTATTAGATTTTGATGTAAAAAACAATGGGAGATAGCAATCACAAGATATAGAATAATATAAAATAAAATAAATCTGCAAGATGACTGAAGTATGTTGTGAATAAAAATAACATAAATAAATACAACGTATCTATGGAGGAAATGAACACTCCATTAATGAAGCTAATAAATTACAATGCACCCAACATAATATATGGTGATCTACACAACACTGCACTACTACCTATGACTATGTTGTAAGCAGCTCTATCTATATCCCCATTCTCATATCTATCTAACTATGAGGTCTTTATTATATAGAAATATAGGTTCCTTGGCCAAAACTCTACCTAGTTGTGCAAGGGATAACTTGAACATATACAACTTGCACATTGACACTTGTGAATTTATTACATTGCATGAAGTAACTAGATAACTTCCCCTTAAAGTAATCTAATGTCCTAAGTATGTACCTTGGAAGATACATTTACATAACCCAAATGATGGAATAGACTCTATTTATAACAACATGAGGTTAATAAGCTCTTTCATTGACAAATACTGAAGTTGCATCTTGAGTTCTTGTAAATCTATAGGAGTCATCCTATATGATGCTCTATAAATAGGAATAACTCCAGGTAATAAATCTATATAAAATTCAAATTCTCTTTGAGGAGGTAAATTGGGTAGGTCCTCTAGAAACACATCCTTAAACTCACTCAAAATAGGATGCTTAGACTTAGCTCCAATTACCTTCTTCACTTGCATAGAAGAAAAAAGGTGTGGTTTAATGGAACCATGATCACAATGAATTCTAATCCTCTGATTAGATTTATCTGTAAACTCTAATCATATATCTTCAAAATTCAAGAGAGACTTATGACTTTTTAGCCAATCAACACCAATAATGATGTGAAAGGTATGTAGAGGGGCCACATATAATTTCCAATTGTTTTTACCTTGAGGTAAGATAATGTGAGGGTTAAATAAACTTTGTTTAACTTGGTAGGTCTGATTCGACCCATACTCCACCTTCTAACCATTATCCAAAAACCCAGGTAATTCTAGTATGCCCCTCACTAAACTAGTGGAAATAAAACTATTAGTAGATCCACTATCTATCAAAATGTGTACATCCTTACCATAAATTTTACCATATAAAAAAATGAGTAACTTGTCCATCAAGTACAAGACTATTGGTCACAGTAAAGATCCCGTGGATAGTTTGTTTTGGAAATTTTTGATGAAGGTTAGCTCTATGGGGACACTTGTGTTAGGATACCACTCCTAACACATTATATTAATCACTAATTTATTTATCATATTATATTTGATATGTATGTCCTTTCACTCCTATCATTTCAATTGTATTTAAAATATTTGGTATGATTTTGGAAAGACATTATCCAACTATTTGAATTATATCCATTTAATTGAGTAACCTCATCAAATTAAATTGTGATTCCATTTAAAATGTGATTCCTATCACTGTGTATACTGCATGTTTACTTCAATTATAGGTGCATACCAATTAGCATCAGAGCCAAAAGCCTATAGAATTTTTTTTCCACTCCTTCCTCTCATAACCGAATTGAAATAAGCATGACAGTGTATTTAGCACAGGCCATAGCCTGCATACCTGACTACACTATTTGGATACAAAGCCACTTGCAGTCGATGAACGTCATTGACAAAGACAAAACATAAAAAAATTAAAGGACATTACGCATACAGGGGTTAGAAGCCACCCACCAGTGAGCAACAACAAGTAAAACACCATAAAAATTTATTAAAACCAGTGTTGATGTAGAAAATAGTGACAATCAAGATAAATCAAACATTTCAGGGAGGCATAGTCACTTTTTTGGTAAACAGACATTCACGACAAGGAAAAATTAAAGCAATTTTATAAAGTTTCTAAGGTTTTTAAAAAAACTCCAACCGTTAGAAAAATATCTTCGATGTCAAAGAAAATAGATTTGAAAAGCCACATAAATATTTATCCCACATTGTTGCAGGAGTGGAAATCTTAGGGGTTTAAAAAAAACCGCCTAAGCTTAATTTCCTAGCGTGCTAGACATAACGCCCATGCACATGGGTAGTTCTAGTTATGGGCACTTGGAACCATTCAAACCTAACCACCTCAAATTCTGTGCATTGACTATTGACCTCCTAATCCACCCATCCACCATTTAGCTACCACCTTAGCTCTGCTCCTACTTTTATCATCTGCCACTCAGCCACCACCTTAGCTTTGCTCCCACTCTGCCCTTCTATCGCTTAGCCACCATATTAGCTTCGTCCTCGCACCGCTCCACCTCCGCTCAGTACTCTACCCTAATATGGCTCTACTTCACTCTACCACAACCACAAGCACTATCGCCAACTAGTATAGTTGCAAAACAAAACAATTTTAAGGCATCCATAAAAACAAAATTTTCAAAATATTGCAATATTGCCTCAAAATTTTGTAAATTGTTTTTCAAATTTTGCAAAAACAAAACAAATATTGGCAAAAATAATTGTTGCAAAACTAATCCTTACAAATCTCAAACTACTTGTAAATCACAATCATGCCCTAAATGGCCAAAGTAAGGTGATATCAAGATACAATGATGGAAATTGCGAAATAAGTCTCAAAAGAAGTGGCAAAGGATATTGCAAAGGAGGTCTCAAATGAGGTTTCAAATGAAATGAAAAAAGTGATGTAAGGAATTATGTTTTGAAAGGATAATTTAGAGGATAATACGCTTCCAAAATAGCATACCTAAATATGAGCATCAAAAACTCTAATATAGAGATATCCACTAAGTTGGATGCTACAACCCATTCCATGGATTTGGTACAACAAAATTTGATGTTAATGCATAGTGGAAAACAAAAAACTATGCCACCACAACAAAAATTAGTAGGGGGACCTCATACATCAATCCTTCCTCGTACCACAAAGATATATTTCCCAAAATTTTATGGAGGCAACCCCACAAATTGGATATATAGGGCAGATAAATATTTTACCTTATATCAAATTCCAGAGATTCAGAAAGTCCGTATTGCATCATTTCACTTAGAAAAAAATTCTAGACAATAGTAACAATGGTATGAAAAAAAAAAGGTCCTCCCACATGGATCGAATTCACAAAGAATCTAATGTTGCGATTTGACCCAACTAAATTTGAAGACTTCATAGGAGCTCTCACCAATCTTCGCCAAACATCCATCTTAAGAGAATACCAAGAACAATTCAAGAAGTTGGTAAATCTTACATCAGGATTAGAAGCATCATTATTTCAAATCTACTTCATCTGTAGCCTAAAAGAAGACATTCGAATGGAAGTACAAATAAAAAATCCTATCGATATGATGCATGCAGTGGCATTAGCACAAATGCTAGAAGAGAAGAACAATAACCAGCAGTGAATAGGAAGATTTTAAATAGGAAAACCACAAAACACCTACACTAGCCAAAAAATGAATAAAATAATGCCAATTAAATGAATTAGCCAAGAGGAAATGAAAGAAAGACGATAAAAGGGTCTCTATATCCATTGCGATGAAAAATTCACCCCCAACGACAAATGCATTTCACAAAAATTATATATTTTGGACACAATTGATTGCACCTCCAAAGAAGAGGATGAGATCGAAGTTGAGGTAATAACTCATATTTCAAAATAAAATCAAGAGGATAAAACAAAAATATCCTTTAACACACTCATAGGATATTTGGCCCCACAAACAATGAAGGTAAAAGGGTATTTTCAGAAACAAAACTCTATTGTGCTCTTAGACTCTGGCAGCACTCACAATTTTATAGACCCTAGTCTAGCCAAATAAGCTAATTGCTTTATATACCCTTGTAATAACTTTGAATTCATGATTGTCAATGGAAAAAATATTACATGCAAAGGCAAATGCAAGAATATCAAACTCACTATGGGAGAGTATAACATGAAAGTAGATATGTATGTACTACCATTAGGAGGATGTGACATCATTTTGGGAGTACAATGGCTATGAACGCTAGACAAAATTCAATGGGACTTTGAAGAATTATGGATGCAATTTATACAAAACAACCAAACTTACACAATTCAAGGTTTAAAAATGGGTCCCACACAAATCATAAGTTCCCATAGAATGGAAAAAATTATTCACAAAGGAGGAAGAGGCATGGTTGCCCAAATATGTTCCTTGTAAACCACTAACGAGGAACAATCAGAGGCACCAGAATTACTAAAACTCCTATAGAAACATGATAAAATATTTAACAAACCAAAGGGATTGCCTCCACAGTGAAGCCATGATCATGCCATTCAATTACTTCTGGGACACCAACCTCCTAATATTAGACCTTATCGATATCCATATTTACAAAAGACAAAAATAGAAGAATTAGTACAAGACCTACTAATGGTAGGGGTAATTCGATCTAGTAGAAGTACCTACTTTTCCCAGTCATACTAGTAAGAAAAAAGGATGGATCATGGCATCTATGTGTGGATTTTCATGCCCTCAACAAAATAATGATCAAAGAGAAATTTCCTATTCCAGTCATCGATGAATTACTCAATGAACTTAATGGAGTCGCATATTTTTCTAAACTTGATTTATGTTCTGGCTAACACAAAATTTGAGTTAAGAAAAGTGATATACCCAAAATATATTTTCGCACTCACGAGGGACATTATGAATTTTTGGTGATGCCAAATCTCTCCATCCACATTTCAAAGTCTTATGAACAAGGTATTTTTTCCTTTCCTCAAAAAAATTATTTTAGTTTTGTTTGACGATATTTTTATTTACATCAAGGCATGGGAAGAGCACTTAAAACATATAGAGCAAACAATCAAGATCTTGGAAGAAAATAAATTATACGTTAATATATCAAAGTGTTCCTTTGGAAAGCAAGAAATTGAATACCTCGAACATATTGTTTCCAAGGAAGGAGTTAAAGTAGATCCTCGTAAAATTGAAGATGTGGAAAATTGGTGGATTTCAAAAATACTACAAGGGTTGTGTGGATTCTTAGGATTAACTGGCTATTATCACAAATTTTTCAAGGATTATGAGAAAATAGCAGTACCCTTAAAAACCCTACTTAAGAATAATTCCTTCTTATGGTCTCCAAAAGCTAATGAAGCCTTCATGAATTTAGAAACGCCATGTGTACCACCCCTATCCTAGCTATGCCAGATTTTTTCCAACCATTTATTATTGAAAGAGACACTTCAGGATTAGGAATGGGATTCATGCTCATGCAAAATGAGAAACCCTTAGCCTTCACTAGTAAAGCATTTAAAAATAATAATTTAGCATGTTCCACTTATAAAAAAGAAATGTTATTTATTGTCCACGCTATCCAACATTGGAGACCATATCTTATTGGAAAATATTTCATTATCTACACCGACCACCATAGCCTAAAATACCTTCTAGAACAATGGATAACAACCCCAGAACAACAAAAGTGAGCGACAAAACTATTAGGCTATGATTATAAAATCATATACAAAAAAGGAAAAGATAACATGGCTATGGATGCACTTTCCAGAGAGTTTGAAAAAAATTCCCAATTACATGCTCTTTCCTGCCCTATCCCTACATGGATCAAACAAGTCAAGGAAGAATGGTATGCAGATTGTACTATACATACCATAATTCAATAGCTCCAACAAAATCCCATGATCAAACCCCACTACTCTTGGAAATATAACATACTTTGTTACAAAGAATGTTTGGTCCTCTCACCCACATCTGCTTATCGTCCAAAGCTTCTACATGAGTTACATGCTCCACCTACTGTAGGACACTTTGGATTCCTAAAAACCTACAAAAGAATGACTAAATAATTTTATTGGAGGGGGATAAAAAATGATATCAAGAGATTCATCAATTAATGTGAAACATGCCAAAGAAATAAAAGCAAAATAGTGGCAACACCAGGCCTTTTTCAACCTCTTCCCATACCAACAAAGACATGGGTGGATATTTCAATGGATTTCATTGAAGGTCTTCCAAAGTCCATAAGCAAAAACAACACCCTAGTTGTGGTAGATCATTTATCTAAATACACCCATTTTTTCCAGTAGCTCACCCTTATACCACTAGTACTATTGCCCAAATTTTACTTAACAATATATTTAAATTACATGGCATGCCTTCTACTATAGTTAGTGATCATGATCCCACTTTCACTAGTAATTTTTGGAAATAATTATTTCAACTCCAAGGTACTCAAATTTGAATGATCTCCGCTTACCACTCTCAAATAGACGATCAAACAAAATTTGTCAAGAAATGCTTAGAAACTTATCTCCAATGTTTTATTTCCACAAAACCCCTTCATTGGGGTAAATGGCTTCCACTAGCTGAATGGTGGTATAATACCACATATCACACAACCATTAAAATGATCCCTTTAAAAGCATTATATGGCTAATCATCCCCATATCTAACATCTTACCTTCTATAAAATACAAAAGTTCCAGCCATAGATATGGATCTTGTTACTCGAGATAATATCATTCACACTTTGAAAGACAATCTACACATCGTTCAACACCGCATGAAGCAACAAGCAAACCAACATTGAACTGAAAGGGTTTTCAAATAAGGATATATGGTATTTCTTTACCTCCAACCATATCGTAAAACTTCCTTAAAAATAAAAGGGTCTTAAAAATTAGCACTCAAATTTTATGGCCCTTATAAAATTCTACAGTGTATTGGAACAGTTGCATATAATATTGAGTTACCATAATCCTCCAATATCCATCTTGTATTCCATGTTTCTTGTCTTAAGGCCATAATAGACACTCAAATCACTATGCAAAATCAAATTCTAGAATTTTGTGACAATGGGGCTCTCATGGTTGAACTAGAAGCTATCCTAGACCGCCATATGAACCACCTCTACAATCGCACCATCACCGAGGTCTTGATTCAATGGAAAGGTCTACCTCCAAAAGATGCTATGTGGAAGACACTCCATCATATTCAACAATTTCCACATTTAAATCTTTGAGTACAAAGCTCCTTCAAATGAGGGTGGCATGTTAGGATACCACTCCTAACACATTATATTAATCACTAATTTATTTATCATATTATATTGGACAGACATGTCCTTTCACTCCTATCCTTTCAATTGTATTTATTAGACTTGGTATGATGTTGGAAATACATCATCCAACTATTTGAATTATATGAGTAACATCATCAAATTAAACTACGATTCCATTTAAACTGTGATTCCTATCATTGTGTATACTATGTGTTTACTTCACTTACAATTGCATACCAACTTGTTGGTAAAGTGAGGTCCTCTACAAACGTAACCGTTTGTAGGAGATTTTCTACCCATGTTGCTATCCTCATTCCTACCTTGAGGTGTAATAACCTTAGGCTTCTCTTGATATGATGGTCCCTGATCATTCCTTCTAGGATATCATTTGCTATCATTCCTAAAATTATTACCTTGGATCTTATTTATATTTTTGCCTCCTTACTTATATTGATCTCCTCCTATAGTCTTCTTGTAATGTTCTTTATACCACTTCGTAAACCAAGCACTCTTCTATTTCAAGAGCTCATTTTTTTTAGATAGCTTTTGACAATAAAAATACACCTTATTGAACTCTTGGTTATATTACTCTTGACATGCTAAATTAAAAGCATTAGGGAGGTCTCTAGGGTTAAGTGTTGGGTGCCAAACACTAGTTAATTTTCTCCTATAATTGTCACAACACTCACATTTAAATTATCAACGCAGGAGATAGAATTTAGAAGAGCCACAACTGAAACTACCCACACTACCACCTTAGAGATGAATCCATTAACTACCATTGGGGGTGTTTATGAAACATCAATTGATTTATCCACACCAAGAAAACTTAAACATAAATGAAATGCATAAAAGTAAACACACCACACTAAAAGCAGTAATACACCTATCATAAAAAGAATACAACTATAAAATAATTAAATTTAATCTAGGAACTCAAACATACTACTACACATAATTATATATGAAAAGATCTAACTAAGAAATAGGCGAAGAATACTGGCTTGGAGTGGGCCCGAGTTCCAGCAGATTTCACCCAAAAAATCATGAAAGTAGCATGCTGATAAGAAAACACTCAAGATTTATAAATCAGTGCAAAAATATTACATGCGATAATGTATTAAAAGAATGCTTCCCCTACTACATATAAGTCTGTGTGTTTATATACAACACACACTGGACTTTCTGTTGTAGCTCTATTACAATAGGCATCCCAATTATAGTCTAAACTAGGATAGTTCAGTTTCTATAGTCGACGTGTGATGATCAGATTCCTTGTCATTTCTTGGCAATTGAGTGAATTACGGTTATTCTTCGGGAGTGGTTGCACATCCATCCACCCTAGATGGAACAATGCATTCATCAATGATTTCCCATTGATGACATGGAACGGTAGTCTTCGGGGTTCCTTTCCAATTGTTTGGTCAACGCGTGTAGTCTGGGCATCTGCTCGAGGAAGGAACCTACTTCAGTAAGGTGCCTCCTTTGGTAAGGCACCTACTTCAGTAAGGTGCCTACTTGAGTAATGTGCCTACTTCAATAAGACACCTAATTTAGTAAGGTATCTACCTCCATATGCCTTCATCTGATTGAGTAGAATCATGCCAAGTCCATGTAGGACCTCGACTAAGCAAAATATGACAAAAGCAAGGAAATAACTACACAAAACACACTTCATGCATGGATTAGATAATACACATGATTTCATTAAATAAATACATAATATTTCATAAAAATATACAACTCATTATATATTATCATGTAAAAACCATTAGTACATATACAAAAATATGAGCATATCTGGTGCTCATCATCTCCCCATTCCTAATATGTGCCACGCCCTTGTGGCACCTAAAATCGGTAATCACCTCCTCCCTGTAGGCCATTATGCTTCATTTCCTCCTCTTATTGGTGGTCTTGGATTTGTCCCCATATTAAGGCTTCCATTTCTTCTGAGTGGACCTTGTTTGTTGTAGGGCATCCTTGGGCTATGCTACCCTTATGCTATGCTGGTGATTGACTATGCTAGGTTGGCTTACATTCTGCATTGGCTTCTTGTTACATTGGATCCACATTCCTATTGTACTTGGCCCAACACCTATGCTGGGCCTTGACACCACAGTCATTGCCCCCTTTTGAAATACTACCTCTGCTTCCTACCATAGGTCAGTGTGTTGGGGGCGTAACTTTGTGAAATGAATGTAGGAGTTGTCCCTCTTCTGCACAACTGCGTTGGTCTTTTACAGTCAAAGTTCTTCAAGGGTGAGGCCAACATTTTCCTCCATGATCGTTACTGCCTCTATATTTGGTCCATACACTCCCCATCTTGCCAGGCATTTCTTCATATTAGAGGGTTTACCCTGTGATGAACCATAGATATCCTAAAATTGGTCATCATTGACAGGATTCACATAGATGCCTAGCCCTATTTCTTCATTTTTGGAAACTTTCCTAGTTGCCTTTGCCATCCTCAAACTCCTTACAAAGTTGTTCAAATTTCTCTTACTATGTAGCGAAGACCTGCTCGCCTGCTTCCCATTCCTCATCTAAATGGGGGTTCGGTTCTGCAAAATTTACTCTGGCCTTTATTTTTTCCTCTTCTATTTTTTTGTGGTGTCTTACCCTTTCCTTTATCTGGTATTACAACAACCTATGTGGGGAGGTCTTTCTTTCCTACGGATACTGGCTCCCTATTGGAGGATCCAGGGAGTTGTTACTCTGATCGAGGGTCCCCCGTAGCTATTCCTCCTATGCCCTAGTCATATAATGCTTACTCCTTTGGTTCCTTGGGTATCCCCCTTTCAATTTTGGGACCTTGGCACTCTAGGGACTCCTTCTTGCATTTAGACTCAGGTTCTTGCCCTTGACTCTACCTTGAAGTCTCCTCGTCATCATCGATGTTGATAACAAGGGTTTCTGTTTGAAAAATATAATTCCCTTGTTCCTCTATAATTCCTTTATCAGAGGTGCATGAAACTTCTCCTACCTCTAATTCCTCATTTTAGGCATCGAACCTGAATACCCCTAATGAGATTATTCACTCTAGTGAGATGGAGGAATTTGTGGATACCTCAATTTCCCAATCAGTCTGGGCAGAGGCATCCCGCATTTCGATCACCTAGGCCTGCAGCTACTGGTTCTCTGCCCTGAGCTACTGGATCAATTTATGGAATTGGGTGATGGTGGCCTCTTGCCTCTAGATTTTTAGTATGGTCATCTCCTTGTATTCATCAAACAACACATGCATCATAGATTTCTTGCCCTGTTCGGTGCAGTCCTCTTCCATTGGTACCTCAGGGTATTGTGCATGCCCATTGAGGATTGTGGGTCTTGCAGGCTATGAGCAGCCAAATTCTATAGGATTTGTGCCATGAATTTGAGCTTTGCATCTTCATCCTCCTCACTTATGATAATTAGGCACTGCAGTCACCTTTGACCATGTATACACTTCATCTACTATGCTGTAGGTTCAAGGCTGGCAGATTTTGCCCTTTCCTCTGTATAATTGGATAGAGAAACCTGCCCTTCTTTTGTAGCATCTAGTGAGAATCAAAGGTGTTCCTATTTGAAAATCCTCCCCAATTCGACATAATCCTCTACCTGTGTTACCACCTACTCTGAGGCATCGAAGGATTTGACCCTAACTTCTTTGGCTGACCCTTGTAATTCGACCTCCTACTCTGGTTTGGCTGCCACTTGCTATCGTGCACCAGAGTGTTTAGTCCCAGCCACCGATGAACTTCCCCTGTGCTCCTCTACATGGTGTATCAGGTCTTTAATTAGCCCATGGTGGGCTAGGGCAGAGAACACCCCTCTCTGATATCATGACACCTTGTCCTATAAGGCCTGTGCTAGGTAGAATAGGATGTTAATTTTTTGCCCATGCACCAAATGGCTTAAGAACTACATGTGATTCACATTCAGGTGTGAATACTTCCTAGTGCATGTGAAGTATATCATCACCTGCTCAAAGAGCTTCCTTAGGTGCATAGGGAGCTTCTACTTTGGGAGCCCGTGTGGGTCGCAGGGGACGTTTGTTTGTCCCAACAACACCTCTACACATTTCTTCACCACACCATATTTGTACGTGCATTCCTCGATAATGGAGAGGCCAGTGACATGAGTGATGTGCTTTGGATTGACTAGAATTTCTAGTCCGTGAAGTCAGGAAACTCCCCTATTCACAATGACAACAAACTCTTTTGCTACCTCTATGTCCTGGTCTTGTCTGAACAAGCGATAGTAATCCATCCACCCAGATGCTTCAAACTAGTGCACAACATATCCCTTGATTCCTTTAGTGCCATTGGGCTCATGCTTTTTGAGCATATGATTCTTTGATCATCCACCCATGGTGAATTTCTTGCTAGTTTTTTACTGGTTCGATGCCCTGCCTTCAGTAAGGTGCCTTTTTATAAACTTGAGTGCCTAAATTTGAAAATTGTTTTCACATTGGGGTTGGCAGGGTACACCACTCGAATCAATCATCTGGCATGATGTATTAGGCATGATGGGTGAATTCAATTCTTGCATCGGTATTATTTTTAGAGAGGTATATTTGTGAAAAATTATGTATATATCTAAATAAATCCATGTGCATACTTGATTAGTCACTTCATGCTACATGGAGTGTGCCGAATTGGTACTCGATGATATTTTTCCTATGTGTTGATTACGTCACCTTGGGTACTTCATTCTTGGTTCGCTTGAGGTCCTGCACTGAAAACGTGGTGGATCCTATTGGTTCAAGTTGGAATGGATATATTCTTGATGGTTGGCCTTGGGACATGCAGATATCTTGTCCAATGATTTCAAAATGTTTTTGGGTGCTTCTAGAATTCCATCACATGAGATGATGGCATTAGCTTTGGTTGCTCCATGTACTTCCAAGTTTGCGCATGTATTTTTGAGTCGATCGAGGCACTTGCTTGAGTAAGGTGCCAGAGTATGTCGCCTACTTTAGTAAGGCACCTACTTGAGTAAGGTTTCTACTTGAGTAAGGCACCTACTTGGGTAAGGTGCCACTTGACTATGAAGAATGCTCCGGGGTGGTGCCTCCTTGGCAGAGTAAGGCACCGCTCCTCCGGAGTATGGTGCTTCCTTGGAATTTTATTTTATTTTATTTTTTTTAGAAAATAGCTACGTGCTTTAGTGGTGGTGCCTCATTGGCAGAGTAAGGGGTCACTCCTATAGAGTAAGGCACAAGAGTAAGGTGCCCACTTCAGTAAGGTGCCTACTTTAGTAAGGTGCCTTCTTGAGTAAGGCACCTACTTCAAGGTGCCTAATTGAGTAAGGTTCCTACTTGACTATGAAGAATGTTTCGGGGTGGTGCCTCCTTGGTGGAGCAAGGTGCCACTCCTCTGGATTAAGGCACCTCTCCTCAATATTGCAAAATGAAATAATGCTCTGGGGTGGTGTATCCTTGGTGGAATAAGGTTCTACCCCTCTAGAGTAAGGCAACTACTTCGGTAAGGCACCTCCCCTCTGGAACCGATTGTTCCTTCATTGTTGAAAAGTTAGTGGCTAACATGCCTATTAATGTGAGGTTTATCAAGCCTCCTAAAATCCTCCTTTTCATCATGAGTGTTGCTTCGTCTAGGCATAGGGGTGCATAATTTTTCCTTTGCAAGTGATCGACACCCATACTGTGCTTGGATCAACTCTATCCTCCTAGTGTGCAAGTTCATGGATGTTGAGTCAGTTTAGGCCCTATTCCTATAGATGCCTATTGTTCAAGCAATCAGGCCATTCCCCTAAAAAAAGAAAATAAAAAAAATGAAAAATGCAGTTAGATGCAATAAGTACCTATTAGGCCCTGGCTCTTAGGATGCCTACAACTTGCATGCGGGTGTTGTCCCTGCAAAACACATCGTAAGCTAAAGAAAAATAGGAAACTATACTAATTTATTCTTGGTGGACACCTCTACATCCACCATGTTGTTGAGAATTTTGGTGAAGTTTTACTTGGATGGGTTCTCCCCATGCCCACTCTGGATTTCGCTAACAAGCTTTCAGACCTGTTATATGGGCATAACCAGTGGCCATTGGCTATTAAAATGGTGTTTCTACCATTAATTTTTTTGACCCACACAACATCATTTTTGATGATTTCCACCACTTCGTATGACCCCATCCATATTTGCATCAATTTTCCCTTATGCTATTGGAATTTGGAATCATACAACAACACCCAATCCCCTTCTTTGAATTTTTTATTTTAATGAGGTGGTCATGCCACTTCTTCCTTTGCTTCTACATGATCTTTGTTCTTTGGAGGGTATCCATTTGAAATTCGTCCAGCTGGTTCAGCTATAAAATTCATTCTTTCTGTGCTTTGTTTAGGTTCAAGTCCAATTAAACCACTATTCTAAGTGTCTTGACCTCAAATTCAATGGGTATCATTGCATCCTTCTTGTATACCAATTGGAAGGGTGTGAAGCAAGTGGTTGATTTCTACGTTGTATTATATGCCCATACTACCTCTGGTAATATTGTAGCCCAATCCTTGTGTTGTTGTACAATTTTTGTTAGGATATTTTCTATCTCCTTGTTAGTTACCTCCACCTACCCATTCTCCTATGGATGGTAGGGGTAGTTCTATTATGCTGCACCCTGTACTATTCCATCAATTCCTTGATCAAAATGGATGTGAATTGGGGTATTTGATCCATTGTAACTAGGCACTCCAAACCTTATGAAAATATGGGTGAACAGGAATTTGGCTACCGTCCCCTTCTTGGAATCTCTCAATGCCTGGACTTAGACCCATTTGGTAACATAGTCTATGCAGACTAAAATATATCTCCTTCTAGTTGAAGGTGGGTTGATGGGTCCCACGAAATACAAACCCATTTTTCAAAGGGATCAATGTGTACATGAGGTTGGAGGGGCATTTCATCCCTGTTGGTCGTTCTACCCAATATTTGGCATTTATCACACTTGCTGGCATATGTAGCTGTGTCTTTAAACAGAGTGGGCCAAAAGTACCTAGTTTGCAATACCTTATACACAGTCATTCTTCCTAAGAAATTTCCTCCACATGGCTCATTATGATAGGCTTTGAGTATATCTGGAAACTCATGCTTCGCTACACACCTCCTTATGATTTGATCAGACCTTATTTTGAATAAGAGACCATCAATCCATTGAAAGGAAGAACTCTTTTCAATAACTCCCTACTTCTCTCTGTATGAAAGGGTAGGGTATGTTCTATCGATGGTATATATAATTGGGGATGTCTACATACCATGGTGTCTATTCACTGATGATGAATAAATACTCATTCAGGAACTGATCTTCTACCACTACATGATCTGCTAGGATTAGTCTGGATAGAAAATCCACAACTACATTGTCCTTCCTGGGCTTATCAACTATGGTGATGTTGAATTCCTATAATAGTAAGAGCCACATAATTATTCTACCACTGATCATTGGTTTACTCATTAGATATCGCATGGCCGCATGGTTTGTGTGAACGAACACCTTATAACCAATGATATAGTGGTAGAATTTGTTGATGGCGTGTACCACTATGAGAAATTATTTCTTTGTTACCATGTAACTGAGGTTTGCCCCTACTAAATTATTACTAATGTAATAAATGGCATAAAATTCTTCGCCATCCTTCTGCTTGAGGACCGCTCCAATTGCATTATTGGAGGCATCACAATATATGTGAAATGGGATGACCCAATTTGGGTACCGTAACATTGGGGTAGAAATTAACTTCTCCTTTAGTGTATGGAATGCTTGCTCACAGTCCTTCATCTAGTTGAATTTGATGTCATTCACTAGCAAGTTGTGCAGCGGTTTGGAAATATTACTAAAATTGATGATGAATCACATGTAGTACCCTGTGGAGCTGAAAAAAACTCCTTACCCCCATCTACATTTTTGGGCTAGGTATATCTTTAATTACCTCTATCTTCTTTTGATCTATTTTGATCCCTTCTATGGAGAGATGATGTCCCAGAACTATGCCCTCATGCATCATCATAATACACTTCTCATTTTTGAGGGATAATTTTTTCTCCTTGCATCATTGGAGCACACATTCCAAGTTTATTGTTGCTTCTTCGAATGTTTCCTCATAAAGGGTGAAGTAATTCATATATACCTCTACTGAATCACCCATCATATATAAAAATATGCTCAGCATCACTCTTTGGAAGGTGGCTTGTGTGTTGCACAACCCAAAGGGTAGCACTCTGTAGGCAAAAGTTCCCCACGGGTAGGTGAATGTTGTCTTATCCTGGTCCTCCTTCCCAATATGGATTTGGTTGTACCCACTAAATCTATCTAGAAAGGAAAAATATTTCCTCCTAGATAGTGTGTCCAACACTTGATCAACAAAGGGAAATGGGAAGTGATCTTTCTTATTACCTTATTTAGCAATTTGTAATCAAAATATATTTACCACTTCCCATTCTTATTGGGGACCACCATAAGGGGTGATACCCACTCATTGTCAGATCGGCTAGATGAACCCTACAGATAAGATATTTTATAGCTCAACTTTGAAAATTTCTTTCATGATCGGGTTCATCCTCCTCTTCAACTATATGACTAGGGTCGCCTTCTCCTTGAGGTAGATTTGGTGAGTGCAAATATCCAGGTTGATCCCTTTCATATCTGAATAATCCCAGGAGAATGCTTGTTGGTGTCTGGCTAGGATCTCTTTTAACTTGCTTAGTTATGTGGGGGTCAACTCAATACTGACGTTCAATGTCCTACCAGGCTCAATTTCAATATACCTGGTATGGTGGTCTTGAGCACCAACCAATGTCGACTCGAGAACGGTGAGAGAGAATTCCCCTTGCATGTATCTTGTTATGAAGCCATATTCATCGCCATCCTCCTCCAACTTTATCACTGCAATCACAGGCTAGGGCATGGACAATTAATCATCATCTAGTTTTTCTGATGTGGGTTCCCCTAGTGTGTCCACGGATTAGGTGGGAGGAAAGATCATCAATTTCTTGACATTCTATCTATTTGAAATCATCATTAGTCCATCATGGTTGTTGATGTAAGTGTTCATCATAGCTAACCATGGTCGACCCAAGATGAATGGGTAACCACCCAGTCCTGTCTTTGATTGTAGCATCAAAAATTCCATTGGGTATTCTCATGCATTGATCGTTATGATCACGTCTTTTAGCATCCCTTCTGGCACTACAGTTAACTGATCAACCAATTGTAACACTGTCTTGGTGGGTTTCAAGTTTGTAAGCTTTAGCTTCTGCATGGTCTCCTATGGCATCATGTTGATGGCTGCATCTAGATCAACCAAGGTGTTCGCCAATGAATATCCTTCTATTTTCATCGTTAATACTAGGATACCTGTATCTGTATATTTAGGATGATATGCATTCCCAATCATCAAATTAGCCAATTTCCCTTCGATGCTGATGGTTTGTGCCACCTTGCATCCCAATTTTCTCAGACATAATTCCTTTATTGCCTTGGTATATATGGGCACATCTCGGATGGCTTGAAATAATGGATAGTGACTATCAGGTTTTTCAAACTCGAGAGGATATCCAATTTTGGTTGTGTCGACTTCCTATGTTCCTGTAGTTGTTTAGGAAATGGAGCCTCTATTTCCTCAACAACTTTCTCTTCCTCCACCTCTTCTATTAGAGGGGAATCTTCTACATTTTCTATCTCTTCTACTAGGGGAGGTGCCTCTACTCCTAGATGCTTGCCTAATCTAAGTTGAATAGGATTACAACTAATATGATACATTGGATAAATCTCTCCCTCTACTTGGTATGCTGGTTGGTTTACCTTGTTGTTCGGGTTCACCATCGACTGTGCTGGTAATTACATAGGTTTTTCTACAAGGCTGGTAAGCCTTGCTATGGTGGAACTTGCACCATGTTTTGTGGAGTAGAGTTCCATAGAACATGGTTCCTCCACTACTGCACAGGGTGATGATATGGCATCCATGGTTGTTGTTTGGAGAATGCAGTCCTTGGAGGTACATTTTTCCAAGGTGGTCCCCACCATCCTATATTGGGTGGTGGCAGCTGCCCTAGTGGTTTATATGATCCTCCTCCATAAGGTGACATCCCCATGGGCATATTCCCCATAGGGGCTATTGCCAATTTCTTTGATTTCCCATGAAATAGGCTTTAGTTACATTAGCCTCCTCCTTGGAATTGGGAAACTATGGGCACAGTCACATTTTGTGGTTCTACTGGAAAAATAGACATACCTTGACCTTGTTTTCTATGTATGCATTCTTGGAGTGCTTCCCTCTACATTTTGGACAAAAATAGGTCAATGCTACATCATTCTCTTATTTCTTCTTCTCCAGCAAGAGCGTATCTAACTACAATATTAAAGAAGATAGAATTTCACTCTTTAAATCCTCCAACATGTTGCCTATCTCTATTTTTGTGACTAATGCAGTCGTCTTCATAGTCCTAGGATATGTTTTACCTCTCCTTCATGATTAATTCCAACATAACTATAGGATATCTTCCATGACATGCTGGTAAATGTCTCCTCTCGAGATCATGTTTAGTGCTTCCAATGACTTGTTTTTGAGTCCTCTTAGAAATATTCTCTTGAGATATTTATCTCCCAACTTTACATGAGGAGATCATTGCAGGTTGAAATTAAACCTCTCCTAGTATTCCTCTAGATATTCATCCTCCTTCTGTGTCATGCTAATGACTTCCTCCCTAGAATCTCATGCTCCACCAAAGTCCTGGTACTACTCTAGAAAGTGTTTCCTCATATCTTCCCATGTGGTGATATTTTTGTTCCCCAACCTGATAAACCATTGCAGATATGAGTCGTCCAATGTTGATGGGAACAACTTTAGCTTTTGAGCATCTGAATTGTAGTAAACAGACCTACACAACACATCAAATTTAAAAAAAAATAGATTAGGGTCTTCAATTGGTTATCCTTAGAAGGTTGGAAGATGAGTAGGGGATATGTTCTTCATTTTGGTTTCCCCTACTCATTCCTCTATCGGGAAGCTGAATCCAAATGAGACTTATTTAGCCATTTTTTTAGGAAATGTGGTCTCTTCTATAGCTTCTAGGATTTTTCAATCACTCAAGACTTTCTGTATTAGAGCCTCTAAGTCGACTGGCATTATAGGCTGATCCTCTAAGGATTTACACAAGGATTCATCTGAGGGTGTTCTTTTGAACAATGGGTTAATAATAATATGTTATTTCCCAATTTGATGATATGAGGAAGCACTTTGCACAAAGTGAGTATGATATCTCCAATGGACTACTGGGGATGAGTCGAGAGAATCTAGCTCAAATTCTAGATCATCGACTGAATCAAAAATTTTTGATGGGCTTTGTCTTATGAAACGATCGTCGGGTCCTCTTTTTCTTGGCAAACTCATACAATTTCAAGTAGAAGGTTTTAAGAGGTAATGCAATTAGTTTACTAGTGATGCTTCCCTAGAAATGGTGCCAAAATTTTGGGTGCCAAACACTGGTTAATTTTCTCCTATAATTGTCACAACACTCACATTTAAATTGTCAACCTGGGATCATGTATACTTTAGAAGAGCCATGACTGAAACTACCCACACTACCACCTTAGATATGA
This sequence comes from Wollemia nobilis, assembly GCA_028583015.1. Lineage (NCBI taxonomy): Eukaryota > Viridiplantae > Streptophyta > Pinopsida > Araucariales > Araucariaceae > Wollemia > Wollemia nobilis. The sequence continues at coordinate 7,878,156 of JAQPPZ010016858.1, read as the reverse complement.
ATCCACTAACTACCATTGGGGGTGTTTATGAAACATCAGTTGATTTATCCACACCAAGAAAACTTAAACATAAATGAAATGCGTAAAAGTAAACACACCACACTGAAAGCAGTAATACACCTATCGTAAAAAGAATACAACTATAAAATAATTAAATTTAATCTAGGGACTCAAACATACTACTACATGTAATTAAATATATGAAAAGGCTAACTAAGAAATAGGGGAAGAATACTAGCTTGGAGTGGGCCCGAGATCCAACAGATTCTGCCTAGCAAATCATGAAAGTAGCATGTATATAAGAAAATGCTCAATATTTATTAATCAGTGCAAAAATATTGCATGTGGTAATGTATTAAAAGAATGCTTCCCTTGCTACAGATAAGTCTGTGTGTTTATATACTACACATACAGGACTTTCTATTGTAGTTCTCTTACAACAGGAATCCCTATTATAGTCTAAACTGGGATAGTTCAATTACTGTAGCCGGTGCACGATGATCAACTTCCTTGTCATTTCTTGGAAATTAGGTGAATTATGGTTTTTCTTCGAGAGTGGTTGCACGTCCATCCACCCTGGATGGAACAACGCATTCATCAGTGGTTTCCCACTGATGATGTGGAACGGTGTTCTTCAGGGTTACTTTCCAACCGTTTTGTCAACACACGTAGTCTGGGCATCCGCTCGAGGTAGGTTCCTACTTCAGTAAGGTGCCTCATTTAGTAATGCACCTACTTTAGTAAGGCACCTACTTGATTAAGGCACCTACTTCAGTAAGGTGCATACTTTAGTAAGGTGCCTACCTGAGTAAGGTTCCTACTTCAGTAAGGCGCCTAACTCCATATGCCTTCATCTTATTGAGTAGAACCGTTCCAGGTCTATGTAGGACCTCGACTGAGCAAAATATGACAAAAGAAGGAAATAACTACACAAAACACACTTCACACATGGATTAGATAATACACATGATTTCATTAAATAAATACATAATATTTCATAAAAATATACAACTCATTATATATTGTCGTGCAAAAACCGTTAGTACATATACAAAAATATGAGCATATCTGGTGCTCATCATTAAGTATATTCACCATAGTCCAAATATTGGGATGCATTCCTAGTATGAATGTTTACACCTTCATGTCTTCCTTGCTCTTATAATCAGACACATATTTCAATAGTTGTATATATGTTTGATGATAATCTCAAACTATCAGTGATTCTTGTTGCAAGTTAGTGAATTTCATAAATTTTTCCACATAATACTACTTAGTTAGGAATATATTCCTAAATTATTTAACAAAATATTCCTATTTAAGGTATGCAACTTCAATATCCTACCCATTATTAAAGGTCTTCCACCAATCTAGGGCTATTTCTACCATATTCATGATATCCAAAGTGGTTTTAGATTTTGATGACAAAAGCACTAGGGAGAAGTATGACTATAGTTCATTCAATCAATTCTCTACTGTATCACCATCACCTTTGCCATTCAATTTGGAAATCACCACCTTCTTTAGGTCCCTGGTCAACTCTACACTTACTCTAGCTCCACCAGTACTAGTTCTTGCAAGTTCATTAGATGCTCCCTTTGTCCCACCTATAGGCCCCCTACCTCTGGTTAAGTCTTCTATTACTTTTCATTGTTGGACTATAAACTCTTTTTATTGGGCCATGTGAGTTTTTTTTTGGATGATTTTGTCATTTTGTTGTTCCATATGAGTTTGTAATATTTGAACTACTTTTGCTATATTCCCATCCTTCGTACTAGGTTCATTTGATGGGGGCTCATTTAAATGTTTCATTCTTCTTTCCCTTTGTCGGTCTTCCTTTATAATTCTTGTTTGTGGTCCCCTTGGAGGTCTCATGGTGGTTTTATATTTCCTATACTTTATGGGATTTTTCAAAGAACCACATCGCAATAATGTGCACTTAGACCTGTGGGAAAAAATTAATTATTTTATTGGTTTTGATATAAAATAAATAATATTACTCAAAGTCCTACACTTAAGGATTTCTTCTGCTCTGATACCACATGTAACAACCTAATTCTAATCACCTAGTTCCACCACATAAAAAATCCAAGCAATTGTTCAAGGTAATTTTTGTTACCTAAATTTATCCTTTATACTAAAAAGAGGTTCAATGTTCATAACATAAAAATTCAATCATTACAGGACATATCTACCAGTTTTGGGAACTTGAATTGCTATAGATAGTCACCCAAATGGATAAGATTGGTAAAATCATGTAGAGTGTACCATTTTGTGGGATCAACTTATCTCATTTGAATTCCTCTTGATCTTACATGAGAGTCAATCCATGGTTGGGATTATCCTCTAGGGCCCATAACACCTAGAGGGTGGATGCATACTATCCTTTTCCCTTAGAATATGGAACCTCAACTTAATCAGTCCACTTATTTATGATTAAGTATGTAAGGGGTTAGCATGCTTATTCCTAGTGTCTAGGTTATGGTCCTATTTATTGGAGTTAGCTAGAGCTATGTCATTACACTGACCATGGTCTTGGTCTCACTTGACCATTATGACTCATGACAGTTTATCCCATACCAAACATCATGGCAGAACTAATTTAATTGTCATACTAGCTCCCTGCTAGTAAAATGGTACAAGGACTTATCACTTGTACTTCCCAAGGAATGGCCTAGAAGGGACATCCCATACCATCCCTCATTACAGGCTCTGTCAAGGTCACTTATTCCCATGCATTCTGTCAGACCATGATCATTCTCGATTCATAGAGGTTACTAGCTCGTAATCACCTGTCTTGGGTGTTCAAGCTATTTACTCTTATAATTTGGTTCATCCTTCTCAATAAATAGTTTGAGGTCAAGGTTTCAAAGGCTTCCCCTACAATAATAAATAGAATATTTATAGCTTAATACTAGATCTTTGTTTGATTTTGGTTCCCTAGTTTTAAAGTTATATAGGAAAGATATGCCTTTTCACACCTTTGTGCATTCTAACCACTAATGAAGAAAAAGAATAATTTCAACTTATTATAAACATAAGAATACATATATTTCATGTACATGTGGTTTCCAATCCTTTATAATAAATATATAAATTACATTTTTCTAACTAAATTAAGGGTTGACATTGGCTATAATGGTTTCTCTTACTACCGTTCATTCCGTATTTATTTTACATTTATAAAAGAAACAAACATTATTTGGTTTTTAATTGTGCTTGTCATTTAGTCATTGATAATATTGTATTTTCATCCAATTATAAATAAATAATTTCCTTCACATTAACCCACATTTTATTTTAAAACAAACACACTAGGTTTGTGTTGTTTTTGGAGTTAGGTTTTAAATATCCAATGAACTGCTTCCATAATAAACGCTTAATTTATAATAAAGTTGATCACACATATACCATTGATACAACCTTAAATCTTGAACATTCTTAGGATTACTTCAAGTCTACCTTAGGCTCATTTTTTACACAACGAGTAGACTTAGAATTGATAATCTACATTCTACTTCAAAAGCGATGCTAGACACAACTATAACCATTTAAATTTTTATCACAGGGGTATGGTTTGGCTATTGGACAAACGGGTTCACTACTGAACATTTATTATTTTTTGGGTACAATATTCAAGAAACATATCTATAAAAAGAACCCTTATTGGAGTAAACATCCATTATTCCTTTTGTTGTAACGATTATGCGTAACATAATTTTACATCATTTGGGTTGAGACTGCAAAATAAAACGTTTGTGCTTCCATTCCAATAGATAAGTACTAGTACCTTTCAATTCCATAGTGACAAGATTTCACAAGTTTTCCACAACAAGTGACTTCTATAGCATAAGATAAAATTTAAATATTTATATCATTTTTTTGAATGGGGCACACTTTCCACGACTTCAGAAATAGTATTTTACTTATAATTTCCTACTAGTAAAATTCCTAATACACAAAGGATTTTCTATAATAGTTTTCACTTCATTCAATCCTTTCAAATTTACAATAATAACTATAGCAATTTATACAATTGACTTAATGCCTTAGCCGATGTAAAACAATATTAATCTCATAAGGAGCATTTTGCATCACTTTATGTTGTAAAATAGATATCCAAGCCACTCCTAATTTACCAATAGATTTATATCAGTTTACAATCCTAAAAGGTACTAGGTATAACAAGACTTGAATTTTCTTACTATGGAATAGCTTTTACATTTCCCATTTCCTATGAATTTACATTTGACTTGAATGAAATGCAGATAAGCTCCCCAAAATGGATGTATCCCACCTTGAGGTTCATACCAACCTTTGTGCCCATACTTCATTTGAAAACCTATCTTTTCCATTTTTTTGATCTCATCTCAAATGTGTTTATAGGGATCAAATTCAGCCCCTATGACATGCAATATATGCAACTATGTTCTAAATAGCTATGATATGGATTTTAAATTTTATTGAGAGAGTTATAGTCATCGTTCACACACTCAAAAAAATAGCAAACATAATGCAAATGCATTTTCAACAGTTTTATTTACAGTTTAACTATTTTCACTATCATAAAATAACCATTGAATTTAAATCCAACAAATAATCATCAACAGGGTCTATCACTTTTTCTTTAGCAAAATTTATCAATATTCCATAAATATTACCCATTCGTAGGTAATTTTGACAATATTAAACCTGGAAAACATCGAGTTTGATTCTAGTTTTCACTTGGTTCTGTTACCACATTTTGCATGGGGTGCCATGTTTTCAAATTTTGTAAGTATGCTGCTCTTCCTTCCCTCCATCTCCTTTCCCTTTCTCCATTGTTCCATTTCTCCCCTTGTATCAGTTGCATTCCTCTCTTTTTCCCCCGATTCTTTCTACAATCATAATTCCCAAAACATATCTCACATTCCCTAAAAAATTATATTTCTAAGAGCACAACCCGACTTCGCAGCGAAGTCGGGGTGCACCCTTAAGTACGAGCGCACTAGGGAATGCGAAGTGCGGAAGCAGGCTAGAAATGAGCAAAATTTGGCTAAGTATGGGAGCGCAACCCGACTTCGCAATGAAGTCGGGGTGCGCTCCTCTTCCTATGCATAGTTGGGAAGCAGTCTCCAGAAATCAGCTAAGTGTTGAAGCTCAACCTGACTTCACAACGAAGTCGGGGTGTGCTCTCCTTCTTGCATGCAGTCTGAGCAATAGCTAAATTGACTCAGTACTGAAGTGCACAACCTGACTTCACAACAAAGTCAGGGTGCACCCTATGAATAGTGCATAGTTGGGCAAGATCCATCAAACAGCCCAAAAACTAGCTAAGGCACGGAGCCCTCCTGAACTGCGTTTTTTCCCACTTGCGCTATCCAATTTTGCTCTGATCCCAGGAAAATTTGGACATAAAGGAAATACTACCTTTCAAGGTAGACATGTGTCCCTCATCATAATTTAACAAGTGTCTAGCCTCAAGATTCAAGCCGAGATGTGATGGGAAAAGGACAAGCATGGGCCAAATCACCTCCACCAGCTACCCTCATTCAAGCTGATGCAAAGTTCCATCTATCACAGCTACCCGCATTCATGCTGACTCAAAGTCTCATCAACCACACTGCCATGTAGCTACCAAGTCTTCAGGTGAACCTTGCTACCAATGTAGTCCTTGTCTGCAGGAGTCAGCATTAGCAGCTCTTTTGCCGCTTTTGTCAGCTTTTGTCAGATCTGGGATTTTGTGCCCAATATTGTAATTGGGGGGAAACTGCGCTATAAATAGCCGCGCTACTTCATTGTAAATTGTGGAAGGGGAATATCCTGTTAGGGAACCATTGTAGCTATACGTTTGCATCTAAATGCAAGACACACACTTGGATCGATTTTGCTTTTGTCATTCTTTATGTTGCATTTACTTGATATTTCTGCCTCATGTTTCTTATTTCATTGCTTACTATTATTCTAAACTCTAGATTCTAGTATTTAATGATTAAGTATTCCTGGAATGCATAGATAGAGGATACATAGGGTGCATGATAGTGGTAGTTTCTATTATGTGTTTTGTATTAGATTGCTGTTAGTAGTGGTAATTGATCATTGTCATGCTGCTTATTCCCCCCACCCAACTCAAATCACATTTGAATCTCTTTCTGTATTTTTATCTCTTTTCTATACACGTAGCTAAAACAACTATGAAAACCCATAGGAAGCCAGCCTTCTCCAGAGATTGGCACAAAAGGCATTCCTTCCTTCCGGCCTTTCAATATGGTGGTCGAATCTGGGGCACATTTAACCAAATCCTTTCCTAATGGTATATTCATAACCAATAGTTTCTTTGGCATGCCCGGTGGGACCTGGAAGTTTCCCATCCTAAAACAAAATCGAAGCACTGGTGTTCACTTCATTGCTGTTAGAATCAGAACACCTGGCAACTCTGCAAGTACCTAGATATTATTTGAGTCCGTTAAGATCAGTTCGAGCACCTTCATGGATACAAGAAGGTGGAGAGCAAGGAATCCGAGAAACCATCATGATCTTTATGAAATTGAAATTGTCGCTCCAAAAGAGCACATCAGGCTAGCCGACCACCAAGCTTGCATAGACGAATCTGAGCCCGAAATCAAAGAAGTCAAGGCTGAAGAGCAATCTACATCCTCGGATGGTATCGATATCGAGTACACAACTAGAGGAGAGGAAGAAATGGTTGCTCAATAGAATGATGATGATCTATTCCCGATGGTAGACTCCATGAGGCCCTTGGCCCTAGTCGAACAACAAATTGTGCACCCCACTACCCTAAAGTCCATACCTACTTATGATGGCTATGACAAAAATGCGTACGAGCACATCCAAGACATTCTGGCCTTGGATGCGCTACATTCCATCATATATGAGAGTGTCAAGACCTACCTACTGGCTCTTTCCCTAAGGGGAAAACTTCTCTACTGGTGGAGATCTCTACCAGAGGGATCTATCATGAGATGGTGCCAATTGGATGGTAGGCTTGTAAAAGGATGCAATGAGTCTACTGATCCCTCTTCGTTGTTGCATCAATTCCAAAGCATCCAGCAACACCCCTAAGAGGAGGTTTCAGATTTCAATATAAGATGTGTGAGGTCTTGGAAATGAGTACCTCGTGAACTACAACCTTTAGCATGTCAGACTATGCACTACTACTTGAGATCATTCAACTCTGACATCTATCTACTACTGAAGATAGCTCGAGTCGATTCATTCCTTACCATATATGAAGCTTCCCAGCAAGCTAAAATGGATATAATCTCCATAGGCAAGCTCCCACATAGGGTACAACCACCCATTTACCCTAACTTTCCTCAGTCCTAGTACCCATCGGCCTCTGGTGTGATGCCATCATCTTTAAGTTAGCACCCCCAACAGCCATGGAATACGATCCTAGTCGTAAACCCTTACGACCCACCACAAATTCATTATCCTAACCTACCATCTCCTCCTCCATAGTATCCCACACTCCCAAATCCCACTTAGTACGCACAATATTTTGCACCCTCGTGATTGGCTGCATTACCTCCACCAGCTCAATTTCCACCTGTAGATAATGATATTCAGAACAAAATCCTCCAAGAGGTGCGGTCTCTGGCATGTGGATACCATACCATGTCAAATGACATGACTATACTAAAGAAGAAGTAGGCCCAGATGGAGTTTTTTCCAGGGAGGCCATATCCTCCTCTGACACTGACAAAAGATCAAGTCGTAGAATGGCAAGTTCAAAGGCACCCCCTACAATAAATACGACCATTGAGGATCAACCTAGCACTTTCGACCAAGTTAACTGGTGCTCCACATGCAATGACCCACATTCATAAGAAGATTACATGATGCATCAGTATTACCTCCAGACCCTGGCGGGTAGCGCCATAGAGGATGAAATTTACATGATCCTGTATGATGAAGGCAACTTTGCCATTCTAGAAGAAGATATGGCATTGCTCCCTACCAAGGAGGACAAAAAACCTATTGAAGCTACTGCAGACCAAGCAAATCCATTGAAGGTATACGCCAGAAGAGAAAAGGTGCAACCTGTTGGGCTACCACTAGACAAAAGGCTATGGCATCCCGCAGCCAAAGAAAAATTTCTTGCACTCAAGACTCCCATAGCGAAAGCTCCCATAGCTCGGTCTCCAGCTAAAACAAAAGAACAAGCTTAGGAGAAGCTGAAATATCCGTCTCTAACAAAGAGACAGAGAGTCGAAGCCACATAGCAATACCGAACCAAGTATGAGCCTGCAAAAGAAACGGAGGGAGCTAGCACTTCGGGCTACAGCATAGTGGAAGAGCTAAAGAGGACTCCCGCAAGGATAAGTATGTATGATGCTCTTTTTCTCCCAGGTCAGGTTGATCTACTACAAGAATATTTGAAGAGCATAAAACATGGCAAGTAGACGCAACCTATTATTTTGGTTCAACCCCTGACAGTCTCCACCATTGGAAATAACAGACCACCTCCCTTCTATCTATCATTGTGGATGCAAGGGTATATAGTACACAACTGTATGGTGGATTATAGTGCCTCCATGACTATTATGTTGAGAGTCATTTGTGATGAGATCAGAATGGAGTATACAAGGAGCATCCAAGGTGTGTTGTAGCTAGACGACACCCTTGTCAAGATAGTAGGTGTCATCAAAGACATTATGATCTGACTACACAAAGCTCTTGACATAGTGGTCATTCAAGAGGTCGTGGTTGTGGACTTGGAACCTTACTTCGACATGTGTCTCTCCGAGGAGTTCACTTTGAAGGTGGGTGGGTATCTATCTCTGGATTACTCACATATGGAAGTGCCATTCAAAGGAATGAGACTAAAGATCTACAATGAAAATCCTTCCACATTTCTAGTAGAGAAGATACCTAAAGAAGAGTCACAAAACTACATGGTTCAGCTAAAAGCGGAAGAACTGGTGGTGGTAGACTTGACAGAGCAAGCTCTTGAGCTATTGCAAGTAGAGGATGATTTTTCCTTATTGGACTTCAATGCCATGATCAAGACTAAGCAAGGAAACTACACCATCACTCAGCCTAAGAGACTTGACCAGTCAGCCAAGAAGGAGGTAGGACCTACACTAGAAAAGCTATCGAAGCTTTTTTTTTATGGCGCCCGATGCAAAAATGGCATCGGTGCAGGTGTACTCCTGGTTTCTCCATCCGGGATCCAGAAGGACTACACCTACAGACTGGCCTAGAGCTATACTAACAATGCGGCGGAGTATGAAGCCCTATGCTTGGGTTTGAGAAAAGTGGAGAGACTGGGGATAAAGCATTTGCAGATCTTTGGTGACTCAGAGTTATGAATAAGTGCACCTCTAAGAAGCATTATCTCAAGGTGTATCGTAATCATGTTTGGGACCTGATGGAGTCATTCGAATCATTGAATATCAAAGCCATATCACGTGAGAAGAACAAGCATGCTGACATTTTGGCATTTGTTGGAGCCAGGTACATTTTGGTTGATGACACTATCCAGAAGCCGAAGTCGGTTCATACCATCTACAGGCCTTCTATGCCTGATAAAGACACCCACTGGCAGGTGTTTGACTATGATGAGGAAATCATCACTTTTTTGGTTACCAAAGCATGTACAATCGAAGGTAGAGACCATGATGAGCAATATGAGGGTTTGATAAAATTGAAGAATAATCATGTCCCAAAAGTACTGATTACATTAGAGTCTCTTTGATCATAATGATAGAGCAATATCCCCTAGGATCAAAGTAGACCCCAAGCAGTATGTTGACTTGGAGCTTGAACCTAGAAAAACAATCAAGGTCGGGATGGACTGCACTGAAGAGGAACTCGGGCAGATCAGATCATTATGCAGAGAGTTCTCCGATATTGTAGCCTGGTGCTACCAAGACTTGAAGGGGTATGATAGACAGATGATCCAACATACCATAGAGCTAGAAGATGGTGTGAAACCTTTCTAGCAGAAGTAGAGGGATGTAAACCCAAATATTGAAGCCATGATGAAAGTCGAGCTCCTGAAAATGCTGGAAGCCAAGATCATATACCCCATCAAGCATTCATCTTGGGTTGCAAATTTGGTTCATGTGAGGAAGAATAACGGAGACATTCGTCTCTGCATGAATTTCAAAAATTTGAATCAGGCCTTGCTAAAGGACCATTACCCACTACCCTAGATCGATTAGATCCTCCACATAGTTGTTGGAGCATATATATTCTCCCTCTTAGATAGATTCTCTAGGTACAACCAAATATGGGTGAAATATGAAGACCAACATAAGACATCATTCACAACCAAATGAGGAACATTTGCTTATTAGTGCATGCCCTTCGGTTTATCTAATGTCGACGCTACATTTTAGAGAGCCATGGACTTGGAATTATGAGAAATGCTTAATAAGATCATTGTCATCTACTTGTATGACATGACTGTATTCTCTCACAGGAGAGAGGACCATGCTTCCCACCTACGACAAATATTTGAGAGATGTGAATTAAGCATTTTCATTAACCCTAAGAAATTTGTCTTCATGGTAAAAGAGGTTAAGCTGCTGGGACATGTCATCTCTAAGAAAGGCCTTGCAGTGGATCCTAACAAAGCAGAAGCCCTCCTCTACTTGCCCATTCCAGTCGACAAGAAGAGACTACAGTCCTTCTTCGGCCAAATCAACTTCGTGAGGAAGTTCATACCGGACTTCGTACAATTGATTAAGCCCATGGTCAAACTGCTGAAAAAGAATGCCTAATTCTTATGGACTAATGAAATAAGGCATGCCTTTGAGGAGATCAAGGCCAGAATTGCACAATCTCTAATGTTGATAAACATGGATTATTCCAAGGACTTCATCCTATACGTGGTGGGAGAACTCGAGAGTTACATCGCAGTCCTAAAAAAGAAGGAAGATGATGATGAAGAGCACCCCATAGTGTTCTTAAGCTAGGTAATCTAGCCGCATGAATAAAAGTACAATTTTATTGAGCAGTAGGTTCACGCAATCATGAAATCCCTTTGAAAGTTTAGGCAGTTCGTCTCCCAGAGCCGGATAACAGTCTTCATGATACATCCGGACGTCAGGAACTTCATCATACAAGGAGAGCCTGGCCACAAGAGGGTAGGATGGATTGCCAAAATCCAAGAGTTTGACATCGAGGTACGGCCAACAAAGCTGATCAAAGGCCGAGCCTTGTGCCAAGAGCTATCCTAAATATCTGTAGCTGAAGTCTCCTTCTGCAAGTGGGAAGATTCGATAGCAACCACCAATCTTGCCAACTCCTTATCAGAGGAAAGTGATTGGACAAATGACCTGGTGCAGTATTTCAGCATCAAAAGATGCCCATATCACCTGAATGCCTCACAAAGAAGAAGTTTTTGGCTAAACGCCTTGAAATACGTTCTTCACCCCAAGAGGATTTATTTCAAAAACATTGATGACATCCTGTTGTGATGCGTTAGAGATACTGACAAACCTAGGGTCCTCGGAGAGTTTCACTCTTGGATGCCAAGGGGACATCATTCTGGAAGGCCTACGAACTTGAAAATCATCAGAGCTGGGTACTATTGTCCCACTCTCTTCATAGATGCACATGCGGTTTGTGTCGAATGTGACAAATGCCAAAGGTTTGCTAGTAGAAATAGAAAAGCACCCCTACCCCTCTAGCCAATTCAAACTGAGACTCCATTCTAGCAATGGGGTCTAGACTTCATTGGGGTCATCATGCCTAACTCTGCAGCGGGGCACAAGTTCATCCTTACCACCATAGATTACTTCACCCAGTGGGTAGAGGCGATCCCCACTAAGAATGCGGACTAGGAAATGGTCATTGGGTTCCACAAGAGCCTCATCACCCATTTTGGGGTCCCAAAGGCAATAGTGATAGACAATGATCAAGGGTTCTTAGGCACTGTACTCAGAGAGTACACCAACAAATATGGCATCTATCATAAGATGTCTTCTAACTACTACCCATAGGAGAAAGGCCTGGTTGAGTCCACCAACAAGAATCTACTAAAAATTATCAAAAGGATAGTAGAGAGAAACAAGATGACATGGCACCTACTCCTAAACTAGGCGTTGTGGGCAGATTACATATCATTCAATAAGTCTATCAAGACATCCCCCTATGCACTCATGTATGGCAAGGAGGTAGTTCTGCCTACCCACGTAGAGATACCCACACTCTGGATGTTAGATGAAGAGAGAGGCAACGAGGATCCCATGGATGCCATACTATGCCAACTGCTACGGTTAGAAGAAGAAAGAGAGAAAGAATACCAGGCATTTAATAAACATGTTGAAGCAACCTAAGGCTAGTTTGTGAAATGCACCACCACCTGAGTTTTCAAAATCAGGGACCTAGTGCTAAAGTGGGATTCACTGAAAGCAAATTCGAGGAACCATGGTAAATTTGATGCCCTCTAGGAAGGTCCCTATCATATTGCTCGGGTGAACCAGTTTAATGCATTCATGCTACAATACATGGAGGGACAGCTTCTCCCCATTCCCATCAATGGGTTCCACCTAAATATTTACAACCACTAAAGGCACCCAATGGGTCTTCTTTGTACAAATTTCTTTTTGCATTTTAGTTTATCAATGTACATATTTATTTCAGCATTCAGCTTTTAGTTTTCAGAGCCCAAGTAAAACTTAGAGCAAACCCCGACTTCGCAGCAAAGTCGGGCATCGCTCCTTGGATCGTGCGACGTAGGGAGTTTTGAGAGAAAGCAACTGACAAAAAGGGCAAAATTTGACTAAGTTCTAGGTGCACAACCCGACTTCGCAGTGAAGTCGTGCTGCACATCATCTTGGGAGCGCATTTGGGAAACATAGAAAAAAACAATGGCTAAGTGTCGAAAACAGACAACGCAACTTTTATGAGCGAAGATTGACTGTGCAAGCAAATCTGGACGAAGTCGGAGTGCACACATTTTTTGGGTGAAGTCTAAGTTCGCCCTTAATTTTGGGTGCACCTTGGGTGACCTATCACGAGAAACAAGGAAAAATGATAAAATATTTCAAGTGTGGGCCTAGACAGTGTAGTTTGGCATAGTGCAAAGTTGGGTTGTGTTTCTTAAAACCCTGGGCCCAAAGTTCTCCCTCGAAGTGTGTTCCCAAGCGACGATGATGACGTCATTAGAACAAGGTCCAAAAAATTCTAAAAAATGATTGCACAACTTTCAAAAAGGATGTCATTAAGAAAGCAAGGCACATTAGGACCAACTGCAACTGGGGTATGCTTTTCAAGATTAAACCCATGCACAACCACCAAAGAATCATAACGCTTCTACCAACTTCAGGCAAATCACCTTAACCTCTCCTCCTGTGCCATTAATGATGTTTCCCTTGCCTAGAAAAGGAGGCTCTGGCATACTCAGAACATCCAAATTGTCGAGCTAACTCTGAGCTGCAAGGTCCAGAATTAAGCAATCAGTAGCCAGAATCCCTGTCTCTGCCACTTCGAACAGAAAAAAGAAGAAATGGACAAGGGGAAAGCGCCAGTGCAGGCGCAATCTAGCGACGAAGGGCGCGAAGCTGAAGAATAGACAGAGTCCAGCGCTCATGAGAGCGAAGTGTCGCAAGAGCAAAAAAGGAAAACCCGAGAAAAGAGAAATCAAGGGCAAGCTCCAACACCACCCATTAATCGCCTCGTCGGGTATAGAGATAAATCTTTCTATATCAGCCTCACCAAGTTGTAGCCAAACATAGCAAAGTGGGCTGACAAAGTTTCACCCTCACACCATGTCGAGGCTGCATATAAATCAAACCTGTATTGGTTCTTGTGCCCTCCTATCCACCAATGCCTAGAGTTGATTGAATCCATTATGGCATATTACAAGATAGCTACCTGACAAGTTTGTGACAACAAGGGAAGAGTCTTGTTCACACTCTTCAGGGAGAGCGTCCAGTCAGTTTCACCTTGGGGCTCCAATATGACCCAAGTGCAATTGTCAAAAGGATCAACTTGGATGAACAGACGGGAAGATTCATCCAGACTAAGCGGATGAAATAATTCCTCGACTTAGAACTAAAGACTCCGTTTCTAGCCAAAAAATGGCCCACAGGCCCAATACCCCTAGACAGATTCAAAAATAAATATATATACATCATCCTGGCATGGGTACTCGACTGTGATTTTGACAGAGTGGTACGCCCGTACCAGCTGGCGTTGGCAAAGTGCATCCTACACGGGGAGTTTTACAACTCCACGATGCAAAGGAGTGGAAAGTGCCCTATTTTCTTTGATTGGGTAGACTGGCTGGCATATGCCATACATTCCAACCTAGTTAGGTTGCAGCAGAAGTAGACAATAGAGTTCTGGCTCTGCTCGTTCCTCACATGGCTGTGCCTGTACCACATGCACTATCGAATTAGGGTTCTTGACTTGAAGAAGGTAAATGAAAAAGGAGAGTCGTTTCCCGTGTATGAATGGACCGAGATCCTATATAGAAAAGGGTCATTCTATGAGTTCAATTTCAAATTTTTGAGTATGGTCCTAGGGCTGTTCAATGGTGAGGCATCCCGCCCACCAGAGGTCATGATAAGCTATTTGAGGAAGCACAAGTACGGGGACACCTTTTGGTTGATGCAGGGCATTGTAGTCAAAATCTATGGATTCAAGGGGAAGTCATTCCTGCTGCCCTATTTTTGCATTGACCATCAGTTCAGAATGGATATTTTATGCTAGATGGATTGTGTCGAGGAAGAGTTTGGCCAAGGAAAGAAAAAGGGCCATATATTCCAATATCCTATTACCTGGGCGAATATTAAAGTACACGATATTGGAAAACATGTCTACCTCGAATGGGAGCTCATCGACATGGGCCTAATACTACTGTCGCAACGCTGTAAGTATGACCCAATTGGAGTCAGGGGAAAATTTGTGCATATCTACCCCAGAGTAGAGATTATGCAAGAAAGGTGCAATAGAATAGTTTCTCTGGAATGGCACATTGAGCAGATGCAATCATGGCCTCCATGGCATTATTTTTACTGTGAAGAGGTGGCGTATGATCTAGAGTGAAACTCGAATCACCGGTTAGATTCGATGGGCTTCAAGAAATTCATCTCCAATGTGGCACCCATCAACTGGAAAAAGGACAAAATCGTTGAATGTAGGAAGATGAGATGTCGCACGCAGCATGATAAATCCAACCAAAAAACATTGGCCATTGATGATGATTTTTCGGCCCTATATGATCAATACACTGACACATGGTGGCCTTTCACATTTTGAGACTATGTTCCCTGAGGTGCTAGGAAAATATATACAAGGAGGTCTCCATCCTAGTAATTGTCTACTCTTGGAACTTCCAGCGTAATGCCAATGAGCAACCAAGTGGGCCCAATGTTACCTCCAGCTCCTGAAGCATTACCTGAAAGGGTGCAGCGGCTAGAAAATTCAACTCCAGAGGTGGCCTCCCAAGTGGAAAAAGTGCCAAAACAACCAGCTAGTGGAGCGGCAGCGGTGAACATCCTCTCGTCTAGACCTCAGTACAAGTTTACCATGGGCACATCACAGCCTGCTACCCCAACCTTCTCTCCCTCCTTTGAAAAAGCTACAATGCCAAAAGAAAAGAAGAGGAAGAGGAGTGAAAAGGCCAAGTGGCCTAGAGAGTCTACATAGCAAATGACCACATCACGGATAGGGACAACCACACCAAAAATCATCTTTTTGGATAGCCCTGAAGTAGAAGCAGAAACTTGGGCTGCAAATGTCCTTCAAATAGCGGCTCAGGTCGAGCCCATAGGTACATCCACTTACCTGATCCCCTAAATCATAGTCGGCCCTACCATAACGCTATCCCCAATTTTATCAGGGCAAGCCATAGTCCTGTTCTCTTCATCTCAGACCACCCAACCCTCGTACAACCCCCATTCCTTTAACCAATTTTCCCAAGACCCGAACGCTTTTCAGTCCCTCAGCCAAACCCTAGACCCTTCACCTATGGCCAGTGCTGAAGCTATATGTACATCGCTGTGCTACTCACCTCCATTGTTCAAAATCCCACAAACACCCTCCACTTAGCTGCTCACTTCCCCTAGGACCCGATCACCCTCAAAAGTGACCACAGCTTTCGGAATACCTCCTACATCACTGTTTGGAGAAAAAATGCCACAACAAGATTAGATACTTGTTGGCAATTTTGGGTACCTTGGGTACATTGCCTTTGCTCTAAGTGTAGATGTTGTCATTGATGTCAAGAAGGTCTTGAAGCAATCTGGTTTGATGTCAAAGAAATTGTTTTGATGAAGGTTTCAGTTTGGACAGTGAGTTTCCAAGAAGATCAGAGTAGCCCAGTTGCAAAAAGATCAAGAAAAATACAAGTAAGAAAAAGTATGCAGGCGGCTGGAAAAACTATCACGATTTCGCGACATGTTTGAGGAGAGAGAAAATTCGAACAAAACTGTCACGATTTCGTGACATGTTGGCAGAGAAGGAGAGCAAGTTGGAAAGTGTCGCGATTTCGTGACATGTCGCATTTTCGCGACTCGAAAAGTGCAGGAAGGCAGAGAGGGAAAAGTGTCACGATTTCGTGACACATTGCCAGGAAAGTTGTACGGACAAAAAGGTGTCACGATTTCATGACATAATGCAGAAAAGAGAGTCCGCAGTGTGAACTGTCGTGATTTCGTGACAAGATCAAAGAGAGAGAAAGTTATTCAGGAACTGTCATGATTTCGCGACATGATGCAAAATTCCAAGTGAGGACTATCGCGTTTTCGTGACATGCTACAGAGGTCAAGTTGAGGACTGTCACGATTTCGTGACATGCTAAAAAACTCAAAGAGAGAACTATCACGATTTCGTGACATGCAGCAAAGGGAAGAGTCTGAAAGGAGAAGCGTCGCGATTTCACGACAGGTTGCAAGGAAAGCTTTCAAAAGCTGAAAGCGTCACGATTTCGTGATAGGCTAAAAGAAAAGCGTACGGATGGTGAAAGAGTCATGATTTCATGACAGAAACTGGAAGCAGGTCTTCTATAGGAGAAGTGTCACGATTTCATGACAAAAGCAGAGAGGAAGGCTATGAAGACAAAAGCATCGTGATTTTGTGACATGTTCCAGTTTTACGGGTGTAAGGCAGAAAGAAGCGCAAGGCAGTAGAAGTGTCATGATTTCATGACAAAAGTTGAGAGGAAGGCCATGAAGACTAAAGTGTCACGATTTCACGATAGGAGTGAAGATGACATCAGCAAAAGATAGAAGTGTCACGATTTCATGACAAGGACGTTGTCAAGGCA
The DNA here is from genome assembly GCA_028583015.1 of Wollemia nobilis. Lineage (NCBI taxonomy): Eukaryota > Viridiplantae > Streptophyta > Pinopsida > Araucariales > Araucariaceae > Wollemia > Wollemia nobilis. The sequence continues at coordinate 7,860,929 of JAQPPZ010016858.1, read as the reverse complement.
GGCAAAAGCAAAAGTGTCGCGATATCGTGACAAAAGCCATAAGGTAGTGTATGGTTGCAAAAATGTCACGATATCATGACATGTTGTAGTTTCACGGTAGAAGCTACAGGTGAGTTCCAGAGGCGGTTGAAGGACAGAGTTAACTTTGAGCCGACAAAATTAAATCTAGGCCGACGCAGCATAGGGTTTTGTAGCCGATGAATTCTAGGGTTATAGCCGACTAAGATTGAGTGTTTTGATCTTAGAATTTATGCTATAAAAGGAGGACTATTTTTGAGTTTCAGAGTATCGAATGTGAGTATCAAATTTGTGCAAGTGAATTCTGTTGTGCGCAAGAGAGTGAGTCGAGTCGAGTCAATTTGTGCGAAGTGTGCGAGATGCAGCCATAACAGTGCAATTAGCGCAGAAGTGGTGAGTTGATGCGCACTGTGAGAAGTTTGATCGTAGAGTGTTGTATGTTGCTACATTTGTGCAGAGGTGCAAAGGTCGATGTTCGATCGAGTGCAGCTGTAATTGCGTAATAAGAGCGAAGGACTATGTCTTGCAGAATAGAGGAAGAGGAAAATTTGTACCAGATCGAAGGACTATGTTTTGGTGCAAATTCGAGGACCAGCTTTGAGGTGACAGAGTTGAGGACAGAGGTCTCCAACCAGAGCAGGGAAGACAGGTGTCTTCTATGGATAGAGTTCCACTTGCTAAGGGCAGAAGAGGCAGAGGTCTTCTAGAGGATCACCAGCCAGAGCAAAGTTAGGGGAAGGTATCTCCTTTGAGCAGAGGCTCATAAACATTGTAATTGGGAAGGTTTCCCAAAGAATTTGAAATAAACTTTTAGAGAAAAGTTTTGTGGACGTAGCCCAACCTTTTTGGGTGAACCACGTTAAAATGAGTCTTCTATGTGTGATGCTTTCTGTCTTGTTTAATATCATGTTGATGCCATTGCTATCTGAATTTAAAATTATTAAATGGTTAAGTCTTATACTGTTCACCCCCCCCTCTCAGTATAAGTTCATGTTCTTCAATTGGTATCAGAGCAGGTCACTCCAAAAAGAGCCTAACAGCTTGGAGAAGGATCTATCAGAGGAACATATAAATTTAGAAAGAAATGAAGAGGTTGAGTTCGATCTCAAAAGTGAATTCTTCTTGGCCTTGAGAAAGCTTGAGAAACTCAGGGAAGAGAATTCTGTTCTCAAGCATAAATGTCAGGAAGAAGAGATAGCAAGATCAGAATTGTCTCAAAGTGTTATAGATTTCAAAATTCTAGCTGAAGAAGGAAAGAAGGTTGAACAGGTTCTAACAGAGGCTCTAAAAGGAAAGGAAGGCTGATTGTGAGAAACTAGAAGAAGAAATTATGTCTCTTAGAGTGAAGTTGGAACATTTGACTCTCAGACAGAATACTCCATGTGAAAAGAAGGATGGTATCACCATTCATGAAATAGGGTCTTCGAGCAAGATCAATCTTCATCCTGAAGAACAGTGGATTCCAGTTGATCGCAAGAAGAACAATCATCCAAGGCATCAAAACAGGTTACATAATACCTTCCATGGCTATTGTTTTTCCTGTAAGAAATTTGGTCACATAGCTATGCATTGCAATAAATCTCCGAATAGCCATTGTAAGGAAAATGTTAACTCATTTGCACCTCTTATGAACAAAAATATCATGTGTTACAAGTGCAAGAATTTTGGGCATATAGCAAGGATGTGCAGTTTGAATAGATTTAGCTTTGAGTTCACTAAAAAGAGGAATGAGATCAAATCTAAGTCAATGATAGTTCAAAATGCTTTTCATGCTCAAGACAAAGTAGAAAAATGGTATCTTGATAGTGGTTGTTCAAAACATATGACTGGTGAAAAAGAAAAGTTTTTGGTTTTCAAAGAAACAAACAGAGGAACAATCAGTTTTGGAGATAACAGGTCCGCAAAAATCTATGGTAAAGGGACTCTTAGTTTGGATGGGAAATCCAAAACAGAGAATGTGCTCTATGTAGAAGGCCTAAGACATAATCTTCTTAGTGTGAGTCAACTTTGTGATCAAGGGCACATAGTATCTTTCTTTTCAGATAGATGTGAGATAAGTAAAGAAAAAAATGGAAAACTCATTGCTAGTGCTACAAGGACTCCAAACAATCTTTACATGCTAAGTGAGATAAAAAGGGAAAAGTGTTTTATAACTCAAGAAGATGAGAGTTGGTTATGGCATAAAATATTGGGACATTTGAGTTTTGATAATCTTGTCAGTATTAGTAACAAGGAAGCGATCGAGAGACTTGCCTAAAATAAAAAGGCCCCATAACATCATTTGCGGTCCTTGTCAACATGGTAAATAGACCAGAACCAGTTTCAAATCAAAAGGGTATACTTCTTCCAAACCATTGGATCTTATTCATACTTATTTGTGTGGCCCCACTAGAACTCAAAGCATTCAGGGAGATAGCTACTTCATGTTGTTTATAGATGATTATTCTAGAATGACTTGGGTTACTTTTCTCAAAGAAAAATCTGAAGCTTTTGAAAAATTTAAAGCTTTTAAAGAAATGATTGAAAATGAGACTAACAAGAGAATCAAATGCTTAAGATCAGATAGAGGAGGAGAGTTCACTTCAAATGAATTTGTGGAATACTGTGAGCAACACGAAATCAAAAGAGAATATTCAGCAACAAGAACTCCTCAACAAAATGGAGTAGTTGAAAGGAAAAACAGAACTGTTGAAAGTATGGCTAGAGCTATGTTAAATGAGTCAAAAATTTTAGATGGCTTTTGGAGAGAAGCAGTCAGTATAGTAGTTTACATCATCACCAGGGCTCAACTCAGAGTCAATCATCATAAAACTCCCTATGAGTTGTGGAAAGGAAGACCAGCTACAGTAAAACACTTCAAAGTGTTCGGGAGTAAGTGCTTCATCAGAAGGGAAGATCAGAATTTGGGAAAATTTGATCCTAGGTGTGATGAGGGAATTTTTCTTGGATATTCCAGAAAAGAAAGGCCTACAGATGTTTCAACAAAAGAACTCATACTATTGTAGAAAGCATAAATGTAACAGTAGATGAAAAGACAGGGATAAGAGAACCAGTCAAGGAACTGGGTGATGAAATCTGTCAAGAAGAATTCAGAGAGGCTTCAGATGAAGAAGAGGAAAGACAACAACTACTTCCCAAAACTCCTTCATGGTATGTTCAGAAACATCATCCCAAAGACTTGATCATTGGTGATCCAAATAGTAGGAAAACAAGAAGAAGAGTCATTCCTTCACATGATTCTACGAATGTTGCTTTATTGTCTCAGATTGAGCCAAAAGATTTCAGTGAAGCATGTGCAGATAAATTTTGGATAAAAGCAATGGATGAAGAGCTAAATCAAATAGAGAAAAGTGAAACTTGGGATTTGGTTCCTAGACCTAAGGACAAGAATGTCATTGGCACAAAATGGATATTCAGAAATAAACTCAATGAGGACGGAAAGATTGTCAGAAACAAAGCTAGGTTAGTTTGTAAAGGTTATTCTCAAGTAGAAGGTGTTGATTTTGAGGAGACATTTGCACTTGTTGCTCGTCTTGAAGCTATCAGAATGTTTTTGGCCCTTTCTAGTTTCAAATCTTTCAAGGTATTTCAAATGGATGTAAAATCAGCCTTTCTAAATGGGGTGTTGAATGAAGAAGTCTACATAGAACAGCCAAAAGGAGTGTCTCTCTCAGAACAGTCAGACTATGTATGTAAACTAAAAAAGGCCTTGTACGGGTTAAAGCAAGCACCCAAGGCTTGGTACTCAAGACTTGATGGGTATCTTCATGAACAAGGTTTCGGGAAAGGCGTGGCGGATAGCAACTTGTATATTAAGAATGAAGGTGATGATATGTTGATCATAGTTGTCTATGTTGATGATATTATTTTTGGGGGAAATAATACTCGGATGTGCAAAGTTTTTGCCAACACCATGCAGAAGGAATTCGAGATGTCTATGATTGGAGAGCTGTCATTCTTTTTAGGGCTTCAGATTGTGCAATCAAAAGATGGTATATTTCTCTCTCAGGAAAAGTATATCAAAGAAATGTTGAAGAAATTCGGGATGATGGACAGCAAACCCGTGTGTACTCCTATGATTACAAGGTGCAATCTGAGTAAAGATGATGAATCTCCAGCGGTAGATCAAAAGTTGTACAGATCTATGATTGGCAGTTTACTATACAGTACAGCTACCAGACCGGATATCATGCAGGCCATTGGATTAGTTGCAAGATTTCAGGCAGCTCCAAAAGAATCTCATGTTATAGCAGTCAAGAGGATATTCAGATATTTGAAGGGCACTATGGACTTTGGGCTTTGGTATCCCAAAGGTGATGATTTCACCCTCACAGCATATACAGATGCAGATTGGGCAGGTAGTATTGATGATAGGAAAAGCACTAGTGGTGGAGCATTCTTTTTGGGAAAGAGTCCGGTTTCTTGGTTAAGTAAGAAACAACCTTCAGTTTCCTTATCTACAAGCAAGCTGAATACATAGCAGACAGTGGTTGGGTGCACACGAGTTTTATGGATGAAAACCACCTTGGAGGATTTCAAAGTCAAGCATGAACAACCCATCTCCATTCTCTCGTGATAATACAAGTGCCATAAGTATTTCTAAAAATCCGGTAATGCACTCAAGGACGAAGCACATTTCCATCAAATATCATTTTCTAAGGGAGAAAGTGCAAGAGAAGCAGGTCAAGCTAGAGTATGTGCCTACTAAAGAGCAGATTGCAGATATCTTCACCAAACCTCTTCCAAGAGATACGTTTGAGTATCTAAGGGAGAAATTGGGAGTTGTACTCTCACCTCGAAATTAATCACCTCATCAGGAGGTGGGGGAGGGACCAAGCCAAGAGGCTCTTTCTTAGTCCCGAGTCCCAAAGGTGGCCCTTTGCCATTGATGACAAAGGGGGAGAGATATGAGTAAGGGGGAGAGCTTCATAGTGAAGAAGAAAGCTTCAAGTCAGGGGGAGCAAAAACTTCAAAGGAAGATTCTCAGTTGATGGATCAGTTGGTTTCAGTTTTGGCTCTTGACTAGTGTTTTTAGTTAAGGTTTGCCATCAATGACAAAGGGGGAGATTGTTGGCAATTTTGGGTACCTTGGGTACATTGCCTTTGCTCTAAGTGTAGATGTTGTCATTGATGTCAAGAAGGTCTTGAAGCAATTTGGTTTGATGTCAAAGAAATTGTTTTGATGAAGGTTTCAGTTTGGACAGTGAGTTTCCAAGAAGATCAGAGTAGCCCAGTTGCAAAAAGATCAAGAAAAAGACAAGTAAGAAAAAGTATGCAGGCGGCTGGAAAAACTGTCACGATTTCGTGACATGTTTGAGGAGAGAGAAAGTTTGGGAAAAACTATCGCGATTTCATGACATGTTGGCAGAGAAGGAGAGCAAGTTGGAAAGTGTCATGATTTCACGACATGTTGCATTTTCGTGACTCGAAAAGTGCAGGAAGGCAGAGAGGGAAAAGTGTCACGATTTCGTGACACATTGCCAGGAAAGTTGTACGGACAAAAAGGTGTCGCGATTTCGTGACATAATGCAAAAAAGAGAGTCCGTAGTGTGAACTGTCATGATTTCACGACAAGATCGAAGAGAGAGAAAGTTATTCAGGAACTGTCATGATTTCGTGACATGATGCAAAATTCCAAGTGAGGACTATCGTGTTTTTGCGACATGCTGCAGAGGTCAAGTTGAGGACTGTCGCGATTTCATGACATGCTAAAAAACTCAAAGAGAGAACTGTCATGATTTCATGACATGCTAAAAAACTCGAAGAGAGAACTGTCATGATTTCACGACATGCAACAAAGGGAAGATTCTGAAAGGATAAGCATCGTGATTTTGTGACAGGTTACAAGGAAAGCTTTCGAAAGCTGAAAGCGTTGTGATTTCATGATAGGCTAAAAGAAAAGCGTACAGATGGTGAAAGAGTCACGATTTCATGACAAAAACTGGAAGCAGGTCTTCTATAGGAGAAGTGTCATGATTTCACGACAGAAACCGAGAGGAAGGCTATGAAGACAAAAGCATCATGATTTCATGACATGTTCCAGTTTTGCGGGTGTAAGGCAAAAAGAAGCGCAAGGCAGCAGAAGTGTCACGATTTCGCGACAAAAGCTGAGAGGAAGGCCATGAAGACTAAAGTGTCACGATTTCACGACAGGAGTGAAGATGACATCAACAAAAGATAGAAGTGTCACGATTTTGCGACAAGGACATTGTCAAGGCAGGCAAAAGCAAAAGTGTCGCGATATCATGACAAAATCCATAAGGTAGTGTATGGTTGCAAAAATGTCACGATATCATGACATGTTGTAGTTTCACGGTAGAAGCTACAGGTGAGTTCCAAAGGCGGTTGAAGGACAGAGTTAACTTTGAGCCGACAGAGTTAAATCTGGGCCGACGCAGCATAGGGTTTTGCAGCTGACGGATTCTAGGGTTACAACCGACTAAGATTGAGTGTTTTGATCTTAGAATTTATGCTATAAAAGGAGGACTATTTTTGAGTTTCAAGGTATCGAATGTGAGTATCGAATTTGTGCAAGTGAATTCTATTGTGCGCAAGAGAGTGAGTCGAGTCGAGTCGATTTGTACGAAGTGTGCGAGATGCAGCCATAACAGTGCAATTAGCATAGAAGTGGCGAGTTTATGCACACTGTGAGAAGTTCGATCGTAGAGTGTTGTATGCTATTACGTTTGTGCAGAGGTGCAAAGGTCGATGTTCAATCGAGTGTAGCTGTAATTGCATAATAAGAGCGAAGGACTGTGTCTTGCAGAATAGAGGAAGAGGACAATTTGTACCAGATCGAAGGACTATGTTTTGGTGCAAATTCGAGGACCAACTTTGAGGTGACAGAGTTGAGGACAGAGGTCTCCAGCCAGAGCAGGGAAGATAGGTGTCTTCTATGGATAGAGTTCCACTTGCTAAGGGTAGAAGAGGCAGAGGTCTTCTAGAGGATCACCAGCCAGAGCAGAGTTAGGGGAAGGTATCTCCTTTGAGCAGAGGCTCATAAACATTGTAATTGGGAAGGTTTCCCAAAGAATTTGAAATAAACTTTTAGAGAAAAGTTTTGTGGACGTAGCCCAACATTTTTGGGTGAACCACGTTAAAATGAGTCTTCTATGTGTGATGCTTTCTATCTTGTTTAATATCATGTTGATGCCACTGCTATCTGAATTTAAAATTATTAAATGGTTAAGTCTTATACTGTTCACCCCCCCTCTTAGTATAAGTTCATGTTCTTCAATGCTGGAAGACCTTGACTTCATGTAGATCATAGATTATCAACCCCTCATAGCAAAGGCCATAGGGTGTTCCACCTCTTTCCTTCATGGCGTCAAATGTAGAAGAGCTAAGGAAATAACTATCCCGATGAAGTGCACCAAGTACGACTTGGATAGGAGGGTGTTGAGAACTAAAAAGTTGGTTCCAAAAGTAAAGAAGCCCCTCTGAGAAATGACTAAGGTGGATTATGAACACCAAGTCAAGAAGAAAATATTTGAAGATATAAATGAGGAGTATGAAATCAATTACATTCATAACAAAACCCATAATCTCCTTCTCAAGTGACTTGAGAGTCAGGAGGCACTGTTTCAGCTAAAAAATACTTCAAGGTAGCTGGAGGAAGATTTGTCTAGGGCCACCGCATAGTTGGAGTCTGCACAACAAGAAATTAATGACCTAAAATCCTAGCTCACCGCCTCTCAGTAGGAGGTCGTAGCACGAAGATAGACAGCTAAAAAATTATCAGAGGAGAAAAGAGCAGTGCTTTGGAGTAGGTCTCCCAGCTCTAGGATTCGTTAAGGCAGGCTAAGTCTCAGCTTGAGGAGAAAACATCCCAAACGATGACCTTTTTTAAGAATATGATCAAGATAATGTGGGCTGGTTTGCTATAGGGTTGCAGGGCCAACATTTTTAGGTCCATATCGGTCTTGGATTTCACATCCAGGATCCAAGAAGTATCTGCCCAAGGAAATCTTGTGGTAGAGGAGGTCAAACACCAAGTGAAGCAATGGCTGGACTTGGCAATGAAACTTGAGGAGTACGAGTGTAAGGGCCTTCGATTTCCCCCTATGTCCCAAATTACCCTAGAATGGGTAGATGCAAGGGTAGCCTTGCATAATTATTTTGAAAAAACAAAGAAAATAAGTGTCACCAAGAAAATATTGGATGCATTAGACCATGAAATGAGCATTTGCTTGGCCCCCTTTAACGCTCTTTCTGAGCACGGTTGCCCGAGCTTCATCAAGGATGGAGAGTTTCTAACCCTTGAGCAAGTGAAGCTGAATTGGCTATCTTTTGAGGTAGACATGTCAAAAATTGACAACTGGGCCAAGCCAATCCAGGAAACTTAGGTCACCCAGATGGTGTCTAGGTATTGCAAGATCAACACCTCCCTCAAGGAGTTGGGAGAAAGATACCACACCATCGACATGCATGCGGTCACAGCATTCAGAGAAATGCTGAAAGATACCAATGACTTAGGGCCATTTCAGGCAGTAGTCTGGGACCAAGCCAAGGCCGCATACAATCATGTCCTTGAACGGGAGCAGCCGGCCGAGCAGGAGGGTGACAGTGAAGACCATTCAGGTTCAGAAGGAGGAGAAACAGAAGAAGCAACTATAGAAAGCGGATCTGAAGAAGAAAAGTTGCCTAAGAAAAATCAATCAAAGCAATGAAGAGCAGGGGAAGGGAGTTCCTCTGCACCCAAAGGATGAAGGCTTGGTTCTTTGAGTTGAGGTGAGCTCAACACCCCATGAGCTACCAGGAATGTTGCCACATTTTGCACGGGGTGCCATGTTTTCAATTTTTGTAAGTATGCTGCTCTTCCTTCCCTCCATATCCTTTAACTTTCTCCACTATTCCCTTTCTCCCCTTGTATCAATTGCATTCCTACATTTTTCCCCCAGTTATTTCTGTAGTCAGAAGTCCCAAAATAGATCTCACATTCCCTAAAAAATTCTAAGTCTAAGAGTGCAACCCGACTTTGTAGCGAAGTCAGGGTGCACCCTTAAGTACGAGCGCACTAGGGAATGTGAAGTACGAAATCAGGCTAGAAATGAGTAGAATTTGGCTAATTATGGGAGCGCAACATAAATTTGTAGTGAAGTCAGTGTGCACTCCTCTTCTTGTGTGCATTTGGGAAGTAGTGTCTCCAGAAATCAGCTAAGTGCCGGAGCAAAACCTGACTTCGCAGCGAAGTCGGGTTGTGCTCCCCTTATTGCACGTAGTCTGAGTAGCAACTAAATTGACTAAGTACTGAAGTGCACAACCCAAATTCACAATGAAGTTGGGGTGCACCCTCTGACCTATGCATAGTTGGGCAAGATCCATTAAGCAGCCCAAAAAATGGCTAAGGCACGGAGGCCTCCCGAACTGTGATGTTCCCCACTTGCACTATCCAATTTCGCTCTGATCCCAGGCGAAGTTGGACATAAAGGAAAGACTACCTTTCAAGGCAGACATGTGTCCCTCATCAGAATTTGACAAGTGTTTAGCATCGGGATTCGATCCGAGATGTGATAGGAAAAGGACAAACATGGGCCAAATCACCTCCACCAACTGCCCTCATTCAAGCTAACGTAAAGTTCCATCTATCATAGCTATGCACATTCATGCTGACTCAAAGTCTCATCAACTACACTACCACATAGCTACCAAGTCTTTAGGTGAACCTTGCTTCCAATACAATCCTTGTCTACAGGAGTCAGCATCAACAGCTCTTTCGCCAATTTTGTCACCTTTTGTCAGCTCTGGGATTTTGTGCCCAAGATTGTAATTGTGGGGAAACTATGCTATAAATAGTCGTGCTACTTCATTGTAAATGGTGGAAGAGGAATATCCTACTAGGGAACCATTGTAGCTATATGTTTGCCTCTGAATGCAAGACACACACTTGGCTCTATTTTACTGTTGTCATTTTTTATGCTACCTTTACTTGATATTTTTGCCTCATGTTTCTTATTTCATTGCTTACTATTATTCTAAACTCTGGATTTCAATATTTAATGATTAAGTATTCCTGGATTGCATAGATAGAGGATACATATGGTGCATGATAGTGGTAGTTTCTATTGTGTGTTCTGTATTGGATTGTTGTTAGTAGTGGTGATTGATTGTTGCCATGTTGCTTATTCCCCCCACCCAACTCAAATCACATTTGAATCTCTTTTCGTATTTTTATCTCTTTCCTGTACTATTAGCTAAAACAACTGAGAAAACCCATAGGAAGCCAGCCTTCTCCAAACATTAGCACGGAAGGCATTCCTTCCTTATGGCCTTTCAATATGGTGGATGAATCTAGGGTGCATTTAACCAAATCCTTTTCTAATGGCAGATTTGTAACCAACAGGTTCATTGTTCCTCATAGGGATAGAATACTTCACAAGTAAATAGAATTCTACTCATCTCTCATTGTATAGTATTGATTCCAAAAAGTAATATTTACAAACAACCTTGAACTCCATTATAATACTTCTCTATATTATATCACGACTTCATTTAACACATAGGTATGTAGTCTATTAGAAGATAAACTTGCAACTTTTTTATCATAAATTCATCAAACAATGCATTGCAACCCAATCAATATTTTTCATATAAGCAATACAAAGAAAAATACACACATATATCAAGAATCATTAAAGAGACCAACCTATCAAATATTTCATCAAATTTAGGTCTCCTTTTACCCTTAACTTCTCCCAATCCTTTTTACCTCCAATGCTCTTGGTTTTTCTCCCTTTCTTCATCCTTTTTTTTCTATTTTTCATTCAGGATCCTTTTTCACTTACTCAACTACCATTTTTTGACTTTTCTAACCTCCATTTCCCATAAACAACATGCAGAATTGCCACTTCAACTTGGTCTCAAAATTCGTTGGGCATTTTCTTCCCCTTGTTGATTAAAGATAATTTAGTTTTATCTTTAAGATAAAAAGGAAGCCAATATCAATATCATACAACATTTTAAATCAATTTCCCTTTTTTTAATTTTCTTTCTTTTTGCTATGCTAATATCATCATGTATAAAATTTTTATTATATATTTTATTTCATTTTAAATATATTATTTTTATATCTACTTTGAATTTATTCAATTATAACCTTTCAATATCCTCTTCCATGAATTCAATATAGATATGAAATGAATTTCAAATTATCAACATGGCTCCCATGTCTTTGGCATCTTCTTTGCCACCACAATTCAAATATATATATATATATATATATATATATATATATATATATATATATGCACCATACAAATCCAATAATTCCCATAATGAGAAACAAACATGATGCACCTATATGATATGCAATTGTGTGAGCTTCCATGTACTCATGGTCCAAATCATCACTTCCCCCTTAAATTTTTTATTGACTCTCTTCTATTCGTCGAAGACATGCTCCTGGTCCTACATGCACAATTACCATCATGAATACCACATTTTATAGGAAAAGGAAAGTATAATTCATCAATTTATTTATAATTAATGGTTGTGCAAGGAGGGTCATTACATTTTCCCCTACTAGAAACAAACAAAGTCCCTATGTTTCATGCATGATTAAAAGAAATAAATTAAAATATATAAATATATATTCATTCATATAATCATATATTTATTCATATAATCATCTGTATAAGTCCATTCAAAAATCATACATCATGTAATCATATTCATTCACAATATTATCAGTAACTCAAACCTATTTGCACAATCCATTCACATGATGCTTAATTTTACATTCAACCATATATCCATGCATAAACTAAAATATACACAAAATAACTCTACTCAGTAGTCTAGATTCTCATACACACATATACATCATCGATGCATATAAAATATTTTAAAATATTCATGTCTACTCAAATAGATAGGAAAACTATTTCTGCATATCAACCACATTCTCCCATGTGGTATTTTTGTTTGAGTAGAGGCCCTATTGGACCCAACATTGCTATATGCTTCTCTTTCTCAAGTTCTTGGTCCTATAACCAAGAATTCAAATTGGCCAAACTTTAATTTTTAGTGGATCAAACATTTGCAAATTGGAAACATCCCACTTGTGAGTGAGATTAACAATGAACTTCCTAAGTAGGGACACATGGAAGACATTATGGGTTTTGGATAAGCTTGGTGGCAGAGCAAGTTTGTAAGCAATGTGACTTATTTTTCCTATAATTTCAAATGGACCCACATATCTAGGGTCAAGTTTGGAATATTTTATAGAAATTCTAGTAGATTTCATCCTTAAGAACACTCTGTCACCTACAAAGTATTACTTTGATGTTATTTTGAGGTCCACGTAGCTATTTTGGTGATCTATGACCTCTTTCAACTTTTTTTAAATTCTTTTTAATTGATATTTCATTTCTTTTATAGTATCCAGTCCGATCACTATGCAATCTTCTAGATTATACCATGACAAGGAAATCCTAGATCTTCTTCCATACAGGTCTTTAAATGGTACTATACCTAGTGATGCATGATAACTATTATTGTATGCAAATTCATCTAGGTACAAATAATCTACCCATTTAGTATGTTGATCCATACAATACATTCTCAACATATCTTCTAAAACTTGATTCACATTTTCAATCTATCCATTTGTCTTAGGGTGATAGACCGAGCTGATATTTATTTTGGTACCTAAAATTTCATGTAAAGCCTACTATAATTCTAAGGTAAAGCGAGAATCTCTAGCGGGTGCATCATATTTTACGTTCCTAGGTATGTAATGTGTGACCTTGGTTAACTTATCCACAACAACCAGGATTGCATCATGCCTAAAATTTATTTTAGGTAAACCAACTATAAAGTCCATTGAAACCACATACCATTTCTACATAGAGATATCATGTGGGTACAAATATCTTGTTGGGTGCAAGTGTTATGCTTTAATTTTTAAATATTTCAAACACCTAGCCACATAATCATTAATACCCTTTTTTATTCCTAGCTAGTAATAGGCCTTCCTTAAGTTCTCGCACATATTCACGTCACTAGGATGCACCAATTTGGAACAACTAGTCTACTCTAATAATACAACAAATCATATCTATGTATAAAATCTATATTTTTTCTAGGTTTTTGCTCTATTTGATCTTGACGTGTCTAAAAAAATTCATATTTCTATTGCAAGTCCTTAATATGATCTATCATATCATAATGATATTTCATCATTGCAACAATATGTCCTCTCCTACTTAGAGCATCACCAATATTATTCTCCTTACCCTTGATATATGCGATACCAAAATAATACTCAACCAAAAACTCCATCGATCGATGCTATCTAGCCTTAAAAAAGGGTTGAGTAAAAATATACCTTTAAATCAGATTATTTATGTTGAGTTCAAATAGGTTTCCAAGAAAATGATGTCTCCAAATCTTAGGATCATGCATAATTGTTGGCAACTCCAAGTCGTGAGTAACATAGTTTACCTCATGTCTTAAGTTTTCTTTATTCAAAGGTAATGATTGCTTCATCTTGGGTCAAAATCCCTCCTAATCCTTTGATTGATGCATCTGTACACACTATAAACCTCTTAGAAATATTAGGTAACTGTAGAATTGGTGTGGTCATCAACCTCTATTTTAGAGTTCTAAAGGCTTCTTCGCACTATTCTATCTACTTAAAAGCATTTAATTTTCTTTTAAGGTTTGTGATAGGTTGAGAAATATTTGAGAAAACTCTAACAAACCATTTGTAGTAACCTACTAATCCCATAAAACTATGCATCTTAGTTACATTTGTGGGTGCAAGCTAGTCAATAATTGCTTCTATCTTCTTGGGACCTAAAACAATCCCCTCAATAAAAACTATGTGCTCCAAATATTGTATTTGAGGAGTGTAAAATTCACACTTTGATAGCTATCCATACAATTGATTCCTCCTAAGTATTTCGAGTACAGTTATCATATATTGATTGTGCTCCTTCTTGTTCCAAGAATAGTTTAGTATGTCATCCATGAACACAAGCATGAAACAATCTAGCTACTCTTGAAATACACTATTCATGAGATCCATAAATGCAACTAGGGAATTAGTCAACCTAAAAGGTAGGAATGTAAAATTGTAATGTCCATACCTTATCCTAAAATCTATTTTATGTGTGTTTTTCTTGAATCCTCAACTGATGATAACTTGATCTAAGGTCAATTTTTGAGAAGATGGTTGTTATTTTTAGTTGATTAAAATGATCATTTATTCTAAAAAATGAGTACCTATTCTTGACAGTAACATTATTTAATATATGATAGTCTATGTATAGTCTGAAGGTTCCATATTTCTTTTTAGCAAAAAAAAACAAGAGCACCCCACAATGACACACTAGGCTTAATAATCCCTTTCTCTAACAAATCCTAAAGTTATGTCTTCAGTTCTTGTAACTCTATAGGATTCATCCTATATGGTGCTCTATCAATAGGTGTAGCTCCAAGTAATAACTCTATAGAAAATTCAAATTATCTTTGAGGAGGTAAACTAGTTAGGTCCTCCAGAAACACATCCGTAAAATCACTCAAAATAAGATGCTTGTGGAAGAGGTTATTCTCAGCTCCAGTTTCTTCTTTCTTTTTCATATTAACTACATAGATCATACCCCTCTTATTTAGTGCCTTCTTCACTTATATAGAAGATAAAAGATGTGGCTTAATGGAACTATGATCATAGTGAATTCTAATCCTTTGATTAAATTTATTTGTAAACTCCAACCATCTATCTTCAATACTCAAGAAAGTGTTTTAGGAATACAAGCTTATACTAAGAGGGGCGGTGAAAAATATAAGACAAAATTTTGCTTTTCTTTCCAAAATAATATTATCCAATATTGTCAAATTCAATATATTTCCAAAGTAGTATTAACCAATATCATCAATAGAAGTAGAAAAACAATGCACATATTATCACACACAAGAGAGACACAGGTTTATCATGGTTCAACCAATGTGGGTTACATCCATGAAAAACATATTTCTTCTAAATTTTCTCAACAAATCTCTTGGGAACAAAATCCCTATTACAATATTTATGGACCTCTTTTCAAAGGATATCCCAATCCCCTATGCTCAAGTTTGTGGATCTCTATCCATAGGAGAACTCTATCCCCTCAACTTTGGTTTGTGGACCTCTATCCACATGAGAACTCTATCCATAGGAGAACTATATCCCCTCAAATCTGGTTCATGGACCTCTATCCACAAGATAAATCTATCCCCTCAATTCTTTTTTGTGGACCTCTATACATAGGATAATTCTACACCCTCAACTCTGGTTTGTAAACCTCTATCCAAAGAAGAACTCTATCCCCTCAACTCTGATTCATGGAACTCTATCCATAGGAGAACTCTATCCCCTCAAATCTAGTTTTTGGATCTATATCCATAGGAGAACTCTATCTCCTCAACTCTATTTCATGGACCTCTATCCATAGGGGAACTCTATCCCCTCAACTCTGGTTCATGGACCTCTATCCATAGGAGACACCTCTCATCTCTGCTCTAGTTTGTGGATCTCTATCCACAAGAGACACCTCTCCTCTCAACTCTGGTTCATGGAACTCTATCAATAGGATACACCTCTTCTCTCAAATCTAGTTTACAACAAAGCTAGCTCGATACTCTACTCAAAAAATACTCCAAGTATTAATACAAGGCTTGCTAAAATATGTAACAAAATCTACTCAAATCATTGCTCCAATCTGCACCAAGCCTACTCACAAGGCTTGCTCAAATAAAAAAAAA
Organism: Wollemia nobilis; assembly: GCA_028583015.1. Classification (NCBI taxonomy): domain Eukaryota; kingdom Viridiplantae; phylum Streptophyta; class Pinopsida; order Araucariales; family Araucariaceae; genus Wollemia; species Wollemia nobilis. The sequence continues at coordinate 7,845,167 of JAQPPZ010016858.1, read as the reverse complement.
ACTTGCTCACAAATCTACCCAAATATACACCAAACCTACTCACATGGCTTGCTCAAATTAGCAATACAAATTTCTCACAAATTTGTTCAAATATACACCAAGCCTACTCACAAGGCTTGCTCAAATATACTCTCAAATCTTACCTAAAATTGCTTCAATTATTCTCACAATACTTGCTCAATTCTACCTCAAACCTACTTCAAGTCTTCTCACAAGACTTGCTCAAATATACCTCAAACCTATTTCAAGTATTCTCCTAAGACTTGCTCAAATCTACCTCAAACCTGTTTCAAGTCTTCTCCCAAGACTTGCTCAAATTTGCCTCAAACCTATTTCAAGTCTTCTCCCAAGAATTTCTCAAATCTGCTCACTTATCTCTACTCAATTCTACTATAACACATGCTTAAAACTGCTCATAACACATACTCAAGTCTACTCATAACACATACTCAAATATTGCTCATAACACATACTCAAATTTACTCATAACACATACTCAGATCTTGCTCATAACACATACTCAAATCTTGCTCATAATCTATTCTTTGATCAAAGTACTTCAGACATATTCTACCCATAATTCTTGTTCAAGAAAACATAAAAAATGATATGCAATACAATTTCACAATATGTTCTTTCCAAATATCACTCAAGTCCAATGCACAAATTTCTTCATAAAACTATCCTATAACCTTTGTAAATTTATCTCAATATCAGTCAAATCTAGTACACAAATTTACTTCACAAAAATACTCTTCGTTCCTTGCAAACTTGCTCTAAAAAATTAAACATAATAATGCACAAATTTTCTTTACAAAAATGTTTTATAACACTTTCTCATTCACATTCAATATCACTCAAACCAATTCCCAAATGCTTCACAAATTCATTCAAATAATGAGGCACAACTTATTCACAAACCCTAGCGCATACGTTTCCAATCTCATTCAACAATGAAGCACAACTTGTTCTCAAACCCTAGCACATATATTTTCAACAATGATCATATATAATCCTTATTTCTTCACCTTATGATTTAAAAATATTTGCTCAACCAAAAACCTTAAAGAAATAATAATATCACCATACCTCTTAACTTGCTTTGATGAAGGCATGCCCTCAAAAACCTACCTCAGAAGGATTTCCCTTTCAAAGTACCACTTCAAAACTGGTTAGTAGATATCTCTTCCAAATCACCCACATTAAGTTTGTATTCAATTAAATGTCCTCGATAGAATTTTAAAATAATGCTCTATGACTCTCCTTTTTTTCTCAAAATATAAAGCATCAAAAATGTCTCCAATTTATTTTCCACCACAGAAAAATTACAATAACAAATTGAACCACAATAACACCTTATAACTCCTTTCACAAAAAATAATTCTCAACACACCACAATATTTCTTATAGCATTCAACAAACCAAAGTACAATTTACAATTATTTAAATCAATGACATACATCTCATGCCTCCTACTTTCATAAACTAATTTCTCAATACAATTACCATTACAAGGCATAATTACAATATTGAAATTACCACATACATGTTATAACTCCTACTTGAAATAAATTGCTTTATAATGCACTCAAACTTTCAAGGTGTAAATCATAATATAAACTCTATCTCATGCACAAGTCACAGCCAGATATCTGAATTTAAATTTCATGTTGTCCTTTTGAACTTAAAATATAAAACAAAAATTTAACCTAATGAATCTCTAATACAAGTGAGTGGAGTGCATACCTTATACCTTAGGATAATTTTAATTAAAAAATATTTGCTCTCACTGTCGTAGTCACTATGAATTGAACCTGCCACCTCTTGTTGGCATGCATCCTAGTTCAATTCTAGGCTACCATGTGGGCTAGCTGCCCACACAACAACCAAAGTGCACGAATCATGTTTTCAACCTGCCTCTGCAATGCTATATCCATATCAGAAAAAATATTCACCAAAATGACCCTACCATGCCTTGAACCCATGACTTCTTCTCTTGCAGTGACTTAGTGTAGGGAATCCCTATCGTCTGGGCTAGCTTACCAGATGAAACATCCACCATGTACACTCCCTTTTGAATTGTAAGTTTATCCTTTAAAAAATGTGCACCTTTATCCTTTCTCTCCTCTCTACCTCTATGATAGAAATGCGACCATAATATTTTGAATGGTGCTTGCACACTTCTTAGCATACACAAATAATTTATGGTCCATATATATGTCCTTTCCCTTCTATTTTATGACATCAACGCTTAGAAATGTAAAATTAGAAATGATCATTTTTAACCTTTGTCACTTCAACTTTTCAATATATTATTTAATTATAATAATTTAAATCTTACAATATCTAAATATCATAATTTAAACTTTTAACCTTTGGCCCAAAATATTTTCTTACTTTTGTCTCAACTCTTAAACCCTTTATGCTTCTTATAATATTTAAAAATTAAATATTATAATCCTTCTTCTCTTCTAGGTCTTTGTCCTTCTTATAATATTTAAAAATAAATATTATAACCCTTTTCTTAAAACCATTTCCTTTCCTTTGAGATATATTTTTCCATGAATAAATGTCCAACCATAGAAGAATATTTTTGCCTTACCAAGTTCTTTGACATCAACCTTTTGACATCAATGAAAACTCAATATGCTCAATATTTCCAACAATCTCCCCCTTTGTCATTGATGGCAACCCTTCTAAAATATTTTCTTTTACTACCACTAAATTACAAATTTGCTCCCCCTAAGAAGCTACTCCCCCTTACTGATTTATCTGCCCCTTACTAAAACTCTCCTCCTTTGATATCAATGGAAAATGGCTCCTTTGGGGCTAAAAATAAGACTCTTATCTTAGCCCCCTCACCACCTCCTCTCCTTGAGGTGATCAATTTTGGGGTGGTAGTAAGACCACTCCCAAATTACAATGCTCTTTTCCTTTCTCCACTTTATTCCACATTTTTTTAGTCATACCTCTTTGAAACTTTTGACCATTTTTTTCCTTGCTTGTCTTACAAGGTTATGGAAACATTGTTCTACACCACTTTGCTTTATACCCAAAATTATTGCAATTGTAACACATGATTTTGTAGTTTCTGAATGGTGCATATGACCTAAATTTGTTTTTTGTGAAGCCATAATCATTTCTGCCAGGAATCCTTCAATGTATAGCTTTGTGACCAAAATGATTACATGAGAAACAATGCCCTTGGAAGAGATATTCATCTTGTCTTGAAAAATCTGGTCTCTTGGTCCTTTCTTTGCCTTCTCTCTGATGATCCTTGTTTCTTGTTTGTGCATTGTTTTATTTCTCAATGATGCTTCCACTCCTCAACTTATCAAAATTGGTCTTATGTTCTTCTTCAATATATTCCTTTGAAACTTCCTTTTATTTTGAGCTTGACTTCTCTTTTTGTATCTCTTGACCTTCTTCATAGACTAGTCCTATTTTTATAAATGAAAATATTTCTGCTTTGATAATGTTATACAAATATTTTGAACTTTTCCCAAACATATGCAGCTTATCCTTAGAATATTTCACTTCATCCTTAGAGAAACCACTTCATGTTCTAATATTTCACATTATAACTCTTTTACCTCTAACTTTTTAACCATAATTTCTTCAAATCTCCTTGCCTTAACTTTTAAGTTTTTGAGATCTTGTAGAAGCTTTTCCTTTATTTCCTCATCTTCTTGAACTTGAGCCTTCAGTCTTGAGTTCTTCTTTCTAACTCCTTTCAACTCTCTAAGAGCAACAATAAGTTCTTCTTCGAGGTCAACTTTGGATTCTTCTTTTTTTTGTGAACCTTCCTCTAGGTCTTCAATTATAGGAGCATCTTATTTTTCTTCTACTTTGTTATAAATATCTTCTACTTTATCTTCAATAGGAGTGTATTCTTCCTCTTCTATTACAAAAAATAGAATCTCTTCTTTTTCACTATCTGAGAAACTTTCATCACTATCACTTGAAGCACTACTTGCTTCTTCAACATAGAAACTCTTATTGTGCCTTTGAAAAATCTTCTTTTCATGCTTGTCTTGACCATACCTATTGTTTTTATACCTATTTTTTTTTCTTCCTTTTTATTATAATATTGTTTCTCTTCACTGCTACTACTTCTAGCTTGTGGACAATTAGGTGCATAGTGACCAAAGTTATCACAAGTAAAACATTTTACAATATTCATATCTTTGTGTTTTCTCGAGACCTTAATTCTTCTCACATAGTTTCTTCAGCACTGCTTGAATCATAACTTGATTTTGGTTTCTTATATTTTGTCTTCTTTGAAACTTTGAATGATGTCTCTTTCTTGGAATTTTGATCTTTTTCCAGTCATCATCTCATAAGTTGTGATAATTATATGTAAATCATCCATGGTTAACTTAGCGAGATCCTTCATCTCTTCCATTGTTAAAACCTTTGCATCATACAACATAGAAAGTTATCTTAATACTTTATGAGCAATAGTAGAGTCCTCAATTTAGAATCCAAGTCCATGCATGGTATTAAAAACTTCATCAACATGAAATAAGTATTTAGTAATATCTTCCTAATATTTCATCTTTAATTCTTAAAACCTTCTCTTGTGAGTTTGAAGTTTTGCCAACTTAACCTTGATATCTCCTTCATATGTTTTCTTCAATTTATCCCATATTTATTTTGCTAATTTGCATTGCATAACTTTCACAAAATCTGATTCACATAATCCACTTAATATTCCATTCATAGCCTTGGCATTATTTACATATAGTTGCTTGCCATCCTTATCTGTGGGATGAGTAGTTGTAGGTTTGAATACATCCTCAAAAGATTGTCATTTTTTATATCCTTGTACCATTAAATAATTCTTCATCCTCATAATCCATAAAGCATAATTATTCCCATCAAACATTGGAGCCTTATTTGTTGAATATCCATTATGAGAAGCCATTTGTGTTCCTGTAAGATCTTCCTTCAAGCTGTTAGAATTTTTTGAAGGAACCCACTCTGATACCAATTGAAGAACACAAGATTATACTGAGAGGGAGGTGAATAGTATAAGATAAAATTTTTATTTTCTTTCCAAAATAATATTATCCATTATTATCAAATGCAATTTCTTTCCAAATTAGTGTTAACCAATATCATCAATAGCAGTAGCAAAGTAATACACATATCATCACACACAATATAGACAAATATTTAACATGGTTCACCCAATGTGGGTTACATCCACAAAAAATATTTCTTCTAAATTTTCTCAACAAATCTCTTAGGAACCAAATCCCTATTACAATATTTATGGACCTCTGTCCAAAGGATATCCCAATCCTCTATGCTTAAGTTTGTGGATTTCTATCTACAGGAGATCTCTATCCTCTCAACTCTGGTTTGTGTACCTCTATCTATAGAAATCTATCCCCTCAAATCTGGTTCATGGACCTCTATCCATAGGAGAAATATATCCCCTCAACTCTAGTTTGTGGACATCTATCCACAAGAGAACTCTATCCCCTCAATTTTGGTTTGTGGACCTCTATCCAAAATGGAACTCTATCCTCTCAACTCTAGTTTGTGGACCTCTAACCATAATAGAAATTTATCTCCTCAACTCTGGTTTGTAGATCTCTATCCATAGGATAACTCTATCCCTTAAACTTTGGTTTGTGGATCTCTATCCATAGGAGAACTCTATCACCTCAAATATGGTTTATGGACCTTTATCCATAGGATAACTCTATCCCCTCAACTTTTTTTCATGGACCTCTATCCATAGGAGACACCTCTCCTCTCTGCTTCGGTTCATGGATCTCTATCCATAGGAGACACCGCTCCTCTCAGCTATGGTTCATGGACCTCTATCCATAAGAGACACCTCTCCTCTCAACTTTGGTTTGCTCCAAAGCCAATTCAATACTCTACTTAAAAAATACTCCAAGCCTTCATACAAGGCTTGCTCAAATATGCAAAAAAATATTCTCAAATCACTGCTCCAATCTACACCAAGCCTACTCACAAGGCTTGCTCAAATAAAAAAAAATTGCTCCATAAATATATGCACCAACCCTACTCACAAGGCTTACTCAAATTAGCAATAAAACCTGGTCACAAATCTACCCAAATCTGCACCAAGCCTACTCACAAGTTTTGATTAAATATGCTCTCAACTCTTGCCCAAACCTACTTCAAGTATTCTCATAAGACTTTCTCAATTCTGCTTCAAACCTGCTTCAAGTCTTCTCACAAGACTTGCTCAAATCTACCTCAAACCTATTTCAAGTCTTCTCCCAAGACTTTCTCAAATCTTCCTCAAACTTGTTTCAAGTCTTCTCCCAAGACTTACTCAAATCTGCCTCAAACCTGTTTCAAGTCTTCTCCCAAGACTTTCTCAAATCCGCTCACTTATCTCTTCTCAAATCTACTCTAATACATACTCAAAACTGCTCGTAACACACTCAAATCTGCTCATAACACATACTCAAATATTTCTCATAACACATACTCAAATTTACTCATAACACATACTTAGATCTTTCTCATAACACATACTCAAATATTGCTCATAATGAATGCTTTGATCAAAGTACTTCAAACATATTCTACCCATAATTCTTGTTCAAGAACACATAAAAAATGATATGCAATACAATTTCACAATATGTTATTTCCAAATATCACTCAAGGCCAATGCACAAATTGCTTCATAAAACTACCCTATAACCTTTGTAAATTTATCTCAATATCAATCAAATCTAGTACATAAATTTACTTCACAAAAATACCCTTCATTCCTTGCAAACTTGCTCTCAAATATTAAACATAATAATACACAAATTTGCTTTACAAAACTGGTTTCTAACACTTGCTCATTCACATTCAATGTCACTCAAACCAATTCCCAAATGGTTCACAAATTCATTCAAACAATGAAGCACAATTTGTTCACAAACCATAGAACATGTGTTTCCAATCTCATTCAACAATGAAGCTAAACTTATTCTCAAACCCTAACACATATAAATCCAACAATGATCATATATAATCCTTATTTCTCCACCTTATGATAAAGAAATATTTTCTCAACCAAACACCTTAAAGAAAAAATAATATCACCATACCTTTTAACTTTTTTTGATGAAGGTGTGCCCTCAAAAACCTGCCTCAAAAGGATTTCCCTTTCAAAGTGCCACTTAAAAACTTGTTTGTAGATCTCTCTTTCAAATCATCCACATTAAGTTTTTCTTCAAAAATATGTGCTCAATAGAATCTAAAGATAATTCTCTATGATTCTCCTTTTGTTCTCAAAAGATAAAGCATAAAAAACCTCTCCAATTTATTTTCCACCACAAAAAATTACAATACAAAATTGAACCACAATAACACCTTATAACTCCTTCTTTCACAAGAAATAATTCTCAACACATCACAATATTTCTTATAGCATTCAATAACCCAAGGTACAATTTACAATTATTTAAATCAACAACATACACCTCATGCCTCATCCTTTTATAAAATCATTTTTCAAAACAATTACCATTACAAGGCACAAATTACAATATTAAAATTACCACATACACCTTATACCTCCTACTTGAAATAAATTACTTTTTAATGCACTCAAAATTTCAAGGTGTAAATCATAATATCAACTCTATCTCATGCATATGTCACAATTAGAGATCTAAATTTAAATTTCACGTTGTCCTTTTGACCTCAAAATATAAAACAAAAATTTAACCTTATGACTCCCTAATGCAAGCGAATGGAGTGCATACCTTAGACCTTAGGATAAATTTAATTAAAAAAAATTTTGCTCTCACAATTTTATCCACCATGAATTGAACCTGTCAGCTCTTATTGGCCTGCACCCTAGCTCAATGCCATGCTACCGCATGGGCTAGATACCCACACAACAACAAAAGTGCACAAATCATATTTTCAACCTACCTTTGCAATGCTATATCCATCTTAGCAAAAATATTCACCAAAATGACCCTACCGTGCCTTGAACCTGTGACCTCTTCTCTACCAACGACTTAGCATAGGGACTCCCTACTGTCTAGGCTAGTTGCCTAGATGAAACTTCCACCACACACACTCCCTTTTGAATTGTAAGTTTATCCTTTACAAACATGTGCCTTTGTCCTTTCTCTCCTCTCTGCCTTCATGATCAAAATGTGACCGGAATATTTTGAATGACGCTTACACACTCCTTAGCATATGCAAATAATTTATACTCCATATATATATATATATATATATATATATATATATATATATATATATATATATATATGTATATATATATATATATATATATATATATATATATGTGTGTGTGTGTGTGTGTGTGTGTGTGTGTGTGTGTGTGTGTATATATATATATATGTGTGTGTGTGTGTATATATATATCCTTGCCCTTCGATTTCACGACGTTAGTGTTGAGAAATGTAAAATGATAAATTATCATTTTGAACCTTTGTTGCACAAACATTTCAATATTTTATTTAATTATAATAATTTAAATCTTAAAATATTTAAATACTATAATTTAAACTTTTAACTTTTGGCCAAAATATTTTCTTACTTTTGTCTCAACTTTTAAACCCTTTATTCTTCTTATAATATTTTAAAATTAAAGATTATAATCCTTCTTCTCTTCTAGGTCTTTGTACTTCTTATAATATTTAAAAATAAATATTATAATCCTTTTCTTACCACAATTTATTTTCCTTTGAGATATATTTTGCCATGAATAAATGTCCAACCATAGAAGAATATTTCTGCCTTACCAAGTTCTTTGACATCAATCTTTTGACATCAATGACAACTCAATATGCTCAATATTTCCAATAGTATTATGGTGTTTTAGCCAATCAACACCAAGAATAATATCAAAGGTACGCAGAGGTCCCATATAATTACCAATTGGATTTACCTTGAGGCAAGATAATGTGTGGGTCAAATAAACATTGGTTAACTTGGTAGGTCTAACTTGACCCATACTCCACCTTCTAACCACAAACAAGAAACCCAAGTGTTTTTGGTATGCCCCTCAATAAACTAGTAGAAATAGAACTATCAGTATATCCACTATCTATCAAAATGCGCACATCCTTACCATAAATTTTATTATATAGGACAAATTGAGTAACTTGTACATCAAGCATGGAACTACTAATCACAACAAATATCCTGTGGGTAGTCTCTTTTGGAACTTTTTATTGAAGGTTAGCTCTATGGAAACAATTTTTGGTAAAGTGAGGTCCTCTACAAATATAACAATCATTTGCAGGATCTTTGCTATCCTTGTTGCTATCCTCATTCCTACCTTGAGGTGTAGTAAACTTAGCCTTCTCCTGATCTGATGGTCTCTAATCATTCCTTCTGGGATATCCTTTACCATCCTTCCTAAACATATTACCTTGTATGTTATTTTTTTTTTTGCCTCCTTGCTTATTATGATCTCCTCCTTTAAGCTTCTTGTTCTATTCTTTATCCCACTTCGTAAACCCAACACTCTTTTGCTTCCTAAGTTCATATTTTTCTTTTTTTTAGATAGCTTTTGATAATTAAAATATGTCTTATTGCCCTCTTTGTTAACTTCCTTTTGATGTGCTTAATAAACAATATTAGGGAGGTCTAGAAGGTTAAGCATATTCACCACAATCCTAGTCTTGGGATGCAATCCTAGTATAAAATTTTGTACCTTCATGTCTTCCTTGCTCTCATAATAAAACACATATTTCAATAGTTGTATATATTTTTTATTATAATATCAAACTATAATTAATTCTTGCTATAGGTTAGTGAATTCCCTAAAGTTTTCCACATAATATTGCTTAGTTAGGAATATGTTCTTGAATTTATTAATGAAATATTCACATTTGAGGTCTACAACTTCAATACCCTGCCCCTTCTTAAAGGTATTCCATCAATCTAGGGCTACTTATACCATACTCATAATAGCCAAAGTGGTTTTAGATTTTGATGAAAAAATCACCAGGGAAAAGTATGACCCTAGTTCATTTAGCCAATTCTTCCTTGCATAACCATCACCTTTTCCATTGAATTTGGAAGTCATGACCTTCTTTAGGTCCTTTCCCAACTCATCACTCACTCTGGCACTACCAGTACTAGTTTTTGCAGGTTCATTAGATGTTCCCTCTACCCCACCTATAGGTACCATACCTCTAGTTAAGCCCTCTATTACTTTCTATTATTGGACTGTCAATTCTTGTTGTTAGGCCATGTGAGTTTTCTATTGGGCCATTTCCACATTTTGTTGTTCCATATGATTTTGCAACATTTGAGCTAATTTTTCTATATTTCCATCCTCCCTACTAGGTTCATTTGGTGGGGGTTCATTTAATTGTTTCATTATTCTTTCCATTTGTGGACCTTCCTTTCTTGTTCCTAATCATGGTCCCTTTGGAGGTCTTATGGTGGTTTCATCATACACAACTCCTGTGGGATTTCTCAAAGAACCACCTCGTAACATTGTGCCTTTAGACCTATAGTGAAAAGAAGTAAGTTAACTATTTGATTGTTTTTTATATAAAATAAACAATATTACTCAAATTACTACACTTGAGGATCTCTTCTAGTCAGATACCATATGTAAAAACCCATGTCTACTCACCTGGTTGCACCACATAAATAATCCAAGCAATTTTCAAGGTATTTTTTTACCTAATTTTATTGTTTATTGTAAAAATAGGTTCATGTTCATAGCAATTATGATTCACCCAATGATTATTAACATAAGAAATCAATCAGTACAAGGTATATCTACCACTTTTAGGAACTTGAACTACTACAGACAGTTAGCGAACTAGATGAGATTGACCAAATCCCATAGAGTGTGCCATTTTTTTGAATCAACTTATCTCATTTTACTTCCTATTGATCTGGAATGAGGGTCGATCCATGACTAGGGTTATCCTCTAGTGCCCATAACACCTAGAGGGTGGATGCATACTCTCCCCATCCCTTAGCATATTTAACCTTGACTTAATTGATCAACTTGTTCATGATAAAAAGTGCAAGGGGTTAGCGTCCTTATACCTAGTATCTAGCTGATGGTCCTCTTTCTTGAGTCATCTAGAGCCATGTTATTACCTTGACCTTGGTCTTGGTCTCACTTGACCATTATGACTCATGACAGTTTATCCCATTCTAAACATCATGGTAGAGCTAGTTTATTTCTCATAGTAGCTCCCTACTAGTAAAATGGTACAAGTACTTATCACTTGTACTTCCTAAGAAATGGCCTAGAGGGGACATCCCATATCGTACCTCATTACTAGTTCCAACAAGGTCACATAATCCAACCAATTTTGTCGTATGACAACCATTCTAGAGTCATAGAGGTTACCAGCTTGTTTAGTATGCCTTGGGTGTTCAAGTTATTACTCTTATAATTTGGTTCATCCTTATTGATAAATAGTTTGAGGTCAAGGTTTCAAAGGATTCCCCTAAAATAATAAATGGAATATTTATTACGTAATACTAGGTATTTGTTTGATTTTGGTTCCCAAGTTTTAATGTTGCAGAGGAAAGACATGCCTTTTCACACCTTTATGCATTCTAGCCACTAATGAAAAAAAAGAATAATTTCAACTTATTATAAACATAATAATACACATATTTCATGTACATGCGGTTCCCAATCCTTTATAAGAAATATATTTAATTTCATTTCTAACTAAATTAATAGGAAAAATTGGTTATAATGGTTTCTCTTACTACCATTCATTCCTTATTTATTTCACATTTATAAAAGAAACAAACATTATTTGGTTTTCAACTATACCTGTCATTCATTCATTGACAATACTATGTTTCTGGCCAATTATAACTAAATCATTCCATTCACATTGGCCCATATTTTCTTTTAAAATAAACACACTAGGTTTTGCATTGTTTCCATAGTTCTGGTTTAAATATCCAAAGTACTGCTTCCATAATAAAGGCTTAATTTATAATAAATTTTATGACACATATACCATTGATACAACCTTAAATCTTGAACATTCTCAATATTACTTCCAATCTACCTTAGGATCATTTTTTACATAACGAGCGGACTTTGCCTTTATATTCTAATTTCTACTTCAAAAGCTATTCCATATACAACTATAACCATTAAATTTTTTATCAAAAGAATATGGTGAGGCTATTGGGCATACAGGTTCACTACTAAACAATTATTGTTTTATGGATGCCAAATTCAAGAAATATATTTATAATAAGAACCCTTATTGGAGTAAACATCCACTATTCCTTCTATTGTAATGGTTATGCGTAACACATTTATACATCATTTGAGTTGAGACTACAAAATAGAAAGTTTGTGCTTCCATTCCAATAGATAAGGACTAGCACATTTCAGTTCCATAGTGACAAGATTTCACAAGTTTTCCACACCAAGTCACTTCTATAGCATAAGACAAAATTTAAATATTTACATCATTGTTTTGAACTGGGCACACTTTCCATGGCTTCAAAAATAGTATTTTACTTATAATTTCCTACTAGTAAAATTTACAATACACAAAGGGCCTTCTCTAATAGCTTTCACTTCATTTAGTCCTTTCACATTTACAATAATAACTATAGCAATTTATACAATGGTCTTAATGCCTTATCTGGCATAAAATAATATTAATATCATAAGGAGCATTTTGCATAACTTTATGTTGTAAAATAGATATCCAAGCCACTTTTAATTTATCAATAGCTTTATATCAGTTTATAATCCTAAAAGGTACTAGGCATAACAAGACTTGAATTTTCTTACTATGGAATAGCTTTTACATTCCCCATTTCCTATGAATTTACATTTGACTTGAATGAAATACAGATAAGCTCCCTAACATGAATGTATCCCACCTTAAGGTTCATCCCAACCTCTATGCCCATACTTCATTTGAACACTTCTCTTTTCCACTCACTCGATCTCATCTCAAATGTGTTTATAGGGATCATAATCGGCCCCTATGACATGCAATATATGCAACTATGTTCTAAATAGCTATGATATGCATTTTCAATTTTATTGAGAGAGTTGTAGTATACCTTCCATAATAAATAGCTAAAGAAATGCTTCCATAATAAAGGCTTAATTTATAGTTATGACACATATACCATTGATACAACCTTAAATATTTAACATTCTTAGGATTACTTCCAGTCTACCTTAGGATAATTTATTACATAATGAGTGGACTTTAACTTGCTATTCTACTTTCTACTTCAAAACCTATTCCATATACAACTATAACAATTTAACTTTTTATCACAGTGGTATGGTATGGCTATTGGGAAGACAGGTTCACTACTAAATAGTTATAGTTTTATGGGTGCAACATTCAAGAAATATATCTATAATAAGATCCATTATTGGAGTAAACATCCACTAATCCTTTTGTTGTAATGGTTATGCTAATGCAATTTTACATCATTTGAGTTGAGATTGAAAAATAGAAATTTTGTCCTTCCATTCCAAAATATAAAGACTAGCACCTTTCAGTTACATAGTGATAAAATTTCACAAGTTTTCCACACCAAGTCACTTCTATAGCATAAGATAAAATTAAAACTTTTATATCATTGGTTTTATATGGGCATGATTTCCATGGCTTCGAAAACAATATTTTACTTATAATTTCCTATTGGTAAAATTTCCAATACACAGAGGGCCTTCTCTAAGAATTTTCTATTCATTCAGTCCTTTCACATTTACAATAATAACTATAGCAATTTATACAATGGTTTAAATGCGTTAGCTGGTGTAAAATAACATTAATCTCATTAGGAGCATTATGCATCAGTTTATGTTGCAAAATAGATATCCAACCTAGTCTTAATTCATCAATAGCATTACATCTATTTACAATATTGAAAGCTACTAGATATAAAAAGACTTGAATTTTCTTACTACGAAATAGCTTTTACATTCCCTAATTTCCTATTAATTTAGATTTGACTTGAAGGAAATACGAATGAGCTCCCGAGCACTGACATCTCCCACCTCAAGGTTCATCGTGACCTCTATGTTCAAACTTCATTTGGACACTTCTCTTTTCCACTCTCCTAGGCTCATATCAAATGTGTTTATAGGTATCAGGATCAACCCCTCTAACATGCAATATATGCAATTATGTTCTAACTAGCTACGACTTTTATTTCAATTTTATTGAGAGAGATTCAGTCATCGTTCACACACTTAGAAAAATAACAAACACAATGCAGATGCATTTTATATAGTTTAATTTGCAATTTAACTATATTCACTATCACAAAATAACCATTTAATTTAAATCCAAGATATAATCATCAAAATGGTCTATCACTTTTGCTTTAGCAAAACTTGTCAATATTCCATAAATATTATCCATTCGTAGTTAATTTTGGTAATATTAAACCTTGGAAAACATCAATTTTGATTCTATTTTTCACCTGGTTCATTGTTCCTCATAGGGATAGAATACTTCACAAGTAAATAGTATTCTACTCATCTATCATTATATAGTATTGATTCCAAAAATTAATATTTACAAACAACCCAAGACACCATGTAAAGACCTCTCTATAATATATCACTACATCATTTAAAACATAGGTATGCAGTCTATCAGAAGGAAAACTTACAACTATTTTATCACAAATTCATCAAACAATGCATTGCAACCCAATAAATTATTTTTCATATAAGAAATACATAGAAAAATGCACACATTTATCAAGCATCATTAAAGAGACCAACCTGTCAAATATTTCATAGAATTTAGGTGTCCTTTTAAACTTAAATTATCCTAGTCATTTTTACCTCTAATGCTCTTGGTTTTTCTCCCTTTATTCATCCTTTTATTTCTCCTTTTCATTCAGGTTCCTTTTTCATTTGCTCAACTATAATTTTTTGACTTTTCTGACCTCCATTTCCCATAAACTACATGCAGCATTGCCACTTTAACTCGGTCTCATTATATGCTAGGCAGTTTCTTCCCATGATGATTAAAGATAATTGAGTATTTTATTTAGGATAAAAAGGAAGCCAATATCAATATCATACAATGTTTTAAACCAATTTCCCCTTTAGAATTTTATTTATTTTTGTTGCGCTAATATCATCATGTATAAAATATTTATTATATTTTTTCTTTCATTTTAAATATATTATTTTCATATCTACTTTTACTTTATTTATTTATAACTTCTCAATACCCTCTTCCATGAATTCAAGACAGACATGAAATGAATTTCAAATTATCAACATGGCTCCCATGCCTTTGGCATTTTCATTGTCACCACAATTCAAATACTTAGTTATTCAAAGGTAAAGAACATATATATATATATATATATATATATATATATATATATATATATATATATATATATATATATATATATAGTGCATCATACAAATCTAAGCATTCCCACAATGCACAAGAAATAAGATGCATCTATATGATATGAAATCTCATGAGCTTCCATGTACTCACGGGCCGAATCATCACTTCCCCCTTAACTTTTTTGCCAACTCTCTTCGATTTTCCGAAGACAGGCACATGGTCCTACATGCACAATGACCATTAGCAATACCACATTCTATAGGAAAAGACAAGTATAATTCATCAATTTATTTATAATCAATGGTCATGTAAGGAGGGTTGTTACATTATCCCCCACTAGAAATAAATATAGTCCTTATGTTTCATGCATGGTTAAAATGAATAAATTAAAATATATAAATATATATTTATTCATATAACCATC
This sequence comes from Wollemia nobilis, assembly GCA_028583015.1. Lineage (NCBI taxonomy): Eukaryota > Viridiplantae > Streptophyta > Pinopsida > Araucariales > Araucariaceae > Wollemia > Wollemia nobilis. The sequence goes on along the minus strand of JAQPPZ010016858.1, from coordinate 7,829,405 downwards.
TGTATAAGTCCATTCACAAATAATACATCATGTAATCATATTCATTCACAATACTATTAGTAACTCAAACTTGTTTTCACAATCCATTCACATGATGTTTCATTTTACATTCAACCATATATCCATGCATAAACCAAAATATACACAAAATAACTTTACTCAATAGTCCAAACACTCATACACACATATACATCATCAATGCATATAAAATGTTCATATCTACTCAAACATATAGGAAAACTATTTCTACATATCATCCAAATTCTCCCATGTGGTATTTCTATCTAAGCAGAGGTCCCATTGGACCTGATATTATTCTATGCTTCTCTTTCTTAATTTCTTGGCCCTATAACCAAGAATTTGAATTGGTCAAACTTTAATTTTTAGTGGATCAAACATTTTCAAATTGGAAACATCCCACATGTGAGTGAGGTTAGCAATGTACTTTCAAAGTAGGGACACATGGAAGATATTATGGATTTTGGATAATCTTGGTGGCAAAGCAAGTTTGTAAGAAACATAACTTATTTTGCCTATAATTTCAATTGGACCCACATATCTAGGTTCATGTTTGCAATATTTTATAGAAATTTTAGTAGGTTTCACCCTTAAGAACACTCTTTCACCTATAGAGTATTCCATTGGTGTTCTTTTGAGGTCCACGTAGCTCTTTTGGGGATCTACAACCTCTTTTAACTTTTTTTGAATTCTTTTTAATTGATCTTCCATTTATTTTATAGTATCTGGTTTGGTCACTATGCAATCTTCCATATTATCCCATAATAAGAAAATCTTGCATCTTCTTCCATATAGGGCTTCAAATGGTACCATACCTAGTGATGCATGATAACTATTATTGTATGCAAATTCAACTAGGTACAAATAATATTTCCATTTAGTATGTTGATCCATACAATACATTCTCAACATATCTTCTAAAACATGATTCACCTTCTCAATCTATCTATCTATCTTAGGGTGATATATAGAACTAATATTTATTTTGGTACCTGACACTTCATGCAAATCCTACTAGAATTCTAAGGTAAAGCGAGAAACTATATCAGAGATTATAACTTTAGGAAACCCATGTAGTCACACCATCTCTCTAGAGAATTTACTTGCTATAGCAGGTGCATCATCTTGTACATTCCTAGGTATGAAATGTGTAACCTTAGTTAACTTTACCATGACAACTAGGATTGCAACATGCCTAAACCTTATTTTAGGCAAACCAACTATAAAGTCCATTGAAACCACTTACCATTTCTACGTAGGGATATAATGTGGGTACATATGTCCTATTGGATGCAAGTGTTATGCTTTAACTTTAAAATAATCCAAGCACCTAGATAGATAATCATTAATATCATTTTTCATTCTTGGCTAGTAATAGGCCTTCCTTAAGTTCTTGCACATCTTCTTCCCATAAGGATGATCCAAATAAGGAGTATTATGTGCCTCCTTAAAGATTATTTCTCTCAATACACCCAAATTTGGAACAACCAATCTAATATTATAATACAATAAATCATATCTATGTACAAAATATATATCTTTTCCAAGATTTTTCTCCATTTGATCTTGACATGTCTCACAAAATTCATACTTATATTGCAAGTCCTTAATCTGATCTATTATATCACAATGAAATTGTATCATTGCAACAATAAGTTTTCTCCTACTTAGAGCATCAACAATCTTATTCCCCTTACACTTGATATATTCGATACCAAAATCATACTCAACCAAAAAATCCATACATCGATAATATCTAATGTTCAACAATGGTTGAGTAATAATATACCTTTAACTTTGATAATCTATCTTGATTTAAAATATTTTTCGAAGCAAATGATACCTCCAAATCTTAAGAGCATTCTTAACTACTACAACTCCAACTCATGAGTAGCATAGTTTACCTCACGTCTCCTAAGTTTTCTCAATTTTAAGATAATGACTACTTCATCTTGGGTCAAAAACCCTCCTAATACTTTAATTGATGCATCCATACACACTATAAACCTCTTTGAGAGATCAGGTAATCGTAGAATTGGTGCGATCATCAACCTATCTTTTAGAGTTTGAAAGGCTTCTTCACACTATTCTATGTACTTAAAAGAATTTAATTATCTTTGAAGTTTAGTGATAGGTTGAGAAATATTTAAGAAACATCTACTAAACCATTTGTAGTAGCCTGCTAGTCCTATAAAACTATGCATCTTAGTTACATTTGCGGGTGCAGGCTAGTCAATATTTGCTTCTATCTTCTTGGGATCTACAACAATCACCTCAACAAAAACTATATGCTCCAAATATTGTATTTGAGAAGAATAAAATTTGCACTTTGATAATTTTCCAAACTATTGATTCCTCCTAAGGATTTAAAGTATATTTCTCATATGTTGATCATGCTCGTCCTTGTTCTAATAATAGTTTAGTATGTCATCTAGGAACACGAGCACAAAATGGTCTAGCTACTCTCAAAAGACACTATTCATGAGATTCATGAATGCAGCTTGGGCGTTAGTCAACCTAAAAGGTAGGACTGTAAACTTGTAATGTCCATACCTTATCCTAAAAGCTATTTGATGTGTCTTCTTATTGAATCCTCAATTTATGATAACCTAATCTAAGGTAAATTTTCAAGAAGATGGTTTTTCCTTTTAGCTGATAAAAATATCATCTATTCTAGGAAAGAAGTACCTATTCTTTACAATAACCTTATTTAACATTTGATAGTATATGCATAGTATTAAGGTTACATATTTTATTTTAACAAACAAAACAAGAACACCCCATGGTGACACACTAGACTTAATAAGTCTTTTCACTAACAAATCCTGAAGTTACATATTGAGTTCTTGTAACTCTATAGGATTCATCCTATATGGTGCTCTAGCAATAGGTGTAAATCTCGATAATAAATCTACAGAAAAGTTAAATTTTATTTGATTAGGTAAACCAGGTAGGTTCTCTAGAAACACATCCTTAAACTCACTCAAAACAAGATGCTTTTGGAAGAGGTCAAACTCAACAACAATTTCTTCTTTCTTGATCATATTAACTACATAGATCATTCCCCTCTTCCTTAGTGCATTATTCACTTGCATAGTAGAAAAAAGGTGTGGTTTAATGAAACCATGATCATAGTGAATTCTAATCCTTTTATTAGATTCATCTATAAAATTCAACCATCTATATTAAAAATACAAGAAATCCTTATGTCATTTTAGCCAATCAACACCAAGAATAATGTCAAAGGTATGTAGAGGTGCCACATATAATTACCAATAGGTTTTACCTTGAGGAAAGATAATGTGAGGGTCAAATAAAAATTGGTTAACTTGGTAGGTCAAACCTAACCCATACTCCACCTTCTAACCACTAGCCAAAATCCCAGGTCTTTATGGTATTCCCCTCACTCTACTAGTGAAAATAAAACTATCAGTATATCCACTATCTATTAAAATGCAACATCCTTACCATAAATTTTACCATATAACAAAAAAGGAGTAACTTGTCCATCAAGTATGGGACTACTTATTGCAACAAATATCTTGTGGGTAGTCTCTTCTGGAACTTTTTGATGAAGCTTAGCTGTATGGGGACACTTGTTAGTAAAGTAAGGTCCTCTAAAACATAACAACTATTTGCAAGAGCTCTACTACCCATATTGCTATCCTCATTCCTACCTTGAGGTGTAGCAACCTTAGCCTTCTCCTGATCTGATGGTATCTTATCATTCCTTCTGGGATATCCTTTACCATCCTTCCTAAAAATATTTCCTTGGATGTTATTTTTTATTTTTGCCTCCTTTCTTATTCTAATATCCTCCTTTAATATTCCTGTAATGTTCTTTATCCCACTTCGTAAACCCAACACTCTTTGCTTCCTGAGTTCATATTTTTATTTTTTAGATAGCTTATAATTAAAATATGTCTGCTTGACCTATTGGTTAGCTTCCTCTTTATGTGCTAAATAAAAAACATTAGGGATATCTACAAGTATAAACATATTCATGACAATCCTAGTCTCGGGATGCAGTCCTAGTATGAACTTCTGCACCTTCATGTATTCCTTAATCTCATAATCAGATACATATTTCAATAGTTGTATATATTTTTTATTATAATCTCAAAATTTATTGTTGTAGGCTTCTGGTTAATGGAACAATTGCTGGTTACTTTCAAAGTCATAGAGAAATTTGGTAGGGGGACCCTATCAACCCCATGTTATTCATCATTATGGCAGAAGCTTTAGGTAGATCCATAAAAAATGCTTGCAGTTCAAGGCAACATCTCTCACTAGGGGTATTTCTCACCAACAATTTGTTGATGATACCCTTATATTGACTAAGGCATCGGTGGTTGAGGCCAAAAGAATTAAATACATCTTGTAACTCTACGAGGATGTTGTTGGTCAGAAAGTTAATTTTAGTAAAAGCAAGTTATATTTCTTGAACACCCCCATTCAAAGGCAAAGAAGGATTGAAAAAATTTTAGGGTGTGATATAGCAAACCTCCCCACTTCGTATCTTGGTCTCCCTCTTTTCATTGGTTCTCCGAGAGAGTCAATATCGGACAGGGTTATTTAAAGAATTAAAAAAAATTGGTTGGATGGAAAGGTCATCTTCTATCTCAAGCAGGAAAGCTGACCCTCACTAAGGCCTCTCTTCAGAGCATTCCAATCTATTTCCTCTCTATTTTCAAAGCCCTTGTGAAGGTTTTCCAAAAAATTGAGAAACTCCAAAAAGAATTTTTATGGACTGGATCAGAGGAAAAAAAAGAATACACCTTGTAGGATGGACCAAAGTGTGCAGACCCAGGGAAAAGGGGGGCTTAGGTCTAAGGAGAATTTCTCATATGAATTTAGCTTTACTAGCTAAGTAAACATGGCACCTCATTTTTGGTGAAGAAAATGAATGGACAACTATCATCAAACAAAAGTATCTTTAAAATATGGAATTTCTAAGTGACTCAGTTCCAATCAGAGGTTCTACTTTTTGGAAAGCAATTCTCAATTGTAAGGAAATCATTAAAAAAGGTTTAAGATGGGTTTTAGGCAATGGTGAGAGGATAAATTGTTGGAATGATAGGTGGGCTAAGGATGAACCACTGACACAATATCCTAAATTATCCCGAATCAGAGATATCACAAAAGAACTCATTGGTAGAAAATTCTTTGATTATATGGTTGAGGATAGATGCAGAATGAAGTGGAAACAAATAAGAATTCAAGGATTTCAAGCGGAATCAAATGATCTTTGTAACATTCTTGGGCAACAATTTATCCCCATGAGACCCAAGGAAGATCAAGTGACCTAGGATCCTACAGAAAATGGGAAGTTCATTTTTAAATTAGCTTACAAGCTTCTTCTTGATGATAAGGATTTTGTCCTCCAAAAGGACTTAGTTTGGATAAAAAATTTAATTCCAAAAATTGCAGTCTTTTCATGGTTGGTTATCCAAGGAAAAATTCTAACCATTGATAATATGATGTGTAAAGGTATTTGTATCACTAATCGCTATTATCTGTGTAGGGCTAATTGGGAGACCATTTATCATATTTTCCTTGAGTGCCATTTTTCCTTGACTGTCCTAAGTGGGGTTTTTCAGGCATTCAATATTTATTAGGTTAAACCAGCCATCGTACTTGATTTGTTCATCCAGTGGTCTTACCCCTTTTCAAGCCAAAGACTTAGATGCATGTGAAAAATTTGTCTCAATCACTATATTTGGTAGGTGTGATTAGAAAGGAACCATAGAGTCTTTAATGAGTCTATCCATGATCATCAAAATATCATTGCTAGGATCTTATCCTTTGCCAATGAGAATGTGAACCTTATCCCTTTTGATAGCCATAAACTTTATCTATAGGAGACCATGATTTCTCAATATTTAAGCTTAACATTTTTAGATGAGTTTGTGCCTAGGGTAGTCAACCCCAGATCCAATGTTAAGGGGTCCCCACCTCCTACGGGTTGGTTTGAGCTTAATTTTTATGGAGCGACTAAGGACAATCCTGGAAGAGCAGGCATTGGTGGTATTGTGCGAGACCATAATGGAAATATGATGTTTGCATTTTTGAATATTTGGGAACAAGGATGAACAATGAAGCTTAAGCTAGAGCTATGTGGAGAGGCCTTCAAATGACTCAAGACTTAGAAGACAATTTGATCATAGAAGGAGACTCTATGCATGTTATAAATCTCCTCAATAATTGGAAAACACCTCCTTGGAGGATTAAAACAATTGTTGAAGAGGCTAGGATCCTTTTCTAGGTAATACATGACAAAAAAACCCAACATGTCTTTCGGGAAGCTAACAAAATTGCTAATAAGCTGGCCAATTTGGGTGTCGATGATGACAAAATTTTCAAATGGGAACACGGTGTCTCGAGTGAAGTAGAGGATCTTATTCAACAAGAATACCAAGAATGATAGTAGAATTTACCAACAAGGAAGGCACTGTAAGTTTGAAGGCTATGAGTATTCTCATCTCTTTTTTGAAATGGACTCACAATAAAAATTATCTAAGCTATCAGTCTTGGTGGATGCTTCTTGGAAATACCACAAAGACTAATGGGGACAGTCACATGTTAGATAACATGGCTCCTAGTCATATTAGTAATTTGAGGTTGGTTGATAATCACAGGGCAAGAAAGAAATGATAATATAAGACTTCGAACCAGAGCCACGTGGACCACCAAATAGCCACCGCCATAAATCTAGCCAGCAGGTTCACTTCTCCAAGGTTGATTGGCCAAGATAGGATGTGGTCCCAAAGCATGTCATATACGGAAGAAAGCAATTACCAAAGAATTATTAAGATTAAATGTCAATACAAAGTTTGTGAGATTTTTTTTATTACTCTGCTATGTGTGTCTATAGCTTTTTGTTTCTCCACTGTTTCAAGGAAGGGATCTGTGTCTGTTTCTTTTTTTATAATTATGATGCAGGTGTATTTTCTCAAGGTATATCCAAAATTTTGTATGGTAAGTTTCTTTTTGATAACAGACTATGTGCCTTACCGGATGTAATGGCTTTGGTGGCATGTAGATTTTACATATATAGGATCCTTACTAAGGACATGTTTATCAATAGCCCTGGGCTGATTTTTGTAAAAGGTTCTGGGTCAACCTATAAAAAATAGTATTAATGCTATAGTATCTTATCTACCAAAGAAAAAAAAAGTTTTAAGCTAGTGAATTCACCAAAGTTTTCCACATAATACTACTTAGTTAGGAATTTGTTCTTGAATTCCTTAAAAAAATCTTCCCATTTGAGGTCTGTAGCATCAATATCGTATCCCTTCTTAAAGGTATTCCATCAATGTAATAACCCCATTTCTATGATGCTTTTGTACATAGGTGTGGAGTGGTGTGCCTTAGAATAATTTTGGTGTGGTTTATTTAATTATGTGTGTTGGTGTGGTTAAAGAAGAAATAAATAATAAAATAAGGAAATAAAGGCCAAGAAGCCTAGCGCATGACTTAATGAAGGATTATAAGACCTAATGGTGAGATTAATGTTATTTCCACAAAACAAGGGGGTCAATGTAAAATTAGAAACATGAGGAATAAAAGGGGAGCTTGGCGCCACATTTGGGAGATTATGGAGTCTGTTTCTTCACCTTTCTGAGTCTGAGGAGATCCATCTCTTTCAGCCATCTTCTGAGGACGGAAAACCCTGCAGAAGACTTCCTTTGAGGATGAAAACCCTTGGAGGCTTGAGACTAGGATGTAGCCCCTGAGTCTCATCAGCAGTTGGACAGATTAGTGCAGATCCAAGGAGAGTTCAGCCCTACTTAGCACTCATTGGGAGATCATTGCATATTTAGTTCAGCCCTACTTGGATGATTTGGTATCTGAGGAGTTTATGTTGGTTTTCCAGTGTATATTGGCCTGCGCTATCATTTCTAGTACTAGTGAGCTGTTGCATGTTGTTTTCCTTTGATGTACTTCAGTATTTGGTTTAGAATTAATAAAATATCAGAGATTTGCTTTTCATTTCTGGTTGCCAGTACATAGATCTTGTTATTACTCTTCCAGTATGTATGATTTCTGAGTAGAAGTTAGAGATCTGGTTGAATTTTTTTTAGAAATAGGTCATTTCAGTGGTATCAGAGCCTAGATCTTGCCATCCTGTGGGCGGATCTGGCTTTGGAATTTTTAGATCTATCAGATCAGGGTTTGGTTTGCAGATCAGAGACAGAAGATTTTAGATCTAGGGTTTCAGAGTGTGCATGCCAGTGCATGTCAGTGCATGTTACATATTTGCATCAGAACTAGCAGATTTATTGGATTAGGGTGAGATCTGGACTCCTGCATTGGGGTTTTGACAGTATTCCTGTAATTTTCTCTTTCAGCATTCCTATAATTTTCAGCAGTAATTTTCTATGACTTCTAGGCCTCCAGTTGATCACAGTTATAATTTGAGGCCAAGAAATCAAAATTAGAATCAAGACCCAAGAGCAGCTTTTCTTTGGGAAATTGAAAAAGAAAGTTCAGCCATGGAAAATCAGGGAAACAATAATAATAACAATAACAGAAATAATGCCATTCCTACAGATCCTGGTGTGCAGGAAATGATGAATTTGATGAGACAGGTTGCAATAAACACAAACAACATGGTACAGCAGATGAGGCAGCAGAATAGAAGCCCACCTAGACAACAGCATCAAAACCAAAATCAGCCCCATAGCCCAACTATACGGGAAGAATCACAGGGGAGTTTTCATACCAAGAGGACTCCATTGAAGAAGCCATCACGCCCTATGTTTACAGAGGCCATTCCTAGTTCAGAATCTGAGGAGGATGATGATAGTATGTATGAGACACTATTTTCTAACTATCAACTTAGATCTGATGCATTTAAATCTGTAGTGAAATTCAGTGACTATGTGCAGATGAAGCAGAAGAAAATGGGTGGCAGATTTGCAAAAGATAAGAAGTTGCATCAGAAAATGCAAATTCCTACTTTTAGTGGGAATGATGACCTCACTGCTAGAGCATGGTTGCAGAAATTATAGACCTATTTTACCCTAGATCCTCTTCCAGAGAGGGATGCTCTACAGTTGGCCACGCTGAATTTAGAGGGAAAAGCTTATGATTGGTGGCATAATGGCCTCATCACACAAGGACATGATCAGGTAAATACTTTTGATGAATTTAGTCAGAGATTGCTTGATAGACTTGAGAAGAAAGATGATGAGGAATATTTTAGAGAGCTAACTAAGCTGAAACAGAGAGATTCACTTTCAGCCTATGTGGAGGAGTTTGAGAAAATTTCAGTTATAGTATAGGACATTTCACCGAAGAGGGTTATTTTCCTCTTTTTGGATGGATTAAGAGAGCCACTTAGGGGTTTGGTTAAATATTTTTCACCTCCCACATTGCAGGAAGCAATAAAGAGGGCCATCCTTCTTGAACATACACTTGAGCCCTATATTCCAGCAAGACAAAAGACTAATTTCAGCAAGCAAAAGTTTGGAGAAACTTCCAGACCATGGCGCAAGGAAGCTAGAAGTGAGGGACCCATGACATCACCTCCTAGAAATCCTCCTCCCCTTGTGTCATCAAGTAGAAGGCCTCTACCCCCTGCGCAAGGTAATAGGAAGCTAGATGATATCACTAGAAATGAATTGAGGAGAAAGAAACTGTGTTTTGACTGCAGGAAGCCTTGGGAGCCAGGACATAGGTGTCTTGGTAAGGGAGAAGTTCATTACATTGAGGTTGTATCAGAGGGAGACTCAGATAGGGAATCTACATCATCATAAAGCAGCGAAGAGGAGTTCCATGATGCAGTGGAACAAGAAAAGGCAGCATTACAAACAGCCACATCACATGAGCAAGCTAGCCCCATGATGTTACCTATGGTAAGCACTTCCACCACAGGTACATTGGCCACTTTGCATTGTGCTCCACAGTTTTTGACAATTAAGGTTTTGGGCAAAGTTTTGGGTGAAGATGTAGTGATTCTGATAGATGGAGGGGCCACACATAACTTTATGGATGTGGGCTTTGCTAAGAAGAAGAGAGTCAAAATGGATGATTTTGCTGGTTTCCAAGTCACTACAGGAAAAGGTGACATATCTCCATGCAATAAAATGGTAAGACAAATTGAGTTCTCTATTGGGGAGTATAGTGATGTTTCAGATTTTTATATCTTTCCTACAAGGGGATTGCCTCACATTGTGCTTGGAGCACAATGGTTTTATGAGCTTGGTGATGTCACTAGTAATTATAAGAAGCTAACTATTAAATTTCAGTATAAGGGTAAGGAAATTTTATTACAGGGGTTAAGAGACATGGAGTTGCATTGTGTTTCAGCAAAGAGGATGGAAGGAATGATAAAACAGGGAGATTTTGAATGGTGTGCATGGCTCTTCGATATAAAAGAGATGCTTACAGCAAAACAGAGCAGCAAGGTAAAGTATCATCCACAAATTCAACAGCTGCTACATAAATACAAATCAGTTTTCAGCGACATGCCTAAGGGTCTGCCACCACATAGGGGTTTTGAGCATGTGATAGAGCTTGAGGAGGGAACTAAGCCCATCATGATTACACCTTATAAGCATCCCAGGGCCTTTAAAGATGAAATAGAGAAGACAATTAAAGAGCTATTAGCCATGGGACATATTCAACCCAGCAGCAGTCCATTTGCTTCTAGTGTGGTGTTGGCGAAAAAGAAAGATGGTACATTCCGCATGTGCATAGACTACAGAGTGCTAAATAAAAAGACCATTAAAAATAGGTATCCCATTCCCCATGTAGATGAGCTTATTGATGAATTATACAATGCAAAATATTTTTCTAAGATTGATTTAAGAAGTGGTTATCATCAAATTAGAGTTAGGAAAGAGGATGTGCCAAAGACTGCTTTCAGGTGTCATTATGGGCATTTTGAATTTCTTGTCATGCCTTTTGGACTTACTAATGCTCCTGCCACTTTTCAGTCAACAATGAATCATGTTTTCAGGAAATATTTGAGATCTTTTGTATTAGTGTTTTTTGATGACATCTTGGTATATAGCAAAACCTGGGAGGAACACTTGAAGCATTTGCAGATGGTCCTTGACATTTTACAGCAGCAGCAATTTTATGCTAAAGAATCTAAGTGTGAATTTGGCCTCACAAAAATTCTGTATTTGGGGCATATAATCAGCCACAATGAAGTGCATGTAGATCCTACTAAAATTGCAGCAGTTCAACAATGGCCTACACCCACCACTCTAACGCAATTGAGGGGTTTTCTTGGGTTGTGTAACTACCACAGAAGGTTTATAAAGGGGTTTTCTAAACTTTCAGCTCCTTTATCAGAATTGACTAAGAAAAATGCTTTTACATGGAGTGACAATGCACAGTATGCCTTTGAGGAACTCAAGAAGGTGATGACTACTTGCCCTACTCTTGCCATTCCAAATTTTAACTTACCATTTGTTGTAGAATGTGATGCATCAGGAGTTGGAGTAGGGGCTGTTTTGATGCAAAAGGGGCAGCCCATAGCCTTTGAGAGTAGGAAACTTACTCCTACAGAAATATCTTTCAGCATATATGAGAAGGAGATGTTGGCCATCATGCATGCTTTGGCCAAGTTTAAGCAATACCTCATTTGTGGTAAGTTCACTATAAAAACTGATCACAATAGTTTTAGATTTTTCTTGGAACAAAAAGATTTAAATGAAAGACAGCAGCATTGGGTGACAAAGGTACAATCTTATGATTTTGAGATTGAATATAAGAAAGGTAAATCTAATACAGCAGCTGATGCACTTTCCAGAAACCCTTTATTCTATTCATTTTCAGCTGTAGATGAGAATTTAAGAGCTAAATTGATGGCTGAGTATACTAAGAATGATTTTGCTTCAAAGTTGATTGATGGGGTAATTTCTGATGTGAAATTCAAAATAGTTAATGGGCTGATTTTATACAAGGACAGAATTTATCTTGTTCCAGAATCAAAGTTAAAACAGAAAATTATTTTGGCATTACATGACTCACCTTTTGTTGGACATCCTGGTTTTTATAAGACATACAGATTGGTTAGAGAAAGGTTTGCATGGAAGGGTTTGAAGGATGATGTTATGAAACATGTTAGAGAATGTATTGTGTGCCAGGAAAATAAAACAGAGAATACACTAAGTGCTGGTCTACTACAACCACTACCAGTTCCAGAAAAGAAATGGGATAGCATATCTATGGACTTCATTATAGGTTTGCCTACTGTTCAAGGTAAGAACTGCATTTATGTAGTAGTGGACAGATTGACAAAATTTGGGCATTTCTTTGCTATTTCAGCCACCTATACAGCTGCACAAGTGGCTGAATTGTTTTTCAGGGAGATTTTCAGGTTACATGGGTTACCCAGGACTATTGTTAGTGACAGGGACAACAGGTTTATGAGTGCTTTTTGGCAAGAAATATTCAGACTTAGTGGTACAAATTTGACCCCTAGTACTAGCTACCATCCCCAAACGGATGGGCAAACAGAAATTGTGAATAAATGGCTTGAGGGGTACTTGAGGAACTACATTTCTGGACAGCAAAATGCATGGATTAAGTGGTTATATATGGCTGAATTTTGTTATAATACTACTTACCACTTATCTATTAAAATGTCTCCCTTCAAAGCTTTGTATGAATATGATGCTCCTAATCTTGTTGATGTGTTACTACATGATAGCAAAGTGCCCAAAGCACAAGACTTTGTACAAGAATATCAAGACATGCTAAAGCTTTTGAAAGACAATATTCTGATGGCACAAAACCAGCAAAAGAAATATGCAGATCAGCAGCGTGTAGAGAGGCAGTTTAAGGAGGGTGACATGGTCTATTTGCGTTTACAGCCATATAAACAGTCCACCATAAAAACCAGCGGCAAAGAGAAGCTTAAACCACGGTTTTATGGTCCATACAGGGTGATTAAAAGAATAGGAGAGGTGGCATATCAGCTTGAGCTTCCTACTAGCAGCAGAATACGTAATGTGTTTCATGTTTCCTGTTTGAAGAAAGCTTTGGGACAGCATATTATTCCTTCACAGGAATTGCCACCATTGGATGAAGAAGGTAAATTGATATTAGAACCTGAATCAGTTATGAAGGTAAGAGAAAAGAGGCTAAGGAACAAGGTGATTCATGAGTACTTGATCAAGTGGAAAGGGCTACCCATTGAAGATTCTACTTGGGAGGGATCCCAAATCTTGTCTCATCCAGCTCTCAATTTCTTGGGGGCAAGCAATTTGGGAGGGGCGGTATTGTAATAACCCCATTTTTATGATGCTTTTGTACATAGGTGTGGAGTGGTGTGCCTTAGAATAATTTTGGTGTGGTTTATTTAATTATGTGTGTTGGTGTGGTTAAAGAAGAAATAAATAATAAAATAAGGAAATAAAGGCCAAGAAGCCTAGCGCATGACTTAATGAAGGATTATAAGACCTAATGGTGAGATTAATGTTATTTCCACAAAACAAGGGGGTCAATGTAAAATTAGAAACATGAGGAATAAAAGGGGAGCTTGGCGCCACATTTGGGAGATTATGGAGTCTGTTTCTTCACCTTTCTGAGTCTGAGGAGATCCATCTCTTTCAGCCATCTTCTGAGGACGGAAACCCTGCAGAAGACTTCCTTTGAGGACGAAAACCCTTGGAGGCTTGAGACTAGGATGTAGCCCCTGAGTCTCATCAGCAGTTGGACAGATTAGTGCAGATCCAGGGAGAGTTCAGCCCTACTCAGCACTCATTGGGAGATCATTGCATATTTAGTTCAGCCCTACTTGGACGATTTGGTATCTGAGGAGTTTATGTTGGTTTTCCAGTGTATATTGGCCTGCGCTATCATTTCTAGTACTAGTGAGCTGTTGCATGTTGTTTTCCTTTGATGTACTTCAGTATTTGGTTTAGAATTAATAAAATATCAGAGATTTGCTTTTCATTTCTGGTTGCCAGTACATAGATCTTGTTATTACTCTTCCAGTATGTATGATTTCTGAGTAGAAGTTAGAGATCTGGTTGATTTTTTTTAGAAATGGGTCATTTCAATCAATATAGGGCTACTTCTACTATATTCATGATATCCAAAGTGGTTTTAGATTATGATGACAAAATCACCAGGGAAAAGTATGACCCCAGTTCATTTAGCTAATTCTCCAGTGCATCACCATCACCTTTGCCATTGAATTTGGAAACCACCACCTTCTTTGGGTCCTTGGTCAACTCCACACTCACTATGGACCTACTAGTACTAGTTGTTGTAGGTTCATTATATGATCCCTCTGCCCCACCTATAGGACCTCTACCTCTATTTAAGTCCTCTATTACTTTCCATTATTGGACTATCAAATCTTGTTGTTGGGCCATTTAAGTTTTCTATTGGGCCATTTCCTTTTTTTTTTGTTCCATATGAGTTTACAATATTTGCACTACTTTTTCTATATTCACATCCTCCCTACTAGGTTCATTTTGTGGGGGTTCATTTAACTATTTCATTCTTCTTACCTTTGTGGACCTTCCTTTATTGTACTTGTTCATGGTCCCCTTGGAGGTCTTATGGTGGTTTCCTCCTACCTGGATCCTGTTGTATTTCTCAAAGAACCACCTAGAAACATTGTGCATTTAGACCTATGGGTAAAAGAAGTAATTTAATTATTTTATTGGTTTTGATATTGATTTCAGAAAGTAATATTTACAAATAACCCAACATATTATTTAAAGACTTCTATGTATTATATCACTACTTCATTTAACACATAGGTATGTAGTCTATCAGAAGGGAAAATTACAACTATTTTATCATAAATTCATCAAACTAAGTGTTGCAAACTAATCAATTATTTTTCATATAAGAAATATAGAGAAAAATACACACAAATATCAAGCATCATTAAAGACACCAACCTGTAAACTATTTCACAGAATTTAGCTCTCCTTTTACACTTAACTTCTCCCAATCCTTTTTACCTCCAACGATCTCAATTTATCTCCCTTTCTTCATCCTTTTTTTTCTCCTTTTCATTTAACCCTTTTCACTTGCTAAACTACCATTTTATGACTTTTTTGACCTCCATTTTCTATAAACAACATGCATAATTGCCACTTCAACTTGGTCTCAGAATCCACCAGGAAGTTTCTTCCCCACGATGATTAAAGATAATTGAGTATTTTATTTAGAAAAAAATGAAGCCAATATCACTATCATACAATGTTTTAAATCAATTTCTCTTTTCATTTTATTTTATTTATTTATGTTGTACCAATATCATCATGTATGAAATATTTATTATATATTTTATTTAGATATATTATTTTTATATCTACTTTGAATTTATTCATTTATAACCTCTCAATATCTTATTCCATGAATTCAAGACAAACATGAAATGGATTTCAAATTATCAAAATGGCTCCCATGCCTTTGGCATTTTCATTGCCACCACAATTCAAATACTTAGTTATTCAAAGGTATAGAACACACACACACACACACACACACACACACACACACACACACACATATATATATATATATATATATATATATATATATATATATATATATATATATATATATATATATATATATATGTCCACCACAATTCAAATGCTTAGTTATTCATAGGTATAGAACACACACACACATACACACACACACACACACACACACACACACACACACACACACACACACACACACACACACACACACACACACACACACACACACACACATATATATATATGTGTGTGTGTGTGTGTGTGTGTGTGTGCATTATACAAATCCAAAAATTCCCATAATGGACAACAAACATGATGCACCTATATGATATGAAATTGTGTGAGTTTCTATGTACTCATGGGCTGAATCATCACTTCCTCCTTATGTTTTCAATCAACTCTCTTTCATCCATAAAAGATATGAACCTAGTCCTGCATGCAGAATGACCATCAACTGTAACACATTCTATAGGAAAAGGTAAGTATAATTCATCAATTTATTTATAACTAATGGTTGTGCGAGGAGCGTTATGACATCCTCCTCCACTAGAAATAAACACAGTACCTGTGTTTCATGCATGGTTGAAAAAATAAATTAAAACATATAAATATATATTCATTCATATAATCTTTTGTATAAGTCCATTCAAAAATCATACATCATATAATCATATTCATTCACAAACCTATCACTAATTCAAACTTGTTTGCACAATCCATTCATAGGATGTTTCATTTTACATTCAACCATATATCCATGCATAAAAAAAAACATACACAAAATAACTCTACTTAGTAGTCCAGACACTCATACACACATATATGTCATTGATGCATATAAAATGTTTAAAATGTTCATGTCTACTCAAACAGGCGGGGAAACTATTTTTGCATATCAGCCACATTCTCCCATGTGGCATTTCTATTTGAGTAGAGGTTCCATTGGACCTGACATTGCTCTATGCTTCTCTTTCTCAAGTTCTTGGTCCTATAACTAAGATATTTAACTAGTTGAACTTCAATTTTGAGTGGATAGGACATATGAAAATTGGAAACATCCCAAATATGAGTGAGGTCATCAATGTACTTCCTAAGGAGGGACACATGGAAGACAGTATGGGTTTTGTATAAGCTTGGTGGTAGATCAATTTTGTAAGCAACAAGACTTATTTCACCTATAATTTCAAATGTACCCACATATCTAGGGTCAATTTTGGAAGATTTTATAGAAATTTTAGTAGGTTTCATCCTTAAGAACACTCTTTCACCTAAAAAATATTCCCTTGGTGTTATTTTGAGGTATGCATAGCTATTTTGGTGATCTATGACCTCTTTTATCTTTTGTTGAATTCTTCTTAATTGATATTCCATTTATTTTATAGTATCCATTCTAGTCACTACTTGATCTTCAAGATTACCCCATGACAAGGGAATTCTACATCTTCCATACATGGCTTAAAATGGTACCATACCTAGTGATTCATGATAATTATTATTGTATGCAAATTCAACTAGGTACAAATAATCTTCCCATTTAGTATGTTGATCCATACAATACATTCTCAACATATTTTCTATCACCCTCTCAGTCTATCCATATGTATCAAGGTGATAGGCGAAACTGATATTCAGTTTGGTACCCAATGCTTCATGCAAAACCTACCAAAATTCTAATGTAAAACGAGAATCTCTATGTGTGTGTGTGTGTGTGTGTGTGTGCATTATACAAATCCAAAAATTCCCATAATGGACAACAAACATGATGCACCTATATGATATGAAATTGTGTGAGTTTCTATGTACTCATGGGCTGAATCATCACTTCCTCCTTATGTTTTCAATCAAATCTCTTCCATCCATAAAAGATATGCACCTAGTCCTGCATGCAGAATGACCATCAACTGTACCACATTCTATAGGAAAATGCAAGTATAATTCATCAATTTATTTATAACTAATAGTTGTGTGAGGAGCGTTATGACATCCTCCTCCACTAGAAATAAACACAATACCTGTGTTTCATGCATGGTTGAAAAAATAAATTAAAACATATAAATATATATTCATTCATATAATAATTTGTATAAGTCCATTCAAAAATCATACATCATATAATCATATTCATTCACAAACCTATCACTAATTCAAATCTGTTTGCACAATCCATTCACAGGATGTTTCATTTTACATTCAACCATATATCCATGCATAAACCAAAACATACACAAAATAACTCTACTTAGTAGTCCAGACACACATACACACATATATGTCATTGATGCATATAAAATGTTTAAAATGTTCATGTCTACTCAAACAGGTGGGGAAACTATTTTTGCATATCAGCCACATTCTCCCATGTGGCATTTCTATTTGAGTAGAGGTTCCATTGGACCTGACATTGCTCTATGCTTCTCTTTCTCAAGTTATTGGTCCTATAACTAAGATATTTAACTAGTTTAATTTCAATTTTAAGTGGATAGGACATATGAAAATTGGAAACATCCCAAATATGAGTGAGGTCATCAATGTACTTCCTAAGGAGGGACACATGGAAGACATTATGGGTTTTGTATAATCTTGGTGGTAGAGCAATTTTGTAAGCAACAAGACTTATTTTACCTATAATTTCAAATGGACCCACATATCTAGGGTCAATTTTGGAATATTTTATAGAAATTTTAGTAGGTTTCATCCTTAAGAACACTCTTTCACCTAAAAAATATTCCCTTGGTGTTATTTTGAGGTATGCATAGCTATTTTGGTGATCTATGACCTCTTTTATCTTTTGTTGAATTCTTCGTAATTGATATTCCATTTATTTTATAGTATCCATTCTAGTCACTACTCGATCTTCTAGATTACCCCATGACAAGGGAGTCCTACATCTTCCATACATGGCTTAAAATGGTACCATACCTAGTGATTCATGATAATTGTTATTGTATGCAAATTCAACTAGGTACAAATAATCTTCCCATTTAGTAGGTTGATCCATACAATACATTATCAACATATATTCTATCACCCTCTCAATATATCCATACCTATCAAGGTGATAGGCCAAACTGATATTCAGTTTGGTACCCAATGCTTCATGCAAAGCCTACCAAAATTCTAAGGTAAAACGAGAATCTCTATCAAATATTATAACTTTAGGAAACCCATGTAGTCACACTATATCTCTGATAAATGTACTTGCTATAGTAGGTACTTCATCCTATACATTCCTAGGTACAAAATGTGTAGCGTTGGTTAGCTTGTCCACTAGAACCAGGATTGCATCATAATTAAACCTTATTTTAGGTAAAACAACTATAAAATCCATTGAAACCACCTACCATTCCTACGTAGGGATGTCATGTAGGTACAAATGAATTTTTGGGTGCAAGTGTCCTAATTTAAATTTCTAAAACCCCAATTACCTAGCCACATAATCATTAATATCCTTTTTCATTCCTGGCTAGTAATAGGCCTTCCTTAATTTCCCGTGCATCTTCACCCCACTAGGATGCATCGAATAAGGATTATTATTTACCTTCTTAAGGATTTTTTCTCTCAAACCACACCAATTTAGAACAACCAATCTACTTTGATAATACAACAAATCATCCCTATGTAAAATATATATATCTTTTCTAGATTCTTGCTCTATTTAATATTGATGTGTCTGATAGAATTCATATTTATATTGCAATTTATTAATCTAATATATCGGATCAAAATGATATTTTTTCATTACAAAAATACGTCCTCTCCTGCTTAAATCATCAACAATATTATTCTTCTTACCCTTGATATATTCTATACAAAAATAATACTCAACCAAAAATTCCATCCATCGATGTTATCTAGCATTCAAAAAGGGTTGAGTAAAATTATACCTTATGCTTTGATGATCTATCTTGAGTTCAAATGGTTTTACAAGAAAATGGTGCTTCCAAATATTAACAGCATGCACAATTGTTGCCAACTCCAAGTCATGAGTGGCATAGTTTATCATTTGTCTCTTAAGTTTTCTCAATTAAAAGACAATGACCACTTCATCTTGGGTCAAAATCCATCCTAATCCTTAGATTGATGCATCAATACACACTGTAAACCTCTTAGAAGGATCAAGTAACTATAGAATTGGTACAGTTGTCAACCTCTCTTTAAAAGTTTGAAAGGCTACTTCGCACTATTCTGTCCACTTAAAAGCCTCTCCATTTATTTGAAGGTTTGTGATAGGTTGAGAAATATTTGAGAAACCTCTAAAAAACCATCTTTAGTAGCCTGCTAACCCCATAAAACTATGTACATCATTTACATTTGTGGGTGTAGGTCAATCAATAATTGCTACTATCTTATTGGCATCTACAATAATCCCCTAAAAAAAAACTATGTACCCCAAACACTGTATTTTAGGAGTATAAAATTTTTACTTTCCATATAGTTGATTCTTCCTAAGGATTTCAAGTATAGTTCTCATGTTTTGATCTTGTTCCTCCTTGTTTTGGGAATAAAATAGTATGTCATATAGGAACACAAGTAAGAAATGGTCTAGCTGCTCTTGAAAGACACTATTCATAAGATTCATGAATACAACTAGGGTGTTAGTCAACCCAAAAGGTAGGACTTTAAACTCATAATGTCCATACTTTATTCTAAAAGTTGTTTTATGTGTGTTTTCTTCTCGAATCCTCAACTGATGGTAACCTAATCTAAGGTTGATTTTTGAGAAGATGATTACTCTTTTTAGTTGATAAAAAATATCATCTATTCTAGGTAACGAGTACCTATTATTCATGGTAATCTTATTTAACATCTGATATTTTGTGCATAATATTAAGGTTCCATATTTATTTTTAATAAACAAAATAGGAGCACCCCACAATGACACACTAGGCTTAATAAGCCCTTTCTCTAAAAAATATTGAAGTTGCATCTTGAGTTCTTATAACTCTATAGGAGTTATCCTATATGGTGCTCTAGCAATAGGTGCAACTCTAGGTAATAAATCTATAGAAAAATAAAATTCTCTTTGCAGAGGTAAACTAGGTAGGTCCTCCGAAAACACATCCTTAAACTCACTCAAAATAGGATACTTTTGGAAGAGGTTAGACTCAACTCTAGTTTCTTCTTTCTTGTTCATCTTCACTAAATAGATCATTCCCCTCTTTATTATTGCCTTCTTCACTTGCATAGAAGACAATAAGTGTGGCTTAGTGGAATCACAATCACAATTAATTCTAATCCTCTCATTAGATTCATCTATAAACTCCAACCATAAATATTCAAAATTCAAGAGAGCCTTATGGCCTTTTACCCAATAAACACCAAGAATGATGTCAAAGGCATGTGGAGGTGCCACATATAATTACCAATTGGTTTTATCTTGAGGTAAGATAATGTGAGGGTCAAATAAATATTGGTTAACTTGGTATGTCTAACATGACCCATACTCTACTGTCTAACCATTAGCTAGAAATCCAAGTCTTTTCGATATTCCCCTCACTAAAGTAGTGGAAATAAAAAATTTAGGGAATCGATTATCTGTCAAAATGTGTACACCCTTACCATAAATTTTACCATATAATAAAAAGGAGTAACTTTTCCATCAAGTACAAGACTACCTATCCCAACAAAGATCTTATGGGTAGTCTCTTTTGGAACTTTATTATGAAGGTTAGCTCTATGGGGACACTTTTTTCCAAATTGAGGTACTCTAAATATATAACAACCATTTTTAGGAGATATTATAACCCTATTGCTATCCTCATTCCTATCTTGAGGTGCAACAACCTTACCCTTCTATTGATCTCATGGTATTTTATCATTCCTTCTATGATATCCTTTTCCATCCTTCCTAAACTTATTGCCTCCTTGCTTATTATGATCTCCACCTTTAGGCTTCTTGTTCTATTATTTATCCCACTTCATAAACCTAGTATGCTTCCACTTCCTAAGCTCATATTTTTCTTTTTTAGATAGCTTTTGATAATGAAAATATGTCTTCTTGACCTCTTGGTCAGATTTTTATTGACGTGTTAAATCAAAAGCATTAGGGAGGTCTACAAGGTTAAGAAAATTCACCACAATCCTAATATTTGGATGCAGTCCCAGTATGAACATCTAAAACTTCATATCTTCCTTATTCTCATAATCAAGCACATATTCCATTAGTTGTATATATTTTTGATGATAATCTCAAACTGTCATTGATTCTTGTTGTAGGTTAGTGAATTCCCCATATTTTTCCACATAATACTACTTAGGAATTTAATCCTAAATTCCTTAACAAAATCTTCCTATTTTAGGTCTGCAACTTCAATACCCTACCCCTTATTAAAGGCATTCCACAAATATAGGGCTAATTGTACCATATTCATGATAGCCAAAGAGGTTTTATATTCTGATGACAAAAGAACTAGGGAAAAGTATGACTCCAATTCATTCATCCAATTTTCTATTGCATCACCATCACCTTTGCCATTGAATTTGGAAATGTCCACCTTATTCATGTCCTCGGTCAACTCCACACTCACTCTGGCCCTACTAGTACTAGTTCCTGTAGGTTCATTAGATGCTTCCTCTACCCCGCCTACAGGACCCCTACCTCTAGTAAAGTCCTCTATTACTTTCCACTGTTGGACTATCAAATCTTGTTGTTGGGCCATTTGAGTTTTCTATTGGGTCATTTCTTCTTTTTGATTTTCCATACAAGTTTACAACATTTGAACTACTTTTGCTATATTCACATCTTCCCTACTAGGTTCATTTTTTTGGGGCTCATTTAACCATTTAATTATTCTTCCCTTTGTGTAACTTCCTTTCTTGTTCCTATTCATGGTCCCCTTGGAGGCCTTATGGTGGTTTCCACCTAACCAGATACTATGGGATTTATCAAAGAACCACCTAAAAATATTGTGCCTTTAGACCCATGGGTAAAAGAAGTAAGTTAATCATTTTATTGGTTTTGATATAAAAAAAAATAACATTACTCAGAGTCCTACACTTAAGGATCTCTTCTACTTTCATACCACATGTAACAACCCAAGCCTACTCACCTGGTTGTACCACATAAATAAGCCAAGCATTTTTAAAGTTAATTTTTTTTTATCTAAGTTTATTGTTTACCCTAAAAGAGGTTCCATGTTCATATCAAATATGATTCACCCAATTATAATTAACATAAAAATTCAATAAATACAAGGTATATCTACCACTTATAGGAACTTGAACTATTGCAGACAGTCACCAAAATGGACAAGATTTACCAAATCCCATAGAGTTCCATTTTGTGGGATTAACTTATCATATTTGACTTCCTCTTGATCCAAAATGAGGGTCGATACATGAATAGGGTTATCCTATAGGGCCCATAACACCTAGAGGGTGGACACATACTCTCCCCATCCCTTAGCATATTGAACCTTGACTTAAACCGTTGACTTGTTCATATTTTTATTTTTTAGATAGCTTTTGATAATTAAAATATGTCTTATTGGACTGTTGGTTAGCTTTCTCTTGATGTTCTAAATCAAAAGCATTAGGGAGGTCTCTAGGGTTAAGCATATTCACCATAGTCCTAATTTGGGGATTCAGTCTCAGTATGAGCTTCTGCACCTTCATGTCTTCCTTGTTATCATAATCAGAAATATATTTCAATAGTTGTAAATATTTTTGATGATAATCTAATACTGTCATTTATTATTGCTACAGGTTAGTGAATTCCCCATATTTTTCCACATAATACTGCTTAGTTAGAAATCTATTCTTGAATTCCTTAACAAAATATTTCCATTTGATATCTGTAACTTAAATACCCTGCCCCTTATTTAAGGTCTTCCACAAATATAGGGCTACTTATACCATATTCATGATAGCCAAAGTGGTTTTAGATTCTGATGATAAAAGCACCAGGTAAAATTATGACTCCATTTCATTCAACCAATTCTCCACTCCATCACCATCACCTTTGCGATTGAATTTAGAAATCACCACCTTCTTTAGGTCCTTTTCCAACTCCACATTCACTTTGGCTCTACCAGTACTAGTTCTTATAGGTTCATTAAATGCTCACGTACCTTACCTATAGGTCTTCTACTTTTGGTTAAGTCCTCTATTACTTTTTGTTTTTGGACTATCAACTCTTGTTGTTGGGCCATTTCCTTTTTTCTATTCCATATGAGTTTGCAACATTTGAAATACTTTTTATATACTCCCATTCTCCCATACTCTACCATCTAACCATTAGCTAGAAACTCAAGTCTTTTCGATATTCCCCTCCCTAAACTAGTGGAAATAAAAAAAATAGTGAATCGACTATCTATCAAATTGTGTACATCATATAATAAAAAGGAGTAACTTATACATCAAGTACAAGACTACCTATCCTAGCAAAGATCCTCTGGGTAGTCTCTTTTGGAACTTTTTGATTAGCTCTATGGGGATACTTGTTGCCAAAGTGAGGTCCTCTCAATATATAAAAACTATTTTTAGGATATTTGCTACCCCTATTGCTATCCTCATTTCTATCTTTAGGTGCAACAACTTTAGACTTCTGATATAATGGTCTCTAATCATTACTTCTATGATATCTTTTGCCATCCTTCCTAAAATTATTGCCTTGGATGTTATTTTTTGCTTTTGCCTCCTTGCTTATTATGATATCCTCCTTTAGGCTTATTTTTCTATTCTTTATCCCACTTCATTAACCTAGCACACTTCCACTTCCTGAGCTCATATTTTCTTTTTTAGATAGATTTTGATAATGAAAATATGCCTTCTTGATATCTTGGTTAGCTTTCTCTTGATGTGTTAAATCAAAAGCATTAGGGAGGTGTACAACGTTAAGAAAATTCACCATAGTCCTAATATTTGGATGCAGTCATAGTATGAACATCTAAAACTTCATATCTTCCTTATTCTCATAATCAGGAACATATTTCAATAGTTGTATATATTTTTGATGATAATCTCAAACTGTCATTGATTCTTGTTGTAGGTGAGTGAATTCCCCATATTTTTCCATATAATAATGCTTAGTTAGGAATCTATTCTTGAATTCCTTAACAAAATATTCCCATTGGAGGTTTGTAACTTCAATACCCTACCCCTTCTTAAAGGTCTTCCACAAATCTAGGGCTACTTCTACCATATTCATGATAGCCAAAGTGGTTTTAGATTATGTTTATTAAATAACCAGGGAAATGTATGACTCTAATTCATTCAACCAATTCTCTACTGCATCACCATCACCTTTACCATTGAATTTAGAAATCACCACCTTCTTTAAGTCATTGGCCAACTCCACACTCACTCTAGCCCTACCATTACTAGTTCATATAGATTCATTAAATGATATCCCTACCTTGCCTATAGGTCCTACCTTTGGTTAAATCCTCTATTACTTTCCACTTTAGGACTATCAACTATTATTGTTAAGCCATGTGAGTTTTCTATTGTATAATTTCCTCCTTTTTTGTTCCATATGAGTTTGCAAACTTTGAACTAATTTTTATATATTCCTATCCTCCCTACTAAGTTCATTTTGTGGGGGCTCATTTAACTATTTTGTTCTTATTTTCCTTTGTAGAACTTCCTTTCTTGTTCTTGTTCATGGTCCCCTTGGAGGACTTATAGTGGTTTCCTCCTGTCCACTCCCGTAGGATTTATCGAAGAACCACCTTGCAACATTGTACCTTTAGACCTATGGGAAAAAGAGGTAATTTAATTATTTGATACATTTTGATATAAAACAAATAACATTACTCAGAGTTCTACACTTCAGGATCTCTTCTTCTATGATGCCAAATATAACAATCCAAGTCTACTCACCTGGTTGCACCACATAAATAATCCAAGCAATTTTCAAGGTATTTTTTTACCTAAGTTTATTATTTATCCTAAAAGGAGGTTCTATGTTCATAGTAATTCACCCAATAATCATTAACAAATTAATTCAATCAGTACAAGGTATATCTACCACTTTTTGGAACTTGAACTATTGCAGACAGTCACCCAAATGGATGAGATTGGCCAAATTCCATAAAGTGTATCATTTTGTAGGATAAAATTATCTCATTTAAATTCCTCTTGATTTGGCATGAGGTTTGATGCATGATTTGGTTTATCCTCTAGGGCCCATAACACCTAGAGGGTGGATGCATACTCTCCTCATAATTTAACATATTGAACCTCGACTTAACGAGTTGACTTGTTCATGGTTAAGTATGCAAGAGGTTAGTGAGTTTATGCCTATTATCTAGCTAATGGTACTATTTCTGAGAGTAAGCCAGAGCCATGTCATTACCCTAACCTTGGTCTTGGTCTCACTTGACCATTATGAGTCACAATAATTTGTCCCATACCAAACATCATGGTAGAACTAGTTTATTTGTCATACTAGCTCCCTACTAGTCAAATGGTACAAGGACTTATCACTTGTACTTCCCGAGAAATGGCCTAGAGGAGACATACCATACCACCCCTCATTAATGATTCTAACAAGGTCACTTAATTTGACACATTCCATTAGACCACGATTGTTCTTGAGTCATAAAGATTACCAAATTGTAACCACTTGTCTTGGGTGTTCAAGCTATTTACATTTATAATTTGGTTTATCCTTCTTGATAATAGTTTGATATCAATATTTTAGAGGCTTCCCCTAAAATAATAAATGGAATATTTATAACTTAATACTAGGTCTTCGTTTGAATTTATTTTTCAAAGATTTAAAGTTGTAGAGGAAATACTTACCTTTTTACACCTTTGTGCATTCTAGCCACTAATGAAGAAAAATAATAATTTCAACTTATTATAAACATAAGAATACACATATTTCATGTACATGCAGTTCCCAATATTTTATAAGAAATATATTTAATTTCATTTCCTAACTAAATTAATAACTGATCTTGGCTATAATGGTTTCTATTACTACCATTCTTTCTTTATTTATTTTACATTTATAAAAGAAACAAACATGCTTTGGTTTTCAACTATGCCTACCATTCATTCATTGAAAATACTACATTTTTGACTAGTTATAACTAAACCATTCCATTCACATTGGCCCACATTTTCTTTTAAAACAAGGACACTAGGTTTTGCATTGTTTCCACAGTTCAAGTTTACATATCCAACAAACTGCATCCATAATAAAGGCTTAATTTATAATAAAGTTTATGACACATATACCATTGACACAACATAAATTCTTGAACATTTTTAGGATTACTTCAAGTATTTCTTAGGCTCATTTATTACATAGTGAGCAGACTTATACTTGATATTCTAATTTTTGATTCAAAAGCTATTCTAAATACAACTATAATCATTTAACTCTTTATCAGAGGGGTATGGTTTGGCTATTGGGCCGACGGGTTCACTACTGAACATTTATTGTTTTTTGGGTGCAACATTCAAGAAAAATATATATAATAAGAACCCTTATTGGAGTAAACACCCACTATTATTTATGTTGTAATGGTTATGCATAACGCAATTTTACATCATTTGAGTTGAGACTGCAAAATAGAAATTTTGTGCTTCCATTCCGACAGATGAGGACTAGCACATTTTGGTTCCATAGTGATAATATTTCACAAGTTTTCCACATCAAGTCACTTCTATAGCATAAGATAAAATTAAAATATTTATATCATTGGTTTGAACCATGCAAGCTTTCCATGACTTCAAAAATAGTATTTTACTTATAATTCCCTGCTAGTAAAATTTCCAATACATAGAAGGCCTTCTCTAATAGTTTTATGTTCATTCAGTCCTTTCACATTTACTATAATAACTATAGCAATTTATACAATGGTTTTAATGCATTATCTGGTGTAAAACAACATTAATATCATCAGAGGCATTATGCATTTTTTTATGTTGTAAAATAGATATCAACCCATTCTTGATTCGCTAATAGCATTAAATCAGTTTACAATTTTAAAAGCTACTAGGTATAATAGGACTTGAATTTTCTTACTAAGGAATAGGTTTTCCATTCCTCATTTCCTATGAAATTACATTTGACTTGAAGGAAATGCAGATGAGCTCACCAGTATAGACATCTCCCACTTTGAGGTTTATCCTAACCTTTGTACCTGGATTTCATTTTAACACTTCTCTTTTCCACTCGTTTGATATCATATCAAATGTGTATAGAGATAATTTTTGGTAAGTTAATATTTTTATTAAAATGGGGCATTTGAAAGGCATACCAACACATTGTACAATAGCAAAACATAAAGGAAAAACCTTAGAGAAAACAAAATGAGAAACAAAAACTAAGAGGCATTCATCTATAAAAACTAAAAAGGAATAAAACCTCGAGAAGGAAGGAACAAAAAGTGACAGGCAATCAACCAGTAGAACCAAAGAGGACAAAATCCTCTAAGATAAAGGAACAAAAGAAGAGGAAGACCGCTAAGAGTGAGCCTTTCACAGGAGGACTAGTAAGCAAGCTTAGAAAGGTATGTCAGTCTGCATTGGTGATGCAACAGTAACCTCTAGCATGGCATCCTTCACATCGTCCTTTGGTTCATCCTTTGGGTTTTCCTTTGGGGCTTTGATGCAGGCTTCCTTTGTGATCTCCACAACGTCCTCATCCTTAGAATCAACCTTGATGTTAGAAGGTACCTCCACAATAGAAATGGCTAGAATATCCTCAAAAGCATCATAAAAAAATAGAAGGTTGAGCGCTTGATGTTGTTCCTTAAGCTTCAAAATTGCCTTGCCAATAGCCATATGGGCAGATTCCAAATGGTCAATGGTAATAGAAGTGGAATGGAAATCAACCTAAGATATTTTTCAACAATATCAGGGGAGTTGGAGAGATCCTTCATGGGCTTTTCAGAAGTGGAAGGAGGGGTTTCAACAACTTCCTTGAATTTGAGTCTCTAGGAACATCGAACAGGTGTTTTTTCAACCTTAACCTTTTTCTTGATATTGGAACCTAAATGAGGTCTGTCACTCTTGTCCTTTATCTTTGGTCTAGAGGCTTTAGGGTTGGGCATCGAAGAAGAGTTTTCTTCATCAGAGTATGGGGCAAGGATATTTCCTTTGGGAAACTTCAGGAGAAGGAACCTATAAAGGATTCTAAAAAGTCCCTGGTGACAGGGAAATCCCTCTTCCTTTTTGGTACGGGTGGAGATTATTGCGTAATCCATGGACCAGTAAAGTGCAGCTGGGATGTTCATCATTTTAGCTTCACAAAAATGGTTAATGAAGGCTAAATGGAAGCAAAAAAGCTAAGATTCAGGATTGTCAGTGGTTAAATATTGCATAATGGGTTTGAGGATTTCCTTCCAAGGTGTAGAGAGGTGGTGGTGATACAAACCTTTCTTATGCAAATTTTGGATCACTGAATTCTTCTCAAAGTGAGTTAACTCCATGTCCCAATTGCTATTGTTCCTCCTTATCATATTACCATAAATATTTTATCCTATCAATTTGGCCATCAGCTCCATAGTGATATGAAACTCCATGCCATGAATGGTAACTATGCCATTGTCCCAAGATGTAGCAAAAGCATTGGTCACCTCCCCATTGTCACAAGTTATGTAAGAAATCATCAATCACCATTTTGATCATTCTTGATCAGCTCAACAACTTTAGGAGGAATAATGTTAGTCCACATCAACAAACCTTGGGCATTCACTCTAATGTTAGCCAGTCTATCAGCAACAGAATTAGTTTTCCTGAAAGCATATTTAACAATGTGTATAGAGATCATAATCGACCTCTCTAACATGAAATATATGCAACTATGTTCTAAATATCTATGAAATGTATTTTTAATTTTATTGAGATAGTTTCAATCACCGTTCACAAACTCAAAAAAATAGCAAACACAATGCAAATAAATTTTCAATAGTTTCATTTGCAATTTAACTATATTCACTATCAAAAAATAATCATGCAATGTAAATCCAACAGATAATCATCAATAGGGTCTATCACTTTTGCTTTAGCAAAACTTGTCAATAGTCCATAAATATTACCCATTCATAGGAAATTCTGGTAATCTTAAACCCAGCCAAACACTGATCTTGATTCTAATTTTCACTTGGTTCATCGTTCCTCATAGGGACATAATACTTCACAAGTAAATAGCATTCTACTCATCTATCATTGTATAGTATTGATTCTAAAAAGTAATATTTTCAAACAACCTATAATGTCATTTAAAGACTTATTTGTATTATATCACTACTTCATTTAACATATAGGTATGTAGTCTATTTGAATCGAAACATGTAGCTATTTTATCATAAATTCATCAAACAAATCATTTCAACCCAATTAATTCTTTTTCATATAAGTAATACAGATAAAAATACACACAAATATCAAGCATCATTAAAGAGACCAACCTATCAAATCCTTCATAGAATTTAGCTCTCCTTTTATACTTAACTTCTCCTAGTTCTTTTTACCTCCAAAAATATTATTTTATCTCCCTTTATTCATCCTTTTGTTTCTCCTTTTTGTTCAGGTTCCTTTTTCACTTGCTCAATTACCATTTTATAACTCTTTCTACCTCCATTTCCCATAAACATGTAGAATTGCCACTTCAACTTGGTATCAAAATCCACTGGCCGATTTCTTCCCCATGACGATTACAGATAATTGAGTATTTTATTTAGGATAAAAAGGAAACCAATATCAATATCTTACAACATTTTCAATCAATTTTCCCTTTTTAATTTTATTTATTTGTGTTGTGCGTTGATGTTAGTATGTATAAAATATTTATCATATATATTTTTAATTTTAAATATATTATTTTTATATATACTTTAAATTTATTCACTTATAACCTCTCAATATCCTCTTACATGAATTGAATACAAACTTGAAATGAATTTAAAATTTTCAACATGGCTCCCATGCCTTTGGAATCTTCATTGCCACCACAATTTAAATACTTGGCTATTAATAGGCAGATAAAACTTATATATATGCATCATACAAGTTCAAGCATTCCCATAATGCAAAACAAACATGATGCACCTATATGATATAAAATCACATGAGTTTCTATGTACTCACAGGTCGAATCATCACTTTCCCCTTATATTTTTAGTCGATTCTCTTCTATCTGTCAAAGACATGCACCTAGTCCTACATGCACAATTACCATCAATAGTACCACATTCTATAGGAAAAGGTAAGTATAATTCATCAATTTATTTATAACTAATGGTCATGTGAGGAGGGTTGTTACATGTATTCCATTCTCTAAATATGTGTTACCAAGGAATTAAGCAGATACTGCATCATCTTCTTAGCCACTATCAACATATCTTCTATGCTTTAAATAGGATTTTGAAGACCCTTACCATAATTAATGATATTAAGAGAATCATCTTCTATGGAAATTCTATTAATATTCTATCCTTTCAATGGAAGGATTACTTAAAATAAAGATCAATCTCTATCTCAAATATGCACTAAACACAGTCCTTTGATATAGCACAATTCTACTCAATCTATCTTTGGTATGGCACAAACCTATCCTCAAATATGTACCAAAATATATCCTCAAGCCTTAACACAAAGCTTGATCTAATCACAAATCAAATCTACTGGATTTTCCCCAAATGTTAACTCAAGGTTTGAACAAATCAATCAATCAACTTTGCTCATAAGTCTTCTTAAATACTTGCCTCAAATATTTCCACAAGTCCTCTCTAGAACTTGCTCAAATTGCTCTCAAGTCTTCACCAAGACTTACCTTAAATATGCATTGTAAGCTTCCACAAAATCTCACACTAATCTATCCACAAGTCTTCATCAAGACTTACCTCAAATCTTCTCAACAAGTTCTCACTAGAACTTGCTCAATCTACTCAATAAGTATTCACCAAGACTTGGCTCAAATTTGCATTGTAAGCTTCCACAAAAGCTTACTCAACTCAGTCCTTAAGTCCACTCTAGGACTTACTTCAAATATTCTCACAAGATTTCACAAAATCTTGCTTAACTCTATCTTGAAGTCCACTCTAGGACTTATTCAAATCTGTCCACTAGCTTTCACAAAAGCTTATTCAACTCAACTCAATCTATCATAGAAAATCTCTTCAATCACACAAACAAGTTTCACACAGAATATTTTTTAATCTCACATAAACATATAGAGAATGGTTAGAGACTCAATATGTTTCACACTCACAATAATACTTAATCACTTTCAAACTCTCTAGTTTAACCACATAAACATATGGAGAATGGTTAGAGACTCAGTATGTTTCACACTCACACAACACTCAATCACTCTCAAAATCTCCTTCAAATCAATTTAGAATAAAGAACAATTTGTTTCATAGAACTTGAACTATCACTCCAACACTATCAATCAATAATGCTTATCCAATTCCACTCAACCATTCACTCAATGAAACACAATTTTCTTACAAACCCTAACCAAGTATTTCACACTACTTTCAATAATTCTCACTATGGAACTCAACCTTGATTCAATATGATTCTAAATTCACATAACAATGATACTCATGATTTTGCACAAACTCTAGTTCAAGATAGTTCTCAATTTCACACTCAATTATCCTCATAAACATTCACCAATCATGCATGTGAAAACTCACTCAATCATTTCCAAAAATGCTTATTAAAAAAAACCCTTTCACTCCAACTTGCACTCCACAACATTCAACAATATTTCACTCACAAGGATGATACACACGTACCTTTTATTTTGAATAATTTTTAACCTCAAGACCTGTCTCAATCGCAATAAACCTCTTTGACAATATCAATGGTTATATATTAAAAATTTATCCTCAATAATTTCCTTCAAAAATATTTCACCATGCCAAAGTATTAAATCTCAACTATACCTTATTTCTTCCTTCAAAACAATTTTCACAATGTGACTTTATTTCAACATATAACATATAACATTCTTTGCATAAATTATAACTCCTTTTATAAACTTTAACCACCAAAAATTAAAACAAAATATTTCAAATTTATTTTCCTTTTTATCTCCCTCAAAAGCTTATAAACCCTTTTTAATTTTTTCCACTTTGCAATTTCCAACTTAATAAAACTTTGGGAAAATAAAAAATAATTTATTAATTTCCACACCACGTGATTTTTGGATTCACCACAACCTTAGCAAAAATGTGAGTGCATACCTTTATTAATCACACCAAAAGAGCCTTGGTGGGTTTCAAACACCCGATCCCTTCTCTCCAAGCACCTCCACACAATGTGTGCCCATTAAATGGGATACATGCCCTCATGTAAAAGGAAAGGTGCATGCTTCCCTTTTATTCCTTACCTGACGGTGCAAATCAAATGAGTTTTTTTTCCTTGTAAAACAATAACCGTGTGGATCGAACCCACGACCTTGCACCGTGAGCGTCTTAGCACAATACCTGGCTTCCAACTATGCTACCCAGTGGTTAGCATAAACAATGATTCTCCCACTTGCTTTTATTTCTTCGTATACCCTCTTAAGTCTTAAACACAAGCAAACCTTTCCTTTACAAACATGCAGCACATGATTTACCTAGGAAATTAATCATTCGTATGGATGGTGTTTAGATTAAAACTTGCCCCCTTTTATATGTAATGTGTCAAATATCCAAACCATCGACGATCCTTGAAATTCAAATTTAAATTTGACTTTGGCGCCTTAATTAATTTAAATTTAAATTTTAACCTTAGGGTTAAAATATTTAAATTTAAATAATTTAAACCTTAGACTTTAAAATCTGTCACATGAATATTTTGAAGGAATTAGAAATTTATAATTCCTTGGCCTTAATTTTTTTTCAAACCAACCTGTAACCCAAAATATTATAATATTAGATATTATAATATTATTAATTCTATTAAACCTACTTCTTTTTCTTGTTGGAAAAACCACTGGAGGACATTAATAACATCGAAATTTGGACATCACCCTTTTGACATAAATGCATGGATGACAATGAAACTTGGTCAAGATCTTCTTGACATAAATGACAACAAAACTTGCTCATATTTCCAAAAAACACTAGGGCTAATAACATTTTTGAAGGATTACTAACTGGAGAAGAAAGTAAGTATGGGAAAATTTGGAAGTCTCTTGAAACTAGAAGAGAAGAAAATAATGATGAGGATCTAATAAGGCTCAAACATATCCCCATAGAAATTGATATCAATAGCATGCTAAATTATGAGGCCCTTGATCAAAATTCTTTTAGAGGTGAATAACTTCTCCAAGGATAAAGTAATAATCAAGCAATGGAAGATATCTAGTCTATGGGAACTACCTATACAAGAAAAAAGAACAATTTGGTACTTGTAGCATAAAAACTATTGGAAAAGTAAAAATCTAAATGATCAAACAAATTTCAAACGAACTAAAGGTCACAAATGTAGGTCTTATCAAAAAAGGAGAAGAAAATCCAACCAAGAAATGCTCCATTAGATAACATTAGACGGAATAAAAGAGGGTTATCAAACCTAGATTAGTGGTCTCTTGGATACCAAGAAGTAGAAATAACATCCATGAATATCATATCCTATAATATAAGGGGTCTTGATTCCTCCAAATCTAAAATGGTCAATAAACTAGTAAGTAATAAAAAATCTGATGTTCTTTTCATTCAACAGTATAAAATATCATTTGATAAAGCTTATAGGATTAAAAGGAAAATATAACCCATTAGTCTTGTTATTTTAAGTAATATGGAAGGTTTCTCAAGGGGCTACTTATCCTATGGGATATTTTAAAAATAGAGTGTTTTGTTGATAGAATTGAGATAAACTAGATTGTTATCAAGGAAAAATGGATAGACTCTAGTTGGTAGATTAGTCTAATTAATGTTTATGGCCAAAAAATTCTTGACCAAAAGGGATATTATTGGTAGAATACTGCTAGTTGGTTATCACAATAGGTAAACTTACCCTATATCCTTCTTTAGATAAATTGGATAAATTTCCTACTTTTGTACATTGGCTTGATAGGAAATAATTAATGTAATCTAAATTTCTACAATATGGGGGATCACTAGCCCATCAAGATATATATTGAGGCCAATGATAGACCAAAAATAATCCCATTATGCTTTAAGAGAATGTGGATTAGTCATGGAAAATTTAATGAATTGGTGGAGGGATGGTGGAAAGAGGAATCTCATATTTATGGAACAAATATGTTCAATTTCACAACCAAACTTCAAAGGTTAAATAAAAATAAAAACAATGAATAGAGAATATTTTGGTAATAGAATTAAGAAAAAACCTTATCTGGAAAGTGACCTTTGACAAATTGAAGAGGATCTATAGCATGCTCAGGAAAATCCTCTTCTAAAAGAAGAAAAATGCTTGCTAGGTACCTTACATGAAGTTTACCTAAAAGAAAAAATATTTTGGTGGTAAAAACCTAGAGTGCAATGGCTGAAAGAAAGTGATAAGAATATAAAATTATTTCATCATACCACCTTGGCTCATAGGACACATAAAAATATATCAACACTATAATATCCTAAGGGTCAAGTAATCTCACATGATATCCTTCTTTAATTTCTTCCTATCCAAATAGGATATCAATAGATCCAATGGTCAAAAATACATTCTTAATTTCATCCCAAAATTAATCACTTCTACTCAAAATGCTTGCTTAACAAAGGAAAATGAAAAAAAGAAAGTGAAAGAATCCCTATTCTAAATAAAGAGCTTCAAGGTGTTTGACCCTATAAAAATTTTCCTAGTCTTCTTTCAACACTTCTGGTACCTATTGAAAGATGAAATTGTAGCTATGGCTGAAGAATTCTTTACATCCAAATGGACATTGGGTAGCTAAAATTATACCTTTCTTGAACTCATTACCATGATGGATAGTTCTCGAAGAGTGGATTCCCTTAGACCTATCTCTTTATGTAATATTATTTACAAAATCATTTCCAAGTTTGCTTCAAATAAGCTCAAATTGGTGATCCCGAGCATCAAGTTTGATGAGCAAAACACTTTTGTTAGAGAGAGGAACCTACTAGATAGATTCTCTATCATCCATGAATTAACCACTTTTTTAATCATCACAAAATATAGGGATTGATCATGAATCTGGATAGGAAAAAGACCTTTGATAGAGTATGTTAGAGTTTTTATAGAGTGAGTAATAGAAATATTTTGTTTTGATGAAGAATAGAGACAATGGCTAGCCTTCTTATATAAATATCACTCCTTCTTAGTTCTAGGAATATTGAGATGCTTATTTACATTTAAAAAGGTATTAGGTAGGGAGACCCCATCTCCCCCTACTTAATCTTCATTGTTGCAGAAGTCATGGGTAGCATCCTAAAACATCTTCAATAAAAAGTATGGATCCTAGGACTCAAGATAAAAAGTAGGTGTCACGTAATCATTCACTTTCAATTTGTAGATAATACCCTCTTAGCCATAAACCCAATCCCAAAGGAAATAAATAGAGTCAAAGGTCTTCTTACTATATATGATATTGCCTTGAGATAATATTATATGGAATTAATCTAGAAGAGAGACACATTAGATTATATGTTCACTACACTAGTATGGGTATTGGTGCCCTCCCTAGTACCTACCTAGGTATGCTCTATTTAAAAATGAAAATATTGAAAAGTTTTAGGAGAAAATAATCTCTAAATTTCACAAGAAAATGACCTCATGGAAAGAAAAATCACTACCTACAAAAGGTAGATTGATCAAGATGAAAGTAATATTTGGAGATCTACCCATATTCTAGTTGGATTAATTCTAGATGCTTGATGAGATCATCAAAAATATGTAAAATATCATGAGAAAATTCCTATGGAGAGGAAATACGGAAGACACGAAAATTCTTTTGGTAGCCTAGGGTAAAATTTGTAATTGTAATGAGTCAAGAGTCTTGGGAATAAGAATTCTTCATATAGTTAACAAAGCAATACTAGGAAAATTAAATTGGAGTTTCTATGTAGGTTTTGACTCCCTCTATAGAAAGGAATATAGATCAAAATATTGAGTTAGGGATGAAATTGAAAGAATATTCATCATTGAAGACACCCAATGGGGATAACTCACCTAGAATAGCATTATGAGGGCTAGGAAATTAATTCCAATATTTCTCAAATGGGATGTTAAAATGGACTCAAAGGTTAAATTTTGAAAAGATGATTGGCTAGAAAACAAACGTCTTTATTTCAAGGAAGACTTAAAAACATCTAAAGCTTTCTTTACAAGACCTAGGGAGAACCTATAGAGAACTAGTAGAATTACAATAAAGAAAATGGAAGAGCTATTAAATGGTGGAAGAGACTTGCGCTCCACCATTTAAAATTTTTGTCCAACAATCTAGCCTATTCGTTGGCCAAATGGGCCCCTGAAAACAAGTTTCAAGTAGAATAAATTATCCTTAGAGATGAGATCCAATATAAAAATGAATTGATAAAATTACTAGAGTTGATTCAAAATGATATGGCTTAATTTATTCTCCTTCAATTACAACGCCTAGTTTATTATACCTAAATATTTTAGGTTCTACATCAATAAGATTGAGGATAAATTTTGATAAAACATTCGAAACAATAATGCAAGTAGAGCATGTAGTAGTGGCACCTAGAAGCGAATAAAGAAGATAAAAGGCTTTGTATCACTAGGTAGTAGTAAAACATGTAGTAGTGGTAAATGTAGCATGTATAACATAGGTAGCAGTGGCACATCAAATAATCTTCAAACATAGTGGTGCACGTAGCAATGATGAGTGCAACAAATGTAACATAAATAATTTGCTTGATTTAGCACTTACAATATGTTGGTAGAGTCTTATGCTATGCATTTATGAGTACAAACTAAAGTTTTTTTAAATCACTAGAAAAAAACTTGTATCCATGATATTAATGAATGAATGAAATGTTTTTAATTTTTTCCACATGATACCTTATAATAGTTATGGGATGTAAAAGAAAAGAGAAAAATCGATCATGTAAATAGGCATTTTTCCTTTTTGGATATCAACAATAATTCATTTCAATAGTTATAATTTTCATTTTCTGTTGTTCCATAATGTTGTCAACATTATCCATTGAGTCTTGTAAATGGTAAAATTTTATTTGAAAGTCATCATGTCACAACAAATTCATGTCTTAGATATTGGTATGCAAGACAATGTAAAATCACATGTTTCTCATCGTCAACTTCTCCTTACATTAAGATACCATAATGAGCATGCCAAGAACACATGATTATATTAATAAATCATAATGAGCATGTGAAATGTACACATGATAATTCTAAGAGACTATGATGAGCACACACTTATTATTTGTTACTTGTACAAAGTATAAAAGTTGCATAGAGTTTCCACATGAGAACACCTTATAGTTCACAATAAAAATCATCAAATAGCAAAAATAACTTATATTGTGTAGAGATTCACATTAATTTCTATAAATATTTTGAAACATAAATTCACCATGACCATATCTAAAAAGTATGCAAGAGCAATTAAATATAGAATTGATAAACTCTCTCTCTCTCTATCTATATATATAGAGAGAGAGAGTGAGAAGGGTGGGTGTTTGTGTACACCTATTTTATTTCATATATATTGCATTGATACAATGGATAAGCCATTGGAGGGTATTTATAATGATACCAAATACCCATTTAAATGTTAACCTCAAATTGAAATAACTTGAATTGAATATTAAATCATAACATACTAAATATATTACACCCTTTAATAAATGTTATTCATAGAGGTGGATTAACTAATATCACTAAGGGTGAATAGAAAAAGGTTTTCCTTAGGCTTATATTAAGATGACCATATGTTTATATGAAGAATTCCCATGGGCTTACATACACACTTGCCCGTAGGCTACATCAATAGTGCTCATAAGAACTCTTCTAACAATTTTGGAATTAATCAAATTACACATACTTCAACATATTTTAGAGTAATTTAAGAGTGTTATTTCATCAAGGTTAGTCTCTAAATGATCCAAAGAAATAATTTTGAACTTATCCATACTATTATGGGTGTTAATATTTTAGATGAGGGTCTTAAACATTAAAGTAATAAATTTAAAGATAAGATAATTGATCTTGGATGACAACAACACATATATAGGTGCTTTTATAAAAGAGAGAGCACAAAAAACCATTATTTTCATGTCAAAACCTACTTTATTAAACTTAGAGTTTGTTAGAATGGAAGACATATGGTGTATATTATTGTTAGATTGTTTTATTAGATAAATCAAATTCATAGGTATTTAACTAATCTATTAGGATTTATTCACCTATTACCTATAAAATAAACACTAAATACCTTCTTGTATATCATCATTCTACTAGTATCATTCTTATTTATGCACTTTTACTTATATCCAAATATTTGATTACTCATTATTATCATCTCATATTATTGAAATCCCTTTCATTTTATACCTTTTGGAAATAGTTAATTAATTATGGCTTCCTATTTTCTAATATAAATTTCTGTTAGAATAAATCTTTAGTTCTCTAAAGTTCTACTAGGATAGTCTAACTTGAGTTAAAACTCTTCCATGAGGTGAGTGAACTCTTAGTTTAGACTAGTTCAGATTTTTTTTGTTATTGTAATCCAACGACTCACATTGATCAACTTTGCTGTTTATACAAAGTTTATCCCATGGAATAATCAACCAGTTCTTGATATTTTCAGTAATACTTTGCATATCTAGTTTCTTGGTTTAATATTGCTTCTCAATATTTCTATCATGGTACCAGAGCAGGGCTAGTTTTTTCAAGCATTCAAATTTTCATAGATCTGGTTCAGCTTGTCCTCTATTTTTGGATAAGTCTTCTCTGACTATTTCAGCTTATTTGGAAGTTGTTAAACAATCATATTTTTTTTAATCTATACTCCCAAATTGTGTCTAAGCACTAATGTTTCATATAGATCATTATTATCATTGTTATGAGGGATAAGAAGTAGGGTGTTATTCTTTCTTTGATGAACATTAAAAACACACAACTGTTGTATTTTCTACCTATCCTTTTGTATGGTTTTATCTATAATTTTGCATCACAATGCCCTCTCCAATGTATTTATGTAGTCCCTTATAGCAGAGCAATATTTTTTTAACTAATATCATTTTTTGGATGTGAAGGCTTCCTTATCATATTGTTGTGCATCACTTTAAAGGAATATATACCTTAAAGCACAATGACCACAATTCTTATAACGAGCGTCTTCAACTAACGTCACACTATCCATAGCGAATGCAAATACTCTGCTCACGGTCGATTGTTAGGATAAATCTAAAGATTGTGCATCAGAGAACGTGTTGTGGTTCATGCCCCATGGTGAAGCCAACCAAAGCACATATATGTGATTTCAATATGGATAATGCCTAATCCACTTCTCTGTTGCTTCATGCTACCCTTCATCAGCAAATACTTCCATGTCTTCTTCATTGTGAGACACAAGATGGCTAAGTTGAAGCCAATCTTCATTTATTGTGTGCTACTCTTCATAAAAATATAGAGCCTTGTCCTTTCTTCCATGCGATAGGAGACACGCATCTTCCCTCATTGGTTCCAGAAAGAGACCACGTGACATATTATTCAGTTTTATTTCCTCATTGGTGCTAAAAGGAGACCACGCGACATCTTATTATGTTCAAAGATGCTATCTTATGTGACAAAATCACATCCTTCTCAAGTTGGTGCCCAATTTTGTCAAAGAGCAAAGAGCCCATTGTTGTATCTTCAGTTCATTCCAATATTAAAGAGCCACATATTTTCTTCCATGCACTGTTCATCAATGACTATCCCTCAGTAGAAATCCTATATAGCTAACATGACCTCTCTCATATTTTATCCTCTACAAAAGTTTTATTTGTGATTTATCTTCAAGAATTGTTGTGATTCTCCAAGGGTTGAGATTCAATGCAGAGGAGAAGAAGGCGATACGACATCACCAAGAGCAACATATTATCTCTCCTATGATTTGATGTGGAAGCAAGCTTCTAGAAGCAAAGTTCTAAAGCAAATATCTAAATCAACATTCTGAAGCAAGGTTTTGTATTCAACTATTGCAGATGTGGAAGCACAATGAACATGAAGAGGGCCCAAACAATGGTTTACAAGGAAGATATTTTATGTAATTCTTCTCTCAGTGGCCTTTGTGTCTGACATGGAAAAATAGTGAACCCAAAGATAAGGAAGAATTCTAATAGAGCTACGATCTATGCACATTTCTAACAGACTCTCATGGCTATATTCTATTGCTCGCCTAATGTTTCTGCAAATAGTTAAAAGCCACCTTATTTTTGTAAGCCATCAAAGGTAATCTTACTTCTTAGTATTTTTTTAAAAGATAACTAGTCATCTTCTTTTTTTTTCTATCAACTCTTCCTCTTCCAACTTTTATTCTTTTGGGAAGAAAATTTGTAACCTTGAAAATTATTTTGTCTCCTCTCACTATTCTCTTTAGCCTGTTCTAGAGAGGCTGTCAAAGTGAAGAGACCAATTGTAAATTTATAAATACAAAGTTTTTTTTGGAGGGGGGGATATTGGTGCTGATTCTCGCACCTATTTTTTGTCGAATACAAATAGGGGGAGGTTTTATTCTTGTGTCTATGTTTATAGGAAGTCACTGGTGGAATAATTTTATGTGGCACTATCTTGGCCACTTCATGGTTGTTGCTTCAATCTCCTTATTTCAGCTTATTCTACATATTATGGTGTCCATTGCATATAATTGGAGTTTCTAAACACAAGCAAGCAATCACATTCTCATGAGCAATTTGACACACTTTTTTGAAAAGTAAACAAAATTTTATTCTAATCACCTATGTTCCATGTATCAAACTCCTCATTTACCTATCCCTCACGTAAGGGCAGGTAATTGAGAAGATTGGTATAAAGGTCTGGCAGGTTATTCTGGTTTCAAAATGCCTATATTCTACATATCCATCTCCTTATATACTTATAGTTTCCCTCATGTAAGGGCAGGTATATTGAAGAGGTCGATATAAAGTTCTGGATTTTGCTACCTTGCTTCAAAAAGGTTATCTGGTGGTGCTGCTTCTTGCTGAATTGTCTTTCCTAAAAGTTTCTTGCAGTTAAAGGGGGGGATATTGGTTCACTATAGTTTTTTATTTGGAAATATGAATACAATTGACCCAATCACCCTTCATAACTATCACACATGGAAACCAAAAATATTAAATCTCATTTCTCAAAAAGGGCTCACACACTTTCTAGAAGAGAAGTAGCCTAAATTTGAAAAGGAATATGAAATATTTGTTCATAAAGGAAATATGTATGAAACAATGGGTATTATAAGCACAAATGTAAATTAAAGCTTATGGTTTCACATTTTAGAATGTAAAAATCCATTTGAGAGTTGGCAGAAACTAAAGAACTTGTTTGGTAAAGTGGATCAAATAAGGTCAATGCAACTAGAGGCAGAGTTAACAAAATTATTTCCTGAAGACTTCAACAATATTGTTGACTTTCTCATAAAATTTAAAGAAGTCCTCACTCAATTAAAAGGTAGTGGTAAGAATAAAATAGAAGAATAATGCATCTATCTTATTCTTTCTAAGTTAAATGGAGTATTTCAAATTTTTGAAACCACCTTTTTGTCTACAAAATATGCTCTTGGTAAAATTTTTAAAATGCCCTCTTTAGAGGAGTTTTGTGATAGGCTAACTAGAGAGGAAACAAAAATTTCAAAATATGATATTTCTCCATCTTCCTCAAAATAATTATTATAGCATATATCTCCACTAAAGAAAAATTCAAAAAGAAAGAAAGAGGCCCTATAACTTGTACACATTGCAAAAATGATGGTCATTCTGTGAAAAAATGTTGGAAAAGGCTACAAAAACTAGAGGCAACAATGAAGGATCACAAAATAAACATTAAAAATAAAATAGGAACAGACTTAAATGTTCAAGGCAAAGCTAAAAAATCTCCGTCAAAATATTGGGTTCTAGATTTAGGGGCAACTCATCATATGACTTCTTCATATGAGTCATTCACTTCAATCTCCTCAAGCTCAACTTGTAGCATAGAAGTTGGTGACTCATCCTTTATCCCAGTCAAAGGAAAATGTGACATATCCATTGATGGTGGTTAGATCAATAATGTTCTCTATGTCCCAAAAATAGCCACAAATATCCTCTCCATATGTCATATTTATACTTTTACAAAGGGTAAAACAATGCTATTTTCACCAATAGGAGTTGAGATAAGAGAATTTAAATAACAAAACCATCTCATGGAAAAAGGAGATATTGATCATAACACTCACCTATTTCACTTCAAGAGATTCAAAAATTTAGATGGAGCCTCTTGTTTTGTTGCACATGAAGATCTTGAAAGCAAAATTTGGAATGAAAGGTTTGGAAATCTCAGTTATATCTATCTAAAGGAGTTGAATACTCATGAAATGGTAACAGGGTTGCCAAAAGTATATTCTATTTATGGAGTGTGTTCTGGAAGTGATCTTGGAAAGCAACATCAATATCCTTTTAACCCAAGTAGTTCTCAAAATCCTCATCCCCTATAGAGTTAATCCATAGTGACTTGATGGTATTCCCAGAGCCTTCTTTCAAAGGAGCAAGATATTCCTTAACATTCATTGATGATTTCTCAAGAAGAACTTGGTTTTACTTTCTAAAATGCAAAAGTGATGTTCTATCCCACTTCAAAATCTTCAGGGCCTTAGTTGAAAATCAAGATACTTACAAAATCAAGAAAATTCATACAGATAATGGGGGGAATACTTCAGTAATGAGTTCTCCATATTTCTCTCAACTCATAGTATAATTTATCAACATTCAGTCTCCCATAATCCATAGCAAAATGAAATTGTATAAAGGAATAACATAACTTTAAAAGAAATAACAAATTGTATGCTCCACTCAAGAGATCTTCCAACAATTTTTTGGGCTAAGGCAATTAACTATGCAAATTATATTCAAAACCGTACACCTCATAAAGATCTTGGCCATTTGACTCCCAAAGAAGCATGGACTAGATCAAAACCTGATGTCTCTTTTTTCAAAAAATTTGGGTGTACTTCTTGGGAACACATCCTAAAGAAAAAGAGGAAATATTTAGACAAAAAAAGCAAATAACTTATCTTTGTTGGTTATTGTGAGGAAATGAAAACCTACAGGATCCTTGATCCCACAAATCATAAGGTCTTTTTTCACAGAAATGTTCAATTTGATGAAATATTCCCTTATAAATATCCTCAATCATCTTCTTCCAACATTAATTCTCTTGAGTCATATCCAATATTTGAGCCTCAATATAATGAAGATCCCATACTTGAGATGGATGACCAAAATGAGGATCCTATACTTCAAACTCCAACTCAAGGTCCTGTAACACCCAGTACTCCTTCCACAATGCCAAAATGGGCCTACACCATAGTTCAAGAGGCCACTCCTTACATCCAAAATATTCCATCATCCATATTAAGCAACTCCATGGGTTCTGGTCTTGTTCGTTAGTCCATTTCTATAGATCCTCAATCCTTCAAAGAATAAAATGGTATAAGAGAATGGGATGATGCCATGGAGAATGAATTTTCTTCCTTAATCAAAAACAAAACTTAGGATCTAGTCCCTCTACCTAAAGGAAGAAAAATGGTTCACTGTAAATGGATTTACAGAACTAAGTATGGACCTGATGGAAAAATTGACAAAAACAAAGCTCACTTGGTAGCTAAAGGTTTTTCACAAACTGAAGGCATTGATTATTCTAAAACCTTTGCACAAGTTACAAAAATGGATTCTGTTAGGCTGGTACTTGCACTCGCTACTTCGCAAAAGTGGCCAATTTTTTAGATGGATGTTAAAATTTATTTATTACATGGTGACTTAAAATAGGAGATATTCATGGAACAACCTATTGGATTTATTCAAGACTCCTCCCTTGTTTGTAGACTAAGGAAATATCTCTATGGTCTCAAACAAGCTCCTAGAGCTTGGTATAAAAAAATGGACTCCTTCCTTCTTTCCTTAGAATTTTATCATTGTGAGTTTGATGCAACAGTCTACATTTGGAGGGATAAAGAAAACATCACCATACTTGTTCTCAATTTTGATGATC
Source organism: Wollemia nobilis (assembly GCA_028583015.1). Taxonomy (NCBI): domain Eukaryota; kingdom Viridiplantae; phylum Streptophyta; class Pinopsida; order Araucariales; family Araucariaceae; genus Wollemia; species Wollemia nobilis. Next base: position 7,784,820 of record JAQPPZ010016858.1, on the reverse strand, counting down.
TACTACTCATTGGTAGTGCCATTTCTCACATCCATACTATCAAAGACTCTCATTCTGAGAAATTTGATATGATTAATTTGGGTTTAGATCATTACTTCCTTGGATTTCAGATAACTCAAACAGAAGCATGAATTTCATTATGTCAATAAAAATATACTCTAGATCTTCTTTAGTAGTTTAATATGACTGATTGCAAGCCTTCTTCCACACCCTTTCAATATGGAGTCAATCTAACTACTTCCTGCAAGAACCCTCTATGTGATGCTACTCTCTACAGATAGCTTGTAGGAAGTCTATTATACCTCACTCATATTCGCCCAGATATGTCATATGCTATGGGCTTAATATCTAGATTATCACATCAACCTCATTTCATCCATTGGCAACCAACAAAGAGAATAATCTGCTACTTGCAAGGAACTACTCACTTTGGGCTCTTATATGAGGGTGGAACCATGGATATCATTGGTTACACAGATTCTAATTGGGTAGGTTTAGTTTAAGATAGATTTTCCACCTCAGGCTATGTTTTTTATCTTGGTTCTTTAGATATTGCTTGGTCATGCAAAAAATAATACACAATAGCACTATCATCTACAGAGGTAGAATACAGGGCAATAGTTTTTTCCAGTTAGGAAGCACTTTGGCTTCATTAGATAATGAGGGAATTTGGTTTTTTCATGACCAACCTATTACCCTTTGGTGTGACAATCAGAGCACAATTCATATTGCTCGCAATCCAATTGAGCATCAGTGCACAAAGCACATTGAGATTCACATGCACTTCATTTGGCAACATATTCAAAAGGGTGATCTAATCCTGGAGTTTATTCCCATATAAAATCAAATTGCAGACATCTTCACCAAGTCCTTTGCTTCTCCACATTACATTCAATTGCATGAGAAACTTGGGATAAGGCAGTTGCATTGAAATATGCACAAAGGTTTTCACCTCTCCTCTCTTCTTCTTCTTGGAAGATGGTTTTTTCCCATGTGGTTTTTTTCACCATCTCTCCTTTTTTCATTGTACATGAGTACCTAATAAGCCCTTATTGTTGGGACTCATATTTTGGTAGAACCAATATTTGTACATGAGTACCTCATCAGGCCTTATTGTCGGGGCTCATATTCTATTGTTACTTTTACCCCTCGTATCACTTAAGGGGGGGTGTTAGAATAAATCTTTAGTTCTCTTAAGTTCTACTAGGATAGTCTAACTTGAGTTACCACTCTTCCATGAGGTAAGTGAACTCTTAGTTTAGACTAGTTTAGATTTGTTGAGTTGTTGTAATCCAATGACTCACATTGATCAATTTTGCTATTTATACAAAGTTGATCCCATGGAATAATCAATCAGTTCTTGATCTTTTCAGTAACACTTTGCATATCTAGTTTATTGGTTTCAATATTGCTTCTTGATATTTCTATCACTTTCTTCTTAATGTTATATCTTTAAAAATGCTACTCAATGAATATATTGGTAGGCAGGTTTATTTTTCATAATTTTCTTCAAGTTATATTGGTTTAAATATATTGAATATTTATAAATTTTATAACAATTTAAATATATAGAATATTGATAAATCTTATACTTTATGTGAGATAATTTATGTTTTTTTTTAAACATAATAACAACAAAAACATTCAATTGGGGGCACATTAGGGGCCACCATCCCCGTGAATTGAACTTGGGTCTCCACAAGAAGAGCCCAATGGATTTACCATTGTGTTTGAACACAATTCATGGCTTAGATGGCGAGATGATATTAATTAGATTTCAACAAAATAATTATTAACATCTATAAAAAATGTTGATAATATTTTATTAAAAAAATAAATACAAAAATCCTTAAAAAATTTAATTAATTTAATATAATAAAATAAATAGATATTATATCACTAATTTTATTTTATAGAAATATTTTTCGTTCATTATAAACTAATAATACTCTAATAATAAAATTAAAAAATCCTAAGGAAAACCTAGGACATCGATCAAGTAGACGAAGTGCTTTCTGGTTGTTACAAAATCAAAGATGAGATTGCTACCCTAGCAGGTCCCAACAAGGATACCTCGAGATCTTGTCTTAGATAGATAGAGTTCATTTGTAGATATGTTGAAGGAAAAATCTCTGAAAAATACTGAAGAAGAATAAAAAATTGCACTAAAAATGCTCTCTACATTTGTAGAAAAAAGATCGACATCTCAAAGAGTCAATGGATGCTTTCCACAATTGAAATCAAGGCCAAATATCATCATCGAGCAAAGCATAGTAGAATAAACAATCTTATATAGATCCAATAATGACATGTTCTATAAATTCATGGGTACTTGTCCTACCCTAAATTTTTTACATTCATGGGTTCGATAGGACTAGGAGCCTCTTTGTGAGTATTCTTTGTAGTTTACTAGTTAAGGATATTTGATTTTAATTTTTCATCATTTTTCAATAGAAATAGGACTTTCAAATAAAAAAAGAGAAATTATGGTTCGACATGATTATTTGTTCAACCTTGGAGAGTGGGATTTGATCCAAAAATTGAACCCATTGCGATCTTAGTTTGGGTTTGATAGAATGCATTCCAATGAAGTTCTAGAGTGAGTAGGTATTAGAAATCATCAATGATTTCATTGGAAGATATTTAGGTGCTTCTAGAGACACAATGGAAGGAAACACAACCTTTTATGCTAGATTATGCATGGAAATGGATCTTAGCTAGCCTTTTCCGATAGAGATGGAACTTAAACATGCAAGAGTATCTTGGATTCAACAAATAGATTATGAGTAACTTCCCTTCAAGTGTAGATTTTACCACAAATATGGGTATTTGGCCCAGTCCTTCCCAAACAATATGATCACAAAAATGGGGGCTCCTATGGGAATACCAAATCTCCCTTTGGAGGGTAAGTCTACCATAAACAAATAAGAAACCAAAATTTCTCAAGGAGGAGAAGCATAGGGAGATGTATTTCAAAAACCCAAAATAAGGAGAAGACAAAATAAAAAAAAAATGGTAAAGAGTAAACCTAGCCCAAGTCCTCAAATAGTCATGAGATCTTCAAGACTCTAGTGAAGCAAGAAGAAAAACTTAGGGAAGGAGTATATGGGAATAATAAAAATAATAATATGCATGTTCAATCTCCTATTTTGTCTCCTTTTATCCAAGAGTGGGTAATAGAGTATAGGGATTTACCACTATCAAATATTGCAATGGTATTGATTGTGCATAACTAGGAGCAATTGATAATAAAGGATGTCATCAAGGATGTGGAAAAAATAGATAAAATCCAACTCTAGGAATAAGCCAAGTGGATAAGAGATCAAATAATATCAAATCTAAAGGAGTGGGTAGAAAATTAAATAAGGAATTGATTGCATCTCAAGAAGATAAACTAATCATTGGGGGATTGGTGAGGCCAATAGATTCTTACTAGTCTTAAGGTAACCGATGATTATAAAATCATGGAATATTAGGGGTTTAAATATTAGAACCCATAAATTTGCTATTTGAAGACTCTTAGAGAAAAGTAAAACATATTTTTTCTTATCCAAGATAAAAAATTATCTCGAGATATCATGCATAAAACAATAAATAGACTTTAGAGGGGTGTTGGTCATATGGAATTGACTATCCAAGGGGTCTCACATGGGATAGTTACCTTTTGGAACCCTCTTTAATGGATGAAAATATAACATATAGCTTGTAGGGGTGTCCTCACATTGTATTTTAGGAACAATATGATAGCTGAGTAGGTTTGAATCACAAATTTCTATGAGGTGCAAAACCTAAAGTGGTGCATAACATAATTCTTGAGGGATGAGTTATACTGTATTTTTGTTGGGATTTTTAATGCTAAATTATCATCTAGAGATCAATAAGGGAGAACCTCAATTTTTGACCCAATGGATCAACTTATGATTGTCCAGGTCCATGCATTAAACTTGGTAGATATTAAATATCCTAGAACCAAGTATACTTGGACTAATAAGAGGAGGAATCCCCATAGTAGAAAGGTGAAGTTAGACAATTTTTTTGGTTTTAGAGGAGGCATTTGTGAAATGGAATCTAAAATTTTAGATTTTAGAGGATCCAATTTTGGATCACTTCCCCATTCTATTGGAAGGGGGTATCAAGACTGGGTAGCATCACAAACCATTCAAATTTGAAAACTTTTGGCTACAAAATGAGGAACTTCAGAAGAAACTCCCATAGTGATGGGAAGAGGTAAAACCAACATGAGGGAAAATAATTTTTAGAGTCCACAAGAAACTCCATTTTGTCAAGGATAAATTGAATCTATGGAGGTAAGCTAACAAGTCAAACTTCTAGGACCAAAGAGCTCCATTGGTGGCTAGATAGGATGAGGTGCAAAAACTCTTTATGAAAGGAATAATTATAGAGAAAATAAAAAAATAATATTATAAATTATGTAAAGTGGTTGAGGATATTGAAAACCAAGATGAGATATACTAGAAATAGAGAGCAAGAACCATTTGGTTATTGGAAGGTGATAAAAATACAAAAAATTTCCATTAGGCTTCTTATGCTAGGAGACAAACAAATAAGTTGGAAGATATTTAGGATGAGAACAAGCACTCCTTTGATATAATCCTAGGTATGCATTTCCATTCAATGGACTATCTTGATAAATTTTTTAAGGAATGTATGGTGTAAGATGAAATCTTAGAAAGAAGTTATTTTTGTTAAACCCTCTATTGTCTCTAAAGAATAAAATTAGGCCCTACTTAAAACCATTGATAGAGAGGAGCTAAAGAAGGTAGTCTTTGGTAAGCATAAAAGAAACGTTCCATATCTAGATGGCTTCCCAATTGATTTTTTTAGATATTTTGGGGCAAATTGGAGGAGGATGTCATGGTTGTTATAAAGGAGTCCAAAGGCATTAAAAGAATTCTTAAAGCATTAAATCATACATTCATTACCTTAATTATAAAATGGGGGAGGGAGTGTATATTTTAGATTACAAATCTATTGCCTTATGTAATGTCATACATAAAATAATAACAAAGGTAATGGTTGAGAGGCTAAAACCTCTCCTAGATAACATTATCTCCTCATAGCAAGGTGATTTTATAAATGGAAAGATAGATCTTGGATGGTGTGGTTCTAGTTTAGGAGGTAATCCATTCAATGCAAAATTTATAACTAAAGGAATTTTCATAAAACTAGATATATCAAAGGCTTATGATAGGGTGGACTAGAGTTTCTTGTCAAGGATGATGAAAACCTTTGGTTTTTATCAATATTAGATAGAATGGATCATGAGTTGCATCTCTACGCTAACATATTCAGTGTTAATCAATGATATTCCCTTGCAACTATTTGGATCCACTCAAGGCCTTCATTAGGGATATTGGATATTGTTGTTCCCCATATTTTTCTCCTATTGGCCAAAGTATTGGGTAGAATCATCTTGAGGAGAATTTAATAGGGTTTGTAAGCAAGTATCAAGGTGGGTAAGGAGATTTTGACTCATATATAGTTTGTGGATGACACAAGATTTGTGTAAGTGGTGAACCTTAGGAAAGCAAAAATTATTAGAGACACTCTTAATGTTTACCTTAGGGTGACAAAAAAGGTAATCAATGATAAGAAATACAAAGAGGTATTATTTAATATTGATCAAAGGTTTTAGGATAGAATTTTAGAGATCTTGGGATTCACAAGAACTTCTCTCCTAGTCCCTTCACATATAAAAACCTGAAGATAGTTATCTATAGGAATATTTTGTATTGTATCAAAGAAAGAATTAACCATTGGTATCACAAATGGTTAACCTTTGGGGGTAGATTAACGTTTTTGTACTTAGTCATTCAAGACGTACCAAATTATAAATTTTCTATCCTTGTTGCCCCACATACCATATGGAAATAGTTGGACAAGATGGCTAGAAATTTTTTTTGGGAGGATTAAAAAGAGAGAGAAAATGGGTATTAGTAGGTTGGAAAAAAGTAATCCACCCCAAGGCAAAGGAAAATTTGGGACTGAGGACATCAAAACTAAATAATAAAGCTTTATCTAGAAATCTTTATTGGAGGTGGATCTTCCAACCAACTTATTTATACAATAGATTTTTAACTAGTAAGTATTTGGGATAGGTGAATCTGAATGAGATGAGTCATTTTCCTTTGGATGGTGATGGGTCCCTAGAGTGGTGGGCTCTAAGCTTAGCATCTCAAGTAGTGAAATATGTATTAGTTTGAAGAGTGAGGAGGGGAGAAGGCATGATTTTGGATAGATTCACGGGATCAATATCCACCTATCATTATTGAATTTTCATAACTAAAACCAGTAAAAAAAACCATGGAAAGTAATTGTTGGATCAATATTGAAAGTTATTTCAACACCAAAAAATTGGGGAATTATAGGTTTAAGTAGTTTAAGAAGTTGTATGAGTGGCTAATTCCAATATCTTTGGAATTAACACCCATCATGACTAAAATATTGGTAAAAAAATTTCTCATAGGTAGATATGAGGAGGATGAATTAGCTTGGGGCTATGGGAGCCTTGGATTCTACATAGTGAAGGATGAATATGATAAGATCCTTCCAAAACCTCCTCCTCATGCATATTAAGTTGAGTATTGGAGAAATATTTATCAGTCCAAGGGTTGACCAACAATAAACTTCTTCGTCTAATAGTTCATGCACAATGTAATTCTTTGTTTTAAATAATATTATACGTAGGGTAATCATTGGTTCATTCCAATACGTTTTATGCTATAAAAGTGAAGAAACATTTGACCACTTGATGTTTGAGTTCTTGTTCATGCAACAGATTTAGGAGCAATTGTTTTTAGCTTATAAAATATAAGCCAATGGTGATTTGAACTGGATTAATATTTGGGAAAAAAGGAAGAAGGGCATATTTAAATTTAAAACTGTTCATATTGGGTGGAAGCTTGGAGTAAAATTTATTTGGTTTCAAGTATTCTTGGAGAGAAATGATAATTTTTTTAGAGAAACCTAGTCATCCTTGGATGGTGTCTAGTAGGTCATTTGGAGCAAAGTCACAAAAACTATGGTAGTGTATGCTAAAGAGGAAACTTGGGCTAATATAGGGACAGTGGAGAATTAAGTCGAAGTGCAAGAGGGATAGCATAGAGCTAGTTGAAAAACTCCTTTAGAAGGTTGGATTAAAATTAATATTGATGGAACTGTAAAAGGTAATCCAAATAAAGCTAGAATTGGAGTTGTCTATAGGAATCATGTTGGTAGATGCGCAAGGCCACAAACAATGAAGCAGAAGCATTAGCTATCAAATTTGCTTCTATTTGGGTAGTAAGACAAGGTTATAGGATGATAATCATAGATTTTTATTCTCCAATATTGGTAGGAGGTTTGGATTGCATGAGAAACTTTTCATTGGAGACATGGAGGTTGAGAATTATCATCACCCAAATTAAGGAGTTGTGGAGGGAATTGGATGATGCAATTCTAATTTATGTAGGTAGAGCTTAGAATAAAGTTGTGGACTTCTTGGCTAAGATGGGTACCAAGAAGAAGGTAGGGGTTCATATTGAGGATGATGAAAGGATTAGGCAGGTTGTGAACAAATCAAGTATTTGGCTAATTTTGACATCCATTGTAGATGTATGGTTTAATATATTTTGCTCTAATAAAGATCTCCTTTTAGTGTTGTAATCAATAGTGGTTAGTTCTTAAGATCTTAAGTTTTAAAGTTATGAAATATTGTTAAAAAGTTTTAAAAAATTAAGTTAATCATTTGATTGGTTTTTATATAAAACAAATAACATTACTCAAAGTCCTACACTTAAGGATATCTTTTGCTTTGATACCACATGTAACAACCCAAGTCTACTCACCTGGTTGTACCACATAAATAAGCCAATAAATTTTCAAGTTAATTTTTTTACCTAAGTTTATTGTCTACCCTAAAAAGAGGTTCCATGTTCATATCAAATATGATTCATCCAATTATCATTAACATAAAAATTCAATCAATACAAGGCATATCTACCACTTCTAGGAACTTGAACTATTGCAGACAGTCACCCAAATGGACAAGATTGGACAAATCCCATAGATTTCAATTTTGTGAGATTGACTTATCTCATTTGACTTTCTCTTGATCCAACATGACATTTTATCCATGACTAGAGTTATCGTCTAGGGACCATAACACCTAAAAGGTGGATGCATACTCTCCCCATCCCTTAGCATATTTAACCTCAACTTAAATAATTGACTTGTTTGCCTTTCTCTTTTTTAGATAGCTTTTGATAATTAAAATATGTCTTCTTGGACTCTTGGTTAGCTTCCTCTTGATGTGCTAAATCAAAATCATTAGGGAGGTGTATAGGGTTAAGCATATTCACCACAATATTAATCTAGGGATTAAGTATTACTATGAGCTTTTGCACCTTCATGTCTTCCTTGTTTTCATAATCAGGAACATATTTCAATAGTTGTAAATATTTTTTATGATAATATAATACTATAATTTATTCTTGTTGTAGGTTAGTGAATTCCTCATATTTTTCCACATAATAATGCTTAGTTATAAATCTATTCCTGAATTTATTAACAAAATATTCCCATTTGAAGTCTGTAACTTCAATACCCTACCCCTTCTTAAAGGTATTTCACCAATATAAGGATACTTCTACTATATTCATGATAGCCAAAGTGTTTTTAGATTATGATGACAAAAGCACCAAGGAAACATATGACTCCATTTTATTCAACCAATTCTCCATTGCATCACCATCATATTTACCATGAAATTTTGAAATCACCACCTTCTTTAGGTCCTTTTCCAACTCCACACTCGCTCTAGCCCTAACAGTACTAGTTATTATAGGTTCATTAAATGCCCCCCCTACCTTGCCTATAGGTCTTCTAAATTTGGTTAAGTTCTCTATTAATTTTTGTTTTTGGACTATAAAATTTTGTTATTGGGCCATGTGAGTTTTCTGTTGGGTCATTCCCTTTTTTTCTGTTCCAGATGAGTTTGCAACATTTGAACTACTTTTTCTATACTCCCATTCTCCCTACTAGGTTCATTTGGTGGGGGCTCATTTAATTATTTCATTCTTATTTTCCTTTTTGGACCTTACTTTCTAGTTCCTGTTCATGGTCCCATTGGAGGACTTATGGTGGTTTCCTCCTACCCAAATCCCATGGGATTTATCAAAGAACCACCTCAAAACATTATGTATTTAGACCTATGGGAAAAATAAGTAAGTTAATTATTTTATTGGTTTTGATATAAAACAAAGAACATTACTCAGAGTCCTACACTTAAGGATCTCTTCTTCACTGATGTCACATGTAACAAACCAAGTCTACTCACCTGGTTGCACCACATAAATAAGCCAAGCAATTTTCAAGGTAATTTTTTTTTACCTAAGTTTATTATTTACCCTAAAAAGAGGTTCCATGTTCATAATGATTCAACCAATGATCATTAACATAAAAATTCAATCAATACAAGGTATATCTACCACTTTGGGAACTTGAAATGTTGTAGATAGTCATCCAAATGGAAGAGATTCACCAAATCCCATAGAGTGTACCATTTTGTGAGATCGACTTAGCTTATTTGAATTTCTCTTGTTTCATCACGAGGGTCGATCCAAAACTAGGGTTATCCTCTAGGGTCCATAACACCCAGAGGGTAAATGCATACTCTCCCCATCCCTTAGCATATTGGACCTTGATTTAACCAGTTGACTTGTTCATATTTTTCTTTTTTAGATAGATTTTGATAGCTAAAATATGTCTTCTTGGCATCTTTGTTAGATTCCTCTTGATGTGTTAGATCAAAATCATTAGGGATGTCTACAAGGTTAAGCAAATTTACCATAGTCCTAATCTTGGGATTCAATATCAGTATGAACTTCTACACCTTCATTTCCTTCTTGTTCTTATAATCAGGCATATATTTCAATAGTTGTATATATTTTTGATGTTAATATAATACTATCATTTATTATTGTTGTAGGTTAGTGAATTCTCCATATTTTTCCTAGGAATATATTCCTTAATTCCTTAACAAAATATTCCCATTTCAGGTATGTAACTTCAATACCCTACCCCTTCTTAAAGGTCTTCCACCAATCTAGGGCTACTTCTACCATATTCATGATAGCCAAAGTGGTTTTATATTATGATGATAAAAGAACTAGGGAAAATTATGACTCCAATTTATTCAACCAATTCTCCGTTGCATCACCATCACCTTTGCCATTGAATTTTGAAATCACCACCTTATTTAGGTCCTTGGCCAACTCCACACTCACTCTGGCCCTACCAGTACTAGTTCTTATAGGTTCATTAAATGCTCTCTCTACCTTGCGTATAGGTCTTAACTTTGGTTAAGTCCTCTATTACTTTTCACTTTAGGACTATCAACTCTTGTTTTTGGGCCATGTGAGTTTTCTATTGGGTCATTTCCTCTTTTTCTGTTCCATATGAGTTTGCAACATTTGAACTACTTTTGCTATATTCCCATCCTACCTACTAGGTTTATTTGGTGGGGGTTCATTTAATTATTTTGTTCTTATTTTCCTTTGTGTACCTTCCTTTCTTTTTCCTATTCATGGTCCTCTTGGAGGACTTATAGTGGTTTCCTCCTGTCCACTCCTGTAGGATTTCTCGAAGAACCACCTCGCAACATTGTACCTTTAGACCTATGGATAAAAGAGGTAAGTTAATTATTTGATCCATTTTGATATAAAATAAATAACATTACTCAGAGTCCTACACTTAATGATATCTTATTCTCTGATGCCACATATAACAATCCAAGTCTACTCACCTGGTTGCACCACATAAATAATCCAAGCAATTTTCAAGGTAATTTTTCAACCTAAGTTTATTATTTATCCTAAAATGAGGTTCCATGTTCATAGTGATTCACAAAATGATCATTAAAGAAAAAATTCAATAAGTGCAAGGCATATATACAACTTTTGGAAACTTGAACTATTGCAGACAATCACCCAAACGAACGAGAATGGAAAAATCCCATAGAGTGTATCATTTTGTGGGATAAAATTATCTCATTTGAATTTTTCTTGATTCAGCATGAGGGTTGATCCATGACTCGGGTTATCCTCTAGGGCCCATAACACCTAGAGAGTGGATGCATACTTTTCCCATACCTTAGCATATTGAACCTCAACTTAAATAGTTGAGTTGTTCATGATTAAGTATATAAGGGATTAGTGTGTTTATGCCTAGTGTCTAGCTAATGGTCCTATTTCCTAGAGTCAGCTAGAGCCATGTCATTACCCTAACCTTTGTCTTGGTCTCACTTGACCATTATGACTCACGATAGTTTATCCCATACCAAACCTCATGGCAGAACTAGTTTATTTGTCATACTAGCTCCCTAATAGTCAAATGATACAATGAGTTAACACTTGTAATTCCTAATAAATGGCCTAGAGAGGACAAACCATACCACCCCTTGTTACTGGTTCTAACAAGGTCACTTAATTTGACCCATTCCATTAGACCACGACTGTTCTCGAGTCATAAAGATTACCAACTTGTAACCACTTGTCTTGGGTGTTCAAGATATTTACTCTTATAATTTGGTTTATCCTTCTTGATAACAGTTTGAGGTAAATGTTTTAGATTATTCCCCTACAATAATAAATGGAATATTTATAACTTAATACTAGGTCTTTGTTTGATTTTATTTTTGAAGATTTAAAGTTGTAGAGGAAAGACTTACCTTTTTACACCTTTGTGCATTCTAGCCACTAATGAAGAGAAAGAATAATTTCAAATTATTATAAACATTAGAATACACATATTTCATGTACATGTGGTTCCCAATATTTTATAAGAAATATATTTAATTTCATTTCCTAACTAAATTAATAACTGATGTTGGCTATAATGGTTTCTATTACTACCATTCTTTCTTTATTTATTTTACATTTATTAAAAAAAAAAACATTCTTTGGTTTTCAACTATGCCTATCATTCATTAATTGAAAATACTACATTTTTGACCAATTATAACTAAACCATTCCATTCACATTGGCCCACATTTTCTTTTAAAACAATCACACTAGGTTTTTCATTGTTTCCACAATTCGGGTTTAAATATCCAACAAACTGTATCCATAATAAAGGCTTAATTTATAATAAATTTTATGACACATATACCATTGACATAATATTAAATATTGGACATTTTTAGGATTACTTCAAGTCTTTCTTGGGTTCATTTATTACATAGTGAGCGGAATTAGACTTGATATTCTACTTTTTGCTTCAAAAGCTATGCTAAATACTACTATAATCATTTAAATATTTATTAGAGGGGTATGGTTTGGCTATTGGGTGTATGGGTTCACTACTGAATATATATATATATATATATATATTTTGATGCAACATTCAATAAACATATTTATAATAAGAACCCTTATTGGAGTAAACATCCACTATTCTTTATGTTGTAACGGTTATGCATAACACAATTTTACATCATTTGAGTTGAGACTGCAAAATAGAAATTTTGTGCTTCCATTCTGAAATATGAGGACTAGCACATTTTGGTTCCATAGTGACAAGATTTCACAAGTTTTCCACCCCAAGTCACTTCTATAGCATAATGTAAAATTAAAATATTTATATCATTGGTTTGAACAAGGCACACTTTCCACGACTTCAAAAATAGTATTTTACTTATAATTTCCTGCTAGTAAAATTCCCAATACATAGAGGGCCTTCTCTAATAGTTTTATGTTCATTAAGTCCTTTCACATTTACAATAATAACTTTATCAATTTATACAATTGTTTTAATGCCTTGGTTGGTGTAAAACAACATTAATCTCATCAGAAGCATTATGCATTTGTTTATGTTGCAAAATAGATATCATCCCACTTTTGAATCGCTAATAGCATTACATAAATTTATAATATTGAAAGCTAATAATACTTGAATTTTATTACTATGGAATAGGTTTTACATTCCCCATTTCCTATGAAATTACATTTGACTTGAAGGAAATGCAGACGAGCTCACCAACACAAACGTCTCCCACCTCGAGGTTTATCTTGACCTATGTGCATGGACTTCATTTGAAAACTTCTCTTTTCCACTTGTTCGATCTCATATCAAATGTGTTTATAGAGATTATAATTGACCTCTCTGATGTGCAATATATGCAACTATGTTCTAAATAGCTATGACATGCATTTTCAATTTTATTGAGAGAGTTTCAATCATCGTTCACACACTCAAAAAAATAGCAAACACAGTGCAAATGAATTTTCAATAGTTTCATTTGCTATTTAACTATATTCATTATCACAAAATGATCATGCAATATAAATCCAAAATATAATCATCAATAGGGTCTATCATTGTTTCTTTAGCAAAACTTGTCAATACTCCATAAATATTACCCATTCGTAGGAAATTCCGATAATATTAAACCTAGAATAACATTGAGTTTGATTCTAATTTTCACTTGGTTCATTGTTACTTATAGGGACATAATACTTCATAAGTAAATAGTATTCTACTCATCTATCATTGTATAGTATTGATTCCAAAAAGTAATATTTACAAACAACCTAGAATGCCATTTAAAGACTTCTCTGTATTATATCACTACTTCATTTAACACATAGGTATGTAGTCTATTTGAAGGGAAACTTGTAGCTGTTTTATAATAAATTCGTCAAACAAATAATTGCAACCTAATTAATTATTTTTCATATAAGCAATACAGATAAAAATACACACAAATATCAAGCATCATTAAAGAGACCAACCTATCAAATCCGTAGAATTTATCTCTCCTTTTACATTTAACATCTCCTAGTTTTTTTTTACGTTCAAAACTCTTAGTTTATATCCCTTTCTTCATACTTTTGTTTCTCCTTTTTATTCAAGATCTTTTTTCACTTGCTCAACTACCATTTTATGACTTTTTTGACCTCCATTTCACATAAACAACGTGTAGAATTGCCACTTCAACTTGGTCTCAAAGTCCATTGGGTGGTTTCTTCCCCATGACGATTAAAGATAATTGAGTATTTTATTTAGGATAAAAAGGAATCCAATATCAATATCATACAACATTTTCAATCAATTTCCCCTTTTTAATTTTATTTATTTGTGTTGCGCTGATATCAGTACGTATAAAATATTTATCATATATATTTTTAACTTTAAATATATTATTTTTATATCTACTTTAAATTTATTCATTTATAACTTCTCAATATACTCTTACATGAATTCAAGATAAACTTGAAATGAATTTAAAATTTTCAACATGTCTCCAATGCCTTTGGCATCTTCATTGCCACCATAATTCAAATACTTGGCTATTCATAGGTAGAGAACACTTATATATATGCATCATACAAATTCAAGCATTACCATAATGCACAAAAAACATTATGCACCTATATGATATGAAATCACATGAGTTTCTATGTACTCACAGGCTGAATCGTCACTTTCCTCTTATGTTTTCAGTTGGCTCTATTCTATCTATTGAAGACATGCACCTAGTCCTACATGCACAATTACCATCAATAGTACCACATTATATAGAAAAATATAAGTATAATTCATCAATTTATTTATAACAAATGGTCATGCGAGGATGGTTGTTACATGCATTCCCTTCTCTAAAGGTATTGGTTACCTAGGAATTAAGCAGATACTACATCATCTTCTTAGCCACTTTCAACATATATTTTTTGCTTTAACTAGGATTTTGAAGGCCCTTAGCACAATTAATGATATTAAGGGAATCATATTCTATGACAATTCTATTAATATTCTATCCTTTCAATAGAACGATTCCTTAAAATAAAGCTCAAGCTTTTACAAAATGACTGGTTTATAATTTTAAACCTTCTACAAAGGCTAAAATTAAATTTCCTTTTTTGTCTCTGATCACTCTTCCAACACCAACCCTACCAAGATTACCTTTTTCTACCCCATAAAAGTTTAACTTAGCCCGACCATCTAGCGGTGCTTTCCACTTGGTCTAAGAACGAATAGAGGCAAAAAACTAGTTTGTGCATTCCACAACCCTAACTAGCCCCCAATGGCTAGAAATATCTAATTCTTGCTTGACATCTTTGGAATATTTAAAATCAATGTATTAAATATTTTTGACCAGGTTAGTACTAATTCTAGCACTAATACTGTTGCAATCCATTTTCTGATCACTAAATGTTCTTATGTTTCTTTCCTTCCACAGGCCTCACATGGTATGAGGAAAACTAAACAACCAATGAGATTTTAATCTTGAGCTCCAAAAGGGGAAGGACCATTGGAGGCATAGGTCAACCATATGCATATTATTTGGTAAGACCCAAGAAATATTGAACTTCTTTAGGATCTTAGAGAACACTTCTAATGAATAAGGATATTATAAGAATAGGTTCTTAACACTTTTAAAATTATTACATAAGTAGCACCTATTAGAGATTACCAACTCCCTCTTGTGGAGGTTATCAATTGTGAGGATCCAAAACTAAATTAATAGAATCAAGGAGCTCTACATATAGGTCCACCATAACACACATACAAGCATAAATTATTCTATACCTTGTTCTAGTAACATGGTCAATCATGATCATATCCCCTAGAATCTTGGAAATCCCTTTAAGAATTGCTTCATGCCAGAAGTGATAAGGAAGTCCTATCAATTTGACCCAAATAGGAGTAGTATTGATTTTCTGAGTTCCAAGATCAAAGTTAGCTCCCCATTTGTGGAGGAAATTTTTTTTCCCAAAAAACTAGGGGCCACCACTCAAGATATTGTGAAGATACGCTTCCAAGGACAACTGAGTCAAGAAAAAACCATTAGGAAGGGTAATAATATCCATTTTCCCTTTAGAAGAACATTTTAAGAATACCCATATCCTAATAGAGTCTAATTCAGGTCTTGAATTACCCAAATTTTTTCCAACAAGGGCCATATATCCATTAACCATGGTTAACTTTAAGAAATTAGATGAGATAGATAAGGTCATATGCTTAGGCACCAATTTGAAATCATTGAATGCAGAAAAAACCTTTATAGGACTATTAGAAACAACATTATAAAAAGAGATATTCTTAGCACAAGAGGGAGAGACGAACAAGGAATTCCTTGAGGGTGGGATACCTTACTTAGGTTCAACATTGTCATTTCTAGCACCAGGTCAGAAGATTATTCCAACATGGTCTCCACATCATATGACTTTAGGTCACCAAAAAGACTTTGAATCCTTCATTTAACACCTTCCCTTTATAAGAACCATATTTAGAGAGGGAAAATTTTGAATTTGAAATTTTATTTAGAGTCTCCTCCAACTCCAAAATATTTGCCACCTTTGACAAATATAAAATATCCAAAGTGAACACCTCACTTACCAAATATTCTCTTGACCAAATAACAAGAGATTTATCCCAAGCACTTGCACAAGAAATAACATGAGGCTTAATTGGGAAAAATGTTTAAACACAAGCATCATCACAAGGAAGATTCAAAGCCTCAATAGGGGATAAATTTTCCACTTGAGCATCATTTCAAGGAATAAATAGAATCTAAATAGGGGACAAATTTTCCACCCAAGCATCATTCTAAGTAATAGCCAAAGTTTGAATAGGGGATTTTTTTTTACAAGATCCTCATTATTAGGACCATTCAGAGACCGAATATGAAAAAATGTTTCATCATCTAGATGGGTGATTATTGCATCTGATGATGACATACCTAAATCAATTTTAGGCATATCAAATGACACCTACGATATAGAGCTAAAAAAATAAGAAGGAACACCAATACCAGTGTGCTCTTTCTCAGCAGCTTTCCTCACATTGCTTAGCCACATAAAAATCATTACACCATTTTTCATAATCAAATTTTGGCTTGGGGATGTTGTAGCTTCTATTTACATAGAGTTATTCTCTAAAAATTCTTCTTCCTCCATAAGACCTCCCTCAACCTCTAGCATGCTCATGACCCCAACCTCTCATTTGGATCTATCTCCAATGTTTATTTATTTATTTTATTTGGACTTATTTTTTGGAAGTTGAAAACCGTCCTCATCCATATCCATTTGTAAGTTTCTCTTGTAGTTTTATACATATAATTCTAGAATCTTCTTAGGGAATGAAATATCAATATGGACCACCTCATAACGTATTCTACATCTAAAATATATGTTTTCATAATCCATGGTTTATATCCACAACTCACCCCCATACTTAAGAATGATTGATTCTAGTAAAGTTTTAGTAATATCAATCATGAATAATATCCAAGCATAAAGAGCCAAGACTCCATATCTTGTAGTTTTTTAAATCTCTCAAAATTTTCATGGAGTGTTTCCTATTACCTTTAAGGTATCCATTTCCTAGAACTAAATGGGTAACCCATACATCTAGACTTAGACTAGTACTAGGGATAAATTTACGTTTTTAGGTGCAAATCCTTCATACTAGTGGGTAAGGAAGAGTCCTACTCTTCCCATAAACCAAGGAACTCCTTTCAATATTATATCTCTTTCTTCGATAAAATAGAAAATATATAGGAATAATCCTTTGGGAATAAAGGATATAATCATTCCTAGAGAATTCCATCTTCTCAAAGTCAAAGCCCCTCATCAAGGCCCATTAAATTTACCAATGGTTGCTTTATCATTGAGAAACAAGGATTTTTTCTCTATTAAGTCCTCCTTGAAACTATAACTTAATATCTACTCAAATGTATCAATATATCCTATAATGACTATATTATTTGAAAATAAACCTACAATAATCTACTTATAGGAATTCTAATATAATGAAGGTGAAGAAAACAAGCTTATACTGAGAGGGAGGGTGAATAGTATAAGATCACTTTTTAATTTTTCTTTCCCAATCAATATTATGTAATGTAAAGATAGCAATATCAATAGCAATAATCAAAGCAATGCATAAATCACCACACACAATTAAGACACAAAAATTTGCGTGGTTCACCCAATGTGGGCTACTCCATGGAGAAAATATTTCACTAAAATTTTCTCAATCAATCTCTTGGGAATCCTTTCCCTATTACAATGTTTATGGACCTCTGTCCAAAGGAGACACCAATCCCCTAATCAAGTTCATGGATCTCTATCCACAAGAGACACCAATCTCCTAATCTTTGCTCTAGCTAGTGATCTTCTAGAAGACCTCTGCCTCCACTACCCTTAGCAAATGGAAATATATCCATAGAAGATACCTATCTTCCCTGATATGGCTGGAGATATCTATCCTCAAATCTGTCACCTTTAAAGCTTTGTCTGAAATTTGTACTAAACACAGTCCATCAGTATAGAACAAATCTGTCCTCAATCTCTATCACTGGTCTGGAAAAAAACATGTCCTCAAATTTGCACCAAAAACTATCCTCTAATCTATACTAAACATAGTCCTTCGGTCTAGCACAAATTTATCCTCAATCTCTATCCTCAAGACTTAACTCAAAGATTGAATCAACTCTGTTGGATCTACTCCAAACCTTAACTCAAGGTTTGAACAAATAAATCAATCAATTCTACTCTCAAGCCTTCTCAAAGACTTATCTCAAATATTCCTTGTAAACTTCCATAAACGCTCACACCAATCTGTCCACAAGTCTTCTCTAAAAAATTATCCAATCTGCTCAATAAGTCCTCTCAATAACTTTGTCCAATCTGATCAATAAGTCCTCTCAAGAACTTTGTACAATCTACTCAATAAGTCCTCACAAGAACTTATCCAAATCTGCTCTCAATTTGTATTGTAAGCTTCCACAAAATCTTACTCAAATCTGTCCACAAGTCTTCTCAAATACTTGCCTAAAATCTACTCAACAAGTCCACACTAGAACTTGTCCAATCTCATAGAAACATAAAGAGAATTGTTAGAGACTCAATATGCCCTATACTCATCACAATTCTCAATAACTTTCAATCACTCTTTTAGAAACATAAAGAGAATTGTTAGAGACTCAATATGCTTCACATTCACTTCAATTACTTTCTCAAATCAATTCAGAATATAGAATAGTTTGGAACTTGAACAATCACTTCACACACAACCACTTGACTAGGCTCAACCAACTCTACTCAACCAATTACTCAATGAAACAATCCTTGCTTGCAATCCCTAGTCCAAGTATATGATCACTCACTCAAAATATTTCCAACAATGCTCAACAAAAAATCTCACATAACAATGATACTCATGTTCTTTTCAATCCTAGTTCAAGTTATTCACTCAAAAACTTACTTCAACAACAATGCTTATAAGACAATCTTAACATAACAATGATACTCATGTTCTTTGCAAATCCTAGTTCAAATTCTTCATATAATCAATGGCTTCAACAGAAATGCTTATAAAACAAGGTTTTAACAACTCTTTATTCCAGAAAAACTTGAAGCATTAACTCAACACACTAAATAAGGAAGACCTAATCAAGTCCTTTTCACTCCAAAATTATTTTCCAAAAAACCAACCAATCAACTCAATTATGGAAGAATGTGCTCATACCTTTTTCTTGATGATGAAGGAACCTCAAATATCTATCACAACCATAAACATCTTTTTGCCAATCTCAAGGAAGTTAGAAAAACAATACAAATCATATAATCACTCACGAATACACCTTATTACTCCTTTCTTAAATTGATATCCAACACCACAATAGTTTAAATATTCACTTCTCAAAAACCCTAACTCATCATAAATTTATCTCAATCAATCATATTTGACATAAGCCACTTCAGAATTTTATTATTCAAAAATAAATCCAATTTCTACTTATGATTCCCTACTTTAAAATTGCATTTTTAAAGACAATTCTTTTGAAAAATAATGCAACAACTAATATTTCCTTTTCTAAGGTAAATGAATTTTTACCCACCACTTAAATTTTCAGAAAACACTTTATAAAACCCACAAACCTTCCTTTTTAACTTAGGCAAATATACAAAATTATTTAACTCCTTATTTTTCCTAAGACTAACCTTAGGTTAAGTCAAAAATCAAAATATTTTAATTTAAAAGAGTGTTACCACTTTGCATTGCACAAAGATTTGAACTAAGCGCTTCTCTCCACAAGCGCTTTCACTATGAATCCCAATGTCGTGGAGCCGCATTCTTCTTTTGGAACCTCCACTACATTACGTCCTTTGACTTCTACTATTTGCATGAGCCACGAATTGGCTCCTTCACTCATGTTGTCCAAAAACATCGCACGAACAGCTGTCATGAGGGAATTGCACACAAAAATCGATGTTAATTATTTTGGATAAATGTGAGTGGATGCCTTATCTTTGAGAAGGATATGGTACTTATATACCATACACTTTCATTGCTCCATGTCAATGGTGAGGACATCGTCTAGCAAGCGGTGATGTCGACGAAAGGGGGGCAACTTTGCACGTGGACAAACTGGTGCCCAAAATTTATGAAATGTGCCCAAAATTTAGCTTAATAAATTAAATTCTTTAAGAATTTAATTATTATAATTTAATAATTAACATGGTCTTTTGGCCTTAAACCAATATTAAGGGCCTCTTTAGGTTTTTAGAAAAACCTTACAACTTGCTCACATGGTTTTAATGGAAAAACCTTTCATTTTCTACCATCGTCGATTTTAAGAAAAACATTTCTATCTTATGCTTCCACATTGTATTTAAAAGTATTATGAAGCTCTTTGCCTTTAACCCGTGCATTGTTCCTCTTGACCTTTTGACATCAACGGAGCTTATTCCTTGATATCATTGACAACTTCATTCCTTGAAATAAATGACAAATTTGACTCAAAATTCCAACAATATCCCCCTTTGTCATTGATGGCAACCCAAATTATTTTTACCAGAAACTTAACCTTTTCCTTGTTCTGATACCCCTAGGTCATTTCTCTCTAATGAGCATAAACAAATCTCATATTTTGCATACATTTTATTGATTATTATGCAGCTGTATAATAAGGATTGCATATGTTTATGAATGATTATATAATTATTTGATGAAACTATGCATGTTATCTAATTCGTGTGTTTTTAGTGTGTTTTTGTGGAAATGTAGTTGATTTAGTTAGATTTGGATCAGTCGAGGTATTTTCATGGACCTGGCATTTTGTTTCTTTCAAAATCAACACAGAGAAGGTAGGCGCCTTCCTCTTCCAGGAAGGCACCAAGGAAAGACAAGTGCCTTCCTCTCCATGAAGGCACCAATAGAAGGCTAGCACCTTCCTCTTCCAGGAAGGCACCAAAGGAAAATAAGTGCCTTCCTCTCATAAGGAAGGCACCGAAAGGAAGGCGCCACTAGAAGGCAAGCACCTTCCTATCATAAGGAAGGCACCAACAGGAAGGCGCCACTAGAAGGCATGTGCCTTCCTCTCACAAGAAGGTGCCAATAGAATATAAGCACCTTCCTCTTCCATGAAGGTGCCAACGATAATAAGGCACCTTTCGCATAGTGAAGGTGCCCAACATACTTAGGCACCTTCCTCATAGGGAAGGTGCCCTTGTTGTTCACCCATTGACCAGACAAGCATGACATGGACAACAGAGACTGGTGCAGTTCCAACTCTACGTCATGTAGAGTTAAATTGGGGATTACATCGACGTATGAGAACGTCCTACCAATGCCAGTCAAAGAACAAACCAATCAGTGAACACGCCACCATTAGAAATGAATGCTAGTTTTAGCAGACGTCGATCATATTTACCAGACTATCTTAGTTTAGTCTGGAATGAATCGACTGTTATAACTTCTTTGTAATAGAAGATCTATGGGTATGCTATATAAACTCACATAGACCTCTCTGAGGATATATAGAATATTTTGATAGTAAATGTAGAGAGATATATAGAAGAAGCATTGTAATACTTTGATAATTACAATACAGTTCTAAGAGTTTCTAAGTGCGTGTTCAGCTAGGAGGAAGCTGTTGGAGCCTGGGCCCACTCCAAGCTAGTATTTCTTCCCCTATTTTTCCTGTGTTTTCTAGATTAGTTTACCGCTTTTATAAGATTGTTTATCGCATTGTTATTTCTAGTATTGCAATAGGTTTATTTCTAGGAATGCATGAATATTTCCTTTCTGTAGATTTAATTGTTTTTATGGAGTGTATGAATGATTCACGACCATTGAAACACCCCCCAATAGTAGAAATAGTGGACTCATCTCAAGTGGTATTGTAAGAAATCTTGTTCAAGACCCTTCACAAGTTTACGAAGCTCCCTAGGTTGATAAATTAAATGCACGGGCATGTGACAAAAGTAGGAAAGAAGTTAACCTTGTTTGGCCCATAACATTTTGGTGTTGTTTCCTGGGAAGCTTCTCAACTAGATTATTTACAATACCTAGAAACCTTCCATATGATCTTGTATGAGTTATTCGAGAATAAGAGGACCTAATAGTCTATTTATAAAAACCAATCCACCAGAACCTGAGTCAGCCGAACATTCTAAATTTGAATTAGATTCACTCGACCCACCACCAGTAATCCATTGGAGTGAGGATTCACACTTTGTTCAAAGTGCCTCCTCATCCCATAAAATTGGGGAAGAACGAATCATCATAAATCCCCTATTTAATAGGACACCCTTAGAGGATGCTTTGTTGTGGAAAGTTGTAGAAAATCAGATAATAACACTAGATAACCTTAGAGCCTTGACTCAGAAAGTCTTAAACAATTGTAAGAACATAAATACTGCATTAGAGACTGTATTTCCTAAAAAAATGGCTGACAACAAAGAAGTCTCATCTAGATTTAGTTTATTTATTGATGAAGGAGTAGGAGATACCAAAATGAAAAACATATCCCTTGCTCACATTCCAAACTTCAGAGGATACCCAACTAAGGACACTAACCTATTTTTATTTAAGTTTGATGTCTTATGCAGGTCTGTGGACTACAAATATGATATGCAAAAGCTAAAAATATTTCCTTCCACATTGGACGATGCAGCTCTGTGATGGTTCATCGGTCTAGGAGACAAACACATTACCACTTGGGATCAAATGAAGAAGCTCTTCTTAGAGCAATACCAAGATTTTGGGAGATCAAGTGACTTTAGAGAAGAGGTCCTAAGCATGACACAAAAATAAGATGAGTCTCTTGAGGAATACTGGGAGAGATTCAACTTCAATATTCAATGATCTCCTCACACAAAACTATCTGATAAGTCCCTCAAAAGCATATTTTTAAGAGGACTTACTAATGAATCACTGGAGGCTCTTAACATGATTTCTGGAGGTGATGTCTACTAGCACGCTATGGAAGACATCCGAAAACTATGATAGAACTACTCAAGAAGGAGAGGCAAGACCACTTCTAGAACCATGAAAGTGACTGCTTCAGTCATGAATATAGAAATAGGTAACATGCTGGAAGATTTAAAGAGATAAATGCTCTCATCTCTATCATTACAGATGGATATGCTACTGTTAGAGAAAAAAATCAAGAAAATGAAGTAGCATTGGCTTATTTCTGTCCAAAATATAGAGGGAAGCATGCAAAGAATGCATGCCCAGAGAACAAAGTCAGATTATGCACATTTTTTAGGCTAAATCATAAAACTCGATTGTGCTCGCAACTGCCCAATAATCAGGAGGATGCTGAAAGTGCGAATGCCTATTTCATAGGCAATCGAAAGAGTTGGCCACAACCCCTTGTGGGAAATATGCCAACCGAAATGTTGTCATATGGGGGAGGACCATACATGCCCCAAGGCCCGCCTCAACCACCTAACATGGGGTGGTGGGGGCCATCACCCTGGTCCAACACATCCCCAGTAGCATTCTAGAACCAGCAGCCATGGATGCCATATCCATATCCTAGGCAGCAGTGGAGAGGCCACACTACATGGAATCAGGATCCACAAAATGTAGCACCAGTGGCATTGCTAGTAGTGACACTTGCACAGCTACACACACAACCGATGACAAATCCTAATAACAGGGTGAACCAACCAACATACAACATGGAGGGTGAGATGTATCCGATGTACCATATTCAACTTAGGTCTAGTAGACAACTAGGAGTAGGAATGCCTCCATTGGTAGAAGAGGAGGAAGAGGTAGGAGAAACACCTCTTATAGAAGAGGTGATAGAAGAAACACTTGAGAGAGCAAAGGCTCCATTTCCCAACCGGTTGCAAGAATAGAGGAAAGTAACATAGTCGGAGTTCGATATCTTGTCTAGCTTGAAAAACCTCACCGTGACAATTCCATTATTTCAAGCCATCCGAGATGTTTCGATATATACCAAGGTGATAAGAGAGATGTGTCTAAGGAATCTAGGATGAAGAGAAACCTAGACTATCAATGTCATGGGTAAACTAGCATATTTTATGATGGGCAAAACATGCCATCCTAAGTATGCAAACCCAGGTAGCCCGATGTTGATCGAGGGATATTCCCTGTCCAATACGTTGGTCGATCTCGAAGCAGCCATCAATGTAATGCCTCAGGAGACCATGTAGAGGCTATAGCTCATGAACCTAAAACCCACTATGACAGTGCTATAGCTAGCTGATCGATCGATCGTGGCACCAAAAGGAATGTTGGAAGATGTAATAGTGACAGTTAGCGCATGGGAATACCAACCGAATTTTTAGTCTTGCAATCTAAAACTAGGCTGAGCGATTACCCGCTCATCTTGGGAAGGCCATGGCTGGCAATAGCTGATGCTTACACTAGCTTTCGGGATGGGCTGATGACCATCTCTAATGGAAAAAATGTTAAAAGGTTGACTATTTCACCCCCAGTGCAGTCCGTCGACTCATTAGGAGAACCCATGTTGATCGAGCATGAAAATCTTGAGCTATCCATGATCCAGCCGATGATGACATTGGATGAGTTGGTAGAAGAAGACAAATATGGTGCTATTATGGAGTTCCTCCATGGGGATTCCTCCATATTTGCACTTGGATCACCATTGGTTGGTGCCCAAGATCACCATGTTCAACAGATACACGTCGGGCCAGGAAGAACATTGAATGTCATTAGTGGGTTGACTCCCACACAATTGACGAAATTAGAAGAGCTCTTCGTTAGAAACCAATAGGTATTTACATGGGATTACTTAGACATGAAGGGTATCAGCCCAGAGATCTATACCCATCGTATATACCTTGATGATCAAGAAACTCCAAGTAGGAAACCACAGAGAAGAATGAATTCGGCAATGAAAGACATTTTCAAGGAATAACTGCAAAAAATATTGACTACCAGATTTATCTATCTAATTTTTGACAATGAGTGGGTATCACCATTAGTGGTAGTCCCTAAAAATAATGGGAAGTGGTGAATCTATGTGGACTATAGAGTGTTAAACAAAGCGACCGAGAAGGACCACTTCTTGCTCCTGTTCATTGATCAAGTCTTGGATACAGTCTTCGGGAGGAAGTATTTCTCCTTCTTGGATGGATTCATTTGATACAACTAGATCCAGATAGGAGAAGAGGATCAAGATAAGACAACATTCACCTGCCCATGGGGAACGTTTGCCTATCGGGTATTACCTTTCAGATTATGCAATGTACATGCCACCTTTCAAAGGGTGATGCTTAGCATATTTTCAAACATGATGGGAGACAAGGTCGAGGTATACATGGATGACTTCATCGTCTATGGAGAAACCTTTGAAAAAGTAATGACGAACTGGGAAAGAGTGCTCGAAAGAAGCAAGGAAAACAATTTGTCCCTGAGCAATGAGAAATGCTTTATGATGATGCAAGAAGGCATCATACTGGGACACCACATCTCCACAGAAGTAATAAAGGTTGATAAAAGAAAAATTGAGGTCATAAGAGACCTACCCAGCCCTAGAATGTAGAGAGAGGTGAGGAGTTTTCTTGGATCAACCAGGTACTACCGATGATTTATCGCCAAATTCAGCAAAATTGCAAAACCACTGCACACTCTATTATCTAAAGATGTGGAGTTCAATTGGATGGAAGACTAAAAAGAAGAATTTCAATTTCTTAAAGAGAAACTAATATCCACACCAATTTTAAGAGGACCAAATTGGGCCATACCATTCCATATCTACTGTGATGCATCCAACAATGTGATTGGAGCAGTCCTCGGACAGAAGGATGATGAAGAATTTTACGCCATCTACTATGTCAACAAAAACTTGACAGGATCCGAGCTCAACTACACGATGACAGAGAAGGAGTTCCTTGTAGTTGTGCATGCCATAATTTTTTTTTGCCATTATATCACCAGGTATAAGGTATTTATCCACATAGACCACACGACCATCAGATACTTTATGAGCAAGCTAGCCATTGGCAGAAGAATTATCAGGTGTCTATTGTTACTACAAAAATTAGACGTCACAATAGTCAAAAAACCAGGCAAAGACAACATCGTAACAGATTTTCTATCTAGATTGATACCGATATCTAGATTGATACCGATAAACCATACAGTAGTGGAAGACCAGTTTTTGGATGAATATCTGTTCACCATTAGTGAGAAAATCCTATGGTACGCAGATATAGCCAATTACTTGGCCACCAGAAGAACCTCACATGCTCTCTATTTCCAATAAAAGTAGGTGGTCATAGAGAAAAGCACATCATTCCTATGGATTGATGGCCTCCTATTCAAAATAGGACGTGACCATATTATAAGGAGATGCATAGCAGAATAGGAGTTCTCAAAAGTACTCAAAGCATGTCATGATGAACCATGCAGAGGACACTTTATAGGGACACAAACTACCTACAAAATCCTATAGGCTCGGTACTTTTGGCCCACTCTATTCAAGGATGCAACTGCGTACGCTAGAAAGTGTGATGAATGCCAAAGAATGGGCAGACCAACCCATCGAGATGAAATGACCCTCCAGCATCAAGTACACCTGGAACCCTTTGATAAGTGGGGCATGGACTTCATGGGACCAATTAATCCACCTTCAATAGGGAGGAGGTTTATTTTGGTCTGTACGGATTACGTCACCAAATGGGTTAAAGTTCAAGCATTGAGAGATTCAAAAGAAAGAATAGTCATCGATTTCTTATTTGCCCACATTTTTACATGATTTGGGGTCCCTAGAGAGATAAAAACAAACCAAGGGCCTCAATTTACCTCCAAGTTGATCAAGGAGCTGATGGAGCAATACAAAGTTTGGCACAATAAAACTACACCCTACCATCCACAGGAAAATGGGAAAGTGGAAGTGACGAACAGAGAAATAGAGAACATCCTAATGAAGACCATGCAAATCCACCATAGGCTTCACACCCTTCCAACTGGTCTATGGGAAGAGTGTGATGATGCCCATTGAATTTGAAATCAAGACATTGAGGACAGCTTTAGAATTGAACTTGAGCTTGGATGACACTCAAAAATAAAGGATTCGATAGCTAGATCAGCTGGACGAAATCCGAATGGATGCTTTACAGAGAACAAAAATCATACAAAAGTAAAGAAAGTGGTGGCATGATCGCCACATTAAATTGAAGTAGTTCCAAGAAGGAGAATGGGTGTTGTTGTACGATTCTCAATTTTAGGAAAGAAAAGGTAAATTAATGCAAATATTGATGGGAATGTATTAGGTGGTAGAGCTCATCAAGAACGGGGCAGTGCACGTTAGAACAATTGATGGCAGCAACACCGTGTTAACGGTCAATGGCCACCGACTGTGCCCCTATAACACATTCGAAACCTTATAGGTGGAATCCAGAATAGACATGGGGGAGACCCCATCTTGTTAGATCTAAACCAAAATCTTAATAGGCAAAATGGTGGGCATGGAGGTGCTCACCAAAATTATTTAATTTAGTTTTTTTCTTACGGTGTGTTTTGCAGAGATGACACTCGCATGCAAGTTGTAGGCATCCTAATCCAGGGCCTAACAAGCACAGAATGCGTCTAACTGCCTTTATTTTTCTTTCTTTTCATTTGCCTTTTGTAGGTGGAGGACCTGACAACATGAGGAATAGGTATCTGGGAAACCAGGCCTGATTCGATTCAACATTCTGACACTGACACTCGTAGGTAGAAGCTAAGCCAACGTGAAGCGAGACTGAGAAGGCTTGATCACCCTTTCCAAGTCAATCACAACATGATTTCCAAGAATAAAGCACCTTCCACATTGAGAAGGCGTAAAAGAAGGCACCTTCCTTATAAAGAAGGCACCCAACTAGAAGAAGGCATCTTCCTTATAAATAAGGCACCCAACCAAAAGAAGGCACCTTCCTTATGAAGAAGGCACCCATGCAGAAGAAGGTGCCTTCCTTATAAATAAGGCACCTAGCTAGAAGAATGCACCTTTCGTATGAAGAAGGTGCCTCACCAGAAAAAGGCACCTTCTTTATAAAAAAGGCACCCAGCCAGAAGAAGGTGCCTTCTGTATGAAGAAGGTGCAACGCCAGAATAGGGCGCCTTCTTTATGAAGAAGGCACCCCGCCAGAAAAATGCACCTTCCTTATAAAGAAGGTGCACAAAAAAAAAAAAAAGTAGGCACCTTCCACATCAGGAAGGCACATATAGACTGATGCGCCTTCCACCTCAGGAAGGCATAGGTATACAGTGGCACATTCCACCCTAGGAAGGCATAGGTATTTAGCAGCGCCTTCCACATTAGGAAGGCACACCCATTTAGAAGCACCTTTCATAGAAGGAAGGTGCCATCATCAAAAGGGCACCTTCCACCATTGGGAGGCACATCCAATTAGAGATGCCTTCCACCATCGATAGGCGCATCCATTCAAATATCATCGACAACATCGGGAAGGCACCATATAAGCGCCTTCCACATCGGGAAGGCACCACATAAGTGCCTTCCACATTAGGAAGGTACCAAAGAGTGCCTTCTACGTACAACCAACACTTAAGTCTCACGGACGCCTCGATCAGAACGAAATCACCACACGAACGAGCAACATCAGATTACCATACCCCTCCCCTGTGTCACAAATCAACGAATCAATGCTCTTCACGATGCATGAAATGCCAAATAAGGTATGTGCATACTAACTCAAATCTTTATATAATTATTCATAAATTATGCAGTACCAAAAAAATATTATCGTCATAAAAATCATATACCCCCATGGCCAAAACCATGTGCCAATGATATGGCTTGAAATGTGTACCCTAGAATTAAATGCTAAGGTTAGGCACCTTCCCTATAAGAAGGCACCTTCCTGAAGAAGTAAGGACAAAAAAAAGAAGAATCACAGTAGTAAGGGAAGGTTCCATGGGAGGAAGGTCGAAGAATCATACGGTGAAAAAGAATGAGCCAAGTGATACGAAAGGAATCAGGGGGATGGTAAAAACATAGTTTGAGGCAGAGGGATGGTTTGAATACTATACCCTAGTCAATTAGGGCCAGGATATGGAGATAGCCAAGGAATTCGTTGCCTCCTTGAGGGGCGACGTAGCTTAGGTGCGAGGGGTAGAAATTTTGGTCACCCCAAAATACATCTCATAGGCAACTATATTGCCCCTCACAGGTGAATGCATATACAAAGGTGGACTGTTGAAGCCGTATGTCGAACTGCTGCTACCAGGAGAAAATGTGCAAATAGATAAGGAAGGGCTGCCCAAAAGTAGCCTTCCCATGAATCTATAGAAGATATTCAAGCAGGTTGCTCGATTCTTTACATGCACTAGGAAGTATACTCATTTGCACACTAACCATGTGCAGTTTCTGAATTACCTGGTGCATGGAAGGAAGTTGAACGTGCCCTTCTACCTATAAAATATCTTGAAGGAAGAAGCAGCTAGGTACCAGAAGGAAGCACCATCCGCCTTGGCCCACCATGGGCTAATATCAGCACTGGTCTGCCATGCAGAAGCATAGAGGCAGAACCCTGACGCAAAGGGAGATGGTGGCCAAGAAAGGCAACAGAATGCTATTGCCAAAATAGGGCAATAAGAGGGAAGCCCTGCAAAGGATATGGAAAGTATAGAGTAACTGGCATTGCCCAATTTCATAGAAGAAAGAGGGCATTCACTAGTGCCCAAATGCATAGAGGAAAGAGGGCATTCCCCTGTGCCCGAGTATGAAGAGGAAGGAGTGCCGCTTATTAGCAGAAAGGCCGAGTTCTAGCTGCCAGAACCAGTCCCCAGGAGGAAACGCCTATGGTGACTCCTCCTCTCAGTAGAAGAAGAAGAGAAAAACTCGAAAGTTGATGTGGCAGTCCAAACCCTCTGTGAATTGACAAATCGGAGCCCACAATATGCAAGGAATTCTAGGAGCAATGATCAAGTCAACGCAGCCTTTGAGGAAGCATTGGAGTGGCAGACCAATTATTGGATGGCCCAAAATTTTTTGGAGGACTACCAAATTGAGCATAGAGGGGAATTAGAAGAACGAGAAAGACAAATCACCCAACTTGAGCAACTGGTCCAGCAGTTGTGGGAGGAGAACCAGCAACTCTAGGATAGGGGAACATAAAGAAGGGACACATTGACCCAAACTAACTGGGCAATAGAGATCCCGATGAATTCTCCCACATCTACAGAATGAGTATTCTCTTTGAGAGAATTTTGATCAGACACCCGATAGAGCAACCCAGAGGCAGGGGAGAATTCCTAAATTTTTGAGAGTGAAGGGAAAATAAGTCCCACAACACCCTCTATCATAGAAATAAGTCATACAAAGTAGGACGAGGGCCAAAAATAGTAGACAAGACCAGGGATAAGGAAGAACTCCTCAAACCTAAGGAAGAAAGAGAAGAACTTGAGGGGTCGACATAGGACAGACAGGGGGATGAAGAAGCACCCCCAGAGATGATAGCACAGGTCCCCCAGAGTGAAGAGAACGCTCCAGGGACCGCATAGTAGGCCCCTCAGAGCGAGAATATGTCCACCAGGGAGAAAGGGAAAACCCCTATTTGAGCCATCACATTTTCTATAGAGGCCAAAGGAAAAGGGCCTAGGACGACTCGAAAGAAGGTGAAGGTGACCTTAGCCGAGCTAGAAGAAGATGAGTGGGATATGCAACTGTTTGTAGAGAGGCAAAAAAAGTTTGAACGACTGCTCAAAGAGATGACAATAGCCAAGGAGACCAGGAAGGCAACCTCGAGGATGCAGGGGGACTTTGGTATCTGCATCAATCTAGTAGAGGATAGCCATTTCTAAGAGATTTACAGGTCATCCCGAGGATGGCCCTCTAAGATAAGAAGGTATTTTAAATGATGAGGGGGTATATGGCCCCAAATTGGAAGTCGCTGCCATTGCAAAGGAGAACATAGGACAAACTCTTGAAGCAGCCCGATTGTACAAAGCCCAAGTAGTTCATCTTAAGAGGGATAATTCAGATATCCCTCTTGCAGCGGTCAGACCTCTGAACGCTGACCTATGGCAAGCTGCAGAAGCTAAATTTTAGGCAACATAAACAATGCTGGCTAGATCACCTTCGATAGTGTCCAGGATGAGGAAATCAAAGCCGATAGCAACACCTACAGCCCCACATAGAAAAAGAGGAGCCACACCTCTAGATGCTAGTGCGCAGAAGAGGCAGACACAGGTTGCAGGTACAGCCAGATCCATCAAGAAATGATAACGATGAGGGATCAACAAGGATACCTATAGTTTTTATGCCACGAGGGCATGGCATATGTTAGGCATGGGGGGATGATGAGCATAAAAAATGCTCATATTTTTTATACATTTTCTTGATTATGATGCGACTGTATAATAAGGATTGCATATGTTTATGAATGATTATATAATTATTTGATGAAATTATGCATGTTATCTAATTCATGTATTTTCAATGTGTTTTTATGGAATTATATTTGATTTAGTCATATTTGGATTAGTTGAGGTCTTTTCATGGACCTGGCACTTTGTTTCTTTCAGAATCAATGCAGAGAAGGTAGGTGCCTTTCTCTTCCAGGAAGGCACTAAGGAAAGACAAGCGTCTTCCTCTCCAGGAAGGTGCCAATAGAATGCCAATACCTTCCTCTTCCAGGAAGGCACCAAAGGAAAATAAGTGCCTTCCTCTCATAAGAAAGGCGTCGACAACAAGGCACCACTAGAAGGCAAGCACCTTTCTCTCATAAGGAAGGCACCGACAGGAAGGTGCCACTAGAAGGCAAGCGCCTTCCTCTCATAGGAAGGCACCAACATAAGATAAGCACCTTCCTCTTCCAGGGAGGTGCCAATGGCAGTAAGGCACCTTCCGCATAGAGAAGGCACCTAAAATACTTAGGAACCTTCCTCATAGGGAAGGCATCCTTGTTCTTTGCCCATTGATTAGACAAGCATGATGTGGACAACAAAGACTAGTGCAGTTCCAACTCTACGTCATGTAGAGTTAAATTGGGGATCGCACTGACATATGAGAATGTCCTACCAATACCAGGCAACGCACAAACCAATCAGTGAACATGCCACCATTAGAAATGAATGCCATTTTTAGCAGACATCGATCACATTTACCAGAACTTAACTCAAGGTTTAAAAAAATAAATCAATCAATTTTTCTCTCAAACCTTCTCAAAGACTTGTCTCAAATCTACCTTGTAAGCTTCCACAAAAGCTCACACCAATCTATCCACAAGTCCTCTCTAGAACTTTGTCCAATCTGCTCAATAAGTCCTCTCAAGAACTTTGTCCAATATGCTCAATAAGTCCTCTCAAGAACTTTGACCAATATTCTCAATAAGTCCTCACAAGAACTTATCCAAATCTACTTTCAATATGTATTGTAAGCTTCCACAAAAGCTTACTCAAATATATCCACAAGTCTTCTCAAAGACTTACCTCAAATCTGCTCAAGTCCACACTAGAACTTGTCCAATCTCATAGAAATATAAAGAGAATTGTTAGAGACTCAATTTACCCTATACTCATCACAATGCTCAATCAATTTCAATCACTCTTTTATAAACATACAGAGAATTGTTAGAGACTCAATATGCTTCACATTCACTTCAATTACTTTCTCAAATCAATTCAGAATATAGAATAGTTTGGAACTTGAACAATCACTTCACACACAACCACTTGAATAGGCTCAACCAACTCTACTCAACCAATTACTCAATGAAACAATCATTTCTTGCAATCCCTAGTCCAAGTATATGATCACTCAATCAAAATGTTTCCAACAATGCTCAACAAAAAATCTCACATAACAATGATACTCATGTTATTTTCAACCCTAGTTCAAGTTATTCACTCAAAAACTCACTTCAACAACAATTCTTATAATATAATCTTCACATAACAATGATACTCATGTTCTTTGTAAATCCTAGTTCAAATTCTTCACACAATCAATGGCTTCAACAACAATGCTTATAAAACAAGGTTTTAACGACAACTCTTTATTCCAGAAACCCTTGAAGCATTAACTCAACACACTCAATAAGGAATAACTAATCAAGTCTTTTTCACTCCAAACTTATTTTCCAGAAAAACCAAC
The DNA here is from genome assembly GCA_028583015.1 of Wollemia nobilis. NCBI lineage: Eukaryota > Viridiplantae > Streptophyta > Pinopsida > Araucariales > Araucariaceae > Wollemia > Wollemia nobilis. The sequence continues at coordinate 7,751,422 of JAQPPZ010016858.1, read as the reverse complement.
TAATCAAATGAATTATGGAATAATGTGCTCATACCTTTTTCTTGATGATGAAGGAACCTCAAATATCTGTCACAACCATAAACATATTTTTTCCAATCTCAAGGAAGTTAGACAAACAATACAAATCATATAATCACTCACAAATACACCTTATTACTCCTTTCTTAAAATGATATCCAACACCACAATAGTTTGAATATTCACTTCTCAAAAACCGTAACTCATCACAAATTTATCTCAATCAATCATATCTGACATAAGCCACTTCAGAATTTTATTCTTCAAAAATCAATCCAATTTCTACTTATGACTCCCTACTTTAACATTGCATTTGTAAAGATAATTCTTTTGAAAAATAATGCAACTAACCTTTCCTTTTATAAGGTAAAATAATTTTTACCCACCACTTAAATTTTAAGCAAAAACTTTATAAAACCCATAAAACTTATTTTTTAACATAGGCAAAAATACAAAATCATTTACCTCCTTATTTCTCCTAAGACTAACCTTAGCCTAAGTCAAAAATTAAAATATTTTAATTTAAAAGAGTTTTATCACTTTGCATTGCATGAAGATTCGAACTGAGTGCTTCTCTCCAAAAGCACTTTCACCATGGCTCCCAATGTTGTGGAGCCACATGCTCCATTTGGAACCTCCACTACCTTAAACTCTTTGACTTCCACTATTCGCACCAGCCACAAATTGGCTCCTTCACTCACGTTGTCCAAAAACTTCGCACGAACTACTGTCTTGAGGGAATTAGGCATGGAAACCAACATTAATTATTTTTGGTGGATGTGAGTGGATGCCTTGCCTTTGAGAAGGCTATGGTATTTATATACCATACGCCTTCATTGCTCCACGTCGGTGGTGAGGACATCGTCTAGAAAACAACGATGTCGGCAGAAGGGGGGCAACTTTGCACGCGAACAAACTGGTGCCCAAACTTTAGCTTTGGCAATTTATTAAATATAATAAATTAAATTCTTTAAGAATTTAATTATTATAATTTAATAATTAACATGGTCTTTTGGCCTTAAACCAAACTTAAGGGCCTATTTAGGTTTTTAGAAAAACCTTACAACTTGCTCACATGGTTTTAATGGAAAAACCTTTTATTTTTTGCCACCATCGGTTTTAATAAAAATATTTCTAGCTTATGCTTCCACATAATATTAAAAAATATTATGAAGCTCTTTGCCTTTAACCTGTGCATTGTTCCTCTTGACCTTTTGACATCAATGGAGCTTATTCCTTGATATCAATGACAACTTCGTTCCTTGACATCAATGACAACTTTGACTCAAAATGTCCAACAGAAGGGATAAATGAAAGTTAGCTAAAACATTCTATGCCCAAATAGAATTTACTACCTCAATAATCTTCTCCTCTCATCATATGAACCTTGGATGATAGATATCTACAATTTCCTTTCCTATAATATGAAAAATCATCATTGTCCTTGTTCTAAATGGTTAAATTTATAGGGTTATATATCTCTTAATACTACTCAAATTACTTTATATGACCATTCATTTTAAATATCTTAAAATTCTACACAAAATTTTCCAAGAATCATTTAAATTAGAAAACCCTTTCCAAAGATATGGCTCTTGAAGGATTAGATATTTAAAAAAAAAATAGTCCTAATGTTTCCCTTGTTCTAGATGACTATCTTCACATGGTTGCATCTCCCTCAATACTACTTGGATTCTTTTATATTACCAATCATTTCAAATCTCTTCAAATTCTACACAAAGTGGTGCAATAATCATCTGAATCGGATAACTATATGCAGAGATATGTCTCCTAAAATATGAATCATTAAAAAAATAATTGCCCTAGCTTTGCTAATTCATTCTATAATAAATTGATAAGCAAAATAGAGCTATTTATAAGCATTTGAAAGTGAATTATTTTAACTAAAATAAATTAATTATATTGATTTAATGTTGATTGCTCTCTCAAGAAATGAAAAATAAAAAATTAAATACATTACCATTTACTAATACTATATATATAGTGTAAAAAAGAGTTTTAATTAACATTTGATGAATGAATTTGGTGTTTCAATGAAGAAATACACATAAATCTCATTTGATAATTATATTTTCTACATTGTATTTTTAATTCAAATTTAATTCATTTAATATCTAATTAATGTAGTACTATAATTATTTTTAATATGATTACATCAATTATTATATTTTATATATCTTTAATAAACAATCAAAACATCTACCAAAGATATAGTAAGTTGATACAAAGAATTATTGTGGTGTGCTTCTATATAATATTAACTCAAAGAGAGATGCAAACACTAGTATGGGATCTTGTTATATGTATTTTTATAAATATTAAGGAAGGATGTAAGGCTAGATGTATTATAAACTTGCATCCAAAATATTTATTCACATGTAGTATCTTAAAGATGCTAATATTATTATGTAAGCCCTTGGGTTAAAAGTTGTATCCTTGGAAATAAATTATTGCGAAGGAATGATCGCTAAGGATTAAAATTCTAGGGGGGTTGGGCATTTCATTTAGTTTTGGGAAAGCCTCATACCCAAAAAATTTCCTTTCATGATGTGCAAAAAAAGGCTAGTTTTATTGATGGAAAATCAAGCAATCAATTCATCCATAAACCATTGAGATTGCCAAAGCTAGATTTAAGGAAAAAATAAAAATATTCATCTCAAGGTAGCATATGGGTCTCCCTTGGTGAATTTGGACATAGAGGGTTAAATGATGGGATATATAACTTCATAACTTCATAAGAGTTAGGTTTCATATTAAATCAATCAAATCATGGGTAGCCAATAACTATAATATCAAAGGAGGGGTGGGTATCAACATGTACCCAAATGGTTATTTTCTTATTGTATCTTCTATAGAGGAGGATCATGATGAAGTTTTTAAAGGCAATACCCAGTTTCATGGTCACATAGGGATTTTCATGAATCCTTGGTACACTAGATTTAAGCTAGATAAAGAAATGCTATCATCATATCTAGCTTATGTGATTTTATTCTCTCCTTGTTGAATTCTATAATGGAGAAATATTTAAAGCTATCAAAAAACCTAGGGGGTATACATAGGGGCATTAGATAGGATGCACACATTTAAGTTTCTAACCTACATGAATCTATATTTAAACATGGAAAACCCTTTTTTTAAGAATATCAAGCTAAAGGTAGGAGACCGAGAATGGGATTAATCAATTGATTATAATAATTTTCCCTTTTAATGCCAAATATACCTTGAATAGGGTTATATTTTAAGAAATTATTCTTAGAACCTATAGAAGGTTACAACAGAAGAAGACAATGAGGTATTTCAACTACCAAGTAGAAAGAAAACAACTTGTATAAAATCAATATTTGGCATGAACACTGAAGAACACAAACTTATACTGAGAGGAGGGGTGAACAGTATAATACCACTTTTTAATTTTATTTCCCAAACAATATTATGCAATATATCAATGGAAATATCAACAATAGTAATCAAGGCAATGCAAAAATCACCACACACAATAGAGATACTAATTTAATGTGGTTCACCCAATGTGGGCTACTCCATGAAGAAAATATTTCACTAAAATTTTCTCAACAAATATCTTGGGAATCCTTCACTATTACAATGTATATGGAATTTTGTCCAAAGGAGACATTAATCCCCTAATATGGCTTATGGGAACCAACCCATAGGAGACACCAATATTATTATTTGGTTCATGGATCTCTATCCACAAGAGAACTAATCCTCTGCTCTGGCTGGTGATCCTCTAGAAGACTACAACCTCCACTACACTGGATTGTGGATATTTCTCCACTGAAGACTCCTGTCCTCACTCAGAAGACCTCTATCCTCACTAACCTGGCTAATGGATCTCTATCCATTGGATACTACTATCTTTTGCTCTGTCACCTTCAAATATTGATCTCAAATCTGCACTAAACACAATCCTTCAATCTAGCATAAATCTTCTCAATATCTATATCAAATCTACACTAAACATAGTCCTTCAGTCTAGCAAAAATCTACTCAATCTCTATCTCAAATTTGCAGTAAACATAGTCCTTTGATCTAGAATAAATTTTCTCAATCTTTGTCTCAAATTTGCACTAATCACAGTCCTTTGGTCTAGCACAAACCTATTCAATATCTATCTCAAATCTGCACTAAACACAATCCTTTGATCTAGCAAAAATATGCTCAATCTTTGTGTCTGGTGTGGCACAAACCTGTCCTCAAATCTATGTCAAACTTTATCCTCAAATATGTCCTTAGTACTTAACAAAAAACTTTATCTAATCACAAATTAACTCTACTGGATCTTCCCCAAACCTTAACTCAAGGTTTGAAAAAATCAATCAATCAACTCTGCTCATAAGTCTTCTTAAAGACTTACCTCAAATCTATCCACAAGTCCTCTCTAGAACTTGATCAAACTGCTCTCAAGTCTTCACCAAGAGTTACCTCAAATTTGCATTGTAAGTTTCCACAAAAGCTCACACTAATCTGTCCACAAGTCTTCACCAAGAGTTACCTCAAATTTGCATTATAAGCTTCCACAAAAGCTCACATTAATCTATCCACAAGTCTTCACCAAGACTTACCTCAAATCTTCTCAACAAGTTCTCACTAGAAATTGCTCAATCTGCTCAATAAGTCTTTACCAAGACTTACCTCAAATCTGCATTGTAAGCTTCCACAAAAGCTTACTCAACTCAGTCCTTAAGTCCACTCTAGGACTTACTTCAAATATGCTCACAACATTTCACAAAAGTTTGCTTAACTTTGTCCTGAATTCCACTCTAGGACTTATTCAAATCTATCCACTAGCTTTCACAAAAGCTTATTCAACTCAACTCAATATATCACATAAAACCTCTTCAATCACACAAACAAGTTTCACACAAAATATTGTTTAATCTCATAGAAAAATATAGAGAATGGTTATAGACTCAATGTGTTTCACACTCACAAAAATACTTAATCACTTTCAACCTCTCTAGTTTAACCATAGAAACATATGGAGAATGGTTAGAGAATCAGTATGTTTCACACTCAGACAACACTCAATCACTCTCAAACTCTCCTTCAAATCAATTTAGAATAAAGAATAATTTTTTTCACATAACTTGAACTATCACTCCAACCCTCTCTATCAATAATGCCCATAAAATTCCACTCAACCATTCACTCAATTAAACACAACTTGATTACAAAACCTAAACAAGTATTTCACAATACTTTCAACAATTCTCACTATGGAACTCAACCTTGACTCAAGATAATTCCAAATTCACATAACAATGATACTCATGATCTTGCGCAAACTCTAGTTCAAGATAGTTCTCAATTTCACACTCAATTGTCCTCACAAAAATTCACCAATCATGCATGTGAAAAATCACTCAATCATTTCCAAAAATGCTTATAAAAAAAAACCTTTTCACTCCAACTTGCACTTAACAACATTCAAAAATATTTCACTCACAAGGATGATACACCCATACCTTTTGTTTTGAAGAATTTTTGACCTCAAGACCTGTCTAAATCACAATCAACCTCTTTGAAAATCTCAATGGTTAGATGTTAAAAATTTATCCTCAATAATTTCCTTCAAAAATATTTCACCATGCCAAAATATGAATTCTCCACTATACCTTATTTCTTCTTTCAAAACAATTTTCACAACATGTCTTTATTTCAACATATAACATATAACATTCCTTGCATACCTTATTACTCCTTTTATAAACTTTAACCACCAATATATATATATATATATATATATATATATATATATATATATATATATATATATATATATTTCAAAATTATTTTCCCTTTTATCTCCCTTAAAATATTATAAACCCTATTTAATTTTTCCCACTATGCAATTTCCAACTTAATAAAACTTTGGGAAAATTAAAAAATAAATTATTAATTTCCGCACCACACGATTTTTGGATTCACCACAACCTTAGCAAAAATGTGAGTTTATACCTTTATTAATCACACCAAAAGAGCCTTGGTGGGTTTCGAGCACCCGATCCCTTTTCTCCAAGAACCTAAGCACAACGTGCGCCCACCAACTAGGCTACGTGCCCTTATGTAAAATGAAAGGTGCATGCCTCCCTTTTATTCCTTGATTGATGGTGTAAATAAAATGAGTTTATGCCTTGCAAAACAATGATAATGTGGATCGAACCCATGACCTGTCACCTATGAGCATCTTAGTACAAAACCTGGCTACCAACTGTTCTACCCAGTGCTTAGCACAAACAACGGTGCTCCCACTTGCTTTTATTTCTTTGTATACCCTCTTAAGTCTTAAACACATGTGAACCTTTCCTTTACAAACACACAATGCACGATTTACTTGGGCAATTAATCATTCACATGGATGGTGTTTAAATTAAAACTTAACTCCTTTTATATGTAATGTGCCATATATCCAAAATATTTGCAATCCTTGAAATTCAAATTTAAATTTGACTTTGGCACCTTAAGTAATTTAAATTTAAATTTGAACCTTAAGGTTAAAATATTTAAAGCTAAATAATTTAAAACTTAGACTTTAAAATCTATCACATGGGTCTTTAGGAGGAATTAGAATTTAATAATTCCTTGACCTTCATTTTTCTTCAAACCAACTTGTAACCCAAAATATTATAATATTATTAATTCCATTGAACCTGCTACTTTGCCTTGATGGAAAAACCACTGGAGGACATTAATAACACCAAAAATTGGACATCACCCTTTTGACATAAGTGCATGTATGACAATGAAACTTGGTCATGATATTCTTGATATCAATGACAACATAACTTGCTCATATTTCCAACAATATCCCCATTTTTCATTGATGGCAACTCATTTTATTTTTACCATTTCCTTTGGGTCACCTTTCGTGCTTGGGGCTAATAATGAGACTCTTAGTTTAGCCCCTCCCCCACCTCCTCTTTTGACGTGGTTAATTTTGGGGTGGGAGTATTTCTACTCACATCATGCACTGATATTTACCTTTATCCACCTTCTTCCTCAACTGATCATTTTGATTCCGTTGACTATTCTTGTTCCTACTTGTCTCTAGAATTTTCCTCTACACCACTTGGATATATGCCCAAAATTATTGCATGTATAACACTTAATTTTGTTATTCCTTAAAGGTGCAAATATCTTGAAGTTTATCCTGGTGAAGCCATATCCATTCCTGTCATGAACCCTGCAATTAACTGCCTTGTGACCAAACTGATTACAAGAGTACCAATACCCTTGAAAGAGATGTTTGTTTATAAAAATTCCATATTCTTATATTTCATATGTCCTGCATTGCATAGTCTTGTATCCAAACCTATGACATGAGAAGCATTGTTCATTGAAACCGCCTTGCCTTGATCCCATTGGTCTCTTAGTCTCTTTGACCCTGTGTTGCTTCCTGTTCCATTTGTTCCTCATTTGTGCATTGTTCCTTCTCTTATTGAACTCTCTATTATCCAACTCATATTTAGAAGTATAACTTTATCTTACACTCTCCTCTTATAAAGCTCCTTCTTTGGAGTTTTATATTGACTCCTCTCATTTTTTTTGTACTTGTTCAAAACCAAGACCTATATTTTTTTGATGAAGATTTTTGTACCTTGATAATCTTATCCAAGGTATTTGAGCTTCTCCCAAACCTGTGTAGCTTGTATTTAGACTCTTTTACTTCCTTCTGTAATGAAGCTACTTCATGCTCTAACCTTCCACATTCTAAAACCTTAGTGTCTAAATTCTCTTTAAATCTCCTTGTCTTAGCTATTGAGTTGGTTAGATCCTCTATAAGATTTCCTTTATCTTCACCACATTCTTGAAATTGAATATTGAGTTTTGAGTTTTTCTTGCTTACCTTAATTAATCAAGGGCAAAAATAAGCTCACCCTCAAGATCAACTTCTCCTTCCTCTGATTTTTTTGATTCTTCCTCTATTATTTTGTTTTCAAAATCATCTTTATTATTTTTCGATTCATTTCCACTAGAAGGACTTCCTTCTTCTATCACCATAAGAAGACTTTATTCTGGTCCTTCAAGTGTATCTTCATATTCACCATCATTGAAACTAAATACATTCCTTGTACAACTCTCTTCAAGATGACCAAAGTTACCACATCTAAAACACTCGAGGATTATTGGTGACCTTTTTTTAACCACTTCTTTTTCTTTTGCCAAAAATAGAATTTCATCTTCATCATTATTTGAGGAACTTCCATCACTATCACTTGAAATATTACCTACCTTATCTACATAAAAAATTTTCTTATACATTTGGAAAAACTTCTTTCCTTGCTTACTCTATTCATACCTGCTTTTCTTTTGGTACTTGTGTTTTCCTGTTTTCCTATTCTTATGATCCTATTTTTATTCATTATTGCTATTTCCAGACTCTGGACAATTAGATGCATAGTGACCATATTTTACAAAATTGAAACATCTAACTAATTTCATACCTTTATATTTTCTTGAGTCTTTGTTCCTTCTACCTTAATTTTCTTCTACATCACTCAATGACTCATTACTTGAATCTGACTTCTTACCCTTTGTCTTCTTTATAAATTTGAAGGCTGCTTCTTTTTGGTTAATAGGTTCCTCTTTTATTCTCATCAAAAGTTATGAGAATTCCATGTAATTCATCCCTTGTCAAAAGTTCAATATATTTTGACTCTTCTACAACTGAAATATTTTCACTGTACCTTTTTGGGAGTGATTTTAAGATCTTATCACAAAAATCTATTTATTCAACTTTAAGATCAAGTCATTGCATGGAGTTAACAACCTCATACACACGAATTAGGTATGAAACAATATTTTCCTCATCCTTCATCTTTAGGTCTTCAAATATTCTCTTGTAATTTTTCAACTTTACCCTTTTGAACTTTTTTTCTCCCTCATATATACCTTTCAGCTTATCCCAAATTTCCTTTGCTGATTTTTAATGCATAACCTTTATAAACTACATTTCATGCAAACCTTTTAAAATTTCATTCATTTCATTTGAATTATTAAGATGTAGGAGCTTACCATATTTATCTATAGGCGGAGTAGTTGGCGGTATGTATCCATTCTCAACTATTTCCCATATTTCATTTGTAAGTGCCCTTAGGTGGAATCTTCATTCTCATACTCAAAAGTACATAATTATTCCCATAAAAAATGGTGCCAAATTTTTTGAAGATCCATTTTGAGAATCCATCTGTGTTCTTGTGAGCTTTTACTTCAAGCTGTTAAACTCTTTCGAAGGAACCTGCTTTGATACCAATTGAAGAACACAAGCTTATATTGAGATGGGGGTGAATAGTATAATACCACATTTTACCTTTATTTCCAAAATAATATTTTGCAATATATAAATGGTAATATCAATAGCAGTAATCAAAGCAATGCACAAATCACCACACATAATAGAGATAAATTTAATGTGGTTCACCCAATATGGGCTACTCCACGGAGAAAATATTTAAATATTTTTTTCTCAATAAATATCTTGGGAATCCTTCCCTATTACAATGTTTATGGACCTCTATCCAAAGGAGACACCAATCCCCTAATATGGTTTGTGGGCACCAACCCATAGGAGACACCAATCTCCTTTGTTGATTCATGGATCTCTATCCACAGGAGGACTCCTTCTCCTCTGCTCTATATGGTGATCCTCTAGAATACTACTACCTCCACTTCACTGGCTTGTGGAAATATCTCCACTGAAGACTCCTATCCTCACTCAGAAGACCTTTGTACTCACTACCTTGGCTAATGGATCTCTATCAACTAGAGACTATTATCTTCTCCTTTATCACCTCCAAATATTAATCTCAAATCTACGCTAAACACAGTCCTTTGGTATAGCACAAATCTCCTAAATATTTGTCTCAAATATACACTAAACATAGTATTTAGGCCTAGCATAAATTTGCTCAATATCTATCTCAAATCTACACTAAACATAGTCTTCAGTCTAGCACAAATCTGCTCAATCTCTATCTCAATTCTGTACTAAACACAATCCTTCAATATAGCACAAATTTGCTCAATATATGTCTCAAATATGAGCTAAAAACAGTCCTTTAGTCTAGCACAAATATTCTCAACATATCTTTGGTATGGCACAAACATGTCCTCAAATATGCACCAAAATATATCCTCAAATCTATCCTCAAGCCTTAACACAAAGCTTGATCTAATCACAAATAAACTTTGTTGGATCTGCCCCAAACCTTAACTCAAGTTTTGAACAAATCAATCAATCAACTCTACTCACAAGTCTTCTTAAATATTTTCCTCAAATATGTCCATAAGTCCTCTCTAGAACTTGCTCAAACTACTCTCAAGTCTTCACCAAGACTTACCTCAAATATGCATTGTAAGCTTCCACAAAAGCTCACACTAATCTATCCACAAGTCTTCACCAAGACTTACCTCAAATCTTCTCAATAAGTTCTCACTAGAACTTGCTCAATATGCTCAATAAGTCTTCACCAAGACTTACCTCAAATTTGCATTGTAAGCTTCCACAAAAGCTTACTCAAATCAGTCCTTAAGTCCACTCTAGGACTTACTTAAAATATGCTCACAAGATTTCACAAAAGCTTGCTTAACTCTATATTGAAGTACATGCTAGGACTTATTCAAATCTATCCACTAGCTTTCACAAAAGCTTATTCAATTCAACTCAATCTATCATAGAAAACCTCTTCAATCACATAAACAAGTTTCACACAAAATCTTGTTTAATATCATAGAAACATATAGAGAATGGTTATAGAATCAATATGTTTCACACTCACAATAAGACTTAATCACTTTCAACCTCTCTAATTTAACCATAGAAACATATGGAGAATGGTTAGAGACTCAGTATGTTTCACACTCACATAACACTCAATCACTCTAAAAATCTCCTTCAAATCAATTTAGAATAAAGAACAATTTGTTTCATAGAAATTGAACTATCACTCCAACACTCTCAATCAATAATGCTCACTCTGCACAACGCGCGCCCACCAACTAGGCTATATGCCCTCATGTAAATGAAAAGGTGCACACCTCCCTTTTATTCCTTGATTGACATAGCATATCAAATGAGCTTCTGCCTTGCAAAATAACAATCGTGTGGATCAAAACTGTGACCTGGTGCCTATGAGCATCTTAGCGTAGTCCCTGGCTGCCAACTGAACTACCCAACACTTAGCACAAACAATGATGCTCCCACTTTCTTTCATTTCTTCATCTGCTCTCTTAAGTATTAAACAAATGTGAACCTTTCCTTTACAAACATGTAGTGCACGATTTAATTGGGCAATTAATCATTCGCATGGATGGTGTTTAAATTAAAAATTGCCCCCTTTTATATGCAATGTGCCATATATTCAAAATGTCGACGATCCTTGAAATTCAAATTTAATTCGAATTTAAATTTGAATTTGGCAACTTAATTAATTTAAATTTAAATTTTAACCTTAGGATTAAAATATTTAAATTTAAATAATTTAAACCTTAGAATTTAAAATCTATCACATGGGTCTTTTGGAGGAATTAGAATTTTATAATTCCTTGGCCTTTGTTTTTCTTCAAACCAACCTGTAACCCAAAATATTATAATATTATTAATTCCATTGAACCTGCTTCTTTACCTTGTTGAAAAAACCACTAGAGGACATTAATAACACCGAAACTTGGACATCACCCTTTTGACATAAATGCATGGATAACAATGAAACTTGGTCATGATCTTCTTGACATCAATGACAACAAAAATTGCTCATATTTCTAATAAATACTAGGAATAATAACATTTTTTAAGGATTACTAACTGGAGAAGAAAGTGAGGATGGGAAAGTTTTTAAATCTCTTCAAACTACAAGAGAAGGAAATAATGATGAGGATATAATAAGGCTCAAACATATCCCCATAGGGGTTGAGATCAATAGCATGCTAAATTATGAGGCCCTTGATCAAAATGCTTTTAGAGGTGAATAACTCCTTCAAGGATAAGGTAATAATCAAGCAATGAAAGATAGCTAGTCTATGGGAACTACCTATACAAGAAAAAAAAACAATTTGGTACTTGTAGTATAAAAAGTAATGGAAAAGTAAAAATCTAAATGATAAAAAAAAATTCAAATATACTAAAGGTTACAAATGTAGGTCCTATAAAAAAAGGAGAAAATACAACCAAGAAATGCTCCATTAGATAACATTAGAAGGAATAAAAGAGGGTTCTCAAACCCAGATTAATGGTCTCTTGGATACCAATAAGTAGAAATAACATCCATGAATATCATATCCTATAATATAAGGGGTCTTGATTCCTCCAAATATATAATGGTCAATAAACTAGTAAGTAATAAAAAAATCTGATGTTATTTTCATTCAACAATCTAAAATATCATTTGATAAAGCTGATAGGATTGAAAGGAAAATCTAACCCAATAGTCTTGTTATTCTAAGTAACATTTAAGGTTTCTAAAGGGGCTACTTATCCTATGGGATATTTTAAAAATTAAGTATGTTGTTGATAGAATTTAGATAAACTAGATTGTTATCAAGGCAAAATGGATAGACACTAGTTGGTAGATTAGTCTCATTAATGTTTATGGCCAAACAATTCTTGACCCAAAGGGATATTATTGGTAGAATACTTCTAGTTGGTTATTACAATAGGTAAACTTACCATATATCCTTATTTAAATAAATTTTCTATTTTTGTACTTTGGCTTGATAGGGGATAATTAATGCAATCTCAAGTTCTACAATATGGGGGATCACTAGCCCACCAAGATATCTATTGAGGCCAATGATAGATCAAAAATAATCCCATTATGCTTTAAGATAATGTGGATTAGTCCAAGAAATTTAAATGAATTGGTGGAGGGATGGTGGAAAGAGGAATCTCATATTTATGGAACAAATATGTTCAAGTTCACAACCAAACTTCAAAGGTTGAAGAAAAAAAATGAATAGAGAAGATTTTGGTAACAAAATTAAGGGAAAAAATTAGTTGGAAAGTGACCTTTGACAAATTGAAGAGGATCTATAGCATGCTTAGGAAAACCCTCTTCTAAAAGAAAAAAATGTTTGCTAGGTACCTTACATGAATTTTACCTAAAAGAAAAAATAATTTGGTGGTAAAAACCTAGAGTGCAATGGCTGAAAGAAAGCGATAAGAATACAAAATTATTTCACCATACCACCTTGGCTCATAGGACACATAAAAATATATCAACACTATAATATCCTCAGGGTCAAGTAATCTCACATGATATCCTTCTTTAATTTCTTTCTATCCAAAGAGGATATCAATAGAGCCAATGGTCAAAATTACATGCTTAATTTCATCCCAAAATTAATCACTTCTACTCAAAATGCTTGCTTAACAAAGGAAAATGAAAAATAGAAAGTGAAAGAAGCCCTATTCTAAATAAAGAGATTCAAGGTGTTTGGCCCTATAAAAATTTTTCCTAGTCTTCTTTCAACACTTCTGGTACCTATTGAAAGATGAAATTGTAGCTATGGCTCAAGACTTATTTACAACCAAATGGATGTTGGGTAACTAAAATTATACCTTTATTGAAATAATTACCATGATGGATAATTATAGAAGAGTGGATTCCCTTAGACCTAAATATAATTTACAAAATAATTTCCAAGTTTATTGCAAATAGGCTCAAATTGGTGATCCCAGGCATATAGTTTGATGAGCAAAACACTTTTGTTATAGAAAGGAACCTACTAGATATTCTCTATCATCCATGAATTAACCAAATTTTTAAGTGTCACAAAAGATATGGATTGATCATGAAGCTGGATAGGAAAAAGACCTTTGATAGAGTATGTTAGAGTTTTTATAGGGTGAGTGATAAAAATATTTGGTTTTGATGAAGAATAGAGACAATGGCTAGTCTTCTTATATAAAGATAACTCCTTCTTAGTTCTAGGAATATTGAGATGCTTCTTTAAATTTAAAAAGGCATTAGGTAGGGAGACCCCATCTCCCCCTACTTATTCTTCATTCTTGTAGAAGTCATGGGTAGTAGCCTAAAATATCTTCAATAAAAATGATGGATCCTAGGACTCAAGATAAAAAGTAGGTATCACGTAATCATTCACTTACAATTTGTAGATGATACCCTCTTAGCCATAAACCCAATCCCAAAGGATATCAATAGAGTCAAAGGTTTTCTTACTATATATGAGCTTGACTTGGGATAATATATCAACAAGATAAAATATAAATTATATGGAATTAATCTAGAAGAGAGACACATTAGATTATATGCTCACTAAAATAGTATGGGTATTGGTACCCTCCCTAGTACCTACCTAAGTATGTTCTATTTAACAATGGAAATATTAAAAAGTTTTAGGAGCAAATCATCTCTAAATTTCACAAGAAAATGACCTCATGGAAAGAAAAATGACTACCTACAAAAGGTAGATTGATTAAGATGAAAGTAATATTTGGATATCTACCCATATTCTAGTTGGATGCATTCTAGTTGCTTTATGATATCATCAAAAGAATGGAAAATATCATGAGAAAATTCCTATGGAGAGGAAATACTGAAGACAAGAAAATTCATTTGGTAGCCTAGGGTAAAATTTGTAATTGTAATGAGTCAAGAGTCTTGGGAATAAGAATTATTCATATAGTTAACAAAGCAATACTAGGAAAATTAAATTAGAGTTTCTATGGGGTTCCAATTGAATTAATTAGTTTCACTATTTAGACTAGGGTTGATTTATTTGTTTAATCACTTTTTATTCTTCTTTCTCATCTGCAAATTCTGCATTGTTGCCTTTACGGCGAGGGTGTGCCCACCTTGAGTGGCATTGGATTATTATTCTTATATTTGAAATTATTCATATCTGCAATATTATATCATTGTGTTACTTAATCACTGCTAAAAATATATGCTACTATGTATACTGGGATATCCGGATGAGCAAGGGTAGTCTTATCCTTCCAAGTGGTATCAGTTGATCCAAATTCCAATCCGAAGGGACTTCCGTTGATACTCTTTTTTATGTGATCATGGCGCCATACTACAAAACTGTGCACGACTGTGAAGTTTCAAAAACTATCCATACATCTTCATCACCATACCGTGGTCCAATATTGCATCTCAAAACACATCCATCCGATTGATGTCATTGTGGAAGAGAAACTGCCATCTAAATTAAAACTGGTTTTTACGTTCTGATTGTAGTATTATACAACGCAAGGCAGAGGTAAAAAATCCATGTTTTGGAAGCAAAATCGGCCAAGTAACACCCATCAAACGATTTGTGATCCATTCAAATCTTAGCAACGACCATAGAATTTTTTTCTAGCTACAAAGCTTTCAAAAATAGACACGAGCTACTATAATCACATCGTCCAATCAAAATTCACAAATAAAATCACGTATTAAATTAAAGCCTAAGGTCTGTATTATTATTTTTCAAATTTTTGTTTGGGACATATATCCCACATGTAGTGTGGGAAGGGCATTTTTGTGTTTATAACATATCCAATGTACATAATTAAACGTGACTTCGATCACATACTACCTGGTCTCCTCCTCTTGCATATCCATGAATGTGTCGAGTCTTCATGATCTATCATCTTACATGTCCTCCTCCACCTTGTTGTCCTATCTACGTACTCAGTTTGTCACCTAGTCAGTGTTACATGTCTCCCTGGTTTGCGTATCCTCATTGTCCATGTCTTCTAGTTAGTCCTATTGCTTACGTGTCCTCTGTGGCATCATATCGCTATCTTCATTCCTCTATCCCTTGTCATATAATATCTATCCATCATGTTAGTGGTCTTCGTCGTGTCATCTTCCTGGGTTGTCCAATGGTATGTGTCATGTGTCTTCACTGTGTCATCTCCCATTGGTCTAGTTGTCATCCTTGGTTCACTTGTTCTTGTACTTTATTGATCCAAGTGTGTCCCTAGTTTGGG
This sequence comes from Wollemia nobilis, assembly GCA_028583015.1. Classification (NCBI taxonomy): domain Eukaryota; kingdom Viridiplantae; phylum Streptophyta; class Pinopsida; order Araucariales; family Araucariaceae; genus Wollemia; species Wollemia nobilis. Next base: position 7,735,422 of record JAQPPZ010016858.1, on the reverse strand, counting down.
TGTCGTGTCTTATTTGCATGTTACACCTATTATCTTGGTCATATTCAAGATGTCATCATATTTTGATCCGCATGTCCTATCAAGTAGTGTCAGGTTATATTCGTGTTGTCACCGTATTTTGATCCGCATGTTATGTCGAGTAGTGTTGGATCATCCGTGTCAGTCCTGAGTCAGTCAAGTGGTGTCACAATCAGGTGTCAAACTGTCACAAATCAGGTGTCAAACCATGTCAAAACTCAAAAGTTGCAAGGAGAGCCACAATTCAAATCCATGTCACAGTTGGAGTGACAATTAGGCAAAGTATAAACCAATTTTTTAATTTAACAATTTTTTTACAAAAAATTGAAGCTCAAAGGCTCCTAATCAGGATATTTTGGAAGGTGCATGCGTAGAAGTTGGACCAAATGATCTAATAGATGATTAACAAGCTTAGAAACACCCAACAACAACATTATATTGAAGCCAAGGTACAAAAAATTCTCCTTCTCCATACAAAATTGGTAGTTTAAACCCGGATCATCTTGTGGTCAGCCCAATGGCATCCAATTCTTCTCCAGATTTAGCACAAGAAAATGTCACCCAAGTAAATAGTAATTAGCCAATGCTCAATGATCAGTTGTTAAAATATTTAATAGTAAATCTTCAAAGGATGACTGCAAGTTTCAATGCATCTCAAAATCTACCCCAACCAAATCCTTCTAGCTCCAATCACTGGAGTACGAATGTCTACAATGACGACTACACACACCATAGAGATCAAATTAGTCAATCCTTGACTCACAATGGTCACCAAAATATTTAGGATAGGGTTAATGACAAAAATATGAAGAAACAAAGAGGGTTTCCCAAGCCCTATCAAAATAACAACTAGAGACAAAGAAGTAACGAGGAACAAGATAGAAATAATTTCCACAAACCAAGAGGTCCAACAAGTGTCAATCATACATGCATTGACATTCCTACCTTTGAGGGCCAAGATCCAGGGTGGGTTGAAAAAATGGATGGCATCTTAGAATTTTACAAATTTTAGGACAAGGACAGGGTCCCTTTTACGACAACCAGATTTAGCATTGAAGATTATCAATGGTTTACATCGTATAAACATAAGGAGCGCCAATATGAATTATATTGTGATACTTTCAAAAAAGCCTTTCTTCATAGATTCAACAAAGGTCCTACGGGTTCATACACAGTACGATTGTTGTCACTCAAGAACACAGGATTAGTAGGGGCCTATATTTCTGAATTCACCAGTATGATTTCCTATGCAAAAGACCTACCACAGGACGTTGTAGTTGTAGCTTTTTTAAATGGATTAAAAGCACACATTAAAGTTGAGTTAGATCTACAAAATCCATCCAAGTTGGATGAGTGTATAAGGATTGCTGACTTAGCAAAAATAAAGGTGCACATAGGATCATCCACACAACATGGGGTCTATCTCCATTCTGCAACAACTCTTTTCAAAGAAATGATCAACCGTCACAATACTTCTACTACAAATGTCGCAGTCAACATCAAAAAAATCAAACATGTACACCACGACAAAAATTTTAAATTGAATTTGTCGACTAGGAAGAAGAAAGAGAGGAGTACGATGCACCTAAGGATCTCCCAGTTGAGGACCAAAATACACAAGATGAAGTTATCACTAAGGAAAATACCATGACTATTTCAGTACATTCTTTTATGGGGTTATCTTCTTACTAGAAAATTAAGGTGGCAGGTTTCATTCGAAAGCAGTGGGTGATGGTACTAATTTATTTTAGAAGTACTCACAACTTCATTGATGCAAGACTTGAAATGACACTAGTTCTGCATGTCTACTCTTCTAGTCAAGATTGGTTTCAAGTTAGAACGACAAGTAGAGAAGTTTCTCAATGTCTCGATAAGCCATCTTCAATTTCACTACAAATGGGTACGTATACTTGGCAAGGTCCTCTTTTTGTTATGGAATTAGGAAATTCAGAAGTTATTTTAGGTGTTGCATGGATGGAACAATTGGAAACCATCATGGGTTTTAATCACAAACATCACTTTATGGAATGACAAGCCAATGGGAGGACCATCCGTCTTCAAGGACTACCCACACCTACATCAAAATTTGTAATTTCACATAGCCTGGAAAAGTTGTTAAGAAAATATTGTGGGGGATTCATAGCCCGAATCAATTGCATTGAAAAATTAGAACAAGCTATGCCAGAAATCAAAGAGGAAGATATCCAAAACATTGTGTCTAACTATGAGGAGGATTTTAAAGAACCTACAGGCCTACCCCCCAAGAGATCTCATGACCATGCCATAGATCTAGTGCCTGGTAGTCTTCCATCCAATGGTTGTCCTTATCGTTATCCCAAACCCTAAAAAATAGAAATTGAGAAGATTGTCCAAGAACTATTAGACCAGGGTGTCATCCGTCATAGTACTAGTCCTTATTCCTCACCCGTCGTCTTAGCTCGTCGAAAATACAATTCTTGGCATATGTGTCCAGATTTTTGTCCTCTCAATAAAATCACAATCAAATATAAGTTTCCTATTCTTGTCATTGATGATTTACTAGATGGGCTACATGGTGCAAAATTCTTCACCAAATTGGACTTACGCTCAGGGTTCCACAAAATTTGAGTTAGGGACGAGGATATTCCCAAAACAACATTTCAAAATCATGAAGGTCATTATGAATTTTTGGTCATGCCTTTTGGTCTCACTAATGCACCATCTACATTCCAAAGTCTCATGAACCAAGTGTTTCGTCCATTCCTACAAAAAATTGTTCTAGTCTTCTTTGATGACATACTCATCTATAGAAAATCATGGAAAGATCATTTAGTACATGTGGACAAAGTTCTCCATATCCTATGCAAAGAAAAGTTGTTTTTCAAAAGATCTAAATGCTCCTTTGGTGTTCAAGAAGTGGAGTACCTCGGTCATATAGTATCTCACGAAGGTGTTAAGGTAGATCCCAATAAGATTAAGGCAATACAATATTGGCCCCTGCCTAAAACCATCAAAAAAAATTCATGGTGTTTTGGGTCTCATGGGATATTATCACAAATTTGTGCATGACTATGGTAAAATTGCAGGTCCTCTCATGATTCTCACCAAGAAGGATGCTTTTCAATGGTCAGTAGTAGCTACTAAAGCTTTCGATGCTCTCAAGGAGACCATGTGTATGCCTCTATTGTTGGCCACTCCATATTTTCAAAAACCATTTGTCATTGAATGCGATGCTTCAGGAACATGTATTGGTGCAGTACTAATGCAGGAGGGTCATCCCTTAGCATTTGAAAGTAAACAACTTTCAAGGAAAAATTTAGGTAAATCCACATATGAAAAATAAATGTTGGCTATTTTACATGCAGTGGAAAAATGGAGGCATTACTTAATCGATAGTCATTTTATTATTAAAACCGATCACAGCAGTCTCAAGCACTTTTTAGAACAAAGGTTTTATTCTCCCGAAGAAAATAAGTGGTTGAATAAATTATTGAGATATGATTTTGTGATTGAATATAAGAAAGGTAAAGAAAATGTGGTCGTGGATGCATTATCTAGAAAATACAAAGATGAAGTAGTTATTAATACCATTTCAGGGCCATGTATGCAGTGGGTGTCTCAGTTACAAGAAGAATGGTTTTCCAATAGTGAAACAACTCAAATAATTCAAGAGTTATCTATGGGTTCCTCTAAGTACCCTCTTTTTGCATATGATGGCCAAATATTACGTAAGAAGAATCGTATTTACATCCCTCATAATTCACCAATCAAAGTACAGATTCTAGAAGAGTCACATGCTTCTCCTTCAGTAGGACATTCAGGGTTTTTGAAAACCTATATGTGAGTTAAACAATATATTTGTTGGAAAGGATTAAAAGTAGAGGTCAAGCAATAGGTAGCTGAATGTGAAGTGTGCCAACACAATAAGGGGGAAACAGTCAAATCACCAGGATTACTTCAACCGTTACCTATTTTGGATCGCCAGTGGGAACATATTTCCATGGATTTTATTGAAGGTCTTCCTAAGTCGGAAGGAAAAACAATAATTTTTGTGGTAGTTGATCGCCTTTCCAAATATGCTCATTTTCAGGCTTTACAACATCCATTTTCAGCAAGCAAAGTGGCTAAGGTATTTATGGATTCAATTTTTAAATTACATGGAATGCCCAAAAATATTATAAGTGATTGTGATCCCATATTTACCAGTAATTTTTGGAGAGAATTATTTTGACTTAGTGGTACCAAATTAAATATGTCTTCTGCATACCATACACAAACATATGGTCAAACAAATGTGGTTAACAAATGTTTGGGTACCTACATAAGATGTTTTGTTTAGGATAAACAATATCAATGGATCCAATGGATATCATTAGCAAATGGTGGTACAATACTTCTTATCATTCTTCCACTAAGATGTCTCCTTTTGAAGCATTATATGGAACAAAGCTAGTAGCAATTGTCGATTATGTACCAGGATCTTCCAAAGTGGCTCAAGTCGATGATTGGTTACAAAAGTGACAAGCAATGCTCACTATCTTGAAATATAATTTGGTCCAAGCACAGAATCGTATGAAGCAACAATAGGACAAGCAGCATTCAGAATGAATATCCAATATTGGTGATATGGTATTCCTACGTCTTTAGCCCTACAAGCAGCTATCATTGAAGCTCAAATCCAGTTAGAAGTTGTCACCATGATTCTATGGTCCTTATAAAATTGTGCGTCGCATTGGTGAGGTAGCATATCAACTAGAGTTACTCCAATCGTCTCGCATACACCTAGTATTTCATGTCTCCTATCTCAAAAATGTGATTGGCCAGAAGGTACACTCTCAATCAAAATTACCAGTGCTGGATGAAGAAGGGCGTATCCATCTACAACCAGAAGAAGTGCTACAAACCAGATCAAGTAGACTCATATCTCATCACATCCAAGAATTTCTCATCAAGTGGCAGGATTTACCTGAAGAAGATGCAACTTGGGAATTTGAAAGTATTTTCCAGTCATTTCCAACTTTGAGGACAAAGCTTTCCAAGGAGGGGAGTCATGCTACAACCCTAACATAGCCGACTATGTTAGGTTCCAATTGAATTAATTAGTTTCACTATTTAGACTAGGGTTGATTTATTTGTTTAATCACTTTTTATTCTTCTTTCTCATCTATGAATTTTGCATTGCTACCTTTACGACAAGGGTGTGCCCACCTTGAGTGGCATTGGATTATTATTCTTATATTTGAAATTATTCATTGTATCATTCCAAATTTTCCGCACCCTTACCTTCAGGCTAAAGGATCCGCGCCCGGAAGGGGGATGCGGGAAGGATGGGACAATACCTCGGACTGAGAGGCCCTTTGAAGGTCCCGCCTCTCGGGGGAGGTGTATTAAGGTGATTTTTTGACGGATGGTGGGGTTCACTAGGAAACGTTTAGTGGCAGTCTCCATGCCTAGGGTGGGAATGTGTTTTAATGTGTTTAGTTTTAGCTTTAAACATCCAAGTCCTAGGTTTGGCCAAATGAATCTAAGTTGTTCTATTATGAAAATGCAAATTAAATGAAGACAAAAAACAGATTTAAACAGAAAACATAGAGAATAATTAAGTGAAGAAATCCATACCTGGTTCCGGATGTCTGATGGAGGTTCTAATTTTTGAAGCAGTCAAGATCGTCTTGAATTTGACAGGATCATCTCCGATCTGACAGGATCATCTGAGATCTGATGAATTCGTCAAACGAATTCATCAGAGACCTGCAATCAGAGAAATGGACACAAAATACAGAAAATGCAGCTATGCTGATAAAGGAAAATGATGTGAAATGACAAAATGATGTTAATAAGATAATCCCAAATAAAAATGCAAATATATTATCATGCTTTAATAGCTAATCATGACTTTATTATGTACTTAAGCTATATGGGTGAACTCCAAGATGCGAGAATAGCAGAAAATAATAATAAACTGACTAGATGCAGAATAAAATAGCAGACGAGAAGAGAAAAATGCAAACTCTGGGCAGTAATTGCCCCCAACGCAGACTATAGTCAAAATCGTCTCCAATTGGGACGAGATCATCCAAGATTGTACAGGATCATCTGTGACGATCTGATCTTGCTCCGAATGAAAAACAATGAAGTTCCTGCAAACAAACATGGAAAAATACGAAAGCAAATGGTGATTTAAGATGGTCTAATGCATGTAGAACTCGTGTTACAGGAAATTTCAGCCAGGGGGATGTCAAGGGGGGTCCTAAGGTTTAAATAGGCTTAGGAGGGAGGTTAGGAGGTTGGAGATCATCCTAATCTAGAAGATCTCCAACAGGGGAGGTCTCTAATGATGCAGACACGCTTCTGCCCAGATTAGAGACACCGTTGAAACATAAGCTAATTATGAAAAATTAGTTTTGGGACAAAATCGGCTGGACATTCTGCTCTAGACGAAATCATCCGATCTGAGGCGATATCGTCTGATCGGAGACGATATCGTCCAATGGACGAAACAAACTCTAAAAATGGCGTAGAAAACGAGGAAACGGGTAGCAGGCGGTTTGGGAGCGGTTTTGGGGTTAAAATTTGAATTTGAATTATTACTAAGGTAATTTTAATTATTTGCTAAGGTTTATTGTGCCAATTTTAGGGTGCTACATTTTTCCCCCTCTTTAGCGAATTTTCTAAAGAAAATGCGTTAAAGATGAGTTCTTCTCGATTTACGAGAAAGCAAAAATTATTCCCATTTTTAGGTGACGATTCTTGGTCGAATCATACGATAGCTTACTATGGTGCCCCCTCCGTGTTTTTACCCAAATCGAACGTTTGAGGTAAAAACATGGAAAAGCAAAATTTTAAAATGTTGTTAATTGTTTTTGAATAAAATTAAGAAAAATAGGGAAAAACCCTAATTCATTGTTACTGTTCATTTTCATTTTTTGGTTTTTGGAGCTCTGCAAACAAAATGGTGGAGACAGCGCACAGATCGACAGAGGTCCGGCACGGGCTATGGGTAAGGGTCTAACTTAGTTTAGAATGCTTTAATTTTGATTTTCTATGCTTTTTAGATTAATTTTAAATGATTTTTGAGCATCGCGACCATTTTTGGGCCGTCGACGTCATCGGGACGAAATCGTCTCGATTTCGTTGAAATCGTCTCGATTTCGTTGAAATCGTCTCGATTTCGTTGAAATCGTCTTGATATCATCGATTTCGTTCAGGGGCGAAATCGATGAAATGGGGACAATTTCGTCAAATAAGGGACAATTTCGGCTTACGAAATCGAAGATGAATTTGCTCAAATTAAACTTGTGTTACTTGCATTTTTAATCACTGTTTGATTAATGATTTTTATTGTTTTGTTGTTTATGTTGCAGAGAGGATTATTAAAGAGCAGAGAATGGAAATACGACGGGTTGAGGGATGACTTGGCCGCTCTATCTCAGGCAGAGCGAGATCAGTTGGCTCAAGTCGGCTTGCAGCATGTGGTAGATATGCCATAGGTTTCTACAGATATGGGGCTATTGATAGCCCTAGCAGAGAGGTGGTATCCGGGTTCTTCCTATTTCCGGTTATCGACAGGGGAGATGACTCCCACACTGGAGGATGTATGGAGGATTTTGAGGATCCCCATACAAGGATGGCTAATAACTCCTACGACCAATCAAGGCCACGTGATGATGCGACTGTGCAGAGATCCGAGCTTCGCCCTGGAGAAGGGTGGAGTGAACATCGAGTCGCTATGCCAGATGCCTGGGGCATCTAGACTGACACAGGTTTTGGCTAGGGTTGTAGGTGGTCTGTTGCTATGCCATCAGAGTGGATGCAGAGTACCATGGCTATTGATAGATGTGGTCTATGACATGAGAGACCATGGGTACAGGTTTGCTTGGGGGATCTATGTACTATGCCGATTGTATAGGATCCTGCATGGGGTCGTATACAAGGGCGATCGATGTCTGGTTATGACATCACTACTACAGGTTTGGTGCTGGGAGCACATCATGGTGCAGAGGCCGGTAGGGCTCCCACTGATAGGGATTGACGGGGAGAGGCCCCAAGCTTTCTACTGGTGGCTTTGGAGAGGGTCACAGTGGCAGGTAGATTTGCAATGTCCCGGAGACTACTTGACGACCTTGTCTCCGACCAGATCACCTGGAGGCCTTGGAGAGATCATCTAGGGTGGGCCGAGGATGGACAAGAGCTGGCTCACGTTAGGTGAACCTATTGGCTAAGGATGGAGAGGGGAGAGGTGGAGCTCCACCGCTATGACCGAGTTTTGAGGAAGTTTGGTCTATAGTAAGGGATCCCATCTCTCAGAGACTACGAGTTTTCTCGGACTGTCCAGGATAACACTATAGTTAGCGGGGCTCCAGATATGCAGCGCTTCTAGAGTCAGGACATGGACGATGCCCCCATTTAGCTAGTGGATGGGGATGATGTAGGGGTTGCTGACGGCTACGATGCCTGGTACATAGGCATCCGCCCTCCTCGGATGACGAGGGCTCAGGGTCTGATTCACGCAGTTGTGCGTCGGATGGGGAGGCGGTGCCAGGTGGCCATTGAGGCGACATAGGGTCATGATGGGAGAGAGCAGAGGAGGCCATAGGCTCAGCAGAGGCCATGACAATGGGAGAGGAGGGAGGAGAGACCCCCTTCTCCATGGAGAGAGAGGCCACCATTGCCCAATAAGGGAAAGGGTGACGAGGTAGGAGAGAGTAGTGAGATGGCTACTCTTCGGGCAGAGACTGTTCGTCTCCAGGCTCAGGTGCAATCCTTGCAGGATGAGGCTGCATGACATCAAGAGGAGGCCACACAGCTCAAATATGAGGTAGCATGCCTCAGAGCATGGAGTAGAGGGGCGAGCACTCAGGACTTAGCACGGGCTATTGCCCAGATCATATTCTATCAGATGCTATACCACCATATGGTACCAGAGGGGTAGAGGTTACCACTATCGACCCATATTGCAGAGCCTATCATGATGAGGTCATCGAGGACATCATCACGATCAGAGTCCAGGACTCATAGCACCACATGGACTACGATGGGGCCACCTCGTCCACCTTAGGGCGGGGGAAGAGATGAGGCTGAGAGCTCGAGGGGTTCTCGAGGCTAGTTGCTACAGATTGCACTGCATAGATTGATACATAGTGCTTATTATTATTTTTGATAGAGGATTGAGTATGCCGAGGTACAGATTGTGGCATACCGATCCAGTTTTGAGATGATGTAGATATTGTTGATATATATATAGATGAGATATTTTTGATCATATGACTTGTCTTATGTGTTTGTATGATGCTTTAATGTTGTGGTGTGATTGATTTGATGATTCATGTAATTATGTCATTTGGAAATATTATGGTTTGAATGTCATGCTTTTAAAATTTAAATGAAATAATTTGATGTAAACAATTGGTGGTTGTGATGTGATAATTTGATAAAAATAAAAGGGGACTTTTAACAATAATTTCAAAGGACATTGTCGCTATTATAGACCATTTCATGGAGTCGCCGCTCACTCGGTCGTCAAGCTAATCCCAGTATAGAAATATTGCTAAAAGGAAAAGAGTGCTTAAGAGACTGTCTTAAGACTTTGTTGTGATGATGCAAATGATGATGATGATGATGATTTGTTTTCAGATTTCCATGAAAATATTATGCATGAAATATTTTAAAATGACTTTTGCTAGGCATAAATTCCTAAGTGTGATAAATTTTTTGGATAATTCCCTAGGAATTATGCCATCATTGCAAAATTGAAGTTTGACATAATGACATGAAATAGAATAAGTGTTTGTTTGTTTTAAAGCATAATTGTGTAACATAATGATTTAAGTCATATGTTTTTGTGATTTTAAATAAATGGAAAATAAAATTGGTACAATGGTTTGCGCTAGGCATAGAATATTTAGGTATAAACTTATACCATCATCGCGAGATCCAAAGAAGAAAATAATATAATAGTTTTATTGCATGGTTGATCTTTAATTTTTGAAAATAGTCCGAAAATATGAAGATGAGGACTTGCGCTAGGCATAAAATTCCAATTTTGGTTTTGGAACTATACCATCGTCACGAAAGTCAAAAGTTATATATAAATGTAACTTTATTGCATGTTTTTGAAAATGATTTTGATTTTTGATAATGCATGTAGTTGTCTTTATACTAAACAACTGTTCTTCAAAGAAGAAAATGAATTTATTCCAAACAATTTGCAAAAATATTTCAAAGTATCTTAAAGACAAAATTTAGATTTATAAGGAATCCCATGTGCGTATGTGAGTTCATTACCAATCTTGATTTATCATAATGATACACAAAATCTCTCAAATACAAATGTGTGTGCAATTGCATTGTTCATTTACCAGTTTTGAGCAAGATAATTTGATACAAGTGATTTGAATTAACCAAATAAGTGTTCATTAACCATGATTTAGATGCATATAACCGTACCGGACTACTATGTAGGTCGGGTTATCAAGAGCTAGCTAATCCATAAGCGAGACATAGGTCTGTACAAAAGAAGGTCACTAATGTGACGGACATATCACCACGCTAGGAGTTACCCAAGGCCAAGCGGGTTGGGCACAAACCACCTGTTATGGGGCTTACCTCACAGTTTTTGAATAATTGAGAATTCCAGGGATTCAAGCTCATCAACCCTTCTTTTCTTTTCAATGGGTAGGGAAAGGGATTTTATTGCTTTTGCTTTTGCTTTTCTCTTTTGTTTTTTTGTATTTTTTTTCTTTTTCTTTCTTTTTTTGTACTTTTGTATTTTGGCTTGATATTTGAGATAATGCTGAAATAAATTTTTTCTTTTTCTCTTTTTCTTGAACTTTTCTTTTCTTCCTATGCTAGGGATACTTGCTCGGATTGGCTGTAGAGCAAGGGATTTTTATTTCGGGTAGGGGTGAGCTTGTCCTTTTGCCAATTCTCAAAGATTCTAGACCATGTGCATGATAGGATAGCAGGGGAGACTTTTCACTCAGGAAACCACTTCTACTATGTAGCATAGCATGGACATTACAAATATAATCATTTTATTGTGGAAGGATATGCTTGGTTTAAGTAAATAACAAGATCAATTCTCTATGCTCAAACTTTATTTAATTAAATTTTGTGGACTTTGATATAAGAGAGATTAGTAATCATGCCAGATAAAATCAAGATATTTATTTTTGTGTTTGTGATAGTGAGGGATTCCAAATAAATGCTAATTTATCCAAAATAACTTAAAAATATAACTACAATACTTGAAGAAGAAATATATACAACAAATATTTTTGAGGAGTTTGATGATTTTGACTCTCTCTTTCTTCTTTATTATTATTTTTTTTTGGTTTCAAAAGAGTCAATAATATTGTTGTTTTTACTTTTTATTTTTTTGTTTGTTTTTGTTTAAACAATTATATATATATATTTTTAAATGATACAGCATGCAAAACATGTACAAATGATGAAATGACCAAATTTTATGCATAATATTGCTTAAGATGCATAATATTCATAGGTTCTTTTAAATATTTACCATCTAAGGTAGCTAATTTGTATGCTTCTGATTCAAATTTTTTAGTGATAATACATGGTCTAAGCCAGTTGGGCTCAAATTTACCTTTAAGGTCTTTAGTTGCATTAGTATTTTTTTGATTTTCCTTTAAAACAAGGTCGTCGATCTCAAAGGATCGATGACGAACTTTCTTGGCATATGATATTTTAAGCTTGTTTTGGTAGGCAAGAAGATGCTCCAAAGCATTGATGCACTTTTCATCTAGGAGTTCTAACTGACTAAGTCTGCTAGCTCGATATTCATCTCCTACTTCGGTGTCTTGAAGTAGTAGAGCCAAAGAAGGAACTTCTAATTCAAAGGGAAAAACAACTTCAGCGCCATAAACCAAGACAAAAGGTGAAGTACCTGTGGGAGTACGAACGCTAGTGCGGTATGCCCACAAAGCTGGATATAATTGAATGTGCCAGTCGCGACCAAATTTATTGACCAATATTTTAAGAATTTTGATTAAGGTTTTGTTAGATGCTTCTGCTTGACCATTACCCTGAGGATAATAGGGAGTGGACCAACGATGTTGAATCTTATATTTTTGGCATAATTTCTTAACATCTTTATTTTTGAAACAAGTTCCATTGTCTGAGATGAGATTTGCAGGAATTTTGAACCTACAAATAATTTGATTAAAAATAAATTTAGAGACTTGTGTTCCAGTGCAAGAAGCCAAAGGCATAGCTTCAACCCACTTCGTGAAATACTCAGTGGTGGTTATGATGAATTTGTGTCCATCAGATGACATAGGATTAATTTTGCCAATAATGTCTAAGCCCCATTTTGAAAAGGGCCAAGGAGATGAAATAGCCTGCAGCTCTTGTGCAGGCGCATGGACAAGGTCAGCATGTTTCTGGCACTTGTCGTAATGGCGCACATAATCATGTGCATCATTTTCCATGGTAGGCCAAAAGTATCCTATCCTAAGGAGATTTTTAGCAATGACACTACCACTGAAGTGTCCTCCACAAGATCCATCATGGGCTTCACTTAAAGCTGATTTGGATTCTTCTAGATTCAAACATCTTAATAGGATACCTTCAAAAGATCTCCTATATAAAGTATTGCCAATTATTACAAATCGACTTGCTCGTCTACGTAATAACCGACGTTGGTTTCTATTATAATTGGCAGGGAAAGTCCCATTTTGAAGAAAATAAAATATATCCGTATACCAAGGTTCAGGAGTAGTTTCATTGATTAGAAACACATTCAAAGGTTCTAAGCATGACTTATTTGAAGCATTTTCCTGGAGTCGACGAATAATGATGGTGGAAAATTCATCATCTAACTCCAAGGGCAGAAGCGATGCAGCTGTGGCCATAGCATCAGCTGCACGGTTGCTAGTTCACGAAATAGCTTCCAAGGTAACTTTATCAAACAAGGACAAAAATTGCAAAACATATGCTTTATATGGGCACAATTTATCATCTCTGGTCTGATAAACTTCATTAATTTGGTTTATAACAAGTTGAGAATCACCAAAAACTAGCAGATGTTTGATTTTTAGCACCAAGGCAACTCGTAATCCAAGGATAAGAGCTTCGTATTCAGCAGTATTATTGGTGCAATCAAATGTTAATTTAAAGGACAAAGGTATAAGATGTTTTTGCGGGGATATTAAAATAATACCCGCACCAGCCCCACTCATGCATCGGGCTCCATAAAAGTATAAGGACCATTGTTCAATATGGTCTGCCTCTACTTGAAGGCATTCATTAGGAAACTCAATGATGAGGGGATGGGTAGACTCTAAGGGTGCAATAGCTAACTGATCTACTATGATTTGACCCTTAACATAATTTTGTCCTATGAATGTGAGTTCAAACTTGCTTAGAGCAATAACCCACTTTGCTGTACGACCCGATAAATAAGGTCGACTCATGAGATATCGCAAGGGATCATATTTGGCAATGACATAGGTTTTTTGACTGAGCATATAATGGTGTAATTTTTGCATAGAAAATATGACTGCTAGACATAATTTCTCTAATGAGGTATAATGAGTTTCATAACTGATGAGGGTTCTGCTAATGTAATAATTAGCACGTTCTCTTTTCTCATCATCAAGCTAAGCTAACATAGCTCCTAAGGTAGAATCTGAAGCTGAAATATACAGGAGAAATGGGCGATCAGGTCTAGGCGATGAAAGCACAGGTGGGTTAAGGAGGTATTGTTTGAGAAGTTCAAAAGCTTCCTTACATTTTTCATCCCAATTAAAAGGGACATCCTTCTTAAGAAGCTTAAGGAAGGGACCGGTTTTGTCTGTCAGCTTATCGATGAAGCGACGGATGGCTTGAAGCTTACCTTGTAAACTTCGTAACTCAGATATATTGGTAGGTGCGGGAATATCAGTGATAGCCACAATCTTGAGAGGGTCAATTTTTATACCACGTAAAGAAACTAAAACCCCTAATAGTTTACCAGACTTAACTCGAATATGTATTTTGCTGGATTTAATCGAATAAGGTATTCTCTTAACCAATTAAATACTTTTATCAAATCATCTAAATGATCATCTTCTTTAATAGAGCGAGCTATAATATCATCTACATAATCATGTAGGATATCATGCATCATATCATGAAAGATATAAGTCATAGCTCGTTGATATGTTGCACCTGCATTCTTTAAACTAAATGGCATCACTTTCCAACAAAAGGTACCCCAAGAGGTAATAAAGGTTGTTTTAGCCTGATCTTCAGGAGCTATCCTAATCTGATTATAGCCAAAAAATCCATCCATTAGGGACATCATTCCACTCCCGACAGTAAAGTCAATGATTTGATTATCCTTATGTAAACTATGTTGTGGGATATCTTTATCCCGAAAGTCAATACAATCGACCTCTCGAGTGATGATAGTATTGGACATGGCTTCAGGTTGAATATTTTGTGGCACCATCATTTGGCTTAATGTGAGCATTAATTCATCCCTATGGATAGGAGAAGATCTTAACAAGTCCAGAAGGGAAATTCTAGCTGTAGTATTGGATAATTGTTCATTAATATTGTAAGGAGGCTTAGGTTGAACATTAGACATATGATTCCCTTTATTGGGATTTTTTAAAACAAATGGAGCTGATCCATCATTCTGAGTTTGATCCTGTTGAGAGGTTTGACCCTATTATCTGGTAACAACTCCGATGGTACCTACAATGTTATATTGAAGACATTGAACTGGTATCGGTTGAGCGTTTATGGCTTGTTCTTTAGAAAGGAACTAATTAGAAGAGGGTCGAGTAGTAACTCTTCTAGGAAATGGTTCTTCCGGAACCATAGCATCTGTAATAGGTTGAATAAGATCTGATTCGTTTTTAGAACTATTCGATTGATTTGAGGTGATGTCTATTTCACTTTCAGTATCCGATTCTACATCACTAGGATCCGGAGTTTGAATATTATGTAGGGGCCTGGTCGTGACTATGGATAAAGTTGTGCCAAATATTTGAGGATCCTGAACAGGTAATTGTCCTCTAATAGTCCCTACATATTGGGTAGGAGGGGGAACATTATGATGTTCGATTTGATTGGCCACTTCTTTACCATGGTTTGGTAAAGGATGTTGAAATATGTCCAATGATTGATTGGCATTTTGTTTCTAATTTTGGGGAATGGTCTTTTGGGTGTTATTAGGAGCATTTTGTTTAGGTTGGAAAGCTTGCATCTCCATTTCATTATTATCAATCAGATCTTGTATTTTATGTTTCAATATTTTACAAGAGTTTGTAGAGTGTCCAGGTCCTCTATGAAAATCACAATGTAAATAAGCTTTGTATCTGGGTATAGTTGGATCAGGTTCCCGGATAGTTGGTAATTGAATCAAACCTCTTTCGAGTAATTGGGGTAGAATAGTTGATAATGGTTGATTGAGTCTAGTAAATTCTCAAGGAGGTTTATTAGGAGGTTTCAATATAAAATTTTTTGTTGTCTTTGTTGTATTGATATTAGCAACATTTCTGCTGTCAATGACTCCGTCACCTACAACTTGTTTATTTTTGTACTGATTTTTGGATTTTTTCTCATCATCTTTCTTCCTAAGCTGGCCTCTCCTAATGAGAGCATCTTCTACCCTTCGAGCTAAGTCTATAGCTTGATCGAAGGTGGTTATGGTTAAGGTAGCAGTTGATAACTCATAAGATATTTGTTCTTGCAAATTATTGATAAAAATATCCAACATTTCCCTATAAGGTAGCACAAAGTGTAGTTTTCCTGTCAACTGCCTCCATCTAGCTAAGAAATCAGCAAAACATTCATCTTTGTCTTGTTTTAAGTTGTACAAATCTTTAATGGTCACATGCCTCTCGATGTAGGCACTAAATTGATGGACAAAAGATTCAGTTGTTTCCTCAAAATTTCTCAAAGAATGAGTGGGCAATTGATAGTACCACTCTAATGCCATTCTTCCTAAAATTTTTAGGAACATTTTTAGTAATAGCAAGTCATCATGTGATATATCATGACATGCTATCCTAAACATGCGAAGATGCTCTATGGGATCTTCAGTTCCTTTATATATAGGCAGGACGGGCATGGGAAAGTGTTTAGGGTATGGTTGTGCTACAACTATGGGATCCAAAGGCTGACTACACATCTCTCGATAATTATATGAGGGATGGTAGGGATCTATCTGGTCCATACACAAAGCTAACTGTTTCACCATGGCTTCCAAATTACTAGTTTGCCCACCATATTGGTTCGGTAGGGCATTAATATGGGATTTTTGAGCATATGATGGAGGGACATGAAGATTAGATGTTATATTGCTATTGTGTAAATTGTTGGTAGGAAGAGTGTTATGAAGAAGTTTTGAAGTTGTATTATGTTGTATCCCAGATTGTTGAAAATTGGTGTTTGTCTTCATTTTAGGTTTTTATCGATTTGAAGCATATTGATCAATAGTTTGGAGAAATAAAGCAGTGAATGAAGGTTTCTTTTGTGTGGGAATGATTTTAGGCTCAATAACAGGTTCCTTAGGGGGTTGGGTAACTTGTTTTTTTGCATGTTCTGAATCATAGTGACCATATCTCTATTGGATGGTCCAGCTTTATCACTTTCTTGATCAACAAAGGACAAGGGATTAGTGTGTATGTTAAACATATCTTCCATGGCTGCTTGAGTGTCACTAATTTGTCCTCTATCAATACGAACTACCATATTAAGAGCACCAATGTTATTATTGAAAAATTTCCAGAAATGATCTAAGTTATCAAAAGCAATAGTTCCATCTGGAGCCATTCTAGGGGATGAGGATCCTTCCTCTTTAAGATTTTCTTGTTGTTCATTTTCTTCAGCCAGCTCATCTTCTGGTTGTTCTAGAGTTTCTCCTTCCGGAATTGAATCCTCAGGAAGGACATTTGGGTTTTTTGTTTTGTCTCCTAACCAATCTTCTTCTTCTTCTTCAGTTTGTTTTCCATTCCTAAGTCTAGGCATTGTGCTTAAACTTATATTTCAACAAATATATATATATTTATATATATGCAACAAGCTTAAGAGGTATATATTTTAATTATATACCTACTATAGGATTTTAAAATAAAATTTTTTGGCTTTGATATATTTTTGGTTTTTCTTGCTTTTTCTATTTTTTGTTTTTGTGACAATATTATAAAGATAACAAACAACACACTAAATGCAAGAAATAATAATGAAAGCAATGATCTAGTTTTCTATAAACAATTTATAAATATCATTAATGGGCTCAAGTTCTTCAAGAGCCATGAAGTGTTCTTCTTCAAATTGAAAATTTTCTTTCAAGAATTTGACAAAAAGTGCTATAGTGATATTATCTGTCTCAGATTCTGGTTGATAATAATAATTCTCACAACAATATTCATGATATAACATAGCTCTAGGAACTCTATTCCATATTTTTCTAATCATAAGATCAGTTTCTTGGACTTCTATATGAACTAGAAGTTGGCATACCACAGTTGCATTCTCGAGGTATTCCTCGAAGGTGAACAATTCTGAAGACATAAGAGCTCTCCTATAAGCTAACCACCTATGGCAGGCTCTCTGAAGTTCATGATAAAAAATGAGTTGATGAGGATCTAGGATCCTATCTAGGGCAAACCTCTTAATTTGTCTAAGTTCGGTTGATCTAGATGAAATAATACCTAGCCTCCTATCAAGTTCTTTCCACAAAAGTTGGTTTCTATCTATTTCAGGAACACTAAGAACATAATTAACTTCTATGGCTGTTAATTTGTTTTCAACATTTATAGTGACAGCTAGTCTTTTCTTAAGAGCTACCATCTAGACATGATATGCAACATAGTAGTTTTCTAACGATTTTAAATGCATCTATGTTTTTGGTTTTTTTTCTTTTTGTTTTCAAAAGGTTTTAGTTTCACGTCGGGTTCACCAAAATGTATCGTTCCAAATTTTTCGCATCCTTACCTTCAGGCTAAAGGATCCGTGCCCGAAAGGGGGATGCGGGAAGGATGGGACAATACCTTGGACTGAGAGGCCCTTTGAAGGTCCCCCATCTCGAGGGAGGTGTATTAAGGTGATTTTTTGACGGATGGTGGGGTTCATCAGGAAACGTTTAGTGGCAGTCTCCACGCCTAGGGTGGGAATGTGTTTTAATGTGTTCAATTTTAGCTTTAAACATCCAAGTCCTAGGTTTGGCCAAATGAATCTAAGTTGTTCTATTATGAAAATGCAAATTAAATGAAGACAGAAAATGGATTTAAACAGAAAACACAGAGAATAATTAAGTGAAGAAATCCATACCTGGTTCCGGATGTCTGATGGAGGTTCTAATTTTTGAAGCAGTCAAGATCGTCTTGAATTTGATAGGATCATCTCCGATCTGATAGGATCATCTAAGATCTGACGAATTCATCAAATGAATTCGTCAGAGACATGCAATTAGAGAAATGGACACAGAATACAGAAAATGCAACTATGCTGATAAAGGAAAATGATGTGAAATGACAAAATGATGTTAATAAGATAATACCAAATAAAAATGCAAATAGATTATCATGCTTTAATAGATAATCATGACTTTATTATGTAATTAAGCTATATGGGTGAACTCCAAGATGCAGAATAGAAAATAATAATAATAAACTAACTAGATGCAGAATAAAACAACAGACGAGAAGAGAAAAATGCAAACTCTGGGCAATAATTGCCCCCAACGTAGACTACAGTCGAAACCATCTCCAATTGGGATGGGATCGTCCAAGATTGTATAGGATCGTCTACGATGATCTGAGCTTGCTTCGGCTAAAAAAAATGAAGTTCCTGCAAACAAACTTAGAAAAATACGAAAGCAAATGGTGATTTAAGATGGTCTAATGCATGTAGAACTCGTGTTACAGGAAATTTCAGCCAGGGGGATGTCAAGGGGGGTCCTAAGGTTTAAATAGGCTTAGAATGGAGGTTAGGAGGTTGGATATCATCATAATCTGGAAGATCTCCAACGGGGGAGGTCTCTAATGACGCAGACACGCTTCTGCCCAGATTAGAGACACCGTTGAAATATAAGCTAATTATGAAAAATTAGTTTTGGGATGAAATCGGCTGGACATTATGCTCCAGAATAAATTGTTCGATCTAAGGCAATATCGTCTGATCGGAGACGATATCATCCAACGGATGAAACAAACTCTAAAAATGGCACAAAAAATGAGGAAACGGGTAGCAGGCAATTTGGGAGTGGTTTTGGGGTTAAAATTTGAATTTGAATTATTACTAAGGTAATTTTAATTATTTTCTAAGGTTTACTGCACCAATTTTAGGGTGCTACATTCATATCTACAATATTATATCATTGTGTTACTTAATCACTACTGAAAATATATGCTACTGTGTATACTGGGATATCCGAATGAGCAAGGGTAGTCTTACCCTTCTAGGTCTTTAGATAAAATTATTGATATAGGGATGAAATTGAAATAATATTCATCATTGAAGACACTCCATGGGGATCACTCACCTAGAATAGCATTATGAGGGTTAGGAAATGGGATGTTAAAATGGACTCAAAGGTTAACTTTTGGAAAGATGACTGGCTACAAACCAACCTCTTTATTTCAAGGAAGACTTAAAAACATTTAAATATTTCTTTATAAGACCTAGGGAGAACCTATAGAGAACTAGTAGAATTAGGATAAAGAAAATGGAAGAGCTATTAAATGGTGGAAGAGACTTGCAACTATCCCACCTAAGTTTAGTCAATAAAGGGTAGCTTTCAAATCTATCTTACTCAATCATAGAGTAATGGCTTCTAGGGGTGAGGACAAATGAAGATGGGATCCCATACCTTTA
This sequence comes from Wollemia nobilis, assembly GCA_028583015.1. Taxonomy (NCBI): domain Eukaryota; kingdom Viridiplantae; phylum Streptophyta; class Pinopsida; order Araucariales; family Araucariaceae; genus Wollemia; species Wollemia nobilis. Next base: position 7,715,595 of record JAQPPZ010016858.1, on the reverse strand, counting down.
TGGAAGTACACTATCAAATCTACTTATTTTACCTTCATAGAGGTAGGAATTAACACTACTCCTTCAGTAATGGGAAAAGGGTTTGGTATTCTAAAGCCCAACCTAAAGCTATTTTTTTTCCTCTAGTTGGTTGTACATGCCAAATTTCTATTAGGTGAACAAAAGAAAAATGGAGCTGACTTGAATACTTGAACATATTATGTGTGACAATGTAAATGAAATTTATCCTCATATTCTCCTCCAATGCCCTTTTTCCTATAAGCTATGGAGGAAATTAATGAAGAAATTCAAAATATCCTTGATTATACTTGTATATTTTAAGATATTTTTTGTTGAATTGTAAAAAACCTTTAAGGGTAAGGCTCTCCTATTCCTATGGAACATGAACATAGCCTTTCGTTCCTAGTGCATATAGTTGAAAAGGAATGCAAGGATATTTAGGAAAATCATCTCGACTAAGAAGAAAGTTTGTATTAGGTTCAAGGCTCATATTGCAAAACTATGCAAAGTGTATTATCTCTAAATTCAACCATGAGTGCAAGATTATACAGTTTTAAAATCTTAGGAGGCGATTAGAACTAATGTAGAAACAAATTAGTTTAACTCCAAAAGAAATATAAATGCTAAAAATAAAACTATGAATATCTCTTGGACCAAGCCTATTCAAGGATATTGGAATCTCAATTTTGATAGTGCTAGTATGGTAACACTAACCCAATAGATTATGGTAAGATCTTGCAAAATTATCATGGCTCTCCCATTGCCCTTAGTGCTAGCTACATTGGCTAGAACATAAAAAACCTTTCTAAAGAAAAAATTATGATGATGGGTATATTGAGCTTCCTTTGTATGTATCACTATGCACTTTGTGTGGAAGGATACTCACAAATTATCCTAAATGCTCTAAATAAAAGGAAAATTTAGGATTGGATGCTAGCCATAAAAATTGAGGAAGTATGATAGACTCTTGGTAGAATTATAATGGCTGACTTCCACCATGTAAAATGTTTTTCCAAAAAGCTAGCCTATTTTTTGGCCAACTGGGCCCTTGAAAACAAATTTTAATTAGAATAAATTATCCTTAGAGATGAGATCCAATATAGAAATGACTTGATAAAATTACTAGAGTTGATTAAAAATTATATGGCTTAATTTATTCACCTTCAATTATAATGCCTAGTTTATTATACCTAAATATGTTAGATTCTACATCAATAGGCTTGAGGATAAAGTTTGATTAAACATTAGAAACAATAGTGCAAGTAGAGCATGTAGTAGTGGAAACTAGAAGCGAAGAAATAAGATAAAAGGATTTTTATCACTAGGTAGTAGTAGCACATGTAGTAGTGGTAAATGTATCATGTATAACATACGTAGTAGTGGCACATCAAATAAATTTCAAATATAGTGGTGCACGTAGCAATGATGAGTGTAACGAATATAGCGTAAATAATTTGCTTGATTTAGCACTTACAATATGTGGGTAGAGTCTTATGCTCTGCATTTATGAGTATAAACTAAAGTTTTTTTAAATTACTAGAAAAAAAGTTGTATCCATGATATTAACTGTAACAACCCAAGTCTACCTACTTGGTTTCATGTGGTCGATAAAAATTCTTAAAAATATCCAAACTTGTTATACTAGATATGCATGCTTAAATATTCACATGTGTCATTTCATTGTAGACGAAATTCTTGGAAGGTATGAGATTGACCATGTATTAATATATTGCCTTCTTAGTACTACCTCTCCTTCCCGAGTACCCAAGTACTTGGCAGGGGTTCTCACTTATAGGGTCCATATCACCTGGATATTGATCGTTTAATTCCCCGTACCTTATCCTATAGGTATTAGCGAATGCATGCCGATATTGATGTGTTCATAACCCTTGTCTCACATAAAGGTCTACCTTTACTATGGTACCGACCCATAAGTCTTACCTTGCATAAGCCCATATCATTATGCAAGTTTTCCTTAAGCACTTCTATCCTCATCCTAGCTGAGTTTACCTAGGAATTTTGCCCATATCAAAATCCCTAATCTCTTGTCCACCACTATCCCATGGTGACTGGAAACTCATGGTAGGATGTGAGCTTAATTCCCCTCAACATCCTTATGTTTGGAAAAATTAAATGCCTTCCCACATTTATATTGTCAAGTTGTCCATCCACAATATTTAGTAAGTTTCCCATATCCTATTTTAGTGAAGCCAGAAGGAAAATTTTGGTGTAATAGAACAATTAATATTCTTAAGTTAATATTATTTATTTATTTATTTGTTTAGTTACTGAAAACTCTATTATTAAACATCCAATATATATAAATTAAAGCTAAAATTTACTCAAAGGATTAAATCTAAAACATCCATTTAATATAAGCTAAATTTACATATAAACGAATATCCAATATTTTTTTAAAAATTAAGCTAGTTTTTGTACATTAAAGACAACCTCAAAATATAAAACAAAGCTAAGAAAATCCTTAAAAAAAAAAAAGTAAGCTAGTTTTTGTACATTAAAAACAACATCAAAATATAGAACAAAGCTAAGAAAACTCCTCTCGTTGTAATCCTTTTCATGTAAGCTTTTGAAGCCACAATAATACATTTATATATATATATATATATATATATATATATATATATATATATATATATATATATACTAACTTATTGATTAAATTATGATTATAAATAAGACAACTATATTCAAAGACATATTATACTTTTTAAATATTATTTTATACCATCAAATATTAATTTAAATATCTATCCCATGAGGTATCGATCAATTTCTCTTAATTCTACTTTGTAAGCTATATTAGCCAATGATTCTATTGTTTTAACTATAAACAAAATTAAAACTTGATAAACTTTGTTCAAGTAATTAAATTAGAAATAATTCATTTATTAAGTGTCATTAGATAGTTTAAGATTATGAATTGCCATTCTAGACACATATAAATTTTAAAGAACTTATTTTAAATAAATTCATCCTTTAAACTAACTTGTAAGCTTTATTACTTGCCTATTGGAGTACTCCATTTTAAATCATAAAAGTTTAAAAACAGTTTATATTACAATCTAAAAACCCGTAAAGTATGGCACACAAATTTAATTCTTTTAAACAATTATAAAGCATCCAAATTATAATAATATTTGTTGAACCTAATTAAAAAAAATTATATTATATACCTTTTTGTTCTAGAAATCATAATTAAATTATAAAAGACATATAACTATATAACATGCATATCTAAACTGTAATACAACAGAGACAAAGACTATTTAATTATTAAATTAAATTATAAAAGGCATATAATAATAAACATGCATATCTAAGCTATAATACAACAATACCTATTCCAAATTTCAACTATTGTAAAGCCTAACGAGGAAAGGCGTTTACTGGATTAATAGCCAAACTTTTAATAAATTGGGTTTCTTCTTCATGTTTCCACATTTTATAATTATTTATGAAGTCTAAATATACTCAAGCCTTTCCACTGAGGATACAACCAAAGCCTTTAAGTTCTTCACCATATTCTTGTATTAAAAAGAACCACCTATGTTTTTACTGTGGACCCAATATTTCTACGTGTATGTTTCTTTTAAATCAATATTAACCAACTATTAATGTTACGGAACCAATGAGGCATCCAAATTAATTATATGTTAATCTACTACAAGTCTGATTCATTGCACAGCTATCGTGCGCATTGGCTTCCATGATATGTTTCTCAGCTATACAAAATAAAAAGTGAGTTGTCTTTAAGGCTTTATACTCCTATAATGAACAAGGAGAGTCCTAAAGAGAAAACTAGTCTCCATCAGATTTTTATTTAGAAATACCATTCAAGGCTATTCGTAGATAAAGTTATTCAGAGTTGATCTAGATTAAAAGTCCAGATTTACTATGCCCATTTCATGTTCGATATCTATATTTAAAAAAGAAAAAACATATCCATTGAACGATTCAAAGGACTCCACATTTAAAATTTCCAATCCATAAAATCACTAATAGCATCTCATTCCAAGCTTAGCAATAATATGCAGCACAATCCTTTTATAATAAATCCTCAGGTACAATTAGGTATAAGCATTATTAACACCATAGAAACTAAACAAAATACGAATCCGATTCCAATGGGCTTGTTACAAAATTAAAGCTAGAAAATATTTAAATTCATTTTCAATTTGAATAACTTCCTTTATTTTAAGAAAACATGCATACTAATAAGATTTATTCCACAATTAAATAACTTCACATATCCATGACGTTCTAGAAAATGTAGCCTCTATAGCTTTGTCCAAAATACACGATGATTTTTAACCAAGCCCTCAATTGATTCTTAGCTCCACCCAGGGTCAGAGCGGTCGGCTAACATGGATGCAACCTACCTATTGCTCTATCCTAAATGCATAATGATCTCATTTGTTTATTCATTTACTTAAAATTTCAACATCATCATAGAACTTATATTTTTAAATTACCAGCTTTCGTTTAGGGCCAAATGTCAATAACAGTATACATAGCAACCAACATACTACTATCAGTTAGACCATCATATTCAATCATCTCTTAAAAACTATTTAAGACACACATTTAAGCCATTATATTCAATTATCTCTTAATATAATTAAGAACACTTAGTTAACTACGCTGTCTTGAATGTCTTATTCTCCACCTTCCATTGTATCTTCAGTTCTTCCAAAAAGAATGACCTCTCCTTGTCCTTCCCTTCCCATTCGTTTAAATGGAAAACTCACTAAGATGTGATTAACATCTGTAAATGATGCATGTGGGTCCTCTTCTCGAAACTTGCCAAGTGGTGTGGAGAGCGAACTCAGCCATCACCGAATTATTGAGTGTATTTGCTATTTTTTTTAACTTCTTTAAATCCCATTTAAAAATTGATTCAATTGAAAGTTATTTTCCTTTATAAAAGAAGTTTCCTTTTCGATATGCATATAAAATAATATTTATTAATTCCTAGATTATCATTTTAGTTTATTTGTAATATTATTATTATTATCATTATTATTTTTAATTATTATTATTTAAAATAGAATTAATTAAACTATCTAAATATGCATTCCTATATGAAATTCAAGCTACATGGACCGTTGGTGGGCATTGCCTTTAGGATTCATAGATCCATTAATGGTGAATACTCCACCGCTCATCATATCTCTGGACTTACCTCTAGCCAAGTACTTTTATTTGAAGAAGGAATCCTTGCTCCAACTACCCTTGATAGCTCGCACCTGTTCCTACATTCACAAATGCATTACCAGTACCTTCTCTTTGATACATAATATAAATAAAATAATAAGTGCAGCAGATGGGTTGTTACATTAATGAATGAATGAAATATTTTTAATTTTGTCCACATGATACCTTATAATAGTTATTGGATGTAAAATAAAAGATAATAATCAATCATGTAAATAGACATTTTTCCTTTTTGGATGTCAACAATAATTCAATTCAATAGTTCTAATTTTCATTTTTTGTTGTTTCATAATGTTGTCAACATTATCCATTGAGTCTTGTAAATGGTAAATTTTTTTTTGAAATTCATCATGTCACAACAAATTCTTGTCTTAGATATTGGTATGCAAGACAATGTAACATCACATGTTTCTCATCCTCAACTTCTCCTTACATTATGAGACCATAATGAGAATGTCAAGCACACATGATTATATTAATAAATCATAATGAGCATGTGAAATGTGCACATGATAATTCTAAGAGACTATGATGAGCACACACTTATTCTTTGTTACTTGTACAAAGCATAAAATTTGCATAGAGTTTCCACATGAGAACACCTTATAGTTCACAATAAAAATCATCAAATAGCAAAAATAACTTATATTGTGTCGAGATTCACATTACTTTCTAGAAATATTTTGAAACACAAATTCACCATGATCGTATATAAAAAATATGCAAGAGCAATTAAATATAGAATTGATAAACCCTCTCTCTCTCTCTATATATATATAGAGAGAGGGTTTATCAATTCTATATATAGAGAGAGCGAGAAATGTGGGTGTCTGTGTGCACCTATTTTATTTCATATATATTGCATTAATACAATGGATAAGCCATTGGAGGGTATTTATAATGATACTAAATACCCATTTAAATGTTAACCTCAAAATGACATAATATTATTTCATATAAATTGCATTAATACAATGGATAAGCCATTGGAGGGTATTTATAATGATATCAAATACCCATTTAAATGTTAACCTCAAATTGACATAACTTGAATTGAAGATTAAATTGTAACATACTAAATATAATACACCCTTTAATAAAGGTTATTCATAGAGGTGGATTAACTAATATCACTAAGGGTGAATAGAAAAAGGGTTTCCTTAGGATTATATGAATATTCCTATAGGCTTACATAAGTGACGACCATAGGTTTATATGAAGAATTCCCATGGGCTTACATACACACTTTTCCTAAGGCTACATCAATAGTGCTCATAAGAACTCTTCTAACACATTTGGAATTAATCAAATTACACATCAACATATTTTAGAGTAATTTAAGAGTGTTATTTCATCAAGGTTAGTCTGTAAATGATCCAAAGAACTAATTTTGAACTTATCCATACTATTGTGCATGTTAATATTTTATATGAAGGTTTTAAACATTAAAGTAATAAATATAAATGTAAGATAATTGATCTTGGATGAAAACAACACATATATAGATGCTTTTATAAAAGAGAGAGCACAAAAAACCATTCTTTTCATGTCAAAACCTACTTTATTAAACTTGGATTTTTTAGAATGGAAGACGTATGGTGTATATTATCGTTAGATTATTTTATTAGATAAATCAACTTCATAGGTATTTAACTAGTATATTAGGATTTATTCACCTATTACCTATAAAATAAACACTCAACACCTTCTTGTATATCATCGTTCTACTAGTATCATCCTTATTTATGCACTTTTACTTATATCCAAATAATTGATTACTCATTATTATCATCTCATATTATTGAAATTCTTTTCATTTTATACCTTTTGGAAATAGTTAATTAATTATGGCTTCCTATTTTCTAATATAGCTTTCTTATTAATGTTTTATCTTTAAAGATGCTACTCAATGAATATATTGGTAGGCAGGTTTATTTTTCATATTTTTCTTCAAGTTATATTGCTTTAAATATATTGAACATTACGTGAATTGAACTTGGGTCTCCACAAGAAGAGCCCAATGCATTTACCATTGTGGTTGAACACAATTTATGGTTTAGATGTTGAGATGATCTTAATTATATTTAAAATATATATATATTAATATCTATAAAAAATGTTGATAATATTCTATTAAAAAAATTAATATAAAAATTCTGAAAAAAATTAATTAATTTAATATAATAAAATAAATAGACATTATATCACTAATTTTATTTTATAGAAAGATTTTTCGTTCATTATAAACTAATAATACTCTAATAATAAAATTAAAAAATCCTAAGGGAAACCTAGGACATCAATCGGGTACATGAAGTGCTTTCTAGTTGTTACAAAATCAAATATGAGATTGCTACCCTAGGAGGGCCCAACAGGGATGTCTCGAGATCCTGTATTAGATAGATAGAGTTCATTTGTAGATATGTTGAAGGAAAAAACTCTGACAAAGACTGAAGAAGAATAAAAAATTACACTAAAAATTCTCTCTACAGTTGTAGAAAAAAAACCGACATCTCAAAGAGTCAATGGATGCTTTCCACAATTGAAATAAAGGCCAAATATCATCATCAAGCAAAGCATTGTAGAATAAACAATATTATATAGAGCCACTAATGACATGTTCTATAAATTCATGGGTATTTGTCCTACCCTAATTTTTTTGCATTCGTGGGTTCGATAGGACTAGGAGCCTCTTTGTGAGTATCTTTGTGGTTTACTAGTAAAGGATATTTTATTTTATTTTTTTCTCATTTTCCAATAGAAATACGGTTTTCAAATCAAAAAAGAGAAATCATGGTTCGACAGGATTATTTGTTCAACCTTGGAGAGTGGGATTTGATCCAAAATTGAACCCACTATGATCTTAGTTTGGGTTTGGTTTAATGCACTCCAATGAAGTTCTAGAGTGAGTAGGTATTATAAATCATCGATGATTTCATTGGAAGATATTTAGGTACTTGTAGAGACACAATGTAAGGAAACACAACCTTTTATGCAAGATTATGCATGGAAATGGATCTTAGCTAGCCTTTATCGATAAAGGTGGAACTTGAACTTACAAGAGTATCTTGGATTCAATGACTAGATTATGTGGAACTTCCATTAAAGTGTAGATTTTACCACAAATATGGGTATTTGGCCCAGTCCATCCCAAACAATATGATCACAAAAATGGGGGCTCCTATGGGAATGTCAAATCTCACTTAGGAGGGTAAATCTAACATCAACAAAGAAGAAACAAAAATTTATCAAGGAAGATAAAGCATAGGGAGATGTATTTCAAAAATCCAAAAGAAGGAGAAAACAAAATATTAAAAAATGATAAAGAGTAAACCTAGCCCAAGCCCTCAAATAGTCATGAGATCTTCAATAATCTAGTGAAGCAATAATAACAACTTAGGGAAGGAGTATATGGGAATAATAAAAACAATAATAGGCATGTTCAAGCTCCTATTTTGGCTCCTTCTATCCAAAAGTAGGTAATAGAGTACACTGAGGTACCACAATCAAATATTGCAAGGGTATTGATAGTTCATAGCTAGGAGCACTTGATAATAAGGGATGTCATCATGGATGAAGAACACAAGATTATATTGAGAGGGGGGGATGAATAGTATAGCACCCACTTTATACTTTCTTTCCAAACCAATATCAATTAATGTCCTTAATTGCAATAACCAAATATAGCAGTGTGCATTAATAACTCAGATAGCAATAGTAAGCAAGAGCACAAGTCACCACACACAATTGAGACATAAGATTTAACGTGGTTCTCCCAATGTGGGGTACTCCAAAAGATAATATCCTTATAATATTTCATATAGAAATAAGGATCCTTATCCATTACAATAATTACTTTAATCTACTCAAAGCTAGGCAATACACTGATCTACTCAGGTAGGCAATCCACTGATCTGCTCAACTAGGCAACACATTGATTTGCTCAGGTAGGCAATCCACTGATATGCTTAGCTAGGCAACACACTAATCTTCTTAGGTAGGAAATCCACTGATCTTCTCAGCTAGGCAACACACTAATCTTCTCAGGTAGGCAATCCACTGATCTGCTCACCTAGGCAATACACTGATATGATCATTTAGGCAATCCACTGATATGCTTAGCTAGGCAACACACTGATCTTCTTAGGTAGGTAATCCAATGATCTACTCTAGGCACTCCACTGATATGATCAACAAGCTCACATAGAACTTATCCAAATCTACTCAACAAGTTCACACATAACTTGTCCAAATATGCTCACACAAAACTTGTCCAAATATGCTCAACAAGCTCACATAGAACTTGTCCAATTCTGCTCAACAAGCTCACTAAGAACTTTCTCAAAATCTGCTCAACAAGCTCACACATAACTTGTCCAAATCTGCTCAACAATCTCACACAGAACTTGTCCAAATCTGCTCAAAAAGCTCACTAAGAACTTGCTCAAAATCTGTCCAAAAACTGTCCACAAATCTGTCCCAAAAGCCTTCTCAAGGCTCAATCAATCATGCACAAAAATTACCACAAATTTGTCCAAAAATTTATCCCAAAGACCTTCTCAAAGGCTCAACCAATCATGCTAAAGTAGCATTCAAATCTCATCCACAAATATACAAATGCAAGGCTCAATGATGAATTCAATAATGAATGGAAAAGTATTGTACAATGGATGACAACAATGATCCACAATGATCTCAACTCAAATCAATCTCAAATAAACTCAAGTCAACTCATAGAAGCATAAAGAGAATTGTTAGAGACTCAATATGTTCTAAGCTCAATATCAACTCAATTCAGATTTATAGAATAGTTTTTTTCATGGAACTTGAAAAATCACTTCACACATCACTTGAATAGGCTCAATCAACTCAACTCAACCAATCATCACAAGAGATATCTCTTTCTCACAAAATCCTAGTCCAAGAATGTATCAACCAACTCAAATGTTTTCAACAATGCTCAACCACAAATCTCACATAATAATGATACTCATGTTTTTTTCATAACCAATGAGATTCAACAACTATACTTATCAAATAAGGTTTAAACACAACTCTCAAACTAGAAAACCTTGAAGTATTCACCAACCACTTTTGAAAAGGAAACCACAATCAATCCTTTTCTCTCCAATGATATTTCATAAATCAACCACCATAATCAATCAATAGGAGAATGTGCCCATACCTTTTATGAAGATGAAGAAACCTCTTTGGAAATCTGCCACACTCAACAAACTTATTTTTCAACTTTCAACATGGGTTAGATATTATGATTAATAACACAAAAAAAATATCCAAATAACAACTTATCACTCCTACTCAACAAAATGCATCATGTCCCCTTATGAAAGAATTAATCACTTTTGAAAAAGAACAAAACAACCTTCACTTTTGAACCCCTTTACAAAAATAGAAATATCTCTTTACATACACCTCATTTCTCCCTCTAAGAAAGTTAATCAAATAGCCCTGGAAATAAGCTTTCCAATGATATATAATATGATATACTTATAAAAGGAAAATCACAAGAAATCTCTTATTTTCTCAACATGCATCACAACCCTTATCTCTCGTAGGGCAACCTTAGAAAAATAAAATATTAGGAAAAATTATTAACTTGCCTTTGCTCCGTATTGGAATGAACACCCTTTGCACACTCTTTAAAAAATTGGCACCTTTCGCTCCCTTAGCAATTCGAATGCATCACCATCATTGAGGATATGGGGAATCAATCAAAACATTTGGTGGCATATTTATATATGCCTTCCTCATTTCTTTGGACACCGGTGATATAAATTAAACTTTAATATTATATGCCTCCTCCTTTATTTTGATGTCGGCACTATAAATTAACTTTTAATTTTAAATTTAAATTTAAATTTTAAATAATTAAAATTTAAACTTAAATATTTAAAATTAAATATCTCCATCACCGGGGCACCTTTTTTGATGAAACAAAAAGCCAATATGGGTTTTAAGAAAAACCCATTTTAAATCTGCCATCCATGATTTTAAATAAAACATTTTATTTTGCTTGCCTTGGTTTTCACAAAAACCCTGTATATATTCATGCTTTCCAAAATATCATAAATGCTTATTTATGAAATACTTTGGCCACAAAAACTCAATGTGACCCATGTGACATCAATGATAACATAAAATACCTCAAATTTCTAACAATCTCTCCATTTTTCATTGATGGAAACACCTCTAATGCAAATCACCACATTCACTACAAAAATCATTTCTGAGAATCAAAGTTGCTCCCCCTAACTCAATACTCTCTTTGGAGGTTGCTCCCCCTAACTCAATGCTCTCTTTGGAGGTTGCTCCCCCTAACTCAATGCTTTCTTTGGAGGCTACTCCCCCTAACTCAAATCTCTCCCCCTTACTCAAATATCTCCTCCTTTGACATCAATGGCAAAAGGGACACCTATGGGGCTAAAATATATGACTCTTAAGCTTAGCCCCCTCACCACCTTCTCTCTTGAGGTGATTAATTTTGGGGTGGGAGTACTTTTACTCCCATATTACATTGTTTCTTTCCTTTATCAATTTCCTTCCATATTTTTTTGATATCCTTCTCTTGATGAATTACTTGATCTTCTTGTCTTGAACCTGTTTGTCCTTCTTGCCTTGAACCTATTTGGAATTGATTCCTACACCATTTTACAATATGTCCAAAGTTATTGCAATTAAAACACTTGATATTGTAGCCTTTGGATGGTACCCAAATCCTGAATTCTTTCTTGAAATAATTTCCATATCCATTCCTTTCTTGAACCCTATATTGTGAAGCTCTATTTTCATGACCATGATGACCATGACTTCTGAATTGTGTAGCTCTAAAACCAAAACCATTTTGATCATTTTATTTGCACTAAGAAGCTCTATGACCAATCATGTTGCATAAGAAGTAATGTCCCTGAGAACCATACCTTCTTCTTTTGAAGTTTCTTCTAGCAAAATCAAACTTCTTTGATCCATGGACCCTGTAGTGTATAGCCCTGTGTCCAAATCCATTACAAGAAAAACAATGTCCTTGAAAAGCCCTTTGTTCATGCCTTAGTTCGTCTTACCTTTCTTGACCATTTTCCTTATGATCATTTTCAACTTGTGGATTGCATCCTTGAACCTTATTTGTTGTATCTAAATCCTTTTCCTTAGTTTCTTCCTTGCTTTATTCTTCAAGAATTTCTTTTTCTTTTGAACTTGATTCACCTATCTCAAAACAAGATCCAAACTGAATATTTGGAGCCATAGGAACTTTGGAAATTTCTTCATAAAACTTAGGTGCTTCCTTGCTTTCATATTTTATAACTTCCTTTACTTTTGAGTGTGATTCCCCAAACCTAAAATATAAGACCTTTGGTGCTTTGGAATCTTCCTCTTCTTTCTCTTCATTTGTGTAAAGTAGCAAATTGGCACACATCTCTATTGTCTCTGAAATACATGTTTCCTTCTTAGTGAAAATATCTTGACCTTTTGAGTCATGTGATGGATCAAACTTCTCATGTATAGAACATCTCAATTATTTTATATTTTCCTTAACCTCTTGTAGTTGCTCATGGATATCATTGAAGTCTTCCTTTAGGTCAGCTGAGACATCTGTCTTTATTAAAATATTCTCTTGTATAAGTTCTTATGTTTGGAGTGAATGTTCTTCTTCTACTTATATTATCCCATAGAAAATCCCTTCTTCATCTTCACTATCATTGAGATAATTATCATCTTCTATAGCAAACAAAATCTCATGATTTCTTTGACCGTGCCTATTTTCTTGTTGTGTCATCTCATCTTCACTATCACTGAATACATTGCAATATCCTGATCTGTGATCTCTTTGACCATACACAAATCATTGTTCTCTTTCACATTCTATTCCAAGGAATATATGTTCTTCCTTTTCATCATCTATCTTGTCTCTATCACTATGATATGAGCTATCAATTGCTTCTACAATGTAGTAAGATTTATTTACCTTACAAAATTTTTTCTTTTTCTCATACCTATTTTTCTTGTAATTGTCATCTTTGTCATGCTTATGTTTTCCATCTTCTTTTCTTTTGTGACCCTATTTTCATCATCATTGTTTTCTTCATGTGCACACTTGTGTGCATAGTGACCAAAATAACCACACTTGTAGCATTTGAATTTCCTCATATCTCTGTAATTCCTTGAGTCCTTATTCCTTTTGATGAAATTAGCTTCCTCATAATTAAATGAATCTCTATCTATATCTGGAACCTTCCCTTTCTCTTTATCTAAAGCCTTGAATGCAATCTCTTTTATTGGAACCTGATGCTTACTCACCCTCATCTCATAAGTTGTGAGAGTTCCTTGTAGTTCTTCCATTGTTAGCTTGTTGATATCCATTGTTTCTTCTATTATTGAAACCTTTGCATCATACTTCATGGGAAGTGATATCAAAATATTTTGAGTAACTTTTGATTCTTTCATCTCAAATCCTAGGCCTTTATGGTGTTAGTAATCTCATAAAATCGAAGTAAAAAATTTGCAATATCTTCAGAATATTCCATTTTCAATTCCTCAAATATTTTTCTATGAGTTTGTAGTTTTGAAAACTTTACCTTGGAATATCCTTCATAAGTATTCCACAACTTGGTCCACATTTCATTAGCTAAATTACATACCATGACCTTTGCAAAATCTATCTCACGTAGCCCACTCAAAATACAATTTATTGCCCTTGCATTGATCTCAACCAATTTTTTGATAGTCTTATCTACCTCGGGATCACCTTAAACCTTATACTCTTTTTCAACCATCTGCCATACCTCATATCCTTGCGATATCAAGTAATTATTCATTATCATGCTCTAGAAAGCATAATTGTTACCGTCAAATAGTGGTACCTTATTTGTAGATGATCCATTCTATGAAGCCATATGTGTTCTTTTAGAATATTCTCTTAAGCTATTAGCATTTCTGAAGGAACCCGCTCTTATACCAATTGAAGAACACAAGCTTATACTGAGAGGGGGGGTGAACAGTATAGCACCCACTTTTTACTTTCTTTCCAAACAAATATCAATTAATATCCTTAATTACAATAACCAAATATAGCAATGTGCACTAATAACTCAGATAGTAATAGTAAGCAAGAGCACAAGTAACCACACATAATTGAGACATAATATTTAACGTGGTTACCCCAATGTGGAGTACACCACAAGATAATCTCCTTATAATATTTCACATAGAAATAAGGATCCTTATCCAATATAATTATTACTTTGATCTGCTCAAAGCTAGGCAATACACTGATCTTCTCAAGTAGACAATCCACTGATCTACTCAGCTAGGCAACACACTGATCTACTCAAGTAGACAATCCACTCATCTACTCATCTAGGTAACATATTGATATTCTTAGGTAAGCAATCCACTAATCTGCTCAGCTAGGAAACATACTGATCTGCTTAGTTAGGCAATCCATTGATCTACTAAACTAGGCACCACACTGATCTACTCAGGTAGGCAATCCACCGATCTTATCAACTATGCACTCCACTGATCTGCTCAACAAGCTCACATAGAACTTTTCCATATCTGCTCAACAAGTTCACACAGAACTTGTCCAAATTTGCTCAACAAGATCACACAAAACTTGTCCAAATATGCTCAACAAGCTCACATAGAATTTATCAAAATTTCTCAACAAGCTCACATAGAACTTGCTCAAAATTTGCTCAACAATCTCACACAGAACTTGTCCAAATCTGCTCAAAAATATCACATAGAACTTGTCCAAATCTACTCAACAAGCTCACATAGAACTTGTCCAATTCTTCTCAACAAGCTCACACAAAACTTGTCCAAATCTGCTCAACAAGCTCACTAAGAACTTGCTCAAAATCTATCCAAAAACTATCCAAAAATATGTCCCAAAATCATTCTCAAGGCTCAATCAATCATGCATAAAAAATGCCACAAATATATCTAGAAATCTATCCCAAAGACCTTCTCAAAGGCTCAACCAATCATGCTCAAGTAGCATTCAAATCTCATCCATAAATCTACAAAGGCAAGGCTCAATGATGAACTCAAAAATGAATGGCAAAGCACTCTACAATGGATGACAACAATGATCCACAATGATCTCAACTCAACTCAAGTCAAATCATAGAAGCATAAAGTGAATTTTTAGAGACTCAATATGTTCTAAGCTCAATCTCAACTCAAATCAGATTTATACAATAGTTTGTTTCATGGAACTTGAACAATCACTTCACACATCACTTGACTAGGCTCAATCAACTCAACTCAACCAATCATCATGAGAGATATCTCTTTCTCATAAAATAGTAGTCTAAGCATGTATCAACCAACTCAAATGTTTCCAACAATTCTCAACCACAAATCTCACATAACAATGATACTCATGTTCTTTTCAAGTTCTTTGCATAACCAATAAGCTTCAACAACTAAGCTTATAAAACAAGGTTTAAACACAACTCTCAAACCATAAAACCTTGAAGCATTCAACCAACCACTTTAGAAAAGGAAACCACAATCAATCATTTTCTCTCCAATGATATTTCATAAATCAACCACCATAATCAATCAATAGGAGAATGTGCCCATACCTTTTATGAAGATGAAGAAACCTCTTTGGAAATCTGCCACACTCAACAAACTTCTTTTTCAACTTTTAACAAGGGTTAGAGATCATGATTAATAACACAACAACAATATCCAAATAACACCTTATCACTCCTACTCAACAAAATGCATCATGTCCCCTTATGAAAGAATTAACCGCTTTTGAAAGAGAACAAAACAACCTTCACTTTTGAACCCCTTTACAAAAATAGAAATATATATTTACATACACCTTAGTTCTCCCTCCAAGCAAGTTAGTAAAATAGCCCTCAAAATAAGCTTTCCAACGATATATAATATGATATACTTCTAAAAGGAAAATCACCAAAAATATATTTTTCTCAACATGCATCACAACCCTTATCTCTCCTAGGGTAACCTTAGAAAAATAAAATATTAGGAAAAAATATTAACTTGCCTTTGCTCCCTCTTCAAATAAACACCCTTTGAACACTCTTTAACACACTGGCACCTTCGGCTCCTTTAGCAATTCGAACACATCACCATCATCGAGGACATGGGGAATCAATCAAAACCTTTGGTGGCATATTTATATATGTCTTCCTCCTTTATTTTGAAATTGGCGCTATAATATCAACTCTAAAGGAGTGGATAGAAAATTAAATAAGGAATTGATTGCATCTCAAGAAGATAAACTAATCATTGTGGGATTGGTGAGGCCAATAAACTCTTACTAGTCTCAAGGTAACCGGTGATTATACACTCATGGAGTATCAGGGGTTTAAATATTAGAACCCATCAATTTGCTATTTGAAGTCTCTTAGGGAAAATTAAAACATATTATTTTCTTATCCAAGATAAAAAAATATCTCTAGATATCATGCATAAAACAATAAATAGAATTTGGAGGGGTGTTAGTCATATGGAATTGGCTACCCAAGGGGTCTCATAGGGGATAGTTACTTTTTGGAACTCTCTTGAATGGATGACAATAGAACATATAGCTTGGAGGGGTGTCCTCACATCACATTTTAGAAACAATATGATAGTTGAGTAGGTTTGAATCATAAATTCTATGGGACACAAAACCTAAAGTGGTGCATAACATAATTCTTGAGGGAGGAGTTAGACTGGATTGTTGCTAGGGATTTTAATGATAAATTATCATCTAGATATCAGGAAGGGAGAAACCCAATTTTAGACCCAAAGGATCGACTTATGATTGTCCTGTAGCACCCTAAATTTGGCGTAGTAAAACCTTAGTAATTATATTTACTCTAGTAAATATTCAAATTCAAATTTCAACCTCCAAAACCGCTCCCAAACCACCACTTAATCTGTTTCCTCCTTTCTCATGCCATTTTTAGAGTTTGTTTTGACCGTTTGACGATATCATCGTCGATCAGACGATATCACCTCAAATCGAACGATTTCGTCTGGGCTAGGACGTCCAGACGATCTTGTCCCAAAACTGATTTTTCACAATTAGTCTCTATTCCAACGACCTCTCTAATTCAGGCAGAAGCTTGTCTGCGCCGTTAGAGACACTCCCCGTTGGAGATCTCCCAAATAGGGATGATCTCCAACCTCCTAACCTCCCTCCTAAGCCTATTTAATCCTAAGCCTTCCCTTGGCTGAAATTCCCTGTAACTCGAATTCTACATGCACTAGATATCCTAAATTACTATTTGCACTTGTTCTATCCAAATTTTGTTGCAGGTACCTTAGTATTTTTCAGTCGGAGCAAGCTTACATCATCGCAGACGATCCTGTTCAGATCGGAGGTGATCTTGTCGAATCAGAGACGATTTCGACTGCAGTCCACATTGGGGGCAATCAGTGCCCAGAGTTTGCATTTCTTCATCTTTTTTTTTGTTGTGTTATTCTGCATTTAGTTAATATTATGATTATTTCTTGTTATTTTGCATCTTGGAGTTCACCCATCTAGATCAAATGCATAATTAAGTTATAATTGTCATTAAATCAGTATAATGCATTCATGTTTCTGTTTATAATTCTCAGTTTGATATTGTTATTGGAATTTTACACTGTTTCCCTCTGTTAGAATAGTTGCATTTTCTGCATTTTGTGTCTACTTCTTTGATTGCAGGTCTTTGACGAATTCGTCTGATGAATTCATCGAATCTCAGACGATCTTGTCTGATAGCAGACGATCCTGTCAAATCAGAGGTGATCCTGACTGCTTCAAGAATCAGAATATTCATCAGACATACGGATCAGGTATGACTCTATAATTTAGCCCTTTCTCTTTGTTTTCTATCTAATTTTGTTCTTTGTATGCATTTAGTTTGCACTTTCATAATAGAAAAATTTAGTTTCATTTGGCAAAACCTAGGACTTGGATGTTTAAGGCTAAAACTGAACACATTAAACACATTCCCAATCTAGGCATGGAAACTGCCATTAAAAGTTTCCTGGTGAACCCACCATCCATCGAAAAATCACCATAATACACCTCCCCCGAGAGGCGGCACCTTCACAAGGCCTCTTAGTCCGAGGTACCGCACCATCCTTTTCCCATCCTCCTTCCGGGCATGGATCCTATAGCCTGAAGGTAGGGATGCAAAAAATTTGGAGTGATACATTTTGGTGAACCCGACGTGAATGCATTTAAAACCTTTTGAAAACAAAATAAAAAAATAAAAAATAAAACAACCAAAACATAGATGCATTTTCAAATCATTAAAATTAATAAGTTGCATATCATGTTTAGATGGTATCTCCTAAGAAAATATTAGTAGTTACTATAAATGTTGAAAACCAATTGGCAGCCATAGAAATCAATTATGTGCTTAGTGTGCCCAAAACAGATAGAAAACAACTTTTGTGGGACGAACTTGATAGAAGACTAAGTGTCATTTCATCTAGGTCAACAAAACTTAAACAAATCAAGAGGCTTGTCCTAGATAGAATTTTGGATCCTCATCAACTCGTCTTTTATCATGAACTTCAGAGAGCCTGCCATAGATGGTTAGCTTATAGGAGAGCTCTTATGTCTTTAGAATTGTTCACCTTCGAGGAATATCTCGAGAACGCAACTATTATACACCAGTTCCTAGGTCGTGTAGAAGACCAAGAGGTTGTTCTTACGGATAGGGAAAGATGGAATAGAGTTCCTCGAGCTGTGTTATATCGAGAATATTGCCACGAGCTTTATTTCTATCAACCAAAATCTGAGACAAATAATATCACTATAGCTCTTTTCATTAAATTTTTGAAAGAAAATTTTCAATTTGAAGAAGAACACTTCATGACTCCTAAAGAACTTGAGCCCATTAATGATATTTATAAATTGTTTATAGAAAACTAGATCATTACTTTCAGTATTAGTTCTTGCATTTATTGTGTTGTTTGTTATCTTTACAATATTATTACAAAAATAAGAAAAACAAAAAAAAACATAACAAAAACCAAAACATTTCATTTTTAAATATTGTAGTAGGTATATAATTAATATATACCTCTTAAGCTTGTTGCATATATATATATATATATATATATATATATATATATATATTTGCTGAAATCTAAATCAAGCACAATGCCTAAACTTAGGAATGGTAAACAAACTGAAGGAGAAGAGGAAGATTGGTTAGAAGATAAAACTAGAAACCCAAATGACCTTCTTGAAGATCCAATTTCGGAAGGAGAAACTCTAGATCAACCAGAAGATGACCTAGGTGAAGACAATGAACAAGAAGAAAATGTTAAAGAGGATGGATCCTCATCCCCTAGAGTAGCTCCAGATGGAACTATTGCTTTTGACAACGTAGATCATTTCTAGAAATTTTTTAATAATAACATTGGTGCTCTTAATATGGTAGTTCATATTGATAAAGGGCAAATTAGTGACACTTAAGCAGCCATGGAACATATGTTTGATGTGCGCACTAATCCCTTGTCTTTCATTGATCAAGAAAGTGACAAGGCTAGACCATCCAATAGAGATATGGTCACTATGATTCAAAACATGCCAAAACAACAGGTTACCCAACCTCCTAAGGAACCTATTATTGAGCCTAAAATCATTCCCACACAAAAGAAAACTTCCTTCACTACTTTACTTCGCCAAACTATTGATCAATATGCTTCAAGTAAACAAAAACCTAAAATGAAGTCAAACATCAATTTTCAACAATCTGGAATACAACATAATACAACTTCAAAATTCCTTCATAACACCTTTCCTACCAACAATTTACACAATAGCAACATAGCATCGAATCTCTATGTCCCTCCATCATATGCTCACAAATCCCATATCAATGCCCTACCGAACCAATATGGTGGGCAAACTAGTAATATGGAAGCCATGGTGAAACAGTTAGCTTCGCGTATGGACCAGATAGATCCTTACCATCCCTCGTAAAATTATCGATAGATATGTAGTCAACCTTTGGATCCCATAGTTGTAGCACAACCTTACCGAAAGCATTTCCCCATGCCCATACTGCCTATATATAAAGGAACATAAGATCCCATAGAGCATCTTCACATGTTTAGGATAACATGTCATGATATATCACATGATGACTTGCTATTACTAAAAATGTTCCAAAAAAGTTTAGGTGGAATGGCATTAGAGTGGTACTATCAATTGCCCACTCATTCTTTGAGAAACTTTGAAGAAAAAACTGAATCTTTTGTCCATCAATTTAGTGCCTACATCGAGATGCATATAACCATTAAATATTTATACAACTTAAAACAAGACAAGGATGAATGTTTTTCCGATTTCTTAGCTAGATGGAGGCAGTTGACAGGGAAACTGCACTTTGTGCTACCTTATAGGGAAATGTTGGACATTTTTATCAATAATTTACAAGAACAAATATCTTATGAGCTATCAACTGCTACTTTAACTACCTTCGATCAAACTATAGATTTAGCTCGAAGAGTAGAAGATGCCCTCATTAGGAGAGGCCAACTTAGAAAGAAGGATGATGAGAAAACATCCAGAAATCAATATAAAAACAAACAAGTTGTAGGTGACGGATTCATTGACAGCAGAAATGTTGTTAATATCAATGCAACGAAAACAACAAAAAAATTTATATTGAAACCGCTCGATAAGCCTCCTCGAGAATTTACTAGATTGAACCAACCCTTATCAACTATTTTACCTCAATTACTCGAAATAGGTTTGATCCAATTACCACTATCCAGGAACCTGATCCAACTATACCCGGATACGGAGTCGACTTACACTGTGATTTTCATAGAGGGCCTGGACACTCTACCAATGCTTGTAAAAGGTTGAAACATAAAATACAGGATCTGATTGATAATAATGAAATGGAGGTGCAAGCCTTCCAACCTAAACAAAATGCTCCTAATAATATTCAAAAGAACATTCCTCAAAATCAAAATCAAAATGCTAATCAATCATTAGACATATTTCAACACCCTTTACCAAGACATGGTAAAGAGGTGGCCAATCAAGTCGAACATCATAATGTTCCTCCTCCTACCCGATATGTAGGAACTATTAGCGGAAAATTACCTATTTAGGATCCTCAAATATTTGAAACAACCTTATCCCTGGTCACAACCAGGTCCCTACATAATTCTCAAACTCTAGATTCTAGTGATATAGAATCAGATACTGAAAGTGAAATAGACATCACCTCAAACCAATCGAATAGTTCTGAAAACGAATCAGATCCTATTCAACCTATCACAGATGCTATGGTTCTAGAAGAACCATTTCCTAGAAGAGTTACTACTCGACCTTCTTCTAATCAATTCCTCCCAAATGAACAAGCCATAAATGCTCAATCAAGACCAGTTCAACGTCTTCAATATAACATTGTAGGTACCATTGGAGTCATTACCCGACAACAGGCTCAAAATTCTCAACAAGAACCAAACCAGAATGATGGATCAACTCCATTAATTTTGAAAAATCCCAATAAAGGGAATCATACTTCTAATGTTCAACCTAAACCCCCTTACAATATTAATGAGAAATTATCCAATACTATAGCCAGAATTTCCCTTTTGGATTTATTAAGATCTTCTCCTACCCATAGGGATGAGTTGATGCTTACATTAATCCAAATGATGGTACCTCAAAACATTCAACCTGAAGCCATGGCTAATACTATCATCACTCGAGAAGTTTATTGTATTGACTTTCGGGATAAAGATATCCCACAACACAATTTACATAAGGATAATCCCTTATATATTACTGCTCTAATTGGAGATGTAGTCGTTAAAAGAGTCCCGATTGATAATGGTTCATCTCTAAACATTTGCACTTTTGACTTCTACCAACGATTTGGCTTTAGAAGTGATGAAATGAAGAAAACTGACATGCTTATCAAAGCTTTCAATGACGAAACACAAGAAACATGTGGAGTTATTACCATCCCATTGCAAGTTGGTCCTTGAACTCTAGATATGATCGTGTTTATTGTACATTGCCATGCATCATACAATATACTCTTGGGTCGTCCTTGGATCAATGCAATGCGGGATGTCCCATCAACTTTACACCAATGTGTTAAATTCAAATTTAAAAATCAGTTGGTCACTATCCACGGTGATCCTAGACCCTTTGATATGTGTGCTTTGGCAGAACCCATTGGAGTGCAATTTTGCCCTGCTCTGTCATCCACACATCCTAATTCTTATTTTTCATCTAAAACTGTGAAAAACATACCCATAACTTCATCTATTTCCCCTCCATTAATTTCATCCTCATGTATAGATCAACAATCTTCTAAACAACCCACTCTAGAACCTCAAAAAGATCTTCAATCTACAACCAATCCTTCATGTTCCATCCCCATAATTTCAAAACCTATAGACCCATCTCTTAACACTTCCACATTTTCAACATCTATCATACCTTCCACATGTAAAGATATAAGGAATGATCCTTCTACATCTTATGCTCTTTCTGATAAACTTTTACCAGATTTATCAAAAATCTTAATATAAAAAAAAACAAATACTTTCATGCAATATTCAATTCTTTTAAATAACTTGCCACCATATCCTCGTACTTTGGGCCTCCCACAACCTATGGGAAGTATTTACCAAGTCGGGAGTTGTGCCTTCATTTATAAAGGATATGACTGGGGAAGAATCCCTCGGAATATCAAAACTCATCATGAGGGATATGCTTGATGTTATTTTACCAATGAATATATTAAAGCTAAACCCATAATGCTTAAAATGGGATATAAAGGGAAAGGCTTGGGACCTTTCCAAAATGGCATGAAAGAACATTTCGAGGTAGAACCGTGGCCTGCTCGCTGTGGTGTGGGCCTATTTCCTAGTAAGGGTCAACCCTTTCCTTTTTAAGATGATGATCAACTCATATGTTATCAAGATTATTTGGATAGGTGTGATGATTTGCCTCTAAAAAATCAGCCATTTACATGTAACATGCTATCCATAGCTTACCCTGAAATGATTGTTGACTCCGATGAGGAGTTGGAAGGAGATATCTTCCACGATGTCTCCGTTGAAGGGATGTTACACAATGGATTTTATTTTGATGGTTCTATACCAACTATAGCCCAACTTGAGACCACTAATCCTCAAGATGAATTATCCAACTTAACCTTAAAATAATTACAATAATTGGGCATTTCACCCGCCCCACCTAATTTTGAAAGAGATCTACACATGGAGGTAGAAAAAATCATTAAAGTTAATATTGGAACTGAGGATAGTCCTCACATAATCAATATTGGATCAGAATTAAGTCAAGAAAAACAAGAGCAATATATTGCATTCCTTAAAGAATATGAAGATGTCTTCGCTTGGACATATGAAGATATGCCAGGTCTAGACCCTTCGTAGTCATGCATCATCTAGTAGTCCATCCGGATGCTAAACCCGTTAAACAAAAACTTAGAAAAATGCATCCCAAAGTGGCTTTGCTAGTCAAAGGGGAGTTAGAAAAACTCCCGAATGTTGTCTTTATACAAGCTATTGATTATGTTGAATGGATCTCAAATGTAGTTCCAGTCACCAAGAAAGAAACCAACAAAGTTAGGGTTTGCACAGATTTTAGAGATATTAACGTTGCATGCCCTAAATATGATTCTCCTCTTCCAAACATGGATCAAATCATTGACTTTACTGTTGGGAGTGAGATGATGTCCTTAATGGATGGATTCTCCGGTTATAATCAGATCAAGATAGCTCCTGAAGATCAGCCTAAAACAACCTTTATTACCCCCTGGGGTACCTTTTGTTGGAAAGTGATGCCATTTGGCTTAAAGAACGCAGGTGCAACATATCAACGAGCTATGACTTATATTTTTCATGATATGATGCATGATATCCTACATGATTATGTAGATGATATTATAGCTCACTCTATTAATGAAGATAATCATTTAGATGATTTGAGAAAAGTTTTTAATCGATTATGAGAATATCTTATTCGATTAAATCCAGCCAAATGCATATTCGAAGTTAAGTCCGATAAGCTATTAGGGGTTTTAGTTTCTTTACATGGTATCGAAATCGACCCTCTCAAGATTGCGGCTATCACTGATATGCCCGCACCTACTAATATATCTGAGTTACAAAGTTTACAAGGTAAGCTTCAAGCCATTCGTCGCTTCATCGATAAGCTGGCGAACAAAACCGGTCCCTTTCTTAAAATCCTTAAGAAGGATGTCCCTTTTAATTGGGACGACGAATGTAGAGAAGCTTTTGAACTTCTCAAAAAATACCTCCTTAATCCACCTGTGCTTTCACCGCCTAGACCTGATCATCCATTTCTTCTGTATATTTCAGCTTCAGATTCTACCTTAGGAGCTATGTTAGCTTAGCTTGATGATGAAAAGAGAGAACGTGCTAATTATTATATTAGCCGAACCTTCATCGGTTATGAAACCCGCTACACAACGTTGGAAAAACTATGTCTAGCAGTTGTGTTTGCTATGCAAAAATTACGCCATTATATGCTTAGTCAAAAAACTTATGTCATAGCTAAATATGATCCCTTGAGGTATCTCATGAGTCGACCTTATTTATCGGGTTGCACAACCAAGTGGGTTCTTGCTCTAAGCGAGTTCGACCTCACATTCATAGGACATAAGTCTATTAAGGGTCAAATCATAGCATATCAATTAGCTGCTGCACCCTTAGAGTCTACCCATCCCCTCATCATTGAGTTTCTTGATGAATGCCTTCAATTAGAGGTAGACCATATTGAACAATGGTCCTTATACTTTGATGGAGCCCGATGCATGAGTGGGGCCGATGCGGGTATTATTTTAATATCCCCACAAAAACATCTTATTCCTCTGTCCTTCAAATTAACATTTGCTTGCACCAACAATACTGCTGAATATGAAGCTCTAATCCTTGGATTATGAGCTGCATTGGCACTAAAAATTAAACATCTGTTAGTTTTTGGTGATTCTCAACTTGTTATAAACCAAATTAATGAAGTTTATCAGACCAGAGATGATAAACTGTGCCCATATAAAGCCTATGTTTTACAATTAATGTCTTTATTTGATCAAGTTACCTTGGAAGCTATTCCTTGAACTTGCAACCGTGCAGCTAATGCTATGGCCGTATCTGCATCTCTCCTACCCTTGGAGTTAGATGACGAATATGCCACTATCATTATTCATCGACTCCAGGAACCCGCTTCAAATAAGTCATGCTTAGAACCTTTGGATGTGTTTCTAATCAACGAAACTACTCCTGAACCTTGGTATACAAATATATTTTATTTTCTCCAAAATGGGACTTTCCCTGCCAATTCTAATAGAAACCAACGTCGGTTATTACGTAGACGAGCAAGTCGATTTGTAATAATTGGCAATACTTTATATAGGAGATATTTTGAAGGTATCCTATTAAGATGTTTGAATTTAGAAGAATCCAAATCAGCCTTGAGTGAAGCCCATGATGGATCTTGTGGAGGACACTTCAGTGGTAGTGTCATTGCTAAAAATCTCCTTAGGATAGGCTACTTTTGGCCTACCATGGAGAATGATGCACATGACTATGTGTGCCATTGCGACAAGTACCAGAAGCATGCTAACCTTGTCCATGCGCCTGCATAAGAACTGCAGGCTATTTCATCTCCTTGGCCCTTTTCAAAATGGGGTTTAGATATTATTGGCAAAATCAATCTTGTGTCATCTGATGGACACAAATTCATCATAACCGCCACTGAGTATTTCACGAAGTGGGTTGAAGCTATGCCTTTAGCTTCCTGCACTGGCACACAAGTATCTAAATTTATTTTTAATCAAATAATTTGTAGGTTCGAAATTCTTGCAAATCTCATCTCTGATAATGGAACTTGTTTCAAAAATAAAGATGTTAAAAAATTATGCCAAAAATATAAGATTCAACATCGCTGGTCCACTCCCTATTATCCTCAGGGTAATGGTCAAGCAAAAGCATCTAACAAAACCTTAATCAAAATCCTTAAAAGATTGGTCAATAAAACTGGCCATGACTGGCACATTCAGTTATATCCAGCCTTGTGGGCCTATCGAACTAGTGTTCGAACCCCCACAGGAACTTCACCTTTTGTTTTGGTTTATGGGGCTAAAGCCGTTTTTCCCTTTGAATTAGAAGTTCCTTCTTTGGCTCTACTACTTCAAGATACCGAAGTAGGAGATGAATATCGAGTCATGCAGACTCAGTCACTGGAACTCCTAGATGAAAAATGCATTAATGCTTTGGAGCATCTCCGTGCCTACCAAAACAAGCTTAAAAGATCATATGCTAAAAAAGTTCGTCATCGATCCTTTGAGATCGGCGACCTTGTTTTAAAAGAAAATAAAAAAAATACCAATGCAACTAAGGACCTTAAAGGTAAATTTGAGCCCAACTGGCTTGGACCATACATTATCACTGCTAAATTTGAATCAGGAGCATACAAATTATCTACCTTAGATGGTAAAGAACTTAAAGAACCCATGAACATTTTGCATCTTAAACGTTACTATGTATAAATTTGGTCATTTCATCCTTGTATATATTTGTTTAAAATATTTCAAAATCACTATTTTGTATTTATTTCAATTTATAAATTCAAAAACACCAAAAACATTCATAATCATCAAAATCTTCAAAACTATTTGTTGCATTTATTTATGGCACTTGTTAATTCTTTCAAAAACAAAAAAATAATAATAAAAATAAAAAAACAAGCAATATTCTTGACTCTTTCGAAACCAAAACAACATAAAGAAGAAAGAGAGAGTCAACATTCTCAAAACTTCTCAAAAAGTATTTATATATATCTTCTTACAAATGTTGCAGTTATATGTTTCAAATTATTTTTGGATAAATTAGCATTTATTTGGAATCCCTCACTTTCACACTCACAAAAATAAATATCTTGATTTTATCTGGCATGATTACTAATCTCTCTTATATCAAAGTTCACAAAATTCAATTAAATAAAGTTTGAGCATAGAGAATTGATCTTGTTATTTACTTAAACCAAGCACATCTTTTCACAATAAAATGATTATATTTGTAATTTCCATGCTTTGCTACATAGTAGACATGGTTTCTTGAGTGAAAAGTTTCCCCTGCTATCCTATCATGCACATGGTCTAGAATCTTTGAGAATTGGCAAAAGGACAAGCTCACCCCTACCTAGAATAAAAATC
Source organism: Wollemia nobilis (assembly GCA_028583015.1). Classification (NCBI taxonomy): domain Eukaryota; kingdom Viridiplantae; phylum Streptophyta; class Pinopsida; order Araucariales; family Araucariaceae; genus Wollemia; species Wollemia nobilis. The sequence continues at coordinate 7,688,131 of JAQPPZ010016858.1, read as the reverse complement.
CCTTGCTCTACAGCTAATCCGAGCAAGTATCCCTAGCATAGAACAAAAAAAAAAGCAAAGTTCAAGAAAAAGAGAAAAAAATAAAAATATTATCATTACAGCATTATCAAGCAAAAATACAAAAGAAAAGAAAAAGAAAGCAAAAGCAAAAGAAAAAGCAATAAAATCCCTTTCCCTACCCTTTGAAAAGAAAAGAAGGGTTGATGAGCTTGAATCCCTAGAATTCTCAATTATTCAAAACCGTGAGGTAAGCCCCATAACAGGTGGTTTGTGCCCAACCTGCTTGGCCTTGGGTAACTCCTAGCGTGGCGATATGTCTGTCACATTAGCGACCTTATTTTGTACAGACCTATGTCTGCTTATGGATTAGCTAGCTCTTGATAATCCGACTTACATAGTAGTCTAGTATGGTTATATGCATCTACATCATGGTTAATGAACACTTATTTGGTTCATTCAAATCACTTGTATCATATTATCTTGCTCCAAACTGGTAAATGAACATAGCAATTGCACACACATTTGTATTTGAGAGATTTTGTGTATCATTATGATAACTCAAGATTGGAAATGAACTCACATATGCACATGGGATTCCTTATAAATCTAACTTTTGTCTTTAAGATACTTTGAAATATTTTTTTGCAAATTGTCTGGAATAATTCATTTTCTTCTTTAAAGTACAATTGTTTAGTATAAAGACAACTACATGCATAATAGAAAAATCAAAATTTCTTTCAAAAACCATACAATCAAAACACATATTGTCGACTTTCGCAATGATGGTATAGTTCCAAAACCAAAATTGGAATTTTATGCCTAGCGCAAGTCTTCCTCTTCATATTTTATGTTTATTAAAAATCAACCTTGCAATAAAACAATCTATTTTCTTCTTTGATTTTCGCGATGATGGTATAGTTCCAAAACCAAAATTGGAATTTTATGCCTAGCGCAAGTCCTCATCTTCATATTTTCTTTTTATTAAAAATCAACCATGCAATAAAACTATCTCTTTTTGGATTTCGCGATGATGGTATAAGTCTATACCTACATATTCTATGCCTAGCGCAAACCATTGTACCAATTTTTATTCCCCATTTATTTAAAATCATGAAAACCATATGACTTAAATCATTATGTTACACAATTATGCTTTCAAAAGCATGCACATTATCACTATTTCATGTCATTATGTCAACCTTCAATTTTGCAATGATGGTATAATTCCTAGGGAATTATCCAAAAAAAAATTCACACTTAGGAATTTATGCCTAGCAAAAATCATTTTAACATTATTTCATGCATACTATTTTTATGAAAATCTGAAAACAAACCATCATCATCATCATTTGCACCATTGCACCAAAGTCTTAAGACAGTCTCTTAAGCACCCTTTTACTTTTTAACAATGTTTCTATACTGGGATTAGCTTGACGACCGAGTGAGCGGTGACTCCATGAAATGGTCTATAATAGCGACAATGTCCTTTGAAATTATTGTTAAAAGTCCCTTTTTATTTTTTTATCAAATCATCACATCACAAACAACCAATTTGTTACATCAGATTATTTCATTTAAATTTTAAAGCATGACATTTAAACCATAATATTTCCAAATGACATAATTACATGAATCATCAAATCAATCAATCAAAACATTAAAAGCATCATAAAAATACATAAGACACAAGTCATAAGATCAAAAATATCTCATCTATATATATATCACAAATATATATACATCATATCAAAACTGGATCGGTATGCCACAATCTATACCTCGACATACTCAATCCTCTATCAAAAATAATAAACACTATATCTCAATCTATACAATGCAAATAGTAGCTAGCCTCGAGAACCCCTCGAGCTCTCAGCCTCATCTCCTCCCTCGCCCTGAGGTGGACGAGGTGGCCCCATCGCAGTCTGTGTGGTACTGCGAGTCCTAGTCGTGGATCGGGATGAAGTCCTTGATGACCCCATCCTGATCGGATCCACGATGGTAGCCGGTAGTGGTAATCTCTCCTCCTCTGGCACCATATGGTGGTATAGTGTCTGATAAAAAGTGATCTAGGCAATAGCCCGTGCCAGCTCCCGAGTGCTCGCCCCTCCGCCTCGTGCTCTGAGGCGTGCAATCTCATCTCTGAGTTGTGTCACCTCAGCTCGATGGCTTGCAGCCTCCTCCTATAGGGTCTGCACCTGTGCTTGGAGACGGACCGTCTTCGCTCGAAGAGTCACTGTCTCACTACTCTCCCCAGTGTCAACACCCTTGCCCTTATCGGGCGATGGTGGCCTCTCTCTCTATGGAGAAGGGGGTCTCTCCTCCCTCCTCTCCTGCTACCGCGGCCTCTGCTGAGCCTGTGGTCTCCTTTGCTCTCTCCCACCATGACCCTGTGCCGCCTCAATGGTCGCCTGGCATCGCCTCCCCATTCGACGCACAACTACATGAATCATACCCTGAGCCCTCATCATCTGAGGAGGGTAGATGCCTGCATACCAGGCATCGTAGCCATCAGCTACTCCAGCATCGTCCCCATCCACTGGCTGAATGGGGGCATCATCTACGTCCTGACTCCAGAAGCGCTGCATATTTGGAGCCCCACTGACCGTAGTGTTATCCTAGATAGTTCGGGAAAACTCATAATCCCTGAGAGATGGGATCCCCTACTGTAGACCGAACTGTCACAAAACTCGGTCATAGCGATGGAGCTCCACCTCTCCCCTCTCCATCCTCAGCCAGCAAATTCGCCTGATGTGAGCCAGCTCCTATCCATCCTCGGCCCACCCTGGATGGCCCCTCCAAGGCCTCCAGGTGATCTGGTCCAGGACAAGGTCATCCAGCAGTCTCCGGGACATCGACAGATCAATCCGTCACTGTGCCCCTCTTTGGAGCCACCAGTAGAAAACTCGGGGCCTCTCCCCGTCAATCCTTGTCAAAGGAAGCCCTACCGGCCTCCGCACTACAATGTGCTCCCAGCACCAAACTTGTAGAAGCGATGTCATAACCAGACATCGGTCGCCCTTGTACACGACCCCATGCAGGATCCTGTACAATCGGCATAGCACAAAATTACCCCAAGAGAACCTGTAACCATGGTCACGCATGTCGCAGATCACATCTGCTAGCACCCATGGTACCCTGCACCCACTCTGGTGGCACAACAAAAGTCCACCCACCACTCCGGCCAAAACCTATGTGAGTCTGGATGCCCCAGGCATCTGATGCAGCGCCTCGATGTTCACTCCACCCTTCTCCAGGGTGAAGCTCGGATCGCCACACAACCGCATCATAGCATGGCCCTGATTGGTCGTAGGAGTGATCAACCGTCCTTGTATGGGGATCCTCAAAATCCTCCATACATCCTCCAATGTGGGAGTCATCTCCCCTGTGGGTAACCAAAAATAGGAAGAACCCGGATACCACCTCTCTGCCAGGGCTATCAGTAGCCCCATATCTGTAGAAACTTGTGGCATCTCTACCACATGCTGTAAGTCGGCTTGAGCTAGCTGATCCCGCTCTACCTGTGATAGAGCGGCCAAGTCATCTCTCAACCCACCGTATTTCCATTCTCTGCTCTTTAGTAAACCTCTCTGCAACATAAACAACAACAAAATACAAATATCATTAATAAAAACTCAAGTGATTTATAATGCAAGTAAAATTAGTTCAATTTTATACAAATGATGATATCATCCACTATTGGACGATATCGTCCCAAATTTGAGCAAAATCATCTCCGATTTTGCAAGCCGAAATCGTCCCTTATTTGACAAAATCATCCCCCTTTCGCCGATTTCGCCCTTCGATGAAATCGGCGAACTTGAGACGATTTCGTCGAAATCGGGACGATTTCGTCCCGACGACGTCGATGGCCCAAAAATGGCCATGATGCTCAAAATTTATTTAAAATCAACCTAAAAAGCATGTAAATTCAACTTAAACCATTCTAAGCTAAGTTTAGACTCTTACCCGTAGCCCGCATCGGACCTTTGTCGATCTGTGCGCTGTCTCCACCATTTTGCTTGCAGAGCTCTAAAAACCAGAAAAATGAACAATAAAAATGAATTAGGGTTTTACCCTATTTTTCTTAATTTTATTCAAAACACAATTAAAAACATTTTAAAATTTTGCTTTTTCACGTTTTTACCTCAAACGTTCGATTTGGGTAAAAACACGGAGGGGGCACCATAGTAAGTCGTCGTACGATTCGACCAAGAATCGTCGCCTAAAAATGGGAATAATTTTTCTTTCTCGTAGATCGAGAAGAACTCATCTTTAACGCATTTTCTTCAAAAAATTCGCTAAAGAGGGGGCAAAATGTAGCACCCTAAAATTGGCGCAGTAAAACCTTAGTAATTATATTTACTCTAGTAAATATTCAAATTCAAATTTCAACCTCCAAAACCGCTCCCAAACCGCCGCTTAATCCGTTTCCTCCTTTCCCGCACCATTTTTAGAGTTTGTTTTGATCGTTTGACGATATTGTCGCCGATCAGACGATATCGCCTTAGATCGGACGATTTCGTCTGGGCTAGGACGTCCAGATGATCTTGTCCCAAAATTGATTTTTCACAATTAGTCTTTGTTCCAACGGCGTCTCTAATCTAGGCAGAAGCATGTCTGCACCGTTAGAGACCCTCCCCGTTGGAGATCTCCCAAATAGGGATGATCTCCAACCTCCTAACCTCCCTCCTAAGCCTATTTAATCCTAAGCCCTCCCCTTAGCATTCCCCTAGCTGAAATTCCCTGTAACTTGAATTCTACACGCACTAGACATCCTAAATTACTATTTGCACTTGTTCTATCCAAATTTTGTTGTAGGTACCTTAGTATTTTTCAGCCGGAGCAAGCTTACATCATCGTAGACGATCCTATTCAGATCGGAGGTGATCTTGTCGAATCAGAGATGATTTCGACTGCAGTCCACATTGGGGGCAATCAGTGCCCACAGTTTGCATTTCTTCATCTTTTTTTCTGCTGTGCTATTCTGCATTTAGTTAATATTATGATTATTTATTGTTATTTTGCATCTTGGAGTTCACCCATCTAGATCAAATGGATAATTAAGTTATAATTGTCATTAAATCAATATAATGCATTCATGTTTCTATTTATAATTCTCAGTTTGATATTGTTATTGGCATTTTACACTGTTTCCCTTTGTTAGAATAGTTGCATTTTTTGCATTTTGTGTCTACTTCTCTGATTGTAGGTCTCTGACGAATTCATCTGACGAATTCATCGAATCTCAGACGATCTTGTCTGATAGCAGACGATCCTATCAAATCAGAGGCGATCCTGACTACTTCAAGAATCAGAATCTTCATCAGACATCCGGATCAGGTATGACTCTGTAATTTAGCCCTTTCTCTCTTTTTTCTGTCTAATTTTGTTCTCTGTATGCATTTAGTTTGCACTCCCATAATAGAACAACTTAGTTTCATTTGGCCAAACCTAGGACTTGGATGTTTAAGGCTAAAACTGAACACATTAAACACATTCCCAACCTAGGCATGGAAACTGCCATTAAAATTTTCTTGGTGAACCCACCATCCATCGAAAAATCACCATAATACACCTCCCTCGAGAGGTGGGACCTTCGCAAGGCCTCTCAGTCCGAGGTACCGCGCCATCCTTTTCCCATCCTCCTTTCAGGCACGGATCCTATAGCCTGAAGGTAGGGATGCAAAAAATTTGGAGCGATACATGTCCAGGTCCATGCGTTACACTTGGTAGATATTAAATATCCTAGAATCAACTATTCTTGGACTACTAAGAGGAGGAATCCCCATAGCATAAAGGTGAAGTTAGACCATTTTTGGTTTTACAGAAGGCATTTTTCAAATGGAATCTAAAATTTTATAATTTGGAGGATCCAATTTTGGATCACTTTCCCATTCTATTGGAAGAGGGGATCAAGACTTGGTAGCATCACAAACCATTTAGATTTGAAAACTTTTGGTTACAAAAGGAGGAACTTCAGAAGAAAATCCCATAGTGGTGGGAAGATGGACAACCAACATGAGGTACAAAATATTTAGAGTCCGAAAGCAACTCCATTATGTCAAGGATCAATTGAATCTATGGAGGTAAGATAACAAGTCAAACTTCTAGGACCAAAGAGCTCCATTGGTGGCTAGATAGGATGAGGTGCAAAAACTCTTTAGGGAAGGAAAAATCATAGAGCAAATCAAAAAAGAAGATTAAAAATTATGTAAAGTGGTTAAGGATATTGACAACCAAGAGGAGATATACTAGAAATAGAGAGCAAGAACCATTTGGTTATTGAAAATAAACAAACAAGATGGAAGATCTTTAGGATGAGAAAAATCACTCCTTTGATATAATCCTAGGTATGCATTTCCATTCAATGGACTATCTTGATAAATTTTTTAAGGAAATTATGGTGTAAGATGAAGAGGCTTAGAAATAAGTTCTTGTTGTTAAACCCTCTATTGTCTCTAAAGAATAAAATTAGACCCTACTTAAACCCTTTGATAGAGAGGAGCTAAAGAAGGTAGTCTTTGGTAAGCGTACAAGAAACATTCCAGGTCTAGATGGCTTCCCAATAGAGTTTTTTAGATATTTTGGGGCAAATTGGAGGAGGATGTCATGGTTGTTATAGAGGAGTCCAAAGGCATTAAAATAATGCTTAAATAATTAAATCATACATCCATTACCTTAATTATAAAAGGGGAGGAAGGAGTGTATATTTTAGATTACAAACCTATTGTCTTATGTAATGTCATACATAAAATAATCACAAAGGTAATGGCTAAGGGGCTAAAACCTATCCTAAATAACATTATCTCCTCAGAGTAAGGGGGTTTTATAAAGGTAAGGATAGGTATTGGATGGTGTGGTTCTAGCTCAGGAGGTAATCCATTCAATGCAAAATTTAGAACTAAAGGAATGTTCATAAAATTAGATATGTCAAAGGCTTATGATAGGGTAGACTAGAGTTTCTTGTAAAGGATGATGAAAACCTTTGGTTTTTCTCAATATTGGATAGAATGGGTCATGATTTACATCTCTACTCTAACATATACAGTGTTAATCAATTATATTCCCTTGAAACAATTTGGATCCACTCAAGGCCTTCATTGGGGAGATCTTTGTTCCCCATATATGTTTCTCCTATTGACCAAAGGCTTGGGTAGAATCATCTTGACTTGAAGATAATAGAGTTTGTAAGCAAATATCAAGGTGGGTAAGGAGTTTTGACTCATTTATAGTTTGTGGATGACACAAGATTTGTGGAAGTGGTGAACCTTAGAAAAGCAAGAATTAGAGACACTCTTAATGTTTACCTTAGGGTGACAAAAAAGGTCATCAATGATAAGAAATCCAAAGAGGTATTCTTCAATATTGATCAAAGGCTTTAGGATAGAATTTAAAAGATCTTGGGATTCACAAGCACTTCTCTCCTAGTGGTCTATTTGGGGGTCCCTTTGCATTTAAAAAACTGAATATAGTTATCTAAAGGAATATTTTGAATTGTATCAAAGAAAGAATTAACCATTGGTCTCACAAATGGTTAAACTTTGGGGGTAGATTAATGTGTTTGTAGTTAGTCATTCAAGACATACCAATTTATAAATTTTCTATCCTTGCTGCCACAAATACCATATGGAAATAGTTGGACAAGATGGCTAGAAATATTTCTTGGGAGGAGTAAAAGGAGAGAGAAAATGGGTATTAGTAGGTTAGAAAAAAGTAATCCAGCCCAAGGCAAAGGAAAATTTGGGACTGAGGACATCAAAACTAAGTAATAAAGCTTTGGCTAGAAAGCTTTATTGGAGGTGGATCTTCCAACCAACTTCTTTATTCAATAGATTTTTAACTAGTAAATATTTGGGATAGGTGAGTCATTTCCCTTTGGATGGTGATGGGTCCCTAGTGTGGTAGGCTCTACGGTTAGCATCTTAAGTAGTGAAATATGGATTATATTGAAAAGTGAGGAGGGGAGAAGACATTATTTTGGATAGATTGTGATCAATATCCACCTATCATTATTAAATTTTCATAGCTAGGACTAGTAAAAACAACCATGGAAAGTAAGGGTTGGATCAATATTGAAAGTTATTTCAACACCAAAAAATTGGGGCATTATAAGTTTAAGTGGTTTAAGAAGTTGTATGAGTGGCTAATTCTAATCTCTTTGGAATTAACACCCATCATGACTAGGATGGGTGTTAATTTCTCATAGGTAGAGATGAGGAGGATGAATTAGCTTGGGGCTATGGGAGCCTTGGATTCTACATAGTGAAGGATGAATATGATAAGATCCTTCCAAAACCTCCTCCTCATGCATATCAAGTTGAGTATTGGAGAAATATTTGATAGTCCAAGGGTTGACCAACAATAAACTTCATTTCCTAATAGTTCATGCACAATGTAATTCTTTGTTTTTAATAATATTATACGTAGAGGAATCATTGGTTCATTCCAATGTGTTTTATGCTATAAAAATGAGAAAACATTTGATCACTTGATGTTTGAGTTCCTGTTCATGCACCAAACTTGGGAGCAATATTTTTTAGCTTATAAAATATGAGCCAATGGTGATTTGAACTGGATTAATGTTTGGGAAATATGGAAGAAGGGCATATTTAAATTTAAAACTCTTCATATTGGGTGGAAGCTTGGATTAAATTTTATTTGGTGGTAAGTATGCTTGGAGAGAAATGTTATTTTTTTTAGAAAAACCTTGTCATCCTTGGATGGTGTCTAGCAGGTCATTTGGAGCAAAGTCACAAAAACTATGGTAGTTTATGCTAAAGAGGAAACTTGGGCTAATATAGGGACAAAGGTCATTTGGAGTAAAGTCACAAAAACTATGGTAGTTTATGCTAAAGAGGAAACTTGGGCTAATATAGGGACAATGGATAATGAAGTCAAAGTGCAAGAGGGATAGGATAGAGGTAGTTGAAAAACACCTTCAAAATACTAGATTGAAATTAATATTGATGGAGCTGTAAAAGGTAATCCAAATAAAGCTAGAATTGGAGTTGTCTATAGGAATCATGTTGGCACAATGCTCTATTAGGAACTGCAAGGCTTGGGCAAGGCCACAAATAATGAAGCAGAAGCCTTAGTTATCAAATTTGCTTCTATTTGGGTAGTAAGACAAGGTTATAGGAGGATAATCATAGAATTTTATTCTCAAATCTTGGTAGGAGCTTTGGATTGCATAAGAAACTTTTCTTTGGAGACATGGAGGTTGAGAATTATCATCACCCAAATTAAGGATTTGTGGAGGGAATTAAATAATGTGATTTTAATTTATGTAGGTAGAGCTTAGAATAAAGTGGTGGACTTCTTGGCTAAGATGGATACCAAGAAGAAGGTAGGGGTTCATATTGAGGATGAAAAGATTAGGCAGGTTGTGAACAAATCAAGTGTTTGGCTAATTTTGACATCCATTGTAGATGTATGGTTTAAAAAATTTAGCTCTAATAAAAATCTCCTTTTAGTGTTGTAATAAAAAATGGTTAGTTCTTAAGATCTTAAATTTTAAAATTATGAAATTTTGTTAAAAAAATAAAAAAAGAAACCAATGCTCTTGCTAACTAAAGTTGAAAAAATCTTATCCCAACTTATAATCTTATCCTAATATAATTAAAAAAATAAATTAAAAAACCTATAAATTTATAAATCCATCCTTAACTTGACTTGTCGTTATCATTATATCTTAATATTATAAAATTTAATGTATCCCTTTAAAAAATGTTGTACAATAATCGTAATGGTCTCAAAGTTTAATGCAACTATTCCTTCGAAAACCCTCCAAATATTGTCTAATGAAAGAAGCTGACCTTCTAAGAAGATGGAAGTTTAGGTTTCTATGGTAAGATTTTAAACCACGTCATTTTTTATTGGGGCAAACTGGCATTTCCATCCACCTTGTAAAGTTTCCTAATAATTAACTGCCAAGAAATATATATATATATATATATATATATATATATATATATATATTTAATAAGAATCCGCAAGTTCCAACGAAACTGTTTAGAAGATCTCGTTCACGGGTTTACTATGAAACAGTTGACTTCTACCAGAATGACAACGGCTTTTGCCACGCATCACAAGGACATTCCTCAGATATTTACATGAACAGCAAAATAATGAAGTTAGAAAATTTTTATAAAACATAAAGGAGTCGTTTTATGGTAAATTTAAGGTGGAAGTCCAAAAGATTGATTGAACTTCTCTTTGGGAATGGATTCAATATGATAAAAAATTGCAAATTGGTCTCTGGACTAAAGGTTTATATGGGCAAAACCCATGCAAGGTGTCTCTTTTTTTGGCAAGTTGGCACATTGAAAGTGAGCTGCTATCACCTCAATCGCGCAAAGTCAAGTTTGTTTGTATGGAATATGATGAATAATAAGATTTTAGATAAGGATTGTATTTGTATGGAAGATGATGAATTGTAAGATTCTGGATAAGGATTCTATCTTCCATATTGTTTGGCAATTGAAAAAAATGGAATAATTAAATGAAAGAAAAGCAAAACTCATTCATGAACTTGCCGTCTTTGCCGTCATGTAACACAGGAAAGTCGTAGATTTTACACTTATGAACAGGAGTGCATGTGCAATAAAGGGAGATAATGCAGGAAAGTCATAGCAATGAATGTGAGATATTTGTATATGAATCATAATTAAATTAATTTAAAAAAAAATTATTAAAAAGATGTATGATAATTGGTATTGACTAGTTTTAATTCTTAGTTATAAATCATAATTAGACTAATCAATTAATTTAGAAAAATTATTAGAAAAAATATTCTATTAAAAAGATGTATGATAGTTGGTATTGACTAGTGTTTGTAATGAAGAAGGTTTATATTAAAGAGGATTAATCATACAAAAAGGGTAAAAAGGGTGGGTGAAATTGAGCACACCCCGAGTCCATGTGTTCAAAACCACACTATCTGCTGACCATGTAGTTAGGAAGACAACAACAAAACAACTTTAAGCTATTACATTATAAACATCAAAAGAAAGCAGGCATGCAAGCATTTAAGCATTGTCCGACGCCGCCCCAACTACCACCATTATCTGGTTCAAAATGGCTCCAACCATCATCAACAACACCATTGTCCTCTTGAATCTCCGTTTTCCCATGAGGCACGACAGCCTACGGGGGAGGAGAAGAAGAACCATCTCCCCAACTCACCGCCGGAGTCAAAGGCACAGAACGAGCATTCAAATCCCATGTATTGGTATGAATAGAAGTCAGGGGACAAACATCTGTAGAGTTGCATTTAGCAGCACGAGGAGGCTGCAGCCAGTGTCGAGCATTGCCACTTGAACGTGAAGGGCCGCTATCTTAGGACCCAACACCAATAGACCGAGGACCGGGTGGAAGGATTCTTAGTTAGTTATGAATAATAATTAGACTAGTCAATTAACTTAGAAAAAAAATTCTATTAGAAAGATGTATGATAGTTGGTATTGACTAGTTTTAATTCTTAGTTAGTTATGAATCATAATCAGACTAGACTAGTCAATTAATTTAGAAAAAAAAATCTATTAAAAAAAAAATTCGATGAGAAAGATGTATGATAGTTGGTATTGACTAGTTTTAATTCTTAGTTAGTTATGAATTATAATTAGACTAGTCAATTAACTTAGAAAAAAAATTATATTAAAAAGATGTATGATAGTTGATATTGACTAGTTTTAATTGTCAAGTATATATAATGGAACTTGTTTTTATGCTATCATAACAAGATTTAAAAAAAAAAAAAATTATAAATAAAAATTTGTTTGATGTTCAAAACCTTTTCATGAGTCTAATATATAGACATAATTCTCTTAAGAGGTTAATATGATGTAGTAATATAAGTGGAGAATACTTTAATAGCAAGTGTAAAATTTATGGAAATGTTTTTTTATGTACACTCACACACGTTGTGGTTTGAAACTTGAACCTTCTTGCAAAATATTTTTAGATATGGGTTTAATTTTTTTTAGGCAGATGTATTTTATTTTTTTTATTATTATTTAAATATAATTGTAATTTTTATAATTATTGTGGAAAAAATTGAATACATTATCTATCATTAAAGATAAAAATTATTTATATCTGCCCATGTAGAGGAGTTGGAGTGCAAGTGGGTAGTTAAACCTCTCTAGTTGCTGAGAGGCCCAGATTCAAATCTCTCGCCTCACATGATATGTTATGTAATGGTTCCCTCGTGGTCACACTCTATTTACCCCTTGTGGCCACCACCAAAAAAAAAAAAAAAAAAAAGATAAAAATTATTTATAAAATATATTATTTATGTCAATATATGAATGAAATATGAAATATAAAAGATTCAAGATATGGTTAGTGTGAGAAATCCTTAAGATCAAGGCTAGGCATCCACATCCCACCATGACCTCTCATAAGGAGGAGAGTTGAGCTTATCAATAGGAAATTCATTGTCCCTTGAGACCATTTTTCAATGAGTTTATGCAGAGTCATGGTCCAATCACAAATATCTATTAACGATGAATTTTTGATTTCATATTAAAGGTGGACTTCAACAAAAGAAATGAATATAATATTTTATTTATTTACAATGATTATGTTTTATAATAATATTTTTTTAATGTTAATCGTAGTAAATTAAGATAATAAAACAATTGTTTTTAGAACAATTTATTGTTTTAATATCTCTTATTCAAAGAAAAAGAAAATTGAAATCTTAAATTTTGATTGCATTTATTAACAACTATAATAATATTTTATAATGACATTGATATCTTTGAGGATATTAACAACAATCTTCTAGAAAAAATAACTCAAGCTCTCTTCATAATAGAGAAAGTGAATTCAATAAAGAATTAATAAGCATTATACATTTTCCATGTGTATTTAAACATTATTAATAAGAGAAAGAATTTAACCAAGGATTAAATAAGTAGTTTTTTAGGTTTTTAAATAGTCACATCATATATTTAGACTTGAAATTCTTTAATGATTGGTTGAGATGTTAAAGTCTTAAATACATTTTATAAAAATAACTATATAAAACATGTATTTAAAATTATTTAATTTTATTAATTCTCTTAATTTTTTTAAAGCAAAACTATGTCAATTAAGGAAAACATAAAATTATAATCTCGCAAAAAAAATTATGTATTAATTTGACATTATGACTAGACTCTAAGTCGGTTTGGTGAGCTTTTCTAGGGATTTTAGGATGAGAATGCTAGGGTTTTGAGTATCAATATGGTTTCCAATCCTCACGGACCAATGCACAACATTAGTTTCATAGAAGGGAATGCATGTGATAATGACTCCTCTCAAGAGACTATGCATAGTCTTATGTTGAGAATGGTCCACAAGATAACCCTCGTTCTCCTGATGTAATCCTTTTGTTGGTTGAATTTGATTCTGCATGTCACTATTTAGAATCATTCATTTTTATTGGGTATTTTGTTGGATGCATTCCTAACTATCTAGAATCATTCACTCTTGTTGGGTATTTTTTGAATGCATCCCTAATGAGTCTTCCTTTAGGGCCTCGGTTAACACAACTTGGACTCCTCATGGAGACTAGCTAATGATGGTTCAAAACCTTACAAAAGGGTTTTCTTTTGTTTCATTTTGTGGAAACATCCCATGCTAAAGCAGTTTATGAGCATGACCCTTGGTAGATGAGAAGCTCTCTGCTTGTTTTTCTCCACCTATGACTTTTCTATTTTTGAGGAAATATCTACCAAAGTCCCTATGTGGGTGGAATTCCTAGGACTCCCTCTACCTTTGTGGCCCTTTCTTAGTCGCATAGCAACCCCTCTAGGGTGTGTCATTTTGGTGGATTCAAACAATTTTTTTTCACACCCTCAAAAATGTGTTTGTGTAGAGATTAATATTTCTCAAGATCTCAAGGAGACTATTGACATACAAGTTAGTGACACTTTGCTATTCCAATGGGTCCTCTACATTAATTTGTCCAACACATATTTTCAGTGCTAGTCCTCAACACACAAGATCATATATTGTCCCTTGATGATGCATAATAGGGACAAGTAGAGACCCACCACACCAATTGCGCCCACTCCTCAACCGTGGATGTTTGGACGATTGTGGGAGGGCATAAAAATGTATGTTTGGCTACTTCTAAAGGTACACAACCTAAAGGCTTGTTAGTCCCCTAGCTAAAACTGCCAACAATGAGGCTTGTTAGTCTCAACAGGTTCATACCCCAAAGGATTGCAATAGTGGTTGCGTCACAGTTTATCCAATCGACCAATCCTCCATACATTCCTTCCTAGCTAGTGCAAGCTGCTCTTGCAGCTTGACAAGGAGAACTGTAGAAGAGGATATCTGTAGAAGAGGAGATTTGTAGAAGAAGATGTCACTCCATAGAAGAAAATTTGTATGACCAGTGTTCAGTTGGGAAGTTATGTTCCTGATTCATCCAAAAACTATAGTGTATTCGAGTATCTTAGTGGCAATGAGGATATGTCATTGGATGCAGAGCCATCATTGATGGAATTGGTGGTTCCTACGGAGAAAGCAAAATCTAAATATCCCTCCCTTTCTATGTGGTTTCGATGTTCTCATAGTCCTCGATAGGGAAAAGAAGATGGAGACAATCTACCCGAAAAGAAGTTTCACCCATTTGACCCAACAATTCTAATACCTTTGAGACATTGAATTTGAAAAAACATAGGATGATAGAGCAATAAGTCTACTTGGTGTCTAGAGTTACAGTTTAGGATATTTTTACTCTCGTTTATTTTTCTATGTTTAGTTATGTTTTTTTTTTACCCTTTTGAAGGATGGTTCCAGTTTTGATTATATAAATGGTCTTGCTCCCTTAGTTGTGATATTTCCAACTCCTTTTTATTGTAACCTCTTCTAATAAAAAAATTATAATTTTTTTTGAAATGTTAAGACAATAATTATTATTCATTATGTATGGAATAGAATTAGAAAAATATTCATTATATATATATATATATATATATATATATATATATATATATATATATATATATATAAGTTTTAAGAAAGTTATTGGTATAATTAAATTTGATTATTAGATTTTAACTAAATCATTATATAGTTTTACAACGACATCCAACTCTTATATCACTCACTTCTCTTCAGCCTTAAATGTTGGAAGTAATTCTTGATCCACAGATTTTGTATATCATATGTCATTTTATTTACTGTTTTTCTTACTTTATTTTATCTGGAGCTGCATTAGGCACTCCCATTAGATAAATATTAATACAAATTCAAATTCAAATATATATTTTAGAAATTTTAATTAAAATCCGCTCATGTAGAAGAGTTGGAGAGCAAGCGGGTAGTTAAAAACTCTCCAGTTATCGAGAGGCCCAGGTTCAAATCTCTCCCCTCACATATTGTGGATATGTTGTATATAAAGGGTTCCTCATCAAAAAAAAAAAAAAAAAATTAATTAAAAAATATATTTATAAATAAAATATTACTTAAAATATAATAAAAATTAAACTCTTTAACCTATAGTGTTAATATTTTATTTTTAAAATTTAAATTCGTTCTTGTCTCATCTATTAAAAAAAATGGTTGTAATTAGATAGGTCCTTAATTCTGCATTACCAAACTATCTCCTGAATTGAAATATATATATATATATATATATATATATATATATATATATATATATATCATTTGACTTTTTAATAAGTATTTACCCCGGTCACAGATTTTTTAAAGGAAACATTAGCTTTAACCATCTCTTGGTTGTCCTGTTGCAGTGCAGTTCTGTTCCAGTTATGAAAACTGCCTTCCAAAGGAAGGAAGTAAAACGAAATCTCTCCTTTTCACGCTGTCCTGGTTACCTTCCATATAAAGATGGACACTTACTCTTCTAATGTGAAACTTCAGCTCATAAAAGATATTATTATGGTACTATTCAACCTCTCATTAGAACCCTAATAAAAAAATTTGCCTTTCATTTTAACATTTAAAAAAAAAATTAATTAAGCAAAGAATATACAGGAATGCTTGTTAATAAACTATTCTAACCTGATTCCTTCGAAAATTAAGGCTTCCACTAATCATTCTTCTTATTATTAAATAAAATTACTTACCTTAAAACCATATTCAAACCTTTTTTTTTCAAAAACCTCACCATAGGAAATAACTCATTTCCCAGCCCATGGTATACCTCAAATCACAGTCCCGGTCAAAGCCAGCCTTGAATCCCCACGCCCTGTCCTTGCAACAAACTAAAATGAGGGAACACCACTACTCTTTTTCCTCCTCCACACTTCCCAAAAAGCTATAGTTGGTTAAAATAAAAAAAATATCATCCAAAGGAATTCCCCCGACGTCGGCAGGCATCCATCCCAAACCCCACCCCGGCCCCCAAACCCTACCCCGCAGAACTCCTATAAAACCTCCCCTCCACCCTACATAAATCCATCCATCACGGCCCTTCTCACCCTGTCAAGAAATCCTTTTCCTACTTTTTCTTCCTGATCACATACGGCAAGTCAGCCGGCTCCACACCCGGCCATGACGAAGGCCCGGGCTCTCTTTTTCTTGTTGGTCATTCTGGTTTCGACCATGCCGCCCAGCATCGCCTGCGGCTACTGCCCGCCCCCCTCAGGCGGCGGCGGCGGCTCCCACCATCCGCCCAAGGGCAAGCCCCCCAAGGTGCCCGGTCCACCCGGCTCCGGCGGCAGCCCGGGCGGCTCCCCGCCCAAGCACAAGCCGCCCGTCGTCACCCCGCCCAAACACAAGCCGCCCGTCATCAGCCCGCCCAAACACAAGCCGCCCGTCATCAGCCCGCCCAAATACAAGCCACCCGTCGTTAAGCCTCCCACGCCGCCCTACACGCCCAAGCCGCCCGTCGTCACCCCGCCCATCGTCACCCCACCGGTGGTCACCCCGCCCGTCGTTAAGCCCCCCACGCCGCCCTCTGGCGGGTACCCACCCTACACGCCCAAGCCGCCCACCGTGCCCGTCACGCCCGTCACGCCGCCCGGATGGGTGCCACCGCCGAGTTCGCAGTATTGCCCGAGGGATGCATTGAAGTTGGGGGCGTGCGTGGATCTGCTGGGGGGCCTGGTGCACGTGGGGCTGGGGGATCCGGTGGTGAACAAGTGCTGCCCGCTGTTGAAGGGGCTGGTGGAGCTGGAGGCGGCCGTGTGCCTGTGCACGACGATAAGGTTGAAGCTGCTGAATCTGAACGTGCTGTTACCGCTGGCGCTGGAGCTGCTGGCGCAGTGTGGACAGACCGCGCCGCCCGGGTTCACCTGCCCCCCGCCTAATTACTGAAAGCAGGTAATGGGGGAATGCCGTTTTCAACATAGCAACTACAGCAACTACACACTGGAGATAGAGTTGTCCTCGTTTTGCTTTCTGGACAGATCTTGTTTTCAACATGGCAACTAGACACTATGGAGTTTATAGCAACTATACACTGTGGAGGAGTTGGAGTTGTTGTCGTTTCGCTTTTTGGGCAGTCCTCCTATCTTTGTTGAGTAGAACAATTAATTTATGTCTTCCACTTTTTTAAAAGAAAGTATGTGACCAATAAGCTGTTGTGGTGTTGGTAGACGTGATGGGTTTGGGATGCTGTTTTTGTTTTTGTAATATTGCATTTTGTGGGAGTTGAGGGGTATTGTCTGTTGGAGTTGTTTTGGGGAGCATTGTTTTTGTTTTTGTGTGGACTTGAGGACGCCCTTGGTTTTGTGTCTTGCAATGTGAGAGTTGAGGGGGACGTGGGTTGAAGTTGGTTTGGGTTTGCGGTGGAGTTTTTTTTGTTTTGTTTTAGGGTGGTGGATGGGTGAGTGTGGAGTTTTGTATGTTAATATGTGTGGGGGCTTGTGTTAGGGGTGTGGGAGAGAGCTGTTATTACACAAATAGAGACGGCTCTACCTAGATGTTTTAGATGTGTGGGAGAGATTCTTGCTCTTTATGTTCGAGTTGGTGCATGTGCTTGCCACTGCTATGGTCAGAAAGATGGATTGTGGGTACATGTGAATCCTCCTGCTTGGCCTTTTCCTCCTGTGTTTGTGTGCAGTGTGAGTTGGTGTGATGATGCATTATGTTTGAGTTGGTGCTAAAACAATGAAGTTTAGATGAATCCTTTTTGGTGCAATGGGGTTGTTTCTATGATTAGGAAAACTACTGTGAGATATTTTGAGATTGTTTCGTATCATCAGAAAAACCACTGTAAACTTTACTATTTGAACTGAACCTATAGCATTGCTAGCTGCATTTTTAAGCCTTTTAAAGTTGGCTATCTAATCCTATCATTGAGTCCATCTGTGTAAGAAAATTGAACACATCTTTATTGGTGGGTTTAGATGACCATTCAAGCATTTTAATAACAGTAACCTTACTTCAGACATTCTAGAGTTGTTAATAAACTTTAGCATTGTCTAATCAGCATGCAATTTGTCCCATACATGTCGGTGCAGAATCTGCAGATGAATGTAGTCACAGGGGAGCTTGAAAACTGGATGGACATTTTCCTTTTACACTTCTTCAGGATTTCTCTGTACTTATAAGAGTGATTTGGTTGATTGCAATCTATTTGTAAGAATCTCCGTGCTGTTGATGGGATAAGTTTTCAAATTGACTAGCTTGGTGAAACTAACTGAATGGTGTAGATTGCTTGTTCTATATATGCAATAGATCTACAGCTTTTGATGCAGTGCATCATTGCATATGGCTAAAGTTGTTTTTGTCGTATGCTTGTCAAAAACACATTTTCCACTCTTGATGTTCTGGAGTTCTTTGTCAGAGTAGAATCTTTTCCTGACAATTCCAACCATGGTTTATATTTTCTATATCTTGGTCTATGGCTTGGAGATTTCCTCTAGTAAATGTCTTGCCCAACCACAACACTGGCTTTAGCCGTCTAGATTCGTTTCCACATGCAGGGCGGGAATCTCTTTTTTTGGTATTGTTGAGCATACCTAATGTGTTCACAAGTCTAATGGTATATTTCAAGATTGGAATTTTCTTTAAGATTAAAGTTTTTGTTCTGAAAAACGTTTTCAACACGTGATGGATTGTTGGGAATGGTATTGCATGGCAAACGTTTTCAACACGTGATGAAAAAAGGTTTGCTTTATTTAATGTTAAAAATAGATTTTTTTTTTTAAATATCAATACGAATTGGTAATATCGTTGAAATAGGTAACATTCATCGAATAGGTAACATCCATCGATAAAATAGATTCTCCTTTATTTGATGGTACTTTTCAGGTACTTTGTAGTTTGTACCACCTTTCTCTTGGATATTGTGTATATGGTTTCAAAGGTTATTATCCATGCCAACTTTTGTTTTACTTTTTGGTCTTTCCTTTGAATCTGACTTATTAAGGTACTGAACCGACCTTTTTGTTCAATACAATGAAAGTTCTCATGTACTGCTTTTTGCTATCTTTCCCTCCTATTCTGTAGGGAAAGCAAATCTGGATTCTGTTTGGGTTGGTTTTTTTTAACTATTGTGTTAATTTAGGCCTCTAAAAGTAATGATGGCTTGTATGTTGCTAATGGGATTTTAGCTAGGAAGTGGGTGCCTGGTTGAGAGTCAGGCAGTTGGCCACATCAATATATATTTGTTTGGTTCTCTCAAGTCCTTTACTCTGATCTTACTAAGCACCTAGTTTCTTATGTTTTTAGGATGGTGTTCATAGATTCCTATGTTTTCAGGATGGTGTTCATAGATATAGCCAATATAGACCTCACAGGAATTTGAGCTCATTCAAGCAGGTTTCCATGGCATTTCTAGTACCCATTATATATTTCCATTGTTTTAACATATGTAACCTTTGACTCTGTGGGGGCATAAATTAAAAAGAAACAAAAAAAAAATAGACACCCAAGTCAATCCATCTTCTAGTCTATTTCTTTTGCCTTGCAGTTCGATCATTGCACTCAAATCTGCTGTTGCATATTCGTGTGTGCGAACTTTTTTCATGATAGTATCTGTTTGTCTGCCTACCTTTGAGATGTGTTATTACCTTATTCTCTGCCACATATGAGGTATATACTTTATATTAAATGGTCCCTTATGCACAACATGGATAATTTCAGATCTGAGCTTGTGGCAGTTTATAATTTATGGGTCAGCATTAGCAATCTGTTTTCAAGTTTTACTTGCTTGTCTCTTGACATGATTAGCACTGTCATTGTTCTCTGATCATTTTCACTATTTAATATGATTACATAATGTGATGAATCTGATGGTTTGTTTTACTTGATTTTTCAGGAAAAGCAGTGAGAGAGCTTGCCTTGAGGACATCAAGGATGTCTTGCCTGCCCTAGTACTTCAAGTTTTCTGGTTTAATCATTCACCTAAATATAGTTACAACTGTCACAGTTTGAACCTTGACGTCCATGAAATTGTGTTGTATTTGTATTTGGAGTGGTCTTTTAGAGTATTGTTGTGTGTTGTGAGGTTTTCTAGCGTTTTCTGCTGATGGAGGCAGAAAAATAAAAAATAAATAAAAAGAAAAGATTGTTCTGCATGTTTACATGAGTTTGATTTGATTTTCTCAATAAAAAAAGACCAAGAATTTGTTTCAAATTTTCTATGATACATGTCTCAAATCTCAATATATCTGATGGTACCATTATCTAAAGAAACAAGACAAGACTGACACGAGAATGACACATCCGTATATTGAACGTGAAATCGTGAAATCACGGGAGACAAATAGTACATAGACATTTGGATGGAAATTATTCTATAACATATTAAGAAATGTGGAAACTGTCAACATCTCAAACTTCCACAGCTCACACAGCTCACATGAAGACTCTGTATATATATATATAAATTCTTCATGAAGGTGTTCATGCTTTGAAGCTGGATAATAAATTATCTTGTGCACGATAGATAAGGAGAGCAATATAACGTTTTTTTAATAATAGATAAATGAATGACAGCTTTAAGCACATTAAAAAGAAGGGGATTCTTTGCAGTCTTTTGTGACTATGTATACCATAATTTAATTTAATAGATATTTGGTATATAAAGGTTTAAAGTTCTAATTTTAAAGGCATGATATATAAGTTTCAATTTTTTTTTAAGATTTTGAGTTTAAAAGAATACAAAATAATTTAATTTTATATATTATATAAATTTTAAAAACTAATTAATTTAATGTAATAATAAAATAATAGTAATTAATTTATTTTTAATATTTTACAAAAAAATTATATAAGGTTTGAATTTTTTTATTAGATGAAAAGAGGGGGTTTTTGAAAGGGTCCTTAAATTTTTTATATATATACAAAGAGGAATAGAATAAGGTAAAAAACCAAGCTTTATTCGGAAGAGGACAAGAAGAGGGAGGGAAAATGATAGCATGCCAACAAAAAATTAGTCCACAACCATTAGAGAGAAAAACAATAGAGAAGGGCATCCAAAGACTTTTCAATCAAAACTGAACCAGGTCAGAGCAAGCTACATCATATCTTTCTCTGATCTACCATGGTTATTTTTAAAGTAGTTCATAACCCAAGAGATTTCATCCACATAAATGGTTGATATCTTCATAGACCTACTCTTAGATAAACATAAGATTCCTGGTCGGTTCAAGGCAACAACATAATAGAATAAAAGACACAAGTTGCACATAATATCAAGAGCCATCCATGAATCTTGTAAAGTATTTTTTAATGATAACATTGAGATTTTGAGGGAAATTTTCCCTCCAAGTAATAAAATTTTCCTTATGAACTCCTAAATTGGCCATGAAATCAATTGCCATGTTTGCTTCTCTGAAAATGTGTTGGCACTAAATGTTATCAAAAGCTCTTAGGATTCAATTTGACTCAACCATTAAATTTGCAATGATTCATCTAGGATTATGGATGTCATTGCGAATTTTGATTAAGTTAAGGGAGTCTCCCTCAATAATTACCTTCTCGAAATTTAGATATTCCAACAAAACAAGACCTTGGAAGAGGGTCTTCGCCTCAAAAAAGTAGTTGTACTGGGTTCTAAGGTTCTTAACATAGACCAAAATAATATTCCTTTTATTATGTCTAATAATTACTCTGGCACCTACTAGTCCTAGATTTCCTTTTGAGGCTCAAGAACACAAGCTTATACTGAGAGGGGGGTGAACAGTATAAGACCACTTTTTACTTTCTTTCCAAATCAATATCAATTAATGTCCTTAATTGCAATAACCAAATATAGCAGTGTGCATTAATAACTCAGATAGCAGTAGTAAGCAAGAGCACAAGTCACCACACACAATTGAGACACAAGATTTAACGTGGTTCCCCCAATGTGGGGTACTCCACTAGATAATCTCCTTATAATATTTCACACAAAAATAAGGATCCTTATCCAATACAATGATTTCTTTGATCTTCTCAAAGCTAGGCAATAACAAGTTCACACAGAACTTGTCCAAATCTGAATAACAAGCTCACACAGAACTTGTCCAAAACTGAATAACAAGCTCACACATAACTTGTCCAAATCTGAATAACAAGCTCACATAGAACTTGTCCAAATCTGCTCTAACAAGCTCACCAAGAACTTGTCCAAATATGCTCTAGCAAGCTCACCAAGAACTTGCCCAAATCTGCTCTAACAAGCTCACCAAGAACTTGTCCAAATATACTCTAGCAAGCTCACCAAGAACTTGCCCAAATATGCTCTAGCAAGCTCACCAAGAACTTGCTCAAATCTGTCCACAAATCTGTCCCAAAACTATCCACAAAGCTGTCCACAAAGTTGTCCACAAAGCTGTCCCAAAACTGTCCATAAAGTTGTCCCAAAATTGTCCACAAAGCTATCCACAAAGGCCTTCTCAAAGGCTCAATCAATCATGCTCAAGTAGCACTCAAATCTCATCCACAAATCTATCAAGGTAAAGCTTCAAATATGAACTCAACAATGAATGGCAATGTACTCTTCAATGGATGACAACAATGATCCACAATGATCTCAACTCAACTCAACTCAACTCATAGAAGCATAAAGAGAATTGTTAGAGACTCAATATGTTCTAATCTCAATCTCAACTCAAATCAGAATTATGGAATAGTTTGTTTCATGGAACTTGACCAATCACCTCACACAATCACTTGACTAGGCTCAATCAACTCAACTCAACCAATCACCACAAGGGACTACTCTTTCTCACAAAAACCCTAGTCCAAGCATGTATCAACCAACTCAAATGTTTCCAACAATGCTCAACCACAAATCTCACATAACAATGATACTCATGTTCTTTTCAAGTTCTTTCACAACCAATGGGCTTCAATAACTATGCTTATAAAACAAGGTTTAAACACAACTCTCAAACTAGAAAACCTTGAAGCATTCAACCAACCACTTTCGAAAAGGAAACCACAATCAATCCTTTTCACTCCAATGATATTTCAGAAATCAACCACCATAAACAATCAATAGGAGAATGTGCCCATACCTTTTTGATGCCAAGAAGTTGTCCACAAAATCTGCCACACTAAACACAACTTTCCTTTCCAATCTCAATAAGGGTTAGTGGACTTCAAATAATAATCACAAGATAAGCATAACTCAATTTACACCTTTTTACTCCAACTTAATAAACACATCCACCAAAGTCCTTTTTAATAAAAACCCTTATCAAAAATAATAATCAATAAGGCTCTCAAAAATATTTTATAACAACTCCTTATTTCTCCTAAATCTTAATTTTTCAATTTCATGAATATCAAATTTAAATCAACAACTCATCCACCTCTGAAATAATAATCACAACCCTTATAAAAATAAAGTTTAATTAAAAACTTTAATTATTCCTTAACCACCTTATAACTCCTATCCTAGGGCATCAACGAAATTAATTAGAGCAAAACGTAATTACCTCCTCAAGGGGATTCGAACCCCCAACTTGCACACACCATGAGCGCCTTAGCCATGGCTAAGGTTGCCACATGAGCTAGCCGCTCATTCGAAAGGAAAAGGCATGACGTGCCTTAAGTCCTTCCTCCCTTCCACGCAAACCAAAAGCGCTTCGAGCACTTTCCTTCCAATGCCTTCGAATGCAGTCAAGGAGATTCGAACCTTGACGTAAAGCGTTGCCACACACCTTAACAAAAATCCAATTGCCAATGCACCACTCTGCCCATAATGTCTTGGGCTTTCGACCAACCTTGGATTTATTCGTTGTCTCCCTTTTCAAAATGATTTTTGCATGAGCTCTCTTCGGATGCTTAGCCAACGATTAACACAAGCAAGGATTAATTTCAAATGAACCTTAGGATCCCCCTTTATATAGTCTTCTCCTCATTTTTGATGACGTCGGTGCATTATTGATTTTCCCTCTTTCTTTAGATGTCGGTGCTAACTTTAATTTTAATTTTAAATTAAATTTTAAATTTTAAATAATTAAAATTTAAACTAAATATTTAAAATTAAATATCTCCATCACCGGGGCACCTTTTTCGATGAAACGAAAGGCCAACCTGGGTTTTAAGAAAAACCCATTTCAAATCTGCCATCCATGGTTTTAAATAAAACCTTTTATTTTTCCTACCTTGGTTTTCACAAAAACCCTAATTTTATCCATGCTTTCCAAAATATCATTTGCCCATCAAAACTCAATGTGATCCATATGACATCAATGATTCATGTGACATCAATGACAACATAAAATAACTCAAATTGCCAACAATCTCCCCCTTTGTCATTGATGGCAACACCTCTAAAGCAAAAACCACAATCACTGCAAAAACCATCTCTGAGAATCAAAGTTGCTCCCCCTGACTCAATAATCTCTATGGAGGCTGCTCCCCCTAACTCAATGCTCTCTTTGGAGGCTGCTCCCCCTAACTCAATGCTCTCCCCCTTACTCAAATCTCTCCCCCTTTGACATCAATGGCAAAAGGGACACCTATGGGGCTAAAATATATGACTCTTAAGCATAGCCCCCTCACCACCTTCTCTCTTGAGGTGATTAATTTTGGGGTGGGAGTACCTTTACTCCCAGTTGTTCTCTTAAATACTCAAATGCTTCTCTTGGTAATGGTTTTGTAAAGATGTCTGCAATATGATATTTTGTAGGAACATATTCCAATCTTACTTGTTGCTCTGTAACCTGTTCTCTTAAAAAGTGATACTTGATTGGAATGTGCTTTGTTCTGGCATGCATTACTGGATTCTTCGAGATACTTATAGCACTAGTATTATCACATAGAATAGGAATGGGATGATCATGTTCTATGCTGAAATATTTAAGAGTCTATTTCATCCATAATACTTGTGAACAACATGTTGTTGCTACAATATATTCTGCCTCTGTTGTGGAAAGTGACACTGATGGTTGTTTCTTACTTAGCCAAGAAACTAGGCAATCACCAAGAAAGAATGCTCCTCCACTTGTGCTTTTTCTATCATCAATATTTCCTGCCCAATCTGCATCTGTGTAGGTTGTGAGAGTAAACTTACTACTTCTAGGATACCATAGACCATACTCCATTGTTCCTTTGAGATATCTGAGAATTCTTTTCACTACTGTCACATGTGATTCTTTTGGAGCTACTTGAAATCTTCCCACTAAACCAACTGCCTGTATTATATCTGGTCTTGTGGTTGTAACATATAATAGGCTACCAATCATAGATCTGTATAGAGTTTGATTTGCATCAGGAGATTCATCATCTTTGCTTAATTTACACCCTATGACCATTGGAGTACTAACTGGCTTACTATCTTCCATTTTGAATTTCTTCAACATCTCCTTTATATACTTTGTTTGTGAAAGAAATATCCCTTTTTCTAATTGTGAAATCTGTAATCCGAGGAAAAAGGTTAATTCACCAAGCATAGACATTTCAAACTCATTAGTCATGTTTCTTGCAAATTCTTGACACATTCTATCATTGCTACCCCCAAAAATGATATCATCCACATACACTTCCACAATCATCAAATCATTTCCCTTATTTTTAATATACATATTGCTATCAATTGTTCCCTTTCTGAAACCTTGCTCTCGAAGATATTTATCCAGTCTTGAATACCATGCTCTAGGGGCTTGCTTTAAGCCATAGAGAGCCTTTTTCAATTTACACACATAATCTGGCTTATCTGCTTGATTAAACCCATCAGGTTGTTCAATGTAAACTTCTTCTTCTAAATGACCATTCAGAAAAGCTGATTTGACATCCATATGATATACTTTGAAATTCCTGTAGCTTGAAAGTGCCAAAAACATCCGTATAGCTTCCAATATTGCAACTGGTGCAAAGGTCTCATCAAAATCAATTCCTTCTACTTGTGCATATCCTTTACACACCAATATTGCCTTGTTTCTGATGACTTGACCATCTTCATTTAGTTTGTTCCTGTAGACCCATTTAGTACCAATTACATTTTTTCCTTTTGGTCTTGGAACTAATTCCCAAGTCTTACTTTTTTCAATCTGATCTAGTTCTTCCTTCATTGCCTTAATCCAACATTCATCATTTTCTGCCTCTCTGAAATCCTTTGGTTCTATCTTGGATAATAGTGAAACATCTGCTTGTTCTGTTGAGCCTATGATTCCTCTTCTTGTCCGTCTTACATCAGGACTGCCAATGATCAAGTCCTCTGGATGATTTTTCTGAATATATCTTGATGTAGTTTTGGAAGGTATATTCTGCAAATCTTCTTCATCTGAATCTTCACCCATTTCTTCCTGACAACTTTCTTCTTCTTCAAGAATATCTTCCTGAGGTGGCTCATTTATTCCTATTCTTTCATCAACTCTGACATTTATACTTTCCACCATGGTATGTGTTCTTTTATTGTAGCATCTGTAGGCCTTACTTTTTGTAGAGTATCCAAGAAAAATACCTTCATCACATCTAGGATCAAACTTGCCCAAGTCCTTATTCTCTCTTTTGATATAACACTTACTTCCAAAAACTCTGAAGTAGTTTACCGTGGGAGGTCTTCCTTTCCAAAACTCATATGGAGTCTTATGTTGCTTTGTTCTAACTTGAGCTCTATTCATAACATAGACTATTGTACTGATTGCTTCCTTCCAAAATCCATCTAAATTTTTTGATTCATTTAGCATTGCTCTGGCCATATTCTCAAGAGTTCTATTCTTTCTTTCTACTACTCCATTTTGTTGAGGAGTCCTGGCTATTGAATATTCTTTTTTGATTCCATGTTCTGCACAAAACTCAATGAATTCTGTAGATATGAATTCCCCTCCTCTATCTGATCACAAACACTTGATCTTCTTTCCTATTTCATTTTCTACCATTTCTTTGAATACTTTGAAATGCTCAAATGCCTCTGATTTCTCTTTCAGAAAAACAACCCAAGTCATTCTAGAATAATCATCTATGAACAACATGAAGTAGCTTTCACCTTGTAGACTTTTAGTTCTCATAGGCCCACATAAATCAGTATGAATCAATTCTAATACCTTGGAAGAGGAATATTCTTTTGCCTTGAAACTTGATCTTGTTTGCTTTCCATACTGACACTGTGCACAAATTGTATTTGAAGGTCTTTTTATCTTTGGTAGATCTCTGACAATTTTTTTGTTGCTTATCCTTACTATGTTATCAAAGTTCAAGTGACACAACCTTTTATGCCATAACCAACTCTCTTCTTCTTGAGATAGAAGACATTTTTCATTTTTTATTTCATTGAACATGTAGAGATTGTTATTGGTTCTTTCTACAGTTGCAACAAGCTTCCCTATTTTTGTTTCCCTGATTTTGCATCCTGTAGAGGAAAAAGTAACTGTGTACCCTCGATCACAAAGCTGACTTACACTCAGTAGGTTGTGTTTTAGACCCTCAACATAGAGTACACCTTGTGTAGTTGTCTTTCCATCATCCAAACTTAAAGTTCCTTTCCCTTTGATTTTAGCTGAAGCATTATCACCAAATCTCATAGATCCATTGTTGTTTCCTTTTAAAGAAATGAACTTATTCTTATACCCAATCATATGACTAGAGCACCCACTATCAATATACCATTTGTCCATCTTGTAACCTAGTAGAATCTGCCCTCAAGTTGTTAGCCTTTTCGAAGGAACCCGCTCTGATACCAATTGAAGAACACAAGCTTATACTGAGAGGGGGTGAATAGTATAAGACCACTTTTTACTTTCTTTCCAAATCAATATCAATTAATGTCCTTAATTGCAATAACCAAATATAGTAGTGTGCATTAATAACTCTGATAGCAGTAGTAAGCAAGAGCACAAGTCACCACACACAATTGAGACACAAGATTTAACATGGTTCCCCCAATGTGGGGTACTCCACCAGATAATATCCTTATAATATTTCACATAAAAATAAGGATCCTTATCCAATACAATGATTTCTTTGATCTGCTCAAAGCTAGGCAATAACAAGTTCACACATAACTTGTCCAAATCTGAATAACAAGCTCACACAAAACTTGTCCAAAATTGAATAACAAGTTCACACATAACTTGTCCAAATCTGAATAACAAGCTCACACAGAACTTGTCCAAATCTGCTCTAACAAGCTCACCAAGAACTTGTCCAAATCTGCTCTAACAAGCTCACCAAGAACTTGTCCAAATCTGCTCTAGCAAGCTCACCAAGAACTTGCCCAAATATGCTCTAGCAAGCTCACCAAGAACTTGCTCAAATATGTCCACAAATCTGTCCCAAAACTATCCACAAAGTTGTCCACAAAGCTGTCCCAAAACTATCCACAAAGCTGTCCCAAAACTATCCACAAAGCTGTCCCAAAACTATCCAAAAGTTATCCACAAAGGCCTTCTCAAAGGCTCAATCAATCATGCTCAAGTAGCACTCAAATCTCATCCACAAATCTATCAAGGCAAAGCTCAAAGATGAACTCAACAATGAATGGCAATGTACTCTTCAATGGATGACAACAATGATCCACAATGATCTCAACTCAACTCAACTCAAATCAACTCATAGAAGCATAAAGAGAATTGTTAGAGACTCAATATGTTCTAAGCTCAATCTCAACTCAAATCAGAATTATGGAATAGTTTATTTCATGGAACTTGACCAATCACCTCACACAATCACTTGACTAGGCTCAATCAACTCAACTCAACCAATCACCACAAGGGACTACTCTTTCTCACAAAAACCCTAGTCCAAGCATGTATCAACCAACTCAAATGTTTCCAACAATGCTCAACCACAAATCTCACATAACAATGATACTCATGTTCTTTTCAAGTTCTTTCACAACCAATGGGCTTCAACAACTATGCTTATAAAACAAGGTTTAAACACAACTCTCAAACCAGAAAACCTTGAAGCATTCAACCAACCACTTTCGAAAAGGAAACCACAATCAATCCTTTTCACTCCAATGATATTTCAGAAATCAACCACCATAAACAATCAATAGGAGAATGTGCCCATACCTTTTTGATGCCAAGAAGTTGTCCACAAAATCTGCCACACTAAACACAACTTTCCTTTCCAATATCAATAAGGGTTAGTGGACTTCAAATAATAATCACAAGATAAGCATAACTCAATTTACACCTTTTTACTCCAACTTAATAAACACATCCACCAAAGTCCTTTTTAATAAAAACCCTTATCAAAAATAATAATCAATAAGGCTCTCAAAAATATTTTATAACAACTCCTTATTTCTCCTAAATCTTAATTTTTCAATTTCATGAATATCAAATTAAATCAACAACTCATCCACCTCTGAAATAATAATCACAACCCTTATAAAAATAAAGTTTAATTAAAAAATTTAATTATTCCTTAACCACCTTATAACTCCTATCCTAGGGCATCAACAAAATTAATTAGAGCAAAATGTAATTACCTCCTCAAGGGGATTCGAACCCCCAACTTGCACACACTACGAGCGCCTTAGCCATGGCTAAGGTTGCCACATGAGCTAGCCGCTCATTCGAAAGGAAAAGGCATGACGTGCCTTAAGTCCTTCCTCCCTTCCATGCAAACCAAAAGTGCTTCGAGCGCTTTCCTTCCAATGCCTTCGAATGCAGTCAAGGAGATTCGAACCTTGACGTAAAGCGCTACCACACACCTTAACAAAAACCAATTGCCAATGCGCCACTCTGCCCACAATGTCTTGGGCTTTCGATCAACCTTGGATTTATTCGTTGTCTCCCTTTTCAAAATGATTTTCGCATGAGCTCTCTTCGGATGCTTAGCCAACGATTAACACGAGCAAGGATTAATTTCAAATGAACCTTAGGATCCCCCTTTATATAGTCTTCTCCTCATTTTTGATGACGTCGGTGCATTATTGATTTTCCCTCTTTCTTTAGACGTCGGCGCTAACTTTAATTTTAATTTTAAAATTAAAATTAAAATTTTAAATAATTAAAATTTAAACTAAATATTTAAAATTAAATATCTCCATCATCGGGGCACCTTTTTCGATGAAACGAAAGGCCAACCTAGGTTTTAAGAAAAACCCATTTCAAATATGCCATCCATGGTTTTAAATAAAACCTTTTATTTTTCCTACCTTGGTTTTCACAAAAACCCTGAATTTATCCATGCTTTCCAAAATATCATTTGCCCATCAAAACTCAATGTGATCCATATGACATCAATGATTCATGTGACATCAATGACAACATAAAATAACTCAAATTGCCAACAATCTCCCCCTTTGTCATTGATGGCAACACCTCTAAAGCAAAAACCACAATCACTACAAAAACCATCTCTGAGAATCAAAGCTGCTCCCCCTGACTCAATACTCTCTATGGAGGCTGCTCCCCCTAACTCAATGCTCTCTTTGGAGGCTTCTCCCCCTAACTCAATGCTCTCCCCCTTACTCAAATCTCTCCCCCTTTGACATCAATGGCAAAAGGGACACCTATGGGGCTAAAAGATATGACTCTTAAGCATAGCCCCCTCACCACCTTCTCTCTTGAGGTGATTAATTTTGGGGTGGGAGTACCTTTACTCCCAGCTGTTCTCTTAAATGCTCAAACACTTCTCTTGGTAATGGTTTTGTAAATATGTCTACAATCTGATATTTTGTAGGAACATATTCCAATCTTACTTGTTGCTCTGTAACCTATTCTCTTAAAAAGTGATACTTGATTGGAATGTGCTTTGTTCTGGCATGCATTACTGGATTCTTCGAGATACTTATAGCACTAGTATTATCACACATAATAGGAATGGGATGATCATGTTCTATGCTGAAATATTTAAGAGTCTGTTTCATCCATAATACTTGTGAACAACATGCTGCTGCTGCAATATATTCTGCCTCTGTTGTGGAAAGTGACACTGATGGTTGTTTCTTACTTAGCCAAGAAACTAGGCAATCACCAAGAAAGAATGCTCCTCCACTTGTGCTTTTTCTATCATCAATATTTCCTGCCCAATCTGCATCTGTGTAGGTTGTGAGAGTAAACTTACTGCTTCTAGGATACCATAGACCATACTCCATTGTTCCTTTGAGATATCTGAGAATTCTTTTCACTGCTGTCACATGTGATTCTTTTGGAGCTACTTGAAATCTTCCCACTAAACCAACTACCTATATTATATCTGGTCTTGTGGTTGTAACATATAATAGGCTACCAATCATAGATCTGTATAGAGTTTGATTTGCATCAGGAGATTCATCATCTTTGCTTAATTTACACCCTGTGACCATTGGAGTACTAACTGGCTTACTATCTTCCATTTTGAATTTCTTCAACATCTCCTTTATATACTTTGTTTGTGAAAGAAATATCCCTTTTTCTAATTGTGAAATCTGTAATCCGAGGAAAAAGGTTAATTCACCAAGCATAGACATTTCAAACTCATTAGTCATGTTTCTTGCAAATTCTTGACACATTCTATCATTGCTACCCCCAAAAATAATATCATCCACATACACTTCCACAATCATCAAATCATTTCCCTTATTTTTAATATACATATTGCTATCAATTGTTCCCTTTCTGAAACCTTGCTCTCAAAGATATTTATCCAGTCTTGAATACCATGCTCTAGGGGCTTGCTTTAAGCCATAGAGAGCCTTTTTCAATTTACACACATAATCTGGCTTATCTGCTTGATTAAACCCATCTGGTTGTTCAATGTAAACTTCTTCTTCTAAATGACCATTCAGAAAAGTTGATTTGACATCCATCTGATATACTTTGAAATTCCTGTAGCTTGAAAGTGCCAAAAACATCCGTATAGCTTCCAATATTGCAATTGGTGCAAAGGTCTCATCAAAATCAATTCCTTCTACTTGTGCATATCCTTTACACACCAATCTTGCCTTGTTTCTGATGACTTGACCATCTTCATTTAGTTTGTTCCTGTAGACCCATTTAGTACCAATTACATTTTTTCCTTTTGGTCTTGGAACTAATTCCCAAGTCTTACTTTTTTCAATCTGATCTAGTTCTTCCTTCATTGCCTTAATCCAACATTCATCATTTTCTGCCTCTCTGAAATCCTTTGGTTCTATCTTGGATAATAGTGAAACATCTGCTTGTTCTGTTGAGCCTATGATTCCTCTTCTTGTCCGTCTTACATCAGGACTGCCAATGATCAAGTCCTCTGGATGATTTTTTTGAATATATCTTGATGTAGTTTTGGAAGGTATATTATGCAAATCTTCTTCATCTGAATCTTCACCCATTTCTTCCTGACAACTTTCTTCTTCTTCAAGAATATCTTCTTGAGGTGGCTCATTTATTCCTGTTCTTTCATCAACTCTGACATTTATACTTTCCACCATGGTATGTGTTCTTTTATTGTAGCATCTGTAGGCCTTACTTTTTGTAGAGTATCCAAGAAAAATACCTTCATCACATCTAGGATCAAACTTGCCCAAGTCCTTATCCTCTCTTTTGATATAACACTTACTTCCAAAAACTCTGAAGTAGTTTACCGTGGGAGGTCTTCCTTTCCAAAACTCATATGGAGTCTTATGTTGCTTTGTTCTAACTTGAGCTCTATTCATAACATAGACTGTTGTATTGATTGCTTCCTTCCAAAATCCATCTAAATTTTTTGATTCATTTAGCATTGCTCTGGCCATATTCTCAAGAGTTCTATTCTTTCTTTCTACTACTCCATTTTGCTGAGGAGTCTTGGCTATTGAATATTCTTTTTTGATTCCATGTTCTGCACAAAACTCAATGAATTCTGTAGAGATGAATTCCCCTCCTCTATCTGATCGCAAACACTTGATCTTCTTTCCTATTTCATTTTCTACCATTTCTTTGAATACTTTGAAATGCTCAAATGCCTCTGATTTCTCTTTCAGAAAAACAACCCAAGTCATTCTAGAATAATCATCTATGAACAACATGAAGTAGCTTTCACCTTGTAGACTTTTAGTTCTCATAGGCCCACATAAATCAGTATGAATCAATTCTAATACCTTGGAAGAGGAATATTCTTTTGCCTTGAAACTTGATCTTGTTTGCTTTCCATACTGACACTGTGCACAAATTGTATTTGAAGGTCTTTTTATCTTTGGTAGATCTCTAACAATTTGTTTGTTGCTTATCCTTACTATGTTATCAAAGTTCAAGTGACACAACCTTTTATGCCATAACCAACTCTCTTCTTCTTGAGATAGAAGACATTTTTCCTTTTTATTTCACTGAACATGTAGAGATTGTTATTGGTTCTTTCTGCAGTTGCAACAAGCTTCCCTATTTTTGTTTCCCTAATTTTGCATCCTGTAGAGGAAAAAGTAACTATGTACCCTCGATCACAAAGCTGACTTACACTCAGTAGGTTGTGTTTTAGACCCTCAACATAGAGTACACCTTGTGTAGTTGTCTTTCCATCATCCAAACTTAAAGTTCCTCTCCCTTTGATTTTAGCTGAAGCATTATCACCAAATCTCACAGATCCATTGTTGTTTCCTTTTAAAGAAATGAACTTATTCTTATACCCAATCATATGACTAGAGCACCCACTATCAATATACCATTTGTCCATCTTGTAACCCAATAGAATCTACCCTCAAGTTGTTAGCCTTTTTGAAGGAACCCACTCCGATACCAATTGAAGAACACAAGCTTATATTGAGAGGGGGGTGAACAATATAAGACCACTTTTTACTTTCTTTCCAAATCAATATCAATTAATGTCCTTAATTGCAATAACCAAATATAGCAGTGTGCATTAATAACTCAGATAGCAATAGTAAGCAAGAGCACAAGTCACCACACACAATTGAGACACAAGATTTAACATGGTTCCCCCAATGTGGGGTACTCCACAAGATAATCTCCTTATAATATTTCACACAAAAATAAGGATCCTTATCCAATACAATGATTTCTTTGATCTTCTCAAAGCTAGGCAATAACAAGTTCACATAGAACTTGTCCAAATCTGAATAACAAGCTCACATAGAACTTGTCCAAAATTGAATAACAAGCTCACATAGAACTTGTCCAAAATTTAATAACAAGCTCACACAGAACTTGTCCAAATCTGCTCAACAAGCTCACCAAGAACTTCCAAATCTGCTTACAAGCTCACCAAGAACTTGTCCAAATTTGCTCAACAAGCTCACCAAGAACTTGTCCAAATCTGCTCTAGCAAGCTCACCAAGAACTTGCCCAAATCTGCTCTAGCAAGCTCACTAAGAACTTGCTCAAATCTGTCCACAAATCTATCTCAAAACTATCCACAAAGCTATCCACAAAGCTGTTCAAAACTATCCACAAAGCTATCCCAAAATGTCCATAAAGCTGTCCAAAACTGTCCACAAAGTTATCCACAAAGGCCTTCTCAAAGGCTCAATCAATCATGCTCAAGTAGTACTCAAATATCATCCATAAATCTATCAAGGCAAAGCTCAAATATGAACTCAACAATGAATGGCAATGTACTCTTCAATGGATGACAACAATGATCCACAATGATCTCAACTCAACTCAACTCAAATCAACTCATAGAAGCATAAAGAGAATTGTTAGAGACTCAATATGTTCTAATCTCAATCTCAACTCAAATCAGAATTATGGAATAGTTTGTTTCATGGAACTTGAACAATCACCTCACACAATCACTTGACTAGGCTCAATCAACTCAACTCAACCAATCACCACAAGGGACTACTCTTTCTCACAAAAACCCTAGTCCAAGCATGTATCAACCAACTCAAATGTTTCCAACAATGCTCAACCACAAATCTCACATAACAATGATACTCATGTTCTTTTCAAGTTCTTTCATAACCAATGGGCTTCAACAACTATGCTTATAAAACAAGGTTTAAACACAACTCTCAAACCTAGAAAACCTTGAAGCATTCAACCAACCACTTTCAAAAAGGAAACCACAATCAATCCTTTTCACTCCAATGATATTTCAGAAATCAACCACCATAAACAATCAATAGGAGAATGTGCCCATACCTTTTTGATGCCAAGAAGTTGTCCACAAAATCTGCCACACTAAACACAACTTTCCTTTCCAATCTCAATAAGGGTTAGTGGACTTCAAATAATAATCACAAGATAAAGCATAACTCAATTTACACCTTTTTACTCCAACTTAATAAACACATCCACCAAAGTCCTTTTTAATAAAAACCCTTATCAAAAATAATAATCAATAAGCCTCTCAAAAATATTTTATAACAACTCCTTATTTCTCCTAAATCTTAATTTTCAATTTCATGAATATCAAATTAAATCAACAACTCATCCACCTTTGAAATAATAATCACAACCCTTATAAAAATAAAGTTTAATTAAAAACTTTAATTATTCCTTAACCACCTTATAACTCCTATCCTAGGGCATCAACAAAATTAATTAGAGCAAAATGTAATTACCTCCTCAAGGGGATTCGAACCCCCAACTTGCCCACACCATGAGCACCTTAGCCACGGCTAAGGTTGCCACATGAGCTAGCCACTCATTCGAAAGGAAAAGGCACGACGTGCCTTAAGTCCTTCCTCCCTTCCATGCAAACCAAAAGCGCTTCGAGCGCTTTCCTTCCAATGCCTTCGAATGCAGTCAAGGAGATTCGAACCTTGACGTAAAGCGCTGCCACACACCTTAACAAAAAACTAATTGCCAATGCGCCACTCTACCCATAATGTCTTGGGATTTCGACCAACCTTGGATTTATTCATTGTCTCCCTTTTCAAAATGATTTTCGCACGAGCTCTCTTCGGATGCTTAGCCAACGATTAACACCAGCAAGGATTAATTCCAAATGAATCTTAGGATCCCCCTTTATATAGTCTTCTCATCATTTTCGATGACATCGGTGAATTATTGATTTTACCTCTTTTTTTTTTTTATTTGTGGAAAACATCCCAAAAGGGATGCCACTTTCGGGTAAGACCCAAGGAGGCAGGGGTATCCATTCCGCCAAAAATGCCCAGGACTCGGACATGGCCTACCACCTTTGACATACTCAAGGAGCAAACAAACACACAAAACCAAATTAAAAAAAGTAAATAACAACAAAAATAATAAAATAAAATAAAAAACATACTCCTTGAGTGTGTCAAAACCAAAAGCACAACCAAACACGCACAATAAGATAAAAGAAACCACAACACAAACCACATAGAAAAACACAAGAACCACATAACAAAACACAAACAAGACAAAAACAACGAGAACACTACAAAGACATAACCCAAAAAAACATGAAAAATAAACACAACCAAAACCTAAAAAATAAAATAAATAAAATAAAAATAAAAACAACCAACAACAGACAATAAACAAAAACAAAAAACATAGAAAACACTCACACATAAAAAAATGAAATAACACAAACAAAGAGAAACCCAAGAACAAGAACGAAAAAAACACAAGAACAATAACAATAAACATAAAAAAAAAAAAAAAAACAACAAAAACACAAGAACAACAAAAAACAACACAAAGAACACAAAAACAAAACAAAACAAAAGAACCCACCCACCTTAAAAAACTAAACAAAAAAACAAAGAAGACAAAAGAAAAAAAAATGAACAAAACAATGACCTATCTAGACCGAGAAGACTATTAATGCAAGAATCAACGGAGGAAACAAAATAAAGAATAGAATGAGCTAGGGAACTAAAAAAACTGAATGAACCAAAGAGAAACAAAAAAAAACAAGAAGAAACTAGGTACCTTGAACTGGAGCCATCCAAAGAAATGATAGAAAGAAGAGCTTCCCTAATTTGAGAAGCCCACCATATAGGAGGGTGGCCATAACAAGTAAGATCACCTTTGTCCAAAGCCCAATTAGCTAAAGCATCAGCACTCTTGTTTTGATCTCTGACCACATGATTGTAATCAACTTTCAAAAATCCCATCCGGATTAACTGAATCTTCTCAATAATTCTTTTATTCTCCAATCCACCTTATGATTCTTAGAAGGAGTCTTCAAGAGATTAATCATAAGTTGAGAGTCAGACTCAACTAACACCTTTTCCCATCCAACCTTAGTAGCCTCCTGAAGGCCTCTAAGGATACCATACCCCTCAGCAAGGTTATTGGAAAGAATACCCAAATTCTCGGCAAAAGTAAAAACCAGGGAGCCATCGAAAGTCTACCAATTCCTCCCACATTGGCTTTTCCGGGGTTCCCTCTAGAGGCTCCATCGGTATTGACTTTTCCAAAATCCTTAGGAGGAGGTTGCCAATTTCTAGTCCTATCCATCTTACTAATACTCACATTCCCTTTAAGTTGGTTGCCCTTAGAAGGTTTAATCTTCAATCTTTGCATCACTTGATCCCATCTTTGGTGGGAGTTTTGGGGGTGATTAAGGAGATGATGGACTGATTCAACTAAGTTGGCTATGGTCTTTTGCCAAATATAGTGAATATCCTTCCTATCTTGATTAAAAATTTGGTTGTTCCTTTCATTCCAAATATTCCAAAGAAGAATGGTAGAACCCATCCAAACTAACTGCCTAATAAAATGATCAACACCCTCTTGATTAGGCCAATCCCTCCAAAGTTGTTCAAAAGTGAAAAAATTGGACCACTGTAAGCCAAGTAAAGTTGCCATTCTCCTCCATAGCTCGGAGGCTAAAGTACACTCAATAAAAATATGGTTGATATTTTCTACATTCTCTTCACACATTTCACATCTAAAAGGGCCATGAAAACCATGCTTCATAAGTTGCTCACCGGTAAGCACCCTACGATGCAATAAAAGCCAATTAAAGAACCTCACCTTAGGCCGAGCTTTTGAGCCCACAATTGAGAAAATATGTCAGAAGAATGGTTGGGATTATTATGGCATAAGGTCAAATAACCTTGAGCAACTGAATACTCACCCTTAGTAGTGTCGTTCCATCCAAAACAATCTTTTTCATGGGACCAAGAGAGGGATCTCATATGAAGGATGCCTTGGATATCTTGTCTTTGCCTTTCTAGGATTTGAATAGGCCAGTCCTCAATAGGGATCCAATATCTACCAACCTTTGAATTACCGGTATGGTACCGACAGTAATTAGCCACCTTTATCCAATTAGCTCGGTGAAGCTCCTCCATCCAAGGCCTCCAATCGGGAAGAGTTATCAAAGGCTTGTGACCATCCCAAGAATCTGTCCAAAAATTTGCATGTTGACCATTATGAATGATCCAAAATAATTTTTCTTTATCAAATCCTCACCGGTCTTAAGAGCGCTAAAATGGGAGAACCTTTGGTAGGAAGTTGATAGCGAACAAGGTCTTCAGGACTTTTGTTCTCGGCATATTTAGCATGGAGATTATTGGCCCAAAGAGCATTGGGGTTATGCAACATCCTCCAATATAATTTAGCAGCTAAAGCTTTGTTGTTATTAATTGAAGACCGGAATCCTAACCCCCCTTCACTCTTAGGAAGACATAAAGTATCCCATTTCACCAAGGCCCATTTTCTTTTCTCCTTAGTACCACTCCAAAGGAAACGATGACTGATTTGATCCAATTCTCGAAGAACAGCCTTTGGGATATTCAAAATGGAAGAAACATAAATAGGAATAGCTTGAAGGACTGATTTTACCAAGGTGATTCTACCCCTAGAAGAAAGCCACTTGTTGGTCCACTTTCCAATTTTCTTCTTGACTTTGTCCAACAACCAATTCCAATATTTATTTTTTGCCTTTGAATATTTATGGGAATACCTAAATAAGTGATTGGAAGAGAGGTCTTCTTATATCTTAATTTATCCAAGACCATGGATTCCTGTCTAGCAGAGCGGTGAAAGAAAATAACTTTAGATTTGTCTTCATTGATCAACTCCATGATAGCCTTAGAAAAATAGCTAATGATTTGCTTAAAATTAGAAGCTTCCTTAGTTATAGCTTTACCTAAAAGGGTAGAGTCATCCACAAATTGAAGATGAGAGATAGGTCTAGCTCCATGAGCAATGGTAACTCCCTCAAGGGTTTTGTTTTCCCTCTTTTTGGTTATAGTCCTACCCAAGCATTCAGCAAGAATGATGAATAAATAAGGGGATAAGCGGGTCACCTTGCCTGATACCTCTGGAAGATGGGAAAGACTGAGAAGGCACTGCCATTGATAAGAACTAAGTAGGAAACTAAAGAGATACATCCCATAATCCAATCCATCCAATCCTTAGAGAAACCAAATTGCCTCAAAACTTTGATAAGGAAGTGCCAATCCACTCTGTCATAAGCTTTGGATAAGTCTAACCGGATGAACATAGAAGGAGAATTTTGCATATCCATGGAATGGATGGCTTCCTGAGCAAGAACTATCTCATCTACTATTTGACGTCCTTCCACATATCCCCCTTGCTCTGGGAAATAATCTTATGTAAAAGAGGCTTCAACCTTTACGCCATGATCTTAGTAATAATTTTGAGAAGAACATTACATAAAGCAATAGGTCTAAAAGCTGAGATATGATCAACCTCTTGAGCTTTTGGAACAAGAGTAATATAAGTTTTATTGATAACCTTCAAAATTTCTTTGGATTTCCTCGCTTCTTCCACCACCTCTAATAAATCAACATGAAGGATATCCCAGAACTCTTGGTAGAACTCAATAGGAAAACCATCAGGACCTTGGGTTTTCCCTTTTTGCATTTAAAAACTACTTGTTGAAGCTCATTGATAGTAACAGGAGCAGTCAAAATAGAGTTCTCCTCAGAAGTGATAAGAGAAGGGATTGCTTGAAGAACATTTTGTTGAGAAGCTGAGTCAAGAGGAGTAGCGGCAAAAATATTGGAAAAGTAATCAACAACAATAGAGTTCATGCCATCCCAAGTATAAACAACATCTCCAGAATCTGATTTTAAGGAAGAAATAAAGTTGTGAGATCTTCGAGCTAGAAGAGATTTGTGGAAGAAATTTGTGTTTCGATCTCCTTCTTTGAGCCATTGAATTCTAGATTTTTGCTTCCATAAGATTTCTTCTCTTTTTCCCATTCCTCTAAACTGAGTTGTGAGTTTAATTTCATCTGCACTTCTCTTCTCTGTGAGGCCATCTAAATGGATTTTCTTATTCAAATTTTCAAGATGAGCAATAACTTCATGTTTTTTTATGAACATCCCCAAACTCTTTCCAGTTCCAAGTCTTGATTTTGGATTTAATGTATTGCGGTCTTTTGGCAAAACAGAACATCTTAGTCCCATGCCTAGGTTTACCTTCCTTCCACCATTGTTGCACATGAGGTCTGAAGGAAATGTCTCTAAGCCACATTAATTGAAAACGAAAAGGAGAGAAACTCACATTGGTTTTCCACATTTCCACCATGAGTGGCCAATGATCCGAACCAACATTATTAAGAGTCTTCACTTTAGGAATGTGACCATGGATTAAGAAATTTTTAGAGAGCAAAAACCTATCCAATCTCTCCATTATACAAGCTAAGCCTTGCCTTCTGTTAGACCAAGTCATAAGGCCATTATCCGGTTGGATATCCACAAGATGGAGGTTTGCAATATATTCGCTCATGAGGTCAGTACTTTTGTCCAAATTTCTATTTCCCCCCTTTTCTCATCTAGAGAGAGGATGGTATTGAAATCTCCTCCGATCAAGATCCAAGCTTTAGGAAAATGAGAGATAATATGAGTAATATCCTTCCATTGTCTTCTTTTTCCTCCAAAGAAGTCGGGGCATAAATAGTAATGCAGAGCATAATCCGGTTGGAATGTCTACTTTGAATAGCTATAGCCAACAAACCCCAACTGCCAACCATATGGTGAATAACTACCTCTTTTGGGTCCCAAAGACAAGCAATGCCACCCGAAGTCCCTTGGGAGCGAGGGAAACCACTTTCCAGTGGCCAAATTTTTTGGCAATTAAGTCCATATCCTCCATTGACATTTTTGTTTCTTGAAGGAAAACAAGATGTGGATGATTTATCTGAATCATTCTTCTAATTTCATTTTGTTTTGAAAGACTCCCTTTGAGTCCTCTAATATTCCAAGTGATGATCTTCATTAATACCGGGGCTAAAAATGTTGGGAAGGGCATTAATCTTACCTTCCTCTACAAGCTTTTCACCTTCTTTTACCATATGATATTGATTGGTCTTGCGACCTACTTTTTGATTAGAATCCATCTTCAATTTTTTTCCCTGTTTCTTGACTTATTCCAATTGAATCTGAGATGGCTTCTAACCTTGAAGAATGCTCATACATAGCCAAAATTTTACTAGATGGTTCAATGGAGTCTATATTGGGACCTGCATTATTTGAAGTTTTGACATTTGAAATATTGTTTTTCTTGTGTAAATTTTCTCCTTTTTTTTTATTGAAAACCTTTGATTTGTTGGTTTGTCTCTGAGTTCTTTCCTTCATATTTAAATTGTGTTTCTAAGATTTTAGTTTCCATTATTTCCTCTTCCTCACTTGGGACATCATTTGTGGAAAGGATTTCAAACATATTAGCAAATGACTTTGATTGATCCTTCATTACTGTTTTTTTCTGAGTGTTCTTCTTCTTAGGTATTTGGAAACCTTTTGAGTTTATATCTTCTTTCTTTTGATCAGGAATTTTATTTGGGCAAGCATGGCCAAATGACCATATTCATGGCAAATTCTACAACGAAAAGGAATGTTCTCATAGTCCACTACTTGCTCCCAAGTGTCTTCCCCAAATTGTAATGTGATATTTTTAGGTAGGGGTTTGTCAAAATCCATTAAAACACAAATTCGAGCATAAATAATATGTTCAAAATTTTGAGTACAATCATGAGTCATCATAAAAGTTCCTAAAGAGTTTCCAATTGAAGAAAAAATAGTAGGATTCCAAAATTCAATAGGGAGGCCAAAGAGTCTAACCCACACGGGAGCTATAGAAGGCATCTCTTCTTCGACTTTAAATTTAGTATGCCGGGGCTTCATGAAAAGCCCTGCCCTTCCAAAAAACCAAGGACCCCCTTGAAAAGTTTTCTCTCTATCTTCATTATTAGCAAATAAAACAAGAAAATAACCATTTGGATAAATAGAGATTTGTAACTCACCTTTAGTTTTCCAGCTTTTTGCAGCCCAGACTTTGAAAGCGAGATAGACTCGGACGAAAACCCATGAGCCGACAAATTAGTCCTCTTTTTTCCAAATCTTCAATGCCGATCTGAATGTTACCCATATCAAGCTTAACAATAGGAGTTCCATCGGTTGCTTTAAGACATCCTGACTCCGTTTTCCTGGGATCAATCTTAGGCATTCTTAGAGGTTTATGAGAAGCCCTAATATTGATATTAGCATTGGGTTGAGGCTGTCCACCATGAAGGGCATCCCTAAAATTCATTTTTGGGACTGAGTCTTCAAAATTCTTACCCTTGACAGGGGTTTTCATAGTAGAATTATTTTGTGGGTGCACCTTAGCACCAGATTCACTTGAGATATGAGCCATTTTTTGATCAACTGCTTGAAACTTATTTCGTGGTCTCTTTAATCCTTGCCCTAGACGTCGTGGAAAGGTATGGTTTTCACTTTTCTTTTGTGCAGCAAATTGGAAGCCGTTGTCACTCAAGTTCACGGTATGATCTATTGAAAGACAAATTTCTAACCCATATTGTATCCCCTGCAACATTTCTTGCTAAAATATTGAGCATAAACCACAAAAATATTGGCCGCTAGGGCCCGAAGGCCCTAAAAACCAACCTCTGGAGCTGCTTGCAC
The DNA here is from genome assembly GCA_028583015.1 of Wollemia nobilis. Lineage (NCBI taxonomy): Eukaryota > Viridiplantae > Streptophyta > Pinopsida > Araucariales > Araucariaceae > Wollemia > Wollemia nobilis. The sequence continues at coordinate 7,645,107 of JAQPPZ010016858.1, read as the reverse complement.
TCAACCGAGATGAAACCCTCGCATAGCCGCTTGCCAAATATATCGTTCACACATAGGGATGCGCTAGGATCTGTGTTGCTCCAAATGATATGAAAATTGGTGGAGATGTTCTAGGGTTTTTCAGGCATCTACCCTCAAAATTTCAGCTCAATCCGAGTTCGGATGAGTGAGATATGGCCGAAACGAGTTCGGCAGTTTGGGCAGTCCTGCGAAAAACGTCTCTACCATTCAGCTCCGAAATTTCATGATCCCCAAAACTAATTTATAGTGGAAAACACCCCTTTCGAGGTGCCACTTTCAACAGGTTGGGCATAGGAGGAATGGAGCCTTGTCGGCCTCTACCGGCACATAGGACATTCCTAACTATACCATATATCTGCGGGATGGAGACAAGGGGAATGGAACCTGGGTCGGCCTCTACCGGCACCCAGGGCATTTACCACTGCACCACAACAAGCAGATATTTTACCTCTTTCTTTAGACATCGGCGCTAACTTTAATTTTAATTTTAAAATTTAAATTTAAATTTTAAATAATTAAAATTTTAACTAAATATTTAAAATTAAATATCTCCATCACCGGGGCACATTTTTCGATGAAACAAAAGGCCAACCTAGGTTTTAAGAAAAACTCATTTCAAATATGCCATCCATGGTTTTAAATAAAACCTTTTATTTTACCTACCTTGGTTTTCACAAAAACCTTGATTTTATCCATGCTTTCCAAGATATCATTTGCCCATCAAAACTCAATGTGATCCATATGACATCAATGATTCATGTGACATCAATGACAACATAAAATAACTCAAATTACCAATAGAGGCTCCATAAAAATTTAATTTTAGGCACCCATCAGGAAGAAGGAACCACTTAGCTTGTAATCTTCTAGAATCGACCTGAGTAGAGCCTTACTAAAGCTTGGGAAGGCCCAACTTGATAGCTAGTTGAGTTTCTTTATAAGTATCAATGCTAAGAGAAAAAAAAAATAGTGGATGTTTTTAGATAGAGAATTCAAAATTTTGGATCCTAATGATGTTGGGTCTCTAGAGAAATTTTTAAATACCCTGTTATTCCTCTCCATCCAAACTTCCCATAGGAAGTGCAAGAGGCCAAATTTCTAGAGGGTTTGTCATCTAGAGCTAGATAAGGGGGAGGAAGACCATTTATCAACCATTTCCATCAATTTTCTTAGGAGAACCCACCAAACCCCCAAAAAATTTAGGATGTGATTTAGAATTTCCAAAGAGAAATTAGTCTATGAAAAGGTATTGAATCGTCTCCTCACTCATTCCATAGAGGTAAAAACGGTTGGGAAGGATCACAACTCTAATTTTGAGATTTCCTATGGAGAGAATTTTATTTTTAAGGGATAACCAGTAGAATAAATTAATCTTGGGTATAAGATCTTTAAACCATATTTTCTTCCCCGAGAACCAACTAAGATTACCACTAGCCACAATGTGATATGCAAACTTCACAAAAAAGTATCATTTTTCTCATATTTTTGTATTCGGGAGTATTCACACCTAACATTCCTTATCACTTTATTTCTTAATTTAAGGGCCAATTATTTCACACAATCTTGTTCCCCTTGACCACCATCAAAAACCAAAAGAGATTCATTAGAATCACTTTTCTCATCCCTAGCCCCCTTGCATATTTTTTTGCACACACTTGTTCCCAAGAAATGAGATGAAATCTCTTTTTATTTTTTGATCTTGACCAAAGAAAGGTCTTTTGGAATTGTTCTATTTTTTAGTAGCTTTTGTAGGAATTCTAAGATGGGATAAAAAATACACTAGTAAAATTTGGAGGGAGGCTTTTAACTATTGTACTTTTTTGGCATAGCTAAGAAGAGAGCCCTTTAACCCTACCAATTTTTGTTGTATTCTTTCTAAAATTGGATTTCAAAGATCCTCTTTGATTTCATATTTGAACAAAGGTAAACCTAAATATATAGAATGAAGCTCAGTAATAGTGGATCCAAGAATCCTAACAATGGCCCTTTGCATGAGAAGGAGAGTATTGAGGAAAAAAAAATTGCTCTTGAGAAAGTTGATGTATTGACCAACAACACTCTCATAGTCTAGGAGGATTCTTTTGATTTTTTAGCTTGGGAAATATATGAGAGGGTAGAGATAATCAACAAACTACTCGTGGGAGATATGATCAATAGTGAGTGTAGGTTTAATACCTTAAATGCAACAAAAACTTTAATGGATCTTCCTAGAGCTTCTACTAGGATAATAAAGAGGGAAGGTGAAAGAGGATCACTCTGTCTCAATCCTCTAAAACTTTTAAAATACCTTGAGACCTTCCCATTAATAATGACTAAGAAATAAGGAGTTGAGAAACATTCCTTAATGAGGTATATCCATTTGGAGTGAAAGTCCAAATGAACCAAGACATTTTCTAGAAATTTTTAGGACACTTTCTCATAGGCTTTGTTCATATCAAGCTTAAGGTACATTCCAGCTTTGCCACTCTTGTACACTGAATGGATCAACTCAAGGAATTTGATAATTGCATTTAAGATTTATCTTCCTAGAATAAAACATCCTTGGTTGTGATAAATGATAATTGGAAGTAACAATTTCATTATGTTGGCTAGAACTTTGGATAGAATTTTGTAAATGGTGTTGCAAAGGCTAACCAGTATGAATTCTTTAAAGTCCTTGACTCCTTTTCTCTTAGGAATAAGGAAAAGGAATGTGGAATTCACATCTCTTGGTATGAATCCAGTTCTTTGGACTTCAGAAATGGCCTCTACAACATCTCTCCCAACTATATGCCAGAACTTTTGGAATAAAATGGTCGGGAATCCATCAAGACTAGGCACATTTCCCCCTACCATGGAAATACAATATTTTTTATCTTCTCCTCCTCAAAGGGTCTAAGTAGCCTAGAATTTATTTTATCATTAATTAAGAAGGGAATGCTAGATAACAATTTCCTTTCTGCTTGTAAATCCCCTTGATTTTTGGTGCCTAAGAGCTTTTGAAAAAACAAGAGCTTCATCTCTAACTTCCCTAAGATCAAACAATTTAGATCCATCATATTTGACAACTTCCTTGATTTTGTTAAAGCTCCTATGCTTGAGAGCAATGATATGAAAGAATTTATTGTTTTGGTCCCCATTTCTCAGCCATAGGTCTTTAGACCTTTGTCTCTAAAAATATCTTCTTTGGCAAGGGTGTTATGAAATTCAGCAAGAACGAACTTCTCCTTATCTCTAAGATCCTAACTCCAAATAGGCTTCAATCTCAAATAAATATTTTTTTAGCTCTTTTTTTGGAAAAGGTAACCAAACACCATCTTGTTCTAGCTTTTTAGATTGAGTTTGAAAAATCTAAGCTTTTTAGCTATATGAGATATTAAGGGCCTACCATTCCACTAAATTAGCTTCTAGGTTCTGGTGTTGAATCCACATGGATTCGAACAAGAATGGTTTTTTGAATTTTCTACCATTAAGAAAGATTTCCAATAGAAGAGGGTTAGGATTAGAGAAGTGTCCCCCAATAGCCTCAATCCATCTTTGGAAATAAAAAATCTATCAAACCTTATTTGAATTAGAAAGTTTCTTATCGTCTTATTGCTCCATGTATACTTATTGCCTCTTAAGTCCAGGTCTAGCAGTTCAAAATGATTGACAAAATTAGAGAAATCATCCATGCCTTTAGACAAGGATAAGTTTCCCCTTTTTTTTATTCGAGAGGTAAAACTAAGAGTTAAAATCTTTCGCTAACATCCAAAATTCATTAAAAAATGAACCTCTCATTTGACCGAAAATAGACCATAACCTATTTCTTTCAACTACAAAGTTAAAGACATAAATTTATATAATTTTAATTTATAGTATAAAACATTTTTATATTTTTACATTCCTTACCCATGTAATTTATTATAAAATAATATAAAGGTGGGTGAAATTTTCATTTAATGCTTATTAGTTCTAAAATCAAGTGGAATAATATTTAGTAAAGAGTTACAAGGTCAAAGTGTATAAAGTTAATATATATATATATATATATATATATATATATATATATATTAAATATATATTGTATATGGGGATAATATTTTCTCTCAATCAAACTTGAATTTATGGAAGATATTCTTTAAAAAAGTATATATTTATATTTATATTTGAATGGAATATGTTTATTTTTTATTCAATTAAAAAATATTAATTATATAAGTATTATTTATTTATTAAAAATAGATAAGACCGAATGACATTTGGTGTAATGGCAGTTGCCTAGTTATTATCATCCATTTGTGAGGTCGATTCCTCTTGTGTTTTGTAAATATTTGTAAAGATGTTCAATATAAAAAAAATAGATAAGTATATATATATATATATATAATCTTTATCTATCTATAAAAATTTATATTTAATTTTTTAATTAAATATTTTAAAATATATGTTTGGTTATTGTGAGAAATCCATATGACCGACGTACAAGGTTGAGACGCCCCCTCACAAAAAATCAAAATCCGAAATGTTGCGCTACACACGGGTTAAAATTAAACCTATAAAGTTCATAATTAATGTATCCTCATTCTTATCATTTGCTTTCTGATATAACTTGATTAGCGATATTATTATATTGTGATGTTATTTAAAGATTAACCTTACATACCAATCAAATATAATAATTATATAACTAATTGAATTAAGTTTAAGTACGTAAAAAAAAATCTTTTAATAAAGACATCTAAAATTTATTACTATACTACTCAAAGATTAACCTCACATATTTATCTATGTATCCATCAATCTGTCCGTCTAGAGTTTAACGTGTTCATAATGTGTCGGGATGAGTCCTCTCTTATACTTAGTGTAATTACAGAGTGATTTCTTGCGATGAAATAAAGTTAAATGTGTCGTTTTCATTTAACAAAGGTTAAGTATTCATTTCAAGTAGGATATATAAAGTGCTCTTGTCTTCACATAATCATTTTAACATTAACAGGGAAATCAGACAAAAGAAAACACTGTTAATTTGCACATATAACAGTGACATATCTATATTTATCATGGGAATGTTTGCTGGTAGAAATCACATTACCCTTTGAAAGAAAATTATTTTAGTAAGACCTGATGAAGATGTCAACATCTCAAACATAAATTAATTGTCGGTGCACAATACCCATCACTTCAATTCAGGATTGTGCTTCTACAAAAATATATAAAGAAAAGTTGCAGAATTATCATGGAGGTATTTATTCTGTTTGTAGCCCAAAGAATGCACTATAATGTGGACATTGATAGAGAACCACCTGACTTTTCCTATGATAGACAAAACAAATATATCACAAGATAAAACTGCACTGTATATTTGGCACCTAGTCTGATTTGAAGACTTCATTTTTCAAACCAAATGAAAAATGTTCACTTATATGGAGATTGTAGAAAAGAACTTGGTATCACAGTACAAAAATATTGGTGTTGCCCCCAACGGCAAATCATCTACATCGATAGTAGGTAGAGCAAAGAAGGTGCATGGTGTGCCATAATGTAAATTTTGGATCTGGTTATAAGGTGTTTGAATGTGCCATATAGAATTTTTATAAGGTGTTTGATATATTTATTTTTATTGTTATATATTTTATATTTAGATTGAACAAGAAATTTACAATGGTTTAAAAAATTAACAGCGTACAACGATTATTATAAGAAACTTGAAAATAAGAAATTTAAAATCTATTAGAAAAATCATAGTTATAGAATCATGATCTTATTTGTTGTCAAGTAAGTGTATTTTATACCTTATCTTCAGGGTTATGCATAAACACAAAATATCATAAATTGGTTCTATTTAATATTTTCAAGATTTTAAATTGGTTAATTTCGGATCTTTTCACTAGGGTCCATTCGCTCGAAATTTACGGGGTGAAAGTTTTTTGGGGTAAATTCGTTTGTCATTGATAATAATTAACCTAATTTTATTTTAATTCGCCAACCTCAAATTATAAATGATTTTGATTTTCCCGCCCAATTTGCCTTCAAATTATAAATGATTTTATTTTTCCTGCCCAAATCACCTTCAAATTATAAATGATTTTATTTTTTTCGCCCAAATCGTCTCATATACTATCCGTATATATAATTTAGTGGGTACCGATAAAAAGTAGCTCTAAAAAAATGAAAAACTTGACAAGGTTGCAGAGGAGTGTCTATCAAAATAAATCGATCGATTGCAAAGGAGTGTCGATCAGTGCAAGATGATCAGTATAAGTTGATCGGTTGCAAAGCCGTGTCTATAGGCATAAGTCGATCGGTTGCAGAATCGTGTCTATCGACATAACTCGATCGATTGTAGAGCCGTGTCTGTCAGTAAAATTTGATCGGTTAGATAGTCATGTTTGCCAGCATAAGACGATCGGTTGCATAGGTATCGATTGGCATTCATCTATCGATTGTAGAGGTGTTGATTGACATTAGCCTATCGATTGTAGGGAATATCGATTGACATTTGTCTATCGATTGTAGAGGTGTCAATTGACATTAGTCTATCAATTGTAGGGACATGTCGATCGATATTAGTCGATCGGTTGTAGAGGTATCGATTGATATACCTACAACTGATCGATATGCTTGCACCCGATCATCATACCTGCAACCAATCGATATTTTTGTAATAGATCATCATACCTACAACCTATCATCATACGTGCACTCGATCGATATACCTACAATTGCTTGATATACCTGCAACCTATCATCATGCGTGCCACCAGTCATCATGTCTACAATCAATTGTCATATTTGCAGCCGATCATCATATTTTTAGTCGATCATCATGCGTACAGTCGATCATCATACCTGTAAATGATTGATATTCCTACAATAAATCATCATGCCTGCAACCGATCATCATATATACAATTGATAGTCATACCTACAACCGATCGATATTCCTATAGCTGATCATCGTGCCTACAACTGATCATCATACCTATAGTAAATCATCATTTCTGTAACCAACTATCATTCTTGTAGTTGATCGTCATGCCTACAACTAATCATCATACCTACAACTGATCGTCATGCCTACAACCGACTATCATACTTGTAACTGATAGTCATGCCTTCAATTGATCGTCATGCATGCCATCGATCATCATGTCAACCTAAAGTCTTTCATGTTGGCCTAAAGATTTTAAGTTTACCATACATTTTTAGATTTTACAAACCGATATTCATAGCCCCCAACACAGAAAAATTTGCCATGGTTTGAAATTTTTTGGAGATAAATAAATGCAATTCGCCATGTATACTTCTACAAATTTCATCGGGATTCCAAGACAATTTGCCTTGATTTTATAAATAGATTTCGGGGCCAACCCCTTATGCATAACCCTGCCTATCTTCAATATTTATATATATATTGATGTATTAAAGTTAATTATTCACCCCTTTAATATATATATATATATATATATATATATATATATATATATATATATATATATATATATATATATATATATATATATATATATATATATTGGATTGATGAGAAAGGCTTTTGAAAGGGATCCCAAACCTTTTACAAGAGACTCTAATGATCTATAGAAGGATCAAAAGGAGAAAAAGTGAAAAGCCAAAAATAAACAAACGAAAACCCAAAAATATAGGTGCATCAAACTAAAGTAATCATAAAGAAACAAAAATAAAGTTGGGACAACCATCCACATGGAGAGAGGGACAAGAAATCCATTCAGCCATCTAAATCTAAAATTCAATCGTTGATCCATCGCATAGGAAATCTCATCAAAGAAAATGGCTTGCTCATAAGCCACTTACACCTACCACTTCCACTTTGGGAAGAAAATATAGTTGGGGTATAACATTAACGAAGAACGGGGTCTGAGATTTAGAGATGGAATCCCTTTCCAAAACCATATCAAAACACAATATAAATCCAAAGCCACCACTTGCCATTGATCAATCGGTGTCCATAAACCATGTGGTCGACCAGTAGACCTAGGCCTCAACGACCAAGAGTTTAATTGGAATATGAAATATTTTCCATAATTACAAAAAATGATTGTATTTTCTAATCTAAAGGTTGCTATATAGTCCTCTTTCTGATTAATGATTGGGTTTTCATTAATCCTAGAGGTGGGAGAGCTAGTGAGACACATTCTTTCATAGCTACCGCCCTCCATTTTTTTCCTTTTTAACAATAAAGTTGAAAACAATGCACCAATTTCATCTTAACATGATACATTGGGAGGAAATTAGAAAATTCCATTTGAACAAAATGTCCACCAAACCACTAAAAAGTTTCCATCCCATAAAATTCCATTGGAAATCCTTACCTTGAAAAAAATAAACTTGAACCCAAACTTTATGCAAAATAAATTTTCTCAGCAACTCCCATAAAATCATCCATAACCAAGCAACCATTAACAGAGAGATCAACTCCAAAGTACCAAAAGCATTTTTTCTACTCTTTTGGAATCCATTTATTTGTTTTGAGAAAAACTTAGGTCCCTAAAAAATACCTTAAAACCTCCCAAATAAGCAAAAACTTGGCTGTGGGATAAAATGGTAGTGGGGCAATCATGAAGGAACTCTCCACACCTTCAACAAACCATAATATTACCATTCATAATCAAAGGCATTTAATTTATCACAACCTCCATGAGCTATGGAGGAAAGTCATATCAAATTGTAAGCTCCCCTTGGTTCACTTCAATGTTGCCCATCATATCTATTGTTGCATTGTAACAACCTAAGTTTAATCACCTAGTTCCACCACATAAATAAGCCAAGTAAACTTCAAGGTAATTGTTTTTACCTAAGTTTATCATTTATCCTAAAAATAGGTTCCATTCTCATAGCAATTATGATTCACCCAATGATCACTAACATAAAAATTCAATCAATACAAGGCATATCTACCACTTTTGGGAACTTGAACTATTGCAAACAATCACCCAAGTGGACGAGATTAGCTGAATCTTGTAGAGTGTGCTATTTTTTGGGATTGACTTATCTCATTTGACTTCTTCTTGATCTAGCATGAGGGTCAATCCACAACTGGGGTTATCCTTGAGGGCCCATAACACCTAGAGGGTGGATGCATACTCTCCCTGTCTCTTAGCATATTGAACCTTGACTTAATTGATTGACTTGTTCATGATTAAGTATGCAAGGGGTTAGCATGCTTATGCCTAATGTCTAGCTGATGGTAATATTTCCTAGAGTTAGATATAACCATGTCATTACCTTGACCTTGGTCTTGGTCTCGCTTGACCATTATGACTCATGCCAGTTTATCCCATACCAAACATCGTGGTGGAAATAGTTTAATTGTCATACTAGCTCCCTACTAGTCAAATGGTACAAGGACTTATCATTTGTACTTCCCGAGCAATGGCTTAGAGGAGACATTCCATACTATCCCTCATTACTATTTTCAACAAGATCACTTAATCTGACCCATTCCATTAGGCCAAGACCATTCTCGAGTCATAGAGGTTACAAAATCGTAAGCATATATCTTGGGTGTTCAAGATATTTACTCGTATAATTTGGTTCATCCTTCTTAATAAATAGTTTGAGGTAAAGGTTTCAGAGGCTTCCCCTACAATAATAAATGAAATATTTATAACTTAATACTAGGTCTTTGTTTGATTTTGGTTCTCAATTTTTAAAGTTGTAGAGAAAAGTGTCACGACCCTCCCTTGGCAGATTTTATATATGAAGGAATTTATATTTTGTTGTGTTATTTTAGCAATGGAATGATTGACCATTTCATAATTAACCAAGGTTGAATGATATATGTGTATGTACATTATGGAAAATTAGGAAATTTTGCTTCCTAATTTTTGTATAATAGATTATTAAATAAGAGGTTATGTTGATGCTAATGGTTTTGTGCCTTTGTAGGGGTAGGTTTATTTTCATAATGAGAAGAAAAGACTTAACCTTTGAAAATGAAATGTTTTATTTAAAAAAAAATGATATTAGCTATCTAGTATTAGCAGGACATAGTGGAGGAATGTTTCATCCAATGGTAGCTTATTATAAATTTATATGAGCAAAATACTACTGTTATGAAAATATTTTGACATGTGGAAACAATTATTTATTTTATAGTTTGTTTTGCTTATATAAATTTTAAATTTATTCAAATCTATTTTGCTTGGATATATGAGATTTAATAAGGAAATAGTTTAGTGGTAGCAAAGGATTTTTTGTGATTACTTCTCCTTATTATAAAGAATAATCAACATGAGTAAAGAGGTGTGTAACCAAACTCTTTAAGCAAGGAAGAAACTACAATTGACTCTTTTGGTAAGTGGGATGACTCTTTAATGCTTTGGTCAATGTGCTTGAGAGGAGGAGCTAACAAATGTGCATCAAGGTAGAATAAAGAGACACTCCACTAGAAAACATCCCGAAGAATGGGGGACATGTGGATGGGAATGATCACCTTTGGTAACGATCAAGGAGGAACCGAAGGGGAGATAGGTAGTTGAATGGTGGTCGATGAGTGCAAAGAAAATTTATGTGGAAAATTGAAGTGGAGGACATCGATTTTTCATCTGGAATCTTTGTTGGAAGAAGTTGTTGTTGGCTACAATGTTGAAAACTACTACGTAGATCCTCGGTAGAAAGAAAGAAGTGTATATTATTTTTTATTATCTTAATATGCTATTTTAAATCTATAGTTTTCAATGCATAGTCTATTGGAAATGAGATTTAGATATGAAGGCTATCTATTTATCTAGAACTCTTATGTAAGATGATCAAGATATTACTTTGAGTTTAAAGATCAACAAAATTGCAGTGTTTTGATAATATGCTTTAGGTCAAATCTTGAGACTTAGAAATATTAATCTTTAAGGTTTCACCTACTTAGGATTCATGAATTTGTTAAGAAACCATCCAATAATGCTGGCTATGGCATATTGGTTTTTGGAATGCTTTTAAAGAATTTTCATGATTTGAGATTGCTTTGCAATATTTGACTCTCATTATAGATATTTTTATTTGAGAGAAGCAAAGAAATAGTGTATTTTTCCAATAGGGAGAGACAACAGTAGATGTGTTGAGTCTGGACAAGACCTAGGATGCTTTTTTATTCTCTATCTATGTAAAAGAAATATTATAATGAAAATTTGTAAGAGATTACTCAATTATTTAAGTATAGCAGAAGGCAAATTGTGTAAATGATAAACTTGGGCTCATTGCTGGCTTGTAGCTATGAGATTCATATGCCCATTTATGAATTGAGTTTTAGGGAAAGCCTTAATGGTTTGCATGTACACAATTTTGTGTATTCATCATTCTGTTTGGATTTGTGATAGAAGATGGTGTATTTTAATTAAGGATATTTGGAATGTTATCATGATTATGGAAATGATGAACATTGCTATAACCTTACATGTATGGAGTTTATAGTTGTTTTTAATGACGTAATTGAGAATACAAATAATATATTAGCTCATATTTAGATCCAAGTAATATTACAGGCTTAATTGAAGTCAAATTGCATTTGAACAAGATGACATACTCACATGTGGATATTTCATAATCCCACACCATATTGAAATGAAGATGACATGCCTAAGATTGAAAATCGAATAAACATGGCTTCCCTTGATCATAGGAAAAGTATAGCTACTCCTACCGCACTCACAAAAAGGGCTAAATCCCCTTGTGTTGATATGAGAACCCATATACCCTACACAGTTGATCAGATAGATAAATTACCTAGGCCTATTACTAGTCAACAAGAGCAACTACTCCAAATATAGTTGGATTATTTATGAAAATATAGAGAGTGTCTAGACCAAGAACATGTAGAACAACAAAGACTGCACCGTCAAAGGTTGTATGAATATATATTACATGAATAAAGGATTCTTGAAAAAATATTGCATGAGGAGCAATCACATAGGGTAGCTTATGATGAAATCCCTATGCCTAGTATAGATAGGCAACAAGCTAACCTAAGCGCATTCCACAATGCTGTGAGTTATCTCCTAGGCTAATGAAAAATTGTCCTCCTCCTACATCTATTCATAATTCTTGGAAACGACATCGTCAATTGCTAGATCAACCACACTATGAGACATATGAAGAGCCAAAACCTGAGTACCAGGATCAAGGGTATCCTAAGTCACTTTGTGAATATGTTGCTAATGATTACATTCAACCACCTTGGTCTAATAGAAATATTCCACCTCATCCTCCTAGGAGATCTATTCAATAGAATGAGATCATATCATCTCATGCATAGAAGGTCCTTACAAAATGAATTAAATAAATGGAAAATCAAGGGATGGGCTATCAAAAGTCAATGTTACATAAACTATAGAATTAACCCCTTCACTCATTAGTTCCATGTCCTCCTTATCCAAAATATTTTGAAATGCTAAAACTGGATAAATTTAAAAGAGACGACGATGCATAGGAACATGTAATAAGTTTCATGAACCTATGCTTCTAGTTGCAAGATGATGATACCTTATTGTTGAGAAATTTCTTAATAACACTCTCTGGCACAACATTAGAGTAGTATAATAAATTATCGAGGCATAGTATCTCTAGTTTCAAACAACTAGCTAATACCTTTTTAGAACGCTTTTCATTTGGTATAAAAAAGAAGGTCAACCTAACTGACATATCAAACATTCATCAATTTGATGATGAGCTAGTTATGGATTACGAAAATAGGTAGAGAAAGGTAATATCTAAATTTTCTTTCACTATACTGGTTTCAAAACTTACTCAAATGTTTACAATAAGTTGCTCAAAACAAATATCATTTCTCCTTCAGTTGCAACAATACCAAACATTTTAGGAGGCTTTGGTGCAAGCTAAAATTATCGAGGACATAAAGGTCCAATAGGGGGATATAAAACTCTAGAAAAAGGAGTGGAAAAAAAACCCTCAGAACAACTATACTTAGTACAAATGAGCTCTAGTCAATCAAATTATTTTGAATATTCCTAAAATGGAGAAAGCACTCCAGTAGCCTAACTATTAGGCTCAACTCCCTCTAGCACAATATAATAATCAGTGCCTATGAAACCAAGCACATGATCAACCATGCCACATTCCTCACACTTATATGCCACTTCCTGAGTCTTTATCATCTATTTTCAATCGATTATGTGAGGCAAAGGCTTTTACCTTGCTCGAGATCCACTTGGTATATCCTACCTAACCAAAACCTAAGGGGTATAAAGAGGATTTGTATTATGTTTATCATCAATAAAAAGGTCATGATATCCAAGTGTGCTATGGATTCAAGAACCTGATATAAGGTATGCTAGAAAAGAATCAATTACAAATTGACAACCCTCTTGCCCTTGACAACCAAAAAATGAGTATTTTATAGGATCCCTTACCCACTCATGAGGTCAAGGATGATCAGACCATACAAATCAATGAAATCCATACAGATCCACCCACTCATGGATTTGTAGGTATTATCAACATTGTGATAAAAAATATAAGGTATGATCAAGTCGCACCACCTATAGTGCCTATCTAAATCCATTCTATACCTCAAACCTTTTCTGGATCAAAAAAATGATCAAGGTCTACCATCTCAATCGATGATAACAATTAGGAGAAGGCTTACACAAAGCCTAAAAATGACATCAGCAAACCTTTCCATATACAAGCTTATCCAAAAATTACCCAGACTAGGGTTGGATCAATATTGAAAGTTATTTCAACACCAAACAACTAGAGAATTATGTGGATGACTGGCCAATTCTAATCTCTTTGAAATTGACACCCATCACGACTAAAATCTTGGCAAAAAAATTTCTCATAAGTAGATATGAGGAGGATGAATTATCTTAGGACTATGGGAGCCTTGGATTCTACACATTGAAGGATGAATATGATAACATCCTTTTAAAATGTCCTCATGCATATCAGGTTAAGGATTGGAGAAATATTTGGCAGTCTAAGGGTTGGCCAACAGTAAACTTCTTTGCCTGCTAGTTCATGCATAATAGAATTATTACTTTAAATAATCTGATATGTAGGGGAATCATTGGTCCATTCCAATGTGTTTTATGCTACAAAAGTGAGGAAATATTTGACCACTTGATGTTTGAGTGCTCATTCATGCACCAAATTTGGGAGCAATGGTTTTTAGCTTATAAAATATGATCCAATGGTGATTTGAATTGGATTAATGTTTGGAAAATATGGAAGAAAGGTAAATTTAAATTTAAAACTCTTTATATTGGGTGGAATCTTGGAGTAAACTTTATTTGGTGGTAAGTATGCTTAGAGAGAAATGATAATATTTTTAGAGAAACATTTTCATCCTTGGATGGTGTCTGGCAGGTCATTTGGAGCAAAGTCACAAAAACTATGACAAGGTATGCTAAAAAGGAAACTTGGACTAATATAGGGATGATGGAGAATGAAGTTGAAGTGTAAGAGGGATAGGATAGATCTAGTTGGAAAACACCTTCAAAAAGTTGGATTAAAATTAATATTGATGGAGATACAAAAAAAAATTCAAATATAGCTGGAATTGGAGATGTCTATAGGAATCATGTTGGGACAATGCTCTATTAGGAACTACAGGGCTTGGACAAGGCCAGAAAAAATGAAGCAAAAACCTTAGCTATCAAATTTGCTTCTATTTGGGTAGTAAGACAAGGTTATAGGAGGATAATCATAGAATCTAATTCTCTAATATTGGTAGGAGCTCTGGATTGCATGAGAAATTTTGCTTTAACAACATGAAGATTGATAATTTTCATCACCCAAATTAAGGAGTTGTGGAGGGAATTTTATGATGTGATTCTAATTTATGTAGGTAGAGCTCAGAATAAAGTGGTAGAATTCTTGGCTAAGATGGGTACCAAGAAGGAGGTAAGGTTTTATTGACACAGTGGCATGACTATTGAGGATGAAAGGATTGGGCAGGTTGTATGCTACTGTTATCCATGGGTCCAACCCATGACATGGTATCCTTATCTATTCACCATATAAGAGTTTTTTTTTTTGTTATTTGTTGTCATCCTTATCCCATGGAAGATAAAAACAGATAATAAGAAAGTGTTCGAGAAGATACTCTCCAACGATTACTCTGCTTTATTTCCTGCTTTAATTTTTTTGCTTTTTACCACCATTGGTGAAGATTAGTTTCTTTGCTTTTTACCACTGCTGGTGAAGATTAGTTTTTCTACTTTTTACTATTGCTGGTGAAGATTAGATTTTCTATTTTTTACCATGATTGGTGAAGATTAAAACGCTAGCAGAGAGGTCTATAAATTAAGTGTAATATGTATGCATGATATACAGGAGTGATACCAAGATATGAGACTCTATTTTGACAGAGAGTTGTAATATGTAATCATTGATTTATCTTCTCAAGAAAGATTCTAATATTTTGTGGATGTAGGCATAATTTACGAACCATGGTATCTATTGTGTCATCTTGTTTATAAATTCTCTTATCTTATTATTGCTACAGTGTATATTTTATGTCTCTGGTTAATTTTCATTGTAGAGTATATTTCATTCTTCATTTGCTTTCCAAATACCCAAAAACTGGTATCAGAGCCAGCTTTGTTCACTTGTGTGTGGATCAAATATGGTGGCAAACACCTCTACTTAGATGGTTAGCTTAGATGGCAACAACTGGTTAATATGGAAAGCCAGTATGGAAGATCTTATCTATTCGAGGGACCTCAACCTGCAATCGAGGTAGACCAGAAGCCATACAACATATCTGTTGAGAATTGGACAAAGATGGATCAAAAAGCAACTACTTGCATCCGTTAATGGTTGGATGATATTGTGTTTCACCATTTGGTGATAGAAATCAGTGCAAACCCTTTATGGAAGAAACTACATGACTTGTATGAGAGAAAGACAACCAAAAACAAGGCATTTTTTATCATAAATATGGTAAAATTGAAGTTTAAAGAAAATGGGTCTATTGCAGAGCATCTAACTAAGATGCATAGCATTGTAAATTAGCTATCAGTTATGAAGATGGTGCTGGATGATGAGTTGCAAGCACTGTTGTTGCTAAGCTCACTATCAGATAGTTGGGAGACTCTTGTTGTATCCTTGAGAAACTCAAAACCCAATGGAGTTGTTACCATGTGTAGACACCAAAATAGCACCAATCCAATTATGTGACAACAAGCGTTGATCGCATTGACACACACAGCCCCTAGGGTAGCCCCCACAGGTTAAATAGTGGTCCTAACCACTTCCAAAAGCAGTTTTAGAGGTCAAAGGTTAATTTGGCACCTTTTTGGGACTTTGCTCTCTGCTCGTCCCACCCTAGGACAAATACAGCCTGGCATTCGTCCCACCCAGGGATGAATATCAGCATTCGCCCCAAGGTGAGGTGAATAGCAAGTTTGACTAGAAAAAAGTCAAACATCGGTAACTCTACTAGTTAACTGAGGCTTCAGGCCATGCAATTACAAGGATTAGCTTTTATTCAAGAAGAAATACTTCAATGATGAGTGTCTTTATTTTAAAAACCTCATGCAAGAATATTTTTAATCAGGGAGTTAGCTTTTCTCTAAAAATAGGACAGTTAACTCAAGTGGCGCCCTCGCATGCGCAATTCAAACAAGGAGACCCTAAGGTCTATAAATTGGGGAGTTTTACCACCCAAAATATATACATAGAAGGAGCATTTTGAGCAATGAAGTGCTGCCAATTTACATACCTACTTGCGATTTGTGCTTTTACATCCTTAATCTCTCATTCGAAAGGGAGGTTATTGGGTGACTATTGGAAGCGCGAATCTGGACCCAAAACCTGATTTTTGGCCACAAATATCCACCAAATTTGTTTAAAACACCCCATAAATAGTTTTTGACCCATCCCAAGTGGATTGGTGCCAAAACAATGCCTCAAACGGTGGGCGTCCTGCCCCCGGGCGCTCCCTAAACTATCACAGTGCTAATCGCCCCACCTCGGGACAATTAGAAATCTATGATATATTTCTTTGTTTTTTATTTTTCATTTGATTCTATATAGGTTAAATAGGTTACAGTTCAAATTTCATTACATTCTGATCATTTTTGACCAGGTTATTACTATTTCCCGCTTTCACTAACTTGCAGATGCCATATTCAAAATCTAGGTTCTAGATGAAAAATTGGAGAAATATGAGCATCTGGGTCTTCCCAAAACACCCCCAATTAGCTAACCCAAAGTTTTTAGGTCTTTTGGAGCTTCCTAAGTAGGACATTGAATAGGGTTCTTTCTGGCCAATTCTCACAGTCCTATTCGTCCCACCCTGGAGCGAGTATAGATCTATGAGGAATTTTCAGACTGTTATTTTTGAAATGGTCTTCTGATGATATTTTTATGCTTTTGTCAAATTTTCAAGTCAATCAGAGTTTATTTGGTAGTAATTTTATTATTTTCATGCATTTATTGACAGTAGGCCTTGGGAAATACATGCTTTATTCCGTTCGTAGGTGCTACTAATATTTTATGTTTCTTTGAATGTAGGTTTCCAATGGCAGAGGAGCAAGAAAGAGCAAATAATCACGTACAATAGCGGTGGTGACGTTTTGGTCCACCCATCTTACATGTGGGCACGCGAAAGAAGGATTATTATCCATGGATCTTGTGACAAGAAACACATTTGATGCTCCTATCCCCTAAAAATGAAGGAGACGTATTGTAACACAATTTACAAAGCATATCAATAAAGAGATTACCATATTTCTATTGCTTTTATCTTGTGTCAATTTGTATATGTTCTTTCTTGTGGCATATTCCTTTTTGTTTTCGTATCCTCGTGCTTTCACCATGAGTCAATTTACAAGTAATTTATTGAATGAAGAAGTGAGGAGAAAATCCTCAAATTCCTCCCACTCATAGGTATTGGTCACTGAATAACAGGGAAAACCAAATAACCGAGGAGATAACAATCAAGGCAAATCAAAAGGGAGATCGAAATCAAGAAAAGGAATAACCTATTACTACTGCAAGAAGTCCAAACACATGAAGAGGGAGTGCAGGAAGCTTAAAAGAGATCAAAACGAAGGGAAATATGATGACAAAAATAAATAACATCAATAAACCACTATAGTTGTATCCAGTGATGTCCTAATATTATTAATGTGTGGTGAAGACTGTATTAGTGCAACGTGTAAAGATTCAAACTGGGTGGTTGACTCAGAAGCATCCTTCCATGCCACTTCACATAGCAATTTATTTATCACGTACAAGTCAGGAGACTTTGGTTCGGTAAGAATGGGAAATAATGGAGTGTCTAAAATTATTGGAATGGGTGATGTTTGCATCACAACCAATGTTGGTTATAAGCCAGTCCTCAAGGATGTGAGACATGTTCCAGATCTCAGGTTGAATCTCATCTCAACGGGAAAGCTTGATGATGAAGGGTTTGAGACACAGTTTGGAAATGGATTATGGAAGTTGAAAAAGGGCTCTTTGGTTATGGCAAGAGGAAAGAAGTGTTGCTCTCTCTATAGGACTGAAGCCCAGTTATCCAAATGTGAGGTGAACACTATTTTTGATGAATTTCTATCTGGTCAGTGGCATCAACGACTTGGTCACATAAGTGAAAAAGGTTTGGAGACTTTGCTGAAGAGGAATTCTCTTCCAAATATCAAAGGTATGCCATTGGCTTCATGTGATCATTGTTTAGTAGGAAAAAATCATAGAGTTTCTTTTTCACATGTTAAGGCCAAATGAAAAATTGAGATTCTTGATCTAGTTTATTTTGATATATGTGGCCCTATGAGCGTGAAAACTCTTGGTGGTGCTTTGTACTTTGTTACTTTTATTGATGATGCATCCAAGAAAGTTTGGAGCTTTACCATGCAGAGCAAAGATCAAGTGTTTGAAATATTTCAAAGGTTTCATGTTATGGTTGAAAGGCAGACCTCCAAGTCCTTGAAATTACTTCGTATAGATAATGGTGGAGAGTACACCTCAAATATATTTGAGGAATATTGTGCAAAGCATGGGATAAGACATGAGAAGACTGTCCCTTACACACCACAACACAATGGTGTTGCAGAAAGGATGAACCGCACCATAGTTGAAAATATTAGAAGCATGCTTTCTTAAGCTAAGTTATCAAAGGAGTTTTGGGGTGAAGCCATGAGTACAATGTGCTATTTGATAAATTTATCTCCTTCAGCTCCATTGAAAGGTGATGTGCCAAAAAGAGTGTGGACCGGCAAGGAGGTATCTTATTCACATTTGAAAGTCTTTGGATGCAAGGCTTTCATACATGTACCTAAGAAGCAACGAATCAAGCTAGATGACAAAGCAATCCAATGTATATTTCTGGGTTATGGAGGTGATGAGTTTGGGTATAGGTTATGGGATCCCAATACCAAGGAGTTGCATAGAAGCTGAGATGTGGTTTTTCATGAAAACCAAACATATTATAATTTTGAAAAAGAACAACTAAAGAGAGTTGTCGATGAGCTACCAGAAACACAAGATCCTTTACCCATCCATGAAAATGAAGGGCAACAAGCTCAAGATGAAGGATATCAAGTTGGGGTGATGAGGATTAATAAGAAGATGATGATGATGCACATGGTAATGATGATGTGCATGGTGATGTTGAGTAGGGGGAGAAACCTCCTCAAGAATAACCACCTATGCTAAGAAGGTCACAAAGTAAAATGACAACCTCAACAAAATATCCTTCATCAGAGTATATCACACTCACTGAAAGTGGTGAACTAGAATGCTTTAAAGAAGCTATGATGCATGAGTAGAAAGAACATTGGAAGAAAGTTATGCAAGAAGAACTTAAGTCCTTGCTTAAGAACAAAACTTATGATTTAGTTGAGCTACCAAAAGTGCAAAAAGTCTTAAAGAACAAGTGGGTGTTTAGGCTGAAAAATGATATGAGATATAAGGTAATGTTGGTAGTGAAATGTTTTAGACAGAAAAAGGGTGTTGATTTTGATGAAATTTTTTCTCTTGTTGTGAAGATGCATTCTATTCATACTGTCCTAGGTCTAGCTGCTAGTATAGACTTAGAGATTGAGCAGCTGGATGTCAAAACAACTTTCTTACATGGATATCTAAAATAAGAAGTATATATGGAGCATTCAGAAGGTTTCCTAGTAAAGGGCAATGAGCACATGGTATGCAAGTTGAAGAAGAGCTTATATGGGTTAAAAAAAGAACCAAGATAATGGTATAAAAAGTTCAACTCTTTTATGATGAATCAAGGCTTCATTAGAACCACTACAAACAACTGTGTTTACTTTAAAAAATATTCAGAGTCTTCCTTCATTATTATTTTTTTGTATGTTGATGATATGCTTATCGTTGGTCAAGATGCTAATTTGATTGACAGGTTGAAGAAGGAGCCGAACAATGTCTTTGAAATGAAGGACCTAGGGGCTGCAAACCAAATTTTGGGTATGACAATCAAGCGTGATAGAAGGAACAAGAAGATATGGCTATCATAAGAAAAGTACGTTGAGAAGATACTTGAAAGATTTAATATAAAAAATTCCAAACCTGTGAGTAGGCCATTAGCTAGTCACTTCAAGTTGATTTTCAAGTCATCTCCAACCAGCAATGAGGAAAAAAAAGAAATGGAAAAGATCCCCTATGCATCAGCTATAGGGAGCTTAATGTATGCTACAGTGTGCACAAGGCCCGACATAGCACATGCTACTAGTGTAGTTAGCAAATATCTTGCAAATCCAAGAAAGCAACATTGGGAAGCTGTAAAATGGATCCTAAGGTATCTAAGAGGCACCTCTAAAGTTTGCCTATGTTTTGGAAACTCACCACCTATGGTGGAAGGCTATACAGATGCAAATATGGCAGAAGATCTTGATAGCAGAAAATTTACTTCTGGTTACTTGTTTACTTTTGTAGGAGGAGCCATCTCTTGGCAATCAAGGCTACAAAAATGTGTTGCACTTTCTACTACAGAGGTAGAGTACATTGCTACCATAGAAGCCTGTAAGGAGATGCTATGGTTGAAACTTTTTCTTATGGAGTTGGGTTTGCAACAAAAGGAGTACGTGATTAAGTGTGATAGTCAAAGTGCCATTGATCTGAGCAAGAATGCTATATTCCACTATAGAACCAAGCATATTGATTTGCGGTATCATTGAATTAGATATTTCCTTGAAAATGGTTTGGTGAGGATTAACAAAATTCATACTGATCAAAATTCATCAGACATGATGATGAAGACAGTGCGAAAAGAAAAGCATAAATTGTGTAAAGCTTTGGTAGGCATGAATTTCGTGTAAGCCTTGAGTATGGGGGAGCCCTCCTCATGGATCTGGAGGGGGAGATTTTTGTCGTTATCCATGGGTCCAGCCCATGACGTGGTATCCTTATCTATTCACCATCTAAGTTTTTTTTTTTTTCTATTATTTGTTGTCATCCTTATCCCATGGAGGATAAAAGTGGATAAGAGGAAAGTGTTCGAGAAGATACTCTCCAGTGATTACTCTGCTTTATTTCTTGCTTTAGTTTTTTTGTTTTTTACCACCATTGGTGAAGATTTTTTTTTCTGCTTTTTACCACTACTGGTGAAGATTAGTTTTTCTGCTTTTTACCACTACTGGTGAAGATTAGTTTTTTTGCTTTTTCCCACAGTTTCTGAAGATTAGCTTTTCTGTTTTTTACCACGATTGGTGAAGATTAAAACGCTAGCAGAGAGGTCTATAAATTAAGTGTAATATGTATGCATGATATACAAGAGTGATAGCAAGATATGAGACTCTATTTTGACAGAGAGTTGTAATCTGTAATCGTTGATTTGTCTTCTCAAGAAAGGATCTAATATTTTGTGGACGTAGGCACAATTGTCGAACCATGGTATTCATTGTGTCATCTTGTTTATGAATTCTCTTATCTTATTATTGCTACAACATATATTTTTTGTGTTTGGTTAATTTTCATTGCAGAGTATATTTCATTCTTCATTTGCTTTCCAAAGACCCAACATTGTAAATAAATCCAATGGTTGGCTAATTTTGACATTCATTGTAGATGTACGACTTAAAATATTTGGCTCTAATAAAGATCTCCTTTTAATTTTGTAATAAAAAATGGTTAGTTCTTAAGATCTTAAGTTTTAGAGTTATAAAATTTTGTTTAAAAAAAAACCTTACTAATTAAAATTGAGAAAAGTCTTACCCAACTTATAAATAATCTTCTTTTAATATAATTTAAAAAAAATTAAAAAAAACTATAAAATTTGTAAATCCTTTGTCGTCATCATTATATCTTAACCTTATAAAATTTAATGTATCGCTTAAAAACTGTTGTACAATAATCATAATGGTCTCAAACTTTCATGCAACTATTCCTTGGAAAACCCTCCAAATATAGTCTTAAAATAATGAAAGAAGCTGATCTTCTGAAAAGATGGAAGTTTAGGTTTTTATGGTAAGAATTTAAACCACGTCATATTTTATTGGGGCAAGCTGGCATACTACTAAGAAAACAATATTTCCTAATTATTTCCATCCACTTGTAAAAGTTCCCTAATAATTAACCGCCAAGAAACATATAAGTATTCCAAAAGAATATTGGTAATAATAATCTCCAAGTTCCAACGAAACTGTTTAGAAGATCTAGTTCACGGGTTTACTATGAAACAGTTGACTTCTACCAGTAATGACAACAGCTTTTGCCACGCATCACAAGGACATTCAATATGATAAACATCAAGGAGTGCTTTTATGGTAAATTTAAGGTGGAAGTCCAAAAGATTGATTGAACTTCTCTTTGGGAATGGATTCAATATGATAAATAATTGCAAATTGGTCTCTGGACTAAAGGTTTAAATGGGCAAAACCCATGCAAGGTGCCTCTTTTTTTGGCAAGTTGGCACACTGAAAGCGAGCTGCTATCACCTCAATCGCAAAGTCAAGTTTGTTTGCATGGAAGATGATGAATAATAAGATTTTAGATATGGATTGTATTTGTTTGTAAGGAAGATGATGAACTGTAAGATTTTGGATAAAGATTCTATCTTCCATATTGTTTGGCAATTGAAATGAATGGAATAATGACATGAATGAGAAACAAAACTCATTCATGAACTTGCCGTCTTTGCCGTCATATAGCGCAGGAAAGTCATTGCGTTTACACTTATGAACAGGAGTGAACTTGCCGTCTTTGACGTCATATAACGCAGGAAAGTCATAGCTTTTACACTTATGAACAGGAGTGCATGTTTAATAAAGGGAGACAACCGTCATATAAGGCAGGAAAATCATAGCTTTGAGGAGTGCATGTAAAATAAAGTGAGATATTTGTACAATTGTTAGTTATGAATCATAATCACATTAGTCAATTTATTTTCAAAATCAAATTTATGAATAGAAATTTGATTGATGTTCAAAACCTTTTCATGAGTCTAATATTTAGTGTGAAAATTATCTTAAGAGGTTAACATGATGTAGTAAGATAGACTTAGAATATTTTAATAGCAAGTGTAATATTTATGGAAATATTTTTAGATATGGGTTTTAAATTTTTAGGCAGATATATTTTATTATTATTATTATTATTTAAATATAATTATTTTGATATAATTATTGTGAAGAAAATTGAATATATTATCAATTAAAAATTATTTATAAAAAATATTATTTTTGTTGATGTTTTATTGTTAATATCAAATGTTGAGTTTTATATATATAAAATATTAAGATATAGTTAATGTGAAGGGTTGGGCATCCCCATCCCACCATGAACTCTCACACAAGGGGGAGAGTTGAGATTATCAATAATAAATTTAACACACAACCACACACATTGTTCCCTCGAGATCTTTTTTTCAATGAGTTTATACATGTTTTTATGAATGTCGTGGTCCCATCACAAATATCTATGAATTTTTGGTTTTCATATTAAAGGTGGACTTCAACAAAATAAATAAATTTAATATTTCATTTGTTTGGGCACTTACAAGGAGACCTAGGTTCAAACCTCCCAGACATGCCAAATCAGGGTAAAGGTAGTAGTTTGACTTGAGTCCAGTGAGTGTGCATTAGCTTGATGACGATAGTATCAACGTCGAGCCACTAGAGGTTTCCCTCACTTCGAGCCGCATTTCCTAGCTAGATAGGGGTTATAGTGGCAATACCATGAATTAACGCTACCATCAAAAACAATGAAACTTGACTTCGTTGTTTAAAAAATAAAAAGAATTCTTCTACTTATATAAAAAAAAAATCTAATGTTAATCATAACCTATAAAAATAATAAAAACAATTTTAAAAAAAAATTGTTTATGTGAATTCAATAAAGAGACAAATAAATATGAAATCTTAAATTTTGCTTACATTGATTGACAACTATAATAATATTTTATAATAACATATGTTTGAAGATATTAACAACACTCTTCTAGAAAAAAAGAACTCAAGCTCTCATAAAGAAAGTGAATTTTATAGAGTTAATAAACATTGTGCATTTTTCATTTTTTCATACGTATATAAGCATTATTAATCAGAGAATGAATTCAACCACAAGTAATTTTTTTTATGTTTTCAAATAGTTACATTATATATTTTGACTTAGAATTCTTTAAATAATTGGTTGAGATGTTTTAAATAAATTTTAAAAAATAATTATATAAAACATATATTTAATAATATATAGGTACGAGGTGTAGACTAATTGGTTCATCCAAACTCCATAAGGGGGCGGAGGTCCAAGGTTAAAATCTCGAGCCTCGTCGGACTGAACGCTTGTCTCTTTCCTGGTGCTTTCAACGGCGTAAAAGGTTTAAAATGATTGTGGCATGGTGGTTATAGGGGCGGACTGCACGAAGATCTGTGTGGCGGCTTCCAGGGCGGACAACGTAGAATACTGTGGTGGCCATAAAAGTTGGACAGCCTGCCCGGATTCATGGCGGCTACCGATTCCACCATGTAAATACAAAAAAAATATATATATATATATAGGTCCGAGGTGTAGACCAATTGGTTCATCCAAACCCCATAAGGGGGCGGAGGTCCAAGGTTCAAATCTCAGGCCTCGTCGGACTGAACGCTTGTCCCTTTCCTGGTGCTTTCAGCGGCGTAAAAGGTTTAAAATGATTGTGGCATGATGGTTATAGGTGCGGACTGCGTGAAGATTTGTGTGGCGGCTTCTGGGCGAATAGCGCAGAATATTGTGGCAGCCATAAAAAGCTGGATAGCCTGCTCGGATTTGTGGCGGCTACCGATTCCACCATGTAAATTCAAAATATATATATATATATATATATATATATATATATATATATATATATATATATAATAAATAATGTTTAAAATTATTTAATTTTATTAATTATCTTAAATTTTTTAAAGCAAAACCATGGAGTAAGGAAAACTTAAAATTATAAGATTTTTTTTAAATGCCAGGACAATAATTATTATTCGTTATGTATGGAATAGAAATAGAAAAATATTCATTATGAATGTTTTATAAACAAAAATTTAACTAGTTTTAAGAAAATTATTGGTATAATCAATTTCAAATATTTTATATATGTAGTTAATTATATATATTAATTTAAGAAAAACTTTTTAGCTTTTAGAGTATAGTTTTTTTTTTGGGAAATTTAAATTCGTTTTTGTCTCATCTATTAAAAAATAGGTTGTAAAACTGATTGGATGGGTTCTTAATTTTTGCATTGCCAACCTCAATGAAAAAAAAACACCATTAAAAACTACTTTCTAATCATCTATTAACCCCTGTCACAGATTTTTCTGTTTAGAACAAAAAAAAACATTATCTTTAACCATCTCTTGTTCTCTGTTGCAGTTCTGTCACATATTTTTCTGTTTAGAACAAAAAGAAAACATTATCTTTAACCATCTCTTGTTCTCTGTTGCAGGTCTGTTCCAGTTAAAAAAAATTGCCTTTCAAAGGAAGGAAGAAAAATAAAATATCTCTCCTTTTCCCGCTGTCCTGGTTACCCTCCATACAAAGATGGACACTCACTCTTGTAATGTGAAACTTGAGCTCACAAAAGATATTATTAAAGTTATAAAAATAGTATTGAGAATATTACTATTCTCATTCAGAAACCCAGACCCTTATGAAAAAAACTTGTCTTATATTTTAATATTTTTTCTTCATAAAGGAATAGGCTGGGCAAGGAATATACGGGTTAGTAGCACTGCCAACTCCTGCCGCAGCTTCCTCTTATCATTCTTCTTAAGAAATAAAATTACTTACCATAAAACCATTTTCAAACTGTTTTTTAGAACCTCCACTATAAGAAATAACTCATTTCCCAGCCCATGGTATTCCTCAAAACACAGTCCCGGTCAAAGCCAGCCTTGAATCCCCACGGCCTGTCCTTGCAACAAAGTAAAATGAAGGAACACCACTGCTCTTTTTCCTCCTCCACACTTCCCAAAAAGCTATAGTTGCGTTAAGATAAAAAAATGTCATCCAATGGAATTCCCCCGACGTCGGCACCCATACTCATAGAATCTCGCCGGGCCATGCATGCCCCGCCATCACGTGCAGCCCCAAACCCTACCCCACAGAACACCCTATAAAACCTCCCCTCCACCCAACAGAAATCCATCCATCACGGCCCTTGTCACCCCGTCAGAAATCTTTTTCCTACTTCTCCTTCTTCCTGATTACATCCGGCAAGTCAGCCGGCTCCACACCCGGCCATGACGAAGGCCCGGGCTCTCTTCTTCTTGTTGGTCATTCTGGTTTCGACCATGCCGCCCAGCATCGCCTGCGGCTATTGCCCGCCGCCCTCAGGCGGCGGCGGCGGCTCCCACCATCCGCCCAAGGGCAAGCCCCCCGGCGGAGGCCACAAGCAGCCCCCCAAGGTGCCCGGTCCACCCGGCTCCGGCGGCAGCCCGGGCGGCTCCCCGCCCAAGCACAAGCCGCCCGTCGTCACCCCGCCCAAACACAAGCCGCCCGTCATCAGCCCGCCCAAACACAAGCCACCCGTCGTTAAGCCTCCCACGCCGCCCTACACGCCCAAGCCGCCCGTCGTCACCCCGCCCATTGTCCCCCCGCCCGTTGTCACCCCACCGGTGGTCACCCCGCCCGTCGTTAAGCCCCCCACGCCGCCTTACACGCCCAAGCCGCCCGTCGTCACCCCGCCTGTCGTCACCCCGCCCATCGTCACCCCACCGGTGGTCACCCCGCCCGTCGTTAAGCCCCCCACGCCGCCCTCTGGAGGGTACCCACCCTACACGCCCAAGCCGCCCGCCGTGCCCGTCACGCCGCCCGGAGGGGTGCCACCGCCGAGTTCGCAGTATTGCCCGAGGGATGCATTGAAGTTGGGGGCGTGCGTGGATCTGCTGGGGGGACTGGTGCACGTGGGGCTGGGGGATCCGGTGGTGAACAAGTGTTGCCCGCTGTTGAAGGGCCTGGTGGAGCTGGAGGCTGCCGTGTGCCTGTGCACGACGATAAGGTTGAAGCTGCTGAATCTGAACGTGCTGTTACCGCTAGCGCTGGAGCTGCTGGCGCAGTGTGGACAGACCGCGCCGCCCGGGTTCACCTGCCCCCCGCCTAATTACTGAAAGCAGGTGATGGGGGAACGCCGTTTTCAACATAGCAACTACACACTGGAGTTAGAGTTGTCCTCGTTTTGCTTTCTGGACAGCTCTTGTTTTCAAGATGACAACTAGACACTATGGAGTTGTAGCAACTATACACTGCGTGACTGTGGAGTTGTCGTCGTTTCGCTTTTGGGCAGTCCTATTTTTGTTTAGTAGAACAATTAACTTATGTCTTCCATTTTTTTAAAAGAAAGTATGTGATTGATAAGCTGTTGTGGTGTTGGTGCACGTGATGGGTTTGGGATGCTGTTTTTGTTTTTGTAATTTTGCATTTTGTGGGAGTTGAGGGCTATTGTCTGTTGGAGTTGTTTTGGGGAGCATGGTTTTTGTTCTTGTGTGGAAGTGGTGCACGTGATGGGTTTGGGATGCTGTTTTTGTTTTTGTAATTTTGCATTTTGTGGGAGTTGAGGGGTATTGTCTGTTGGAGGTTTTTTGGGGAGCATGGTTTTTATTCTTGTGTGGAAGTGAGGACGCCCTTGGTTTTGTGTCTTGCAATGTGAGAGTTGAGGGGGATGTGGGTTGAAATTGGTTTGGGTTTGCGGTGGATTTTTATTTTTATTTTGTTTTAGGGTGGTGGATAAGTGAGTGTGGAGTTTTGCATGTTAATATGTGTGGAGGCTTGTGTTAGGGGTGTGGGAGAGAGCTGGTATTACACGAATAGAGACGGCTCTACCTAGATGTTCTAGATGTGTGGGAGAGATTCTTCCTCTTTATGTTCGAGTTGGTGCATGTGCTTGCCACTGCTAAGGTCAGAAAGATGGATTGTGGGTAAATGTGAATCCTCCTGCTTGGCCTTTTCCTCCTGTGTTTGTGTGCAGTGTGAGTTGGTGTGATGATGCTAAAACAATGAAGTTTATATTAGAACTACTGTGAGATGCTGTGAGATTGTTTCGTATCATTAGAAAAACCACTGTAAACTTTACTATTAGAACTGAACGTATAGCATTGCTAGCCGCATTTTAAGCCTTTTAGAATTGGCTATCTAATCCTATCATTGAGTCCATTTGTGTAAGAAAATTGAACACATCTTTATTGGTGAGTTTACATTGTATCTATGACCGTTCAAGATTTTTAATAACAGTAAGCTTACTTCACACATTCTAGAGTTGTTAATAAACTTTAGCATTGTCTAATCAGCATGCAATTTGTCCCATACATGTCGGTGCAGAATCTGCAGATGAATGTAGTCATAGGAAACTTGCAAACTGGATGGACATATACCTTGTCATTTAAAATAATCTTTTTACACTTCTTCAGGATTGTACTTATAAGAGTAATTTCGTTGATTGCGATCTATTTGTAAGAATCTCCGTGCTGTTGATGGGATAAGTTTTCATATTGACTAGCTTGGTGAAACTAACTGAATGGTGTAGATTGCTTGTACTCTATATGCAGTAGATCTGCAGCTTTTGATGCAGTGCATCATTGCATTTGGCTAAAGTTGTTTTGTAGTATGCTTGTCAAAAACACATTTTCCGCTGTTGATGTTCTGGAATTCTTTGTCATAGTAGAATCTTTTCCTGACAATTCCAACCATGGTTTATACTTCCTATATCAGCTGGCCAAACTTATGATATATGGTTTGGAGATTTGCTCTAGTAAATGTCTTGCCCAACCACAACACTGGTTTTAGCCGTCTAGATTCGTTTCCAATGCATGGCGGGAATCTCATCTTTTGGTATTGTTGAGCATGCCTAATGTGTTCACTAAAGTTTTTGCTCTGTACTTTTGGGAATGGTATTGCATGGCAAACGTTTTATCATTCACCACGTGATGAATAGGAGGTTTGCTTTATTTAATCTTAAAAATAGATTCTCCTTTATTTCAGGTACTTTGTAGTTTGTACCATCTTTCTCTTGGATATTGTGTCTATGGTTTCAAAGGTTATTATCCATTCCAACTTTTGTTTTGCCTTTTTGGTCTTTCCTTCAAATGTGACTTAATAAGGTACTGAACCGACCTTTCTGTTCAATACAATGGAAGTTCTCACATACTGTTTTTTTGCTATCTTTCCCTCCTATTCTGTAGGGAAACTAAATCTGGATTTTGTTTGACTATTGTGTTAATTTAGGCCTCTAAAGGTAATGATGGCTTGTATGTTGCTAATGGGATTTTAGCTAGCAAGTGGGTGCCTGGTTAAGAGTCAGGCATTTAGCCACATCAATATATTTTTTTTTGGTTCTCTCAAAACCTTTACTCTGATCTTTCTAAGCACCTAGTTTCCTATGTTTTTAGGATGGTGTTCATAGATATAGCCACTATAGACCTCACAGGGATTTGAGCTCATTCAAGCAGGTTTTCCAGGGTTTTTCTAGCACCCATTACATATTTCCATTGTTTTAGCATATGTAACCTCTGACTCTGTGGGGGAACAGACAAAAAAGAAACAAAAAAATAGACACCCAAGTCAATCCATCTTCTAGTCTATTTATTTTGCCTTGCAGTTCGATCAATGCACTCAAATCTGCTGTTGCATATTCGTGTGTGCGAACTTTTTTCATGATAGTATCTGTTTGTCTGCCTACCTTTGAGTTGTGTTATTACCTTATTCTGCCACATCTGAGGTATATACTTTATATTAAATGGTCCCTTATGCACAACATGGATAATTTCAGATCTGAGCTTGTGGCAGTTTATAATTTATGGGTCAGCATCAGAAATCTGTTTTCAAGTTTTACTTGCTTGTCTCTTGACATGATTAGCACTGTCATTGTTCTCTGATCATTTTCACAATTTAATATGATGACATACTGTGATGAAGCTGATGGTTTGTTTTCCTTGAATTTTCAGGTAAAGCAGTGAGAGAGCTTGCAGTGAGGACTGTCTCAATAAGAAATTTGAACCTTGAACGTCCATGATATTGTGTTGTATTGTATTTGGAGCGGTCTTATTCAGAGTAATGTTGTGTGTTGTGAGGTTTTCTTAAAAAAAAGGAAAGAAAAGTTTGTTCTGCATGTTTCTATTAGTTTGATTAGATTTTTTCAATAAAGAAAGGCCAAGAATTTGTTTCAAAATTTCTATGTTACATGTAGTCTCAAATATCAATACATCTGATGGTACCATTATCTAAAGAAACAAGACAAGACTGACACGAGAATGACACATCCGTATATTGAACGTGAAATCACGGGAGACAAACAGTACATAAACATTTGGATGGAAATTATTCTATAAAATATTAAGAAATGTGGAAAATGTCATCTCAAACTTCGAAAGCTCACATGATATATAAAATCTTCATGAAGGTGTTCATGCTTTGAAGCTGGGTAATAAATTATCATGTGCACGATAGATAAGGAATGCAATATAACCTTTTTTATAATAGATGAATGAATGACAGCTTTTGCAGTCTTTTGTGACTATGTACACCATAATTTAATTTAAAAGATATTTGATATATAAAGGTTTAATGTTCTAATTTTAAAGATAAGGTATATAAGTTTCATAAAAAAAATTAAGATTTCGAGTTTAGAAGAATACAAAATAATATATATATATATATATATATATATATATATATATATATATATATATATAATATTGATTTAATAAAATAATTAAAAATATAATAGTAATTATTTTAATTTAATAATTGTTTAATTTTTTTATTAAACAAAAAGAGGGGGTTTTGAAAGGGTTTTTGAATTCTTTACATATATACAAAGAGAATTGTAAAGTAAGCCTTAATCGAAACCAAACAAAGAGGAACATAATAAGACAGAAAACCAAGAAAACCGAGTCTTAACCACAAGAGGACAAGAAGAAAGAAAATGACAACACACCAACAAGGAATTAGTCCACAACTATTAGAGAGAAAAATAGTAGAGAAGGGCATCCAAGGACTTCCCAAGCAAAACTAAACCAAGTCAAAGAAAGCTATATCAAATCTTTTTCTCTCCTACCTTCGCTATTTTTAATGCAGTTCATAACCCAAGAGATTTCATCCACATAAATGACTGTCATATTAATAGACCTACTCTTAGATAAGCATAAGATTCTCGGTTCAAGGCAATATCATAATAGAATAAAATACATCAACTACACAAGATCAAGAGCCATCCATGAATCTTGTAAAGTCTTTTTTGATGATAACATTGAGATTTTGAGGGAAATTTTCCCTCCAAGTAATAAAATTTTCCTGATGAACTCCTAAATTGGCCATGAAATCAGCCACCATGTTTGCTTCTTTAAAAATGTGTTGGCACTAGACGTTCTCAAAAGTTCTTAGGATTCGATTTGACTCAACCATTAAATTTACAATGTTCCAACTAGGATTATGGATGCCATTAAGAATGTTGATTAAGTTAAGGGAGTCTCCCTCAATAATTACCTTCTTAAAATTCAAATATTCCAACAAAACAAGACCTTGGAAGAGGGCCTTAGCCTCAAAAAAGTAGTTGGATTGAGTTCCAAGGTTCTCAGCATAGGCCAAAATAATATTCCCTTTATTATCTTTAATAATTCCTCTAGCACTTGCTAGTCATAGATTTCCTTTTGAGGCTCCATCAAAATTTAATTTTATCAACTTGTCAGGAGGAGGGAACCACTTGGCATGCAATCTTCTAGAATCAACCTAAGTAAATCCTTGCTCAAGCTTGGGAAGGTCCAACTTGATAGCTAGTTGAGCTTTCTTTAGAAGTATTAATGCTAAGAGAAAAAAAAAAGCTAGATATATTTTTAGATAGAGAATTTAAAATTTTAGCTCCTACTGATGTTGGGTCTCTAGAAAAATTTTTGAATGTCCTATTATTTCTCTCCATCCAAAATCCCCATAGCAAGTGAAAGAGGTCAAATTTCTAGAGGGTTTACCATCTAGGACTAGAGAAGGGGAGGATGAACTTTGCTCAACCATTTCCATCTATGTTCTTGACCAAACCTCTAAAACATTTAGGACATAATTTAGAATTTCTAAAGAGAAACCACGGTCTATGAAAAGGTGTTGAGTCATATCCTCCTTCATTCCACAAAAATAACAACAATTGGAAAGGATCATACCTCTAACTTTGAGATTCCTATGGACAAAATTTATTTTTGAGGGGCTAACTAGTAGAAGAAATTAATATTGGGTATAAGCTCTTTGAACCTGATTTTCTTCCCCATGAACCAACAAATATTATCATCAGCGACATTGTGATATGCAAATTTCATAGAAAAGGTACCATTTTCCTCATATTTCTATATTATGGAGTCTTCACACCTAGAATTATTTATAACTTGATTTCTTAATTTGAGGGCCAACCCTTTCAAACAATATTGTTTCCCTTGGATGCCATAAAAAACCTATAGATTCTTCCATATTTTCCTACCCCCTACTTATTCAATAAAATTTGCTACTTTGGTTCCATACAACTATGATAATCTAGGTCTCAAAAGGGTATATGATGGGTTATGTGAGAGGGGAGCATCTTCCAGCCATGATTCATCCCAAAAATCAATATTTTCACCATTGCCTAAACTCCACTTGCTACCTCTCAGGACAAGGATTTTTTATTTAACAATACTATTCCAAAAGGTAGATCCATAAAGCAACACCTACTCTTTCAAGAAGCTAACTCCCTTGTTTAGATATTTAGTGTTAAGAATATAAGTCCACCCATTTTTCTCTTATTTGGTGATATCCCAACAATGCTTGGCTAGAAGATATATGTTTATCAGAATCAATTTTCTCATCCCTAGCCCCCTTGCATATTTTTTTGCACACACTTGTTCCCAAGAAATGAGATGAAATCTCTTTTTATTTTTTGATCCTGACCAAAGAAAAGTCTTTTGGAATTGTTCTATTTTTTTAGTAGCTTTTGTAGAAATTCTAAGCAAGGATAAAAAATACACTAGTAGACTTTGGAAGGAAGCTTTTATCAGTTGTACTTTTTTGGTTTGTCTAAGAAGAAAGCCCTTCCATCCTACCAATTTCTTTTGTATTCTTTCTAAAACTAGATTCCAAATATCCTCTTTGATTCTACCCTTAAAAAAAGGCAAACCTAAATAGGTAGAAGGCAAATCAGTTATAGTGCACCCAAGAATCCTAGCAATGGCCCTTTGCATGAGAAGGGGAGTATTGAAAAAAACAATTTTCTCTTGATGTATTGACCAACAACGCTCTCATAGTCTAGGATGATTCTTCTATTTTCTTTAACCCAGGGAATAGATGAGAGGGTAGAGATAAGAATGTCATCAACAAACTATTGGTGGGATATAATATCAATAGTGAGAGAAGATTTAATATCTTCAATGCAAAAAAATCTTTAATGGATCTTTCTAGAGATTTTGCTAGGATAATGAAGAGGGAAGGTGAAATAGGATCACCCAGTATCAATCCTTTAACACTTTTAAAATACCTTGAGACCTCTCCATTAATAATGAATACGAAATAAGGAGTTGAGAAACATTCCTTAATGAGGGATGTCCATTTGGAGTGAAAGCCAAAATGAACCAAGACCTTTTCTATAAATTCTTAGGACACTCTATCACAGGGTTTGCTCATGTCAAGCATAAGGAACATTCTAGCTTTACCACTATTATTCACTGAATGGATCAACTCATGAACTTTTATAATTCCATCTAAGATTTATCTTCCAGGAACAAAAAATCCTTGGTTGTGATCGATGATAATTGAAAGTAGCAATTTCATTCTATTATCCAGTACTTTGGATAGAATTTTATAAATGGTGTTGCAAAATATGATTGGTATGAATTTTTAAAGTCTTTGGCTCATGTGCTCTTAGGAATAAGGACACAGAATGTGGAATTCACATCTCTTGGTATAAATCCAGTTCTTTGAACTTCATAAATGGCCTCTACAACATCTCTTCCAACTATATGCCAAAATGTTTGGAAGAAGATGGTTGGAAATCCATCAGGACTAGTAACTTTACTCCCTGCCATAAAATATATAACATTCTTGATCTCCTCTTCCTCAAAGGGTCTAATAAGTCTAGAATTCATTTCATCATTGATTAAGGAGGGAATGTTGGATAACAATCTCCTTTCTACTTGTAAATCCCCTTGATTTTTGGTGCCTAAGAGCTTTTAAAAAAAAACTTCATCTCTGAATTCCTTGGGGTCAAAAAATTTAGATCCATCATCTTTGAAAACTTAATTTTATTGAAGCTCCTGTGCTTCAGAGTAGTGATATGAAATAATTTAGTGTTTCAGTCCCCATCCATCAACCATAGGGCTCTACACCTCTATATCTAGAAATTCTCTTCTTTGGAAAGGGTGTTATGAAATTCAACAAGAACTGACTTCTCCTTATCTCTAAGATCTTCCTAACTGATACCTGACTCCAAAGAGGCTTCAATATCAAATAACTATTTTTCAACTTCTCTTTTTTTGGAAAAGGTGACCAAACACCATCTTGTTCCACCTTTTTAGATTGAGTTTGACAAATCTAAGCTTTTTAGCTATATAAGATATTAAGGGTCCAAAAAATATTTTTGACCACCATTCCACTAAATTAGCTTCTAGGTCCTAGTGTTGAATCCACATGGATTCAAATATAAAATATTTCTTGAATTTTTTGCCATTAGGGGAGACTTCCAACAAAAGAGGGTTATGATCAGAGCCTATCTTGGGAATGGAATTTAGAGAAGTGTTCCCCAATAGCCTCAATCGATCTTTGAAAATAAAAAATCTATCAAGAATTATTTGAATTAGAATGTTTCCTGCCCTCTTGTTCCTCTATGTATACTCACTACCTCTTAAATATAGGTCGAGTAGTTCAAAATAGTTGAAAATTTTGAAGAAATCCTCCATACCTTTGGAGAGGGTTGAGTTTCCCTTCTTTTTTTTTTATCTGAGGGATAAAGAGGAGAGTAGAAATCTCCCACTAACATCCGACATTCATTTAAAAATGATCCTCTTAACTGATCGAGAATAGACCATATTCTGTTTATTTCAACAACTAAGTTGAAGGTATAAATATTAAATAAGACCCATCTTATATTGAATAGTTTATAGCACCTAGGGGTGCAGCGCAGCTGCTCGGGCTTTGGCTCTTCTTTGGGAGGTCCAAGGTTCAAACCGTGGTGTAGGGAGTTGAGGGGGTGGGTGTGTGGTGGTTTTGTATTAAATTCTCTATTGATAAGTATAGCTCTCGAATTTACGAGTGGTCAGGGTTGAAAGGAAACTACTCAACTCTTTGTCATAGAGGTTTCTCACAATAAAATATAATAATAATAATTTATAGTATAAAAAGTTTTTATATTTTCACATTCATTACATATGTAAAATTTATTAAATAATAAAAAATATTAATTATAAAATAATATAATAGTGGGTGAAATTTTCATATAATGCTTATTTAGTAAAGAGTTACAAGGTGAAAGTGTCTAAAGTAGAAAAAAAAATATTATATTTATACTCGTAACCTTTTCTATAAATAAAATTATTATATTTATATATATCGAAAAAATATATTGTACATCGGGATAACCTGTTCTCTGAATTAAACTTGGAAAGATATTCTAACATGTTTACTCCCGATAGATCCAACAAAGATTGTTTATATTTATATTTGAATGGAATGCGTTTATTTTTTTTAATAAAAATATTAATCATATAAATATTATTTATTTATAAAAAATATATAAATGATTATTTATAAAAATAATTTTTATAAAAATTTATATTTAATTATATATATATATAGAACCAGGTTTATAATTAATGTATCCCCATTCTTATCATTTGCTTCCTGATATAACTTGATTAGCAATATTATTATATAATTAACTAAATTAAAGAATCAAAAAATTATTTAAAAAAAAAAACATTCAAAGTTTATTGTGATGTTATTTAAATATTAACCATACATATCTATCGATCAAATATAATACTTATATAATTAATTGAATTAAGTTCAAGTAAGTAAAAAAAATATATCTTTAAAGTACACATTTAAAATTTATTACGATACTATTGAAAGATTAACCTCACATATTTATTTATGTATCCATCAATCTGTTCGTCTAGAATTTAACGTGTTCATAATGTGTTGGGATGAGTCTTTTCTTATACTTTCTGTAATTACAGAGTGATTTCTTGCGATGAAATAAAGTTAAATGTGTCGCTTTCATTAAACAAAGGTTAAGTTTTTATTTCAAGTAAGATATATAAAGTGCTCGTCTTCACATAATAATGGTTTGAACATTAACAGTTAAATCAGAGAAAAGAAATCACTGTAAATTTGCACATATAACGATGACCTATCTATATTTATCATGGGAATGGTTGCGGTTGCCGGCAGACAGCATATTAACCTTTGAAAGAAAATTATTTTAGTAAGACATGATGAAGATATCAACATCTCAAACATAAATTAATTGACGGTGCACGATACCCATCACTTCAATTCAGGATTGTGCTTCTATAAAAATATATAAAGAAAAGTAGCATGGAGGTATTTATTCTATTTGTAGCCCAAATAACGCAGTATAATGTGGACATTGATAGAGAACCACCTGATTTTTTCTATGATAGACAAAACAAATATATCACAATATAAAGCACTGTATATTCGGCACCTCGAAGACAAATTAGGTCTGATTTGATGGCTTCATTTTTCAAACGAATGAAAGTTGTTCACTTATATGGTGAAAGTAGAAAAGACCTTCGTATCCAAGTACAAAGATATTGACGTTACTCCCAACGGCAAAACATCTACATCGATAGTCAGTGGAGCAGAGAATGTGCATGGTGTAGCTATAATGTCAATTTTGGAAGAAAAAAACACATAAGAAAATGAAAGGACAAAAAGCCATGAAAGGAACATGGTGATTGGAACTATTGTTAGATTGTAAAAGGTTCTATTCCCTTGTGGTCACGGCCTTATAATATAAACAATAAACGAATTTATATAATAATAAAAGTTTTAATTATTATAATGAAAAATTTAAAATAAAATAAAAATGTATAAAAATGACATATCTTTTGAGTGTAATTTTATTGTTTTTATAAAAAAAAATATTTTGTACTATTACTAAAAGGTATGTTATAGAATTTTTATAAGGTGTTTGATGCATTTATTTTGATTGTTATATATTTTATATTTACATTGAACAAGAAATTTTACAATGGTTTAAAAACTAAAAATGTAAGACATTTATTTGTATGTTTCAATATAATATAAGAAACTTGAAAATAAAAAATTTAAAACTGGTTAAAAAAATCATATGGTTATTGAATCATTGATTTGTTGTAAAGTAAGGTGTATTTTATATCCTATTTTCAATATCTTAAAGTTAATCATTCACCCGTTAATATCTATCAATATACTGGTGATATATTTATATATCTTAAAACATTTATATTTGTTTTTTGGATTGATAGATAAGGATTTATGAAAGGGACTCCAAACCTTTTACAACATGCCCTAATGACCTATAGAAGGATCAAAAGGAGAAAAAGTGAAAAATCTTGGGACAACCATCCACATGGCAATAGGGACAAGAAATCCTTTTGTTCATCTGAATCTAAAATCCAACTGTTGATCTATCGTAGAAAATATCTCATCAAATAAAATGGCCTGCTCATAAGCCACTTACACTTGCCACGTCTTCTTTGAAAAGGAAGTGTGTTCGGGGCATGATATTAACCAATAAGGGGGTCTAAG
This sequence comes from Wollemia nobilis, assembly GCA_028583015.1. NCBI lineage: Eukaryota > Viridiplantae > Streptophyta > Pinopsida > Araucariales > Araucariaceae > Wollemia > Wollemia nobilis. The sequence continues at coordinate 7,606,944 of JAQPPZ010016858.1, read as the reverse complement.
ATTTAGAGAGGAAACCCTTTTCCAAATACATATCAAAACACAAGAGAAATCCCAAGCCACCGTATGTCATTGACCAATAGGTGCCCATAAACCATGTGGTCGACTAGTATACCTAGGTCTCATCGGCCAAAATTTTAATTGGAAGATAAAATATTTTTCATAATTACAAACAAGGATTTTATTTGTTGCTCTAAAGGTTGCTACACAATCCTCTTTCCAATTAATGATTTTTTTCTCATTAATTTCAAAGGTGGGAGAGCCAATGAGGGACATTATTTCATAGCTACCACCCTTTATTTCTTTCATTTTTAACAATAAAGTTGACATAAATGCACCAATTCCATATTCACATGATACACTAGGAGGAAATTAAAAAAAAATATTAAATGTCCACCAAATCACTAAAAAAAATTCATCCCATAAAAATATATTAGGAATCCCTTCCTTGAAAAAGATAAAATTGAACCCAGACTTTATAGAAACAACTTTCCTTAGCAACTCCCATAAAATCATCAATAACAAAGCAACCATTAATAGAGATATTAGCTGCAAAGTACCAAAATTGTTTTTGCTTCTCTTCTGGGAATCCACTTCTTGATTTTGAGCAAAATTCAAGTCCCTAAAAAAGACCTTCATCTCCTCCATAGAAGCAAAATCTTGGCCATGGGGTGAAATGGTAGTGGGATAATCATGAAGGATCTCTTCACACATTCAACATACCATACTATTACCATTCACAAGTAAAGGCATTTCCTTTCTCACAACCTCCATGAGCTTTAGAGGAAAGTCCTCATCTCAAACTATAATCTCCTCTTGATTCACCCCAATGTTTATCATATTTTCTGTTGCATTATCTTCTCCTGAAGACATGGGTTACCTGGGAAGTAAGCAGATCCTACATCATCTTCTTAGCCACTATCAACATGCCTTCTATGCTCCAACTAGGATTATGAAGACCCTTAGCATAACTAATGATATTAAGGGAATCACATTCTATGATAATTCTATTAATATTCTATCTATTCAGCAGAAGGATTGCTTGAAATAAAGCTCAAGCTTTCATAAAATGATCGGTTTACAATTATAAACCTTCTGCAAAGGCTAAAATTAGATTTGCTTTTTGGTCTTTGATCACTCCCCTAACACTAGCCCTACCAAGGTTTTTTTTTTCTACCCCATCAAAGTTTAACTTAACCTAGCCATTTGGTAGTGCTTTCCACTTGGTTTGAGAATGTACAGTGGGAAAAAATTATTTTGAGCATTCCACAACCCTAGCTATCCCTTAATGTCTAGCAACATCTAATTCCTCCTTGACCTCTTTGGAATATTTAAAATTGATGCTTTGAATATTTTTGACTAGGGTAGCACTAATAATGTTGCAATCCCTTTTCTGATAAAAAAATATGCTATTTTTTTCCTTCCATAGACCCCATATGGTATGAAGAAGACTAAATAACCAAAGAGATTTTAATATTGAGATCCAAAAGAGCAAGGGCCATTGGAGGTATAGGTCAACCATATTATTTGGTAAGACCCAATAAATATTGAACTTCTTGAAGATCTTGGAGAGCACTTCTAGCTAATAGGGACATTCTAAGAATAGGTGCTTAACACTTTAGAATCCTTTGCACATAAGTAGCACCTACTGGGGATAACTTACCCCTTCTTATGGAGGTTATCAATTGTGAGGATTTCATTTTGAACATAAATCCAATAGAAAATTTTGATTTTTGGAGTAAGGGCTTTGAGCCAAATTTTGAAGACTAAAAATAAAACCCCTCCATTACTTTCCAATAATTGATATGTTGATTTCACATTAAAATGCCTTTTTTATGCATTTTCCAAATTAAAAAATGGTTCTGTAGACACCAAAACAATACCAATCCGATTATGTGGCTACAAACACTGATCGCACTGACATACACAGCCCCCAGGGCAGCCCCCAAAGGTTAAATAGTGGTCCTAACCACTCTCACAACAATTTTGAAAGGTCAAAGGTCAATTTGGCACCTTTCAGGCACTCTGCTCCTTATTCGTTCCACCTAGGGATGATTACAAACTGGTATTCGTTCCACCCAAGGATGATTAGTAGCATTCGCCCTTGGGTGGGGCAAATAGCAGGTTTGACGGGCAAAAGGTCAAACCTTGAAAAATGGTAGTTCAGATCCGCCACTTAACTCCTCCTTCATTGCATGGGAGTGCGAGTAAGCATTTTTGAGATCAAAGAGGCAGTCATAGAGGTAGTCATGGAGTCCTTAATCAAGGAGGAATCTTCTCTCCCCTAAGAAGGCATGATCGCCAAGTGGCGCCTCTGCATGCTCATTCATAGAGACCCTCAAGTCTATAAAATTGTGAGTCTTCTCACCCCAAAATAGGAATAGGTCAAGAGCATTTGGAGCAACGGAGTGTTATAGATTTACGTCCTCACCCTTTTTCTTGTGCCTTTCACATCCTTGATCTCTCTTTTGGAAGGGAGGTTATTGGGTGATTATTCGAAGCACAATCCGGACCCAAAAACTTGACATTTGGCCATAGTATCCCACCCAAATTTGTCGACAATACCCCACAAGAGGTTTTTGACCCATCCCAAGTGGATTGGTGCCGAAATCGGGTCCCAAACGACAGGCATCTTGCCCCCAGGTGCCCCCTGCACTGCTGCAATCCTAATCACCCCACCTCGAAGAGATTAGAAATCTGTAACATATAGATAGGCTTTCATTCAAATTTCATGTTATTCTGAGCAGTTTTGATCATGCTTTTGTTATTTCTCGCTTTCACTAACATGCAAGGAGCATCATCATATTCTAGGTGATAGAGGCCAAATTGGCAAAATTTGACCTTCTGGGTCTTTCCAAAATACCCCTTTTTACCTAACCCCCAACTTTGCAGGTGATTTGGAGCCTCCTATATGGGAAATTTAGGAGGGTGCTTTCTGACATTTTGTTGCAGGTCTAATCATCCCACCCCAGAGCGATTAGAAATCCGTGGTAAATTTCTTGACTATTCCTTTTTTAGTGCCTTCCTGGTAATGTTATCATGCCTCTATCAAGTTTTTAGCTCATTCTGATATGTTTTAGTTATTGTTTTATTTATTTTACGCATGCACTAATCATAGGCTTTGGGGATCGCATGCTTTACTTCATCCACAGGTGCTACTAATCCTTTTCTATTTCTCTGAACACAGGATCTCAACACCAGAGGAGAAGCAAGAAATAAAATATGTGTTCACACAAGCAGCAGTGACATTTGGTCCACCCACTTTACATGTGGGCACGCGGAAGAAAGCGTACCAATCCATGATGTAATAGAGCCCTACTTAACGCTCCTAGCCCCCAAAAAGGGAGGAGACATATTGTAACCCAATTTTAAAGCAAATTAATAAAAAGGGTTGTACTCGATATTTGCTTTCTATCTTGTTTCAATTTGTTTATGTTTCTCTCCTCTCATGCATTTCATTTCATAGGACTTAGCGTTATGTTTTGCTTTTGCATACATCGCACTTGGCATTTCTATTTTATTTATGTATCCTCATGCTTTCAGTGGTGATCACGGTGGGACCAAGTCCTCTAATTTTGAGATCAATTTTTTGATCGAAAGTGTTTGTTTTTGCTTGCAGGTACCAATCTTTCAAGCGCTGGACTGTTGTTCATTCCAGTCTGTGATGAGTACAGAGCTGGAATTCATGTCACTTAGGGACAAATGGGCATTTGTCCCACCCTGTGACAAATACAGTTCTGTTATTCATCCCACCTCAAGATGAATCAGCCCTCTGTGTACTTTTAGAACAAAAACTCAGAGGCACCCAGTTTGGGCAGAGAAGAGGTAGGGGTTCTGAATACCTTTTGTCATTTTTCTATTTTTTGTCTCTGTATTTTTTATTTTCTTTTCTTGCTTAGGAAGGTTTTACTGCATGTTTAATTTCCTTGCATAAGTAAAAAGAACCCCACACACCACATGGTAATTTAAACAACAAGGAGTTGGTCGTAAAACCCCAACCCTTGATCAAGACCAACAGTGGATTTCATCACCACCTTGGCTTGAATTTTTGCATCCATAACCCCGATCACTATTGTTGCTAGACGTAAATCCTGACGAAATCTAACCATGTGTAGCTGGGGTGATTCCTAGTGCATGAGGATAAGTCTTCTATGGTAGGTATCAAAAACAAGGCGATCCCCCTTTTGTACCGCCTATGTTCCATGTACCATTCTGCTCTCGCGTACCAATAGTTTCCCTCACGTAAGGGCGGGTATATTGAGAGGTTTGGTATAACGACCTAGAAGTGGTATATTGAAGGGGTGACCATTTTGGGAGACATAAGAGCCATCATATTGCATGAACAACAACACGTTCTTTATGAAGCTTTCAAAACAAAAATCAAAACACACTAAACCAGATTTAGGGCACACCTTTAAATCTATAAATGAGATAATCACTTCTTTGATTGTGTGGTTCCTTTTTTTTTAGTGTAGAATAAAAATCATAAAATATATAAAAACCTACGTAGCTTGTAGAGAGACACTACCATGGTGTACACTCGTAGCCAAACCCAATCATGAGCAGAAGCTATGAAAAGTGTACAAGGGGGCACAAGTCACCTCCGCTACAGCCCCAAGGACTTGGTCATACCACCTTGGTGGCCTGACCCCCAAGATAGTCCACATCACACCATTTTAGAATGGGACTATAGAGGCACCCCTTCGAGGGACACTCCCATTCAACATAGACCCTTTCAAGAAGAATCCTTACACGTGGCACTCAACATAATGAGAAGGCTCCCTTAGATGCTTGTTATGAGTGGCCACCATGCAATGAAGTGCTAGAACAACATAGGGTCCATAGGGAGGGGCCACATGATTATGTCATCCCTCCTCTACCCCTCATCACTGTTAGGAATAACAAGCCAAATCTAGAGCGCAAGGCTCTTCAGACAGGGTGAGCCAACTCTGCCCACCCCTGTCACATATACAAAAGGGAGAACGAGGAAGACCATTACATTCCTTAAGAGCAATACATAGTGTGGGAGCAATGCGCCTCTACACTTGCTATCTATCAAGATCACCTACTGAGGCCAGATCCTTGGGTGAATGCCGCCAAAATTGACATAGGAAAGTGACCCATAGAGATCTCGGATCATCACAACCGAGATAAATATGTAGGAGAGGCATCTAGGCCTCCTAGACTCAAGACGATAGAATAAATCAACTTGGCATTTGCTAGACATGCCACCTGCCAAGCACAAATCATGTAGCTTGAGCAAGACCAACAACAGCTGGGGCACCTGTATCACCTTAGTAAAGAGTGCATTCGATGTCAAACAGATGAGCTACTCCAAAAAACTGTGCTTAAGAGGGTTCCAACCCCTCACATGTAGAGGGTAGAGTCGTATGAGAGGCACAACCCATTGGTACGAGACAGGTCTCCACAACCTTACCAAATGTTGCCTTTGAGGCATCCTAGACCTGAGCGGGAGGCCACTCCCAAGAATAACGATGGGCACCCTCTATGGGGACCCACCCATGTTTATAGGTCTCACCCAGGAACTCCTCAAGAAGCCTATGAGGAGTATGAGCAATGTTGCGGGCCAAACAAGGTGAATGGTTTCCTATTTTTGTCACATGCCCGTGCATTTAATTATCAACCCAGGGAGCTTCGTAAACTTGCAAAGAGTCGAAACTAGGTTACAACAATACCATTGGAGGGTGAGTCTCGCTAATCCTACGTTTGGGGGGTGTTTTTGAGATGGTTGTCAATCATTCCCGCACTCCTCAATAAATTACGTAAGAAGAACAAAATAAATATACGAAAATATAAAAATAAATCTAATGCACATTCCTGGAAATAAACCTACTGCAGATACTAAAACTAGTAAATTAATGAACGTTCTATGCAAGCAATAAACTAATAAATAAACAGAAAGGAAATGGGGAAGAAATACTGGCTTGGAGTGGGCCTAGGCTCCAGCAGCTTCTTCCCGATCGAACACGCTCTTTTAGAACTTCTGTAACTGTAATATATTTATCAACGTATTACAATGTCACTCTTAAGTATTTCTATATCGCTATATATTTCAGAACGATCTACGTGTGTTTATATAACACACCCGTAGAACTTCTGTTACGAAGTGGTTACAATAGTCGATTCTTCCCAGACTAAATTAGAATAGTCTGGCGAATGCAATCGACGTCTGGCATTCTGTTTTGATGGTGGCGTGTTCGTTCGACTTGTGCTTTTCCTGGCACCCGTAAGATGTTTTGATACGTTGGTGCTATCTCCAATTTAGCTCTGCATGACGCAGAGCTAGAACTGCACCAGCCGCTGTCATCCACGTCCTTCGAGTCTGGTCAATGAGCAAAGAATCAGTGGCGCCTTCCGACTGTAGGGAGGCGCTCCCATTCAGTTGGCACCTTCCGACTATAGGGAGGCGCTGATATTCAGTTGGTGCCTTCCGACTGCAGGGAGGAGCTCGTCTTTGGTTATGCCTTTCGACTGCAGGGAGGCGCCTATGTTCAACGATGCCTTTCGACTGCAGGGAGGCGCCTTGTGTTCAATTGGCGCCTTCCGACTGCAGGGAGGCACCTATGTTCAATTGGCGCCTTCCGACTGCAGGGAGGCGCCTATGTTCTCTCCATTGACTTTCGATGAAATAAAGTGCCAGGTCCATCGAAAGGACCTCGACTGTTCCAAATCTAACTAAATCAACCGCAATTCCACAAAACATACTAAAAGCACACAAATTAGATAACACGCATAATTATATCAAATATCTATATAATCATTTATAAAAGCACGCAATCCTTATTATACAGCTACATATTGATCCAAGAAGTATGTACAAAATATGAGCATTTCTGGTGCTCATCATCCCCCCACGCCTAACATATGCCACGCCCTCGTGGCATCCAAACTGCAGGTAGCCCTCAGACTTTTTCATCGTCGCCATCTCTTGGAAGATTCGGCTGCCCCTGCGGCCCGAGTCTGTCTTTTTGTGCCGGCATGTGAAGGTGTGGTTCTCCTCTACCTATGGGAAACTGTGGCTGTTAATTGTCCCCTTCTTGTTCTTGCCGCTACTGGTGGTGGTATAGCCAGCGTTGTTCCTACCGATTGAAATGCAGCTTCGATAGCTTGCCAGAGGTCGACGTCTGGAGGTTTGACCATTGCCAAAGGGATATCCGAGTTATCCTCTCTGGAAGGCACTACTTGGGCCTTGTATAATCCGGCCACTTCGTGGGTAAGCCCTGCATTTTCCTTTGCAATTGCAACGGCCTCCAATTGTGGGCCATAGACTCCCCATCGTTCCAAATACTTCCTCATCATGGAAGGCCGCCCTTGGGATGAACCATAGATGTCCCAAAATTGGTTGTTTTCTGTCGGATTCACGCAGATGCCAGAATCTCCTTTTATCCTCGAAGATGCCTTCCTGGCCGCCTTGGCTGCTTTCATTTCTTTGCATAGCTGCTCAAAATATTTTTGCCTTTCGATGAACGGCTGCATATCCCATTCATCCTCTTCTGACTCGACGAAGGTTACTTTCGCCTTCTGTCGAGCCGTCCTGGGCCTCTTTGCCTTGGCCTCTGTAGAAAATGTGGCGGCTCGAACAGGGGTCTCTTCTTTCTCTTTTGGGGACTTCTCTTCACTCCGAAGGATCGGTTGTGCTGCTATCTCCGGGGGTGATTCATCCTCCTGTCTTCCTGGTGTCGACCCCTCAGGCTCTTCTCCTTCTTCAGGACTGGGGAGGTCCTCCGTATCCTTTGGTCTTATCTGGAGGCATTCGTCCTGCTCCGTGTCACTCAGGACAATGACAGGGGGCATCGTAGGACTTCTGTCTTCTTCACCCCTAAAAATAGAGGATTCCTCCCCTGCCTCCGGCTGCTCTGTCGGGCATCTGATCGAATCTCCCCCGAAGAGAATACTCTTTCGGTGGATGTGGGAGAGTTCGTCGGCACTGCTTCTGCCCAATCAGTCTGAGTGGCCGCCTCCTGTCTTGTTGTTCTTCTGCCATGAAGTATTTGATTTTCTTCCTGCATCTGCTGGACCAGCTGCTCGAGCTGAGCGATTCTTCTATCCTTTTCCTCCAATTCCTTTTGATGTTGGTTCTGGCAATCCTCCAGAATCTGTTGTGCCATCCAGCAATCAGTTTGCCAATTGAGCGCTTCCTCCAAGGCCGCATTGATCTGGTCGTTGCTCCCAAAAGTTTCCTCATTTTGTGGGCTCTGGTTCGTTAATTCATGGAGGGTTTGGGCGGCGACGTCTATCTCTGTGTCGCTCTGTTCTTCCTCTATCGAGAGGAATCGCCGTAGATGTTTCCTCCTGGGAATTGGTTCGTCTTCACCACCAGCGGGTGGCGCTCCTTCCTCCTCATACTCGAGCACTGGGGAATGCCCTCTATCCTCTATGTCTATGGGCACCGATGACTGTTCTGCCCTTCCTATAAAATAGGGCAACGCCAATTGCCCGATGTTTGCTATCTCCTCTGTAGGGGATGCTTGCCCTAGTTCGGCAACCGCATTGTGTTGCTCTATTTGGCCGCCATCTCCCTCTGTGTCGTGGTTCTGTCTCTGTGTTTCTACGTGGCGGACCAATGCCGATATCAGCCCATGGTGGGCTAGGGCGGATGGTGCCCCCTTCTGGTATCGAGCCGCTTCATCCTTCAGAGCAGTCACCAGATAGAAGGGTATATTTATTTTCCTCCCATGCACTAGGTGATTGAGGAAGTGCACATGATTGATGTTCAGATGCGTATACTTCCCTGTGCATGTGAAGAATCGAGCAATCTGCTCGAACATCTTTCGTATATCCATGGGGAGACTGCTTTTGAGTAACCCCTCTCTTTCTATCTACACGTTCCCTCCTGGCAGCAGTATTTCGGTGTATAGCTTTAGCACTCCGCCCTTGTATGCACATTCCCCTGTGAGAGGCAATCCAGTCGCCTGTGAGATGAACTCAGGGGTGACTGGAATTTCCACCCCTCGTACTTGGGCCGCATCACCCCTCAAAGAGGTGGCGAATTCCCTAGCTACCTCCACATCCTGGCCCTGACTGACCAGGGTGCAGTATTCGAGCCACCCCTCGGCTTCGAATCGAGTCTTCACTGCCCCTCTAATTCCATCAGTGTCATTGGGTTCGTTCTTCTTGATCGCGTGGTTCTTGGACCTTCCTCCCATGGCGCCTTTCGATGCTATATATTTTTCTGTCCTTCCTGCTGCAGGAAGGCACCTTCTTATAGAAAAGATGCCTAACCCTAGCAGTTATGGAAGGCGCCTTATCATTGGCACGCGATTTCGACGATGGGGGGATACGATCTTTATGACAGCTGTATTTTTTTGGTACTACGTATTTATAAACAATTATATAAAAGATTTGATTTAATATGCGCGTACCTGATTCGGCATTCCAGTTGTCATGGCAGCTGCTGATTTGCCGACTTGTGACACAAGGGAGGGGTATTTGATGATGCTTATACGTGTGATGCTCTGTTCCGCTCGAGGCATCCGATCGATGTAAATGCTGCACGTGGGAGGCATTCTTTGGTACCTTCCCCATGTGGATGGTGTCCATGTAGCGCCTTCCGATGTTGTCGGTGCTCGTCTTCGAACGGATGCGCCTTTCGGTGCCTTCTGATTGGTGGGAGGCGCTCTTGCCTACATGCGTCTTCCCAATGTGGGAGGCGCCTCCTTTTGGTTCGCGCCTTCCCGATGTTGGAAGGCGTTCGTCTTGATGAATGCGCCTTCCTGATGTCGGAAGGCGTATTCGGCTGGATGCATGCGCCTTCCTGATGTTGGAAGGCACCTTCGATTGATTTTTTTTTTTTTAATTGGGTGCCTTCCTGCCACGGAAGGCGCCTATTATATATATATATATATATATATATATTATTATTATCGGATGGGTGCCTTCTGACTGCAGTAAGGCGCCTCTTCTGGATGGGCACCTTCTGATTGCGATAAGGCACCTTCTTCTGGTGGGCGCCTTCTGACTGCAGTAAGGCACCTTCTTTTGGACTTGGCACCTTCTGACTGTAGTAAGGCACCTTCTTTTGGATGGGCACCTTCTGACTGTAGTAAGGCACCTTCTTCTGGACGGGCGCCTTCTGACTGCAGTAAGGCACCTTCTTCTGGATGGGTGCCTTCTGACTGTAGTAAGGCACCTTCTTCTTGCATTGGCGCCTTCTTCTGGATGTAGTAAGGCACCTTCTTCTGGGCTTGGCACCTTCTAACTGTGGTAAGGCGCCTGCTTCTGGACTTGGCGATTTGACTGGAAGAAGGGTGATCAGACCTTCCCATTTTTTTTCACGCTGCCCAGATTCTATCTACGAGCCGATGTCGAAATGCTGAGCCGAATCAGGCCTGGTTTCCCAGATACCTATCCCTCGTGCTATCAGGTCCTCCACCTACAAAAAGCAACCAAAAAAGAAAAGAAAATAAAGGCAGTTAGACGCGTTCCATGCCTATTAGGCCTTGGGTTAGGATGCCTGCAGCTTGCATGCGGGCGTCGTCCCTACAAAAAAACACACATTAAAAACTATAACTAACTAAACAAATTGGGTGAGTACTTTCGTGCCCACCATTTCACCTGTGAGAGTTCGGTCCAGTTCTAGCAAGATGGGGTCTCCCCCATGCCTACTCTGGATTCCACCTGAAATGTTACGAACATATTATAGGGGCGTAGTCGATGGCCATTGACTGTGAACATGGTGTTGCTGCCGTCAATTGTCTTGACGCGCACCGCCCCGTTCTTAATGAGCTCTGCCACTTCATACGGCCCCATCCACCTCTGCATAAGTTTGCCCTTCCTTTCCTGGAACCGAGAATCGTATAACAGTACCCATTCCCCTACCTGGAACTTCTTCAGCTTGATGTGGTTATCATGCCACTTCTTCCTCTACTTTTATATAATCTCTATCCTCTGCAAAGCATCCAGTCAGATTTCGTCCAGCTGATCTAGCCGGCGAATCCTCTATTTTTGAGCTTCGTCCAAGCTCAAATTTAATTCTGAAGCCGTCCTCAAAGTTTTGATTTCGAACTCGATGGGCATCATCGCATTTTTCCCATAGACCAGTTGGAAAGGTGTGCATCCCGTGGTGGATTTCCACGTGGTGTTGTATGCCCAAACTGCCTCCGACAACCGTGTGGCCCAATATTTCTTGTGTTGCTGCACGGTTTTGGTCAGGATGTTTTCTATCTCCCCGTTTGTCACTTCTACTTGCCCGTTCGCCTGCGGATGGTAGGGCGTGGTTTTGTTGTGCCGAACTCTATACTGCTCCATCAGCTCCTCAATCAATTTGGAGGTGAATTGGGGCCCTTGATCTGTTGTTATCTCCCGAGGAACCCCAAATCATGTGAAAATATGAGCAAATAAGAAGTCGACGACCGTTCTTTCCTTTGAGTCCCTTAATGCCTGCACTTCCACCCATTTGGTGACATAATCCATGCAGACCAAAATAAACCTCCTTCCCAACGAAGGTGGATTAAATGGTCCCACGAAATCCATGCCCCATTTATCAAAAGGTTCCGGATGTACCTGGGGCTGCAGGGGCATTTCATCTCGATGGGTTGGTCTACCCATCCTCTGGCACTCGTCACACTTGCTGGTATATGCTGCCGCGTCTTTGAACAGAGTGGGCCAAAAATACCCAGCCTGCAGGATTTTGTAGGCAGTTCGCTTCCCTGCAAAGTGTCCTCCACATGGCTCATCGTGACATGCCTTAAGCACTTCTGAAAACTCCTGTTCTGCTACGCATCTTCTTATAATTTGGTCCCATCCTATTTTAAATAGGAGACCATCCATCCAAAGGAATGATGCGCTCTTCTCTATGACCGCCTGCTTTTCTCGATAGGAGAGAGCAGGTGAGGTCCTTCCGATGGCCAAGTAATTGGCTATGTCTGCATACCACGGAGTTTGTTCACTAATAGCGAACAGATGTTCATCCGAAAACTGGTCTTCCACTGCTTGATGATCTGCTGGTATCAATCTGGACAGAAAATCTGCCACGACGTTGTCCTTGCCCGGTTTATCGACTATAGTAATGTCGAATTCCTACAATAGCAATAGCCATCTGATAATTCTGCCACCAATGGCCGGCTTGCTCATCAGATACCTGATAGCCGCGTGGTCCGTATGGACGAAGACCTTGTATCCCGTTATATAGTGACAAAATTTGTTTATTGCATGGACAACTACGAGGAATTCTTTTTCTGTCATCGTATAGTTGAGCTCCGCTCCCGCCAAGTTTTTACCGACATAATAGATGGCATAGAATTCTTCGCCATATTTCTGCCCGAGGACTGCTCCGATCGCACCGTTAGATGCATCGCAGTAAATATGGAATGGTATGGCCCAATTCGGTCCTCTCAAGACCGATGCAGATATCAATTTTTCTTTTAGCAATTGGAACGCTTCTTCGCAATCTCCCATCCAATTGAACTCTACGTCCTTAGAAAGTAGGGTGTGCAATGGTTTGGCAATCTTACTAAATTCGACGATAAATCGTCGGTAGTACCCGACTGAACCAAGGAAACTTCTTACCTCTTTCTACGTTCTGGGGCTAGGTAGGTCTTTGATGACCTCGATCTTCCTCTTGTCTACTTTTATCCCTTCTACAGAGAGGTGGTGTCCCAACACGATGCCTTCCTACATCATCATAAAACATTTTTCATTACTTAGGGACAAATGATTTTCCTTGCTCCTGTCGAGCACTCTTTCCAGATTTGTCATTGCCTCCTCGAAGGTTTCTCCATAGGCGGTGAAGTCGTCCATGTATACTTCCACCCCATCTCCTATCATATCAGAGAATATGCTAAGCACCGCCCTTTGAAAGGTGGCCGGTGCGTTGCACAGTCCAAAAGGCAATACCTTATAGGCAAACGTTCCCCATGGACAGGTGAACGTTGTTTTATCTTGATCTTCTTCCCCTATCTGGATCTGGTTGTAACCACTGAATCCATCCAGAAAGGAGAAGTATTTTCTTCCCGAGAGTGTGTCCAAGACCTGATCGATGAACGGGAGCGGGAAGTGGTCTTTCTTAGTCGCCTTGTTCAACGCCCGGTAGTCCACGCAGATCCACCATTTCCCGTTCTTCTTGGGGACCACCACTAATGGTGATACCCATTCACTATCAAAAATCGGATATATGAATTCGACAGATAGAAGTTTGTGCAGTTCTTCTCTGACAATGTCTTTCATTGCTGGGTTCATCCTTCTCTGTGGCTGCCGACTAGGAGTTGCCTGGTCATCTAAGTAAATCCGATGGGTACATATTTCTGGGCTGATGCCATGCATATCTACGTAGTCCCATGCAAATTCTTGCCGGTGCTTTACCAGAAGCTCTTCCAATTTTTCTAGCTGTATGGGCATCAACCCGCCGTTGACGTTTAATGTCCTCCCTGGTCCAACGTGTATTTGTTGGATGTGCTGATCTTGGGCGCCAGTTAACGGCGATCCAGGTGCGGAGGTGGATGATTCTCCATGGAGAAACTCCATGATAGCACCATCCTCTTCCTCTTCTGCCACCTCCTCCAAGGTCATCACCGACTGGATTATGGACAGCTCCGTAGTTTCGTGCTCGGTGATCCTGGGTTCTTCTGTCGAGTCCATAGACTGAGCTGGCGGTGAAATGGTCAGCCTTTTGATGTTTTGCCCATTGGAGATGGTCATTAGCCCATCCCGACAGCTGATGTAGGCGTCAGCTGTTGCCAGCCATGGCCTCCCCAAAATGAGCGGGTAACCGCCCAGCCTGGTCTTGGTTTGCAAAACTAGAAAGTCAGCTGGATATTCCCATGCACTTACTGTTACGATCACATCTTCCAGCATTCCTTTCGACGCCACGGTTGATCGATCGGCTAACTACAGCACTGTCATGGTTGGCTTCAGGTTCGTGAGCCACAGCCTCTGCATGGTCTCTTGAGGCATCACGTTGATGGCTGCCCCGAGGTCAACCAGTGTGTTGGACAGGGAATGTCCTCCAATTTTTATGGTCAGCACTGGGCTGCCTGGGTCTGCATACTTTGGATGATGTGTTCTACCCATCATTAGGTCTGCCAGTTTACCCACGACGTTGATAGTCTGGGTAACCTTCCGCCCCGGTCTCCTTAGACACATTTCTCTAATTGCCTTGGTGTAAATGGGGACGTCTCGAATTGCTTGAAATAATGGGATTGTTACCGTGAGATTCTTCAAGCTCGACAAGATGTCAAATTTTGGCTGGGTTGTTTTTCTTTGTTCCTGTAGTCGGCTAGGAAATGGAGCCTCCGCTCTCTCAAGTGCTTTTCCTTCTTCTACCAGAGGTGTCTCTTCTATTTCTGCCTCCTCTTCTACCAATGGAGGTATCTCTACCATTTCTTCCTCCTCTTCTACCAGAGGCGGAGTCTCTACTCCTAGTTGCCTACCTGATCTAAGCTGAATATTGTACATATGGTACATCTCACCTTCTACGTTGTATGCCGACTGATTTACTCTGTTGTTCGGGTTTGCTGTCGGTTGTGCTGGTAGCTACGTAGGTCTCGCTACTGGCAATGCTGGTAAGTTCTGTTGGATGTGAGCAGGAGCTACATTCTATGGAGTCTGATTCCATGCATTGTGGCCTCTCCACTACTGCCCAGGATATGGATATGGCATCCATGGCTGCTGATTCGGGAATGCTGCTGGGGGTGCGTTCGTCCAGGGTGACGGTCCCCACCACCCCATATTAGGTGGTTGAGGGGGTCCTTGGTGCATGTATGACCCTCCCCCATATGTTGGCATTTCGGTTGGCATATTCCCCATGGGGGGCTATGGCCAACTCTTCCTATTGCCTATGAAATAGGCCTCCGTGCTCTCAGCCGCTTCCTGTTTACTGGGCAGTTGTGGGCACAATCGAGTTTTATGATTCAGCCTGCAAACTATGCATTCTCTGACCTTGTTTTCTGGGCATGCATTCTTTGCGTGCCTTCCTCTACATTTTGGGCAGAAATAGGCTAATGCTGCATCATTTTCTTGTTTCTTCTTTTCTAAGAGCAACGTATCCATCTGCAATGCTAGAGATGAGAGCATTTCGCTCTTCAAATCCTCCAGCGATGTTGCCTATCTCTATTTTGGTGACCGAAGCAATCGCCTTCATGGTCCTGGGGGTGACTTTGCCTCGCCTTCTCGAGTAGTTCTGGCATAATTTCTGGATGTCATCCATAGCATGCTGATAGACATCACCTCCAGAGATCATGTTGAGAGCCTCCAGTGACTCATTGGTAAGTCCCCTCAAGAAGATACTTTTGAGGGACTTATCGGATAGCTTCGAGTGAGGGGACCATTGAAGATTAAAGGTGAATCTCTCCCAATACTCCTCGAGAGACTCATCTTCTCTTTGTGTCATGCTCAGGACCTCCTCCCTGGAGTCTCTTGCTCTCCCAAAATCTTGATATTGCTCTAAAAAGAGCGTCTTCATCCGGTCCTAGGTGGTGATGTGTTTGTCTCCCAGACCGATGAACCATCGCAGAGCTGCATCGTCTAATGTGGAAGGAAATAATTTCAACTTCTATGCATTTGATTTGTAATCCACAGACCTACACAAAACATCAAATTTAAATAAAAATAGGTCAGGGTCCTCAGTCGGGTGTCCTCTAAAGGACGGGAGGTGAGCAGGGGATATGTTTTTCATTTTGGTATCTCCTACTCCCTCCTCTATGGGGAAACTAAATCCAGATGAGACTTCATCGTTATCTGCCATTTTTTTAGGAAATGTGGTTTCTAATGCAGCGTTTATGGCCTTCTGGTCGTTTAAAACTTTCTGAGTCAATGCTCTAAGGTTGTCTGGTGAGATCGTCTGATCCTCCATAGCCTTCCACAATAGGGCTTCCTCTAGAGGAGTCCTATTAAACAGGGGATTTGTGATGATTCGTTCATCCCCTTGTTGATGGGATGAGGCGGCACTTTGCACAAAGTGTGGTTCCTCACTCCAATGGACTGCCGGTAGGTCGGACGGGTCTAACTCAAATCCAAAATGCTCGACTGACTCAGGTCCTGATGGATTAGTTCTTATAAAGTGACCGTCAGGTCCTCTTCTTCTAGAAGAACTCATGCAAGGTCAGGTGAAGGTTTCAGGGTATTGTAGGTAATCTAATTGAGACGCTTCCCCGACAACGGCGCCAAAATGTTGTGGGCCAAACAAGGTGAATGGTTTCCTATTTTTGTCACATGCCCGTGCATTTAATTATCAACCCAGGGAGCTTCGTAAACTTGCGAAGAGTCGAAACTAGGTTACAACAATACCACTGGAGGGTGAGTCTGCTAATCCTACGTTTTGGGGGTGTTTTTGAGATGGTTGTCAATCATTCCCGCACTCCTCAATAAATTACGTAAGAAGAACATAAATAAATATACAAAAATAAATCTAATGCACATTCCTGGAAATAAACCTACTACAGATACTAAAACTAGTAAATTAATGAACGTTCTATGCAAGCAATAAACTAATAAATAAACAGAAAGGAAATGGGGAAGAAATACTGGCTTGGAGTGGGCCCAGGCTCCAGCAGCTTCTTCCCGATCGAACACGCTCTTTTAGAACTTCTGTAGCTGAAATATATTTATCAACGTATTACAATGTCACTCTTAAGTATTTCTATATCGCTATATATTTTCAGAACGATCTGCATGTGTTTATATAACACACCCACAGAACTTCTATTACAGAAGTGGTTACAACAGTCGATTCTTCCCAGACTAAATTAGAACAGTCTGGCGAATGCAATCGACGTCTGGCATTCTATTTTGATGGCGGCGTGTTCATTTCGACTTGTGCTTTGCCTGGCACCCGTAAGATGTTTTGATACGTTGGTGCTATCTCCAATTTTAGCTCTACATGACGCAGAGCTGGAACTGCACCAGCCGCTGTCATCCACGTCCTTCGAGTCTGGTCAACGGGCAAAGAATCAGTGGCACCTTTCGACTACAGGGAGGCGCTCCCATTCAGTTGGCACCTTTCGACTGCAGGGAGGCACTGATATTCACTTGGCGCCTTCCGACTGCAGGGAGGCGCCCATGTCCAATCGATGCCTTTCGACTGCAGGGAGGCGCTTGTTTTCACTTGGCGCCTTCCGACTGCAGGGAGGCGCCTATGTTCAATCGACGCCTTCCGACTGCAGGGAGGCGCTGTGTTCAATTGGCGCCTTTCGACTGCAGGGAGGCGCCTATGTTCAATTGGCGCCTTTCGACTGCAGGGAGGCGCCTATGTTCTCTCCATTGACTTTCGATGAAATAAAGTGCCAGGTCCATCGAAAGGACCTCGACTGTTCCAAATCTAACTAAATCAACTGCAATTCCACAAAACATACTAAAAGCACACAAATTAGATAACACGCATAATTATATCAAATATCTATATAATCATTTATAAAAGCACGCAATCCTTATTATACATCCGCATATTGATCCAAGAAGTATGTACAAAATATGAGCATTTTTGGTGCTCATCAAGCAAGAAGAAGAGTGGGCTGAAACGCCCTACCAAGGTAGAGGGGGTGCTATCCGGCCACCCCTCTATAGGCCTCAATTTCCCCATAATATGCAATGAGATCAAACTAAGGAGGAAGAGATTAAATCTTCCAATGTATATAAAGCGTTGCTAGAGTGCTTAGAGTCTGTGGAGACCAAGATTTCTATGCCCCAAAAGCCCACTTTACGCAAACTCCGTAGTCACCCTGTGCATCCGATAGTGCTGTCACCCCCTTACCCTAAACACTTTAAACTGCCTGAGTTAGAAATATTTAAAGGGGAGGAGGATGCCCAGGAGCACATGACTAGATTTCTAATTCAATGCTTTGGCATTCAGGACAATGATGCTTTGCTGCTAAGAACATTTATAACCATGTTCGTAGGCCCTGCCTCGGATTGGTTCACTCAATTGCCAAAGCACAACATCAGTAACTTAGATCAGCTAGTGGACGCATTCCTCAAATGCTTTGCCTTAAACACCAAGAAGAAGGCATCACTAAATGACCTAGCCAGCCTCAAGAAGTTTGAGGAAGAAACCATGGCGACCTATGGGAATCGATGGTGAATGTTGCTTTCAAAGCTGCCCTACCTCCCTCCTATGGCCGACCTTACCCAAATATTTTCAAAGAGCTATTTGAGATCGATCTCCATGCTATTGCAGCTACAGCAATATGCCACTTTAGAGGAGGCTCTGGCGCAAGCCAGAATCATTGAGGAGATCAAGATTCAGGATGGCGAGATTGCCAAGCCAAAGAAGAAAGAATGGTCTAAAAATTCCAAGATAGGGACCATGAAACCAAAACCTGCTACAGTAAATCAGGTTGCTATAAACATACCTAAGCCTATAAAAGCAATGCAGCCCCCAAAGGCTGACTATCAGGTGGTCCCTCTTGATAGTTATGAAAGAGAAAACCATCGACAAGAGCAAAATCAGTAGCGTCGCCCTAGGCGACAATTCACACCTTACACCGAGTCTAAAGACTCCCTGTTTGATCGCTTGTCAATGGAAAACTTGATAAACCTGCCAAAGAGACAACCCGTAGACCCCAACGCTCCAAAACATAAGGGCTATAGGGAAGACTTGTACTATAGGTTTCACCGACAAAAGGGACATGATCTTAATGCATGTTGGAAGTTTAAAGGCTTGGTGCAAGACCTAATAGACAACAAAACATTGGCGATGGATAACCTCGTGGCACCAAGAAACCAATAGATGGAGGTCATCAAGGACCCCCTACCTACCCATGATGCATAGGCAAATACCCTACAAGTCAATGAGGTAACACAGAACTGCCCCATGTAGGGGTATGTAGGGATGATCAATATAGTGACTCGAAACAAAAGGTACCTGAGCATAGTTGCCCCTGCGATGGCTACAGGATAGGTTCCAACAACATCACAACCACAACAACACCCTACGCAACCTCCTCCACCTAGACCAGTGGCCATAATTCATATCAAACTCACCCAGAGTTTTAGGAACACATCGGCTAGGCTCTCCATTTACGAGCTCATACAACAATCATCACCCCATTAGGAGGCTCTAATGGATATTAAAGTCATTGAGCTACAACCCCACAAAGCAAACTCTTTTAACAACTTCATGGGGCATGTCAAGTGATGCATTGAGCCAGTCATCACCTTTAGAGAGGACGAATCAGTGACTGGTGACATGGCAGATCCACCCCTGCACATCATTGCACGGGTCAATAGGATTCTATATAAGAGGGTGTTGATGGACACTGGCTCGTCCAGTAATATCATTACAACAATGGCATTGAAACATCTGAAGTTGCCAGCATCTCACATCATGGCCTCCACCTACACTCTATGAGCATTCAATGATGTGATATGCTCGACAGTTGGCACAATTGTCCTACCCATCCAAGTGGGACAAAATACTATTCCTACATTGTGCCACATCTTGGAGGGTGAGATGGCTTATAACATTTTGTTGGGCTGGCCATGGATCAGGGACATGAAGTGTGTCCCTTCAATAGCCCACCAATGCTTAAAGTGTACATTCGAAGGGTAGGTGCATGTAGTCCCAACGGACTTAGAACCCTTCAAGTATTGCAATGCAATGCAAACTGATGCCGCAATCGACCATTCCATCAACACATTTGGATTTTTAGTTGAATCCATATAAATAGGGTTCGATTCCACATACATCCCCATTGTTAAGTCCATCAAATCCCCAACCGGGTCCATCTTCATCATCTGGTCCTTCACCAATGATGCCACCTACGGTGGCCACACTGAAGGACGATGGGAAGAAACCCCTAGAAGAGGAACCACCATCAGTCTCAACCATCTCTACCGAAGAGATGCCTAGCCGAATGGAAGTCGAGATGCCTAGTTCACCTAACATGGAGTGCACTCAAGAAGAACTCCCATTTCCTCCCCCTCAACCACCAACAATCACCGTTGAGATGGCCAATACGGGCCTGGGGGAGTACCTAGTGTGGAACATTGTAGCAACACCCACACTTGATTCCATGCAGGACATGGGGAGACCTTGCCTCCCCATAGGCATTATTGTTCCTCTAGGCTACCCGCAAAACCAGACAAACTTTGTATATGGGGACCTTGATAATGGCATTGAACCTTACATGCAAGAAAAATAATATGAAGAGCCTTTCGCTAAGGATGTCAACTATTTGTCCAACCTAGAATTCGCTTTAAGATATCTTGGCCAATGCAATTGGCATGGATATGGGTTGGGAAGATATGAGCAAGGAGTGTGTGTTCTTTGCCAACCAAGATATCATATGCCATACGACAAATTAGGAGTAGGGTTCAACCACCCCCTGCCCTTGGACATCTTGGTAGAGAACATGCAATGCCTAGGGATATGCAACAAGGATGGGTTGGAATTAGATCCATATGCCAATCCTAACACAACATACACATTGGGGGATTACCTCCCATTGTTGAAAATCAACCTTGTTGACCTCAACAACCCCTTCCATTTAACCAAGAAAGGAGAAATTTCAAGAACTCACCTACAAGAGGGATATAGACAAGGTCAGGAAGGATCTTTAGAAGATGAGTCATAATATGAGGTAGCACCATGAGACCCTTTCAAATCAGATATCAATCACTCACAAGTGACCCCCATGGATGACTATAAAGAAAGCCTCTTGGCAATGTTCCCTTTGGATGCTCCAATCGATCAAGTGCCACCTCAAGAAAATTAGGTCCCCCCATAGAGAGCAGAACAACCCCGATGGGACCATATCAATTTGCTCGAGCAGGACGAGCCTCACATGTCGTAAATAGTTGTTGGAACAAATGAAGGCCTTTGGATCTCTAACAGTGATTATGAATTTGAAACTGAGATGGCCTATCTCAATCATATGCGACAACAACAATACCCAATGACATGTTTGAACAACTAAACATGGGGTCAAGGCATAGGTGGCACCTAAACCCAGCACAGTTGGACCAAGTGTTGCATCCACCACTTTGGGCCTACAAAGAGCACCTTCCACCCATATATCCTATAGCGATATCAATGTCGATGGTAGACCCTATCCTCTTATCCACACATAGGGCCATCCATTCATGCCAATACCTCCACAGAGCACAAAGATCACCAAGGAAGTCTGAGTCACCACACCTGCGGTAATGGAGACCAAAATCATTTCATCAACATGATCTCCATTGACTTAACCACCCCCATCCACAATCCATCCAATCCAGCACAATCATTGTATCTAGACATAGACGTCATAGACTGGGATCACGTCAATTCACCACCATCCCCATCAGAGTATTAGCTGTTTGGTGAGATGTTTCATTTCACCCCAGAACCAACTCAGGATATCTTCCATGCTGAAGAGGGACCCGAAGTTCCTAATGCAGATCTGAATTCAGTGACTAATATCCACTTGATACCAATTCCACATCAGTTGGAGGATGGATCCCACATGTCAGTTGAGGAAACGACTGACGTAGACATCAGCTCTGATCCAATGAATCCATAGATAATCAATTTGGGGGTAAGTCTATCCCCCAAAGAGCAAACTAACTACATTGCCCTTCTCAAATAGAATAAGGAGGTTTTTGCATGGTCCTCCAAAGACATTCTTGGGCTAGATCCGTAGCTAGTCACGCATAATCTAACACTTGATCCAACAGTCAAGCCAGTTAAGCAAAAACTACGTAAGATGCACCCAACAGTGGGCTTAATGGTCAAATATGAATTGCAAAAGCTATTGGATGCACAGTTTGTCATCTGCATGGATTACCCACCATGGTTGTCCAACATGGTGCCCATCAAAAATCTTGATGGGAGGATTTGCATATGCACTGAATTTCAAGACCTAAACAAAGCGATTCCTAAGGATGATTTCCCCTTGTCTAGCATCGACACATTGGTAGATGCCACAGTAGGTCACAAAATGCTTTCCCTCATGGATGGTTTCTCAAGATACAATCAGATTCGTATCAATCCCAAGGACCAACTAAAAATGACATTCACAACACCTTGGGGGACATTTTGTTATAAGGTCATGCCCTTTGGCCTTAAAAATGTTGGTGCCACCTACCAACGTGCCATGACATACATCTTCCACGATCACATGCATAAAACTTTGGAAGATTACATGGATGATTTTTTGGCCAAATCTCTTTTGCACCCAGATCATCTCGATGACTTAAGCAAGATCCTCGATTGCCTCATCGAACACAAAGTCAAACTAAACCCCAAGAAGTTCGTATTTGGCATCACATCTAGGAAACTCTTGGGTTTCATAGTCTTAAAACGAGGATTCGAGGTAGATCTAAAAAAATTCAAGGAAATCCTTGAAATGATTCCCCCAACCACCATCAAGCAGCTCAGAAGCCTGTAGGTAAAGGTCACATCGATCAAGCGCTTCATTGCGTAGCTATCTGACAAGTGCTGACCCATGAATAAATTATTGCACAAGGGGGTAGCATTTCACTAGGATGACGAGTGCCAGTCAGCCTTCGATGACATCAAACAATACTTGGCTTTGCCACCAGTATTGACACCATCTAGACCAGGAGTGTTGTTCTACTTATACATCTCAGCTAATGAGGTGGCACAGGGTGCCATGCTAGCCCAAAAAAATGAACTACACAAATAACAGGCTAATTACTATCTTAGCCGCACCCTGGTTAGTTATGAACTTAACTATGCATACGTCGAGAAGCTATGCTTGGCGATGGTGTTTGCTACCAAAAATTTGTGCCACTACATGCTGAGCAACACGATGTATGTTGTGTCTAAGGAGAATCCATTACGGTACATGATGAGTCATACTTATCATAGTAGCCGCACGTTAAAATGGATCATGTTGTTGACAAAGTTTGACATTGAATTCATTAGATAGAAGTCCATCAAAGGTCAAGTCATCGTCGATCAACTAGCAGAGGCTCCTCTCGAAGACAATCAGCCTTTGGCAATAGAGCTACCCGATGATGGGGTCTTTTGTGTCTCAGAATTGCCAAATTCTGATGAGCTTGAGTCACAATACGACATAACCCTATTTTTTGATGGTTCTAAATGTAAGCAAGGGGGTGGCACAGGAATCATATTATTCACACCGCAAGGGGCTCCAATGCCTCTATCATTTAAACTTGATTTTTGTGCACCAATAACAATGTCGAATATGAAGCCTTGCTCATAGGTCTTCAAACATCCATCACCATGAACATCAAATGCTTGAATATCTTTGGTGATTCACTGTTAATCGTTAACCAAGTGAAAGGGGTATTCCAATGTAAATGCCTAGTTTTGCAGGCCTATAAAGCCCTTGTGGATAAATTTTTGGCAAATATTGAATGGTAAAACATCAAGGCACTCCCTCGATCATCGAATCATTTTGTAGACACTATGGCCTCCTTGGGGTCACTAATCCCGCAAGACATTTCTAGTGATATGACAACCATTCAAGTCAAAACACTATCGCAATCCATGATGGAGCATGCAAGCTCTGACTTAATGCCAGGAATCCACCTGATCCAGATTGAACGGTCCCCAAACAAGTTCTCTCGAATCCATGATTGTCTAAATCATGCCAACTAGGGATCCTTGTTCTCCCTTACTCCCCTTAATAGCAACACAATGCTATTCTTACAAGTTCTTTCTCACTCAGCTTTTGCTAGGGATGAAATTCAAGAGGTATTGGTTGTTCATACTATCAAGGTTTCTGATCATCAGGATTGGTATACACCCATATGATATTAACTCAAGCTAGGCAACCTCCCACTTGGATTGTCACATGCCATGAAAAGATCATTCAAACAGAAAGCAGAAAAACATGTCTTGCTAGGACACATTTTGTACTGTCATAGCTACGAAGGAATCCTCCTTCATTGCTTGGACCAGCAGGAGTCCACTTGGGCGATCACCCAAGCGCACGATGGTACATGCAATGGCCACTTCAACGGTATGGCCATCACAAAGTGCATTCTTCGCATGGGCTATTACTGGCCATATTTAGAGCGAGATTTTTGCACCTATGTAATGAAGTACGTGAAGTGTCAACACCATGCTAATTTGACACACGTACATTCTCAAGCCTTATAGTCGATACAATCAGCTTAGCCGTTCTCACAGTGGGGCTTAGACCTAATCAAAAAGATCTTCCCTGCGTCATCAGGCTATCACACATTCATCATAATAGCCACAAAGTACTTCACCAAGTGGGTGGAAGCAATTCCGCTTACCTCTATGACTGGAACCCGTATTTTGAAGTTCATTTTACATCACATCATATGTCATTTTGGTATTCCATCCAAGATAATCTCGGATAATGGGACGTCATTCAAGAACAAATACATGCGTGCTTTGACCACAAAGTACAAAATTTAGCATAGTTTTTTGACACCTTATTAACTGCAAGCAAATGGGCAAGCAGAGGCGTCAAACGAAATGCTAGTCGCCATCCTCAAAAATACAGTCATAGATAGTCATAAGGATTGGCACATTTAGATCCCACTTGCTCTTTGGACATATCACACTAGCATTCGGACGCCCACTGGGGCAACTCTATTTTTGCTCGTGTATGGCTCTAAGGTAGTCATACCTCTCGAGTTAGAAATTCCTTCTCTGCGCATATCAATGCAAGAGTTCATCGATGATGACACTACGTGGCAGGGCCGGTTAGACCAGCTTACGTTACTCAATGAACAACGCATCAATGCTCTTGAGCATTTGCATATTTACCATGAGTGACTTAAGAAAGCATACAACATGAAAGTTCACCTGAGGGACTTTCAGGTTGGTGACCTGGTACTCAAAGAGAACCAAAAAAATTCTAACTTGCCGCCCCATCTAAGGGATAAGTTCACGGTAAACTGGTTAGGTCTGTATGTGATTGATAGTAAAATAGGACCTGGAACATACCGGCTAGCCTCTTTTGATGGAATCAAGGAACTATAACCCTTGAACATCAGTCATTTGAGGCCATTCCATATTTAAAAGAGCCATAGCCCAAACCAAAAGCTCCAAATATTCCTGTAATCGCTTGGTCAAACCAAAAGCTCCAAGGATTCTTGTAATCGCTTGGTCAAACCAAAAGCTCCAAGGATTCCCGTAATCGCTTGGTCAAACCAAAAGCTCCAAGGATTCCTGTAATCGCTTGGTCAAACCAAAAGCTCCAAGGATTCCCGTAATTGCTTGGTCAAACCCCCCCCGAAAAAAGCTCCAAGGATTCCCATTATCGCTTGGTCAATCCCAAAATTCCCCAAAGGTATCCATAAACCCTTTGGTCAAACCAAAATGCTCCAAGGATTCCTACAATCACTTGGTCAACCCCAAAAATGCCCCAAAGGTGCCCATTATCCCTTTTGTCAAACCAAATGCCCCAAAGGTGTCCACAAACCCTTTCGTCGAACAAAAAGCTCAAAGGATTCCCATTATCACTTGGTCAATCCCACCAACGCCCCAAAGGTATCCATAAACCCTTTGGTCAAACCAAAATGCTCCAAGGATTCTTGCAATCGCTTGGTCAACCCCACCAATGCCCCAAAGGTGCCCATTACCCCTTTGGTCAAACCAAAAAGCTCCAAGGATTCCCGCAATCACTTGGTCAACCCTAAAATGCCCCAAAGGTGCCCATAATCCCTTTGGTAAAAACCTCCAAGGATTCGAAAGAATCACTTGGTCCGCCCTCACGCGGAATGAACCAACCATAAAGAAAATTCAAAAACAACAAAATCATCAAAAATAACAAAAATTTGCATCTCATTTCCATGCATACTAAAATCATCAAAACAATAAAGAAAACTTTTGCATCTCATTTTCATGCATACTCAAAATACTCACAAAAATCAATCAATCAAAAACACAAAAATAATAGCTGCATTAGGCATCCCATACATACATTTGCATATTTGTTGATCATATAGGTCAAAAGCACCATAGACTGTAATCACGGGTAATTCCATCAGTCTCCACATTTTTCCACTTTGTAAATAGTTCATCGCAAATAAATAACATTCACCCTTTTTTGCCATATCATAGTCAGTTGTCTTCTAATGTATTTAGAGTTTTTGTCATTCAAGCTATCGTTAGCTTTCTAGTCAAATATTGTACAAAGTTAGACAAATTTTACAAAGGTAGAGTTCCATTTGGATCACACGTTGTTACGTAGCATCCTGTAGCACCCTAAAATTGGCATGGTTAAAACCTTAGTAAAATATAAAAGATAAAAATTTGAATTTTAACCCCAAAACTGCTCCAAAACCGCCTGTTACCCATTTCCTCATTTTTCACACCATTTTTTAGGATTTGTTTTGACCATTGGACGATATCGTCGTAGATTAGATGCGATCATCCAAGATCTGATGAAATCATCATGGACAGAACTTCCAGACAATTTTGTCCCAAAACCGAGTTTTCATAATTAGCTTTTGTTTCAAACAGCCTCTCCAACTTGGGCAAAAACGCGTCTGCGCAGTTGGAGATTTCCCTGTTGGAGATCTCCCAAATTGGGATGGTCCCCAACCTCCTAGCCTCCACCTAATCCTATATAAACTAGGATTTTTCTAGTTTATTCCCCTAACTCCCCCTGATTTTGATTCCCCTGAAACCCTTTAGCTGACTGATTCAGATCCTTATTCACTAGAGCATCCTCGTACTATCGTCTCGTATCTCTGCATTTCACATTTTCTTGCAGGAACTCTACTGTTTTTCAGTCGAAGATACCTCGGATCGTCGTAAACGATCTCGGATGATTACGGACGATTTTGTCGAGGAGCACAGACGATCGCGTACGATTGGAGGTGATCCTGACTGTAGTCCATATTGGGGGAAATTCGAGTGCAGAGTTTGCATCTTCTTAATTTTTCTACATTTTTCCATTATAATTTTGCATTATCTTAGGTTATTATGTTTATGCATCTTGGAGTTCACCTCATCTAGTACAAATGCATGATAAAATCAAAATAGATTGTGAAGTTGATACTTGTCCTCTCTAATTACTATTTGGATCTGTCATTTAAAAAAATTTATAGTTATTTCTATCATTTTCCTTTGCTTCTGTAGTTGCATCTTGGGTATTTTGTATCTATTTCTATGATTGTAGGTTTCTAACAATTTTTTTTAACGAATTTGTCATATATCAGATGATTTTGTCTGATATCAGATGATTATGTATGAACTGATGCGATCTGGACTGCTACAAAACTTAGAATCCTCATCAAACATCTGAAATCAGGTATGATCTATCCTAAATTGCCTATTATCTGTGTTTAGCAACCATTTCTATTTTTTGTATCCATTTAAATCATTATTGGCATATAGAATAGTTTAGATTCATTTTGGCCAAACCTAGGAGCTGAATGATTGAGTATAAAACGAATACATCAAACCCATTCCCAACCTAGGCATGGAAACTGCCACTCAAAAGTTTCTTGGTGAACCCACCATCCATCAAAAATTCACCCTTATACTCCTCCATCGAGAGGCGGGACCTTCAAAGGGCCTCTCAGTCCGAGGTATTGTCCCATCCTTCTCACATCCCCCTTATGGGTGTGGATCCTATAGCCTGAGGGTAAGGATACGAAAAATTTGGAGTGATACATTTTGGTGAACCCGACGTGAATAACATAGGCATATTTCTGATTCAAAAATATAAAAAAATTAAAAATATATATATGTATACAAGAAAAAAAAAAAAACAACAAAATCATCATTTCAAGTTTGTATGTTTTAGATTCAATTCTAAATAGTAGATACTAAATATTACTTTTAAAAGTACTAAAGAAACCATGAGTTTTTACTCAAATCAATATGAGCCCATTAGTAATGTTGGAAGAATTCAGCCAAATACATTTGTTGATTATGACCAACCTCATGCCTATTCAACATCACCTCCATCACAATTTTATCATTTTTCATCCATAACCCAACAGGACAATACCTTTTCCAATCCTCTCCATAACGATATTATCTATTCTCCCATATATCTATATTATGTCTATCATTCCACATATAATCCTCCTCCATCCTTTCAATATTCTTCTTTCAATACAAAACATCTATTTCAACAAGAAAATACTTATTCTTCCAATCCTACCATGCACTCACATCATACTTCACAATCTTCCTATCATCATTCTACCCATAATAAAGAAAAGAGAGGTAAAAAACCATTAGGTCCTTTTATGAATGAACTCCTAAGGCACTTATCAAAAACCTCTCGAAAACCTTCATCACGTACATTTACAAAACTCAATCAACCAATGGATATAATTCTCAAGAATTTACTTGATACAAATAATATTAAACTCCCTTCCATAAGACAACTTGATGCCACAACAGATTGGTTTAAACCTGAGCTACATTGTGAATATCATAGAGTAGATGGACATATGACACAAAATTATAAAGATTTAAGATGTGCAATTCAAGATTTTATTGATGAGGGTCTTTTTAATATAAAGGAATTACAATCTATAACTGATTATAAATATCTAGTAAACAATCAAACTCCTACACAACAAATACCAATAATCAATCAAGATATGGGGATCTCCCAAGAACCCCTATTCAATTATCAAAAATAGGAAATCAATAAAATATTGCATGTTAATGTGTCCCATCATGATGATATTACTAATATTATAACAGAAACTACAAATGAGCAACCTCAAGTTCAATCAACTCAATTTGATATTCAAGATATGGATTCCTCATTTGACCAACCTTCAAAACTATCTTTGGCTCTAGAGAATGATCCAAAATGGAATGTAAGCATAGAAAGCTCATCTTTAGAATCAAAATCTCAATCTGAAATCCACTTTGATAGCCAAAAACAAGTGATTAATCCTCAAGCAAAGATATCCCTTTTAGAAGTATTACAACGTTCTCATAAGGAAACTTTGTTCAAGATACCTAGCCAACAATTTTTTCCTCATGATATTTTCCCTAAGAACACAATTAATGGTGTAAGCCCTCTTGAGGTTAACCATATTTCATTCTATGATGAGGATATTCCTTCCTCTACTCCACAAGAAGACTCCTCTCTTTACATTACAGGATCTAGTAAAGAAACACCTGTTAAAACTATCATGGTAGATAATGGCTTCTCTCTTAATTTATGCACTTATCAATTATTCCAAAAACTCAAATTAAAGGAAGAAGATCTTAATGAATCAAATGTTATTATAAAATATTTTAACAATGAAATTCAAGAATCTCAAGGTACTATAATTCTTCCCCTTAATATTGGATCCAAGATCCTGGATACTTTTTTTTATGTAGCATATTGTCCTTCACCTTACAACCTACTTCTCAGAAGTCCTTGGATTCATACGATAAGGTTTGTCCCTTCTACTCTTCACCAATGTTTAAAGTTTGAACTTGCAAGTAAAATTGTTACCATACATAATGACCCGACACCATTTGAAGAATATTTAACGGTTGAAACATCAAGTTCTATACATTCTCTATTGTCGCAATTATCTTCTATCCATCACTTTTCTTCATCCATATATGATCATCCTTGTTTACCAAATAACACCCATGCATATATTTCACATATACTCCCTCCATATTATCAAGACTTGGAAAATAGTGATAAGAATGAAGAACCTTCTTATCCTTCTGACATTTTATTTTGTAACATGATCAATTTTACACATATAAAAGTAAAATCTTTTGCTACATTATTCTACATTATAACAAAGCTTTTGTTATCACTACCTTTTATTCATCACTTTTTGTTCTTACCTTCACCACAACCAAATTATCCTTCAAAACCTCCTTTGATTTTGAAGCAACCTTAGACATGCTATACTCAAATAACCTTGTATAGTGTATATAGATCATCTTGTATATACCACCAATTTCATAAATTAAAATCAAAATATAAAAAAAACATCAAAATCATCAAAATATTCAAAAACATATTTTATTTCATACCTGTCAATTCTTGGAGTTTGCAGTTATATTTTCAATTATTTTGGATAAATTAGCATTTATTTGGAATCCCACACTTTCACACTCACAGGCATAAATATCTTGATTTTATTTGGAATGATTATTAATCTCTCTTATATCAAATTCCACATTGGCATTAAATAAAGTTTTGAGCATAGAGAATTGATCTTGTTATTTACTTGAACCAAGTATATCTTTTTCCATTAAAATGATTTCATTGCAAATTCAATATGATGCTACATAGTAGATGTGGTTTCTTGAGCGAAAATTTTCCCTTGCTATCCTATCATGCACATGGTCTAGAATCTTTGAGAATTGACAAAAGTACAAGCTCACCCCTACCCAGAATAAAAATCCCTTGATCTACAGCTAATACGAGCAAGTATCCCTAGCATAGGAAGAAAAATAAAAGTTCAAGAAAAAGAGAAAAATAAAAATGTTATTTTGTATCATTACAACAATGTTTCAGCATTATCTCAAATATCAAGAAAAAATACAAAAAAATAAAAAGAGCAAAAGAGAAAAGCAAAAGAAAAATGCAATAAAATCCTTTCCCTACCCCTTGAAAAGAAAAGAAGGGTGAATGAGCTTGAATCCTTGGAATTCTCAATTATTCAAAAACTGTGAGGTAAGCCCCATAACAGGTGGTTTGTGCCCAACCCACTTGGCCTTGGGTAATTCCTAGCATGGTGATATGTCTGTCACATTAGCAACCTTATTTTGTACAGACCTATGTCGGCTTATGGATTAGCTAGCTCTTGATAACCTAATGTGCACAGTAGTCTGGGTACGATTATATGCATATAAATCATGGTTAACGAACATTCATTTGGTTAAGGCAAATTGCTTGTATCAAATTATCTTGCTCAAAATTGGTGAATGAACAATACAATTGCACACACATTTGTATTTGAGAGATTTTATATCATTATGATAAATCAAGATCGGTAATGAACTCACATTTGCACATGAGGATCCCTTATAAACCTGCATTTTTTTTTGAGATCATTTAAAATATTTATGTAATTCTTTTCAGAACAATTTTATCCTCTTATTTCAGAATTTTGTTTTGTATAAAAACAATTATATACATTGTGTCACAAAATTGCAAAACGATTTCAAACAACATGTTCATCATATTATTATTTTTTGTTTATCAAAAATCAAAAATAAAAAAATCAATCATGCAATAAAACTAAAATATCTATTTTATCTTTGGATTTCGTGATGATGGTATAAGTCTATACCTATAAATTCTATGCCTAGCGCAAACCATTGTTCTAATTTTATTTTTCCATCCATTTTAAAAAAATATGGCTTACATCATTATGTTACACAATTGTGCTTCAAAATGAACGAACACTTATTCTATTTCATGTCATTATGTCAAACATTCCATCTTGCAACCATGGTATAATTTCTAAGGAATTATTCAAAAATTTATCACACTTTGGAATTTATGCCTAGCAAAAATCACTTTTTAAATATATTTCATGCATAATTTTGTGAAAAATCTGAAAACAAATCATCACCATCATCATTTTCATCATCACAACACAAAGTCTTAAGACAGTCTCTTAAGCACTCTTTTACTTTTAGCAATATTTCTATACTGGGATTAGCTTGAAGACCTAGTGAGTGGCGACTCCATGAAACGGTCTATAACAGCGACAATGTCCTTTGAAATTATTGTTAGAATTCCCTTTTATTTTCATCAAATCACACCAAAACAACCAATTTATGCACATCAGATTATTTCATTTACAATTTTATGGCATGAAATAACATTATAATTTACTTCCAATGACATAATTACATGAATCAACAAATTCAAAACTTAAAGCATCATAATACAACATATACACAAGTCATATCATCAAAAGGATAATATATATATCAATGAATTCATCTGGATTGGTATGCCATAATCCATACTTTGGCATACTCAATCCCCTCAAAAGTAATAATAATATAATCTGCACTCTGCAGTAGCTAGCCTCGAGAAGCCCTCGAGCTCTCAGCCTCGTCTCCTCCCCCACCCTGACATGGAGGAGGTGGTCCCATAGAGGTCCAGGTTGTATCTCAGGTCCTCATCATCGATCATGAGGATTTCCTTGATGATCCCATCATGACCAGCTCTGCAATGGGGGCTGGCAATAGTATCCTCTATCCCTCTAGGACCGCCTGATAGTACAACCCCTGGTAGAATGCGATCTAAGCAATAGACCACACTAGATCTCGAGTGCTCGCTCCTCTACCTCGAGCTCTGATCCATGTAGCCTCATCCTATAGTGTCTACACCTAAGCCCGAAGGTGGGCAACCTCAGCCTAGAGAGTCATTATCTCGTTGCTCTCCCCTACCTCAACACCCTTGCCCTTATCAGGCGATGGTGGTCTCTCCCCCTACTACGAAGGGAATATCTCCTCCCTTCGCTCTGTCTCCTATGGCCTATATGGAGCTTGACCCATCCACTGGTGTCTCTCCTATGGAGACCACCGCTACTCTCTTCTTTCGTGACCCCACACTGCCTCAATGGCAGCTTGGCACCGCCTCCTCATCTGTCGCACAACCACGTGCATCAGACCCTGTGCCCTCGTCATTCAATGAGGGTGGATGCTTGTGTACCAGACATTGTAGCCATCTGCAACCCCAGCATCATCACCATCCACTGGCTAGATGGGGGCATCGTCTACATCCTAAATCTAGAATCGTTGCATGTTTGGAGCCCCACTTAGTGTAGTACTATCCTGAACAGTCTAGGAGTACTCATAATCCTTGAGAGAAGGGATTCCTTGCTATAGACCAAACTATCATAGTACCCAATCATAGCGGTGGAGCTCTACCTCTCCTCGCTCCATCATCAGCCAGTAGACTCACCTAATGTGAGCTAGCTCCTGCCCATCCTCTGTCCACCCGGGGTGCTCTCGCCACGGACTCTAGGTGATCTGGTCTGGGATGAGGTCGTCTAGCAACCTTTGTGACATCGGTATATCTATTCGTTGTTGTGACCCCCTCTGTAGCCACTAGTAGAAAACTTTGGGTCTCTCTCAGTCAACCCCTATCAGTGGGAGCCCTATCGGCCTTTGCACCACAATGTGCTCCCATCACCAAACCTGTAGCAGCGATGTCAAGACTAGACATCGACCTCCCTTGTATATGATCCCATGTTGGATCCTATACAAGCGGTAGAGTACAAAGTTGCCCCATGTAAACCTGTACCCGTGGTCTCTCATGTCACAAACTACATCTGAGAGGAGCCATGGTAGCCTGCACCCGCTCTGGTGGCACAATAGTAAGCCACCAACCACCCCTGCCAAAACCTAAATCAGCCTAGATGCCCCAAGCATCTGCCGTAGAGACTCGATGTTCACCCCGCCCTTCTCTAGGGTGAAGCTCGGGTCTCCAGTCAGCCTCATCATCACTTGGTCCTGATTGGCCGTAGGCATCATGAGTTGTCCCTATATGGGGATCCTCATGATCCTCCATACGTCCTCTAGTGTGGGAGCCATATCCCCTATCGGTAGCCAGAAACAGGATGACCCCGAATACCATCTCTCTGCTAGGGTTGTCAGTAGCCCCATGTCAGTCGATACTTGTGGCATCTCTGCCACATGTTGTAGCTCAACCTATCCTAGCTGGTCACGCTCTGCCTGGTCAACTACGGCTATGTCGTCTCTTAGTCCACCGTATTTCTATTCTCGGATCTTTAGTAATCTCCTCTGCAAAACAAATAATAACAACAAAATTTATTAATTACCAATCATTAAAATCAAATTAAGCACATTTTAAAATCAACTTAAAGATGCTATCATCCACCATCGAATGATATCATCCCAAATTGGGCAAAATCATCCTTTGTTAGGACTAAATCGTCTCTAATTTTGTAACTTGGGGATCGTCCCTTGTTGAATGATATCGCCCCTAGTTCGTTGATTTCGCCCTCAGATGAACTCGATGATTTAGAGATGATTTCAATGAAATAGGGATGATTTTGTTCAGACATCGTCGATGGCCTAAAAATGGTTGCGATGCCCCAAATAATCAAAATTTAAATCCACAAATTGCACAAAGCAAAATCAAACCTAATATACTAGGATTAGATCCTTACCCGTAGCTCGCGTCGGACCTCTGTCACTCTATGCATTGTCTCCACCATTGTTTCTCTTTGCAGAGCTCTGGAACAGTAAAAATGAATTAGGGTTTTACCCTATTTTCTTAATTTTATTTAAAAAATCAACATTTTAATTTTTGCTTTTTCGCATTTTTACCTCAAACGTTCAATTTGGGTAAAAACATGGAGGGGGCATCATAGTCAGCAGTTGTACGATTCGACCAAGAATCGTTGTCTTAAAAATTGAGTACATTTTTGCTTTCTCGTAAAACAAGAAAAACTCGTCTTTAACGCATTTTCTTCAAAAAATTTGCTAAAGAGGGGGCAAAATATAGCACCCTAAAATTGGAACGGTTAAAACCTTAGTAAAATATAAAAGATAAAAATTTGAATTTTAACCCCAAAACCACTCCAAAACCGCCTGTTACCTGTTTCCTCATTTTTCGTGCCATTTTTAAGATTTGTTTTGACCATTGGATGATATCGTCGTAGATTAGACGCAATCATCCCAGATCTGACAAAATCATCATGGACAGAATGTCCAAACGATTTTGTCCCAAAACTGAGTTTTCATAATTAGCTTTTGTTTCAAATAGCCTCTCCAACTTGGGCAGAAGCGTGTCTGTGCAGTTGGAGATTTCCCTGTTGGAGATATCCCAGATTGGAATGATCCCCAACCTCCTAGCCTCCCCCTAATCCTATATAAACTAGGATTTTTCTAGTTTATCCCCTTGACTCCCCCTAATTCTGATTCCCTTGAAACCCTTTAGCTGACTGATTCAGATCCTTATTCACTAGAGCATCATCGTACTACTGTTTGTATGCTGCATTTCGCATTTTCTTGCAAGAACTCTACTTTTTTTTAGTCGAAGATACCTCGGATCGTCGCAAACGATCTCGGACGATTATGGATGATTTTGTAAAGGAGCGTATACGATCACGTACGATTGGAGGCGATGCTGACTATAGTCCAGATTGGGGGCAATTCGAGTCCAGAGTTTGCATCTTCTTAATTTTTTTGCATTTTTCCATTATAATTCTACATTATCTTAGGTTATTATGTTTATGCATCTTGGATTTCACCTCATCTAGTACAAATACATGATAAAATAAAAATAGATTGTGAAGTTGATACTTGTCCTCTCTAATTATTGTTTGGATCTGTCATTCAAAAAAATTTATAGTTATTTCTATCATTTCCCTTCACTTTTGTAGTTGCATCTTGGGTATTTTGTATCTATTTCTATGATTGTAGGTTTTTGACAAATTCGTCTAACGAATTCGTCAGATATCAGACGATTCTATTTGATCTCAGATGATTACGTATGAACTGAGGTGATCTGGACTGCTACAAAACTCAAAATCCTTATCAAACATCCGAAATCAGGTATGATCTGTCCTAATTTGCCTATTCTCTATGTTTAGATTCAACCATTTCTATATTTTGTATCCATTTAAATCATTATTGGAATATAGAATAGTTTAGATTCATTTTGGCCAAACCTAGGAGCTAAATTATTGAGTATAAAACAAACACATCAAACCCATTCCCAACCTAGGCGTGGAAACTGCCACTCAAAATTTTCCTAGTGAACCCACCATTCGTCAAAAATTCACCCTTATACTCCTCCCCCAAGAGGCGGGACCTTCGAAGGGCCTCTCAGTCCCAGGTATTGTCCCATCCTTCTCGCATCCCCATTTTGGGTGTGGATCCTATAGCCTGAGGGTAAGGATGCGAAAAATTTGGAGCGATACACATCCCAACACAAACTAAAACACAAAAAAAAAAAAAAAATTCCCAAGTTGTGTAAACAAAAGATGAAACCTGCAAAGCAATCCAAGATACCATCTATTGAAAAGGTTATCTTGCTCATCCCCTTGTGCGAATGACCCCAAGAATGCTGAGAGTTGGCAAAAGGACAAGCATCTTCCATACCCAATTCCCCAAGAATCCCAAGTTCTTAAAAAGTTGCAAACATCAAAAAATTTGCAAAAGTCAAAACTCCAAAATTTGACGTCAAAACCAAAGTGCATACATCAAAAGGCACAAGCAATAGTGATTCTCATCACTCAATAATCAAATCCCTTACTTGTTGAGTGGTATTTTCACACACTTGTGAAAGTACACTCTCCTTTAGGATTTGGACTCCAAATCCCCTCTTGCAAAGAAGTCAAACAAACAACTTCTCCAAGGTCTCCGCTGTATTAGCATTTGCAACTGTGTATTAGTAATCTCAAATAAAGATAATCAATTTAAATGCTTGGAACACCTTAGTGATTGCAAGTAACTGTAAACAAGGGGCAATGTTGGTTTATTTCACCATGAAACTTTAGTGATTGTTCATTTTTTTTTTTTTTAGATTTTGTAATTTTTTAAATGTTCATTTTAAATAAGTTAAACCTTCTGGAAAAATAAAATAAAATGAACAGAAATGCAGAAAATTAAAAATTGAACACGTTCAGTCTGATGCTATCCTATTCCGACAAAACCGAAGATATGAGGTTTTCATGCATGCAACCTAACCTATTGGACCTGCAAAACAAGCACAATCCGGATAAGCTAAGTGTTGGCTCCTAAGGATTTGAATGAGGTTTTCAGATTTAAGCATTCGCATGCAAGCAACCAAGAAAATACTTGCATCAACTACATTTACAAGCCTAAAATCTGAAAAGGGAAAATAGACATTTAATCTTGCATGCAAAAAATGACTCCTTCTTTCTTGCCCATAAAATGCAAATTTTTGAACAATTCTGCATTAAAAATATGTCCTGTTACAATAGCAGAATCTCTGGTTTTTCTCAAAACCAACAAAAGGTGGAAGAAAAACACTCCACAGCAGGCCCGAATGGCTAATCACCATCAACTCTGCAACCCTGCTCGCAGCGGTTTTCGACCTCTGTATCTATCTGTGCCTCTACATTTTATACTTTTCGGCTATCTGCTTCTCCTTCTGACGCTTCGTTTCATCTTCCCAGATCGCATCATTTCGTTTCCTCGCTCTTCATTATTCTGACTTTTTGTTCGATGTCTTCGAAACGTTTGATTTTCTTGCTAATTGTAACGCTTCTATTGCCCTTACACTTTTATGCCACGTGTTCCACGCTTCTCTGCATGTTCCGTAACTGCCCCCTGTAAATCGCGACCAAAAATAGCATGTCGCGATATCGCGACGCTTTTCTGCATGCAGCTTTGCTCTTCTACCTGCATCGCGAAAATGAGACATGTCACGAAATCATGACATTTTTCGACCAACAGCCTTGTCCGCCACCATGCACAGCGAAAATGAGACATGTCATGAAATCGTGACATTTTTTTGTATGCAGCCTTGTTCGTCCTCATGCATCGCAAAAATGATACATGTCAAAATCATGACATTTTTTTGTTATCGGGCCATGGGCTGCAACTGTCATGAAATCGTGATGTTTTCTTTATCGCTGGGTTTTGTTGCACTTACACGAATGTGAATCAGGACACTTTTCTTCTTTCGATTTTTTGGCTTTTCTTCTTCTGAAATCGTGACATTTTCTTTTTGTCTTTTCTCTTTCGTGAAATCGTGACCTTTTCTTTTCTCTTTCTGTCATGAAATCGTGACGCTTTTCTCTTTCGTACCATCTGTGCAACTGACTGTCGCGATATCGTGACATTTTTTATTTCGTCTGCTGGCTGTCGTGATTTCGCGACACTTTTCTTGTGCCGTGATTGCGACATGTCGTGATATCGCGACAATTTTATTTTTTGATGAACGCGATCATGACATGTCGCGATATCGCGACAATTTTTTTTTTTGCTGTGATGGAGCAACATGTCACGATATCGTGACAACTTTTCATTTTTGTCGCGACGGAGCAACATGTCGCGATATCGTGACAACTTTTTATTTTTGGCCGCGACGGAGCAACATGTCGCGATATCGCGACAACTTTTCATTTTTGGCCGCGACGGAGCAACATGTCGCGATATCGTGACAACTTTTCATTTTTGGCCGCGACGGAGCAACATGTCGCGATATCGCGACACTTTTTCTCTTTTGTGAAATTTTTGCTTTTTCCTTGATTTTTAGCATCTGGGCACTGCGGTCTTCTTTGAAAGCATGCAAAAAAGGTGGGTCCCCAATTTTGGGGTGTGTTGTGGATCAGCCACAACAAATGGTGACTCTATTGTCAAATGCTCCTGAGCATTTTGGTGAGAACCCAACCTGAAATATACAAGCTTAGATACAAGCGTCAGCACATAAAAGATAAACAAATACCGATAGATCAGAAATACATGAAACATCAGAATCATTAAGTATCAGCTCGGTGTGTGCAATGTGTTTCATTCCCTATCATTTGAACTTGATCAACATTCCATTGTCAGTTTCACTTATGATTTGTATGCAAGGCTATGAATGATTTGTGCAGGATTTGATGCATGATGAAGATGCTAGAGATATAACAACTTGCTTTACAAAGGCTCAAACCTTCTAATATCATGAACAAACATATTAAAGCTGTCAAACCCTCTTAGGACCAAATATATGTATACTGAATTAATTTACTAGATCCCAAAGTTGGTTATGTGTCACTACCATCTTGAACCCATGTGCAAGTGTAAGTGAAATCAGAACTTTGGGGAATAGGATTCCCAACCTAAGCGAGATGGGAATTTAACCCTATCCTTACTATTCTGATTTGGAGTTCATTACCTCATCTTGAACAAAATAATTTAACCTAGTTATGGATGAAATGGTCAAGCTAGTCTATCCATATGAGCAATCAGTGGTCTTGCTTTTAGACAAGACATGTTGCCACGCATGAGCATACTTAACCCCATAATCCATGACTTGGCTTCATTCATTCTTTTTCTTTTATTTCTTGGACCTTTGGGATGACTACCCATCCTTGCTAGGGACATGTAGTACGATCCTTCCAATCCAATATTAAGATGAAATGGGAAATATTAATTTTTTTATTTCTTGGACCTTTGGGATGACTACCCATCCTTGCTAGGGACATGTAGTACGATCCTTCCAATCCAAGATTAAGATGAAATGGGAAATATTAGTTAATTTTATTGCTTGGACCTTTGGGATGACTACCCATCCTTTGCAGAGGACATGTAGTACGATCCTTCCAATCCAAGTTTTATGATGAAATGGGAAAAATGGAAGCTTTGGGGAATCGGATTCTCAACCTAAGCGAGATGAGAATTATGTCCTATCCTTACTACTCCATGTAGGTCAAATCAGAGCTTTGGGGAGTTGGATCCTCAACCTAAGTTCGATGAGGATTTAACCCTATCCTTACTACTCTGGTTTTAGGCTTTAAGCTTTATGGGAGTGGTAAAAACCACTTTTTCAAGGATTATGTTGCATGATAGGACAGACATGAAATATTCTTTTCACCTCACCTTTTCATCCAAGTATGGTTTTGACCATTTTGCTCAAGATTCTTTTTAATGTGCATGGAATGTGCTTGGTTCAAGATAGTTTGGGCAGCAGTTCCCAACCTTAGGATCCTTTTAATATATGTTATGTAATAATCCTAAGAGGATTCAACACCTTCTCAATAATTGCCCATGGAATGAAAATGTACACGAGATGACATGTATATGCAATGTGGAATATGACATGAGATATGAATGCACTACTTCTTTTGGAATATATCATCTATTTTACCATAATGTGCAAAAGCTGACAACTTCATGCATCACAAGATTCAAACGATATTATTTAAATGTTTGTGTTACTTGTGGAGCTTTCTACAACACAATTCCAATGTTTCATATTCTCCTGATTTTAGGCATAAGTTGACATCTCAAATTTTCTTCTTTTTTTTTTTTTTTTTTTATCAAAACAAACTAAACATGTCAAATGAAATCAACCACACAACTTAAATCCTAATCCAAATAGCAATCCCAAAATGAAACTTGAAAACACAAACCCAAACCAAAACCAAAATTTATATACAATATAGTACAAGATGATGCCAAGCTTGGACTATTACTTTCCTGGATCCCAAACATGATTAGAACATTTCAAAAGACATATGTCACAATACACATGCCAAATGTTGTAGGAATCCAACAACAATAAGATCAAACCAAGCAATGCAACAAATTTCAACTTGCCATGCTCACCATACCAATTTGATTTAGTTCTATTACCAACATCATAGGTGAGATTCAAATCAAATTGATTAGACAATGGTTGGTATTCAATTTTATTTTGTCTATTCTTTAAAGTGCAAGTTTCATCATTCCATTCATGATTTAGAAGTAGGCTTTCCTTTTCAAATGTGAGATATTGCAAACAAGAGCCTATTTCTAAAAGTCTTGAATTCAAATTATTTTTCGAGATTTTAAAACCATCAAAATCAATCAAAGCTTGGCAAACATCACCAAGATTTGACATTTCATCATCAATGACATTAGCATCCAAAGGGACATCATGTAACCCATCACTTAAAATTTTTGTGGCTACTACCAAAGGTAAAGATTTCACCTTGTCACCCATACTCAACCCATCATGATTAGAATTTATCACAACTTGATGAGTGTTAGTAGCTTTTTCTTTTTCTTCATTGTCTTCTTCATCATCCAACACCTGTTCAAAAACACCAAAGTTAGGCACCCAATCAAACATGCGTCCATATTTTTCAAAACAAGAGCCTAATTTTTCAAGATATGTGTCACGTGACACCTTTCCATGATCAATGGCTTGAGTTGCCTCAAAATCCATATTTTCATTAGGATCATCAATAGTATCAAACCCACACCACTTAGGTTTTGTAATTTCATCATTTTGAGATGGCATAGACATTGTAGAAACAATAGGTGGATCAAGATTTTCGATTTCTTGCCCCTCAAGGGGAACAAAAACAATTGATTCTCCTTCTTCATCCATGGTAGTAGAATCATTATCCTTCTCCAACCTTTGATGAGATTCCAACCCTTCTTCCAAAACATTCTCAGATTGTACAGGACTTGTAATATCCTCATGTGAAAGGGCAATTGTATTATCCTGCATATCAATAGGCACACAAATTTCATCAGAAGGTTTGGAGTGAGCATACTCTTCCCAAGAATCATAATGATCATCTTTCAAAATCAAATTGTGATGCTCAACTATTTCTTCTTCATCTTTTAATTCATCAACATGTTTCTCATCAAATTTATCTTCACCTTCCTTAGATGGTTCAATTACTTCCAAAATTGGGTTATTGCTTGTATTCAAATTGATAAGGCTATCATAATCCACATGTGTAACCCATGATTCACGTTTAACATAATTTGGAAGGTGTGAATTTTCTTGGCCATCACTTTCAACAATGTCATCCAATGTGTCATCCGAAACAGATTCATCCTCATAGAATTCATCTTTTGGTGAGTCAAGGGTTTCCAATCTGTCACATGTTTCAATACTAGTTGGATCTAGTACTCCTCCCTTGCCTAAAATCATATTCTTATGAAAATCATTAA
This sequence comes from Wollemia nobilis, assembly GCA_028583015.1. Classification (NCBI taxonomy): domain Eukaryota; kingdom Viridiplantae; phylum Streptophyta; class Pinopsida; order Araucariales; family Araucariaceae; genus Wollemia; species Wollemia nobilis. The sequence goes on along the minus strand of JAQPPZ010016858.1, from coordinate 7,565,492 downwards.
AATTGATTTTAGAAACATCTTTTGAATCAAGATGAGTATTTTGAAGTTGATTCATACTTAAGAAAGATGGTTGATCTTGCATAGTAGGTTGAGGATTTTGAAATTGATTGAAGCTTGGGAATGATTGTTGATTCTGAAATTGATTCACACTTGAACTTGGTTGAGGTGGATAAATCATTGGGTGGGTAAAGGAGGTATTAAATGATTGAAGATTATATGATCCAAAACCCACACCATAATTTTGACAACTCAATTGTTGCTCAATTGCCATTGCTTGAGTATAGGCTTGTGACAAAGATGTGATTTGAGGCATCCCTCGCAAATATGTGGAAATGAGTGGGTCAAGAGCATTTACATATATTTGGAGAGCCATTTCTTCTTGAAGAGCATAAAATGTCACTAATTGAGCATATAATCCAAAGAACCTTTCAGAAAATGACTTCACATTTTCACTTGGTCCTTTTTTAATAGTGAAAAACTGCTGATACATGCGGATTGGGTCAACTTGCTCTTTGTTGAATTGATTAAGAAATGCTGCCTCTAGCTGAGCCCAAGAAGTGATAGACCCTAAGGGCAGACTTGTAAACCAATCATATGCCACTTTGTCCAAGGTGTAAGGGAACATTTTACAAACCACATCATCATACCAAATTGTTAAGTGATTCACAACAAATTTGAATGCTTGAATGTGTTCTCCTGCAATATTTGTCCCGTTAGACAAAAATCGAGGAAGACATCTCTCAAAACCAACGGGCAAATAATGTTGAACTCCTGGTATGTTCAATGGGCTACCTGTCATCCACGGTGAAAACATAGCCATTAGTGAATCTTAAAGAATATAACTTTAATACCCAAAAAAAAATTATTTATTTATTATTTTTTTTTAAATCAAATCAAATCACATTATTCCTGTATGAACAATCAAAGCGTTAGGAAAGTGCATAGCAATTCATGTCCTCCTTTTGACAGTACAAAGTTGTATTGTTAAAAGAGGGCTAAAGATAATAATCAATAGGGCATGAAATATTCAAAATTTAAATCCCTATAGCATTTAAATCAATCTGAAATAAACCGGTTCAGGCCCTCCTTCTAGCGCCAAAATGTTGAGTGGTATTTTCACACACTTGTGAAAGTACACTCTCCTTTAGGATTTGGATTCCAAATCCCCTCTTGCAAAGAAGTCAAACAAACAACTTCTCCAAGGTCTCCGCTGTATTAGCATTTGCAACTGTGTATTAGTAATCTCAAATGAAGATAATCAATTTAAATGCTTGGAACACCTTAGTGATTGCAAGTAACTGTAAACAAGGGGCAATGTTGGTTTATTTCATCATGAAACTTTAGTGATTGTTCATTTTTTTTTAGATTTTGTAATTTTTAAATATTTATTTTAACTAAGTTAAACCTTCTGGAAAAATAAAATAAAATGAAAAGAAATGCAGAAAATTAAAAATTGAACACGTTCAGTCTGATGCTATCCTATTCCGACAAAACCGAAGATATGAGGTTTTCATGCATGCAACCTAACCTATTGGACCTGCAAAACAAGCACAATCCGGATAAGCTAAGTGCTGGCTCCTAAGGATTTGAATGAGGTTTTCAGATTTAAGCATTCGCATGCAACAACCAAGAAAATACTTGCATCAACTACATTTACAAGCCTAAAATCTGAAAAGGGAAAATAGACATTTAATCTTGCATGCAAAAAATGACTCCTTCTTTCTTGCCCATAAAATGCAAATTTTTGAACAATTCTGCATTAAAAATATGTCATTTTACAATAGCAGAATCTCTGGTTTTTCTCAAAACTAGCAAAAGGTGGAAGAAAAACACTCCACAACAGGCCCAGAATGGCTAATCACCCTCAACTCTGCAACCCCGCTCGCAGCGGTTTTTGACCTCCGTATCAATCTGTGCCTCTAAATTTTATACTTGTCGGCAAATTGCTTCTCCTTCCATGACGCTTCATTTCATCTTCCCGGATCGAATCGTTTCGTATTCCCCATCTCATCGTTATCTTTGACTTTATGTTCGATGTCTTAAACGTTTGATCTTCTCTGCTAATTGTAATGCCTCTATCACCCTTACACTTTTATGCCACGTGTTCCACGCTTCTCTGCATGTTCCGTAACTGCCCCCTGTAAATCGTGACCAAAAATAGCATGTCGCGATATCGCGACGTTTTTTTGCATGCAACTTTGCTCTTCTACCTGCATCGCGAAAATGAGACATGTCACGAAATCATGACATTTTTTGGCCAACAGCCTTGTCCGCCATCATGCACAGCGAAAATGAGACATGTCACGAAATCGTGACATTTTCCTGTATGCAGCCTTGTTCGTCCTCATGCATCACGAAAATGATACATGTCACGAAATCATGACATTTTTCTGTTATCGGGCCATGCAGATGCAACCTGTCATGAAATCATGACGTTTTTCTCTATCGCTGGGTTTTGTTGCACTTAGCCGCGAAAACGTGACATGTCGCGATATCGCGACAACTTTTCATTCCGTACACTTTGTTTTTTCACGAAATACCTTTTTCCCATCGTGAAATCATGACGCTTTTCTCTTTCGGTGTCTTTTTTCGTGAAATCATAACTTTCATTTGAAATTCGAAATCAATCTTGTCGTGAAATCGTGACGCTTTCTCTTCCGTACCATCTGTTTCAGCTGTCGCGATTTCGCGACATTTCATGTCACGATTTCGCGACAATTTATGCGAACATGTCGCGATATCGCGACAACTTTTCATTCCGCGAGGTGCGACATGTCGCGATATCGCGACAACTTTTCATTTTCGGCCGCGACGGAGCAACATGTCGCGATATCGCGACAACTTTTCATTTTTGCCGCGACGGAGCAACATGTCGCGATATCGCGACAACTTTTCATTTTCGACGCGACGGAGCAACATGTCGCGATATCGCGACAACTTTTCATTTTCGGCCGCGACGGAGCAACATGTCGCGATATCGCGACAACTTTTCTCTTTTGTGAAATTTTGCCTTTTTCCTTGATTTTTAGCATCTGGGCCACTATTTTCTTCTTTGAAAGCATGCAAAAAAGGTGGGTCCCCAATTTTGGGGTGTGTTGTGGATCAGCCACAACATTACTCAAAAGAAAAAATAAAAATAAATAGTTATTTTTATCACTATAGCAGAGCAAGTATCCCAATACAATTGAAGAAAAGAAGGGAGTCAAACTTGAATCCTTGGAACTCTCAGCATTCAGAAGGTCATGAGGTGAACCTCAATACTAGTTTGGTGGATAGCCTATCGGTCACTGGTGGTAAACCTCCCGCATGATGATATATTTGTCACATTAACTTGTGTGTAGATCAATGTTTGCATGTGGATGAGCTAGCTCATGGTATCCTAGATAGCACCACAGATTAATCTGACTAAATACAACAAAGGAGTTAGTGGAGCTAATTAGGTGATCCTCAATACGAGTTTGGTTGACAACCTATCTGGCACTGATGGTATCCTGACAAATACCACATAAACGAACTCAATTGCACACACAGGGATGTGAAATAACTTGGTCAAAGTCAAGTCAGATTTATACCTTGTTCAAAATTCTTGTAGGATAAAAGTACAGTATTGGCTAGTTAATTAAAACATCTAAGTCTCAGAAAACCTTAACTACATTTTAACACAACTGCAGCACATCCCATTCTTACATTGCCATTAGAAAATCCAAAACAAAAACAAAAATATATATATCATGCAAAGTCATCATATAAAACAATCGCATGAGTACAAAAAGTCGGTAAGTCTTGCACAGTCTATGATGCAACCTCCAAGTTATCAACAAATTATTTCATACATTCATATGCATATCATATATATTAGACACATTTGCATTCATCATAACTTGTGCATCCATCACAATAAATTAACATGCATACATCAACATCCATCAATCACATAAGAATAACAATAACTCATGACAAGTGTATAAATAAAAGAAATTCATGTATATATATATATATATCATCAAAATTCTCGTAGGCTACAATAAACCGGTCCTCTGACCTCACAAAAAAGCAAAAGTTCAAAAACCCCCAAGCCTAGGGTGTTGGCCACCATGATCATGCAGGATCGGTGCAACGGGAACTACCCCCCATGGTGTGGGTCCTATGGGACCTTTTAGGGTGGCTGCTGCTAGCCCCCGCATCATGCCCACTAGCACCCCCCTCATACAGCCACCTGCGCTGAGCGGATGCTAACTGCTCAGTATCACTCCCTCTCATGCGATGCGATGATCCACCTCCAGTAAGCTCAAGTATCCACCCACCAAGGTGGATAATCTCTGCCTCCAGTTACAACTGATGCTAAACCAATTCCATCTCCCATTTATGGTATGTCACCAATGCATCATCACACTATGCTAGATGAGTCCACATGAAATCCCTCTCCCGCACAGCATCTGTATCCCCATCCCGTTGATGGTACGCAACCAATGCGTTCTCCTACTCTACCAGCTACGTCCATAAGAGATCCCTCTCCTATAGTGCATCCCCAAGCTCCTCATCCTATATTTTGAGCATACCCTCCAATCATGCTATCTCAGTGTGAAACCCCACCTCCATACCCTCTAGGACCGCCTGAGGCATCGACATCTCCAAAATGGTAGGCTTCTCCAGGACGTCCTGCATCTCTGGCTGCTCCGAAACCCCAAAGTTATCACCCACAAAATTTTCAACCCCCACCATGTTATCATCCTCCAGTGGAGCCCCCCAACCCTCCCCTGATGCCTCTGCAACCTCCCCACCTACTATTGCTATGTCAGGACCTCCTAGAGGCCCCTCACCTTGCCACCGTTGCAACGTCCACCACTGGTCGTACTCAATGATTGCCCTGACATTGTCCACGTCAGGGACATCGATCACAAGATCTGACTCCTCACCTAGTATCTCAATTATCATCTAGGCTAGATTCCTCTCATCACCCTGACATTGATATATCAAGGGCTCACCAGGTAACCCCTGGTGCACCCCAAACTGTCGCATCACCCGAACATACAAGAAGTACTCTTGCTCAGTCCCGTGTCGCCTGATCAGCCATATCCCCATGTGAACCCACCAAAGCCACTCTCTAGCCTTAGGCTAGGCTGTATAGTCTTGGTATGGGTGCCAGAACTAGTATTTGTCCCACCCTGGGATGATTACAAAGCAAGAAAATCAAAAATAGTAAAAACTGCACCCAAATGCACAAAAAATAGCAATAAAATTGTCAAATAAGAGTGCTTTTGCACTTGACATTCTTGGCATGCAAAATAGATGTCGGGGTCACAAATCCTCACTATCCTACTCCCTAATAAGGCTACCATATCCGGACCGCTCCACGGGAGGACGGATGGTCATGAATTTCATCCCCAAACGACATCACAAAAAGGGTCCAAACCCACCCAAAAATAGCAATAACATTGCCGAACAAGGCGCCTTTGCGCCTGTGCTTCTTGGAATTCAAACCAGATGTCAGGGTCACAAATACTCACTATTCTACTCCATAATAATGCTACCATAGTCGTACCACTCCATGAGAGGACGGATTTTTGAGAATTTCATCTCCAAATGGCGTCCCAAAAAGGGTTAACACCCACCAAAAATAGGTATAAATGTTGGGAAACTACATAAGCATTCAAAGCAAAACAACTGAAGTCACCCTTACCCAAGTCATATTGGGTCAAGCGACTCATCGCTTTTATCATGTAGGTCATTCCCTCATCGATTTGTCGCTTGAGGGGATAGTCACACTTAGTCATCAATCAACAAATACACACCCAATCAAGGAAATGGCATGCATTCAAAGAATCATTGACAAAGACAATCACGCCCCTACTTGGGGCAGCAAACAAGAAATAATCACAAGCTGATCAAACACTTGGCATTTGTGAATCATGAACTCAAGGTTCCCATAGACAAAAGGTTGCGCCCTTTGCCTATTCATGACTGATCAATGCCCAAGATCAAGTAACACCTCACCAAAAAAAATGTTAACACTTGAATTAAGTTCCTTAGCTCGTCAGAAGCAAGGATTCAAGAATGCATGCCCCTTTCCATACTTGGGGCATCAAAATTTGGTTAGGTTATTGATAAAACCTAATCATTAGTTCTTTGGTTATCTATTTTTGCTCAACACTGTGCCACGCACAATGCATCCCAAAAAGGGACATTTGTAGACACCAAAACAACACCAATCCGATTATGTGGCTACAAACACTAATCGCACTGACATACATAGCCCTCAAGACAGCCACCAGAAGTTAAACAATGGTCCTAACCACTCTCATAGTAGTTTTGGAAGGTCAGAGTTCAATTTGGCACCTCTTAGGCACTCTACTCCTTATTCGTTCCACCCAGGGATGATTACAAACTGGTATTCGTTCCACCTAGGGACGATTAGCAGTATTTGCCCCTGGGTGGGGCAAATAGTAGGTTTGACAGGAAAAAGGTAAAACCTTGATAAATGGCAGCTCATATCCACCACTTAACTCCTCCTTCATTGCATAGGAGTGCGAGTAAGCATTTTTGAGCTCAAATAGGTAGTCATAGAGGTAGTCATGGAGTCCTTAATCAGGGAGGAATATTCTCTCCCTTGAGAAGGCATGATCACGAAGTGGTGCCTCTACATACTCATTCACAGATACCCTCAAGTCTATAAAATGGTGATTATTCTCACCCCAAAACAAGAACAAGTCAGGAGAATTTGGAGCAACAGAGTGTTGTCAACTTACGTCCTCACCCTTTTGCTTGTGCCTTTCACATCCTTGATCTCTCTTTTGGAAGGGAGGTTATTGGGTGATTATTGGAAGCACAATCCAGACCAAAAAACCTAACATTTGGCTATAGTATCCCACCAAAATTTTTTGACAATACCCCACAAGAGGTTTTGGACCCATCCCAAGTGGATTGGTGCCAAAATCGGGCCCCAAACGACGAGCGTCCTGCCCTCGAGCGCCCCCCACACTGTTGTAGTCCTAATCGCCCCACCCCGGAGCAATTAGAAATTTGTAGCAAATTTCATTTTTGTTTTTCTTGCATTTGTTTCTAGGTTGTTCAAATAGGATTTCATTCAAATTTCATGTTATTCTAAGCAGTTTTGATCATGCTTTTGTTATTTCTCGCTTTCACTAACATGCAGGGAGCATCATCAGATTCTTGGTGATAGAGACTAAATTGGAAAAATCTGACCTTCTGGGTCTTTCCAAAATACCCCATTTTACCTAACCCCCAACTTTGTAGGTGATTTGGAGCCTCTTGAATGGTACATTTAGGAGGGTGATTTCTGACATTTTGTTGTAGGTCTAATCCTCCCACCCCAGAGCGATTAGAAATCCGTGATGAATTTCCTGACTGTTCCTTTTGCAGTGCCTTCTTGGTAATGTTCTCATGCTTCTGTCAAGTTTTCAGCTCATTCTGATATGTTTTAGTTATTGTTTTATTTATTTTATGCATGCACTAATCGTAGGCTTTGGGGATCGCATGCTTTACTTCATTCGTAGATGCTACTAATCCTTTTCTATTTCTCTGAATGTAGGATCTCGACACTGGAGGAGCATCAAGGAATCAAAGACGCATTCACGCAAGCGGTGGTGACATTTGGTCCACCCAATTTACATGTGGGCATGCGAAAGAAAGTGTACCAATCTATTATGTAATAGAGCCCTACTTAACGCTCCTAGCCCTCGAAAAGGGAGGAGACATATTGTAACCCAATTTTAAAGAAAATTAATAAAAAGGACTATACTCGACATTTGTTTTCTATCTTGTTTCAATTTGTTTACGTTTCTCTCCTCTCATGCATTTCAGTTCATAGGACTTAGCGTTATGTTTTGCTTTTGCATACATCGCACTTGGAATTTTCATTTTTTTCCATATCCTCATGCTTTCAGGTTCCTATAGGGCATCAAAACCCAAAAATATAGGGGCATCAAAATAAAACAACCATTAAGAAGCACAAATAATGTTGGACAACCATCCACATGGAGAGAGGGACAATAAATAATTTCAATAATTCAAATCTAAAATCCAACCATTGATCCATCACACAGGAAATCTCATCGAATAAAATGGCCTTCTCATAAGCCACTTCCACCTACCATGTTTGCTTCAAAAAGAAAATATAGGAAGAGCATGACATTAACAAAGAAGAGGGGTCAAATATTTAGGGAGGTAACCACTTTTCAAAACCATATCAAAACACAATATAAATACCAAGCCATCACCTACCATTGACCAATCGATGACCATAAACCATGTGGTTGACCAATAGACCTAGGCCTCATCAGCCATGAGTTTAATTGGAAAATAAAATATTTTTCATAATTGCTAGAAATGATTGTATTTGCTACTCTAAAGGTTGCTAAAAAGTCCTCTTTTTTATTAATGATTGGTTTTTCGTTAATCCCAGAGGTGGGAGAACTAGTGAGGCACATTATTTCATAGCTACCACCCTCAATTTATTTATTTTTTAACATTAAAGTTGACAACAATGCACCAATTCCATATTAACATGATACATTAGGAGGAAATTAGAAAATTCCAATTGAGCAAAATGCCCACCAAACCACTAAAAAATTTCCATCCCATAAAAATACATTGGGAATCCTTGTATTGAAAAAGAAAAACTTAAACCCAGAATTTATGCAAAACAACTTTCCTCAACAACTCCCATAAAATCACCCATAACCAAGTAACCATTGATAGGGATATCAACTACAAAGTACCAAAAGTATTCTTACTACTCTTTTGGGAATCCATTTCTTTGTTTCGAGTAAAAAACATGTCTCTAGAGTCTAAAAAATATCTTTAGCTCTCCCAAAGACACAAAACCCTAATTATAGGGTGAAATAGTAGTTGGAAAATTAAAAAGGAGTTCTCCACACCTTCAATAGACCATACTATTACCATTTACAAGCAAAAATATTTCCTTTCTCACAACCTCCATGAGCTCTAGAGGAAATTCTTGATCCTAAACTATAAACTCCTCTTGATTTATCCAAATGTTGGCCATCATATTTGCTACAATATTCTCTTCTCTAAAGATATGGATCACATAGGAATTAAGCAAATTTTGCATCAACTTCTTAGCCCTACCAGCATGTCTTCTATGCTCCAACTAGGATTCTGAAGACCCTTAGCACAATTAATGGTATTGAGGGAATCAACTTCTTTAATAATTCTATTAATATTCCATCTCTTCAGCAGAAATATTTCTTGAGTATAAAGCTTGAGCTTCCACAAAATGACTTATTTGCAATCCCAAACCTTTTGCAAAGGCTAAAATTAAATTTCCTTTTTGGTCTCTAATCACTCCCCTAGCACTAGCCCTACTGGGATTACCTTTCATAGCCCCATCAAAGTTTAACATAGCCTAGCCATTTGGTAATTCTTTCCACCTAGTTTGAGAATGGATAGAGGGGAAAAATGGTCTAAGCATTCCATAGCCTTAGATATCCCCCAATGGCTAGATATATCTAATTCCTCTTTAACCTATTTGGAATACTTAAAATCAATGCTTTGAATATTTTTGACTAGGACAACACTAATTTTGGTACTAATATGTTGTAGTCCCTTTTTTATCACAAAAATCTCTTTTGTTTATTTCTTTCTAGAGGCCTGACATGGTATGAGGAAGACTAAACAAGTAGAGAGATTTTAATATTTAGTTTCAAAAGGAGAAGGACCACTGGAGGCATAGGTCAACCATTTTATTTGGTAAGACCCAAGAAATACTGAACTTGTTGAAGATATTGGAGAGCACTTCTAGCAAATAAGGACATTCCAGGAATATGTGCTTAACAATTTTAGAATATTTTTGATATAAGTATCACCTATTGGGGATAGCTAGGCCCCTCTTGTGGAGGTTATCAAATTTAAGGATTTTATTTTGAACACAAAGCCAATATAAAAAATTAATGTTTAGAGTAACAGATTTGAGCCAAAATTTGGAGACCAGAAACCAACCCCCTCCATTACCTTACAATAACTAATATGCTGATTTCATAATAAAATGTCATTTTCTATGCATTTTCCAAAAAAGGGTATCAACCTCCCTTAGTAAATTTAGAGTATTCACTCTCAACAATTTTTTAAGTTCTTTTAGAGCTTGTCTACCATTTTGGTACAAGTTTGCAATATGAATGTGCTTCCAACTTTTCTCATTCTCATGCTTTAGAATAAATTCTGAAACTATCTTACCAGAACTCTGAATGAGGTGGGGTTCAAAGGGGTAATATTTTGGTTCTCAAACAATGGGAAGTACTGTAACCAATAGTCCTTTCAGAAATAAACCTTTTTAACATATTCAATTTTCCATCTAGCTTCTCTTATGATAAGGGATTTAGATTTAAGCAAGTGATTCTAAAGGTAGGATCCTTGAGGTGGATTAAGCTCTTTCACAAGTACTCTTGATTATTACACTTTTCACACAACCACATGGATGACACCATATGAAGCATTATATGGTCAAACACTACTAGCATTCATTTCTTATTTGCTAGGTAAATTGAAGGTGGAAATAGTTGGCATAGTCCTTAATCATAGGTAGGAAGTCTTAGCAACTATCAAATAAAAGTTATCTACCACCTAGAACCATATGGAACAACAAGAAGATAAAAATAAAACTAGGAATTTTTCGAGGTATACATGGTCTTCCTTCATAGTCAACCTTATAAATAAATGTCCCTCAAACAAAAGGGTCAACATAAGTTGGCACCCAAGTTTTATGGACCCTACAAGGTACTACAACAAATAGGGGAGGTTGCTTACAAGTTGGAGCTACCAACAACATCCAAGATTCATCCATTTTTTATGTATCTTACTTGAAGAAAGTGGTGGCTATACATACTCAAGTACATACTATCCTTACTAAATTTTATGAAGATTGATCCTTTCTTTTGCATCTTGCAACTGTTTTAGGTCATAGAACCTAACATATTTTCTTTCATGATACCATAGAAGTTTCAGTGCAATGGAAAGGGTTACAACTAGAATATTCCACATGGGAGATATTATAGGAATTTTAGCAATAGTTTTCCACCATTTATCTTTGAGAACAATTTATTTAAGGAGGTGGCCTGTTACATACTCAACAATTGTAACCCATAAGGACACATGTTAATGTATATAAAGTGGACCATGCATCATGTTAGAAGTGGGTCACGTGTTAAGTTAGGAGATGTGTGTCATATGATCATGTATATAACCACTTTGATATTTGTCATATAATTATACATATAACCACTTTGTATAATGAATGTAACTATCATAAATTAGGTAAATCATAAATATCATAAATTAGGTAAATCATAAATATTGTCATAGAATACTATCATAATAGGATGTCATAAATATCAAAAAATATGCTAGTGAATATTACAAAATAGGGAGGATGTAACCCTCATAGTTTAGGGAAGAATTTGCATATTTTGTAAGGAGGTACCCTCTCGAAGTGATCCATTATAGTAATATTTCTTGTCCTAAATTCTTGCAATTATTGTTATTTGTATTTCCATTTTTTATTTGATGAATACTTATGTTATTAGATATATGATATTAATGCTCCTTTTATCAATACTTTCTACAAAATTAATTATAATTATCTTTGGCACTAAATTTCTTATGTCAGTACAACTCTGTACTAAGAATTTTGAAGTAAAATATCCACATGAGAAGAAGAGATTCATTGCAGTCATGTCTAATAGCCTTTTTGTGCCTTGCAATTGGAGGTGATCCACATGGCTAGGTCATATACCATATTTAATATATTTATTAAATTATAATCCTTGATATAGAAGGATTTATTTATCCATTATGGTGGTTTCATTCTTTTATTTTCAAAATTATGCCTTTCAACACATGCTTCCACTAGATTTAGTCAATTCCAAACCTAGGGCACCCGTTTTATAGCAAGTTGTAAGGTGTAGACCTATTTTATGCTCTAAAAATATATATTAGGTCCAAGGTTGATCCTCATTATGGATTATCTTATTACTTTAGTAGGTGAGTGCTTAAAATTTCTATCCTCTACCCTCCTCTAAGGTTTATTGAGAAATTCTTCTAGTTTTTATGGTGGTGGTATGTCCTTTGTTTGTTCTTACCCATTGTACTTAGAAGGTCCTACCTTAGGTACTATTTTAATTATTGTAGTTGGTGTTTATATTGGATAAATAGTAGTGGTAACTGGTGGGGTCATAGGATTTTCCTCGAGTATGGATGTACTAGTGGAGACAAAATGGTATTCATGCTAAGTGGGATGGATGATTGATGTTTTTAGGGAGACAAGAAAAATTTACAAGTTTGGATGTAGGAAGTGATTTTATTAACCTATGGAATGATTAGCTAGGGAAGTAAAGAATTTTTCTAAGGAAATGAAATCATACAAAGTTTTTAGTTAGAGAAAATTGTTCAACGATGGGAAAGAAAATTGCTTGGGCTATGGAGTAATTCACTTGGTAAGGCTAACGATCTGATCATTAATGATGAATTGGGAAATCTTATTAGTTTGAGGTGGAGTGATTAACTCAAGAGGTAAAACTAATCATTAATGATGATTCCTTACTAATTTTTTTCTCAACATAATGGGTGGGTTGCTTAATCTCAAAGGAGTGATTTATTACTCAAGGGCTTATTATAGGTGAGGTGTGAAGTGAATAAATTTTTGATATCCACTTATAAAAAAATTGTATTTATAAAAGTAGGTTGGTAACCCAAACTCTAAGTTTGGAGTAATTGGTTCACTTAGGGATACCTCATGGGTTTGACCCAATTTTGCTTGCAATGGTAGTTGTGATATAATTCTAGTGGGATTGTATTGGGTGCTCAGTAGCAAGGGGGCCTCAAATTCCCAATTTAGCTATGTAAGGTTAGAGTTCATGGCTTGATAGGGATTAATAAATTGTTGTTATAGGTAAAATAATAGGATAACTAGTAAGTAGGTATTATAACCCCCAAACTACCCATGCCCACCACAAATGGGATGGAAAAGTAATTGGTATTTTTTATGCTGATCTACCTACTTGACCACTCTATTTTGGTAGAGCAAGCCTTGGTGAGAGACTCACTCATAATGGCAAGCAAATCACTTACCAAGGGAAGAAAATTATTCCCTTCACCTAATTTTTTTTTAAACAAAAAAGTACACTAAAATAAGAACTAGACTTACCATTGTAGGTTGATTCATTGATGGTACTATTGTTATCTCTAATTTTTTGGGGGTTGGGATGATCAGTCCTCATGTGGAGTGACACTATAGGACCACTCCTAAGAGCATGGGGTTAAGTTCGATTAGGAGTATCTGAGAGTTTTTACATGGTTGAATCCTTGTTAAGATATAATCTTTGGTACTCTCATTCCTACTCTATCCTACTCTACTAGCTTTTGGGGAAAAAATGTTAGAAGGAATGCAAGAAACCCAAAGATAGAGTAAAGGAAAAAAACTAATATAAAAAAGGCGATGTATGAAATATAAAATAATATTCAATTGCATAAAAATAATCTGCTTGTATGCATGAATTGCCATAAACAAAACTCAAGGAACACTCCCTCCTCTTGATATAATAAAATATAAATAAAAACATGCATAATAGAAACATGATTGGGAGAACCAAAACACTTGGAATCAAATAGTCATGACCCCTAGTATGCATATATGAATAAATATTACAAGTTATACCAAAAAAGAGGGTTTGAAAACATATTCATAATTGACCCAGGGTCTAGGTGCTACTATATAGATAAAATGAAGGAAATTTTACACAACTCATCGGTCCTTAACAAATCTAAGAATACTACTACTTATATATTATAAAGGAATAATTTTCCCTACAAAATTTGTATGGGAAATTGGAAATATTAGCTACTCTTCTCTAGGGATTCTAAAAATTGTATGGAATCACCTTTGGCTATTACTCCTATAAATTTTGGGATTGCTATTGTTGTAGAAGCCATGCCTTTGTACTCACTAGATCACCTACCCTTTCTTGGTTTATTGAATAGCAATGACCCCTGTAAGATTTTTTTACTATTTCTTAATAATGGCACATTGATCTGGCTTATCTACCTTTTCTAAAAAAAATTGCATCATTATTTGGGCCTTGTAACTTAATCCAATATAATTTTTCTTTTTACTCTAACCCATCCTACTTACTATAGTGCTTGGATGCTTAATAAAAACTTTATCTTCATCCTTTTATCAAATATTCTTGGTGTTCTACTATTAAAAGTTTTGTATTGTTTAATCTATTTGTCAAAACTTTACATCCTTTATTATTTTAGGACTATTAAAATTTTTGACCATCTGACACCTTATCTCAATTGGAATGTTTGGAACTTTGCTTGCCACTTTCTACCTTTGAGGCTATACCATAATTTTTTTTGTCTTTCTACCTTAGTTATATCTTTTAAAAACCCTCGAACTTCTTCTTTGTATGTGCCTCCAAAAAATTGCCATATTTTGACCCTTGGAACTTGTATAGTTGAACCCCAATGGGATTTTTATTCCTCTTTCACCATTTACTTTTTCCCTTGATTAAATATCCCAAGTTCTTTTAAAGGAAAGTTTTTAGAAATCCCTCGAGATTTGAATTGTAGAAAATGACATTTAGTTTGTGGGATTTTTTATTTAAAGTATTCCCCATGCCTACTACTTTTTTGTCACTATGCATTGGTATTTATTTTTAAGGATTAATTAGTGCAGAGAAGATTCACCCAAATGGCCCCATTTTAATTTAAAATAAGGAAGTAGATGACTTATGAGATCTCTTGATGAGGAACTACTATGAATCTTTATTTATTCTACACAATGGTTGATTCTTCTTCAACTGACTCTCACCACTAGATATTATCCTATGGATGTAGTGGAGAGATTATGAATGAGGGGTCAAGGGCTATAAACCAAAATAAATGGATGATAATTGGGCTTTCTATCTTGTCCAAAACTAATGGCTAGGTCCATATTCTACCAATGGTAGAGTTATCTTTTTTATCACCAAAAATACTCATGAGCAACTACCAATGGTAGGGTTTGATTCAATTATCACTAAAAATATTAAGCAAAATTATTTTGGGTCATTTGATGTCAAGATTTAATTATTATCTCGGCTACACAACATGAGGGTTTTTATACCCATCCTAAACCTTTAGAGATATCTACTTGGTGATTTTTTGGCATGGAATTCTTGGTGGTCGATAATGGATCAGGGTATTCTCATTCTATGTAAGATTTTGAGTTAGCTTAAAGTATAATTGTCCTTCCTTGTATGTATTGTAGTGACATTTCACTATAGATTTAGTGGCTTGAAACTTATACTTGTAAAATGGGATTATCCCAAAACATAAGGTCTTATATATTGGGTGCAAAGTCACTAGAATGCAACTTTGGTTATATAGAAAGGAATTATTTATATATATTATTTGAGTCAATAAGGGATTACTTGATAGTCCTTTTACAACATTTCCCATGAAGTAGAGGCACCTACCTATATTAATTTCATCTTCTTAAACTTATGGCTTTATCCTTTCATCATCCTTTTTCCTAGCCTAAGCCTATCCCATTTACTTGAAGGTAATGTAAGAGGATATTTATTTTTCTTTTTAGCACTAGATTTACATAATACTAATTTACTTATCCTTTATATTTAATATTCTTGTCATCCTTTTGAATTTATTTTATGTTATGTGATATTAACACCATATTTGCTTTGATAATTTCTATTGCTTGGTGCCAATCCCAATAACACTTTCTTTTTGGCATATACATGAATCTAAAAGGGTTAGAAATTTTGTGTTTGAATGGGTTCTCAACTAATTCATGTATATATATATTTTTTAGGGTGATATAACCCCCACACTTGGGTTGCCCATTGTTCCATTTGGTCATTTGGAATAACTGAATGTATTTCATCGATTGAGAATTCAAATCATTCTTCTTTTGATATCAAAATGTGACTAATATCCAGTACCATTGTTGATAAGTATTCCATGTGGTACATGAAAAGTGTATCTAATTGGAGTTTAAATTTGGTCTTATACTAGGTACTTAGGACCATAATAGACCAATCCAGATACAAATATCCCTCTATCTTAACAATGAAATATCTAGATAAGCAATGACCAAATAAATTTGGGAGATCAATTATTGAGATGTTTTATGTGATAGTCACACCTAGGCATGAATTTAGGGCAACCAAAATTTCCTTTAACTAATGCATCTATAACTCCCTTGGACATGACAAATGTACTTGCCCTTGTAATAGCCCACCTTGGAAGAGCTCTTTATGAACAATTAACTATGAACTATGTATTAGTGTGAATGTTTAATAGCATAGTTTCTTATATGATGTCTATATGATGAAATGATTGCATTCCTTTGAACATGGAATATGGTACTACTAATGTATATGTGGGTTTAGGACCATATACCCTCTCTTTGGTGGGAACTATGGGGGAGCCACCTATAATGAGATTAGAAAATGATGATGATGACTAGATTATCAATAACTCAAGGTAACAAAATACCCTTCATGTAGATGCATTGCATTTTACTTATTTTCATGTTCAAACCATTGGGCCAAGAATTTGCTTGTACAATGAGTCCCTTTAATAGGTTGAAGATAGTACTAGACTATCTTAAAGGAGACTGCCTACTTAGGTATAAAACAATGGTGTAAAACATTGTTGATAAGAGTATATGTTTGCTCATGGTGTGCAAGTTTTAATTTAGTATTTTTTGGCAACATAAATACTTTAGAATATTTAGTTGATAATATTATTGCTTTTGAATTATTAAGCTAATTAAATATTGGATTTAATGCTATAGACTAGAAAAACATTAATTATATGGGTGGCATTATAATTTGGAAAGAAAATCAATTAATACCATAGTAGATTTTAATTCAAGAAAATATTTGGGTAAATAAAATCTTAAGAATGCTTATTTCATTATGGTTAGAAGAAGAATTAATTAATCTTCTAGTTAAAATATAGCCCTCTCCTTGTCACGCATGAGTGGCAATTTAATTATAAAATATGACAATAGAGGGTAATGCTTCTTGGAAATGGAAGTTACCATTGCCATGTGTAAGAGCACTCAATATTTTTGTTTAATAATGTGTCTTTGGGAATATTGTGGTGGTTATTTTGTATTATTAGGAGCACATCAATATTTTTAAGGGGTAGCACAATAGTGGGACATCGATCAAGCTATTTTCAGGTAGCTTCTTGATGATTATTTTTCAATTGAAAACTTGTTTAGCTTAGTAATATTTTACTTTTTCTTGGCTCCTGGTTGGGTTGTTTTGATTGACCTTCGAAACCTACACTTATTGGTTGATTGAATTTTTATCCATGTAATTTCATAGTTGTTTTCTTTGTTTTGGCTCATTACTTTTCTCCTATGCACTTTGGACTATAGTGCTCAATTCTTTGCATTTTTCTTTAACCAAGAATTCCCTATGGTTTCTTTGTGAACATTCCATATGGTTGCTTTGTGAGCATCCCCTGTAGTTGTTTTTTGAGCATTCTCCATAGTTTCTTTATGAAAGCACGAGGATACGGAAGCAAATGGCGTACCGGGTGCGATGCAAACAAAAGCATACGAAACGCTAAGTCCTACGAATGAAGAAAAAGGACTAAAGTGCATGAAAAGGGAAAACAAACGAACTGAAATGAGATATAAAGCAAATGTAAAGTGCAGCCCTTTATTTTATTAATTTTTCTTTGAGATCAGGTTACAATACATCTCCTTCCTTTTTAGGGGCTAGGAGCGTTAGATATAGTTTTGTTACACCACGGATGGTACGCTCCCCTTCGGGATCTTTCGCGTGCCCACATTTGAAATGGGCGGGCCAAACATCATTGCCGCTTGTGTGAATGCATCTGTAGTTCCTTGCTACCCCTCCGGTGTTGAGATCCTATGTTCAGAGAAACAACAAATGATTAATAGCACCTACGGATGGAGGGAAACATGCAATCCCCAAGGCCTCCGGTTAATGCATGCATGAAATAATTAAAACGGTAATCAAAACATGTCAGAATAAGATGAAATTTGGATAGAAGCATGCAAACACCATCATGAACACACTGCAAAAGGAACAGTCAAGAAATCTACTGTAGATTTCTAATCGCTCTAGGGTGGGACGATTAGGACTGTCATAAAATGTCAGAATGCAACCTCCTAAATGTCCCATCCAGAGGCCTCCAAAACACCTACAAAGTTGGGGTTAGGAAAAATAGGGCATTTTGAGATGACCCAGAAGGTCGGATTTTGTAGATTCGGCCCCGATCACCCTGTATCCGAAGATGCTCCCTGTATGTTAGTGAAAGCGAAAAACAATGAAAACACAGTCAAAACTCATCAAAATGGCATGAAATTTGAATGGCAGCATATATGAATGACATAAAATAAGATGCAAAATAAATAGTGAAGAAATATACTACATATTTCTAATCACTCCAGGGTGGGGCGATTAGGACTGCAGCAGTGCGAGGGGCACCCGAGGGCAGGATGCCCGCCGTTTGGGGCTTGGTTTCGACACCAATCCACTTGGGATGGGTCCAAAACCTCCTAGGGGGTTGTGTCAAAAAATTGGGTGGGGTATTGTGGCCAAATGTTTGGGTTTTGGGTCTGGATTGTGCTTCCAATGTTCACCCAATAACCTCCCTTCCAAAAGAGAGATCAAGGATGTAAGAAGCACAAGTGAGGGGTGAGGATGTAATTCGGCAGCACTCCATTGCTCCAAATGCTCCTGCTCTATCCTCTTTTGGGGTGAGAAGACTCACCATTTTATAGACCTGAGGGTCTCTTGTGAATGAGCATGCAGAGGCACCACTTGGCCATCATGCCTTCCCAAGGGAGAGAAGATTCCTCCCCGATTAAGGGCTCCATGACTGCCTCTATGACTACCTCTTTGAGCTCAAAAATGCTCACTCGCACTCCCATGCATTGAAGGTGGAGTTGAGTGGTGGATCTGAGCTGCCATTTGTCAAGGTTTGACCTTTTTCCCATCAAACCTGCTATTCGCCCCACCCTGGAGTGAATGCTGCTAATCGTCCCAGGGTGGGACGAATACCAGTTTGTAATCATCCTAGGGTGGAACGAGTAGGGAGCAGAGTGCCTGAAAGGTGCCAAATTGACCTCTGACCTTCCAAAACTACTTTGGGAGTGGTTAGGACCACTGTTTAACCTCTTGGGGCTGCCCTAGGGGCTATGTATGTCAATTCGATCAGTGCTTGTCGTCACATAATCGGATTGGTGTTGTTTTGGTGTCTACAGATGCCCCTTTTTGGGATGCGTTGTGCGTGGCGCAGTGCTGAGAAAAATAGATAACCAAAGCACTAATGATTAGGGTTTCTTAGTAACCTAACCAAATTTTGATGCCCCAAGTATGGAAAGGGCACGCATTCTTGAATCCTTGCTTCTGACGAGCTAAGGAGCTTAATTCAAGTGTTAACCTTTTTCGGTGAGGTGTTACTTGATCTTGGACATTGTTCAGTCATGAATAGGCAAAGGGCGCAACCTTTTGTCTATGGGAACCTTGAGTTCATGATTCTAGAATGCCAAGTGTTTGATCAGCTTGTGATTATTGCTTGTTTGCTGCCCCAAGCAGGAGCGTGATTGTCTTTGTCAATGATTCTTTGAATGCATGCCATTTCCTTGATTGGGTGTGTATTTGTTGATTGGTGACTAAGTGTGACTACCCCCTCAAGCGACGAATCGATGAGGGAATGACCGACATGAGAAAAGCGATGAGTCGCTTGACCCAAGATGACTTTTGTAAGGGTGCCTTCAGTTGTTTTTCGTTGATCGCTTATGCAGTTTCCCAACAATCTGACCTATTTTTGGTGGGTTTTAACCCTTTTTGTGACGCATTTTGGAGCTGAAATTGTCAAAAATTCATCCTCCCGTGGAGCGGTCCGGCTATGGTAGCCTTCTTAGGGAGTAGGATATTGATAATTTATGGCCCTGACATCAGTTTTGTATGCCAAGAATTGCAGGCGCAAAGGCGCCTTTGTTCGGCAATGTTATTGCTATTTTTGGGTGGGTTTGGACCCTTTTTGTGACGCCTTTTGGGGATGAAATTCTCGAAAATCCTTCCTCCCGTGGAGCGGTCCGGCTATGGTAGCCTTATTAGGGAGTAGGATAGTGAGGATTTGTGACCCCAACATCGGTTTTGGATGCCTTGAATGTAGGTGCAAAGGTGCCTTTGTTCGGCAGTTTTATTGCTATTTTTGGTGCATTTTGGATGCAGTTTTTGTTGTTTTTGATTTTCTTGCTCTGTAATCATCCTAGGGTGGGATGAATACCAGTTTTGTAATCATCCCAGGGTGGGATGAGCGCTAACTAGAGCACTCATCCTAGGGTGGAATGATTACAGGCCTAAAAGCCTATATAAGGGCCAAAACTAGGTTTTGGGCTCATTTGCATTTGTTTTTTTTGGCGATTTGGAGCTATGAGGAGGAGTTCGAGTCTGCATAGCGAAGCGCTATCAAGATTTCATGGATACCATGAGTGCACGGACCGGATCATCGAGTGGCGGAGCCAAGGCAAGACCGGTAGGTGCTCCTTCTCTTTATTTTGTTTGTTTTTATTTTACAGTTCAAAATTGTAATTTTGTATTTCATTTTTCTTTTTAAACTAAGGTTAAAACCCTAGGTTAAAGTTTTATTTGTTGTGTTTTGTGTTGCGTTGTTTAAACTAAGATCAAAACCCTAGTTTTTAAAAATTTGTTTTATTTTGTTTTTTAGTTTAAACTAGAGTTAAAAACCCTAGGTTAAAAATTTTGTTGTTATTTTGTTTTTTTGTTTAAACTAGAGTTAAAAACCCTAGGTTAAAAATTTTGTTTTATTTTGTTTTTTGTTTAAACTAGAGTTAAAAACCCTAGGTTTAAAATTTTGTTGTTTTTTTGTTTTTTTGTTTAAACTAGAGTTAAAAACCCTAGGTTAAATTTTTTGTTTTTGTTTAAACTAGAGTTAAAACCCTAGGTTTTTTTGTTTTTTTTTTTTTTTGTTTAAACTAAGGTTAAAAACCCTAGGTTAAAAATGTTGTTTTTTTTTGTTTTGTTGTTTATTGATTTTTTTGAATGTTTGTATTGTACATGTTGTTAATGTTCTTGTTGTATAGTTTGTATACATTGTTGTATATTTGTTTTAGTGTTGTACAATTTTTTGTTTGTCATGTTTTAATGTTTTTGTGTTGTTTTTTTTTGTAGGTGGTGAAGAGTCGGTACCATCAGCCGACGGTATTTTTTGATGCACGGGATGCACTGACTATGGCGGACTGGGATTGGCTTGATGCCCTTGGGCTCAAGCAGGTGACTCGATTAGAGCTTGTGGTGGGGGATCGAGCATATCTGACTGCCCTAATCAATTTGTGGGATCCCCGCACCAACACCTTTCATCTCCCAATAGGGGAGATGATAGTGACTCTGGAGGACGTTTATCGAATTCTACAGATTTTGATAGATGGGCTGCCCATTCGGATGACTCCTCGTGATCAGTGGATGGCATGCTGACATGGTGCTTTGGGCATGCGACGAAGATGGGGGTGGATGAGGCGATGGAGAGGGCATAGGGGGACTACCTGATTGGTAGGATTTTGGTGCGGTGGTGGTTTGAGAAGGGCATGTTGGGGGTGAGGCATGCATTGCTTATGACTCTCATCTCCAACATGTTGCTTCCGACTCCTCAGGTGTGAGGTTCCCTTGGAACTCGCTGGAGGTAGTGTTTAGACTTGTGGAGTGTCCGACCTCGGCACCACTGATTATGAGGTGGGGTCAGACATTATTGGCATAACTTTATGATGAGTTGTACGAGGTCCACTATCGGAGGCGAAAGGGGATTGGGTGCAGCTACCTATTGCAGTGCTGGGGGTGGCAAAACATAGCTATGGAGTGGCCACAGGGTTTGCCTTGGACCACTCGGGGAGAGATGGTGGATAGGGAGATTGGGTATGCTGCTCTGTGGCAGAGGTCGGAGGAGCATGGGTAGAGTCGATGGTGGGTAGGTGACGTAGGGCACTATACTGATGCCTTCTCATGTCTTGCTCTAGGGGAGGTGTTTTGGCGGCCATATTGGGACTGTCCAGCTTGGCTTGAGGTTGGAGAGTGGCTTCGATGGGTGTGTAGGGGGAGGTGGCTGATCGGGTGGCATGGGACCGAGTAGGAGTACTTCTCGTATGTTCGGGTGACTCGATAGTTTGGGGTGCACCAAGGATTTCCTAGTGAGCCCTTGATCTATCGGCATCGAGGCGATGAGAGGACTCTGGCTTGGCCGATCATTGAGCTATTGGGTGAGGAGTCGGATGTAGTGATTGATGTCCCCGATGTGGACAACGTCGGGGTGATGGCTGAGTACGACCAGTGGTGGATGATGCTGTGATGGTAGGGTGAGGGGCCTCTAGGAGGTCTGGATGCGGTAGTAGCATGCGGTGAGGGTGCAGAGGCACTAAGGGAGGGTTGGGGGCTCCGCTCGATGATGCAGATATGGTGGAGGTTGATGACTTTGGTGGGGATGACTTAGGAGTTTCAGAGCAACCGGATACATAGGACGTCTTGGAGTAGTGGGTGCCGGAGTAGCATGCCATTTCGGAGATGCCTATGCCTCAGGCAGTCCCAGAGGGTATGGAGGTGAGGCTTCACACTGAGATAGCATGATTGGAGGAGCTACTATGGAGATGAGATGAGGAGCACAAGGATGTGGAGAGGGATCCCTGGTTGGGTGGGGGGGGGGGGGGAAGATGCTTCATGGGAGAGGGATCTCCTGTGGACTCAGTTGGCACAATGGGATGACGCATTGGCTGTATACCATCGATGGGAGGTGGATTGGGTCCGACATCGGTTGGAGTTGGAGGCAGATATTATCCACCTTGGTGGGTAGTTACCTGAGCTCACTGGAGGTGGATCTTCACGTCGAACGAGAGATAGTGAGACTGAGCAGTCTGCTTCCTCTCATCGTAGGCGGGTGGGTGAGGGTAGCGCTAGTGGGCATGATGCGGGGGCTAGCAGCAGTTGCCCTGAGAGGTCCCATAGGACCCACACCACTAGGGGTAGTTCCAGTCACACCGATCCTATGTGATCATGGTGGCCGACTCCCTAGGCTTGGGGTTTTTGATTTTTTGATTTTTTTGTGAGGTCCGAGGACCGTTTTATTGTAGCCTGCGGGCATTTTTGCGATATATATACATGACTTTCTTTTTGTTTATACACTTGTCATGATTTATTGTTACTTTTATGCACATTTATTTATGTTGATGTATGCATGTGTTATTATGAATGCGATTGTTTCTAATTATATGATGTATGCATATGGAATGGATGAAATGATTTGTTGATAACTTGGCGGTGGCACCATAGACTGTACAAGATTTACTGGCTTTTTGTACTATGTGATGATTTTATGGAATGACTTTGCATGTGTAATATTTTTTGTTTGTATTTTTTGATGGTGATGTAATAATGGAATGTGCTACAGTTGTGCTAGAAATGTAGTTAAGGTTTTTCTGAGACTCGGATGTTTTAACTAACTAGCCAAGACTGTACATTTATCTTACAAGACTTTTGAACAAGGTACGAATCAGACTTGAGTTTGACCAAGTTATTTCACATCCCTGTGTGTGCGATTGAATTTGTTTATGTGGTAGTTGTCAGGATACCGCCGATGCCAGATAGGCTGTCAACCAAACTTGTACTGAGGATCACCTAATTAGCTCCACTAACTCCTTTGTTGTATTTAGTAAGATTAATCTACGGTGCAATCTAGGATACCATAAGCTAGCTCATCCACATGCAAACATTGATCTGTACACAATTTTAATGCGATAGATATATCGTCATGCGGGAGGTTTGCCACCAGTGACCAGTAGGCTATCCACCAAACCGGTACTGAGGATCACCTCATGACCTTTCGAATGTTGAGAGTTCCAGGGATTCAAGTTCGACTCCCTTCTTTTCTTCAATTTTATTGGGATACTTGCTCTCGTATGTAGTGATAAAAATCACTGTTTATTTTTATTTTTTTTTTTTTTTGAGCAAGGGATTGGAATTTTGAGTGATGAGAATCACTATTGCTTGTGCTTTTTGATGTATGCACTTTGTGGGTTTGGATATCAAACTTTGGAGTTTGTATTTTGACTTTTGCAATTTTTGATGTTTGCAACCCTTTGAGGATTTTGGGATTCTTGGGGAATTGGGTAGGGAAGATGCTTGTCCTTTTGCCAACTCTCAGCATTCTTGGGGTCATTCGCACAGGGGGATGAGCAAGATAACCATTTCACGTATGGTAACCTAGCCTGCTATGCAGGTTTCATCTTTCGTTCACACAACTTGGGAATTTTTATGTGTTTTAACTTGTGTTGGGATGCTACGTAACAAGGTGTGATCCAAGTAAAACTCTACCTTTGTAAAATCTGTCTGACTTTGTATAGTTTTTGGCTAGAAATCTAATGATAGCTGAATGATGAAAGCCCTGAATACATTAGAAGACAACTGATTATGATATGGTGAAAAATGTGGATGGCATTTATTTTTTTTGGACTATTTACAAAGTGGAAAAATGTGGAAAATGATGGAATTGCCGAGTAATTATAGTCTATGGTGCATTTGACTTGTATGACCAACAAATATGCAATGTATGTTTGCGATGCCTAATGCAACTTATTTTTTTTTTTTTTGATTTTTAAGAGTATGCATGGAAGTGAGATGCAATTTTTTTGTTATTTTTTATTATTTTATTGTTTTTGAAAATTCTTTATGGTTGGTTTATCTCGAGTGGGTGCGGACCAAGTGATTCTTTCGGATCCTTGGAGGTTTTGACCAAAGGGATTATAGATACCTTTGGGGCATTTTGGGTGACCAAGCGGTTGTGGGAACCCTTGGGGCTTTTGGTTTGACCAAAGGGTTTATAGATACCTTTGGGGCATTTTTGGGTTGACCAAGCGATTGTGGGAATCCTTGGAGCTTTTGGTTTGACCAAAGGGATTATGGGTACCTTTGGGGCATTTTTGGGTTGACCAAGCGATTGTGGGAATCCTTGGAGCTTTTGGTTTGACCAAAGGGATTATGGGTACCTTTGGGGCATTTTGGGGTTGACCAAGCGATTGTGGGAATCCTTGGAGCTTTTGGGGTGGGCCATGGCTCTTTTAAATGTGGAATGGCCTCAAATGACTGATGTTCAAGGGTTCTAGTTCCTTGATTCCTTCAAGAGAGGCGAGCTGGTATGTTCTAGGTCCTATTTTATTATCGATGACATAAGGACCTAACCAATTTTCCATGAACTTGTCCCTTAAATGGGGCGGCAAGTTAGAATTTTGTTGGTTCTCTTTTAAGACCAAGTCACCAACCTAAAAATCCCTCAGGTGAACTTTCATGTTGTATGCTTTCTTAAGTCGCTCTTGATAGATACGTAAATGCTCGAGAGCATTGATGCATCATTCATCGAGCAACGTAAGCTGGTCTAACCGGGCCTGCCATGTAGTGTCATCATCGATGAACTCTTGCATTGATATGCGTAGGGAAGGTATTTCCAACTCGAGAGGCATGACTGCCTCGGAGCCATACACCAACGAAAATGGAGTTGCCCCAGTGGGCATCCGAATGCTAGTGCGATAAGCCCAAAGAGCAAGTGGGATTTGAATGTGCCAATCCTTATGACTATCTATGACCATATTTTTAAGGATGGCAACTAGCATTTTGTTTGATGCCTCTTCTTGCCCATTTGCCTCGAGGATAATAAGGTGTCGAAAAACTATGCTGAATTTTGTACTTTGTTGTCAAAGCACGCACATCTTTGTTCTTAAATGACGTCCCATTATCCGAGATGATCTTGGATGGAATACCAAAATGACATATGATGTTATGTAAAATAAACTCCACAATGCGGGGTCCAATCGTAGAGGTAAGCGAAATTGCTTCCACCCACTTGGTGAAGTACTCTATGGCCATTATGATAAACGTGTGATGACCTAACGATGCAGGGGAGATATTTTCGATTAGATCTAAGCCCCACTATAAAAATGGCCAAGCCGATTGGATCGGCTGCAAGGCTTGAGAAGGTACATGTGTCAAATTAGCATGGTGTTGACATTTCATGCACTTCCTTACATACGCACAACAATCTCGCTCTAAATATGGCCAATAATAGCCCATGCAAAGAATGCACTTTGCGATGGCCATACCACTGAAGTGGCCACCGCATGTACCATCGTGCGCTTGGGTGATCACCCAAGCGGACTCCTATTGGTCCAAGCAATGGAGGAGGATCCCTTCGTAGCTTCGACGGTACAAAATGTCTCCTAGCAAGACATGTTTTGCCACTTTCTATTTGAATGATATTTTTACAATGTGCATCAATCCAAGTGGGAGGTTACCTAGCTTGAGGTAGTCTCTTATGGGTGTGTACCAATCTTGCTAGTTAGAAACCTCGATGGTATGAACTGCCAATCCCTCTTGAAGTTCGTCCCTAGCAAAAGCTGAGCAGGAACGAACTTGTAAAAATAGCATTGTGTTGCTATTAAGAGGGGTTGGGGAGAACAAGGACCCCTAGTTGGCATGATTCAGACTATCGTGGATTCGAGAGAACTTATCCTGAGATGGTTCAATCTGGATCAGTGGATTCCTGGTGTTAGGTCAGAGCTTGCACGCTCCATCACGGATTGCGATAATGTTTTGACTTGAATGGTTGTCATCTCACCAGAAGGGTCTTGCGGGATTAGTGACCCCAAGGAGGCCATAGTGTCCGCAAAATGATTCGATGATCGAGGGAGTGCCTCGATGTCGTACCATTCAAGATTTGCCAAGAATTTATCCACAAGGGCTTTGTAGGCCTGCAGAACTGGGCATTTACATTGGAATACCCCTTTCACTTGGTTGACAATTAACAACGAATCACCAAAGATGTTCAAGCATTTGATGTTCATGGTGATGGTTGTCTGAAGACCTATGAGCAAGGCTTCGTATTCGGCATTGTTGTTGGTGCATGGGAAATCAAGTTTAAATGATAGAGGCATTGGAGCCCCTTGCGGTGTGAAGAATATGATTCCCGTGCCACCCCCTTGCTCACATTTAGAACCATCAAAGAATAAGGTTATGTCGGCCTATGACTCAGGCTCATCAGAATCTGGCGATTCTCGAGACATGGAAGACCCCATCATCGGGTAGCTCTATGGTCAGAGGCTGATCATCTTCGAGAGGAGCCTCTGCTAGTTGATCGGCGATGACTTGACCTTTGATGGACTTCTGTCCAATGAATTCGATGTCAAACTCCGTCAACAACATGATCCATTTTGCCGTGTGGCTACTATGATAAGTACGACTCATCATGTACCACAATGGATTCTCCTTAGACACAACATACATCGTATTGCTCAGCATGTAGTGGCATAGCTTTTTGGTGGCAAATACCACTGCTAAGCATAGCTTCTCGATGTATGCATAGTTAAGTTCATAACTGACCAGGGTGCGGCTAAGATAGTAAGTAGCCTGTTCTTTATGTAGTTCATTTTTTTGGGCTAGCATGGCGCCCAGTGCCACCTCAATAGCTGAGATGTATAAATAGAATGACACTCCTGGTCTAGGTGGTGCCAATACTAGCGGCGAAGCCAAGTATTGTTTAATGTCATCGAAGGCTGACTGGCACTCGTCATCCTAGTGAAATGCTACCCCCTTGTGTAATAATTTATTCATGGGTCGGCACTTGTCAGATAATTGCGCTATGAAGCGCTTGATTGACGCGACCTTTCCCTACAAGCTTCTGAGCTGCTTGATGGTGGTTGGGGGAAGCATTTCAAGGATTTCCTTGAATTTATTTGGATCTACCTCGATGCCTCATTTTGAGACTATGAAACCCAAGAGTTTTCCAGATGTGATGCCAAATACGCACTTCTTGGGGTTTAGTCTGACTTTGTGTTCGATGAGGCGATCGAGGATCTTGCTTAAGTCATCGAGATGATCTGGGCACAAAAGATATTTGGCCAACAAATCATCCATATAGTCTTCCAAAGTTTTATGCATGTGATCATGGAAGATGTATGTCATAGCGCGTTGGTAGGTGGCACCAAGCATTTTTAAGGCCAAAGGGCATGACCTTATAACAAAATGTCCCCCAAGGCATTGTGAACGCCGTTTTTAGTTGATCCTCGGGATTGATACGAATCTGGTTGTATCCCGAGAAACCATCCATGAGGGAAAGCATTTCGTGGCCTACTGTAGCGTCTACCAATGCGTCGATGCTAGGCAAGGGGAAATCATCCTTGGGACTCGCTTTGTTTAGATCTCAAAAATTGGTGCATATGCGAATCCTCCCGTCCGGCTTCTTGATGGGTACCATGTTGGACAACCATGGTGGGTAATCCACGTAGATGACAAATTGTGCATCCAACAGCTTTTGTAGCTCATATTTTACCATTAAGGCTACTATTGGGTGCATCTTACGTAGTTTTTTCTTGACTGGCTTGACTGTCGGATCAAGCGTTAGATTATGCATGACTAGCTATGGGTCTAGCCCCGACATGTCTTTGTAGGACCATGCAAAAACCTCCTTCTTCTCTTTGAGAAGGGCAATGTAATCGGCTTGCTCTTTAGGGGATAGACTTACCCCCAGCTTGATGATTTGTAGATTCATTGGATCAGAGCCGATGTCTATGTCAGTCATCTCTTCGATTGACATGTGGGACCCATCCTCCAACTGGTGTGGAGTTGGGATCAGGTGGATATCATTTTCTGAATTTAGATCTATGTTTGGAACGTCGGGTTCCTCTTCAGCATGGAAGATATCCTGAGTTGGTCTTGGGGTGAAATGAAGCATCTCATCGCAAGGCCAAGTACTTTGATGGGGATGGTGGTGAGTTAGCATGATCCCAGTCTATGGCATCTAGGTTTAGATACAATGGTCATGCTGGATCGGCTGGATTGTGGATGGGGGCGGTTAAGTCAATGGAGATCATGTTGATGAAGTGAATTTGGTCTCCATTACCATGCGGGTGGTGACTCGGACATCCTTGGTGATATTTGTGCTCCGGATCTGGCTCTGTGGGTATTGGCACAAATGGATCGGCCCTATGTGTAGATAAAAGGATAGGGTCTACCCTTGGCACTGATGGCTCTATAGGGTCTCTGGGTGGAAGGTGCTCTCTGTATGCTTAAAGTGGCGGATGCAGCACTTGGTCTAACTATGCTTGGTTTAGGTGCCACCTATGCCTTGGCCCCATGTTTAGCTGTTCAAACATGTCATCAATGTCCATGGGGTATTGTTGTTGCTGCATATGGTTGAGATATGCCATCTCAGTCTCATCTTCATAATCATTGTCAGAGATCCATAGGCCTTCATTGGCTTCGACAACTATTTGTGGCATGTGGGGCTCGCTCTGCTCGAGCAAGTTAATTTGGTCCCATCGGAGTTGTTCCGCTCTCTATGGGAGGACCTGATTCTCTTGAGGTGGCATTTGCTTGATTGGAGCATTCAAGGGGAACATCACCATGAAGTTCTCCTGATAGTCATCTATGGGCGTCACTTGCGAGTGATTGCTATCAGACTCGAAAGGGTCCCAAGGTGCTACCTCATACTCTAACTCATCTTTTGAAGATCCTTCTTGGCCTTGTCTATATCCCTCTTGGAGGTAAGTTCTTGAACTTTCCCCTTTCTCGATCGAAGGGGAGGAGTTGTTGAGGCCCACAAGGTTGGTTGTTAACAATGGGAGATAATCCCCCAATGTGTATGTTGTGTTAGGATTGGCATATGGATCTTGTGCCAACCCATCCTTGTTGCCTAGCCCTAGGCCTTGCATGTTCTCTACCAAGATGTCAAGGGGCAGAGGGTGGTTGAACCCTACTCCTAATTTGTCGTATGGCATCTGATATCTTGGTTGACAAAGAACGCGCACCCCTTGTTCATATCTGCCCAACCCATATCCATGCCAATTACATTGGCCAAGGTATTTCAAAGTGAAGTCTGGGTTGGACAGATAGTTGACATTCTCAACAAAGGGCTCTTCATCCTCTTCCTCTTGTAGGTAAGGTTCAATGCCATTGTCGAGGCCCCCATATACAAAATTTGTCTGATTTGGTGGGTAGCCCAAAGGGACAATAGTGTCGATGGGGAGGCGAGGTCTCCCCATGTCTTGCATGGACTCAAGCGTGGGTGTTGCTATGATGTTCCACACTAGATACTCCCCTAGGCCCGTATTGGCCATCTCAATGGTGATCTTTGGTGGTTGAGGGGGAGGGAATGGGAGTTCTTCCTGAGTCCACTCCATGTCGGGTGAACTAGGCATCTCGACTTCCATTCGGCTAGGCACCTCTTCGGTAGAGATGGTTGAGACTGATGGTGGTGCCTCTTCCAAGGGTTTCTTCCCATTGTCCTTCGATGTGGCCACCGTAGGTGGCATCGTTGGTGAAGGACCAGATGATGAAGATGGACCCAACTGGGGATTTGAGGGACTTAACAACGGGGATGTATGTAAAATCGAACCCTATTTGGATGGATTCAACTGAAAGTCCAAATGTGTCGATGGAAGGGTCGATTGTGGCATCAGCTGCACCACATTGCAATACTTGAAGGGCTCTAAGTCTATCGGGACTACATGCACTTGCCCTTCGTATGTGTACTTTAGGCATTGATGGGCTATCGAAGGGACACACTTCATGTCCCTGATCCAAGGCCAGCCCAACAAGATATTATAGGCCATCTCACCTTCCAAGATGTGGCACAATGTAGGAATAGTATTTTGTCCCACTTGGATGGGTAGGACAATTGTGCCAACCATCGAGCATATCGCGTCATTGAATGCTCGAAGAGTATAGGTGGAGGCCACAATGTGAGATGCTGGCAACTTGAGGTGTTTCAATGCCGTTGTTGTGATTATATTATTGGACGAGCCAGTGTCCACCAACACCCTCTTAAATGGAATCTCGTTGACCCACGCAATGACGTGCAAGGGTGGATCCACCATATCACCAGTCATCGATTTTAGTTCATCTTCTCTAAAGGTGATGACTGGTTCTGTACATCATTTTACATGTCCCACAAAGTTGTTGAAAGAATTTGCTTCATGGGGCTATAGCTCGATGGCCTTGAGTATCTCCATTAGAGCCTCTCGATGGGGCGGTGATTGTTGTATGAGCTCATAGATGGAGAGCCTAGCCGACGTGGTCCTTAAACTTTGGGTAAGTTTAGTCTGAATCATGGCCACTGGTCTAGGTGGAGGAGGTTGTGTAGGGTGTTGTTGAGGTTGTGACATTGATGGAACCTCTCCTGTAGCTGTAGCGGGGGTAGCTGTGCTTGGATACCTCTTGTTTCATGTCACTATGCTTATCATCCCTACATACCCCTGCATGGGGTAGTTCTGTGTCACCTCATTGACTTGTAGAGTCTTTGCCTGCGCATCATGGGCAGGCATGGGGTCTTTGAAGACCTCCATCTGTTGGTTGTTTGGTGCTACGGGATTATCCACCGCTAGCATCTTGTTGTCTATTAGGTCTTGCACTAAGCTTTTGAACTTCCAACATGCATAAAGGTCATGTCCTTTCTATCGATGAAATCTATAGTACAAGTCTTCCCTATAGCCCTTGGGTTTTGGCGCGTTGGGGTCTACGGGTCGACTTTCTGGTAGGTTTATCAGGTTTGCCATGGACAAGCGGTCAAACAAGGAGTCTTTAGACTCTATGAAGGGTGTGAATTGTCGCCTAGGGTGACGCTATTGATTTTGCTCTTGCCTATGATTTTCCTTTTCATAGGTGTCAAGAGGAACTGCCTGATAATTAGCCTTTGGGGGCTGTGTTGCTTGTGCAGGCTTAGGTATGTTTATAGCAACCTGATTGACCATGGCGGGTTTCGGTTGCATTGACCCAATTTTGGCATTTTTGGGCCACTCTTTCTTGCATGGCTTGGCAATCTCGCCATCCTGTATCTTGATCTCCTCAATGATTCTGGCTTGCTCCAGGGCTTCCTCGAGAGTGGCATATTGTTGCAGCTACAATAGCATGGAGATCGACCTCAAACAACTCTTCGAGAACATTTGGGTCAGGTCGGCCATGGGAGGGAGGTAAGGTAGCTTTGAAAGCAACGTCCTCCATCGATTTCCATAAGCCACCATGGTCTCTTCCTCATACTTCCTGAGGCTAGCTAGGTCACTTAATGATGCCTTCTTCTTGGTATTGAAGGCAAAACGTTCGAGGAACGCATCCACTAGTTGGTCCAGGTTACTGATGCTATGCTTCGACAACTTGGTAAACCAATCCGAGGCAGGGCCTGTGAACATGGTTATAAATGTTCTTAGAAGCAAAGCATCATTGTCCTGAATGCCAAAGCATTGGCTTAGGAATCTTGTCACGTGCTCTTGGGCATCCTCATCCCCTCTAAATATTGCCAATTGAGGCATTTTAAAGTGTTCAGGGTATGGGGGTGCAGGCACTAAAGGATGCACAGGGTGACTATGGAGCTAGCATAAAGTGGGCTTTTGGGGCCCATAAGTCTTGGTCTCCATAGACTCTAAGCGCTCTAGCAATGCTTTGTATGCATCGAAAGATTTGATCTCTTCCTCCTTGGTTTGTTCCCATTGTGAATTACGGGGAACTTGAGGCCTATGGAGGGGCAACCGGGTAGCACCCCCCTACCTTGGTAGGGCATTTTAGCCCACTCTTCTTCTTGCTCAAACTCCTCATAGGCTTCTTGAGGAGTTCCTGGGCATGACCTATAAACATGGGTGGGTGCCCACGGAGGGTGCCCATCATTGGCTCTAGGGGTGGTCTCCCGCTCAGGTCTAGGAGGTCTTGGAGGCAACACTTGATAAGGTCGTGGAGACCTATCTCGCACCAAGGGGTTGTGCCTCTCATACAACTCTATCCTATGCGTGCGAGGGGTTGGGACCCTCTCAGGCATAGTGTTCTAGAGCAACTCATCTGTCTGACATCGAATGCGCTCTTTGCTAAGGCGATATAGGTGCTCTAACTATTGTTGGTCTTGCTCAAGCTGCGTGATTTGCGCTTGGTGGGCGGCATGTTTGGCAAATGCCAAGTCGATTTGTTTCGCTGTCTTGAGTCTAGGAGGCCTAGATGCCTCCCCTACACATCTATCTCGGTCATGGTGATCCGAGATCTCTATAGGTCGCTTCCCTCTGTCGAGGTTAGCGACATTCACCCGAGGCTCTGGCCTTAGTAGGTGATCCTGATAAATAGCAGGTGTGGAAGTGCATTGTTCCCATGTTGTGTATTGCTCTTGAGGAATGTAGTGGTTTTCCTCATGCTCCCTTTCGTATATGTGAAAGGGGTGGGCAGAGTTGGCTCACCCTGTCTGAAGAGCCTTGCACTCTGGATTTGGCCTATTGTTTCTGATAGTAATAAGGGGTAGAGGAGGGATGATGTAATCATGTGGCCCCTCCTTATGGACCCTATGTTGTTCTAGCACTTCATCGCATGGTGGCCACTCATAATGAGTGTCTAAGGGAGCCCTCCCATCTATGTTGAGTGCCACGTGTATGGACTCCTCCTGAAAGGGCCTATGTTGCATGGGCGTGCCCCTCGAAGGGGTGCCTCTATAGTCCCATTCCGTCATGGTATGATGTGGACTATTTTGTGGGTCATGCCACCAAGGTGGTATGACCAAGTCCTTGGGGCTATAGCGGAGGTGACTTGTGCCCCCTTGTACACTTTTCATAGCTTCTGCCCATGATTGGGCTTGGCTACGGGTGTACACCATGGTGGTGTTTCTCTAAAAGATGTGTAGGTTTTTATCTTCTTTACAATTTTTTATGCTACACTAAACAAACAGGAGCCACACAAACAAAGAAGTGATTATCTCGTTTATAGATTAAATGTGTGCCCTAAATCTGGTTCAGTGTGTTTTGATTTTTGTTTTGAAAACCTTGTAAAGAAAATTTTGTTGTACATGCAATATGAGGGCTCTTATATCTCCCAAAATGGTCGCCCCTTCAATATACCACTGCCAGTGCCATTATACCGAACCTCTCAATATACCCACCCTTACGTGAGGGAAACTATTGGTACGCGAGAGCAGAACAAAGATGTGGAACATAGGCGGTACGAAAGGGGAATCACTCTATTTTTGACACCTACCATAGAAGACTTATCCTCATGCACTAGGAATCACCCCAGCTACACTTGGTCAACTTTCATCAGGATTTACGTCTAGCAATAGTAGCGATCAGGGTTATGTATGCAAAAATTCAAGCCAAGGTGGTGATGAAATCCACCGTTGGTCTTGATCAAGTGTTGGGGTTTTACGACCAACTCCTTGATGTTTATATTGTCACGTGGTGTGTGTGGTTATTTTTACTTGCACAAAGAAAGAAAACATGTAGTAAAATTTCCTATGCAAGCAAAGAAAATAGAAAAATCATAGAAACAGAGACATAAAATTATAGAGAGTGTTCATAAAACCTACCTCTTCTCTGCCCACACCATATGCCTCTGAGTTTCTACTCAAAAATTGCATAGAGAGCTAATCATCCCAGGGTGGGATGAATAGCAGATCTGTATTCATCATAGGGTGGGATGAATGCCTTATTCATCCCAGGGTGGCATGAATTCCATTCTGTATTCGTCACAAGGTGGCACGAGTAGCAGTCCAGTGCTTGAAGGATTAACACCTGCAAGCAAAAACATAAAGTTTTGATCAAAATTTTGATCCCAAAATCAGGGACAAGTGTCCCACCATGATCGCCACTAAAAGCATGAGGATACAAAAGCAATGGCATACCGGGTGCGATGCAAACAAAAGCATATGAAACGCTAAGTCCTACGAATGAATCAAAGGACTAAAGTGCATGAAAAGGGAAAACAAACGAACTGAAACGAGATATAAAGCAAATGTAAAGTGCAGCCCTTTATTTTATTAATTTTTCTTTGAGATCAGGTTACAATATATCTCCTTCCTTTTTAGGGGCTAGGAGCGTTAGATATAGTTTTGTTACACCACGGATGGTACGCTCCCCTTCGGGATCTTCCGCGTGCCCACATTTGAAATGGGTAGGCCAAACATCATCGCCTCTTGCATGAATGCATCTATAGTTCCTTTCTACCCCTCCAGTGTTGAGATCCTATGTTCATAGAAACAACAAATGATTAATAGCACCTACGGATGGAGGGAAACATGCAATCCCCAAGGCCTCCGGTTAATGCATGCATGAAATAATTAAAATGGTAATCAAAACATGTCAAAATAAGATGAAATTTGGATAGAAGCATGCAAACACCATCATGAACACACTACAAAAGGAATAGTCAAGAAATCTATTGTATATTTCTAATCGCTCTGGGGTGGGACGATTAGGACTGTCATAAAATGTCAGAAAGCAACCTCCTAAATGTCCCATCCAGAGGCCTCCAAAACACCTGCAAAGTTGGGGTTAGGCAAAATAGGGCATTTTGAGACGACCCATAAGGTCAGATTTTATGGATTCAGCCCCGATCACCCTGTATCCGAAGATGCTCCCTATACGTTAGTGAAAGCAGAAAACAATGAAAACACAGTCAAAACTCATCAAAATGGCATGAAATTTGAATGGCAGCATATATGAATGACATAAAATAAGATGCAAAATAAATAGTGAAGAAATCTACTACATATTTCTAATCACTCCGGGGTGGGGCGATTAGGACTGCAGTAGTGCGGGGGGCACCCGAGGGCAGGACGCCCATCGTTTGGGGCTTGGTTTCGACACCAATCCACTTGGGATGGGTCCAAAACCTCCTAGGGGGTTGTGTCAACAAATTGGGTGGGGTATTGTGGCCAAATGTTTAGGTTTTGGGTCCATATTGCGCTTCCAATGTTCACCCAATAACCTCCCTTCCAAAAGAGAGATCAAGGATGTAAGAAGCACAAGTGAGGGGTGAGGATGTAATTCGGCAGCACTCCATTGCTCCAAATGCTCCTACTCTATCCTCCTTTGGGGTGAGAAGACTCACCATTTTATAGACCTGAGGGTCTCTTGTGAATGAGCATGCAGAGGCGCCACTTGGCCATCATGCCTTCCTAGGGGAGAGAAGATTCCTCCCTGATTAAGGGCTCCATGACTGCCTCTATGACTGCCTCTTTGAGCTCAAAAATGCTCACTCACACTCCCATGCATTGAAGGTGGAGTTGAGTGGTGGATCTGAGCTACCATTTGTCAAGGTTTGACCTTTTGCCCATCAAACCTGCTATTCGCCCCACCCTGGAGTGAATGCTACTAATCATCCTGGGGTGGGATGAATACCAGTTTGTAATCATCCCAGGGTGGAACGAGTAGGGAGCAGAGTGCCTGAAAGGTGCCAAATTGACCTCTGACCTTCCAAAACTACTTTGGGAGTGGTTAGGACCACTGTTTAACCTCTGGGGGCTGCCCTAGGGGCTATGTATGTCAATTCGATCAGTGCTTGTCATCACATAATCAGATTGGTGTTGTTTTGGTGTCTACACTTTATGGGTGTTCCTTATGGTTGCTTTGTGAGCATCCTTATTGTTTCTTTGTGGGAATTCCTTGTGGTTTCTTTGTGATAATTCCCTATGGTTGCTTTGTGAGTGTTCCCTATATTTTCTTTGTGAGTTTATTTCCAACTTTGCCTTTTGAATCATCCATGTTGTCACCTTGAAGAGTGTATTAGGTGGTTCCTTTGCAAGCTTAGATAGTTGTGGGCATAGTGTTGTGTTGGTTGTAGTCAGATCCATATCCTTGGCCTCATTTAATTTTCTCTTTAAGCCACTTATGTTTGAATATTTTTTTAAGTTTATTTATTTTTTATGTTGCTCTAAGGTTTGTGAAACCTTCAATTTAGTGGAGCAATTGTGTTATTGAATTGCATTAGTAATATATTTTAAAATCTTACATTAGTAAGTTATTTTATTAATGAATTACTTTATTATGATATTTTAGCGTTTAAATAATATATTGTGTTATTAAGGTATTTTAGTGATAGCTTAGGCTATTAATGTATTTTAACAATATTGTATGAAATTGTAGACACCTAAAATGCGTCATGCTGAGGGTGACTACTCGTATGCACATGCTACAAAACCATATGAAGGATCTTGGATAGACTCCAATATAGAGCAGTGGTTCTAACCACTCAATTTAGGCATTCTGACCTAAGCAGTCTGAACTGCAGCCCAGACCTGTAGTCTCCAGCCTGAACCACAGTTGACACCTACAGTCTGTAGTCTAGACAATAGCTATGACCTATGGTCTGAACTGGATTTTAGTTAGGCCTTCCATCCAAGCCAAATATATTGGAATGACTAAGAGATCTGGAAGGAGGCAGTTGGAGAACGAAATATTCCAAAGGCTTCCATCCCAACTGTCCTAACCAACCTTCTTGGTCTTGTCTTCTCCATGAAGTCACCCCTAGCCCCAAGGGCATGCTATAAATACCCCCATTTTTCAATAGGGAGAGGA
Source organism: Wollemia nobilis (assembly GCA_028583015.1). Classification (NCBI taxonomy): domain Eukaryota; kingdom Viridiplantae; phylum Streptophyta; class Pinopsida; order Araucariales; family Araucariaceae; genus Wollemia; species Wollemia nobilis. The sequence continues at coordinate 7,528,102 of JAQPPZ010016858.1, read as the reverse complement.
GGATGAAAGAGAGATAATTTGTATATCAAAGCACTGGCAAATTATCAAGTGAGCTAATTGATCAAGAGAGTAGCGAAGCCCTATCAAATTGCATAACGACCTTGTGCATTTGGGAGCCCCTTTGATATCCGTCCAAATACCAATTAGCCATGGATGCCCTAGGTTCCTAGGAGGATCAAGAAATGCAAATTCGGGTGAACAAAGGCCCTTCACAATGATTTGACTGCCAAATCTATTAGAGGATGACAAAGGCGGCCCTTGAACATCAATTCGGATAAGGAGGTCAAGCCCACTGCCCCTAATATTGATGGCAAACACATCAGAGGTCAAACCATAGCTATCAGCCATGGTTTACAGTGCAAACTACCCCTCACAGCTATGGTTTGCAATAGGTTAGAGATTACCTTACTCAATTTTCTTTTTATTGCATATATTAGTCATGTTAGTCTTTTCATAGGTTTAATTGCATTTTTAGAGAAACTTTGATCGTAGGAATTAGGTATTTTATGCATTGTAGTGGGTAGGAGTATATTGGATATTTTTGATGTTTTATTGCTTCTAATTTGATATTTTTTCAATGCATCATGTGCTTATTCATGTCTTGTATGTTGTAGTATAATTCTTGATACGATTAGAATAGCTTAAAACCTTTCTTTATGCTTTCTTGTTTCATTAGTTTAATGGTATTTACATGTATGATTCTTTAAAGGGCCTCATCATGAGAGGCTATCAATCTCTATAATCATGCACTGTTGTTTCTTATTCATAGGGATACAGGTGTAGAAAGGAGCCTATATCATAATCCTTCCACATCATGGAGAAGGGGGTTAGCTCTACCCCAAGGCAGTTTGTGAGTAATAACCAAAGCAACAAATAAGCGTGCCTACCCTGTTGAGGACATTGGCAATTATAAAAATATGTATCATATTTGGAGTGACCCTGAGAGGGCATTTTTGTAACCCGAGATCATTTGAAATATAAATACAATAAAATTTTGCATTAGTTGGCTTTCTTTGTTCGATTTGTGCATTTTTATGTGGATATTTGTGTTTTATTATGGTATAGATCAATACACTAGCTAGGCATGCGCTCCATAGTTATGTCAGATGGTGATCACGATGGGACCCCACAATTTTAGCCTTGAATTTTGACTATTCTTGGCTTTTTATTTCCACAGGTGCTAACCGCAGCTTTTAGTTGCGGTTATTTTTTGGCTCGCTGCTGTAACCTGTGGTCTCCACTACAGCCCATAGGTCGTACCTGTGGTTCATAGAGGAAGAAGCAGACAACAAGGAAATCAGTGGGCAACAGAGTAGAAGCTAATGTAGGTTCCAATCTGTGTTGAATTTTTTGCTCTACATATTTCCAAAAATCATCGAACCGCTACAAATTAGGAACAAAAATATAAGTGGTCAATGAACAAGTCCTAGTTTTTGTTTGATTTCCATTCGGTGGAAAGGATTTGTTGGGAATAGCAGACCTCTGAGTGTAGCATGCCCCTAAATACAGTGACCTTGATAAATATTGTGTGTCATTTTCATGCTTGAGGTCCAATCAACGGCCATGTCATTGTAATTGCATCGTCAAAATATCATGTAGGACATTGGCATATATTATTTTTGAACTTGAAACATTCCTATATTTTCATGTACATAATGTAGGAATGGTCATTATACTCTGTGATGCATTTGTCATTTTTACAAAATAAAAGGAACCACACACACCACATATCATCTAAACATCAGTGGCATTGGGCTCTCACATACAACCCGCTTGATTGAGATCAACAGTGGAGGTCATTACCACTTGGTTAGATCATTTGAAATTGCATTATCAGGATCCACTTGTTGCCAAGGCCGACCCGATAACTGTCCTATCGATGCAAAATATCACGCACTCTTCCTCAAAAGGGTGTATCGCTATGCACAGTGTGTTGGGTGAGGTTTGGTACTACCTATGCTACTTCATTGAGTATGGATGTCATTACCATATTCGACTTGTGCGAGTATATAGGTGAAAGCCAATTTAATTGATTTTAAAATCCAAAAATATTTCAAAACATGCAGGAGTTTCTAATATTGATACAACACATCTAAAAACAACATCAAATAGTTTAGGGCTCACAATCAAACATTTAAAAGAGATAATCACCATTTGTTTACATTGTTTGCATAATAAAATATATCTAGATGTCAGGTACACAAATGGTGAACACACAGGGTGATCATAAAAGGTCTAGGATCGATGCCCATGATCAACCCCCAACTGGTTCACAGTAGCATGTGTCGAGTCCTCATACACATGAGCGAACTGAACAACGTTCGAAAAGCATTAGAGGTGAAAACTTGACACGAGGAGATACCATTGAGAGGACCCCTGATAGAGGAGCTTCAATACACTCCTCTAGGCATAGGACTGAGCATAGAGCTTTGCAACATGAGGATGCTCTACCCCAAAGACATTATCGATATTGCACTGCACATGCATCCACGGGATCAGTCGAGGAATATGTGGTGCAAGGGACCAAGTTGGTTCCCATATGTACTAGGTCCATAGGAGGTTCTAACCCTCCATCCTCAGAGTATATATGAGTCATAAATCCACCCATTAAGGGGCAAGAGGACAAGCTCTCTTTTGAGCATAGGTCCACCCATACTCCCGTGCATGGCTCACCATGCAAGATCACCATTGATATATCAAATGTGGGAGCTAATGGAACACCACCGCATGAGTGGTGGAGGTCTAGATAGTTATATGGTCTAGGTAGTGTTCTTGAGTAGCTAGGCTACAAGCCTAAAACTCCATCCACTTGTGCTCCAAGTGAGCATAGCGGCATTTTTATCAAGATAACTAGAGAGCATGGAGAGGCTTCTAAGAACCCTCATGTCATATTTCCACTTTCCACACATCTGTCTGATTGGTATAGAACCCATAAGGTAGCTCGCACAGAGCATGCACACCGAAGGCTTCCTCCGACTGATCAGATTGATAGATCACATAGATTGGTGTCCAAGAAAAGATGTCAGCTACTCCAAGATCAATTGGATGATGCTCACCTAGAGAGGCAACATATTGAAGATGAAATTCTTCAAGCACAAAGGCTCTTATGGTAGATATTATATGAGCAGTGCATGTGCGAAGAGAGTAATCTAGCTTAAAAGGAGCGCATAGAGCAGGAGGATCGGCTAGCCAAGGCTGGCCTATACCCTCCCGAGGAGCATAGAGATCGTGTACATAGAAGGGCTATTTCCCTAGCTGATATTCATGAGGAGCAAAGAGACACTTGTAATCATGTCAGTTCCCAACATAGGGAGTGAATATTGTCACTCAATGATCTTAGACAGAGGCAACATGAGCACATAGATACAGATAGATACAATTAGGGCTACCCTGAGAGTTGTCAAGTTGAGAAGGAGGAAGAGCCATGTTCTCCACCTCCCTCAAAGAAGACATTACCTCCTAGACCTCCTCCATAGCAGCTTAGGGAGGGGGACTTTTTATCTTCTAAGTTTTACAATGTTTTGGTCGATAAGGTCAAAGCAATAGAGAGGTAGGGCACTGCTATGCAAAAGATGACACTGAGGAAGATACACAATGAACCTCTAGACCCCTTAGTGCCTATGCCTCCATATCCTAAGCATTTTGATATGCCCCGGTTGAAAAAATTCAAGGGTGATGAGGATGCACAAGAACATGTTACGAGTTTTATGGATGCATGTTTCTAGATAGAGAGTTAGTATGCCTTGTTGTTGTGCACTTTCATTACGACACTTTTTGGCCCAGCCCGAGAGTGGTTCAACCAGTTGAATAAATACAATATTACTGGTTTTGAGTAGTTGGCTGATGAATTTATTTAATGTTATTCATTTGGCATCAATAAATAGGCCAACCTTTTTGATTTGGCTGTGCTAGCTCAACGTGACGATGAGTCCATCGAGCAATATCGAAATAGATGGCGTAGAATAATGGTAAAGCTTCCATTGCCTATTCCTATGGTTGAACTGACCTAAATGTTTACAAAGAGTTGTGCCAAGCACATATCACTACTGTTGTAGCTATAGCAGTACCCTACATTCAAGGAAGTTGTGGCACAAGCCATGGTGATCGATGACATCAAGTTGCAAGAAGGTAGCTTGAATCTCAAGACCAGGAAAGAGGGGTTTAAAAAGAGTACTATGAAACAATAGGGCAAGCAAGCCCATGTGAATCAAGTAGTACTAAATCTTAGAGGAGAAGACAAGGGATAGCAAAAGCCTAATTATTAGGCTCAACCTCCTCCTACGCGTTATGAGACACGTAAAAACAACTATAAGGGAAAAAACAAAGAAGAGCGTCCACCTCGCCAGTTCACACCCTTGATGGAATCGATGACTTCAATTTTTCATCAACTATGCGAGGCCAAGGCCATATGATTGCCTGAGGTATAATTAGTAGATCTAAATGTGCCAAAGTTAAAGTGGCATCAAGACGATCTATTTTGCATATTCCATAGAGTGAAAGGCCATGACATTGAGACATGTTGGTCCTTCAAACACATTGTGTAGAACAAGATAGAAAAAGGGGATCTGGTAATACCAAGAAACCCATAGGCGCCCAACAACAAAAACATGGGGATTTTCAAGAATCCACTACCTAATCATGAGGTGCCTCATAACAATGTCATCCAGGTCAATCAGGTGCAAATCGAACCACCTACCTAGGGGTTCATAGGCATGGTCAATGTTGTTACAAGACACAGGAGGTACGATCAACCGAATCGACCTCATGATCCCATTTGAATACAAGCTATACTAGATCAATGACCATCTCAGAACATTCTAGGCCCACCAGATAGATCGGTGGTGATCATAAGGAGCAGGTTAGTTTAGAACCTACAGATAGCTCCTGCAAAGTTTTCAATATATGAGCTTATTCAACAGTACCTTAGACATAGAGAGACTCTAATGGACATTTTGAGGTCCATTGAGGTACAGTCCCAAGATGCCCATGCATTTAAAAATTTTATGGTACATGTACAACAGTGTCAAGAACCCATGATACAATTTTATGATCATGAAGTGAGGATGGTTCCTATTATTACAGTTGACCCACCACTGCATATTATCATGTGTGTTAACCACATGCCTTTCAAAAGGGTCTTGATTGATATTGGGTTCTCGATCAATATAATCAGGACCAAGGCACTGAGTGACCTCAAGTTACCCAAGTCACACATTGTGCCTACCACCTTTACGTTGAGAGCATTTAACGATGTGCTATGCTCAAAGGTTGGTACAATTATTCTACCTGTTCAAGTGGGACTCAAGACCATCTTTGTGATGTGTCACGTGATAGAGGACACCATGCAGTACAACATTCTACTTGGGAGGCCTTGGATTTGTACAAAGTGTTGCATCCCCTCTATCTTGCATCTGTGTGTGAAATACATTCATGAGGGACAAGTTCACATAGTGTCGTCGAACGAAGAACCATTCAAGTTCATGAACTTAGCAAATTTTCTTGGGGTTTTTGTACTCATGTCGATGCATTTGGATATTCGACCTGTCTCATCAGTTAAGATTCCAATAGGCAAACTAGCAACCCGTGCTCAACCATCGACATCTGTGTCACATAGATCTGAGCATACGACTACAACTTCTCTAAAGCTAATTGCATTGACAATGCACCAACAAGTCGAGAAGATAAAGGTGAAATTGGGTGAGAAAATGAAAAATCATGTGCCCAGATCAATCACCAACGAGACTCCCGCTCCTATGGATGTGGAAGAACCTCAAGACAAAGCTAATGAGGCACCTCATCCTACTTTGCTTACATCTTTAGCAGGGTCATATGCATCACAACTGACTGTTCATCTGGCCAGCATAGGGTTGAGTGAGTATCTTATGCAAAATGTTACTTTTGGACCTATCCTAAAAACTGCATAAGAAATGGGCTGATCGCACACCCATTGATTTTTTATTGGATCTATAGTACCGTTGGGTGAGCCACCCAATCAAACAAACTTTGTCTATGCAGGGCTAGATTAAGCACCCACCAAAATGTCCATAGATGAGGACGATGACGAGCCATTCACTATGAATGTGCACTATCTGTCCAACCTGGAATATGCCATGCACATTTTTGAGTTGTATCATTGGCATGGGTGCGGCCTGGGTCTTTTTAAACAAGGACACAAAAATTCTCTCAAACCTAATTATCAGTTAGCTACTGATAGGTTCAGGTTAAGGTTACAAGTACAGGATCATGATTATTTGCTTGTTTCATCCTTAGATCACATGTACTTGAGTCTGGGGGAGGATGTGGATTTTACTCCATATCACCCTGATCCTTCCAACTGTAGGAGGACTCGCCAGACGGTATCGTTTTTTACCATAGGGCCGCCTGATTCATACCATGATGAGCCCTTAGACAATAATCCCAGAGACAACCTGGGTAACCAAATCCATGGTGCTACCAATGATACTGGTATGCAAGGGCATGACCCCCATGCTGTAGGCGATCTCGAGATAGGAGATATTTGCGATAATTATGGAGATGAGTCCACCTCCAATATGAGTGGACGTAGTTATTATGCGAATGATGAGTCCTCAAACGATGATCAATTTGAGGAGGAAATAAAGTCGATAATTCCATGTTTGGTGTTTATATGCCATCTGCTTCCTATGGAACAAGTGGAAGAGACAAACGAGCACTTCATAGTCGATAGTGATTATAAATATGTCATAAAGGAGGCCTACTTAAAGCCTCGCCCAACTGATCTCCCACTGTGCATAGACACAATAGAGTGGCCCATCCATGGTAGTGACCACGATGATGTAGATGAGAGGATCGATTCCAAGCTCGTGCATCCATAATATCTATTGCCTAGGGAATCATAGCATGTTACGAAGGAAGTCCATCACAACACTGAGTGCTCTAAGGAAATAGTAGCACCAGTTTATGCAACAGTGTCATATATACAATCATTCTATCAAATTTATCTAGATAGTGATGATAGCGATCGCAAAATCAGATACATGGGACCACATCTACCTAATCGCTCCTTGGAAGAGGAGGGAAGTGACAGATTGTATTTGTACATCGATGATGAGGAATTGATGGAGATGGCCTATTTGGGACCTCACCATTTATGTAATAGGCCTCCACCTAGAGGTCCCCCACATATTATAGCTATAGGTCTGCATCGAGATATCAATCTCCATCGTAGCCTAACGGAAAGAAGAGAGCTTGAAGAGAGGTATCAAAAACTATTTTTTGAGAGATCCCATTCTGCAACTAGTGCACTAAGAGGATCCAGTTATACAAGGATCCCAAAAAGAGGATCTGTTTGTGCTCATACCTTTCAAACCAGATCTCAGGTACAGAAGCTACGCTTTAGAGATAGAGTTTTGTTCGTGTGGTTTCGAAGATCAATTCCATTCCATCAATATGGTCTCCATCGATTTGACCACTCTGCTTTGTAATCCAGCAAATCTATCCAAACTACTACATCTGAACATGGATGCTATCAATTGGGATCATGTTGACTCGCCATTCCAACTTGAATATTTCCTCCTTCCCAAATGAATAAATGCTACAACCATTTCATTTCACACCAGGCTATACTCCTGATGTTTGTCACACCAAGAATGCTTCCCAAGAGGAACATGTGAACCCGACCGATGACATCCATCTGATTCCTACACCTCACCAGCTTGAGGAGGGATCACATATGTCAGTATTGAAAACCTTTGATGTGAATATCAGTAAATATCCCACCAATCCAAAGAAGGTTAGATTTGGAGAGAGTCTCACTCTGGATGAGTGTGATAGCATCATCCCTCTACTAAAAGAGAGAGCTGATCTCTTTGCTTGGACTTAAAAAGACATGTCGGGTCTAGATCCAAAATTGGTTACTCATAACCTTTCGCTAGATCTGTCTAAGAAGCCAGTCAAGAAAAAACTCAAAAAGATGTATCCAACAGTAGCCTTAATGGTAAAAGATGAGTTGCAAAAGTTTTTGGACGTAGAGTTCGTCATCTCCATCGACTATCCAGAGTGGTTCTCCAATATGGTGCCCATAGGAAAGTTAAATGGAAGGGTTCGTATTTGTATGGATTTTAGAGATCTCAACAAGGCAACACTCAAATATTCATTTTCATTGCCAAACATCGATGCTCTGGTAGACGCCACTATAGGTCACAAAATGCTCTCCCTTATGGACAATTTTTTTGGATATAACTAGATTCAGATTAAACACGAAGATCAGCATAAAACCATGTTCATAACGCCATGGGGGACATTTTTCTACAAATTTATGCCATTCGGTATTAAAAATGTTGGTGCCACATATCAGCGGGCTATGACATATATTTTTCATGACTACATGCATAAAATCTTAGAAGATTATATCGATGAATTACTAGCTAAGTCATTGTTGCGAGCAGAGCATGTAGAGGTCCTAAGGAAGGTCTTCGATCGCCTGATAGAGCACAATGTCAGGTTGAATCCTAAGAAGTGTGTATTTGGTGTAACTTCAAGAAAACTCTTAGGATTCATCGTTTCTAAATGAGGCATCAAAGTAGACCTAGCAAAGGTCACAGCTATTCTAGAGATGCGTCCTCCCACTAATATCAAATAACTAAGAAGCCTTCAGGTCAAAGTAGCATTCATAAAGTGATTCATCTCTCAATTATAAGATAAGTGTCTACCCATGAATCAATTACTACACAAGGGGGTCCCATTTTATTGGGATAAGGACTATCAAGAAGCCTTTTCTGAGATTAAGCAATACCTGGCAACACCACCAGTACTAGCTCCACCAAGGCCATATGAGCCTTTTCTATTATATATATCGACAACTGACTTTTCATTAGGGACCATGTTAGCCCAAAAGAATGTGCAAGGCAAAAAGCAAGCCGTATATTACATCAGTCACACCTTGGTGAGTTATGAGTCAGGATATGCATATGTTGAAAAACTTTTTTTAGCAGTAGTTTTCGCTACCAAAAAATTGCTTTATTACATGCTACGTCATACCACATACGTTATATCAAAATAGAATCCTTTGCAGTACATGATGAGCAAGACATATCATAACACACGTATTGTAAAGTGGATCATGCTATTGACAGAATTCGATTTACAATTCATCAGCCAAAATTGCTTCAAGGGACAAGTCATAGCTGATCAACTGGTTGAGGAACCACTATCCAATAGTAGGCCTCTAACCATTGAGCTTCCAAATGATGTGGTATTCATAATATCTGAAGGTCCCAAACCCAAGGAACTAGAGAATAATGCTGATATGACATTGTTCTTCGACGGTTCAAAGTGTGAGCAAGGGGGTTGTTGAGTTGTATTTTCACTTGATTGTGAAAACACACTCTCCGATAGGATTCGAATTCAAAATCCTCTCTTGCAAAGAAACTAAATAAATAATTTCTCCAAGGTCTCTGCTATGTTAGCATTTTACATAAATAATAACATTCAATTTAAATGCTTGGAACACCTCAGTGGTTGCAAGTAACTGTTAACAAGGGGCACTGTGGTTTATTTCATTTTGACTTTGGTATATTTTCAAGTATTTTTTTTCAAGGACTGTAAATTTAACTAAAGTTAGACTTTTGGGAAGATAAAAGTGCAGAGAATAAAAGAAATGAAAACAAAATGCAGAGAAACTAAACTAAAGTACATTAAGAGGGCTACAATCCTAATTTGACAAAACCGAAGATAATGAGGTTTTTTGCATACAACCTAACCTATTGAACCTGCAAACTCGCACAATCCAGATAAGTTAGGTGTTGGTTTCTGGGGTTTAAACTTTGGTTTTCAGATTTAGACATTCGCATGAAGCAACCAAGAGAACTTGCATTAAACTTCACCTATAAGCCTATAAATCTAAAAGGGGAAAACATAAACATTAAATCTTGCATACAGAAGATAAATCCTTCTTTCTTGCCAATGAGATGCAACTCTTTGTAATTCTATATTAAAAGAATGTATCAGTTTACAATGATAGAATGTTTCCAGTTTTATCAAAACTAGAAAAAAAGTGGAGGAAAACGCTCAAAAAGTAGGCCCAGAATGGCCTATCGCCTTTAGCTCTGCAACTCTGCCTGTAGTGGTTTCCAACATCTCTGCCTATCTTCACTTCTGCTTTTAAACTTTCTATTACAGCCCTCTACTTTTCTTTGTGATGCTTTGTTTCATCTCCCAGGTCGCTTCGTTTCATCTTCCCGCCTCTTTGTTGCTTTGGATTTTTGCTCGGTTTTGGAAACATTTGGTCTCCCCAGCAAACTGTAACTGACGATCCTAAAATGTTATCATAGTTCCTCTACTTCTATGACACGTGTTCAACACTTCCCTACATATTCTATAATGGCCTACCATGAATCGTGACGTTTTTACATTTGCAGCTTTGCTCCTCTACCTGTATCCCAAAAATAATACATGTCACGATATCGCAACGTTTTTATACCCACAGCTTTATTCATCTTCAAGCATCACGAAAATGAGACATGTCGTGATATCGTGAAATTTTTCTATCAGCAACCTTGTTCACCTTCATGCATCATGAAAATGAGACATGTCGCGATATCACGACGTTTTTATCCTTCAGGCCGCATGGATGCAACCTATCGTGAAATCATGACATTTTTTTACTTCACTGTGTTTTGTTGTACTTACCTGCAAAAACACGACATGTCATGAAATCATGACACTTTTTCATTTCGTACCATCTCGCTACTTTCTGTCGCAAAATCGTGACACTTTTTCAATCTATACCTTCTCGCTGCTTTCTGTCGCAAAATCACGACGCTCTTCTCTTTCGGGTTGTGCAGATGCAATATGTTATGAAATCGTGACATTTTTCTATTTCGGCATGTGAAGATGCAACTTGTCATGAAATCGTGATGTTTTTCTATTTTGGGCTATGAAGATGCAACTTGTCACGAAATCGTGATGTTTTTCTATTTCGGGCTGTCTCGCTGCACTTGGCCGTGAAAACGCGACATGTCGCGAAATCGTGACAATTTCTTTCATCTGCTCCTTCCTCACTTTCCTATCGTAAAAACTTGACATGTCACGATATCACGATGTTTTTTTCTCCTTGCCCTTCATCTCGTATTTAGGTCGCGAAAACGTTACATGTCGCAATATCGCGACCCTTTTCCATTTTAGCCACGAGACCGAAACATGTCGCAATATCATGACACTTTTCCATTTTGGTGCATCTTGCTGATCTGGGCCGCAAAAACGTGACATGTCGCGATATCGCAACAATTTTTGAACTTTGCCCTGTTTGACTACTTTGATCGCGATTTCATGACATGTCACGATATCATGACGTTTTTCACTTTGTCTTTCTCTTTCCTCTGTGAACCACGATTTCATGACATGTCACGATATCATGACGTTCTTCATTTTTTTTCCACGATGGAGCAAAATGTCGTGATATCATGACACTTTTTCATTTTTTGCCGCAATGGTGCAACATGTCGCGATATCACGACACTTTTCTCTTTTGTGATATTTTGCTTTTTTCCTTGATCTTTAGTCTCTAGGCCACTACAGTTTTCTTGGAAAGCATGCAAAAAAGTGGGTCCCCAATTTTGGGGTGTGTTGTGGAGCAGCCACAACAAATGGCAACTCTGCTGTCAAATGCTCCTGAGCATTTTGGTGAGAACCTAACCTGGAAGTATACAAACTTGAATACAGGCGTTAGCACATAAAACATAAACAAATGCCAATAGATCAGAAATACATGAAACATTAGAATCATTAAGTATCAGCTTGGTGTGTGCAATGTGCTCCATTTTCTATCATTTGAAATTGATCAACATTCCATTGTCAGTTTCACATGAATGCATATGTGAGATTGTGAATGATTTGCATGGCCTAATTAATGGTCTAGAGATATAACTACCTACTTTATAAAATCTTTAAGCCTTCTAATATCATATACAAATATTTAAGATTATCAAACCCTCTTAGGATCAACTATATGTATAATGAATTGTTTTATTAGATCCCAAAGTTGGTTATGAGTCACTACTATCTTGAACCCATGTGCAAGTGAAAGTGAAATCAGAGCTTTGGGGAATCGGATTCCCAACCTAATCGAGATGGGGGTTTAACCCTATCCTTACTACTCTGATTTGGAATTCATTACCTCACTTTGAGCAAAATAATTTAACCAGTTATGAATGAAATGGTCATGCTAGTCTATCTGTTTGAACATTCAATGGTCTTGTTTTTAGACAAGACATGCTGCCATGCATGGGCATACTTAACCCCATAATCCATGATTTAGCTTCATTTCTTTATTTCTTGTACCTTGGGGATGACTACCCATCCTTTGCATAGGACATGTAGTACGATCCTTCCAATCCAATATTGAGATGAAATGGGAAAACTTAGTTTTACTTTTATTGCTTGGACCTTTGGGATGACTACCCATCATTTGTAGAGGACACGTAGTACGATCCTTCCAATCCAAGCTTTATGATGAAATGGGAAAAATGGAAGCTTTGGGGAATCGGATTCTCAACCTAATCGAGATGAGAATTATGCCCTATCCTTACTACTCCATGTAGGTCAAATCAGATCTTTGGGGAGTTGGATCCTCAACCTAAGTTCGATGAGGATTTAACCCCATCCTTACTACTCTGATTTTAGGCTTTAAGCTTTATGGAAGTGGTAAAAACCACTATTTTCAGGATCATGTTGCATAATAGGATAGACATGAAATACTTCTTTCGCTTGACCTTTTCTTCCAAGCAAGGTTTTGATCATTTTGCTCAAGATCCTTTTTAATGTGTATAAAATGTGCTTGGTTCTAGATATCTCGGGCCTCAGTTCCCAACCTTAGGATTTTTTTTCTTATTTATGTTATAGCATAACCCTAAGAGGATTTGACACACTTTAATGATTTGTATCTGAAATGCATATGCAACTAAGATGGCATGTATATGCAAAGTGAGATGTAATATGAATGCATTGCCCTTTGAATTGCGGATGGAGTATGTGCCATAAAAAATATAAAACCGACTACTTCATGCATCACAAGTTTCAAATGATATTATTAAACTGTTTGTGTTTCTTGCGGAGCTTTCTACAACATAATTCCAATGTTCCATATTTCCCTGATCTAAAGCATAAGTTAGCATCTCAAAAAAACTTTTTCATCATTTTGTTTTTTTTTTTTTTTTTTAGACAAACCAAACGTGTCAAATAAACACAACTTAAATCACTGATTCAAACTAACAATCCCAAAAATGAAACTTGAAAAACACAAACCAAAACCAAAACCAAAATCTATATACAATATAGTACAAGATGATACCAAGCTTGGACTATTACTTTCCTGGATCCTAGACATGATTAGAACACTTCAACAAAAATATAACGTGATACGCATGCCAAATGCTATAGGAATCCAACCAAAATAAGATTAGACCGCACCATGCAACAACTTTTGATTTACCTTGCTCACCCCACCAATTAGATTTAATTCCATTAGTACTCTCACAGGTGAGCGTCCGATTACTAAAATTATTAGACCATAAATGATATTCAATTTTATCTTGTCTATTCTTGAAAGTATCCATTTCATAATTCGATTCTTGATTTAAAATTAGGCCTTCCTTTTCAAATGTGAGATGTTGCAAACAAGAGCCTATTTCTAAAAGTCTTGAATTCAAATTATTTTTTGAGATTTTAAAGCAATCAAAATCAATCAAAACTTGACAAACATCACCAAGATTTGACATTTCATCATTAATGACATTAGCATCCAAAGGGACATCATGTAACCCATCACTTAAAATTTTTGTAGCTACTACCAAAGGTAAAGATTTCACCTTGTCACCCATACTCAAACCATCATGATTAGAATTTACCCCAACTTGATGAGTGTTAGTAGCTTTTTATTTTTCCTCATTGTCTTCTTCATCATCCAACACCTTTTCAAAAACACCAAAGTTAGGCACCCAATCAAACATGCGTCCATATTTTTCAAAACAAGAGCCTAGTTTTTCAAGATATGTGTCGCATGACACCTTTCCATGATCAATGGCTTGAGTTGCCTCAAAATCCATATTTTCATTAGGATCATCAATAGTATCAAACCCACACCACTTAGGTTTTGTAATTTCATCATTTTGAGATGGCATAGACATTGTAGAAACAATAGGTGGATCAAGATTTTTGATTTCTTGCCCCTCAAGGGGAACAAAATCAATTGATTCTCCTTCTTTATCCATGGTAGTAGAATCATTATCCTTCTCCAACCTTTGATGAGATTCCAACCCTTCTTCCAAAACATTCTTAGATTGTACAGGACTTGTAATATCCTCATATGAAAGGGCAATTGTATTATCCCGCATATCAATAGGCACACAAATTTCATTAGCAGTTTTGGAGTGAGTGTAGTCTTCCCACTTCTTCCAAGCATCATAATAATCATCTTCCAAAGTCAAGTTGTGACGTTCAACTACTTCTTCATCATCTTTCAATTCATCAACATGTTTCTCATCAAATTCACCTTCACCTTCCTTAGATGGTTCAATTACTTCCAAAATTGGGTTATTGCTTGTATTCAAATTGATAAGGCTATCATAGTCCACATTTGTCACCCATGATTCAAGTTTAACATAATTTGGAAGGTGTGAATTTTCTTGGCCATTATTTTCAACAATGTCATCCAATGTGTCATCCAAGAACAAGTGGTGAAATTCTATCATATCTTCGAATTTATTTATTGATTTTCTTTCAAAATCACTTTCAACCACTTGTGATGGCCTAGGATTTTCTATAATTAGATCCACTTTTACATTCTTATTTTCATGATCATCCCAATATTCCTTTGTGGATAATGATTCCAAATCCTTATTACCCCTCCATAGTATTTCTTCCTCAAAATCTTTAATACCATCATGTGAATTCTCATCCAAATTTTCCTTATTCGGCATATCAAAGGAAGTTTCATCAATAGGGGTGTGAGACATATCTGATTCTTCAGATTCATCCTCATAGAATTCATCTTTTGGTGAGTCAAGGGTTTCCAATCTGTCACATGTTTCAATACTAGTTGGTTCTAGTACTCCTCCCTTGCCTAAAATCATATTCTTATGAAAATAATTGAAATTGATTTTAGAAACATCTTTTGAATCAAGATGAGTATTTTGAAGTTGATTCATACTTAAGAAATATGGTTCTTCTTGCATAGTAGGTTGAGGATTTTGAAATTGATTGAAGCTTGGGAATGATTGTTGATTCTGAAATTGATTCACACTTGAACTTGGTTGAGGTGGATAAATCATTGGGTGGGTAAGGGAGGTATTAAATGATTGAAGATTATATGATCCAAAACCCACACCATAATTTTGACAACTCAATTGTTGCTCAATTGCCATTGCTTGAGTATAGGCTTGTGACAAAGATGTGATTAGAGGCATCCCTCGCAAATATGTGGAAATGGGTGGGTCAAGAGCATTGACGTATATTTGGAGAGCCACTTCTTCTTGAAGAGCATAAAATGTCACTAATTGAGTATATAATCCAAAGAACCTTTTAGAAAATGGCTTCACATTTTCACTAGGTTCTTTTCTAATATAGACCAACTGATTGTACATGAGGATTGGGTCAACTCACTTTTTGTTGAATTGATTAAGAAATGTTGCCTCTAGTTGAGCCCAAGAAGTGATAGACCCTAAAGGCAGACTTGTAAACCAATCATATGCCACTTTGTCCAAGGTGTAAGGGAACATTTTACAAACAACATCATCATACCAAATTGTTAAGTGATTCACAACAAATTTGAATGCTTGAATGTGTTCTTCTACAGATGATTTGTCCCATTAGACAAAAATCGAGGAAGACATCTCTCAAAACCAACGGGCAAATAATTTTGAACTCCTGGTATGTTCAATGGGCTACCTGGCATCCACGGTGTAAACATAGCCATTAGTGAATCTTCAAGAATATAACTTTAATACAATTTTTTTTTTATTATTATTATTTTATTTTTTAGATCTAATCAAATCACATTATTCCTGTATGAACAATCAAAGCATTAGAACAGTGCATAGCAATTCATGTCCTCCTTTTAACAGTACAAAATTGTATTGTTAAAAGAGGGCTAAAGATAATAATCCATAGGGCATGAAATATTCAAAATTTAAATCCCTATAGCATTTAAATCATTCTGAAATGAACCCATTCAGGCCCTCCTTCTAGCGCCAATCTGTTGAGTGGTGTTAGAGGAGGCCGAAGATGCTAATCAAATGGACTTGAAATATTTAGCAATATAGAGCTCTTGAACAATTATTAACCTGTAGCATTTAAAATAACGATGAAATAAACCATTTCATGCCCTCCTTCTAGCACCAATCTGTTGAGTGGTATTTTCACCCGATTGTGAAAACACACTCTCCGATAGGATTCAAATTCCAAATCCTCTCTTGCAAAGAAATTAAATAAATAATTTCTCCAAGGTCTCCACTAAGTTAGCATTTTACATAAATAATAACATTCAATTTAAATGCTTGGAACACCTCAGTGGTTGCAAGTAACTGTTAACAAGGGGCACTGTGGTTTATTTCATTTTGACTTTGGTATATTTTCAAGTATTTTATTTCAAGGACTGTAAATTTAACTAAATTTAGACTTTTGGGAAGATAAAAGTGTAGAGAATAAAAGAAATGAAAACAAAATGCAGAGAAACTAAACTAAAGTACATTCAGAGGGCTACGATCCTAATTTGACAAAACCGAAGATAATGAGGTTTTCTGCATACAACCTAACCTATTGAACCTACAACTCGCACAATCCAGGTAAGTTAGGTGCTGGTTTCTGGGGTTTAAACTTTGGTTTTCAGATTTAGACATTCGCATGAAGCAACCAAGAGAACTTGCATTAAACTTCACCTATAAGCCTAGAAATCTGAAAGGGGAAAACATAAACATTAAATCTTGCATGCAGAAGATAACTCCTTCTTTCTTGTCAATGAGATGCAACTCTCTATAATTCTGTATTAAAATAATGTATCAGTTTACAATGATAGAATGTTTCCAGTTTTATCAAAACTAGAAAAAAAGTGGAGGAAAACGCTCCAAAAGCAGGCCCAGAATGGCCTATCGCCTTTAGCTCTGCAACTCTGCCCGCAATGGTTTCTGACATCTCTACCTGTCTTCACTTCTACTTTTAAAATTTCTGTTACAACCCTCTGCTTCACTCTATGATGCTTCATTTCATCTCCCAGGTCACTTCGTTTCATCTTCCCACCTCTTTGCTGCTTTGGATTTTTGCTCGATTTTGGAAACATTTGGTCTCCCTAGTGAACTGTAACTGACGATCCTAAAACGTTATCATAGTTCCTCTACTTCTATGACATGTGTTCAACACTTCCCTGCACATTCTATAATGGCCCTCCATGAATCACAACATTTTTACATCTGCAGCTTTGCTCCTCTACCTGTATCGCGAAAACAAGACATGTTGCGATATCGCGACGTTTTTATACCCGCAGCTTTATTCATCTTCAAGCACCGTAAAAATGAGACATGTCATGATATCGTGATGTTTTTCTATCAGCAGCCTTGTTCACCTTCATGCATCGCAAAAATGAGACATGTCGCGATATCGCGACGTTTTTCTCCTTCAAGCCGCGTGGATGCAACCTGTCGCGAAATCACGACATTTTTCTACTTCGCTGTGTTTTGTTGTACTTAGCCACAAAAACACGACATGTCATGAAATCACGACACTTTTTCATTCTATACCATCTCGCTGCTTTCTGTCGTGAAATCGTGACACTTTTTCAATCCGTACCTTCTCACTGCTTTTTGTCACGAAATCGTGACGCTCTTCTCTTTCGGGCTGTGCAGATGCAATCTATCATGAAATCACGATGTTTTTCTATTTTGGCATGTGAAGATGCAACTTGTCATGAAATCATGATGTTTTTCTATTTTGGGCTGTGAAGATGCAAGTTGTCATGAAATCGTGATGTTTTTCTATTTCGGGTTGTCTCGCTGCACTTGGCTGCGAAAACGTGACATGTCGCGAAATCACGACAATTTCTTTCATCTTCTCCTTCCTCACTTTCTTGCTATGAAAACTTGACATGTCACGATATCGCGATGTTTTTTTCTCCTTGCCCTTCATCTCGTCTTCAGGTCGCAAAAACGCGACATGTCGCGATATCGTGACCTTTTTCCATTTTAGCCGCGAGACCGAAACATGTCGCGATATCGTGACACTTTTCCATTTTGGTGCATCCTGCTGATCTGGGCCACGAAAACGTGACATGTCGCGATATCACGACAATTTTTGAACTTTGCCCTGTTTGACTGCTTTGACCATGATTTCATGACATGTCACGATATCGTGATGTTTTTCACTTTGTCTTTCTCTTTCCTCTGTGAACCGCGATTTCATGACATGTCGTGATATTGTGACGTTCTTCACTTCTCTGCCATGATGGAGCAACATGTCGCGATATCGCGACACTTTTTCATTTTCTGCCATGATGGTGCAACATGTCGCGATATTGTGACACTTTTCTCTTTTTTGATATTTTGCTTTTTTCCTTGATCTTTAGTCTCTGGGCCATTGCAATTTTCTTGGAAAGCATGTAAAAAGGTGGGTCCCAAATTTTGGGGTGTGTTGTGGAGTAGCCACAATAGGGGTTATGCAAGAATAGTGTTTTTCATGCCATAAGGAGCTCCAATGCCCTTGTCATTCAAGTTAGACTTTATGTGCACCAACAATAATCCTGAGTACGAAGCCCTACTTTTGGGTCTCCACACATCCATCGCCATGGGTATTAAAATATTGAACATTTTTGGTGATTCTATGTTCATAGTTAACCAATTTAAGGGGCTATTCTAGTGTCGATGTCCCATATTAAAAGCCTACAAATATCTTATAGCAACTTATCTGGCTAAACTTGAATGGTATGACATCGAGGCAATCCCTCGTTCGTCAAATAGGTTCACAGACACCATAGCATATTTGGGGTCTTTGATCCCTCAGAATCAGTCTACCAATTTCACTACCATCCATGTTAAGATGTTCTCACACCCAATAGTGAAGCGTGTAGCCTTTGATAGCAAGGAATAAGTTAACATAATTGTTGTGGAACCAACAATTGATTGGTTTCGTAGAGCAAAATTTCTTAAGAAGGCACCCTAGGAGTCATTGACTTCTCAGAGTCCTACGGGGAGTGGTACTACCATTCACCACAAGGTTGTTTTCCAGTCTGCATTTGCAAACCTAAATACATAGGGGGAGCAGGCCATCTTAGCAGTCGAGGCTAAGGCTTGTCAATGTTGGATGTTGCAAATCCAAGACTTCCTAAAAATTGGTATGATTCCAAAAGGATTGTCGTGTACTGCAATACGCACATTTAAATAGAAAGCAACTAAGTATGTCTTGATAGGAGATATTTTGTATCGACGTAGCTATGAAGGAGTCCTCCTTCGATGTCTTGAGCCCCAAGAGTCATCTTGGGCAATCTTAGAAGCTCACGATGGTACATGCGATGGCCATTTCAGTGACATGGCTATCGTCAAACGCATCCTTCACATGGGTTATTATTGGCCCACTATGGAGAAGGATTGCAATGTGTATATCAAGAAATGAGTTAAATGTTAGCATCATGCTAATATTACACACTTTCCATCGTAGGACTGACAACCCATTCAGGAAGCTTGGCAATTTGCTCAGTGGGGATTAGATCTGATTGACAATATTTCCCCTCCATCGTCAGGCTGACATACATTCATTATCACGGCTAATGAGTATTTTACAAAGTGGGTGGAAGCCATTCCCCTTACAACGACCGATAGATCTCACATCGTATAATTTATTCTTGAGCATATCATATGTCATTTTGAGATGCCATCCAAAATAATTTTGAATAATGGAACTTATTTTAAGAACAAAATTGTGTGGGATTTAACGTCTAAATATCGTATTAAACATAGTTTTGTAACTCCATATTATCCACAAGCAAACAGGTAAGCTGAGTCTTCAAACAATACTATGGTAGCCATATTGAAAAAGATAGCTACCCCTTGCATTATGGGCTTACATGACTAGCATTCGGACACCCATTGGGGAAACGTCGTTTTCACTAGTATATGGCACTGAGGCCATTATGCCCTTAGAGTTGGAAATTCCAACACTGAGCATCGCATTAAAAGAGTTTATCGATGGTGACACCGTACGACAAGCTCACCTCGATCAATTGATGTTACTTTATGAACATCGCTTGAATGCCATCGAGGATCTCTACATTTATCATGAGCAATTAAAACAAGCTTATAATATCAAAGTCCACCAGAGAGACTTTGAAGTTGGGGATTTTGTGCTGAAAGAGAACCAATAGAACTCCAATTTGCCACCTGACATGCGAGACAAATTTACGGCTAACTGGCTAGGGCCTTATATCATATCTTAGAAGATTGGTCCAGGTACCTATCGCCTAACGTCACTAGAGGGTGTGGAAGAGCTTGAGCCTCTCAATATCATCCATATTAAGGTGTTCTATGCTTGAGAGTGTAGTAAAGGCACCAAAAAAGGAAAAGCTCCAAGTACGATGCAAAATGGAACTAAACTTAACGCTAAGTCCTACGAATTGAAAATGCATGAAATAGGAAAAGCATAAACGAATTGAAACCCAAATGAAAAGCCAATGCGGAAAACAACCCTTTCTTTTATTGATATGTTTCGAAATTCGGTTACAATTCGCCTCCTCCCTTTTTAGGGGCGAGGAGCGTTAAATTTGTTTCTTTGTTACATCCATGGATAGCCATCCTTCTTCCGCATGCCCACATGTAATATGGGCGGACCAAAACATCGCCGCCGCTTGTATATACGAATGTTGACTCCCTGCTGCTCCTCCAATGTCTAGGTCCTGCGTTCAAGGAAACAGAAAGACAATTAATAGCACCTGTAGAGGAGACGAAACATGCAATCCTAAAACTCAAAGCTAATGCATGCAAAGAATAAGTAAAACGATAGTTAAAATAGATCCAAATCAGCTAAAAACTTCACAGAGGCATGGGAACATCATCGGGAAGGCATTGCAAAAAGAACAGTCTACAAACTCGCCATGGATTCGTATTCGTTCCGGGGCGGGACGAATATACCTGCAACAAAATGCCAGATAGCACCGCTCAAAATGTCACATCTGGACAGCTCCAGATCTCCTGCAAAAGTGGGGGTTAGCTAATTGGGGGTATTTTGGGATGACCTAGATGGTCATATTTCCCCAATTTGGCCTCTAACGCCCGGATTTTGATGATGCCCTCTACAAGTTAGTAAAGACGGAAAAATGATGAAACATGATAAGATTTGCTCAAAACGTTATGAAATTGAAATTGCAAACTATCTAAGCAGCATAAGATGAAATGCAAAAGAAAATGACAGAAGGAAAATCTGCCACAGATTCCTAATCATTCCTAAAGGGGACGATTAGATCTGCAGCAGTGCGGGGGCGCCCGGGGCAGGCCGCCCACCGTTTGGGGCCTGATTTCGGCACCAATCCACTTGGGATGGGTCCAAAATCTCTTGTAAAGTGTTGTCGGCAAATTGGGTGGTATGCTGTGGCAAAATGTCGGGTTTTGGGCTCAAGATTTGACCTTCCAATGGTCACCCAATGACCTCCTCTCTAAAAGAGATCACGGATGTGAAAGGCACAAATCAAACAAGGGCGTATGGGGAAGTAAAATGGCAGCACTTCGTTGCTCAAAAATGCTCCTTCTCTCTATATTTTGGGGTGAGAAAACTCACCAATTTATAGACCTGGAGGTCTCTTTGAATGAGCATGCAGGGGCGCCACTTGGCAGCCATGCCCTTCCAGGGGAGGGAAGATTCCTCCCTGATTAGGGGCTTCATGACTGCCCCTGTAACTGCCTCTAATGCTCGAAAACGCTCACCCACACTCCCATGAAATGAAGGAAGCGTTAAGTGGTGAATCTGAGCTGCCATTTGTCAAGGTTTGACTTTTTTCCCATCAAACCCGCTATTCGTCCCACCCCGGAGCGAATACTGCTATTCATCCCTGGGCAGGGCGAATACCATACCGTAATCGTTCCTGGGTGAAACGAGTATGGAGCAGAGTACCTGAGGGTGCCAAATTGGCCTCTGACCTCCAAAAACTACTGTGAGAGTGGTTAGGACCACTGTTTAACCTCTGGGGGCTATGCGTGTCAATGCGATCAGTGTTTGCAGTCACATAATCGGATTGGTGTTATTTTGGTGTCTATAGATGCCCCTTTTTGGGAAGCGCTGCGCATGGCACAGTGCTGAGCAAAAATAGATAACCAAAGCACTAATGATTAGGGTTTCTCAATAACCTAACCAACTTTGGATGCCCCAAGTATGGAAAGGGCATGCATTCTTGAATCCTTGCTTCTGACGAGCGAAGGAACTCAATTCAAGTGTTAACCTTTTTCGGTGAGGTGTTACTTGAGCTTGGACATTGATCAGTCATGAATAGGCAAAGGGCGCAACCTTTTGTCTATGGGAACCTTGAGTTCATGATTCATGAATGCCAAGTGTTTGATCAGCTTGTGATTATTGCTTGTTTGCTGCCCCAAGCAGGAGCGTAGTTGTCTTTGTCAATGATTCTTTGAATGCATGTTGTTTCCATGATTGGGTGTGTTTTTGTTGATTGGTGACTAAGTGTGACTACCCCCTCAAGCGACGAATCGATGAGGGAATGACCTGCATGAGAAAAGCGATGAGTCACTTGACCCAAGATGACTTAGGTAAGGGTGCCTTCAGATGTTTGATCTTTGAATGTGTGTGCAGTTTTCCCGACATTTAGACCTATTTTTTGTGGGTGTTAACCCTTTTGGTGACGCCATTTTAGGGATGAAATGCTCGGCAATCCATTCTCCCGTGGAGCGGTCCGGCTATGGTAGCCTTCTTAGGGAGTAGGAGAGCGAGGATTTGCAATCCCGACATCTATTTTGCATGCCCGAAATATCAAGTGCCAAAGCACTCTTATTGGACAATTTTATTGCTTTGTGTTTTCATTTTTTTTTTTGTTGTTTTTGTTGTTTTTGTTTTTCTTGCTTTGTAATCGTTCCTGGGTGAGGCGAATACCAGGCTGGTAATCATCCTAGGGTGGGACGAGTGCTAACCAGAGCGCTCATCCTAGGGTGGAACGTTTACAGGTAGAAAATCCTATTTAAGGGCCAAAATTAGGATTTGGGGTCATTATCATTTGATTTTTTTGGTGATTTTGGAGCTCTGAGGAGGAGGAGGTCAATTCTGCGAAGCGAAGCGCTACTGAATTTTTCCTGCCACCATGAGTTCATGGACCGGATCGAGCGGCGGAGCCGAAGCGAGACCAGTAAGTGATCCTCCTCGTTATTGTTTGTTTGTTACAGTGTAAAAAACCGTAATTTGCTTTGTTTTTGCCTTTTGTCTTTTGTGTTTGGTTTTTTAAATTAAAATGAAACCCTAGACGATCAAAATTATCGTAGAGCAAAAAACTTAGTTAAAACCCTAGGTTGTTTTTGTGGTTGTGTTTATGTGTTTGCAATTTAATCAGCTGACCTGTAGGGTTAAAAACCCGGGGTCTACCAAATTATTTGTTTGATTATGTGTTGGTTTTATCGTTTATCAGGTTAGAGTTAAAAACCCTAGAATTGACAAACCATTTTGTTGATTTTTTTGGTGTTTTTGTTTAATTTAATTTATCAGTTAACAGTTAAAAACCTAGAACTGACAAACCATTTTGTTGATTTTTTTTTTTGTTGTTTTTTTGTGTAATTTAATTTATCAGTTAACAGTTAAAAACCTAGAACTGACAAACCATTTTGTTGATTAATTTTATGCATATCCATGTTTTTGCTGTACAGTTTTTTTAATGTTTTTGTGTGTTTTCTTTTGCAGGTTGTGAAGAGTCGGTATCGTGTGCCTACGGTGTTTACTGAAGCATGGGAGGCGCTGAATTTGATGGACTGGGAGTGGCTTGATGCCCTTGGGCTCAAGCAAGTGACTCGGCTGGAGCCGGTAGTCGGGGATCGGGCCTACCTGATGGCCCTGATCAATTTGTGGGATCCTCGGACTAATACCTTCCATCTCCCAATAGGGGAGATGACGGTTACGTTAGAGGATGTCTATCAGATTTTGTGGATTTTGATAGACGGATTGCCGATCAGGACGACGCCACGGGACCAGCGGACAGCAGTGTTGACACGCTGCTTTGGGCATGGGGCGGAGGTGGGTGTGGATAGTCCAGTGGAGAGGGCAGAGGTTGACTGCCAGATTGGCGGTATTCTGGTACGGTGGTGGCTTGAGAAGGGGGTGTTGGGAGTGAGGCACGCATTGCTGATGGGCCTCATTTCCAACATGCTGCTACCCGACTCTTCGGGTGTGAGGTTCCCATGGAACCTGCTGGAGGTGGTGTTTCGGTTGGTGGAGTGCCCGACGGAGGCACCAATGATCATGAGATGGGGACAGACATTGTTGGCATAGCTCTATGATGAGTTGTACGAGGTCCATTGTCAGAGGCGAAAGGGTATTGGATGCAGCTTCTTGTTGCAGTGCTGGGCGTGGCAGCACATAGCGGTGGAGAGGCCAGTGGGGTTACCATGGATGACTCGAGCGGAGATGGTGGATAGGGATATAGGGTATGGGGCTCTGTGGTGGCGGTCTAAGGAGCAGGGATAGAGTCAACGTGGGCAGGTGTCGTAGGGCACTATGTGGATGCCTTTGCTCGGTTGACTCTAGGGGAGGTGTTCTGGCGCCCCTACCGGGACTGTCCAGCCTGGCCTAAGGTTGGAGAGTGGCTTCGATGGGTACGAAGGGGGCGATGGCTGATTGGGCACCATAGGACTGAGCAGGAGTTCTTCCCATATGGCCGGGTTACATGATAGTTTGGGGTGCACCAGGGGTTTCCTGGTGAGCCCGTGATCTATCGACATCGGGGGCCGAGAAGACTCTAGCCTGGCCAGTCATTGCGCCACTAGGTGAGGATTCGGATATGGTGATTGATGTCCCGGATGTGGATGACGTCGGGACTACCATGGAGTATGATCAGTGGTGGACTCTACGATGATGGCGGGGAGAGGGACCACTGGGAGGCATAGAGGCAGCAGCAGCAGGTGACGAGGGTGCAGAGGCACCGGGTGAGGGTTGGGGAGCTCCGCTAGAGGATGCGGACATGGTGGAGGTAGATGATGTGGGTGCGGATTATGGTGTTCCAGATCAGCCAGAGATGCAGGATGCCCTAGAGCAGTGGGAGCCAGAGCAGGTTGTAGTCCCGGATTTGCCTATGCACCAGGCAGTGGTGGAGGACACGGAGGTAGGGGTGCACACTGAGAATGCATGATTGGTGGGGCTACTATGGAGGTGAGATGAGGAGTTGGGGGAGGCTCTGCAAGAGAGGGATCTCTTGCGGGCTCAGCTAGCGGAGCGGGAGAATGCATGGGCTACGCACCATCGATAGGAGGGGGATACCGATGCTGCATGGGAGAGGGATCTCCTACGGATGCAGCTGGTGCAACGTGATGATGTAGTAGCGATGTACCATCGATGGGAGGTGGAGTGGTGTCGGCACTGGATGGATTTGGAGGGAGAGATCATCCACCTCGGGGGCGGGTACCTGAGCCCTCTAGAGGTGGCTCTTCACATCGGACGAGGGGTAGTGATACTGAGCAGTCAACATCATCTCATCGCAGGTGATTGGATGAGGGAGGGGGTAGTAGGCGTGATGCGGGGGCTAGCAGAAGCCACCCTGAGGGGTCCCATAGGACCCACACCATGGGGGGTAGTTCCCGTCGCACCGATCCTGCGTGATCATGGTGGCCGACGCCTTAGGCTTTGGGGATTTTTGAGCTTTTGGATTTTGTTGTGGGGTCATAGGACCGGTTCATTGTAGCTTGCGGGCATTTTTGATGATATATATAGATGACTTTATTTTATTTATGCACATGTCATGATTTGATGTTATGCACGATGATTGATGAATATGGATGTATGCATGTTAATTTATATTGATGGATGCATATGTTTTGATGAAATGCAAATGTTTTTAATTTATATGATATGCAAATGGAATGGATGAATTGAATTTGTGATTTTTGGTGGTCGCACCATAGATTGTTTAGAATTTATGGCTTTTTGTGCTGGGTGATTGTTGTGTGACATGACTTTCTTTATGTATACGGGCTATTTTTTGTATTTTCTGATGGCAATGTGAGAATGAAAGATAGCAAGTTGGTTTAGAATGTAGGTAGGGTTTTTTGAGACTCAGATGTTTTAACTATCTAGCCAAGACTGTACTTTTATCTTACGAGACTTTTTAACAAGGTATGAATCGGACTTGTTTTTGACCAAGTTATTTCACATCCCTGTGTGTGCAATTGAGTTCATTTATGTGGTGTTTGTCAGGATACCGCCAGTGCCAGATAGGTTGTCAACCAAATATGTATTGAGGATCACCTGATTAGCTCCACTAACTCCTTTGTTGTATTTAGTCGGATTAATCTACGGTGCTATCGTAGGATACCATAAGCTAGCTCATCCACATGCAAACATTGATCTGCACACAAGTTAATGTGACAGATATATCGTCATGCGGGAGGTTTACCACCGGTGACCGATAGGCTATCCACCAAACCAAGATCTGAGGTTTGCCTCATGACCTGTCGGAATGCTGAGAGTTCCAGGGATTCAAGTTCGACTCCCTTCTTTTCTTCAATTGTATTGGGATACTTGCTCTTTTGTAGTGATAAAAATCACTATTTATTTTTTTTGTTTGTTTCTTTTGAGCAAGGGATTTTGAATAGTGAGTGATGGGAATCACTATTGTATGTGCTTTTTGATGTATGCACTTTGGTTGTGATGTCAAATTTTTTGGAGTTTTGACTTTTGCAAATTTGTGATGTTTTGCAACCTTTTGAGAACTTGGGATTCTTGGGGAATTGGGTAGGGAAGATGCTTGTCCTTTTGCCAACTCTCAGCATTCTTGGGGTCATTCGCACAGGGGGATGAGCAAGATAACCATTTCACTTATGGTGACCTGGATTGCTTTGCAGGTTTCATCTTTCGTTCACACAACTTGGGAATTTTTATGTGTTTTAATTTGTGTTGGGATGCTACGTAACAAGGTGTGATCCAAGTAGAACTCTACCTTTGTAAAATCTGTCTGACTTGGTACAGTACGTGGCTAGAAAGCTAATGATGACTGAAGGACGAAAACTCTTGATACATTAGAAGACAACCGACTATGATGTGGGAAAATAATGTGAGTGGCGGTTATTTGCGATGAATTATTGATAAAGTGGAAAAATGTGAAAAATGATGGTTTTGCCAAGTAATGGCAGTCTATGGTGCCTTGACCTTTATGACCACAAATATGTAATGTATGGATGTGATGCTTAAGGCAACTATATATTTTTGTGTTTTTGATGGATTGATTTTTGTGAATATGAAGATGAGATGCAAAAAGAGCTCTTTATTGTTGTGATGATTGTGAGTATGCATGGAAATGAGATGCAAATTTTTGTTATTTTTGATGATTTTATTGTTTTTGAATTTTCTTATTTTTGACCAAGCGATTGTGGGAACCCTTGGAGCTTTTGGTTTGACCAAAGGGGTAATGGGCACCTTTGGGGCATTTTTGGGTTTGACCAAGTGATTATGGGAATCCTTGGGGCTTTTTGGGTTGGGCTATGGCTCTTTTAAGTATGGAATGGCCTCAAATGACTGATGTTCAAGGGTTCTAGTTCCTTGATTCCATCAAGAGAGGCTAGCCGGTATGTTCCAGGTCCTATTTTACTGTCAATGACATAAGGACCTAACCAGTTTGCCATGAACTTGTCCCTTAGATGGGGCGGCAAGTTAGAGTTCTGTTGGTTCTCTTTCAAGACCAAGTCACCAACCTGAAAGTCCCTCAGGTGAACTTTCATGTTGTATGCTTTCTTAAGTCGCTCTTGATAGATACGTAAATGCTCGAGAGCATTAACACGTCGTTCATCAAGCAACGTAATCTGGTCTAACTGGGCCTACCGTGCAGTGTCATCATCGATGAACTCTTGCATTGATATGCGTAGGGAAGGAATTTCCAACTCGAGAGGCATGACTGCCTCGGAGCCATACACCAGCAAAAATGGAGTTGCCCCAGTGGGTGTCCGAATGCTAGTGCGATAAGCCCACAGGGCAAGGGGGATTTGAATGTGCCAATCCTTATGACTATCTGTGACTATATTTTTGAGGATGGCGACTAGCATTTTGTTTGACGCCTCTGCTTGCCCATTTGCCTACGGATAATAGGGTGTCAAAAAACTATGCTGGATTTTGTACTTTGTGGTCAAAGCACGCACATATTTGTTCTTGAATGACGTCCCATTATCCGAGATTATCTTGGATGGAATACCAAAATGACATATGATGTTATGTAAAATGAACTCCACAATGCGGGGTCCAGTCGTAGAGGTTAGCGGAACCGCTTCCACCCACTTGGTGAAATACTCTGTGGCCATTATGATAAACGTGTGATGGCTTGACGATGTAGGGGAGATCTTTCCGATTAGATCTAAGCCCCACTACAAAAATGGCCAAGCCGATTGGATCGACTGCAAGGCCTGAGAAGGTACGTGTGTCAAATTGGCATGATGTTGACACTTCACGCACTTCCTCACATATGCACAACAATCTCGCTCTAAATATGGCCAATAATAGCCCATGCAAAGAATGCGCTTTGCGATGGCCATACCACTGAAGTGGCCACCACACGTACCATCGTGCGCTTGGGTGATTGCCCAAGTGGACTCTTGCTGGTCCAAGCAATGGAGGAGGATCCCTTCGTAGCTCCGACGGTACAAAATGTCTCCTAACAAGACATACTTTGCCGCTTTCTGCTTGAATGCTCATTTTGCGGCATGCGTCAATCCAAGTGGGAGGTTACCTAACTTGAGGTAGTCCCTTATGGGTGTATACCAATCCTGCTGATCGAAAACCTCGATGGTATGAACAACCAATCCCTCTTGAAGTTCATCCCTAGCAAAAGTTGAGCGGAAGAGAACTTGTAAGAATAGCGTTGTGTTGCTATTAATGGGAGTAGGGGAGAATAAGGACCTCCAGTTGGCGTGATTCAGATGATCGTGGATTCGAGAGAACTTGTCCCGTGGATGGTTCAATCTGGATCATGTGGATTCCTGGCATTAAGTCAGAGCTTGCTCGCTCCATCATGGATTGCGATAGTGTTTTGACTTGAATGGTGGTCATATCACCAGAAATGTCTTGCGGGATTAGTGACCCCAAAGAGGCCATAGTGTCCACAAAATGATTCGATGACCGAGGGAGTGCCTCGATGTCGTACCATTCAAGATTTGCCAGGAATTTGTCCACAAGGGCTTTGTAGGCCTGCAGAACTGGGCATTTGCATTGGAATACCCCTTTGACTTGGTTGACGATTAACAGCGAATCACCAAAGATATTCAATCATTTAATGTTCATGGTGATTGTTGTCTGAAGACCTATGAGCAAGGCTTCATACTCTGCATTGTTGTTGGTGCATGGGAAATTTAATTTAAATGACAGAGGCATTGGAGCACCTTGCGGTGTGAAGAATACTATTCCCATGCCACCACCTTGCTCACATTTAGAACCATCAAAAAATAGGGTTATGTCGGCCTGTGACTCAGGCTCATCAGAATCTGGTGATTCTGAGACATGGAAGACCCCATCATCGGGTAGTTCTATGGTCAGAGGCTGATCGTCTTCGAGAGGAGCCTCTGCTAGTTGATCGGCTATGACCTGACCTTTTATGGATTTTTGTCCAATAAACTCTATGTCAAATTCCGTCAACAACATGATCCATTTCATCGTGCGACTACTATGATAAGTACGACTCATCATGTACCGCAATGGATTCTCCTTAGACACAACATACGTCTTGTTGCTCAACATGTAATGGCATAGCTTTTTGGTAGCAAACACCACTGCCAAGCAGAGTTTCTCAACGTATGCATAGTTAAGTTCATAGCTGACCAGGGTGCGGCTAAGGTAGTAAGTAGCCTGTTCTTTATGAAGTTCATTCTTCTGGGCTAACATGGCACCCAGTGCCACCTCAGTAGCTGAGATGTATAAGTAGAATGACACTCCTGGTCTAGGTGGTGCCAATACTAGCGGTGAAGCCAAGTATTGTTTAATGTCATCGAAGGCTGACTGGCACTCGTCATCCCAGTGAAATGCTACCCCTTTGTGCAATAATTTGTTCATGGGTCGGCACTTGTCAGATAGTTGCGCTATGAAGCGCTTGATCGACGTGACCTTTCCCTATAGGCTTCTGAGCTGCTTAATGGTAGTTGGGGGAAGCATTTCAAGGATTGCCTTGACTTTGTTTGGATCCACCTCGATGCCTCACTTTGAGACTATGAAACCCAAGAGTTTTCCAGATGTGATGCCAAATACGCACTTCTTGGGATTCAGTCTGACTTTATGTTCCATGAGGCGATCGAGGATCTTGCTTAAGTCATCGAGATGATCCGGGCACAAAAGAGATTTGGCCAACAAATCATCCATGTAATCTTCCAAAGTCTTGTGCATGTAATCATGGAAGATGTATGTCATGGCACGTTGGTAGGTGGCGCCAGCATTTTTAAGGCCAAAGGGCATGACCTTGTAACAAAATGTCCCC
Source organism: Wollemia nobilis (assembly GCA_028583015.1). NCBI lineage: Eukaryota > Viridiplantae > Streptophyta > Pinopsida > Araucariales > Araucariaceae > Wollemia > Wollemia nobilis. Next base: position 7,497,450 of record JAQPPZ010016858.1, on the reverse strand, counting down.
CAAGGCATTGTGAACGCCATTTTTAGCTGGTCCTCGGGATTGATACAAATCTGATTGTATCCCAAAAAACCATCCATGAGGGAAAGCATTTCATGGCCTGCTGTAGCGTCTACCAATGCGTCGATGCTCGACAAGGGGAAATCATCCTTAGGACTCGCTTTGTTTAGATCTCAAAAATTAGTGCATATGCGAATCCTCCCATCAAGCTTCTTGATGGGTACCATGGGCCGGTGGGTAATCCATGCGAGATGACAAACTGTGCATCCAACAACTTTTGCAATTCATCTTTGACCATTAAGGCCACTGTTGGGTGCATCTTGCGTAGTTTTTGCTTAACTGGCTTGACTGTCGGATCAAGCGTTAGATTATGCGTGACTAGCTATGGATCTAGTCCCGGCATGTCTTTGTATGACCATGCAAAAACCTCCTTCTTCTCTTTGAGAAGGGCAATGTAGTCGGCTTGCTCTTCGGGGGATAGACTTACCCCCAACTTGATGATCTATGGATTCATTGGGTCCGAGCCGATGTCTACGTCAGTCGTCTCCTCGACTGACATGTGGGATCCATCCTCCAACTGGTGTGGAGTTGGGATCAAGTGGATATCATTTGCCGAGTTTAAATCATCGTTAGGAACCTCGGGTCCCTCTTCAGCATGGAAGATATCCTGAGTTGGCCCAGGGGTAAAATGAAGCATTTCACCGAAATGCCAGTACTCGGATGGGGATGGTGGTGAATTGACGCGATCCCAGTCTATGGCATCTATGTCTAGATACAATGACTATGTTGGATCGGTCAGATTGTGGATGGGGGCGGTTAAATCAATGGAGATCATGTTGATGAAATGATTTTGGTCTCCATTACCGTGGGTGTGATGACTCGGACATTTTGGATGTTCTCTGTGCTCTGGATCTGGCTCTAGAGGTATTGGCACGAATGGATCGGCCCTATGTGCGGATAGGAGGATAGGGTCTACCCTCGGCACTGATATCATTCTAGGGTCTCTGGGTGGAAGGTACTCTCCATATATCTGAAGTGGCGGATTCAACACTTGGTCCCATTGCACTGGGTTTACGTGCCACTCATGCCCTGGCCTTATGTTTAGTTGTTCACACACATCATCAATATCCAAGGGATATTGTTGTTGCATCGCATGTGATTGAGATATGCCATCTCAGTCTCATCTTCATAATCACTATCGGAGATCCAAAGGCCTTCGTTGGCTCCGACAACTGCTTGCGGCATTAAAGGCTCGTCTTGCTCGAGCAAATTGATGTGGCCCCATCGGGGTTGTTCCGCTCTCTACAGGGGGACTTGATTTCCTTGGAGTGGCGCTTGCTCGATTGGAGCATCTAAAGGGAACATTGTCAAGAGGTTTTCTTGATAATCATCCATGGGGATCACCTGTGAGTGATCGCTATTTGATTCGAAGGGGTCATACTCTGACTCGTCCTCTGAGGACCCTTCTTGACATTGTCCAGACCCTCCTTGAAAATGAGCTCTCGAGCTTTCTCCTCTCTCGAGCGAAGGGAAGGGATTGCGAGGGTCAACAAGGTTGATTGCTCATTAATGGGAGATAATCCCTCAATGTATATGTCATGTTAGGGTTGGCATATGGATCTGATGCCAATCCCCCCTTGTTGCCTATCCCTAGGCCTTGCATGTTCTCCACCAAGATGTCCAAGGGTAGGGGGTGGTTGAACCCTACTCCCGACTTGTCATATGGCATTTGGTATCTTGGTTGGCAAAGAACACGTACCCCTTGCTCATATCTGCCTAACCCATATCCATGCCAATTGCATTGGCCAAGGTATCTCAAAGCAAAGTCTGGGTTAGACAAATAGTTGACATTTTCAGCAAAAGGCTCTTCATCTTCATCCTCTTGCATGCATGGTGCAACGCCATGATCAAGGCCCCCATACACAAAGTTTGTCTGGTTCGGCGGGTAGCCTAGGGGAACAATAGTGCCGATGGGGAGGCGAGGTCTCCCCATGTCCTGCATGGACTCCAGTGTGGGTGTTGCTACAATATTCCACACTAGATACTCCCCCAGGCCCGTATTGGCCATTTCAACGATGATTGTTGGCGGTTGAGGGGGAGGGAATGGAAGTTCTCCCTGAGTCCACTCCATGTCGGGTGAACTAGGAGTCTCAACTTCCATTCGGCTAGGCATCTCCTCAGTAGAGATAGTTGATACTGATGGCAGTGTCTCTTCCAGAGGTTGCACCTCTTCCAGAGGTTTCTTCCCTTTGTCCTTCTGTTTGGCCCCCATAGGTGGCATCGTTGGTGGAGGACCAGACGATGAAGATGGACCCGACTGGGGTTTTGAAGAACTTGCTAATGGGGATGCCTATGGAATCGGACCCTGTTTAGATGGATTCAATTGGAAATCCAAATGCGTTGATGGAAGGGTCGATTGCGGCATCAACTGCACCGCATTACAATACTTGAAGGGTTCTAAGTCCACCGGGACTACATGCACCTCCCCTTCAAATGTATACTTTAAGCATTGGTGAGCTATCGAAGGGACACACTTCATGTCCCTGATCCATGGCCGACCTAGCAAGATGTTGTAGGCCATCTCACCTTCCAAGATGTGGCACAATGTAGGTATAGTCTTTTGTCCCACTTGGATGGGTAGGACTATTGTGCCAACTATCGAGCATATTGCATCATTGAATGCTCGTAGAGTGTAGGTGGAAGCTGTGATGTGAGATGCTGGCAACTTCAGATGTTTTAGGGCCACGGTTGTGATGATATTACTGGATGAGCCAGTGTCTATCAACACCCTCTTATATGGGATCCCGTTGACCCACGCGATAATGTGCAGGGGTGGATCCGCCATGTCATCAGGTACTGATCTCAATTCATCTTCCCAAAATGTGATGACTGGCTCAGTGCATCGTTTGACATGTCCCACGAAGTTGTTGAAAGAATTTGTTTCATGGGGCTGCAACTCGATGGCTTTCAATATCTCCATTAGAGCCTCTCGATGGGGCATTGATTGTTGTATGAGCTCGTATATGGAGAGCCTAGCCGAGGTGGTCCTCAAACTCTGAGTGAGTTTGGTCCGAAGTGTGGCCACTGGTCTAGGCGGAGGAGGTTGTGCAAGGTGTTGTTGCGGTTGTGACATTGTTGGCACCTCTCCTGTAGCTATCGTAGGAGCATTTGTGCTCGGGTACCTCCTGTTTCGAGTCACTATACTGATCATCCCTACATACCCCTGCATGGGGTAGTTCTGTGTGACCTCATTGACTTGTAGGGTCTTTTCCTATGGAGCATGAGCAGGCAAGGGGTCTTTAAAGACCTCCATTTGTTGATTGCTTGGTGCCACGGGATTATCCACCGCTAGTGTCTTGTTATCAATTAGGTCTTGCACCAAGCCCTTAAACTTCCAGCAGGCATTTAGGTCATGTCCCTACCATCTGTGGAACCTACAGTACAAGTCCTCCCTATACCCCTTAGGCTTGGGAGCATTGGGGTCTATGGTTTGAATCTCTGGCAAGTTGATCAAATTTGCCGCTAACAAGCGGTCAAACAGGGAGTCCCTGGACTCTGTGTAGGGTGTGTATTGTCGCCTAGGGCGACGCTGCTGACTCTGTTCTTGCCTCTAATTTTCTCTGTCATAGTTGTTAGGAGGCACCGCCTGATAGTTAGCCTTTTGGGGCTATGTTGCTTGTGCAGGCTTAGGGACATTGATAGCAACTTGATTGACCACAACGGGTTTCTGTTGCGTGGTCCCTATTTTAGTGTTCTTAGTCCACTCTTTTTTCTTAGGTTTGGCTATCTCACCATCCTGTATCTTGATCTCTTCAATGATCCTGGCTTGCGCCAGAGCTTCTTCTAAGGTGGCATATTGCTGCAGTTGCAATAGCATAGAGATCGATCTCAAATAGCTCTTTGAGAACATTTGAGTGAGGTCGGACATAGGAGGGAGGTAGGGCAGCTTTGAAAGCAAAGTCCTCCATCGATTCCCATAGGCCGCCATGGTTTCTTCCTCATACTTCCTGAGGCTGGCTAAGTCACTTAGTGATGCCTTCTTCTTGGTGTTGAAGGTGAAGCATTCGAGGAACGCATCCACTAACTGATCTAAGTTGTTAATGTTGTGCTTTGGTAATTGAGTAAACCAATCCGAGGCAGGGCCTACGAATGTGGTTATAAATGTTCTTAATAACAAAGCATCATTGTCCTGAATGCCAAAGCATTGGCTCAGGAATCTCGTCACATGCTCCTGAGCATCTTCCTCACCTCTAAAGGTTGCCAACTGAGGCAGCTTAAAGTGTTCAGGGTAAGGGGGTGCTGGCACTGATGGATGCACAGGATGACTACGGAGCTGGCATAAAGTGGGCTTTTGGGGCCCAAAAGTTTTGGTTTCCATAGACTCCAGACGCTCTAGCAGCGCTTTATATGCATCTAAAGATTTAATCTCTTCCTCTTTAGTTTGCTCCCATTGTGGGTTGTGGGAGACTTGAGGCCTATAGAGGGGTGGCCGGATAGCAACCCCTCCACCTTGGTAGGGCATTTCGGCCCACTCTTCTTCTTGCTCATACTCCTCGTAAGCTTCTTGAGGAGTCTCTGGATGAGACCTATGACCCTGGGTGGGTCCCCATGGAGGGTACCCATCATTGTTCTGGGGAGTGGCCTCCCGCTCAGGTCTAGGAGGTCTCGAAGGCAGCACTTGGTAAGGTCATGAAGACCTATCTCGCACCAAGGGGTTGCGCCTCTCATACGGTTCTGCTCTTTGGGTGCGAGGGGTTGGAACCCTCTCAGGCATCGGGTTATGGAGCAGCTCATCTATTTGGCATTGAATGCACTCTTTGCTAAGGCGATATAGATGCTCTAGCTATTGTTGGTCTTGCTCAAGCCGTGTGATCTATGCTTGGCGGGCGGCATGTCTGGTGACTTCCAGGTCGATTTGTTCCACCATCTTGAGCCTAGGAGGCCTGGATGCCTCTCCTATGCACTTACCTCGGTCACGATGATCCGAGATCTCAATAGGTCGCTTCCCTCTATCGAGGTTGGCGGCATTTACCCGAGGCTCTGGCCTCAGTAGGTGATCATGGTATATAGCGGGTGCGGAAGCGCATGGCTCCCATGCTGTATATTGCTCTTGAGGAATGTAATGGTCTTCCTCGTGCTCCCTTTCGTATGTGTGAAAGGGGCGGGTAGAGTTGGCTCGCCCTGCTTGAAGAGCCTTGTGCTCTGGATTTGGCCTATTGGTTCTAACAGTGATGGGGGGTAAAGGAGGGATGCCATAATCATGTGGCCCCTCCTCATGGACCCTATGCTGCTCTAGCACTTCATCGCACGGTGGCCACTCATATCGAGCTTCTAAGGGAGCCTTCTTGTCTATGTTGAGCGCCACGTGTAAGGACTCCTCCTGAAAGGGGCTATGATGAATGGGTGTGTCCCTCAAAGGGGTGCCTCTATAGTCCCATTCTGAAATGGAACGATGTGGACTCTCTTGTGGGTCAAGCCACCAAGGTGGTATGACCAAGTCCTTGGGGCTATAGCGGAGGTGACTTGTGCCCCCTTGTACACTCTCCGCAGCTTCCGCCCTTGATTGGGCTTGGCTACGGGTGTACACCATGGTGGTGTCTTTCTACAAGCTATGTAGGTTTTTATCTCTTTTTATGATTTTTTTTTGCTACACTAAACAGAAAATATCACACACACACAAAGCAATGATTATCTCGTTTAAATATTAAAAGTGTGTCCTAGACCTGGTTTAGTGTGTTTTGATTTTTGTTTTTTTTTTTTGAAGGTTTTTGTAAAGAACGTTTAAATGCAATATGATGGCTCTTATGACTCCCAAAAATGGTCGCCCCTTCGATATACCATTGCCAGGCCGATATACCAACCTCTCTATATACCCGCCCTTACGTGAGGGAAACTATAGGTACGTGAGAGCAGATGGTACATGGAACGTAGGCGGTACGGAAGGGGAATCACCCTATTTATGACACCTACCATAGAAGACTTATCCTCATGTGCTGGGAATCACCCTAGCTACACTCGGTCAGCTTTCATCAGGATTTACGTCTAGCAATAGTAGCGATCGGGGTAATGGATGCAAAAATTCAAGCCAAGGTGGTGATGAAATCCACCGTTGGTCTTGATCAAGGGTTGGGGTTTTACGACCAGCTCCTTGGTGTTTAATTTGCCACGTGATGTGTGGGGTTCTTTTTATTTTGCAAAAAGGAAACAAGCAAGTAGTAAAAGAAAACTTTCCCTAAGCAAGCAAGTAACCCAAAAATAGAAAAACTGAAAACAAAAAATGATAGGAAAAGTTTAGAATCCCTACCTCTTCTCTGCCCAAATCTGTTGGCTCTGAGTTTCTACCCTGAAACTGCATAGAGAGCTATTCATCCCTGGATGGGATGAATAATAGAACTAAATTCATCATAGGGTGGGGCGCATTCCCATTCGTCCCTGGATAAGATGAATTCCAGCTCTGTATTCGCCACAGACTGGAACGAACAACAGTCCCGCGTTCGAAAAAAAATGATACCTACAAGCAAAAAGCAAGTTTTGATCAGATTTCTGATCTAAAAAAAATAGAGGACAGAGGTCCCACCGTGATCGCCACTGAAAGCACGAGGATACGGAAACAAAAAAGGAAAAGCTCCAAGTACGATGCAAAATGGAACTAAACTTAACGCTAAGTCCTACGAATTGAAAATGCATGAAATAGGAAAAGCATAAACGAATTGAAACCCAAATGAAAAGCCAATGCGGAAAACAACCCTTTCTTTTATTGATATGTTTCGGAATTCGGTTACAATTCGCCTCCTCCCTTTTTAGGGGCGAGGAGCGTTAAATTTGTTTCTTTGTTACATCCATGGATAGCCATCCTTCTTCCGCGTGCCCACATGTAAGATGGGCGGACCAAAACATCACCGCCACTTGTATATACGAATGTTGACTCCCTACTGCTCCTCCAATGTCTAGGTCCTACGTTCAAGGAAACAGAAAGACAATTAATAGCACCTGTAGAGGAGACGAAACACGCAATCCTAAAACTCAAAGCTAATGCATGCAAAGAATAAGTAAAACGATAGTTAAAATAGATCCAAATCAGCTAAAAACTTCACAGAGGCATGGGAACATCACCGGGAAGGCATTGCAAAAAGAATAGTCTGCAAACTCGCCATGGATTCGTATTCATTTCGGGGCGGGACGAATATACCTGCAACAAAATGCCAGATAGCACCGCTCAAAATGTCACATCTGGACAGCTCCAGATCTCCTACAAAAGTGGGGGTTAGCTAATTGGGGGTATTTTGGGATGACCCAGATGGTCAGATTTCCCCAATTTGGCCTCTAACACCCAGATTTTGATGATGCCCTCTGCAAGTTAGTAAAGACGAAAAAATGATGAAACATGATAAGATTTGCTCAAAACGTTATGAAATTGAAATTGCAAACTATCTAAGCAACATAAGATGAAATGCAAAAGAAAATGATAGAAGGAAAATCTGCCACAGATTCCTAATCGTTCCTAAAGGGGACGATTAGATCTGCAACAATGTGTGGGGGCACCTGGGCAGGCCGCCCACCGTTTGGGGCTCGATTTCGGCACCAATCCACTTGGGATGGGTCCAAAATCTCTTGTAAAGTGTTGTCAAAAAATTGGGTGGTATGCTGTGGCAAAATGTCGGGTTTTGGGCTCAAGATTTGACCTTCCAATGGTCACCCAATGACCTCCTCTCTAAAAGAGATCACGGATGTGAAAGGCACAAATCAAACAAGGGCGTATGGGGAAGTAAAACGGCAGCACTTCGTTGCTCAAAAATGCTCCTTCTCTGTATATTTTGGGGTGAGAAAACTCACCAATTTATAGACCTGGAGGTCTCTTTGAATGAGCATGCAGGGGCGCCACTTGGCAGCCATGCCCTTCCAGGGGAGGGAAGATTCCTCCCTGATTAGGGGCTTCATGACTGCCCCTGTAACTGCCTCTAACGCTCGAAAATGCTCACCCACACTCCCATGAAATGAAGGAAGCGTTAAGTGGCGAATCTGAGCTGCCATTTGTCGAGGTTTGACTTTTTGCCCGTCAAACCCGCTATTCGTCCCACCCTAGAGCGAATACTGCTATTCGTCCCTGGGCGGGGCGAATACCATACAGTAATCGTTCCTGGGTGAAACGAGTATGGAGCAGAGTACCTGAGGGTGCCAAATTGGCCTCTGACCTCCAAAAACTATTGTGAGAGTGGTTAGGACCACTGTTTAACCTCTGGGGGCTGCCCTGGGGGCTGTGCGTGTCAATGCGATCAGTGTTTGCAGTCACATAATCGGATTGGTGCTGTTTTGGTGTCTACAACTTACAATATCAAAGTCCACCAGAGAGAATTTGAAGTTGGGGATTTTGTGCTGAAAGAGAACCAATAGAACTCCAATTTGCCACATAACATGCGAGACAAATTTGTGGCTAACTGGCTAGGGCCTTACATCATATCTGAGAAGATTGGTCTAGGTACCTATCTTCTAACATCACTAGAGGGTGTGGAAGAGCTTGAGCCTCTCAATATCATCCATATTAAGGTGTTCTATGCTTGAGAGTGTAGTAAAGGCACCAAAGGCATCTGTAATCCCTTTGGTCAACCCAAAAGCTCCAAGGGTTTTTGTCTCAACCTCTCGGTCATCCCAAAAGGCCCCAAGCTCTCTAATTAAAAAGCTTGGTCAAGTAAAGGCACCAAATGCATCTATAAACCTTTGGTCAACCCAAAAGCCCTGAGGGTTTTGGCTCAACCGCTCTATCATCCCAAAAGGCCCTAAGCTCTCTAATTAAGAATATTGGTCAAGTAAAGGCACCAAGGATTTCCAAAAATTGCTTGGTCAACCCAAAGGCTCTGAGAGTTCCTATAACTTCTCAGTCATCCCAAAATGGTCCATGCCCTCTTGCTAAGAGTTTGGTCAACTAAAAGGTTCCAAAGGTAGCTGTAAAACCTTTAGTCAATTCAAAAGGCTCCAAGGATTTCTAAAAATTGCTTGGTCAACCCTAAAAATCTCCAAGGACATGTACTCATCATTTGGTCAAATATGAAAGCTCAAAAATCTATAAAAATCAAGAAAAATATGTAAAAGTCCAAAAAAAATGGATAAAGCCTAAAATCCAAAAAAAAAACATTTGCATTTGCATTTTACATTTTCATTTGCATTCACACATGCATTCACATCATCATATTGCATTTAGGAATTTGTCATCTGTTGCATTCCACAGTAGAATGTAGTGTGTTTTTCAAAGTTTTACAAACAGTCACATGTTTGTATGACAATCATGCACCCTTGCATTTATCATAATTCATTGCATTCGTACACGATACCTATTGTGAAGACCTATGTATGTATATTAATTTTTCCTATCACTTAGCCATACCTAGTGGGTTCTTCAGATATTGTAGAAATCTTACTTTGTTATTACAGAAAAGGTCATTAGTTGGGATAGTGCCTCGACATATCAGAATCCCGTCACTAAGAAAAACAATATAAAATCCTGCTAATACGAGAGAGGATGAAAGCCATGAAAGCATTTTTAGGTATCTAGAGAGATGGGTTTCACGACCTGCTTATCTTGCAAATAGTCGATACAATAATTGGTGCAAAAAAAATCCCAAAGTCACAGAAGTTAAATCCCAAGTTACAAAGTGCAAAAAAAATATATATATATACAAATTTCAAGTTCAAAATGTAAAGTGACATAGTGAATTAAAAGCACTATAAAAATACCTTGCTCAAATAAAACAGTAACACATGACTAACAGTGATTTTTATCACTACATCGAAGCAAGTAAGAAGGGTGAGAACATGAATCCCTGGATTGTACACCTTTTGAAAGCCATAGAGTGATCCCCAATCGCAACAATGGGTTGGAAGAGTCCCACCTACAATCGGAGGGGTAGTTCTATTGGGTGATCTCCAAACGTAGCAATGGGTTGAAAGAGTCCCGCCTGCATTTGGAGGAGTAGCCTTGATCAATTTGCAAGATGAGCTAGCTCTAGGTACTTAGGATTTTCTAGCTTTATAAGTCTAATCAAAGCTGAAACAAATATGATACGATCATTTGAGGAACCTTATCTCACATATGGGTTGAAAGAGTCCCGAATGACATACGGGGTATGCTTACGATCTATCTAAAAATACTCACATGCACACACAGGGATTATGAATAGTTGGGTTTGTCATGACAAAAGACTTGTCCAATATAAGCCTGGTACAATTAGTATGTGATTTTTGGAGAGGTCTACTAGGGTGTTTGAGTCTCAAGGAAAACCCCAAAAAACATGCTCCAATAGCAACAAGATACCACATATCATTAGACTGCAAAAATACGATTCATTCATTCATCAAAATGTATTTTACAAAGCACAATAAAATATATAGGATAGATACTACATGAATATCAGAAATGATGTTTAGATTACCACTGACTATATAGTACAAAATAACATAATCATTCATTAGCATTTTAACCAATCCATTTCACTGCATTCCATAAATGGGTGATTAATTGATTAAGTTCTTGTAATGATAATTATCAATTATTTTGCATGATTGTTATACATTCTACGGTGTCATATTTTAAAAATTGATATACACGGTTTACATTCATTCCTTATGTTTTAAGTGATTAAAGCATATAGGTTCATCTCCATTAGATTATGATTTTGTACATAATGCATTACCATACATTGCATAGCATATCATAAACTACATAAAATATATGCATGCCCACAAAGCAAAAATAAATATGCGTTTAAAATAAACATCACATCCATCTACATACATCACATGTCGCACATCTAATCATCTAGATCACTGCATATCATCATCATAAAGTAGAAAAACTATCTAGTGCATGACATCCATACATCGCATAATATAAACATAACATTTAAATACACATTGCATCCATGTGCATAAAATAAACATAAAATCAAAAATTAATAAATACATATGTACACATAATGAGCAATGAAATATCATATCATATATATATGTGTGTCAAAATGAGTACATAGGGAGTATAAAATGTCTGCAGGATACAAATGTGTAGGTCCTCAACCTTACACACAAAATGATACATCAAAACTATAGTCAACAGCTGCTATAAATCAGATCTAGGCTGCTCCCCTATACTGGAGCTCTCACCACCTCCCTCTACACTATGCTCTGGAGCCTGCTCTCCTAGCTAACTTGGCACTTGTGGTGGATCCTGTTGTGGATCTTGCCTACTGCCAAAGCCTAACACACCCAACACATGAAAAATTGGTAATTACAGTAGGCTAGTTCTCTGGCTAGAGGTCCCTAATGTCTACCCTAGATCTCTAGTCGTGGCCTATGATCTTGTTGTGTGCATACTAGAGGACCTATGTGTCCTCTTAGTCCTATGAGTCCTTTGACTTGAGCTCACTGTAGACTACCCTGAGGCCTTGGACCTGGTACACTATGACTCTACTACAAAAGGATCCTAAGGAACAGGTAACCCCTGCATCTCTATGTAGCCAACCAGCTGATTAATGCGGTTAAGCCGGGCTATGTGCATCTCATTGGTACTCATGACCATACCAAGCAGTCGTGTCACCTCAGTATTTGGATCCTATATAGCTGGTGTACCTATTATTGGTACTACAGGAGGCCCCATAATAGCTCCCCTCACTGCTCATGTGAGATTCTGCTCTGTCTCTACTATAGTCCTCTACATCTATGCCAACTCTAGGGAAGTCTATAGTCTCTACACCTAGGCCTCTATGTTAGTATCTCAAGTCGTGAGCTCTTGTATTTGGCCCTGCACCTCAGTTAGGCGCTGCTCCCTATTAGCTACCTTCACCTCTAGAGTGGAGATGGTGGTATCTCTCTCCCACTGCTACATGTGAAATCGCCCAATCTGACTCTGCAAGTTAGCAACCTATGCCAACAACTATCCCTCTACGCTATCAGGAGGGACCTCACCCTCCTCTAGAGCATCCTCCTTAGGGTCAATATTTGGTAGGTCCTCAGTGGTGGCCTCTACACCCCAACTGCCCTCAGTATGCTGGTTCACCCTGTGTCCATCAAGATTTGCCTCTGCTAGCTCTCTGCCTAGAGGCTCGATCCTATGTCATATAAATAGAGACCACCACCTATCATAGTCGAGCGTGGTCCCAGATATCTCAACCCTTAAACCTTGGAAGTCATCGGGTGCATCCCCTAGTGGTGGAGGAACTATCAGTGGGAGATCCCTCTCTAGAGCTAGGCATCTATACCTTAGGGGCATATCTAGTAGGTCCTGCACCATGCCGAACTATCACAGGACATGAGAGAAAAATGGATACTCTCTCACCTCTATCTTATGCCAGATAAGCCATCTATCTTGGTGGGCCTGTCGTATCCACTTGTTCACCTCTAGGCATACATAAAAATCCATGTAGGGGTGCCAGATGACATCCCCTAGCCCAAGTGCCACAAAACTGATGATGTAATGATGCGTATCCCCAGCATGAGCCCTACTATGGACACCCTCCTTAGCATGAGTCCAACGGGTGGCATAGCACTGATGAGCATCATTTAGGGTAGTGATGCACAAATGTAGATCAATAGGATGCTCGATCTAGATGTGATGCTACCCATAGATCTATAGCAAAAGGATGTAGTTGATGCCCTTATGGATCTACTTCGTAATTTGGTACAACTCTCGATAGAGCTGGCATAGTAAAGTGCTCCCCCAGGCTAGCAGTAGTGGCTCCTACATCAAGCTCTAAAGCACCCTCCAAGCAGGCGCTAGAATGTTCCATGGAATCCTCATGCCCGAGGAGTTTGGAAGGACAATATGAAAGATGAGGTGAATAAATAGGGCCTCTCAAGTAGAGAAGATGTCATCCCAGTACCAATCCCCGATGTGCACCCCTCCATGGTCTGCATCATCCTGTGTGTCGACGCTCTGATCACCAAATATGGTAGTAAAATTGGCATCCTTTACCATGTCTGCAGAGAAAATTATACCCTCGCCATCGATAGGGATCCTAAAGATCCTGTAGACATCCTCTAGTGTGATGGTCATCTCACCAAGAGGCAGGTGAAATGTGTTGGTATGCGCATTCCAGAATCGGGCCAACGTAGTGATATAGGCATGATATACCCTACTGGTGGGTAGATCCATGACATAACCAAACCCGACGGCTTGAAACCACACTCGGTCGTCATACGACAAGGCCTCATGGAGAATCCTCATCAAGTCAGGCTCCTGCGCTCTAGAAGTTAACTTCTAAAAAGAAAAAATAAAAAAACATCATGTAAGCTAAATCTAGCTAAGAAGAGCTAAATAAAACTACAAATTAAAAAAAAAAAGCGAAAACAAGCAATTGCAGCCTACAACTACAACTTGCGGTCCCTAATTTGCAAATTAGAAACCGCAACTGCAAATTGTGGTCCCCAATTTGCAAATTTGGAACCGCAGCTGCAACTTGTGGTCCCCAATTTGTAAAATTGGGGGTCGTAGTTGAAACCTACGGTTCCCATTTTGCCAATCGAGAACCGTAGCTACCAACTGTGGTTTAGGAGTGGCACCCATTTTGGGTACCCTCCTAGACCACTAATGCATAAAAAATTAAATTCTAGTCCAACCTAAACTAGTGGGGTTCATTACCAGCAATTTAATGAGGTTCAATTTTTGCATTTATTAAGTGTGGTTTATTTTTCTCATATAGAGTGCGAGGTCTCAGTTTTGAGTTACCTTTCCCACACCCTGCCCCTGGCTAGTCGATGGCTGATCAGGATCCGCCATCAGGGAATACGAGTGTAAAGTTTGTTAAGTTTGACAACGTTTCGTATCAAGGAATGTATTCTCTCTCTCAGAGCTCTCAATTTGTTAAAGGTTGTAGGAAAATAATGAAAAATTGCAAATAGGATTTCAATTTATAGGTTCTCCCAGTCTCTGTAGACCGTAGCTAACACCCACGGTCTGCAAACTAGGGTCTTTCACCCACAGGTCTGACCTGCGGTCCCCAAAATTTGATAGTACACACCGTGGGCCGTACCTGCGGTCTGTAACTAGTAATAAATGTGCTAAAAACCCACTGTGGGAAGGACTAAAAAGACAAATTAATGACTCCCAGTGGATAAAAAGAAAAATAAATGATGAAAATTGTAAATTTGGTGACATTAAAAGCACTCGGATAAATCCAATAAATGTAAAATTAAACAAAAAAATAAAAAATTAAAAACCAAATGCGCCTCGTATTCAGTGATTTATCCTATAAACTTGGTTGTTGCAGTGACTTGTGATCCATGCAATCCGGTAAGATGAGTAGATCACAATAAGGACATTTGGGGCAAAATTTTCATTTCTTTTATGACATCTTTCAACAAATCATCGACAATATGATTCAACACAAGTCTTCTTGAATTTGTATTATCTTGACTCTCTAAGACGACTATCATAGCCTGACTACTCCATGGGAGAGAGATGTGCAAATACTACTAAGCGTTGCAATCATAAGCTAAACTAGGCCTTGCCAAGGCATTTAAATGTCTCAAATCTAAGGTTGTTTAGGATCATTCATTATGATCATTTTCATTACCCTCATCGACTCATCGCTTGAGGGGGTAGTCATAATTTCATGTCATAATCAAAATCAATAGAAGATCTCGGAGATCCTAGATCCCTTGATCTTGTTAAAATTACATTCTTCCTTGTGAATCATTGCTAACAGCTATCATAAGCTTCCCCCTCTACTTGGGATAAATAGCAAATATGAAATTTTATTTGTAGCTCTCATCCTTCGATTTTATAGGCCTAACTCCTATTATAGCACCAAAACTACTCGAATGTCTGATGACGAGTGTAGACTTTTCAAATGTAAGCCTTCCCACATTGGAAGCAATGGTTCTAGGATGCACATCCTTTTGCTGGACTTGAGGCATCTAATGTTGATCAGACTAATGATCATCATAGAACCTACAACATTGTTTTAGGAGGTCTATTTTGCTCAGTGTTGTTCGATCTCACAACACATCTCAAAAGGGGCATTTGTAGACACCTAAAACGTGTCATTCCGAGGGTGACTATTCATATGGATATGCTACAAAACCATATGAAGGATCTTGGATAGACTCCAAGATAGAGCAGTGGTTCTAACCACTCAATTTAGGCATTCTGGCCTAAGCAGTCTAAACCGCAGCCCAGACCTATGGTCTCTAGTTTGAACCATAGTTGACACCTACGATCTGTAGTCTGGACCATAGCTATGACCTATAGTTTGAACTAGAGTTCAGTTAGGCCTTCCATCCGAGCCAAATCAGTTGGAACAGCCAAGAGATCTAGAAGGAGGCAGTTGGAGGATGAAATATTCCAAAGGATTCCATCCCAACTATCCTAACCAACCTTCTTGGTCTTGGCTTCTCCATGAATCCACCCCTAGCCCTAGAGGCATGCTATAAATACCCCCCTTTTTCAATAGGGAGATGAGGATGAAAGAGAGATAATTTGTATAGTGAAGGGCTGGCAAATTATCGAGTGAGCTAATTGATCAAGAGAGCAGCGAAGCCCTATAAAATTGCATAATGACCTTGTACATTTGAGAGCCCCTTTCTATCCGTCCAAACACCAATTAGCCATGGATGCACTAGGTGCTTAGGAGGATCAAGAAACACAAATTTGGGTGAACAAAGGCCCTTCACAATTATTTGACCACCAAATATGTTATAGGATTACAAAGGTGACCCTTGAACATCAATTCGGACAAGGAGGTCAATCCCACTGCCCCTAATCCCGAGGGAAAACACATTAGAGGTCAAACCATGGCTGTCAGCTGTGGTTTACAGTGAAGACCACCCCTCATAGCTACGGTTTGCAATAGGTTAGAGATCACCTTACTCAGTTTGCTTTTTACCACATAGATTAGTCATGTTAGTCTTTTCATAGGTTTAATTGAATTTTTAGATAAACTCTAACCGTAGGAATTAGGCATTTTATGCATTGGGGGTAGGAGTATATTGGATATTTTTGATGTTTTATTGCTTCTAATTCGATATTTATTCAATGCATCATGTGCTTATTCATGTATTGTATGTTGTAGTATAATTCTTGATACGATTAGAATAGCTTAAAACATTTCTTTATGCTTTCTTGTTTCATTAGTTTAATGGTATTTACATGTATGATTCTTTAAAGGGCCTCATCACGAGAGGCTATCAATATTTGTAATCATGTGTTGTTGTTTCTTGTTCGTAGGGAGACAGATGCATAAAGGAGACTATATCATAATCCTTCCACATCATGGAGAAGGGGGTTAGCTCTACCCCAAGGCAGTTTGTGAGTAATCACCGAAGCAACAAATAAGCGTGCCTACCCTGTTGAGGGCATTGGCAATTGTAAACATCTGTATCATCTTTGGGGTGACCCTGAGAGGGCATTTTTGTAACCCAAGATCCTTTGAAATATCAATACAAGAAAACTTTGCATTAGTTGGATTTCTTTGTTCAATTTGTGCATTTTTGTGTGGATATTTGTATTTTACGATGGTATAGATCAGTACACTAGCTAGGTGTGTGCTTCGTGGTTACGTCAAAAAATAAAGGAATGAACATTAAGAATAATTTTCTTAGTAGCTATTTTTGCTAGAATCCTAATATATGTGAAGAATATTTATTTTAGTTTTGAAAGAGAAACTATTATAATTATTCTAGAGATCTATGTGGGTTAAGGGGTCATTATAAAGAGGAGTATGTGGTTCTCTTAGATTTATAATGAATATGTAATTTTTTTTTGAAATATATACTAATATAATGATTCTTAAGATCTATGTGGGTTAAGAGATCATTATAAAAAGAAGTATGAGATTCTCTTAGATTTATAATGAATGTGTAATTTTTTTTGAAAGAGAAACTATTATAATGATTCTTGATATCTATGTGGGTTAAGGGATCATTATAAATAGAAGTATGAGATTCTCTTAGATTTATAATGAATGTGTAATTTGGTTTTGAAAGAGAAACTATTATAATGATTGAGATCTATGTGGGTTAAGTGTATCGCTCCAAATTTTTTGCATCCCTACCTTCAGGCTATAGGATCCGTGCCCGGAAGGAGGATGGGAAAAGGATGGCACGGTACCTCGGACTAAGAGGCCTTACGAAGGTCCCGCCTCTCGGGGGAGGTGTATTATGGTGATTTTTTGATGGATGGTGGGTTCACCAGGAAACGTTTGAATGTCATTTTCCACGCATAGGTTTGGAATGTGTTTGATGTGTTCAGTTTTATCCTGAAACATTCAAGTCCTAGGTTTGGCCAAATGAATCTAAATTGCTCTATATGAAGATGCAAATTAAATGAATACAGAAGAACAAATTAGGACAAAAAATAGAGAAAGTAAGCAGGATTAAAAAGTCATACCTGATCTGGATGTCTGATGAATATTCTGATTCTTGAAGCAGTCAGGATCGCCTCTAATTTGACAGGATCGTCTGCTATCAGACAAGATCATCTGAGATTCGACGAATTTGTTAGACGAATTCGTTAGAGACCTGCAATCAGAGAAGTAGAAAAAAAATGCAAAAAATGCAACTATTTTAACAGAGGGCAATGATGTAGAATAATAGGAATAACATTAAAATGATGATAATAAACAAAATACGAGTGTACTACAATGACTTAATGACAATTGGTGACTTAATTATGCATTTAAAGCTACATGGGTGAACTCCAAAATGCAGAATAGCAGAAAATAATAAATAAACTAGCTAATTGTAGAATAAAATAGTAGATTGAAAAGAGGAAAATGCAAACTCTAGGCACTGATTGCCCCCAATGATGATTGCAGTTGAAATCGTCTCTGATTTGATAGGATCATCTTCGATCTGAACAGGATCGTCTATGACGATGTAATCTTGCTCCGACTGAAAAATGACAATGTTTCTGTAAGAAAATTGGATGCAACAAATGTAGATGGTAATACAGATTATTCTAATGCGTGTGAAGGTCAATTTATAGGAAATTTCATCCAGGGGGATGCTAAGGGGAGGGCCTAGTATTAAATAGGCTTAGGAGGGAGGTTAGGAGGTTGGAGATCATCCCTATTTGGGAGATCTCCAATGGGGAGGGTCTTTAACGGTGCAGACATGCTTCTGCCCGGATTAGAGACGTCGTTGGAACAGAAGCTAATTATGAAAAATTATTTTTGGGACAAGATCGTCTGAACGTCCTAGCCCAGAAGAAATCGTCCGATCTGAGGTGATATCATATGATCGATGATGATATCGTCAAACGATCAAAACAAACTCTAAAAATGGTGTGAGAAAGGAGGAAACGGATTAAGCGACGATTTGGGAGCGATTTTTGAGGTTAAAATTTGAATTTGAATATTTACTGGAGTAATTGTAATTATTAAGGTTTTACTGCGCTAATTTTAGGGTGCTACATTTTGCCCCCTCTTTAGCGAATTTTTCGAAGAAAATGCGTTAAAGATGAGTTCTTCTCGATCTACGAGAAAGCAAAAATTATTCCCATTTTTAGGCGATGATTCTTGGTCAAATCGTACGACAGCTTACTATGGTGCCCCCTCCGTGTTTTTACCCAAATCGAACGTTTGAGGTAAAAACGCAGAAAAGCAAAATTTTAAAATGTTTTTAATTGTGTTTTGAATAAAATTAAGAAAAATAGGGTAAAACCCTAATTCATTGTTACTGTTTATTTTTTTGGTTTTTAGAGCTCTGCAAGCAAAATGGTCGAGACAACACACAGATCGATAGAGGTCCGACGTGGGCTACGGGTAAGAGTCTAAACTTAGCTTAGAATGGTTTAAGTTGAATTTACATGCTTTTTAGATTGATTTTAAATAAATTTTGAGCATCACGGCAATTTTTGGGCCGTCGACGTCGTCGGGACGAAATCATCCCAATTTCGATGAAATCGTCTCAAGTTCGCCGATTTCGTCGAAGGGCGAAATCGACGAAAGGGGGACGATTTTGTCAAATACGGGATGATTTCGGCTTGCGAAATAGAAGACGATTTTGATCAAATTTTGGACGATATCGTCCAATAGTGGATGATATCATCATTTGTATAAAATTGAACTAAGTTTACTTGCATTATTAATCACTTGAGTTTTTATTAATGATTTTTTATTGTGTTGTTGTTTATTGTTGCAGAGAGGTTTATTAAAGAGCAGAGAATGGAAATATGATGGGTTGAGAGATGACTTGGCCACTCTATAATAGACAGAGTGAGATCAGCTAGCTCAGGCTGGCTTGCAGCATGTGGCAAAGATGCCACAGGTTTCTACATACATGGGGCTACTGATAGCCCTGGCAGAGAGGTCGTATCCAGGTTCTTCCTATTTCTGGTTACCGATAGGGGAGATTAATCTCACACTAGAGGATGTATGGAGGATTTTGAGGATCCCCATACAAGGACGTTTGATCACTCCTGCAGCCAATTAGGGCCACGCTATGATGCGATTGTGTGGCGATCCGAGCTTCACCCTGGAGAAGGGCAGAGTGAATATCGAGTCGCTGCGCCAGATCCCTGTGGCATCTAGACTCACATGGGTTTTGGTCGGAGTGGTGGGTGGACTTTTGCTATGCCACCAGAGTGGGTGCAGGGTACCATGGGTGCTAGTAGATGTTATCTGCGACATGCATGACCATGGTTACAGGTTCTCTTGGGGCAGATTTGTTCTATGCCAGTTGTACAGGATCTTGCACGGGGTCATGTACAAGGGCGACCGATGTCTGCTTATGACATCGCTACTACAGGTTTGGTGCTGGGAGCACATTGCAGTGTAGAGGCCAGTAGGGCTTCCTTTGATAGGTATTGATGGGGAGAGGCCCCAAGATTTTTACTAGTGGCTCTGGAGAGGGTCACAGCGATGGATTGATCTGTCGATGTCTCGGAGACTGCTGGATGACCTTGTCCCAGACCAGATCACCTGGAGGCCTTGGAGGGACCATCCAGGGTGGGCCAAGGATGGACAGGAGCTGGCTCGCATCAGGCAAACCTGCTGGCTAAGGATGGAGAGGGGAGAGGTGGAGCTCCATTGCTACGACCGAGTTTTGCAATAGTTCGGTCTATAGCAGGGGATCCCATCTCTTAGGGATTACGAGTTTTCTCGGACTGTCCGAGATAACACTACAGTCGGTAAGGCTCCAGATATGCAGCACTTCTAGAGTCAATACGTAGATGATGCCCCCATTTAGCCAATGGATGGGGACGATGCTGGGGTAGCCAACGGCTATGATGCCTGGTACGCAGGAATCCGCCCTCCTCGGATGACGAGGGCTCCGAGTCTAATTTACGTAGTTGTGCGTTGGATGGGGAGGCAGTGCCAGGTGGCCATTGAGGTAGCACAGGGTCACGGTGGGAGAGAGTAGAGGAGACCAGAGGTGCAGTAGAGGTTGCGACAGTGGGAGAGGAGGGAGGAGAGCCCCCTTCTCCATAGAGAGAGATAGAACCATCGCCCAATAAGGGCAAGGGTGTTGACACTAGGGAGAGTAGCGAGACAGCGACTCTCTAAGCTGAGGTTGCCCACCTATGGGCTCAGGTGCAGACATTGTAGGATGAGGCTACACGACTTAGAGCTCGGGGTAGAGGAGCAAGCACTCGAGATTTAGCACGTGCTATTGCCCAGGTTACATTCTATCAGGCTCTATATTACCAGGCAGTGCCAACAGAGCAGAGGGTGCCATTACCAGCTCATATTGTAGAGCCTGTCATGATGGGGTCATCTAGGATATCATCATGATCAGCATCCAAGACTCATGGCACCACACAGACTGCGATGGGGCCACCTCCTCCACCTAGGGGGGGGAGGAGATGAGGCTGAGAGCTCGAGGGGTTCTCGAGACACTGCACAAAGGATATATGATTGAGAGGATTGAGTATGCCAAGATGTAGATTGTGGCATACCAATCTATTTTTGATATGATGTACATATATTTGATATATATATATAGATGAGATATTTTTTGATCATATGACTTGTCTTATGCGTTTGTATGATGCTTTTAATGTTTTTGTGTGATTGTTTTGATGATTCATGTAATTATGTCATTGAAAAATAATATGGTTTAAATTTCATGTTTTAAAAATTTAAATGAAATAATCTGATGTAACAAATTGGTTGTTGTGATGATAATTTGATAAAAAATAAAAAAATAAAAAATAAAAGGGATTTTTAACAATAATTTCAAAGGACATTGTCACTGTTATAGACCATTTCATGGAGTCGCCGCTCACTCGGTCGTCAAGCTAATCCCAGTATAGAAATATTGTTAAAAGTAAAAGAGTGCTTAAGAGACTGTCTTAAGACCTTGGTGTGATGATGCAAATGATGATGATGATGATGATGATTTTGTTTTCAGACTGTTCATGAAAATATTATGCATGAAATATTTTTAAAATGACTTTTGCTAGGCATAAATTCCTAAGTGTGATAAAATATTGAATAATTCCT
The DNA here is from genome assembly GCA_028583015.1 of Wollemia nobilis. Classification (NCBI taxonomy): domain Eukaryota; kingdom Viridiplantae; phylum Streptophyta; class Pinopsida; order Araucariales; family Araucariaceae; genus Wollemia; species Wollemia nobilis. The sequence goes on along the minus strand of JAQPPZ010016858.1, from coordinate 7,476,025 downwards.
TAGAAATTATACCATGGTTGCAAATTTGCATATTGACATAATGACATGAAATAGTGATAGGTGTTTCTTTGTTTGAAAGCATAATTGTATAACATAATGATTTAAGTCATATGGTTTTTATGATTTTTAAATGAGTGGGGAAAAAAATTGGTACAATGGTTTGCACTAGGCATAGAATATGTAGGTATAGACTTATACCATCATCGCGAAGATCAAAGAAGAAAATATATTGTTTTATTGCATGGTTGATTTTTAATTTTTGAAAAATAAATAGAAAATATGAAGAGGAGGACTTGCACTAGGCATAAAATTCCAATTTTAGTTTTGGAACTATACCATCGTCGCGAAAGTCAAAAGTTATATATATATGTAACTTTATTGTATGTGGTGAAGATGATTTTGATTTTTTATAATGCATATAGTTGTCTTTATACTAAACAACTGTACTTTAAAGAAGAAAATGAATTTATTCCAAATAATTTGCAGAAATATTTCAAAGTATCTTAAAGACAAAAGTTAGATTTATAAGGAATCCCATGTGCATATGTGAGTTCATTTCCAATCTTGATTTATCATAATGATACACAAAATCTCTCAAATGAAAATGTGTGTGCAATTGCATTGTTCATTTACCAGTTTTGAGCAAGGTACTATGATACAAGTGATTTGAATGAACCAAATAAGTGTTTATTAACCATGATTTAGATGCATATAACCATACCAGACTACTATGTAAGTCGGATTATCAAGAGCTAGCTAATCCATAAGCAGACATAGGTCTGTACAAAATAAGGTCGCTAATGTGATGGACATATCGCCATGCTAGGAGTTACCCAAGGCCAAGCAGGTTGGGCACAAACCACTTGTTATGGGGCTTACCTCACAATTTTTAAATAATTGAGAATTCCAGGGATTCAAGTTCATCAACCCTTCTTTTCTTTTCAAAGGGTAGGGAAAGGGATTTTATTGCTTTTGCTTTTGCTTTTTTTATTTTTCTTTGCTTTTGTATTTCTTTTGTATTTTTGCTTGATTTTTGAGATAATGCTTGAAACATTGCTGTAATGATATAAAATAACATTTTTCTTTTTCTCTTTTTCTTGAACTTTGCTTTTCTTCCTATGCTAGGGATACTTGCTCGGATTAGCTATAGAGCAAGATATTTTTATTCTGGGTAGGGGTGAGCTTGTCCTTTTTCTAATTCTCAAATATTCTAGACCATGTGCATGATAGGATAGTAGGGGAAACTTTTCGCTCAAGAAACAACTTCTACTATGTAGCAAAGCATGGAAATTACAAATATAATCATTTTATTGTGAAAGGATGTGCTTGGTTTAAGTAATAACAAGATCAATTCTATGTGCTTAAACTTTATTTAATTGAATTTTGTGGACTTTGATATAAGAGAGATTAGTAATCATGTCAGATAAAAATCAAGATATTTATTTTTGTGAGTGTGAAAGTAAGTGATTCCAAATAAATGCTAATTTATCCAAAATAATTTGAAACATATAACTGCAACATTTGTAAGAAGATATATATAAATACTTTTTGAGAAGTTTTGAGAATGTTGACTCTTTCTTTCTTCTTTATGTTGTTTTGGTTTCGAAAGAGTCAAGAATATTGCTGTTTTTTTATTATTATTATTATTTTTTTTTTTTGGTTTTTGAAAGAATTGACAAGTGCCATAAATAAAGACAAGTAGTTTTGAATATTTTGATGATTATGAATGTTTTTGGTGTTTTTGAATTTATAAATTGAAATAAATACAAGATAGTGATTTTGAAATATTTTAAACAAATATATACAAGGATGAAATGACCAAATTTATACATAGTAATGTTTAAGATGCAAAATGTTCATGGGTTCTTTAAGTTCTTTACCATCTAAGGTAGATAATTTGTATGCTCCCGATTCAAATTTAGTAGTGATAATGTATGGTCCAAGCCAGTTGGGCTCAAATTTACCTTTAAGGTCCTTAGTTGCATTAGTATTTTTTTTATTTTCTTTTAAAACAAGGTCGTCAATCTCAAAGGATCGATGACGAACTTTTTTAGCATATGATCTTTTAAGCTTGTTTTGGTAGGCACGAAGATGCTCCAAAGCATTGATGCATTTTTCATCTAGGAGTTCCAGCTGACTGAGTCTGCCAGCTCGATATTCATCTCCTACTTCGGTATCTTGAAGTAGTAGAGCCAAAGAAGGAACTTCTAATTCAAAGGGAAAAATGGCTTTAGCACCATAAACCAAAACAAAAGGTGAAGTTCCAGTGGGGGTTCGAACACTAGTTCGATAGGCCCACAAGGCTGGATATAACTGAATGTGCCAGTCACGGCCAATTTTATTGACCAATCTTTTGAGAATTTTGATTAAGGTTTTGTTAGATGCTTTTGCTTGACCATTACCCTAAGGATAATAGGGAGTGGACCAGCGATGTTGAATCTTATATTTTTGGCATAATTTTTTAACATCTTTATTTTTGAAACAAGTTCCATTATCAGAGATGAGATTTGCAGGAATTCCAAACCTACAAATGATTTTATTAAAAATAAATTTAGAGACTTGTGTGCTAGTGCAGGAAGCTAAAGGCATAGCTTCAACCCACTTCATGAAATACTCGGTGGCGGTTATGATGAATTTGTGTCCATCAAATGACACAGGATTGATTTTGCCAATAATATCTAAACCCCATTTTGAAAAGGGCCAAGGAGATGAAATAGCCTGGAGTTATTATGCAGACGCATGGACAAGGTCAACATGTTTTTGGCACTTGTCGCAATGGTGCACATAATCATGTGCGTCATTCTCCATGGTAGGCCAAAAGTATCCTATCCTATGGAGCATTTTAGCAATGACACTACCACTGAAGTGTCCTCCACAAGATCCATTGTGGGCTTCACTCAAGGCTGATTTGGATTCTTCTAAATTCAAACATCTTAATAGGATACCTTCAAAATATCTCCTATATAAAGTATTGCCAATTATTACAAATCGACTTGCTCATCTACGTAATAATCGACACTGGTTTCTATTAGAATTGGTAGGGAGAGTCCCATTTTGGAGAAAATCAAATATATCCGTATACCAAGGTTCAGGAGTAGTTTCATTGATTAGAAACACATCCAAATGTTCTAAGAATGACTTATTTTAAGCGGGTTCCTGAAGTCGACGAATAATGATGGTGGCATATTTGTCATCTAACTCCAAGGGCAGGAGAGATGCAGTTGCGGCCATAGCATCAACTGTGCGGTTGCAAGTTCGAGGAATAGCTTCCAAGGTAACTTGATCAAATAGAGACATTAATTGTAAAACATAGGCTTTATATGGTCACAGTTTATCATCTCTGGTCTGATAAACTTCATTAATTTGGTTTATAACAAGTTGAGAATCACCAAAAACTAATAGATGTTTAATTTTTAGCGCCAAGGCAGCTCGTAATCTAAGGATTAGGGCTTCATATTCAACAGTATTGTTGGTGCAAGCAACTTTTAATTTGAAGGACAGAGGAATAAGATGTTTTTGCGAGGATATTAAAACAATACCCGCACTAGCCCCACTCATGCATCGGGCTCCGTCAAAGTATAAGGACCATTGTTCAATATGGTCTGCCTCTAATTGAAGGCATTCATCAGGAAACTCAATGATGAGGGGATGGGTAGACTCTAAAGGTGTAGCAGCTAATTGATCTGCTATGATTTGAACCTTAACAGACTTCTATCCTATGAATGTGAGATCAAACTTGCTTAGAGCAAGAACCCACTTGGCTATGTGACTCGATAAATAAGGTCGACTCATGAGATACCTCAAGGGATCATATTTAGCAATGACATAATTTTTCTAAGTAAGCATATAATGGCATAATTTTTGCATAGCAAACACGACTGCTAGACATAGTTTTTATAATGTTGTGTAGCGGGTTTCATAACTGACAAAGGTTTGGCTAATATAATAATTAGCACGTTCTCTCTTCGCATCATCAAGCTGAGCTAACATAGCTCCTAAGGCATAATCTAAAGCTAAAATATACAGGAGAAATGGGCGATCAGGTTTAGGCGGTGAAAGCACAAGTGGTTTAAGGAGGTATTGTTTGAGAAGTTCAGAAGCTTATTTACATTCGTCATCCCAATTAAAAGGGACATCCTTCTTAAGAATTTTAAGAAAGGGACCAGGTTTGTCCGCTAGCTTATCGATGAAGCGACGGATGGCTTGAAGCTTACCTTGTAAACTTCATAACTCAGATATATTAGTAGGTGCGGGCATATCAGTGATAGCCGCAATCTTGAGAGGGTTGATTTTGATACCACATAAAGAAACTAAAACCCCTAATAGTTTACCGAACTTAACTCTGAATATACATTTGGCTGGATTTAATCAAATAAGATATTCTCGTAATCGATTAAAAACTTTTCTCAAATCATCTAAATGATTATCTTCATTAATAGAGCGAGCTATAATATCATCTACATAATCATGTAGGATATCATGCATCATATCATGAAAAATATAAGTCATAGCTCATTGATAGGTTGCACCTGCGTTCTTTAAGCCAAATGGCATCACTTTCCAACAAAAGGTACCCTAGGGGGTAATAAAGGCTATTTTAGCCTGATCTTCAAGAGCTATCCTGATCTGATTATAACCAGAGAATCCATCCATTAAGGACATCATCCCACTCCCGGCAGTAAAGTCAATGATTTGATCCATGTTTGGAAGAGGAAAATCATATTTAGGGCATGCAGTGTTAATATCTCTAAAATATGTGCAAACCCTAACTTTGGTGGCTTCTTTCTTGGTAACTGGAACTACATTTGAGATCCATTCAGCATAATCAATAGCTTGTATAAAAACAACATTCTGGAGTTTTTCTAACTCCCCTTTGACTAGCAAAGCCACTTTGGGATGCATTTTTCTAAGTTTTTGTTTAATAGGTTTAGCATCCGAATGGACTACTAGGTGATGCATGACTACAGAAGGGTCTAGACCTGGCATATCTTCATATGTCCAAGTGAAGACATCTTCATATTCTTTAAGGAATGCAATTTATTGCTCTTGTTTTTCTTGACTTAATTTTGATCCAATATTGATTATGTGAGGACTATCCTCAGTTCCAATATTAATTTTAATGATGTTTTCTACCTCCATGTGTATATCTCTTTCAAAGTTAGGTGGGGCGGGTGAAACGCCCAATTCTTGTAATTCTTGTAAGGTTAAGTTGGATAATTCACCTTGAGGATTAGCGGTCTCGAGTTGGGCTATAGTTGGTATAGAACCATCAAAATAAAATCCATTGTGTAACATCTCTTCAACGGAGATATCATGGGAGATGTCTCCTTCCAACTCCTCATTGGAGTCAGCAATCATTTCAGGGTAAGCTATGGATAGCATGTTACATGTAAATGGATGATTTTTTAGAGGCAAATCATCATGCCTATCCAAATAATCTTGGTAACATATGAGTTGATCATCATTTTCAAAAGGAAAGGGTTGAAACTTACTAGGAAATAGGCCCACACCATAGCGGGTAGGCCACGGTTCTACCTCAAAAGGTTCTTTCATGCCATTTTGGAAAGGTCCCAAGCATTTCCCTTTATATCTCATTTTAAGCATTATGGGTTTAGCTTTAATATACTCATTGGTCAAATAACATCGAGCGTATCCTTCATGATGAGTTTTGATATTTCGAGGGATTCTTCCCCAGTCATATCCTTTATAAATGAAGGCACAAATCCTGACTTGGTAAGTACTTCCCATAGGTTGTGGGAGGCCCAAAGTACGAGGATATGGTGGCAAGTTATTTAAAAGAATTGAATCTTGCATGAAAGCATTTGTTTTTTTCTGATATTAAGATTGTGGATAAATCTGGTAAAAGTTCATCAGAAAGAGCATAAGATGTAGAAGGATCATTCCCTATATCTTTATATGTGGAAGGTATGATAGATGTTGATAATGTGGAAGTGTTAAGAGATGGGTCTATAGGTTTTGAAATTATAGGGATAGAACATGAAGGATTGGTTGTAGATTGAAGATCTTTTTGAGGTTCTAGAGTGGGTTGTTTAGAAGATTGTTGATCTATACATGAGGATGAAATTAATGGAGGAGAAATAGATGAAGTTATGGGTGTGTGTTTCACAGTTTTAGATGAAAAATAAGAATTAGGATGTGTGGATGACAAAGCAGGACAAAATTGCACTCCAATAGGTTCTGCCAAAGCACACATATCAAAGGGTCTAGGATCGCCATGGATAGTGACCAATTGATTTTTAAATTTGAATTTAACACATTGGTGTAAAGTTGATGGGACAGCCCGCATTGCATTGATCCAAGGACGACCCAAAAGTATATTGTATGATGCGGGGCAATGTACAATAAACACGATGGTATCTAGAGTTCGAGGACCAACTTGCAATGGGATGGTAATAACTCCACATGTTTCTTGTGTTTCATCATTGAAAGCTTTGATAATCATGTCAATTTTCTTCATTTCATCACTTCTAAAGCCAAATAATTGGTAGAAGTCAAAAGTGCAAATGTTTAGAGATGAACCATTATCAATCAGGACTTGTTTAACAACTACATCTCCAATTAGAGCAATAATATATAAGGGATTATCCTTATGTAAACTGTGTTGTGGGATATCTTTATCCCGAAAGTCAATACAATCAACTTCTAGAGTGATGATAGTATTGGCCATGGCTTCAGGTTGAATATTTTGAGGTACCATCATTTGGCTTAATGTAAGCATCAACTCATCCCTATGGGTAGGAGAAGATCTTAATAAATCCAAAAGGGAAATTTTGGCTGTAGTATTGGATAATTGCTCATTAATATTGTAAGGGGGTTTAAGTTGAACATTGGAAGCATGATTCCCTTTATTGAGATTTTTCAAAACAAATGGAGCTGATCCATCATTCTGGTTTGGTTCTTGTTGAGAATTTTGAGCTTGTTTTCGGGTAATGACTCCAATGGTACCTACAATGTTATATTGAAGATGCTGAACTAGTCTCGATCAAGCGTTTATGGCTTGTTCATTTGGGAGGAGTTGATTAGAAGAGGGTCGAGTAGTAACTCTTCTAGGAAATGGTTCTTTTGGAACCATAGCATCTGTGATGGGTTGAATAGGATCTGATTCATTTTTAGAACTATTCGATTGGTTTGAAGTATGTTAGCGTACTATAATTTCTATTTTAATTAGACTGTTTTGTCTAATTAGTTTGGCTGGTATATTGTTATACCTGCATCCTGTTGAGATGCGCCCAACCCGGGCTAATCCAGGAATGCAGTTGTGCCTACTGTATTATTTAAACTCCCCTGCAATAATTCAAACTAGTTCATTTTTCTAACATGGCATCAAAGCCAATTCTGTAATTTTTTTCTGGGCAGAGAAATTTTTTTTGCAGAGAATTTTTTTTTTTTTGCGTGCAAAGGCTGGAGGAAAAATCACGCCGCGCGTGCAGTTGTTTTTTTTAATTAAAAAAAAAAATTGTCGCATAGACGCGACTGAGGGAGGAAATGCCCCCATACTGTGGATGCAGCTACGCGTAGGCAGCCAGGGCGTCCAGCCTGCGCAATTTTTGAAGAAAAAAAAAAATATAATTTTTTTTTGTCACGCAGACGCGCGACAGTCGTCCTGCATCCACGCGACTGAGGGAGGGGAGGCCCCTCCCCCCGTGGCGGACGGCCACCCCACGCTGCACATGTAGGCAGTGGCCGCGCGCGCACACGGAGCGTAGCGCAATGCAACTAGCAGGCCGCACGCACTCGCCCGCCCGACTCTCCCCCCCCTCCCCGTTGGAATGCGCGCAACGGCGCGTCCAGCCCCCCCCACCCCTCCATTGAATGTGCACAGTCGCGCGTCCAACATCTAGCAACTCCCCCCCTGTTGAATGTGGCTACGTCAAATGCTGGAACATGCGTAGCCACGCGTCCAGCCCCCCCATGCTGGAACAGCTACGCCGCGACGCGGACGGGGAACATGTTTTTTTGTAATAAAAAAAAAAAAAATAGAGACGTGCGCAGCAGCGGACTATCAGAGGAGGCTACTGCGGAGGTGGCAGAGGCAGCCACAGAGGGCTCGGGCAGACTACGATGGGGCTCCACTGATCCTTTCGGATCATCCCGCTAGCTCACGTGGTCGTGAGCCGTGCGGTAAGGCTCTGGGAGCCTGTAGGTCGGGGGTTCAAATCCCGCCGACTTCCCCCCTTTCAAAGGTATAATTTTTTTTTTCAAAGTTTTTTTAAATTATTATTTTTTTAGTTAAAATTTTTAATTTTAATTTATTTTTTATAGTTTTAAAACTTTATAAATTAAAATTTAATTTTAATTTATTTTTTCATAAGTTTTTAAAACTATATAAATTAAAATTATTTATTTTAACTTTAAATACATAATAATTATTAAAATGCTTTGTTAAATAGAATTTTTTTTAGGGGGGATATTTTTTTTTCAAAAAATCAAAGGGGGAATGTGAGTAATTTTTTGAAAAAGCAATTTGGCGAATTGTAAAAGGTGCATTTTCGGCTACGCCCGACACCTTGTGGGTTATTCTTGTGGGCATTTTTTTTGTTGTATGTTGCATATTTGTCTTTTGCACTATAACATTAAAAATTAAAATCAAATTCACTCCCTAAGTCCCCGAAATAATTAAAACCCATCCGTGCAATTTATTGCACTGCAGCATTCGGTATTTGTGATACCTCTGGCCAGCACTTACAGGTAAAGCTATCGTGATTGGGCTACTGTATCCGCCGCCTAATATAGCTGCTACAACGACGTCTGAGCTTGTTCTCTATAAATCGTCGGGGAGAGATAAGTTTGCCATTTTTTGCATTTTTTTACTCCATCCACTACCCTTAATCGCTCTTGTGTTTAGGCGTAAATCCTGACGAAGTATTCTTCATAGTGTTTAGGGGAAGTTACGCCCCATGCATGAGAAGAATCTTCTATGGTAGGTGCCATCAACAAGGCGATTCCCTTTCAGTACTGCTTATGTTCCACGTATCGTATGATCTCTAAAACTCACCTATAGTCTCCCTCACGTAAGGGCGGGTGATTTTTGTTGATCTTTCTAAATACCTATAGTTTCCCTCACGTAAGGGTGGGTATTTTGTATGGTATAACGGCCTAGCAAAAGGTATATCGAAAGGGGGACCAATTGGTGTTATAAGGAACCTTCACTATGGTCGTTGTTGCAAAGTTGATGACTGATCCTCATCAGTTATTGAAAGGTCCAAATTATACACCATGGAAACATAAGATGAAGGCAATTCTCCAAATGGAAGATTTATGGGATATTGTTACTGGAGTAACATCTAGGCCTTCATCAGCATCAGGATCCACAACTCCTTCTGTTGATCAGATAGCTTTTGACAAGAAAGACAGTCGAGCAAAGGTGCTCATTTTGTTTGATATTTCAGATGAAGTGCAACCTCATATAGCGACAAAGCAAGTGGTAAAGAGGCATGGGATGCCCTTAGAACCATCTATGAGGGAAAGAATGATTCCACCATTCTTCATCTTCAACAACAACTTCATAATCTGAGTTTGAGACAGGGTGAAACAGTTGAACTCTTTCTGTACAGAGTGTCTGAATTGAAAGAGAAATTGAATTCTTTGGGAGATTCTATGGACGAAAAGCTTCTCATTTCAATTGTGATGAGAGCTTTACCTTCTTCATTTGATATGTTGATCACCTCCATCCAGGTGTCTCAATGACAAATTACCTACATCGAGTTGGTCAATCTGCTTCAACAACAGGAGGCACGCCAACTTCACAAGGATGATTCTTCCAATACAGCCCTATACACCAACAGGCAGGGTTCTAGGAAGAAAGGTAATGGGCAAAAAGGAGGCAACTTTTAGAAAGGAGGAAATTCTCAACAGGACATGAAAGGAAAAGGAAAACAACCTCAATAGAAGAAGAGGTGGTGCAAGATCTATGAGAAAGACAACCATGACACCAACAGGTGTTGGCATAAGAACAAGCAGAAAGGCCAAAACAAACCACAAAATAAAAACAAGCAACCCCAGGTGAATGTTGCTATTGAAGAATCTGACTCAGATTTTGAATGGGCACACAAGGTGCTCATGACTACCATAGATTCCACACAGAGGGATCCTGTTTGGTATGTCGATTCTGGAGCTAGCAAACATATGACTGGCGACAGATCGTGGTTTGAATCATTTGTGGCCAAAGAGGGCAAACCTGTCACCATTGCTGATGATAAAACCTACAGGGTTCAGGGAGAGGGTACAGTTTCAGTCACTCTTCCTGATGGCAAGTGTCAGATTGACAAAGTCCTCTATGTTTCGGGATTGGCTAACAATTTGTTGTCAGTCACACAAATCCTGGATAGAAATATGGTTGTCAACTTTCGTGTTGAGAATGGAAAGAAGTGTTGTACTATTACCAGGAAGGGTAAGCAGATTGCAACAGCTTCATATAAGCATGGCTTATTTGCCCTAGATGCTATCTCTACTCCACATGTTGCCATGATTGTCTCTACCAAGGAGGCAACTTCCCTATGGCACAAGAGATATGGGCATCTTAGTTCTGGCTACTTACTTGAGCTCGATAAGTATGAGATGGTAAAGGGTCTTCCTTCCCTTTCTGCCACATTGCCAGTGTGCTCTGACTGCTTGGCAGGAAAGCAACATAGAGTACCATTTGAGAAGAGCTCAACAAGAGCACAAAAACCTCTGGAGTTAATTCACACCGATCTGTGCGGTCCTTTCACACCCAACAGTTGTGGAGGGAAGAGGTACTTTTAGTTATTCGTAGATGACTACTCACGAAAGATGTGGGTTTTCTTTCTCCAACTAAAATCCAAAGCTTTCGCATTCTTCCAGCAGTTCAAGAAATCCGTTGAGAAGGAGTCAGGAGCTTCTATTAAAACCCTTCGCTCAGATCGAGGGGGGGAGTTTACCTCTAATGAATTTTCTGCATTCTTAGATAAGCATGGAATCAAGAGACAGTTAACAACTGCCTATACTCCTCAGCAAAATGGAGTTGTTCGAGAGAAGGAACCGTTCTATCATGGAAATGGTTCATTGTATGCTCACAGGAGCTACTCTTGGGCAACAATATTGGGCAGAAGCTGTCACCACTACAGTATATCTGTTGAATAGGGCACCCACAAAGGCCCTAAAAGGAATGACTCCATAGGAAGCATGGAGTGGTCGAAAACCCTCCATATCTCATCTACGTATTTTTGGATGTCACGCTTTCATGCACATACCAAAATAGAAAAGGAAGAAGCTAGATGAGAAAACACTGAGATGTATTTTTCTTGGTTATGATGAGCACTCTAAAGGATATCGTTTGATAGATCCTTTGACCAAGAAAATTCATGTCAGCAGAGATGTTGTCTTTGATGAAGCTTTCACATCATAGAGCACATCTAAAGTACACCTAGATATTGTGGAATCTAAGGAAGAGAAGATTCCTTCGTCAACACAGATAGGAGGTCCTTCTACATCTTCTTCAACACCATCGAAGAAGAATCCAAAATGGTGTACAAATACAATCAGAGACACAAATTTATCCACTCCTCCCAATTTGAACTTGGATAGACCTCGTACACACAGTATGGCTCAAAAGGAAAAAGAAGCCAAAGAAACTGGTGAGGTTGATGATCTTTGTCAATATTTTGAGGAACTTTCTGTAACTCCACGTACAGAAGTAGAGGATATGGATATTGATGATGATAGGGCATTCATGTCTACCATAGATGATCTTGAACCTGCATCAGTGCAAGATGCTCTTAGTGAGCCTCAGTGGAAGGCCGCTATGGATACAGAGTATGAGTCTTTGATGAAAAATAAAACTTGGAAGCTTGTTGATCTGCCGCATGGAAAGAAACCCATTGGCTGCAAATGGGTATATAAATTCAAGTACAAGGTAGATGGAACAATTGATAAGCATAAGGCCCATCTTGTTGCAAAGGGCTATGCTCAAAAGGAAAGCATTGACTACGAGGAAACTTTTGCACCTACTGCTCGGATGACCACAATTCGAGTTATGTGTGCTATGGCAGCACAATATGGGTGGAAAGTTCACCAGATGGATGTCAAAAGTGCCTTTCTAAATGGTGATCTCCAAGAAGAAGTCTACATGACTCAACCAGAAGGATTTGAAGTGGAAGGCCAAGAGCAGAAGGTTTGCAAATTGGTCAAATCCTTATATGGTCTGAAACAAGCTCCTCGAGCTTGGTATATAAAAATGGACAATCACCTTATGCAACATGGATTTAAGAGATGTCCGTCAGATGCAAACCTCTATTTCAAGAAATAGGGTTCTGAGATAGTGTTGCTTGTACTCTATGTTGATGATCTTCTCATTACAGGGAGTTCAAAAACTATGATCTCTACTGTCAAAAGAAACTTGTGTAAATATTTTGAGATGACAGATCTCGGACTTCTCCATTATTGTCTTGGTCTAGAATTCAGCTAGAAGGAGCACTCCATCAAAGTGTCTCAGAAAAAATATGCCAAGACATTGCTGGAAAAATATCGCATGACTGATTGCAAGCCAATGGCAACTCCGATGGAGAATGGACTTCAGTTATCACGATATGATGATTCACCTCAGGTAGATGGTACTCTCTATCGACAGTTGATTGGGAGTCTCATATATCTAACCAATACTAGGCCAGATCTCGTATTTGTTGTCAACTATCTTTCGAGGTTCATGTAGGAGCCTAAGACCACTCATTGGAAAGCAACAAAACGTGTTCTTCACTATGTCCGTGGTACTATGGAATATGGCCTAGAATACAAGAGGAACAACAAATTCTTCTTGCAAGGATACACGGACTCCAACTATGCTGGATCATTTGATGATCGCAAGTCAACTTCTGGATACATTTTTCATCTGGGATCCGGTCCTGTCTCTTGGCACAGAAAGAAGCAATGGGTGGTTGCTATTTCATCAATAGAGGCAGAGTATCATGCCACACGTGAAGCTGTGTGCAAAGTGATATGGTTGCATCGCATTCTGACAAGTATGGGCCATCCATAAAAATCTCCAATACACTTGTTTTGTGATAATCAGGGTGTTCTGAACCTCGTCAAGAATCCAGTCCATCATGAAAGAACAAAGCACATTGACACACAATGTCATTTCATTCGAGATGAAGTTCCAAAGCACCGAATTCAGCTTCAACACATTCCCACCGATGCTCAAGTTGTAGACATTTTCACTAAGGCACTTGCACGTGTCAAATTTGAATTGTTTCGCAGCTCTCTTTGTATTGCAAAATGATGTAAGGGGATGTTAGTATAGCTATTAGTTATTACATTACTCAAATAATGTAATAAAGGGGGATGTTAGCGTACTATAATTTCTATTTTAATTAGACTATTTTGTCTAATTAGTTTGGCTGGTATATTGTTATACCTGCATCCTGTTGAGATGCGCCCAACCCGGGCTAATCCAGGAATGCAGTTGTGCCTACTGTATTATTTAAACTCCCCTGCAATAATTCAAACTAGTTCATTTTTCTAACAATGTCTATTTCACTTTCAGTATCTGATTCTACATCACTAGGATCTAGATTTTGAATATTATGTAGGGGCCTGGTCGTGACCAGGGATAAGGTTGTGTCAAATGTCTAAGGATCCTGAACAGGTAAATGTCCGCTAATAGTTCCTACATATCGAGTAGGAGGAGGAACATTATGATGTTCGATTTGATTGGCCACCTCTTTACCATGTCTTGGTAAAGGGTGTTGAAATATGTCTAATGATTGATTAGCATTTTGATTTTGATTTTGGGGAATGGTCTTTTGAGGGTTATTAGGAGCATTTTTTTTAGGTTGGAAGGCTTGCACCTCCATTTCATTATTATCAATCAGATCCTATATTTTATGTTTCAACCTTTTACAAGCATTGGTAGAGTGTCCAGGCCCTCTATGGAAATCACAGTGTAAGTCAGCTTTGTATCCGGGTATAGTTGGATCAGGTTCCCGGATAGTTGGTAATTGGATCAACCTCTTTCGAGTAATTGAGGTAAAATAGTTGATAATGGTTGATTCAATCTAGTAAATTCTCGAGGAGGCTTATCAGGCGGTTTCAATATAAATTTTTCTGTTGTTTTCGTTGCATTGATATTAGCAACATTTCTGCTATCAGTGACTCCATCACCTACAACTTGTTTGTTTTTATACTGATTTCTGGATGTTTTCTCATCATCCTTCTTCCTAAGTTGGCCTCTTATAATGAGGGCATATTCTACTCTTCGAGCTAAATCTATAGCCTGATCGAAGGTAGTTAATGTAGCAGTTGATAGCTCATAAGATATTTGTTCTTGTAAATTATTAATAAAAATGTCCAACATTTCCCTATAAGGTAGCACAAAGTGCAGTTTTCCATCAACTGCCTCCATCTAGCTAAGAAATCAGCAAAACATTCATCCTTGTCTTGTTTTAAGTTGTATAAATCTTTAATGGTTACATGCCTCTCAATGTAGGCACTAAATTGATGGACAAAAGATTCAACTATTTCTTCAAAGTTTCTCAAAGAATGAGTGGGCAATTGATAGTACCACTCTAATGCCATTCCACCTAAACTTTTTGGGAACATTTTTAGTAATAGCAAGTCATCATGTGATATATCATGACATGCTATCCTAAACATGCGAAGATGCTCTATGGGATCTTCGGTTCCTTTATATATAGGCAGGATAGGCATGGGAAAATGCTTAGGGTAAGGTTGTGCTACAACTATGGGATCCAAAGGTTGACTACATATCTCTTGATAATTGTACGAGGGACGGTAAGGATCTATCTCGGTCCATACGCGAAGCTAAGCTGTTTCACCATGGCTTCCAGATTACTAGTTTGCCCACCATATTGGTTCGGTAGGGCATTGATATGGGATTTGTGAGCATATGATGGAGGGACATGAAGATTAGATGCTATGTTGCTATTGTGTAAATTTTTGGTAGGAAAGGTGTTATGAAGGAATTTTGAAGTTGTATTATGTTGTATTCTAGATTGTTGAAAATTGGTGTTTGGCTTCATTTTAGGTTTTTGTTTACTTGAAGCATATTTATCAATAGTTTGGCGAAGTAAAGTAGTGAAGGAAGTTTTCTTTTGTGTGGGAATGATTTTAGGCTCAATAACAGGTTCCTTAGGAGGTTGGGTAACTTGTTTGTTTTGGCATGTTCTGAATCATAGTGCATATCTCTATTGGATGGTCTAGCCTTATCACTTTCTTGATCAATGAAAGACAAGGGATTAGTGTGCACATCAAACATATGTTCCATGGCTGCTTGAGTGTCACTAATTTGCCCTTTATCAATACAAACTTCCATATTAAGAGCGCCAATGTTATTATTGAAAAATTTCCAAAAATGATCTAAGTTGTCAAAAGCAATAGTTCCATCTGGAGCTACTCTAGGGGATGAGGATCCATCCTCTTTAACATTTTCTTCTTGTTCATTGTCTTCACCTAGGTCATCTTCCGGTTGATCTAGAGTTTCTCCTTCGGAATTGGATCTTCAAGAAGGACATTTGGGTCTCTAGTTTTATCTTCTAACCAATCTTCTTCTTCTCCTTCAGTTTGTTTACCATTCCTAAGTTTAGGCATTGTGCTTAATTTAGATTTCAGCAAATATATATATATATATGCAACAAGCTTAAGAGGTATATATTAATTATATACCTACTACAATATTTAAAATGAAAGGTTTTGGTTTTTGTTATGTTTTTTAGTTTTTCTTGTTTTTGTAATAATATTGCAAAGATAAACAAACAACACAATAAATGCAAGAACTAATACTGAAAGTAATGATCTAGTTTTCTATAAATAATTTATAAATGTCATTAATGGGCTCAAGTTCTTCAGGAGTCATGAAGTGTTCTTCAAATTGAAAATTTTCTTTCAAAAATTTAATGAAAAGGGCTATAGTGATATTATCTGTTTTAGATTCTGGTTGATAGAAGTAAAGCTCATGGCAATAATCTCGATATAACACAGCTCGAGGAACTCTATTCCATCTTTCTCTATCCATAAGAATGACCTCTTGGTCTTCTATACGACCTAGGAACTGGTGTATAGTGGCTGCGTTCTCGAGGTATTCCTCGAAGGTGAACAATTCTAAAGACACAAGAGCTCTCCTATAAGCTAACCATCTATGGCAAGCTCTCTGAAGTTCATGATAAAAGACAAGTTGATGAGGATCCAGAATTCTATCTAGGACAAGCCTCTTGATTTGTTTAAGTTTTGTTGACCTAGATGAAATGACACTTAGTCTTCTATCAAGTTCATCCCACAAAAGTTGATTTCTATTTGTTTCAGGCACACTAAGCACAGAATTGATTTCTATGGCTACCAATTGGTTTTCAACATTTATAACAACTGCTAATATTTTCTTAGGAGCTACCATCTAAACATGATATGAAACTTATTAGTTTTCTAATGATTTGAAATGCATCTATGTTTTGGTTGTTTTTTTTTTATTTTTTTTTCAAAAGGTTTTAAATGCATTCACGTCGGGTTCACCAAAATGTATCACTCCAAATTTTTTGCATCCCTACCTTCAGGCTATAGGATCCATGCTCGGAAGTAGGATGGGAAAAGGATGGCATGGTACCTCAGACTGAGAGGCCTTGCAAAGGTCTCGCATCTTGGGGGAGGTGTATTATGGTGATTTTTCAACGGATGGTGGGTTCACCAAGAAATGTTTGAATGGTAGTTTTCACGCCTAGGTTGGGAATGTGTTTGATGTGTTCAGTTTTATCCTTAAACATTCAAGTCCTAGGTTTGGCCAAATGAATATAAATTGCTCTATATGAAGATGTAGATTAAATGAATATAGAAGAACAAATTAGGATAGAAAACAGAGAAAGTAAGTAGGATTAAAAAGTCATACCTGATCCGGATTTCTGATGAAGATTATGATTCTTGAAGCAGTCAGGATCGCCTCTGATTTGACAGGATCATTTGCTATCAGACAAGATCATCTGAGATTCGATGAATTCATCAGATGAATTTGTCAGAGACCTGCAATCAGATAAGTAGACACAAAATGCAGAAAATGCAACTATTCTAACAGAGGGCAATGATGTAGAATAATAGGAATAACATTAAAATGATGATAATACACAAAATACAAGTGTACTACAATGACTTAATGATAATTGGTGACTTAATTATGCATTTAAAGCTACATGGGTGAACTTAAAAATGTAGAAAATCAGAAAATAATAAATAAACTAGCTAATTGCAGAATAAAACAGCAGATTGAAAAGAGGAAAATGCAAACTCTGGGCACTGATTGCCCCCAATGATGATTACAGTCGAAATCATCTCTGATTTGATAGGATCGTCTCCAATCTAAAAAGGATCATCTGCGACGATATAAGCTTGCTCCAACTGAAAAATGACAAGGTTCCTACAAGAAAATTGGATGCAACAAATGTATATGGTAATACAGATTATTCTAATGCATGTGAAGGTTGATTTATAGGAAATTTCAGCCAGGGGGATGCTAAGGGGAGGTCCTAGGATTAAATAGGCTTAGGAGGGAGGTTAGGAGGTTGGATATCATCCCTATTTGGGAGATCTCCAATGGGGAGGGTCTCTAACGACGTAGACACACTTCTGCCCGGATTAGAGACGCCGTTGAAACATAAGCTAATTATGAAAAATCAATTTTGGGACAAGATCGTCTGGACGTCCTAGCCCAGACGAAATCGTCCGATCTGAGGCGATATCGTCTGATCATCGACGATATCATCAAATGGTCAAAACAAACTCTAAAAATGGCACGAGAAAGGAGGAAACGGATTAAGCGGAAGTTTGAGAGCGGTTTTGGAGGTTAAAATTTGAATTTGAATATTTACTAGAGTAATTGTAATTATTAAGGTTTTACTGTGCCAATTTTAGGGTGCTACATTAAGGAATCATTATAAATAGAAGTATGGGATTTCCTTATATTAATTTTGAATGTCTAATTTGGTTTTGAAAGAGAAATTATTTTTGGGAAAAAGGACCATTGGTTAGAGAAATGGATAAAATATCTTCTAGTTGGTTTGTTGGTTTCATAGCATTCGTGGCATATTTAGAATATGTATTGAATTTTAAGTTGTCCTGATCCCTTAATATCCCTCAGTATCCATGGATGGATACCCTATTGAGAAAGTATACGCAATTTGTAGATGGCTTGAAGATCTTGGCTTCATAGATTTTTGAAATGTATAGTCAATTTGGAAATAGAATCCAAAATCTATGTAAAAGGATGTTTTGTTTAAGGGTTTTGTAAACCCAAATTATTGTACAAATTAAAAATTTTGGTTTAAATTTATACATAATGGTGTTTGGAGCAATCTTTTACTTTGGATAGTTAGTATTGATTGTTATCAATTGCTAATGTGAAATACTTGGGTTATCATGTTAGGCAACATTGTTATTAGAAAGAATTTGATTTAAAGCTTTATGTCAAGCATTTAAAATATGCATAATTTGGCTTATGGTTAAAAGGAATCCTTGTGTATGTAATATAGCATTTCAAATTAGATGGATTATGTCTTGCTTAATATTATGTAAAGTGCATTTGCTTACTTTAAGGGAAATATTGCAAAGTTTGTTTATCCTTGGGGTGGTTAGAATTTCCTTTTGTAAACCATAAAGCCCAATCCTAGGAGGAGTTGTGTGAATGCAATAACCAGGTAGATATGAGTCTTAGAAGGAGTTGTAAGAATGCAATAGCTAGGAAATCATGAATCTGGAAGGAATTGTGTGAATACAATAGCCAAGGTTCTTGTGAATTGTTTCACCTTGAATTAGTAGGATCTAGTGTATACCCACTAGGAGTTGTGGAACCATTCACAAGTTAGTAGTGGTGATTCCTTGAACGTGTAAGATTAGGTGATCATGTTAGATGCTGGTGAAGTGGCAATGATCTTAGTTAACCCATAGAGGTGTGGTAACTAAGCTTCAAGGCACTACACTTGATTATCCTACCTAAATGGATTTAGATTTAGGTTAGGTAATAAGCATCCCCTTTAAGTGTTATGGTCCTTAAATGATGATTCCTACATTTTGGTCACATGGTCCTATGTCGATGAGGGTATGAGAAAGGTGGGGGGATGACTTTTTTCATCCTCTTAAACCTGTATATTTACTAAAATGAACCCAAAAAAACAAAATAGTTGGCCACTCTTATCCACTAAGTGTCATCTATAGTGATTTGGAACTCAAATGTGGTGAATCCTTGTATATTGAGATAAATGAAAGAAGGGTTTCTCCCTTGCAAACCTTTAATTGTAATCATTCCTTTAATGGTTGGTAGTTTTAGGTTTTTATAGTTGGTATCAGATCTCTACGTCGTATGGCTAAAAGCTTCAATGGAGTATGTATAGGATGAGCTTTGACTTAATGTGCTACTTTGGGGAGACTTAATATACTAGGGACTTTAATGTGATCTAGGATAAGTAGGGTATTACATGCCAATTGGCCTAGATATACAAAGAAGTAAAATACCTAGAGAGTATAGTTTCTTATTGGGAAATAGCAACTTGCAGGTAGGCAAGAGTGGTCATGATCACTATTAGGTGAGCGATAATGATTCTATAAGAAATAAAAACTTTTGAGTATACAAGTGTGGCTATGACCTTTATAAAGGGAGTGATAATGGTCCTATTAGAGGTGGCACCTTGCAGGTAGGTGAGAGTAAAAATGATCATTGTTAAGTGAGTGATAATGATCTTATCCAAGATGGAAACTTATGGGTACACATGTATGGCTATGATATTTATCAAGAGAGTGATAATAGTCTATGTTAGTTCATGGGGAAAGGAAACTAACTAATTGTAAGTACAATTTAGGGATAAATTGTAACTTACCCAACTCCTTTGTGTGAATAGGATATGGAACCTGTATTAAGGTCTTCCAAGAGGATGGGACTAGTGTTGCAAAAGGATGTTGTAATACAATCACCAAGAAAATTTGGAAGAGCTAAGAATCATGGTAAGGAATCTAGAAAGGTAGAGGGATCTAGTAAGGAAATTGGTGGATCAAGGGATTTCAAAATGAGCATGGAAAATACTACCTTCCCATTTGAAATTATTTAGGAGGAATTAAGGTAGCTTACCTCCATGGTCAATTCATTACAATATTATATGGAGTCTTAATCAACTTTCAAGAGAGGTGGATGGATTACACTGATAATGACAAGGAAAGAGTTAGAGTGCAAAGTAGGCAATATTATTTTCAACCTCACTTACTTTTAGATATGTAGTTAAATAAATCCATTAAAATAAGTAGTATGCTATATGTAGTAAATATCAATGAGAAGACTGGTGAAATAGGAGATAATGAAGTATTCAAGAAACATCCAATTCTTCATGAATTTCAAGATGTATTCCCTAAATATCTTCTAGGATTGCAACCTCGATAGGAGTTTTATTTCTCTATTAAGTTAATGCTAGGAGATGAACCCATTCCAAGGACACCTTATAGAATGACCCCAATCGAGTTGTAGGAACAAAAGGTACAACTCTAATATTTATTAAAAAAGGTATGATCATACCACGTGTGTCACCTTGGGGTGCTCTAGTGTTATTTATGAAAAAGAAGGATGGTTCCTTAAGATTATGTATAGAGTATATATTGCTAAATAAGATAACCATTAAGATTAAATATCCTTGAACAAGGATAAATGACCTCTTTGATTAGCTAAGGGATGCTACCATATTTTAAAAATAGATTTAATATTGAGATATCATTAATTAAGGATTTGAGAAGATGATACCCATAAGACAACCTTTAATATCGGATATGGGCACTATGAGTTCATAGTGCTATCATTTGGGCTAATGAATGTGCCAACAAAATTTATGAATTAGATGAAAAATGTGTTTAAAATATATCTAGACCAATTTGTCTTGATATTCTTGGATGATACTAAAGAGGAACATGACCACCACCTCTGATTAGTATTGGAAATTCTAAGGAAGAGCTATCTATATGGTAAATTATCCAAGTGTGAAGTCTATACTTCACAACTATAATATCTAGGGCACATCATCTTGAAAGAATATATATTTTTTTATCCAAATAAAATTGAGGTCATACTAAGTTGGCCTCTACCAAAACATGTGATATAAGTTAGATGTTTCATGGAGCTCACTATCTATTATAAGCGTTTTATGAGAGATTACTCTAAGGTTACCTATTCAATCACCAATCTTTAGAAAAGGTTAAAGAGTTAAAATGGATGGATACATGTGATGCTGCATTTAAGGATTTGAAAAATAAGTTAACAACATCGATTCTCAAGATACTAGATACTCTTGGTGTTAGCTTTTGGTGATGTATATTAATAGAAATGCAACCACAAGATGTAAAATAAGTAGGCTATGATAACTATAAGATAATGACGCTAAACTATGTAGGAAAATAAGATAATAGACTTATGCAATAACTTAGTAAAATACCATTAATGAAATCTCACAAAAATAGTACAATGCAATATAATGGACGACTTGAACACTCTAAAATTTTAAATGAACTACATTGTACCTACTCACTAATATAATATACTCTCTATAGTAACGTTGTCTCTCTCTCACTCTATACCTTAAAGGTCTATATATAGAAATATATATGCCTTGGTCTTTACTCTACCCATAAATTTTCATCTACCTATCCTATGACTCATGTACATGTGGACTACATTCACATTTGCATTATTCGACATTCTAACAGTTGTGCATTTATTACATTGCATGAAGTAACTCAAACCTTACTCTAAAGTAAACTCCTACTCTAGTTATGTATCCAAGGTGGTACATTAGCATGTACCAAATAATGCAATATACTCTAAGACCCCCTATATTACATTATTTAGGTATTGAAGACTTTAGTCTTCGATATAGATCTTCATGTTGGTTCTATAATTCAAGTTCTTCTCTGATGCTTCCTTCATTGTCTTCTTTTTCTGAATCTAGATGATTATCTTCATCTTGTTTAGGTTTTTCTCTTTCATTTAGTTTGGTCTTCATGTTATCTTTCATTGTATTCTTCATTCCTTTTTTTTTTTGTTTCAATTTTTTTGGTAGAATCTTTGTTCTTGAAGTCTTCAAAGTGTCTTTGATGAACTAGAGATCTCATAATATTGCAAGTTGTAATTGGATCAAAATTGCTCCATTTTCTTTCCTTTGGTAATCTGAATGACATATTTCCTTGATCTTAAAAAATTTCAAGCTTGAATTCATTGTTAGAGGATGCTTTTGAAATAATAACTTGTAAGAAACAATATAATTTGAATATTAGTCTCTTCAAATATTTTATAGTACTTGTCCTTATAGAAGAATATGAATGAGATTTTGTTCCACAATATTTACATGGATGGAAACTCCAATAGTTTGCTTTCTCATGACCAAATTTGTTGTAATAAGTGCATAATGAAGATATACCAATTTCTTTGTCACTATTTTTAGGAGAATCAAGTCCATATAATTCCTTAATAAAATAGTTAAACTATTTGTGTACAGTTTAAGCTATTTCATATTTACTTATTTTATAGATTTGTATGATATCCTTTTGATGAATACAATTTTCTACTTTTTGAATATGATTCTCTATATCTTTATTTGTATAGTTGTCATCATTAATAGATAGTTTTTCCAAATTGACGGTTTGTGAATTATCATAAGTCTCTCTAAACCATATTGGTTCTTCTCTTTTGATTGAACTTTCCTTATCAATCATGTCTTTGAACCATTTTGACTCCTTGAGACCTATATATTTAATAAGCCTTTCCATAGCTATTTTTAAGTAATCTTCTTTGATTACAAGAGAATAATTTTTGGTAGATCCTTTGTAGTAGTCTACCTTATGTCTCCCTAGTTTTTAAGTATATGCTCAACCTTGCTAAGAACTTTTCAATTTTGCAAGTTTTGTAAAATGTCTTCTATCTTGCAAGTGTTTGAATGCACTGTGAATCTTGAAAATATGCTTAACTTTCTTATTTTGAGTTGAATTCATTTTGTATCCCTAATGTTCAACTTTAATGTATTGCCTTATTTCTCCCTATTGAATAGTAAGTAGAAAGCTAAATATTAAGGATGATGCACCTTCAAGTTTTAATAGGTTATTTTCCTTCAAGATATTTTAGTTGGATTAATGTCTCAAAAATTAATGTAAGAGACTAATGTAAAATTTAATTTCCAACTTCCAAACAATTAATGGTTTTGCTCCTCTAACATTCACTTTTCTATGGTTTAATTTTCTAAATTCCAAGAAACTAAAGTTTGATGTAGTATACCTTATAACTCTCTAATTTGGAATTTTAGAAAGTAATAATATTTACAAATTAATATTTCAATTTTCCAATGTTGAAAACCTTATATCTCCTAATTAATAAATTGTAAATGTTTAATGTTTAAATATCATGCAATTTGGCAATATCTTCTAAGATATACTTCCTTTTCTAAAATTACCTTCTAACTCTTTAAGGTTTATATTTCAATGCATTAATAAATAAATTTCAACCTTATATTAAGCATATTATAACTCCTTAAACTTAAGGAAAGAAAATATTAAATAATATAAATATTTTACCTTCCTTGTAAAGTGTAATATGCATGTTGATTGCTCTATGGAGTGACTCTTCAATCCAAGTTCTATATTTCCTGGTCTCCTATGTATGGTAGATATTTTTTAATGATCATGGGTGCATTATTCTCCTCCTTAATTGTACTTTGAATACACTCTTGATGCTTGACTGTGTGCTTTCAATATTTTGCACTCTCCTTCAATGTTGGACACTTAAATATGCTTTTATGCTCCTTGAGACTCTATCCACATGGTGCTTTAGATATTACATTCTTGATGGAAATTGTTTTAGATGCCTTCAATGCTCATATATCCATTGAATTATGAGCTATGATGATTATGCATTCTAACCTCCAAATGATGTTTTTCAACACTCAACAAATAGGTGTTAATTTCTCATAACTGCTTCTTTCTTGGGTAGGCATTAAAGGAATATATGGGCACCTTGTTTTTTTGTGCCAAATGGAACAATATGCCTTGGCTATAAATTGCAACTAATGATCCTTTTCCTTACATGTAAGCCTACCTTCAATGTCTCTTATTCCTTTTATACTTTTTGCCAATGAATGCATTATGTGTCTTATCTTCAATGCTTTCTCTCAGGTGAATGGTGATCCTACTCTTAGTAATGAGAAATGGTGGTTCTATGATACTATAGTGGTGGCATGAGGTTCTTCAAATTTATCTAATCTCATCTAGTAATTCATCCAAGATATAACTTGGATAATGCAGCTTTGTTTTCATCATAAGTTGTTTTTTTATGCTTGCAATATATTATCCTTAGTGCTATCCTTTTTACATAGGTTTGTAATGGATGATAGGCTCCTTATGTAGATCCTTTGTGCTATCCTTTTTATATAGATATACAATGGATGATGGGCTCCTTACATAGGTTTTGATGTTGCAGGTTAATGTTGCTTGTAGATGCTTTATTTGGTGATAAATTTGGTGTCTTTAGACACCTTGAAACTTGGCTAATGTGAGCCCTTTTTTGACCCTCTTATTTAGCTTGAAATTTGCTCCTTTAATTTGAATATATGACCACTTTGTAGACATAATAAGCTTGTTGTTTTAGTGTCTTTGATACACTAGCTTTACCCCCTTTGCTACATAGTATAAAGAGAGATATAATGCTATAATGTAATGCAAACAGTTAGAATAAATACTCTAACTTGTACCAAAGTTTTTAAGACATTAAATCTCATTTTTATAGCTTTCTCTCTTCCTTTATGAGGTGGCTCCTTGCTATATTACTTGGTATGAAATGGTGATTTTATGTTGTCTTCCTTGCTAGATAACTCTCTCCTTTGTTTGATTAGCTTTGCAATAATGAATCCAAGCTAGGGTTATGCATAAGGGGTTTGACTCAAAATGTACTTGTAAAAAAATGGCGAATCCTAATCAAAATCAAGGTGAATCAAGGTGAATCCTAATAAAATAAAATCAATCATCTTCACACCAAAATTTGGGGAATTTGAAGCCCTAAAAAGTAAAGGTCATATTTAGGACTAATTTTGACCTATTAAATCACCTTATCAATTCATAAAATCACCACAATTATATTAGGCTCGAAAAGAGCTTTCTAACGAGTAAAAATATGCCTATGTTTTGATATATATTATGGCAAATTGACCCTAAACAAAATTGATCTTGAAAAAAATTTGTGAATGGGTCGACGTCGAGCGTCCTCATATTCGCCAATCTCCAATTTTGGAAATCTTAATATTCATCCAATTTGTGAATATTCACCACTATGCATAACCTTGATCCAAGCTCTTACTCATGCAACTAATATACCTTTTGAATGCACTAATTTTCACCTTAACTTAAATACTTAGTGCACATTTAATAACTAATATAGTGCAATATCAATTTATCCTTATTGCTCCTCTAAATGAACTCTTTAAAATAACTTAATTTATGCACTATAACCTATGCAACTTTCACTTATGCTTTGATTTTACTAGAAGGTAGGATGTTGATATTTTCCTTTATTTTAAAATATATCTAAATCCTTTTTGTGTGTAGTGTTAGCTTTTGATGAATGAGCCTTGGGAGATAACAATCACAAGATGTAAAATAATATGAAAGAAATTAAATCTGCTAGATGACTAAAGTATGTTGTAAATATAAATCATATAAAATATTACAATGTAGCTATGGAGGAAATGAGCACTACATTAATAAAGCTACTGATATGCATTGTATCCATCACCAATGAATGGTGAGACACATAGAATTGTACTATCCACTAAGCTACACTATCTGACTATGTCTCCCAACTCTATATCTATCTATCTAAGAGGCCATTTTTATATAGGTAAAATATGATACTTGGCCAAAACTCTATCTAGTTGTGTAAGGGATAACTTGCACATGTACAACTTACACATTGATACTTGTGTATTTATTACATTGTATGAAGTAATTAGATAAATTGCACATAAATTAACCTAAGTATGTATCTTGGAGGATACATTTACATAACCCAAATGATGGAATAAACTCCATTTCCAACACCCCCCTGTATTACATTATCTGGGTATTGAAGACTTTAGTCTTCAATATGGATCTTCTTTATGATATTTTGCTTGATATTCATAGTCTTCTTCATATGTAGTCTTTGTAACTTGTTAAAGCAAATAGTTAGTGTCTATATAGTATGTTACATTTGCTTATAGATATTTCACTTCAAAATCCTTTGTGGGTTCTTCCAATTGTTCAAATTATTCTATCCTATGAACTAGGTGACCTTTCTAATTTTTAATTTGATATTCAAGTTGAGGATAATTTGTAGGTTGCTAAAATTATTATTTATGAGGGTTCCTTTGGTATTTTCATGACTCAAACTGATTCCCATCATTCATATGATTTCTTTGGTTCTGGTTTCTAGGATTATATCTACAATAGCTAGTATTGTGTCCTTTATTTCTATAGATTTGACAATACCATGATTTTCATTCTCTTGCTGAAGAAGCAATATTTCCTTGTGGATTATCTTTTTATACCAATGCAATGTTAGTCATATCATATTTCACAATATTTTCTACTTCATATTCTTGAAGTATATTGACTAAATCATCAAAATAAATATCTTTACTTAGGACATGCAAAGATGTTACCAAATGCTTATAGCTATCTGGTGTGAGACAAACAAAGTTTCCCCAAGATCGAAGAATGCTCCACAAGATCAATCACACACAAACAGGAAAAATCACAACACCAATATTAAGTGGTAAAACCCTACTTCAAATGAAGAAGGAAAGCATCCACTATGAAGCTCACTATATAAATCAATGATTCAACAATACAAGAATGCTTCAATGTTATGAAATAATAGGCATCAACATGATATGACAAGATATAATAAGATATGATTATATGTAGTAGAAAACACCCATATTTAAAGAGAAGCTTTTCTACTACAACCCTAAATCTTATCACAATCTAATATTATCACAATCTATCAAATATTATAAAGTGCTTTAGTTAATTTCTAATTTTATCACAATCTAATATTTGAGAAATGTGATAAGTGACATCTATCAAATATTAGAAAGTGGTTAGTTACTTTATGATATTTGCTAGAAAAGGGAAACAATTTTTTTCTAAGAAATTAAATATTCTTAGCACCCTTAATTTATTTATTAATTGGATGGGAATATTTTACATAATATAGAATTATATTCTAATTCAAATATTATTCTTTAGACTTTATATTTTAGTCTAAGAATAATTTACACAATGTTGCATTACATATTCCAACACTCTCCTTAATAAAATATTGGGGAAAGGAATTATGAGACAAAGAAACATTCTTCACCTAAAGATACAAATGGGGATGAAAATCAAATGAGTAATATAGTTACAATGAGCTTCTATGACCAAGAATGGTCTATAGTAAGGCACCAATACAAAATGGGCAAAAATGAGACTACAAGCCCCCAACGGAGTAGCTTCAGATACAAGAAACTTACAAAGCCATCCATCAATCATAATTGGTTGCAAATTACAAGAAGAAAACATCACAAAGGTGTCTTCAGTAAGCCTGCAAAATCCTAAACGGAAGTACCTGAAAGCTACAAGCAGCTCAACATAATATCAGTTAGATACATCATCATAAATATATTCACCACAACATATATGAATATCCAAAGATGATAACAAAATTGATCTAACAAATAGTGAACTATAAGTCATCACAAAAATATGCCAATCCATACTTATGGTCACGTTCTATATAGTTGATCAGCAAAATATCATGTACAAAGTTGCATAAATAAAAAAAAAGAGTACCATGATAATGCAAACTCTAAAGTACCATGTACAAAAGTAGCACAAGGCTAACAAAAAAGTACCATGTACAAGAGTTGCATAAGGTATATGAAAATAATAAAGTGTGCACACTAGTTGCATAAAGCCAACAAAAAAATATCATGTACAAAAGTAGCATAAATGCTAACAAGAAAGTACCATGATAAACCAATTGCATAATTCCAACTACATAAAAAAAAAAAAACATGTACAAAGTTGCACAAGGCAAAAAAAAAGTACCATGTAAAAGAGTCACATAAAGCAATTGTATCATATACCATAATTGCACAATGCCATATACAAAGTAACATGTACAAAAGTTGCACAAGGCAAAAAATAAAGTACCATGTTCAAAAGAGATGCAAAAAGCAATTATACCACCAAAGATCAACTCATATATATAGCACAAAAAACCTCATAAGTATGAAGTTGTCATCACACAAGTGTAACTACACTTCATTCCCCCTTGAGGACAACTTCACCAAACCAAGTGAGTCCCTCAGCTTACAAAACTGCTCGTTGGGAAGAGGTTTGGTGAACAAATAAGAAGAATTAGAAGATGATGGGCAATACTCAAACTGAATAGTCCCATCCAATATCTTCTCTCTGATAAAGTGGGTTTGGATTTCAACATGCTTTGTCATTTGATGCATTACAATATTTTTAGCCAAGCAATAGTTGATTGATCATCATGAACTACTATAACCATCTGACAATAAACAACTATAACCATATTGCAATTGAATAAACCAAGATCAACTTGCAATAAGAAGGTAACTAACCATAACAATCATCTTGCAACAAAATAAACTAACTTGAATTGAACCATAAAATATTTTTTAAATGTTAGATAGTCAATAAGTTAGTAAGTTAGTGTTTATTTTAGGTTTTGCTATAGCCTAATGAATTGCCAATTCATCTCACCCAAGGTTAACCAAGCTACCCAAAAAGGTACGGGTACGAGGACCTAAAAAGGACTTGATACCGATAGAGCGGATTCTTTTGTATTCAATAGATGTTTAGCAAATATAAACTGTGTTGCAATATTAAGTAAATTTTAATCAAATACTAAAGTTGTGGTTAGGAAGTTGATTCATTTATAACCTTCTTGATTAATATGAAAATTAGTAAATTGCAAGTTAGTTGGTTAGTAGATTGTTTAGTAGCAAGTTAGTAGTTAGATTAGTTGAGATGCAAAATGTAAGAAAGATGAACAAGAGATAGTGGAGACACAAAGCAAAACACAAATACACTCTCTCTCTCTTTCTCTCTCTCTCACACTCTCACTTTCATTCTCTTTTACTTTCATAATGAGAGATACAAGTTACATTAATTTACAGTATGCTTCAAGCAAATACTGGAGAGATATTAGAAGAAATTAATAAAAATAGGGGAAGAGAGTGAAAAATTTGATCCAAAATTGCCTTGTATACACCAAAACATACTTGGATAACCTTGCAAAACAAAAAACCTCACAAACAACCATTGTTAATGTGAGACAAAAAAAATATTGCATTTTAAGGAGAATAATAATAATTTTTAATACAAAAAATTGCTTTAAAAAATGCAATTAAATTAATAAAATTTATTTTATTAATAAAAAATGGCATCAAAAAGTTTAAATATTTTTATAAAGCAAAACTTTTTCAAAAAAAAAAAAAAATGTTTTTTTTTTTTTTTTATAAAGCAAAACTGTTTTTTTTTTTTTAAAACAAAACTATTTTTTTTTATATATATAAAGCAAAATTTTTTTTTTTTTTTTTCAAAAAACAAAACTGTATTTTTTTTTTATAAAGCAAAACTGTTTTTTATTTTTATTTTTATATATATAGCCGACTAATTTTTTTTTTATAAATAAAAAAATGACTATATATGGAAATAGGGGTTTTTGGGTCTTCTAGACGCAACCATAGGGTCTGTTTGGCTCCAAAACCCTTCTAGCAAAAGCTTAATGCCAAAGAACATTTATATATTTAAAATGAAAATATTGTTTACAAAATATCTAACAACTAGATCTAAAAACATAACAAATATATAAACCCTAATGACAGATTTGCAAAATAAGTTTACATAAAATACCCAAATATCAATGAATGAAAAAAAATTTACCGTAATGAGTTTTTCACCTCAAAGGATTGAAGATACTTGATGGATATCCCAATCGCTCTGATACTAAATGTGAGACAAGCAAAGTCTCCCCAAGATCGAAGAATGCTCCACAAGATCAATCACACACAAAAGAAGAAAAACCACAACACCAATATTAAGTGGTAAAACCCTACTTCAAATTAAGAAGGGAAACATCCACTATGAAGATCACTATATTACTCAATGATTCAACAATATAAGAATGCTTCAATGTTATGCAATAATATGCATCAACACGATATGACAAGATATGATAAGATATGATTATATGTAGTAGAAAACACCCCTATTTAAAAAGAAGCTTTTCTACTACAAACCTAAATCTTATCACAATCTATCAAATATTAGAAAGTGCTTTAGTTACTTTCTAATTTTATCACAATCTAATTTTTGAGATATGTGATAAGTGGCATCTATCAAATATTAGAAAGTGATTAGTTACTTTCTAATATTTGCTAGAAAAGGAAAATAACTTTTTCCAAGAAATTAAATATTCCTAGCACCCTTAATTTATTTATTAATTGGGTGAGAATATTTTACATAAGATAGAATTATATTTTAATTAAAATATTATTCTTTAGACTTTATATTTTAGTCTAAGAATAATTTACACAATGTTGCATTACATATTCCAATATTTGAAAGTGCTCTCATGGTTACCTGAGTAAGAAGTTCATCTTAACTATTTCACCTAAGATTAACAATTTCCCTTTAATATCAGCTACCTTCCTTAGGAACAATTCTATACTTTCTCCACTATTCATTTTCAATGAGTGAAGTTGAGTTTGTAGATCAAGAATAGTTACCTTATTCTTTCTTTCAAATATTTTTCCTACGATTATCCATGCATCTGAAGATGTTTTGGTTGAATTGATATATGTTTGAATCTCATCAATGATAGCAAAAGTTATTATCATTAAGGCCTTTGAATCATTTTCTTCAAACTTTAGGATTTTTATTTCATCTATGGTAGGTTTATGTTTTTTTCCTTTGACAACATCCCAAAGTTTTTCATATACTAAAATTACTTTCACTTTATTTTTCCATGAATAATAATTAGGACTCTTGAGAAGTTAAGACTCTGTTAGTAATAATTTGTTAGATGCCATTTTAAATATTCCTAATATCAAGCCTTAGATTTGTAGACTTCCTTATGTCTCCCTAGTGTATTGAAGTATGTTATAGTACTTTTTGTAAAAATATAGTTCAATTTTGGTTGATTTTGTACAAGTTTTGTAAGAATAAAAAATCAACTTCTTAACACCTTATTACTCCTAATTGAACTAAGCACTTTTCAATTTTTGAAGAGGTTTTGATGTTGGAATTATTTTATCCCTTTTTGAAGGTTTGAGACAAGTAAAAATATATTTATCCAACCTTAATGGAAACCCTAATAACCTCTTTTATATCCCTTGGATTATTTGTAATTTCCAATAAAGTAAATTTGTTGGAGTAACCCTTATGGCTCCCAAGTTTGGAAAATTAGAAAAATAATAATATTTGCAAAATAATTTAATCCAAGTTCAATTCCTTATTTCTCCTATGTTAAATTGAAAATATTAAATTAATAAGATAGGTTACCCCTTTTTCTTCCAAAATATAATTTTTAACCTTATTTTATAACCCTTATACCTCCAAATATGAAAGCAATAATAAATGGGATTAAACCTTATATTTTTAGATGCAAAATATTCTCACTGTTCGATGCTTTCTGCGATAGAGTATAACAACAATGTAAGTGGTACCTTTGGTGCTTGGATCAATGAATATTCCTTGGAATAGTTTTTCTTTAATGTTGGTACGTAGGTGTTAATATTTTGACCTTCAAAATACATGAGCCTTTAATGCTCCATCTTCCTTCCTTCCACACTGTGCTTCAAACGTTTTTGTTGTGCTTCACTCATTTTACTATGTTTTGTTCCCTCTTTGGACGTCTTTGATTGTGCTTCACTCACATATGTTGAACTTGGACTTTGAATGCATTTTAAGGATAATTGATCATAGTTTTTGTGATATGTGTCACGTCTGTTACAAGTGAATGATCCCTTATTTATGTAATGCTCCAAGTTCTTTGTTCAAAACTCTTGAAGCAATCTAAAAATGTATGGGCACTCGTGTGAAGCTGGTGGAGAATACCAAGTGTCACCACTTCATTGTAACTCCTACATGGGAGTTTCTTGAACATTGAGAGGAATGATTTCTATAATACCAAGTGGTATTTTTGCATGGATTTCATTCCTGTAACATCTTCAAAGATGGAGATTATAACTCCTTAAACCCTTTTATAACCATTTCTTTGCTTTGATACGTTGCTTGGGCACCAATTAAGTTATTCTTCTATAGATGGATTAATTATGAACTATGGATCTTGGATGATGATTTGGAGCTTCCTTTGGTGGATGGTCTTCTCCAAGTTAGAGACCATGAATGTAACACCTTTGCTTCTTCCTTTTATGCCTCCAATCATGTTGAATACTTTGTAGATTTTTTATGTCTTTTATAAATAGATGTGCACTCTCTTGTCTATGTAAATGTAGATCTAGTATGATCTAATACGACCTTTGATTATGCAGGTATGTACGTCCAAGATGATCCCTTGAGTGTCTCCTTCTTTCTTGGGAAGGAGCGTTGACGTATGACCTTCCTTGGATGATTTACCCTATGGTTAATGTGCCCTTTTGTGGCACTTCCAAATTTAATATTTTCCTTTCAAAAAAATATTATATTAGTGCAATATAATGTATTATAATGTTGTATAATAAGGCTTATTTTAATATGCCTTCTTTTGCACTCTATTTCTAGATCTGAATTTTTGGTTTTTTGGCAGATTTTTCTTGTAATACAAGGGTTTTGAGGTTGTATTTTAAGAGGATATACAACTTTCACTTTTTTCTTGGACACTTTAATAACAAATCAAAGCTTCAATAATAGTAGATAGAAGCTTTTCAATTGATGCAATTTTCTACACTTTCTTTCCTTGCATTCAACTTTGTAATGCTTTTTGATTTGAGACTCACCAAGTCACAATATCTGAAGATTCTATTTCTATTTTTGTTTAGTTAAGTTATTCTCCAAATTTTTGAGGATTCTAACCTTTTTGATGGCTTATTTTGGCCACTACAAGTTGTAGATTTGTGTGCTTCAATAGTGTATTTAGACACTTGATACATATTAGATTTTGTGCCCTTCAAGAAACATAAAACTAATTTATTTTTTGAGAGTAGTATAATAGTACAAGTCCTTCACTTTTAATGTACTAATATTACACCTTATCACTCCAATCAACTCTCAAAGTCATGCACTAGTAATTTATTACAACTAATCAAGAATAACCTAAAATAAATCTTTAATATTTATTCTACAATTTCACTACAATTAATGTTGTAGGACTTAGTCTTCTTTGTATTTTTCCAAAGTATATGATAGATAGTTGATAGAATCTAATATGAAATCTAATTAAATCCTAATAAATTTTTAAATAAATCCTTAAAAATAATTTGTTTCCTTTTGCACTTTAGAATACTGTAATCTAATTTTCTTCTTGCAACTTTAATCCAAATTCAGGTGCTCTAATAAATATGATAAGTAAATGAATATTATTGCACCAAAAGTTGCTTTCCTTTTTTTGTAGCTCTTATCCCACCTTTTTAGAGGATGTAGACCTTTGTATCTAAAAACACAAAGTTACTACTTCAATTAGGATGTCCTAAAAAACTCCTTCTTCATCAAATGATGGTCTGAAACTTTATTTCTTGAGCCTAGGATTTGGTGTCTTGTTATCCTCTTGTGTTATCCTCCTTCTGCTATAGATTTTGAGAAGTCAATGTCTCTAAAGTGGTGCCTTCTTGCTGTGAGATAAAATATTCAAATCTCCAAGATTTGGTGAGCTTCTTTTATCTTCAAGTATTCTTGTCAAATTCTAACTAGTATGTTTTATTCTCTGTAAAACAGTTAGTTTTCAATATCAACATCCATATCTTCTTCCATATAAACATCCATGTCATTACATGAGTCTTCGACCCCACATGCCACTAGTTTGGTGGCCCTGATTAAATAACAATACCAAAAACATGGCAAGCAAACCATGTCATTACATGAGTCTTCCACCCCACATGCCACCAGTTTGGTGTCCCTGATTAAATAACAATACCAAAAACATGGCAAGCAAAATATACACTATGAATAATCATTAGAACATTTGCATTCATACACATTCTATCACTTGCATTAATCATCCATATACACATGCATACACATAAAAAAATTCACATAAAAGTATAACACAAAAGTAAAAGCCATGTATATATATATTGCATATACAATGGAGCACCAAGGCTCATATACAAAAAGTGCATCTAAGGACTAGCTAATGCCTATAAGAAGACCCTTGTGACCCTAAAGGAGACCTACACCTAGAGATATTCTTGGACTCACTAGGCCTAGAAGACCTAAATATGGATGAGGAGGGTGGATTTGGAAGCCTAGTGTCATGTTGCATCAACCAATCCTATAGAAATTAGATATATCCATCTCAACCCTAAAGGTGTTGTACATCAAGTCTCTATCGGTGAATATTCTCTAGCATATCTATCTAGAGCCTTGTGATTCTATCCTTGCCTCCACCTGTAGTAGATCATGCCCCTAGCTTCACTTGTAGTTGAGCTACCTCTACATCCTGAGTCATTATCTCAACATCTTGAGCCTTCTTCCTGTCTATTAGCCTAGCTATATTTACATATTGATCAGCTACCATAGAATATTTCTCTACCACAAACTACTTCAATATCACCCAATCCTCCTCACTTCAACCATGAGGTCCATCTAAAAATTCATCCCTATCCTTTGTTATCCTACCATCTCCCCAAAATTTTGGAATTTTCTCTATTGTCCTCCTAGTATACCTCCTCCAACTACTAGTTCAAAGCTACCTTCGACACTTACGAGCCTCATCGACATCCTCAACCTCATCCCCATACCCATTCCCCCCATATACTACCAAACTTGGTACCCATGGTGACTGAGTCATAAACCATGTATCATATTCCTCAGTAGTCCTCACATCATCAACATTGGGGAGATCCATATCCTCATCATCCTCATAAGTAGACCTCCATGCCTCAGTACAAAGGGAGATCTATCTCATCTTGATGATACATGTAGAGCATGGGTACCTCAGTAACTCCCTACATCAACCCAAACTACCGTAGCACTCAGGAGAACTAGATCAACTTCACCTTCTTTGTATGCCTTCCAACTAGCCATCTAGCCTACCACATCCATAATACAGCTCCTCATCACCTATCCACATGATAACTCACCATGGCATCCATACCACATGAGCCATTATCAATCCAACCCATAAATCCTTGTACCATTGATCTATCTGAATAGTATGACTTGGTTACATCTCCTCTACCATATGCCACATCATTGCATAGGGCTACTCCTTATCCCATCCTCTAGTTGGTAAACCCATAGGTCAAGCCACACTAAAGTGCTCCCAACCCCAACATTACAGTAGAAAACTACAACCTAGTCCCTAGAACCTCTACCTTTTCACCTCATATAGCTCCTGGTACAAATGCACCAATAAGGTAGGGGCCTATGCATACACCTACGGTATAGTGATAATATCACACACCAACCTGATAAGGTTCCGTGGGAACCAATATCCAGTACTGTTCAGGGCCACTATGTTGGCCAATACGAACATCACCAATGTGGGTAAGGCATCCAATTACTTGTACATATACATGGAAAAGTATGTTATCCCTACACCCATCACCTCCACATCCTCCCACCCATATTTGAACATGCAGCTCAAATCATGCTTCTTGTCATGTCTAACCTTGACACCTGGCAACTTGAGGATGCAGTATACATCCTCAAGTTTCATAGTCACCTCTCTAGTAGGGAGCTAAAACATCCCTCTATCTAGATCCTATATCTTTTCAAAGGAATATAGATACCCCTCATCCACCCTCACCATATCTATATTGGATGCCCTAGCCAGCCCAACAACCTCCAACCAATCCCACTCATCCTCCTCTAACACCTTCCATGCCCTAAGGATGAGAGCCAAGAATTGATGTCGAGTCTCCAAAATATTCAGCTGCAACACAAAACAAAACATTCATGTTAAATACATTGCATTATTTAATAATAATAATAATAATAATATTTTGCACAAAAACAAAAAGAGCTTCAAAAGTACTTACCTTAACAAAGCGCACACCTGCTCCTACGATCACATCCACTCTATCTGCTACTATAGCTTCTGCAGTTTCACTCACTCCACTCTACTCCCTTAGATGCAACTTCCAAAACTTTGGATGCATAAATGAGATTGATTTCCCTCTGCAAGCCTTTTATAGATGTTTTAGATGCACCAAAATGCCCATGGTTATTCCTAGCTACATTGAAGCACCTCCCTACATTTGGTGTCAATATTGATAAAAATAACAAATTGATCCAAAAATGTATCTTACCTCCACCAAATAATTCCAAATTGCATCCATACATCAATTTTATCATAATTTCATGTTTTTTGAAAGCCAAAATCATTTTGGACCAAAATTCACAAAATCACATTACAAGTTATAAAATGTTTCAAAATGGTCCAAATCTTCACAAAACAACCATTTTCATAATTTTCATCATTAATTTAACTATTGCACTCATTTTTGTGAAGATGTTAATTTATTTGGAGAAGTAATTATTATTTGTGCCCACAAGGCACAAAATTTTCCAAAATTGCTTCAAAATGCTCCAACTCAATGCAAAAGTTCAAAAAACCATACAAATAAATCACCAATGTATTTCTCATCATCACATATTTATTCCAACATCATTATCATCCATCAATAATTGCATTTGCACATTTTTACAAGTCATACTCAATTTCAAGTGAACCTCGTATCTATTTGTGTATTCTATCTCCTTGGTGATTACAATGATTTGCATCCATGCAATTCGGTAATATGAGCAAATCACCATAAGTACACTTGGTCATCATCATCATCACATATTTTATTGTTAAATAAAAAATCAATTTTGGTACTTCACCTTTCGAGTGATATTATGCCAAGACCAATTTTCTTAAAAACTATCATTTATGCCATTTTTCATGGGGTTCCAAACATGGATAAATTTCATCACTTCATTTAAAATTACATCAATATCCAAGGACATAGGCCGGGTAAAGTGATTGAGAAACCATTTAGGTATTCCATATGGAAATTTTTGTAATCATGAGTGGCTCCGAGGGTAAGACTATTTTTATTTTCTTTTTGCATTTGCATACTTGCATGTCAGTGACATTAGAAGGCGCATTCTTCAATAGCATGGAATCACCCAAAAATTGGGGTAAACACATTTGACTTTGATTTTCCCACAATAGGATACATATTACATTATTATGGTATTTAAACTTTTGCACAAAGCCCCTTTTTATCTGTTAGGGCAAAAATAGAATCAATCACTCGCATTTTACAAAAACCCCCTTAAACCATTGGGGAAAAATGACATCACATTTACATAATTCATCCACAACCATACCATACATTTCATATAATCATTTGCACAAATATATCAATTGGCTCATGAGATGCATCTGTCACTCAGTCGCCAATTTAGGAGGTAAGCTACACAATCAAAATTCTTTTATCTCCAAGTTCATCTTTGCATTCCAACAAGAAAGTTGCTTCTACATTAGGCCAAACTAGGTGTCTTGGATTTTTGCACCACATTGTGTTTCACACAATATGGTACAAAAAGAGGTATTTGTAGACACCAAAATCTAGTCACTTGTCATCCATCCATAGTTTTCTACCATATTTATCCATTATTTGTATATATGTTTAATATATATTTAAAGAATAATATTTTATATATTATATTTATATATATAATAAATATATGTATATATGTATTAATTAGACCTAGCCATTCATCATGATTTAATATCAACCATTCATCCACCTTAATCCATTCCACATGCCCAGATTTAATCTCCATCCTCCATCATGTTTTAATCTTGACCACACAAATTGTGTCATTGAAACCCTAACATGCCCTAGGAGATATTATAAAGAGGAGTCATTTTGATAACTCAACCCCTAAATTTTTGAAGTCCTAAAATATCCAAGCATGTTCGCCACTCCTATATTCCATTTATCATCATCGTCTTTGCATCCATCACTACCTATCTCACCCAAACTAGATCTACTTTTGTAGCTTCTGGTTCAATCCCTGAATGCCCCTCATAGTTTCTTGAAGCATCTTTGGGATATTTCTACCATCATCAAGTACCTCTAGGTGCCTCTTTCCATCATCGAGCACCTGCAAGCATTCATAATTCTATTTATGAAACACTACTACCCCCCGGGTGTCGCTAGGGTATCTGCGTGTTATTTTCTACAATAAGGATGAAGATAAAAAGACAAGTCAGTGTGAGATAAGGTAAATAGTTGTGTGTATTTATTTCATTCATGTATTATTTTTTTCAATATTATTCTGCAACATCTAGGGTTAGTAATCATATTTTTAGAGGGTCTCATGCAGTGGATCCCTCATAGGTATAATTGACTATTTGTATGTATTGTTTTCTGGTGTAGGGATCATATCATTAGTAGCTGCTAAAGCTAGAGTGCTCCTGCATAGGATATCAGAAAGCCCACTCACATCTATTGGGGTCATATTGAATGTGAAGACATCACCACTATTTAAATACTAGGGTTTCAAAGAATCCTAGTGTATTGTAATCATTGTATCAAGCATAATAAGCTTTTTAACCCTATATTTGGGGCACATTTTATTGTAACATTTAAGATACATGGGCATCATAATAAAAGTTTATTTCATTGTGCAATTATGTGTGTTACACTAATTATTTAATTTTATAGTTCATATTTTGGTGTTGTTCGATTTACATTCAGAAGATGCACAAGTGTCAATGTGCAAGTTGTAATGTGAAAGGTGTCTACTTGTACAACCAGATAGAGTGTCAGACAAGGAACTTATCTTCCTATATAATGGCCAAAGATAGATCATATATACAAGGTCATATAGATCAGGATCACATTGATTGTGTGATAGATAGGTAGTAGGGTAGTGTGTATGAGCTATAAGCTCAGAGCTCCCTCATAGAGCAGTAGCATATATTATGGAGTGCCCATTTCATCCATTGCTACCATTGTAATATTTTTACGATTTCTATTTAGCATATTTTAGTCATCTTGCAGATCTATTTTATTTCCTTTTGCATCTTGTGATTGGTATCTCCCAATGTATGTGGCATAAAAAGCTAACACTACTAATATTAGAATAAATTATTATGACATAAGTGGATATGATATTACCTTGTGTGATGATATAACAAATTTTTATCTATATTTATTTGGTACTTAATGACATGGAATTATCTACAAATATTGATATCATGGTTGATACAACTAATTATATGGTATCTATATATACTTGATGCTAACATGGTATTCTATATGGTATTGGATGTTGTAGGTGAGGATGTGGAAGTTCATATGCAACCCAATGCTGATTTTGTGATAAATATAGCTAATGGTGACATGCCAAGGTAAAATGTATTAACCTTCAATATGGTGGATATAAATATGATTTGTACCAATTACATTATAACAAATCAATGAACCTAATTACCTTATAGCCATATGGTCACCATTACGTTTGGTGAAGAATAAATTTTGGAGTAATCAAAATATAGCTAATGTTCCATAGTTTGTAGGTTGTAGAAAAATTAGAGTATTTCAATGG
Organism: Wollemia nobilis; assembly: GCA_028583015.1. NCBI lineage: Eukaryota > Viridiplantae > Streptophyta > Pinopsida > Araucariales > Araucariaceae > Wollemia > Wollemia nobilis. The sequence goes on along the minus strand of JAQPPZ010016858.1, from coordinate 7,436,218 downwards.
CCTAAATAGTTAGCACCTAGTTGATAGTTCCATATCGAAGATTGTGATAAGCAATGATACATAATTTTTTGATACACTATCTAGTTGGTGCATAATTGGAACCCCCTAACATGCTCATGTAAATACAAAATTTCTATTTTAATTTAAAAAAAAAATAGCGGTATTTTGCATGTTTTTTTTTTCCAGTCTTTTAGGGGCTATAAATTTTGTATAGAAAAGCATTTTAAGTTTCTTTTTCAAATCATAATATTTTTAAGATATATACATTAATGATGTTGTTTTATATCACAATTATAGATAAGATTTTGTATTTTATAATTTATCTATGGATGATCATGTTCCGTTGTTGAGTGGTCCAAAATTTGAAACTTGAATAAATAAGAATTAAGTTTTTCTCAAGAGCAAGAGTGTGCTCAAATATATGAATAACAAGCCTTGAAATACTAATTCTAAAGATATGAAATAAATGTAAAAGGATAATAAGTATGGTGTTCTTTGTGTGATAGTTCTTCATGTTGATAATATCTATGATCACATGTTAGTAGCACCATATAACCTAAGGAATTAGTTGATAAGTTTTAGGGATTGTATGGTATTCAAAACAAATCAATAGGTTGAATGTAGATATTTCTATTTTGACTATGGATTACTTTGATACTATTATTAATCGATTTAAGAAGTTTTAGGATAATATCCAAAATGCAAGAGTAATTCCATAGGTGGCAAAAGAATTACAAGAATTTATGGACAAGGACAAAAATATTAAACTACTCAATATTGTATTCAACAATATTTTAAAGATATTTGATATGGTTGTTATTGTATTTATGATTAAAATATTATTTTCCATTTCTCCTCTACCACCAATTTATGAGGTGTTCAAGTACCTTCTTTATCGTTAAACCCATAGGTGAAAGGATAACTCTTTCATAAATCAAGATCATCCAAAAAAATGGTTATAGCTAAAATTAAAGAAGCAAGAGCAAGTTGAAATAAAATACCAATATACTCTTCAAAAAACCAATAATTGAGTATTATAATAAATAAGGGAAAACAAAAAAAATTTCCATATTTTCATCAAGAATCTTGAGGAAGAAATAAAAAGGAGGATGACAATGTTTCTCTCTTCTATGTACAAGATGAGAACAATTTTGAAGGAGAAAAATGATAGGCTCATGTCATTGTTCATTCAACATATGGGACATAAAACACTTTTGATGAGTGGATTGTATACTTAGGAGGAACAAGGCACAAACATCTCCTCTAGTTTATAACAAGTTACACTTTAAGGGAGTTTTCCATCATTGGAGATGAATCTTTATTACAAGTGGCATAATGTAGAGAGGTTAGTATTGAATCTTCTTCTATCAATAAGGTTCTTCATGTTTCTAGTTTTGGCCCCAATCTCATCTATTTAACACATTTATCACATGATCAAAAAAATAGAATTCTAATCATTAGATAACCAAGGATATAGATAATGAATTCAAGATAATTACTTTTGGTTACTATGATGATTCAATCAAATGTTTAAGTTAGGAAAAATACCATATCCTTATATATATTTCTCTTAGATGAAATATTTTTTGGCCATGGTATATCATTTGTATAATAAAAGTCACCAATAGAATCATAGGCTTATAAATCATAGTTATAGATATTTTACATACATCACTCACTGATAGATGACTATTAAACTTCCTTGTATTTCCTCTCTAAGTGGTGCAAGCAAGGAATGTATTCTATGGAAGCATCATAGGGGGAACTTTTCAAAAGGGACAATGAGACATGTTACGCATCCCTTGGAGATTATACATAGTGATACATGTGGATCTAGGGGTTCACTCTCAAATTTAAGATACTTCATTCTCTTTATTGATAATTTATCTAGATATGTGTGGTTATGTACTATTCATGCAAAGGATGAGGTATTTGTGAAAATAAAGGCATTCAAAGTAGTAGAAATTAGCTTGAAAAGAAGATCAAATATCTCATGTTTAAAAAAGGATATGACTATTGGAGTACTTCCTTTCATGAAATTTTGAAAAATTCATGGGATAACATATTAGGAAATTATTCACTATACATGACAACATAATGGGCTTGTTAAGAGGAATAATAAGAGAATCATGGGGATGACACATTGCATTACTTATGCTAATGGGATGGAGTACAAATTATAGGGTTGGGCTATCACTTGTGTAACATACATAATCAAAAGGGTTCATAGTAGAAAAATATAGGGTATGACACCCCTTGAGAGGTTGACAGGTGATAATCCTAATAAATATTGATTCTACATATTTATTCCCAATAATATATGGAAAAAAGAGGAATCAAAGAGTAATGGTAGTATTTTTATATTGTATTTTTATATCTTTAAGGTATACAATATCTAAAATTCTCAAAGGTATGATAATATCATCTAGAGGATGCCATTTTTATGAGGTTTTCCTAGGAGATTCATCTAGTCTAGAACCAAATATTTTGGTGTAAGATCCTCCTATTTATTTGATTGATATATTGAATTGTTTAGATATTCTTATAGGATCTTTGCCTATTAGGATATATTCATCTTATAGTTAAGGCCCTATACCTATAAAATTGACAACTTCGTATGTAGTGACATCTTCAACACCTTCAATATTAGATTCAGGAAATATTAAGCTTGACATACTAGTTCTATATGATTTAGTTTGGGATGATGTGAGTAGTGATTTTGAGTAGGATTTTTTATGTTTGGATTTTTGTGTTGCTTTATCATAATATGTGTTTATTTATTATATAGTTCATCTAGCACACAAGTGGTTTTGAATACTTTTATAGTATGCTCATTCTATTTTATCTTTGGAGTGATACTATAATACCTCTTTTCAAGCATTGCTCCTAAATGTTGATCATTCTAGATATCCTCTATGTTCTTATGTTAAAGTCTTACTAGAATTAGAAGATGGTATGCTTGTTAAATATGATTCCTTTTTGAAGAAAAGGACAAGAAATAATGTTCCTCTCTTGGAAGGGAAGAATGCGGTTGGATGAAAATGGATCTATAGGATCGAGTACACTTTGGATAGATAAGTGTAAAAGCACAAGGTATTCCTTATTGAGAAGGAATTCTCTTAGTAGTAGGTAGTTGTTTATTTAAATATATTTCCTCTAATTTCTAGGATGATTCTTTCTATAACTATCTTCATTGGTTGGGGGGTACAATTTATGGAGGATGAGTTTTAGGATATTGAGGGTCCCACTCCCATACTTTATTGATTGACTATGTCCTTGTACAAAATTAGGCATTCACCCAAAACTTGGTAATATAATATTCCATTTTTATTCCTTAGTTATGATTTTAATTAGTGTGAGACTGATCATGATGTTTACATAAAAAATTAGGATGAAAAGACCTTCATGATAATCCTCTATGTGGATGATATTATTATTAGGGATAACTCTCCTAAGTTGATTTAGAACATGAAGTCATAAATTTATGCCTCATTTGAGATAAAATATTTTTCACTCCTACACAATTATTTGTGCATTTAGATTAATCAAGTTTCTTTTGAGATCACAAAATGATAAGCCAAGTATATCTTGGATATTCTTAAATGCTTTAGGATGGAGGTTCGTAAGTTTTCTTAGAATCCTTTTGCTTTAGGATTGAATATTCAAGAAGATTGTATGAATTCATGTCACTATATATCTCTTTTATGGGTAGTATCCTTTACCTTAACCACATGTGACCCAGTATTGCCTTTACTATTAGTTATTATTGTAGTATATATAGATGCCTCGAGAGAGTCATTGAAAAGTGGCCTAGAGGATCCTTAGATATATCAGAGGTATTTATTAGATGGGTATTAATTATTTAGTTGGTTCATCTCTAATTATGATAGGATTTTAGATGTAGACTAGGTTGATTATTTGGATGACTAATGCTTGACCATAGTTTTTGGTTTGTACTTGGGTTCTAGTCTTGTTTTATATTGCTCTAGAGGATAGTCTACTATCTCTAAATATTCAATGGATTTTTATTATTATATTGTTAATGATGTAACTAAACACATTTTATGGATGCTTATGATTTTAGAGTAAGTAGGTATTCCTCAAACCTACCTATCACTCGTTAGTGAGATAATTAGAGTGTTATTTAGCTTGTTCACAATCCACTAATTTATTAATCAACCAAACACATTAATATTTGTATGAATTATGTGATATAGGTTTATTCCGTATAATTATTGACCATATTTATATTTTTAGTAGAATAGGTAATGGATACCCTCACCATGGTGATGCCCAAGGTTCCTGTTATGCAAATCTAGGAGCTACTTGGTGTGGGAGAGTTGTTATAAATATTTTAATAATGGGTACAAGTAGTATAGGTGGTTGTAGCTAATGAAGTTGAATCAAATTTATGGTAATTGCTTTACACATTAACATTTGTTTGTAACTAATTCATGTCATCTATGTGACATAAAACCATTATAGCACATGCAATGGGCATATCATAATGATTTCACACAAATGTTTCATTCAAATATTTTGAGAGGGAGTATCTTAGTGGGGATTTATTGGACAATTTTGGATAGTTTCCATTCAAATTTTCTATGCATGCATGTGCTTTAGTTCCATCTATATAAGCTTTTCAAAGAATTTAAAATCCTATGTTTCAAAATTTTAGTGTCATCTATTTTAAAAGTAGATATTTTAATGAAAACAATTTTGATTAACATAGATTCCATATATCCAAAAAAATTGGTTGAGGATGTTTCATGTGCCAAAAGTCATGTTGTTTTATCCCAAATTTAGTGTAAAGTAATTCAAGTGACATTTAAGAACTAGCATTGTCAAAGCATCCAGTGATAAAGCTTGATAAGAAGTTTTAGACCATCAACATGCATATATTTTTTAAGAACCATTCACATGATTGTCAATTAACATACAAGCAAATTAGAGGACTGTGAGATCAGTACTGCAATTGGTCTCAGGGTCTTTTTGAATTTGAATCCTTTCCTATAATTTTCCTTGTCAACACCCTAGTTTTTGAATTGTTCCATATAGTTTCCAGTAGATGTCACAAGATGGGCACTTTTCGAATGTAATTAGTTTTTTTTATGGTCTACAACCTTTCTAAATGAATACTATCACAATCATCATTTTATTTGAGTGGTGATTGGATAATTAATAATATTGTGGGACCTAGGGTTGATCTCCTTTATCTTATGTGCTCATGGGATCTATGGTTGGTTGTGATAAAATTTGGTTACAATATTTGGTCCATGTAGCCTTCTTTCAATATGCCTGTTTGGCTATTTGTACACCTCCTAAGGGCTCATTGTGTTGGTACACTTACATTCTTCTTCAGGCTTAGGCTTAAATATTGCTCTTGGTGTTGGTAATTATCTCATTATTTTTCAAGGGTGTTTTTCACTAGACAACTTAGTGACAATGTTTCATGAGTTGATGGTATTAGAAACTGCCAACCTCTCTTGTGGCACTCATAGGATAAGGATTACCCCATTCATTCTTGGTTATGAATTTATGTTGACAAGATAAAAATCTTGTGGTTGGTTACAGAGTTTTGGATTGGGCCTGTTTCGCATTGTAACCATAGAAGGGATTCTCTCTTTTTGTGGTTGTAATTCCCTTGGCAATTACTTGAAATTCTCATTGAATGTAGTTTCCAAGGATCGCTTGGGATTTTAGGCTTACTTGTTTGATCTAATTTTATTATCTTCAGTGTGAACTGTGGCTAGTGTGTGCATACATAGATTTTTTCCTTTTTAGTCAATGCAACAACATGGGTTAGTACTCAGCTCATAAAATCTACAAGGTCCTACTTGAGCCTAGTATCCTAGTTGTCGATGATAAATTTAGGAATATATTTCATAAAGGGGGTCTATTAAATTACATTATATCCTTTCATGGACACCACTTGGGACTTTCTAGAACATTTTCACATTTTTGGTGAAGGGAATGGGTTCAAGTAGGTGGTATAGAATTCTAAATTTTGGTGGAATTGTTAGAAGAGGTGGCATGTTTGTTAGTTGATGGATCTAGTCATAACCAAAAGAAACACTCTCTCAAGAGGGAGATGAGTTTCTTTTGTAAGCATGGGGAGTATTTCCCAAATAAACACAATGGTTATGATGTAAAAGCTCTCAAAGCACCATGGGATTGGATCATTTTGGTCATCATGGACTATTTCACTCTATATGTGAATAAGGAGGTGTTACAAAGTTTCCATGTGATATTTTTGAACCAACTGAGAAGGATGCAACTCATGAATGTCCCTTTGTTCCTTTACCATTATTTGGAAAAATCCTTGATGAATGTTAAGGGTGGAAAGGGACTAGACCCAACTCATCAAGGGTTGATCTTGTTAAATTTTGAGCATGTAGCAAAGTCTAAAGGAGTGGTTGTGGAGGAGGCTTTAACAAAAACTGAATTCTAAAAAATTACTTCAATAATAAACCAGATTCTAACAACATCTAAGGCCTTAGGTGATCCTTTTGGGTTAGATTCAGAGAAATTTTTGGCTCCCTTTTACTCTATAAAAGGAAAGGTTAGCATCGCGAGAGGTGTGGCAGTGACATTTAGTGTTGTAAAATTGGGCAATGCTTGATGTTCTAAGTGTTTGTATTCAATGGTTAAAATTGTGGATAAGTTCCCAATCTCAGTTGAGGTGGTTGAATCAAAAGATAGCCATACAACAAAGAGAAATAAAATATTTTTAAAGGTGGAAAAGGTTGATAAGTACTTCATCTTGGTATACATGTCTAACTTGGATGATAGCTATCCAGCAAAGAAAAATACATGTTTTTTAGAGGTTATGAAAGATGATAAGGAAGCTTCCCCTTCACTAGGACCTAAGACCCCTATCCATTCACCCTTCCTTAGTGATATTTATGGGAAAAACCAAGTTCTATTGGGCACTCTTCAGGTGGTGATATTTTATGTTCATGATATTTATGAAATGTCTCAGTAGCAGAGGGTTGGTTCAAGATCTAAGTGACTCAAAGGTTTAGTTATTCTTCAATGGTTTTGGCTATGTTTGCAAGCTTTGTGTTCTATTTTCAAATTTTGTTCCAATATATTCCTTGTAGGATATAATTAATTTTATGGAATGCTTATGTGGTTTCTTGGGATTATCCTATAATTTTAGAATTTCAATATGTTTTGGTTGTGTCGCTTCTATTAGGCATCTATCTTTTTTATTTTTTTGTTCTTAACCAATTTTTGGGGTGTGATTCTGATATCTTATAGTCTCATTCTATAAAAAAGCATTGGGATCCCTTTCAAAACCTCTAGTTTTATACATTAAAAAAACATACAATAAATTTGATTCTCTTTTAAACATAGAATTCCAATATCCTATGTGAATTGTAGGAAATCCATTTTAATAGACTAAATGAATTTTTTAGTTATTCTTATTATTGTTTGCATGTAGATATATTAGGTAGACCCACCGTATATTTTTATAAATTATAACACTAAAAAAATTAAATTACCATAAATTCCTCACATATAAAGTTTTGCTTGAAAAAGGGTCATTGTCTGAAGGATCATTCATTTTATGGGCACATATATATTATTTATTGAAACGATATTCTCAAATTTGACATTAATAACCTATTTTGAATAGCAGGAGAAGAATTTAAAGCATATATAGATAAAATTAATCTTATTGAAAAGTCAAAGTATTAGACTTTTAGACATGGCAAGTCAATATCTAATTAGTATTAATCGAAAAAGATCTATGGGTTGTTATATTTTCACCAAAGATAGTGGACATTTACGAAGTAACTAAATGGACTATAAAAGATAAATAACCAATGGATCCCATTGGAATTGGGATCTCTAATTCCTATATAGATCATGTATAACTCTCAAAGACTACAAAAAAAGTTTATGATGAACTAAATATTTTATCTAGATCACAAGCATCAATAACAAAGATCGTTCTTGAAGATGATAGAAGGTGAAAATGTAGTTCAACACTTAACCTAGTTCCATTATATTTTGAATAAAATTATAGGAAATAACCTTATGATGGACAATGATGATGCAAAACCTACATTGTTGAAAATCATGTCTACAAGTTTAGCTAGTATGTTATTTTCATTAAACAAGATTAATACCAAATTTAAATATCTAATTTCTTCATTAATTGAGTAAAAAAAATTTAATCAAGAAATAAGATTCACTTATAGAGGAAATTTCACTACTAATGAAGAAAAATATTACTGTTACCTCTTGAGCTAGTTAGTCATCCTTGAAGGTAAAATATATTTTTAAGAATAGATTGATGTATTTTTTGTGCAAGAAAACAGGTTATGTTATAATAAAGTATGGTCAATAAGGACAAGACTTTATTGATGGGAATTTAGAAAAAGATAAGATAATTATGGTTAATATTGGTACTAAAAGTGAATATGAATGTGGATTTATATCACATATCAATGGCCCTTCTCTTTAAGATAGTGTGGGAATACTTGTTCTTCTAATTGAAACAAATAATGTACTTGTGAACAATTGTGTCCTTATTCACAAGATAAAGATGTAGCTATGATTTTTTGGTATTTCCATAATCATAGATGTGTTGTAGATAGTTCTATTTGCCTTTTATGGTAACCTTGGTGATGGATAGTGTGTCCCCATCCATATTTAATTTAAGACCTTGGATAATTGTGCTAACATTATCCTTTATCATATGGTTAATAATTGAGTCTATCCATGTTTAGTTATGGATAGTGTTTGTCATAATCCATAATTTTATTAAGTATTGGAATACCTTTTATGTGTTCCCAAGTTCAAAATCTAATTTTTAAAACTATTATGTCTACTTCTACATTGATGTAATGATTAAGGTATGTTATGAATGCTTTAATGTTAACTACAAGTATTTAAATGTAGTTATAACATGTATGGTTATTACTAACATATGTTCTCTCTCTTTTCTACACATAATTTTACATCAATGAATAAAGGTATGCAATCAATATTCTATAAAATGAATGTCCTTGGAGAGAGTGAGGGTCTCTTTTTATCTTTCTCATTCAGCTTTAAGTGAGATGCTCAAATATGTGGTGATTAAGATTCACATTGGGCTATGACTAACTTTGTATTATATTATATGTATAAGCTCTTTGATCCCTTGTAAACATTGAAAATTATATTTTTATAATATTTTATTATTTATATCTAAAGGTTATTTACTTAAACTTGACCTAAATGTAGTTTTCAAATTGGGTATAAAATAATCATAATACCAACCATTTTTATCACTTGAAGTGTTCATAGACACCCCCTTATGTCATGTCCATTGATATCTTATGTAATTCATTTTATAAGTACTAAGTAATTGTTGATTCTATTTTTTTTATCAAAATTGAAATAAATTCTAGCAATGACTAAATGAAATCTTGATGAAAAATAACTCTATGGAAGATATACAAGTAGTAATATTTCTATTCCATGCTAATAATACATTTGGAATTGACATATTTTCTATCATTTTCTTTCAAATATTTTGGGATTCATTGAATAGTGACATGTAGGTTATGGTTTTAAAAGTTAGAAAAAGAAAGGGTAAAATAATCAATATGAATGACATATTTTATTGCATTAGTTTCAAATAAAGACATTTTTTTTTTCACCGAACTAGCCTTTGCATAATATGATATATAAGGCAATTTAAGAAATAATGGTAAATATAATTAACCACATTCTAAATGTTAAGACCCCATCCTAACATCATTTTGTAATTCTCATTTGCTTATGTAATTACCCACTTCCAATGTGGGGACCCCATCTATAATGATATTTTGTAATATTTTGTAATGTATGTGGAAAGGCACCTAGACAAGTGAGGCCATTTCATGTAACCATTATCAAGATTGTAACCAACATTTGGTAGGATATTCTAGCCTAAGTGGCATTTTGCATGTAAGCCAACTCTTGAGCTTAAGGTTAGGGTTGCATGAAGTCTTTTCTTTAAAAGCTATGAAGCCATGTATGAATGTATATTTTTGCAAGTGAATGAAATATTGAAGGAGGTTGCCCCCTCGAAGAGGCCTACAATTTAGTGTTTATTATGAGAGTGTTTATTTCTGCATTTACTTTTTATATTGTGATATTGTGATATTGCATGAATTTCTGCTTAATTTTAGTATTTTATACAAGTGTGCTTATTTTTAATAGTAGGTTCCTAACAAGTGGTATTAGAGCATTTTCTAGGTCTGAGTTCTACTGCGACTACGATAATTCTTGCCTATACACTTCCACATGTTAGGTATAATTTTATTTTTTTTCTCATTTTTGTTTTTCTTTATTTAAAAAAAAATAGTCAAAACTAGAAAAAGCAAAAAATATAGTCATTTTTTTACACTAGTTGAGTAGGCTAGAAACCTTGTGTTGGGGTTTTTTAAATATTTTGAAGGAGCTATTATTATTTTCTAAGATAGATAGCCCATAAAGCATCTAGTGAAGTAAGGGGAAATTAGGCTCCAATACCCAGGACTCATACAACACTTATGCATGGAATTTAGCTCCCATGCATCTTCGGGTGTATCAGGAGACCATCTAGTCTTGAACAAAACTTTATCCAATAGGAATTTTTTTGACCTTGTATTATCCATAGTCCATGGGACACATCCTGAACTATTACCCTCATGTACTATTAGATATTTAGATAGTATGCTCAAAGGTATGTGTGGAATCCTCCGTGGGTAGTGGTCTGAAATATTTATCCAGACACTATTATTCATCACTATGGTATAATAGAGGGCCTATGGGTATTACATAATCCCTTGCCTAGCACACCTTGATTTTGTCCAATTAAAATATTCAACCCACAAAAACAAAGACTTCTCTCTATTGAACCTACAATTTTATTTCCTACAAAAATGAGCATATAGAGAAGACTTCCCTATCATGAGAACAAACAACTGCATGCACCAAATAGTCGGTAACAAATTTTAATTATCTGTGATAATCAAAAATATTTCAGTGGTAGTAACAATTGGGTTAGTCACAGTAACAATCAGTAATAATTGCTAGAACAGTCATTAGTAATAGTAAATAATTATAAGGTTATCAATCACATAAACAAAACAAATAGTGTTAGTAACCACAAAGTACAAATAATATAGGGCTAGTGTCTGAGTAGTGTCAGTTTTCACAGTATAGGTGATATGGATAGAGACAAGATGATTATAGGAGTAGTCAGTAGTCTGAACAAGTAGAGCAGAGATAGTAAAAAAAATGACATTGAATTTTTACTCAAACAAGTATATATATTCACTTAGAGCTTATATTGACTCTAGAATTTACCATATAACTCTACATTCCATTTTTGATAGAATTGTCCTTGGCAGCTCCTAGTCAAATTTTGCACCGATTTCCCAAAATGGGCAATTTTTTATTAGTTTTGTTACGACATAAATTTTCAAAGATTAGTCAATTTGGCCAAAAATTTTGGGACTAAAAGTAGGTCCTTACTCTACACAAAATATCCTTAAGGACACATCTATGAATTTTTAAGTCCAAGTTGAATAAATTACCTCGACATCGACTTGTATCAACCATGTGATCACAAAAAGTTAGATAAGTCAATATATCTCCTCATTGAGCACTCAGATAGAGGGGTCATAAAAGTGGTTTGTACCCTAAAATAAGTTTTTTAATCTAATTTAAAATATATAGACTAAAAATAGTAACCCTTAAAATCACATTTCTATTTTTAGTAAGTCACTGGTAGTCAACCCAACCCAACCAAAATGACTACTGGTACTCATGGACACTAGGAAAATATGGAATAAGCCACAACATTGGACACCATCACAAAAAAACTCCAATCCATTATTCAATATAATCAATCAATCAAGACATATATCCAAAATTTTAGAAAAGAGTACATTTCCTCCAAAACAGATATACTTGAACAAATTCTAGAGGTGGAATCCAAGCTTCAAACTGGTCCTCAGGTTTTTGAATATCCTGAGACTAAACCATCAGGGCAAGGAAAAGGACCCCATAAGGAACATGATATTTTTCACTTGGACCGTGATACCACTTTCAAGATGCCTAAGCTAGACTTTCCAAAGTTCAATGGGAAAGATGTAGAGGGATGGTTATGTCGTATTGATCAATTCTTCCAACTCCACAATGTCCCTAAATTTTATTGGATCAAGATGGCTTCTTTTAATATTGAATCAAAAGCTTTGCAGTGGTACCAATGGTTTTTCCAAACTGTTACTAACCCTTCTTGGGAAGATTTTGAATCACAACTACTTACTCACTTTGGCCCTAGCGCATATGATGATTTCCAAGGAGCTTTGACCAAGTTGAGACAAACTTCTACAGTTCGAGACTACCAGGCCCAATTTGAAAAATTAGCTAACAGGACCAAGGGGTTGAATGAAGGGTTTTATGAGTTCTTTTATTAATGGCTTAAGGGATGATCTTCAAGTTGAGGTTAAGATGTTTAATCCAAAAACAATGATGCAAGCCATAATACTAGCATGGTTGGTTGAATCTAAATTTGCTACTCAAGGGAGGACATAAATTTCAACCAACTAAATCCTCTTTCCCTCCCAAGGTTATAAGAAATCATGAAAAAAAATATATCTCTTCAAAGTGCTTTGACCACCAAGGAAATGGATGCTCGATGAGCCTAGTAGTTGTGTTATAATTATGATGAAAAATATTTCAAGGGGCATAGGTGTGCCCAAAAGAAGTTTGTAATAGATGTAGAGGACCCCTCCAATAGTGACCATAGTGATGATGAAGAAGACACAACCAAAGCACAATATCAACATGAAGAGGAAACACATGAAGAACCTCAACCAAAAATTTTGGTCCACACTCTTGCAAGGATTACTACTCCACAAACTATGAAAGTTATGGGTTTCTTCAAAGACCAATGCCTTACAATCCTTATTGATTCAAGTAGCACACACAACTTTATTGATCCTCGAATTGCCAAACAAGCCAATTGTTACATACACACATGCAATTCCTTTGAGATCATGGTGGAAAATAGAGGGACCTTGCCTTATAAAGGTAAATGTCATAATTTCAAATTAAAAAATAGGAATTACAAGCTCAAACAAGATATGTTTGCACTTCAATTAGCGGATGTGATTTTGTGTTTGGATCTTAGTGGTTGGGTACCTTCGGCACCATCTCATGGAACTTTGCAGAACTATGGATACAATTTTCCTAGAATGGACAATCATACACTCTACATGGTTCAAAAGTAGGGCCTCCTTATATTATCAATTCCAATCATATGAAGAAGTTAAAAAAATCATCTCATGGGATCATTGCACAAATATTTTTCATCTAAGAACCTACTACAAAAATGGATCAAATTCCAAAATATTTGCAACTTGTTTTGAAAAAGCACAATGTAGTCTTTCCTAAACCAAAAAAATTGCCACCACATCACTCCCATTATCATGCCATCCCATTGGTCCTGATATCTTTTGATGTAATGATCACTAGGAGATAAAAATCACAAGATGTAAAATAATATGAAAGAAAGTAAATCTACTAGATGAGTAAAATATGTTGTAAATAGAAATGACATAAAAGAATACAATGTAGGTATGGAGGAAATGAACACTCCATTAATAAAGCTATTGAACTACATTGCACCCATAACCAATGGATGGTGATCTACATAGAACTGTACTATGCTCTAAGCTACACTATTTGACTGTCCCATGACTCTATATGAGGGCTTTCTTATATAGGAAAATAGGTTTCTTAGCCAACACTCTACATAGATGTTCAAGGGACAACTTGTACATATACAACTTGCACATTGACACTTGTGCATTTATTACATTGCATGTGTGTGAACCCAAGAAGTGTGCACCACAACTGTCCCTACTTGCAATGTTATTTTTACCAAATCAAAAAAATGAAAGCATGTGAGCACATATAATGTGAAAGTAAAAAGCAAAGAAATATTCTTTTATTAATGCTTCTAGATCTCAGTTACATGTACGTCCCTCTGAGGGATACTCATTTTTGATACAATTTATTACAAGTGGGGCAATGGTGAATGTATCCCCCATAAGAGGATGATGCGCCTTCGCAGGCCTCCTAATCTCACACACCAACCTGTCTGAGGGCTTACAGATGCCTCCTCCTAACCTCATCCTACAAGAATCTTATGCTCTGGATGCTTTGAACCAATCCTGTGAACCCGTATTTGTGAGCAAGGAAACAATAGAGCACAGTAAGTAGTACGGGCTGCCTCTTCGAAGGAGGATCTTATTAGCAAATCTAATAAATAAGATAAATGATCATGATAATACTGAAATACGAGCATAACCCAAATAATAAATGCATGGAAAGATGAGAAATATGAAGTAAATGCATTAATGAAATCAGATCTGAGCTATGACTAATTAATAAATCAAGTAGTAATGGATCTAAGCTAAAACAACGAGAAATAATGTCTAATACCCTAAAATATGCCTACGAGCCACTATCCAAGACAATGACCATGAAGTAAGCTCTTCTCCTCACAAACCAGGGACTGTAGCACTATCCTCCTTGCTCCAATTGATGTTCAAGGGTCTCCTGTTGTGTCTCCTACACTGATTGGTGATTGGGAATGATGGATCTGAATACTGATGCGTGGATGTGGCTCAGCCGGATGGTGCTCCAATGCTCCTCAAAGGGGTATAGATTGACTCTCCATTTTTACGGGGCTCTGATGCACACAATTTGAACTCTCTGTATATTTTTGCCTTCCTAGAAGTCTGCATATGTAGCCTTCCAGGTTTTAGATCTAGATCTAGGGCTTGGCTTCTTGGGGAAGCCAAGCTCCAGATCTACATGCCAACTGACTATCCCAGAGGGAAGGTTCATTCTAATGCATGGGGGAGGGGGGGTTAAGAGGGAACTCGGGGGTTCCTGGATCCTTTAGAAATGCATGCAAACTACTGTTACTACCCATGATTTGGGAATCCTGCGGTTCATGTTTCAGTGCTAGCCACTATCATCAACAGCAGCTAGTTGTGGCCGCTCTCAGCTTGAGCGGCCAGGATTGGTGGCCACTCTGGTTGATAGTGGCCAAGCCTAAATGGGCTAGAACTACCCCTTTTGAGTGGTTAGGACCACTACTAGCTCTTGGAAAGGTCCAAGATCAATCATATGGTTTGTGGATGTGCCCATATGAGTAGTCTCCTAAACATGACATGTTTTAGGTGTCTATAGATGCCCCTTTTTGGGATGCATTGTGGGAAAACATAACGTGAAGCAAAAATAGACCACCTAGGGCCACATTGTAGGGTGTGTGATGATCATTGATCTGATCAACATTGGATGCCCCAGTCATGAGAAAGGATGCACATCCTAGAATCATTGCTTCCAATAGAATGGAAGGCTTAAATTTGCAAAAGCTTGCACTCATTCATCAGAAAATCAGGTAGCTTCAATGCTACTATAGATCCGAAAGGAGGAGAGCTACAAACTTAACTATCATGTTTGCTTTTTACCCCAGCAAAGGGTAAGCTTATGATAGTTGTTGGCAATGATTCATAAGACGAACACGATTTGACAAGATCGAGTGATCCTTTGTTGACTTTGATTATGATTGTTTGAAATTTTTGACTACCCCCTCAAGCGACGAGTCGATGAGGAAAGGACAATGAATAAAGCGATGAGTCGCTTGACCAAGATGATTGATTTGGACCCTTGAAGAGGGTCGCTTTGTTGTTATAGGCAGTGAGTTGACCAAAGGGCTTATGATACCTTTGGGGCCTTTTGGGTTGACCAAAGGGCTTATGCTACCTTTGGGGTCTTTTGTGAGTTGACCAAAGGGCTTATGCTACCTTTGGGGCCTTTTGGGTTGACCAAAGGGTTATTCTACCTTTTTTTGGTTGACCAAAGGGCTTATGCTACCTTTGGGGCCTTTTGTGAGTTGACCAAAGGGCTTATGCTACCTTTGGGGTTTTTTGGGTTGACCAAAGGGCTTATGCTACCTTTGGGGCCTTTTGTGAGTTGACCAAAGGGCTTATGCTACCTTTGGGCTTTTTGTTTTGACCAAAGGTTCCTTTGGCTTTTTGTGAGTTGACCAAAGGGCTTTGATGCCTTTGGAGCCTTTTGTGAGTTGACCAAAGGGCTTATGCTACCTTTGGGGCCTTTTGTGATTTGACCAAAGGGCTTTCTTTTTTTGTATTACAAAGGGTTATTCCTTTGGGGCTTTTTTTTTGACCAAAGGCTTGTCTACCTTTGGGGCTTTTTGGGTTGACCAAAGGGCTTATGCTACCTTTGGGCCCTTTTGGAGTTGACCAAAGGGCTTATGCTACCTTTGGGGCCTTTTGTGAGTTGACCAAAGGGCTTATGCTACCTTTGGGGGTTTTTGTGAGTTGACCAAAGGGCTTATGCTACCTTTGGGGCTTTTTGTGTTTGACCAAAGGGCTTGTGATGCCTTTGGGGCCTTTTGTTTTTGACCAAAGGGCTTATGATGCCTTTGGGGCATTTTGTGAGTTGACCAAAGGGCTTATGCTACCTTTGGGGCTTTTGTGAGTTGACCAAAGGGCTTATGCTACCTTTGGGGCCTTTTGTGAGTTGACCAAAGGGCTTATGCTACCTTTGGGGCCTTTTGTGAGTTGACCAAAGGGCTTATGCTACCTTTGGGGTATTTGTGAGTTGACCAAAGGGCTTATGCTACCTTTGGGGCTTTTTGGGTTGACCAAAGGGCTTATGCTACCTTTGGGGCTTTTTGTGAGTTGACCAAAGGGCTTATGCTACCTTTGGGGCCTTTTGTGAGTTGACCAAAGGGCTTATGCTACCTTTGGGGCTTTTTAGGTTGACCAAAGGGCTTATGCTACCTTTGGGGATTTTTGTGAGTTGACCAAAGGGCTTATGCTACCTTTGGGGTTTTTTTTTACCAAAGGGCTTGTGCTACCTTTGGGGCCTTTTTGAGTTGACCAAAGGGCTTGTGATGCCTTTGGGGCTTTTTGAGTTGACCAAAGGGCTTGTGATGCCTTTGGGGCATTTTGTGAGTTGACCAAAGGGCTTATGCTACCTTTGGGGCCTTTTGTGAGTTGACCAAAGGGCTTATGCTACCTTTGGGGCTTTTTGTGAGTTGACCAAAGGGCTTATGCTACCTTTGGGGCTTTTTGGGTTGACCAAAGGGCTTATGATACCTTTGGGGCTTTTTGGGTTGACCAAAGGGCTTATGCTACCTTTGGGGCTTTTTGTGAGTTGACCAAAGGGCTTATGCTACCTTTGGGGCCTTTTGTGAGTTGACCAAAGGGCTTATGCTACCTTTGGGGCTTTTTGTGAGTTGACCAAAGGGCTTATGCTACCTTTGGGGCATTTTGTGAGTTGACCAAAGGGCTTGTGATACCTTTGGGGCTTTTTGTGAGTTGACCAAAGGGCTTATGCTACCTTTGGGGCCTTTTGTGAGTTGACCAAAGGGCTTATGCTACCTTTGGGGCTTTTTGTGAGTTGACCAAAGGGCTTATGCTACCTTTGGGGCTTTTTGTGAGTTGACCAAAGGGCTTATGCTACCTTTGGGGCTTTTTGTGAGTTGACCAAAGGGCTTATGCTACCTTTGGGGCTTTTTTTTTTTGACCAAAGGGCTTGTGATACCTTTGGGGCTTTTTGTGAGTTGACCAAAGGGCTTATGCTACCTTTGGGGCCTTTTGTGAGTTGACCAAAGGGCTTGTGATACCTTTGGGGCCTTTTGTGAGTTGACCAAAGGGCTTATGCTACCTTTGGGGCTTTTTGTGAGTTGACCAAAGGGCTTATGCTACCTTTGGGGTTTTTTTTATTTTTGACCAAAGGGCTTATGCTACCTTTGGGGTTTTGTGAGTTGACCAAAGGGCTTATGCTATCTTTGGGGCTTTTGTGAGTTGACCAAAGGGCTTATGCTACCTTTGGGGCTTTTTGTGAGTTGACCAAAGGGCTTATGCTACCTTTGGGGCTTTTTGTGAGTTGACCAAAGGGCTTGTGATGCCTTTGGGGTATTTTGTGAGTTGACCAAAGGGCTTATGCTACCTTTGGGGCTTTTGGAGTTGACCAAAGGGCTTATGCTACCTTTGGGGCTTTTTGTGAGTTGACCAAAGGGCTTATGCTACCTTTGGGGCTTTTGTGAGTTGACCAAAGGGTTTATGCTACCTTTGGGGCTTTTTGGTTGACCAAAGGGTTATGATATCCTTTGGGGCTTTTTAGTTTTGCCAAAGGGTTATGATCCTTTGGGGTTTTTGACAAAGGGTTGTGCCTTTGGTTTTTGAGTTGACCAAAGGGTTTATGCTACCTTTGGGGCCTTTTGGAGTTGACCAAAGGGCTTATGATACCTTTGGGGCTTTTGGTTTGACCAAAGGGTTTATGCTACCTTTGGGGTTTTGAGTTGACCAAAGGGTTTATGATACCTTTGGGGTTTTTGGGTTGACCAAAGGGTTTATGGATACCTTTGGAGATTTTTGGGTTGACCAAAGGGTTTATGGATACCTTTGGAGCTTTTTGGGTTGATTGCTTAACTGTTTGATTGTTGATTAGGGGAGGTATGATACCAATAATGCCCTAGTTGATGTTTAGAAAATATTTTTGTTTTGATTTTATGTTATGGATGCAATGATGGATGCTATGCCTAGATAATGATTTGATTATGCTATATGTATGCAATGTACTGGTGACATGCACTAGCTAGATGATAGATGTATGCTTTAGATGGTATGATCTAGATGTATAGATGCATTATGATGATAGATGCCTATATGGATGCAATACTTATTGTTAAATGCATGTTTAATTTTGATTTTATTGTATGCATCTAACTTATATTGTTATGATATGATAAATGAAATGTGTGTAATGCATTATGATGGTGATCTAATGTAAATGAACCTGTATGCTTTAATCACTTAAAACATAAGGTATGCATGTGATATGAGTTTAACAATCTAATGGGTGACACCACATAATGTATAGCAATCATGAATGTAAATAATAATTCTTAGCATAAGAATTAATTATTTAAGCATCCAAATGTGAGATGAGATGATGTGATATGTATGTGCTTTCTTGATGAGCTTTTGTAAATTAAAGATATGCACAAAAATAGTTAGTGGTCATCTAAATATCATTGTTGACATTCATCTGATATCTATCCTATTTCATGAACACCCTTTAATGAATAAAACCTCATAAATAAAGTTGATGATTTGATTGATGGAATGATTTGTTGCTATGAGGGGATTTTTGAGGTTTTCCATGAGACTCAAACACCCTAGTTGCTCCATCAAAAGTTGTATACTGATCATACAGAGCTTCTGAAGGATAAAGTTCTTGTTATGAAGACCTAGATACTCATTATCCCTATGTGTGCAAATGAATATATTAGATAAAACATAAGCATACCCCAGTTAGTCGGATTCATTCAGCCCATTGTTGTATTGGGGATCCTCAAATGTTTATCCTGATCCTAAGTTGGACTCAGTTGGATTAAACCACTAGGCAGTATATGACACCTAAAGCTAGCTCTTCCACATGCAAACATTGGTCTATACAAAAGTGATATGCTAATGTGATAGACATATCATCATGCATAAGAATACCTTAGTCATCCATGCTGAGAATTCTAGGGATTCAAGTTCAATACTCCCTTATTTTCTTCATATTTATTTGGGATACTTGCTCATGCTTAGTGATGAAAATCACTATTTATTTTGAATTTTTGTTTTTTTTTGAGCAAGGGATTTATGTAGTGATGATAATCACTATTTATTTTGTTTTGAATTTTTCTTTGTTTAAGATTTTTGCTTGTTTTGATTAAAGCAAGGGATTTATTTGGGTAGGGGTGAACTTGTCCTTTTGCCAATTCTCAGCATTTTTGAACCGGTCGCATAGGGGGATGAGCAAGATAAACTTTTCACCTTAGGATACCTAATACCACTTCACAGTGTTCATATTTCCCTTGTTCCAACTAGGATTTTAGTGTTTTTATTAGTGATAGGATTTTGAAATATACCAGGTGCTATCAAAACTAAACCTCATCTATTAAAAGCTAAGATAACTTTCTACAAAGTTTGATAAAACCACTAGGTATGGTTGAGTGACCGAAAAACCCTAGTATATTCCTTATAGCAATAGGAAGGGTTGTGTTGAAAAACATAGTTACACACATGGGTTATGGATGATGATGGATTTTGAAGATGCATGATTGATGTACAAATGTGGTGTCATTTGTAAGATTGTGAATACAACCTACTAAATGTAAATGCAATGGATGCGAATGCCTAATGCAATGCAACTATATGGATGCAAATGCAAATGCATAATGCAAATGTTTTTGTATTTTTGATGCTTTCAATTGTTTTTGAGTTTTTATTATTATGAATGTTTTTGAACTTTTTGACTTTAAATTGTTTTTGTGCTTTTATGTTTTGTTTTTGACCAAAGGGCTTAAGGATGCCTTTGGGGCTTTTTGTGATTTGACCAAAGGGCTTTAAGATGCCTTTGGAGCCTTTTGTGATTTGACCAAAGGGCTTTAAGATGCCTTTGGAGCCTTTTGTGATTTGACCAAAGGGCTTGGAGATGCCTTTGGAGCCTTTTGTGAATTGACCAAAGGTGCTATGCTACCTTTGGAGCCTTTTGTTTTTTATTTTAATGTATTATGATTTGTTTGGATTTTTTTGATGTTTTATACTATTTTTGTAATTTTGAATGTTTTTGAAATTTTGAATTTTATTGTTTTGATAGGGGGAAGGTATGATACCTTAGGTATCCCCTGTGTGTGTGCTACTCAATGAAAGTGAGGAAGGTGTGATACCTTTAGAAGTCTCACTTTGCTTCATTGAACTTGATGTGGATGGTGGGGAAGGTATGCTACCTTTAGGACCCCCATTGCGTATGTTTTCCATCGTAATGTAATCATCTTGCTTAGGAAGAGTGACAGAAATCAGCTCTCTCAATTGGGGCATAGACTTCTGTGGGGTGCCCCTGTCTTGATGAGATGAAATGAGTGAACCATCTGCATGGAGCTCATTTCATTCTAATAGACCTTGGACCACCTTCTAGAATGAATGGTAGCTATGGATGTCATGCCCCTGTATACGATGATACATACAATAGAGGCTTTCATCAGTGGACCCATGCTTGGGTGCTCTTTGCTTGACCTCGGGCAATACAAATGCATTTGCCTTGTACAAATTTTGAAATAAAGTCATAGTAGTCATCTCAAATGTTACCTCCTGCTGAGGTGGCTTGTTAGGCCTATGAGACTATGACTGACCTTGGGATCTCAATTGGGATGATGTAGCCTCTATTTTGGAAGGTTGAGGCACTATGGATGAACCATTTATGGGAAAAGCCCCACTATCTATGAGATCTTGAACCACACTCCTGAATCCATAGCAATTGCAAATGCCATGCCCCACTATTCGGTGATAGAGATAGTAATGGTCCTCCCTATAACCCTTAGGTTTAGCTCTATTTGGGTCTAAAGGTTTGATGTCAGGTAAGGTGATGACCTTAGCTTCCTACAACTTCTGAAAAATGTCAGACATAGACTCATTTAAAGGAGTCCAAATGCGTTGTTGGTGTTTTGAGCATGTAGCATGCTCTGGCCTAGCTTGGTAACCATATTGAGCCATAGGTATTTTGGTTGTTAGCTTAGGGGGCTCCTCTTGCTTTTTGGGTGCAAGGGGTGGATTACTGACTATGGTCACTTGTTGGTTGACAATTTGAAGTTGCTTTTTGTTGAGCATGTTGTGTATTAGAGCTCTAAAATGTTGACATACATGAATGTCATGTCCATTCTATCTATGGTATACACAATGCTCATCCTCCTCATATCCCTAGGGTTTCAGATGATTTGGATCTAAAGGTCACACCTCAGGTAGGGTGATGGTGTTTGCGACACATAATCGATTAAAAATCGATAATGCAGGCTCAAGAAATGAGGGATACTTGCTAGGTTGTTGAGGTGGTCGGGTTGGTGCTTGCTCTAGTTGAGGCTTTTCCTGTGGCTGCATAGGAGGTGGTTTGACCTCAGATGAGGGTTGCTTCTGTAATTCTAGGTTCTCAAGCTGGTTCATGATGAAGTGCAATGCCTCAGTTTTCTCATCCATTTGGTACTCCATTCTATCTATACGACTTAGAATGGATTGCAAAACTGACAAGGATGTCATGTGTATTTCTAATGATTGGTTTGAAATACCATTGTCATCACTTGAAGGAGGTGAAATATTGGGGTCTACAGGACCCCCAAGTATATGCAAATCACCAATTTATTTCATGTGAGATGAGGTGGATGCTTCTTGATTATCCACTTCATTAGTGGCATTCTCATGCTCACATTTGTGACTCAATTCATGTTCCTATTTCACTTCGTAGTTTTGAACTGTGCCAGCTTGAGTATCCCCAATCTGATGTGGGGGGAACACTTGTTTTTTCTCTTGAGGAGGCACCATGAGAAGTGAGTCAGGGGTGACTAATGCCAATGGTTTTGACCCCTTCAATGGGGAAGCAACATCTGATTGCACCACATCTTGTTTTATCTGCTTTAGAGTCACTTGGTCCTCTATCTTGTTGTTGACCATTACCATGAACTCTTGAGAAGGCACTTTTTCTTGTGTCTCATCGACCTTCTTGTAATACTTGAATGGCTCAGGATCATGGGGGACCACATACACTTGTCCTTGGTGTATGAATTTTAGGTTTTGGTGTACTATGGAAGGCACACATTCCATATCCCTCATCCATGGTCTTCCTAGCAATATGTTATACTACCTCTCACCCCCCAGGATATGGCACAATGTAGGTATCATCTTTATCCCAACCTGTATAGGTAGGATTATTGTGCCAATTGTTGGGGAAGTAGCATCATTGAAGGCCCTCAATGTGAATGTTGAGTCCGTAATGCATGAAGGTAGTAATTTTAAGTGCTTCAAAGCTATAGTTGTGATGATGTTGGTAGATGACCCAGTGTCAATCAAGACTCTCTTGTATGGAATCTGATTGATGCTTGCTATGATGTGTAGCGGAGGATCGAGTTCATCCTTAGAGATTGGCTTAATCTCCTATCTATGAAAGGTAATCATAGGGTCCTTTTGTAAGTGAATTGAACTCATTGTTGGTGTGGACTATGATAGATTATCAGCTTTAGTTGACTTTTTTGGCATGTTGGGCTGATCAAGGCATATTTTGCTTCCTATTGTAGTATTGATCATACCAATAAAACCCTCATTAGGTGGGGCTATGTGCACCTCATTGACGTGCTCAACTTGATTGTTGTTGGCCCCATGATTGGGAAGAGGATTTTTGAATATGTCGATGTTTTGCAATTCATTCTTATCCAACATATTCTGCACTACATTCTTGAATGCAACACAATCCTGGATATCATGGCCATTTTTCTGATGATAAACACAATAGAGATCTTCCCTATACCCCTTAGGTTTGGGGTAATTAGGATCTAGGGTGTGCACCTTAGGCAAGTTTAAAACCTTGGCCTCACAAAGGTGGTTGAAAATTGATGCCAAAGATTCAGGCAATGGTGTATAGTTGCGAGGTGGATGTTTTTGTTTGTCCTTGCCTTGATTCCTATTGCATTGGTCGTAATGCATAGGAGGAGGTTGAGCTTGATAGTTTTCTTGTTGTTGGCTCTGTGCTACTTTTGGAATGTTTAACATGATCTGGTTGACATGCGTAGGATTGGCCTATTGTGATTGATATCATGTGCTCTTGTTCCATTCTTTCTTGCTATAGAGCTTTAGGTCTCCTTCTTCCAACTTTATATCTTCTATCAACTTGGCTTGAGCCAAGGCTTCCTTGAATGTTTCATACTACTATAGTTGCAATAGCAATGAGATGTGTTTTGCATAGCTCTTTGTAAACATTTAGGTGAGTTCTTTAGTGGGGATGGAGAATGATAGTTTTACCATGATTTTTCTCCACCTATCCCCATAGTCCATCACTGGCTCATCATCATATTGCTTTAAATTAACCAGATCGAACAAGTTCACCTTCTTCTTGGCATCAAAGGAGAAGTGTTCAAGGAATGCATTCACCAGTTGCTCAAAATTGATGATGCTATGCTTGGGAAATTGATTGAACCATTGAGTTGCTGCACCTAATAATGTCATGATGAATGTTCTCAGCATTAGGGCATCATTATTCTCAAGATGGAAGCACACATTCATGAAGTTGGTCACATGTTCTTGCATGTCTTCCTCTCCTTTGAATTTTTCTAACCTAGGCATCTCAAAGTGCCTAGGATAAGTAGGACTCGATACCGAGGGGCATAAAGGTTGATTATGTATCTTACTTAAGGTTGGCTTCTGCCCAACTATGTCCTACTTCTCGAGAGACTTGACTCTCTCAGCTAGCACTTTGTATGCTTGAGAAGAAATGATCTCTTCCTCCTAAAGGGGTCTCTGGGGTGCAAGTGGAGGTAAGTTTCTTTGAGTACAAGGTGGTCGATTGTATTCATCGGCCACATCTATAGAATATGGTTCAGGATATTGTTGATCCTGGTCATCTAACTCTGATCTCTCATATTGCCTATGCTCAGGCTTGTTTGGCACTAAATGATCATGTGGTCAAGAAGCATGTTGAGAGGTATGGCGAATATAATCATCTACTCACCTATTATGCAGCTCAAGGTGTGAAGTAGCATATCTCTCATTGTGTTGCTACCTATACTCACTATGGGGAGGTAATTCTGATTGAGCCAATCTATTTGATCACTCTTCACGCTCCTTTAGATCAAGGAGATGCTGCTCTTCTAGGTGGTGTTCATATAATCATTGTTGGTGCAACCATTGTTGTTTTGTGCTTTCTCATTCTATGTTTTCTAAATGCTCATGCTCAATGCATAAATCCTCTAATTGATCTTGGAGTATTTGTTCTCTCTGAATTGCATCTGACCTATGTGACCGATTTGATCGGTTTTTTGTGTTGGGTCTATGACTCTGCAACTCCATGTGAGGGTTCTTGTTTGCTTCGAATTGCACAACAAGGTTGGCAACTCTCTTTCCTCGATGATTCGAGATTGCATTGATATTATGCTCTTCCCTAGGGGTGTAACCCTCATGCAAGGATGTTGTGGGGGTGTCACGTGTTCGTTGGGAACACTCATCATGGGTATGGATAGGATGCAACTGAGTTACAGTTCCTTCATCCATGATGTATTCTTCAGTAGATCTAGTAGATCTATGAGGGGTACGATCATGATATATGCTACCATGCTCAAATGTCCCATGTTGGGATCTTCTAGCACCTTGATCTAAGAAGTCAAGGTGATGGGTCTTCCAAGGTTGGGCAAGAGGAGTTCCTTCCTCGCCAATACTATGGTCAGACAACTGACATCCCCCATGTTCAGAAGGATTTGGCATTACAATGGGCATGTGAATGGTTGCCTTCCCTCTATCTTGCCCCTCATTGGGCTGATTTGAACTCTCAATGTAATGAGATGTGGTGGGTCTAGAAGTATTCTCGTTTAGGTCATGAGAAGATCTGGTGTTGGTTCTCCTGAGTGGGGTTTCTTGGTGAGATCCACTGTGAGTGGTGTTGTCTCCCTTGAGACTACCTAAAGTTCATTCAGGTATGTTTTGGGTAGGTGTGCTACCTCTAGGGTGGTCTGGGCCCTCTGGTGCATTGGGTGCAACCTCAGTCTTAGACCGGGGATGGCCCCGTGTATTGACCATAACCTTGTGAAATTTGACTTCCAAAAAATGTTGTGGGTGTTATATACCAAAATGATCAGTGTAATGAGCTGATCGCAATGGGCTATGACTCCAAAAAGTGACTTTCGGGTCAAAATTTTGTATTTTTGAAATAATTGGCCAACCGGGGCCCATGGGGAAATGCCCACTTTTAGGAATTTTTAGGAAATTTTGAATCATGAAGAGTTAGGACTCAAAATTTTTTGGAGAGGTGCACAAGGGGCTAACTAAGACAAAAAAATAAATTTGGTAATTTTTGGAGTTGTCTAGCCCATTTTATGACTATTTTAGTGCAGTTTTTCCCTATTTTCAGCTTCAAAAATAGAGTAATCATAAAACCAAAATAACTTTTTTGTTATAGCTCCGATTTGCATGATTCTCGATCCATTGGATGCAGAATCAAAAAGTAGCTTTTTTTTCAATAAATTTCCTTGAAAAATTAGGGTTAGGGTTTGGTCCCAGATCAAGGATCTTAGGTTGATTACCCAACAATAAAGAAACACACAAAGCAGACAATATGATTATCTCTTTTACAGATTAGATGTGTGTCCTAAAACTGGTTTTAGTGTGTTTTAGATGTGTTGTTGCTCTTGCTTTCTTGTTCATGTTTTGGACTTAGAATGAGGGAACTCAACCATAGTGGTGACTAGGAACACTAGTGCCAAACATGATTTCTCAAAAGAGTCTAGGGTACACCGCTTAAAACCTAGTGGAGGGTTCACCTAGCTCTTCCACTCTGAATCAATAATTGCTCCAATAGTGGGAGATAGTTTGAACACAAGTGACCTACACCAACTTAAAGGAGTTCCCTATTCTATCTAAGGATATCTAGGGGGAAAGTCGATGGAAGGAGGTGAATTCCAACGTCACCGATCTGAATTGGGGGTTGGTGATGAAATCCAACCTTACCAATGTTATTGTAATACGTGCAAGTGTGTGGGGTTATTTTTATATTTTTGAAATAGAAAGTGATGCATCAACCAACATTCATGACTACTTTCCTACATGCCTAAAAGGAATGTTTGTCTTTAGAAATATGCATATCTAATTTAATCTAAATGATTTTTCATATAATGCACTTCCTACTTTGTGAATTGAGGCCATTGGTTGGGCCACATGCAAGCAAACTAAACACACAGAAGCCTAGCATGCTGGAGACTAGGGCAGACCTTAAAAGTAGAGGCTCACTGTTCCTAGCAGTGCCTAGAGGAAGCTAAAGAAAAGTCTAAGAAACATATAATGCATTTTATTTTTCCATTTTTCTTTATTTTTCCTTAATTAAACTATGATTTTACTTGTTGTTTCTAGAAAATAAATGTAGATAGAAAAACATAAAGAAATAGAGAATGCAACCAACCTCAAATCCTGATCTGATGATGAAATGGTTGGCCTTTGTCTCTATTTTTTTGCTAGTCTATTGTTGACTAGAGTGGTTTATTATTGCTACTGATCGTAGGAGTGGCTAAGATCTGCTGGTTGTTGTCGACTAGAGTGAGTCAAACCTATTGGTCATTGTCGACCAGAGTGACTGAACCTACACATAGAAAACTTGTAAATATTAGTAAAATTGACAAAAATAAAAACTTGGTGGGGGTCCCACCATGATCACCATCTGTGTGACCTCGGGAAGCATGCACCACACTTACCCTACTTGCAATGTCATTATTATATCAAATGAAGAGATAAAGACAAGCACATATAACATGAAAGTAAAGAGCAAAGCAATATTATTTTATTAATGCTTCTGGATCTCGGTTACATGTACGTCCCTCTAAGGGATACTCTTTTTGATACAATAGATTACAAGTGGGATAATGGATGAATGTATCCCCTGCAAGGGGATGGTGCGCCTTCGTAGGCCTCCCGATCTCGCACACCAAACTATCTAAGGGCTTACAGATGCCTCCTTCTCCTGATCTCATCTTGGAGGGATCTCGTGCTCTGGATGCTTTGAACCGATCCTGTGAACCTGTATCTATGGGCAAGGAAACAATAGAGCACAGTAAGTAGTATGGGCCACCTCTCTGAAGGAGGCTCTTATTAGAAAATCTGATAAATAAGATAAATGATCATGATAATACTGAAATACGAGCATAACCCAAATAATAAATGCATGGAAAGCTAAGAAATATGAAGTAAATGCGTTAATGAAATCAGATCTAAGCTATGACTAATTAATAAATCAAGCAGTAATGGATCTAAGCTAAAACAATGAGAAATAGTGTCTAATGCCCTAAAATATGCCTATGGGCCACTGTCCAAGATAGCGGCCATGAAGTAAGCTCTTCTCCTCATGAACCAGGGACTGTAGCACTATCCTCCTTGCTCCAATTGATGTTCAAGGGTCACCTGTTGTGTCTCCTACACTGATTGGTGGTTGGGAATGATGGATCTGAATACTGATGCGTGGACGTGGCTCAACTAGACGGTGCTCCAATGCTCCTCAAAGGGGCATAGATTGACTCTCCATTTTGATAGGGCTCTGCTGCACACAATTTGAACTCTCTATATCTTTTGCCTTCCTAGAAGTCTGCATATGTAGCCTTCCAGGTTTCAGATCTAGATCTAGGGCTTGGCTTCCTAGGGAAGCCAAGCTCCAGATCTGCATGCCAACTGACTATCCCAGAGGGAAGGTTCAGTCTTGACTTGGCATGGAAGGGGTAGTCAGGAGGAACTCTGGGAGTTCCTCACCGAGATCCCTTCGAAATGCATGCAAACTATCGTTACTACCCATGATTTGGGCAATCCCTCATGGTAGTTCATGTTTCAGTGCTAGCCGCTGTCATCAGCAGTGGCTAGCTGTGGCCGCTCTCAGCTTGAGCGGCCAGGATTGGTGGCCACTCTGGTTGATAGCGACCAAGCCTAAATGGGCTAGAACTACCCCTTTTGAGTGGTTAGGACCACTGCTAGCTCTTGGAAAGGTCCAAGATCAGTCATATGGTCTACGGATGTGCCCATATGAGTAGTCTCCTAAACATGACGCATTTTAGGTGTCTACAACATGAAGTAACTAGATAAATTTCTCTTAAAGTTATCTAATGCCCCAATTATGTACCTTGGAAGATACATTTAAATGACCTAAATTATGTAATATACTCTATTTCTAACACCCTCTTGTATTACATTATTTGGGTATTGAAGACTTTAGTTTTCAATATGGATCTTCTTCTTCTTTATCTTGAACTTTGTACTCTTCTTCTAAATTCTTTGTATTCAGGTTTAGCAAGTAATTTGTGTCTTCATATGATGTAGAGTAAGTTGTAGCTGAAGCTAAATACTCTTCTTTCATTGGATGATATTTGGCTTGTTTAGATTCATCTTCCTTATCTTCTATCCAGCCACCTTTATATTTCTCTTTGCAAGTATCTCCATTTGGTTGTGATTGTTGATGAACGAGTAGGGCATGGTGCAATTGCCCTCTCATATTTTTATTTTTTATCCTTCTATGCTTGCCATTTGGTTTACTGGTTCTTCATTTTTTATGTTAGTATAATTTTGAAATACCACAATATCTTGTGAGATTTCCATTGAGTCTAGGATGTATGTATTTTTATTTATTGAGCCTATTGCTTTTATTCCATATTGATTCATAATGAGACGTGTATTGATCCCATCCATATATCCAAAGTTTATCATATATTTATTTTCTACTAGCTTGAATACTAAGATGAGATTAAATGTTAATCCAAGAACATACAATAATTTTTGTAGTAGAATATTTTGAAATGATTTCTAGGTGTTACACATCCATATACATGTATAGGATAAGTTTGGCTATTTGCAATTATTAGTCTATAACCTTTAGCAACTTCAATATATTCAAATCAT
This sequence comes from Wollemia nobilis, assembly GCA_028583015.1. Lineage (NCBI taxonomy): Eukaryota > Viridiplantae > Streptophyta > Pinopsida > Araucariales > Araucariaceae > Wollemia > Wollemia nobilis. Next base: position 7,406,693 of record JAQPPZ010016858.1, on the reverse strand, counting down.
TGTATATTTCCTGTCACATTATGACTGGCTCTTGAGTCAATATACCACATGTGTTCATGTTTTGTGAACTAGTTTCTATTGGAGCAAGTTTTACATTCATTGTATGACATTCCTTTACCCATTTGAAGAGGTTGAATTTGAAGAAATGAGATAGAATTGTAGTCTTTCTTATAGCTCCCTATATTAGGATATTTGATCCCTAATTGAAGTATATAAGCTTGATTTGATAAAACCTTTATTAATCCTTAGGTTTGTAGGCTTCCTTATGTCTCCCTATTAATGAGAGTATGACCACCTAATTTTAGGTTTTAAAGAAGGCTTATATATTTCCAACTTGATAGTATATGATAAATATTATTATTATCAAGTTTTGTAGAATGCCTTATTAATATCTTCCCACCTAATATTTTTGTATAGTTCAAGTATAGTTCAATTTTGGTTGATTTTGTACAGTTTTTATAAATATAAAAATTCAACTTTATAAAACTTTATTACTCCTATTGAACTAAGCACTTTTCAATTTTGAAGAGGTTTTAATGTTGGATTTCTTTTGTCCCTTTTGAGAAATTTTGAGACAAGAAAATTATAAATTTCCAACCTTAACAAAAAAATACTTAATGGATTGTATACTATTTGAGCAATTGTACTATACATTTTTTTCATGCTATTGAATCAATGATATTTTCCATTTTGGTTCATTGTTATTTTATATGGATTTTTTTTATTAATATTGACCACATATAGATAAATAAAAGGAGGATGCAATGGAGGAGCAAACACGTGGGAGAATAGCAACAAAAATAGGTGGGAAGATAGTAGAATAAACAATGCACAAAGGGAAAGCAACTATGGTGAATGATAATTGGGACCCCAACAAAGGGGAATCCAGGAAAGAGCTCAAAGCTTCCCCTGAATGAACCAATGAGAAATGCAGCATCCAAAGTGAGAGCAGGGGGTTGGTAATCAACAAGAACAAAGAAATATCATCATGCAATGTAGAGAGTAGATCTCCTCCCGTTCAGGCCTCTCAAATTAGCTGCGACAATATCTGTGCAAAACAATCGAAAGACCTAGGTCCACCAACCGGGTTAGATATTGGATCCCAATACCGGGAGATAGAATCAGATCTCTAACCCTAGGCAAATCCTCCTGGTTGAGAAGAGAAAGTCTCAAGAGTGGAGGACGACCTATCAAAATCCTCCTAAACTTATGCAAAGATAGTAAACCCTAATCCTATTTCGTTGACTGGTTCCAAAGCAGAGTTGCTCCATTCCAATGACAACCTTGAGATTCTTTGTGAAGTCATGTTCAAAATGCTTGATCAAAACTCAAACTCATTGGTCGATAAGTTCCTTGGGTCACACCCCAACATGGAATACATTCACAAGTGGGAAAACACCTCTTGGTGCCCAAAGGGATATTTGGAGCTGATTGCCCTTACTAGAAGTTTTTTCTAATCCGGCTAAGTGACCCTGTAGACTCTCAATGAATTCTCACTAGAGGGCCTTGGTTCTATGGTCGAAGGGGCCTTTTCCTCTATAAATGGGGAGTTGACTTCAACCCAACAACCTAGAGCATTAACTTTGCTCCAATCTGGGTCCACCTCCCTAGCCTTCTTGTTCAATTTTGGTATGAGGACATCCTTTGTGACATAGTGAGAAGCATTGGAGAGCTCATATCCTTTGACCCCCCAATGCATGCTAGAACTCGAATGACTCAGGCTTGCATGTGCATTAATGCCAACCTGGATGTTGATCTGCCATCATCAATCAATCTCATCTCCAAGGTTTGTACCTTTACCCAAACTATTGAATATGAGAATAAACCCACATTTTGTAGTCATTGTTCCAATCAGGGTCACCTTCCCTCCCAATGCCCATCTCATCCCCCTGCTACCTCCTCTCAAAGGAATTTTTGGGCTTCCAAAACCCTTCATCCCTAGGATTTCAATCCTACCCCAAACCCTCCTGGCCCCCCATTGAAGGCCTCTAGTAGTGATAAGGTCCCTTTGATCCCCCCTATAGCCTAATTGTCCCTGTATTAAATGACTTCTCCCCCCTATCCTCTGATGATCCTCCCAATAACTCCCCTAAACTAGCCTTCAACTATCTATTGCACCCACCTCCCTCCCCCCTCCCCCACTCGAGCCTCGACTTCCCCATATTACCCCCCTCCCTGAGCACCCATCCCCCTAGTCCTCTTCCTTCCTGCCCCCTCAAGAAACCTATGGTGGACATGGGATCAATTAAGAAAAGGGGTCGCCCCTCAATTCAGGACATCAAAAATAGGGAAGCCCTAGACGACATCGCAAATGGCACCCAACTCACTCTTAGGGAGTCCTCCTAGACTTTGGAGAACCAAGAATAGAATAGAACCAATATTCCCCCTCCATCAGGGAGAGGGAAGCATACATCGACTAGAATCACCAAATGAAGATCCTCTCATGGAATGTGAGAGGCCTCAATGGGTAAAACAAGTAGCACTTGGTCAAGTCCATGAGGAAGGAACACAGACCTACAATCCTTCTCCTTCAAGAAACAAAACTAGATTCTCAAAATGTTTCTTCTATTTCAAACTACATCTAGAGGGACTCTACCTCCTACTTTAGTTTAGCCAATGGGGCCTCTTGTGCCTATGGGACCCAGCCAAGATTGAGGGAACAATGTTTTCAATGACCGAAAGCTACATCAATATTTTATTCTTCAACAAGGAGGATGGGGTTCGTTGGGTCCTATCAAATGTGTATACCCCAAAATCTCCCTCCCAAAGAACTTCTTTATGGAATTCCCTCAGCCAGTTGCGAGATGTTTTCTCTGTAGAAGCTTGGATGCTAGTTGGGGACTTCAACTCCCCCCTCTTCCCCTCTGATAATAAATGAGGGACTCCAATCATTGAGAGATTCTATGAGCAGTTTGCAATATTCGTAGACAACAATGAATTGATGGATATTAATCTTAGAGGGCCAAGATTCACCTAGACCAACCATAGGAAAGGTGACCAGCTGATCTAGATGAGACTAGACCGCGTCCTCATTTCTGCCAATGCCATCCCTCTATTTGGTGATGCAATCATGAGCTCTCTCCCGAGGATTGGATCCGACCACAATCCCCTCCTCCTGGAGAGTCATCCTCAGGCCTCATCCTTCAAATCCCCATTCATATTTGAAGCAATGTGGCTCCATGACCCAAACATTAAATCTCTTGTTGCTCAATGGTGGGCCAGGCCTTTCCACGGGTCCAAAATTTCCCAGATAAGCAACAAACTTTGGCATGTAAAATATAATCTCAAAATATGGAATAAATATGTGTTTGGGAACATCTTTCAGAAGAAGCAACAGATCCAATCCCAGCTCCAGGACATTGAGATCACTATTCAGGATGGTGACCCTGAACCCACCCTCCAAGATGCTGAGAGAGTCCTCCTATCTGATTATCACAACATCCTGAGAAGTGAGGAAGTTTTCTGGAAGAAAAAATCTAGAGTAACTTGGCTCAAAGAAGGTGACTTGAATACCAAGTTTTTTCATGCCACAATAGCGAGACACAAGGGAGCAACGATCGGATCAGGGAACTAGTCTAGCAGGATGGCCAGGTGGTTTCCGACATCTAGGGAATCAGAGCAATGGTTGTCCTCTACTTTGAGGAGCTTCTTGGGCCCTCTCCTAGATGCGACTACCATACTTCTAAGAGCCTCCTATAGCATATCCCAAGGTTAGTCACTGAGGACCAAAATCGTATGCTTCTTGCTACCCTTTCTGATGAAGAAATTAGGACTACTATTTTTTCCATGCAAGGGGGAAAAGCTCTAGGTCCGAACGGTTTCCCCCCATATTTTTTTAGCACTTCTGGGACATCATAGGCTCGGATGTGGTTTCGGTGATCCAACAGATGTAGGCAGACAAGGTGGTCCTAGGAGACATCAACTCCACCTTCCTAGCCCTCATCCCCAAATTCAACCAGGCCCGCACCCTCTCTAACTTTCACCCCATCATCCTGTGCAATATTTTGTACAAAATTCTCACCAAAGCCCTGGCCACTAGACTCAAGCTCATCCTCCCCTCCATCATTTCCCCTAATCAAGGTAGCTCCATCCATGGGAGGCAAATTATTAATAGCATTATCATCATCCATGAGCTCATCCACTCCATCTCCTCGAGCGGCCAAGCGGGCTTCCTCCTCAAGATCGATATGAACAAAGCCTTTGATAGAATCTCCTAGGATTTCCTATTGGCTATCCTCCACAGGTTTAGCTTCCACCCGGATTGGATCAAGTTGATCAAAGGGTGTATTACCTCGATAAACTTCTTTTTCTAGTCAATGGTTCCCCTATAGGCTACTTCAAGAATTTCAAAGGCCTCAGGTAAGGAGACCCCATATCCCCCTTCCTTTTCATCATCATTGTAGAGGCCCTTGGTAGGGCTCTCACCCAGGCTTATCTTGAAGGGTCCATCTCGGGCATCAAACCTGCTTCCTCTCTCTAGGTTGTGTCCCACCAATAGTTCATTGATGACACTATTTTGGCTACTCGGGCCTTGGTTTCCCAAGCTCAATGCATCAAGTCCATCCTCCTCTCCTTTGAGGCTACGATAGGATAGAAGGTGAACTTTGACAAAAGCAAGCTCTATTTCTTTAACACTCTGGCAAGGCGTCAAGCCTACATTGCTGCCACCCTTGGATGCTCCATTGGCACCCTCCCAACAACTTACCTCAGATTCCCTCTCTTCGGAGGTCAGTCCAGAAAATCCCTTTGGAATCCCATCATTGAGTGCATTCAAAAAAAGTTGGCTAGTTGGAAAGGTAGCCTCCTCATCCAAGCTAGCAAGGCCACCCTTGTCAAAGCTACCCTACAGAGCATCCCCATCTTCTTCATGTTCATCTTCCATATTCCTACTAAAGTCTACAACCGCATTGAACAACTCCAAAGGAACTTCCTTTGGTCTGGATCAGAGGATAAATAGAGGATTCACCTGGTGGCTTGGAACTAGGTATGCACTGGGAAGGAGTATGGTGGCATTGGGCTTCGTAAAGTCTACAACATGAACCTGGCACTCATCACCAAGCAAGGATGGTGGGTCCTCACCAATGAAGACTCTATGGGTATCCATCATCAAAGCTAAGTACCTTTGGCACAATCCAAATTTTTAGATGATCCTCACCCAATCAAAGGATCTATGGTGTGGAACTCCATCACCAAAACAAAGTAGATTATTTGAAAGGGTATCAAATGGAAACTCAACAATGGATCCAGAATCAATTTTTGGAGTGACCCCTAGCTAGGAAGCTGCCCACTCTAGGAAAGAGAGGACCTGGTGTGTCTCTGACCAGTGATAGATACCCTCTTCAGGCAAAAAGTAAGTAATTTCCTCCTCCTAGATTGTTCTTCCTAGAAGCCCCTCCCGACCGATGGCCTCTCAACTAACCATAAAATTGCCTCTACTACCCTATCTGATCTCCTCTACCTCTGTGTCATCCCCTCATCCCCTGTGGAGGACTCCATCCTCTGGGATCCCTCCCCTTCTAGCATATTTTCTATCAAGTTAGCCTACACCTTATCCGAGAACCCCGAACCCCCCTAGTTCCCATCCAAGCTCATTTGGAAGCCTCACCTCACTCCCAAGGTCAATTTTTTCCTATGGCTATCCATCTAGGATAAGATCCTCACCATCCCCAACCTTCATCATCAAGGCCTATCCCTCCCCAATCGTTGCTACCTATGCCTCTCAAATTGTGAGTCCACCCAGCACATTTTCACTTCCTACCCTTTCTCCCTTTCCATCCTCTCCTCCCTATTCTCCTCAATTGGCATCTCCTAGGCCCCACCCCTTTGGCTCAGTGATCTCTATATTCAATGGTCGAACCATTTCATAGGGCACTTCATAAATACCTTTTTGTCCTTTTGCCTCTCGCACTTCCTATGGGAGATCTGGAGAGAGCACAATGCTCGGGCCTTCAAAGATTCATCTCACAAGGTGAACCACGTCCTTGCCAGGATCATTGCTACTATAGCTGAGAATGTGTCGATCACTCATTGTAAAGATGACCCGAAGCCCCATCCTAAAGGAATCATAGCATCCACTCTCGGCATCCTAGAAGGCATTCATAACCAGACCCCCCAAGGCTAATCGCTCCCTCGTCAAATGGACTCCTCCACCTCCAGGCTTCCTCAAGCTCAATTTTTATGGTGCAATGAAAGGAAATCCAGGATCTAAAGGTGCAGGGGGAATCATCCGAGACCATAAGGGAAACATCATCCCAGCCTATGTGGAGAACTTGGGGATCAATTCCAGCCACTTTACTGAGGCTCGGGCTCTCTACCAAGGCACCATCCTGATCCACAATCTTTAGGTTCCCAACATTGTAGTAGAAGGTGATTCCAAAAACATCATAGCTAGCTTGTCCCCTAGGTCCTCCACTTCATCGTGGAATATTTCCAATATGATTGTTGAATTCAAGCAATTGTTATGCTCTTTCTCAAACTCGAAGGTGACCCACACCTATAATCGTGTGGCTAACCAGATAGACAACATTGGCATCTCAGAGTCTAGCCTTTGGGTGTGGACTGACTCCTTCCCCCAAGTGATCATCAACACCAATTGCTGACCTCACCAACCAATGAGTTGAGGTGGTCTAGTGTGGAAAATCTTCACCATAGGTTTCACACCTGAACTCGCATTCATAGATTTATTTGTCAAAATAGCACCAACATGGCACATTCCCTTAGTGACACCTTGAGGATGACCTTAGTTCATACCTCACATGTAGATTTCTTTAGGGTGAAGCTTCTCCATGTGGTTCTTTCCAACCTTTGCATGAGCAAGTTTTTTATAATCATAGCTAGTTGTCTTCCCATAATTGGAGGCTTATTCACAATATTGATATTGTATGGAACCGAAATAGTTATTGTGCTGAAAAATTGTCACCTTAGAACTAACTTCACTCCCATTTTTTGTGGTGACACATATACATGGCCATTATGTTTGCCCTTGATGCTCGTGTCCTTTATTGGATCACTGTAGTGGTTCCCAAGCCTCCTAGCTACTCAATGTGTTCCCTTAGTTTTAGTTGATCTATGCTTGCTCTCCACATCATTTCCATTGCCATTTTTTCTGGATGCATTATTAACACTAATGTGGGCATGGATCTTTGGCTTTTTTGCCTCGTTGTGACTGCCCATGTCACCCCCTTGATCTTATCTACAATTTTCACCATTCCATCAAGGATGTTCATCCCAATCATCATCATCCGTACTCATCCACCCCTATAGTTAGTTGTGGTGTCATGTCCAAGTGCCTCCACCTAGCCCTTCCTATTTTTTGGTGTGCCCTTCCACCCATGCCACCAAAAATTTCACTTGATTTGGGTGATTTCGAGAATGAGCTGCATTGGATGGGGGACTATGGTAGTGGTCTAGCATTTATTTATTTCCACCACCCTTCATTCCCATCATGTTCACCACCCTCTCACCTTCTATCATTTATTCATAATTTGCCTCTTTCAAGTTTTATCACCATGGCCAAAACCAAGCCTGCATCCCTCCAGTTAACCCCCTAGTCGAGGATATCTTCTGTAACCATGACCTCCTAAATATTTTGTGGTAGTTTCATGGGGCTGAATTAGACCTGTCCATGGAATAGAGGACATGTTGTCATTTGAGGTATGGGTTTTACTATTACGGTGAACCTCTTAGTGGAGGTAGTTGGCCTTCCCAATGATGACAAGATCATAAACCAGGAGAAGCATTCCCTTTAAGGGAAATTGGATTTATTTAGAGATAAATGGGAATCCCTGGGCAAAGAGAAAGGTGGAATTGTCAAAGAGTCACTCCAAGCCTTGAGACACAGTGATGATTACTATACTACAATACTTCACTCTCGACAATCCATCTACTGTACTACAAAGTTTCCATATTACTTTTTTAAACCATCTCAGATGAAAGGAAAATATTAATATCCTTGAGTACATTTTTAGGTTGGTGGAGAGGTCGATGCTAAGCATTAAGAGGGGGCCTCCTCCTGCCCCATCCATCAGGGCCTTCATCATGTGTTATTCAAGTTTGTGGTGGTAGAACAAAACCATATAGCAGTGATATCGGTCAGACCTCCTCTTGCCATAGGATAGATTGGTCCCCCCATCATCGAAGGGCTAGTCTCCCCTCCCCTCCTCATTAGAGGGTAGGCCAATGTTGGAGAATAATTTGGAGAAAATTCCCTAGCCCCCCTCACCCATCGATATCCCAGGAGTAGTAGCCAGGATGGATGACACCTTGATTTATCATAATATTGAACCCCATCGGTACCCCATCTGCACCAATGCAGGAAGTAATAAGAGAAAGGCTCCACTCATTATCAATGATGTATTATATTATTCCATATCCTTCCATACTAAAAAATATGATTTGGCTAGGTTTTTGGCTCAGAGCGAAGGGACCTCTATGTAGGCTCCCCTCTTGGCTTCGTGCATGATGCACTTTTTGGGCCTCACTAACCATGGACATATCCAAGAGATTCAGGACCTAATCAAAGTGCTAGGATGAGTGGCTAGAACCATCTCCTCCCTCTTGATGTAGGTGGATTCCCTCCTCAAGGAGTATAAATGCCAATTTGAAATCATTAAGGAATTCAAGAGTTTAGTGGGGAAGAACCCTGCTGAAAATGGCTTTGGGTCCAATATGTGATTTGGGGCACAGGATAACTCCCAGTGGTGGGGACCTCCCCCTAGTGGTCCTGTTCTATTTCTTTATGTTTGTGGTTTGGTCTATAGTTCACCCCTATGTGTGTTTCTGATAGTTTCAAGATATTCCCCTACATGGGCTTCTATATATAACTGGTGGTGCCCCTACATGGGCCTTTGTTCTGTAGTTAGATATTGTTGCCCCTACGTGGGCCTTTGTTTTGGTTTCTGGTTTACGAATGTAGTTTTTTCTATTTTTTGTTATGATGTATTTCTTAGTGTTTGAATTCTTCTATGGAGCTTTTGGGTTTTCTCTAGTAATGTAAAATGTTACGAAGCCCTTTCAAAACCCTTTTTACCAATAATAAAAAAAAAACTTAATAACATTTTTTGTAACCTTTAAGATTTTATTAAATTGTTTCTAATTTCCAATACCTACTTTGATTTTGTAATCCCTAACACTACCAAATTTATAAAATTAGAAAATTAATAATATTTTCAAAATATTAAATAATTTAATCCCAATAAGAATTCCTTATTTCTCCTAGGTTAAATTGCAAATATTATTTCAATTTGATAAGTTATTCATTATATTTTTTTCTTCCAAAATCTAAGATTTGACCTTAGCTTATAACCCTTATATCTCCCTAAAGTGAAATAAATAATAAATGGTATTTAAACCTTACATTTGAATGTTGTATCACCGCACTGTATGTCCTCATTTGGTGCTAGAAATATTGCTTATGCTTTGGAATTCCCTCTCTTTAATGCTAAAACATAGGTTCTACAAATATGGAGAGGTTTGACCTTCAATACTAGGATATTTTAATGCTTCATATTCCTTCCTTCCATGTTGTACTTTGCTATTATTTAACTACACTTTCCTATGCTTGACAACTTTGGACTTGAGCACATTTTTATGGAAAAAAGATCTTTAACTTTGTGAAAAGTGTCACATCCATTACGTATGAGCACTCCACATTTCTTAAAATACTTATTTACTTATTTGACACTTCTTATTCACTTTGTAATGTATTAGCACTTGTTTGGGCACTTGTGTGAGGCTTGTGGAAGACAACAAGTATCACCACTTGATATTTCCTATAACTCCTGCATGAGGTTTCTTGAGCATTGAGAGATGAATGACATCTTAGAAATTTTATGCCAAGTGGAATTCAAGATATCTACATGAATTCCTTTGCTATAACACTTCCAAGGAGAATATTATAACTCCTTTCATATGCCTTTCCTTATCTTGCTTTGTTTCTTGGACAACAAGCAATATTTTCTTTTGTAGGTGAATTGATGAGATGCTATGGAGCTTCAAATGGTGATTTTGGTGATTCCTTTGGTGGATGATCTTCTCCAAGTTTAAGAACTTGAAAGTAGAACATTTTCTCCTTGTCTTCTATGCCTTCAACGTGTTGATTCATGTGATTATTTATAGTGTATATAGCCTCTTGTTATGTTGTCCATCCCATGTTGGTAGAAGTAGATTTTGATACCTTCTCTTTATAGATGATAAATATTTTTGTATACATAAATGTAGCTTTATAATAGTCTTATGTGGGCTTTGATTTTGTAGGTTCGTACATCCAAAATATGTGAAGAGTGAGCCCTTTGAGTGGCTCCTTTTTCTATGGAATAAGAGTGCTAATATTCGGAATTACTTGGCTAGATTACCCTATAGATATTTTGCCTTTTGAGGCACCTTCAAATATGCTCTCTTCTTGTGTATAACGTATTGTAGAAGTGCAATACCATGTAACCTTATATGTATATAAAACCTTCTTTATTGCACACTTTCTTGCACTCTTTTGCAGGTTTGGAATTCTTTTTTTGTAGCATATTTTTGAATTCAAATATGGGGGTTTTGAGGATGTCTCTTTGGCTAGACTCCTTACCCTTTTTGTTTTGATACTTTGATTATAAATCCAATCCCTTAATTATGTTGATAGAAGCTTATTTGTAGCTGTAATTTTCTTCCCTTTGTACCATGCAATTAACCCTATAATACTTTGGATTTGAGATTCACCAAGTCTCAATATTTGAAGATTATTTTTCTACCTTTAGTTGGTTTCTATTTGGATTGTACTAACCTATTATGGTGGCTTTCATTGACCACTATATGTTGCATATTTCTATACTTTAACAGTTTCTATAGACACTTGATTCAAATCAGATTTTGTACTCTTCTCAAGTACAAAAAACTAATCCATTTGATATAAATATAATAGTGCAAATGAATATAATAATATTTCACTTTTAATGCACTAAAAATTTCACCATATCACTCCAATAAACTCTTAATATAATGCACTTAATCAATTTACTACAACTAATCAAGCATAATTTGAAATAAACCTTCAATAATTATTTACTAATTTCACTACAATCAATATTATAGGACTTAGTCTTCTTTTTATTTTTTCAAAGTAGATGATAGGTAGTTGATATATGTAATACTACAAATATAATCAACTCCCAATTAATGTGCAAATGAACTTTATAAATAAATTTTCTCTTTTTGCACTTTTTGAAGACTGTATCCACTTTTTCTTCTTGCAAATTTAATCTAAATTAATATGTTATAACAAATCTGATAAGTAATCCAATCAACAAGTTTATTTGCACCAAAATTTGCTTACCTTATTAAATATTTTGTAGTTATTTTGCTGATTTTGTAGAGGATGTAAATATTGGTGTCTAAGATCACCAATTTTTTGCTTCAAGTAGGATCTTGCAGCATTTTTTAGAATATATTGAATAGCTCCTTCTTCGTCAAAATATGCCCTCAAAATTTATTTCATGAGCCTAATATTTGGTGGATTTTTCTCCTCTTGTGGTCTCCTCCTGTTGTAGATTTTAAGAAGTCTTTGTCTCTAAAGTAGTACCTTATTGCTATGAGAGGTAATATTCAAATCTCCTAGATTTGGTGAGCTTATTCTATATTAAAGTCTTCTTGTCAAATTTTAACTTCAAGCATGATCTTATTTTCAAGATTCTAAATGTCTTGAGGTATTCACTGGATTCTTCTTCTAGGATTTGAAACTCCTTGTCAAATTATTCTTCTCATATTTGGCACTCCTTGCCAAATTTTCCTTCTTTTGGATTTGTTGTTAGATGGTGATAATTCTCCCAAGTCCTTCACTATCACGGGCTTCTTCTTGGTAGTGGATTTATCTAGTGAGTTCTCCTTTGATGATTTCTATAGTAATGCTCTCTTAGCCTTTTATTATATTGTCATTGAGACCTTCCAAAGGTCTTTGATATTGTAGCTTTTGCTGGTCTTCCTTGAGATTTTCTCTTCAAATTTTTTCTCCTTGAAGTGTTAGTGGTGATATCTTCTTCTAGATCTCTAATTCCATTGCTTTTGAATGCGAGTAGGACTCTCCTAGTTGTTGTTCTTCTTCTTCTACTACTAGAAGTTATTCAATGAGATCTTCTCTCTCTTCATTTTTTCTTTAGGTGCAGATTTGATTCTAAAGAAGATACTCTTCCTAACTTTCTTGTAGGAAGTTTCCCAGCTCACTGAATCTTCTTTTCCTACAACAAAAATATTAGTAATAAAATCTTAATCTACTTCTAAATCAGATATTCTTTTTGAATTCTTCTTCAATATCAAGGCTTCTAGAGCCTTTTTTAGTATCTAATATTTTATGGCCTTTTTAGTATCAAGGCTTCTATGGTATTTTTAGTATCAAGGCTTTTGTGGCATTTTTAGTATTAAGGTTTATGTGGACTTTTTAGTATCAAGGATTCTATGGTTTGTTCTTCAACTATGAATTTCTTCAATCCAGCAATGAAAACCTTTAGTCTCCTGACTTCACAACGACTCTTCACTAGAAGTATTATTTCGTAGTATTCTTCTCTTGCATAAGGAACTAATATCTACACTATGAAGACATGTTGACCTTCGAGCAAAAAATTTGGAGTCTCCTAGAATTCTATTGTAGGAGGAGTCTCAATCCTCTAAGAATTAATTTTATACAATAAAAGAAACTTTAGGTAATAATTAGCAAATTCCAAATATCCTAGATGATCTTCACTAGATGATTTGTCAATCTAGTGGATTGAATGTTGAGTCCTAGTCTTCACGAGTTTTTTTTCGTAGCTATGTGGAAAAGACTCTAGTCAAATGTAATATCAATATTTTTGGAACTGATATTTATTTTAGTCCTCACTTGGGCTCTCCCTAATTCTACCACATAGACTCTTCTGAGATTTTTTGATAGTGGCTAGTCTAGTAGCACGTCAGGTTGAAAAAAAACTTAGACTCAATAATAATGGTGATTTTCCTATTGACATACTATGGCTATATCTATAATAGCTCTCATACCATTGTTAGCTTTTGATGTAATGAGCATTTGGAGATAGAAATAACAATATGTGGAAAAATATGAAAGAAAGTAAATATGCTAGATGATGTTGTAAATAGAAATGACATAAAAGTGTAGATACTAAAATTGTGTCAATTCAATTAGAAGATCAAAGCATTATATAATTTGATACCATACGACCCCTTGGTCAACCCTCAAAGGTTACATAGTGGTCCTAACAACTTTTGGGAGGTCCTACCCCACTTTTGGGAAGTTTTGGGCCATGTAGGCATGGTTTTCCCACCCTGGTATGACCACAATCCATGGTCATACCACCCAAATATGGCCACTAGCGATTCTTCTTGGGTGGAATAGCCATGGTATTTGACCCTCAAAATGTCAAAATTAGGACAAATGGTACCCAAAAACTACCCTTTATCATACCTATTCAATCATGATAGTGAGAGGGTGCATAACTCTCATGACATATTGCAGATTGGAGGTCAAAAATAGATATTCCTTCCCCTCCAATGCATGGTGACCTTTGGGACTAATGGCAACCCTTGCCTTGCATGGCCTCACATACCCATTTGATAAAATGCCCTCTTGGACTATAAAGTGGATCAATTACACCCAATTTCAAAGAGTATTCTTTATAACATTCACAACAAAGTGCTGTTGATTTTTATCCCCACCTTATTATTCATTTTGCTTTGAGATCTTCATCGAGCGAAGGAGGTTTTCAAGTGATTAAAAAATGTACAATATATTTACAAAACCAATACATTTGAGTGAATCATATCCCCAAATTTGTCAAAAATACCCCTGAGAGTGTTTTGGACCAATTCCTAAAGGAATTAGTGGTAAAAACCACCAGATTTGGTGGTCGTCCCACCCTAGGATGACCCCCAAATTATGATAGTCCTAACCGTCCCACCCTAGGATGACCACAAACTGGAGTACAATTTTATTACTATTTTTGCATAGGTCTATTCTAGATTAGATTATATGCTTTTTATTCAAGTTTTGTGCCATTTGGAGTTGTATTGCTTCTGTTATCATGTTTTTGTGATTTGTAGGTCTGAATGGTTCACCTCAGGACATCCACAAATATGAGCATGATTTTTTTACTATTTTTAATTAGATTATTTACAAAGCACATAATATTCATGGATCTCAAAATTGGTTGCATTTGGAGCAATTTTAAATATTCTATTGCACTCTTCCTCTTTCAATATTATTGATGCATGCATCCTCACGATTTCATCTTAATCTGCACATGCTTTTGGTCAACTTCAATTTCTTGTGTGTAGATCCAGGTATCACAATACATAAGGAAGGATAAACATGCTAGAATAGTTATATAACACTTTGTGATGGTATCGAAAGCTCACTCACCTCAATTGTGAGTGCGAGGAAGACATTGGAAGCGCACCTTAGATTATTGGAAGGATTTGATCCTTTGATTTTTGTATTGAGTGTATCAATTGAGAGCTCTCAAAGAGACATTTTTTAACTACTTAGTTGACATTTATATCAATATAAGGAGAACCACCCATTTCTTTCATACATGTGTTATTTTATGCTTGTTTGAAGTGTCACTTTCACAGTGCTTAGATCACGTAGAACAATAGATGCATGTTATTTTCCCTTGCTAGGTGCATAATTTTTCTGCTTTATAGTGGTGATCATGGTGGGACCCTTATACCATTTTATTTTTGCAATTTTTAACCCTATTTATTTCTTTTGGATGTTGTAGGTACTGGTCGTTTTGGCCTAAAATAGCCCCTGATTTTCTAATTGGAACACCCAAGGATGACCACAACAGCCATACCAGGTAGGGATGGCCTCAAAATTTGTAGCTCTTCCACCCTAGAATGACCACAAAATAGAGGTTTTTCTACTCAAAATTCTAGAAACAAAGCAGGATCTTAGGCTATCAAGGTAAGTGCCTAAACCTTCACTTTGCATTTTTACTATTTAAAATTGCTTAGATTTGGTTTCTATTGCTTCCCTTGTTTTCTTGAAAGGTATAAAGATAGATTTCACTTTTCCATAATTGCAAAAAGAACAAAAAAATAAGAAAAACAAAAAATAACTAAGTTATGAGCCTCGAGAATGCTCATTTTTTGTACCACTTTCCTTATAAAAAAGTGGCACTTATTTTTATAGATATATATATTTTATGAAAATTATATATATATATATATATATATATATATATATATATATATATATATATATATTTAGTAGTTTATTTTACATGTTATTTAATATTTGTCTTTAAGTGTATTTTGTGTAGATTTCATGGAAATTGTTGCATTTTAGCATGTTTTCATCGAGGTCCCACTTGGACCTGGAACTTGTGATTTCTTGAAGGTAAAACATCTACGGTACATCAGTGTGAAGTATGAAGTTAGGCACCCAATTCCATTTGAAGTGCCCAACTTCCATTTGACACTTAAATTTTAGGCACCTCCTTCCCGTTAGGCACCTTCTTTCTGTTAGGTGTCTGCTTCCTATTAAGCACATGTTCCCGTTAGGTGCCTGCTTCCCTTTAGGTGCATGACTCCCATGTTGGCATCTACTTCCCGACTTCTACATACAAGGTGTCTGCTTCCCTACTTCTGCATATGAGGCACCTAATTTCCACTAAATCTAAATTCCAACATGACTCTGTGGTTGGTAGTGTTGTGGTTAATCCACAACACACCCCAAGATTGGGGACCCACCTTGTTGCAGGTTTTCAAAGAAAATCTCACTGACCCAGATGCCAAAAAATGAAGAAAAGGGGGCAAAATGTGCAAGTGTAGAAAAGTGTCACGAAATCGTGACATGTCGCACCGTCGTCACTGAAAAAAAGAAAAGTGTCGCGATATCGCGACATGTCGCTCCGACGCAGAGAAAATGGTCACGATTTTGCGACGTGTTTTGACGAAGTGTACGGATGATGAAAATGGCAGTGAAATCGTGACATGTTGCTCCATCGCGGCCCAGAGAGGAGAGAGAAAGGCAGAAGGAAAAACTGTAGCGAAATCGCGATGTGTCACAAAATCACGGTCAACATGGTCAACGACAACAGGTGGGCGAAAATGTCGTGAAATCGCGACGTGTTTGATTTTCGTGGCTTGAAAGTGGATAGAGGGCACAGGGTAGAAAATGGTCGCGAAATCATGACAAAACTGGGATAGAGGTGCATAGCTCGAAGAGGCATCGTGAAATCGTGACGTGTCGCATTTTCGCAGCGCAAGTGGATAGAAAGGGCCGAAGGAGAAAATGGTCATGATTTCACGACGTGTTTTGCCAAAGTGTACGGACGAAGAAAATGGTCATGATTTCACGACATGTTTTGGCAAAGTGGCCCGAAGGAGAAAATGGTCACGATTTCGCGACGTGTTTCGGCAAAGTGTACGACTGATTAAAATGGTCACGATTTCGCGACGTGTTTTGGCAAAGTGGCCCGATAGGGAAAATGGTCACGATTTCACGATGTGTTTTGGCAAAGTGTACGGCACAAATAAGATGTCGCGATATCGCAACAGAAATGAAGACCATGCCCGAAGCAGAGAAACGGTCGTGATATCATGACAGAAATGAAGACCATGCCCGAAGCAGAGAAATGGTAGTGATATCACGATAGAAATGAAGACCATGCCCGAAGCAGAGAAACGGTAGCGATATCGTGACAGAAATGAAGACCATGCCCGAAGCAGAGAAACGGTAGCGATATCGCGATAGAAATGAAGACCATGCCCGAAGCAGAGAAAGCGGTAGCGATATCGTGACGGGTTGCGGTAAGATGGCCCGATGGGTAAAATGGTTGCGATTTCGCGACGGGGTTACAGCCAAAGCGTACGGAGAATAAAAGCGTCGCGATATAGCGACATGTCGCGATATCGCTACGAAAGCAAAGAAGCAAGGCCATGGGCTATTTTTAGTCGAGATTTTCAGGGACCGTTACTGAGAATGCAGAGAGCGCTAAACACATGGAAAAATGCATGAGGATTAGAGTAACGCTTCGAATCGACAGTTGTTGGTCGTAGAGAAGATCAAGCATTGCAAATGCATGTGAAGGGTTAGAACACCAAGAGGCAGGAAACTAAAACGAAGCAACCTATAAACTGAAACAAAGCGTCACAGAGCAGCTGAGAGTAGCAACAGAAAGTTTAAATAGCAAAAATGTAAATGGATACGGGGCTGGAGATTGTAACAAAAAAGGACATTATTTGTTGAAATAAGGGAGTTATTTGGTAGAAGCGACTTTTTTGTGTAAAATCAAAAGGAGATCGAAGCTAAGACTACTGTTTTCATTGTCAATCTTTCCTTTGCATCATTTTTTCTTGTATCTATTCGTTTACGCCATGAGATGGGTTACGATAGGTGAATGATAGAATGATGCAGTTATGTTCTTTCCTTAGATTCTTGCATCTGATCTGATTGGATTGTGTGTTAGTACAGGTCCGCTCGGTCGGGTTGTCTTAGAACTTCATCTCTTAACTTGGGGTTTTGCAAGGAGGAGATTGCTAACCAGATTAACATCCTTCTTTGGTTTTCCAGCTGATTTGTATAAGAACATGTTCTATTTTAGTTCCTGATATGTTTAATCTCATATTAAAGACTAACGTTAAAATAACAGAATGATTAAACAAAGATAAAATGAATCAATTAACATTAGAATAAACCATTAATGTTAGAACATTAGAAGGATTTTTGTTGCATGATTGATTATTTTAACAAATTAGGGTTACAAAGTTGGCTGTGAATCAACAAAGGCCCCTTGTTAACAGTTACTTGCAGGATTTGAATTATTCTGGGATATATTTGTTTATGTGCATTAAGTTGAAATCGGTTTTATGCATATAGATATCTGTTCCACAAGAAGCTTGGAGAAATAAAAATTAATAACTTATTTCTTTGCAAGAAAGAGTTTCCTGTCAGAAACTCTAGTTGTGTGGTCATTTTGTTGTGAGACAAAATATTCACTAAACATTTTGGCGCTAGAAGGAGGGCCTTCTTTATTGCTTTGTAATTTTGATTTGTTCTAACAATTAACATGGGTAGTTTTTTTTCCACCCATTTGTGCTTGTAGGTATAACATTTAGATGTTTTATTTGGCAAGTGAGTTGAGAGAAATATTTTAGAGTTCTAGAGTTTCCAAGCTGGCCCAACCTGAGTACATAGCTACAAGGTCTAAAACCACAGGGGAAACTATCTTCCAAATCCTTTCTCCCACTGCTAGGAGGCCGAAAAATAAAACATTAGAGGTCGAAATACCACCCAGTATACTTGAGTTAGGGATTTCTTTAGACTCAAGTATGTCTAGCGGGCCTGAGCCCTTAATTTCAAGTGCGACAGTAGCACCAGGTGTATCTATCTCCACAGTTCCAAGAGGTTCCATTGTTTCCACAGGTTTAACACCTTTGAATAACATGGCCCAGCAGCAACAACAACAACAATAGCCACCTGCCCTTTGGTATGGTGCTCAAAGTTCCCCCTTAGATATTCCCGGGGTAGTCCATGACTTGCCTAGAAACATTGAAAGGGGATTACCCAAATTCATTCATGATGGTCCCACAACAGCAGAAGATCATGTCCAAATCTACAAATATTACATGTTTAGGCAAGGGGTTACTCACGAGGACGTTGCTTGCCGAGTTTTCCCTGCTAGTCTAGACCCCACGACCAATGAATGGTATCGAAATCTACCAGCAGGGTCCATCACTTCATGGGCCCAATTAGAAACCGCCTTCATAAGCCAATTTAGAATGTTAGTGGATCCCTCCATAATCTATAATTTGTTCGTATCATGCAAACTATTAACCAATGAACCCATACGAACATTCAATCAGAGGTTCCAAAAACTATACACGAATGTGACTCGTCACTTTGTGATAGATCTTACGGTCGCCTTGCAATTATATTTTAGAGCCTTAGATCCTTTAACGTCTTTTTTGACTATAAGGAACCCTCAGGTTACGACGCTTCCTTTGGCCTATGCAGAAACAATGACTCTCGAACAACAGATGAACCTACCAGGGGCAGGATTGTCTCAATTGACTGGGATGGGACAATATGGTCCATACAGTCAATTTGCCATGATGAACCAGTTAATGGCACCATAGGTCCCTATGATGAATAATTTTCAAACACCCGCTCAAGTGGCACCATTTCAAAGTTATCCGAATGCCTCAGTCCAAACGCAGGGATTAATTCAAAATAGCTCGATGGGTTTGCCTGGGTTCGACATGGGCAGTAATTTGTTGACCATGCCGGGGTTTGCTCCCATTAGCACACCAAGCCCAACGACTTATCCAATAGTTACTCCCATTCAAAGTGTGAATCTAGGGTGGAATCCACCTGCCCAGACCCAAGCTATTCAAAATGTGAATCCAGGATGGAATCCACCTGCTCAGACCCAAGCCATTGTACCTATTCCAGAGGTGGCTAATGCAGCAAACACAACTGGACCTAGAATTACAGTGCCTCAACCTCAAGGGTCTGAATCCGCCATAGAAAACATGAAGGAAACCTTGGCCAAAGTTTTGGTCATGGTAGGAAATGTCAATAAAAAAGTGGACCAAGCCATGGGTCATAACCGGCCTCATAACCATAGAGGAAAAGGAACATACAACACGCAGCCGAATAATGGGCGAGTACCCAATCCCGTAGCCAATCAGGCAGATGTCTCGAAATATTTTGGAGAATCGGGACCCAGTGATAATGATTGTATGCACTGTGGCCACGGGAAGCATGAGTCTATATTGACTGAGGTTATACATTCCCAAGAAAGTGAAGAAGAGGAGGATGTAGAATTTTTTGGAAGCAAAGATGAAGAAACCTTGGAAGTTCATGCCAACAAATGTTTTGGGAAATGAAATCACAAATATTACACTAGGAGTTCTAAGGAGCCCAAAACTTCCTCTACACCTCCAAACAATCAATTACTCCCTCCCCGATTTTAAAGGAGAGGTCAATCCCCCTCCTCCATCCATGGTGGAAAAGTCTAAGATGGTGCAAGATATGCCAAACTCGGAAAAACCCACTTATGACTTAGTGGAAGACATGAAGAAGACTAAGGCCAACGTCTCGATGTATGACATGTCCCGATTATTAGGCCAAGAAGTAAGTTCACCAAAGAGATTAAATCCATCTGCCCAAGTTCATGAAGCCAAAAGTGTTGAGTCCCAAATGGTTTTACAAAAGGAAAAAAGAGATATACCTCCTTTTTTGATAACCATTAGAATTGCCGGTAAAAACTTGCACAATTGTTTAATAGACTCAGGGGGCCTCGGCTACCATCATGCCCCTAGAAATCTGTAAAAAATTGGGACTTACACCAAAGCCCTCTAGAAGCAGGGTGGTGCATCTGGATAGATCAACCATGGAGGCAGTGGGAGAATTGGGTGATGTGCTTATTCAAGTCAATTCAAAACCTAGGGTTCAACAACGCATAGACATATTGGTGCTCGACATTCCTATCAAATATGGCATGGTTTTGGGAAGAGATTGGAGTAAAAACCTAAACGGTTACATTGTGATAGATTCTTCACATATGTGGTTGCCTTGGAGGGGAGTGGCCAATAAAATTCAGATTGATAGTGAACCCAGGCTTAAAGAGATGATCATAGATTACAACAAACCGAATGAGATCCAGTACATTGAAGCGGAATTGGGAGCATATTGTTTGGACATAGAAACACCTGAAAAATACCCAAGATGAAAGGATTGGGTGCAACATAACTGAGGGACACCAGGACATTTGGACTTTAATATTTGATGGATCCAAGTCTAGGCAAGGAGCAGGAGCCGGTATTGAATTATCATGTTCGGACAGAGAGCCTACGTTCGCCGCATATAGACTACAGTTCCCTGCCACCAACAATATGGCAGAATATGAGGCCTTGATTCTTGGACTACAATTGGCCCTTCGGAAGAAAATTAAATATATCAAGGTTCTTGGTGATTCGGAACTGGTGGTAAAGCAAGTCAAGGGACAATACGTATGTAAGGATAGGCGGCTCAGGCTTTATCGAACTAGGGTTAGAGATTTGATAAACAAGTTTCATGCTTTTAACATATCTCTGATTTCTAGGAAAGGCAATCTCTTGGCAGACTCCCTAGCCATGGCTGCGAGTATGTTGAAGCCAGTGGACCATAAGAAATGCAATAAGTTCTCCATAGAGCTGGTCCCTTGTCCCTCGATACCAGATAATGTCATGAATTTCCAAGTGTTTGACAGTGACAGGCACATATTCCATTTTGTCACCAATTCTGGTATATTTGAAAAGCAGGTTATAGATGAGGACGAAAGGGACCTAGAGGAGGCAGTTTTGGATGAAAAATTTACTGGAAATAAGATGCCAGATGAGATGGCTTCATTAGAAAAAACTTTCGACATTGGATACCAACCCAGAGAGGGTAAAAAGGTTCCACCCCCAGAGAGGCCTGTGATTTAGTTAACATTGGAAGTGCAGAAAATCCTCGAGAAGTATTCATAGCAAAAGCATGTACCAAGCAGGAGAAGGATTCCATCACCAATGCATTAAAAGAATACATAGACTGCATAGCCTAGATTTATAAGGAGTTGAAAACCTATGATCAAAATGTCATAATGCACATGATTCCATTGAAACCAGATTTCAAACCCTTCAGGCAAAGGCAAAGGCGAGTTAATCCATAATTAGAACCCTTGATAGAGAAAGAGGTGAAGCAACTGTTAGAAGCTAAGATCATCTTTCCTGTTAGGCATTCCACATGGGTTGCTAACCTGGTCCCCGTGAGAAAAAAGAGTGGAGAAATAAGGTTATGTATCGATTTTAGAAATCTTAATAAAGCCTCCCAAAAGGACAACTACCCGTTACCCACTATTGATGAAATACTCAAAAAGGTGAAAGGGTCGGAGATGATGTCATTCCTGGATGGCTATTCGGGATATAATCAGGTCCTTATCCATCCTAGTGATAGGATGAAAACTGCTTTTACCACAAAGTGGGGCACCTTTGCATACAGGAGAATGCCCTTTGGACTATTGAACGTATGTGCCACTTTCCAGTGAGCTATGGACTTTGATTTTAAAGGGCTCATAGGTAAGTGCATCATTGTCTATGTCGATGACATTCCTGTCTTTTCTAAGAACATGGAAAATCACATCAAGGATCTTAAGAAATTTTTTCAAAGATGCAGGGAACACGGTATTTCTCTCAACCCAAAGAAATGCATTTTTGGTGTAACGAAAGGAAAACTATTGGGGCATATAATATCTAAGGATGGAATTTCCATTGACCCTGAGAGAATAGAGGCCATACAGTAGATTCCTTGTCCCACTAGCAAGAAGGGGTTGAGATCATTTTTCGGGAAGATCAATTTTGTCAGAAAATTTATTGTAGATTTTGCAAAAATAGCAAAGCCTTTGAACGACATGTTAAAGAAAGAAGTCCAGATCAAGTGGACAAATGAAAGTATAGATGCTTTTAAAAATATCAAGGACACGATTTCTAAAGCCCCGATTTTAGTGAGTCCCGATTATACGAAGCCTTTCTATATCTACACCTTTGCTTCAGATCACTCCTTTGCGAGTGTTTTAACTCAGAAGAGTGAAGGCAGCATTGAAAATCCCATTGCCTTCCTGAGTAGTCCTATCAAAGATGCGAAGCTAAGATACTCTATTTTGGACAAGCAAATGTATGCTCTGGTTAAGACTGTGAAAAAATTCAGGCATTACATAGTCCACAGTAGGGTCTTTGCTATCGTCCCAGATCCTACAATCAAAGCCATGTTCATAAAGAATGAATTGGGTGAAAGACGTGGTAAGTGGGTTTCAACTTTGTAGGAGTTTGATCTTGAGATTCAGTCGATGAAGATAGTTCGGGGGCAAGGGTTGGTTAAGGCAATAGCAGAGCAGGATCTAGCAATTCCATGTCAACATTATGAAGTCTCAGATATAACCAAATATGAGTGGTATGCAGATGTGGTGTACTATCTACTAAATGGTGAATGTCCACCGCATTTGAATGCTACTCAATGAAGAGCCTTGCGTTTGAAGTCTGCTAATTTCCTAATTAGATCCGGCACATTATACAAAAAAACCATGAAGGTATTTACCTTCGTTGCGTTGATCAAAAGGAGGCAGTGCAAATCCTCGAGGAATTTCATGGTAAACATGGTATAGGGCATGGGTTTGCTAATGCCACAGCCCATCAAATCCTCAGAGCCGGTTATTATTGGCCTCGTTTGTTCAAAGATGCCCATACTCATGTGAGGTCATGCCATACATGTCAAACTACAGCCAATAGAGACAGGAACGCTTCCATGCCTTTACAATCCATAATTGAGTCTAGACCTTTTGCGCAATGGGGCCTGGATTTTGTTGGGATTATCAGTCCCAATTCATCTGATTCCCACAAATACATTATGACGGCTACGGATTATTGCACAAGGTGGACTGAAGCTATCCCCACAAAGAATGCTACTTCGGAGGTTGTTATTAAATTTTTAGAGGATAACATTGTCACTCGGTTCGGGATGCCTAACTCCATTGTAAGTGATAATGGTCCAGCTTTTTCCTCTCTAGAGTTTGCTAATTGGGAATTTGATAATAGCTTGAGTTTAAAATTCTCTTCCAATTATTACCCGCAAGGTAACGGATTGGCCGAATCATCTAACAAGAATCTGTTAAATGTCATAAAAAAATTGTTGGAAAGAAATTCGTGGGACTGGCACAACAAGCTTAAGTTGGCCCTTTGGGTTGACAGAATCAGAGTCAAAGAAGCAATAGGAACATCTCCTTACCATCTGGTTTATGGACAAAAACCCATTTTTCCTACAAATCTCAGATTACAAACACTGCATTTCATGAAAGATTATTTCGGAACTAATGATAAACTTAAGTCTAGACTAACGTAATTAATGCTTCTGGATGAAAAAAGGGATGAAGCTATGCTTCATTTTAGTAAACACCAGGATGTAGTAAAAATATGGTTTGACAAAAAGTCTAGAGAAAATGCTTTTAAAATATCAGATCTAGTGCTGTTATGGGATAAAAGACATGAGAAGAAAGGGGAGCATGATAAGTTTGATTACCTTTGGTTGGGTCCCTACCAGATTTTAGAAGTCCTAGGGGAAAACAGTTTTAGACTAAGAACCTTGGATGGAAAGGATTTGGCATTACCTATCAATGGGTTGCACTTGAAACACTACTTCCAGGCTTGAGGCATCTGGGTTTGTATTATATGTAATTATGCCATGCTTTGTTTCTTTTGTGTGCAGATTTGATACTTAAGTGTGTGTTCTTGACATGTCTAGTTTTGTATTAATGCCGTGCTTGGTTTCTTTTGTGTGTAGATTTGATATTTAAGTTGGGTGTTTTGACATGTTCAGGTCTTTGTATTAATGTTGTGCTTTGTTTTGTGTGTGCAGGTTGGACATTTAGGTGGTGTGTTTATTTGACATTTTTTCATTGTCTTATATATATAAAAAAAAAAAAAAAAGGGAATAAAAGTTTGAAATGTTAAACACATGCCTAAGATTGGGAGAATATGAAGCATTGGAATTATATTGTAAAAACTCCACATGTAATACAAACAGTTAATTAATATCGCTTGAGGCTTGTGATGCATGAAGTAGTCAGTTTTACAAATTATGGTAATACTTCAATTGCAATTTAAAGAGCATTGCATTCATATTACATCTCACTTTGCATATACATGCCATATTAGTTGCATATGCATTTCAGATACAAATCATTAAAGTGTGTTAAATCCTCTTAAGGTTATACTATAACATAAATAAATAAAAATCCTAAGGTTGGAAACTGAGCCCCAGGATATCTAGAACCAAGCACAATTTGTACACACTAAAAAAGATCTTGGGAAAAATGATCAAAACCTTCCTTGGAAGAAAAGGGTCAAGCGAAAGGAATATTTCATGTCTATCCTATTATGCAACATGATCCTTAAAACAATGGTTTTTACCACTTCCATTAAGCTTAAAGCCGAAAATCAGAGTAGTAAGGATAGGGTTAAGTCCTCATCAAACTTAGGTTGAGGATCCAACTCCCCAAAGCTTTGATTTGACCCACATGGAGTAGTAAGGATAGGGCATAATTCTCATCTCGCCTAGGTTGAGAATCTGATTCCCCAAATCTCATATGTCTCATATCAAGATAAAACTTGGATTGGAAGGATCGTACTACTTGTCCTCTCGCAAGGGATGGGTAGTCATCCCCAAGGTCTAAGTAATAAAATAATATTCTTCATTTTCATCTAAGTCTTGGATTGGAAGGATCGTACTACATGTCCCTGGCAAGGATGGGTAGTCATCCCTAAGATCCAAGAAGTAAAATTAACTTTTTCCCATCTCATCTTTATATTGGATTGAAAGGATCGTACTACTTGTCCTCTACAAAGGATGGGTAGTCATCCCCAAGGTCCAAAGAAATGAAGTTAAGTCATGGATTATGGGGTTAGGTATGCCCATGCACGACAAGCATGTCTTGTCTAAAAAACAAGACCACCGATCGTTCAGAGGGTTGGACTAGCATGACCATTTCTTCCATAATTGGTTAAATCATTTTGCTCAAAGTGAGGTAATGAATTCCAAATCAGAGTAGTAAGAATAGGGTTAAACCCCCATCTAGATTAAGTTGGGATTCTGATTTCCCAAAGCTATGATTTCACTTTCACTTACACATAGGTTCAAGATAATAGTGACTCATAACCAACTTTGGGATCTAATAAAACAATTCATTATACACATGGTTGATCCTAAGAGGGTTTGACAATCTTGAATATTTGTATATGATGTTAGAAAGTCTATGCATTTGTAGAAGAAAATCTCTAAGCATTTTTCATTAGGTTTCACAAATCATTTACAATCTCACACATGCATGCATGCAAAGCTGACAATGAAAGGTTGATCAATTCCAAGCGATGGGGAATGAAATTAAATAGCACACACCGAGCTAATACTAATGATTCTGATGTTTCATGTGCTTTTGATCTGTTGGTATTTGTTTATCTTTTATGTGCTAATGCCTGTATCTAAGCTCATATATTTCAGGTTGGGTTCTCACAAAATGCTCTGGAGCATTTGACAGCAGAGTCGCCATTTGTTATGGTTAATCCACAACACACCCCAAGACTGGGGACCCACCTTGTTGTAGGTTTTCAGAGAAAATATCACTGATCCAGATGCCAAAAAATGAAGAAAAGGGGGCAAAATGTGCAAGTGTAGAAAAGTGTCACGAAATCACGACATGTCGCACCGTCGTCGCTGAAAAAAAGAAAAGTGTCACGATATCGCGACATGTCACTCTGACACAGAGAAAATGGTCATGATTTCATGACGTGTTTTGACGAAGTGTACGGATGATGAAAATGGCAACGAAATCATGACATGTTGCTCTGTCGCGGCCCAAAGAGGAGAGAGAAAGGCAGAAGTAAAAACTGTAGCGAAATCACGACGTGTCGCAAAATCGTGGTCAACATGGTCAACGACAGCAGGTGGGCGAAAATGTCGAGAAATCGCGATGTGTTTGATTTTCGTAGCTTGAAATTGGATAGAGGGCACAGGGTAGAAAATGGTCACGAAATCGTGACAAAACTGGGATAGAGGTGCATAGCTCGAAGAGGCATCGGAAAATCACGACGTGTCACGTTTTCACGATGCAAGTGGATAGAAAGGGCCGAAGGAGAAAATGGTCATGATTTCGCGACGTGTTTTGCCAAAGTGTACGGACGGAGAAAATGGTCACGATTTCATGACATGTTTCGACAAAGTGGCCTGAAGGAGAAAATGGTCACGATTTCGTGACGTGTTTCGAAAAAGTGTATGACTGATTAAAATGGTCGTGATTTCGCGACGTGTTTTGGCAAAGTGGCTTGACAGGGAAAATGGTCATGATTTCACGACGTGTTTTGGCAAAGTGTATGACATAGAGAAGATGTCCCAATATCACGACAGAAATGAAGACCATGCCCGAAGCAGAGAAACGATCGCAATATCACGATAGAAATGAAGACCATGCCCGAAGCAGAGAAATGGTAGCGATATCGTGACAAAAATGAATACCATGCCCGAAGCAGAGAAACGGTAGCGATATCATGACAGAAATGAAGACCATGCCCGAAGCAGAGAAATGGTAGCGATATCGTGATAGAAATGAAGACCATGCCCGAAGCAGAGAAACGGTAGCGATATCGCGACAGAAATGAAGACCATGCCCAAAGTAGAGAAAGCGGTAGCGATATCGCGACAGGTTGCGATAAGATGGCCCGATGGGTAAAATGGTCACGATTTCGTGACGGGGTTACAGCTGAAGCGTAAATAGAATGAAAGCGTCACGATATCGTGACATGTCATGATTTCACGACATGTCGCGATATCACTACGAAAGCAAAGAAGCAAGGTCGCGGGCTATTTTTAGTCAAGATTTTTGGGGACCGTTACTGAGCATGTAGAGAGCGCTAAACACATGGAAAAATGCATGAGGATTAGAGTAATGCTTCGAATCGATAGTTGTTGGCCGCAGAGAAGATCAAGCGTTGCAAATGCATGCGAAGGGTTAGAACACCAAGAGGCGAGAAACTGAAACGAAGCGTCACAGAGTAGCCGAGAGCAGCGACATAAAGTTTAAATAGCAAAAATGTAAATGGATACGAGGCTAGAGATTGTAACAAAAAAGGACATTATTTGTTGAAATAAGGGAGTTATTTGGTAGAAGCAACTTTTGTGTGTAAAATCAAAAGGAGATCGAAGCTAAGACTACTGTTTTCATTGTCAATCTTTCCTTTGCATCATTTTTTCTTGTATCTATTCGTTTACACCATGAGATGGGTTACGATAGGTGAATGACAGAATGATGCAGTTATGTTCTTTCCTTAGAGTCTTGCATCTGATCTAATTGGATTATGTGTTAGTACAGGTCCGCTCAGTCGGGTTGTCTTAGAACTTCATCTCTTAACTTGGGGTTTTGCAGGGAGGAGATTGCTAACCAGATTAACATCCTTCTTTGGTTTTCCAGTTGATTTGTATAAGAACATGTTCTGTTTTAGTTCCTGATACGTTTAATCTCATATTAAATACTAACGTTAAAATAACAGAATGATTAAACAAAGATAAAATGAACCAATTAACATTATAATAAACCATTAATGTTAGAACATTAGAAGGATTTTTGTTGCATGATTGATTATTTTAACAAATTAGGGTTACAAAGTTGGTTGTGAATCAACAAAGGCCCCTTGTTAACAGTTACTTGTAGGATCTGAGTTATTCTAGGATATATTTGTTTATGTGCAT
The DNA here is from genome assembly GCA_028583015.1 of Wollemia nobilis. Taxonomy (NCBI): domain Eukaryota; kingdom Viridiplantae; phylum Streptophyta; class Pinopsida; order Araucariales; family Araucariaceae; genus Wollemia; species Wollemia nobilis. The sequence continues at coordinate 7,378,408 of JAQPPZ010016858.1, read as the reverse complement.
TAATTTGAAATAGGTTTTATGCATATAGAGATCTGTTCCACAAGAATCTTGGAGAAATAAAAATTAATAACTTATTTCTTTGCAAGAAAGAGTTTCCTGTCAGAAACTCTAGTTGTGTGGTCATTTTGTTGTGAGACAAAATATTCACTCAACAGGTAGAATAGAGCTAAATTTTAGTAACAAGCATAAATGGAGTTTCAGTATTGAAACCAGACCAGGGACGATATCAAAGATAACTAGTCATCTATTTTTTAGTTGCTACATGAAATATTTATGTAAATCAGGTAAAATAAATATCATACATATTATAAAAATAGAATTTGTTGAAATAACTCACCAATATTGATATTTTTCTTGATTTCTTAATTCATGTAGACGGTCATAAAATAGAATCATAATTTTGATTTGTTTTCAAAAACTGTAATAGGGTGTGGCCACATATCTTATAAATATGCAGGCCACCCCTGAAGACGAAGATCCTAGATTTTTCCTATTAATTATTTGTTGTAATTGTTAATAAAACACTTCAAAGTTATTTCTTATTAATTTTTCTAAGCCTCCAATGAAATTTTAACATGGGAAGAACCTTTTGGAAGCATGGGCCCACTTACAACAGAGTTATTCCCTTAAATTTCCCTTGTTTTTTGTTATTTTATTTTTTGTAGATTAATTTATTTTCTTGTTATTATTTTCCTATTTTCTATAATTTACAGCAAAGTACCATTTTATATTTTTGTATGCATTTTAGTCCTATTTTCATAGATGTAGGATAGATTATTGGTTTGGAAATTAAAATCAAAACTTTAACAAACACAAACACCCCCCAAATCATAAATCTAAGGGACTCATATCTTAGGGAGAAATTATAACCATATATTGTGCGTGGCTGCTCACAATACTATGAGCTACCCCAGGTTGACAATTAAATGGAGGCAATTAGTTGAACCATAGAAATACTAACCAATTTTTTGCCCAAAATTTTGGTATTGTTACTGGGGAAGTAGCCATTATAATTTCTAGTTTTGAAGGAAGCATAGTAGCAGTAGTTTAGAATGCTTTCTCTAGATCCTTCATCTAAAAATTTGTATGAGTCCACCTAAGAATAGAGGACCAGATGGTCATTTTTCAAAAACAGAGAAGTTGTTTCTCAAAATCCTTATGCTTCAATAGAATCTAAACCTAAGACTAAAATCTCTCCATCACAATATCCACATATGCATTGGTTGGAACATCCACTATTTGCACAAGATCCTTCTAAAATAATTTAGCAGAATCTTAGAGCAGGATCAGAGATAAGTAGAGTTCAATATGAGGAATATTTACTAAACACCCAAAACTAGCAAGCAATATTATATGGAACAATCTCAAATATTGACTTATCCACATTTTTGAAGGATAAAATAAATGAACTAGAAGCATTGAAAACTACTCTAAATACAGTCGATGTAGAAACTCCAATAGTAGATAGAATGGAAGAAAATCTGGAGGAAGCATCCACTAGTTTTAGTTTTCCAATAGGAGATGTAGAAGGAGATTATAATATGAAGCACATATCTCCTACCCATATTCCAACCTTTAAAGGACTACCAATAGAAGATACAAATCTATTTCTAATTAAATTTGATATTTTATGCAGATCTATGAATTACACTATAGATGCTTAAAAACTAAAATTATTCCCTTCCACCCTTGATGATTCAACTTTGCGCTGGTTCATCAATTTGGGGAATAAACAGATAACTAATTGGGAATTGTTAGAGACCTTTTCTAGATTAGTATCAGGATTTTTGCAGAGCACGTGATGCAAGAGAATTCCTAGACATGACATAAAATGAATGGGAATCTGAGGAAGAATATTGGGATATGTTTAGCTTTAATTTGCAAAGATCACCCCATTCAAAACTAGGAGACAGGTCCCGAAGAAGTATTTTTCTGAAGGGACTAACAAATGAATCCCTAGAAGCCTTAAACATGATATCTAGATGGGATATTTACCAACATCAAATGGATGATATTTGATAGTTGTGTCAAACTTTTTAAGAAGAAAAGGTAAGTTGACCCCTAGAAATATTAAGCAGTCAGCCACTATCACTAAAACATAAATAGGAAATATTTTGGAGGATCTCAAGAATGAGATGTTATCCTCTATTGCTCTACAAATGGATACCCTTATTCTTCAAAAAAATAAGTAGGAAAATGAAGTAGCATTGGCCTACTTCTGTCCCAAATACAGAGGCAAACACCCAAAAAATGAGTGTCCAAAAAATAAATTGTGTATGTGCTATCTGTAAAAAGGATCATAAAATAAAGTTGTGTCCACAGTTAATGAAATCTAAAGAGGAACCTAAAGTAGCAAAAGCATACTTCATGGATAATAGGAGAAATTGGTAATAGTCTCCTATGGGTAACAACATGCAATCAGGAATGCCATCTTATGGGGGAAACAATTACCAAAACTAAGGTCAAGACCAGATACCCAATATGGGTTGGTATGGGCAACAACCTTGGAATCCTTTTCCTCAAGGAGCAAATTCTTTAAACCTTACCCTTGGATACAATACCAACAACTTGGGTAGAAATGGAGAAACCAGAATTCTTGGAATCAGTAGCCACAACATTTTTCTTGAGCTCCACTACAACCAAGTTAGCATGCTCCTCTTGCTTTAATAACTCCTTAGTTACCAACACAACCTACATCAAACCCAAACAAAAACAATATCCAGCCTATCAAATGGAAAATGAGGTGTACCCCATGTATAATATTAATGTATATTGTGATCAGATCCAATTACAATCAGGAAAACAATTAGGTGTAGAAGTCACTCATATTATAGAAGAAGAGGAACACATAGAGATAGGAAAATGGTAATCACCCCTTATATAGGAAGCAAAAGAAGAATCAACACTTGTGAATAGCAAAGAAGGGGTTCCATATTTTCCACAAAGGTTGCAAGTAAATAGAGTTTTGATGAGAGGTTATTTACTACTAATTTTTGTATCAAATTCAATCATTTTACATGAGTATTTAATATATTTTTACATGTTATCATCAGTTAAATATGAATTATTGGTAAAAATGAGTAAAAATGGTAATTTGATGTTTATCAGTAACTTACGTCCAATTTTCTCGAGATCTGAGTTAAATGCAGGTAATAAGTGGAGAAACTACAGTTGTACTCCAGATGTGAAGAACAACCACTAGCAGTTAGAAGAAGTCAAGCGGATGATCTCAGTTTACGAAAGACAATTACTAGAGGTAATTACGGACAATAATTACGTAAGGTCAAAAGGTCATTTTGAAGACTTACCATGGACGACAAAGCATAATATGGATGGTATAACCAAATGACGACAATTAAAATATCTCCAATATATCTTGCCTTCTCATTTTGGTTACGAGATTCTCTCCAGCTGATAAAACCTTATGAAAAGGATTTGTAAAGTTATTATTTGTCAAATGTCAAAGTTGTTAAGACTTCCTATATTACAGGAGCTGAAAAGTCTTATTATGAGTCAGTTAGATAGGAAATATTCCATGTAATGCCACTTGGACTTATAGAAATATTTTTAGGTCCAAGTCAAATAAAATATTTTTAGCTTTAGGATATCTTATGGTGTACGTATAGTCATCACTCCACATTTTAAGCAAGATACATACGTGGACAAGATTGTACTTTGTATTAGTCTTAGTATAAAAATATACAACAGAAACCAGAGGCTCTCTCTCCTCTGGGGTTTTTTCTCTCTGATTACATTATTCATTACATCATGTTCAAGATTATTTTCTGGAGCTTGTACAGTTGACTCTTCATCAATAAAATAACATTTCTTCATTATGGTAACTTGTATCATTTGTGGCATTTGTTTATTCTTTGTTCTAAATTTGTAAATTCTGCAACTTGCATTCATGAATTATAAATAAATGTTAGTATAAATCATAATATTTAGTTATTGATAGAGTAGTTTAGGGGAAAGAACTTACACTGCCACTTAGGAGGCAAGGCCCACTCCTAATCGACAGTCCCTGAGCTCTTCACCCCATGCATTAGGTTAGAATTAGTTAGATCTGCATTAGAAAATACATAAAATATAAAATTGCATAATAGTTAAATTTCATAATAAATTGCACTTATTTACTATTTCCTACATAATTCATATTGCACATTTTTATATTTCTTTTTGTACACGTGTACGCATGATTTTTGGAAAGGAAATTGAACTAGGTTTAAGTATTAATTTCTATGATCATATCTATACTGGATTGCTACTTTTTAAATCTAACCTTGATTTTCCCTCGGATTGATAAAATTAAATGTAAGCTTCTACAGCCGATCATTTTGGCATCGTTGTTAGGGAAAGTAGCGTCATAGTAGTTGATCAGAGAAGTCGTTGGCAGTGCAAAGTGAGAGGACTTACTTGTATGCATGAGATCTTGTGGACACATGAGCCCCTAGTGTGCATACGAGTCAGAGTGGTTATCGACATAGATGGGACACAATAGCCCTCCCTATCATGGGTAGCTAACAACAAGCCCCGCCTTACGACATTGTTAGGTTCCTTTTTCATAAATATTTCATGTTTTAATTGCTTTCCTAGATTAAAATTTGCTTTCCTGCAATTTGCTTTCTACAATTTCTTGCTTTGGGTAATTATTATTGTTTAGGTGATGTAGGGTCCTATGGGCAAGTTCAGGAAGTAGGCGAAGGTAGTAGCTAAAAATAACCCCCTGTCTTGGGAGTAGGAATTAGCTTACAGTGAGTGACACGACTGTAGTGAAATCCCCCTAGTCAAATAAACACTAAGAAGTTACTTGTTATTTCAGTACTTGTTATTTTATTTTTACCGAACTATTGCTTAATTGGTTACATGGATTACGTGCTCCGCAGGTCGTACCCAATTATAGTAATACTAGGTTGTATACTTGTTTCTAATGATATTAAGTTTGAGTGTATGGATTACGTGCTCTACGGGTCACATTTGAACTTAGTAACATTAGGAATTTCCCTAATATTGTTAGAATTAGGTTGTACGGATTACGTGCTCCATGGGTCGCATCCTAATTTTAATAACATTAGGATTGTCTAAAATTATACATATTTCTTTTCTATTAAAATTTTTGAATTTTATGTTTTAATAGACAGTAGATTAAAACAGAAAACAAAATCAAAACTTAAAAAAAAAAAAACAAATGGTTGAAAGTAGTCAGATTGAATTCATAGATCTCAGGAAATTTTTGATTCAGCAAGAGGTTAATCTTCTTGTTGATCAAAACTTTATAACAACCAAGTCAGAATGGGAAGCACTGTGTGTAAGAATTGACTCTATCAACGAGAGATCGGGAAGAACTTAAAAAGATAAAAAGGATTAATATTGCAAAAACTTTAAGGGTAAATCATCCTACACCTTATGATAATCTGGGAGTAAGTTGTGAAAATTGGCTTTGGGATAGACGAACTATAGTAAATCCATCAATTTATCCTTGGAACCAGTACCTTGAGGATTCCCTCATTGTTCACAATTTTCTTGCAAAAATAGAGAAAAGAGAGTTAATCCTGCAATACAACAAAAGGTATTTTAGAATTCCTAGAGTTGTACATTTTAGAGAATTATGCGAAGGTTTATGTTTCGAGCTACAGTTTGGAATTCCTAATTCTATAGAAATTAAAGCTTATCTTTGTCATCTGATTCAACTATTGGTAGATCATTTTAATTTTGAGGAAGAACATTTTATGACACCAGATCAACTTGATCCAATCAACGATATACATAAGTTATTTATAGAAGACTAGGTGTTATATTCAAAAATATATATATATATATATATATATATATATATTTAGAATATACATGAAAATACTGAGAGACTCTAAAGGAAGATTTATAAAAATAGATAAAATAGAAAAATCCCCAAGAAACTTTAGACAGCCTGGGATTTTTAAAATAGAAAACACTAGAGCCACATCATCAAATCAAGCTGAAATCCTAGAACAAGATCCCAACACATACTTATTACCAAGTCCCGAGTTTGACGATCATATAGATTCTTCAATATTCACCGATCCTATACCTGATCCAATTCTTGAATTCCTATATTCAAGTATGGCAGACACTGAAAGTGAAGTAGGAGAAGAAAATCATGGAAATAGGGAACAAAGACAAGAAAGACCAAGGCAAGAAAGAGATCACGTAGAAAATAGACAAAGAAAAACATTTGCTTTTCCAATTTTACATACAGAGGGAACCACAAGAGATCCTAAATCAATCTCTCTTTCTGTATTACCTACCTTCCATGGAAAACCACATGAATATCCCGATGCCTTTCTCTTTGAATTTGAAGTTGTATGTCAAGCTTATTTCTACACTACAAATGAGCAAAAGTTAAGATTATTTCCTTCTACTCTTAAAGATGCCACTATGAGATGGTTTATGGGTTTAGGAGAAGGAGTTTGTAATCATTGGGATGGTGAAAATGGATTAAAACAATTATTCCTTGAGAGATATCAAGACTATTGTAGAGTTAGGGACAAGAAAGCTGAACTTTTCCGAATGAATCAAAAGGAAGATGAATCTTTGGAAGATTATCTTGAAATATTTATATTTGTAGGATCTAGAGTAAACATAGAGCTTGAAGAAGAAATCTTAAAAGAACTTTTTCTGAAAGGATTAAAGGAGGATGTTCTTGAAATCCTAAATCTTATGGCAAAAGGAGATATTCATTCTATATCTTTTGAAGGGATTGTAAATATTTGTAGAAACTATTCAAGAAACAAACCCTTGAGAAGTAATAAATATACATCTATAGGAGCAGGAGTAACAAGAGCTGAAATTGGAAATATGTTGGAAGGTTTAAAAACTGATTTATTGAGTAATTTCACCTCATATTTGGATTTAATGGATAAAAATACAAAGGACAGTGAAGAAATTTACTGCCATAGATGTAGGAAGAAACACAATTCAAGAGAATGCCCTCTCAACATAACAAATATCTCCAATATCTCTCGCTTGTTGCCAAATTTGTGATAAAGATCATAAAACTGAAAAATGTAAATATATCTCCGTTGTTAAGGCTGCCATAAAAGAACTCGAAGTAGAAGAAGCAGAGGATGTTTATTTTGTTGCTCAAAGAAGAAATGGCCCATTTAATGGCCCATAAAATTGGTCAAACCCTAATTATCCCAACCAACAAAGACCTAACCAATGGTCCAATATGCCAAATTGGAATTCTTACAATCAAGATTGGAATATACCCCCATGGGCTCAATTTATGGCTAATTCTTATGGAGGACAATTTCCATGGAATCAAGGAACACAAAATCAGAATATGCCTGGTTGGAACAATAATGGCCAATATAATCAAGGTGGCACTAATTGGTCTCCAAATGCAATGCAACAACAAAATGCTCAAAATCAATTTAGGGGACAAAATACTCAAAATCCACCTCAAAATAGACTTCTTCCACCTCCAAACAATAATCCTCCTAAGCAGTTACCTATTCCAGCTCAACCAGTTCCTAACCCTAACAATAATAAAAATGTCCAACAAGTCTATGAAACAAATGAAACATGTTCTATATCTATAGCACCTTGTCAACAAATACAATTAAGATCAGGAAAGGTGTTAGAAAATGATGTCACTCTTAAAAGACTTAATGATCCAATTGAAAACTTGGTTGAAGATGAAATTGACAACAAGAAGGAAACAGACAATCAAGAGGAGAATATTCCAACCAAACAACAAGAGATTCAAACAAATAAGGAAATAGAAGTACCATTTCCTCAAAGATTGGCAATACCAAAAGAACCATCCAAGCCAGCCTTTAATTTTCTTCAAGAAATAGAAGGTGTTACTATTAAAATTCCTTTATTACAAGCTATCAAGGATATACCCATATATTCTAAACTTATTAAAAATATATGCTCAAAAAGTAAAAAGAAAAATGAATTTCAAACTATTCAAGTTATTGGACAATTATCTGAGATGATGATAGGAGATAGGTTGGTACCTAAATATACAGATCTTGGAATACCTATACTCACTGTGCATATTGGAAATGTAACCTTACAAAATGTTTTGGTTGATTTAGGAGCTGCTATTAATGTTATGACCAAAGAAACAACAGATTCCTTAGGGATACAAAAATTACAATTAACTTCTATTGTGCTTCAACTCACTGATAGATCTACTATTAAGCCAGAAGGAAAACTAGAAGATATTATGGTCTCAGTAAGTTCATGGGAATATCCAGTGGACTTCATAGTCTTACAACCTAAAAGGAAATTAGGGGGACATCCCTTAATTTTAGGAAGACCATGGCTTGCAACAACTGATGCCTACATTAGTTGTAGATCAGGAAACATGACTATTTCCAATGGTAAAGATACAAAAGATCTTAGTTTATTTCCTGAATCACCAATAGAAGAAAAATAATTGTGGTATGATTTTCCTCAGGAATATGATGATATCCAAACCTTATTAGTTAATGTTTTAATTGAAGAACTTGAACAAGAAGTTGAGGGACCCTTACCATTGTTGTTAGAAAATCAACAAGAAAATCAAAATCAAGACATTAGTGATTTATTTTCCAATAATGAAGCAAGCACAAGTCAATCTCAATATGCTTATGATTTGAATATTTTTGAACATGAAATAAATGGAATAGATGCAAATATAGAAAAATGTAAACAAATAGATATTATACCTGGAAGAACTCTTAATATCAGTAATGAACTCACAAGCATACAAGAGTCACAATTGGTAGATTTGCTTAGAAAGTATCAATCAACATTTGCATGGAACTATGAAGACATGAAGGGTATTCATCCAAGTGTGTGCACCCATCGTATATTTATCCAAGAAGGTTGTAGTCCTGTAAGACAACCACAAAGAAGATTAAATCCAGCTATGAAAGAAATAGTCAAAGAAGAAATCATTAAGCTTTTAAATGCAGGTTTTATATACCCAATTTCAGATAGCCAATGGGTATCACCTTTAGTGATAGTCCCTAAAAAGAATGGTAAATGGAGAATTTGTGTTGATTATAGGGAATTAAATAAAGTAACTAAGAAATACTATTTTCCCTTACCATTTATTGATCAAGTCTTGGATACATTGGCCGGAAAGAAATATTTTTGTTTTCTAGATGGTTTTAGTGGGTATAATCAAATCTCCATAGCTGAAGTTGATCAGGAAAAAACAACTTTCACATGTCCTGTAGGAACTTATGCTTATAATGTTCTACCTTTTGGATTATGTAATGCACCTGCAACTTTTCAAAGAGTTGTGTTAGCTATCTTTGCTGATTTAACAAATGAATGCGTAGAAGTTTATATGGATGACTTTACAATATATGGTACTACTTTTGAAGAAACTTTATCTGGATTGCAAAAATTTTTAATAAGATGTCAAGAGCAAAATCTCTCTCTTAGTCATGAAAAATGTTTCATGATGATGAAAGGTGGCATTGTTCTAGGGCATTATATATCACAAGATGGTGTTAAAGTAGACCCTACAAAAATACAAGTTATTCAAACTCTTCAATCCCCAAGAACACAAACTGAAGTAAGAAGTTTCTTGGGACACGCAGGATATTATCGTAGATTCATTAAAAATTTCAGCAAAGTTGCTACTCCTATGCTTAAGCTCTTAATGAAAGATAGTGAATTCAATTGGACAAATGCATGCCAAAAAGCATTTGAGGAAATAAAAGAAATATTGACCACTGCTCCAATATTAAGAGGACCAAATTGGGAATTACCATTCCATATACATTGTGATGCTTCAAACTATGCAATAGGAGCATTATTACAACAAATAGAAAACAAAATACCCTATGCTATTTATTATATAAGTAAAAATTTGCATGGAGCTGAACTCAATTATACTATTACAGAAAAAGAATTTTTAGTTGTAGTTCATGCTCTTAACAAATTTAAACATTACATTACAGGGTATGAAGTATTTGTTCACACTGATCATTCTGCCATTAGATACTTAACAAATAAAGCAACAATTGGTGGTAGAGTGATTAGATGGCTTCTTTTATTACAAGAATTCAATGTTACAATCATTGATAAAGCAGGTAAAGATAATGTTATTACTGATCATTTGTCTCGAATACAAATTTTTGATGACAATGAATTAATACAAGATAATTTTCCAGATGAACATTTATTTGCCCTTTCTATTTTTACTCCTTGGTATGCTGATATTGCAAATTATTTAGTAACAGGAAAAATACCTCAACATTTTACACCTTATGAAAAGAAGAAATTAATATTTCAAAGTACTTCTTTTACTTGGCTTCATGGAATTTTATTCAAACGATGTCCAGATCAAATAATTAGAAGATGTGTACAAGAAAATGATGTATATGATATTATTAGGGCAGCACATGAAGAACCTTGTGGAGGTCATTATGCAACCCAAAGAACAATCAGAAAAATATATCAAACTGGATATTATTGGCCTACAATGAATAAAGATGCTCATAAATTTATTGATAGATGTGATGCTTGTCAAAGAGCTAGTAAGCCTACTCCTTCTATGGAAATGCCTTTAGTTCCACACATAGCATTTGAACCATTTGAAAAATGGGGAATTGATTTTGTAGGACCTATAGAACCTCTAAGTGATGGTAATCAACACATATTAGTTTGTACAGATTACGTTACCAAATGGGCAGAAGTTAAAGCACTTCCACGAGCTAAGGCTGAACTAGTAGCTAATTTTCTTTATGAAAATATAATGCAATGCTTTGGTGCACCTAGAGAATTGGTTTCTGATCAAGGACCTCAATTTAATTCCAAAGTAATTGAACATTTTGTCCATATCTATCAAATCAAACATAAGAAAACTTCACCATACCACCCACAAGCCAATGGACAAGTAGAAGTTACAAATAGAGAACTTGAAAAGATTATCACAAAAACTGTAACTATTAATAGGGGTGATTGGAATGAAATATTAAAAGAAGTTGTATGGGCATATAATACCACTTGGAAAACTACCACAGGTTTATCACCTTATGAAATGGTTTATGGGAAACAAGCCATTTTGCCCATTGAATTTGAAATTGAAACATTACGCACATCCGTACAACTTGACATGAATTTGGATAATGCACAAAAAGAAAGGTTGGAAAAATTAAATATCTTAGATGAAAAGAGATTAGAAGCCTTGCATAGAATAGAGATAACTCAACAACAACGAAAGAAATGGCATGATAAACATATTGTACCACGTACATTTCAATCAGGAGATTGGGCCTTGTTATTTGACTCCCGTTACCAAGATTTTCAAGGTAAATTAAGAACCAGATGGCTAGGACCCTATGAAATTGAGGAAATATTTGGAAACGGTACAGTTAAACTTAAGCCTATAGATGATTCAACAAGAAAACTACTAGTAAATGGCCATAGGCTTAAACTTTATAAGAAGCCATTATCTAAAGAAGAGTTCATACATCAGTTTGGAAAACAAACTGATTTGCAATGCATTTCTGAACTACAATCAACCACTATTCAATAGACTTTCTTTTTGAAAAAAAAAATATATATAATAAAAAAAATATTATGTACATATTTATACATAAACATACTTATACATATTTGTACATACAAATACTTATACATATACATAATAATGTAAATATTATATCAAAAACAAAAAAATGATCTTGCTTCCTTTATTTCATCATGAAGTTCCTACATTTCTTTCTATTTTTCAGTCATTCAAAAAGCTTTTCAAAGAAAAATCCTTTATCTTTAACCCTGTAGAGAAAAATGACCATATGATGTATAGTACCTTGTTGCTAGATGAAATCTAGGTATTTGTTCAAATATTCAAATTCTATCTAGTATATTGGGGAAATTCTCATTGAAAATAGAGCAAATATTTTGAAATGTTATGAGTAACTTCTAAGATGATTAAGTTTTCTCTTTTAACCACATACACATATACATTTAAATAACATTGTGATATTTTGGAAAATTAACTCTTGTATTATGTGTGCCATAAGTGAAAAAGTTTTCTTGCTCATCCATTTATACGCATGGTCTAGATTACTAATGAATTGGCAAAAGGACAAGCTCGCCCTATCCCATGAAAAGAAAAAAAAGAGAAGAGAAAAAAAAAAAGAGAAAAAAAAATCAAGAAAAAAAGAGAGAAATATTCCCTTGCTCCTCATCTAATCGAGCAAGTATCCTCCCCAAAATTCTTGTTCTCTATAAATAAACAAGAATTCAAAAGCTCAAAAAGCAAAATATAAACTCTTGCTTCTCCTCTAAACAAGCAAGAAGCTCACAAAGTATTATAAAATCCCTTGCTAAGCAAGTATCCCAAATAAAGTCTAAAAAAAAAGAAAATAAAAGGGCAAAAAGAGCTTGAATCCCTGGAATTCTTAGTATTTCACATACCATGGGATATTCTTTCTCAAAGGTATCCTTACGTATTAGCAATAAGTCTGGATAAGACCTCTAGATGCTTATAAGATCAGCTAACTTTTGGCATATATAATCCTTGTTGTTCTTTAACCTTTACTCATAATGCGGAATGAATCTTCATTGCACACACAGTTGGTTTTGAAAGAAAACTTGAACATATTAGGATAACATTAACACTAAATTGATTTGTGATAGAAGTAAGTGAAGTTTCTTTCAGTATGCTTAGCTTATTGTTTGATGACTTTGAAGGATTCACCTAGGAACATCCTATGCAATCCTTAGTAGTTCCTTATCTTTAACAAGTACTATCATTTCAGAATTCTCTCTAAAAACATGGCCTATACTTACTTTTCCTTCTCATTTATCCATGTTTTCTAATGACTGACAATAGCAACTTCTTAATGACATACAGGAAGCATAATCTCCAAAAAATTTATATCCACTCCTATTAAAATTACTACTATCTTTCCTTTGTTTTGGCTATATAGCCAAAAATAAAGTCTGGGGGAGGGGATAATTATAAATATATAGGTGTATAATATAGTTTGGAAGTATATATAGTTTAAGGGAAAAAATAATAATAAAATAGAGGAAAATTTTTCTTAATAATATGTATAAATACTTTACGTAAATACTATCCGTAAATAGTTAAATTTTGTAAATAAATTAAATTTTTACAAAATTAAAAAAAAAATAAATTTTTATATATTATAATCTTTAATTATAATATATATAGTTCATTCATATATTATAAGTAATATATATATATATATATATATATATTATAAGATATATATATTATAATGTTAATATAACTATCTAACAATATAATAATGTAAATATTAATAATACAACTATGTAAATAATTAATAATATAATTATTAATATAATATACGATATAATATAACATTATATAAACTAACTTTCGATCTAAAAACTTATAAATTATAAATTATATTATAATATAAAATACCTATATTATATTATAAATTATAAAATTATAAACTATAAATTATAATTATAAATTTTAAATTACAAACTAAACCCCGACTTACCATAAACCTAAAATATAACCTATTAAACCCGACATTACAATATAGACACCTATTATACCCTAAGATACAAACCTAAGACACAAGACATGAAACACGAGACACATTAAAGACCCCGACCAAACTTCGATCTAACCCTAAGACATTATTAAAATTACCGACTAAACCTTAACATAAGCCTAGGCCCCGAAACATTTCTTTTAAACAACATATTCTAACCTAACCTAGCGACACCTTTTAGAACTAACCCGAAACATTTTTTTACCCTAGAGAAATATTTAGAACACAACCTAACCTAACCCTTTAGACCCACACGTATCTAAGCCCTAACATAAACTAAACCTAGCTTAAACCCCGACACTCTTTAAAACAACCTAAACAAAACTCTAACCTAGACGTACCACACACCCTTAAACCTAGACTATAACTATACAAAACCTAGACACCTAAAATTCGACCGTCGAAGATGAGAAATGTGGCTTCGCCACGTATTAAACCCGCCATGCATAAGGCCAATCAACACGGAGGACACGTATTTATTTTAGCCAATTAGCGCGAAGGCTACGGATCGACTTCCTCCACCGTTGATTACGTATTAAATCGATGGATGATTAATGTTTTAAAACAAACACAATAATGCGAAGGCCCCACCGTCGATCGTAGTTTAAATCTATTCCTCCACCGTCGATTAAACATTAGGGTTTAGAAAATCGTTTAGTTTTCCATCGTAGATTATACGAACTCGAAACCACCATCGTTGATTGCAACTTAAGGTAAAATTAGGGAAAATAGTGATTATTCTTGCCAACCCAGTCCTTACTCTGCGTTTTCACCGCTCAAACCCTTTTCTGCGTTTTTCTACCATGCAAATTGGGAAATTTGAATTTTATCCCTAGTTTTTGTTTTTACGTCTTTCTCTACGACTTCGAGGTGGGTGACAGACACTGTTGATGAAAACTGCGAAGGTGGCCCCTAGTGTCTTTAGCGACAACGATAGGCAACAGTCAGGTAAACTCCTTTTCAAAATTTTTATTGTCTTTTTGTTGTCTTTGTCAGAAGAAAGGTACTTTTCCCTATTTTTAATTCAAATTCCTCCTGGATTAGATTAAAATAATTGATATTAGGATGCATAGATCGACATTTAGGATAAATTTTAGTTTCTGATTGAAATTTCCCCAAATTTTTTATGAATTCGTAAAAGCCCTAATTGGTTTTACTCTATATTTGGAAAAGCCCTAATTCATTTTTCCCCAATTTCAATGAATTGTAAAACCCTAATTTGTTTTCAAGGAGATTTTTTTTTTTTAAAAAGGAATTTTTCTGAGCAAAATTAAAAAGCCCTAAATTCTAATCAAGGAATTTCTGATTCTGACCATTCTCTTACAAATTCCTTTTCGGGTTTTTAATTTTTACTACTTCTAAAAAGAAAATTTCTGTAATTTTTATTCTGCATGTGTATAGACTTGAAACCCTAATCCTAAATGTCGTAAAATTTTACGAAATCCCTAAATCTTAAAACCCTAATTCATAAATTCCTTTGCAGAGTCACAGGAAAAATTGTTCGAAGAAATTTTAAAACCCTAATTCATAAATCCTGTAATTATTTAAAGGAGTTTTTAGAGAATTTGAATTATTGGAAAAATTTCATTTAACCTTTCTGTTTGTTTCTGTTTATATATATTTTATTTAAGTCTGTACAGTCAAAATTTTGATAAAAGGTTATATAGTTTGTACAAATACATTTATGCATTCGAATTTTTATACAGTTAAAATGTATTTCAGTTTTCCTATAAATTTACGTATTTGCTCTGTATTTGTTAAAATATATTTGTACGTATTTTCTTTTACAGAATATATACAGAGTATGTTTTTTTTATATATTGTAGGTAAATATTTGTATTATTTCAGTTTTTTTTTATATATGTACAGAGTATGTTTATTTTTTAACCTGTACAAAATACGTAATCTTTTCTGTATAATTTACGTAATCCTAAGTTTATGAATTCTTGTATATTCGTTTTTGTATTTCCTAAAGTTTCTTTATAAAAAAAAACTTCTGTCGTATGAAGTTATATTATATTTTCTATAGATTTCCTCTTCTATATTATCCTTTCTGTACCTGTATTACCTTCAACAATAAAAAAAAAACAAAACCCATAAAAAAAAAAATAGCTCATAAAAATATAAAAAATATATATATTTTATCTAGCAATTCTAGCCTCTAAAACTACTCTCGTGTCTTTAATATTGCAGGATATCTATAATCAAAATGCCCAAGCCCATTTTCCAAAAGCGTAGCGAACCTTCTTCCATTGAAACACAAAATCTAGATGATTCTGTGATTGAGCTATTTGAAAATGCTCGTTGGTGGGATGCACTTAATCAATTTAAGGGACACGACGTAGGGGTAGCACAATAGTTTATCCTGAATTGCAACCCTAATACTATGGTCACTCATGTAGGGAATCTAAAAATTAAGATAACCTCAAGCTTGATCTCTGAGATCCTAAACTTGCCTGAGGTTGGTACACTTTTCTACAAAAATACTAAAAGTATCACCCAGCTAGTAAAGCGATTTGATGAGAAATGTTCACTTGTAAGAAACAAAGAAGGTGCAATCAAAGGGGTAGCCACCTCTACACTTCCTCTTATTTGGCAAGAAGCAATTGTTATCATTATCAAATTCTTTACTATTGAGGGTCGCATGTCTATTTTAGCTACCTATCATATTCAAATGCTTCTTAACTTAAAATATCCTGACAAAGAAGACTGTGTTATCAATCTTCCATACTTTCTGTGCCAATCATTAAAATCTACAGTTTTGAGAGTCAAGCTAGAAAATTCTGAGGGACAGCCTAAACTACACTTAATAGCTCATCATGGTTTAATTAAACTCATAATTCTAAAAAAGGCCCATGAAGTAAAAGTATCATGGACCCAAATTGTGGAAGAAGCCAATGCACCTGAAATCCTGGAATGCTCTGAATCTGAAGATGAACAATCTACAGAAAAGGAAAGTGACTCCGATGACCATGATGAAAAACCTAGAAGTTCAAAGAAAAAATGGAAAAATACTAAATTCAGAATACAATCCAGGAAAGAAACAAAAATAATAGAAAGTTCTGAAGAAGACCAAGACCCAAAAATACCTGTAGAGGAATCTGTTGAAGAAACCTTGTCTTATCTCAAAGCACAAAATGAATCCCTTCAAACAAAAATTGATAAATTAAGTGTGGATTTAGTAGAACAACATAAAATTGTTCAGCAAGCTCTTTCTATGTAGTTTAAATTAATTAAACAGCTCAGAGACGATAAGGTTATAGGTCCTGCAAGTCCTACCAGTCGGTCACCACCTATTGAAACTTCCCCGCCAAAAATGTCTACAGTCGGGAGAAAGCCTAACAAGTCGGTCAACGTTGGTAAGTCTTTATCCACTCATAAAATCATTGACTTTTCAAAAGTTCTCGATGAAGACAGTTCTTAACAAACTGAGAAAATCTCTCAACCGAATGTGCCAGCTTTTAAAGGGTCTAAAGACTCCGATGAAGATCTCCCTTCTTCTCAGGCTAAGGGTGCAAAATTGAAGGAGAAAGAGAGCGACCCAGAGATTGAACATATTAAGACTATAACTGTAGAAACTCCAGCTACAACAGTAGCCGTGGACCAAAAATCTAAGAGACAAGCACAACAGGAACAGAAAACACCTCGGACAAGAGGAAGACCTTCCAGACACTCAACCTAGTGATCAGTGATCCTTAAAAGACTTTTAATATTTATCAGAGATTTATATTTTTAATATGTGGTTTGAAATTTTCATATATCTGTATATGTGTGATGGCTAGTTAGTATTTGTATATATTATTTTAAAACAGTTTCTTTATATACACATCTGTTTATTGCATATGATTTTAAATTTATTCTCCTGCATGTGTTTTAAAAAAAAAATTGTTTTACTATATGTATTTTGAGTTAATTGCTGCAAATCCTTTCTGGAGATTATCTGTTAATAAAATTTTTGATATTCAAATTACTATTATTTTTGAGAATTATTATCAAATTACTGTTATTTCTGGAATTCAATCTTAAAAAATAACAGTCTTATATTTTTTGATATGTAAGGAATAAAACGATTTCTGATGTAGCTGATTTTTAAATTTTGGATAACTTTGATATTATTTCTGCATCAGAATGATGAATTTTTGTAACTGTATTTTTTTGATGAGTACACTTTTATAAAATTATTTAATCTCTCATATATTGTAACATTCTTCTGAAACTGTGCATGTATCTTATATTGATGAATTCATATCTATTTTTATGTATGCATGAGGACATGCATAAGTTTTAGTCTGGGGGAATGATGAGAGGTTATTTACTACTAATTTTTGTATCAAATTCAATCATTTTACATGAGTATTTAATATATTTTTACATGTTATCATCAGTTAAATATGAATTATTGGTAAAAATGAGTAAAAATGGTAATTTGATGTTTATCAGTAACTTACGTCCAATTTGCCCGAGATCTGAGTTAAATGCAGGTAATAAGTGGAGAAACTACAGTTGTACTCCAGATGTGAAGAACAACCACTAGCAGTTAGAAGAAGTCAAGTGGATGATCTCAGTTTACGGAAGACAGTTACTGGAGGTAATTACGAACAGTAATTACGTAAGGTCAAAAGGTCATTTTGAAGACTTACCATGGACGACAAAGCATAATATGGATGGTATAACCAAATGACGACAATTAAAATATCTCCAATATATCTTGCCTTCTCATTTTGGTTACGAGATTCTCTCCAGTTGATAAAACCTTATGAAAAGGATTTGTAAAGTTATTATTTGTCAAATGTCAAAGTTGTTAAGACTTCCTATATTACAGGAGCTGAAAAGTCTTATTATGAGTCAGTTAGATAGGAAATATTCCATGTAATGCCACTTGGACTTATAGAAATATTTTCAGGTCCAAGTCAAATAAAATATTTTTAGCTTTAGGATATCTTATGGTGTACGTACAGTCATCACTCCACATTTTAAGCAAGATACATACGTGGACAAGATTGTACTTTGTATTAGTCTTAGTATAAAAATATACAATAGAAACCAAAGTCTCTCTCTCCTCTAGGGTTTTTTCTCTGATTACATTATTCATTACATCATGTTACAGATTATTTTCTGGAGCTTGTACAGTTGACTCTTCATCAATAAAATAACATTTCTTCATTATGGTAACTTGTATCATTTGTGGCATTTGTTTATTCTCTGTTCTGAATTTGTAAATTCTGCAACCTGCATTCATGAATTATAAATAAATGTTAGTATAAATCATAATATTTAGTTACTGATAGAGTAGTTTAGGGGAAAGAACTTACACTGCCACTTAGGAGGCAGGGCCCACTCCTAATCGACAGTCCCTGAGCTCTTCACCCCATGCATTAGGTTAGAATTAGTTAGATCTGCATTAGAAAATACATAAAATATAAAATTGCATAATAGTTAAATTTCATAATAAATTGCACTTATTTACTATTTCCTGCATAATTCATATTGCACATTTTTATATTTCTTTTTGTACACGTGTACGCATGATTTCTGGAAAGGAAATTGAACTAGGTTTAAGTATTAATTTCTACGATCATATCTATACTGGATTGCTACTTTTTAAATCTAACCTTGATTTTCCCTCGGATTGATAAAATTAAATGTAAGCTTCTACAACCGATCAAGTTTGATATTCTCTCTAGTTTAAAAAATTAACGATCACAATTCCTCTCTTTCAGGCTATCATAGACATACCTATCTATGGTAAGGTCATAAGAGAGTTGTGCCTCAAGAAACCAGGGATGAAACTAGCTAAATAAATTAGTTTGGTAGGTCATTTAGCTAACCTTATGTTAGGGAAGACCTACAACCATAAGTACATAGATATAGGAAGCCCTGTGTTAACTATAAAAATAGAGGGTTGTGTTTTACCTAATACACTAGTAGATTTGGGGGCTACCATCAATGTCATGCCCTAGGAGATTATGTAAAAACTAAAATTGACTAATCTAAATCCCACTAAAACTGTGCTACAATTGGTAGACAGGTCTACAATGCTCCCTGAGGGAATGCTAGAAGATATCACTTTTACAGTGGATGCATGGGAGTATCCAGTAGATTTCTTAGTACTACAATCCAAGTCTGGGTTAGGTGGATACCCATTAATATTAGGTAGACCTTGGCTAGCAAAAATTGATTCTTACATAAGTTGTAGATATGGGAAAATGACCATTTCAGATGGTAAAAATATAAATAAACTAATCATACATCCACCTACACAGTCTACAAATTTGTTGGGAGAACCTAAGAATGAGAGTCAAAACATTGGTGGTCTATCAATGATCCAACCTGTCATGACACTTGATGAGTTGGAAGATGAAAGTGATGAAGATAAGTTGATATATCACCTTTTTCAATGAGAACCATCATATACTCCTCTTGAGTTTCCATTAGTGGGAGGAAAATACCACCATATTCAGCAAATAGAAATTGCACCTAGTAGAATGTTGAACATAGATAACAAGTTGACAGCTAAACTACAAACCAAACTAAAACAAATATTGGAAAAATATCAAGATCCCTTTTCTTGGGAGTATTCTAACATGAGAGGAATATCTCATTAAACTATGAAAGACCATGTTAAACTAGTAAGATAACCACAGAGGAGAATGAACCCAACCATGAAAGAATTTGTCAAAATAAAACTGCAAAAACTCCTCCTAATTGGATTCATCTACCCCATTTTAGATAGTGATTCGTATCACCATTAGTGGTGGTGCCCAAGAAAAATATAAAGTGGAGAATTTGTGTTGATTATAGGTTTTTGAAAAAAACAACTAAGAAATACCACTTCCCCTTACCCTTCATAGATCAGGTCCTTGACACCTTAGTAGGCAAGAAGTATTTTTCTTTCCTGGATGGGTTCAATGGATACAATCAAATCCAAATAGGACAAGAAGATCAAGATAAAACCATCTGCACTTGTCCATGGGGGACATTTTCTTACTGATTTTTACCATTTGGTCTATGCAATGCACCTGCCACCTTCTAGAGGATAGTTTTGAGCATTTTTTCTAACATGATTGGAGAGACTGTGGAGGTATACATGGATGATTTCACTATATATGGAGAAACTTTTGAAACCACCATAGAAAATATGGAAAAGACACTTAAATGGTGTGAGGAAACTAACCTGTCCCTAAGAAATGATAAATGTTATATGCTGATGTAGGAAGGGATAGTTTTAGGACATCATATTTTTGCATATGGGATCAAAGTAGATAGAAAAATATAGAAGTCATCCAAACCCTGCCTACTTCCAAAATACATAAGGATATTAAGAGGTTTATATCAAACTTTAGAAAAACTGCTAAACCTCTTACCACATTGTTAACTAAGGATACAAAGTTTATTTGAACTGAATAATGTGAAAAAACATTCAATATATTAAAGGAAAAACTAATTACTACTCCAGTGTTGAGAGGTCTAAATTGGACCATACCTTTTCACATATATGCTGATGCATCTAACAATACAATAGGATCAGTACTAGGATAGAAATATGGTGATGATTTGTATGCCATCTATTATGTTAGTAAAAACCTCATAGTTGTTGAATTCAATTAGCATTGGCCTACTTCTATCCCAAATACAGAGGCAAACACCCCAAAAATAAGTGTCCAGAAAACAAATTTTGTGTATGTGTTATCTGTAAAAAGGATCATAAAACAAAGTTGTATCCATAGTTAATGAAATCTAAAGAGGAACCTAAATTAGCAAAAGCATACTTCATGGATAATAGGAGAAACTGGTAATAGTCTTCTATGGGTAACAACATGCAATCAAGAATGCCATCTTATGGGGGTAACAATTACCAAAACTAAGGTCAAGACCAGCTACCCAATATGGGTTGGTATGGGCAACAACCTTGGAATATTTTTCCTCAAGGAGAAAATTCTTACAACCCTTACCCTTGGATGCAATACCAACAACTTGGGTAGCAATAGAGAAACCATAATTCTTGGAATCAATATCCACATCATTTTTCTTGAGATCCACTACAACCAAGTTTGTCTGCTCCTCTTGCTTCAAGAACTCCTTAGTTACCAACACAACCTACATCAAACCCAAACAAAAAATAATAGCCAACCTATAAAATGGAAAATTATATGTACCACATGTATAATATTAATGTAGATTGTGATCAGATCCAGTTACGATCAGGAAAACAATTAGGTGTAGAAGTCACTCATCTTATAGAAGAAGAGGAACACATAGAGATAGGAAAAGGGTAATCACCCCTTATATAGGAATTAGAAGAAGAATCAACACTTGTGAATAGCAAATAAGGGGTTCCATATTTTCCACAAAGGTTGCAAGTAAATAGAGTTTTATTTTCTCTCTAGTTTAAAAAATTAATGATCACAATCCCTCTCTTTCAGGCTATCATAGATATACCTATCTATGGTAAGGTCATAAGAGAGTTGTGCCTCAAGAAACCAAGTATGAAACCAACTAAATCAATTAGTTTGGTAGGTCATTTAGCTGACCTTAGGTTAGGGGATACCTACAGCCATAAGTACATAGATACAAGAAGCCCTATGTTAACTATAAAAATAGAGGGTTGTGTTTTACCCAATACACTAGTATATTTGGGGGCTACCATCAATGTCATACCCCAGGAGACCATATAAAAACTAAAATTGACTAATATGAATCCCACTAAAAATATGCTACAATTGGTAGACAGGTCTACAATGCTCCCTGAGGGAATGCTAGAAGATATCATTTTTATAGTGGATGCATGGGATTATCCAGTAGATTTATTAGTACTACAATCCAAGTTTGGATTAGGTGGATACCCATTAATCTTAGCTAGACCTTGGCTAGCAAAAATTGATGCTTACATAAGTTGTAGAGATGGGAAAATGACCATTTTAGATGGTCAAAATATAAATAAACTAATCATACATCCACCTACATAGTCTATAAATTTGTTGGGAGAACCTAAGAATGAGAGTCAAAATATTGGTGGTCTATCAATGATCCAACCTATCATGACACTTGATGAGTTGGAAGATGAAAGTGATGAAGATAAGTTGATATATCACCTTTTTCAAGGAGAACCATCATATCCTCCTCTTGAGTTTCCATTAGTGGGAGGAAAATACCACCATATTCAGCAAATAGAAATTGCACCTAGTAGAATGTTGAACATAGATAACAAGTTGACAGCTAAAATACAAACCAAACTGAAACAAATATTGGAAAAATATCAAGATGCCTTTTCTTAGGAGTATTCTAACATGAGAGGAATAGCTCCTAAAACCTTTACTCATAGGATATATCTAGAAGACCATGTTAAACTAGTAATATAACCACAAAGGAGTATGAAACCAACCATGAAAGAAATTATAAAAATAAAATTGCAAAAATTCCTCATAATTGGATTCATCTACCCTATTTCAGATAGTGAGTCGTATCACCATTAGTGGTGGTGCCCAAGAAAAATAGAAAGTGGAGAATTTGTGTTGATTATAGGTTGTTGAGAAAACAACTAAGAAATACCACTTTCCCTTACCCTTCATAGATCATGTCCTCGATACCTTAGTAGGCAAGAAGTATTTTTCTTTCCTGGATGGGTTCAGTGGATACAATCAGATCCAAATAGGAAAATAATATCAAGATAAAACCACCTTCACTTGTCCATAGGGGACATTTGCTTACCAAGTTTTACCATTTGGTCTATGCAATGCACCTGCCACCTTCTAGAGGGTAGTTTTGAGCATTTTTTCTAACATGATTGGTGAGACTGTAGAGGTATACATGGAAGATTTCACTGTATATGGAGAAAATTTTGAAACCACCATAGAAAATATGGAAAAAACACTTAAATGGTGTGAGGAAACTAACCTGTCCCTAAGCAATGAGAAATGTTATATGCTGATGCAGGAAGGAATAGTTTTAGGACATCATATTTCTGCATATGGGATCAAAGTAGATAGAAAAAAATAGAAGTCATCCAAACCCTGCCTACTCCCAAAATATAGAAGGATATTCGTAGTTTCCTAGGATCAGCCGATTACTATAGGAGGTTTATATCAAACTTTAGAAAAAATGCTAAACCTCTTACCACATTGTTAACTAAGGATACAAAGTTTATTTGGACTGAATAATGTGAACAAGCATTCAATATATTAAAGGAAATACTAATTACTACTCCAGTACTGAGAGGTCCAAAATGGACCATACCTTTTCACATATATGCTGATGCATCTAACAATGCAATAGGATCAGTACTGGGATAGAAATATGGTGATGATTTTTATGCCATCTATTATGTTAGTAAAAACCTCACAGGTGTTGAATTCAATTATACTATCACAAAGAAGGATATTATTATAGTAATACATACTCTTAATAAATTTCATCATTATATCACAGGATATCAGGTTTTTGTGCACACTGATCACTCAACAATCATATAATTGACAAAAAAACTTAGGATTAGTGGTAAAATTATTATATGGTTATTAATTTTGTAGGAGTTTGATGTGCCAATATTAGTCAAGCCAAGTAAAGACAATGTGGTAGCTTATTTCTTGTCCAGATTGACACCTAAAGATTATGTAGCTATAGAGGATCAATTTCTAGATGGGTATTTGTTTACTCCGAATGATCAGATACCTTGGTATGTAGATATGGCTAATTATTTAGCCACTAGTAAAGTATCCCCTACACTTTTACCTCATGAAAAATAAACTTTAATTGATAAAAGTGTAGATTTCTCATGGATTAATGGGTGCCTATTTAAAATAGTGTCTGATAAGGTCATGAGAAGATGTGTTTCTGGGAATAAAATAACTAAAATATTGAAGGCTTGCCAATGGTGGCCATTTTGTAAGAAAAATAACTGCATATAAAGTGTTTCAATATGGTTATTACTGGCCTTCACTATTCAAATATGCAACCAAGCATGTGATCCAATGTGATCAATGTCAGAGGATGGGCAGACCTACTCTCAGATTTGAGATGTCACTCCAACCACATGTTCACATTGAGCCATTTGATAAATGGTGGATGGACTTCATAGGACCCATTAATCCATAGTCAAGAGGTAAGAGGTATATCCTAGTTTGTACTGACTATGTGACTAAGTGGGTTGAAGTGCAGGCTTTACATTATTCAAAGAAGAAAATTGTAGCAAATTTCTTGTATTCATCAATTTTTACAAGATTTGGGTCCCAAGGAAGATCACAATAGATCAATAACCTCAATTTACTTCAAGGATGATTTAGGAACTCATGCAAAAATACAAAACCAGGCATAGTAAAACCACTCCCTACCATCCACAAGTGAATGGGTAAGTCGAGGTAACCAACTGAGAGTTGTAAAATATCCTAACAAAGACAGTGCAACAACATAGGAAGGATTAAACTACTATATTACCAAAAGTAGTGTGGGCCTACAAGACCACCTGGAAAACTACTACTGGTTTTACACCATTCCAGTTAGTCTATATAAGAGTGCTATGATACCTATAGTGAATGAAGTCAAAACACTTGTACTGCTATATAATTGAATGTAAACTTGGATGATACATAGAAAGAATAAATTTAGCAACTTAATCAGCTATATTAATATCGCCTTGATGCTCTATAGAAAATAGAGATCATTAAAAATTAAAAGGTCAAGTGGCATGACCACCACATGAGACCAAAACAACTTAAAGTGAGAGAATGGGTATTACTATATGATTTCCAATTCTAGAAAATGAAATGTAGGCTCATGCAACATTGGATGGGGCCATATGAAGTGACTAAACTCATCAACAATGGGGCTATGAGGATCAAAATAATTTATGGTAGTAACATGACCTTAACAGTCAATGGCCACCGCCTGCATCCATATCATGTGTCTGAGGTATACATGATTGAATCTATATTAGGCATGGGGGAGACCCCAGTTGATTATAATTTTGTCTTGATTTAGTAACCTAGTCCATATAGTACCAAAGACAATTATTCTTTCAAAGTTTTTCTTTTTTCTAGTTGTATTTTTTTTTTGTAGGAACGATACCCTGAGGTGCATTTTTTAGGCAACCTGGGAAACCTAGGCCTAACAAGATCAAGATCCATGAACCTATGCCTTCCCAGATTTCTAGAAGAATTTTTTTTAGTAGGAATAGCTTATCCCCACTTAGAAATGGGAATACTAAACCTGAATATGTACAAAAGTGTTTGGATTGATCTTTATGGACAATAAAATACTCAACTACTAGTTTAGGGATGGATGTTGATTTTGTCCTTGTTCTTCAACTAGAGTGCTAAAGGCCTGATAAACCTTACAATGCATATATGAGGAAAAGTAAACACCCATTGAATAAAGAGAAGCATTTTTTTTTTCATTTTTTGATGGGAAAGGTGCATTATTCTCATTTAACGATAGAAGTTTCCTGATTTCTATATTATTGTAGAAGGTACCCAATTCCCATACTACAGAAGGGAGATACCCAATTCTTGTTATACAGTACAATATGCTTGACTCCCAGTATGTTAAGGAGATGGCACTTACATCCCATATTTTGGTAGATCGATGCTTGATTCCTGGTTTCTCTAGGAGGTCAATAGGATTCCATTTTTTAAGAAATCGATACCAAATATTCTGTTAAAAACAAAGTTTGAGTTTGTATAAAGTTTTCTTTAAAAAAATGGCACCTAAAAGTCAGCAAAAGGTGTATCCTTCCCATGTTAAGTAGATAACCCGATTGCTAAGGCACCTGCTTCCCATGTTAAGCATAAGAACCCTATTTCTAAGGTTCCTACTTCCCATGTTAAGCATAATCACATGATTATTAAGGTGCCTACTCCCCATGTTAAGCATAGCACCTGATTCCTAAGGTGCCTGCTTTCAATTTCCAAGGCACCTACGCACCATAATTTGAAAAGAAGGTGCCTAATTTCCACACAAAAAAGGTGCCTCCTTTCCATTGTCATGACCGCTTCTACCTTGGAAAAAAATATTAGCATTGGAAAGTTCCCCATGCCACATCAATACCCCACTCATGCACAAAGTCAAATTAGTCATGAATGAAATTAAAATTATCAACAACTAACATCTATGGTGGGGATGTTTGTCATCCCATGGAGGCATGTTTTTTATAACATTTGTTTTTGAATTTTGTAGGATGTATTGAATAAATCATATTGTAGCTATCGAGAACTAATCACGTGGAAAAGAATTCATCATATGGGAAATATGACCATCATCATATGTTGTAGTTTACCTAGTCATCAAACACTATCCAATAGCAACACACGATGGATATCTGCACATATAAACCCACAAAAAAAATTTAGGTACATGATTAAATTTTTTGTTTTATTTCTATATTTTTTTCATATACATGTGTCTATGGAAAAGTACCGACACAACCCCCATTATTGTCTTAGCCACCTAAATAACTCCACTTGGCACTATGCTACATGTCATGGCTATGATTGGTCAATTGCTTATGGTTATCACCTCTACACAATTGGGCACATGCTCGAAGTAAACTTACCACGGATAACCATAATCACTTTTTGTTATGATAATTAACTGCCTACATGCAAGAAAGAAACTGTTTTAAAAACTGCTTACTAAAAAACTATTGTAAGTTGTCTTTCAAAAAAAATTTAGTGTGAAGTGATGTAGCAATTCAAAAAAAAAAACTAGAAGCATTTTCGAGTGAATTGTAAACCAAGGGAACTTGCACTTTAAAGTATGGGGGAAAAATCTAAGAACCATGATCTTAAGAAAAGTGAACCTATCGACTGCTCAGGGATTTATACAGATTTGCAAACCCAATTTTATGTTATAGGATGGATGGAGTACTATCAATTGGTCATTCAAGGCTAGGATGCAGTGGTAGCTAACTAATTCATAGCATCCATGAGGGATGGGATTGTGCATATGCGATGACTAGAGATTCCAGTCACTGAATGTTATATCACCATGGTGATAGACATTCCTCTGATATAGGAGTGCATGTGCAAGAAATATAACCTCACTCTCTATGAATAGATATTATTTGGGGGATCGACTAAGCACCTAACATGCACTAGTTTATCCAAAAATCACATCCTTGAGCTCTAGAGGGTGGTCTTCAGACAGATCACTCAATATTTACCTACTTTGGTAGGTACTCCATATTGAACGCAAATTATTTTCACTTTGTCAGCATCCCACATTACCTTGCATGCACCCTCAAATATGAGGCCAAATGGTACCAAGAAAGCTCAATATCTACCTTGGCTCACCATGTCATGATTTCAGCCTTGATATGATATGTGGAGTCACATAAATATGTTACATTTGAGGAGACCAAGGGCACTGATGTAGTTCCAAGGACATAATAATATGGAAAGGTACCAATACATGATGAGAATTTAGCCCAAGAGTTGATAGAACAAGAAGGGTTGATGCTTGCATCCTAGTCTACAAAAACTACATGGGAAGTAGGACAAGCCTCATCCCCTATTTTTCCCTAATTTAATGATGAGGCAAGGTAGGATCCGCTAAGCCCGACGTCCATGTCAATTTCCACAAGGACTCAAAGTAGAAGGATGAAGGCATTTAGGATGATTTAAAGCTCATAATATGGTGAAACAATTATTGATGAGCTTAAAAAGGAAGATTACCTAGCCTAGATTTTATAGGATATCTCCAAGAGGCAAAATCCTCAATAGGAGGTCACAACAAAATATTTAGCACAAGAGGGTCAGGCAAACGATTTGCAATAACAACTATAGTTGTTGAGAAAGTAGGCTTCCACCTGGGAAACCAAATATAAATAAGAATAGACTCTATTTCAAGAGTCTATGAAAGAAGTTGCATTGAAGATGCACAAATTATATCAGACAATTCGACAACTATAGGGGAAAATAGAAAAATTGCAATTGCAGGGCAGATTAGTGGAAGCTGAGCAACTGGCCAAAGTATAAGTAGCGATGCATACTGATGGGGCAACAGAGGTGTCCACTGCTAATATAGAAATATATTAGGGAGTGGATGTCACAATGGATGTAGAGCATCCTTATTCCACATCTCATTCTGCAAAACAAGTACATCAAGAAGATGAAGTTGAGGTTGAGGAACCTCAAATTCTAGAACAGTCTACCAAAAAAGTATATGAAGAGGAGAATGAAGTAGAGGCTCAAGAGCCTCAAGTTTTAGAAAAGGAGAAAGATCTAGAGCATTCTCCAACTGATGTATAGGTTGAATAGCCTTAGGAGAAATAAGCAGTTCTAGTTGAGCAGTAATTCATTGCACAGGAAGACCTAGAACTAGAGCAAGAGTTACCAAATTGAATGCATTTGGCATCAAATCTGATGAGGAATCATAATTGGATTCTGATGAGGAATGAGAGGTAGGAAAGAAATTGTTTGCTACCCAAAAATAAAAAATTGAGGAGCTTAAAGTGGAGATAAAAGTAGAAAAAAAGAATTAGAATAAGGCCTCTAAGAAAGCACTCAAGGAAGCTGAAAAAGAGGCCAAAAAACAACCCAAGAGGCCTCCCAAGAAAATTCCATTTGCCCAACCTAGTCAGTTTTGGAGCTTGTATGGGTCATTAGGTGATCAAACTTCAAT
Organism: Wollemia nobilis; assembly: GCA_028583015.1. NCBI lineage: Eukaryota > Viridiplantae > Streptophyta > Pinopsida > Araucariales > Araucariaceae > Wollemia > Wollemia nobilis. Next base: position 7,349,243 of record JAQPPZ010016858.1, on the reverse strand, counting down.
AATGAAGGCATATTTCATGAGGATGGAATTTCTAGGACCTATGCCACCTACATATCAGGCATCAAGTAGTAGAACCCCTTCGATGGAAAAAATAGAGGTAAAGGCTAAACCTGATCTTGACCTAATAGGGGCCAATTTTCCCATAACCAAGGTTGCTAAGAAGTCTAGCATCCCATTTGGTGATGAAGATGCAGTACCTATGGGTGAAGAGTTACCCCTTCACCATGAGTACTAGAAAATGGTTGAGCCTGCATTCTAGAAGGACACCACCAATTTTTCTAGCTACTATTTGAATCTTTAAAGAGACAAAATGTCCTGGACAAGGGAACCTCCAAAGAAAAAGTAGGGTCAAGTTAGCCAATTCAATGCAGCAAGCACTAGAAACAATAGGGATAGGAGGCAACCACTTCCAAAGCACCAAAGGGGTGAAAACCCTAAGACAAGAAAAAAGAAAAGGCCATTGAAAATACAAGGAAAAATATTAATAGGGATTCTTGGTATGTTGTAAACAGAACTTGTAATTACCAATATAAAGTGGCATAGGGATGTGCCACCCCTTAAGCATGGGGGTGATAAGCCTTGAAAATGCTCATTTTTAGTACCACTTTCCATATAAAATAGTGGCACTTATTTTTATATATGTATATGTTTTATGGAAATTATATATATATATAACAATTTATTTTATATGTTATTTAATATTTATCTTTAAGTGTATTTTGTGTAGATTTCATGGAAATTGTTGCATTTTAGCATGTTTTCGTCGAGGTCCCACTCAGACCTAGAACTTGGTATTTCATGAAGGAAAATCATTTATGGTACATCGATGTGAAGTATGAAGTCAAACACCCAATTCCCTTTGAAGCACCTGAATTTCATTCAACACTTAACTGTTAGGCACCCGCTTCCCTTTAGGCACATGCTTCCCATTAGGTGTTTGCTTCCTGTTAAGTGCCTATTCCTATTAGGTACCTACTTACTATTAGACACCTAATTCCTATGTTGATTCCTGCTTTTCAACATCTAAATATAAGGTACCTACTTCCTGACTTCTACAGACAAGGCACCTGATTTCCACTAAAGCCAAATTATAGCACGACTCTATGGTCGATAGAACAGAGAAAAATTTTAGTAACAAGCATAAATGGAGTTTTAGCATTGAAACCAGACTGGGGATGATGTCAAAGATGACTAGTCATCTATTTTTCAACTGCTACATGAAAGGTTTATGTAAATTGGGTAAAAAAATATCGTACATATTATGAAAATAGAATACACTGAAATAGCTCACCAAGATCGATATTTTGCTCAATTCCTTCATTCATGTAGATGGTTGTAAAATAGAATCATAACTTTTATTTTTTTTCCAAAACTATAATAGGGTGATCTACTTGTTGTGGTGTAGTGGTAAATGCCCTGGGTGTTGGTAGAGGCCAACCCAGGTTCCATTCCTCTTGTCTCCATCCTACAGATATATGGTATAGTTAGGAATGTCCTATGTGCTAGTAGAGGCCGACAAGGCTCCATTTCTCCTATGCCCAAAATTTTGAAAGTGGCACCTCGAAAGGGGTGTTTTCCACTATAAATTAGATTTTTTACCCAGGTGTTGTAGGTGAGTTGGAGAGGAGAGGGCAATCCTCCAAGGGAGGCCCCAGTGTTCAAATATCCACCCTACCAAAAAGCTGAATTGGGTATCCAAAATCCAATTGATAATGTTGGTGCGGGTAGGGTTGGGTGCGACTCTCGGGTGACTTTGACGGTGTAGAACCCCCTGTTCATGGTCTCTCAGACCAAGGCAGCCCCGCAAGGGGTTTTTTTCTTAAAAAAAAAATTGTAATAGGGTGTAGTTGCATATCTTATAAATATGTAGGCCACCCCTAAATATGAAGATCCTAGATTTTTCCTTTAAATTCTTTGCTGCAATTTTTAATAAAACACTTTTGAGTTATTTTGTGTTAAATCGTATAAGCATCCAATGAATATTTAACATGGGTATAACCTACTATAAGCGTATGCCCACTTACAAGAGAGTTCTTCCCTTGAATTTCCTCAATTTTTTTTATTTCATTTTTTGTAGATTGATTTATTTTCTTGTTATTCTTTTTCTATTTTTTGTAATTTCTAACAAAGTACTTGTTTTAATTTTTGTGTGCATTTTAGTCCTATTTTCATAGACGTAGGATATATTATTGGTTTGGAAATTAAAATCATAACTTCAATGAACACCAACATCCCCCAAACCATAAATATGAGGGACTTATCTTTGAAGTAGAAATTATAAACATATATTGTGCATGACTGCTCACAAGACAACGAGCTACCCCGGGTTGACAATTAAATGGAGATAAATATTTGAACCATAGAAAAACTAACCAATATTTTTCCCAACGCTAAGTAGAAATGCATTTGTATGGCTTGCTTGCTTGTAGCCTACCTAATGGGTAGGTTATCTTTTAGGACACATATTTTGTAGGTTTACCTTTTATCTAACATTTTTGAAAGTGAAACATTCTTTATGCATTTAGTGAAATAGCATTGAGTGCTATCTTGTTTTAATTTATTTAAGCATAAAAGGAACCACACACACCACATTCCATTTAAATGTTAGTGAGTTGGATTTCATCACCAACCACTAATAGAGACCAATGATGGTGGGTTTCATCTCCACTCGTTGGCTCAAATTCTATGAACCCTATCTTTTGGCCAAGGTCGGATCCAATATCCATCATAGCTCATGAGACATAATACATATTTCTATTTAGAGGGGTATATCTATTGGAAATTTTGAGTCCTTAATTCAAAGTTGTCATTGATGTCAAGAAATGAAGTCATCATTAATGTCAAGGAATTTTTCAAGAAACAAGTTATCAAAGTTGTCATTGATATCCAGGAAGAAGCTTATAATAAAGTCAAGGTCAAGAGGAAAAATGCAAATATTAAAGGCAAAGGACTCCATAATATTTTTAAATATGATGTGGAAGCATAAGTTAAACGGTTTTCATAAAAACCTAAGAAAGGTTATTACAAAGCTAAAGGAAGTTTTAATATTTAGTTGATAAATTATTTAAATTCAAAATGAATTTAAATTTTATAAATAAATATTGTTTATACCAAGATGCAAAGTGAAATATGGTTTAAATAAAACCAAAGGGTTTTAAAAGAATTAATTTATAAAATTTAAACTCAAAAGAACTTAAATATTTTATAAATTAAAAGGCTCCAAAGGAAATTTGAGCACCGACGTCCAAAAATCACCAAAGGAAATTTGAGCACTGATGTCATGCATGGAGGAGAAAATTTGGTAGATAATATAATGCCTTAGAGGCATTTTAATTCATCCTTTTTCTCGATAATTGAATGCGTGCAATTGTGTTTGAATTCATGAGGGAGAAAAGAGAAATGTCCATTCTGTTTGAGCACTAGCGAAAAACGTTAAGGATATTTGTGTCAAAATTTTAAGCACCAACTGGGAAGGTAGCCTAGTGGCAAAGGGGACAACGTTAGAGTGTTTGGGCATAGGGAGGTCTGTGTTCCAAACATAGTGGCAGTATTTTTGAGGAAGTTGCATTGGTGTTGGAGATTTCAAAAGGAAGGCATACATTTTGTGCAAGGCGAGCGAGGAAGGTTTTGAGCATGTGGTGCTCTTTTGTCCCCAAGCAAGTGCCTAGCTTGCACGATGTTAGGATTCATTACTAGGGCACTGATTGAGGCTATGCGGTGTGTTCGAATCCCCTCCATGGAAAGGTAATAAATTTTGGTTTAAAGTTTTGTATTGCCTAAAGTTTGGAGCTATAAGGGTGCATGAAATGATTGTTAGTTGGAAATGATTTTTGATAAGTTGGAGGAATAAGGTGTTAAATTTTCTTTTAATAAAGTGTTTTGTCATATTGCTTTGTTGATATACTAAAATTATAGAGGGATTTTCTTGTCTTATGTTATTTTGAAAAGAAGAGTGCATTGAATATAATTGGGAGACTATAAGGTGTAAGTGGTAATTTATGTTTTGTAAATGTTGAATAATGTTTCTTAAAGATGGAGTGATAAGGTGTATGTGTTTTTATGTTTACATTGTATTTTGAGGAAGTTAACCATATTATAATTTATTTGAGCTTGGAAAGAAGTGTTTGATATTTGTGGCAGATTTAGAAGGTTCCTTCATCATCAAGAAAAATATATGAGCACATTTTCCAAAGTTTAATTTTATTGGTTGATTTTTTGGAGAATAAGTTTCGAGTGAAAAGGACTTGATTAGGGTTTCCTGTTGAGTGTGTTGAGTTAATGCTTCAAGGTTTTCTAAAATAAAGGATTGTTTTATAAGCATTGTTGTTGAAGCTATTGGTTGTGAAAAGAACTTGAACTAGGGTTTGAGTATCATTTCTAAGTGAGATTTGTTGTTGAAAATTGTTGAAAACATGCTTGGACTAGGGTTTGTGAGTAAGGGTTGTTTCATTGAGTGATTGATTGAGTAGATTTGGTTGAGCCTAGTCAAGTGGATGTGTGAAGTGATTGTTTAAGTTCCATATAACAAACTATTCTATATTCTTATTTGAATTGAGAAAGTGATTGAGAATTGAGCTGAAACATATTGGGTATCTAACAATTCTCTTTATGTTTCTATGATATTTGGACAAGTTCTATGTGGACTTATTGAGCAGATCTGGATAATTTTTGTGTGGACTTCTTGACCAGATTGGACAAGTCATGTGTGGAATTGTTGAGTAGATTGGAAAAGTTTTGAGTGGACTTTTTGGGCATATTTGATAAGGTTTTGAGTGGACTTGTTGAGCATATTTGAGAAAGTTTTGTGTGAACTTGTTGAGCAGATTTGAGCAAGTTATGTGTGGACTTGTAGAGTAGAGTTTAGTGAAAATTTGAGATAGAGATTTGAAGGTGATAGAGCAGAGAGGATAGTAGTCTCTAGTGGACGGAGATCCATCAAACATGGTAGTGAGTATAGGTATTCTGAGTGGGGACAAGAGTCTTTAGTGGAGAGAGATCCACAAGCCATTGTAGTGGAGGTAGTAGTCTTCTAGAGGATCACCAACCAACATAGAGGATAAAGAGTGCTCCTATGGATAGAGATACAAGAACTTGAGTTAGAAGATCAACATATCCTTTGGATAGAGGTCCATAAACATTGTAGGGAAAGGATTTTGAAGAAAATTTATTTGAGAAAAAATTATAAGAAATATTTTCTCTATGGAGGTAGCCATAATTGGGTGAACCACATAAAAATCATGTCTCTCATGTGTGTGATTATTTATGTGATGTTTAATACTTTAGTAATGTTGATGTTATTATTCAATTTAAAAAGCAAAAAGTTTTATTGTATATTGTTCACCCCCCTCTTAGTATAAGTACATGTTCTTCAATTGGTATCAGAGCGGGTCTCTTTGTGAAAAGACTAATAGCTTGGAAGAGGATCCATAAATAGCACACATGAATTTAGAAAATGAAGAAGAGACTATGTTTGACATAAAATAAGAATTCTTTGCTGCTCTCAAAAAATTGGAAAGACATAGAAAAATTCAAGCTTAAAGGAACAAGTTCAAGAAGATGAAGAAGCAATGATGGAACTTATACATAATCTCACAGAACTCAAGATTAGGGTGGAAGAAAAAAATAATATTGAGAAAGATATGACAGATCTATTGAGAGCCAGGGGAACATAATACGAAATATTGAAAGCAAAAATTGTTCACCTAAGGAATAAAATTGAAAGAACCAAGGTACTACAAGATATAGAATATGAGAAATAGAAAGAGGAATCAAGTCTTCAGAAAGCAAAAAACTAAAATAAGGATAAGCAAGAAAAGGATATCAAAAATGAATAAAGAAAAGGAGAACCTTGGATAAAATTTAATCACAAGATAAATATTACTTCACAAATTCTAAGACATCCAAACAGGTTACATAATTTCTTCCATGGTCATTATTTTTCTTACAATAAATATGGTCATAGAGCTGTACAATGTATTCATCATGCAAGATACATTAGAAATTTCAATTCCTTTGCACCTCTCATGGATAATGATGTTATATTTTACAAATGCAATAATTTTGAGCACAAGGCTAGATGGTGTAAAATGATACTTCTTGAGACTAGAAAAAAAAATTCAACAACTAGGAAAAATGAAAGGGAAAATTTTAAGGCTAGATCAATGATAGTGCAAAAAACCCTTCATGCTCAAGATAAATAAGAACAATGGTATATTTATAGTGGTTTCTCTAGTCACATGACAAGAGAAAAATATAAATTCATTGTACTAAAAGAAACAAATAAAGGATCAGTAAGTTTTGGTGATAATGGATCAACAAGAATTGGTGGAAGAAGAACTCTAAGTTTAGACAATGGGAAAACAAAAATAGAGAATTTATTGTATGTTAAAGGGTTAAAACACAATATGCTGAGTATAAGTCAACTTTGTGATCAAGGATCCATGGTTACTTTCCATCCAGATAGATGTGAGATAAGAAAATCAAAAACTAGAAAAATCATCACCAATGCAAGAAGAATCCCAAACTTATACATGCTCAATGAGATCAAAGGGGAAAAGTGCTTTATATCACAAGAATACGAGATTTGGTTATGGCATAGAATATTGGGTCACTTGAATTTTGACAACATATTCAACATAAGCAATAAATAGGCAATTAAATATTTACCAAAAATAAGAAGACCTCAAAACATAATGTGTGCACCCTGTCAACATGGAAATAAAACTAGGACAACCTTTAAGTCATAAGGATATATGTCATAAAAGCCATTGAGCCTAATACATATTTATTTGTGTGGTCCTACCAGAACATAAAGCATTCAGGGTGAGAGCTACTTTATGTTTTTTATAGATGATTATTCCAAAATGTTTTGGGTAGCCTTCCTAAAAGAGAAGTCAAAGGTCTTTGAAAAATTCAAAGAATTCAAAGAATTGGTTGAAAATAAAATTGGCAAAAGGATTAAGTGTTTGAGATCTGATATAGGAGTAAAATTTATTTCAAATGAATTTGTAGAGTTTTATGAACAACATGGAATCAAGAGAAAGTACTTGTAGGCCCAAAATGGCCACATACTTAGTAAAATTATGTATAATTTTTTACTAAGTGATAAAATAGCCATTCTGTTCCGAAACAAGGTTGATAAGACGAATCCACTAATAAGTCATGTAGTTTTGCTTGTTTAAAATAATTCTGAGGAACTCCATTCTAGTTCCGAATTGAATAAGGATCGTAAAATCCGCAAAGGTTTGTGAAAGTTGGTGGCATCAACAGAAAAAAAGTGTGAAATGGCCCTTTTGCATATACCCAATTCTAGAAACTCTTTTTGCTCTCCACCCTAGATTAGCACTATCCTCAAATCTATAAAAGTCTCAAGGAGATGATGATGTAAGCAACAAAAAAGTATGGATTGACAATCCGAAGAATGAACAATTCTTTTTCTATCTAAAATGAAGATAAGGCAAAAAGGCGTAATGATGTAATAACTTAACTCCAGATCCAGACTGAAGAAGACACTCATTCTATCTAGAATGGAATATGCAAAAGTTATAAGGAAGAGGTGATGTCATCAAAATTTTAATGCAGATTGGAAAGGATAAGGTGGAAGATAAGGGTCTCGGAGCATATTCAAGGTTTGAATTTCCAAGATCCAGATTGGATGTTCTACTGCTAAGTAAAATGACATTATCCAATGGTTGAGATTTTAGATTATATCGGATCTAATCTGGACCATGGGATAAATAATATAAAAAGTGGAGGTTAGTTTGCTAAATCTGGGTCGTTTAAAAGGATGTCCCTACACCAAAACTATAACAGATTGGCCGAAAGACAAAGCATCAAGAGTTTCCAAGAAGATCAAACTAGAGGCAGTTGCAGATCGACAGTGGCATTCTACTCCCAAGAAATATCTACGAAAGTGCATGATCTAGAATATTTTGAACTACAGTTCTAATGAGCAACCAAAAAGTTGTAGAGAACCCATGCTACCATGACAGTTTCTCTTTTAGCAAATTTCTTGGAGGTCTAACCAATCATCTAATGTCAGCTAAGATCTTTGCTAAACTGTTGTAACAAGATTATGTGTATTGTTTCTTGATTATTGTAATAAGAAAACTATAAGTAGAGGTTGAACCCTTGTTTTGAAGGGTCAGCTCTAGCATGTTTGCCTATACCATTGTAAATATTTTTGAAGAACTAAATGAAAGGAGAAATACATTGATCTTTGCCTCAAGGCCGCATTTCCATGCTTGATGTTAGAGGTTCAGATTTCATAGTTGTATTTTTGTGAATACTTAGATGGTTAGTTTGTGCCTATCTTGTATTACTAGCTATTATGAGTAATTGAAATCTGCTTTGAAGTTTATTTTGTGTTATTAGTAAGTACATTTCTATAAAATCTAGGTTTTGGTGAATTCTGCTATTTGGATTATCATTCCCTGGATATTGAAATTTCTTTCTATAACATTTCTCTATTACGCTTTAATATCTAAAATGAGCTATCTTGGGATAAGGGTTGATCTGAATGTATGTCTTTAATATGGTTTTTTGGGAGCTTTTTATGGTGATGCAATGTTGTTAACCTATCCGTCCACTGATATCTACATCTCTCTAACCCTAACCTTCTCTTACCCTAGAATCCAAATCCTAATTGAGCATAATTGTGTCAAAAATTTGCTAAGTTGACAAGGAACCAGCCTAATCTAGAGGTTGGATAAAAAAACCCCTATTTTGGTCCTTCTAATGTTGAGTGCTGAGCTGCAACTATCAGGTGCAAGCCTAAACAAAAAGTAGGAAGATATACAGCCACAGTATCAAGTAAAAATTGGTGCAATTCAGTACCCAATAGTACTCAACAGTAAGAACTCCTCAACAAAATAGGGTAGTTGAAAGGAAAAATAGGACTATTGAAAACATGGCTAGAGCTATGTTAAATGAATCTAAGTTATCAGATGGTTTTTGGAGAGAAGCTATAAACACAATAGTATACATAATCACTAGGGTTGAAATGAGGGTAAAGCATCACAAGAATCCATATAAGCTTTGGAAAGGAAGACTTGCCACTATAAAACACTTCAAAAATTTTGGATGTAAATGTTACATAACACGGGAAGACCAAAACTTAGGCAAGTTTGATCCAAGATGTGATGAGGGAATTTTTCTTGGTTATTCCACAAGGAGTAAAGCCTACAGATGATTCAACAAAAGAACATGTACTATGGTGGAAAGTATAAATGTAACAATTGATGAGAAGATATATTCAAGAGAACCAGTTCAGCAAATTATGTATCAAGAAGATGGATGTTGTCAAGAAGAATTTTGTAAGGAATCAGATAAAGAAGAAGAAAAATCATGAAGAATTCTTCCTAAAAATCCATCCGGGTATGTTCAAAAACATCATCCAAAAGAGAAGACATCAATAATCCAGATGAAAGACAGACAAGGAGAAGAATAATAAAACCATCTCAAAAAGTAAATTTTTCTTTGCTATCTAAGATTGAGCCAAAATATTTCACTCAGGCAAGTGAGGATGAATGTTGGATTAAGGCAATGAATGAGGAATTGGATCAAATAGAGAAGAGCAAAACTTGGGAACTTGTTCCATGACCAAAGAACACAAATGTGATTGGCACAAAATGGGTGTTAATAAACAAATTAAATGAAGACAGACAAGTGGTCAGAAATAAAGCAAGGTTAGTATGCAAAGGTTATGCATAGGTAGAAGAAATTGAATTTGATGAGACTTTTGCTCTAGTTGCACGAATTGAAGCTATAAGGATGTTTTTAGCCTTCTCAAGCTTCAAGAACCTCAAGGTATATCATATGGATGTCAAGTCAGCATTTCTAAATAGGGTTCTAGAAGAAGAGGTTTATATTGAACAGCCAGAGGGATTCATACTAGCAGATGAACCAGATCATGTATGCATATTGAAAAAGGTATTGTATGGTTTAAAGAAGGCTACAAGATCATGGTACTCAATATTGTATAAGTATCTTCAGGAAAAGGGCTTTAGAAAAGGAGTAGCATATAGTAATTTATATATCAAAAATGAAGGGAGTGATCTATTAATAATGGTTGTTTATGTTGATGACATAATATTTTGGTAAACCAATGATAAGATGTGTAAATAATTTTCCAAGAACATGCAAAATGAATTTGAGATGTCTATTCTTGGTGAATTGTCCTTTGTTCTTGGACTTCATATTTCATAATCAGAAAGGGGAGTGTTTCTCTCACAAGCCAAGTATATAAAATAAACGTTAAAGAAATTCAGGTTAGAATATTGTAAACCAGTAAGTACTACCATGGTTATAGGATGCAAGTTGATTAAGGATGATGAATCTCTAGAGGTAGATCAGATATTATACAAATCTATGATTGGTAGCTTATTGTATGTTACAACTACAAGACCAGACATAGTACAATCAGTGGGATTAGTGGTAAGATTTTAGGTAGCACCTAAGGAAACACATGTGGCAGTAGTAAAAAGAAATTTCAGATATCTAAAAGGGACTGTGGATTTTGAGCTTTGGCATCCCAAAAGTGATAGTTTCACACTAACATCATATACAGATGCATATTGGGTCGACAACATTGATGACATAAAAAGCACAAGTGGAGGAGCATTCTTTCTTAGAGAATGTTTAAGTAAGAAGCAGGTTTCAATATCTTTATCTACAGTAGAAGCAAAATACATTTTAGTAGTAGCCAATTGTACACAGGTGTTATGGATGAAGATAACTCTAGAAGACTTCAATATAAAGCATGATCATCCCATTCCTATACTATGTGATAATACTAGTGCCATAAGTATCTCAAAAAATATAGTAATGCACTCTAGGACAAAGCACATTCTAATTAAGTACCATTTTCTAAGAGAAAAGGTGATAGATAAATAGGTCAGATTGGAATATGTCACTACAAAGGAAAAGATAGCAGATATTTTCACTAAGCCACTTTCAAAGAAAATTTTTGAGTATATTCAAGGAAAATAAGGAGTGAGACTCCCACCCTAGAATTAACCACCTCAAGAGGAGGTAGGGGAGGGGCTAAGATAAGAGACTCATTCTTAGACCTGAGCTCCAAAGGTGACCCTTTGCCATTGATGTCAAATTGGTAGATATTTGATTAAGGGGAGATTCAGTATTTGAAGAGAGCATTGAGCCAGGGGGAGCAATGTCCCAGGGGGATCAGATCAAAATAAGAAGTCAAGTTTTCGATAAAAATAATTTGGGTTGCCATCAATGACAAAGGGGAGATTGTTGGACATTTTGAGTCCTTAAGTCAAATATTGTCATTGATGTCAAGAAATGAAGTCATCATTAATATCAAGGAATTTGTCAAGAAATAATTTATCAAAGTTTTCATTGATATCTAGGAAGAAGCTTCTAATAAAGTCAAGGTCAAGAGGAACAATGCAAAGGTTAAACGCAAAGGGCTCCATAATATTTTTAAATATTATGTGGAAGCATAAGTTAAACAGTTTTCATAAAAACACAAGAAAGGTTATTGCAAATCTAAAGGAAGGTTTAATATTTATTTGATAAATTATTTAAATTCAAAATGAATTTAAATTTTATAAATAAATATTATTTATACCAAGGTGCAAAGTGAAATATGGTTTAAATAAAACCAAAGGGTTTTAAAAGAATTAATTTATAAAATTTAAATTCAAAAGAATTTAAATATTTTATAAATTAAAAGGCTCCAAAGGAAATTCGAGCGCCAACATCATGCATGGAGGAGAAAATTTGGTATATAAGCTAATGCATTAGAGGAATTTTAATTCATCATTTTTCTTGATAATAAAATGCATGCAATTGTGTTTGAATTTGTGAGGGAGAAAAAAAAAGTGTATATTCTATTTGAGCACCAATGAATAATGTTAAGGATATTTACGTTGAAATTTTAAGTGCCAACTGGGCAGGTGGCCTAGTGGGAAAGAGGACAACGTTAGGGTGTTTGGGTGTAGGGAGGTCTGTGTTCAAAACACAACGACAATGTTTTTGTGGTAGTTGCATTGATTTTGGAGAGCACCAAAGGAAGGCATGCATTTTGCGCAAGGTAAGTAGGGAAGGTTTTTGAGCATGTGGTGCTTGTTTGTACCCAAGCAAGAACCTAGCTTGCATAGCATTTGGAGCTACAGCTAGGGCACTAGTTGACACCGCGTGGTTTGTTCAAATCCCTTTCAAGGCAAGGTAATAAATTTTGGATTTAATTTTTGTATTGCCTAAAGTTTAGAGGTATAAGGGTGCATGAAAGGATTGTTAGTTGGAAATGATTTTTTATAAGTTGGAGGAATAAGGTGTTAAAGTTTCTTTTAATAAAGTGTTTTGTCATATTGCTTTGTTGATATACTAAAAGGATAGAGGGAGCTTCTTGTATTATGTTATTTTGAAAATAATAGTGCATTGAATATTATTGGGATATTATATGGTGTAAGTGGTAATTTACTTTTTGTAAATGTTTATGAATGTTTTCTTAAAGATGGAGTGATAAGATGTATGTGTGTTTTGATGTTTACATTGTATTTTGAGGAAGTTAACTATCTTATAATTTCTTTGAGCTTGGTAAGAAGCATTTGAGATTTGTGGTATGTTTATAAGATTCCTTCATCATAAAGAAAAAGGTATGAGCACATTTTCCAAAGTTTAATTTTATTGGTTGGTTTTCTAGAAAATAAGTTTGGAGTGAAAAGGACTTGATTAGGGTTTCCTGTTGAGTGTGTTGAGTTAATGCTTCAAGGTTTTCTAAAATAAAGGATTGTTTTATAAGCATTATTGTTGAAGCTATTGGTTGTGAAAAGAAATTGAACTAGGGTTTGAGTATTATTGCTAAGTGAGATTTATTGTTGAGCATTGTTGGAAATATTTTGATTTGATGTTTACATGCTTGGACTAGGGTTTGTGAGTAAGGGTTGTTTCATTGAGTGATTGGTTGAGTAGAGTTGGTTGAGCCTATTCAAGTGGATGTGTGAAGTGATTGTTCAAGTTCCATAAAATAAACTATTCTATATTCTTATTTGAATTGAGAAAGTGATTGAGCATTGAGTTGAAACATATTGGGTCTCTAACAATTCTCTTTATATTTCTATGATATTTGGACAAGTTCTGTGTGGACTTGTTGAGCATATTTGGACAAGTTCTGTGTGGACTTGTTGATAATATTGGATAATTTTTATGTGGACTTGTTGAGTAGATTGGAAAAGTTCTGAGAGGACTTATTGGGTATATTTGAGCAGGTTTTGAGTGGACTTGTTGAGAAGATTTGAGCAAGTTCTGTGTGAACTTGTTGAGTAGATTTGAGCAAGTTCTATGTGGACTTGTGGAATATATTTTAGTGTATATTTGAGATAGATATTTGTAGGTTATAGATCAGAGAGGATAGTAGTCTCTAGTGGATAGAGATCCATCAACTAGGGTAGTGAGGATAGGTCTTTTGAGTGGGGAAAAGAGTCTTCAATGGAGAGATATCCACAAGCCAGTGTAGTGGAGGCAGTAGTCTTCTAGATGATCACCAACCATAGTAGAGGATAATTATTTCTCTTGTGGATAGATATCCATGAACTTGAGTTAAGGGATCAGCATCTCCTTTGGATAGAGGTCCATAAAAATTGTAGGGAAAGGATTCCCAAGAGAATTTATTTGAGAAAAATTTATAAGAAATATTTTCTGCATGGAAGTAGCCATATTTGGGTGAACCACGTAAAAATCATGTCTCTCATGTGTTTTATGCTTTATGTGATATTTACTGCTTTATTAATGTTGATGCTATTATTTGGATTAAAAAGAAAAAAAAATTATTGTATATTGTTCACCCCCCTCTCAGTATAAGCACATGTTCTTCAATATCATTGACTACAGGTGAACTGGGTGAGGAATGGTAGGACCTATACTCCCTGATTGGGTATGGGCTTCATCTCCATACTTGTGTGGGTTTATCTGAATGGACTTTCATTAATGGTTATCGAGTTGCGAGGATACAGGTGAAATCCTTTTAACAAAATATTATCATCCAACAAGAGCAAAACATGTGATCTAAGGTCTTCTTTGCAAACAACAAATAAAAACACATAAAATAGCTTTAGGGAACACACATAAATATTTAAAAGAGATAAAAACTTATCTTATTATATGTTTCCATTATTGTGTGCTTCATTATTAAAATTTATAAAGGAGATAATCACCTAGGGTTTGGTAGGGAATAACAATGGTGTGCACTCGTAGCCATGCCCATTCAAGGGTGGACACTATGAAGAATAGACAAGGAGACATGAGTCATATCTCATTTAGCCCTAAGTACATGGTCATATCTCCTTGGTGGCCTCTTACTCCCCAAGTCCTAGAATAGCTAGTTAGGAACTTCACCTATAAGAGAGCCCTATGCGGGATACCCCTAGAGGTTTTGACCCTATTTTGGGAACATACTCCCAATATTTAGACACTTCACATGCATTATTTCAAGAATTGTAACCGTACACTGAGGTTCTACTAGATAGAAAAATACCATGCATTCATGTGCCTTCTAGGTATACCACACCCAACTATGGGCAAGAGCAAGAGTACACACATTGGGTAAGGCCAAATGATCAAACTTCACCTTTAAACTTCCCTAATAGGTTACAATAATCTAAGTACCAAGATGAGTATGATAATCATCACTCAGGGTGAGCAAACTCAACCCTTCCCTTCCTCATAAATGACAGAAGGCATGAGGAAATTCTTGACTATCCTTAGGACCATTATGCTACACACGCATGATGTGACTCTATTCCAGCTGAGTTCAAATATCACTTGTCTAGGCCTAAACATCAAGTTAATATGACTACCCTCGATCGAGGAGAGCTCGTGATCAATATTTTAGACCATCCTGAATGATATAGGCCTTAGGATAATGCTACTAGGTCTCCTAGGCCCCACATGATAGAACAAATAAATCAAGTAATTGCAATATATGTTGAATATGAAGCACAATTCAAGCAAATTTAGCAGGATAAAGAACACTTGGACCACTTGCATCAATTAGAAAAGAAAAGGATTGAACAACAAACCAATGAGTTATTCCTAAAGACCTTATATGAGAGGGTTCCTACCCCAAGTACCCATATATAGGAGTTCCATCAGAGGTAACCTACTTTAAATCAAGATAGGTATCAAGAATTGCCTCCCAGGTTGAACATAGAGCACCTTTCATGGGTAGTTACACCTTCTTATAGGCCAGATCAAGAGACACCTTATAGGGTCTACACCGAGCATGAACCAAAAGTGGAATATCTTAAAGCACCTTATGGAGGTAGGGTGGATGACATTCAACCACCCTATAATAGGCTTTATGTTCCTCACACTACCCTATAGGGTTGAAGCAAAGAAGAGGAGATCAAATCATATGATGCATATAGAGCATTTCTAGAATTATTAGAATTGGTAGAGAACAAGACCTCTAGATCTGGGGGTCAGAAGCCCACTTTGTATTAGATTCATAATCAATCACTTCACCCGTTAGTACCTTCTGTTACCTATCTATATTATTTCAATATGCCTAATCTAGATATGGTTAAAGGAGAGGAAGATGTGTGGAAGCATATAACTAGATTTTTGAATCACTACTTATGAATTCAAGAAAATGATGCCTTAATTTTGAGGATATTTTTGCTTACCCTCTCTGGCCCTACCATAGAATAGTACAATTAACTCTCAAATTATAGCATCTACAAATTTGAGCAGTTTGTATATGCATTCCTAGAGTTCTTCACCTTCAACACCAAGTGAAAGGTGACTTTAATTGACCTCACAGGGTTAAAATAGTTTGATAATAAGTCAATCACAAACTATGGTAATAGGTGGAAAGTACTGCTTTCCAAGTTGCCATACTTAATACTCATGATGGATTTGACTCAAATGTTTGCTAAGAGCTGCTTGAAGCCAATTTACTTATTACTGCAACTCCAATAGTACCCAAATCTTGAAGATGCTCTAGCGTAGGCTAGAATTATTGAAGACATTAAAATTCAAAAGGGGGAAATTGTGAACCCCGCAAGAAGGAATGGATTAACAATGCCAAGAACAATTTGGCACAACAAAATCTAACATCAGTCAATCAAGTTGCTATCAGTATTCTAGGGCCTGCACAACCAACGCCACCTCACAAGCTTAACTATTAGGCCACACCTAGAAACTACAACAAGGAAAATTAAACAAACCAAGGGCAAAACCAACAACATCACCCTAAGAAAAAATTTATGCCCACTTCTAAGTCCATGGACTCTTTATCTGAGTTCCTCTATGCATCTAAGGCAATTAATCTACCTAAAAATTGACCCGTCAATCCAAACACACCAAAGCCCAAAGGATATCATGAAGATCTATACTACAAGTATCATAGACAAAATGGGCATAATGTGTAGATGTTCTATAGGTTCAAACACCTATTATATGATATGATTGATAAGAATAATTTTTATTTTGATTACATGATATGATTAATAGGAATGATCTTCAGGTCGATAACCCTATTATACCAAACAATCAACAAATGGGTATTTTCAAAGACCCATTGCCTACCCATGAGGAATAGACAAAGCTAGTACCATAAGTTAATCAGGTCCATTAGGCATCCCCTAAAAAAGGGTTCATCGACATGGTCAACATTGTGACAAGGAACAAGCGTTACACAAGTCTAGTTGCACCACCTGTAGTTTCAAGTGACATTCCTTCAACATCATAGCCTTTGACATCTCCAATGCAAAACCTTCCATCTTGGCTAGTGGTCATGATAAAGAGCAAGATTTATTAAATCTTTTGAACAACATCAGCTCAAATTTCCATCTATGAGCTTATTCAGTAGTTGCCACCTCATCGAGAAGCTCTAATGGAGATCCTTATAGGTGGTAAATCCTCTTCCCAAAAGAAAAAGTGATAAATGGATTTGTATAATTTTTATAGTTTTGACAAGTTTTGTAAATCGTATAGGTAGGAGTAAACCATACATCCTTGAGGTAAAACCATACACAACAAAGGTAAACCATACAAGGAGTAATGAAATGACATGAAATGCATGGGAAATATAATTTGAAGATGTAATTGCGCATGATTTTTATTATTAATGCATTAGACTTAGTAAAAGTCTTAATTAATGCATTATGTTATACATGGGCAGTTGTAAATAACTAATTTCATTAGGAATCACTTTGGAAAAACTTGAGAAACATTATATAAGGCCCCATTTTCAATTTTTATGGTGAGGACATATACTGGTTATAATCTGATATAGTTGGATTCTTCTAGTTAATCTAGCAAGTGTTATGAGTTAGATTATGCTCTGAGAGAATGATTGTATGTAATTGCATAATAGGAATTAATAATAATAAGAACTTATAGTTTCTCTCATGTGTGTTATGAATCTATAATGGTTGAATAGAAATTGATGTTTTAGTTTTGTTGCATGTACTTTTTTTGAGTGTTTTTGGATAATTTATGCATTGTTGTGGAATAATTAACTGAACCAGCACTAGTGTAGCTTTATGTAATGATCTATAATGATGTTAATAAAAATAATATGTTTTGAATCCTACTATATGGTTTTTGGGTGTCACCATCGGATTTGCAACTCTCTCAAATCCCATTGATATGTTTTGCATGTTATTGGAAAAGGACTAATTACCTCATTGAACCATTAAAAAACTTGTATGAGAGAGATTGGTCCATTATAGTATCCAGTTTGGAATTTTTTTGTACCTTCGTTCCATAAAAATTGTACACCAGAGTTCATACAAATCATACAAAATATAGTTACCTGATTTGGTAGTTTATGCGATTGGAAGAAACTTACCCAATTTAGTAGTTTTGGGAAATCGACTTGTTGGGTTACAAAACTATGTATGACAACTTGAAAACTGAATCTAATAGATTGGTTGAGTGTGGAATCGTACAATATACATAACTATATGATTTTGTATCATACAAAGTGTCAATTTGGCTTTTGTACAAGTTTTTCATTAGGCATAAACTAGTAGTTTTAGAGACCATACAGTCGTATGATTTGGTAAACAAGTTGGGATTAGTAAATTGACCATATTAAGAATTATAAATCATCTCCCCATTGGGAATAATACACCCCTATGCTACATTTGGCATTGTTGCCTTATCGAATTTGGCATTTTTGTTAAAACAGGTCAAATTGACAAAGTAAGAATACTACAAATTTGGAGGTGAATGACAAACACAAATGTAAAAAGGTGTAGGAGATGCAAAGTATGAGAAAAAATTCTAGTAATAAGGAGCACGATGATTTATCAAAGAGATAATGCAATTAACTCAGACCATAGTACACATGAACCATAATAGAGTAAGTTTGGGCAACTGAAGAAGGAGATTTTGAAATGCTACTGATAGAGATAAGATGAGGAAATAGAACCACCTAGCATAGAGGCACGAGTTGAAAAAGAGGTTGTGCACGAGGACAAATAGTGGATGGTGATACTTGAAAAAGAAAAAAAATGGTTACAAAGGAGTGCAGAGGATGAGAGTCATGCACCAGAGCAACAGGGCATGAGGTCTCAAGAGGAAGGACTAGGACCATCTCCCTCACATCAATGAAGGAGATCATGGAGTGAATATGCATGTTAGTTTGGTAAATTATTGGTGGGACAAAATAAGATACCTTAGATAGAGACTTCTAATTATGACTATAGTAAGACACCCCCAAGGAGGAATTAGCTAGATATTCCATGGGAGACATCAATTGATAGCGATGATTCTCCAAAGATGGCTAATAAGGAATCCAAGCATATATGTCCATATTTTATAGGTGAGTGTAATGAAGACCCCACAAGACATATCAGAACTTGCATAATCATTTGGAGGTCAAATGGTGCAGACCGACCAAAGGACTGGGTAACTTTATTTCTTGCTACCTTGAGACGATTAACGATCGATTGGTATCTGAAAAGGGAAAATACTACAAATTTTTAGATTGGACTCAAGTGAAGGAGAAATTCATTGAAAATTTCCATCCTTTGAAGGATGATGAAGACATTGTTACTGAGATTTTTTTGACAAAGAAAAAACCTTATGAAGATGTAAAATTCTACAACCATAGACTAAATAAATGAGTAGATAAGATGTAGATGCCTCTAGTATATGTCTTGGTAAAGTGATGGATTGTAGATGGGTTACTACTAAAATATAAGAAAAATATGAAGGCAGTACCATCAGAAACATAAGAAGAAATTATGAAGCATGCAAAGAATTTTGAAAATGAATCAAAATATATATACAATAATTTTATCTCACCCCAAGTCTAATGATTCAGATAGTGGAGAATATGACACTATACAGAGGATAGTAGCATCATTTTGTTAGTATTTCTATAAGATCATGAAAGAAAAAAAGAGAAAACCTATTAGGAATGACATTTGGTGCACATAATGTAAAACTGAAGGACATACAAATGTAAAGTATCCATGAAATAACTATTACCACATCTGTAATATGATGGGACACAAGGTAATGCTATGTCCGTATAATGCAAGAGTACATCTATAGGTACTAAAAATATAGGATTAGGAAGAGAAAAAAAAACCCTAGGAGATGAGAAACAAACAACAAGTGGTGGTTATAGAAATAGCAGGTGAGGTGGAAGGTTGAACTAGCATAATTGGCAAGGAGGATACAGTTGTTTGCAGTATGAATCAGAAGGGAGGCCGATCATATAGTATCACAATTGCCAATAATGAGGGCGCTTTGCAAAAAAGTGTCCTTCACCTCAGAGGTAGGAAACACCATAAGCAAGCACTACACATATGTGTAGGTGGTGTGGTCTAGGGAACCACAAAGAAGCATATTACCCAAAGTAGACGAGTTCAAGTAACCTAGAGAATATCAATTATTTAGACATTGAGGTCCCTCAAGTTAAGGAGGAAACCCAGGAAGTTTTAGCTGTGACAAGGAATTAGGCTAAAAAGGATAAGTACCTACATCCAACAAAGGAAAAGTAACACTGGAAAGTAGCAAAGAAAATACTACAGGATGAAGCACAAAAAGCTAAAAAAGTGAAGTTATCTGAATAAAAGGAACTAAAAAAGCCATTAGAAGAGAAGGTGATTGTGCAAAGTCTAGCAGCATAGGTCTTGGAAATAATAGTAGAGATTAAAGTGTCAAATGTGTTTGAAGCTATTCTAGCATTGTAGAAATAAATGGTGGAAGAAATACAACCACATAAGGTGATGGAAGTGCAAAGCCAACCAATTCAAGAGAAGTAAAGAAAATATAAATTCATGGATCTGACTATATTGATGATTGATGTGGGAAAGAAACCCACATTATTTCATATGGAGATCCTAGGGCACAAATTGACACAAGTTATTATGGACGAAGGATCCAACATCAATGTGCTACCTGAAAGAACCTAGTTAGAACTAGGTACTCCATCTCTATGGGCTTCAAGCTTCTAATTATATGGTACTAACCAGTATGGTATCGATACAAAGAGAGTCTTGAAAACACAACAAGTGGTGATAGCTGACCAAAAATTTATCTTGGATTTCATTGTTATTACAATGCATAAGCCTGCATACGATGATCTATTAGAAAGAGGGTGGCTACGAGTAGCCAAATTTAATCACAAAGAGGGAAAGAATTAGATCACTTTCAATAAGGGAAAACATAAATATATGATTAATCTAGCTAATCAAAAAGTTAGTGAGGATGTAGCTACGACAAATGAATCAAAAAATTCCTCAGGATATGAAGGGTATGAACCTCATGAAGAAGGAATGTTGTACCTGGATGAATGTAGTGAAAATGAAGCCAAATATAATAGTGGACTTCTTCATTGGAAAATGGAGGAGTATGAAATTTTTCAGCCCAACTGCCTTTGTATTGAGTCAAATAAGATCAAGAAAAAACAAGATGAACCAAAAGTCAGATAGGAACCTAAGGAGGAGGTGGAAGAGAAATAGGCATTCCCAAAGAGTTTTGTAGAGTATATAATAGGAGATACAAAAATTGATACAAGACTATCACACCTAAAAAATATAGATAAAGCAGCAAGTGATCCAGAGAATATGAAATATGAAGGACTTCAGATAGTGGAAATTAATCTAGGCACAGAGGAGGAACCTAGGATGATTCACTGTGGTGATGATTGAAACCTTGTACTAAAAGCGATAGCTTTTAAGATATTCTTGGAATATAAGGATGTCTTTGCATGGACATATATGGACCAAAATGGAGTACCACCAGAGTTATGTGTCCATAAGATTACACTAATTCTTGGAGCACAAACCGTATGTAGGAGATCATATAGAATGAACCCAAAGTATGCTGCATTAGTGAATGTAGAGATAGAAAAGATGTTGGAGGTAGGAATCATCTTCAAGGTGACAAACAGTGAATGGGTATCACCTTTAGTGATCACCTTGAAAAAGGAAGTGGACAATATCAAAATATGTGCGGACTTTAGGAGTCTAAACGTAGTAAATATTAAGGACCCCTTCCCTATTTCCTTCATAAATTCTATCCTGGAAGAAGTCGTAGGATACAAAATCTATTCATTTTTGGATGGGTTTTTGGGTTACAATCATATTAGTATATCCGAGTAGGATAATTTTAAGACCACATTTATTGTGGATAATGGCATCTACGCGTACAATAAAAATGTCATTCAGGATCTGTAATACCCTAGCTACATTTCAATGCATCATACTGTATATATTTAATCAGTTAGCAACAGGGAACTTCAAAGGATTTTTGTATGATTGGTCCATTTATGGGAAGATCAAGGAGCATCTTCATACCCTCAGTGAATGTATGAGTAGGTGCATAAATGCATAGATATATTTTAGCCCTAGGAAATACTACCTTATGGTACCATATGGAAAATTTTTAGGACACATAGTATGTAGTGAAGGATTAAAAACAAACCCTGATAAGATCCATGTGATATTACACACGAAAGAACCATACAATGTGAGTTCACTTAAAAAATTCTTGGGATCGATGAGATATTATCGAAGGTTTATCAGGAATTATGCATATGTATCCTACCCATTATATTCATTGATGAAGAAGAATGTTCCTTTTAGATGGACAGACGAGCACCAAGGAGACTTTGAGGATCTGAAGGCTAAGCTTGTGAGTAGCCCGATTTTGGTTTTACCGAACTGGGATAAGGAATACCATGTCCATATTGATGCTTTAAGTTTTGCAATTGGATGTGCTTTAGCATGAGAAGGACAGTTTAGGTTGGATCAACCTATTTTCTTTGCTAGTCACCTATTGTCAAGGCCAAAGATAAATTATACTACAATAGAAAGAGAAGCTTTGGGAATGGTATATACAGTCTAGAATTTTAGGCATTACCTATTGGTGAATCTCTTTTCTTTCTATGTAGATCACTAATATTTGTTGTGCTTGATAAATAAATTAGTGATACAAGGATGGGTTAGTATATGGATCATCACCCTAGAAGAGTTTGTATTTCTAGTAGTAGTGATACCTGGTAAGAAGTATGTCATTGTAAACCAGTTGTCTCAGATACAATCAGGAGAGCTTGCAGTAACAGGAGTTTTGAATAAATTCTTGGATGCATAATTATTTACCATCAATGTTATTCCATCATGGTACAAGTTGATTGGCCAGTATATTTCCATAAGAGAGTTACCATAGGAAATGATGGTAACCGAGAAAAATAAAGTGATCATGAAATCAACACCCTTCCAGTTGATAGCAGGATTGCTATATAATATGGAAAGTGATGGTATCTTACAAATATGTGTGATGGAAGAATAATTTAAAGTGAAATTGAAATAATCTCATGAAGGCTTGGTAGAAGGGCACATGGGACCATATGCAATAGCTAGAAAAATATTACTAGCTGGACTATGGTGGCCCACACTGTATAATGATGCAAAATAATATGTGAAAGTGTACGATACTTGTCAAAGGTTAGGAAAGCTAGTAAAGAGGGAATTTATGCCATTACATCCATAACAATCACAAGAAATATTTGAAAGGTGGGTATTAAACTTCATAAAACCATTGAAGACATCTCAAAGAAGGAAGTGTAGATACATTGTAGTAGCAACATAATACTTGACAAAATGGGTTGAAGAGAGAGCATTACCTAATAACTCAGATACAAGGACAATGATATTCTTGTACGAATAGGTTATCATATTTGGTATTCTACTACAAATTATGAGTGACCGAGGAGGACACTTCATCAATGAAATCATAAAAACATTGATGACAGAGTTTAGGATTTTGCACTTATTGTCTAGTCCATACTATCCCAGAGAAAATGGGCAAGTGAAAGCAAAAAACAAATTCTTGGTTTCTACTTTGTATAAGACCTATAGAATAGAGGGAATATATTGGGAGGAAAGGCTACCATTTATTTTGTGGGAATATAGACCAACTTTTAAACCTACAACAAAGCATACATATTTCCAATTGTTGTATGGACAGGAGGCAGTGGTGCCAGTTGAATTCTTGATACCAAGTTTGAGAGTTGTGGTAGATCATCACTTAGGTGATCAAGAAAATTTGGAAGAGCGACTGAAAAAATTGATCAAGGTAGATAAAGAAAATTCATGGCACAATGGGCAATTGAGGTAGCTCAAAAAATAAGGAAGGCATGGCATGAAAAATATTTGTGGAAGTTAGAACTTAGTTCGGTTCACTTGGTTCTATATTTTAATGACAAGAGGAAAATAAAGCCTGGTAAGTTGAAGATGTTATGGATTTGTCCCTATAAAGTAGTTGAAGTACTGAATAATGGAGCATTAAATCTACAAAACCTGAATGAGATGGAGGTACCCGACACTGTAAATAGCTCAAAGTTGAAGCCTTACAAGGTACAATGCTTATTCATTTCTTTAGAAGATATTGAAGGAAGAATATGAGTAGACACTCAAAAAATAACTCAAGACAATCTAGGTCCATCATAGGAGGATCCTAACATGAGACTCACACACTTATTAAAAAAATAAGAGACAAGACCAACAATAGAACAACAAGAGTTGGCACCTTGACCAGAAGAAAGAAGAAGATTGTGAGTGCATGTCAAATTTATGGATGGGACCAAATGAGTAGAAGAGGAATATGAAGAATGGATTCCTTCAAATGAAAGAGGACATAAGGAGATAGTCCTATTACCCAAAAATAGGAGAAGGTAAGAAGAAGCACCCCTAGTAAGTAGAAGTATGATGTATCCTTGGGTAGAACGAAGGGAACTACCCCAACAAGCTGAAGGATGAAGAATGATACGAATAATAGTATGATACAAGGATAGAGTGGACACCTTTAAATGGAAGTTTCAAAAGAAAATAGGAATGAGACCATTTATGAAGAATTGGTTGGACTTACTCCATTATCTCAGATAGGACTACTACAATAGATAATGTGATTGCAGACTCAACAACTGCAAGAAGAATACTAGATGTTGCAAGGTCATAATGTAAGGTTGAGAGAACAAATCATCCAAGAATTAGATAATACAATACAAAGGCTAGATAAGAAAATAATAGCTAGGCTATAGGATCTATAAGGAGAACCTGAGGATGATGAGGGGATAACACCAAGAAGTGGTGTAAGAAATGATGGAGTGAGCACAAGTTTGCAAGTACCACCAAGTGATCCACCAATAATGAATGAAGATGCAAAAATGTTGTGGTGAGACATTGAGGAAGCAACCACATCACCTGAATCATAGGGCCATGCACGAATGGATTTGAGTGACTCCAGTAATGAAGGAATGCCTTGGATAGTAAGAGAACCAAGCATAAAAAGTAGTGATGAGGATGATTACCTAGGAAAACACCATAATCCTCAAGATAATCATGATCCCCTAGCGTGTACAACAACAAAAAAAAAACTAGGGAGATCTCAGGAGCATCAAAGCAACCTTGATCCGCAAGCATATATAATAACCCATCAATATTTGAGAAGGCAAAGGATAGAAGTACGGATATTGGAGATACTAATGAATTTGCCAACATATTGGGAAAAATAGAGAGAAGAGAATCAGAATAAATCAAGTTCTCAGATAGAATTTTTTGAAGCATATAGATAGGTCTTGGCAACTTCATCTCCATAAATAAGCTTTGAGAAAATAATATGGAGACATCACTTAGCACATGCAGATCATAGAATTAGAGCATTATGACAATTGTCACCAAGTACAAGAAGAAGTAGAAGTCCACTAGACAACATTGAGTTGGTAGAAATAACTCCTAATAACCAAGAAATGAGAATAAGAAATAGAGGACCCCTAAGGCTTCATCTAGGAAGGGGAGGAGGTATTCGATTACGAAGTGAGAAAGGACAAGGTGATTTTACTATTAAAGGAGGAAGAGTACAAGGAAGGTTTTGAACCCTTACTCCTAGATGGCTAGGAGATACACCTTTAGCTTGTATGAACTGGATAAAGAATCTATGAGGGT
This sequence comes from Wollemia nobilis, assembly GCA_028583015.1. Classification (NCBI taxonomy): domain Eukaryota; kingdom Viridiplantae; phylum Streptophyta; class Pinopsida; order Araucariales; family Araucariaceae; genus Wollemia; species Wollemia nobilis. The sequence continues at coordinate 7,323,807 of JAQPPZ010016858.1, read as the reverse complement.
TACCATGGATGAGAGGAATCTTACCTAGCCCTACAAGGCAGTATCCATTGGGATGACCACCACTAATCTAATGAGGATCTCAAGGAGTGGTAGGTGGTAGAGTATTACTCCAAGAAAGGGAGGAATCACCATTGGCATAGAGAAACCTGATGTCAAGAGGAATAGGATGAGGAAGACACTCCCATGGGAGAGGTCTTGTTGGTAGAGGAAGAGTGAATTTTGTAGATGAAATAAACTAGGGATAACTAAGGATCAGATCACCAATATTGGAGCCTAAATTGATCTGAGGGGATAGGTATAGAAGTTGCTCGAATAATAGTAGAGTAGTAAGGACACTCCTACCAAGGGATCAATCACCTACACGACAAGAGGAAGGGACACTAGATGAAGATACTCCATCTTGCAATTGTACAATTCCAAATTGTACACATGGTATGCAAAGGCCAGGGAATTTGGTAACATCACAAGTGGATATGAATCGGCATAGAGAGCAAGTGATACCAAGTGACACAACCACTCAGAATGTCATAGTCGAACCTCCAAGAGAGGAATCTGATGGGATCGTACAAGTGAATGTCACTGTATGATTTCCATGGTGGTAATTGTGTATAGTTTAGGAAATGAAAAAAAATAAATAAAATAAAAGAAAAAGAGAAAAATAAAATTCCTTAATTGTGAAAATCCCTCAGGATGAAATTAGGAAGGAAGTGCATTGAAAATCGGAAAAAATTTCTCTAAGTGATAGATTGTACAATTTTTAAGATAAATAACAAGTGATAGATTGTACAAGCCAATGTTTGAAGTCAAAAGCATAAATGAGAGATCGTACAAGTGAAATTGGAAAAATTACGTTGGAAATCATACAAGAAGTACATGTTGTATGATTTAGGTCATACAATATATGATTTTAAGCACAGTGTACGATTTTCAATCATCACATTAAATGTTCGCATGTGTGGATCGATGAGTTAAAAAAAATGGGAAAAGTTAAAAATCGCATGAAAAGTGATGAGTTGTCAATCATCAAGGAAAGTAATATGAAAAGACATGCAAAATGGTGTAATTTAAAATTTTGAGTGGTTAGGGTTTGGAGATAGTTTAAATATAAGGCTCGCCCTAACAATTTTTTAAATCATACAAAGAAGAATTTGAATTTTTTTAGGATAACGAAGGCAACAAGCATGCAACTGAATGGTGTCAACCACATGGGCATTAAAAATCACTAGTAACCTACAATAATTTGTGATCCATTTTTAAATTCACACCAGAGGACTTTTTGCATTCAAAGAAATCAAACCGAAGAAGGAAAAAGGAAAAAAGTAAGAGTTTGACTCCATTGAAAGAAGAATTCAAGTTCAAAAAAAAAGAGAGAAGGGTTTGTAGTAGAAGGCATCTAAAAATGAACTAGGTCATTGAAAAATGTACTTTAGGATTTTAAGAAGGGGCATATTAGAGCCGAAGCAGAGAAATTATAGGGAAAATGAAGTTACAAATCCTAAATTAGACAAAAGAAACCAAAAATGAAAGGAAAAATATGGAGGAAATAAAGGAGTAGACTATACAACCATATTTAATAGCCAAAAAAATTTGTTTTGGGGGATAAATTGTACCAAGGATAGAAAAATTGGAAAATTGCTCTCGAAAAACATTGAAAAGATAGATCGGGGCATTTTGACAACTGGGTTAGAGAGAAATTGTAGAAATAAAGTGAAAAACATATTTTTTAGGAGGATAAGGGTTTGAAAATATGTACTATACAATTTTGTGGTGGAGTGTACAATCTCAAGAAAAATTTTATGCAATTTCGAGTAGTTTTAGGGATGTTTTTAGCCATTTGTAGCAAATTGTATAGAATCGTATAGAATAAATTGAGAGCATTTGGATAAGGATATTGTATAGAGTAGTACATACCAATATGATTTCAATCTACAGTTGTGTGATTTGCAAAAGATCAAACAGTTTGAATACCGATCAATGATAATTTGAATAGTGTACAATCTAGAAGTGGCTAATGATAAGAAAACTATACAGGAGCAAGTGGGAAAGCATTTTGTATGATTTGCAACAAATTTTATGATTTATAAGACACTTATAATAATGGAATTGGTGATGTTCGAGTAGCAAGTTAATATGAGGTATGGTGAGAAAATGATTTTAGACAAGGATTTTAGATACTAGATAAGAAGAATTGCAGCCAATAGGGCAAAATGATCACTAGGACCCATGCATATAAGATATTAATGGTCATAGTAGTACCAAGGGTGATAGTTTCAGTTCCATTATTGGCATGGTACTTGTCCTTAGAGAAGAGGAGGATACAGACCATGGAGAGGTCAAAGGTACTGGAGGGCTGATTGAAGGAGAACACTACCAAGACATTGAGAGGAGAGAATGACATAAGAGAAGATCTCAAGGAGGGAATTGAGGAGTGAGGTACATGTTATAGATATGGATGAGAATATGAGTAGTAGACATAAGGAAGGTTAGGTGGAGATAATAAATATATCATTTGTACAACATGGAGGAGAAACATGCAGGAGGTGGTAGAATAATGAACAGAACAAGAACCACCCCTGGAGAAAAGAGTTTAAGGAGGCTGGTGTAGATGTAATAGCATAAGTACCACCACACTAGAAGATATTCTTATACAATTATCTATTGCAGATGGTTTAGGTGTATAATCCTACAACCAAAACTACCTTTATCAATGTGGGCAAGAGGTCGGTGATAATAGAAGTTATGATGGATTCATTCAAGAAGACATTCAAATTGCCAGCATATGACATAGAGATAGTAAATAATTTGGTTAATCCGATTGATACATATTGAATCATCAATTCACTTACCAATGTGAAGTCATCGACTTATGCAAATATCTTGGGTGTAGGGACTTAAGGAATTAAACAGATCCAATTGAAGGGGAATGATTGTCCATGTACTATGAATATTGTGATGGCTCAACTATTAGGAGATACACGGGCTATAGATATACCAATATAGATGGATCAATATGTAGAAGGTATCATTATAGGGATCAAGTATGATTGGGGTACCTATCTAGAAATGAAGATACACTAGGTACTGATGAAAATACCGAATAAATTTAGAATGACATTCCATGACATTGGATTGTTGTTAAATGTTGTTACAAAAATGGGAATCCACTTTCTAGGTTTGATACAACCTAGGAATGTGAGGGCAAGATAGCCAACCATTTTAAAGTGGGAAAATTTAGTACTAGTTCATAAGGAGACTCTAGAGAAATCTCAAACAAATAAGGAGTAGCAGGCCGTTGAGGTATAGGAGGATACTTCTTCGAATGATGAGGATGTACACCCCCAACGAAAAAGGCCTAGGAAGATGGAACCTAAACTAGAGCAACAAGCAATTCAAAAATGGTAGCAAGAGCAACAATCATCTCGAGAAATGGGGGAAATTATGGGGAGGTAATCCAACCCAATACAAATATGGACAAGGAGACAACGGGAAAGAATGATAAAAAATACCACCCCAAAAAAATAAAATGATACTATACAGAAGGATCAACAAGAGGAAAATAGATAATTAGACTTTAAGAAGCTAGATGATGCGTTGTCATTATGCTCATCATTAATTCTTAATGAATTTGTCAATCCAAGGTAGTGTACAAGGCTATTTGCGAAAGAAGGAGTGAATAGGGCTATAACTTAGGTCATTTGGGAGCAACAGGTCTTATTGGTGAAACCGATTGTGTGGGGGATTTAGGACATTTTTATCTCTAAATTGCATAAATTGAACTTTAATATAATTACAAGAATGGAAACTAATTACTAATTGCATAAATGAAATCCTAGTTACAATTATAGAATGAAATCTAATTATGTTGCAGAAATAACTCCCTAGTTACAGTTGCAAAATTAGAAATCTAATTATTATTGTAGAAAGGAAGTCTATTTACTTTTACAGTAATGGAAACCTAATTATAACATAGAAATTAAGTCTTGTCAATGCTCTGTAATAGAAGTTTGTCAATCTTTTGTGCAGGGGTTGACAACAAAACACAAAATAGAGTAAATTGTAGAAAATAGTAAATTCTGGAAATGACAATCTGTAGTAATTTGAAAGCTTGCTGAAAATGGAGATTACAACAAAACCTATCATTAATCACAAGATCATCCTAATCATGAAATAAACTAAGATTGCAAATATTGTTAGCTATTTACAAGGAAATTAAATGACAAGTTTTACAACTTATTCTGCTACAGCAAAATCAGAATAAAAACCTGCTATTAGTCCTCCTCCTAGGTCTGGAAGTGGCCAACCTCCTTATCTAGAAGAAGGTATGAGTATTTATCTTTCTCTAGATATTAATCACACTCATTCACAACAACATGGATAAAACTAGTGCACTTTATTGATTCAAGAACATAATTACAGTATTGCTGCTAAAAACCTTGTTACAAGACTGTAACAGTCACTTTTATGCTATTTTTTTATTATTATACTTCTTGCTTATTTTCCTCTACCTTTCTTAGCTCAACTGGGATGGGAGCTATCTATTTATAGATATCATAAAATCTATTTACAAACTGAGAATATCTCATTCCTATCTTACAGATCTATTCCTATTATGCTGCAGCATTCCTGGGTTTATCCTAGAAGAGGATAAAAAATGATTTTTTCCATGAATGATGGCTTTGGATGGCAAGGACAGCAAATTCAGATGGGAGATATTTTCCTTTAACATTTTCAACCTTATTTCATTTTTCCATCATCAAAAATTAGTCAACAAGTCAAAAAGTGCTTTATGTTCTCATTTCGAAGATAAGTGGCTCATTCCGAAGAGACTGTATTTCTCATTTTGAAGATGTCCACTCATTCCGAAGAGACTGTATTTCTCATTCTAAAGATGTCTGCTCATTCTGAAGATCTTTGAAATGAACAACTATGTGCTCTTCAAGTTATTTCATCTGCATTTCTCAGGTGGGTTAGCTCTCAGGATCAGATTGCAATAGCCTTCATCTCTCTCCATGTGTGAATTCCATGCCTTGCCATTCATTGGCATCTGGCTAGAATTTACATTGGAAAACTAGTTTTTGCTGCACAGTAACAGTTTACTTGCACTATTTGCTAGATTTAGATAAATAAATGCTTGAAACACATCAAAACAAAACTAGTGAAGTGCTACTATCAACCTAAGCATACTTCTCATTTATCAAGTCATGACAAAGTAACATAAAACTATGCAAAAATTATAAAAATTAGAATATAGTATTTCTAACACATTGATCATGCAAACAGTTAATACACAACATATTAAATCAACTTAACTAGCTTATCATATTAAACACAAGAGTTTTTAGGCAGTTTCAATGTTCAAAACATGGTATGATTGAGGCATTTCCAGGCCTCATAATTTTCCCCCAACTTATATTAATGCATGTCCTCATGCATTATTTTGGGCTATAGAATCACATATATCCATATTCAAATTCCATGATCTGTAGAACAATTTGGTGCCTATATAATATCTCTTGTTCTCTTGAAGGTTTCAGAGCCATTCTTCAAATTGATCATCAGGTTGAGAATCTTCTTCAAAATATAAGGGAACTGGAGAAATGATGGTTGGAGGCCTAAATATTAGACCTATCTAGTGATGTTGCATGATTTCAATCATCTGTATCACTCCTGCCATTCTTCTGGACCATTCTAGGTTAATAGGGGAGATAGGTTCCCTTTTCTATAAAGAAATGGAAAGTTCTACCCATCTATTTCTGCAAAATGATAATGTTGGAACAAAATTGTTATTACAAAAATTTTGGAATTTGGTCACACAGTCCCTCAAATTGCTCAAGTACATCCTTTTTACATATTCCCTATTCATCATGGTGAAATGCTATCTGGTGATAAGTGGATGATTTGGTTGAACTGCTCTGACTAACAGTTCAACTCTTAATTTAATTTCTTTATTTTGTCTTCTCTCCTGGTCCTAGTAAAACTAATTTTGTAAAGTGGACATGAATGCTCTCAGTTGAACATCTTCTATGTAAATTTGAGGGTGAAACTCTACCTCTTATGGAATAAAGAAGCTGTGTAAAAATAATTCACATAAGAGGTTTTTCTGTTCTATAGGGCTATCAAAATAGGCTTCTAAGAAATCTGCAAATTTGTATGGGAGACCTGAGCTAATCCTCATGACCTGCCATCTGAGATATTTCTCCTTCAGAATGAGACTGTAAAATCTGGTCGGTCGTCTGAATTGGACCAAAAACTCAGCAATCTAACATAAATCAGTCACTTTTTCATTCAATGCCTTGATTTCTGTTTCTTTTGCTTCTAACTTTTTACCTTCCAATTTAAAATTTTTAACTTTAGTGGCAATTTTTTCATATCTGATCACCCAACTAGCTATGTCTATATTATATTGCTCTAGGGATATAGTATTGGGTGGTCTAACTATAGGTGGAAATCTGGGTAGCAGATCTACCTGAACCCCTTTTTTTGCTACTTCCACTGGTTGGTCATTTGATAATAATTCTACTTGTATCCCTTTTTCTGCTATTTCCACTAGTTGGTCATCAGACAACAATTCTACTTGTACCCCCTTATCCTCTACTTTTATTGAAGGTATAACAATTTTAAATACAAAAATATCATTTGAAGGAGTACTTACTTGAACAATTTCATGTTGTTGTTTAAACTGCTCCTGTGCTGGTGTTTCCTACTATAACTCATCTCCAATATTCTTTTCTATGCTTTTTATCAATTCTGGAGCATCTTCAAAATGAGAAGGCAATGCTTCAGAATGGAAGGGCACTTCTTCAGAATGAAAGGGCGCTGCTTCAAAATGAGCACCTATGTCTTTAGTCAAAGTTTTAGATGCCTCAATCAAAGTAAAAGAGTCATCTGCCCTAGATAATACCATAAGTAACTGAGCCAAATTATCCTCATCAATAGATATAGTTGGTTGTTCTTCAGACTATGACAACCTCTTCCTCAATTTTTCCACTTTTTGCTATAATTCTACAATCTTCTTTTCTTGTATTTCAATGATATTTTCTTTTTCTTCAATCCATTTAGTTTGTGTTTTGATAACACTTTTTGTTGCTCTTAGTTGTTCTATGATGTCCACCTCCTCTGTTTTGGATTTATAATTTGATGAAAACAAATCATATGTAGTTGGTTGCTCAATAGCTATCTCATATTCTTCTTTAACTATCTGCTCTTGTTCAGGAGGTTCCATGAAACTATCTATGATTGCATCCACATCTTCTGTGGCTTTTTGAATTGTAGCAATTTCAAAATTGTCTTGCCCAGTCTCTTCCTCAATCATTTGTTCAGGGAATTCTGAAAAATCTTCAAGGGCTAGTTACACTTATGTAAAATTTGAACTACCTCGTCCACCTTCTTCTTCTATCATCTGTTATTCTATTTCTCTCAAGTGGAGTCTTGTAGACCTCTTAGTTCCTGATGCAAATTTTTTTTCTTGCCCTATTTTTGGTGATAGCAGGGGTTTTGGGGATAGTTTTAGATTCTGGTGGGAGTTCTTCTATTTCCCTTGTTGTCTCTTCCCCTATTTTTCTAGGCACTTCACTCCCCTATTCTGACAGATCATCAACATCTTAAAAAAAATGAACTTTCTTCTATTTTTATTTTTGACTGCCGGTTCCAGGCCCTCTCTTCTTTTATTTCTTAGCTTGTGATGTTGAAGGTTCTTGAGAAATGTGCTCTATTGCTTCTGTTGGGTGTGTTTCCTCCTCTGCAACAACATATGTGGTAGCATATATTTCTTTTTCCTCTTCAACAACATCTGTGGCAGCATCTATTTCTTCTTTCTCCTCATCCTCTCTTCCAAAAATTGCATCATTCAGAGTAGAATAAAACCTATCAAAGCTTCTAGGGTTTCCTTTAAAATGATGCTAGCAGAATAATTTAATAATACCATGGTGGCGAGGGCTCCCTTTTCCTTCCTGATATCATTTTTCCATATTTTTTAACTCCTGGTGCAGATACAAGGGAATATTTACCCTAACTTCTGGTTGTTGCCTACCATGTCTTAGGTGGTTCAAAATTTTGAAATGATGCCCTGATAAAAGTAAATAATGCCCTTCATAGGTTAAAATTTTTACTACCCATGTGGCCACTTCATTCCAAGGTTCTTGTAGGCTGGCCGTTTTTACCTCCTTGCATGTGTTGTTGTGCATTAATTATTTTGACTCCCTATCATTTTCTTCCAAAAATTGACTAACTACATTTGCTAGTGTATTTTTGTCAGTTCTAGAAATTTGAAGACCCTCTAATGGAAGCTCAGTAATTTGACTTAAAACTTTAGGGGTTACCTTAATTTTCATGTCATTAATGTGTTCCCAATTATTTCTGAATGTGTAAGTGAACATGCTGGCAAAATCTTTAGAGGACTCATCAAATTTGTCCAAAAATGGCATAAGACCTCCATATTCAAAAATTTTGTAGCATTTCTAGATTTTCTCGAAGGTGGGTGGTATCTAATGGTTCCATATTTGTCTTTCATCCCATTTTCCTATTTTGGTATGTTAAAAACTACTCACCTCTACTGCTACTCTTTTGCTAGATCGCTGGTTTCTGGTTCTTGCAGACTTGTAGGGTTTGTTTTCAGGTTTTCAATTGCCTTGTTTGTCTTCTTCAAAATGAATTGCAATATCAACACTGTACCTCGTAATAATTTTGCATTAAAAATTATGTCTTCAAAAGGAAGGGTGGCACACATCTCTATTTTTGCTTTGAACACCTATCCGTTAATGATTGCACAGATGTCCTTGTCGTCAGATCCACCTCACTTGTTTTTAGCTCATCTGTTTTGCCTGCAAAATTCTTACATGCATGGTTATCAGAATTGAAAAATGGTGGCATGTTGTTGGTCACTTCCCCATGATTTTGGTACTTCCTTAATGGGTGCAATATAAGACAAATCACATCTTAACTGACACATATTATTTATCATATGCAATCAAAGAATTCTACTGATTTTATATTTTCCCCCTCCTTGGATGCCATGTGGAAATATCATGTTGAATGCTCATTCCAAAGATTATGCTTCATTGCAAAAATAATTCCTCATTTAGAAGATAAAGTTTCATTCCGAAGACAAGTCCTCATTTTGAAGATCATGCTTCATTGCAAATACAATTCCTCATTCCGAAGACAAAGCTTCATTCTGAAGACAATTCCTCATTCCGAATATAAAGCTTCATTCCGAAGACAAAGTGCAACACGCATTCTACTATCATTCCGAAGACAATTTCATTTCGAAGACAAAGTGCAATAGTAATTCTGAAGACAATTTCATTCCGAAGACAAAGTGCAACATTCATTCAGCTGTCATTCTAAATACAAAGTGCAACAGTCATTTCAAAGATAATTTCATTCCAAAAACAAAGTGCAATAGTCATTATGATTAAAACAAATTAATGCAAGTTTTGAAGAATGACTACTTCTGTTGATGTTCTGCTAAGATTTTCTGCAATATTTCAAAACAAGTGCATTTGGTGAATTTGTACAATGATGATTAAAAAAATTTCAAGGTTATGCATGCCAGAAAACTGGTTTTCATTCATACCAACTCAATAGTGACTTAGGAAAGGTTTTCACTGTTGAGCTATTCATTTTTTTTTTACCTCTCCTTTTCTCTCTATTTTTTTTATTCTAATTATGCCCATGAAGGAATTCATGATTTCCCTAAAATAATGCCCATGAAGGAATTCACAATCAGAATTTATTCATCTTTTTGTTTTTTGCTTTTTCTAATTTTTTTATTTTTCTACTTTTCTTGAAATCCATGATCATGCTGATTTTATTGAAGTGGAAGAGGGAATATCTTCCACCTATTGTGCATCCAAACTATCAAGCTGCTGCAAGAATTCCTCTTTATTTAGAGGTGTATGGTACACCCTGAGGCGATGTCCATTCACTACCAACTTTCTCCGTGACCCATCAATAGGAGATAGACGAGCTGCTCCATTGTCAAATACCTCTTCAATCTGGTAAGGTCCAAGCCATCTAGTTCTCAGCTTTCTAGGGAAGTCCTCATAGCGAGAATCAAACAACAAAGCCCATTCTCCTTGCTAAAATTTTCTCTACTGAATGTGACTATCATGTCACAACTTCCTTTGCTCCTGAATTACTTTAGTTTGGTGCAGAGAATCCAACCAAAGTTCATCTAATGCATTCATCTGCAGAATCCTATCTGTCTATGTCTGTGACAATTCAATCCCAATTTCCAATGTTGTGCGCAATGTTAGTAGCTCAAATTCAATAGGTAGGAGGAGCTTTTTACCAAAAACTAGTTCATAAGGTGTGAATCTAGTAGTGGATTTCCAAGTAGTATTGTAAGCCCAAACTGATTCAGGTAATTTATCTAGCCAGTTTATCCTATGAAAAGCTACTATTTTTGTCAAGATTCATTCTAATTCCCTATTTGTTATCTCAACCTGGCCATTTTCTTGTGGGTGGTAAGGTGATGATTTCCTATGTTTTATTTCATATAATTCTATAAAAGCCTCAATGACTTTAGATGCAAATTGGGGTCCTTGGTATGTGGTGATAGATTGTGGAGCTCCAAATATCTAAAAAATTTGAGTATACAAGAAATCGGTGACCTTCTCTTCATGAGCATGTTTGAAAGCATGCACCTCTACCCACTTTGTCAAGTAATTAGTGCATACTAGAATATGCACCTTTCCTTGAGAAGGTGGATCAATAGGTCCTACAAAATCAAGCCCCCACCTCTCAAATGGCTCTAAAACCAATTGAGGATATAGTGGCATTTCATTTGTATGAGTGGGTTTCCCCATTCTTTGGCATGCATCACAATGCCTGATGTACTTTTTCACATCCTTGTGAAGAGATGGCCAATAATATCCTATCCCTAAAATTTTTCTAATTGTGTTTTTTACATAATAGTGTCCATCTGAGGGTTCATCATGACAAGCCCTAAGGATATCATATACCTCATCCTTTCGGATGCACCTGCGTAACACATGGTTAGGATTGCACTTAAAAAGTATACCCTTAATCCACTCAAAGGAAGAACTCTGTCTGATCAATTATTTTTTCTATTTTGAAGTGAAATGTGGAGAAACTTTCCCTATGACCAAATAATTGGCTGTATCTACAAACCAAGGTGATTGGACATATATAGCAAATAATTTTTCATAAGGAAAAGTGTCCTCAACTAATTATCCTTCCTCTGTGTTCTGCAACTTGGACAAGAAATCTACTACAACATTAGATTTTTCTGGTTTGTTGATTATTGTGATATAAAATTCTTGCAACAACAGTAACTAATGAATAATTCTTGCACTTACTATAGGCGTATTCATCAAATACTTAATGGTTGTGTGATCTGTGTGAATGAATATTTGATAACCTGTGATGTAATACCTAAATTTGTTGATGGCATAAATTACTACCAAGAATTCCTTCTTAGTTGTGGTATAATTTTTCTTAGCTCCTGTCAAATTCTTGCTAATGTAGTAGATGGCATAGTGTTCACCATTGTCAATTTGTCCTAATGTTGCTCCAATTGCAGTATTGGAAGCATCAGACTGTATGTGAAATGGTAATGTCTAATTAGGTCCTCTTAACACAGGTGGAGTTACTAATTTCTATTTCAGAGCTTCAAATTATTCTTGGCACCTTGCAGTTCAGGAGAATTCAAAATATTTAGTCAATAGGGCAAACATGGGATTGGTTATTGTGCTAAAGTTGGGAATAAACCTGCGGTAAAAACCAATGTGTCCTAAGAAGCTTCTGACATCAGTCTGAGTTATAGGAGGAAGAAGATTCTTGATAATTTTCACCTTCTTTGGATCAACCTGGATCCCTTGAAGAGATATGTGATGACAAAGAACTATTCCTTCCTCCATCATCATAAAACATTTGTCTGGATTCAAGGATAATTGGTATGTTTCACAGTGAGTTAAAACTCTATCAAGGTTTTCTAATATAAAGTCAAAAGTCTGTCCACATACTGTGAAATCATCCATGTATATCTCAACACTGTTGGTAGTCAGATCAGAAAAAAATGCTAAGACCGCTCGCTGAAATGTTGTTGGGGCATTACAAAAACCAAAAGGTAAAACCCTATAGGCAAATGTTCCCCATGGACAGGTAAAGGTTGTTTTCTCTTGATCTTCGAGTGCAACTCTGAATTTGATTATACCCACTAAATCCATCAAGAAAACAAAATTATTTCTTTCCAAAAAGGGTATCTAACACCTAATCTATGAAAGGTAATGTAAAATGGTCTTTGTATGTCACTTTGTTCAGCTCTCTATAGTCTACACATACTCTCATTTTTCCATTTTTTTTAGGAACTATAACCAATGGAGAGACCCACTGGCTATCAAAAATTGGGTAAATGAATCCTACCTCCAGAAGTTTTTCAATTTCTTCCTTTACAATATCCCTCAAGGCAGGATTCAATCTTCTCTGGGGTTGTCTTACTGGCTTGAATTCTTCAGTATAAATCCTGTGGGTGCATATATCAGGGTGAATTCCTGACATATATTTGTAGTCCTAGGTAAAAGCATGAACATGCTTCTGCAAAATAGTTATCAATTTTTCTTCCTCTTCCCTAGTAAGCCAACTATTAATGTTTAGTAATTTGCCTAGTTGGACTTCTATTTATTTTGTATTTGGAAGGACTGAATTCACTTCTTCATACTTGGTGATTAGGGAGTTAAGAGGGCAATGATGAGATGGGAGGAAATAAGAAGTTTATGTTTCATTGATTTCTAATAGAAGCATATCCTGTATGGAACAGTGAGAAGAGAAAATCAGGTGATGGTGCCACCCATGTGGTAGTGAAACAAATGTTTCCTGTGATAGTATAGATGGCTCACATTCAAACTTTTGGTTCTTCTCATTCCCTAAAAATTGATGGATATTTACTGCTTCTTCTTCTAACCCTTGTTCATGTAGAACATTCATTAGGATAGTTTCATTCTCTAAAGTTTCTATGTCATGGAGGTCTTCTGTGTGTTCCCTTACTACCAAGGTGGCTAGTGTGGAAATAACCTCTTCTGGTTCTTCATATGAGTCAGGAAACCATAACTGACCTGAAAAATTGCTGGAGGGTCTTGTAGGAGGATCTAGAGAAATCTATTTTAGATCAATACCATTTTAAATGGTCATTTTTCCATATATGCAGTCTATGAAAGTTGCTGCAGTTTCAAGCCAAGGTCTTCCCAGAATGATGGGATATCCATGTGCTAAATTTATTGACTGTAAAACCAAAAAATCCATATGGAATTCCCAAGAAGAGACTTCTATAGGGACATTTTCAATGATACCTTCAGGTTTTGCAACTGACTTATCAGCCATTTCTAAAATTGTAAATGTGGGACTGAGATGTTTGAGCTGTAATTGTTCCATTATATCCTTGGTCATGACATTTATTGCAGCTCCTAGATCTACTAAGACATTTGATATTGGTATTGAGCCTATGGTAACTATGATAACTGGACTCCCTAGGTCACTATACTTTAGAGGTACTAGTTTTTCGGACAAGAGATCAGTTATCTTTCCTTCAACCTGAACAGTCTTGGGAAATGCTTTATTTTTTCTTCCTGCTCTTCTAATGCACACATATCGGATAGTAATTTTAATTACTGGTATATCCTTAATGGCTTGCAATAAGGGAAATGATATAGTTAACTTTCTAAGTTCCTTGACCAATTTTGACTCAAAATTTTTTGCTGTGGTATTGAATCTTTCAGGATATGGACTTATCCTTGATGAAGGTAATTGTTCTACCTGTGGTTATGTTTTTTCTTCTTCTTTCTATATTGGTTTAACTCTAACTGGTTCCAAAGGTTCTTACTTTTCATTTTCCTTGATTTTAGTTGAAACAGGTTTAGGTACAACTTTTCCTGAACGAAGTTGGATGTTACTACAATCAAGAATATTTATTTCAGCGTTTTCTTCATCTTCAACCACATAGACATGGGATGCCTATCTCATGTTGTTTGGATTAGTGACTGGTTGAGATGGAAGTTGAGGCTGTTTCACCTATTGTGTTTGCTGTGGTTGGTTCTATTTTTCTTGAAAATTTTGATTAGGTGCAGGCAACAAATACTGAGTTTGACCTTGATTTCTTTGCTGCCTTGGATAGGACTGGTATTGTTGACTCCACTGTGGTTGATTTTACATCCAATGTGGATTAGTCTGATTCTGATTCCAGGGTGGGTTGTTTTGATTCCATGATGGGATATTCTAATTATTATTCTAGGCTGGATTACTCCAACTTGTTTGTGGTCATTCTTGGGAATTTATCCATTGAGAATAATTCCAAGGATGTTGGGGTGGTTCTGATTGTCACCAAGGCATATTACAAGGATTATGCCCCCAATTTGTAGGAAAACAAGGGGTATTTTGGTACTAAGAGAAATTTCCCCCCTATTTTGGTCCAACATAGTTGAGTTCCTCAGTTTGACTCTCTAACACAGTTTTGAGTTGTGGTAGTAGGTGGTATTTATCAGTCAAATGCTTCTTCGAACATATACTACAAATGGCTGAGATAGACATTTTATTCAAAGGACACTCCTGTAAAGCATGTTTATTTCTACATCTTGGGCAATAAATTGCCAAATATTCTATGGTTTTTGCTTTTGCAGACATTTCTCCCAAATTTGTGTTCAATTGCACCAGAATATCAGTTTTAAAATTTGCAAGTTCCTCTATTAGGTCCTTCACATCAGTTCCATTTGTACTCTTTTTTCTTCTTCCCTACTTAGTACGAGAGTAATTCCTACAGAGACCCATAATTTCCTCATTACTAAGAATATTTATATATCCTTTTCCCATAAAATCTAATACTTCTTTGGATTCATCTTATAATCCTCTCAAAAATATGGTTTTGCATAACTCAGGTTCTACAACTCCATATCTCCTTTGAACAAAGGAGAACCTATCAAGATAGTCTTCTAATGTTTCATCATCTTCCTACCTAATCCTGAATAACTAATCTTTCTTGTTCCTTACATGACAATGCTCCTGATATTTGTCTAAAAAATGGTTTCCATTTGATCACAGGTTCAGATGGAATTTGGCTCTAAGCTCATGAACCAACGTAATGCTGAGTCCTTGAGGGTTGAGGGAAATACCTTAAGTTTCTGATTGTCATTTACATAGTCATAGGTTTGACACACTACTTTTAATTCAAACAAAAACCGATCAGGATCTTCAGATACAACACCTCGAAAGGTTGGAAGTACTGAAGGTGAAATGGTTTTCATGGGGGAGTTTTGTGTTGGATTCAAATGGATATGATATTCAAATGTTATGGAAGGTTGGGGCATATCCTGATCATTTCCTTCATTATGGACACAACCATGTTGGCCATCCCCATCTAGATTACCTCTCTCTACCATAGTTTCCTGTTCCTTGGGAATAGTTAAACCTATCCAAATTTCACTCTTAAGAGGTCCAGAATCCTTTGTTGATGATGAGTTTGATGATTTTTCTTTCTCAGGATGTTCTAATGATGATGAAGCTGGTGATTTTTGTTTCAATTTTTCTGGTAGTTCAAACACAGGTGATTCACCCTTTAGGCGTGAAGATCTTCTTAATGGAACAATCCAGGGATCCTTTTGAGTAATTCTACCTATTTCATCCCTAGACTTACTCATTCATGTTTACTCTTGAATGTCATAAATTATAGGTCAATAGTTGTTACTTTAACCAGCTGTTATATTCAGATTTTATCCTAAATTTTCATAGCTTGGTATAATTAACAGCTATTGGACTATTTTCACCTTCTAGCAACACTATTCCTCGACAACGACACCAAAATTATGTGTTGTCATTATGCACATCATTAATTCTTAATAAATTTTTCAATCTAGGGCAGTGTACAAGGCTATTTGCAGAAGAAGGACTGAACAGGGCTATAACTTAGGTCATTTGGAAGCAACAGGTCTTATTGGTGAAATTGATTGTGTGGGGGATTTAGGAAATTTTTATCTCTAAATTGCATAAATTTAACTTTAATCTAATTGCAGGAATGGAAACTAATTACTAACTATAGAAATGAAATCCTAGTTACAATTACAGAATGAAATCTAACTATGTTGCAGAAATAACTCGCTAGTTATAGTTGTAGAATTAGAAATCTAATTATGATTGTAGAAAGGAAGTCTATTTACTTTTATAGTAATGTAAACCTAATTATAACATGGAAATTAAGTCTTGTCAATGCTTTGTAATAGAAGGTTGTCAATCTTCTGTGCAGGGGTTGACAAAAAAACACAAAATGCAATAAATTGTAGAAAATAGTAAATTTTGGAAATGACAATCTGTAGTAATTTGAAAGCTTTCTAAAAATGGAGATTACAACCAAACCTATAATTAATCACAAGATCATCATAATAATAAAATAAATTAAGATTGCAAAGACTGCTAGCTTTTTACAAGGAAATAAAATGACAAATTTTACAACTTATTCTGCTGCAACAAAATCAGAATAAAAACCTGTTGTTAGTCCTCCTCCTAGGTCTGGAAGTGGCCAACCTCCTTGTCCAGAAGAAGGTATTAGTATTTATCTCTCTCTAGATATTACTCACACTCATTCACAACAACATGAATAAAAATAGTGCACTTTATTTATTCAAGAATATAATTACAATATTGCTGCTAAAAACCCTATTACAAGACTGTAACAATCACTTTTATGCTATTTTATTATTATTATACTTCTTGCTTATTTTCCTCTACCTTTATTAGCTCAACCTATACGGGAGCTATCTATTTATAGATATCCTAAAATCTATTCATAAATTGAGAATATCTCATTCCTATCTTACAGATCTATTCCTATTATGCTGCAGCATTCCTATGTTTATCTTAGAAGAGGATCAAAATTGATCTTTTCCATGAATGATGGATTTGGACGGTAAGGACGAAAAAGTCAGATGGGAGATATTTTACTTTAAAATTTTCAACCTTCTTTCCTTTTTCCATCATCAAAAATCAATCAGCAAGTCAAAAAGCACTTTATGTTCTCATTCTAAAGATAAGTGGCTCATTTCGAAGAGACTGTATTTCTCATTCCGAAGATGTCCGCTCATTTCGAAGAGACTGTATTTCTCATTATGAATATGTCTTTTCATTCCTAAGATCTTCAGAATGAAAAACTATGTGCTCTTCAAGTTATTTCATCTACATTTCTCAGGCGGGTTAGCTCTCAAGATCATACTGCAATAGCCTTCATCTCTCTTTATGTGTGAATTACATGCCTTGCCATTCATTGGTAACTGGCTGGAATTTACATTGGAAAACCAGTTTCTGTTGCACAGTAACAGTTTGCTTGCACTATTTGCTATATTTAGATAAATAAATGCTTTAAACACATAAAAAAAAAACTAGCGAAGTGATGCTATCAACCTAATCATACTTCTCATTTAGCAAGTCATGACAAAGTAATATAAAACTATGAAAAAACTATAAAAAATTGGAATATAGTATTTCTAACACATTGATCATGCAAACAGTTAATACACAACATATTAAATCAACTTAAATAGCATATCAGATTAAACACAAGAGTTTTTAGGTAATTTGAATGTTCAAAATATGGTATGATTGAGGCATTTCCAGGCATCATCACTAGATTCACTTGGATAGAAGTATATAAGATGGTGGAATCCCCAAAAATCTTCTAGCATAACAAATTTAAAATTTTAGGCTCTTTAAAATTATGAGAGGACACAGAGGTGGAGCAAATAGCATAGGAAGTGGTAACCACCACTCAGGATGAAAAAGAGGAAACTGAAGTGAGAGTGGGAGCCTTAGAGGAAGAGTCTAGAGAAAAGAAGAAGCACCATTTCAAATTCATTATGGGGGGAAATTCAAGTCAAAATAATCCAAGTGATGCACAAGAAGAGGCAAAAGCATCACAATAACAAGAAGAACCTACTGATGAAAAGTCACAACAATGGATACACAAAAAAATTAGGAAGAAGAGCAGGTGATTGAAGAGCAACAAGTGGGCTCCACTAAATAGAAATAAGTCTAGGAGAAGACTGAGAAACAACAACCTCAATAGGAGATTATGAATATAGAAGATGATATGGAGGTGGAGAAGATAGTAGAACAAAATCCACCAATAGGAAAGATAAATACAAAGAGATCACTACTAGAGCTTAGAGGAATATCTAGACACCACATGGAAGAGAAGGAAGAACAAGCTCTTACAAAAGAGGAACTACAGAGAATGCAAAAAAGTTACCTTTTGAAGGTACCGCAGTTTGGCAAGATTGAAACTGAGAAGGCGATACAAGGAGTATAATATGATGTGCAAAATTTCTTCTCTTAGGTAGGTAATGCCATAGCTAGCACCAAATTATAGTTTTGTATTGGATGCGTAGGAGAATTGAAGCTATAGGAGGAACAAGTGTCTTTCAAGCTGGAGAAAATAATAGAATGGCTGAGTAATGAGGAGCATACAAGGAGATTTGTAGATATTCACATACAAAACCTATGGAAGTTACCCAAGGAAGAGGTAAGCACAATATTGGAAAGATATGACTTGCTAGAGGGAGTGAGAATCAACTATAGGCAGTATCTGAGGTTGTACCTGGATAGATCCAACTACAAAACTTGTCCCATGAACACAAAAAAATTGGAACATAAGAGGGTCATTATAGGATTGGCTATCACTCTAAGTAAGTTGAACTTCCTAACACATTTGATAGAGTAGTTGAGCATCAGATTGGAGTAAATTTATCATCTCAAGGAATATCATAAGGAGGATATGAAAGCCACTCAAAAATAAATAATTGAAATGAAGGAAGAATTACAAAAGTGTAAGGTTATAGTAGAGGAGAAAATAAAAAAATTGGAAGAAGAACTGATAAGCACCAGGACTGATTTTGAGGCCAAAATTAGCTCACTTGAAGAAGAGAAGTTACAGGCCTCACAGATGGTAGAAGATAGGATTAAGGATTTGGAGGCTCAACTCAGAGCAAAGGATGAATAGATGAACACACAATTGGCCAAAAAAGATGAGAAAATAGTGGCATAGGATAAGAAGATAGAAGATATTAGGAACTATAAAAAAAAATATAATGATATGGTCCTGGAGAAGAAAGCACAATTGAATACCAGAGAAGATATTGTTCATGCCTTGGAGGTTGATGTTGACCACCATCTAAAAACCATTGCAAAGAATAATCAAGAGCTTTAGGTGGCAACTCAAATAGAAGCACATTTTTAGAAGTTGAATAAAAGTACCACTGATCGTGAAAATAAAATGGGTGAACTCTTGAGGACTGTCAAAGAGAAATCCAATTACCATGGGATGAAAGTAGTGGAAATGGGAAACTATGCATCTAGGTTGAAGAACGAACGTGTAATTCTTCAAATATAAGTGGATGATTTGAAAGTGGTGGTCGTATATTACAAAGTGCGATTGAAATAAAAGGACAAGTTGGTGAGGACACTGACCAAAGTAAAGGGGAGGGCAGATGTAGGTGGTAAATCATCCTACCAGAAGAAGAAGTGATAAATGGATTTGCTCAATTTTGATAGTTTTGACAAGTTTTGTAAATCATACAGGTAGGATTAAACCATACATCCATGAGGGAAAACCATACAAGACAAAGGTAAACCATACAAGGCACAATGAAATGACATGAAATGCATGGGAAATGTAATTTGAAGTTGTAATTGTGCATGATTTTTATTATTAAGGTATTAGACTTAATAAAAGTCATAATTAATGCATTCCATTACGCATGGGCAGTTGTAAATAACTAATTTCCTCAAGAACCACTTTATAATGGCCTAGGAAACATTATATAAGGCCCCATTTTTAATTTTTATGGTTTGGACATATACTGGTTATAATATGATATAGTTGGATTCTTCTAGTTAATATAGCAAGTGTTATGAGTTAGACTATGCTCTAAGACAATGATTGTATGTCATTACTAAAAAGGAATGAATAATAATTAAAAATTATAGTTTATATTACATGTGGTACAAATATGGAATTGTTGAATATAAATTTATGGTTTAGTTCTATTGCATGTACTTCTGTTTGAGTGTTTTTGGATAATTTATGCATTGTTGTGGAAATTGAAATAATGGATTGAGACAACACTAGTGTATCTTTTTGGAAAGATCTAGAATTATGGTAATTCTAAAGAATATGTATTGAACCCTGCTATATAATTTATAGGCATCACCATTGGATTTGCAACTCTCTCAAACCCCATTTATATGTTTTGCATCTTATTGGAAAAGGATTAATTACCTCATTTAACCCTTAAAAAACTTGTCTGAGAGAGATTTATCCATTATAGTATCCAATTTAGCACTTGGTTGTACCTTCATTCCATACAAATCATACACCAGAGTTCATACAAATCATATAGAATATAGTTACTCGATTTGTAGTTTATGTGATTGGAAGAAACAAACCCGATTTGAAAATTTTGGGAAATTGACTTGTTGGGTTACAAAACTGTGTATGGCAGCTTATAAAACCGAATATTATGGATTTGTTAAGGGTGGAATTGTACAAGCTCCATAAATGTATAATTTGTATTGTACAAAGTGTCAATGTGGCTTTCGTACAAGTTGTTCATTAGGCATAAACTAGTAGTTTTAAAGATCGTATGATCATACGATTTGGTAAACAAGTCGGGATTAGTAAATTGACCATATTAAGCATTAGAAATAACCTCCCCATCAGGAATACTGTACCCCTATGCTAAAATACTCAAATAAATTGAGCTACAACCCCAAGAGTCTAACTCTTTTAATAATTTTGTGGGGAATGTTCAACAATGTACAGAACTAGTGATCACCTTTCATGAGGATGAACTCAAGTTTGTACTAAATAACATGGTGGATCCTCCCTTGCACATAATTGCATGTGTAAATAGAATACCCTATAAGAGAGTTTTGTTTGATACTGGTTCCTACAACAACATCATCACCACAATTGCTCTCAAACATCTAGGGCTTCTGACATCCCATATTGTTGCATCCACCTATACCCTCCAAGAATTTAACGATGCTATATGCTTGATGGTTTGCACCATAGTATTGACCATTCATGTGGGATAAAAGACCATACCAACATTGTGCCACATCTTAGAGGGTGAAATGGCCTACAATATATTTATGGGTAGAACTTGTATTAGATACATGAAGTGTATACCATCCATCACTCACTGATGTCTAAAATACATATATGAAGGGCAAGTACATGTTGTATCTAAAGATCTTAAACCCTTCAAATAATGAAACTTGGTGCAATAAATCCTTGAGTCAACCTCATCATCAACCCATATGGATTTCCAACTTAATACATCCATCCAAGATCTAACTCCTTCATCATCACCTTTTATTAATCCATCACCATATTTTGCCATACCATCCTCATAATCGACACCCCCAGATATACCTTCATAATCATTGAATCCTCTATATAGGAATATGGGGAAAATGCCTATTGATGATATCCTTACAACCATATCCACCATCTCCATAGGAGATATTCCTAGTCCAATAGATGAGAAACCATATTGTGATTCAAACATTAAATCAACTCAAGCCTCACTCTCATCTCCTTCTTCTCTACCACCACAAGTCACAGTTCATCTAGATACCACTAGTTTAGGAGAATACCTAGTTAGGAACATCACAACAAATCCTATCATTAAGACAGTGTAAAACATGGGTTAACCTCATCTTCCCATAGACACTATTGTGCCCCTAGGCTTACCTCATAACCAATTATTTTTATTTATGGAGATCTCAACTATGGCATCGAGCCATACCAGTAGTAGGAAGAGGATGAAGAGCCATTTTCTGAGGATATTAACTACATGTCCAATATTTAATTTGCCATGAGATATATTCATCTCTATAACTAGTATGGCTATGGTTTGGGATTGTATGAGCAAGGTGCTTGCATTCCTTACCATCCACAATATCAAATGCCATTTTATAAGTCTAGTTTGGGACACAATAAGCCTGTATCTCTTGAGGCCCTTACTGATAATTTAGATTGCAGGAGCTTGAACTATCAGGATGAGCTTGCACATGATACCTAAGCTAACCCTAATCGAGTCTATTCTCTATGAGATTACTTCTCTATACCTATGAGAGATCAATATATATCTCACAATATCACCCAATCCTATGAAATAGGTAAAATTTCATATACCCTTCCACATGATAGTGAGGAAGAAGATCAAGGGTCTCCCTATGAATGGACATTTGATGATGAGTTAGATTACAAAGTGGTATCTATTGACTCTTCTAGTTTGCACATTGAATATGCATGAATTTTTCTATTGGATAATGAACACAAGGGATATATGTGTATGTTCCAGTTATAGCACCCTATCTGGTGATAGTTCCTACCCGAAGAAGAAAGTTCACCCACAACTGCATCGACCACCTTCGATCATTCCACTTACACCACAACCACTTCCAAAAGTCTTACGACAACATGATATAAACAAACCTCCTCAACCACCTAGAGGAGATCATCCATTCATCTACATGATTTCCATAGACCTTTTTGTGATCCTATAAGATTTGAATAACCCATCAAAGCCACTGCACCTCAACTTAGGGGCAATCAACTTTGTTCGGGGAGATTCTTCCCCATCGTATTCTGAGTATTGGCCTTGTGATGATATTTTTCAACCATTTCATTTTTCTCCAAGGCCTAATCAAGATGTCTTACACACTAAGGTTGAACCAGAGTTCTCAATCGATGACATAAACCCAACTAACAACATTCATATTATTCCTACTCCACACCAGTTGGAATAGGGGTCACATATGTCAATTGAGCCAACAATTGACAAAGATATTGGCTTAGATCCTGAGAATCCTCAATTATCAAGTTAAGGGAAGGCTTATCCCCCACTAAGTAATTTTATTATATAGCCCTTCTCATAGAGAAGAAGAAATATTTTGCATGGTCATACAAAGGCATGTCGGAAATGGATCCAAATCTAGTCACACATAATATTACGCTTGACCCAAACATAAATCCAATAAAGCAGAAGTTGTGCAAAATGCATTTGATAGCCTTACTGGTGAAAGATGAGCTAAATTTTTTTTGGATACCAAGTTCATTATATTAGTAGATTATCCACCATGGCTTTCTAACATGGTTCCCATTAATAAGCTCAACGGTAGGATTTGCATTTGCACCAAATTTCATGATCTAAACAAAGCGAGTCCTAAGTATGAATTCCCACTATCGAACATCAATGCCTTGGTAGACACCATAGTAGGCCATGAAATGTTATCCCTAATGGATGGTTTCTATAGATACAACAAAATTTGTATTAATCTATAAGACCAACTCAAAACGATGTTCAAAATTTCTTTGGGGATATTTTATTATAAGGTCATGCCTTTCAGTGCAAAAAAGTAGGTTCTACCTACCAGCAAGCTATGATGTATATCTTCCATGACTACATGCATAAAATTTTGGAATATTACATGGATGAATTATTGACCAAATATTTACTACACCATAAGCATATTGATGTGTTGCATAAAGTTCTCGATCACCTCATAGAACACAACTTTAGACTAAACCCCAAGAAATGCATCTTCGACATCACATCTGGTAAAATATTGGGATTCATAGTCTCTAAAATATGCATTAAATTTGATCCAAAAAAAGTCAAGGCAATCCTCTCCCTACTACCATAAAGCAACTATGTGGTTTGTAGGGTAATTTTACATCTATCAAGTGCTTCATAGTGCAGTTATCCAATAAGTGTTGACCCATGAAAATTATGTTACACAAGGGGGTCATATTCCATTGGGATGATCAATGAAAGGCTGCCTTTGAAAAAATGAAACAATATATGGCTTCACCACCAGTATTGACCCCACCCAAACCAAGAGTGTCATTCTACTTATACATATTAGCTACTGAGCTTGCATTGGGCATCATGTTAGCCCAAAAGAACAAATTGCACAAAGAACATGCTACTTACTATATTAGTTGCACCCTGGTTAGTTACAAAATTAAATACACATATGTTGAGAAGCTATGATTAGCAATGGTTTTTACCAATAAAAATCTATGCCATTACATGCTCAATCATACAACTTAAGTAGTATCTAAATATAATCCATTGCGATACATGATGAGTCATACTTATTATAATAGTTGTATGACAAAATGGATCATGTTGTTGATGGAATTTGACCTTGAATTCATTGGACAAAAATAAATTAAGGGATACATCATCATCGATCAACTCATAGAGGCTTCTCTCAAAGATGATCAACCTCTTAACGTATATCTTCCCAACAATGGAGTCTTTCAAGTGTCAGAATCACCTAATATTGAAGAGTCTGAATCACAACCTGACATGACCCTATTTTTTTATGGCTCTAAATGTGAGCAAGGGGGTGGCATGAGAATTGTGTTTTTCACACCTCAAGGGGTTCCAATACCCTTATCTTTCAAACTTGATTTCCCATGCACCAACAATAATACCTAGTATGAAGCTCTTCTCATAGGCCTTCAAATGACAATCACCATGAAAATAAATAAGCTCATTTTTGGTGATTCATTGCTCATCATGAACCAAGTTAAGGGAATATACCAATGCAAATTTCTAATCTTGCAAGCCTAAAAAGCCCTTGTGGATAAAATTATAATGAAATTTAAATGGTATGACATTAAGGCACTCCCTCGATCATCTAACCATTTTGTAGATATAATGGCCTCCTTGGGGTCTCTAATCCCACAGAACCCTACTGATGATATAATGACCATTCAAGTAAAAATGCTATCACAATCCATAATTGAGCATGAGAAAATTCACTCCATGCCATAAGTCCACATGATTCAAATTGAACCTTCACATGAACGGTTCTCACACATTCACAATTGCTTGGATCATGCCACTTGGGGGAATTTATTCCCTCCAAATATTTTTGATAGCAGCACAATGCTATATTTACAAGTTATCTCCTAATAAACATTTGCTCAGGAAGAAATTCAAAAGGATCAAGTAATTCATGTGATTGAGGCTTCCTAAAATCAATATTGGTCTACTCAAATCAAAGATTACCATAAGCTTGGTAGTATCCCTTCTAGACTATCACGTGCTACAAAATGAAATTTTAAGCAAAAAGTAGAAAAGGATGTCTTACTTAGAGATATATTTTATTATCGAAGCTATGAGGGTATCCTACTTCATTTCTTAGAGCATCAAGAGTCATTTTGGAAGATCACCCAAGCACACAACAATACATGTGGTGTCCATTTCAGTGGCATGGCCATCGCAAAGTGCATTCCTCATTTCGACTATTTTTGACCAAATTTAGAGAAGGATTGTTGTGCTTATGTTAAGAAGTATGCCAAGTGTCAAAACCATGCTAATTTGACACACACACCTTCTCAGGCCTTACAACCAATTCAATTGGTTTGGCAATTTTTGCAATGGGGATTTGATTTAATTGGGAAAATCTCACCCTCTTCCTCAGGCCATCACACATTCATCATTATGGACATAGAGTATTTCACAATATGGGTGGAAGAAATTCCCCTTACCACTATGACTAGACCCTACATTACGAAGTTCATATTACATAATATCATTTGTCATTTTGGTATTCCATCCAAGATCATTTCAGATAATGGGCCACCTTTCAAGAAAAAATATGTGTGTGCTTTAACAACAAAGTACAACATCCAACACAACTTTTCTATGCCCTATTATCCACAAGAAAATGGACAAGTTGAGGCATAAAACAAAACAATGATTGCTATTCTAAAGAAAACTATCAAATAGAATCACAAATATTGGCACATGCAATTACCCCTTGCCCTATGGGCCTACCACACTAGTATTCTAAAACCCACTAGGGAAACTTCATTTTCACTAGTATATGGTGCTGAGGTAGTCATACCTCTAGAGATGGAAATCCCATCATTGTGCATATCCATGCAAGAGTTAATAAAAAATGACATCGCATGACAGTCTCACCTAAATCAACTAACATTACTTGATGAATGATGTGTCAATGCTCTTGAGAACCTACACATTTATCAAGAGTGTCTTAATATAGACTATAATATGAAAGTCCATCCTAGATACTTTCAGCTTGGGGACCTTGTTCTAAAAGAGAACCAACAAAATTCTAACTTACCAATCCATCTATGGGATAAGTTTATGGTAAACTGGTTAGGTCCTTTCATTATCACTACTCAAATTGGATAAATTGTCACCTAGCCTCCATTGAAGGAATCGAGGAACTTGAATCCTTGAATATCCTTCATCTATGACCTTTTCATGCTTAAAGGGCCATGCCCACCAACAAATGCTCCAAAGGTGTCTAAAAACCCTTTGGTCACCCTAAAATGCTCCTAAGGTGTCGAAAAACCCTTTGGTCATCCCAAAACATTCCAAAGGTGTCTATGAACCCTTTGCTCACCCAAAAATGCTCCAAAGGTGTCTATGAACCATATTTTCACCCCAAAATGTTCCAAAGATCTCTATGAACCCTTTGGTCACACCAAAACTCTCCAAAGGTATATACAAACCCATTGGTCACCCCAAAAGGCTCCAAAGGTGTCTAGAAACCCTTTGGTCACCCCAAAATGCTCCAAATGTCTCTACAAACCCTTTGCACACCCTAAACTACTTCAAAGGTATCGACAAACCCTTTGGTCATCCCAAAATGCTCCAAAGGTGTCTATGAATCCTTTGGTCACTCCAAAGTGCTCCAAAGGTGCCTACAAACCCTTTGGTCACCCCAAAATACTCCAAAGGTGTCTACGAACCCTTTTCTCACCCCAAAACACTCCAAATGTGTCTACAAACCCTTTGGTCATCCTCAAATGCTCTGAAGGTGTCTATGAACCCTTTGGTCACCCTAAAATGCTCCAAAGATGTCTACAAAGGGCCAAAATGCTCCAAAGGTGTCTATGAACCCTTTGGTCACCCTAAAATGCTCCAAAGGTGTCTACAAACCCCTTGGTTAACTAAAATACCCCAAGGGCACCCAATAAGCATGTTGTAAACTGCATATACATATATCTTAATCAAAATCCAAAAACATCATTAAAATAACAAAATTACAAAACTATTGCATTGCATCACATTACATACTGTTGCATTTTACAATCACTTGCATTAGGCATACCCATAATTGTATTTTGAATTTTAGAGTTTCTCATACATGCCTAGCACCAGGTTTTTATACTAGTCATCCTTCAAAATCAACTCTATCAAAAGTCATCATTCACACCCGTCTATATTACAATTATAATCTATATTTTTCACCTTTCGTATGTGTGTTTTTTTCCCTTCACCTTGTCATTTATTTTAGAATGTCTTTAGGGTTTTCGGTAACTTATAAATGTAACACAGTGGTGGAGTATTCATAGTGGGGAGGTGTTTTCAGAGGTCAGAATGATTCTTAGGCCAAGTCTATCTCACTTGCCAAATCGTACAATATCTTGCTCACACAAACTACCCTTGTACAAACTATAATCTCCTTGTACAACCTTGAATTACCTATAATGTCTGATCTAAAATTGTACAATGTATAATATGGTACTATCCTACACTCAGCAAAATCAATGAATGCTATTTTGGAGGCTGTTGTACATAGTTTTGTAATCTATCAAGTTTATTTCCCAAAACTACCAAATCGGGTAAGTTTCTCTCAATCGCTTGTTTTGCAAAATCGGGTAAAGTACTTTGTACAATTTGTACGATGTATGATGTATGATGTAAGATAAGTATGAAATAAAGGTACATCATGGTGTTATTTGAGACACTATTCTACTCCAATATCTCTTCGGGATGTTTTGTAAAGGTTTGATAGCCCAAACAATACAATCTCTTTCATAGGAAAAACATCCTAACCAGGCTGGTGAGAGATTCCATACAAGTAACTATGCCCAAAAATCATACAGTGTTATTTAATACATCCTTAGAAATGTCCTCATGCTCCTAAATCATTCTCCATGATTCACCAGTGCCAATCTACTTAACAAAGTTGCAACAATGCATAAAACTAACATATAACAGTAAGATAGAAACTCAATTACATAATATCAATCCATAATTCATTGTCCATCCATATAAATATCATAAATAGTCATCCACAACGTATTTATTCTCATTAACGTCTGTATATTTGATTAAAATGTGGAAAACTATCTCAATGTAATGGCAATAACTCAGAAATGTAATTAACTCTCTATTCTAGCAAACAGTAAGCAATAAACTAGTAGCCAACACTATCAATTTGAAAATGGGGCCTCATATAATGTTTTCTAGGCTATTCCAAAGTAGGTCCTAAGACAATTCATTATTAACAACTTCCCATACATGACTAAATATATTATTTTGGAATTTTCCTAAGTTTAACACCGTACTTAGCAAATCCATGCGCCATTTCCACCTGAAATTACATTTCCTTTGAATTTGAGTGAATTTTGGTGCACTTTGTATGATTTGCTATTGCTCTGTACGGTTTTCCAATCCAGTTGTATTATTTTGCCCTTCACTGTATGATTTTCTCCCCATTGTACCGTTTTACAAAACTTGAGCAAATTGTCACAAAACTATCAAAATCGAGCAAATCACTTCTTCTTCTGGGAGGTGGATTTGTTGCCTACATCTGCCCTCCCCTTTACTTTTGTTAGTGTCCTCACCAATTTATTTTGTTTATTTTGTTGAGCTTCATATTTTTCTAATTCAGCCTCCAAGTCCTTGACTTGTGTCTTGTACATTTCTCATTCATTTCTTAGCTTGGCTGCATAGCTCCCCATTTCGATGGCTTTGGCCCCGTGAAGGTTAGTCTTCTCCTCGATAGCTTTCATGAAGTCCATAATTATATTTTCCCATTTGGAGACACTCTTCATCAACTTCTCCTTCTAGTGAGGTTCTACTCGATCCGTCGCCTGGAGTTCTTCATTCTTTTCTATAATGATCTCCAAGTAGTGTTTGATATATACCTCTAAAGCTCAAACTTGGTCTTCTTTAATCCTCATATGAGCTTGCTTCTCCATGACCATATCATTCAGCTTCTTACTGTCCTTTGTCAGCTCCTCTATTTTCTTGGATTGTGTAGCCATATACTCACTATTTTTGGCCAACTAAGCTATCATCTGCTCATATTTCACTTTGAGAACTCCTTAATTTTATCCTTTGCTATCTGGGAGATCTATCACTTTTTATCTTTAAGCGTGTTAAATCTGGATTTAGACTCAGTTCTGAGGCCTGACAGATCCTCCTCCAACTTCTTTATTTTCTTTTCTTTTCTGCCATAGTTCTACTTTTTTGTACTTCATATTCCATTACAACTAATTCCTGTTGAGCGACTGTAGTCTCTTCCTTCTGTGCCTCCTTGAGTTTATGGATTTGTTCCAATCCAATGCTTAGCCACTCAATCCAGTGTGTTAGGAAGTTCAACTTCCTTAGGGTAATGGACACTCCGATAGTGACCCTCCTGTATTCAACTTCTATCATATTGGTGGGACAGGTTGGATGACTCATTCGATCCAAATATATCCTTGGGTCCATCCTGTAATTTGCGACCATCCCTTCTAGAAAGTCTTCTCTTCCTAGTATTGTTGTTACCTCTTCCATGGGTAACCTCCATGGATCTTGTGTGTGGATGTTTGCTATCCTCCTTATGCGCTCTGCACCATTCACCCATTCTATTGTCTTCTCAAATTTGATAGACACTTCTTCCTCCCTCAGCTTTAGTTCTCCCACGTGGCCAATGTAAAATTCTATTTTGGCACTATTCATCACATGGCCTAATTGAGCAAAGAAGTGTTCCACGTTATCTTCTACTCCACATGTCTCCTCTTCCTTAGTAATTCTTTGGAATCGAGGTATTTACAAAAGATACCTAGATTGCATACCCCACCGTTATTTTATAGGAATTCTTAATTCTTCTTCCTCTCTAAGGTGGCTAGAGCTTCCTCCCAGCTCTCCAAGTGCTCTCTCTGTATCTATATTTTTTTGATGTGGGGATTGTTTCATTGTTTTCTCTTCCTCCTCGCTATACATAATATTTACAATCTCCTCTTGAGATTGATGCTGATCAACTTGTTTTTGAACATTTTCTGCTTCGGTCGAGCCCCCTTATTGCTCCTCCATGTTTTATCAAGCTACTTCCTATTCTATGCTACCCACCTATTGTTCCTCTATCACTTATTCTTCTTGGATTTGCTATGCATCCCTTGTTGTGACCTGTTGAGAAACAAGTGCTTCTTTCTCCTGTGGCACTTTGGTGTTCTCTGAGACATTTTTCTTACTAGAACTTCATGTTACAAACTTGTAATGAGCCTTATTCTTGGGCTCTTCCTCTGTGATACTTAGTCCTACTCCAACTTTATCTTGGGTAGTGGATACTACTTCGTGTCATACCTCAATTCCCTTAAAAATATTAGAGGCATCCATATTCTCAAACTGTTCAAAGATATCCGAATATTTCACTATTTTCTTCACCTCTGTCCAATACAACTCATCTAGTTCTATCCCTTCTAAATCTAACTATTCCTTCCTTTGCACTTTCGAAATTGTTTTGCTTGCCATTATTTCCTACTGCCTTCTCATCCTTATTTGTACTAGGCTACTCTCCTTTTCCTGAGTGAGAGGCTTCTCCTGCTATCTTTTTGCAGGTACTTATTGTTCTAATTCTGGCTCCAACCGTCTAGAATGCTTCCTTCGATGGTGTACATTGGTATCCTCCTCCGAAGATGTATCTCCTTGAGCTTCACTCCAGTATCACTCACTTCTTGTGTGTGGTTTCTCTAGAGTACCCTTTACTAGTGGCATAACCTTTATCCACTTCATTATTGTTGGTTGTCCAGACCTAATTTCTTGAGGCGGTGTCAACCCTGGGAATTGCCTTCTCACTTTTGTGACTGCATTTAGTATCAATCCAATTACCTGAAAGGCCATCCCAAAATTCTTTGGTCTCTTGGTCAATGCCCATTGTATTATTCTCTCCAGAAAGGTACCCCAATCATATGGAATTACTTTGGTTATACCTTCTACGTATTGTGCCATCCACATTGGCATCTCTGTCACCCTTATGTCCCCTAACAATTGAGCCATTACTGTATTCATTGCACATGCCCAATGTTCTTCTCGTAACTAGCTATGTTTGATTCTGCACATTCCTACACCTAAAATATTTACCTCTATTAGCGATTTGACATTGGTCATGGTGGTAACCAGGTGGTATGCCTCTACCGGGTCTACCAGTATTTTCACTATCCCCATGCATTCTGACGATAACCCAAATGTTTTCTAAAATGCCTCTACAAAAATTTCCACTCTCACTGACCTTTTGCCCACATTGACGTAGGCTATCCGAGTTGCTACATTATATCCGCAAAATATAGTTCTAGAAGAATATCCAATGAAATGGCAAAATTTATGCAATGATCGCCACCTACGCATCCTTGAATGTCTTCCTCCAGGGATGTCCCCTGTTCTTCTCCTCATTCCACCATTTCCTGCATGCTTTTGCTCTATGCTGCACAAATGCAATATTTGACACTTCCACCTAGCCTTCCTCCTATCCACTACTTAGGTGTTCTTCTTGTTCTTGCACATGTACCTCACTCCTCAATTCCCTCCATGAGGTAGCTTCTTGTGCCATTATTCCCTCTCTGTACCTCAATGGTGTTCTATCTAGGTGTGCCCGCCAATGTCTCTGACCCCTCCATGACCTGTATCCTCCTCTCCTCCATGGATTATTACCATGCCTCCCATAAGACTAAAACTACCACTCATGGTGCTACCGTGGGTATGCGTCTCTCTCATGCAGTGGACCTAGTGATCTCTCCACTTGATTCATTGCGATGCACCTTAACCGACGTCCAAATTATTTCATTGAGATCATTCCTTCAAAATCTCGCCAATTAGCTCAACCTCCTCTTCTACAATTAGAAGCATACCAAAAATTGTACAGCCTCCTGTAAAATCATACAGTGTACAGTTCTGTGTCCCTTGTACGGTTTTACCTTCCTTCTTTCGCTCCTAGATCGTACAATATTTTGTAGTTCTTTTCTCCACCCCGTTAGTCTTCAAACTATCATAATTACTTCAAATAGTATAATTGTAACCTAAAATTGTATAAGGTAACACTACTCTATACAATGTCACTTTCTGGATACCCCCATTTAAAATTTGTACGATTTCGTATAATTCTGTATGATCCTTTGAAAAACTACCAAAAATAGAAAAAAACACTCCAAACTGCCATATTCTTTTTGAAAATCGTACACACTACCCCAAATCATACATTACAACTTCTATAACCATCAAAGATACAAAATATTAGGATTTTTGCCTCCTTTCGCAAATCTTCCACCGACCTAGTTGCCAGATTGTCCCGATCTCCTTTCTAGTGTTTTTCTTCAACAAATCTTCCACTCCTTCAAGCTTGGCGTAATTTTCTTCAACTTAAATTTTTTTTGGCTGTATTGTATAGCTATACGAAATTTATTTTTCTTCCCCCATGATTCTTGTTAGACTTACAATGGCACTGAGAGGGGGGGTGAATCAGTGTAGCTTTTTATAACTTAAATGTGCAACTCTTAAATCTGAAATAATGAAAACTTAAAACCAGAAACAACAAGTATCACAAGAGAGCATCACATAACACAAGATGTAACGAGGTTCACCAATTTTGGCTACTCCTCAAAAATAGACTGCTTGGACTCCCATCCAAATCTAGCCTTTGCAAAGCACCAACTTTACAATCAATTTACCAGAACCCACTAGAAGGAGCACCAACTCCTAATTTATCTGCACCAATAGAAAGGAGCACCAACCCCTGATTTACCAGCATCGACTGGAAGGAGCACCAACCCCTAATTTATCTACACCAACAGAAAGGAGCACCAACCCCTGATTCCAAGCACCAACTCGGAATTCTATTTTGAATCTTTTTGACATAAAAATGCCTTCGCTTTTACAAGACCCTCACTGGTCTATTGCTCACATCAACATCATAGAAGCATAAAGAGAATTGTTAGAGACTCAATATGTTCTATACTCAAATCACAATCTGAACTTGCTGTCCACGAAACATACACACTCTTACGGCTCTACTTACCGCACTCTTATAGCCCTGTCTCACGGCTCACTCTTACGTCTCACTCTTACTGCTCTGCTTACTGCACTCTTACAACCCTCTCTACTCACTAACTGCTCTGTTTACCGCAATATTACAGCACTCTTATAGCCCTCTTTTTGTAGCACTTTCCCTCTATATGGTGACATTTTTTCACTATGAGCGGCACCTTAAATCTCCACGTAGACCTCCTTTTATAACAGGCTTTTCTCTCTATTTTTAACTTTTGTATTTACTCATGCAGACTATCAATAGCCACTTCTATGAGTAACTCCTTTTTGGCATAGTATTTCTGCATGCAACCTATTAATAGTTATGTCTCTTGTTTTGGACTGATAGTGTAACGGTTGCTCGATGGTTTCACTGTGTCACGTGCCCTATAACTGTCGTTCTTCCTTTAATGCTTTGTTCTTATTTTAGCTTGCATGATTTCTATCTGCACTTGTAACTGTCGCACTAACTCCAGTTAACTCTTCTTATATTGGCTACATGATTTTCCTCTACAACTGCCCTTGTAACTGTCGTTCTACTTTAGTTAACTTAACTTCGGTTGGGTTCTTCATTTTTGCTTTTTGTCATGCAAAAACAATATGTCACGATATCACGACATTTTTGCCCCTTTGACTTTTTCTTGGCTGTTGACCATGAAAACATGACATGTCACGAAATCGCGACACTTTTTGCTTCCTTGCCCTCTTCTCGGCTTGCACCAGTGAAAACATGACATGTCACAAAATCGCGACACTTTTCGCTTCCTTGCACTCTTCTTGGCTTGCACCAACGAAAACATGACATGTCACGAAATCGTGACACTTTCGCTTCCTTGTGCCTTTCTCTGCTTTTAGCCTGCAAAAAAGGAACATGTCACGAAATCGTGACACTTTCGCTGCCTTGTGCTCTTCTCTGCCTTTCACCCGCAAAAATAGAACATGTCATGAAATCATGACACTTTCATTGCCTTGTGCTTTTCTCTACTTCGGGTCACGAAAACCTGACATGTCACGATATCGTGACATATTTTCTTTCGTACTGCCTCTCTTGCAAATTGTCGTGAAATCGTGACACTTTTCTTTGCAAGCTCTTTCTCTCAAACATGTCACAAAATCATGACACAGTTTCGTCTGTACTGCCTCTCTTATAGATTGTCACGAAATCGCGACACTTTTCTTTGCAAGCTCCTTCTCCCCGAACATGTCACGAAATCGTGACAGTTTTATTTTCTTGCACCTTCTCTCCAAACATGTCATGAAATCATGACAGTTTTCTTTGCCTGCACCTTCTCTCCAAACATGTCATGAAATCACGACAGTTTTTCTTGCATGCGAAGCTTCTTCAAACATGTCACGAAATCACGATAGTTTTTCCTGCATGCGCTTCTTCTTCAAACATGTCACGAAATCATGAGAATTTTCCCTACATGCACTTCTTCTTCGAACATGTTGCAAAATCGTGACAATTTTTCTTGCGCTTTCTCTCTCTTCCAACATGTCACGAAATCACGACAGTTTTCCTTGTGCTTTCTCTCTCTTCTAACATGTCACGAAATCATGACAGTTTTCCTTGTGCTTTCTCTCTCTTCCAACATGTCGCGATATCGTGACAGTTTTCCTTGCGCTTTCTCTCTCTTCTAACATGTCACGATATCATGACAGTTTTTCTTCTCAACATGTCATGATATCATGACAGTTTTCCTTGTGCTTTCTCTCTCTTCTAACATGTCGCGATATCGTGACAGTTTCTCATGCTTGCTCAACATGTCACGATATCGCGACACTTTTCTTACTTGTCTTTTTCTTTGAGCTTTTGCATATGGGCCACTTCGGTCTTCTTGGAAATTCACTGTGCATGCTCTGTATGACCTCTGAACTCCTGTCCACTATATCAACCGATCTATCTGTCTGTGTTGACAACAATGACAATACTTTTGGCTGCACCTTGCTCATCAATCTCCCCCTTTGGAATTGTTGGCAACACACGTGCAATTACCTGTAATTATTCTCCCCCTTTGACAATAATACCAAAGAGCGGCTGCAGACTCCCCCTGAGTCCATGCACAACATTCTCAGGAAAAAATTATTACAGTTAGCAGAAATCATAAACAAGAGCAAGAAGATAAACAAATACATAAATGCTCCCCCTGAGAATGTGGTTCTGATAGCTCGTCAATTCTTCGAAAACGTGACCACTTCATTTCACACTGTCTTCTGAGCATCAACCCTCTGTTGCTCTCAATCTCAAACTTGTCCACTATTACAACCAAGAATGCATCTACAACATGCTCTATGCCGTGACATCCGAACTTAGTGATTGTCTTCGCCTTTTGCATTTTCTGTGCACTCCGCTCTCTCTGTGCACTCACTTTGCACACATTCACAACACTTCCTCAAACCACTACAAAAACTAAAAACACACTTTAACAACTATACGAAAATAACCCGACTGCTTGCCTTTCATCCTCAGATAACCAAACACATACATAGGAGCATTAAAATAAGACTTTAAGATTGCTCCCCCTGAGGATGTGCCACCTGGAGTGGCTTAGTGCAATAATAGAGTGGTCTCCTTCAGTCCAAGGAGATGCGATTCCCTTTCTTCTGTCTTTCTCCAGACTTTCTTGACCACGGGTTTGAGTTTTTCAACTACATCCCTGTTTTGCACCTTTTCGTGAACTTGAGCATTTCTCTTGTGTGGTTGTCTCTTGTGCATCCTTGATGGATGATTATTTTTCTTTCTATTGTGCACATGATTTATTCCCTGTCTGTATTGCATTCTTTGTGTCTGATGAACTCTACGGTCTTGCCTTAGATAAGATACAGAAGTGCTTGGACAAAACCTTGCTATGTGCCCATGACCGTTACATTTAAAACATCGCACATGGTGTTTACTCAGAACAACAGATGTATTTCTACCAGCATAACTCTTTGATCTATTATTCAATCCACAATAAATTGCCTCGTGACCATAATGGCCGCACCTAAAACAATAGCCATTAAAAGCATTATTATGAAATGAGTGAGAGTGAGAGAACCTCTTTTGTTGTGGTTGCTTTGTTGTAGATCTTCTTTGATGTTTTCTTCCTTTTGAAGATTCGGCTTCAGAATTTTCTTGCTTCAATCCTTCAACCGTGGACTTCTTCTTCTCTGCATATTTGGAGGATGAAGGTTGTTCAGCTTCATATCCAAGACCAAACTTAGTCGTGGAGCTTCTTTGTTGCTTTATCATTGTATCTAGCAACTCTGTGCTCTTCTCAAATTT
Organism: Wollemia nobilis; assembly: GCA_028583015.1. NCBI lineage: Eukaryota > Viridiplantae > Streptophyta > Pinopsida > Araucariales > Araucariaceae > Wollemia > Wollemia nobilis. The sequence goes on along the minus strand of JAQPPZ010016858.1, from coordinate 7,287,417 downwards.
GAGATTTATATTGGCCTCTTCTAGTTGTTTCTTCAATGAAACAATCTCTTCTTCTTGTTTGCAGCAAACAATCTCTTTCTCATTGATCTATGACCTGAGAAATTCTTCAATCCTTTTGAACTCTTCTACTTGCAGCTTTAGATCAACAATAGCTTTGTTAGATTCCTCTTCACGTTTGCTATATACATCGACTTCATCATCCAGGTGTGTCTTCAAGGCTTCTTCTATTTTCTTGGCCTTTTGAACTTGTAAGAAGAGATCTTCAATCTCATCCCCATATTCTTCCAACTTCTTGGATAGTCTTTTGTTCTTTTTCCTCTCTATACTCAACTCTTCAAGTGCAGCGATCAACTCACCTCTTAGATTTACTTCAGCCTCAACCTCAAGGTTTTCATCACATTCTTGTTCTTCTTCTATGTTTTCTTCTTCGAATGCCATGAAAAGAGCTTCACCTGTTTCCTCTTCGAAATCCTCACCAAAACTATCTTCTGATGAACTGACATTCTTGGAGATGAAACTTTTCTTCTTGAAGTTGCCCTTTCTGAAATTTGTCTTTTTCTTCCAGTCACTTCTTTCTCGGTGTGATTCTTCATCACTTTCATTCTCCTTATTTCATGGACATTTAGCTGCAACATGCCCAACGCCTCCACAGGTGAAACATTTAAATGGTAGCTTTCCTCTGTATTTTCCTTGTCCCCTTTTTAGTTTTCGAACAAAGTTTGCTTCCATCTCATCTGATGTCTCTTCATCTTCGGATTCTTGTTTTGCTTTCATATTTTTGTGGGCTTTAAAAGTAGCTTCTCTGTCTATGGGATCAGACTTTCCTATTCTCATCTCATATGCAGTCAACGAACCATGCATCTCATCCATACTAAACGTATTTAGATCTTTGGCTTCTTCTATAGCTGATACTTTAGAATCAAATATTTTGGGAAGAGATCTTAATACCTTTTTTATGATTGTAGAGTCTTAAATTTTCTCATCGAGTCCTCTAATGGCATTAATGACTTTATTTACTCTCAGCATATATGCCGCTATGTTCTCATCGTCATTCATATTTAACGCTTCATACTGAGTTTGATGAGTTTGTAACTTGGCCTCCTTGATCTTATCGTCTCCTTCATGAATGCTCTTCAATTTGTCCCAAATTTATTTTGCCATTTTACAGCTCATGATCTTTACTAGTTCACTATTTGCTACATCGCACATGATAGCATTCTTTGCCTTTGAGTCATTCTCAAACTGTTTCTTACCGATAGCATCGGTTGGAGGAGTGGTGGGTATTGTGTATCCACTTTCTACTGAGTCCCATATGTCGTATCCCAACGCACATAGATATGTCTACATCCTAATTTTCTAGAACACGTAATTAGTCCCATCAAACAATGGAGCTTTGTTTGATGAGAATCCTTCACCAACTGCCATTGTGTCACTTCCCAGATCACCTTAGCCGATTGAGCTTGTTCAAGAACTTGGCTCTGATACCAATTGTTAGACTTACAATGGCACTGAGAGGGGGGGGTGAATCAGTGTAGCTTTTTATAACTTAAATGTGCAACTCTTAAATCTAAAATAATGAAAACTTAAAACCAAAAATAGCAAGTATCACAAGAGAACATCACACAACACAAGATTTAACGAGGTTCACCAGTTTTGGCTACTCCTCAAAAATAGACTGCTTGGACTCCCATCCAAATCTAGCCTTTGCAAAGCACCAACTTTATAATCAATTTACCAACACCCACTGGAAGGAGCACCAACCCCTAATTTATCTGCACCAACAGAAAGGAGCACCAACCCCTGATTTACCAAAACCGACTAGAAGGAGCACCAACCCCTAATTTATCTGCACCAATAGAAAGGAGCACCAACCCCTGATTCCAAGCACCAACTCGAAATTCTATTTTGAATCTTTTTGACATAAAAATACCTTCGCTTTTACAAGACCCTCACTGGTCTATTGCTCACATCAACATCATAGAAGCATAAAGAGAATTGTTAGAGACTCAATATGTTCTATACTCAAATCGCAATCTAAACTTGCTATCCACGAAACATACACACTCTTACGACTCTGCTTATCACACTCTTATAGCCCTATCTCATGGCTCACTCTTACGTCTCACTCTTACTGCTTTGCTTACTGCACTCTTACAGCCCTCTCTGCTCACTAACTGCTCTGTTTACCGCAATATTACGACACTCTTATAGCCCTCTTTTCGTAGCACTTTCCCTCTATATGGTGGCACTTTTTCACTATGAGCGGCACCTTAAATCTCCACGCAGACCTCCTTTTATAACAAGATTTTCTCTCTATTTTTAACTTTCGTATTTACTCATGCAGACTATCAATAGCCACTTCTATGAGTAACTCCTTTTTGGCATAGTATTTCTGCATGCAACCTATTAATAGTTCTATCTCTTGTTTCGGACTGACAGTGTAATGGCTGCTCGATGGTTTCACTGCGTCATGTGCCCTATAACTGCCGTTCTTCCTTTAATGCTTTGTTCTTATTTTAGCTTGCATGATTTCTATCTGTAACTACCTATGTAACTATCACACTAACTCTAGTTGACTCTTCTTATATTGGCTGCATGATTTTCCTCTACAACTGCCCTTTAACTGTCGTTCTACTTCAGTTAACTTTACTTCGGCTGGGTTCTTCATTTTAGATTTTCATCACGCAAAAACAATATGTCACGATATCGTGACATTTCTACCCCTTTGAATTTTTCTTGGCTATTGACCGTGAAAACATGACATGTCGCGAAATCATGACACTTTTCGCTTCCTTGCACTCTTCTCGGCTTGCACCAACGAAAACATGACATGTCACAAAATCATGACACTTTTCGCTTCCTTGCACTCTTCTCGGCTTGCACCAACAAAAACATGACATGTCGCAAAATCGTGACACTTTCGCTGCCTTGTGCCTTTCTCTACTTTTAGCCCATGAAAATGAAACATGTCACGAAATCGCGACACTTTCATTGCCTTGTGCCTTTCTCTGCCTTTCGCTCGCGAAAACGAAACATGTCACGAAATCATGACACTTTCACTGCCTTGTGCTTTTCTCTACTTCGGGTCACGAAAACCTGACATGTCACGATATCACGACATATTTTCTTTCGTACTGCCTCTCTTGCAAATTGTCATGAAATCACGACACTTTTCTTTGCAAGCTCTTTCTCTCGAACATGTCGCGAAATCGTGACACATTTTCGTCCGTACTGCCTCTCTTGTAGATTGTCGCGAAATCGTGACACTTTTCTTTGCAAGCTCCTTCTCCCCAAACATGTCGCAAAATCATGACAGTTTTCTTTGCTTGCACCTTCTCTCCAAACATGTCATGAAATCATGACAGTTTTCTTTGCCTGCGCCTTCTCTCCAAACATGTTGCGAAATTGCAATAATTTTTCTTGCATGCGAAGCTTCTTCAAACATGTCACAAAATCGCGATAGTTTTTCCTGCATGCGCTTCTTATTCAAACATGTCATGAAATCATGACAATTTTCCCCGCATGCACTTCTTCTTCGAACATTTCGTGAAATCATGACAATTTTCCTTGTGCTTTCTCTCTCTTCTAACATGTCGCGAAATCGTGATAGTTTTTCTTGTGCTTTCTCTCTCTTCCAACATGTCACGAAATCATGATAGTTTTTCTTGTGCTTTCTCTCTCTTCTAACATGTCATGATATCATGACAATTTTCCTTTCTTCTCAACATGTCGTGATATCGTGACAGTTTTCGTTGCACTTTCTCTCTCTTAAAACATGTCACGATATCACGACAGTATTTCCAGCTTCTCAACATGTCGCGATATCATGACAGTTTTCCTTGCACTTTCTCTCTCTTCTAACATGTCGCGATATCATGATAGTTTCTCATGCTTGCTCAACATGTCGTGATATCGCGACAATTTTCTTACTTGTCTTTTTCTTTGAGCTTTTGCATATGGGCCACTTCGGTCTTCTTGGAAATTCACTGTGCATGCTCTGTATGACCTCTGAACTCTTGTCCACTATATCATAATGGCTTCTGAAATTTCTATCCACTGCATCAACCGATCTATCTGTCTGTGTTGACAACAATGAAAATACTTTTGGCTGCACCTTGCTCATCAATTCTCAGCTCAGTTTTTGCTAGATTCCTCTATTTTTAGGGTTCTATCCTTCCATTCTTCTACAATTTCAACAATCTCACCATAAATTTTTGCTTCCTCTAGTTCCAACAGAAATTTCCCACTCTTGAATCCATACAATGACGTATTCTGACTTATTTTGCTATTATAACTCTGAAAATTCGAATTTCCCCCTTTTTATGAAGAAAAAGCCCTAATTCCTCTTTCTTGGGTCAATTTCTTGAAGCTAAAAAGATCTCCCTAGTACAAAATTTAAAATGGGTCTAAAATTTCAGAGTGCTGGTGAATATTTATCACCCATGTAGTTTTCTTTTATCAATTGTACACTTTTCCTCTTCAATATCCTGAAAAAATTCAAATTCTACTTGGTAATTGTGAAATTGCCAATTTTCTTTCCTTTTAAAGAAATTTTTTAAAACCCTAACTGAAACCCTAACCATCAAGAAAATAAAAAATGGTGCCATATTGCATGCTTTTTCATATCCACTATTGGATGACTGCCAACTCAGCAGTCGGTTTAAATTTTTTTCTTTTTCCCCCTTCTTTTCCTCCAACCGCTGCTTTTTCGCATGCCGTATTAAATGGGTAGTTGAAAAACCGTACACTGTATGATATAAATCGTACAATATACAATCATGTATGATTTACATGTCAGTATTGCTTGTACAATATTATCTTGTACGATTCCATATTGTACTTTTTCTCTGTATGATCTCTATACTTAGACAAATTTTGCTTTCTTTTTCTCTGGAGAGGCTGCCATTTTTGGTTTTCAACCTCACCCTTCCTAATTGCATCCCAAGGTATTTTAACAACTAAGGCACATTTATTTTTATTTTTATTTTTTTATTTTTAGAAGGGGTCACCATTGTTGGTTTTCACCCCACTTCTGAACATTGTACTATTATAGCTTGTCAGGCTCCTTTGGATTTTGTCGATTCCAAAGGTCTGCTACAACTGGCATCTCTTCATTATGTAGCTTACACCACCATGTGACTTTAAACACACTCCAGATGAACAACATCATCAATATGATGGTTAATGCCCATCGCCACCTATGATGGGGGTCAAGGGGGTGGGAACCCCCTTGCAGGGTCAAGGGATAGTGTCCCTTGCGGGGTTGAGGGACATCGTCCCTTGCGTGTTCCCAAAAAAATTGCTAAGACCTTCACTATCAAAGCTAAATTTTTCTCTTCCTTAGTACTTTGGGTTTCTTTACTCAACCTCCTTAAACAAATCAACATTGAATCCCTTTTATCCTGTCTTAACCAATGATGGAACACTTTGTACGGTTCTACTTTGTACGATTTTCTATTGTATAATTTTGCTTGAAATCATACAATATTTACCAACTGTATGATTTCACCTAGCCATCGTACAGTTCCCTCTTGCAAAATTGTACAATCCCATTCTTCATTACAGAATTTTAAGTGTATGATGGGTTGTTCTATTTGGGCAACATATTCTATAACAACATATTCCATAAGAACATCTTTCATGTCAACATCTTCCATGTCAGCCTCTTCCATGTCAACATCTTCCATGTCAACATATTTCATGTCATACCTAATCTACCTATTTTATTTTTGTGAGGAGTGTCATAAACTTCATCACTAGTGACAACCTTCCTCTTCACATAATTTTCCCTCCAAATGGTTATGCAAGTACCTATATTCCGTGTGGGGTCTTCCTTATCCTCACCTAAAAATGGTGGACATCTTTTTTTTGTTGCTCTAATAGCCATCCTAGGAGAGTCATCGATATCACTTGAGGTTTCTCGTAGAATCTCTGTCAGATTACTCCTTGGGGGTGTCTTAGTCCTATTTTCTTTAAAAGTGTCAATTCAAGGTATCTTGTTTTGTCCCACCACTCGATAACCAAATTCTCATGCATCTTAACTTTACGACCTTCTTTGCTGGTGTGATGGAGATGGTCTTGGTCTGTCCTCCTAAATCCTTGTGTCCTGTTGCTCTGGTGCCTGACTCCCATCCTCTACACCCTCTTGCAACCTTAATACCACTTCCTTAGGTCTTACCATCCACTCTCCATCGTCTTGCACTTTTCCTTTGTCAACCGTATTCTCTAAGTTTGGTGGTTCTATATCCTCATCTTCTATCCCAATCAAAAATGCCTCAAAGTCTCCTTCTTAGGATTCCAAAATTGCTCTATTTTTGGTTCATGCATACTCTGATCTGAGTTACTCATGTTTCCTCTTTGAGAAATCCTCGTGCTCCTTATTACTAGAATTTTGTCTCGTGGTTCCCTTCTCCCATGACTTCATGTACTGGTGTCCGTCATAAAAATCACCTCCAGTATTTAGTCAAATTCGACCCATTTTTACAAGAATGGAAAATTCGATAAGGAAATGGTGCCAAATGTAACATGCTTTAGTGCTACATAATTTATCACTTGGTCCATCCAACTACGGTAACGGTGCCAAATGTAACACACTTTAGCGCTACCTAATCAATCAATGGATTCATCCAACTACGACAACGGTGCCAAATGTAACACACTTTGGTGCTACCTAATAAATCAATGGATTCATTAAACTATGAGAATGATGCCAAATGTAACACAAAGGTGGAGTATTCCTAGTGGGGAGGTGTTTTAAAAAGGTCAAAATTATTCTTAGGCCAAGTCTATCTCACTTTCCAAATCGTACAGTATCCTGCTCACACAAACTACCCTTGTACAAACTATAATCTCCTTGTATGGCCTTGAATTACCTACACTGTAAAATCTAAAATTATACGGTGTCCAATATGGTATGATATTACACTCAAAAAAATTGAAGTATGTTGTTTTGGAGGCTTCCTTACACATTTTTGTAATCGATCAAGTCGATTTCCCAAAACTGCCAAATCGGGTAAGTTTCTTTCGATCACTTGTTTTGTCAAATCGGGTAAAAGTACTTTGTACAATTTGTACGGTGTACGAAGTATGATCCATATGAAATAAAGGTACAAAATGGTGTTATTTGAGATGCTATTCTACTCCAATCTCTATCCGAGATTTTTTGTTAAGGTTTTATAGCCCAAACAATACAATCTCTTTCATAGGAAAAACATCCTAACTGGGCTGGTGAGAGATTCCATACAAGTAACTATGCCCAAAAATCATACAATGTTATTTAATAAATCCTTAGTAATGTCCTCATGCTCATAAATCATTCCCCATGATTCACTAGTTCCAATATACTTAACAAATATGCAACAATGCATACAACTAACAGTAAGATAGAAACTCAATTACATAATATCAATCCATAATTCATTTTCCATCCATATAAATATCATAAATAGTCATCCACAATGTATTTATTCTCATTAATGGCTGTATATTTTATTACAATGTGGAAAACTATCTCAATGTAATGGTAATAACTCAGAAATGTAATTAACTCTCTATTATAACAATCAGTAACCAGTAAACTAGTAGCCAACACTATCAATTTGAAAATGGGGCCTTATATAACATTGTCCATGCCATTCCAAAACAGGTCCTAAGACAATCCATTATTCACAACTGACCATACACAACTAAATACATTATTTTGGCATTTTACTAAGTTTAACACCTTAGTTAGCAAATCCATGCACTATTTCCACCTGAAATTACATTTCCTGTGCATTTGAGTGGGTTTGGTGTACCTTGTATGATTTGCTATTGCTCTATACAATTTGCCAATCCAATTGTATGATTTTTCCCTTCACTATACAATTTTATCCCCACTGTACAGTTTTACAAAACTTGAGCAAATTGTCACAAAACTATCAAAATCGAGAAAATCACATCTTATTCTGGGAGGTGGATTTACTGCCTACAAGCCATCTCTGGTTTTCTTTTCAGATTTTGTAGAAACATATCTTAATTTTTAGAAGGTAGAGTCCTACTTTGATTGTACCTTGTATATGTCAAAATCCAAACATATTTTTCACATTAAATCCAAGTTTTACACAAGGAAGATGAAACCTACAAAGTGGTCTAGGTTACCTTAAATGAAAAATTTACCTTGCTCATCCCCTTGTGCAAATGGTTAAAAAATGCTGAGAATTGACAAAAGGAAAAACTCCTACCTATCCAAAATTCTCAAAATAAATAGTGGTTTTCACCGCTATAAAAAAAAAAGTAAAGTAAACAGTGGTTATCACCACTCCCAAAATCCCTTACTCACCAAAAAAAAAATGAACAACTCCCTTGAGCAATTCAAAAATAAAATAAAATAAGGGAGTAATGAACTTGAATCTTTGGAATTCTCAATATTTGACAAACCATGAGGTGATCCTCTTTACAGGTTAGGTGGCATCAAGCCTGCCTGGCAATCTCGGTATCCTTATGCATGATGATATGGCTATCACATTAGCATCTCAATTTTGTACAAACCAATGTTTGCATGTGGATGAGCTAGCTTATGGTAGCTCGTACTACCTAGTGGTCTAATCCAACTATGTACAAAACCCAGAATCATGATAATAATAGGGTGATATTCAATACAAATGGTCTGCATTTATCCTATTTGGCACTGGCAGTGGTTATGCATAGTGGCTATTTATCACCAAATTGGCTAAAATTAGGATTTTCAAAATTTGGAATTGGCTAATATTTGGGACCCTTGACCAGGACCCATTAGCCAAAAAATTTTGGGTGCAAATTTTTTTTGGGTTGATTCACCCTAATTTTTTAATAATTTAAGCATTTCAAGTTTAAATTTTCAACATTACCCCTAATAATAGCGAACCTTCTGCATGCGTTTGGCCACTATTTGCTTGGATTTCGAGACTAATTCACCAAATTTTTATAAATACATTTTGGGTTCGACCCTTTATGCATAATCCTAGGCACTAGGGTAACTTTATGCATTATCATAGTAATGAAATCACATACACACACAAGGATATTGAGTATCTTGGTCATCCTGGCAGATTCATACCCTGTCAAGAAGTCTTGCATGGTTAGTATATAATTTTTGATTAGTTGACTAGAGTGTTTGAGTCTCATGAAAATATCAACGATATTATATAACATATTATTATTCATTCCATTCCATACCATTTTATCACATTTTGTAAGTTTACATTTTTACAAATCCATCACATAGTATCATGACAACATCACAAAATGAAGAGATGAATTTTATACAATCTATGACGCTAACATAATGTGTCAACTAGTATCCACATTTCATCATATAGGATCAAAAAATCATTCATTTCATTATGCATATACACATATCCATATCATCAAACACATCATATTACACTACATGCATCCATCAAAGTATTAGTAAAAGCAAACATATACACTACATGCATCCATCAAAGCATAAATAAAGCAAAATTAAGCATTGCATACATCCAATATATTAATAAGGCAACACATGATGATAATAATAACAACTCATATATATGTATATGTATGGAGCAAATAGATACATCATCATCCAAAATTGCTCGTAGGCTACAATAACATGGGTATTCAGACCTCACAATGCAAAATCCAAAAAAAAATAGAAGAGTCTCAAATGCCATGGTCATGTAGGATTGGCACCATGACTCTCATCCCCACCCTCTCACATCATTCTTTGATAACTCCTAGATCTGCTACTTCCTACCCTATCTACCCTCTATGCAAAACTAGGAGCCCCCATCCTCACAGATGACTACCCTATACCACTCCTCCCACTCTGCTAGGACCATCTAGCATAAGTACGGGATGGCAAGCACCCCCTAAGGTGCACTACCTCATCGTCCAAATCATGGGTTTATGATAGCTCATCTCGATGATGATACTAGAAGTTCCCTAATAAGACCTAGAGTTGTATCACCTCTTCCCATAGTCTAACTACCTGATCACCACTAGATGTTGCCTGGCCTGATCTCCTTGCCCTAACATACGATCAAAGCATGGATAGCTCTACCACCTGCTCTGCAATACTAGCATCATTCTCTTTAATAACTGGTACATGTCGATCAATCTCTACATATGCAATCTATACTTGTACCTGTAGGAGAGTCCTCTCCTCTTGTACTCCCTCCACTCATGCATCCCCATGATCAACTCACCCTATAACTTGATAATTATGGTATATCATGATGCCAACTATACCTACAATCCTTGCTCCTCTCAATCATTCTCATCATAGTCCACCTGTTGGTCCTCTACATCCATATTGTCCATCCACACATTATCTATTCGATGATGCACATGTCACTCCCCTGAGTTTGCCTCCTCATCAAGTTTCTCTCCCAAGCCTAGCTCCTCCTCAGTTGGAACCTCATTTAGAGACTCCATGTGAGCCTCCTCTATCCCTGTAGCATTATCACCCCCCATTGGTCCATCCTCTAACCATCGATGCATCATCCACCATGTGTCATACTTTATTGTGGTCTCATTTTTGTTCCTCTTAGTATTAGCCTCCATAGGATCTACCTCCTTCCCAACTACCTCCACTACAATCCAAGCTAATGTCCTCTTATCACCATGGTATTGGTAGATAACTAGCTTACTAGGTAAACCATGGCATAGCCTAAACTGCTGTAGAACCCAAGCATATGTGAAGTACTCTCACTTGGTCTTGTGTTGATCAACTAGCCACCTCCCTTATCATACCCACCATAGTTGTGCCTTAGCCTTGTGCCATGCTAGATAGTATTTATATGGTCTCTAAATAATGGCATCTACCTCGAATCATGCAAATGAATCTGCATAGTAATAAATAGAACCTACATTAGGATGACTCTGACCCCTCTACTGATCTCACTACCATAGGATCCCATATCCTATCTCCCTGTCTACAAGCTATGCTCACATTATCCAAGGTAGCCCCCGTGGTCAATCCATGGCAATATACTACCATCCCCATACCTATAGTAGAAATTTGTAGCCTAACCCCTTTTTCCTATGATGGTGGATCTCATATAGCTCATCATAGAGATGTGCTAATAAGGTAGTACCCCATGCCACCACCAATGGTCTCTAGGTGGTGCACTCCACCAGTGAAAACACTAACTCTAGTAGATTCCATGGGAACCTGGCTCCTAAGGAATCCAAAAATAGCATGTTAGAGATCAATATCATCAATAATATATGTCTCATATTTAAGACATCTATGTCATACCATAAGTCCACTAGGATACCACCACTCAGTAAATCTTGAAGCACCTTAGGCCAATCATCTCTAAAGTATCTCTCCAAAATTGTATCTCTGAGATCCTAATGAGTGGATATAATTGGATTCCCCTCTATCAATTTACATAGAATATGGTATAAATAATCTAAGATCACTATCATATCCCTATTAGGCAAATGGAAGATGTTGGTGTAAGGGTCCCATAGGTCTAATAGTGCAATCAGGTAGACCCTGTTACCCATCACAAGATCTAGTCACATCACTTGATTAAGCCCAATGGTGTCAAGCCATTCTCATTACTCCTATATAATTAGGCCATGAGTGGTCCTAAATAGGGTCAAAAATTGGTACCGACTCTTAATCACCCATAAGGGGTAAGCAAGTTTAAAAACAAAACCAAAACAAAGCAAACAAATAAGCAAAAAGTCACCCAAAAACATCAAAAAGGGTAATTTTTCAGGCTAAATCATGGCTGTCCCAACCAAGGAAAGCCCCAAAATTAGTGGACATCCCACCTAGGGATGGCCCCCAAATAGCTCAGGGTGGCCGTCCCTCCTAGAGATGACCCCCAAAATGGGCCAAAATTGGCCTTCCCGACCACCAAAAATAGTCAAAAATTACCCTAAAAAAGCAAAATCAAGCAATAATAATGCACAAAATCTAAAAATAAAGCAAAAATTATTGCAAAATACCACTACGGAGGTTCATTTACTGAATTTTAGTGTGTTTTTTTAGAAAATGTGATAATATTTATAATTTCTAGTTCAATAAGGAATAGGATAAAATTCGGCCCTTACTCATTTTGTGTTGGCTCCACCACTTGTCGAGTATGAAACCTATATCATGGTGACTATGGGGTGGTTTTGACAGCCCTCCAATTTGAAAAATCACTCTCCTACTCCTCACCTCTTAAACTACCAAATAAGAATTGCACAAATGAGCCCATTTTCCAAAATTTGAGCTTAACTAGCCTTATAAAAGTTATGGTCGTCTTGGGGTGGGACAATCAGATAATTTGTTGACCATCCCATATTGATACAGCCATAAAATATACAGCCATACCTACCTAGGATGGCCACCAAAAAAAAACTTCAAAAACATCAAAAAAACACCAAAAGGGTCCAAAACCCACCAAAAGTAGGTCAAATTTGGTCAAAATTCACTCTAGATCAATATAAAAGCTGAAATTCTCATGTATGAATTGAAAAGTATCTACTTCAATACCTAATAATACCACTATAGTTGGACCACCCCATGAGAATGAGGTATTCAAGTCCTTTCTTCCATGAAATATCAATAAAATCATCAAAGTCTATAAAATAGACACATTTTACAATGGGTAAATTTGAAGGAACCCCAACCAAGTCATATGGGTCAAGCGACTCATTTATTTTTATAGTTGGTCATTCCCTCATAGACTCATCACTTGAGGGGGTAGTCATACTTAACAAATTCATAATCAAAATCAACAATAAAACACTCAATCATGTAAATTGTGTTCGTTCAATGAATCATTGACAAAGACAATCATGCCCCTACTTGGGGCAACAAACAAGAAAAAATTTCAATAAAAAAAATTCTTGGAATTATAGAACCATGAAGGAACATAGGCCCTACCTTCCTTATGGTTGACAAATGTCCAAGATCAAGTAAACCAAACATGAAATGTTATACTTGAATCAAGTTCCTTAGCTCATCAGAGGTAAGGATTTAAGAACGCATGCTCTTTCCATGATTGGGGTATATAAATTTGGTTAGGTTATTGAATAAACTTAATCATTTGAAATTTTAGCTATCTATTTTTTCTCCACACTATGTTGCACACAATGCATCCCAAAAAGGGACATCTGTAAATACTAAAATCGTGTCAATATGATTAGACAACCAAGGCATTGTCTAATTTGATGCCACATGGCCCCCTTGGGCAACCCTAAAAGGTTACATAGTGATCCCAACCACTTTTGGGAGGTCCTACCCAACTTTTGGGAAGTTTTGGGCCATGTAGGCATGGTGGTCCCACCCTGGGATGACCATAGTTTATGGCCATCTCACCCAGGGATGATCACCTGCAGCCATCCCTAGGTGGGATGACCATGGCCTTTGAATGTCAAAAAGTTAAAATTGGGACAAATGGCACCCATAAACTACCCTGTATCCTTCCTATTCAAGCATTCTAGTGAGAGGGCATATAACTCTCATGACACATTGCAAATTTGAGGCCAAAAAGGGAGATTCCTTCCCCCTCCAATGCATGGCGATATTTAGGACAAATGACGACCCTTGCCTCACATGGCATTACATGTCCATTTGACCAAATGCCATCTTGGGCTATAAAGTGAATCAATTCCACCCAATTTTAGAGAGGAGTCTTTACAACATTCACAACGAAGTGCTATCGAGATTTATCCCCACCTTATTGCATGTTTTCCCTAGAGATATCCATTGAGCGAAGAAGGTTTTCAAGTGATTAAAAAATGGACAATATATTTATAAAACTAATCCATTTGAGTGAAACCTCTCCCTAAATTTATTGAAAATACCCTTGAGAGTGTTTTGTACCAATTCCCAGAGGAATTGGTGGCAAAAACCACCAGATTTGGTGGTCGTCCCACCCCAGGATCACCCCAAAATTATGACAGTCCTAACCATCCCATCCTAGGATGGCCAAAAACTGGAGTACAATATTGTTATTATTTTTGTATAGGTATATTATAAATTATATTATATGCTTTCTATTCAAATTTGGTGCAATTTGGAGTTGTATTGCTTCTGTTACCAAGTTTTTGTGATTTGCAGGTCTGAATGGCTCACCCTAGAACAACCACAAATCTGAGCATGATTTTCTTAATTTTTTCAATTAGATCATTTAAAAAGCACATAATATGCATGGATATCAAATTTGGTAGCATTTTGAACAATTTTGAATATTCTATTGCATTCTTCCTCTTTCAAGCTTATTGATTCATGCACCCTCATAGTTTCATCTTAAGCCACACATGCTTTTGATCAACTTCAGGTGATGAGTGGCTATTTGACACATATTTTTGTACCATAATTGTTTTATTATTACAATTATATGATGATTATGATATGTTTTATATAAATTATTATTGAATAAAATGTGATTTATTAGGAAAAATTATTAATTACCATAATCTAACAAATGTGTTTGATTTATATCAAAATTGTCTGAGTTCTGAGAAAAATGCTGGAAAAAGGTATGGATAATCAATGAAGATATTGCAAAACTTTGGAGTGCACCTCAAATGAGAAGAAGAACCAACAAATTTTAGTGACAACAATAATTGATCTTGTTATAGATGCTGATTACTGAAGTATATTACTGAAGGTAACTACTGAAGGTAATTACTAAAGGTAACTATTGAAGGTAACTACTGAAGATAGTTACTGAAGAATGTTTTACTAGCAGTTACTAAAGGATAATAAAGAATGTTGAATTTTGCGTGCCACATCAAAATTGATGATACATTAATATGGAAAACACATCAACTTGGACGACAAAAAATATTTTTACCTAGCAAAATATTTCATTTCTCGCATAATATTCACAAGAATATTTCAAGTTGAAAAAGTTATGGTTTACTTTATAAAGCTTGTAATCAGTTTATTTTGAGAAGTTTGAAATATAAACGCAAATACTTTTAGAATTTCCTATAATATAGGACATGAGGTCCTAATGCATATCTTACGAGTCAATTAAAATAATATTGTCTTGTTAGGATTATTAGTAGGATGCCACTTGAACCAGTCAAAATATCTATAAGTCCAAGTAGGAGTACGGATTATGATTAGGTTTTAAATTATTCTTTATTAATATATAGTCATCAGTCCATAAAATCTGCATGTCAAATACATGGAGAATAATGTTTAGAATTGTATTAGTTACAATATAAATTGCATAGGAGAGACCTTGAAAGGGGTCTACTCTCTGCTGCATCTATTGTTACATTACAATATATTATAAGTTTACAATTATGAAGAAATGCGTCAGCATGTACAACTGAATTCCTAGTAATACAAGCATCAATTTGTTCTTCAAAGATGGTAATTTATATCAATTTCATGTGTTGTTTGATTTTTGTTAGGTAAATTGTGTTTATCTATTACCTGCATTTACAAAATAGACATAATGTTAGTATTAGTTATAAAATTTAGTTACTAAGATAAAGTAAACTAGGGGAGAAAGACTTACACTACCCTCTAGGAGGCAGGGCCCACTCCTATAGAAAATCCTTGAGCTCTCGCCCCTGCATTAGGTTAGGATTAGTTAGCCTTAAATTAAACTGCATTTCAATTTACATAAAATAAGATAAAATTGCACGAGGATCCTCACAAATAAATTAAATCATGTTATAAATAAATTAGTTTACAAATAATTAGATGCATCAGTAAATAAATTCATTAGTAATTAGGTTCATTAGTAAATCAATTCATCAGTAAAATTAAATCATCATTGCATCATTTTATCATACCCTGCACCATTTATTTTTGCACAAATTTAATTTTGTTTATTACTTTCCTGTACACGTGAAACCTAAAAAAGAAACTTGAGCTAAGCTTAGTATTAATTCCTATAATATAATATATACGAGATTGTTACTATTTAAATTTAACCTTGATTTACCTCAGATTGATAAAATTAAATTTAAGCTCTACAGCCGATCATTTTGGCACTGTTTTCGGGGAGAGTAGCTTCATAGTAGCTAGTTAGAAAAGTTGTTTGGCAGTGCAAATAGAGAGGAATTACTTGTATGTGAAAAGGGGTATGTACGAGACCTTGGTGTACATACAAGTTAGAGTGACTCGTATATGGTTCCAACAAGCCCATTCATTCGACATTGCCAGGTTCATTTTTCGTAAAGGTTTCATTTTTATCGCTTTCATAGATTAAAATTTATTTTCTACAAATTTATTTTTTGCAAATTTCAATTTCAGTAAATTTTATTTTTTGTAATTTTCTTGCTTTGGGTAATTACTATTGTTAATTTGATTTAGGACCTATGAAAAAGAATAGGAAGTAGGTGAACACTGAAAACAACCTAATATTGTTTTAGGACCCTATTTTTTTTTTATAGGAAGTATTTAGGTTGAGTGACACAACTGTAATAAAATCCCTCCTAATAATCAAAAGAATAGTAGAAATTTACCTTTTACTTCAGCAATTTTACTTCTAGTAAAAAATTACTTTCCAAGTACTTTTACTTTTTCCTAATTATGCTGAAATTAGTTGTATAAACGCATCTAATTTTAGTAGCATTAGGACTGTTTAGTAATTTTAAATTTATTTCTTTTCTACTGTGTTATGAGTATTTATAAGTTTTGAAATTTATATTTAGAACTTAGCAGACAATACGTTAAGATTATTTATAAGTTATAAAATTTATATTTAAGCTTAGCAAATAGTAGGATTGAAACAAAAAAGAAAATAAAAACCCAAACAGAAAAAAAAAACAACACAAAAAACAAAGAGAAAAAAAAAATTACCAAATGGTTGAAAGTAGTCAAACTAAATTTATAGACCTTAGGAAATTACTAATACAACAAGAGGTTAATCTTCTTCTTAACCAAGATTACAAAACAACCAAACCAGAGTGGGAAGCATTGTGTGAACACATTGATTCTATAAATGAAAGATCAAATGAACTGAAGATAAAGAGGATAAATATAGCAAAAAATTTATGGGTAGATCATTCTTCACCTTATCAAGATCTTGGAATAAGTTGTGAAAATTGGCTGTGGGATAGGAGAACAATAGTAAATCCAGTAATTTATCCTTGGAATCAATACCTTGAGGATTCCCTCACTGTTCACAACTTCCTTGCAGATATAGAGAGGAAATAATTAGCCCTACAATACAACAAGAGATACTATAGAATTCCTAGAAGTATACGTTTTAGAGAATTGTCCCAAGAATTGTGTTACGAGCTACAATTTAGAATTCCTAATCCTATTGCAACTAAATCTTACCTTATTTAGTTGATTTAATTATTGGTAGACTATTTTAATTTTGAAGAGGAACATTTAATGACACCATAACAAATTGATCCAATCAACGATATTCATAAATTATTTAAAAATATTAGACATATTGCTAAAAAAAAAAAAAAAAAAAAGTTTAGAACATTCATGAGCAGACCTAGAGACTCTAAAGGAAGATTTATAAAAACTAACAAAATAGAAGAAAAATCCCCAAGATACTTTAGAGCGCCTAGGATTTATAAATTAGTAAAAACTGAGGCTACATCATCAACCAATCAATCTAAAATCCTAGATGAAGATTTATTTTCCGATCCATAATTTGACAACTATGTAGATCCCTTTTCTATCTTTACCAAACCTATACCTGAACCAATTCTTGAAATTCTATATTCAGGTATGGCCGATGAAAAAAGTGGTTTGAAAGGAGAAAACCATGGAT
Source organism: Wollemia nobilis (assembly GCA_028583015.1). Taxonomy (NCBI): domain Eukaryota; kingdom Viridiplantae; phylum Streptophyta; class Pinopsida; order Araucariales; family Araucariaceae; genus Wollemia; species Wollemia nobilis. Next base: position 7,269,703 of record JAQPPZ010016858.1, on the reverse strand, counting down.
ATGGGAGACAAAGGTAAGATACTAGACAAAGAAAAACATTCCCTTTCCCAATATTACATACAAAAGGGACAACAAGAGAACCTAAATCAATATTTGTTTCTATATTGCCTACCTTTCATGGAAAATCCTTTGAAGATCCTGATGCTTTTATTTTCGAATTTGAAGTAGTATGTCAAGCTTACTTTTACATCACAAATGAACAAAAGTTAAGATTATTTCCTTCTACTCTTAAAGATGTAGCTTTGAGATGGTTTATGGGTCTAGGAGAAGGAGTTTGTAATTGTTGGGATGGAGAAAATGGATTAAAAAAACTATTCATTGAAAGATATCAAAATTATTGTAGAGTTAGGGATAAGAAAGTTGAGCTTTTTCGTATGAATAAAAAATAAGAAAAATCTTTGGAGGACTATCTCGAGAGATTTAAATTTGTAGGATCTAGAGTAAATATAGACCTTGAAGAAAAAATCCTAAAAGGACATTTTTTGAAAGGATTAAAAGATGTTCTTGAGATTTTAAATCTTATGGCAAAAGGAGACATTCATCTTATATCACTTGAGGATATTATAAACCTTTGTAGAAATTATTCAAGAAACAAACCTCTAAGAAGTAATAAATACACATCCACATGAGGAGGAGTGACAAGAGCTGAAATTGGAAATATGTTGGAAGGTTTAAAAACTGATTTGTTGAGTAATTTGACCTCATATTTAGACTTAATGGATACAAAATCAAAGGATAGTGAAGAAATTTACTGCAAGAGAAGTAGGAAAAAGCACAATATGAGAGAATGTCCTATCAACATAACAAATATCACCAATATTTCTGCTTGTTACCAAATTTGTGATAAAAATCATAAAACTAAAAAATGCAAGTATATCTCCACTGCTAAAGCTGCCATAAAAGAACCTGAAGTGGAAGAGGGAGAAGATGTTTATTTTTTTGCTCAAAGAAGAAATGGTCCATTTAATGGCCCATAAAATTGGTCAAACCAGCAAAGGCCTAATCAATTGTCCAATGCACCAAACTGGACAAATTGAAATTCTTACAACCAAGATTGGAACATACCCCCACGGGCTCAATTTATGGCTAATTCCTATGGAGGACAACCCCTATGGAATCAAGGGACACAAAATCAGAATATGCCCAGTTGGAATAATAGTGGCCAATATAATCAAGGTGGCACCAATTGGTCCCCAAATACAATGCAACAACCAAATCTTCAAAATCAATTTAGGGGACAAAACACTCAAAACCCACCTCAAAATAGACTTCTACCACCTCCAAACAATAATAATAATCCTCCTAAGCCACCTCTTCCATCTCAACCAATTTCTAACCCTAACAATAATAATAATGTCTAACAAGTTTATGAAACTAATTAAACATCTTCTATATCTATAGCACCATGTCAACATATTCAATTAAGATCAGGAAGGTGTTGGAAAATAATGTCACTCTCATAGAACTTGATGATCCTATTCCATATTTGGTTGAAAAAGAAGATAGTAACAAAAAGGAAATTGAAAATCCACCAGAAAATATTCCAAAAAAGCAACCAGAAATCCAGATAAGGAAGGAAGTAGAAGTACCATTCCCTCAAATACTGACAATACCAAAAGAACCATCTAAGCCACCCTTTAAATTCCTTCAAGAAATAGAAGGCATTACTATTAAAATTTATTTATTACAAGCTATCAAGGATATACCTATCTATTCCAAAATTATTAAAAATATATGTTCAAAGAATAAAAGAAAAATGAATTTCAAAATATTCAAGTCATTGGACAATTATTTGAGATAATGATAAGAGATAGATTATTACCAAAATATACAAATCCTAGAATACCTATACTCACTGTGCATATTGGAGACATAACATTACAAAATGTTTTGATTTATTTAGAATCCGCTATTAATGTGATGACCAAAGAAACAGTAGAATCCTTAGGGATGCATAAACTACAATTAACTTCTATTGTGCTTCAACTCGCTAATAGATCTACTATTAAACCAGAAGGAAAGTTAGAAGACATTATGGTCTCTGTAAGTTCATGGGAATACCCTATAGACTTTATAGTCTTACAACCCAAAAATAAATTAGGGGGACATCCCTTAATACTAGGACACCCATGGCTTGCAATAGATGATGCTTACATCAGTTGTAGATAAGTAAATATGACTATTTCTAATGGCAAGGATACAAAAGATCTTAGTTTATTCCCTAAATCACAAATAGAAGAAGAATTTCCAAAGCAGTTGTGGTATGATTTCCCTCATGAATATGATGATATAAAAACCTTATTAGTTAATGTTATAATTGAACAAATTGAACAAGAGGTTGATGGACCCCTACCACTATTGTTAGAAAATCAACAAGAGAATCAAGGTCAAGATAGTAGTTGTTCATCTCAATTTTCCATTGATGAGGCACACACAAGTCAATCTCAAATAGAACCATATGGCTATGATTTAAAAATTCTTGGATATGAGGTAAATGGGATAGATGCAAATATGGAAAAGTGTAAACAAATATATATTATACCAGGGAAAACTCTTAACATTAGTAATGAATTCATAGGCATACATGAATCATAGTTAGTAGATGTGCTTAGAAAGCATCAGTTAGCATTTGCATGGAAATATGAGGATATGATGGGTATCCACCCAAATGTTTATACCCATCACATATTTATTCCAGTAAGACAACCCCAAAGATTACTGAATCCAGCTATGAAAGAAGTAATTCAAGAGGAAATCATTAAAATCTTAAAGGCAAGATTTATATATCCAATTTTTGACAGCCAATGGGTTTCACCGTTGGTGATAGTCCCTAAAAAAATGGTAAATGAAGAATTTACATTGATTATAGAGAATTAAACAAAGTAACCAAGAAATATTATTTTCCCTTGCCATTTATTGATCAAGTCTTAGATACATTGGCTGGAAAGAAATATTTTTGCTTTTTAGATGGTTTTAGCGGATATAATCAAATCTCCATAGCTGAGGAAGATCAAGAAAAAACAACTTTTACATGTCCTACAGGAACCTATGCTTATAACGTTCTATCTTTTGGACTATGCAATGCACCTGCAACTTTTTAAAGAGTTGTATTGGCTATCTTTGCTGACTTAACTAATGAATGTGTGGAATTTTATATGGATGACTTCACCGTATATGGTACTATCTTGAAGAAACATTATCAAGATTGAAAAAAGTTTTGGTAAGATGCCAAGAGCAAAATCTCTCTCTAAGTCATGAAAAGTGTTTTATGATGATGAAAGGAGGTATTTTTCTAGGACATTATATATCAAAAGACGGTGTTACAGTAGATCCTGCAAAAATATAAGTTATTCAAACCCTTTAATCTCCAAAAACACAAACAAAGGTGAGAAGTTTCTTAGGATATGCAAGATACTACCATAGATTCATTAAATACTTCAATAAAGTTGTTACTCCCATGCTTAAAATCTTAACTAAAGAATGAATTCAATTAGACAAACGCATGTCAAGAAGCCTTTGAAGAAATAAAATAAAAATTGACTACTGCTCCAATATTGAGAGGAACAAATTGGGAATTACCATTCCACATACATTATGATGCTTTAGGTTATGCAATAGGAGCAGTATTGCAACAAATAGAAAATAAAATACCTTATGCTATCTATTATGTAAGCAAAAACTTGCATGGAGCTGAGCTTAACTACACTATTACAGAAAAATAAATTTTAGCTGTAATTCATGCTCTCAATAAATTTAAACTTTACATAATAGGCTATGAAGTATTTGTTCACACTGATCACTCTGCCATTAGATACTTAACAAATAAAACAATAGTGGATGGTAGAGTGATTAGATGGCATATATTACTTCAAGAGTTTAATGTCATAATTATAGATAAGGCAAGAAAATATAATGTTATTGTAGATCACTTATCTCGCATGCAAATCTTTGATGATAACGAGTTAATTCTTGACATTTTTCTAGATGAACATTTGTTTGCTCTTTCTATTTTTACCACTTGGTACACTGATATTGTAAATTATTTAGTAATAGGAAAAATGCCTCAAAATTATACACCGCATGAGCATAGGAAATTAGTACATCAAAGTATTCCTTTTACATGGATTCATGGAATTTTGTTTAAAAATTGTCCTGACCAAATCATTAGGAGATGTGTGCAAGAAAATAATGTATATGACATTATTAAGGCAGCACATGAAGAACCTTGTGGAGGTCATTATGCCACCCAAAGAATAGTTATGAAATAATTCAAACTGGGTACTTATGGCCTACTATGACTAAATATATTCATCAATTTATTGATAGATGTGATGCTTGTTAAAGAGCTAGCAAGCCTACACCATCTATGGAAATGTCGTTGGTTCTACAGATAGTACTTGAACCATTTAAAAAATGGGGAGTTGATTTTGTTGGACCTATAGACCCTCCAAGTGATGGAAATAAACACATACTTGTATGTATAGATTATGTTACCAAGTGGGTTGATGTTATAGCTCTCCCACGAGCTCAAACTGAACCAGTGCCCAATTTTATTTATGAAAGGATAATGCAACGGTTTGGAGCAACAAGAGAATTAGTTTTAGATCATGGACTTAAATTTACCTCCAATGTGATTGATCATTTTCTTATCATATATCAAATAAAATACAAGAAAACCTCACCATATCACCCTCAAGTTAATGGACAAGTAGAAGTTATAAATAGGGAACTTGAAAAAATTATCACAAAAACCGTAACTGTTAATAGGGGTGATTGGGCTAAAAGATTAAAAAAATATATATGGGCATATAATACAACTTGGAAAACTATTACAGGATTATCACCATATGAAATGGTTTATGAAAAACAAGTCATCATGCCTATTGAATTTGAAATAGAAACCCTTCGCACAACGATACAACTTAACATAAGTTTAGATAATGCACAAAAAGAAAGGTTGAAAAAGTTAAATATTTTGGATGAGAAAATATTAGAAGTTTTACATAGAACTAAAATAACTCAACAACAATGAAATAAATGGTATGATAAATACATTGTACCACATACATTTTAGTCAGGATATTGGGCCTTGTTATTTGACTCTCGTTACCAATATTTTCAAGGTAAATTAAGAACAAGATGGCTAGGACCCTATGAAATTGAGGAAATATTTGGAAATGGTATAGTCAAGCTTAAACCTATATATAATTCAACAAGGAAACTACTAGTAAATGAACATAGGCTTAAACTTTATAAGAAGCCATTATCTAAGGAAGAATTCATACATCTATTTAGACAACACACTGATTTGCAGTATATTTCTGAACTGAAATCAGTTACTATTCAATAAAATCTCTCTTTGAAAAGAAAAAAAAAATATAATTATATACATATATATCAAAAAAAAAAAACATTAATATATATAGATGATTATGCTTCCTTTATTTCATTATGAAGTATCTATATTATTTTTCATTTTTAGACTTATAGCTTTAAAAAATAACTCAAGGAAAAATTCTTTCTTTCAAACTTTGTAGGAAAATGAATACCACATGATACATAGTACTTTGTTGCTAGATAAAAACTAGGTATTTTTCAAATACTCAAAATATATCTAGTATTTTGAGCAAAATTTTCATTGGAAATAGAACAAATCTCTTAAAATGTTATAGGAGACTCCTAGATGATCAGGTTTCTCTTTTGACCACACACAAATACACATCTAAACACATTGTGAAGTTTTGGAAAAATTAAATCATGTGTTATTTTTACCATAAAGTAAAACGTTTCCCTTGCTTATCTATTTTTACGCATGGTCTAGAGTACTAATGAATTGGCAAAAGGACAAGCTCGCCCCTTCACCCTTCAAAAAAAAAAAACCTTGCTCCTCATCTAATCGAGTAAATATCCTAAAAAAAATTTGCTTTTCCTACAAATAAACAAGAACCCCAAAAAGTAATAAAATTTTTCTTGCTTCTCTTAAAAATAAGCAGAAAACCTCAAAAAGCACTACAAATCCCTTGCTAAGCAAGTATCCCAAATAAAGCACAAAACAAAAAGAGCAAAAAGATCTTGAATCCTTGAAATTCTTAGTATCTCAAACACCATGGGCTATTCTTTATTAAGATATCCTTACGTATTAGCAATAAGGATGGATAAGACCTCTAGATGGTCATAAGATTAGCTAGATTTTTGGCATATATAACCCTTGTTGTTTTTTAATCCTTACTCCTAATGAGCAATGAATCTTCACTGCACACACAATTGGTCTTGAAATAAGCTTGAAAATACTAGAACAACTTTGACACTAAATTGATTTGTGATAGAAGTAAATAAATTTTGTTTCAGCATTGCTAGAATATTTTTTGAAGTCCTTGACGAATCACCCTAGAAACATCACATGCAAAAATCAATAACACATTCTCATAAAAGTACTATGATTTCAATATTTTCTACAAAAATATGGTCTGTGTCCACCACATTCTATACTTTAGAAGAAAAGCCATATTAATATCTATTTCACTTTTTCCTATATTCTCGATATCCTAGAAGGCTGAAATCAGATTTTTATAACCTGTGTTTCTATCTTGAGAAACTTCTTAATGACATACAGGAAGCATACTCATTAAAATTATAAAGAAAACCCCATATTTAAAATCATTGTTTTTCGAGGATGGAGAGGGAAGAAAGTAGAGAGGGGAGGGCTCTGGCCCCTCCCCTACTCCCCCTCCCATGGCTCTTGGTTCCTACCCAGTCCCTGGCTCAACCCAGGTCATCCCTCCCAGGGAGTGGTTGTTTGCAGATGATCTCCTGAGGGGAGATCCTTCTCCACTATCTGCGCCCCTCCCGGTCGGCTAGGGTTTCCTTGGTTGTTTTTTCGGACTGGTGCTTCCCAGGGATCCCTGTTTGGTTGGGGATCCCTTCCATTTTTCCCTCAGGCTTCCCCTTGGGGTTTTTTGCAGGTTATTCACGTGGATCTGGTCCCCTGCATTTCTCGATGCGGTGGAGGTGACGGTTTAGGGTTTGGATAGCTTTCTGGGGTCTCCCTTGAGGTCCTCACAGCTTTGGGGGTGGTCTGGGGGGCCTCTTTCCCCCTTTTGCTTGTGAATCCTCGATGGGATCCTGGCTGCTGTTATTCCCACGTGGAGGCTTCTTCGTGTTCTATTTTCCTAGGGTGGGTTCCTCATGGTGCAGCTCTCTGGTTGCTTCCTGATGGGCTGGATCCTCTCTGTGCTGGCTGTCGGCTTCCTGCAGGATGGCTCTCGCTGAACGAAATGTTTTCCTGATGGGTGGGATGGTTTCTCCACAGGGCAGGATCCGCCAAATCCGCCGGTTTTCCCGTGAGGCGGGATCCTTTCTTTTCTACTGGTTTCCCGGATGGCGAGATTTCCCTGTTGCTTCCCGCTAGGCGGGACTGTTTGTGATGGTTTTGACTACTTCCCGCGAGGCAAGATTTTATTGTAATGGTTTTTCTTTGCTTCCTACTGGGCAGGATATTCTCGATGGTGGTTTTTGGCTACTCCCCGCTGGACGAGATCTCCAAAACTACTTTCTTTCTTATTTGTTTGTTTCCCACTGAGAGGGATTGTTTCATGCTTACTGTTACCGCTGGGCGGGATTTCTGTTTTGGTATTCAGTTTCAAGGGATTGATGCCCTAGGCCCATTGCTTATGTAATCAGGTTTTGGGATCCTTGTTAAAACCCACTGTAAATACAAACATTACTTACCAAAAAAAAAAATCATTGTTTTCCATAAAAATAAATAAGTACCCTTCATTTTGTTTTGGCTATATAGCCAAAATTATAGTTTGGGGGGAGGGTAAATAAAGGCATAGATAGCTCATAATATAGTTTGGGGGAAGAAAATAGGTAAAGTATTTCCTTAAAACTAATAGTGATTTTGGTAGATGTCTTCCTTAAGTATCTTTCATAAGTATCTTTCGAGTATCTTCCGTAAGCATCTTCCGTAAGTAGTTTTTGTAAGTATTTTTCGTGTCTTTTGTAGATACCCTCTGTAAAAAATAGTTTTTCGTAAATATTTTCTAAAAAGCTTCTGTAATATCATTATCAGTAATACTATTATGTAATACCCTTTTGTAGTTGCCATCCGTAAAAATCACAAATCTAATATATATATATATATATATATATATATATATATATATATATAATAATTAAAAATATATATTAATAATAATAATTAAAATAAAATATATTTAAAATCAGAATACAAAATAATATTATAAATAATAATACTTATAATATATAATAATATATAATACTTATAATAATATATATAATATATAATAATACTATATATAATAATAATATACAACTTTAAAAATAATATTATATACAACTAACTTTACCATATATACCGATGAGCCTTATAAAATAAAAATAATAATATAAAAATAATAATAAATTATTAATAATAAAATAAAACTATAATAAAATTAAAACTATATAGTAAAATATATGATTATAACTTATTGTTGCGGGCCTTTTTCATAAGCCACGAGTACAACATAAGAAAGCATGGCACCAACGATCAACCGTCACCCAAACCAATCAAAGCATGACACAGACAATCGATCATTGCTTAAACCAATCAAAGTGCAACACCTTATTAATCCCGCCACGTGAGGTGTTAAGATAATTTGACGAAGAACTACACTGTGGAAATATTACATTAGCATGGGACACGTGACTCTGTCCAACCAATCGGGAGAGATTACATGGATCAAAGTTTCCCGTCGTCGATTAACATACGATCAAGGGCTGAGGAGGAAAAGAGAAAACACAGGTATTGCGATCGTGTTTGCGTTCGATCATCAACACGTGCCTCTTTCTTTCCCAATCAAGCGACAAGCATGTAATATTTAATTATCATCATCGATTGACATAGGATCGATGAACGATATTGTCCCAGAATTTAAAAACCCTAATCATCATAGATTTTAGGGTAAACACCACCGTTGTTGATAGGTTTTCAAGGTAAATCATCATAGATTCTAGGGTAAACATCACCATCGTTGATAGGTGTTGAAGTCATCGATAGAAAAAAAAACATAGTATCCACCGCTAGACGAAACATAACGATGCTGCATGCGGCCATGCAGACGAAACAAACCAGTCCCAACCCAAATTCAGTCATGAAATGCAGAATATTGTGAGGATTTGAGGGAATAATCTGAGTAGAAAGGTCGATATCGTGTAATTTTGCCTGTGCTAGAACTAGATTAGGTCAAAATTGTAGTTTTTTTTGTAGACATCGAAAGGTGGCAAACCTATGGTGAAAGCGACAGGTAAATTATTATTATTGTTTAAATTTTGATTTTTTTTTTTATTATTATTATTGTCATTTTCCTGTATACAAAATAGATGTTCTCTCCTTTACTCTATCCATACGTCAGAAAGGAAATACAAAAGTAGGCAGAGATTAAGAAAAATATGAAATTTTGTTTTCAAGTAAAATTAGGAAAAAATATGAAGTTTTGTTTTAAGGTAAAATTAAGAAAAAACATGAAATTTTATTTTAAGGTAAAATTAGGGAAAAATATGACATTTTGTTTTAGGGCAAAATTAAGATAAATTGCAGAGATTCTTGTGGTAAATTACAGGGATTTAAAAAAAAAAAGAGGATTTCAAAATAAAAAGAAGTATATAGAATTTATGAAATTAGGGTAAATTTTTAGGGGTTTGTGAAAAACTAGAAAAAATATCATATGTATTAAGTATTTTTAGAATTGGTCGAACAATTACAGTGGTTAAAACATTTTTTTTACACAGACTTGGTATGATAATAGTAGGATTTTAAATTATGTTACGTTTTTTATGTAGGAGTTGTTACTATTTGAGGGTATATTGTATTTTATTTAAAAAAATAAGATTCTAAATAATAAAAAAAAAGGAAATGAAATAATAATAAACAACAATAATTTTTTAAGGGTTTTGCCGACCTTCAAACAAAACTTCTATTTATATATAACTTGTAGGGTTTTTGGTGAAAACTCATCTCCTCTCAACCCTCAGCTGTCACCATGCCTAAACCTATGTTCCAAAAACATAGTGAGCCATCATCCATCGACACACAAAACCCGAGCAACTTCGTAATTGAAATTTTTGAAAACGCTCGATGGTGGGAGGCACTAAAAAAATTTAAAGGTCATGACTTAGGGGTGGTGAGGTAATTTGTATTAAACTATAACACTAAAACTATGCTCACCCATGTTGTAGGACTTTAGATAGAACTAAACCCTAGCTTGATCTCTGAAGTGTTGAATTTACCTAAGGTTGGTATTCTGTATTATAAAAATTCGAAGAGTGTCGCCCAGTTGGTAACAAAATTTGGTTAGAAATGCACAATCCTTATAGATAAGGAAGGGTCTATAAAAGGTGTTTCAACCTCTACACTTCCCATTATATGGCAGGAAACAACTGTAATTATTATTCAATTCTTTACTCTAGAGGGACGAATGTTTGTTTTATTAGCCTATCATATTTGGATGTTAATAAATTTGAAATATCCAGATAAAAATGATTGTGTTATCAACCTCCCTTATTTTTTGTTCCAATATTTGAAGTCAAATATTTTAAGAGTAAAACCCAAAAGTTCTCGGGAAAAAACTAAGCTGCACCTGATTTCTCACCATGGCTTGATTAAATTAATTATTTTGAAAAAGGTTTATGAAATGAAAGTGTCTTAGAACCAGATCATGGAAGAATCCAACGTACCTGAGTTCTCAGAATCCACTAATTTTGAGGGAGAACAATAAATAGAGGAAGAACATGACTCTGATATTTAGGATGAAGAGCCTGAAAGCCCACAACGAAAACGTAAATCTGGGAAATATAAATCCCGACCAGATATCAAAAGGAAGAAGAAAATTGTAGAAAATTCTAAACAAGAAGATGAACAAGGAATTGGACAAGAACTACCTGTAAACGAGTCTATTGTAGAAACCCTATCCTATATTAATGCAAAAAATACAATGCTACAAATGAAAATTGATAGGCTAAGAGAGGATTTTACAAAACAATATAAAATTATCCAACGAGCCCTTGCTGTTCATATTGAATTAATTAAGAAACTTTATGTGGATAAGACACCAAAGCCTATGGACTCTGTCAACCGGTCGCCACCTGTCAAAGTCTCCCCACATAAGAGCTCTACTTCTGGTAAAAATCCTAAAAAATCGGTAAACTTTAGCAAACAGTTGTACACTAATAAACCAATTGACTTTTCAAATATCCTCGAGGAGGATAGTTCCCAGCAGATCCATAATATTACTCAAGAGAATCAACCTAAAAAATTGGATCTACCTATCAAGGAAGGAAATGCATTACTTGGATGTAGGGATACCTGTGGAGCCTAATCCGATGATTGACAATGAAGAACTTCATATTCACAGACAAAGGATACAGAGCGAAAAGGAAGTGCTCAAGAGGTTGAGCATATCAAAACAGTTATGGTGGAAACACTAGTTGCAGCAGCTGTAGATCAGCAAGCTAAGGAATAGGTACAACGGGTAACACAAGAGCATAAATTACCATAACTAAGACCACGATCATCCCATATTTCTTCTCAACACGTACCAGTTGGATGAACAATGAAAAAATGATTATTTTATTAATTATTCAAACTTATATTTTTATGTATTGATCATATTTGTAGTATATTATCCATGGTATTTTATCTATAGACTTTTATATGATGACATAAGTAATATGTACAGTTAAGATTTTAAATGTTTTTGGTGAATTATAGTTGCTTATAGAAATTGTTTATTTCTCAGTTTTGTGAAATTTATAATCTTTTGATAAATGAATTGATTGATATTTTATGTATTCTAGATAACTGATTATTTTCTTATTTTATTTTAAAGAGACTTAGCATAGTTATGTTAAAAATAGTTGTATTCAAGCTATTTTGAATTTTTTTTTGGCAAAAACATGTGCATGTTTTAAAACCATTGTAGGTTTTGTAAACAATATTCACTGATATTCTGGCAATGATTATGATAACTTATGTTATTTTTTTTTTATAACCTAGAATTTTAATTTTGAATATTTGATACATGCATAAGGTTTTTATATTTTGTTCATATTATTTTTTTGCATGCATGAGGACATGCATGGACTTCAATTTGGGGGAATGATGAGTGGCTATTTGACACATATTTTTGTACCATAATTGTTTCATTATTACAATTATATGACGATTATGATATATTTTCTATAAATTATTATTGAATAAAATATGATTTATCAGGAAAAATGATTAATTACCATAATCTAACAAATGTGTTTGATTTATATCAAAATTATCCGAGTTTTGAGAAAAATGCAGGAAAAAGGTATGGATGATCAATGAAGAGATTATAGAACTTTGGAGTGCACCTCGAATGAGAAGAAGAACCAACAAAGTTCAGTGACAATAGTAATTGATCTTGTTATAGATGTTGATTACTAAAGTATGTTACTGAAGGTAATTACTGAAGGTAACTACTGAAGGTAATTATTGAAGGTAACTACTGAAGGTAACTACTAAAGACAATTACTGAAGAATGTTTACCAACAGTTACTAAAGGATAATAAATATTGTTGACTTTGGCGTGCCACATTAGAATGGATGCCACATTAAGATGGACGACACATCAAGTTGCATGGCAACAAACATTTTTACCTAGCAAAATATTTCATTTCTCACATAATATCCACAAGAATATTTTAAGTTGACAAAGTTATGGTTTACCTTATAAATCCTATAATAAGTTTATTTTGGAAATTTTGAGATATAAATGCAAATACTATTATAATTTCCTGGAATATAGGACATGAGGTCCTAATGTATATCTTGTGATTTAGTTAAAATATCATTGTCTTGTTAGGATTATTAGTTGGATGCCACTTGGACCAGTCAAAATATTTATAAGTCCAAGTAGGAGTATGTATTATGATTAGGTTTTATATTATTCTTGATTAATGTATAATCATCAGTTCATAAAATATGCATGTCAAATACGTGGAGAATACTGTTTAGAATTGTATTAGTTACAATATAAATTACATAGGAGAGACCTTGAAAGGGGTCTACTCTCTACTACGTCTATTGTTACATTATAATCTATTCTAAGTTTATAATTTTGAAGAAATGTTTCAGCACGTACAATTGAATCTCCATTAATAAAAGCATCATTTTTTCTTCAAATATGGTAATTTGTATCAATTTCATGTGTTGTTTGATTTTTGTTATGTAAATTGTGTTTAGTTGTTACCTGCATTTACAGAATAGACATAATGTTAGTATTAGTTATAAAATCTAGTTATTGAGATAAAGTAAACTAGGGGAGAAAGACTTACACTGCCCTCTAGGAGGTAGGGACCACTCCTATAGATAGTACCTGAGCTCTCGCCCCTGCATTAGGTTAGGATTAGTTAGCCTTAAATTAAACTACATTTCAATTTACATAAAATAAGATAAAATTGCACGAGGATCCTCACAAATAAATTAAATCATGTTATAAATAAATTAGTTTACAAATAATTAGACGCATCAGTAAATCAATTCATTAGTAATTAGGTGCATCAGTAAATCAATTCATCAATAAAAGTAAATCATCATTGCATCATTTTATCATACCCTGCACCATTTATTTCTGCACAAATTTAATTTTGTTTATTACTTTTCTATACATGTGAAACCTGAAAAAGAAATTTGAGCTAAGCTTAGTATTAATTCCTACGATATAATCTATATGAGATTGTTACTCTTTAAATATAACCTTGATTTCCATCGGATTGATAAAATTAAATGTAAGCTCTACAACGGATCATTCATTTTTTTATGTGTAGATCTAGGTATCACAGTGCATAAGGAAGGAGCAATAAGCTAGAATAGCGATATAACACTTTACGGTGGCATCAGAAGCCTTTTCACCTCAATCATGAGTGCGAGGAAGATATTGGAAGTGCACCTTGGATTATTGGAAGGATTTGATCCTTTGATTTATGTTTTGAGTGTATCAATTGAGAGCCCTCAAGGGGACATTTTGTAACCGCTTATTTTATATTTATATCAATATAAGGAGAACCATCCATTTCTTTTATATATGTATCATTTTATTCTTGTTTGAAGTGTCACTTTCGTAGTGCTTAGATAAAGTAGAACAATAGATGTATATGATATTCCCTTTCTAGGTGCACCATTTTTCTCCTCTACAAAAATAATACAATGTAGCTATGGAGGAAATGAACACTCTATTAATAAATCTATTGAACTACATTGCATCCATCACCAATGGATGTTGATCTATATAGATATGTACTATGCTCTAAGATACACTATCTAACTATGTTCCCCAATTCTATATATGTATTACAATGAGGCATTTCTTATATAGTAAAATAGATTTCTTGGCCAACACTCTACCTAGCTATGCAAGGAACAACTTGCACATATACAAATTACACATTGACACTTGTGCATTTATTACATTGCATGAAGTAAATAGATAAATTTCCCCTAAATTAATCTAATGTCCTAAGTATGTACCTTGGAAGATACATTTACATGACCCAAATGATGTAATATACTCTATTTATAATAGGTCCCTAGTAGTGTACCGGCTAACATTAGGCTATACCGAAACCCTCATGCTCTTAAGTTAGATATTGAGAAGTTATTGTAGGAATTGTTAAAAGCTGAAGTCATTCACCCTTGTAACAACCCATACTCTTTGCCTATATTATTAGTGAGAAAGAAATATGGTTCATGGTTATTATGTATTTATTTCCACGAGGTCAATAAGCTCACCATTAAGGATAAGTTTCCTATTCCAATAGTGGATGAATTGTTGGATGAGTTGCATGGGACTATGTTTTTCTCTAAATTATATCTTTGTTCTAGGTACCATCAGATTAGGCTCAAGGAAGAAGATATATCCAAAAACACATTTTGTACTCACGATATCCATTATGAGTTCTTGGTACTGTCATTTGGCTTGACCAATGCACCTTTCGTATTCTAAATCCTTGTGAATAATATATTTTGTCCTTTTCTTTGTAAATTAATTATTCTTTTCTTTGATGATATTTTTGTTTAAATTCATTCTTCATAAGAGCACCTCATTTTTGTGGATCAAACCTTACAATTGTTGGCACAACATAAACACAATACTAAATAGTCCAAGTATTTTTTGGGTTAACAAAAGTGAAATATTTGGGATACATTATCTCCAAATATGGTGTTAAAGTTGAACCTAGAAATATTCAAGCAGTTCAAGAGTGGTCAAAAATTTACACTCTCAAGGATCTGCATGGATTTTTAGGACATATTGGTTATTATTGCAAATTTATCTATAATTATGGAATAATTATTGCTCCCTTAAAATCCATGTTAAAAAATAATTTTTTACTAAGTCGAGTCTAGCTAAAAAGGCTTTCCTTGATTTGAAGCACTCATTGACAACAACGTTGAACTTAGCAATGCCTGATTTATTTAAGCCTTTTGTAATTAAAAATGATGCTTTAGGAAATGGTATTGGCACAATATTGATGTAGTAAGCACACCCCTTGGATTTTACTAGTAAATCACTTTCTAATCACAATCTAGGAAAATCCACTTATGCCATTATCTCATTGGGCATCATTTTTATATTAAAACGGATCATTAAAATCTCGTTGCTACCCCTGAACAATAGAAGTGGGTTTCTAAGCTTATGGGTTATGATTATGATATTACCTATAAAAAGGGTAAAGAGAACATTGTGGTTGATGCCCTCTCTTGTAAATTTGAGGCTCATAGTATGTTATGTTCCATTTCCTCTCCCATTCCTCAATGGATAAATTTTCTCCATGAGGATGTGCTTCAAGATTTAGATTTGCAAACTATGGTTGTTTCCATTCAAACAAATCCTATCTCATATCCTGGATATACTTGGGATGGATAATATTTTTGCTAACAACAACACCTTCTAGTTCCTTACACATCTTCCCTCAGGGACCTTCTTATGAAGGAAATGCATGCTTCCACCATAGTAGGCCATTTAGGGTTCCTTAAAACATGTGAAAGGCTAAAGCATACTTTTTCTTGGATGAGTATGAAAGATATACATAATTTTATGGATGAATGTGACACTTGTCAATGGATGAAAGGTGAAATAGTACATTCATTAGAAACTCATCAGCCATTTTCGGTTATCAAATAGGTTTGGAGAGATATTTCAATGGAGTTTATTGAAGGGTTACGTAAGTCAAGTGATAAATTAGTTATTTTTGTGGTAGTGGATCATATTTCAAAGTACACTCATTTTTGTTCTCTCCCATACTTACAAGGCCTCCATCATTACCAAAAATTTCCTTAAATATATCTTTCATCTTCATGGCATGCCTACCTTCATTATGTCTTACCGTGACCCTACAATCAGTAGCAATTTTTGGAAATAATTGTTTAGGTTATAGGGAACTCAACTCAAGATGAGTTCATCCTACCATTTGTAATTGAATGGTCAAACTGATATTGTCAACAAATATATGGAGACCTACCTTCGTTGCTTTAATTCTAAGCACCCTACACAATGGGTAAAGTGGCTTCCCTTAGCCAAGTGGTGGTATAATACTTATTATCACACAGTGACCAAGGTCACATCTTTTGAAGCAATTTATGGTAGACCTCCATGCATGACCTATTCCTACATTCCAAGCAGTTCTAAGGTCCATGAAGTTGACACTAAACTCAACCAATGTGCTAAAGTTCTCCATCAACTAAATATGAACTTGAAAGCAGCCCAAAATGGATGCACCAACAAGCTGATCAATATCATTTCGAGTGTAGTTTTGATGTGGGTGATATGGTTTTCCTTTACCTATAGTAATACAAATAGTCATCCCTTCAGCTTTGTAGATGCTAAAAACTTGATGTAAAATACTATAGGCCCTACCAAGTTTTATAATGGATTGGTTTCATGTCCTATAAACTCACCCTCCTACCTACATACAAGCTCCATAGTATTTTTCATGTATCCTCTCTCAAGAAGGTTGTGGGCACTCAGCTACAGGTTCAATATGCACTTCCTAAATTGGATGAAAAAGGTTATATCTTGTTTGAGCCTGAATAGTTATTGAATAATCGTACTTGCACCCTATGCAATCAAGCCATTACTAAGGTCCTTGTTTAGTGGCATGTTATACAACTAGAAGATGGTACTTGGGAGTATCTCTAGCAATTACAGTACTAGTTTCATCATCTCCAGCTTTGAGGACAAATATTTTTGAAGAGTAAGGACATGTTAGGACCCCATACTAACATTATTTTATAATTCTTATTTGCCTATGCAATGACATACTTCCAAATTGGGGACCCCATCTATAATGATATTTTGTAATATTTTGTATTGTATGTGGCAAGTAAAGCACCTAGAAAAGTGGAGTCATTTCATGTAACCATTATCAATATTGTAACAGATGTTTGGTATAATATTCTAGCTTGAGTGGCATTTTGCATGTAAACAAACTCATGAGCTTAAGGTTGCATGAAGTCTTTTATTTAAAAGCTATGAAGCCATGTATGAATGTACCCTTTTGCAAGTGAATCATATATCAAAGGAGGTTTCCCTCTTGAAGGCGCCTATGATTCAATGCTTATTGTGAGAGTTTTATTTTTACATTTACTTTTTGCATTGTGATATTGTGATATTGCATGAATTTTTGCTTAATTTCAGTATTTTGTGTGAGTGCTTTTTAATTTTATTTTAGGTTTCTAACACTAATTGTTTTTTATTACATAGGAGAGTTGGTTATAGCCACTATTTCTAGTAACTAGCCAACATAGGATTCAAACCATAGGAACTACTCCCATCAAACCTATATATCTCATTTTTGTTGACTCGGTGTGATATGGGGACCACCGGTCACTCGAGGTTTGTACCATCATCGTTGATCTGGTGTGCACTTAGAGGATTCATAGTAGTCTACTACCTTTGCAAAGGTTTGGCTTCCCCCCAAGGTTTGAACCTAGGTCTCTTCTTAGTAAGTGTCCAACCACACCTACACTTACAAATCCACCTAGCCCTTGGGGGTTCTAACAAAAAAATTTATTATATTAGACAAACAAGCTGATTTTAATTATGATAAATTAAGTTTTAATATTTTTATCATTATATGAGAGATTACAAATTCTCTTCACTCCATAAAAAAACCATGTATGCTTGTTAATAATTATTAATATCTAATTATTAACATAAATTTATGAAAATTTATATTGTAAAAAGGTATGTCTATTCAAATCATGCCTATTCATGTAATATATATTGAAAAGTAATGAATGAGAATACTAAATTTTAATTTTTAATTGTATATCTTCTCACCCATTGTCTTCGCATCAATGTGTCTATTCTCATAAAATTTATGGAATGGAAATGTAATGTTATGATAGTCCACTTATTGACTTGATTCTTATGATTCTTATTTAACCTTAATGGATTATATTAAAGGTTTTGTAATATCCTTAAAAATAGATATTTTGGTATTTAAAACATACTTTGTTTGTGAGTGATTGGGCCTTGGACCCTCCTAGATAAAACTCCCTTATGTTATTGCCAATATTCTCAAATCATGAGTGGTTGGTCCTTCCTAGATAAATCTATCTTAGAGTATTGTCAATATTCTTGAAAATTACATTAATGATAAGTTGATATAGAATTTAAAAAATCCTAAATGACATTGAAAGCCTTTAATAGTTTCTATATCGATCAAAAAATTATTATTTTGTGAGCTTAAATATAGGGCATCTCTCCTCTAAAATATCATCACATATTATTTATTCCCAATTTTCTTATTTGAGAAGATATTAACAACAAAACCTTTAGAATAAAAATGCTAAAGTAATTTGAATTTAATCCTTGTTTCCATGATCCAATTTTTAATATTTTTGAAAACTAGCCAATATCCATTGAACTAACATATTAATCCTTTTATATTCAAAACCATTCTGCCATGCTTGATAATCTCATCCTAAATAATTACTTTTAGAGAAATATTTGTTGTCCAGATAAGGCTTTCAATAGATATAATCTTCATTTGTCCCCAATTGGGACATCCATACTTTTGAATCATACATCATTATTTTCCCTTAAGGATTTTAAAATGACTTCCTTTCTTGTTTCTCGATTTTTATCCTATAAAAATTCTGTAGTTCTTCCAAGATGTAGAATACAAAAACACGAGGCTTGCTCTATGCTTACACTTATTTCTTGCTCAAAATTTATTCCAAATATTTAAAAAAAGAAAATATAAAGATCATTCCTTACTTGCACTCATTCCCTACTCTTTAAAAATTTTAAGGTTCATCCATAAGACTAAAACCATTATTTATGGTTTGCAAAACAACTATTTTAATTTTAAACATATACATACATCAATATTCAAAGGCAATTAATGTCTATAAAGTTCAATAAAAAATATTTTAATGTATTAGATAAAACTAAAATGGATTCCATGCATATTACCTCATGTTGATATTACAAACAATTATGGATATGTGAGTATTACTCAATTAACGTAATAAAATTTGACTTATAAGCAAAAAATAATTAATATCTATAAAATTAATTTTTTTTTTAGGTTATGGTATTGGTGTAGTATTGATGCAGGAAGGATGCCCCTTGGCTTTCACTAGCAATGCACTTTCTAGTCACAATCTAGGAAAATTCACTTATACCAAGGAAATGCTTATCATTTTGCATGAGGTCACTCATTGGCAACATTATCTCATTGGGCATCATTTTCTATTAAAATAGATCATCAAAGTCTCAAATATTTCTTAGAGCAATGGGTTGCTACCCTTGAACAAAAGAAGTGGGTTTCTAAGCTTATGGGTTATGATTATGATACTACCTATAAAAAGGGTAAAGAGAACATTATGGTTGATGTCGTATCTCATCAATTTGAGTCTCACAATATGTTATGTGTTGCTTCCTCTCCCATTCCTCAATGGATAAATTGTCTTTGTGATGAGGTGATTAAAGATTCAAAATTGCAAACTATGGTTGTTTCCATTAAAATACATCCTACCTCATGTCTTGGCTATACTTGGGATGGAAAATATTTACGCTACCATCACTACCTTATGGTTCCTTGTACATCTTCCCTCAATATTCTTATCATCAAGGAAATGCATGCTTACCCCATGGTAGGCCATTCGAGGTCCCTTAAAACATATGAAAGGCTAAAGCATACTTTTTCTTGTAAGGGTATGAAGAAGGACATACACAATTTTGTAGCTGCATGTAACACTTATCAATAGATGAAAAGTGAAATAGTGCGTTCTTCGGGCCCAAACTACCGAACTAATTTTGGCCATATCTCACTCATCCAGACTCTAATTGAGCTAAAATTTTGAGGGTAGATGAATAAAAAACCCTAGAACGTCTCCACCAATTTTCATATAATTTGGAGCAACAGAGATCCTAGCGCATCCCTATGTGTGAAAGACATATTTGGCAAGCAGCTATGCGAGGGTTTCATCTGGGTTGAGTGCAAGCAGCTCCAGAGGTTGGTTTTTAGGGCCTTCGAGCCCTAGAGGCCAATATTATTATGGTTTATGCTCAATATTTTAGTAAGAAATGTTGCAGGGGATACAAGATGGGTTAGAAATTTGTCTTTCAGCAAATCATACTGTGAACTTGAGTGACAACGGCTTCCAATTTGCTACAAAAAATAAAAGTGAAAACCATACCTTTCTATGACATCTAGGGCAAGGATTAAAGAGATCACGAAACAAGTTTCAAGCAATTGATCAAAAAATGGCTCATATCTCAAGTGAATCTAGTGCTAAGGTGCACCCACAAAATAATTCTACTATGAAAACCCCTATCAAGGGTAAGAATTTTGAAGACTCAATCCCAAAAATGAATTTTAGGGATGCCCTTCATGGTGGATGATGCATAGTCATTATACACATCATTAATTCTCAATGAATTTGTCAATCCAGGGCAGTGTACAAGGCTATCTACGGAAGAAGGGGTGAACAGGGTTATAACTTAGGTCAATCTGGAGCAACAGGTCTTATTGGTGAAACCGATTGTGTGGGGGATTTAGGACATTCCTATCTCTAAATTGCATAAATTAAACCTTAATCTAAGTTGCAAAAATGGAAACTAATCATTAACTACAGAAATGAAATCCTAATTACAATTGCAGAATGAGACCTAATTATGTTGCAGAAATAACAGTTGCAAAATTAGAAGTCTGATTATAATTGTAGAAAGGAAATCTATTTACTTTTGCAGCAATGGAAACCTACTTATAGCATGGAAATGAAACCCTATCAAGGCTCTGTAATAGAAGGTTGTCAATCTTCTGTGCAAGGGTTGACAACAAACACAAAATGCAGGAAATTACAGAAAATAGTAAATTTTGGAAATGAAAGTCTACAATAAATTGAAAGCTTTGCTGAAAGTGGAGATTACAACCAAACCATTAATCACAAAACATAAAATAAGCTAAGATTGCAAATATTATTAGTTGTTTACAAAGAAATGAAATGACAAGTTCTACAACTCATTCTCACTGCAACAAAATCAGAATAAAAACACTGTTGTTAGTCCTCCTCCTAGGTCTGGAAGTGGCCAGCCTCCTTGTCCAGAAGAAGGTATGAGTCTCTCTCTCTCTAGATCTTACTCACACTCATTTACAAGCAATATGAAATAGAAATAGTACACTTTATTGATTCAAGAACATGATTACAATAATTCTGCTGAAAACCTGTTACAGGACTGTAATGATCACTTTTCTGATTATTGCCTATTTTCTCCTATATTTCTCTACTCTCTGCTTTCTCTATCCTCTACTTAGCTCAACCTGAATGGGAGCCATATTTATAGATGTCCTAAGATCTACTGACAACTGAGAATATCTCAAAATATCTAATCCTATTATGCTTGCAACAATTCCTGGTTTTATCCTAGAAGAAGATCAAACTTGATCTTTCCATAAATGGTGGCTTTGGTCGGCAAGGACGACAAAGTCAGATCTGAGATATTTTCCCTTACCCTTTTCAATATTTATTTCCCTTTTTCCAGCATCAAAAATTGGTCAACAAGTCAAAAAGCACATTCTGTTTTCATTTCGAAGATAAGTGGCTCATTTCGAAGATACTGCAATTCTCATTCCGAAGATCCGCTCATTTCGAAGACACTGTGTTTTCTCATTTCGAAGATATCTGTTCATTTCGAAGAGACTTCGGAATGAACAAATGTGTGCTCTTTAAATGATTTCCTCTGCATTTCTCATGTGGGTTATTTCTCAGGATCATATTCCAATGGTCTTCATCTCTTTCCATATGTGAATTCCATGCCTTGCCATTCATTGGCAGCTGGCTGGAATTTACATGGGAAAAACCAGTTTTTGTTGCACAGTAACAGTTTGCTTGCACTGTTGCCAGATTTAGGTAAAATAAATGCTTGAGACATATCAAAACATGATTAGTGAAATGTTGCTATCAACCTAAGCATATCTCATTTAGCAAGTCATAACAAAACAACATAAAACTTATGCAAAAAGTCTGTAAAAATCAGAATATAGTATTTCAGATACATTTATCATGCAAATAGTTAATACACAACATATTGAATTAACTTAACTAGCATATTAGATTAAACATAAGAGTTTGTAGGCAATTTCAGTGTTCAAAACATGTTATGATTGAGGTATTTTCAGGCCTCATCATTTTCCCCCAACTTATATTGATGCATGTCCTCATGCATTCTGTTGGGCTATGGAATCACATATGTCCATGGTCAAATTCCATGACCTGTAGAACAACTTCTTGCCTATATAATATCCCCTGTTCTCCTGAAGGTTCTTGAGCCATTCTTCAAACTGTTCATCAGGTTGGGCATCTTCTTCAAAGTAGAATGGAACTGGAGTGATGATGGTTGGAGGCCTAAATCTGAGACCTATCCAATTATGTTGCATGATTTCAATCAACCGTATTACTCCTTCTGCCCTTCTTCTTGGACCATTCTAAGTTGATGGGGGAGATGGGTTCTCTTTTCTGTAAAGACATGGAAAGTTCAGCCCATCTGTTTCTACAGATCGATAATGCTGGCACAAAATTGTCATTACAGAAATTATGGAATCTGGTCACACAGTCCCTCAAGTTTGTCAAGTACATTCTCTTTACATCATCCCTGTTCATCATGGTGAAGTGTTGTCTTGTGATAATTGGGTGATTTGGCTGAATTGCTCTGACTAACAATTCAGCTCTTGTTTCAATTTCTTTATTCTGCCTTTTCTCCTGGTCCCAATAAAACTGATTCTGCAAGGTGGACATGAATGCCCTCAATTGAACATCTCCAATGTAGATTTGAGGATGAAATTCTACTTCTTCTGGAATAAAGAAGCTATGTAAAAATAGTTCACACATGAGATTTTTTTGCTCAATAGGGCTATCAAAATATGCTTCCAGGAAATCTGTAGTTGTGTCCAATTTATATGGGAGACCTGAGCTAATCCTCATGACCTGCCATCTGAGGTATTTCTCCTTTAGAATAAGACTGTAAAATCTGGCTGGCCATCTGAATTGGACTAAAAATTCAGCAATTTGACATAAATCAGACACCTTTTCTTTCAATGCTTGAATCTCTGTTTCCTTGGCCTCTAGCTGTTTTCCTTCCAATTTGAATTTTTTAGTCTTAGTGGCAAGCTTCTCATATCTAATCACCCAACTGGCTATGTCTGCATTGTATTGTTCTAGGGACACAGTATTAGGTGGTCTGACTACAGGTGGAACTCTAGGTAGCAGATCTACCTGAACCCCTTTTTTTGCCACTTCTACTGGTTGATCATCTATCAATAATTCTACCTGTAACCCCTTTTCTGCTATTTCTATTGGGTTGTCATCAGACAGTAATTCCACTTGCACCCCCTTATCTGCTATTTCTACTGATGGTGTAACAGTTTGAAATACAGGGACATCAATAGAAGTACTTACTTGAACAGTTTCATGCTACTGCTTGGACTGTTCCTGTGCTGGTGACTCATCTCCAATATTTTTTGCTATGTTCTTTGCCAATTCTGAAGCATCTTCAAAATGAGAAGGTAATGCTTTAGAATGAGAAGGCACTTCTTCAGAATGAAAGGGTGCTTCTTCAGAATGAGCACCTATGTCTACCTCAATAGAGTCATCTGCCCTAGATAAATCCATAAGCAATTGAGCTAAATCATCCTCATCAATGGATACAATTGGCTGTTTTTCAGACTGTGACAACCTTTCTCTCAATTCTGCCACTTCCTGCTGTAACTCTACAATTTTTCTTTCCTGCATCTCAATGATGTTTTCTCTCTCTGCAATCCATCTGGTTTGTGTTTTGACAACACTCCTTGCTGCTCTCAGCTACTCTGTGATGTCTTCCTCCTCTGTTTCTACTTCAGAATCTGATGCAGACAAGTCAGTTGTAGTTGGCTGCTCAACAGCTGTCTCTTCCTCTACAACATCTGTCTGCTCTTGTTCAGGAGGCTCTATGAAACTGTCTATAATTGCATCTACCATTTCTATGGCCTGTTGAACTGTAGCCACCTCCAAGCTATCCTGCCCAACCTCTTCCTCAATTATCTGTTCAGGCAATTCTAGAAAATTTTTAGGGGCTGGTTGTATTTCTATGACATCTGGACTGCTTTGTCCACCTTCTTCTTCTATGACCTGTTCTGTCATTTCCCTCAAGTGGAGTCTTGTAGACCTCCTAGTTCCAGATGCAAACTTCTTCTTTTTGCTTTGTTTTCTAGTGACAACAGGGGTTGTGGGGTCAGTTTTAGATGCTTCTGTTTCCCTTGTTGTTTCTTCCCCTGTTGGGCTAGGTGCTTCACTTCCCTGTTCTAACAAATCAGTTACAACTTCAAAAAAATGGACCTTCTTCTATTTTTTTGTTCTGCTACCAGTTCCAGACCCTCTTTTCTTTTGCTTCTTGGCTCACGAAGTTGAAGGTTCTGGAGCAAGGTGTTCTGTTGCTGCTGTTGGGTGTGTTTCTTTTTCTGCAACAGCTTCTACAGCAGTTTTTGTTTCATCTTCTGCAACAGCCTCTGCAGCATCTATTTCTTCTTCTGCAATAGCATCAGCAACATCTGTTTCTTCCTCCTCATCCTCATCTCCAAAAATTACATCATTTAAGGTAGAGTAAAACCTATCAAAGCTCCTAGGGTTTCCTCTAAAATGGTGTTGGCAAACTAGTTTGATGAGACCATGGTGGCGAAGGCTCCCTTTTCCTTCCTGATATCTTTTTGCCATGTTTTTCAATTCTTGGTGCAGGTATAGGGGAAGATTTACCCTAACGTCTGGTTGTTGCCTACCATGTCTGAGATGGTTTAAAATTTTTATATGATGCCCTGACAACAGTACATACTGCCCTTCACAGGTTAGAAATTTGATTACCCATGTGGCCACTTCATCCCAGGGTTCTTGTAGGCTGGCCCTTTTTACCCCCTTGCATGTGTTATTATGTGTTAAATATTCTGGCTCCCTATCATTTTCTTCCAGAAATTGATTAACTATATTTACCAATGTATTTTTGCCGGACCTAGAAATTGGAAGACCTTCTAATGGCAGCTGAGTAATTTGACTCAAAACTTTAGGGGTTACCTCAATGGTCATGTCGTTAATGTGTGCCCGGTTGTTTCTGAATGTGTGGGTGAACATGCCGGCCAAATATTCAGAGGACCCATTAAACTTATCCAAAAATGGCATAAGCCCTCCATCTTCAAAAATCTGTAGCACTTCTGGATTCTCCCGGAGGTGGGTGGTATCCGCTGGTTCCATTTTCATTTTTTGCCCCATTTTCCTGTCTTGGTACGTTAAAAATTGCTCACTTCTGCTGCTATTCCTTTGTTGGATCTCTGGTTTTTGGTGTTTGCAGATTTGCAGGGTTTGGTTCCAAGTTTTCAATTGCCCTATTTTTGTTCTTCGAAATGAACCGTAATCTGAGCATTGTACCTCGTAGTCATTTTGCGCTAGCAAATATGTCTTCAAAAATAAGGGTGGCACGCATTTCTATTTTTGCTTCGAACACATGTCCATCAATGGTTGCACAGATGTCCTTGCCGTCAGATCCACCTTACTCATTTTTTAGTTTTTCTGTTTTGCCTACGGACTTTCACGTGCATGTTTATTAGCATCAAAAAATGGTGGCATACTGTTGGTCACGTCCTCCGTGATTCTGGTACTTTCTAAATGGGTGCAAAAACAAACCACATCCTAACTGACACGTGTTCATTTATCGTATGCAGCCAAAAGAATTTTTATTTGATCGTATTTCTTTTCTTCCTTGGATGCCACGTGGAGATGTTATATTGAATGCTCTTTCCGAAGATTATGATCTATTGCAAAAACAAAACCTCATTCCGAAGATTATGATTTCATTCCGAAGACAAGTCTTCATTCCGAAGATCATGCTTCTTTGTGAAGTCAAATCTTCATTCCGAAGATAAATCCTCATTTCGAAGACAAATCCTCTTTTCGAAGATAAATCCTCATTTCGAAGATAAATCCTCATTCCGAAGATAAATCCTCTTTTCGAAGATAAATCCTCATTTCGAAGATAAATCCTCATTCCGAAGATCAGGCTGCATTGCGAAGGTAAATCGTCATTCCGAAGACAAAACTTCATTTCGAAGACAAATCCTGCTTCATTCTGAAGACAAAGCTTCATTCCGAAGATGATGCTTCATTGTGAAGGCAAATCGTCATTCCAAAGACAAAGCTTCATTCCGAAGACAAATCGTCATTTCGAAGACAAAGCTTCATTTCGAAGACAAAGTGCAACATTCATTCTGCTGTCATTCCGAAGACAATTTCAATCCGAAGACAATACAACAATTAATCTGAAGAAGATAGCAGGCACTATTTTTGGCATTCTTGTTTCGAAGATTAGGCAGAAATCAATATTCTCATTCTCAAAACATGTTTTAAGTATGCCAACTCTTATGGATACCTTTTATGCTAATGGTTAATTGTTATATACTATATACCAATCATTTACAATGAAGAAATGTAAGAAATATATACCTGATTAAAACAAGTTAATGCAAGTTTTTGAAGAATGACTGCCTTTGTTGATGTTCTGCTGAGATTTTCTGCAATATTTCAAAACAAGTGTAGTTGGTGAATTTGTACAATGATGGTTCAAAAATTTTCAAGGTTATGCATGCCAGAAAACTGGTTTTCATGCATACCAACCCAGTAGTGCCTTGGAAAAGGTTTTCACTTTTGAGTTATTCATTTTTCTCTTTTTTTTTCTTGGTTTTCCTTTTTTTTTTTTACCTCTCCTTTTCTCTCTTTTTTTCTTGATTCTGACTATGCCCATGAAGGAATTCATGATTTCCCTGAAATCATGCCCATGAAGGAATTCATAATCAGAATTTATTCATCTTTTTGTTTTCTGCTTTTTCTGATTTTTTTTTGTATTTTTTTGTTTTTTTCTTGAAATCCATGATCATGCTGATTGTTTTGAAGTGGAAGAGGAAATTTCTTCCACCTATTGTGTATCCAAACTATCAAGCTACTGCAAGAATTCCTCTTTAGTCAGAGGTGTATGGTACACCCTGAGGCGATGTCCATTCACTACCAACTTTCTCTGTGACCCATCAATAGGAGATAAATGAGTCGCTCCATTGTCAAATACCTCTTCAATCCGAGTAAGGTCCAAGCCATCTAGTTCTCAACTTTCCAGGGAAGTCCTCATAGCGAGAATCAAATAGTAAAGCCCAATCTCCTTGTTGAAGTTTCTTCTGCTGAATGTGACTGTCATGCCACATCTTCCTCTTGCTCCTGAATTACTTTAGTTTGGTGTAGAGCATCCAACCTAAGTTCATCCAATGCATTCAGCTACAGAATCCTGTCTGTTTGTGCCCGTGACAATTCAATTCCAATTTCCAATGTTGTGCGCAGTGTTAGTAGCTCAAATTCAATAGGTAAGAGGGGCTTTTTACCAAAGACTAGTTCATAAGGTGTGAATCCAGTAGTGGATTTCCAAGTAGTATTGTAAGCCCACATTGCTTTAGGTAATTTATCTAGCCAGTTTCTCCTATGAAAAGCTACTATTTTTGTTAAGATTCGTTCTAGTTCCCTGTTTGTTACCTCAACCTTGGCCATTTGCTTGTGGGTGATAAGGTGATGATTTTCTATGTTTGATTTCATATAATTCTGTAAATGCCTCAATGACTTTAGATGCAAATTGGGGTCCTTGGTCTGTGGTGATAGACCGAGGAGCTCCAAATCTCTGAAAAATCTGAGTATACAAGAAATCAACGACCTTTTCTTCATGAGCATGTTTGAAAGCACGCACCTCTACCCACTTTGTCAAGTAATCAGTGCATACAAGAATATGCACC
This sequence comes from Wollemia nobilis, assembly GCA_028583015.1. Classification (NCBI taxonomy): domain Eukaryota; kingdom Viridiplantae; phylum Streptophyta; class Pinopsida; order Araucariales; family Araucariaceae; genus Wollemia; species Wollemia nobilis. The sequence goes on along the minus strand of JAQPPZ010016858.1, from coordinate 7,241,320 downwards.
TTTCCTTGAGAAGGTGGATCAATAGGTCCTACAAAATCAAGCCCCCACCTCTCAAATGGCTCTAAAACCAATTGAGGCTGCGAGTGGCATTTCATTTGTATGAGTGGGTTTCCCCATTCTTTGGCATGCATCACAATGCTTGATGTACTTTTTCACATCCTTGTGAAGAGATGGCCAATAATATCCTGTCCCTAAGATTTTCCTAATTGTGCTTTTTACAGAGTAGTGTCCACCTGAGGGTTCATCATGACAAGCCCTAAGGATATCATACACCTCATCCTTTTGGATGCACCTACGTAACACATGGTCAGGACTGCACTTAAAAAGTATACCCTTGATCCATTCAAAAGAAGAACTCTGTTTGATCAATTGTTTTTTCTGTTTTGAAGTGAAATGTGGAGGAACTTTCCTTGTGACCAAGTAATTGGCTATATCTACAAACCAAGGTGATTGGACTGATATAGCAAATAATTTTTCATCAGGAAAGGTGTCTTCAACTAATTCCCCTTCATCTGTGTTCTGTAATCTGGACAAGAAATCTGCTACAACATTAGCTTTTCCTGGTTTGTTGATTATAGTGATATCAAATTCTTGCAACAATAGTAACCAACGAATAATTCTTGCACTTACCATAGGCTTATTCATCAAATACTTAATGGTTGTGTGATCTGTGTGAATAAATATTTGATAACCTGTGATGTAATGCCTGAATTTGTTGATGGCATAAATTACTGCCAAGAATTCTTTCTCAATTGTGGTATAATTTTTCTCAGCTCCTGTCAAATTCTTGCTAATGTAGTAGATGGCATAATGTTCACCATTGTCAATTTGTCCTAATGCTGCTCCAATTGCAGTATTGGAAGCATCAACTTGTATGTGAAATGGTAATGTCCAATTAGGTCCTCTTAACACAGGTGGAGTTACTAATTTCTCTTTCAGAGCTTCAAATGATTCTTGACACCTTGCAGTCCAGGAAAATTCAGAATCTTTAGTCAATAAGGCAAACATGGGATTGGCTATTGTGCTAAAGTTGGGAATAAACCTACGGTAAAAACCAATGTGTCCTAGGAAGCTTCGACATCAGTTTGAGTTTTAGGAGGAAGAAGGTTCTTGATAATTTCCACCTTCTTTGGATCAACCTGGATCCCTTGAAGAGAGATGTGATGACCAAGAACTATTCCTTCCTTCATCATCATAAAACATTTTTCTGGATTCAAGGATAACTGGTATGTTTCACAGTGAGTTAAAACTTTGTCAAGGTTTTCTAATGTAAAGTCAAAAGTCTGTCCACATATTGTGAAATCATCCATGTATATCTCAACACTGTTGGTAGTCAGATCAGAAAAAATTGCTAAAACTGCTCGTTGAAATGTTGTTGGGGCATTACACAAACCAAAAGGTAAAACCCTATAGGCAAATGTTCCCCATGGACAGGTAAAGGTTGTTTTCTCTTGATCTTCAAGTGCAATCTGAATTTGATTATATCCACTAAATCCATCAAGAAAACAAAAGTATTTCTTTCCAGCAAGGGTATCTAACACCTGATCTATGAAAGGTAATGGAAAATGGTCTTTGTATGTCACTTTATTCAGCTCTCTATAGTCTACACATACTCTCATTTTTCCATTTTTCTTAGGAACTATAACCAATGGAGAGACCCATTGGCTATCAAAAATTGGGTAAATGAATCCTACCTCCAAAAGTTTTTCAATTTCTTCCTTTACAATATCCCTTAGGGCAGGATTCAGTCTTCTCTGGGGTTGTCTTACTGGCTTGACTTCTTCAGTATAAATTTTGTGGGTGCATATATCAGGGTGAACTCCTGACATATCTTTATAGTCCCAAGCAAAAGCATGAACATGCTTCTGCAAGACAACTATCAATTTGTCTTCCTCTTCCCTAGTAAGCCAGCTGTAAATGTTCAAAAATTTGCCTGGCTGGACTTCTATTTGTTTTGTATTTGGAAGGACTGAATTTACTTCTTCATACTTGGTGATTAGGGAGTTAAGAGGACACTGCTGAGATGGGAGGAAATAAGAAGTTTCTGTTTCATTATTTCTTGATGGAAGCATATCCTGTATGGAATAGTGAGAAGGAAAAATCAGGTGATGGTGCCACCCATGTGGTAGTGAAACAGAGTTTTCCTGTGATAGTACGGATGGTTCACCTTCGAGTTTTGGTTCTCCTCATTCCTTAACAATTGCTTGGATATTTATTGCTTCCTCTTCTAACCCTTGTTCATGCAGAACATTCATTAGGATAGTTTCATTTTTTGAATTTTTTGTGTCATGGAGGTCTTCTGTGTGTTCCCTTACTACCAAGGTGGCTAGTGTGGAAATAACCTCCTCTGATTCTTCATCTGAATCAAGAAACCATAACTGACCTAAAAAATTGTTGGAGGGTCTTGCAGGAGGATATAGAGAGATCTGTTTTAGATCAATACCATTTGAAATAGTCATTTTTCCAGATCTATAGTCTATGAAGGCTGCTGCAGTTGCAAGCCAAGGTCTTCCCAAAATGATGGGATATCCATGTGCTGAATTTCTTGGTTGTAAAACCAAAAAATCTATAGGGAATTCCCAAGAAGAAACTTCTATAGGAACATCTTCAATGATACCTTCAGGTTTTGCAACTGACCTATCAGCCATTTCTAAAACTAGTAAATGTGGGGCTGAGATGTTTGAGCTGTAATTGTTTCATTATATCCTTGGTCATGACATTTATTGCAGCTCCTAGATCTACTAAGACATTTGATATTGGTACCTGAACCTATGGTAACTGTGATAACTGGACTTCTGGGTCACTATACTTTGGAGGTACTAGTTTTCCAGGACAAGAGATCAGCTATCTTTCCTTCAACCTTGAATAGTCTTAGGAAATGCTTTCTTTTTTCTTCCTGCTCTTTTAATGCACAAATCTCGGATAGTACTTTTAATCATTGGTATATCCTTAATGGCTTGCAATAAGGGCAATGATATAGTTAACTTTTTAAGTTCTTTGACCAGGTCTGACTCAGAATTTTTTGTTGTGGTATTGAATCTTTCAGGATATGGAATTATCCTTGATGAAGGTAATTGTTCTTCCTGTGGTTCTATTTTTTCTTCTTCTTTCTCTATTGTTGGTTTAACTCTAACTGGTTCCAAAGGTTCTTGCTCTTCATTTTCCTTGCTTTTATTGGAAGCAGGTTCAGGTACAACTTTTCTTGAATGAAGTTGGATGTTACTACAATCAATAACATTTATTTCAACATTTTCTTCAACTTTAGCCACATAGACAGGGGATGCCTGTCTCATGCTGTTTGGATTAGTGACTGATTGAGCTGGAAGTTGAGGTTGTTTCACCTATTGTGTTTGTTGTGGTTGGTTCTATTTTTCTTGAAAATTTTGATTAGGTGCAAGCAACAAATGCTGATTTTGACCTTGATTTCTTTGTTGCCTTGGATAGGACTGGTATTGTTGACTCCACTATGGTTGATTTTGCATCCAATGTGGATTAGTCTGATTCTGATTCTAGGATGGGTTGTTTTGATTCCATGATGGGTTATTCTGATTCTGATTCCAGGCTGAATTACTCCAATTTGTTTGTGGCCATTCTTGGGAATTTGTCCATTGAGGATAATTCCAAGGACGTTGGGGTGGTTCTGATTGTCCCCAAGGCATAGTCCAAGGATTATGCCCCCAATTTGTAGGAAAATGAGGGGGATTTTGGTATTGAGAGAAATTTCCCCCTTGTTTTGGTCCAACATAGTTGAGTTCCTCGATCGTAATTTTCTAACACAGTTTTGAGTTGTGGTAGCAGGTGGCATTTATCAGTTGAATGCTTCTTTGAACAGATACTACAAATGGCTGAGATAGATGTTTTATTCAAAGGAAATTCTTGCAAAGCATGTTTATTTCTACATCTTGGGCAATAAATTGCCAAAGGTTCTATGGTTTTTGCTTTTGCAGACATTTCCCCCAAAGTTGTGTTTAATTGCACTAGGATATCAGTTTTAAAATTTGCAAGTTCCTCTATTAGGTCCTTTACATCAGTGCCATTTGTACTCTTTTTTCTTCTTCCCTGCTTATTACGAGAGTAATTTCTACAGAGACCCACAATTTCCTCATTACTGAGAGTATTTACATCCCCTTTTCCCATCAAATCCAATACTTCTCTGGATTCATCTTGTAATCCTCTCAAAAATATGGTTTTACATAACTCTGGTTCTACAAGTCCACATCTCCTTTGAACAAAGGAGAACCTATCAAGATAGTCTTCTAATGTTTCATCATCTTCCTGTTTAATCTTGAATAACTCATCTTTCTTGTTCCTTACATGGCAATACTCCTGATATTTGTCTAAAAACACAGTTTCCATTTGATCCCAGGTTCGGATGGAATTTGGCTCTAAGCTCATGAACCAGCGTAATGCTGAGTCCTTAAGTGTTGAGGGAAAGACCTTAAGTTTTTGATTGTCATTTACATAATCATAGGTTTGACACACTACCTTGAATTCAAACAAAAACTGATCAGGATCTTCAGATACAACACCTCGAAAGGTTGGAAGTACTGAAGGTGAAATAGTTTTCATGGGAGAGTTTTGTGTTGGATTCAAATGGATAGGATATTCAAATGTTCTGGAAGGTTGGGGCATATCCTGATCATCTCCTTCATTATGGACATAGCCATGTTGGCCATCTCTATCTAGATTGCCTCCCTCTGCCATAGTTTCTTGTTCCTTGGGAACAGTTAAACCTATCCAAATTTCACTCTCAAGAGGTCCAAGATCCTCTGTTGATGATGAGTCTGATGATTCTTCTTTCTTAGGATGTTCTAATGATGGTGAGACTGGTGATTTTCCTTTCTCAGAATGTTCTAATGATGGTGAGACTGGTGATTTTTCTTTCAATATTTCTGGTAATTCAAACACAGGTGATTCACCCCTTAGGCGTGAAGATCTTCTTAATGGAACAAGCCAGGGATCCTTTTGGGTAATTCTACCTTTTTCATCCCTAGACTTACTCATTCATGTTTACTCTTAAATGACATAAATTATAGGTCAATAGTTGTTACTTTAACCAGTTGTTCTATTCAGATTTTATCCTGAATCTTCACAGCTCAGTCTAATTAACAACTATTGGACCATTGTCACCTTCTAGCAACACAATTCCCCGACAACGATGCCAAAATGATGCGTAGTCATTATACACATCATTAATTCTCAATGAATTTGTCAATCCAGGGCAGTGTACAAGGCTATCTATGGAAGAAGGGGTGAACAGGGTTATAACTTAGGTCAATCTGGAGCAACAGGTCTTATTGGTGAAACCGATTGTGTGGGGGATTTAGGACATTCCTATCTCTAAATTGCATAAATTAAACCTTAATCTAAGTTGCAAAAATGGAAACTAATCATTAACTACAGAAATGAAATCCTAATTACAATTGCAGAATGAGACCTAATTATGTTGCAGAAATAACAGTTGCAGAATTAGAAGTCCGATTATAATTGCAGAAAGGAAATCTATTTACTTTTGCAGCAATGGAAACCTACTTATAGCATGGAAATGAAACCCTATCAAGGCTCTGTAATAGAAGGTTGTCAATCTTCTGTGCAGGGGTTGACAACAAACACAAAATGCAAGAAATTACAGAAAATAGTAAATTTTGGAAATGACAGTCTGCAATAAATTGAAAGCTTTGCTGAAAGTGGAGATTACAACCAAACCATTAATCACAAAACATAAAATAAGCTAAGATTGCAAATATTATTAGTTGTTTACAAAGAAATGAAATGACAAGTTCTACAACTCATTCTACTGCAGCAAAATCAGAATAAAAACTTGTTATTTAGTCCTCCTCCTAGGTCTAGAAGTGGCCAACCTCCTTGTCCAGAAGAAGGTATGAGTCTCTCTCTCTCTAGATCTTACTCACACTCATTTACAAGCAATATGAAATAGAAATAGTACACTTTATTGATTCAAGCACATGATTACAATAATTCTACTGAAAACCTGTTACAGGACTGTAATAGTCACTTTTCTGATTATTGCCTATTTTCTCCTATATTTCTCTACTCTCTGCTTTCTCTATCCTCTACTTAGCTCAACCTGAATGGGAGCCATATTTATAGATGTCCTAAGATCTACTGACAACTGAGAATATCTCAAAAGATCTAATCCTATTATGCTGCAACAATTCCTGGTTTTATCCTAGAAGAAGATCAAACTTGATCTTTCCATAAATTGTGGCTTTGGTCGGCAAGGACGAAAAAGTTGGATCTGAGATATTTTCCCTTACCCTTTTCAATATTTATTTCCCTTTTTCCAGCATCAAAAATCGGTCAACAAGTCAAAAAGCACATTCTATTTTCATTCCGAAGATAAGTGGCTCATTCCGAAGATACTGCAATTCTCATTCCGAAGATCCGCTCATTTCGAAGACACTGTGTTTTCTCATTCCGAAGATATCTGTTCATTCCGAAGAGACTTCGGAATGAACAAATGTGTGCTCTTTAAATGATTTCCCCTACATTTCTCATGTGGGTTATTTCTCAGGATCAGATTCCAATGGTCTTCATCTCTTTCCATATGTGAATTCCATGCCTTGCCATTCATTGGCAGCTGGCTGGAATTTACATGGGAAAAACTAGTTTTTGCTGCATAGTAACAGTTTGCTTGCACTATTGCCAGATTTAGGTAAAATAAATGCTTGAGACATATCAAAACATGATTAGTGAAATGTTGCTATCAACCTAAGCATATCTCATTTAGCAAGTCATAACAAAACAACATAAAACTTATGCAAAAAGCTGTAAAAATCAGAATATAGTATTTCAGATACATTTATCATGCAAATAGTTAATACACAACATATTGAATTAACTTAACTAGCATATTAGATTAAACATAAGAGTTTGTAGGCAATTTCAGTGTTCAAAACATGTTATGATTGAGGCATTTTCAGGCCTCATCAGTAGACAGCCTTAGCCCAATGCTAATATCAATATTAGGGATTCCCATAAACCTCTAAGAATGCCTAAGATATTAGAAGTGCACCTTGTATTATTGAAAGGATTTTATCCTTTGATTTATGTATTGAGTGTATCAATTGAGAGCCCTTAAGGGGACATTTTGTAACTGCTTATTTTATATTTATATCAATATAAGGAGAACCATCTATTTCTTTTATATATGTATCATTTTATTCTTGTTTGAAGTGTCACTTTCGTAGTGCTTAGATCAAGTAGAAAAATATATGTATCTAATTTTACCTTTCTAGGTGCACAATTTTTCTCCTCTACAAAAAGAATACAATGTAGCTATGGAGGAAATGAACACTCTATTAATAAATCTATTGAACTACATTGCATCCATCACCAATGGATGTTGATCTATATAGATATGTACTATGCTCTAAGATACACTATCTAACTATGTTCCCCAACTCTATATATGTATTACAATGAGGCCTTTATTATATAGTAAAATAGATTCCTTGGCCAGCACTCTACCTAGCTATGCAAGGAACAACATGCACATATACAACTTGCACATTGACACTTGTGCATTTATTACATTGCATGAAGTAACTAGATAAATTTCCCCTAAATTAATCTAATGTCCTAAGTATGTACCTTGGAAGATACATTTACATGACCCAAATGATGTAATATACTCTATTTATAATAGGTCCCTAGTAGTGTACCGACTAACATTAGGCTATACCGATACCCTCATGCTCTTAAGTTAGATATTGAGAAGTTATTGTAGGAATTGTTAAAAGCTGAAGTCATTCACCCTTGTAACAACCCATACTCTTTGCCTATATTATTAGTGAGAAAGAAATATGGTTCATGGTTATTATGTATTTATTTCCACATGGTCAATAAGCTCACCATTAAGGATAAGTTTCCTATTCCAATAGTGGATGAATTGTTGGATGAGTTGCATGGGACTATGTTTTTCTCTAAATTAGATCATTGTTCTAGGTACCATCAGATTAGGCTCAAGGAAGAAGATATATCCAAAACCACATTTTGTACTCATGAGATCCATTACGAGTTCTTGGTAATGTCATTTGGCTTGACAAATGCACCTTTCGTATTCTAAAGCCTTGTGAGTAATATATTTTGTCCTTTTCTTTGTAAATTAATTATTCTTTTCTTTGATGATATTTTGGTTTAAATTCATTCTTCGTAAGAGCACCTCATTTATGTGGATCAAACCTTACAATTGTTGGCACAACATAAACAATGTAGCACCCTAAAATTGGCATAGTTAAACCTTAGTAAAAAGATAAAAATTTGAATTTTAACCCAAAACCGCCCGTTACCCGCTCCCCTTGTTTTCTGCACCATTTTTAGGATTTTTTTTGACTGTTGGATGATATCGTCATCGATTAGACGAAATCATCCCAGATCTAACGAATTCGTCTGGAACAGAACGTCCAGACGATTTCATATCAAAACCAAATTTTCATAATTAGCTTTTGTTTCAACAACTTCTCTAACTTGGGCAGAAAGCGTGTTTGCGCAGTTAGAGTCTCCCCCATTGGAGATCTCCCAAATTGGGATGATCTCCAACCTCCTAACCTCTCCCTAATCCTATATAAATTGGGATTTTCTTAGTTTAACCCCCTGAACCCCATGGCTGACTGATTTCCCTACAACTTTAACTTTTTGTGCATTAGAACACCTTCGTAATTTCATTTACATTGCGTATTTCAAGTTTTCTTGCAAGAATTTTACAATTTTTTAGCCGTAGCAAGCTCAGATCATTGCAGACGATTAAAAATTATTTCGGACGATCCTATCACAGATCGGTGATGATCTCGTATGATTTGAGGCGATCTCGACTACAGTACATATTGGGGGCAATCAGAGCCAGAATTTTGCATTTTCTTATCTTTTCTCTTCATTTTCTTATGCATTAACTTGGTTTATTTTATTTTTGCATCCTGGAGTTCACCTCATTTAGCATAGATGCATGATAAAGTTAAAATAAATTATTAAATTGATGCATTTCCTTTTAATTGCTATCTAGATCGATCATTTAGGCAAATTAACTATTATTTCTATCATTTCCCCTTGATTTTGTAGTTGCATTCTTGGTTTTTGGTATTTGTTTCTGTGACTACAGGTTTTTGACGAATTCGTCTGACGAATTTTTCATAACGATGACGATCTCGTCTGATCTCAGATGACCGATTGAGATCTAAGATGATTCTGTGCAATTTCAGATGATTACACATGATTTGAGACGATTTGGACTTCTACAAACCTTAGAATCTTCATCAGATATTTAGAATCAGGTATATTCTATCTTATTAGCATACTTTCTATGTTTAGCACTTATTCATGTTTTCTGTATTCATATAAATCAGCATTGGCATATAGAATAACTTAGATTCATCTTGGCCAAACCTAGGAATTGGATGATTAAAGAACAAAATGAATACATCAAACCTACTCTCAACCTAGGCATGGAAATTGCCATTCAAAAGTTTCCTGGTGAACCCACCATCCATCGAAAATTCACCCTTATATCCCCCCTGAGAGGTGCAACCTTTAAAGGGCCTCTCAGTCCGAGGTATTGTCCCATACTTCTCGCATCCCCCTTCTGGGCGCAGATCCTATAGACTGAAGGTAAGGATGCGAAAAATTTGGAACGATACAAACACAATACTAAATAGTCCAAGTATTTTTTTAGGTTAACAAAAGTAAAATATTTGGGATACATTATCTCCAAAGATGGTGTTAAAGTTGAACCTAGAAATATTCAAGTAGTTCAAGAGTGGTCAGAACATTACACTCTCAAGGGTTTGCATGGATTTTTAGGACATATTGGTTATTATTGCAAATTTATCTATAATTATGGAAAAATTATTGCTCCCTTAACATCGATGTTGAAAAATAATTTTTTACTAAGTCGAGTCTATCTAAAAAGGCTTTCCTTGATTTGAAGCACTCATTGACAACAACATTGAACTTAGCAATGCCTTATTTCTCTAAGCCTTTTGTAATTAAAAGTTATGCTTCAGGAAATTGTATTGGCACAATATTGAAGTAGGAAGCACACCCCTTGGATTTTACTAGTAAATCACTTTCTAATCACAATCTAGGAAAATCCACTTATGCCATAGAATTGCTTACCATTTTGCATGTCGTCACTCATTGGTGACCTTATCTCATTGGGCATCATTTTTATATTAAAACGGATCATTAAAATCTCAAATATTTCTTAGAGAAATGGGTTGCTACTCCTGAACAACATAAGTGGGTTTCTAAGCTTATGGGTTATGATTATGATATTACCTATAAAAATGGTAAAGAGAACATTGTGTTTGATGCCCTTTCTTGTAAATTTGAGGTTCACCGTATGTTATGTTCCATTTCCTCTCCCATTCCTCAATGGATAAATTTTCTCCATGAGGATGTGCTTCAATATTTAGATTTGCAAACTATGGTTGTTTCCCTTCAAACAGATCCTACCTCATATCCTGGCTATACTTGGGATGGATAATATTTTTGCTACCAACAACACCTTGTGGTTCCTTACACATCTTCCCTCAGGGACCTTATTATGAAGGAAATGCATGCTTCCACCATAGTAGGCCATTCAGGGTTCCTTAAAACATGTGAAATGCTAAAGCATACTTTTTCTTGGATGGGTATGACAGATATACATAATTTTATGGATGAATGTGACACTTGTCAATGGATGAAAGGTGAAATAGTACATTCCTTAGAAACTCATAAGGCATTTTCAGTTATAAAATAGGTTTGGAGAGATATTTCAATGGAGTTTATTGAAGGGTTACATAAGTCAAGTGATAAATTAGTTATTTTTGTGGTAGTGGATCATCTTTCAAAGTACACTCATTTTTGTTCTCTCTCCCATATTTATAAGGCCTCCATCATTACTAAAAATTTCCTTAAATATATCTTTCATCTTCATGGCATGCCTACCTCCATTGTGTCTTACCGTGACCCTACAATCAGTAGTAAGTTTTTGCAAGAATTGTTTAGGTTATAGGGAACTCAACTCAAGATGAGTTCATCCTACCATTTGTAAGTGGATGGTAAAACTAATATTTTCAACAAATATTTAGAGACATACCTTCGTTGCTTTACTTCTAAGCACCCTACACAATGGGTAAAGTGGATTCCCTTAGCTGAGTGGTGGTATAATACTTCTTATCACACGGTGACCAAGGTCACATATTTTGAAGCAATTTATGGTAGACCTCCATGCACGACCTATTCCTACATTCCAATCAGTTATAAGGTCCATGAAGTTGAAACTAAACTCAACCAATGTGCTAAAGTTCTCCATCAACTAAATATGAACTTGAAAGCAACCCAAAATGGATGCACCAAAAAGCTGATCAATATCGTTTCGAGTGTAGTTTTGATGTGGGTGATATGGTTTTTCTTTGCCTATAGTAATACAAATAGTCATCCCTTCAACTTTGTAGATGCCAGAAACTTGATGTAAAATACTATAGGCCCTACCAGGTTTTACAATGGATTGGTGTCATGTTCTATAAACTCACCCTCCTACCTACATACAAGATCCATAGTATTTTTCATGTATCCTCTCTCAAGAAGGTTGTGGGCACTCAGCTACAGGTTCAATATGCACTTCCTAAATTGGATGAAAAATGTCATATCTTGTTTGAGCCTGAATAGTTATTGAATCATCGTACTTGCACCCTATGCAATCAAGCCATTACTAAGGTCCTTGTTTAGTGGCATGTTATACAACCAGAAGATGGTACTTGGGAGTATCTCTAGCAATTAAAGTACTAGTTTCATCATCTCCAGCTTTGAGGACAAATATTTTTGAAGAGTAAGGACATGTTAGGACCCCATACTAAAATTATTTTATAATTCTCATTTGCCTATGCAATGACCTACTTCCAAAGTGGGGACCCCATCTATAATTATATTTTGTAATATTTTGTAATGTATGCGGCAAGTAAAGCACCTAGAAAACTGGAGTCATTTCATGTAACCATTATCAATATTGTAACTAATGTTTGGTATAATATTCTAGCTTGAGTGGCATTTTGCATGTAAACCAACTCATGATCTTAGGGTTGCATGAATTATTTTATTTAAAAGCTATGAAGCCATGTATGAATGTACCTTTTTGCAAGTGAATCATATATCGAAGGAGGTTTCCCTCTTGAAGATGCCTATGATTCAATGCTTATTGTGAGAGTTTTATTTTTGCATTTACTTTTTGCATTGTGATATTGTGATATTGCACGAGTTTTTGCTTAATTTCAGTATTTTGTGAGTGATTTTTTATTTTATTTTAGGTTTCTAACACTAATTGTTTTTTATTACATAGGAGAGTTGGTTATAGCCACTATTTCTAGTAACTAGCCAACATAGGATTCAAACCATAGGGACTACTCCCATCAATCCTATATGTCTTATTTTTGTTGACTTGGTGTGATAAGGGGACCATCGGTAACTCGAGGTTTGTACCATCATCGTTGATCTGGCGTGCACTTAGAGGATTCATAGTAGTATACTACCTTTGCAAAGGTTTGGCTTCCCCCAAGGTTTGAACCTAGGTCTCTTCTTGGTAAGTGTCCAAACACACCTACACTTAAAAATCCACCTAGCCCTTGGGGGTTCTAACACGAAATTTTATTATATTAGAGAAACAAGCTGATTTTAATTATGATAAATTAAGTTTTAATATTTTTATCATTATATGAGAGATTACAAATTCTCTTCACTCCATGAAAAAACCATGTATGCTTGTTAATAATTATTAATATTTAATTATTAACATAAATTTATGAAAAGTTATATTGTAAAAGGGTATGTCTTTTCAAATCATGCCTATATATGTAATATATATTGAACAGTAATGAATGACAATACTAACTTTTAATTTGTAATTGTATATCTTCTCACCCATTGTCTTCGCATCAATGTGTCTATTCTCATAACATTTATGGAATGGAAATGTAATGTTATGATAGTCCACTTATTGACTTGATTCTTATGATTCTTATTTAAACTTAATGGCTTATATTAAAGGTTTTGGAATATCCTTAAAAATAGATATTTTGGTATTTAAAACATACTTTGCTTGTGAGTGATTGGGCCTTGGACCCTCCTAGATAAAACTCCCTTATGTTATTGCCAATATTCTCAAATCATGAGTGGTTGGTCCTTCCTAGATAAATCTCTCTTAGAGTATTGTCAATATTCTTGAAAATTACATTAATGATAAGTTGATATAGAAGTTAAAAAATCCTAAATGACATTGAAAACCTTTAATAGTTTCTATCTCGATCAAAAAATTATTATTTTGTGAGCTTAAATATAGGGCATCTCTCCTCTAAAATATCATCACATATTATTTATTCCCAATTTTCTTATTTGAGAAGATATTAACAAGAAAACCTTTAGAATAAAAATGCTAAAGTAATTTGAATTTAATCCTTGTTTCCATGATCCAATTTTTAATTTTTTTGAAAACTAGACAATATCCATTGAACTAACATATTAATCCTTTTATATTCAAAACCATTCTGCCATGCTTGATAATCTCATCCTAAATAATTACTTTTAGAGAAATATTTGTTGTCCAGATAAGGCTTTCAATAGATATACTCTTCATTTGTCCCCAATTGGGACATCCATACTTTTGAATCATACATCATTATTTTCCCTTAAGGATTTTAAAATGACTTCCTTTCTTGTTTCCCGGTTTTTATCCTATAAAAATTCTTTACTTCTTCCAATATGTAGAATACAAAAAGATGAGGCTTGCTCTATGCTTACACTTATTTCTTGCTCAAAATTTATTCCTAATTGCATTGACTTGGTGTTCTTCTCCAAATATTTAAAACAAGAAAATATAAAGATCATTCCTTACTTGCACTCATTCCCTACTCTTTAAAATTTTTAAGGTTCATCCATAAGATTAAAACCATTAGTTATGGTTTGCAAAACAACTATTTTAATTTTAAACATTTACATACATCAATATTCAAAGGAAATTAACGTCTATAAAGTTCAATAACAAATATTTTAATGTATTAGGTAAAACTAAAATGGATTCCATGCATATTACCTCATGTTGATATTACAAACAATTATGGATATGTGAGTATTACTCAATTAACGTAATAAAATTTGACTTGTAAGCCAAAAATAATTAATATCTATAATTTTTTTTTTTTAGGTTATGGTATTGGTGCAGCATTGATGCAGGAAGGATGCCCCTTGGCTTTCACTAGCAATGCACTTTCTAGTCACAATCTAGGAAAATTCACTTATGCCAAGGAAATGCTTATCATTTTGCATGAGGTCACTCATTGGCAAAATTATCTCATTGGGCATCATTTTTTATTAAAACATATCATCAAAGTCTCAAATATTTCTTAGAGCAATGGGTTGCTACCCTTGAACAAAAGAAGTGGGTTTCTAAGCTTATGGGTTATGATTATGATACTACCTATAAAAAGGGTAAAGATAACATTATGGTTGATGTCGTATCTCATCAATTTGAGTCTCACAGTATGTTATGTGTTGTTTCCTCTCCCATTACTCAATGGATAAATTCTCTTTGTGATGAGGTGATTAAAGATTCAAAATTGTAAACTATGGTTGTTTCCCTTAAAACACATCCTACCTCATGTCCTAGCTATACTTGGGATGGAAAATATTTACGCTACCATCACTACCTTATGGTTCCTTGTACATCTTCTCTCAACTTTCTTCTCATGAAGGAAATGCATGCTTCCCCCATGGTAGGCCATTCGAGGTTCCTTAAAACATATGAAAGGCTAAAGCATACTTTTTCTTGGAAGGGTATGAAGAAGGACATACACAATTTTGTAGCTACATGTAACACTTATCAATAGATGAAAAGTGAAATAGTGCGTTCTTTGGGCCCAAACTTCCCAACTCATTTTGGCCATATCTCACTCATCCGGACTCGGATTGAGCTAAAATTTTGAGGGTAGATGCCTGAAAAACCCTAGAACGTCTCCACCAATTTTCATATCATTTGGAGCAACACAGATCCTAGCGCATCCCTATGTGTGAACGACATATTTGGCAAGCGGCTATGCGAGGGTTTCATCCGGGTTGAGTGCAAGCGGCTCCAGAGGTTGGTTTTTAGGGCCTTCGAGCCCTAGCGGCCAATATTTTTGTGGTTTATGCTCAATATTTTAGTGAGGAAATGTTGCAGGGGATACAATATGGGTTAGAAATTTGTCTTTCAATGGATCATACTATGAACTTGAGTGACAACGGCTTCCAATTTGCTGCACAAAAGAAAAGTGAAAACCATACCTTTCCACGACGTCTAGGGCAAGGATTAAAGAGATCACGAAACAAGTTTCAAGCAGTTGATCAAAAAATGGCTCATATCTCAAGTGAATCTGGTGCTAAGGTGCACCCACAAAATAATTCTACTGTGAAAACCCCTATCAAGGGTAAGAATTTCGAAGACTCGGTCCCAAAAATGAATTTTAGGGATGCCCTTCATGGTGGACAGCCTCGGCCCAATGCTAATATCAATATTAGGGCTTCCCATAAACCTCTAAGAATGCCTAAGATTGATCCCAGGAAAATGGAGTCAGGATGTCTTAAAGCGGCTGATGGAACTCCTATTGTTAAGCTTGATATGGGTAACATTCAGACTGGCATTGAAGATTTGGAAAAAAGAGGACTAATTTGTCGGTTCGTGGGTTTTCGTCCGAGTCTATCTGCTTTCAAAGTCTGGGCTGCAAAAAGCTGGAAAACTAAAGGTGAGTTACAAATCTCTATTTATCCAAATGGTTATTTTCTTGTTTTATTTGCTAATAATGAAGATAGAGAGAAAACTTTTCAAGGGGGTCCTTGGTTTTTTGGAAGGGCAGGGCTTTTCATGAAGCCCTGGCATACTAAATTTAAAGCCGAAGAAGAGATGCCTTCTATAGCTCCCGTGTGGGTTAGACTCTTTGGCCTCCCTATTGAATTTTGGAATCCTACTATTTTTTCTTCAATTGGAAACTCTTTAGGAACTTTTATGATGACTGTTGATTGTACTCAAAATTTTGAACATATTATTTATGCTCGGATTTGTGTTTTAATGGATTTTGACAAACCCCTACCTAAAAATATCACATTACAATTTGGGGAAGACACTTGGGAGCAAGTAGTGGACTATGAGAACATTCCTTTTCGTTGTAGAATTTGCCATGAATATGGTCATTTGGCCAGTGCTTGCCCAAATAAAATTCCTGATCAAAAGAAAGAAGATATAAACTCAGCAGGTTTCCAAATACCTAAGAAGAAGAACACTCGAAAAAAAACTAGTTATGAAGGATCAATCAAAGTCATCTGCTAATATGTTTGAAATCCTTTCCACAAATGATGTCCCAAGTGAGGAAGAGGAAATAATGGAAACTGAAATCTTAGAAACACAATTTAAATATGAAGGGAAGAACTCGAGAGACAAACCAACAAATCAAAGGTTTTCAACGAAAAAAAAAGGAGAAAATTTACACAAGAAAAACAATATTTCAAATGTCAAAACTTCAAATAATGCGAGTCCCAATATAGACTCCGTTGAACCATCTAGTAAAATTTTGGTTGTGTACGAGCATTCTTCAAGGTTAGAAGCCATCTCAGATTCAATTGGAATAAGTCAAGAAATAGGGAAAAAAAATTGAAGATGGATTCTAATCAAAAAGTAGGTCGCAAGACCAATCAATATCATATGGTAAAAGAAGGTGAAAAGCTTGTAGAGGAAGGTAAGATTAATGCCCTTCCCAACTTTTTTAGCCACTGGTATTAATGAAGATCATCACTTGGAATATTAGAGGACTCAAAGGGAGTCTTTCAAAACAAAATGAAATTAGAAGAATGATTCGGGTAAATCATCCACATCTTGTTTTCCTTCAAGAAACAAAGATGTCAATGGAGGATATGGACTTAATTGCCGGTAAAATTTGGCCAGCTGGAAAAGTGGTTTCCCTCGGTTCCCAAGGGACTTCGGGTGGCATTGCTTGTCTTTGGGATCCAAAAGAGGTAGTTATTCACCATATGGTTGGCAGTTGGGGTTTGTTGGCTATAGCTATTCAAAGTAGACATTCCAACCAGATTATGCTCTGCATTACTGTTTATGCTCCGACTTCTTTGGAGGAAAAAAGAAGACAGTGGAAGGATATTACTCATATTATCTCTCATTTTCCTAAAGCTTGGATCTTGATCGGAGGAGATTTCAATACCATCCTCTCTCTGGATGAGAAAATGGGGGAAATAGAAATTTGGACAAAAGCAACTGACCTCATGAGCGAATATATTGCAAACCTCCATCTTGTGGATATCCAACTGAGATAATGGCCTTATGACTTGGTCTAACAGAAGGCAAGGCTTAGCTTGTATAATGGAGAGATTGGATAGGTTTTTGCTCTCTAAAAATTTCTTAATCCATGGTCACATTCCTAAAGTGAAGACTCTTAATAATGTTGGTTCGGATCATTGGCCGGTCATGGTGGAAATGTGGAAAACCAATGTGAGTTTCTCTCCTTTTCGTTTTCAATTAATGTGGCTTAGAGACATTTCCTTCGGACCTCATGTGCAACAATGGTGGAAGGAAGGTAAACCTAGGCATGGGACTAAGATGTTCTGTTTTGCCAAAAGACTGCAATACATTAAATCCAAAATCAAGACTTGGAAGCTGGAAAGAGTTTGGGGATGTTCATAAAAAAAACATGAAGTTATTGCTCATCTTGAAAATTTGAATAAGAAAATCCGTTTAGATGGCCTCACGAGAGAAGAGAAGTGCGAGATGAAATTAAACTCACAACTCGGTTAGAGGAATGGGAAAAAAGAGAAGAAATCTTATGGAAGCAAAAATCTAGAATTCAATGGCTCAAAGAAGGAGATCGAAACACAAATTTCTTCCACAAATCTCTTCTAGCTCGAAGATCTCACAACTTTATTTCTTCCTTAAAATCAGATTATGGAGATGTTGTTTATACTTGGGATGGCATGAACTCTATTGTTGTTGATTACTTTTCCAATATTTTTGTTGCTACTCCCCTTGACTCAGCTTCACAATATAATGTTCTTCAAGCAATCCCTTCTCTTATCACTTATGAGGAGAACTCTATTTTGACTGCTCCTGTTACTATCAATGAGCTTCAACAAGTAGTTTTTAAAATGCAAAAAGGGAAAACCCCAGGTCCTGATGGTTTTCCTATTGAGTTCTACCAAGAGTTATGGGATATCCTTCATGTTGATTTATTAGAGGTGGTGGAAGAAGCCAGGAAAGCCAAAGAAATTTTGAAGGTTATCAATAAAACTTATATTACTCTTGTTCCAAAAGCTCAAGAGGTTGATCATATCTCGGCTTTTAGACCTATTGCTTTATGTAATGTTCTTCTCAAAATCATTACTAAAATCATGGCAAGAAAGGTTGAAGCCTCTTTTGCATAAGATTATTTCCCCAGAGCAAGGGGGTTATGTGGAAGGACGTCAAATAGTAGATGAGATAGTTCTTGCTCAGGAAGCCATCCATTCCATGGATATGCAAAATTCTCCTTCCATGTTCATTCGGTTAGACTTATCCAAAGCTTATGACAGAGTGGATTGGCACTTCCTTATCAAAGTTTTGAGGCAATTTGGTTTCTCTAAGGATTGGATGGATTGGATTATGGGATGTATCTCTTCAGTTTCCTACTTAGTTCTTATCAATGGCAGGCCTTCTCGGTCTTTCCCGGCTTCCAGAGGTATTAGGCAAGGTGACCCGCTATCCCCTTATTTATTCATCATTCTTGTTGAATGCTTGGGTAGGACTATAACCAAAAAGAGGGAAAACAAAACCCTTGAGGGAGTTACCATTGCTCATGGAGCTAGACCTATCTCTCATCTTCAATTTGTGGATGACTCTACTCTTTTAGGTAAAGCTACGGTTAAGGAAGCTTCTAATATTAAGCAAATCATTAGCTATTTTTCTAAGGCCTCCTGGGCGAGTTGATCAATGAAGACAAATCTAAAGTTATTTTCTTTCTTCTGCTCTGCTAGACGAGGAATCCATGGTCTTGGATAAACTAAGATATAAGAAGACCTCTCTTCCAATCACTTATTTAGGTATTCCCATAAATATTCAAAGGCAAAAAAATAAATATTGGAATTGGTTGTTGGACAAAGTCAAGAAGAAAATTGGAAAGTGGACCAACAAGTGGCTTTCTTCTAGGGGTAGAATCACCTTGGTAAAATCAGTCCTTCAAGCTATTCCTATTTATGTTTCTTCCATTTTGAATATCCCAAAGGTTGTTCTTCGAGAATTGGATCAAATGAGTCATCGTTTCCTTTGGAGTGGTACTAAGGAGAAAAGAAAATGGGCCTTGGTGAAATGGGATACTTTATGTCTTCCTAAGAGTGAAGGGGGTTAGGATTACGGTCTTCAATTAATAACAACAAAGCTTTAGCTGCTAAATTATATTGGAGGATGTTGCATAACCCCAATGCTCTTTGGGCCAATAATCTCCATGCTAAATATCTTGAGAACAAAAGTCCTGAAGACCTTGTTCACTATCAACTTCCTACCAAAGGTTCTCCCATTTTAGCAGTTCTTAATATTGGTGAGGATTTGATAAAGAAAAAATTATTTTGGATCATTCATAATGGTCAACATGCAAATTTTTGGATAGATTCTTGGGATGGTCACAAGCCTTTGATAACTCAGTTTCCTGATTGGAGGCCTTGGATGGAGGAGCTTCATCGAGCTAATTGGATAAAGGTGGCTAATTACTATCGGTACCATACTGGTAATTCAAAGGTTGGTAGATATTGGATCCCTATTGAGGACTGGCCTATTCAAATCCCAGAAAGGCAAAGACAAGATATCCAAGGCATCCTTCATATGAGATCCCTCTCTTGGTCCCATGAAAAAGATTGTTTTGGATGGAACAACACTACTAAGGGTGAGTATTCGGTTGCTCAAGGTTATTTGACCTTATGCCATAATAATCCCAACCATTCTTCTGACATATTTTCTCGATTGTGGGCTCAAAAGCTCTGGCCTAAGGTGAGGTTCTTTAATTGGCTTTTATTGCATCGTAGGGTGCTTCCTGGTGAGCAACTTATGAAGCGTGGTTTTCATGGCCCTTTTAGATGTGAAATGTGTGAAGAGAATGTAGAAAATATCAACCATATTTTTATTGAGTGTACTTTAGCCTCTGAGCTGTGGAGGAGAATGGCCACTTTACTTGGCTTACAGGTGGTCCAATTTTTTTACTTTTGAACAACTTTGGAGGGATTGGCCTAATCAAGAGGGTGTTGATCATTTTATTAGGCAGTTAGTTTGGATGGGTTCTACCATTCTTCTTTGGAATATTTGGAATGAAAGGAACAACCAAATTTTTAATCAAGATAGGAAGGATATTCACTATATTTGGCAAAAGACCATAGCCAACTTAGTTGAATCAGTCCATCATCTCCTTAATCACCCCCAAAACTCCCACCAAAGATGGGATCAAGTGATGCAAATATTGAAGATTAAACCTTCTAAGGGCAACCAACTTAAAGGGAATGTGAGTATTAGTAAGATGGATAGGAATAGAAATTGGCAACCTCCTCCTAAGGATTTTGGAAAAGTCAATACTGATGGAGCCTCTAGAGGGAACCCTGGAAAAGCCAGTGTGGGAGGAATTGGTAGACTTTCAGATGGCTCCCTGGTTTTTACTTTTGCTGAGAATTTGGGTATTCTTTCCAATAACCTTGCTTAGGGGTATGGTATCCTCGAGAGGCCTTCGAGGAGGCTACTAAGGTTGGATGGGAAAAGGTGTTAGTTGAGTCTGACTCTCAACTTATGATTAATCTCTTGAAGAATCCTTCTAAGAATCATAAGGTGGATTGGAGAATAAAAAGAATTATTGAGAAGATCGAGTTAATCCAGATGGGATTTTTGAAAGTTGATTACAATCATGTGGTCGAGAGATCAAAACAAGAGTGTTGATGCTTTAGCTAATTGGGCTTTGGACAAAGGTGATCTTACTTGTTATGGCCACCCTCCTATATGGTGGGCTTCTCAAATTAGGGAAGCTCTTCTTTCTATCATTTCTTTGGATGGCTCCAGTTCTGAAGGTACCTAGTTTCTTCTTGTTTTTTTTTTGCTTCTCTTTGGTTCATTCAGTTTTTTTAGTTCCCTAGCTCATTCTATTCTTTATTTTGTTTCCTCTGTTGATTCTTGCCTTAATAGTCTTCTGGTCTAGATAGGTCATTGTTTTGTTCATTTTTTATTTCTTTTTTTTTTTTTTTTTGTTTAGTTTTTTAAGGTGGGTGGGTTTTTTATTTTGTTTTGTTTTTGTGTTCTTTGTGTTGTTTTTGTTGTTCTTGTGTTTTTGTTGTTTTGTTTTTTTTTTATGTTTTTTGTTATTGTTCTTGTGTTTTTTTGTTCTTGTTCTTGGGTTTCTCTTTGTTTGTGTTATTTCGTGTTTTTATGTGTGAGTGTTTTCTATGTTTTTTGTTTTTGTTTATTGTCTGTTGTTGGTTGTTTTTTATTTTTATTTTTATTTTATTTTTTAATTTTTTAGGTTTTGGTTGTGTTTATTTTTCATGTTTTTTTTGGGTTATGTCTTTGTAGTGTTCTGTTGTTTTTGTCTTGTTTGTGTTTTGTTATGTGGTTCTTGTGTTTTTCTATGTGGTTTGTGTTGTGGTTTCTTTTATCTTATTGTGCGTGTTTGGTTGTGCTTTTGTTTTTGACACACTCAAGGAGCATGTTTTTTATTTTATTTTATTATTTTTGTTGTTATTTACTTATTTTTAAATTGGTTTTGTGTGTTTGTTTGCTCCTTGAGTATGTCAAAGGTGGTAGGCCAGGTCCGAGTCCTGGGCATTTTTGGCGGAATGGATACCCCTGCCTCCTTGGGTCTTACCCGAAAGTGGCATCCCTTTTGGGATGTTTTCCACAAATAAAAAAAAAAGAAATAATGTGTTCTCCAAGAAATATTCAATCATTATCGATTCTTCAACAGGTTTGGATAGATATTTCAATGGACTTTATTGAAGGGTTACCTAAGTCATGTTATAAATCAATTATTTTTGTGGTAGTGGTTCGTAATTGGAAGTAAGCTCATTTGTTTTCTCTCTCCCATCCTTACATGACCTCCATAATTGCCCAAATTTTCCTTGAATCTATATTTTTCCTTCATGGTATACCTACCTCCATTGTGTCTGATCGTGATCCTACATTCACTAATAATTTTTGGTAGGAATTTTTTAAGTTAGAGGGAACTCAACTCAAGATGAGTTCATCCTACCATATGCAAATGGATGGTCAGATTGATATTATCAACAAATGGTTGGATACCTACCTTTGTTGCTTTACTTGTAAGCACCCTACACAATGGGTAAAGTGGCTTCCCTTTGCCAATTGGTGGTATAATATTTATTATCACATGGTTACCAAGGTCACATATTTTGAAGCAATTTATGGTATACCTCCATGCATGCTCTCCTCATACATTCCAAGTAGTTCTAATGTCCATGCAGTTGACACTACACTCAACCAATGTGCTAAAGTTCTCCATCAACTAAAGATGAATTTGGAAGTAGCCCAGAACTAGATGCACCAACAAGCTTATCAAAATCATTTCGAGTGCAATTTTGACATGGGTGATATGGATTTCCTTTACCTATAGTCATAAAATAGTCACCCCTTCAGCTTCGTAGGTTCCAAAAACTTGCTATCAAATACTATGAGCCCTACCAAGTTTTATAATGGATTGGTGCCACGACCTACAAATTGGCCCTCCTACCTACATCCAAGCTCCATCATATTTTTCATGTGTCCTCTCTTAATAAGGTTGTGGGAACTTAGATACATGTTCAATATGCACTTCCTAAATTGGATGAAGAAGATTCTATATTGTTTGATCATGAATAGTTATTGGATTATCGTACTTGCACCCTACACAATCGAGTCATTACTAAGGTCCTTGTTTAATGGTATGGTCTACTTCTAGAAGATGCTACCTGAGAGTCTCTCCAGCAAGTCTGACATCAGTTTTCTTATCTCCATATTTGAGGACAAATCTTTATGAAGGGGAAGGACATGTTAGGACCCCAAACTAACATTATTTTGTAATTCTCATTTGCCTATGCAATGACCCACTTCCAACGTGAAGACCCCATCTATAATGATATTTTGTAATATTTTGTAATGTATGTGGCAAGTAAGGTACCTAGACAAGTGGGGTTATTTCATGTAACTATTATCAATATTGTAATTGAATTTTGGTAGAAGATTCTAGCTTGAGTGGCATTTTGCATGTAAATCAACTCGATCTTAGGGTTAGGGTTGCATGAAGTATTTTCTTTAAAATATATGAAGCCATGTACGAATGTATCTTTTTGCAAGTGAATGAAATATTGAAGGAGGTTGCCCCCTCAAAGAGGCCTACGATTCAGTGCTTATTGTGAGAGTTTTTATTTTTGCATTTGCTTTCTACATTGTGATATTGTAATAGTACATGAGTTTCTGCTTAATTTTAGTATTTTATGTGTGTGCTTGTTTTTAATAGTAGATTCCTAACACTTTTTTTTTATTACATAGGAGAGTTGGTTACAACCACCATTTCTAGTAACTAGCCAACGTCGGGTTCAAACCATAGGAACTACTCCCAATAAACCTATCCGTATCATTCATGTTGATCCGACATGAGATGGGAACCACCGATCTCTCAGGGTTCATACCATCATCGTCGATATGGCATGCACTTAGAGGATTCAGAGTAGACTACTACCATTGCAAATGTTTGGATTCCCCCCCCCAAGGTTTGAACCTAGGTCTTTTCTTGGTAAGTGCCTAGCCACACCTGCACTTACAAATCCACCTAGCCCTTGGGGGTTCTAACACTAAATTTTATTATATTAGAGAAACAAGGTGATTTCACTTATGGTAAATTAAGTTTTAATATTTTTATCATTATATAAGAGGTTACAAATTCTCTTCACTCCATGAAAAAACCATGTATGCTTGTTAATAATTAGTAATAATTATTTATTATTAATTAATTATTAACATAAATTTATGAAAAGTTATATTGTAAAAAGGTATGTCTTTTCAAATCATGCATATTCATTTAATATATATTGAAAAGTAATGAATGCCATTACTAGCTTTTAGTTTGTAAATCTATATCTTCTCACCCATTGTCTCCACATCAATGTGTCTACTCTCATAACATTTATGGAATGGAAATGTAATGTTATGATAGTCCACTTATTGCCTTGATTCTTATGATTCATATTTAACCTAAATGGATTATATTAAAGGTTTTGGAAAATCCTTCACAATAGATATTTGGACATTTACAACGTACTTTGCTTTGTGAGTGGTTGGACCTTGGTCCCTCCTAGATAAAACTCCCTTATGTAATTTCCAATATTCTCAACTCATGAGTGGTTGGTCATTCCTAGATAAATCTCCTTTAGAGTAATGTCAATATTCTTGAAAATTACATTAATGATAAGTTGATATAGAAGTTCAAAAAGTGTAAATGACATTGAAAGCCTTTAATAGTTTCTATAGTTTCTAAAAGTCTAAATGACATTGAAAGCATTTAATAATTTCTATCTCGATTAAAAAATATATTATTTTGTGAACTTAAATATAGGTTATCTCTCCCCTAAAACATCACCACATATTATTTTATACCCAATTTTATTATTTGAAAAGATATTAACAAGAAATCCTTTAGAATAAAAATGCTAAAGTAATTTGAATTTAATCCTTGTTTCCATGATCCATTTTTTAATATTTTTGAAAACTAGCCAATATCCTTTGAACTAACATATTAATCCTTTTATATTCAAAACCATTATGCCATGCTTGATAATCTCATTCTAAATAATTACTTCTAAAGAAACATTTGTTGTCCAGATATGGCTTTCCATAGATATACTCTTCATTTCTCCCCAACTGGAACATCCATAATTTTTAATTATATATCATTATTTTCCCTTAATGATTTTAAAAATGACTTCCTTTCATGTTTCCTGGTTTTTCTCCTATGAAAATTCTTTATTTCTTCCAAGATGTAGAATACAAAAACATGAGGCTTGCTCTATGCTTACACTTATTTCTTGCTCAAAATTTATTACTAATTGCATTTATTTGGTGTTCTTCTCCAAAGATCTAAAACAAGAAAATATAAATATTAATCCCTACTTGCACTTATTCCCTATTGTTTATAAATGTTAAGGTTCATCCATAAAATTAAAACCATTAGTTATGGTTTAAAAAACAATTGTTTTAATTTTAAATATATACATACATTAATATTCAAAGACAATTAACATCTATAAAGTTCAATAAAAAATTATTTGATATCTATAAAGTTTCTTCTTAAAATTACATAGCAGTAAAGCTTTTGATAGTGTTTCTTGGGAGTTTCTTATTGCTGTCCTATCCCAATTTGGTTTTCACCACATATGGGTTAGATTGATTAAAGCCTGCATATCCTCTACCTGGTTTTTGGTCATAGTGAATGGAGCATCTGCAGGATATTTTAGAAGAAAAATGAGAATAAGGCAAGGGGATCCGATGTCACCCTTCCTGTTCATCCTTGTGGCAGACAAATTAGGACGAGCACTTAATGCAACATGCTCCAAGGGTAGCATCTCAGGGATCAAGGCTTCATCCAGGTTACCTCTTGTGATGCCCATCAACAATTTGTTGATGACACAATTTTAGCCAAACTCTCTAGTATCCCTAAAGCCATAGTTATCAAATCTATATTGGATTATTATGAGAGGTCTTCCAGACAAAGAGTAACTTTTTTGAAAAGTAGCATTTATTTCATCAATACTCCGGTTGATATACAGGTCAAAATAACTCAGATCTTGGGATGTGCCATTGCTGAACTGCCTACAACTTACCTTGGCCTTCCTTTATTCCAAGGGCAACCATCTGTGAGGATGTGGGATAGTGTCATTCAGAGGGTTATGAAGAAGCTTACTGGCTAGAAAATATCCCTGCTCAGCAGCGCAGGGAAGTTCACTCTAGTCCAATCATGTCTTCAGAGTGTGCCAATATACTTTATATCCCTATTTTGAGCTCCGATTGTTGTATGTAATAAGCTTGAACAACTTCAACAAAATTTCCTATGGTCGGGAGCAGAGAATAAAAGCATATTTCCCCTTGTTGCTTGGGATAAGGTCTGCCTTCCAAAGTGCAGGGGAGGAATGTGAGACAAACAAAGTCTCCCCAAGATCAAAGAATGCTCCACAAGATCAATCACACACAAAAGAGGAAAACCCAAACCCTACTTAAAATGAAGAAGGGAAACATCCACTATGAAGCTCACTATATTACTCATTTGATTCAATGATACAAGAATGCTTCAATGTTATGCAACAATATGCATCAACATGATATTACAACACAAGTCAATATGACAAGATATGTTAAGATGTAGTAGACAACATCCCTATTTAAAGAGAAGCTTTTCTACTACAACCCTAAATCTTATCACAATATAATATTGAGATGTGTGACAAGTGGCATCTATCAAATATTATAAAGTGCTTAGTTACTTTTTAATATTATCACAATCTAATCTTTGAAATGTGTGATAAGTGGCATCTATCAAATATTAGAAAGTGATTAGTTACTTTCTAATATTTGCTAGAAAAAGAGAAATAATTTTTTTCCAAAAATTAAATATTCCTAGCACCCTTATTTTATTTATTAATTGGGTGGAAATATTTTTACATAAAATAGAATTATTTTCTAATTAAAATATTATTCTTTAGACTTTATATTTTAATCTAAGAATAATTTAGACAATGTTGCATTACATATTCCAACAAGGACTTGGTCTGAGGAGGGTTCACCAAATGAATATGGCTATGATTTCAAAATAGGCCTAGAAGATAGTGTCTAACTACCTGGACCAATGGGTTGACATTGTTAAGAACAAATACCTCAGGCATCAATCACTGATGGATAATTCCCTCATACTTGTTGGATCTGCATTCTGGAACTTAGTGTGCTGAAACCGGTCTATCATTCAAAGAGGTGGATGCTGGAAGCTTGGATATGGATCACAAATAATATTCTGAGAAGACTAATGGATTACAGCTTAACCCTTGATTTGAGATCAGTTTGTAAGTATTATTAAACCTATCATTGATCTGATTTTTGGTCCTAAAGTTGAGAATTTCATAAATAATGAAGTTGTGGTCCCTCACTGGGTTGACATCCCTGCTAACCTGGATTCCCCTGAGATTTGCTCTGCTCGTCTTCGTTTAACCGAACGTCTTCAAACTCACTTGATCCCAAGTACCAGACCACCTGATACTCTCTTTTGGCAATTTAGTCAGTCTGGTAATTTCTTAGTTAAGACCGCATATATGGCTATAAATGAACCTAAATATTATTGATTTCCTTCCAATAGTATCTGGATCAAAAACCTTATTCCCAAAATTACCCATTTTTTTGGCTGGCAGCAAAAAATAGACTCCTCGCCATCGATAACTTGATAACACGTGGTATGATCCTGCCCAATAGATGTTACTTATGTAAATTTGCATGGGAGTCAGTTAATCATTTGTTTCTAGAGTGCCCTTTTTTTGGCCTTGTCCTATCCATGATCCTGTCAAATGTTTCCATCTCTTGGGTTGCTCCTCAGTCTATCAATGATCTTATTACCCAATGGCCAAACCCCTTTAAGTCCACCCGCTTGAAGTTTTGGTGGTCGATCATTCTTCCTCACTTTATGTGGTAACTTTGGTTGGAAAGGAATAATCAAGCTTTTCGATTTTCGTCCCTAGATCCAGAGCCAGTCTATTTGAGAGTTGTGACTTTTGCCTTCGAAAATGTCAATATCATATCTTCTGAGAATTGTCTTGCATCACCATTTGAGATTCAAGTGGCATGTTATGCTAACCTATCTTTTGAGGTTTTTGGTCATTCCCAAGCTATTGTGGATAGATCCCTTGTCTCTTGGATTCCCCCTCCTCCTTAGTGGTTCAAGTTAAATTTTGATGGTGCATCAAAAGGCAACCCCGGTGATGCGAGTTTTGGAGGCGTAACCAGGGATGACAGAGGTTGTCTCATCCTAGCTTATGCGAAAAAAATTAGAGTCCAATCTAACATTTTTTTAGAAGCTTGAGTAGCTTTCCGAGGCATCCAAATAGCTATCGAGCTCAATATCCAGTACCTGATAATCGAGGGAGACTCATTAAACACTATAAATTATTTGAAAGAGGTCTCACATCCACCTTGGAACGTGCAACCAATCATCGAAGAGTCCATTGTCCAGTTAAGGGCGATTAACAATAGGTGTATTCAACACGTGTATAGGGAAGGCAATCGGGTGGCAGATACAATGATAAACTTTGGGTTAACTGTCCAATCCCTGGTGACATGGAAGGACAACCTTCCCCAATGCATCGTTGATTCTTGTAGTGAACTTGCAGTTACTAATGTTGAATAGTGCCACGATGTCAAGGATCACGATGGATCACAATGCCAGGAGAATTGTGGGACCTTATTACATTGATATGCCAATGTGGCACATTGGCACTTGCAAAAGAAGGACAAGCTGTAGAACCTCACACTCTCTGTTTGTGCCCATGGGCGGTGTTGTAATAATCTAAGCTGTTTTTTAGCTTATAGATCATGCGTTTGGTCCAATTTTGGTTTGTTCTATAGGGAGTCTAACCTTCGTAGGATACAACTTGTATATAAGATTTTGGGTCCCTTATACCCGTTACTAATAAAAAAACAAATTCTTTAATATTAGATAAAACTAAAATGGATGCCATGCATATTAACTCATGTTGATATTACAAATATGTGAGTCTTCCTCAATTAACGTTATAAAATTTGATTTAAAATCTAAAAATAATAAATATCTATAAAATTGATTTTTTTCCTTAATACATATAAGACTTTATGTAAAAAAAACAAAAAAATAAAAAAAATAATTATATAATATTAGTTCACGCCACGTTGTCGTCATTTGAAAAACTTTCTTGGCAGGGCGGGTTATCGCCACCGTTCCCTCCGTAGAAGAAATTCACGCCCCAGTAACAATAATAAAATTTAATAATAAATATTTAGTTTTATTATCTTCCATTTTATAATAAATTAAAATATTTATTATATATTAAAAAATTAAAATATAAAATTTAATAATTACTATTTTTTTATTCTACTTACATGTCAGTTAACCTCTATTGTTTTGAGGACTCCTCCATAAGTACGAAACCATATTTGAGCAAGGCTGAAATCACCATCGATTTCATCAATAGATGGAGCCCATATGTTAAGCCTTGCACCAACGAGTAAAAGATAAAGATATGGGAGAAAAGTAGAAATCGTTTTGTTAAAAGTTTGATTTGATAGTAAACAACTAATTGATTATACACAAACAAAGGTTTACATAAACTAAAATTTCTAGTACTTCTAAGATTAAAGAAATTAACCGCTCAACCATATTAAAATTACTTAGTCTAAGTAATTTTATTTTGCAAGACACTGATAAGGAATTCATACCATATGTTTTATTCCTCGAGTATTATTTAAGTGGAGATTGATGGTGAGGTAAACTGTGTTTATCTCGTCTCAAAAAGTTTTGTACAGATCCGGTTGCTTTTACTTGTTCATATGTGATCTCTAATTTAGGAAATGTTGCTTGTGGACACCCTTGTATGCCGGCAGAATTTGGAATATAAGAAACATTTTTTGATTTTGAATTTAAGTTTGTCTGCATTCATACACATTAGGTCATATTAATTATTTATCTATGTCTAGACCTAATAAAGTTGAAAACTTCTACTCATTCATAGATCATAAGAATAGATGTTATCTATTCATTTCATTTTAAGAGTAAAAGGAACCGGAGGGATATTTGATCCTCATACCTTATGCAAAGCACTGTGTGTCCATTCTCAAGCTGTACAATAAAAATAATTATAAATTATAAAATAAGGATGAAATTTAATGGAGGAAAGAATGAGTGATAAAATAAATTTTTAACCTGAAATTTGTGTACGGCTGGATTATTAATATGGGTTACATATTCCTTAATGGTCATATCATATTCACTTTTAGGTAATGCAAGACTTATAATGAGGATGTTAAACAAACAAAAAAAAATTAGATGAAATTTAATAGTTCATGAAGATGAAATTTATTAGTTCATAAAGATGAAATTTAATGGGGAGAAAAGAATGAGTGGTAAAATAAATTTTTAACCTGAAATTTGTGTACCGTTGGATTATTGATATGGGTTACATATTCCTCAGTGGTCATATTATATTGGTAATGCAAGACTTATAATGAGAATGTTGAACAAACACAAAAGAAATTAGAGTAGATGATAATTGAGAAGACATTGATTATTTTAAAAATATATATAATTAAATTTATAGAAAGGATTATTGAAAGATAAGGTAGGAAAGTCTTACATAGGATTTTTTTGGTTTTATTTTTAACAAATATAATTACATGAAATTTAAATTGAAATGTGAATATTTAAAGGTTTTAATCATGAAAGGAGGTTTTAAATTTGATCTTCAACATTGAACTTTAAAATTAAATTAGAATATTTAATTTGTATTAAAAAATTATATGTAAATATAAAACATCAAAATTTAATAACTAAATAAAATTTATTTTTAAAATATTATATTTATTACTAAACTATAAAATATATTTTAAGCTTTAATTACATTTATAAATTAAACATGGAATATTTCTATTACAAATAAAAATCAACACTAAAATAAACTATTAAAGTTTAATAAAATTTATTTAAAGTAAATTTTTAATTATCATTTGATTTTGGAATATTTTCATATAAATTTAATTCATAATTAAATACATAAATAAATAAGAATTCATATGACTATATATTTAAAGTAAAATTAATTATATATATATATATATATATATATATATATATATATATATATTAAAATGACTTTTAATATTAATTATTAATTATTAATTATTAATTTTATTTAATATGATATTTTATTATAAAAAATATTTAAATAATAAAAATTATAAACAAAATATTAACTTCAAATTGAAAACCCAAATAGAAGATTTGGTAAACAATAGATAAACTTTTATAGTTAAGAAAAGTCAAATAATCTAAGTGTTGTAGGTGAGTTGAGAGGAGAAGGAAAGGAAGATCTCAGATTCAAATCTCCACCCTATCAAAAAGTTAAATTGAATACCCAAAATTCAATTAATACGAGATTATAACAATGTCTTAAACAGATTGCTTCAAACAAATGATATCAGAGTTAGAACACTTACTGAACTATGCAAAAAGAATAGCACGGTGATATAGCCTTTGATTTAATGCTCTACATCCTTATCTTGATTTGGAGTTCATAACAGATTCCTCTAATTCTCTACATCCTTATCTTGATTTGGAGTTCATAACAGATTCCTCTAAAGCCGCAACATTTTTTATCCGTCCTTTAAATATGGGGCGCGTTGAAATCTTTTGCGTTTGACAATTTTTTTTAATTACATATAAAAGTTGATTACAGTTACTACTCAATGGAGTTTAAACTACACTAAAGGGATTGTTCCCGATGTGAGATAAGGACAGCAGGTTACGCAGAGTTGCTCTGGTTACGGTTTGTTACATTTCACAAATGTAACAATTATTAAAAATAATAATTATAACCAAATCAGGAATATATATGTGGACACGTTCGATACTTAAAATCGAATGGCTACTTAAAACATGTATTTATAGCTGACAAGGGTGTGGATAAATTTAAGGCGCCTTTCATGACTTGTCATTTGACCTAATGGCACCGTTTTCTGCTAGCAAAATTTCTTTAAGAATTAAAGCCGCACGAATAGGTCAGAAATAAGAGCAATGGTTTATTTTGGATTGAAAGGTTAAGTGAAATATTAAATTAGGATCATTAAATAATTATTTTACTTAACATAAAAAAGGTGATTGAATTTTTTTTTTTAATTTTATATTAAGTAAATATGAAATTACATTTTTCATATGTTTTTTTTTTTGTATTTCTTCAAAATTTTAATAGTAACTTAAAAAGGTCATTTATGTTAGAAAATTAATTATAGATTTTATCCTTTACATCAATCGCTGATTTTCACCGGATTTTATCGTACTTGCTTTTATTACCGGTAGCTCGCAATTTAACTGCATATTTTCGAAAGTTTGTGGCAGCATGTTTTTCATTTAATGTGTGTCCGAGTATTGGTAAGAGTTTCCGCTCTTTTCCCCAACCTCAGCTATATATATCTGTGTAGTTGGCATTTTGTGAAAGAGAAGAATGGGGAATGCACAACAGTGTAGAGTAGCGCAGAGTAGAGAGCGTGGACAAGAGGAAAACTTTGGAGAATGAGCTGAAGCCGCAACATTTAGAATCTCCTTGGTTGTGTTTATCCTATAACAACAATTGCAGATGACTATGCAAAGCTTCTGAAAAGGAAGCATATTTTGTAAGGTTTTGTTTAAGAGCTTTGTAAAACTACAACAACAGTTAGTTTATTTCAGTTAATACAATAGATTTATCTATGCATTTGATTTTCCGCATGATTAAATTGTTGTGTGCTCGGAAAACCTTAGCAAGGTCGATAAACAGACATCGTCCCATTTTTTTCGTTAGTTGCTCCAACAACTCATTTTGGATAATTTCTCCTCCAAAAATCCTCTTCGTTGAAATCTACCATGAAAAACATTTGCACCTTAAATCTACTTCGAAATTCCTCTTCACTAGAAATCTCCCTCTGAAAAGCATTTTCATTGAAGTCGCTGAAATCTGCCCTGAAAATCAACTTCAGGCAAGTTTTGTCTTGAAAAGGAAAATTGCATGATTTTTTTGCAAAAAGGCACTTCATGTTTTATTTGTACCGAAAGGACATTTTGGGCAAGTTTATCCCGAAATTAGATTTCAGGATGCATTTATCCCGAAAGCACATTTCAGGATCTCTGCTACATGAAACACAGTTTCATCGCATTTTATTCTCTCAAATTGGTATCAGAGCCTGAGCCTTCTCGTCGATGCTAGAAGTAATGGCTTCAGGAAACAACTCTCTGCAGTTACAGATCCTACGGTTCAGTGGAAAGAACTATAATTACTGGAGCATTCAAATGAAAATTCTATTCGGTATCAGGAGATATGGGACTTGGTTGAGAATGGTTATGCAAAACTAGTGAATGCAATAGCATTGGTCGCTCTCTCTCAAGAAGATTCGGACCTGTTAAAGAAGAAGCAAAAGAAAGATCAGAAAACATTATTTTATATAATGCAAGTGGTTGAAGAGACAATCTTCCCACAAATTGCATCTACAACCAAAGAAAAACAAGCTTGGGAAATACTTGCTAGTTCTTATCAGGGCACCAACAAGGTGAAGTTGGTGAAGCTACAGATGTTAATAAGAGAGTTTAAGAGCCTACATATGAGTGAGTCAGATTCCATGAGTGACTTCTTCACCCAGACAATAGATGTAATCAACCAATTGTAGTTAAATGGGGAGAATGTGGAGAACTAGAGGATTGTGGAGAAATTTTGATAATCTTACCAGTAATGTTTGACTCAGTTGTGATAGCAATTGAAGAGTCAAGGGATTTGACAACCCTCTCTGTAGATGAGCTCATGGGTTCTTTTCAAACACATGAGCAAAATATGAGTCAGTTATCTTAGTCCTCGTTGGAGCAAGTGTTCAAGATGTAGGTCTCATTCTGAGATAGTAGTAGAAGAGATGAATCTCACCAACGTGCTTCTTGTTATCAAGAAGGAAGAGGATAGAGCAATCGAGGTAAGAATGGAAGAGGTAACGAGCGAGGAGTAAGGTCCAAATCTGATGATGGAGAGAATAATTGTAGCTTCCATCAAGAAATAGGAAGAGGTAATGGTAGAAATCAGCAAGCTATATCTTATCAAAGGTATGATAAATCCAAGATCCAATGCTATTACTACAAGAAATTTGACCACTATAGCTATGAGTGCAGAAATAGGTTGACCACGAATAACAAACGACAAGCCCACTAGACAAATGAAGCTAGAAATGTAGAGTGTAGATATGCATGTGGGAATATGTTGCTAACTTGCAGTACTCAAGAGGAGAGCTAGAAGAATACATGGTTTGTCGATAGTGGGTGCACCAACCACATGATTGGGAACAGAGAGATGTTATCACAACTTGATGAAACAATCAATTCTGAGATGAATATGGGGAACAACAGCAAGGTTCCTATAATGGATAAAGGAAAAATTATCATCCACACCAAGCAAGGTGAAAGTAAGCAGATCACTGATGTCTATTATATGCCTAGGTTGAAACACAACTTGCTAAGTGTTGGACAACTTGTGCATAAGGGGCACACTATTCAATTCAAAAATGGCATCAAAGATAAAGAGCATAGGAAAGTCGTAATTGTGTCCATGATAAATAACAAGATGTTTCCCCTTCATATCTAGAATGAACTATTGTTGTCACTTAGTGTAGTGGTGAAGGATGCTACATGGTTGTGGCATCTCAGATTCAGTGAAGCTCTTCTATGTAGAATAAACTAAATGAACATATTTGTCACTTGCTAACAACTAAATAGTGAACATGGTTTTGATCCACACCTAAGCATTGAAAGCTACATAAGAAGTAGGATAAAACAAAATTAGTCATGACTTCTCATATATATCATAAAATTGAAAAGATGTGAGGTTGAAAGAGACTTGATACTCTTTAAAAAAATAACTCAAGACTCAAGTCTAAATTTATTTATTAAATACCGATGCAGGAGCATCCGGAGGTGGCAGAGCAATCTTGCATCATCCAAAAATAATTTTTTTTTTCTAAGTGCTGGCGAGGGGATAAGCTGTCGCGATATCGCGACAGAAAAGGTGTCGCGATATCGCGACACTTTTGGAGAATGGGCGCCAAGGGGAAAAGTCATCGCGATATCGCGACACTTTTGGAGAATAGGCGCCAAGGAGAAGAGTTGTCGCGATATCGCGACACATTTTGAGCATAGGCGCCAAGGAGAAAAGTTGTCGCGATATCGCGACACATTTTGAGCATAGGCGCCAAGGAGAAAAGTTGTCGCGATATCGCGACACATTTTGAGGATAGGCGCCAAGGAGAAAAGTTGTCGCGATATCGTGACACATTTTGAGGATAGGCGCCAAGGAGAAAAGTTGTCACGATATCGTGACACATTTTGCGGATAGGCACCAAGGAGAAAAGTTGTCACGATTTCGTGACACATTTTGAGGATAGGCGCCAAGGAGAAAAGTTGTCACGATTTCACGACACATTTTGCGGATAGGCGCCGAGGAGAAAAGTTGTCACGATTTCGTGACACATTTTGCGGATGGGCGCCAAGGGGAAAGGTTGTCGCGATTTCGTGACATGTCGATTTCGACTGCGGGGAAGGCGAGTGAAGGTAGACTCACGATTTCGTGACATGTCATAGTTTCTGACCCGAAGGCGGAAAACGAGTGCTGAAGGCAGAGACGTCACGATTTCGTGACATGTCGCATTTTCACGGCCCGAAGACAAGGAGAGTACGGAGGGCCAGGATGTCACGATTTCGTGACATGTCACGGTTTCGCGGCCCGAAGGAGAGAATAGAGGCCGAGCACCAAAACGTCGCGATATCGCGACCGAAGAGGAGAGAGAGAGCAAGGAAGCGGAAAAGTTGCGATATCGCGACAGGTCGTTCACGACTCCACACGGGCAGGCGGCTGCAGAGGTCGATGCAGAAGGGCACGTGGCAGCAAAATACAGGTGTCTACAGAGCACTCCTGGGAATGATGATTCAGAGGGTCGATGGACAGAGGGTTGTAGAGCACTCCGCCATTCCATGCCATGATGATTCGAGGCACCTGGCAGCAATATGCAGGCGACGACAGAACATTCGTGTGGGCGGTTACAAACAAACTCCGTAGTCTATGTAATGATGTCCGAAGGGGGTCGGGTCCGATATAAGAAGCAGCTCATGCATTGTAAAGGGGTTGGCCATTTTGTAACTTCTGTAATTCGGATTTTAAGAGCATTGAATGAAATTCTCCTGGTTTTTCTGTGTGTAATCTCAGTCCTGCGTCAAGTGGTATCAGAGCCAGAAGGTTCTGAGTGCACGAACAGATCGTCGACCGTGAGGCAGTTTGCGCCAGGACTTGTGGTTGGGGTTTGTGAGGAAGTGAGCAGGATGCCTCCGTGAAGGAACCATGGTGGTGCGAGGAATAGGGGAGCAGAGGTCGATCTCAGAGCCTTGCAGAGGCAAGTGCAAGCCCTGCAGGAGGAATTGAGAAGAGGAGTTGAGCCAAGAAGAGAGGACCACAGTGAAGATGAAGTTTGGGAAGACGAGGGTCCATCTGATGAGGAAGAAGCATTGGATCCAGCAGAAGCTAGGCTGTATAGGGCCATATCCCAGATCGGGAAGAAGCCGAAGTTTGACGTCTCCACCTATTCTGGGAATCTCAATCCCGAGGAGTTGATAGATTGGATCAACGACATGGAGGAATATTTCGAGTATGAGGAGATCTCAGATCCAAATCGGATCAGGTTCACAAAAACAAAGTTGAAGGGACATGCTAGCATCTGGTGGAAAGGAGTACAGCTGGAGAGGAACAGGAGGGGAAAAGAAAAGATCACCAGGTGGGATCGGATGGTTGAGAAATTGAAGAGGCAATTCATCCCCGCCGACTATGAGTTGGATCTGTTGAGGAGGATGCAGAGTCTAAGGCAGGCGAGTAAATCTGTCAAGGAGTACACGGAGGAGTTCTACCAGATCTCGATTAGAACCGGCCATTCTGAGGCAAATAAGGAGAAGGTCGCCCGCTACATCAATGGATTAAGAACCACTATTCAAGAAGAGCTGAGTCTGGTTCGGATGAGCACGGTTGAGGATGCATACCAGTTTGCCTTAAAAGTGGAAGGGAAACTGAATAGGAGGTTTGAAGGTAAGCAGAGAGGAAAGGATCATGGTGGAAGAGCTGGTGGAAGGACCAGTGGAGGAAGATACAGAGATCTGGGGAAGACTGGTGAAGCAAGCAGTAGCCAGAACCAGAAAGAAGAGAAAGAGGAGAATACCCAACGCCCACGCAATCAGAACAACAACTACCCGAGAGGAAGAGGTAGGCCTGGGCATGGGTATGGGAGAGGTGTATTTCATGGAACCTGCTTCAATTGCGGGGAGGAAGGACATCGGGCATACAACTGCCCACAGCGCCAAGAAAGGCCAAATCGAAGACCTGAGGGTCGAGCCGTAGCCGCCGTAGCAGACGAAGGTGTCGAATCTGAGCACTCTGAGGAGGCAGAACGAGGGGAAGCGATGGTCATCAGGAGAGTCTTGTTGAATGAGGAAAAGAAGGCAGACCAGAGGAACAACCTATTCCGCACAAGATGCAAGTGCTCAGGCAAGGTCTGTAACATCATTATCGACAATGGTAGCACTAATAACTTGGTCTCTGAGGAGATGGTTGCCAAGTTGCAGCTTGAGAGAAGAAGACACCCGCATCCATATCGGATTGCATGGTTACAAAAGGACCATAGGGTGCTGGTCAGTGAGCAATGCCTGGTGAAGTTTAACATTGGGACTTACCGTGATGAGGTCCTGTGTGACATCCTGCCTATGGATGCATGTCACATGTTGCTTGGGAGACCATGGCAGTTTGATCGGAGTGCAGTACATGATGGTCGAGCCAATACGTATTCCTTGTCGAAGGATGGAGTTCGCCATAAGTTGAAACCCCTGAAGGAGGCGGACGAGAAGGTATGTAGCAGTGCTCGAGTCTGTCTAGTTGATGGAAGAAGATTTTTAGATGGCCTGAAGCCAGATCATATGTGCTATGCAATAATCCCTAGGGTTAGGGAAGAAGAATGCAAGGAGACCCCAGTGGAAGTCATGGGTCTGTTAGAGGAATTTCCAGATATCATTTCTGATAATGTTCCTGAGGGTTTACCACCTGTAAGGAAGATCAGTCACCACATAGACTTGGTGCCAGGGTCTAGCTTGCCCAATAAGGCCGCACACAGAATGACTCCTATGGAAACTGAGGAGCTGAATAGACAAGTTCAAGAGCTGCTAAAGAAGGGGTTGATTAGGGAGAGTCTTAGCCCGTGTGCAGTACCTGCAGTACTAGCACCCAAGAAGGATGGAGAGTGGAGAATGTGCACAGACTCTCGGGCAATTAACAAGATCACTATAAAATACAGATTCCCATTGCCAAGGATGGATGATATCATGGACTGTTTGAGTGGAGCTGAGTACTTCACAAAGATTGATCTGAAGAGTGGCTATCATCAGATCCGTATCAGAGAAGGGGATGAGTGGAAGACAACCTTCAAAACCAGAGAGGGTTTGTATGAGTGGTTGGTCATGCCATTTGGGCTAACCAATGCACCGAGTACATTCATGCGGTTGATGAATGAAGTCTTGAAGGAATTTTTAGGCAAATTTGTTATTGTCTACTTGGATGATATCTTGATATTTAGCAAAACCCTGGAGGAACACCTGATGCACATCAGGAGGGTTTTTGAGAAGCTGTGGGAGGAGCAGTTGCTGATAAATCTGAAGAAGTGTAACTTCGTAAAGAGGGAGTTAGTATACCTGGGATTTGTCATCTCAGCAGACGGTCTAAAAATGGACCCAAAAAAGGTGAGGGCTATCATAGAATGGCCTGCTCCAAGAAGCGTGACTGAGGTAAGATCGTTTCATGGTCTAGCCGGTTTTTATAGAAAGTTCATTAGAAATTTCAGCAGTATTTGCGCATCCCTTACGGAGACAATGAGGGGGAACAAGAAGGAATTTAAGTGGACAACCGGAGCAGACAAAAGCTTTGCTATGTTGAAGAAGAAGGTCACAGAGCAACCTGTCTTAGCACTTCCAGATTTCAATAAGGTATTTCAGGTAGACTGTGATGCTAGTGGTAGTGCCATAGGGGTCGTATTGAGTCAAGAGGGTAAGCCTGTCGCTTATTTTAGTGAGAAACTCAATGATGCCAGGAAGAAGTATTCGGTGTATGATCAGGAGTTCTATGCCATAGTTCAGGCTCTGAAGAAATGGAGGCATTATTTGTTGCCAAAGGAGTTTGTTCTGTATACTGATCATCAGGCACTACAGTATATTAACAGTCAAGGGAAGTTAAATCAGAGGCACCTAAAATGGGTTGAGTTCCTGCAGAGCTATACCTTTGTGCTGAAGCATCGGAGCGAAAGGTCCAATAGAGTGGCGGATGCCTTAAGTAGGAGGCAATGTTTATTGATGGAAATGAAGGTGGAAGTTGTAGGGTTTGCTGAGCTTAAGGGTTTGTACCCTGCAGATCCCGACTTCGCAGAAGCTTGGAAGGCCTGCACTACGCCTGTTACTTTGGACAGGACTAAGTGGCTAAACTTTCTGATCCAAGATGGAATGCTGTTCAGGGGAAACCAATTATGCATTCCACGGAGTTCAATGAGGGAGAATCTGATCAAGGAAAAGCACAGTGGAGGTTTGGCTGGACACTTTGGTCGAGACAAGACCATTTCCCTTGTTAATGAAAACTACTACTGGCCGCAGTTGCAACAGGATGTGACAAAATTCGTGCAAAGTTGTAGGATATGCCAGATGGCAAAAGGTGTGAGGCAGCATACTGGTTTATATCAACCACTACCTGTACCCGAAAGGCCATGGGAGGATATTAGTATGGATTTTGTTCTTGGTTTACCCAGGACGCAGAGGGGAAACGACTCCATACTTGTGGTGGTGGACAGGTTTTCAAAAATGGCTCACTTTATCCCCTGTCAGAAGACTAGTGATGCGGTCCATGTGGCAGGTTTATTTTTCAAGGAAGTGGTACGACTTCATGGGCTGCCAAAGAGTATTGTGTCGGACAGGGATTCCAAGTTTGTGGGGTATTTTTGGAGAACCCTTTGGAAGAAGTTGAAGACGGATTTGAAATTTAGTTCTGCATACCACCCACAGACAGATGGCCAAACAGAGGTGGTAAATAGAAGTTTGGGCAATCTATTACGATGCCTGGTCGGAGACAAGCCCAAGGGATGGGATTTAGTTTTGCCGTAGGCGAAATTCGCTTACAACAACTCTGTCAACAGGAGCACCAACAAATCTCCATTCCAGATAATTTATGGGAGCAGCCCAAGAAACGCTTCTGAGTTGAGAAGGATGGATACAAGAGAAAAATGCAGTGCTGAGGCCGAAGACTTTGCTGAACACCTGAAAGGCTTGCATGAGGAGGTGACAAGGCACATCACTAAGATGAATACTCAGTATAAGACCAGGGCAGACCAGAAGCACCGGGCTAAGGAGTTTGAAGTAGGAGATGCCGTCATGGTCCATCTAAGAAAAGAAAGGTTTCCTGCCAAGACCTATAACAAGCTAAAGATGAAGAAGTTTGGGCCATGCAGAATCATTGGAAAATGGGATTCGGGTAATGCATACGAGGTGGAGTTGCCGAGTGAACTTAACATCTCACCAGTTTTTAACATTTTGGATTTGGTCGAGTATCATGAAGGAGATAGCAGTGAAACACCAAGCCCAGATTTGTGGAGCATTCCAGCAGCCACCCCAGTCGCAGACGAGATAGAAGAAGTCCTTGATACGCGTGAGGGCCGAAGTACTCGGAATAGGTGCTATTCTGAATATTTGATCAAGTGGAAGGGCAGACCCGTAGAAGATGCGACTTGGTTGTCGAAGGCAGAGGTTGACCGCCTGGGTCTACCTCCCATAGAACATAAGTGAAGGTCACTTCTCAATTCACCCCGGGTGTCTGATGCAGGAGCATCCGGAGGTGGCAGAGCAATCTTGCATCATCCCAAAAATAATTTTTTTTCTAAGTGCTGGCGAGGGGATAAGCTGTCGCGATATCACGACAGAAAAGGTGTCACGATATCGCGACACTTTTGGAGAATAGGCGCCAAGGGGAAAAGTCATCGCGATATCGTGACACTTTTGGAGAATAGGCGCCAAGGGGAAAAGTTGTCGCGATATCGCGACACTTTTGGAGAATAGGCGCCAAGGAGAAAAGTTGTCACGATATCGTGACACATTTTGAGAATAGGCACCAAGGAGAAAAGTTGTCACGATATCGTGACACATTTTGAAATGAAGCGCCAAGGAGAAAAGTTGTCGCGATATCGTGACACATTTTGAGATAGAAGCACCAAGGGGAAAATTGTCGCGATATCGTGACACATTTTGAGATAAGCGTCGAGGAGAAAAGTTGTCACGATATCGTGACACATTTTGCGGATAGAGCACCAAGGAGAAAATTTGTCATGATTTCGTGACACATTTTGAGGATAGGCGCCAAGGAGAAAAGTTGTCGCGATTTCGTGACACATTTTGCGGATAGGCGTCGAGGAGAAAAGTTGTCACGATTTCGCGACACATTTTGCGGATAGGCGCCAAGGAGAAAAGTTGTCGCGATTTCGTGACACATTTTGGGCGAGAGTGAAAGGAAAAGATGTCATGATTTCATGACATGTCACGGTTTCATGACCCGAAGGCGAAAAACGAGTGCTAAAGGCAGAGACGTCATGATTTTGTGACATGTCACGTTTTCGCGGCCCAAAGATAGAAGGAGAGTACGGAGGGCCAGGATGTCACGATTTCGTGACATGTCACGGTTTCGCGGCCCGAAGGAGAGAATAGAGGCCGAGCACCAAAACGTCGCGATATCACGACCGAAGAGGAGAGAGAGAGCAAGGAAGCGAAAATGTCACGATATCGCGGCAGGTCGTTCACGACTCCACACGGGCAGGCGGCTGCAGAGGTCGGTGCAGAAGGGCACGTGGCAGCAAAATACAGGTGTCTACAGAGCACTCCTGGGAATGATGATTCAGAGGGTCGATGGACAAGGGGTTGCAGAGCACTCCGCCATTACATGCCATGATGATTCAAGGCACTTGGCAGCAATATGCAGGCGGCGACAGAACATTCATGTGGGCGGTTACAAACAAACTCCGCAGTCTGTGTAATGATGTCCGAAGGGGGTCGGGTCCGATATAAGAAGCAGCTCATGCATTGTAAAGGGGTTGGCCATTTTGTAACTTCTGTAATTCGGATTTTAAGAGCATTGAATGAAATTCTCCTGGTTTTTCTGTGTATAATCTCAGTCCTGCATCAATACCTTAGGATCTTTGATTGATATCCTATCCTACATTTAGTATATAACAAACATAAGATTCATACATAATCAATTCCATTAGATTCAAGGTATCTAAAACTAGAGCTTCCACTACAACTAGTGTTAATGCACCAACGATATCCCTTGTTGCTATGGCCTTTAAAATTGAGGTCCATTAGGTTGTATGGTTCCCTTTTTTATTATATAACTGGTGGTATTATTTTGGGTCTCTTATAAACCTATGCAAGTTGTATAATTAAGCTTGGAGGTGTGGTAGATGACCCACATGGTTGCTATGTGTTCAAACCTTGGACAATGATGAATTTATGATGTCCACTGAATGAATAATCAATGAATTGCACAACATAGAAAGTCTCCCTCCATTTTCTTTTGTTGCAAAATGGTTCCAATCATAGAAATGGAAGATTAATGATGTACACGACCTTGTTTTTTTGTCAATCACTTTATTTTTAGGGGTTGGCATATATTGTTAGGCATACTTGACCCATGGATTAAATAGACTTAAGAATTTTTTTGGCCTCCTTAGCATCTTGAGCCAATGCCTATCATTGATCAATGATCATATGGTCCATATGGTTTGAAAGCTTTGTTGATATTTTATGAATAATAAAAATAATGCCCACCATAAATTTGAATTTCAATGACATGGTTCATCTCTTTTATTTTTTCCTCCATTTATCACTTTCTTTTAGGCTCTCTTTCAATACTTGGCTAATGCAAATATATTTTCTTTGTGTAGTGACTTTTCACTACACAAAGATTACAAAATGATGATTAGATACAAAAGTGGCATACCCATTCAAAATATACCCACATTCAAGACTTAGAAATGAAATACAATTGGATGTTCTAAAACTCATCACAATCATTG
Organism: Wollemia nobilis; assembly: GCA_028583015.1. Taxonomy (NCBI): domain Eukaryota; kingdom Viridiplantae; phylum Streptophyta; class Pinopsida; order Araucariales; family Araucariaceae; genus Wollemia; species Wollemia nobilis. The sequence continues at coordinate 7,198,335 of JAQPPZ010016858.1, read as the reverse complement.
TTAATATTTTTAAGTCCAAATGTGAAAGGAAGTCCAAACATCACAATCCCAAAGCATTGCTTCTTGATATTTTGATAGAAATAACTTCAAACTCTCACAAGAATAAATTAACTAAAAAATATGACAATGGTTGTGTATGAATATTATAAATGTTTTTATTTATTTCTTTGTATCTCAAGTGCCAAAGTGCTAAATAGTTCACAACCAATTTCAAGAAAATAAATAGGGTTGGGATAGAAGTTTTTTAAAAGGGAGTGCAAAACTTTCGTTACAAATTTAGAACATATAGAATGCTTTGTACTCAATTAGCTAACATTTGTTTTTTATTGATATCACCATTTTAAATCACTTGGGCTTAGAATTATTATCAACCAAAAATTCTTGGGCCTAACCAAATTTAATTTCTAGGTATAATTCCTTATAATACAATTTCCAAAGTTAAATAAAAATATTTAATTAAATTCCAACATCATTTTTCAACTATTGTCCTAAAATTCTATCATACAATATATTGAAGCACAACTTTATGAATCATTTTCCATATTTAAAATTAATATGTATATTTGGGATATAAGTATATTGAATTCATTTATTTAATCCACAAGATATTATGACTATTCTCTTCCTTTAATAAACTTTAAAATCAATTCATTCACAAAAAAAATTATTCCTTGTATACAATTAAAAAAAGTGATCCCCAAACTCTTTATGCACTCAAGGAATAAATAATATATATTTTTTGAGCAGCGATGAGCGGGAAGGTAGCGACGGGAGGGCACGGGAGCGGGAGCGCCAGCACTGTGAACCTGGGCACCGACAAGTTGGAGGGCCGCAGCAAGGCAGAGGGAGGGCAGTCAGAGAATGGAGGCTCGACGGAGTTACCCGAAGATGGAGGCAGACGCGGGAAGGATCCGCCTGACAAAGGGAGAGACTGCCAACAGAAATCGTATGCAGAGGCAGCGGCTTCTGAAACCCCAAATGGTATTTTCACTAAGGACCTCTTTCCGTCTGGGGATGAACTGGACATCCCGGAGGAAATCCTATCAAGTTTCATCGAATTTGAAAAATTTACCCTAATCGGGAAGTTTATTGGAGGGCGTCCCGATATGGAGACCATCCGCAGGTGGGCGGCAAGAAAATGGCGGACCTCGGGTCATATGGAGCTGGCTGCCCTATCCTGAGGTTTTTTCACAATTAGGCTAAATAATGCGGAGGATTACTATAAAATTTTGGCTGGGGGCCCTTGGTTTCTGGGACGCAGGAGTCTCTTTCTCAGGAAGTGGGGGATGGATTTTAACCCCGAAACCCAGAGTATTAATATTGCCCCAATATGGGTTAGGCTATCGAACCTTCCCATTTTTTGCTGGCATGAAAATGTTATCAGGGGTATCGCCCGTTCCATTGGTGAGTTGGTCACCATTGACCCTCCCACTCGGGCCCGAACCAGATTTGTCCAAGCTCGCTTCTGTGTCCTGGCGGATTTGGAGGCGAACCTTCCATCCTCCATCACTCTTCGGTCTGGAGGCTCCGTTCTTCATAAGCAAGTCATTAACTATGAAAATAGACCGGCCTTTTGCCCCCGGTGCAGTTCCCAGGGGCATCTTCAGTCAAATTGTCCTCTTCAAAAGTCGGGGATGAAGGGTGGGGCTTCTGGAAACCCCCCGGAGCAAGAAGGAAAACAATCGAAACACCCTGTAGCGATAGTGCCTGAGTCTCCAGATCCTTCTAGGGTTCTCCCCGAGTCGGACATCGTTCTGTGCAATGCAAGTTCCCAACCAGAACCTCAAGTGGAAAAGGATCAGTCTCCTTCCCGTATGTCTGCTCAGGCTGATTCCCCTATTTGTCAAAACCAGAAACCTCCCGAGTCCCTGCTGGAAGAGTATCTGTTGGGCAAGAGGGACGAACAACATGGCAACATTAGTCCACGAAACACTAGAAGCCGAAAGCAAGGGGTGGATTTCGGCTATGAAAGAAAATAGGGGCGACCTCCTAACAAAGAAAGAAGGGATAAGGAAACGACAATAGACATTGCAAATGGATCCCAGCGGTTGCTTTTTCAAGAAGATTTCGACTCCCTGGTGGGTGATTCGTCTGTCCCAAAACCTCCCATCCAGCAGGGAAAGGGAGGCAAGAAAGTCTTTAAAATGTCCAGATGAAAATCCTCTCATGGAATGTGAGAGGTCTTAACGGAGCGGCCAAACGTAGGGTGGTGGCCGATCTCCAAAAGAAGTCTAACCCATCCATCCTCATTTTGTAGGAGACTAAGTCTGATGCCTCTGCCTCTGTCAAGGTTGCCAGGGCCATTTGGGCCAAGGCCAAATTCCTTTCCAGCCCTGCAATAGGTTCTGCAGGCGGTCTCATGGTGCTGTGGGACTCTGACAAGGTCGAGGGTAGTCTTCTATCGGCTTCCAACAGGACTATCAATGTCCTGTTTCACTCCAAGGTTGATAATTTTTCATGGATTTTGACCAATGTTTACGCCTCGAACTCTACTTCGGAGCGAGCCGAGTTGTGGAAAACCATCTCTCTCGATGAGGGAAAGTTTTAGTGACTTCCCGTGGGTTGTGGGAGGGGATTTCAATTGCCCTCTTCATCCCTCTGAAAAGAAGGGAGGCGCTGAGCTGGCCAGCCGTAGCATGGAGGATTTCAGAGATTTTGTTTCATCCAATAATCTGCTAGACATCAAACTTAAGGGGGCATCCTTCACCTGGAGCAACAGGAGGATTGGGAGCAATCTCATCCAGGTCAAGCTCGACCGGTTCCTCATTTCCCACGAAGCTATTCCCTTCCTCGACGCTGCAACTCTCTCAGCTTTGCCAAGAATCGGGTCGGACCATAATCCCATTCTGTTAGAGGCCACTGGCGGGCCTAGGTTTAAGATCCCTTTCAGATTTGAGTCCATGTGGATTTCCCACAAGGATTTCAAATAGTTGGTTTCGAAATGGTGGCAGGTGACGGTGGTTGGTTCAGCATCCAAAATACTGGCCCTAAAACTTAAGATGATTAAAAAGAACTTAAAGGCATGGAATAAGGAGGTTTTTGGCAACATTTTTGAGTCTAAAAGGTCCATCTCTGAGTGCTTGAAGAGTTTAGAGGAAAATATGGAGGTCGAAGGGTATTCTAAAGGCCTCAGAGAGGAGGAACGGAGCCTCCTGGTGGACTATCATTCCATTCTTGCCAGTGAGGAAACATTTTGGCGTCAGAAGTCCAGGGATCTCTGGCTGAAGAGCGGTGATTCAAATTCAAAGTTTTTCCATGCGTCTACCATGAGACACAGGGGGCCAACAAGATCAGACAGGTGCTGTGTAAGGATGGGCGCACTACCAGGGAGATTGAGGAAATTCAAAGCGAAGCAGTCGATTTCTTCCAGGATTTGCTGGGTGCTCCTCCTGATAGCGTCCTCCAAGTTCAGAAATCCTTGCTTGCTAATTTCCCTACCAAAGTCCCCCATGAGGCAAGTATTAAACTCCTGGAACCTTTTTCCCATTCCGAGATTAAGGATGCTCTTTTTTCCATGCAACCAGATAAGGCCCCCGGCCTGATGGGTTCCCCCCCGATTCTTTCAAGTTATGTGGGATGTTGTGGGGCCTGATGTCTGCGAGGCTATCTTAGAAATCCAAGCATCAAGATCCATCCATCCGAAGCTCAACTCTACCTTCCTAGCTCTCATTCCTAAGTCGCCCGCCTGCAAAAGTTTTTCTGACTATCGTCCCATAAGCCTCTGCAATGTTTTCTACAAGATTCTTACCAAGACCATTGCCAATCGTCTGAGATCCCTCCTCCCCTCTTTGGTAGGTTCAGCTCAGGGGAGCACCGTTAAGGGTAGAAACATCCTTGACGACGTCATTACTATTCACGAAACCCTCCATACTGCCCAATGTTCCAAGAATGCTGCGCTTTTCCTTAAACTAGACATGAATAAAGCTTTTGACAGAGTGGACAGGAGGTTCCTCTGTGTTGTCCTTTGCAAGTTGGGCTTCCATCATCACTGGATTGACCTTGTGAATAGTTGCATTTCCACTCCATCCTTTTCTATGCTGATCAACGGGTCCCCCACTGGATTCTTCCAGAGTGCTCGTGGCCTCAGACAAGGTGATCCTCTGTCTCCTATTTTATTCATTCTTTTGGCAGAGGTCCTTAGCTGGTCTTTGAATGAAGCCCTCCGTCGAAGCAAGATTTTTGGCATTCTGCCTACTTCCAGAGTTGATCCTGTCACTCACCAACAGTTTGTGGATGACACGCTCATATCCACTGGAGCGTCTGTCACTCAGGCCAAATCTATCAAGCGCATTCTGTCCCGGTATGAGAAGGCTTCTGGCCAAAAAGTTAATTATTTGAAGAGCAAAATTTATTTTGTTAATACCCCTCTGCGTAGGCAAATTCGCATTGCCAGAATCCTCGAATGCACTATTGATTCCCTGCCTGCAACTTATTTGGGGTTGCCGCTAGTTTGCAATGGGCGAGGCGGTGGGAACATCTGGAATTCGATTTTGGAACGGCTTCATAAGAAACTCAACACTTGGAAAGGCAAATTGCTATCTCAAGCTGGGAAGGCAACCCTCACCAAAGCCTGTCTTCAAGGAATTCCCACCTATTTCATGTCTGTTTTCATGCTTCCTGTGTTTATCCATTCCAAAATCGAGCAGATTCAAAGGAATTTTCTCTGGTCCGGCAACAAAGAAAAATCCAGAATTCCTCTGGTGGCGTGGGATAAGGTTTGCCTTCGAAAGGACCAAGGGGGCATGGGATTGAGAAGATCCAAGCTCATGAACACTGCCTTAATTGCCAAACATGCTTGGAGAATTCTTATTAATGCATCGGCGGAATGGGTCAATATAGTTAAAAGAAAGTATCTTGGGGAAAATTCTCTCCTGGAAGCTGAGTCTCCTCATGAAGCTTCGGCTTTCTGGAAGACGGTGCTTCAGGGCCGTTCGGTGATTAACAGGGGTGCTCGTTGGATCTTGGGGGATGGATCCACGATCCTTTTTTGGAGAGACAGGTGGGCTACAGATGAAGCTCTCACTGTAAATCAGAACTTGGCTGGCTTGAGGGCCCAGATTGATCCAAACAATCATCTCAAGGTTTCGGATTGCATTGACCGGAGTTCCCTTCCCCCTCGGTGGAAACTTTCGATGGTGGATGGGTTTGATAATGAGGTGAATTTCTTGTACAGTGTCCTCCAATCGGTGTTAATTCCTTCGGTCATAAGAGACGACAGAATTATTTGGAGCAACACGCAGGATGGGCGGTTTTCTGTTAAGTCCGCTTATGATCTTCTGTCGTGTGAGGCTGTTGTGGACCCCCGATGGAAAGCAATTTGGAGGAAAGGGATTATTCCTAAGATAAATTACTTTGCTTGGATTGCCTTTTATAACAAAGCCCTTACCATAGACAATCTCCACAAGAGAGGCCTTGCAATTCCCAACAGGTGCTATCTTTGCTTAGCTGACTGTGAAACATCCGATCACTTATTTTTGCATTGCCCCTTTTCCCATTCGGTCCTAAGTTGTGTGTTGTCTTCCTTCCAAGTACTCTGGTGCTCCCCTCGCTCTCTTAAAGATGCCTTCCTCCAATGGCCCAAGCCCTTTAAGAATTCTAAGCTTCGATTCCTTTGTGAGGTTGCCTTTCACCATTCCATCTGGAAAATTTGGTTGGAGCGTAATGCTAGAGTCTTCGGCAAGATCCCTAGAATGGCTCCCTCTGTTGCCCAACGGGCCTTATCCTTTGTTGTCGAGAATTCAAAAACTATTCCCAGCTCCCGCCCTCACAATCCTTGGGAGGCAATTATTTTCAAAAGACTGGACCTTGGCTCCTCTTCCAGAGTTGACTCAGTGAATGGCCGCAGGGAGGTCACTTGGACCAAACCTCCTTTGGGATGGATCAAACTTAATTTTTACGGGGCTGCTAAAGGCAACCCGGGACCCGCTGGTTTCGGGGGCTTGTCAGGGACCATAATGGGAAGCTGATCTTGGCCTACTATGAAAATCTGGGCCCTCAGACCAATCATTTTGTCGAAGCCCGTGGTGTGTTGAAAGGGTTGCAGGTCATATCGAATGATCCTAGGCCTTTAATTATTGAAGGCGATTCTCTAAACATTATCAACTACCTTCGTGGCTCCAAAGACCCATCGTGGCGGGTCCTGAATATCATCCTCGAGGCTAGGATGCTCCTCTCTCGACGTGCCAGGTGGGAGGCGGGGCACATCTACAGAGAAGGTAACCGGGTGGCGGATCACTTGGCCAACAAAGGACTGATGACCACGTGCCCGGTTGTTTGGCGTTCTCGTTTCCCAACCGAGGTGGACAGTTTGGCCAAGGCAGATATTCCCTCATGATGAAGAATTTGTATCATAGGTCTTCTCCCAAAGTTTGTTGATATATTGTCTTCGGCTATTATTCTGTTTTAATGTATTTCAAGATCAAGATTTCCAGGACTGTCCGCGTCTTCTGGGGCCCTCGGGCATTTTGTATTTCCCTGTCTTTTTTATGAACTGCTCTATTTACCCAGCCATCCGACATGAAATATCTTTTAGCAAGGCTGATTTTGTACATAAGGTTTTGGGATCCTTTATAAAAACCCACAATTAATCTATTATTATAATTACCAAAAAAAAAATAATATATATTTTTCATGGTAACGATACCATAATATTCATAGAAAAACATGTGAATCATTGTCTTCATCATTCTTGTGATCACACAAATCAAAATATTCATGTTTATGCATCCCTTTTACATTGAGGGGGCATATATGAGACCTAGTGATCTAGTTTAATACGTTAATAAAATATAAACCGAGGGTTTAAAGGTGATAATCCTATCCTAAATGCAATATTTGGTGATGGATACAAAATGCAAGTGCAAAAAAGGTGCAATAATACAAGATCCTATGCCAGTTAATGCTTTTCTTTGAATGCTTGCAAAAATAGATTTTTTTCTTGATTTTAGGAAATGAGATAAGGAGATATAAAATCAAAGAAGTCTATCCTAAAGTGCGACTACAAGAATTTTGTTTTCATTGTCTAAATGCTAAAAAAACCCCAAGATTTTTCCCTCTACTAAAAATCCAGAAAGTATTCAATTCATCAATTACTCTTTACAAGTTTTATAAAAAGTAAAATGAAAGGTTATGAAATGATGAATTCAATAAAATTGTCTTAAATCTTGATTATTCTACTTTCAATTTTTGTAATGATGCAACAATTGTAAGCCCATTATTACTTTCCAATGATTTTGTAACAAAAATGCAAAGTTGACCCCTTTTGAAAAAGATTTCACAAAACTTCCTAAATGATTACAAAATAGAAAAAGAAACCTAATCCTACTTATCTATGACTAAAATAGTGTATAAATTGCGAAGTTAGTACCTAATTTTATAGCTAACATAGAAGCACCATAATATGACATAAGTGTTGTAGGTTCAAAAGTACCACTAAATACTAAAATTACTACCAAATCATAGAAGCATCATACAAAAGTGCCATAGTGCTTTCATAGGGCTTAAATGCTATCATTTTAATATTTTTAAAGTGTCACTCTTTAGAAAAACATATGTTTGTTTATACCATTGGAAACCTCTTTCTAAACCCATTCTAAAGGTACTATTTGATATTCTCACAATGACACTGAGAGGGGGGGGGTGAATCAGTGTAACTACTTAAAAACTTAAATCTGCAACTTTTAAAACTAATGATGCAAGCTTGAAACTAAATAATGCAAGTATCACACAAGAGCATCACACAACACAAAATTTTACGAGGTTCACCGATGTGGCTACTCCTCAAAGAATGACTGTTTGGACTTCAATCCAAATCCAGTCTTTGCAAGGATTCAATATTTACAATTGTTTACCAACACCCACTGGAAGGAGCACCAACCCCTGATTTATCTGCTGCAATAGATAGGAGCACCAACCCCTTTTTCCAAGCACCAACTTGGATTTCTATTTTGCTAGATAAAATGGACATAAAAATGCCTTCTCTTTTGCAAGACCCTTACTGGTCTATAGCACATTCAAAAATCTCACAGAAGCATAGAGAGAATTGTTAGAGACTCAATATCTTCTTTTCAAATCTAAAACCTCTCTCTTGAATTTTCAATAGAATTGCAGGTTTTTATCCAAGGCTGTTTTCTTACAGCACCCTTGCTTACTGAGACCTTTTTAAAATTCACAATAAAAACACAGTCGCAGTAACCTTCTCACTATGCCAACTCGATCCTTTTATGCTTGAGTTCTTCGAACGGCTCGATTTCGAACGGTTCAATTTTCCCTCCAACTTTTCATGCATCTTCGGCTACGAACAATGTGTCAAACCCTCTCTGACACGTTCTGCCATTTAGCCGCTTTCTTTCTATCCAGTTCTGACATTCTTCTCTGTACATTCTGACGGCCTTTTCTGATAGCCTTTTTCTGCGTATCTTGACAGGCTTTTTGCGTATCTCGGCGTTCTGTTATTCTTCTTTCTTCACTTTTGAATTCTGTGCTACCTTTTACTTCTGCACGCGATTATGATTTCTTGATATACGCAACCCGTTAATTAATTTCTCTTTAAACGTGATTCTCGGTATACTCATCCCTGTGACAGTTGTTCTGTCTTTAAAGTTTAGTTCCGTAGCTTCCCATGTAACTGCCACCTTTCCCAGTCATGCTGTATCACGGCCCTGCAACAGCCGTTCTTTTCTTAAATGCACATGCTTCGTAACTTACATTTTAACTTTAGTTAACTGCAGCATGAATTTCTCCTCTGCAATCTCACCATCTGTCACTTGGAACTGCAGATCTAACTCTGGTTAATTTTTCGTAACTGGCGTCTTTTTGACACCTGTCGCAATGCATGTATCTTTGACTTTTTCCCGCCAAAACATTACCTGTCGTGATATCGCGACGTTTTCCGCTTTGCTGACGTCATCCTCAACTTTGTCGCGATATCGCGACACTTTCGGCTTCCTGAGGCTTCTCTGGCAACTTGTCGCGATATCGCGACATTTTTGGTTTTGCTGACGTCATCCTCTAAGATGTCGCGAAATCGCGACGTTTCTGGCTTCATGAGGCTTCTCTGGAAACATGTCGCGAAATCGCGACATTTTCTGTCTTGCTGACGTCATCCGCTAAGGTGTCGCGAAATCGCGACGTTTCTGGCTTGCAATGGCTCTTCGTTCATCCTGTCGCGAAATCGCGACACATTTTGTTTTTGCTGACGTCATCTTCATAGATGTCGCGAAATCGCGACGCTTTCGGCTTCCAACAGCTTTCCTTTCATCCTGTCATGAAATCGTGACACTTTTCAATTTTGCTGACGTCATCATCCATGCTGTCGTGAAATCGCGACACTTCCGCTTCCGTACACTCTTCTTGCCGGAAAAGGAACATGTCATGAAATCGCGACGCTTGGCTCTTCGACGTCATCATCCTCCTTGTCATGAAATTGCGACGCTTTCGACTCTTGCTGATGTCAATCAATCTTCTTGTCGCGAAATCGTGACGCTTCTGGCTTCCGTACACTCTTTGCTCCATGCAGTAGCGAAATCGCTACAACTTTTTTGCCTTGTGCTTTTACCTTGTCTTTTTTCATGAAATTTTGACTTGTAATATCATTGCTGCATCTTTCAGTTCTACACTTTTGACTAGTAGCGAAATCGCTACACCTTAGTTTCCCTCTGTTCCAACATGTAGCGCCATCGCTACACCTTATTTTCTCTTTGTTTCAACTGTAGCGAAATCGCTACACCTCCCGCATTATGCATTTTTAACCTGTAGCGAAATCGCTACACCTCATATGCATTTTTAACAGTCCCTTTTACGAACGCTACCCTTTTCATTTTCAACCTGTAGCGAAATCGCTACACCTTTTTATCTTGCACTTTGACCATGTAGCGAAATCGCTACATCTTTCTCCTTGCAACTCGAATTACTATCTTTTGTTTCAAGCTTGTAGCGAAATCGCTACGCTTTTCTTACTTGGTGCTTTTTCTTTGCTTATGCTGGCGAAACTCAGATATGTAGCGAAATCGCTACAACTTCTTCATCAACTTTCTCTCTCCTCCCATATGTCGCGAAATCGTGACATTTTTCATCCTTGGTGCCTTTGCTTCAAACTTGTCGCGAAATCGCGATAGTTTCTCATTTTTCAAATTTTTCTTCATCTTCTCTCTCCTCAGACATGTCGCGAAATCGTGACATTTTGGCATGCTTTTTCTCTCTCCTCGGATATGTCGCGAAATCGCGACAGTTTTCAATGCATTTTCTCTCTCCTCGGATATGTCGCGAAATCGCGACAGGAAACATGTCGCGATATCGCGACAGTTTTCTTCCTTGTCTTTTTTTGCAAATTTCTGGATCTGGGTCCCCTCTGTTTTTCTTGAGATTTTCTGCACTTGATCTGACTGACCTCTGAACTGCTTCAACTGCATCACTCTGTCTGTGTTGACAACAATTACAATCCTTTTGCACTGCTTTTGCTGCACCTTGCTCAACAATCTCCCCCTTTGGAATTGTTGGCAACACTTTGTAGCCTTGCTCAAATTCTTCTCCCCCTTTGCCAATAATGCCAAAGGGCTGCTGCAGACTCCCCCTGAGTCTATGCACAACATTCTCAGGCATAAATAACTTGAATGCTCCCCCTGAGAATGTATTTCCCATAGCTAGTCAGTGCTTGGGAAGTGTGACTACTCCCAACTTCTTCCGAAGGTATTCAAATACTTCCTTTGGTAAAGGTTTGGTGAATATGTCTGCTACTTGCTCTGTAGTGGGAACAAACTCCAATCTGACCTCTCCTTCCGCAACCTTATCCTTCAAGAAGTGATACCGGATTGCAATATGTTTGGTGCGGGAATGCATTACCGGATTCTTTGAAATGTTGATTGCACTAGTGTTGTCACATTTGACTGAAATGGGCTCATTGAAGTGAATGCCTAGATCTTTCAATGTTTGTCTCATCCATAGTATTTGTGTACAGCATGTAGTAGCTGCAATGTATTCGGCCTCGACTGTGGATAAAGAGACTGATTCTTGCTTCTTACTGTGCCATGCAACCAATTTGTTTCCAAGAAAGAATGCTCCTCCACTTGTGCTTTTTCTGTCATCAATGCATCCTGCCCAATCAGCATCAGAGTATGCAAAGAGAGTGAAGTCTTTTCCTTTTGGATACCACAGCCCATACTCCATAGTACCTTTGAGATACCTAAAAATCCTTTTCACTGCTGTCACATGAGTCTCTTTTGGGCTAGCCTGAAATCTTGCAACCATGCAAACAGACTTGTAAGATATCCGGTCTAGTGGTTGTCAAATACAGCAGGCTCCCAATCATTGATCCGTACATTGTTTGATCAACATCCGGAGATTTATCATCCTTGCTCAACTTGCAGCTTGTTGTCATGGGGGTGCTCACTGGTTTACTATCTTCCATAGTGAACTTTTTCAGCATTTCTTTCACATATTTAATTTGAGAGATAAAAATTCCCTTTTCTGTTTGATTAACTTGTAATCCAAGGAAATATGAAAGTTCACCTATCATAGACATTTCAAACTCCTTCTGCATTTTGTTTGCTATGTCTTTGCATGATTCATCATTGCTACTTCCAAAAATTATATCATCTACATAAACAACAAGAACAATGAAATTGCCATTTTCAGTTTTCACATATAAATTGCTATCCACCATACCTTTCTTGAATCCTTGCTTAGTGAGATAGTTGTCCAGTCTTGCATACCAAGCTCTAGGTGCTTGTTTCAAGCCATACAATGCTTTCTTCAGCTTGCAAACAAAGTCAGGATTATCACAAAGTTGAAAACCATCATGCTGTTCAATATATACTTCTTCTTCAAGATTTCCATTCAAAAATGCTGATTTTACATCCATCTGATAAACCTTGAAATTCTTATGAACAACTAAAGCCAAAAATAGTCTTATTGCTTCAAGTCTGGCCACGGGTGCAAAAGTTTCTTCAAAATCAATCCCCTCAACTTGGGCATATCCCTTACAGACTAATCTTGCTTTATTCCTTACCACCTGTCCATCTTCATTCAGTTTGTTTCTAAATATCCATTTAGTACCAATTATGTTTTTATTTTCAGGCCTTGGTACCAATTCCCAGGTTTTGTTTTTCTCAATTTGATCTAGTTCTTCATTTATTGCTTCCATCCAGCTTTCATCCGTGCTTGCTTCAATAATATTCTTGGGCTCAATACTCGGATAACGGAGAATAGTTATTTACTACTCTTCTTCTTGTCCGAATGCCAACCGTAGGGTCCCCAATAATCTGCTCTTTGGGATGATTTTTCTCGCCAACCGCTCGTTCCGTATTTTCTATTTTCATCTCTTTCTAAGTCCTCTGAATCTGATTTCTGTCTCTCTTATTTTTCTTGATCTTCATCTTCTTCAATAAATTCTTCATAGGTTGGGTAGTTTTCATTATTGCTGATTTCTTGTTTCCCGCCTTCATCAACCTTCACATCCGCACTCTCCACTATTTTCTTAAGTCTTTTGTTGTAGCATGTATAGGCTTTGCTTTTAGTTGAGTACCCAAGGAATATTCCTTCATCAGCTCTGTCTTCAAACTTGCCAAGATTGCTTTCAGTTCTTTTAATGTAACACTTGTTGCCGAACACTTTGAAGTACTTTGTTGTAGCCTTTTTGCCAAACCACAGTTCATATGGTGTTTTGTTTTCATGCGGCCTCAACATACATCTATTCTGAATGTAGACTGCAGTATGAACTGCCTCTTTCCAGAATCTGTCAGCAATTTTGCTCTCTGTTAACATGGTTCTTGCCATTTCCTGCACAGTTCTGTTCTTTCTTTCAACTACCCCATTCTGTTGAGGTGTTCTTGCCGTCGAGAACTCGTCTTCTTATTCCATGTTTTTCACAGAATTCAGCAAACTCATTAGAAATAAACTCTCCTCCTCTATCAGATCTCAAACATTTAATTCTTTTTCCAGATTGATTTTCAACAAGATTTTTGAAGGTTTTAAACATTTCAAAGGCTTCTGACTTCTGTTTCGTAAAGAGTACCCATGTCATTCTGGAAAAATCATCAATACACAGCATAAAATATTTGTATCCATTTATGCTTTCTGTCCTCATGGGACCACACAAATCAGTGTGAATCAGTTCTAGTGGCTTGCTTGTGAAGTACTCTTTTGCTTTGAAGGTAGATCTGGTTTGCTTCCCCTTTTGGCACGACTCACAAATGTTGTTTGATGGTTTGCCAATAGTGGGTATGTCTCTTACTGCTTTTTTCGAGCTGATTTTTACCAGATTATCAAAGCTTATGTGACCGAGTCTTTTATGCCACAACCAGTTTTCTTCTTCCTGTCCAACTAAGCAAGCTCCCTCTGAAGTCTCCGAGAGAGTATACAAATTTCCAGAAGTTCTCAGTCCAGTGGCTATTAACTTTCCATTTGTTGTCTTTCTTACTTCACAGCCCTCCTTCTTGAAAATTACTTCATGACCTTTGTCACAAATCTGACTTACACTCAGTAGGTTATGTTTCAGTCCTACCACAAAAAGAACTTCCTTAGAGTTGATTTTACCGTCACTTAACTTAACTGATCCTTTACCCACTATCTTTGCTCCATCATTGTTTCCGAATTTCACAGAACCACCTTCGTATGTCTGCAGCTTATCAAACTTCTGTTTGTCTCCCGTCATGTGATCGGAGCATCCACCGTCTAGAATCCAGGGAGCAGATTTATTTTGTGCTTTGAGAGCTGTTTGAACGATCAGGGATTCTTTGTCTTTCTTCGGTTGTCCCTTTTCTTTCCACTGAGTTTTGACAGCAGATCTGGTTACTTTCTTCACCTTCTCCCTTTCATTGTGCTGTGACAGTTTTTCGGGAAATTTTTTGTTCTGTGTTGATCCAGTTGATCGAAACTTTCTTCCCTGGTATTTATTTCCTGCAAAAGAGCTACGACAATTTCTTGCAATATGGCCGAAGTTACGACAGTTATAACATTCTACAACATAATCTATCAGAGGTGAAAAATTATTTCTGCTAGTGAAATTTCTTTGTTCTATATTATATCTACAACTAGAAATTTTATGACCATATGCATTGCACTTAAAACAATAACCAGAAAAGGAACGAGTGTACCTGGAAATGGATGTTGCCATGTGGAGGTAGGAGCCATGGGTCTTCTTCTTCTTTGATGAGAGACTTTGGTGAATCCATCATTTGCAGCACTCCTTTCGAGCTTGGATTTGTTGTTTTCTTTTGCATGATACGGTTTATCTTGATCAACTCTAATCTTGTCTTTATTATTTACTGGATCTACTATTATAGCCTTTGAGTCCTTTGAGGTTTCTCCTTCATCAAAGCCCAAGCCAAACTTGATACCAGTGGGCCTTTGATTATTTAACATTTTGTTCAGTTTCTCAGAACTGTCTTCAAATTTTTGATGACAGCTTCGCTTTCCGATTCATTTCTTCTAGTCGCAGCCTTAATCCAACTATTTCCTCTTCCAGGTTTATTGCTCTCATTTATTTTCATGGTCAGCTGAGCTTCAACATCTTCAGACCTTTTCTTGTATTCTTCAGTTTGTACTTTCAAACTTATTATTACATTGCTGGCCTCCTCAAATTTTCTTGTAATCTTTTTATTTCTTTTCCTTTCTGCACTTAACTCTTCAAGAGCAGCAATTAACTCACCTTCCAGATCTATCTCAGCCTCATCTTCTAATTTCTCTTCACACTCCTGTGTTTTCTCAGTTGTTTGTTCTTCAAAAGCCATGAATAGGGCTTCACCAGTTTCTTCTTCTGATTCCTCACTGGAACTGTCTTCAGAAGAATCGATATTCTGGGAAATGAAACTCTTCTTCTTGAAGCTTCTTTTTCTAAACTGCGGTTTCTTTTTCCAGACATTTCTTTCTGGATATGTTCCTTCATCATTTTTATTTTTCTCCTTCATTGGGCATTTTGTCGCAAAGTGCCCGATGCCTCCACAGTTAAAACATTTGAACGGCAACTTACCTCTCGTACTTTCCTTTTCCCTTTACTAATTTCCTAACAAAGTTTGCTTCATTTTCATCTCGTAGATTCTTCTTCCTCTCGACTCTTGTTTAGATTTTACATTTTTCTCGTGCTTGGAAGGCTGCTTCTCCGTCGGAGGGCTTAGTTTGTCCAATCCTCATTTCATATGTCGTTAGAGAACCATGCATTTCATCCATACTGAAAAAATTTAAATCTTTTGCTTCTTCTATGGCATAAACCTTTGCATCAAACCTTTTGTTGAGAGTTCTCAGTACCTTCTTCACAACAACCGCATCTTCCATTTCTTCCCCAGATCCTCTTATTGCATTGATGATTCCGTTTACTCTCAGCATGTAAGCTTCTATGTTTTCATCATCGGTCATCTTTAAAGCTTCGAACTGGGCACGATGTGTTTGCAGCTTAGCTTCCTTGATTTTGCTGTCTCCTTCATGAATGCTTTGCAGTTTGTCCCATATGTCTTTAGCAGATTTGCAGTTCATGATGCGTATCAACTCACTGTCGACCAATCCACACATAATCGCATTCTTGGCTTTCGAGTTGTTCTCAAACTTTTTCTTTTCAGCCGCATCTGTTGGAGGAACAGTGGGAGTGGTGTATCCATTTTCAACAGATTCCCAAATGTCATAACCCAATGCACAGAGATAGGTCTGCATTCTGAGCCTCCAGAAGGAATAGTTTGTTCCATCGAACAGAGGAGCTTTGTTGGAAGAAAAACCTTCACCACCGGCCATTGTATATCTCCCAAGAACACCTTAGCTGATTAAGCTTGTGCAGGTGCCTGGCTCTGATACCAATTGATATTCTCACAATGACACTGAGAGGGGGGGTGAATCAGTGTAACTACTTAAAAACTTAAATCTGCAACTTTTAAAACTAATGATGCAAGCTTGAAACTAGATAATGCAAGTATCACACAAGAGCATCACACAACACGAGAATTTTACGAGGTTCACCGATGTGGCTACTCCTCAAAGAATGACTGTTTGGACTTCAATCCAAATCCAGTCTTTGCAAGGATTCAATATTTACAATTGTTTACCAAAGACCCACCTGGAAGGAGCACCAACCCCTGATTTATCTGCTGCAACAGATAGGAGCACCAACCCCTTTTTCCAAGCACCAACTTGGATTTCTATTTTGCTAGATAAAATGGACATAAAAATGCCTTCTCTTTTGCAAGACCCTTACCGGTCTATAGCACATTCAAAAATCTCACAGAAGCATAGAGAGAATTGTTAGAAACTCAATATCTTCTTTTCAAATCTAAAACCTCTCTCTTGAATTTTCAATAGAATTGCAGGTTTTTATCCAAGGTTGTTTTCTTACAGCACCCTTGCTTACTGAGACCTTTTTAAAATTCACAATAAAAACACAGTCGTAGTAACCTTGTCACTATGCCAACTCGATCCTTTTATGCTTGAGTTCTTCGAACGGCTCGATTTCGAACGGTTCGATTTTCCCTCCAACTTTTCATGCATCTTCAGCTACGAACAATGTGTCAAACCCTCTCTGACACGTTCTGCCATTTAGCCGCTTTCTTTCTGTCCAGTTCTGACATTCTTCTCTGTACATTCTGACGGCCTTTTCTGACAGCCTTTTTCTGCGTATCTTGACAGGCTTTTTGCGTATCTCGACGTTCTGTAATTCTTCTTTCTTCTCTTTTGAATTCTGTGCTACCTTTTACTTCTGCACGCGACTATGATTTCTTGATATACGCAACCTGTTAATTAATTTCTCTTTAAACGTGATTCTCGGTATACTCATCCCTGTGACAGCTGTTCTGTCTTTAAAGTTTAGTTCCGTAGCTTCCCATGTAACTGCCACCTTTCCCAGTCATGCTGTATCACGGCCCTGCAACAGCCATTCTTTTCTTAAATGCACATGCTTCGTAACTTACATTTTAACTTTAGTTAACTGCAGCATGAATTTCTCCTCTGTAATCTCACCATCTGTCACTTGGAACTGCAGATCTAACTCTGGTTAATTTTTCGTAACTGGCGTCTTTTTGACACCTGTCGCAATGCATGTATCTTTGACTTTTTCCCGCCAAAACATTACCTGTCGTGATATCGCGACGTTTTCCGCTTTGCTGACGTCATCCTCAACTTTGTCGCGATATCGCGACACTTTCGGCTTCCTGAGGCTTCTCTGGCAACTTGTCGCGAAATCGCGACATTTTCTGTCTTGCTGACGTCATCCTCTAAGATGTCGCGAAATCGCGACGTTTCTGGCTTCATGAGGCTTCTCTGGAAACATGTCATGAAATCGTGACATTTTTTGTCTTGCTGACGTCATCCGCTAAGGTGTCACAAAATCAGACGTTGGCTTGCACTGGCTCTTCGTTCATCCTATCGTGAAATCGTGACACATTTTGTTTTTGCTGATGTCATCTTCATAGATGTCACGAAATCGTGACGCTTCCGGCTTCTAGCAGCTTTCCTTTCATCCTGTCGTGAAATCGTGAAACTTTTCAACTTGGCGTCATCATCCTGTCGGAAATCGTGACACTTTCGCTTCGTACACTCTTCTTGCCAGCAGTAAAAAGGAACATGTCGCGAAATCGTGACGCTTGCTCCATCCTCCTTGTCGTGAAATCGTGACGCTTTCGGCTCTTGCTGACGTCATCAATCTTCTTGTCACGAAATCGCGACGCTTCTGGCTTCCGTACACTCTTTGCTCCATGCAGTAGCGAAATCGCTACAACTTTTTGCCTTGTGCTTTTACCTTGTCTTTTTTCATGAAATTTTGACTTGTAATATCATTGCTGCATCTTTCAGTTCTACACTTTTGACTAGTAGCGAAATCGCTACACCTTAGTTTCCCTCTGTTCCAACATGTAGCGCCATCGCTACACCTTATTTTCTCTTTGTTTCAACCTGTAGCGAAATCGCTACACCTCTGCATTATGCATTTTTAACCTGTAGCGAAATCGCTACACCTCTGCATTATGCATTTTTAACCTGTAGCGAAATCGCTACACCTTTTTATCTTGCACTTTGACCATGTAGCGAAATCGCTACATCTTTCTGCCTTGCAACTCGAAGCTGTATCTAAGTCGCTGCACTTTTGTTCTTAGTGTTTCAAGCTTGTAGCGAAATCGCTACGCTTTTCTTACTTGGTGCTTTTTCTTTGCTTATGCTGGCGAAACTCAGATATGTAGCGAAATCGCTACAACTTCTTCATCAACTTTCTCTCTCCTCCCATATGTCGCGAAATCGTGACATTTTTCATCCTTGGTGCCTTTGCTTCAAACTTGTCACGAAATCGTGAGGGTTTCTCGATTTGTTCTTCGTTCTCGAAATACGACGAATTTTTTCCTTCATCTTCTCTCTCCTCAGACATGTCGCGAAATCGTGACATTTTGGCATGCTTTTCTCTCTCCTCGGATATGTCGCGAAATCGCGACAGTTTTCAATGCATTTTCTCTCTCCTCGGATATGTCGCGAAATCGCGACAGGAAACATGTCGCGATATCGCGACAGTTTTCTTCCTTGTCTTTTTCTGCAAATTTCTGGATCTGGGTCCCCTCTGTTTTTCTTGAGATTTTCTGCACTTGATCTGATCGACTCTCGAATCGCTTCAATCGCATCACTCGTCTGTGTTGACAACAATTACAATCCTTTTGCACTGCTTTTGTTGCACCTTGCTCAACACTATTTTATGAAGTTTCATGAATAATTTAAGGTAGTTTTATAAGTCTCAAATTTTAGGGTTTCTTTTATTCCAAATTTGGGAACAAAAGGACAATTTGACTTTATTTTCCTGGAGTGATTAATGATGCAACTTGATGACCAGTTATTATGTAAAATTGGGTGTCTACATTTATCCCTTTTTGATGCATTTATTGCATAACATATGCATCAATAATTGTCATGGATGTTCTAAATTTATGGTAAAAAAGAGGTACCTATTTTCTAGTGTTAGGTCTATGACTTTGATTAAGGTCTAATTAAATTGTAGTTATGCACTAGTATGGCTCCTCGAGTTTTGGGAGTAAAACCAAGATGGATCAAGGAAACTCAATTTGGATATGATCCAAATGAGAAAATTGAGGGTTTGATCTAGAATTTGAAGCACATGGATAAGGTTCAGATGCATTGGTCATGATGTATGATGTTAAATATGATGAATGGTAGATTAAAATATTTGAAGAATAAAAAAATAAAAAATAAGATATGGTTAGAAAGGTGCTTGATTAGGGATACCAAAAATATTGTTATTTTTTTTTGTTTGATTAGCAGTATTTGAATTGATTAACCTTCATGTGGATGGTGTAAAGTGCATTTTTTTTCTAATTGAGTGACTCACCCCTAAGAAGTGGATCTTTTGCCTAATATGTAAGAATTGTTTAAATGGATGTAAGATTGCCTAGGCACCTTATGTTTGAAGTACATTAATGATTGATTCACCCTCAAGTGATGGCCTCTTAGCTTAAATATTTAGCAAGTGTTAATATGCTCTAGGATTGCCTAGACACCTTGTTTTTGAAGGGATTTAATGCTTTGATAGTTTTATTCACCCTTAAATGGTGGCCTCTTATCATGGTTAATGGGTAAGAACTTAGGCAACATTAAGATTTCCTAGACACCTTGATTTTGAAAGACTTTAATACATTGATATTTTGATTCACCCCTAACTAGTGGCCTCTTAGCTTGATTAATGGACAAGAGATTATGTGGCTTTAAAAATTTTTGAACTATTTAAATACACATAAAATATGTATATTTTTAATTTGATTCTTACAAGTGGCCTCATATATTGATTTTTGGATAACTACTTAAGTATCTTCAAGATAATTTAACCTATTAAAAGACATAAAATATGTATAGTTTTGATTTACCCCTAAATGGTGTCCTTGTATCTTGATTTTTGGATAATTGATTAGGTGGATTATATGGAAAATTATCTAATCCATTAATTGAGGCAAGAACCTACTTAATATATGCTTTTAAGTTATAAATTAAGAGATCAATGCTTCCAATGAGGATATTGCTTCATACAAGAAATATTAAAACAATACCCTAGCTAACAATGCATGATAAAATTATGTAATAAAATACTACTAACATACCTCCTTATTAAATTATTTGGGATATAATATATTAGGACCCACCCATAATTAATAGGAGTCTAGGATCTTGCTCTTGGATTTTAAATTTGGCTACTTTGGATCTTGGATCTATCTAGTCTAGCCCTTGGCTATGGATACTCTTGCTCTTAGGTAAACACCTCTAGAGCTGAATCTAACACTTCCTATTGGTCTATTACCTCTAGGTTTTATGCCTATAGGACTTCCTTTGGGTCTATCACCATTGGATCTACCTCAAGGACTACCACCTTTAGGTCTATCACCTTTATGTCAATTACTTTGGGTTTACTTCTAGGTAATCCAATATTATTAAGTATGCTTAGCAATAGTGGGATTTTACTCACTTTGCTTCTTCAAGTATGAGTATCCTTATGGTAATCTTCTCATCTAATCAAATTCCATGGATAACTAGTCACTACAACCACTAGCGTTATAGAGCAGACTACTACTTATTATGTTCAATTTGTTAAATGTGTACTATAAATATTAATTTCCCTTGGGGTAAATCCATCACTTGCATGGTAATGGGGAGTTTTGGTTACTACTAATCATGCACTTGATATAATTCCTAATGTTAAGAAGAGGAACCTTGGAGTGCCACTAGTCATATTAGACTTTTATAAAAATAATTTATTTTTGCTTCCATTGGATCAAAATTAGAAAATGCTTTCCAAAAAGTGTATATACTTATACTAAAAAGCTATTTTATGCCTTAAAATATGAGAAATCAATGTCTCATTGGGCAAAAAATGAAAGGTAAAGATGATTCTTCCTCTAAGTAGAACCTTCTGGGAATATTTTGTAGCATATTCTAAGGGTTTGTAAAAATTTATATGGACCTCTACCTTCTTATAATTTCATATAATAATTAAAAAACCATTTTTTTTTTAGATTTAGTAAGCCCTCCCTTGCCACATATGGGATATTTAGACAAATATGAGAAAAAATCTAACACAACTAGAACAAATGCCACATTCTAAGATTTTAGATGTGCATGGGAGTAAATGTTTTATTGAATGGGGAAGGGTCATACCTTCCATATTGGTAATCCACTCATAGATAGCCACCTTCTTATAAAATATGAAATTTTCAAACACTTTTCATGCATCCTCAGTGAGAGTGGTAGGTAGTTCCTTTCTTGAAACTAGTTCTACCTCTATTCCCACCATGGAATATTGAGGTAACTCAAGATGTAGTCCATGATATAATCCCTGTGTGTGTCCTTTTTAGAGTTGTAGGAACCACTCTTGCTTTCACCAAGGCATATGAGAAGTTAACAATTATATTTTTATCCCAATTATCTTCTTCATGTCTCTTAATAGTGTCAATGATATCATACCTTAAATCTCCTTCTCCCACTAAAAATGAAAGGGTTAGTCCCATCGATCTAGGTTATGAGAAATAGGTGACTAATGCTTTTTTATGACAAGGAGTGTTTTATTAGTGAGACCTACCTCCATTACCAAGTCACTGCACTCTTTTTACTCTAGCCTATAACTTATTTTGTCCTTGGTTATAGAGTATAATGGAATAACTACTAGGGTGTGCCTATAACATGTCACATAATAGATCAATAAATTTATATCAACACTATTGTTCACAACTATGATGCCCATTTACTTAGTACATAGCTTGCACTTATCAAAGAGCTTATTTAGGGTATCAAACATAACCCTTTTTTATTCATATATGTGATGAGATAATTACTTCTATAAATGGTAGATGAGTGTTCCAAAAAAAGTTTCCCTTAACCTTTAAATTTTTGTACCTTTTCTCCTTATTTATAGAAAACAAAACATTTAGATTCATCCTATGGTTTGCATCCTTTCGTTTCAGATCAAATAGTTTTTGATGCATAAAAAAAGCCAATTATCAAAGGATGTATATAGGCCCTTTTTTCCCTACTCTCAAAAAAACTTGAGTATAAGGAGTAATTATCCTTGTATGTGGAGCACCAAGGTATGGTCAATATCACAAAAATGTATCACAAAGATATGTTGTACATCAAATACATCCAAAACTAACATAACAATAGGATAGAGGATGTTCAACATGCCATAGTAGTGTGCCTTTTTTATGAGGGCATTATGGTAAGCAGGTATAGGATCATGGACTACTTATATGAGGGTGATAAGTTGCATGAAAAAGTATGGGTTATGGTGTGCATGACACCTCTCTTTGGTTACACTTCCACCTTTCACCATGATGACCTCAACTATATACCTAAGCATGCCTATGTTAGGTATTAGATTATTTGACTCTCATGACATAGACCAAGCTTCCATGTGGTGTTGGTTCACATACCAAAGGGTTTTTTAACTACACACAAGATTCATAGGATAGATTATACCTTATGTAATACCCTAGATCTAAATATATGGATAACAATAATTTAGCATAGTGTCATGATCACCTACACTAGAGGTATTGACCATACCCTTGTGTACATCGTCAACTCTATGGAGGGACCCAACCTCTTTTCCTATATTATGTTAGGAGAGGGAGATCAAAATATCTTGCTTCTCCTCCTCACAAATTGATAACTAGATCATCCTTCTTTTCTCAAGTCTATTCTTACATGGTTGTGGGCATCAAAGCTAGGGAGGTAAACCTATCTATTCTCATGTTGAAGCTACTTGATTTCTCCAAATCATATCATATATCAATCCTAGGAAGAATATGAACACTCCAAAAATATCAAAGACCATAATATTATAAGCTTGTGCAGGTGACTAGGGCTTACCCTAAATTACTTAAGAGAGGGAGGGTAAAATTGTCAAAGAGGCTTTGGAAATTCCCCCTTAGACTTTAGATAGGAAAGAACCTGATATAATACCAATTATGAAAATTATCTAATCCATTAATTGAGGAAATATCCTATTTAATACATGCTTTAGGGTTACAAAGAGGAATATTGATACTCCCAAGATGGAGATCATTTCATACAAAAATATTAAAATAATCCCCCATCTAATAATAAATTATAAAATAATGTAATAAAATATTCCTCACATGGTTTAATATGATTCATACTTTAGGCAAGGGCCTAGAGGGAACCATTTCCTTATTGATATTTGTCCAAAAAAATTACTATGATAAAGTATAGATTTATTAAGATTTATGGTTAAATGAGTTGTAATTGTTGGATTCATCCTTCCTTCTTGAAAACCTTGTGGTTTGATTTGTCTATTTAAGGACACACTTGATTTATTTGGTCTATTAGTCATAGGACACCCTAGTTGATGAGGATGTTTTTATTGATATATCATTCATATTATGAAACTTTTATTTTTATTGGTCCTTTATCCTCAATGTATTTTGATCAAAATGTTCCATTTATTGTTGGGGCATTATGACTTGTATTTGTCCCTTAACCTTATGGCATGTTGATTTCAAGGTGCCCTTTAGCCTTGGGATATTTTTATTTTGATTTTCCCTTTATTATTAGAGAATTTCAATTTATATTTATTTCCACCCTAGCCTTAGGGCCCTTTGATGTGATTTTTATTTTTTTATAGAGTGTCATAGAGCGCTTCATGCATGATTGGTATAGCAATGAATAATTACCATAGTTGGGAAGAAATTTTGTTCTCGACTAATTTTCCCCACACATGATATGTGGAGTGGGAATGGATGTGATGGTACTTATGGAGATACCTTCACAATAAAGGATTAGATAATAAATCATACAATGGGGATAGTTTTATATTTTTAAGGAATTGATGATGTGCTTTTGACAAAAATGGCTTGATAAAGACATCATAGAGATTGATGGTCTAAACTAGTAGAGAAAAATGATGAAATGTATGATTTGATTGATATTTAGGTATGATTAGATTTATAAGGATATTATTGTATTAATTTTGACACAGTTTACAAATATGGGGACTAGGAGATCAAATTGCATCAGTCACCTACTACATGTGTAATTCAACATGAACTATATTTACTAGAATCATCATTTGTTTCATCATTGATCCTTGAATTGATGTGTAACAAGATATAGGCAATTATCCATGTGTTGGATGAGAGTCTAAATACCTTTCCAAATGGGACCTAGAATCACATAGGTTGGTTTACTTCATGTATATGTATATCTTAAAATGAATGTCATATGTGTCAATTTATCAAATCACCTAAGGTTGTGCAATATATGCTTAATATTTCCTAAACAAGACCACTATAAACTAAAATAAAGGATAAATGGATGCAAGTGTTGGGAAAAATATTAATTACAAATACAACCAATTTATTATCTCCATTTAAATTTTTAAACCCTAGAAATATCGTAAACTTGTGAAGTACCATGCCTTGTAAAACCAACAAGATGAGTCCACTATGTCCTAAGGTTTGGGGGGTGGTTTGTGGTGTAGTTATATTTATTTTAAAAATCATTAATATAGCCTACATTATCAAACACATGACTAAAAATAAAATATGGAAAGTGAAAACACACACTTGTTGAAAAATACAGAAAAAACGGTGAAATTACAAAAATTAAATAAACTGTAGAAAAGAAAGAAAACAGGAAAATAAATAGTGAATAAACTAATTATAAAAAATAGGAAAAGGGGAATAATTTTACTGATATTAGGTCTAGGTTCCATATGACTCCACCCAAATAAATTCACACACATCGGATGCTTAAAAATATATATATACAAACACTCGAGTGAATTTTATTTGTAGCTTTAGAAATGATTTACAAAAAATATCTGATGATCCCTTTATTAGGGGTGGCCTATGTATTTATATAGTGTACAACCATCCCCTATTACAAATTTAGGCAAGTCTATTTTAGACTTATTGTTATAATAAATACATGAAAAACAATCATAGATAAAAAATGAAAACATGCTAAATTTATCCTTCATAGGATAAATTAGGCGTATTCTATTTATCTGAATAGAATATATCTAAACTTACACCTTAATAAATATTAATATTTTCATATAGGTGTTTGCTCGATTTTCATATTTGCTTAGCCATTGATGAGAAATGGATAATTTTATGGTTCATTACATTGTCCTTCATTCACGTCTATCACTGGAAACTACTACTTTGTTTCATCTTAAAAATGTCCTTATTGTACTCTGATTCAACTAGAGTTAGGCACTATCTAACCTATCACTAGAAATTAGGCATCGTTGAACCCTAAGTTATGATTCAAGCACAACTCATTCTATTTATGTAATTCAGACACTATTGAACCCGAAGTTAGGATTCATGCACTTTACTTTTAGAAGACAGGAGTTAGGCACCTTCTAGCCTGTAGCCAAAATTTGGGCACCTAACATAGCATACGTAACTCCTTATTGTGTTCACCTTTGTATTTATTTCTTCACCATAAGACATGATATGCCAGTTCCAAGTGGTATCTTGACATAAATATGCAAAAACATAATAAAATCATTGAATCTACACACAAATCACACTTAAAATGCATATTAGATAATATACACAATTTCCTAGTGAATATATATATAACTTTCATGAAAAGTAAATTTTATAAAATTAATACCGCATAAAATGTTATGAATCCATACAAAAATATGAGCATTTTTGGTACTCATAATACCCCCATGTCTAAGTATTGGCACATCCTTGTGATACCTGGTGCTGATAATATCTAGTTTTAGCAATAAATTTTTAGTAGGTTATATTTCTCTCTTTCCTCTCTCTAGATGTGGTCATGTCCCTCTCTTTGTTCCTTGGATTTTGACCACTCTATGTTTGAGGAGTGTTAGTTCCTTGTTGTAGCATGTGTAGGCATTAACGGCGTTGAACTAATTGACTAGGCCTAGTGCCTAAATTTGGTTGTTCTTGAATCCATATTTTTTCCATACTACCTCCCTTAAATAATACCCTATGAAAATTGAGGTATCTTTTTGAAATGCTAGCTCAGCCTACTTCTAGAATTGATGGTGTGGGGATAGGTGTTGGGACATATAGTTTATCTTAGAATGGAAAACAAGATTCATCAAAAACCTTAACTTTATACAACTTGGCCACCTTTGGCTCAAGTGCAACATCATCAAAATTAGATTTTTTCTACTTTCACTTCTATCAAAGGTGCCTTACTTGTTGTCGTTTGAACTATACGTGTTATGGGACCTAGAACACCCATTTTTTGAAATTAATCTTTCATATTGGATAGCTTGTCACCAGTTGATCAATAAATATCCCAAAATTTATTTTCTCTGACAAGAATGATAAAAATTACTTGCTCTCTATTCATTCATTTAGAGGCCTTCCTTGACTCTTTTTCTCTTTTAAGTCTTTCTTGGAGCTTTGCAAACTGCTCCTTATGCTTTGAAAAAACCTTCATAAATTCATCCTATTCATCATATAAATTTAGGGCTGGCTAAGCCTAAGGTCTTGTAGTCCTTGCCCTAGTTCTTGACCTTCTTTGTGATTCTCTTGCAACTTTTCTCTTAGGCCTTAACTTCACTTGTTGTACTTGTATGATTGTGTGAGTAGTAAAAATAGAGGGATTCTTCTTCTCTACTACTAGTGATGGTGTCACCTCTTGGACATCGTAAAATATTAAATTTTTGTCCAAAGGAACTTCTTGTACTGGCTCAATATGCATATGCTTAGGTGACTAATCAATCACATATTGGTCAACAGGTGGTTGTCCTATTGATTACTCCTTTTTTGTAGAAAGTGTGTTGATTCCTGAGGTTGTTCTACCTCCATATCAGCATCCTATTCTTGTCTTCATTTTATTTGGGTAGTTGGAGGTGACTATTCAGTATCACTCTCCTCAATATCTACTATAGGGGGTTATGTTTGTATATTTGAGCTCCTCTGTTCTTCACAAATTATTTTAGTAGAGGCCTTAGAGAGGTCCCCTACCTTAGCTTCTAAACTGGCCTCTTTTTTGGCATCTGACCAGAAGAAGCAATCCTCTCCTCAAATTCTAGATAAGTTGTAGGTACATGCATCACCCAATCTTTTTAGACTACAACGTCAACCCTGGATGGCTTACCAAACTTTGTTTGTTGAATTTGTAACTTCAATTGTTGCATTGTGTCCTATAGCTAGCATGTATTATTATACATATCTTGCAACTTTTATATAGTAGCCTTCATAGACTCTTGAAAGAGAGTTTGCTTTACTTTATACTTGCCTTCCCAAATGAAGGCTTGCTCCTTTAATATCTGCAACTATTTCTACAAATCTTCTCCTTGGTTTTTTGGGTGAGAAAGTTCAATGTTGGCCATGTCCTATAGCACCTAGGCAACAAGGTCATCCTCAGTTATGCCAATGACTTCTTCATCATTGGAAGAACTGTATATGATCAAGGATGCTCTCTTTGTCCTACTTTTGGTCCTTGGGTAGGTCATCATCCAAAAATAGCTTCACATGCTCTATCCTACTTCCTCATTAAAATATTTATAAATAGGGGACAAAGTTTTCCCTACCTCCCTTATTGATGATCATGATAGGATCCAAGTGCCAACTATGTTGGCCCTAATGCCCCTACATCCAACTGACTACAGGATTTAGACACCTCTATAACCTCCTACTATTCCAGAATAGTAGTTTATTCTTTAGCTTCTTCAACTAGTGCTTCCCTATGTGCTTTTGCATGTCTAATTAGGGCTAAAATTAGCCCATGGTGCACTAGGATAGTAGTTGTCCCTGCCTGATACTGAATAACCTCATATTTTAGGGCACATGATAGATAATATGGGATGTTGTTCTTATCTCCATGTAGTAAATAATTTAAAAAATGAATATGGTTTACATTGATCCATGAATACCTACCCGTGTAGGTGAAGAATCACGCTACTTGCTCAAAAACTTGACTCCAAAGGTCTAGGAGATACTGTTTCAGTAGTCAAGGGTTTTTAAGATGTGTCATAAGATGCTCAAATAACCTATGTTTACATTATGTAGGGTTATCATATTTATATGTGTGGTCCCCTATTTGAGGAAGAATAGTGACTACAACAATATGGATCTTTGTGACTAAAATTTATAGTTTGCACATTATGATAACACCGTCTCTCAAGGATGCTGTAAATTCTTTGACTACTTTAGAATCTTGTTTTAGACTAACTAGATGGTAGTAATCCATCCATTCAACAACTTCAAACTATCTTTGAACATCCTCACTGATCCTCGAAATATCTCTAGGCTTATTATTTTTAAGCAGATGATTCATGGATTTCCCTCCCATGGTAAATTTCTCTCTAGTTTTCATCTATAATTCATTTTCTACCTTTCTAGATTTATCTGCAACTTACTATTACTCATAGGTTATTTTATAACATGTCATCTTAACTCAACTATATCCATGCAATCAGGTACTTCCTCACTAGAATTAGAAATAATTATAATGATTTGTGCAAAATATCATAAAATTGTGTGCTAGATTTCTAATAAATGACTATTATAATTGTTTACCCAAATGATTACTAACACGTGGAAAAATGTGGATTTGGGTATGGTGATTGTATGGAAATTCTACGGATAATGTGACGACACTATTTACAAGACTGTATTTCTATGAAAATTATATATATAAAACAAAAAACTGAGTACATACCTAAATTGTGTTTCGTGCATTCATGATATGTAGATGCTTGTGGTGCATATAAATTGGTTGTCTCATGATGAATATGCTTATAGAAAAAAATAATGATGTGTGTATTTTCCATGTGAATAAATTCTTTTTTTGAACAAATAATTATCGGGTGCTACAATTTCATTTTCATTCGAGGTTCCCTGCCAAAAATGCAAGAAAAATATTAAATTAATATTTGGGGACGAAACACATCCCTCCTTGGAAGTTGTTCGATGATTATCTTGGAACATGCATAAATATCAAACATTTTTTTTTATTTGTGAGAATTTTGTGTTTGATCACGTGGATGAAATGCTAATGTGGCTTTGGTTGCTTTCCAATGTCAAAGATTTATTTCTTATACTAGATACATGTGCTCATTAGAACGGAAGACAAGCACCTTTTTGCTAGAAATTAGACACGTCAATCCAATACATGGGATATAGGAACCCATTAAAATGGAAGACATGCATCCCTTTCCGCTATAAATAAGGTATCTTATTCCAATACACAGGCTACAGAAACCCATTAAAACGGAAGATAGACATATTTCTAAATAGGTAATATGTACATACTAACATTACACTTTTTTTAATTTTTTAATGAGGACTTTTCAATAATGGGAGATAATCACCTTTATGATATGTGGGATTCAGGTGTCTTTCCATCATTTAAAATTCAACATATACTGATGTTTCTGTAGTTGAGCACTTCCAATTGATCAAAAATTTTAACGTTATTCTTTTAAATATAGAATCAACATCTGTTTTCTAAACTAGCATTAAGGTATTTTTCTCCATGAAGATGCAAATACTTGCACATTCGTCCAGGCATGGTTATCCCTATCTGTATGGGGATGATCATACTCTACTAAAATGGAACTTCCTAGAAATCTGGAAATGTGCATGTTCATGGATCCTATGCCTGATAGGCCTAGGTTTCCTAGGCTACCTATAGATTGCATTTAGGGTATCGTTATTGCAAAAAAAAAAACACAACTAAAGAAATAAAATTCATGAATTATAAAATAATAAATTGTTTTTGGTTCATATGGACAAACATGTGTCCACATATTACTAAAAAATAAAAATAAAATCAATCAAATGGGGTCTATCCCATGCCTATGTTGGATCCAATCACGTAATTCTTAGGTGTGTGATATGGCTGCAATCAGTGGCCATTGACTATCAACATAGTGTTGATACCATAAATAGTTTTGACACGCACAAAACCATTTTTGATTAGTTCAATCACCTCATATGGCCCCATCCAATGCTTCATGAGTTTTATATTCTCTCTTATAATCGAGAATCATACAACAATGCATATTTTCCCACTTTGAACTATTTTGTTTGGATGTGATGATCATGCCACTGGACTCTTTGTTTCTAAATGACTTTTGTACGATGCAAATCATCACACTTGTACTTATCTAGCTGGTTAATCTATTGAATCTATTCTTTCTATGCTTCATCTAGATTCAAATTTAGTTCTACTATGGTTTTGAGAGTTCTGATTTCAAATTCTATAGGCATCATAACATTTTTCCCATATACCAACTGAAATGGTGTAAAACTAGTGGTAGTTTTCCAAGTAGTTTTGTAAACCCAGATTACTTTCGGTAATATCATAGCCCAATATTTACTATGTTGTTACCCTATTTTTGTGAGAATGTTTTCCAATTCATAGTTAGTGATTTCTACTTACCCATTTTCTTGTGGATGGTAAGGAGTGGTCTTATTGTGCTTGATTTTGTACTGCTGCATTATTTCCTAGATCAAATCTGAAGTTAATTGGATTCCTTTATTAGGATTGATTTCTCTTGGAACATCAAATCGTGTGAAGATGAATTCAAAGAGAAAATCTGCTACAGTCCAATGCCATTCATTGGAATCGTGCAATGCTTGCACTTCAACCCATTTAGTCACATAGTCAGTACGTACTAAAATATATCTATTACTTGATGACTATGGAT
The DNA here is from genome assembly GCA_028583015.1 of Wollemia nobilis. NCBI lineage: Eukaryota > Viridiplantae > Streptophyta > Pinopsida > Araucariales > Araucariaceae > Wollemia > Wollemia nobilis. Next base: position 7,167,710 of record JAQPPZ010016858.1, on the reverse strand, counting down.
TAATGGATCATACAAAATCCATTTCCCATTTGTCAAATGACTCAATGTGCACATGTGGTTGAAGTGGAATTTCATATCAAAAAGTTGGTTTGCCCATCCTATGGCACTGGTCACATTGAATTACGTATTTGGCTGCATACTTAAATAATGAAGGCTAGAAATATATGACCTACAATACTTTAAATGCAATCCTTTTACCTACAAAATAGTCACCAGAGGGTTCATCATGGCAAGCTTTAATAATTTTTGTAATATCATTTTCAGCAACACACCTTCTCATGATTTGATTAGACCCAGTTTTAAACATGCGACCATCAATCCATGAAAAGGCCACACTCTTCTCTATTAATGTTTATTTTTTATGCGGTGAGAGTGTAGGAGATACTTTACTAGTGGCTAAGTAATTAGCCATATCTACATACCATGGTGTTTTTTCATAAATAGCAAATAGATGCTCATATGAAAATTTATCTTTTGTGGTTGTATGATCTAGAGGCATTAACCTGGAAAGAAAATCTACAACCACATTGTCTATACCTGGTCTGTCAATAATTGTAATATCAAATTATTGCAAAATTAAAAGCCATATAATAATTCTACCACTAATTCTAGGTTTATTCATCAAGTAACTTATGGCTAAATAATCAATATGCACAAAGACCTTGTAACCTGTAATATAATGGTAAAATTTGTTAATAGCATGAACGACTACAAGAAATTTTTTCTCTGTGACAATGTAATTAAATTTAGAACTTGTAATATTTTTAATGATATAATAAATGGCTTAAAATTCTTCATCATATTTCTATTCCAATACTACCCCTATCGCGCTATTAGATGAATCTGCATATATGTGAAAGGGAATGGTCCAATTTGGACTTCTTAGTACTGGAGTAGTGGTTAGTTTTTCTTTCAAAGTTTGAAATGCCTATTCACGTTCATCTATCCAAACAAACTCTACATATTTTGACAACAATGTGTTCAAGGGTTTAGCAATTTTGCTAAAATATTATATAAATCACCTATAGTATCCAGTAGAGCCAAGGAAACTTCATACATATTTCTGAGTTTTGGGAGTGGTAAGATTTTTTATTATCTCAATTTTATTTTTATCTACATTTATCCCATATCTATAAATATGATGTCCTAATACTATCCCATCCTACATTAACATAAAATATTTTTCATGACTTAGGGACATATTAGTTTCTTCACATCGTTGAAACACTCTTTCCAAATTTGTTGTGGCTTCCTCAAAAGTCTCACTGTAAATGGTGAAGAAACTAATATGTCTTTTACTTTTGCAATAATTTGATATTACAATTATTGACAGACCAGGTATAGACAATGTGGTTGTAGATTTTCTTTCCAGGTTAATGCCTCTAGATCATACAGCCACAAAAGATAAATTTTCATGACTTAGGGATACAAATACATGGTCTTTCTCTATTGCCACAAAATGGAAAGTAGTATATCTTGTTTTTTGGACATGTATTTTTTAGGTGCTTCCCTCTACATTTGGGATACAAATAGGCTAATGCTACCTTGTTCTCCTACTTCTTTATCTGAAGCAGAAGAGTATCCATATGAAGTGCAAGGGATAACATCATCTCACTTTATAGGTCTTCTAGCATGTTACCTATTTCAATTTTTGTGATTGTGGCTATTGGTTTGATACTTAAGGAGATTGGTTTACCTTTTCTTCTTGAATAATTCTGACACAACCATCAAATATATGATATTTTATGCTAGTAAATATCTTCTCTAGATATCATGTTCAGTGCTTCAAGAGACTCATTGGTGAGTCCTTTTAAGAAGATACTTTTTAAGGACATATCACTTAGTTTTGCATGGGGAGATCTTTGTAGGTTAAAGCTAAATCTATCCCAGTATTCTTCTAATGATTTATCTTCATTCTAAGTCATATAAAAGACTTCATCTCTAGAATTTTATGCCCTACCAAAGTTTTGGTATTGTTCTAGGAAGAGTATTTTCATATCTTCCTAGGTAGTAACTGTTGGGCACTAAATTGCATCAAGTTTTACTCAATACTACGGTTGTCTATCTTCCTACTTTCTGTCCAGGCTTGCACCCGATAGCTATAGCTCAACACTCAATATTGGATGGACCAAAACAAATTTTTTGATCCAACCTCTAGAGTAGGTTGGTTCCTTGTCAACTTAAATAGGGTGTTGACACAATTATGCTCACTTAGGGTTTTGAGATGATGGTAAGAAAAGGTTAGCATTAGAGAGATGTGAACAATAGTGGATGGATAGGCTAACAACATTGCACTACAAAAAAATTCTTCAAAACATCAATTTAAAGATACATTACTCAGATCAACATTATCCCAAATTAAATGTACTTTCATTCATTAAAGAACAAAAAAGAAATATTGTAGACAACAATTTCAATATCTGAGTAGTGATAATCCAAATAACATAATTCACCAATGTCTAGATTTTATAGAAATGCACTCCCTAACAATAAATATCAAACTTAGAAGAAGATTTCGATTACCCTAGCAACTAGTAATCCATTAATTTGGTATAAACTAACCATTCAAGTATTCACATAAATACAACTAAAGAATTTGAACCTCTAATATCAAAATATGAAGACACAAAATTTGAGGTAAAGATCAATGTAATGCTCCTTCCATTAGTCCTTGGAAATATTTATAGTAGCACAGGAAAAAACACTAGATCCAACCCTTAGAAATGAGGGTTCGACCTCTACTTATAGTTTTGAAAAATTAAAATAATAAGGAACATTACAAAGATTAATTTTTGATAGCTCAAGAGAGAGTTCTTGCTGGTATTCTCTTATTGGTTCAACCTCTAAGAAACCCGTTGTAAGTGGACCACCATGGCAACTTGAAAACTCTATAACTTGGTAGTTGTTTGATGCTAACTAGAGTTCTGGCCATTGGAGATTGTGTATTCATCATATATATTTCTTGGAAGCCTTCTACTATCATCGATCTAAAACCATATCCGGTTCTATATTATCGAAATCCTCGATGCTTCAACTTCCTCCTCCAACTGACTATCATAACTTTGACAAGAAATTACTTTTATACTCTTCCAATTTCTTAGCAAAATCTCCATCATTGATCTCCCCCATCATACGACTACGATTTAATCTGATATAAGCTTAATACAATGGTGGGGAATAATACAGTGCCATTCTGCTTTTAAAAATTGCTGACATCACAATTATTCCTTATAAAGTGTGGAACACCAATCCAGCCTTAAATTATTTGAAAGTTAAGCGGGATTGAATCCACTCCTTTTCCTTTATTTTTCTTCATTGTCCATAAAGCATTCACCAATATGCACAAAAAAATTGACATAATATTCCTTTTGAAACTTCTACGAATTCCATTCTGAGCTAAGCAAGTGCATTTGCATGTGAACATCATTCCGGATCTATTACAATGTAAAGTGACTCATCCTCCATTTCGTACTGCTTTCATATTAAAATGTTGCTTATCACCATTCTAGAAAGGAGTTAGTCAAAAATGTCCCTCATCATGAATCCACATCTACTATACTTAGCTTTCCACCTTTTATCATCATTCCAAGAAAAAATACTCAATGCGCTCTCTATAATCAGGCTCTCCAACACTTAGCCACTCAAAATATATCAAATAATATGAAGAAGTTGCCAATCTATACTTATTTTATGCTGATGTCATCCTTATTTAAAAAAAATTGTGGATACGAGATGCATTGCTACCGAAGCTAAAAGAAAAAGAAACCTTGCGGAATCACTCCAAGTGCAAAAATTTACCAAGTGTTGGATGGACTCATGGCCTTTGTTGTGGATCTGCTCCAAAATACACTGCAAAGTGTGTGGATTGAGGACTTCAAGACTTAGGCAAAATTTTAAAATTTTTCCTAAGTATGTGGCCCTTTTGGGCCTACATTCTAGCACCTCTCAGGTGGATTTTCTTGCAAAGCCATCGAACTCAGACTCTTATCCATTGGGCCTTAGGAGTCAAAAATGTCCATATTTAAAATATACTTTAGATAATAACTTCCATATAAACATTACCCTCTGATAAAAATCTAGCAGTCTACTTAGAGAGTAAAGGTTCATATGGATATTATGCCCAAAATACCAAACTTGTTCTACTTATAAGGAGATTCTACAAAAAATATAGGTCTTTGCCATTGTCTTCAAAAATTAGGTATAACTCTACTCCTCTTATAAGGCCTTATTACAAAAATACCTTCACACAAAATCTGCTCCTTCCATTAGTCCTTGGGAATATTTATAGTAGCATAGGTAAACACACTAGAGCCAACCCTTAGAAATGAGGTTTTGACCTCTACTTATAGTTTTGCAAAATTAAAATAATAAGGAACATTACAAAGATTAAATTTTGACAGCTCAAGAGAGAGTTCTTGCTAGCATTCTCTTACTGGTTCAACCTCTAGGAAATCCATTATAAGGGGGACACCATGGTAGCTTGAAAACTCTATAACTTGCTAGTTTTTTTATGCTAATTGGAGTTATGGCCATTGGAGATTGTGTATTCATTGTATATCTTTATTGGAAGCCTTATACTATCATCAATCTGCAACCATATTTGGTTCTATCTTTGTGAAACCCTCAATGTTTCGACTTCCTCCTCCAACTAATTGTCATAAATTTGGCAAGAAATTGCTTTTATATTCTTCCGATTTCTTAGAAAAATCTCCATCATTGATCTCTCCCATTGTACGACTATGATTTAATATGATATAATCTTAATAAAATGGTGGGGGAGAATACAATGCCATTCTACTTTTAAAAACTGATGGCTTAATACTTATTCCTTAGAAACTACGGAACACCAATCTGACCTTAAATGCTTTGAAAGTTAAGCAGAATTGAATCCCCTCCTTGTACTTTATTTTTATTCATTGTCCATAAAGCATTTGCCAATCCGCACAAAAAATTTGATGGCATCATATTTCTTTTAAAACTTCTACGGATTCCATTCTGGGCTAATCAAGTGCATTGGCATGTGACCCCCATTCCGGACCTATTACAATGTAAAGCGACTCTTACTACATTTTGTACTACTTTCATAATAAAACACTGCTTATCACCATTCCAGAAGGGAGTTATTCAAAAATATCCTTCTTCATGAATCCACATCTACTATACTTAGCTTTCCATCTTCTATCATTGTTCCAAGAAAAAATGCTCACTGTGCTCTCCGAAATCGGGCTCTCCAACACTTAGCCACTCAAAAGATATCAAATAATATGAAGTGGTTGCTAATCTACACTTATTTTATGCTTACATCATCCTTCTTCAAAAAAAAAATTAGATTCGGGATGTGTCACCAGCCCTAAGCCAAAAACAAAATAAACCTTGTGGAATCGCTCCAAATGCAAAAATTTACCAAGTGTTAGGCGGACTCGTGGCATTTGTTTTAGATCCACTCCAAAATACACTAAAAAGTATGCATATTGAGGACTTCATGACTTAGGCAAAATTTTAATAATTTTCCTAAGTATGTGGCCCTTTTGGGCCTACATTCTGGCATCTCTCAGGTGGATTTTCTTGCAAAGCCATCGAACTTAGAGTCTTATCCATTGGGCCTTAGGAGTCAAAAATTTCCATATTTAAAATATACTTTAGATAATAACTTTCATATAAACATTTCCCTCTGATAAAAATCTAGCAGTTTGCTTAGAGAGTAAAGGTTCATATGGAGATTATGCCCAAAACACCAAACTTGTTCCTGTTATAAGGAGATTCTTCCAAAAATATAGGTTTTTTCCATTGTCTTCAAAAATTAGGTATAACTCTACTCCTCTTATAAGTCCTTATTGCAAAAATGCCTTCACACAAATTTTTTTTCTCTTTGTGCCTCTCTAGGCTTCATGTGTGTTGCGGGCCAAACAAGGTGAATGGTTTCCTATTTTTGTCACATGCCCGTGCATTTAATTATCAACCCAGGGAGCTTCGTAAACTTGCGAAGAGTCGAAATTAGGTTACTACAATACCACTGGAGGTGGGTCTGCTAATCCTACGTTGGGGGGTGTTCTTGAGATGGTTGTCAATCATTCCCGCACTCCTCAATAAATTACGTAAGAAGAACAGAATTTAAATCTACAGAAATAAATCATGTACATATTCTTGAAAATAAACCTACGACAATCACTAGTAAAGCAATGAACATTCCTATGAAAGCAATAAACTAATTAAAATAACTGAACAGAAAAGGAAATGGGGAAGAAATACTGGCTTGGAGTGGGCCCAGGCTCCAGCAGCTTCTTCCCGATCGAACACGCGCTTTAGAACTTCTGTAACTGTAATATATTTATCAACGCATTACAATGTAACTCTAAAATGGATCTTTATTAATTCTCTCTATATATCGCTCTATATTTTCTATATCGCTATATATCTTCAGAACGATCTGCGTGTGTTTATATAACACACCCGTAGAACTTCTGTTACAGAAGTGGTTACAATAGTCGATTCTTCCCAGACTAAATTAGAACAGTCTGGCGAATGCAATCGACGTCTGGCATTCTGTTCTGAAGGCGGCATGTTCATTTCGGTTCGTGCTTTGCCTGGCATCGGTAAGACGTTTGGGTACGTTAGGCGCTATCTCCAATTTAGCTCTGCATGACGCAGAGTTGGAACTGCACCAGCCGCTGCCGTCCACGTCGTTCAACTCTGGTCAACGGGCAAAGAATCAGTGGCGCCTTTCGACTGTAGGGAGGCGCTCCCATTCAGTTGGCGCCTTTCGACTATAGGGAGGCGCTGATATTCAGTTGGCGCCTTCCGACTGTAGGGAGGCGCTCGTCTTTGGTTTGGCGCCTTCCGACTGCAGGGAGGCGCTTGTATTCACTTGGCGCCTTTCGACTGTAGGGAGGCGCCTATGTTCAATCGATGCCTTTCGACTACAGGGAGGCGCTTGTATTCACTTGGCGCCTTCCGACTGTAGGGAGGCGCCTATGTTCAATCGGTGCCTTTCGACTAGGGAGGCGCTTGTATTCACTTGGCGCCTTTCGACTGCAGGGAGGCGCCTATGTTCTCTTCATTGACTCCCGATGAAATAAAGTGCCAGGTCCATCGAAAGGACCTCGACTGTTCCAAATCTAACTAAATCAACTGCAATTCCACAAAACATACTAAAAGCACACAAATTAGATAACACGCATAATTATATCAAATATCTATATAATCATTTATAAAAGTACGCAATCCTTATTATACAACCGCATATTAATCAAAGAAGTATGTACAAAATATGAGCATTTCTGGTGCTCATCATCCCCCCACGCCTAACATATGCCACGCCCTCATGGCATCCAAACTGTAGGTAGCCCTCTGACTTTTCATCATCGCCATCTCTTGGAGGATTCGGCTGCTCCTGCGGCCCGAGTCTATCTTTTCGTGCCGGCATGTGAAGGTGTGGTTCGCCTGTGCCTATGGGAAACTACGGCTGTTAATTGTCCCCTTCTTGTTCTGGCCGCTACTGGTGGTGGTTGAGCCAGCGTTGTTCCTGCCGATTGAAATGCAGCTTCGGTAGCTTGCCAGAGGTCGACGTCTAGAGGTTTGACCACTGCCAGAGGGATATCCGAGTTATCCTCTCTGGAAGGCACTACTTGGGCCTTGTATAATCCGGCCACTTCAGGGGTAAGCCCTGCATTTTCCTTTGCAATTGCAGCGGCCTCCAATTGTGGGCCATATACTCCCCACCATTCCAAATACCTCCTCATCATGGAAGGCCACCCTCGGGATGAACCATAGATGTCCCAAAACTGGTTGTCTTCCGTCGGATTGACGCAGATGCTAGGATCTCCTTTTATCCTCGAGGATGCCTTCCTGGCCACCTTGGCTGCTTTCATTTCGTTGCATAGCTGCTCGAAATATTTTTGCCTTTCGATGAATGGCTGCATATCCCATTCATCCTCCTCTGACTCGACGAAGGTTACTTTCACCTTCTGTCGAGCCGACCTGGGCCTCTTTGCCTTGGCCTTTGCAGGAAATGTGGCGGCTCGGATCGGGGTCTCTTCTTTCTCCGGGGGTGATCCTACATTTTCCTGTCCACCTGGTGTCGACTCCTCAGGCTCTTCTCCTTCTTCAGGCCTGGGGAGGTCTTCCTTATCCTCTGGTCTTTGCTGGAGACCTTCGTCCTGCTCTGTGTCACTCAGGACAATGACAGGGGGCATCGTAGGACTTCTGTCCTCTTCACCCTTAAAAATAGAGGAATCCTCCCCTGTCTCCGGGCTGCTCTGTCGGGCATCTGATCGAATCTCCCCCAAAGAGAATACTCTTTCAGTGGATGTGGGAGAGTTCGTCGACACTACTTCTGCCCAATCAGTCTGAGTGGCCGCCTCTTGTCTTGCTGTTCCTCTATCCTGAAGTATTTGATTTTCCTCCTACAACTGTCGGACCAGCTGCTCAAGCTGAGCGATTCGTCTATCCTTTTCCTCCAATTCCTTTTGATGCTGGTTCTGGCAATCTTCCAGAACCTGCTGTGCCATCCAACAATCAGTTTTCCAGTCAAGCGCCTCCTCCAAGGCCGCATCGATCTGGTCGTTACCCCCGAAAGTCCCCTCATTCCGTGGGCTCTGGTTCGTTAATTCTTGGAGGGTTTGGGCGGCAACGTCTATCTCTGTGTCGCTCTGTTCTTCCTCTATCGAGAGGAATCACCGCAGACGTTTCCTCCTGGGAATTGGTTCGTCTTCACCACCAGCGGGTGGCGCTCCTTCCTCCTCATACTCGGGCACTAGGGAATGCCCTCTATCCTCTATGTCTACGGGCACCGGTGACTGTTCTGCCCTTCCTAGAAAATAGGGCAATGCCAATTGCTCGATGTTTGCTATCTCCTCTATAGGGAATGCTTCGCCTTGCCCTAGTTCGGCAACCGCATTGTGTTGCTCTATTTGGTCGCCATCTCCCTCTGCGTCGCGGTTCTGTCCCTATGCTTCTGCGTGGCGGACCAATGCCGATATCAGCCCATGGTGGGCTAAGGCGGATGGTGCCCCCTTCTGGTACCGAGCCGCTTCATCCTTCAGAGCAGTCACTAGGTAGAAGGGTATATTTATTTTCCTCCCATGCACTAGGTGATTGAGGAAGTGCACATGATTAATGTTCAGATGCGTATACTTCCCTGTGCATGTGAAGAATCGAGCAATCTGCTCGAACATCTTCCGTATATCCATGGGGAGACTGCTTTTGAGTAACCCCTCCCTTTCTATCTGCACGTTCCCTCCTGGCAGTAGTATTTCGGTGTATAGCTTTAGCACTCCGCCCTTGTATGCACATTCCCCCGTGAGAGGCAATCCAGTCGCCTGTGAGATGAACTCAGGGGTGACTGGAATTTCCACCCCTCGTACTTGGGCCGCATCGCCCCTCAAAGAGGTGGCAAATTCTCTAGCTGTCTCCACATCCTGGCCCTGACTGACCAGGGTGCAGTATTCGAGCCACCCCTCGGCTTCGAATTGGGTCCTCACTGCCCCTCTGATTCCATCAGTATCACTGGGTTCGTTCTTCTTGATCGCGTGGTTCTTGGACCTTCCTCCCATGGCGCCTTTCGGTGTTGTATATTTTTTTGTCCTTCCTTCTGTAGGAAGGCGCCTTCTTATAGAAAAGATGCCTAACCCTAGCAGTTATGGAAGGCGCCCTATCATTGGCACGCGATTCCGACTATGGGGGGATACGATCTTTATGACAGCTATATTTTTTTGGTACTGCGTATTTATAAATAATTATATAAAAGATTTGATTTAGTATGCGCGTACCTGATTCGGCGTTCCAGTTGTCATGGTAGCCGCTGATTGGCTGATTTGTGACACGAGGGAGGGATGTGGTCATTTGATGTCGCTGCTTCGTGCGATGCTTCGTTCTGCCCGAGGCGTCCGATAGATGTAAATGTTGTACGTGAAAGGCATTCTTTGGTACCTTCCCCATGTGGATGGTGCCCTTGTAGCGCCTTTCCAACGTTGTCGGTGTTCTTCATCGAATGCGCCTTTCGACTGTAGGGAGGCGCTCGTATTGGCTGGGAGGCGCTTTTGCCTGCATGCATCTTCCCAATGTGGGAGGCGCCTCCTCCTGGTTCGTGCCTTCCCGATGTTGGAAGGCGTTCGTCTTGATGAATGCGCCTTCCTGATGTCGGAAGGCGTATTCGGCTGGATGCATGCGCCTTCCTGATGTTGGAAGGCGCCTCGGCTGGATGAATGCGCCTTCCTGATGTTGGAAGGCGCCTTCGGCTGGTTTTTTTTTTTTTAATTGGGTGCCTTCCTACCATGGAAGGCGCCTATTATATATATATATATATATTTTGAAACTTCTTCTAGATGGGTGCCTTCGTAAGGACTTCTTCGGATGGGCGCCTTCGCGTAGTAAGGCACCTTCTTCTGGATGGGCACCTTTGTGTGCGGGTGTGGTGAAAGGTGCCTTCTTGTGGGTGCCTGGGGGCGAATAGTAAGGCACCTTCTTCTGGTTGGCGATTTGACTGGAAAAAGGGTGATCAAACCTTCCCAATTTTTTCATGCTGCCCAGATTCTATCTACGAGCCGGTGTCGAAATGCTGAGCCGAATCAGGCCTGGTTTCCCAGATACCTATCTCTCGTGCTATCAGGTCCTCCACCTACAAAAAGCAACCAAAAAAGAAAAGAAAATAAAGGCAGTTAGACGCGTTCCGTGCCTGTTAGGCCCTGGATTAGGATGCCTGCAGCTTGCATGCGGGCGTCGTCCCTGCAAAAAAAACACACATTAAAAAAAACTATAACTAACTAAACAAATTGGGTGAGCACTTTCGTGCCCACCATTTCACCTGTGAGAGTTCGGTCCAGATCTAGCAAGATGGGGTCTCCCCCACGCCTACTCTGGATTCCACCTGTAACGTTTCGGACGTATTATAGGGGCGTAGTCGGTGGCCATTGACTGTGAACATGGTGTTGCTACCGTCAATTGTCTTGATGCGCACCGCCCCATTCCTAATGAGCTCTGCCACCTCATACGGCCCCATCCACCTCTGCATAAGTTTGCCCTTCCTTTCCTGGAACCGAGAATCGTATAACAGTACCCATTCCCCTACCTGGAACTTCTTCAGCTTGATGTGGTTATCATGCCACTTCTTTCTCTACTTCTGTATAATCTCTGTCCTCTGCAAAGCATCCAGTCGGATTTCGTCCAGCTGATCTAGCTGGCGAATCCTCTATTTTTGAGCTTCGTCCAAGCTCAAATTTAATTCTGAAGCCGTCCTCAGAGTTTTGATTTCGAACTCGATGGGCATCATCGCATTTTTCCCATAGACCAGTTGGAAAGGTGTGCATCCTGTGGTGGATTTCCACGTGGTGTTGTATGCCCAAACTACCTCCGACAACCGTGTGGCCCAATATTTCTTGTGTTGCTGCACGGTTTTGGTCAGGATGTTTTCTATCTCCCTGTTTGTCACTTCTACTTGCCCGTTCGCCTGCGGATGGTAGGGCGTGGTTTTGTTGTGCCGAACTCTATACTCGCTCCATCAGCTCCTCAATCAATTTGGAGGTGAATTGGGGCCCTTGATCTATTGTTATCTCCCGAGGAACCCCAAATCATGTGAAAATATGAGCAAATAAGAAGTCGACGACCGTTCTTTCCTTTGAGTCCCTTAATGCCTGCACTTCCACCCATTTGGTGACGTAATCCGTGCAGACTAGAATAAACCTCCTTCCCATCGAAGGTGGATTGAATGGTCCCACGAAGTCCATGCCCCATTTATCGAAAGGTTCCAGGTGTACCTGGGGCTGCAGGGGCATTTCATCTCTATGGGTTGGTCTACCCATCCTCTGACACTCGTCACACTTGCTGGTATACGCTACCGCGTCCTTGAATAGAGTGGGCCAAAAATACCTAGCCTGCAGGATTTTGTAGGCAGTTCATTTCCCTACAAAGTGTCCTCCGCATGGCTCATCGTGACATGCCTTAAGCACTTCTGAAAACTCCTGTTCTGCTACGCATCTTCTTATAATTTGGTCCCATCCTATTTTAAATAGGAGACCATCCATCCAAAGGAATGATGCGCTCTTCTCTATGACCGCCTGCTTTTCTCGGTAGGAGAGAGCAGGTGAGGTCCTTCCGATGGCCAAGTAATTGGCTATGTCTGCATACCATGGAGTTTGTTCACTAATAGCGAATAGATGTTCATCCAAAAACTGGTCTTCCACTGCTTGATGATCTGCTGGTATCAATCTGGACAGAAAATCTGCCACGACGTTGTCCTTGCCCGGTTTATCGACTATAGTGATGTCGAATTCCTGCAATAGCAACAGCCATCTGATAATTCCGCCACCAATGGCCGGCTTGCTCATCAGATACCTGATAGCCGCGTGGTCCGTATGGACGAAGACCTTGTATCCCGTTATATAGTGACGGAATTTGTTTATTGCATGGACAACTACGAGGAATTCTTTTTCTATCATTGTATAGTTGAGCTCTGCTCCCGCCAAGTTTTTACTGACATAATAGATGGCGTAGAATTCTTCGCCATATTTCTGCCCGAGGACTGCTCCGATCGCACCGTTGGATGCATCGCAGTAAATATGGAACGGTATGGCCCAATTCGGTCCTCTTAAGACTGGTGCAGATATCAATTTTTCTTTCAGCAATTGGAACGCTTCTTCGCAATCTCCCATCCAATTGAACTCTACGTCCTTAGAAAGTAGAGTGTGCAGTGGTTTGGCAATCTTACTAAATTCGGCGATAAATCGTCGGTAGTACCCGGCTGAACCAAGGAAACTTCTTACCTCTTTCTACGTTCTAGGGCTAGGTAGGTCTCTGATGACCTCGATCTTCCTCTTGTCTACTTTTATCCCTTCTACAGAGAGGTGGTGTCCCAACACGATGCCTTCCTGCATCATCATAAAACATTTTTCATTACTTAGGGACAAATGATTTTCCTTGCTCCCGTCGAGCACTCTTTCCAGATTTGTCATTGCCTCCTCGAAGGTTTCTCCATAGGCGGTGAAGTCGTCCATGTATACTTCCACCCCATCTCCTATCATATCAGAGAATATGCTAAGCACCGCCCTTTGAAAGGTGGTCGGTGCGTTGCACAGTCCAAAAGGCAATACCTTATAGGCAAACGTTCCCCATGGATAGGTGAACGTTGTTTTATCTTGATCTTCTTCCCCTATCTGGATCTCGGTTGTAACCACTGAAACCATCTGGAAAGGAGAAGTATTTTCTTCCTGAGAGTGTGTCCAAGACCTGATCGATGAACGGGAGTGGGAAGTGGTCTTTCTTAGTCGCCTTGTTCAACGCCCGGTAGTCCACGTAGATCCGCCATTTCCCATTCTTTTTGGGGACCACCACTAATGGTGACACCCATTCACTATCAAAAATTGGATATATGAATTCGGCAGCCAGAAGTTTGTGCAGTTCTTCTCTGACAATGTCTTTCATTGCTGGGTTCATCCTTCTCTGTGGCTGCCGACTAGGAGTTGCCTGGTCATCTAAGTAAATCCGATGGGTACATATTTTTGGGCTGATGTCGTGCATATCTACGTAGTCCCATGCAAATGCTTGCTGGTGTTTTACCAGAAGCTCTTCCAATTTTTCTAGTTGTATGGGCGTCAACCTGTTGTTGACGTTTAACGTCCTCCCTGGCCCAACGTGTATTTGTTGGATGTGCTGATCTTGGGCGCCAGTCAACGACGATCCAGGTGTGGGGGTGGATGATTCTCCATGGAGAAACTCCATGATAGCACCATCCTCGTCCTCTTCTACCACCTCCTCCAAGGTCATTACCGGCTGGATTATGGACAACTCCGTAGTTCCATGCTCGGTGATCCTGGATTCTTCTGTCGAGTCCATAGACTGAGTTGGCGGAGAAATGGTCAGCCTTTTGACGTTTTGCCCATTGGAGATGGTCATTAGCCCATCCCGATAGCTGATGTAAGCATCAGCTGTTGCCAGCCATGGCCTCCCTAAAATGAGCGGGTAACCGCCCAGCCTGGTCTTGGTCTACAAAACTAGAAAATCGATTGGATATTCCCATGCACTGACTGTTACGATCACATCTTCCAGCATTCCTTTCGATGATACGGTTGATCGATCGGCTAACTACAACACTGTCATGGTTGGCTTCAGGTTCGTGAGCCACAGCCTCTGCATGGTCTCTTGAGGCATCACGTTGATGGCTGCCCCGAGGTCAACCAGTGTGTTGGATAGGGAATGTCCTCCAATTTTTATGGTCAGCACTGGGCTGCCTGGGTCTGCATACTTCGGATGATGTGTTCTACCCATCATTAGATCTGCCAGTTTACCCACGACGTTGATAGTCTGGGTAACTTTCCGTCCCGGTCTCCGTAGACACATTTCTCTAATTGCCTTGGTGTAAATGGGGACATCTCGAATTGCTTGAAATAATGGGATTGTCACCGTGAGATTCTTCAAGCTCGACAAGATGTCAAATTTTGGCTGTGTTGTTTTTCTTTGTTCCTACAATCGGCTAGGAAATGGAGCCTCCGCTCTCTCAAGTGCTTTTCCTTCTTCTACCAGAGGTGTCTCCTCTATTTTTGCCTCCTCTTCTACCAATGGAGGTATCTCTACCATTTCTTCCTCCTCTTCTACCAGAGGTGGAGTCTCTACTCCTAGTTGCCTACCTGATCTAAGCTGAATATTATACATATGGTACATCTCACCTTCTACGTTGTATGCCGACTGATTTACTCTGTTGTTCGGGTTTGTTGTCGGTTGTGCTGGTAGCTACGTAGGTCTCGCTACTGGCAATGCTGGTAAGTTCTGTTGGATGTGAGCAGGAGCTGCATTCTATGGAGTCTGATTCCATGCATTGTGGCCTCTCCACTACTGCCTAGGATATGGATATGGCATCCATGGCTGCTGATTCAGGAATGTTGTTGGGGGTGCGTTCGTCCAGGGTGACGGTCCCCACCACCCCATATTAGGTGGTTGAGGGGGTCCTTGGTGCATGTATGACCCTCCCCCATATGTTGGCATTCCGGTTGGTATATTCCCCATGGGGGCTATGGCCAACTCTTCCTATTGCCTATGAAATAGGCCTCCGTGCTCTCAGCCGCTTCCTGGTTACTGGGCAGTTGTGGGCACAATCGAGTTTTATGATTCAGCCTACAAACTGCGCATTCTCTGACCTTGTTTTCTGGGCATGCATTCTTTGCGTGCCTTCCTCTACATTTTGGGCAGAAATAGGCTAATGCTGCGTCATTTTCTTGTTTCTTCTTTTCTAACAGTAGCGTATCCATCTGCAGTGCTAGAGATGAAAGCATTTCGCTCTTCAAATCCTCCAGCATGTTGCCTATCTCTATTTTGGTGATCGAAGCAGTTGCCTTCATGGTCCTGGGGGTGACTTTGCCTCGCCTTCTCGAGTAGTTCCGGCATAATTTCCGGATGTCGTCCATAGCATGCTGATAGACATCACCTCCAGAGATCATGTTGAGAGCCTCCAGTGACTCATTGGTAAGTCCCCTCAAGAAGATGCTTTTGAGGGACTTATCAGATAGCTTCGAGTGAGGGGACCATTGAAGATTAAAGGTGAATCTCTCCCAATACTCCTCGAGAGACTCATCTTCTCTTTGTGTCATGCTCAGGACCTCCTCCCTGGAGTCTCTTGCTCTCCCAAAATCTTGATATTGCTCTAAAAAGAGCGTCTTCATCTGGTCCCAGGTGGTGATGTGTTTGTCTCCCAGACCGATGAACCATCATAGAGCTGCATCGTCTAATGTAGAAGGAAATAATTTCAACTTCTGCGCATTTGATTTGTAATCCACAGACCTGCACAAAACATCAAATTTGAATAAAAATAGGTCAGGGTCCTCAGTCGGGTGTCCTCTGAAGGACGGGAGGTGAGCAGGGGATATGTTTTTCATTTTGGTATCTCCTACTCCCTCCTCTATTGGGAAACTAAAGCCAGATGAGACTTCATCGTTATCTACCATTTTTTTAGGAAATGTGGTTTCTAATGCAGCGTTTATGGCCTTTCGGTCATTTAAAACTTTTTGAGTCAATGCTCTAAGGTTGTCTGGCGAGATCGTCTGATCCTCCATAGCCTTCCACAACAGGGCTTCCTCTAGAGGAGTCCTATTAAATAGGGGATTTGTGATAATTCGTTCATCCCCTTGTTGATGGGATGAGGCGGCACTTTGCACAAAGTGCGGTTCCTCACTCCAATGGACTGCTGGTAGGTCGGACGGGTCTAGCTCAAATCCAAAATGCTCGACTGACTCAGGTCCTGATGGATTAGTTCTTATAAAGTGACCGTCAGGTCCTCTTCTTCTCGAAGAACTCATACAAGGTCGGATAGAAGGTTTCAGGGTATTGCAAGTAATCTAATTAAGACGCTTCCCCAACAACGGCGCCAAAATGTTGCGGGCCAAACAAGGTGAATGGTTTCCTATTTTTGTCACATGCCCGTGCATTTAATTATCAACCCAGGGAGCTTCGTAAACTTGCGAAGAGTCAGAATTAGGTTACTACAATACCACTGGAGGTGGGTCTGCTAATCCTACGTTGGGGGGTGTTCTTGAGATGGTTGTCAATCATTCCCGCACTCCTCAATAAATTACGTAAGAAGAACATAATTTAAATCTACAGAAATAAATCATGTACATATTCTTGAAAATAAACCTACGACAATCACTAGTAAAGCAATGAACATTCCTATGAAAGCAATAAACTAATTAAAATAACTGAACAAAAAAGAAATGGGGAAGAAATACTGGCTTGGAGTGGGCCCAGGCTCCAGCAGCTTCTTCCCGATCGAACACGCGCTTTAGAACTTCTGTAACTGTAATATATTTATCAACGCATTACAATGTAACTCTAAAATGGATCTTTATTAATTCTCTCTATATATCGCTCTATATTTTCTATATCGCTATATATCTTCAGAATGATCTGCGTGTGTTTATATAACACACCCATAGAACTTCTATTACAGAAGTGGTTACAATAGTCGATTCTTCCCAGACTAAATTAGAATAGTCTGGCGAATGCAATCGACGTCTGGCATTCTGTTCTGAAGGTGGCATGTTCATTTCGGTTCATGCTTTGCCTGGCATCGGTAAGATATTTGGGTACGTTAGGCACTATCTCCAATTTAGCTCTGCATGATGCAGAGTTGGAACTGCACCAGCCATTGCCATCCACGTCATTCAACTCTGGTCAATGGGCAAAGAATCAGTGGCACCTTTCGACTGCAGGGAGGCGCTCCCATTCAGTTGGCGCCTTTCGACTGCAGGGAGGCACTGATATTCAGTTGGTACCTTTCGACTGTAGGGAGGCGCTCATCTTTGGTTTGGCACCTTTCGACTGTAGGGAGGCGCTTGCATTCACTTGGCACCTTTCGACTGTAGGGAGGCGCCTATGTTCAATCGATGCCTTTCGACTGCAGGGAGGCGCTTGTATTCACTTGGCGCCTTTCGACTGCAGGGAGGCGCCTATGTTCAATCGATGCCTTTCGACTGCAGGGAGGCGCTTGTATTCACTTGGCGCCTTTCGACTGCAGGGAGGCGCCTATGTTCTCTTCATTGACTCCCGATGAAATAAAGTGCCAGGTCCATCGAAAGGACCTCGACTGTTCCAAATCTAACTAAATCAACTGCAATTCCACAAAACATACTAAAAGCACACAAATTAGATAACACGCATAATTATATCAAATATCTATATAATCATTTATAAAAGTACGCAATCCTTATTATACAACCGCATATTAATCAAAGAAGTATGTACAAAATATGAGCATTTCTGGTGCTCATCAATGTGTTTATTGTTTATTTTTGACAATTGTCAGATCAAAAAAGAAAAAATGCAAAACTTGTGTATATTACAAAAACAAAAACAAACTAAGTGTGAGCCCCTTTAGGTCTTGTAATGGCTCCATACTGCTCCTCTTCTTCATGGGAATCTTCCTAGGCCTCTTCTTAATTCTCTTCTTCTTATTCTTTTTGTAGATTAAAGATACAACGCCAAACAAAAGATAAAGAAATCACGATAAAAAGTAATGCAGAACACAGTTGTACAAAACAAATGATTTTTATTAATCAATGGAGTTTAGAAACTCCTTTTGAGTACAACAGGCCTCGTAACCCTTTTCGTGATACAAGATTACAATTTGTGCTAGGGTTCTCCGAAACCCTAGCTGGCACAATATGGTGGCGTCTCCGAAGAATGTATCCTTAACCTCAACAGAATGAGTGGGCTTCGTTGTATCCTTTGGCTCGGACCACTCCAGCTTAAGCAGCTGCTATCATCCAATCAAATCTGCCATTAAAATCCTGCACACATTAAAACTACAAAAAGGTTAGAAACTAGTAAGAGGGCTCCACTGTGTGAGCCCTCAAAAATAGTCTAAAACCCTAGAAATGAAATAAATAGAATGCAGAATCTAACGACGGATTAATACATAAAAATATTACTTGCTTTAGAATCTATACCTCTTTTTCTGTTAACGCGGCGAGACCAGGCGGCACCTGGAAGTGATGTAACTGTCAAATCGGCTGCGGAAGGCGCCCTGGTGCGATCGTTGAACGCCCGCGTGCTTCTGGATCGGGGTTGCAGACGCCGGTCTGCGTCTGTGGCTGCGGGTAAACGCCCGCGGGCACTTGCGACAAGAATGGGGGATTCTGTAGAATGCTGTAGAAGGGATGGCGGCGAAGTTGGCGACGGATGCGGCGATGG
This sequence comes from Wollemia nobilis, assembly GCA_028583015.1. Taxonomy (NCBI): domain Eukaryota; kingdom Viridiplantae; phylum Streptophyta; class Pinopsida; order Araucariales; family Araucariaceae; genus Wollemia; species Wollemia nobilis. The sequence goes on along the minus strand of JAQPPZ010016858.1, from coordinate 7,149,041 downwards.
ATGCGACGAAAAGGGACGGCGATGGATGGGTAGGTTTAGTTGAAGAAGAGATAGATAGCGATAGATAACAAAAGAGAGATAGTAAAAGAGATAGGGTTTGAGCCATCAAGGTGACTCAATTTATAATCTACTCTTAGGGCACACTTTAGGGTTTTAACGACACTTTGAACGTGTGGCTAAGATTAAAGTGGATCCAAGGGTAGAGAATAAATCTAGGTTGTGAAACGGATTAAGATGGATGGACGGATGAGATTAAATGAAGGATGGACGGCTCGGATTAAATCACTTAAAGTATCTTTATATATATATTAAAATATATTAAAATATAAAAAATATATATAAATATTAATTTAAATAAATTTGGGAATGAAAAATGGCGGGAAAGGTGAAATTGGGCCAAATAATGGTGGGAAAAGGTGAAATTGGGCCAAATAATGGCGGGAAGGTGTGGATTTGGGCCAAATAATGGCGGGAAGGTGGATGACTGACACGTGGCTAACAGGAAGGTATAGATGACTTACAAGTGGCTGGATTTTGGTGTCTACAGATGCCCCTTTTTGAGTTGCTTTGTGTGAAGACACAATGCAGCACAAAAACTTAAGACACCTGAAAAGCTGGATCAGACGCAACTCTCTCTCAAGACTAAAGCACAACTTTGAAGACCAAAGAATAAAAGAATATTTAAAATTTTATCAGCTTACCCCCTCAATTGGCGAGCGAGAATGGTTCTCACAAGCCAATTGGAAGAAATTTGGAAGAAAATGAACCGTTTTTGCCCCAACGGTGAAAAAAGGGGTTGGTGTATGAACCATCTGTTTATGTCCCAACAGGAAAGGGGTTGGTGTACAAACCAGAAAAGAATATGATTGAAGACGATATGAGTGATGTGAAAGATGGACCGTTTTCTGCCCCAACGGTTATAAAGGGATTTTTGCCAAATTGTAAGTTCCATGATCATGTAAGATGAATTCCACTATAGGAAAATTAGAAATTGATAACGGATGCCCCAACTCCTGTGTGTGAGTCCATACTATTAATGAAATTGCCTTGTTGGCGCCATTGATATGGAGAGATGAAAGATGCATGAAAAGAGTCCAGAACTCGGGAGATGCTCCTAGTGACTCGTATGGATAATTCCTCGGGTCGGAACCAATCAACCTAGGTAGCCTCAATCTCTAGCAAGACTCAAAATAATGATGATATTAAAGATTGTCCATGTTTAAGGCCCCATGAACTAGGCCATCAATGACAACCGTTGAGCAAATTAATCTTGGTATGAGGTCACTTGAAAAGTAGAATACCCAAAATTGATTTCCAATTTTCAAACAGTGAAATAGTTGATTATGATAAATGGTAGGTGTCCTTATGGTGGTTTAATCCTCTTACCGAATTGCATGGATTCAAATCGTTGCAATCGCCAAGGTGATAGAATATACCACTAGATACGAGGTTTACTTTAATTTGATTTGGCAAAAATATGCATGATGAAAGAAGAATGAATGAAATTGACGATAGATCAGAAGAATTGATGAATGTGGTTAATTTTGTGAAGGTTTTGAATATTTTTAACCCAATTTGTAAAACAATGATGAATGATGCGCTTTTTGAGCGAAATGACAAAATTTGTGTCCAAAACTCGTTGTAACCTTCACAAAATGTTTTATTATGATAAGAAGAATGGATGAATTGAATTTGATGAAATTTGAAGGAGGTAAGCTTCAATTTTGCAAGTTTTGTTCCTTTATTCAATACTGACACCAAACGCCGGTCTGCATTTGTGGTTGGCAGAGACGCCCGTCGGTGTTTAGGCGCTCTGCAAATGCAGGACTACGTCTAAATGCGCCATGAAATGCCCCACTGCATTTCAGGGCGCCAAAACCAGCTATTTAAATAGTTTCAGCGAGAATTTCGCTCATTTGTGCGTTCGAGCTTGAGAGAAGTGCGTCTGAGGGAGTGGAGTGAAAGGTTTGTGTGGGATCTATGGCGGAGATAGGAGCGGACGCGCCAGTGCAGCCAACTGAGGTATTTGTTCATTTAAGCAAGTACTTATTATGTGTTTTTTTTTTTTTTTTTTGGGAAAAATTTGTAACAAATTTTTGTTTTGTTGTTTTGCAGCTTAGGGTGTTAGAGGCACGACACCGGTTCTCCCCTATCATTCCGGGGATGAGGAGGTCGTTGTCCCAGGAAGACTGGGAGATATTGGAGGCAGTGGGGCTAGCGGAGGCAGCCCGGTTGGAGGTAGTTCGGGCGGATGAGGGGTACCTCTCAGCTTTGGCCGAGAGGTGGGATCCAGATCGGGGGACGTTCCAGCTCCCGACTGGAGAGATGACGGTGACGCTTGAGGATGTATACCGTATCCTCAAGGTGCCCGTGGAGGGGGCACGGGTGGAGGTTGGACGAGATAGAGCCACGGAGATGGCCAAGTTGTTTGGGGATGACTGGAGGGAGATCCGGACGGAGAGCGGGGGGATCCCATACTTGGCCATGTATACGGCCAAGGAGTTGGTAGCGGTGGAGGCTCTGATGATGTTCGTGTTGGCCAACATTGTGGCCCCAAACAGCACTGGGTGTAGGTTCCCATGGAACTTGATGGGTGTAGTGAGCGAGATGCTCACTAATAGGGTAGTGTATGCCTGGGCGCCCGCTTTATTGGCGCAGGTGTACCGGGAGTTGTATGAGGTTCGGAGACGGGGCCGAAAGGGCCTAGGTTGCAGTGTGGTTCTCCAGTGCTGGGGCTGGGAGCACTTCAGAGTGGCTCGACCGGAGGGGTTGCCATGGGCTCACTGGGACATGAGCCAGGCTTATGGTAGGAGATGGCCAGTGGCGGAGGAGAGACAGCCTAGCCGCCCCGTGAGATCGGGGCAATGGTATAGGAGATTATGGGCAGACTTGACAGATGCCCAAGTCATTTGGAGGCCCTGGCGGGAGGCGAGGTGGATCGGGGATGGAGAGCACCTGAGACGGGTGCGACAGGCCAGATGGGTAGTGGGGCGGGGCCATAGCGAGGCGGAGTACATACAGATGTCTCGAGTACTCCGCCAGGTCGGATTGAGGCAGGATGTCCCCGGTGAGCCAGTGCGCTACCGGAGGCACAGATCAGAGGGTGATTTGCCGTGTGCCGAGCCATGGAGGGAGGCGACAGAGGACGATGAGGACATGGAGATCCCCGACATGGACGACGTCGGGGTGACAGCTGAGTATGCAGCATGGATGGCCGCAGAGCCGAGGTGGGAGCCACCATTGGTGGCTGGTGGAGCCGAAGAGCCCGAGGCTAGGGCTGGAGAGGGCGAGGGAACCGCGGAGGTTCCCAAGCGCAGGGAGGGTCCCCGCCTTCGATCTGATAGTCGAAGGTGAAAGGGGAAGATGGCACGGTAGGCTCCGGGGAGCGAAGATGATGGGGAGGATGGCGGAGAGGGCCTAGGAGAGGCTATAGGAGAGGCTAGGGAGGTACCCCCTAGCGGGCATGAGAACGAGCTGACGCAGCTACAGCAGCAGATAGCAGAGCGCGATGCTATGCTAGCTGCCCGGGACGAGAGGATAGCTCGGCTGGAGCAGCAGGCGACGGAGCGGGATGCCCGGTTAGCTGCTCAGGAGGAGAGGATGGCCCAGCTACAGGCGGACTTGGATAGAGCGACCAGGGTGCCCCAGGATGACAGGGTGACGAGACTCCAGGCAGAGCTAGCGGAGCGGGAGCGACGGCACGGGATAGACATAGCTAGGTTTAGGTCGAGGACTCGTTACATTGAGGCTCTGGAGGACACATTGTTTAGGCATCACATTGTGTTGCCTGATCCTCCATCCTCTTCTGTCTCTAGGCGTAGTGAGTCTAGACACACCACTAGGTCTAGGGCTCCTACTAGGTCTCAGGGGTCCTCTTTTGATGGTTAGCTTAGTGCTTAGATGCACTCTTTATGAGCCTTGGTGCTCTATTGTATATTGTAGCCTTTTGGCATTCCTCGTACAGCTTTGTCCTTTATACATATATATATATATACATGGCTTTTATTTATTTGGTGTTTTACTCTCTTTTGTGTGAATGCCTATGTTTTTGTGATGCATGTTTTGATATGTTTTAATGTTTTTGATGCATATGTGATGGAATGGAATGCAAACTTATAGATGATTAATGCGAGACTAAGTATATAACATACAAATCTATGGATGATTAATGCAAGACTAAGTAAATGATATGTAAATCTATGGATGATTAATGCAAGACTAAGTAAATGAAATATGCACTAAGAAGCACTCATATTTTTAGATAGTTAGATTTAGCCAACTGTTATCATAATTGTTTAATCAGGGGCACCGAACTTGGTGGCTTGTGAATGGATGACGTATGGAATGACATGAATATGGAAGAAGATATGGAGGATGATATGGAAGAAGATATGGAGGAAGACTGTTTTACAAAGACTCAAACATGCTAGTGGTATCAAACAAACTTACTAATACTTGCCTAATTCAACTAGGACCAAATGTGTGTGCATGCGAGTTCATTAACCAAATCCGAAGCATGGTAGTGACTCTAGGCAATCAAAAACCTGTGTGTGTGCAAGTGTGTTCATTAACCTCATCTTGCATAAATTAGGTAACCCCGTTATGGAGAAGACCCCGAAGCTAGTTTGTCCGTATGAGCATTCAGAGGTCTCTTTTTGAGGAGAGACATGTCGCCACGCAATGAGTATACTCCACTGCCAGTCAAGCGTCTATAGCCCCGATGAAGGTTAACTCCATAGTCCATGTTGTTTTTGACCTTTGTAAGCCTTGGGGATGACTACCTATCCGTCTGACTTGGACAAGTAGTACGATCCTTACAACTTATTTGGGATCGGTGGTGTGTGAAAAATGTTCATTTCCTTAGAGCTTTGGGGAATCGGATTCTCAACCGAAGTATGATGAGAATTTTACCCTATCCTTACTACTCTGTTTATATTTATATTTTGTGATTGCTTGTGATAGTGGTAAGAACCACTGTTTTATGGACTATGTTTGCATGATAGGACAAACGAGGATTACCCTTTTCACTTCAAGGCACAACCCAAGGATGGTGTTATCTCTCTTTGACACAAGATGTTTTTAAGATGTGAAAATGTGATAGGTTCAAGACCGCTTTTGAAATCATTTCCCAATACTCAAGATTTTATTTAGTGTAATTTGTGATATGGCCCTAGAGAACTTTGACATGCATTTCAAAGTTTGCTTAAAACACTAGGAATGGCTGAGTGACCGAAAACATTTTGGCAATGTAAATATGTGCAAATGGAAAATGGGTGTACGAATGACAATTCGGTTTGATGGATTTTATGAAGGTGCCCCTGATTAAGGCAACATGACTTTTGCTTGACCAAATTTTATATCCAAAAGATAGAATGGTCTCTAACATGATATGCAACTATGGCTGAAAATGAAATGTTATGGTTTTCAATGAGATGTATGCACATGAAATGCAATGTTTTTGAATGAGATGTATGCAACTAACAATGAAATGCAAATTCTTTTTATTTTATTTTTTTTTTTTTTGTTTTTTGTTGTACAAGCCATGTATATATGTACATATAAAATTCAAACTATGCGTAGAATGCCCTCAAGTGTATAACATTAAGTGGTTCGGGTTCTTCCTCTCCCTCTAAACTGGCAAGTCTATAAGTTCCATTACCCACTCTTTCGGTGACCATATATGGACCTAACCAATTAGCCGCGAATTTATCTCGAAGATGCGGCAATGCATTGGTGTTTTGTTGATTCTCTTTAAGGACAAGATCCCCTACTTGAAATTCTCTTAGATGAACTTTGGCATTGTAAGCACGTTTCAATCGGTCTTGATAAACTCAAAAATGTTAAAGTTTTAGTGGAATTAAGAAATTTTACATAAGCATATCGGGTTTCATAGCTTACCAATGTTCGACTAATATAATAGACAGCTTGCTCACGATTTTGTTCATTCTTTTGTGCAAGCATTGTCCCTAAGGCAAAGTCCGTTGTTTGAGATATAAAGATTGAAAGGGACCCCTGGACGAGGCGGAGCTAAGGCTCGGCGGAGACGCTAAGTACTCGCTTGATGTCATCAAAGGCTTTCTGACACTCATTCGTCCATGAAAATTGTACCCCCTTTTGTAGTAGGTGGCAAAATGGCCTACATTTATGAGAAAGTTGTGCAATAAAGCGACGGATTGAATTAATCTTTCCTTGCAAACTACGCAACTCCTTCAAATTAGTTGGGGGACACATTTCCATAATGGCTTTGACCTTGTTTGGGTCCACCTCAATACCTCGTTTAGAGATAATAAAACCTAGGAGTTTGCTTGAGGTAACACCAAAGACACATTTCTTAGGGTTCAACCTTACTTTATGCTCTAGAAGTCTATCAAAAACTTTTTCCAATACATCAAAATGCTCTTGTCGAGTTTTAGATTTTGCCAATAAATCATCCACATAATCTTCGATAATCTTATGCATATAATCGTGGAAAATATAAGTCATGGCTCGTTGATAGGTTGCACCTGCGTTCTTAAGGCCAAAGGGCATCACCCTGTAACAAAAGTTCCCCAAGGTGTGGTAAATGTTGTTTTGTGTTGATCTTCAGGGTTTATTCGAATCTGGTTGTATCCTGAAAATCCATCCATGAACGAAAGCATTTCATGACCAGCGCAAGTGTCGACAAGAGTATCAATGTTTGGAAGAGGAAAGTCATCCTTAGGACACGCTTTATTTAGATCTCGAAAATCGGTGCAAACACGTATCCCCCCGTTAGGCTTGCGAACGGGTACCATGTTAGAAAGCCACTCAGGATAATCAATCGGGACGACAAATTTAACATCCAGAAGTTTTTGAATCTCCGATTTAACTATGAGGGCCACGGTAGGATGCATTTTCCTAAGTTTCTGTTTGACAAGTTTAGCATCTTTTTGTAAGGTGAGGTTATGGACAACCAAATTAGGGTCTAGGCCTCGGCATGTCTTTGTAAGACCATGCAAATATCTCCTTCTTCCGCTTGAGTAGAGCAATCATTTGCTCTTGTTCCTCCGATGATAGACTTTTAGCCAGTTTCACAATTTGGGTGCCATCTTGGTCTGGACTAAGGTCTACATCGATAGTTTCTTCAATAGACATGTGGGAACCTTCCTCAAGCTGATGGGGAGTAGGGATCGGATTTATGTCATCTAAAATGTCATCAAGCTCCCGTGCCTTGCTCTCGTCTATGTCCTGCCTGGAAGACCTCTGGCTTAGAAGATGAAGGTGAATGTGGAGGTGAAGGAGGAATGTAGTTGGCGGAAGCCCTTAACAATTCCTCAGAAAGGATGAACTCTGAAATAGATGGAGGGGATGAAATCCGATCCATGCCAATCAGGCTTGGGTTGATCAGGATTGGCTTATCCGGATCATATGGATTATGGAGCGGTGTGAATAAGTCTTCAAAATTCATTGTCGACTTATGGAAGAAAGGATGGGCGGAATGGAAGGGAAAACCGGTGAAGACCTCGGAAGACCTGAGATGCAAAACAACATAGTTTTTCAGTTTTTTTTTTTTTTTTTTTTTTTGAGTTTTTTTTTTTTTTTAGTTTGAGTTTTTTTTTTTTTTGTAGTGGTGAAAACCACTATTACACACATACATAAAGCAATAAAGTATTTTTATATATTTTGATTTTTTTTTTTTTTTGGAAATTTTCTGATTTTTTTTTTTTTGGTAGTGGTGAAAACCACTATTTTAGTATATACATATAATACAGGTTTGGATTATGGCTTATGGATGTGGCGGAGGGGGTGGTTCACCTCGTTCTTGTGGAAGAAGCAAGCGAAAGATGGCCTCTTGGAGAGGGAACAATTGGAGATAAAACTCGTCTTGTTTAATGAGGGGAACAATGGGCGCCGACTCTTCTTCAGATTCATCACCATTTGACATGACGTCAAATTCTTCATAGGCTTCATCTTCGGATTCGTCGGGGTGGAGGATTTCTTCTTCTGAATTAAGATTAATGCTTTGAAAAGCTCGTTCAAAAGAAGAAAGGGATGGAAGTGGTTGGTAGCCCAGACCAAAACGCTCAGTGGGTCTCTGATATGGCATATCGATGCGTTCAGTTACCCCTTGCTCGTATCGACCTAGGCCAAATTGCTGCCAATTATGTCTGTGGAAATAGCGAGAGGGAAAACCCTCCATCCTTTCGATATTGGCAGGGACTGGATGCTTGGGTTCTAGTATGGTGGTAGGACTAGAAGATGACTCTATTCCCCCATATACAAAATTAATGGAATTTGGCATAGAACCCATGTTATAAACCGATCCAATGGATAAATGTTGGTCATGTGGACGACCAAAATCTTTAACTGTTTGCACATTGAACGGTGTGATGTGGACATCTTGGATGGCATACTCACCAATACCTGCATCAGTGAGATGGACCTTGACTTGGGAGGGAGATGGACTAGATGATGGAATAGAAGAATGTGGGATAGAAGAATTGGAAGGATTTGGTTGGGTTGATGCTTCACTAACTTGTGAAACATCAGCTGGTGATGGTTGGGAAGATGGAGGAATAATAGGTGATGTTGAAGAAGGTGTAGAAGAATGGGGTAATGACGTGGAAAGAGATGATTGGTCATGGCCACATGTGCATGTGGTCACTGATGAAGAAGAAGGAAGATTAGGAGATGAAGAAAGTGGTGAATGAGATGGAATAGCGGAAGAGGAAGATGGTTGCGATATGATGGGTAGCTCCTCAGGAATGGGAGCTTTAGAAGAAGATGGTATAGAAGAAGTAGATGGGGTCAAGAAAAGATGAGTGGATGGCAACACAATCTCATAAGGATTTGAGACATAGTTGCAATGTTTGAAGGGTTCAATGTCAGCAGGTACACAATGAACCTGTCCCTCATATACATACTTCAGACATTGATGCGGTATAGAAGGGACACATCTCATCTCCCTAAGCCAAGGCCGTCCAAGCAATACATTGTATGCCATGGACCCTTCCAAGATGTGAAACAAGGTATGCAAAGTTCGGGCCCCTACCTCAATGGGCAAGATAACCGTGCCAACCGTGGAAGATAAAGCATCATTGAATGCTTTAAGAGTAAAAGTCGACTTGGTGATAAGGGATGGCGACAGCTCTAGATGACTCAACGCCGATGTTGTAATGATATTGATTGAGGAACCGGTGTCAATTAAGACTCTCTTGAATGGCTTGTGATCGATCTTGGCCATGATATGAAGTGGAGGATCTATACTTTCTGTTGACAAAGGTTTGATTTCAAAATCATAGAAAGTGATGGAGGGCTCCATGCATGTTTGAATACTCCCCACAAAGTTGTTGAAGGCATTAGTATCTTGAGTTTGAAGCTCGATTGACTTTAATATTTCCATTAATGCCTCTCTATGCGGGGGAGATTGTTGAATGAGGTCATAGATCGATAACTTGGCAGAAGCCATTTTTAAACCGGTAGTTAATCGGCTACTCAATGACATGATGGGTCGTTGGCGTTGAGTAGAATGATTTAGCGGTTGTTGAGAAGTACTAGCACGTCGTTGGGTCACTATTACCTGAGGTGGACTGGGGGTTTGTACAGGTGGTCGTGGTTCAGCCTGATTTGGTTGGTTCGCCCTTTGACCCCGGGTTACTACGTTAATAGTACCCACAAAACCTTGGTATTGTTGTACATGGTTGACTTGATTAGGAGGAGTTACCTGAGTTACTCCCCCCGAAGTTGTTGGAGCTTCCTCCCGATGTGGAAGGGGTGTTTGAAATATACCAAGATTTTGATTTTGTTGGGCTAAGGGGCTATCCAATTTAATGGCTCCAATCTCAATAAGATCTTGGATCACATGTTTGAAAGTTGTACAATTATTGATATCGTGCCCATTTTGCCTATGATAAGGACAAAATAGGTACTCCTTGTAATACTTCCCCCTTCTAGATGGTTCTAAAGGTTTAAACTCAGGTAAAGTTAACTGATTTGTGCTATATAACTTGTTGAATATGACCGCATATGGTTCATCTAAAGGTGTGAACTGTCGCTTGGGACGATTTTTTTGCCAAGGTCGAGTTTCCATGGTTGGCTCAATGATTGTGATCTGGTTGAGGAGGGGCGGGTACCGCATGATAAGCAATTGGTTGCGGTTGACTTTGCATTACTTGTTGTTGTTGAGCCATTACGGGCTGACTCGCCACCACTTGATTAACTTGGTTAACATTTGAGGTTGTACTAGCTTGTGTTTGTTTGTTTTGGCCATAATTATTATTTCGTTGTTGGCCCTTTTGTTGCCATTCTTTTCTACGGGGTTTTAAAACACCCTCTTGGACTTTAATGTCTTCTATGATACTTGCTTGGGCCAAAGCCTCTTCAAAAGTCCTGTATTGTTGTAATTGGAGTAACCAAGAGATAGGTTTTAGACAACTCCGGGTGAACATTTTGGTTAACTCCTCCATTGGTAGGGAGAATGGCAATTTATTAATGATAGCCCTCCAACGGTTTCCAAAGTCATAAACAGTCTCATCGTCATGTTGCTTGAGCTTGTATAAGTCGGACAATGAGACTTTCCTTTGTACATTTAGGGAGAATCGTTCTAAAAATAGATTAATCAATTGCTCGTAAGCATAAATGCTATGGTGAGCTAAATGATTGTACCATTGTACAGCATCTCCCCCTAATGTCTGAGGAAAAGTTCTGAGCATAAGAGCGTCATTATTTTGGATTCTAAAGCAGGCATGCATGAATGAGCTCACATGTTCATGAGGATCCTCAGTTCCTCGAAATTTGTCAAACTTCGGTAATGTGAAATCAGTCGGATATGGCGGTGAAGGTACCGAAGGATGAATTGGTTGATTGATCAACGACCTTAGCGTAGGTTTCTGACTAGATGAGCCGGGCATGTTGAGCATAAGGTTGTCAATCTGTTGTTGCATAGCATGGAGTCGAGAATCTTCATGAAAATTTTGATTCGTTTGATGATTATGATGATGCAATGGAGGAGTGGAAAAATGATGAGATGGGATGAAATTGCCTGGATTAGGCGGTGTGGAATGGACAGGTTGTTGGTATGGATGATACCGAAAAGAAGGTGATTGGGGTGGATGATGAATTGGACTGGGTTGGGAGAAAGGTGGGGTAGGAATGGACACCACCGAAGATTGGGGTACCCAGGTGGGGCCTGAGCTAAGAAAAGTTGGTTGGGTAGAAATTGGTTGGGGTGTAGGATTTACTACGACAGGTGGTTGGGCATTTTGTTGTTGTTGTTGCTGAAGCAACTTGTCGAGGTACTCCCTAACCTTATTAATCTCTAACCCAAGGGAGGTGGGATGATTGGATGAAGGTGGAGGGCAGGTTGCCATGGTAGTCACGGGAGACTCGCATAGCAGGGGCAATGAAGGTGGCTGAAGTAGGCGGTACACGGGAAGAAACGATGAGATTGTGCCCCGGTAGGGTGAAACCATAAATGGTTTGGGAAGAAGAGGGTTGAAATTGGTCATGGCTAGAGGAGGTTCCACCAGCCTCATAGAGAGAATTGGTGTACAACCGGGTAAATGGAGGAGAAAGTGGTCGGGAAGACACTACATTTGTCTCCAAAGGAGGACAATTGAGCATCCGGGAAGATGTTGGAGATGAAGCCGGTCGAGCAGATACAACATTAGCCTCAAAAAAGGGGTAGTGTAGACTCGAGTGAAACCAGCGGGTATGGTTGATGCAATATCCCGCTGAAAAATAGAATCTTGCATAGGGGAATCTTGGATTGGCTCAAGGACATAGCCAGTGCCATCTCTTAAGTGAGTTTGCACTTGGGCCATATCAATGTGGGTAATATGACAGGAATTGTCTTCCTCCATGGGCATGGCCATGTGATAGACGGTAGAAGGACGTGAAAGACCTGCAGGCGAACCTGCCTGAAATTCACTAGGATAAGTGGCTATGTTGGTGGTGGGGATGTTCTGTGAATTACCCATTTGATTATTTAGATTTAACATTTTAGATTGATTCCTTGTTAAGACCATGAAGCAATAAATCTAAACAAATTCAGAAAAGAAGAATGCAAAACTTGAATGATAAATTTACACTAAAGAAATTATCAGAAAACAGTCACAACCTAGGTTTCAACCAATGTGTCTTACCTGCGGTTAATTAATTATTTTCTGATCTTAATCTGCAGTAAATTTTAAGTGTCCGGTTTATGAGTTTTGCATGTGATCTAATCTTGAATTATTCACAAAAAAGGTAAAAACTATGGCTAGGAAAGGACAACGAGATTCTTATTGGTGATGAAATCCAGCAAGTTTGCTCGGGGGTGACCTATGGTGTCTAAGGCGGAAGTTTAATGGATGGAGATGAATTCCACCGTCACTAAACTTCAAGCAATACCTGGTGATGAAATCCAGATATTACTGTTTTAAATGCAATATGAAATGCAGTGAATTTTATTTTAAGTGTTTTAGTTGTCTAATGTATACATACAAAGCTATAAATCAAAAGTTCTAATGATCTAAGCAAGAGGCCACTAAAAATATGCCATTTCCTCCGAAGAAGTGGAGTACACCGTTTAAAACCCCCTGCCTACCAATGATATCAGATATCAAAGGAGCAACCGGAAGGTTCGTCCACTTCTCTGCTTGGAATCACCCAATGGCAGGAGTACTATTGACATCCAATCAATAGTCCTACTTAGATAACTAAAACAGATAATTCGTAGCTATTCTAATATGCAACTAGGTATGCAATTTTTTTTTTTTATGCAAGCAACAACCAATAATGCAATGCAGAAAAATGTAACTAAAAATGTAACAAAAAAATGTATATAAACTTAACTGTTCTTTTCCAGATTACTTAGTTTTTGTTCATTTTAAAGTAATGATCTGAAAAAGAAACAGAATACAGTAGAAAAACCAAAAACGTAAAAAGTACAGTTTAACAAAGAAAAAAAAACACACTTACTCGGAAGCCTACGCTTTCTCTGTGAAACTGCCTTCAAACGCCCAAGGGAGTCTGCGTAGGCTGAAACGCCCCTCTGCGTTTCGGATCGGACTTCCAGACGCCGCTCTACGTCTGCTGCATTTTCTGCAAACTCCTCAGAAACCCTAGTTCGCTGGAACAACGAATTTCACGATTTCTGGAACCTGCAAAATAAAAACAAAAAACAGGAATAGATCAGTAAAGCAAGTATTAAAAACATGAAACCCTAGGGGGTCCCACCGTGATCGCCATTTGTAGATTAAAGATACAACGCCAAACAAAAGATAAAGAAATCACGATAAAAAGTAATGCAGAACACAGTTGTACAAAATAAACGATTTTTATTAATCAATGGAGTTTAGAAACTCCTTTTGAGTACAACAGGGCCTGTAACCCTTTTCGTGATACAAGATTACAATTTGTGCTAGGGTTCTCCGAAACCCTAGCTGGCACAATATGGTGGCGTCTCCGAAGAATGTATCCTTAACCTCAACAGAATGAGTGGGCTTCGTTGTATCCTTTGGCTCGGACCACTCCAGCTTAAGCAGTTGCTATCATCCAATCAAATCTGCCATTAAAATCCTGCACACATTAAAACTACAAAAAGGTTAGAAACTAGTAAGAGGGCTCCACTGTGTGAGCCCTCAAAAATAGTCTAAAACCCTAGAAAATGAAATAAATAGAATGCAAGAATCTAACGACGGATTAATACATAAAAAATATTACTTGCTTTAGAATCTATACCTCTTTTTCTGTTAACACGGCTAGACCGAGCGGCACTGGAAGTGATGTAACTGTCAAATCGGCTGCGGAAGGCGCCCTGGTGCGATCGTTGAACGCCCGCGTGCTTCGGATCGGGGTTGCAGACGCCGGTCTGCGTCTGTGGCTACGGGTAAACGCCCGCGGGCACTTGCGACAAGAATGGGGGATTCACGTAGAATGCTACAGAAGGGATGGCGACGAAGTTGGCGATGAAAAGGGACGGCGATGGATGGGTAGGTTTAGCCGAAGAAGAGATAGATAGCGATAGATAACAAAAGAGAGATAGTAAAAGAGATAGGGTTTGAGCCATCAAGGTGACTCAATTTATAATCTACTCTTAGGGCACACTTTAGGGTTTTAACGACACTTTGAACGTGTGGCTAAGATTAAAGTGGATCCAAGGGTAGAGAATAAATCTAGGTTGTGAAACGGATTAAGATGGATGGACGGATGAGATTAAATGAAGGATGGACGGCTCAGATTAAATCACTTAAAGTATCTTTATATATATATTAAAATATATTAAAATATTAAAATATATATATAAATATTAATTTAAATAAATTTGGGAATGAAAAATGGCGGGAAAGGTGAAATTGGGCCAAATAATGGCGGGAAAAGGTGAAATTGGGCCAAATAATGGCGGGAAGGTGTGGATTTGGGCCAAATAATGGCGGGAAGGTGGATGACTGACACGTGGCTAACAGGAAGGTATAGATGACTTACAAGTGGCTGGATTTTGGTGTCTACACTTTTAGAGAAGGCGGTTTCTGATTTCTTCCTCCAAAAGCATCACCAAACAATTGAATCATCAATCTTAAATATTGTAAAGCCTGTTTCTAGGCTACTTTAGATGGGTTTGATGTCTCTTTGAGTTGCTTATAAACATATTGTAATTATTCAATTTCCTCATAATTAGAAGCATTCCCTCTATTCACTAGATCTTCCATGAGATCTCTTAATCTGGTAAAATCAATAATTAATTGGATAGCTTGCTCTTGGGGTAGTGGCTCTTTAAGAGAATCAATTTTAGACTCATCCTATAATTTTTCATCAACACTCTGTTGGATATCTTCCATGGATAACAATTTGTGATCCTCCATCCATAGGCCTTTTAAGCCAACTTGAACCATTTATTTGTTCAATTCAACCACATCCTTAATCACTCTTTCAATCTTGTCAAACAATAGCCAGACTCTTTGAAGTACCCTGTGATTTTTAACCATGATTCTAGAAGCAACTCTAGTGAGATTCCATTTTTTATTAGGGATTGGTTTGGTGTAATCACTGATTCTGCTATCAACCAATCTATACATATGTTCTACCAAAATCACCATAGGTTGCAACTCTCATGTGATCTGATCTAAGTCTTTATAAATATTAGAGAGTAAGCGGCTGGCATCATCAAGATAATCAATCATAAGATGAAGCTTTGAACATTTCTCTTGGACTTTGGAGAGCAACTCCTTTCTAATCTTCTTCAGTTCATTTTTAGAAAATCCAGAATACTTAGCTTTCTCAATTTGAACTTATTGTTTCAAACTCTAAATTCTTTCGCTTTTTCTTCACTCAGCTTCTTTTGCTCTCATGGTTGATCCTTGAGTTTATTGGCTTCTTGAAATTTCTCTTTCCAACCCTTGGCCTCTTTTCTCAGAGCCTTTTCCACTTTATTCTGATTGCTCAGATTATTTTTGAGATTTTCAATCTATTTCTCCAATTTTTCCACCTTCTCTCTGAATATATCATTTTTACATAAAAGGTATCCAAGTGGGATTTGGCTATAATCAACTTGTCTTCTTTGGGAAGCTTATAAATATCTTCTGTGACCTCCTCCACTCAATAATATTAAGTGGTCATTTCAGTTTTAGGCTTACTTATAAGTGGAGTCATAGATCTTGATACTCTTTACCTAGAAATAGGATCAACATACATGCTTCTTCTTATGACAACCATCGTATTGGAAGGCTTAGAAATATTCTTAACCCAATAATAATTTATTTTTTTAGTGGTTGCATTCTTTTTTGGAAAAATGATAGGACTTGAAAAACTAGTAGCCAGGGGAGATGAAGATACCATAAATGTAAGGGTGGAATGAACTATTGACAATAGTGGAGTGGAAGTAATTATAGCAGTCTCTGTAACAACAGTGGAATCTATAACTACTGTTGTTGTTGCAATTGGCAAACTCATAGGAATTGATGCAAGACTAACTACTAGATAAATGGGGGTCCTTGAAATAATGTGTCTATTTTATGGTTGTGGTTGAAATTATGAAGGTGAAATAATAAGGGTTGATGAAGTGAGAACCTCATATATAGAAAGTAATATTTGGGATGACTTTGGGGGAACAGGGGTGAATTGTTATTCTGTGATAACCAGTGAAATATGGGTTGGACTATGAGATGAGGAAGGTACCTCTGTCACATTTTCTTGATTAGAAATGGAGGGATACTTCTTTGGGGATTCATGGGGATTTAGAGGAGAAGAGGGATTAGAAACCATACCTTTGCCTATAGATATAGGGTGCTCTTTCTCCTGCTCTATTTCCTATTGTTTCTCATGAGGATTCAATTCTTCCACAGCTGAAACAACTACCTCCTCAACAACCTCCTTGACATCTAATTTTTGTTTCTTTGAAACTTTCATTTCCCTTATTTCTAGAGCTCTCTTACTCCTTCTATGAATTAACTGAAAAGAAGCCATCTCATTATTTGAATCTTCTTATGATACATTTCCTTGTACAACTTCAAAAAATAAGACTTGTTCAGAAATAGGATGCAATTCTACTAATGTTATAGCGATAAAAGAAAAGGGGGTGAAATTGAAACTCTCATCCTTTTATTTTCAATTAACATCTATGTCTGGAGGCTTTCCTCCCATAGCTAAGCATTTAGGCCTAGATAATGCTTCGAAAACTAGAGTACTGACAAATTTTTCACTTGTATATTACATTTTGCTCAAAAGTTGTGCTCCCTTAGGAAACTTCTCCATCTGTTCAATGGTAGGATGAAAAGTTTTCAAAACCTCAGTTGTTTTTAGATGAGTTTCTTGCTCTTCTGCTAGATCTTCTTGATTTGTGGGTGGAGAGAGAGATTAAAAACCATCCTGAGGCTTTTGAACTATTAGCACTATGTTTCTGATGCCTTTCTTCTTCCAGGTTCCTATATTTTTATCATATTTCTTATACAATTGATTATCAATCTTCATTCCAAACCTAGACTTAGGTTTTCTGATTTCAATCCTCATTCTCCACCAATATGTTATCTTAGCTACATACAATGATTATCCCTTCTCTACCTCTTTGACAATATCCTCATCAACCTGAGTGTCTCTTATCTTTATAGACTTATCTTCAATATGACGAATGATGGCTTGAGTACACTGATGAATCTTCTTCATATCAGGATCATAATTAATAATCTGCTCATAAAAATCCAACCACAGATGCATTTGACCCATATTTGCGACATTCCACTCCAAAATAGCGGTCTCATAATTATTTTTTCCTTGTTCGAAATTATCCCTAGGTCTCTTTTCAAATTTATAAGGTTTTTATCCACTTAGGGCCACATTTCTAGCAACGAAAATGCCATCAGGGTTGTAACTCCATCTTTGGAGAATATAAAATGGACCTAATATATCAATGTATTGGTCAATTAGCTCACTCTACCCCTTCTTCGTGATGGTAATGTCCTCCACAATGTGGTATGTGAGCAGAGATTTTATCTTTCTTCTAAAACCATAATGTAAATCAATATACTCTGCCTACCTTAAATATTCCAAGGCAAAGAGCCTTTCTGTAACAAAATGGGGTAGGAGAAAAGGTTTACCCATGAAACCATATAATATGATAATTGTACCTTCAGTCAACAAGTACCAATCCCCTTCCTCAGCACCCTTTTATCTCAGAATTTGCTTAGCTAGGGAAGGTAATCTAGGGCACTCTCCATACATTATTTTTAAGGTAGGTCCAAGAAATTCCAAGTTGAATCTATAAAAGACTCGTTACTTTTTAAATGACTTGTCCAGTAATAAACCGACCAGGGTTCACCATCACTGGCTTTATCTCTAACTAGAATCCAAGGTATTCTATCCTTAATGGCAACATAAAACATCCATACCATACTCGAGCAATGCCTGAAACTAGGAGCATCAGAGCCCCTTTTAATTCTCACCAACTATTCATGTATCCTTTGTGTAAGAAAAGTTGGCCAATAGAAATATATAACCATAGAACCCTTTTCCTCTACACCTTCCTCATACATTCTTTCATTGGAAATGCAGTATACTATGGAAATTTTCCATCTGTATACCAATCTATCATAGTCTAGACCCTCCATGCAGGCCAACATAGAAAACAATACAGGATTTGGAAATACGTCAATAGGAATGGGAACCTCGAGTAATTTCTTCTTGGGCTTAGAATTGAGCTATTTATAAACCCATATCCTAAATTAATCACCATCATTTGCTCATTTCTCTAGGGAATAATACCCAGCCTAGTCAGTTACCTTACATTCTTTGGGTTTCACTGACGGTTCTGACTCTAGGGCAAAAATATTGTGACAAAAGTTAGCAGTGATACTAAAGAGGGTTTTTTCATTAGAGGTTTTTATCGCTTTGGCCATGGGGTCATAAAATTTTACTATTACAGCTATTAATTCTGGATAGTAATGAACATAATAATAAATATAAAAATATAGGTAAGAAAGGATAGCACATCTACCTTCCACAGACAAAGCAAATATCTTCTTGAATCTATCGTTAACGCTCATTCTAAGCCTAGTTCTCTCTGTGAGGACCATTTCAGTGTCCGCCACAGCTTCTGCTTTGTTGATGTACGGTACCACCACCTTTCTCTCTAGGGTTTCAACCTCTTGGGCATCTTTAGAATCTATTTTGGTAGCAATGATATTATGTTCTCTTTATATTAACAGTAAAAAATTTTGGATATATTTTCACTCTCTATTTTGTAGACGCAATTTGCTACTTATTGAACACTACTTGTGCTTTTTTCATTAAATTATTTCCTGGTGCATGCGTATCTTCTATCATTAATGTGGATGCTACATAATCTACCCATTGGCACACTCTCCAAATCCCATTGATTCCTCTCGATGACTAGACGGTGGCTTTCTAAATTATCATTGGTTGAAAATTCAAACTGGATTGACACCTCACTATGTATCTTTGACTACTCTTTGATTTGAGTGTGAGTTTATTAGAATTAAATGTGGGCTCTTTTCTTTTCTCTCCATGTGGCATGGTCATGAAATTAATTCTTAGATCCACCTTGGTTTTGAAACCAACGAATCAAATATGTCTTTGATTCTACTAACACTTCATAAATTCCATGCATGAGTTATCACCTTGGTTATGGTCCGCTACACCTTAGTTTGGAAAACACCTGTATTGGAGACACATTTACTCCTCATGTCACTTGGCCTTTTCATTCCTCTTCAAATCACACTTGCACCATTCAACTAGAACTTTAGTGTATCTGAGCCCAAATTGGAAATGCTCACATTTTGCTACACTTGATATGTATTTGAGCGCAAAATGGAACCTCCTAATTTATTTGTCGACACTTAGAAATTTTTTTACAAATATTTTCTTTTCCAAGATTTTTAAATAAAACTGATTACAAAGTGTAGAAAGAAGGGAAAATATAATACAATATATATACATATATTACAGTGAGCTCATATTTCAAACATAGTAGAGTTTGAGATGAAAACCATTTACTAGAATCGGTTGTATGTTCCCTTATTGATCTTCAAGTTGAAACACATTGGACTCCTTGGCCTCTACTATTTTGAATGGGCCATCCCAAAAGGAATCAAAATTTTCATGCTAGCCCAACTTTGCTCTATCAACATTCCACATGAGAACTACATCTCCAACCTAGAATTTTTTGAATCTAGATTTTTTATCAAACCATGCATTTATATCTGAGGAATACTTTTGAAAATTATCATTTTCCTAAGCTCTATTCTCTTCAAGTTGCAATAGGTGATTCAACCTATTTTTTACTAAATTTTCCTCTGATTCTTCCTTCGTATTTACAAGCTTAAGTGTTGGAATATCCAAATGGATAAGTAGTACTACCTCTTTGCCATACACCAGTGCATAAGGGGAT
Source organism: Wollemia nobilis (assembly GCA_028583015.1). Lineage (NCBI taxonomy): Eukaryota > Viridiplantae > Streptophyta > Pinopsida > Araucariales > Araucariaceae > Wollemia > Wollemia nobilis. Next base: position 7,129,204 of record JAQPPZ010016858.1, on the reverse strand, counting down.
TTTTCAATGGACTTATTTATAGTAATCCTATTAGCCCATAGAGCTTGGTCCAGTAACATATGCCAACTTCTTTTATTTTCTTCAAGTGATTTCTTCAAAATTCTTAACAAGTTTTTGTTGGTAGATTATGCAAGTCCATTACCCTGTAGATAATAATTTGAAGTATTCTTAAGAGTGATTCCATACTTGCTAGCAAACTCAATATACTTGGCTCCTATGAAATTTGGACCATTGTCACTCACCAAGGCTTTTGGAACCCCAAACCTTGAAATCAAATTTTCCATAAAATTGATCACATCTTGATTTGATTTTTTAGTAGGAATAGCCTCTACACATTTGGTAAGATAATCTATGGAAGTTAGGATAAACTTATGCTCTACTCAGTAATTAGGGTTGATAACCCCTATGAAGTCTAGTCCCCATTGTTGAAAAGGTTCTTCAACTTGTGTGGGCTTGAGGGGGGATGAAGCATTCCTAGTTCTTCTAAAATATCTCTAATATTTGTCACAGGACCTGGTGGCCCTAAAGGCATCAAAAAATACAGTAGGTCAATAATAGAATGCTCTTATAATTTTCAAAGTTGTAATCCTACCTAAACTATATCCACCAGCTGGTCCTCCATGGAACTCTTCAATGACTCTCTTTTGTTGATCATCTCTTAAGCACTTTAGAAGAACTCCATCCAAGTTTTTTTTTATACAGGCCTTCTAGTAGTAATACATATTTTAAAGCATGAATCATGTATCTCCTCCTTTGGTATGTATTTATATTGGGATGGCATACTCCAATTTGGAAATATTTGATCTTCTAGTCTACCCAATCAGAGTCTACAGTTTGTACTCCTTCCATATGATCTTCTTCTGCTCGACAAGTTGTCCCTTATGCTATTGTCACAAATTTTTTTAAACCTTAGCATAGGGCTCTACCTCTTACTAACTTGGTGGGATGTATTTCTACATCATATTATTAGAATTTGATAATCCAACCAGCCCTTTTATCTCCTAGGTCACCCTGTAGGATAAAAATTCTTACATTTGGATGAAACACATATACTAGGGTCTTGCTCTATACCAAGTACTGCTTGAACTTATTTATTGACTTCATCACAACAAAAAGTTGTATTTAAATAAAGTTGTATTTGACTTGGTAATCATGGAGTTTCTGGCTCCAAAAGAATATAGGATTTTCTTCACCTTGATCATATTTTTGAGTAAGCACTGAGGCATAACTTTCTTCAGCTCCATATGCATAAAGGATAAAATATTTACTAAAATATGGATTTACTAGCACTAGGGCTATCACAATGGACTACTTAATAATCTCAAAAGCTTATTTCCTAAACTCAGTCCATTTAAACTAAACATTTTTCTTGAGTAACTCAGATATAGGCCTTACTTTATGTACAAAGTCAAAAATAATTTTTTTGACAAAATTAATTTGGCCCAGGAAAGACTACAAGGTCTTATTTTTTGTAGGCAATGGGAGAGGAATAATGGATCTGATTCTGCATGGATCTATGGCCATACCTTCTTTAGATACCACATGACTTAGCAACTTTCCTTCACAGAATGAAAACAAATGATTTCTTAGGATTTAGTGAAATATCAAATTCTCTACACTTCTAAAAAAATTTCTCAAGGTGTGCTAAGTGATCATGCTTATCATGGGAAAATATAGTCATGTCATCCAAATAAATCAAAATGACTTTGTTGATTAGTGCCCAAAGGCATAGTCCATGGCTCTCTTAAAGGTGGCTCCCATATTGGATAGCCAAAAAGGCATTATTTGGAAGGCAAAGGTGCCCCATTTTGTGGTGAATGCTATTTTATACTGATCTTCATATTTCACTCAAATCTAACTGTATCCAGAGTAACCATATAGTAATGAGAATCTCTCAGCCCCTGCCACTACATGTAAGATCTGATCAATCGTACGGAGGGTGTAGTGATCCTTAAGGTATTCTTAGTTTAGATTTCTAAAGTTCACACACAAGTGTATATCACCATTTTTTTTCCTTACGGGTACCAAGTTGGCTACCCAGGTCGAGTGTTTTATATGATATATGATCTTAGCCTTTAAAAACTTTAAGAGCTCTTCTCTCATGATGGCCTCGATCCTCGGATTTACTGGCCTCTACTTCTGCCTAAAAGGCCTGGCATTAGGCTCTAGCTCTATAGTATGTTGGATGACATTTTTGTCATACACTTTAAGATCTTCATATGACTAAGCAACAATGTCTTGGTATTTTAAGCATAAATCTTTGATATCTTCTGCTTCCTCTAGTGAACATCAGGCTCCAACATTGAGCTTATTTTCTGTACCAAATTCAACTTTTTTATAGAAATTTTTCACTAACTTTCATGGCTCTGGTATTTTTTATGTCCTAATTATCAAACTAGCTCTCAAGGGTGACCAACTCTCATGGGATGTGATTGTTCCTTAGTTGGATAATGTCTTGTTGATAAATTTCTTTTTAATATTCTTCTTGGATAGTGGAGAGATATGCTTCTCTCACCATAAATTCAATTATTTGTTCATCACTTTCAAACACCTACTAGAAAATATGCTTGTCTAGTACTACAAGTATAAAAGTCATTTTCATTCCCTTGGTTTTCTTGATTCCAAAGTATACATAAGTTTTGAAGTTAGCTCCCTTTGTTGCTAATGAATATTCCAAAGTATTATTTTCTCTAGAAATCAAATTTAAATTCAGGGCATCAAAGGATTCCATCAAATAACATACCCTATTTTTGTAAGCTTTTAGGTATTTATGCTTACTGCTACACCTATTTCTCACTTGATGGACTATCAACTCAGAATCACCATATATGTTCAATATCTTAATGCCCATATTTTTTGCTTGTATCAATCAAAGGAAAAAGGCCTCATATTCTACAACATTATTTGTACATGACCATGTCAGTATATAGGTGAAAATCTTTGTCCCTTATGATTGATACTGTAGTATTACTCTTGCTCTTGTACCATTTCTACATTTAGCACCGTCAAAGTGCATGCTCCATGTTTCTTTTTCTCTTAGATATTGATTAGATATAGTAGGGATTTTATTTTCTGATTTAGCTAAGATGTTATATGTTTCCATACAAGTTCCAAACTGATTGTAATCCTCATTGAAAGACATATCATCCTCAATATCCAGCTCTTCAATATTTCCCACTAGTTGAAATTATTCTAGGGGAGTAATATTGCACATGTCTTCCTCAATATTTTCAATATTATAGGCTACTCGCTTTTAAGGATTTATCCTTATCCTCTTTTCTTTGAAATATATTACCATACTAGAATAATCCATGTACATACATCCACCTAGTTTTGAAGTAAAATCCCTTGAAAGGCATAATTTAAAGTAGGGATTTAAGTCCACCACAACTATTTCTTGTATTATTGTCACTTTAGGAGATCTGTGCAGCCTCATAAAAACATATTTTATGACTCCAACTGTCTTAACAGGTGTCCCATCTAATTGTAATACTCCAGGACAATATCGGGTATACTCCATACCCATTTCTTCATAGACTACTTTAGGCATGACTATAGTTGATGCTCCTAAATCAATCGTACAATTTCGAACTATCCAACCTTCCATCCTTAGGGATATAGATAAAGGAGGGGATTTATTATTTAAAGCCATAGGGCACATCTCTTTATTTTCTAAAGGGATACTAAGGATTGTATTTGCCTACCTATTTTACGAATACTTTATTAGGGAAGCCTTAAGCAAATCTATCTGACCAAGAATGAATAGAGTGTCATACAAACTAGCTTTTGATGGAATCTTTTTCATCTCTTCAACAATGTTATACTCAGAATTAGCTAGGAAAGGTCTTTCCAGCCTTCTTAGCTCACCGTACCTTATTTTGTATTGTTGAGTGGCTTCTATTATTTGTATTTTAGTAATATAGGGGAATCTAAGTATTTATTGAGCCTCATGTTTAGATCACATCCGGTCTCCTTCAACTTCCTTTTTCAATATCTTAGGAAGACTATTTGTCTTCTCTTTCCCTTTAGTTTGAGGGATGGGGAAAGTATCACTAATTTGAGGAAGGTGGTCAGTTCTTTTTGAGAAGGTACATGGAATTGCCCCATATTTTGGGGATCTACTTGTGAGGCTTTCTTCCCAAACCTTGTCATAATAGCAATTGGGCTTTCTTCATCTAGTTCTTTCCCAACCATAATTTTATTAGGTTGCCATAACATCCTAACTCTCCCTTTTTTGTTCCTTTTAGCTTGATCCATAGCTTTTTGAACATGGTGTTGATATATAACACAAGACTATGAGTCATGGGGATCATTGCATACCAGACACTAGACATTTGCAACAGTAGTATCCGAAGAACATTTTGGCTCTTCATATGTTGCATTCACTATGACTCCAGTACTGTTAGTAGACCAGGTCTCTAATATTTTTCACATATGGAAATCTTCTTTGCTATGACCTTTCTTAGTCTCTCTTTCCATTTAATTCATTCTATTACTCAAAGTTTTTAGATTATTTTGTATATCAATAATAGTATAAAACTCTTGGGATGCTTGAGAAGGAAGAGAACTAAAAGGAACTATAGAGGATGATGGCTTTGGTTTAGGGATTACATTCATTAGAGGAGATGGAGATGATAAATAAAGTGGGTCCATATAAGATGGGTTGGAATATTAGCTTTGTCCATTAGTGTTTTATATGTTATAAGGTAGCACAGTTTTGGGAGGGAGTCTACGCACATTAATTATGATATTTTCAACATTGACTACTGCATTGTAAACTTGGGGGAATGTTTTTACTCCATATTGTTGTGTCTGCAACCATAGATCTGATCCAAGAGCTAAGATATAATACATATATGCCAAAAATGTAGTTTTTTTGGCTATGGAGGGAATTCTTTTCCATGTTCTGCTAAATCTCAGAATGAAATATGAGATAATCTCTTGCTGCATTTTCTACATGGATGTAAACTGGTTAAGCAGGGAGAAGTGGTCAATGGATTCATTAAATTCTTCCACAAAAGGCTCAGCTAATGCTTTCCATGAAATGATGGTATTATCTTCCAGGTTCTAAACCAATGTAATATCTTTCCACTGAAGGATAGAGCTAGAATTATCACAACAATATCCTCCTCTTTATGTTGTGAATTGATGCCAGGTTTAAAATATCTTGACAATGCTCGTAAGCTATCTTCCTAGATCCATCATAGATGGGGATATCCTTGGATACAACCTTGGGGATGGCATTCATTTGGGCTAATCTTAGGGGACCAACTGTGTTCCAACTGGGGTACTTCTGTAATGGTTGATTAGGAGACATATTTTATACCATATTTATAGATGTGGGTCTTCTTCGAGAGACTATTGGATTAACTATAGGATTTTCTTTAGGAAGTTCCTCCTATAATAGGAAATCTTGGTTCAAACTCCTACAACAACAAACCCTCTATAAGGTAATTCACAATAAAAATAGGATTCAAGGTTATTCTTTTTGAAAGATATGGTATACATGAAAGGACACTGGTGTATAGGGGTAATAATTTTCCAAGGTTTAAGGACCAGGGAGTCACCAAGTGAATTTTCTATACTCTGCTACAAGGTCGAGATAATTCACTAAAGTTTGATTCCTCCAAGTTGAGGTAAACAATAAATAATATGATGGGTTTTTGTGTTCGTTGTGAACTGGTCCCATCGGGCATGCCAAAAACTATTGGTCACTAAATTGCATCAAGTTTTACTCAATACTGCGGCTGTCTATCTTCCTACTTTATATCCAGGCCTGCACCCAATAGCTATGACTCAATACTTAACATTTGATGGACTAAAACAAAGTTTTCGATCCAACCTCTAGAGTAGGCTGGTTTCTTGTCAACTTAAATAGGGTGTTGACACAATTATATTCACTTAGAGTTTTGAGATAAGGGTAAGAAAACTTTAGGGCTAGATAGATGTGAATAATAGTGTATGGATAGGCTAACAACATTGCACTACAATAGAAAGCTCCAAAAAACCAATTTAAAGATACATTACTCATATCAACATTATCCAAAATTAAATGTACTTTCATTCATTAAAGAACAACTGAGAAATATTACAGACAACAATTTCAATATCTAAACAGTGATAATCCAAAAAATTGAATTCACCAATTTCTATATTTTATAGAAATGCACTTCCTAAAAATAAATATCAAACTCATAAGCAGATTTCAATTACCCTAGCAGCTAGTAATCCATTAATTTGGCACAAACTAACCATTCAAGTATTCATAGAAATGCAACTAAATAATTTGAACCTCTGATATAAAAATATGAAGACATAATATTTGAGGCAAAGATCAATTTAATGCTCCTTCCATTAGTCCTTGGGAATATTTACAGTAGCACAAGAAAACACACTAGAGCTAACCCTTAGAAATGAGGGTTCGACCTCTACTTATAGTATTGTAAAATTAAAATAACAAGGAACATTACAAAGATTAAATTTTGATATATCAGCAGGGAGTTCTTGCTAGTATTCTCTTACTGGTTCAACCTATGGGAATTCCATTGCAAGTGGACTACCATGGCAGCTCAAAAACTCTACAACTTGTTGTTTATTTGGTGATAACTAGAGTTATGGCCATTGGAGATTGCGTATTCATCATAGATATTTCTTGGAAGCCTTCTACTATCGTTGATCTACAACCGTATCTATTTATATCTTCTTGAAACCCTCGATGCTTTGAATTCCTCCTCCAACTAACTATCATAACTTCGATGAGAAATTGCTTTTATACTCTTTTTATTTCTTAGCAAAATCTCCATCGTTGATCTCCCCCATCGTACGACTACAATTTAATCTAATATAAACTTAATACAATGGTGGGGGAGAATACAATGCCATTTTGCTTTTAAAAACTGATGATGTCATACTTCTTCCTTAGAAATTGCAGAATACCAATTCAGCCTTAAATGCTTTGAAAGTTAAGCAGGATTGAATCTGCTCCTTGTACTTTGTTTTTCTTCATTGTCCATAAAGCATTCGCCAATCCACACAAAAAAATTATGACATCATACTACTTTCGAAACTTATGTGGATTCCATTCTAGGCTAAGTAAGTGCATTTGTGTGTGACCACCATTTCGAACCTATTACAATGTAAAGCGACTCTTCCTCCATTTCGCACTACTTTCATAATAAAATGTTGCTTGTCGTCATTCTGTAAGGGAGTTAGTAAAAAATATCCTTCGTCATAAATTTGCATCTACTATACTTATATTTGTGCCTTCTATCACTATTTTGGGCAAAAATGCTCACTGCGCTCTCCAGAATCGGGCTCTCCAACACTTAGTCACTCAAAAGATATCAAATAATATGAAGTGGTCACCAATACAAACTTATTTTATATTGATGTCATCCTTATTAAAAAAAAATTGTGGATTTAGGATGCATCATCAACCCAGATCCAAAAACAAAAGAAACCTTGCAGAATCACTCCAAGTACAAAAATTTACCAAGTGTTGGGCAAAATCGTGGCCTTTGTTGCGGATTTGCTCCAAAATACACTACAAAGTGTATGGATTGAGGACTTCATGACTTCGGCAAAATTTTCAAAAAATTTCTAAGTATGTGGCCCTTTTGGACCTATAGTAATCTATTTATTTCCCATACTAATGAACTAGTGTAGGTTTAAATCATCTCAGCTTGATGGAAATAGTTTCAACTTTTGGGCATCAATCTTGTAATCTCCTGACTTGCATTAAACATCATACTCAAAAAAGAACAAGTTAGGATCTTTAGTCTAAAATCCTCTAAAAATAAGAATGTGGATAGGAGAGATGTGTTTCATTTTTATGTCTCTTATTGCCTCTTCTATTGGAAATTTAAAATTGGTAGATGTCTCTTTAGTTTCCGCCATCTTTTCAAGAAATGGGGTCTCTACACCTGTTGCCCTTAAATTAGTCTCCAAGTCTCTTCTATCATTTTGAGTATTCTGCACAAGAATATCTAATTTAGCTATTGATATAGTTTCATCCTCTACTATTTTCCAATGTTGGTTGTACAAAAAATCCTCCTTAGATTGGGTTCTTCTAAATTTTATATTATCTACCATCAATTCTTCATCAAGATTTGGCTATTTTGGTAATGAATAAATCTATGCAAAAATTGGCTGTAGACTCCAATGCACTTGTGGAGGTGATGGGGGTGATGAAATTTCAATTTGGCACAGCTAATTCAAGGGATTCTTGTGAAATAATATTTTTACTCTTGAGAAAATGATCATCCGGTCCTCTGATTCTTGGTGGACTCATACAATATTAGGTGGAAAATTTTTGTAGATAAATTAACCTAAAATTTTTAGATACACTTGCTATAGAACAGGGTATTACAGTTGGTACTTCCAAGGAAATGATGCCAAAATGTTGGACAAAACATTGGTTACAAATACAACTAATTTATTGCCTCCATTTAAATTGTCAAACCCAGGAAAGCTCATAAACTTGTGAAGTACCATGCATAGTTTATGCCTATAAAACCAACAAGATGAGTCCACTATGTCCTAAGGTTTGGGGGGTGGTTTGTGGTGTAGTTATGTTTCTTGTACAAACCATTAATCTAGCCTACATTATCAAACATATGAATGAAAATAAACTATGGAAAGTGAAAACATACATTGCCAAAAATACAGAAAAATAGGAAAATTATAGAAATTATTTAAACTATAGAAAAGAAACAAAACAAGAAAAGAAATAATGATTAAAATAATTACATAAAAATAGGAAAATGGGAGGAAAAATTTTAAGAGTGGGCCCATGCTCCAGTAGACTCCACCCATATCAATTCATGCACATTGAACACTTACAAATATATATACGATCACTCGAATGAATTTTATTTGTAGCTTCAAAAATGATTTACAAAAAATGTTAGACAATCCCTTTCTTAGAGGTGGCCTGTGTATTTATATAGTGTACAACCATCCCCTATTACAAATTTAGGCAAGTCTATTTTAGACTTGTTTTTGAGGATATTTAGGCAAGTCTATTTATATAGTGTACAACCATACCCTATTACAAATTTAGGCAAGTTTATTTCAAACTTTTTGTTGAGGATATTTAGGCAAGTCTATTACAAAGCACTACACCTACTTCCAATTTGATGTTAATTTTTAGGCAAATAAGGAATCCACTAAGTCAAGCACTCATTTTGGCTCCTACTAGCATCATTTCCATAAAAAATGAAGAAGAAGCACCATCTAAGGTACAAAAAAAGGAAGAAGTTTCACTCCCACCTAATGAACAATCACAAGAGCAAGTGGTTAAGGAACTTACCATCCTCACTCATGTGAAAGATGCAATTCACTCCATTGGTATCATTTTAGGTATACCTCTAGCTACACAATCACTTGTTATATAGAATTTACCTTTGGCTTTACCCAATCCCACCATTGCACACATGGAGGAGCAAGCTAAGGTTACTTCATTCACTGAGCACCAGTAGAGCCTTCTAGGTAAGATACCATAGGAATTGTAGGAGACTCCATAGGGATTTGTGCACAAGCATCACAATCCTCACTCATCATAGGTTGGAGAGAGAGTTTGGGTTCCTTTGGATAAGCATCACTTTCCAAAGACACCATTTCAAGATCATCTTTTGGCACCTGATCCTATTTTGAGGATACTTAGGCTTATTCACTTAATCCTAAGTTCATATTTCATTATTATATTATTATTTATTATTTTTAAACTTTGTATGCATGTGAGGCATAATATGCCCACATAAGACATAAGTTGTTATGTTGTTAGATGTTAGTTAACTGTTAGAGATCTTTTTTATCTTCTAGCAGTTAGTTGTCATCCTAGATTAGCACATTTTTATTTGTTAGTTAAGTGGTTGGCCATGTTTGGTAACTTGTTACAACCACTTAATCTACGTGAGATTCAATTATATTGCTTATATATTATTCTATAGCTAATAATAAATTAGCTTCATGTTGAGTTCCTACATCACTGGTATCAAATTACCAAGGGCAAATTGTGGTAGAAAGGAGGGCAAGTTGATCCACTTTTTGCTATGTGTCTAGTTGGAGTTCACAACTAGTTCATAAAGAACCTAGGTAGGTGTTGTTTGGAGTTGGATTGGAGCCACCCGTAGCATCAGGTGAAGCTAAGGTAGCAGAGGGCAGAAATTACCCCTGCATAAAATATCCTTGGCAGAAACCAGAGGATAAATCTATTTGTCTAATTAGAAGGTCAGTGCACATTGTGAGGAGAATTCCTTCAGTTGAAGCCAATTTGTGGCCAAAAAAAAAAGAAGTTATTGCATGTTCAATCCAAATGAAAGGAGAATATAACTCATAATTTTATATTAATATTAATATTTTTATTAATATTAATATTTAATTTAAAAAAAAAAAGACAAACATGCATATATAGTTTTAATAGGTATTTGCCTATTTTTTGGAAGGAGTAAGCCATCGATGTCGGCCAGCCACCAGAACTCGACAACCATAAATTGACAACCCCTCTCACCGATTGACCATATTCTTGGTTGACATTTGGCATCCTATATAATTCCCACCTTTGACGATTGATGTCATCCATGACACACTAGCTAGTGGTGGTCGACAGAAATTGATGGATCGATGACACCCGACACTCCAACCAGTCAACTAGCCACCAAGTAGATAACTGCCCAACTCGCAATAATACACCATCTACATTCAAATGATGTCGTAGTGGCAAAAGGCCACCGTCATCTATAGATGATTTATAGCTAAAAAAACATCAATTTTCGGTGTTGAATGAAGGATGAAACACCCTCATTGCATCACCCAAATGTGATGATCATTACAGCATAGGGTTGATAAGCATTCAGTCAACATAGCATAGATCGTAGGCAGGGATCGAAAAGTTTTTAAAAATAAATTTGGCTGCACAATTTTCTAACACGTACTTCTCCCCTTCGGTGATACTAGTATTAAATCTCGATAATTTTTAGTGGCCATTATACCACACAGGGTTCCAGGTAGTGTTGTGTTACAAATTTCAAGCTCTATAAATATCTTGGTGAGCACAATTTTTTTCTAGTGAGAAATCCCATTCTAGTATTAAAAATTTGATCCATTGTGTTGTTTCTAGGATTCGATAAATTTTTGATGAACTCAGATTTTTTCGATGGTAAAGTAAAAGTTTGTGAAAGGTTTAAATTTTAATTTATTCACCAGCATTAATTTCTTTTAGGTTGCAGTGTTGCTAGAGGCCATCGGTGGAGAAGGGTTGTGTTTTTATTTTTAACGGGGATAAATTGTCCCACATTGCCTACATAGTGGGCAAAGTGTGGCTTATAACCCCTTTACCACAACAAGGGTAGTATGAGCAGCTTACACTGCTCACACAAGCTGCTTACACGGTAGCACCAGGTGAGGCACCAATAGTCCACACATTGGTTGCTTGAGTTAGACTTGAAGTTGATTGGTTGACTGTACTTCAGTTTTTGTGTGGGGAGTGTTTAGGTCATAGACTGTTTGACTATGGGTGGGAGTTGACCGCCTGCCCAATACAAATTGAAATAAATTTTTGTCATCAAAATCAAATTTTGGCAGATATTTCAAAATTTTGGTGCCCGAAGATAAATTTTGGCAGTAATTTCAAATTTTAAAAAATCAAATTCAAAATTTTGTGCCAAATGCAAAAATATAGCAAACCATGGTGAAATCATTCATTTTTGCTCCGTTTTTAGTGAAATATTTTCCAACTTTTAGAAAAATTCTGCACATTGATAAAAAATTTGCCTCCTATCCCACTTTTTGGTATTGTAAAGGCTAAAATTTCAAATTTTTAGTGTTAATTTGTAATTGTAAAATTTAATTTAATTTTGTAAAAGCACTTTAAATAGCCTAGTTTTGGAAAATTTGGAAGGCAAATCATTGTAAAAATCTAGGCAACTCTTGCATTAGAAAAAAATTTCAAATTCCTAAGCCTAAATTAGTTCTTGCATCCATTTTGTAATCCTCCTAATCTGGCATATAATAGGAAAAATATGGCTCAAGACCTCAAATAAAATATGTAAAACCTTACTAATGCAGTAGACATTTTAGCAGAGAAGGTAAAAGATATTGTGGTGCAATTCAACCCCAAAAATATAAAAATTCATCACAATCATGCAAGTAAAGTCAAATGTGAGGTCAAATTATATATGGATATAGGGATCTGGATGGATTTTGGATATGCAAACTTGGTTTGCTTATGCTAAAATTCCTGAGGATGAATATGTTGCATTTGCTACAGTCAAACTTATAGGCCTAGAAAAAGTTTTACTTGTAGAATTAAAAAGCCATAATGCCACTATGACTTGGAAAAAATTAATCCAAATTTTGAAAAACATATTCTTTCCATAAAAATACCAAAGTGACCTCACTACCAAGTTTTATAGATTGAGGTAAACCTATGGGATGTCTTTTTCTGATTACATTTTCCAAATCAATAGGCTAAAGGTATTGCTTGGTGTGAAAGATTCAGAAGAGGACTTTATTAACAAATTCACTCGTGGCTTGCAAGATCAAATTTTTAGGGAAATCAAATTCAATGTTTTCCTCACCTTGGATGTGGCATTCAATCATGTCATTCTTGTAGAGGAGAAAGTTGGTGCATATCACAAATCTTGTTCATCACAGGAGAGCTCTTCCAGATGCGGGAATTAGAATTAATAGAAGGTGAAGAACAATTCTCATTCTTCCCCTCATTCTTCTTTTCCTCACATTTCTCCTAAAGCACATTCTTCTTCTTTTCATTCTAAATATCCTTCTTCTTCATTGTATTATGAATTTTGTAAAAAGCATGGTCCTGTAAAATACAAATGCTTTACTTTTGAAAAATTTAAGAAGAAATCCTTATTTGTACAACCTACACATGAGGAACCACAAGATGGTCCCTTTGTGGATACAGGTATAGAAGAAGAGTATCCTACTTTAAAGGGTAAATTGAACAAAGTTACCCTTATGTAAAATGTATTTTCTCAAGGGGGTCATGACCATTTGTTTGTCACTAGATCCCACCTTACACATGATCTCTATGTTAATTGTATCATAGATAACGGATCACAAAAGAACCTCATTGCGAAGTCTATTGTGGAGAAGTTGAAACTTCCCATCAAGCCACATCACCAACCATATTCACTTGGGTGGAAATATGTAGACTCCACATCTAACATCACCCACACTTGCACCTTGAATTTTGCTTTTGGTGATAAGTTTATGGATAAAGTTAGGTGTGATGTCAAAAATATGGATTGTTGTGGGCTATTTCTAGGTAAACCCTATCAATTTTATAGGAATACTATTATCATACTAAAATGAACACCTACACATTGGAGTTGCATGATAAAACCTACTTGATACAAAGTAGTACACCTACTTCCAATTTGATGTTAAGTTGTAGGCAAGTAAGGAAGCCACTAAGTCAAGCACTCATTTTGGATCCTACTAGCATCAGTTCCACACAATATGAAGAAGAAACACCATCTAAGGTATAGGAAAAGGAAGAAGTTTCACTCCCACATAATGAACAATGACAAGAGCAAGTGGTTAAGGAACCCACCATTCTCACTCATGATAAAGATGCAATTCACTCCATTGGTATCATTTTAGGTATACCTCTAGCTACACAACCCCTTGTTACATAAAATTTACCTTTGGCTTTGCCCACTCCCACCATTGCACACATGGAGGAGTAAGCTAAGGTTACTTCATTCATTGAGCACCGACAAAGCCTTCTAGGAAAGATACCATAGGACTTGTAGGAGACTCCATAGGGAGTGGTGTGTAAGCATCACAATCCTCACTCATCATAGGTTGGAGATAGAGTTTGGGTTTCTAGAGACACCATTTCAAGATCCTATTTTGGTACCTGATCCTATTTTCAGCCCTACAACAGTAGTGGCACCTGATATTTAGCTTTCACTCATTTTAGATAGAGTTTTAAAGATGAAAACTCATCACACTAGACAGGGTTCTTCCACTACATACCTTATCACTTGTCACGGTCACTTTCCACACATGGCTCACTGGATTTATCACCATGATATGGCCCATGAATTTCCACATTTATTGAGAGCATTCGGGTCCAATGCTTATATGGTTGGAAGGAGTGTTGAGGATACTTATGCTTATCCACTTAAGCCTAAGTTCATATTTCATTACTATATTATTATTTCTTATTTTTGTACTTTGTATGCATGTGAGGCATCGTATGCCCACATAAGACATAATTTGTTATGTTGTTAGATGTTAGTTAATTGTTAGAGATCTTGTTTGGCTTCTAGCATTTATTTGTCATCCTAGTTTAGCAGATTGTTATCTGTTAGTTAAGTGGTTGACCATGTTTGGCAACTTGTTACAACCACTTAACCTACATGAGATTCCATTGTATTGCTTATATATTCTTATATTTCTAATAATAAATGAACTTCACGTTGAGTTCCTACATCACTTGTTGTTATAACAAATACATGAAAAACAATCATAGACATTTGATAAAAATTGAACATGCACTAAATTTATCATTCACAGGATAAATTAGGCATGTTCTATTTATATGAAAAAGTTATGTTTAAAATTACACCTCAATCAATATCAACAATTTTTTAGACACCAAATTACAGCCATTAATACTTCATCCTAACCATTCCACCACCCACTTGTCCACCATACACCTTTCCCGCCAACTATTTGGCCCAATTCCACCTTTCCCACCTTCAAAAGGCCCATTTTAGCCATTTATCGCCATTTCCTAGCCTAATTGGGATTATTTTAATATTATTTTATATTATTTAATATTTAATATAATATTTTATATTATATTATGATATATTTATTATAAAATATATATTTGTAAACTCAATTAACCACAACCGTTCGATCCATTCTAATCTCCACCATCCATATTCATTAATCCATTTCACATGAAAAAAGTAATCTCAACCTTAGGATATAATTTAATCTTAGCTACATGATCAAAAGTGTAAGGATAAAATACTTATAAAACCCTAGGTTGGATTATAAATAAGCGTATTTACAAATTCTCAAAACCTGGAACCTAGAGATTAGACATTGCACCCTGGAGGAATTATTGGTGAAGCCCTAGCATAGAATCCTAAAAATCTGAAGCCCTAGCTCATCGATAAGACTTTTGATGTTCTAGTTGTCACCCATTCATCCTCCGTTGCCATCACAACCCACCTCCATTCGTTGCATTCGTCACCATCCCTCTGATCTACTTATGCATATTTTACCCTAACCTACAGGCATCATTTTGAGCTTGTGAGGCTTGCTACAGAGCCTACAAAGTGCTTGTCAGAGCCTGTTGCATTCTATAGGTGCTCTCCAAAGCCTGTTGTATCCCACAGGTGAACACCAGAGCCTGGGAAGCTCACATCAGAGCTTGCCAAGTATGTGTTCGAGCTTAATGTAACTACAAAAATGCAAATATGAGCCTACTACACCATGCCATTTGCAACAACAAAATGAAAGCAAGGTATATATCATTTGAATGTATTTCATCTCATAATTTGTTGATCCGGTATACTTTTTGACTTCATTGTTAACTAGATTTTTATTGATGTTTGAGGGTCTCACACTATGGAGCCCTCATAGGTATTACTAACCCCCTCGTTTTGTTTTATGTATGCAGATATGCAAGTTCTACACATTGTTGAATGGATGTTGAAGTTGGAGTGGCCCCACACTAGATACTCGAAGCCCACTCAACTTGTTGGAAGCAAGGACACACTAAATCTAAAGACACTTTGTTGTTATTGCTAGGGTTTCAAAGAACCCTAGTGCCATTGTAAATCATTGTATCAAATACTCACATTAGTACTAATTGTAACAAAGGAGTTCATTGGCTCCCCCCCATTTTATTGAATAGATCCATTTGTGCAATCTTGTATTTCCTTATGTTATTTGATTTTCTATTGTTATTTAAGTGTTGTTTCGTTGTATTCACATATGGCGATCACGGTGGGACCCCATAAGGGTTTCATTATTTAATAGATCTACCTTGCTAACTTAATTTTATTTCTATTTATTATAGGAATCTACAAAAGTGTATAGATCATTGATTTCATCGCTAGGGTTTCTGAATAAGTCTGCATCATTTTTAGAGATTACGCAGGCATTCGAGAGCATTCATAGAGCGTTCTATAGCATCTACAGACAACCGTAGGAGCTCTACTATGCCTACACAGGTGCTCTGCTACACATACATAGGTGCTCAACTACACTTGACAGTAATTTGGAGCAGAGCTAAGACTTCCAACTAAGTCTCATAATCCTATGTTTCCATTTAGTGATTTACGTATTCTATTTTTTGCTACTAGTGTTTGTTGTTTCTGGGTTTAACACTAAGTAATCTGGGAAATAATAGGTACCAAGTTGCATCTAGGGTTTGCGTGTGTTTCATTATATCAAATTCATTTATTGTCCTAAAATTTGTAGATCTAGGTGATTGTTTGCATTTTTGAGTGCATATGAAACAGAAAGGCATCCTAGATTTTGAATTTTAGGGTTAAATATCACTTTAATTTTGCCTATCTAAATAGGAAAAATATCTTGATGCATAAAGTAATCTTGCCCTAGGATGGCCCCTTTGGCATAGAGGTGGATGAACCCTTCGGTTGCTCTTGTGATTTTAATCATTTGTAGGTAGGGGGTTTTGAGCGGTGTACTCCAATCTCTTTAGGTGAAATTTGCATCTTTGTGTTGTATTATGATTTAGATTAGTGAATTTAGTAATCTTTAATATTGTTTGCACACCATAGAGAATGATAAATCTAATGAAATAAATCACACACACTTGCACGATTCACATGTTTAACAGTAGTGGTTGGATTTCATCACCAGTCATTGCTTGAGATTTGGTGATGGTGGTTGTGATTTCCATCCACCAATATCTACCCTAGAAACTATAGGACTACCCCCGAGCAAATTTGTTGGAGGTCATTACCAACAATAATCTCGTTGTCCTGGCCAGTCCTAGTTTTTACCTTTGTTTTTCATTAAACAAGATTAAGTTACATTAAAACACACAAGCCAACAATTCTAAAGGGAACTTCACATTAATGAAAGAAAATAATTAATGAACAACGTAAGCCACACACGGTGAAACCTAGGACTGATTGATTTATTTACTTTAAATTTTGGGAAAATGTGTTAATTTGTGTGATTTAGATAATCTTGGAATCTTTGGTTTAACTACTTTATGGTGCTAACACGACAACAAAAGAAAATAATAAACCAAATTAGTTTAATGTAAAACAGTTCCCATGAACCCGCTACTTTGGTAGCCCCATCCAATATGGTTCAGACTACTTTGTCTGGATCATACAATTCACTCCCACTCTCAAGTAGAGATACATTCACATAATGTGGAGGTAGCCACAACCTACATAGACATGGATAGAGTGTAGGCCCTTTACAAGGCTTCTAATTATGTCTTAGAACCCCTTATCCAAGAAGGTTTTGAAGAATTCGAATTGGCTACCACCTACCTTGCCCAAGGATATCCTAATTCGAGTTATGAATATGGTATGCCTTCCTCCATGAGCCAACCACCACAAAGCCCAATTGTTTCAAACACTTATCTCACGTACACCTATACCAACCCCTTGTATGAGGAGTATGTCAATGTTACCTCACAAGTCCCTAGCCTCCAAGTTGTAACATCAAATTAAACTTACACCATACCCATATCCTCTCATCCATTATCATCCACACCTCCACCATATCACTTAGCCAACATGACCATATCATCCACACCTCCATAATATCACTTAGCCAACATGACCATGACTAATCATCCATAATCATCAAATCATCCATAATATCATCCAACCACAACCCCATCATTTGACACATGGTCAAATAAGGAACTTACAGATACATTATGGCTCATCAATAGATTGCTTTCATAATGAACAAAAGGAAAACAATCAGCTTACATAGACCCTATGACCCAAGGAGTTCCAAATCAACCTTCGCTTACCAATCAAAATTCAGCATGGGTTCCTCAATATTCCATAGTTTCCATCCCCAATACACCACCACTCCACACATCCACCATACCAATCAACATCGCCACTAACCAACAACACAATCTATTCTCCATCATTATATCCATAAATCATCATCATATTTCAACCATCAATATTCTCTGCACACCCAAACCAATTCATTCCAAAACACCATGTTGGTCACACCCAAACATCTACTATCCAGCACATCAACCAACCATCACATAATCCAAGGTCCTCATATTCCAAAAGATGACCTTAGATTCCAAGAAATGCAAAAGCAAATCGATCATTTGATGCAAAACTCACTAGGGATAACGAGCCAACAGTTCACGTTAAGCCAACTAATCCATCAACCAATCCATCCATTGGTACCATCACCACCATATCCAATATATTTTACGGTACTAAAATTCAACAAGTTCAAGGGAACTGAGGATCCTAAGGAGCATGTGAGTTCATTTGTCCATGTATGTTTTAGGATTAGCGATGATAATGCTCTTATGCTCCGAACATTTCCTCAAACATTAGGGGGAGATGCCATTGAATGGTACAATCAATTGCCTACACATAGTATTTATACTTTTGATCAATTGATAGATCTATTATTGGAATGCTTTGCCCTTAATATTAAAAATAATGTGTCCTTATCGGATATATATTATTTGAAACAATGGGATGAGGAACCTATCTATGATTTTGGAAACCATTGGAGGGCAGTTATAATAAAGTTGCCATTTTTCCCTCCCAATGGAAGAAATTATCAAAAAATTTACCAAGTGTTGCTTAAAACCCATCTCTTGGATGCTTCAGCTCAATACTTATAGAATATTTAAGGAGGCTTTATCATAGGCTAGTGTCATTGATGAGATAAAAATCCAAGAGGGTGTCATTATGCCTAAGAAGAAAGAATGGCAAAGTAGGGGCCAATACCGAAATAATCAATCTGGCCAAATAAAATCCACACAAGACTCAATGGATAACACCGCTAATCAAGTCAATCAAGTGGTCATGAGCCAGCCTGTAATGGCTCAAAAACTAGTGCAACAAAAAATTTCCTATTATGCGGTCCCATTAGTAACCCAAGAACCAATGGTACAAAACACAGTGCCAACAGTGGAACAACCTACCCACTGCCAATTCAATCGACCCCAATGTCAATATACTCCCTTAGAAGAATAATATTCATCCATATTTTGAAGGTTGTATGAGACCAAAAAATTAGCCTTGCTGGGCATTAGGCCTGATGATCCTACCAAAAGGCCTAAAAGTTATAGAGAGCACTTTTTTTTCCCATACCATCGACAAAATGGGCATGATATCAATTCCTACCAAGTGTTCAAAAACATAGTGCAATATCTCATAGACTTAGGGTCCATGAATGCGGATAACCCCTTAACTCCACAAAATCAAAGTTTGGGCATATATAAAACACCTCTACCTAACCATGGGGAGGTCCAACATAATACATGAGGTAACAATCAACAACCACATCCTAATCAAGTAAATCATGTCCAACAATACCAAAACTTTTTCGGAGTAGTCCATGTGGTAACTAGAGGGCAAATGCAAAATCAACAAAATGCTCAACAACCTTCAAAACCATCACCCATACAAACATCACCAAATACATCTCCATGAATCAATCTATCCAACCCATCTAATACACCCATCCTTCATCTAATAAGGCCAATAGTAACCTTAACCAGTCGATTAACAACTAGTTTGAAAATGGCATCATCCAAGATTTCTGTGTATGATCTTATCCAAAAATCCCCTAGGCATAGAGAAGCTTTAATGGAAATACTCAAGTCAATTGAGTTAGAATCCCAAGACTCTAATGCCTTCAACAACTTTATAAGGAGTTTTAGAATGTGCATGGAGCCATCAATTACCTTCTATGACTTTGAGGTAAAATCAATGAGTTTAGAATCAGTAGACCCTCCATTGCACATAATGGCATTAATATATAGAAAACCATTCAAAAGTGTATTAATTGATATTGGATCATCAATAAATATCATTACTACCACTACCATTATCCACCTCAAACTACCTTCATCCCACATTTCCAAACCATCATTCACCCTCACAGCATTTCACGATGCTTTGTGTACCACAGTTGGCACTGTTGTTTTACCTATATAATTAGGGGCTAGAACGTTGCACACCATGTTTCACATCTTGGAAGGACCCATGGCGTATAATATACTCCTTGGTAGACCTTGGATGAGGGAAATGAAATGTGTTCCTTCAATTCTTCACCAATGCTTGAAATATGTTCATGATGGACAAGTCCATTGCATCCCCGCGGATGTCAAACATTTTAAGTATTGTAATTTCATTTCAAATCCTTATGAATCCATGTTACCTTCCACCCATTTATTCTTGGAACCATCATCTAATCCATCCACATCATCTCTCAATCTGCCTTCTTCTAATCAATCTCCATCTTCTTCTAAGGCTCCCGTCATAGAGGAGCTACCCATCACATCATCTCCTCAAACATCCATTTCTTATTGTACATGTGGTCAATGTCAGTCTACTATTAGCACATCGTATATCACATATACGCCTTCTTAAACAACCACTTCTTCTATTTTATCATTGTCCCATCCTCCATCTTCTAATTCCACACCGCCATCCAATCCCACTCCATCAGTCGATGTGTATTAGTGGCTATAATTTGGTGTCTACAAGTTTTGTACAAGTGTTTTCTTGATTTGCATGTTTGCTTAGCCATTGATAAGAAATTGATAATTTTTTGGTTCATTACATTATCCTTCATTCACATCTATCTCTAGAAACCACTAATATTTTTATCTAAAAAAAGGGTCCTTATTGTACTCTTCTTCAATAAGAGTTAGGTTCCATCCAACCTATCACTGGAAATCAGGTACCATTGACCCCAAATACGGGAGTCAGGCATTTCTCATCCTGTCACTGGAAGTTAGACATCGTTAATCCTGAATTCAGGAGCTAGACATCGCTCTTTTGAAAGATAGGAGCTAGGCACCTTTCAACCTTTAGCCAAAAATTGGGCACCTAACTTAGCGTACGTAACTCCTTATTGCGGTCACATTTGTATTTAGTTCTTCATCATAAGACATGAAATGCCATGTCCAAGTGGGACCTTGATGTAAATATGTAGAAAAGTAGTAAAATCATTGCTTCTACAAACAAATCACATTTAAAATGTATTTAGAGAATATACACAATTTCCTATTAAATGTATATAAAAAATTCATAAAAAGCACATTCTATCAAAATAATGTCGCACATGTTATTAATCCATACAAAAATATGAGCATTTTTTGTTCTCATAAGCAAGAATACAAATATGTGGCAAAAAATAGACCTAATCAATATGCTCTTTTCATTTTGATTACAAGAAAATAAAGGAGTCTTTTCTTTCCAAGGACATACAAAGAGATGATACCAAAAAACAAATCTAGCCTAAGTGCATCTAAATGCTATTCCAATTCCTTTCCTAAGAAGATTTAAAATAAGTAATTTAAACTTAAATTTAAGTTATACTGAAATTTAAGTGGATTTAATCAAAAAACATAGTGACAAAGAGCAAAATAAAAAAATTTAACTATGCAAAGAAAAAACAAAGATTCCAAAATTAAAAAACCTAATTCTATATGGTTGTGCAAAAGCATTGAACAGTTGCAAAAGAACTACCTAATGATTTTACTTACCCTTGGATTTTTTCTAGGACCTATAAAACATGGAAAATAACAATTTGTAGTTAGATTTAGGGGGTTTGTCTAATAATAAATAGGTGGTAGGCTATCTGTCTAGATTAATTAGAATCCCCTTTGATAACTCAAATTTTAAAAATGCCTAAAAATTGGAAGGAAAGTGTATGCATGTAAAAGCACTAAAATTCCTAATAACCATTGGGTGGCACTTTTTTTTAGAATATAGCACTTTTGAACTATGTAGAACAAAAAGGCAAAGTCATTGGGTTTTTAAATATGTTAGTAGTTCTACACCTACAACTTGAAAATAGAGGCTTTAGGACCTAAAATTATGCCAAAATTGGCTCCCCAAAATTGGCTCATATATAAGGATATGATTTAAAATGTGACCTAATCCTAATTTCTAATGTCTTAATGCTAAAATAATTATAAAATACTATAATTTGATGTCTAATGTATACACAACGTTCAACGGGAGCACAAGAAAGTAAGAATTGTCAAGATTGATGAGATAGTGTTTACAAAACCCTACAAATGAGGCTTAAGGACATCTCAAAACATGATTAGAAGCTACAAATATCTACAGAATAAATAGTTGTTACAAAAACTTAATAAAAATAAAAGTATGATGTAATTTAGCAAATGCAACTATGATTTCAAGTTTATGTATTGAAATACCTATGATATCATACAAAGAAGGCCTAAGAAAGTCACCAAACATGAATTAAATGTGATAAATTAGGTTTAAATGTATAAACAAAAGATACACAATATAAACAAAGGAAATTATAGTAATTAGAGACTAATATGGGTACAATATAAAGAAAATAAGCATATGTTGGTTGTAGACAGTTACAAAAGAGCATTATGTGAGTAAATATAAATTTAAATGGCTACAAAAATAATTAGAGATATAAAATAAGATGCTATCAATAATAAAAAAACACCAAATAAATATTAGTAGCTATAGATTGCGCTAAAGAAATTATTATAAGGGCAATAATGAAAGAATGTATAAGAAATTAAAAAGCAAATTAAAGAGAAGCATAAACTAAAAATGGAATATTACAACCAAATAATAATAGAGTCTCCTACTCTTAGCCAAGATCTAATCCTCGAAGGTAGCAACAAGAGGATATGGATTTTCCCCAATCCCTTGTTCCTTGCTCCACTTTTTATTTAACTAATATTGGAAGTGATCACAATGTAAGAGAATGAAAGAGAGGCTTAGAGAGAATTCAACAAAATTTGGAAAAATTTAAAATGCTTGTTGAATGCACATACCATAGGATTAATTTATAGATTTTTGAGAGGGGGATTCTTTGGAGGGAAATAGAAGCAAAAGGTGTCATTAAGGTAAAAAAGAATTTAAAATTTGTAGACCTAGGGATGATATGGAGCATGCATGATAAAAAATTGTGTGCTTCTATATCATATTGTAGATATTTCATTCATGTTAGAAAAAACACTAAGATTCTAGAGATGTTCTTGTGGACACCAAATCTTGCCCCATCGTATATTAGGATATTGATAAATTCTAATAAATTTCCCAAGATATTTTCAGCCTACATTACAAAAATTGGATGCTAAGAATAAGTTCACCACCCATAGACAAGTTCACTGGTGGAAAAATTGTATTCTTGGTAGTGAATCTTATTATAAATAAAATTTAATTTTCCTCCCTCCAATAGTCAAAATAGATAAATTTTCTACTAGAAAATTTCATGGAAAAACCATTGGTATGGATAGGATCAAGCATGAGATTGGTAAACTTTCCATTTTATAGGTGCTTTAAAAATTTCACTACCTAGACAAGTTTGTAGCTTGTAAAATTGTCTAAGAAGTGAACTTGTCAAACCAACTAAAATATGGAATGTTTTCCAATCTCATGCTTTTTCAAATCTATGCCAATGGTTTTTACAACATAGATTGGATCGATGTGCCTTCAAACATTTCTAATTTAACCCAAATCTCATGCTTTTTCAAATCTATCCATAGGAGAACTCTTTCCCCTCTACTACTTTATGGATATCTATCCATAGGAGAACTCTTTCTCCTCTTGCTCTGGCTAGTGATCCTCTAGAAGTCTATTGCCTCCACTACATTCACTTGTGGATATTTCTCCATAGAATACCTTTGTCCTCACTCAAAATAGCTTTGCCCTAACTACCCTATCTAATAGATATATATCCACTAGAGACTATCATCCTCTGCTCTGTCACCTCCAAAGCTTGCTCTTAGCTCTACTCAATCTCTATCTCAAATCTGCACTAAACACTATCGTTCGGTCTGGCACAAATCTTCTCACAAGTCTATATCTAATCTGGCACAAATATGCCCTCAAATATACACCAAATTGTATCTCTAGTATGGCACAAATCTATCCTCAAATATGCACCATAATATGTCTTCAAGTCTATCCTCAAGCCTTAATACAAAGCTTGATCCAATCACAAATCAACTCTTCTTAGATTTATCCAAAGACTTAACTCAAAGCTTGAAAAAATCAATAAATCAATTATGCTTTCAAGTCTTATCAAATACTTACCTCAAATATATCCACAATTCCTCTCAATAACTTGCTCAATCTACTCTCAAGTATTCACTAATACTTACCTCAAATTTTTTGAACAAGTCCTCCCTAGAACTTGTCCAATCTTCTCAACAAGTCTTCACCAAGACTTGCCTCAAATATACTTGTAAGCTTCTACAAAAGCTCACACCAATCTATCCTTAAGATTTCAAAAAAGCTTACTCAATTTTGTCCTTAAGTCCCCTCTAGGACTTACTCAAATATGCTTACAAGATTTCACAAAAGCTTGGTTAACTCTATCCTTAAGTCCCCTCTAGGACTTACTCAAATATTCTCACAAGCTTTCACAAAAGCTTTCTTAAATCTATCCTTAAGTCC
Source organism: Wollemia nobilis (assembly GCA_028583015.1). NCBI lineage: Eukaryota > Viridiplantae > Streptophyta > Pinopsida > Araucariales > Araucariaceae > Wollemia > Wollemia nobilis. The sequence continues at coordinate 7,104,539 of JAQPPZ010016858.1, read as the reverse complement.
CCTATAGGACTTACTCAAGGCTATCCACTAGCTTTCACAAAATATTATTTAAATCAATTATAAAACTTGCATACAAGACTCAACTTAATATCTTTTAGAAAGCCTCTTCAATCACACAAACAAGTTTCACTCAGAATCTTGTTTAACCAGAGAAACATACAGATAATGGTAAGAGACTCAATATGTTTCACACTCACAAATCACTCTATCAATTTCAAACTCTCTTTCAAATCAATTCAGAATAAAGAATAATTTGTTTCACAAATCTTGAACTATCACTCCAATGCTTTCAATCAATAATGCTCATCCAACTTTACTCAAACATCCACTCAATGAAATACACCTTACTTACAAACCCTAACCAAGTGTTTCACTATACTCCCAAAAAATCACACTATGGAACTCAAACCTTGACTCAAGATGATTTCAATTTTCACATAACAATGATACTGAGGTTTTTTTACAAATCCTAGTTCAGGATAGTTCTCAACTTCACATAACAATGATACTCATGTTTTTTCACAAATATTAATCATGCACATGAAGGCTCACTCAAATATTTCCAACAATTCTTATCAAATAATATCACATAAAAATGATACTCATGTTCTTTCATAAACCCTAGATCATGCACATGAACACTCACTCAAACATTTTCAACAATGCTTATCAAACAATCATTTTCACTCCAAATTTGCATATCTCAACATTCAATCCAATAATATTTCACTCACAAGGAATATGTGCCCATACCTTTTGTTTTTATGGAGATATGTCTTCAAAACCTATCTTAATCACAATCAAATACTCTTTGCTAATTTCAAGGTTAGATAGAAATAACCTATCTCAAAATCTCCACAAATATCCTCCTCAAAATTAATTCACCATTACAAAATTAACAAGTCTCAAGTACACCTTATTATCTCCAAACTTCTTAAAATATCACTCAACACATAAAAATCAATTTCCTTTGTTAACTTCAAACTATTCAATGCATAGAAGACCAAGTTCCTTTATAACACCTTATAAACTCCCAAAAATAATATTAAAAAATTAAACCCTTATTCAACCCTTATTACTCCAACCTTTAATTATTTTTTCTAAGCACAAAATAATATAAAATATCCAAATACCCTTATGACTCCCTAACTTTTAATTATTTTTTCTAAGCACAAAATAATATAACATATCCAAATACCCTTATGACTCCCTAAATTTTAATTATTTTTTCTAAGCACAAAATAATATAACATATCCAAATACCCTTATGACTCCCTAACTTTTACCAAGGCACTATCTAAAATATCATGTGGCCTAAACGTATGCGCTTCCCAACCTTGGCATAATTTAAAACTTTAAATAAAAATTTAATGCTTACCTTATACACCTTGGCCCACATTGCAAAATAAATAGTGCACACCTTGGTTGTGCTTTGAACCTGTGACCAACTACCACTACTGCACTCTAGCCAAAGCTAGGTAGTCGTTGGACCACACGCCCACACAAGCACTAACACGAGCATGCTTCTCGTTATTCCCTCCACAAGTTTTGGTGAATGAAAACAAAACCTCCTTCCTTCTCAAAATGATCATGCAGGGATTTGAAACCCCAACCTCTACCCTGTGAATGTCTTAACACTCCCTTCACCACCAACTGTGCTAACCGATATTATGAAACGTTTGGGTTGTGCTATATACATTTAACCAATCGTCTGCCTTCCAAAGATTTTAAAATGCGAAAGTTCTTCTTCCTCACAACAAAGCAACACACAATTTTTAGCATAAACTTTGGGATTCGAATGCATGGATGGGGAAATTAAAATATTAATTCCCCTTTAAATACACCTTGTCCTTTTTGCTTTGACGTCGGCTCAAAGTCGACTTTAGAAATTTGAAATATGAATTTAATTTTTAACCTTTAACTTTGGTGCCCAAGGTTATTTAAATTAAAATTTTAACCTTTAGGTTAAAATATTTTAATTTAAATAAATTAAATTAAATCCTTTGCAAGTTTCTTAATGGGTCTTTTCAAGGATAGATTATTTTAATAATTCCTTGGACCTCGTTTTCTTCACCTCATCATTTTGCTCGATAATATTAAATATTATAATATTATTATTTTAATTTAAACCTGCTTCTCCTTCCTTGGGTCTTCAACCTTTTAGGCCTTTTTAGGCATATAATATTAAAAATAAATATTATATCTTATTCCTTTTAAAACCTTCCTTGCCTTTGGAAAAACCACCTGATGACATTAATGATGATGAAACTAAAACACAATCTCTTAACATCAATGACAACAAAACTTGCTCAAATTTCCAAAACTTATCTCCTCCTCTTCTCTTCCAAGCCCCAAAAATTCATAAATAGAGGAACCTTCGTCTTAAAAATAATAAGTGATTTAATTATAGCAAATCTCTACCAAAATTTCTATTATGCTTTAGAAAAAAATATTATTCAAAATACTTTTGGCCTCCATGCCTCCATAAACATTGTAAATGAGAGTTTGCTCCTTATGGTGGAAAGAATGAGTTTTTCTTGATATGATTTTTTTAAAGGATGTTGTACGACCATAAAGGCGTGCACCCGATGTTGCAATTGTGTAAAATGAAGTAAAAAGCAATATTCAAACACAAATTGACAAAGACAAAACCATTAAGTAAAATACATCTTTATTCCTCTTTGAATCAGTTCATGTTTACAAATGAATCCCTCTTAGGGATACCCTTTTTGATACGTAATTACAGTGTTACAATCCTCTCAAGGATAAAATGCACTTTTCAAGCCTTTAATATAACACGAACTGCTCTAGGGTGGAGTGAATCCTCTTCTTTGCGTTGAGGAAGGAATTGGATGGTTGAATCTCCTTTGAATTTGCTTTCCTATGGTCAAGAAACAAAAATAAAGTATTAAAATCATATGAAGCCTCTCATGATGAGGCCCTTTAAAGTAAATACACACAAAGATAGCATAGCAACACGAAATCAAGAAAGCGTATAAAGCATGATAAACACAAGCAATTCTTATAAATATTGAATGAAATATGTAAATAAGAACTACATCTACCAATCTAATAGATCAAATTGATGAAATGAAGCATTATAGCATAAAAAGAAACTAATTATGCCCTACTTGCTAAAATGGAGTAAATCTAATCAAATCCCTAATCCAATCAGTCAGAGTTTCTAAACTACCAAATCAAGCATTAAATTGCTTAATCTAACCTAGCTAAGCATACTGTGAAAAAAATAGTAAGGGGATCTTATACCTGTTGCAAACCACAGCTCAGATGAGTGGTCTGCACTGTAAACAGTGGCTATTAGCTACAATGAGCAACACAGTAGTTTTACCCTCCAATTCTAGGGCTGTGGACTTGACCCTCCTTGTCAAATTGATGATCAAGGGTCACCTCAGTGTCCTCTGACAGATTTGGCAGTTGAATTGCTCTATTGGGCCTTTGTTTGCCCAAATTAACATTTCTTGGCATTCTAGATCCTTAGGGCATCCATGGAACAATTGTTCACAATGCTTAGGTTGGCAAGGTGATAGCAACAAATATCTCTCTTAATGCACTCAAGTAATTCCACAATCTGACATGGCTTTACTGCTCTAATATTCGATGCTTGCTTGATTGAAAATTTGGCAGTGCTTCACTATCAAGTCGTACTATCTATTTACCCTTAATTGAAGGGGTACTTATAGGATTACCCAAGGGCTAGGGGTGGATTCATTGAGAAGCCAAGAACAAGAAGATGTGGTTGGGATAGTTGGATTGGAAGGTTTCATCCTTAAATCACCTTATTCTAGATCAAATGTCTATTCAAACCGATTTGGCTTGGTTGAAGGCCAACTGAACTTTAGTTAAGATTGTAGGTGACAACTGTAGACTGTAAATGGTAGGTTTCAACCACGATTCAGACTATAGACCGTAGGTCTCAGTTGCGATTCAGCCTGATTAGGCCAAGGAGCCCAAATTGAGTGGTTAGAACCACTGATCTATCTTGGAGTCTATCCAAGATCTTCCATATGGTCTTGTAGCATGTTCCATATGAGTAGTCGCCATCGACATGACATGTTTTAGGTATCTACAAATGCCCCTTTTGAGATGTGTTTTGAGATAAAACAATGCTGAGCAAAAATAAACCTCCTAAAATGATGTTGAAGGTTGCATGATGATCATTAGTCTTGATCAACATTAGATGCCCTCGATCCTACAAAAGGACACGCATCCTAGAATCATTGCTTCCAACTGGGTGAAAGGATTAAATTTGAAAAATGTCGTACTCGTTACGATTGATATTCGATGCATCTATGCACTCTATAAGGTATATTTTGACCCATAGATCTAAAAAGTGGAAAGTACAGTGCTTAGACTATCATGGTTGCTATTTTCCCCAAGCAAAGGGGTAAGCTTATGATAGTTGTTGACAATGATTCATAAGATGAATGTAATTTTGACAAGATCGAGGGATCTACGATTTTAGGGATATTCTATTGATTATGATAATATGACTACCTCCTCAAGTGATGAGTCGATGAGGGTAATTATAAATGAATGAAGCGATGAGGTCGCTTGACCACCATTGATGATCTAAGCAATCTTTAGGATTGAGCATTTTAATAACTTGGTTAAGCCTAGTTTAGCTTATGATTCCAACTGTTAATAGTAATTGCACATTTCTATCCCATGGAGCAGTCGGGCTATAATAGCCATATTAGGGAATCGAAATGATACAAATCCAATTAGTTTTGTGTTGAATCAATTTCGTCGATGATTTTTTGAAAGATGTCATAGGATAAAGGACATGAAATACATTATTCTCGTGGAGTAGTCTAGCCTCGAAGGCCTTCTTCGGGATTTGAAAATAAGCATATCAAATCAATGATGATAATTTTACCCCAAACGCCCTTATGGTTATTTACTCATCTCACCGGATTGCATGGAGTGTCAATCGTTGCAACCGCCAAGTGTATAGGGTAAATAAATGAATACGAGGTGCATTTGGATTTTAATTATATTAAAATGTTTCTATTAATTTTAAATTTTTTAATTGATCCCAGTGCTTGAACATCACCAAATTTGCAACATTGATTGCTTTTATTGAGATTTAAACCATTAGGAGTCATTGATTTATCATTTAAGATATTATTTCAATGGGATTTGAGTGCTTTCAATGCTAGTTGTGAACCGTAGGTATGGTCTATAGTTGAAACTTTCAAATTTGGAAACTACAGGTCAGACCTACAAGCAGAAAACCCTAATTATGGGACCACGAGTGTCAAATACGGTTTGTCAAAATTAGGAAAACCTGTAAATAGCTTTCCCATTTGAAAATTTCATTATTATCTTGAAAGCAACTACAATTTAGAGAGATCTAAGAGGTGAGAAGCATTTCTTGATCCGAAACGCTCCTAAACCTCTACCCGATATCGCACTCACACCCTGATGGTGGACCTTGGATAGCCCTCCACTAGTAGAGGCCTCAGTGCGGGTAAGGTAACTCAAAACCGAGTCCTCACACTCATTAAAAAATTAAAAATGAACCACATTAATTAATAGGTAAATCATTTTCACTAAATTGTTGGCAATGAACCTCACCTTAGACTAGGCTAGTTTAGGATTTAATTTTTTTGGCTAGCTAGGCTAGGAAGGGACCTAGAAAGGGTCACATTCCTAGATCGCAACTAGTATATGCGATTCCCAATTGACATATTGGGAATCACAACTGTCGGCTGTGGTGGGATTCAAATCCCAACGATCAATTTTTAGTCGCATGTGGATTGCATATTTGACCCGTGGTTCGCAATCTTTGAAATTTTTTCCAATTTTTTCAAATTTTTATAATATTTTCTGGCACTTAATGCCATTTATTGTATTTGTAAAGTACATTTTTATTTTTGTGAAATTTTTTGATCACATTTTGCATGTTTTTGTCTTTTTTAATAATTTTTATATTTGTATCATTTTTGAGTGTAAGGTCGAGGACCTACACAGTTGTAGCCTATGGGAATTTTGATGTACTTTTGATGTACTATGTTGACATATATATATATATATATATATATATATATATATATATATATATATATATATATATATATATATATATATATATATATATATATATATATATATATATTGATATTTGATCATTTTGGCTCATTATGTGTACTTTTATTTTTATGATTTTATGTTTATGTTATGCACATGGATGCAAATGTTCATATTGATGCTATGTTTACATGATGTGATGTATGGATGACATGCACTAGATAGCTATTTTAATTTATGATGATGATGATGATATGTAGTGATCTAGATGTTTATATGCTATTTATGATGGATGCATATGGATGCGATGTTTTCTCTTAACACATATTTGATATTGCTTTATTGTATGCATTAATTTTATGACACTGTTATGCTATGCTGGTACAATGTATGTAATGCATTATTTACATGATGGTAATCTAATGTAAATGAACCTGTATGCTTTAATCACTTAAAACATAAGGAATGAATGCAATATGTGTTTAAAAATCTAATGGACGACACCACAAATGTGTAAGAATCATGAATATAATTGAAAATCCTCATGACAAGAATTTAATCAATTAAATCACCCATATATTAAATGCAGTGATATGAAGTGGTATTATGTGAATGATATAATGTCACTCGATATTAATTTTTATAATTTTGAAAGCTATGTACAATATAGTCAGTGGTCATCTAGATATTGTTTTTGATATCCATATGATATTTGTCCTATATCCTTGAAAACTTTGTGCTTGATGTAAATGATGTATCATGGATTCGATACTTTGCAGTTTGATGATTTACATACCTTGATTTTATATGGCTTGTGATATTTTGATATATTTTTTCTATTAGAGATATTTTTGAGGTTTTCCATGAGACCCAAACACCCTAGTAGACTTCTCAAAAGTTGCATACTGACCACATTAGACTTTTGAAATGTGAGGTTTTTGCTAGGATAGGCCCTAACTGTTCATTCTCCTTGTGTGTGCACATGATTTTATTAAGATAAGGCATAAGCATACCTCGATATCAGATAGGATTATTTTAGACCATTGCTAATATTGAGGGTTCATGAATTTTTATCCAATCCTAGGTTTAAATTTTAGTTGGACTAGGACCATTAGGTGATATAGGATACCTGAAGCTAGCTCTTCCAAATTCAAACATTGGTTTGTACATAAGCAAGGTGCTAATGCATCAGACATATCATCGTGCGTAAGGTACAATAGTGCTAACAATTCCATGGATTCAAGCTCGCTCCCTCTCTTTCTCAAATTTTTGATATACTTGCTCATATATAGTTGTGCAAGGTATTTGATTCCACTTTTAGTTTGAACTTTCTCTAGATCTTCATTCGATCTAGATTTGAACTTTGATTACCAATATTCATTTGATCTAGATTTAAAATTTGATTTTTGATCTTCATTTTATCTTCATTTGAACTTTGATTTCTGATCTTCATTTGATATTCACTTGAAATTTGATTTATGATATTTATTTGATCTTCACTGTCTGGAATTTATAGTTGATAACCTTATTTAGAAACTTCCCGTTGGGGATTTTACTTTGGGGGGGAACTATTTCTGGAATATTGGTTGAGTGTATTGATATATGATATCAATAAGGGATATCAATATCGGATGTCAATATATGATATCGATCTAGGGTATCAATCTTGAGGACTGATGTGGGATATCACTTTGGGGTATTTCTCATTTTATCGTAAGCAAGGAATTTTGGTTAGGAAATAAACTTGTCCTTTTGCTAATTATCGACATTTCTCAAATTTTCTGCACAGGGGGATAAGAAAGAACAACTCTTTTCACCTCAAGATACCTGGTCTTGCTTTATGGATTTCATCTTCCCCTAGTCCTTATTAGGATTGTCTAGTTTGTTGATTAGTGATAGGATTCTGATATGCTATGGGCTATACTAGCTGAACCTCGATTGTATAAGCAAAGCAAGCTTTCTATCAAATCTTTAGAAGACCTCTAGGCCTAGTTGAATGACCAAAAAACCCTAGTATATTCTTCATAGCAACAAAATGGGTGTGTTGAAAAACACAATTACTCACATGAAGGATGGATTATGATAAATGTAGAGGTGCATGATTTGAACACAAATGTGGTGTCATTTGTAAGACTGATAAACACAATGTAATAGATGAACAATACCTATATGCAATGTAATGCAATGAATGCACTTGAATGAAAATAAAAATGCATAATGAAAATTCAAATGTTTTTGAATTTTATGCTTTACCTATTTTTTTGGATTTTATTAATTTTTTAATTTTTTATGGATTTTTGAGCCTTAATATTTGACCAAATGGTGAGTACATGCATTCAGAACCTCTAGGAGTAACCAAATGGTGAGGAAATACCTTTGGAGCCTTTAAATTGGCCAACCGATTTTTCAAAAAATACTTGGAGATTTTTAGGATGACTAAGTGGTTTTAAGCAAACTCTCATAGCCTTTTGGGGTTTACCAAAGGTTTGAAGTACTTTGGAGCTTTTCAAGAAGACCGAGAGGTTTTGAGAAAACCCTTGGAGCCTTTGAATAACACGACCAAACGGCTTTAGGAACCCTTGGATCCTTTTGCTAACATGACCAAACAATTTTTGGAACCCTTGGAGCCTTTTGAGAGGGCATGCTACCTTATATACCCCTAGTGTGTGTGTCATTCGATGATAGTGAGGGAGGTACGATACCTCTAGGCTCCTAATTTTGCCTTATCTAGTTTGGTATGGTTGGTGGGGAAGGTATGCTACCTTGAAGACCCCCAAAATGCTTGCTATCTACTAAGATGTAATCAACTTGTTTAGGAAGAGTGATAGAAATCAACTCTCCTATATGAGAAATGGACCTCAACGAAGCACCTATATCTTGGTGAGGGTAGATGAGAGAACCATATTCATGGACCACGTATCATTCTAATAGGTCTTGAATGACCCTCTTAAATGATTGACAATCCCTAATATCATGTTCATGTGCTCGATAATACACACAAAAGGGACACCTATTGGGTGACCCAGTATTGGATACTCTTTGCTTGACTTTGGGCAATGCAAATTCATTTGCTTCACATAAATTTTGGAATAAAGTTAGATTAGTCATCTAAAATAACATTATCCATTGCACTGGTCGATTGGACCTATGAGGCAACTGAAAACCTTGGGATCACACATGAGGAGGTGTGACCTCCACTTCAGCATGTTGGGGCACTATAAGAGAACCATCTACATGATAAACCCCACTATCTATAATATGTTGCACCACACTCTTAAATTCATGATAATATTGAATGCCATACCCCTCTATTCGGTGATAGAGACAATAATGATGGTCAATGTAACCCATAGGTTTAGTTCTATTTGGGTCTAGAGGGATGATATCAGGCAAGGGGATGACCTTAGCCTCTTGCAAATTTTGAAAGATGTCAAACATGGAATATTTTAAAGGATTCCCAATGCACTATGACTATTTTGGGCTCTTGAACCACATTGGTTTGCTTTGAGAACCCAATAGTTGCGTTGGCCACATGGGCTCTCGCTTTTGCTGAGGTTTTTCTTACACTTTCACAGGAAGTGCATCAGCCTCAACTAAGGGTTGCTTTAGTGATCCCAGGTTTTCATAGGGGTTCATGATAAAATGCAACACCTTGTCCTACTCATCCATACAATGTTCCATTTTTTCTAGGTGACCTATAATGGCTCGCAATATGGCCAAAGAGCTCACGTGTATTTCCAATGACTGATTCAAAATACCTTTGTCTAATGAAGAAAATAGAAAAGTGGATGCTAGAGATCCATTAGGTAATTTCAAATCACCTATTTCCTTCACTTGGGTTGCTATGGATGCTTCTTTATGAAACACTTTATTTACACCATCCACATGCTCATGTCTATGACTCAGTTTAGGTTGTTGTTCAACTTGAACGAATTAAACTGTGTCAGATTTAGTACCCCCAACCTGACATGGGGTATACCCTTGCTCCTGTCTAGGAGAAGGTGGCATAAGAAATGAGTTAGGAGTGACTAATTTCAAAGGTTTGGACCCCCTTTATATGGAAGCAATATCTTATTGCCCTGTCTCTTTATTAACTTGCTCTAGATTCACTCAATCCTCTAACCTAAGGTTGACCATTCCCACAAACTCATGATAAGACTTCAGAATCGCATGAGTTGTAGGTGACCTATCAACATACTAAGGCTATCCTATTTCAGTCATGATAACTAAAACTTCCTCATACTCATACGATGCCTCCAAGATAGGATCCATAGGTAGCGACTCGACAAAAAGTTGACCTAAATCCTCAGTGGACTCCATGGTGGGTGACATTCTGATGTCTGCCTCTATATTTTAATTATACTCAACATCGTCCTCATGAGGACTATCCTGTGACATGATGGATGATGAGGGTGTGATACACTCAGGTGCATCCATGAACATGCTAGGTATTCCCCCCTTGATAGGAGTATAAGGATCCTTTGGTGACACCTCCAAGATAGCTATGAGCATCTCTATGATGGAATTCATTAATACTTCCCTACTAGGAAAGGCCAAAGATGGAGTCGTAGGTGACTCCACTGGTGATAGAGGTGGTGACAATAACTCCACCACAGTCTACAAGGTTGCATCCAAAATTTGGATAGACTCATCATGTTCAGATTGCAGATGCATAGGCACCCCACTAGGTTCCTGAGGATGATCCTCAGGTTTATAATACTTGAAGGGATACAGATCCAACTCAACTATATAGACTTCATTTTCATGGGTGTACTTAATGCACTAATGCACTATGGATGGTACACACTCCATGGCTCTTATCCATAGTATTTCGAGTAGCAGATTATACTGCCTTGATCCATCTAAAATATAGCACAATGTAGGAATAATATTTTGTCCGACCTCGATGGGGAGGACTATCATGCCTACTGTAGGGGATTCCACATCGTTAAAGGCTTGTAACATTAAATTTTTTTCCTTGATGTGGGATGATAGAATTTTTAGATGTTTGAATGTTGAGGTGGTGATGATATTAATCAACGATCCTGTATCCACCAACACTCACTTATACACAATCTAATTTATCCTCGGTTTGATGTGCAATGGAGGATTAGATTCCTTGATAGGTATAGGTTTGACTTCATATTTATGGAAAGTGATCACAGGATCCTTGTATGGTGGAATAGACCGTATATGCCCCAAGGATTGTGATGACTTTCGAGCATTGACATTGCTAACTTGTCTAACTTGACTACTCTCAACCTCACGCTTGAGCATGAGGTTTTTAAACATCTCTTTTTGTCACTCATAAATAGCCAATGGTATGTTCATATATCTAAGAGAATGGCTATCCACTTGCTTAAGAGGTCACTCTTCATGATGCATAGGATGCATCGTATTGACTTGTTGCCTAAGCACTCTAGATATAAGCTTATTTTTAGGAGTTACCTCACATGATTGTTCTTCACGTGATTTTTTTTGGTAAATCCTCTCTTCAAATTGTTGGAGCTCATCTAACCTTTTTTGATGTTATCTCTTCTTATTTGCACACTCATGCTTAAGATGCTTACACTTAATGCGTGCCTCCAATTGGGCTTAGAGTAGTCACCTCTTATGGGTTGTGTGTGACTTAGATTCCGTATATGACTGACTCATGGAGTAAGATCCATAACTCTCTATCTCACTAAGGGGAGACCTAATGACGTGGGTTCTCACTATGTGTGAAGAAAACCCATGATCTGTATGGGTGGACCCCCTGCATGACGAAGGGGGTTCACGATGACTATCAGAATATCATGCTAGGAGGATTGGATCCTTAGATGAATGATGCGTACAATGCCTAGAAAGTATATGTGTGAGGTCTAAAAGATCCTCAAGAGAACATCAGAGGTGTTCAGAGCCTCTCCATGAACTCTTTGAATCATTAGCTCGTGATTGAGCTCTATCATGCCTAGTTGTCATGATGAACCGACTAAGAAAGACTTAAGAGGAAGTCTCTATTAATGAGAATTTTGACCTCAAATAAAGGTCTTATCTTGATGAATTAAGCAATGAAGAAGCATACGATATAAACAATGTGATTATATTCTTTACATTTTAAAAGTGAGCCCTAAACTATTTGATGTTGTTTCAATGATTTGTTGTGTCAGTAATGAAACTCTTATCCTGTTTTGAAAAAAATGTTGAATTATAATCTTAGTTTAAGTGGATTTCACTGATACGCTCATAGCTCAACAACCTGGGTATGAATTATAGGTCGTGTAAATCTCCCATGCATGGCAATGAAACTCCAAACCCGAACAAGGAGCACCGGTCCTACCAATCCCTCACCTATTTTGCCCCAGTTAGCATTATACCCTTTGAAGATAATACATGCAAATTTTCTAGGGTACAAAATGTTCTTGGACCCAGCCTTGGTCTAGAACATAGGGTACGTAGGATTTGTACCAACGGATGGAAATCACCTCCACCGTCATGAACCCTACTAGTGGTTGGATGTGACTCCCAAATCACTAGCGTTTAAGTTAAATGTGGTGTGTGTGGTTCTTTTTAATATTTGCATATAAATAAAAATGTGTAATACAAAATGAATTATTATTTCCTACATGATATGTAAAAAGAAACATTTCATTTTTAGAAGATGCATGCTATATCCTAAATGATTTTTGATAATGCAATTATGATGATATAGCCTCTTATTAGGCTTCAATCATGTAAACCAACACATAATTTTTATCAAGCATGCTATATTCTAGGGCGTACTACACTTAGAGGTTCATTTTTCCTAGCAGTGCCTTTCTAATAATGTGAAAACAAAATAAATTATAGGACCTAGTTCGTTTCTCTTTTTTAGTGTCCTAATTTGCTTTCACTTTTATGCTTTCTAAAAAAAAATAGAATACAAAAAAATAGAGAGTGAAAAATGGGGTCTACCATAGGTCCTCATCTGATTAAGCTTTTGATTCCTGCTATCTGTTGTTTCTACTGTAAATCGTAGGTCTAATACATGATTTTGACTGTAGGCCACATCTTGAAGCTACGGGCCAACAATGAGACCACATTTGTAAGCTATGGTTTACACCCTGTAATCCAAAAAATATAGATGTTAGATTAGGTGCTTAAATTGTGGAGTCTTTTCATGATCATCTTCTGTATGACCATAAAGGCATGCACTCGATGTTGAAATTGTGTAAAATGAAGTAAAAAGTGATATTCAAACACAAATTGGCAAAGACAAAACAATTAAGTAAAATGCATCTTTATTTCCTTTTGGAACAAATTCATGTATTAAAAATGAATCCTTCTTAGGGATACCCCTTTTTTATATGTAATTACAATGTTTTAATCCCCTTGGGGATACAATGCACTTTTCAAGCCTTTAAGGTGATACGAACTACTCTAGGGTGGAGTGATCCCTCTTCTTCAACCTGATTGGGCCAAAGAGCCCAAATTGAGTGGTTAGAACCATTGCTCTATCTTGGAGTCTATCCAAGATCTTCCATATGGTCTTATAGCATGTTCTATATGAGTAGTCACCACTGACATGACATGTTTTAGGTGTCTACAGATGTTAACTCTTTACTATATCCTTTTATGCTAATGTATTTGATTTGATCCATTTATTGGAACTCTTTCTACAAGGTTTTAGTCTTCATTTCTAATCCATTCTAGTATGGTAACTTCCCTTTGTATCAATATTGTCAAATTTACTTTAATCATATTATGTTATTTACAAAAATTAATTAGAATCCACCACTCACATCCATGGGCCAAAACATTCTATATTCAACAATTATTTTACTTCTACATCCATATATTAAAAATTCACTATCAATAAGACTGACATGTAGTGAATTCTGAAGAACATAAGCTTATACTGAGAGGGAGGGTGAATAGTATAAGAACACTTTTTACTTTTCTTTCCAATTCAATATTATGTAGTGTATAGATAGCATTATCAATAGAAATAATCAAAGCAATTCACAAAACACCATACACAATAGAGACACAAAATTTAACTTGGTTCACACAAATATGGCTACCTCAATGGAGAAAATATTTCTCAAATAATATCTTGGGAATCCTTTCCAATTACAATGTTTATGGACCTTTGTACAAAGGAGATGTTGATCCCCTAAATCTAGTTTGTGGATCTCTATCCACAGCCAAACTCCTTCTCCTTTGCTCTGGCTAGTGATCCTCTAGAAGACACTGCCTCCACTGCACTAATTGTGGATCTCTCTCCACTTGAAGACTCTTGTCCTCACTTAGAATACCTATCCTTAATGTCCTGGCTGATGGATTTCTATCCACTAGAGACTCTTTCCTCTCTATTCTATCACCTCCAAAGCTCTGCCTTAATACTGTACTAAACATTGTCCAATCAATCTAGTATAGTTCTGCTCAATATCTTACACTAAATACAATACATTCTATCTAGCACAAATCTGCTCAACTCTTGCACTAAACACAATATAGTCAGTCTAGTACAAGTCCACTCAAATATACACTAAACACAGTACAGTTGGTCTAACATAAATCTTCTCAATAGGTCCACTCAGAACCTACTCAAATCTTCTCAATAGGTCCATGCAGAACCTGTCCAAATCTTCTCAATAGGTCCACATAGAACCTATCCAAATCTGATCAACAGGTCCACACAAAACTTGTCCAAATCTGCTCAACAAGCTCACACAGAAATTGTCATAATATGCTCAACAAGCTCACATAGAACTTTTCCAAATATACTCAACAAGCTCACACATAACTTGTCCAAATATACTCAACAAGCTCACACAAAACTTGTCCAAATATTCTCAACAAGCTCACATAGAACTTGTCCAAATAAGTCCTCTCTAGGACTTGCTCAAATCTATATTGTAAGCTTCCACAAAATCAGTCCACAAGTCTTCTCAAAGACTTACCTCAAATATTCTTAACAAGTCCACACAGAACTTGTTCAATCTCATAGAAACATAAAGAGAATTTTTAGAGACTCAATATGTTCTTTACTCAATTCTCAATCACTTTCTCAACTCAATCTCATATAAGAATAAAGATAATTGTTAGAGACTCAATATGTTCTATACTCAAAACTCAATCTCAACTCAAATCAATCTCATAGAAGCATAAAGAGAATTGTTAGAGACTCAATATATTCTATTCTCAAAACTCAATCTCAACTCAAATCAGAATATAGAATAGTTTGTTTTATGGAACTTGATCAATCACTTCATACATCCACTTGACTAGGCTCAATCAACTCTACTCAACCAATCACTTCAAGAAAAAAATCTTGCTCACAAATCCTAGTCCAAGCATGTATCATCCAACTCAAAATATTTCCAACAATGCTCAACAAAAAATCTCACATAACAATGATACTCATGTTCTTTTCTAACTCAAGTTCAAGTTCTTTGAATAACAACTCACTTCAACAACCATGTTTATCAAAAATTCTTCACATAACAATGATACTCATGATATTTTCAAACCCTAACTCAGGTTCCTCACACAACCAATGGCTTCAACAACAATGCTTATAAAACAAGGTTTCAATCACAACTCTTAATTTAGAAAACCTTGAAGCATTAACTCAAACACTTCACATAACCAATGGTCTCAACAACAATGCTTATAAAACAAGGTTTTAATATCAACTCTCAAATAAAAAAACCTTGAAGAAATAACTCAAACACTTTCGAAAAGGAAACCCTAATCAAATCCTTTTCACTCCAAACTTAATTTTCAAGTAAGCCAATCAACCAACTTAACCAAGGAAGAATTTGCCCATACCTTTTTGAATGACAAGTAGTTGACCTCAAAAATATTCCACACTCATAATTATTTCTTTGCCAATATCAATAAGGGTTAGAGGATAATTTTCTTCAAAAAAATATATCACAAAAAATAATATCAAAATTACACCTTATCACTCCAACTTGAATAATAATGAATATCCTAAAAATAGTAAAAAAAAACCTTAATTAAAAATAACATGCTACCCACAAGGTCTTAACCTTTCAATATTCCAAAATAGCAATTTTAAGACTTTAAATATAAAAACAGAATTCTCCTTATAACTCCTAAAGGTAATTCTCAACTACCACAACTTTATTACAAAGAAACCTTTCCAAATTTCAACCACTAAACAACCTTATACCTCCAACTTAGGTATTTAATTAAAATTAAAATAAAAAATATTACCTTTGCCTTTGGAGAGTTTCAAACTCTCAATGCAGCCCACACAAACGTCTTAACCGTGACACAACCAACCACATGAGCTACATGCTCGTTGAAGATAGGTGAAGCACCACGTGATTCAAAAGGATGACTCTACCTGGTTTTACAAAACATGTGCCTCACGTTTGACACCTTCAACACACCTACTAAGTGCTTCCGTCGAGACTCGAACGCTAGTCTCTGAGTACACAAAAAACTAAGCTGAAACCCTCTTGCCACTAGGCCAAGGTGCCTAGTTGGCTTCCAACTATTTGACGTTGTACCTTTTGTTTCCTTTCGTCGGTAGGAAAAACACAAAATTCACAGTTTTCTTCTCATGAGCTCTTGCTTAATTAATTTGCACGCAATATTTTTCAATCGAGCAAGGATAATCTTAATGCCCTTTGGGCATAGGTTTAAATATTAATCTTCCTCATTTTCTTTAGAACATCGACGCTTCAAATGCAATTATCCCACATGATGTCGACGAGGATAAACCTTTGTAACATGCTTCGAATACCTTTGGTATTAAACCCAACCTTTGGGTTTATTAAAATATCTTTAGACTTTATAAAACCCACTTTTGCCTTATAAAAAATTATAATAAGAATTATAAATATTTTATTTGGGTTTTCACCATGGCACATTTAATATTATAATAACCACTATTATAATATTATACCTTTGATAAAGTACCTTTAGTATTTATTTATAAAATTTAAATTCACACTGAATTTAAATAATTTATAAAATAAATATTATAAATCCTTTTTAACTTCTGTATTTTGCACTTTTTCATTTGATCTTTGGCCTTATTTCTAGATATAAAATAACCATTTTTATCCCCTTTATTTCCTACTAAAATATTTGGTATTAATGATGACTTCATTTGGTGACATCAATGACAACTTTGACTTAGGGACTCAAAATGTCCAACAATCTCCCCCTTTGTCATTTATGGCAACCCATATTCTTTTTACTAAAACTTGACCTTTATTTTTCTTGTACTCCCCATGGTACATTGTCCCCCTGGCTCAATGCTCTCTCAAATATCAAATCTCTCCCCAATACACAAATATATCCCCCTTTGACATCAATGGCAAAGGGTCACCTTTATGGCTTGAGGCTAAGAATGAGCCTCTTAGCTTAGCCCCTCCCCCACCTCCTCATGAGGTGGTTAATTTTGGGGTGGGAGTATTTCTACTCCTCGAAAGCACTGTTCTTTACCTTTATCCTTTTCCCTTATTTTCTGAGTTTTCTAAATCCTTTGACTATTTCTATCCAAGTCATCATCCCTGTTCCTATCATCATTCATGTTCATGTTCTCATCCATGTTCTTATTCTTGTTCATGTTCCTGTTGTCATCCATGTTCTTGTTCCTGTTCTCATCCATGTTCTTGTTCTTATTCCAGTTCCTGTTCATGTTTTTTTTCCTATTCATATTCTTGTTCATGTTCATGTTCCTATTTCTATTCATGCCCATTTATGGAATGTTTGCTCTACACCATTTTGTTGTGTGACCATCATTATTGCACTTATAACACTTAATGTTATTATTCCTTGGAGGTGCAAATGTCTTAGGATTTCTTCTAGTGAAACCATATCCTCTTTTGTCATGAACCTTGCAATTCATTACCTTGTGACCAAACTCATTACATGAGTAGCAATACCCATGGAAAAGCTATCCTTTCCCATATTCTTGTCTTTCATGTGTCCTGCATTGTGAAGCCATGTGCCCAAACTTGTGACATGAAAAACATATTCCATTGAAGCTTCCTTGTATTGACCTCATTGGTCTTCTATTCTGATTGTTGTTCCATATGTATCTTCTCTATGCATTTTTCCTATCTTTTTTGAACTCTTTATTGTCCAACTCATCCTTTGATGTCTCACTCCCACTTACACTGTCTTGTTTTGATGTATCTTCATCTGAGGTTTTGTCTTCTTCAAGACTTGAAGTAGACTCTTCTTCCATTTTCTTTTGAACCTGTTTAGAACCAAGACATGTATTATTTGTTGCTCCTCTTTGTATCTTGACTATTTTATCCACACTCTTTGCACTATTTACATACTTGTATAGCTTATTATTGGAATCTTCTACATATTTCTTTAGTAGAGCCACTTCTTGTGCTAACTTCTCACATTCCAAGATATTTGCTTCTAACTTATCTTTGAACTTTTTTGCCTTAGCATTTGATTTTTCTAAATCCTCTATGAGCAATAATATTTCTTCATCTCATTCTTGAAACTGAATTTCAAGCTTAGAGTGTTGCTTTCTTACCTTCTTTACCGTGTCAAGAGCATAGATAAGTTCTCCCTTGATATCATAACCATTTTATGCTGAATAATCCTCTATTTTTTTACCTTTGTCCACATCATTACATTTTTTTGTCTTGTCTTCTATAGGATCACTCACTTCTTCTTATAATTCCATTAGAAGATTTTCATCTGGTCTTTCAAGTGCATCTTCAAATTAATCATCACTGAAACTATAACCATCCCTTGTGCAATAATCTTCAAGATGTCCAAATATACCACATCTAAAACACTTGAGAATAACTGGAGTCTTTATTAACTGGTTCTTTCTCTTCAATCATAAATAGGAGTTCATATCTATAATTTTATGAAAAGCTAGCATCACTATAATTTGAGTACTTACTTGCATTATTTGCATAGTAGCTTCTCTTTTATCTCTAGAAGAACTTCTTTCCTTGTCTGCTTTGTCCATCCTTGTTTTTATTTTGGTGTCTGTATATTTCAGATTCCCTATACCTATGATCCTATTTTTCTTCATAATTATTGTTTTTTGGCTCTTTACAATATATTACAAAATGTACATACTTTCCACAATTGAAAAACTTAACAGATCTTGGATCTATGGTTCTTTTGGAACCTTTATGTCTTCTACCATAATTAGCTTCTTAATCATTGGATGACTCATTACTTGATTCTAACTTCTTCCCATTTATCTTCTTGTTCACTTTGAATGCAACCTCTTTCGAAGGAATAGGATATTTTGTTCTTATCTCAAAAGTTGTAAGCATGCCAAACAAATAATTTCTTGTTAGACAATCACTATCAATTGATGTTTCTATAGCAGAGACCTTTTCACTGTACCTTTTTGAAAGAGTTCTCAATATCTTATCACAAGCATTAGATTCATATTCCAAGACCTCTCATCTCATGTACAAGTTCATCAATATTACTAAGATAGTCACAAATATTTTCATCATATCGCATTCTTAAGTTATCAAATTATCCTTTGAGTTTTCTGATTTTAGCTTTCCTGACACCTTTATATCCTTCATATATATTATGCAGTAGTTACCATATTTATTTCACTATTTTACAATCCATAACCTTCATAGATTATGATCTACACAATCCTCTTATAATTGCATTCATAACTCTTGAATTTGCATGCATTAGAAGCTTACCTTCATTATTTATAGGAGGATTGACTACTAAATCATATCCAAGTTCCACTGCATCCCAAAGTTCATTACCAAGTGCCATCAGATGAAATATCATTAGCATGCACCAATACAAGAATATTATTACTGTATTATTGATGGACCCGTTCCTTTGATCCTTTTTATCCATTGTGTTCTTGACTACTTTTCCTTCAAGTTGTCAAAATCTTCTGAAGAAACCTGATTTGATACCAATTGAAGAACACAAGCTTATACTGAGAGAGGGGGTGAACAGTATAAGAGCATTTTTTACTATTCCTTCCAATTCAATATTATGCAGTGTATAGATAGAAATATCAATAGCAGTAATCAAAGCAATGCACAAAATACAACATATAATAAAGACACAAAATTTAACGTGGTTCACCCAAATATGGCTACCTCCACGAAGAAAATATTTCTTCTAAATTTTTCTCAAATAATCTCTTGGGAATCATTCCCAATTATAATATTTATGGAACTCTATCCAAAGGAGATGTTGATCCCCTAAATATGGTTTTTGGATATCTATCCACAGGAGAACTCCTTATCCTCTACTCTGGTTGGTGATCCTCTAGAAGACAATGCCTCCACTACACTGATTATGGATATCTCTCCACTTGAATACTCTTATCCTCACTCAGAAGATCTATCCTTAATGTCTTGGCTGATGGATCTCTATCCACTGGAGACTCTATCCTCTCTACTCTGTCACCTCCAAAGATCTGTCTCAATACTGTACTAAACATAGTCCAGTCGGTCTAGCATAGCTCTACTCAATCTCTTGCACTAAACACAGTACATTTAGTCTAGCACAAATCTACTCAACTCTTGTACTAAACACAGTCCAGTCGATCTAGCACAAGTCCACTCAAATATGCACTAAACATAGTCCATTCGATCTACCACAAATCTGCTCAATAGGTACACTCAAAACCTACTAAAATATACTCAATAGGTCCACTCATAACCTATCTAAATTTTATCAACAAGTACACATAGAACTTATCCAAATATGCTCAACAGGTCCACACATAACCTATCCAAATCTGCTCAACAAGCTCACACATAACTTGTCCAAATATGCTCAACAAGCTCACACAAAACTTGTCCAAATATGCTCAACAAGCTCACACAGAACTTGTCCAAATCTGCTCAAAAATCTCACACAAAACTTGTCCAAATCTGCTCAACAAGCTCACACAGAACTTATCCAAATTTGCTCAATAAGTCCTCTCTAGGACTTGCTCAAATCTATATTGTAAGCTTCCACAAAATCTCACACAAAATCAGTCCACAAGTATTCTCAAAGACTTACCTCAAATCTGCTTAATGAGTCCACACAAAACTTGTTCAATCTCATAGAAACATAAAGAGAATTGTTAGAGACTCAATATGTTCTTTACTCAATGCTCAATCACTTTCTCAACTCAATATCATAGAAGCATAAAGAGAATTGTTAGAGACTCAATATGTTCTATACTCAAAACTCAATCTCAACTCAAATAAATCTCATAGAAGCATACATGTAATTGTTAGAGACTCAATATGTTCTATTCTCAAAACTTAATCTCAACTCAAATTAGAATATATAATAGTTTGTTTTATGGAACTTGATCAATCACTTCATACATCCACTTGACTAGGCTCAATCAAATCTACTCAACCAATCACTTCAAGAAAAACTCTTGCTCACAAATCCTAGTCCAAGCATGTATCATCCAACTCAAAATGTTTCCAACAATGCTCAACAACAAATCTCACATAACAATGATACTCATGTTTTTTTCTAACTCAAGTTCAAGTTCTTTGCATAACAACTCACTTCAACAACCATGCTTATCAAACATTCTTCACATAACAATGATACTCATGATATTTTCAAACCCTAACTCAGGTTCCTCACACAACCAATGGCTTCAACAACAATGCTTATAAAATAAGGTTTAAATCACAACTCTAAATTCAGAAAACCTTGCAGCATTAACTCAAACACTTCACTCAACCAATGGTCTCAACAACAATGCTTATAAAACAAGGTTTTAATCTCAACTATCAAATCAGAAAACCTTGAAATAATAACTCAAACAATTTTGAAAAGGGAACCCTAATCAAATCCTTTTCACTCCAAACTTAATTTTCAAGTAAGCCAATCAACCAACTTAACCAAGGAAGAATTTGCCCATACCTTTTTGAATGACAAGTAGTTTACCTCACAAATATTGCACACTCACAATTACGTCTTTGCCAATCTCAATAAGGGTTAGAGGATAATTTTATTCAACAAAATATATCACAAAAAATAATATCAAAATTACACCTTATCACTCCAACTTTAATAATAATCAATATCCTCACAATAGTCAAAAAAACCCTTAATTAAAAATAACATACTACCCACAAAGTCTTAACCTTTCAATATTCCACAATAGAAAATTTAAGACTTTAAATATAAAAATAAAATTCTCCTTAGAACTCCTAAAGGTAATTCTCAACTATCACAACTTTATTACAAAGCAACCTTTCCAAATTTCAACCACTAAACAACCTTATACCTCCAACTTAGGTATTTAATTAAAATTAAAATAAAAAATATTACCTTTGCCTTTGGAGAGTTTCAAACTCTCAACGTAGCCCACACAAATGTCTTAACCATGGCACCAACAACCACACGAGCTACACACTCATTGAAGATAGGTGAAGCACCACGTTCTTCAAAAGGATGACTCTGCCTAGTTTTGCAAAACATGTGCCTTATGTTTGATGCCTTCAGCACATGTACCAAGTGCTTCCATTGAGACTCGAACGCTGGTCTCTGAACACACAAAAAACTAAGCTGCAACCCTCTTGCCACTAGGCCAAGGTGCCTAGTTGGCTTCCAACTATTTTATGTTGTCCCTTTTGTTTCCTTTCATCAATAGGACAGACACAAAATTTTCAATTTTCTTCTCACGAGCTCCTGTATTAATTAATTTGCATGCAATATTTTTAATCGAACAAGGATAATCTTAATGCCCTTTGGGCATAGGTTTAAATATTAATCTTCCTCTTTTTCTTTAGAACGTCGGTGCTTCAAAATGCAATTAACCCACATGACGTCGGCGAGGATAAACCTTTATAACATTATTCGAATACCTTTGGTCTTAAACCCAACCTTTGGGTTTATTCAAATATCTTTAGACTTTATAAAACCCACTTTTGCCTTATAAAACATTATAACAAGAATTATAAATATTTTATTTGGGTTTTAACCATGGCACATTTAATATTATAATAACCACTATTATAATATTATACCTTTGATAAAGTACCTTTAATATTTATTTATAAAATTTAAATTCACATTGAATTTAAATAATTTATAAAATAAATATTATAACTCCTTTTTAACTTATGTCTTTTGCACTGTTTCACTTGATATTTGGCCTTCTTATTGGATATCAAATAACCATTTTTATCCCCTTTATTTCCTGCTGAAATATTTTGTATTAATGATGACTTCATTTGGTGACATCAATGACAAATTTGACTTAGGGACTCAAAACGCCCAAAAAATTCATCTAGAATACCCTTTGTCTCATTTTTCAATAATTTTCTAAGTTCCTATATTTATTTTTACCTATCCTCTAGTTTTATATTAAATTTATTTTTGCATCTCTTCAATCAAGTTCACAAGTCACAAGTTTTGTAGACAGAATATATTATTTAGGTGATGAACTTATAGGTGATAAACTCACCTTGTAGGTTGCAAAATTCTCTACTTCAACCAAATTTATAAATTTCAGCCTAAAAAGAAATTATTCAATCCTAGGGATATCCATTTAATATTGAATAATACTTCCAATGCTCTAGCTAGCGATTTGCTTGGCATTAAAACTAGTAATGATATTCATAGAATCCCCTTACACTATAATATCCTATGGATATCCCTATAATAATGAATATATGCAATGAATATACTATGATATGAATATACTTTCAATGCTCATGCTAGCAGTTTGCTTGGAATTCAAACTATTAATGATATTCATAGAATCTCCTTCCACTATAAGCTTCTTAACATTCATATTTTTTACAAGCCTTACTCCTATAATAATGGTTGTTTCCTTTGTTATATGGTTTGATATATGGCCAAAGTTCATCACATAACAAGATATCTCTACCCCTGAGCTAGATATTAGAACCTCTCCCCCTCCAACCTTCCCTGGATTGCTTTTAGAGGCTCCAACAAAATTCATTTTTAGTGAAGTTGATTTGAAAACTACTTGGGTACTAAACATGTTTCTTGGCCAAAAATGTTTTTACCTTAACTCAACTCAAAAATTTACTACACTTCATATTAAGGCCATTTAAATTTTTTTCTTAGAATAAAGCACATCAATCAAAGATAATAAGAACATAGCAAAATTCTAGTCCTATTGGGAAGGTTAATGACCCCTTGAGTAAACCACCATACAAACCTTGAGGTTTATCCCTCTTGGTAAGTATAAAATGGTGGGCTAGTGGGAGAAATAAGGTAGGATAATGTTATCGTAAAGGGGATATGAGAGGTTTCTAAAACATCTTTTCATTCTATTTTAATCAACTCTGTAAACAAAAATTTAATATAATTACCTCATTTTCCCAAGTATGACTAATCAAAAATCCATTACATGACTAGAAGTGTAGCTTACCAAATGATGCATAATGAAGAACCATTATCCATTATTCTTGAAAACACACCAATGTTGAAAACGTTGCATATGAATAAGAGGAGGAACAACTTACTTCCTTTGGAAATATTTTTCCAATACAAAAGGAAAATGGAGAAGTGGTTTTTTGGATGTAGATCAATCTTTTACTTTTTCCTACAAAAATAAATATATCTTGTTAGTTATCATGAATGTAAAAATCTTGGAACATTTAGATAAAATATATCACTCTGTTGGTGAGGCATCTCGTTTAAAACCTATTTAGTAGTCTAGATCAATACATTTATCTTATAAACCCATAGATAATTATCAAGGACCCTTAAATGTAAAATTTTCTAGTTCAATATCTAAAATTCTTACTATTAATATGAAAGGAGGAACTTTTAGCTCAACATTTTCTATAGGGAAATACACCTCATCATTTTATATTGAAGATTTGTTGAGAAAATCTAGTCATGTTGCTCCCTCAACTATAGAAATAAAGCAACCATAAATATCTTTTAGTAAACCCATGTATTAATTGATTTTTCTTAAAAAACCACACTTTCCAAACCATGAATGTGGGAGTCCCTATAATTTTTTCCCTCCTACCTCCAAATCTATAGACATACTTAACCTTAAATTTTTTGAAATAATTCATATACTTTAAATAATGAATCTATCAAGTAATTCATTCAACAAATTCTCAAAACCCTTCCCTTATCAACCTACCCAAATTAATCCTTTGTTTAATATTCTAAATACTTTTACTCCTCACATGGTCCATTTATTTCTACCTTCACTTGGATTTCAAGATATTATATCTCAAGTACAATAATTAATTCAATATGTATCTTTTCTCTAAGGATTTCCAAAATAAATATGCACATTTGATAATATTTGTAATCAACTATTACATTCTCCTATGGTTGTTTGGCCTCTTCAACATTATTTTCAAGTTCCTAAAATTCCCAAATATAATGGTTTACTCATAATACTGGTGCTGAATTATCTGATGATCCTTTTTTAGAATCCATTATGTTCTTGTAGTTTTTTACTTCAAGCTGTTAAACTCTTCCGAAGGAACCTACTCTGATACCAATTTAAGAACACAAGATTATATCGAGAGGGGGGGTGAACAGTATAATACCACTTTTCACTTTCATTTCCCAATAAATATTATGTAATGTATAGATAGTAATATCAATAGTAGTAATTAAAGCAATGCATAAATCACCACACACAATAGAGACACCAAAATTTACATGGTTCACCCAATGTGGGCTACTCCACGAAGAAAATATTTCACTAAAATTTTCTCAATCAATATCTTGGGAATAATTTCCCTATTACAATATTTATGGATCTCTATCCAAAGGAGACACCAATTCCCTTAACCAAGTTAGTGGATCTCTATCCATAGGAGACACCAATATCCTAATTATGCTCTAGCTGGTGATCCTCTAGAAGACTTCTGCCTCCACTACCCTTAGAAAATGGAAATCTATCCATAAAAGACACCTATATTTCCTAATCTGGTTGGAGATATCTATCCTCAACTCTATCACCTATAGAGCTCTGTCTCAAATATGCACTAAACATAGTCCTTCGATCTAGCACAAATCTATCCTCAATATCTATCTCTGGTCTGGTACAAACCTATCCTCAAATCTACACAAAAATCTATCCTCGAATCTATACTAAACATAGTCCTTCGGTATAGCACAAATATATCCTCAATATATTTCCTCAAGCCTTAACTCAAAGCTTGAATCAATTTCAAATAAAACTAGGTAGACTTTCCCCAAACCTTAACTTAAGGTTTGAACAAATCAATCAATCAACTCTACTCTCAAGTCTTCTCAAAGACTTATCTCAAATATGGCTTGTAATCTTCCACAAAAGCTCACACTAATCTATCCTTAAATCCTCTCTAGAACTTGTTCAATATACTCAATAATTTTTCACAAGAACTTATCCAAATATTCTCTCTATCTATATTGTAAGATTCCACAAAATCTTACCCAAATCTGTCCACAAGTCTTCTCAAAGACTTGCTTCAAATCTGCTCAACAAGTCCACACTAGAAATTATCCAATCTCATAGAAGCATAAAGAGAATTGTTACAGACTCAATATGCTCTATACTCATCACAATACTCAATTACTTTCAATCACTTTCTTAGAAACATACAAAGAATTGTTAGAGACTTAATATGCTTCACATTCACCTCAATTCTCAATCACTTTCAATCACTCTTTCAGAAACATAAGGAGAATTGTTAGACACTCAATATGCTTCACATTCACCTCAATGCTCAATCACTTTCTCAAATCAATTTAGAATATAGAATAGTTTGTTTTATAGAAATTGAACAATCACTTCACACATCCACTTGACAAGGCTCAACCAAATCTACTCAACCAATCATTGAATGAAACAATCCTTGCTTACAAACCGTAGTCCAAGCATATGAACACTCACTCAAAGTGTTTCCAATGATGCTCATCAACCAATCTCACATAACAATGATACTCATGATATTTGTAAACCCTATTTCAAGTTCTTCACTTAACCAATGGCTTTAAAAACAATGGTTATCAAACAAGATTTTAACAACTCTTTATTCTAGAAACCCTTGAAGCATTAACTCAACACACTTAATAAGGAAACCCTAATTAAGTCCTTTTAACTCCAAACTCATTTTTCATAAAATCAACCAATCAACTCAACTATGGAAGAATGTGCTCATACCTTTTTATTGATGATGAAGGAACCTCAAAAATTTGCCACAACCACAAACACTTCTTTGCCAAGGTCAAAGAAGTTAGAAGATGATAAACTCTCTCAAAGATACAATGCATATATAAAAAAACACATACACCTTATCACTCCATCTTGAAGAAGGCATTCATCAACATATACAAAAATAATTGACCAAATACACCTTATAATCTCCCAATTAAAATAATATTCAATACCAAAAATAATGTCAATACAATCTCCTTTTCAAAATATCTCAATGGCAAGAAGTCCTCTCAAAATTTAACCAACACTTTAATCTTCAAACCAATATGTCATAAACACTTTATTTAAAAAATAAAGCTAAGTCCTTATTCCTCTAATCAACCATTTGATAAATATGCAAATTTGATAATATTTGTAATCAACTATTACACTCTCCTATGGTTTTTTGGCCTCTTCCACATTATTTTCAAGTTCCTAAACTTCCCAAATATAATGGTTTAGGTGATCCTATGAATCATATAAAACTCTTTATGCTTTCCTGCTTTAGTATATCATACGATGAATTACTTCTACTAAAATTATTTCTATAAAGCCTTTAGAGTCAACACTAGAATGGTATTATTAGTTTCCTTTTTGTTATCTTAAAATATTTAGGAAACTCGGTAAGAAATTCATTCAAAAATTATTTATTAATATAGAAGAAACTACTACCCTTGCTGAATTATGTCATTTAAAGTTAAAAAATTAAGAAAGCCTATAAATATTATTTAAAATGTGGAGCTTATTAGTGATAAATCAGTAATATAAACCTCCTCCCATTCTTTGGAAATGGATATAGTTTTATTTTTTGGAAATTTCATTCAATTTACTAAACAAGTAGAATCTACCCTAGTAGAAAGGGATAACTAAATAGTAAGGAGGAATATAAACCATATTCTAATAAAAAAAGGGTAGTATAAGAATAAACATGTCATAGGAGATAGAGTCACTAACTCTAGATCATAGAACAATAGTGGAAATCAACCCTTCAAAAACTATTCTTGAATAAGCAAGATAGGACTAGAAGGTAGTATGGTACATTAGACATATCCCATTTTTTCAATATAGAGTAACTACTAGAAATAAATATGATCAAAATCCCATGTGTAAGACCTCAAAAACTTGAAAGAGAAAAGCAACCAAGATTTAATGTTGTCAAACAATGTGCTTATCATCACTTTAATGGACAATCTACCAATAGATACAAATATATTAGGGACCTCATTCAAGATCTTATTAACAAGGGATGAGACTCCTTTAGTAAATCGTAATCTTCTACATCTTCCAATCAAGATTTGAGAATTTTCCAAAACCGTTTATGATGGGGAGCTAGAATTAACAACAAGAGAAAACTCAATTTTATTCAGAGAACATGGAAAGATTACAAAGTACAGAAGGAAAATACAATGCAGTCTCAATCTACGTCTTTCCAGCCTTTCGAATCCTTCAAAAAATCCCCTTTTATCATCACGGCTTCTTGCTGCAACCACCGTTCGTAACCGTCTTAACGGCTTCTAGAACTACCACATGGAACTGCCTTAACGACTTCTGGAATGGCCACTTGGAACTGCCTTAATGGCTTCTGGAATCGCCAACTGTCGTTCTGTAATAGTCCGCAAAAAACCCACCTCTTTCTTAGCCAGGTCGCGAAAATGTGACATGTCACGATTTCGCGACACTTTTCTACCCTTGGCTCTCTTTCGCCAATGTGTCGCGATATCACGACACTTTTCTGCCTTTGGTTCTCTTTCTCCAATGTGTCGCGATATCGTGACACTTTTCTGCCTTTGGCTCTCTCTCGCCAATGTGTCGCGATATCGCGACACTTTTCTGCTTTTGGCTCTCTCTCGTCAATGTGTCACGATATCGCGACACTTTTTTGCTTTTGGCTCTCTTTTGCCAAAGTGTCACGATATCGTGACACTTCTTCGACTTTTGGCTTTGTTTGCCAAAGTGTCGCGATATCACGACACTTCTTCGGCTTTTGGCTTTGCTTGCCAAAGTGTCGCGATATCGCGACACTTCTTTGGCTTTTGGCTTTGTCTGCCAAAGTGTCATGATATCGCGACACTTCTTTGGCTTTTGGCTTTGTCTGCCAAAGTGTCACGATATCGCGACACTTCTTTGGCTTTTGGCTTTGTCTGCCAAAGTGTCGCGATATCGCGACAACTTTTATGTCGCGATATCGCGACCATTTACTTTGCGCTCACCACGGTTCTAAATACGTCGCGATATCGCGATGACTTTTGTGTCATGATATCGCGACACATTGTAACACTTAGAACTTTCTTTCAAACTTAGAACTTTTTCCTTGTTTCTTTTGTTTGTATTTTTTTTTCAGTGATGCAAGATTGCTGTGCTGCCCTGGATGCTCCTGCATCAGACACCCGGGGTAGATTTTTTTAGAAGTGATCCTCACTTCTAGGTGGGTAGAGGAAAACCCAAATGATCAACCTCTGATTTGGACAACCATGTGGCATCTTCGACAGGTCAGTTCTTCCACTTGACCAAATACTCTTAATATTGCCTATTTCGGGTACTTCTGCCTTCACAAGTGTTGAGTATGTCTTCAATTTCTTCTTTGTTCAGAGTGGATGCAAGAATTTTCCACAGATCCGGACTGGGTGGTTCGCTACAACTTCCTGCATGATATTCAACCAAGTCTGAAATATTGAAGATAGGTGAAATATTCAGCTCACTTGGTAGATCAACTTCATAGGCATTGCCTGAATCTCGTTTACCTATGATCCGACATGGTCCAAACTTCTTCATCTTCAACTTATTGTATGTTTTTCGAGGAAAACGTTCCTTACGCAAATGAACCATGACTTCATCCCCTACTCGGAATTCTTTGAAACGTCGCTTCGATCTGCTCTGGCTTTGTATGTAGCATTCATTTGACTGATATGCTGTTGTACCTCTTCATGTAAAGTCTTCATGTGTGCTACAAAGTCTTCAGCTTTAGCACTACACTTGTCTGCTTTATCCATCGGTCGTAACTTAGAAGTGTTTCTCGGGCTGTACCCATGCACAATCTGGAATGGTGATTTACCAGTACTACAATTGACAAAATTATTGTAAGCAAACTCTACCTGTGGTAAAATCAGGTCCCATCCCTTGGGTTTATCTCCTACCAGACATCGTAGAAGATTACCCAAACTTCTGTTGACTACTTCGGTCTATCCATCAGTCTGTGGGTGGTATGCAAAACTGAATTTCAAGTCTATTTTTAGCTTCTTCCATAGGTTTCTCCAAAAATAACCCACAAATTTGGTATCTCTATCCGAGACAATGCTTTGGGGTAGACCATGAAGTCGGACTACCTCCTTGAAGAACAAGCCGACAATGTGAACCGCATCACTTGTCTTCTGACATGGAATAAAATGGGCCATTTTCAAAACCCGTCAACAACAACAAAAATGGCATCATTTCCACGTTGTGTTCTTGGCAGACCAAGAACAAAATCCATGCTGATGTCCTCCCACGGTCTCTCTGGTACAGGCAATGGCTGGTACATTCCTGTATTTTGGCTAACACCTTTTGCCATCTGGCACACTCTGCAAGCCTGTACAAATATGGTCACATCCTGCTGCAACTGCGGCCAATGGTAATTCTCACTAACGAGAGCAATGGTCTTATCTCGACCAAAATCCCCTGCTAGTCCTCCGCTATGTTTCTCTTTGATCAAATTTTCCCTCATGGAACTTCGTGGAATGCACAACTGGTTCTGCCGAAATAGCATCCCATATTGGATCATGAAATCCAACCACTTAGTGTGATCCATAGTAGTAGGAGACACACATGTTGTCCATGCCTCTGCAAAATTTGGATCTTCTGGATATAAACTCTTGAGTTCATCAAACCCAACAACCTGCACCCTCATTTCTATCAACAAATTATGCCTTCTACTCAAGGCATCTGCAACTCTATTAGATTTGCCACTTCTATGCTTCAGTACAAAGGTATAACTCTATAGGAATTCAACCCACTTCAAATGCCGCTGGTTAAGTTTACCTTGACTATTTATATACTACAAAGCTTGATGGTCAGTATATAAAACAAACTCTTTGGTTAGCAAATAATGTCTCCATTTCTTAAGAGCCTGAATTATAGCATAGAATTCTTGATCATAAACAGAGTATTTCTTTCTAGCATCATTCAATTTTTCACTAAAGTATGCAACAAGTTTACCTTCTTGACTCAACACAGTACCAATGGCACTGCCACTGGCATCACAATCAACCTGAAACACTTTATTAAAATTTGGAAGTGCCAGAATGGGCTATTCTGTCACTTTCTTCTTCAATATGTTCATACTGGTATCTGCCTTGGCAGTCCACTTAAATTCCCTCTTATCCCCTCTCATAGTTTCTGTTAGGGGTGCACAAATACTGCTAAAGTCTCTAATAAACTTTCTATAGAAACTTGCAAGATCGTGAAATGATCTTACCTCTGTTACATTCCTTGGGGCAGGCCATTCAAGGATAGCCTTCACTTTCTCAGGATCCATTTTTAGACCCTCCTCTGAGATGACAAATCCCGGGTATATCAACTCTTTCTGTACAAAACCGCACTTCGTATATTTATCAATAACTTCTCCTCACGCAGTTTTTCAAAAACTGTCCGAACATGCAACAAATGTTCATCCAATGTTTTACTAAAAATCAGAATATCATCCAGATAAACTATCACGAAATTTTCTAGGAAGTCACGCAATACCTCATTCATCAGCCTCATAAATGTACTGGGTGCATTAGTCAATCCAAATGGCATAACTAACCACTCATACAAACCCTCTCTCGGTTTTAAAGGTTGTCTTCCATTCATCACCCTCTCTAACACGTATCTGATGATATCCGCTCTTCAAATCAATCTTAGTGAAGTATTTAGCTCCACTCAAGCAATCCATTATATCGTCCATTCTGGGTAATGGAAAGCGATATTTAATAGTAATTTTATTAATGGCTCAGGAATCAATGCACATTCGCCATTTGCCATTCTTCTTTGGTGCAAGTACTACTAGCACTACACAAGGGCTCAAACTTGCTCGAATCAAACCCTTCCTCAACAATTCTTGAACCTGGCGGTTCAACTCTTCATTCTCTATAGGAGACATTCTATGGGCTGCCTTATTGGGTAAGCTAGATCTTGGCATTAAGTCAATCTGATGACTAATCTTCCTCATTGGCGGCAAACCCTCAAGCACATTGTCTGATATAATATCAAGAAATTCTGCTAACAGATGTTCAACTTCTACTGGAATGTCAGTAGTATCTTCTTTTTTTACAGTAGGAATTAATGCATAACACATTGAATCCCTCTTTATACCATCTAAATTTTTTTTTCCATCTACTAAACAAATTCTAGCATTATTGCATACCTTTTCCTCAACCTCCTTCAATGGTTTCAGTTTGTGGCGTACTCCATATTTTGTCAAGGAATAGGTATTTGCATGCCCATCATGCGCTGCACGTCTATCGAATTGCCATGGTCTTCCAAGCAACAAATGGCAAGCATCCATCGGCAAAATATCACATAGGACCTCATCCTGGTATCTTCCAATTTTAAACTTGACCAAGCATTGTTCACTGACCATTGCTTTATGATCCTTCTGCAACCACGCAATCCGGTATGGATGCGGGTGCTGTCTTCTTTCTAGCTTTAACTTAGCTACCATTTCCTCAGAAACCAAATTATTTGTACTACCATTATCAATAATAATATTATAGATTTTACCTGAACATTTGCACCTCATGCGAAACAGGCTTTTTCGCTAATCTGGTTCCTTCTCTTCATTCAACAAGGTTCTCCTTGTGATCATCACTTCTTCGCGCTCTGCTTCTTTAGAGTGCTCAGATTCAACACCATCCTCAAAAACCGCAGCTCTGGCATTACCTTCAGGCCTTTTGTTCGGTGCTTCTTGGTGTTTGGGACACTCAAATGATCGATGCCCTTCTTCTCCACAATTAAAATAGGTTCCACAAAATCTGCCTCTGCCATATCCATGTCCACCTCTACCTCATCCCCTTTGATAATCATTGTTCTGATTACGAGGTCGATAAGCATTCTCCTCCTTCTGTTCCTGGAAAATGCTGGTTTCACCAGTCTATTTTTTATCATCATATTTACCTCCACTGGTTCTTCCACCAGTTCTTCCACCACGACCTCTTCCTCTTTGTTTGCTCGTCAAATCCGTGGTTCGGTTTCTCTTCCACTTTCGAGCAAACTGGTAAGCATCTTCAATGTTGTTCATTCGAACCAGACTCAATTCTTCTTGCATGCTGGTTCTCAACCCATTAATGTAACGGGCTACTCTCTCTTTATTTGCTTTCGTATGACCGGTTCTAATAGAAATTTTAAAAAATTCTTCTGTATACTCTTTAACAGATTTGCTGGACTGGCGCAAACTCTGCATTTTTCTCAGTAGATCTAATTCGTAATCTGCCGAAATAAACTGTCATTTTAGTTTTTCCACCATTCGATCCCACTTGGTGATATTTTCTTTTCCTCTCCGATTTCTTTCCAGTTGCACTCCTTTCCACCATATGCCAGCATGGCCTTTCAATTTTGTTTTGGAAAATTTAATTCGATTTGGATCTTCAACTTCCTCATATTTGAAATATTCCTCCATGTCATTAATCCAGTCGATTAATTCTTCTGGATTTAAATTTCTAGAATATGTGGATACATCTAGCTTCGGCCTTTTCCTAATTTGAGAAATAGCTTTAATCATTCGTGATTCTGTGGCACTCATTGCTTCTTCTTCTTCTTCAGATGGGTCTTCAACTCCGTCATCATCGCTGTGGTCTTCTCCTCTTGGCTCTACTCCTCTATGCAATTCTTCCTGCAAGGCCAACACTTGCCTCTGCAATGCTCGAAAGTCTCCTTCAGGAACCACGTTCCTTCTAGCACCACAATTTCTTTGCGATGACATTCTATTTCACAATTTCTCATAACCCGTAACCCCAGATCCTAGTGCAAGCTGCCTCACGTTCGACGCTCTACTCACACACTCAGAATCTTGCTGCTCTGATACCACTTGATGGGGAGCCAGAATTAACAACAAGAGAAAACTCAATTTTATTCAGAGAACATGGAAAGATTACAAAGTACATAAGGAAAATACAATGCAATCTCAATCTATGTCTTTCCAGCCTTTCAAATCCTTCAAAAAATCCCCTTTTATCATCATGGCTTCTTGCTGCAACCGCCGTTCGTAACCGTCTTAACGGCTTCTAGAACTGCCACATGGAACTGCCTTAATGGCTTCTAGAACGGCCACTTGGAACTGCCTTAACGGCTTCTGGAATCGCCAACTGTTGTTCTGTAATAGTCCGCAAAAAACCCGCCTTCTCTTTCTTAGCCAGGTCGCGAAAACGCGACATGTCATGATTTCGTGACACTTTTCTGCCCTTGGCTCTCTTTTGCCAATGTGTCGCGATATCGCGACACTTTTCTACCTTTGGCTCTCTTTCTCCAATGTGTCGCGATATCGCGACACTTTTCTGCCTTTGGCTCTCTCTCGCCAATGTGTCGCGATATCACGACACTTTTCTGCTTTTGGCTCTCTCTCGCCAATGTGTCGCGATATCGCGACACTTTTCTGCCTTTGGCTCTCTTTCGCCAAAGTGTCGCGATATCGCGACACTTTTTTGCTTTTGGCTCTCTTTTGCCAAAGTGTTGTGATATCGTGACACTTCTTCAACTTTTGGCTTTGTTTGCCAAAGTGTCGTGATATCGCGACACTTCTTCGGATTTTGGCTTTGCTTGCCAAAGTGTCGTGATATCGCGACACTTCTTCGACTTTTGGCTTTGCTTGCCAAAGTGTCGCGATATCGCGACACTTCTTCGGCTTTTGGCTTTGCTTGCCAAAGTGTCGCGATATCGCGACACTTCTTTGGCTTTTGGCTTTGCTTGCCAAAGTGTCGCGATATCACGACACTTCTTTGGCTTTTGGCTTTGCTTGCCAAAGTGTCGCGATATCGCGACACTTCTTCGGCTTTTGGCTTTGTCTGCCAAAGTGTCGCGATATCACGACAACTTTTATGTCGCGATATCGCAACCATTTACTTTGCGCTCGCCACGGTTCTAAATACGTCGCGATATCGTGACACATTGTAACACTTAGAACTTTCTTTCAAACTTAGAACTTTTTCCTTGTTTCTTTTGTTTGTATTTTTTTTTGGTGATGCAAGATTGTTGTGCTGCCCTGGATGCTCCTTCATCAGTTTACCAAATCATGTTCAAAGGAAAAATAACAATATTCAATACAAGAATGATCGACTACCTCACTAAAGCATAATTGGAATAATTCAATTAGTGACAAGACAACAAAAATCTTAGCTATCAAACCCACCTATTGATTCTACTCCCATTGTGCAATCCAAACAAAATAATCCTCTTGAAAAATCAACTCTTATTTTAAAACTCAAGATAAATGAAAGGAAACTTTCAAACTCCAAAAACAACTTGAAGACACACCTACAAAAGTTTCTCTACTTGAGTTATTTAAAACTTCTATCGTTCATAGATAAATCTTTTCAAACATTAAAATGTGTGGGTGGTCCCTCAAAAGCTTAGTCCATCTAACCTAACTCATATAGTAGGCACCTTGGTCATCAATCATGTCACCATTGCCTTATATGAATATCATGTTCCATCACCACCTATACTTGGGGAATGCCCACTAAATATCACCTATGATATTGATGATCATGATAGTTATACCAAAAGAGTGCTTATTAACAGTAGGTTTTCCTTGTAACATTAAATTCCTCAATAGGATTGGACTAGACAAATGAGATTTAGAAAAATATAATGCTGTTATCAAAGCATATAACAATGAATAATGAGGAGTTGTAGGGGTATTGTTCCTTCCTATAAAAGTATAACCCCACATACTCAAAAATTTAGTCAATGTTTTAACATGTGACCTAAAATATACCTTCGTTTAGGATAACCTCAGATTCATGCTATAAAAGAAATCCCATCCACTTATCATCAATGTCTAGAATTTGATTACCAAGGTCAACTTTATACTATCTTGGTAGATCCTGGCCCCTTTGCTTATTGTGAATCCATTGAGAAGGATAACCCAAACATACACCTTTGTCAATTTTTGAGTGCTTCACCCACCATCAATAATGAATCCACATAATATGTAATCCTCACTTTAGACAACAACTATGAAGTAATAACTAGTAATCAAACTAAGAATTCAAAAGAACAAATTATGAAAACAAAAATAATTGATTTTAGTAATCTCCAAAATGAATTATTAATGTTGGACCTAGCCAAATTACTCCATCACCCAAAACCTTAGGAATACCTCCTTGAAAGGGGATGGTAGTACAAATAGGTAATAGTACATTTGTTCATGTCATACTATCCAAAAAAGAGGTTATACATGAAAACAATCCCCATTTAAATGAACAACACTATGATTCTTACTATATATCAAAATTATATCAGATACCAAAATAGATTCTATGCAACTTTAGGTACCATGGGATGGGTCTAGGAATATTCAAATAAGTTATTAAAGAATCCTTACAACCCAAACCATGGATATAATAATTGGGATTAGGATATAAATCCCATTATAATAAATACAAACATTATAACTACAAGCTTACTACAATGGTAAAGGCTTTGGCCTCTCTTTGAGAGGTCCAAAGTTCAAACCCTACTCAGTATGCAGGGACCATGAACCCTCATAAAAAAATGTGTAAACTCATTGAAAAATAAAGAGGTTTGAGGTGTAGACCAATTGGTTCGACGAAACCACGTAAGGGGGGTGGAGGTCCAAGGTTCAAATCTTAGGCCTTGCCAGACTGAACACTTGTCCCTTTCTTGGTGCTTTCAATGGTGTAAAATGTTTAAAATGATTATGGCATGGTCGTTATAGGGGCGGATTGTATGAAGATATGTGTAGAAGCTTTTGGTACAGACAATGCAGAATACTATGGTGGCCATAAAATACAAATATCCTGCTTGGATTCATGGTGGCTACTGATTCCACCATGTAAATTCAAATAACAATAATAAATAAATACAAACCTTGCTCATCATATTCTGACAATAATAGTGAAAATGACTTTCTTGAACTTTATGAAGACATCTCAACTAGTAACTAGCTATGAGTACTATGAGTACTATTTTTCTCTTTCACATTCACTTAACATAAGCACCATAGATATTATCTATCGTAAACTTTATGAAGAGAATAGCTCCTTTAAATCATCACAAATCATATCATTTCATATTGATAATATTGCATTACCTCAAACAATAGATGAATCTGAACTAAACACCAATAATAATGTGATAGATATATTTTCCTACAATACTTCTAACAATAATTTTTCTTCAGATAACCCTTTTTATAAGGATTCACTTATTTTTATAGATATTTCTAATTCCTCACAATAATCCAATATATGTATGACAACTTTGAGTCTAAACAACCTTAAAATTCTAGGGGCACTTTTAGCACCCTCATAATTTTAGTATGAGTCACATTTTCATATAAGCCATTGAAATTAATATTAGAACCCAAGAACAACCTAAAATCCTAAAAATAAGAAAAATATTTAGTCCTAAAGAGTATAAATAACATGCAAACATAATAACTATGTTTTACAATATCTTTATGTGATATTATGCAAACATGCCTAGGTTATATTTTTCTCTTGTTGTATATCACTTAGATTCTCTACTAGATGCTAAACCTATAATATAAAAACTAAGAAAAATGCACCCTAAAGTAGCATTACTTGTTAAATACTACCTTCAAAAAATTCTTAAAATTATATTCATTAAAGCCATTGGCTACTCTAATTGGATAGCTAACATAGTGTCTATTTCCAGAAAGGAAGGTACCATTCATGTCTATATTTTTTTAAAGATATTAAAAATACATGCCAGAAAGACAAGTTTTTTCTTCCCAATATCAACATGATTATTGATTTTTCTTCCAATATAGGGATGTTGTCCCTTTTGGTTGGGTTCTCAAGGTATAAGTAGATTAGGATAGCACCTAAATATCAATCCAAAATAACTTTTATCACCTCTTGGGGCACATTTTTTTGGAAATTCATATGTTTTGGCTTAAAGAACATTGGGAAACTTACCAATGTGCCATGATATACATCTTTCTTTATATGATGAATGATAAAGTAGAATCCTATGTTGAAAATCTCCTTGGTTTTTCCTAAAAATAGGAATACTATGTCCCTCCCAAACATAAGACAATTTGCTGATCACTTAGGACAATATAAAATTTGCATCAAACCCTCAAAACATATATTTTTATCCATATACAAAACATTTCTAGGATTTATTGTTTCCCATCAAGTTATCAAAGTTGATTTAGTTAAGATTTCCACTATTAATGGCATACCTCCACCAAAGACACTAATGAAATTATGTAGCCTTCAAGGAAAATTATAGGCTATATAATGATTTACCTCCCAACTTGTAGAAAAATACCAACCATTTACCAGACCTCTAAGAAAGGACATTGAGTTAAAATTGGATGATTAGTCTCATGAGGATTTTGATGCTATCAAAATATATCCTTTATCTCTTTTAATTTTCATCCTACCAGAGCCTTTGAAACCACAAATCAGGAGTCTTGATAGTCAATTCTCTATTCTAATAAAAATTATACATTAATAAAAGAGGAAATTAAGGAATTTAAGTTCTCTTCTACATCCTTCTTTTTGTGTTATAGACATTTTATTTCACATTGCATGTAGACTACATCTGGTTTAAATTTTGCTTGCCCACTCTCTCAAACCCTTGCTAAACAGAAAAAATACTTATTTTAGTTTCTTGTAACTCCTATTTAGTTTAGTCTTTGAAAGAAATAAAAAATAGCATATAGGTTAGCTTTATTTGTTGTACATTTATCTTCATTTGCATTTCATTTAGCATCAATCATATTTTCCTTTAAATTTTAGATCTCAAACTTAGGTGATTATTAAACAAACACACAAATCATAGATTTAGGTTAAATCTCTAAACTACCCTTGCTGGACCCTAATTTTCACAAAAGAGAACTCCAAAAATCACAAGATTTAGGAATGAATCTTCATCTAAGTGTGAATAATAGATTTATGGGCCAACTTCCTTGAATCCTAATTTACAATGTTGGGTGATACTTTTGATTGTAATTAGAAATTTTAAAATTTAAATATTTTATTGTCAAAATTAAAAATTAGTTAATGGTTCAAAAGCACCACCTTCTATAAAAAGTGTTGCATGGTGACTTTGCTCATATATAGCACTATTGCTTTTTACCCTGCCCCAGTGTCATTTTATTACAATCTAGGGTATTGATCATTAGATAAGTATAGGAATATTATACTCATTGGAAAGATATTTTCATGACCATTATAATAGAAGTAGTTTTGTGAAGTTTTGTTAAGGTTTACTATGAAAATTATTCCCCAAAAATGATCTTACTTTTAGGGCAACAAACAACTTCAATTTAGGTATGAAGATAGTTTATTCAAAGTGATTGATCAAAGGAATTGTGAATGAGGGTTAATTGATGAATTTTAATAGACTTAAATGATGGTTAAATGTGACAAAAATAGGTTTCATAAGCACACATAATTCGGTTGTTTACATTTCACCCCTTTTGATGAATTTATTGTATAATTAACAAGTCAAAAATTGACATGGATACCCTAATTTTATTTGGCATATAGGATTGTTGATGTTTGTGAAGATACTTTGTATAAAGTAATGTTAAGGAATTTATTTTTGGTAGAATTAAATATTACCCTACCTAGTGTGTGCCCCATTGGGATTCATGTAGGGGGGCATATTGATTTGAAGAATGTAATTTACATGAGGATGATGAGAATAGGGAGAATGAAGGAGATGAGTTAATTAAGACTAGACATGAATGATGATTTATTGTATATAATATTGGATGGTAAAATAATCAAATCAAGAGAGTATTAACTAAGGATATATGGAAAATGTATAATTAATTAAAGGAGTGATTAAAAAATGGAGAAAATACACATTGAATAAAGACACCAAACTCTGTTAGATAGGATTATGTATGACCTTATTATACATAATGTATATCTGGATGAGCCTATTTAGGACACATGATTTGATTACAAAAGGCATATAATATTTTGTAAATTATGAAAATATTTTATTGTATGGGCACATTTATGGATTTTATATATGATTCCTCTACAAGTGGAGGGTAGGAAACATTTGAGTATGTTGTTGCAAAATATCTACAAAATTTGATATCAATTCACCCTTAATAAATGACCTAGGAGCATAATTATTAGACATGAAATGAAGGGCTGGTTCACATTTATCATTTAGGTAAGAACCTATAGGGAAATTTTCAATAATATTTGCTCAAATTATCTTACTAGTATTTGACATGATGAGTCCAAGCAAAAAATTATAAATAATGCTTGGAGAGTGTTTAGAGTTGTCCAAAGGACTTTGTTAGTTATCTCTAAAGGAATTAGTTAGCTATGCCTAGATGTCATAATTAGCATGTTCCCAAAGTAATTAACAGGGTTATGCATAGCGGCTATTTATCACCAAATTGGCTAAAATTAGGATTTTTGAAATTTGGAATTGGCTATTATTTGGGAACCTTGACCACGACCCATTAGCCAACAATTTTTTTTGGGTTAGTTCACCTTAATTTTATAATAATTTGACCATTTTAAGTTTAAATTTCCAACATTGCCCCTAATAATAGTGAACCTTCTACATGCGTTTGGACAATATTTTCCTAGATTTCGAAACTACTTCACCAAATTTTTATAAATACATTTTGGGAATGACCCCTTACACATAACCCTAGTAATTAATTAGCATGTGCTTGGATTACTTAGTTAGCATTGCCTAAAGGACTCAATTTGCATGTGCCTAGAGGTCTTAATTAGCATGTGCATAGAGGAATTAATTAGCATGTTCTCTAGGGACTTAGTTAGCATGTGATATGATACAAAATATGTTGAGATCATGCATCCAAGTGGAAAACTATGTACAAACTAGTTAAAAAATCTTAGATGATATTTTTTAGATAAAATATGTATAATGATTAGCCCTTAAGCAAATGCATAAGTGTTGAGGTGCTCATCTAATAATATACTTTTATATGGTATAATATATGCATAGTATATATAAAATATGATGATTTAGGTAGTTACTCAAATGAGGATCTTGTTTTTTAATAGCTCCAAATGGGGAATTTTAAATATTTGTTCCATTAGGGGAATTCAAAATGTCTATTCCCATGAGGGACTTTAATTTCATATGTTTAAGAGGAACTTCAAAATTTTTGTGCCCAAGATAGAATTTTCATTGCAAGTCATGATTAGATGTTTTCAAGTATACCAATCAAGTCATCCTTGGAAAATGCCTAACAATGTTTCAAGATGTTTATTTTACTTCTAAGTAAAGTTTAAAGGACATAATGTGTAGAAATAATAAATGTATTTTATGCATCCACCAACTATAATGATACGTATGATTGTAATATGTTTTTATTTACGTTTCTATGTGCAAAGGAGAAGATAGATATTATTATGGTGGTAATCATGTAGAAGCATTCTTCTTATGGAAAAGAAAATTTTATAGTTTAAAAGAATTGATAGATATGATTTAAAAAATAAATTAATTTGATATTAAAGATAATAGGGATTGAAAAAAAGATAGATATGGCGAAGTGGGTGAAGTATATAGATATTTACAGATATATTCAATTAATAGTAATATCAAGTTGATAAACATATGGTGAGGATTGAGTTATATTGATGAAGAGATATTTGGAAAAGTTCCAATTTGCCTTGTAAGTATGGGGTTGGGAGATTGACTAGCATTAGTCACCTAGTGCAAGTGAATTGCATGTGAGTTATTTATAACTATGATCATCACTGCATCTTGGTGGATCTCCTAACTTGATATGCAATAGGAAATCCATATAGAACTATAGACATGAATGCAAGAACATTGTGATAGTTTATAGCCATGTAGATAGGTAGCCAATGAAAACTCATTTGTAGATCCAAATATAATATTTTATTAAGACTCATTATGAGGAATGTAATGATATGAATTTCATAAATATATGTGGATTGAAATTTATAATGACCTAGAAGAATTAAAATATTATTAACTATTTCAACTTAATTCAATCCATTTATAGAAATGGTATGACTATGGGACCTCCGAAAATAAAGAAATTAACTTTGTCATAATATCTAGATAAAAGTGAAGTGGGAAAAAAGATACTACTACTAGGGATATATTATATCCCATAATGTACCTATCATATTAGATTGATCAAGGTGAGTACTCAAGGTTAAAAACCTTAATGCATCATAGGTCTACAAATGAGCTAATAGACTAGCAATAAAATATTTCATGGTAAAGGATAATCAAAAGAGTGATAGTATCATCATAATTTAATATTATGGTGGAAAATTCCTATAGCAAGTATGTTATGTTATCCTTTTACTATGGGTGGGTGATGAATCCTAAAAATTCATAAGATTTTGACCTAATAAAGATTGAGAACTAGAAAATCTGAAATTAAGGTGGCTATTATATGCCAATTATTGAATTAGATTATAAAGACCTCTACAATTATTAGTTGCACGATCACTAATGCAGTGGAAATCATAGTGTTCACCAATGTAGAACAAATGAGATCTCACTTTTGTAAGGTTAACAAGCTTTATCGAAGGAAGTTATCTCATTTTATCTTTAACAAGTTGTGTTACTGTAGCGGTAGGATATTGATCTAATATAATTAAATTTCATTGTGGTTTTTGTTGTATAATAATATTTTGAGGGTTGATAGTGGTATTAACATTATTAATATAATGATCATCTACGACTCAATTGATTATAACATATTTGTTCTCATTTTCCCCCTATGAGGAGGTGAGTATTCTCCTCTTCCTTAAAAATTTATGTTATTTAGTACTTCTTTCTATGGAAGATGATGTCTACCTTCTTGGACTTGTCTATGGCATCTTCCAAGGAAGACACATTGGATATTTTTAGGTGGAATGATTTTTGATGATTAATGTTTCTTATAAAAATATTTTAGAGGTAATGTGGTGTGGAAACATATTGAAATCACCACATGAAAGCTTTTCATTTTGCACTAGTTTATGTTCAAGAAAATCACTAAGTATATGTGTCTCTCCAATGTAAATGGAAAATTATTTGACAAATAGTTTGACAAAGTCTTTGAAGCTTTTAAGATAATTCCTTGGCAATTGGTAACACCACTCCAAGGAAGGGATGCTAAGGATTTTAAGGAAGGTTTTGGGTAACAACATTTCATCATGTTCAATATTAACATAGGCAATTTGAAAAATACTATGCTTATTGATAGGGTCTTCATTTCATTCATATATTTTAAGCTCAAGGACTTTAAAGTTAGGCATAAAATGATAACTAATTATGATGAGATATAGTGGATAATTTCACATATCCTCATAATAATACTTGAGGTTGGAAGAGGATCCTTATGAAGGCCACATCTTAATATAGTTGCTCTACTTTAGAGTTTTTTCTTTCCAATTAGTGCAAAAAAATAATAACTTTTTACTATAATAATGCATTGAAAAATAAGTCATATCGTTTTTAAAAATTTAGGGGGAAATGATTCAAGGAGATAGAAATATGAATTTTTTTCATGCCACAAAAATACAAAATTTTATTTTCATTA
Organism: Wollemia nobilis; assembly: GCA_028583015.1. NCBI lineage: Eukaryota > Viridiplantae > Streptophyta > Pinopsida > Araucariales > Araucariaceae > Wollemia > Wollemia nobilis. Next base: position 7,060,620 of record JAQPPZ010016858.1, on the reverse strand, counting down.
CATTAAAAATATTTGAACTCTATTTGGAAGAATTATTAACAAAGAAGAATATGATACAAAGAATGTAATTAATTTTTTAAAATAATTTTTTTTACATCCTAGGTAAGACATGGTGACACAAGGTAAAATTTTGCAAAATATTTCATCAATTATTACATATGGGTAAAATGAAAACTTGATGAAGAATATATCTATGGAGGATTTACAAGAATTTTTTTTTTCTTTCAATCCGAACAAGGCAGCTAGCCCCAATGAATTTTCCATTAATTTTCAATTTGTTTGGGATTATCGAATAGTTATATGTTATATATGGTTGAAGAAGTCCATAAAAGGAAGGCTGAAATAAGTGAAATCAATGTCCATTCATTACATTGAATCCCAAAAAATGTGAGACAAAATAAATTTTCTTCTAATAAGCCTTTGCAAAATTATTTACAAGATAATTTTAAAAATTATGCCAAATAGGTTGAAAAGCATTCTAGATTTTGTTATCATTGAGGAATAAGGTAGTGTTGCTTAGAGTAAACAAATTTTTGATGGTGTAATCATTGCATAGGAGGCCATACATTCTCTACATTCCATGAAACAATTATATATGGTTTTGAAATTAGATATGAATAAACACATAATAGAGTTTTTTAGAGCTCTCTACATGATACTCTAAAAATATTTTATTTTAATCAAGGTTCGTGTGAGGGTAACTCACAAATTATCATATGCTATCAACAAAAAATGGATGTAGGGATGAGATGGATAATAATTTTTGTTAATGTTCATCATCTATTATTGGAGGTAATCTCCTAGAAATTTAAGAATATCTATAGAGAACTATATAGGTATAAAATAAGGAGAAAATTATAGTGTTGATCCTCATCTTGGCAAAATTTAAAATTTAGAATAAAACTAGTTAATTGAGAATTGTATCTTAATGAAAATGATGTCAAGTAGCTTATTATAGACATATAACACTTTGAGGAAGATGAATATATATGTGTGTGTGTGTTTACTGTAGGTGGGATCATGGGGTGAAAGGTTAGGAAACTAGAACCTTAGTAGGGGGGCTTGGGGAAGGAGGCTAGGCTAGTTAAAGGAACCTCATCCAGATTTGTTGATGGGTAGACCACTAGACTAGGCTATGGTTGGACTCCAGCGGGATCTATGGGGTTTTTTCCTTCAAATATTTTCATGTTGGAGGGTTTTCCTGAAATCAAGGTACTCTGTTGCAGATCTCCTCTTTCAAATGGTTTTGTTTTATCTCCATGGTGTGCTTTGATTTAGGCAATTTTATTCTGGTATATTTTTTTAACTAAGGCAAGATGGTAGACGAGTGCTCACATTTTTATATGGGATCCACCATTTTTCTCTCTGAGGCATTGCACTAGGTATTTTCTATTTTTTCTTTCCAAATGCCCTGAGAGTGGTTTTCTCCAAGAGGATATGTGGGTTTCTTGGTAATTATTTATGATGTTTCCCATGTTGTGTGTCTTTCATTGGCTAGACGAGTGAGACCTATGGGCTTATTTTTTGATATGTTGTGGATTTTGTTGCCCCATTTTTTCTAGTGTTTTTTTCTTAAACTGGATGTTGTTATGAGAGGTTGTCTTGTTACATCGATAGGCATCCTACAATGGCAGCCAGGAAGGTCAGCCACGCCGTAAAAAATATTAATATTTTATTAAAAAAATCGACATTAAGAAAATTATCCGCTGAAATTAAGGGCTACGGTGGATTTAAAATATTTAAAAAACATTTAAACTATTTAAGCTGTAGATAGGCACCTCGAGATTGATAACTCTCGACGTTTATAAATATATATTTTCTATATCTAAGCTGGTTATATGCTTTGTTGGATGTATTTTTTTATCGTGGTGACAGATCCCTTGTTATACTTTCTTGTGAGGCAAAAATGCTTTGGTTTGGGCAATATTTATTTGTAAATTTGTTTTAATTGATAACATTTCAGTTATTATGTTTTTTTCCTTATGTGCTTTAGATTCCTTCACACACTGTGGTATGATTGTGGGGCAATATCTTGTATTTGCTTGATAAAAATCTGCAACTTATTTGCTAGGAGGTTGCTTCATTGGATTTTAGGGTTTGATTCATGGAATCTAGCTCAATATTTCTTGATGTCTTATTGCTAGATCTAAGGTTTAGGGGTACCTTTTATAAACCTACTTGTAATAGGTTCGGGTACCCTTTAAAACCCCTTCTACTATCAATTAAAAAAAATATAAGTTAAATATAGTTTAATTGACATGAGCCACTAGGTTCTTGGTTCAACGGTGGGGACAAATAGTTGATGTAATCCCACCAAGGTTCAAATCTTGGTGGCACCAAATAGCTCAATGTGAGTAAGTCAAGGTAAAAGGAACAAGAAAATCCTTTCAAAAGCCTATTTAAAAAAATAGTTTAATTGACACAACAACACATGTTACCACACGTACATATGTGTGGTAACATTTATTGTTGATATATATATATGATTCAATGATGAAATATGCATATCTTAAAATCATTTTTATTGAACCTTTCCTTTTGATATTGTTTTTTTAAGGTAATCAATTTTCCAATGTTGTTTTATTACTCTTTGTCTTCACAATATATTGATTTAATACATGAAAATTCTAAATTAGTAATTAAAGTAAACCAATTTCAACATTTTCTTTCATATAAGAACTTTCTTAACCATGTACTTCATCATTTATAAATTATCTAGATTTTATATATATTTTACAAGCAAAATATTTAACATTATTTTAATAATATACATAATGAATAAAATATAGGACATCAAACATTCACTCATTTAAAAAAAAGTAATATCTAACCTTATATAAAAAGCATATGTCATATCATTATACATCTATAAAAAGTCATTCATTATTAAATGTTATACATCTCATTCAATAATTTTTTTTTACTTTTATCAAACTAATATTTATAACTACATAAATAAAAAAATCAAAACATAAACAAAAACCAATCATTTATTTCAACTTAATATATTCTTAAAATTTTAAAATATTATTTATTAAATCAAAAGATAAGCATCATATAATTTTATATTGAAAAACTAACTACAATTAAAAAGCTAACTACAAGAATATATATAACCAAAAATATATATATACATTTAAAAAAACAAACATATATATAATCAAACAAACAACTTAAAAAGTTAAAATTATTATCTAAATCAAGTTCTAACTATCGATCTTCAGCTGCAATTAAATAAATTATTTATATTAGACTGAAGCAAAATACAATTCATGGGATCTTCATATGGGATCCAACAATTGTGTTTATTATTTTGCCTTCAGAATTGGAGTAGGTTCTACCACAAACAGACAACACAAATAAACTTCGTAATTAATAATATATCATGTAACTGCTCAAGTCCTCTACAACTCTAGCACTGTATTATTAACACAGTAAACTCTAAATATTCCAATTCTATATTATTAATGATCGTCCGCAAGCTATTTCAATGTTTCACCTGAAAATCCACCAACAAAGCAGTCAGAAAGATCCATCCAAAAGAAGAATGATTTAATGAATCAATTTTAATAATATATATTTGAAAAGAAAACCATACTATATATCTTTAACGTAATGTATATTTTAAAATATATATTTATAAATTAATTAAAATATAAAATTATTTTAATTTTAATTTATTTTTATATTTATCAGTACAACCTAATCTTTTGCTATTAAACTATATTCACATCTCTATAGGCTTATCAGTTTTAATTTAGACTGGCCCAAGTTATTAAACTATATTCACATCTCTATAGGCTTATCAGTTTTAATTTAGACTGGGCCAAGTTAGATAATTGGATAAAGCTGAGGTGATTCCTCTTAATATAACCTGATTATTATCTCAAAATTTACTTTGGACCACGTGAAATTTAGTTAAAGTTGTTTGTTTCAAGCATCTCTATGTATGTGGCTGTGGCAAAAAGGGACCAAGATAAAATTCAGGTAAGGTTGAATTGCCATATTTTTTAAAGATATAATTATATTTTATTTTAATAGGATGATTTATTTACGTCACATTATCCTTCCTTTAAAACATAAATATCTAAATATTTAGATAAATTCAACCATCATACTACCCCAAAATATCATTAGATTAAATAATTATTTATTAAAAAATAAAAAATAAAAACTAACAAGCGGCAAGCGGCTAAACCCTATGTCTAGTCATGATAGGCAAAGAGCATCCTACAATATAAACATCCTTAGAACAGGTATGCTAAGTTCCGCCGTAATAAGCAACGTAGGCATAGTGACTGCTCATAGATAAGAAGAGAGGGAAAGATATTTTGTAAAACATACTAACATAGTTTCAAACATATGTGGGAGTGTATTGTACTGGCTGCTTGCAGGTAAGTAAGGAGGTACCAAAATTAAATCTCAGAAGTTTTAATTAGATTAGACTTTTTTTTATTTTTTCATTTTAATTAAATTGTTTACTAAGACATTTTTTCATCATGTTATTATTTTAATCTAATGGCCTACACTGAAGGTTGAATAAGCTCATCGTTATACTTAAAATGGCTATTTTAGACTCAACCGTCATAGCAAAAGACTATCCCACAACAAGAACAGGCTTAAAACAATTGCAATCCTAAGCTCAGCCATGGCAGGCAGTAATCATTTTTCAACGAGAATATGCTTATAACAACAGGTATCCTAAGCTAACCAAATACAGGCAAAGAACACTATCTAACAGAACATGCTTAAAACAAAAAGTATCATATCTTTTATATATATATATATGAACATGCTCAGTCATCATAGGCGAAAAAAAAATATTCTATTAGTAATTCAGATTTGGTAAAGTTAACTATGTTAATGCCATGTTTTTAAAATATTACTTTATTAAAATGCATATGCATAAATAGTAAAGGTGAAGTTTTGGCATTGTGAAGGTTGTTATAAGCTATATTTTAGAGTAATTGTATTCATATATAAATTGAAAACATCTAGAAAATGAAAATGATGTAGGTTTCTAATTATAGCATCTCCATTCACATGAAAAATATATCTTTGTAAACTCTCAAGCTCTAAAGAAACCAAATATAGGCAAAGAACACTATCTAACAAAAAGTGCTTAAAACAAGAAGTATCATATCTTATATATATATAATATGAACATGCTCAGTCATCATAGGCAAAAAAAATATTCTACAATAAGAACCTTCTTAAACAAAGAAATTAGTAATCCAGATTTGGTAAAGAGAACTATGTTAATGCGATGTTTTGAAAATATTACTCTAGTAAAATGCATATATAGTAAAGGTGAAGTTTTAGCATAGTGAAGGTTGTTATAAACTACATTTTAGAGTAATTGTATTCATACATAGATTTGAAAAGATTTAGAAAATGAAAATGATATAGGTTTCTAATTATAGCATCTCAATGGAGAATATATCTTTCTAAACTCTCAAGCTCTAAAAAAGAGAGACATAATTTTTTAGCATATCCGAAATTTCTAAACTCTCAAGCTCTAAAAAAGAGAGACATAATTTTTTAGCATATCCGAAACATGTGAAAGGAAATATTTGAACCTGGACCTGTTGATCACAATGGAGAGTTTTAACTACCCATTTGCTCTCCAACTCTTCTACTATTTATTAAGGATTGAAGACTCCAAATACAATCTCATTTTATTAAAAAATAAAAATAAAAAATAATTCCACCTTTATGCCTCTTCCACTTTCACAAAGAAACACATAAAAAGCATGTTAGGGATGTTATTAGTGAGTTCCAAGAGACGATTACTTTTCTTCGTGGACAAAGGCTCTTCTCTTCTTCAACGGCGAAGAATGAAGAGATCTCTGACAAGAAAGAGACCGAGGATAGCCATGTGAGTTTATTGTACTAGGAAAAAGAGACTTATATTGTCCCACCCCATATGGGTGATTCTGGCAACTCAACAGAAAGTTAGGAGAGGATCAACATTTGGACAACATGGTTAATTCCTTTTCAGTGATTCAATCATAAATAAACATTAAGCAAACATCATATTAAAAGTAATTTTGGAATATTAATATCTATAAGAGAAGGCGAAAAAGGAAAAGTTATTACCTTTTCATATGCCCTGTGGGCACGTAAAAACCTCAGGATCCTTATTAAGGCACTTGCCAAGAAGCTGGAGCCCCAGTGGCACATACACATTTGGATTGAGAGACTTAACTTTGATGGTTTTGCACAAACAAATTTGAGCCTGATGCTCTCCCAGGCCTCTGAGAGTAGGGCAACACCAGCGTGTGATGTACTCTTCGGCTCGTGACAGTGCTCCTAATAGATCAACACAGGTTGCCATCTTCCTAGTACTTCCAGGGCAATATTTTGCTACTCCCATGGTTCCAAAAGCAGATGGGGTGGTTTGGGGTGTGTCAAAGTGGGGACTCTCATTTAATGTTGGATTTAGAGTGCTATGGTGAACTGATTCTGGATTTAGGACATCAGTGGTGTCACTTGTGAGATACCACTTTTCGTCACTGGCACGTTTATTATCACCATCAGTAGATGAATGAAGAGGACTACCCCAAACAATTTTGAGGGATAATGCTGCGAAAACCATGAATAATAAGGCAATGCTCTTCTCCATCTTAAACCTTCAAAATTGTGACTGGACCTTCAGAGAGACTGACAGAAAGAAAGATGTCGAATTGAAAGCAAGTTTCTGATCATGGAATATGTTGGAAGGGAAAGAATGGGGCTGGGCTTATATAGAAACCATTGGAGGTTTTGTGGCAACAAAACTAGGTTAAAACCACATTCCATTACGAAACGACCATCAAATACAATCTACAAACTAAATCTGGCAAAATAATGGCATTAAATGAAATACAGGCATACCCACCAAAGGTTATGTAAATTTATACAACTTGCAAAACTTATGTGAGGACGCGTGGTGAAAAGTTGTATAAATGTAAAATAATATTAAATAAGTTAATATTGATTATGTTGGTGAAGTATTGTAAGTATAAATAGGTATCCTAAGTATTAATAGGTAAGTAAATTTTGGTGCAAGATCATAAAAATGAAAATGATTTCAAAGTTTGAGTATACAACAACAATCAAGCCTTCTAAAATTGTAAATATTTTATTTAATCATAAACTTTTTATAAATTTAAAATTTAAAATTTTAAGCTTATTATAGTTTAATTTTTAAGCGAGTTTCTTAGTTGTAATTTCAATTTAATTCTTGATTGGTTTAAAAAATATTGATTTAAATAATATATATATGATTTTAAATATTTTTTATTTTTTAAAAAAATATTAAATAATTAATATGTTAAATTATTTAAAGTTAGTTTCTAATATAATATAAGATAATTAATGCTTTAAATTATTTAATATTTATTTTTAATATAATATAATATGTGATGATTATATAATTTTTTTTTTATATCAGTTATTATATTTGATTGAAATTTAAGGGTTAATCATTTTTAAACATTAAAATTGATTGAGGTTGGTTAAAGTTTTAGATGCCTATTACTCCTTAAAGAAAATATATGATTAAGGGTGGATGTCCTTGTGCTCGCAGCTTAAAAAAATTAAGTTTACATAGGATTTTAGGAGGTCCCAATCTCCAATATCTTCATATTGAGTGGGGTTTGAACCTTGAACCTTTTTAAAGAGAGGCCAAAGCCCTTACCACTGCATTAAAATTGCAGCTCTTATCCTTGCCCAATGTTGTATGCTTTATATAAATATATAAAATGACTAATAGAAAAACTATCCACATTTATTTACAGCAAAATGCTAGTGTCCCTTTAAAGGTTAGGGAGAAATGAATGTTGTCTAAAAATTAATTTTGTACCATCATGCATGCGTCATGGTTGAATGGACATGTTAAAATAATAGTAATTCTTTCCCCCACATCATTAAAAAAGTTTTTTAGAGTTTGTATTGGTTAAAACCTGGGATTGGAGAACTATTTATGTATTAGTTAAATAAATGACTTAAATATTTAAGTTCTAAAAATTAAAGAATGATAAAACTTTTAAATGATTAACAATTTGATAAAAGGAAAGTTAGATACTTGCATCTATAAATATAATTAAAGTTTGGTTATTTATAACTATTAAAGCATGAATAGTTGTAATCCTTAATGAAATGATTTTTATTTTTATTTTAAAAATTGTTTAGTGTTTTATACATAATAATAATAAAGATATGAATGGTAAACATTTTAAATATTTGTTGAAAAAAATTAAAATGAATGAGAGAATATTTGGGTGCTTGCATATGCAAAATATAAGTAGAAGTTGACGAGGTTTTTAAATACATAACCATAGGATTTGAAGCATTCTTAAGGGTTGGTAGAGCATTTAAGGAAGCAATAATATGCATCTCTAAGCTCAAAGGAATATGAATTATGTGAAAGCATCCATAGACAAAGTAGATGGTTTAGTTAGATAACTATAATTAATTATAGTGATATGTTTCTTAGATTTGAGTGGTAAAGTCTTCAAACCAATATGCTATATGGATATTTTAGAATTAAATAAAAAAAAATACATTGGATTCATATATTTAAAAATAGTTAACCACTTGATGTGGTGATGTGGTCTACCGGCAAGGATGCCACTTGCATTATAGGTGATGTGACCTGGGTTAATTCCCTACGGCGGATATGTATATGTATACAAAGTATTTACTCATTAAATAATAAAAAAAATAGTTAATCAAATATATTTTTATTTGAACATACAACTAGGATTGTTAAATATTTTGAAGAGTAAATAATATGAAGATATGTTTTTTACACCATGAAAAAAATTATTGATATTATTACAATATTTAGATATATTTAAATATCTAATGATATTTATATAGAACTACACCTTCACCTTTTATAAGGTAATAAACCTGATTTTTAATAACTTTTAGTAGAAACATAACTCAAAAAAAGAATTTTAAAAAATAATATTCAGTGACATCAACGAGTATAACCCTGTCATGTTCCATTTTAAAGATTAATTATAAAATTTCAACTTGGTGACTTAAAAATAAAATTTTGAGTTATGTTTAGATAAATTATATATCTTATTTAAAATTTTATAATATATTAATATTATAGTTAAATTTTGTTGATTTTATCCTTATTCAATAATTTCAAATATGCTTATAATGGCAAAATAATGGCATTAAATGAAATGACCATCAAATACAATCTACAAACTAAATCTGGCAAAATAATGGCATTAAATGAAATACAGGCATACGCACCAAAGGTTATGTAGATTTATACAACTTGCAAAAATTTTGTGAGGACGTGTGGTGAAAAGTTGTATAAATGTAAAATGAAATTAAATAAGTTAATAAAGATTATATTGGTGAAGTATTGTAAGTATAAATAGGTATCCTAAGTAATAATAAGAAAGTAAATTTTGGTGCAAGATCATAAAAATGAAAATGATTTCAAAGTTTGAGTATACAAGAACAATCAACCCTTCCAAAATTGTAAAGATTTTTTTTGGATTACCTTAAAATTTTTATAAATTTAAAATTTAAAATTTTAAGCTTATTATAGTTTAATTTTTAAGAGAGTTTCCTTAGTTGTAATTTCAAATTAATTCTTGATTGGTTAAAAAATATATATTTTTTAAATAATATATATATGATTTTAAATATTTTTTATTTTTCAAAAAAATATTATATAATTAATATGTTAATAGAGATTATGTTGGTGAAGTATTGTAAGTATAAATAGGTATCCTAAGTATTAATAGGAAAGTAAATTTTGGTGCAAGATCATAAAAATGAAAATGATTTCAAAGTTTGAGTATACAAGAACAATCAAGCCATCCAAAATTCTAAAGATTTTTTCTATATTACAATAAACTTTTTATAAATTTTAAATTTTAAGCTTATTATAGTTTAATTTTTAAGCGAGTTTCTTTAGTTGTAATTTCAAATTAATTCTTGATTGGTTAAAAAAATATTGATTTAAATAATATATATGATTTTAAATATTTTTTATTTTTCAAAAAAATATTATATAATTAATATGTTAAATTATTTAATGTTAGTTTCTGATATAATATAAGATAATTAATTCTTTAAATTATTTAATATTTATTTTTAATATAATATAAGATGTGATGATTATATATATATATATATATTTAAATTAGTTATTATATTTGATTGAAATTTAAGGGTTAAACACTTTTAAAAATTAAAAATTATTGAGGTTGGTAAAATTTTTAGATGCCTATTACTTCTTAAAGAAAATATATGATTAAGGGTGGATGTCCTTGTGCTTGCAGCTTAAAAAAATTAAGTTTACATAGGCTTTTATCAGGGGTCCCAATCTCCAACCTCCTCATATTGAGTGGGGTTTGAACCTTGAACCTTTTCAAAGAGAGGTCAAAGCCCTTACCATTGTAGTAAAATTACAGCTCTTATCCTTGTCAAATGTTATATGCTTTATATAAATATATAAAATGACTAATAGAAAAACTATCCACATTTATTTACAACAAAATGCTAGTGTCCCTTTAAAGGTTAGGGAGAAATGAATGTTGTCTAAAAATTAATTTTGTACCATCATGCATGTGTCATGGTTGAATGGACATGTTAAAATAATAGTAATTTTTTCCTCACATCATTAAACAAGTTTTTTAAAATTTGTATTGGTTAAAACATGAGATTGGAGAACTATTTATGTATTAGTTAAATGAATAACTTAAATATTTAAGTTCTAAAATTTAAAGAATGATAAAAAATTTAAATTATTAACAATTTTGTAAAAGGAAAGTTAGATGCTTGCATCTATAAATATAATTAAAGTTTGGTTATTTATAACTATTAAAGCATGAATAATTGTAATACTATATAAAGAAATGATTTTTATTTTTATTTTAATTTTTTTCCTTATTTTATACATAATAATAAAGATATGAATGGCAAACATTTTAAAGATTTGTTAGAAAAAAATTAAAATGAGTGAGAGAATATTTGGGTGCTTGAATATGCAAAACATAAGTAGAATAATTTCACTATATTCTATATATAACTATCATATTTGTGATTTTAAATTGACATGTTATTAGGATTTAAAGGGAATATAAATTGAAAGGGACGTGTTCTTTAGGTTTAAAATGGATGATAAAAGCCTTTTTAATAATTCCAAAGCTAATGCTGTCAAAATTTAAACTCATTAATGTTGGTTTACGTTTTTATATAGTCAATATTATATTTTTGTATTAAGAAGAACACTAAAAAGTAGATATTGGATTACATTTTATTATATAAAATAAATTTAATATATGATGTTAATAAATTATATATATATATATATTAAAGTGATATGTTATGATGTTAAAATGATATGTTATTAGATTTAAGAAGAAAGATAATTTGAGAGTGATATGTTTATTAGGTTCATAATGAATGATAAAATATGTTTAATGAGTTCAAAGTCAATATTTTTATTTTTTTATTTTTATATAGGAAATTTAGTTACATCCACACTATATTTAGTAACTAACCAGTGTAGATAAAGGGTTACTCCAATAAAATTTGTGCTACTCTATCAAGTTGTTGACGCAATGTGAGGGGGACCGCTTGTCACTTGGGATTGGGACTTTATTGTCGTTCTGACATACACTCAAAGGATTCATATTATACTTCTACTTTGCAAATAGGCTTCCACAATTACCTGACCAAACAAGAAACTATCAATCCACCTAGCCCTTGAAGATACTCCAAAACCTATATTATTATTTTAAATTTTTTAATACACCACACATCATTATTTTTTAAGAGAATAAAAATTGAAAGTGGCATGTTTTTTTAAGGTTTAAAATGGATGATAAAAGCCTTTTAATGATTCCAAAGCTAATATTTAGTCCAAATTTTAAATTTGCATCAACAAAATACATTAAGGTCTGTCATAGGTTTTTATATAACCAATCATATATTGTTGTATTAAGAAGAACACTAAAAAGTACAGATTTTAGAGAGCATATTATATTATATAAAATAAATTCAATATTGATGATGTTAAAGTGGTATGTTATTAGGTAATTGATGTGGTATGTTATTAGGTTTAAGAACAAATATAAATTGAGAGTGATATGTTTATTAGGTTCAAAATAAATGACAAAATATTTTATATATTCTAAATTCAATATTATTATTATTTAATAATAATGTAACATTAGGTAAGTAATTTTATATGATGTATATGAGAACCAAAGTTAAAACCACATGGAATTATACATGGTGTGGTTTGAACCTTGGACCTTCTAAAGAAGCCAAAGGCTTAACCACTGTATTACACTATCTCAAAATTATCCTTTTTTTTTTTTTGGAAAAAACAAAAATTATATTAATTGAGTAACCAAAACATTACAATATTATGGTGTTAACATTGTCCACCACCTAAAAAACAAAGTGAGGTGGATAAGGATTAAATTATCCATAATTGAATATACATAAGAATAGAAGCTAATAGCAACAAAAGACTATAGATATATCTTGCTACAATACACCAAATATCAACACTCATATGTGGGAGAGCCTATTATAAGGAGAAATTTTGGGTGTGTCTTCCATGATATCTTTTGAAGTCTTCAAATAAGAAATAGAAGTAATCAAAACCTGAACTTGCTCATCATTGTTAACTGCCTTCTTTTTAGTTTCATGTTGGACCTTCTAAAGGTCTTGAACCATATGAAAAATTTGATGAATTCTATCAAAAACATCTTGTGGAGTTATATAAGTTCAATAGAATTGGAAATGAAAGTATCCCACATGTAACAAAAGTTCAAAGGTCAAGTCTACTAAAACTATATCCTATGGAGGAGTAGATCCAGTAAAAATATTTTTCCATCTATACTTCCAAATGTGCTTGAGATATATGATTCTACAAATATCACAATTGTTGGGTACTAATCTAGCTAAGAAAAACCAAGCAGAGAAATATTCAAAGATCAAGTGAAAGAGGGGAAAATAAAAGTGTAGAAGACATCCCAAAAATGATTAGCCATGTCACAAAACAAAAATAAGTGAATATGATTTTCTAATGCATTACAAAAATTGTAGAGGAGAAATATGTAAAATTGAAGCCAGACCTTCAAAATTTGGAAGTTTTTGATGCAAAATCTACCATCCAAGAAGTTGATTTTTGGATTCAACATGAAATTTGGCTCCTCATGGATGGAATTCTTCTATACCTCTTCCAATTATTCTATACCTCTTCCTATCCTCGTGGGTACAACTCCTCCACTGAGTGGAAAATCATCTCTCATGGTATGATTGTGCATTATTTAGGAATTTATTTTGGGATTAATGTCCCTCCTAAGGATATGTGGAACTGGCTTATAGAAAGACTTAAAAAAAATTATGCTTCCCAATTTAGCTTTTTTCCTTAGTAGGAAGAATTAAAATTATGATAGTTTCTCATGTTTATTACTCCTCTTGTTGGATGGCCCCTAAGGTAGCTACAACAAATTAAATTAGGCCATTCATGGATTTTTATGGACCAAATGAGATGTGGAGGTGGCATTGACAACCATATCATGGAAACTGTGTATTCAACCTTTAGAAGATCTAGGCATCATTAATCCTCTTACCTATAGTAAAAATTTGGTTGTAAAATGGGTTGCTAGAGCCATCACTTGTGATGAAAACTAAAAACACCTATTTCATTACATAATATCTTTATCTAATCACAAAGTTAAATGGAAAAAAAACACCATTGGAGGATAATATCCTTAATGCACCTTACTTTATTGTTAAAGAATATATTGCAGTTACCCAAAACTAAAAAGCTTGACAATCAGTTTCTTATTTATTGGCTTGAACATGGTTTGAATATTGATATAAATAATATTTTATGGAATGATAAACCTTTAAATTTATGCATAACTATTTTGTTTGAAAGAAAATATTAATAAAAAATAAAATTATTTAAGATCCTAAGGCTACTTAATTCTTACCTACAACCAAATCCAAAATTTTAAATTTGCATCAAGATAAATATATTAAGGTTAGTGTAAATTTTATAAATTTTAAAGAGCCAACCACATATTATTGTATTAAAAACATTGAAAGCTAGTAGAAACTTTAGATATCAGACTATATTCATAAAACAAATTCAATATTTACGATGTTCAAGTGACATTTTATTAGTTTTAAAACGGAAGATTAACGTCGTGTTAGAGTCAATAATATACTAATTTTTTTAACACAATCGTCTAGTTTAAATTTAGATAAATTTAGATTTTGAGATAAGAAGTTAAAACTAAACCACTATACTATAGTGGTATAATTATAATAAGAGAAATACTAAGGTTGTAAATATGTCAAAGAATTTGATAATACGATGATTTTGAATTTGTAGCAAGGGTATACTTTGGCATTGGTATAAGGTCAATGTAGCTTTTAAATAATTAATGATATTTACTTGCATTAAGAAGTAGATCTTAGGTTGACATAGATTTTAAAGGATGAATAATGTGATTTGATAATTTTGGAAATTTCTTTTTGAAATTTTAAGATTTAAATTGTGGCATGGAAAGGTGTGTGAGTAGGTATGGATGATTATGTTAAATTTTCTATTGAAAAGCGCAATTTGAGGGATGGGGATGAGAATGCCCAACCCTTGGCATTGGTTGTAGAAGTTTCTCACATTAACAAAATAAGAAATTATCTCCCTTATAAGAGGTCATGGTGGGATAGGGATACCCAACCCTTAGTTTTGGTCATAAGGGTTTCTCACACTAACCAAATAAAAAAATGATTTTATAGCTTGCATTTGAAAGCAATGACATTGAATATATATATTTTTGGATACATAGGGGAGTTGTTTATATTCACACTATTTTTACTAACTATCAAGTGTAGGGTTCAAACCACAAGAACTACTTTCAACAAGTTTATACCACCTTATTGTTGATGACCTGGTATAAGGGAATCATAATGTCACTCGGAATTCATACCATAGTAGAACTACTACCTTTGCAAGATGCATACCCTAAGGTTTGATCCCACTTCTCTTCTTGATAAGTGTCTTACCAAATAATCAATTACCAATCTACCTAAACTTTGAAAACTAATGATATTGAATATTAAATTATAATAAAATAATTTAAAATATATTTTAGAATAAACCTTTTAAATATTTGACTATAAGGACATATATCAATAAGTATCCTTACAAGTTTAGTATAAAAATACATATGCAAGTAACAATTTTAGTTATTTTTATGTAAATTATGGCATATAGACTTGAACTATAAAATCTTAAGTTGAGTTGGAATAAATAATACATTCTATTTAGTTTTTCTAATAAATAATATATTTATATTAAATCAAATTATCTTTTATAAACATGTGTTATAATAATAAAATACTTGTTGTTAATTATGGTTATTATGTTAATTTATTTTTGAGTAATACTTCTTATACATATTTACCATGGAGATTGAACTCGGGTCACATCATCGATAATGCAAGTGGCGGTAAACCACACTCACTGGAATTAATATTTTGTTTTTACTCTGATGACACAAAAGAATTTGAACCTTGATTTGTTCCTATAATTATAACCTAAAAAATATATTTTTAATAACTATAAAATAGGTTCATTGCATGGAGGTATGTATGGTACTCAAGGACAATAAAACTTTTATAATTTTTTAGTGATGACTTATGCTTAATAAAACTTTGATAATTTCTAGTGATGATGTATGCTTAAGAATTGTATAATAATTTGATAAATTTTTAGTGATGACGTATGCTTAATATTGCATGGAGGTATGTATGGTACTCAAGGACAATAAAACTTTTATAATTTTTTAGTGATGACTTATGCTTAATAAAACTTTGATAATTTCTAGTGATGATGTATGCTTAAGAATTGTATAATAATTTGATAAATTTTTAGTGATGACGTATGCTTAATAGAACTTTGATAAGTTTTAGTGATGATGTATGCTTAAGGATTGTATGGTAATTTTATCAAATTATTTTCAATGAATAATAAAATATGCCTATTAATATTTTTATATTTTATGTTAGACAATTTATTTTATAAATGAATTATTAATTTTTATTTTTTAAATTATTTAAATATTAAAACACAGAAGTTGATAATGTTGAATAAGTAGTTATTGTTTGGATGAAAAACTTGTACACTGCATTGTTAATATTATTTTTTAATACTTTAAATTATTTTTAGAAAAATAATGGTTTAAATTGATATGATTATTGGTAATAATAAATTAATGTTTATGTTTTTTTTTTTTTTATATATGATTGAAAAATACCTCATCCATATTATATCAATATATCATTGCTATAATATTATGTCATTACAATAGTTTGACAATTATGCTATATTATTTGGTAAATTTTCAATTCACTTGGATTGTTATCCATGTTAGAAAAGTTCAAAATCATGGGGAGTGTGGCTTTATTTGTGTCATTTATTGTACTTCTCTTATAAAAAAAATCAAGTTTGAAAATCCTCCTTTAATATTGAGCAATATAACTTATTGAGCTTGTAGAAAAATAATAACACCAAAAATAAATAATAAAAATGAACACTTATGATAAAAAGAATGTTTCTTTTTGTTTTAACATGAGGGAGCCTTAGTCTCCAAAAATTTACAATGTTCCATGCCCCAATGTTTGCGGACGGATATTACAATACCTTATTTTTACAAAGTACAAGTGCTCAAAAAATGATCTCCAACTCTCCAAGCAAGCTAAGTGGTGTCCTTCTTCTACTACAACTTAAAAGAGTGAGTGGGCTTTGGTATCCAATGCAGGGACCACTCCAGATTTAATAGCTCTTCAAATACCTATCTTCTGCACACATGGAATTCAAACAAGGGTCATTAGCACTTGTATAAATGATTGAAAATCAATGCAAATAAAAATCCTTGAAAGGAAACATAGAAATTAAACTAGAATGTCTTGCAAAAAAATTATAAACTTACTAATATCTGCTAATAAAAATGGTCTAAAAATTTGTGGAGACATTTAGGGGGATGTCTAGAACCTACCCTAAACATTTCATCTCAATCTAAGTCTGGATGATTGAGATATGGCCATATTGATTTTGAACATTTTTGCAGAACCGTGGGCTTACAATTATGATTGTGTAACCGTGGATGTGCAGTTGTGTAACTGCAAGCCTATAGTTGGTACTGTGTAAATACGAATGCACATTTATACAAAGATGGTAGAAAACCTAAAAATTTTGATCCAGGACCTCAATGGCTCGAACTCCATGATATTTGGTGACTCCCTGCAAGGATTTTAATAGCATGACGATGTATTTTCCAGCCCCCTTTGATTGATGTAATGGTGTTGCTTTTATAGGTAATTTTGGATTTTGGAGGGAAAATATAGATGGGAAGCCAGGGATACCAAGTGGTAGGGACTGGGAAGCCACCTATCCTAGGCAGTTGCAGTGAGTCACTTAGAGTGTCTCACTTAGTTGGAGTGGTGGCATGTGGGTAGGTGCAAGTGGAGTGAAGTGTGGAGTGAGGTGTGAGATGTGGCAAGGTGAGAGGTAGTGGTGGATAGAACAAGTGTCACATGGAGACACAAGCTATCCTAGGGGTATTTTCCAAATTTTAAAAAAATCTGGAAAATAGATTAATGTGCAAAATTTTTATGCTTAAGTTTAGACTTAGTCATATATTATTATGTATAATTATGATGTGCAATGTGGATGAAATGTACTTGAATTATTATGCCTAATTTTAGACCTAGACATATATTTTATTATGCATAATTATGTGGTGAAATGCAAACACCTAGATTTTGGTGTCTATAGATGCCCCTTTTGTACAGTGTTGTGTAAAATATAATGCGGTGCAAAAACAAATGACACCTGTGTTTATTGGATGAATGGAATCAATATTCTTGATGCACAAGAATGAATGATTTTAAAAAAATATATTTGTTGATTGCTTACCCCCTCAATTGGCGAATGGGTAAAGGATGAAACCCATGAGCCAATTAACCAAATGTGAATGATGAAATGAGGTGGATGTGATGAATGCAAATGTTGGATATCAAGGTCAAGTTAGATACCCCAAATTTAGGGTGGACTTGTATTGTCGTAAATTTACCTTTTGGTATTATTGACATGCAATATTATGAAGCAAAGGAACCAATCACCCTAGGGGCTTATCCTAATGACTGTAGTAAATTCCTTAATGCAAAATGAAGCATACATGTTTTATGTTTTGTAACCCCATGGAGTAGTCATCAATGACAACCTTGAGTAAATATGCTTGAACGCGGGTCACTCAAAAATTGAAGGATCAACCTGATTCAATTTCAAACATGATGATTTTGGATGATTGTAAATAAGTGTCCATATGGTGAGCCACCCATCCTATCAGATTACATGGATTGCTAGTCACTACAACCACCAGGTATGTAGGGTGATTCACTAGATAGAAGATTCACTTGAGATGATGATGATGCGAGATGATGATTCAAATGCATTTGTGTTGATTGGAGGTTTGAATCTATTTTTATTTGAAGGGGAGTTGTGTAAGATTGTCACAAATAAAAGTCAACGTGGGTTGTCCCAATCAAGAAAAGATGCTCATTATTGAGTCATTACTTTTGACAAATTGATGAACTTAATTTTGGTAAATCTTTCATCCGTGGGTAGACAAGATTTAGTCTATGCTTTAGGTTTTAGGTATACCAAGTGTTTGTTAGATTGAGATTTTTTCTTGTAATCTACCCCAGCAAAAGGATGTATATAGTCTTTGATAATGATTCCTTAATGAACTTAATTTGCATGATTGAGTGTTTTGAGTATTGAATTTGATTATGAAACTCAAATTTATTGATTTTATCTATCCCTTCAAGAAATGATTCGATGGTGAAGATATGAAATGATGAAATCAATGGAACAAATAAAAATGGTTGGAATGAAACGGATGTTTTTATTTTTGTTGCAACTGTGATTTCGACCACTATGGATAATTTTACACATATATCCCTTGGAGAAGTCCATTCGTATGGATTTCTTAGGAAATTGAGATGATAAAAATACATTTCTTGCTTGAGGTGAATCACTTTTCAAGGGCCTTATGGTAACCTATCCATCCTACCAGATTGCATTGATTACTCATCGATGTAACCACCAGGTATATAGGATAAGTTACTGTAGACGAGAATCACTTGAGGATAAGTGGAAGAAGGAAATGTACACCTCTATCCCATGGAGAAGTCCAACCGCATGGCTTTCTTAGGAAGTTGAGATTATAGCACTTTGATTCTTCTGAAAGCCTTGTTGAGATTGAATTTGACCAAAGAAATTGAGTTATCTTTGGAGATTTTTTTATTGATTTGACCAAAGCGATAGGTACATTTAGAGCCTTTTGAATTAAATTGAGCAAAGGAGTTTGTTTCCCTTGGATATTTTGATTTGAATTTGACCAAAGGATTTTTTGTTCCTTTGGAGCCTTTTGAATTGAATGTGACCAAAGGGGTTGATTCCTTTGGAGTTATTTTTTTTTTTAATTGAAAGTGACCAAAGGGTTTGATTCCTTTGGACCTTTATAAATTTAATGTGACCAAAGGTGTTTGATTCCTTTGGAGTTTTTTGAATTGAATGTGACCAAAGGATTTTGATTCCTTTGGATATTTTAGAATTTTATTATTCGAAATGTGCATGTTTAATGTGATTGTTGGGGTAGGTGTGAGACTTTAAATCCCTCCAAGTTGTTTTATTAATTGTTTGATGTGATTTATGGGGAAGGTGTGAGACCTTGCACCCCCCAAGTTTTTTTGTGATTGTTTACGTATATGTGTATTGATTGATTGTTCAAATTTTTTTGGGTGTACATATGATGAAATGAATGTGTTATGAATGAATGCAATTGGTGGTGATTTATGCAAATGAATGAATGGTGTTGCCTTATTAATCATTGTTAAAAGAGGTTTTGAACCATTTGAATGAAGGTTTTGCTTTATTGATCATTTTTCGAAGAGGTTTTAAGCTATGACGATTCTTGGAGCCAGTCTTGGCAAAAATAGGGTAATAATGTTGGTGGTCTAGTGATGAATTCCAACTATTTGCCAATATTTAATGTTAGTGTGTGAGTCTTGTTTGATTTATTGTGAAATACAAAATTAATATGTGATTATGTTTTTATTCCTAATGTAGAAATGCAAGAAATAGAGAATAACAAACAAAATAGATCAGGGGCTAAAAGCTGATTTTTGGCATGAATTTTTGCTGATTCTGTTGTTAGGGGCCAACCATAGGTCAGTGGTTGGTTCTAGTAAACCATGGATTTACGATTTTCCTACCACAAATCCACATTTAGGATATCCCAACTGTAGGTCTACGTGTTCGATTGTGCAACAAAAATGGACAAGTCAAGTCTAATCCCTGAAAAAGATGCCCAAGCTATTGCTAACTGGGCAATGGAGAATGATCTATTCCTAATATAATAAATGCATACCCTCTTGATGTTTTTGCTTTATTTTTTGGATGGATGCAAATATAATTGAATTTATCCTAAGACCTGTAGACACCAAAACAGCACCAATCCGATTATGTGACTGCAAACACTAATCGCTTTGACAAACACAGCCCCCAGGGTAGCCCTCAGAGGTTAAACAATGGTCTTAACCACTTTCATAGCAATTTTGTAAGGTCAAGAAGCAATTTGGCACACTTGGACACTTTGCCCAGTATTCGTCTCACCCAGGGACGAATTCAAAATAGAATCCGTCCCACCCCAGGACTAATTCTGAATCCGTCCCTGGGTGGGACGAATTCTAAGCTTAACGGGCAAAAAGACAAATGGTGCCAAGTGGCAGCCCGCAACGGTCGGCTAATGACTCCCGCCTTGCACGCGTGTGTAGGTGGAGAGAGGGGCCGTTAGAAGACTGTCACAAAAGGCATTTATCAAAGCTCAAGTCAATGGAGGACTCCCCTCCCTCATGGGAAGACAAGACTGCCACATGGCGCCTATGGCCAACACATGGCATTTGTGCTTCCCTCCCAAAAGAGACCCCATGGGTCTATAAAAGGTGGGACTTTTCTCACCCAAAATAGACAGGTTGAAGGAGTTTTCAAGCAACGAAGTGCTACCGAGTTGAAGACCCACTTGCATCCCTTTTGGTTCACCTTCCCACATCCACCAATCTCTTTTGCAAGGGAGGTTGTTGGGTGGCCTTTGGAAGCTCGAACCTGACCCAAATCCAACACATGGACACCCGAACCAACCAATTCGCCGACCCCCCAATCCTAAGAGGTTTTGGGCCCATCCCCGGT
Source organism: Wollemia nobilis (assembly GCA_028583015.1). Taxonomy (NCBI): domain Eukaryota; kingdom Viridiplantae; phylum Streptophyta; class Pinopsida; order Araucariales; family Araucariaceae; genus Wollemia; species Wollemia nobilis. The sequence goes on along the minus strand of JAQPPZ010016858.1, from coordinate 7,039,313 downwards.
GGATTGGCTCCAAAATCAAGTGCCAACGGTGGGAGGCCCACTTGGGCACCCCCGCACCTCCCAAGTCCTATTTTTAGTTTTTGAGCATTTTAGATTACTTTTCAGATTGCATTTTGTGTTATTAGGTTTGATTAATCCATAGCTGCAATTTTGTAACTTTTGGTCAAATTCTAGTATGTTTTGTGTTGCTTTGTCGTTTCGCTGACTTGCAGGTGTCGAGGTCAAATTCCCGAGGGTGGAGGCCAAATTGGGAGAATCCGACCATCTGGGTCGTCCCAAAATGGCCCCAATTACATAACCCCCCTGTTTGTAGGTGTTTTGCAGGTCTCGGGATCCGACATTGGAGCAACAGCAGGTCGGTTTCCCCAACACAGAAGAATTCGTCCCACCCAGGGACGAATTGCAGTCAGAATTCGTCCTGCCCAGGGACGAATTCCAGTTGAAGGTAGATTGGCCAGCTGTCTCAGTGGTAGTGGCCTTCTGGTAACTTTTCTTATCTTCTGTCAAGTTTTGAAGCCATTTGGACTCACTGTAATTACTGTTTCAGGCAAATATTTACATGCATATTTCGTTAGTTTTAGAGAGCAAACGCTTTTCATTTGCGGCAGATGCTACTGACATCTTGGTTGTTTCTTTGTTCGCAGGAGAAGCAGCGGAGGTTAGGAACTCATCGACATCAGCGACGACATCATCTTGGCCCGCCCATTGCAATCGTGGGCACGCGAAAGGAGGAAGACTAAATCGCACATTGTAACAATGACAAATTTAACGCTCCTAGCCCCTAAAAAGGGAGGAGACGTCTATGTAACCGAGGATAAGATATTTGAATAAAGAGGGCTGTGATTTCTTTACATCTTTTCTCTCCTTTCCAAATTGTCTCTTTCCTTTGTTTTGGTGCATAAGGTTAAAGCGTTATATTTCGTCTTACATTACATAAATTAGTGTTTCCTTTGCCCGAAATCTCGTGCTTTCAGTGGCGATCACGGTGGGACCTGTTCCCTGGTTTTTAAAATCATAGAAACTGATCAAAGTTTTGTGTTTGTGCTTGACAGGTACATTTTTTTTTGTTGCAGACTGCTATTCGTCTCTGACAGGGACGAATTCTTTTCTGCAATTCTCTCGACCCTGGGATGAATTCAAATTCGTCTCTGGGAGGGACGAATTCCGTTCCGCAATTCGCCTCCCGTAGGGACGAATTCTCGCTCGCAGATTTTCAGAGCAAAAATTCAGAGACAACAGGAGCAGACAGAGAAGAGGTAGGGATTTTTATCATCTCTGTTAAATTTTCTGTTTCTATTTCTGTTTCTTTAATTGTTTTCATTTAATCCTGCATTGCATTAGGAAAAGTCATGTATGCTAGTTTCATTTTTGTTGAATAAAACGAATCCCACACACATCACGAAACAATTTTAAACCAAGGAGCTGGTCGTAAGACCTCAGCCCTTGATCAAGACCATTGGTGGATTTCATCACCACCTTGGCTTGATTTGCATCCATTTCCCGATTGTCAACTGTTGTTAGGCGTAAATCCTGACGAAGATAGACCGAGCGTAGCTGGGGTGATTCCCATGCACGCGAGGATAAGTTTTCTATGGTAGGTGCCATTAACAGGACAATCCCCCTTCCGTACCGCCTACGTACCACGTACCTTCTGCTCTCACGTACCTATAGTCTCCCTCTCGTAAGGGCGGGTATATAGAGAGGTTGGTATATCGGCCCGGCTGGTATATTGAAGGGGCGACCTTTTTGGAGTTATAAGAGCCTACATGATGCATTTAAACGTTCTACAAAACCTACAAAAACAAAACAAAACACCAAAATGCACTAAACCAGTTTAGGGCACACCAAGAATCCTTAAAAGAGATAATCACGGTTTTGTGAATGTGTGTGCTTAATTCTGCTTAGTGTAGACAAAAAAAAAAAAATCATAAAAACGAGATAAAAACTTATTTAGATAGCATAGAAGCACCGCAATGGTGTACACCCGCAGTCAAGCCCAATCAAGGGCAGAAGCTCCGAAAGGTACACAAAAAGCAGGCACAAGTCGCCTTCACTTCAGTCCTGAGGATTTGGTCATACCGCCTTATAGGTCTAACCTACAAAAGAATCCAATTCATAATCCTCGATGGGGTATGCCTATTCAAAGCAGCCCCTTTCGGGAAGATGCCTTACATGTAGACCTTGACATAAATAGAGAATCACCTCTTGAAGTTAGGCATGAGTGGCCACCGCGCAATGAAGCGCTAGACAGGCACACCGTCCATTTAGAGGGGCAACGTGGATATGGCATCCCTTCTTTACCTCTCATCAGAACAGAGAGACCAAATCCGGAGCGTAGGGTTCCTCACATAGGGCGACCTAACTCCGCCCACCCCATTTACACCCGTGAAAGGGAGTATGAGGAAAATCATCGCATTCCTCAAGGACAACAACATACAACTCGAGAACCTTGCATGCTTCCGCACCACCCGGATATCATGATCACCCCTTGAGGCCGTAACCTCGAGCACATACCGCCTACCTCGACGGAGGGAAGCGACCCCTTGAGATTTTAGAGCATCAAAACCGAGGTAAACCCATAGGAGGAACATTTGAACCTTCCGAACAAAATAGGGTAGATCAAATTGACCCGACTGTCGCCGGATATACCACCCGTCAAGCCCAAATCATGCGGCTTAAACAAAGTAAGCAAGAGATAGAGTATCAATACCGCTTGGATAAAGAACGCATGCAACGCGAAGCGGATGAGTTACGCTATGAAATACCTGAGAGGGGGCCAACCCCTCGCATCCAAAGAGCTGAACAATATGAGAGGCGTAATCCGTTGGTGCAAGACAGGTCTCCACGACCTCGTCAAGCTCTCCCCCAAGACCCCATAGATTCGAGAGGGAGGCAACTCCCCGAAACAATGATGGGTACCTTCAAGCAAGAGCTTGATCAGTGGTCACAGGTTTCGCCCGGAGACTCCTCAAGAATTTTATGAGGAGTATGAACCGTAAGAGGAATATATTGAAACTCCCCATCAAGGCAGGAAGGATGCCATTCGGCCACCCCTCCATAGGCCTCCAGTCTACCGTAACTTGCAACAAGAGCGAACAAGAGAGGAAGAAATAAAATCTTCCGATGCATACCAAGCGCTATTGGAGCGTTTGGAGTCCGTGGAGACAAAAGCCGCCGGGCATCAAAAACCCACATTACGTCTACTCCGCAATAATCCAGTGCATCCCTCAGTGCCTACACCTCTTTACCCCGAACACTTCAAGTTACCTCAATTGGCAGTTTTTAAAGGTGAAGAGGACGCATAGGGACACGTTACACGATTTCTAAGCCAATGCTTCGGCATCCAAGATAATGACGCATTATTGCTTAGAACATTCATAACCACATTCGCAGGCCCCGCCTCGAATTGGTTCACACAACTGCCCAAACACAGCATAAGCAACTTAGATCAGCTAGTAGATGCGTTTCTTGAACGTTTCGCCTTCAACACAAGGAAGAAGGCATCACTTAGTGATCTTGCTAGCCTTAAACAATTTGAGGAGGAAACAATGGCAGCGTACGGGAACCGATGGAGAGCTTTGCTTTCTAAGTTACCCTACCGTCCTCCCATGTCGGACCTCACGCAAATGTTCGCAAAAAGTTGCTTAAAATCAATCTCCGGTCTATTGTTGCTCGCGACAATACGACAACTTAGAAGAAGCTTTGGCGCAAGCCGCAGTCATAGAAGAGATTAAGATAGGCGAAGGCGCAATTGCCAAGCCTAAGAAGAAAGAGTGGAATAAAACCACTAAAACTGGGATAACGCAACCACAACACGCTGCAGTCAACCAAGTTGCGATAAATGTTCCCGCGCCTGTGCAAGAAACGCAGCCTCAAAAGGCTAACTACCAGGCAGTGCCTCCTGCTTACGAAAGAGATAACAGAAGACAGGAGCAGTATCAGCAGCGTCGCCCTAGGCGACAATTCACCCCGTATGCGGAGTCTAGGGACTCCTTATTTGACCGCTTGTCAGCGGCAAATTTAGTTACTCTGCCAGAAATCCAAATTTTTGACCCTAACATTCCCAAGCCTAGGGGGTATAGGGAGGAATTGTATTGCAGATTCCATAGGCGCAGAGGACATGACCTAAATGGGTGCTGGAAATTCAAAGAACTAGTCCAGGATTTGATCGACAACCGAACATTGGTCGTGGACAACCCCATCGCACCAAACAACCAACAAATGGGGGTATTCAAGGACCCCTTGCCCGCCCACGAGGCACTGTACAAAACCGCTCCAGATTAACGAGGTGCGACAAGATCTTCCCGTGCAAGGATTTGTGGGAATGATTAGCATTGTAACAAGGAACAGAAGATACCCAGCAGTTGCCCCCGAGGTAGCTGCGAGGGAAGTTCCGTCGACATCGCAGCCTCAACAACGCCCAACGCAGCTTACCTCCGCCTAGACCTGAGGTCACGATACGAACCAAACTCACGCAGAGTTTGCGGACCACGTCGGCTAGGCTGTCCATCTACGAGCTTATTCAACAATCAGCTCCCCATAGAGAAGCTCTTATGGACATTTTAAAAGCCATTGAAGTACAACCCCACGAAGCAAATTCTTTCAACGCCTTCGTGGGACATGTGAAACAATGTACGGAGCCCGTCATCACATTCGGAGAAGACGAGGTCAAAACGATATCAAATGACATGCCGGATCCACCCCCGCACGTTATCGCGCGGGTCAACGGGATCCCGTACAAGAGAGTGCCGATAGATACCGGCTCGTCCAGATAACATTATAACCACCGCAGCATTGAAACATTTAAAACCGCCAGCCTCTCACATCACCGCTTCCACGTACACACTGCGAGCTTTTAACGATGCAATTTGCTCGACAGTCGACACGGTTGTTCCGCCTATACGAGTAGGACAAAAGTCAATACCCACACTGTGCCATGTGTCGGAAGGCGAAATGGCTTATAATATACTCGCTAGGGCGGCCTTGGATCGTGGACATGAAGTGTGTCCCCTCGATCGCACACAAGTGCTTGAAGTATGCCTATGAAGGGCAAATACATGTAGTCCCAATGGACTTAGAGCCCTTCAAGTATTGCAATGCGGTACAATTCATACCTCAATCGACCCTCCCATCAACGCATTTGGATTTTCAATTAAATCCATCTAAACAGTGGTCCGATACCGCAAGTACCACTGGTGGCCAACAAGGCAAAATCCCAGCCAGGTGAGACTTCATCACCTACTCCTTCATCATCAACGCCACCTATCGTGGCCCAATAGAAGGACAAGGGAAAGCAAATCATGGAAGAGGTTAAGCCTCTAGAAGAGGGGTTGCCCATGATTTCAACGATATCAACAGAGGAAGCACCCAACACAACAGAAACCAAGACTCCTGAACAACCAAACATGGAATGGACTCAAGAAGGACTACCGTTTCCTCCCACCCAATCATCAACAATCATAGTTGAAATGGCCAGTACAGGCCTGGGGGAATATTTAGTGCAAAATGTTGTGGCAACCCCCACATTGGAGTCAGTACAAGACATGGGAAGACCTCGCCTTCCCATTGGAACAATCGTCCCTCTAGGCTACCCACCGAACCAAACGAATTTTGTGTATGGGGGCCTTGATCATGGTTCTGAACCATGCGAACAAAAGGAAACAGATGAAGAGCCTTTTGTCGAAAACATCAATTATCTGTCGAACCCAAAATTTGCCCTAAAATATCTCGAACAATGCAATTGGCATGGGTATGGGCTAGGCAGATATGAGCAAGGGATGCGAATCCTTTGCCAACCAAGATATCATATGCCATATGACAAGTCAGGGGTAGGGTTCAACCATCCCCTACCATTAGACATCTTGGTTGAAAATATGCAAGGCCTAGAAATAGGCAACAAGGGGGGATTGGCACAAGACCCGTACGCCAATCCAAACACAGAATACACATTAGGGGATTATCTCCCATGGTCTACAAACACCCCTAGAAATAACAATAATCCCTCTCCTTTGCTAGAGAGAGGTGAAAGTTCAGAGAGCAATCCTCAAAGAGAACAACAACGGCTTCCAGACATTTTTCTGAAACTGTTCCCCTTAGAGGTTCCAGATGAAATAACACAGTCTCAAAAGAATCAGGTCCCTCCACTAAGAGTGGAACAACCGCAATGGGACCAGATTAATTCACTGGAATAGGAAGAGTCCTCAATGTCGCAAGCAACGGATGCTGAAGAGGATGAACAATTTTGGATCTATGAAAGCGATTCAGAAGACGAAACTGAAATGGACTATCTCAGACATGCGCGACGACATCACCGCGCTCTAACTCATGAAGATCTAATGGGACAAATGGGTATACGGTTAGGACATGAATGGCACGTAGACCCAGGGAGGTGGGACCAAGTGTTAGGCCTATGGCTCCAAATTCAAGATGAGCATCGTCCACCTCGAGATCCCATCATGACAAGAGTGCCAAGGGAAGACCCCGCCTTCCTTTTCACACATAGAGATGAATTTGCACCTAGAGAGGATCCATTCGTGCCTGTTCCCGTAGAGCCAGATCCAGAGTATAGGGAACATCTAAAAGAATCAAGTCATCACACCCGTGGTTCTGGAGACCAAATTCATTCCATCCACATGATCTCCATTGATTTGACCACACCCATCCGCAATCCGACCGATCCATCACGGTCATTGCATCTAGACATGGATGCCATTGACTGGGATCACGTCAATTCACCATTGTCACCATCATAGTACTGGCCTTTCGATGAAATGCTTCATTTTACCCCAAGGACAACTCAGGATATTTTTCAAGCTGAAGAGGGACCCGAGGTTCCAAACGCAGATCTTAACTCAGTTGATGATATCCATTTAATCCCAACTCCACATCAGTTGGAGGACGGATCCCACATGTCAGTCGAAGAGACGACTGACGTAGACATCGGCACAGATCCAATGAATCCACGGATTCTCAAGCTGGGGGTAAGCCTTTCCCCCGAGGAGCAAGCTGATTACATTGCCCTTCTTAAAGAAAAGAAGGAGGTTTTTGCATGGTCGTACAAAGATATGCCAGGACTAGACCCGTAGCTAGTCATGCACAATTTAACGCTTGATCCGAAAATCAAGCCTGTAAAGCAAAAACTAAGAAAGATGCACCCAACAGTAGCCTTGATGGTCAAAGACGAATTGCAAAAGTTGTTGGATGCACAATTTGTCATCTCGCATGGATTATCCGCCATGGTTGTCCAACATGGTTCCCGTCAAGAAGCCCGACGGGAGGATTCGCATATGCACCGACTTTCGAGACCTAAACAAAGCGAGTCCTAAGGATGATTTCCCCTTGCCAAGCATCGACGCATTGGTAGACGCTACCAGCAGGTCACGAAATGCTCTCCCTAATGGACGGTTTCTCAGGATACAATCAAATTCGTATCAATCCTGAAGACCAACTCAAAACGGCATTCACAACGCCTTGGGGGACATTTTGTTATAAGGTCATGCCTTTTGGCCTTAAAAACGCTGGCGCTACATACCAACGTGCTATGACTTATATCTTCCACGATTACATGCACAAAACTTTGGAAGATTACATGGATGATTTGTTAGCCAAGTCTCTCTTGCGCTCAGATCATCTCGGTGACTTAAGCAAGATTCTCGATCGCCTCATAGAGCATAAGGTCGATCGAATCCCAAGAAGTGCGTGTTCGGCGTCACATCCGGAAAACTCTTGGGTTTTATAGTCTCCAAGAGAGGCATCGAAGTGGACCCAAACAAAGTCAAGGCAATCCTTGAAATGGCTCCCCCAACCACTATCAAGCAACTCGAAGTCTGCAAGGAAAGGTCGCGTCGATTAAACGCTTCATAGCGCAATTATCTGACAAATGCCAACCAATGAACAAATTATTGCACAAGGGGGTCACATTTCATTGGGATGACGAGTGTCGATCAGCCTTTGACGAAATCAAACAATACTTGGCTTCGCCGCCGCATTGGCACCGCCTAGACCAGGTGTGCCGTTCTACTTATACATCTCAGCTATCGAGGTGGCACCGGGCGCAATGCTAGCCCGTAAGAATGAACTTCACAAAGAATAGGCTACTTACTATCTTAGCCGCACCCCGGTCGGGCTACGTAACTTAACTATGCATACGTTGAAAAACTCGCTTGGCAGTGGTGTTTGCTACCAAAAGGCTACGCCACTACATGCCGAGCAACACTACGTATGTTGTGTCTAAGGAGAATCCATTGCGATACATGATGAGTCGTACTTATCATAGTAGTCGCACGGCGAAATGGATCATGTTGTTGACGGAATTTGACATTGAGTTTATTGGGCAAAAATCTATAAAAGGACAAGTCATAGCCGATCAACTAGCAGAGGCTCCTCTTGAAGACGATCAGCCTCTAGTCATAGAACTACCCGATGATGAGGTCTTCCATGTCTCAGAATCGCCAGATTCTGAAGAGCCTGAGTCTCAGGCCGACATAACCTTATTTTTTGATGGTTCTAAATGCGAGCAAGGTGGTGGCACAGGAATTGTATTCTTCACACCGCAGGGCGCTCCAATGCCCCTGTCATTTAAATTAAACTTCCAATGGCACCAACAACAATGCATAATATGAAGCCTTGCTCCTAGGTCTTCAGACAACAATCGCCATGAACATCAAAAGACTGAACATCTTTGGTGATTCGCTGTTAATCGTCAATCAAGTCAAAGGGGTATATCAATGCAAATGCCCAGTCCTAAAAGCCTATAAAGCCCTCGTGGATAAATTCTTGGCAAAACTTGAGTGGTATGACATCGAGGCACTCCCTCGATCATCGAATCATTTTGCGGACACAATGGCCTCCTTAGGGTCACTAATCCCGCAAGACCTTTCCGGTGATATAACAACCATTCAGGTCAAAACCTTATCGCAACCCGCGATGGAGCGCGCAAGCTCAGACTTGACGCCAGAAATCCACATGATCCAGATCGAACCATCTTCGGATAAGTTCTTTCGAATCCGAGACTATTTGAAACATGCCAACCGGGGGTCTTTGTTCTCCCCCACTCCCATTAATAGCAACACAACGCTATTCTTACAAGTTCTATCCCAATCAGCATTTGTTAGGGAAGAACTCCAAAAGGGATTGGATGTTCAAACCGTCGAGGTATCCGATCAACAGGATTGGTATTTACCCATAAGAGACTACCTCAAGTTAGGTAATCTACCCTTTGGATTGACGCACGCCGCAAAACGAACATTCAAACAGAAAGCGGCAAAATATGTCTTGATAGGAGACATTTTGTATCGTCGCAGCTACGACGGAATTCTTCTTCGTTGCTTGGACCAGCAAGAGTCCACTTGGGCAGTCACCCAAGCGCATGACGGTACATGTGGCGGCCACTTCAGTGGTATGGCCATTGCAAAGCGCATTCTTCGCATGGGCTATTATTGGCCATCTTTAGAGCGAGATTGCTGCGCGTATGTCAAGAGGTGCGTAAAATGTCAACATCATGCCAATTTAATGCACGCACCTTCCCGTGCCCTACGAGACAGTCCAGCCGCTTGGCCATTTTCGTAGTGGGGCCTCGATCTAATCGAAAAGATCTCCCTGCATCGTCAGGCCGTCACACGTTTATCATAACGGCCACAGAATATTTTACCAAATGGGTGGAAGCAATTCCGTTAACCTCTACGACAGGACCCCGCATTGCGGAGTTCATTTTGCATTACATCATATGTCGTTTTGGTATTCCATCCAAAATAATCTCGGATAATGGGCCATCATTCAAGAACAAAGACGTGCGTGCTTTAACCACAAAGTACAAAATTCAGCACAGCTTTTCAACACCCTATTATCCGCAAGCAAATGGGCAAGCAGAGGCGTCAAACAAAACGCTAGTCGCCATCCTTAAAAAGACCGTCGCAGCATAGTCATAAGGATTGGCACATACAAATCCCACTTGCCCTTTGGGCTTATCGCACTAGCATTCGGACGCCCACTGGGGCAACTCCGTTTTCACTAGTGTATGGCTCAGAGGCAGTAATGCCTCTCGAGTTGGAAATTCCTTCCCTCCGCATATCAATGCAGGAATTCATCGATGATGACACTGCACGGCAGGCCCGGTTAGACCAACTTACGTTGCTTGACGAAAGACGCGTTAATGCTCTCGAGCACTTACGTATCTATCAAGAGCGGCTTAAGAGAGCTTACAACATGAAAGTTCACCTAAGAGACTTTCGGGTTGGTGATCTGGTTCTGAAGGAAAACCAACAAAACTCTAATTTGCCGTCCCATATGAGAGACAAATTCATGGCAAATTGGCTAGGTCCTTATGTCATTGATAGCAAAATAGGACCGGGAACGTATAGGCTAGCTTCTCTTGACGGTATCAAGGAAACAGAACCCTTGAATATCAGTCATTTGCGACCATTTCATATCTAAGAAAGCCATATACCAAAAAAAAAAAAAAAAAGCTCCAAGGATTATCGCAATCTCTTGGTCAATCCAAAAAGCTCCAAGGATTATCGCAATCTCTTGGTCAATCCAAAAATCTCCAAGGATTATCGCAATCTCTTGGTCAACCTAAAAGCTCCAAGGATTATCGCAATCTCTTGGTCAATACAAAAAGCTCCAAGGATTATCGCAATCTCTTGGTCAATCTAAAAGCTCCAAGGATTATCGCAATCTCTTGGTCAATCAAAAAGCTCCAAGGATTATCGCAATCTCTTGGTCAACCTAAAAGCTCCAAGGATTATCGCAATCTCTTGGTCAATACAAAAAGCTCCAAGGATTATCGCAGTCTCTTGGTCAAAAAAAATCAAGAAATTCAAAAAAAAAAAAAAAAACAAAACAACAAAAATCATCAAAAACAACAAAGATTTGCATCTCAATTCTAGGCATACTCGAATTCATCAAAAACAAAAAAAACACCAAGCATAACTTTTACCACACTACAGTCAGTGGTCTGGGAATGTACCAAGAGTTTCAGTGATTCAGTCATCATTTTCCTCTTTAGCCATGTAGTGTACCAAGTCGAACAGATTTTACGAAGGTAGAGTCATACTTGAAATACACCTTGTTACGTAACATCCCAACACAAATCAAAACACTAAAATTCCCAAATTGTGTGAACGAAAGACGAAACCGCAAAATAATCTAGGTCACCACAAGCGAAACGGTTATCTTGCTCATCCCCCCGTGCGAATGACCCCTAGAATGCCGAGAGTTGGCAAAAGGACAAGCATCCTCCCTACCCAATTCCCTAAGAATCCCTAAAGTTCTCAACAGTTGCAAAACACAAAAATTTGCAAAATGTCAAAACTCCAAATTTGACAAACTATAGTGCACACATCAAAAGGCACAAACAATAGTGATTTTCGTCACTCAATATCCCCAATCCCTTGCTCAAAAAAAAAAAAAAAAAAACAAATCAAAATAAATAGTGATCTCATCACTACAATGAGCAAGTATCCCAATACAATTGAAGAAAAGAAGGGAGTTGACCTTGAATCCCTGGAACTCTCAGCATTCTATAGGTCATAAGGCAAGCTTCAGTACCAATTTGGTTGATAGCCTATCGGTAATGAAGTAAACCTCCCGCATGACGATATATCTCGTCACATTAACTTGCGTACGGATCAATGTTTGCATGTGGATGAGCTAGCTTATGGCATCCTGGATTACACCGCAGATTAATCTTAGTACATACAACAAAGGAATTCGTGGAGCTAATTAGGTGATCCTCAATACAGGTTCGGTTGAAAGCCCATCTGGCACTGGCGGTATCCTAACAAATACCACTAAATGAACTCAATTGCACACACAGGGATGTTAAATAACTCGGTCAAAAATAGGTCCGATTCATACCTTGTTCAAAAGTCTTGTAAGATAAAGTACAGTCATGGATAGTGAGATAAAACTGTCTGAATCTCAGAAAATCATACATTCATCCCAAAACCATTTGCGCTACTTATCATCCTTATGATACCATCGAAAAATACAAAAACAGAAAAAACCAGGTAAATAAAGAGCTTCTTAAACAACCTACAGTGCAATCACCACAAATATCATTCATCCATTTCAATTTGCATATCACATAGACATCTAAAACATATACATTCATCATAACATCTGCATTCATCAAAATAAATAAACATGCATAACAAAAAAATCACATCATCACATGTACAAAACCAAAAATAAAATAGGTATATATATATATATATATATATATATATATATATATATATCGTCAAAAAGATGCCCGCAGGCTACAAAACCGGTCCTCAGACCCCGCAATCATATCCAAGAACCCAACCTAAGGCATCGACCACCATGATCACGCAGGATCGGTGCGACGGGAACTACCCCCCGTGGTGTGGGTCCTACGGGACCCTGCAGGGCGGCTACTACTAGCCCCCGCATCATGCCTACTACCACCCCCCTCATCTAACCGCCTGCGACGAGATGATGCTGACTGCTCAGTCAAACTATCCCTCGTCCATCGAGAAGATCTACTGATCGAAGGCTCAGGGAGCCGCCCGCCAAGGCGGATGACCTCCCTCTCCAAGTCTATCCGGTACAGACACCACTCTGCCTCTCGCCGATGATAGATAGACAATGCATCATCGCGCTGCGCCAAAACTCTATCCCGCTCTGCCAACTGAGCTCGCAGAAGATCCCTCTCCAGATCCCGCATCCGCAGCAGCCTCTGTAAGTCGTGCAACCTCATCGCCTACATCCGACCCCACCTCCTCTCGGATCCGCTCGGACACATAGGACTCGCGAGGACAATAACCTGCTCAGGCTCCAACTGCTCCTCCACATCCCGCATGTCCGGCCGCTCCGGAACACCCAAGTCCACATCCTCATCTCCCACATCCACCATGTCTGCATCATCCAATGGCCCCCCCAATCACCCCCTGCCGCCTCAGCATCCTCCACTGCCGCCTCCGCGCCTCCCAGTGGACCCTCTCCTCTCCAACGCTGCAATACCCACCACGAGTCATACTCAGTGGTAGTACCGACGTCATCCACATCCGGGACCTCAATCACCGCATCCGACTCCTCGCCCAATGGCACGGTGACCGGTGGCTCCAGATCCCTCTCATCTCCCCGACGCCGATAGCCTACGGGCTCACCAGGAAACCCCTGGCGCACCCCAAACTATCGTGTAACCCGGCGGTACGGAAAGAACTCATGCTCCGTCCCGTGCCGCCCAGTCAACCATCGCTCCCTCCGTACCCGTCGGAGCCACTCTCCAGCCTCAGGCCAGGCTGGACAGTCCCGATAGGGACGCCAAAACACCTCCCCTGGAGTGAGCCGAGAAAAGGCATCAATGTAGTGCTCAACGGCACCTGCCCATCGCCGACTCTGCCCCTGCTCCGCGACCGTCGCCACAAAGCCGCATAACCAATCTCCTCATCCTCCATCACCGCCCGAGTCGTCCACGGTAACCCGATAGGCCTCTCAACAGCTATGTGCTGCCAACCCCAGAACCGCAACAAAAACTACAACTGACACCCTTCCGTTGTCGACAGCGGACCCCGTACAGCTCCCCGTAAAGCCGTGCCAACAAAGTCTGTCCCCATCTCGTAATCAACGGTGCCTCTATCGGGCACTCGCCAACCGCCACACCAAATCCAACAGGTTCCACGGGAACCTCGCGCTCGACGAATCGTGGAGAAGAATGTTAGAAATGAGGCCCATCAAGAATGCGTGCCTCACTCCTAACACCCCCCTCTCCTTCCACCAGCTAACCAAAATCCCGCCAGCCTGCAATCCGCCTCTACTGTCTCCACCGGGTCTGCTACACCCAGCTCCCCCCATGCCCAAAACATCTCGTAAGTATAGCAGACTCACTGATCAAACGGAGATGTCCTAATAGGCAGACCATCTATCGGAATCCGAAGCAACCGATAGACGTCCTCAAGAGTCACAATCATCTCCCCTGTCGTGAGATGGAAAGTATTGGTCCACGGATCCCAAAGCTTGATCAGGGCCGTCAGATAGGCCTGATCCGAAACCACAGGCTCCAGTCGAGCCACCTGCTTGAGCCCAAGGGCATCAAGCCATTCCCAGTCATCATCGGTCAATGCCAACCGCGCCTCAGTAAATGCAGCGGGTACACGGTACCGGCTCCTAACAACCTGCAAGCAAAAAAAAATATATATATATATAACAGATCAAATTTTCAGTTCTAGGGTTTCTAACCTTAACTGATAAACAAAAACATCACAAAAAAAAATCTTAAAGTTTTGAAAAGCGTCAACACAAAAACAATGCATTAAATTAAAGCAAAATAAACCCTAGGGTCACTTACAGGTCTCGCCTCGGCTCCGCCGCTCGAACCAGTTTGTGCACTCATGATGGCAGAGAGAATTCCAGCAGCGCTTCGCTTCGCAGAATTACCTCCTCCTCCCAGAGCTCCAAAATCGCAAGAAAAAAATGACACAAATGAGCCCAAAATCAAGTTTTGGCCATTAAATAGGCCTTTTGCACCGGAATTCATCCTTGACTGGGATGAGCGCTCTGATCAGCGCTCGTCCCACCTAAGGATGAATTCTCCAGATGGAATTCGTCCCACCCATGGACGAATTCAGGCCAGAACAAAAAAAAATCAACAAAAATGACTAAAAATGCACTAAAAATAGACAATAAAATTGCCCGATAGGATTGCTACTGCACCTGACAACAAGGGCATACAAAATCGACATTGGAGTCACAAATTGTCACTATCATACTCCCTAAGAAGGCTACCATAGCCGGACCGCTCCACGGGAAGACGGATTTTAGACAATTTCATCCCCAAACGACATCACCAAAAGGGTCAAAGCCCACTCAAAAATAGTACAAAATTCAACAAAAATACAAAAAAACATTGCCGAACATAAGTGCTCTTGCACTTAACCTCTAGGCAAATAAAATCGATGTCGAGGTCCAAATTATCGCTCTCCTACTTCCCCAAGAAGGCTACAATAGCCGGACCGCTCCATGGGAAGTTAGATTTTCGATGATTTCACCTCATTACGGCATCACCAAAAGGGTTAACACCCACCAAAAACAGGTCCAAATGTTGGAAAAATTGCACACGCTTAACGGTAAACCCTTTAAAGGCACACCTGCACAAGTCATCTTGGGTCAAGCGACTCGTCGCTTCTCTCACGAAGGTCATTCCCTCATCGATTCGTCGCTTGAGGGGGTAGTCACACTTAGTCACCAACCAACAATCACACACCCAATTAAGGAAAACGACATGCATTCAAAGAATCATTGACAAAGACAATCACGCTCCCGCTTGGGGCAGTAAACAAGCAACAATCAAATCAATCAAACACTTGGCATTTCGTGAATCATGAACACAAGGTTCCCCCTGAGGATAAAAACGCCCTTCACTTGTTCATGACCGATCAATGTCTAAGTTCAAGTCACACCTCACCAAAATAGGTTAATACTTGAAATCAAATTCCTTAGCTCGTCGAAGCAAGGATTCAAGAATGCATGCCCTTTCCATACTTGGGGCATCAAAAGTTGGTTAGGTTACCAAGAAACCCTAATCATTAGTGCTTTGGTTATCTATTTTTGCTCAAGATCGCGTCACCCGCAGCGCTTCCCAAAAAGGGGCATCTCGTAGACACCAAAACAGCACCAATCCGATTATGTGACTGCAAACACCGATCGCTTTGACAAACACAGCTCCCAGTGGCAGCCCTCGTAGGTTAAACAAGTGGTCTTAACCACTTTCATAGCAATTTTGTAAGGTCAAGAAGCAATTTGGCACACTTGGACACTTTGCCCAGTATTCGTCTCACCCAGGGACGAATTCAAAATAGAATCCGTCCCACCCCAGAACGAATTCTGAATCCATCCCTGGGTGGGATGAATTCTAAGCTTAACGGGCAAAAAGACAAATGGTGCCAAGTGGCAGCCCAGAACAGTCAGCTAATGACTCCTGCCTTGCACGCGTGTGTAGGTGGACAGAGGGGCCGTTAGAAGACTGTCACAAAAGGCATTTATCAAAGCTCAAGTCAATGGAGGACTCCCCTCCCTCATGGGAAGACAAGACTGCCACATGGCGCCTATGGCCAACACATGGCATTTGTGCTTCCCTCCCAAAAGAGACCCCATGGGTCTATAAAAGGTGGGACTTTTCTCACCCAAAATAGACAAAGTTGAAGGAGTTTTCAAGCAACGAAGTGCCGCCGAGTTGAAGACCCACTTGCATCCCTTTTGGTTCACCTTCCCACATCCACCAATCTCTTTTGCAAGGGAGGTTGTTGGGTGGCCTTTGGAAGCTCGAACCCGACCCAAATCCAACACATGGACACCCGAACCAACCAATTTGCCGACCCCCCAATCCTAAGAGGTTTTGGGCCCATCCCTGGTGGATTGGCTCCAAAATCAAGTGCCAACGGTGGGAGGCCCACTTGGGCACCCCCGCACCTCCCAAGTCCTATTTTTAGTTTTAGAGCATTTTAGATTACTTTTCAGATTGCATTTTGTGTTATTAGGTTTGATTAATCCATAGCTGCAATTTTGTAACTTTTGGTCAGATTCTAGTATGTTTTGTGTTGCTTTGTCGTTTCGCTGACTTGCAGGTGTCGAGGTCAAATTCCTGAGGGTGGAGGCCAAATTGGGAGAATCCGACCATCTGGGTCGTCCCAAAATGGCCCCAATTACATAACCCCCTGTTTGCAGGCGTTTTGCAGGTCTCGGGATCCGACATTGGAGCAGCAGCAGGTCGGTTTCCCCAACACAGAAGAATTCGTCCCACCCAGGGACGAATTGCAGTCAGAATTCATCCTGCCCAGGGACGAATTCCAGTTGAAGGTAGATTGGCCAGCTGTCTCGTGGTAGTGGCCTTCCGGTAACTTTTCTTATCTTCTCGTCAAGTTTTGAAGCCATTTGGACTCACTGTAATTACTGTTTCAGGCAAATATTTACATGCATATTTCGTTAGTTTTAGAGAGCAAACGCTTTTCATTTGCGGCAGATGCTACTGACATCTTGGTTGTTTCTTTGTTCGCAGGAGAAGCAACGGAGGTTAGGAACTCATCGACATCAGCGGCGGCATCATCTTGGCCCGCCCATTGCAATCGTGGGCACGCGGAAGGAGGAAGACTAAATCGCACATTGTAACAATGACAAATTTAACGCTCCTAGCCCCTAAAAAGGGAGGAGACGTCTATGTAACCGAGGATAAGATATTTGAATAAAGAGGGCTGTGATTTCTTTACATCTTTTCTCTCCTTTCCAAATTGTCTCTTTCCTTTGTTTTGGTGCATAAGGTTAAAGCGTTATATTTCGTCTTACATTACATAAATTAGTGTTTCCTTTGCCCGTAATCTCGTGCTTTCAAGACCTAAATGTAGACAATGGCATATAGGACCAAGACCTTTAATATACCTAAATGCATTCTAAAACCAAAAACAAGGAGAAAAGAAAACAATGGCACAAGGGTAAAAACCTATGTTCCTTTCACTGCTTCATCCAGTTGTAAACCACATATCTATAGTCACATAGTGTATTTACCATGCATGAGAATTTCTCAAAGACCAAACTATAGGTACGCAGTTCTATCTCCTCCATCACAGGCTCACATTTCTCTAAATCCTCCATCATTGGTGTGTGGCTCCCCAGAACTAAAACTGTTTGTGTGTGGTTTCATAGTAACAATGTTGAATGCAACAATCCTTGGATATACCAACCCAAGATCAAATCCTCACGCATTTCAAACTCTTGAAACTTATAGATACAAAAAATATTGATCAGTAACTAATAAAAAGTAAGGTTAAACAAAATGGAACCCTTAGGGGGTCCCACTGTGATTGCCATTTTATGTAGAAAAATAATAACACAAAAATAAATAATAAAAATGAACACTTATTATAAAAAGAATGCTTATTTTTGTATTAACACGATGGAGCCTTTGTCTCCCAAATTTTAAAATAATCTATACCCTAATGCTTGGGGATGGATATTACAATGCCTTCTTTTTAAAAATTATAAGTGCTCAAACAATGATCTCCAGTTCTCCAAGTAAGTTAACTGATGTCCTCCATTCTTCTGCTACACCTTCAAGGGGTGAGTGGGCTTTGGCATCTAATGCAAGGACCACTCCAAATTTAATAGCTCTTCAAATACCTGTCTCCTACACATATGGAAATCAAAAAAGGGTTAGTAGCACCCATATAAATGATTAAAAATCAATGCAAATGAAAAACCTTGAAAAGAATGCTTGCAAGAAACATAGAAATTAAACTAGAATTTCTTACTTATAAATTATAAACTTACTAATCTCTTCTACTCAAAATTATCTAAAACTTTATGGAGACATTTTGGAGGATTTCAGGAACCTACCCCCAAACTTTTAGCTCAATATGAGTTCGGATGAGTGATATAGGTAAAATGAATTTTGGAATTTTTGTAGAACCATAGGCTTGCGGTTATGATTGTGTAACCACGGATGTGCAGTTGTGTAACCATATGCCTATGGTTGGGACTATGTAACTACAGATGCATGGTTGTGCAAATATGGTAGAAACCCTAAAAAATTGGATCTGGAACCTTGATGGCTTGAACTCCGTGACCATTGGTGACTCCCTATACTACTTTTGATAGCGTAAATGTATTTTTTAGACCCCTTTTCTTTATGGAATGGTTTTTCTTTTATAGGTAATTTTGGACTTTAAAGGGAAAATATATATGGAAAGCCAGGGCTACCAAGGAGTAGGTTCTGGACAACCACCTATCCTAGGTAGTTGTAGTGAGTCACTTAGAGTACCTCACTTAGGTGGAGTGGTGGCGTGTGAGTAGGTGCAAGTGGAGTGAAGTGTGGAGTGAGGTGTGAGATGTGGCAAGGTGAGGGGTAGTGGTGGATAGGACAAATATCACATGGAGACACAAGCTATCCTAAGGGGATTTTCTAGATTTTAATAAAATATGGAAAATAGATTAATGTGTAAGATTTTTATGCCTAAGTTTAGACTTAGGCATATATTATTAGGTAGAATTATGATGTGCAATGTGGATGAAATGTACATGAATTATTATGCCTAATTTTAGACCTAGGCATATATTTTATTATGCAAAATTATGTGGTGAAATGCAAATGCCTAGATTTTGGTGTCTATAGATACCCCTATTTGTATCGTGTTGTGTAAAATACAATGTGGTGCAAAAACAAACAACACATGTGTTTATTGGATGAATGGAATAAAATATTCTCTATGCACAAGAATGAATGATTTTTTGAAAATGTTTGAGTTTTTTTCTTATCCCCTCAAATGGCAAATGGGTAAAGAATGAAACCTACAAGATAGTTGACCAAATATGAATGATGAAAAGGGGTGGATGTGATGAATGCAAATGTTGGATATCAATGTCAAGTTAGATACCCCAAGTTTGGGGTGGACTTATTTTGTCGTAAATATACCTTTTGGTATTATTGACATGCAATATTATGAAGTAAATTAACCAATCACCCTAGGGGCTTGTCGTAGTGACTATAGAAAATTCCTTAATGCAAAATGAAGAATAAATTTTCGGTGTTTTTTAACCCCATGAAGTAGACATCAATGACAATGTTAGCAAAATCATCTTGAATGCAAATCACTCAAAAATTTAAGGATCAACCTAATTCAATTTTAAACATGATGATATTGCATGATTGTGAATAAGTGTCCTTATGGTGAGCCACCCATCCTACTAGATTGCATGGATATCTAGTCCCTATAACCGCTAGGTATGCAGGGTGATTGACTAGATAGAAGGTTCACTTCATATGAAGATGATGTGAGATGATGATTCGAATACATTTATGTTCATTAGGGGTTTGAATCTATTTGTATTTGAAGGGGAGTTGTGTAATATTGTCACAAATAAAATTCAACGTGGGTTGCCCCAATCAAGAAAATATGCTCATTACTTTTGATAAATTGATGAACTTAATTTTGGAAAACCTTTCATCCATGGGTAGACAAGATTTAGTCTATGCTTTAGGATTTAGGTATACCAAGTGTTTGTTTGATTGAAATTTTTACTTGTGATCTGTCCTAGCAAAAAGGGCATATGATAGTCTTTGGTAATGATTCCTTAATGAATGTAATTTGCATGATTGAGTATTTTGAGTATTTAATTTGATTATGGAACTTGAATTTGTTGATTTTGTCTATCCATTCAAGAAATGAGCCGATGGTAAAGATATGCAATGATGAAAGCAATGTAACAAATGAAAATGGTTGGAATGAAATGGTTGACTATGTAACTACGAATGCACATTTGTACAGATATGGTAGAAACCCTTAAAAATTTAGATTCGAAACCTCAATGACTCAAACTCCACGATATTTGGTGACTCCCTACAATGATTTTAATAGCATGAAGATGTATTTTCAAGCCCCCTTTGCTTTATGGAATGGTGTTGCTTTTATAGGTAATTTTGGATTTTGGAGGGAAAAGATAGGTGGGAAGCCAAGGCTACCAAGTGGCAGGGACTGGGAAGCCACCTATCCTAGGTAGTTGTAGTGAGTCACTTAGAGTGTCTCACTTAGGTGGAGTGGTGGCATGTGGGTAGATGCAAGTGGAGTGAAGTGTGGAGTGAGGTGTGATATGTGGCAAGGTGAGGGGTAGTTGTGGATAGGACAATTGTCACATGGAGACACAAGCTATCCTAAGGGTATTTTCCATATTTTAATAAAATGTAGAAAAATTATTAATGTGAAAAAAATTTATGCCTAAGTTTAGACTTAGGGATATATTATTATGTAGAATTATGATGTGCAATGTGGATGAAATGTACATGAATTATTATGCCTAATTTTAGACCTAGACATATATTTTATTGTGCAAAATTATGTGGTGAAATGCAAATACCTATATTTTGGTGTCTATAGATGCCTCTTTTTGTACCGTGTTGTGTAAAATATAATGCGATGCAAAAACAAATGACACATGTGTTTATTGGATGAATGGAATCAAATCTTCTTGATGCACAAGAATAAATGATTTTTTGAAAAAATATTTGTTGTTTGCTTAACCCCTCAATTTGTGAATGGGTAAAGGATGAAACCCATGAGCCAATTGACCAAATGTGAATTATGAAAAGGGGTGGATGTGATGAATACAAATGTTGGATATCAAGGTCAAGTTAGATACCCCATGTTTGGGGTGGACTTGTACTGTCGTAAATTTACCTTTTGGTATTATTGACATGCAATATTATGAAGTAAAGGAACCAATCACCCTAGGGACTTTTCCTAATTACTATAGCAAATTCATTAATGCAAAATGAAGCATAAATTTTATGTGTTTTGTAACCCCACGGAGTAGGCATCAATGACAACCTTGAGTAAATATGCTTGAATGTAGGTCACTCAAAAATTGAAGGATCAACCTAATTCAATTTCAAACATGATGATTTTGGATGATTGTAAATAAGTATCTCTATGGTGAGCCACCCATCCTATCAAATTACATGGATTGCTAGTCGCTGCAACCACCAGGTATGTAGGGTGATTCACTAGATAGAAGATTCACTTGAGATGATGATGATGCGAGATGATGATTCAAATGCATTTGTGTTGATTGGAGGTTTGAATCTATTTGTATTTGAAGGGGAGTTGTATAATATTATCACAAATAAATGTCAGTGTGGGTTGCCCCAATCAAGAAAATATGCTCATTGTTGAGTCATTACTTTTGACAAATTGATGAACTTAATTTTGGTAAATCTTTCATCCGTGGGTAGACAAGATTTAGTCTATGCTTTAGGTTTTAGGTATACCAAGTGTTTGTTTTATTGGGATTTTTTCTTGTGATCTGCACCAACAAAAAGGATGTATGATAGTCTTGGGTAATTATTCCTTAATGAACGTAATTTGCATGATTGAGTGTTTTGAGTATTGACTTTGATTATGAAACTCAAATTTGTTGATTTTTTCTATCCCTTCAAGAAATGATTCGATGGTGAAGATATGAAATGATGAAAGCAATGGAACAAATGAAAATGGTTGGAATGAAATGGATGTTTTATTTTTGTTTCAACTGTGATTTCGACCACTATGGATAATTTTACACCTATATCCCTTGGATAAGTCCATTCGTATGGATTTCTTAGGGAATTGATATGATAACAATACATTTCTTGTTTGAGGTGAATCACTTTTCAAGGGCCTTATGGTAACCTATCCATCCTACCAGATTGCATGGATTACCCATCAATGTAACCACGAGGTATATAGGATAAGTTATTGTAGACGAGGATCACTTGAGGCTAAGTGGAAGAAGTAAATGTACACCTCTATCCCATGGAGAAGTCCAACCGCATGGGTTTCTTAGGAAGTTGATATTATAGCACTTTTATTCTTTTGAAAGCCTTGTTGAGATTGAATTTGACCAAAGGAATTGGGTTATTTTTGGAGCATTTTTTTATTGATTTGACCAAAGGGGTAGGTACCTTTGAAGCCTTTTGAATTAAATTGAGCAAAGGAGTTTGTTTCCCTTGGAGCTTTTGAATTGAATGTGACCAAAGGATTTTTTGTTCCTTTGGAGCCTTTTGAATTGAATGTGACCAAAGGGGTTGATTCCTTTGGTGTTTGTTTTTTTTGAATTGAAAGTGACCAAAGGGGTTGATTCCTTTGGAGCTTTTTAAATTTAATGTGACCAAAGGAGTTTGATTCCTTTGGATTTTTTGAATTGAATGTGACCATAGGATTTTTATTCCTTTGGATCTTTTTGAATTTGATTATTTGAAATGTGAATGTTTAATGTGATTTTTGGGGTAGGCATGAGACCTTGAATCCCCCCAAGTTTTTTGATTAAATGTTTAATGTGATTTATAGGGAAGGTGTGAGACGTTGCACCCCCCAAGTTGTTTTGTGATTGTTTATGTATATGTGTAATGATTGATTGTTCAATTTTTTTTGGTGTACATGTGATGAAATGAATGTCTTATGAATGAATGCAATTGGTGGTGATGTATGCAAATGAATGAATGGTGATGTGTTATTAATCATTGTTCAAAGATATTTTGAACCATTTGAATGAAGGTGTTACTTTATTGATCATTGTTCAAAGAGGTTTTAAGCTATGACGATTCTTGGAGCCGATCTTGGCCAAAATAGGGTAATAATGTTGGTGGTCTGGTGATGAAATCCAACTATTTACAAAATCTTAACATTTTTGACGAGACCTCACCCTGATAGGGTTGAGAGGGGAGGGCTCTGGTCCCTCCCCTGCTCCCCCTCCCATGGCTCCTGGTTTCGCCAGTCCCTGGCTCAACCCAGGTCATCCCTCCCGGGGAGTGGTTGTTTGCAGATGATCTCCTGGGGGGAGATCCTTCTCCACTATCTGCGCCCCTCCCGGTCGGCTAGGGTTTCCTTGGTTGTTTTTTCAGACTGGTGCTTCCCAGGGATCCCTGTTTGGTTGGGGATCCCTTCCCTTTTTCCCTCAGGCTTCCCCCTGGGGTTTTTTGTAGGTGATTCACGTGGATCTGGTCCCCTGCGTTTCTCGGTGCGGTGGAGGTGACGGTTTAGGGTTTGGACAACTTCCCCCTTTTTCTTGTGAATCCTCGATAGGCTCTGTGCTTGGACGGGATTCTTGGTCCCTGCTGCTGGGATCCTCTTCTATTTTCCCGAGGCGGGTTCCTTGTGGTGCAACTCTCTGGTCACTTCCTGATGGACTGGATCCTCTCTGTGCTAGCTGTTGGCTTCCTACAGAATGGCTCTCGCTGAACTGAATGTTTTCTCGGTGGGCGGGATGGTTTCTCCATAGGGCGGGATCCGCCAAATCCATCGATTTTCCCGTGAGGCGGGATCCTTTCTTTTCTGCTGGTTTCCCGGATGGCGGGATTTCCCTATTGCTTCCCGCTAGGCGGGACTATTTGTGGTGGTTTTGACTGCTTCCCGCAAGGCGGGATTTTATTGTAACGGTTTTTCTTTGCTTCCTGCTGGGTGGGATCTTCTCGATGGTGGTTTTTGGCTACTCCCCGTTGAGCGGGATCTCCAAAACTACTTTTTTTCTTATTTGTTTGTTTCTCGCCGAGAGGGATTTTTTCATGCTTACTGTTACCGCTGGGCGGGATTTCTATTTTGGTGTTCAGTTTCAAGGGATTGATGCCCTAGGCCCATTGCTTATGTAATCAAGTTTTGGGATCCTTGTTAAAACCCGCTATAAATACAAACACATAATTATCAAAAAAAAAAATCCAACTATTTACCAATATTTAATGTTAGTGTGTAAGTCTTGTTTGATTTATTGTGAAATACAAAATTAATATGTGATTATGTTTTTATACCTAATGTAGAAATGCAAGAAATAGATAATAGCAAAAAAAATAGATTAGGGGCTAAAAGTTGATATTAGGCACGAATTTTGGTCGATTCTGGTGTTAGGGTCCAACCACAGGTCGATTGTTGGTTTTGGTAAACCATGGATTTGTGGTTTGCCTACTACAGGTGCACATTTAGGATATCCCAACTGTAGGTCTACGGGTCCGATTGTGCAACAGAAATGCACAAGTCAGGTCTAATCCCTGAAAAATATGCCCAAGTTATTACTAACTGGGCAATGCAGAATGATCTATTCCTAATATGATAAATGTAGATCCTCTTAATGTTTTTGCTTTATTTTTTGGATGGATGCAAATATAATTGAATTTATCCTAAGAACTAAATGTAGACAATGGAATATAGGACCAAGACCTTTATCTACCTAAATGCATGCTAAAACCATAAATAGGGAGAAAAGAAAAATATGGCACAGGGGTACAAACCTGTGTTCCTTTCGCTGCTTCATCTAGTTGTAAACCACAAATCCATAGTTACATAGTGTAGTTATCGCACATGAGCATTTCTCAAAGACCAAAATGTAGGTATGCATTTCTATCTCCTCAATCACAGGCTCACACTTCTCTAAATCCTCCATCATAGGTGTGTGGCTCTACAAATCTAAAATTGTAGGTGTGTGGTTTCACAGTAACAATATCGAATGCAAAAATCCTTGGATCTGCCAACCCAAGATCAAATCCTCACGCAATTAAAACTCTCAAAATTTATAGATACAAAAAATATTGATCAGTAACTAATAAACATTGGTCCCACTGTGATTGCCATTTTATGTAGCAAAATAATAACACCAAAACAAATAATAAAAATGAACATTTATGATAAAAATAATGCTTATTTTTGTATTAACATGAGGGAGCCTTTGTCTCTCAAATTTTAGAATTTTCTATACCCCAATGCTTGGGGATGGATATTACAATGCCTTCTTTTTACAAATTAGAAGTACTCAAACAATGATCTCCAATTCTCCAAGTAAGTTAATTGGTGTCCTTCATTCTTCTGCTACACCTTCAAGGGGTGAGTGGGCTTTAGCATCTAATGCAAGGACCACTTCATATTTAATAGCTCTTCAAATACCTATCTCCTACACACATGGAAATCAAAAAAGTGTTAGTAGCACCTATATAAATGATTGAAAATCAATGCAAATGAAAAACCTTGAAAGGAATGCTTGCAAGAAACATATAAATTAAACTAGAATGTATTGCTTATAAAATTAAAAATAAATGACACCTGTGTTTATTGGATGAGTGGAATAAAATCTTCTCGATGAACAAGAATGAATGATTTTTTGAAAATGTTTGAGTTGTTTGCTTACCCCCTCATCTAGCTTTGTTGATGGGTAGACCGCTAAACTAGGCTGTGGTTGGACTCTAGTAGGATCTGTGGGGTTTTTGCCTTCAAATATTTTCATGTTGGAGGGTTTTCCTGTCATCAGGGTACTCTGTTGCATATCTTCTCTTTCAACTGGTTTTGTTTTGTCTCCATGGTATGCTTTGATTTAGGCAGTTTTATTCTGGTATATTTTGTTAACTAAGGAAATATTGTAGATGAGTGCTCACATTTTTATTTGGGACCCTCCATTTTTCTCTCTCAGGTGCTGCACTAGGTATTTTCTATTTTTTCTTTCCAAATGCCCTGAGAGTGGTTTTCTCCAATGGGATATGTGGGTTTCTTGGTGATTATTTATGATGTTTTCCATGTGGTGGGTCTTTCATTGGCTAGACGAGTGAGCCCTATGGGCTTATTTTTTGATATGTTGTAGATTTTGTTGGCCAGTTTTTTCTAGTGTCATTTTCTTAAACCAGATGTTGTTATGAGGGGTTGTCTTCTTATATGCTTTTTGGGATGGATTTTTTTATCATGGTGATAGATCCCTTGTTCTCCTTTCTTGTGAGGCAAAAGTGCTTTGGTTTGAGCAATATTTATTTGTAAATTTGTTTTAATTGATAACATTTTCGTTATTATGTTTTTTTTCTTATGTGCTTTAGATTCCTTAGCACGTGGTGGTATGATTGTGGGGCAATCTCTTGTATTTGCTTGATAAAAATCTGCAGCTTATTTGCTAGGAGGTTGCTTCATTGAATTTTAAGGTTTGATTCCTCGAATCTAGCTCAGTCTTTCTTGATGTCTTATTTCTAGATCTAAGGTTTAGGGGTACCTTTCATAAAACTACTTGTAATAGGTTACGGTACCCTTTAAAACCCCTTCTATGTTAAATATAGTTTAATTGACACAAGCCACTAGGTTCTTGGTTCAACGGTGGGGACAAATAGTTGATGTAATCCCACCAAGGTTCAAATCTTGGTGGCACCAAATAGCTCAATGTGAGTAAGTCGGTGTAAAATGAAAAGGAAAACCCTTTCAAAAGCCTATTTAAAAAAATAGTTTAATTAACACAACAACACATGTTACCACACATACATATGTGTGGTAACATCAATTTTTGATATATATATATATGATTCAATGATGAAATATGCATATCTAAAAATCATTTTTATTGAAACTTTATTTTGATATTGTTTTTTTAAGGTAATCAATCTCCCAATGTTGTTTTATTACTCTTTGTCTTCACAATATATTGATTTAATACATGAAAATTCTAAATTAGTAATTAAAGTAAACCAATTTCAACATTTTCTTTCATATAAGAACTTTCTTAACCATGTACTTCATCATTTATAAATTATCTAGATTTTATATATATTTTACAAGCAAAATATTTAACATTATTTTAATAATATACATAATGAATAAAATATAGGACATCAAAAATTCACTCATTTAAAAAAAACCATGTCTAACCTTATATAAAAAACATATGTCATATCATTATACATCTATAAAAAGTCATTCATTATTAAATGTTATACATCTCATTCAATAAAAAAATTTTACTTTTATCAAACTAATATTTATAACTACATAAATACAAAAATCAAAACATAAACAAAAACCAATCATTTATTTCAACTCAATATATTCTTAAAATTTTAAAATATTATTTATTAAATCAAGAGATAAGCATCATATAATTTTATATTAAAAAACTAACTACAATTAAAAAGCTAACTACAAGAATATATATAATCAAACAAATATATATACATTTAAAAAAACAAACATATATATAATCAAACAAACAACTTAAAAAGTTAAGATTATTACTTATCTAAAGCAAGTTCTAACTGTCGATCAAAAATCATTTCAGCTGCAATTAAATAAATTATTTATATTAGACTGAAGCAAAATACAATTCATGTAACACATGGGCTGTTCATATGAGATCCAACAATTGTGTTTATTATTTTGCCTTCAGAATTGGAGTAGGTTCTACCACAAACAGACAACACAAATAAACTTCATGTAACTGCTCAAATCCTCTACAACTCTAGCACTGTATTATTAACACAGTAAACTCTAAATATTCCAATTCTATATTATTAATGATCGTCCGCAAGCTATTTCAATGTTTCACCCGAAAATCCACCAACACAAGCAGTCAGAAAGATCCATCCAAAAGAAGAATGATTTAATGAATCAATTTTAATAATATATATTTGAAAAGAAAACCATACTATATATCTTTAACGCAATGTATATTTTAAAATATATATTTATAAATTAATTAAAACATAAAATTATTTTAATTTTAATTTATTTTTATATTTATCAGTACAACCTAATCTTTTGCTATTAAACTATATTCACATCTATATAGGCTTATCAGTTTTAATTTAGACTGGGCCAAGTTAGATAATGGGATAAAGCTGACGTGATTCCTCCTAATTTTATTAAGTAGATAACCTGAAAATTATCTCAAAATTTACTTTGGACCAAGTGAAATTTAGTTAAAGTTGTTTGTTTCAAGCATTTGTGGGTGTAGTGGCTATGCAAAAAGGCAACATGATAAAATTCAGGTAAGGTTGAATTGCCATCTTTTTTAAGATATAATTATATTTTATTTCAATAGGATGATTTATTTACATCACATTATCATTTCTTAAAAAAACATAAATATCTAGATAAATTTAACCATCATACTACACCAAAATATCATTAAACTAAATAATTATTTATTAAAAAATAAAAAATAAAAACTAACAAGCGCCTAAACCCTATGTCTAGTCATGATAGGCAAAAAAGCATCCTACAATATAAACATCCTTAGAACAGGTATGCTAAGTTCTGCCATAATAAGCAACGTAGGCATAGTGACTGCTCATAGATAAGAAGAGAGGTAAAGATATTTTGTAAAACCTATTAACACAGTTTCAAACATATGTGGGAGTGCATTGTACTGGCTGCTTGCAAGTAAGTAAAGAGGTACCAAAATTAATTATCAAAATTTTTTAATTAGATCAGACTTTTTTTTTTTTTCATTTTAATTAAATTGTCTACTAGATGAGACTTTTTCTCTCATGTTATTATTTTTCATTTTAATCCAATGGCCTACACTGAAGGTTGAATAAGCTCATCGTTATACTTAAAATGGCTATTCTAGACTCAACCGTCATAGCGAAGGACTATCCCACAACAAGAACAGGCTTAAAACAATTGCAATCCTAAGCTCAGCCATGGCAGGCAATAATCATCTTTCAAAGAGAATATGCTTATAACAACATGTATCCTAAGCTAACCAAATACAGGGAAAGAACACTATCTAACAGAACATGCTTAAAACAAGAAGTTCCTAAGCTAACCAAATACAGGGAAAGAATACTATCTAACAGAACATGCTTAAAAAAAGAAGTATCATTGAACATGCTCAGTCATCATAGGCACAAAAAAAAAATTACAATAAGAAAATAAGAAATTAGTAATTCAGATTTGGAAAAGGAAACTAAGTTAATGCGATGTTTTGAAAATATTACTCTACTAAAATACATAGATAGTAGAGGTGAAGTTTTGGCATAGTAAAGGTTGTTATAAGCTAGCAGGTAGGT
Source organism: Wollemia nobilis (assembly GCA_028583015.1). Lineage (NCBI taxonomy): Eukaryota > Viridiplantae > Streptophyta > Pinopsida > Araucariales > Araucariaceae > Wollemia > Wollemia nobilis. The sequence continues at coordinate 7,010,032 of JAQPPZ010016858.1, read as the reverse complement.
TTCTAGCATCTCAATTGAGATGAAAAATATATCTTTCTATACTCTCAAGCTCTCAAGAGATATAATTTTTTTTTTAAAGGGATAAATATTATTATGTGGTCACGATATAACCTTTACATAGCATATCCGCACCATGTGAAAGGAAAGATTTGAACATGGGCCTGTCGATCAGAAATGGAGAGTTTTAACTACCCACTTGCTCTCCAACTCCTCTACATGAATGAATATATTTATTAAAAGTTGAAGATTTTAAATACAACCTCTTTTTATCAAAAAATAAAAATTAACCCAAAAAAATCCATCTTTATGCCTCTCCCACTTTCACAAAGAAACACATAAAAAGCATGTTAGGGATGTTATTGGTGAGTTCAAGAGACGATTACTTTTCTTGATGGACAAAGGCTCTTCTCTTCTTCAACAACGAAGAATGAACAGATCTCTGACCAGAAAGAGGACGAGGATAGCCATGTGAGTTTATTGTACTAGGAAAAAGAGGCTAATATTGTCCCACCCCATATGGGTGATTCTGGCAACTCAACAGAAAGTTAGGAGAGGATCAACATTTGGACAACATGGTTAATTCCTTTTCAGTGATTCAATCATAAATAAACATTAAGCAAACTTCATATTAGAAGTAATTTCCGAATATTAATATATACAAGAGAAGGCGAAAAAAGAAAAGTTGTTACATTCTCATATGCCCTGTGGGCACGTAAAAACCTCAGGATCCTTATTAAGGCACTTGCCAAGAAGCTGGAGCCCCAGTGGCACATACACATTTGGATTGAGAGACTTAACTTTGATGGTTTTGCACAAACAAATTTGAGCCTGATGCTCTCCCAGGCCTCTGAGAGTAGGGCAACACCAGCGTGTGATGTACTTTTCGGCTCGTGACAGTGCTCCTAATAGATCAACACAGGTTGCCATCTTCCTAGTACTTCCAGGGCAATATTTTGCTACTCCCATGGTTCCAAAAGCAGATGGGGTGGTTTGGGGTGTGTCAAAGTGGGGACTCTCGTTTAATGTTGGATTTGGAGGGCTATGGCGAACTGATTCTGGATTTAGGACATCAGTGGTGTCACTTGTGAGATACCACTTTTCGTCACTGGCAGGTTTATTATCACCATCAGTAGATGAATGAAGAGGACTACCCCAAACAATTTTGAGGGATAATGCTGCGAAAACCATGAATAATATGGCAATGCTCTTCTCCATCTTAAACCTTCAAAATTGTGACTGGACCTTCAGAGAGACTGACAGAAAGAAAGATGCCACTGGAAATGAAAGCAAGTTTCTGATCATGGAATATGTTGGAAGGGAAAGAATGGGACTGGGCTTATATAGAAATCGTCGGTGGTTTTGTGGCAACAAAACTAGGTTAAAACCACATTCTTAAATCTAAAAACTAAGTCTGGCAAAATAATGGCATTAAATGAAATACAGGCATACGCACCAAAGGTTATGTAGATTTCTACAACTTGCAAAACTTTTGTGAGGAAAAGTTGTGAAAAGTTGTATAAATGTAAAATGACATTAAATAAGTTAATAGAGATTATGTTGCTGAAGTATTGTAAGTATAAATAGGTATCCTCAAGTATTAATAGGAAAGTAAATTTAGGTGCAAGATCATAAAAATAAAAATGATTTCAAAGTTTGAGTATACAAGAACAATCAAGTCTTTCAAAATTGTAAAGATTTTTTTGGATTATCATAAATTTTTTATATATTTAAAATTTAAAATTTTAAGCTTATTATAGTTTAATTTTTAAGGGAGTTTTCTTAGTTGTAATTTCAAATTAATTCTTGATTGGTTAAAAAAATATTGATTTAAATAATATATATATGATTTTAAATATTTTTTATTTTTCAAAAAAATATTATATAATTAATATGTTAAATTATTTAATGTTTGTTTCTAATAAAATAATATAAGATAATTAATGCTTTAAATTATTTAATATTTTTTTTAATATAATATAAGATATGATGATTATATATATATATATATATATATATATATATATATATATATATATATATTAAATCAGTTATTATATTTGATTGAAATTTAAGGGTTAATCACTTTTAAACATTAAAATTGATTGAGGTTGGTAAAAGTTTTAGATGCCTATTACTCCTTAAAGAAAATATATGATTAAGGGTGGATGTCCTTGTGCTTGCAACTTAAAAAAATTAAGTTTACATAGGCTTTTACCAAGGGTCCCGATCTCCAACCTCCTCATATTGATTGGGGTTTGAACCTTAAACCTTTTTAAAGAGAGGTCAAAGCCCTTACCACTGTAATAAAATTATAGCTCTTATCCTTGCTCAATGTTGTATGCTTTATATAAATATATAAAATGACTAATAGAAAAACTATCCACATTTATTTACAACAAAATGCTAGTGTCCCTTTAAAGGTTAGAGAGAAATGAATGTTGTCTAAAAATTAATTTTGTACCACTATGCATGTGTCATTGTTGAATGGACATGTTAAAATAATAGTAATTTTTTCCTCACATCATTAAACAAGTTTTTTAATGATGTATTGGTTAAAACTTGGGATTGGAGAACTATTTATGTATTAGTTAAATGAATAACTTAAATATTTAAGTTCTAAAATTTAAAGAATGATAAAAAATTCAAATTATTAAAAATTTGATAAAAGGAAAGTTAGATGCTTGCATCTATAAATATAATTAAAGTTTGGTTATTTATAACTATTAAAGCATGAATAATTTTAATCCTACATAATGAAATGATTTTTATTTTTATTTTTATTTTTTTTCCTTGTTTTATACATAATAATAAAGATATGAAGTGTAAACATATTAAATATTTATTGAAAAAAATTAAAATGAATGAGAGAAGATTTGGGTGCTTGCATATGTAAAACATAAGTAGAAGTTGATGAGGTTTATAAATACATAACAGTAGGATTTGAAGCATTCTTAAGGGTTGGTAGAGCATTTAAGGAAGCAATAAGATGCATCTCTAAGCTTAAAGGAATAGGAATTATGTGAAAGCACCCATAGACAAAGTAGATGTTTTAGGTAGATAACTATAATTAATTACAGTGATATGTTCCTTAGATTTGAGTGAGTGGTAAAGTCTTCAAACCAATCTGTTATATGGATATTTTAGACTTAAATCAAATAAAATACATTGGATTCATATATTTAAAAATATTTAACCACGTGATGTGGTCTACCGGCAAGGATTCCACTTGCATTATTGGTTATGTGACCTGGGTTCCATCCCCACTGCTTATATGTATATGTATAAGAAGTATTTACTCAATAAAAAAAATAGTTAACCAAATACTTAAAAAGTACAACTAGTACATGAAAAAAAGTATTGATATTGTTACAATATTTAAATATCTAATGATATTTATATAGAACTACACCTAAACCTTTTATAAGGTAATCAACATGATTTTTAATAAATTTTAGTAGAAACATAGCTCAAAAAAAAGAATTTAGAACAGTAGTATTTAATGACATCAACAAGTATAACCCTGTCATGTTCCATTTTAGAGATTAATTATAAAATTTCAACTTGGGAACTTAAAAATAAAATTTTGAGTTATGTTTAGATAAATTATATATCTTATTTAAAATTTTATAATATATTAATATTATAGTTTAAATTTGTTGATTTTATACTTATTCAATAATTTCAAATATGCTTTACAAAAGATGTTACCATTCCTTTGTTCCAAAAATAAAATAAAAAAATAAAACATTATATACCATGAATCTTTACAAATATGATTGGGATGGGGCACTTATCAATAAAAATGTTAAATTCATAATAAAAGGTTAAGGGTTTACATATTGTGTTTGTGTAACATTTTCAATATAAACCTCTTATGAGAGGTTAAGGTGGGATGGGGATGCCTAACCTTGAGGGTAGTTCAATCCCCACTGCATATATGTATATGTATAAGAAGTATTTACTCAATAAAAAAATATTTAACAAAATACATTTTTATTTGAAAGTACAACTAGGATTGTTAAAGATTTTGAAGAGTAAATAATATGAAGATATGTTTTTTACACCATGAAAAAAAGTATTGATATTGTTACAATATTTAAATATCTAATGATATTTATGTAGAACTACACCTAAACCTTTTATAAGGTATTCAACCTGATTTTTAATAACTTTTAGTAGAAACATAACTCAAAACAAATAATTTAAAACAATAATATTTAGTGACATCAACAAGTATAACCCTGTCATGTTCCATTTTAGATATTAGCTATAAAATTTCAACTTGGGGACTTAAAAATAAAAGTTTGAGTTATATTTAGATAAATTATATATCTTATTTAAAATTTTATAATATATTAATATTATAGTTAAAATTTGTTGATTTTATCCTTATTCAATAATTTCAAATATGCTCTACAAAAGATGTTACCATTCCTTTGTACCAAAAATAAAATAAAATAATAAAAAATTATATACCATGAATATTTACAAATAAGATTGGGATGGGGGCACTTATCAATAAAAAGGTTAAATTCATAATAAAAGGTTAAGGGTTTACATATTGTGTTTGTGTAAAATTTTTAATATAAACCTCTTATGAGAGGTTAAGGTGGGATGGGTATGCCTAATCTTGAGGATAGGTTGTAGGATTTTTTCACACTAAGCAAATCTAAAAAAAACATTTTTATTATAAAAAAATTAAAAAAATCAAAAAATAAAGGAAACAACACAAAGGTTTGAACTTTGGTTTTTTTTTTTAATGTTCAATATTCAAACCATAATATGAATAAGTGTGTGGGAAGATAAGTATATATATAGCTATACATAATTAAAAAAAAATTATTGATTGTAATGGCTATCATACTATCATTTGAAAGTGAGGTGTTCCTTAGGTTCAAAATGGCTGACAAAATCCTTGCAATATGTCCAAAGTCAATATTATCCGGATTTTTTTTAGGAGACCGTTTATAAATTACATCAACAACAACCCTCAAAGAATTTGAACATAAGACCACTTAAGAAACAACCATCATCTTATATTTACATAAATAAAAATACATTGAAGTTAAGAAGAAAACTGAAGGCTAATAGAAATTTTAGAGAGCACACTATATTCTATATATAAATATCATATTTGTAATTTTTGTGATTTTAAATTAACTTGTTATTAGGATTTAAAGGGAATATAAATTGAAAGAGACATGTTCTTTAGGTCTAAAATGGATGATAAAAGCCTTTTAATAATTCCAAAGCTAATGCTGTCCAAATTTAAATTCATTAAGGTTGGTTTAGGTTTTTATATAGCCGATATTATATTTTTGTATTAAGAAGAACACTAAAAAGTAGAGATAGGATTACATTATAATATATGATGTTAATAAAGTATATATATATTTATTTCAAAGTGATATTTTATGATATTAAAATGATATATTATTATATTTAAGAAGAAAGATAATTTAAGAGTGATATGTTTATTAGGTTCATAATGAATGATAAAATATGTTTAACTAGTTCAAAGTCAATATTTTTATTTTTATTTATTTTTTTTTATATAGGAAATTTAGTTACATTCACACTATTTTTAGTAACTAACCAACGTAGATAAGGGTTACTCTCATAAAATTTGTGCTATTCTAACAAGTTGTTGACGCAACGTGAGGGGGACCACTTGTCACTTAGGATTCGTACCTTTATTGTGGATCTGACATACGCTCAAAGGATTCATATTAAACTTCTACTTTTGCAAATAGGCTTCCCCAAATACCTGACCAAACAAGCAACTATCAATTCACCTAACCTTTAAAGATACTCCAAAACTTATATTATTATTTTAAATTTTTTAATACACTCCACACATCATTATTTTTTAAAGAGAATAAAAATGGAAAGTGACATGTCTTTTTAGGTTTAAAATGGATGATAAAAGTCTTTTAATGATTCCAAAGCTAATATTTAGTCCAAATTTTAAATTTGCATCAACAAAATACATTAAGGTCGGTCGTAGGTTTTTATATAACCAATCATATATATATATTTGCATTAAGAAGAACACTAAAAAGTACAGATTTTAGAGAGCGCATTATATTATATATAAAATAAATTGAATATTGATGATGTTAAAGTGGTATGTTATTAGGTTATTGGTGATATTAAAGTGGTATGTTATTAGGTTTAAGAGGAAAGATAAATTGAGAGCGATGTGTTTATTAGGTTCAAAATAAATGACAAAATATTTTATATATTCCAAATTCAATATTATTATTATTTAATAATAATGTAACATTACGTAAGTAATTTTATATGATGTATATGAGAACCAAAGTTAAAATCACATAGAATTATACATGTTGTGGTTTGAACCTTGGACCTCCCAAAGAAGCCAAAGGCTTAACCACTATACTATACTATCTCAAAATTATCTTTTTTTTTTTTTTTTTTTTGGAAAAAAACAAATTATATTAATTGAGTAACAAAAAAAAGTACAATATTATGGTTTTAAAATTGTCCACCACCAAAAAAAATTGAGGTGGATAAGGATTAAAGTATCCATAATTGGATATACATAAGAATAGAAGCTAATAGCAACAAAAGACTATAGCTATATCTTACTAAAATATACCAAATATCAACACTCATATGTGGGAGAGCCTATTATAAGGAGAAATATTGGGTATGCCTTCCATGATATCTTTTGAAGTCTTAAAATAATAAATAGAAGTAATCAAAACCTGAATTTGCTCATCATTGTTAACTGCCTTCTTTTTAGTTTCATGTTGGACCTTCTAAAGATCTTGAACCATATGAGATATTTGAGGAATTCTAGCAATAACATGTTGTGGAGTTATATAAGTTCCATAGAATTGGAAATGAAAGTATCCCACATGTAACAAAAGTTCAAAGGTCAAGTCTACTAAAACTATATCCTATGGAGGAGTAGATCTAGTAAAAATATTTTTCCATCTACACTTCCAAATGTGCTTGAGATATATGAGTCTACAAACATCACAAATTTTGGGTACTAATCTAGCTAAGAAAAACCAAGCAGAGAAAGATTCAAAGATCAAGTGAAAGAGGGGAAAATAAAAGTGTAGAATACATCCCAAAAATGTTTAGCCATGTCACAAAACCAAAATAAGTGAATGTGAGTTTCTAAAGCATTACAAAAATTGCAGAGGAGAAATATGTAAAATTGAAGCCAGACCTTAAAAATTTGGAAGTTTTTGATGTAAAATCTACCATCCAAGAAGTTGATTTTTGGATTCAACATGAACTTTGGCTCCTCGTGGATGGAATTCTTCTATACCTCTTCCAATTATTCTATACCTCTTCCTCTCCTAATGGGTACAACTCCTCCACTGAGTGGAATATCATCTCTCATGATATGATTGTGCATTATTTAGGAATTTCTTTTGGGATTAATGTCCCTCCTAAGGATATGTGGAATTGGGTTATAGAAAGACTTAAAAAAATATATGCTTCCCAATTTAGTTTATCTCCTTAGTAAGAAGAATTAAAATTATGATAGCCTCTCATGTTTATTACTCCTCTTGTTGGATGGCCCCTAAGGTAGCTACAACAAATTAAATTAGGTCATTCATAGATTTTTATTGACCAAATGAGATGGGGAGGTGGGATTGAAAACCATATCATGGAACCTGTGTATTCAACCTTTAGGAGATCTAGGCATCATTAATCCTTTTACCTATAGTAAAAAATTGGTTGTAAGATGGGTTGCTAGAGCCATCACTTGTGATGAAAACTAAAAACACCTATTTCATTACATAATATCTTTATCTAATCACAAAGTTAAATGGAAAAAAACACCATGGAAGGATAATATCCTTAATTTATTGTTAAAGAATATATTGCAGTTACCCAAAACTAAAAAGCTTGACAATCATTTTCTCATTTATTGGCTTGAACATGGTTTGAATATTAATCTAAATAATATTTTATGGAATGATAAACCTTTAAATTTATGCATAACTATTTTTTTGGAAAAAAATATTAATAAAAAATAAAATTATTTAAGATCCTAAGGCTACTTAATTCTTACCTACAACCAAATCCAAAATTTTAAATTTGCATCAAGATAAATATATTAAGGTTAGTGCAAATTTTATAAATTTTAAAGAGCCAACCACATATTGTTGTATTAAGAACATTGAAGGCTAGTAGAAACTTTAGATATCAGACTATATTCATAAAACAAATTCAATATTTACGATAAAACAAATTCAATATTTACGATGTTCAAGTGACATTTTATTAGTTTTAAAATGAATATTAATGGCGTGTGAGAGTCAATAATATACTAACTTTTTTAACACAATCGTGTAATTAGTTTTAAAATGAAGATTAATGGCGTGTGAGATTCAATAATATACTAACTTTTTTAACACAATCGTGTAGTTTAAATTTAGATAAATTTAGATTTTGAGATAAGAAGTTAAAACTAAACCACTATACTATAGTGGTATAATTATAATAAGAGAAATACTAAGGTTGTAAATATGTCAAAGAATTTGATAACACGAGGATTTTGAATTTGTAGCAAGGGTATACTTTAGCATTGGTATAAGGTCAATGTAGCTTTTAAATAATTAATGATATTTACTTGCATTAAGAAGTAGATCTTAGGTTGGGTGAATAATGTGATTTGATAATTTTGGAAATTTTTTTTTTTTTTGAAATTTTAAGATTTAAATTGTGGCATGGAAATGTGTGTGAGTAGGTATGGATGATTATGTTAAATTTTTTATTGATAAGCGCAATTCGAGGGATGGGGATGGGAATGGGAATGCCCAACCCTTAGCATCAGTTATAGAAGTTTCTTACATTAACCAAATAAAAAATTCTCTCCCTTATGAGAGGTCATGGTGGCATAGGGATACCCAGCCCTTAGTTTTGGTCATAAGGGTTTCTCACATTAATCGAATAAAAAAATGATTTTATAGCTTGCATTTGAAAGCAATGACATTGAATATATATATTTTTGGATACATAGGGGAATTGATTATATCCACACTATTTTTACTAACTATCAAGTGTAGGGTTCAAACCACAAGTACTACTCTCAACAAGTTTATACCACCTTATTGTTGATGACATGGCATAAGGGGATCATAGTGTCACTCGAATTCATACCATAGTCGAACTACTACCTTTGCAAGATGCATACACTAAGGTTTGAGCCTACTTCTCTTCTTGATAAGTGTCTTACCAAATAATCAATTACCAATCTACCTAACCTTTGGAAGCTAATGATATTGAATATTAAATTATAATAAAATAATTTAAAATATATTTTAGAATAAACCTTTTAAATATTTGCCTATAAGGACATATATCAATAAGTATCCTTACAAGTTTAGTATAAAAATACATACGCAAGTAACAATTTTAGTTATTTTTATGTAAATTATGGCATATAGACTTGAACTATAAAATCTTAAGTTGATTTGGAATAAATAATACATTCTATTTAGTTTTTCTAATAAATAATATATTAATATTAGATCAAATTATCTTTTATAAACATATGTTATAATAATAAAATACTTGTTGTTAATTATGGTTATTATGTTAATTTATTTTTAAGTAATACTTCTTATACATATTTACCATGGAGATTGAACCCGGGTCAAATCACCGATAATGCAAGTGGCGGTAAACCACGCTCACTGGCATTATTATTTTGTTTTTACTATGATGATACAAAAGAATTTGAACCTTGATTTGTTCCTATAATTATAACCTACAAAATATATTTTTAATAACTATAAAATAGGTTCATTGCATGGAGGTATGTATGGTACTCAAGGACAATAAAACTTTGATAATTTTTAGTGATGACTTATGCTTAATAAAACTTTGATAATTTCTAGTGATAATGTGTGCTTAAGGATTGTATAATAATTTGATAAATTTTTAGTGATGACGTATGCTTAATAAAACTTTGATAATTTCTAGTGATGATGTATGCTTAAGGATTGTATAGTAATTTTATCAAATTATTTTCAATGAATAATAAAATCTGCCTATTAATATTTTTATATTTTATGTTAGACATATTTATTTTATAAATGAATTATTAATTTTTATTTTTTAAATTATTTAAATATTAAAACATAGATGTTGATAATGTTGAATAAGTAGTTATTGTTTGGATGAAAAACTTGTACACTCCATTGTTAATATTATTTTTTAATACTTTAAATTATTTTTTTAAAAATAATGGTTTAAATTGACATGATTATTGGTAATAATAAATTAATGTTTATATTTTTTATTTTTATTTTATTATATATGATTGAAAAAGACCTCATCCATATTATATCAATATATCATCACTATAATATTATGGCATTACAATAGTTTGACAATTATGCTATATTATTTGGTAAATTTTCAATTCACTTGGATTGTTATCCATGTTACCCAAGTTCAAATCATGGGGAGTGTGGCTTTATTTGTGTCACTTATTGTACTTTTCTTATAAAAAAAATTAAGTTTGAAAATCCTTCTTTAATATTGAACAATATAACTTATTGAGCTTGTAGAAAAATAATAACACCAAAAAAAAATAATAAAAATGAACACTTATGATAAAAATAATGCTTCTTTTTGTATTAACATGAGGGAGCCTTAATCTCCTAAATTTTATAATGTTCCATGCCCCAATGTTTGGGGATGGATATTACAATACCTTATTTTTACAAAGTACAAGTGCTCAAACAATGATCTCCAGTTCTCCAAGCAAGTTAACTGGTGTCCTTCATTCTTCTGCTACAACTTCAAAGAGTGAGTGGGCTTTGGTATCCAATGCAGGGACCACTCCAGATTTAATAGCTCTTCAAATAGCTATCTCCTACACACATGGAATTCAAACAACGGTCATTACCACCTGTATAAATGATTGAAAATCAATGCAAATGAAAATCCTTGAAAGGAAACATAGAAATTAAACTAGAATGCCCTGCAAAAACAATTATAAACTTACTGATATCTGCTAATAAAAATGGTCTAAAAATTTGTGGAGACATTTAGGGGGATGTTTGGAACCTACCCTAAACATTTCAGCTCAATTTGAGTCTGGATGAGTGAGATATGTCCAAATTGATTTTGAACATTTTTTGCAGAACCGTGGGCTTGTGATTGTGATTGTGTAACCGTGGATGTGCAGTTGTGTAACCACGGGCCTATAGTTGGGACTGTGTAACTACGGATGCACATTTGTATAGAGGTGGTAGAAAACCTAAAAATTTGGATCTGGGACCTCAATCGCTCAAACTCCATGATATTTGGTGACTACCTGCAACGATTTTAATATCGTGACGATGTATTTTCTAGCCCCCTTTGATTGATGGAATGGTGTTGCTTTTATAGGTAATTTTAGGTTTTTGAGGGAAAATATATATGGAAATCCAGGGCTACCAAGTGGCAGGTACTGGGAAGCCACCTATCTTAGGTAGTTGTAGTGAGTCACTTAGAGTGTCTCACTTAGGTGGAGTGGTGGCATGTGGGTAGGTGCAAGTGGAGTGAAGTGTGGAGTGAGGTGTGAGATGTGGCAAGGTGAGGGGTAGTGGTGGCTAGGACAAGTGTCACATGGAGACACAAGCTATCCTAGGGGGATTTTCGAGATTTTAATAAAATATGGAAAATAGATTAATGTGCAAAATTTTTATGCTTAAGTTTAGACTTAGGCATATATGATTATGTAGAATTATGATGTGCAATGTGGATGAAATGTACATGAATTATTATGCCTAAGTTTAGACCTAGACATATATTTTATTATGCATAATTATGTTGTGAAATGCAAACACTTAGATTTTGGTGTCTATAGATGCCCCTTTTTGTACAGTGTTGTGTAAAATATAATGCGGTGCAAAAACAAATGACACCTATGTTTATTGGATGAATGGAATCAAATATTTTTGATGCACAAGAATGAATGATTTTTTAAAAAAATAGTTGTTGATTTCTTACCCCCTCAATTGGTGAATGGGTAAAGGATGAAACCCATGAGCCAATTGACCAAATGTGAATGATGAAAAGAGGTGGATGTGATGAATGCAAATTTTGGAGATCAAGGTCAAGTTAGATACCCCAAATTTTGGGTGGACTTGTATTGTCACAATTTACCTTTTGGTATTATTGACATGCAATATTATGAAGTAAAGGAACCAATCACCCTAGGGGCTCATCCTAGTGACTGTAGTAAATTCCTTAATGCAAAATGAAGCATAAATATTTTATGTTTTGTAACCCCATGGAGTAGTCATCAATGACAACCTTGAGTAAATATGCTTGAACGCAGGTCACTCAAAAATTGAAGGATCAACCTGATTCAATTTCAAACATGATGATTTTGGATTATTGTAAATAAGTGTCCTTATGGTGAGCTACCCATCCTATCAGATTGCATGGATTGCTAGTCACTGCAACCACCAGGTATGTAGGGTGATTCACTAGATAGAAGATTCACTTGAGATGATGATGATGCGAGATGATGATTCAAATACATTTGTGTTGATCGGAGGTTTGAATTTATTTGTATTTGAAGGGGAGTTGTGTAAGATTGTCATAAATAAAAGTCAACATGGGTTGCCCCAATCAAGAAAAGATGCTCATTTTTTAGTCATTACTTTTGAAAATTTGATGAACTTAATTTTGGTAAATCTTTCATCCATGGGTAGACAAGATTTAGTCTATGCTTTAGGTTTTAGGTATACCAAGTGTTTGTTTGATTGATATTTTTGCTTGTAATCTGCCCCAGCAAAAAGGATGTATGATAGTCTTTGGTAATGATTCCTTAATTAACGTAATTTGCATGATTGAGTGTTTTGAGTATTGACTTTGATTATGAAACTGGAATTTATTAATTTTATCTATCCCTTCAAGAAATGATTCGATAGTGAAGATATGAAATGATGAAATCAATGGAACAAATAAAAATGGTTGGAATGAAATTGATGTTTTTATTTTTGTTTCAACTATGATTTCGACCACTATGGATAATTTTACACATATATCCCTTGGAGAAGTCCATTCATATGGCTTTATTAGGGAATTGAGATGATAACAATACATTTCTTGCTTGAGGTGAATCACTTTTCAAGGGCCTTATGGTAACCTATCCATCCTACTGGATTGCATGGATTACCCATCAATGTAACCACGAGGTATATAGGATAAGTTATTGTAGACGAGGATCACTTGAGGATAAGTGGAAGAAGGAACTGTACACCTCTATCCCATGGAGAAGTCCAACCGCATGGTTTTCTTTGGAAGTTGAGATTATAGCACTTTGATTGTTTTGAAAGCCTTGTTGAGATTGAATTTGACCAAATAAATTGAGTTATCTTTGGAGATTTTTTTATTGATTTGACCAAAGGGGCATGTGCCTTTAGATCCTTTTGAATTAAATTGAGCAAATGAGTTTGTTTCCCTTTGAGCTTTTGAATTGAATGTGACCAAAGGAGTTTTTGTTACTTTGGAGCCTTTTGAATTGAATGTGACCAAAGGGGTTGATTCCTTTGGAGTTTTTTTTTTTGAATTGAAAATGACCAAAGGGATTGATTCCTTTGGAGCTTTTTAAATTTAATGTGACCAAAGGAGTTTGATTCCTTTGGAGTTTTTTGAATTGAATGTGACCAAAGGAGTTTGATTCCTTTGAATATTTTTGAATTTTATTATTCGAAATGTGAATGTTTAATGTGATTGTTGGGGTAGGTGTGAGACCTTAAATCCCCCCAAGTTGTTTTATTAATTGTTTGATGTGATTTATGGGGAATGTGTAAGACCTTGCACCCCCCAAGTTGTTTTGTGATTGTTTATGTATATGTGTAATGATTGATTGTTCAATTTTTTTTTGGGTGTACATATGATGAAATGAATGTGTTATGAATGAAAACAATTTGTGGTGATTTATGCAAATGAATGAATGATTTTGCTTTATTAATCGTTGTTCAAAGATGTTTTGAACCATTTGAATGAAGGTGTTGCTTTATTTATAATTTTTCAAATAGGTTTTAAGCTATGACGATTCTTAGAGCCGATCTTGGCAAAAATAGGGTAATAATGTGAAAGCATGAGGATACATAAGCAAAAAGGAAAGCGAATACGAAATGCAAACAAAAAAAACTGAACTCAACGCTAAATCCTAGGAATTTGAAAGTGCATGAAAAGATAAAAAGGCATGAGCGAATCGAAACGAAACACAAGTGAATAAAGAAGACAGACCTTTTTATTGATATGTTTCAAACTCGGTTACAATGCACATCCTTCCTTTCCAAGGGCTAGGAGCGTTTAAGCATGCGTTCTTGATACATCCATGGGTGTCTTTCCTTCTTTCGTGTGCCCACATGTAAGATGGGTGGACCAGAACGTCGCCGCCGCTTGTGTCTATGAATGTTGATTCCTTACTGCTCTTCCAATGTTCTGATCCTATGTTCAAGGGAACAAGAAATGTTTAGTAGCACCTGCGGATGAATCAAAACATGCAATCCCTAAGCCTACGATAAGCGAATGAGAAAAATGAATTAAATTGTAACTAAAATGAATCCAAATGCTTTGGAAATTTGACAGGTGCATGAGGACATCATCAGGAGGGCACTGCAAAAAGAACAGTCAGGAAATTCCTCACCAATTTGAATTCGGTCAGGGGTGGGATGAATTCACCTAAAACAAAATGCCAAAAATGTACTGTCCCAATGTCCTGCCTGGGAAGCTCCAAAAGACCTGTAAACTTGGGGTTAGCTAATTGAGGGCATTTTTGGAAGACCCAGATGGTCATATTTTCCCAATTTGGCCTTCGTTAGCGGGAATTTGATGATGCTACCTGCAAGTTAGTAGAAGCGAGCAAAGATAGAAATATGGTCAAACTTGTTCAAAATGAGACGAAATTCAAATGACATCCTATCTAAGCATCATAGAACTAAATGCAAAAATGAAAGAAAACAAGTCTGCCATGAAATTCCCATCGTTTCGAAAGGGGGCGATTAATATTGTGGCAGTGTGGGATGGGGCGCCCATGGGGCAGGCCGCCCATCATTTGGGGCCTGATTTCGGCACCAATCCACTTGGGATGGGTCCAAAACCTCTTGTGTGGTATTGTCAGAAAATTTGGTGGAATATTGTGACCAAATTTCGGGTTTTGGGCTCTAGATTTGTCCTCCCAATAGTCACCCAATGACCTCCCCTCTAAAGGAGATCAAGGATGTGAAAGGTGCAAATCCAAAAGGTGTGAGGCATGTAAATAAAATGGCAGCACATCATTGCTCTAAAATGCTCCTTCTCTATATATTTTGTGGTGAGGAAACTCACCAATTTATAGACCTGGAGGTCTCTTGAAATGGGCATGCAGAGGTGCCACTTGGCAATCATGCCTTCCCAGGGGGAAGGAGATTCCTCCCTGAATTGGGACTTCATGACTGACCTTGCAAATGCCTCTAACACTCGAAAATGCTCACCCATACTCCCATGTGATGAAGGAAGCGTTGAGTGGCAGATCTGAGTTGCCATTTGTCAAGATTTGAATTTTTTCCCATAAAACCTGTAATTCCCCCCACCCTGGAGCGAATTCAGAATTCGTCCTTGGGTGGGGCAAATCCCAGTTTGAATTCGTTCCAGGGTGGAACAGATATTGAGAAAAGTACCTGAAGGTGCCAAACTGATCTCTGACCTTCCAAAACTACTGTGAGAGTGGCTAGGACCATTGTTTAACCTCTGGGGGCTGCCCTTGGGGCTGTGTGTGTCAAAGAGATCAGTGTTTGTAGTCACATAATTGGATTGGTGCTATTTTTGGTGTCTACAGATGCCCCTTTTTAGGATGCACTATGCAAGGCACAGTGCTGAGCAAAAATAGATAACCAAAGCACTAATGATTAGGGTTTCTCAGTAACCTAACCAACTTTTGATGCCCCAAGTATGGAAAGGGCATGCATTCTTGAATCCTTGCCTCTGACGAGCTAAGGAACTTCATTCAAGTGTTAACCTTGTTCAGTGAGGTGTTACTTGAACTTGGACATTGATCAGTCATGAATAGGCAAAGGGCGCAACCTTTTGTCTGTGGGAACCTTGAGTTCATGATTCATGAATGCCAAGTGATTTGATCAGGTTGTGATTGTTGCTTGTTTGCTGCCCCAAGCAGGAGCGTGATTGTATTTTTCAATGATCCTTTGAATGCATGCCATTTCCTTGATTGGGTGTGTTTGTGTTGATTGGTGACTAAGTGTGACTACCCCCTCAAGCGACGAATCGATGAGGGAATGACCGACATGAGAAAAGTGATGAGTCGCTTGACCCAAGATGACTTAGGTAAGTGTTCCACAGAGATTTATCTTTGAATTGTGTGTAGTTTTATGACATTTAGACCTATTTTTGGTGGGTGTTAACCCTTTTGGCAACGTCGTTCTAGAGCTGAAATTATCAAAAATTTGTCTTCCCGTGGAGTGGTCCGGCCATGGTGGCCTTATTAGGGAGTAGGATGGTGACGATTTATAACCCCGACGTCTGTTTTGGATGCCAAGAATGTTAGGCGTGAAGGCACCTTCGTTTGGCAACTCTATTGCTATTTTTGGGTGGGTTTTGACCCTTTTGGGGGCGCCTTTTGGGGATGAAATTCTCGAAGATCCATCTTCCCATGGAGTGGTCCGGCTATGGTAGTCTTCTTAGGGAGTAGGATAGTGAGGATTTGTGACCTCGACATCTTTTTGGCATGCCCAAAATGTCAAGTTCAAAAGCACTCTCATTGGACAGGTTTATTGCTGCTTTTGGTGCATTTTTGTGCATTTTTTTCCTATTTTTGAAATTTGTCTCCTGAATTCGTTCCAGGGTGGGACGAATTCCTGTGTAGTATTCGTCCCAGGGTGGAATGAGTGCTAACCAAAGTGCTCGTTCTATGGAGGAATGATTATAGGCTCAAAAATCCTATTTAAAGGCCAAAACTAGGTTTTGGGCTCATTTGCACTTATTTTTTTTTCTGGTGATTTGGAGCTCTGAGGAGGAGGAGGTCAATTCTGCGAAGCGAAGCGCTGCTGAATTTCTCCTGACATCATGAGTGCACAAACTGGATCGAGCGGTGGAGCCAAAGTGAGACCAATAAGTGCTCCTTACCGTTATTGCTTTTGTTATATATTTTAAAACTACAAGTGATTTGTTTAATTTTCTTTGTTATGTTGCTTTTCAAAATTAAAATTGAAACCCTAAAACTGAGCTGAACACAAACCAAGACTTAGCTTAAAACTGAGCGAAAAGCGTAGTTAAAACCTAGGTGAATTTTTTTTTTTTTGAATTTAATGTTTTTGTGTTGTTTTCTTTTGCAGGTTGTGAAGAGCCGATATCATGTACCTATTGCTTTTACGAAAGCATGGGGGGTGCTGACTGTGGCTGACTGGGAGTGGCTTGATGCCCTTGGGCTCAAGCAGGTGGCTTGAATGGAGCCTGTGGTCGGGGATCGGGCCTATCTGATGACCCTGATCAATCTATGGGATCCCCGGACCAACACCTTCCATCTCCCAATAGGGGAGATGACAATGACCTTGGAGGATGTCTATCAGCTTCTATGGATTTTGATAGATGGACTACCGATCAAAATGTCACCACGAGATCAACGAATAGTTGTACTGATACGATGCTTCGGGCACGGGGAGGAGTTGGGGGATGGATGGTCCAGTGGAGATGGCAGAGGTTGACTACCAGATGGGTAGGATTCTGGTGCGATGGTGGTTTGATAGGGGGGTGTTGGGAGTGAGGCACACATTGCTTATGGGCCTCATTTCCAACATGCTGCTACCTGACTCATTAGGTGTGAGGTTCCCGTGGAACCTACTAGATGTGGTTTGTCGGATGGTGGAGTGTTTGACATAGGAGCCTTTGATCATGATATGGGGACATACGCTGTTGGCACAACTCTATGGGGAGCTATATGAGGTCTGCTGCTGGAGACGAAAGGGGATCAGCTACAGCTATATATTGTAGAGTTGGGGTTGGCAGCACATAGCGGTGGAGATATCAAGGGGATTACCGTAGACGACACGGGCAGAGATGGTGGATAATGATATCGGTTATGCGGCTCTATGGTGACAGTCTGAGGAGCAGGGACAGAGTCGATGGTGGGCAGGTGTCGTAGGGCACTATGCCGATGCCTTCGCTTGACTTACTCCAGGGGAGGTGTCTTGGTGCCCTTATCGGGACTGTCTAGCCTGGCCAGATGCTGGAGAGTGGCTCTGACGAGTACGTAGGGAGCGATGGCTGATTGGGTGACATGGGATCGAGCATGATTTCTTCCCTTACAGTCGGGTGACACGATAGTTTGGGGTGCGCTAGGGGTTTCCTGGTGAGCCCATGGTCTATCGACACCAGGGGGACAAGAGGAATCTGGATCGATCGGTCATCACACCACTAGGTGAGGATTCAGATGTAGTGATCGATGTCCTGGATGTGGATGACATTAGGACTACCGCAGAGTATGACCAGTGGTGGGTACTATGGTGATGGCAGGGAGAGGGGCCACTAGGAGGTGCAGAGGTAGAATCCACGGGCAAGGAGGGTGTCAAGGCACCAGGAGATGCTTGGGAAGCTCCTCGAGAGTATGTAGATATGGTGGAGGTGGAGGATGAGGATGTGGATCTAGGGGTTTCGGATCATCCAGAGATGTAGTACATCACGAAGTAGTGGGAGCCAGAGCAGGCTATTGTTCCATATATGCTTACGCCTCAGGTAGAAGTAGAGGACACGGAGTTCGGGCTATGCGCAGAGATTGCATGAATGGCGAGCTACTACGGAGGTGGGATGAGGAGTTGGGGGAAGCTTTGTAGGAGAGGGATCTCCTGCGGGCTTAGCTGGCGGAGCAGGAGAGCACATTCGTTGCACACCACCGGGGGGATGGGGACACCAGCACTACATAGGAGAGGGATCTCCTATGGACGTAGCTAGTGTAGTGTGATGATGCAGTAGCTTACTACCATCGGTGGGAGGTAGATTGGTCTCAACATCGGATGGATATGGAGGGAGACATTATCCACCTCGATGGGTGATTACCTGAGCCCTCGGGAGGTGGGTAATCACGTCGGATGAGGGGCAGTGATACTAAGCAGTTAGCATCATCTCGTCATAGGCGATTGGATGAGGGAGGCAGTAGTAGGCATGATGCAGGGGCTAGCAGCAGCCGCCCTGAGGGGTCTCATAGGACCCACACCACGGGGGGTTTTTTTTTTTTTGTGGTGATACTAAAATATAGCAAGTTGGTTTCAAATGTAGTTAAGGTTTTCTGAGATCCAGATGTTTTAACTAACTAGCCACGACTGTACTTTATCTCATAAGACTTTTTGAACAAGGTATGAATCTGACTTGTTTTGGACCAAGTTATTTCACATCCCTGTGTGTGCAATTGAGTTCATTTATGTGGTGTTTTTCAGGATACCGCCAGTGCCAGATAGGCTGTCAACCAAACCTATACTGAGGATCTGTAGACACCAAAACAACACCAATCCGATTATGTGATTGCAAACACTGATCGCTTTGACACACATAGCCCCAAGGGCAGCCCCCAGAGGTCAAACAATGGTCCTAACCACTCTCACAGTAGTTTTGGAAGGTCAGAGGTCAATTTGGCACCTTCAGGCACTTTGCTAAGGATCCGTCCCACCCTGGGATGAATTCAATCTAGGATTCGCCCCACCCAGGGACGAATTCTGAATTCGCTCCGGGGTGGGGCGAATTGCAGGTTTGATGGGCAAAAAGTCAAATCTTGACAAATGGCAGCTCGGATCCGCCACCCAATGCTTCCTTCATCGCATGGGAGTATGGGTGAGCATTTTTGAGCGTTAGAGGCATCTGCAAGGTCAGTCATGCGAGTCCCAATTCAGGGAGGAATCTCCTTCCCCCTGGGAGGGCATGGCTGCCATGTGGCGCCCCTGCATGCCCATTTCAAGAGGCCTCCAGGTCTATAAATTGGTGAGTTTCCTCACCCCAAAATATACAGAGTAGGAGCATTTTAGAGCAACGAAGTGCTACCATTTTATTTACATGCCTCACACCTTTTGGATTTGCGCCTTCCACATCCTTGATCTCCTTTAGAGGGGAGGTCGTTGGGTGACCATTGGAAGGTCGAATATTGAGCCCAAAACCCGAAATTTGGCCACAGAATACCACCCAATCTGTCGACAACACCTTGTAAGGGATTTTGGACCCATCCCAAGTGGATTGGTGCCAAAATCAGGCCCCAAACGGTGGGTGGCCCGCCAGGGCGCCCCACACTGCTACAGGCCTAATCGCCCTTTTTAGGAACGATTGGGAATCTGTAGTAGATTTTGCTTTCGGTAATTTTCATTTCTTGCATTTGATTTCTATGTTGTTTAGGTAGTCTACAATTTTTATTTCATTTCGTTTTGATTAATTGCCATTATGCTATCACGTTTTTGCTCTCACTAACTTGCAGATAAGCATCATCAAATTCCCATTGATGGAGGTCAAATTGGGAAAATCCGACCATCTGGGTCTTCCCAAAATGCCCCCAATTAGCTAACCCCAAGTTTGCAGGTTTTTTGGAGCTTTCGAGGTAGGACATTGGGACAGTACCTATTCGGCATTATGTTGTAGGTGAATTCGTCCCACCCCGAAATGAATTCAAATCGGTGAGGAATTTTTGGACTGTTACTTTTGCAGTGCCCTCCTGATGATGTCTTGATTCCCCTATCAAATTTTCATAGCATTTGGACTTGTTTTAGTCTTAGTTTAATTCATTTTTCTCATTCACTTAGCGTAGGCTTGGGGATTGCATGCTTTGTTCCATCCGCAGGTGCTACTGATCGTTTCTTGTTCTTTTTGAACGTAGGTTTTGGACGTCGGAGGAGCAGCGAGGAGTCCAGATTCATCAATGCAAGCGGTGGCGACATTTGGTCCGTCCATTTTACATGTGGGCACGCGAAAGAAGGAAAGGCGCCCATGGATGTAATTAGAAAGAATGCTTAAACGCTCCTAGCCCTTGGAAGGGGAGGATGCGCATTGTAACCGAGTTTGGAACATATCAATGAAAAGGGTTGTCTTTATTTAATTCACATTTTTTCTAGTTCGATTCGATCATGCTTTTCCCTCTTTTCATGCACTTTCAAGTTTTTAGGATTTAGCGCTAAGTTTGGTTTCTTTGTTTGCATATCGCATGTTAGCTTTCCCTTTTTGCTTTCGTATCCTCGTGCTTTTAGTGGCGATCACGGTGGGACCTTGTCCTCTATTTTTAAGATCAGAGATCTGATCAAAACTTGGTTTTTTTGCTTACAGGTATCAATTTTTCATACGCTGACTACTGTTCGTTCCATCAGGGGGCGAATACAGACCTGTAATTCGTCTCACCAGGGGACGAATTGGAATTCGTCTCACCCTGGGGTGAATACAGTCCTATAATTCATTCCACCCCGGGATGAATTCTAGCCTATGAAGTTTTCGGGCAAAAACTCAGGACCGACAGATTCGGGCAGAGAAGAGGTAAGGATCCTGCATTTTTTTCTGTCATTTTCTGCTCAGTGTTTCTATTTTTGGATTACTTGTTTGCTTAGGGAAAGTTTTCCTTTTTGCTGTTTTCTTGTTTCCATTTTGCAAAGATAAAAATAACCCCACACACCACGTGGCAACTTAAAAACCAAGGAGCTGGTCGTAAAACCCCAGCCCTTGATCAAGACCAACGGTGGATTTCATCACCACCTTGGCTTGAATTTTGCATTCATAAACCCTGATCGCTACTGTTGCTAGACGTAAATCCTGATGAAAGCTGACCGAGTGTAGCTGGGGTGATTCCCAGCACACGAGGATAAGTCTTCTATGGTAGGTGTCATAAACAGGGCGATTCCCCTTCCGTACCGCCTACGTTCCACGTACCATCTGCTCTCACGTACCTATAGTTTCCCTCACGTAAGGGTGGGTATATAGAGAGGTTGGTATATCGGCTTGGCAATGGTATATCGAAGGGGCGACCAATTTTGGGAGTCATAAGAGCCCTCATTTTGCATTTAAATGGTCTTTAAAAACCTTCAAAACCAAAAACAAAAACAAAAATAAAAAACACACTAAACCAGGTTTAGGACACACTCTCAATATTTAAACGAGATAATCACCGTTTGTGTATGTGTGTGCTCTTTTCTGTTTAGTGTAGCATAAAAAATCATAAAAGAGATAAAAAATCTACATAGCTTGTAGGAAAGCACCACCATGGTGTACACACGTAGCCAAGCCCAATCAAGGGCGAAAGTTACGAAAAGTGTACAAGGGGGCACAAGTCGCCTCCGCTACAGCACCAAGGACTTGGTCATACCACCTTGGCGGCCCGACCCGCAAGAGAGTCCGCATCAGTCCATGTCAAGATGGAACTATAGGGACACCACTGTGAGGGACACGTCCATTCATCATAGCCCCTTTCAGGAAGATTCCTTACACGTGGCGCTCAACATAGATAAGAAAGCTCCCTTAGAAGCTTGATATGAGTGGCCACCGCGCGATGAAGCGCTAGAGCGGCATAGTTTCCATGAGGAGAGGCCACATGATGATGGCTTCCCCCCTTTGCCCCCCATCACTTTTAGAACCAATAGACAAAATCCAGAGCGTAAGGCTCTTCAAACTAGGCGAGCTAACTCTGCCCACCCCTTTCACACATATGAAAGGGAGCACGAGGAAGATGATTACATTCCTCAAGAGCAATATACAGTGTAGGGGCCATGCGCTTCCGCACCATCTAGATACCATGATCACCCACTGAGGCCAGAGCCTCGGGTGAATGCCGCCAACCTCGATAGAGGGAAGCAGCCTATTGAGATCTCGGATCATTGAGACCGAGGTAAGTACATAGGAGAGGCATCCAGGCCTCCTAGGCTCAATATGGTAGAGCAAATTGACCTGGCAGCCACCAGACATGCCGCCCGCCAAGCGCAAATCACGCGGCTTGAGCAAGATCAATAGCAACTAGAGCATTTATATCACCTTAGCAAAGAGCGCATTAGGCGCCAAATAGATGAGCTACTACATAACCCAGTGCCTGAGAGGGTTCCAACCCCATGCACCCAAAGGGCAGAACCATATGCGAGGCATAATCCCTTGGTGCGAGATAGGTCTCCGTGACCTTACCAAGTGCTGCCTCTGAGACCTCCTAGACCTGAGCGGGAGGCCACTCCCCGGAACAACGATGGGTACCCTCCGCGGGGACCCACCCAGGGTCATAGGTCTCGTCTAGAGACTCCTCAGGAAGCTTACGAGGAGTACGAGCAAGAAGAAGAGCGGGCCAAAATGCCCTACCTAGGCGGAGGAGTCACCATCCGGCAACCCCTTCATAGGCCTCAAGTCTCCCACAACCCACAATGGGAGCAAACTAAAGAGGAAGAGATTAAATCTTCTGATGCATACAAAGCCCTGCTAGAGCGTCTGGAGTCTGTGGAGACCAAAACTTCTGGGCCCCAAAAGCCCACTTTACGCCAGCTCCGTAGTCATCCTGTGCATCCATTAGTGCCAGCACCTCCTTACCCTGAGCACTTTAAGCTGCCTCAGTTGGCAACCTTTAGAGGTGAGGAAGATGCTCAAGAGCATGTGACAAGGTTCCTGAGCCAATGCTTCGGCATTCAGGACAATGATGCTTTGTTATTGAGAACATTTATAACCACATTCGTAGGCCTTGCCTCGGATTGGTTTACTCAGTTACCAAAGCACAACATTAACAATTTAGATCAGTTAGTGGATGCGTTCCTCGAATGCTTCGCCTTCAATACCAAGAAGAAGGTGTCACTAAGTGACTTAGCCAGCCTCAGGCAGTATGAGGAGGAGACCATGGCGGCCTACGGGAATCGATGGAGGACATTGCTCTCAAAGCTGCCCTACCTCCCTCCTATGTCCGACCTCACTCAAATGTTCTCCAAAAGTTGTTTGAGATCGATCTCTATGCTATTGCAGCTGTAGCAATATGCCACCCTAGAAGAAGCTCTGGCGCAAGCCAGAATTATTGAAGAGATCAAAATACAGGATGGCGAGATAGCCAAGCCTAAGAAAAAAGAGTGGACTAAAAACACTAAAGCTGGGACTACGCAACAAAAACCCGCTGCGGTTAACCAAGTTGCTATCAATGTCCCTAAGCTTGTGCAAGAAACTCAGCCTCAAAAGGCTAATTATCAGGCAGTGCCTCCCAACAACTATGACAAAGAAAATAAGAGGCAAGAACAGGGTCAGCAGCGTCGCCCTAGGCGACAATTCACACCCTACACAGAGTCCAGGGACTCCTTGTTTGACCGCTTGTTAGCGGCAAACCTGATCAACTTGCCAGAGATTCAGACTATAGATCCCAACATGCCCAAGCCTAAGGGGTATAGAGAGGACTTGTATTGCAGGTTCCATAGGCGGCAGGGACATGACCTAAATGCCTATTGGAAATTTAAGGGCTTGGTGCAAGACTTGATTGATAACAAGACACTAGCGGTGGATAATCCCATCGCACCAAGCAATCAACAAATGGAGGTCTTCAAAGACCCCTTGCCTGCTCATGCTCCGTAGGCGAAGACCCTACAAGTTAATGAGGTCACACAAAACTGCCCCATGTAGGGGTATGTAGGGATGATAAGTATAGTGACTCGAAATAGGAGGTATCCGAGCATGAATGCTCCTGCGATAGCGGCAGGAGAGGTGCCAACAACATCGCAACCACAACAACACCTTGCACAACCTCCTTCGCCTAAGCCGGTGGTCACACTTCGGACCAAACTAACTCAGAGTTTGAGGACCACCTCGGCTAGGCTCTCCATATATGAGCTTATACAACAATCTACACCCCATCGAGAAGCTCTAATGGAGATTTTGAAAGCCATCGAGTTGCAGCCCCACGAGACAAATTCTTTCAACAACTTTGTGGGGCATGTAAAATGATGCACTGAGCCGGTCATCACATTTCGAGAAGATGAACAGAGATCAGTGACTGATGACATGGCGGATCCACCCCTGCACGTTATCGTGCGGGTCAACGGGATCCCATACAAGAGGGTGTTGATAGACACTGGCTCATCCAGCAACATCATCACAACTGCGGCTCTCAAGCATCTAAAGTTGCCCGCATCTCACATCACAGCTTCCACCTACACTCTACGAGCATTCAATGATGCAATCTGCTCGACAGTCGACACAATAGTCCTACCAATCCAAGTAGGACAAAAGACCATACCCACATTGTGCCACGTATTGGAGGGTGAGATGGCCTACAACATCTTGTTGGGCCGGCCATGGATCAGGGACATGAAGTGTGTCCCTTCGATAGCTCACCAATGTTTAAAGTATACATTTGAAGGGGAGGTGCATGTAGTCCCGACGGACTTAGAACCCTTCAAGTATTGTAATGCGGTGCAGCTGATGCCGCAATCGACCCTGCCATCAACGCATTTGGATTTTTAGTTAAATCCATCTAAACAGGGTCCGATTCCGTAGGCATCCCCATTAGCAAGTTCTTCAAAATCCCAGCCGGGCTCATCTTCATCATCTAGTCCTCCACCAACGACATCATCTATGGGGGCCAAACAGAAGGACAAAGGGAAGGAACCCCTGGAAGAGGCAAAACCTTTGGAAGAGACATTGCCATCAGTATCAACTATCTCTACTGAGGAGATGCCTAGCCGGATGGAAGTCGAGGCTTCTAGCCCACCCGACATGGAGTGGACTCAAGGAGAACTTCCATTCCCTCCCCCTCAACCACCAACGATCACCATTGAAATGGCCAATACGGGCCTGGGGGAGTATCTGGTGTGGAATATTGTAGCAACACCCACACTAGAGTCCATGCAGGACATGGGGAGACCTCGCCTTCCCATCGGCACCATTGTTCCCCTAGGCTACCCGTCGAACCAGACAAATTTTGTGTATGGGGGCCTTGATCATGGCGTTGCACCATGCACGCAAGAGGACGAAGACGAAGAGCCTTTTGCTGAAAATGTCAACTATTTGTCTAACCCAGACTTTGCTCTGAGATACCTTGGCCAATGCAATTGGCATGGGTATGGGTTAGGCCGATATGAGCAAGGGATACGTGTTCTTTGCCAACCAAGATACCAAATGCCATACGACAAGTCAGGAGTAGGGTTTAACCACCCCCTCCCCTTGGACATCTTGGTGGAGAACATGCAAGGCCTAGGGATAGGCAACAAGGGGGGATTGGCATCAGATCCATATGCCAACCCTAACACCACATATACATTGAGGGATTATCTCCCATTAATGGCAATCAACCTTGTTGGCTCTAGTAATCCCTTCCCTTCGCTCGAGAGAGGAGAAAGCTCGAGAGCTCATTTTCAAGGAAGGTCTAGACAATGTCAAGAAGGGTCCTCGGAGGATGAGTCAGAATATGAACCCGCATCGTATGACCCCTTCGAATTAGATAGCGATCACTCACAGGTGATCCCTATGGATGAATATCAAGAAAGCCTCTTGACAATGTTCCCCCTGGATGCTCCCATCGAGCAAGCGCTGATCCAAGAACATCAAGTCCCCCCGTGGAGAGCGGAACAACCTAGGTGGGACCACATCAATTTGCTTGAGCAAGGCGAGCCTTTAATGCCGCAAGCAGTCGGAGCCAACGAAGGCCTTTGGATCTCCGATAGTGATTATGAAGATGAAACAGAGATGGCATATCTTAATCACATGCGGCAGATGCAGCATCGGCGCCCCTTGGAGATTAATGACATATTTGAACAATTAAACATAGTGCCAGGGCATGAGTGGTACGTAGACCCAGCGCGGTGGGACCAAGTGTTGGATCCACTACTCTGGGCATATGAAGAACACCTTCCACCCGAGAGACCCTATAGTGACATCAGTGCCGAGGGTAGACCCTATCTTCCTATCCACACATAGGGCCGATCCATTCGTGCCCGTCCCTCTAGAGCCAGATCCAGAGCATAAAGAGCATCCAAGATGTCCGAGTAACCACACCCGTGGTAATGGAGACCAAAATCATTTCATCAACATGATCTCCATTGATTTAATCGCCCCCATCCACAATCCGGCCGATCCGACATAGTCATTGTATCTAGACATAGATGCCATAGACTGGGATCGCGTCGATTCCCCTCCATCCCCATCCGAGTACTGGCCTTTTGGTGAAATGCTTCATTTTACCCCTGGGCCAACTCAGGATATCTTCCATGCTAAAGAGGGACCCGAGGTTCCTAACGATGATCTAAACTCAGCAAATGATATCCACTTGATCCCAACTCCACATCAGTTGGAAGACGGATCCCACATGTCGGTCGAGGAGACGACTGACGTAGACATCGGCTCGGATCCAATGAATCCACAGATCATCAAGATGGGGGTAATTTTATCCCCCGAAGAGCAAGCCGACTACATTGCCCTTCTCAAAGAGAAGAAGGAGGTTTTTGCATGGTCATACAGAGATATGTCGGGGCTAGACCCGTAGCTAGTCACGCATAACCTAACGCTTGATCCGACGGTCAAGCCAGTTAAGCAGAAACTACGCAAGATGCACCCAAAAGTGGCCTTAATGGTCAAAGATGAATTGCAAAAGTTGTTGGATGCACAGTTTGTCATCTGCATGGATTATCCACCATGGTTGTCCAACATGGTGCCCGTCAAGAAGCTCGATGGGAGGATTCGCATATGCACCGATTTTTGAGATCTAAACAAAGCGAGTCCTAAAGATGATTTCCCCTTGCCGAGCATCGACGCATTGGTAGACACTATAGCGGGTCACGAAATGCTTTCCCTCATGGATGGTTTCTTGGGATACAATCAAATTTGTATCAATCTCGAGGACCAGCTCAAAACGGCGTTCACAACGCCTTGGGGAACATTTTGCTATAAGGTCATGCCTTTTGGCCTTAAAAACATTGGTGCCACCTACCAACGTGCCATGACATACATCTTCCATGATTACATGCATAAGACTTTGGAATATTACATGGATGGTTTGTTGGCCAAATATCTTTTACGCCTGGATCATATCGATGACTTAAGCAAGGTCCTCAATCACCTCATGGAGCATAAAGTCAGACTGAATCCCAAGAAGTGCATTTTTGGTGTCACATCTAGAAAACTCTTGGGTTTTATAGTCTCAAAACGGGGCATTGATATGGACCCAAACAAAGTCAAAGCAATCCTTGAAATAGTTCCCCCAACTACCATCAAGCAGCTCAAAATCCTACAAAGAAAGGTCGCGTCGATCAAGCGCTTCATAGCGTAGCTATCTGACAAGTGCTGACCAATGAATAAGTTGTTGCACAAGGGGGCAGCATTCCATTGGGATGACAAGTGCCAGTCAACCTTTGACGACATCAAACAATATTTGGCTTCGTCGCCAGTATTGGCACCACCTAGACCAGGAGTGTCGTTCTACTTATACATCTCAGCTACTAAGGTGGCAATGGGAGCCATGTTAGCCCAGAAGAACGAACTTCACAGAGAACAGGCTACTTACTATCTTAGTCGCACCCTGGTTAGCTATGAACTTAACTATGCATACGGTGAGAAACTTTGCTTGGCAGTGGTGTTTGCTACCAAAAAGTTGCGCCATTACATGCTGAGCAACAAGACGTATGTTGTGTCTAAGGAGAATCCATTGTGATACATGATGAGTCGTACTTATCATAGTAGTCGCACGATGAAATGGATCATGTTGTTGACAGAATTTGACATAGATTTTATTGGACAAAAATCCATAAAAGGTCAGGTCATAGCCGATCAACTAGCAGAGGCTCCTCTCAAAGATGACCAGCCTCTGACTATAGAACTACCCGATGATGGGGTCTTGCATGTCTTAGAATCACCAGATTCTGACGAGCCTGAGTCACAGGATGACATAACCCTATTTTTCAATGGTTCTAAATGTGAGCAAGGTGGCGGTGTGGGAATAGTATTCTTCACACCGCAGGGTGCTCCTATGTGGAAACACGAGATTTCGGAAGTTGAAAAGAAACACTAAAGCTATGCAATGCAAAACAAAATGTAACGCTTTAATCCTAGAAATTTGAAATGCATGAAATAGGGAAAAGAGATGAATTGAGACGAAATGAAAGAAGTATAGAAAGCACAACCCTTTTTATTTATACTCTCTCAATATCGGTTACAAAGACGTCTCCCACCTTTTCAGGGGCTAGGAGCGTTAACATGTTTTGATTACAATAGTGACTAGTGATCCTCCTTCCGCGTGCCCACATGTAAAATGGGTGGGCCAAAGTGTTGCCACCACTGGTGTGAATGAATATTTGATCCTTGATGCTCCTCTTGCATTCAAAGAAACAACAAAATCATTAGTAGCACCTGTTGCAAAGATGAAACGTTTGTTCTCTAAAAACAATGAAGGATGCATGCATGAAACTAAATAAAAGGATAAGTGAACTGAATCAAAATAGTCTACAAATTTCATAGAAACAAGGGAAAATCACCAAAATGTCACTGCAAATGAAACAGTTGGGGATTTCCTTACTGATTTGATTTCATTCCTGGGCGGGATGGATCCGACTGTAATTCGCTCCGAGGTAGAACGAATCCTCCTGCAACAAAGCGCCGAAGTGATACTGCCCAAAATGTCGCATCTAGGGAGCTCCAAAAGACCTGCAAACTTGGGGTTAGCTAATTGGAGGCATTTTGGGAAGACCCAGATGGTCATATTTCCCCAATTTGGCCTCCATCGATGAGAATTTGATGCCGCTACTTGCAAGTTAGTGAGGACTACAAAAGCGATAAAACATGGTAAAAATTGATCAAAGCATTGTGAAATCAGAATTACAAGCTATTTAAACAGCATAAGATGGAATGCCAAATAAACAAATGACAAAAAAATAACAATCTACCATGAATTCCCAATCGTTCTTAAAAAATAATATTAGGCTCGCAGCAGTGCGGGAGCACCGGCGGGGCCGCCCACCATTGGAACCTGATTTCGGCACCAATCCACTTGGGATGGGCCCAAAATCTCTGGTAATGTGTTGTCGGCGAATTGGTAGATCGATGTGGTCAAGTTTCGGGTTTTGGATCTGGATTCACACTTCCAATAACCACCCAACGACCTCCCTTGCGAAAGAGATCAAGGATGTGGAAGAGGTGAATCAAAGGTAAAGCGTGGTATCAATTTGGCAGCACTTCGTTGCTTAAAAATGCTTCCAACCTCTCTCCCTTTTGGGTGAGGAAGCTCACCAATTTATAGACCCAAGGGGTCTCTTTGGATGGGCATGCAAGGGCGCCACTTGGCGGCCATGCCTTCCCAAGAGGGAGGAGATTCCTCCCTGACTTGGGCTTCCATGACTGCCCTTGTGACGAGTCCTCTAACGTTCAATTTGCTCACCTACGCGCGCATGCAAGGCAGGGAGCATTAATTGACTGTCCTTGGCTGCCATTTGGCACAATTTCTCTTTTTGCCCATTGAACCTGGAATTCGTCCCATCCTAGAGCGGATTTTGTATTCGTCCCAGGGAGGACGGATCCCATTTTGAATTCGTCCCAGGGAGGGACGGATTCTGAGCAAAGTGCCTAGAAGGTGCCAAATTGATCTCTGACTTCCCAAAACTGCTGTGAGAGTGGTTAGGACCACTGTTTAACCTCTGGGGGCTGCCCTTGGGGCTGTGTGTGTCAATGCGATCAGTGTTTGCAGTCACATAATCGGATTGGTGCTGTTTTGGTGTCTATAGATGCCCCTTTTTGGGATGCATTGTGCATGGTGCAGCACCAAGCAAAAATAGATAACCAAAGCACTAATGATTAGGGTTTCTTAGTAACCTAACCAACTCTTGATGCCCCAAGCATGGAAAGGGCATGCATTCTTGAATCCTTGCTTCTAACGAGCGAAGGAACTTAATTCAAGTGTTAACCTTTTTCGGTGAGGTGTTACTTGAGCTTGGACATTGATCAGTCATGAATAGGCAAAGGGTGCAACCTTTTGTCTATGGTAACCTAGAGTTCATGATTCACGAATGCCAAGTGTTTGATCAGCTTGTGATTGTTGCTTGTTTACTACCCCAAGCAGGAGCGTAATTGTCTTTGTCAATGATCCTTTGAATGCATGCCATTTTCCATGATTGGGTGTGTGTGTTGATTAGTGACTAAGTGTGACTACCCCCTCAAGTGATCGATGAGGGAATGACCTTCTGGAGGAAAGGTGAGTCGCTTGACCCAAGATGACTTAGGTAAGGTAGCCGTCAGATGTTTAGCATTGAATGTGTGTGTCTCTTCTGCATTTAGACCTATTTTTGGTGGGTGTTAACCCTTTTGGCGCTGTTTGGGGATGAAATTCTCGAAGATCCGTCTTCCCGTGGAGTGGTCCGGCTATGGTAGCCTTCTTAGGGAGTAGGATAATGAGGATTTGTAACCCCGACATCAGTTTTGGATGCCAAGAATGTCATGCGCAAATGCGCCTTCGTTCGGCAATGTTATTACTTATTTTTGGGTGGGTTTTTGACCCTTTTGGTGATGTCGTTTGGGGATGAAATTATCGAAAATTCGTCTTCCCGTGGAGTGGTCCATCTATGGTAGCCTTATTAGGGAGTAGGATAGTGAGGATTTGTGACCCCGAAATCTATTTTGCATGCCCGAAATGTCAAGTGCGAAAGCACTCTCATTGGGGGTTTGGTGGGGGGAGGGGGCGAAGCATAGCTATGCACCCGGGGTCCAATGCCAAAAGCGAAAGGGGATCAGCTATAGTTATCTACTGTAGAGCTGGGCCTAGCAGCACATAGCAGTTGAGAGGCCGGTGGGGCTACCATGGACGACTCGGGGGAGATGGAGGATAAGGATATAGGCTACGCGGCACTGTGGCGGTGATCTGAGGAGCAGGGACAGAGTCGGTGGTGGGTAGGTGTTGTAGGGCACTATGCTGACACCTTCGCTTGGCTTGCTCCAGGGGAGGTGTTCTGGCGCCCCTACCGAGACTGTCCAGCCTAGCCTGAGGCTGGAGAGTGGCTCCGGCGGGTACGCAGGGGGCGGTGGCTGATTGGGTGGCATGGGACCGAGCATGAGTTCTTCCCATATAGTCCGAGTGACATGATAGTTTGGGGTGCGCCAAGGGTTGCTTTGTGAACCCATGGTCTATCGATGACGAGGGGATGAGAGGACTCTAGATCGGCCAGTCATCGCGCCACTTGGCGAGGATTCAGACGCGATGATTGACATCTCGGACATGGACGACATCGGGACTACTACAGAGTATGACCAGTGGTGGATCCTACGGCGATGGCGAGGCGAGGGGCCATTGGGAGGCATGGGGGCAGCAGCCATGGGCGGGGAGGGTGCCGAGGCACCAGGTGATGACTGGGGAGCTCCATTGGAGGATGCAGAGATGGTGGAGGTGGATGGTATGGATGCGGATCTTGGGGTTCCGGATCAGCCGAAGATGCAGGACATCATGGAGCAGTGGGAGCTAGAGCAAGCTGCTATTCCAAAGATGCCCATGCCTCGAGCAGATGCGGCAGACGTGGATGCAGGGTTACACGTTGAGAATGCGTGGTTGGCAGAGTTGCTATGGAGGCGGGATGAGGAGTTGGGGGAAGCTCTACGGGAGAGGGATCTCCTATGGATGCAGCTAGCGGAGCGAGAGAATGCATTAGCTACTTCTCACCGACAGGATGGAGGTACTGATGCGGCACGAGAGAGGGATCTCCTACGGACACAACTGGTAGAGAGGGATAGGGCTTTGGCGCGGTGTGAGGAGAACTTGGCGATGTATCGCCAATGGGAGATGGACTCGGTGTGGTAGTGGTTAGAGCTAGAGGTAGAGATTAGCCACCTTGGTGGGTGGGTCCCTACATTCAGCACATACGGATCATCGCACCGCTTGAGAGGGAGTGAGACTGAGCAGTCAGCATCCTCTCGACACAGGTGACTAGAGGAGGGGGGGCGAGTAGGCATGATGCGGGGGCTAGCAGCAGTCGCCCTGAGGGGTCCCATAGGACCCACACCACGGGGGGTAGTTCCCGTCGCACCGATCCTACGTGATCATGGTGGCCGATGCCTTAGGCTTGGGATTTTGGATTTTGTTGCGGGGTCAGGGGACCAACTCTTTGTAGCCTATGGGCATTTTTGATGATATATATATATATACCGGCTTTATTTTGTTTATGCACATGTGATGATTTGATTTTATGCATGATGGTTTGATGAATATGGATGTATGCATGTTAATTTATTTTGATGGATGCATATGTTATGATGAATGCAAATGTTTTTTATTTATATGTGATATGCGAAAATGGAATGGATGAATTGAATTTGTGATGTTTTGGAGGTCGCACCATAGACTATTCAGAACTGTATGGCTTTTTGTCCTAGGCGATTGTTGCGGTGAATAGCTTTGTAGGCATACATGTCTTTTTTTGTATGTTATTTTTGTATTTTCTGATGGTGAAGTAAAGCTGAAAAGATATTATAGTTGGTTTAGAATGTAGTTAGGTTTTCTGAGATTCGGATGTTTTAACTAACTAGCCAAGGTTGTACTTTTATCTGACAAGACTTTGAACAAGGTATGAATCGGACTTGTCTTTGACCAAGTTATTTCACATCCCTGTGTGTGCAATTGAGTTCATTTGATGTGGCATTTATCAGGATACCGCCAGTGCCAGATAGGCTGTCAACCAAACCTCTACTGAGGATCACCTAATTAGCTCCACTAACTCCTTTGTTGTATTTAGTCGGATTAATCTACGGTGCAATCTAGGATACCATAAGCTAGCTCATCCACATGCAAACATTGATCTGCACCCAAGTTAATGCGGCAGATATATCGTCATGCGGGAGGTTTGCCACGAGTGACCGATAGGCTATCAACCAAACCGATACTGAGGTTTATCTCATGACCTTCCGAATGTTTGAGAGTTCCAGGGATTCAAGTTCAACTCCCTTCTTTTCTTCAATTGTATTGGGATACTTGCTCTTTTGTAGTGATAAAAATCACTGTTTATTTTTGTTTTATTTGTTTTTCTTTTGAGCAAGGGATTTGGATATGGAGTGATGAAAATCACTGTTGTTTGTGCCTTTTGATGTGTGCACTTTGGGATGTCAAATTTTGGAGTTTTGACTTTTGCAAATTTTTGATGTTTTGCAACTTTTGAGAACTTTGGGATTCATGGGGAATTGGGTAGGGAGGATGCTTGTCCTTTTGCCAACTCTCAGCATTCTTTGGGGTCATTCGCACAGGGGGATGAGCAAGATAACCATTTCTCTTATGGTGACCTGGATTGCTTTGCAGGGGTTCATCTTTCGTTCACACAACTTGGGAATGTTTATGTGTTTTAATTTGTCTTTGGGATGCTACGTAACAAGGTATTTTTCAAGTAAAATTCTACCTTCATAAAATCTGTCTGACTTGGTACAGTATGTGGCTAGACAGCTAATGACGACTGAATGACGAAAAACTCTTGATACATTAGAAACAACTAACTATGATGTGGGAGGATACCGTGAATGGTGGTTATAGGTGATGAGCTATTGATAAAGCAGAAAAATGTAGAAGGTGATGGTTTTTTTTTTTTCTTTTACAGTCTATGGTGCTTTGACCTGTATGACCACAAATATGCAAATGTATGGATGCGATGCTTAATGCAGCTATTATTTTTGTGTTTTGGATGGGTTGATCTTGGTGAGTATGAAAATGGGATGTAAAAAGAGATTTTTAATTTTGTGATGATTTTGAGCATGCACGGAGATGAGATGCAAGTTTTTGTTGTTTTTGATGATTTTATTGTTTTTGATATTTCTTATTTTTCTTTTGACCAAGCGATTGTGGGAACCCTTGGAGCTTTTTGGGATTGACCAAGCGATTGCGGGAATCCTTGGAGCGGTTTTGGGATTGACCAAGTGATTGCGGGAATCCTTGGAGCATTTTGGGATTGACCTTGTTTTGTTGGAGTTTGGGTCGTTTGGTTTTGTGTTGTTTGGGTGCCAAGGTCGGGAATCCTTGGAGTTTTGGGATTGACCAAGTGATTCGGGAATCCTTGGAGCATTTTTGGGATTGACCAAGCGATTGCGGGAATCCTTGGAGCATTTTGGGATTGACCAAGCGATTGCGAGAATCCTTGGAGCATTTTGGGATTGACCAAGCGATTGCGGGAATCCTTGGAGCATTTTGGGATTGACCAAGCGATTGCGGGAATCCTTGGAGCATTTTGGGATTGACCAAGTGATTGCGGGAATCCTTGGAGCATTTTGGGATTGACCAAGCGATTGCGGGAATCCTTGGAGCATTTTGGGATTGACCAAGCGATTGCGGGAATCCTTGGAGCATTTTGGGATTGGCTGCTTTAGATATGGAATGGTCGCAGATGACTGATGTTCAAGGGTTCGAGTTCTTTGACTCCATCAAGGGAAGCTAGCCGGTACGTCTCGGGTCCTATCTTGCTATCAATTACATATGGACCTAACCAATTTGCCGTGAACTTGTCCCTGAGATGGGACGGCAAACTAGAGTTCTGCTGGTTTTCCTTCAAGACCAAGTCACCAACCTGAAAGTCCCTTAGGTGAACTCTCATGTTGTATGCTTTCTTTAGCCACTCTTGATAGATACGTAAATGCTCAAGAGCATTAACACGTCGTTCATCGAGCAACGTAAGCTGGTCTAACCGGGCCTGCCATGCAGTGTCATCATCGATGAACTCTTGCATGGATATGCACAGGGAGGGAATTTCCAACTCAAGAGGCATGATAGCCTCGGAGCCATACACAAGCGAAAATGGAGTTGCCCCAGTGGGTGTCCGAATGCTAGTGCGATAAGCCCACAGGGCAAGTGGGATCTGAATGTGCCAATCCTTATGACTATCTACGACTGTCTTTTTAAGGATAGCAACTAGCGTTTTGTTTGATGCCTCTGCTTGCCCATTTGCCTACGGATAATAGGGTGTTGAAAAACTGTGCTGAATTTTGTACTTTGTGGTCAAAGCACGCACGTCTTTGTTCTTGAATGACGTCCCATTATCCGAGATTATCTTGGATGGAATACCAAAATGACATATGATGTTATGCAAAATGAACTCCACAATGCGGGGTCCAGTCGTAGAGGTTAGCGAAACCGCTTCCACCCACTTGGTGAAGTACTCTGTGGCCATTATGATAAACGTATGATGGTCGGATGACACAGGGGAGATCTTTTCGATGAGATCTAAGCCCCACTACGAAAATGGCCAAGCCGACTGGATCGACTGTAAGGCCTAGGAAGGTACGTGTGTCAAATTAGCATGATGTTGACACTTCATGCACTTCCTCACATATGCGCAACAATCTCGCTCTAAAGATGGCCAATAGTAGCCCATGCGAAGAATGCGCTTGGCGATGGCCATACCACTGAAGTGGCCACCACACGTACCATCATGCGCTTGGGCGATTGCCCAAGTGGACTCTTGCTGGTCCAAGCATCGAAGGAGGATCCCTTCATAGCTACGATGGTACAAAATGTCTCCTAACAAGACATGCTTTGCCGCTTTCTGCTTGAATGCTCGTTTGGCGGCATGCGTCAATCCAAGTGGGAGGTTACCTAGCTTGAGGTAGTCCCTGAGGGGTGAATACCAATCCTGCTGATCAGAAGCCTCGACGGTATGAACAGCCAATCCCTCTTGAAGTTCATCCCTAGCAAAAGCTGAGCGGGAAAGAACTTGTAAGAATAGCGTGGTGTTGCTATTAAGGGGAGTAGGGGAGAACAAGGCCCCCCAGTTGGCATGCTTCAAACAGTCATGGATTCGAGAGAACTTATCCGAGGATGGTTCAATCTGGATCATGTGGATTCCTGGCATTAAATCAGAGCTTGCACGCTCCATCATGGATTGCGATAATGTTTTGACTTGAATGGTTGTCATATCACGAGAAAGGTCTTGCGGGATTAGTGACCCCAAAGAGGCCATAGTGTCTGCAAAATGATTCGATGACCGAGGGAGTGCCTCGATGTCGTACCATTCAAGCTTTGCCAGGAATTTGTCCACAAGGGCTTTGTAGGCCTACAAAGCTGGGCATTTACATTGGAATACCCCTTTGACTTGATTGACGATTAACAGCGAATCACCAAAGATGTTCAATCATTTAATGTTCATGGTGATTGTTGTCTGAAGACCTATGAGCAAGGCTTCATACTCTGCATTATTTTTGGTGCATGGGAAGTCTAATTTAAATGACAAGGGTATTGGAGCCCCTTGCGGTGTGAAGAATACAATTCTTGTGCCACCCCCTTGCTCACATTTAGAACCATCAAAAAATAGGGTTATGTCGGCCTGTGACTCAGGCTCATCAGAATCAGGCGATTTTGAGACATGGAAGACCCCGTCATCGGGTAGTTCTATGACCAGAGGCTGATCATCTTCGATAGGAGCCTCTGCTAGTTGATCGGCTATGACCTATCCTTTGATGGATTTTTGTCCAATAAACTCTATGTCAAATTCTGTCAACAACATGATCCATTTCATCGTGCGGCTACTATGATAAGTATGACTCATCATGTATCGCAATGGATTCTCCTTAGACACAACATACGTCTTGTTGCTCAGCATGTAATGGCACAACTTTTTGGTAGCAAACACCACTGCCAAGCAGAGTTTCTCGACGTATGCATAGTTAAGTTCATAGCTGACCAAGGTGCGGCTAAGATAGTATGTAGCCTGCTCTTTGTGAAGTTCATTCTTCTGGGTGAGCATGGCACCCAGTGCCACCTCAATAGCTGAGATGTATAAGTAGAATGACACTCCTGGTCTCGGCGGTGCCAATACTAGCGGTGAAGCCAAGTATTGCTTGATGTCATCAAAGGCTGACTGGCACTCGTCATCCCAGTGAAATGCTACCCCTTTATGCAATAATTTGTTCATGGGTCGGCACTTGTCCGATAACTGCGCTATGAAGCGCTTGATCGACGCGACCTTACCCTGTAGACTTCTGAGCTGCTTGATGGTAGTTGGGGGAAGCATTTCAAGGATTGCCTTGACTTTGTTTGGGTCTACCTCGATGCCTCATTTTGAGACTATGAAACCCAAGAGTTTTCTAGATGTGACGCCAAATACGCACTTCTTGGGATTCAGTCTGACTTTATGCTCCATGAGGCGATCGAGGATCTTGCTTAAGTCACCGAGATGATTTGGGCGTAAGAGAGACTTGGCCAACAAATCATCCATGTAATCTTCCAAAGTTTTATGCATGTAATCATGGAAGATGTACGTCATGGCACGTTGGTAGGTGGCGCCAGCATTTTTAAGGCCAAAAGGCATGACCTTGTAACAAAATGTCCCCCAGGGCATTGTGAACACCATTTTTAGTTGGTCCTCGGGATTGATACGAATCTGATTGTATCCCGAGAAACCATCCATGAGGGATAGCATTTCGTGACCTGTTGTAGCGTCTACCAATGTGTCGATGCTAGGCAAGGGGAAATCATCCTTAGGACTCACTTTGTTTAGATCTCAAAAATCAGTGCATATGCGAATCCTCCCATCGGGCTTCTTGACGGGCACCATGTTGGACAGCCATGGCGGATAATCCACGCAGATGACAAACTGTGCATCCAACAGTTTTTGCAATTCATCTTTGACCATCAAGGCCATTGTTGGGTGCATCTTGCGTAGTTTTTGCTTAACAAGCTTGACTATCGGATCAAGCATTAAATTATGCGTGACTAGCTATGGATCTAGCCCCGACATATCTCTGTATGACCATGCAAAAACCTCCTTCTTCTCTTTGAGAAGGGCAATGTAGTCGGCTTGCTCTTCGGGGGATAAGCTTACCCCTAGCTTGATAATCTGTGGATTCATTGGATCTGAGCCGATGTCTACGTCAGTCGTCTCCTCGACCGACATGTGGGATCCATCCTCCAACTGGTGTGGAGTCGGGATCAAATGGATATCATTTGTTGAGTTTAAATCATCGTTAGGAACCTCGGGTTCCTCTTCAGCATGGAAGATATCCTGAGTTGGCCCAGGGGTAAAATGAAGCATTTCACCGAACGACCAGTACTCAGATGGGGATGGAGGGGAATCGACGCGATCCCAGTCTATGGCATCTATGTCTAGATACAATGACTATGCCGGATCGGCCGGATTGTGGATGGGGGCGGTTAAATCAATGGAGATCATGTTGATGGAATGATTTTGGTCTCCATTACCGTAGGTGTGGTTCCTCGGACATCTTAGATGTTCTCTATGCTCTGGATCTGGCTCTAGAGGGATGGGCACGAATGGATCGGCCCTATGTGCGGATAGGAAGACAGGGTCTACCCTCGGCACTGATGTCATTATAGGGTCTCGGGGTGGACGGTGCTCATCGTAAACTTGGAGCCACGGATCCAACACTTGGTCCCACCCTGCTGGGTCTACGTACCACTCATGCCCTGGCAGTATGCCCATCTATGCAAATATGTCATTAATCTCCAAGGGGTATCGTTGTTGCATTTGTCGCATGTGGTTGAGATAGGCCATCTCAGTTTCATCTTCCGAATCGCTGTCGGAGATCCAAAAACCTTCATTGGCTCCGACAATTGCGTGAGGCATATGAGGCTCATCTTGTTCAAGCAAATTAATCTGGTCCCATTGCGGTTGTTCCACGCTCCATGGGGGGACATGATTCTCTTGACGCGGCATTGGCTCGATTGGAGCCTCTAGAGGGAACAGAGCCAAAAATATCTCTTGATAGTTATTCATGGGAATCCCCTGTGAGTGATCACTATCGGATTCGAAGGGATCATATGACACTGGTTCATATTCTGATTCATCCTTCGAAGATCCTTCTGGACACTGCTTATACCTTCCTTGAAAATGAGTTCCCAAACTTTTGCCTCTCTCTAGCAAAGGAGAAGGGTTGTTGATGTTAACAAGGGTGGTTGTTGACCATGGGAGGTAATCTCCCAATGTATATGTTGTGTTTGGGTTGGCATAAGGATTTGATGCCAATCCACCCTTGTTGCCTATTCCTAGGCCTTGCATGTTTTCCACCAAGATGTCTAAGGGCAGGGGGTGATTGAACCCTACACCTGACTTGTCATAAGGCATTTGGTATCTTGGTTGGCAAAGGACACGCACTCCTTGCTCATACCTACCTAGTCCGTATCCATGCCAATTGCATTGGCCAAGATATCTCAAAGCGAAGTCCGGGTTAGACAGATAGTTGACATCTTCTACAAAAGGCTCTTCGTCCTCGTCCTTTTGCATGCATGGCTCAGCACCATGGTCAAGGCCCCCATACACAAAATTTGTCTGGTTTGGTGGGTAGCCTAAAGGAACAATTGTACCAATGGGGAGGCGAGGTCTCCCCATGTCTTGCATGGACTCTAGTGCGGGCGTTGCTACAACATTTCGCACTAGATACTCCCCCAGGCCCGTATTGGCCATTTCAACAGTGATTGTTGGTGACTGAGGGGGAGGGAACGGAAGCTCTTCTAGACTCCACTCCATGTCGGGTGGGCTAGGAGCCTCCACTTCCATTTTACTAGGCATCTCTTCGGTAGAGATGTTTGAGACTGATTGTGGCGCCTCTTCCGGAGGTCGTGCCTCCTCCAGGGGTTTCTTCCCTTTGTCCTTCTGTTTGGCCATGATAGGTGGCATCGTTGATGAAGGACCAACTGATGAAGATGGACCTGGCTGGGGTTTTGGTGGATCTATCTTTGGGGATGCTTGCGAAATCGGACCCTGTCAAGATGGATTCAACTGGAAATCCAAATGCGTTGATGGAAGGGTCGATTGTGGCATCAGCTGCACCGCATTGCAGTACTTGAAGGGTTCTAGGTCTGCCGGGACCACATGTACCTCCCCTTCAAATGTATACTTCAGACATTGATGAGCTATTGATGGGACACACTTCATGTCCCTGATCCATGGCCGGCCTAACAAGATGTTGTAAGCCATCTCACCTTCCAAAATATGGCACAATGTTGGTATCATCTTTTGTCCTACTTGAATGGGTAGGATGATTGTGTCGACTGTCGAGCAGATTGCATCGTTAAATGCTCATAGTGTATATGTGGAGGCCGTGATGTGAGATGCCGATAGCTTCAGATGTTTCAATGCCGTTGTAGTAATGATGTTACTAGATGAGCCAGTGTCTACCAACACCCTCTTATAGGGGATCCCGTTGACCCATGCGATAACGTGTAGGGGTGGATCCGCTATGTCATCAACCACTAACTTCACTTCATCTTCCCAAAAAGTGATGACTGGCTCGGTGCATCTTTTGACATGCCCCACAAAATTGTTGAAGGAATTTGATTCCTGGGGCTGCAGCTCGATGGCCTTCAGTATTTCCATAAGAGCCTCCCGATGGGGCATTGATTGTTGAATTAGCTCATATATGGAGAGCCTAGCCGACGTGGTCCATAGACTTTGGGTAAGTCTAGTCCGAATCGTGGCCATGGGTCTAGGCGGAGGCAGCTGCGTAGGGTTCTGTTGAGACTGTGACGTTGATGGAACTTCTCTTGTGGCTGCCATGGGAGCAGCTCCTGGGTATTTCTTGTTCCTAGTCACTATACTTATCATCCCTACATACCCCTGCATGGGGCAATTCTGTTGCACCTCATTGATCTGAAGGGGTTTTGCCTGCGCCTCATGGGCAGGCAAGGGGTCTCTGAAAAATCCCATTTGCTGGTTGTTCGGCGCTACGGGGTTGTCTACAACCAATGTCTTGTTGTCAATCAGGTCTTGTATCAAGCCTTTGAATTTCCAACATGCATTAAGGTCATGTCCCTATCGTCGATGGAATTTACAATACAAGTCCTCCCGGTACCCTTTAGGCTTCGGTGCATTGGGATCTATGGTTTGAATTTCTGGGAGGTTGATCAAATTCATCGCTGACAAGCGGTCAAATAGGGAGTCCCTAGACTCCGTGTAGGGTGTAAACTGTCGCCTAGGGTGACGCTACTGATTTTGCCCCTATTTTTGGTTTTCTCTTTCATAATTGTTAGGGGGCACTACCTGATAGTTAGCCTTTTGAGGTTGTATGTCTTGTGCAGGCTTAGGAACATTTATAGCAACTTGGTTAACCGCAGCGGGTTTTTGTTGCGTAGTCCCTATTTTGGTGTTTTTGTTCCATTCTTTTTTCTTAGGTTTGGCGATCTCGCCATCCTGTATCTTGATCTCTTCGATGATTCTGGCTTGCGCCAGAGCCTCTTCTAAGGTGGCATATTGCTGCAGCTACAATAGCATAGAGATCGATCTCAAACAACTTCTTGAAAACATCTGTGTAAGGTCGGACATAGGGGGAAGGTAGGGTAGCTTGGAAAGCAGAGTCCTCCATCGATTCCCGTAGGCCGCCATAGTCTCTTCCTCATATTGCCTGAGGCTGGCCAAATCACTTAGTGACGCCTTCTTCTTGGTGTTGAAGGCGAAGCATTCGAGGAACGCATCCACTAACTGATCCAAGTTGTTGATGTTGTGCTTCGGTAGTTGGGTGAACCAATCCGAGGTAGGGCCTACGAATGTGGTTATAAAGGTCCTCAGCAACAAAGCATCATTGTCCTGAATGCCAAAGCATTGGCTCAGGAACCTCGTCACATGCTCTTGGGCATCCTCCTCACCTTTAAAGATTGCCAGCTGAGGCAACTTAAAGTGCTCAGGATAAGGGGGTGCAGGCACGGACGGATGCACCGGATGACTACGGAGTTGACGTAACGTGGGCTTTTGGGGCCCAGTAGCTTTGGTTTCCATAGACTCCAAATGCTCTAGCAGTGCCTTATATGCATCAGAAGACTTAATCTCGTCCTCTCTAATTTTCTCCCGTTGTGGGTTGTGGGAGACTTGAGGCCTGTGGAGAGGTGGCCGGATAGCAACCCCTCCGCCTTGATAGGGCATTTCGGCCCGCTCTTCTTCTTGTTCATACTCCTCATAGGCTTCTTGAGGAGTCTCTGGGTGAGACCTATGACCATGAGTGGGTCTCCGCGGAGGGAGCCCATCATTATTCTAGGGAGTGGCCTCCCGTTCAGGTCTAAGAGGTCTTGGAGGCAGCGCTTGGTTAGGTCGCGGGGACCTGTCTTGTACCAAGGGGTTATGCCTCTCATATGGTTCTGCCCTTTGGGTGCGAGGGGTCGGAACCCTCTTCGACATGGTGTTATGCAACAGCTCATCTGTTTGGCACCTAATGCGCTCTTTACTGAGGCGATATAAATGCTCTAGTTGTTGTTGATCTTGCTCAAGCTACGTAATCTATGCTTGGCGGGTGGCATGTCTGGCGACTTCCAGGTCGATCTGTTTTACCATCTTGAGTCTCGAAGGCCTAGATGCCTCTCCCATGCACTTATCTCGGTCATGGTGATCCGAGATCTCTATAGGTCGCTTCCCCCTATCGAGGTTGGCGGCATTTATTCGAGGCTCTGGCCTCGAAGGATGGTTTTGGTACATAGCAGGTGTGGAAGCGCATTGCTCCCATGCTATATATTGCTCTTGAGGAAGATAGGGGTCTTCCTCGTTCTCCCTTTCATAAGTGTGAAAGGGGCGGGCGGAGTTGGCTCGCCCTGTCAGAGGAGCCTTGTGCTCCGAATTTGTCCTATTGTTTTTGACAATGAGAGGAGGCAATGAAGGGATGATATAATCTTGAGGCCTCTCCTCATGGACCCTCTGTCGTTCCAGTGCTTCATCGCACGGTGGCCACTCATATCGAGCTTCTAAGGGAGCCCTTTTATCTATGTTGAGTGCCACATGTAAGGACTCTTCCCGAAAGGGGCTATGACGGACGGGCGTGTCCCCCAATGGGGTGTCCCTATAATTCCATCTTGACCTGGACTGATACGGACTCTCTTGCGGGTTAGGCCACCAAGGCGGTATGACTAAGTCCTTAGGGCTATAGCGGAGGCGACTTGTGCCCCCCCTTGTACACTTTTCGTAGCTTTCGCCCTTGATTGGGCTTGGCTACGTGTGTACACCATGGTGGTGCTTTCCTACAAGCTATGTAGATTTTATCTCTTTTATGATTTTTTTTATTTTTGCTACACTAAACAGAAATGAACACACACATACACAAATGGTGATTATCTCATTTAAAGATTGAGAGTGTGTCCTAAACTTGGTTTAGTGTGTTTTTTATTTTTGTTTTTGTTTTTGAAAGTTTTGAAGAACGTTTAAATGCATAATGAAGGCTCATATGACTCCCATAATTGGTCGCCCCTTCGATATACCATTGCCAGGCCGATATACCAACCTCTCTATATACCCGCCCTTACGAGAGGGAAACTATAGGTACGTGAGAGCAGATGGTACGTGGAACGTAGGCGGTACAAAAGGGGGATTGTCCTGTTTATGACACCTACCATAGAAGACTTATCCTCGTGCGCTGGGAATCACCCCAGCGACA
The DNA here is from genome assembly GCA_028583015.1 of Wollemia nobilis. NCBI lineage: Eukaryota > Viridiplantae > Streptophyta > Pinopsida > Araucariales > Araucariaceae > Wollemia > Wollemia nobilis. Next base: position 6,965,776 of record JAQPPZ010016858.1, on the reverse strand, counting down.
CTCGGTCAGCTTTCGTCAGGATTTACGTCGAGCAACAGTGACAATCGGGGTAAATGGATGCAAAAATCAAGCCAAGGTGGTGATGAAATCCACCGTTGGTCTTGATCAAGGGCTGGGGTTTTACGACCAGCTCCTTGGTTTAAAAATGTTGCGTGAAGTGTGTGTGATTCTTTTTATTTAGAAAAATGAAACATGCAGAAGCAACTACTTTCCCTAAGAAGGCAAAATTGATAGAAAACAAAAACAGAAAAGCAAAAAATGACAGGAACAGTTTAGGACCCTTACCTTTTCTCTGCCTAGACCTGTTGTTTCTGATCCTCGGCCCTGAAACTGCATAGACAAAAATTCATCTCTGGGTGAGATGAATGCCAGAACATGATTCGTCCTGGGCTGAGATGAATTCCAATTCGTCTCAGGGTCAGACGAATTCCAGTACTGTATTCGCCACAGGCTGGAATGAACCATAGTCAGTGTTCAAAAAATGGTACCTGTGAGCACAAAAACACAAATTTTGATCAGTTTCTTGATCTCAAAAAGTAGGGAACAGGGTCCCACCATGATCGCCACTGGAAACACGAGATTCTGGAAGTTGAAAAGAAACACTAAAGCTATGCAATGCAAAACAAAATGTAACGCTTTAATCCTAGAAACTTGAAATGCATGAAATAGGGAAAAGAGACGAATTGAGACGAAATGAAAGAAGTATAGAAAGCACAGCCCTTTTTATTTATACTCTCTCAATATCGGTTACAAAGACGTCTCCTGCCTTTTCAGGGGCTAGGAGCGTTAACATGTTTTGGTTACAATAGTGACTAGTGATCCTCCTTCCGCGTGCCCACATGTAAAATGGGCGGGCCAAAGTGTTGCCACCGCTGGTGTGAATGAATCTTTGATCCTTGCTGCTCCTCCTACATTCAAAGAAACAACAAAATCGTTAGTAGCACTTGTTACAAAGATGAAACGTTTGTTCTCTAAAAACCAATGAAGGATGCATGCATGAAACTGAATAAAAGGATAAGTGAACTGAATCAAAATAGTCTACAAATTTCATAGAAACAAGGGAACATCACCAAAAGGTCACTGCAAATGAAACAGTCGAGGATTTCCTTACTGATTTGAATTCATTCCGGGGCGGGACGGATCCGACTGTAATTCGCTCCGGGGTAGAACGAATCCTCCTGCAACAAAGCGCCGAAGTGATACTGCCCAAAATGTCGCATCTAGGGAGCTCCAAAAGACCTGCAAACTTGGGGTTAGCTAATTGGAGGCATTTTGGGAAGACCCAGATGGTCAGATTTCCCCAATTTGGCCTCCATCAATGGGAATTTGATGCCGCTACCTGCAAGTTAGTGAGGACTACAAAAGCGATAAAACATGGTAAAAATTGATCAAAGCATTGTGAAATCAGAATTACAAGCTATTTAAACAGCATAAGATGGAATGCCAAATAAAAAAATGACAAAAAGAACAATCTGCCATGAATTCCCAATCGTTCTTAAAAAAGAAGATTAGGCTCGCAGCAGTGCGGGGCGCCAGGCGGGCCGCCCACCGTTGGAACCTGATTTCGGCACCAATCCACTTGGGATGGGCCCAAAATCTCTGGTAATGTGTTGTCGACGAATTGGTAGATCGATGTGGTCAAGTGTCGGGTTTTGGATCCGGATTCACACTTCCAATAACCACCCAATGACCTCCCTTGCGAAAGAGATCAAGGATGTGGAAGAGGTGAATCAAAGGTAAAGCGTGGTATCAATTTGGCAGCACTTCGTTGCTTAAAAATGCTTCCAACCTATCTCCTCTTTGGGTGAGGAAGCTCACCAATTTATAGACCCAAGGGGTCTCTTTGGATGGGCATGCAGGGGCGCCACTTGGCGGCCATGCCTTCCCAAGAGGGAGGAGATTCCTCCCTGACTTGGGCTTCCATGACTGCCCTTGTGACAGTCCTCTAACGTTCAATTTGCTCACCTACGTGTGCATGCAAGGCAAGGAGCATTAATTGACTGTCCTTGGCTGCCATTTGGCGCAATTTCTCTTTTTTCCCGTTGAACCTGGAATTCGTCCCATCCTGGAGCGGATTCTGTATTCGTCCCAGGGGAGGACGGATCCCATTTTGAATTCGTCCCAGGGAGGGACGGATTCTGAGCAAAGTGCCTAGAAGGTGTCAAATTGATCTCTGACTTCCCAAAACTACTGTGAGAGTGGTTAGGACCACTGTTTAACCTCTGGGGGCTGCCCTTGGGGCTGTGTGTGTCAATGCGATCAGTGTTTGCAGTCACATAATCGTATTGGTGCTGTTTTGGTGTCTACACTATGTCCCTATCATTTAAATTAAATTTCCCATGCACCAAAAATAATGCAGAGTATGAAGCCTTGCTCATAGGTATTCAGACAACAATCACCATGAACATTAAACAATTGAACATCTTTGGTGATTCGCTATTAATCATCAATCAAGTCAAAGGGGTATTCCAATGCAAATGCCCAGTTCTGCAGGCCTACAAAGCCCTTATGGACAAATTCATGGCAAAGCTTGAATGGTATGACATCGAGGCACTCCCTCGGTCATCGAATCATTTCGTGAACACTATGGCCTCCTTGGGGTCGTTAATATTGCAAGACCTTTCTGGTGATATGACAACCATTCAAGTCAAAACACTATCTCAATTAGTGATGGAGCGAGCAAGCTCCGATTTAACACCAGGAATCCACTTGATCTAGATTGAGCCATCCATGGACCAGTCCTCTCGAATCCACGATCGTCTGAAACACACCAACTGGGGGTCCTTGTTCTCCCCTATTCCCCTTAATAGCAATACAACTTTATTCTTATAAGTTTTCTCCCACTTAGCTTTTGCTAGGGATGAACTTCAAGAGGGACTGGTTGTTCATACCATCGATGCTTCTGATCAGTAGGATTGGTATTCCCCCATTAGCGACTACCTCAAGTTAGGTAATCTCCCGCTTGGATTGACGCATGTTGCAAAATGAGCACTCAAGCAGAAAGCGGCAAAGCATGTCTTGTTAGGGGACATTTTGTATCGTCGTAGCTATGAAGGGATCCTCCTTTGATGCTTGGACCAGCAAGAGTCTGCTTGGGCGATCGCCCAAGCACACGATGGTACATGCGGTGGGCAGTTCAATGGTATGGCCATCGCCAAGCGCATTCTTTGCATGGGCTATTATTGGCCATCTTTAGAGCGAGATTATTGCGCATATGTCAAGAAGTGCATGAAGTGTCAAAACCATGCTAATTTGACACACGTACCTTCCTAGGCCTTGCAGTCGATCCAGTCGGCTTGGCCGTTTTCACAGTGGGGCTTAGATCTCATCGGAAAGATCTCCCCTGTGTCATCTGGTCGTCACACTTTTATCATAATGGCCACAGAGTATTTCACCAAGTGGGTGGAAATGGTTCCGCTAACCTCTATGACTGGACCCCGCATTGTGGAGTTCATTTTGCATAACATTATATGTCATTTTGGTATTCCATCCAAGATAATCTCGGATAATGGGACGTCATTCAAGAACAAAGATGTGCGTTCTTTGACCACAAAGTACAAAATTCAGCATAGTTTTTTGACACCCTATTATCCGTAGGAAAATGGGCAAGCAGAGGCGTCAAACAAAATGCTAGTTGCTATCCTTAAAAAGACAGTCATAGACAGTCATAAGGATTGGCACATTTAGATCCCACTTGCCCTATGGGCTTATCGCACTAGCATTTGGATGCCCATTGGGGCAACTCTGTTTTCGCTCGTGTATGGCTCCAAGGCAGTTATGCCTCTCGAGTTGGAGATTCCCTCCCTACGCATATCAATGCAAGAGTTCATCGATGATGACATTGCACGACAGGCCCGATTAGACCAGCTTACATTGCTTGACGAACAACGCGTTAATGCTCTCAAGCATTTACGTATCTATCAAGAGCGACTTAAGAAAGCATACAACATGAAAGTTCACCTAAGGGACTTTCGGATTGGTGACTTGGTCTTAAAAGAAAACCAACAGAACTCTAGTTTGTCGTCCCATCTAAGGGACAAGTTCACGGCAAATTGGTTAGGTCCCTATGTAATTGATAGCAAAATAGGACCTGGAACATACCGGCTAGCCTCTCTTGACGGAATCAAGGAATTAGAACCCTTGAACATCAGTCACTTGCGGCCATTCCATATCTAAAGAAGCCATAGCCCACCTAAAAGGCTCCAAGGATTTCCCTAATCGCTTGGTCAACCCAAAAAGCTCCAAGGATTTCCCTAATCGCTTGGTCAACCCAAAAGGCTCCAAGGATTTCCCTAATCGCTTGGTCAACCCAAAAGGCTCCAAGGATTTCCCTAATCGCTTGGTCAACCCAAAAGGCTCCAAGGATTTCCATAATCGCTTGGTCAACCCAAAAGGCTCCAAGGATTTCCCTAATTGCTTGGTCAACCCAAAAGGATCCAAGGATTTCCCTAATCGCTTGATCAACCCAAAAGGCTCCAAGGATTTCCCTAATCGCTTGGTCAACCCAAAAAGCTCCAAGGATTTCCTTAATCGCTTAGTCAACCCAAAAGGCTCCAAGGATTTCCCTAATCGCTTGGTCAACCCAAAAGGCGCCAAGGATTTTCCTAATTTCTTGGTCAACCCAAAAGGCTCCAAGGATTTCCCTAATCGCTTGGTCAACCCAAAAAGCTCCAAGGATTTCCCTAATCGCTTGGTCAACCCAAAAAGCTCCAAGGATTTCCCTAATCGCTTGGTCAACCCAAAAGGCTCCAAGGATTTCCCTAATCGCTTGGTCAACCCAAAAAGCTCCAAGGATTCCCATAATCACTTGGTCAACCTAAAAAAAATCTCCAAGGATTTCCATAATCGCTTGGTCAACCCAAAAGGCTCCAAGGATTCCCATAATCGCTTGGTCAAAAACAAGAAAAATTAAAAAAAAAATCAATAAAATCATCACAAATAAACAAAAAGTTGCATCTCATTTCCATGCATACGCAAAAATCATCATAACAGTACAAAGTTTTTTTTTTTGCATCTCATCTGCATATTCACACAAATCAATCCATCAAAAACACAAAAACATATAGCTACATTAAGCATCACATCCATACATTGCATATTTGTGGTCATAAAGGTCAAAGCACCATAGAATATCATTACTTGGCAACAACCATCATCTTCTACATTTTTCTACTTTATCAAATAGCTCATCGCCTATAACCGCCACTCACATTATTCTCCCACATCATAGTCAGTTGTTCCTAATGTATCAAGAGTTTTCGTCATTCAGTCGTCATTAGCCGTCTAGCCACATACTGTACCAAGTCAGACAAATTTTACGAAGGTAGAATTCTACTTGGATCACACCTTGTTACGTAGCATCCCAGCACAAATTCAAAAACATAAAACATTCCCAAGTTGTGTGAACGAAATATGAAACCTGCAATGCAATCCAGGTCACCATAAGAGAAATGGATATCTTGGTCATCCCCCTATGTGAATGACCCCAAATAATGTTGAGAGTTGGCAAAAGGACAAGCATCCTCCCTACCCAATTCCCCAAGAATCCCAAAGTTCTCAAAAAGAAAAAAAAATTGCAGAACATCAGAACAATTTGCAAAAATCAAAACTCTAAAATTTGATATCCCAAAGTGCACACATCAAAAGGCACAAACAATAGTGATTCTCATCACTCCATATCCTAATCCCTTGCTCAAAAGAAAAATTAATACAAAAATAAACAGTGATTTTTATCACTACAAAAGAGCAAGTATCCCAACACAATTGAAGAAAAGAATGGAGTTGAACTTGAATCCATGGAAATCTCAGCATTCCGACAGGTCATGAGGCAAACCTCAGTACTGATTTGGTTGATAGCCTATTGGTCAGTGGTGGTAAACCTCCCGCATGACGATATATTTGCCACATTAACTTGTGTGCAGATCAATTTTTGCATGTGGATGAGCTAGCTTATGGTATCCTATGATAGCACCGCAGATTAATCTTACTAAATACAACAACGGAGTTAGTGGAGCTAATCAGGTGATTCTCAGTACAGGTTTGGTTGATAGCCTATCTGGCACTGGCGGTATCCTGACCAACACCACATATATGAACTCAATTGCAAACATAGGGATGTGAAATAACTTGGTCCAAAACAAGTCCGATTCATACCTTGTTCAAAAGTCTTGTGAGATAAAGTACAGTCATGGCTAGTTAGTTAAAACATCTGAGTCTCAGAAAACCTTAACTACAATTGAAACCAACTTGATATATTTTAGCTTGGTCAAAAAAAAAAAAAAAACATGTATGCCTACAAAGCTATTCACCGCAGCAATCGCCTAGGACAAAAAGCCATAAAGTTCTACACAATCTATGGTGCGACTACCAAACATCACAAATTCAATCCATCCATTCCATTTGCATATCATATAAACTAGAAACATTTGCATTCATCAACAACATATGCATTCATCACTATAACTTAACATGCACACATCCTTATTCATCAACCATCATGCATAAAATCAAATCATCACATGTGCATAAACAAAATCAAGTCTGTATATATATATATATATATATATATATATATCATCAAAAATGCCCAGCAGGCTAAAAAGAGTTGGTCCTCTGACCCCGCAAAAAAATCCAAAATCCCAAAACCCCCCAGCCTAAGGCGTCGGCCACCATGATCATGCAGGATCGGTGCAACAGGAACTACCCCTCGTGGTGTGGGTCCTATGGGACCCCTCACAGCAGCTACTGCTAGCCCCCGCATCATGCCTATGACGAGATGATGCTGACTGCTCAGTACCACTATCCCTCGTCCGACGTGAAGAGCCACCTCTCGAGGGCTCAGGTAACCGCCCATCGAGGCAGATAATCTCTCCCTCCATATCCAGCTGATGTCGAGACCAATATGCCTCCCGCTATGACCAACCTGCCTCCCGTCGTAACCATTCTGTCTCCCATCGATGGTAGTAAGCTACTGCATCATCATGCTATGCCAGCTGCATCCGTAGGAGATCTCTCTCCTATTCAACGCTAGTGTCCCCATCCCCCTAGCGGTGTGCAACAAATGTGCTCTCCTGCTCTGCCAGTTGAGCCCATAGGAGATCCCTCTCTTGCAAAGCTTCCCCCAACTCCTCATCCTACCTCCGTAGTAGCTCCACCAACCGTGCATTCTCAGTGCATACCCGGACTCTGTGTCCTCCGCATCCACCTAAGGCATGGGACTCTCTAGAATAGCAGCCTGCTCTGGCTCCCACTGCTCCGTGATGTCCTGCATCTCCGGCCGATCCGGAACCCCCAAATCCACATCCTCATCCTCCACCTCCACCATATCTACATCCTCTCGAGGAGCTCCCCAATCATCTCCTGGTGCCTTGGCACCCTCCTCACCCACTTTTGCTACCTCTGTGCTTCCCAGTGGCCCCTCTCCCCGCCATCGCCACAGTACCCACCACTGGTCATACTCTATGGTAGTCTCAACGTCATCCATGTTCGGGACGTCGATCATCGCGTCTGAGTCCTCGCCTAGTTCTCTTGTCCCCCCGACGTCGATAGACCACGGGCTCACTAGGCAACCCCTGGTGCACCCCAAACTGTCATGTCACCCGGCTATAAGGGAAGAACTCATGCTCGATCCCATGTCACCCGATCAGCCATCGCTCCCTATGTACCTGTCGGAGCCACTCTCCAGCCTCTGGCCAGGCTGGATAGTCTCGATAAGGGCACCAAGACACCTCCCCTAGAGTAAGCCCAGTGAAGGCATCGACATAGTGCCCTACAACACCTGCCCATCGCCGACTCTGTCCCTACTCCTCAGACCACCACCACAGAGTCGCATACCCTATCTCCTTATCCTCCATATCCACCTGAGTCATCCACGGTAACCCGGCTGGCCTCTCCATCGCTATGTGTTTCCAAGCCCAGCTCTGCAACAAATAGCTATAGTTAATACCCTTTTGCCTCTGACAGCGGACCTCGTACAGCTCACCATAAAGTTGTGCCAGCAACGTCTGCCCCCACCTCATGATCAGCGGTGCCTCTGTTGGGCACTCTACCAGTCGCCAGACCACATCCAGTAGGTTCCATGGGAACCTCGCACCTGACGAGTCGGGTAGTAGCATGTTGGAAATGAGGCCCATCAAGAATGTGTGCCTCACTCCCAACACCCCCCTCTCTCGCCACCATCGGACTAGAATCTCGCCAATCTAGCAGTCGCCCTCTGCCCTCTCCACTAGGCTCTCCACGCCCAGCTCCTCCCCATGCCCGAAGAATCGTATCAGTATAGTTGTTCGCTAGTCACGCGGTGACGTTCTGATCAGTAGTCCATCTATCAAAATCCACAGAAGCCAATAGACATCCTCTAAGGTCACTATCATATCCCCTATTGGGAGATGGAAGGTGTTGGTCCGAGGATCCCACAGGTTGATCAGGGCTAAAAGGTAGGCCCAATCCCTGACCACAGGCTCCATTCGAGCCACCTGCTTGAGCCCAAGGGCATCAATCCAATCCCAGTCAGCCACAATTAGCGCCCCCTGCACTTCAGCAAAAGCAATCGATACACGGTACCGGCTCTTAACAACCTGCAAAAGAAAATAACACAAAAACATTAAAATCATGAAAAAAAAAAAACTGTACAATAATACATGAATATACAGCATTGCCTACCAATGTACAGCAAAAAAACAAAACAAAAATTCAAACAAATTAATTTGTCAGCCCTAGGGTTTCTAATCCTAACTGATATATTTAAAAACAAAACAAAAAAAATTTACAAAACTTAATTTGTCAGTTCTAGCGTTTCTAATCCTAACTAATAAATTAAAAAAAAAAAAAAATTAAAACTTAATTTGTCAGCCCTAGGGTTCCTAATCCTAACTGATAAATTTAAAAACAAAACAAAAAAAAAAAATTTACAAAACTTAATTTGTCAGCCCTAGGGTTCCTAATCCTAACTGATAAATTTAAAAACAAAACTCAAAAAAAAAAAAAAATTGTTAGTCCTAAGGTTTATACAATTGCCAGTCTCGGGATTTCTGTATTTTCAGTTTAAAAAGTCTGTACAAACAGCACAAAATTAAAATAACAGTTTTTAACCTAGGGTTTTCACCTATGTTTTAAAACTGATAAGCTCAGCCTAACAAACTAGGGTTTTTCGTTCCGTTTATCCTAGGGTTTTAGTTAAAAGCAAAAATAAAGATTTTTCACCTAGGTTTTAGCTCCGTCCTCCATTCAATTTTTAGATAAAGTCTTGGTTTGTGTTCAGTTTAGTTTTTAGGGTTTCCATTTTAATTTTGAGAAAATAGCATCACAAAAGAAAAATAAAAAAATAACTTGCAATTTCGAAAACACATAACAAAAGCAATAACACTAAGGAGAACTTACTGGTCTCACTTCGGCTTCGCCGCTCAATCCGGTTTGTGCACTCATGATGTCAGGATAAATTCGACAGCGCTTCGCTTCACAGAATTAACCTCCTCTTCCCCATAGCTCCAAATCGTAAGAAAATTCAGATGCAAATGAGCCCAAACCCTAGTTTTGGCCTTTAAATAAGCCTTTTTAGCTTATATTCATCCCCCCCTGGGATGAGCACTCTGGTTAGCACTCTTCCCACCCTGGGATGAATACTAAGCTAGAATTCGTCCCACCCCGAAACGAATTCAGGGCAAAATTTTCAAAAAACAACAAAAATTGAACAAAAATGCACCAAAATACCTAATAAACTTGCGCGATGAGAGTGCTTTGGCACTTGACATCCCTAGCATGCAAAACAGATGTCAGGGTCACAAATCCTCGCTATCCTATTCCATAATAAGGCTACCATAGCCGGATCGCTCCACGGGAAGACAGATTTTCAAGAATTTCATCCCCAAATGGCGTCAGCAAAAGGGTCAAAAACCCCCCCAAAAATTAGTAATAACAATGCCGAACGAAGGCGCTTTCGCACCTGACATTCTTGGCATCCAAAACAGACGTCGAGGTTATAAATCTTCACCATCCTATTCCCTAAGAATGCCACCATGGCCGGACCGCTCCGCGTGAAGATGGATTTTTGACAATTTCAGCTCCAAAAAGCGTCACCAAAAGGGTTAACACCCGCCAAAAACAGGTCTAAATGTCGGAAAACTGCACTCACATTCAAGGGTAAGAATCTAAAGGCACCTTTGCACAAGTCATCTTGGGTCAAGCAACTCGTCGCTTTTCTCATGAAGGTCATTCCATCATCGATTCATCGCTTGAGGGGGTAGTCACACTTAGTCACCAATCAACAAATACACACCCAATCATGGAACTGGCATGCATTCGAAGAATCATTAGCAAAGACAAATCACGCCCTTGCTTGGGGCAGTAAAAAAGTAGTAATCACAAGCTGATCAATCACTTGGAATTTGTGAATCATGAACTCAAGGTTCCCACAGACAAAAGGTTGCGCCCTTTGCCTATTCATGACCGATCAATGTCCAAGATCAAGTAACACCTCATCGAAAAAGGTTAACACTTGAACTAAGTTCCTTTGCTCATCAGAAGCAAGGATTGAAGAATGCATGCCCCTTTTCATGCTTGGTGCATCAAGAGTTGGTTAGGTTACTAAGAAACCCTAATCATTAATTCTTTGGTTATCTATTTTTGCTTGACACTGCGCCATGCACAGCGCATCCCAAAAAGGGGCATCTGTAGACACCAAAACAGCACCAATATGATTATGTGACTGCAAACACTAATCACTTTGACACACACAGCCCCAAGGGCAGCCCCTAGAGGTCAAATAGTGGTCCTAACCACTCTCATAGCAGTTTTGGAAGGTCAGAGTTCAATTTTGCACCTTTAGGCACTTTGCTAAGGATCCGTCCCACCCTGGGACGAATTCAATCTGGGATTCGCCCCACCCAGGGACGAATTATGAATTTGCTCTGGGGTGGAGCGAATTATAGGTTTGACGGGCAAAAAGTCAAATCTTGACAAATGGTAGCTCAGATCCGCCACCCAATGCTTCCTTCATCGCATGGGAGTATGGGTGAGCATTTTTTAGTGTTAGAGGCATCTGCAAGGTCAATCATGCAGTCCCAATTCAAGTAGGAATCTCCTTCCCCCTGGGAGGGCATGGCTACCATGTGGTGCCCCTGCATGACCATTTAAATAGGCCTCCAGGTCTATAAATTGGTGAGTTTCCTCACCCCAAAAGATACAGATTAGGAGCATTTTAGAGCAACAAAGTGCTGTCATTTTATTTACATGCCTCACACCTTTTGGATTTGCACCTTCCACATCCTTGATCTCCTTTAGAGGGGAGGTCGTTGGGTGACCATTGGTAGGTTGAATCTTGAGCCCAAAACCTGAAATTTGGCCATAGAATACCACCCAATCTATCAACAACACCTTGTAAGGGATTTTGGATCCATCCCAAGTGGATTGGTGCCGAAATCAGGCCCCAAACGGTGGGTGGCCTGCTAGAGCGCCCCACACTGCTACAGGCCTAATCGCCCTTTTTAATAACGATTGGGAATCTATAGCATACTTTTCTTTCAGTCATTTTCATTTCTTGCATTTGATTTCTATGTTGTTTAGGTAGTCTACAATTTTGATTTCATTCCATTTTGATTAATTGCCATTATGCTATCACGTTTTCGCTCTCACTAACTTGCAGATAAGCATCATCAAATTCCTATTTATGGAGGTCAAATTAAGAAAATCCGACCATCTGGGTCTTCCCAAAATTCCCCCAATTAGCTAACCCAAAGTTTACAAGTTTTTTGGAGCTTTCGAGGTAGGACATTGAGACAGTACCTATTCGGCGTTATGTTGTAGGTGAATTCGTCCCACCCCGGAACGAATTCAAATCGGTGAGGAATTTTCGGACTGTTATTTTTGCAGTGCCCTCATGGTGATATCTTGATACTGTTGGCATTTTTGCCACATTGTTTTGATTGTTGCTTATTCATGCATAAATTGTTGAAGTTCTCACTCCTCTGTGTTTCTCTACGAGTTTTGGTGCCAAAACAGCTAAGTCCGAAAACTATCGCGATATCGCGACCAAAAGCAGCATGGAGAGCACGGGTTCAAAACTATCGCGATATCGCGACATGTCGCGCTATCACGGGTTTTTAGAGGAGAGAGAAGCCAAAGTCGGAGAATGTCGCGATATCGCGACGTGTTCCAAAATCACGGTCAAAGTGGTCAACGGAAGCAAAGCAGTAAAGATGTCGCGATTTCGCGACATGTCGCGTTTTCGCGACTTGCGATGGCCATGGAGCAGAGTGATAGAAAATGTCACGATATCGCGACATAATTGAGCAAAGGGCAATGACAATGAACCTCGTCGCGATATCGCGACAGAAAAGTGAACAAGGAGCAAAATGTAGAAACGTCGCGATATCGCGACATGTCGCATTATCGCGGTAAGGATGAAAGAAAAGCATAAGGCATGAAAGACGTCGCGATTTCATGACATTTTTGAAGATGAGGCCAAGCAAGAGGAAGACGTCGCGATATCGCGACAGAAAGCGGCAACACTAGAGAAAGCAAGGAAACGTCGCGATTTCGCGACATATTGTGGAGAAAAGGCTAAATAGAGAAAGATGTCGCGATTTCGCGACATGTTCCGTTTTGCTACTTGCAAGAGGATGAAGGCCAAGGAAGAGAAAACTATCACGATTTCGTGACATGTTGCAGTTTCATGGGTATACAGAAGAGAAGGACACAAAGTAGAAGATGTCATGATTTCGTGACATGTCGCATTTTCACGACGAGAAGCAGTGAGAAAACCAAGCGAGAGAAAGATGTAGCGAAATCGTGACTTGTCGCGTTTTTGCGGTTCGAAACAGCGAAAGGACAACATGGGGAAAGAACGTCACGAAATCGCGACAGGTCATAGTTTCGGGAGCAGAGCAAGGAAGGAGCAGAATAGTACGAAACGTCACGAAATCATGACGCGTCGCGTTTTCGCGACCTAAGGTGACGAAGGAGAACAAAGAGCCAAATACGTCACGATTTCGCGACATGTTTGGTTTTCACGACCCAAAGTGGCAAAAGCGTACGGAGAAGGAAAATGTCACGATTTCGTGACATGTCACATTTTCGCGACCCGTCACGGTTTCACGCCAGAAAGCAGTTCAACGGCCCGATGAAGTATTGCGATTTCCAAGGATTAAAAGCTCTCCAGAATTTAATGTTTTGCTGCTTTCCAATGTGTGCAAGATAGAAGAACGTGCTCAGGCCTGTAGCTTTCGAAGCCACCAGAATTGAAGACGCCTCCATTATTCAAAGCTTCTGTTCATGATTTTCTAACGGTCCAAGCATGCTCCGAGAACGACCATTTAATGAAGACGACCGGTTCCTTGTTTCATTCAATTTCTGATTTCTCCGAGGCTGGTTTAAGGGGATCATTTCCTTATTTCTATTGTATATTTTGTGGATCTCGAGGAAGTCCGTTTCATGTTTTAAATGCTACAAAGAGGCAAGACCTCTATAAATATCAATGTATATCTCAGAAAGAGGCATCGAGAGAGAGACTTTTGCTGAAAAACTTTTCAAGTTCTTTGCATGAATAAAAGATATTTGGCCTCTGGTTTTGCAAGCAACTTTCTGTGTGTTTTTCCTTCTATCTTATGCATTCCTCCTTTACGCTCGTATTTCTTATCTGCTGCTAAATTTGAATTCTACGTCTGAGTTTAAATATTGCTAGTGAGGAAGTGAGTTCTGAATGCGATTCTGGAGGTTATCTGTGCAAGGTTGTAAGTAGATTACGTCGCTATATTTTGTTATATGTTGTTCATGTGCTTGAGGTTATCTGCTGCTAATCTTTCCCGATCTGACAAATTTGGCCTGTGGCTATATTTCCCATTTCTTTCTGCATATTTCCTATTTCTTTCCTGCAACTCTAGTCTTCAAGAACATAAAATTTAGTAAGGGAACCAGCCCTCTCTGGAGATTGGTCCGGGAGACATTTCTTTCTCTCGGCCTTTCAATGTTGGCCGGGTCTAGGGCGCATTTATGTTAAAATCCTTTCCTGTGGCAGATTCGTGACCAACAGTTTTTGGCACGCCCGGTGGGACAGACTGTTTCTGTCTCAGAAAGATCCCATAGTATTGAGGGTTTAATGTTCGCCTTCATGCCGTATAGTTAGAACATTTGGTGACTCTGCAGTACCCAAAAATCTCTGAACGTGGATACAGTGAAAGTTGTACTTCATGATCACGAGATCAAAGTCCAAAAAAGTTGAAAATCTTGTTGAGTTTTTTGAACTTGACAACACAAAAAAAGGTGAACACTCTAGGTTGGTTTCCCCATCGCTTGCATCATCTGCCATATCTACACAAATCCCTGGTATTGTTACTAGTTTTCCATCTTCTCAGTCACATACACTAGTCCCAATGGCCCAGTATCCTCAACCCAGGCAGTTTTCAGCATGGAATAGTTCAGGAGCCTTGAATTTGCAGGCTCAAAATCCAGTTCCCAGAGCTGCTTTGAAAGCCTTGCCAACCTATGATGGTACTGGTAAGACTGCATATGAACATATTCATGATGTAGCTTCTTTGGCAGCCATTCATGATATAACAGATGAAGATGTGATGGTAAAGTTATTAGTGTTATCCTTGAGAGGAAAATTGTTGTACTGGTACCGATCTCTGCAACCAGGCACTATTGCGTCATGGGATCAGCTAGGAGAACTGTTAATTAAGAATTTTCATGAACAGGCTGATCCATTTTCATTGTTGCATCAGTTTAACGCAATTCAGAGGCACCTGCAGGAGGCGATAGCAGATTTCAATGTTCGATTTACCAGAAGCTGGCAGCGAGTGCTTGAAGGTCTTCGCCCTACCCATGAGCAAGCTACGTTCTACTATCTTCGAGCGTTCAACACAGACATTGGCTTGGCGATCAGGCAGTCCAATGTGATGACCTTCCCAGAACTGTTTGAACAAGCACAAAAGGCGGAGGCAGACTTGATTGCAATCGGTAGGCTTCCTCCAAAGGTAACAATGCCCATTTTACCTGATATTCCACAGCATTTATATCCTAGTTCATTTTTGCAATCTATGTCTTCCATGTACCCTGTTCCATCATGGAGCTCCAGTGCACCTCAGATTGCACCCATCCCAGTTCCTCAGCTCCCTACTCCAGCAAATCCCCAGTTGCCTGCACCCAGCATTCTGCCATTCCCCGCTTCCACTTCATTCTCGGCATTACCGGTGCCACCAGCACCTTTGCCCTTACCAGCACCTCCTGCGCCTGTAAATCCTTATCCTTATACGACACTCTTGCAAGAGGTAAAATCTGCCAATTCCGCTATAAGAGCAATGGGCAATAAGATCACACTTATTGAAAGGAAGCAAGCTGAGCGAGATTTCCAGCCCAGGAGATTTCAGCCTCCGTCGATTACTAGAGAACAAGCTGCTTCAACAAGCAAAGCACCCGAGAAGAACCTGACTATTTTGGCAAATGAAGATGCAGTCCTTGCGAGAAAGAACATATTGGTGTTCAACATGTAATGATCCACATGGCGAAGACACTTGCATGGTTCATTTGAATTATGTGCAGACATTGGCCGCTAGCTCTTCGGGAGGGCAAGTCAACATGATCTCTGAGGTAGGTCATAGCTTAATGGTTCCATCTGAAGAACAAGTTTCAGTTCTCACGAGGACTGGAAAGAAGCCTGTCACAGTAGATCCTGCTGAGCTAGAGCCATTAAAAGTGCCAGCTGATTTGAAGAAACAAGTGAAAACTCCTGTGTCAGTATCAAAGCTAGATGCGCCTGTTTTACCAAAAGATCCTGTTCCACACAGAGTACAAGAAAAAGCCACAGCTACACAGGCAAGATCGAAAGCAGAGGAACAAGCAAGAGAAAAGCTGAAGTACCCATCATTGACTAAAAGGTTGAGAGTAGAAGCCACTCAGCAGTATCGGAGCAGATATGACCCCCCCGTTGAAAAGAAGGAATCTGCTACGGTTGCATACAACATTGTCGAAGAATTGAAGAAGATCCCAGCTAAGGTTAGTCTTTATGATGCATTACAATTGCCTGGACAGGTAGATTTATTGCAAGAATCCTTGAAATCTGTGAAGGATAGTGAGAAGAGTCCTACCCAGACAATTTATGCTCAAGCGTTAACCACTTCAATCACTGGCAAGAATAGACCACCCCCATTTTATCTGTCACTTCGAATGGAGGGTTGGATCGTGCATAACTGCATGATTGACTCCGGTGCCGCTACAACTGGTCATGCCAAAGGCGGTTTGCGAAGTTATGGGTATGGAATACACACGAAGTAGCCCTGGAGTCTTGCGGTTGGATGGTACTCCTATGAAAATAGTAGGTGTAATCAAGGATGTCCCGATTGTTTTACATAGTATGCCTCAGATTACGGTCATTCAGGAGATAGTTGTGGTCGATCTAGAACCGTATTTCAGTATGTGCTTATCAAGAGAATTTACTGCTAAGTTGGGAGGCTACCTTTCACTGGATTATTCTCACTTGGAGATCCCTTTTAAAGGAAAGAGAATCCGGATTCATAATGAAAAACCTTCCTCTTTTCATATTGAAAGGTTGGATGAAGCAGGAAAGACCATGCAATCTGTCAACATGCTAACCGAAGAGTTAGAAGGTTCTGATTTGATGAATGAGGTTTTGGATGAGCTTCAGTTGGAAGACGAGTTTTCAATGCTTGATTTCAATGCTATGTTGGAGACCGAAATCGGTTGTTATTCTATCACAAAGCCCGAGGATGGCGCAATGCAGGTATTCCTTAACCAAGATGATCAGAGCTCTGTCCCCGATCAATTATGGAAGTTGTATTTTGATGGGGCAAGATGCAAAAATGGTGCGGGAGCAGGTATTGTTCTGATTTCTCCCTCTGGCTTACAAAGAACATATTCATACCGTCTCACTTGGAATTGTACTAACAATGCTGTCGAGTACGAAGCATTATGCCTAGGCTTGAAAAAGGCAAGAAAATTGGGAATTGAACAGTTGCAGATTTTTGGTGATTCTGAGTTGATTGTAAACCAAGTAACAAACAGGTGTATTTCCAAGCAGCATTATCTCAAAGCATATCGCAACCAAGTGTGGGACCTGTTTGAGTCTTTCACAGCTCTAAGTATTCAAGCCATTTCACGAGAGCTGAATAAGCATGCTGATCTTCTAGCATCTCTTGGAGCAAATTTTTCTCCCATTGAGCAGGTAGTAAAGAAACCAAAAATAGTAAGAATGGTGTACAGGCCTAGTGTCCCAGACAAAGACACTTTCTGGCAAGTCTTCGAGAGCGATGAGCAAATCGTTAACTTTTTTATTCAAGAAGCTGCCACTATCAAAGGAAGAACCTTGGAGCACGAAGAAACCGATGGTCTGATTCAGTTGCGGAATAATCATATTCCGAAAGGTCTTATCACTCTAGAAAGTTTGTTTGATCAGCATGATCGGTCCAAGAAACATCGGATTGAGATCGACAAGAAAGAGTATATGGAGCTGCAGTTGGAACCCAATAAGGTCATTAAGATTGGGACTGATTCTACTCCTAATGAACTGCAAGAGATCAGGCAACTGTGTCAAGAATTTTTTGATATCGTGGCTTGGAGTTACGAGGATCTGAGGGGATATGACAAACAGATTATTCAGCATACTATTGAGTTGGAAGAAGGAGTCAAACCCTTCAGGAAAAAGCAACGACCAGTGAACCCAAAGATTGAGACTCTTATGAGGGCCGAACTTGTGAAAATGTTGCAGGCCAAGATTATATATCCGGTTAAGCACTCGACTTGGGTCGCTAATCTGGTTTCGGTTCGAAAGAAAAATGGAGACATACGACTGTGTGTAGATTTTCAAAATCTGAACCGTGCATCTCTGAAAGATCACTATCCCTTGCCTCGCATTGATCAGATACTTCATGTTGTTGCTGGGGCTCAGCGTTTCTCACTGCTAGACGGTTTCTCTGGATATAACCAGATTTGGGTTAGGGATGAGGACCAGTACAAGACTGCATTCACAACCAAGTGGGGCACTTTTGCTTATCAGCGCATGCCTTTCGGATTGTCCAATGCTGGGGCCACATTCCAGAGAGCCATGGACATTGCATTCGAGGAGCTTTTGAACAAGATTATTGTCATTTATCTTGATGATATGACTGTCTTTTCACATAAACGGGAAGATCATTGTTCTCATCTGAGGCAAATCTTTGGAAAATGTAGAGAGTTTGGTATTTCCATTAATCCAAAGAAGTCGGTTTTTGCAGTGAAGGAAGGTAAACTCTTGGGGCATGTCATTTCAGAAGATGGTTTGGCAATTGACTCATCTCGAGTCGAAGCATTGAAGAAACTGTCGCTCCCTGCCAATAAGAAAGAGCTACAATCTTTCTTTGGGCAGATTAATTTTATCAGGAAGTTCATTTCTGACTTTGCCCAGGTCGTCAAGCCCATGACTGAGTTGTTGAAGAAGGACGCAGAATTTAAGTGGACGACTCAGAGGAAGGAGGCATTCCAGGAAATTAAGGACAGAATAGCGCAGGCTCTTGTATTAATTAATCCTGATTATTCGAAAGATTTCATTCTGTATGCAGTTGGAGAAGATGAGAGCTATGCCGCAGTACTCACACAGAAAGGAGACGATGGGAATGAAAGGCCCATTGCTTTCCTTAGTCAGGTTATCTTACCTCATGAGGCAAGATATAATTTCATTGAAAAGCAGGTATATGCTGTCATGAAGTCTCTTAAGAAATTCAAGCACTTCATATCTCGAGTAGGACAATCGTCTATGTTATACATCCCGATGTAAGGAATTTCATCATTCGGGGTGAGATGGGTGATAAACACGTTGGTTGGGTCACAAAAATTCAAGAATTTTATGTTGAGATTCATCCGACCAAGGCTGGTGCGGGGTAAGGCCTTATGCCGACACTTAGCAAAGACTACAGCATCTGGGATAGTTGATTATCAAGCAGATGATCTTGCTTGGAGATAGGAATCTGGTGAACCTCTTAGTACAAGGACAAGATTGGGCTGATGACCTGATTAGCTATTTCACAACTGGCAGATGCCCTTCATAGTTAAATGCCTCACAACGGAGAAGGTTTCGCCTGCAAGCTCTCAGGTATGCGTTGCTGCCCGAAGGATTGTTTTTCAAGAATATTGATGGCGTTCTTTTAAGGTGTGTCAAGGAATCAGAGAAGGCTAGACTCCTGGAGGAGTTTCATTCTGGCATATCAGGAGGACACTATGCGGGTAGACCAATGGCTTTAAAAATTATTCGGGCTGGTTACTATTGGCCAAGGGGGGGGGGGGGGGGGGGGGGGGGGGGGGGGGGGGGGGGGGGGGGGGGGGGGGGGGGGTGCCCCCCCCCCGGGGGGGGGGGGCTTTTGGGGGGGGGGGGGGGTTTTTGGGGGTTTGAGAATTTTAGCTGGGGGGGGGGGGGGGGGGGGGGGGGGGGGGGGTGGACACAAGTATATCTTGACGGCTATAGATTATTTCATGAGATGGTCTGAGGCTATTCCAACCAGGGTTGCAAATCAAGATGTGGTGATCTCTTTCATTGAAGGGCTGATCACACGTTTTGGCGTTCTTGATGCTATTATCACAGATAACGGAACTCCATTCGTTGGAGCTGAGCTAGCAGAATTTGCAAACAAGTATGGTGTTTTCTTGAAGACATCCTCTAACTATTACCCTCAGGGGAATGGCTTGGCGGAGTCCACAAACAAGAACTTGCTATGGATTTTGAAGAGATCCTTGGGGGATAACAAGAGATCATGGCACCTTCTGCTGAATCAAGCCTTGTGGGCAGATAGGATTTCAATCAAGAAGTCTATCAAGACTTCACCATATGCCCTGGTATATGGAAAAGAGGCAAGGTTGCCTGTTCATCTAGAATTGCTAGTATTGCAGCAGTTGCAGGGATTTCGGGATGATGAAGCGAGATATGGATTCCATGGATATGCGGTTGGCTCGGTTGTTGCGAGTTGGAAGAGCAACGTTCTTTGGCCTATGAGGAGTTTGCTAAGCATACACTAGTTGTTTCAAAATGGTTCCATAAAAATTCCGCTGATCGTCCACTCAAGGTGGGTGATTTGGTCCTGAAATGGAATGAAAGGAAAGCCAAGCCAGGAATGCACAAGAAGTTTGACGCTCTATGGGAGGGTCCATTCCGCATTGTCAGTGCCGGTGCAGCAAATTCGTTTCATCTGGAAGATTTGGATGGCAGCCCACTTCCTATTTCAGTGAACGACTTTCATCTGAAAGCCTACACTCCATGAAGTATGAGTCCAGTATTACCTTGTACAGTTATTTTGCTTTTGTAAAAAAAAAGAGAAAACAGAAAAAAAAAAAATTGTTGAGTTCCTCTGTGTACACAGATTACCAACTTCGGCTCTTTTTGCATGCGAGCCCGTAGGTACGTTTATTTCTTTCCTTTTTCCTCTTCCTTCCCAACAGATAGTGGCTTCCATCAATTTCTTCCTTCCACTCCCTTATTTTCATTCCCTTCCTCTCTCACTTCCTCTTCCCCCATCCGTAATTAAGCCACTACTGTTGTTTCTACTCCCCTCTCTGATATTCCCGCTTCTTCTTTTCCTTTTCTTCTAATCCATTGTCATTTCAACATTTATCCACAGTTTCCACCGCTTTCATCATCCCATCCACTTCCATTCCATTATTCATTTTTCCTCCATCCCCGCAGCTGGTGACACAGTAGCTCCCTCTTCAGTTGTTGTATCTACCGCTTTCACTCCTCCATCTTCGACCATTCCATCATTCCACATTCCCATTCCATGGCCTGCACATTTGCTGGCCATCACTCCATTCATTCCGTTCATTTCCATTTTTGCAACCCAGGTGCTTTCATCACTATCATGGAGATCCTTTTACAGCACCCGATGATTACCCAGCTCGACCGAGCTAGGTGCAATGCAGATCCACTTGAGTGCCAAATATCAGCAAGAGTTTGTTGCAGCAGTCCACAGAGATGTCTCCCATCAGTCAGCATTCTGTTCCTCCAGTTTTTCTTGACTCTGTTGCCCAATGGATTCAGGCCTGGGATTCGTGCATACAGCAGAACTGTATACCCCGTGAGCCGCCAAGAATGTTGGCATTTTTGCCACATTGTTTTGATTGTTGCTTATTCATGCATAAATTGTTGAAGTTCTCACTCCTCTGTGTTTCTCTACGAGTTTTGGTGCCAAAATAGCTAAGTCCAAAAACTATCGCGATATCGCGACCAAAAGCAGCATGGAGAGCACGGGTTCAAAACTGTCATGATATCGCGACATGTCGCGTTATCATGGGTTTTTAGAGGAGAGAGAAGCCAAAGTCGGAGAATGTCGTGATATCGTGACGTGTTCCAAAATCATGGTCAAAGTGGTCAACGGAAGCAAAGCAGTAAAGATGTCACGATTTCGTGACATGTCGCGTTTTTGCGACTTGCGATGGCCATGGAGCAGAGTGATAGAAAATGTCATGATATCGTGACATAATTGAGCAAAGGGCAATGACAATGAACCTCGTCATGATATCGCGACAGAAAAGTGAACAAGGAGCAAAATGTAGAAACGTCGCGATATCGCGACATGTCGCATTATCGCGGTAAGGTTGAAAGAAAAGCATAAGGCATGAAAGACGTCGCGATTTCGTGACATTTTTGAAGATGAGGCCAAGCAAGAGGAAGACGATCGCGATATCGCGAGAAAGCGCAACACTAGAGAAAGCAAGGAAATGTCACGATTTTGCAACATATTGTGGAGAAAAGGCTAAATAGAGAAAGATGTCTTGCATACTTGCAAGAGGATGAAGGCCAAGGAAGAGAAAACTATCACGATTTCGTGACATGTTGCGATTTAGGGTATAGGAAGAGAAGGAAGAAAGTAGAAGATGTCACGATTTTGTGACATGTCGCATTTTGCGATGAGAAGCAGTGAGAAAACCAAGCGAGAGAAAGATGTAGCGAAATCGTGACTTGTCACGTTTTTGCGGTTCGAAACAGTGAAAGGACAACATGGGGAAAGAACATCGTGAAATCGCGACAGGTCATAGTTTCGGAGCAGAGCAAGGAAGGAGCAGAATAGTACGAAATGTCATGAAATCGTGATGCGTCGCGTTTTCGCGACCTAAGGTGACGAAGGAGAACAAAGAGCCAAATACGTCACGATTTCGCGACATGTTTGGTTTTCGCGACCCAAAGTGGCAAAAGCGTACGGAGAAAGAAAATGTCACGATTTCGTGACATGTCACATTTTCGCGACCCGTCATGGTTTCGTGCTAGAAAGCAGTTCAACGGCCCGATGAAGTATTGCGATTTCCAAGGATTAAAAGCTCTCCAGAATTTAATGTTTTGCTGCTTTCCAATGTGTGCAAGATAGAAGAACGTGCTCAGGCCTGTAGCTTTCGAAGCCACCAGAATTGAAGATGCCTCCATTATTCAAAGCTTCTGTTCATGATTTTCTAACGGTCCAAGCATGCTCCGAGAATGACCATTTAATGAAGACGACCGGTTCCTTGTTTCATTCAATTTCTGATTTCTCCGAGGCTGGTTTAAGGGGATCATTTCCTTATTTTTGTTGTATATTTTGTGGATCTCGAGGAAGTCCGTTTCATGTTTTAAATGCTACAAAGAGGCAAGACCTCTATAAATATCAATGTATATCTCAGAAAGAGGCATCGAGAGAGAGACTTTTGCTGAAAAACTTTTCAAGTTCTTTGCATGAATAAAAGATATTTGGCCTCTGGTTTTGCAAGCAACTTTCTGTGTGTTTTTCCTTCTATCTTATGCATTCCTCCTTTACGCTCGTATTTCTTATCTGCTGCTAAATTTGAATTCTGCATCTGAGTTTAAATATTGCTAGTGAGGAAGTGAGTTCTGGAATGCGATTCTGGAGGTTATCTGTGCAAGGTTGTAAGTAGATTACGTCGCTATATTTTGTTATATGTTGTTCATGTGCTTGAGGTTATCTGCTGCTAATCTTTCTCGATCTAACAAATTTGGCCTGTGGCTATATTTCCCATTTCTTTCTGCATATTTCCTATTTCTTTCCTGCAACTCTAGTCTTCAAGAACATAAAATTTAGTAAGGGAACCAGCCCTCTCTGGAGATTGGTCCGGGAGACATTTCTTTCTCTCGGCCTTTCAATGTTGGCCGGGTCTAGGGCGCATTTATGTTAAAATCCTTTCCTATGGCAGATTCGTGACCAATAATACCCTTGTCAAATTTTCATAGCATTTGGACTTGTTTTAGTCTTAGTTTAATTCATTTTTCTCATTCACTTAGTGTAGGCTTGGGGATTGCATGCTTTGTTCCATCCGCAGGTGCTACTGATCATTTCTTGTTCATTTTGAACACAAGGTTTGGACGTCGTAGGAGCAACGAGGAGTCCAGATTCATCAACGCAAGCGATGGCAACATTTGGTCCGTCCATTTTACATGTGGGCACGCGAAAGAAGGAAAGGTGCCCATGGATGTAATTAGAAAGAATGCTTAAACGCTCCTAGCCCTTGGAAGGGGAGGATGTGCATTGTAACCGAGTTTGAAACATATCAATGAAAAGGGCTGTCTTTCTTTAATTCACATTTGTTCCTGTTCGATTCGATCATGGTTTTCCCTCTTTTCATGCACTTTCAAGTTTTTAGGATTTAGCGCTAAGTTCGGTTTCTTTGTTTGCATATCGCATGTTAGCTTTCCCTATTTGCTTCCATATCCTCGTGCTTTCAGGATCACCTTATTAGATCCACTAAATCCTTTGTTGTACTTAGTCAGATTAATCAGTAGTGCTATCGTAGGATACCATAAGCTAGCTCATCCACATGCAAATATTGATCTGCGCACAAGTTAATGTGGCAAATATATCGTCATGCGGGAGGTTTACCACCAGTGACCAATAGGCTAAACCAAACCGATACTGAGGTTTGCCTCATGACCTATCAAAATACTAAGAGTTCCAGGGATTCAAGTTTGACTCCCTTCTTTTCTTCAATTGTGTTGGGATACTTGCTCTTTTGTAGTGATAAAAATCACTATTTATTTTTGTATTATATTTTTCTTTTGAGCAAGGGATTAGGATATGGAGTGATGAGAATCACTATTGTTTGTGCCTTTTGATGTGTGCACTTTGGGATATCAAATTTTGGGGTTTTGAATTTTGCAAATTGTTCTGATGTTTTGCAACCTTTTGAGAACTTGGGATTCTTGGGGAATTGGGTAGGGAGGATGCTTGTCCTTTTGCCAACTCTCAGCATTCTTTGGGGTCATTCGCACAGGGGGATGAGCAAGATAGCCATTTCGCTTATGGTGACCTAGATTGCTTTGTAGGGTTCATATTTCATTCACACAACTTGGGAATTTTGTTATATGTTTTAACTTGTGCTGGGATGCTACGTAACAAGGTGTGATCCAAGTATAATTCTACCTTCGTAAAATCTGTCTGACTTGGTACAGTATGTGGCTAGAAAGCTAATGACGACTGAATGATAGAAACTCTTGATACATTAGAAACAACTGACTATGATGTGGGAGAATAACGTGAATGGTGGTTATAGGCGATGAACTATTGATAAAGCAAAAAATGCGAAAGATGATGGTTTTTGCCAAGTAATGACAGTCTATGGTGCTGCGACCTGTATGACCACAAATATGCATTGTATGGATGTGATGCTTAATGCAACTATATATTTTTGTATTTTTGAGGGATTGATGTTTGTGAGTATGCAGATGAGATGCAAAAGAACTCTGTACTGTTATGATGATGTTGCGTATGCATGGAAATGAGATGCAAATTTTTGTTATTTTTGATGATTATATTGTTTTTGAATTTTTCTTGTTTTTGACCAAGCGATTATGGGAATCCTTGGAGCATTTTGGGTTGACCAAGCGATTATGGGAATCCTTGGAGCTTTTTGGGTTGACCAAGCGATTATGGGAATCCTTGGAGCTTTTTGGGTTGACCAAGCGATTATGGGAATCCTTGGAGCTTTTTGGGTTGACCAAGCGATTATGGGAATCCTTGGAGCTTTTTGGGTTGACCAAGCGATTATGGGAATCCTTGGAGCTTTTTGGGTGGGCTATGGCTCCTTTAAATATGGAATGGCCGCAAGTGACTGATGTTCAAGGGTTCTAGTTCCTTGATTCCATCAAGAGAGGCTAGCCGGTATGTTCCAGGTCCTATTTTGCTATCAATTACATATGGACCTAACCAATTTGCCATGAACTTGTCCCTTAGATGGGATGGCAAACTAGAGTTCTGTTGGTTTTCTTTTAAGACCAAGTCACCAATCCGAAAGTCCCTCGGGTGAACTTTCATGTTGTATGCTTTCTTAAGTCGCTCTTGATAGATACGTAAATGCTCGAGAGCATTAACGCGTCGTTCGTCAAGCAACGTAAGCTGGTCTAACCGGGCCTGCCGTGCGGTGTCATCATCGATGAACTCTTGCATTGATATGCGTAGGGAGGGAATCTCCAACTCGAGAGGCATGACTGCCTCGGAGCCATACACGAGCGAAAATGGAGTTGCCCCGGTGGGCGTCCGAATGCTAGTGCGATAAGCCCATAGGGCAAGTGGGATCTGGATGTGCCAATCCTTATGACTATCTACGACTGTCTTTTTAAGGATAGCAACTAGCATTTTGTTTGACGCCTCTGCTTGCCCATTTGCCTACGGATAATAGGGTGTCAAAAAACTATGCTGAATTTTGTACTTTGTGGTCAAAGCACGCACATCTTTGTTCTTGAATGACGTCCCATTATCCGAGATTATCTTGGATGGAATACCAAAATGACATATGATGTTATGCAAAATGAACTCCACAATGCGGGGTCCAGTCGTAGAGGTTAGCGAAACCGCTTCCACCCACTTGGTGAAATACTCTGTGGCCATTATGATAAACGTGTGATGGCCGAACGATGCAGGGGAGATATTTTTGATGAGATCTAAGCCCCACTATGAAAATGGCCAAGCCAACTGGATCAGCTGCAAGGCCTAGGAAGGTACGTGTGTCAAATTGGCATGATGTTGACACTTCATGCACTTCCGCACATATGCACAACAATCTCGCTCTAAAGATGGCCAATAATAGCCCATGTGAAGGATGCGCTTTGCGATGGCCATACCACTGAAGTGGCCACCGCATGTACCATCGTGTGCTTGGGTGATTGCCCAAGCAGACTCCTGCTGGTCTAAGCAACGAAGGAGGATTCCTTCATAGCTACGATGGTACAAAATGTCTCCTAACAAGACATACTTTGCCGCTTTCTACTTGAGTGCTCATTTTGTGGCATGCGTCAATCCAAGCGGGAGGTTACCTAACTTGAGGTAGTCCCTAATGGGGGAATACCAATCCTGCTGATCAGAAGCCTCGATGGTATGAACAACCAATCCCTCTTGAAGTTCATCCCTAGCAAAAGCTGAGCGGGAGAGAACTTGTAAGAATAGCGTTGTGTTGCTATTAATGGGAGTAGGGGAGAACAAGGACCCCCAGTTGGCATGTTTTAGACGATCATGGATTCGAGAGAACCTGTCCATGGATGGCTCAATCTGGATCAAGTGGATTCCTGGCATTAAATCAGAGCTTGCTCGCTCCATCGCTGATTGCGATAGTGTTTTGACTTGAATGGTGGTCATATCACCAAAAATGTCTTGCGGGATTAGTGACCCCAAAGAGGCCATAGTGTCCACAAAATGATTCGATGACCGAGGGAGTGCCTCGATGTCGTACCATTCAAGCTTTGCCAGGAATTTGTCCACAAGGGCTTTGTAGGCCTACAGAACTAGGCATTTGCATTGGAATACCCCTTTGACTTGGTTGACAATTAACAGCGAATCATCGAAGATATTCAATCATTTAATGTTCATGGTGATTGTTGTCTGAAGACCTATGAGCAAGGCTTCATACTCTGCATTGTTGTTGGTGCATGGGAAATTTAATTTAAATGATAGGGGCATAGGAGCGCCCTACGGTGTGAAGAATACTATTCCCATGCCACCACCTTGCTCACATTTAGAACCATCAAAAAATAGGGTTATGTCGGCTTGTGACTCAGGCTCGTCAGAATCTGGTGATTTTGAGACATGGAAGACCCCATCATCGGGTAGTTCTATAGTCAGAGGTTGGTCGTCTTTGAGAGGAGCCTCTACTAGTTGATCGGCTATGACCTGACCTTTTATGGATTTCTGTCCGATAAATTCTATGTCAAATTCCATCAACAACATGATCCATTTTGCCATGCGACTACTATGATAAGTATGACTCATCATGTACCACAATGGATTCTCCTTAGACACAACATACATCTTGTTGCTCAGCATGTAATGGCATAGCTTTTTGGTAGCAAACACCACTACCAAGCAGAGTTTTTCAACGTATGCATAGTTAAGTTCATAGCTGACCAGGGTGCGGCTAAGATAGTAAGTAGCCTATTCTCTATGAAGTTCATTCTTCTAGGCTAACATGGCTCCCAGTGCCACCTCAGTAGCTGAGATGTATAAGTAGAATGACACTCCTGGTCTAGGTGGTGCCAATACTGGTGGCGAAGCCAAGTATTGTTTGATGTCATCAAAGGCTGAATGGCACTCGTCATCCCAGTGAAATGCTACCCCCTTGTGCAACAACTTGTTCATTGGTCGGCACTTGTCAAATAGCTGCGCTATGAAGCGCTTGATCGACGTGACCTTTCCTTGCAGGCTTCTGAGCTGCTTGATGGTAGTTGGGGGAACCATTTCAAGGATTGCCTTGACTTTGTTTGGGTCCACCTCGATGCCTCATTTTGAGACTATGAAACCCAAGAGCTTTCCAGATGTGATGCCAAAAATGCACTTCTTGGGATTCAATCTGACTTTATGCTCCATGAGGTGATCGAGGATCTTGCTTAAGTCATCGAGATGATCCGGGCGCAAAAGAGATTTGGCCAACAAATCATCCATGTAATCTTCCAAAGTCTTGTGCATGTAATCATGGAAGATGTATGTCATGGCACGTTGGTAGGTGGCGCCAACATTTTTAAGGCCAAAAGGCATGACCTTATAACAAAATGTTCCCCAAGGCGTTGTGAACGCCATTTTTAGCTGGTCCTCGGGATTGATACAAATTTGATTGTATCCCGAGAAACCATCCATGAGGGAAAGCATTTCGTGACCCGCTGTAGCATCTACCAATGCGTCGATGCTCGACAAGGGGAAATCATCCTTAGGACTCGCTTTGTTTAGATCTCAAAAATTAGTGCATATGCGAATCCTCCCGTCGAGCTTCTTGACGGGCACCATGTTGGACAACCATGGTGGATAATCCATGCAGATGACAAACTGTGCATCCAACAACTTTTGCAATTCATCTTTGACCATTAAGGCCACTATTGGGTGCATCTTGCATAGTTTTTGCTTAACTGGCTTGACTGTCGGATCAAGCGTTAGATTATGCGTGACTAGCTACGGATCTAGCCCCGACATGTCTTTGTATGACCATGCAAAAACCTCCTTCTTCTCTTTGAGAAGGGCAATGTAGTCGGCTTGCTCTTCGAGGGATAAACTTACCCCCAGCTTGATGATCTATGGATTCATTGGATCTGAGCCGATGTCTACGTCAGTCGTCTCCTCGACCGACATGTGGGATCCGTCTTCCAACTGATGTGGAGTTGGGATCAAGTGGATATCATTTGCTGAGTTTAGATCATCGTTAGGAACCTCGGGTCCCTCTTCAGCATGGAAGATATCCTGAGTTGGCCCAGGGGTAAAATGGAGCATTTCATCGAAAGGCCAGTACTCGGATGGGGATGGAGGGGAATTGACGCGATCCCAGTCTATGGCATCTATGTCTAGATACAATGACTATGCTGGATCGGCCGGATTGTGGATGGGGGTGGTTAAGTCAATGGAGATCATGTTGATGGAATGATTTTGGTCTCCATTACCATGGGTGTGGTTGCTCGGACATCCTAGATGCTCTCTATGCTCTGGATCTGGCTCTAGAGGGACGGGCACGAATGGATCGGCCCTATGTGCGGATAAGAAGACAGGGTCTACCCTCGGCACTGATGGCACTATAGGGTCTCTAGGTGGAAGGTGCTCTTCGTATGCCCAGAGTAGCGGATCCAACACTTGGTCCCACCGCACTGGGTCTACGTACCACTCATGCCCAGGCCTTATGTTTAATTGTTCAAATATGTCGTTAATCTCCAAGGGGTATCGATGTTGCATCTGCCGCATGTGATTAAGATATGCCATCTCTGTTTCATCTTCATAATCACTATCGAAGATCCAAAGGCCTTCGTTGGCTCCAACTGCTTGTGGCATTAAAGGCTCGCCTTGCTCAAGAAAATTGATGTGGTCCCACCTAGGTTGTTCCGCTCTCTACGGGGGGACTTGATTTCCTTGGAGCGGCGCTTGCTCGATGGGAGCATCCAAGGGGAACATTGTCAAGAGGCTTTCTTGATAATCATCCATGGGGATCACCTGTGAGTGATCGCTATCTGATTCGAAGGGGTCATATGATGCTAGTTCATACTCTGATTCATCCTCTGAGGACCCTTCTTGACATTGTCTAGACCCTCCTTGAAAATGAGCTCTCGAGCTTTCTCCTCTCTCGAGCGAAGGGAAGGGATTGCTAGAGCCAACAAGGTTGATTGTCGTTAATGGGAGATAATCCCTCAATGTATATGTGGTGTTAGGGTTGGCATATGGATCCGATGCCAATCCCCCCTTGTTGCCTATCCCTAGGCCTTGCATGTTCTCCACCAAGATGTCCAAGGGGAGGGGGTGGTTGAACCCTACTCCGACTTGTCATATGGCATTTGGTATCTTGGTTGGCAAAGAACACGTATCCCTTGCTCATATCGGCCTAACCCATATCCGTGCCAATTGCATTGGCCAAGGTATCTCGGAGCAAAGTCTGGGTTAGACAAATAGTTGACATTTTTAGCAAAAGGCTCTTCGTCTTCGTCCTCTTGCGTGCATGGTGCAACGCCATGATCAAGGCCCCCATACACAAAATTTGTCTGGTTCGGCGGGTAGCCTAGGGGAACAATAGTGCCAATGGGAAGGCGAGGTCTCCCCATGTCTTGCATGGACTCTAGTGCGGGTGTTGCTACAATATTCTGCACCAGATACTCCCCCAGGCCCGTATTGGCCATTTCAACGGTGATCGTTGGCGGTTGAGGGGGAGGGAATGGAAGTTCTCCTTGAGTCCACTCCATGTCGGGTGGGCTAGGAGCCTCGACTTCCATTCGGCTAGGCATCTCCTCGGTAGAGATAGTTGATACTGATGGCAGTGTCTCTTCCAAAGGTTTTGCCTCTTCCAGGGGTTCCTTCCCTTTGTCCTTCTGTTTGGCCCCCATAGATGGTGTCGTTGGTGGAGGACCAGATGATGAAGATGAACCCGGCTGGGATTTTGAAGAACTTGTTAATGGGGATGCCTATGGAATCAGACCCTGTTTAGATGGATTTAACTAGAAATCCAAATGCGTTGATGGCAGGGTCGATTGCGGCATCAGCTGCACCGCATTACAATACTTGAAGGGTTCCAAGTCCGTCGGGACTACATGCACCTCCCCTTCAAATGTATACTTTAAACATTGGTGAGCTATCGAAGGGACACACTTCATGTCCCTGATCCATGGCCGGCCCAACAAGATGTTGTAGGCCATCTCACCCTCCAATACATGGCACAATGTGGGTATGGTCTTTTGTCCCACTTGGATTGGTAGGACTATTGTGCTGACTATCGAGCAGATTGCGTCATTGAATGCTCGTAGAGTGTAGGTGGAAGCTGTGATGTGAGATGCGGGCAACTTCAAATGTTTGAGAGCCACGGTTGTGATGATGTTGCTAGACGAGCCAGTGTCTATCAACACCCTCTTGTATGGGATCCCGTTGACCCGCGCGATAACGTGCAGGGGTGGATCCGCCATGTCATCGATCATTGATCTCAATTCGTCTTCCCGAAATGTGATGACCGGCTCGGTGCATCATTTTACATGCCCCACAAAGTTGTTGAAAGAATTTGTCTCATGGGGCTGCAACTCGATGGCTTTCAAAATCTCCATTAGAGCTTCTCGATGGGGCGTAGATTGTTGTATAAGCTCGTATATGGAGAGCCTAGCCGAGGTGGTCCTCAAACTCTGAGTTAGTTTGGTCCAAAGTGTGGCCACCGGCTTAGGTGGAGGAGGTTGTGCAAGGTGCTGTTGTGGTTGCGATGTTGTTGGCACCTCTCCTGCCGCTGCCGCAGGAGCATTCGTGCTCGGATACCTCCTATTTTGAGTCACTATACTGATCATCCCTACGTATCCCTGCATGGGGCAGTTCTGTGTGACCTCGTTAACTTGTAGGGTCTTTGCCTACGGAGCATGAGCAGGCAAGGGGTCTTTGAAGACCTCCATTTGTTGATTGCTTGGTGCGACGGGATTATCCACCGCTAGTGTCTTGTTATCAATTAGGTCTTGCACCAAGCCCTTAAATTTCCAATAGGCATTTAGGTCATGTCCCTACCGCCTATGGAACCTATAGTACAAGTCCTCTCTATACCCCTTAGGCTTGGGTGCGTTGGGATCTATAGTCTGAATCTCTGGCAGGTTGATCAGGTTTGCCGCTAACAAGCGGTCAAACAAGGAGTCCCTGGACTCTGTGTAGGGTGTGAATTGTCGCCTAGGGCGACGCTGCTGATTCTTCTCTTGCCTCTGATTTTCTCTATCATAGTTTTTGGGAGGCACTACCTGATAATTAGCCTTTTGAGGCTGAGTTGCTTGCGCAGGTTTAGGGACATTGATTGCAACTTGGTTAACCACAGCGGGTTTTTGTTGCGTGGTCCCAGCTTTAGTGTTTTTAGTCCACTCTTTTTTCTTAGGCTTGGCTATCTCGCCATCCTGTATTTTGATCTCTTCAATAATTTTGGCTTGTTCCAGAGCTTCTTCTAGGGTGGCATATTGCTGCAGCTTGCAATAGCATAGAGATCGATCTCAAACAACTTTTGGAGAACATCTGAGTGAGGTCGGACATAGGAGGGAGGTAGGGCAGCTTTGAGAGCAATGTCCTCCATCGATTCCCGTAGGCCGCCATGGTCTCCTCCTCATACTGCTTGAGGCTGGCTAAGTCACTTAGTGATGCCTTCTTCTTGGTATTGAAGGTGAAGCGTTCGAGGAACGCATCCACTAACTGATCTAAATTGTTAATGTTGTGCTTTGGTAACTGAGTAAACCAATCCGAGGCAGGGCCTACGAATGTGGTTATGAATGTTCTCAATAACAAAGCATCATTGTCCTGAATGCCGAAGCATTGGCTCAGGAACCTTGTCACATGCTCTTGAGCATCCTCCTCACCTCTAAAGGTTGCCAACTGAGGCAGCTTAAAGTGCTCAGGGTAAGGAGGTGTTGGCACTGACGGATGCACAGGATGACTATGGAGCTGGCGTAAAGTGGGCTTTTGAGGCCCAGAAGTTTTGGTTTCCACAGACTCCAGCCGCTCTAGCAGCGCTTTGTATGCATCGAAAGATTTAATCTCTTCCTCTTTGGTTTGCTCCCGTTGTGGGTTGTGGGAGACTTGAGGCCTCTGAAGGGGTGGCCGGATGGCAACTCCTCCGCCTAGGTAGGGCATTTTAGCCCGCTCATCTTCTTGCTCATACTCCTCGTAAGCTTCCTGAGGAGTCTCTGGATGAGACCTATGACCCTGGGTGGGTCCCCGCGGAGGGTACCCATCGTTGTTCCGAGGAGTGGCCTCCCGCTCAGGTCTAGGAGGTCTCGGAGGCAGCACTTGGTAAGGTCACGGAGACCTATCTCACACCAAGGGATTATGCCTCTCATATGGTTCCGCCCTTTGGGTGCGCGGGGTTGGAACCCTCTCAGGCACTGGGTTATGTAGCAGCTCATCTGTTTGGTGCCTAATGCGCTCTTTGCTAAGGTGATATAAATGCTCTAGCTGTTGTTGGTCTTGCTCAAGCCGCGTGATCTGCGCTTGGCGGGCGGCATGTCTGGTGACTGCCAGGTCAATTTGCTCCGCCATCCTGAGCCTAGGAGGCCTAGATGCCTCTCCTATGCACTTACCTCGGTCGTGATGATCCGAGATCTCAATAGGCTGCTTCCCTCTGTCGAGGTTGGCGGCATTCACCCGAGGCTCTGGCCTTAGTGGGTGATCATGGTATCTAGCTGGTGCGGAAGCGCATGGCCCCCACGTTGTATATTGCTCTTGAGGAATGTAATCATCTTCCTCGTGCTCCCTTTCATATGTGTGAAAGGGGTGGGCAGAGTTAGCTCACCCGGTTTGAAGAGCCTTACGCTCTGGATTTTGTCTATTGGTTCTAACAGTGATGGGGGGCAAAGGGGGGAGGCCATCATCATGTGGCCTCTCCTCATGGAAACTATGCCGCTCTAGCGCTTCATCGCACGGTGGCCACTCATATCGAGCTTCTAAGGGAGCTTTCTTGTCTATGTTGAGTGCCACATGTAAGGACTCCTCCTGAAAGGGGCTATGATGAATGGGCGTGTCCCTCAAAGGGGTGTCCCTATAGTTCCATCTTGACATGGACTGATGTGGACTCTCTTGCGGGTCGGGCCACCAAGGCGGTATGACCAAGTCCTTGGTGCTGTAGCGGAGGCGACTTGTGCCCCCTTGTACACTTTTCGTAGCTTTCGCCCTTGATTGGGCTTGGCTACGTGTGTACACCATGGTGGTGCTTTCCTACAAGCTATGTAGATTTTTTTATCTCTTTTATGATTTTTTTATGCTACACTAAACAAAAAAGAGCACACACATACACAAACAGTGATTATCTCGTTTAAATATTGAGAGTGTGTCCTAAACCTGGTTTAGTGTGTTTTGATTTTTTTGTTTTTGTTTTTTTTTTGTTTCTTTTTGTTTTTGGTTTTGAAGGTTTTTTAAAGAACGTTTAAATGCAAAATGAGGGCTCTTATGACTCCCAAAATTGGTCGCCCCTTCGATATACCATTTCCAGGCCGATATACCAACCTCTCTATATACCCGCCCTTACGTGAGGGAAACTATAGGTACGTGAGAGCAGATGGTACGTGGAACGTAGGCGGTACGGAAGGGGAATCGCCCTGTTTATGACACCTACCATAGAAGACTTATCCTCGTGCACTGGGAATCACCCCAGCTACACTCGGTCAGCTTTCATCAGGATTTACGTCTAGCAATAGTTGCGATCGGGGTAATGGATGCAAAATTCAAGCCAAGGTGGTGATGAAATCCACCGTTGGTCTTGATCAAGGGTTGGGTTTTACGACCAGCGCCTTGGTTTTTAAGTTGCCACGTGGTGTGTGGGGTTCTTTTTATTTTGCAAAAGGAAACAAGCAAACAACAAAAAGAAAACTTTCCCTAAGCAAACAAATAACCCAAAAAAATAGAAACACTGAAAACAAAAAATGACAGAGAAAACGCAGAATCCTTACCTCTTCTCTGCCCGCATCTGTCGGTCCTGAGTTTCTGCCCAAAAACTTCACAGACTGGAATTCATCCCAGGGTGGAATGAATTACAGGACTGTATTCATCCCAGGGTGGGGCGCATTCCAATTCATCCCTGGGTGAGACGAATTACAGTTCTATGTTCGCCACAGACTGGAACGAACAACAGTCCCGCGTTCCAAAAAAAAGATACCTGCAAGCAAGGTAAATTTTGATCAAATTTCTGATCCAAAAATGTAGAGGACAGGGTCCCACCATGATCACCACTGAAATCACGAGGATACGGAAGCAAAAAGGAAAGCGAATACGAAATGCAAACAAAAAAAACCGAACTCAACGCTAAATCCTAGGAATTTGAAAGTGCATGAAAAGAGAGAAAGGCATGAGCGAATCGAAATGAAACACAAGTGAATAAAGAAGACAGCCCTTTTTATTGATATGTTTCAAACTCGGTTACAATGCGCATCCTTCCTTTCCAAGGGCTAGGAGCGTTTAAGCATGCGTTCTTGTTACATCCATGGGTGCCTTTCCTTCTTCCGCGTGCCCACATGTAAGATGGGCGGACCAGAACATCGCCGCCACTTGTGTCTACGAATTTTGATTCCTTGCTGCTCCTCCAATGTTCTGATCCTACGTTCAAGGGAACAAGAAATAGTTAGTAGCACCTACGGATGAAACAAAACATGCAATCCCCAAGCCTACGATAAGCGAATGAGAAAAATGAATTAAACTATAACTAAAATGAATCCAAATGCTCTAGAAATTTGATAGGGGCATCAGGACATCATCAGGAGGGCACTACAAAAATAACAATCAAGAAATTCCTCACCGATTTGAATTCGCTCCGGGGTGGGACGAATTCACCTACAACAAAATGCCGAAAAGGTACTTGTCCCAATGTCCTACCTAGGAAGCTCCAAAAGACCTAAAAACTTGGGGTTAGCTAATTGGGGGCATTTTGGGAAGACCCAGATGGTCATATTTTCCCAATTTGGCCTCCGTTAGTAGGAATTTGATGATGCTACCTGCAAGTTAGTAGAAGCGAGCAAAGATAGAAATATGGTCAAACTTGTTCAAAACGAGATGAAATTCAAATGACAACCTATCTAAGCATCATAGAACTGAATGCAAAAATGAAAGAAAACAATTCTGCCATGGAATTCCCATCGTTCCGAAAGGGGCGATTAAGATTGTGGCAGTGTGGGAGGGGGCGCCCATGGGGCAGGCCGCCCGCCGTTTGGGGCCTGATTTCGGCACCAATCCACTTGGGATGGGTCCAAAACCTCTTGTGTGGTATTGTCAAAAAATTTGGTGGAATATTGTGACCAAATTTTGGGTTTTGGGCTCCAGATTCATCCTCCCAATAGTCACCCAATGACCTCCCCTCTAAAGGAGATCAAGGATGTGAAAGGCGCAAATCCAAAAGGTGTGAGGCATGTAAATAAAATGGCAGCACTTCGTTGCTCTAAAATGCTCCTTCTCTGTATATTTTGGGGTGAGGAAACTCACCAATTTATAGACCTGGAGGTCTCTTGAAATGGGCATGCAGAGGCGCCACTTGGCAATCATGCCTTCCCGGGGGAAGGAGATTCCTCCCTGAATTGGGACTTCATGACTGACCTTGCAAATGCCTCTAACGCTCGAAAACGCTCACCCATACTCCCATGCGATGAAGGAAGCATTGAGTGGCGGATCTGAGCTGCCATTTGTCAAGATTTGACTTTTTGCCCGTCAAACCTGCAATTCGCCCCACCCCGGAGCGAATTCAAAATTCGTCCCTGGGTGGGGCGAATCCCAGTTTGAATTCGTTCCAGGGTGGAACGGATATTGAGCAAAGTGCCTGAAGGTGCCAAACTGATCTCTGGCCTTCCAAAACTATTGTGAGAGTGGTTAGGACCACTGTTTAACCTCTAGGGGCTGCCCTTGGGGCTGTGTGTGTCAAAGCGATCAGTGTTTGCAGTCACATAATCGGATTGGTGTTGTTTTTGGTGTCTACATAATGTTGGTGGTCGGTGATGAAATCCAAATATTTGCCAATATTTAATGTTAGTGTGTGAGTCTTGTTTGATTTATTGTGAAATACAAAATTAATATGTGATTATGTTGTTATGCCTAATGTAGAAATGCAAGAAATAGAGAATAGCAAACAAAATAGATCAGGGACTAAAAGCTGATTTTAGGCACGAATTTTGGCCGATTTTGTTGTTAGGGGCCAACCACAGGTCAGTGCTTGATTCTGGTAAACCATGGATTTACGGTTTGCCTACCACAGGTGCACATTTAGGATATCCCAACTGTAGGTCTACGGGTCCGATTGTGCAACAAAAATGGACAAGTCAGGTCTAATCCCTGAAAAATATGCCTAAGTTATTGCGGAAATGTAGAATGATCTATTCCTAATATGATAAATTCAAATCCTCTTGATTTTTTTGCTTTATTTTTTATATGGATGCAAATATAATTGAATTTATCCTAAGAACTAAATGTAGACAATGGCATATAGGACCAAGACCTTTAATCTACCTAAATGCATTCTTAAAACAGAAACAAGGAGACAAGAAAACGATGGCACAGGGGTAAAAACTTGTGTTCCTTTCACTACTTCATCCAGTTGTAAACCATAGATCCATAGTCACACAGTGTAGTTACCGTGCATGAGCATTTATCAAAGACCAAACTGTAGGTATGCATTTCTATCTCCTTAATCACGGGCTCATGTTTCTCTAAATCCTCCATCATAGGTGTGTGGCTCCCCAGATCTAAAACTGTTTGTGTATGGTTTCACAGTAACAATGTCAAATGCAACAATACTTGGATCTACCAACCCAAGATCAAATCCTCACGCAATTCAAACTCTCAAAACTTATAGATACAAAAAATATTGATCAGTAACTAATGAAAGTTAAGGTTAAACAAAATGGAACCCTTAGGGGGTCCCACTATGATTGCCATTTTATGTAGCAAAATAATAACACAAAAACAAATAATAAAAATGAACACTTATTATAAAAAGAATGGTTATTTTTGTATTAACATGAGGGAGCCTTTGTCTCCCAAATTTTACAATATTCAATACCCTAATGCTTGGGGATGGATATTACAATACCTTATTTTTACAAATTATAAGTGCTCAAACAATGATCTTCAGTTCTCCAAGTAAGTTAACTGGTGTCCTTCATTCTTCTGCTACACCTTCAAGGGATGAGTGGGCTTTGGCATCTAATGCAAGGACCACTCAAGCTTTAATATCTCTTTAAATAACTATCTCCTACACACATGGAAATCAAAAAAGGGTTAGTAGCACCTGTATAAATGATTGAAAATCAATGCAAATGAAAAACCTT
This sequence comes from Wollemia nobilis, assembly GCA_028583015.1. NCBI lineage: Eukaryota > Viridiplantae > Streptophyta > Pinopsida > Araucariales > Araucariaceae > Wollemia > Wollemia nobilis. The sequence goes on along the minus strand of JAQPPZ010016858.1, from coordinate 6,928,080 downwards.
GAAAGGAATTTTTGCAAGAAACATAGAAATTAAACTAGAATGTCTTGCTTATAAATTATAAAGTTACTAATCTCTTCTACTCAAAATTATCTAAAACTTTATGGAGACATTTTACAGGATGTCAGGAACCTACCCCCAAAATTTTATCTCAATATGATTTTGGATGAGTGAGATATAGGCAAAATGGATTTTGGAGTTTTTGTAGAACCGTGGGCTTGCGGTTGTGATTGTGTAACCACGGATGTGCAGTTGTGTAACCACAGATCTATGGTTGGTACTATGTAACTACATATGCATGGTTGTGCAAATATGGTATAAACCCTAAAAAATGGATCCAGGACCTTGATAGTTTGAACTCTACGACCGTTGGTGACTCCCTATACTGATTTTGACAGCGTGACGATGTATTTTCTAGACCCCTTTGCTTTATGGAATGGTGTTGCTTTTATAGGCAATTTTGGACTTTAAATGGAAAAGATAGATGGAAAGCCAGGGCTACCAAGTGGTAGGGACTAGACAACCACCTATCCTAGGTAGTTGTAGTGATTCACTTAGAGTGCCTCACTTAGGTGGAGTGGTGGCATGTGGGTAGGTGCAAGTGGAGTGAAGTGTGGAGTGAGGTGTGAGATGTGGCAAGGTGAGGGGTAGTGGTGGATAGGAAAAATGTCACATGGAGACACAAGCTATCCTAGGGGGATTTTCTAGATTTTAATCAAATATGGAAAATAGATTAATGTGTAGGATTTTTATGCCTAAGTTTAGACTTACGCATATATTATTATGTAGAATTATGATGTGAAATGTGGATGAAGTGTACATGAATTAATATGCCTAATTTTAGACCTAGGCATATATTTTATTATGCAAAATTATGTGGTGAAATGCAAATACCTAGATTTTGGTGTCTATAGATACCCCTTTTTGTATCGTGTTGTGTAAAATACAATGTGCTACAAAAACAAATGACACATGTGTTTATTGGATGAATGGAATCAAATCTTCTCGATGCACAAGAATGAATTATTTTTTTAAAATGTCTAAGTTTTTTGCTTATCCCCTCAAATGGTGAATGGGTAAAGGATGAAACCTACAAGACAGTTGACCAAATATGAATGATGAAAAGAGGTGGATGTGATGAATGCAAATTTTGGATATCAATGTAAAGTTAGATACCCCAAGTTTGGGGTGGACTTATGTTGTCGCAAATCTACCTTTTGATATTATTGACATGCAATATTATGAAGTAAATGAACCAATCACCCTAGGGACTTGTCCTAGTGACTGTAGAAAATTCCTTAATGCAAAATGAAGAATAATTTTCATTATTTTTTAACCCCATGAAGTAGACATCAATGACAACGTTGGGCAAATCATATTGAATGCAGATCACTCAAAAATTTTAGGATCAACCTGATTTAATTTTAAACATGATGATATTGGATGATTGTGAATAAGTGTCCTTATGGTGAGCCACCCATCCTACCGGATTGGATGGATTTCTAGTCCCTACAACCACCATGTATGTAGGGTGATTCACTAGATAGAAGGTTCACTTCAGATTAAGATGATGTGATATGATGATTCGAATGCATTTATGTTGATTAGGGGTTTGAATCTATTTGCATTTGAAGGGGAGTTGTGTAATATTGTCACAAATAAAAGTCAAAATGGGATGCCCCAATCAAGAAAATATGCTCATTACTTTTGATAAATTGATGAACTTAATTTTGGAAAACCTTTCATCCATGGGTAGAGAAGATTTAGTCTATGCTTTAGGCTTTAGGTATACCAAGTGTTTGTTTGATTGAAATTTTTTCTTGTGATCTGCCCCAGCAAAAAGGGTGTATGATAGTCTTTTGTAATGATTCCTTAATGAATGTAATTTGCATGATTGAGTGTTTTGATTATTGAATTTGATTATGAAACTCAAATTTGTTGATTTTTTCTATCCATTCAAGCAATGAGTCGATGGTGAAGATATGAAATGATGAAAGCAATGGAACAAATGAAAATGATTGGAATAAAATGGTCGACTGTGTAACTACGGGTGCACATTTGTACAGAGATGGCAGAAACCCTAAAAATTTGGATTCAGAACCTCAATGGCTCAAACTCCATGATCTTTGGCAACTCCCAACAACTATTTTAATAGCATGACGATGTATTTTCCAAACTCATTTTCTTGATGGAATGGTGTTGCTTTTATAGGTAATTTTGGATTTTGGAGGGAAAAGATATATGGGAAGCGAGGGCTACCAAGTGGCAAGGATTGGGAAGCCACCTATCCTAAGCAGTTGTAGTGAGTCACTTAGAGTGTCTCACTTAGGTGGAGTGGTGGCATATGGGTAGATGCAAGTGGAGTGAAGTGTGGAGTGAGGTGTGAGATGTGCCAAGGTGAGGGGTAGTTTTCGATAGGACAATCATCACATGGAGACACAAGCTATCCTAGGGGTATTTTCCATATTTTAATAACATGTAGAAAATAGATTAATGTGAAAAATTTATGCCTAAGTTTAGACTTAGGGATATATTATTATGTAGAATTATGATGTGCAATGTGTATGAAATGTACATGAATTATTATGCCTAATTTTAGACCTAGACATATATTTTATTATGCAAAATTATGTGGTGAAATGCAAATACCTAGATTTTGGTGTCTATAGATGCCCATTTTTGTATCGTGTTGTGTAAAATATAATGTGATGCAAAAACAAATGACACATGTGTTTATTGGATGAATGGAATCAAATCTTCTTGATGCACAAGAATGGATGATTTTTTGAAAAAATATTTGTTGTTTGCTTACCCCCTCAATTGGTGAATGGGTAAAGTATGAAACCCATGAGCCAATTGACCAAATGTGAATGATGAAAAGGGGTGGATGTGATGAATGCAAATGTTGGAGATCAAGGTCAAGTTAGATAACCCATGTTTGACATGGACTTGTATTGTCGTAAATTTATCTTTTGGTATTATTGACATGCAATATTATGATGTAAAGGAACCAATCACCCTAGGGGCTTGTCCTAATTACTGTAGTAAATTCATTAATGCAAAATGAAGCATAAATTTTCTGTGTTTTGTAACCCCATGGAGTAGGCATCAATGACAACCTTGAGTAAGTATGCTTGAATGTAGGTCACTGAAAAATTGAAGGATCAACCTGATTCAATTTCAAATGTGATGATTTTGGATGATTGTAAATAAGTATCCTTATGGCGAGCCACCCATCCTATCAAATTACATGGATTGCTAGTCACTGCAACCACTAGGTATGTAGGGTGATTCACTATATAGAAGATTCACTTGAGATGATGATGATGTGAGATGATGCTTCAAATGCATTTGTGTTTATTAGAGGTTTGAATCTATTTGTATTTGAAGGGGAGTTGTGTAAGATTATCACAAATAAAATTCAACGTGGGTTTCCCCAATCAAGAAAATATGTTCATTATTGAGTCATTACTTTTGAAAAATTGATGAACTTAATTTTGGTAAATCTTTCATCCGTGGGTAGACAAGATTTAGTCTATGCTTTAGGTTTTAGGTATACCAAGTGTTTGTTTGATTGAGATTTTTGCTTGTGATTTGCCCCAGTAAAAAGGACGTATGATAGTCTTTGGTAATGATTCCTTAATGAACGTAATTTGCATGATTGAGTGTTTTGAGTATTGACTTTGATTATGAAACTCAAATTTGTTGATTTTGTCTATCCCTTCAAGAAATGATTCGATGGTGAAGATATGAAATGATAAAATAAATGGAACAAATAAAAATGGTTGGAATGAAATGGATGTTTTATTTTTGTTTCAATTGTGATTTCGACCACTATGGATAATTTTACACATATATTCCATTCGTATGGATTTATTAGGGAATTGAGATGATAAAAATACATTTCTTGCTTGAGGTGAATCACTTTTCAAGGGCCTTATGGTAACCTATCCATCCTACCAGATTGCATGGATTATTAGTTGCTGCAACCACCAGGTATATAGGATAAGTTAATGTATATGAGGATCACTTGAGGCTAAGTGGAAGAAGGAAATGTACACCTCTATCCCATGGAGAAGTCCAACCACATGGGTTTCTTAGGAAGTTGAGATTATAACACTTTGATTATTTTGAAAGCCTTGTTGAGATTGAATTTGACCAAAGGAATTGGGTTATATTTGGAGCTTTTTTGATTGATTTGACCAAAGGGGTAGGTGCCTTTGGAGCCTTTTGAATTAAATTGAGCAAAGGAGTTTGTTTCCCTTGGAGCTTTTGAATTGAATGTGACCAAAGTAGTTATTGTTCCTTTGGAGCCTTTTGAATTGAATGTGACCAAAGGGGTTGATTCCTTTGGAGTTTTTCTTTTTTGAATTGAAAGTGACCAAAGGGGTTGATTCTTTTGGAGTTTTTTAAATTTAATGTGACCAAAGGATTTTGATTCCTTTGGAGTTTTTTGAATTGAATGTTACCAAAGGATTTTGATTCCTTGGGATCTTTTTGAATTTGATTATTTGAAATGTGAATGTTTAATGTGATTGTTGGGGTAGGTGTGAGACCTTGAATCCCTCAAAGTTGTTTGATTAATTGTTTGATGTGATTTATGATGAAGGTGTGAGACCTTGCACCTCCCAAGTTGTTTTGTAATTGTTTATGTATATGTGTAATGGTTGATTGTTCAGATTTTTTTTTTGGTGTACATGTGATGAAATAAATGTGTTATGAATGAATGCAATTGGTGGTGATGTATGCAAATGAATGAATGGTGTTGCATTATTAATAATTTTTCAAAGAGGTTTTGAACCATTTGAATGAATGTGTTTCTTTATTGATCATTGTTCAAAAAGGTTTTAAGCTATGACGATTCTTGGAGCCGGTCTTGGCCAAAATAGGGTAATAATGTTGGTGGTCTGGTGATGAAATCCAAACCTAGTGGTGATGAAATCCAACTATTTTCCACTGTTTAATGTTAGTGTGTGAGGTTTGTTTGATTTATTGTGAAATAAAAAATTAATATGTGATTATGTTTTTATGCCTAATATAGAAATGCAAGAATAGAGAATAGCAAAAAAAATAGATTAGGGGCTAAAAGCTGATTTTAGGCATGAATTTTGGCCGATTTTGTTGTTAGAGGCCAACCACAAGTCAGTGGTTGGTTCTGGTGAACCATGGATTTACAGTTTTCCTACCATAGGTGCACATTTAGGATATCCCAACTGTAGGTCTACGGGTCCGATTGTGCAACAAAAATGGACAAGTCAGGTCTAATCCCTGAAAAATATGCCCAAGTTATTACTAACTGGGCAATGCAGAATGATCTATTCCTAATATGATAAATGTAGATCCTCTTGATGTTTTTGCATTATTTTTTGAATGGATGCAAATATAATTGAATTTATCCTAAGACCTAAATGTAGACAATGGCATATAGGACCAAGACCTTTAATCTACCTAAATGCATTCTAAAACTAGAAACAAGGAGAACATAAAATGATGGCACAGGGGTAAAAACTTGTGTTCCTTTCACTGCTTCATCCAGTTGTAAACCACAGATCCATAGTCACACAGTGTAGATAAAGCACATGAGCATTTCTCAAAGACCAAACTATAGGTACGCAGTTCTATCTCCTCAATCATAGGCTCATGTTTCTCTAAATCCTCCATCATAGGTGTGTGGCTCCCCAAATATAAAATTGTTTGTGTGTGGTTTCACAGTAACAGTATTGAATGCAAAAATCCTTGGATCTACCAACCCAAGATCAAATCCTCACGGAATTCAAACTCTCGAACCGTGTAGATACAAAAAATATTGATCAGTAACTAATAAAAATTAAGCTTAAACAAAATGGAAACCTTAGGGGTTCCCACTGTGATTGCCATTTTATGTATCAAAATAATAACATAAAAAAAATAATAAAAAAGAACACTTATTATAAAAAGAATGTTTATTTTTGTTTTAACACGAGGGAGACTTTGTCTCTAAAATTTTACAATTTTCTATACCCCAATGCTTGGGGATGGATATTAAAATGCCTTATTTTTACAAATTATAAGTGCTCAAACAATGATCTCCAGTTCTCCAAGTAAGTTAACTAGTGTTCTTCATTCTTTTGCTACACCTTCAAGGGGTGAGTGAGCTTTGGCATCTAATGCAAGGACCACTCCTGCTTTAATAGCTCTTCAAATACCTATCTCGTACACACATGGAAATCAAAAAAGGGTTAGTAGCACCTGTATAAATGATTGAAAATCAATGCAAATGAAAAACCTTGAAAGGAATGCTTGCAAGAAACATAGAAATTAAACTAGAATATATTGCTTATAAATTATAAACTTACTAGTCTCTTCTACTCAAAATTATCTGAAACTTTATGGAGACATTTTGGGGGATGTCAGGAAACCTACCTCCAAAATTTTAGCTCAATATGAGTCCGGATGAGTGAGATATAGGCAAAATGAATTTTGGAGTTTTTGTAGAACCGTGGGCTTGAGGTTGTGATTGTGTATCCACGGATGTGCATTTGTGTAACCACTGGCCTATGGTTGGGACTGTGTAACTACAAATGCATGGTTGTGCAAATATGGTAGAAACCCTAAAAAATTGGATCCGGGACCTTGATGGCTTGAACTCTATGACCGTTGGTGACTCCCTATACTGATTTTGATAGTGTGACAATGTATTTTCCAGACCCCTTTGCTTTATGGAATGGTGTTGCTTTTATAGGTAATTTTGGACTTTAAAGGGAAATTATAGATGGAAAGTTAGGGCTACCAAGTGGTAGGGACTGGACAACCACCTATCCTAGGTAGTTGTAGTGAGTCACTTAGAGTGTCTCACTTAGGTGGAGTGGTGGCATGTGGGTAGGTGCAAGTGGATTGAAGTGTGGAGTGAGGTTTGAGATGTGGCAAGGTGAGTGGTAGTGTTGGATAGGACAAATGTCACATGGAGACACAAGCTATCCTAGGGGGATTTTCCAGATTTTAATAAAATATGGAAAATAGATTAATGTGTAGGACTTTTATCCCTAAGTTTAGACTTAGGCATATATTATTATGTAGAATTATGATGTGCAATGTGGGTGAAATGTATAGGAATTATTATGCCTAAGTTTAGACCTAGGCATATATTTTATTATGCAAAATTATGTGGTGAAATGCAAATGCCTAGATTTTGGTGTCTATAGATACCCCTTTTTGTATCGTATTGTGTAAAATACAATGCGGTGCAAAAAAAAATGACATGTGTTTATTGGATGAATGGAATCAAACCTTCTCGATGCAAAAGAATGAATGATTTTTTGAAAATTTTTGAGTTTTTGGCTTATCCCCTCAAATGGGAAATGGGTAAAGGATGAAACCTACAAGACAGTTGACCAAATATGAATGATGAAAAGGGGTGGATGTGATGAATGCAAATGTTGGAGATCAATGTCAAGTTAGATACCCCAAGTTTGGGGTGGACTTATGTTGTCGTAAATCTACCTTTTGGTATCATTGACATGCAATATTATGAAGTAAATGAACCAATCACCCTAGGGGCTTGTCCTAGTGACTGTAGAAAATTCCTTAATGTAAAATGAAGAATAAATTGTTGGTATTTTTTAACCCAATGAAGTAGAAATCAATGACAACGTTGGACAAATCATCTTGAATGCAGATCACTCAAAATTGAAGGATCAACCTGATTTAATTTTAAACATGATGATATTGGATGATTGTGAATAAGTGTCCTTATGGTGAGCCACCGATCCTACTGGATTGCATGGATTTCTAGTCCCTACAACCAACATGTATGTAGGGTGATTCACTATATAGAAGGTTCACTTTAGATGAAGATGATGCGAGATGATGATACAAATGCATTTATGTTGATTAGGGGTTTGAATCTATTTGCATTTGAAGGGGATTTATGTAAGATTGTCACAAATAAAAGTCATTTGCATTTGAAGGGGATTTATGTAAGATTGTCACAAATAAAAGTCAACGTGGGTTGCCCCAATAAAGAAAAGATGCTCATTAATTTTGATAAATTGATGAACTTAATTTTGGAAAACCTTTCATCCATGGGTAGACAAGATTTAGTCTATGTTTTAGGCTTTAGGTATACCAAGTGTTTGTTTGATTGAAATTTTTTCTTGTGATCTGCCCCAACAAAAAGGGCGTATGATAGTCTTTGGTAATGATTCCTTAATGAATGTAATTTGCATGATTGAGTGTTTTGAGAGTTTTAATGATTCCTTAATGGTGAATAAAATATAGGACATCAAACATTCACTCATTTAAAAAAAATTGTATCTAACCTTATATAAAAAGCATATGTCATATCATTATACATCTATAAAAAGTCATTCATTATTAAATATTATACATCTCATTCAATAAAAAAAATTTACTTTTATCCAACTAATATTTATAATTACATAAATAAAAAAATCAAAACATAAACAAAAACCAATCATTTATTTCAACTCAATATATTCTTAAAATTTTAAAATATTATTTATTAAATCAAGAGATAAGCATCATATAATTTTATATTAAAAAACTAACTACAATTAAAAAGCTAACTACAAGAATATATATAATCAAACAAAAGCAAGTTCTATCTATCGATCAAAAATCATTTCAGCTGCAATTAAATAAATTATTTATATTAGACTGAAGCAAAATACAATTCATGTAACACATGGGCTCTTCATATGAGATCCAACAATTGTGTTTATTATTGTGCCTTCAGAATTGGAGTAGCTTCCACCACAAACAGACAACACAAATAAACTTCGTAATTAATAATATATCATGTAATTGCTCAAGTCCTCTACAACTCTAGCACTGTATTATTAACACAGTAAACTCTAAATATTCCAATTCTATATTATTAATGATCGTCCGCAAGCTATTTCAATGTTTCACCTAAAAATCCACCAACACAAGCAGTCAGAAAGATCCATCCAAAAGAAGAATGATTTAATGAATCAATTTTAATAATATATATTTGAAAAGAAAACCATACTATATATCTTTAACGTCATGTATATTTTAAAATATATATTTATAAATTAATTAAAACATAAAATTATTTTAATTTTAATTTAGTTTTATATTTATCAGTACAACCTAATCTTTTGCTATTAAACTATATTCACATCTCTATAGGCTTATCAGTTTTAATTTAGACTGGGCCAAGTTAGATAATTGGATAAAGCTGAGGTGATTCCTCTTAAGTAGATAACCTGAAAATTATCTCAAAATTTACTTTGGACCACGTGAAATTTAGTTAAAGTTGTTTGTTTCAAGCATTTGTGGGTGTAGTGGCTATGCAAAAAGGCAGGTGTAGTGGCTATGCAAAAAGGCAACATGATAAAATTCAGGTAAGGTTGAATTGCCATCTTTTTTAAAATATAATTATATTTTATTTCAATAGGATGATTTATTTACACCACATTATCCTTTCTTAAAAAACATAAATATCTAGATAAATTTAATTATCATACTACACGAAAATATCATTAAACTAAAATATTATTTATTAAAAAATAAAAAATAAAAACTAACAAGCGCCTAAACCCTATGTCTAGTCATGATAGGCAAAAAGCAACCATCCTTAGAACAGGTATGCTAAGTTCTGCCTTAATAAGCAACGTAGGCATAGTGACTGCTCATAGATAAGAAGAGAGGTAAAGATATTTTGTAAAACCTATTAACATAGTTTTACAATATAACCATCCTTAGAACAGGTATGCTAAGTTCTGCCATAATAAGGAACGTAGGCATAGTGACTGCTCATAGATAAGAAGAGAGGTAGAGATATTTTGTAAAACCTATTAACATAGTTTCAAACATATGTGGGAGTGCATTGTATTGGCTGCTTGCAGGTAAGTAAAGAGGTACCAAAATTAAATATCAGAAGTTTTTAATTAGATCAAGACTTTTTTATTTTTTCATTTTAATTAAATTGTCTACTAGATGAGACATTTTCTCATCATGTTATTATTTTTCATTTTAATCCAATGGCCTACACTGAAGGTTGAATAAGCTCATCGTTATACCTACAATGGCTATTCTAAACTCAACCGTCATAGCGAAGGGCTATCCCACAACAAGAACAGGCTTAAAACAATTGCAATCCTAAGCTCAGCCATGGCAGGCAATAATCATCTTTCAACGAGAATATGCTTATAACAACAGGTATCCTAAGCTAGCCAAATACAGGGAAAGAACACTATCTAACAGAACATGCTTAAAACAAGAAGTATCATTGAACATGCTCAGTCAGCATAGGCACAAAAAAAAAAAAAAAAAACTACAATAAGAAATTAGTAATTCAGTTTTGGTAAAGGGAACTATGTTAATGCGATGTTTTGAAAATATTACTCTACTAAAATACATAGATAGTAGAGGTGAAGTTTTGGCATAGTGAAAATATTACTCTACTAAAATACATAGATAGTAAAGGTGAAGTTTTGGCATAGTAAAGGTTGCTATAAGGTACATTTTAGAGTAATTGTATTCATACATAGATTTGAAAAGAATTAGAAAATGAAAATGATGTAGGTTTCTAATTATAGCATCTCAATTGACATGAAAAATATATCTTTCTAAACTCTCAAGCTCTAGAAAAGAATTAGAAAATGAAAATGATGTAGGTTTCTAATTAGCATCTCAATTGAGATGAAAAATATATCTTTCTAAACTCTCAAGCTCTAGAGAGATATCATTTTTTTTTTTAAAGGGGTAAATATTATTATGTGGTCATAATATAACCTTTACATAGCATATCCGCACCATGTGAAAGGAAAGATTTGAACCTAGGTCTGTCAATCACAAATGGAGAGTTTTAACTACCCACTTGCTCTCCAATTCCTATACATGAAAGAATATATTTATTAAAGGTTGAAGATTCCAAATATAACCTCTTTTATTAAAAAAAATAAAAATTAACCAAAAAAATCCATCTTTATGCCTCTTCCACTTTCACAAAGAAACACATAAAAAGCATGTTAGGGATGTTATTGGTGAGTTCAAGAGACGACTACTTTTCTTGATGGACAAAGGCTCTTCTCTTCTTCAACAGCGAAGAATGAACAGATCTCTGACCAGAAAGAGAACGAGGATAGCCACGTGAGTTGATTGTACTAGGAAAAAGAGGCTAATATTGTCCCACCCCATATGGGTGATTCTGGCAACTCAACAGAAAGTTAGGAGAGGATCAACATTTGGACAACATGGTTAATTCCTTTTCAGTGATTCAATCATAAATAAGCAAACATCATATTAGAAGTAATTTCCGAATATTAATATCTATAAGAGAAGGCGAAAAAAGAAAAGTTATTACCTTCTCATATGCCCTGTGGGCACGTAAAAACCTCAGGATCCTTATTAAGGCACTTGCCAAGAAGCTGGAGCCCCAGTGGCACATACACATTTGGATTGAGACTTAACTTTGATGGTTTTGCACAAACAAATTTGAGCCTTATGCTCTCCCAGGACTCTGAGAGTAGGGCAACACCAGCGTGTGATGTACTCTTCGGCTCGTGACAGTGCTCCTAATAGATCAACACAGGTTGCCACCTTCCTAGTACTTCCAGGGCAATATTTTGCTACTGCCATGGTTCCAAAAGCAGATGGGGTGGTTTGGGGTGTGTCAAAGTGGGGACTCTCATTTAATGTTGGATTTGGAGGGCTATGGCGAACTGATTCTGGATTTAGGACGTCAGTGGTGTCACTTGTGAGATACCACTTTTCGTCACTGGCAGGTTTATTATCACCATCACTAGATGAATGAAGAGGACTACCCCAAACAATTTTGAGGATAATGTTGCGAAAACCATGAATAATAAGGCAATGCTCTTCTCCATCTTAAACCTTCAAAATTGTGACTGGACCTTCAGAGAGACTGACAGAAAGAAAGATGCCACTGGAATTGAAAGCAAGTTTCTGATCATGGAATATGCTGGAAGGGAAAGAATGGGGCTGGGCTTATATAGAAATTGTTGGAGGTTTTGTGGCAACAAAACTAGGTCAAAACCACATTCCTTTACGAAATGGCCATCAAATACAATCTACAAACTAAATCTGGCAAAATAATGGCATTAAATGAAATACAGGCATACGCACCAAAGGTTATGTAGATTTTTACAACTTGCAAAACTTTTGTGAGGACGCGTGGTGAAAAGTTGTATAAATATTATGTTGTTGAGTATTGTAAGCATAAATAGGTATCTAAGTATTAATAGGAAAGTAACTATTTATTAATAGGAAAGTAAATTTTGGAGTAAGATCATAAAAATGAAAATGATTTCAAAGTTTGAGTATACAAGAACAATTAAGCCTTGCAAAATTGTAAAGATTTTTTTTGGATTATCATAAACTTTTTATAAATTTAAAATTTAAAAATTTTAAACTTATTATAGTTTAATTTTTAAGAGAGTTTCCTTAGTTGTAATTTCAAATTAATTCTTAATTGGTTAAAAAAATATTGATTTAAATAATATATATATGATTTTAAATATTTTTTATTTTTCAAAAAAATATTATATAATTAATATGTTAATAGAGATTATGTTGGTGAAGTATTGTAAGTATAAATAGGTATCCTAAGTATTAATAGGAAAGTAAATTTTGGTGCAAGATCATAAAAATGAAAATGATTTCAAATTTTGAGTATACAAGAACAATCAAGCCTTCTAAAATTATAAAAAAAAAAATTGGATTACCATAAACTTTTTATAAATTTAAAATTTAAAATTTTAAGCTTATTATAGTTTAATTTTTAAGCAAGTTTCCTCAATTATAATTTCAAATTAATTATTGATTGGTTCCAAAAATATTGATTTAAATAATATATATATGATTTTAAATATTTTTTATTTTTCAAAAAAATATTATATAATTAATATGTTAAATTATTTAATGTTAGTTTCTAATATAATATAAGATAATTAATTTTTTTAATTATTTAATATTTATTTTTAATATAATATAAGATGTGACGATTATATAATTTTTTTTTTTAATTAGTTATTATATTTGATTGAAATTTAAGGGTTAATCACTTTTAAACATTAAAATTTATTGAAGTTGGTAAAATTTTTAGATGCCTATTACTCCTTAAAGAAAATATATGATTAAGGGTGGATGTCCTTGTGCTTGCAGCTTAAAAAAATTAAGTTTACATAGGCTTTTACGAGGGGTCCCAATCTCCAACCTCCTCATATTGAGTGGGGTTTGAACCTAGTTGTAATTTCAAATTAATTATTGATTGGTTAAAAAAATATTGATTTAAATAATATATATATGATTTTAAATATTTTTTATTTTTCAAAAAAATATTATATAATTAATATGTTAAATTATTTAATGTTAGTTTCTAATATAATATAAGATAATTAATTCTTTAAATTATTTAATATTTATTTTTAATATAATATAAGATGTGATGATTATATAATTTTTTCTTAAAATTAGTTATTATATTTGATTGAAATTTAAGGGTTAATCACTTTTAAACATTAAAATTGATTGAGGTTGGTAAAAGTTTTAGATGCCTATTACTCCTTAAATAAAATATATGATTAAGGGTGGATGTCCTTGTGCTTGTAGCTTAAAAAAATTAAGTTTACATAGGCTTTTACGAGGGGTCCCAATCTCCAACCTCCTCATATTGAGTGGGGTTTGAACCTTGAACCTTTTCAAAGAGAGGTCAAAGTCCTTACCATTGTAGTAAAATTACAGCTCTTATCCTTGCCCAATGTTGTATGCCTTATATAAATATATAAAATGACTAATAGAAAAACTATCCACAATTATTTACAACAAAATGCTAGTTTCCCTTTAAAGGTTAGGGAGAAATGAATGTCTAAAAATTAATTTTTTACCATCATGCATGTGTCATGGTTGAACGTTGAACGGACATGTTAAACTAATAATAATTTTTTCCTCACATCATTAAACAAGTTTTTTAGAGTTTGTATTGGTTAAAAATTGGGATTGGAGAACTATTTATGTATTAATTAAATGAATAACTTAAATATTTAAGTTCTAAAATTTAAAGAAAGATAAAAAATTTAAATGATTAACAATTTTATAAAAGGAAAGTTAGATGCTTGCATCTATAAATATAACTAAAGTTTGGTTATTTATAACTATTAAAGCATGAATAATTGTAATCCTATATAATGAAACGATTTTTATTTTTATTTTAATTTTTTTTGCGTTTTTTATACATAATAATAAAGATATGAATGGTAAACATTTTAAAGATTTGTTGAAAAAATTAAAATGAATGAGAGAAGATTTGGGTGCTTGTATATACAAAACATAAGTAGAATTGATGAGGTTTTTAAATACATAACAATAGGATTTGAAGCATTCTTAAGGGTTGATAGATCATTTAAGGAAGCAATAAGATGCATCTCTAAGCTCAAAGGAATAGGAATTATGTGAAAGCACTCATAGACAAAGTAGATGTTTTAGGTAGATAACTATAATTAATTATAGTGATATGTCCTTAGATTTGAGTGAGTGGTAAAGTCTTCAAACCAATCTGTTATATGGATATTTTAGACTTAAATAAAATAAAATACATTGGATTCATATATTTAAAAATAGTTAACCAAGTGATGTGTGATGTGGTCTACCGGCAAGGATGCCACTTGTATTATCGGTGATGTGACCTGGGTTCAATCCCCACTGCGGATATGTATATGTATAAGAAGTATTTACTCAATATAAAAAATAGTTAACCAAATACATTTTTATTTGATGAAAGTACAACTAGTATTGTTAAATATTTTGAAGAGTAAATAATATGAAGATATGTTTTTTACACCATGAAAAAAAGTATTGATATTGTTACAATATTTAAATATTTAATGATATTTATATAGAACTACACCTAAAACTTTTACAAGGTAATCAACCTGATTTTTAATAACTTTTAGTAGAAACATAACTCAAAACAAAGAATTTAAAACAATAGTATTTAGTGACATCAACAAGTATAACCCTGTCATGTTCCATTTTAGAGATTAATTATAAAATTTCAACTTGGGGACTTCAAAATAAAACTTTGAGTTATGTTTAGATAAATTGTATATCTTATTTAAAATTTTATAATATATTAATATTATAGTTAAAATTTTTTGATTTTATCCTTATTGAATAATTTCAAATATGCTCTACAAAAGATGTTACCATTCTTTTGTACTAAAAATAAAATAAAAAAATAAAACATTATATACCATGAATCTTTACAAATAAGATTGGGATGGGGCACTTATCAATAAAAAGGTTAAATTCATAATAAAATGTTAAGGGTTTACATTTTCAATATAAACCTCTTATGAGAGGTTAAGATGGGATGGGGATGCCTATCCTTGAGGGTAGTTCAATCCCCACTGCGGATATGTATATGTATAAGAAGTATTTACTCAATTAAAAAAATAGTTAACCAAATGCATTTTTATTTGAAAGTACAACTAGGATTGTTAAAGATTTTGAAGAGTAAATAATATGAAGATATGTTTTTTTACACCATGAAAAAAAGTATTGATATTGTTACAATATTTAAATTTCTAATGATATTTATATATAACTACACCTAAACCTTTTATAAGGTAATCAACCTTATTTTTAATAACTTTTAGTAGAAACATAACTCAAAACAAAGAATTTAAAACAATAATATTTAGTGACATCAGCAAGTATAACCTTTTTTTTTTTTTTTTTGGGTGGTGGCCACAAGGGGTAAACAGATTGTGACCACGAGGGAACCATAACAAAACATATCCGCAACATGTGAGGCGAGAGATTTGAACCTGGGCCTCTCAGCAACTAGAGAGGTTTAACTACCCCCTTGCTCTCCAACTCCTCTACATGGGCGGATGACATCAACAAGTATAACCTTGTCATGTCCTATTTTAGAGATTAATTATAAAATTTCAACTTGGGGAGTTAAAAAAAAAAAAAAAAGTTTGAGTGATGTTTAGATAAATTATATATCTTATTTAAAATTTTATAATATATTAATATTATGTAGACACCAAAATAGCACCAATCCGATTATGTGACTGCAAACACTGATCGCTTTGACAAACATAGCCCCTAGGGCAGCCCTCAGAGGTAAAACAGTGGTCTTAACCACTTTCATAGCAATTTTTGTAAGGTCAAGAAGCAATTTGGCACACTTAGACACTTTTCCCAGTAATCGTCTCACCCAGGGATGATTGCTAACTTGAAATCGTCTCACCCAGGGATGATTTCTGAAATCATCTTTAGTAAGGACGATTTCCAAGTTTAACGGGAAAAAAGACAAATGAGGCCAAGTGGCAGCCCAGAACAGTCAGTTGATGACTCCTGCCTCGCACGTGTGTGTGGGTGGACAAATAGGCTGTTTGAGGACTGTCACAAGGGCAGTTATGAAAGCCTAAGTCAATGGAGGACTCCCCTCCCTCATGGGAAGACAAGACTGCCACATGGCGCCTATGACCAACACATGGCATTTGTGCTTCCCTCCCAAAAGAGACCCCATGGGTCTATAAAAGGTGGGACTTTTCTCACCCAAAATATATAGGTTGAAGGAGATTTCAAGCAACGAAGTGCTACCGAGTTGAAGACTCACTTGCATCCCCTTTGGTTCACTTTCTCACATCCACCAATCTCTTTTGCAAGGGAGGTTGTTGGGTGGCTTTTGGAAGCTTGAACCTGACCCAAATCCAACACATGGACACCTGAACCAACCAATTTGCCGACCCCCCAATCCTAAGATGTTTTGGGCCCATCCCTAGTCGATTGGTGCCGAAATCAAGTGCCAGCGATGGGAGGCCCACTTGGGCACCCCCCGCACTTCTCAAGTTCCATTATTTTTAGCATGTTGTGTCATTCTATTTGGTGAACTCATAGCTGCAATTTCATAAATTTTGATCAGATTCTAGTATTTTTTGTGTCGCTTTGTTGTTTCACTGACTTGCAGGAGGTGATATCAAATTCCTGAAGATAGAGGCCAAATTGGGAGAATCTGACCATCTGGGTCGTCCCAAAATGGCCCCAATTACATAACCCCTATGTCTACAGGTGTTTTGGAAGTCTCGGGAGTCGACATTGGAGCAGATCACTTTGACTTTTCCAACACAGAAGGAATCGTCTCACCCGGGGACGATTAGCAGTCAGAAATCGTCCTTCCCAGGGACGATTTCTAGATGAAGGCAGATTGGCCGACTGTTTTAGTTGAAATGTCCTTCTGGTAATATCTTCTATCTTCTGTCAGGTTTTCAGGCCATTTGGACTCACTGTACTTACTGTTTCAGGCAAATGTTTGCATGCATATTTCACTAATTTTAGAGAACAAACACCTTTTATTTGTAGTAGGTGCTACTGACATATTCGTTGTTTCTTTGTTCGTAGGAAAGAGCAGCAGAATTCAAGGACTCATCAACATCAGCGGCGGCAGCGTCTTGGCCTGCCCATTGCAATCGTGGGCACGTGGAAAGAGGAACATTAAGTGATTGTAATCGAATTCTTTTAACGCTCCTAGCCCCTAAAAAGGGAGGAGGCGTCATTGTAACAGAGATCAAGAGAGTTTAATGAAAGGGCTGTGTTTTCCCCATTTGCTTGTGTCTCTTCCAATGCGTTTCTTTCATTTCATGCAATTTACATTTCTAGGACTTAAGCGTACTTGATTTTGAATGCAATCACAATTAGTGTTTCCTTTGCCCAGAATCTCGTGTTATCAGTAACGACATGCATTCAAAGAATCATTGACAAAGACAATCACGCTCCTGCTTGGCGCAACAATCAAATCAATCAAACACTTGGCATTTCGTGAATCATGAACACAAGGTTCCTCCTGAGGATAAAACGCCCTTCGCCTATTCATGACTGATCAATGTCTAAGTTCAAGTCACACCTCACCAAAATAGGTTAATACTTGAAATCAAATTCCTTAGCTCGTCAGAAGCAAGGATTCAAGAATGCATGCCCTTTCCATGCTTGGGGCATCAAAATTTGGTTAGGTTACCAAGAAACCCTAATCATTAGTGCTTTGGTTATCTATTTTTGCTCAGCACTGCGTCACCCGCAGTGCTTCCCAAAAATGGGCATTTGTAGACACCAAAACAACACCAATCCGATTATGTGACTACAAACACTGATCGCTTTGACAAACATAGCCCCCAGGGCAGCCCTCAGAGGTAAAATAGTGGTCTTAACCACTTTCATAGCAATTTTTGTAAGGTCAAGAAGCAATTTGGCACACTTAGACACTTTGCCCAGTAATCGTCTCACCCAGGGACGATTGCTAACTTGAAATCGTCTCACCCAGGGACGATTTCTGAAATCATCTCCAATAAGGACAATTTCCAAGTTTAACGGGAAAAAAGACAAATGAGGCCAAGTGGCAGCCCAGAACAGTCAGTTGATGAATCCTACCTCGCATGCGTGTGTGGGTGGACAAATAGGCCGTTTGAGGACTGTCACAAGGGCAGTTATGAAAGCCTAAGTCAATGGAGGACTCCCCTCCCTCGTGGGAAGACAAGACTGCCACATGGCACCTATGACCAACACATGGCATTTGTGCTTCCCTCCCAAAAGAGACCCCATGGGTCTATAAAAGGTGGGAATTTTCTCACCCAAAATATACAGGTTGAAGGAGATTTCAAGCAACGAAGTGCTGCCGAGTTGAAGACTCACTTGCATCCCCTTTGGTTCACTTTCTCACATCCACCAATCTCTTTTGCAAGGGAGGTTGTTGGGTGGCTTTTGGAAGCTTGAACCTAACCCAAATCCAACACATGGACACCTGAACCAACCAATTTGCTGACCCCCCAATCCTAAGAGGTTTTGGGCCCATCCCTAGTGGATTGGCGCCAAAATCAAGTGCCAACGGTGGGAGGCCCACTTGGGCACCCCCGCACTTCTCAAGTTCCATTCTTTTTAGCATTCTAGATTATTTGTTTACATTGCATGTTGTGTCATTATGTTTGGTGAACTCATAGCTGCAATTTCATAACTTTTGATCAGATTCTAGTATGTTTTGTGTCACTTTGTTGTTTCACTGACTTGCAGGAGGTGATATCAAATTCTCGAAGATAGAGGCCAAATTGGGAGAATCCGACCATCTGGGTCGTCCCAAAATGGCCCCAATTACATAACCCCTTTGTCTACAGGTGTTTTGGAAGTCTCAGGAGTCAAAATTGGAGCAGATCACTTTGACTTTTCCAACACAGAAGGAATCGTCTCACCCGGGGACGATTAGCAGTCAAAAATCGTCCTGCCCAGGGATGATTTCTAGATGAAGGTAGATTGGCCGACTGTTTCAGTGGCAATGGCCTTCTGGTAATATCTTCTATCTTCTGTCAGGTTTTTAGGCCATTTGGACTCACTGTACTTACTATTTTAGGCAAATGTTTGCATGCATATTTCACTAATTTTAGAGAACAAACACCTTTTATTTGCAGCAGGTGCTACTGACATATTCGTTGTTTCTTTGTTCACAGGAAAGAGCAGCAGAAGTCAAGGACTCATCAACATCAGCGGCGGTAGCGTCTTGGCCCGCCCATTGCAATCGTGGGCACGTGAAAAGAGGAACATTAAGTGATTGTAATCAAATTCTTTTAACGCTCCTAGCCCCTGAAAAGGGAGGAGGCGTCATTGTAACAGAGATCAAGAGATTTTAATGAAAGGGCTGTGTTTTCTCCATTTGCTTGTGTCTCTTCCAATGCATTTCTTTCATTTCATGCAATTTACATTTCTAGGACTTAAGCGTACTTGATTTTGAATGCAATCGCAATTAGTGTTTCCTTCACCTGGAATCTCGTGCTATCATATTATAGTTAAAATTTGTTGATTTTATCCTTATTCAATAATTTTAAACATGCTCTACAAAATATGTTACCATTCCTTTGTACCAAAAATAAAATAAAAAAATAAAACATTATATACCATGAATCTTTACAAATAAGATTGGGATGGGAGCACTTATCAATAAAAATGTTAAATTCATAATAAAAGGTTAAGGGTTTACATATTGTGTTTGTGTAACATTTTTAATATAAACCTCTTATGAGAGGTTAAGGTGAGATGGGGATGCCTAACCTTGAGGATAGGTTGTAGGGAATTTTCACACTAACCAAATCTAAAAAAAAAAATTCTATAAAAAAATAAAAAATAAAATAAAAAAATAAAGGGAACAACACAAGGGTTTGAACTTTGGTTTTTTTTTTTCTAATGTTCAATATTCAAACCATAATATGAATAAGTGTGTGGGAATATAAGTATATATATAACTATACATAACTTAAAAAAAAAAACTAATATTGATTGTAATGGCTATCATACTATCATTTGAAAGTGAGGTGTTCCTTAGGTTCAAAATGGCTGACAAAATCCTTGTAATATGTCCAAAGCCAATATTATCCAGATTTTTTTTTTAAGAGAACATTTAAAAATTACGTTAAAAACAACCCTCAAAGGGTTTAAACACAAAACCACTTAAAAAACAACCATCATCTTAGCCAGTAGGACATCTGACTGTAAATTTATATAAAGAAAAATACATTGAAGTTAGTATATGTTTTAAGAAGAAAACTGAAGGCTAATAGAAATTTTAGAGAGCACACTATATTCTATATATAACTATCATATTTGTGATTTTAAATTGGCATGTTATTAGGATTTAAAGGGAATATAAATTGAAATGGACGTGTTCTTTAGGTTTAAAATGGATGATAAAAGCCTTTTTAATAATTCCAAAGCTAAGGAAATATTTTCTTCTCTGAAAGAAAATGGAGCTCTGGCGATTTGGCGGGAAAACTTCTGAGCAGTCGTCGGGCGATGCTCTAGGGTTTCTGGTGGGAAGGATCTACCAGGGACTTTGGTGGGTTGAATTTGTTCTACTCTGAAGGTTCGTCCGCTGCCCCGGGAGGGCCCAATGGGGTCTCCTCCAGGTTCACTCGATGGGAAAAAGAGCTCTTATGCTGAGATATTAAAAGAAAATCCTACGTCTTCCATCGATGAAGCTCAGCGGAGTGCTTATCAAATGCTATTCAAGAATGCTGGCAAGGGTTCATCTGCACACCGAGTTAATGGATGCCTCCCGCAATCCGCTTCCAGACCTAAGATTGTCATTGAACCAAAGCTGGTCGAGGATACAATCATTTATCGTGCTAACCATGACCTGATTTGCAAATTCATGGGTATCCGACCTACTCTGAACTTTCTACACACCTGGGTTAGACAAAACTGGGAGCCACTCGATGAGTACTCCTTATGGCCTATAAGCAATGGGTATTTCATTATTAGTTTCTCTTCTTTAGTAGATAGAAACAGAGCATTTGAATTAGATAAGAGGAGCCACAACCCGGCAGGGTTATTTGTCCAACCGTGGAGAGCGGGTTTTGATCCTCGCATTGAGCCCACGGCTATCCCGGTTTGGATCCGACTGTATGCTCTCCCGATGGAGTTTTGGGGTGAGCAGGTTCTTGAGATGATTGGTAATTCACTAGGTAGATATCTGGGAGTCTCCAAAGATACCATAGAGGGAAACACTGCTGTCTTTGCTAGAATTTGTGTAGAAATGGATATTAGCCAGCCGCTACCAGCCGAGGTGGAACTGGAGTTGGCAGGACTATCCTGGATCCAGCAGTTAGATTATGAAGCCCTACCTTTTAGATGCAGAGTTTGCCATAAGCATGGCCATTTGGCTAGGTTCTGCCCAAATATTTTGAGCACAAAAGCGGAGGCTCCGCTGGGAATGCCAAATCGCCCCAGAGAGGGTAAGTTCACTTCGGCCAAAGAACCACACAATATCCCTCAAGGTTCTGATGCCCAGAAAGATGGCTTTGAATAGCAGAAGCGAAGGAGAAACAAAAAGAAAAATGGCAAGGAGCAGGCTCAATTCAAGCCAACCAACCGGTATGAAATCTTTAAATCCCTAGTGGATCAAGAAGACAAAATCATGGAAGGATTGGATGGGGATGTTGAGGATAATAACATCCACTTTCATGCTCCTTCATCTACTTATGTCTTAGAACAGGTGATTGAACCCTCTGAGATTTTGCAGCCAGAGAACCCAGGGGCATTGGTAGTCCACTCCCCAGCACAGCTAGTTATTAAGGATGTCAACATGGGAAGTGCATAAAAGAACAGAGAAAGACCAGCTCTAGGGATTACCCAGGTTGAGAAGAGTTCTAAAAATAGTAATTCCCAAGGAGCGGGCATAAAATCCAATAAGGATCTACTAGCAGTGCAAGGGGACAAGCTGATCAATGGAGGATCGGTGAGAACAATCGATTCTTATTGCTCTCAATATTTCCAATGATTATTCAATCCTGGAATGTTAGGGGTTTAAATAGTAGAACCCATCAATCTGCTGTTCAAAGACTTTTAGGAAGATGTAAAACAGACTTTTTTCTCATTCAGGAGACAAAAATGTCTTTAGATCTTATGTGCAAAACTGTTAGTAGAATATGGAAGGGTGCTGGTTATATGGATGTGGCTGCTCAAGGTGCCTCGATGGGGATTGTTACTCTTTGGAACCCTATGGAATGGACAGCAATAGAACATATAGCTTGGAAGGGTGTTCGCACATTGCTTTTTAGGAACATTGTTACAGCTGAACATGTTTTAATTACAAACTTCTATGGGGCTCAAAGCATTGATGGCCAGCGACTTCAATGGAAAGTTGTTCATAACATGAGGTCCTCCCGGGTAGATTTTTATTGGATTATTTCTGGGGATTTTAATGCCAAATTATCTGCCAGGGATCAGGAAGGTGGTATCCCAGTTTTGGATCCAGGGGACCGGCTTCTGATTGCCCAAGTCCAGGCCTTTCACCTTGTTGATATCAAAGGCCCTGTCACTTACTTTACTTGGACTAACAAGAGAAGAGAGCCACACAGTAGGAAGGTAAAGCTAGACCGGTTTCTGGTCTTCGAGGAGGCATTTGTTAAATGGAATATTAAATTTTAGATTTTGGAAGGCCCAGTTTCAGATCACTTTCCCATTTTGTTGGAGGGAGGGACTATGACAGGGCAGCACCACAAACCATTTAAATTTGAAAATTTTTGGTTGCAAAAAGAGGACCTCCGACGAAAAATTCCTCAGTGGTGGGAAGAAGGCCGCCTACCTTTTGGGACAACTATGTTTAAATTTCATAAACAACTTCATTTTGTCAACTGTAAATTGAAACAGTGGAGGCAAACTAACAAATCAGACTTCCAGCTCCAACGGGCTCCCTTGTTGGCCAGATGGGATGAGGTGCAAAAACATTTCAGGGAAGGAAAATTTACTGAGCACCTTAAAACCGAGGATGATGCTTTGCGCAAAGCGGTTGAGGACATTGATAATCAAGAAGAGATTTACTGGAAACAGAGAGCAAGAAACACTTGGTTATTAGAAGGAGATAGAAATACAAAAATTTTCCATCGTTCTGCCTGTGCTAGGAGACAAATGAATAACATGGAATTCCTTCAAGATGAGAATGGATACTCTTTTGACACTCTTCCTGGTATGCATTCCCACTCGATGGAGTATTTCTCAAAACTCTTTAAGGAAAGTATGGAGCAAGATGTGGAAGCCCAAAATGAAGTTATTGATGTCATACCCTCTATTATCTCTCACGAAGAGAATCAGGCCCTTCTTAGACCCATTGATAGAGATGAACTCAAGAAGGTGGTCTTTGGGATGAGCACTGGCAAATCGCCCGGTCCTGATGGCTTCCCTATTGAGTTTTTTTAGGCCTTTTGGGATACCTTGGAGGAGGATGTTTTGGCTGTCACAGAGGAGTCCAGAACTAATAAAAGAATGCTCAAAGCTCTAAATCACACCTTCATCACTTTAATCCCAAAATGGGAGGGGCTAAAGTCCTGACTCATATACAGTTTGTGGATGATACTGGATTGGTTGGAGTGGCCAGTCTCAGGGAAGCAAGAGGAATCAGAGATACTCTAAATGTCTACCTCCGGGCCTCAAACCAAGTCATCAATGATAAAAAATCCAAAGTGGTCTTCTTCAATCTTGACCAAAGGTTACAGGACAGAGTTATTGAGATCTTGGGATTCACTAGGACCTCTCTCCCAGTTGTTTACTTGGGGGTTCCTTTGCATTTCAAAAAACTAAAAATTGATATCTAGAAGGATCTTTTGGATGGTATCAAAGATAGAATGAATCATTGGTCACATAGATGGTTAAGCTATGGGGGCCGACTAACTTTCCTACAGTCAGTTATTCAGGCTATGCCAATATATAAATTCTCCATCCTGGCTGCCCCACATTCTATTTGGAAAGAGCTAGACAAAATGGCTAGAAGTTTTTTATGGGAAGGTGCAAAAGGAGAGAGGAAATGGGCCCTGGTTGGATGGGATAAGGTTACCCAGCCCAAGGAAAAAGGAGGGCTGGGACTGAGAAGCTCCAAGTTTAACAATAAAGCTTTGGCCGGAAAACTATACTGGAGGTGGATTTCCCAGCCAACATCCCTCTTCAGTAGAATCCTCTCTAGTAAATACTTGGGTTTTGTTCATCCCAATGATGTGGGCCGCTTCCCTCTGGAGGGTAATGGATCCTTAGTGTGGTAGGCTTTCAAGCTTGGATCTCAACTTATCAAAGATCAATTGTTCTGGAAAGTGGGGAGAGGGGAGAAGGCCCGGTTCTGGACTGATTCCTGGGACCAGCATCCTCCCATCATTGTTGTGTTTCCCGAATTGCAATCGATTAAATCTACTATAGAAGATAAGGGTTGGATCCAAATCAAGAGCTATTTTAATACCAACCAATTAGGGGAGTACAAGATCAAAAATTTTAAGCGACTGGATGAGTGGCCAATTCCAATCCCTCCGGAGCTGGCACCCATCTTGTCTAAAATTTTGACAGAACGGTTCCTTACTGGGAGAGATGAGGAGGATGAACTAGCTTGGGGCTATGGGAACCTTGGGGTTTATACTGTGAAGGAGGGATACGATAAGATCCTCCCAGAGCCCCCCCCACACTTTTTTCCGATTCAAGATTGGAGGAAGATATGGCATTCCAAGGGTTGGCCGAAAGTGAACTTCTTTGCCTGGCAGTTTATGCACAATGGAATTCTCACCTTTGACAATCTCATAATTAGAGGCATCATTGGTCCTTCTCAGTGTGTGTTATTCCACAAGAATGTGGAAACTGTTGATCATCTAATGTTTGAATGTCCCTTCACACGGCAAATTTGGAAGCGTTGGTTCTCCCACTTTAAACTTCAGGCTAATGGTGACTTGACTCGGACCAATATTTGGGAAAGCTGGAAGAGAGGTAGATTTAAATCTAAAGCTCTTCAAATTGTTTTGGAGCTTGGTTTACTTTTTATCTGGTGGCAGGTGTGGTTGGAGAGAAATGCCCGTATTTTTCGTGAAACCTTCTCTTCGTTAGATGGAATTTGGCAGGTCATCTGGAGCAAAGTCGTGGAAATGGTTACCATTTATGCTGAGGAGGAAAATCAGTCTGCTTCTGAGCCACTGGAAGAGGGAGCTGCTGATCAAGAGAGACAGGTGAGAGGTAGTTGGAAACCTCCCCCAGAAGGCTGGATCAAAATCAATACTGATGGAGCTGCAAAAGGCAATCCGGGTAGTGCTAGAATTGGAGTAGTGTGCCGTGATCATGCTGGGTCTATGCTCTATTGGGAGTTGCAGGGACTGGGATGTGCCACAAACAATGAAGCAGAGACCTTTGCTATTAAATCTGCCTCCATCTGGGCTGTCAAGCAGGGACACAGGAAGATAATTATCGAGTCTGATTCCCAAATCCTGGTGGGCGCTCTTGATTGCATGAGGAACTTTGCCTCGAAAGCCTGGAGGTTGCGAATTTTGGTCTCTCAAATCAAGGAGCTATGGAGGGAATTAGATGATGTGATTCCCGTCTATGTGAATCAAGATCTCAACAAGGCGACCGATTTCCTTGCAAATATGGGTGCCGAGATGGAGGTTGGGATGCAGCTACACAGTGATTTGCCTGTGGAGGATGCAGTGATTAGGCAAGGCCTTGAACGATTTCTAAAATAATGTGCAGAGTTTTTGATGCTAAGGGAGGTTTTTGTCGTGATATTGCGACCTATAGCATCGTCACGGCCTCTAGTTGGAAGTTGTCATGATTTCGCGACAGGTTGCGCCTTCGTGGCCTTTGGCGGGTTCCTGTCGCGAAATCGTGACATGTCATGATTTCACGACATGTCGTGCTATCACGGCCCTTGGTGAGATATTGTCATGATTTTGTGACTTGTTTTGCTGTCCAGGACTTAAGGGGGAAATTGTCGTGATTTCGTGACCTGGTGCGCCATTGCGGCCTTTGGCTGGAAGCTGCAGCGATTTTGCGACGTTTTTGGCGTAGGGTTGACAATGAGGAAAACCGTCGCGATATCGCAAAAATTTTTGTGAATTGGAGTAAAGTGCAAAATTCGTCGCGATTTCGCGACATTTCTACTGTTCGGAAGCCGCAAGGAAAAGCCGTTGCGATATCGCAACAGTTTTGGCAACTTGGTGCCATCTGGAAAACTTGTCGCGATATCGCGACACTTTTGAAGATTGGGAGCAAAGTGGAAAACTCGTCACGATATCGCGACAGTTTTGAGGATTGGGAGCTGAAAGGAAAATTCGTCGCGATATCGCGACACTTTTGGCAAACTGGTGTCATAAGGAAAACCCGTCGCGATATCATGACTCTTTTGCTGATTGGGTGCAAAGTGGAAAAATTGTCACGATATCGCGACACTTTTTGTGGTCGGGTGCCGAAAGAAAATTTTGTCACGATTTCGCGACACTTTTGGCACATAAGTGGCTTGGAGGAAAACTGTCGTGATATCGCGACACTTTTGCGGACAGGGCGCCAAATGGAAAACTCGTCACGATTTCGTGACGCTTTTGCTGGCTGGGCGATTCGGAGACACTTCGTCACGATTTCGTGACCTTTTTGGCGATATGGAGCTATTTGGATTTCTAGTCGTGATCTCGCGACACCTTTGGCGATGGGGCACCGGAGGGAGCTGTCGTCGCGACTTCGTGACTTTTTTGGCGATCGGGTGTCGAGGGCTCTGGCTGTCGTGATATCGCGACATGTCACGATTTCATGACATGTCACGATTTTGTGACATGTCACGTTTTCACGACTGGTGGCACCGACGCGGTCGAGACGGGGCTGATTGTCGCGATTTCGCGACATGTCGCTTTTTCGCGCCCTGTTGACTTTTGTGCCTTGTGTTGGAAAGTGTTGACTTTTTGCTCTGCACTTGTTGTTCTGGTCTTTGCTCTTGGTTGGGATGTGTTTTCTCCCGTTTGTAACAGTTCTTTGTATTAATACAAGTTTTTCATTTTTTTCAAAAAAAAATAATTCCAAAGCTAATGCTATCCAAATTTAAATTCATTTAGGTTGGTTTAGGTTTTTATATAGCCAATATTATATTTTTATATTAAGAAGAACACTAAAAATTAGATATAGATTTCATTATACTATATAAAATAAATTTAATATATGATGTTAATAAAGTATATATATATATATTAAAGATATGTTATGATGTTAAAATGATATGTTATTAGATTTAAGAAGAAATATAATTTGAGAGTGATATGTTTATTAGGTTCATAATGGATGATAAACTATGTTTAACAAGTTCAAAGTCAATATTTTTATTTTTTTATATATATAGGAAAGTTAGTTACATCCACATTATTTTTAGTAACTAATTAGTGTAGATAAAGGGTTACTCCAATAAAATTTGTGCTACTTTATCAAGTTGTTGACACAATGTGAGGGGGACCACTTGTCACTTAGGATTCGTACTTTATTGTGGATCTGACATACAATCAAAAGATTCATATTAGACTTCTACCTTTGTAAATAGGCTTCCCCAACTACCTGGCCAAACAAGCAACTATCAATCCACCTAACCCTTGAAGATACTTCAAAACCTATATTATTACTTTAAATTTTTTAATACACACCACACATCATTTATTTTTTTAAGAGAATAAAAATTGAAAGTGACATGTTTTTTTAGGTTTAAAATGGATGATAAAAGCCTTTTAATGATTCCAAAGCTAATATTTAGTCCAAATTTTAAATTTGCATCAACAAAATACATTAAGGTCGGTCGTAGGTTTTTATATAACCAATCATATATTGTTGTATTAATAAGAACACTAAAAAGTATAGATTTTAGAGAGCACATTATATTATATAAAATAAATTCAATGTTGATGATGTTAAAGTGGTATGTTATTAGGTTATTGATAATGTTAAAGTGGTATGTTGTTAGGTTTGAGAGGAAAGATAAAGTGAGAGTGATATGTTTATTAGGTTCAAAATAAATGAAAAAATATTTTATATATTCTAAATTCAATATTATTATTATTTAATAATAATGTAACATTAGGTAAGTAATTTTATATGATGTATATGAGAATCAAAGTTAAAACCACATGGAATTATATAAGTTGTGGTTTGAACCTTGGACCTCCCAAAGAAACCAAAGGCTTAACCACTATGCTACACTATCCTAAAATTATTCATTTTTTTTTGGAAAAAGCAAAAATTATATTAATTGAGTAACCAAAACATTACAATATTATGGTGTTAACATTGTCAACCACCTAAAAAACAAAGTGAGGTGGATAAGGAGTAAATTATCCATAATTGAATATACATAAGAATAGAAGCTAATAGCAACAAAATACTATAGCTATATCTTGCTACAATATACCAACTATCAACACTCATATGTGGGAGAGCCTATTATAAGGAGAAATATTGGGTGTGCCTTCCATGATATCTTTTGAAGTCTTAAAATATGAAATAGAAGTAATCAAAACCTGAATTTGCTCATCATTGTTAACTGCCTTCTTTTTAGTTTCATGTTGGACCTTCTAAAGGTCTTGAACCATATGAGAAATTTGATGAATTCTATCAATAACATCTTGTGGAGTTATATAAGTTCCATAGAATTGGAAATGAAAGTATCCCACATGTAACAAAAGTTCAAAGGTCAAGTCTACTAAAACTATATCCTATGGAGGAGTAGATCCAGTAAAAATATTTTTCCATCTACACTTCCAAATGTGCTTGAGATATATGAGTCTACAAAAATTACAAATTTTGGGTACTAATCTAGCTAAGAAAAACCAAGTAGAGAAATATTCAAAGATAAAGTGAAAGAGGGAAAAATAAAAGTGTAGAAGACATCCAAAAAATGTTTACCCATGTCACAAAACCAAAATAAGTGAATATGAGTTTCTAAAGCATTACAAAAATTGCAGAGGAGAAATATGTAAAATTGAAGCCAGACCTTCAAAATTTGGAAGTTCTTGATGTAAAATTTACCATCCAAGAAGTTGATTTTTGGATTCAACATGAACTTTGGCTCCTCGTGGATGGAATTCTTCTATACCTCTTCCAAATATTCTATACCTCTTCCTCTCCTCATGGGTACAACTCCTCCACTGAGTGGAAGATCATCTCTCATGGTATGATTGTGCATTATTTAGGAATTTCTTTTGGGATTAATGTCCCTCCTAAGGATATGTGGAACTGGGTTATAGAAAGACTTAAAAAAAAATTATGCTTCCCAATTTAGTTTCTTTCCTTAGTAGGAAGAATTAAAATTATGATAGCCTCTCATGTTTATTACTCCTCTTGCTGGATGGCCCCTAAGGTAGCTACAACAAATTAAATTAGGCCATTCATAGATTTTTATGGACCAAATGATATGGGGAGGTGGCATTGACAACCATATCATGGAAACTATGTATTCAACCTTTAGGAGATCTAGGCATCATTAATCCTCTTACCTATTGTAAAAATTTGGTTGTAAAATGGGTTGCTAGAGCCATCACTTGTGATGAAAACTAAAAACACCTATTTCATTACATAATATTTATCTAATCACAAATTTAAATGGAAAAAAAAGCCATGGGAGGATAATATCCTTAATGCACCTTACTTTATTGTTAAATAATATATTGCAGTTACCCAAAACTAAAAATCTTGACAATCAGTTTCTCATTTATTGGCTTGAACATAGTTTGAATATTGATATAAATAATATTTTATGGAATGATAAACCTTTAAATTTATGCATAACTATTTTTTTTGAAAGAAAATATTAATAAAAAATAAAATTATTTAAGATCCTAAGACTACTTAATTCTTACCTACAACCAAATCCAAAATTTTAAATTTGCATCAACATAAATATATTAAGGTTAGTGCAAATTTTATAAATTTTAAAGATCCAACCACATATTCTTGTATTAAAAACATTGAAGGCTAGTAGAAACTTTAGATATCAGACTATATTCATAAAACAAATTCAATATTTACGATGTTCAAGTGAGGTTTTATTAGTTTTAAAATGGAAGATTAACGTCGTGTGAGAGTCAATAATATACTAATTTTTTTAACACAATCGTGTAGTTTAAATTTAGATTTTGAGATGAGAAGTTAAAACTAAACCACTATACTATAGTGGTATAATTATAATAAGAGAAATAATAAGGTTGTAAATATGTCAAAGAATTTGATAATACGAGGATTTTGAATTTGTAGCAAGGGTATACTTTGGCATTGGTATAAGGTCAATGTAGCTTTTAAATAATTAATGATATTTACTTGCATTAAGAAGTAGATCTTAGGTTGACATAGATTTTAAAGGATGAATAATGTGATTTGATAATTTTGGAAACTTCTTTTTGAAAGTCTAAGATTTAAATTGTGGCATGGAAAAGTGTGTGAGTAGGTATGGATGATTATGTTAAATTTTCTATTGATAAGCGCAATTCGAGGGATGGGGATGGAAATGGGAATGGGAATGCCCAACCCTTAGTATTGGTTGTAGAAGTTTCTCACATTAACCAAATAAAAAATTCTCTCCCTTATGAGAGGTCATGGTGGGATAGGGATACCTAGCCCTTAGTTTTGGTCATAGGGGTTTCTTACACTAACCGAATAAAAACAATTATTTTATAGCTTGAATTTGAAAGCAATGACATTGAATATATATTTTTGGATACATAGAGGAGTTGATTATATCCACACTATTTTTACTAACTATCAAGTGTAGGGTTCAAACCACAAGGACTACTCTCAACAAGTTTATACCACCTTATTGTTGATGACCTGGCATAAGGGAATCATAGTGTCACTTGGAATTCATACCATAGTCGAACTACTACCTTTGCAAGATGAATACCCTAAGGTTTGAGCCTACTTCTCTTCTTGATAAGTGTCTTACCAAATAATTAATTACAAATCTACCTAACCTTTGAAAGCTAATGATATTGAATATTAAATTATAATAAAATAATTTAAAATATATTTTAGAATAAACCTTTTAAATATTTGACTATAAGGACATATATCAATAAGTATCCTTACAAGTTTAGTATAAAAATACATATGCAAGTAACAATTTTAGTTATTTTTATGTAAATTATAGCATATAGACTTGAACTATAAAATCTTAAGTTGATTTGGAATAAATAATACATTCTATTTAGTTTTTCTAATAAAAAATATATTTATATTAGATGAAATTATCTTTTGTAGACATATGTTATAATAATAAAATACTTGTTAATTATGGTTATTATGTTAATTTCTTTTTGAGTAATACTTCTTATACATATTTAAAATACTTCTTATACATATTTACCATGGAGATTGAACTCGGGTCACATCACCTATAATGGAAGTGGCGGTAAACCACACTCACTAGCATTAATATTTTGTTTTTACTATGATGATACAAAAGAATTTGAACCTTGATTTGTTCCTATAATTATAACCTAAAAATATATTTTTAATAACTATAAAGTAGGTTCATTGCATGGAGGTATGTATGGTACTCAAGGACAATAAAACTTTGATAATTTTTAGTGATGACCTATGCTTAATAAAACTTTTATAATTTCTAGTGATGATGTATGCTTAAGGATTGTATAATAATTTGATAAATTTTTAGTGATGACGTATGCTTAATAAAACTTTGATAATTTCTAGTGATGATGTATGCTTAAGGATTGTATAGTAATTTTATCAAATTATTTTCAATGAATAATAAAATCCGCCTATTAATATTTTTATATTTTATGTTAGACATTTATTTTATAAATGAATTATTAATTTTTATTTTTAAAATTATTTAAATATTAAAACATAGAAGTTGATAATGTTGAATAAGTAATTGTTTGGATGAAAAACTTGTACACTACATTGTTAATATTATTTTTTACTACTTTAAATTATTTAAAAAAAAATAATGGTTTAAATTGATATGATTATTGGTAATAATAAATTAATGTTTATGTTTTTTTTTTTGTTATATATGATTGAAAAAGACCTCATCCATATTATATCAATATATCATCGCTATAATATTTTGGCATTACAATAGTTTGACAATTATGCTATATTATTTGGTAAATTTTCAATTCACTTGGATTGTTATCCATGTTAGAAAAGTTCAAATCATGGGGAGTGTGGCTTTATTTGTGTCATTTATTGTACTTCTCTTATAAAAAAATTCAAGTTCGAAAATCCTCCTTTAATATTGAGCAATATAATTTATTGAGCTTGTAGCAAAATAATAACACCAAAAATAAATAATAAAAATGAACACTTATAATAAAAAGAATGTTTCTTTTTGTTTTAACATGAGGGAGCCTTAGTCTCCAAAAATTTACAATGTTCCATGCCCCAATGTTTGCGGACGGATATTACAATACCTTATTTTTACAAAGTACAAGTGCTCAAAAAATGATCTCCGGTTCTCCAAGCAAGCTAAGTGGTGTCCTTCATTCTTCTGCTACAACTTCAAAGAGTGAGTGGGCTTTGGTATCCAATGTAGGGACCACTCCATATTTAATAGCTCTTCAAATACCTATCTCCTGCACACATGGAATTCAAACAAGGGTCATTAGCACTTGTATAAATGATTGAAAATCAATGCAAATGAAAATCCTTGAAAGGAAACATAGAAATTAAACTAGAATTTCTTGCAAATAAATTATAAAATTACTGATCTCTACTAATAAAAATGGTCTAAAAATTTGTGGAGACATTTAGGGGGATGTCTAGAACCTACCCTAAACATTTCAGCTCAATATGAGTCTGGATGAGTGAGATATGGCCAGATTGATTTTGAACATTTTTGCAGAACCGTGGGCTTACAATTGTGATTGTGTAACCGCAAGCCTACAGTTGGGACTGTGTAACTACTAATGCACATTTATACAGAGATGGTATAAAACCTAAAAATTTGGATCCAGGACCTCAATGGTTCAAACTCCATGATATTTGGTGACTCCCTGCAACGATTTTAATAACGTGACGATGTATTTTTCAGCCCCCTTTGATTGATGTAATGGTGTTGCTTTTATAGGTAATTTTGGATTTTGGAGGGAAAATATAGATGGCAAGCCAGGGCTACCAAGTGGCAGGGACTGGGAAGCCACCTATCCTAGGCAGTTGTAGTCAGTCACTTAAGAGTGTCTCACTTAGGTGGAGTGGTGGCATGTGGGTAGGTGCAAGTGGAGTGAAGTGTGGAGTGAGGTGTGAGATGTGGCAAGGTGAGGGGTAGTGGTGGCTAGGACAAGTTTCACATGGAGACACAAGCTATCCTAGGGGTATTTTCCAGATTTTAACAAAATCTAGAAAATAGATTAATGTGCAAAATTTTTATGCTTAAGTTTAGACTTAGGCATATATTATTATTTATAATTATGATGTGCAATGTGGATGAAATGTACTTGAATTATTATGCCTAATTTTAGACCTAGACATATATTTTATTATGCATAATTATGTGGTGAAATGCAAACACCTATATTTTGGTGTCTATAGATGCCCCTTTTTGTACAGTGTTGTGTAAAATATAATGTGGTGCAAAAACAAATGACACCTGTGTTTATTGGATGAATGGAATCAAATATTCTTGATGCACAAGAATGAACGATTTTTTGAAAAAATATTTGTTGATTTCTTACCCCCTCAAATTGTGAATGGGTAAAGGATGAAACCCATGATCCAATTGACCAAATACGAATGATGAAATGGGGTGGATGTGATGAATGCAAATGTTGCATATCAAGGTCAAGTTAGATACCCCAAATTTAGGGTGGACTTGTATTGTCGTAAATTTACCTTTTGGTATTATTGACATGCAATATTATGAAGTAAAGGAACCAATCACCCTAGGGGCTTATCCTAGTGACTATAGTAAATTCCTTAATGCAAAATGAAGCATACATATTTTATGTTTTGTAACCCCATGGAGTAGTCATCAATGAAAACCTTGAGTAAATATGCTTGAACGTAGGTCACTCAAAAATTGAAGGATCAACCTGATTCAATTTCAAACATGATTATTTTAGATGATTGTAAATAAGTGTCCTTATGGTGAGCCACCCATCCAATCAGATTACATGGATTGCTAGTCACTGCAACCACCAGGTATGTAGGGTGATTCACTAGATAGAATATTCACTTGAGATGATGATTCAAATGCATTTGTGTTGATTGGAGGTTTGAATCTATTTGTATTTGAAGGGGAGTTGTGTAAGATTGTCACAAATAAAAGTCAACGTGGGTTGTCCCAATCAAGAAAAGATGCTCATTGTTGAGTCATTACTTTTGATAAATTGATGAACTTAATTTTTGTAAATCTTTCATTCGTGGGTAGACAAGATTTAGTCTATGCTTTAGGTTTAGGTTTTACATCGGATGTGCAGTTGTGTAACCACAGGCCTATGGTTGCTTTCTTAGGGAATTGAGATGATAAAAATACATTTCTTGCTTGAGGTGAATCACTTTTCAAGGGCCTTATGGTAACCTATCCATCCTACCGGATTGCATTGATTACTCATCTATGTAACCACCAGGTATATAGGATAAGTTACTGTAGACGAGAATCACTTGAGGATAAGTGGAAGAAGGAAATGTACACCTCTATCCCATGGAGAAGTCCAACCGCATGGATTTCTTAGAAATTTGAGATTATAGCACTTTGATTCTTCTAAAAGCCTTGTTGAGATTGAATTTGACAAAATAAATTGAGTTATCTTTGGAGCTTTTTTTATTGATTTGACCAAAGCAGTAGGTACCTTTAGAGCCTTTTGAATTAAATTGAGCAAAGGAGTTTGTTTCCCTTGTAGCTTTTGAATTGAATCTAACCAAAGGATTTTGTGTTCCTTTGGAGCCTTTTGAATTGAATGTGACCAAAGGGGTTGATTCCTTTGGAGTTTTTTTTTTTTGAATTGAAAATGACCAAAGGGGTTGATTCCTT
This sequence comes from Wollemia nobilis, assembly GCA_028583015.1. NCBI lineage: Eukaryota > Viridiplantae > Streptophyta > Pinopsida > Araucariales > Araucariaceae > Wollemia > Wollemia nobilis. The sequence continues at coordinate 6,892,796 of JAQPPZ010016858.1, read as the reverse complement.
TGGAGTTTTTTTTTTTGAATTGAAAATGACAAAAGGGGTTGATTCCTTTGTACCTTTATAAATTTGATATGACCAAAGGTGTTTGATTCCTTTGGAGTTTTTTGAATTGAATGTAACCAAAGGAGTTTGATTCCTTTGGATATTTTAGAATTTTATTATTCGAAATGTGAATGTTTAATGTGATTGTTGGGATAGGTGTGAGACCTTAAATCCCTCCAAGTTGTTTTATTAATTGTTTGATGTGATTTATGGGGAAGGTGTGAGACCTTGCACCCCCCAAGTTGTTTTGTGATTGTTTATGTATATGTGTAATGATTGATTGTTCAAATTTTTTTGGGTGTACATATGATGAAATAAATGTGTTATGAATGAATGCAATTGGTGGTGATTTATGCAAATGAATGAATGGTGTTGCCTTATTAATCATTGTTCAAAGATTTTTTGAACCATTTTAATGAAGGTGTTGCTTTATTGATCATTTTTCGAAGATGTTTTAAGCTATGATGATTCTTGGAGCCAATCTTGGCAAAAATAGGGTAATAATGTTGGTGGTCTGGTGATGAAATCCAACTATTTGCCAATATTTAATGTTAGTGTGTGAGTCTTGTTTGATTTATTGTGAAATACAAAAGTAATATATGATTATGTTTTTATGCCTAATGTAGAAATGCAAGAAATAGAGAATAACAAACAAAATAGATCAGGGGCTAAAAGTTGATTTTAGGCACGAATTTTGGCTGATTCTGTTGTTAGGGGCCAACCACAGGTCAATGGTTGGTTCTAGTAAACCATGGATTTACGATTTTCCTACCACAAATCCACATTTAGGATATCCCAATTGTAGGTCTATGTGTCCGATTGTGCAACAAAAATGGACAAGTCAGGTCTAATCCCTGAAAAAGATGCCCAAGCTATTGCTAACTGGGAAATCAAGAATGATCTATTCCTAATATGATAAATGCAGATCCTCTTGATGTTTTTGCTTTATTTTTTGTATCGATGCAAATATAATTGAATTTATCCTAAGACCTAAATGTATACAATGGCATATAGGACCAAGACCTTTAATCTACCTAAATGCATTCTAAAACCAGAAATAAGGAGAAAATAAAACAATGGCACAAAGGTAAAAAAATATGTTCCTTTCACTGCTTCATCCAGCTATAAACCATAGATCTATAGTCACACAGTGTAGTTACCGCACATGAGCATTTCTCAAAGACCAAACTGTAGGTATGTCGTTCTATCTCCTCAATCACAGGCTCACATTTCTCTAAATCCTCCATCATTGGTGTGTGGCTCCCCATATCTAAAACTGTTTGTGTGTGGTTTCATAGTAACAATGTCGAATCCAACAATCCTTGGATCTACCAATCCAAGATCAAATCCTCACACAATTCAAACTCTCGAAACTTATAGATACAAAAAATATTTATCAGTAACTAATAAAAAGTAAGGTTAAACAAAATGGAACCCTTAGAGGGTCCCACTATGATTGCCATTTTATGTAGCAAAATAATAACACAAAAATAAATAATAAAAATGAACACTTATTATAAAAAGAATGCTTATTTTTGTATTAACACGAGGGAGCCTTTGTCTCCCAAATTTTAGAATATTCTATACCCTAATGCTTGGGGGTGGATATTACAATGCTTTCTTTTTAAAAATTATAAGTGCTCAAAAAATGATCTCCAGTTCTCCAAGTAAGTTAACTGATGTCCTTCATTCTTTTGCTACACATTCAAGGGGTGAGTGGGCTTTGGCATCTAATGCAAGGACCACTCCAGCTTTAATATCTCTTCAAATACCTGTCTCCTGCACACATGGAAATCAAAAAAGGGTTAGTAGCACCTGTATAAATGATTGAAAATCAATGCAAACGAAAAACCTTGAAAGGAATGCTTGCAAGAAATATAGAAATTAAACTAGAATTTCTTGCTTATAAATTATAAACTTACTAATATCTTCTACTAAAAATTATCTAAAACTTTATGGAGACATTTTGGGGGATGTCAGGAACCTACCCCCAAAATTTCAGCTCAATATGAGTCCGGATGAGTGATATATAGGCAAAATGAATTTTGAATTTTTTGTAGAACCGTGGGCTTGCGATTGTGATTGTGTAACCACGGATGTGCAGTTGTGTAACCACAGGCATATGGTTGTGACTGTGTAACTACAAATGCATGGTTGTGTAAATATGGTAGAAACCCTAAAAAATTGGATCTGAAACCTTGATGGCTTGAACTCTGCGACCGTTGGTGACTCCCTATACTGATTTTAACAGCGTGATGATGTATTTTCAAGACCCCTTTGCTTTATGGAATGGTGTTGCTTTTATAGGTAATTTTAGGTTTTTGAGGGAAAATATATATGGAAAGCCAGGGCTACCAAGTGGCAGGTACTGGGAAGCCACCTATCCTAGGTAGTTATAGTGAGTCACTTAGAGTGTCTCACTTAGGTGGAGTGGTGGCATGTGGGTAAGTGCAAGTAGAGTGAAGTGTGGAGTGAGGTGTGAGATGTGGCAAGGTGATGGGTAGTGGTGGATATGACAAATGTCACATTGAGACACAAGCTATCCTAGGAGGATTTTCCAGATTTTAATTAAATATGGAAAATATATTAATGTGTAGGATTTTTATCCCTAAGTTTAGACTTAGGCATATATTATTATGTAGAATTATGATGTGCAATGTGGATGAAATGTACATGAATTATTATGCCTAAGTTTAGACCTAGGCGTATATTTTATTATGTAGAATTATGTGGTGAAATGCAAATACCTATATTTTGGTGTCTATAGATACCCCTTTTTGTATCGTGTTGTGTAAAATACAATGTGGTGCAAAAGCAAATGACACATGTGTTTATTGGATGAATGGAATCAAATCTTCTCAATGCACAAGAATGAATGATTTTTTGAAAATGTTTGAGTTTTTTGCTTATCCCCTCAAATGGCGAATGGGTAAAGGATGAAACCTACAATACAGTTGACCAAATATGAATGATGAAAAGGGGTGGATGTGATGAATGCAAATGTTGGAGATCAATGTCAAGTTAGATACCCCAAGTTTGGGGTGGACTTATGTTGTCGTAAATATAGCTTTTGGTATTATTGACATTCAATATTATGAAGTAAATGAACCAATCACCCTAGGGGCTTGTCCTAGTGACTATAGAAAATTCCTTAATGCAAAATGAAGAATAATTTTTTGGTGTTTTTTAACCCCATGAAGTAGACATCAATGACAACGTTGGGCAAATCATCTTGAATGCAGATCACTCAAAAATTTAAGGATCAACCTGATTTAATTTTAAACATGATGATATTGGATGATTGTGAATAAGTTTCCTTATGGTGAGCCACCCATACTACCGGATTGCATGGATATCTAGTCCCTACAACCGCCAGGTATGTAGGGTGATTCACTAGATATAAGGTTCACTTTAGATGAAGATGATGCGAGATGATGATTCAAATACATTTAAGTTGATTAGGGGTTTGAATATATTTGCATTTGAAGAGGAGTTGTGTAATATTGTCACAAATAAAAGTCAATGTGGGTTGCCCCAATCAAGAAAATATGCTCATTACTTTTGATAAATTGATGAACTTAATTTTGGAAAACCTTTCATCCATGGGTAGACAATATTTAGTCTATGCTTTAGGCTTTAGGTATACCAAGTTTTTGTTTGATTGAAATTTTTGCTTGTGATCTGTCCCAACAAAAAGGGTGTATGATAGTCTTCGGTAATGATTCCTTAATGAATGTAATTTGCATGATTGAATGTTTTGAATATTGAATTTGATTATGAAACTCAAATTTGTTGATTTTGTCTATCCATTCAAGAAATGAGTTGATGGTGAAGATATGAAATGATGAAAGCAATGGAACAAATGAAAATGGTTGGAATGAAATGGTTTATTGTGTAACTATTAATGCACATTTGTATAGAGATGGTAGAAACCCTAGAAATTTGGATTTGGAACCTCAATGGCTCGAAATCCATGATCTTTGATGAATCCCTACAATGATTTTAATAGCATGGCGATGTATTTTCCAGCCCCCTTTGCTTGATGGAATGGTGTTGCTTTTATAGGTATTTTTGGGTTTTGGAGGGAAAAGATAAATGAGAAGCCAGGGCTACCAAGTGGCAGGGACTGGGAAGCCATCTATCCTAGGCAGTTGTAGTGAGTCACTTAGAGTTTTTCTCTTAGGTGGAGTGGTGGCATATGGGTAGGTGCAAGTGGAGTGAAGTGTGGAGTGAGATGTGATATGTGGCAAGGTGAGGGGTAGTGGTGGATAGGACAATTGTCACATGGAGACACAAGCTATCCTAGGGTTATTTTCCATATTTTATTAAATTATAGAAAATAGATTAATGTGAAAATTTTGTATGCCTATGTTTAGACTTAGGGATATATTATTATGTAGAATTATGATGTACAATGTGGATGAAATGTACATGAATTATTATGACTAATTTTAGACCTAGACATATATTTTATTATGGAAAATTATGTGGTGAAATGCAAATACCTAGATTTTGGTGTCTATAGATTCCCATTTTTGTACCGTGTTGTGTAAAATATAATGCGATGCAAAAACAAATGACACATGTGTTTATTGGATGAATGGAATCAAATATTCTTGATGCACAAGAATGAATGATTTTTTGAAAAAATATTTGTTGTTTGCTTACCCCTTCAATTGGTGAATGGGTAAAGGATGAAACCCATGAGCCAATTGACCAAATGTGAATAATGAAAAGAGGTGGATGTGATGAATGCAAATGTTAGAGATCAAGGTCAAGTTAGATACCCCATGTTTGGGGTGGACTTGTATTGTCATAAATTTACCTTTTGGTATTATTGACATGTAATATTATGAAGTAAAGGAACCAATCACCCTAGGGGCTTGTCCTAATTATTGTAGCAAAATCATTAATACAAAATGAAGCATAATTTTTTTGTGTTTTGTAACCCCACGAAGTAGGAATCAATGACAACCTTGAGTAAATATGCTTGCACGTAGGTCACTCAAAAATTGAAGGATCAACCTGATTCAATTTCAAACATGATGATTTTGGATGATTGTAAATAAGTATACTTATGGTGAGCCACCCATCCTATCAAATTACATGGATTTCTAGTCATTGCAACCACCAGGTATGTAGGGTGATTCATTATATGGAATATTCACTTAAGATGATGATGATGCGAGATGATGATTCAAATGCATTTGTGTTGATTGGAGGTTTGAATCTATTTGTATTTGAATGGGAGTTGTATAATATTATCACAAATAAAATTCAACGTGAGTTTCCCCAATCAAGAAAAGCTGATCATTGTTGAGTCATTACTTTTGACAAATTGATGAACTTAATTTTGGTAAATCTTACATCCGTGGGTAGACAAGATTTAGTCTATTCTTTAGGTTTTTGGTATACCAAGTGTTTGTTTGATTGAGATTTTTTCTTGTGATCTGCCCCAGCAAAAATGACGTATGATAGTCTTTTATAATGATTCCTTAATGAACGTAACTTGCATGATTGAGTGTTTTGAGTATTGACTTTGATTATGAAACTCGAATTTGTTGATTTTTTCTATCCCTTCAAGAAATGATTCAATGGTGAAGATATGAAATGATGAAAGAAATGGAACAAATGAAAATGGTTGGAATGAAATGGACATTTTATTTTTGTTTCAACTGTGATTTAGACCACTATGGATAATTTTACACATATATCCCTTGGATAAGTCCATTCATATGGATTTCTTAGGGAATTGAGATGATAACAATACATTTCTTGTTTGAAGTGAATCATTTTTCAAGGGCCTTATGGTAACCTATCCATCCTACTGGATTGCATGGATTACCCATCGATGTAACCACCAGGTATATAGGATAATTTATTGTATATGAGTATCACTTGAGGATAAGTGGAAGGAAATGTACACCTCTATCACATGAAGAAGTCCAACCGCATGGGTTTCTTAGGAAGTTGAGATTATAGCACTTGATTTTTTTGAAAGCCTTGTTGAGATTGAATTTGACCAAAGAAATTGAGTTATCTTTGGAGCTTTTTTTATTGATTTGACCAAAGGGGCAGGTGCCTTTAGAGCCTTTTGAATTAAATTGACCAAAGGAGATTTTTTCCCTTGGAGCTTTTGAATTGAATGTGACCAAAGGATTTTTTGTTCCTTTGGAGCATTTTGAATTGAATGTGACCAAAGGGGTTGATTCCTTTGGATTTTGTTTTTTTGAATTGAAAGTGACCAAAGGGGTTGATTCCTTTGGAGATTTTTAAATTGAATGTGACCAAAGGAGTTTGATTCCTTTGGATATTTTTGAATTGAATGTGACCAAAGGATTTTGATTCCTTTGGATATTTTTGAATTTGATTATTTGAAATGTGAATGTTTAATGTGATTGTTGGGGTAGGTGTGAGACCTTGAATCCCCCCAAGTTGTTTGATTAATTGTTTAATGTGATTTATGGGGAATGTGTGAGACCTTGCACCCCCCAAGTTGTTTTGTGATTGTTTATGTATATGTGTAGTGAATGATTGTTCAATTATTTTGTTTTTGGTGTACATGTCATGAAATGAATGTGTTATGAATGAATGCAATTGGTGGTGATGTATGCAAATGAATGAATGGTGATGTGTTATTAATCGTTGTTAAATGATATTTTGAACAATTTGAATGAAGGTGTTACTTTATTGATCATTGTTCAAAGAGGTTTTAAGCTATGATGATTCTTGGAGCTGATCTTGGCCAAAATAGGGTAATAATGTTGGTGGTCTAGTGATGAAATCCAACTATTTACCAATATTTAATGTTAGTGTGTAAGTCTTGTTTGATTTATTGTGAAATACAAAATTAATATGTGATTATGTTTTTATACCTAATGTAGAAATGCAAGAAATAGATAATAGCAAACAAAATAGATCATGGGATAAAAGCTGATATTAGGCATGAATTTTGGCCGATTCTGGTGTTAGGGGCCAACCACAGGTTGATTTTTGGTTCTAGTAAACCATGGATTTATGGTTTACCTACTACAGGCGCACATTTAGGATATCCCAATTGTAGGTCTACAGGTCCGATTGTGCAACAGAAATGGAAAACTCGGGTCTAATCCCTGAAAAAGATGCCCAAGTTATTGCTAACTGGGCAATGCAGAATTATCTATTCCTAATATGATAAATGTAGATCCTATTAATATTTTTGCTTTATTTTTTGGATGGATGCAAAGATAATTGAATTTATTCTAAGACCTAAATGTAGACAATGGAATATAGGACCAAGACCTTTAATCTACCTAAATGCATGCTAAAACCAGAAATAGAGAGAAAAGAAAAATATGGCACGGGGGTACAAACCTGTGTTCTTTTCGCTGCTTCATCTAGTTGTAAACCACAAATCCACAGTTACATAGTGTAGTTACCATACATGAGCATTTCTCAAAGACCAAACTATAGGTACACATTTCTATCTCCTCAATCACAAGCTCGCGCTTCTCTAAATCCTCCATCATAGGTGTGTGGCTCCCCAGATCTAAAATTATAGGTGTGTGGTTTCACAGTAACATTATCGAATGCAAAAATCCTTGGATCTACCAACCCAAGATCAAATCCTCACGTAATTCAAACTCTCAAAACTTGTAGATACAAAAAACATTGATCAATAACTAATAAACATTGGTCCCACTATGATTGCCATTTTATGTAGCAAAATAATAACACCAAAACAAATAATAAAAATGAACATTTATGATAAAAAAGAATGCTTATTTTTGTATTAACATGAGGGAACATTTGCCTCCCAAATTTTATAATTTTCTATACCCCAATGCTTGGGGATGGATATTACAATGCCTTCTTTTTACAAATTATAAGTACTCAAACAATGATCTCCAGTTCTCCAAGTAAGTTAACTGGTGTCCTTCATTCTTTTGCTACACCTTCAAGGGGTGAGTGGGCTTTGGCATCTAATGCAAGGACCACTCCATATTTAATAGCTCTTCAAATACCTATCTCCTGCACACATGGAAATCAAAAAAGTGTTAGTAGCACCTGTATAAATGATTGAAAATCAATGCAAATGAAAAACCTTGAAAGGAATGCTTGCAAGAAACATAGAAATTAAACTAGAATGTATTGCTTATAAAATTAAAAACAAATGACACCTGTGTTTATTGGATGAGTGGAATCAAATCTTCTCGATGCACAAGAATGAATGATTTTTTTAAAATGTTTGAGTTATTTGCTTACCCCCTCATCTAGCGTTTTTGATGGGTAGACCGCTAGACTAGGCTACAGTTAGACTCCAGCGAGATCTGTGGGGTTTTTGCCTTCAAATATTTTCATGTTGGAGGGTTTTCCTGTCATCAGGGTACTCTATCGCAGATCTCCTCTTTCAACTGGTTTTTTTTTGTCTCCATGGTATGCTTTGATTTAGGTATTTTTATTCTGGTATATTTTTTTAACTAAGGCAAGATTGTAGGCGAGTGCTCACATTTTTATTTTGGATCCTCCCTTTTTCTCTCTCGGGTGTTGCACCTTTTCTCTCTCAGGTGTTGCACTAGGTATTTTCTATTTTTTCTTTCCAAATGCCCTGAGAGTGGTTTTCTCCAATGGGATATGTGGGTTTCTTGGTGATTATTTATGATGTTTTCCATGTGGTGTTTCTTTCATTGGCTAGACGAGTGAGCCCTATGGACTTATTTTTTGACATGTTGTAGATTTTGTTGGCCGGTTTTTTCTAGTGTTATTTTCTTAAACCAGATGTTGTTATGAGGGGTTGTCTTCTTATATTCTTTTTTGGATGGATTTTTTTATCGTGGTGATAGATCCCTTGTTCTCCTTTCTTGTGAGGAAAAAATGCTTTGGTTTGGGCAATATTTATTTGTAAATTTGTTTTAATTGATAACATTTTCGTTATTATGTTTTTTTCTTATGTGCTTTAGATTCCTTAGCACGCGGTGGTATGATTGTGGGGCAATCTCTTGTATTTTCTTGATAAAAATTTATAGCTTATTTTCTAGGAGGTTGCATCATTGAATTTTAAGGTTTGATTCCTCAAATCTAGCTCAGTATTTCTTGATGTCTTATTTCTAGATCTAAGGTTTAGGTGTACCTTTCATAAAACTACTTGTAATAGGTTATGGTACCCTTTAAAACCCATTCTACTATCAATAAAAAAAAAATATAATTTAAATATAGCTTAATTGACACAAGCCACTAGGTCCTTGGTTCAACGGTGGGGACAAATAGTTGATGTAATCCCACCAAGGTTCAAATCTTGGTGGCATCAAATAGCTCAATGTGAGTAAGTCGGTGTAAAAGGAAAAGGAAAACCCTTTCAAAAGCCTATTTAAAAAAATAGTTTAATTGACACAACAACACATGTTATCACACATACATATGTGTGGTAACATTTATTGTTGATATATATATATATGATTCAAAGATGAAATATGCATATCTAAAATTCATTTTTATTGAACCTTTATTTTGATATTGTTTTTTAAGGTAATCAATTTCCCAATGTTGTTTTATTACTCTTTGTCTTCACAATATATTGATTTAATACATAAAAATTCTAAATTAGTAAAACCAATTTCAACATTTTCTTTCATATAAGAACTTTCTTAACCATGTACTTCATCATTTATAAATTATCTAGATTTTATATATATTTTACAAGCAAAATATTTAACATTATTTTAATAATATACATAATGAATAAAATATAGGACATCAAACATTCACTCGTTTAAAAAAAAATCATATCTAACCTTATATAAAAAGCATATGTCATATCATTATACATCTATAAAAAGTCATTCATTATTAAATGTTATACATCTCATTCAATAATTTTTTTTTACTTTTATCAAACTAATATTTATAACTACATAAATAAAAAAATCAAAACATAAACAAAAACCAATCATTTATTTCAACTTAATATATTCTTAAAATTTTAAAATATTATTTATTAAATCAAAAGATAAGCATCATATAATTTTATATTAAAAAACTAACTACAATTTAAAAGCTAACTACAAGAATATATATAATCAAACAAACAACATAAAAAGTTAAGATTATTACTTATCTAAAGCAAGTTCTAACTATCGATAAAAATCATTTCAGCTGCAATTAAATAAATTATTTATATTAGACTGAAGCAAAATACAATTCATGTAACACATGGGCTCTTCATATGAGATCCAACAATTGTGTTTATTATTTTGCCTTCAGAATTGGAGTAGGTTCTACCACAAACAGACAACACAAATAAACTTCATGTAACTGCTCAAGTCCTCTAAAACTCTAGCACTGTATTATTAACACAGTAAACTCTAAATATTCCAATTCTATATTATTAATGATCGTCCGCAAGCTATTTCAATGTTTCACCTGAAAATCCACCAACACAAACAGTCAGAAAGATCCATCCAAAAGAAGAATGAGTTAATGAATCAATTTTAATAATATATATTTGAAAAGAAAACCATACTATATATATCTCTAACGTAATGTATATTTTAAAATATATATTTATAAATTAATTAAAACATAAAATTATTTTAATTTTAATTTATTTTTATATTTATCAGTAAAACCTAATCTTTTGCTATTAAACTATATTCACATCTATATAGGCTTATCAGTTTTAATTTAGACTGGGCCAAGTTAGATAATTGGATAAAGCTGAGGTGATTCCTCTTAATTTTATTAAGTAGATAACCTGAAAATTATCTCAAAATTTACTTTGGACCAAGTGAAATTTAGTTAAAGTTGTTTGTTTCAAGCATTTGTGGGTGTAGTGGCTATGCAAAAAGGCAACATGATAAAATTCAGGTAAGGTTGAATTGCCATCTTTTTAAGATATAATTATATTTTATTTCAATAGGATGATTTATTTACATCACATTATCCTTTATTAAAAAACATAAATATCTAGATAAATTTAACCATCATACTACACCAAAATATCATTAAACTAAATAATTATTTATTAAAAAATAAAAAATAAAAACTAACAAGCGCCTAAACCCTATGTCTAGTCATGATAGGCAAAAAGCATCCTACAATATAAACATCCTTAGAACATCCTTAGAACAGGTATGCTAAGTTCTGCCATAATAAGCAACCTAGGCATAGTGACTGCTCATAGATAAGAAGAGAGGTAAAGATATTTTGTAAAACCAATTAACATAGTTTCAAACATATGTGGGAGTGCATTGTACTAGCTGCTTGCAAGTAAGTAAAGAGGTACCAAAATTAAATATCAGAAGTTTTTAATTAGATCACACTTTTTTATTTTTTCATTTTAATTAAATTGTTTACTAGATGAGACCTTTTCTCATCATGTTATTATTTTTCATTTTAATCCAATGGCCTACAGTGAAGGTTGAATAAGCTCATCGTTATACTTAAAATGGCTATTCTAGACTCAACCGTCATAGCGAAGGGCTATCCCACAACAAGAACAGGCTTAAAACAATTGCAATCCTAAGCTCAGCCATGGCATGCAATAATCATCTTTCAACGAGAATATGCTTATAACAACAGGTATCCTAATCTAACCAAATACAGGGAAAGAACACTATCTAATAGAACATGCTTAAAACAAGAAGTATCATTGAACATGCTCAGTCATCATAGGCACAAAAAAAATAAATTACAATAAGAAATTAGTAATTCAGATTTGGTAAAGGAAACTATGTTAATGCGATGTTTTGAAAATATTACTCTACTAAAATACATAAATAGTAGAGGTGAAGTTTTAGCATAGTAAAGGTTGTTATAAGCTAATAGGTTTCTAATTATAGCATCTCAATTGAGATGAAAAATATATCTTTCTATACTCTCAAGCTCAGAAGAGAGATATAATTTTTTTTTAAAGGGGTAAATATTATTATGTGGTCACGATATAACCTTTACATAGCATATCCGCACGAAAGATTTGAACCTGGGCCTGTCCATCACAAATGGAGATTTTTAGCTACCCACGTGCTCTCCAACTCCTTAACGAATATATTTATTAAAGGTTGAAGATTCCAAATACAACTTTTTTTATTAAAAAAATAAAAATTAACCAAAAAAATCCATCTTTATGCCTCTTCCACTTTCAAAAAGAAACACATAAAAAGCATCTTAGGGATGTTATTGGTGAGTTCAAGAGACGATTACTTTTCTGGATGGACAAAGGCTCTTCTCTTCTTCAACAGCGAAGAATGAACAGATCTCTGACCAGAAAGAGAACGAGGATAGCCATGTGAGTTTATTGTACTAGGAAAAAGAGGCTAATATTGTCCCACCCCATATGGGTGATTCTGGCAACTCAACAGAAAGTTAGGAGAGGATCAACATTTGGACAACATGGTTAATTCCTTTTCAGTGATTCAATCATAAATAAACACTAAGCAAACATCATATTAGAAGTAATTTCCGAATATTAATATATACAAGAGAAGGCGAAAAAAGAAAAGTTATTACCTTCTCATATGCCCTGTGGGCACGTAAAAACCTCAGGATCCTTATTAAGGCACTTGCCAAGAAGCTGGAGCCCCAGTGGCACATACACATTTGGATTGAGAGACTTAACTTTGATGGTTTTGCACAAACAAATTTGAGCCTGATGCTCTCCCAGGCCTCTGAGAGTAGGGCAACACCAGCGTGTGATGTACTTTTCGGCTCGTGACAGTGCTCCTAATAGATCAACACAGGTTGCCATCTTTCTAGTACTTCCAGGGCAATATTTTGCTACTCCCATGGTTCCAAAAGCAGATGGAGTGGTTTGGGGTGTGTCAAAGTGGGGACTCTCGTTTAATGTTGAATTTGGAGGGCTATGGCGAACTGATTCTGGATTTAGGACATCAGTGGTGTCACTTGTGAGATACCACTTTTCGTCACTGGCAGGTTTATTATCACCATCAGTAGATGAATGAAGAGGACTACCCCAAACAATTTTGAGGGATAATGCTGCGAAAACCATGAATAATATGGCAATGCTCTTCTCCATCTTAAACCTTCAAAATTGTGACTGGACCTTCAGAGAGACTGACAGAAAGAAAGATGCCACTGGAAATGAAAGCAAGTTTCTGATCATGGAATATGTTGGAAGGGAAAGAATGGGGCTGGGCTTATATAGAAATCGTCGGAGGTTTTGTGGCAACAAAACTAGGTTAAAACCACATTCCTAAATCTAAAAACTAAATCTGGCAAAATAATGGCATTAAATGAAATACAGGCATACGCACCAAAGGTTATGTGGATTTCTACAACTTGCAAAACTTTTGTGAGGAAAAGTTGTGAAAAGTTGTATAAATGTAAAATGACATTAAATAAGTTAATAGAGATTATGTTGGTGAAGTATTGTAAGTATAAATAGGTATCCTAAGTATTAATAGGAAAGTATATTTTGGTGCAAGATCATAAAAATGAAAATGATTTCAAAGTTTGAGTATACAAGAACAATCAAGCCTTTCAAAATTGTAAAGATTTTTTTGGATTATCATAAATTTTTTATATATTTAAAATTTAAAATTTTAAGCTTATTATAGTTTAATTTTTAAGGGATTTTTCTTAGTTGTAATTTCAAATTAATTCTTGATTGGTTAAAAAAATATTGATTTAAATAATATATATATGATTTTAAATATTTTTTATCTTTCAAAAAAATATTATATAATTAATATGTTAAATTATTTAATGTTTGTTTCTAATAATATAATATAAGATAATTAATGCTTTAAATTATTTAATATTTTTTTTTAATATAATATAAGATGTGATGATTATATTATTTTTTTTTAAATCAGTTATTATATTTGATTGAAATTTAAGGGTTAATCACTTTTAAACATTAAAATTGATTGAGGTTGGTAAAAGTTTTAGATGCCTATTACTCCTTAAAGAAAATATATGATCAAGGGTGGATGTCCTTGTGCTTGCACCTTAAAAAAATAAAGTTTACATAGGCTTTTACCAAGGGTCCCGATCTCCAACCTCCTCATATTGAGTGGGGTTTGAACCTTGAACCTTTTTAAAGAGAGGTCAAAGCCCTTACCACTGTAGTAAAATTACAGCCCTTATCCTTGCCCAATGTTGTATGCTTTATATAAATATATAAAATGACTAATAGAAAAACTATCCACATTTATTTACAACAAAATGCTAGTGTCCCTTTAAAGGTTAGGGAGAAATGAATGTTGTCTAAAAATTAATTTTGTACCACCATGCATGTGTCATTGTTGAATGGACATGTTAAAATAATAGTAATTTTTTCCTCACATCATTAATCAAGTTTTTTAATGATGTATTGGTTAAAACTTGGGATTGGAGAACTATTTATGTATTAGTTAAATGAATAACTTAAATATTTAAGTCCTAAAATTTAAAGAATGATAAAAAATTTAAATGATTAACAATTTGATAAAAGGAAATTTAGATGCTTGCATCTATAAATATAATTAAAGCTTTGTTATTTATAACTATTAAAGCATGAATAATTTTAATCCTACATAATGAAATGATTTTTATTTTTATTTTAATTTTTTTTCTATACATAATAATAAAGATATGAATGGTAAACATTTTAAATATTTATTGAAAAAAATTAGAATGAATGAGAGAAGATTTGGATGCTTGCATATGTAAAACATAGGTAGAAGTTGATGAGTTTTTAAATACATAACAGCAGGAAGCATTCTTAAGGGTTGGTAGAGCATTTAAGGAAGCAATAAGATGCATCTCTAAGCTTAAAGGAATAGGAATTATGTGAAAGCACCCATAGACAAAGTAGATTTTTTAGGTAGATAACTATAATTAATTATAGTGATATGTTCCTTAGATTTGAGTGAGTGGTAAAGTCCTCAAACCAATCTGTTATATGGATATTTTAGACTTAAATCAAATAAAATACATTGGATTCATATATTTAAAAATAGTTAACCACGCCATGTGGTCTACCAGCAAGGATGCCACTTGCATTATTGGTGATGTGACCCGGGTTCAATCCCCACTGCTGATATGTATATGTATAAGAAGTATTTACTCAATAAAAAAAATAGTTAACTAATTACATTTTTATTTGAAAGTACAACTAGGATTGTTAAATATTTTGAAGAGTAAATAATATGAAGATATGTTTTTTACACCATGAAAAAAAGTATTGATATTGTTACAATATTTAAATATCTAATGATATTTATATAGAACTACACCTAAACCTTTTATAAGGTAATCAACATGATTTTTAATAACTTTTAGTAGAAACATAACTCAAAACAAAGAATTTAGAACAATAGTATTTAATGACATCAACAAGTATAACCCTGTCATGTTCCATTTTAGAGATTAATTATAAAATTTCAACTTGGGAACTTAAAAATAAAATTTTGAGTTATGTTTAGATAAATTATATATCTTATTTAAAATTTTATAATATATTAATATTATAGTTTAAATTTGTTGATTTTATACTGATTCAATAATTTCAAATATGCTTTACAAAAATGTTACCAATTCTTTGTACCAAAAATAAAATAAAAAAATAAAACATTATATACCATGAATCTTTACAAATATGATTGGGATGAGGCACTTATCAATAAAAAGGTTAAATTCATAATAAAATGTTAAGGGTTTACATATTGTGTTTGTGTAACATTTTCAATATAAACCTCTTATGAGAGGTTAAGGTGGGATGGGGATGCCTAACCTTGAGGGTAGTTTAATCCCCACTGAGGATATGTATATGTATAAAAAGTATTTACTCAATAAAAAAAATATTTAACAAAATACATTTTTATTTGAAAGTACAACTAGAATTGTTAAAGATTTTGAAGAGTAAATAATATGAAGATATGTTTTTTACACCATGAAAAAAAGTATTGATATTGTTACAATATATAAATATCTAATGATATTTATATAGAACTACACCTAAACATTTTATAAGGTATTCAACCTGATTTTTAATAACTTTTAGTAGAAACATAACTCAAAACAAATAATTTAAAACAACAATATTTAGTGACATCAACAAGTATAACCATGTCATGTTCCATTTTAGAGATTAGCTATAAAATTTCAACTTGGGGACTTAAAAATAAAAGTTTGAGTTATGTTTAGATAAATTATATATCTTATTTAAAATTTTATAATATATTAATATTATAGTTAAAATTTGTTGATTTTATCCTTATTCAATAATTTCAAATATGCTCTAAAAAATATGTTACCATTCCTTTGTACCAAAAATAAAATAAAATAATAAAACATTATATACCATGAATCTTTACAAATAAGATTGGGATGGGGGCACTTATCAATAAAAAGGTTAAATTCATAATAAAAGGTTAAGGGTTTACATATTGTGTTTGTGTAACATTTTTAATATAAACCTCTTATGAGAGGTTAAGGTGGGATGGGTATGCCTAACCTTGAGGGTAGGTTGTAGGATTTTTTCACACTAACCAAATCTAAAAAAAAACATTTCTATTATAGAAAAATAAAAAAAATCAAAAAATAAAGGAAACAACACAAAGTTTGAAATTTGGTTTTTTTTTTTTTAAATGTTCAATATTCAAACCATAATATGAATAAGTGTGTGGGAAGATAAGTTTATATATAACTATACATAACTAAAAAAAAAAATTATTGATTGTAATGACTATCATACTATCATTTGAAAGTGAGGTGTTCGTTAGGTTCAAAATGGCTGACAAAATCCTTGTAATATGTCCAAAGCCAATATTATGTAGATTTTTTTAGGCGACCGTTTATAAATTACATCAACAACAACCCTCAAAGAATTTGAACATAATACCACTTAAAAAAAACCATCATCTTATATTTACATAAATAAAAATACATTGAAGTTAAAGAAGAAAACTAAAGGCTAATAGAAATTTTAGAGAGCACACTATATTCTATATATAAATATCATATTTGTGATTTTTGTGATTTTAAATTAACATGTTATTAGGATTTAAAGGGAATATAAATTGAAAGACACATGTTCTTTAGGTCTAAAATGGATGATAAAAGTCTTTTAATAATTCCAAAGCTAATGCTGTCCAAATTTAAACTCATTAAGGTTGGTTTAGATTTTTATATAGTCAATATTATATTTTTGTATTAAGAAGAAAATTAAAAAGTAGAGATAGGATTACATTATAATATATGATGTTAATAAAGTATATATATATATATTTATTTCAAAGTGATATGTTATGATATTAAAATGATATGTTATTAGATTTAATAAGAAAGATAATTTAAGAGTGATATGTTTATTAGGTTCATAATGAATGATAAAATATGTTTAACGAGTTCAAAGTTAATATTTTTATTTTTATTTTTATTTTTTTATATAAGAAAGTTATTTACATTCACACTATTTTTAGTAACTAACCAGCGTAGATAAGGGTTACTCCCATAAAATTTGTGCTACTCTAACAAGTTGTTGACGCAATGTGAGGGGGACCACTTGTCACTTAGGATTCGTACCTTTATTTTGGATCTGACATACGCTCAAAGGATTCATGTTAGACTTCTACCTTTGCAAATAGGATTCCCCAAATACCTGGCCAAACAAGCAACTATCAATCCACCTAACCTTTAAAGATACTCCAAAACCTATATTATTATTTTAAATTTTTTAATACACACCACACATCATTATTTTTTAAAGAGAATAAAAATTGAAAGTGACATGTTTTTTTAGGTTTAAAATGGATGATAAAAGTCTTTTAATGATTCCAAAGCTAATATTTAGTCCAAATTTTAAATTTGCATCAACAAAATACATTAAGATCGGTCGTAGGTTTTTATATAACCAATCATATATTTTTGCATTAAGAAGAACACTAAAAAGTACAGATTTTAGAGAGCACATTATATTATATATAAAATAAATTAATATTGATGATGTTAAAGTGGTATGTTATTAGGTTATTGGTGATGTTAAAGTGGTATCTTATTAGGATTAAGAGGAAAGATAAATTGAGAGCGATATTAGGTTCAAAATAAATGACAAAATATTTTATATATTCCAAATTCAATATTATTATTATTTAATAATAATGTAACATTACGTAAGTAATTTTATATGATGTATATGAGAACCAAAGTTAAAACCACATGGAATTATACATGTTGTGGTTTGAACCTTGGACCTCCCAAAGAAGCCAAAGGCTTAACCACTGTACTAAACTATCTCAAAATTATCTTCTTCTTTTTTTGGAAAAAAACAAATTATATTAATTGAGTAAACATTACAATATTATGGTTTTAACATTGTCCACCACCAAAAAAAAGTGAGGTGGATAAGGAGTAAAGTATCCATAATTGAATATACATAAGAATAGAAGCTAATAGCAACAAAAGACTATAGCTATATCTTGCTACAATACACCAGATATCAACACTCATATGTGGGAGAGCCTATTATAAGGAGAAATTTTGGGTATGTCTTCCATGATATCTTTTGAAGTCTTCAAATAAGAAATAGAAGTAATCAAAACCTGAATTTGCTCATCATTGTTAACTGCATTCTTTTTAGTTTCATGTTGGACCTTCTAAAGATATTGAACCATATGAGAAATTTGATGAATTCTATCAATAACATGTTGTGGAGTTATATAAGTTCCATAGAATTGGAAATGAAAGTATCCCACATGTAACAAAAGTTCAAAGGTCAAGTCTACTAAAACTATATCCTATGGAGGAGTAGATCCAGTAAAAATATTTTTCCATCTACACTTCCAAATGTGCTTGAGATATATGAGTCTACAAACATCACAAATTTTGGGTACTAATCTAGCTAAGAAAAACCAAGCAGAGAAAGATTCAAAGATCAAGTGAAAGAGGGAAAAATAAAAGTTTAGAATACATCCCAAAAATGTTTAGCCATGTCACAAAACAAAAATAAGTGAATATGAGTTTCTAAAGCATTACAAAAATTGCAGAGGAGAAATATGTAAAATTGAAGCCAGACCTTCAAAATTTGGAAGTTTTTGATGTAAAATCTACCATCCAAGAAGTTGATTTTTGGATTCAACATGAACTTTGGCTCCTCGTGGATGGAATTCTTCTATACCTCTTCCAATTATTCTATACCTCTTCCTCTCCTCATGGGTACAACTCCTCCACTGAGTGGAATATCATCTCTCATGGTATGATTGTGCATTATTTAGGAATTTCTTTTGGGATTAATGTCTCTCCTAAGGATATGTGGAATTGGGTTATAGAAAGACTTAAAAAAAATTATGCTTCCCAATTTAGTTTATCTCCTTAGTAGGAAGAATTAAAATTATGATAGCCTCTCATGTTTATTACTCCTCTTGTTGGATGGCCCCTAAGGTAGCTACAACAAATTAAATTAGGTCATTCATAGATTTTTATTGACCAAATGAGATGGGGAGGTGGGATTGAAAACCATATCATGGAAACTGTGTATTCAACCTTTAGGAGATCTGGGCATCATTAATCCTTTTACTAGTAAAAAATTGGTTGTAAGATGGGTTGCTAGAGCCATCACTTGTGATGAAAACTAAAAACACCTATTTCATTACATAATATCTTTATCTAATCACAAAGTTAAATGGAAAAAAACACCATGGGAGGATAATATCCTTAATGCACCTTAATTTATTGTTAAAGAATATATTGCAGTTACCTAAAACTAAAAAGCTTGACAATCATTTTCTCATTTATTGGCTTGAACATGGTTTTAATATTGATCTAAATAATATTTTATGAAATAATAAACCTTTATATTTATGCATAACTATTTTTTTTGAAAAAAAATATTAATAAAAAATAAAATTATTTAAGATCCTAAGGCTACTTAATTCTTACCTACAACCAATTCCAAAATTTTAAATTTGCATCAAGATAAATATATTAAGGTTAGTGCAAATTTTATAAATTTTAAAGAGCCAACCACATATTGTTGTATTAAGAACATTGTTGTATTAAGAACATTGAAGGCTAGTAGAAACTTTAGATATCAGAATATATTCATAAAACAAATTCAATATTTACGATGTTCAAGTGACATTTTATTAGTTTTAAAATGAAGATTAATGGCGTGTGAGAGTCAATAATATACTAACTTTTTTAACACAATCGTGTAGTTTAAATTTAGATAAATTTAGATTTTGAGATAAGAAGTTAAAACTAAACCACTATACTATAGGGGTATAATTATAATAAGAGAAATACTAAGGTTGTAAATATGTCAAAGAATTTGATAATACGAGGATTTTGAATTTGTAGCAAGGGTATACTTTAGCATTGGTATAAGGTCAATGTAGCTTTTAAATAATTAATGACATTTACTTGCTTTAAGAAGTAGATCTTAGGTTAGGTTGACATAGATTTTAAAGGGTGAATAATGCGATTTGATAATTTTGGAAACTTTTTTTTTGAAATTTTAAGATTTAAATTGTTGCATGGAAAAGTGTGTGAGTAGGTATGGATGATTATGTTAAATTTTTTATTGATAAGCGCAATTCGAGGGATGGGGATGGGAATGGGAATGCCCAACCCTTAGCATCGGTTATAGAAGATTCTTACATTAACCAAATAAAAAATTCTCTCCCTTATGAGAGGTCATGGTGGCATAGGGATACCCAGCCCTTAGTTTTGGTCATAAGGGTTTCTCACACTAACCGAAAAAAAAAATGATTTTATAGCTTGCATTTGAAAGCAATGACATTGAATATATATATTTTTGGATACATAGGGGAATTGATTATATCCACACTATTTTTACTAACTATCAAGTGTAGGGTTCAAACCACAAGGACTACTCTCAACAAGTTTATACCATCTTATTGTTGATGACCTGGCATAAGGGAATCATAGTGTCACTCGAATTCATACCATCTTATTGTTGATGACCTGGCATAAGGGAATCATAGTGTCACTCGAATTCATACCATAGTCGAACTACTACCTTTGCAAGATGCATACCCTAAGGTTTGAGCCTACTTCTCTTCTTGATAAGTGTCTTACCAAATAATCAATTACCAATCTACCTAACCTTTGGAAGCTAATGATATTGAATATTAAATTATAATAAAATAATTTAAAATATATTTTATAATAAATCTTTTAAATATTTGACTATAAGGACATATATCAATAAGTATCCTTACAAGTTTAGTATAAAAATACATATGCAAGTAACAATTTTAGTTATTTTTATGTAAATTATGGCATATAGACTTGAACTATAAAATCTTAAGTTGATTTGGAATAAATAATACATTCTATTTAGTTTTTCTAATAAATAATATATTAATATTAGATCAAATTATCTTTTATAAACATATGTTATAATAATAAAATACTTGTTGTTAATTATGGTTATTATGTTAATTTATTTTTAAGTAATACTTTTTATACATCTTTACCATGGAGATTGAACCCGGGTCAAATCATCGATAATGCAAGTGACAGTAAACCACACTCACTGGCATTAATATTTTGTTTTTACTATGATACAAAAGAATTTGAACCTTGATTTGTTCCTATAATTATAACCTACAAAATATATTTTTAATAACTATAAAATAGGTTCATTGCATGGAGGTATGTATGGTACTCAAGGACAATAAAACTTTGATAATTTTTAGTGATGACTTATGCTTAATAAAACTTTGATAATTTCTAGTGATGATGTATGCTTAAGGATTGTATAATAATTTGATAAATTTTTAGTGATGAGGTATGCTTAATAAAACTCTAATAATTTCTAGTGATGATGTATGCTTAAGGATTGTATAGTAATTTTATCAATTTATTTTCATGAATAATAAAATCTGCCTATTAATATTTTTATATTTTATGTTAGACATATTTATTTTATAAATGAATTATTAATTTTTATTTTTTAAATTATTTAAATATTAAAACATAGATGTTGATAATGTTGAATAAGTAGTTATTGTTTGGATGAAAAACTTCTACACTGCATTGTTAATATTATTTTTTAATACTTTAAATTATTTTTTAAAAAATAATGGTTTAAATTGATATGATTATTGGTAATAATAAATTAATGTTTATATTTTTTTTTTTGTTATATATGATTGAAAAATACCTCATCCATATTATATCAATATATCATCGCTATAATATTATGGCATTACAATAGTTTGACAATTATGCTATATTATTTGGTAAATTTTCAATTCACTTGGATTGTTATCCATGTTACCCAAGTTCAAATCATGGGGAGTGTGGCTTTATTTGTGTCACTTATTGTACTTTTCTTATAAAAAAATTTAAGTTTGAAAATCCTTCTTTAATATTGAGCAATATAATTTATTGAGCTTGTAGAAAAATAATAACACCAAAAAAAAATAATAAAAATGACCACTTATGATAAAAAGAATGTTTCTTTTTGTTTTAACATGAGGGAGCCTTAGTCTCCAAAATTTTACAATGTTCCATGCCCCAATGTTTGCGTACGGATATTACAATACCTTATTTTTACAAAGTACAAGTGCTCAAAAAATGATCTCTAGTTCTCCAAGCAAGTTAAGTGGTGTCCTTCATTCTTCTGCTACAACTTCAAAAAGTGAGTGGGCTTTGGTATCCAATGCGAGGACCACTCCATATTTAATAGCTCTTCAAATACCTATCTCCTGCACACATGGAATTCAAACAAGGGTTATTAGCACCTGTATAAATGATTGAAAATCAATGCAAATGAAAATCCTTGAAAGGAAACATAGAAATTAAACTAGAATTCCCTACAAAAACAATTATAAAATTACTGATATCTGCTAATAAAAATGGTCTAAAAAATTATGGAGACATTTAGGGGGATTTCTGGAACCTACCCTAAACATTTCAGCTCAATTTGAGTCTGGATGAGTGAGATATGGCCAAATTGATTTTGAACATTTTTGTAGAACCATGGGCTTGCGATTGTGATTGTGTAACCGTGGATGTGTAGTTCTGTAACTGTGGGCCTACAGTTGGGACTGTGTAACTACGGATGCACATTTGTATAGAGATGGTAGAAAACCTAAAAATTTGGATCTGGGACCTCAATCGCTCAAACTCCATGATATTTGGTGACTCCCTGCAACGATTTTAATATCGTGACGATGTATTTTCCAGCCCCCTTTGATTGATGGAATGGTGTTGCTTTTATAGGTAATTTTAGGTTTTTGAGGGAAAATATATATGGAAATCCAGGGCTACCAAGTGGCAGGTACTGGGAAGCCACCTATCCTAGCTAGTTGTAGTGAGTCACTTAGAGTGTCTCACTTAGGTGGAGTGGTGGCATGTGGGTAGGTGCAAGTGGATTGAAGTGTGGAGTGAGGTGTGAGATGTGGCAATGTGAGGGGTAGTGGTGGATAGGACAAGTGTCACATGGAGACACAAGCTATCCTAGGGGTATTTTCCAGATTTTAATAAAATCTGGAAAATAGATTAATGTGCAAAATTTTTATGCTTAAGTTTAGACTTAGGCATATATTATTATGTAGAATTATGATGTGCAATGTGGATGAAATGTACATGAATTATTATGCCTAATTTTAGACCTAGACATATATTTTATTATGCATAATTATGTGGTGAAATGCAAACACCTATATTTTGGTGTCTATAGATGCCCCTTTTTGTACAGTGTTGTGTAAAATATAATGCGGTGCAAAAACAAATGACACCTATGTTTATTGGATGAATGGAATCAAATATTTTTGATGCACAAGAATGAATGATTTTTTGAATAGTTGTTGATTGCTTACCCCCTCAATTGGCGAATGGGTAAAGGATGAAACTCATGAGCCAATTGACCAAATGTGAATGATGAAAAGAGGTGGATGTGATGAATGCAAATGTTGGAGATCAAGGTCAAGTTAGATACCCCAAATTTTGGGTGGACTTGTATTGTCGCAAATTTACCTTTTGGTATTATTGACATGCAATATTATGAAGTAAAGGATCCAATCACCCTAGGGGTTTATCCTAGTGATTGTAGTAAATTCCTTAATGCAAAATGAAGCATAAATATTTTATGTTTTGTAACCCCATGGAGTAGTCATCAATGACAACCTTGAGTAAATATGCTTGAACGCAGGTCACTCAAAAATTGAAGGATCAACCTGATTCAATTTCAAACATGATGATTTTGGATGATTGTAAATAAATGTCCTTATGGTAAGCTACCCATCCTATCAGATTGCATGGATTGCTAGTCGTTGCAACCACCAGGTATGTAGGGTGATTCACTAGATTGAAGATTCACTTGAGATGATGATGATGCGAGATGATGATTCAAATACATTTGTGTTGATTGGAGGTTTGATTTATTTGTATTTGAAGGGGAGTTGTGTAAGATTGTCACAAATAAAAGTCAATGTGGGTTGCCCCAATCAAGAAAATATGCTCATTGTTGAGTCATTACTTTTGACAAATTGATGAACTTAATTTTGGTAAATCTTTCATCCGTGGGTAGACAAGATTTAGTCTATGCTTTAGGTTTTAGGTATACCAAGTGTTTGTTTGATTGATATTTTTGCTTGTAATCTGCCCCAACAAAAATGATGTATGATAGTCTTTGGTAATGATTCCTTAATGAACGTAATTTGCATTATTGAGTGTTTTGAGTATTGACTTTGATTATGAAACTCGAATTTATTGATTTTATCTATCCCTTCAAGAAATGATTCGATAGTAAAGATATGAAATGATGAAATCAATGGAACAAATAAAAATGGTTGGAATGAAATGGATGTTTTTATTTTTGTTTCAACTGTGATTTAGACCACTATGGATAATTTTACACATATATCCCTTGGAGAAGTCCATTAGTATGGCTTTATTAGGAAATTGAGATGATAACAATACATTTCTTGCTTGAGGTGAATCACTTTTCAAGGGCCTTATGGTAACCTATTCATCCTACTAGATTGCATGGATTACCCATCGATGTAACCACCAGGTATATAGGATAAGTTATTGTAGACGAGGATCACTTGAGGATAAGTGGAAGAATGAACTGTACACCTCTATCCCATGGAGAAGTACAACCACATGGTTTTCTTAGGAAGTTGAGATTATAGCACTTTTATTCTTTTGAAAGCCTTGTTGAGATTGAATTTGACCAAAGAAATTGAGTTATCTTTGGAGCTTTTTTTATTGATTTGACCAAATGGGCAGGTGCCTTTAGAGCCTTTTGAATTAAATTGAGCAAATGAGTTTGTTTCCCTTGGATATTTTGAATTGAATGTGACCAAAGGAGTTTTTGTTCCTTTGGAGCCTTTTGAATTGAATGTGACCAAAGGGGTTGATTCCTTTGGAGTTTTTTTTTTTTGAATTGAATGTGACCAAAGGGATTGATTCCTTTGGAGATTTATAAATTTAATGTGACCAAAGGAGTTTGATTCCTTTGGAGTTTTTTTAATTGAATGTGACCAAAGGAGTTTTATTCCTTTGGATATTTTTGAATTGTATTATTCGAAATGTGAATGTTTAATGTGATTGTTGGGGTAGGTGTGAGACCTTAAATCCCCCCAAGTTGTTTTATTAATTGTTTGATGTGATTTATGGGGAATGTGTGAGACCTTGCACCCCCCAAGTTGTTTTGTGATTGTTTATGTATATGTGTAATGATTGATTGTTCAAATTTTTTTTGGGTGTACATATGATGAAATGAATGTGTTATAAATGAATGCAATTGGTGGTGATTTATGCAAATGAATGAATGATGTTGTCTTATTAATCGTTGTTCAAAGAGGTTTTGAACCATTTTAATAAATGTGTTGCTTTATTTATCATTTTTCAAATAGGTTTTAAGCTATGACGATTCTTGGAGCCGATCTTGGCAAAAATAGGGTTATAATGTTGGTGGTCTGGTGATGAAATCCAACTATTTGCCAATATTTAATGTTAGTGTGTGAGTCTTGTTTGATTTATTGTGAAATACAAAATTAATATGTGATTATGTTGTTATGCCTAATGTAGAAATGCAAGAAATAGAGAATAGCAAACAAAATAGATCAGGGGCTAAAAGCTGATTTTAAGCACGAATTTTGGCCGATTTTGTTGTTAGGTGCCAACCACAGGTCAGTGCTTGATTCTGGTAAACCATGGATTTACGGTTTGCCTACCATAGGTACACATTTAGGATATCCCAATTGTAGGTCTACGAGTCTGATTCTGCAACAAAAATGGACAAGTCAGGTCTAATCCCTAAAAAATATGCCCAAGTTATTGCTAATTTGGTGATGTAGAATGATCTATTCCTAATATGATAAATGCAAATCCTCTTGATGTTTTTGCTTTATTTTTTGGATGGATGCAAATATAATTGAATTTATCCTAAGACCTAAATGTATACAATGGCATATAGGACCAAGACCTTTAATCTACATAAATGCATTCTAAAACTAGAAACAAGGAGACAAGAAAACGATGGCACAGGGGTAGAAACTTGTGTTCCTTTCACTGCTTCATCAAGTTCTAAACCACAGATCCATAGTCACACAATGTAGTTACCGTGCATGAGCATTTCTCAAAGACCAAACTGTAGGTATGCATTTCTATCTCCTCAATCACAGGATCATGTTTCTCTAAATCCTCCATCATAGGTGTGTGGCTCCCCAGATCTAAAACTGTTTGTGTGTGGTTTCACAGTAACAGTGTCAAATGCAACAATCCTTGGATCTACCAACCCAAGATCAAATCCTCACGCAATTCAAACTCTCAAAACTTATAGATACAAAAAATATTGATCAGTAACTAATAAAATTTAAGGTTAAACAAAATGGAACCCTTAGGGGATCCCACTATGATTGCCATTTTATGTAGCAAAATAATAACACAAAAACAAATAATAAAAATGAACACTTATTATAAAAAGAATGGTTATTTTTGTATTAACATGAGAGAGCCTTTTTCTCACAAATTTTACAATATTCTATACCCTAATGCTTGGGGATGGATATTACAATACCTTATTTTTACAAATTATAAGTGCTCAAACAATGATCTTCAGTTCTCCAAGTAAGTTAACTGGTGTCCTTCATTCTTCTGCTACACCTTCAAGGGATGAGTGGTCTTTGGCATCTAATGCAAGGACCACTCCAGATTTAATAGCTCTTTAAATACCTATCTCCTACACACATGGAAATAAAAAAAGGGTTAGTAGCACCTGTATAAATGATTGAAAATCAACACAAACGAAAAACCTTGAAAGGAATTTTTGCAAGAAACATAGAAATTAAACTAGAATGTCTTGCTTATAAATTATAAAGTTACTTATCTCTTCTACTCAAAATTATCTAAAACTTTATGGATACATTTTACGGGATGTCAAGAACCTACCCCCAAAATTTTAGCTCAATATTATTTCGGATGAGTGAGATATAGGCAAAATGGATTTTGGAGTTTTAGTAGAACCGTGGGCTTGCGGTTGTGATTGTGTAACCACATATGTGCAGTTGTGTAACCACAGGCCTATGGTTGGTACTATGTAACTACATATGCATGGTTGTGCAAATATGGTATAAAACCTAAAAATGGATCCAGGACCTTGATAGTTTGAACTCTGCGACCGTTGGTGACTCCCTATACTGATTTTGACAGCGTGATGATGTATTTTCCAGACCCCTTTGCTTGATGGAATGGTGTTGCTTTTATAGGTAATTTTGGACTTTAAATAGAAAATATAGATGGAAAGCCATGGCTACCAAGTGGTAGGGACTAGACAACCACCTATCCTAGGTAGTTGTAGTGAGTCACTTAGAGTGTCTCACTTAGGTGGAGTGGTGGCATGTGGGTAGGTGCAAGTGGAGTGAAGTGTGGAGTGAGGTGTGAGATGTGGCAATGTGAGCGGTAGTGGTGGATAGGAAAAATGTCACATGGAGACACAAGCTATCCTAGGGGGATTTTCCAGATTTTAATAAAATATGGAAAATAGATTAATGTGTAGGATTTTTATGCCTAAGTTTAGACTTAGGCATATATTATTATGTAGAATTATGATGTGAAATGTGGATGAAGTGTACATGAATTATTATGCCTAAGTTTAGACCTAGGCATATATTTTATTATGCAGAATTATGTGGTGAAACGCAAATGCCTAGATTTTGGTGTCTATAGATACCCCTTTTTGTATCGTGTTGTGTAAAATACAATGCGATGCAAAAACAAATGACACATGTGTTTATTGGATGAATGGAATCAAATCTTCTCGATGCACAAGAATGAATTATTTTTTTAAAAAGTTTGAGTTTTTTTCTTATCCCCTCAAATGGCGAATGGGTAAAGGATGAAACCTACAAGACAGTTGACCAAATATGAATGATGAAAAGAGGTGGATGTGATGAATGCAAATGTTGGAGATCAATGTAAAGTTAGATACCCCAAGTTTGGGGTGGACTTATGTTGTCACAAATCTACCTTTTGATGTTATTGACATGCAATATTATGAAGTAAATGAACCAATCACCCTAGGGACTTGTCCTAGTGATTGTATAAAATTCCTTAATGCAAAATGAAGAATAAATTTTTGGTGTTTTTTAACCCCATGAAGTAGACATCAATGACAACATTGGGAAAATCATATTGAATGCAGATCACTCAAAAATGTAAGGATCAACCTGATTTAATTTTAAACATGATGATATTGGATGATTGTGAATAAGTTTCCTTATGGTGAGCCACCCATCCTACCAAATTGGATGGATTTTTGGTCCCTACAACCACCATGTATGTAGGGTGATTCACTAGATAGAAGGTTCACTTCAGATGAAGATGATGCGATATGATGATTTGAATACATTTATGTTGATTAGGGGTTTGAATCTATTTGCATTTGAAGGGGAGTTGTGTAATATTTTCATAAATAAAAGTCAAAATGGGATGCCCCAATCAAGAAAATATGCTCATTATTTTTGATAAATTGATGAACTTAAATTTGGAAAACCTTTCATCCATGGGTAGAGAAGATTTAGTCTATGCTTTAGGCTTTAGGTATACCAAGTTTTTGTTTGATTGAAATGTTTGCTTGTGATCTACCCCAGCAAAAAAGGCGTATGATAGTCTTTTGTAATGATTCCTTAATGAATGTAATTTGCATGATTGAGTGTTTTGAGTATTGAATTTGATTATGAAACTCGAATTTGTTGATTTTTTCTATCCATTCAAGCAATGAGTCGATGGTGAATATATGAAATGACGAAAGCAATGGAACAAATGAAAATTGTTGGAATGAAATGGTTGAATGTGTAACTACGGGTGCACATTTGTACAGAGATGGCAGAAACCCTAAAAATTTGGATTCATAACCTCAATGGCTCAAACTCCACGATATTTGGCAACTACCTACAATGATTTTAATAGCATGACGATGTATTTTCCAAACTCCTTTGCTTGATGGAATGGTGTTGCTTTTATAGGTAATTTTGGATTTTCGAGGGAAAATATATATGGGAAGCGAGGGCTACCAAGTGGAAGGGATTGGGAAGCCACCTATCCTAAGTAGTTGTAGTGAGTCACTTAGAGTGTCTCACTTAGATGGAGTGGTGGCATGTGGGTAGGTGTAAGTGGAGTGAAGTGTGGAGTGAGGTGTGAGATGTGGCAAGGTGAGGGGTAGTTTTGGATAGGACAATCGTCACATGGAGACACAAGCTATCCTAGGGGTATTTTCCATATTTTAATAAAATGTAGAAAATAGATTAATGTGAAAAAATTTATGCCTAAGTTTAGACTTAGGTATATATTATTATGTAGAATTATGATGTGCAATGTGGATGAAATGTACATGAATTATTATGCTTAGTTTTAGACCTAGACATATATTTTATTATTCAAAATTATATGGTGAAATGTAAATACCTAGATTTTGGTGTCTATAGATGCCCATTTTTGTATCGTGTTGTGTAAAATATAATGTGATGCAAAAACAAATGACACGTGTTTATTGGATGAATGGAATCAAATCTTCTTGATGCACAAGAATGAATGATTTTTTGAAAAAATATTTGTTGTTTGCTTACCCCCTCAATTGGTGAACGGGTAAAGTATGAAACCCATGAGCCAATTGACCAAATGTGAATGATGAAAAGGGGTGGATGTGATGAATGCAAATGTTGGAGATCAAGGTCAAGTTAGATAACCCATGTTTGGCATCGACTTGTATTGTCGTAAATTTATCTTTTGGTATTATTGACATGCAATATTATGATGTAAAGGAACCAATCACCCTAGGGGCTTGTCCTAATTACTGTAGCAAATTCATTAATGCAAAATGAAGCATAAATTTTTTGTGTTTTGTAACCCCATGGAGTAGGCATCAATGACAACCTTGAGTAAATATGCTTGAATGTAGGTCACTAAAAATTTGAAGGATCAACCTGATTCAATTTCAAACATGATGATTTTGGATGATTGTAAATAAGTATCCTTATGGCGAGCCACCCATCCTATCAAATTACATGGATTGCTAGTCGCTGGAACCACTAGGTATGTAGGGTGATTCACTTGATATGATGATGATGTGAGATGATGCTTCAAATGCATTTGTGTTTATTAGAGGTTTGAATCTATTTTTATTTGAAGGGGAGTTGTGTAAGATTATCACAAATAAAATTCAACGTGGGTTGCCCCAATCAAGAAAATATGTTCATTATTGAGTCATTACTTTTGAAAAATTGATGAACTTAATTTTGGTAAATCTTTCATCCATGGGTATACAAGATTTAGTCTATGCTTTAGGTTTTAGGTATACCAAGTGTTTGTTTGATTGAGATTTTTGCTTGTGATTTGCCCCAGTAAAAAGGACGTATGATAGTCTTTGGTAATGATTCCTTAATGAACGTAATTTGCATGATTGAGTGTTTTGAGTATTGACTTTGATTATGAAACTCAAATTTGTTGATTTTTTCTATCCCTTCAAGAAATGATTTGATGGTGAAGATATGAAATGATAAAATAAATGGAACAAATAAAAATGGTTGGAATGAAATGGATGTTTTATTTTTGTTTCAATTATGATTTCGACCACTATGGATAATTTTACACCTAGATTCCATTCGTATGGATTTCTTAGGGAATTGAGATGATAACAATACATTTCTTGCTTGAGGTGAATCACTTTTCAATGGCCTTATGGTAACCTATCCATCCTAGCAGATTGCATGGATTATCAGTTGCTGCAATCACCAGTTATATATGATAAGTTTATGTAGATGAGGATCACTTGAGGCTAAGTGGAAGAAGGAAATGTACACCTCTATCCCATGGAGAAGTCCAACCACATGGGTTTCTTAGGAAGTTGATATTATAGCACTTTGATTATTTTGAAAGCCTTGTTGAGATTGAATTTGACCAAAGGAATTGGGTTATATTTGGAGCTTTTTTTGATTGATTTGACCAAAGGGGTAGGTGCCTTTGGAGCCTTTTGAATTAAATTGAGCAAAGGAGTTTGTTTCCCTTGGAGCTTTTGAATTGAATGTGACCAAAGTAGTTTTTGTTCCTTTGGAGCCTTTTGAATTGAATGTGACCAAAGGGGTTGATTCCTTTGGAGTTTTTCTTTTTTGAATTGAAAGTGACCAAAGGGGTTGATTCTTTTGGAGTTTTTTAAATTTAATGTGACCAAAGGATTTTGATTCCTTTGGAGTTTTTTAAATTGAATGTTACCAAAGGAGTTTGATTCCTTGGGATCTTTTTGAATTTGATTATTTGAAATGTGAATGTTTAATGTGATTGTTGGGGTAGGTGTGAGACCTTGAATCCCCCAAAGTTGTTTGATTAATTGTTTGATGTGATTTATGATGAAGGTGTGAGACCTTGCACCCCCCAAGTTGTTTTGTAATTGTTTATGTATATGTGTAATGATTGATTTTTCAGATTTTTTTTTGGTGTACATGTGATGAAATAAATGTCTTATGAATGAATGCAATTGGTGGTGATGTATGCAAATGAATGAATGGTGTTGCCTTATTAATCATTTTTCAAAGAGGTTTTGAACCATTTGAATGAATGTGTTGCTATATTGATCATTTTTCAAAAATGTTTTAAGCTATGATGATTCTTGGAACCGATCTTGGCCAAAATAGGGTAATAATGTTGGTGGTCTGGTGATGAAATCCAAACCTAGTGGTGATGAAATCCAACTATTTTCCACTGTTTAATGTTTGTGTGTGAGGTTTGTTTGATTTATTTTGAAATACAAAATTAATATGTGATTATGTTTTTATGCTTAATGTAGAAATGCAAGAATAGATAATAGCAAACAAAATAGATCAGGGGCTAAAAGCTGATTTTAGGCATGAATTTTGGCCGATTCTGTTGTTAGGGGCCAACCACGGGTTAGTGGTTGGTTCTAGTAAACCATGGATTTATAGTTTTCCTACCATAGGTGCACATTTATGATATCCCAACTATAGGTCTACGGGTCTGATTGTGCAACAAAAATGGACAAGTCAGGTGTAATCCCTGAAAAATATGCCCAAGTTATTGCTAACTGGGCAATGTAGCATGATCTATTCCTAGTATGATAAATGCAGATCCTCTTGATTTTTTTGTTTTATTGTTTGGATGGATGCAAATATAAGTAAATTTACCCTAAGACCTAAATGCAGACAATGGCATATAGGACCAAGACCTTTAATCTACCTAAATGCATTCTAAAACCAGAAACAAGGAGAACAAAAAATGATGGCATAGGGTTAAAAACTTGTGTTCCTTTCACTGCTTCATCCAGTTCTAAACCACAGATCCATAGTCACACAGTGTAGTTACCGCGCATGAGCATTTCTCAAAGACCAAACTGTAGGTATGCAGTTCTATCTCCTCAATCACAGGCTCATGTTTCTCTAAATCCTCCATCATAGGTGTGTGGCTCCCCAAATATAAAATTGTTTGTGTGTGGTTTCACAGTAACAGTATCGAATGCAACAATCCTTGGATATACCAACCCAAGATCAAATCCTCATGCCATTCAAACTCTCGAACCTTGTAGATACAAAAAATATTGATCAGTAACAAATAAAAATTAAGATTAAACAAAATGGAAACCTTAGGGGTTCCCACTGTGATTGCCATTTTATGTATCAAAATAATAACACCAAAAAAATAATAAAAAATAACACTTATTATAAAAATGATGCTTTTTTTTTTAACACGAGGGAGACTTTGTCTCTAAAATTTTACAATTTTCTATACCCCAATGCTTGGGGATGGATATTAAAATGCCTTATTTTTACAAATTATAAGTGCTCAAACAATGATCTCCAGTTCTCCAAGTAAGTTAACTGGTGTCCTTCATTCTTCTGCTACACCTTCAAGGGGTGAGTGGGCTTTGGTATCTAATGCAAGGACCACTCCTACTTTAATAGATCTTCAAATACCTGTCTCCTACACACATGGAAATCAAAAAATGGTTAGTAGCACCTGTATAAATGATTGAAAATCAATGCAAATGAAAACCCTTGAAAGGAATGCTTGCAAGAAACATAGAAATTAAACTAGAATATCTTGCTTATAAATTATAAACTTACTAGTCTCTTCTACTCAAAATTATCTAAAACTTTATGGAGACATTTTGGGGGATGTTAGGAACCTATCCCCAAAATTTTAGCTCAATATGAGTCCGGATGAGTGAGATATAGGCAAAATGAATTTTGGATTTTTTGTAGAACTGTAGGCTTGCGGTTGTGATTGTGTATCCACGGATGTGCAGTTGTGTAACCATAGGCCTATGGTTGGAACTATGTAACTACAGATGCATGGTGGTGCAAATATGGTAGAAACCCTAAAAATTTGGATCCAGGACCTTGATGGCTTGAAATCTATGACCGTTGGTGACTCCCTATACTAATTTTGATAGTGTGACGATGTATTTTCCAGACCCCTTTGCTTGATGGAATGGTGTTGCTTTTATAGGTAATTTTGAACTTTAAAGGGAAATGATAGGTGGAAAGCTAGGGCTACCAAGTGGTAGGGACTGGACAAACACCTATCCTAGGTAGTTGTAGTGAGTCACTTAGAGTGTCTCACTTAGGTGGAGTGGTGGCATGTGGGTAGGTGCAAGTGGAGTGAAGTGTGGAGTGACGTGTGAGATGTGACAAGGTGAGGGGTAGTGTTGGACAGGACAAATGTCACATGGAGACACAAGCTATCCTAGGGGGATTTTCTAGATTTTAATAAAATATGGAAAATAGATTAATGTGTAGGATTTTTATGCCTAAGTTTAGACTTAGGCATATATTATTATGTAGAATTATGATGTGCAATGTGGATGAAATGTACATGAATTATTATGCCTAAGTTTAGACCTAGGCATATATTTTACTATGCAAAATTATGTGGTGAAATGCAAATTCCTAGATTTTGGTGTCTATAGATACCCCTTTTTGTATCATTTTGTGTAAAATACAATGCGATGCAAAAACAAATGACACATGTGTTTATTGGATGAATGGAATCAAATCTTCTCGATGCACAAGAATGAATGATTTTTTGAAAATGTTTGAGTTTTTGGCTTATCCCCTCAAATGGGAAATTGGTAAAGGATGAAACCTACAAGACAGTTGACCAAATATGAATGATGGAAAGGGGTGGATGTGATGAATGCAAATGTTGGAGATCAATGTCAAGTTAGATACCCCAAGTTTGGGGTGGACTTATGTTGTCGCAAATCTACCTTTTGGTATCATTAACATGCAATATTATGAAGTAAATGAACCAATCACCCTAGGGGCTTGTCCTAGTGACTGTAGAAAATTCCTTAATGTAAAATGAAGAATAAATTTTTGGTGTTTTTTAACCCAATGAAGTAGACATCAATGACAACGTTGGACAAATCATCTTGAATGCAAATCACTTAAAATTGAAGGATCAACCTGATTTAATTTTAAACATGATGATATTGGATGATTGTGAATAAGTGTCCTTATGGTGAGCCACCCATCCTACCGAATTGCATGGATTTCTAGTCCCTACAACCAATAGGTATTTAGGGTGATTCACTAGATATTAGGTTCACTTTAGATGAAGATGATATGAGATGATGATTCGAATGCATTTATGTTCATTAGGGGTTTGAATCTATTTGCATTTGAAGGGGATTTATGTAATATTGTCACAAATAAAAGTCAACGTGGGTTGCCCCAATCAAAAAAATATGCTCATTACTTTTGATAAATTGATGAACTTAATTTTGGAAAACCTTTCATCCATGGGTAGACAAGATTTAGTCTATGCTTTAGGCTTTAGGTATACCAAGTGTTTGTTTGATTGAAATTTTTTCTTGTGATCTGCCCCAACAAAAAGGGTGTATGATAGTCTTTGGTAATGATTCTTTAATGAATGTAATTTGCATGATTGAGTGTTTTGAGTATTGAATTTGATTATGAAACTCAAATTTATTGATTTTTTCTATCCATTCAAGCAATGAGTCGATGGTGAAGATATGAAATTATGAAAGCAATGGAACAAATGAAAATGGTTGGAATGAAATGGTTGACTATGTAACTACAGATGCACATTTGTACAGAGATGGTAGAAACCCTAAAAATTTGGATTCAGAACCTCAATGGATCGAACTCCACTATCTTTGGCGACTCCCTACAATGATTTTAATAGCATGACAATGTATTTTCCAGCCCCATTTGCTTGATGGAATGGTGTTTTTTTTATAGGTAATTTTAGATTTTGGAGGGAAAATATAGATGGAAATCCAGGGCTACCAAGTGGCAGGGATTGGGAAGCCACCTATCCTAGGCATTTGTAGTGAGTCACTTAGAGTGTCTCACTTATATGGAGTGGTGGCATGTGGGTAGGTGCAAGTGGAGTGAAGTGTGGAGTGAGGTTTGAGATGTGGCAAGGTGAGGGGTAGTGGTGGATAGGACAATTGTCACATGGAGACACAAGCTATCCTAGGGGTATTTTCCATTTTTTAATAAAATGTAGAAAATAGATTAATGTGAAAAAATTGTATGCCTAAGTTTAGACTTAGGGATATATTATTATGTAGAATTATGATGTGCAATGTGGATGAAATTTACATGAATTATTATGCCTAATTTTAGACCTAGACATATATTTTATTATGTAAAATTATGTGGTGAAATGCAAATACCTAGATTTTGGTGTCTGTAGATGCCCCTTTTTGTACGGTGTTGTGTAAAATATAATGTGATGCAAAAATAAATGACACATGTGTTTATTAGATGAATGGAATCAAATCTTCTTGATGCACAAGAATGAATTATTTTTTGAAAAAATATTTGTTGTTTGCTTACCCCCTCAATTGGTGAATGGGTAAAGGATGAAACCCATGAGCCAATTGACCAAATGTGAATGATGAAAAGGGGTGGATGTGATGAATGCAAATGTTGGAGATCAAGGTCAAGTTATATACCCCATGTTTGGGGTGGACTTGTATTGTCATAAATTTACCTTTTGGTATTATTGACATGCATTATGAAGTAAAGAAACCAATCACCCTAGGGGCTTGTCCTAATTACTGTAGCAAATTCATTAATGCAAAATGAAGCATAATTTTTTTGTGTTTTGTAACCCCATGGAGTAGGCATCAATGACAACCTATTCTTGAATGTAGGTCACTCAAAAATTGAAGGATCAACCTGATACAATTTCAAACATTATGATTTTGGATTATTGTAAATAAGTATCCTTATGGTGAGCCACCCATCCTATCCAATTACATGGATTGCTAGTTGCTGCAACCACCAGGTATGTAGGGTGATTCACTAGATAGAAGATTCACATGAGATGATGATGATGCGAGATGATGATTCAAATGCATTTGTGTTGATTGGAGGTTTGAATCTATTTGTATTTGAAGGGGAGTTATGTAAGATTATCACAAATAAAATTCAACGTGGGTTGTCCCAATCAAGAAAATATGCTCATTGTTGAGTCATTACTTTTGACAAATTGATGAACTTAATTTTGGTAAATCTTTCATCCATGGGTAGACAAGATTTATTCTATGCTTTAGGTTTTAGGTATACCAAGTGATTGTTTGATTGATATTTTTGATTGTGACCTGCACCAACAAAAATGACGTATGCTAGTCTTTGGTAATGATTCCTTAATGAACGTAATTTGCATGATTGAGTGTTTTGAGTATTGACTTTGATTATGAAACTCGAATTTGTTGATTTTGTCTATCCCTTTAAGAAATGATTCGATGGTGAAGATATGAAATGATGAAATAAATGGAACAAATGAAAATGGTTGGAATGAAATGGATTTTTTATTTTTGTTTCAACTGTGATTTCGACCACTATGGATAATTTTACACCTATATCCCTTGGATAAGTCCATTTGTATGGATTTATTATGGAATTGAGATGATAAAAATACATTTCTTGCTTGATGTGAATCACTTTTCAAGGGCCTTATGGTAACCTATCCATCCTACCAGATTGCATGGATTACCAGTCGCTGCAACCACCAGGTATATAAGATAAGTTATTGTATACGAGGATCACTTGAGGCTAAGTGGAAGAAGGAAATGTATACCTATATCCCATGGAGAAGTCCAACCACATGGGTTTCTTAGGAAGTTGAGATTATATCACTTTGATTATTTTGAAAGCCTTGTTGAGATTGAATTTGACCAAAGGAATTGGGTTATATTTGGAGCTTTTTTTGATTGATTTGACCAAATGGGTAGGTGCCTTTGGAGCCTTTTGAATTAAATTTAGAAAATGAGTTTGTTTCCCTTGGAGCTTTTGAATTGAATGTGACAAAAGGAGTTTTTGTTCCTTTGTAATCTTTTGAATTGAATGTGACCAAAGGGGTTGATTCCTTTGGAGTTTTTTTTTTGAATTGAAAGTGACCAAAGGGGTTGATTCTTTTGGAGTTTTTTAAATTTAATGTGACCAAAGGATTTTTATTCCTTTGGAGTTTTTTGAATTGAATGTGACCAAAGGAGTTTGATTACTTTCGATCTTTTTGAATTTGATTATTTGAAATGTGAATGTTTAATGTGATTGTTGGGGTGGGTGTGAGACCTTGAATCTCCCCAAGTTGTTTGATTAATTTTTTGATGTGATTTATGGGGAAGGTGTGAGATGTTGCACCTCCCAATTTTTTTTGTGATTGTTTATGTATATGTGTAATGATTGATTGCTTAGATTTATTTTTTGGTGTACATGTGATGAAATGAATGTGTTATGAATGAATGCAATTGGTGGTGATGTATGAAAATGAATGAATGGTGTTGCCTTATTAATAATTGTTCAAAGAGGTTTTGAACCATTTGAATGAAGGTGTTCCTTTATTGATCATTGTTCAAAGAGGTTTTAAGCTATGACGATTATTGGAGCCGATATTGGCCAAAATAGGGTAATAATGTTGATGGTCTGGTGATGAAATCCAAACCTAGTGGTGATGAAATCCAACTATTTTCCAATGTTTAATGTTAGTGTGTGAGGCTTGTTTGATATATTGTGAAATACAAAATTAATATGTGATTATGTTTGTATGCCAAATGTAGAAATGCAAGAAATAGATAATAGAAAACAAAATAGATCAGAGGCTAAAAGCTGATTTTAGGCACGAATTTTGGCCAATTTTGTTGTTAGGGGCCAACCATAGGTCAGTGGTTGGTTCTGGTAAACCATGTATTTATGGTTTGCCTACCATAGGTGCACATTTATGATATCCCAACTATAGGTCTACGGGTCTGATTGTGCAACAAAAATGGACAAGTCAGGTGTAATCCCTGAAAAATATGCCCAAGTTATTACTAACTGGGCAATGTAGAATGATCTATTCCTAATATGATAAATGCAGATCCTCTTGATGTTTTTGTTTTATTTTTTGGATGGATGCAAATATAATTGAATTTATCCTAAGACCTAAATGTAGACAATGGCATATAGGACCAAGACCTTTAATCTACCTAAATGCATTCTAAAACCAGAAACAAGGAGAATAGAAAATGATGGCACAGGGGTAAAAACTTGTGTTCCTTTCACTACTTCATCCAGTTCTAAACCACAGATCCATAGTCACACAGTGTAGTTACCACGCATGAGAATTTCTCAAAGACCAAACTATAGGTATGCAGTTCTATCTCCTCAATCATAGGCTCATGTTTCTCTAAATCCTCCATCATAGGTGTGTGGCTCCCCAAATAAAATTTTTTGTGTGTGGTTTCACAGTAACAGTATCGAATGCAACAATCCTTCGATCTACCAACCCAAGATCAAATCCTCATGCAATTCAAACTCTCGAACCTTGTAGATAAAAAAAATATTGATCAGTAACAAATAAAAATTAAGGTTAAACAAAATGGAAACCTTAGGGGTTCCCACTGTGATTGCCATTTTATGTATCAAAATAATAACACCAAAAAAATAATAAAAAAGAACACTTATTATAAAAATAATGCTTTTTTTTTTTAACACGAGGGAGCCTTTGTCTCTCAAATTTTACAATGTTCTATACCCCAATGCTTGGGGATGGATATTACAATACCTTATTTTTACAAATTATAAGTGCTCAAACAATGTTTAGAAACAAAAACAGCACCAATCCAATTATGTGACGACAAGCATTGATCAAATTGACATACATAGCCCCTAGGGCAGCCCCTAGAGGTTAAACAGTGGTCCTAACCACTCCCACAGTATTTTTGGAAGGTCAGAGGTCAATTTGGCACCTTTCAGGCACTTTTCTCCCTACTCGTCCCACCCTGGTATGATTAGAATCCTATTTGTCCCACCCTAGGATGATTAGCAGCAATCGTCCCAGGGTGGGACGATTAGCAGGTTTGATTGGCAAAAGTTCAAACCTCGATAGGTCTGCCACTTAACTGCGCCTTCAGGGCATGCAATTGTGAGGAATGACTTCAAATCAGAGAGAAGAACTTCAATAAAGCATGCCTTGATCATGGAGGCCTCATGCGAGGAGACTCTAAATCAGGGAAGAATCTTCTCTCCCAAAATAGGGCAAGCAAGCCAAGTGGCACCCTCGCATGCACATTCAAAGAGAGAGACCCTAGGTCTATAAAATGGTGAGTCTTCTCACCCCAAATAAATAATAGAGAAGGAGTGTTTGGAGCAATGGAGTGCTACCGAATTATACCCTCACCCTAATTGTGCTTCCTACATCCTTGATCTCTCTTTCGGAAGGGAGGTTATCGGGTGAACATTGGAAGTGCAATTCGGATCCAAAACCTAAACATTTGGCCAGAATACCCCACCCAATTTTCTGACACAACCCCCTAGGAGGTTTTGGAACCATCTCAAGTGGATTTGTGCCAAAACCAAGCCCCAAATGGTGGGCGTCTTGCCCCCGGGCACCCCCCGCACTACTGCAGTCTTAATCGCCCCACCCCGGAGTGATTAGAAATATGTAGTATATTTCCCTAATTTATCTTTTGAATTTAATTTTATATCTCTCACATATGTTGCCATTCAAATTTCATGCCATTCTGATGATTTTTGACTATTTTTTCATTGCTTTTCGCTTTCACTAACATACAGGGAGCGCTTTCATGTACGGGGCGACCGGTGCAGAATCGGCCAAAACCAACCTTCTGGGTCATCCCAAAATGCCCTATTTTTCCTAACCCCAACTTTGTAGGTGTTTTGAAAGCCTTTGGAAGGGACATTTAGGAGGTCACTTTCTGACATTCTATGACAATCCTAATCGTCCCACCCCGGAGTGATTAGAAATATACACCATATTTCTTGACTGTTCCTTTTGCAGTATGTTTTTGATAGTGATTACATTCTTCTATCCAAATTTCATTTTATTTTGACATGTTTTGATTACCATTTTAATTGTTTCATGCATGGATTAACCAAAGGCCTTGGGGATTGCATATTTCCCTCCATCCGCAAGTGCTACTAATCATTTGCTATATCTCTGAACACATGATCTCAACATCGAAAGGGCAAAAAGGAACTACATATGCATTCACACAAGCGACGGTGATGTTTGGCCCACCCATGTCAAATGTGGGCATGCGAAAGATCCCGAAGGGAAGCGTACCATCCATGGTGTACCTATAGACACCAAAACAGCACCAATCCGATTATGTGACTGCAAACACTGATCGAATTAACACACATAGCCCCAAGGGCAACCCCCAGAGGTTAAACAGTGGTCCTCACCACTCTCACAGTAGTTTTTGGAGGTCAGAGATCAATTTGGCACCTTCTAGGCACTTTGCTCAGAATCCGTCCCTCCCCGGGATGAATTCAAAATGGGATCCGTCCTCCCCTGGGACGAATACAGAATCCGCTCCAGGGTAGGGCGAATTCCAGGTTCAACGGGCAAAAAGAGAAATTGTGCCAAATGGCAGCCAAGGACAGTCAATTAATGCTCCCTGCCTTGCATGCGCGGGTAGGTGGGCAAATTGAACGTTAGAGGACTGTCACAAGGGCAGTCATGGAAGCCCAAGTCAGGGAGGAATCTCCTCCCTCTTGGGAAGGCATGGCCGCCATGTGGCGCCCCTGCATGCCCATCCAAAGAGACCCCTTGGGTCTATAAATTGGTGAGCTTCATCACCCAAAAAAGGACAGGTTGGAAGCATTTTTAAGCAACGAAGTGCTGCCAAATTGATACCACGCTTTACCTTTGATTCACCTCTTCCACATCCTTGATCTCTTTCGCAAGGGAGGTCATTGGGTGGTTATTGGAAGTGTGAATCCGGATCCAAAACCCGACACTTGACCACATTATCCCACCCAATTCATCGACAACACATTACAAGAGATTTTGGGCCCATCCCAAGTGGATTGGTGCCGAAATCAGGTTCCAACGGTGGGCGGCCCGCCCGGGCACCCCGCACTGCTACGAGCCTAATCTTCTTTTTTAAGAACGATTGGGAATTCATGGCAGATTGTTATTTTTGTCATTTTTTTATTTTGCATTCCATCTTATGCTGCTTAAATAGCTTGTAATTCTGATTTCACAATGCTTTGATCAAATCTTATCATGTTTTATCGCTTTTGTTGTCCTCACTAACTTGCAGGTAGCAGCATCAAATTCCCATTGATGGAGGCCAAATTGGGGAAATCTGACCATCTGGGTCTTCCCAAAATGCCTCCAATTAGCTAACCCCAAGTTTGCAGGTCTTTTGGAGTTCCCTAGACGCGACATTTTGGGCAGTATCACTTCGGCGCTTTGTTGCAGGTGAATTCGTCCTACCCGGAGCGAATTACAGTCGGATCCGTCCCGCCCCGGAGCGAATTCAAATCGGTGAGGAATTTCTTGACTGTTTCATTTGCAGTGACCTT
The DNA here is from genome assembly GCA_028583015.1 of Wollemia nobilis. NCBI lineage: Eukaryota > Viridiplantae > Streptophyta > Pinopsida > Araucariales > Araucariaceae > Wollemia > Wollemia nobilis. The sequence goes on along the minus strand of JAQPPZ010016858.1, from coordinate 6,850,500 downwards.
CTGGTGATGTTCTCTTGTTTCTGTGAAATTTGCAGATTATTTTGATTCAGTTCACTTATCCTTTTATTCAATTTCATGCATGCATCCTTCATTGTTTTTAGAGAACAAACGTTTCATCTTTGCAACAGGTGCTACTAACGATTTTGTTGTTTCTTTGAATGCAGGAGGAGCAGCAAGGATCAAAGATTCATTCACACCAATGGCGGCAACACTTTGGCCCGCCCATTTTACATGTGGGCACGCGGAAGGAGGATCACTAAGTCATTATTGTAACCAAAACATGTTAACGCTCCTAGCCCCTGAAAATGCGGGAGACGTCTTTGTAACCGATATTGAGAGAGTATAAATAAAAAGGGTTGTGCTTTCTATACTTCTTTCATTTCGTCTCAATTCGTCTCTTTTCCTTATTTCATGCATTTCAAATTTCTAGGATTAAAGCGTTACATTTCGTTTTGCATTGCATAGCTTTAGTGTTTCTTTTCAACTTTCGAAATCTCGTGTTTTCAGTGGCGATCACGGTGGGACTCTGTCCCCTACTTTTTGAGATCAAGAAACTGATCAAAATTTGTGTTTTTGTGCTTACAGGTACCATTTTTTGAGCACTGACTATGGTTCGTTCCAGCCTATGGCGAATACAGTACTGGAATTCGTCTGACCCTGAGACGAATTGGAATTCATCTCAGCCCAGGACGAATCCTGTTCTGGAATTCATCTCACCCAAGGATGAATTTTTGTCTATGCAGTTTCAGGGCCGAGGATCAGAAACAACAGGTCTAGGCAGAGAAAAGGTAAGGGTCCTAAACTGTTCCTGTCATTTTTTGCTTTTCTGTTTCTATTTTCTATCAATTTTGCCTTCTTAGGGAAAGTAGTTGCTTCTGCATGTTTCATTTTTCTAAATAAAAAGAATCACACACACTTCACGCAACATTTTTAAACCAAGGAGCTGGTCGTAAAACCCCAGCCCTTGATCAAGACCAACGGTGGATTTCATCACCACCTTGGCTTGATTTTTGCATCCATTTACCCCGATTGTCACTATTGCTCGACGTAAATCCTGACGAAAGCTGACCGAGTGTCGCTGGGGTGATTCCCAACACGCGAGGATAAGTCTTCTATGGTAGGTGTCATAAACAGGACAATCCCCCTTCCGTACCGCCTACGTTCCATGTACCATCTGCTCTCACGTACCTATAGTTTCCCTCTCGTAAGGGCGGGTATATAGAGAGGTTGGTATATCGGCCTAGCAATGGTATATCGAAGGGGCGACCAATTATGGGAGTCATATGAGCCTTCATTATGCATTTAAACGTTCTTCAAAACTTTCAAAAACAAAAACAAAAATCATCAAAACACACTAAAACCAGTCTAGGACACACCATTAATCTTTAAAAGAGATAATCATTGCTTTGTGTGTGTATGTTCTTTTCTGCTTAGTGTAACAAAAAAATCAAAAAATCATAAAAGAGATAAAATCTACATAGCTTGTAGGAAAGCACCACCATGGTGTACACACGTAGCCAAGCCCAATCAAGGGCGAAAGCTATAGAAAGTGTACAAGGGGGGGCACAAGTCACCTCCGCTATAGCCCTAAGGACTTAGTTATACCGCCTTGGTGGTCTAACCCGCAAGAGAGTCCGCATCAGTCCAGGTCAAGATGGAATTATAGGGACACCCCATTGGGGGACACGCCCATCCGTCATAGCCCCTTTCGGGAAGAGTCCTTACATGTGGCACTCAACATAGATCAAAGGGCTCCCTTAGAAGCTCGATATGAGTGGCCACCACGTGATGAAGCACTGGAATGATAGAGGGTCCATGAGGAGAGGCTTCAAGATTATATCATCCCTTCATTGCCTCCTCTCATTGTCAAAAACAATAGGACAAATCCGGAGCACAAGGCTCCTCTGACAGGGCGAGCCAACTCCACCCGCCCCTTTCACACTTATGAAAGGGAGAATGAGGAAGACCCTTATCTTCCTCAAGAGCAATATACAACATGGGAGCAATGCGCCTCCGCACCTGCTATGTACCAAAACCATCCTTCGAGGCTAGAGCCTCGAATAAATGCCACCAACCTCGATAGGGGGAAGCGACCTATAGAGATCTCGGATCACCGTGATCGAGATAAGTGCATGGGAGAGGCATCTAGGCCTCCGAGACTCAATATGGTAGAACAGATCGACCTGGCAGTCGCCAGACATGCCGCCCGCCAAGCACAGATTACGCAGCTTGAGCAAGATCAACAACAACTAGAGCATTTATATCGCCTCAGTAAAGAGCGCATTAGGCGCCAAACAGATGAGCTATTGCATAACACTATGCCAAAGAGGGTTTCGACCCCTCACACCCAAAGGGCAGAACCATATGAGAGGCGTAACCCCTTGGTACAAGACAGGTCCCCATGACCTAACCAAGCGCTACCTCCAAGACCTCTTAGACCTGAACGGGAGGCCACTCCTCAGAATAATGATGGGCTCCCTCCATGGGGACCCACTCATGGTCATAGGTCTCACCCAGAGACTCCTCAAGAAGCCTATGAGGAGTATGAACAAGAAGAAGAGCGGGCTGAAATGCCCTATCAAGGCGGAGGGGTTGCTATCCGGCCACCTCTCCACAGGCCTCAAGTCTCCCACAACCCACAATGGGAGAAAATTAGAGAGGAAGAGATTAAGTCTTCTGATGCATATAAAGCATTGTTAGAGCATTTGGAGTCTATGGAAACCAAAGCTGTTGGGCCCCAAAAGCCCATGTTACGTCAACTCCATAGTCATCCGGTGCATCCGTCCGTGCCTGCACCCCCTTATCCTGAGCACTTTAAGTTGCCTCAGTTGGCAATCTTTAAAGGTGAGGAGGATGCCCAAGAGCATGTGACGAGGTTCCTGAGCCAATGCTTTGGCATTCAGGACAATGATGCTTTATTGTTGAGGACCTTTATAACCACATTCGTAGGCCCCACCTCGGATTGGTTCACCCAATTGCCGAAGCACAACATCAACAACTTGGATCAGTTAGTGGATGCGTTCCTCGAACGCTTCACCTTCAACACCAAGAAGAAGGCATCACTAAGTGATTTGGCCAGCCTCAGGCAGTATGAGGAAGAGACTATGGCGGCCTACGAGAATCGATGGAGGACTCTGCTTTCCAAGCTACCCTACCTTCCCCCTATGTCCGACCTTACACAAATGTTTTCAAGAAGTTGTTTGAGATCGATCTCTGTGCTATTGCAGCTGCAGCAATATGCCACCTTAGAAGAGGCTCTAGCGCAAGCCAAAATCATCGAAGAGATCAAGATACAGGATGGCGAGATCGCCAAACCTAAGAAAAAATAATGGAACAAAAACACCAAAATAGGGACTACGCAACAAAAACCCGTTGCGGTTAACCAAGTTGCTATAAATGTTCCTAAGCCTGCACAAGAAATACAACCTCAAAAGGCTAATTATCAGGCAGTGCCCCCTAACAATTATGAAAGAGAAAATCAGAAATAGGGGCAAAATCAGCAGCATCGCCCTAGGCGATAGTTTACACCCTACACGGAGTCTAGGGACTCCCTATTTGACCGCTTGTCAGTGACGAATTTGATCAACCTCCCAGAAATTCAAACCATAGATCCCAATGCACCGAAGCCTAAGGGGTACCGGGAGGATTTGTACTGTAAATTCCATCGATGACAGGGACATGACCTTAATGCATGTTGGAAATTCAAAGGCTTGATACAAGACCTGATTGACAACAAGACATTGGTTGTAGACAACCCTGTAGCACCGAACAACCAGCAAATGGGAGTTTTTAGAGACCCCTTGCCTGCCCATGAGGCACAGGCAAAACCCCTTCAAATCAATGAGGTGCAATAGAACTTCCCCATGCAGGGGTATGTAGGGATGATAAGTATAGTGACTAGGAACAAGAAATACCCAGGAGCTGCTCCCGCGATAGCCACAAAAGAAGTTCCATCAACGTCACAGTCTCAACAGAACCCTACGCAGCTGCCTCCGCCTAGACCCATGGCCACGATTCGGACTAGACTTACCCAAAGTCTACGGACCACGTCGGCTAGGCTCTCCATATATGAGCTTATTCAACAATCAACGCCCCATCGGGAGGCTCTTATGGAGATATTGAAGGCTATCGAGTTGCAGCCCCAGGAACCAAATTCCTTCAACAACTTTGTGGGGCATGTCAAAAGATGCACCGAGCCAGTCATCACTTTTTGGGAAGATGAAGTGAAGTTAGTGGCTGATGACATAGCGGATCCACCCCTGCACGTTATCGCACGGGTCAACGGGATCCCCTATAAGAGGGTGTTGGTAGACACTGGCTCGTCTAGTAACATCATTACTACAGCGGCATTGAAACATCTGAAGCTGCCGACATCTCACATCATGGCCTCCACATATACACTGTGAGCATTTAACGATGCAATCTGCTCGACAGTCGGCACAATCATCCTACCCATTCAAGTGGGACAAAAGACAATCCCTACATTGTGCCATATTTTGGAAGGTGAGATGGCTTACAACATCTTGTTAGGCCGGCCATGGATCAGGGACATGAAGTGTGTCCCATCAATAGCACATCAATGTCTGAAGTATACATTTGAAGGGGAGGTACATGTGGTCCCGGCAGACCTAGAACCCTTCAAGTACTGCAATGCAGTGCAGTTGATGCCACAGTCGACCCTTCCATCAATGCATTTGGATTTCCAGTTGAATCCATCTCGACAGGGTCCGATTTCGCAAGCATCCCCAAAGGTAGATCCACCAAAACCCCAATCAGGTCCATCTTCATCAGTTGGTCCTTCATCAACGATGCCACCTATCATGGCCAAATAGAAGGACAAAGGGAAGAAACCCCTGGAGGAGGCACAACCTCTGGAAGAGGCACCACAATCAGTCTCAAACATCTCTACCGAAGAGATGCCTAGTAAAATGGAAGTGGAAGCTCCTAGCCCACCCCACATGGAGTGGAGTCCAGAAGAGCTTCCGTTCCCTCCCCCTCAGTCACCAACAATCACTGTTGAAATGGCCAATACGGGCCTAGGGGAGTATCTGGTGTGGAATGTTGTAGCAACGCCCACACTAGAGTCCATGCAAGACATGGGGAGACCTCGCCTCCCCATTGGTACAATTGTTCCTCTAGGCTACCCGCCAAACCAGACTAACTTTGTGTATGGGGGCCTTGATCATGGCACTGAGCCATGCATGCAAGAGGACGAGGATGAAGAGCCTTTCGTAGAGGATGTAAACTATCTGTCCAACCCGGACTTCACTCTGAGATATCTTGGCCAATGCAATTGGCATGGATACGGGTTAGGCCGGTATGAGCAAGGAGTGCATGTCCTTTGTCAACCAAGATACCAAATGCCTTATGATAAGTCAGGTGTAGGGTTCAATCACCCCCTACCCTTAGACATCTTGGTCGAAGACATGCAAGGCCTGAGGATAGGCCATAAGGGTGGATTGGCATCAGATCCATATGCCAACCCTAACACAACATACACATTGGGGGATTATCTCCCATGGTCAACAACCACCCTTGGTAACCTCAATCGCCCTTCCCCTTTGCTAGAAAGAGGTGAAAGTTTGGGGACCCACTTTCAGGGCGGATATCAACAGTGTCAAGAAGGATCTTCGGAGGATGAGTCAGACTATGAGCCAGCATCATATGACCCCTTCGACTCAGATAACAATCACTCGCAAGTGATTCCTATGGACGACTATCATGAGAATATTTTGACAATGTTTCCTCTAGAGGCTCCAGTCGAGCCAGTGATACGTCAAGAGAATCAGGTCCCCCCATAGAGAGTGGCACAACCATAGTGGGGCCAGATAAATTTGCTTGAGCAAGGCGAGCCCTTAATGCCGCAAGCAGTCGGAGCCAATGAAGGCCTTTGGATCTCCGATAGTGATTATGAAGATGAAATAGAAATGGCATATCTTAATCACATGCGATAGATGCAGCATCGGTGCCCCTTGGAGATTAATGACATATTTGAATAGATGGGCATACTTCCAGGGCATGAGTGGTACGTAGACCCAGCAGGGTGGGACCAAGTGTTGGATCCGTGGCTCCAAGTTTACGACGAGCACCGTCCACCCCGAGACCCTATAATGACATCAGTGTCGAGGGTAGACCCTGTCTTCCTATCCGCACATAGGGACGATCCATTCATGCCCATCCCTCTAGAGCCAGATCCAGAGCATAGAGAACATCTAAGATGTCCGAGTAACTACACCTATGGTAATGGAGACCAAAATCATTCCATCAACATGATCTCCATTGACTTAACCGCACCCATCCACAATCCGGCCGATCCAGCATGGTCCTTGCATCTAGACATAGATGCTATTGACTGGGATCATGTCAATTCACCTCCATCCCCATCAGAGTACTGGCATTTCGATAAAATGCTTCATTTTACCCCTGGACCAACTCAGGATATCTTCCATGCTGAAGAGGAACCTGAGGTTCCTAATGATGATCTTAACTCAACAAATGATATCCATTTGATCCCGACTCCACACCAGTTGGAGGATGGATCCCACATGTCGGTCGAGGAGACGACTGACGTAGACATCGGCTCAGATCCAATGAATCCATAGATTATCAAGCTGGGGGTAAGTTTATCCCTCGAAGAGCAAGCCGACTACATTGCCCTTCTCAAAGAGAAGAAGGAGGTTTTTGCATGGTCATACAGAGATATGTCGGGGCTAGATCCATAGCTAGTCATGCATAATTTAATGCTTGATCCGACAGTCAAGCCTGTTAAGCAAAAACTATGCAAGATGCACCCAACAGTGGCCTTGATGGTCAAAGATGAATTGCAAAAATTGTTGGATGCACAGTTTGTCATCTGCGTGGATTATCCGCCATGGTTGTCCAACATGGTGCCCATCAAGAAGCCTGACGGGAGGATTCGCATATGCACTAATTTTCATGATCTAAACAAAGCGAGTCCTAAGGATGATTTTCCCTTGCCTAGCATCGACGCATTGGTAGACGCTACAGCGGGCCATGAAATGCTATCCCTCATGGATGGTTTCTCGGGATACAATCAGATTCGTATCAATCTCGAGGACCAACTAAAAATGGCGTTCACAATGCCCTGGGGGACATTTTGTTACAAGGTCATGCCTTTTGGCCTTAAAAATGTTGGCGCCACCTACCAACGTGCCATGACGTACATCTTCCATGATTACATGCATAAAACTTTGGAAGATTACATGGATGATTTGTTGGCCAAGTCTCTCTTACGCCCAAATCATCTCGGTGACTTAAGCAAGATCCTCGATCGCCTCATGGAGCATAAAGTCAGACTGAATCCCAAGAAGTGCATTTTTGGCGTCACATCTGGAAAGCTCTTGGGTTTTATAGTCTCAAAGCGAGGCATCGAGGTGGACCCAAACAAAGTCAAGGCAATCCTTGAAATGCTTCCCCCAACTACCATCAAGTAGCTCAGAAGTCTACGTAGGGTAAGGTCGCGTCGATCAAGCGCTTCATAGCGTAGTTATCGGACAAGTGCCGACCCATGAACAAATTATTGCATAAAGGGGTAGCATTTCACTGGGATGACGAGTGCCAGTCAGCCTTTGATGACATTAAGCAATACTTGGCTTCGCCACCAGTATTGGCACCACCTAGACCAGGAGTGCCGTTCTACTTATACATCTCAGCTACTGAGGTGGCACTGGGCGCCATGCTCGCCCAGAAGAATGAACTTCACAAAGAACAGGCTACTTACTATCTTAGCCGCACCCTGGTCAGCTATGAACTTAACTATGCATACGTTGAGAAACTCTGCTTGGCAGTGGTGTTTGCTACCAAAAAGCTATGCCATTACATGTTGAGCAACAAGACGTATGTTGTGTCTAAGGAGAATCCATTGCGATACATGATGAGTCGTACTTATCATAGTAGCCGCATGGTGAAATGGATCATGTTGTTGACAAAATTTGACATAGAGTTTATTGGACAGAAATCCATCAAAGGACAGGTCATAGCCGATCAACTAGCAGAGGCTCCTATCGAAGACGATCAGCCTCTGGTCATAGAACTACCCGATGATGGGGTCTTCCATGTCTCAGAATCGCCTGATTCTGATGAGCCTGAGTCACAGGCCGACATAACCCTATTTTTTGATGGTTCTAAATGTGAGCAAGGTGGTGGCATAGGAATAGTATTCTTCACACCATAAGGGGCTCCAATACCCTTGTCATTTAAATTAAATTTCCCATGCACCAACAATAATGCAGAGTATGAAGCCTTGCTCATAGGTCTTCAGACAACAATCACCATGAACATTAAATGATTGAACATCTTTGGTGATTCACTGTTAATCGTCAATCAATTCAAAGGGGTATTCCAATGTAAATGCCCAGTTCTGCAGGCCTACAAAGCCCTTGTGGACAAATTCTTGGCAAATCTTGAATGGTACGACATCGAGGCACTCCCTCGATCATCGAATCATTTTGCGGACACTATGGCCTCTTTGGGGTCACTAATCCCGCAAGACCTTTCTGGTGATATGACAACCATTCAAGTCAAAACATTATCGCAATCCATGATGGAGCGTGCAAGCTCCGATTTAATGCCAGGAATCCACATGATCCAGATTGAACCATCCTCGGATAAGTTCTCTCGAATCCATGACTGTTTGAAGCATGCCAACTGGGGGCCTTGTTCTCCCCTACTCCCCTTAATAGCAACACCATGCTATTCTTACAAGTTCTTTCCCACTCAGCTTTTTCTAGGGATGAACTTCAAGAGGGATTGGTTGTTCATACCGTCGAGGCTTCTGATCAACAGGATTGGTATTCACCCCTCAGGGACTACCTCAAGCTAGGTAACCTCCCACTTGGATTGACGCCCATCACAAAATGAGCATTCAAGCAGAAAGCGGCAAAGCATGTCTTGTTAGGAGACATTTTGTACCATCGTAGCTATGAAGGGATCCTCCTTCGGTGCTTGGACCAGCAAGAGTCCACTTGGGCGATCGCCCAAGCGCACGATGGTACGTGTGGTGGCCACTTTAGTGGTATGGCCATCGCCAAGCGCATTCTTCGCATGGGCTACTATTGGCCATCTTTAGAGCGAGATTGTTGCGCATATGTGAGGAAGTGCGTGAAGTGTCAACATCATGCCAATTTGACACACGTACCTTCCCAGGCCTTGCAACCGATCCAGTCGGCTTGGCCATTTTTGTAGTGGGGCTTAGATCTCATCGAAAAGATCTCCCCTGCGTCGTCAGGTCATCATACGTTTATCATAACGGCCACAGAGTACTTCACCAAGTGGGTGGAAGCGGTTTCGCTAACCTCTACGACTGGACCCCGCATTGTGGAGTTCATTTTGCATAACATCATATGTCATTTTGGTATTCCATCCAAGATAATCTCGGATAATGGGACGTCATTCAAGAACAAAGACGTGCGTGCTTTGACCACAAAGTACAAAATTCAGCACAGTTTTTTGACACCCTATTATCCGTAGGCAAATGGGCAAGCAGAGGCGTCAAACAAAATGCTAGTTGCTATCCTTAAAAATACAGTCATAGACAGTCATAAGGATTGGCACATTCAGATCCCACTTGCCCTGTGGGCTTATCGCACTAGCATTCGGACACCCACTGGGGCAACTCCGTTTTTGCTTGTGTATGGCTCCGAGGCTGTCATGCCTCTTGAGTTGGAAATTCCCTCCCTGCGCATATCAATGCAAGAGTTCATCGATGATGACACTGCATGGCAAGCCCGGTTAGACCAGCTTACGTTGCTCGATGAACGACGCGTTAATGCTCTTGAGCATTTACGTATCTATCAAGAGCGGCTGAAGAAAGCATACAACATGAGAGTTCACCTGAGGGATTTTTAGGTTGGTGACTTGGTCTTGAAGGAAAACCAGCAGAACTCTAGTTTGCCATCCCATCTCAGGGACAAGTTCATGGCAAATTGGTTAGGTCCATATGTAATTGATAGCAAGATAGGACCTGGGATGTACCGGCTAGCTTCCCTTGATGGAGTCAAAGAGCTCGAACCCTTGAACATCAGTCATCTGCGACCATTCCATATCTAAAGCAGCCAATCCCAAAATGCTCCAAGGATTCCCGTAATCGCTTGGTCAATCCCAAAATGCTCCAAGGATTCCTGTAATCGCTTGGTCAATCCCAAAATGCTCCAAGGATTCCCGCAATCGCTTGGTCAATCCCAAAGTCCAAATTTCCAATCAGGTCTGGTCAATCCCAAAATGCTTCAAGGATTAGCAATGCAACAAATGCTCCAAGGATTCCTCAATCGCTTGGTCAATCCCAAAAAGCTCCAAGGGTTCCCACAATCGCTTGGTCAAAAGAAAAATAAGAAATATCAAAAACAATAAAATCATCAAAAACAACAAAAACTTGCATCTCATCTCCATGCATGCTCAAAATCATCACAAAATTAAAAATCTCTTTTTACATCTCATTTTCATACTCACCAAGATCAATCCATCAAAAACACAAAAATAATAGCTGCATTAAGCATCACATCCATACATTTGCATATTTGTGGTCATACAGGTCAAGGCACCATAGACTGTCATTACTTGGCAAAGTCCATCTTCATTCCATATCTATCCGTTGTATAAACAATCCATCAAAATAAAATGCTATCCATATTTCCGCCATACTATAATCAGTTGTCTTCTAATGTATCGAGAGTTTTCATCATTCAGTCATCATTAGCTGTCTAGCCACATACTGTACCAAGTCAGATAGATTTTACGAAGGTAGAATTTTACTTGGATTACACCTTGTTACGTAGCATCCCAACACAAATTAAAACACATAAACATTCCCAAGTTGTGTGAACGAAAGATGAACCCTGCAAAGCAATCCAGGTCACCATAAGCGAAATGGTTATCTTGCTCATCCCCCTGTGCGAATGACCCCAAAGAATGCTGAGAGTTGGCAAAAGGACAAGCATCCTCCCTACCCAATTCCCCATGAATCCCAAGTTCTCAAAAGTTGCAAAACATCAAAATTTGCACATGTCAAAACTCCAAAAAATTTGACATCACCCTCAAAGTGCATACATCAAAAGGCACAAACAATAGTGATTCTCGTCACTCCACATCCTAATCCCTTGCTCAAAAGAAAAATTATTAATACAAAAATAAACAGTGATTTTTATCACTACAAAAGAGCAAGTATCCCAATACAATTGAAGAAAAGAAGGGAGTTGAACTTGAATCCCTGGAACTCTCAGCATTCAGAAGGTCATGAGATAAACCTCAGTACCGGTTTGGTTGATAGCCTATCGGTCACTCGTGGCAAACCTCCCGCATGACGATATATCTACCGCATTAACTTGTGTGCAGATCAATGTTTGCATGTGGATGAGCTAGCTTATGGTATCCTAGATTGCATCGTAGATTAATCTGACTAAATACAACAAAGGAGTTAGTGGAGCTAATTAGGTGATCCTCAATACAGGTTTGGTTGATAGCCTATCTGGCACTGGCGGTATCTTGACAAATGCCACATCAAACGAACTCAATTGCACACACAGGGATGTGAAATAACTTGGTCAAAGACAAGTCCGATTCATACCTTGTTCAAAGTCTTGTCAGATAAAAGTACAGCCTTGGCTAGTTAGTTAAAACATCTGAATCTCAGAAAACCTAACTACATTCTAAACCAACTGTAATATCTTTTCAGCTTTACTTCACCATCAGAAAATACAAAAATAACATACAAGAAAAGACATGTATGCCTACAAAGCTATTCACCGCAACAATCGCCTAGGACAAAAAGCCATACAGTTTCGAACAGTCTATGGTGCGACCTCCAAACATCACAAATTCAATTCATCCATTCCATTTTTGCATATCACATATAAATCAAAAACATTTGCATTCATCATAACATATGCATCCATCAAAATAAATTAACATGCATACATCCATATTCATCAAACCATCATGCATAAAATCAAATCATCACATGTGCATAAACAAAATAAAGCCGGATATATATATATATATATATATATCATCAAAAATGCCCGTAGGCTACAAAAAGTTGGTCCTCTGACCCCGCAACAAAATCAAAATCCAAAATCCCAAGCCTAAGGCGTCGGCCACCATGATCACGCAGGATCGGTGCGACGGGAACTACCCCCCATGGTGTGGGTCCTATGGGACCCCTCAGGGTGGCTGCTGCTAGCCCCCGCATCATGCCTACTCGCCCCCCTCCTCTAGTCACCTACATCGAGAGGATGCTGACTACTCAGTCTCACTCCCTCTCGAGCGGCACGATGATCCCCCATGCTGAATGTAGGGACCCACCCACCAAGGTGGCTAATCTCTACCTCCAGCTCTAACCTCTCGCATCGAGTCCATCTCCCACTGGCGATACGTCGCCAAGTTCTCCTCGCACCGTGCCAAAGCCCTATCCCTCTCTGCCAGCTACGTCCGTAGGAGATCCCTCTCTCGTGCCGCATCAGTACCCCCATCCTATCGACGAGAAGCAGCTAATGCATTCTCTCGCTCTACCAGCTACATCCATAGGAGATCCCTCTCCTGTAGAGCCTCCCCCAACTCCTCATCCCGCCTCCGTAGCAACTCTGCCAACCATGCATTCTCAGTGCGTAACCCTGCATCCATGGCCCCCCCCCCCCCCCTGCCCCCCTAAAAAATACCTGGCTCCCACTACTCCGTGATGTCCTGCATCTCCGGCTGATCCGGAGCCCCAAGATCCGCATCCATACCATCCACCTCCACCATCTCCGCCTCCTCCAGCGGAGCTCCCCAGTCATCACCTGGTGCCTCGACACCCTCCCCACCCGTGGCTGCTGCCCCTGCGCCTCCCAATGGCCCCTCGCCTCGCCATCACCGTAGGATCCACCACTGGTCATACTCTATAGTAGTCCCAACGTCATCCACGTCCGGGACATCAATCATCACATCTGAATCCTCGCCAAGTGGCACGATGACTGGCCGATCTAGAGTCCTCTCATCCCCTCGATGTCGATAGACCACGGGTTCACCAGGCAACCCCTGGTGCACCCCAAACTATCATGTCACCCGGCTGTATGGGAAGAACTCATGCTCGGTCCCATGTCACCCAATCAGCCACCGCCCCCTATGTACCCATCGGAGCCACTCTCCAGCCTCAGGCCAGGCTGGACAGTCTCGATAGGGGCACCAGAACACCTCCCCTGGAGCAAGCCGAGCGAAGGCATCAGCATAGTGCCCTACAACACCTACCCACCATCGACTCTATCCCTGCTCCTCAGATCACCACCATAGCACCGCGTAGCCTATATCCTTATCCTCCATCTCCCCCGAGTCATCCATGGTAGCCCCATCGGCCTCTCAACTGCTATGTGCTACCAAGCCCAGCTCTGACAACAGATAACTATAGCTGATCCCCTTTCGCTTCTGGCAGAGGACCTCGTACAGCTCCCCATAGAGCTATGCCAATAGCATCTGTCCCCACCTCATGATCAATGGTGCCTCCGTCGGGCACTCAACCAACCGCTAGACCACATCCAATAGGTTCCATGGGAACCTCACACCTGACGAGTCAAGCAACAGCATGTTGGAAATGAGGCCCATAAGCAATGCGTGCCTCACTCCCAACACCCCCCTCTCCAACCACCATCGAACCAGAATCTCACCCATCTGATAGTCCACCTCGGCCATCTCCACTGGGCTCTCTATGCCCAACTCCTCCCCATGCCCAAAGCATCGTATCAGTACAGCTGTCCGCTGGTCACGCGACGATGTCCTGATCGGCAGTCCATCTATCAGAATCCATAGAATCCGATAGACGTCGTCTAGTGTCATTGTCATCTCCCCTGTTGGGAGATGGAAGGTGTTGGTCTGGGGATCCCATAGATTGATCAAGGCCATCAGATAGGCCCGATCCCCGACCACAGGCTCCAGTCGAGTCACCTTCTTGAGCCCAAGAGCATCAAGCCATTCCCAGTCCACCATAGTTAGCGCCCCATGTGCTTCGGCAAAAGCAGTAGGCACCCGATATCGGCTTTTCACAATCTGCACAAGAACAACGCAAAACATTAAAAATTATGAAAAATTGTACAACAAAAACATGAATATACAACACTACATAAAAGTGTACAGCCAAAAACAAAACAAAAATTTACAAAACTTAATTTAAAAAAAAAAAAAAAAAAAAAAAAAAAAAAAAAAAATTTTTGGTTTTTAAAAATAAAAAAAAAAATAAAAAAAAAAAAAAAAAACAAAAACTTAATTTGTAGTTCTAGGGTTTCTAATCCTAACTGATAAATTTAAAAACAAAACAAAATTCAAAAATTAATTTGTCAGCCCTAGGGTTTTAAACTCTAAATTGATTAATTAACAAAAACAAAAATATTTTGTCAGTCCTATTGTCGATCGTAGGATTTTGGTATTCTAAGTCTAAAAAGTCTATACAAACAAAACAACAGTAAAAATAATAGTTTTAACTTAGGGTTTTCACCTACGTTTAAAACTAACAAGCTCAGCCTAAAAAACTAGGGTTTTACGTTCTATTTATCCTAGGGTTTTAGTTAAAAGCAAAAATAAAGATTTTTCACCTAGGTTTTAGCTACGTCTTCCGTTCAATCTTCAGCTAAAGTCTTGGTTTGTGTCTAGTTAAGTTTTTAGGGTTTTCATTTTTATTTCAAGAAAACAACATCACAAAAGAAAAACAAACCAATAACTTGCAATTTCAAAAACACATAACAAAAAGTAATAATGCTAAAGAGCACTTACTGGTCTCGCTTCGGCTCTGCCGCTCGATCCGGTTTGTGCACTCATGATGTCGGGAGAAATTCGGCAGCGCTTCGCTTCGCAGAATTAACCTCCTCCTCCCCAGAGCTCCAAATCGCAAGAAAATTCAGATGCAAATGAGCCCAAACCCTAGTTTTGGCCTTTAAATAAGCCTTTTGAGCCTATATTCGTTCCTACCTGGGATGAGCACTCTGGTTAGCGCTCGTCCTACCCTGGGATGAATACTAAGCTAGAATTCGTCCCACCCCGAAATGAATTCAGGGCAAAAATTTCAAAAAACAACAAAAATTGAACAAAAATGCACCAAAAGCAGCAATAAACCTGTCCAATGAGAGTGCTTTTGCACTTGACATTCCGGGCATGCAAAATAGATGTCGGGGTCACAAATCCTCACTATCCTACTCCCTAAGAAGGCTACCATAGCCGGACCGCTCCACGGGAAGATGGATTTTCGAGAATTTCATCCCCAAACGGCATCGCCAAAAGGGTCAAAAACCCACCCAAAAATAAGTAATAACATTGCCGAACGAAGGCGCCTTCATGCCTGACATTCTTGGCATCCAAAATAGATGTCGGGGTTATAAATCGTCACCATCCTACTCCCTAAGAAGGCCACCATGGCCGGACCGCTCCACGGGAAGACGGATTTTTGACAATTTCAGCTCCAAACGACGTCGCCAAAAGGGTTAACACCCACCAAAAATAGGTCTAAATGTCAGAAAACTGCACACACATTCAATGATAAACCATCTGAAGGCACCCTTACCTAAGTCATCTTGGGTCAAGCGACTCGTCGCTTTTCTCATGAAGGTCATTCCCTCATCGATTCGTCGCTTGAGGGGGTAGTCACACTTAGTCACCAATCAACAATCACACACCCAATCATGGAAAATGGCATGCATTCAAAGGATCATTGACAAAGACAATTACGCTCCCGCTTGGGGCGAGTAAACAAGCAATAATCACAAGCTGATCAAACACTTGGCATTCATGAATCATGAACTCTAGGTTACCACGAGACAAAAGGTTGCGCCCTTTGCCTATTCATGACTGATCAATGTCCAAGCTCAAGTAACACCTCACCGAAAAAGGTTAACACTTGAATTAAGTTCCTTCGCTCGTCAAAAGCAAGGATTCAAGAATGCATGCCCTTTCCATGCTTGGGGCATCAAGAGTTGGTTAGGTTACTAAGAAACCCTAATCATTAGTGCTTTGGTTATCTATTTTTGCTCGGCATTGCGCCATGCACAACGCATCCCAAAAAGGGGCATCTGTAGACACCAAAACAACACCAATCCGATTATGTGACTGCAAACACTGATCGCATTGACACACACAGCCCCAAGGGCAGCCCCCAGAGGTTAAACAGTGGTCCTAACCACTCTCACAATAGTTTTGGGAGGTCAGAGATCAATTTGACACCTTCTAGGCACTTTGCTCAAAATCCGTCCCTCCCTGGGATGAATTCAAAATGGGATCCGTCCTCCCCTGGGACGAATACATAATCCGCTCCTGGGTAGGAGCGAATTCTAGGTTCAACGGGCAAAAAGAGAAATTGTGCCAAATGGCAGCCAAGGACAGTCAATTAATGCTCCCTGCCTTGCATGCGCGTGTAGGTGAGCAAATTGAACGTTAGAGGACTGTCACAAGGGCAGTCATGGAAGCCCAAGTCAGGGAGGAATCTCCTCCCTCTTGGGAAGGCATGGCCACCACGTGGCGCCCCTGCATGCCCATCCAAAGAGACCCCTTGGGTCTATAAATTGGTGAGCTTCCTCACCCAAAAGAGGACAAGTTGGAAGCATTTTTAAGCAACGAAGTGCTGCCAAATTGATACCACGCTTTACCTTTGATTCACCTCTTCCACATCCTTGATCTCTTTCGCAAGGGAGGTCATTGGGTGGTTATTGGAAGTGTGAATCCGGATCCAAAACCCGACACTTGACCACATTGATCCCACCAATTCGCCGACAACACATTACAAGAGATTTTGGGCCCATCCCAAGTGGATTGGTGCCGAAATCAGGTTCCAACGGTGGGCGGCCCGCCCGGGCGCCCCGCACTACTGCGAGCCTAATCTTCTTTTTTAAGAATGATTGGGAATTCATGGCAGATTGTTCTTTTTGTCATTTGTTTATTTTGCATTCCATCTTATGTTGCTTAAATAGCTTGTAATTCTGATTTCACAATGCTTTGATCAAATCTTATCATGTTTTATCGCTTTTGTTGTCCTCACTAACTTGCAGGTAGCAGCATCAAATTCCCATTGATGGAGGCCAAATTGGGGAAATCTGACCATCTGGGTCTTCCCAAAATGCCTCCAATTAGCTAACCCCAAGTTTGCAGGTCTTTTGGAGTTCCCTAGATGCGACATTTTGGGCAGTATCACTTCGGCGCTTTGTTGCAGGTGAATTCGTCCTACCCCGGAGCGAATTACAGTCGGATCCATCCCGCCCCGAAGCGAATTCAAATCGGTGAAGAATTTCTTAACTGTTTCATTTGCAGTGACCTTCTGGTGATGTTCTCTTGTTTCTGTGAAATTTGCAGACTATTTTGATTCATTTCATTTATCCTTTTATTCAATTTTATGCATGCATCCTCCATTGGTTTTTAGAGAACAAACGTTTCATCTTTGCAACAGGTGCTACTAACGATTTTGTTGTTTCTTTGAATGCAGGAGGAGCAGCAAGGATCAAAGATTCATCCACACCAGTGGCGGCAACACTTTGGCCCGCCCATTTTACATGTGGGCACGCGGAAGGAGGATCACTAAGTCATGATTGTAACCAAAACCATGTTAACGCTCCTAGCCCCTGAAAATGCGGGAGACGTCTTTGTAACTGATATTGAGAGAGTATAAATAAAAAGGGTTGTGCTTTCTATACTTCTTTCATTTCATCTCAATTCGTCTCTTTTCCCTTTTCATGCATTTCAAATTTCTAGGATTAAAGCGTTACATTTCGTTTTGCATTGCATAGCTTTAGTGTTTCTTTTCAACTTCCGGAATCTCGTGTTTCCAGTAACAAAGTTATATCTAACGCTCCTAGCTCCTAAAAAGGAATGAGATGTATTGTAACCTAGTTTCAAAGCAAAATTAATAAAAATAAAGGCTGCACTTTACATTTTCTTTACATCTCGTTTTAGTTCGTTTGTTTTCTCCTTTTTTATGCACTTTGGACTTAGCATTTCGCATGCTTTTGTTTTGTTTGCACCGCACCTGGTACGCCCATCGGGCTTTCATATCCTCGTGCTTTCAGTGGTGATCATGGTGGGGCCCTATCCCTTGATTTTGAGATCAAGTTTCTGATCAAACTTTTGTGTTCTTTTCTTGCAGGTTTTAATCCTTTATGCGTTGGACTACTGCTCATGCCACCCTATGACGAATACAGAGCTAGAATTCATGTCACCCAGGGACGAATAGGAATTCATCCCACCTTGTGATTAATATAGATCTATTATTCATCCCACCCCAGGATGATTAGCTCTCTGTGTAGTTTTTGAACAGAAACTCAGGGGCATCTGGTGTGGGCAAATAAGAGGTAGGTTGTCTAAACACTCTCTATAATTTTTTGTCTTTGCTTCTATGATTTTTTTGTTTCTTTACTTGCATAGAAAATTTTACTACATGATTTATTTATTTTTGCAAGTAAAAAGAACCCCACACACCATGAGATAATCTAAACATCAAGGCATTGGTCATAAAACCCCAACACTTGATCAAGACCAACGGTGGATTTCATCACCACCTTGGCTCAAATTTTGCATACATAAACCTGATCGCTACTGTTGCTAGACGTAAATCCTGATGAAATCTAACCAAGTGTAGTTAGGGTGATTCCCAGTGCATGAGGATAATTCTTCTATGGTAGGTGTCAAAACAAAGCGATTCCCCTTATGTATCGCCTATGTTCCATGTACTTTTTTGCTCTCATGTACCAATAGTCTCTCTCACATAAGGGCGGGTATATAGAGAGGTTTGGTATAATGACCTGGCAGTGGTATATTGAAGGGGCAACCATTTTGGGAGATATAAGAGTCCTCATATTGCATATACAACAAAAATTTATTTACAAGTTTTCAAAACAAAAATCAAAACACACTGAACCAGATCTAGGGCACACTTTTAATTTATAAACAAGATAATCATTGCTTTGATTGTGTGGTCCCCTTTTGTTTAGTGTAGCATAAAAAATCATAAAGAAGATAAAAATGTACACATATTTAGAGAAACACCACCATGGTGTACACCCGTAGCTGAGACCAATCATGGGCAGAAGCTGTGAAAAGTGTACAAAGGGGCACAAGTCACCTCCGGTATAGCCCCGAGGACTTGGTCATACCACCTTGGCGGCCTAACCCACAAAATAGTCCACATCATGCCATTACAGAATGGGACTATAGAGGCACCCCTTCGAGGGGCACTCCCATGCAACATAGACCCTTTCAGGAGGAGTCCATACACGTGGCACTCAACATAGATGGGAGGGCTCCCTTAGACACTTGTTATGAGTGGTCGCAGTGTAATGAAGTTCTAGAACAACATAGGGTCCATAAGGAGGGGCCACATGATTACATCATCCCTCCTCTACCCCTTATTACTATTAGAAACAATAGGCCAAATCCAGAGCACAAGGCTCTTCAGACAGGGCGAGCCAACTCTGCCCGCCCCTTTCACATATACAAAAGGGAGCATGAGGAATACCATTACATTCCTCAAGAGCAATACATGGCGTGGGAGCAATGCGCTTCCGCACCTGCTATTTATTAGGATCACCCACTAAGTCCAGAGCCTCGGGTGAATGCTGCTAACCTTGACAGAGGAAAGCAACTCATAGAGACCTCGGATCACCATGACCAAGATAGACATGTAGGAGATGCATCTAGGCTTCCTAAACACAAGACAGTGAAACAAATTTACTTGGCATTTGCCAAACATGTGGCCCGCCAAGTGCAAATCATGTAGCTCAAGCAAGACCAACAACAGTTACAGCACCTGAACCGCCTTAGCAAAGAGCGCATTTGGCGTCAAATAGATGAATTGCTCCACAACACTGTGCCTGAGAGGGTCCCAACCCCTCGCATGCATAAGACAGAGTTGTATGAGAGGCACAACCCCTTGGTGTGAGACAGGTCTCCGTGACCTTATCAAATACTGCCTCTAAGACCCCCTAGATCTGAGCGAGAGACCACCCCTAGAGCTAATGATGGGCACCCTCTGTGAGCACCCACCCATGTTTACAGGTCACACCCAAGAACTCCTCAAGAAGCCTATGAGGAATTTGATCAAGAAGAAGAGCGGGCTGAAATGCCCTACCAAGGCAGAGGGGGTGCTATCCGGCTACCCCTCCATAGGCCTCAAGTTCCCCGCAATTCGCAATGGGAACAAACCAAGGATGAAGAGATCAAATCTTTCGATGCATACAAAGTGCTACTAGAGCGCTTAGAGTCTATGGAGACCAAGAATTCTGGGCCCCAAAAGCCCACTTTACACCAGCTCCGCAGTCACCCTATGCATCCTTCAGTGCCTGCACCCTCATACCCTAAAAACTTTAAAATGCCTCAATTGGCAATCTTTAGAAGGGAGGAGGATGCCCAAGAGCATGTGACAAGATTCCTGAGTCAATGCTTTGGCATTCAGGACAACGATGCTTTGCTTCTGGTAACATTTATAACCACATTTGTAGGCCCTATCTCGGATTGGTTTACCCAATTGCCAAAGCATAGCATCAGTAACCTGGACCAGCTAGTGGACACGTTCCTCGAACATTTAACCTTTAATACCAATAAGAAGGCATCGTTAAGTTACCTAGCTAGCCTCAGGCAGTATGAGGAAGACACCATGGTGGCATATGAAAATCGGTGGAGGACATTGCTTTCAAAGCTACCTTACCTCCCTCCCATGGCCGACCTGACCAAATGTTCTCAAAAAGTTGTTTAAGGTCAATCTCCATGTTATTGCAGCTGCAGAAATATGCCACTCTCAAGGAAGCCCTGGCACAAGCCAGAATTATTGAGGAGATCAAGATACAAGATGGCGAGATTGCCAAGCCATGCAAGAAAGAGTGGCCCAAAAATTCCAAAACTGGGTCCGCACAGCAAAAGCTCGCTACGGTCAATCAGGTTGCCATAAACATACAAAAGCTTGCATAGACAACATAGTCCTCACAAGCTAACTATCAGGCAGTTCCTCTTGACAACTATGAGAAGGAAAATCATAGGCAAGAGAAAAATTAGCAGCGTCACCCTAGGTGACAATTCACACCCTTCACAAAGTCCAAATACTCCTTGTTTGACTATTTGTCCAAGGTAAACTTGATAAGCCTACCATAAAGTTGACCCATAGACCCCAACGCACCAAAAACTAAGGGCTATAGGGAAGACTTGTACTGTAGATTTCATCGATAGAAAGGACATGACCTTTACGCATGTTGGAAGTTCAAGAGCTTAGTGCAAGACCTAATAGACAACAAGATGCTAGCGGTGGATAATCCCGTTGCACCAAACAACCAATAGATGGGGGTCTTCAAATACCCCCTGCCTGCCCATGATGCGCAGGTAAAAACCCTTCAAGTCAATGAGGTGACACAGAACTACCCCATACAAGGGTATGTAGGGATGATAAGCATAGTGACTCAAAATAAGAGGTACCCAAGAATAGCTGGCCCTACGACGGCTATAGGAGAGGTTCCATCAACGTCACAACCTCAACAACACCCTGCATAGCCTCCCCTGCCTAGACCAGTGGCCATGATTTGGACTAAACTTACCCAAAGTTTAAATACCATGTCGACTAGGCTCTCCATCTACGAGCTCATCCAATAATCATTGCCCCATCGGGAGGCTCTAATAGAGATATTAAAAGCCATCGAGATGCAGCCCCACGAAGCAAAATCTTTCAAAAAATTTGTGGGACATGTGAATCAATGTATAGAACCAGTCATCACCTTTAGAGAAGATAAACTAAAATCGATGACTAGTGATATGGTGGATCCACCCCTGCACATCATTGCACGGGTCAACAGGATTCCATTTAAGAGGGTGTTGGTGGACACTGGCTCGTCCAAAAATATAATCACAACAACAACTTTGAAACACCTCAAGTTGCTAGCATCTCACATCGTGACCTCCACCTATACTCTTCGAGCATCCGATGATGCGATATGCTCGATGGTTGGCACAACTGTCCTGCCCATCCAAGTGGGACAGAAGACTTCCTATATTGTGCCACATCTTGGAAGGTGATATGGCCTATAATATATTGTTGGGCCGACCTTGGATCAGGGACATAAAGTGTGTCCCTTCGATAGCCCATCAGTGCCTAAAGTACACATTTTAAGGGCAGGTGCATGTAGTCCTGGCAGACTTAGAGCCCTTCAAGTATTGCAACACGATGCAACTGATGCCACAATCGACCCTTCCATCGACACATTTGGACTTTTAGTTGAATCCGTCCAAACAGGGTCTAATTCTGCATACATCCTCACTGTTAAGTTCCTCAAATCCCCAACCGGGTCCATCTTCATCGTCTGGTCCTTCACCAATGATGCCACCTACGATGGCCACACCGAAGGACAATGGGAAGAAACCCCTGGAAGAGGCACCACCATTAGTCTCAACCATCTCTACCAAAGAGATGCCTATCCGAATGGAAGTCGAGATGCCTAGTTCACCCGACATGGAGTGGACTCAAGAAGAACTCCCATTCCCTCCCCTTAACTACCAATGATCACCGTTGAGATGGTCAATACAAGCTTGGGGGAGTACCTAGTGCGGAACATTGTAGCAACACCCACACTTGAGTCCATGAAGGACATGGGGAGACCTCACCTCCCCATAGAAACTATTGTTCCTCTAGGCTACCCACCCAACAAGACAAATTTTGTATTTTGGGGCCTCGATAATGGCATTGAACCTTACCTACAAGAGGAAGAAGATGAAGAGCCCTTTTTTGAGGATGTCAACTATTTGTCCAACCCAAACTTCACTTTGAGATATCTTGACCAATGTAATTGGCATGGATATGGGTTGGGTAGGTATGAATAGGGAGTGTGCATTCTCTTCCAACCAAGATATCAGATTCCATACGACAAGTCAGGAGTAGGGTTCAACCACCCTCTGCCCCTTGACATCTTGGTAAAGAACATGCAAGGCCTAGGGCTAGGCAACAAGGATGGGTTGGCACAAGATCCATATGCCAATCCTAACATGACATACACATTGGGGGATTATCTCCCATTGCTAAAAACCAACCTTGTTGACTTCAACAACCCTTTTCCTTCGATCGAGAAAGGAGAAAGTTCGAGGACTCACCTACAAGAGGGATATAGAAAAGGTCAAGAAGGATCTTCAGAAGATGAGTCATAGTATGAGGTAGCACCGTGGGACCCTTTTGAATCTGATAGCAATAATTTGCAAGTGACCCCCATGGATGACTATCAAGAAATCTTATTGGCAACATTCCCCTTGAATGCTCCAATTGAGCAAATGCCACTGGAAGCACGAGGATACGAAAACAAAAAAGGAAAAACTCCAAGTACGATGCAAAAACGGAACTAAACTTAATGCTACGAATTAAAAATGCATAAAATGGAGAAAGCATAAACAAATTGAAACCCAAATGAAACAAATAAGCCCTTTTCTTTTATTGATGTATTTCACAATTCGGTTACAATTCACCTCCTCCCTTTTCAGGGGCGAGGAGCGTTAAACTCGTCTCTTGGTTACATCCATGGATAGCCATCCCTCTTTCGCGTGCCCACATGTAAGATGGGTGGACCAAAATGTCATCGCCACTTGTGTATACGAGTGTCGATTCCTTGCTTGCTCCTCCAATGTCCAGACCCTGTGTTCAAAGGAACAAGAAACAGTTAGTAGCACCTGCGGATAAAACAAAGCATGCAATCCCCAAGCCTACGATAAGCGAATGAGAAAATGAATTAAACTATGACTAAAATATATCCAAATGATCTAAAAATTTGATAGGGGCATAGAAACATCACCAGGAAGGCATTGCAAAAGGAACAATCAGGAAATTCCTCATCGATTTGAATTCGCTCTGGGGTGGGATGAATTTACCTGTAACAAAATGCCGAAAAGGTACTGTCCCAAATGTCCTACCTAGAGAGCTCCAAAAGACCTGCAAACTTGGGGTTAGCTAATTGGGGGTATTTTGGGAAGACCCAGATGGTCAAATTTTCCCAATTTGGCCTCCATTAACAGGAATTTGATGATGCTACCTGCAAGTTAGTAAAGACAAAAAATGATAAAACATGATAAGATTTGCTCAAAACATTACGAAATCGAAATTGCAAACTATCTAAGTAGCATAAGATGAAATGCAAGATAAAAATGATAGAAAGAACAATCTTCCATAGATTCCTAATCGTTCCTAAAAGGGACGATTAGACTAGCGATAAGCGGGGGCGCCCGGGCAGGCCGCCCACCGTTGGGACCTGATTTCGGCACCAATCCACTTGGGATGGGTCCAAAATATCTTGTAAGGTGTTGTCGGCAAATTGGGGTGGTATTCTATGGCCAAATTTCAGGTTTTGGGCTCAATATTCGACCTTCCAATGATCACCCAATGACCTCCTCTCTAAAAGAGATCACGGATGTGAAAGGCACAAATCAACTAAGGGTGTATGGGGAAATAAAATGGCAGCACTTCGTTGCTTAAAAATGCTCCCTCTCCTCTCTCCCCTTTGGGGTGAGGAAATTCACCAATTTATAGACCTGGAGGTCTCTTGAATTGGGCATGCAGAGGTGCCACTTGGCAATCATGCCTTCCCAGGGGGAGGGAGATTCCTCCCTAATTAGGGACTTCATGACTGCCCTTGTAACTGCCTCTAACGCTCGAAAATGCTCACCCACACTCCCATGCGATGAAGGAAGCGTTAAGTGGCGGATCTGAGCTGCCATTTTTCAAGATTTGACTTTTTTCCTATCAAACCTGCAATTCACCCCACCCAGGAGCGAATTATGAATTCGTCCCTGGGTGGGGCGAATCCTAGTTTGAATTCGTCCCTGGGTGGAACGGATATTGAGCAAAGTGCCTGAAGGTGCCAAAATGATTTTTGACCTTCCAAAACTATTGTGAGAGTGGTTAGGACCACTTTTTAACCTCTGGGGGCTGCCCTTGGGGTTGTGTGTGTCAATGCGATCAGTGTTTGCAGTCACATAATCGGATTGGTGTTGTTTTGGTGTCTACAGATGCCCCTTTTTGGGATGCACTGTGCAAGGCACAACGCCGAGCAAAAATAGATAACCAAAGCACTAATGATTAGGGTTTCTAGTAACCTAACCAACTTTTGATGCCCCAAGTATGGAAAGGGCATGCATTCTTGAATCCTTGCTTCTGATGAGCGAAGGAACTCAGTTCAAGTGTTAACCTTTTTCGATGAGGTGTTACTTGAGCTTGGACATTGATCAGTCATGAATAGGCAAAGGGCACAACCTTTTGTCTATGGGAACCTTGAGTTCATGATTCATGAATGCCAAGTGTTTGATCAGTTTGTGATTATTGCTTGTTTGCTGCCCCAAGCAGGAGCATGATTATCTTTGTCAATGATTCTTTGAATGCATGCCATTTCCATGGTTGGGTGTGTGTATTTGTTGATTGGTGACTAAGTGTGACTACCCCCTCAAGCGACGAATCGATGAGGGAATGACCTTCATGAGAAAAGCGACGAGTCGCTTGACCCAAGATGACTTGTGTAAGGGTGCCTTCAGAGATTTATCTTTGAATGTGTGTGCAGTTTTTCGACATTCTGACCTATTTTTGGTGGGTGTGAACCCTTTTGGTGACGCTTTCGGGGCTGAAATTGGCAAAAATTCATCTTCCCGTGGGGCGGTCCGGCCATGGTGGCCTTCTTAGGGAGTAGGATAGTGAAAATTTGTAATCCCAACGTCTATTTTGGATGCCAAGAATGTCAGGCGTGAAGGCGCCTTCGTTCGGCAACTCTATTGCTATTTTTGGGTGGGTTTTGACCCTTTTTGCGACGTCGCGTGGGGATGAAATTCTCGAAGATCCATCTTCCCGTGGAGCGGTCCAGCTATGGTAGCCTTCTTAGGGAGTAGGATAGTGAGGATTTGTGACCCCGACATTGGTTTTGCATGCCCGAAATGTTAGGTGCAAAAGCACTCTCATTGGACAGTTTTATTGCTGTTTTTGGTGCATTTTTTTGCATGTTTTTGAAATTTGTGTGATGAATTCGTTCCAGGGTGGGACGAATTCCTATGTAGTATTCATTCCAGGGTGGGACGAGTGCTAACCAGAGCACTCATCCCAGGGAGGAACGATTACAGGCTCAAAAAGCCTATTTAAAGGCCAAAACTAGGTTTTGGGCTCATTTGCACTTGTTTTTTTTTGGCGATTTGGAGCTCTGGGGAGGAGGAGGTTAATTCTGCGAAGCGAAGCGCTGCCAAATTTCTCCCGACATCATGAGTGCACGAACCAGATCGAGCGGCGGAGCCGAAGCGAGACCAGTAAGTGATCCTCCCCGTTATTGCTTGAATTTTGTTGTATTACAATTTTAAAGCCGCAAATTTATTTGTTTTTACTTCTCTTTTTTTTGTATTTTGTTTCGAATGGGAAAAATAAAAACCTTGGTGAAATGGATGCGTTTATTTGTTTTTGTATGGCTTCATTAAAACTTAGGTTGGAATCCTAGTGGAACTCATGTGTGTTTGTGTCCATTTTTTTTGTAACCCAAAGAAACCCTAGGCTAACAAAACAAAATCGAAACTCAGCTGAAAACGTAGGCTAACCCTAGTCGAGTTTTATTGTTTTTGGGGTTAATTTATCCGTTAAGAGTTAAAAACCCTAGGTTGACAAATTAATTTTACTATTTTTGTTGTTTTTCGCTTAATTTACCAATTTGAGAGTACAAAACCCTAGGTTGACAAATTAAGTTTTTGAATTCTGATTTTTTTGGTTAATTTATCAATTTAAAGTTAAAAACTTTAGGCTGACAAATTAATTGTTTTGAATTTTGATTTTTTTTGTTTAATTTATCAATTTAAATTTTTTTTTTTTGTGTTTGTGTGTTTCTGGGTGGGCAGTGATTTTTTTTTTGTTTAATTTATCAATTTAAAGTTAAAAACTTTAGGCTGACAAATTAATTGTTTTGAATTTTGATTTTTTTTGTTTAATTTATCAATTTAAAGTTAAAAACTTTAGGCTGACAAATTAATTGTTTTGTTGTTTGTGTTGTTTTTTGAGCTGTGCATTGTTTGATGTAGTGTTGTATATTCATGTTGTTGTTTATGTAGTTTTTCATGAGTTTGAATGTTTTTGTGTGGTTTTATTTTGCAAGTTGTGAAGAGTCGGTATTGTGTGCCTACTGCTTTTGCTGAAGCGTGGGATAGGGCTTTGGACGCAACGCGATGAGAACTTGGCTACGTATCACCAGCGGGAGATGGACTTGGTGCGGCAGTGGTTGGAGCTGGAGGCGGATATTAGCTGCCTCGGTGGGTGGGTCCCTACGTTCAATGAAGGTGGATTGTCACGCCGCTCGAGAGGGAGCGAGATTGAGCAATCAACATCCTCTCGGTGTAAGCGACTGGATGAGGGGGGCTCGAGTAGGCATGATGCGGGGGCTAGCAGTAGCCGCTCTGAGGGGTCTCATAGGACCCACACCACGGGGGTTAGTTCCCGTCGCACCGATCCTGCGTGATCATGGTGGCCGACGCCCTAGGCTTGGGGGTTTTTGAGCTTTTGGATTTTGTTGCGGGGTCACAGGACCGGTTCATTGTAGCCTACGGGCATTTTTGATGATATATACAGATGACTTTATTTTTTTTTTTGCACATGTCATGATTTGATGTTATGTATGATGATTGATGAATATGGATGTATGCATGTTAATTTATATTGATGGATGTATTATGTTTTGATGGAATGCAAATGTTTTTAATTTATATGATATGCAGATGGAATGAATGAGTTGAATCTATGATTTTTGGCGGTCGCACCATAGACTGTTGTAGAATTTATGGCTTTTTTTTTGTTTTTTTTTTTTTTTGATGACAAGATGAGAATGAAATATAGCAAGTTGGTTTCGAATGTAGTTAAGGTTTTCTGAGACTCAGATGTTTTAACTAACTAGCCATGATTGTACTTTCATCTCACGAGACTTTTGAACAAGGTATGAATCGGACTTGTTTTGGACCAAGTTATTTCACATCCCTGTGTGTGCAATTGAGTTCATTTATGTGGTGTTTGTCAGGATACCGCCAGTGCCAGATAGGCTGTCAACCAAACCTGTACTGAGGATCACCTAATTAGCCCCACTAACTCCTTTGTTGTATTTAGTCAGATTAATCTACGGTGCTATCTAGGATACCATAAGCTAGCTCATCCACATGCAAACATTGATCTGCACACAAGTTACTGTGATAGATATATCGTCATGCGGGAGGTTTACCACCGATGACCGATAGGCTATCAACCAAACCGGTACCGAGGTTTGCCTCATGACCTGTCGAAACGTTGAGAGTTCCAGGGATTCAAGTTCGACTCCCTTCTTTTCTTCAATTGTATTGGGATACTTGCTCTTTTGTAGTGATAAGAATCATTGTTTATTTTTGTTTTTTTTTTATTTTGAGCAAGGGATTTGGATATGGAGTGATGAGAATCACTATTTTATGTGCTTTTCTTGATGTATGCACTTTGGTTGTGATGTCAAATTTTGGATTTTTGACGTTTGCAAATTGTTGATGTTTTGCAACTTTTGAGAACTTGGGATTCTTGGGGAATTGGGTAGGGAGGATGCTTGTCCTTTTGCCAACTCTCAGCATTCTTGGGGTCATTCGCACAGGGGGATGAGCAAGATAACCATTTCACTTATGGTGACCTGGATTGCTTTGCAGGTTTCATCTTTCGTTCACACAACTTGGGAATTTTTATGTGTTTTAATTTGTGCTGGGATGCTACGTAACAAGGTGTAATCCAAGTAAAACTCTACCTTCATAAAATCTATCTGACTTGGTACAACACGTGGCTAGAAGGCTATTGACAGCTAAATGACAGAAACTCTTGATACATTAGAAGACCACTGACTATAGTATGGCGAACAAATGTGATTGGCATTTATTTTTGATGGACTATTTATAGAGCGGAGAAATGTGGAAAATGAGGGTTTTGCCAAGTAATCACAGTCTATGGTGCCTTGACCTTTATGACCACAAATATGTAATGTATGGGTGTGATGCGTAATGCAGCTATATGTTTTTGTGTTTTTGATGGATTGATTTGTGTGAATATGAAGATGATATGACAAAAAAAAGAGCTCTTTATTTTTGTGACGATTTTGAGCATGCATGGAAATGAGATGCAAATTTTGTTATTTTTGATGATTTTATTGTTTTTGAATTTTCTTGTTTTTGACCAAGCGATTGCGGGAATCCTTGGAGCATTTTGGGGATTGACCAAGCGATTGGGGAAATCCTTGGAGCATTTTGGGGATTGACCAAGCGATTACGGAAATCCTTGGAGCATTTTGGGGATTGACCAAGCGATTGGGGAAATCCTTGGAGCATTTTGGGGATTGACCAAATTAAAAATCTTGGAGATTTTTAAATTTAATCTTAATTTTTTGAAAGGATTAAATTTGGAGATTTTATTGAAAATTAAAATTTGAGATTTTATTGAAAATTAAATTTGGAGCATTTTGGGATTGACCAAGGATTGGAAATCCTTGGAGCATTTTGGGGATTGACCAAGCGATTACGAAAATCCTTGGAGCATTTTGGGGATTGACCAAGCGATTATGGAAATCCTTGGAGCATTTTGGGGATTGACCAAGCGATTATGGAAATCCTTGGAGCATTTTGGGGATTGACCAAGCGATTATGGAAATCCTTGGAGCATTTTGGGGATTGACCAAGCGATTACGAAAATCCTTGGAGCATTTTGGGGATTGACCAAGCGATTATGGAAATCCTTGGAGCATTTTGGGGATTGACCAAGCGATTGGGAAATCCTTGGAGCATTTTGGGGATTGACCAAGTGATTACGGAAATCCTTGGAGCATTTTGGGGATTGACCAAGCATTGAAATCTTGAGCTTTTGGGGATTGACCAAGATTACGAAATCCTTGGAGCATTTTGGGTTGACCAAGATTAAAAATCCTTGGAGATTTTGGGATTGAAGATTAAAAATCCTTGGAGCATTTTGGGGATTGACCAAGTGATTACGAAAATCCTTGGAGCATTTTGGGGATTGACCAAGTGATTAGGGAAATCCTTGGAGCATTTTGGGGATTGACCAAGTGATTACGAAAATCCTTGGAGCATTTTGGGGATTGACCAAGTGATTACGGAAATCCTTGGAGCATTTTGGGGATTGACCAAGCGATTACGGAAATCCTTGGAGCATTTTGGGGATTGACCAAGTGATTACAGAAATCCTTGGAGCATTTTGGGGATTGACCAAGCGATTACGGAAATCCTTGGAGCATTTTGTTTGGGCTATGGCTCTTCTAAACATGGAATGGCCATAAATGACTGATGTTCAAGGGTTCTAGTTCCTTGATTCCATCAAGAGAGGCTAGCCGGTATGTTCCAGGTCCTATTTTTCTATCAATTACATAGGGACCTAACCAGTTTGCCATGAACTTGTCCCTTAGATGGGATGACAAACTAGAGTTCTGTTGGTTTTCTTTCAAGACCAAGTCATCGACTTGAAAGTCCCTCAAATGAACTTTCATGTTGTATGCTTTCTTAAGTCGCTCTTGATAGATACGTAAATGCTCGAGAGCATTAACGTGTCGTTCATCAAGCAACGTAAGCTGGTCTAACCGGGCCTACCACGCAGTATCATCATCGATGAACTCTTGCATTGATATGCGCAGGGAAGGAATTTCCAACTCGAGAGGCATGACAGCCTCGGAGCCATACACGAGCAAAAATGGAGTTGCCCTAGTGGGCATCCGAATGCTGGTGCGATAAGCCCATAGGGCAAGTGGGATCTGAATGTGCCAATCCTTATGACTATCTATGACTATATTTTTAAGGATGGCAACTAGCATTTTGTTCGATGCCTCTGCTTGCCCATTTGCCTACGGATAATAGGGTGTCAAAAAACTATGCTGAATTTTGTACTTTGTGGTCAAAGCATGCACATCTTTGTTTTTGAATGACGTCCCATTATCCAAAATGATCTTGGATGGAATACCAAAATGACATATGATGTTATGCAAGATAAACTCCGCAATGCGGGTTCCAGTCGTAGAGGTAAGCGGAACTGCTTCCACCCACTTGGTGAAGTACTCTGTGGCCGTGATGATAAACGTGTGATGACCTGACGACACAGGGGAGATCTTTTCGATTAGATCTAGGCCCCACTACGAAAATGGCCAAGCCGATTGGATCGGCTGCAAGGCCTAGGAAGGTACGTGTGTCAAATTAGCATGGTGTTGACACTTCATGCACTTCTTGACATACGCGCAACAATCTCGCTCTAAAGATGGCCAATAATAGCCCATGCAAAGAATGCGCTTTGCGATGGCCATACCGCTGAAGTGACCACCGCATGTACCATCGTGCGCTTGGGCGATCGCCCAAGTGGACTCTTGCTGGTCCAAGCATCGAAGGAGGATCCCTTCATAGCTACGATGGTACAAAATGTCTCCTAACAAGACATGCTTTGCCGCTTTCTGCTTGAATGCACATTTTGTGGCATGCGTCAATCCAAGTGGGAGGTTACCTAACTTGAGGTAGTCCCTTATGGGTGAATACCAATCCTGCTGATCAGAAGCCTCGATGGTATGAACAACCAGTCCCTCTCGAAGTTCATCCCTAGCAAAAGCTGAGCGGGAGAGAACTTGCAAGAATAGCGTTGTGTTGCTATTAAGGGGAGTAGGGGAGAACAAGGACCCCCAGTTGGCATGTTTCAGATGATCATGGATTCGAGAGAACCTATCCTGAGGAGGTTCAATCTGGATCATGTGGATTCCTGGTGTTAAGTCAGAACTTGCACGCTCCATCATGGATTGCGATAGTGTTTTGACTTGAATGGTGGTCATATCACCAGAAATGTCTTGCGGGATTAGGGACCCCAAAGAGGCCATGGTGTCCGCAAAATGATTCGATGACCGAGGGAGTGCCTCGATGTCGTACCATTCAAGATTTGCCAAGAATTTGTCCACAAGGGCTTTGTAGGCCTACAGAACTGGGCATTTGCATTGGAATACCCCTTTGACTTGGTTGACGATTAACAACGAATCACCAAAGATATTCAATCATTTAATGTTCATGGTGATTGTTGTCTGAAGACCTATGAGCAAGGCTTCATACTCTGCATTGTTGTTGGTGCATGGGAAATTTAATTTGAATGACAGAGGCATTGGAGCGCCTTGCGGTGTGAAGAATACTATTCCCGTGCCACCACCTTGCTCACATTTAGAACCATCAAAAAATAGGGTTATGTCGGCCTGTGACTCAGGCTCATCAGAATCTGGTGATTCTGAGACATGGAAGACCCCATCATCGGGTAGTTCTATGACCAGAGGCTGATCGTCTTCGAGAGGAGCCTCTACTAGTTGATCGGCTATGACCTGACCTTTTATGGATTTCTGTCCAATAAACTCTATGTCAAATTCTATCAACAACATGATCCATTTCGCCGTGCGACTACTATGATAAGTATGACTCATCATGTATCGCAATGGATTCTCCTTAGACACAACATACGTCTTGTTGCTCAACATGTAATGGCGCAGCTTTTTGGTAGCAAACACCACTGCCAAGCAGAGTTTCTCAACGTATGCATAGTTAAGTTCATAACTGACCAGGGTGCGGCTAAGATAGTACGTAGCCTATTCTTTGTGAAGTTCATTTTTCTGGGCTAGCATGGCACCCAGTGCCACCTCAGTAGCTGAGATGTATAAGTAGAATGACACTCCTGGTCTGGGTGGTGCCAATACTGGCGGTGAAGCCAGGTATTGTTTAATGTCATCGAAGGCTGACTGGCACTCGTCATCCCAGTGAAATGCTACCCCCTTGTGCAATAATTTGTTCATGGGTCGGCACTTGTCAGATAGCTGCGCTATGAAGCGCTTGATCGACGTGACCTTTCCCTACAGGCTTTTGAGCTGCTTGATGGTAGTTGGGGGAAGCATTTCAAGGATTGCCTTGACTTTGTTTGGGTCGACCTCGATGCCTCGCTTTGAGACTATGAAACCCAAGAGTTTTCCAGATGTGACGCCAAAGACGCACTTCTTGGGATTCAGTCTGACTTTATGTTCCATGAGGCGATCGAGGATCTTGCTTAAGTCATCGATATGATCTGGGCGCAAAAGAGATTTGGCCAACAAATCATCCATGTAATCTTCCAGAGTTTTATGCATGTAATCATGGAATATGTACGTCATGGCACGTTGGTAGGTGGCGCCAACATTTTTAAGGCCAAAAGGCATGACCTTGTAACAAAATGTCCCCCAAGGCATTGTAAACGCCATTTTTAGCTGGTCCTCAGGATTGATACAAATCTGATTGTATCCCGAGAAACCATCCATGAGGGAGAGCATTTCGTGACCCGTTGTAGCATCTACCAAGGCATCGATGCTCGGCAAGGGGAAATCATCCTTAGGACTCGCTTTGTTTAGATCTCAAAAATTGGTGCATATGTGAATCCTCCCATCGAGCTTTTTGATGGGCACCATGTTGGACAGCCATGGTGGGTAATCCATGCAGATGACAAACTGTGCATCCAACAACTTTTGCAATTCATATTTGACCATCAAGGCCACTATTGGGTGCATCTTGCATAGTTTTTGCTTAACTGGCTTGACTGTCGGATCAAGCGTTAGGTTATGCATGACTAGCTATGGATCTAGCCCCGACATATCTTTGTATGACCATGCAAAAACCTCCTTCTTCTCTTTGAGAAGGGCAATGTAGTCGGCTTGCTCTTTGGGGGTTAGACTTACCCCCAGCTTGATAATCTGTGGATTCATTGGATCTGAGCCGATGTCTACGTCAGTCATCTCCTCGACCGACATGTGGGATCCGTCCTCCAACTGGTGTGGAGTTGGGATCAAATGGATATCATTTGCTGAGTTAAGATCATCGTTAGGAACCTCGGGTTCCTCTTCAGCATGGAAGATATCCTGAGTTGACCCAGGGGTAAAATGAAGCATTTCACCGAAATGCCAGTACTGTGATGGGGATGGCGATGAATTGACGTGATCCCAGTCTATGGCATCTATGTCTAGATACAATGACTGTGTCGGATCGGCCGGGTTGTGGATGGGGGTGGTTAAGTCAATGGAGATCATGTTGATGAAATGATTTTGGTCTCCATTACCGTGGGTGTGGTGACGTGAACATTCTAGATGATTCCTGTGCTCCGGATCTGGCTCTAGGGGTATTGGCACGAATGGATCGGCCCTATGTGCTGATAGGAGGATAGGGTCTACCCTCGACACTGATATCACTCTAGGGTCTCGGGGTGGAAGGTGCTCTTCGTATACCTAGAGCGGCGGATCCAACACTTGGTCCCACCCCGTTGGGTCTACGTACCACTCATGCCCTGGCACTATGTTCAGCTATGCAAATATGTCATTAATCTCCAAGGGGTATCGATGTTGCATCTATCGCATGTGATTAAGATATGTCATTTCTGTTTCATCTTCGTAATCACTATCGGAGATCCAAAAGCCCTCGTTGGCTCCGACAACTGTTTGAGGTATGACAGGCTCATCCTGCTCGAGCAAATTGATCTGGCCCCATTGTGGTTGTTCCGCTCTCTACGGTGGGGCCTGATTCTCTTGACGTGGCACTGGCTCGATTGGAGCCTCTAGAGGGAACATCGTCAAGAGGCTCTCTTGATAGTCATTCATGGGGACCACTTGTGAATGATCACTATCTGATTCGAAGGGGTCATATGATGTTGGTTCATACTCTGACTCATCCTTCGAAGATCCCTCTTGACACTGTCTATACCCTCCTTGAAAATGAGCTCTCGAGCTTTCTCCTCTCTCTAGCGAAGGGAAAGGGTTATTGAGGTTAACAAGGGTGGTTGTCGACCATGGGAGATAATCCCCCAATGTATATGTTGTGTTAGGGTTGGCGTAAGGATCCGATGCCAATCCCCCCTTGTTGCCTATCCCTAGGCCTTGCATGTTCTCCACCAAGATGTCCAAGGGCAGGGGGTGGTTGAACCCTACTCCTGACTTGTCATATGGCATTTGGTATCTTGGTTGGCAAAGAACACGTATCCCTTGCTCATACCTGCCTAACCCATATCCGTGCCAATTGCATTGGCCAAGGTATCTCAGAGCAAAGTCTGGGTTAGACAAATAATTGACATTTTTGGCAAAAGGCTCTTCATCTTCGTCCTCTTGCGTGCATGGTGCAACGCCATGATCGAGGCCCCCATACACAAAATTTGTCTGGTTCGACGGGTAGCCTAGGGGAACAATAGTGCCAATGGGAAGGCGAGGTCTCCCCATGTCCTGCATGGACTCTAGTGTGGGCGTTGCTACAATATTCTACACCAGATACTCCCCCAGGCCCGTATTGGCCATTTCAATGGTGATCATTGGTGGTTGAGGGGGAGGGAATGGAAGCTCTCCCTGAGTCCACTCCATGTCGGGTGAACTAGGAGCCTCGACTTCCATTCGGTTAGGCATCTCCTCAGTAGAGATAGTTGATACTGATGGCGGTGTCTCTTCCAAAGGTTTTGCCTCTTCCAGGGGTTTCTTCCCTTTGTCCTTCTATTTGGCCCCCAAAGATGGTGTCGTTGGTGGAGGTCCAGACGATGAAGATGAACCCGGCTGGGATTTTGAGGAACTTGCTAACGGGGATGCCTACGAAATCGGACCCTGTTTAGATGGATTTAACTGGAAATCCAAATGCGTTGATGGCAGGGTCGATTGCGGCATCAGCTGCACCGCATTACAATACTTGAAGGGTTCTAAGTCCATCGGGACTACATGCACCTCCCCTTCAAATGTATACTTTAAGCATTGGTGAGCTATCGAAGGGACACACTTCATGTCCCTGATCCATGGCCAGCCCAACAAGATGTTGTAGGCCATCTCACCCTCCAATATGTGGCACAATGTGGGTATGGTCTTTTGTCCCACTTGGATTGGTAGGACTATTGTGCCAACTGTCGAGCAGATTGCATCATTGAATGCTCGCAGAGTGTAGGTGGAAGTTGTGATGTGAGATGCGGGCAACTTCAGATGTTTTAGGGCCATAGTTGTGATGATATTACTGGATGAGCCAGTGTCTATCAACACCCTCTTGTATGGGATCCCGTTGACCCACGCGATAATGTGCAGGGGTGGATCCGCCATGTCATCAGTCATTGATCTCAATTCGTCTTCCCAAAATGTGATGACTGGCTCAGTGCATCGTTTGACATGTCCCACGAAGTTGTTGAAAGAATTTGTTTCATGGGGCTGCAACTCGATGGCTTTCAATATCTCCATTAGAGCCTCTCGATGGGGCATCGATTGCTGTATGAGCTCGTATATGGAGAGCCTAGCCGAGGTGGTCCTCAAACTCTGAGTTAGTTTGGTCCGAAGTGTGGCCACCGGCTTAGGCGAAGGAGGTTGTGCAAGGTGCTGTTGTGGTTGCGACGTTGTTGGCACCTCTCCTGCAGCTGCCGTAGGAGCATTTGTGCTCGGGTACCTCTTGTTTCGAGTCACTATACTGATCATCCCTACATACCCCTGCATGGGGCAGTTCTGTTTGACCTCATTAACTTGTAGGGTCTTTGCCTGCGGAGCATGAGCAGGCAAGGGGTCTTTAAAGACCTCCATTTGTTGATTGCTTGGTGCCATGGGATTATCTACCGCTAGGGTCTTGTTATCAATTAGGTCTTGCACCAAACCCTTAAACTTCCAGCAGGAATTTAGGTCATGTCCCTACCATCTATGGAACCTACAGTACAAGTCCTCCCTGTACCCCTTAGGCTTGGGAGCATTGGGGTCTATGGTTTGAACCTCTGGTAGGTTGATCAAATTTTCTGCTAACAAGCGGTCAAACAGGGAGTCCCTGGACTCTGTGTAGGGTGTGAATTGTCGCCTAGGGTGACGCTGCTGACTCTGTTCTTGCCTCTAATTTTCTCTGTCATAGTTGTTAGGAGGCACTTCCTAATAGTTAGCCTTTTGAGGCTGTGTTGCTTGTGGAGGCTTAGGGACATTGATAGCAACTTGGTTGACCGTGACGGGTTTCTGTTGCGTAGTCCCTATTTTTGTGTTCTTGTTCCATTCTTTCTTCTTAGGTTTGGCTATCTCGCCATCCTGTATCTTGATCTCTTCAATGATCTTGGCTTGTGCCAGAGCTTCTTCCAAGGTGGCATATTGCTAGAGCTACAATAGCACAGAGATCGATCTCAAACAGCTCTTTGAGAACATTTGAGTGAGGTCGAACATAGGGGGAAGGTAGGGCAGCTTTGA
Source organism: Wollemia nobilis (assembly GCA_028583015.1). NCBI lineage: Eukaryota > Viridiplantae > Streptophyta > Pinopsida > Araucariales > Araucariaceae > Wollemia > Wollemia nobilis. The sequence continues at coordinate 6,813,322 of JAQPPZ010016858.1, read as the reverse complement.
AAGCAAGGTCCTCCATCGATTCCCATAGGCCACCATGGTTTCCTCCTCATACTTGCTCGAGGTTGGCTAAGTCACTCAGTGATGCCTTCTTCTTGGTGTTGAAGGTGAAGCATTCGAGGAACGCATCCACTAACTGATCTAAGTTGTTAATGTTGTGCTTTGGTAACTGAGTAAACCAATCCGAAGTAGGGCCTACGAATGTGGTTATAAACATTCTTAATAACAAAGCATCATTGTCCTGAATACCGAAGCATTGGCTCAGGAATCTCGTCACATGCTCTTGAGCATCCTCCTCACCTCTAAAGGTTGCCAACTGAGGCAGCTTAAAGTGTTCAGGGTAAGGGGGTGCTAGCACGGATGGATGCACAGGATGACTATGGAGTTGGCGTAAAGTGGGCTTTTGGGGCCCAAAAGTTTTGGTCTCCACAGACTCCAAATGCTCTAGCAATGCTTTATATGCATCTAAAGATTTAATCTCTTCTTCTTTAGTTTGCTCCCGTTGTGGGTTGTGGGAGACTTGAGGCCTATAGAGGGGTGGTTGGATGGCAACCCCTCCACCTTGGTAGGGCATTTCGGCTCGATCTTCTTCTTGCTCATATTCCTCGTAAGCTTCTTGAGGAGTCTCTGGATGAGACCTATGACCCTGGGTGGGTCCCCGTGGAGGGTACCCATCGTTGTTTCGAGGAGTGGCCTCCCGCTCAGGTCTAGGAGGTCTCGGAGGCAGCACTTGGTAAGGTCGTGGAGACCTATCTCGCACCAAGGGATTATGCCTCTCATACGGTTCCACTCTTTGGGTGTGAGGGGTTGGAACCCTCTTAGGCACTAGGTTATGGAGCAGCTCATCTGTTTGGCACCGAATGCGCTCTTTGCTAAGGTGATATAGATGCTCTAGCTACTGCTGGTCTTGCTCAAGCCGCGTGATCTGTGCTTGGCGGGTGGCATGTCTAGCGACTGCCAAGTCAATTTGTTCCACCATCTTGAGCCTAGGAGGCCTGGATGCCTCTCCTATGCACTTACCCCAGTCACGATGATCCGAGATCTCAATAGGTTGCTTCCCTCTATCGAGGTTGGTGGCATTTACCCGAGGCTCTGGCCTCAGTGGGTGATCATGGTACATAGCGGGTGCGGAGGCGCATGGCTCCCACACTGTACGTTGCTCTCGAGGAATGTAATGGTCTTCCTCGTGCTCCCTTTCGTATGTGTGAAAGGGGCGGGCAGAGTCGGCTCGCCCTGCTTGAAGAGCCTTGCGCTCTGGGTTTTGTCTATTGGTTCTAACAGTGATGGGGGGCAAAGGAGGGATGCCATAATCATGTGGCCTCTCCTCCTGGACACTATGCCACTCTAGCGCTTCATCATGCATGGTGGCCACTCATATCGAGCTTCTAAGGGAGCCTTCCTGTCTATGTTGAGCGCCACGTGTAAGGACTCCTCCTGAAAGGGGCTATGATGAACGGGCGTGTCCCTCAAAGGGGTGTCCCTATAGTTCCATCTTGACATGGAATGATGCGGACTCTCTTGTGGGTTCAGGCCACCAAGGTGGTATGACCAAGTCCTTAGGGCTATAGCGGAGGTGACTTGTGCCCCCTTGTACACTTTTCGTAGCTTTCGCCCTTGATTGGGCTTGGCTACGTGTGTACACCATGGTGGTGCTTTCCTACAAGCTATGTAGATTTTTATCTCTTTTTATGATTTTTATGCTACACTAAACAGAAAAGAGCACACACACACACAAGCAATGATTATCTCGTTTAAAGATTGAGAGTGTGTCCTAGACCTGGTTTAGTGTGTTTTGGTTTTTGTTTTTGTTTTTTGTTTGTTTTTTGAAGGTTTTTGTAAAGAACGTTTAAATGCAAAATGATGGCTCTTATGGCTCCCAAAAATGGTCGCCCCTTCGATATACCATTGCCAGGCCGATATACCAACCTCTCTATATACCCGCCCTTACGTGAGGGAAACTATAGGTACGTGAGAGCAGATGGTACGTGGAACGTAGGCGGGTACGAAAGGGGAATCACCCTATTTATGACACCTACCATAGAAGACTTATCCTCATGCATTGGGAATCACCCCAGCTACACTCGATCAGCTTTCATCGGGATTTACGTCTAGCAACAGTAGCGATCGGGGTAATGGATGCAAAAATTCAAGCCAAGGTGGTGATGAAATCCACCGTTGGTCTTGATCAAGGGCTGGGGTTTTACGACCAGCTCCTTGGTGTTTAATTTGCCACGTGGTGTGTGGGGTTCTTTTTATTTTGCAAAATGGAAACAAGCAAGCAGTAAAGGAAAACTACTTTCCCTAAGCAAGCAAGTACCCTAAAAAAATAGAAAAACTGAAGACAAAAAATGATAGGAAAAGTTCGAAATCCTTACCTCTTCTCTGCCCAAATCTGCCGGTTCTGAGTTTCTACCCGAAACTGCATAGACAAAAATTCATCCCAAGGGGGAATGAATTACAAGACTGTATTCATCACAGGGTGGGGCAAATTCCCATTCGTCCCTGGGTAAGACGAATTACAGCTCTGTATCCGCCTCCTGATGGAACGAACAACAGTCAGCATATGAAAACTCGGTACCTGCAAGCAAAAACAACCAAGTTTGGATCAGATCTCTGATCTTAAAAATAGAGGACAAGGTCCCACCATGATCGCCACTGAAAGCACGAGGATACGAAAACAAAAAAGGAAAAACTCCAAGTACGATGCAAAAATGGAACTAAACTTAACGCTACGAATTAAAAATGCATAAAATGGAGAAAGCATAAACAAATTGAAACCCAAATGAAACAAACAGCCCTTTTCTTTTATTTATGTATTTCACAATTCGGTTACAATTCACCTCCTCCCTTTTTAGGGGCGAGGAGCGTTAAACTCGTCTCTTGGTTACATCCATGGATAGCCATCCCTCTTCCGCGTGCCCACATGTAAGATGGGTGGACCAAAACATCACCGCCACTTGTGTATACGAGTGTAGATTCCTTGCTGCTCCTCCAATGTCCAGACCCTATGTTCAAAGGAACAAGAAAAGGTTAGTAGCACCTACGGATAAAACAAAGCATGCAATCCCCAAGCCTACGATAAGCGAATGAGAAAATGAATTAAACTATGACTAAAATGTATCCAAATGATCTAAAAATTTGATAGGGGCATAGAAACATCACCAAGAAGGCATTGCAAAAAGAACAGTTAGGAAATTCCTCACCGATTTGAATTCGCTCCGGGGCGGGACGAATTTACCTGCAACAAAATGCCGAAAAGGTACTGTCCCAAATGTCCTACCTAGAAAGCTCCAAAAGACCTGCAAACTTGGGGTTAGCTAATTGGGGGTATTTTGGGAAGACCCAGATGGTCATATTTTCCCAATTTGGCCTCCATTAATGGGAATTTTATGATGCTACCTGCAAGTTAGTAAAGACAAAAAATGATAAAACATGATAAGATTTGCTCAAAACATTACGAAATCGAAATTGCAAACTATCTAAGCAGCATAAGATGAAATGCAAGATAAAAATTATAGAAAGAACAATCTGCCATAGATTCCTAATCGTTCCTAAAAGGGACGATTAGACTCGCAGTAGTGCGGGGGCGCCCAGGCAGGCCGCCCACCGTTGGGACCTGATTTCAGCACCAATCCACTTGGGATGGGTCCAAAATATCTTGTAAGGTGTTGTCAGCAAATTGGGTGGTATTCTATGGCCAAATTTCAGGTTTTGGGCTCAATATTCGACCTTCCAATGATCACCCAATGACCTCCTCTCTAAAAGAGATCACGGATGTGAAAGGCACAAATCAACTAAGGGTGTATGGGGAAATAAAATGGCAGCACTTCGTTGCTTAAAAATGCTCCCTCTCCTCTCTTTTGGGGTGAAGAAATTCACCAATTTATAGACCTGGAGGTCTCTTGAATTGGGCATGCAGAGGCGCCACTTGGCAATCATGCCTTCCCAGGGGGGAGGAGATTCCTCCCTGATTAGGGACTTCATGACTGCCCTTGCAACTACCTCTAACGCTCGAAAATGCTCACCCACACTCCCATGCAATGAAGGAAGCGTTAAGTGGCGGATCTGAGCTGCCATTTGTCAAGATTTGACTTTTTGCCCGTCAAACCTGCAATTCGCCCCACCCAGGAGCGAATTATGAATTCGTCCCTGGGTGGGGCGAATCCCAGTTTGAATTCATCCCTGGGTGGAACGGATATTGAGCAAAGTGCTTGAAGGTGCCAAAATGATTTTTGACCTTCCAAAACTACTGTGAGAGTGGTTAGGACCACTGTTTAACCTCTAGGGGCTGCCCTTGGGGCTGTGTGTGTCAATGCGATCAGTGTTTGCAGTCACATAATCGGATTGGTGTTGTTTTGGTGTCTACTGCCACCTCAAGAGAATCAAGTCCTCCCACAGAGAATGAAACAACCCTGATGGGACCAGATCAATTTTCTCGAGCAAGACGAGCCTCACATGTCATAAACAGTTGTCGAAGCCAACGAAGGCCTATGGATCTCTGATAGTGATTATGAATATGAAACTAAGATGGTATATCTCAATCATATGCAAAAATAGAAATACCCCATGGACATTTATGACATGTTTGAACAGCTAAACATTGGTCCAAGGCATAGGTGGCACCTACACCAGGCGTAGTTGGACCAAATGCTTCACCTGCCACTTCAAGTATATAGAGAGCACCTTCCACCCAGATACCCTATAGAGCCATAAGTGCCAAGGGCAAACCCTATCCTTCTATCCACACATAGGGCCGATCCATTTGTGCCAATACCCACAGAGCCAGATCCGGAGCACAAAGATCACCAAGGATGTCTGAGTCACCACCCGCATAGTAATGGAGACCAAATTCACTTCATAAACATGATCTCCATTCATTTAACCACCCCCATATGTAATCCAACTAATATAACATGGCCATTATATCTAGACTTAGATGCTATAGACTAGGATCACGCTGACACACCACCATCCCCATCAGAGTACTGGCCTTGTGGTGGGATGTTCCATTTCACCCTAGGACAGACTCAGGATATCTTCCATGCTGAAGAGGAACCCAACGTTCCCAACGTAGATCTAAATTCAACAAATGATATCCACCTGATCCCAACTCCACACTAGTTGGAGGACGGATCCCACATGTCAGTCGAAGATACGATTGACATAGACATCAGCTCTAATCCAATGAATCTACAAATCTTTAAGTTGGGGGCAATTCTATCCCTCAAAGAGCAAGCCGATTACATTGCCCTTCTCAAAGAGAAGAAGGAGGTTTTTGCATGGTCCTACAAAGACATGCCAGGGCTAGACCCACAACTAGTCATGCATAATCTAATGCTTGATCCAACAGTCAAGCCAGTCAAGCAAAAACTACATAAGATGCATCCAATAGTAGCCTTAATGGTCAAATACGAGCTACAAAAGCTATTGGATGCACAGTTTGTCATCTGCATGGATTACCCACCATGGTTGTCCAACATGGTACCCATCAAGAAGCCTAACGGGAGGATTCACATATGCACCAATTTTCAAGATCTAAACAAAGTGAGTCCCAAGGATGATTTCCCCTTGCCTAGCATTGACACATTGGTAGACGCTACAACAGGCCACAAAATGCTTTCCCTCATGGATGGTTTCTTGGGATACAACCAGATTCGTATCAATCCCGAAGATCAACTAAAAATAGTGTTCACAATGCCTTGGGGGACATTTTGTTATAAGGTCATGCCTTTTGGCCTTAAAAATGTTGGTGCCACCTACCAACCCGCTATGACATACATCTTCCACAATCACATGCATAAAACTTTGGAAGACTATATGTATGATCTGTTGGCCAAATCTCTTTTACGCCTAGATCATCTCGATGACTAAGCAATATCCTCGATCGCCTCATCGAACATAAAGTCAGACTAAACCCCAAAAAGTGCATATTTGGTGTCACATCTGGAAAACACTTGGGTTTCATAGTCTCAAAATGAGGAATCGAGGTAGATCTAAAAAAAGTCAAGGCAATCCTTGAATTTCTTCCCCCAACCACCATCAAGCAGCTCAGAATCTTGTAGGGAAAGGTCGCATCGATCAAGCGCTTCATAGCGTAGCTATCTGACAAGTGTCGACCCATGAATAAATTATTACACAAGGGGGTAGCATTTCACTGGGATGACGAGTGCCAGTCAGCCTTCGATGACATTAAACAATAATTGGCTTTGCTACAATTATTGGCACCACCTAGACCAGGAGTGTCGTTCTACCTATACATATCAGCTACTGAGGTGGCACTAGGCACCATGCTATCCCAAAAAAATGAACTACATAAAGAACAGGCTACTTACTATCTTAGCCGCACCCTGGTTAGTTATGAACTTAACTATGCATACGTCGAGAAGCTATGCTTGGTAGTGGTATTTGCTACCAAAAATCTACGCCACTACATGTTGAGCAATACAACGTATGTTGTGTCTAAGGAGAATCCATTGCGATACATGATGAGTCATACTTATCACAGTAGCTGCAAGGCAAAATGGATCATGTTGTTGACGGAGTTTGACATCAAATTCATTGGATATAAGTCCATCAAAGGTCAAGTCATCGCCGATCAACTAGCAGAGGCTCCTCTTGAATACGATCAGCCTCTAACCGTAGAGCTCCTCGATGATGGGGTCTTCCATGTATCATAATCACCATATTCTAATGATCCTGAGTCACAGGCTGACATAACCTTATTCTTCGATGGTTCTAAATGTGGGCAAGGGGGTGTCACAGGAATCGTATTCTTCACATCGTAAGGGGCTAGAATGCGTCTATCATTTAAACTTAATTTCCTATGCACCAATAACAATGCCAAATACGAAGCCTTGCTCATAGGTCTTCAGACAACCATCACCATGAACATCAAATGCTTGAACATCTTTGGTGATTTGCTATTAATTATCAACCAAGTGAAAGGGGTATTCCAATGCAAATGCCCAGTTCTGTAGGCCTACAAAGCCCTTGTGGATAAATTCTTGGAAAATCTTGAATGGTACAACATCGAGGCACTCCCTCGATCATCGAATAATTTTGCAAACACTATGGTCTCCTTGGGGTCACTAATCTTGCAATACCCTTCTGGTGAGATGACAACCATTCAATTCAAAACATTATCGCAATCCGCAATGGAGCGTGCAAGCTCTTACCTAATGCCATGAATCCACCTAATCCAGATTGAACCGTCTTAGGATAAGTTCTCTCAAATCCATGATAGTTTGAATCACACCAATTGGGGGTCCTTGTTCTCCCCGACCCCTCTTAATAGCAACACAATGCTATTCTTACAAGTTCTTTACCACTTAGCTTTTTCTAGGGATGAACTTCAAGAAGGATTGGTCGTTCATACCATAGAGGTTTCTGATTAGCAGGATTGGTACACACCCATAAGAGACTATCTTAAGTTAGGTAGCCTCCCACTTGGATTACTACATGCCATGAAGAGATCATTCAAAAAGAAAGCAGAAAAACATGTCTTGTTAGGAGATATTTTGTACCATCGGAGCTACGAAGGGATCCTCCTCCATTTCTTGGACCAGCAGGAGTCCGCTTAGGCGATCACCCAAGCCCACAATGGTACATGTAGTGGCCACTTCAGTGGTATGGCCATCGCCAAGTGCATTCTTCGTATGGGCTATTATTGGTAATCTTTAGAGTGATATTGTTGCGCGTACAAGCGAAAGTGCATGAAATGTCAACACCATGCTAATTTGACACACGTACCTTCTCAAGCCTTGTAATCGATCCAATCAGCCTCGCCATTTTCATAGTGGGGTTTAGATCTAATTGGAAAGATCTCCCTTGCGTCATCAGGTCATCACACATTTATCATAATGGCCATAGAGTACTTCACCAAGTGGGTGGAAGAAATTACGCTTACCTCTACACCTAGGCCCCGCATTGCAGATTTTATTTTACATAACATCATATGTCATTTTGGTATTCCATCCAAGATCATATCGGATAATGGGATGTCATTCAAGAACAAATATGTGCATGCTTTGACAACTAAGTACAAAATTCAGCATAATTTTTCAACACCCTATTACCCGCAAGCAAATGGGCAAGCATATGTGTCAAACAAAACACTAGTTGCCATCCTTAAAAATACGGTCATAGATAGTCATAAGGATTGGCACATTCAAATCTCGCTTTCCTTGTGGGCTTATCGCACTAGTATTCATATGCCCACTAGGGCAACTCCATTTTCCCTGGTGTATGGCTCCAAGGTAGTCATGCCTCTTGAGTTGGAAATACCTTCCCTACGTATATCAATGTAAGAGTTCATCGATGATGACACTGCACAGAAGGCCCAGTTATACCAACTTACGTTGCTCGACGATAGACGCATCAATGCTCTCGAGCATTTATGTATCTATCAAGAGCGACATAAGAAAGCATACAACATGAAATTTCACCTGAGGGACTTTCAGGTTGGTGACTTGGTCTTAAAAGAGAACCAACAAAATTTTAACTTTTTGCCCCATCTAAGGGATAAGTTCGCGGAAAATTGGTTAGGTCCATATGTAATTTACAGTAAAATAGGACCTAGAACATACCGGCTCACCTCTCTTGAAGGAATCAAGGAACTAGAACCCTTGAACATCAGTCATTTGAGGCCATTCCACATTTAGAGAGCCACAGCCCACCCCAAAAACTCCAAGGATTCCAACAATCGCTTGGTCGAACCAAAAGCTCCAAGGATTCCCATAATCGCTTTTTCAAACCCTAAAATGCCCCAAAGGTGCACATAATTCCTTTGTTCAAACCAAACGCTCCAAGGATTCCCATCATTGCTTGGTCAACCCCAAAAGCTCCAAGGATTCCCATAATCGCTTGGTCAACCTAAAATTCCCCAAAGGTATCAATAATCCCTTTGGTCAAACCAAAAAGCTCCAAGGATTCCCACAATCGCTTGGTCAACCTAAAATGCCCCAAAGGTATCCATAAACTCTTTGTTCAAACCAAAAGCTCCAAGGGTTCCCACAATCGCTTGGTCATAAAAAAATATTAAAAAACAAACAAAAACAAAAGATAATCAAAAAAAAAAAAAATTGCATCTCAATTCCATGCATACTCTTAAAAATCAAAACACAAAAATATAATAAACTGCATTAGGCATCGCATCCATACATGGCATATTTGTTGGTCATACACGTCATAAGCACCATAGACTGTAATTGCTAGGCAATTCCATCATTTTCCACATTCAATCCATTTTGTAAACACATCCATCAAGAATAACGCCATCCACATTTGTTTTATCATAGTCAAGTTGTTTGCTAATGTATTTAGGGCTTTCGTCATTCAGCTATCTTTAGATTTCTAGCCAAAAACTGTACAAAGTCAAACAGATTTTACAAAGGTAGCATTTTACTTGGATCACACTTGTTATGTAGCATCCCCACATAAGTTAAAACACATAAAAAAAAAATCCCATGTTGTGTGAACACAAGAGAAACCTACAAAGCAATCTAGGGTACCATAGGCGAAAGGTTAGCCTGTTCATCCCCCTATACGAATGGTGCAAGAATGCTGAGAATTGACAAAAGGACAAGCTCTTCCCCATCCAATTTCCCATAATAAATAGTGGTTTTCACCACTAACAAAAATCCCAATCACCTTTGATCCCCAAAGTCGTAAGGATTCATACTACATGCCCCTGACAAGGATGGGTAGTCATCCCCAAGGCCTAAAATATCAATGCCATTACATAGTAACATCCCCAATCACCTTTGGTCCCCAAATTCATAAGGATTCATACTACACGCCCCTAACAAGGATGGGTAGTCATCCCCAAGGCCTAAAAGATCAATGCCATTACATAGTAACATCCCCAATCACCTTTGGTCCCCAAAGTCATAAGGATTCATACTACACATCCCTAAACAGGATGGGTAGTCATCCCCAAATCCAAAAGGGATCAATTCCATTCGCAAGCCAAAAACCTACGAGCTCAACTTTGAAACCTAAAATGCAAAATCAAATAATAGTGGTTATCACCACTATTCAAACTCCTTACTCAAAAAGAAAAACAAAAGAGAAAAATAAACAGTGATTTTCATCACTATGTATGCGAGCAAGTATCCCAACAAGTTGAGCAACCGAAAGATGCCTGAACTTGAATCCCTAAAATTCTCAACATTCGGAAAACCATCTAGGTGATCCTCATTATGGGTTTGGTGGACAACCTATCTGACAATGGTGGTATCCTAAATGCATGACGATACGTCTATCACATTAGCTTTGCGTGTGAGCAGACCAATGTTTGCATGTGGATGAGTTAGCTTATGGTACCTTACAGTGTCCCGTGGATTAATCTTACTAAATACAACAACGAAGTTAGTGGAGCTAATTAGGTGATCCTCAGTACAGGTTTGGTTGACAACCTATCTGACATTGGCGGTATCCTGATGAATACCACATAAACAAACTCAATCGCACACACAGGGATGTGAAATAACTTGGTCAGACTCAAGTCTGATTCGTACCTTGTTCAAAAAGTCTTGTGAGATAAACTATAGTCTTGGCTAGTTAGTTAAAACATCTGAATCTCAGAAAAACCTTAACTACATTTTTAGCACAACTGTAGCACACTCCATTATTACATCACCATTAGAAAATACAAAACAACAAAATTCACACATGAAAAGTCATTCCACAAAGCAATCACATAGTACAGAAAGTTAGTAAATCTTGTACAGTCTATGGTGCCATCGACAAGTTATCAACAAATAATTCCATACATTCCATATACATCATATAATTAGAAACATCGCATTCATAATAACACATGCATACATCAACATAAATAAATGTGCATAAAAATAAACAATAAATCACCACAAGTGTATAACCAAAAAGAAATTCATGTATATATATCGCCAAAATTCCCATAGGATACAATAAGTCGGTCCTCTCACCTCACAAAAACATCAAAAACTCAAAAAACCCCAAGCCTAGGGAGTCAGCCACCATGATCACGTAGGATCGGTGCGACTAGAACTACCCCTAGTGGTGTGGGTCCTATGGGACCTCTCATGGCGGCTACTGCCAGCCCCCGCATCATGCCCACTAGCGCTGCCCTCACCCACCCACCTGCGATGAGAGGAAGCAAACTGCTCATTCTCACTGTCTCTCGTTCGATGCGAAGATCCACCTATAGGTAGCTCAAGTAACCACCCATCGAGGTATATAATATTTGCATCCAAATCCATCCAATGTTGGACCAAATCCATCTCCCATCAATGATACACAACCAATGCATCATCACGCTATGCCAACTGAGTCCATAGGAGATCCCTCTCCCATGATGCATCGGTGTCCCCATCCTACCGGTGGTACGTAGCCAATGCATTCTCCTGCTCCACCAACTAAGTCCACAGGAGATCCCTCTCCTATAGAACCTCCCCATGCTCCTCATCTCACCTCTGCAATAGATCCCATGTTCTAATTACGCTATCTCAACGTGATACCTAGCCTCCATGTCCCCTGAGACTGCCTGAGGCATGGGCATATCTAGTACGATGGGTTGCTCCGACACCCACTGCTCTGGGACATCCTATGTGTCTGGTTGCTTCGAAACCCCTAGGTCATCCCTAGTCAGGTTGTCAACCTCCATCATGTATGCATCATCACATGGAGTGCCCCAACCCTCCCCTAATGCCTCCACATCCTCACCACTTATTGATGTCGCATCCGCACCTCCTAGAGGTCCCTCACCCCGCCATCATCACATCGTCCACCACTGGTCATACTCTACGATCGCCTCGACATTGTCCACGTCGAGGAAATCAATCACTACATCCGACTCCTCACCCAGTGGCTCAATGATCGGCCAGGCGAGAGTCCTCTCGTCGCCCCGACGTTGATAGATCAAAGGCTCACCAAGCAATCCCTAGTGAACCCCAAACTAGTGAGTCACCCGAATGTACAAGAATTACTCCTTCTTGGTCCCATGTCGCCTGATTAGCCACCTCCCCCTACACACTTGTCGGAGCCACTCCCCAGCCTCAGTCCAGGCTGGACAGTCCCGTTATGGATGCCATAACACCTTCCCTTGAGTAAGACGTGAGAAGGCATCGACATAGTGCCCTACGACACCTGCCCACTACTGACTCTGGCCCTTCTCCTCTGACCTCTACCATAGAGCCACATACCCTATCTCCCTATCCACCATCTCTTCCTGAGTGGTCCACAACAAACCCTATGGCCGCTCCACAGCTATGTGCTACCACCCCCAGCACTGCAACAAGTAGCTGCACCCAATCCCCTTTCGTCTTTGGCATCGGACCTCATACATCTCATCATAAAGATATGCCAGTAATGTCTGACCCCACATCATAATCAAGGGCGCCTCCGTCGGACACTCCACAATTCTAAAAACTACCTCCAACAGGTTCCAAGGGAACCTCACACCTAATGATTCGGGTAGCAGCATGTTGGAGATGAGGGTCATCAGCAGTGCATGCCTCATCCCCAACACGCCCTTCTCCAACCACCATCGCACCAAAATACCACCAATCAAGTAGTCCCCCTCTGCCCTCTCCACCGGACTATCCACCCCCATATCCACCCCATGCCCAAAGCACCGTGTCAGCACCACAGTCCGCTAATCACGAGGAGTAGTCCGAATGGACAATCCGTCTATCGAAATCCGTAGAATGCGATATACGTCCTCCAGAGTCACTGTCATCTCCCCTATTGGGAGATGAAAGGTGTTGGTGCAGGGATCCCACAAATTGATCAAGGCAGTCAAATATGCCCGATCCCCCACCACAGGCTCTAACCGAGTCACCTGCTTGAGCCCAAGGGCATCAAGCCACTCCCAGTCTGCCATAGTCAGTGCCTCCCACGCTTCATAGAACACCGTCGGCTGATGGTATCGACTCTTCACAACCTGCAAAAGAAAAGAAAATAAACACATTAAAACATGACAACAAAAAATTAAAAAAAAAAAATTGTACAACACTAAAACAATTATACAACAATATATACAAATTGTACAACAAAAACATTTAATAAACTGTACAACAACAGTAACAACACTGTACAGACACACAAATTACAAAATTGCAAACTAGGGTTTTTAACCTTATTTTGAACAAAAAAACAAACAAATCACAAACATTTTAACCTAGGGTTTTTCACTCTAGTTTAAACTAAAAAAACAAAATAACAGCAAAATTTTAACCTAGGGTTTTTTTTTAACTCTAGTGTAAACAATAAAAAAAAACAAAATCAAAACAAAATTTAACCTAGGTTTTTTTTTAACTCTAGTGTAAACAAAATAAAAACAACATTTAACCTTGGGTTTTTTACCTCTAGTTTAACACAAAAAACAACCCAAACAAACAAACCTAGGGTTTTTAACCTTAGTTTACAAAAATCAAAATTTAACCTAGGGTTTATAACTCTAGTTTAAACTACAAAAAATAAAAAATAAAACAAAATAAAAAACCTAGGGTTTTAACCTTAGTTTAAAACAAAAAAACAAAAAAAACAAACCTAGGGTTTTTAACCTTAGTTTACAACAAAAATCAAAATTTTAACCTAGGGTTTTTTTTAACTCTAGTGTAAACAAAAAAAAAACAAAATAACAGCAAAATTTTAACCTAGGGTTTTTTTTTAACTCTAGTGTAAACAAAAAAAACACAATAACAACAAAATTTTAACCTAGGGTTTTTTTAACTCTAGTGTAAACAAAAAAACAAAATAAACAGCACAATTTTGTAACCTAGGGTTTTTAACTCTAGTTTAAACAACAACAACAAAAAAAAATAAAAAAAAACAAAATCAAACAAAATTTAAACCTAGGTTTTGTTAATTCTGGTTTAAACAATAAACAAAAACAAATTTTGCAAACTAGGGTTTTTAACTCTAGTTTAAACAACAACAAAAAAAAACAAAATCAAACAAAATTTAAACCTAGTTTTTGTTAACTTTGGTTTAAACAATAAACAAAAACAAAATTAAAATCTAGGGTTTTTAACTCTATTTAAACAAAAACAAAAACAAAATTTACATCTAGGGTTTTTAACTCTAGTTAAACAAAAGTGAAATTTACATCTAGGGTTTTTAACTCTAGTTAAACAAAAACAAAATTTACATCTAGGGTTTTTAACTCTAGTTAACCAACAAACAAAATTTACATCTAGGGTTTTTATCTCTAGTTAAACAAAACATAAAATTTACATCTAGGGTTTTTAACTCTAGATGTTAAACAAAAACAAAATTTAAATCTAGGATTTTTAACTCTAGTTAAACAACAAACCACATTTTTAACTAGGGTTTCTTAATCTTAGTTTAAATAAATAAATAAAAAAACAACATACACAAATTTTAAACTAGGCTTTCTTAATCTTAGTTTCAACAAAACAAAAAACAAAACAATACACAAATTTTTCAACTAGGGTTTAATCTTAGGTTACACAAAAACAAACAACATTTTAAACTAGGGTTTAATTTTCATTTAAAGCGCACAATACAAAAAAACCAACAAAAATTTAAACTAGGGTTTAATCTTAGTTTAGCCGCAAAAATAGACAACACACAAAATAAATCATGGGTTTTAAATTGTCCTAAAACAAAATAAAAACAAGAAAAATAAATAGAATTAGCACTCACGGGTCTTGCCTCGGCTCCGCCACTGGATGATCCGGTCTGCAAACTCATTTTGTCTACGAAATCTCGACAACGCTCTGCTACGCAGGCTCGACATCCTCCTCCTCACATCTCCAAATCGCCAAAAAAAACAAATGCAAATGAGCCCAAAACCTATTTTTGGAATTTATATAGGATTTTAAGCCCATAATTTTTCCACCTTGGGATGATTACAAAATTGGTATTCGTCCCACCCTGGGACGATTACAGAGCAAGAAATTCAAAAATAGCAAAAACAAACCCAAACTGCATAAAAATAGCAATAAAACTGCCAAACAAAGGCCCATTTGTGCCTGCGATTATTGGTATGCAAAACCAATGTTGGGGTCACAAATCCTCACTATCCTACTCCCTAAGAAGGATACAATAGCTGGACTGCTCCACGGGTGGACGTATTTTTGAGAATTTCATCCCTAAATGGCGTCACAAAAAGGGTCACAACCCACCAAAAAATAGCAATAAACCTGCCAAACAAAGTCACCTTTGCGCATACAATTCTTGGCATGCAAAACTAACATTGGGGTCACAAATCCTCACTATCCTATTCCCTAAGAATTCTACCATAGCCGTACCGCTCCACGGGAGAACGAATTTTCGATAATTTCATCCCCAAGTGGCATCACAAAAAGGGGCACAACCCACCAAAAAATAGCAATAAACCTGCCAAACAAAGGCACCTTTGCGCCTACAATTATTGGAATGCAAAAATGATGTTGGGATCACAAATACTCAATATCATACTCCCTAATAATGCTACCATATCCGGACCGCTCCACAAGAGGATGGATTTTTGAGAATTTCATCCCCAAATGGCGTCACAAAAAGGGTCACAACCCACCAAAAAATAGCAATAAAATTTCCAAACAAAGGCACCTTTGCGCCTACAATTATTGGCATGCAAAACTGACATTGGGGTCACAAATACTCACTATAATACTCCCTAAGAATGCTACCATAGCTGTACCACTCCACAGGAGGATGTATTTTCGAGAATTTCATCCCCAAATGGCGTCACAAAAAGGGTCAAAACCCACCAAAAAATAGCAATAAAACTGCCAAACAAAGGCACCTTTGAGCCTGCAATTCTTGGCATGAAAAACTGACATTGGGGTCACAAATCCTCACTATCCTACTCCCTAAGAATGCTACCATATCTGGACCACTCCACGGGAGGATGGATTTTCAATAATTTCATCCCCAAACGGCATCACAAAAAGGGTCAAAACCCACCAAAAAATAGCAATAAAATTACCGAACAAAGGTGCCTTTGCGCATGACATTATTGGCATAAAAAATAGACATTGGGGTCACAAATTTTCACTATACTACTCCCTAAGAAGGCTACCATAGCCGGACCACTCCACGGGAGGACGAATTTTTGACAATTTCAGCTCCAAAATGTGTCACAAAAAGGGTTCAAACCCACAAAAAACAGGTTAGATTGTTTGAAAACTGCATAAGCATTCAATGGAAAACAACTGAAGGCACCCTTACAAAAGTCATCTTGGGTCAAGTGACTCGTCACTTTTCTCATTTCGGTCATTCCCTCATCGATTCGTCACTTGAGGGGGTAGTCACACTTAGTCACCAATCAACAAATACACACCCAATCAAGGAAATGGCACGCATTCGAAGGATCATTGACAAATACAATCACGCCCCTGCTTGGGATAGCAAACAAGCAATAATCACAAGCTGATCAAACACTTGGCATTATAGAATCATGAACTCAAGGTTCCCATAGACAAAAGGTTGTGCCCTTTGCATATTGATCACTGAACAATGTCCAATATCAAGTAACACCTCACCAAAAAAGGTTAACACTTGAATTAAGCTCCTTAGCTTGTCAAAAGCAAGGATTCAAGAATGCGTGCCCTTTCCATACTTGGGGTATCAAAATTTGGTTAGGTTACTAAGAAACCCTAATAATTAGTGCTTTGGTTATCTATTTTTTCTCAACACTATACCATGCACAGCACATCCCAAAAAGGGGCATCTATAGACATCAAAACAGCACCAATTCGATTATGTGACGACAAGCACTGATCGAATTGACATACATAGCCCCTAGGGCAGCCCCCAAAGGTTAAACAATGGTCCTAACCACTCCCATAGTAGTTTTGGAAGGTCATAAGTCAATTTGGTACCTTTCAGGCACTTTTCTCCCTACTTGTCCCACCCTAGGATGATTAGAATCCTATTTGTCCCACCCTAAGACGATTAGCAGCAATCGTCCCAGGGTGGGACGATTAGCAGGTTTGACTAGAAAAAAAGTCAAAACTCGATAGGTCTACCACTTAACTACGCCTTCATGGCATGCAATTGCAAGGAATGGCTTCAAATCAGAGAGAGGGACTTCAGTCAAGCATACCTTGATCATGGAGGCCTCATGCAAGGAGACTATAAATCATGGAAGAATATTCTCTCCCAAAATAGGGCAAGCAAGCCAAGTGGTGCCCTCGCATGCGCATTCAAAGAGAGAGACCCTAGGTCTATAAAATGGTGAGTCTTATCATCCCAAAGAAAGAACAGAAGAGGAGCATTTGGAGCAATGGAGTGTTGCCGAATTATACCCTCACCCTCATTGTGCTTCCTACATCCTTGATCTCTCTTTCGAAAGGGAGGTTATCGGGTGAACATTAGAAGTGGAATTCGGACGTAAAACCCAAACATTTGGCCACAATACCCCACCCAATTTTCTGATACAACCCCCTAGGATGTTTTGGACCCATCCCAAGTGGATTGGTGCCGAAACCAAGCCCCAAATGATGGGCGTCCTGCCCTCGGGCGCCCCCCGCACTACTGCAGCCTTAATAGCCCCACCCCAGAGCAATTAGAATCAATTAGAAATCTATAGCATATTTCCCTAATTTATCTTTTGCATTTCATTTTATGTCTCTCATATATGCTACCATTCAAATTTCATGCCATTCTGATGATTTTTGACTGTGTTTTCATTGCTTTTCATTTTCACTAACATACAGGGAGCGCTTTCATGTACATGACGACCGAGGCAGAATCGGCCAAAACTGACCTTCTAGGTCATCCCAAAATTCCCTATTTTGCCTAACCCCAACTTTGTAGGTATTTTGGAAGCCTATGGAGGGGACATTTGGGAGGTCACTTTCTGACATTCTATGACAGTCCTAATCATTCCACCCTGGAGTGATTAGAAATCTATAGCAAATTTCTTGACTGTTCCTTTTGCAGTGTGTTTATGATAGTGATTACATACTTTTTTCCAAATTTCATTTTATTCTGACATGTTTTGATTACCGTTTTAATTGTTTCATGCATGCATTAACCGAAGGCCTTGGGGATTGTATATTTCCTTCCATCCACAGGTGCTACTAATAGTTTGATGTTTCTATGAATGCAAGATCTCGACACCAGAGGGGTAGAAAGGAACTATAGATGCATTCACACAAAGGGCAACGACGTTTGGCCCACCCAGGTCAAATGTGGGCATGCAAAATATCCCGAAGGGAAGCGTACCATCCGTGGTGTAACAAAGCTATATCTAATGCTCCTAGCTCCTAAAAAGTAAGGAGACGTATTGTAACCTCAAAGAAAAATTAATAAAAAGGACTACACTTTACATTTGCTTTACATCTCGTTTCAGTTCATTTGTTTTCTCCTTTTTCATGCACTTTGGACTTAGCGTTTCGCATGCTTTTGTTTTTTTTGCACCGTACCCGATACACCCATCGGGCTTCCATATCCTTGTGCTTTCACAATGATCTCTAGTTATCCAAGTAAGTTAACAGGTGTCCTTCATTCTTTTGCTTCAACGGGTGAGTGGGTTTGGCATTCAATGCAAGGACCACACCAACTTTAATAGCTCTTCAAATACCTGTCTCCTGCACACATGGAAATCAAAAAAGGGTTAGTAGCACCTGTATAAATGATTGAAAATCATTGCAAACGAAAAACCTTGAAAGGAATTCTTGCAAGAAACATAGAAATTAAAATAGAATGTCATGCTTATAAAATAAAAAACAAGTGACACCTATGTTTATTGGATGAATGGAATCAAATCTTCTCGATGCACAAGAATGAATGATTTTATGAAAATGTTTGAGTTTTTTGCTTACCCCCTCAATTTGCAAATGGGTAAAGGATGAAACCTACAAGCCAGTTGACCAAATATGAATTATGAAAAGGGGTGGATGTGATGAATGCAAATATTGGAGATCAATGTCAAGTTAGATACCCCAAGTTTGTGGTGGGCTTGTGTTGTCGCAAATTTACCTTTTGGTATTATTGACATGCAAGATTATGAAGTAAAGGAACCAATCACCCTAGGGGCTTGTCCTAGTGACTGTAGCAAATTCCTTAATGCAAAATGAAGAATAAATTTTTCGTGTTTTTTAACCCCATGAAGTAGGCATCAATGACAATTTTGGGCAAATCATTTTGAATGCAGATCACTTAAAAATTGAAGGATCAACCTGATTCAATTTCAAACATGATGATATTGGATGATTGTGAATAAGTGTCCTTATGATGACCACCCATCCTACTGGATTGCATGGATTTCTAGTCCCTACAACTTCCAGGTATGTAGGGTGATTCACTAGATAGAAGGTTCACTTCAGATGAATATGATGCAAGATGATGTTTCGAATTCATTTATGTTAATTGGGCGTTTGAATATATTTGCATTTGAATGGGAGTTGTGTAATATTGACATAAATAAAAGTCAACGTGGGTTGCCCCAATCAAGAAAATATGCTCATTGTTGAATCATTACTTTTGAAAAATTGATGAAATTAATTTTGTAAAACCTTTCATCCGTGGGTAGACAAGATTTAGTCTACGCTTTAGGCTTTAGGTATACCACGTGTTTTTTTTATTGAAATTTTTGCTTGTGATCTGCCCCAACAAAAAGGGTGTATGATAGTCTTTGGTAATGATTCTTTAACAAATTTAATTTTCATGATTGAGTGTTTTGAGTATTGAATTTTATTATGAAACTTGAATTTGTTGATTTTTTCTATCCCTTCAAGCAATGAATCGATGGTGAAGATATGAAATGATGAAATAAATAGAAAAAATGACAATAGTTGTAATGAAATGGATGTTTTTTTTTGTTTCAACTATGATTTTGACCATTATGGATAATTTTACACCTCTATCCCTTGGATTAGTCCAGCCATATGGCTTTCTTAAAAAATTGAGATGATAACAATACATTTTTTGCTTGAGGTGAATCACTTTTCAATGGCCTTATGGTAACCTATCCATCCTATTGGATTGCATGGATTACTAGTTGTTGCAACCGCCAGGTATATAGGATAAGTTATTGTATATGAGGATCACTTGAGGCTAAGTGGAAGAATGAAATGTACACCTCTATCCCATGGAGAAGTCCAACCGCATGTCTTTCTTAGGAAGTTGATATTATAGTACTTTGATTATTTTGAAAGCCTTGTTGAGATTGAATTTTACCAAAGGAAATGGGTTATCTTTGGATCTTTCTTAGATTAATTTTATCAAAGAGGTAGGTTACTTTGGAGCCTTTTGAATTGAATTGATCAAAGGGTTTTGTTTCCCTTGGAGATTTTGAATTGAATGTGACCAAAGAAGTTTTTGTTTCTTTGGATCCTTTTGAATTGAATATGACCAAAGGGGTTGATTTCTTTGGAGCTTTTTTTATTTTGAATTGAAAGTGACCAAAGGGGTTGATTCCTTTGGATATTTTTAAATTTAATGTGACCAAAGGAGTTTGATTCCTTTGGAGTTTTTTGAATTGAATGTGACCAAAGGAGTTTGATTCCTTTGGATCTTTTTGAATTTGATTATTTGAAATGTAAATGTTTAATGTGATTGTTGGGGTACATGTGAGACTTTGAATCCCTCCAATTTGTTTGATTGATTATTTGATGTTATTTATGAGGAAGGTGTGAGACATTGAACCCCCCAAGTTGTTGTTTTGTGATTATTTATGTATATGTGTAATGATCGATTGTTTGGATTTTTATTTTGGTGTACATGTGATGAAATGAATGTGTTATTAATGAATGCAATTGGTGGTGATGTATGCAAATGAATGAATGGTGTTGCCTTATTAATAAATTTTCAAAGAGGTTTTGAACCATTTGAATGAAGGTGTTGCTTTATGGATCATTTTTAAAAGAGGTTTTAAGCTATGATGGTTCTTGGAGTCGGCCTTGGGAAAAAATAAGGTAATAATCTTGGTGGTTTGGTGATGAAATCCAAACCTGGTGGTGATGAAATTCAGCCATTTGCAAATATTTAATGCGAGTGTGTGGGGATTTTTATTTATTGTGAAATATAAAATTAATATGTAATTCTATTTTTATGCCTAATGCAAAAATGTAAGAAACGAAGAATAGCAAACAAAATAGATCAGGGGCTAAAAGTTGATTTTAGGTACAACTTTTGGTCGATTTTGTTGTTAGGGGCCAACCACAGGTCACTGATTGGTTCTGGTAAACCGTGGATGCATGGTTTTCCAACCATAGGTGTGTATCTAGGATACCTAATCGTGGGTCTGAATGTGCAATAGAAATGGACAAGTCAAGTCTAATCCCTATAAAATATGACCAAGTTATTGCTAATTGGGAAATGCAGCATGATTTTTTCTTAATATGATAAATGCATATCCTCTTGATTATTTTGCTTTATTGTTTAGATGGATGCAAATATAATTGAATTTAGCCTAAGACCTAAATGCAGACAATGACATACAATACCAAGACCTTTAATCTACCCAAATGTATGCTAAAACCAAAAACGAGGAGAAAAGAAAAATATGACACATGAGTACAAACATGTGTTCCTTTCGTTGCTTTGTCCAGTTGTAAACTATAGATCCATAGTTCCATAGTGTAGTCATCATGCATGAGTATTTCTTAGATACCAAACCATAGGTATGTGGTTCTATCTCCTCAACCGTAGGATCAATTTCTCCAAATCCTCCACTACATGTGCATGATTTACCATATCTAAAACCATAGGTGTGTGGTTTCATAGTAATATGGTTGAATGCAACAATCCTCGGATCTATCTACACAAGATTGAATTCTCACGTGCTTAAAAATCCTAAAACCTATAGATACAAAAAATATAGATCAATAACTAATAAAAAATAAGGATAAACAAAATTGAACCCTTAGGTGGTCCCACCATGATCACCATTTTTTGTAGCAAAATAATAACACCAAAACAAATAATAAAAATGAACACTTATGATAAAAAAAATGCTTCTTTTTGTATTAACATGAGGGAGCCTTAGTCTCCCAAATTTTACAATGTTCCATACCCCAATTATTTGGGATGGATATTACAATGAATTCTTTTTACAAATTACAAGTGCTCAAACAATGATCTCTAGTTCTCCAAGCAAGTTAATTGGTGTCCATTCTTCTGCTACAACTTCAAGGGGTGAGTGGGCTTTGGTATCCAATGTAGGGACCACTCCATATTTAATATCTATTCAAATACCTATCTCATACACACATGGAAATCAAACAAGATTTAGTAGCACCTATATAAATTATTGAAAATCAATGCAAATGAAAACCCTTGAAAGAAATGCTTGCAGGAAACATAGAAATTAAACTAGAATGCCTTACTAACAACTTAAAAACTTACTAATATTTATTGCTCAAAATGATCTAAAAACTTGTAGAGAAATTTGGGGGGATGTCATAAACCTACCCTCAAAATTTCAGCTCAATCCAAGTCTGGATGTGTGAGATATGGCCAAAATAATTTTGACATTTTTTTCAGAACCGTGGGCCTGCGGTTGTGATTGTGCAACCGTGGATATATATTCATGTAATCGTGGTCTTGTGCTTGCTACTATGTAACTATGGATGCACAGTTGCGTAGATATGGTATAAACCCTAAAAAATTGGATCTGATGCCTCGATGGCTCAAACTCTATGACCATTGGTGACTCCCTACAGCGATTTTGATAGCGTGATGATGTATTTTCCAGCCCCTTTGCTTTATGGAATGGTGTTTCTTTTATAGGTAATTTTTTATTTTGGAGAGAAAATATATATGGGAATCCAGGGCTACCAAGTGGCAGGGATTGGGCAACCACCTATCCTAGGTAGTTGTAGTGAGTCACATAGAGTGTCTCACTTAGGTGGAGTGGTGGCATGTGGGTAGGTGCAAGTGGAGAGAAGTGTGGAGTGAGATGTGAGATGTGGAAAGGTCAGGGGAAGTGGTGTATAGGACAAGTGTCACATGGAGACACAAGATATCCTAGAAGAATTTTCCATATTTTAATAAAATCTAGAAAATAGATTAATATGCAGGATTTTTATGCCTAAGTTTAGACTTAGGCATATATTATTATGTAGAATTATGATGTGCAATGTGGATGAAATGTAAATGAATTATTATACCTATTTTTATACCTAGGCATATATTTTATAATGCAAAATTATGTGATGAAATGCAAATGCCTATAGTTTGGTGTCTACAGATACCTCTTTTTGTATCGTGTTGTGTAAAATATAATGTGATGCAAAAATAAAGGACACCTGTGTTTATTGGATGAATGGAATCAAATCTTCTTGATGCACAAGAATGAATGATTTTTTTCAAATTTGAGTTGTTTTCTTACCCCCTCAATTGGCTAATGGATAAAGGATGAAACCCATGAGCCAATTTACCAAATGTGAATGATGAAAAGGTGTGGATGTGATGAATGCAAATGTTGGAGATCAAGGTCAAGTGAGATACCCCAAGTTTTGGGTGGACTTGTGTTGTTGCAAATTTTCCTTTTTGTATTATTGACACACAATATTATGAATTAAAGGAACCAATCACCCTAGGGTTTTATCCTAGTGACTGTAGAAAATTTCTTAATGCAAAATGAAGTATAAATTTTTCATATTTTGTAACCCCATGGAGTAGGCATCAATGACAACCTTGGGAAAATCATCTTGAATGTAGGTCACTCAAAAAATGAAGGAGCAACCTGATTCAATTTCAAACAAGATGATTTTGGATTATTAAAAATAAGTGTCCTTATGGTGAGCCACCCATCCTACCGGATTGCATGGATTTCTAGTCATTGCAATCTTCAAGTATGTAGGGTGATTCATTAGATAGAAGGTTCACTTGAGATGATGATGTGAGATGATGATTTGAATGCATTTGTGTTGATTGGGGGTTTGAATTTATTTGCATTTGAAAGGGAGTTGTGTAATATTGTCACAAATAAAAGTCAATGTGGGTTGCCCCAATCAAGAAAATATGCTCATTGTTGAATCGTTACTTTTGACAAATTGATGAACTTAATTTTGGCAAACCTTTCATCCGTGGTCAAAAAATATTTAGTCTACGCGTTAGGATTTAGGTATACCAAGTGTTTATTTTATTGATATTTTTTCTTGTGATCTGCCCCAACAAAAAGGGCGTATGATAGTCTTTGGTAATGATTCCTTAATGAATGTAATTTGCATGATTGAGTGTTTTGAGTATTGACTTTTATTATGAAACTTTATTTTTTTTATTTTGTCTATCCATTCAAGCAATGATTCTATGGTGAAGATATGAAATGATGAAATTAATGGAACAAATGACAATGATTGGAATGAAATGGATGTTTTTATTTTTGCTCAACTATGATTTCGACTATTATGGATAATTTTACACCTCTATCCTTTGGATCAGTCCAACTATATGGCTTTCATAGGGAATTTATATGATAACAATGCATTTATTACTTGAGGTTAATTATTTTTCAAGGGCCTTATGGTAACCTATCCATTTTACCGAATTGTATGGATTGACAATCCCTACAACCGCTAGGTATATAGAATAAGTTACTATATATGATGATCACTTGAGGCTAAGTGGAAGAAGGAAATGTACACCTCTATCCCTTGGAGCAGTCTAGCTTGATGGCCTTCTTAGGGAGTTGATATGAGAGCACTTTGATTATTTCGAAAGCTTGTTGAATTTATTTTTGACCAAAATAATTGATGTACCTTTGGAGATTTTTGCTTTTGTTGTTTTTTTTGTGTTTTATATTGTTTTTGTGGTTTTTATGTTTTTTGATTGATTTTTTTTGTTTGACCAAAGGAATTTGGGTACCTTTGGAGCATTTTGGATTGATTTGACCAAAGGGGTTTATGCCTTTGGGAATTTTGTATTGTGTTAATGATGATTGTCCTTATGATAATCTTCTCCTCCTATCGAAACGTATGGATAACCAATCACTACAACCACTAGGGGACTAGATTAAATCGCTAGGTATGAGGAACACTTAAGGCTCAGTGGAAGAAGGAAATGCACATCTCTATCCCATGGATCAATATAGTCGCATGGCTTTCTTAGGGAGTTGAGATTATAGCACTTTAATCCTTTTGAAATCCTTGCTAAGATTGAATTTGACCAAAGGAATTGGGTTACCTTTGGAGCTTTTTTTGGATTTATTTGACCAAAGGGGTAGGTGCCTTAGTAGCCTTTTGAATTATATTAACCAAATGAGTTTGTTCCCCTTGAAGCTTTTTGAGTTGAAATGTGACCAAGGGAGTTTGATTCCTTTGGAGTTTTTTTGTTTTGAATTGAATGTGACCAAAGGGGTTGATTTATTTGGATATTTTTGAATTGAATGTGACCAAAGGGATTGATTCCTTTGTATTTTTTTGAATTGAATGTGACCAAATGAGTATGATTCCTTTGGAGCCTTTTAGCTTGATTGTGACCAAAGGATTTTTGGTTCCTTTGGAGCCTTTTGAAGTGAATTTGACCAAAGGAGCTTGATTCCTTTGGAGCCTTTTGAATTGAAATTTTGACCAAAGGGTGTGGGTTCCTTTGGAGCCTTTTTTTTAAATGAATTTTGACCAAAGGAGCTTGGTTCCTTTGGATCCTTTTGAATTGATGTAATTGCAAGTTTCCTTATGGTAATCTACTCATCCTACCAGATTGCATGGTTAACCAGTCGCTGCAATCGCTAGGGGACTAGAGTAAATCACTAGACACGAGGATCACTTAAGGCTAAGTGGAAGAAGGAAATGCACATCTCTATCTCATGGAGTAGTCCAGTCACATGGCTTTCTTAGGGAGTTGAGATTATAGCACTTCGATTCTTTTGAAAGCCTTGTTGATATTGAATTTGACCAAAGGAATTGGGTTACCTTTGGAGTTTTTTTTTGGATTGATTTGACCAAACGGGTAGGTGCCTTTGGAGACTTTTGAATTTAATTGACTAAAGGAGTTTTTTTCCCTTGGAGATTTTGGAGATTTTTTTTTGAATTGAATGTGACCAAAGGGATTGATTCCTTTGGAGCTTTTTGAATTGAATGTGACCAAAGGGATTGATTCCTTTGGAGCTTTTTGAATTGAAATGTGACCAAAGGAGTTTGATTCCTTTGGAGCCTTTTTGAATTGAATGTGACCAAAGGGGTTGATTCCTTTGGAGATTTTTTTTTTTGAATGTGACCAAAGGGGCTGCTTGAACTTCCCAGTTGGTGTTTTTGTGATTGGTTATGTATATGTGTAATGATTGATTGTTCAAATTTTTTTGTAGATGTTATGAAATGAATGTATTATGAATAAATGCAATTGAATGAATGGTGTTGCTTTATTAATCATTGTTCAAAGAGGTTTTGAACCATTTGAATGAATTTGGTGGCTTTATTAATCATTTTTAAAAGGGGTTTTGAACCATTTGAATGAATGGTGTTGCTTTATTAATCGTTGCTCAAAGATATTTTGAACCATTTGAATGAATGGTGTTGCTTTATTAATAATTGTTCAAAGAGGTTTTTGAACCATTTGAATGAATGGTGTTGCTTTATTGATATTTTTTCAAAGAGATTTTGAACCATTTGAATGAATGTCGTTGCTTTATTGATTGTTGTTCACAGATATTTTGAATCATTTGAATGAATTGTGTTGCTTTAGTGATCATTGTTCAAAGAGGTTTTGAACCATTTGAATTAATGGTGTTGCTTTATTGATCATTGTTCAAAGAGGTTTTGAACCATTTGAATGAATGGTGTTGCTTTATTAATAATTTTTCAAAGAGGTTTTGAACCATTTGAATGAATGGTGTTACTTTATTAATCATTGTTCAAAGAGGTTTTGAACCATTTGAATGAATGGTGTTTCTTTATTGATCGTTGTTCAAAGAAATTTTGAACCATTTGAATGAATGACATTGCTTTATTGATCGTTGTTCAAATATATTTTGAACCATTTGAATGAATGGTGTTCCTTTAGTGATCATT
Organism: Wollemia nobilis; assembly: GCA_028583015.1. Lineage (NCBI taxonomy): Eukaryota > Viridiplantae > Streptophyta > Pinopsida > Araucariales > Araucariaceae > Wollemia > Wollemia nobilis. The sequence goes on along the minus strand of JAQPPZ010016858.1, from coordinate 6,786,413 downwards.
ATTCAAAGAGGTTATGAACTATTATCTAGAAAATTTTACCTCTATTGCTTAATAAAGGGCACCAATATGATACTACTAGTATGACATGGATGAAATGAATTATGATATTTATGACTATGTGATGGTGATATGGAATGGAAGCTTTCTTATGGCTTTGTTGTCTTTAGGGATAAAGGATCTAGAGTTGTTTTTTAAAGACTCAACCATCCTAGTTGACTCAAACAAACTCATCTATGTATATTGCAAATCTTCATGATACAAAGGTTTTCCTAGTGGTTTCAAATTTCTCCAAGGATCAAATGTGTGTGCAATGCTTGTTCATTTCTCATCATTAGTTAGGTCAAACTAATCAATTGTAACTTATGCCAATAAGCTAGATCATCCGAGAGCATCCATAGGTCTGTACAAAATGTTGATAATGTGATAGATATGGCACCATGCATAAGGATACCTCATTTCTAGGCATGATTCTTTTAGCCCATTGTTGTAATAAGGATCATCCCATAGTTTTTGATATACTAAGAGTTCCAAGGATTCAAGCTCCTTTCCCTTATTTTATTGCTTTGTATTTTGGGATTTTGATTTTTTTGAGTTTTCTCATTTTGTGATGGAGCAACATGTACTTTTATTTCTTTTTGGATACTTGCTCATTTTGAGGAAGAGCAAGGGTATTAAATTGATTTTTGATACTTTTTTGGATACTTGCTTATTTTGAGAAAGAGAAATGGGATTAAATTTCTTTTTGGTGCTTTTTGGGATACTTGCTCATTTTTAGGAAGAGCAAGGGATATTTTTTTTTTTTTGCTTTTTGCTTTTTGCTTTTATATTGGAATGTTTTTGGGATACTTGCTCGCTTTGAGGAAGAGCAAAAGATTTTATATTTTTTTTAAGGGTGAAGGGGGAGCTTGTCCTTTTTTGAAATTTGTAGCATTCTAGACCATGCACATAATTGGATGAATAGGGGAAACCTTTCACTTATGGCAATACCAACGCATGATTTCATAATTCCTAGGATTCACAATGTTTTTAATGTGTTTTGTTGTGTGTGGTCCAAGAGAAAACTTGATTGACTAGGAATAACCTGTTGCATTAAATATTTTTTGATTTTGAATTGAGGTTTCTCAAAACACTAGGAGTGGTTGAGTGATTGAAAACACCTAGATTTTGTTCTATGAATATGCTAATGACCACAGGACCACTTAGAAAGTTGTAAATAATTGTGACTAATGGATTGGTGACTAATACTAAACCCAAGGTGCCCTTGATGAAGGCAACAAGACATAGTACTAAAAATTATTCATGACTTTAATGAATACAAATTGTACAACTATGCAAATGTGATGGAAGTGGAATGTGTGAATGCAATGGAAGTTGGATTGTGAAGGTGATTTATTAAAAATGCAATGTGTATGAAAATGATTGTGTTTTATATTTATTATTATTATTATTATTTAATTTTTTAAGGTGTTTTTGAACTAAAATGTGACCAAAGGGGTTTGGTTCATTTGGAGCCTTTTAAATTGCATGTGACCAAATTGGTTTTGGTTCACTTGGAGCCTTTTGAATGAAAATTGACCAAAAAAGTGACTCCCTTGGAGCATTTTGGGATGATTTTTGACCAAAGGTGTTAATTTCCTTTGGGGCATTTTGGATGGATTGTCATCAAAGGATTTTTTGGTTCCTTTGGAGCCTTTTGAATTGAATGTGACAATAGGCATTTGGTTCCTTTAGAGCATTTTGAATTGCATGTGATCAAAGGAGTTTTGGTTTCCTTGGAGCTCTTTTTTTAGGTGTTTTTGAACTAAAATGTGACAAAAGGGGTTTGGTTCCTTTGGAGCCTTTTGAATTTCATGTGACAAAAGTGGTTTTGGTTCACTTGGAGCCTTTTTAATGAATATTGACCAAAGGAGTTCCTCCCTTGGAGCATTTTGTGATGAGTTTTAACCAAAGGGGTTAATTTCCTTTGGGGTATTTTGGATGGATTATGACCAAAAGAATTTTTGGTTCCTTTGGAGCCTTTTGAATTAAATGTGACCAAAGGAGTTTGGTTCATTTTGAGCCTTTCAAATTGCATGTGACCAAAGGAGTTTTGATTCCCTTGGAGCTCTTTTTTTTTGTAGGGGGGGGAGGTATGATACCTAAATCATTTCCAATTTGTTTTGTGCCTAGTGAGCATGGGGAAGGTGCAGAACCTTGAGTACCCCCACAATATTTTGTGCTTGTTGAGTGTGAAAAAGGTGTGATACCTTGAGTACCCCCACAATATTTTGTGCTTAGTGAGCATGGGGAAGGTATGATACCTTGAGTATCCCCATAATGTTTTGTTCTTGGTGAGCATGAGGAATGTGTGATACCTTGAGTATCCCCATAATATTTTGTGTTTTGTGAGGATGGGGAAGGTGCAATACCTTGAGTATCCCCATAATTTTTTGTGCCTAGTGAGCATGGATAAGGTGTGATACCTTGAGTATCCCCACAATATTTTGTTCCTAGTGAGCATGGGGAAGGTACGATACCTTGAGTATCCCCACAATGGTTCTATTGACCACTAGGGTTTTTATTGGATGCTATGAGTGGAATTTTGATGGAAAATACCCCCTTGTCGATAAGATATTAGACCACATATTTAAAGTCTTTGCAATCATTGATGTCATGGCCCACTTGTTGATGATAGAGACAATAGTGATATTCCCTATACCACTTAGGTTTATGCATTTTAGGTTTTTTAGGATGTGTGTTAGGTAAAACACTTATTTTTACATCTTGTAACATTTAAAATATGATTGACATGGGCTCGAATGGAGGGGTCCAGGTATGAGCTTGACATTTTGGATGAGATTAGACATATGGATAAGGTTGTTGGGGTTGACGAGGTGGGTGATTTTGATGAGGTTTATTCGGTTGCTAAGGTGGGTGATTTTGATGGGGTTGATGATGACTCAATTATAGCTCAATTCTTGTGATGTGGTTCATAATTTGTTATAAAATGAGCATGGTGTGTTGGTGAAGTGGTGGTTGTTGATGAGGATATGGTGGTATGATGGTGTGTTGTGTTGATGGAGCACCATACATGTGATTGAGTGGATGCATGGGTACAAATATGGTTTAGGGTACAAAACCCAAGATGGATCTTAGGTGAAGAAGGTGGGGAATTTATGGGATATTGATGGTGGGCAAGTGGCAAATTGCATAGCTACTGAAGGAGGGGGTTATGGATCATGGTGCTTATGGGTGCTATGGATGGAATGGACATAGGGATTTGTGAAGCAACACTAATGGGTGCTTCATAAAGGGGATTGGTGCAAATGACTTGTTGATTTGGTATGATTATGGGAGGTTTATTATATGATGATGGATGGGTATAGGTTATGGTGATAGCAGTGTGCTCAAAATGTGGATTCGTGAAGGTTTGGCTAGACTATTGTGAGTGTGTGATGTTGAAATTTTGATGTAATGATGGCATGGTATGATATGGGATTGAGCGGTGGCAATTATAGGAAAACCATACTAGCTATATTTAGGTACATCCTAATGAAATCCATGTCTACAAGTGTGACACGGTCATCCATTGGTGTGGGTGGCTCACTCTTAGGGGTATCAGGAATAGCAGTTTGGGTAGCTCTATGAATGACATCTATATCCAATATGGAGGCACTACTAGAGATCCCTACATTTAAGCTCTGGGACATAGGATGGGGCATACTACATTGCCCTACCATCAAAGTGTTAGGGACCTAACTAGACTGAGATGCCATGGAGGAAGACAACTGACTCTGAATTAGTGCTAACTTTCTAGCCTGACTATGGGTCATTACCATACGCTAATATGTAATGATATGTAAAATGCAAATGCAAGTCTATGTAGGTGGAATGAAAGTACAATGTAATACAACACCCAAATAAAATAAACAAGCAAGGTTTTTTATCATAATTTTGCACAAGTTTTTGAATTTTTTTTTTGTTTTTGGGGTTTTGAAAAAGAAAAATACATATGCAAAATATTTTTCCCTAAATGAATCTAGTATTTCACCTATATACTCATAGCTCGACAACCCAATGATGATGTTCGATTGTGTAAACCCACCAAAGTATGGAAATGTAGACCATACTTGGTCAAGGATCACAAGTCCTACCAGTCCTCACCAAGTCTCACTTGGTTAATGTTATACCCTCTGAAGAGAAATACATGCAAATTTTCCAAGCTACAACAGTTCGTAGAGACGGTCTTGGCCAAAAAGAGGGTAATAATGTTGGTGGTCTAGTGATGAAATCCAAACATGGTGGTGACAAAATCTAGTCATTTTCCAATTTTTAATGTGAGTGTGTGAGGCTTGTTTGATTTATTGTGAAATGCAAAGTTAATATGTGATTATATTTTTATGCCTAATGCAGAAATGCAAGAAATAGAGAATAGTAAACAAAATAGATCAGGGGCTAAAAACTGATTTTAGGTATGACTTTTGGCTGATTCTGTTATCAAGGGCCAACCACAGGTCAATGGTTGGTTCTGGTAAACCACAGATGCATGGTTTGCCAACCACAGGTGCACATTTGGTATATCCCAACTATGGGTCCATGGGTTCGACTATGCAATAGAAATGGATAAATCAGGTCTAATCCCTAAAAAATATGCCCAAGTTATTGCTAACTCGACAATGCAACATGATCTATTCCTAATATGATAAATGCAAATCCTCTTAATTTTTTTGTTTTATTGTTTGGATGGATTAAAAGATAACTAAATTTACCCTAAGACCTAAATGCAGACAATGGCATACAGGACCAAGACCTTTAATCTACCTATATGCATGCTAAAGCCAGAAATAGGGAGAAAATAAAAATATGGCATAGGGGTACAAACATGTGTTCCTTTCGCTACTTTGTGCAACTATAAATCACAGATCCATGATTCCACAATGCAATAACTACACACGAGTGTTTATCATATACTAAACTATAGGTATGCGGTTCTATCTTCTCAACCATAGGCTAATGTTTCTCCAACTTCTCCATAATAGGTGCATGATTTCCTAGATCTAAAACCACAAATGTGTATTTTCGTAGTAACATGACCGAATGCAATAGTCCTTGAATCTACCAACCTGAGATCGAATCCTCACGTGCTTCAAAATCATGAAACCTATAGATAAAAAAAAACATAGATTAGTAACTAATAAAAAACAAGGCTAAACAAAATGGAACCCTTAGGGGTCCCACCATGATTTCCATTTTCTATAGCAAAATAGTAACACCAAAAAAAATAATAAAAATGAACACTTATGATAGAAAGAATGCTTCATTTTGTATTAACATGAAGGAGCCTTAGTCTCTCAAATTTTACAATATTCCATGCCCAAATGCTTGGGGATGGATATTACAATACCTTATTTTTATAAATTACAAGTGCTCAAATAATGATCTCCAATTCTACAAATAAGTTAACTATTGTCCTTCATTCTTCTACTATAGCTTCAAGGGGTGAGTGGGCTTTGGTATCCAATGTAGGGACCACTCCAACTTTAATATCTCTTAAAATACCTATCTCTTGCACACATGTAAATCAAACAAGGGTCATTAGCACCTATATAAATGATTGAAAATCAATGTCAATGAAAACCCTTGAAAGGAATGCTTGCAAGAAACATAGAAATTAAACTAGAATGTATTGATAAAAATTTATAAACTTACTAATATATGCTACTCCAAATAGTTTGAATATTTTTGGATACATTTTTGTGGATTTCAAAAACTTACCCTCAAAATTTTATCTCAATCTGAGTCCGGATGAGTGAGATATGGCCAAAACAATTTTGGCATTTTTTTAGAACTGCAGGCCTACAGTTGTGACTGTGTAACCACAAATGTACGGTTGTGTAACCATGGGCCTACAATTGTGACTATGTAACCACATATGTGTGATTGTACAGATATGGCAAAAACCTTAAAAACTTTGATCTGGGACCTCTATGGATTAAACTTCGTGACCGTTGGCGACTCCCTACATCGATTTTGATAGTGTGACAATGTATTTTCTAGCCCCCTTCACTTGATGAAATGGTGTTACTTTTATAGGTAATTTTAGGTTTGGGAGGGAAAATATAGATGGTAAGCCAGGACTGCCAAGCTGTAGGGACTGGACAACCACCTATCCTAGGTAGTTGTAGGGAGGGAAAAGATAGATGGTAAGCCAGGGCTGCCAAGTGGTAGGTACTGGAAAGCCACCTATTATAAGAAAAATAGCTCTATTCCATGACTTCATAATTACATCTTGGTGGATCTCCTAACTTGATATGCAATAGGAAATCCATATAGAACTACAGACATGAATGCAAGCACGTTGTGATAGTTTATAGCCATGTAGATAGGTAGCCAATGCAAACTCATTTGTAGATCCAAATATAATATTTTATTAAGACTCATTGTGAGGAATGTAATGATATGAAGTTCATAAATATATTTGGATTGAAAGTGGCAATGACCTAGAAGAAGAAGAATATTCTTAACTATTTCAACTTAATTCAATCCATTTATAGAAATGGTATGACTATGGGACCTCAAAAAATAAAGAAATTAACTTTGTTATCATATCTAGATAAAAGTGAAGTGGGAAAAAATGATACTAATACTATGGATATATTCTATCCCATAATGCACCTATCCTATCATATTGATCAAGGTGAGTACTCAATGTTAAAAACCTTAATGCATCATAGGTCTGCAAATGAGCTAATAGACTAGCAATTAAATATTTCATGGTAAAGGATGATCAAAAGAGTGATAGTATCATCATAAATTAATATGATGGTGGGAAATTCCTATAGAAAGTATGGTTTGTTATCCTTTTACTATGGGTGGGTGATGAATCCTAAAAATTCTTAAGGTTTTGACCTAATAAATGTTGAGAACTAGAAAAACTAAAATTAAGGTGGCTATTATATGTCAAGTCTTGAATTAGATTCTAAAGACCTCTACAATTATTAGTTGCATGATAACTAATGCAGTGGAAATCATAGTGTTCACCAACGTAGAACAAATGAGCTCTCACTTTTGTAAAGTTAACAATATTTATCAGAGGAAGTTCTCCCATTTTATCTTTAACAAGTAGTGTTATTGTAGCGGTAGGATATTGATCTAATCTAGTTAAATTTCATTGTGATTTTTGTTGTATAAGAATATTTTGAGGGTTGATAGTGGCATTAACATTATTGATATAATGAGCATCTACGACTCAATTGCTTATAACATATTTGTTCTCATTTTCTTCCTATGAGGAGGTGAGTATTTTCCTCTTACTTAAAAATTTATTTTATTTAGTACTTCTTTCTATGGAAGATGGTTTCTACCTTCTTGGACTTTTCTATGGCATCTTCCAAGGAAGACACATTGGATATTTTTAGGTGGAATGATATTTGATGATTAATATTTCTTATAAAAATATTTAAAAGGTAATTTTGTGGAGAAACATATTGAAATCACCACATGAAAGCTTCTCATTTTGCACTAGTTTAAGTTCAAGAAAATCATGAAGTATGTGCCTCTCTCCAATGTAAATGGAAAATTATTTGACAAATAGTTTGACAAAGTCTTTGAAGCTTTTAAGAATTCTTCCTTGGCAATTGGTAACACCACTCCAAGGAAGGTATACTAAGGATTTTAGGGAAGGTTTTGGGTAACAACATCTCATCATGTTCAATATTAACATATGCAATTTGAAAAAAACTAAGCTTATTGATAGGGTCTTCATTTCCTTCATTTATTTGAAACTCAAGGACTTTAAAGTTAGGCATAAAATGATAACTAATTATGATGAGATATAGTGGATAATTGCACAAATCCTCATAAGAATACTTGAGGTTGTAAGAGGATCCTTGGATGAAGGCCACATCTTAATCTAGTTGCTCTACTTTAGAGTTTTTTTCTTTCCAATAAATGCAAGAAAATAATAACTTTTTACTATCATAATGCATTGAAAAAATAAGTCATCTCGTTTTTAAAAATCTAGGGGAAAATGATTCAAGGAGATAGAAATATGAATTTTTTTCATGCCACAAAAAAACAAAATTTTCTTTTCATTGCATTAAAAATATTTGAACTCTAGGTGGAAGAATTATTAACAAAGAAGAATATAATAAAAAGAATGCAATTAGTTTTTTAATATAAATTTTGTTACATCTTAGGTAAGACATGGTGACACAAGGTAAAATTTTGTAAAATATTTCATCAATTATTACATATGGGTAAAATGAAAACCTGATGAAGAACATATCTATGGAGGATTTACAAGAAAAAGTTTTCCATAAATTTTCAATTTCTTTGGGATTATTGAATAGTTATATGTTATCTATGGTTGAAGAGGTCCATAAAAGGAAGGCTGAAATAAGTGAAATAAATGTCCATTCATTACATTGGATCCCAACAAAGGTGAGACAAAATATATTTTCTTCCAATAAGCCTTTGCAAAATTATTTACAAGATAATTTTAGAAATTATGCCAAATAGGTTGAAAAGCATTCTAGATTTTGTTATTTTAGAGGAATAAGGTAGTGTTGTTTAGAGTAAACAAATTTTTGATGGTGTAATAATTTCATAGGAGGGCCATACATTCTCTACATTCCATGAAACAATTATATATGCTTTTGAAATTAGATATGACATAATAGAGTTTGTTAGAGCTCTCTACATGATACTCTAAAAATATTTGGTTTTAATCAAGGTTCATGTGAGGGTAACTCACAAATTATCATATGCTATCAACAAAAAATGGATGTACGGATGAGATGGATAATAATTTTTTTTAATGTTCATCATATATTATTGGAGGTAATCTCCTAGAAATTTAAGAATATCTATAAAGAAGGATATAGGTATAAGATAAGGAGAAAATTATAGTGTTGATCCTCATCTTGGCAAAATTCAAACATATATATATATATATATATATATATATATATATATATATCTGTGTGTGTGTTTACTGTAGGTGGGATCCTAGGGTGGAAGGTTGGGCAACTAGAACCCTAGTAGGGGGCTTGGGGAAGGAGGTTGGGCTAGTTGAAGGAACCTCATCTAGATTTTTTGATGGGTAGACGGCTAGACCAAGCTACGGTTGGACTCCAACAGGATCTGTGGGGTTTTTGCATTCAAATATTTTCATGTTGGAGGGTTTTCCTGTCATCAGGGCACTCTGTTGCAGATCTCCTCTTTCAACTGGTTTTGTTTTGTCTCCATGGTATGCTTTGATTTAGACAGATTTATTCTGGTATATTTTTTTAACTAAGGCAAGATGGTAGACAAGTGCTCACATTTTTATTTGGGATCCTCCTTTTTTCTCTCTCAGGTGCTGCACTAGGTATTTCCTATTTTTTCTTTCCAAATTCCCTGAGTGGTTTTCTCCAATGGGATATGTGGGTTTCTTGGTGATTATTTATGATGTTTCCCATTTGGTGGATCTTTCATTGGCTAGATGAGTGAGCCCTATGGGCTTATTTTTTGATATGTTGTGGATTTTGTTGGCCGGTATTTTCTAGTGTTGTTTTCTTAAACCGGATGTTGTTATGAGGGGTTGTCTTGTTATATGCTTTGTTGGATGGATTTTTTTATCGTGGTGACAAATCTCTTTTTCTCCTTTCTTGTGAGGCAAAAATGATTTGGTTTGGGCAATCTTTATTTGTAAATTTGTTTTAATCGATAACATTTTCGTTATTATGTTTTTTTCTTCTATGCTTTAGATTCCTTAGCACACGGTGGTATGATTGTAGGGCAATCTCTTGTATTTTCTTGATAAAAATCTGCAGATTATTTACTAGGAGGTTGCTTCATTGGATTTTAAGGTTTGATTCGTGGAATCTAGCTCAATATTTCTTGATGTCTTATTGCTAGATCTAAGGTTTGGGGGTACCTTTCAAAAACCTACTTGTAATAGGTTTTGGTACCCTTTAAAACTCCTTCTACTATCAATCAAAAAAAAAAAAGATAAGTTAAATATAGTTTAATTGACACAAGCCACTAGGTTCTTGGTTCAACGGTGGGGACAAATAGTTGATGTAATCCCACCAAGGTTCAAATCTTGGTGGCACAAAATAGCTCAATGTGACTAAGTCAGTATAAAAGGAAAAGGAAAACACTTTCAAAAGCCTATTTAAAAAAATAGTTTAATTGACACAACAACACATGTTACCACACGTACATATGTGTGGTAACATTTATTGTTGATATATATATATGATTCAATGATGAAATATGCATATCTTAAAATCATTTTTATTGAACCTTTCCTTTTGATATTGTTTTTTTAAGGTAATCAATTTTCCAATGTTGTTTTATTACTCTTTGTCTTCACAATATATTGATTTAATACACGAAAATTCTAAATTAGTAATTAAAGTAAACCAATTTCAACATTTTATAAAAACTTTCTTAACCATGTACTTCATCATTTATAAATTATCTAGATTTTATATATATTTTACACCCAAAATATTTAACATTATTTTTTAATAATATACATAATGAATAAAATATAGGACATCAAACATTCACTCATTTAAAAAAAATCATATCTAACCTTATATAAAAAGCATATGTCATATCATTATACATCTATAAAAAGTCATTCATTATTAAATGTTATACATATCATTTAATAAAAAAACTTTACTTTTATCAAACTAATATTTGAAATTACATAAATAAAAAAATCAAAACATAAACAAAAACCAATTATTTATTTCAACTCACTATATTCTTAAAATTTTAAAATATTATTTATTAAATTAAAAGATAAGCATCATATAATTTTATATTAAAAAACTAACTACAATTAAAAAGCTAACTACAAGAATATATATAACCAAACAAATATATATACATTTAAAAAAACAAACATATATATAGTCAAACAAACAACTTAAAAAGTTAAGATTATTACTTATCTAAAGCAAGTTCTAACTATCGATCAAAAATCATTTCAGCTGCAATTAAATAAATTATTTATATTAGACTGAAGCAAAATACAATCCATGTAACACATGGGATCTTCATATGAGATCCAACAATTGTGTTTATTATTTTGCCTTCAGAATTGGAGTAGGTTCTACCACAAACAGACAACACAAATAAACTTCGTAATTAATAATATATCATGTAACTGCTCAAGTCCTCTACAACTCTAGTGTTAAACTCTAAATATTCCAATTCTATATTATTAATGATTGCCCGCAAGTTATTTCAATGTTTCACCTGAAAATCCACCAACACAAGTAGTCAGAAAGATCCATCCAAAAGAACAATGATTTAATGAATCAAAAAGAAAACCATACTATATATCTTTAACATAATGTATATTTTAAAATATATTTATAAATTAATTAAAATATAAAATTATTTTAATTTTAATTTATTTTTATATTTATCAGTACAACCTAATCTTTTGCTATTAAACTATATTCACATCTCTATAGGCTTATCAGTTTGAATTTAGACTGGGCCAAGTTAGATAATTGGATAAAGCCGAGGTGATTCCTCTTAATTTTATTAAGTAGATAACCTGATTATCATCTGAAAATTTACTTTGGACCACGTGAAATTTAGTTAAAGTTGTTTGTTTCAAGCATCTCTATGTATGTGGATGTGGGTGTGGGTGTAGTGGCTATGCAAAAAGGCACCATGATAAAGATAAGGTTGAATTGCCATTTTTTTAAAATATAATTATATTTTATTTCAATACAATGATTTATTTACATTACATTATCCTTCCTTAAAAACATAAATATTTAAAAACATAAATATCTAAATATTTAGATAAATTTAACCATCATATTACACCAAAATATCATTAAATTAAATAATTATTTATTAAAAAATAAAAAATAAAAACTAACAATCGGCTAAACCCTATGTCTAGTCATGATAGGCAAAGAGCATCCTACAATGTAAACATCCTTAGTACAGGTATGCTAAGTTCCGCCATAATAAGCAACGTAGGCATAGTGACTGCTCATGAAAGCACGAGATTCCGGGCAAAGGAAACACCAAGTGCGATTGCATTCAAAATCAAGTACGCTTAAGTCCTAGAAATGTAAATTGCATGAAATGGAAAAGAAACACATTGGAAGAGACACAATCAAATAGAGAAAACACAGCCCTTTCATTAATATCCCTTGATCTCTTGTTACAATGACGTCTCCTCCCTTTTCAGGGGCTAGGAGCGCAAATAGAGTTTGATTACAATCACCGAATGATTCCTCTTTCCGCGTGCCCACGATTGCAATGGGCGGGCCAAGATGATGCCGCCGCTGATGTCGATGAGTTCTTCACCTCTAGCCGCTTCTCCCGCGAACAAAGAAACAACCAAGATGTCGTAGCACCCGCCGCAAATGAAAAGCGTTTGCTCTCTAAAACTAACGAAATATGCATGTAAATATTTGCCTGAAACAGTGAATACAATGAATCCAAATTGCTTCAAAACTTGACAGAAGGTAAGAAAAGTTACCAGAAGGCCACTGCCACTGAGACAATCGGCCAATCTGCTTTCCATTGGAAATCGTCCCTGGGTGGGACGATTTTTGACTGTAAATCGTCCCTGGGTGGGACGATTTCTTCTATGTTGGGGAAGCCGAACTGACACGCTCCAATGTCGACTCCCGAGGTCTCCAAAACACCTGCAGACAAGGGGGTTATGTAATTGGGGCCATTTTGGGACGACCCAGATGGTCGGATTCTCCCAATTTGGCCTCTATCTTCGGGAATTTGATGTCGCCACCTGCAAGTTAGCGAAACGACAAAGCAACACAAAACATCCTAGAATCTGACCAAAAGTTACAAAATTGCAGCTATGGATTAATCAAACCTAATAACACAAAATGCAATCTAAAAAATAATCTAAAATGCTCAAAAACTAAAAATAGGACTTGGGAGGTGCGGGGGTGCCCAAGTGGGCCTCCCACCGTTGGCCCTCGATTTTGGAGCCAATCCACTAGGGATGGGCCCAAAACCTTTTAGGATTGGGGGTCGGCGAATTGGTTGGTTCAGTGTGTCCATGCGTTGGATTTGGGTAAGGTTCGAGCTTCCAAAGGCCACCCAACAACCTCCCTTGCAAAAGAGATTGGTGGATGTGGGAAGGTGAACCAAAAGGGATGCAAGTGGGTCTTCAACTCGGCAACACTTCGTTGCTTGAAAACTCCTTCAACCTCTCTGTTTTGGGTGAGAAAAGTCCCACCTTTTATAGACCCATGGGGTCTCTTTTGGGAGGGAAGCACAAATGCCATGTGTTGGTCATAGGCGCCATGTGGCGCCTTGTCTTCCCATGAGGGAGGGGAGTCCTCCATTGACTTGAGCTTTGATAAATGCTTTTTGTAACAGTCTTCTAACGGCCCCTTTGTCCACTTACACACGCGTGCAAGGCAGGAGTCCTTAACTGACTGTTCTGGGCTGCCACTTGGCCTCATTTGCCTTTTTGCCCGTTAAACTTGGAAATCGTCCCACCCAGGGACGATTTCAGAAATCGTCCCTGGGTGAGACGATTTCAATTCAGAAATCGTCCCTGGGTGAGACGATTACTAGGCAAAGTGTCTAAGTGTGCCAAATTGCTTCTTGACCTCACAAAATTGCTATGAAAGTGGTTAAGACCACTGTTTGACCTCTGAGGGCTGCCCTGGGGGCTGTGTTTGTCAAAGCGATCATTGTTTGCAATCACATAATCGGATTGGTGCTGTTTTGGTGTCTACAGATGCCCCTTTTTGGGAAGCGCTGTGGGTGACGCAGTGCTGAGCAAAAATAGATAACCAAAGCACTACTGATTAGGGTTTCTTGGTAACCTAACCAACTTTTGATGCCCCAAGTATGGAAAGGGCATGCATTCTTGAATCCTTGCTTTTGACGAGCTAAGGAATTTGATTTCAAGTATTAACCTGTTTTGGTGAGGTGTGACTTGAACTTAGACATTGATCAGTCATGAACAAGTGAAGGGCATTTTTATCCTCATGGGGAACCTTGTGTTCATGATTCACGAAATGCCAAGTGTTTGATTGATTTGATTGTTGCTTGTTTATCGCCCCAAGCAGGAGCGTGATTGTCTTTGTCAATGATTCTTTGAATGCATGTCTTTTTCCTTAATTGGGTGTGTGATTGTTGGTTGGTGACTAAGTGTGACTACCCCCTCAAGCGACGAATCGATGAGGGAATGACCTTTGTGAGAGAAGCGACGAGTCGCTTGACCCAAGATGACTTGTGCAAGGGTGCCTTTAGAGGGTTTACCGTTAAGCGTGTGCAATTTTTCCAACATTTGGACCTGTTTTTGGTGGGTGTTAACCCTTTTGGTGATGCCAAAATGAGGTGAAATCATCGAAAATCTAACTTCCCGTGGAGCGGTCCGGCTATTGTAGCCTTCTTAGGGAAGTAGGAGAGCGATAATTTGGACCTCGACATCTATTTTCTTTGCCTAGAGGTTAAGTGCATGAGCACTTATGTCTGGCAATGTTTTTCTGTGTTTTTGTTGAATTTTGTACTGTTTTTGTTGTTTTTTGTGACACCATTTGGGGATTAAATTGTCTGCAATCCGTCTGCCCGTGGAGCGGTCCGGCTACGTTAGCCTTCTTGGGGGGTAGGATATTGACATTTTGTAACGCCAATGCGTATTTTGTATGCCGGAATGTCAAGTGCAACAACACTCTTATTAGGCAAATTTATTTTTTTGTTTTTAGTTCATTTTTGTTGATTTTTTGTTGTTTTGACTTTTTGGTCGGAAATCGTCCCTGGGTGGGACGATTTCAACTTTAGAAATCGTCCCTGGGTGGGACGAGCGCTGACTAGAGCGCTCGTCCCACCCAAGGACGATTTCCAGTTGGTAGGCCTATTTAAGGCCCAAAACTTGGATTTGGGCTCATTTGTGTCATTTTTTTTTCTTGCGATTTGGTAGCTCTGGGAGGAGGAGGTAATTCTGCGAAGCGAAGCGCTGCCGGAATTCCCTTTGTCATCATGAGTGCGCAAACTGGTTCGAGCGGCGGAGCGGAGGCGAAATCCGTAAGTGCTCCCTAGAGTTTATTCTTGTAATTGATGATTTGATTTGAATTTTTTTTTTTTTGTTTATTTCTTTGTTTGAAATAAAATTTAGATCTTGACACTTAGTTATTTCTTTGTATTCAATCATTTAAGGTTAGAAACCCTAGATCTGAAAGATTTATTTTTGAATTTTTGTGTTGTTTTTTTTGTAATTACTCAGTTTAGGTTAGGAACCCTAAATCTGAAAAATTAGTTTTTGAATTTTTTTTTTGTGTTATTGTTTTGCAGGTTAGGAGCCGGTACCGTGTACCTGCCGCATTTGCTGAGGCGCGATCGGCGCTGACTGATGTTGACTGGCAGTGGCTTGATGCCCTTGGGCTCAAGCAGGTGGCTCGACTGGAGCCTGTGGTCCCGGATCGGGCCTATCTCGACGGCCCCGATCAAAGTTTGGGATCCACGGACCAACACTTTCCATCTTCCGACAGGGGAGATGACCGTGACACTGGAGGACGTTTATCGGCTGCTTCGGATTCTGATAGATGGATTGCCTATTAGGACATCACCGCGTGATCATCGGACTACTGTACTGACGAGATGTTTTGGGCATGCGGAGCGGCTGGGTGTAACGAACCCAGTGGAGACAATCGAGGTGGATTGTCAGGCTAGCAAGGATTTTTGTTAGCTGGTGGCAGGAGAGGGGGGTGTTAGGAGTGAGGCACGCATTCTTGATGGGCCTCATTTCTAACATGCTTCTACCTGATTCGTCAGGCGGGAGGTTCCCGTGGAACCTGCTGGAGTTGGTATGGCAGTTGGTAGAGTGCCCGATAGAGGCACCACTGATTTATGGATGGGGACAGACATTGTTGGCACAGCTCTACGGGGAGCTGTACGGCGTTCGCTGTCGGCAGCGGAAGGGGGTGAGTTGCAGTTATCTTCTTCAGGTCGGGGTTGGCAGCACATAGCAGTGGAGAGGCCGACCGGGTTACCGTGGACGACGCGGGCGGTGATGGATGACGATGAGATTGGCTATGCAGCTTTGTGGCGGCGGTCTACGGAGCAGGGGCAGAGTCGGCGATGGGCAGGTGCCGTTGAGCACTACACTGATGCCTTTTCTCGGCTCACTCTGGGGGAGGTGTTTTGGCATCCTTATCGGGACTGTCCAGGCTGGGTTGAGGATGGAGAGTGGCTCCGACGGGTACGGAGGGAGCGGTGGTTGACTGGGCGGCACGGGACGGAGCATGAGTTCTTTCCGTACCGCCGGGTTACACGATAGTTTGGGGTGCGTCAGGGGTTGCCTGGTGAGCCCGTGGTCTATCGACGATGGGGGGATGAGAGGGATCTGGAGCCACCGGTCACCGCGCCATTGGGCGAGGATTCTGATGCAGTGATTGAGGTTCCGGATGTGGATGACATCGGGACTACCACTGAGTATGATTCGTGGTGGGTACTGCGGCGTTGGAGAGGAGAGGGGCCACTGGGAGGCGCGGAGGCGGCAGTGGAGGATGCTGAGGCAGCAGGGGGTGATTGGGGAGGTCCGTTGGATGATGCGGACATGGTGGATGTGGGAGATGAGGATGTGGACTTGGGTGTTCCAGAGCAGCCGGATATGCCGGATGTGGAGGAGCAGTTGGAGCCTGAGCAGGCTACTGTCCCCGCGAGTCCTATGCGTCCGGCAGATACAGAGGAGGTGGGGTCGGATGTAGGCGATGAGGTTGCACGACTTACAGAGCTGCTACGGATGCGGGATCTGGAGAGGGATCTTCTACGGGCTCAGTTGGCAGAGCGGGATAGAGTTTTGGCACAGCGCGATGATGCATTGTCTATCTATCATCGACGGGAGGTAGAGTGGTGTCTGTACCGGATAGACTTGGAGAGGGAGGTCATCCACCTTGGCGGGCGGCTCCCTGAGCCTTCGATCAGCAGATCTTCTCGACGGACGAGGGATAGTTTGACTGAGCAGTCAACATCATCTCGTCGCAGGCGGTTAGATGAGGGGGGTGGTAGTAGGCATGATGCGGGGGCTAGTAGTAGCCGCCCTGCAGGGTCCCGTAGGACCCACACCACGGGGGGTAGTTCCCGTCGCACCGATCCCCGCGTGATCATGGTGGTAGATGCCTTAGGTTGGGTTTTTGGATATGCTTGCGAGGTTTGAGGACCGATTTTGTAGCCTACGGGCATCTTTTTTTGACGATATATATATATACCGGTTTTATTTTTGGTTTTGTACATGTGATGATGTGATTTTTGTTATGCATGTTTATTCATTTTGATGAATGCAGATGTTATGATGAATGCAAATGTTTTAGATGTCTATGTGATATGCAAATTGAAATGGATGAATGATATTTGTGGTGATTGCACTGTAGGCTGTTTAAGAAGCTCTTTATTTACATGATTTTTTCTGTTTTTGTATTTTCTGATGGTATCATAAGGATGATAAGTAGCGCAGATGGTTTTGGAATGAATGTAAGGTTTTCTGAGATTCAGACAGTTTTAACTCACTATCCATGACTGTACTTTATCTTACAAGACTTTTGAACAAGGTATGAATCGGACCTGTTTTTGACCAAGTTATTTAACATCCCTGTGTGTGCAATTGAGTTCATTTAGTGGTATTTGTTAGGATACCGCCAGCTGCTAATGGGCTTTCAACCGAACCTCGTACCGAGGATCACCTAATTAGCTCCACGAATTCCTTTGTTGTATGTACTAAGATTAATCTGCGTTGTAATCCAGGATGCCATAAGCTAGCTCATCCACATGCAAACATTGATCTGTACGCAAGTTAATGTGACAGATATATCGTCATGCGGGAGGTTTACTTCTTATCGATAGGCTATCAACCAAATTGGTACAAAAGCTTGCCTTATGACCTACAGAATGCTGAGAGTTCCAGGGATTCAAGGTCAACTCCCTTCTTTTCTTCAATTGTATTGGGATACTTGCTCTTTTGTAGTGATAAGATCACTGTTTATTTTGATTTGTTTTTCTTTTGAGCAAGGGATTGGGGATATGGAGTGATGAAAATCACTGTTGTTTGTGCCTTTTGATGTGTGCACTATAGTTTGTCAAATTTGGAGTTTTGACATTTTGCAAATTTTTGTGTTTTGCAACTGTTGAGAACTTTAGGGATTCTTAGGGAATTGGGTAGGGAGGATGCTTGTCCTTTTGCCAACTCTCAGCATTCTAGGGGTCATTCGCACAGGGGGATGAGCAAGATAACCGTTTCGCTTGTGGTGACCTAGATTATTTTGCAGGTTTCGTCTTTCGTTCACACAATTTTGGGAATTTTAGTGTTTTGATTTGTGTTGGGATGTTACGTAACAAGGTGTATTTCAAGTATGACTCTACCTTCGTAAAATCTGTTCGACTTGGTACACTACATGGCTAAAGAGGAAAATGATGACTGAATCACCGAAACTCTTGGTACATTCCCAGACCACTGACTGTAGTGTGGTAAAAGTTATGCTTGGTGTTTTTGTTGTTTTTGATGAATTTGAGTATGCCTAGAATTGAGATGCAAATCTTTGTTGTTTTTGATGATTTTTGTTGTTTTGTTTTTGTTGAATTTATTGATTTTTTTTGACAAGATTGCGATAATCTTGGAGCTTTTTGGTGACCAAGAGATTGCGATAATCCTTGGAGCTTTTTGTTGACCAAGAGATTGCGATAATCCTGGAGCTTTTTGTGTTGACCAAGAGATTGCGATAATCCTTGGAGCTTTTTGGGTTGACCAAGAGATTGCGATAATCCTTGGAGCTTTTTTGGATTGACCAAGAGATTGCGATAATCCTTGGAGCTTTTTGGGTTGACCAAGAGATTGCGATAATCCTTGGAGCTTTTTGGGTTGACCAAGAGATTGCGATAATCCTTGGAGCTTTTTTGGATTGACCAAGAGATTGCGATAATCCTTGGAGCTTTTATGTTGGATTGTAATCCTTGGTTTTTTTTTTTTTTTTTTGGTATATGGCTTTCTTAGATATGAAATGGTCGCAAATGACTGATATTCAAGGGTTCTGTTTCCTTGATACCGTCAAGAGAAGCTAGCTTGTACGTTCCCGGTCCTATTTTGCTATCAATGACATAAGGACCTAGCCAATTTGCCGCGAATTTGTCTCTCATATGGGACGGCAAATTAGAGTTTTGTTGGTTTTCCTTCAGAACCAAATCACCAACCCGAAAGTCTCTTAGGTGAACTTTCATGTTGTAAGCTCTCTTAAGCCGCTCTTGATAGATACGTAAGTGCTCGAGAGCATTAACGCGTCTTTCGTCAAGCAACGTAAGTTGGTCTAACCGGGCCTGCCGTGCAGTGTCATCATCGATGAATTCCTGCATTGATATGCGGAGGGAAGGAATTTCCAACTCGAGAGGCATTACTGCCTCTGAGCCATACACTAGTGAAAACGGAGTTGCCCCAATGGGCGTCCGAATACTAGTGCGATAAGCCCAAAGGGCAAGTGGGATTTGTATGTGCCAATCCTTATGACTGTCTGCGACGGTCTTTTTAAGGATGGCGACTAGCGTTTTGTTTGACGCCTCTGCTTGCCCATTTGCTTGCGGATAATAGGGTGTTGAAAATCTGTGCTGAATTTTGTACTTTGTGGTTAAAGCACGCACGTCTTTGTTCTTGAATGATGGCCCATTATCCGAGATTATTTTGGATGGAATACCAAAACGACATATGATGTAATGCAAAATGAACTCCGCAATGCGGGGTCCTCGTCGTAGAGGTTAACGGAATTGCTTCCACCCATTTGGTAAAATATTCTGTGGCCGTTATGATAAACGTGTGACGGCCTCGACGATGCAGTGGGAGATCTTTCCGATTAGATCGAGGCCCCACTACGAAAATGGCCAAGCAGACCGGACTGTCTCGTAGGGCCCGGGAAGGTGCGTGCATTAAATTGGCATGATGTTGACATTTTACGCACCTCTTGACATACGCGCAACAATCTCGCTCTAAAGATGGCCAATAATAGCCCATGCGAAGAATGCGCTTTGCAATGGCCATACCACCGAAGTGGCCGCCACATGTACCGTCATGCGCTTGGGTGATCGCCCAAGTGGACTCTTGCCGGTCCAAGCAACGAAGAAGAATTCCGTCGTAGCTGCGACGATACAAAATGTCTCCTATCAAGACATATTTTGCCGCTTTCTGTTTGAATGTTCGTTTTGCGGCGTGCGTCAATCCAAAGGGTAGATTACCTAACTTGAGGTAGTCTCTTATTGGTAAATACCAGTCCTGTTGATCGGATACCTCGACAGCTTGAACAGCCAATCCCATTTGGAGTTCTTCCCTAACAAATGCCGATTGGGATAGAACTTGTAAGAATAGCGTTGTGTTGCTATTAATGGGAGTGGGGGAGAACAAAGACCCCCAGCTTGGCATGTTTCAAATAGTCTCGGATTCGAAAGAACTTATCCGAAGATGGTTCGATCTCGGATCATGTGGATTCCTCGGCGTCAAGTCTGAGCTTGTGCGCTCCATCGCGGGTTGCGATAAGGTTTTGACCTGAATGGTTGTTATATCACCGGAAAGGTCTTGCGGGATTAGTGACCCTAAGGAGGCCATTGTGTCCGCAAAATGATTCGATGATCGAGGGAGTGCCTCGATGTCATACCACTCAAGTTTTGCCAGGAATTTATCCACGAGGGCTTTATAGGCCTTTAGAACCGGGCATTTGCATTGATATACCCCTTTGACTTGATTGACGATTAACAGCGAATCACCAAAGATGTTCAGTCTTTTGATGTTCATGGCGATTGTCGTCTGAAGACCTAGGAGCAAGGGTTCATATTCTGCATTGTTGTTGGTGCACTGGAAATTTAATTTAAATGACAGGGGCATTGGAGTGCCCTGCGGTGTGAAGAATACAATTCCCGCGCCACCACCTTGCTCGCATTTAGAACCATCAAAAAATAAGGTTATGTCGGCCTGAGACTCAAGCTCTTCATAATCTGGCGATTCTGAGACATGGAAGACCTCATCATCGGGTAGTTCTATGACTAGAGGCTGATCGTCTTCAAGAGGAGCCTCTGCTAGTTGATCGGCTATGACTTGTCCTTTTATAGATTTTTGCCCAATAAACTCAATGTCAAATTCCGTCAACAACATGATCCATTTCGCCGTGCGGCTACTATGATAAGTACGACTCATCATGTATCGCAATGGATTCTCCTTAGACACAACATACGTCGTGTTGCTCAACATGTAATGGCGTAGCCTCTTGGTAGCAAACACCACTGCCAAGCAAAGTTTCTCAACGTATGCATAGTTAAGTTCGTAATCGACTAGGGTGCGGCTAAGATAGTAAGTAGCCTGTTCTTTGTGAAGTTCATTCTTCTGGGCTAGCATTGCACCCAGTGCCACCTCAGTAGCCGAGATGTATAAGTAGAACGGCACACCTGGTCTATGCGGTGCCAATACCGGCGGCGAAGCCAAGTATTGTTTGATTTCGTCAAAGGTCGATCGGCACTCGTCATCCCAATGAAATGTGACCCCCTTGTACAATAGTTTGTTCATTGGTCGGCATTTGTCAGATAATTGCGCTATGAAGCGTTTAATCGACGCGACCTTTCCTTGCAGACTTCTGAGCTGCTTGATAGTGGTTGGGGGAGCCATTTCAAGGATTGCCTTGACTTTGTTTGGGTCCACTTCGATGCCTCTCTTGGAGACTATAAAACCCAAGAGTTTTCCGGATGTGACGCCGAACACGCACTTCTTGGGATTCAGTCCGACCTTATGCTCTATGAGGCGATCGAGAATCTTGCTTAAGTCACCGAGATGATCTGAGCGCAAGAGAGACTTGGCTAACAAATCATCCATGTAATCTTCCAAAGTTTTGTGCATGTAATCGTGGAAGATATACGTCATAGCACGTTGGTATGTAGCGCCAGCGTTTTTAAGGCCAAAAGGCATGACCTTATAGCAAAATGTCCCCCAAGGCGTTGTGAATGCCGTTTTGAGTTGGTCTTCAGGATTGATACGAATTTGATTGTATCCTGAGAAACCGTCCATTAGGGAGAGCATTTCGTGACCTCGCCGTAGCGTCTACCAATGCGTCGATGCTTGGCAAGGGGAAATCATCCTTAGGACTCGCTTTGTTTAGGTCTCGAAAGTCGGTGCATATGCGAATCCTCCCGTCGGGCTTCTTGACGGGAACCATGTTGGACAACCATGGCGGATAATCCACGCAGATGACAAATTGTGCATCCAACAGCTTTTGCAATTCGTCTTTGACCATCAAGGCCACCGTTGGGTGCATCTTTCTTAGTTTTTGCTTTACAGTGCTTGATTTTCGGATCAAGCGTTAAATTGTGCATGACTAGCTACGGGTCTAGTCCTGGCATATCTTTGTACGACCATGCAAAAACCTCCTTCTTTTCTTTAAGAAGGGCAATGTAATCGGCTTGCTCCTCGGGGGAAAGGCTTACCCCTAGCTTGAGAATCCGTGGATTCATTGGATCTCGTGCCGATGTCCACGTCGCTCGTCTCTTCGACCGACATGTGAGATCCGTCCTCCAACCGATGTGGAGTTGGGATTAAATGGATATCATCAACCGAGTTAAGATCTACGTTTGGAACCTCGGGTCCCTCTTCAGCTTGAAAAATATCCCGAGTTGTCCTTGGGGTAAAATGAAGCATTTCACCGAAAGGCCAATACTCGATGGTGACAATGGTGAATTGACGCGATCCCAGCCGATGGCATCCATGTCTAGATGCAATGACCGTGATGGATCGGTCGGATTGCGGATGGGTGTGGTCAAATCAATGGAGATCATGTGGATGGAATGAATTTGGTCTCCGTAACCACGGGTGTGATGACTTGATTCTTTTAGATGTTCCCTATACTCCGGATCCGGCTCTACGGGAACAGGCACGAATGGATCCTCTCTAGGTGCAAATTCATCTCTATGTGTGAAAAGGAAGGCGGGGTCTTCCCTCGGCATCGCTGTCCCGATGGGATCTCGAGGTGGACGATGCTCATCTTGAATTTGGAGCCATAGGCCTAACACTTGGTCCCACCTCACCGGGTCTACGTGCCATTCATGTCCTAACCGTATACCCATTTGTCCCATTAGATCTTCATGAGTTAGAGCGCGGTGATGTCGTCGCGCATGTCTGAGATAGTCCATTTCGCTTTCGTCTTCCGAATCGCTTTCATAGATACAAAATTTTTCATCCTCTTCAGGATCTCGTTGCTTGCGACATTGAGGACTCTCCCTGTTCCAGTGAATTAATCGGGTCCCATTGCGGTTGTTCCACTCTTAGTGGAGGGACCTGATTCTTTTGAGATTGTGTTATTTCGTCCGGAACCTCTAAGGGGAACAGCTTTAGAAAAATGTCCGGCAACCGTTGTTGTTCTCTTTGAGGATTGCTCTCTGAACTTTCACCTCTCTCTAGCAAAGGAGAGGGATTATTGCTATTTCCAGGGGTGTTTGTAGACCATGGGAGATAATCCCCTAATGTGTATTCTCGTGTTTGGATTGGCGTACGGGTCTTGTGCCAATCCCCCTTGTTGCCTATTTCTAGGCCTTGCATATTTTCAACCAAGATGTCTAATGGCAGGGGATGGTTGAACCCTACCCCTGACTTGTCATATGGCATCTGATATCTTGGTTGGCAAAGGATCCACATCCCTTGCTCATATCTGCCTAGCCCATACCCATGCCAATTGCATTGTTCGAGATATTTTAGGGCAAATTCTGGGTTCGACAGATAATTGATGTTTTCGACAAAAGGCTCTTCATCTGTTTCCTTTTGTTCGCATGGTTCATAACCATGATCAAGGCCCCCATACACAAAATTCGTTTGGTTCGGTGGGTAGCCTAGAGGGACGATTGTTCCAATGGGAAGGCGAGGTCTTCCCATGTCTTGTACTGACTCCAATGTGGGGGTTGCCACAACATTTTGCACTAAGTATTCCCCAGGCCCGTACTTGCCATCTCAACAGTGATTGTTGATGATTGGGTAGGAGGAAACGGTAGTCCTTCCTGAGTCCATTCCATGTTTGGTGGTTCAGGAATCTTGGTTTGCGTTGCGTTGGGCGCTTCCTCTGTTGATATCGCTGAAATCGTGGGCAACCCCTCTTCTAGAGGCTTAACCTCTTCCATGATTTGCTTTCCCTTGTCCTTCTGTTGGGCCACGATAGGTGGCGTTGATGATGAAGGAGTAGGTGATGAAGTCTCACCTGGTTGGGATTTTGCCTTGTTGGCCACCAATGGTACTTGCGGTATCGGACCTCGTTTAGATGGATTTAATTGAAAATCCAAATGCGTTGATGGGAGGGTCGATTGAGGTATGAATTGTACCGCATTGCAATACTTGAAGGGCTCTAAGTCCATTGGGACTACATGTATTTGCCCTTCATAGGCATACTTCAAGCACCGGTGTGCGATCGAGGGGACACACTTCATGTCCCCGATCCAAGGCCGCCCTAGCAAGATATTATAAGCCATTTCGCCTTCCAAAGACATGGCACAATGTGGGTATTGACTTTTGTCCTACCTGTATAGGCAGAACAACCGTGCCGACTGTCGAGCAAATTGCATCGTTAAAAGCTCGCAGTGTGTACGTGGAAGCGGTGATGTGAGAGGTCGGCGTTTTAAATGTTTCAACGCTGCAGTGGTTATAATGTTACTGGACGAGCCAGTATCTATCAAGACTCTCTTGTACGGGATCCCGTTGACCCGCGCGATAACGTGCAGGGGTGGATCCGGCATGTCATTTGATATCGTTTTGACCTCGTCTTCTCTGAATGTCCCACGAAGGCGTTGAAAGAATTTGCTTCGTGGGGTTGTACTTCAATGGATTTTAAAATGTCCATAAGAGCTTCTCTATGGGGAGCCGATTGTTGAATAAGCTCGTAGATGGACAGCCTAGCCGACGTGGTCCGCAAACTCGCGTGAGTTTGGTTCGTATCGTGACCTCGGGTCTAGGCGGAGGTAACTGCGTTGGGCGTTGTTGAGGCTACGATGTCGACGGAACTTCCCTCGTAGCTACCTCAGGGGCAACTGCTGGGTATCTTCTGTTCCTTGTTACAATGCTAATCATTCCCACAAATCCTTGCACGGGAAGATCTTGTCGCACCTCGTTAATCTGGAGCGGTTTTGTCTGTGCCTCGTGGGCAGGCAAGGGGTCCTTGAATACCCCCATTTGTTGGTTGTTTGGTGCGATGGGGTTGTCCACGACCAATGTTCTATTATCGATCAAATCCTGGACTAGTTCTTTGAATTTCCAACACCCATTTAGGTCATGTCCTCCGCGCCTATGGAATCTGCAATACAATTCCTCCCTATACCCCCTAGGCTTGGGAATGTTAGGGTCAAAAATTTGGATTTCTGGCAGAGTAACTAAATTTTCCGCTGACAAGCGGTCAAATAAGGAGTCCCTAGACTCCGCATACGGGGTGAATTGTCGCCTAGGGCGACGCTGCTGATACTGCTCCTATCTTCTGTTATCTCTTTCGTAAGCAGGAGGCACTGCCTGGTAGTTAGCCTTTTGAGGCTACGTTTCTTGCACAGGCGCGGGGACATTTATCGCAACTTGGTTGATTGCAGCGTGTTGTGGTTGCGTTGTCCCAATTTTAGTGGTTTTATTCCACTCTTTCTTCTTAGGCTTGGCAATTGCGCCTTCGCCTATCTTAATCTCTTCTATGACTCTGGCTTGCGCCAAAGCTTCTTCTAAGCCGTCGTATTGTCGCAGTAATAATAGACCGGAGATTGATTTTAAGCAACTTTTTGCGAACATTTGCGTGAGGTCCGACATGGGAGGACGGTAGGGTAACTTAGAAAGCAAAGCTCTCCATCGGTTCTCGTACGCCACCATTTTTTCCTCCTCAAATTGTTTAAGGCTAGCAAGATCACTAAGTGATGCCTTCTTCCTTGTGTTGAAGGCGAAACGTTCAAGAAACGCATCTACTAGCTGATCTAAGCTGCTTATGCTGTGTTTGGGCAGTTGTGTGAACCAATCCGAGGTAGGGCCTACGAATGTGGTTATGAATGTTCTAAGCAATAATGCGTCATTATCTTGGATGCCGAAGCATTGGCTTAGAAATCGTGTAACGTGTTCCTGTGCGTCCTCTTCACCTTTAAAAACTGCCAATTGAGGCAACTTGAAGTGTTCGGGGTAAAGAGGTGTAGGCACTAAGGGATGCACCGGATTATTGCGGAGTAGACGTAATGTGGGCTTTTGATGCCCAACAGCTTTTGTCTCCACAGACTCCAAACGCTCCAATAGCGCTTGGTATGCATCGAAAGATTTTATTTCTTCCTCTCTTGTTCGCTCTTGTTGCAAGTTACGGTAAACCGGAGGCCTATGGAGGGGTGGCCGAATGGCATCCTTCCCCGCCTTGATGGGGAGTTTCAACATATTCTTCTTCTGGTTCATACTCCTCGTAAAATTCTTGAGGAGTCTCTAGGCGAAACCTGCGACCCTGATCAAGCTCTTGCTGAAGGTACCCATCATTGTTTCTGGGAGTTGCCTCCCTCTCGAATCTATGGGGTCTTGGAGGTAGAGCTTGACAAGGTCGTGGAGACCCGTCCCGCACCAACGGATTACGCCTCTCATACCGTTCAGCTCTTTGGATGCGAGGGGTTGGCCCCCTCTCGTGTATTTCATAGCGTAACTCATCCGCTTCGCGTTGCATGCGTTCTTTATCCAAGCGGTATTGATACTCTATCTCTTGACGACTTTGTTTAAGCCGCATGATTTGGGCTTGACGGGTGGTATATCTGGCGACAGCCGGGTCAATTTGATCTACCCTATTTTGTTCAGAAGGTTCAAATGTTCCTCCTATGGGTTTACCTCGGTTTTGATGCTCTAAAATCTCAAGGGGTCACTTCCCTCTGTCGAGGTAGGCGGTATGTGCTCGAGGTTCTGGCCTCAAGGGGTGATCATGATATCCGACTGGTGTAGAAGCATAAGGTTCCCGAGTTGTATGTTGTTGTCCTTGAGGAATGCGATGATCTTCCTCATATTCTCTCTCATAGGTGCGTAAGGGGCAGGTGGAGTTAGGTCGCCCTGTGTGAGGAGCCCTACGCTCCGGATTTGGTCTCTCTGTTCTGATGATAGGTAAAGAAGGGATGCCATATCCACGTTGCCCCTCCAAATGGACGGTGTGCCCGTTTAACGCTTCATCGCGCGGTGGCCACTCATGCCTAACTTCAAGAGGTGATTCTCTATTTATGTCAAGGTCTACATGTAAGGCATCTTCCCGAAAGGGGCTGCTTTGAATAGGCATACCCCACCGAGGATTCCGAATTGGATTCTTTTGTAGGTTTGACCTATAAGGCGGTATGACCAAATCCTCAGGATCGAAGTGAAGGCGACTTGCGCCCGCTTTTTGTGTACCTTCCGGAGCTTCTCCCCTTGATTGGGCTTGATCGCGGGTGTACACCATTGCGGTGCTTCTATGCTATCTAAATAAGTTTTTATCTCGTTTTTATGATTTTCTCTTTTTTTTGTCTACACTGAGCGTAATTAAACACACACATTCACAAAACCGTGATTATCTCTTTTAAGGATTATTGGTGTGCCCTAAACCGGTTTAGTGCATTTTGATGTTTTGTTTTGTTTTTGTAGGTTTTGTAGAACGTTTAAATGCATCATGTAGGCTCTTATAACTCCAAAAAGGTCGCCCCTTCAATATACCAACCAGGCCGATATACCAACCTCTCTATATACCCGCCCTTACGAGAGGGAGACTATAGGTACGTGAGAGCAGAAGGTACGTGGTACGTAGGCGGTACGAAAGGGGGATTGTCCCGTTAATGGCACCTACCATAGAAAACTTATCCTCGCGCGCATGGGAATCACCCCTGCTACGCTCGGTCTGTCTTCGTCAGGATTTACGCCTAACAACAGTTGACAATCAGGAAATGGATGCAAATCAAGCCAAGGTGGTGATTAAATCCACCAATGGTCTTGATCAAGGGCTGGGGTCTTACGACCAGCTCCTTGGTTTAAAATTGTTTCGTGGAGTGTGTGAGGTTCATTTTATCCAACGAAAATGAAACATGCATGAATGACTTTTCCTAAGCAATGCAAGCTAAAATGAAAACAATCAAAGAAACAGAAATGAAACAGAAAATTTCAACAGAGATGATAAAATCCCTACCTCTTCTCTCGCTGCTCCAGTTGCCTCTGAATTTCTGCTCTAAAAAGTTGCAGACAGAAAATCGTCCCTTGGTGAGACGATTAACAGAACGTAAATCGTCCCCGGCAGAGACGATTTTAAAATCGTCTCAGGGTGAGACGATTTCAGAACAGAAATCGTCCCTTGCAGAGACGATTAACAGGCTGCAAGAAAAATGTACCTGTAAAACACAAAACACAAAAACCCAATTAGTTTTTTTTGTGATATTAAAAACAGGGAACAAGTCCCACCGTGATCGCCACTGAAAGCACGAGATTCCGGCAAAGGAA
This sequence comes from Wollemia nobilis, assembly GCA_028583015.1. Lineage (NCBI taxonomy): Eukaryota > Viridiplantae > Streptophyta > Pinopsida > Araucariales > Araucariaceae > Wollemia > Wollemia nobilis. Next base: position 6,757,990 of record JAQPPZ010016858.1, on the reverse strand, counting down.
ACACCAAGTGCGATTGCATTCAAAATCAAGTACGCTTAAGTCCTAGAAATGTAAATTGCATGAAATGGAAAAGAAACACATTGGAAGAGACACAAGCAAATAGAGAAAACACAGCCCTTTCATTAATATCCCTTGATCTCTTGTTACAATGACGTCTCCTCCCTTTTCAGGGGCTAGGAGCGCAAATAGAGTTTGATTACAATCACTGAATGATTCCTCTTTCCGCGTGCCCACGATTGCAATGGGCGGGCCAAGATGATGCCGCCGCTGATGTCGATGAGTTCTTCACCTCCGCTGCTTCTCCTGCGAACAAAGAAACAACCAAGATGTCGTAGCACCCGCCGCAAATGAAAAGCGTTTGCTCTCTAAAACTAACGAAATATGCATGCAAATATTTGTCTAAAACAATGAATAACAAATGATTCCAAATTGCTTCAAAACTTGATAGAAGGTAAGAAAAGTTACCAGAAGGCCACTGCCACTGAGACAATCGGCCAATCTACTTTCCACTAGAAATCGTCCCTGGGTGGGACGATTTCTGACTGTAAATCGTCCCTGGGTGGGACGATTTCTTCTGTGTTGGGGAAGCCGAACTGACACGCTCCAATGTCGACTCCCGAGGTCTCCAAAACACCTACAGACAAGGGGGTTATGTAATTGGGGCCATTTTGGGACGACCCAGATGGTCGGATTCTCCCAATTTGGCCTCTATCTTCGGGAATTTGATGTCGCCACCTGCAAGTCAGCGAAACGACAAAGCAACACAAAACATCCTAGAATCTGACCAAAAGTTACAAAATTGCAGCTATGGATTAATCAAACCTAATAACACAAAATGCAATCTAAAAAATAATCTAAAATGCTCAAAAACTAAAAATAGGACTTGGGAGGTGCGGGGGTGCCCAAGTGGGCCTCCCACCGTTGGCCCTCGATTTTGGAGCCAATCCACTAGGGATGGGCCCAAAACCTCTTAGGATTGGGGGGTCGGCGAATTGGTTGGTTCAGGTGTCCATGCGTTGGATTTGGGTCAGGTTCGAGCTTCCAAAGGCCACCCAACAACCTCCCTTGCAAAAGAGATTGGTGGATGTGGGAAGGTGAACCAAAAGGGATGCAAGTGGGTCTTCAACTCGGCAACACTTCGTTGCTTGAAAACTCCTTCAACCTCGTCTGTTTTGGGTGAGAAAAGTCCCACCTTTTATAGACCCATGGGGTCTCTTTTGGGAGGGAAGCACAAATGCCATGTGTTGGTCATAGGCGCCATGTGGCACTCTTGTCTTCCCATGAGGGAGGGGAGTCCTCCATTGACTTGGGCTTTGATAAATGCCTTTTGTGACAGCTCTTCTAACGGCCCCTCTGCCCACCCACACACGCATGCAAGGCAGGAGTCATTAACCGACCGTTCGGGCTGCCACTTGGCACCATTTGCCTTTTTGCCCGTTAAACTTGGAAATCGTCCCACCCAGGGACGATTTCAGTAAATCGTCCCTGGGTGAGACGATTTCAATTCAGAAATCGTCCCAGGGTGAGACGATTACTAGGCAAAGTGTCTAAGTGTGCCAAATTGCTTCTTGACCTCACAAAATTGCTATGAAAGTGGTTAAGACCACTGTTTGACCTCTGAGGGCTGCCCTGGGGCTGTGTTTGTCAAAGTGATCAGTGTTTGTAGTCACATAATCGGATTGGTGTTGTTTTGGTGTCTACAGCTCATAGATAAGAAGAGAGGTAAAGATATTTGTAAAACCTATTAACATAGTTTCAAATATATGTGGGAGTGTATTGTACTGGCTGCTTGCAGGTAAGTAAAGAGGTACCAAAATTAAATCTGACAAGTGACTTTTTTATTTTTTCATTTTAATATGAGACATTTTCTCATCATGTTATTATTTTTCATTTTAATCTAATGACCTACACTGAAGTTTGAATAAGCTCATCGTTATACTTAAAATGGCTATTCCGTCATAGCGAAGGGCTATCCCACAACAATAACAGGCTTAAAACAATTGCAATCCTAAGTTCAGCCATGGCAGACAATAATCATCTTTCAACGAGAATATGCTTATAACAACAGGTATTCTAAGCTAACTAAATACACGCAAAGAACACTGTCTAACAGAACATGCTTAAAATAAAAAGTTTCATATCTTTTATATATATATATATGAACATGCTCACTCATCATAGGCAAAAATATATATATATATATATATATATATATATATATATATATATATATATATATATATATATATATATATATATATATATATTCTACAATAAGAAATTAATAATTCAAATTTGGTAAAGCCAACTATGTTAATGTCATCTTTTGAAAATATTATTCTATTAAAATGCATATGCATAAATAGTAGAGGTGAAGTTTTGACATAGTGAAGGTTGTTATAAATTAATTTTAGAGTAATTGTATTCATACATAAATTTGAAAAGAATGCTGGAAAACCATGAATAATAAGGCAATGCTATTCTCCATTTTAAACCTTCAAAATTGTGACTGGACCTTCATAGAGACTGACAGAAAGAAAGATGTCACTGGAATTGAAAGCAAGTTTCTAATCATGGAATATGTTGGAAGGGAAAGAATGGGGCTGGGCTTATATAGAAATCGTTGGAGGTTTTGTGGCGACAAAACTAGGTTAAAACCACATTCTAAGAAATGGCCATCAAATACAATCTACAAACTAAATCTGGCAAAATAATGGCATTAAATGAAATGTATAAATGTAAAATGACATTAAATAAGTTAATAGAGATTATGTTGGTGAAGTATTGTAAGTATAAATAGGTATCTAAGTATTAATAGGAAAGTAAATTTTGGTGTATAAAAATGAAAAATATTTCAAAGTTTTGAGTATACAAGAACAATTAAGCCTTTCAAAATTGTAAAGATTTTTTTTGGATTATCATAAACTTTTTATAGATTTAAAATTTAAAATTTTAAGTTTATTATATTTTAATTTTTAAGCGAGTCTCCTTAGTTGTAATTTCAAATTAATTGTTGATTTGTTAAAAAAATATTGATTTAAATAATATATATGATTTTAAATATTTTTTATTTTTCAAAAAAATATTATATAATTATTTAATGTTTGTTTCTAATATAATATAAGATAATTAAGGTTTAAAATTATTTAATATTTGTTTTTAATATAATATAAGATGTGATGATTATATAATATTTTTTTAAAATCAGTTATTATATTTGATTGAAATTTAAGGGTTAATCACTTTTAAACATTAAAATTGATTGAGGTTGGTAGAAGTTTTAGATGCATGTTACTCCTTAAATAAAATATATGATTAAGGGTGGATGTGCTTGTGCTTGCAGCTTAAAAAAATTAAGTTTACATAGGCTTTGACGAGGGGTCCCAATTTCCAATCTCCTCATGTTGAATGAGTTTGAACCTTGAACCTTTTCAAAAAAAGCTCAAAGCCCTTACCACTACAGTAAAATTACAGCTCTTATCCTTTTCCAATGTTGTATGCTTTATATAAATATATAAAATGATTAATAGAAAAACTATCCACATTTATTTACAACAAAATGCTAGTGTCCCTTTAAAAAAGTTTTTTAGAGTTTGTATTGGTTAAAACTTGGAATTGGAGAACTATTTATGTATTAGTTAAATGAATAACTTAAATATTTAAGTTATAAAAATTAAAGAATGATAAAACTTTTAAATGATTAACAATTTGATAAAAGGAAAGTTATATGCTTGCATCTATAAATATAATTAAAGTTTGGTTATTTATAACTATTAAAGCATGAATAGTTGTAATCCTACATAATGAAATGATTTTTATTTTTATTGTAAAAATTGTTTAGTGTTTTATACATAATAATAAATATATGAATGGTAAACATTTTAAACATTTGTTGAAAAAAAATTAAAATGAATCAAAGAAGAATTGGGTGCTTGCATATGCAAAACATAAGTAGAAGTTGATGAGGTTTTTAAATACATAACCATAGGATTTGAAGCATTCTTAAGGGTTGGTAGAGCATTTAAGGAAGCAATAAGATGCATCTCTAAGCTCAAAGGAATAGGAATTATGTGAAAGCACCCATAAACAAAGTAGATGTTTTAGGTAGATAACTATAATTAATTATAGTGATATGTTCCTTAGATTTGAGTGAGTGGTAAAGTCTTCAAACCAATATGTTATATAGATATTTTAGACTTAAGTCAAATAAAATACATTAGATTCATATATTTAAAAATAGTTAACCATGTGATGTGGTCTACCGGCAAGGACGCCACTTGCATTATCGGTGATGTGACCTGGGTTCAATCCCCACGATGGATATGTATATGTATAAGAAGTATTTACTCAATAAAAAAAATAGTTAACCAAATACATTTAAATTTGAAAGTACAACTAGGATTGTTAAATATTTTGAAGAGTAAATAATATGAAGATATATTTTTTACACCATGAAAAAAAAGTATTGATATCGTTACAATATTTAAATATCTAATGATATTTATATAGAACTACACCTAAACCTTTTATAAGGTAATCAACCTGATTTTTAATAACTTTTAGTAGAAACATAACTCAAAACAAAGAATTTAAAACAATAATATTCAATGACATCAACAAGTATAATCCTGTCATGTTCCATTTTAGAGATTAATTATAAAATTTCAACTTGGGGACTTAAAAATAAAATTTTGAGTTATTATTAGATAAATTATATATCTTATTTAAAATTTTATAATATATTAATATTATAGTTAAATTTTGTTGATTTTATCCTTAATTTTATAGTTAAAAGATGCTACCATTGTACCAAAAATAAAACAAAAAAATAAAACATTATATACCATGAATATTTACAAATAAGATTGGGATGGAGGCACTTATCAATAAAAAGGTTAAATTCATAATAAAAGGTTAAGGGTTTACATATTGTTTGTTTAACATTTTCAATATAAAACTCTTATGAAAGGTTATGGTGGGTTGGGGATGCCTAACCTTGAGGGTAGGTTGTAGGGTTTTTTCACATTAACCAAATCTAAAAAAAAAAACATTTTTATTATAAAAAAAAAAAAATCACAAAATAAAAGGAACAACACAAGGGTTTGAACTTTGACATTTTCTTTTTTTCGAAATGTTCAATATTCAAACTATAATATAAATAAGTGTGTGAGAAGATAAATATATGTATAACTATACATAACTAAAAAATAAAAAAATAATTTTTTTTTTTTTTTTATAATGGCTATCATATTATCATTTGATATTATCATTTGAAAGTGGCGTGTTCCTTAGGTTCAAAATGGCTGACAAAATCCTTGTACTATGTCCAAAGCCAATATTATCCAGATTTTAAATTTGCATAAAGAAAAATACATTGAGGTTAGTATATGTTTTAAGAAGAAAACGGAAGGCTAAAAGAAATTTTAGAGAGCACACTATATTCTATATATAAATATCATATTTGTGATTTTTGTTATTTTAAATTGACATGTTATTAGGATTTAAAGGGAATATAAATTGAAAGAATCTTTTTGTGATTATAGGATAATAATATTTTCATGATTTTATTTTCTATTCAATGTCTCATGAAATAGTTTGTGCCATCAAATTCTCAAAAATATATTAGGAATTGAAGGTCTACACAATGTATAACTCAATGTCTCAATAAATATATTTTTCTTTGAAATGCTAATGCACACAAATGCATTTAATAATCACTTTATTCAATTTTTTTTTTAGATCCTCTAAACATTAACAACATATTATAGGTTATGTTTAATTTGTCATATTTATTTTTGTATAACTATATATAGCTTCTAGATGCCTATCAAATTTGTTCAAATGCAAGAAATTTATTTTTTTATTTGATCTTATTGTTTCTTGTTTCTATAAATATTGATATGAAAACATCACAAGTAGATATAAAAAATACTAATAATCAATTAATATATTAATTTATGTATATAGCCATTTAGAGCTACCTAATTTTGTCGTGATTGCTAAAGTATCATAGAAATAGATAAAAGCAATATCTTGTCTAATATGACACCAAATCATTATTATTTATAGTAATATAGATATTATAGATCTTGTTGTACTTTAGGATTCGAGAATTGTTAATAGAACATGCAATTATGTAAGTCTAAAATGCCATAAACTATCTAATTATGATTTGATGGCACATGATGTTTTGGGCTTATACACATGTGTGTTTATGAACATCTTTGATTGCCCCCACAACATGTCATTATGTCATTTAGTGGAAAATTTGATAAACATCCAAGGATGACCCTTTTATATACATTGGGACGTATACACTATTTATCCATTACATTGTTACTGGACCACTAGAGGGTGTTTTAGGCATTAAAGAGGGAGTAACTTTAAAAGCCTAAAATATTTTTTCCATGGGGACTTTTGGTATGTTAAAGAGGGAATAGCTCTAGAAATCCAAAGCATCATTAGACATCCATTAAAATATCAATATACATCCATCAAAATGCCATTGACCATTTAATGGTGACTAAACAACCACTAGTAATTTGGGTTTTCAGAGCTAATCCTTTAATATGTCCAAAATGCCCCTTTGATGGCATCATTAATGATATAATAAATAAATGACGTGAAGATTCCAAACTTGTTAAAGAAGAAATAGTATCAAATTGATATTTTGAGCTTTCAAAACTACTTTTCTTTAATAATCTTGAACTCCCATTCCACTTAGTCATTATGTCAAGGGGCTTTGGGTGAGTTAAAAAGGATACAACTTTAGAAGTCTATAATATGCTATTAGATAGCCAATGTTGTTTTTGACTTCCAAGTTACTCCCTATTTACTATACCCAAAATCCCCTTATGCCCTTTTGAGCATGTTAAAGAGGGAGCAACTCTCAAAGCTCAAAATAGCATTGGTCATTCATTGATCAAATGACTAATAATATTTTAGGCTTCTAGAGTTGTTTCCTCTTGAACATGATTGAAGCCCCCCATGGGCCGCACTACACTATATGGGATTTTAGACATATTAAAGACAAGTAGCTTTAGAATCCTGATAAATTGCTAATAGTTTGAATATGAAGGAGCACTTATAGAATTCCAAAATTCTATTGGTCATCCAATCAATGGAATTTTATGATTCTAGTGCTACTCCCTCTTTAGTATCCCCAAAACCTTGTTGATAAGTTTTTTTTAGGGGTTATTAGGCATGTTAAATAGGGAAACCCTAGAAGCCCAAAATGTCATTGATGTTTTGATTACAATGGGTGACCAATAGTATTTTAGGCTTCTAAGGATGCTCCCTCTTTAACATGCATAAAATCCCCTAGGAATCCTTTCAAGAATATTGAAGATGAAGATGCTCTGAAATCCCTAAATTCCTAAAGTCATCCAATTGTGATCAAAAGTCCAAATATATTTTAGGATTTCAAAGTTGCTCTCTATTTAATATTCCTAAATCCCCTTGAGTGGACCCACTACATTGGGGGGATTTAGATGTGTTAACAAACAAGCAAATCCAAAAGCAAAAATACCTCTAACCATCTAATCACAATTAAATAAATAGTGATGTTTTAGGATTTCAAATTTAGTCACTCCTTAATATGCCCATGTAATATTTTGAAGCTAGATAAAGTAACCACAAGATCTAAAATAAAGTTTCAATAATGAACATATGATAATGGCAATCTATTAAGCATATAAAACTTATAAATAACTTCATAAATAAATCATATAAATGAAACTAATAAATTCTCATAAAAAATATGATCTTTATTGAATAAAGACCTCAAATACATCATACTTCATCACTCTCCATTATGACTATATATGACCAATCACTCTATATATTTTTATATATTTCTATATCTTTCACACCCTCATATACACATATACAAAGGAATGTGACTCTTCATATGGAGCTTTCTTGGCCTTCACTCTTCCTATGACTCTTCATCTTCCTATTCTGTGACACATGTGCATATGAAAAACTATGCACATTTACATTGCCAAAATACTTTGCACACTTGTGCATTTATTACATTGTATAAAGTAAATACTTTCATTCTAATATAAGATACTTTCATAATCTAAAGATGTACCCAAGGTGGTACATTAGCATGTACAAAATGATGTAATATATTCCAACATCCCCTTGTATTACATTATTTGGTTATTGAAGACTTGAGTCTTCAATATGGATCTTTATCTTCTTGTCTTTAATTTACTTTGCATTGTATGCCTCCTTTTTTAGGTTCCTCTTCTTTTGCTTCTTTGTCTTCATTATTAGAATTAGTCTTTATGCCTTCAAGAGTTGTTATGCTATTATCAAATTCTTGCAGAACAACCTTCTCTTTGCCTTTGTCCTTTTCATCACAATTCTTCTTTAGTATAGGGTATTCTATACAATCATTTAAAGCATCATGATAAGATCTTGAGGTAGAATAATTGAAGTATCAATACTGCATGATGATTGAAATATCTTCTCTAGGAAGGATTCATCTATTTTTATTTTCTCTTTAAGTGATTTAATTAATTCTTTATGCTTTACATTCTCTTCTTTGTAATATTGGAATGTAAGTAAAGCCATATATAATACACTTCCAATATCTAGAGAAATTGTAATATCATCCTTTCCATTATCAATTGCTTCAATGATTCTAGCATGAAGATAATATTCCAAGGTTGTAAAGCTTTCTTCTAAAGCTTCACTATAGATCAATTTTGAAGTAAGATCTGTGTTTCCTTTAGACTTTATGAATAAAATATTGATTCCAATTTTCATCACACTTGCCCTTTCTCTTCTAACAATGTTTTCCATATAATTATTTAATGTATTATTTGAAATAGACATCTTTCTTCCTTATATTCCCTTGTCTAAATTCTAAGCTGAATTTGAGTATATGATCAAATTCTAACTTTTAATTCCACAAATCTTGTAGTAGTATAATTCCCTTTGCCTCTTTGTAATTAAGAATAATTTTGATAGAATCTTTGAAGTAGTCTACCTTATGACTCCCTAGTTTAGTTTATCAAACAAATCTTTGATGTAATCTCAAAATCTCTATTCTTAATTTCTCCTTAGTTTTGAATGATAGACTAAGGACAATATTTAAATTGTTGATAACCTTTTACCTCCCTAGTTTCAATATTGTTCTTCAATTCTATGTTTTATAGAAATCCTTGTATCTCCCTAATTATTAAAGAATGACAATATAACTCTTCAAATTCTATTATTCAAAAATAGAAATTTTACCTTCCTCTTATCAATAAAAAATTTGAATGCAATTTAAATATTGCAAATTTTCAAATTTATGTCTCTTATAATTTTTGAATTAGAGACTATATTATCGATGCAATTTTCTTTGTCAAAAACCTTCTATGTTGAATTACTTTAATCTCCCAAATTTAAGAATATAATTTATTCAATTATAAATTTCATAAACTATGTTGATGTTGGATTCCTTATAACTCCAACTCTAGAGATTTAAAAATTCTAAAATTAATATTTGCAAGTTTTATGTATTCTTAATTTGAGGTAGAATACCTTATTTCTCCAAAAGTATCAAATTGCAAATATTTCAATTAGTTTTGTAAACTCAAATATGCAATTTTACAAAACTCCAAAATTATTAATTCAAATCCTAAACTAGTATTCAATATTTTTTAAAAGCTTTCAAATTATAAAATTCAGATTTGTAAGGTTTAAATAATACTTATCTCTCCAATAAAATACTTTTAACTTTTTTTTTTTGGTATAAGGTAGAGGTGGTTATAAGATCCACAAACCTTTTACATAGTCAAAATGGGCTGGTTCTAGCATCAAGCCCGTATAATCAAAATACAAAATAGATCTTTCTAAGACCCACATTAAGCCATACTTAGAGTCCACAGTCCTATACTTGTCACTTGACTATTCAGGATAAAACAAAAACCAAACAACACGTAGCACTTACTAATATCACTAGGTTGTTGTACTGTACACTTGTCACCTCCTAGGCCCCAGCAAATGGGATGCCTTTTCTGCCTAATTCCATCTGTCGGATTACTCATCATCAACCCCTCTGATCTCCTGATGCTCTAACAAGTTTGATCTTAGCTCTTCTCTAGAAGCCAACACCAATAGTTCTTGAGGGAAGTTATCCTTCCAAATTTGCATCTCCCCAACAGAAACTGCAATATTTCCCATTAGATCCACCGCCTGGTTCCCTTATCTGAAGGTGTGTTGGATTTGGGCATTAACCATATGAGATTTATGAATCTTTGCTTCTAGGATAAGCTCCAAGATGGTCCAGTTGGGGTCTTTATCCTCCTTAATTGCCTTGATTATATTAAGCGAATCTCCTTCAAAGATAACTTCCTTATAACCCTCAAGTCTGGAAATTCTCATTGCTTGCATGCAGGCTTGGGCTTCTGCAAAATGATTTGTTTGAGTTCCCAAAGGCTCTGCAAAGGCAAGGACCACTTTTCCTTCCTCATTTCTCAGAACTCCTCCTACTCCTGTAGCCCCCGGATTTCCTTTAGCTGCCCCGTCAAAATTAAACTTAACCCACTTTTGTGTGGGGGGTATCCACTTGACACCATCCCGTGGGTTGGTTGTAATGTCTAGGTCTGGAAGTTCCTCTCCCCAGTTCCACAAAATCCTCCTTTCCCTTAGAGACATGGTCTCATTTTTTAAGAAGAAAGTTTTCTAGTTTTCTTTCAAAGCTCTGATTATTTTATTACCACATAACCTGGGATCTTTCTTACGTCCTTTAAATACTCTATTATTTCTCTCATTCCATATCCCCCATAAAAAATGGGGTAAGCTGAGCTTCCAGAGCCAAGTCAAAAGTTTCACCTGGAAGGGGGAAGCCCACTGTATGCAGAAGTCAGATATGCTATTTGGACAGACCCAGTCTATATGAAATTTGGAGAGGATCATTTGGAATACTGTACAAGAAAATTCACAAGTTAGAAATATATGACTTACAGATTCTATCGCTTTCTCACACAAGATACATCGATTGATGAATTGGAAACCTCTCCTTTGCAGATTATCTGTTGTCAGAATCTTATTTTGAACTGCCAACCAAAAGAAGAAAGCTATTTTTGGGGTTAAATTATTTAACCAAATAATAGAAGTCGGAGTCCAACCATTGAATCCTGAGTGGATTAACTTATAGGCAGTTTTCTTGAATAGATCCCACTTGTAGTTTTGGCCCAAATCGCCTTGTCTCTTCCTTCCCCGGGAATGATCGGGAACACCCTTAAAGCATCATTGAGTTTGGTTAGGGCCACCTTCTCTTGCTCTGACAGATTATGAACTGTGATTTTCTTCCAAGAGGAAGTTTCCTGTGCTACAGCAATAAAATCCCCTACTTTTCCTCCCATTTCCTCTGAAATTTTATGTTGGAGGACCTGAAGGTCTAAGTTATCTTTCAGAGGGGCCTCTTCCAACCACGGGTCTTGCCAAAAGTCCACTTGTCTTCCATTACCAGATCTCCATCTGATGCCTTTCCTGAATACCTCCCGACATTCGAGCAAACAATTCCAGAAATAAGATCCTCTAGGGAGATTATCAGCTTTCAGGAAGTCCTGATTATTTTTTATATATTTTGCCTTAAGAAGTTTTACCCATCCCAATTGATCATTATTGATAAATCTCCATACCTATTTGCCAATCAGAGCTTGATTCATTTCTTTCATTCTCTTTAGCCCCAGGCCCCCCTGATCCTTGCTTGCACACACCTGATTCCATGCTACCAACGAAATTCTCTTTCTCTCCTCTGAACCTGACCATAAGAAGTTGCATTGAATTTGCTCCAATGTAGCTCGGACCTTTGCAGGAATTCTAAATAGAGACATGCAGTAAATTGGAATGCTCTGTAAAGTAGTTTGAACTAATAAGGCTTTTCCTACGGAGCTGAGAAGGCTGCCCTTCCACCCTACTAACTTTTTGGAGATCCTATCAATGACTGAGTTCCACAATGTAGCATTCATTCTTCCTTCGAACATAGGCATGCCTAGATAAGTTGCTGGTAGAAGCTCCTTTCCACAACCGAATAGGTTAGCTATTCTTTCCTCCCTCCCACCAGGCGTGTTAAATAAATAGATGCTACTCTTCTTATAGTTTATGTATTGTCCTGCTTCTATCTCATACTTGGTTAGAATTCTCTTCAGCTTCCTAGCCTGAGGCACCGAGGATTTGGACACAATGATTGTATCATCCACAAACTGTTGGTGAGACACTGGCTTTGCTGTTGAGGCTGGTTTGAAACCTTCCAAACGACCATCTGCCATCGCTGCTAAAATGTTCCTAACCAATGCTTCTGCTAAAATAATAAACAAGTATGGAGACAAAGGATCTCCTTTTCGCAACCCCATTTCACTCTTAAAGTAACTGGAGGGTGACCCATTCACCAAGACAAAAAATATTGTAGTAGAGATACAATTAAAAATCAAAAATACTTTTAACTTTAACCTTAGATAATATTTCCCTTTAATCCTTATAACTCCTACTTATAAAATTTAATTCCAAAAGTAATAAATATTACCTTTAATATTTTAGGCACTCCCTCCTTAATGTTGTACTTGGACTTGGCTTGAAAACTAGACGCTCTTACTCCTCCATTCAACTCCCTTCAATCTATTTAAGGTGCTTCACCTTCAATGTAAATGACTTCTTGCTATGGTAAATGAGTTAATACCTATGTATATTCGTCTCATGTAATCAATAGATGCTCAAATGTTTTCCCTTCCTTGGTAATATTTGATTTCTTGCAATATGAGTGACAAGTGTCACTAAGACTCTTCCTTGGCCCTTTTTAATGTAACATGTAGCTTCTCAATGGTTTGTAGCGCTCCTCCTCTCTTGTGACAAATGGCACAAGCAATATGAACGTAACCTGTGACTCTTGGATGACTTATAGCACTGCTTATTTCTTGTGACAAGTGGCACAAGCAATGTTATAATGTTTCCTAACCTTATGGATGAATTTGTAATGCTCTTTGATGCTTTGTCTTCCCTAGCTGCGTTATGTTATTCTTTTGGACACTTGGCTATGAATACAATATACTCAAAAATCTAGTGCAACGTTGTACAATACACTATGTATATCTTCTATTCATTTCTGTTCTTGGTGGTTGCAAGAACTTAGACCTTTGGTCTCCCTTAATACATTTTCAATAGCAATAACTTTATCTTCTTTTGTTGTTTATGTTTCTAAGTATGTAGATGGTGCTTCAAATTCTTCAACGATGGATCTATTCCACTTAGACACTCCTCTTTGGTAGCTCTTCCATAGTGGCTTTCCTTCACTTAGACACTCATTTTGGTGGCTCTTCCACGGTGGCTTTTTGATGCTCCTTTTAATGGATTTTCCACAGTGATCTTCTCCTTTTTGGTGGTGGGTCCTCTCCTATTTGGTGGTTGTTATTCTAGGAAACATTCAGGTGCTTATCCCCTGTACGTTGCTATCACCTATGCACTTTTCTATGGTGCTCAACTTGTGAAACTCGGTAGTACTTTCAATGGTGTATTTACCACTCTTTTTGGTGTTTTCCTTCACCAACCTATTCTACAAGCTTGATGCTCCACTTGGTATATTTAGACACCTAAAATTTACCTTTTTTAGGACTATTCAACCTCACTATATTTTATAATAAGTCTACCTTTTTATTATATAAAAAACAACATAAAATAGTTTCCTTATCACTCCTTTTTATCACTTTATAAATTTAAATATTGTTGTTATAATTTGCAGATTTTATAATGATAATGGTGTCTCTTTTCTTGACTTAGATACACTTTACTAAATCTCCTTTTTGCTAGATTTTAATAGCTCTAAAAATTATGCTTTCAAAAACTTATAATAATTACTTTCAAACTTTGTAAAAGAGTACTTTTTATAGCATCAATTGTACACACCTTTTTATGGCCTTCTTTGTAGATTTTCTTCTTGATAGCTTGCTAATTTGACTTTGTATAGTTTTGTAGTTGTACTCATTTTTCTGTTGTAGAATATTTAACTTGTAGTTGTACTTTCTGCCCAAAAATTAGCTTTCTTGATGTACCTTTTCCTCTTATTGTTTCTTCAAATGTATGTTGTCAACTTCTAAATTTTGTAGCTACAAATGTTGCCCTCTTGTTGTCAAAATCTACAATAATTATCCTCATTTAGATATTTCTAAATTCTATTAGGCTTTTTTGTTTAAATATTTTCCAAATATGTCCTTAAACTTCTTCAAAATGCAGCTTGATTTACTCTTTCAATGCTATCCAAATTTGCAGCTCAAACCTCTTGAATACTGCTTACAAAATATGATTCCTTGGTGTCCATGAATCTTCAAATTTTTTACTCTGTTATACTGTCAAGCCTTCCTTTAATTAGATATCCAAAAATACTTCAAAATATTTCCAAAGCTTCTCCAAATCGTAGCTCTATGCTTTCTTCAATTTGTTGTCTTGTGACCTTTCAACTTCTCCTTTGAAAATCAATAAATTTCTCTTTTAAAAATCAGCCTATAAAACCTTTGTGGTTGTTCTCAAATATTTCAAATATGTGGCGTCTTCAATCCTTCTTCTTTCTTCAAGCCTCTTGTTGAATTTTAACTTCAAATGTTATTTTATCCATTGTCTTCTTCCTCAAGAATATGGATATCTTGAGATCTTTAAAACGTTCTTAAACTTTGACAAACTTCTTACCGAATCATTTTTCCTTTTGGGTTTTGTAGATACGAAATCAGACAAAACCAAATAACTAAACTTAAATAAATGAAAAATTAAATAAAAATAAACACATGTGATTGCACAAAAATAAATTTGACCTTTATTATCAAGTGGATTTCTGATATTACAACCAAATATGCCCTATAGTAGGGTTTTATAAAGCTTTATTGATCAATACAATAATCTCAATATGCTAGGGTTCTTCGAAACCCTAGTCAACAAATCAAGGTGGTGTCTTCACGCTTGATTGATCCCAACATAAGTGATTGGGCTTCAGATATCCTTTGATTGGACTACTCCAACTTAAACAGCTACTCAATGCCTGTATATCTCTAGACCTGAACAAAAAAAATGACGAAAGAGGATTAGTAGTAATTGTGAGGGCTCCACTGTGTGAGACCCTCAAAAATAAATAAAAACCCTAAATACCAAATGATAAACTACATGTAAATATATAAATAATAAAATTAATATAACAATAGAATATTTACCTTTTGATTGGTTGTTATCGTCGTTGTAGGAAATAGGTGTGTAGATACCCTAGTGACACCTGAGGGTTTGCTGGTCAGCATAACTAGGGTATGAGATGCCCATATGCACTTGGCATTAGCAGGAAGCACCCAGGGTTGCTCGATTATAGAGGGAAGGTATCCAGAGGTGCTCAACGGTAGTGGGAAGCACCCAAATGTGCTCAATGGTGACAAGGAACACTCAGAGGTATTCGAGAACTAGGATAAAAATTTATAGAAGCAGATTTGGTGCAGCAAAACAAGTGATAGTAGATGCAGAGGCTACAATGAATGAAAGTGAAGGTGGTGATGCGAGGGACTCAAGAAAACTTAGGATTCAAGGATACAAATTGCTTAGGCTTAGACTCCAAAAAAACTTAGGGGTTGAGCCATCAAAATAACTCCTACTTATAATATTCCCTAGGGCACGTTAGGGTTTCAATGAAACCATTTGTGCAGTCAAGGTTAAAACATTATGGAGGGTGGATATTAAATCTAGATAGGTGGTATGGATTAAGGTGGGTGAATGGCTAGGATTAGACCAAGATGGATGGTTGAGATTAAATTACACATATATATATATACATATTTATTAAATATATATATAAATATAATATAAAATATAATATTCCAACTTCATCTTGAATCCTTATGAATCCATGCTTCCTTCTACCCACCTTTTATCATGTTATCCACCACATTATCAATCACTTCATCCAATCCTTCATTAAAAACTCCCACTCTTTAGGAGCTTCCCATCACCAATTCCAACCAAGCATCCACTTTTGCACCTCCATTATCATCGTCGTCGACTACATGTACATGTGGTCAAATCCAATCCATGCCATC
Source organism: Wollemia nobilis (assembly GCA_028583015.1). Classification (NCBI taxonomy): domain Eukaryota; kingdom Viridiplantae; phylum Streptophyta; class Pinopsida; order Araucariales; family Araucariaceae; genus Wollemia; species Wollemia nobilis. Next base: position 6,741,929 of record JAQPPZ010016858.1, on the reverse strand, counting down.
CACATCATCATCCCCTTCATTGGTGACAACAATTCCTTCACAACCAAATCCATCTCCATCAACCAACATTTCACAAGTCAAATTGTCAAATTGTGAAATACCCACATCTTCCACATCGTTCAAGCTATTAGCTAGCCATGAGCCTCCCATGTCCACTTTATCCTCATCATCCCAAGTTGAAGTCCACCTCACCAACCTTGGTATTTGTGAATATGTGGTCCAAGACATCACAATCACACCGCTCAATATCTCAACTACCAAGGATTGTGGCCACCCACGTGACCCATCTTTATCTATAGGAGTGATATATAATATGGTTTCGGTGCCTAATAGCATAAATTTTGTGTATGCAAGAATAAAATATTTTTCTAATCCTACTCCCCTAGAAGAACCCAAACAACCACCACCTGCCAATATCCAACAAATGATGGGTTTTCCATCCTGCTAGTTTCACAAACATAATTGGTAAATACATGGCTTAAGCCAATATGAATAGGAAGTGCCTCAGCTTATTGATGTCCTATATCAAGTGCACGATCGTTCAGTTCTAGGTTATCACCCAGTTCCCACCATCTCTTATTTTGAACAAGCCATCCAAAGGCTTAATCTAAATTCATAAGAAGAAGCCCTCCACCCCAATGACTCTGACAAGGAAATGTACGAAGAATTATATTTCATGTTGATAGCTTCTGATGAATCTGATGAGGAATCAAAGCCCATCATTCCCCACATTGAACAAGATGAGTTTTATCTCAGAATGTTCCCCATCCATGAGCCTATATTTCGCTTGATTATTCCACAAGAGTGAGCTGAGCCTATTGATGAACCACCACATCCATCTCATTAATCCATCTCATAAACCAAAACTATAACATATGTATATAATGAAAGAAAAAAAAAGAAAATAAAAACATAAAACAAAAAAAAAATATTTTCTTTTTTTTGCATTTCCTATATATAGCATTTAGTTAAGTGCATTTATTTGTGTTTCTTGTTGCTATCCAAGTTTACCAAGGTCCTAGCATCGATTCTTAGGATCTATCCATCCCATCCATTTTACCTCCTCCATTTTCCCTTAAGTCAACTTAAATCCTGATGACTTATTTGCCCCACTCTATAATCCATATGATTTGGCAAAGCCAATTCCTATTGACATGAGTCTTATTGATATGGATCATATTTCCTCACCACCATCCTTTTCCAAGTTTTTCCTATCTAAGGAACTGTTAAGGGCTTCATCCAACTACATTTCTCCATCCCCTCCACCTTCACCTTCACCTTCGAATCCCAAGGTTTTCTAGGTAGATGTAGATGAGGATAAGTCAAAAGAGTTTGATGACATATTAGATGACATTCATATAATCCCAAATCCCCATTAATTTGAGTAAGGTTCTCATATTGCTATTGAAGATACCATCTATGTGGACCTTAGCTCAAATAAAGACAATCCCCAAATAATCAAGCTTAGAAAAAGCTTATCCAAAGATGAACAAGAGTAATTAATTGCTCTCTTCAAGAGGAAGAAGGGAATTTTTGCATGGTCCTATAAAGACATGTTCGATCTTGAACCTAAGTTGGTTGTCCATAATCTCACCTTACATTCTAATGTTAAGTTGATCAAACAAAAACTTAGAAGGATGCATCCTACCATTGCCCTCTTGGTCAAAGAAGAGCTAAAAAAGCTATGCGATGTGGGTTTCATTGTACACATTTATTATCTTGAGTGGCTCTCAAACATGGTACCCATTCATAAGCCTAACATAGCAATACGTGTTTGCACTAACTTTTGAGATCTTAACAAAGCGTATCCTAAGGATGAATTTTCTCTTCCAAACATTGATACTCTTATCGAAACTTGCGCTGGCTATGAAATGCTTTCTCTCATGAATGGTTGAGGATACAACCAAATTTGAATAAATCTTGATGAACAACACAAAACAACATTTACTACACCTTGAGTAACTTTTTGTTACAAGGTGATGCTCTTTGGCCTTAAAAACGTAGGTGCCACTTATCAATGTGCCATGACATACATATTCCATGATTACATGTATAATATTATCGAATAATATGTGGATCATATCTTGGCAAAATTAAAAAATTGACAAGAGAAAATTGGTGTATTAGAAAAAAATTTTGATTGACTTCTAGAGCATAATGTAAGGTTGAACCCCAAGAAATGTGTCTTTGGTGTTACCTCTGGCAAACTACTAGGGTTCGTTATCTCCAAAAGAGGCATTGAGGTGGAATAAAACAAGGTCAAGGCTATCATGGAGATGCCTCCCCCAAAAAAATTAAAGGAATTATGTAGTTTACAAGGAAATATCCAATCAATCCATCATTTCATTGCACAACTTTTTGACAAATGTAGCTTGATACAAAAGGGGGTGCCATTATCTTAGATAGATGAGTGCCATAAAACCCTTGATGATATTAATAAATACTTAGCTTCACCACTAGTCTTAGCTCCTCCTCATCTAGGGGTACCTTTTTATCTTTATGTCTCAGAAATGGACTTTGCATTAAAGACAATGCTTACATAAAAGAATGAAGAAAATTGAGAGCAAGTTTTCTATTACATTAGTCAAACATTGATAAGCTATGAAACCAGATACGCTTATGTAGAAAAATTATGCTCAGTAGTGGTTTTTGCCACTAAGAAACATAGATATTATATGCTTAGTCACACAACATATGTCATAGCTAGAGAAAATACTCTACGTCATATAATATCTCGCACTTACAATAACACCCGCACCGCTAAATGAATAACGTTGAATTCGACCTTGATTTCATTAGCCAAAAATCCATTAAATTTCAGGTCATAGCTAATCCAATTATGGAAGCTCCACTACCTAGTGATCATCCCTTAATTATTGAGCTCCTAGATGATTCGGTATTTGTTGTCACCGAACAAGAAGAATATGTCATTTTGGAGGAAGACATCGATATCACACTATTATTTGATGGCTCTAAGTGTGAGAAAGGTCAAGGTTCTAGAGTTGTGTTTCATACACCCCAAAGGGTACCTATTCCCTTATCATTCAAACTTGAATTCCAATACACAAAAACATTGTAGAGTACTAAGCCTTAATATTAGGTCTTCAATCAGCTATAGCTATGGGCATAAAGCGTATCAGGATTTGGTGATTCTCAACTTGTTGTCAAGCAAATTAACATAGAATAGTAATGCAAATAATCTACCATTAAGCTTTATCATGAAGTAGCAATGAAATTGCTCTCTAAATTTTAATGGTATGAAATCGATAGTTTACCACGTTCGACTAATATATTTGCATATGTGATGGCCTCTCTTGGATCATTAATTCCAAAAGACTCCTTAGGAGAGGTACAACCTCTAATTATCACAATAATATTTAAATCTACAATTGTTCATGTTGAATCTATGGATAAAAGGAATGTTTGCTTTATCCATTCAGATCCATATGAGACTTGGTCAAGCCAAATAATAGCCTTTCTCAAGTTTGGAACACTCCCATATGACATGTCTCGAACTGCTAAATGCACTTTCAATAAAAAAATAGCTCATTTTGTTCTCTTGGGGGATGTGTTGTATAAACTTAGTTATGACGGAATTCGCCTTCGTTGTCTTGAGTCTATTGAGGTACAAAGAGCCATATTTGAATCTCATGATGGTACTTGTGGTGGTCATTTTAGTGGGATGGCCATCACAAAGCATATTCTATGCATGGGTTATTATTGGCCCACCATGGAATGAGACTATTGCACTTATGTTAAACATTGTAAGCAATGTCAAGAGCATGTAAATTTAACTCATGTACCATCACAAGAATTATAGCCTATTCAAATCCTTTGGCCCTTTTTACAATGGGATCTAAATTTAATTAGAAAAATCTCACCTCCTTCCTTGGGACAACATACATTCATCATCACATCCACTGAATAATTCACAAAGTGGGTTGAGGTAATACCTTTAACCAATACGACATGACCTAGAAATGTGGAGTTTATACTTCACCATATCATTTGTCATTTTGGTATTCCCTCAAAAATCATCTTCAACAATGGTAAGTCTTTCAAGAACAAGCATATTCGATCAGTTTGTGAGAAATATAACATCCAACACAATTTCTCGACTCCTTATTACCCACAAGCAAATGGATAAATTGAGGATACCAACAAGACCTTAATTGCTATTCTCAAGAAATCGGTTAATGAAAATCATAGATATTTACATACTAAAATTCCCTTGGCATTATGGGATTATCAAACAAGCATCCACATGTCTACTAGGGCAACACCATTTTCATTGGTCTATGGATCCAAATCAATCATGCGTCTTGAGCTTGAGATACCCTCTTTGCAAATTTTTTTGCAGGAATTCATAGATGATGACACTGCTATATAAGCACATCTTGACCAACTTACACTTCTTTATGAGAGGTGATTCAATACTTTAGAACATATAAGAGTTTATAAAGACCACCTAAAGCATGCTTACAATGCCAAAGTTCATCTATGTGAATTCCAAGTAGGATATCTTGTCCTTAAAGAGAATAAAAAAACACCAATGCATTACCACATCCTTGTGATAAATTTGTGGTTAATTGGTTGGGTCCATACATTATCACTCAAAAATTTGATAAATATACTTATAGGTTTTCCATTCTAGAGGGAGAGGAATAACTCGAATCACTTAAAGTTATACACTTGAGAGCATTCTATGCTTAATAGGATTTATATATGTAAATATACATGGCTAATACACAAAAATATTGCACTATATTTGCACACATTTCATTTAACAACAATTGCATTCATATACTCCATTTCACAAAATTGCATTTCATACATTCCATCCACATTTCACATTTTATATTAGGGATCATTTATTTAGTTCAAGGTTTTAATTGGTCCAAAAAAGTCATGTTGCCTTAATCATAGGCACCTTCAAACTAGCACCCACAATATTCCATAAAGTCAAAGTATCATTTGCAAAGCCACATTTTCACAAGTCCTAGGTGTTTTTTGTCACTCAGCCACTCCTATTTTTTTAAGCAAACCATAAATACATGTTAAGTTTTCTTTAAGACTAAGACACAATTTTCACTAAGAAAATTTTGAGTTCTAGGAATTGACTCCAAAATATTCTTGAGCCAAACATAATTTCACATCTTAAAATCATATTTTGTCAAATAGGGATAACACCACACTTGGTTTGAACCTTGAAGTGAAAAGGGTAATCCTCATCTATCCCATCATACAATATAGTCCACAAAAATAGTGGTTTTCACCATCATCACAATTGCTTCCAAATTTGAAAGACAAAGTAGTAAGGATAGGGTACAATTCTCATCACACTTGGGTTGAGAATTTAATTCCCTAAAGTTCTATATCTTTCATCACACACCACTAATAATTGGGTTTTAAGTATTGTACTACATTTCCAATCAGACGGTTTAGTCATCCCCAAAACTTGAGAGATCAAAATTCTTGGACTATGGAGTTAATCTCCATTGAATCTATAGAAACTTGACTGACAGTGGAGTACGCTCATGCATGGTGACACATCTTGTTTAAAGAGACATCTAACCACACGTATGGACAAGCTAGCTTCTTGGTCTCATCCATAATAAGTCACACCAAATTTACTAAAAATGAGTTAATGAACTCACTTGCACACACATTGGTTCTTTATTACCTCGAGTCATTACCATGCTCACGATTCGGTAAATGAATTCATTGCACACACATTTAGTCTTAGAAGGATTAGGCAGTTTTAGTGAGTTTATTTGATGCCACTAGTATGTCTGAGTCTCTATAAAATAGTTAGTCTTCCATATCAACATCCATATATTTTTCCATATCAACATCTATATCTTCTTCCATATCAATATCCATATCTTCTTCCATATCAACATCCACATCTTCTACCATGTCAATTCATGAGTATTTCACCCCACATATCACTAAGTTTGGTATCCCTAATTAAACAACAATGTTAAAACATTGGCCAAGCAAAATCTAAACTATAAATGATTATTAGAACATTTTATTACCACTTGTATTAATCATTCATAACATTTGTATTACAACTTGCATTAATCATCCATATACATATGCATTCACACAAAAGCATTCACATAAAAACATTCACACAAAACCATAACACAAAAGTAAAAACCATGTATATTATATATATATGAATATCCCATGTACAATGAGTGCCCAAAGGCTACATACAATATAGCACCAACGCTCATATACAAAAAGTGCATCTAAGCTCTAGCTAATGCCTATGAGAAGATCCATGTGATCTTGAAGAACCCCTAGATATAGAACTATACCTAGACTCACTAGGCCTAGCTGACTTGTATATGGATGAGGAGGGTGGTTCTGGAAGCCCAATATCATGCTCCATAAACTGATCCTCCAAAGCCCAAATATATCCCTCTCGAGATTGAAGGTGATGTACATCATGCCTCTGCCTACGGTGCCCATCTTCCAACTCTACCTAGAGCATCATGATACTATCCTCGTCTCCACATGCTACCAGTTACACCTCCAACTTCATCCACAACCAAGCTATCTCTACCTCCATAATCACCTCTCTACCTTGTAGCCAAGCTATCTCCACATCCCAAGTCGCTATCATAACATCTGGCTCTACCACCTACTACTCCAACCTCACCCAATCATCCTCACTATGGCTAGGAGGCCCATTTAAAATTTCCTCTATATCCTCTATATTCTCTCCATATCCCCCAAACTTAGGGACCTGCTCTGCCATATCCCTTCTAAATTCTCCATCATTCAAAACCTGCTCTACCACCCTCCTAGTTTGCATCCTCTGGCTTCTAGCCCAAAGACATCTCCAATACTTAAGAGCATCCTTGACTCCCTTGGCCTCATCCCCATATTCCTCTCCACCATCTATTGCTAGACTCAGTACTCATGATGATTGAGTCATGAACCATACATCATACTCCTTTGTAGTCTCCGTGTCATCCACATTAGGAAGATCGATCTCCTCATCATACTCCAATGTGACCCTCCATGCCTCAATGCATGGTAATCCTATCTCATATTGATGCCTCCTATAGAACAATGGCTCATCAGGAACTCCCTACCTCAAGCTGAATTGTCGAAGCACCAGTGGAAACTAGATTAGCTCCACCTCCTTTGTGCATCTTGCAACCACCCATCTAGCCTACCAAACCCACTGTAGATTCTCTCCATAACCTATCCACATGGCACCCTACCATGGCCTCCATATCACCTAAGCGACCATTAATCCAGCCCATATATCCCTATACAATTGCCTCATCTAAGCAAGATGGCTTAGTTGCACCTCCTCCGCCACTGGTCACCTCATAGAATAGAGTTGATCCCTATCTCATCGCCTCACTAGTAAGCCCATAGGTCGAGCCACACTGAAGTGCTTCCAATCCCAACATTGTAGTAGTACACTACAACCTAGTCATTTGCACTTCTCCCTCTTCACCTCATATAACTCCTAGTATAACTATGCTAATAAATCAAGATCCCATGCATACACTCATGGTGTAGCAAGCATGTCGCACACCTACCAAATAAGGTTTCAGAGGAACTTACATTTGATGCTATTTGAGACCACTATGTTGGCCAACGTGAACATCACCAAATTGGGAAGGGTGTCCAGCTTCTTATCCACATACATGGACAAGTAAGTAATCCCTCCATCCATCACCTCCATAGCATCCCATACATCCCTAAACATGCAGCTCAGCTCTACCTTCTTATAATTTCTAACCTCAACATGCAAGCCCTCCACCAACAACTTAAGGATACGATAAACATCCTCAAGTGTAACAGTCATCTCTTTGGTAGGGAGCTAAAAGGTCCCCCTATACGGATCCCACCTCTCTACCAAGACTAAAAGGTACCCCTCATCAGCCCTCACCACATCTACCTGGGCTGCTCCCGCTAGCCTCACTACCTCCAACCAATCCTAATCCTCACTCTCCAATACCTTTCTCATCCCAAGGACGAGAGACTAGAATCGATGTCGAGCCTCCAAAATCTTTAGCTGCAACACAACACAAAAACATTAGTGTTAATACATGTACATTACTAAAAAAAAAAAAATCAAAGGAAACTTTTTGCACAAAAATAAAAGGTCAAAAGAACTTACCTTAGTAAAGCGCACACCTATGAAGAACACAAGCTTATACCGAGAGGGGGGGGTGAACAGTATAAGATCACTTTTTACTTTTTCTTCCAATTCAATATTATGTTGTGTAAATATAGCAATATCAATAGCAATAATTAAAGCAATGCACAGAAACCATACACAATAGAGAAATCATAATTTACGTGGTTCACCCAATGTGGGCTACTCCACGGAGAAAATATTTTACTAAAACTTTCTCAATCAATCTCTTTGGGAATCACTCCCAATTACAATGTTTATGGATCTTTATCCAAAGGATATGTTGATCCCCTAATCTCAATTTTATGGATCTCTTCCACAAGAGAACTCTTTCCCCTTCTGCTTTGGTTATGTGATCTTCTAGAAGACTATGTCTCTCTGCTGTACTAACTGGTGGACCTCTCTCCACTTGAAGACTCCTCACTCAGATTTATCTTCAACTGTGCTAGCTACTAGATCTCTATCCACTGATACTTTGTCCTCTGTACTCTGTCACCTCCAAATATCTATCAATAGGCTCACTAAGAACCTACTCAATAGGCTCAAACAGAACCTACTTAACAAGCTCACACAGAACTTGTCAAATCTATGCTAATAAGCTCACCAAGAACTTGCCCAAATATGCTCTAGCAAGCTCACCAAGAACTTGCCCAAATCTGCTCTAGCAAGCTCACCAAGAATGTGCCCAAATCTGCTCTAGCAAGCTCACCAAGAACTTTCCCAAATCTTCTCCAACAAGCTCACTAAAAACTTGTCTAAACACTGTCCTAAAATCTATCCCAACACTGTCCTAAAATCTGTCCCAAAGGCCTTCTCAAAGGCTCAATCAATCATGCTCAAGTAGTACTCAAAATGAACTCAACAATGAATGGCAATCTCAACTCAAATTAAATTCATAGAAGCATAAAGAGAATTGTTAGAGACTCAATATGTTCTAATCTCACTCTCAACTCAAATCAACCTCAACTCAATTCAAGTATTATAGAACCATAAAGAGAATTGTTAGAGACTCAATATGTTCTAACCTTAATCTCAACTCAACATAGAATGATGGAATAGTTTGTTTCATAGAAATTTTACAATCACTTCACACATCACTTGACTAGGCTCAATCAACTCAACTCAACCAATCATCACAAGGAACAACTCTTTATCACACAACCCTAGTCCAAGCATGTATCAACCAACACAAATGTTTCCAACAATGCTCAACCACAAATCTCACATAACAATGATACTCATGTTCTTTTCTAACTCAAGTTCTTTCACAACCAATGGGCTTCAAGAACTATGCTTATACAACAAAGTTTAAACACAACTCTCAACTTATAAAACCTTGAAGCATTCAATCAACCACTTTCAAAAATGAAACCACAAACAATCCTTTTCCCTCCAATGATATTTTAGAAATCAACCACCATAAACAATCAATAGGAGAATGTGTCCATACCTTTTATGAATATGAAAAAACCTCTTTGTAAATCTGCCACGATCACAAAATTATTTTATCAATCTTCACAAGGGTTAGTAGATCACAAAATAATCAACATTACTCCACTTTTCAATAATCATCACCAAGGCCTTTAATTGCACAACTCCCTTATCTCTCCTAAAGCCACTTGTACCATAAAATAAAATAAATAAAAACATTGCATAACATTTTCACTCCCAAAACCACTTATACCATAAAATAAAATAAATTACAATATTGCATACGTTGTCACCTCATGAAATAATTAATCCTCTTGAAAAAGAACAATGCAAACTTCACTTTTGGAACCCCTTTGCAAAATCATAAACATATCTTTACACACACCTTATAAGATTTCCGATTATATATAATATGCCCCATTTTCAAAATAAATTGAAACCTTTACATATATATATGCCAACCTCCATTAATTGCACATAGGTCGGCCCTCCATTAATTTAAATTTAAACTTTAAACTTTAATATCTTCATCACCGGAGGTCCTTTTTCAATGAAACAAAATTCCACCTTGTCTTTTAATAAAATCCCTTTCCACATAAGCCCACCATGGTTTTAAATAAAACCTTTTATTTTTCCTGCCTTGGTTTTCATAAAAACCCTATATATATCCATGCTCTCCAAAATATCATAGATGATTATCTATGAAGTGCTTTTGCCACAAAAACCAAATATGATCCATGTGACATCAATGATCCATGTGACATCAATGACAACATAAAATGCCTCAAATTAACTCAAATTTCCAACAACCTACTCTGGCCCTTGCATCCACTCCCTCCACCACCATAGCTTTCGCAGCTCACCAAGCACTCACTCCACTCCACTCACTTCTCTCCACTCCCTCAAACGTAGCTCCCAAAATTTGTGGGCACACAAATGAACCTGGTTTCCCATATGTAGGCCTTATATATCTATTTTAGACACACTGAAGTACCCATCTACATTTGGAAACATGCCAAATTTTTGCGGGTGGTTGCGTAGGCAATAAGTGCCCATTGGCATTTGGAGTCAGAAATGACAAAATATCAAAATCAATCCCAAAAGGTATCTTACCTCCACCAAATCACTCCAAATTGCATCCTTGCATCAGTTTCATCATAATAACATGTTTTGTGAAGGTTCCAACTTATTTGGATGCATAATTTTTGTTTGCAACCAAAAAGGCGTAAAATTGCTTATCAATCTCCAAAATGCTTCAAAAATGGTCCAAATTTTTATAAAATACCCATAATCATCAATTCTTCAATTTCACACCATTACCAATAATCAATCATAACATTTGCACATTTTTCAAGTTCACCTACAATTTCAAGTGAACCTCGTATCTAGTGGTTTATTCTATCTCCTTGGTGATTGCAATGATTTGCATCCATGCAATTTGGTAAGATGAATAAACTACCATAAAGACACTTGGCTATTTTTCATATTCCAATATCTCATTGCTCAAAATCATAATCACTTTTGGTACTCCACCTTTAGAGTGAGACTATGCCAATACCAATTTGCTCAAAAGTTGTCATTGATGGCCTAGTTCATGGGGCTTGAAACACAAACAAAATCACATTTCATCATCTCCCATTTCCTTGATAGTCATCATGGTGACTGGCCTTAGCTAGGGTGATTGGTTCCAACCATAGAAATTACCTGAAAGTCACTAGTTGGCCCCCCAAAGTTGACTCTTTTTATCTTGTGTTTTCATACTTGCATATCAATGATGTTGATAGGCACATTCTTCAATAGCATGAAATCACCCTAAATTTGGGGCAACCACATTTTGGTTTTGATATTCCCGCAATGGGATACATCTTACATGATCATGGTATCTACATTTGGCAAAAACCCCTTTCTTTGTTAGGGTAAAAATAGAATTCATCACATGGATCTTCCACCAACCCCCTTTCACCATTGGGGCAAAAATGGTATAACATGTACATCATTCATATCGTCCACAATCACATTATTGTTTTACACAACCAATTGCACTCATTTTTTAATTGGCTCATGATATTCACCTGCAAACGAATTTACCAATTGAGGGGGTAAGCTATGCAATCAAAATTATTTTATCTCCAAGCTCATGTCCACATCTCAACAAAGTTGTTTTGCCATCAAGCCAAAATAGGTGTCTCATATTTTTGCACTACATTGTGTTTCACGTAACACGGTAAAAAAAGGACATCTATAGACACCAAATCCTAGCCACTTGTTGCTCATCCAGGTATTCCTACCATTTTTACCCATTATTTACATATTATATATATATATATATATATATATATATTTGTTTAATATATATTTAAATATTAATATTTTATATTATATTTTTATATATAATTAATAAATATGTATATATGTGTGTAAATTAATCTCAGCCATCCATCTTGGTCTAATCTTAGCCATTCATCCACTTTAATCCATGCCACTTGCCCATATTTAATCTCCACCCTCTGTCACATTTTAATCTTGACTACACAAATTATGTCATTGAAACCCTAACATGCACTAGGAAATATTATAAGTAGGAGTCATTTTGATGGCTCAACCCCTAAGTTTTTTTGGATTCTAAGCCTAGGCAATTCACATCCCTGAATCGTAAGTTTTCTTGTGTCCCTCGCATTGTCACCTTCACTTTTGCTCGTCGTAGCCTCTGTATCCACCGTCACCTATTTCAATGCACCAGGTCTACATCTACATATTTTTATCCCAGTTTTTGAACACCTATGGGATTTCCTTATCGTCACTGAGCATCTTTGGGTGCTTCCCTCCATCATCGACCATTTTTGGGTACCTTCCCTCCATCACAGAGTGCACCTAGGTGTTTCCTATTTCTTTTGAGCACCTGTGGGCATCTTAAACCCCAATTTTGTTGACCAGCGAACCCTCGAGTGTCGCTAGGGCATCTACGCACCTCTTTCCTGCAACAATGACAACAACTAATCAAAAAGCGACAAGTTCACAAGGTAAATCTTCTATTGTTGTATTAATTTTATTATTTCCATATTTGCATGCAGTTTATCATTTAATATTTAGAGTTTTTTTATTGATTTCTAAATGTCTCACATAGTGGAGCCCTCACAGTTACTACTAATCCTCTTTCATCATTTTATGCATGTAGGTCTGGAGATATATAAGCATTGAGCAGCTGTTTAAGTTGAAGTGGTTCGGTCAAAGGATATCTGAATCCCACTCACTTATGTTGGGATTAATCGAGAGTGAAGACACCACCCTGATTTGTTGGCTAGGGTTTCGAAGAATCCTAGCATATTGATATTATTGTATTGAGCAATAAAGCTTTGTAGAAACCCTAATCTAGGGCATATTTGGTTCTAATATTAAAAATCCACTTGGTAATAAAGATCAAATTTATTTTTGTGCAATCACATGTGTTTATTTTGCATTAATTTTTCATTTATTTAAGTTTAGTTATTTTGTGTTGTTCGATTTTATATCTACAATATGGGGTATATTTGGTTGTAATATCAGAAATCCACCCGACAATAAAGATCAAATTTATTTTTGTGAAATCACATGTGTTTATTTTTCTTTAATTATTCATTTATTTAAGTTTAGTTATTTGGTGTTGTTTGATTTTGTATCTACAAATGGTGATCACGATAGGACCCCCTAAGGGTTTCTTACTTTGATTTATCTTGTGATCTAACTTGTTGTTTTCTATTTTATTTTGCAGGTTTTCGAAATCATAGATCACGTGATTTTCGTAGAATTTGGATTTTTGGAGCAACATAGAAGTTGTAGAAGGTGCATAGATGCCCTGCGATATTCGTGGAATATTCAAGAAACACCCAAGTGTGTTTCACAGGTGTCACAAGCACCCAGATGTGTTTTCCAAAGAAGAGAAAAAATATTTAGGCTTCCCTACAAGCTTACCTTGAAACCCTAATATTTGTTTTTACGTATTTTTATATTTTATGTTTTTTTGTTTTCTTTTAGATATTGGATTAAAAAGAACATAGCAATAACATATCTGTTAGAAATAATTATTTTAGTGTGCATTTAGGCATCAAATTAGCTGTTGCATATAGTCGCATTTACATTTTTTCATTTAAAAAGAATTCATGTTTTTTGGTGTGCTCAATATTTTGTTGGCATATGAAATGTTAAAAGCATAAAGTAGTGTGCATCCTAGGATTAGAAGTTTCTATTTTTATTAATCTAAGAAGAAACAACATTTAAAAAACCAAAAGTACCCCCGTATTTGGTGATTCAATGTGGAGGAGTAGACGAACCCTCCTTTTCTAGAGAGCGGTCTTAAGCGATGTACTTGTTGAGTGGTATTTTCACCCAATTGTGAAAGTACACTCTCCCTTAGGATTTGGGTTCCAAATCCCCTCTTGCAAAGAAGTTAAACAAACAACTTCTCCAAGGTCTCCGCTATATTAGCATTTGCATATGTGTATTAGTAATCTCAAATAAAGATATTCAATTTAAATGCTTGGAACACCTTAGTGATTGCAAGTAACTGTAAACAAGGGGCAATGTTGGTTTATTTTACCATGAAACTTTAGTGATTGTTCATTGAACCAAAATAAAGCAAATGTGAGTTGGCCCTCATATGACCCGGTGGCTTCAATGTGATGCTCAAATTACCCCTCTTTAGTAAAATCAGAATTTTTATGAAGAGGGCAATTTAGGCTTGGCTCCAAAAATGGAAATTTGTGAAATGCCATAAAACATAACTCCTTCAATGAAATTGGAATTTTCATGAAGGGAATGTCATCATAGGCTCATGAGTGCAAAAAAAAACTAAAAAAATGAAATTTGACCTTAAAATGGAAATTTTCTATTTTCGGATTTTTTAAAATCTGTAATAAAACAACAACTTCGATGAATTTTTAAAAATACTAAACAACTCCGAAAATGAAATTTCAAAGTGCGTATTGGAAGTATGAAGTATAACCTACGCAATGGTGAAATTATTTTTGGATTTTGACATTTTTTAAATGTTTATTTTAATGCCTAAAAATTAAAATAAATTAAAATTTCTGGAAAAATAAAATGCAGAAAAATGAAAATGAAATGCAAAAAATGAAATACAAGATACATTCAGTTTGATGCTATCCTATTTCGACAAAACCGAAGATGTGAGGTTTTCATGCATGCAACCTAACCTATTGGACTTGCAAAACAAGCACAATCCGGATAAGCTAAGTGCTTGGCTCCTAGGGTTTTAAATGAGGTTTTCAGATTTAAACATTCGCATGAAGCAACCAAGAAAACTTGCATAAACTCCATTTACAAGCCTAAAATCTGAAAAGGGGAAAAGATAAACATTTAATCTTGCATGCAGAAAATGACTCCTCCTTTCTTGTCCATAAGATGCAACTTTCTAAAATTTTCTGTATTAAAAATTTGTCATTTTACAATAACAAAAATTTCTGGTTTTCCCAAACCAGTCCATGGAAGAAAAACAACCCAAACAGGTCCAGAATGGCCCTCTTGCCTTCAAATCTGCAACTCTGCTCGCAGCAGTTTCCAACCCATCAAAACATCCTTGCCTGGCGTATTTAAAATTTTCAAGAAGCTTTTCGTTTCATTTTCCAATGGTTGTTCGTTTCACCTTCCCTTGTGCATGCATGTGTTTTGGTTTCCAAAAAAACTTTTCGTTTCTATTTTGTGGCCCTTCGTTTCATTTTCTCCACATGGGCTTGCGTCCGTTTCCTTCCGTGTGTAACGACCATCTTAAATGATTTCAAATCATTAAAGATTCCTTATGTAACGTTTTGTCTTATTCATTGGATTTTGTCCTTATGTCCACGTCACTATGCGGTCTTCGGTTTCACTGTCCTGGTGTTCATCACTAATATCGGGCCTCAACTACTCTGTTCCCTTGGCGAAAAATGCAACATGTCGCGATATCGCGACACTTTTGCCTCCTTGCTCTCTTTTGTTGCTTTTGGCCGTGAAAATGTAACATGTCGCGATATCGCGACACTTTTTCTTTCTTGTTCTTCTTTCTTCTCTTTTGGCCGCGAAAATGCAACATGTCGCGATATCGCGACACTTTTTCTCTTTTGGCCACGACAATGCAACATGTCGCGATATCGCGACACTTTTCTTTCTTCTGGCCGTGAAAATGCAACATGTCGCGATATCGCGACACTTTTCTCTTTTGCGCGACAATGCAACATGTCGCGATATCGCGACACTTTTTCTCTTTTGGCCGCGACAATGCAACATGTCGCGATATCGCGACACTTTTTCTCTTTTGGCCGCGACAATGCAACATGTCGCGATATCGCGACACTTTTTCTTCTTCTTTGCCGTGAAAATGCAACATGTCGCGATATCGTGACACTTTTCTCTTTTGCGTGACAATGCAACATGTCGCGATATCGCGACACTTTTTCTCTTTTGGTCGCGACAATGCAACATGTCGCGATATCGCGACACTTTTTCTCTTTTGGCCGTGACAATGCAACATGTCGCGATATCGCGATACTTTTTCCTCCTTGCGGTGTTTTGCTTTTTCTTTGATCTTTAGCATATGGGCCACTTCGGTCTTCTTGGAAAATATGCAAAAAGGTGGGTCCCCAATTTTGGGGTACGTTGTGGAGCAGCCACAACAAATGGTGACTCTGTTGGGAAATGCTCCTGAGCATTTCGGTGAGAACCCAACCTGAACACCTTCAAAACTCAAACACAAGCGTCAACAAATATCCCAAGAATGAAACTAGACGAGAGATACATGAAGCATTAGAATTATTAAGCATCAGCTCGGTGTGTGCAATGTGCTTCATTCCCTATCGTTTGAAATTGATCAACGTTCCATCATCTGTTTCACTTATAATCCGTGCATATGAGAAGTTATGGATGATTCCTGTAGGATTTAATGTATGGTGAAGGTGCTAGAGATATAACAACCTACTTTGCAAAGGCTCCAACTTTCTAGTTTCATGAACAACCATATTAAAACTGTCAAATCCTCTTAGGACCAAATATGTGCATACTGAATTAATTTACTAGATCCCAAAGTTGGTTATGTGTCACTACCATCTTGAACCCATGTGCAAGTGTAAGTGAAATCAGAGCTTTGGGGAATAGGATTCCCAACCTAAGCGAGATGGGAATTTAACCCTATCCTTACTACTCCGATCTGGAGTTCATTACCTCATCTTGAACAAAATGATTTAACCTATTATGGATGAAAGCTGTCAGGCTAGCCTATCCGTTTGAGCAATCGGTGGTCTTGCTTTTAGACAAGACATGTTGCCACGCATGAGCATACTCCATTGCCAGTCAGGCGTCTATAGCCCCGATGGAGATCAACCCCATAATCCAGGATTTGACTTTACTTTTGATTTCTTGAACCTTAGGGATGACTACCCATCCTTGCAAGGGACATGTAGTACGATCCTTCCAATCCAATATCAATGATGCAATAAAAGTAGAATGAAAAATATTTTCTTTGGAACTTCAAGTTCTTGAGTGGGCGAAATAGAAGCTTTGGGGAATCGGATTCTCAACCTAAGCGAGATGAGAATTAGACCCTATCCTTACTACTCCATGAAGGTCAAATCAGAGCTTTGGGGAGTTGGATCCTCAACCTAAGTTCGATGGGGATTTAACCCTATCCTTACTACTCTGATTTTAGGCTTTAAGCTCTATGGGAGTGGTAAAAACCACTGTTTAAGGATTATGTTGCATGATAGGACAGACACGAAATACTCCTTTCGCCTCACCTTTTCTTCCAAGTATGGTTTTGACCATTTTGCTCAAGATCCTCTTTAATATGTGTAGAACGTGCTTGGTTCAAGATAGTTCGGGCATCAGTTCCCAACCTTAGGATCTTTTTAATATACGTTATATAATAACCCTAAGAGGATTCGACACTTTTTCAATGATTGTACTTGAAATGTAGATGCAACTGAGATGAAACGTATATGCAATGTGGAATGTAACATGAGATATGGATGAATGCATTGCTTTTTTTTTGAAATGCGGATGGAGTATTCCACCTACTTTGCCATAATTTGTAAAACAGACAACTTCATGCATCACAAGTTCCAAACGATATTCTTTAATGTGTCTGTGATACTCGTGGAGCTTTCTGCAATACAATTCCGATGTTTCATATTCTCTTAGTCTTAGTCAGCATTCATAAGGACATAAGTTGACATCTCGTTTTTTTTTTTTTCAAAACAAACCAAAAATGTCCAAAGGACCAACACACAAAACTTAAAACCAAAACTGAAATGCCAACCCAACATCAAAAACCAAAAAATTATATACAAATGTACAATATGGTACAAGATGATGCAAAGTTTGGACTATCACTTTCCCGGATCCCAAACATGATTAGAACATTTCAAAAGACATACGACACAATATGTATGCCAAATGTTGTAGGAATCCAACAACAATAAGATCAAACCAAGCAATGCAAAGAAATTCAACTTGCCTCGCTCACCCCACCAATTTGATTTAGTGTCATTAGTACTCTCATAGGTGAGATTCAAATCATCAAATTGATTAGACAATATTTGATCTTCAATTTCATCTCGTCTATTCTTTAAGGTATAAGTTTCATATTTCCATTCATGATTTAGAATTAGGCTTTCTTTATCCAAAATGAAACTTTGTAAGCAAGAGCCTATTTCCAACAATTTTAAAGCCAATTCATTTTCCATGTTCTTAGGCCAATCAGACTTGTGCAACAATTTGCAAGAATCTAGGATATTTACTAAATGAGGATCAGTAAAAGTTTTTACCCTAGACTCCATTATCAATTGTTGATGAATTTGATTTAACAATTCATGTGCCTCAACCTCTTTTTTATTCATGCAAATGATTTTATTAAAGGTGTGATTAGAAGTCAATCCTTGTTTTTCATCCACCTTCAATGGCATTTCATCATAAATATCATTTGAATTATACAAATATTCACCTAAATCTTGGATGTTTGGACACAAAGGTTTAGATTTTACCTTTTTCACATTTTCATTTACCAAAACTTGGTGAGGATTTGCAATTCCCTCTTTTACCTCATGGTCTTCATATTCTTCATTGATTACTTGTTCATCAAACATACCAAAATTGGGCACCCAATTGAAAACATGCCCATCCTTTTCAACCCTCAAATATTTTTGGTCAAAGTGTATGTCCAGTAACTCATCTTCATGATCAATCACTTGCGTCTCATCCCATTCATCTTCACCTTCCTTAGATGGTTCAGTTATTTCCAAAAGTGGGTTATCTCTTGAATTCAAATTGGTAAAGCTATCATAATCCAAATTTGTAACCCATGATTCAATTTTATCACAATTTGGAAGGTGTGGATCCTCTTGGTCATCACTTTCGAGAACATCATCCAAAGTGTCTTTCGAGAACAAGTGGTGAAATTCGATTATGTCTCCAACTTCATTTGTTGATTTTCTTTCCAATTCATTTTCAACCACTTGTGATGGCTTAGGAGCTTCTATAATGGGATCGATTTTTGAATTCCGTGTCATATAGTTGCTCCAATCCTTTGCAAGTACATCTGACCAAATCATATCCACATAAGTTTGTTCATCCAAATCCTCCTTTTTGGGTAATGATTCTAGATATTTCTTTTCCAAAACAAGATGGTGATCATTTGACTCCAACTTCTTGTTACCCATCCATAGAATTTCTTCTCCAAAAACTTCATGCTCTTCAAGACTTTTCGAATAGGTATTTACTTCAACGTGAGTCACCTCAAAATCTCTTGTATCATTTGAAGAAGCATAACATGAAACATCATTAAGATCGGCATTATGAATTTTCTTCCTAGGATGATTTGGATGCATACATTGACGTGCTCGTTTTTGTGGTGGAACATGCCTACATACCTTCTTAACCACTTTCTTTTGCTCTTTTACTTTCGATACGAACTCTTTGGGTTGAGTGGTAGAAGTAGTAGGATTAGTTGGATTGATATCCACGGACAAAGCTTGAACATTTGTTGCAATGGTTCCATGAGTGACCACATGATTCTCTAATTGAGGCATAGTTGGATGGATGGAAGTACTTGTATAAGCACATGTGGGAGCATAAGTTGGTGTGGTAGGATAAAGTTGATTGTAGGGAAAAACATTTGATATCAAATTTTGTTGTGCCCACGCTTGATTTACCATCGAGGTTTGATTGCAAGCCCCTAGTTGTCCTACCATAGTTGATTGCTCCATTCCATAACCTTGTGGCCTCAATTGTTGATCTACAATCATAGCTTCTGTGTAGGCCGATGCAAGATCAGTAACCAAGGGATTCATCCTAACAAATATGGCACACCATGGATCCAATGCTCGAAAGTATATTTGAAGAGCACCACTTTCCTCAATAGTATAGGGAGAAATTAATCTCGCATAAAGCTTTCGAAACCTCATGTTGAAACTTCTCACTGGCTCATTAGGTTCTCTTTTGCAAGAAGTAAATTGTTGATATATCGTGAGAGGATCAATGAGCAACCTAAATTGATTGATAAACTCATCTTTCAATTGAGTCCAAGATGTAATAGAACCAGTGGGTAAATTGATGTACCAATCATATGCCACCTCATCTAGGGTTCCAGGAAACATTCTACATGCCACATCCTCATGTTCGACATTCCATCTAACTAGGATATCCACATAGGCTTGAATATGTTCCTCGGCTAATGTTGGACCATTGTGTTTAAATTTGGGCAAAAGTTTTTCTACGTTTTTGGGTAAATCATGAGAATCTCCACTAATGTTCAAAGGATTAACATGTATCCCATACCACGTTCCTGCAGTTGTAGCCATTAATGAAACTCAAAGAATAACTTCAAAACCAATTTGTTAGTCATGAATAAAAGAAGGAACCATGACAAAGCAAAATTCTAAAAATGTAAATTAGTTTCTGATTCACCAGATCGCATATGCGCAAGTGAAGAGCATACTCCTAGTGTTGTAGGCTTTCTGATTCACAAGATCACATTACACGCAAGTGAAGAGCATAATACCGACAACAAATACATTTTAGACAAAATAATTCCTTATAAATAAGCATGAAATGACTAGCAAATATCAAACATGTAACGTATGAATGATCATGTTAGCATCAACCAAGAGATGTATCCATTAAAATCAAATGAAAGTAATTGCATGGAGACAACCTCGTTAGTCAAGACCAAAATTTTTCAAAATCAAATCAAAACACATTATTCCTGTATGAACAATTAAAAGCGTTAGAACAATGCATAGCAATTCATGTCCTCCTTTTAACACTACAAGGTTGTATTGTTAAAAGAGGGCTAAAGATAATAATCAATAGGGCATGAAATATTCAAAATTTAAATCCCTATAGCATTTAAATCACACTGAAATAAACCAACTCGGGCCCTCCTTCTAGCGCCAAAATGTTGAGTGGTATTTTCACCCAATTGTGAAAGTACACTCTCTCTTAGGATTTGGGGTCCCAAATCCCCTCTTGCAAAGAAGTTAAACAAACAACTTCTCCAAGGTCTCCGCTATGTTAGCATTTGCATATGTGTATTAGTAATCTCAAATAAAGATATTCAATTTAAATGCTTGGAACACCTTAGTGATTGCAACTAACCTGTAAACAAGGGGCAATGTTGGTTTATTTTACCATGAAACTTTAGTGATTGTTCATTGAACCAAAATAAAGCAAATGTGAGTTGGCCCTCATATGACCGTGTGGTTCAATGTGTGCTCAAATTACCCCTCTTTCGTAAAATCAGAATTTTTATGAAGAGGGGGCAATTTTAGGCTGGCTCCAAAAATGGAAATTTGTGAAATGCCATAAAACATAACTCCTTCAATGAAATTGGAATTTTCATGAAGGGAATGTCATCATAGGCTCATGAGTGCAAAACATGAAACTGAAAAAAATGAAATTTGACCTTAAAATGGAAATTTTCTATTTTCGGATTTTTTAAAATCTGTAATAAAACAGCAACTTCGATGAATTTTTAAAAATACTAAACAACTCCGAAAATGAAATTTCAAAGTGCGTATTGGAAGTATGAAGTATAACCTACGCAATGGTGAAATTATTTTTGGATTTTGACATTTTTTAAATGTTTATTTTAATGCCTGAAAATTAAAAAAAAATTAAAATTTCTGGAAAAATAAAATGCGAGAAAAATGAAAATGAAATGCAGAAAATGAAATACAAAATGCATTCGAGTTTGATGCTATCCTATTTCGACAAAACCGAAGATGTGAGGTTTTCATGCATGCAACCTAACCTATTGGACTTGCAAAACAAGCACAATCCGGATAAGCTAAGTGTTGGCTCCTAGGGTTTTAAATGAGGTTTTCAGATTTAAACATTCGCATGAAGCAACCAAGAAAACTTGCATAAACTCCATTTACAAGCCTAAAATCTGAAAAGGGGAAAAGATAAACATTTAATCTTGCATGCAGAAAATGACTCCTCCTTTCTTGTCCATAAGATGCAACTTTCTGAAATTTTCTGTATTAAAAATTTGTCATTTTACAATAACAGAAATTTTTGGTTTTCCCAAACCAGTCCATGGAAGAAAAACAGCCCAAACAGGTCCAGAATGGCCCTCTTGCCTTCAAACCTGCAACTCTGCTCGCAGCAGTTTCCAACCCATCAAAACATCCTTGCCTGGCGTATTTAAAATTTTCAAGAAGCTTTTCGTTTCATTTTCCAATGGTTGTTCGTTTCACCTTCCCTTGTGCATGCATGTGTTTTGGTTTCCAAAAAAACTTTTCGTTTCTATTTTGTGGCCCTTCGTTTCATTTTCTCCACATGGGCTTGCGTCCGTTTCCTTCCGTGTGTAACGACCATCTTAAATGATTTCAAATCATTAAAGATTCCTTATGTAACGTTTTGTCTTATTCATTGGATTTTGTCCTTATGTCCACGTCACTATGCAGTCTTCAGTTTCACTGTCCTGGTGTTCATCACTAATATCAGACGCACTATCAACTACTCTGTTCCCTTGGCGAAAATGCAACATGTCGCGATATCGCGACACTTTTGCCTCCTTGCTCTCTTTTGTTGCTTTTAGCCACGAAAATGTAACATGTCGCGATATCGCGACACTTTTTCTTTCTTGTTCTTCTTTCTTCTCTTTTGGCCGCGAAAATGCAACATGTCGCGATATCGCGACACTTTTCTCTTTTGGCCGCGACAATGCAACATGTCGCGATATCGCGACACTTTTCTTTCTTCTGGCCGCGAAAATGCAACATGTCGCGATATCGCGACACTTTTTCTCTTTTGGCCGCGACAATGCAACATGTCGCGATATCGCGACACTTTTTCTCTTTTGGCCGCGACAATGCAACATGTCGCGATATCGCGACACTTTTTCTTTCTTCTTTTTGGCCGCAAAAATGCAACATGTCGCGATATCGCGACACTTTTTCTCTTTTGGCCGCGACAATGCAACATGTCACGATATCGCGACACTTTTTCTCTTTTGGCCGCGACAATGCAACATGTCGCGATATCGTGACACTTTTTCTCTTTTGGCCGCGACAATGCAACATGTCGCGATATCGCGACACTTTTTCCTCCTTGCGGTGTTTTGCTTTTTCTTTGATCTTTAGCATATGGGCCACTTCGGTCTTCTTGGAAAATATGCAAAAAGGTGGGTCCCCAATTTTGGGGTACGTTGTGGAGCAGCCACAATAGGTACTCTACCTCCTTTGGGAAATTGGTATTTTTATGTTGGATTCTGATTTATATTGATGAAAGCAGTTATTTTATGACATTGTATGAGCACAATATAAAACTAAAACTTTCTAAAGGAACTACACACACTGCATGTTGCACTTTTAACAATAATGGTTGGATTTTATCACCAACCGTTGCTTGAGATCTAGTGATAGTGGGTTTCATCTCCATCCACCAATCTCTACCCCTAGAAACCATAGGTTACCCCCAAGAAAAATTGTTGGATTTTATCACCAATAAGAATCTCATTGCCCATTCCTAGCCATAGTATTCACCCAATTTAATTTTAGATTAGTGCATTCAAACACACAAAATCAAATTAAATAAAAAAATGAAAAAAATATTAAAGGAGATAATTAATGAATGAGGTAAGACACAATTGTTTTATAAACATAGCATTGATTGCCTTCACTTGAAATCTGTGAATTTCTATTTTTGCATTTCCTTTACAACACATTTTACATTTTGGTTTAGTAGCTTATGGTCTTAATAAGAAATAAAAAAAATCTTTAAACCAAAATAATACATCTATGGACTATCCATCTTCATTTCCTACCACTTCTATGGTAAATCCTATCAGTGTGGTTCAGACAAATTACATAGATTTATCTGGAGGTCCATCACACATTGTGCGGGCTAATAATATCCTATACAAATACACCTCCACATCTCTTCTACAAACTAAATCATATTCACCCACAATTGATCATAATATTACCCACATAGACATGGCCCAAGTAGAGGCTTTCTAAAAATTAGCTAATTTTGTCTTACATCCTATCCATAATTTCCTGGATCAAGATCCTTCTTTACAATAGGAACTTGTTTCTTCCCAGCCATCTAGTTTTACCCAGGTGTACACTAACCCTATTTTTAGGCATCAATTGCACCTTCATCCCATGTCTTCATTCCCTAACCATCATGTGCTCCTAGTACTTCATATGTATCCACCTATACCAACCCCTTGTATGAAGCACAAGTCAATGTTGCTTCACAAGTACCCATTTCATCCAATCAAGTTGTAATTTCCATTGCCACTTGTCCCCCATCCACATCATCTATTCCATCTTCATCCATGCCTTCCAATGATATGGAAATTAATGAAGCATGGGAACATTTGAACAAATTGCTTAAGAAGCAACAAACAACTCAACAACAAGTTCAAGTGAACCCTAGGCCTCAACCAAATTCCACTCAACCCACCTTTATCACACAAATTCAATCATGGGTACCGCAATATTCAATGGCTTCCATCCCTATACCTCCATCCACCCATACCCATTCCATTCCCATAGGACAACCCAACCATAGTCCTCATGCATTGTTTCCTTTTCAAAAATCACCATAATTTCTCAATCAAACTCATCATCATCATTTCCAATCCACTCCACCTATCCATCATCATATTGTCACTCCACAACATCTTTCCACCCATCATAGAATCATCAAGTGATTCAGGGGTTTCAAATTCCTAGGAAAGACCCTAGAATCAAGGCTATGCAACAACATATTTATAATTTGATATAACATACTCCTGGTTACAATAATGAGATGCTAACCTTACATTAATTAATAAATCAACAAATTCGCCCTTCGGTACCATCATCGCCATGTTCAAAAAACTTCACGGTACCAAGGTTTGACAATTTCAAAGGTACTGAGGATCCTAAAGAGCACATGAGCACATTCATGCACTCATGCCTCAAAATTCAAAATGATAATGCTCTCATGCTCTGCACATTTCCTCAGACATTGGGGGGAGATACCATAGAGTGGTATAACCAATTGCCCAATCATAGTATTTATACTTTCAAACAATTGGTTGACCAATTATTTGAATGATTTATCCTTAATGTAAGAAATAAATTCTCATTGTCTAATATCTATGGTTTAATACAACATGATGATGAGTCTATCTATGATTTTGGCAACCGTTGGAAGGCCATCATTACCAAAATGCCATTCACCATACCAATGGAATAACTTATTAAGTTATTCACTAAGAGCTACCTCAAACCTATATCTTAGATGCTTCAATTGCAAAAATATCACTCATTTTAGAAAGCTCTTGCTCAAGCTAGTGTCATCGAGGAGATAAACATCCAAAAGGGTATACTTAATATAAGAAAAAATGAATGGAAAAACAAGGGCCAATACAAAAGTAATTATTCTAGCCAAACCAAATCAACACAGGCCAATCCGACCAATCAAGCCAATCACGTTAATCAAGTGGTCATGATCCAACCAGTAATGGCTCAACAACAACCACTGCAACAACCACCATAATAAATTTCCTATCATACAGTGCCCTTAGTAACCCAATCTATGCAAAGCACAGTGCCAACAGTGGAGAATCGTCAATGTTGAGAATCTGTTCAACAAAATCATCAATACACACCTCTATCTAAATCTTGTGCTTCCATATTCCAGAGGTTGTATGAAACCAATAGGCTTGCTTTACCTGAGATCAAACCAGATGATCCCACCAACTATAGGGAATATTTGTTTTTCCCTTATCATAGACAAAATGGGCATGACATAAATAACTGCCATGTGTTTAAGGATATAGTACAAGACCTCATTGACTTGAGGACCATCAAACTTGACAACCCCCTAGCTCAACAAAACAAAAATTTTGGTATCTTTCAAACACCACTTCCTCATAATGAAGAGGTGCACTCCACAATGGGAGGGTCTAACGTCAAGACCCCCCAATCAAGTTAAAAATATTCAAGTACAAAGGTTTTGTAGGTGCCATTCATGTGGTAACCCGAGGTCAACAATGACAAAATAATCAACAGGATACATGGTAGAAACCCGTTCAATAACCCATGAACTCACAAGCAAGGGAGTCTCAACCTGTTTCATCACCACCCATTCAAATTTCCCCAAATCCTTCTCCACCAATCCACATTCCCAACCAATCTAATCCATCAATTCATCCCATCAACTGCTCCCAAATACCAATCATTTCTTTGAGTAGTTGGTTAACCATGAGTTTAAAAATGGCTTCATCAAAATTATCTATTTATGATCTAATTCAACAATCTCCCCAACATCGTGAGGCATTAATGGATATTATAAAATCCATCGAACTCTAATATCAATATTTCAATGCCTTTAATAACTTTGTAGGGAATATTTAAACATGCATGGAGCCTTCCATCATGTTTTATGACTTTGATATTAAACCAATATCATCAAAATTGATGGACCCTCCATTGCACATAATGGCTAAAATTGACAAGAAGCCATTCAAAAGAGTCTTAAGTGATATCGTCTCCTCCATTAACATCATCACTACATCCACTTTCCATCATCTCAATCTTCCTCCATCTCACATAATTAAATCCACCTTCACATTGAAAATATTTAATGATGCTCTCTGATCTATAGTTGACACTGTTGTTTTGCCCATCGAAGTAGGGGTAAAAATATTGCATACCTTATTCCACATATTAGAAGGATCTATGGTGTACAATGTAATCCTTGGAAGATATTGGATGAGATAAATGAGATGTGTCTCTTCCATATTACATTAATGTCTGAAATATGTATATGAAGGGCAATTACTTTGCATACCAACGGATGTTGAGCCATTTAAGTATTGTAACTTCATCTCAAAACCTTATGAATCTATGCTTCCTTCTACCCACTTTTTCCTCACATTATCCACCACATCATCAATCACTCCATCCAATCCTTCATCAAAAGCTCCCATTCATGAGGAGCTTCCCATCACCAATTCCAACCAAGCATCCACTTCTACACCTTTATTACCATCATCATCAACTACATGTACATGTGGTCGAACCCAATCCATGCCACCCACATCAGCATCTCCTTCATTGGCCACAATAATTCCTTCACAACCAAATCCATCTCCATCAGCCAATGTTTCACAAGTTGAGTTGTTGAGTTGTGAGATGCCCACATATTCCACATCGTCCAAGCCATTAACTAACCATGAGCCTCCCATATCCACTTCATCCTCATAATCCCAAGTTGAGTTCCACCTCACAAACCTTGATATTAGTGAATATGTGGTCCAATACATCACAATCACACCACTCAATATGTCAACTACCAAGGATTTCTATAACCCACGTGACCAACATTTATCTATAGGAGCGGTATACAATATGGTTTCAATGCCTAATAGCATAAATTTTGTGTATGGGGTATAGAATCTTTGTCTAAAACTACTCCCCCAGAAGAACCCAAGAAACCACCACCTACAAATATCCAACAAATGATGGGTTTTCCATCCCTCTATTTTCACAGATATAATTGTAAAATACATGGCTTAGATTTATATGAACAGGGAGTTCCTCAACTTATTGATGTCCCATATCAAAAATTGCATGACCGTTAAGATCTAGGTTATCACCCACTTTCCACCATCTCTTATTTTGAATAAGCTTTCCAAAGACATAATATAAACTTTCAAGAAGAATCCCTCCATCACAATGACTCTGACAAGGAAATGTACAAAGAATTCAACCTCATGTCGATAGCTTCTGATGAATGTGATGAGGAATCGAAGCCCATCATTCCCCAAACTAAACAAGATGAGTTTTATCTCATAATGTTCCCTATCCATGAGCCCAACTTTTTCTTGCTTCTTCCAATGATCTGAGCCTACTGGTGGACCACCCCCTCCATCTCATTAATCCATCTCATCAGCCAAAATTGTAACATATGTATATAATGCAAGAAAAAAAAAGATAAAAACATAAAACAAACAAAAATATTTTTTCTGCATTTCTTGTATATATCATTTAGTTAAGTGCATTTATTTGTGTTGCTTACTACTTTCCAAGATTACTAAAGTCCTAGCATCGGTTCTTAGGCTCTATCCATCCCATCCATTTTACCTCCTTCATTTTCCCTTAAGTCAACATGAATGTTGCTGACTTATTCACCCCACTTCGTAATCCATACGATTTGGCAAAGCCAATTCCTATTGACATGAGTCTTATTGATATGGACCAGATTTCCTTTCCACCATCCTTTTTTTAGTTTGTCCTATTTGAGGAACTATTAAGAGCTTCAGCCAACTACATTCCTCCATCCCCTTCACCTTCACCTTCATCTTCACCTATGAATTCTGAGGTTTTCCAAGTAGATATAGATGAGGATAAGTCAGAAGAGCTTGATGACATATCATATGACATTCATCTAATCCTAACTTCCCATAAACTAGAGGAAGTTTCTCATATGTCTATTGAAGATACCATCAATATGGACCTTAGTTCAGACAAAGACAATCCCAAAATTGTCAAGATTGGTAAAATTTTATCCAAATATGAAAAAGAGCAATTAATTTCTCTCCTCAAGAGGAAGAAGGCAATTTTGCATGGTCCTACAAAGACATGCCTGGTCTTGACCCTACATTGGTTATCAATAATATCATCTTAAACTCTGATGCTAAGCTAGTCAAACAAAAACTTAGAAGGATGCATCCTACCATTGCCCTCTTGGTTAAATAAGAGCTTCAAAAACTATTAGATGTGGGTTTCATTGTACCCATTGCTTATCCTGAGTGGCTCTCAAACATATTACCCATTCGCAAACCTAACGAGATGATACGCATTTGCATTGATTTTGGATACCTTAACAAAGCATGTCCTAAGGATGAATTTCCTCTTCCAAATATTGATACTCTTTTCGACATTTGTGCTGGCCATGAAATGCTTTCTCTCATGGATGGTTTTTCAGGATAAAACCAAATTTGAATAAATCCTGATCACCAACACAAAACAACATTCAATACACCTTGGGGAAATTTTTGTTATAATGTTATGTCCTTTGGCATTAAAAATGCAGGTGCCACTTATCGACGTACCATGACATACATCTTCCACAATTACATGCATAAGATTATCTAAGAATATATGGAATTCCTCTTAGAAAAATCTAAAACTTGACAAAAGAACATTGGTGTATTGGAAAAAGTTTTTGACCGGCTTCTAGAGCATAATGTAAGGTTGAACCCCAAGAAATATGTCTTTGGTGTTACCTCTAGAAAACTACTAGGGTTCATTATCTCCAAGAGAGGCATTGAGGTGGACCCAAACAAGGTCAAGGCTATCATGGAGATGCCTCCCCCAAAAAATTTAAAGGAATTGGATAGTTTACAAGGAAATATCCAATCAATCCATCGTTTCATTGTGCAAATTTCTAACAAATGCAAGCCATTCAATCACCTGCTACAAAAGGGGTAGCCATTCTCTTAGATAGATGAGTTCCAGAGAGCCTTTGATGATATTAAGCAATACTTTACTTCGCCACTATGTCTTAGCTCCTCCTTGTTCGGTGGTCCCTTTTTATCTTTATGTCTCAGCAACAAAAATTTGCATTAGGAACAATGCTTGCACAAAAGAATGAAGAAAATCGAGAACAAGTTGTCTAATACATTAGTTAAACATTGTTTTGCTATTAAACCAGATAATCTTATCTAGAAAAATTGTGCTTAACAGTGGTTTTTACCACTAATAAACTCATATATTATATGCTTAGTCACACAACATATGTCATAGCCAGAGAAAATCCTTTGTTTTATATGATATCTTGCACTTACAATAACACCTATACCGCTAAATGGATAATGCTTCTTAATGAATTTGACCTTGAGTTCATTAGCCAAAATTCCATTAAAGGTCAGGTCATAGCCGATCAACTTGCAGAAGATCCACTACTTAGTGATCATCCCTTGATTATTGAGCTCCCAGATGATTTGGTATTTTCTATCACCGAACAAGAAGAAGATGTCATTCCAGAGGAAGATGTTGATATCACTCTATTCTTTGATGGCTCTAAGTGCGATAAAGGTCAAGATGTTGGAGTTGTGTTTCATACATCCCAAATGGTACCTATCTCCTTATCATTCAAACTTGACTTCTAATGCACAAAAAACACTGCTAAGTATGAAGCCTTAATATTAGGTCTTCAATCAACTATAGTTATGGGCATAAAGCGTAGCAGGATATTTGGTGATTCTCAACTTGTTTTCAAGCAAATAAATGAAGAATACCAATGTAAAGAACTATTGTAGGGATTTCTTGCTTACCTTCTTAAGCTTTGTCGCATCACAAGAATCAAAAAATTCACGAGTATTGTAGACTCTGTTGGATCTACCTCTTTGACCCAGGAATAGATTACTTAAGGGGATCTAGATAGACTAGGTCGAGTAAGGAAACCCCAAACAATGGGTGCAGATATTTACCATTGTAACACAATCACCCATGTTATACTAGATTTTATGAAATTATATTTCTTTTATTATTTTATGACCAAACTAGGTATTGTTAAAATACATTAAGACCAAATTGGTGTCATGTTCATTGGGTAGTCGTAGCAAGTTTAAATTTTATGAACCAAGAAAATAATAGTGAAGAGAAACTAGTTTGTCCACATTCATTCAAATGATGTAATAAATGGAAATGATTAAACTAGCAAAAGAAGGTGTCATTTACACATTCAAATTACTGTAATACACAAATGAGCAAGACACATAAGCCATAAACACAAGGAATACTAGGAACAAAGTTGGAGCTTATATTCATATAAAAATATTTACATATGAGAAGACCGACATAATGCTCGGATCTTATATGATAATAGTTACAACAAAACCCTTGTTTGAATATCATAACATGAGGTTATTTCTCTCCATCCTGATTGCAGTGATGTAAGAGTCTCCAAATCTAGCGCATCCATAGGAAATGATCTCAAAAGACAAAGCTTCATCTCTAGACAAATGGTAGAAGAAAATATTATGTAAGAGACAAAGGGATTAACATAGAATAGGAAATACGACTAACACTTAAAACACATCTATACCTGGACTTAAGTTTTATCTCTTATAGGTTTGATAAAAAAATTGCTACTACAGTAGTCTTCCATATATAGTACTGATCACTTGAGCGGAGCTGTAACTGTTTCTTCATCAGCTCTCTAGCTGGTCTGATCTTGCTTTCTCCAAAAGCATGATATAATAAAAAATGGGCATGTGGCCCATTTTATTCTATTTAAATGAATGGTGACTGAGGTTGTGTGCTATCTTTCCCACTATCCCAAGCAAGTAGTTGTGTTGCACTTTGCCCGTGGTCTTCCTTTGGTGAGTTGGGCCCCACTTCTTCCCCTCCGAGATCATGTAAACTTTGATCAATGTAACTCCATGCTTCATCATGGAATGTTAAGGCAAATATTATCAAGTTAAAATCTTGCGTGACTTTGTTCACCCATTCTTTAGACCACTCCATGATGTTTTTAGTGAAGACACATAAGTGATCCACCATATGCACCAAAGCTATGAATTACTTTGATAATTTTGCATCTTGACCCAAGTCAAATATTTGTATCCTATTGAGCATGAACTCCTTGATGTCAGGAGCTTGGATGAACTCATCTAGTGTAAACCCATAATTGTTCAGTTCATCTTCAACCTCCTACTCGAAGCTGATAACTTTTTGGTCCTAGAGGATCCAATTGGGTATGTTCTATAGGTAGATGAAAACTTTGGAGTATTCTTCTCCAAAGAAACAAATAGAACCATCATCCAATGTAGCTGCTCCTACACAAATTTCCACATAGTTCTATCTGAAATTTTGGTATACAAGATATATCGAGTTCACCCTTTGTTCAGCTTGTTGCAACCGGTCACGTAGGAGGCCGATGGTGTGCCTGGTGGTGTAGATATTATAAAATATTAATGCAAGATCCTCCATATTTTCCTATATCTACTCTTTTATCTCTTGTTTGAATTCATAAATATATCCAAAGTGGTCATTGGTCTGTGCAACAATGGCCTCGGAGGGAGCCAGCATCTGCTTCAATTGATCAACCTCGATTTATAGTTGTTGCACTTTAAGCTATAGTTATTTCGCTTTTGAAGCCTTGGTATTTAAAACCGCTACCTCCTTCTCTACTACTACTACCACCTATACTTGGGAGGCCACATGTGATTTCATCATGTCCACTGGGCCAACTTCTGCTCTTATTACACCCTTGTTGAGATCGATTGTGGCTTCCTTTAGGCTTGGTGGTAGGAGGATGTCAAACGTAGCAGTGGACATGTTGCATGTTTCCTTCTAACTATCCCTCAGGGCCTACTCACTCCTTTTTGGGGGACCTTTGCTCCTCCATATCCTGTATCTAGTCCTCCTCATCTATGGTAAATTGAATCATGTCCCTTACTTTTATCAGCGTGATATTTTTAGTATCTAGGGTAGAAGACTCAGTCATGGCATTTTTCCTAGTGGGGGACTATGGGGGACTTCTTTCCTGGATCTCATACTCCCTGAGTATGTTGGATAACCCCATCGATTCCTATATTTTATTTAGAGCCTTAGGGTGAATGGGATGTTCTTCTTGATTGATCACCAAGGTGGTGGTAAACAATGAGGGTTGGCCCACTACCACAATAGTTTTATTGAATGGATACATCAATGTCTAGGCTGATGAGGTGAGACTTTGTGTTTGTTGTGAGGTGTAAGTGACCAACTCCTTCCCAATTAAATTGGTAATAGGAGAACTATATGAGGAGGGAATTTTTGCTTGCTCCTATTGTGCTTCACCCACTATCTTCATCATAACTTCAAACAAATATGTATCTTGATGGACGACCTGAAAGGTGGGGTCTTGGAATTCATTTGGGGGAGCAGATACAACTAGTGGCACCACCTTGTCTACCAACAATTCCCTATGTAATATTAGATCAGAACTATAATCCCCAACTACTTCCAGTTTACTATGAGGTCTCTTGTCCATTCTCCATACCAATTCTAATTATCGACCTTGTTTTATGGTCTTTTGCATTTCATCTTCGAAGTCGTCCACCATGTTATCGCTTGTTAGCGATAACATGTATATGATAGCCATCAAGGTCATATGATCTCTAGGTAATTTCTAGAAATTAGTATGTATCCATTTTCCATATGGCCCGTAGCATTAAAAAATGGCCTAGATACGTATAAAGACCCATTGAGCAAGAAATTGGCACCCACGACACACTCCCCTTCTTCCTTAAGAATCTGATTTTGACCTCCTCAGTGATATGCCTGGTTATTTCTAGAATAGCTATTGATGTCGGGTAGTGCTTTGGTAATGCCTTTTATGGTAGCTTAGACCCATATATATTGATATAATAAACTTCCACTATATAAAAGAAATCTCTTGCCCTAGCTTCATGTAGAAAATTCCTTACCCTAACCCTAAATCTATCAAGTTTCTCTTCGTACAGATGGGCATGTATTATGGGAGGACATTTTCAAATAAGGTTGTGTAGCTTGAGCACCCTTCTTGCACACATAGTAGCCTATCTTGAATCATGGTGGCATTGACTCCTCCCATTTGAGCCACCAAGGATTGGTCTAATTGACCTATGACCAAATGAACCAAAAATGAATAATAGGAGAATGGGGGAAGCTCTTCCTTATCAACTAGTATGACCTCCTACAATCTCACCAGTTCCCTATCCATTTTGTCATTGATAACGTCCTCCCATTGATAGAGAGGCATCTTATCCATTTTGTTGCATTGGATAATTAGGAACATGACCTCCTTTGTAATATCCTCCAGATATTTAGTTCCCAGTACTAGGTTGATCATATTGGTATAATCCTGTGCCCAGGGTCGAAGGAGGAACTTCTAAACTGGGAAACCAAGAGGCCTATGCTTACCTATTTTTAATAGTATTTCTAAAAAATGAAGTGTTTAGCATAAAATTAGCTTGGAGGGCCAGCATATGGAAATCCAAAATTTTTGAGGTTGTACCAAGCCCGAACACCCACTTAATTATGTTGACTATTAATCTGGCTATGACTTGATTCATGTGATCCTGGATGGTCCTAATCCTGGAGTCATATGCCACCACCAGCCATACTAGGAGGTATGAGGAATGATAAACCCTCAGGCAAGTTAGCTGACCTAGGTTGGTGTTCCATTTGTTGTATACTAGGCTTGGTTCATTGTTGTCCCACTGCGCCCTCATAAACAAACTTCTGAGCAAAGTAGGATGCCACTGGTTATCTTCTTCCATGGGGTCAAAGTTGTATATGGTTATGCCATCTATTTTGTGCTACTGGTCTAGTGTGATATCTCTACCTAAATCTAGCGGGTCGACCAATGTTCTTAGGTCTTTCACTCTCCCCACCCTCTTCGTTATTGACCATGCCCTTGTTAATTTTCCAATTCAAGCCTTCAAATATGGTACCCCAGTTGTGGTCACACTTATGGAAGCCATGAGAGTGGATCTTCTTATACAGAGAATGGTTTTGAATGGCAGTGCTCAAATCCTCAAGAATGCACTCTCCATGCGTGTATTCACATCGATGTCATGGGAGAGATCCACCACCTTCTACTTAAAGGCCCTACATTAATGTCATTAGGTGGAGCACCTACTTTTTTATTGGCCTAAAGGTTCTTATTTGTCATGCCACAAATTTGAGCGCATGAAATTGATTCCCTGTCAGATGCTGATTGTATGCTTATTGGGTCCATCAGGTTGGATTGCTTCTGAGTGGGATCCCACCGTCCATTTTGCCACTTCTAATTTCTTTGGATTGGATGCACAACTTTATGGAAGGGGCACACAAAACCCACATGCCATTAATATTTGCATGGACTTAAAATATCAACACATGCCTCTGATTGGAGTGCACAAAACTTGCATACCTTTGGATATTTTGTGCACCTCATACAATATTGGGTGCACAAACTCACGCACCCTTAAAAAATTTGCACACTCCAAAGGATTGGAGCGTTTGGACCTGACTCGGGGTGCATAGACTCGTGCACCCTTAAGACTTTCATGAACTCCGCTTGAGAGTGGAGTGCACAGACCCAAATTCGGGTGCACGACCTTGTGCACCCACAAAAACTTTTGCACGCTCCAAAGGAGTGGAGTGTGTGGATTTGACCGAGAGTGCATGGACTCGTGTGCCCTTTATAATTTCATGCACTCCACTTGAGATTAGAGTGCATGGACCCAGATCAGGTGCACAATCTTGTGTGTCCTTAAGACTTTTGTGCACTCCGCTTGAGAGTGGGGCACACAGACCCAAAGTTAGGTGTACGACCTTGTGCACCTGTTAAAACCTTCATGCACTCCAAAGGAGTGGAGCATGCAAATTCGATCGAGGGTGCACGGAATCATGCTCCCTTTAGACTTTCATGTGCTCCACTCAAGTGGAGCACATGGACCCAAAATTGGGTGCATGACCTTGTGCACTTGCAAGAACCTTCGCGTGCTCCAAAGGAGTTTAGTGCATGGACTCATGCACCCTTAGGACTTTCGTGTGCTCCACTTGAGAGTGGAGCGCGTGGATTCGGGCTTGGGTGCACGAACTTGTGCGCCCTTAAAAGAAAATAAAAATAAAATAATAAAATAAAATAAATAAAAAAAGAAGGGGAAATTGTATCACAAGGCCAACAAGAACATACCATTAAGTTTTATCATGAAGTAGTAATGAAATTTCTCTCTAAATTTGAATGGTATGAAATCAATATTTTTCCACATTCGACTAATAGATTTGTAGATGCGATGGCCTCTCTTGGATCATTGATTCAAAAATATTTCTTAGGAGAGGTACAACTTCTAATTATCACAATGATCTCTAAATATTCAATTGTTCGTGTTGAATCTAAGGATGAAAAGTATGTTTGCTTTATCTAGTTGGATCCATATGAGCCTTTGTCAGGCCAAATAATAGCCTTTCTCAAGTTTGGAATAATCCCATCTAACATGTTTCAAACTGCAAAATGCACTTTCAATAAAAAAGTAGCTCGTTTTGTTCTCTTGGGGGATGTGTTGTATAAACGTGGTTATGATGGAATTCTCCTTCGTTGTCTCGAGGATGTTGAGGCACAAAAAACCATAGCTGAAGCTCATGATGGTACTTGTGGTGGTAAATTAATGGGAAGGCCATCACAAAGTGTATTCTATGCATGGGTTATTATTGGCCCACCATCGAACGAGATTCTTGCACTTATATTAAACATTGTAAGTAATGTCAAGAGCATGCAAATTTGACTCATGTACCATCACAAGCATTACTACCTATTCAAAGTATTTGGTCCTTTTCACAATGGGGTCTTGATTTAATTGGTAAAATCTTACCTCCTTCCTTGGTAAAACATACATTCATCATCACAACCATTGAATAATTCACAAAGTGGGTTGAGGTAATTCCTTTAACCAGTATGACAAGACCTAGAAATGTGGATTTTATACTTCACCATATCATTTATAATTTTGGTATTCCCTCAAAAATCATCTTCGACAATGGAAAGTCTTTCAAGAACAAGGATATTTGAGAACTTTGTGAGAAATATAAAATCCAACATAGTTTCTTGAATCCTTATTACCCATAAGCAAATGGATAAACATAGGCTACCAACATGACCTTAATTGCTATTCTCATGAAACTGCTTAATGAAAATCATAGATATTGGCATACTAAACTTCCCTTGGCATTATGGTATTATCGAACAAGCATCCACACACCTAATAGGGAAACACCATTTTCATTGGTCTATGGAGCTGAAGCAATCATACCTCTTGAGCTTGAGATCCCCTCCTTGCAAATTTCTTTGCAGGAATTCATAGATGACGATATTTCTAGACAAGCACATCTTGACTAACTCACACTTCTTTATGAGAGGTGACTCAATTATTTTGAGCATCTAAGAGTTTATCAAGACCACCTAAAGCATTCTTACAAAGCCAAAGTTCATCTACGTGAATTCAAAGTAGGAGATCTTGTCCTTAAAGAGAATCAACAAAACACCAATGCATTACCACATATTTGTGATAAATTCATGATTAATTGGTTGGGTCCATACATTATCACTCAAAAATTGGGTAAAGATATTTATAGGATTTCCAGTCTAGAGGGAGAGGAAGAACCCAAATCGCTTAATGTTATACACTTGATATAATTCTATGCTTAATAGGATTTATATATGTAAATATACATAGCTAATACACAAAAACATTGCATTATATTTGCACACATTTCATTTAACAACAATTGCATTCATACACTCCATTTCACAAAATTGCATTTCATACATTCCATCCACATTTCACATTTCATATTAGGGATCATTTATTTAGTTCAAGGTTTTAATTGGTCCAATAAAGTCATGTTGCCTTAATCAAGGGCACCTTCAAACCATCACCCACAACATTCCATAAAGTCAAAGTGTCATTTGAAAAACCATATTTTCACAATTCCTAGGTGTTTTCGATCACTCACCCACTCCTAGTGTTTTAAGCAAACCATAAATACATATCAAGTTTTCTTTAGGACCAAGACAAAATTTTCACTAAGAAAATTTTAAGTTCTAGGAATTGACTTCAAAAGATTCATGAACTAAACACAATTTCACATATTAAAATCATCTTGTGTCAAAGAGGGATAACACCACACTTGGTTTGAACCTTGAAGTGAAAAGGGTAATCCTCACATATCCCATCATGCAACATAGTCCACAAAAATAGTTGTTTTCACCACTATCACGGTTGTTTCCAAGTTTGAAAGTTAGATTAGTAAGGATAGGGTACAATTCTCATCACACTTAGGTTAAGAATCTGTTTCCCAAAGCTCTATATATTTCATCACACACCACTGATCATTGGATTGTAAGGATTGTACTACAATTCTAGTCATACGGTTAAGTAGTCATCCCCAAAACTTGAGAGATCAAAATTATTGGACTATGGAGCTAATATTCATCAGAGCTATAGACACTTGACTAGGAGTGGAGTATGCTTATGCATGGTGATATGTCTCTTTTAAAGAATACTTTTACCACACATACAAACAAGCTAGCTTCTTGGTCTCATCCATAATAGGTCACACCCAATTTACTCAAGATGATTTAATAAATTCACTTCCACACACATTATTTCTTGATTGCCTTGAGTCATTACCATTCTCATGATTCGTTAAATGAATTCCTTGCATGCACATTTTGTCCTAGAGGGATTAGGTAATTTTAGTGAGTTTTTTTTATGCCACTAGTATGTCTGAGTCCTCGTAAAATAGTCAATTTTTCATATCAACATCCATATCTTCTTCCATATCAACATCCATATCTTCTACCATGACAAAATCCATGTCATTCAATGAGTCTTTCACCCCACATATCACCAAGTTTGGTGTCCCTTATTAAACAACAATGTTAAAACATTGGCCAAGCAAACTCTAAACTATAAATGATCATTAGAACATTTTCATTACCACTTGCATTAATCATCCATATACATATGCATTCACACAAAAGCATTCACATAAAAACATTCACATAAAAGCATAACACAAAATTAAAATCCATGTATATAATATATATATATATATACATATCACATATACAATGAGTGCTCAAAAAGACTACATAAAATAGAGTACCAAGACTCATATACAAAAAGTGCATCTAAGCACTAGCTAATACCTATGAGAAGACCCCTATGACCTTGAAGAAGCCCTAGACCTAGAACTATGCCTAGACTCATTAGGCCTAGTTGACCTAGATATGGATGAGGAGGGTGGTTCTGGAAGCCCTAGACCAACCGATCCTCCAAAACCTAGACATATCCCTCTTGAGCCTGAAGGTGATGTACATCATGCCTCTGCCTACGGTACCCCTCTACTAGCTCTACCTAGAGCCTCATGATAATGTCCTCGTCTCCACCTACCACTAGTTGTACCTCCATATTTATCCATAACTAAGCTATCTCCTCCTCTAGAATCACCTCTCTACCTCACAGTAGAGTTATCTCCACATCTTAAGCTACTATCATAGCATCTCACTCTGCCACCTATTGCTCCAACCTCACCCGATCATCCTTTATTTGACTAGGGGACCATCTATAATATCCTCTATATCCTCCATATTCCCTCCATCTCCCCCAAACTCATAGACTTGCTCTTCCATATCCCCTCCATCTTCTCCATCATTCGAAACCAACTCCACCGCCCTCCTTGTCTACCTCCTTTGACTGCTATCTTGGAGATACCTCTAGTGCTTAGGATCCTCCTTGGCTCCCTCGACCTCATCCCCATCTCCCTCTCCACCATCTACCACTAGAATAGGTACCCATGGTGGTTGATTCATGAACCATACATCATACTCCTTCGTAGTCCCTACATCATCCACATTGAGGATATCAATCTCCTCGTCATCCTCCAACATGACCCTCCATACCTCAATGCATG
This sequence comes from Wollemia nobilis, assembly GCA_028583015.1. NCBI lineage: Eukaryota > Viridiplantae > Streptophyta > Pinopsida > Araucariales > Araucariaceae > Wollemia > Wollemia nobilis. The sequence continues at coordinate 6,702,365 of JAQPPZ010016858.1, read as the reverse complement.
GTAATCCTTTCTCATCTTGATGCCTCCTATAAATTATTGGCTTATTAGGAACCCCTTATCTCAAGCTGAACTATCGAATAACCCATAGAACTAGATAAACTCCACGTCCTTTGTGCACCTCGCAACCACCCATATAGCCTATCTCACCCACCATAGATGCTCTCCATCACTGATCCACATGGCACCCTACCATGACCTCCATATCACCTGAGTGATCATCAATCCAACCCATAGATCCTTGTACCATTGTCTTATCTAAGTAGGACAGCTCAGCTACACCTCCTCTACCACTAGCCACATCATAGCATAGGGTTTATCCCTATCCCATCACCTCATCGGTAAGCCCATAGGTCGAGCCACACTGAAGTGATCCCAACCCTAGCATTCTAGTAGTACACTGCAACCTAGTCCCTAGTGCTTCTACCTCTTCACCTCATATAACTCTTGGTATAACTACAACAATAAAGTAGGAGCCCACACATACACCTATGGTGTAGCGAGCATATCACACACCAACCTGATAAGGTTCCAATGGAACTGACATCCGATGTTGTTTGGGACCACTATGTTGGCCAACACAAACATCACCAAATTAGGAAGTGCATACTTCTTGTCCACATACATGGACAAGTAATTAATCCCTCTATCCATCACCTCCACAGCATCCCATCCATCCTAAAACATGCGGCTCAACTCCACCTTCTTATCATGTCCAACCTCGACACGCAAGCCCTCCATCGATAACTTGAGGATGTGGTAAACATACTCAAGTGTAACATTAATCTCTTCGGTAGGGATCTGAAAGGTCCCCTTATCTAGATCCCACCTCTCTACCAAGGCTAAAAGGTACCCCTCATCAACCCTCACCACATCTACCTAGGCTACCCCCACCAGTCCCACTACCTCCAACCAATCTCAATCCTCAGTCTGTAATGCCTTTATCATCCCATAGGTGAGAGGTGAGAACTGATGCTGAGCCTCCAAAATCTTCAGTTGCAACACAACACAAAAATATTAGTGTTAATAAATGTACATTACTCAAAAAAACAAAGGAATTTTTTTGCACAAAATAAAAGAAAGTCAAAATAACTTACCATGGCAAAGTGCACACCTGCTCTGATCCTTGCATCTACTCCCTCCACCACCATAGGTTCTGCAACTCACCAAGAACTCACTCCACTCTACTCACTTCACTCCACTCCCTTAGATGTAGCTCCCAGAATTTGTGGATGCACAAATGAGCCTGTTTTACCATCTGCAGGCTTATATAGCTATTTTAGGCGCACTAAAATACCCATGGAAATTTCCTAATGCACTGAAGTGCCCACTTGCATTTGGAAACATGCCAAATGTTGGTGGGAATTTGCACAGGCAATAAGCATCCGTCGGTTTTTGGAGTCAAAATTTACAAAAGACCAAAATCCATCCCAAAAGGTAGCTTACCTCCTCCAAATCACTCCAAATTTCATCCTTCCAAATATTTCATTGTCGAAACATATGAAGAAATAAAATAATATGATTTTCTAAGTAATATTAACAATTGGTACCTATCTTAATCATCCATCCATCCTAGTGAAACATTAATTGGTAGTGGTGTTCATTGATGTTGGTATGCCAGTTTTCTCCTTGAGTATCCAAATATGCTTTTTTGTCTCCATGCTTTTGTTACTGCATTTTGATAATTTGAATGATGGTTCCACTTGTTCCTTGATGTTGATGCATAACTCTAAAATCCAATATCATTATACTTTCTCTACCAAAAATTTTCATACTTTGTTCTCTTATGATTCCATGTAGAACCATAATATTGTTACCTTTATCCATGCTCCCAAGATTGTTGTCGTTCATAGTGGTGTGTATGGTGATATGCTGCAACCTTAACTTGATGTTTTACTTTCTTTGACTCTTCAACATTTAGCTCCACTATTATAAATTATTCTACACATTGTTCTTTCATGTTCCATTTGTTTGGTGTTCCTTGTGCTCTTCTAACAATGTTTCCTTGGACTCTGCTATTGTTATTTCCATGGACTCTAATGCTACTACTTCTTCCATGAGCTCTATTTCTACTACTTCCTTCTTGGATTCTATTTTAGGTTCTTCTATTTGTTCTTCAATTTGTTTCTCTACAACCACTTATTGGTCTTTCTTGGATCCTTGATCCTTTTCCTATACAATAACTTCATAAACTTATTTTTCCTATACTATAACTTCATAAACTTATTTTGAACATTAATGTTAAATGTACCCAAAGAATCCAACAAAGGATAACCAAGGACAATATCCACATCATCCATCTCAATAGTATGAAAATATGAATGTAAAACATATTTATTCGTGGTGATCTTCAAATATTTAAGAATTTGAACATTCTCACCCTCAAGATATATATCCTTTATTTTTGTTGCTTGAACCTATAACCTCTTAGCCAAAGCAATATTAATAAAATTATATCTATTGCTAGGGTTAATGGAAATAATTATTTGTTTCTTTTGAATGCTTCCATGAACCTACAAATAGAACTTTTAGATGAATTTAAATTGTTTTGATCCTTCTGTTGCTTTTGCAAATCCAAATATGTAGCTTCTACATTATTTTCATTATCTTCCCTAACATATTTCTCTTTCTCTTCCTTGAGTAATTTTATTTCTTTTTTATAATCTTCATTTTTTTTCTTGCAAAAATCCCACTCTTCTTTTATTTTACTACTCTCATTTTGATTCCCTTGTAGTCTCTTTTCAAGGTCTTTGATGACATCCATCAAGCTATCTATATTTGTATCCCTTCCCTCAAGATCTCTCTTACAAATATTTTACTTTATTTGTAATTGAATAGGTACCCATTTGCTCAAGAATATCGGTTCCATTTCTTTTCAATTCTTTTCAAGTGCATGAGGGATTTTTCCTAACAAAGCTTTCTTCCCGTTGTAAATATCCTCCAAAATATGCCATGAAATCCAAAGTGTAACATGCCACTATATTGATATTTTACAATATTCAACCACTCCCTCACATCAATATCATTTTATCCACAAAAATGATAATGTAAACTAGGGTTTATAAAATTATATATATCCCCACTGATTTGTAGCTAAAATTCCACATAAACAATTAAATCAACAATATTTTTTAAAAAATAAACTACAACTAATTTACTTACGCCGACAGACAAATTTATCTTCCAAAAAAATTACGATTTAAAATTTATCATTGCCCTTGTTCCAGATGATTGACTTCACAATGTTGTATCTCCCTCAATACTACTTGGATTCAGTCATAGGACCACTCATTTTAAAGCTCTTCAAATTCCACATAAAATGGTCCAATAATTATCTAAATTGGTACATGATATTATATTGTATAAGGGTTTCCTAACAAAACCCAAAAAATGGAGGAGACTCAAGGTGATGAGTGTTGTTATTGTCATCATTTAATTTTCAATATTTGTCAAATCCAAGGCAATGTCCAAGGCTATCTACGATAGAATTTTTTCACAAGTTACATTTCATTCATTAGTTCACAAGATTTATTCAGTGAAACCAAGGTTCATTTGGTCTTTCAATGTCACACTACCTCCTAATTTGCATAATTGAAACTAACATAATTTGCAGGAATTGAAATTACTTCTAATTTGCAGAATTTGAACGCAAAATCGAAATTGCTAAAGAAAAATCTAATTTATGCTTGCTAAATTGAATGACATCAATAAAAAATGCTAAATTAAAACATATTTAATTCAACCATGCTAAATTCAAAATGCAAAAATTTGTTAGAAAAACTGCTACAAAAACTTGTCAAAAAAAGTTGTACGAAACTATCAAAAAATGTTGTTGAAATTGAAATGCAAAAAATGGGAAAATAAAAAAAAATAAGGATCGGCTAGCTATAAACACATTCACACACATCACACTTAAAACATAATAAGAAACATGCTAGAAACAAAGAAAAATGTTGTTACAAGATTTTAGCAAGAAATTGGATAAAAACTAGTAAAACAGAAAACTATCACAAAAAAAACCTAAAAACTTTGCTCATTCCTCTAGCCCTGAGAGTGGGCCCTTGCTCCCATGGTCTAAAATAATGTCTAATAACACCAATTTTTAAATTCTAAATACTCTCACACTCATAAATCAACACAATTGGATAAAAACTGCACTTTATTGAAAATTGCTATTACAAAAGGTGATTGTTACATTTTATAATTTTTGACTTTTGGTTTCTATTCTGACTAACTCAACCAATGAGAGAGTGGTACTATTTATATTATTTCCTATGTATATATTTGAAACTACCAATTTAATGTTGTGTGATGTCCATGCATGGTTTGTTATTCCGTTGTAGCAGATTTGGTCTATTTTAGGATAAAATCTACTGCAACAGCTATCCATGCATCTTCTAGTTGGTGGGAATAAGTCAAAAATAGATTTAAAATGTTTGTTACACCTATCCTAATTCTATATCCTTTTATTCCCTATTAAATGGATGCAAAATTTTCCCTTTTCTATTGAAACAAAATGTAATAGCCCTTCATTTTGGAGAGCTCCAAAATATAAGGCAGAATTTGTGGAATATATTTTTGACATCAAGCTAGACCATGTGTGGATGCATCCAAGTGTATCAGAGGTCTTATTGAGTCTCCTTGAACACGTTCCAACTAATTTTTAATGTGACAATTGATTGATTTTTGTATGTTGTGTACAATTTGTCAATGCCCTATTTTATTGTAGAGTGATTGTTTTGACATCATGCCACATCCTCAGCTTGGTTTTATGGTGGAAAATGTTCAAATTACTTTATTTTATCACAAATCACAATATATTTATTTTCTATTTTACCAACAAAAATCATGCAAAAATAGTCATAAAATGCAAAAAAATAGTTAAAACATGGGTACAATATTTTTAAACATACAATCATACAAACATCAACAAATAACATACTTTAATCAACTATTTGGCATAAAATTATATTAAATATTGGTAAATGGAAATTTTAAAGTGTCAAAAATGTAGCAAAAATAAAATATTTCTTGGCCTCATCATTCCCCCAACTTAACCTGATGAATGCCCTCATGCATTTTTTTGGGCTACAGGGGCACTAAGATCTAGCTCTTTATACCAACTCCCCTAAAATTTATAGTTTCTAGGATAATATCGTCTGTTCTACTTTAACTCCTTCAATTGTTGATCAGGTTGAGGACCAGAGTCAAAATAGAATGGAACTGGTGTGATAATGGTGGGTGGCCTAAACCTTAAGCCTATCCACTAATATTTTAATGATAGAATCATCTACATCACTACCTCTACCCTTCGATGTAACCATAATAGGTTATTTGGTGACATAGGCTCCATTTTCTACAAAGATATGGGTAATTTTTCCCACCTGCTTTTACATGCTGCCAAGGATCTTGATACATTTTCCCTACATTACTGCTAAAAGTAAGCTAAACTATCTTGGAGATTCTGGAGATATGTGATATTTATATCCAACCTATTCATCATATTAAAATGTTGGCTTATCAATACTAAGGGATTAGGTTGGATATGTCTTAAAAATAGTCCAAGTCCTAATTCAGTCTCCTTATGTTGTCTTCTCTCCTGATCATAATATGACTAATTGTTCAAAGTAGAGACAAAGGATTAGATTTGTACATCATTGTATATATCTATGGCAAAAATTCCACATCCTCTATTATCTAAGGAAACAATCTTTGAGGAGTAGACTGTATATCTTGGAAGATACTGTATCAGGTATTCTACAATCTGACAAATTTTACACCTTAACCTACAAATTTGCAATTTCTATAGTTTGTGTCTCACTTTGCTTTTCCATGGGTTTTAGTGTTGCAAGACACAATTCTAGGGTTTGGTAGCATGCCATATACCTTGTAATATCCTTATGATGCTTTTCTAGTGGTATCATATCAAGTAGACGCACTACTAGTAGTGGAGTTTTATGCTCGGATAATAAATTAACCTAAATTTATATTTCTATTGTTTACACTTTTGAATAGAACTTGCAAAAATTTGAGTTGTAAGTGCTTGCACTGATGTACTTACTTGTAATGGGGTTGCTTTAACTTTAGGGACTTCACTTTTTGATGTGCTTTGCTCCTTTGGTTTTTTTGGAGCTATATTTGGGTATTCTGGTACAATTTTTATACATTCTAAAGCTACTCTAGAATGTGCTTGTTCAGCTACAGAATGTTCCGAAGCTATTTTAGAATATTCCAAATTTGCATCCGAAAGTGCTGAAATAGCTTCTTTTCACACTATTTCTAAAAAAATTGTTGTTGACCCATCTCCAGAGTATGTGAGCTCTCCATGACATCTATAATATCTTTACCATCCCTCTTTTCAAGTGTTATTTCTTTTTTTGCATGTTGATGTGTTGTTGCAACAACAATCAAAATAGGGACAAAAATTTTAGGTGCATGTTCCAAGTTGAGGTAGTTGTAGGATGTCTTCTTGCATTGTTGAAACTACTCTGCCAATTTGAGTAAATGTTTGGCTATCTACCTACCAAAATCTAGAATTATGGGTAGTTCCTCTAATGGTGTCAGTCTTCTTTTTAATTCCTATATTTCTTGCAAAAATTGATCAATGTATTCTTCCTTTTCCTTGATTGTTGCTTCACCCTTCTCAATCCAAGTTTTTTGGGTGTTGATGATTACCCTGGAAGCATTCACATGATCATCTGGCTAAAATTCCTCATATTCTTCAAACTCTAAAGAATAATATGTAGGTAAATTCATTGTAGGTGGTGAATGTGACTCTTCAAGTTCTGTATCCTTTGCAAGTGAGTTTCTTTCCTGATCAAATGTATCTTCTACAAATGATTCTTTATCTCAATTAGGTATATCTTCTATAACCATATTTTTAGCTTCATCTTCCTCCTCTGTATTATAAAACTTCTCCTTATTTATGACCTGGATGATGTAGAAGATGGCGTTTAGTGGTTGCAACAACATAATATTGTTTCTACCTTAAACTCCTTCTCAGAGGAGGGGTTGAAGGAGTTCGTGTTTGTTTTTCAACCTCTATTTCTTCTGCCCCAACCATATCCTCTGTAACAAAAAAAAATTAGTCTTCCTGACCTTCTCAGCTATTGTGTATCTATTTCTTCACCATTTTGCTTTGTTCTTATGGTTTTTCTTCCTGCAGACCAATCTAAAAAACTAGAATATGTTTCCTCTTCCTCTGATGAATCTACTGGTTCAACCAGTGATCCAGATGCTACAGAATTTGAGAAATTTGACTATGCAAATATTTATGTTTGAGTAGTAATTTTAGTAATGTTATCACTAAAAGTAAATTTCTTGATCTTTGGTTGTTTTGTAGAGCTACTTTCAGATTTCTTCTTTAGCAAAAATTTGTTTCAACTGCATTTTTTTTTCAACTACACTCTTAATTTTTTTTTAGCTTGCTATTTTGAAACCAACTGTATTTTTTCAGCATTTCTACAATTCTACATGTTTTGAAGCACTTTACTTGTGATGTTTCAGAGCTTTGCCTGCAACTCTATTTTTATGCTGCCAGACTGAACTTTTTATGCAACCAAGGACATAATAGGGTGTTTCTTGACATTTTATATAGAATATTCCATTTTTATTTGTCAAATTTATACATAGTTTATGCCAAATACTGAATAATCATACATTGTATACTAAATGCTTACTATGACTAAATAAAATAAATGCATACCTTATTAACCTAAAAATTTATCATACACCTTACAAATCATTGCTTTCGATGATTGTTAGCAGATTATCTGAAACCAAAAACATAACACATGTGCAATAAGTGATCTTTGTACAATGGTGATAATGATGGATAATGTCAAGAAATAAAATATGTCTAGAACTAGTTTTCATGTAAGCTTCAATTCAATAACACCTCCAAAAAGGTTTTCTTTATTGAATTATTCTATTTTTTCATTCATTTTTTCTCTTTGGTTTTTTTCCTTTTTTTCATTTTTTTCCTTTGTCTTGATGGTGCCTATGAAGGAATTTTACAATATCCCTTGAAATTGTGCCCATGAAGTAATTTCACAATCAATATTATTCCTCTTTTTGTTTTCATGTTTTTTTTTCTATTTTTTTCTTTTCAAAACTTTTTCACATCAATCTGAATCTATTATGGGAGAGGAAGTTCACCCTGTCATGTGTAACTCCAACTATGCAATTTGCTTTAAAAAATCTTCCTTAGTTAATTTTTCATGGTATACCCAAAGGCGATGTCCATTTACCACTAATTTTCTCCTTGAATCATCAATGGGAGAGAGTCGAATTGCTCCATTTCCAAACACTTCTTCAATCAGGTATGGTCCAAGCCACCTAGTCTACAATTTGCCAAGAAAATATTCATAACGAGAATCAAACAATAAAGCCCAATATCCTTGCTCAAATTTCCTTTGTTGAATGTGACTATGATGCCATATCTTTTGTTTTTATTGCATCACTTATGTGTGATGTAGTGCTTCTAATCAAAGTTCATCCAATGCATTGAGTTGCATAATCCTATCCATATGTACCTGTGACAATTCAACACCAACATCCAAAGATGTGTGAAGCATTAGTAACTCAAATTCAATAGGAAAAATAGATTTCTTACCATAAACCAGTTCATAAGGTATGAAACCCATGGTGGATTTCCATGTTGTATTGTATACCCAAACTGCTTCTAGTAATTTGTTTAACCAATCTCTCATATGTGAAGCTACTGTTTTGGTTAAAATTCTTTCCAATTCTCTATTGGTGACTTCAACTTGACCATTTTCTTGAGTATGATAAGGTGATGATTTTCTATTCTTGATATTCATAGAGTTTAGTGAAATATTAAATGACTCATGATGCAAATTGGGGTCCATGATCTATAGTGATAGATCGTGGAGCTCCAAATATTTGAAAATTTTGGGTGTAAAGTAAATCAACAACCTTATCTTCATGATCATATTTAAAAGCACGTTCCTAAGTCCATTTAGTCACATAATTAGTACATACCAAGATGTGTACCTTTCCTTGAGATGGTGGGTCAATGGGTCCCACAAAATCTAACCCCCATTTCTTAAATGGCTCTAAAACCACTTGGGGTTGTAAATGCATTTCATTTATGTATGTGGGATTTCAAATTCTTTGACATGCATCACAATGTCATATGTACTTTTTTACATATTTGTGAAGGGATGGCCAATAATAATCAGTTTCCAAAAATATTTGAACTATAATTTTCATTGAAGTATCCTCCTAAAGGTTCATCACGACAAGCACGGAGTATATCATACACTTCATATTTTTGAGTGCACTTGTGTAACACATGTTTAGGTCCATATTTGAATAATAAATATTTGATCCACTTGAAGGACGAACTTTTTTTTACCAACTATTTATTTTGTTTTGATGTAAAATGAGTGGGGATTTTTCTTGTAGCTAAATAGTTAGCAATATCAACAAACCATGGTGACTGTACTGATATGGCAAACAATTTTTCATCTAGAAAAATGTCCTCAACTAACTCTTCTTCTCATGTGTTATTTAGTCTTGATAGGAAATTTGCTACTACATTAGCTTTTCCTAGTTTGTTTACTATTGTGATGTCAAATTCCTGCAATAGTAACAACCAATGAATTATTCTTGCACCAACCATGGGTTTGTTCATCAAGTATTTAATAGTTGAATGATCGGTATGGACAAATACTTGATAACCAGTGATGTAGTGATAAAATTTATTAGTGGCTATACTATTGCTAAAAATTCCTTTTCAGTAGTAATATAATTATTTTCTACTCTAGTTATATTTTTTCTTATGTAGTAGATAGCATAATGCTTCCCATTTTATATCTTCCCTAATGCTGCTCCAGTTGCATTATTGGATGCATCAGCTTGGATATGAAATGGTAATTCCCAATTAGGACCTCGTAACACAGGTGGAGTAGTTAATTTTTCTTGTAAAGCATAAAATATTCTTGGCATTTTTTAGTGTAATTAAATTCAGAATCCTTGGTTAACAATGCAAACATTGGATTTGCAATGGTGCTAAAATTCTAAATAAATCATATATAAAATCCAATGTGTTGTAATAAACTCTTGACATTAGTTTGAGTTTGTGGAGGAGGAAGGCTCTTGATAATTTCCACCTTCTTAGGATCAACCTTGATTCCATCAGAATAAATGTGATGGCCTAGAACAATTCCCTCTTCCATCATCATAAAGCACTTGTCAAGGTTTAAGGACAAATTATAAGTTTCACAATGGGTTAAGACCTTGTCAAGATGTTCCAAGGTATTGTCAAAGGTTTCCCCACAAACTGTAAAGTCATCCATATAAATCTCAACACTCTCAGTGGTCAAATCATAAAAAATAGCTAGGATAGCTTACTGAAAAGTGGATGAGGCATTACAAAGGCCAAAGGGTAACATCCTATAAGAAAAATTACCCCATGGGCAGGTAAATATTTTTTTCTCCTAGTCTTCAAGTGTAACTTGTATATGATTATAACCACTAAAACCATCAAGAAATAAAAAATACCTCTTCCCTGCAAGTGTTTCTAACACTTGATCAATAAATGGTAATGGAAGTGGTCCTTATGTGTGACTTTATTTAGTTCCTTATAATATACACACACTCTCAACTTCCCATTTTTCTTTGGTACAATAACCAATGGAGAAACCCATCGACTATCAAAAATTGGATATATGAATCCAACCTCTAAGAGCTTTTTGATTTCTTCTTTGATAATATCTCTTAGAGCAGGATTTAGATGGCTTTGTGGTTGTCTGATCGGTTTAACATATTCAGTATATATCTTATGGATAAATACATCAATATGAATTCCTATCATATCTTTGTATTCCCAAGAAAAGGCTTTGACATGTCATTTTAAAATAGTAAATAGTTTTGCTTCTTCTTCATTAGTCAACCAACTATTGATGTTCAAGAGTTTTCCTGGTTGTACTTCAATTTTTTTGGTTCCTGGATGAATAGAATTAACTCCTTTGAAATTTCTTACTAAGAAGTTAAGTGGACATTTATGTTGTAGAAGAGAATGGAAGATTTGTGTCTCTTTATTAGCTGTAATTCATACTAGAATCATATCTGATATGGGGTAGTGAAATGATGAAATAAAATGATGATGCCATCCATGTGGTAAGGTGAAGGGACTGTCTTGTAATAGAATGGGTGATATGTGTTCATATTTTTTACCTGCATCATTTCATAATAGATTATTAATGATGGTTGGTTCATCTTCTAGTCCTTCTTCATGAATTGTATTAACTAGGATGATTTCATCTTTAGAAAATTCTCTCTCATGTGACTCTATCTCTTCTATGTGTTCTTTGACTACTACAGTGGCAAGTGTGGAAATAGTTTCTTCATTTTCTTCATTAGAATCAGGAAACCATAACTGACCTAAAAATTTTGTTGAATATTTTACAGGATGTATAAAGAAATCTTTTTCAGATCAATGCCATTAGATATAGTCATCTCCCCTAACCTACAGTAAATGAAAGTGGCTGTAGTAGAAAGCCAAGACCTTCCCAAGATAATTGGATAACCATTTACATATTTATGAGGTTGTGATACCAGAAATTCAATGGAATATTCCCATGAGAAAAACATCACAAGGATATCTTCTATGATTCCTTCTAGTTTTGCAATAGATCTATCAGCCATTTCCAAAATAGTAGATGTAGGGTTAAAATTTGTTAACTGTAATTTTTGCATTATCTCTTTTGTCATAACATTAATGGTTGCTCCAAGATCAACCAAAAATTTAAAAATCTGCATTGACCCAATGGTTATGGTGAAAACTAGACTTCCTGGGTCACTATACTTTGGTGGGACAAGCTTCCTAGAAAGAAAATCAACCAACTTACCATCTACTTGTATAATTTTAATAAAGGATTTATTTTTCCTTCCTAATATTTTTATGCAAAAGTCCTGAACATTTTTGTTGATTAAATGCACATCCTTTATTGCTTGTAACAAAGGAAATGAAATGGTAAAACATTTTAGTTCTTTTACGAATTCTGATTCAGCAAAAAATTTAGAATTTTCAAACCTTTCAGGATATGGTATTTTTTTTGTAGAAGGTAAACTACCTTTTGGACAGTCTTCCTCTCTATTTTTCTCCTTATCCAAAGTTGATTCTTATGGTTTTCGACTAAGGGGTTTTGATTTCTCTTCATTGATTTTAGGTCTTCAATAATAGGCTTAAGAAGTATCTTTCCTGAACACAGCTGGATATTACTACAATCAATCACATTGACTATGGTATTTTCATCAGATTCAACTACATAGATAGGAGTTGCCTATCTTGTATTATTAGGATTGGCCATAGGTTGGGCTAAAAGTGGTGGTTACTTTACCTTTTGTTGTTGTAAGGATCTTCCTTGAGGGAAATTATGAGCAGGACCAAACAACAAATTCTGATTTTAACCTTGGTATCTTCGTTGTCCCTGGTATGATGGATACTTTCCCAACTCTATCCCTTATATTGGGCTTGCATCCAAGGTGGATGGGGTTGATTCCATTATGGATTTGTCCTCTTGGATTATGACCAATCTTGTGAATTTATCCATGGAGGTTGATTTCAAGACTACTGTGGTGGTTCTAAATAACCCCATGGCATAGTCCAATAATTTTATCCCCAAATTGTGGAAAAATATGGGACGTTTTGATATTGTGAAAAAAATTCCCCTTATCTTTACCCAAAAAATTTGAGTTCTTCCATTTGTGTTTCCAAAAAAAATTTGAGTCCCAAAAGTAGATGGCATTGGTCAGTGATATGTCCCTTTGAAAAAATACTACAAATAATAGATATAAAATTTTTGTTTGGAGGACAGTCTTGAAGAGCATGTTTGTTTTTGCATCTTGGACAATAAATAGCTAGGGGTTTTGTAGATTTGGTTTTGGAATTCATTTCCCCTAATGTAGTATTAATATGTACCAAGATGTCAATTTTAAAATTGGCAAATTCTTCCATAAGCTCTTTTAGATCACTACCATTATTACTCTACTTTTATTTTATTTGTCTTGTGTGTAAGTAATTTTTGCATAACTCCATAATTTAATCAATGTCAAGGGTGCTTACATCTCCCTTGCCCATTAAATCTAGCACTTCTCTAGAATCATCTTGGAATCCTCGTAAAAATATGACCTTACACATTTTTGGTTCAACATGCCCACATCTCTTTTGTACAAAGGAAAATTTATCCAAGTAATCCTCAAGAGTTTCATCTTGTATTGTTTGATTCTAAATAATTCATCCTTCCTATTTTTCACCCTGTAGTATTCCTAGTATTTATCCAAAAATACTTTTTCTATTTCTTCTTGGGTTCAGATTGATTTGGGATCTAATATCATAAACCATCACAAAGTTGAGTCTTTAAGTATGGAGGGAAAAACTTTTCAGCTTTTGGTTGTCATTTATGTAACGTACGTTTGACACACAACCTTAAATTTAAACAATAATCAAATAGGATCTTCGGATGCAATACCCCTAAAGGTAGGTAGCACCGAAGGTGAAATTATTTTCATGGGAGATTTTTGTGTAGGATTTAATCGAATAGGATATTCGAAATTCCTGGCATGAGTAGGATTGTCTACTTGATGATGGACATTGTTGCCCTTATCTAGGATTTCTTGTCTGTATGCCATGATATCCTCCCAAATATTATTATAAACTTATTTAAGTTGTCTTGATGATGAGGATTTTTCAATATTATGTGAGGAGGTACTATGAAGTTGGTCCTCTACAATTTCTCTCCCATGAGAGTCATTGCTTTTTGATGATGGAGATGTTGGTTTTCTTTCAAGTTCGTCAGGAATCTCAAATGTAGGTAATTCACCACCTTGGCATGAGTATCACCTACCTGTGGTAGGTAAAGGGGTTTTAAGAAATCTTCCTTTTTCATACCTTAACCTATTCATTCATTCTGATTATTTTTCTAATGTTTTGAATTGCAACTTATCAGTTTTACAACTATTTTTCATGCAAGTTGGTCTATTTCAATATTTTTCTCTAAAGTACACAACAAAGAATAATCAACAATTGTTTACCTATTTTATCTTCTAACAACACCTATGTTCCCCAAAAATAGCATCAAAAATGATGAGTGTCATTATTGTCATCATTTAGTCTTCAATATTTGTCAAATCCATGGCGGTGTCCAAGGTTGTCTACGATAGAAGGTTTTGGAAAGTGTCATGACCCTCAACTGGTTGGGTTCCCTGGTGGGTCTTAGAACATAGAAATGATGGGTTGTTTAAAGTTAGCTTGTATAGATTTTTATTGAAATAAAGCAATTGTGCAATGTATAGAATCAACCTTAAGAACTATTATATAGGTATAATAGTTGAATAAATTGGGTATTATAAATAAAAAGTTTATTTATAATTAAGACTATTATATATTATAAATAAAAGAGGTTTGTTTATGATATATAAATATATATAGGTGTAATAAAGACTATTATACATTATAAATAAAAGAGGTTTATTTATAAATATAATAGCAGGAGAATATCTATATATATATGAAATAAAAGAAGTTTATTTATAATATTTATCATTTCAAATAAAAAGGATTAATTAGGCTAATTATAATACAATTAGTAGATTTGGACCTTATATAGGTTGTCCAATTTTAATTGGACCAAAATGAGCACAAACATTACTAAATAAAATAAGGATTATTTTATTATACATTCCTTCCCCATGGCCTTTGTAGATTGGTGGAAACTAAAGGCGATTCCTTTAATAATTTAAAAATTGGGTTTGTCTTAGTGGAGGGGGCAAGGAATGAGATGTTGAGTCACCTTATGTCCATTTCTAATTTTAAATCATTATTATTAGTCCCTTTTTATTATGGGAAAATAATATTTTTCCTTGTCATGAAGGGAAGTACCTTTAATAAAGCGACTTTCTATTTTGGAAGCATGGGCAGAAGGCACAACTCAAAAATAAAGGTAGGTAATCTTGGATTATGGGAGAAATAGCATGAGTTGAATATTATTTTAATAGTGAGGGGACTCCACTAACCTAGTGCTTACCCCTTTATGGAATATTTTAATAGAGGGAATCTTACCTTCTCATGAGGAGAAGCACCTTTAAAAAGGAGTTTAAAGGGCTTAGTTAGGTTAGGCAAGCAAGGAGGACAAGGAGATGGAAGAACTTAAGGAGCCCAAGTCTATTAGGAAGGAGAAGGTTGGAAAATTTTATGCTTTAATTTGCATTGAATACTTCTTGTTAATGCATCAAGGTATGTGTGTTTTAAGATATTATTGTTTATGCTTAAATAGGAGGTTTCAGAGTATTTGTAACCCATTAAGAGGTCTCATTCTAATTCTTTTAAAGGCATGTGAACATATTCCTTCTTAACCAACAAGGTGTTGGGCATGTTTTTAGGATTTTATATTTGTATGCTAATGTTTAATTTTAGAGGCTCTAAATTGACTGCGTGTGCCTTTGTGCTATTATATAAGAGATGCTTATATGGCCAGTAATGGTCAGTACCTTAGTAAGCTTAAGATTTGACTCCACTAAGACCTCTAAATTTAATTTGAGTAAGGAATCAGACGGATGAATAGGCCTTAGCAAGATTATAAAATTATTATTTTTAAAGCGTTGTTATTATTTGAATGGAGGCATATAAATAGAAGTTTATGTCTGCTCTTATATGATTTGTGCTACCCTAGCCAAGAAATGAAGCATCCCCTAAATCTATTAGTAAGAATACCCTGACTCGATTTGAATCTTGTTAGCAAGAATTACCTTGATATGGTCTAAAATCTCTCTAGCACCATCATCCAAATAAACATCTCTTCACTATGAAGCATATGTATGAATTGCAGTAACAAACATTGATTTGATTCCCTATCCTTAGATCTACCTAAAATAGAGGATAGATACATCATGATGATATTTGGAAGTCATATATATGAAATTTTAGGGTTTTGTGTGCATATCTATTACAAACAAATCGTGCTACATAATATTGGATTGTGAAACCCTCATGACGAAAGATAAACTTTAATTTTTTCCCTATACGGTGTTTCAAGCCTATTATGAGTTGTTGAGAGACCTTCAGTGTAGTTTTAGGCTCCTATTAGCCATCCCCTGAGTGGTTGAGGTGTCATGGCTCATGTGAGTCCTGCTCAGGTGAAAGCCACTGTAACAACCTCCCTGAGCATTATCCCACATGGGATGTGCTCAGGGTATATTACCCTTTAATGGGAGTAACACTCCCATATGAACTCGACCATAAAGTGGTGGTTGAGGATCGACCACTTGGTGGTCAACCATACTAATTAGAGGCATAAATGAGAGGTTTAATAAATACCACTTGTTGATGTTTGCTTTGTTGTTTATCGCTTCTAGGTTTTTTCTCTCATTTTATTGTGTCATGTGCTAGATTGCACCATTGCCACATGTTACTTCCTACGAGTTGAACGAGTGATTCACAAACACCCTTTTGTTTACTATTGGGACTAATTATCCCACATTCTCCATGCTGGGGAATAGATGTTTATTTAAAAATGGAAATGCTTCCCTTAGATAATGATCACCACTCAGTGGTCATGGTGGCCACCTAGTGGTGACCACTAGCACAAGTTGGAGGTGCTTTGACCATGTGGTTGTGGTCAAACTAGCCAAGAAGGCTAAGGCATGATTGCTAGGTGTCATTGAATTGTTGTTAATTAAGGATTCATATAATCGTTGAGGCTAATATAGTCGTTACATCTTTTTAGTAAGGATTAATCAAGGATTGATATAACAGTTGATGCTAATATGGCCATTACACCTTTTTAGTAAGGATTAATCAAGGATTAATATAACCATTGATGCTAATATGGTCATTACACCTTTTTAGTAAGGATTAATCAAGGATTAATATAACCATTGAGGCTAATATGGTCATTACACATTTTGATTAAGGATTAATATAGTTGTCGAGACTAATATGGCCATTACACCTTTTGATTAAATATTAATCAAGGATTAATATAGTCATTGAGACTAATATGGCCCTTGGTGAAAAATCAACCCCTAAGTAATTGTAAATAGGAATGGGACTTTTTATAGTGAAAGTAAATGGTTTATGTATTACTTTATTATTTAGAGGAATGGGACTCTTTATAGTGAAAGTAAATGGTTTATGTATTACTTTATTATTTAGAGGAATGGGACTCTTTATAGTGAAAGTAAATGGTTTATGTATTACTTTATTATTTAGAGGAATGAGACTCTTTATAGTGAAAGTAAATGGTTTATGTATTACTTTATTATTTAGAGGAATGGGACTCTTTATAGTGAAAGTAAATGGTTTATGTATTACTTTATTATTTAGAGGAATGGGACTCTTTATAGTGAAAGTGAATGATTTATGTTTTATCTTTATTAAGTAGATATGTGAGACTCTACTTACTAAAATTAAAGGTATTTAGATCATTTTTATAAATGGTACTTAATTTAAAGAGGTAATGAAAGGAAATATTTATGCTTTAAATAATGTGCTTAAAAGAGATGGCATGGATTCAAGAAAATATAGATTATGTTATAGTTGGTTAATATGATTTATATGAAAGAGAAGATATAGATTATGTTATAGTTGGTTAACATGGTTTATATGAAAAATAAAATATGATTATGTTATAAAGGTAATTTAACATAGAACATATTTGGGATCCATTGATTATGTTATAAAGGTAATTTAAACATAGATCATATTTGGGGTCCATTAATTATGTTATAAAGGTGATTTAAACATAGATCATATTTGGGATCCATTGGTTATGTTATAAAGGTAATTTAACATGAATGATATTTGGAATCGATTCATTATGTTATAAAGGTAATTTAACATAGACTGTATTTAGAATCTATTTATTATGTTATAAAGGTAACTTAACATAGACTATATTTGAAATTCATTGATTATGTTATAAAGGTAATTTAACATAGATTGTATTTGGAATCCATAGATTATGTTATAGAATGACTAACATAGTTTTATATAAAGAGTGAATTATGTTATAGAATGAATAACATAGTTTGAATTGAGAATGCATCATGTTATAGAATGATAACATAGTTGTGCATGAAAGAATAAATTATGTTATAAGATGGTATAACATAGCTAGTATTGCAAATATGGGTTATGTTAGAATGTGATTAACATAGTTTATATTGCAAAGTTATTAATTATGCTCAGCATGTTAGTATAGTTAGTAATAAAAATAAAAGTTATTACTTATGCTAAATAATGTTAGTATAGTTAGTTTGGTAAATAGAATGTGGATTATTGAATTAGCTAAAGGTATGGGACTTTAGTTAGTTTGGTAAATGAAATGTGGATTATTGAATTAGCTAAAGGTATGGGACTTTAGTTAGTTTGGTAATGAAATTGGATTATTGGATTAACTAAAGTATGGGACTTTAGTTAATAAAGGAATGATGTGGATTAAAGAAGCTATTCACGGTAAAGTCGTGGGAACTATGAGTTCCTACGCATTGTATTGGATTACATTTGAGAGAAAGGTATTATGGATCCTTGTATTTGTAAGAGACCAAACTTATGTGTGTGACCTCGGGGAGCACACACCGTAGCCCCGCTTGCAATGAAATAATTGTTATATCAAATGGAAAAAGGCACAAAGCAATATGCGTAACTCGAAAATAAAAATAACAAATAAATATCCTATTTTTATTAATTTCAACAATGAATTCGGTTACATATTCATACCTTTGATTGATAACCATTTTTTGATACAATCAGTTACAAGCGGGACACATGGTGGATAAATCCCCTCGTAAATGGGTGGTGCACTTCTGCAGGCTTCTCGATTCTGCACACGAACTTGTTTGAGGGATCACAGATGCCTCCTTCTCCTTATCTCGTCTAGTAGGGATCTCGTGCTTCGAATATCTTGACTTGGTCCTATAAACTTGTAGATCTACATACACAAAAACAACAAAAAACACTTAGTAGTCCGAGTTGCCTCCCTAGATGAGGCTATTAGTATAAAATCTAATAAGCAAGGTAAATAAGCATAATATTATTAAGTGCAATAAAACTAATGAAATATGTAGGCATATTTTCGAGAATGATAATGTATATGCATACAGTAAATCAGATCTATACTAGAAATAAATGCTGAAACGGAAAGCAATCGAATCTAATACTAGAACAAAAGAAACTAATATCTAAATCCTAGGTTATACCTGCAGGCCACTATCCAGGATAACGATCATGAAATAAACCTTTCTCCTCGTAGTCCAAGGGTTGTAGCACCAGTCCTCCTTGCTCCAATTGATGTTCAAGGGTCACCTATTGTGTCTCCTACACTGATTGGTGGTTGGGAATGATGGATCTGAATACTGATGCGTGGACGTGGCTCAGTCGAACGATGCTCCAATGCTCCTCAAAGGGGCATAGATTGACTCTCCATTTTGATAGGGCTCCACTGCACACAATTTGAACTCTCTATGTCTCTTTTTTGCCTTCTTGGAAGTCTGCATATGTAGCCTTCCAGGTTTCAGATCTAGATCTAGGGCTTGGCTTCCTAGGGAAGCCAAGCTCCAGATCTGCATGCCAACTGACTATCCCAGAGGGAAGGTTCAATCTTGACTTGGCATGGAAGGGGCAGTTAGGAGGAACTCTGGGAGTTCCTCACCGAGATCCCTTCGAAATGCATGTAAACTACCGTTACTACCCGTGATTTGGGTAATCCCTCATGATAGTTCATGTTTTAGTGCTAGCCGCTATCATCAGCAGCGGCTAGTTGTGGCCGCTCTCAGCTTGAGCGACCAGGATTGGTGGCCGCTCTGGTTGATAGCGGCCAAGCCTAAATGGGCTAGAACTACCCCTTTTGAGTGGTTAGGACCACTTCTAGCTCTTGGAAAGGTCCAAGATCAGTCATATGGTCTATGGATGTGCCCATATGAGTAGTCTCCTAAACATGACGTGTTTTAGGTGTCTATAGATGCCCCTTTTTGGGATGCATTGTGGGAAAACACAATGTGGAGCAAAAATAGACCACCTAGGGCCACATTGTAGGGTGTGTGATGATCATTGATCTAATCAACATTGGATGCCCCAGTCATGAGAAAGGACGTGTATCCTAGAATCATTGCTTCCAACAGAATGGAAGGCTTAAATTTGCAAAAGCTTGCACTCGTTCATCAGACAATCGGGTAGCTTCAGTGCTACTATAGATCCGAAAGGAGGAGAGCTACAAACTTAACTATCATGTTTGCTTTTTGCCCAGAAAAGGGTAAGCTTATGATAGTTGTTGGCAATGATTCGTAAGACGAATACGATTTGACAAGATCGAGTGATCCTTTGTTGACTTTGATTATGATTGTTTGAAATTTTTGACTACCCCCTCAAGCGACGAGTCGATGAGGAAAGGACAATGAATAAAGTGATGAGTCGCTTGACCAAGATGATTGATTTGGACCCTTGAAGAGGGTCGCTTTGTTGTTATAGGCAGTGAGTTGACCAAAGGGCTTATGATGCCTTTGGGGCTTTTTGTGAGTTGACCAAAGGGCTTATGATGCCTTTGGGGCCTTTTGTGAGTTGACCAAAGGGCTTATGCTACCTTTGGGGCTTTTTGTGAGTTGACCAAAGGGCTTGTGCTACCTTTGGGGCTTTTTAGAGTTGACCAAAGGGCTTATGCTATCTTTGGGGCTTTTTGTGAGTTGACCAAAGGGCTTATGCTACCTTTGGGGTTTTTTGGGTTGACCAAAGGGCTTATGCTACCTTTGGGGCTTTTTGGGTTGACCAAAGGGCTTATGCTACCTTTGGGGCCTTTTGTGAGTTGACCAAAGGGCTTATGATACCTTTGGGGCTTTTTGTGAGTTGACCAAAGGGCTTATGCTACCTTTGGGGCCTTTTGGGTTGACCAAAGGGCTTATGCTACCTTTGGGGTTTTTGGAGTTGACCAAAGGGCTTATGCTACCTTTGGGGCCTTTTGTGAGTTGACCAAAGGGCTTATGCTACCTTTGGGGCCTTTTGTGAGTTGACCAAAGGGCTTATGCTACCTTTGGGGCTTTTTGTGAGTTGACCAAAGGGCTTATGCTACCTTTGGGGCTTTTTGGGTTGACCAAAGGGCTTATGCTACCTTTGGGGCTTTTTGTGAATTGACCAAAGGGCTTATGCTGCCTTTGGGGTTTTTGGGTTGACCAAAGGGCTTATGCTACCTTTGGGGCTTTTTGTGAGTTGACCAAAGGGCTTATGCTACCTTTGGGGCTTTTTTGAGTTGACCAAAGGGCTTATGCTACCTTTGGGGCTTTTTGTGAGTTGACCAAAGGGCTTATGCTACCTTTGGGACTTTTTGAGTTGACCAAAGGGCTTATGCTACCTTTGGGGTTTTTGGGTTGAAAAAGGGCTTATGCTACCTTTGGAGCTTTTTGGGTTGACTAAAGGGCTTATGCTACCTTTGGGGTTTTTTGGGTTGACCAAAGGGTTTATGCTACCTTTGGGGCTTTTTGTGAGTTGACCAAAGGGCTTATGCTACCTTTGGGGCTTTTGGGTTGACCAAAGGGCTTATGCTACCTTTGGGGCTTTTTGGGTTGACCAAAGGGCTTATGATACCTTTGGGGCCTTTTGTGAGTTGACCAAAGGGCTTATGCTACCTTTGGGGCCTTTTGTGAGTTGACCAAAGGGCTTATGATGCCTTTGGGGCTTTTTGGAGTTGACCAAAGGGCTTATGCTACCTTTGGGGCTTTTGGAGTTGACCAAAGGGCTTATGCTACCTTTGGGGCTTTTTGTGAGTTGACCAAAGGGCTTATGCTACCTTTGGGGCTTTTTGGGTTGACCAAAGGGCTTGTGCTACCTTTGGAGATTTTTGGGTTGACCAAAGGGTTTATGCTACCTTTGGGGCTTTTTGGGTTGACCAAAGGGTTTATGGATACCTTTGGAGCCTTTTGGGTGACCAAAGGGTTTATGGGTACCTTTGGAGCTTTTGGGTGACCAAAGGGTTTATGGATACCTTTGGAGCTTTTTGGGTTGATTGCTTAACTGTTTGATTGTTGATTAGGGGAGGTATGATACCAATAATGCCCTAGTTGATGTTTAGCAAATATTTTTGTTTTGATTTTATGTTATGGATGCAATGATGGATGCTATGCCTAGATAATGATTTGATTATGCTATATGTATGTAATGTATTGGTGACATGCACTAGCTAGATGATAGATGTATGCTTTAGATGGTATGATCTAGATGTATAGATGCATTATGATGATAGATGCCTACATGGATGCAATACTTATTGTTAAATGCATGTTTAATTTTGATTTTGTTGTATGCATCTAACTTATATTGTTATGATATGATAAATGAAATGTGTGTAATGCATTATGATGGTGATCTAATGTAAATGAACCTGTATGCTTTAATCACTTAAAACATAAGGTATGCATGTGATATGAGTTTAACAATCTAATGGGCGACACCACAGAATGTATAGCAATCATGAATGTAAATAATAATTCTTAGCATAAGAATTAATTATTTAAGCATCCAAATGTGAGATGAGATGATGTGATGTGTATGTGCTTTCTTGATGAGCTTTTGTAAATTAAAGATATGCACAAAAATAGTCAGTGGCCATCTAAATATCATTGCTGACATTCATCTGATATCTATCCTATTTCATGAACACCCTTTAATGAACAAAACCTCATAAATAAAGTTGATGATTTGACTGATGGAATGATTTGTTGCTATGAGGGGGTTTTTGAGGTTTTCCATGAGACTCAAACACCCTAGTTGCTCCATCAAAAGTTGTATACTGATCATACAAATTTTTTGAAGGATAAAGTTCTATTATGAAGACCTAGATACTCATTATCCCTGTGTGTGCAAATGAATATATTAGATAAAACATAAGCATACCCTAGTGCTAGGCGGGATTCATTCAACCCATTGTTGTATTGGGGATCCTCAAATGTTTATCCTGATCCTAAGCTAGACTCAGTTGGATTAAACCACTAGGCGGTACAGGACACCTAAAGCTAGCTCTTCCACATGCAAACATTGGTCTGTACAAAAGCGAGATGCTAATGTGATAGACATATCATCGTGCGTAAGGATACCTTACGGTTCATCCATGCTGAGAATTCTAGGGATTCAAGTTCAATACTCCCTTCTTTTCTTCATATTTATTTGGGATACTTGCTCATGCTTAGTGATGAAAATCACTGTTTATTTTGAATTTTTGTTTTTTCTTTTGAGCAAGGGATTTATGTAGTGATGATAATCACTATTTATTTTGCTTTTGAATTTTGCTTTGTTCAGGATTTTTGCTTGTTTTGATTAAAGCAAGGGATTTCTTTGGGTAGGGGTGAACTTGTCCTTTTGCCAATTCTCAGCATTTTCGAACCGGTCGCATAGGGGGATGAGCAAGATAAACTTTTCACTTTAGGATACCTAGTACCACTTTGTAGCGTTCATCTTTCCCTTGTTCCAACTAGGATTTTAGTGTTTTGATTAGTGATGGGATTTTGAAATATACCATGTGCTATCAAAACCAAACCTCATCTATTAAAATCTAAGATAACTTTCTACAAAGTTTGATAAAACCACTAGGTATGGCTGAGTGACCGAAAAACCCTAGTATATTCCTTATAGCAACAGGAGGGGTTGTGTTGAAAAACACAGTTACACACATGGGTGATGGATGATGATGGATTTTGAAGATGCATGATTGAGGTACAAACGTGGTGTCATTTGTAAGATTGTGAACACAACCTACTAAATGTAAATGCAATGGATGCAATTACCTAATGCAATGCAACTACATGGATGCAAAATGCGATAATGCAAATGTTTTTGTATTTTTGTGTTTTTTTTTTTTAACAATTGTTTTTGAATTTTTGTGTTTTCAATGTTTTTGAATTTTTGTGTTTTGCAATGTTTTTGAATTTTTGTGTATTTTGCAATATTTTTTGACTTTTTGTGCCTTTTGTGAGTTGACCAAAGGGCTTTGAGATGCCTTTGGAGCCTTTTTGTGATTTGACCAAAGGGCTTGGAGATGCCTTTGGAGCCTTTTGTGAATTGACCAAAGGTGCTATGCTGCCTTTGGAGCCTTTTGTTTTTTATTTTAATGTATTATGATTTGTTTGGATTTTTTTGATGTTTTATACTATTTTTGTAATTTTGAATGTTTTGAATGTTTTTGAAATTTTGAATTTTATTGTTTTGATAGGGGGAAGGTATGATACCTTAGGTATCCCCCATGTGTGTGCTACTCAATGAAAGTGAGGAAGGTGTGATACCTTTAGAAGTCTCACTTTGCTTCATTGAACTTGATGTGGATGGTGGGGAAGGTATGCTACCTTTAGGACCCCCATTGCGTATGTTTTCCACCGTAATGTAATCATCTTGCTTAGGAAGAGTGATAGAAATTAGCTCTCTCAATTGGGGCACAGACTTCTATGGGGTACCCCTATCTTGATGAGATGAAATGAGTGAACCATATGCATGGAGCTCATTTCATTCTAATAGACCTTGGACCACCTTTCGAAATGAATGGCAGCTATGGATGTCATGCCCCTATATACGATGATACATACAATAGAGGCTTTCATCAGTGGACCCATGCTTGGGTGCTCTTTGCTTGACCTCAGGAAATACAAATGCATTTGCCTTGTACAACTTTTGAAATAAAGTCACAGTAGTCATCTCAAATGTTACCTCCTATTGAGGTGGCTTGTTAGGCCTATGAGACTATGACTGACCTTGGGATCTCAATTGGGATGATGTAGCCTCTATTTTGGAAGGTTGAGGCACTATGGATGAACCATTTATGGGAAAAGCCCCACTATCTATGAGATCCTGAACCACACTCCTAAATCCATAGCAATTGCAAATGCCATGCCCCTCTATTCGATGATAGAGACAATAATGGTCCTCCCTATAACCCTTAGGTTTAGCTCTATTTGGGTCTAAAGGTTTGATGTCAGGTAAGGTGATGACCTTAGCTTCCTATAGCTTCTAAAAAATGTCAGACATAGACTCATTTAAAGGAGTCCAAATGCATTGCTGGTGTTTTGAGCGTGTAGCATGCTCTGGCCTAGCTTGGTAACTAGATTGAGCCATAGGTATTTTGGTTGTTAGCTTAGGGGGCTCCTCTTGCTTTTTGGGTGCAAGGGGTGGATTACTGACTATGGTCACTTGTTGGTTGACAATTTGAAGTTGCTTTTTGTTGAGCATGTTGTGTATTAGAGCTCTAAAATATTGACATACATGAATGTCATGTCCATTCTATCTATGGTATACACAATGCTCATCCTCCTCATATCCCTAGGGTTTCAGATGATTTGGATCTAAAGGTCGCACCTCAGGTAGGGTGATGGTGTTTGTAGCACATAATCGATTAAAAATTGATAATGCAAGCTCAAGAAATAGGGGATACTTGCTAGGTTGTTGAGGTGGTCGGGTTGGCGCTTGCTTTGGTTGAGGCTTTTCTTGTGGTTGCACAGGAGGTGGTTTGACCTTAGATGAGGGTTGCTTCTATAATTCTAGGTTCTCAAGCTGGTTCATGATGAAGTGCAATGCCTCAGTTTGCTCATCCATTTGGTACTCCATTCTATCTATACGACTTAGAATGGATTGCAAAACTAACAAGGATGTCATGTGTATTTCTAATGACTGGTTTGAAATACCATTATCATCACTTGAAGGTGGTGAAATATTGGGGTCTACAGGACCCCCAAGTATATGCAAATCACCAATTTCTTTCATGTGAGATGAGGTGGACGCTTCTTGATTATCCAATTCATTAGTGGTATTCTCATAGTCACATTTGTGACTCAGTTCATGTTCCTATTTCACTTCGTAGTTTTGAACTGTGCCAGCTTGAGTATCCCCAATCTGATGTGGGGGGAACACTTATTTTTGCTCTTGAGGAGGCAACATGAGAAGTGAGTCAGGGGTGACTAATGCCAATGGTTTTGACCCCTTCAATGGGGAAGCAACATCTGATTGCACCACATCTTGTTTTATCTGCTTTAGAGTCACTTGGTCCTCTATCTTGTTGTTGACCATTACCATGAACTCTTGAGAAGGCACTTTTTCTTGTGTCTCATCGACCTTCTTGTAATACTTGAATGGCTTAGGATCATGGGGGACCACATACACTTGTCCTTGGTGTGTGAATTTTAGGTTTTGGTGTACTATGGAAGGCACACATTCCATATCCCTCATCCATGGTCTTCCTAGCAATATGTTATACTACCTCTCACCCCCAGGATATGGCACAACGTAGGTATCATATTTATCCCAACCTGTATAGGTAGGATTATTGTGCCAATTGTTGGGGAAGTAGCATCATTGAAGGCCCTCAATGTGAATGTTGAGTCCGTAATGCGTGAAGGTGGCAATTTTAAGTGCTTCAAAGCTGCAGTTGTGATGATGTTGGTAGATGACCCAGTGTCAATCAAGACTCTCTTGTACGAAATCTGATTGATGCTTGCTATGATGTGTAGCGGAGGATCGGGTTCATCCTTAGAGATTGGCTTAATCTCCTATCTATGAAAGGTAATCATAGGGTCCTTTTGTAAGTGAATTGAACTCATTTTTGGTGTGGACTACGATAGATTATCAGCTTTAGTTGACTTTTTTGGCATGTTGGGCTGATCAAGGCATCTTTTGCTTCCTGTTGTAGTATTGATCATACCGATAAAACCCTCATTAGGTGGGGCTATGTGCACCTCATTGATGTGCTCAACTTGATTGTTGTTGGCCCCATGATTGGGAAGAGGATTTTTGAATATGTCGATGTTTTGCAATTCATTCTTATCCAACATATTTTGCACTACATTCTTAAATGCAACACAATCCTGGATATCATGGCCATTTTTTCGATGATAAACATAATAGAGATCTTCCCTATACCCCTTAGGTTTGGGGTAATTAGGATCTAGGGTGCGCACCTTAGGCAAGTTTAAAACCTTGGCCTCACAAAGGTGGTTGAAAATTGATGCCAAAGATTTAGGCAATGGTGTATAGTTGCGAGGTGGACATTTCTGTTTGTCCTTGCCTTGATTCTTGTTGTGTTGGTCGTAATGCGTAGGAGGAGGTTGAGCCTGAAATTTTTCTTGTTGTTGGCTCTATGCTACTTTTGGAATGTTTAACATGATATGGTTGACATGTGCAGGCTAGGCCTATTGTGGTTGATATCACGTGCTCTTGTTCCATTATTTCTTGCTACGGAGCTTTAGGTCTCCTTCTTCCAACTTTATATCTTCTATCAGCTTGGCTTGAGCCAAGGCTTCCTCGAATGTTTCATACTACTATAGTTGCAATAGCAACGAGATGTGCTTGGTGCAGCTCTTTGCAAACATTCGGGTGAGCTCTTTAGTGGGGATGGAGAATGGTAGTTTTGCCATGATTTTCCTCCACCTATCCCCATAGTCCATAACTGGCTCATCATCGTATTGCTTTAGGTTTGCCAAGTCGGACAAGCTTGCTTTATTTTTGATGCCAAAGGAAAAGCATTCAAGAAATGCATTCACCAACTACTCAAAGTTGATGATGTTGTGCTTGGGTAGTTGATTGAACCATTTGGTTGCTGCACTCGATAATGTCATGATAAACATTCGTAGCATCAGGGCATCATTATGCTCAATATGGAAGCACGCATTCATGAAATTGGTGACATGTTCTTGCATGTTTTCCTCTCCTTTGAATTTTTCTAACCTAGGCATCTCAAAGTGCCTAGGATAAGCAGGACTCGGTACCGAGGGGCACAAAGGTTGATTATGTATCTTACTCAAGGTTGGCTTCTACCCAACCACATCTTGTTTCTCGAGAGACTTGACTCTCTCAGCTAGCACTTTGTAGGCTTGAGAAGAAATGATCTCTTCCTCCTGAAGGGGTCTCTAGGGTGCAAGCGAAGGTAAGTTTCTTTGAGTACAAGGTGGTCGATTGTATTCATCGACCACATCTACAGAAGATGGTTTAGGATATTGTTGATCTTGGTCATCCGACTCTGATCTCTCATATTGCCTATGCTCAGGCTTATTTGGCACTAAATGATCATGTGGTCAAGAAGCATGTTGAGAGGTATGGTGAATATAATCATCTACTCGCCTATTATGCAGCTCAAGGTGCGAAGTAGCACATCTCTCATTGTGTTGCTGCCTATACTCACTATGGGAAGGTAATTCTGATTGAGCCAATCTATTTGATCGCTCTTCATGCTCCTTTAGATCAAGGAGACACTGCTCTTCTAGGCGGTGTTCATATAATCATTGTTGGTGCAACCATTGTTATTTTGCGCTTTCTCATTCTATGTTTTCTAAATGCTCACGCTCAATGCATAAATCCTTCAATTGATCTTGGAGTATTTGTTCTCTTTGAATTGCATCTGACCTATGTGACCGATTTTATCGGTTTGTTGTGCTACGTATATGACTCTGCATGAAGAACACAAGCTTATACTGAGAGGGGGGGTGAACAGTATAAGACATATTTTTACTTTTTCCTTTATACTTCAAAATAGTAAAGCAATATACCCAAATCAATATCAAAGCAATGCACAATATCATCCAAAAAGTGACACCAATTTTAACATGGTTCACCCAAATGGCTGGGCTACGTCCACAAAAATTTTCTCTAAAAGTTATCTCAAAGTTCTTTGGGAATCCTTCCCAATTACAATGTTTATGAGCCTCGGCCCAAAGGAGATACCTTCCCCCAATCAAAATTTATGAGCCTCTGCTCAAAGGAGATACCTTCCCCCAATCATAATTTATGAGCCTCTGCTCAAAGGAGATACCTTCCCCTCTGCTCTAGAAATGATCCCTCAGAAGATCAACTACCTCTACCTCTTGCCAGCACATGGAACTCCTTTCCACCAAAGACCTCCTATCCTCAATGCTTAGCCTAAGAGACCTCTACCTTCTATGATCACATCCACAACAACTCAACAACCTGTACCAAAAACAGTCAGTCGGTCTAGTACAAGTCTTCCTCTGTCTGTCAGATCTGTCCAACTCTTGAACAAATCAATCCTCTGCATACAAGCCTTCTCAAATACTTGCCAAATTTGTCCTCAGGTTCTTCTCATAGAACCAATGCACCTCTGTCCTCAAGTTCTCTGATAGAACTATCAAACTCAGCTCACAAGTCCTCTGCTAGGACCTATCCAAATCTGCTCACAATTTCCCACCGAAACCTATCCAAAACTGCTCACAAGTCCCCACCGGAACCTGTCCTATACTGCTCACAAGTCCCCACTGGAACCTATCAAAAACTCAGCAAGCTCACCAAGAAAAATTTCTTAGTAGGAAATCACAAAGTGAATTGTTAGAGACCTAATGTGATTTGTCAAACTCATAGAAGCATAAAGAGAATTGTTAGAGACTCAATATGTTCTATACTCAAATACCAATCTCAAAACTCAACTCAAATCAACTCAGCTCAATCTCAATCTCAAATCTGAAAACTCAACTCAATATCTAAAATGGATAGGAATGTTTTCTTTCAAGAACATGAAACCCCAACAATTGCCAACTATGCAAAGAATCACATAACAATGATACTCATGTTATTTTCACCATCAATTAGGGTTTCAACAACAATGCTCATCAAACAAGGTTTAGTCAACCAACACCATTCAACTCAACATCAACCTTGAAGCATTCAACCAATCATCACAAGAAAAGGAAACAAGTAGAAATCCTTTTCCCTCCAAAGATATTTGAACAAAACAGCCACCAACACAATATCACCAAATGCAAAGAATAAATTTCTCAAATCAAATCAATAGAGTAAGCCCAATATCATGAATCAAGTAAAGCAATAACTTGATCAAACAACCTCTATGGAAGCAACTCAACCATCAAACTCAAAACAGCCAACCAAGGGTTCCACCAACTCAATGCAAGTAATGAGACTCACAAATATAAACCCTAGTGCACAAAGCTTCCACTATCTCAAACCAGAAATTATGCATTCACCAAAAAATCTCCTTAAGGATAACAATGCATAAGTAGTCTTCAACAAACCAAAAAATAGGATTTACACCTAGCCAAAGGATACCTAGTAGAATACCTTTTCACTTCAACCTTGTTTTAAAAAAACATACACCAATCATACTCATAAGAAGAATGTGCCCATACCTTATTGGAGTAGAAGATAATTGAACCTTCAAGTTGTCACCACACACAACTCTCAAAATTCCAACCAAGTTAGGGTTAGAATAAAAAGAAATGAGCAATAACATAAAATTCCTTTATTACACCTTTTAGCTCCACTTCTTTAAACACAATCACCATAACATGCCAATAAATCAACAATCATAGACTCACACCTTATACCTCCATTTTTAATTTTAGCATAGCAAAGAATAATCTTAAAAATACATCCAAAGAAATATGCCCTTATTTCTCCTAATATTTTATTCAATGCTAATCACAAAATCCAAAACTCATAAAATTTAATCACACCTTATAAATCGTTGTCCAAGAAACTCTGAATTTTGCGGCATAAAGACATTTTAATAAAAACGTGTGTTACTCTAGCAAAGCACCCCCGCGAGACTCGAAACAACGACCTCCGCCAATGCAGCACCCAACAGCAGCCTTCGCTGCCACTAGCCCACGTGGGCTACGAAGTTCACAAGTGAACTTCCCTCCACTTCACCCTCAAAAAAAATCTTGAAGACTTTTCAACCGCACGTGCTTCTAAGTCTTCCTTCGATCGTAGCGAATACAGAGCACAAACACCGCAAATTGCATTTGGGGAATTTTGAATTCATTAGCCTTCCAACCTTAGGAGTTGGAGAATAAATAGTCTCTTCGAAGACACTTTGACGTCGGCGAAAATAAAGACCATTTCAAAATTAATCAAAAGTCTTTTCAAAAAGGGTTTAAAAACCCTTAAATAATTTTAATAAATTAAGAATAAAAAAATGTTTAAAAACCTTTAAGTATTTTTAATAAATTAAAAATAATTTCTCCCTTAATTAATTAAATAATTAATTAATTAAAACCTTGAAGGGTTTTAAATAATAATTAAATAAATAATAAATAGAACTTCTATTGGTTTTAATAAAAACCCTAGCCAATGGAATCTCTCCGGATTCTCTTAAAAATATTCTCTTGGAATCTTCCACCTTTGAAGCCAACACATCCTCTTAACATTAATGCCATTTCCTTTTGACATAAATGACAACTCATAGACAAGAAGCTAGGATCTCAAACCCAAAATTGCCAACAATCTCCCCCTTTGTCATTGATGGCAAACCATGCTTCTCAACAACACAGGAACTCAACATAAACAGCTCCTCCTGTCTTTAGGCTCTCCCCCTTACTCAAATCTCTCCCCCTTTGTCATCAATGGCAAAGGGTCACCTTTGGGGCTCGGGACTAAGAATGAGCCTCTTAGCTTAGTCCCTCCCCCACCTCTTGTTGAAGTGTTTAATTTTGGGGTGGGAGTAAAACTCCCATTAGGCATTGATCATCATCAGCGTCTATAACTTCCTTGTCGGGCCTTCTCTTGAACTCTTTGTCCATATTCTTGTTCCTATCACTGTTCTTGTTCTTGTTCTCATCTGTGTTCTTGTCCATGCCTTGATCCTTGGACCTGATCATGCCACTGTTCCTGTTCCTGTATTTTGGAATTTCAGCTCTACATTGTGTAGACACCAAAACAACACCAATCCGATTATGTGACCGCAAACACTGATCGCTTTGACAAACACAGCCCCCAGTGGCAGCCCTCAGAGGTCAAACAAGTGGTCTTAACCACTTTCATAGCAATTTTGTGAGGTCAAGAAGCAATTTGGCACACTTAGACACTTTGCCTAGTAATCGTCTCACCCAGGGACGATTTCTGAATTGAAATCGTCTCACCCAGGGATCTATTTCGAAATCGTCCCCGGGTGGGACGATTTCCAAGTTTAACGGGCAAAAAGGCAAATGAGGCCAAGTGGCAGCCCAAAACAGTCGCTTGATGACTCCCGCCTCGCACGCGTGTGTGAGTGGGCAAAGAGGCCGTTAGAAGACCGTCACAAAGGCATTTATCAAAGCCCAAGTCAATGGAGGACTCCCTCCCTCATGGGAAGACAAGACCGCCACATGGCGCCTATGACCAACACATGGCATTTGTGCTTCCCTCCCAAAAGAGACCCCATGGGTCTATAAAAGGTGGGACTTTTCTCACCCAAAAGAGACAGGTTGAAGGAGTTTTCAAGCAACGAAGTGCTGCCGAATTGAAGACCCACTTGCATCCCTCTTGGTTCACCTTCCCACATCCACCAATCTCTTTTGCAAGGGAGGTTGTTGGGTGGCCTTTGGAAGCTCGAACCTTACCCAAATCCAACGCATGGACACCTGAACCAACCAATTCGCCGACCCCCCAATCCTAAAAGGTTTTGGGCCCATCCCTAGTGGATTGGCTCCAAAATCGAGGGCCAACGGTGGGAGGCCCACTTGGGCACCCCCGCACCTCCCAAGTCCTATTTTTAGTTTTTGAGCATTTTAGATTATTTTTTAGATTGCATTTTGTGTTATTAGGTTTGATTAATCCATAGCTGCAATTTTGTAACTTTTGGTCAGATTCTAGGATGTTTTGTGTTGCTTTGTCGTTTCGCTAACTTGCAGGTGGCAACATCAAATTCCCGAAGATAGAGGCCAAATTGGGAGAATCCGACCATCTGGGTCGTCCCAAAATGGCCCCAATTACATAACCCCCTTGTCTGCAGGTGTTTTGGAGACCTCGGGATTCGACATTGGAGCGTGTCAGTTCGGCTTCCCCAACACAGAAGAAATCGTCCCACCCAGGGACGATTTACAGTCAGAAATCGTCCCACCCAGGGACGATTTCCAGTGGAAAGCAGATTGGCCGACTGTCTCAGTGGCAGTGGCCTTCTGGTAACTTTTTTTACCTTCTGTCAAGTTTTGAAGCAATTTGGACTCACTGTATTCACTGTTTCAGGCAAATATTTACATGCATATTTCGTTAGTTTTAGAGAGCAAACGCTTTTCATTTGCGGCAGATGCTACCGACATCTTGGTCGTTTCTTTGTTCGTAGGAGAAGCAAGTGGAGGCGAAGAACTCATCGACATCAGCGATGGCATCATCTTGGCCCGCCCATTGCAATCGTGGGCACGCGGAAAGAGGAATCATTCAATGATTGTAATCAAACTCTATTTGCGCTCCTAGCCCCTGAAAAGGGAGGAGACGTCATTGTAACAGTAGATCAAGGGATATTAATGAAAGGGCTGTGTTTTCTCTATTTGCTTGTGTCTCTTCCAATGTGTTTCTTTTCCATTTCATGCAATTTACATTTCTAGGACTTAAGCGTACTTGATTTTGAATGCAATCGCACTTGGTGTTTCCTTTGCCCGAAATCTCGTGCTTTCAGTGGCGATCACGGTGGGACCTGTTCCCTATTTTTAATATCACAGAAAAACTAATTGGGTTTTTGTGTTTTGTGTTTTACAGGTACATTTTTCTTGCAGACTGTTAATCGTCTCTGCAAGGGACGATTTCTGTTCTGGAAATCGTCTCACCCTGAGACGATTTTAAAATCGTCTCTGCCAGGGACGATTTCTGTTCTGTTAATCGTCTCACCAAGGGACGATTTTCTGTCTGCAACTTTTCAGAGCAGAAATTCAGAGGCAACTGGAGCAGGCAGAGAAGAGGTAGGGATTTTATCATCTCTGTTGAAATTTTCTGTTTCTGTTTCTGTTTCTTTGACTGTTTTCATTTTAGCTTGCATTGCTTAGGAAAAGTCATTCATGCATGTTTCATTTTCGCTGGATAAAATGAACCTCACACACTCCACGAAACAATTTTAAACCAAGGAGCTGGTCGTAAGACCCCAGCCCTTGATCAAGACCATTGGTGGATTTAATCACCACCTTGGCTTGATTTGCATCCATTTCCTGATTGTCAACTGTTGTTAGGCGTAAATCCTGACGAAGACAGTACCGAGCGTAGCCGGGGTGATTCCCATGCGCGCGAGGATAAGTTTTCTATGGTAGGTGCCATTAACAGGACAATCCCCCTTCCGTACCGCCTACGTACCACGTACCTTCTCGCTCTCACGTACCTATAGTCTCCCTCTCGTAAGGGCGGGTATATAGAGAGGTTGGTATATCGGCCTGGCTGGTATATTGAAGGGGCGACCTTTTTGGAGTTATAAGAGCCTACATGATGCATTTAAACGTTCTACAAAACCTACAAAAACAAAACAAAACATCAAAATGCACTAAACCAGTTTAGGGCACACCAAGAATCCTTAAAAGAGATAATCACGGTTTTGTGAATGTGTGTGTTTAATTCTGCTCAGTGTAGACAAAAAAAAGAGAAAATCATAAAAACGAGATAAAAACCTATTTAGATAGCATAGAAGCACCGCAATGGTGTACACCCGCAGTCAAGCCCAATCAAGGGCAGAAGCTCCGGAAGGTACACAAAAAGTAGGCGCAAGTCGCCTTCACTTCAGTCCTGAGGATTTGGTCATACCGCCTTATAGGTCAAACCTACAAAAGAATCCAATTCAGAATCCTCGTGGGGTATGCCTATTCAAAGCAGCCCCTTTCGGGAAGATGCCTTACATGTAGACCTTGACATAAATAGAGAATCACCTCTTGAAGTTAGGCATGAGTGGCCACCGCGCGATGAAGCGCTAAACGGGCACACCGTCCATTTGGAGGGGCAACGTGGATATGGCATCCCTTCTTTACCTCTCATCAGAACAGAGAGACCAAATCCAGAGCGTAGGGTTCCTCACACAGGGCGACCTAACTCCGCCTGCCCCTTACGCACCTATGAGAGAGAATATGAGGAAGATCATCGCATTCCTCAAGGACAACAACATACAACTCGGGAACCTTATGCTTTTGCACCAGCCGGATATCATGATCACCCCTTGAGGCCGTAACCTCGAGCACATACCGCCTACCTCGACAGAGGGAAGCGACCCCTTGAGATTTTAGAGCATCAAAACCGAGGTAAACCCATAGGAGGAACATTTGAACCTTCCGAACAAAATAGGGTAGATCAAATTGACCCGACTGTCGCCGGATATACCACCCGTCAAGCCCAAATCATGCGGCTTAAACAAAGTCAACAAGAGATAGAGTATCAATACCGCTTGGATAAAGAACGCATGCAACGCGAAGCGGATGAGTTACGCTATGAAATACCTGAGAGGGGGCCAACCCCTCGCATCCAAAGAGCTGAACAAGTATGAGAGGCGTAATCCGTTGGTGCAGGACAGTCTCCACGACCTCGTCAAGCTCGCCTCCAAGACCCCATAGATTCGAGAGGGAGGCAACTCCCCGAAACAATGATGGGTACCTTCAAGCAAGAGCTTGATCAGTGGTCATAGGTTTCGCCCGTAGACTCCTCAAGAATTTTACGAGGAGTATGAACCATAAGAGGAATATGTTGAAACTCCCCATCAAGGCAGGAAGGATGCCATTCGGCCACCCCTCCATAGGCCTCCAGTTTACCGTAACTTGCAACAAGAGCGAACAAGAGAGGAAGAAATAAAATCTTCCGATGCATACCAAGCGCTATTGGAGCGTTTGGAGTCTCGTGGAGACAAAAGTCGCTGGGCATCAAAAACCCACATTACGTCTACTCCGCAATAATCCGGTGCATCCCTCGGTGCCTACACCTCTTTACCCCGAACACTTCAAGTTGCCTCAATTGGCAGCTTTTAAAGGTGAAGAGGACGCACAGGAACACGTTACACGATTTCTAAGCCAATGCTTCGGCATCCAAGATAATGACGCATTATTGCTTAGAACATTCATAACCACATTCGCAGGCCCCACCTCGGATTGGTTCACACAACCGCCCAAACACAAGGATAAGCAGTTTAGATCAGCTAGTAGATGCGTTTCTTGAACGTTTCGCCTTCAACACAAGGAAGAAGGCATCACTTAGTGATCTTGCTAGCCTTAAACAATTTGAGGAGGAAACAATGGCAGCGTACGGGAACCGATGGAGAGCTTTGCTTTCTAAGTTACCCTACCGTCCTCCCATGTCGGACCTCACGCAAATGTTCGCAAAAAGTTGCTTAAAATCAATCTCTGGTCTATTGTTACCGCGACAATACGACAGACTTAGAAGAAGCTTTGGCGCAAGCCATAGTCATAGAAGAGATTAAGATAGGCGAAGGCGCAATTGCCAAGCCTAAGAAGAAAGAGTGGAATAAAACCACTAAAACTGGGACAACGCAACCACAACACGCCGTAGTCAACCAAGTTGCGATAAATGTCCCCGCGCTCGTGCAAGAAACGCAGCCTCAAAAGGCTAACTACTGTGCAAGTGCTCTCCCGCTTACGAAAGAGATAACAGAAGACAGGAGCAAGATCGCAGCCGTCGCCCTAGGCGACAATTCACCCCGTATGCGGAGTCTAGGGACTCCTTATTTGACCGCTTGTCGCCGGCAAATTTAGTTACTCCGCCGTAAATCCAAATTTTTGACCCTAACATTCCCAAGCCTAGGGGGTATAGGGAGGAATTGTATTGCAGATTCCATAGGCGCAGAGGACATGACCTAAATGGGTGCCGGAAATTCAAAGAACTAGTCCAGGATTTGATCGACAATCGAACATTGGTCGTGGACAACCCCATCGCACCAAACAACCAACAAATGGGGGTATTCAAGGACCCCTTGCCTGCCCACGAGGCACAGACAAAACCGCTCCAAATTAACGAGGTGCGACAAGATCTTCCCGCGCAAGGATTTGTAGGAATGATTAGCATTGTAACAAGGAACAAAAGATACCCAGCAGCTGCCCCTGAGGTAGCTACGAGGGAAGTTCCGTCGACATCGCAGCCTCAACAACGCCCAACGCAGTTACCTCCGCCTAGACCTGAGGTCACGATACGAACCAAACTCACGCAGAGTTTGCGGACCACGTCGGCTAGGCTGTCCATCTACGAGCTTATTCAACAATCAGCTCCCCATAGAGAAGCTCTTATGGACATTTTAAAAGCCATTGAAGTACAACCCCACGAAGCAAATTCTTTCAACGCCTTCGTGGGACATGTGAAACAATGTACGGAGCCCGTCATCACATTCAGAGAAGACGAGGTCAAAACGATATCAAATGACATGCCGGATCCACCCCCGCACGTTATCGCGCGGGTCAACGGGATCCCGTACAAGAGAGTGCCGATAGATACCGGCTCGTCCAAAGAACATTATAA
Organism: Wollemia nobilis; assembly: GCA_028583015.1. Classification (NCBI taxonomy): domain Eukaryota; kingdom Viridiplantae; phylum Streptophyta; class Pinopsida; order Araucariales; family Araucariaceae; genus Wollemia; species Wollemia nobilis. The sequence continues at coordinate 6,665,176 of JAQPPZ010016858.1, read as the reverse complement.
CCACTCGCAGCGTTGAAACATTTAAAACTACCCGCCTCTCACATCACCGCTTCCACGTACACACTACGAGCTTTTAACGATGCAATTTGCTCGACAATCGGCACGGTTGTTCTGCCTATACAAGTAGGACAAAAGTCAATACCCACACTGTGCCATGTGCTGGAAGGCGAAATGGCTTATAATATACTGCTAGGGCGGCCTTGGATCATGGACATGAAGTGTGTCCCCTCGATCGCACACCAGTGCTTGAAGTATGCCTATGAAGGGCAAATACATGTAGTCCCAATGGACTTAGAGCCCTTCAAGTATTGCAATGCGGTACAATTCATACCTCAATCGACCCTCCCATCAACGCATTTGGATTTTCAATTAAATCCATCTAAACAGTGGTCCGATACCGCAAGTACCACTGGTGGCCAACAAGGCAAAATCCCAGCTAGGTGAGACTTCATCACCTACTCCTTCATCATCAACGCCACCTATCGTGGCCCAACAGAAGGACAAGGGAAAGCAAATCATGGAAGAGGTTAAGCCTCTAGAAGAGGGGTTGCCCACGATTTCAGCGATATCAACAGAGGAAGCGCCCAACGCAACGGAAACCAAGATTCCTGAACCACCAAACATGGAATGGACTCAGGAAGGACTACCGTTTCCTCCTACCCAATCATCAACAATCACTGTTGAGATGGCAAGTACGGGCCTGGGGGAATACTTAGTGCAAAATGTTGTGGCAACCCCCACACTGGAGTCAGTACAAGACATGGGAAGACCTCGCCTTCCCATTGGAACAATCGTCCCTCTAGGCTACCCACCGAACCAAACGAATTTTGTGTATGGGGGCCTTGATCATGGTTCTGAACCATGCGAACAAAAGGAAACAGATGAAGAACCTTTTGTCGAAAACATCAATTATCTGTCGAACCTAGAATTTGCCCTAAAATATCTCGAACAATGCAATTGGCATGGGTATGGGCTAGGCAGATATGAGCAAGGGATGCGGATCCTTTGCCAACCAAGATATCGAATGCCATATGACAAGTCGGGGTAGGGTTCAACCATCCCCCGCCATTAGACATCTTGGTTGAAAATATGCAAGGCCTAGAAATAGGCAACAGGGGGGATTGGCACAAGACCCGTACGCCAATCCAAACACAGAATACACCTTAGGGGATTATCTCCCATGGTCTACAAACACCCCTAGAAATAGCAATAATCCCTCTCCTTTGCTAGAGAGAGGTGAAAGTTCAGAGAGCAATCCTCAAAGAGAACAACAACGGCTGCCAGACATTTTTCTGAAACTGTTCCCCTTAGAGGTTCCAGACGAAATAACACAGCCTCAAAAGAATCAGGTCCCTCCACTAAGAGTGGAACAACCGCAATGGGACCAGATTAATTCATTGGAACAGGAAGAGTCCTCAATGTCGCAAGCAACAGATGTCGAAGAGGATGAACAATTTTGGATCTATGAAAGCGATTCGTAAGACGAAACCGAAATGGACTATCTCGTACATGCGCGACGACATCACCGCGCTCTAACTCATGAAGATCTAATGGGACAAATGGGTATACGGTTAGGACATGAATGGCACGTAGACCCAACGAGGTGGGACCAAGTGTTAGGCCTATGGCTCCAAATTCAAGATGAGCATCGTCCACCTCGAGATCCCATCAGGACAGTAGTACCGAGGGAAGACCCCGCCTTCCTTTTCACACATAGAGATGAATTTGCACCTAGAGAGGATCCATTCGTGCCTGTTCCCGTAGAGCCAGATCCAGAGTATAGGGAACAGCTAAAAGAATCAAGTCATCACACCCGTGGTTCTGGAGACCAAATTCATTCCATCCACATGATCTCCATTGATTTGACCACACCCATCCGCAATCCGACCGATCCATCATGGTCATTGCATCTAGACATGGATGCCATTGATTGGGATCGCGTCAATTCACCATTGTCACCATCAAAGTACTGGCCTTTCGGTGAAATGCTTCATTTTACCCCAAGGACAACTCAGGATATTTTTCAAGCTGAAGAGGGACCCGAGGTCCCAAACGCAGATCTTAACTCAGCTGATGATATCCATTTAATCCCAACTCCACATCAGTTGGAGGACGGATCTCACATGTCAGTCGAGGAGACGACTGACGTAGACATCGGCATAGATCCAATGAATCCACGGATTCTCAAGCTGGGGGTAAGCCTTTCCCCCGAAGAGCAAGCCGATTACATTGCCCTTCTTAAAGAAAAGAAGGAGGTTTTTGCATGGTCGTACAAAGATATGCCAGGACTAGACCCGCAGCTAGTCATGCACAATTTAACGCTTGATCCGAAAATCAAGCCAGTAAAGCAAAAACTAAGAAAGATGCACCCAACAAGTGGCCTTGATGGTCAAAGACGAATTGCAAAAGCTGTTGGATGCACAATTTGTCATCTCGCGTGGATTATCCGCCATGGTTGTCCAACATGGTTCCCGTCAAGAAGCCCGACGGGAGGATTCGCATATGCACCGACTTTCGAGACCTAAACAAAGCGAGTCCTAAGGATGATTTCCCCTTGCCAAGCATCGACGCATTGGTAGACGCTACAGCAGGTCACGAAATGCTCTCCCTAATGGACGGTTTCTCAGATACAATCAAATTCGTATCAATCCTGAAGACCAACTCAAAACGGCATTCACAATGCCTTGGGGGACATTTTGCTATAAGGTCATGCCTTTTGGCCTTAAAAACGCTGGCGCTACATACCAACGTGCTATGACGTATATCTTCCACGATTACATGCACAAAACTTTGGAAGATTACATGGATGATTTGTTAGCCAAGTCTCTCTTGCGCTCAGATCATCTCGATGACTTAAGCAAGATTCTCGATCGCCTCATAGAGCATAAGGTCAATCGAATCCCAAGAAGTGCGTGTTCGGCGTCACATCCGGAAAACTCTTGGGTTTTATAGTCTCCAAGAGAGGCATCGAGTGGACCCAAACAAAGTCAAGGCAATCCTTGAAATGGCTCCCCCAACCACTATCAAGCAACTCGAAGTCCGCAAGGAAAGGTCGCGTCAATTAAACGCTTCATCTCAGCGCAATTATCCGACAAATGCCGACCAATGAACAAATTATTGCACAAGGGGGTCACATTTCATTGGGATGACGAGTGCCACTCACCTTTGACGAAATCAAACAATACTTGGCTTCGCCGCCGCATTGGCACCGCCTAGACCAGGTGTGCCGTTCTACTTATACATCTCAACTACTGAGGTGGCACTGGGTGCAATGCTAGCCCATAAGAATGAACTTCACAAAGAATAGGCTACTTACTATCTTAGCCGCACCTTGGTCAGTTACGAACTTAACTATGCATACGTTGAGAAACTCTGCTTGGCAGTGGTGTTTGCTACAAAGAGGCTACGCCATTACATGCTGAGCAACACGACGTATGTTGTGTCTAAGGAGAATCCATTGCGATACATGATGAGTCGTACTTATCATAGTAGCCGCATGACGAAATGGATCATGTTGTTGACGGAATTTGACATTGAGTTTATTGGGCAAAAATCTATAAAAGGACAAGTCATAGCCGATCAACTAGCAGAGGCTCCTCTTGAAGACGATCAGCCTCTAGTCATAGAACTACCCGATGATGAGGTCTTCCATGTCTCGTAATCGCCAGATTCTCGAAGAGCCCGAGTCTCGAGCCGACATAACCTTATTTTTTGATGGTTCTAAATGCGAGCAAGGTGGTGGTGCAAGAATTGTATTCTTCACACCGCAGGGTGCTCCAATACCCCCGTCATTTAAATTAAATTTCCAGTGCACCAACAACAATGCAGAATATGAAGCCTTGCTCCTAGGTCTTCAGACAGCAATCGCCATGAACATCAAAAGACTGAACATCTTTGGTGATTCGCCGTTAATCGTCAATCAAGTCAAAGGGGTATACCAATGCAAATGCCCAGTTCTAAAGGCCTATAAAGCCCTCGTGGATAAATTCCTGGCAAAACTTGAGTGGTATGACATCGAGGCACTCCCTCGATCATCGAATCATTTTGCGGACACAATGGCCTCCTTAGGGTCACTAATCCCGCAAGACCTTTCCGGTGATATAACAACCATTCAGGTCAAAACCTTATCGCAACCCGCGATGGAGCGCACAAGCTCAGACTTGACGCCAGGAATCCACATGATCCAGATCGAACCATCTTCGGATAAGTTCTTTCGAATCCGAGACTATTTGAAACATGCCAACTAGGGGTCTTTGTTCTCCCCCACTCCCATTAATAGCAACACAACGCTATTCTTACAAGTTCTATCCCAATCAGCATTTGTTAGGGAAGAACTCCAAAAGGGATTGGCTGTTCAAACCGGTCGAGGTATCCGATCAACAGGATCGGTATTTACCAATAAGAGAATACCTCAAGTTAGGTAATCTACCCTTTGGATTGATGCACGTCGTAAAACGAGCATTCAAATAGAAAGCGGTAAAATATGTCTTGATAGGAGACATTTTGTATCGTCGCACCTACGATGGAATTCTTCTTCGTTGCTTGGACCAAGAAGAGTCCACTTGGGCAATCACCCAAGCGCATGACGGTACATGTGGCGGCCACTTCGCTGGTATGGCCATTGCAAAGCGCATTCTTCGCATGGGCTATTATTGGCCATCTTTAGAGCGAGATTGTTGCGCGTATGTCAAGAGGTGCGTAAAATGTCAACATCATGCCAATTTAATGCACGCACCTTCCCAGGCCCTACAGACAATCCAGTCTGCTTGGCCATTTTCGCAGTGGGGCCTCGATCTAATCGAAAAGATCTCCCCTGCATCGTCAGGCCGTCACACGTTTATCATAACGGCCACAGAATATTTTACCAAATGGGTGGAAGCAATTCCGTTAACCTCTACGACAGGACCCCGCATTGCGGAGTTCATTTTGCATGACATCATATGTCGTTTTGGTATTCCATCCAAAATAATCTCGGATAATGGGCCATCATTCAAGAACAAAGACGTGCGTGCTTTAACCACAAAGTACAAAATTCAGCACAGCTTTTCAACACCCTATTATCCGCAAGCAAATGGGCAAGCAGAGGCGTCAAACAAAACGCTAGTCGCCATCCTTAAAAAGACCGTCGCAGACAATCATAAGGATTGGCACATACAAATCCCACTTGCCCTTTGGGCTTATCGCACTAGTATTCGGACGCCCACTGGGGCAACTCCGTTTTCACTAGTGTATGGCTCAGAGGCAGTAATGCCTCTCGAGTTGGAAATTCCTTCCCTCCGCATATCAATGCAGGAATTCATCGATGATGACACTGCACGGCAGGTCCGGTTAGACCAACTTACGTTGCTTGACGAAAGACGCGTTAATGCTCTCGAGCACTTACGTATCTATCAAGAGCGGCTTAAGAGAGCTTACAACATGAAAGTTCACCTAAGAGACTTTCGGGTTGGTGATTTGGTTCTGAAGGAAAACCAACAAAACTCTAATTTGCCGTCCCATATGAGAGACAAATTCACGGCAAATTGGCTAGGTCCTTATGTCATTGATAGCAAAATAGGACCAGGAACGTACAGGCTAGCTTCTCTTGACGGTATCAAGGAAACATAACCCTTGAATATCAGTCATTTGCGACCATTTCATATCTAAGAAAGCCATATACCAAAAAAAAAAAAAAAGCAAGGATTAAATCTCTTGGTCAATCCAAAAAGCTCCAAGGATTATCGCAATCTCTTGGTCAACCAAAAAGCTCCAAGGATTATCGCAATCTCTTGGTCAACCCAAAAAGCTCCAAGGATTATCGCAATCTCTTGGTCAACCTAAAAAGCTCCAAGGATTATCGCAATCTCTTGGTCAATCCAAAAAGCTCCAAGGATTATCGCAACTCTTGGTCAACCTAAAAGCTCCAAGGATTATCGCAACTCTTGGTCAATACAAAAAAGCTCCAAGGATTATCGCAATCTTGGCAAAAAAGCTCCAAGGATTATCGAATCTCTGGTCAACAAAAAGCTCCAAGGATTATCAATGGCAACCATCCAAATTATCGTTTGTAAAAAAAAAATCAAGAAATTCAACAAAAACAAAACAACAAAAATCATCAAAAACAACAAAGATTTGCATCTCAATTCTAGGCATACTCGAATTCATCAAAAACAACAAAAACACCATGCATAACTTTTACCACACTACAGTCCGTGGTCTGGGAATGTACCAAGAGTTTCAGTGATTCACTCATCATTTTCCTCTTTAGCCATGTAGTGTACCAAGTCGAACATATTTTACGAAGGTAGAGTCATACTTGAAATACACCTTGTTACGTAACATCCCAACACAAATCAAAACACTAAAATTCCCAAATTGTGTGAACGAAAGACGAAACCTGCAAAATAATCTAGGTCACCACAAGCGAAACGGTTATCTTGCTCATCCCCCCGTGCGAATGACCCCTAGAATGCCGAGAGTTGGCAAAAGGACAAGCATCCTCCCTACCCAATTCCCTAAGAATCCCTAAAGTTCTCAACAGTTGCAAAACACAAAAATTTGCAAAATGTCAAAACTCCAAATTTGACAAACTATAGTGCACACATCAAAAGGCACAAACAACAGTGATTTTCATCACTCCATATCCCCAATCCCTTGCTCAAAAGAAAAACAAATCAAAATAAAAAGTGATCTTATCACTACAAAAGAGCAAGTATCCCAATACAATTGAAGAAAAGAAGGGAGTTGACCTTGAATCCCTGGAACTCTCAACATTCTGTAGGTCATAAGGCAAGCTTTTGTACCAATTTGGTTGATAGCCTATCGGTAACAGAAGTAAACCTCCCGCATGACGATATATCTGTCACATTAACTTGCGTACAGATCAATGTTTGCATGTGGATGAGCTAGCTTATGGCATCCTGGATTACAACGCAGATTAATCTTAGTACATACAACAAAGGAATTCGTGGAGCTAATTAGGTGATCCTCGATACAGGTTCGGTTGAAAGCCCACCTGGCACTGGCGGTATCCTAACAAATACCACTAAATGAACTCAATTGCACACACAGGGATGTTAAATAACTCGGTCAAAAACAGGTCCGATTCATACCTTGTTCAAAAGTCTTGTAAGATAAAGTACAGTCATGAATAATGAGTTAAAACTGTCTGAATCTCAGAAAACCTTACATTCATTCCAAAACCATCTGCGCTACTTATCATCCTTATGATACCATCAAAAAATACAAAAACAGAAAAAATCATGTAAATAAAGAGCTTCTTAAACAGCCTACAGTGCAATCAACACAAATATCATTCATCCATTTCAATTTGCATATCACATAGACATCTAAAACATTTGCATTCATCATAACATCTGCATTCATCAAAATGAATAAACATGCATAACAAAAATCACATCATCACATGTACAAAACCAAAAATAAAACCGGTATATATATATATATCGTCAAAAAGATGCCCGCAGGCTACAAAATCGGTCCTCAGACCCCGCAATCATATCCAAAAACCCAACCTAAGGCGTCGACCACCATGATCACGCAGGATCGGTGCGACGGGAACTACCCCCCGTGGTGTGGGTCCGACGGGACCCTGCAGGGCGGCTACTACTAGCCCCCGCATCATGCCTACTACCACCCCCCTCATCTAACCGCCCCGCGACGAGAGGATGCCGACCGCTCGACCAAACTATCCCTCGTCCGTCGAGAAGATCTACCGATCGAAGGCTCGGGAGCCGCCCGCCAAGGCGGATGACCTCCCTCTCCAAGTCTATCCGGTACGTACACCACTCCGCCTCCCGCCGATGATAGATAGACAATGCATCATCGTGCCGCGCCAAAACTCTATCCCGCTCTGCCAACTGAGCCCGTAGAAGATCCCTCTCTAGATCCCGCATCCGTAGCAGCTCTGTAAGTCATGCAACCTCATCGCCTACATCCGACCCCACCTCCTCTGTATCTTCCGGACGCATAGGACTCGCGTGGACAGTAGCCTGCTCAGGCTCCAACTGCTCCTCCACATCCGGCATATCCGGCTGCTCCGGAACACCCAAGTCCACATCCTCATCTCCCACATCCACCATGTCCGCATCATCCAACGGACCTCCCCAATCAACCCCTGCTGCCTCAGCATCCTCCACTGCCGCCTCCGCGCCTCCCAATGGCCCCTCTCCTCTCCAACGCCGCAGTACCCACCACGAATCATACTCAGTGGTAGTCCCGATGTCATCCACATCCGGAACCTCAATCACTGCATCGGAATCCTCGCCCAATGGCGCGGTGACCGGTGGCTCCAGATCCCTCTCATCCCCCCGCCGCCGATAGACCACGGGCTCACCAGGCAACCCCTGACGCACCCCAAACTGTCGTGTAACCCGACGGTACGGAAAGAACTCATGCTCCGTCCCGTGCCGCCCGACCAACCACCGCTCCCTCCGTACCCGTCGGAGCCACTCTCCAGCCTCAACCCAGCCTGGACAGTCCCGATAAGGACGCCAAAACACCTCCCCCGGAGTGAGCCGAGAAAAGGCATCGCTGTAGTGCTCAACGGCACCCGCCCATCGCCGACTCCGCCTCGCTCCGTAGACCGCCGCCACAAAGCCGCATAGCCAATCTCATCGTCATCCATCACCGCCCGCGTCGTCCACGCGTAACCCGGTCGGCCTCTCCACCGCTATGTGCCGCCAACCCCAAGGACCGAAGAAGATAACCGCAACTCACCCCCTTCCGCCGCCGACAGCGAACGCCGTACGCCTCCCCGTAGAGCCGTGCCAACAATGTCCGTCCCCATCCATAAATCAGCGGTGCCTCTATCGGGCACTCTACCAACTGCCATACCAACTCCAACAGGTTCCACGGGAACCTCCCGCCTGACGAATCAGGTAGAAGCATGTTAGAAATGAGGCCCATCAAGAATGCGTGCCTCACTCCTAACACCCCCTCTCCCCGCCACCAGCTAACAAAAATCCCGCTAGCCTGACAATCCACCTCGGCTGTCTCCACCGGGTTCGTTACACCCACCCGCTCCGCATGCCCAAAACATCTCGTCAGTATAGCAGTTCGCTGATTACGCGGTGATGTCCTAATAGGCAGTCCATCTATCGGAATCTGAAGCAACCGATAAACGTCCTCCAGTGTCACGCCATCTCCCCTGTCGGAAGATGGAAAGTGTTGGTCCGCGGATCCCAAACTTTGATCGTGGCCGTCGATAGGCCTCGATCCGGGACCACAGGCTCCAGTCGAGCCACCTGCTTGAGCCCAAGGGCATCAAGCCATTGCCAGTCAACATCGCAGCGCCGATCGCGCCTCAGCAAATGCGGCAGGTACACGGTACCGGCTCCTAACCTGCAAAACAATAACACCAAAAAAAATTCAAAAACTAATTTTTCAGATTTAGGGTTCCTAACCTAAACTGAGTAATTACAAAAAAACAACACAAAAATTCAAAAATAAATCTTTCAGATCTAGGGTTTCTAACCTTAACTGATTGAATACAAAGAAATAACTAAGTGTCAAGATCTAAATTTTATTTCAAACAAAGAAATAAACAAAAAAAAAAAATTCAAATCAAAACATCAATTACAAGAATAAACTCTAGGAAGCACTTACGGATTTCGCCTCCGCTCCGCCGCTCGAACCAGTTTGCGCACTCATGATGACAAAGGGAATTCCGGCAGCGCTTCGCTTCGCAGAATTACCTCCTCCTCCCAGAGCTACCAAATCGCAAGAAAAAAAATGACACAAATGAGCCCAAATCCAAGTTTTGGGCCTTAAATAGGCCTACCAACTGGAAATCGTCCTTGGGTGGGACGAGCGCTCTGGTCAGCGCTCGTCCCACCCAGGGACGATTTCTGAAATTGGAAATCGTCCCACCCAGGGACGATTTCCAGCCAGAAAAGTCAAAACAACAAAAAATCAACAAAAATGAACTAAAAACAAAAAATAAATTTGCCTAATAAGAGTGTTGTTGCACTTGACATTCCGGCATACAAAATACGCATTGGCGTTACAAAATGTCAATATCCTACCCCCCAAGAAGGCTAACGTAGCCGGACCGCTCCACGGGCAGACGGATTGCGCACAATTTAATCCCCAAATGGTGTCACAAAAAACAACAAAAATAGTACAAAATTCAACAAAAACACAGAAAAACATCGCTAGACATAAGTGCTCATGCACTTAACCTCTAGGCAAAGAAAATGAATGTCGAGGTCCAAATTATCGCTCTCCTACTTCCCTAAGAAGGCTACAATAGCCGGACCGCTCCACGGGAAGTTAGATTTTCGATGATTTCACCTCATTTTGGCATCACCAAAAGGGTTAACACCCACCAAAAATAGGTCCAAATGTTGGAAAAATTGCACACGCTTAACGGTAAACCCTCTAAAGGCACCCTTGCACAAGTCATCTTGGGTCAAGCGACTCGTCGCTTCTCTCACAAAGGTCATTCCCTCATCGATTCGTCGCTTGAGGGGGTAGTCACACTTAGTCACCAACCAACAATCACACACCCAATTAAGGAAAAAGACATGCATTCAAAGAATCATTGACAAAGACAATCACGCTCCTGCTTGGGGCAATAAACAAGCAACAATCAAATCAATCAAACACTTGGCATTTCGTGAATCATGAACACAAGGTTCCCCCTGAGGATAAAAACGCCCTTCACTTGTTCATGACTGATCAATGTCTAAGTTCAAGTCACACCTCACCAAAATAGGTTAATACTTGAAATCAAATTCCTTAGCTCGTCAAAAGCAAGGATTCAAGAATGCATGCCCTTTCCATACTTGGGGCATCAAAAGTTGGTTAGGTTACCAAGAAACCCTAATCACAGTGCTTTGGTTATCTATTTTTGCTCAAGATCGCGTCACCCGCAGCGCTTCCCAAAAAGGGGCATCTCTAGACACCAAAACAGCACCAATCCGATTATGTGACCGCAAACACCGATCACTTTGACAAACACAGCTCCCATGGCAGCCCTCAGAGGTCAAACAGTGGTCTTAACCACTTTCATAGCAATTTTGTGAGGTCAAGAAGCAATTTGGCACACTTAGACACTTTGCCTAGTAATCGTCTCACCCAGGGACGATTTCTGAATTGAAATCGTCTCACCCAGGGACGATTTCTGAAATCGTCCCTGGGTGGGACGATTTCCAAGTTTAACGGGCAAAAAGGCAAATGAGGCCAAGTGGCAGCCCGCAACAGTCAATTGATGACTCCTGCCTTGCACGCGTGTGTGAGTGGGCAAATAGGCCGTTTGAAGACCGTCACAAAGGCATTTATCAAAGCCCAAGTCAATGGAGGACTCCCCTCCCTCATGGGAAGACAAGACTGCCACATGGCGCCTATGACCAACACATGGCATTTGTGCTTCCCTCCCAAAAGAGACCCCATGGGTCTATAAAAGGTGGGACTTTTCTCACCCAAAAGAGACAGGTTGAAGGAGTTTTCAAGCAACGAAGTGCTGCCGAATTGAAGACCCACTTGCATCCCTCTTGGTTCACCTTCCCACATCCACCAATCTCTTTTGCAAGGGAGGTTGTTGGGTGGCCTTTGGAAGCTCGAACCTTACCCAAATCCAACGCATGGACACCTGAACCAACCAATTCGCCGACCCCCCAATCCTAAAAGGTTTTGGGCCCATCCCTAGTGGATTGGCTCCAAAATCGAGGGCCAACGGTGGGAGGCCCACTTGGGCACCCCCGCACCTCCCAAGTCCTATTTTTAGTTTTTGAGCATTTTAGATTATTTTTTAGATTGCATTTTGTGTTACTAGGTTTGATTAATCCATAGCTGCAATTTTGTAACTTTTGGTCAGATTCTAGGATGTTTTGTGTTGCTTTGTCGTTTCGCTAACTTGCAGGTGGCGACATCAAATTCCCGAAGATAGAGGCCAAATTGGGAGAATCCGACCATCTGGGTCGTCCCAAAATGGCCCCAATTACATAACCCCCTTGTCTCGCAGTGTTTTGGAGACCTCGGGAGCCGACATTGGAGCGTGTCAGTTCGGCTTCCCCAACACAAAGAAATCGTCCCACCCAGGGACGATTTACAGTCAAAAATCGTCCCACCCAGGGACGATTTCCAGTGGAAAGCAGATTGGCCGACTGTATCAGTGGCAGTGGCCTTCTGGTAACTTTTCTTACCTTCTGTCAAGTTTTGAAGCAATTTGGACTCACTGTATTCACTGTTTCAGGCAAATATTTACATGCATATTTCGTTAGTTTTAGAGAGCAAACGCTTTTCATTTGCAGTAGATGCTACTGACGTCTTGGTAATTTCTTTGTTCGTAGGAGAAGCAACGGAGGTTAAGAACTCATCGACATCAGCGGCGGCATCATCTTGGCCCGCCCATTGCAATCGTGGGCACGCGGAAAGAGGAATCATTCAAGTGATTGTAATCAAACTCTATTTGCGCTCCTAGCCCCTGAAAAGGGAGGAGACATCATTGTAACAGTAGATCAAGGGATATTAATGAAAGGGCTGTGTTTTCTCTATTTGATTGTGTCTCTTCCAATGTGTTTCTTTTCCATTTCATGCAATTTACATTTCTAGGACTTAAGCGTACTTAATTTTGAATGCAATCGCACTTGGTGTTTCCTTTGCCCGAATCTCGTGCTTTCACACTGTCTAATTTTGTGACCATTATTTCACTTGAAACACTTGACGATGTTGTTTCTCTGAGGTAAACCTGATCTTTGAATCCACCAGTTCTGACCAAACCTATTCTAACCAAACCTGTTCTGACCAAACCTATTCTGGAAAAACCTGTTCTGACCAAACCTGTTCTTGTTATTTGCCTTGCAATAAACTACCTTGTTCCCAAACTGTTGACAAGAGTAGCAATACCCTTGAAAATAACTAGCACTTCTGAAACTGTCATTTGCCTCCTTCACTTGAGCCATGCAATGTGAAGCCATGTGACCAAACCTGTGACAAGCAAAACATCCGCCTTGAAACTTTCCTTTAATTGACCTCTTAGGTTTTGAAAACTTCTTCTCATTCTGAATTTTGTTTTCTGTTTCTGTGCATCTATCATTCAAGGACTCCTTTTCTGAAATACTTTCCTCATCAGAACTCTCTTCCTTTTGGAGTCTCTTACTAGACTCTCCAACATGTTCCTTGTGTGGCTTAACAAAACCAAGGCCTGTTTTATTTGTTCTCATTCTTTGACCTTTGATGAGTGACTTAACCTCTTTGGAGCTATCTTGAAACCTGTAAAGCTTATCCTTGTACTCTTTAGTTTCCTCTTTCAAAGAATCCATTTTCTGTTCTAACTCACTATACTCAAGAACCTTAGACTCTAACTCATCCTTGAGTTCTTGTCTTACCCATAGAGAAGTCCAGACTTTCTATAAGATCATCTCTCTCCATACAACATTCATCTAACTTATCCTTGTGTCTAGCATTCTTCTTTCTTTCCTTTTTCAAAGCACTAAGAGCACTAATAAGTTCACCTTCAAGATCTACTTCACCTTCCTCTATGTCTTCCTCTATTTGTTTTCTTTTTGAATCATCAAAGCCTTTTTCAGATTTCTTATCACTAGAGGTGCTACCCTTTTCAAAAACCATACATGCATCTTCCTTATAGTTTTCTGAAGCATCCTCAAACATACTAGAAACCAAATCATTATTTGTGCAATCATCCTCAAGGTGACCAAAATTTCCACATCTAAGACATTTCATGATAATGAATCTATGTTTCGGTTCTTCCTCTTTTCTGATATGAAAAACATCTCATTTTCATTATCACTTGAAGAACTTTCACTATCACTACTAGAACACTTACTTGCTTTGTCTAGGTAGAAACTCTTCTTGTGCTTGTAAGAATACCTCTTTCCTTGATTGTTGTGCTCATATTTATTTTTCCTATGATGCTTGTGCTTTTCAGAATCCTTGCTTTTAGAATCCTGTTTATCTTCATCACTTTCATTCTTGGGAACAGTACAATCAATAGCATAATGACCAAACTTTCCACAATTGAAACATCTTATATTTTTCATACTTTTGTGCTTTCTAGAGAACTTGCCTTTCTTGTTGTAATATGCCTCTTCATCACTAGAAGACTCATCACTATCTTGAAGCTGTTTACCCTTGGAATTCTTGGTAGCCTTGAAAGTTGCCTCTTTCTTGACATCAAACTTCACTTGAGTTCTCAACTCAAATGCTGCAAGTATACTATGGAGCTCATCCTTTTTCAACTTATCCAAATCTTTAGCTTCCTCAATAGCATAAATCTTTTCACTAAATCTATTAGGAAGAGATCTTAAAATCTTATCACAAACATCATTTTAAGCAAGCTCAAGACCTAAGTCTTTCATGGAGTTAACAACCTCATCCATACGAAGCATGTAGTCACTAATATTTTCATCATCATTCATCTTGATTTGTTCAAACATACCTTTGAAGTGTCTCAACTTGGCCTTTCTGACATTTGTATCACCTATATGAACCACCTTCAACTGTTTCCATATTTCACTAGCTGTCTTGCAGTGAATCACTTTGGTGAGATCTGCTTTCTGTAAGCCTTTCGAGATTGCATTCATTGCTTTTGAATTGTCTGTGATGTAGGAGCCTTTCTTCTTTAGTATTAGGACCATGTTCGGGAATAGTGTACTCATCTTCAATCACTTCCCAAACCTCATTCCCAAGTGCCATTAGATGAACCTTCATCCTTGCACTCCAAAGACCAAAATCTGACCCATCAAGAATAGGTGTTGCATTGCCACTTGAATGATCCATTGTGTTCTTTACTAGCTTTTCCTTCAAGCTTTTAAACTTTTTGAAGGCACCCGCTCTGATACCAATTGAAGAACACAAGCTTATACTAAGAGAGGGGGTGAACAATATAAGACCTCTTTTTACTTTTTCCTTTATACTTCAAAATAGTAAAGCAATATACCCAAAGCAATATCAAAGCAATGCACAATATCATCCATAAAGTGACACCAATTTTAACGTGGTTCACCCAGAATGGCTGGGCTACATCCACAAAAATTTTCTCTAAAAGTTATCTCAAAGTTCTTTGGGAATCCTTCCCAATTACAATGTTTATGAGCCTCGGCCCAAAGGAGATACCTTCCCCCAATCAGAATTTATGAGCCTCTGCTCAAAGGAGATGCCTTCCCCCAATCAAAATTATCTTAGCATAGCATAGCAAAGAATAATCTTAAAAATACATCCAAAGAAATATGCCCTTATTTCTCCTAAGCTTTTATTCAATGCTAATCACAAAAGCCAAAACTCATAAAATTTAATCACACCTTATAAATCGTTGTCCAAGAAACTTCGAATTTCACGGCATAAAGACGTTTTAATAAAAACGTGTGTTACTCTAGCAAAGCACCCCCGCGAGACTCGAAACGGTGACCTCCGCCAATGCAGCGCCCAACAGCAGCCTTCGCTGCCACTAGCCCACGCGGGCTACGAAGTTCACAAGTGAACTTCCCTCCACTTCACCCTCGAAAAAACTCCCGAAGACTTTTCAACCGCACGTGCTTCTAAGTCTTCCTTCGATCACAGCGAATATAGAGCACAAACACCGCAAATTGCATTCAAGGAATTTTGAATTCATTAGCCTTCCAACCTTAGGAGTTGGAGAATAAATAGTCTCTTCGAAGACACTTTTACGTCGGCGAAAATAAAGACCATTTCAAAATTAATCAAAAGTCTTTTCAAAAAGGGTTTAAAAACCCTTAAATAATTTTAATAAATTAAGAATAAAAAAAGGTTTAAAAACCTTTAAGTATTTTTAATAAATTAAAAATAATTTCTCCCTTAATTAATTAAATAATTAATTAATTAAAACCTTGAAGGGTTTTAAATAATAATTAAATAAATAATAAAGAGAACCTCCATTGGTTTTAATAAAAACCCTAGCCAATGGAATCTCTCCGGATTCTCTTAAAAATATTCTCTTGGAATCTTCCACCTTTGAAGCCAACACATCCTCTTAACATTAATGCCATTTCCTTTTGACATCAATGACAACTCATAGACAAGAAGCTAGGATCTCAAACCCAAAATTGCCAACAATCTCCCCCTTTGTCATTGATGGCAAACCATGCTTCTCAACAACACAGGAACTCAACATAAATAGCTCCCCCTGTCTTGAGGCTCTCCCCCTTACTCAAATTTCTCCCCCTTTGTCATCAATTGCAAAGGGTCACCTTTGGGGCTCGAGACTAAGAATGAGCCTCTTAGCTTAGTCCCTCCCCCACCTCTTGTTGAGGTGTTTAATTTTGGGGTGGGAGTAAAACTCCCATTAGGCACTGATCATCATCAGCATCTATAACTTCCTTGTCGGGCCTTCTCTTGAACTCTTTGTCCATATTCTTGTTCCTATCATTGTTCTTGTTCTTGTTCTCATCCCTGTTCTTGTCCATGCCTTGATCCTTGGACCTGATCATGCCACTGTTCCTCGTTCTCGTATTCGGAATTTCAGCTCTACACTGTCTAATTTTGTGACCTTCATTGTTTCACTTGAAACACTTGACGATGTTGTTTCTCCGAGGTAAACCTGATCTTTGAATCCACCAGCTCCGACCAAACCTCGTTTCGACCAAACTTGTTCCGCAAAACCTCGTTTCCGACCAAACCCGTTCCTCGTTATTTGCCTTGCAATAAACTGCCTTGTGCCCAAACTGTTGACAAGAGTAGAAATACCCTTGAAAGTAACTAGCACTTCTGAAATTTTCATTTACCTCCTTCACTTGAGCCATTCAATGTGAAGCCATGTGACCAAACCTGTGACAAGCAAACATCTGCCTTGAAACTTTCCTTTAATTGACCTCTTAGGTTCTAAAAACTTCTTCTTCTCATTCTGAATTCTGTTTTCTATTTCTGTGCATCTATCATTCAAGGACTCCTTTTCTAAAATACTTTCCTCATCAGAACTCTCTTCCTTTTGGAGTCTCTTACTAGACTCTCCAACTTGTTCCTTGTGTGGCTTAACAAAACCAAGGCATGTTTTATTTGTTGTCTTTCTCTGAACTTTGATGAGTGAATTAACCTTTTTGGAGCTATCTTGAAACCTATAAAGCTTATCCTTGTACTCTTTAGTTTCCTCTTTCAAATAAGCCATTTTTTGTTCTAACTCACTATACTCAAGAACCTTAGACTCTAACTCATCCTTGAGTTCTTGTGTCTTAGCCATAGAGAAGTCAAGACTTTCTATAAGATCATCTCTCTCCATACAACATTCATCTAACTTATCCTTGAGTCTAGCATTATTCTTTCTTTCTTTTCTCATAGCACTAAGAGCACTAATAAGTTCACCTTCAATATCTACTTCACCTTCCTCTATATCTTCCTCTATTTGTTTGCTTTTTGAATCATCAAAGCCTTTTTCAATTTTCTTATCACTAGAGGTGCTACCCTTTTCAAAAACCATACATGCATCTTCCTTATAGTTTTCTGAAGCATCCTCATACATACTAGAAACCAAATCATTATTTGTGCAATCATCCTCAAGGTGACCAAAATTTCCACATCTAAGACATTTCATGATAATGAATCTATGTTTCGGTTCTTCATCCTTTTTTGATATGAACAACATCTCATTTTCATTATCACTTGAAGAACTTTCACTATCACTACTAGAACACTTACTTGCTTTGTCTAGGTAGAAAATCTTCTTGTGCTTGTGAGAATACCTCTTTCCTTGATTGTTGTGCTCATCTTTGTTTTTCCTATGATTCTTGTGCTTTTCAGAATCCTTGCTCTTAGAATCTTGTTTATCTTCATCACTTTCATTCTTGGGAACAGTACAGTCAGTAGCATAATGACCAAACTTTCCACCATTGAAACATATTATATTTTTCATACTTTTGTGCTTTCTAGAGAACTTGCCTTTCTTGCTGTAAAATGCCTCTTCATCACTAGAAGACTCATCACTATCTTGAAGTTGTTTACCCTTGGAATTCTTGGTAGCCTTGAAAGTCGCCTCTTTCTTGACATCAAACTTCACTTGAGTTCTCAACTCAAATGCCGCAAGTATACTATGGAGCTCATCCTTTTTCAACTTATCCAAATCTTTAGCTTCCTCAATAGCATAAATCTTTTCACTAAATCTATTAGGAAGAGATCTTAAAATCTTATCACAAACATCATTTTAAGCAAGCTCAAGACCTAAGCATTTCATGGAGTTAACAACCTCATCCATACGAAGCATGTAGTCACTAATATTTTCATCATAATTCATCTTGATTTGTTCAAACATACCTTTGAAGTGTCTCAACTTAGCCTTTCTGAAATTTGTATCACCTATATGAACCACCTTCAACTGTTTCCATATTTCACTAGTTGTCTTGCAGTGAATCACTTTGGTGAGATCTGCTTTCTGTAAGCCTTTCGGGATTGCATTCATTGCTTTTGAATTGCTGTGATGTAGGAGCCTTTCTTCTTTAGTATTAGGACCATGTTCAGGAATAGTGTAATCATCTTCAATCACTTCCCAAACCTCATTCCCAAGTGCCATTAGATGAACCTTCATCCGTGCACTCCAAAGACCAAAATCTGACCCATCAAGAATAGGTGTTGCATTGCCACTTGAATGATCCATTGTTTTCTTTACTAGCTTTTCCTTCAAGTTGTTAAACTTTTCGAAGGTACCTGCTCTCATACCAATTGAAGAACACAAGCTTATACTGAGAGGTGGGGTGAACAGTATAAGACCTCTTTTTACTTTTTCCTTTATACTTCAAAATAGTAAAGCAATATACCCAAAGCAATATCAAAGCAATGCACAATATCATCCACAAAGTGACACCAATTTTAACGTGGTTCACCCAGAATGGTCAGGCTACATCCACAAAAATTTTCTCTAAAAGTTATCTCAAAGTTCTTTGGGAATCCTTCCCAATTACAATGTTTATGAGCCTCGGCCCAAAGGAGATACCTTCCCCCAATCAAAATTTATGAGCCTCTGCTCAAAGGAGATACCTTCCCCCAATCATAATTTATGAGCCTCTACTCAAAGGAGATACCTTCCCCTCTTCTCTGGAAATGATCCCTCAGAAGATCAACTGCCTCTACCTCTTGCCAACACGTGGAACTCCTTTCCACCGAAGACCTCCTGTCCTCAATGCTTAGCCTAAGAGACCTCTGCCTTCTATGATCACGTCCACAGCAGCTCAACAACCTGTACCAAACACAGTCAGTCGGTCTAGTACAAGTCTTCCTCTGTCTGTCATATCTGTCCAACTCTTGAACAAATCAATCCTCTGCATACAAGCCTTCTCAAAGACTTGCCAAATCTATCCTCGGGTTCTTCTCATAGAACCAATGCACCTCTGTCCTCAAGTTCTCTGATAGAACTATCAAACTCAGCTCACAAGTCCTCTCCTAGGACCTATCCAAATCTGCTCACAAGTCCCCACCGAAACCTATCCAAAACTGCTCACAAGTCCCCACCGGAACCTGTCCAAAACTGCTCACAAGTCCCCACCGGAACCTGTCCAAAAACTCACCAAGCTCACCAAGAAAAACTTTCTTAGTAGGAAATCACAAAGTGAATTGTTAGAGACCCAATGTGATTTTTCAAACTCATAGAAGCATAAAGAGAATTGTTAGAGACTCAATATGTTCTATACTCAAATCCCAATCTCAAAACTCAACTCAAATCAACTCAGCTCAATCTCAATCTCAAATCTGAAAACTCAACTCAATATCTGAAATGGATAGGATAGAATGTTTTCTTTCAAGAACATGAAACCCCAACAATTGCCAACTATGCAAAGAATCACATAACAATGATACTCATGTTCTTTTCACCATCAATTAGGGTTTCAACAACAATGCTCATCAAACAAGGTTTAGTCAACCAACACCATTCAACTCAACATCAACCTTGAAGCATTCAACCAATCATCACAAGAAAAGGAAACAAGTAGAAATCCTTTTCCCTCCAAAGATATTTGAACAAAACAGCCACCAACACAATATCACCAAATGCAAAGAATAACTTGCTCAAATCAACTCAATGGAGTAAGCCCAATATCATGAATCAAGTAAAGCAATAACTTGATCAAACAACCTCTATGGAAGCAACTCAACCATCAAACTCAAAACAGCCAACCAAGGGTTCCACCAACTCAATGCAAGTAGCTAGACTCACAAATATAAACCCTAGTGCACAAAGCTTCCACTATCTCAAACCAGAAATTATGCATTCACCAAAAACTCTCCTTAAGGATAACAATGCATAAGTAGTCTTCAACAAACCAGAAAATAGGATTTACACCTAGCCAAAGGATACCTAGTAGAATACCTTTTCACTCCAACCTTATTTCAGAAAACATACACCAATCATACTCATAAGAAGAATGTGCCCATACCTTATTGGAGTAGAAGATAATTGAACCTTCAAGCTGTCACCACACACAACTCTCAAACTTCCAACCAAGTTAGGGTTAGAATAAAAAGAAATGAGCAATAATATAAACTTCCTTTATTACACCTTTTAGCTCCACTTCTTTAAACACAACCACCATAACATGCCAATAAATCAACAATCACAGACTCACACCTTATACCTCCATTTTTAATTTTAGCATAGCAAAGAATAATCTTAAAAATACATCCAAAGAAATATGCCCTTATTTCTCCTAAGCTTTTATTCAATGCTAATCACAAAAGCCAAAACTCATAAAATTTAATCACACCTTATAAATCGTTGTCCAAGAAACTCCGAATTTCGTGGCATAAAGACGTTTTAATAAAAATGTGTGTTACTCTAGCAAAGCACCCCCGCGAGACTCGAAACGATGACCTCCGCCAATGCAGCGCCCAACAGCAGCCTTCATTGCCACTAGCCCACGCAGGCTACGAAGTTCACAAGTGAACTTCCCTCCACTTCACCCTCAAAAAACTCCCGAAGACTTTTCAACCGCACGTGCTTCTAAGTCTTCCTTCGATCGTAGCGAATACAGAGCACAAACACCGCAAATTGCATTTGGGGAATTTCGAATTCATTAGCCTTCCAACCTTAGGAGTTGGAGAATAAATAGTCTCTTCGAAGACACCTTGACGTCAGCGAAAATAAAGACCATTTCAAAATTAATCAAAAGTCTTTTCAAAAAGGGTTTAAAAACCCTTAAATAATTTTAATAAATTAAGAATAAAAAAAGGTTTAAAAACCTTTAAGTATTTTTAATAAATTAAAAATAATTTCTCCCTTAATTAATTAAATAATTAATTAATTAAAACCTTGAAGGGTTTTAAATAATAATTAAATAAATAATAAAGAGAACCTCCATTGGTTTTAATAAAAACCCTTGCCAATGGAATCTCTTCGGATTCTCTTAAAAATATTCTCTTGGAATCTTCCACCTTTGAAGCCAACACATCCTCTTAACATTAATGCCATTTCCTTTTGACATCAATGACAACTCATAGACAAGAAGCTAGGATCTCAAACCCAAAATTGCCAACAATCTCCCCCTTTGTCATTGATGGCAAACCATGCTTCTCAACAACACAGAAACTCAACATAAATAGCTCCCCCCGTCTTGAGGCTCTCCCCCTTACTCAAATCTCTCCCCCTTTGTCATCAATGGCAAAGGGTCACCTTTGGGGCTCGGGACTAAGAATGAGCCTCTTAGCTTAGTCCCTCCCCCACCTCCCCGATGAGGTGATTAATTTCTGGGTGGGAGTAAAACTCCCATTAGGCACTGATCATCATCAGCATCTATAACTTCCTTTTCGGGCCTTCTCTTGAACTCTTTGTCCATATTCCTGTTCCTGTCACTGTTCTTGTTCTTGTTCTCATCCCTGTTCTTGTCCATGCCTTGATCCTTGGACCTGATCATGCCACTGTTCCTGTTCTCGTATTCTGGAATTTTAGCTCTACACTGTCTGATTGTGTGACCTTCATTGTTGCACTTGAAACACTTGATGATGTTGTTTCTCTGAGGTAAACCTGATCTTTGAATCCACCAATTCTGACCAAACCTGTTCTGACCAAACCTATTCTGGCCAAACCTATTCTGACCAAACCTGTTCCTGTTATTTGCCTTGCAATAAACTGCCTTGTGCCCAAACTATTGACAAGAGTAGCAATACCCTTGAAAGTAACTAGCACTTCTGAAACTGTCATTTACCTCCTTCACTTGAGCCATGCAATGTGAAGCCATGTGACCAAACCTGTGACAAGCAAAACATTTGCCTTGAAACTTTCCTTTAATTGACCTCTTAGGTTCGAAAACTTCTTCTTCTCATTCTGAATTTTGTTTTCTGTTTTTGTGCATCTATCATTCAAGGACTCCTTTTCTGAAATACTTTCCTCATCAGAACTCTCTTCCTTTTGGAGTCTCTTACTAGACTCTCCAACTTGTTCCTTGTGTGGCTTAACAAAACCAAGGCCTGTTTTATCCGTTGTCTTTCTTTGACCTTTGATGAGTGACTTAACCTTTTTGGAGCTATCTTGAAACCTCGTAAAGCTTATCCTTGTACTCTTTAGTTTCCTCTTTCAAAGAAGCCATTTTCTGTTCTAACTCACTATACTCAAGAACCTTAGACTCTAACTCATCCTTGAGTTCTTGTGTCTTAGCCATAGAGAAGTCAAGACTTTCTATAAGATCATCTCTCTCCATACAACATTCATCTAACTTATCCTTGAGTCTAGCATTCTTCTTTCTTTCCTTTTTCAAAGCACTAAGAGCACTAATAAGTTCACCTTCAAGATCTACTTCACCTTCCTCTATATCTTCCTCTATTTGTTTGCTTTTTGAATCATCAAAGCCTTTTTCAGATTTCTTATCACTAGAGGTGCTACCCTTTTCAAAAACCATACATGCATCTTCCTTATAGTTTTCTGAAGCATCCTCATACATACTAGAAACCAAATCATTATTTGTGCAATCATCCTCAAGGTGACCAAAATTTCCACATCTAAGACATTTCATGATAATGAATCTATGTTTCGGTTCTTCCTCTTTTTCCGATATGAACAACATCTCATTTTCATTATCACTTGAAGAACTTTCACTATCACTACTAGAACACTTACTTGCTTTGTCTAGGTAGAAACTCTTCTTGTGCTTGTGAGAATACCTCTTTCCTTGATTGTTGTGCTCATCTTTGTTTTTCCCGTGATGCTTGTGCTTTTCAGAATCCTTGCTCTTAGAATCCTGTTTATCTTCATCACTTTCATTCTTGGGAACAATGACAATCAGTAGCATAATGACCAAACTTTCCACAATTGAAACATCTTATATTTTTCATACTTTTGTGCTTTCTAGAGAACTTGCCTTTCTTGTTGTAATATGCCTCTTCATCACTAGAAGACTCATCACTATCTTGAAGTTGTTTACCCTTGGAATTCTTGGTAGCCTTGAAAGCTACCTCTTTCTTGACATCAACCTTCACTTGAGTTCTCAACTCAAATGCTGCAAGTATACTATGGAGCTCATCCTTTTTCAACTTATCCAAATCTTTAGCTTCCTCAATAGCATAAATATTTTCACTAAATCTATTAGGAAGAGATCTTAAAATCTTATCACAAACATCATTTTCAGCAAGCTCAAGACCTAAGTCTTTCATGGAGTTAACAACCTCATCCATACGAAGCATGTAGTCACTAATATTTTCATCATCATTCATCTTGAGTTGTTCAAACATACCTTTGAAGTGTCTCAACTTGGCCTTTCTAACATTTGTATCACCTGTATGAACCACCTTCAACTGTTTCCACATTTCACTAGTTGTCTTGCAGTGAATCACTTTGGTGAGATCTGCTTTCTGTAAGCCTTTCAGGATTGCATTCATTGCTTTTGAATTTCTGTGATGTAGGAGCCTTTCTTCTTTAGTATTAGGACCATGTTCAGGAATAGTGTACTCATCTTCAATCACTTCCCAAACCTCATTCCCAAGTGCCATTAGATGAACCTTCATCCTTGCACTCCAAAGACCAAAATTTGACCCATCAAGAATAGGTGTTGCATTGCCACTTGAATGATCCATTGTGTTCTTTACTAGCTTTTCCTTCAAGTCGTTAAACTTTTCGAAGGCACCCGCTCTGATACCAATTGAAGAACACAAGCTTATACTCGAGAGGGGGGTGAAAAGTATAAGACCTCTTTTTACTTTTTCCTTTATACTTCAAAATAGTAAAGCAATATACCCAAAGCAATATCAAAGCAATGCACAATATCATCCACAAAGTGACACCAATTTTAACGTGGTTCACCCGGAATGGTCAGGCTACGTCCACAAAACTTTTCTCTAAAAGTTATCTCAAAGTTCTTTGGGAATCCTTCCTAATTACAATGTTTATGAGCCTCGGACCAAAGGAGATACCTTCCCCCAATCAAAATTTATGAGCCTCTCCTCAAAGGAAATACCTTCCCCTAATCAGAATTTATGAGCCTCTGCTCAAAGGAGATACCTTCCCTCTCGCTCTGGAAATGATCCCTCGAAGATCAACCGCCTCTACCTCTTGCCAGCACGTGGAACTCCTTTCCACCGAAGACCTCCTATCCTCAATGCTTAGCCTAAGAGACCTTCGCCTTCTATGATCACGTCCACAGCAGCTCAGCAACCTCGTACCAAACATAGTCGATCGGTCTAGTACAAGTCTTCCTCTGTCCGTCGGATCTGTCCAACTCTTGAACAAATCAATCCTCTACATACAAGCCTTCTCAAAGACTTGCCAAATCTGTCCTCGGGTTCTTCTCATAGAACCAATGCACCTCTGTCCTCAAGTTCTCCGATAGAACTATCAAACTCAGCTCACAAGTCCTCTCGCTAGGACCTCGTCCAAATCTGCTCACAAGTCCCCACCGAAACCTGTCCAAAACCGCTCACAAGTCCCCTCCGAAACCTATCCAAAACTGCTCACAAGTCCCCACCGGAACTCGTCCAAAAACTCAAGCAAGCTCACCAAGAAAAACTTTCTTAGTAGGAAATCACAAAGTGAATTGTTAGAGACCCAATGTGATTTGTCAAACTCATAGAAGCATAAAGAGAATTGTTAGAGACTCAATATGTTCTATACTCAAATCCCAATCTCAAAACTCAACTCAAATCAACTCAGCTCAATCTCAATCTCAAATCTAAAAACTCAACTCAATATCTGAAATGGATAGGATAGAATGTTTTCTTTCAAGAACATGAAACCCCAACAATTGCCAACTATGCAAAGAATCACATAACAATGATACTCATGTTCTTTTCACCATCAATTAGGGTTTCAACAACAATGCTCATCAAACAAGGTTTAGTCAACCAACACCATTCAACTCAACATCAACCTTGAAGCATTCAACCAATCATCACAAGAAAAGGAAACAAGTAGAAATCCTTTTCCCTCCAAAGATATTTGAACAAAACAGCCACCAACACAATATCACCAAATGCAAAGAATAACTTGCTCAAATCAACTCAATGGAGTAAGCCCAATATCATGAATCAAGTAAAGCAATAACTTGATCAAACAACCTCTATGGAAGCAACTCAACCATCAAACTCAAAACAGCCAACCAAGGGTTCCACCAACTCAATGCAAGTAGCTAGACTCACAAATATAAACCCTAGTGCACAAAGCTTCCACTATCTCAAACCAAAAATTATGCATTCACCAAAAACTCTCCTTAAGGATAACAATGCATAAGTAGTCTTCAACAAACCAGAAAATAGGATTTACACCTAGCCAAAGGATACCTAGTAGAATACCTTTTCACTCCAACCTTATTTCAGAAAAACATACACCAATCATACTCATAAGAAGAATGTGCCCATACCTTATTGGAGTAGAAGATAATTGAACCTTCAAGCTGTCACCACACACAACTCTCAAACTTCCAACCAAGTTAGGGTTAGAATAAAAATAAATGAGCAATAATATAAACTTCCTTTATTACACCTTTTAGCTCCACTTCTTTAAACACAACCACCATAACATGCCAATAAATCAACAATCACAGACTCACACCTTATACCTCCATTTTTAATTTTAGCATAGCAAAGAATAATCTTAAAAATACATCCAAAGAAATATGCCCTTATTTCTCCTAAGCTTTTATTCAATGCTAATCACAAAAGCCAAAACTCATAAAATTTAATCACACCTTATAAATCGCTGTCCAAGAAACTCCGAATTTTGTGGCATAAAGATGTTTTAATAAAAACATGTGTTACTCTAGCAAAGCACCCTCGCGAGACTCGAAACGGTGACCTCCGCCAATGCAGCGCCCAACAGCAGCCTTCGCTGCCACTAGCCCACACGGGCTACGAAGTTCACAAGTGAACTTCCCTCCACTTCACCCTCGAAAAACTCCCGAAGACTTTTCAACCGCACGTGCTTCTAAGTCTTCCTTCGATCGCAGCGAATACAGAGCACAAACACCGCAAATTGCATTCGAGGAATTTCGAATTCATTAGCCTTCCAACCTTAGGAGTTGGAGAATAAATAGTCTCTTCGAAGACACCTTGACGTCGGCGGAAATAAAGACCATTTCAAAATTAATCAAAAGTCTTTTCAAAAAGGTTTTAAAAACCCTTAAATAATTTTAATAAATTAAGAATAAAAAAAGGTTTAAAAACCTTTAAGTATTTTTAATAAATTAAAAATAATTTCTCCCTTAATTAATTAAATAATTAATTAATTAAAACCTTGAAGGGTTTTAAATAATAATTAAATAAATAATAAAGAGAACCTCCATTGGTTTTAATAAAAACCCTATCCAATGGAATCTCTCCGGATTCTCTTAAAAATATTCTCTTGGAATCTTCCACCTTTGAAGCCAACACATCCTCTTAACATTAATGCCATTTCCTTTTGACATCAATGACAACTCATAGACAAGAAGCTAGGATCTCAAACCCAAAATTGCCAACACTGCAACTCCATGTGAGGGTTCTTTTTTGCTTCGAATTGCACAACAAGGTTGGCAACTCTCTTCCCTCGATGAGTCAATATTGTATTGATATTATGCTCTTCCCTAGGGGTGTAACCCTCATGCAAGGATGTTGTGGGGGTGTCATGTGTTTGTTGGGAACACTCACTATGGGTATGGATAGGATGCAATTGAGTTACAGTTCCTTCATCCATTATGTATTATTTAGTAGATCTATTAGATCTATGAGGGGTATGATCGTGATATATGCTACCATGCTCAAATGTCCCATGTTGGGATCTTCTAGCACCTTGATCTAAGAAGTCAAGGTGATGGGTCTTCCAAGGTTGGGCAAGAGGAGTTCCTTCCTTGCCAATACTATGGTAATAAAATTGACATCCTACATGATCAGAAGGATTTGGCATTATAATCGGCATGTGAATGGTTTCCTTCCCTCTATCTTGCCCCTCATTAGGCTGATTTGAACTCTTAGTGTAATGAGATGTGGTGGGTCTGGAAGTATTCTCGTTTAGGTCACGAGAAGATCTGGTGTTGGTTCTCCTAAGTGGGGTTTCTTGGTGAGATTCATTGTGAGTGGTTTTTTCTCCCTTGAGAATACCTAAAGTTCATTCACGTATGTTTTGGGCAAGTGTGCTACCTCTAGGGTAGTCTGGGCACTCTGGTGCATTGGGTGCTACCTTGTGAAATTTGACTTCTAAAAAGGTTATGTGTGTTATATACTAAAAAAATCAGCACGACGAGCTAATAATAATGGGCTATGACTCCAAAAAGTGACTTTCGGATCAAAATTTTATATTTTTGAAATAATTGGCCAATCGGGACCTGTGGGGAAACGCCCACTTTTAGGAAATTTTAGGAAATTTTGAATCATGAATAGTTAGGTCTCAAAATTTTTATGAGAGGTGCACAAGGGGCTAACTAAGATAACAAAACAAATTTGGTAAGTTTTGGAGTTGTTTAGCCCATTTTATGACTATTTTAATGCAATTTTTCCCTATTTTCAGCTTCATAAATAGAGTAATCATAAAACCAAAATAACTTTTTCATTATAGCTCCAATTTGCATGATTCTCGATTCGTTTGATGCATAATCAAAAATTATCTTTTTACTCTCTTTTTTCAATAAATTTCCTTAAAAAGTAGGGTTAGGTTTTGGTCCCAGATCAATGATATTAGGTTGATTACCCAACAATAATGAAACACACAAAGCAAACAATATGATTATCTATTTTACAGATTAGATGTGTGTCCTAAAACTGGTTTTAGTGTGTTTCAGATGTGTTGTTTCTCTTGCTTTATTGTTCATATTTTGGACTTAGAATTAGGGAACTCAACCATAGTGGTGACTAGGAACACTAGTGCCAAACATGATTTCTCAAAAGAGTCTAGGGTACACCACTTAAAACCTACTGGAGGGTTCTCCTAGATCTTACATTTTGAATCAATAATCCTCCAAAAGTGGAAGATAGTTTGAACACAAGTGACCTACACCAACTTAAATGAGTTCCCTATTATGTCTAAGGATATCTAAGGGAAATCCAGTGGAAGGAGGTGAATTCCAACGTCATCAGTCCAAATTGGGGTTTGGTTATGAAATCCAACCTTACCAATGTTATTGTAATACATGCAAGTGTGTGGGGTTCATTTTAGATTTTTAAAATAGAAAGTGATGCATCAACCAACATTCATGACTACTTTCCTACATGCCTAAAAAGAATGTTTGTCTTCAGAAAGATGCATATCTAATTTAATCTAAATGATTTTTCATATAATGCACTTCCTACTTTGTGAATTGAGGCCACTGGTTGGGCCACATGCAAGCAAACTTAAAATGCAAGGGCCTAGACCGTTGGAGACTAGGTTAGACCTCGAAAAAAAAGGCCCACTATTCCTAGCAGTGACTAGAGAAAATTTAAAATAAATCTAAGAAATGTAAAATGCAATTTTTTTTATCTTCTTTATTTTTTCCTAATTAAACTACGTATTTGCTTGTTGTTTTTGGAAGTAAATTGTAAACAAAAAATCATAGAGAATCAGGGATTTGTACCAACCTCAAGTCCTCATCTGATGATGACCTAGTTGACCTGTCTCTGGTTTTCTGTAGCTTCTATCGACTAGAGTGGCTGATTATGGATATTGACTGCAAGAGCGGCTAAGATCTTTTGGTCATTGTCGACTAGAGTGGCCAAACCTGCACACAAAAAATTACCTGAAACATTAATAAAATGGCCAAAAAAAAAAACCTGGTGGGGTCCCATCGTTATCACCATCTGTATGACCCCGAGGAGCGCACACCATAGCCTCTCTTGCAATGAAATAATTGTTATATAAAATGGAAAAAGGCACAAAGAAATATGAGTAAATCAGAAATAAAAATAACAAATAAAGATCCTCTTTTTATTAATTTTAACAATGAATCCAGTTACATATTTTTCCCTCTA
Organism: Wollemia nobilis; assembly: GCA_028583015.1. Taxonomy (NCBI): domain Eukaryota; kingdom Viridiplantae; phylum Streptophyta; class Pinopsida; order Araucariales; family Araucariaceae; genus Wollemia; species Wollemia nobilis. Next base: position 6,635,881 of record JAQPPZ010016858.1, on the reverse strand, counting down.
AGGGATAACCAATTTTTGATACAATCAGTTATAAGCAAGACACATGGTGGATAAATCCCCTTGAAAAGGGGTGGTGCACTTTCGCAGGCTTCCCAATTCTGTAAACAAACTTGTATGATGGATCACATATGTCTCCTTCTCCTTATCTTGTCTAGGAGGGATCTCATGCTCTGAATGTCTTGACTTGGTCTTGTAAACCTGCAGATCTGTATACACAAAAATAAAAAAGTATGCTTAATAGTCCGGGTTGCCTCCCTGGATGAGGTTGTTAGTATAAAACCTAAAAAGCAAGGTAAATAAGCATAATATGATTAAATTCAATAAAACTAATGAAAAATGTGAGTATATCTCCAAGAACGATAATGTATATGCATGCAGTAAATCATATCTATACTAGAAATAAATGCTAAAATGAAAAGCAATCGAATCCAATGCTAGAACAAAAGAAACTAATATCTAAACCCTAGGTTATGCCTGTGGGCCACTGTCCAGGATAGCAGTCGTGAAATAAACCTTTCTCCTCTTGTTTTTTTTTTTTTTGAATTTACATGGTGGAATCGGTAGCCGCCATGAATCTGGGCAGGCTATCCAGCTTTTAATGGCTACCACGGTATTCTGTGTTGTCCTCCCTAGAAGCCGCCACACAGATCTTCATGCAGTCTGCCCCTATAACCACCATGCCACAATAATTTTAAACATTTTACTCCATTGAAAGCACCAATAAAGGGACAAGCATTCAGTCTGACAAGGCCCGCAATTTGAACCTTGGACCTCCGCCCCCCTTATGGGGTTTGGATGAACCAATTGGTCTACACCTCGGACCTACCTTTCTCCTCTTGTTACAAGGGCTATAGCACCAGGTTCTCTGCTCCAATTTATGTCCAAGGGTTGCCTGTTGTGTCTCCTACACTTATTGGTAGTTGGAAATGATGGATCTAAATACTAATGTGTGGACGTGGCTTAGCCGAACGGTGCTCCAATGCTCCTCAAAGAGGCATAGATTGACTCTTTATTTTGACAGGGCTCCACTGCACACAATTTGAACTCTCTATCTCTTTTACCTTCCTAGAAGTCTACATAAGTAGCCTTCCAGGTTTCATATCTAGATCTACGGCTTGGCTTCCTAGGGAATCCAAGCTCCAGATCTGCATGCCAAATGACTATCCCAGAGGGAAGGTTCAGTATTGACTTGGCATGGAAGGGGTAGTCAGGAGGACGTCTAGGAGTTCCTTGCTGAGATCCCTTTGAAATGCATGCAAACTATCATTACTACCCATGATTTGGGCAATCCCTCATGGCAGTTCATGTTTTAGTGCTAGCCGTTGTCATCAGTAGCGGCTAGCTATGATCGCTCTCAGCTTGAATGGCCAATATTGGCGGTCGCTCTGGTTTATAGTGACCAAGCCTAAATAGGTTAGAACTACCCCTTTTGAGTTGTTAGGACCATTGCTAGCTCTTGGAAAGGTCCAAGATCAGTCATATGGTTTGTGGATGTTCCCATATGAGTAGTCTCCCAAACATGATGCATTTTAGATGTCTAAATTATGCAATATATGGAACGTATTTGAGGTTGGGTTTTCCTATAAGGATTTTCCCTAGGATATATAATTGTTTTATGGGTATTGGTTCTCTCTTTTTATTTGCTTTAATGTATCTCTTTATTATCATTTTCCATATTTGCTTTTAATGTATCTTTTGTTGGTTGATTCTCATGATTCAATTTGAATAGATGTTTTATTAGATATTGTTCTTTGTTTGTTCTAAAGTAGATAAGCTTTGTGGTTGTTGTATGTATTGGTGTTTTTTATTAATTTTATTTAAATATATATATAGTAGTAAAAAGTGACATCCCTCAACTGGTTGGGTTTTGGAATTTTACATTTGGTATCAGACCAGTAAGGTGTAGGAAAAGATGCTTGCATGAAAGGAACCCTAGGAGATAATGGACTAGAGGTTTCCTTGGGATGTGCTAAGGTTTAGGTATCTTCCTATACAGGCCCTTGCTTAGTTAAGTTGAATCCGGGAAGACCTTGAACTACCAATTGCTTGAAATCATAACACATAGTCATGATACTATAAGCTTCCCTAGATAAGAATCTAGGTATGACAAAATAGAAGCTTCCTTGGATAAGCTAAGGATTGCTTAAGGATTGGTCCTAGGAAAAGCAACTTTACTCTGGTATACTATCTTGCGTAAAGCAAGCATAACCTTAGCCATTCACAAATGAAAGAAGATAAAATGAGATAGATGGATAGAGTTAGCTCATAGCAAATATGAGATAGATAACTTTAGCTATCTCAGGTGATATATATGGATAGAGTCAGCTCATAGCAAAGATGAGATAGATGACGTTAGCTATCTTAGGTGAGATAAATAGATAGAGTCGGGTCATAGCAAATATGGGATAGATGAATTTAGCTATCTCAGGTGATCTCGATGAATAGAGTCATCTCATGGCAAAAATGAGATAGATAAATTTAGTTATCTCAAGTGAGATAGATGGATACAGTTAGCTCATAGCAAAGATGAGATAAGTGGCTTTAGCTATCTCATGTGAGATATATGAATAGATTCAACTCATAGCAAAGATGAGATAGGTGGCTTTAGCTATCTCATGTGAGATAGATGGATAGATTTAGCTCATGGCAAATATGAGATAGGTGGCTTTAGCTATTTCACCAATGAGATGAAATAGATGGATTGAGTTAGCTCATAGCAAATATAGGATGCATAATTTTATTTATCTCATTGATAAAAGTGAGGAAAATACTTTAAGTTAGCTCATAATATGTGAGATAACTATTCCTAGTTAAGTTAATTTTACTTAATAAGAAGGAATAGGGGAAACTGCTATAAGAGATAATAGATGCAGAGTTCTATTCTTTAGATTTAAGCTTGCTTACCTAAAAAGAAGTAGTTAGGAAATATACTCTAAGGGGGATTATGGGTCGTCTCCTCAAGTTGATTAAAGAATGAAAAAAAATTGGGGTTTAGTAAACACTTGAGAAACCTAAAGAAATCGTCCAAAGAACAAATTCTAAGACTAAGAAGAAGGAAAATTTTGTTTAGCTTCAAAACTTAAAGAAGGCACACAACAGTCTGACTTGAAATCCTTTGGATTTAATGGAAAAATTCAAGGAAATTCAATCTCTAGGTGAGAGATGTGATAAATTTCAAGATAAAAATAAAGGAAACTTTGTAGAAAGTAATATTTTAGCACAGATGATGGACTCTTGTGCTTTAATAATGAGGCATTTCTAACTAGAATTAGTAGTTTGAGGTAATACATTATGCTATGTTTCCTTTTTTCTCTTACCTTGCAAAAAATTAGGAACAAATTTCTCCTTTTAGATAAATCTTAATGAGAATTGCTACTACTTCTATAGCTCAATAATTAGGATTACATCTCCTATAGAGTAAATATAGTATTGATGTTAGCAAGGGATGATGATAGCTAAGGGTAACATGGAATATTGCCCTCATGTAGATGCATTGCATATTACTTTTGCTCATGTTTGCACCATTGGGCCATGATGTCTAGCACTAGTCTCCTTAGAGTTGGTCGGTGGTAGTTGAGTTTATCTTAAAAAAGCCACCCACTTAAGGATAAAACAATGGTGTAAAACATTGAGAGTGCATTTGATACCTATGATTTCTGATTTGTGAAAGTATATTGCTTGTTTACTGATTTGTGAAAACACATTGCTTATTTGTTGATAAGCAATGCTTATGAAAATATATGATTGTTGTATGCTTTCCAAAATGAGAAAACACAAGGGACTATGTTTAGTCCAAGGGGGTAGGATGTCATGACCCTCCCTGGTGGGCCTTAGGACATAGAAATGATGGGTTGCTTAAAGGTAACTTGTATGAAGTTTTATTGCAAGAAAGCAATTATGCAATGTATAGAATCAACCTTAAGGACTATTATATAGGTATAATAGTAGAATAAATTAGGTATTATAAATAAAGAAGTTTATTTATAATTAATACTATTATATATTATAAATAAAAAGAGGTTTATTTATAATAGGAGGAGAATATATATATATATATATATATATATATATATATATATATATATATATATATATATATATATATATATATATATATATAATAAAAGAATTTTATTTATAATATGTATCATTTCAAATAAAAAGGATTAATTACCTTTGAAAAGGATTAAGTAGGTTAATTATAATACAATTAGTAGATTTGGACCTTATATAGGTTGTCCAATTTTAATTGGACGAAAATGAGTACAAAATTTACTAAATAAAATAAGGATTATTTTATTATACATTCCTTCCCCATGGCCTTTGTAGATTGGTGGAAACTAAAGGAGATTCCTTTAATAATTTTAAAATTGGGTCTGTCTTAGTGGAGGAGGCAAGGAATGAGATGTTGAGTCACCTTATCTCCATTTCTAATTTTAAATCATTATTATTAGTCCCTTCTTATCATGGGAAAAATAATATCTTGCCTTGTCATGAAAGGAAGTGCCTTTAATAAGGTAGCTTTCTATTATAGAAACATGGACGGAAGGAACAACTTAAAAATAAAGGTAGGCAATCTTGGATTATGGGAGGAATAGCATGAGTTGAGTATTATTTTAATAGTGAGGGGACTCAACTAACCTAGTGCTTACCCCTTTATGGAATATTTTAATAGAGGTAATCTTACCTTATCATAAGGAGAAGCACATTTACAAAGGAGTCTAAAGGTCTTAGGTTAGGCGAGCAAGAAGGACAAGAATATGGAAAATCTTAAGGAGCCCAAGTCTATCAAGAAGGAGGAGGTTGGAAAATTTCATGCTTTAATTTGCATCGAATACTTCTTGTTAATGCATCAAGGTATGTGTGATTTAATATATTTTTGCTTATGCTTAAATAGGAGGTTTCATAGTATTCGTAGCCCATTAAGAGGTCTCATTATAATTCTTTTTAAGGCATGTGAACATCTTCCTTCTTAACCAACAAGGTGTTGGGCGTGTTTTTAAGGTTTTATCTTTGTATGCTAATTTTTTGTTTTAGAGGATCTAAATTGATTTTCTGTGCCTTTGTGCTATTATATAAGAGATGCTTATACAACTTGTAATGGCCAGTGCCTTAGTAAGCTTAATATTTGACTCCACTAAGCCCTCTAAATTTAATTTGAGTAAGGCATCAGATGAATGAATAGGCCTTAGCAAGATTATAGAATTATTATTTAAAGGGTGTTATTATTATTTAAATGGAGGTATCTAAGCAAAATTTTGCATCTGCTCTTGGATGATTTGCGCTACCTTGGCCAACAAATGAATCATCCCCTATATTTATTAGCAGGAATACCCTGACTCAGTTTGCATCTTGTTAGCAGGAATTACCTTGACATGGCTGAAATCTCTCTAGCACCTTCATCCAAATAAATATCTATTCCTAGTGAAGCATATGTATAAATTGCAGTAATAAATGATTGATTTGATTCCCTATCCTTATATCTACCTAAAATAGAGGATAGATACAACATGATGATCTTTGTATGTGGTCTCTATGAAATTTTAGGGTTTCATGTGCATCCTTATTACAAACAAACCGTGTTGCATAGTATTGGATTGTGAAATCCTCATGATGAAAGATAAACTTTAGGTTTTCCCCTGTGGTGTTTCAGGTTTGTTATCAGTTTTTGGGAGCCCTTCGATGTATTTTTAGGCTCCTATGAGATGTCCCCTAAGAAATTGAGGTACCATGGCTCATGCGTAGCCTACTCACGTAAAAGTTGTTGTAATGGTCTCCTAGAGCATTATACCACATGGGATGTGCTCAGGGTAGATTGCCCTTTAATAAGAGTAACACTCTCATATGAACTTGACCACCAAGTGGTGGTCTAGGAACGACCACTTGGTGGTTGATCGTGCCATTTGGAGGTACGAATGAGAGGTTTAATCAATGCCACTTGTATATGTTCACTTCATTGTTTACCGCTTCATAGGTTTGTTGCCCTCGTTTCATTGTACCATGTTCTAGCTTGCATCATTTCCATGTGTTACTTCTTGTGAGTTGAATGAATGATTAACAAACACCCTTTTGTTTACTATCAGGGCTAATTTTCCCACATTTTTTGTGTTGGGTAATAGATGTTTATTTTAAAAAGGATATGCTTCCCTTAGATAATGATCACCACTCGATGGTCATTGTGGCCATCGAGTGGCAACCACTAGAACCTGTTAGAGGCACTTTGACCATGCAGTGGTGGTCATACTAGCCAAGAAGGCTAGGGTGTGGTTGCTAGGCATTTTTTACTTACTGTTCATTAAGGATTAATATATTTTTTGAGGTTAATATGGCCATTACACCTTTTTAGTAAGAATTAATATAACCATTGAGGCTAATATGATTGTTACACCTTTTTATTAAGGATTAATTAGGGATTGAGGCTAATATGGTCGTTACACATTTTTAGTAAGGATTAATATAACCTTTGAGGCTAATATGGCCATTACACCTTTTGATTAAGGATTAATATAGTCGTTGAGACTAATATGGTCGTTACACCTTTTGATTAAGGATTAATATAGTCATTGAGACTAATATGGCCCTTGGTGAATAATCAACCCCTAAGTTATTTTAAATAGGAATGGGACTCTTTATAGTGAAATTAAATGGTTTATGTGTTACTTTATTATTTAGAGGAATAGGACTTTTTATAGTGAAATTAAATGGTTTATGTATTACTTTATTATTTAGAGGAATGGGACTCTTTATAATGAAAGTAAATGGTTTATGTATTACTTTATTATTTATAAGAATGATACTCTTTATAGTGAAAGTAAATTATTTATGTATTACTTTATTATTTAGAGGAATGGGACTCTTTATAGTGAAAGTGAATGATTTATGTTTTATCTTTATTAAGTAGAGATGTGAGACTCTACTTAGTGAAAGTAAAGGGATTTAGATCATTTTTATAAATGGTACTTAATTTAAAGAGGTAATGAAAGGAAATATTTATGCTTTAATTAGTGTGCTTAAAAGAGATAGCATGGATTCAAGTTGCATATAGATTATGTTATAGTTGGTTAACATGATTTATATGAAAGATAAGATATAGATTATGTTATAGTTGGTTAACATGGTTTATATGAAAAAGGAAATATGATTATGTTATAAAGGTAATTTAACATAGATCATATTTGGGATCCATTGATTATGTTATAAAGGTAATTTAACATAGATCATATTTGGGATCCATTGATTATGTTATAAAGGTAATTTAACATAGATCATATTTGGGATCCATTGATTATGTTATAAAGGTAATTTAACATGGATAATATTTGGAATCCATTGATTATGTTATAAAGGTAATTTAACGTGGATGATATTTTAAATCTATTGATTATGTTATAAAGGTAATTTAACATGGATCATATTTGGAATCCATTGATTATGATATAAAGGTAATTTAACATATGTCGTATTTAGAATCCATTGATTATGTTATAAAGGTAATTTAACATAGATTATATTTGGAATCCATTGATTATGTTATAAAGGTAATTTAACATAGACTATATTTGGAATCCATAGATTATGTTATAGAATGAATAACATAGTTGTATATAAAGAGTGAATTATGTTATAGAATGAATAGCATAGTTTTAATTGAGAATACATCATGTTATAGAATGATAACAGAGTTGTGCATGAAAGAATAGATTATGTTATAATATGGTATAACATAGCTAGTATTGCAAATATGGATTATGTTAGAATGTGATTAACATAGTTTATATTGCAAAGTTATTAATTATGCTCAGCATGTTAGTATAGTTAGTAATAAAAAGGAAAGTTATTAATTATGCTAAAGTCTGTTAGTATAGTTAGTTTGGTAAATGGAATGTGGATTATTAAATTAGCTAAAGGTATGGGACTTTAGTTAATTTGGTAAATGGAATGTGGATTATTGAATTAGCTGAAGGTATGGGAATTTAGTTAGTTTGGTAAATGGAATGTGGATTATTGAATTAGCTAAAGGTATGGGACCTTATTTAGTTTGGTAATGGAATTGGATTATTGGATTAACTAAAGTATGGGAATTTAGTTAATCAAGGAAGGATGTGGATCAAAGGAGTCATTCATGATATAGTCATGGAAACTATGAGTTCTTACGTATTGTATTGTCTTACATGTGAGAGAAAGGGATTATGGATCCTTGTATTTATAAAATACCAAACTTATGCAATATATGGAATGCATTTGAGGCTGGGTTTTCCCATAAGGGTTTTCCCCAAGATATATAATTGTGTTATGGGTATTGGCTCTCTCTTTTTATTTGCTTTAATGTATCTCTTTATTATCATTTCCCATATTTGCTTTTAATGTATATTTTTTTGGTTGATTCCCATGATTCGATTTGAATAGATGTTTTATTAGATATTGTTCTTTGTTTGTTCTAAAGTAGATAAGCTTTGTGTTTGTTGTATGTATTGGTGTTTTTGTTATTAATTTTATTTTTTTAAAATATATATAGTAGTAAAGAGTGACATCCCTTAACTGGTTGGGTTTTGGGGTGTTACAAAAAGTTAAATTAAATAATTAGTTCACAATATTTATTCAATGAAACCAAGGTTCATTTGTTCTTTCAAGGTCACACTAACTCCTAATTTGCAGAATTGAAACTAAATTTTCAGGAATTGAAATTACTTCTAATTTGTAGAATTTGAACTAAATTGCAGAATTGAAATTACTAAATAAAAAGCTAATTTACGATAGCTAAATTTAAATGACATAAAAAAAAAAAATGCTAAATTGAAACAAACTTAATTCAACCATGCTAAATTCAAAATGCAAAAAAGTTTTCAGAAAAAATTGCTACAAAAACTTGTCAGAAAGAGTTGTAGGAAACTATTAGAAAAATGTTGCTAAAATTGAAATGCAAAAAGCAAGGGAATTAAAAGAAAAAAAAAATAAGGATCAGCTAGATGTAAACATATTCACACACATCACACTTGAAACATAATAAGAAACTTTCTAGAAACAAAGAAAAATGCTATTACAGGATTTTAGCAAGAAATTGGACAAAAACTGGTAAAACATAAAACTATCACAAAAAAACCTAAAAAATTTGCTTCTTCCTCTAGCACTAAGAGTGGGCCCTTTCTCCCTTGTTCTATAAGAAGGTCTAGTCACAATAATGTTTAAATTATAAATACTCTCACACTCATGAATCAACACGATTGGATAAAAACTACACTTTATTGAAAACTACTATTACAAAAGGTGATGGTTACAATTCATAATTTTTGACTTCTGACTAACTCAACCAATTATAGATTAGTCCTATTTATGTTATTTTATACATACATATTTGTAACTACCAATTCAATGTTGTGTGTTGTTAATGTGTGGTTTGTTATTCTATTGTAGTAGACTTGGTCTATTTTAGGATAAAATCTGCTACTGTAGCTATCCATGCATTGTCTAGCTGGTGGGAATAAGTCAAAAATTGGTTATAAATGGTTGTTACACTTGTAATCATGCTATATCCTTTTATTCTCTACAAAAATGATGCAAATTGTACCCTTTTCTTTTGAAATAGACTGTTTCTGCCCTTCATTCTATAGAGCTCCAAAATATAAGGTAAAATTTATGAAATATCTTATTGATGTTAGGCTAGACTACATTGGGATGCATCCAAGTGTATCAGAGATTTTATTTAGTCTCCTTGAACACGTTCCAACTAATTTTACGTACTACTTTTGATTGCTTCAATGTTCTCCTTTAATGTGACAGGTGGTTGGTTTTTGTATGTTGTGTACAATCTATCAATACCTTGTTTTATAGTAGAGTGATTGTTTTGGTGTCATGTCATTCAAATTTCTTTATTTTATGATAAATCACAACATTTTTATTTGCCATTAATTCTATTATGCTATTTTACCAACAAAAATCATGCAAAAACAGTCATAAAATGCTGAAAAAAAAGTCAAAACGGGAGTACAATATTCCTAAACATCCAATCATGCAAACATGAACAACTAACATACTTTAATCAGCTATTTGGAAATAAATTATATTAAATATTGATAAATAGTAGTTTTAATATGTCAAATATGTAGCAAAAATGAGGTATTTTTTGGCTTCATCACAAGGGTTTATTGCTATAGGTATGCCTAATATTTTTGATAAATAGAAGCACATATTTGATGATGATATCATAAATTTTATATTTAATGAAGATAAAAACCAAGCTGACTAAGGATATGTAGTTGAAATCTATGAGAAGCTAGAGTCAATATACACCAAGCTACAAGAGCTAGTTGTAAAGTAAGGGTAATTGTCAAAAAATCATTTTTGAAGATATCACAAGTGAAGTGGAAGATCTCATATCAGTATAGTTCTAAAGTGACATTGAGTGGTAGGAGTTTTTGGAATTGTTAACACAAAATATTGAATAAGGATAACCAACAAGTTTGGCATTTTTGCCAAAAATATCCTAATTTTGTAGACTCTATTCCCAAGGAGAAGGGAAAGATATGGGATCTCATGCCAATCAAGCTTCGTGCCCCATGAAGTTACCATAAATATAGTAGCTCATCACTACCTTGTAATTTTTTACAAATTTTAAAGAGGCATGTGATAGAGAAATTAGATAGCAAATGCCTTGAAAATTTTCTTAAAATTTCACAAAGTATAAAATAGGGACTAATTTTCTTTCAAAAAATTATTGATTGGATCCAAGTACCAATTTTCTTACTAAAAGGTTATTTTCTCAAGGGAGTGGTTTTCTTAGTAAAATATGTTGATCTACTTATAAATGTGAGATATTCACTTGCAAAAGATAGGTGATTCACTCATTAAATTGGAATAAACCCCTTGGATAATCACAAGAGTAAATTGAAGGTGCAAATCCAAAGATGAATCTTCTAGAAAGAAATATTTTATTATGTAGTGGTGCACTAAGTCATTTTGGAAGCCTTTTAAGACTATTAGAGGCATAATTGAAGGTATGTAATATTTGATGGTGCATCATTTTGGTAAAAATACCCCCAAATCATTACTTTTACTAGGAGTGATTATTGTTTACCCTAGGTAACTCAAGGGTAAACGTTTACTATAAAGAGAGGATTTGGGACCTCATGGTATTCATATTTTGGCTATGATAATTTAGATATGCACTCTATGAAATCCACATTGTGCTTTAACCTCATGAGATTGCAAGAAATTGGAAATTCCTTAGTCATTCCATTAGTGGTATTGCCCTCCTAGTTTGCTAAGTACATGGTAGTTGTATCATAGCCCATCTTGTCATTCATTTATTAATTTAATAATATAATTAATGTCTGGACATTGGTGTTATTTGACTTCCCATGTGTTTATTGACCACACACTTTCCTTACTATGGTTTAAATCCATATTGGCTTGAATCACTTATACACTTAAACTTTCATGCATTTTTATTTTTGTATTTTACTTTTTTACATTTTCCTTTCCACATTTTACTTTTGATGCAAGTTAGTGTAGGTTAGAATAAGAGTATTCTACGAGGAAGAGTGATGAGATGTCCTAAATATGTAGGTTGAGATAATCCATTGATAATCCCTTTCAACTTTGTTGAAACTTGAATTGGAGTGCAAATCTTAATTAGAAGTTAGGACAATTTCCTAGTGCAACACAACCTAAATGCAATTTCCAAATTCTCCCTATGGTAGCAAATGAGTAATTATTTGTTTCATTATCCCACATCATGTAATATATACGTTGTGTCTAGAGTATACCATATGCCATCATCTTTGTGGATAATTATTTTAATTTTGCATAGATCTCAACCTATGCCTTTTGGTGTCATCTATCTTCAACATAAAAAATATGTACCACTTTATCCACTTCAATACAACTACATCCATGTGTCTTCTTAATTTATCTATATTTCATCAATGTCCTTACTCTTTGAACATCATCCTAGTTTTCCACATCAACATAAATAATTGAAAGAACATAACATTCAACATATTTAGGATCCAACATTAAAAAATATTGTTGGAACAAATCCCTTATCTCTATATTCCTATGTGATCTACAAGCACCAACCAAACACATACACATAAGCACTTTTGGTTTTATAATAATTTTGGAAATTAATTTAAAATCTTCCTCATGATAGTTAACTTGACCAAGAATGCCAACAATAAATACATAATGATCCATCTTATTAATAACACAATAAGAATCACTCATACTGCAAAAATATGTTTGGTCGTCATCCATTAGACCTACATCATTGCATGCAAATAGAAAAAATTTAAAGGTTATGTTCTTAGGGTGGGTTCCCAAGTGTCTCAATGGCTCAAATATTTTAAGGGTATCCTTATTGTATCCATGAACTACATATCCTACAATCATTGCATTCAATGAAACAATGATTGCATCATGCATTTTGTCAAACAATCATAGGCCTTGTCTATTATTCCACTTTATGCATAATGAGGGCATTTATAATTACATGTAATGAAAATCCACTTTCAATTATTCTTTGATGGATATCCATACCCTCTTCTAGTGCTTCTATGTTGGAAGAATGCTAGCAAATATTATTCAGTTTGGTTTTATGTTTGACAATTGCATTTGCTTAAAAGGATCTAGGACTTTTTTATAGAACCCATTTTACTCATATCCTACAATCATTGCATTTGATGAGGCACTTTATCAAAAAATTTATTGGTCTTTTCAATCTATAAGATTTATGCATATCCTACAAATGTTATAGTTCATGAAACTATGTTTTTCCAAACAATTCCCATGTCTCATGTATTCTCTCATATTTTGCATCTATATTGCAAGAAATTCCTAGCATGCCCTTATTTTCCCATTTATAAAACTTGAACCTCCTTGGAAACTCCACAAAAATTTCTACAAAATCATCATCTTGACTTCCCACATTTCTTGATGTTTCTAAGATACTTTTCTAACATTTCTTATCACTTTGAACCATAAAATATCCAAAGTTCAAGTTTTTAGATGTTTCATGGGTATTTGCATAGGGCCCACATGGGACACAATGACCCACTTAATACAATTGAATTACTATAAATAAACTCTAAATTGAGGAAAAATGGAAGAAAATAATAACTTGAAAATAATTATAGGGTGGTATCAATGAAGCCACAAAATCTATAACAAATGGCATGCTCTTCAATGACAAAGAGGAATTGAAGCACATATGGATTCACTAACTTGGTGAAGCAAAACAAAAGAAAGAAGTGGAGGATCTAGTTTTTTTTCATTCTAATATTTGGATTGCTTCTTACCAAAAAATAACAATATACAAGGGAGCAAAAAAAATATTGGGATGTTGATCCCAAAAGTCTTGACTTATGATATTTTCATGGCTACCCTTGATCTTGAGGATGATGAAATTCCTCCTACACTCACTATTCAAATTATAAGAGTTGGGTCTTAAATTTTTGTTACTAATTTCTAATGATTTTGAATATTAATAATTATAATGTATCTCATGTATATTAGTTTTGCAAGGCATGTAGATCCTAATCCATAAAGCTTGAGCTTTAACATTAGCCACTATACACTATATGAGATTTAATTATTAAATGTGTTTTCATCCATTTGTGATCTTGTTAATTTAATGTTGTCTCAAATTTTAAAACAACTATGTTTTTTTTTTAATTTAGGTGTTTCTATAAGTTTTGAGGATTCATGTCTTCAAAGACATTTCTATTTTGAAAAATTTACCCATTTCCAAGTTTTGTGTAACTTTGTTTTGCATACATGTCTATCATAGCACTAACAACCACAATGTTTGATGAAAACTATTTCTTATTATTCTTTGATGGGCGTCCATACCATAGTTGGAAAAGTTGCAACTTAACAAAAACACAATGATCTAATTTAGGAGAGTCCTTGAAAACTAGGCAAAAACTCCATAAAAACTTGATGAAAATATTAAAATAATAACAATAATTCACAAAAAAATTGTATTTAAAATAATAACTAGAGAGTTAGGAAGTAGATTTTCTACTACATTCTTACAAATAAAATACAATTACAATTCTCGATTATCACAAACCAACAAAATACAATAAAGAAAAGCAATACAAAGTCGCTCATTACTTTCCCTTCTTTTTCCTTTAACCAAATGCATGGATATGTGGTTAAGGCTTCTCATACATAAGATCTTTAATTTCCTCCAATCCTTAGGCATGTTTTGCTTCATCCATCAATTTGTTGATATCCTTATCAGTGAATAGAGTATCCTATTTTGAACCATTAGCAAGCCACTATGAAAGTGGATCTATTTCATCCAATTCAATTGCATCAATATTTTTTTACCCCTTCCACTTGTTTGACATAAAACTAAATATTGCATTGCATGAATATGGACTCACTAAGACACTTGTCGATCAATCTATTGCATATTTTGGTGTATATGGCCTCAAGTAGACACTCATTGTTCTCACACCAAAAAATTCTACAAGGCTAATTCAAAATATAGATGGTAATCCTTTGAAGGTTTGGCATTATAGCACCATAATCTTCCCATAATAAATGTACAATGTTTTTCTCATAAATTATACATTTACCTTTGTACTTTTGTAAATTACAGGTAAAGTTTAACTATAAAAGTTTAAAAATTAAAAAAATATATCTAGAAACAAGGATTACCTTAATTCAATACAAAATGGAATGAAAACAACCTCTCTAAATCCATTTTGTACATTTACAACTTAGTCAGGATGAGCCAATGCTTGTTTGCACCATCTATCATCTTCTTAGCATAAGTATAAAATTGATCCTGGACTTCTCCATCATTGTAAAAATATTCACTTGAAAATAATTTGGGGTTCAACATGTATCCTACATCATGAAGAGGTTTATGAAGTTTTATCATCCATATCTTAGTAATAATTTGTCAAATGGGATAGTATTTGTGCTTATCTCCTCCATAGTTTTTTTTGTTGAAGTAATGCAAAGTACAATGGGTGGAACAATGGGAGCCACACTCCCTAGGGGTATATAAATAGGGGTCTCCTTTTTCGTGATTCGAACTTAGGTCATCAAGATGAAACACCAACGACATACCATTAGGTTGTCCCCATAGGGACTCCATAGTAATTTTCAATGACCTCATTTTCTCTTAAAGCCCTCATATAAATATCCCATTAATAATTTAAAATTGGACAATGAACCTTAACCAAAGGTTTCATCACCTAAAATTGGACAATGAGAATTTATCATTTAAAATTAATAGTAATTCATAAATAAATTTAATTAAAAATTATAAATCTAAATTTGTAAATTTTAATTAAATTCAAAAAATTGAAAAAAAATGCTAAAACTACAATTTTAGATTCTAGAAATCTAATTAATTATATGGATTATTTCCTACATACATGTCCAAACTGCCTTCTCAAAGGTTTTGTGGAAGACTCTCTACACCTCCTCCTTCATAAAATATGACAAGGCATACCATTCCTTACTGACAAACATCCTCTTAAGAGTAAGTGATTTAGCTTAGAGCCTCTACAAGATGATAAAGTTGGAGGTGAATTGGGTAACACCTGGGTGAAGAATATTCCTCTCATCAATTTACTCTTTTATCAAGTTCAACATCGATGTGTGGTTGTAGATGTATTTGGTGATGTTCTTCATTTCATTAATGATAGTATACACCCATTATAATTTGCCAATATCCTCAAGGATGAAGTTAATATAATGGGCAACACATGAGCTGCAAAAAATAGAGGGGTACTTCTTGAGAAAATTTTCTATGGATACTTAGGTCATTGCATTATCTATTATAACTTGGATAACATTCTCCAATCCCATTTTGAGCACAACCTCATCCAACAAAAGAAACCAAGATTTGTGTGTTCTTCACCTTTGGAGAGGAATCAACAAACCTTAACAATATTATGAGTCGACTAAAGCCACTGTAGAGCTAAAAGCACAACACTAAATAACAACATAAAGTAAACAAATCTGATAAGACAAATGAAATTGCACAAGAAATATTTTTATTAAATAATGAGGGGGAGCTGAAAAACTCCTTTGTACAATTAATTTTGCCTTGACAGAAATGTTGTGATACAATGAATACAAATTGCTAGGGTTCTCCGAAACCCTAGCTACAATAAAAAAAGTGTCTTCAACGTGCTTCACTCCCAACAGAATGAGTGGGCTTCAGGTATCCGTGTGTTCGGGCCACTCTGATTGTAGTAGTCTTCCAATGCTCTTTTGATTGATATTATCCAATCCTACACACACAACAAACAATAAAGTAGTTAGTAAACAAAAGGAGGGTTCCACAGTGTGAACCCTCAAAAATGAAAACTAAAACCCTAGATCTTATGTAAATTGTATATGTAAAATGCAATAACACCAAATGATAACAAAAATTTAGATTTACCTTGCTCGTGATGATACTTTGCTCCATTGTTGCAGCTCTGACGGTAGATGACTTGATGCAACAGACTCTGGTTCACGCTTTGATGATTACGACAAGCTCGGGCATGCACTTGGTAGGCTCGATGTGAGCTTCGTAGGCTCTGGTATGCACCTGCAAGATACGGTAGGCTCTGGTGAGCACTTGGCAAGCTCTACAGCGAGCTTCGTAGGCTCTAAGAAGGAAGAGATGGCGAGCTTGTGCGAGCCTGTCAAGCTCTGGAGGGCACCTACGGGTGAGGGTGAAATCTGCAGAAGCAGATCACGGGGGATGTGGAGGATACGGCGAATGGGGGATGATGGCAGCAATAGAAAATGGTTGGGGGATGGATGTGGGGATGGCTGGAATGGTTGAAGTCCTATGGCAAGCTAGGGTTTTGGATCTTTAGGGCTCTATAACCTTATGCTTCACTAGGGCTTCTTCAATGATCTCTCTATGTGCGAATATATTCCAAGGTATTCTAGTTCCAGGGTTTGGGCATTTGCAAATGCCCTTACTTATAATCCAACCTTAGGGTTTCTTAGGGTTTTAGCTCAACACTTTAGATCGTGTGGCTAAGATTAAATCACATCCTAGGTCTGAGATTGTACTTTAAGTGTGGCATGGATTAATGAAGATGGACGATGGAGATTAGATTGGATCGGACTGGCTATGGTTAATTGGGTTTATAAATACATATTTTATAATAAATATATTATAATATAATATAAAATATTATATTAAATATAAAAAATAATATTAAAATAAGCCCAATTGGGTTAGGAAATGGAGGGAAAGGTGGATGTGGGCCAAATAATGGGAAAGGTGGAATTGGGCCAAATAATTGGTGGAAAGGTGTATGGTGGACAAGTGGGTGGTGGGATGGTTAGGATGGAGGATTAATGGCTGCAATTTGGTGTCTACAGATGCCCCTTTTTGTACCATATTGCGTGAAACACAATATGGTGCAAAAATATGAGACACTTGCATGGGATATGGGTGCAGAAGCAACTTCTCTCTATTGTTGGATTTGAGCACTGATGTTGAAGATAAAAGAATAAAGAATTTTTGGAATTTGCGTAGCTTACCCCTCAATTGGTGAATGAGAAGCATCTCACGAGCCAATTGAAAAAGAATGTTGTGCAAGTGATGAATGATGTAATGAAATGTTATGTGATTGTGGACGATATGAATGATGTAAAATGTGATACCATTTTTGCCCCAACGGTGGAAAATGGGGTTGGTGTATAATACCATGTGATTGTGGATGATATGAATGATGTAAAATGTGATTTTGCCCCAATGGTGGAAAAGGGGTTGGTGTATAATACCATGTGATTGTGGACGATATGAATGATGTAAAATGTGATACCATTTTTCCCCAACGGTGGAAAGGGGATTTTATCCAATGTCATGATCATGTAAGATGTATCCCATTGTGGGAAATCATAATCAAATTGTGGTTGCCCCAAATTTTGGGATGATTCGATGTTGTTGAATAGTGTGCTCTCTGATGCCATTGATATGCAAGTATGATCATGCAGATAAAAAGAAAAAGGAATCGTGGATAGCCTACTGGTGATTGTTCTCACAATTGGAACTAATCATCCTAGCTAGTGCCGATCATTAGGTTTTTGAAGAGAAAATGATGAAATTTGAGTTTTTGTTCATGTGTTAAGCCTCACGAACTAGGCCATCAATGACAACAGTTGTGCAAATTGTTCTTGGCAAGGTTTCACTCCAAAATGTGAAGTGCCCAATGTGATTGTGATCTTGGACAATGAGATAATTGATGATGACCATGGTCAAGTGTCCTTATTGTAGGCTATTCATCTTACCAAATTGCATGGATTACTATCGCTGCAATCACCAAGTTTATAGAATCACCCACTAGATACGAGGTTCGCTTGAATGAATTGAACGACATGGTAGATAAAATGATTGATGGATTGAGAGATGGTGATGGAAGAATGTTGTATGAATGACTTGATTTATGATGTGCATGATGTGTGGGTGAAATTTGTTGAATTTTGGAGGAGGTAAGCTACTATTTTGGTCAATTTTATCTTCATTCCTCTTTGGGGCCAAGTACCCATATGCACATGTGGCATTCTACAGGCGCATGGGTGCACCTGGGTGTGTCAGCAGGTGCACAGTTGCACCTGTAGACTGAAAGCGCAGGCCTGCACCTGAGTGTGCTAAGGAAAGCTATAAATAGCTTTCTGATTGAATCATGAGGCTCACTTGTGCATTTCAAACTTTGAGGAGCTGCGTCTGAGGAGTGGAGTGGATTTGGTGAGCTTAGTGAGGCTAGTGAGAATCTGCATGGAAGCTATGGCGGTGGAGGGATCGAATGTTGCTAGTGGAGTTGAGGCACCATTTGCCCCGGTAATGTTTAAAAACACTTTGTAAAAGTTTTGGTTTTTTTTTTGAAATAGTATTAATAAAAATGTTTGTTGTTGTAGTTGAGGGACATAGAGCCTCGACATCGGTTCTCTCCACTTGTTCCTGGGATGAGGAAGAAGCTGACGGATGAGGATTGGGAGTTTTTGGGGAAGGTGGGCCTGGAGGGAGTAGCTAGGTTGGATGTTGTGAGGGCGGATGAGGGGTATCTCTCATCATTGATAGAGAGATGGGATTATGATAGGGGGACGTTCCAGCTGCTGACTAGGGAGGCTATTGTCACTCTTGAGGATGTATACCACATCCTCAAGGTGCCAGTAGAAGGGGAGAAGGTGGTGGTTGGGCATGATAAGAAGGTTGAGATGGAGAAGATGTTTGGGGATCGATGGTGGGAGGCTCGGATGGGAGATGGAGGTATATGCTATCTGAGCATGTACAAGGCGAAGGAGTTGGATGCGCTCCTAGCCTTGATTATGTTTGTGTTAGCAAACATAGTGCTACCTAATAGCACTGGTTGTAGGTTCCCTTGGAACCTATTGGGGTTGGTGAGTGATCTACTCACTGATCCCAAGGAGTATGCATGGGCTCCTACCTTGTTGGCGCAGTTATACCGGGAGTTATATGAGGTGACACGGAGAAGGAGGAAGGGGATTGGGTGCAGCTTCCTCTTACAGTGTTGGGCTTGGGAGCATTTTGGTGTGGCTCGTCCAGAGGGGTTGCCATGTCAGTCATGGCAGATGGGGGAGCCCTATGCTAGGTGATGGGTAGTGGTGGAGGAGGTACAACCAAGTTGAGAGGTGCATACCAACCAGTGGTATCGGGATATGTGGTCGAGGTTGACTCGGGCTGATGTGATATGGAGGCCATGGTGAGGAGCTCTATGGGATGGTGATGGGGAGTAGCTGCATCGGGTGAGGCAGGCTTGGTGGTTGATTGGGTGGAGGGATGAGGAGGTGGAGTACTTTCAGTACTCATGGGTGTTGAGGCAATTTGGCTTACCTCAGGATGTGCTAGATGAGCCGATGTTGTATCGGCATCAGTGGGATGAGGTGGGGCTCCCATGTGCAGAGCCATGGTGGGTGCGTTTGGATGATGATGAGCAATGGGAGGTCCCTGATGTAGATGATGTCGGGGTGACTCTGGAGTATGTAGCTTGGTTTGGTGCCCAACCAGTGTGGGTACCAAAGGTTGTGAGTGGTGATGCGACAGCTGTGGGGTCAAGGGGGACTTCGAAGAGGATGAGGCCTCAGCGATCGATGAGTCAGAGGTGGTCGAGGGGAGCAGCCCAGAGGCTCTGGAGATGGAGTTGGTGGATGAGGAGATGGAGGATGATGAGGATATGGGTGAGATTTTTGAGGTGGCTAGGTTGCGGGTGGAGGTGGAGCAGCTTCATGAGGAGCGGGAGACTATGCTTGAGTCTCATAGGGAGGCCTTGGCTACTATATCATGGATGGAGGTGGAGCGAGAGGCAGCTGGGGCTAGTGATCGGGAGATGGTCATGAGGCTTCAGGAAGAGATGTTGGCTAAGGAGCATCGGCATCAGATGGACTTGCGACATCTATGGGCTAGTGAGGCGTATGCACATTCCTTGGAGGATTTGTGTATGCGTCACCATATTATGCTACCTGATCCTCCTTCTTCTTCCATAGTCGAGTCATCTAGGCATACTGAGTCTAGGCAGAGTACGAGGCCTAGGGTTCCTACTAGGTCTCAGGAGTCCTCTCATGGACATTAGCTTAGTGCTTAGATGCACTATTTTGTATATGAGCCTTGGTGCTCCCTTGTAGCCTTTTTGGCATTTATTGTATATGCGATTTTTATATATATATATACATGGCATTTTATATATTTGTGTTATCTTTTGTGTGAATGCTTTTGTGTTTTTATGCAATTTGTGTTTAATGTTTTATTGATGCTTAATGTAGGCTAATCATGATGTGTATGCATAATGCTTATATGGATGATTAATGCAGGTGAAATGACATGTATATGAATGGTGTTTATATGGATGATTAATGCAAGCTAAATGATATGTGTTATGGATGATTAATGCAAGTAAATGTATAATGAATCTAAACTATATGAGAGGAATGCATGGTGTTCGAATGATCTTTTTATAGTTCAGAAATTTTATTGGCCATTTTTGTTGTCCATTGTTTGGCAATCGGGGGTACCAAATTTGGTGGTGTTATGCAACTTGACTTACTATGGAGATATGGTTGTTGACATGGAAGAAGATATGGATGTTGATATGGAAGAAGATATGGATGTTGATATGGAAGAATATATGGAAGAAGATATGGATGTTGATATGGAATGAATATTGCATGATTTTCAAAGACTCAAACATACTAGTGTCCTCAACCAAACTCACTAAGGTTGTCTAACTTTCTTTAGGACCAAATGTGTGTGCGAGTGAGGTTCAATTACCAAGTCTTGAGTATGACAATGACCCTATCCAATCAAGTACCAGTGTGTGTGCATGTGAAGTTCATTAACCCATTATGAGTAGATTTAGGCATGACCTGTTATGGAGATGACCTGAGGCTAGCCTGTCCTTATGTGCGTTCAGAGGTCTCCCTTTTTGGAGGAGAGACATGTCACCTCGCATGAGCTTACTCCACTACCAGTCAAGCGTCTATAGCCCCGATGGAGATTCACTCCATAGTCCAATGGGATTGATCTTTTAGGCCTTGGGGATGACTACCCATCCTTGTTAGGGGTATGTAGTATGAATCCTTACGACTTTAGTGATCAAGGGTGGGGGAATTGAACTTGTTAACTTTGTATAGAGCTTTGGGGAATCGGATTCTCAACCGAAGTGTGATGAGAATTTTGACCCTATCCTTACTACTCTATGTTTTTATGTTTATGTTTGGAGCAATGTTGGTAGTGGTGAAAACCACTATTTTTTCTTTGGACTATGTTGCATGATGGGACAAGCGAGGATTATCTCCTTTTCACCTCAAGGTGCTACCCAAGTATGGTACTAACCCTCCTTAACTCAAAATGTTCTTAAGATGTGAGGGAATGTGGTTGGTTCAAGATTGTATTCGAAATCAATCGACAATGCTCAAGACTTTCTTAGTATGTAAAGTGTGTTTTTGGTCCTAAAGAAAATTGGACATCCGTTTGGAGGTTGCTTGCTACACTAGTAATGGTTGAGTGATTGAAAATCTAGGCTTTTGTGATTTTGGCATATGGTATTGTTGGCTTATGTCTTTTGTTAGAGTTGCAAGATTGTTTCAAACTAGGTACCCCCAATTTTTATAACTTGACTTTTTGTTTATGGCCATATCATCATTACTATGCCAGATCATTGAACATGGGATGGGATGAATGCAATTTGTACAATGTATGAATATGACGTGATGAATGCAATTATGAATGTCTATATGCAAGCGTAAGTAAAATGCATGCCTATATGTATGCATGTAAGTGTGAAAAATGCATGTAAAGATGCTTATATGAAAGCATGCCTATGTAAATGAAATTTGTTTTTGTTGTTTTTGTTTTTGGCCATGTATATATACATATAAAGTATCACTTTTAACAATAGAATACCTTTAAATGAAGAACATTAAGTGGTTCGGGTTCCTCTATTCCCTCTAAATCGGCAAGTCTATAAGTACCATTACCCACTTTTTGAGTGATTATATATGGACCTAACCAATTGGCTGCAAATTTGTCATGAAGATGTGGCAAAGCATTGGTGTTTTGTTGGTTCTCTTTGAGTACCAGATCCCCTACTTGAAATTCCTGAAGATGGACTTTAGCATTGTAAGCACGCTTTAGGCGGTCTTGATAAACTCGTAAATGTTCTAGTGCGTTGACTCACCTTTCGTCTAGGAGAGTGAGTTGGTCAAGTCGTGCTTGTCTAGTTGTATCATCATCTATGAATTCTTGCAAGGAGACTCGTAAGGAGGGAATCTCGAGCTCAAGAGGCATAATAGCTTCTGCTCCATAGACCAAGGAAAATGGTGTTGCTCCTGTTGGCATTCGGATGCTTGTTCGATAAGCCCAAAGTGCCAAAGGAATTTGTGTATGCCAATATTTATGATTTTCTTTGATGAGTTTCTTAAGAATGGCAATCAAGGTCTTATTGGTAGCTTCAGCTTGTCCATTTGCTTGTGGGTAATAAGGAGTCGAGAAACTATGTTGGATATTATACTTTTTGCAAAGTGCTCGAACATCCTTATTCTTGAAAGACTTATCATTATCCGAAATGATTTTAGAGGGAATGCCAAAGCGACAGATGATATGATGGAGTATGAAATCCACAATTCGAGGTCCTATCGTACTGGTTAGAGGTATGGCCTCAACCCACTTTGTGAAGTATTCTGTGGCGGTGATGATGAATGTATGTTGTCCCAAAGAAGAAGGTGAGATTTTGCCAATTAAGTCTAGGCCCCATTGTGAAAAGGGCCAAAATATTTGTATAGGTTGTAAGGCTTGTGATGGTACATGAGTTAAATTGGCGTGTGTTTGACATTGTTTGCAATTTTTGACATAGGTGCAACAATCATGCTCCATTGTGGGCCAATAATAACCCATGCGTAATAGATGCTTTGCAATGGCCATTCCACTAAAATGACCACCACAAGTACCATCATGAGCTTCTTGTATGGTTTTTTGAGCCTCACTTTGTTCGAGACAATGGAGAAGGATTCCATCATAACCCCGCTTATACAACACGTCACCCAAGAGCACGAAATGGGCTACTTTTTTCTTGAAAGCATGTTTGGCAGACCGAGACATGTCAGATGGGAGTGTTCCAAATTTCAAGAAGGCTACTATGGGGCTTGACCAAGACTCACATGGTTCCGTATGGATAAAGCAAATGTCCTCTCCATCCGTAGGGTCAACACAGATAATGGCTGCTTTAGAGATTGTTGAGATTATTAGGGGTTGTACCTCTCCAAAACCATTCTTTGGAATCAATGATCCTAGGGAGGCCATTGCATCTACAAATCTATTAGTCGAACGAGGTAAGTTGTTGATTTCATACCATTCGAATGTTGAGAGCAATTTCATTGCTACCTCATGATAAAGCTTAATGGTAGGTTCTTTGCATTGGTATTCTCCGGTTACCTATTTGACTACAAGTTGAGAATCCCCAAATATTCGAATACACTTGATACCCATAGCTATAGCTGATTGAAGACCTAAGATTAAGGCTTCGTACTCTGTTGTGTTGTTCATGCATGAGAAGTCTAGCTTGAATGATAAGGGGATGGGAATCCCTTGTGGTGTATGAAAGACAACTCCTACACCTTGACCTTTCTCGCACTTGGATCCATCAAAGAATAAGGTGATATCGACATCTTCCTTCGGAATGACATCTTCTTCTAATTCAGTGACTAAAAATACCGAATCATCTGGGAGCTCAATAATCAAAGGATGATCACTAGGTAGTGGAGCTTCCGCAAGTTGATCGGCTATAACTTGACCTTTAATGGATTTTTGGCTAATAAATTCGAGATCAAATTCTATGAGGAGCATTATCCATTTAGCGGTATGAGTGTTGTTATAAGTGCGAGACATCATGTAACGCAGAGGATTTTCTCTAGCTATGACATAGGTTGTTTGGCTTAGCATATAATGTCGGAGTTTCTTAGTGGCCAAGACCACTGCTAAGCATAGTTTTTCTATGTAAGCGTATCGTGTTTCATAACTCACCAATGTTCGACTAATGTAATAGATTGCTTGCTCTCGATTTTGTTCATTTTTTTGTGCAAGCATTGTCCCTAAAGCGGCCTCTGTAGCTGAGACATAGAGATGAAAAGGGACCCCTAGCCTAGGAGGAGTTAAGACTAGCGGTGAAGTTAGGTATCGCTTGATGTCATCAAATGCTTTTTGACATTCTTCTATCCATACGAATGGCACCCCCTTTTGTAGCAAGTGGTTAAATGGCCTGCATTTATCTGAAAGTTGCACAATGAAACGTTTGATTGATTGAATTTTGCCTTGCAAGCTACGCAATTCCTTGACGTTAGTTGGGGGTGGCATTTCCATGATGGCCTTAACCTTATTTGGGTCCACTTCAATGCCTCTTTTGGAGACAATGAATCCTAAAAGTTTACCAGAGGTAACACCAAAGACACACTTTTTGGGATTTAACCTCACCTTGTATTCTAGAAGTCGATCAAAAATATTTTCCAAGACATCAACGTGCTCTTGTCGAGTTTTAGATTTAGCCAAGAGATCATCTACATAGTCCTCGATGATTTTATGCATGTAATCATGGAAGATGTAAGTCATGGCTCTTTGGTAAGTAGCTCCTGCATTTTTGAGGCCAAAGGGCATAACCCTAAAACAAAATGTTCCCCAAGGTATTGTGAATGTTGTTTTGTGTTGGTCATCAGGATTTATTCGAATTTGGTTGTATCCTGAAAAACCGTCCATGAGGGAAAGCATTTCGTGGCCTACGCAGGTGTCGACAAGAGTATCAATGTTTGGGAGAGGGAAGTCATCCTTAGGACACGCTTTATTTAGATCTCGAAAGTCATTGCAAATGCGTATCACCCCGTTAGGCTTGCGAATGGGTACCATGTTTGACAGCCACTCAGGATAGTCGATAGGAATGATAAAATGTACATCTAGTAGCTTTTGTATTTCTTCCTTGACTATGAGGGCCACGGTAGGATGCATTCTCCTAAGTTTTTGTTTGATCGGCTTGGCATTAGGATGTAAGGTGAGGTTATGGACCACAAGATTAGGATCAAGGCCAGGCATATCCTTGTAGGACCATGCAAACACTTCTTTCTTTTTCTTGAGGAGAGCAATGAATTGCTCTTGTTCATCGGGTGTTAAAATTTTGCCAAGCTTGACAACTTGGGGATTTTCGGGATCTGAACTAAGGTTCACATCGATGGTATCTTCAATGGACATATGTGAGCCTTCCTCAAGTTGATGTGGTGTTGGGATCAGATTTATGTCGTCTAAGATGTCATCCAACTTTTCCTGTTTATCTCTACCTAACTCTGCCTGAAAGACCTCGGGACCATTAGTGGAAGGTGATGGGGGTGAAGGTGGCGGTGAAGGAGGAATGTAGTTGGCTGAAGCCCTTAGCAATTCCTCGGATAGGATGAGCTCCAAAAAGGAGGGTGGGGAAGAAATCCGGTCCAAGTCAATAAGGCTAATGTCAATTGGAATTGGCCTAGCCAAATCGTATGGATTGCGGAGCGGGGTGAATAAGTCAATAGGATTCATATTGACCTAGCAGAAGGAAGGATGGCTTGGATGAATGGGTATATGGAATGATTGAATCTGAACCGATGTCGAGTCATGTTATCCCTATAATAATGGATGTGAAATTAACATGAGAGCAACACATATTTTTGTTTTTTTTAAATGTTTGGTTGTTTTTTTGAAATGTTTTTTTTTTAAATATGTACATATGTTACAATTCTTGGCTGATGTGTGCGGCTCAAGGTGGATTACCAGGTGGGTCTACTTGTTCTTGTGGAAGAAGTAAGTGGAATATGGGATGATGGATGGGGAACATTCGGAGGTAAAACTCTTCTTGTTGGGTGATGGGGACAATGGGTTGTGACTCCTCTTTGGAATCGTCAGAAGCGTTTGACATGACTTCAAACTCTTCATAACTTTCATCATCGAAATCAAAGACAGGATAGGAGAAGTTTATGGGATCATCCTCGTCTACTTCGTCAATGTGAAGTTCTTGAAGGGCTTGTTCAAGAGAGGATGTTGAGGGTAATGGATGGATGGGGTGATCTTCATCATTGAGGCTAAGCTTTTTAAAGGCTTGCTCAAGAGAAGAGGTGGAAGATAATGGGGTATAGCCTAAACTAGAATGATCATGGGCACCTCTATATGGGACATCTAAGATATCATGCATCCCTTGCTCATGGGAACCTAGACCTTGACCTTACCAATTAACCATGCTAAAGTAGCGGGATGGAAACTCCTCCATATTAGGTATGTTGGCACGCCTAGGTTCTTTTGGTTCTTCGGGTGGGTTTGCTCCAGTTGAGCAATCCAACCCTCCATAAACAAAGTTAATGCTATTTGGAGTTGCACTCATGTCATAAACAACACCTATGGTTAAATAATGGTCCCGGGGGCATCCAAAATCCTTAGCTGTGGGAATGGCTAGGGGTGTGATGGTGACATCTTGGACCACGTACTCACCTATACCAGGATTGGTGATGTGGACTTTGACTTGGGCTGATGTGGTTGATGATGGGCACTCAGAGGGTTCTGGGTTGGTTGTGGATGGTGGTGAATTAAATATTTCACAGTCCAAAAGTTTGACTTGTGAAACATCGGCTGATGGAGTGGGGTTGGATGGTGGTGTGGGATTAGATGGTGATAGATGGGGTAATGATGAAATAGAAGAAGTGGTTGTAGAAGAAGGGGTAGTTGTGTTGTATGATGTGTTAATAGTAGATTGACCATGACCACATGTACAAGAAGAAATGGATGTTTGAGGAGGTGATGTGATGGGTAGTTCCTCTAGGATGGGAGCCTTAGAAGAAGATGTAGATGGATTGGAAGAAGGTGGATTAAGAGATGATGTGGATGGATTCGATGATGGTGCCAAGAATAAATGGGTGGAAGGTAACATGGATTCATAAGGATTTGAAATGAAATTACAATACTTAAAAGGTTTGACATCCGCGGGGATGCAATGGACCTGTCCATCATGAACATATTTCAAGCATTGGTGGAGAATCGAAGGAACACATTTCATTTCCCTCATCCAAGGTCTACCAAGGAGTATATTATACGCCATGGCTCCTTCCAAGATGTGAAACATTGTGTGCAATTTTTTGGCCCCTACTTCTATGGGTAAAACAACAGTGCCAACTATGGTACACAAAGCATCGTTAAATGCTTTGAGGGTGAATGATGATTTGGAAATGTGGGATGGAGGTAATTTGAGGTGACTAAGGGCAGTGGTAGTAATGATATTGATGGATGAGTCGGTATCAATTAGGACTCTTTTGAATGGCTTTCTGTCTATTAAGGCCATTATGTGTAATGGAGGGTCTACTAATTCTGAACTCATTGACTTTATCTCAAAGTCATAGAAGGTGATTGATGGCTCCATACACGTCCTAACACTCCCTACAAAGTTATTGAAGGCATTAGAGTCTTGGGATTCTAACTCAATTGACTTGAGTATTTCCATTAAAGCGTCTCTATGCCTAGGGGATTGTTGGATAAGCTCATACACAGAAAGCTTGGTTGATGCCATTTTCAAACTAGTGGTTAACCGGTTGGTTAAGGTTACCGTTGGCCTTATTGGATGAAGGATGGGCTGATTGGATGGATTGGATAGATTGATTGGCGAAGATGGATTTGGTGATGTTTGTATGGGAGGTGGGTTTGAAGGTTGTTGAGTATTTTTTTGATTTTGTCGTTGTAGTGAACCCAATAGAGAAAGATTGATTATAATGCTAGAATAATAAAAAGGAATTGTTGTTGTATTGTATGGGGAACCCAACAATTAATTAATAATTATATTCTTCGATGCCCAACTATACCAAATGAAATGCCTATTTCTACGAGTGTGAAGGTGTGATCAAAGGTCACAACCTTTGTGAAATAGAGAGTGATTAAATAATTAACTAATAATGTGATTAGTATGGTGGTTAGGAGTAGAATCCTAACATGCCACCTTCCTTAAAAAGAGCTTTGTCCTCAAATCTCAAAGTAAGGAGCTTCGTTGCTTGTTTTCCCAGTTGAATTTGTGCAAGTTCTTGTACTATTTTAATGTCAATTTTTTGAAGGCAAGGATTTATTGAAGGTCGAAGCATTTGTTGGGGGTTGCTAGAAAGAATAGTAGAATATTCCTTAGGAGAATTGTGATGACGGTAGGATTCCACTTTAGCTGATTCTTCTTGTGTAGAAGGAAGGGAAAATAAAGGTGCACTCACTCTTTTGCCTCCTTTCTGAATCAAGCTGCCTATATGATGAGAACTCACTATTGGCGATGAACTTGTGTGTAGTTCTTTGAGAGTGTATGTCTTGCCTTCATTGTTTATTGCATGGATGTCTACCTCATATTTTTGTGGTGCATCGAGCACTTCTTGCACATCGACCTCATTTCCTTCATTGTTATGATCAGGTGCTTTGGTCATGTCATGCACATATTCCTCACCTTCTTCCTCTATGGAGTGACAGGGATCAACTATATTCAATAAATACAATGTTTGTGTAGCACAACAATGAAGGGGCCCAAATTGCTCATCACAAGTATAGCAGAGGTCGTTCGCTCATCGCTCCTTCATTTCTTGTAGGCTAAGGTACTTAACTGGCAAGGGTTTGTGTTTTGGAATAGTGTGCATGAATGTTGATTTATCAATAGGTTGCTCCCCATGTTGACGTTGAACATTGAATGTATCGTCGGCTAACAAGGCTAATCCAATGGCTTCTTGTAGGGTGCAAGGAGTGTACATCATGATCTTCACTCTAATTTCTTCTTTCAATCCATTGATGAACCCACTTATGAGGACTGATTCATCCAACCCTGTGATGTGATTGGTGATATCCTTGAACTAAATTTTATATGCACGCACTGATGTGATTTGACGTAGGTGGGCAAGATTAAGTAGCAAAAGTAGGTTGGGGTCGTGATATATTCTTCCATCGGCCATTTCTTGCATCACTTCTTTCATTTATTTTGAAACCTCTTTCGAGACCTCTTTTGCAATATCCTTTGCCATGTCTTGTGACCTTCGTCCTTTCTTCGATGTCGAAGTTTTCCAGTGACGCGAACCGTAGCCGTCGGTGGGTAAAATTTATTTATTTTTTTATTTTTTTTTTTTTTTTTGAATTTACATGGTGGAATCGGTAGCCGCCACGAATCCGGGCAGGCTGTCCGACTTTTTATGGCTGCCATAGTATTTTGTGTTGTCCGCCCCGAAGCCGCCACACAGATCTTCGCGCAGTCCGCCCCTATAACCACCATGCCACAATCATTTTAAACCTTTTACGCCACTGAAAGCACCAGGAAAGGGACGGGTAAAATTTATTTTAAACCTTAAGTTTATCTCTAATTTTATACGATTCCACCATTAACCTGTGTCTTTGTTGAAAAACTCTGCAAGCGACCAATTTTTTTGTGATTTCTTCAGATTTGATGTATTTTTTTTAATCTGCGCTTGGTCGAATCACTCTGCTAGTCTTCAACAGCCATACTTCCAAATTTTTTTATAACTTCTCGCTTTTCTTTTCTACTCGGATTGGGTTACTGTTTCATCCTTTTGGTGAGGTAGACGCCGAAGAGACTATGACAGCCTGTTCGTTCGTTGTAAAAAAAAAAATTGGAGTTTATGTCTGCTTATTGCACTATCGCTGCGTCAGAACTCACAGTCAATGTCGACAATTTATATTATGGTGGAGCTCTATTTTTTTATTCCGCTATTGGTCTGTGTTATCACAGAGGAATACGGTGCTATGAGGCAGACCCGTACTCACTTATGACAAGGTGGCACATAAAGTGGAGACGGTGGCTTTGTGGGGAAAAAAAATTGGATTGAACTAGCTCTGATCCAGATGTAGTGAACCCAATAGAGAAAGATTGATTATAATGCTAGAATAATAAAAAGGAATCGCTTTTATTAAGGAATCGATGTTGTATTGTATGGGGAACCCAATAATTAATTAATAATTATATTCTTCGATGTCCAACTATACCAAATGAAATGCCTATTTCTACGAGTGTGAAGGTGTGATCAAAGGTCACAACCTTTGTGAAAGAGAGAGTGATTAAATAATTAACTAATAATGTGATTAGTATTAGGAGTAGAATCCTAACAGTCGTTGCCCTCTAGTGACCACATGGACTGCTCCTACAAAGTTTTGGTACTGTTGGATATGATTTAATTGGTTAGGAGGTGTTTGTTGATTGTTACCTCCTATATTATGTTGGACCTCCCCAAGGTTAGGTAGAGGTGTTTGATATATGCCCAAGTTTTGGTTTTGCGAAGCTAATGGGTTATCCACGTTAATGGCCCCTAGGTATATGAGGTCTTGCACTATGTTCTTGAAAACATGGCAAGAGTTAATATCATACCCATTTTACCTATGGTATGGGCAAAACAAGTGCTATCTATAATTTTTAGGCCTTTTAGTGGGGTCACCGGGCCTTATTTTTGGCAAGGCCAATTTATTAGTCTCATACAACCTTCGAAACAGGGATGAATATGACTCTGCTAAGGGAGTGTATTGTCTTTGGGGTCGGTTGTATTGGCAATGGGTAGGTTGTTCCACATTTGGCGTTGTGTTTTGTACTGTTGGTGCTTGTATTATTGATGGGACCGCATGATAGGTAATTTGTTGTTGCATAGGATTTTGAGCCACTACGGGCTGACTCATCACCACTTGATTGACTTGATTAGTTGTGTTAGTCGTTGAGGCTTGTTTTGATTTAGTTTGGATGGATTTATTATTTTGGTATTGGCCCTTATTTTGTCATTCATGTTTCTTAGGCTTAATGACACCTTCTTGGATTTTTATCTCCTCAATGACACTAGCTTGTGCTAAAGCTTCTTCAAATGTTCTATAGGTATTTAGATGTAGCATCCAAGAGATGGGTTTTAAGCAACTCTTGGTGAAAAGTTTTATAATTTCTTCCATTGGTAGGGAGAATGGCAACTTTGTTATGACTGCACTCCAACAGTTTTAAAAATCATAGATAGGCTCATCATCCCATTGTTTCAAATAATATATGTCTGATAATGATACCTTCTTTCTAATATTGAGAGAAAAACATTCAAATAATAGGTCCATCAATTGGTCAAAATTATAAATACTATGTGTAGGTAATTGATTGTACCATTCAATGGCATCTCCCCCTAATGTTTGAGGAAATATTCAGATCATAAGAGCATTATCATCGTTAATCCGAAAACATGCGTGAATAAATGAAATCACATGCTCCTTGGGATCCTCATTTCCCCTAAAATTGTAAAACTTTGGTACCATAAAATCTGTCGGATATGGTGGTGATGGTACCGAAGGGTGGATTGGTTTATGGATCAGTTAGATTAAGGTTAGCTTTTGTCTTGTTATGCTCAGTGGGTTTTGCATCAACTGATCAATTTGCTTTTGTATTATCTGGAATCTAAGACCTTCTGTTGGATTGTGAGGACCTTGGATTATGTGGTGGTTGGTCGATGGGCTGGATGAGAGGTGTTATGGTGTAACTAGCATGGCATTGTGCAATGAGTTGGGTTGGATATGAGATGAATATTGATGGTTAAAATATGGGGATGAATGATGAGGGGGTTGATGGAAGAATTGATTGTATAATTGGCTGGAATAAATGGTAATTGGTGGGGTTGATGTGTGGATTTGCGAAGGATTAGGAATGGAGACTATGGAATATTGGGGAACCCATGCCAGATTTTTATTGGTGAGTGGAGGTTGGTTTTGAACTATTTGGATCATAGGGTCTATATGGACTGGTTGTTTACCTCTTGTTTGTTGTGAAAGTAACCTGATTATAAGCCCTAATGTATCCGTAAGTTCTTGATCCAACCAGGTGTCAAATTATGGGGTTGTGGCTAGGTTAGATGATAGAGGGGTGGATTAATATGGTTGAGAAGACATGGGTATGGAGCAAGTTGCATTGAATGTGATAATTGGGGATTGTGAACTTGTGAGGCAACATTGACATACTCCTCATACAACGGGTTGGAACAGGTGTATGTGGGGTAAGTGTTAAGAACACTTGGATTTTTTTGTGATTGGATCATGGAAGAAGGCATACCATATTCATAGACAAAATTATGATGTCCTTGGGTGAGGCATGGGGTAGCCAGTTCAGGTTCTTCAAAACCCTCTTGGCTAAGGGGTTTTAATACATAGTTGGAAGACTTGTATATGGCCCTCACTTTGTCCATGTCTATGTGGGTGGTGGTTGTTTCCACATTGTGTGGAAGGGATCCTACTTGAGGTAGGGATGGATATGGTGATCCAGATGAAGTAGTCTGAACCATACTAGATAGGTTGGATACCAAAGTAGCGTGAGAATGGGAAATATTTTCCATTAAACAATTTCAATTTATTACCTTCTTTTGGTGTCTCGTTAGTACCATAAAGTATTTAAACCAAAAAATTAAAGTTTATCAAAATCACACAAACTGAAAACTTTTTCAGTTTGTAAAGAAAACAATTAATCCTAGGTTTTACCGTGTGTGGCTTACCTTGTTCATTAACTATTTTCTTTCGTTAATGTGAGATTTTTTTTTAGAATTGTAGGCTTGTGCGTTTTGATGTAACTTAATCTTGCTTTAAATAAAACAAAGGTAAAAATTTATGGTTGGTTGGGCAGTGAGATTCTTGTTGGTAATGACCTCCAAAAATTTTGCTCGGGGGTAATCCTATGGTTTCTAGGGCAGATATTGGTGGATGGAAATCACTGCCACCATCACCAAATCTCAAGCAATGGTTGGTGATGAAATCCAACCACTACTATTAAAAAGTGAATCGTGCAAGTGTGTGTGATTAATTTTATATTTCTTATTGCTTATTGTGTTCCAAGCAATATTAAAAGGAACAAGATTCCTAAGTTTAAACTAGAATCTAACATAAAGATACAAATTTTGTAAATGGAAGCAGAGTACACCGCTTGAAACCCCTGCCTACAAATTATATCAAATGATATCAAAAGAGCACCAGAGGGTTCGTCCACTTCCCTGCTAAAGGTGCCAGCCTAGAGCAGGACTACTTTTTGTATGTTCACGTTATTCCCATTTAAACAAAGAAAGCAAGCATCTTTTAACCCTAAGAATGCAACTAGGTATGATCTTTTTCATTTCAATGCAAGCCAGGATGCAAATAGTCACCTAGATCCACAATTTTAGAACAAGAAATAAAATTTGTGTAAATAAATGCACAAAACCCTAAATGTAATCTTGCTAAGGATTCTTTCCCA
The DNA here is from genome assembly GCA_028583015.1 of Wollemia nobilis. NCBI lineage: Eukaryota > Viridiplantae > Streptophyta > Pinopsida > Araucariales > Araucariaceae > Wollemia > Wollemia nobilis. The sequence goes on along the minus strand of JAQPPZ010016858.1, from coordinate 6,602,144 downwards.
AATTACTTAGTGTTAAGTTCCTTTTATAACCCCAAAACAACAAAAAACTACAAAAATACATAATACATAAATCGTGAAATGAACAACTAGGGTTATGGGACTTACTCGGAAGCCTTAGCTCTGCTCCAAATCACTACCAAGTGTAGTCGGGTGCCTATGTAGGCGTAGTAGGGTGCTTGTGTAGGCGCAGGTAGGCACCTATGGTTGTCTATAGTCATTGTTGAATGCCTACATAATCTCTAAAAAAGGGTTGTAGAATGCTGCAAAAATCCTAGCGGCGATATCGACGACTTTTGTACTTCTAAAAATACTTGCAACAGACAAAAATAAAATCAAGTTAGCAAAGTAAATCAATTTAAATAATGAAACCCTTGTGGGGCCCACCATGATCGCCATTTGTAGAGCTAAAAGCACAACACTAAATAATAGTAGAAAGCAAAAAAAATTGATAAGACAATAGTAATTGCACAAGAAATATTATTTATCAAATAACGGGGGGGGAGCTAAAAAAATCTTTTGGACAACTAATTCTTCCTGGACAGAAATGTTGTGATACAATGAATACAGATTGCTAGGGTTCTCCAAAACCTTGGATACAATAGAAAAAGTGTCTTCAGCGTGTTTCACTCCCAACAAAATGAGTGGGCTTTAGGTATCCATGTGTTCGGGCCACTCTGACTGCAGTAGTCTTCCAATGCTCTTTTGGTTGATGCTATCCAATCCTATACACACATCAAATAATAAAGTTGTTAGTACACAAAATTAGGGTTCCACAGTGTGAACCCTCAAATATGAAAGCTAAAACCCTAGATCTATGTAAGCTAGATATGTAAGATACAATAACAACAAATGATAACAAAAATTTAGATTTACCTTGCTCGTGATGATTCGTTGCTTCATTGTTATAGATCTGAAGACAGATGACTTGATGCATCAGACTTTGATTTGCACTTTGATGATTACGACAATCTCGGGCACACACTCGACAGACTCTAATGCAAACTTCGTAGGCTATAGTATGCACTGTATGTACCTACGGGATACGGTAGGCTCTGGTGAGCATCGGGCAAGCTCTACAGTGAGCTTCTTAGGCTTTGATGTGCACCTACAGGATATGGTAGGCTCTGGTGAGCGCCTGGCAGGCTCTATAGCGAACCTGGAAAGCTCAAGAGGGTACCTACAGGTAAGGGTAAATCTGTAGAAGTAAATCACAAGGGATGTGCAGGATTCGACAGATGGGGGGATGATGGCGATGATGAAAAATGACTGGGGGATAGATGCAGGGACAGCTGGAATGGTTGAAGTCCTATGGCAAGCTAGGGTTTTGGATCGTTAGGGCTTTATGACCTTATGCTTCATAGGGGCTTCTTTCACTGATCTCTCTATGTGTGAATATCTTCCAAGGTATTCTAGTTCCAGGGTTTGGGCATTTGCACATGCCTTTACTTATAATCCAATCTTAGGGTTTCTTAGGGTTTTAGCTCAACACTTTAGATCGTGTGGCTAAGATTAAATCACATCCTAGGGCTGAGATTGTACTTTAAGTGTGGCATGGATTAATGAATATGGATGGTGGAGATTAGATTGGATCGAACGGTTGTGGTTAATTGGGTTTATAAATACATATTTTATAATAAATATATTATAATATAATATAAAATATTATATTAAATATAAAATAATATTAAAATAAGCCCAATTGGGTTAGGAAATGGAGGGAAAGGTGGATGTGGGCCAAATAATGGCGGGAAAGGTGGAATTGGGCCAAATAATTGGTGGGAAAGGTGTATGGTGGACAAGTGGGTGGTGGGATGGTTAGGATGGAGGATTAATGGCTGCAATTTGGTGTCTACAGCTACTAAGAAATTAAGTAGGGTGTGGTTCCTCACATCCATAAATCCATTAGATAAAATGTTGTACTTTTTTCCTCCACAACTACCTTTGCTCTTCTACAAGAGCATATGTGTTTATTATACATTCATCCAATAAAGGTACATTGATATTGTTTGCAATAGGTAGATTCATCTCTTTAACAACCTTGTCTAGTGTCTCACCAAAGCCTCCCAATAAGGGTTATTTGTAACATTAAAAGGAATGTTGTTATAGTACCAAGGATTTGGGATTCTTTTGTTTTTACATTCCCCCATGTAGTATTCCCAAGGGTTGTAAACCTTATAATTAGGGATTAAATGAAAACCCTTATTTACTTTTACTTTGACTCTCCCAAAAAAGCATTGAATACGAGGGCAAAGGATGGAATCTAATGTAGTTCAAGAAATTTCCTCATATTCGAGCTCATCCTTATAAACAAAGTCCTAGGATCTACCCTAGATCCATCTTTAGTCCTTGTACTTTTGACTTCTATCTTATTTTTCTCTTTAGGGCACATTCAAGCCTTGACCTCATTTCAAATTATTTCATCCACTACTAACACTTCTCTACATTGTAGCATGTACCATAAAAGATAAATTTTGAGGCAATGGATGCCTCCTCACATGTCTTTGTTGCAATACATGCAAAATACTTGATTAAACAAATTATTTTTTCTCCCATGTTTTCACATTGGATCCCTCTTGGGGCTTAGATTTGGGGTTGTTGGATTTGGCTCATTTCTACATTGGTTCATTCTATGGTCCTCATCCAAAGATTCCATCTTAGAAAAGAGGGAAGTTTTAATATTTTAAAACATGGTTATAGAGACATTAGGAACAAGAAAAAGAGATAAAATAAAGCAAAAAACCAAAAAATATATTCTTTAAAATAATGAAACCCTACCTTTTAAAATTTAGCCTAAGATATGCAATCTTCCAAATAAGGTGTTAAATCTATCAAATCCTTGTCCAAATGCATTTGTGAATGTCTAGTTAGCCTCTTCAAACTTGTAGTCAGGAGTGGTAGAGAGGAAAAAGTGAAAAAAATGAGCAAGTTACCCCTTTTATAATTATTTCTACTTTTTCCTATACACAAACAAGTTTTTGTGAGAAAATTGCAAGAAATTAGGTTTTTTTGGCAATTTATTGCCAAAATTTTACCAATTTCTTGGCTTTGAGAAAATTAAATTGATTAAATCATGAAGCCTAAAATCTTGCACAATTGATAAATCATGATTAATCAATGATTTTTCTATGGTCCATACCTTGTTCCAAAGCTCCCATTTTGGCACATGTCAAAAGGATAGTGGCAAACTTGTTTGGATTTATGCCCACCAATGCATTTGCTTAAAGCATTTTCAACAAGCCCATTTTGTGCATATCCAACTAGCATTGCAGTCCATGAGAATGCATTTTGATAAGGTATTTTTTCAAGTAGTTCAACGTATGCTCCCATATTTTACATACATTCCTATTAGGGTAGTGGAAATTGTAATATCTAGGGTAAATCTAGTTTTGATTACTATTTGATGGTTAAACCTAGTTGAGAATGTCCAAATTTGGCTCATGTTTTGAGGATGCTAAAAAAAGTGAATTGATTTGATTGGAATGTTGTTTGTTGCATTTGGTTATAGAGTGTCAATACATATCGAGGAAAGCCAATTCTTCATGAGAGGATATCTCATTTAGTCATGTAGTCAAAAACATTGTGAGTGTCCACCAAACATTCATAGTTAACATATATGTGGATAAGTTTATTTTGAATAAAATTATATGTGGAGGGATCAAATTTAAGTCTATTTCAGTCAATGAGCTTAGTATTCAAAAGGTAATTCTTAGTGATCCAGGTCTACAAGAAATGAAGATATGTTGAAGAGTAAACAATTGTGTGTAGTTGTAGTAAGTAGAATGTGTATTGGCTTCTTCAACTGCCCCTCGTAACAAATATCTCTCAAAGTGGCATCTGTATTGCCATCATAATTTTGGTGCGCAATGAAAAACTAAAGGTAGATCATCAAAAAATTGTTGAAAGGTTATTAAGATATGTCAACAAACTATAGAATTTTACATCCTAAATTAAGAATATATTGATAATTGGATTGGTTGGTTGTGCAAAATAATATTAGGGAGGTTTTATAGATGATAGAAAATTCATTACATGTTATACTTTTTCTCTTGCTTTAGGTGTATGAAAAAAACCAAAAAAAAAAAGAAGAGAATTAAAAAAAAAAACTCGCCTACAATGTCATTACTAAAATAGATTAAAAAGTGTGGGCAAAAATAGCTCATGGAGTTGTTTGGTTAGGGAGAGTTTTAAAGGATTTGAAAATAGAACTTTCAACCTACTTTACTTCTTTGTAACAACTAAGGTGTCTTGAAAGGGTGAAAAATCCAATCTACCATGCAAGAATAATACAAATAAAAATTCGACACTGTTATTAAGACAACTAGTTTATGAATGATTACCTTACCTTTAGTAAGTCGAAATTCACAATATTTTCTAGAAACGAATTGAAGCTAATCATACACCCAAATATTATACAGAGAATGAAAAATATGAAAAAGAAAAATATTTGGTGGGCATCTGTAAGCACCATAAATAATTACTATATTCATAGGTAATATTATACAACACTCTGATAAAGGGATGAGGAGTGGGATGGGGTATTTATAGCAACACCAAAATACCAATTACATCGTTAAGTTTAACCTAATATGATATATAAAAAGAGATTTAGGTTAATTACAGGTTATAAAGAGATTTTATCCATAACAAGGCCATAGGACTTACCAAATTAAATATTATAAATAATTAGTACATTGTACAATGAAATGCCCTTAGGCCTATCCAAAAATATTGCATGATGTCATCCTTGGCCATGAATCAAATTATAATTTCAACACCCCCCCATAATTTGAATTGAAGGGCCAAGGAGAGAAGACAATAATAACAATAATATCTCCCTCCCATAATGGATGCTCTAATGGGCCTCTATAGTTGAGATAGATCTTTTAGAATCTCCAACATTTGGAAGATGTCTGTCAAGGTTCAATAACTTAGCTTCAATGCTTTGCAGTTTCAATAAGCAATTATTTGTTGGATGTCCCTCCCTCATAGTATTGACAAGTGGTCTTCATTTTCTTTGAAAACTTAGCCTAGCCCTTAAGACCTTGGTTCTTAGCCTCCTTATATTTGAATTCCTTTGTGTGAACTTGTATCTTTGGAGCCCCACCATAATTCCACATTTCCACTTGAAAATAAACTAGGAGAGAAAAATCTAATCAATAGTAAGTCTTTTGAGATTCCAAGAACATAGAAATCACATGAACCATTAAGCTCAACATCTAAAAATAATGGGAGAGAATAACAAGGACAATTTTCACACATTTTGCATCTTCTTTCATTTTATCTTTAAAATATGCAATATATACCTTCAAAGACTTGAGTCTAGCAAAATAGTCCTAAACATATTTAACTCAACTAGTTTAAGAGAGGGAATATCCAATTCAAGGTGAATTAATTTAGTAGTATTAACTTTCCCAAAAAGATCATACAATTTTAACCATACCTTGATAAGGTCACTCTCCTCTTTGATGTGGAAAAGCAACTTTGATTCAAATAACAGGTAAAATAGACCAAAAGCCTCTTCTTATCTTTGATGGCAAGTTTTAACATCAAGAACTACTACTTTGTCCTCTTGAAAGATGTACCACAAGTTCTTACTTCATAGCAAACCAATCATCTGATTTGACCAAATGTTATAGTTTCACCCATTAAGATAACTAGGGTTTTGTGGTCCATATTACACAATCTAACCCCTAACACCATAGCAAGTCTATGAATTGATGTCCCCAATGCATAGAGCTCAAAAAATGTGCAATTTGAAAAAAAATGCTCAAAGCACTTTTGTGTGCAAAAGATATGACCTCCAAAAAATTCTCTAATGGACCCCAAAAAATAAAAAATTCAATGCTCAAACCTTAGGGTTACAAGAGCCAATTCTGACCTAACACTTAGCAAATTCTAATTTGCTACTATGCTTCAATCAATTTTTCCCACTTCCCGACCTAAGACTTACACATCCCTGAATGGTCCAAGGTATATGTATATGAAATTTTTGGTATGCATGACCCAAAATTGGCCATGTTGGCCACCAAGGAGACCTCCATGTTTGCAATAGTTTGAGTGGATGCCAGAATTATGTTTTGAACCAACATTGCCTTTGGGCTAAGTGCCTTGTGCTAGCCAATGTACTAACCATGCCACCATGTTGTTGATACACATGTATATAATCCACAAGCAAATTCCTTAACTAAATTAGGACATGAACACATAAAAATTAATTGCTTCAATTTGAACCAGACATGTCAATGCAATGAGTGCCTTATCATACATGGAATAACCAATTGTATTATTTGCTTGATAGCACCAAAGATGGAGAGGACCCCATAAAGTAATCCATACACATTTTCCATGGAGTTCCATACTCTTGAACAAAAATATGACATGCATGATTTGAACTTGGAACCCCTCTTAGTGTGTGCCATATTTTTAATTAATCTAGCCAACAAACCACTTCGTCACTTCAAGATATTTGTTCCTTGAAACAAGCACTCGTTGAACCTTGCTCGTTTTAAAGGAAAAAAAAAAATGATGTGCATACTTAGACACAAAATCTCCTATCTAATATGCCTTAACTTTCCCTTTGCTAGTCATCTTCTTGTCTTTCTAATGGTGACAAAACGACGTTTGGACTCCATGAATATGGGCATCAATAACTTCAGAAGAAGCATACACTATCATAGAAGGAGAAAACCAAATTCAAATTTAAAAAGTTTCCTCTTTTCTTTCTTCAACAATATGAGAGATGAATAAGGAACCAAATTCAAAGAAATATTGTTAAGCAAAAAACATGGAAATAAATCTCCTTTTTGATCCTTATGTTGAAAAAGCTTATGAAGTTGGAGAGTGTAATTTGTCCTTAGAATCAAAGGCTCTAAATATCACTTCTACATGACAAAGTGAGGTAGCTCCATACCTGCTTTGATACCATGTGTAATTCACAATATTTTCTAGAAACAAACAAAAGCAAACCATGCACTCAAATATTATATAGAAAATGAAAAGGAGGACAAAAAAGAGAAGGATTTGGTGGGCACCAATAAGCACCATAAATAATCACTATATCTATAGATAATATTACACAACACTCTGATAAAGAAATGAGTGTAAGGGTATAGACATACCAAAGCCTCAATTACATCATAAATTTTAACATAGGCCCACATAACAAGAGTGCTTTAGGTTAATCACAAATTTTGAATAGGTTTTAACCATAACAAGGTTAATCATGACCCAAAGAGTGCATATAATAAAATATTGCAAATAATTAATACATTGTAGAATGAAATTCCCTTAGGTCTATCCAAAAACATCGCACAATGTTGACTTTGGCCATGAATCATATTACAATTTCAGCATAACCTTGTCTTACAAGCAAATTGTTGATGTGCTCACTAAATCAACTAGATCTAATAATTTCATCATATTAAAGAAAAAGTTTGTGTTATTCCTAATTTGATTACTATGAATATTTTTTAAAGTTATATATGGCTTTTATTAGGGGGGCACTCCCATTAGAATGACATAACATTACATTGCCTTCAATACATTGGTGTTAAGCTAATTAAATCATATCTAGCTTTCATTTCTATGAAAGATAATCTTCATATCCTTTAAACTATTATATTTTCCCAAACAATCCTTTGATATTATTTATCATTATGCATGTTTCTTTAATACCATAGGCATATGCAATTATAGTATAATAAATTATGTTTTTTTTTTGCATGTATTCTTCTCTCGTCAATATCATTCATAAATCATATGATGTATGTTTTTGTACTTCCTTGTTTATTAAATTGCAATGTAAAAAAAAACTTTAGTTTTATATATACAAATTTTAATAAGTTGTTTCAAACAAAACAAAAAGGATAAAAGAAAACATCAAATGTTATTAGCTCAACTGATTAAATTCCTTGACTTTCAAGGAGGAGACCTAGGTTTAAATCTTGCCAAGTGATGCATGCATAATAGCCAAACTGTTGTAATATCATTGTGTGGTCAAGATATAATAAGGGTAGGCCCCTTTCAATCTCATATAACCAATTAAAAATAAATAAAGAATACAACATAAAGTTGAATGCCCAAAACACATTGGTTCTTTAATAAAGCAATGTTCATGTTAAATTCTTATTAGAAATACATAACCATTACTTAAAACATTTTAATTATTTTTCATTTATAAATTTTATGAATTTTTTTTATAAGAGACTCATTTATGTTACAAATTTATATCAATTATATACTAAAATGGATCTTTGAAAGCCTTATAAACCATAAATTCCAATAACCAATTTTGAATGCAATGAGTGCCTTATTGTACATGGAATAACCAATTGTATTATTTGCTTGATAGCACCAAATATGGAGAGGGTCCCATAAGGTAATCCATACACATTGTCCATGGAGTTCCATCCTCTTGAACAAAAAGATGACATGCATGATTTGAACTTGGAACCCCTCTTAGTGTGTGCCATATTTTTAATTAAGCTAGCCAACAAACCACTTCGTCACTTCAAGATATTTGTTCCTTGAAACAAGCACTCGTTGAACCTTGCTCGGTTTAAATGCAACAAAAAAATGATGTGCATACTTAAACACAAAATCTCCTATCTGCTATGCCTTAAATTCCCCTTTGCTAGTCATCTTTTTGTCTTGCTAATGGTGAAAAAATGACGTTTGGACTCCATGAAGATGGGCATCAATACCTTCAGAAGAAGCATACACTATCATAGAAACCAAATTCAAATTTAAAAATTTCCCCCTTTTCTTTCTTCAACGATATGAGAGATGAATAAGGAACCAAATTCAAAGCAATATTCTCAAGCAAAAAACATGGAAATAAATCTCCTCTTTGCTCCTTATGCTGGAAAAGCTTATGAAGTTGGGAAGAGTAATTTGTCCTAAGAATCAAAGGCTCTAAATATCACTTCTACATGACCAAGTGAGGTAGCTCCATACCTGCTCTGATACCATGTTGGAATTCACAATATTTTCTAGAAACAAACAAAAGCAAACCATGCACTCAAATCTTATATAGAAAATGAAAAGGAGGACAAAAAAGAGAAGGATTTGGTGGGCACCAATAACCATCATAAATAATCACTATATCTATAGATAATATTACACAACACTCTGATAAAGAAATGAGTGTAAGGGTATAGACATACCAAAGCCTCAATTACATCATAATTTTTAACATAAGCCCACATAACAAGAGTGCTTTAAGTTAATCACAAATTTTGAAGAGGTTTTAACCATAACAAGGTTAATCACGACCCAAAGAGTGCATATAATAAAATATTACAAATAATTAATACATTGTAGAATGAAATTCCCTTAGGTCTATTCAAAAACATCGCACAATGTTGACTTTGGCCATGAATCATATTACAATTTCAACATAGTATTGTCTTACTTAGAAGCAAATTGTTGATGTGCTCACTAAATCACTTAGATCTAATAATTTCATCATAATTAAAGAAAAAGTTTGTGTTATTCCTAATTTGATTACTATGAATATTTTTTAAAATTATATATGGCTTTTATTAGGGGGCCACTCCCATTAGAATGGCATAACATTACATTGCCTTCAATACAGTGGTGTCAAGCTAATTAAATCATATCTAGCTTTCATTTCTATGAAAGATAATCTTCATCTCCTTCAAACTATTATGTTTTCCCAATCAACTCTTTGATATTATTTATTATTATGCATGTTTTTTAATACCATAGGTATATGCAATTACAATATAATAAATTATATTTTTGCTTCTACATGTATTCTTCTCTCGTTAATATCATTTATAAATCATATGATGTATGTTTTTGTGCTTCTTGTTTATTAAATTGCAATGTAAAAAAAAAAATTAGTTTTATATATACAAGTTTTAATAAGTTGTTTCAAACAAAAAGGATAAAAGAAACATCAAATGTCATTAGCTCAACTGACCAAATAAAGCGAACATATGCCCATTGATAATGAAATGGATTAAGTTATAATTAAAATTTACCAACATTAAATTCCTTGACTTTCAAGAAGACCTAGGTTTAAATCTTGCCAAGCGATGCATGCATAATAGCCAAACTGTTGTAATATCATTGTGTGGTCAAGATATAATAAGGGTGGGCCCCTTTCAATCTCATATAACCAATTAAAAAAAAATAAAGAATACAACATAAAGTTGAATGCCAAAAACATGTTGGTTCTTTAATAAAGCAATGTTCATGTTAAATCCTTATTAGAAATATATAACCATTACTTGAAACATTTTAATTATTTTTCATTTATAGACGTTATGAATTTTTTTATAAGAAACTCATTTATGTTATGTGCCTAGCTAGCAAACCAAATTTATATGAATTATATAATAAAATGGATCTTTGAAAGCCTTATAGACCATAGAATTCCAATAACCAAATTTGGACAACAATTTTTAGCGGTTAAATGTGCAAAACATGGTCTAATTCCACCCAAAATATTCTTGGTATTTTATGACCATGGACAGTGCAAAATCTGCATCAACTTATAAAGAAATTACTACATAGAATTTGGGCCCAGATGGCAGATGCAAACATAGGCACAAGATAATAGAATGAATCCAAACAAAAAGACTGCACAAAATGATAAAGGCAAGAGCAAAGTACAATTAAGAGTTGCTCTGCTCCTCATACCAAAGTAGCCTTCTCTAATTACTTGTAAGCCTTTCGTTAAGTGTTTTCCGTTTCCTTCAAGAATTTCTCTTTTTATGTTCACAATTCTTTTCCGTTTCCTTCAAGTATTTCTCTTTTTATGTTAACAATTTTTTAACCTCCTTTTCCAGCTCTTCACTATACAATTGTACAGGATTCCACATAGTATTAAAAAACAAGGCTTTCACAAATACCCCATCGATATACCTAGGCAGTTACGTTCACTCGACAATATGATGTCAGCAATCAACAACATTGTCTATTTGTACAAATATTTAATAACAGCACTTTTTGAGAAAATGAAATGAAACATGGTTCCTTTCTACCACTGAAATCTGAAAGCATGCACCATGTCATTGTGCAAGACTCTTTAGATCTTGCGTTACTTTGCATCACCAATAATCTCCACAAGAACATTCTCCATGTTTGAAATGATGGAATCGGTTTGCATCCCTCACAACAATGTCCCTTGCAACAATCTTGGAGATAAACTTGGTTGCAGTATGGCAGTCACCACATACTCGAAGGTTCTTCACAACTCTAATAATGGTTCCGGGGGGAGTCTTTAACAACCCGAATGCAATTGCCAACTTTTCGCTATGCTGGCAGAGAAGCAATTCTTTATCCTCAGCCTCCACATCATGCAACACAGGTATTGTATTTGGAATATACCCCGCTGCCTTCATCTCACTCGACAATTCCTCCAATTTTCCATAGATCTCCTGTGTTTGTGGGTGTGATCTGTCTCCTACACAAAAAACATGTACCCTTTTGTGAACTTCAATCCAACTACATCCAGGTGTCTTCTTAATTCCTCTATCTTTCATCAATGTCCTTACTCTTTGAACATCATCCCAGCTGCCCACTTCGGCATAAATATTTGAAAGAAGAACATAAGATGCAGCATGTTTAGGCTCCAACACAAAAAGGATTGTTGCCACAAATTCCCCTATTCCTATATTCTTATGTGATCTACAAGCACCAAGCAGACACATCCACACAACCAATTCAGGTTTTATGGGCATTTTGGCAATGAAGTTCAAAGCTTCCTCAAGATAGCCTGCACGGCCAAGAAGGTCAACAATGCATACATAATGATTCATCCCAGGAATAATGCAATAAGAGTCACTCATGCTATTAAAGTATTTACAGCCCTCATCCACTAGACCTGCATGGCTGCATGCAAATAGAACACATACAAAGGTTACGTTGTCAGGGTTGGTTCCCAAGTGCTTCATCAGATCAAAGAGTTTAAGGGCATCCTTGCTGTAGCCATGAATTGCATATCCTGCAATCATTGCATTCCATGAAACTGTGTCTGCATCATGCATCTTGTCAAACAATTCCCGGGCCTTGTCTATTCTTCCACATTTTGCATACATGTCTATCAGGGCATTCACAGCCACAACATCTGCTGAAAATCTGTTTTCAATTACTTTTTGATGAATGTTTATACCCTCTTCTAGAGCTCCCATGTTGGCACATGCTGGAAGAATGCTGGCAAAGGTTACAGAGTCTGGCTTTACACCTGACAATTGCATCTGCTTAAAAGTCTCTAGGGCCTTTTCAGAAAACCCATTTTGTGCATATCCTGCAATCATTGCAGTCCATGAGACTGTACTTCGTTGAGGCATTTTGTCAAACAATTCGCGGGCCTTTTCAACGTGTCCGTTTTGTGCATATCCTGCGATCATTGCAGTCCATGAGACTGCATTTCGATGAGGCATTTTGTCAAACAATTCGCGTGCCTTTTCAACGTGTCCATTTTGTGCATATCCTGCAATCATTGCATTCCATGAAACTGTGTCTGCATCATGCATTTTGTCAAACAATTCCTGTGCCTTGTCTATTCTTCCACATTTTCCATACATGTCTATCAAGGCATTCACAACCACAACATCTGCTGAAAATCTGTTTTCAATTACTTTTTGATGAACGTTTATACCCTCTTCTAGAGCTCCCATGTTGGCACATGCTGGAAGAATGCTGGCAAAGGTTACAGAGTCTGGCTTTACTCCTGACAATTGCATTTGCTTAAAAGTCTCCAGGGCCTTTTCAGAAAACCCATTTTGTGCATATCCTGCAATCATTGCATTCCATGAGACTGTATTTCGTTGAGGCATTTTGTCAAACAATTCGCGGGCCTTTTCAACGTGTCCGTTTTGTGCATATCCTGCAATCATTGCAGTCCATGAGACTGCATCTCGTTGAGGCATTTTGTCAAACAATTCGCGTGCCTTCTCTACGCTTCCACATTTTGCATACATGTCTACCAGGGCATTCACAACTACATCATCTGACAGAAATCCGCTTTTAAAGAGTCTTTGATGGATGTATAAACCCTGTTGCGAATCTCCCAGTTTGGCGCATGCCTTGAGCACGCTGGGAAAGGTGAATTGATCTGGTTGGACTGCTGCTGCTGTTTGTTGCATTTGGTGAAACAGTGTCAGTGCCTGTCGAGGAAAGCCATGTCTTTGGTAAGCTGAAATTATCATATTCCATGAGAAGACGTCTCGTTCAGTCATGCAGTCGAAAACTTTGCGAGCGTCCGCCAAACTTCCGCAATGGGCATACATGTGGATAAGTCTGTCTTGTAGAAATTTGTGTGTGGAGGGGTCAAATTTATGTCCGATGCGGTTGATGAGTGAGTGAAGGAGCTTGCCCTCTGAAAGGGCATTGTTGGCGATGCAGGTCTGCAGGAGTTGAAGACATGTTGAAGAGTGTAAAGAGTTGTGTGTATTTGTATTTGTAGTAAGCAAAATGTGTATTGCGTCCTTCAACTGCCCCTCCCGACAGAGTTGTGTGAGAGTGAAATTGATATCGATATGGAGATTGTGATTTTGGTGGGCAATGGATGAGATTGTATGATTGGAAAAACGTGAGCAACAAAAGACCATCGCCTTCAAAAGCGAAGGAGATGGTCTTATGGCCATTTATTTCTACCCCTGTTAATATCTGTGATTTCAGATTTCGATTGCAAGAGTGAATGTGATGTGGAGGATTTCTTTCAAGTTAAATTCCATTGCGAAAGAAGCGAAGTGATGACTACTAAGCCCTTCGTTGGGCAATTTATTTATTTAATCTTAAAATAGAGAGCTTTGCATTAAGATCTTTTATAATAATTTATGTACTTTAACATGGTAGTAGAGCTTTTTTATATATATTTTAATACGGTAGTAGAGTTTTATGAAAAGCATATGATAATTTTTTAAGTTTTTTAATTTTATTAATTTGTAGAAGAAAATTGATTTTAACATTTGTAAAATTTTGGATTAAAGGTTAAAAATTTTATTGTTTTTCACAAACCTTATTTTTTTAATTGATTTGGGCTAACCTCGGACCCTCGATCCTCCATCCTCCATGGCAATCAAATGGTAAATACTCAGTTGCTACCATTCAACCTATTTTTGTTTGGATTATATGTGGTTTGAACCTTAAACTTCTTCAAAGAGAGGCCAAAGCCCTAATTATTGTGTTATTCACAAATTTTAATTATATACCTTATTTATCCTTTATAGTTAAAAATAATAATTTAAATTGTCCATGCATAGCCAGTAGCTTGATCCGACTCCTCTGCGTGTTGCACCTGCTTGTCCGAAAGTCCCCTTCATGCCACGTGTTGAACCAAACTGACAAATACAGTGCGAACCCTGTGTGTCCGGCAGTCCCCATCTCACGTCATTACCATTAACGAGACGGTGGATGTGTTGGAAGCCTTTGCTGATAGTTTGAACCCTACCAGTTGTGCTGACAGTTACTAAAAATTGTGATTGCAACAAATTCATCTATGTAACCACCAAAATAATAATAATAATTTTAACAATTTCATTTAGGAGACCCAAGTTCAAAACCCCAATACGAGAGGACTGGACCCTTCATAAAAACTCGTGTAAAATAAATTTTGAAGTCCAGTAAGGATAACACAGTGGTTAGGGCTTTGAGCTCTCTTTTGAGAGGTCCAATGTTCAAACAATGGCATACCCAAAAGGAAATAGGTTGGATGGTAGCAATCAAGTGTTTGTTGGTTGGTTGCCCAAATTTGATACCCTAAGGGTTGGGTTCCGTTGACTTTGTCTAATCCAAAAGGCTAAGGTTTATAGTGGCAACATCCAATGATGTTATTGGTTCCAATTATTTAAAAAATGTGTCTTTTGACTTTATTATTGGAAAGAAAAAGTAACTAGAAGCCTTATATTTCAAGTTTAGAGTAAATTTTAAAAAAATATGTGCTAAAAAAATTGAGGTGTTTTTCATTTCTTAAAGTTTTATATTTTTCAAAAAAATTATATGCTCAATATTTACATAAAAAATTAGGGTGGTTTTTTTTTGCATTTCTTGGGGTTTTATATCTTTAGACATAATTTGTTAGTTCAAAATTGATCTCCTAAGGAGTAACAAAATTTCAAGATTCAAAACTATAAACTTATAAGTCTTTGAAATAAAATTAGTAGTAAAGTTGGTTGGGCACCTTTACTTGTGGAGAGATATTTTGTTCAAAATATTCCCCAATCTTTTGCAAAGAGGATAGTTAGAAAATATAAGAAGCACAACTTTCATCCTTATTTCTTCTTTAGAAGAGAGAGCAAAAGAAAGTTCAAGGTAGCACCCTTCTTCCAATAGATTCTTATAAAGGTTAAGATTATGAACTTCCAAATGGTAGGTCTTAAATCCAGTCATAGCTCCCATATTTTCAAGGTAGTATATAGTCAAAACGATACTTATAAGAATTATATACTTGTTGTTCTTTATATGTAATCTAGTTAAATATAGGATCATAGGATCCTAACAACAAATTTTATAGTTGGACAAGTAAAAGTGATTCAATTGGGGTTTAGATTTAATATTTGATGCCTCCATATGCATTATTTTTTATTAGATTCCATGCACCTAATTTGCATAAAATAGGAGGTAATGCTTTGCTCCTTCCAGGCAAGCAAATAACCCACTTTTATAGGGATTACATCTTAAATCAAAAGGCACCATCCCATATTTTCAAGGTAGTATATAGTCAAAACGATACTCATAAGAATTATATACTTGTTGCTTTTTAGATGTAATCTAGTTAAATATAGGATCATATGATCCTAATAACGAATTTTGTAGTTGGATAAGTAAAAGTGCTTCAATTGGGACTTAGATTTAATATTTGATGCTTCCATATGCATTATTTTTATTAGCTTCCATGCACCTAATTTGCATAAAATGAGAGGTAATGCTTTGCTCCTTCTAGGTAAGCAAATAACCCACTTTGATAGGGGTTGCATCTCAAATCAAAAGGCACCTATGTGTGAAGTAACAACTCTCCCATGCTTGGGCAATTGAGAGTCCCAAGCAAGAACATTATAGATAACCTTAGTGAATTTTATAGATTTGAAAAAGAATCATCATTGTAGGGATTTAGTCCTTTGAATAGCTCAAATTAAATTTGGTTTGCCTTAGTGGGACAATAAATTTAAACCATATATATGATTGCATTTTCATGAGGGGACCTTAAGATCAAGGCACACAATATAAACACCTCACTATGAATTAAATATAAGAAATTTGCTTTGATACAATAAGGATCTTAGTGGAATTGTAAGTTATTAAAGGAGATTGCTTGAGAATGTAGCTCACATAACATCTCATATTTAGAATGAAAAGGAGTTAATATATAAGAAAGAGGAGATATGTAGGCCCCCTCATTTATGGTGTCTCAACTATTACTAGAAGAATATAAATAAATTGTATTTTTTAATGCCTCCTGAGTAAGAAATAAAAGTGAAATTTTTTATAGTTTATTGGATCTTAAATATACCAATTTTATGGTGGGGACTATCAACCTT
This sequence comes from Wollemia nobilis, assembly GCA_028583015.1. Taxonomy (NCBI): domain Eukaryota; kingdom Viridiplantae; phylum Streptophyta; class Pinopsida; order Araucariales; family Araucariaceae; genus Wollemia; species Wollemia nobilis. The sequence goes on along the minus strand of JAQPPZ010016858.1, from coordinate 6,585,633 downwards.
GAGTTCATGAGTCCTTTGAAGGTCCTTTTAGGAATGAATACTTCTCTTAGTAACCAATCCAAAACAATTATTAGGGTTTGTCCTTGGACAAGTTGCATTAAAATCCTTTGGTATTAGTTGCCACATGGTCAAGTGGTTCATCTAATCATCTTTCTATAGATTTAAGGAGGTCACAACCAAGCCTAAAAGGAGAGATGCACCTTTATTTTGAAATTGTAGTTTAATATGAGTTATTAACTTGAGTCAAATTTCACTAATTACAAACAATAAAAGATAAAAACTAGTTTATTATGCACTTCATATTTTGGTATGAACCTTAATGATTATGCTTAAAGTTCATGTTTAGCAAAAAAATTTTTCAATTAATCATTTGTAAAATTGAACCATTTTTAAAGCATGAGCAACATGCATGATATGAGTAAGTATAAATAATTATGTCATTTATGATAATGTAACCTCCTTAGTTTGTTTGTATGTGTTTGCATGAGACAAAGGCAGAGAGAGAGAGTTCTCAACTTGTATATGGTAGCTATCTAGTTTCCTCTAACTAGTATTATTACTTTTGGATTTGTCCCTTATGTTATGAATAACCCTCATGAAGTAATTATTTTGTTGTTAGTTACATCCGTTATGGATGGATAATTGTCTTTCTATTGTATATATCATAAATTATATCAATGAGAATTTTATTGCAACTAATTTGCATTCATCATTTGATATAAAAGATCATTTGATTTCTTCTAGGCTATCCTAGGGGTGAGAAGAGTTCATTGTAAAGTGGGAGTTGACAACAAAGACCCATTCATGGTGAAGACTTCCTTAGCCATTCTAGGAAGTAGTTCAATGATCTTATTGTGTGAGGAGAATGAACTCTTGTTGATTCAACAATTGTGATTATGAAAAATAGGATATCCAATGTTCAACTAAAGGTTGATGTAGAAGTATAATTTCTATATTATTTATTTATGTTGGTTGAAGAATATTTTCTCATAGAAAATCAAGAAATTCAAATGGAGTAAACATTAGTGATTTACAATGTTCATAGTAACAAATTTTTTGGAGATGCAAAATATTTTTTGATGCAAAGACTATTTTGTGTGGAGAATGTTTGGCACAAGTTGTCTAAGGAAGTATCAACAAAGCAAGGCATTGAAGTGAAGATTATTTGGTGCAAGAGTTGCTAACATTGTATGTTATCAAGTTGAAGAAAAAATATCTTGCCAACAAGAGGAGTCATTTTATGGTGCCAACACTATTTTTTATTTAAGGAGGGTCATCTAGCAAAGACTAAGAAGCATATGCAAATGTTGTCTAGAATTATTGATGAGAAGAATTGACAAGTGAATAGTTGTATGTAAGAGAGGCATCATCTAGCAAAAGATGTTGTCTAGGAAGTATGTTGTTCAAAGGTCATTCAATGGAGTCTTGAAAATGCACCTTGAGTGTTATTATTTAGTGAAGTTGTGTTAGAAAACAATAGGGATTGTCAAAGGAGATACTAAGCCAGTCATCTGATGAGTGAAAAAATAACTACGTGACTCTAAGTCTAAGGCTTACTAATGGAGTTGTATGGTTTTAATCAAACCTTTGAAGAGTTGCATTTGGATTTTTTGTACCTATATTACAAACATAGTTGTTCCCCACCATCTTGAGGTAGAAGATTAATAATATGGTAAAAGTGAAGATAGTGCATCCATTTTGGGGTCTTATAATCACATATAACTAGTAGTATCTAATATTTGACATAGAGTTGTGATTGAAGGTATTCAAAAGCTTTTGTTATGCATGAGAAACTTTTTAGGTTATAGCCACAAGGACAAAGCATAGTTTGAGTGTGTTGAAAATGCTAAGACAAATGCATTTGTGTGCCTCACCATTTTAAAGAAAAATATATCTATTGAGACATTGAGTTATACATTGTGTAGACCTTCAATTCCTAATACATTTTTGAGAATTTGATGGCACAAACTATTTCATGAGATATTGAATAGAAAATAAAATCATGAAGAGAGTGAAATAATGTAATTAAAAGAAGATTATGTGTCATTAGATCTTGAAGGATCAATAAATACAATTTATTTGATGTTTTTCTTTTCTAAAACCCTAAAGTGACATCATCACATCAAATGTTTGATTTGCCAAATCTACACATGGAAATTAGAATAATTGTTTGAAATCACATGGGAAACACTTTTTTGAAAGGAAAATGAATTACATTGATTGCACATGCTTTATAGAGGAAACATGTCAATGCTTTAAAAACCTGTGGGTAGAATTTCTTCACCCACTATTTTATTCAAATAAAAAAAAAGAGAAAGAAATAAGGGGGCATTATTTTGAAATGTGGCCAAGGGAAAGGTTGGATGGAGAAATGGGTTGCATCTGGTCCCCTCATTATCTGAAACTCCCGCTTGAAAGGTGACAATTTAAGGGTATCTGCAATAGAAGAATGGGTTGCAATTCCCATTGTAAGTGATCCCAAATTCCCATCCAAAGAATAAATTAATTAGACGGATGATTGAGAGAATGTTAGGAAGAAGAGGAGTCCTGAATTGCCACCCAGGTGATATGATCATGGAGTCAAAAAACTAGGAGGCAAAGTCAGAGAGTGGTAGGCCTAAAGTCTCATCCAAGATTTTTTTGGCCACAAGTGAAGGCGTAAGGAATGGAAAGAAGAAGATGAGCAAAGGTACCCATTTCCCCATCCTAGAGAAATATAGTCTAGATACGGGAAGGGAGGCTAACCCAGGTGTATGCCCAATCTAAACCTCTATCCCATCCCCCAATAAATGTATGAAATCATGTCTATGTAAAGAGTTCTTCAAATTCAAACTTCCTCTTCTTGCCAATCTTATTTGATCACTGAATCCAAAGGTGTAGGAGATGGTTAAATTTAGTGGTTGATCAGATCAAGTAAGTAAGGTGGCAGTTGAGGAATTGATGAAAAGCGGCTACCACAGACCATCGAAAGATATTCAAAAGTAGTTACGACATCAAATGCATTGATTACCAGGGAAGGCCTAAGCAAGGTATATTAGTAATTCTCGTTTGAATGTAGTGAAGAATGTTTTATCTGTGTCAGTACAATAGTAGAGGAGATCATTCAAACAAGTTGAATGCTGACATCTCGATCCCCATTAATGTTGTATTAATTTAGTTTTCAAAATCCTACCCTTGAATGGGGGCTATATATGCATTCTTGTAATGTATATTTGAGTGTCAGCTCTCTAATAATTGCAACCTCTATGTATAGTTTGATACATACAACAATATAAGTGTATTACTATCTAGCCTTCAATTGATTTCATGTACGTATGAATACACTTTGCTAATTATTTTTGTTATGGTTAAGTGAATAAACTAGATTTAATTATACTATCTGGATTTCATGCTACTAGTTCCTTAGGGTAATGTGTGTAATTGGTTAATGAAATCATTGGCTAGTCTGTTATGTAGTCCGTGGATATTGTGAGTGTTTCAGACTTATTAGGCATGTATCTTGATGTGATTAGATCTGCAACACTTTATGTTATGGTTGTGTGTTTTCTTTAATCTCTTTCCTTCCCCTTTTCCTCAAGCACTTAGTTAGAACTTCCAAGGAGCCGACCTTCTCTGGATATTGACCTTGAGATATCTGGTCTTGGGGCCATTCAAAGTTGGTCGAGGTCTGTGGGCACACAATCCTTACTATTAGATAAACTTCCTGTCAATAGTTTTTGGCACGCCTGGTGGGACTCCTTCCCACATTTTGGATAATTGTAAGGGATTGGTAATACCCCAATTTCTCTAGATTCCCTTGTTACTTGATGAATCTATTAAAACATTATACCTATAAATCCATATCAACCCTATAGTTTTTCATTATTACAAGAAATAGGGCTAGTATTTCAAAAGAACCAGTAGAATTTTAGAAGTTATCCTCTAGAAAACAATAACCTAAGTTGATTATTGAGGCCTCTGGTCTTGTTGAAAAATAAGGACCAAATACCTTAAATATCCATTTCACATCAAACAATAATGACCCAAAATCAAAACCCAGGAGTTCCCAACTGGAATCACACATGACCTCTTAACCTGGCTGACTAGCACACCATTCCACAAGCAGCCTTGAAAGCCCTTCCAACCTATGATAGTACATGGAAAATAATGTATGAACATGTTTAGGATGTAGCATCATTTTTTGTTGTGCATAATATTCAAGATGAGGACGTGATGGTCAAGTTATTGGTCATTTATTTGAAAGAAAATTTGCTTTATTGGTAAATAACCCTACTCGGTGGAAGTATAAACTCCTGGAATGCTCTAGCATCCAAATTAATAGAATATTTTAATGAGTAAGCATACCCCTTTTCTCTTCTCACTTAGTTCATAGTAATACAAAGGCATCCACGAGAAGATATTATGGATTTCAATATCAGGTTTAGTAGTACCTAGCAAAGAGTCCCTGATGGCCTTAGACCAAGTCCTAAGCAAGTTATCTATTATTATCTAAAAGTATTCAGTTTAGATTTAGGACTAATAATAAGTCATTCAAATGTCCTTGCTTTCCCTAATATCTTTCAAGAAGCTTCAAAAGCAAAAAAAATCCTTATTTCTATAGGTATATTGTCTCCCAAGCCCATGATGCCTATTTTCTTGGAATTTCTTAATGGTCAACCAAACCCGACTGTCCTGGTGCCTACTTATGTAGCATTGCCACCTTCCATGGATTTTTCTCAATGGCCCAGCACACCTGTAGTACCAATACTACCTGCGTATCCTGTGATACCTACTCTCCTTGCTCCACCTAAAGTACCTGCATCACCCACCCCAGATTCACAAGTGGCTACTTTGTGTGAGCTATAGGATTTTATGAAAAACCTATCTAATGAGGTTACTATGATGAAAAGGATGGAAACCGAAAGGAGCTTCCAATTGAGGAGGTTCCCATACATCACAAAATATCAATATGCTCCCACTAATAGGCCACCAAAGAGAACTAATATAGTTCTCATTAATGATGGATGTGAACCTTCGAATTCTTTATCTGATTTAGACTATTGGTGTTCTACCTATAATTATCCTCATGGAGAAAATACATGTATGATGCACCAAAATTACATGCAAATAATGGTTTTTGAGAGAGTAGAAAGAATCCAAAAGGAAAAAATCAATATGGTTGGAAAAAATGGACATAATTTTATGGTGTCATTAGTGGAACAAGTCTCAGTCTTGATGATATCCAAAAATAAGCCACTACAAGTAAATCCTGAAGAACTCAACCTCATGAAAACTGCTACTGATGATTTAGGAGAAAAGAAAGCTAAAAATAGTGCTCCTCAAAAGGCTGCCTATAAAAAACCTCCACAATAAGAAAAGGAAGATCCTAAGCCTAGTGAACCTCAGCCAAAAGTAATAGAATTTCAAACTGAGGCAAGAGATAAGCTCAAGTATCCGCCCCTAACAAAATTTCAATGGATTCAAGCCACCCATGAGTGTAGAAGCAAATTTTAAACTCCTTCAAAAGAGAAAGATAGGCAATCTGAGATTCTCGCATTTAATATTGTGGAAGAATTAAAGAAGACCCCTTGAAAAGCCAATATGTATGATGTGTTACTCATCCTTGGATATATTGACCTACTCCAAGCTTCCCTAAAATGGTAAAAGAATAAAATAGAGTCCAACCAAAATATAATTTGGTTCAAAATTGCTCTGTTATGGAGGGTGGAAAGAATAGAACTTCACCATTTTATCTCTCTAGAAATAGAAGTATGGGTTGTGCACAATTGCATGATAGATTTAGGAGCAGCTACTATAGTCATGCCTAAATCAGTGTGTGATGTCATGGAAATGGAATACACTAGAATTTATCTTGGTGTATTGCAGCTAGATGATACTCTAGTAAAAACTGTTGGGGTCATTAAGGATGTGCCTATCACTCTTCATATATTGTCTCAAGTTACTAGTATACAATATATGTGCCTTTCTAGGGAATTTATTGTCAAATTAGGAGGATACCTTTCTATTAACTATTCTCATATGGAAATCCCCTGTAAAGGGAGAAGGGTGAAAATCCACTCAAAAAAAACTGTCTCTTTCATATAGAAATAATAGAGGAAGTGGACAAGAAAACAACCATAATAAATGGTGTTATTGAGGAAGGATGTCCCATAGAAGAAGTCTTAGAAGAACTACAAATGGAAGATCAAATTTCCATGAAAAATGTCAATGTAATAATGGAAACAGGGGTTGGTACTTATACTATTGAAAAACCAGAAGTAAAAAATCTGGAAGCCTAGGAAGAATATTCGTCTCCATCTCATCAATTATGGAAACTATATTTTGATGGAGCAAGATGCAAAAATGGTGTAGGATTTGGGATAGTCTTGATTTCCCTTGAAGGAACCCAAAAGGTCTTTTCATATAGATTAACATGGATTTGTACCAATAATGCAGCAAAAGATGAAGCCCTTTGTTTAGGACTAAAAAATGCAAAAAATTTGGGTATCAAGCAACTTTAAATATTTGGAGATTCTTAATTGGTGATCAATCAAATCATTGAAAAATGTATTAGCAAGCAACATTACTAAAAAGCCCATAGGAACAAGGTATGGGACCTGTTAGAATCATTTGAAGCATTGAATATTAAAGCTATCCCTAGGGATAAAAATAGATATACTGATATTTTAGCTTCTATAGGAGCAAACTTATGTCTATTTTCAAATACCATTCACAAAGAAAAATCAGTTAGGTTGGTGCATAGACCATCCGTCCCTGATAAGGACACTTTTTGACACGTATTTGAAAATGAACAGATAGTGGATTTTTTAATTCATGAAATGAATTGTTCATCTGACAGGTTCTCCGAGGCTGAAGATGAAAAATAATAGGGAGGGTTCATCCAGATCAAAAATAACCACATTCCAAAAGGACTGATAACCTTGGAAAGCCTCTTTGATAATAGTTACCAACCAAAATATCATATGATAAAGGTTTACTCTAAAGGATACAAATAAGTTCAAATATTAGAAGGAAAGGGTCTAAAGATAGGGGTATACTGCTCAAAGGAGGAAATCCACTAGATTCAAAAATTGTGTGAAATGTATGATGATATTATCGCATGGACATATGATAACCTTAAGGTATATAATAAGGATGTGATTCAATAAACTATTAAACTGGAGCTTGATGCAAAACCCTTTAGACAAAAACAAAGACCAATGAACCCAAAAATAGAAGCTCTGATGAAATAAGAGTTCTTGAAATTGTTGAATGCCAAGATAATCTATCCCATTAAGCATTCTACTTAGGTAGCTAACCTAGTTCTAGTTAGAAATAAAAACAAAGATATCAGACTTTGCATGGATTTTCACAACCTAAATAAAGTATCTCTAAAGGACCACTATCCTTTGCCATAGATATATCAGATATTGCATACAATTGCAGAAGCAAATCATTTCTTATTACTGGATGACTTTTCAAGATTCAATCAGGTTTGGGTCAAAGATGAAGATCAGCATAAGATATCATTTACTACAAAATGGGGAACATTTGCATATTAAAGGATGCCATTTGGCTTATATAATATTGGCACAACCTTTCAAATAGCAATGGACTTGGTGTTTGGTGATCTACTCAATAAAATAATTATTATCTACTTAGAATGACATGACTATATTTTCTCATAAAAGGTAGAATCATGTGAAGCACCTTCAAAAAATCTTTGAAAAGTGTAGAGAATTCAAAATATCATTAAATCTAAGGAAACCAATCTTTGCAGTACAAGAAGATAAACTCTTGGGACATGTGGTGTCAAAATCAGGGCTTGTTATAGACTTGGACAGGGTCAATACTATTTTAGAATTGCCAATACCCATGAACAAGAATGCACTTTAGTATTTCTTTGGGGTAATCAACTTTGTGTGAATGTTTATGTCTAAATTTGCACAGATAGTCAAGCCTATGACTTAAATTCTAAATTCAAATGGATGGATGACCAGAAAGATGCTATTAGGAATATTAAGGAAGCCATTTCATGACCTCTAGTTCTCATCAACCCAAATTATTCTAAAGATTTATTTTATATGCCTTTGGAGCATAAGAAATTTATGTAATATTAATAACGTGAAAGAGGGATGATGGTGATGATCGACCAATCGCTTTCCTTAGCCAAACTTTAAATGATCATGAAGAAAGATACAATTTTATAAAAAGACAAGTGTATGTTGTTATGAAATATCTCAAGAAATTTAGGCATTTTGTCTCACAAAAGTACACCCAGATATCAGTAGTTTTGTGATCCAAGGAGAATGGGGTGACTAGAGAGCTAGTTGAAAAATAAAGATTCAAGAATTTTATGTGGAAATTTGACCAACAAAGCTGGTTAGAGGGCAAGAACTTTACCAACATTTGGTGAAAGTAAGAGTCACAAATTCCAACCTATCTATGGAAGCAGTACATAATATAGAATCAACATGGATAGAAGCATCATATGACTCATGGATCATCCATTTGACATCTTAATTTAACTATGGAAAGTTCCCAAAAGGATTGACAACATCACAAAGACACATATACAAGTTGTAAGCTATAAAATATATGCTAGTCAATAACAATCTCTATCAAAAAAACTTTGATGGTGTGTTGTTTTATTACATATCTTAAGAAAATGCAAGGGAGTTACTGGAATAATTTCACTCTAGATTCTCAAGAGGTCATTATTCGATGCAAACCACGATAGCCAAAATATTGAGGGCATGATTTTACTGGCCTTCCATATTTTTAGATGCACTCAAGTTAGTTAGAAAGTATGACAAGTATCAAATATTTACTGGAAAGGAGAAGCACTATGCCATGCCTTTAAAGTTGATAATAGTAGAAGAAATGTATCACCAGTGGGAGATAGATTTTATTGGTGTAATAAACCCTAATTTATCAACCGGACACAAATATATTCTTACAACAACTAACTACTTTACAAAGTGGACTAAAGTTGAAGCAACCAAGCAAGCTAACTAGTAGACATAATTGAATTTCTAGAAATATTGATCACCAGATTTGGAGTCCCAACTACTTTTATCTCAAATAATGGCTCTTCTTTAATAGAAACCAAAACAATGGACTTTGTTAGGAGATACATGATATATTGGAATGCAACCTCAAACTACTATCCACAAGGAAATGGCTTAGCAAAATTCTAAAACAAGAATTTATTGAGAATTATTAAAAGAAGCATTGAGCAGAATTCTAGAAGTTGGCACCTTTTGCTAAATCAAGCACTATGGGTTAACAAGATAACTCCAAAGAGATCCCTAAGAACATCCCCTTATTCTCTAGTATATGGTAAAGAGGTTGTCCTTCCTATTAATCTTGAACTCCCAACATTGAAGCTCCTACAACAAATGGATGATGAAGAGTTCCCACCGATTAAAAAAATACTAGTGCAACTAATGCAGTTGGAAGAGGAGCGAGAAAAAGCATTTGATAATGTAACTCAACATCAAATTTTGGTCAAGCAATGGTTTGATAAGAAAGATAAATCAAAAGAATTTTTCAAAGGTGATCTTGTACTTAAATGGGATGTAAATCTAGCCAAAACAGGGACTTATGATAAGTTTGATTCTTTCTGGATTGAGTCATATTTCATTGAGGAATGTAAAACCTCAAATGCATATCAATTATGGAATTTGGAGGGTAAGCTGATGCCAATCTTGGTGAATGGGTAGTACCTAAAATACTATGTTTGATTTGCATTGATTAGTTTTATATATATATATATATATATATATATATATATATATATATATATATATATATATCCTTTGTTTTACCTTGTACATAAGTAGTTTTTAATTTTCCCTTTTGTTGTATAGCTATGAGTCATAATCCTCCCTAAGAATTTTCTCCATGTATAATATTTAAATTTAGAAGTTAACGGGAAAATGGGAAGCATCTAATTAAGTAGAGGATACTAAAAGCTCGTTTCAAGCAAGGATGAAGAAATAGGATTGATATCAATAAAGGGCAGAACCAAATATCATTCGATCAAGAAAGGAAAAAGGAATGATGGCCTACATCTGCTAATTCCCTAATTTTTTAGAAGAATTAAGGATAAAATTGGAAGAAGTGCCCAGCAAGCATAATTGCATATGTACACATGGTCGATGCTTTGTACCAATAAAATCAAAGAGGAAGATCATGGGCACATTCATCAAGTGGAATTAACACGCATAATGGTAAAAAAAGGGTGTGGTCATCCAGCTGGTGCCTATCAAGGAGGTGCATTAATAAAAAAGGCAATGAAAGCATATTCTTCAAGAAAATTTAAGCATGTGTAATAAATTAAGAAAGAGTAAAGTTTGATGCAATATTGGCCTAGGAAAATAACAATCCAACTATTTCTAAAAGGGGATGTGCTTGTATGATTTGTTCCATTGGCCTGAGGTCTGTATTCCAAGAAGGATTGGTAAAGAAAATCTCACAAGACTCTGCACTTCGATTAGATTTACCTAGATGAAAGTGGGATATTCTATGCAATAGCTCTGATCACTAATATCGTTGGTCCTACATTCTGATGTTATAAGAAGGTGATGCTGATAGAAGCTCCAGGATGATGTAGTGTCTACTGAGTGTTGTTCGTGCTCTAAAGAAATAAGAAGATAGGTTAATAAGTTGATAGGCTCTAAGTATTCTAGACCTTATACTTCTTTTGAGTAAGAAAATATCTGAGCAAGATGACCAAGGTAAAGCCAAAGAAGAGGTTGGAAGACTCATTTGAAGGAATCATGGATACATGCATGAGTGGAGCAAAAGGTAAAGTTGATAAACTCCATTATCACCAGGGTAGCTCCATGGAACTCGTAATTGATGATGTTCCTACCAATTATTATGCATCCTTATCCTGAGGTGGTGGACATTGTAGCAAAATTCTATGATGCTAGTACGGGGATAGTCAGAGGACAAGATGAGCGACTTATGTTTTAGATAACTACTCAAAATGTAAGAAGAGCGTTCACAACCCTAGAGCCCTCTCTTGAAGATGTATCCATTAAACACCTCAAATTCATTAAGGAGAAGTTCCAAAGAGAAAATATTATGGAGGAGGGCCCAAAAACTTGGATGAAAGAAGTCGTAAGCTTGAGAAGCTTACCTAAAGACTATTTAGAAAGGACCTGGCAATTAGCACAATTCAAGGAAGACATTCAACCAGTCTTGAGTATGATAGTCACAGTGCAAGATGTTGAAATAGAAAAAACAATACTTTTAGAGAAAATAACTTCGATGCATGTTGTATTAAGGGATCACAGGTCAATAAAGCTAGATTGGGTTGAATTTTTGGCTAAGAACATGAAGAAGTAATTGGTAGAATATCAGTCCAAGCAAAGTATAAAATTTCATTTCCCCTCTTACTTGGCCTGATTATTTCTTTTCTTTATGCCTAGAAAAACACATTTTGTACAAATTATGGAGGCCGATCCTCGCCCATTCATTGATCAGATGCATTCCCTTAGGAGAATCCAGTCCTATCTAGAGTTTAATAAAAGTTTCCTTGGTCCATATTTGGCCTATGTTTATGGTAGTTGTCCTCGTCTGTTCGAGAGAGTTGTAAAATTTTTGAGGATAAAATTTATTGAAGTAGGAGATTGGTATTTCTAGTAGAAGGAACATGCGTAAGATTGTATGGCTTCTTTGGTTTCCCCTTTCTTCTTCCTTATTATGTCACAGATTGGATCTTTGGGCTTGAAGTTTGTAGGTAAGCCATTATAGTAGAAGATAAGCATGGTTAAGCAACCAAGAAGAAAATAATATTTCAGTTTCCTGTATCATATAATACCATCAGAAATCCCTTTATAGACTAGGCTACGTATCTAAAATTGGATAATAATTTGTGTTCTTTAGGCCTTGAAATAATGCCTCGTCAGTGGCATTGTGATCCTGATAGTGTCATTAAGAAGAAGGTTGCTAACAATGTTAAACCCCAACCATTTAAACATTATGAAAATGAGGTGAATCCAAGTGTTGTACAATTTAGAAATCTCTCGAATGATCAGCTGGTTCCCTTTACACCATTTGAATTCTATAAGCATCCACCATGGAGATCCTCGTATCCATACAAGAGGGTGTTTGACCCTGAAATGAACCTTGATCAAAGAATAACAACTGTAGACACCAAAATCCAGCCACTTTTAAGTCATCTATACCTTCCTGCCAGCCACGTGTCAGTCATCCATCCTTCCCGCCATTATTTGGCCCAAATCCACACTTTCCCACCATTATTTGGCCCAATTTCACTTTTCTCGCCATTTTTCATCCCCAAATTTATTTAAATTAATATTTATATATATATTTTAATATTTTAATATATTTTAATATATATATATAAATAAAGTTTAAGTGATTTAATCTGAGCCGTCCATCCTTCATTTAATCTCATCCGTCCATCCATCTTAATCCGTTTCACAACCTAGATTTATTCTCTACTCTTGGATCCACTTTAATCTTAGCCACACGTTCAAAGTGTCGTTAAAACCCTAAAGTGTGCCCTAAGAGTAGATTATAAATTGAGTCACCTTGATGGCTCAAACCCTATCTATCTCTTCGGCTAAACCTACCTATCTTTCCAATCTAAGTCTGGAGTTGGCTATTGTTGTTAATCCTGAGTCTTCTGAGTCTTCTACGGCCCTAAGTCTGAACTAAACCCTTTCGCCGCATCCATCGCCGTCGCCTGGTCTCACCGCGTTAACAGGAAAAGGTATAGATTCATCTAAAGCAAGTAATATTTCTTTATGTATTAATCTGCTATTGAATTCTACATTCTGTTTATTTTTATTTCATAAATCTAGGGTTTTAGACTGTTTCTGAGGGCTCACACAGTGGAGCCCTCTTATTAGTTTCTAACTCTTTGATAATTTTAATGTGTGCAGGATTCTAGTGGTAGATCTGATTTGTTGATAGTAGCTGCTTAAGTTGGAGTGGTCCGAGCCAAAGGATACAATGAAGCCCACTCATTATGTTGAGGTTAAGGATACATTCTTCGGAGACGCCACCACATTGTGTCAGCTAGGGTTTCGGATCCCCCCGCTCTTCGTCCGGATCTCCCTCCAGTCATCCCCAAACACCTTGGCCATCTCCGTGGCCCTATCTCGTCCAACCTCCACCCGCGCCCCCTCCACGGGCACCTTGAGGATGTGGTATACATCCTCAAGCGTCACCATAATCTCTCCAGTCGGGAGCTGGAACGTCCCCCGATCTGGATCCCACCTCTCGGCCAAAGCCGAGAGGTACCCCTCATCCGCCCGAACTACCTCCAATCGGGCTGCCTCCACTAGCCCCACTGCATCCAATATCTCCCAGTATTCCTGGGACAATGACCTCCTCATCCCCAAAATGATAGGGGAGAATCGGTGTCGTGCCTCTAACACCCTAAGCTGCAAAACAACAAAACAAAAATTTGTTACAAATTTTTCCGAAAAAAAAAAAAAAAACACATAATAAGTACTTGCTTAAATGAACAGATACCTCAGCTGGCTACACTGGCGCGTCCGCTCCCATCTCTGCCATAGCTCCCGTGTGCTTCACTCTCCCACACAACCTTTCACTCCACTTCACTCCACTCCCTCAGACGCACTTCTCTTAAGCTCGAACGCACAAATGAGCGAAATTCTCGCTGAAACTATTTAAATAGCTGATTTTGGCGCCCTAAAATGCATTTGGGCATTTCATGGTGGATTCAGACATAGTCCTGCGTCTGCAGAGCGCCTAAACACCGACGGGCGTCTATGCCAACCACAAACGCAGACCGACGTTTGGTGTCAGTATTGAATAAAGGAACAAAACCTGCAAAATTGAAGCTTACCTCCTCCAAATTTCATCAAATTGCATTCATCCATTCTTCTTATCATAATAAAACATTTTGTGAAGGTTACAACAGTTTTGGACACAAATTTTGTCATTTCGCTCAAAAAGCGCATCATTCATCATTGTTTTACAAATTGGGTTAAAAATATTCAAAACCTTCACAAAATTAACCACATTCATCAATTCTTCTGATCTATCGTCAATTTCATTCTTCTTTCATCATGCATATTTTTGCCAAATAAAATTAAAGTAAACCTCGTATCTAGTGGTATATTCTATCACCTTGGCGATTGCAGCGATTTGAATCCATGCAATTCGGTAAGAGGATTAAACCACCATAAGGACACTTACCATTTATCATCATCAATTATTTTATTGTTTGAAAATTGGAAATCAATTTTGGGTATTCTACTTTTCAAGTGACGTCATACCAAGATTATTTTGCTCAACAGTTGTCATTGATGGCCTAGTTCATGGGGCCTTAAACATGGACAATCTTTCATATCGTCATTATTTTAAGTCTTGCTAGAGATTGTGGCTACCTAGGTTGATTGGTTCCGACCCGAGGAATTATCCATACGATCACTAGGAGCATCTCTCGAGTTCCGGACTCTTTCATGCATCTTTCATCTCTCGCATATCAATGGCGCCAACAAGGCAATTTCATCAAGAGTATGGATTCACACACAGGAGTTGGGGCATCCGTTATCAATTTCTAATTTTCCTATAGTGGAATTCATCTTACATGATCATGGAATTTAGAGTTTGGCAAAAATCCCTTTATAATCGTTGGGGCAGAAAACGGTCCATCTTTCACATCACTCATATCGTCTTCAATCATATTCTTTTCTGGTTTGTACACCAACCCCTTTTCTATTGGGACATAAACAGATGGTTCATACACCAACCCCTTTTTTTCACCGTTGGGGCAAAAACGGTTCATTATCTTCCGAATTTCTTCCAATTGGCTTGTGAGAACCATTCTCGCTCGCCAATTGAGGGGGTAAGCTGAAAAATTTTAAATATTCTTTTATTCTTTGGTCTTCAAAGTTGTGCTTTAGTCTTGAGAGAGAGTTGCGTCTGATCCAACTTTTTAGGTGTCTTAAGTTTTTGTGCTACATTGTGTCTTCACACAAAGCAGCTCAAAAAGGGGCATCTGTAGACACCAAAATCCAACCACTTGTAAGTCATCTATACCTTCCTGCCAGCCACGTGTCAGTCATCCATCCTTCCCGCCATTATTTGGCCCAAATCCACACTTTCCCACCATTATTTGGCCCAATTTCACTTTTCCTGCCATTTTTCATCCCCAAATTTATTTAAATTAATATTTTTATATATATTTTAATATATTTTAATATATACATAAATAAAGTTTAAGTGATTTAATCTGAGCCGTCCATCCTTCATTTAATCTCATCCGTCCATCCATCTTAATCCGTTTCACAACCTAGATTTATTCTCTACCCTTGGATCCACTTTAATCTTAGCCACACGTTCAAAGTGTCGTTAAAACCCTAAAGTGTGCCCTAAGAGTAGATTATAAATTGAGTCACCTTGATGGCTCAAACCCTATCTATCTCTTCGGCTAAACCTACCTATCTTCCCTATCTAAGTCTGGAGTTGGCTATTGTTGTTAATCCTTAGTCTTTTGAGTCTTCTACGGCCCTAAGTCTGAACTAAACCCTTTCGCCGCATCCATCGCCGCCGCCTGGTCTCGCCGCGTTAACAGGAAAAGGTATAGATTCGTCTAAAGCAAGTAATCTTTCTTTATATATTAATATGCTATTGAATTCTACATTCTATTTATTTTTATTTCATAAATCTAGGGTTTTAGACTGTTTCTGAGGGCTCACACAGTGGAGCCCTCTTATTAGTTTCTAACTCTTTGATAATTTTAATGTGTGCAAGATTCTAGTGGTAGATCTGATTTGTTGATAGCAGCTGCTTAAGCTGGAGTGGTCCGAGCCAAAGGATACAATGAAGCCCACTCATTCTGTTGAGGTTAAGGATACATTCTTCGGAGACGCCACCACATTGTGCCAGCTAGGGTTTTGGAGAACCCTAGCACAAATTGTAACTTTGTATCACGAAAAGGGTTACAAGCCCTGTTGTACTTAAAAGGAGTTTCTAAACTCCATTGATTAATAAAAATCATTCATTTTGTACAACTGTTCTGCATTCCTTTATTGTGATTTCTTTATTTTTGTTTGGCGTTGTATCTTTAATCTTCACCTTTCCCGCCATTTTTCATTCCCAAATTTATTTAAATTAATATTTATATATATATTTTAATATTTTAATATATTTTAATATATATATAAAGATACTTTAAGTGATTTAATCTGAGCCGTCCATCCTTCATTTAATCTCATCCAGTCCATCCATCTTAATCCGTTTCACAACCTAGATTTATTCTCTACCCTTGGATCCACTTTAATCTTAGCCACACGTTCAAAGTGTCGTTAAAACCCTAAAGTGTGCCCTAAGAGTAGATTATAAATTGAGTCACCTTGATGGCTCAAACCGGATCTCTTTTACTATCTCTCTTTTGTTATCTATCGCTATCTATCTCTTCTTCAGCTAAACCTACCCATCCATCGCCGTCCCTTTTCGTCGCATCCATCGCTGCATCGCCCCAACTTCGTCGCCATCCCTTACGTAGCATTCTACGAGAATCCCCCATTCTTGTCGCAAGTGCCCGCGGGCGTTTACCCGCAGCCACGAGACATGGACCGGCGTCTGCAGCCCCGATCCGGAAGCACGCGGGCGTTCGGCGATCGCACCGGGGCGCCTTTCGCGGCCGATTGTGACGGTTACATCACTTCCAGGTGCCTCCTGGTCTCGTCGCGTTAACAAGAAGAGGTATAGATTCTAAAGCAAGTAATATTTTTATGTATTAATCCGTCGTTAGATTCTGCATTCTATTTATTTCATTTCTAGGGTTTTAGACTGTTTTTGAGGGCTCACACGGTGGAGCCCTCTTACTAGTTTCTAACCTTTTTGTAGTTTTAATGTGTGCGGGATTTTAATGGCGGATTTGATTGGATGATAGCAGTTGCTTAAGCTGGAGTGGTCCGAGCCAAAGGATACAACGAAGCCCACTCATTCCGTTGAGGTTAAGGATACATTCTTCGGAGACGCCACCATATTGTGCCAGCTAGGGTTTCGGAGAACCCTAGCACAAATTGTAATCTTGTATCACGAAAAGGGTTACGAGGCCTGTTGTACTCAAAAGGAGTTTCTAAACTCCATTGATTAATAAAAATCGTTTGTTTTGTACAAACTGTGTTCTGCATTACTTTTTATCGTGATTTCTTTATCTTTTGTTTGGCGTTGTATCTTTAATCTACAAATGGCGATCACGGTGGGACCCCCTAGGGTTTCATGTTTTTAATACTTGCTTTATTGATCTATTCCTGTTTTCTGTTTTTATTTTGCAGGTTCCAGAAATCATGAAATTCGTTGTTCCAGCGAACTAGGGTTTCTGAGGAGTTTGCAAAAACGCAGCAGACGCAGAGCGGCGTCTGGAAGTCCGATCCGAAACGGAGAGGGGCGTTTCAGCCTGCACAGAATCCCTTGGGCGTTTGAAGGCGGTTTCACGAGAAAGCGTAGGCTTAGAGTAAGTGCATTTTTTTTCTTTGTTAAGCTGTACTTTTTACGTTTTTGGTTTTTCTGCTGTATTCTGTTTCTTTTTCAGATCATTACTTTAAAATGAACAAAAACTAAGTAATCTGGAAAAGAACAGTTATTTTTAGTTACATTTTTTTTTTACATTGCATTATTGGTTGCATAAAAAAAAAAAAAATTTGCATACCTAGCTGCATATTAGAATAGCTACGAATTATCTGTTTTAGTCATCTAAGTAGGACTATTGATTGGATGTCAATAGTACTCCTGCCATTGGGTGATTCCAGGCAGAGAAGTGGACGAACCTTCCGGTTGCTCCTTTGATATCTGATATCATTGGTAGGCAGGGGGTTTTAAACGGTGTACTCCACTTCTTCGGAGGAAATGGCATGTTTTCAGTAGCCTCTTGCTTAGATCATTAGAACTTTTGATTTATAGCTTTGTATGTATACATTAGACAACTAAAACACTTAAAATAAAATTCATTGCATTTCATATTGCATTTAAAACAGTAATATCTGGATTTCATCACCGGGTATTGCTTGAAGTTTAGTGACGGTGGAATTCATCTCCATCCATTAAACTTCTGCCTTAGACACCATAGGTCACCCCCGAGCAAACTTGCTTGGATTTCATCACCGAGTAAGAATCTCGTTGTCCTTTCCTAGCCATAGTTTTTACCTTTTTTGTGAATAATTCAAGATTAGATCACATGCAAAACTCATAAACCGGACACTTAAAATTTACTACAGATTAAGATCAAGAAAATAATTAATTAACCGCGAGGTAAGACATATTGGTTGAAACCTAGGTTGTGATTTATTTTCTGATAATTTCTTTAGTGTAAATTTATCATTCCAGTTTTGCATTCTTCTTTTTCTGAATTTGTTTAGATTTATTGCGTTATGGTCTTAACAAGGAATCAATCTAAAATGTTAAATCTAAATAATCAAATGGGTAATTCACAGAACATCCCCACCACCAACATAGCCACTTATCCTAGTGAATTTCAGGCAGGTTCGCCTGTAGGTCTTTCACGTCCTTCTACCGTCTATCACATGGCCATGCCCATGGAGGAAGACAATTCTTGTCATATTACCCACATTGATATGGCCCAAGTGCAAACTCACTTAAGAGATGGCATTGGCTATGTCCTTGAGCCAATCCAAGATTCCCCTATGCAAGATTCTATTTTTCAGCGAGGATATTGCATCAACCATACCCGCTGGTTTCACTCGGGTCTACACTAACCCTTTTTTTGAGGCTAATGTTGTATCTGCTCAGCCGGCTTCATCTCCAACATCTTCCCGGGATGCTCAATTGTCCTCCTTTGGAGACAAATGTAGTGTCTTCCCGACCACTTTCTCCTCCATTTAACCGGGTGTACACCAATTCTCTCTATGAGGTTGGTGGAACCTCCTCTAGCCATGACCAATTTCAACCCTCTTCTTCCCAAACCATTTATGGTTTCACCCTACCTGGGGCATAGTCTATTGTTTCTTCCCAGGTACCGCCTACTTCAACCACCTTCATTGCCCCTGCTATGCAGTCTCCTGTGACTACCATGGCAGCCTGCCCTCCACCTTCATCCAATCATCCCACCTCCCTTGGGTTAGAGATTAATAAGGTTAGGGAGTACCTCGACAAGTTGCTTCAGCAACAACGGCAACAAAATGCTCAACCACCTGTCGTAGTAAATCCTACACCCCAACCAATTTCTACCCAACCAGCTTTTCTTAGCTCGGGCCCCACACGGGTACCCCAATCTTCGGTGGTGTCCATTCCTACCCCACCTTTCTCCCAACCCGGTCCAGTTCATCATTCAAACCAATCACCTTCTTTTCGGTATCATCCATACCAACAACTTGTCCATTCCACACCGCCTAATCCAGGCAATTTCATCCCATCTCATCATTTTTCCACTCCTCCATTGCATCCTCATAATCATCAAACAAGTCAAAATTTTCATGAAGATTCTCGACTCCATGCTATGCAACAACGGATTGACAACCTTATGCTCAACATGCCCGGCTCATCTAGTCGAAACCTACGCTAAGGTCGTTGATCAATCAACCAATTCATCCTTCGGTACCTTCACCGCCATATCCGATTGATTTCACATTACCGAAGTTTGACAAATTTTGAGGAACCGAGGATCCTCATGAACATGTGAGCTCATTCATGCATGCTCGCTTTAGAATCCAAAATAATGACGCTCTTATGCTCAGAACTTTTCCTCAGACATTAGGAGGAGATGTTGTACAATGGTACAATCATTTAGCTCACCATAGCATTTATGCTTACGAACAATTGATTAATCTATTTTTAGAACGATTCTCCCTAAATGTACAAAGGAAAGTTTCATTGTCCGACTTATACAAGCTCAAGCAACATGGCGATGAGACTGTTTATGACTTTGGAAACCGTTGGAGGGCTATCATTAATAAACTGCCATTCTCCCTACCAATGGAGGAGTTAACCAAAATGTTCACCCGAGTTGTCTAAAACCTATCTCTTGGTTACTCCAATTACAACAATACGGGACTTTTGAAGAGGCTTTGGCCCAAGCAAGTATCATAGAAGACATTAAAGTCCAAGAGGGTGTTTTAAAACCCCGTAGAAAAGAATGGCAACAAAAGGGCCAACAACGAAATAATAATTATGGCCAAAACAAACAAACACGAGGCTAGTACTGACCTCAAATGTTAACCAAGTTAATCAAGTGGTGGCGAGTCAGCCCGTAATGGCTCAACAACAACAAGTAATGCAAAGTCAACCGCAACCAATTGCTTATCATGCGGTACCCGCCCCTACTCAACCGACTCCCAATACTGGGCCAACCATGGAAACTCGACCTTGGCAAAATAATCGTCCCAAGCGACAGTTCACACCTTTAGATGAACCATATGCGGTCATATTCAACAAGTTATATAGCACAAATCAGTTAACTTTACATGAGTTTAAACCTTTAGAACCATCTAGAAGGGGGAAGTATTACAAAGAGTACTTATTTTGTCCTTATCATAGGCAAAATGGGCACGATATCAATAATTGTACGACTTTCAAACATGTGATCCAAGATCTTATTGAGATTGGAGCCATTAAATTGGATAGCCCCTTAGCCCAACAAAATCAAAATCTTGGTATATTTCAAACACCCCTTCCACATCGGGAGGAAGCTCCAACAACTTCAGGGGGAGTAACTCGGGTAACTCCTCCTAATCAAGTCAACCATGTACAACAATACCAAGGTTTTGTGGGTACTATTAACGTAGTAACCCGGGGTCAAAGGGCGAACCAACCAAATCAGAGCTGAACCACGACCACCTGTACAAACCCCGATCCACCTCGGGTAACGGTGACCCAACGACGTGCTAGTACTTCTCAACAACCGCTAAATCATTCTACTCAACGCCAACGACCCATCATGTCATTGAGTAGCCGGTTAACTACCGGTTTAAAAATGGCTTACGCCAAGTTATCGATCTATGACCTCATTCAACAATCTCCCCCGCATAGAGAGGCATTAATGGAAATATTAAAGTCAATCGAGCTTCAAACTCAAGATACTAATGCCTTCAACAACTTTGTGGGGAGTATTCAAACATGCATGGAGCCCTCCATCACTTTCTATGATTTTGAAATCAAACCTATGTCAACAGAAAGTATAGATCCTCCACTGCATATCATGGCCAAGATCGATCACAAGCCATTCAAGAGAGTCTTAATTGACATCGGTTCCTCAATCAATATCATTACAACATCGGCGTTGAGTCATCTAAAGTTGTCGCCATCCCTTATCACAAAGTCGACTTTTACTCTTAAAGCATTCAATGATGCTTTATCTTCCACGGTTGGCACGGTTATCTTGCCCATTGAGGTAGGGGCCCGAACTTTGCATACCTTGTTTCACATCTTGGAAGGGTCCATGGCATACAATGTATTGCTTGGACGGCCTTGGCTTAGGGAGATGAGATGTGTCCCTTCTATACTTGCATCAATGTCTGAAGTATGTATATGAGGGACAGGTTCATTGTGTACCTGTTGACATTGAACCCTTCAAACATTGCAACTATGTCTCAAATCCTTATGAGATTGTGTTGCCATCCACTCATCTTTTCTTGACCCCATCTACTTCTTCTATACCATCTTCTTCTAAAGCTCCCATTCCTGAGGAGCTACCCATCATATCGCAACCATCTTCCTCTTCCGCTATTCCATCTCATTCACCACTTTCTTCATCTACTAATCTTCCTTCTTCTTCATCAGTGACCACATGCACATGTGGCCATGACCAATCATCTCTTTC
Source organism: Wollemia nobilis (assembly GCA_028583015.1). Classification (NCBI taxonomy): domain Eukaryota; kingdom Viridiplantae; phylum Streptophyta; class Pinopsida; order Araucariales; family Araucariaceae; genus Wollemia; species Wollemia nobilis. The sequence continues at coordinate 6,563,858 of JAQPPZ010016858.1, read as the reverse complement.
CACGTCATTACCCCATTCTTCTACACCTTCTTCAACATCACCTATTATTCCTCCATCTTCCCAACCATCACCAGGTGATGTTTCACAAGTCAGTGAAGCATCAACCCAACCAAATCCTTCCAATTCTTCTATCCCACATTCTTCTATTCCATCATCTAGTCTTTCTCCCTCCCAAGTCAAGGTCCATCTCATTGATGAGGGTATTGGTGAGTATGCCATCCAAGATTTCCACATCACACCGTTCAATGTGCAAGCAGTTAAAGATTTTGGTCGTCCACATGACCAACATTTATCCATTGGATCGGTTTATAACATGGGTTCTATGCCAAATTCCATTAATTTTGTATATGGGGGAATAGAGTCATCTTCTAGTCCTACCACCATACTAGAACCTAAGCATCCAGTCCCTGCCAATATCGAAAGGATGGAGGGTTTTCCCTCTCGCTATTTCCACGAGACATAATTGGCGGCAATTTGGCCTAGGTCGATACGAGCAAGGGGTAACCGAACGCATCGATATGCCATATCGAGAGACCCACCGAGCGTTTTGGTGCGGGCTACCAACCACTTCCATCCCTTTCTTCTTTTGAACGAGCTTTTCAAAGCATTAATCTTAATTCGAAAGAAGAAATCCTCCACCCCGACGAATCCGAAGATGAAGCCTATGAAGAATTTGACGTCATGTCAAATGGTGATGAATCCGAAGAAGAGTCGGCGCCCATTGTTCCCCTCATTAAACAAGACGAGTTTTATCTCCAATTGTTCCCTCTCCAAGAGGCCATCTTTCGCTTGCTTATTCCACAAGAACGAGGTGAACCACCCCCTCCGCCACATCCATAAGCCATAATCCAAACCTGTATTATATGTATATACTAAAATAGTGGTTTTCACCACTACCAAAAAAAAAAAAAAATCAAAATATATAAAAATACTTTATTGCTTTATGTATGTGTGTAATAGTGGTTTTCACCACTACAAAAAAAAAAACTCAAACTACAAAAAAAAACTAAATAAAAAAACTCAAAACAAAAAAAAAAAAAACTCAAAAACTATGTTGTTTTGCATCTCAGGTCTTCCGAGGTCTTCACCGGTTTTCCCTTCCATTCCGCCCATCCTTTCTTCCATAAGTCGACAATGAATTTTGAAGACTTATTCACCCCACTCCATAATCCATATGATCCGGATAAGCCAATCCCGATCAACCCAAGCTCGATTGGCATGGATCGGATTTCATCCCCTCCATCTATTTCGAGAATTCATCCTTTACGAGGAATTGTTAAGGGCTTCCGTCAACTACATTCCTCCTTCACCTCCACATTCACCTTCATCTTCTAAGCCGAGAGGTCTTCCGAGGGAGACATAGACGAGAGCAAGGCACGGGAGCTTGATGACATTTTAGATGACATAAATCCGATCCCTACTCCCCATCGGCTTGAGGAAGGTTCCCACATGTCTATTGAAGAAACTATCGATGTAGACCTTAGTACGGACCAAGATGGCACCCAAATTGTGAAGCTGGCTAAAAGTCTATCATCGGAGGAACAAGAGCAAATGATTGCTCTACTCAAGCGGAAGAAGGAGATATTTGCATGGTCTTACAAAGACATGCCGAGGCCTAGACCCTAATTTGGTTGTCCATAACCTCACCTTACAAAAAGATGCTAAACCTGTCAAACAGAAACTTAGGAAAATGCATCCTACCGTGGCCCTCATAGTTAAATCGGAGATTCAGAAACTTTTGGATGTTAAATTTGTCGTCCCGATTGATTATCCTGAGTGGCTTTCTAACATGGTACCCGTTCGCAAGCCTAACGGGGGGATACGTGTTTGCACCGATTTTTGAGATCTAAATAAAGCGTGTCCTAAGGATGACTTTCCTCTTCCAAACATTGATACTCTTGTCGACACTTGCGCTGGTCATGAAATGCTTTCGTTCATGGATGGATTTTCAGGATACAACCAGATTCGAATAAACCCTGAAGATCAACACAAAACAGCATTTACCACACCTTGGGGAACTTTTTGTTACAGGGTGATGCCCTTTGGCCTTAAGAACGCAGGTGCAACCTATCAACGAGCCATGACTTATATTTTCCACGATTATATGCATAAGATTATCGAAGATTATGTGGATGATTTATTGGCAAAATCTAAAACTCGACAAGAGCATTTTGATGTATTGGAAAAAGTTTTTGATAGACTTCTAGAGCATAAAGTAAGGTTGAACCCTAAGAAATGTGTCTTTGGTGTTACCTCAGGCAAACTCCTAGGTTTTATTATCTCTAAACGAGGTATTGAGGTGGACCCAAACAAGGTCAAAGCCATTATGGAAATGTGTCCCCCAACTAATTTGAAGGAGTTGCGTAGTTTGCAAGGAAAGATTAATTCAATCCGTCGCTTTATTGCACAACTTTCTGATAAATGTAGGCCATTTTGCCACCTACTACAAAAGGGGGTACAATTTTCATGGACAGATGAGTGTCAAGAAACCTTTGATGACATCAAGCAGTACTTAGCATCTCCGCCGAGTCTTAGCTCCGCCTCGTCCGGGGGTCCCTTTCAATATTTATATCTCGGCAACGGACTTTGCCTTAGGGACAATGCTTGCACAAAAGAATGAACAAAATCGTGAGCAATCTGTCTATTATATTAGTCGAACATTGGTAAGCTATGAAACCCGATATGCTTATGTGGAAAAGTTGTGCTTAGCGGTGGTTTTTGCCACTAAGAAACTTCGTCATTATATGCTTAGCCATACAACATATGTCATAGCTAGAGAAAACCCTCTGCGTTATATGATGTCTCGCACTTATAATAACACTCGTACCGCTAAATGGATAATGTTGCTTACCGAATTCGATCTTGAATTCATTAGCCAAAAATCCGTTAAAGGTCAAGTTATAGCCGATCAACTTGCGAAAGCTCCACTACCTAGTGATCATCCTTTGATTATTGAGCTCCCAGATGATTCGGTATTTGCTATCACTGAACAAGAAGAGGACATCATTCCGGAGGAAGATGTTGACATCACGCTATTCTTTGATGGCTCTAAGTGCGCGAAAGGTCAAGGTGCAGGAGTTGTGTTTCATACACCTCAAGGGATTCCCATCCCTTTATCATTCAAACTAGACTTCCAATGCACCAATAATACAGCCGAGTATGAAGCCTTAATTTTAGGTCTTCAATCAGCCATAGCTATGAGCATTAAGCGTATTCGGATATTTGGGGATTCTCAACTCGTGGTTAAACAAATTACGGGAGAATACCAAGCCAAAGAACCTACCATTAAGCTTTATCATGATGTAGCAATGAAGTTGCTCTCTAAGTTTGATTGGTATGAGATCACTAGTTTGCCTCGTTCGACTAATAGATTTGCGGATGCCATGGCCTCTCTTGGATCATTGATTCCAAAGGACTCCCTTGGAGAGGTACGACCCCTAATCATTTCCACAATCTCTAAGTCTGCAATTGTTCGTGCTTGATTCTAAGGATGAAAAAGATGTTTGCTTTATCCATTCGGATCCATATGAGCCTTGGTCTAGTGAGATAGTAGCCTTCCTCAAGTTTGGAACACTCCCATCTGATTTGTCTCGAACTGCCCATCGCTGTTTTAAGCAAAAGGCGGCTCGTTTTGTTCTTTTGGGGGATGTGTTGTATAAACGTGGATATGATGGAGTACTCCTCCGCTGTCTAGAAGCAGGTGAAACACATAGAGCTATTGCTGAAGCCCATGATGGTACTTGTGGTGGTCATTTTAGTGGAATGGCCATTGCGAAGCGTATTTTACGTATGGGGTATTATTGGCCCACTATGGAACAAGATTGTTGCAAATATGTTAAACAATGTAAAAAGTGTCAAGAACACGCTAATTTAACCCATATACCATCACAAGCTTTACAGACCCATCCAAAGCCTTTGGCCCTTCTCACAATGGGGTCTCGATTTAATTGGCAAGATTTCACTGCCTCTTCGGGACAGCATACTTTCATCATTACGACCACTTGAATACTTCACAAAGTGGGTTGAAGCTATTCCTCTAACCCGATCTGACGGGTCCTAGAATTGTGGAGTTTATACTTCACCATATCATTTGTCGTTTTGGTATTCCCTCTAAAATCATTTTTGATAACGGCAAGTCTTTTAAGAATAAGGATGTTCGAGCTCTTTGCGAAAAGTATAATATCCAACATAGTTTCTCAACTCCTTACTACCCACAAGCCAATGGACAAGTTGAAGCTTCCAATAAGACCATAATTGCTATTCTTAAGAAACTTGTTAAAGAAAATCATAAAGATTGGCATACACAAATCCCCTTGGCATTATGGGCTTACGGAACAAGCATCGAGAACTCCCATTGGGGCAACGCCATTTTCTTTGGTCTATGGAGCTGAAGCAATCATGCCTCTTGAGCTCGAGATCCCTTCCTTGCGAATTTCTTTGCAGGAATTTATCGATGATGATATTGCTAGACAAGCACGTCTTGATCAACTCACACTCATAGATGAAAAACGAATCAATGCTTTAGAGCATTTGCGAGTTTATCAAGACCGATTGAAACGTGCTTACAATGCCAAAGTTCATCTAAGAGAATTTCAAGTAGGGGATCTTGTCCTTAAAGAGAATCAACAAAACACCAATGCATTGCCGCATCTTCGAGATAAATTCGCGGCTAATTGGTTAGGTCCATATATGGTCACTGAAAGAGTGGGTAATGGAACTTATAGACATGCCGGTTTAGAGGGAGAGGAAGAACCCGAACCACTTAATGTTATACACTTGAGGGCATTCTACGCATAGTTTGAATTTTATATGTACATATATACATGGCTTGTACAACAAAAAAAAAAAAAAAAAAACAAATAAAATAAAAAGAATTTGCATTTCATTGTTAGTTGCATACATCTCATTCAAAAACATTGCATTTCATGTGCATACATCTCATTGAAAACCATAACATTTCATTTTCAGCCATAGTTGCATATCATGTTAGAGACCATTCTATCTTTTGGATATAAAATTTGGTCAAGCAAAAGTCATGTTGCCTTAATCGGGGGCACCTTCATAAAATCCATCAAACCGAATTGTCATTCGTACACCCATTTTCCATTTGCACATATTTACATTGCCAAAATGTTTTCGAGTCACTCGACCATTCCTAGTGTTTTAAGCAAACTTTGAAATGCATGTCAAAGTTCTCTAGGGCCATATCACAAATTACACTAAATAAAATCTTGAGTATTGGGAAATGATTTCAAAAGCGGTCTTGAACCTATCACATTTTCACATCTTAAAAACATCTTGTGTCAAAGAGAGATAACACCATCCTTGGGTTGTGCCTTGAAGTGAAAAGGGTAATCCTCGTTTGTCCTATCATGCAAACATAGTCCATAAAACAGTGGTTCTTACCACTATCACAAGCAATCACAAAATATAAATATAAACCGAGTAGTAAGGATAGGGTAAAATTCTCATCATACTTCGGTTGAGAATCCGATTCCCCAAAGCTCTAAGGAAATGAACATTTTTCACACACCATCGATCCCAAATAAGTTGTAAGGATCGTACTACTTGTCCGATCAGACGGATAGGTAGTCATCCCCAAGGCTTACAAAGGTCAAAAACAACATGGACTATGGAGTTAACCTTCATCGGGGCTATAGACGCTTGGCTGGCGAGTGGAGTATACTCATTGCGTGGCGACATGTCTCTCCTCAAAAAGAGACCTCCGAATGCTCATACGGACAAACTAGCTTCGGGGTCTTCTCCATAACGGGGGTTACCTAATTTATGCAAGATGAGGTTAATGAACACACTTGCACACACACGAGTTTTTGATTGCCTAGAGTCACTACCATGCTTCCGATTTGGTTAATGAACTCGCATGCACACACATTTGGTCCTAGTTGAATTAGGCAGTATTAGTAAGTTTGTTTGATACCACTAGCATGTTTGAGTCTTTGTAAAACAGTCTTCCTCCATATCTTCTTCCATATCGTCCTCCATATCTTCTTCCATATTCATGTCATTCCATACGTCATCCATTCACAAGCCACCAAGTTCGGTGCCCCTGATTAAACAATTATGATAACAGTTGGCTAAATCTAACTATCTAAAAATATGAGTGCTTCTTAGTGCATATTTCATTTACTTAGTCTTGCATTAATCATCCATAGATTTACATATCATTTACTTAGTCTTGCATTAATCATCCATAGATTTGTATGTTATATACTTAGTCTCGCATTAATCATCTATAAGTTTGCATTCCATTCCATCACATATGCATCAAAAACATTAAAACATATCAAAACATGCATCACAAAAACATAGGCATTCACACAAAAGAGAGTAAAACACCAAATAAATAAAAGCCATGTATATATATATAAATGTATAAAGGACAAACTGTACGAGGAATGCCAAAAGGCTACAATATACAATAGAGCACCAAGGCTCATAAAGAGTGCATCTAAGCACTAAGCTAACCATCAAAAGAGGACCCCTGAGACCTAGTAGGAGCCCTAGACCTAGTGGTGTGTCTAGACTCACTACGCCTAGAGACAGAAGAGGATGGAGGATCAGGCAACACAATGTGATGCCTAAACAATGTGTCCTCCAGAGCCTCAATGTAACGAGTCCTCGACCTAAACCTAGCTATGTCTATCCCATGTCGTCGCTCCCGCTCCGCTAGCTCTGCCTGGAGTCTCGTCACCCTGTCATCCTGGGGCACCCTGGTCGCTCTATCCAAGTTCGCCTGTAGTTGGGCCATCCTCTCCTCTTGAGTAGCTAACAGGGCATCCCGCTCTACCGCCTGCTGCTCCAGCTGAGCTATCCTCTCGTCCCGGGCAGCTAACATAGCATCGCGCTCTGCTATCTACTGTTGCAGCTGCGTCAGCTCGTTCTCGTGCCCGCTAGGGGGTATCTCCCTAGCCTCTCCTGCAGCCTCTCCTAGGCCCTCTCCGCCATCCTCCCCGTCATCTTCGCTACCCGGAGCCTACCGTGCCATCTTCCCCTTTCACCTTCGATTGTCAGATCGAAGGCGGGGGACCCTCCTCGCGCTTGGGAACCTCCACGGTTCCCTCGCCCTCTCCAGCCCAGCCTCGGGCTCTCCGGCTCCACCAGCCACCAATGGTGGCTCCCACCTCGGCTCTGCGGCCATCCATGCTGCATACTCAGTTGTCACCCCGACGTCGTCCACGTCGGGGATCTCCATGTCCTCATCGTCCTCTGTCGCCTCCCTCCACGGCTCGGCACATGGCAAATCACCCTCTGATCTGTGCCTCCGGTAGCGCACTGGCTCACCGGGGACATCCTGCCTCAATCCGACCTGGCGGAGTACTCGAGACATCTGTATGTACTCCGCCTCGCTATGGCCCCGCCCCACTACCCATCTGGCTTGTCGCACCCGTCTCAGGTGCTCTCCATCCCCGATCCACCTCGCCTCCCGCCAGGGCCTCCAAATGACTTGGGCATCTGTCAAGTCTGCCCATAATCTCCTATACCATTGCCCCGATCTCACGGGGCGGCTAGGCTGTCTCTCCTCCGCCACTGGCCATCTCCTACCATAAGCCTGGCTCATGTCCCAGTGAGCCCATGGCAACCCCTCCGGTCGAGCCACTCTGAAGTGCTCCCGGCCCCGACACTGGAGAACCACATGCGCAACCTAGGCCCTTCCGGCCCCGTCTCTGAACCTCATACAACTCCCGGTACACCTGCGCCAATAAAGCGGGCGCCCAGGCATACACTACCCTATTAGTGAGCATCTCGCTCACTACACCCATCGAGTTCCATGGGAACCTACACCCGATGCTTGTTCGGGGCCACAATGTTGGCCAACACGAACATCATCAGAGCCTCCACCGCTACCAACTCCTTGGCCGTATACATGGCCAAGTATGGGATCCCCCGCTCTCCGTCCGGATCTCCCTCCAGTCATCCCCAAACAACTTGGCCATCTCCGTGGCTCTATCTCGTCCAACCTCCACCCGTGCCCCCTCCACGGGCACCTTGAGGATACGGTATACATCCTCAAGCGTCACCGTCATCTCTCCAGTCGGGAGGCTGGAACGTCCCCCGATCCGGATCCCACCTCTCGGCCAAGGCGAGAGGTACCCCTCATCCGCCCGAACTACCTCCAACCGGGCTGCCTCCGCTAGCCCCACTGCCTCCAATATCTCCCAGTCTGCCTGGGACAATGACCTCCTCATCCCCGGAATGATAGGGGAGAACCGGTGTCGTGCCTCTAACACCCTAAGCTGCAAAACAACAAAACAAAAATTTGTTACAAATTTTTCCCAAAAAAAAAAAAAATTGCAAAAAAAAAAAAAAAAACACATAATAAGTACTTGCTTAAATGAACAAATACCTCAGCTGGCTGCACTGGCGCGTCCGCTCCTATCTCCGCCATAGCTCCCACACAAACCTTTCACTCCACTCCCTCAGACGCACTTCTCTCAAGCTCGAACGCACAAATGAGCGAAATTCTCGTTGAAACTATTTAAATAGCTGGTTTTGGCGCCCTGAAACGTAGTGGGGCGTTTCATGGCGCATTTAGACATAGTCCTGCATTTGCAGAGCGCCTAAACACCGACGGGCGTCTCTGCCAACCACAAATGCAGACCGGCGTTTGGTGTCAGTATTGAATAAAGGAACAAAACTTGCAAAATTGAAGCTTACCTCCTTCAAATTTCATCAAATTCAATTCATCCATTCTTCTTATCATAATAAAACATTTTGTGAAGGTTACAACGAGTTTTGGACACAAATTTTGTCATTTCGCTCAAAAAGCGCATCATTCATCATTGTTTTACAAATTGGGTTAAAAATATTCAAAACCTTCACAAAATTAACCACATTCATCAATTCTTCTGATCTATCGTCAATTTCATTCATTCTTCTTTCATCATGCATATTTTTGCCAAATCAAATTAAAGTAAACCTCGTATCTAGTGGTATATTCTATCACCTTGGCGATTGCTGCGATTTGAATCCATGCAATTCGATAAGAGGATTAAACCACCATAAGGACACCTACCATTTATCATCATCAACTATTTCACTTGTTTGAAAATTGGAAATCAATTTTGGATATTCTACTTTTCAAGTGACCTCATACCAAGATTAATTTGCTCAACGAGTTGTCATTGATGGCCTAGTTCATGGGGCCTTAAACATGGACAATCTTTAATATCATCATTATTTTGAGTCTTGCTAGAGATTGAGGCTACCTAGGTTGATTGGTTCCGACCCGAGGAATTATCCATACGAGTCACTAGGAGCATCTCCGAGTTCTGGACTCTTTTCATGCATCTTTCATCTCTGCATATCAATGGCGCCAACAAGGCAATTTCATTAACGAGTATGGACTCACACACGGGAGTTGGGGCATCCGTTATCAATTTCTAATTTTCCTATAGTGGAATTCATCTTACATGATCATGGAACTTACAATTTGGCAAAAATCCCTTTATAACCGTTGGGCCAGAAAACGGTCCATCTTTCACATCACTCATATCGTCTTCAATCATATTCTTTTCTGGTTTGTACACCAACCCCTTTCCTGTTGGGACATAAACAGATGGTTCATACACCAACCCCTTTTTTTCACCGTTGGGGCAAAAACGGTTCATTTTCTTCCAAATTTCTTCCAATTGGCTTGTGAGAACCATTCTCGCTCGCCAATTGAGGAGGTAAGCTGATAAAATTTTAAATATTCTTTTATTCTTTGGTCTTCAAAGTTGTGCTTTAGTCTTGAGAGAGAGTTGCGTCTGATCCAGCTTTTCAGGTGTCTTAAGTTTTTGTCCTTGCATTGTGTCTTCACACAAAGCGGCTCAAAAAGGGCATCTGTAGACACCAAAATCCAGCCACTTGTAAGTCATCTATACCTTCCTGTTAGCCACGTGTCGAGTCATCCACCTTCCCCCCTATATTTTTTTATATTTGCCCCCCTAAATAAATAATTATATATATAAATATATAAATAAAAAAAATCCATCCCTATCTTAATCCGTTTCACAACCTAGATTTATTCTCTACCCTTGGATCCACTTTAATCTTAGCCACACGTTCAAAGTGTCGTTAAAACCCTAAAGTGTGCCCTAAGAGTAGATTATAAATTGAGTCACCTTGATGGCTCAAACCGTATCTCTTTTACTATCTCTCTTTTGTTATCTATCGCTATCTATCTCTTCTTCAGCTAAACCTACCCATCCATCGCCGTCCCTTTTCGTCGCATCCGTCGCCAACTTCGTCGCCATCCCTTCTACAGCATTCTGCAGAATCCCCCATTCTTGTCGCAAGTGCCCGCGGGCGTTTACCCATAGCCACAGACGCAGACCGGCGTCGCAACCCCGATCCAGAAGCACGCGGGCGTTCAGCGATCGCACCAGGGCGCCTTCCGTAGCCGATTTGACAGTTACATCACTTCCAGGTGCCGCCTGGTCTCGCCGCGTTAACAGAAAAAGAGGTATAGATTCTAAAGCAAGTAATATTTTTATGTATTAATCCGCCGTTAGATTCTGCATTCTATTTATTTCATTTCTAGGGTTTTAGACTATTTTTGAGGGCTCACACAGTGGAGCCCTCTTACTAGTTTCTAACCTTTTTGTAGTTTTAATGTGTGCAGGATTTTAATGGCAGATTTGATTGGATGATAGCAGTTGCTTAAGCTGGAGTGGTCCGAGCCAAAGGATACAACGAAGCCCACTCATTATGTTGAGGTTAAGGATACATTCTTCGGAGACGCCACCATATTGTGCCAGCTAGGGTTTCGGAGAACCCTAGCACAAATTGTAATCTTGTATCACGAAAAGGGTTACAGGCCCTGTTGTACTCAAAAGGAGTTTCTAAACTCCATTGATTAATAAAAATCGTTTGTTTTGTACAACTGTGTTCTGCATTACTTTTTATCGTGATTTCTTTATCTTTTGTTTGGCGTTGTATCTTTAATCTACAACAACCAATTTATTTGAATGTGTTGAGAAAAAAAAGGGTTGGAATAATGAAGAGAAGATGGAGCAATGGTGGATAATGAAATGTGAGAAAGACAATCTCAGAGAAATCCTCTTAGGAGCGGTGGATGTTAAATTTTATATAGAATGTATGGCTCATATTGAGCAAAGGCGAGAGAGAAAAGATGATAATTTTTGCCCATAAGTGATTAAAATTTTTGATCCTATGGAGCCTATTGTAGGAGGAAGCAATGATGATTAGGAAGGAGATCAAGAACTGGAAGGTCTGAGTTCTGAGGAAGAATCCGATGATATGGCCTATGGAGTGCAAGTTGAACCAGAAGTCTCTTTCTCCTAGAAGCTGCAAAGCAGTAGGAGAATGAGGTCGAGTAAAACCCTTCAAGAGACTTGTCATTCATTCGGATCCTCTTCTCATATATCAATGCAGATTAGAAATAAAATGACCCACTCAAGTCCAGTTGTTTCAAGAGAGTAGGAGCCAAGGCACAAGCATTAGTGACTACAATCCAAAGTGGTGCAAGTGAAGAAATAAAGAGCACCAACACATCATTTTAAGATATGTCTAAATATTGTAGAACCTGAAGAAGAGTAACTTCCTTTATACGTAGAACTTAACATCCCTTCTTCAAATCAATATCCTCTCAGCAATACACTGAATCATCCTCACCTTTTTCATGATTTTCCCCTATCTTCTGAAGGATTACCGACTACAAGGTCTATAGAAAAAAATAATTTTCCTAAATCTTCATTATCACCTTCTTCGTTCTTTGGTCCATCATCGCCTTCTCCATTCTCTAGTCCATCATATGATCTTCCTCCCAATCCATTGGAAGCATCCATCCCTATGTCCTTTTCCAATCCACCAGATACTCCTACATTCTCTATCACCCCTCCACCTCCTTCGCAATAATTACCCTAATAATTTTTCCCTTCATCAGTGTTAATCATTATCAAAGCTGTGAGTCAGTCAACTAGTAAAAACTAGGAATAGACGTTGGAAATACTTCCTATATCCCCATTTTCCTTTGTGATTTCTTTTCCACTTTTATCTCAAGAAATAGAAGAAGAAGAACCAGACATCTTCAAGATTATGCATGTGGCAAGAGATAATTAGAAGAGATGGGTAGAAGAGCATATTTAATAGGATCACCAAAGCCAGGAAGAGGCCACCTTGATGGTGTTACATGAGCTGAATTCGATTGAGGTAAGACAACACAAGGTGATTTCCAAACCCATATTCAAGAGGGTAAAAGCATACATGAAGTATGATGATTAGAAATTTGAGCACCTCATAAGGCACATTGATGATATCCCCTCTGTTAAAGTACTGAAAGCATCGCATGTGATCTTCGATTCTTTGTATCTCAAAGTAAAAAATGTTGAAAATAAGAAGAAAGCAACGGAGAAAATTGTAGATAACTTTGAGGCTTAGTATCATTGGATGCAACGAGAAATGAAGACCATTGAAAGTAGAAAAAATATGTTGAGCGATACATTGACCAAAGTTACCTCACCTGAGCTACTGCAACAAAAGGAATATGGGATTGCTAAACTCAAAAGCAAGTTGTAGTAAGTGAACAATAGGCTAGACCAATCCAATGAGGAATCCAAATTGAAGATACATCAGCAAGAGTTATTGCTCAATGAATGCAGAGAAAAGATACAAAATCAATAAAATGAGTTTAATCATCTTCTCACAGAGTTGCAAAAGGAAACTAGGCCTACCATATCAAAGGACAACCTAAGGAGAGTTATACTCATCCATTTAAGGAAAGCAAAGAAAGTGGATTTGAATATTGTTTCTCCTTTCATATTGGTGATAGAAGGAAATCTTAAAATCTCGACAACAGCAAAGGCTGAGTTTAGAAAAAGGAAGGAAATCATACATAGTATGAGCCCAAAGGCGACCACTTTGTGAATAATGCTGAGAAATCATAGCGCTAGTCCCCGCATTTGTTAGAGATATTAGAGGAAGCAATACGAAATCATGATACAATAGGTTTTCCACCTGACTAATTTGTATTATTGGTAGGGTACCTAGGAATAGATATTTGGAGATATATTATTATATTGTATAAGGGTTGGCATGGGCCACACATAATACAAGGTTGATTATATTATAATATTATATTATATTAGTAGTAGGCTCCCCAAAGTAGAATAAGAAGATGGATATATAGATAAGAGATATTTATCATTGTAATCATTATGGAGATACATCATATGTAATCATCTTTGTCATGAAGTGGTTTATGGGACTTTACCCTCCTTAAGTGACATCTCTCATCTTGGGAGATCTTGTGGAGTTATTCCTTCCTTAAAGATTATTATTGTTGTTTTCCTATCTTAAGGGTATTATTTATCTCTCTCTCTCTCATTTGTGGATTTTAATTTTGTAAAAGCACTAAATAGACCATTTATCGTCAACTTCCGCTCATTTCAGGTAGAGTTTTCGAGATGGGCTATTTAGTGCTTTGATATAGATTAAAATCCAATATCTATTTTACATTCATAATAAGGTTTAAATAGGCATAAAGATGCCTAAATTACAACAATACACCCTAAAATCGTAACTCCTCACATAATTTGCGATGGAGCACAAATAGGGAGGCAAATGAAAACCAATTTGCCAACAACACCTAATTGCATGCTTAACTACAATTATTAGCAAAAACTAACAATAAGTGTTGCCGACAATGCAAAGGGCAAAGATTAAAGAAACCTAGGAAATAAAAATCCTAAGGTTAAAAATAATTAAACCTACTACTAAAATAAACCTCATCATTCCTCCCAACAAAGGAAGCGTTGGACTCCAATGCTTTTACAAAAAAGTGGGAGAGAAGATTTGCAAGTGCCCAAAAATCCTTGAAAATGGTTCAAAAAATAGGAGAGAAATATGATGTACAAGATCCCCAAAGAGATCACCCAACTCCATCAAAGGGAGCAACAACAAGCTTTAGGCAGGATGACGTTAATAAAAAATAATCCAAATCAACCAGCATGAGGTTGAAAATAACCCAAAACCTCCACAAGTACCTGTTCACATGCTAAAAAAGGATCCATTTAGGAATACCAAAGGGGATATCAAGGTTTTTTGTCGTGTAGGTCAACCTCTAGCATGTAGGAGTGAACACTACTATGCTAAAAAAGGGCCTTGTCAAAATATCATTCAATCTTCAAGAAGGCACAACTCTTCACACCAATCATGTTGAACCATAAGCATGCACCCAAAACTAAGTACAAATGATCCTATCAAGCAAGCATCTTGTAACTATAGTCGATGGAGGAAGAGTGGAGGAAAAAGGTACAAGTAGGCATATTCTAAAGTGTTTGTGTCTCTGTAGTCTTCAAAAATTTGGTGTCCGAAGTGTCGAATCTCTATAGTCTTCGACTTATGGAAGGCATGAAGTGAAGTGAATGCCTTCAAGAAGTCAAAAAGACTTCAACTCCTAGTGAGGGAGTAGTAAAAATGCCCAAGTGGGATACAATGGATGTAAACAAAAGGATGAAATGTCGGGTACCATCGCACTGCACTTCATTACAAATCCAAAAAAATTGTAGAATCCCAAAGGGAAGGAGTAATGTGACTCTTCATAGATCCACAATTGTAAGTGGATAATAGCTATCAAAAGATAACAAGTGGCGTTTAACCCAACAAAGTCCATAATAGGACATGATGCACCAAATAAGAGGAATAAAATGGTTCTCCTCAAGTAGTAGAAGTTGATGCGGAAGCTTGATGTAATTTTGCACGAAGAAGTGTTGCAAGTCATGCAGATGAAGATGTGAACGAAGCTGAAAAGCTGAAATACACTAAGAGACACAAGCCAAAAAGGCTAAGACAACTCCAATGTGTGTGGAGTACCCATGTGATATCCAGGATCACATAAAAAGGGCCATGGTCAAAAGAAGAGACAACGACAACTCCAAAATTGGAGTACCCAAAGATTCCCATGATCGAAGGAATCAAAATAGAAGGGCCATGGTCGAAAGAAGTCTACTTCCAAAAGTCTCAAAGGATGAAAGTGAATTTAAGAAGTGTCGGGTTCAATCGAAAATGCACTCCATTTTACAACACTTTGTTTTTTAAAAAGGTTTCAATGACCCAAACTTCATAACAATATAGGTCAAGATAGACCCTTACAAAATAATAAAAAAATAGTATGATTGGAACCAGCTCAAAAATAGCTTTGCAATGATATGTAATCCTATACTTACAAAAATATAAAGCCTACAAAAAATTGGAAACTAAGACAATCACCCGAGAAACAAAAGAAATGTGAAAATTGCTTCTCCATTTTTCAAATATAAAAGGAGAGAATATTCGTCGAGAATATCCCCTTTCGCGTCGCAAGCTAGCTCGTGACAACGTGAAAAGCTAGCGGGCCACACAAAAATAAAAAATAAAAAAATGGAATCGAAGCTGACAAAAATTAGCACATCATTCCTCCCAACAAATGACTAGTAGCAGTGATGAAGGGATAAATGCCTATCCAACAAAGGTTGTATATTCCAAAAAATTGGATTGAAGCTAACAGAAAAAGCACATCATTCCTCCCAACAAAGGAAGAATGGTGGCAGTGATGAAGGGATAAATGCCTATCCAAAAAATGTTGTATATTCCAACTGGCTAGTTCCATTTTACATTGACGGCCACATGGCATAAATAGAGGGATGAATGTACTATCAAACCATGGAATATTGCACCACGGTCAACGTAACCAGCAATAAAACCAGTGTGTGCTAGCTACCATGGAGGGGTCAAGTTTACCCTTTAAAGGTTGTTAAGCCTTTCCCACAATAAATGTGGGATAAAACCACATAAAGCTGGAGTTTCCCTATCAACAAACAAGGGTATCACCCTCGTTTCAAGAGATCAACCACCCACATCATTGAATCCAAACAAATACGCCAAATATCAAAAACCATTTGCAAACCATTCGAAAAGGAAGTCAACACAACCGCCTTGCCAAAACACATCTAGGCATGTGGTTTGCTCCTCGAACTAGTTATGCACTCGATAGTGGTAAAAAAATGAGATTTTGGTGTGATTATGTGATGTGCAGGCTTCGAGCAGCGTGTTAGAATCTTTTCATCAAGTGAATCATGAGCAGAATCACCAAGGAATTTTGCAACAGTAAAAAGATGAGACGAACATCATGGTCAACGACAAATATTTTTTGAATGCAGATTTTTCCTCAACAGCTGGAAAAATTACCGACCACCACATTTTTCTATCAAAAATCACTGCATAAAATTGATGAATCGCCACTCATTGATAGCCACATGTCCCTTTGTGATTGGAGGACTATGTTTTACGATTTGATTGGTTGAATTTTCAACCTTAGGAAAAACTAACAATAATTTGTCGACAATGCAAAGGGTAAAGATTAAAGAAACCTAGGAAATAAAAATCCTAAGGTTGAAAAAAATTAAACCTACTACTAAAATAAACCTCATCGGGATTTTTATTGAGGATAATTATTTATAGATGAATGATTTGATATTTTTGCATATTGGTGAATGATTTATGTTAATGATAATAATTTTTTGCAACAACTATGAAGGCACCAAGTTGTTGGACATGCTAAAAAAGGATTTAGGGACAATGAATGAGTTTAATGAACAACTCATGGCATTTGGGTCACCCAGATTCTAGTATGGCAAGCATCAATTATATTCAAAGTAAAATCTTGAGAATATGTTCCAAGATCTTGAGGAATATGAAAGTATGATCGTGGCCTTGCAAGAACCCATAACACTGAATAAACTCTTCAATTTGGTCTCCAAGATATTCAACCTCTCAATCATTTCCAATCATATGGTTTAAAGATACAAATAACCGCCTGGCTAGGAGCGATGCAGACTCAAGTACATTGTGGAACAAATAAAAAATGCACCCATCTCTTCCATGCACAACTGGGCAAAAATGTGTAACAAAATACAAAGAGGAGTGATTCCTCAAGTGGTCATTCCTCATGCTGAGTCATCTCAAGCAACAGTAAAAAAATCAAGAGACCCATCGGGTCTAAATTAAGTCATAAAAGGTGACTTTTCATGTTTCATTTTTTAATTTCAATTTCTAATATGGTAGACTTTGTGGCCCAATGGTTGTGGCTAGAATTTGTTTTACTTGATTGATGTTTTATTTTGAAGCTTTGAAAGGTAGTGGTTAGCTGGATCTTGTACCTTCTAGAAAGTAGAAACCCCCTGTAAGTTGCCAAGAATGTGGGTAGATTTTTTGCACCCACTATTTTATTCAAATCAATAAAAATATAAATAAAGAATGGGTGGCATTATTTTAAAATACGACCAAGATAAAGGCCAAATGGAGAAATGGGTTACATCTGGGCCCCTCATTGTTCAAATCCCACCCAAAAGGTGACAAATTAAGGATATCTACGACGAAAGAATGAGTTTTGATTCCCATTGTAGGTGATCCCAAATTCCTATCCAAAGAAGAAAGAAATTAGATGGACGATTGGGAGAATGTCAGGAAGAAGGAGAGTCCCTAATTTCCACCCAGGTGATATGATCATGGAGTCAAAAAATCAGGAGACAGAGTCAGAGAGTGGTAAGCCCAAAGTCTCTTTTGAGTTTTTTCGACCACAAGTGAAGGCAGAAGGAATGGAAAGAAGAAGATGAGCAAAGGTGCTCATTTCCTCGTCCTAGAGAAATATGGTCTAGACACAGGAAGGGAGGCTAATCTAGGTGTACGCCCAATCCAAACCTCTATTATGTCCCCCAATAAATGCATGAAATCCTGAGTATGTAGAGAGTTCTTCAAATTCAAACTTTCTCTTCCTACCAAGCTTATTTGATTGTTGAATCCAAGGGTGGAACAAATTGGTAAATTTAATGGCTTATCAAATCAAGTACATAAGGTGGTAGTTGAGAAATTGATGCAAAGCAACTACCATATACCATCGAAATATATTCAAAAGTAGTGGCGACATCAAATGTATTGATTAGCAAGGAAGGCCTAGGCAGGGTGTGTCAATAATTCTCATTTGGATGTAGTGAAGAATATTTTATTTGTGTCAGTGCAATTACAGAGATCATTCGAAAAAGTTTAATGCTGACATCCTAATCCACCATTAATGTTGTATTAATTTAATTTTCAAAATTCTACCCTGGAATGGGGGCTATATATACATGTTTATAATGTATGTTTGAGTGTTAGATCTCTAGTCATTACAACCTCCATGTACATTTTGATATATACATCAATATAAGTGGATTATTGTCTCACCTTCAATTGATTTCATGTATGTATGACTACACTTTGCTAATTATTTTTTCTATGGTTAAGTGAATGAACTAGCTTTAATTACTTTATCTGGATTTCATGCCACTAGTTTCGTAATTCTAAAATTCTTAGTAGGATAATGTGCATAATTGGTTAATAAAATCAGTGGTTGGTCTATTAGGTAGTATGTGGATATTGTGAGTGTTTCAGAATTATTAGGCATGTATCTTGATGAGATTGGATCTACACCACTTTGTGTTCTGGCTATGTTTTTCTTTAATCTCTTTCCTTCCTCTTTTCCTCAAGCACTTAGTTAGAACTTCCAAGGAGTCAGCCTTCTCCAGAGATTGACCCTTGTTGAGTGATAATTTTTTCCAATTGCAAAACCACACTCACAGTTAGGATTTTGTTAATAAAACCCTCGCTTGCAAAAAAATAGAAATTTTTCTAAGGTTCCTTTTACTTTATGTGTGCTTGTGTCAAATAAGTTCTAGAATACCTTAGTGATTTGCAAGTAACTGTTAACAAGGGGCCTGTGTTGGTATTGTTTTGCAATGCTTTATGTTCATTAAAGGGTTTGATTTTCCTTTTGTGCAGAAATAAAAGATGAATGAATGCTTGAAATTGATCCCTAATTCATTTTATTTCTGATTTACCAAGGTGATTTAATTCATTTTATCTTGAAGTATTTTAGGTAGATTTTATCTTCTTTGTTAAACCTTGCTTTGAGCATAAAAGAGAAGACTAAAATCTATCTTTGAAATGCAAAATTGGATGATGATTGGATTCATTTTATCTTGATTTGTGAATGGATTTTATGTTGCTTTGTTAAACCTTGAGAATTAAAGAAAATAACTAAATGAGTAGCTTTCAAATGTAATAACCTTTTATTAGTGAAAATTGTAATTTTCATAAAGGGACGTCAATGTATTACTTTAAAACAAAAATGCAAAAGCTTAAAAATTTTAATTCTCCTTTAAAATGTGAAATTATGCCAAACTTTAAAATTACAAAATTCCTTTAAAAAAAAATTATGCAAAATTATGAAATGTCAAATTTCCTTTAAAATAAAATTAAAATTTCTGAAATTAAAAAATAAAATTAAAATTGCTCAAATTAAAACTTTAAAACATCTCTTACACGCAAATGAATTTAACACTAATGGCTGTCTAACTATCATTGCCTTTTATGGCTTTTCATCGAGCTACTAAAACTCACTACCCCTACCACCTAATTACAACATAATTAAGCACTTGTGGAGTTTTCTCATGTATCAAACCTTGAGCTGAAACTTCCTCCATCACTCTAGTGTGCATATTTAGCTACTATACTCCAAGCACAATTATCCCAAGTCTTTGCCAATTCCTTTAATGACATTTGTTGTGGAAGGGTTCGTACAACTGCATGGAACTTTGCTTTCACTCTAGATGAGAGGTCTTCAAGCTCGTTACATGATTCAATTGGAATTTCACTTAAAAGTATAGAAGAACAATTTGGATAACTTGTTGGAACAAGTAGGCACATCGGCGAAATGGGTGTCATCAGAGATGATCTATAACATGACTTCATGTTTGGATTCAATGTTATTACAGTATATGAACATTTTACCACAACCCCATCTCTACCTTAAGCAGCTGCTGCGGTTGAGTCATTGTCATCTTCACTCACCTTGGCTACGGTGCCTATCAATTGTTGATTCATTTCTCGTAATTCATCTTTTAGCTCATCTCCACTCTTGGCATTTTGATTTTTGGAGACTCTTGACTATTATTTTGTTGAAGACTATTGGTTAAAACAGTATTAAATATGCATTCACAAAAGAAAAAAAAAAAAAAGCCTAAAGTTCATAAGTCCATAAAATAATAATAATAAAACAAGTTAATATCATTTTATTAATATTTTATTAATTTATTTTATTCTTAATATGAAGTGCAGATTAAAGTGATGAAAATAATAAAAACAAAATAAAAATATTATCAGTGATGTGACCCGATCCCCACGACAGTTGCATATAAAAAGTATTACTCAAAAAAATAAATAAATAAAA
Organism: Wollemia nobilis; assembly: GCA_028583015.1. Lineage (NCBI taxonomy): Eukaryota > Viridiplantae > Streptophyta > Pinopsida > Araucariales > Araucariaceae > Wollemia > Wollemia nobilis. The sequence continues at coordinate 6,543,592 of JAQPPZ010016858.1, read as the reverse complement.
ATAAAATAAAGCACCTTTTGTTTTATTTTTCATTTATTATTATTTATTTTTTCTTTTTATTATCATGTAGTTAATTCAATTTTTTTTAAAATAACCAAACCCTTATAAGTCCTACCTACACATTAGACAATTTGAGAGAAATCACAAAGGGGTCCTAACTAAAACACTAAGCACTTTAAACTAAAAATAAAGGAGACACTAACCAACAATGAACCTTAGAGACCGTACGATAAGCTTATGGCTAGGGTCTTATCAAAAATGACTACTAAAAAACAATCGAAATTTTCAAAAACCAAAATTTTAAGGTGGGTCTCAAAATTTGGGGCAGTTGTGCAATGGTCACAACAATCCTAAGATCTCTGGTCTTGGGGTCATTCAAAGTTGGTCGAGGTCTGTGGGTGCACAATCCTTACTATTAGACAAACTTTCAACCAACAATAACATAGTCTTCAATTACAAGGTGAAATTGTTTTATGAATTTTGATGACAAATTGTGAAATACTTGAAGACAATATATTTTAATTTGATGACACAACATACTTTTACAAGTATAGGCATATTTATACTCATCATGAAGCTCTTTTTTAGCTTAGGTTTTGTTGCTCAATTTTTAGTTTCTAAAGGGAGACAATTATTCCACCTTGAAAACAAAGTTGAAGATTCATATTGAGTTTGAACATCAATGGGTGTGGTCTCAAAAACCACATGAAGACGTCATAAATCTCGATGAATAGAGAAAGTTTGATAAAGAATACCAAAAATCCTAACTAATCATAATATTTGGCATATTTGATGAGATACAATCATATATTTGTGATGATATGGAAACCAATGGGATAAAATTAGTAAAGGTTTAAATCCAAAAATATAAATAAATTCTAAAGCTTTATAGCCAATTACATTGTTTAAAAATGAACAACAATGAGAAGTGGAGGGTTTTCAAATGAGCATCACATAGTTACAAGACATACTTCAAGTGTTAAGAATATCAAGAATAATGTGCTTATATTATTATGCTACGAGCTCTACCACTATCATTTAGTGTTTTGGTGATGACCATGAACATCACTAATTAGAGTTTTACATTTAAGATGTAATGGTTATGCTTGCAAGAATTAATAGAAACCATAATAAAACCCATAAAAAAACACAATTCTACAAAATAAATATAATAAGCCAAAATTTTATTGATAGCATTAATATTTTACATTGTATCATAGACCACTTCGAGGGGACAACAATCCTTTATGAGTAAATATCATTACAATATAGTTCTTTGGGATGCATGTGCCTTTCTTACAATGCAATATATAAATATAATTCAGCCTAACCCTAATGCTCTAGGATTGGCCAAAAATAGTTTATCCAAACTATCTAACCCTAACCCTAATGATTAAGGGTCACATTTACATTCAAAATATACACCCAATAATTATTAACTAAATTATTGTAATAAATAAATAGAAAGGGTTAGGACATGAGGTCCTAACAATTCCTTCCACTAAAAAAAGGCTTTGTCCTCAAAGCTAAATATGAGAAAATTATTGCTAAAGTTGATATAATAGTTCCTACATGAATTCTTCTAGTTGTAATCCATGCCATTGTACCAAGATATTTGTAATGGTTTGGTTGTGTAGTTTTCATGATCATCAATCCAAAATAGCCTCTAGCTCCATAATGATTGAGCCTTCATCGACTAGTTTATATAATGCTAACCGAAATTGAATATGCTATCCTAGGGCATTCTTCAAGCAAGATACATGGAATACATGATTTATTTTAGAAGATGATGATAAAGCTACCTTGTATGCAACAATACCAATCTACATTAAGATTTGATAGGTCCTATAGAATTTGGGTGTAATCTTATGACTATTTTTTATCCCTAAGGATGTTCATTTGTATTATTGTAATCTAAGAAATACCAAACCTTCTTTAGAAAACTCTTGTTTAGATGTGTGTTTGTGTACCTTCTATTTCATTTTGATTTTGGGACATTACTAAATTGTCCTTGAGAGATCAAAATAGGGCCTTCTAATTGCTAATAGTATAATCAATAGTATGCACAAAAAACTTTCTTATGAAATGAGACATGGTGGTAGTTGGCTATATACAACTTCATATGGGGTAATCTTAGTTGTTATATGATAAGTGGTATTGTAACACTATTCTTCTAATGGTATCCATTTGTTCTAATACATCTAATGTTCTAAAGTAAAGCAATGTAATCCACTAAGCATGTAATGATAATTTTAGTTCAACCAATTACTTGTGGATGGTATATCGTGCTCATCCTTAGTTGGGTTTTGTGTAGCTTGAAGAGTTCCTTGCAAATATTATTGGTGAATATCATGTCACAATCATAGACTATAGAGGCAGTCATGCAATGGAGACATAAAATATGGTAAATAAATATTTGGGCAATTGCGAAGGCTATGTAAGGATGTGTAAGAGGACAAAAATGGATATACTTTGAGAGATGATCCACAAAAACTAAAATAACTAGCTTGTTTATTGACTTTGACAATCTCCCAATAAAATCCATGGAAATATCAATCCATACTATCATTAAAATAATTAATGTTTGGAGCACACCTAGAAGTGGAATCATTTTCCCTTTATGAATTTAAAAAATATCACATTATTGAACAAACCATCAATAGACTATTTCATTCCCTCTTAGAATAAGTTCCTTTTTGTACATTGATAAGTCTTTAATAATTTGAAATTTTTGGTTGAAGGTGACACATGTAATTCCTATAAACACTTGTCACACATAGAAATTTTTTTAGCAAGCATAATGCACCACCTGTAGGGCAAGTAATGGCCATCCACAAATATTATAAGTCATGATGGAGTTTATGGATAAGTTTTTAACTAGATTTATATGTGGATCTTCTTACCAGTCCTATTGGACTTCATGCAACCAATTTGGACTTGGTAAGGATAATGAACACAATGTCACTTGGTCATAAAATTTGAATGATAAGGAATCGACTATGGCATTGTCTTTTTATTTTTTATAGAGGATATCATAATTATTTTAGTCACCCATATTTGTTATTCAATAGAAGAGACTATTACTCCAAAAAGTAATTGAGGTTGTAATGGTTGATTTTGATATAAAAATATTGAGCCACAATACATGTTTGCTAATGTTTCAGTACATGAAGGATTTTCTATAATTTATATTTTATATGTTGACTTTCCCAAATGCTTGCCTATGAGGTCTTAATCGGTGAAAGCTAATGGTTGCCCTTGTTGCATGAGAACTACCCCAAATCCATTCCCTCATGGACCACACTCAATGGTAAAGGTTTGAGAGAAGTATGGAATAGTAAGACAAGAGTGGCCTCAATCCCATTGCATAATAAGTACAAGGATTGATATAGCCTACTTAAGAATTTCAAAATCTCATTCTATTGCCTCGATCCCCCTAAATGAATCCTTTTTTAACGTGGTTATTATAGGAACTATAATCTTCCCATAGTTTTTGAACAAAATTATGATAGTAGATAACAAGACCCAAAAATCCCTGTATACTCTTAAGGGTCTTTAGTTTAGGCTAATTTTTCACATCCTCAAATTTTTTAGGATCTACCTTAACCCCTTATTCTAGTATAATATATCCTAGATACTCAACCTCCCTTTGATCTAGAAAATACTTAGAACACTTGACATATTAATTTTCTAAAAGTAGATTTAGGGCTTGATCCAATGTGAGTTTAATGCTCCTCCCATATCTTACCATAAATGAGGATGTCATCAAAGAACACTAAAATGAATTTTTGGATGATGGGCCTAAAGTTTTGATTCATTAGATTTTAGAATGTGGATAGAGAATTTGTTAAGCCAAAACACATGACTAAAAATTCACAGTTTTCAAAATGTGCCCTAAATGCTAGATTACGAACATTCTCCTTACATATATGTATTTGTTAGTATTTTGACTTCAAATCCAAATTGGAGGAAAATGGGCACCATGTAGTTAATCTAGGAGCTCATCTATGACAAGAACCAAAAATTTATCCTTAGTAGTGGTTTTAATAAATGCACAAAAATTCACATACAATCTCCATGTCCCATTTTTATAGCCGAATAAGGATTGAATGGTGGGCCAAGTTACACCAAATATTTTTTGTACTAACTTAAATTAATTTTTTCTTTTATTTTCATAGGGATATCTATAAGGGCGCATGTTGGGCGATGGATTTCCTAGAATTATTGGAATTGCATGATCATATTTTTATGGTGGGGGAAGTCCTCAAGATTGTTCAAACACATGAGAATACTTATTAATAAGCATTTATAATTCTAGGGATTTGATCAAATTTATTATATTCTATAGAGTATTCTATGAAAAATTGAGCTATGACTCCATGAGAAACTTTTTTAAGTAGTTTCTCCATGTGATGAGAATTGATTTCCTTCATTGAACTAGCTAATATCCCCATGAGGGTGTATTTTCGACCATCTACTATGAATTGGATCCATATTTTTTAAGGTCCCATAAGATAGGGGTAAATGTACACAACCATTGACCTCCTAAAAGTATGTCACATCCTCCTAATGGAAGCACAAGCATATCATTTTTTTGTAAAAAGAGATTATATTATATTGATCATCAAAACATATTATATCTTTGGCCTTTCCAGGCTATCTGGATTTTCACCCATGTTTTGACATTGGATACATCAATTTTATCTATCTCAACCATTGTGCTAAGAACCAAAATTCCTATCAATAAAAAGGTGTCACAAAAACTAAATCTCTACACATTACCAGGAATTTTATCATCAATATATTTAATATGCATAAGCTCTTCCTTTATTTCCTATTCCCACCACTTAAGAGGGTTCCCATAGCAAATGAGGTCTCCCTTGTCCAAAGCCCAGTTTTCCATACCATCAATTGGTTTATTCTACTCTCTTGGTATATGGGTGTATATCACCTCTACAAAACAACTTTGTATTCATTTGATTTTTTTATAATCATCTGAATTCTACAAATGACATTCCTAATTCTCAATGGGGATTTAAGGTGGTTAATCAATAACTAAGAGTTTGACTCAACTATCACTCTATTCTATTCGATCTTGAGAGCCTCTTGCATCCCTATCAAAATGCCATATCCCTTAGCAAGTTTTTTGCAAATGTGAATGTTGGGGTACCGCCTAGTAGTCTACCTAATTCCCCTACACTAGCACTACCTAGTTTACCCCTCAATGCTTCATCTATATTTACCTTTCCAAATTCCAGTGTTGGTCACTGCCATTTTTAGGTTTTATCCATCCTTTTGTCTCGTGGTTTGACTCTTCTAGATCCATCCTTCTAGGTATTTATTTTGAGTCATGCCACTATTTTATACTATTGTTGATGTGATTTTTATGGTTGCTTCAACATGAATTGGAGAGTCTCTATTATATTGGATATGGTCTTCACTTACATACAATGGATATCTCTAGTCTCTTATTTGAATATCCCTCTATTTCTCTCATTCTATATGTCCCAAGGTAGGATCGTCATCCTCATACACACTATCTACCCCACATAACCATATAATCCTTGTTGATTCTTCCATCATCTATGATCTCTTCTATAGACTAATTGTTGGTCCTATGGATACCTAGGAAAGATGCTAGAATTTTTCATAGCTTCATAATTGTGGGGTATTCTATAAAAATGTGGTTGAAACTTTCATTCTCCTCCATATACAAGGTATATCTGAAAGGTCCATAGAACCCTATTTAATATTTTGACCCCTATGAGTACCCTTTTATGGAGGAGTAACTAGTTGAAGAACCTAACCTTTGGCCATAAATTTTGCATCTAGAGTTGTGTGAATAGATCCTAATTTGGATGAGTGGTGCTAGGGTATAATGCTTTGTATCCTTGTGCTATTGTATACACCCCCTTAGTCCTACTATTCCATCCAAATTGATCCTCCTCATAGGACCATGATAATGATATTATTTGTATGGTTAGATCAATCTCCTTTTTTAGTCTCTCTAGAAGTTGGATTGGCCATTCTTCTGATGGAATGTAGTATCTTCTAACTTTTGGTTCTCATGTTTGGTCCCAAGAATATTTTTTACTTTTATCCATTGCTTTCTATGGAGCTCCTCCATAATTGAGGTCCACTCTAGATATTGAGTCACCAAAATTGGATGTCCATCTTACGAGCCTAACAAAAAATATGTGTATTTTCCATTATTAACTATCCAAAACAACCTTTATTTGATTGTTTTATCTCCTATTTTGAGTACCACTAAAATAGGAGAACCTTTTTTAGATAACTAATATCAAATAATATTTTTTGGGTCTTGTTCTATGCATATTTTGCTCATAGATTTGTGGTCCATTGCATTAGGATTATCAATCATTCTCTAGTATAATTTTGTAGGCAGTGTCTTCTTATTTTTAACTATAGATCTTAAGCCCAGTATCCCTTTCTATTTTGATAAATAAATAGTTTCCCACTTTACCAAGGTCCATTTACTTTCCTCTCTATCACACATATAGAGGAATCTATGACTTATTTGATCAAGATATAGAACCGGTGACACATAGACAGGGATAGAATGTAACACTTGCTTGATTAAGGTAATACACCCTTATGATGATAGCCACTTGTTTGTCCATTTGAAAATTTTATCCTTGATTTTATCTATCAGCCATGCCTAATCCTCCTTTTTTCTACCAGTTTTGATTGGGACCCCAAATAGATAACTAGGAGTGAGGTTTTTCAAAAACCAAGTCTATCTAGTGATAGGATCTCTTGTCATGGTGTACAATAGAATAAGAAAACTTTGGATTTATCATTATTCACTATATAGCCTATTTCCTTGGTAAAGTAGTTCAATATTTGCTTTATTCTAATTGCTTCTTTAATTTTTTATTTTACTAACAATATGGAATCATAAAAAAATTGTAAATGGGTGATCAAGCTAGATATGTTAGCAACTTTGACTCCCTTTGATCTCTTAGTATATTTATTCTTAGCTAATGTTCTCCCCAAACATTAAACTATAATAATGAATAGGTATAGGGATATGGGATCCCCTGGCCTAATACCTCTTGATGCTGAGAATAGATATGTGGGGCATCCATTGATGATGACTAAGTATGAGACCAATGATATGCAGTATTTGATCCAATTTATCCACTCCTAAGAGAACTCAAATTTTCTCATAACCTAGATTAATATATGTCAATCCAATATTTCATAGGATTTACATAGGTCTAGTTGAATGAACATAGTGAGAGATTTTTGTGCTTATATAGAATGTATTGCTTCTTGGGAAAGCACTGTCTCATCCACCATTTGTCTACCCTCTATGAATCCACCTTGTTTGGGGGATATTATTTTTGCAAAAGTGGTTTTATCCTCTCAACCATGACCTTGGTGATAATCTTAATAAAACATTACATAGTTCTATTGGTTAGTATCCACTTATATTTTCTAATTCACTTGCCTTTGGTATTAGTGCTATGTAAGTTTTATTTTTGGTGATAATATGATCATTCAAATCCTTTAGTAATTCAAAATTTTCCTTTTTATTTTTTTTGTGAAATCTCCAAATTCCTTCCAATTCCATATCTTAATTTTGTTTTTGATATGTTGTAGTCATTTGGAAAAATAGAACATTTGTGCACCATGTCTTAGTTTTCCTTCTTGCCACCACTATTGCATTTATGGTCTAAATGACTTTTTAAGCCACATGATTTGGAACTAGAAGGGCACTTGTTTTGGATTATTTTTTCATACTTCTATCATTACAGACCAATGATCCAAACCTATATTATTTAATATTTTAACCTTCGATATATGTCCCTATATTAAGAGATTTTTTGATACCAAGAATCTATCTAGTCCTTCCAAAATGCAAGTTGGGTTGAGCTCCTAGTGGACCAAGTCATAAAACCATTATCAAGTTTGATATCTACAAGGTGGAGGTGTCCCATGTACTCACTCATGATATCCATACCTCCATATAGAACTTTATTTCCTCCCACCTTCCCTTCTAGAGAGAGAATGATGTTGAAATCCCCCCAACAATATCCATGATCCAAAAATTGTGAAGAGATATATTATATGTCCCTCCATAGACTTATATTTTATTTAATAATTCTTGGGGTATATACATTCATATAGAGTACTTGTTGATCATATTGTCTATTTTTGTTACACATCAATCAATCCTTTGCTGCCAACTATATAGTGTACCACTAGTTCTTTGGGGTCCCACAAGCATGTAACTCCCCTTGAAGCTCCTTGGGAACTCAAGGATACTGCTTTAATAGGTTGTCATATCCTTCTTTTTATTATATCCATTTCCTCAAAAGATACCTTTATCTCTTGGAGGAAGATAATTTATGGCCAATTTATCTGAATCATTCTTTTTATCTCATTTTGTTTAGGACTTCCTTTCAATCCTCTAATATTCCATGTAATGACTTTCATTAGTAACAAGGGTTAAAAATATGGATAAGTACCATAACCTTATATGTGCAACTTTAGAAGCTTTAGATTATTTTGATTGAATTTCATTCCTTTGGAAGATTTAGAATTTTCTTGACATGTGTAATATTATACTATTATTTTTTCATCCAACCTTGCTAACTTAATGGCTTCCAACATATTATTTGGGTTGAACATTTTTACCTCCTTGTTTTTATTTTTTAAGCCACTAAAGAAGCAACTTTTAAAAGTGTATGAAATAACCCTTCTATCCTAGTTACCAAAACTTCAAATTCCTTTTGGCATTCTTGTACTAAGTGAGTTTTCCTAAGCTTAGTCAAATATTCTTTAAAATTATCATATCCATTGGGTCTAAAACAATTTGTAAAGAAGTCATCCTATGAAGGTATTCTCCCTTGGATTTAGGAACCATTAATTCCACTTGATGACTTTCTATTCTAGATTAAAGGAGGCTATAAGTATTTCTATAGTATCAAAAATTTGACACAAAAGAAAATATTACTTTACATGATATATCCAACTAGAGGAATATTTACCATCAAACATGGAAAAATCTAATTCTATGGTATGTGGTGGATTAGCTAAGGTACGTTGTCCTTCCAAAATATTTTTTGGATTTCCTATGGATTTAGTGTATTTGTGCTAGAATCCACACTAATTCACTCCTTTTAGAGATCAGATGTGACTACCTAGAAGTTGTGCATGTTTTATTATAGCTAATCAATTACTTAAAGCTTTTGCATTCCTTTATTCAAGGCTCCCTAGTCAAATTAACTTCAAGCTTTTGCATTCCTTTATTCAAGGCTCCCTAGTCAAATTAACCAAATTGAACTTTCTATTATTTCATTTAATTTATCTCATCACTTATTTTTCTAAGGTAATTTCTTATGATATTCATCCTACTATCATTTTTAGTGGAACCAAGTATCCAAAAAAAAATTTGGGTGTTGTATATGAAAATTATCTTCACATAGAGGTAATCATCAGGATAGAAATTGATGTTTTTTGGGAAGAAAAAAAAAGGTTACTCATGCTATATATCAAAATAATCATTGTGATGATAGGTTATTTTTTAAATTTATGTTTTCAACACCCAATAATTGTTAATATTCATACACAAGTTTGGGTCTTAGTTACTATAGTGATTTCTCACTACAATATTTTTTGACAAAAAATATGGAGTGTAAAAAGTAGACTAGAACTAAAGATAAACCTTGATCAAAAGTTCCAAGGATTGGAGGATAAATCAAGAAAAAATCCAAAGGTTATAACTTTAATAGGTCCGATCAAAAGGGGGAAAGCAAAATTTTTTATAGTAAAGGTCCAACGGTTAAAAGTCTTGAGATAAGAAAAGTTTCAAGGTTAGATGACGAGTAAAGCTTTTGAGAAAAGGTACCATATTCCAAAAATCTAAGTTTTGATGAGGTGCATAATATTCTACAAAGTACTATTCTTTATTGCAAAAGGAATGCTACACATATCTCAAAAAGGATAATAGTAGCTAGAAAGCCATGATGAGGCCACTCCTAAATTTGGAGCATTAAAAGCAAAAATCCTTAACACCTAGATTGTGAGGATTCCCAAAATGGGTAGGTGGAAATAATGGTGGTAGTTGATCATCTAAAGGCTTAGAACAAAATAGCATTTAATATATCATATTTAGAAAACCTTTCAATAACTAATAATTTAGATAAAACATGACCAGGTGTTAGAAGTAGTAGTCATATTGAAATATCCACATGAGTTTTAGAGGGAAACCCTTATCTTTGTAATCTATAAATAGGATTTGTGTTAGCTTTTTAAAGGATCAACAAGTTTGCAATTATAATATTTATTTGCCTTTCCTTTCATTTCATTTTGTATAGTAGTTGGCTCCTGAGTGACTTATGGATAAATCAAACCCTCAATATTAACACAATATCTATAATAGTAATATCTGCATATATATATGTAGGCCTATGTTAATTTTTGGATCAATCATCTATGACTTCTTATGGACCTATTTCTATATGTGTGTGTGCTTGTAGTCTTTACTTGCTTTGGGTTTTGTTGATGTGTGTGTGAGGGGCCTGTGTCAATTTTTGGATCAACCATATATGGCTTCCTACAAACCTAACTTTTTATGCATGCCTACATTGATGAATCTCATCTATGCTTAAATTTCTTTGGGAGAGGAATTTTTCAGCACTAGCACATAGTATTTAGGCCTATTGTGTAGAGGTATTTTAGTAGATATTTTGGCACATTACCACCTTTTGTCCTTTTATTAATTCATTCAATTTTATCTCTCACATCCCTTTTTCGCTTTTGAGTCCAATTGCACCACAAAGATCACATAGTAAAAAGTAGGCATTGTAAAAACTCCCAAAGACCCTTGATTGAGCCAAACCCCATGCTCTTGGTTGTGGCCCTACTATTTTACTCCTCATGAGGTATGATTGTTCTAATAGATATAATCAAAGATGCCAACAATTTAATGGCATACCCGATGGAATCCCAGTGATACATCATTGGTCCTATAATCATGGCAACAAGATAGGTTAGACTTGGTAAGGGTCTAAGCCTACCCTACTTATTGAAGCACCTCTTCATTCACCTAGAAATTTTTTTGTAGAATGAACATTAGGATAAGTCATTATTAAGGATAATAGACCAAGGTTTTGATAGAATCAATCTACCTCGTTTCAAGAGCACAAGCTGCATTGACCTAGCCACTCTACATCCTAAATCACTTTCTTGCAAGCCTATAAAATAATCACAATATTCTAAAACTATCACAAATCTATTTATATATCCTAAAAAATTAAGAAAAATATTCTAGTTTGACCAAATACTATAATTTTATCCAATACGATGAGTAACTAGACCTTTGTGATTATGTTGGAGTATATTACATTGTTTGGTACATGCTAATGTATCCCCATGGTACATTTGTAAATAATAGATGAGATTTGAGTCATACTTTAGAGTGTGAGTTATATTTCCATCTCTATGTAATTTTTAACATGTCAAAAATGCACAAGTGCCATGTAAAGTTGTAATGTGCATGAAATGCACAAGTGTCATGTAAGTTAGAGTGCAAGTGTAGGTTGGTAATTTTTTACAAGTGTCTTGTATGTAAGAGTGTAAATATGTGCATAAGTGTTCTAGATTAGAGAGTGCAAGTAGAAGTGTAATATTCATGTAAATGTGTGCAAATTTTATAGAGTCAAGTGTTCATCAAGTATGCAAGTGGCAAGTAGATAAGCCAAGAGTCATGAGACTTGGCATATGGAGATCAATAGTCAAGTATCTAAAGATTCACATTATTATTGCTATATTATGAAGAACAATACTCCATAAGAAAAGATATTTAATACAATTCATATATCTCATTATCCAATCGTAAGATGAATTGGAGTAATAGATCGTGTATACATTTTGATCAATTAATATTGTTATTTGTTCTTCATGCATAGTACATGAATGATTCAATATATTTACATTCATATTTTAGCATATTAATTAATGTTACTTTATGTATTATAAACCTTGATATACATATTAATTTGATAATATTATTCTACTCATATTATTATTATCTTGACCTTCATTATTGTGGTTATTTTATATTTGGGACCTATGTAATATTTTTAAGTTAACCTATGATATTTTGTGGTGGTATAAGGCTTAAAAAGCAATCAATGGTATTAGAGCTACCACCAGACTCTATCCATATTGATAGATTTTATTGAATCCACTCTATTTTAAAGGTCATATTGAGTAGAAAAGGTTAGGGTCTTTCCACTAGGTTGAAGGAAAACTAGTGAAGACTAGGACTCAACTAAATTGATAGATAGGAAAACCAACTCAAGAATAGTTGGTCATTCAAGGATAAATCCAACCCTGATATTGATTTGAAAATTTTAAATTTTGTGTAGATTAAATATTGAAGCTAAATCAAAACTAAATATAGTTGATCATTCAGGGATAAAGCCAACCCTAACAATGAAGATTTTAAGATTGAGGTAAAACCAACTCAAAAGAAATTTGGTCATTCATTAAAGAGGCATCCTAGAATTGGGTTCTCTAGTAAGGAGGATAATCATATTGAGTTCTTAGGTGTGACCTAAGACATTATAGATACCAAAAAAAGAGTTGCAGTAGAGATTAAGCTATAAAAGCATGATAATCTTCCTACAAAAGATAGAGAAGAGTTTTAGCTTCTAATTGCAGAGTACAATAGAATTTAAAGCTACAACAGATTGAGAAAAATTCAAAAATTTCCTAAGAAAATTTAAAGAAATATTAAAGAAGAATATTTAGATCATATTGACCTTGACATAGGCCTAAGAGGCCAATATAGAAGAAATAGGCCCAAGAGGCCAATATAGGAAAAAGAGACTCTTATAGTATAAGAGAAAGAGTCTCTTATAATAGAAGAGAAATAAGCCCTTATAGAGAAAATAAATAAGCTCTTATAGAAAAGAGAAAGAGCTCTTATAGAATAAAATAAGCATAAAGAGTTCAATAGAGATTTGGCTCAAGAAGCCAAGAAGGTAAAGAAAGGCTCTAATATTACAAAAATAAGCATACGACTATACTAAAAAGGAAAACAAACAAAGAGGAAAGGCCATTCAACCAACTTCAAAGAAAAGGAGAATAGTATTATCAATCTGTAGACACCAAAATCTAGCCACTTGTCATCCATTCGTACCTTCCAATCACAACCATCCATCATATATATATATATATATGTGTGTGTGTGTGTGTGTGTGTGTATTTGTTTAATATATATTTAAATATTAATATTTTATATATTATATTTATATATATTTAATAAATATATATTTATATGAATTAATCCTAGCCCTCCGCCACATCTTAATCTCAACCATCCATCCTCCTCAATCCATGCCACTTACCTAGATTTAATCTTCACCCTTCCTTATATTTTAATCTTGGCCACACATTTTGTGTCGTTGAAACCATAACATGTCCAAGGGAAGATTATCAAAGAGGATTCAATTTTACGACTCAAAGACCTTGAATTCTTAATCCCTAATAGAGTCCCTGATCTTTTGAGGTTGAATTCTATCGACATATATTCACAAAAAATTCTCAAAGATCAAATCCTTCTACCCTAGCCATCATGTCGTCATCCCTGCCCTCCATCATCGTCCTCGCATCATCCTCATACACCACCGCAAAACCTACATGAACTAGATCTCATTTTGTGACATTTTCATTAGCCCCCAAATGCCCACTAGAGCTAGTCGAGCGCCCATCAAAGCTAGTTGAGCATCCACTAGAGCTAGTCGAGTGTCCACCAAATCCAACCAAGAATCCACCAAAGCTAATTGAGCACCTACAAGCTTCTCACGCACCAGATATGTATCCCTGCAACCCTCAGGTGCTATTAGGACATCTTCACAACTATCATTGGCATCATCTACGTAAACAAAAAATAGGAAGTTAGTGTTGCTGATAAGGTAATAACTCTAAGCATTTATTTTTATATTCTTATGCTTTTGTTTATAGTTTTATTGCAGCATCTAGGGATAGTGATTTTATTCTGAGGGTCTCACACAATGGAGCCCTCATAAGTATTACTAATATTTGTTGTTGTTGACTATGTGCAGGTATAAGTATTACAATTGTTGGAAGCTATTGAAGTTTGGGTGGCCCTATCTAGGATATACAAGCCCCCACACAACCTCATTGGGATTGAAAACAACCGTGAAGACACTAACCATTCTTTTCAACTAGTGTTTCGGAGAACCCTAGTCTCTATAACTTTGCATCAACATAAGTATTGTAAAACCCCACATTTGGGATATATTGATTGTAACATTTGAGATCCACCCGTAATAATAAAGAGTTCTATCTAATTTGTGCAATATTTGTGTATTACTTTGCTTACTGTTATTTTATATCATTATTGTATTGGTGTTGCTTAATTTTTTATTCACAAATGGCGATCACGATGGGACCCACAAAGGGTTATCTATTGTAATTTATTTTGTCGCTAATTTTTTTTTTTTTTTTGTTCTGCAGGTTTTCAAAAATTTGATCACATAATTTTCATAGATGCACTAAGTTGCACAGATGCTCTACCGTGTTTGAGGGATGCACCACCACATTTAAGGTTTGAGAGATGCACTACTACGTTTGAGGTATGCACCACTACATTTGAGGGATGCACCACTACATTTGAGGGATGTGCTACCATGTTCAGGAGACTCTGGGTGGTGTTTAGCAGAGCAAAAAAAATATACGTAGGTTCTTGTTACACTTTGATTTTTATTTTAGGCATTTACCTATTCCAAATAGATTGCATATAAGGTAAAATTACATTTGAACATTCATGGTAGTTGCATCATTATGTTAGATTTAAATTTCTACTATTTCTTGGTGTTACTACTTATCTTGTATGTTGTATGCATTTTGAAAATAAAAAATCATTCTAGTTGCATTCTAGGGTAAGAAAGTGTATAAGTAATTGTACTCTTTTATTTTATTTTGTATTCCTCTGGATTGTGATAGATTACCTTTGTTCAAGTTTCCTCTTGCTATTGGAACCACTTGCTGGTTCAGGGTAGAAGAGTTGGGCGAACCCTCCATTGTTGGAATCACTCATTGATTTAGGATGGATCTTAAGTGGTGTACCCCAAATATCTTTTGAGGGCTTATACTTGACATTGGAATCTCTAATTGCAAATTCTAGTTGAATTTATTACAAAGAAAAAGTGTGATTTTTGTGCATTTTCTTCTTGTGTGTGAGAACCATAGAAAACAAGAAATCGTAAAAGAAATAACATACATGCATGTTTTATTTTAAACATCAGTAGTTGTACTTTATCACCAACTACTAATCAAGATCAATGATGGTGGGCTTCATCACCATCCATTGGCTTGACCCTCTAGAACACCATAGCAGCCTGTGGGTAGGATTTTTGGATTTCATCACCAGGAAACCCCTCATTTACCTTTCATCCTAAGCATCATCCTAAGCATCAAACATAGTTGTTAAGTCTTAGGATTTTTACATCTTAAACACATAAAACCAATCAAAAAAATAAAAAAATTATTGCAAAAATTTGGGCATATTTTTGTTTATTTGTTCTGGGTGTTTTCATGTTCATTTCCATTTTGCACACCACACACATTACCCACATTCACCAATCCTTGCCTATTCATATTTTAGAGTCTTTATCAAAAATCTAACTAGCAACATGAGTCAGGAATCCACCACATCCATGGAGTGTTCCACTCCTAACCCCGCAAATCCTATCTTCAAACCACTTCATATTCCAGCCATGAAATCTTCTTCCTTCCAGCAAGAAAATGTTGCTTTATAGATTCCATCTACCATTTCATCAACCACTTCAGCTTCAATTGTGATACTGTTCACAACTTACCCTCCATCAACTTCAACCCACATTGTTAAAATCCACAATTCACCTCCACATCCTTCCACTTCCACACAATCTGTTTCTAATATTTCCATACAACAAGCATGGTTAAATCTCAACCAATTTTTTATGAGTCGATCCCACTCCATCCCCAACCAACAAGCATGCTTCACACCCAATAAAACTTGAGTATCACCATCTTCCCGAGTCACCATTTACATGCCCTTCAATTCATAACAACACCAACAATACACTCAATAGCATCCATCCACCAGTTCATCCACCCTACCACAATACACTCAACAAACAAAAAAATGCTTACAATAAGATTGTCAACAAAATTTAATTTTACAATAAAATTTTAACTCGACTCACTAACATTGAGTTATAGTTGAGTCATCATCAATTTCATCATCATCCATGTCAGCAACCACAACAGTTGCAACATCCAGTTCCATAATCCACATCTCAGGTTACGATACCTATACCACAAATTCAACATCCAACACAATTGTACAAATGCACCAAACATCCTGCAAAGCCCATTCACAAATACACAATGCTTTCATAATCTTATTCAACCATATTTCAAAGGTTTTATGATGCATAAGATATTTTACTTCCATAAATAAAATCAAAAGATCCTAACAAGCCACATGGAAAAGGTTATAAGAAGTGTTTATATTGTCACTATCATCAACAAGTGGGCCATGACATCAACAATTGCTATGCATTTAAATACATTGTTCAAGATCTTATTGATAAAAAAATTCTTTTCCACAAATGGTTCGTTCAACCCATTTTATTAGGACATTGGTACCAACTCAATAATCAAGCATACTAGGGATTCGTAGGACATCATATTATCCCAATCACTCACACTATCAATCATCAAGTATACTAGGGATTCTTAGGATATCGCATCCTCCCAATCACTCACATAGTCAATCATCAAGCAAATTGGGGATGCTTAAGGTATCACACATTCCCCATACAAAAAAAGAGCTCCAAATGTATCAAATCCCTTTGGTCACATCTCAATTTTAAAAAGCTCCAAAGATACCTAATTCCTTTTATCATATCTCAATTTCAAAAAGCTCCAAAGGCACTTAACACATTTGGTCACACTTCAACTCAAAAAGCTCCAAAGGTACCTAACACCTTTGGTCACATTTCAATTTCAAAAAAATATCCAAAGGTACCTAATACCTTTGGTCACATTTCAATTTCAAAAGGCTCCAAAGGCACTTAACACCTTTGGTCACACGTCAACTCAAAGTCATTTGCATCTATACATGTTGCTTGTTGCTATCTGAGTTCACAATATTCAAGGAGCACATAAGCTTACCAGGCTAGGGGGAGTAGAAGAACCCGAGCCACTGAACATCATACACTTGAAAGTGTTCCATGCTTACTGTGATTTAAATATATGTATATATACATGGCTAATACATAAAAACACATTACATTTTACATATTGCACTACACAACATTATATTTCACACATTGCATTTCACACATTACATTTTACAATATTGCATTGCACACATTCCATTTCACAAATTACATTTCACATATTTCATTCACACATTCATTGAGCACTATCATATTTACACATTTTTATTCACCATATTAGGGGTCATTTATTCAGTTTAGACAATAATTGATCCAAAAAAGTCATGTTGCCTTAATCAGGGGTACCTTCAAATCATCATCCATTTCATTGCACCATTCCATAAAGTCACATTGTCATTTTCAAACCACATTTCCATAATCCCTAGGTGTTTTTCGGTCAATCAACTACTCCTAGTGTTTCTAGCAACCTCTAATACATGTCGAATTTTCTTTAAGACCAAGACACATTTTCATTAAGAAAATTTTGAGTTATGGGAATTGACTCTAAAACACTCTTGAATCAAACACAATCACACATCTTAAAAACATCTTGCATCAAAGAGGGATAACACCATACTTGGGTTGTACCTCAAAGTAAAAAGGGTTTTCCTTGCTTGTCCCATCATGCACATAGCCCATAAAAATAGTGGTTTTCACTACTATCACAATTTTAAAATAAAAGAAAGAGTAGGTTAAAAGCCCCAAAAAAACTCTAAATATTTTACACATCACACACCACAAATCCTCAAGTTGTAAGGATAGAACTATATTTCCAGTTAGACGGTTAGGTAGTTTGAATCCCCAAAACTTAAAGATCAAATTATTGGACTATGGAGCTAATCTCCATCAGGGCTATAGACACTTGAGTGGCAGTGGAGTACGCTCATGCGTGGTGATACATATCTTTCAAAGAGACCTCTGGCTGCACATAAGGATAATCTAGCTTCTTGGTCTCATCCATAACAGGTTTCATCTTAATTTACTCAAGATGGGTTATTGAACTCACTTGCACACACACTAGTTCTTGATTACCTCGAGTCATTACCCTACTCATGATTTGGTAAATGAATTCACTGCACACACATCTGGTCTTAGAGAAATTAGACAAAATTTAGTGAGTTTGTTATATATCACTAGTAGGTCTGAGACTCTATAAAACAATCAGTTTTATATATCAACATCCATATCTTCTTCCATATCATTACACGAGTCTTCCATTTCACATGCCACCATTTTGATGCCCCTGATTAAACAACAATGCTATAAATGGTCAAGTAAAATCTAAACTACGAATGATCATTAGAGCATTAATTCATTTGCATTCATACACATTATCATTACATTATCATCCATTACACATATACACATGCATTCATACAAAAGCATTCACACAAAAGTATAACACGAAAGTAAAATCCATGTATATATAATTCACATATGCAAAGATCGCTAAAAATTTATATACAATAACACAACTTGGGGGTGTTCAAGGTATCACACCTTCTCCCAATTAAAAAACAACACAACTTCAGGGTGTTCAAGGTATCACATCTTCCCCCTATCAAACAAACAACAACACAACTTGAGGGTATTCAAGGTATCACACCTTCCCCCAATAAAACGAACAACAACACAACTTCAAGGTGTTCAAGGTATCACACCTTCCCCCAATCAAACAAACAATAACACAACTTGTGGGTGTTCAAGGTATCACACCTTCCCCCATCAAACAAACAAAAACACAACTTGGTGTGTTCAAGGTATCACACATTCCTCCAATCAAAAAACAACAACACAACTTGGGGGTGTTCAAGGTATCACACCTTCCTCCCAATAAAACAAACAAGCACACAACTTGGGGGTTTTTAAGGTATCACGCCTTCCCCACCAATTCAACAAACAACTCAATCACTCATACACATTACATCATCAACAAGTCAATTGTTAGGTTCAAAAGGTTGTGTCCTTTTATCAAAGGTTGAGCCCTTTGCCTCACATACGCACATCAAAGTCAAAAATCTCCAAAGGGCCTAATCCCTTTGGTCACATTTCAATTCAAAAGTCTCCAAAGGAACCAAACTCCTTTGGTCACATATGCATCACATCATCAGCAAGTCAATTTTCAGGTTCAAAAGGTTGCATCCTTTTGTCAAAGGTTAAGTCCTTTGCATCGCATATACACATCAAATTCAAAATGCTCCAAAGGAATCAAAATCCTTTGGTCACATACACATTACATCATCAACAAATCAATTTCCATATTCAAAATTTTATCCTTTTGTCAAAGGTTGAGCCCTTTACCTTGCAAACAAACATGAAATTCAAAAAGCTCCAAAGGACCTAACCCCATTGGTCACATTTTCAAATCAAAAGGAACCAAATTCCTTTGATCACACACACATAACATCATCATATACATGTCAAAAATCCCTTCATTTGTTATGAAAACAACAGAATCAATCACTTACATATCAAAAACCCCTTCATTTGTTGGGGCAAAAATAGAATCAATCATTTGCATTTTCAAAAATCCTTTTTTTGTTGGGGCAAAAACTATAAAGAAAGAGATAAAAAATTCAAGTCATAGGATAAACTTCAAGTCTAAGCAAGTAAATCACACATTAATAGAAATTATATTAGATCAAAGATATCACTCTTAAAGAAGGGCCAAAGAAAATCTATCTACAACATCTTATGGAAAAGGCCACCCTAACTCACTTGGATCAACAATTAGAAGAAACAAAGAAGGATATAAGGGATGAGAAAGCACAATATGTAAGTTCAAGTTCAAAAATAATTAAAGGTGCAAAGGTAAATATGGAGGAAAATCCTAACACAAAGATGACATAAGAGGTCAAGATCTTTCCAAGTAAATCATCTTCATTTTCCTCAAGTAGTATAGAATCCTCTCCTGGTAATAAAAGTGAAAGTGGTATAGAGGTTATCCCTTGCACTTTAGGGTTTCAAGAGTAGTATAATAAAGAAATGAGGATGGAGGAATTTATAAAAATTTAGGGCTTTAATGAAAAATAAGAAGATTATTAGTTTGAAAAAGCTTCCTTACAATTTAGTGTTTCCATGACAATATAAAGAAGAATGTGCTTTGGAGGTTCTTTCTTGCTCTACAAATCATGTACAACAAGCTAAACCTATAGATGATAAGTCTTACTTTGAGCAATACAAGAAGATTGTAGAGATGGATGAAGATGAAAGTATTGGTGAAAATGAAAAAAAAAAAAAAGACCCAAAAAGCAAAAATAAAGAGAAAAAAATCCAAAGGAATATTGATATGAGAAAAAAAAAATATCACAAGTGTTAACAAGAAGTGGGGCTAAAATCACAAATAAAAACAAAAAATAACAATCAAAATAATATTTTGGAAAATTTGGAGAAACTCATAGGTGGGAATAAATTGGATGTTTGGTGTTTTTAGGATGGAAAACATGATTCTACAACCCATCTTCTCTAAAATAAAATAAAAAAATTGTGAATCCAAGTGAAGCTTCTACTCTTTGATATAATTATAGAGAACTGAATAGGGAAGCAAATGAATTCCCAAATGAGGTATTTCAGATTGATCCAGGTACATGTTTAGTATAGGAATCTGTGTAAGGGGATTAATACACTCCAATTAAAACAAGCATAGATATAACATTTTTTTCAAAAAATTCAGAAGATAGTGATTTAAAGAATTATGTTTGATAAAATAGGAAGGTGTCTAAGGATAGAACTTAGCATGATAGAGATAGCTAGTTATAATTTATAAACAACCTAACTTTTAGATCACTATTAAAATTTAAAAAAAATATCAAAGAGGCATGTGAAGAATTTAATTTCATATTTACTTAATATAAAATTAAGGTATTTTCGAGAAAAAAACTAAACAAAGTATTAAGAATCTCTCATATTGTTATAGACAATATATTTATATTTATAAATATGAAAAATGGGTAGCAAATATTTTAGCCATGTATGGTGCTGAATTTTGTCTTGAAAATTTTTCAATTTCGGAAGGCATATGTATGAAATGATAAAAATAAATTGATTACGGAAACTTAGAAGTGAGGAAGATAGTAAATCTCTTTGATAAGGCAGATGAAGAATATTTTTTTATAGAAAGATAAGTTGATATGATTCAATTAATGTGATAAAAATATAATAACAACAATGTAATGTTTTGCTTTTGTAATAGGAGTGGCCTCCAATAGAAATCACACAACTTATTAAAAAAAACAAAAAGTATTAGCATGCTTACAACACTTATCTCCTCTTCATTATATATAGAGAGTATAGATCCAATTTTATAAGTTTAATTTTTTTTAATTGGCTGTATAAAATTGAGACAAGCTTCATTCTATATCATGTATCATCTTTTAAGATTTAAAATTAGGTTTCTTCTTTAAAAGTTAATAAATTATACCAAATAAGACTATGTTATTTGATAATTTAATTTTAATAATTTAAATTATATTATTCATATAATATAAATAATAGTAAAATTTATAAAAAAATAAAAAAACCTTTATTTTAAAAGATTAAAAACCTCTCACCAGATTAAACGCTTGTCCCTTTCTTGGTGTTTTTAGCGACATAAAAAGTTTAAAATGATTGTGGCATGGTGGTTATACGGGTGGACTACACGAAGATCTATGTGACGACTTCGGAGCAGACAACGCTGAATACTATGGTGGCCATAAAATCTGGACAGCCTACTCGGATTCGTGGCTGCTACCGATTCCACCATGTAAATACAAAAAAAAATTAAAAAATTAAAAAACTCCCAAATCATTAAGGTGCAATATTATAAATTAAAACACCTTTAAAAAAAATATTACCAATTAAAAATGATTTTTTTTTTTTTTTAAATTCGCTTATGTAACCAAAAAAATGTTTTTTTTTTAATTTGGTTAGTGTGAGAAACCCTTAGGACTAACAAGGCTAAGCAATCTTCTCTCAACCATGACCCCTCATAAAATTGAGAGTTATGCTTAGAGAATTTAACATACAATCACCACACACCCACCCCCTCACACTCGTCCATGTTGCGGTTTGAACCTTGAACCTCTCACTCGTCCATGTCGCGGTTTGAACCTTAAACCTCTCGAAGAAGAGTCAAAGCAGAACGATTGCATTGTTCCCTAGGACTAATTAAAAATGAACTTTTTAAGAAATCCTATGAAACTATGAACGTTATATTAACTTTTATATATATATATATATATATATATATATATATATATATATATATATATATATATATATATAATTTATTATAACTTATAATTTATGCAATGGTTATTATGTTGATATAAGGAATCAACAACTACCTTTCCTTTTTGAACAACTGGTCGTAGGATCAAATCGCATTTGCATTGTTTCCTAAGACTAATTAGGAATGAACTTTTTAAGAAATCCTATGAAACTATGAACGTTATATTAACTTTTATATATATATATATATATAATTTATTATAACTTATGCAGTGGTTATTATGTTGATATAAGGAATTAACAACTACCTTTCATTTTTGAACAACCGGTAGCAGGATCAAATCGCATTGCCTCCTATCGTAGTGTCAAATCAATAACCCTTATCTTGCCTCAATAAAAAAAAATCCAAAGTGAGGGAGACCCAAGTAGCTCGGGGTTGGTACCATTGTCATCAAGCTAGCGTGCACACTCAACAAACCAATTTAGACTACTACATTTGCCCTAGATTGGTCAAATCAATAACCCTTATCTTACCTCAATAAAAACAACCCAAAGTGAAGGAGACCCCAGTGGCTCGAGTTGGTACCGTTGTCATCAAGCTAGCGTGCACAATGAACAAACAAATTCATACTACTACCTTTACCCTAGATTGGACATACTCGGGAGGTTTCAACCTAGGTCTCCTCCTAGTAAGTGCCCAACTTCTTACCAATCCACCTAGTCCTCCTTGTTATTTTTTCAATTGATTCTATAGGATTGAAAAGCCCCCCAACCCTATTACATCATAACCACATAATGTTATTATAATACTTTGATAATTATACATGTATCTCCTAGTAAATTTGAATTTAGATCTTCTCTTTCAAAGTATAACCATTAAACTAATACCATTTGTTATTACATTACTATTGAAAATCATTTCAATAAATTTTATTGTATATTTTATACAAATATATATTATCCATAGTTATGTACTTCTTGTTTGAAGGTTTGCAATATATGTTGATATTAAGTTGGTATATTGAAATTTATATATTATTAGGAAAAAAACATATAATAATTAAATGACATTAATAAATATAATAATATTTTTTTAATAAGTTATAGATAAATCGTAGTTTTATGTATTTTTTAAGCATGGTTTATTTGGTTAGTGTGAGAAATCTCTACGACCAACACATACGGCTGAATAGTCTCCTCCCAACCATGATCCCTCGTAAATTCAAGACCTATGCTTATCAATATGAAATTTAACACACAACCACCACACACCCACCCCCTCACACAGTCGTCCACACCGCATTTTGAACCATGGACCTCCCGAAAAAGAGCCAAAGCCCGAACCCTTGTGCTGCCCCACACTTTTAAGCATTGTTAACTGAGACTTTTAAGAATGGTTAATTTTTCACATGTAATCATGTCACACCCCCTTATATTGGAGTTTAGTTGCATCTCTATATGTGATTATGTTATATTAGTATTTTAAGTTTAATTGTGGAATATAAATAAAATATTTAAGGATTAAATAGAATAAGGTTATCTATCATATTTTAGTAAGTTAATTTTAATTAAATAAACATATATGCGATAAAATATACCATATTATATGATTTTTGAAGAGTTGTCTTGTTTTTTGAGGATGTTACGTTTCAGCATACTTTTCGGAATGGTAACAAGTTCACGGATTTCATGGCAAACCTGGTTTGGACCACCTTGGACTTTGTATTTGGCCGGAGGACTTCTCTAAGGGCTTGTGCTCTCTGGAGACAACAAATTTCCCTGGTAGAGAATTGGAGCATGGTTAATTATTGTTTTTGTTTACTACTCAGTCGTCCTACTTCCCTGCATGGAAGTCCTTTTCAATTTTCTTTAATCTATTTTTTACATTTCTCTTTGTTCTCCTCTTGTGAGACTCTGAAGTTAAGGCTTGAAAGCTATATTGATTTCTTGTTTGTGTGTTGTTAGTTTGATTGTATTGGATTTTTGACCCTTGACCAATCTTTTTTTGACCTTAGCTTATAAAAAGTTGGAAATCCTTTCAAAACCCTTTCTACCTTTTATATAAAAAAAAATACCATATTATATGACTTATGGTCTCATAAATTTTTTTAAGTAACAAGTTTACTTACCCAACCTTGTACAATGTAATTTGAATCTAAAACTCTTGAAAAAAAAAACTTAAAATCCTTAACCACAAAATCTGTAAATATTGAAATCTAGTTTACTTTATACTACTAAAAAGTATTTTTTAATTAACAAGTTTTTAATAATGTATACCCTATGGTTACATAGACATTAAAATCTAGTTAACGGTATGCTAACATTAACACGTGATAATGCATATAACTGGCATGCCTTCATATTTATTCTCTTCATAAGTTTTGCATGTAAAAATATACATAATTGACATACGGCACATGTAATTTTTTATAAAAATATTTTTATATTAATCATTTTTATTAATTAATCTAAATCTTTAATCATTATAAGCAGTCTTAAGTTTTTAACTTACTATTAGTTATCTAGGTTTTCAATTAACCTTGATAACTAATATCTTAAATTTAATGGTATATTTTATGATTGAAATTTAGAATATTTATCTAATTTTTATGATAACAAATTATTAATAAATTATTTCAATAATTTAATTCAAATTTTTTGTCATTAAATTAATTAGATCCAGCGATAAAGATCATAAATAATGATTCACACTCTTAGTTATCAAGGTTTTCAATTAACCTTTGGTAACGAATTATTAATGAACTATCCTCCATAATTTAAATCAAATCCTTTGTTATTAAATTAATTAGGTCCAAGGTTAGAATTCATAAGTATAAACTTTAATGCATCAACATCTTAATTTAATGATTCACACGTGTTATCACCACATCAATGAATGAGGAGATAAACCTTCGTATTTCCATTAGAGAATTATTTATATTTGCTTACCTTTGAATTATTGAAGGCATTATTAGTTATCTTGTATCTTACTTTGTGGGATTCCTCATTCTTATCGATGTTGTACATGTGTGGAAGGGTTGGTCCTTTTGTTTTTTAATCCATATGATGATGCAAGTTTAGTGGTATATTTGGATGTGATGATGCAAGTCTAATATATGTGAATTTTTGTTCTGCGTTAATACCTTCTAACCGGTTAATGTAATCATGCAAGTCTATTCCACATTGTTGATGCAAGTGATGATGTAAGTCTAATGGCATATTCTAATGCGACGATGCAAGTCTAATAGCATATTTTATGATTGACATTTTGTTTTACGTTAATACTTTTTGGTTTATAAACCTCAACTCTTACCATACTCTTTACCAATATAGTAACAAGCTTAAATGTGCATTGTTAGTTATCTTGTATCTTAATAGGAAAACACAAGTTACACTCTAATTAGAGTGTGCTATCAAGTGCCTCAATCTTCAATCCTCATGTTAATTTAATCCCACTAGTATAGGGATGGGGTTAGGACAAGACTCAATCCCATAATCCCTTGTCATCAAGCTTTCAATTTTTTCATCTCAATTATCTTATGGACAACTTATAGAGTGCGAGCTTCAACTTCATATTTTCAAGTATACAAAACTCTTTCTTATACTAATTATTAATAGATTTTGTTTTTTTTTCTATTTTTTTAAGATAATAGGAGATTTGGTTACATCCACACTATTTTTAGTAACTGTCAAGTATAAGTGTAGGTTTCAAACCATATAGATTGCTTCCAACAAGACTTTATCACCTCATTATTATTGACCTGATATAAGGACCACCTATCACTCATATTCATATTTTTATTGTCGGTCTGAAACGCACTTAGAAGATTCAGATCAAACTATTACCTTTGTAGCAGGCATGCCCTTGAGTTTTGAACCTAGGTCTCTTCTTGATAAGTGTCTGGTGAAAAAATTACCAATCCACCTAACCCTTTAAGGCATAGATTTCCTCTTTCTCAACACTAGCCTTTTCTTTCATCAAATCATGTTTCTTCCAAACTGCAAACCTTAACTTCTCAACTAGAACAAGTGAAACAAGATATGGTCACTATCCAAAGGTTTTCATGGTTAACAATCAAATGACATTATCTCACTTGGTTTATTTTTTTTACTTTTAAAAAGGAAACCAAGGTTTAGATATTGTCAAGGATTAAACACATCATTGTCAAGTTGTATCACTATTATGTGTTTATGATGCAGTATGGTGAAATCATTTCAAATCATTTCAATTCCATTTAATGTTTTAAAAATATACATAACATAAAGTCCTTGTTGGAACAACATAATGGCTATGTTGGGACAGATTAATGGTTAGGGCTTTGAGCTTTCTCTGAGAAGACCGATGTTGTCTATGCATGTGTTACCCAAATAGTCTTTGGTTCTCATAATAGAAAATAAATCATACCAAAGTGTGTGAGTGTATTACTATATATATATATATATATATATATAATAAATTTTAAATACCTTTATATTTAATTTTTATAACTTTTGAATTAACAGTCACACCAAGGGAGTGGTTGTGTGGTCACTGTGTTAAAGTCTCTATTAATAAGCATCATGATTGAAGAAAATTGCTGAGATCATAGAGATTTATCACACTAACCAAATCGAAAATAAATGCGTTATAATATATATAAACATAACAAACTTAATTTTATATTTTAACAATAAATATATAGTTAATATACCTTTGTATTTATTTTTTTATAAAATTAAAAACTTTAAAAGAATAAATTGTCTTTTCCATCATAATTATTAACTTCAATTCAACTATTAGTATAATAATCACAAAACAATTATCAATTTCAAAGAAAATATAATTACTATACTTTTGAATTCATTTTTTTATATAATCAACAGTTAACAATTCCTTAAGAAAACGGGTTGTCCTTCCCACTACAACTATTGACTTCACTTAACTATTACTTTAAAAATAAAATTAAAGTGAATAATTAAATATATATATATATATTTACTAAAAGACAAATATAGTATGTGCTATTCATTAAAAAAAAACAGATTGATTCAGATAATTAACTTGTGATGGAAACAATTAAAAAATAAAAATATATATATAAAAAAATGATTTGATTGGCATGAAATTTAAAACATGCATAGTAATCTTTCAACAAAGATGGTATGAAAATGGTTTAATTAAAATTAAATTTAAAAGATGCAAAACCCAGATTCATGGGATTCTTGATTCAAGTTCTTCCAAGACCACATTTTATCTTCAATACATTATTATTCATTTAAAAATAAATTGATTTAGATAACATTTTATAATTCAAACACTAAAGATACCAATAATATATAACAATTTCAACCGAAATGATTAAAATGAAATCTAAAACATGCACAACAAAGTTTTAAAAAAAATGGTATGAACATGACTTTATTGGCATCAAATTAAAAACATGTACAGCTCGGATTCACATGGAATTCTTGATTCAGATTCTTCCAAGATCACATTTTATCTCTAATACATTGTTATTCATTTAAAAATTAATTGATTTATATAATCATCTTGTAACCGAAACAATAATAATATTAATTATTAAAAAAAAAAATAACAAATCCAAATTTGATTATAAACTAAAACCCTTAATAAAATATTTTAAACTTAAATTTTAAACTTATTTAAAATAATAATTAATTAAAATAAAACTTAAAATATACACAACCAAATTTCAACAAAAATAATAAAAAAAATGACTTAATTGACAACAAATTTAAAACATGCACAGCCTGAACTCACATGGAATTATTGATTTTTATTTTTCCAAGACCACATTTTATCTCCAATACATTCTATATAAACCCATCCCTACTTATTCATTTCACCCATTAATCCATTTATTTTATTCTTGCTGAACATAATACATTAGAATGTTCAAAATGATAGCACTGGCATTAATCTTCATACTCATGGTTCTAGCAACCCAGGGAAGCCAAGAGCTTGGCATGCCCAAACCCACCTCATCCCCATCTTCAACATCAAAGTTTTGTCCTGAAGATAAAGCTTTGAAGGTGACAGCATGTGTTGATATGTTGGATGAAATAGCACGTTCAGGATATGGAAAAAAAATTTTAGACCAGTGTTGCCCAGTTCTTGAAAGTATAGGGGATCGACAGGCTAAGCTTTGTTTGTGTGCAGGAATCAAATCAAAGTATTCCAATCTCAATTTCTATATTTCAGTAGGGCTTGAGGTCCATGCTAGATGCTATAATAAGGCCACAGAAGCTCCTACTTGCCCAGCAGAACTCTGAAAAGATATTTTTAATAATATGTTATTGATGTTTTATTTTAATTATCTTAATTAAAATTATGACTGTGAGAGCTGTACCTTGCTTCAATCAAAAATATATATATTGAATGCTTTGGGCTTTTAATGTGTTTATTTGACACTGATTAGTTTAACATTGTCTGATATTAGATCAGTTAGAATAAACCTTTTTCCAATGCAGTTTAAATAATATTACAGGCTTTGAATGTGTTTATTTAGAACTAGTTTGTTTAGCCTTACCAAACAGATCAAAAGGATGATTTCTAGAAATTCTAGATAGATCCCTTTTCTACTAAAAACTCAAGTTTTTTAAAGTATTAAATTAAGATCTAATAATTCGCCTTGTGTAAACCTCCAATAAAAATCTTTATTCAAGAATAACCAAGTGCTTTGTTTATTCTTATTCTTAAAATGATATCTTATGTGTTATTCTCATTTTTATTATTTTTGGATTCAAAATATGAATATTGCTTGATGTGTGATTCTCATTTTTATTGTTTATGGATCCAAAATATGAATTATGCTTTATAGTTGTGGATTGTTTAAAAAACAATTGTAATGATATTGATGGGATTACTTGTATACTTCATGAATAGTGATTTGTAAATGCATTTAATTAATTAGTTGTTTAAAAAACAATTATAACGATATTGATGTAATTACTTGTATACATCATGAATCAGGATTTGTAAATGTATTTAATTAATTAGTTTTTTCAATGAAAGTTTATAAGTTTAATTTTTTTTTTTAACAATGGGTTATATGGCATTACTAAATAGTGTCATGGCCATATAGTGGTATTCCAATAAAGTTTGGATATTATTATGCGCCATTTGGTAAGATTTAAACCTTGGTCTCCTCCTTAAATATGGAGGTTGAGCTAATGCCCCTTGATATATGTTCAATTTTTTATTATTTTAAGATCAATGTTTATATTTATATTTTATTTTTTTAAGAATTGGATACTATAAGGGGTATTGTAAGTGTTTAGAAAACTCAAATCTTGAATTTATTATGCAAAAAAAAAATTAATGACCACTTTAATTAAAAAAGTTTTGGGACCATGGCAAGGAGGACCTAAGCCTCACCATGGCAGAGAGGACCTAAGCCTCACCGTGGCAGAGAGGGCCCGTGAAGTGAAGGTTTCCTCTGTGAGGGCTTCCTCCAACCTGAGCCTCACCATGGCAGAGAGGGCCTGAGCCTCACCGTAGCAAAGAGGGCCCATGAAGGTTTTATAAATGAGAACTTCCTCCGCGAGGGTTTCACTTCCCCTCCGGTTTCGACACTTTGAAACCCTTCGAGTGGGAGGCCTCCTTTCTCCCATTTTGGATCTGGATACTAGTCGTGCTTAGTTTCTCTGTTGTGGTTCGTGACCAGGGTGTTTTGCTTGTTGAGGGTCTTGTTGGTATGTTCTGCTCTCTTATGGGGGTCTTGTTGATATGTTCTGCTCTCTTATGGGTTTGGCATTATCACTCTTATCTAGGGCAGAGGGTCGAATTCTAACCCAAACTTGTAGGGGTGATCCTAGGCCGTTATAATGTAGTGGAAAATTTTGGCTATTGACCCCTTGGTTGGCTCTCGCTCTGGTTGGTGGGTGTGTTGGGTGGCTGTGTTTCTTTGGTTTTTTGCTAGTTTTAGGGACTTTGTTGGATTGTACAGCATTTATTTTGGGTTCGGTAGTTTCAAATTTTTTTTTTACTTTCTAGGGAGAGGAAAGGACCATCTACCGACCCAAACCAATTGGGTTGAGCTTAGCATGGTGTTTGGCTGCAAAAATCTGACAATGTTTGCTTGCTGGCTTTGGCTCTGATGGCTTGGCTACTCTGGTTGGATGGTGCTTGGATGCATTTGTTGCTAGGGTTCTCTACCAGTAGTGGTTTCGTGGTTGGTTTGTGTCGCTTTCTCCTGGGCTCGGTAATTTCTTGTTGTATCTGACTGTTCCGGGAAGACAGGGTCAAATACCGACTCAAACCAGCTGGAGTGAAAGTGGATTGTTATGCTGTGGTGGTTTTCGGCTTTTGGCCCCATGTCTCTGGTGGGTTTCCTAGCTTCGAGGGTCTGCAAAGATATCTTTCTCTAGTTCCAATAGTGGTGGTGTGTTTGATCCCAAGGTTCTAAGGCTTATTTTTTCGAGATCTTACCCTTCTTCCTCTCAGGTGCAGTGCAGAATGTTGCTATCTCATTTTTCTTGTACCTGAGAGTGGTTGTTCTTAAAAAAAAATTGGTTGGCTCCAGTGGGATTTGCGGGTTTCATGAAATTTATTGTGCAGATCTTCTGAATGGTTTTTATGCTGTGGATTTTGATGGCCGGTATTTCTAGTGTTGTTTTCTTAAACTGACTATTCTCATGAAGGGTTCTCCTATTATGTGTTGTTATGTGCTTTGTTGGATAGATTTGTTGATTGTGATGATAGGATTCCTTTATTCTCCTTTTATGTTAGGGGGTAAATGTTTCTGGACAATTTTTATTAACATTTTATTTTTTAATTTGTTATATGAGATTGAGGTGACTACATTTATATTATGATTTTTTCATATAAAATATTGGTTTACAATTTGAAAAATTTAGCTTTCTATATAAGTGAAACAAATAGATAAAATTCATAACATTTCTATTATTATTATTTTTGTTAATTGTTTATAAAAGATTAAAACAAGTCATACTCATATTGCATCGTGACCATATTTTAATATTACAAAAATTTAGCAACTATACATGTATAGCTTGGCAAGGTTCAAAACTTGATCTCCAATGCCATTTAATCTTACCTTTTGTTATATTATGTTATGAGAGTTAAACAGAATTATAGAAGAAATAAACTATTCTATTTGGAAATATTGTTGATATTATGGTTGATCTTTTTACTCTACTTGTATTGTTATTAAGTTATGGTACTTTGACAATTTTACATGCCTAACTTGTCAAGATTTAGGCCTAGGTCTCTTCTTAAAATTAATTGCTTGAACTTTTGTCATTTGACCTTTGATAAATTTTACTATTTCATTAATTTATTTTAAGTATAAATTAAATTTATCAAAAATATATAATTTTAGTTTAAAATTTAATTGTGTGATGTGTCTTGTCTCTTATGTTTATATTAAAGAGGTTGTTAATTTTTTTTAATAAGTTATACGTGGCTTTTATTGGGGTCATTCCTATCCAAATACCAAAATATTACATTTGTTGTTAGGTCAATTAAACCACTAGCATACATTTTTCACAAATATTTGTTATGTTTTTATTAAATATATTCTTCAACTACCTTGAAGTGTTATGTTTCCACAATTAGTTCCTTACATCATTTTGATTAAGAGATAAAATCTCACTTGGTCAATTGCTTTCTAAAAATTGAATTTCATCAAGATAAATATTAACACCACGATTGCCTAAGGTGCAGGTACAGGTGTAGGTGTAGGAATAGGAAGATAAAATTTGGGTATAAGGGTTTATAATATAGGTGTAGGTGCAAGTTTTCCCTTCAATAGAAGTGTTATGTGTAGGTTGTGGAGTGGTCTATGGGTTCTAATGAGGACCCTTTTGGATCCCCTCCTATGCCCCCCTCCCCTAAGAGATCATTTGTAGATACAGTTAAAGGGAAACAGGACATGGAGGACGTCTTGTTTAGAGACTCAGATATTCATTCTATTTTCTCTACAATGGCCAAGAATCTAAAGCAACAATCATACCAAGCAAGGGTTAATGGTTACCTCCCCCATGCGGCCCTTCATCCTAAACAAGTGATAGATCAAGCCCCGATGGCTGATAATATTCTCTACAAAAGCAAGCATGACCTAATTTGTAATTTTATCGGTATAAGATCATATTTAGGATTTATGTCCTCTTGGATCCAAAATAATTGGGATCCCCTTAGAGATACCTCAATCTCTCTTATTAGCAATGGTTATTATATTGTGAGTTTTTCTTCTCAAGCAGATAGAGACAAAGCGTTTGAGTCCATGAGGAGAACATATGGTGCTATGAGCCTTTGTGTTCAACCGTGGAAGCTAGGATTTGATCTTCGGATGGAGTCCTCTGTGGTGATTGTTTGGGTTCATCTTTATACCCTACCCATAGACTACTGGTGTGAACCGATTTTTGAAAAACTAGGCAACTTCTTGGGACATTAATTAGGAGTTGCCAAGGATACGATGAGAGGTGAATCTGTTGTTTATGCTCAAATATGTGTGGAAATAGATCTCAACCAACCTCTCCCAACTGAAATAGAAATTAACATGAGGGAATTATCCTAGATTCAATAGGTAGACTATAAGGTAATCCCATTCTGATGCATGATATGCCACAAATATGATCATCTGGCTCGCTTCTTCTCGGAGGGTATCACGAAGAACCCCATCCCTCCAAAGGAAATCATCTCCAATAGCAAGTTTACTAAGAAGAAAGAAGATAATCTACTCACAACCTCAAATGTTAATCCCCTGCATAGGGTTTTGAAGCTCCAAAGAGAAATAAGAATAAAAAGAGTAAGACAACATGCTCCAACCAATCAACAGAAATAAATTTCAATAGGTATGAAATTCTTAATTCACTTTAGGATATGGAGGAGGATATGATGCAGGAGCATCCGACGATAGCAGGACAATCTGGCATCAACCGGGTTTTCAAAGTAATTTGTTTAAATTTCCAAGGCAAAGTGAGAAAGGTTTTGTGACATGTCACGAAATCGCGACCCCAGAAGCTGCAACAAGGTGGAGGCTGGTTTTGTCGCGATATCACGACGTTTTTGGAGGAGGCAAGAAGGGGTTTTTCATCGCGATATCGCGACATCGCGATGTCACGACGTTTTCGAAGGAGGCAAGGAGGGGTTTTTCGTCGAGATATCGCGACGTCTTCGGAGGCAGGAGTACGGAGGGAGTTTATGTCGCGATATCACGACGTCACGATTTCACGACGTCTTTGAAAGCAAAGGCACGAAGGGTTCGAAGAATAGCGAAGTCAAAGTTGACAATGGGCTCGAAAGACGAAGGGAGAAAACAAAGGCAGGGGAGCCGCGAAATCACGACATGTCATGATTTCATGACATGTCACAAAATCGTGACTTCGAAGGCAAGGCAAGTACGGAAGGGCGTGGGAGTCGCGAAATCGTGACATGTCACGATTTTGTGACATGTCACGAAATCGCGGCTCCAAAGGCGTAGCAAAGGCAGAAGGGCGTGGGGGTCGCGATACCGCGACATGTCGCGATATCGCGACCAGTTAAAGGCTGCCACGTGGATTGAGAGTTCGCGGTCGGTTGAAGACAGTTTTAAAAAAAAAAATTCGACACATGGACAGGCCGCGCGTGTGGGAAAATAGGTAGAGGGTGTAGATGAATGTTCTGATAGCAACTGTTCTCGAGAGACAGTCTGGAAGTTGCGGTTGCAGGGCAAGGGGAGTCTTTAATGCAAGCTTCTTGGCGGATCGGGCAGTTGCCCATTTATGGCAGACAAATTTGAAAACTCGACCGAGGGGGAAAATCAAATTTGAAATTTTGTTAGGTGGGGGCATTAATTGCTAGAGGGTCGAGACCTCGATAAAAACTCGTTTTATTGTATTCTTGTGGTGGTGGACCGGAGAACGGGGAGAAGTAGTACAGTTAGAGAGACCGAAGCCGAGCTTGGTCATTGTAAAGCCTGCGGGCTGATTTATCTTGATGTGTGTATAATTTTCCAAAGATTTTAATGAAAAGCATGAATATTTTGACTGTGTGATCTCCCGGTCCCCATCGATGGTATCAGAGCGGGAGCTCCTGAGCGTGTAACAGATCGTCGGAGAGAGGCAGTTACACCAGGATCTATGGAAGGATTTGAAGGGAAAGAAAGAAAGATGCCTCCACAAAGAAACCATGGTGGAGTAGGAAATGTGGTGTCGACCGAAGACTTTCGAGCCTTGTAGAGACAAGTTCAAGCCCTGCAAGAAGAGTTACGCAGAAGGCACGAGCCCAAAAGGGATAAAGGAAGTGAAGACGAAGTTGAAGAAGAAGACCAGTCTAAGGAAGAAGAAGAGGCTATGGATCCTGCACAAGCCAGGTTGTACAAAGCCATCTCTCAGATTGGAAAGCAACCAAAAATGGAGGTTTCTACATACTCGAGAAACCTAAATCCAGAAGAGGTGATTGATTGGATAAATGACTTAGAAGAGTATTTCGAATATGAGGAGGTTGAAGACCCTAATCGAGTCAGATTTGCTAAGACCAAGTTGAAGGGTCATGCCAGCATTTGGTGGAGAGGAATACAGTTGGAGAGGAATAGAAGAGGGAAGGAGAGAATAACAAGATGGGATAGAATGGTGGAAAATCTGAAAAGACAGTTTATTTCGATAGATTACGAGTTGGATCTGCTAAGAAAAATGCAGAGTTTGAGACAGACAAACAAAAATGTCCAAGAATACACCGAGGAGTTTTACAAGATTTCTATCAGAATCGGCCATTTAGAAGCAAGCAAAGAAAATGTGGTCCGTTATATTAATGGGTTGAGACCCAGTATTCAAGAAGAATTGAGCTTAGTTCGGGTGAGCACCATTGAAGATGCTTACCAATTTGCTCTAAAAGTTGAAGAAAAACTGAACAGAAGGTTTGAGAGCAAGCAAAAAGGAAGAGGGCCGAGAGGAAAGACTGGTGGAAGAAAGGAGGGAAAGGAAGAGAAGAAAGAAGAGGTTAGCAGCAGTCGAAATCAGAAAGAAGATGAAGAACCCAAACCGCAAGTTCAGAACAATGGCTACCCAAGAGGAAGAGGTAGATCTGGACTCGGGTATGGAAGAGGAGTGTTTCGAGGAACATGTTTCCACTATGGATAAGAAGGGCATCGGGCATATGAGTGTCCCCAGCACCCCGAGAGAGTGAACAAGAAACAAGTGGGTCCTACCAAAGCTGTTGTGGCAGCGGAAGATGCTGACTCAGAACATTCTGAAGAAGCTGAGAAAGGAGAGGCAATGATTGTGAGGAGGACCATGTTGATTGATGAAGACAAGCCAGAGCAGAGGAGAAGCCTGTTTTGCACATGGTGCAAAAGTGTAGGCAAAGTCTGTCATGTTATTATAGACAATGGGAGTACAGATAACTTAGTCTCCGAGGAGATGGTTGCTAAGTTACAGTTGGAGAGAAGGAAACACCCGCATCCATACTGGATTGCATGGTTGCATAAGGACCACAGAGCATGGGTCCGTGAACAGTGCTTAGTCACGTTCCAGATTGGGAGATACCAGGATGAGGTCCTGTGTGATGTTTTCCCTATGGATGCTTGCCATTTGCTGTTAGGGAGGCCATGGCAGTTTGATCGGAGTGCGATGCATGATGGTCGTGCAAATACTTACTCCTTGATGAAAGATGGAGTGCACCATAAATTGAAGCCATTACAGACAATGGATGAGAAGGTGTGCAGCAATGCTAGAATTTGTCTGGTAGAGGGCAGAGAATTTTGCCAGGAGACGAGATTTGAGCAGGTTGCAAAGGTTGATGCGTGTTTGGAGATATTACAAAGGACGCGGGCCGAACAGCTTAGAAGTGAAGGTCACTTCTCCTTTTTACCCCGGGTGTCTGATGCAGGAGCATCCGGCGATAGCAGGACAATCTGGCATCAACCGGGTTTTCAAAGTAATTTGTTTAAATTTCCAAGGCAAAGTGAGAAAGGGGGTCACGAAATCGTGACCCCAGAAGCTGCGACAAGGTGGAGGCTGGTTTTGTCACGATATCGCGACGTTTTCGAAGGAGGCAAGAAGGGGTTTTCCGTCGCGATGTCACAACGTTTTCGAAGAAGGAGGCAAGGAGGGGTTTTCCGTCGCGATATCGCGACGTCGCGATGTCGCAACGTTTTCAGAGGTAGGAGTATGGAGGGAGTTTACGTCGCGATATCGCAACGTCTTTGAAAGCAAATGCGCAAAGGGTTCGAAGAATAGCGAAGTCGAAGTTGAAAATGGGCTCGAAAGACGAAGGGAGAAATCAAAGGCAGGGGAGCCGTAAAATTGTGACATGTCACGATTTCACGACATGTCACGAAATCGTGGCTCCGAAGGCAGGGCAAGTACGGAAGGGCGTGGGAGTCACGAAATCGTGACATGTCACGATTTCGTGACATGTCACGAAATCACGGCTCCAAAGGTGTAGCAAAGGCAGAAGGGCGTGGGGGTCGCGATATCGCGACATGTCACGATATCGCGACCAGTTAAAGGCTGCCACATGGATTGAGAGTTCGCGACCGATTGAAGACAGTTTTAAAAAAAAAAAAATTGACACGTGGACAGGCCGTGCGTGCGGGAAAAGAGGTAGAGGGTGCAGATGAATGTTCTGACAGCAACTGTTCCCGAGAGACAGTCTGGAAGCGGCGGTTGCAGGGCAAGGGGAGTCTTTAATGCAAGCTTCTTGGCGGATCGGGCAGTTGCCCATTTATGGTAGACAAATTTGAAAACTCGATCGAGGGGGAAAATCAAATTTGAAATTTTGTTAGGCGGGGGAATTAATTGCTAGAGGGTCGAGACCTCGATAAAAACTCGTTTTATTGTATTCTTGTGATGGTGGACCGGAGAATAGGGAGAAGTAGTACAGTTAGAGAGACCGAAGCCGAGCTTGGTCATTGTAAAGCCTGCGGGCTGATTTATCTTGATGTGTGTATAATTTTCTGAAGATTTTAATGAAAAGCATGAATACTTTGTTTGTGTGATCTCCCGGTCCCCATCAGGATACCACCATAATAGATGGACCTCAGAAGAATAACCTTCCCCCTATAAGGGTAGAGGAAACTATCCATCATGTTTCTTTGAATTCAAACTTGGGGGTTAATCACTTAGCACTCATAAATCCAGAGAACCAAACCCTTGAAATGGTTGTGCTGGATAATGATGTTTCAATGAAATATAGAAAAAAATATAGAGGAAAACTTGACCTTGGGATCCAACAAGTAGAGAACATGCTAAAAAAATGTCAAGCAAAGAGTGTAGTCGAACCAGGATAAATTGGCTAATGAGGGAGACCAACTAGTCATCCATAGAAAGGTCAAGTAGATTGATACTTACTGAAATCCAAGTTCCCAATGATTGTCCAATATTGGAATATAAGAGGTCTAAAAAACATACCTCATCAAATTATTGTTCAGAGTCTGATTAAAAATCATCATTATGACTTTATTCTCCTTCAAGAGACTAAAGATTCCATTCAAAAGATAGATATAATTCTTAAGAAAATTTGGAGACAAGCTAAGTATATGGTGGTTGGATCCCAAAGGGCTTTAGGGGGAGTAGTGACTTTATGGAATCCTCTTCTCTAGACGGATTTAGATCACTCTACTAGTTGGGGTATCCTCACTTCTCTTTTTAAGAGCAAGAACTCTAGGGAGCTTTTACTGGTTTCTAATTTCTAAAATGCTATAAATTTTGTGGAGCAACAACACCAATGGTTAGTTTTACAGGATAGTAGAACTGGAAAAGAGTAAGTGAAATGGATAGTGGTAGTGAATTTCAATGCTAAACTTGCTCTTAGGTAAAAATAATGGGGAAATCCTTCTTTGGACCAGGAATATATATTTATGATGTCCAAAGTTAATTAGCTTAATTAATTTATATTCAACATGTAAGGTCTCTGTATACATGGATAAACAAACAAGTTGGATCGACAAGTAGGAAATTCAAGCTTGACAGAATTTTGGTTTTTGAAGAGGCCTTTCTTCATTGGTCTTTTAGGATGGAGATTCTTGATCACACTAACTCTGATCACTTTTCGATTCTTCTACAATGGAATTTGGACCATAATCCCCCTGAAGACCTTTTCATTTTGATAATTTTTGGATGGAAAAGGAGGATCTGATGGAAAAACCTCCATCTAGTGGGAGGAAGGTCGTCCTTCCAATGGGAGAGCTATGTATATTTTTTCCAAAAAAATCCTACATGTCAAATTTCATCTCAAATTCTGGAAAATAAGAAGCAAATCTAATTTTCAATCTCAAAAGGCTCTTTATTTTGCAAATATGGAGGAGTTGGCCACCTACTTTAGGACTGAAACAATCACATAGGATCTAAAATATGAAGATAAATTGGTTAGAAAATAATTAGAGTCCATAGACAATCAAGAGGAAATTTATTGGAAAAAAAGAGCTAGAACTGTCTGGCTATTGGAGGGAGATCAAAACACAAGTTTCTTTCATCACTCTGCATCAACAAGGAGACAAAGGAATTCTTTGACTTACCTTAGGACTCACATGGAAATGTGATGGACACCATACCAGGTATGAAATATGCAACAAATAATTTCTTTAAAAATAATTTTACTACCCTTGGTATCCCTAAACTTGTAGTGCAACAAGAGATACTTAATTGTATCCCCCAAATTATTTCAGTTGAGAAAAACCAAACCCTTTTCATACTGGTGGATAAAGATGAGGTGAGGAGCATAGTTTTCAGCATGAAATCAAGGAAATTTCCAAGGCCTGATGGTTTTCCAATTGAGTTCTTTAAAGTGTTTTAGGATGTCATATGAGAGGATATAACCAAAGCTGTCGAAGAATCTCATTCAAATAGAACTATGCTTTCAGCTCTAAATCATACTTTTCTCACTTTGATTCCTAAAATTGGATAAGATGCTAGCCTTGGAGATTTTTTCTTGATTGCTCTCTGCAATGTGACCTACAAGATAATCACTAAGTTGATAGTTGAAAGGCTTAAAAATATTATGGGCAACATAATATTCCAGGAACAAGGAGGATTTGTGGAGGGGCATCAAATTCTGAATGGAGTTATTCTATCCCAAGAGGCTATCCATTCTATGCAACATTCTAGTAGAAGAGGTATGTTTATTAAACTAGATATGTCTAAGGCTTATGATAGAGTCCCATGGTAGTTTTTGGATCAAATGCTTGAGAAATTTGGCTTCTCTTAGGAGTGGATACAGTGGATCATGAGTTGTGTCTCAATTGTTTCCTTCTCTATTCTCATCAATGGCTCCCCCTCGACCCCTTTCCATGCTTCTAGGGGTATTCATCAAGGATATCATATTTTCCCATTTATTTTTATTATTCTAGCCAAAATATTGGGCAAATTCCTTTGAATAAATAAGCAACAAGGTCTTTTGGAAGGTGTGAAACTAAGTGAGGAGATGTTAACTCATCTTCAATTTGTGTATGATATAGGTTTCTTTGGGAAGGCTAGCATTTAGAAGGCTAGAACGTTGAAATCCATATTAAAAACTTACATGGATGCTATTGGTCAATAGATGAATGAGGCCATATCCAAGGTTATTTTCTTCAATACAGATAGAAGAATCCAAAATCAAATTCTATCCATTTTGAGATTTCCCCAGGGTACCCTTTCACTTGATTACCTAGGGATTCCCCTTTATTTTAAGAGCCTAAGGGCAACTGATTGGAAATATTTAATGGATAGAATTGCTACTAAATATAACTATTGGACTCACTGTTGGCTTATCTTTAGAGGAATAATGGATCTCATCCAATCTATAATCCAAGCCATGCTTATTTATAAATTATCTATCCTAGTTGCCCCCATGAGAGTCCTCAAAGATTTGGATTCGCATATGAGATAATTTTTGTGGGATGGTCCAAGGATGTGGAAGAAGTGAGCTCTTGTTATTTGGTATAAAATATGTTAGCCTAAAGCTTGAGGGGGACTTGGTTTTCATAAATCAGCTTTAAACAATCAAGTTCTTGTTGGGAAGCTTTATTGGAGATGGATATCCAACAAGGAGGCTTTCTTCAGTAGAGTAATCACTAGTAAGTATTTGGGTTCTATACCTCATCAAGAAGTTGACCGCATTCCTCTAAGGGGACTTGGATCCATTATTTGGAAGGTCTTGAAAGTTAGTGAACAATTGGTCAAATCTAGACTTTTTTGGAAAGTAGGTATAGGAGACAAAGCTAACTTTTGGAGTGATTATTGGGACCAGCATCCCCTTTAATATATGAGTATCTATATTTGTAGCCCTTGCAACAAAGCCTTGAGGTTAGAGGATAGATAAATATGGCTTTATACATTACTTCCAAGCAAATTGGAGATTTCTCTTTCTTTCAGTGGAAGAGGTTATAAAAATGGTCTATTCATGTCCTACTTCATCAAATACTTCTTATTGATAAGATCCTCAAACAAAGGTGCCTTACATGGAAATAGGAAGAGGATAGGATCACCTAGGACCTTGGTAGTCTAGGTATATTCACTATTCGTGATGGTTATAATGCTTTGCTCCCTCCTCTGTTGATCCTGTAGGATGCCCCATGGGATAGAGTTTGGGTGGTTAAGGACTGGCCTAAAATTAATTTATTTTCTTGAGAATTTATGCATATGAGTTGTCTCACCTATGATAACCTTATGAAGAGAGGTTTTTATGGCCCTTCCAATTGCATCATGTGTAACTCCCAAGAGGAGACACTTGATCATTTGCTTTTCCAATGTGCATTTGCAAGAGAGTTGTAGAAAAGGTGGTTAGACCTCTTTAAGGTTCACCTAAAATTTTGAGTTACTCTTTCTAATATTTGGGAGATTTGGAAACGTAGAAAATTCAAGAATATCTCCATTCAGATAGGTTGGTCCCTAGGTCTGAGTTTCATCTGGTGGCACATTTGGCTGGAAAAAAATTCCAAAATTTCTAGAGAGGAGTTCAATCCAATGGAGTTGGTTTGGCATAAAATTGTTACCAGGATTTTTGAAACTATCAGAGTTCACTTTAGGGATAAGAAAACTCAATTTAATGAGGGGACTCCCAAGCCACAGAAGTTGGGACCATGACAACCCCCTCTCCTAGGTTGGGAAAATATTAATTCTGATGGTGCAACTAAGGATAACTCGGAGGCTACAAGCATTAGTTTTCTTAGAAGATATTTCAAGGGGAATATCCTCCATTGGGAGCTAGAGGGTCTTGGAAGGGCTACTAACAATGAATTTGAAGGACTAACTATCATATAAGGTTCTCTCAATGCTTGGGAGAATGGGGTTAGAAAGATCATAGTTGAGTTTGACTCATAATTTTGGTAGGGCTTCTAGATGCTATTAGAAATTTTAGATCAAAGGCTTAGAGGATAAGAAACATTGTGAGTCAAATTAAGTCCATTTAGTAGCAATTCGAGGATGCCATCCTGATCTATGTTGATAGACATAATAATGCATCAGTTGATTTTTTGGCTAAACATGGTAATGAAAGTTTGATTGGATATATGCTGAATTCTAATCAGGATAGGGACACTTCTAATTGGTTGAAGGTGAACCAAATGGTTCTTAATTTGACCAGCAAAGACTTAGGTAAGGATGAGGATAGGTCCAGATTCCACTAAGCCTTGTGGATCAATAGAGTA
This sequence comes from Wollemia nobilis, assembly GCA_028583015.1. Classification (NCBI taxonomy): domain Eukaryota; kingdom Viridiplantae; phylum Streptophyta; class Pinopsida; order Araucariales; family Araucariaceae; genus Wollemia; species Wollemia nobilis. The sequence goes on along the minus strand of JAQPPZ010016858.1, from coordinate 6,501,540 downwards.
TGAACAATTATTTATCAAATTTTTTGCTACCTCTTGCAGCACTCTATGCCTCTTTATGGGATAGCACCGGTAGTGTTCGCAGGACTATCAAGCCTGCTAGGTTACTTAGGATTAGTGGAAAGCATAAATGGGACAAGGTTAAAAGTGTCTACTCTTCATATGGTACTCAATTTTTGATTATTTTTGGAGATGTTAATCCGAGTTTTATTTATATTTTAGGGCTTACCAAAAGTGGCAGATCTATGACTGTAATTTGATTCTTGTTCTATTAATATATTGCTCAATTATATTCTCTATAAATATGCTCACATTTCTAAGAGATTACCTCCAATAATAGATGATAAACATCAATAATATTATTATTTTTTATCCAATCTCCACATCCATGTTTTTTGTTAGCATTAATTTTATTTTGTGAATCCCCCTCAATTGAAATATATTTTAATCTATTTTCTATAGAAATTATAATTCCTATAAGAAATGTACATGCCTCTGCATAGTTAGTAGTTGAAATTCCATATGATTATGAGTAATGAGAATTTTACCTTCATTATTTTGAAAATACCACCTCTAATAGTTTTTCTCGAATTTCCTTTAGAAGCACCATCAAAATTAATTATGTAAACAATGTTATTTTACCCTAGATTGAAGTAGATCCTTTGTTTTAGTGTCTTTATCACACATGACACTTCCATTCATATTTAAATCTTATAACCAAGTTTTTACCACCTCTTTTCCATGTTTAGACTTCCCATATTGAGCACCATATACATTAACATTATGCAAGAGAGATAATAGTATAGCTCCAAACTTGGACATGATTTTATGATCTATTTTTAAAAATCTATTATTCCTTTTAAGCCATAAATTCCAACGAATAATGGAAGGATCAATCCTCCATAGAATACAATATGCCTTTAATTTTTAAGTAATTATTCTAACATTTAATCAATTCTTTCAATGTTGATGGAGCTATCAGCTACCCAATATATTTTCATATTTTAAAAAAAGTGACCCCAAATGATGTGAGCAAAGGGACAATGAAGAATTAAATGGTTTAATATTTCTAAATACTTCTCCTATAAGGCACATCTAAAATATCTATGATGTCCTCTTATATGTAGACTCTCTCCTACAAGAATCTTAATTTGAACTGTTATTCAATGGAATGTTGAGGCCTTAGGAAGAGCCTCCAATCCAAAAATTCTTCCAAGGAAAATATTTGAGAGTAAGGAATTTTTATTGCTCTAAATTCTCATATCCCAACTTGTTCAAGTATCCACTATCTTTTGATAGATTCTAAACCATCTCATCCTTTTGTGTAAAAATTGGCAAATAAAACTCTTGAAGTATCTTTTGAATTTTATTTACAATTTGTTTGATTTCCTCTTCTTCAACCAAGTTACTAATATAAATCCATGATCAAGAGTTGTTACTTATATTAATATAGGATTTTACCTTTGGATCTTTACAAGCTAAGCATGCATGAGCTAATGGTTTTCATTTTGAGTCAGATATAAGAGGACAATGCTTCAACTAAGCACCAAACCAAATATTTGCATAATTCCCCTCATTACCTAACCATCTAATATATTTCTTTATCAATTTCAAACTATATATTATGAGGTTCCATGTTCATGATCCTTTTGGGTAGGGTTATTTTTCACAATAATTTCAGTGTATCAAGAGAACTATATTTTTTAGAACTAATATTTTTACCCAAATATATCCTTGATCTATGAATAATATCCAACCAAGCTTTGTCCCTAATGTGAAACTCATAAGTCTGCAATTTTTTAAGCTTGCTTCTCCTATATTCTTTCCTTTGCAAACCCTATTCCACTTACAAAGAGGAAACCTAAATTTTCCCCCGCATCCTTTTCAAATAAAGTCCCTTTTATTTTATCAATTTCTAATATTATGTCTACTGACAATCTTAAAAGTGACATCATATAAATAGGGATGGATTGAAATGTAGTGTTTATGAGTTGTAGCCTTCTTGCTATGGTTAAGAACTTACCTTTCCAACCTACCAAACAAGCTTTCATTCTATCCAAACATGAGACCTAAAGCTCTTTTTTATTTCCTTTATGATACAAAAGGAATACCCAAGTAGGTTGATGGAAAATTTTCAATTTTAAACCCTAAAATATTCACAAAAATTCATTGTAAATCTACGACAATGTTAAAAAAAATCCTGGATTTTGTAGTATTAACCAATTGTCCAATAGCCTTCTCATAGCATAATAATATTGATTTAAACTCCATGGCCTCATTAACTAGGGGATGGCCTAAAATAAGAGTATCATCAACAAATTGAAGATGATATTCAAAGTGATCATTTTTTGCAACTTCAACACCTTTTATTTTTCCTTCCCTTTTTACCTTTGAGAAAGTTCTTCTAATGCCTCTAAAAGAATAATAAATAGATAAGGATATAGTGAATCACCTTGTTAATTTCCACAAGATGAATTGAAGTAAACAGCATGAGAACCATTGACAAAAATAGGATATTTTGTAGTGTTATAACAATATTAAATCCATTCACACTGATTGTAATCAAAACCAAACTTTTTAAGAATATCATGTAGAAAAATCCAAGAAACCCTATCATATGCTTTATTCATATATAATTTTATAAGAATACCTAGTTTTTTCATGGAACAAAGAGAATTTATGGCCTCTTGTGGGATGATTATACCATAAACAATTTTTTACCATGAATAAAACCATCTTTTTCCTCTGAGGTAACACAATCTAGAATATCTCTCAACCTATTTTCCATAGTTTTTCAAATAATCTTATAAAGTATATTACAAGGGCTTGTTGGACAAAAATTATCAAAATATTTTATGTTGTCCTTCTTGGAAACCAAAATAATAAAAGTGGCATCGATATCACTTGTTATAGCCTTCCTTTTTTGGGCTACTTCAACCACAACTCATATATCACTCTTTAATAAATTCCAAAAAAAAAAAAATTGTAGGAATTCCATCAGGACAAGGCGCCTTGTTAGGATGAAAAGAGAAAATTGCTTCAAATAGCTCCTCTATAGATGTCTTCTTCATCAAGATTTTATGTTATCCCTATGTGATAGTTGATGAAATAGTTTCTAAAAATTTATCTTGTGCCTCCTTATCTTGCCTAGTATCTAACAAAATATTTTTGAAATAATAAATTTCTTCCTTATATATTCTTCTTCCTCAATATTTCTTCCATTTGAAGTTTAAATATTTTTTATGGGGCACAAAAAAATGTGTTTTTGTTGTAGCATGAAAAAAATTGTATTTCTATATCCTTCATTAAGCCATTTTTCCTTAGATTTTTGGAACCAATATGACTTTGCCTTTTTTAATGCTTTATGATTATCAAAAAGTAATTATTTTTCTTTCACATAAGAATATGATCCATTCCATTAGTTTCTATTCTCTTGTAAATTTTTGAGCTTGGATTTAATTTCTTTCTTTTCTTTAAAAATCTTACAAAAATATTTGTCATTCCAAATCTTCATGTGATCCTTTAAATAGTTAATATTTTGAACAAACCTATATATATATATTCCCAACCGATCACGCATCAACAATTTATTGATGATATGTTATTGGCAACCAAAGCATCAATTCTTGAAGTAAGGGCAATCAAGAATATCCTAGTATCCTACAAGCTTGTTGTTGGACAAAAGGTTAATTTTCATAAAAATAAACTGTATATCATGAATACTCCCATTGATAGACAACAAATGATTTCCAGAATCCTGGGATGCAGTATATCAAGCCTTCCTTCCACCTATCTAGGTATGTCCCTTTTCCATGGTAAACATCTTGAAAATGTGTGGAACAACATCTTGGAGAAAATTTGGAAAATTTTGGCTGGGTGGAAAGGTTGTCTTCTCAACCACGCAGCGAAAGTGACTCTTGTCCAAGCTTGTTTGCAAGGTGTTCTGACGTATTTCTTGTCCGTATTTAAAGCTCTAGCTTCTGTCTGCAAGAAGATTGAACAGATAAAAATGAGATTTCTCTAGTCAATAAGCAAAAATACCAATAGAATTCCCCTGGTTGCTTGGGACAAAATTTGCTTGAAGAAAAATCAGGGAGAGTTGGGTTTCAAGAAAGCTAGTCATTCTGCTATCATTAGAAAGCAAGGTTGGAGAGTTATACGAAATGAACAGGCTAGCTAGATAAATATTATAAAGGATAAATATTTGTAGCAGCGAGACTTTCTAAGTGATGAACCGCTTCCGGTTGGATCACATTTTTGGAACTTTGTGATTAATACGAGATCCATCCTAAAATTTGGGCTTAGGTGGCAGCTGGGAAATAGAATATATATTGACTTCTAGGAGGATAGATGGCTCAACAATCACCCTCTGGTCAGTTATGCTAGTCTCTCCTACATCAAGCCAATCACTGATCGCTTGTTTGGTTCTAAGGTATGTAATTTCTTTTCTAGAAACTATAACGGAGCCATATGGAAGCCCTTTCCCTCTGTCAACATCAGCATTGCCCAATACTCTACTTTTTCTATTATTATTGGTTTGTTGCACACCACTATCATTACTAGTAACCCAAATGCTTTAGACTCTCCGTTCTAGCACCTTTGTGAGGATGGGCTTTATACCGTTAAGTTTAACTACTATGCCCAAACTAGAGAAGTCAAATCCTGACCTGAATTTAAGACTGTCTGGTTGAAAAGTCTAATCCCTAAAGTTACCCATTTTCTTGGCTTTCTTCTTTAAACAAAATCTTGACCATTGACAATATAATACAAAGATACCTAATACTCCCTAATCATTGTATCCTCTATAAAAATAGTTGGGAATATGTGATCCATATCTTTCTTGGGTGCTCATTATTTAATGAAGTGGTGTCTTCCTTTCTCAAGTCGACCAACATGTCTTGGGTGTACCCAAAAACTCTTATTGATGCCTACCATAAGTGACCAAATCCATTTCTAAATCTAAAAATATGTGCTTTTTGGGCATATGGTTTTCCTCATTTTTTGTGGCAGATATGGTTGGAAAGGAACAAAAAAAAAATTGGTGCTGCTGCAAAAGATGCCAAACCAGTGTTCTTCCAAAATCTGTCGTTTTCCATTGACAATGCTAATCTCATCCAAGCTGAAATGCCAAAGAACCAATGGGAATTATCCATTTTCAATACTCTAAAATTTTAGATTGGCACCCCCCTAGGGTCCTCCAAAAGTTGACAGGTCAATGGTGAAATGGATTCCCCCGCATTGTGGATGGTTCAAGCTCAATGTTGATGGAGCTTCAAAGGGAAACCCTGGGAGGACTGGAGGAGGTGGTCTCTTCAAAAATAGTTAAGGTAAATTCCTGTGTACGTTTGTTGAATCCATGGGTAGTCAAACCAATAATTTTGCTGAAGCCCATGCATTATACCTTGGCATCCTCATTTGCAAGAAATTTTTGTTTGAAATACTTATCATAGAGAGTGATTATATGAAAATCATTTGATGCATCCAAAAATATCAGCTTCCTACTTGGATCATATTCAACACTTTCCAAGAAAGCTTGAATATAATTGAAGGCATTAGACATGTTATACTTTAGCATGTTTACCGAGAAGGAAACAAAGCTACTAACCTCCTTGCCAATCAAGGAGTTGAACAGGATAACCTCCAAGTCTGGTATGACAATTTCCCTCAATGTATTGTGGCCCACACTTGTGTAAATAGAAATCTTAATCGTTAACTGGTTGATGGTGCTAATGTGGCTGATTTGGGGCCTAGTGGTTGGATATGGTTTGTCTGACATGGATGCCACACATATCCCCTTTTCCTTATGTGGTTGTGGAAATATTAATCTTTAACTGGTTGTTGGTGCTGATATGGTTGATTTAGGGCCTAGTGGCTGGACATGGTTTGTCTGACATGGACCAGAATTGAACCTTGCCAAGCCAATGTAGTAATATTGGTTGCTTAATATTTTACTAGTTTTTGGTACCGATCTGTCTAATTTGGGGATTAGTGGTTGGACATGGTTTGTCTGACATGGATACCAACACATATCCCCTTTTCATTTTTCCATGATTTGGGGCCTATTGTCTAACATGGTTTGTCTGACATGGATGTCAGCATATATCCCCTAGAGCATGTTCAACATTGTTCAAGAAATCTTGAAGATAATTGAAGGCATCAAACATGTTACAATTCAGCATTTTTACCAATAAGAAAACAAAGTTGCTGACCTCCTTGCCAATTGAACAAGATAACCTCCAAGTTTGGTATGACAATTTCTCTCAATGTATTGTGGCCCACACTGATGCAAATAGAAATATTAATTTTTAACTGTTTGTTGGTGCTGATGTCGCTGATTTGGGACCTAGTGGTTGGACATGGTTTTTCTGACATGCATACCAACACATATCCCTTTTCCCCTTATGTGGTTGTGTAAATATTAATCTTTAACTGGTTGTTGGTGTTGATGTGGTTTATTTGGGGCCTAGTGGCTAGACATGGTTTGTCTGATATGGACCAAAATTAAACCTTGCCGAACCAATGCAGTAATCTTGGTTGGGCCTTCGGTAGTTTTTTTTTTCCTTTTGGGTACCGTTGCTATATTTTGGACCCTTGTTCCTTTTTGTTTTTGTCTGCACCTTCTTTATGGTTTAAATTTGATTGATTTGTTTCCCTTTGGGGTTTTTTGTTTTCAGTTCAGTTAGTTCACTTCTGGCTAGTTGTCTTTGTTGTATTTGTGTAAAAGGTTTTGAGACATTTCAAAACCATTTTTATCAACCAATCAAATATATATATATATATATATATATATATATATATATATATATATATATATATATATATATATATTATCCTTCAAAATTTTCCTCATTTCACTATTACATAAACATTTGGAAGAAATTAGGGTCTTTGAGCCACACAGATTGTAAGCTAAATGGCTTTGGATGATCATTATTGGGTAAATTACAATTCAAAAGAATGGGTTTGTGATCCAAGCCTTCTCATAATAAAATATTTGGAGAGATTATATACTTTGTTTGCAACCATTTTTTGGATAACAAGAATCTATTAAATCTTTTTGCTATATGATTTTTCCCAATACATCTATTATCCCATGTATATTTAAAACTTGAAGGATACCAAAGACCATTTATATTGACAAATAAAGAAAAATATGACATTGATTTGGACTATCCTAGAATATTACCCTTCTTTTCCAAAGGAGATAGAACTCACCCCCCTAGAATCCATAGATCACAATGAAAATTTGTTGTGTTTGACAAAAATATTCTAAGGTCCTTCCAACATCTTTCATGAGGAGTAACTATAGTTGGAGCATATACATTTATAACCCCAACTTTGGTATTTTCCTCTTTCTTGCAAAATAGTCTAACGACCCAATTACTTTTTGCTTCTAATAATTACCCATCCCATTTGTGTTTGTCCCATATTGTTGCAATATCACCAGAAGCTCTTGTAGAAGAAACTACTAGATAATCACCCATATTGCAAATATTTTTAGAAGCATCCTTACATTACTCACTACTTAATATTCATTTCTTAATAACTCTTTTTTAGAGTTTTATTCATACCCCTAATATTCCATGATACCATTTTTATTGTCATCATTTTTATTTTTATTTTTATTTTTATTAGTGGCTTTAATTCCACTTCTTGTTAACACCTATAATATTTTTATTTGGCTTTCCAAGTTGATATCCCTTTGAGTTTATTTTTCTCTTTGTTAATTCTCTGATGGCCTTCCTCTCATTTTTTCATCTTTACCAACACTCTTATATTTATTTTTCCATAATGAGACTTATCTTCTAAATATTTATGTTGCCCTAAAGAATCTAAAATGCAAGAAATAACCTTATAAATAGTTTATTCCTTATGTTGCATCGAAAACCCTATAGTGCATAGATTATCCTTCATGGTCTTTACTTTCTTATGCTACAATGGAAACCCTAAATTTCCTTAAATATCCTCTATATGTTTTTCTTTATTGTGTTGCTCATGAAATCCTAAAGTAAAATGAGTACACTTTATACTATTTCATTTTTATTTGAAGGAATATGTATACTACATGAGTAAAATGAAGATGATTTACCTGGATTAACCTTGCTACACTTTTACCCTCAAGAAGACTAGATAGTCGTAGATAGGATATATCCCCCATGCATTAGTGGGTAGGATAAGGTAGTGTAATAACACTATATATACCCTCTCGAGGGTATCTCTGAACATGTTGAGTATTTTGCTAATATAGGTTTGGCACACTGTGGTGCTCCATTGGTGCTCATGCTCTTTTGTGCTCATTTGTGTTCCCTTTTGTGTTCTTTTAATAATTTTAAAATAATTGTGTATGGTTCATGCTATTTTTAGGATACTTGTGATATTTTGGAGGAGGAATTATCCTATGTGGTATCAAACCTAAGTTTAAAAGGGGCAAAGTGGGTATAATTTTTTTCTTTCTCCTTTGTATCTGTCTCCATTTTGAGTTTTAGATTTTTCACCCACCATATGCTCTCACCTCACCCTTGTGGATCTTGGTGATCAAAAAGTGGTAAACCGATATTTTCTATTTTTTAAGGTTTTATAATCTCCATTGATTGTATGCTCTCACCTCACCTTTGTGGATCTTGGTGATCAAAAAATGGTGCACCTATCCTTTATATCCTATCCTTTCTATATTTTTTGGTTTTTAGTTTTAGCTCATGAAGAAAAAAAAAAACATTTTAGTTTTAGCTCACGAAAAAAAAAACATTTCAGTTTTAGGAGAAAAAATAGTATTTCAGTTTTAACCAAAAAAAAAAAACAATATTTTAGTTTTAGGGGAAAAAATACAGTATTTCAGTTTTAGCTATCAGTTTGGGAAAAACGACATATTGACACCCCACCTTCTCAATTGTAATGCTGGAGACAACAAACTAAAAAACCCCAAGCACATTCTCCTTTAAATCCTCCCCTCCCCCTTCTCCAAGTCAATCCTAACTTCTTAAGCACCCTTTCTATCTCTCTACTTGTTGAGCATGCAAATGATACATTGTCAAGGGTATGTCAACATACATGGAACAAATATTTTTTCCCTCTTGAAAGGAAAAAAATTTTCCTCCAATATTCTGGTATGCTAGGTCTTGGCCAATGTGGATAGACTTAAAGGTCATTTATAATTTTTCCTTTAAGGGACCTTTGCTGGTTCTAACGAAGAATGAAACTGCTTGGACACAAAGCTTTATGAACAAACACTTGACTTTCTAAAAATAACTCCACTATGTTGATATTCAAACAAATATGAGCTGAGTGGAATTAAAATTGGGCAAAAAAAGATAAAGTTTAAGCATCGTGAACTATGATTACCCAATCTATATTGTTCATTGCAATTAAAATATATCACATATATAATGCCAATGATTATATTGAAGCTATCTAAAATTTTTAAAATGCACTACAAAAGTAGCTTCAATACTTTGAATGAAAACTAGTCTAATCATAATCTAGATAAGTTTCAAATAAAATTCAAAGATTGAAGGGTGAAAGGAAATATAAAATAAAACAAGTTGAGACTATCCTGAACTCCCACTTTGGTCTGGCAAAGCAACAAACCCAAACTAAACCAATCTCAACTCGACCAGTATTCACACAACCTGAGGTCTAAGATGGTGCAATATTCAAAGAAGCAATATATTATGAAATGAACTAAGTGCAGGAAAAAGTATTTAATATTAAAAGATAGTCATTAAGGACATTCTTCAGATTTTCCAACTTCAGTAGATTACAAGAGTATAGCTCAGAAAACCAAAGCAACTTGGTTCAGAAATACCATCCCACTACAAAGGAAAAAGAATAAGAAATCTAAAAATGGGGCTAGCTAATAGATGGTTTCTGACCCTTGTAACAGGCTAGTGAGACAATATTTATACAATTTTTGGCCTTCACCTAGCATTACATTTTGCAATTAATTATCATCTAATTCTAGGGTGTGCCTATTAAAATTAAATTTCCTGCCATACTACAGTCATGCTTCCATTCATTACACACTACTTTGGCCATGCCTCATAATGTCTTCATCTATAGTGAGCCCTGCAATGACCACACTTCATTAAATTTTAATTTGCACGATGATCAAAAATCCTGGAAATGCCATGCTTCATTAACTTCTCTATCTTGCATATTTCACGGTTGTACTTGCCCTACTTGCATTGAAAGTTCATGTCTACCATATTTAATTCAGCCACCAACAAATTATAATCAATTTAATTTTTTAATTTTCCTAAGGTTTTGAATCATTTGAATTTTCTTAATTTTTCAATTTTTTGTTTTTTATTTTTTACTTTTAAATATCCTTAAGGTTTTGTGCTTTTAAAATAGGGCAAAATATTATATTCAACATTCAATTCTAATACCACCTCCTTTTTTTATATATCACGGTCATGTTGCATATAAAGAAGATCCCATGGCCACGCTCCAAAATTGAAAATGACCCAAGTCGATAGAGGTGACCGTGAATTCGCAAAAAATTGCGGCTTTGAGCAAACTTGCAATTGTAGGATTCCTCATTTTTTCCTATCCAGGATGATTGCAAATAAAATCCCATGATCGCGCTCCAAAGTTGGACTTGGTCAAAGTTGATGAAATTGATCGCAAATGGAGCATTTTCACGATTTTGGGCACTCTAGGGTTTAGGTATTTCTTTCCTCAAATTATTTTATTAGCATGGTTCCGGGTAAGCTAAATATTTCAATTGCTTTAAGGATGGATGGTGAGAAATCCATGGTTTTGAGCAAATAAATGGCATCCCTAAGATAAAAATGACTAAACTTTTACCTCGCAACCATGCAAAAATTTTCTTTCATCCTTAAAATATTTTTAAAATACTTGCAAACCTTGGTGAAATCAAAGGATTATAGTGCAACTTTAAATTTGAAATGAAATCCATATTGATCATGGTTTCGAGCAAGCTCGCAGTCGTGGGCTTTTTGCCTTTTCTCTTGGCTGCACCACTTACAAAGAAAATTCCATGACCACGCTCCAAAGTTAGATTTGGCCAAAGTTGATCGAATTGACTGTGAATTCATGGAAATTCACGGATTTGTGAAAATTTACGACTTTCAATATAATTAGCTTTGCAATCCCTTTCTCTTTGTCACACCACTTACAAAGAAAATCCTGCGGCCACGCGATAAAATAAGACTTGGCCAAAGTTGATCGAATTGTTCGCAGATTCATGGAATTTCATGGATTTGAGTAAAATTGACTTTTCAAACCCTTTCTCTTCAAATTCATGGTCGTGCGATAAAATAATATTTGTGGTAACTTGACGAAATTGATTATTGTTTGGAGTAATTTCACATTTTCACGTAATTTGATCATGGTCATGGTTAAACTTTGGATTCATGCCCTTCTTGATCGTTTGACTGTGGATTCGAGCATTTTTGTGGTTTAGAGTAATTTCATGGTTGAGGTCTCGTTCCTTAAATTCAAAGTGCTTGTAATTTCACCCACATCTCTAAAGTGACCAAATGGGTATCCAAAATAGTTAAGATAATTGAAAAATTCATCTTGGATCAATAGATATTGCATTTATAATTTTATTGATGTCATGTGCCCAAAATTTTCATCCAATTTTTTTTATATCCAACTCTTTCTTTATCAAGGAGTCTAGAATTTAGGCTCTAGGAAACTACTTATGTCACCTCTACTAACCCTACCTAAATTCATCCTTGGAGGCACACCCATATTTACTCTATACATATTTCCATTAATGTAAGAGTACTAGGTGCTTAATCATGGTGGGTCAAAACTATCCATCTCAAGGATCCATTGAGCTAGCAATGACCACCCCTTCATTCTTTTGAAAGGTTTACACCAAGACTACCTTCCACATAAGTCCTATATGGTGAGAAAAAAATATCTATCCATCTCAGGTCTGTTAGAGCTAGACATATTTAAAAGCCTCATCTCCATATTCATTATATAAATTCAACCTCACAACTAAACATTCCTTTATTTAGTGTCATAGGTTGCACGCTCTTAAGTTGTACTCTTGTATGTTAGAAGTTTCTCTATTCTTGAGGAATAAGTCATCTCTTGATGCACCCATCAGTCTAAAATGACTATCTTAGAATAGTATTCAACTATACTTTACAAAAACCATTACCAACATGACAAGCCATTTTGTGAGATAATGATTAATTAATACCCAAGAGGAATTCTATATTAAAATACCCATTCATAAATAATCATGAATATACTTTAATAAGCAATATAACTAATCCACATGAATTATCAATTATTACAACTCATTAAATCATAACATCCGAAGAAGATATTTTTCCAATTAAACCTCATTCTAAATCAATTCAAAATTAAAGCATAACATCATAGTATAGTAAAATTTCCACAAGAGTCACAACACAATAATTACCTTGGTAAAAACCCCAAAGGGAAAACCCAACCTATAAAATTCCATCTTTATTACTTCCATAAGAATAAAATATTTACATTTGAGTAAGTCAAATCCTTATGTCTTAAATCTCTTAAGGAATTTTTGATTTCCTTTGACTCTTATCCAAAAAGAGTATTCCTTTAATAATTCATTTACAAGATTACAGTACAAGTAGAAACAAGCCTAATAAGATCTTGTTTTGACCTCCAAAAGTACATTTACAGATTCAATACAAATCTCAATATTTCAATAACTCGAGCTCAATATAAAACTAGACATAACACTCTAAATCTAGCATTCATCTACTTCTGGAAGATCTTCAGAGTAACCTCGTTCTTGCACCTGTCCATGTTTCCAACATAGGAAAACCAAAGAATTCTTTGATAAAGTCTTACCAAATCCCTCATCATTCTAACAAGTTTAACATTAGTTCCAAAACACAGCTAAAGAAACAATAGCAAGTTCTCTTCATTCAGAGAACTGGTCAAGATATATGTCTATCTAAAGACGTCAACAGGATTCACTCAGGCTACATCCCAATCCTCATGAATCATCTCGAGTGCAAGTGAGTTGGTGTTATGCATTACTAGATTGATTTGCGTTAGAAAATAATCTTGCCACCATATATTAAAATACAAGCAAGCTCCCTTCTTACAGGTATACTAAAAAAGGATTTCCTTACATATTTCAAGAAGCACGTTCTTCCCTTTCTCACTAGTGAATAAACTATAGCCCAATGCTACCGATTGCACTTTCCTAGAGGTTCATATGTTAAAAACACATGCCCATTTCTCCTAGCTCCTATGCATCAAAGACAATTATAGAGGACTTCTATTTACTCTAGTTTCACTCAAAGATGATAATCCAAAGCTTGGAGTAGTCTAAACAATATGCTAGTGCATTTTTGGACTCTGACCCAGATAGGTCATCGACTAAGAGAAAATATTGCATGAAAATACCAAAACCAAACAACTTCTCTTAACATCAAGCTTAACTAAACTCTAAGTTCATCTAAATCAAAATACCCGACTTCCTAGTTCATCTCTAACCCAAATTGGATCCAAACTAATCTCTCTATTAAAAATTAACTATAAAAATAATCCATTCCATGCCAATAGCTAAACTCAAGGTCCATTTCAACTAAGGATAGTTCAAGAGTGCTTTGGTATGCAAATAGAAAGTAAACTGATCGGAGTCACACTATACATCCCCAATGTATAGCACAATATTAGATATCTAAATATCTACTACCCTTGGGACCATTATTTTTTTATAGTATCTAGCAGAAAAACTACAGTCATTCTTGGATTCTAAAACAAATACCAACAAGCATATTTAATAACAAGTCAATAAGGATCATTGGCTAGCTATAAACAATTGTACACCCTCCTCCACTACACTAGTGTCTTTGAAGGTTGGCCAAGTTTAAAAGTATAGTTCTTTTTCTATCATAAACCAAACATGGCCAAGGTAGCTAGCTTTACAAAAATGTAATTAACCAAAACATCTATTCAAGCATTTTAAACTGAATTACCAAAATAAGTTCAATTTTTTTATTAAAATTTCTACATCTAGAGCTTGATCACATCAACAAGACTCATGGATGAAAATGATACAATTTTTCTCCAAATCTTGATGTAACTCCAGTCGTCCTTCACCCTTCAAATCATAGTGTGTTATCTCCCATACGATATCGCTCAGTTGTTCTCTCTTTCCAAAACCAACCATGTATCCTCTCAAAGATTGATCTTGCTTTTTCCCCAACATTCTACACTAGGTGTTTTACCTTTTCTTCCTTCCACTTCCTACACCAAGGAATCCAAAGCCAATTAACTCCAACTTGTAATATCTCATTAGTGTCATTGCCACATTACCTTGCTAATTACTCACCCACTTATCGAACACCAGTTGAGAATTTATTATTTTCTTTTAAGTACCATTTTGGGTGGTACACTTGGATCTAGTTGTAGTGAAGGTTCCAAACACCACTAAAATTATTTCATCCTTCAATCAATGAATACCTTCTACACAAGTTGCATATTTTAAAGTCTAACCATTAGTATCATTGAAATACATATTCCCTTTTAAAAAAACAAGAATAAAAAGCACTAATATTTTCATTCCTTATTGAAATGAATCCTTCAACCAACATTATATTTAAAAATATAAAATTACTAGCAACATAGAATTTTGTCTACTATATAAAGTTCCCTCATATAGAATCACAAGAAGTTAAGAATGTTCATTCTTGCCACCCAACTATTTTGGTGGAAATATATTACGTCCTTTACTTTTAATACATCACTTCTTGGTGATTTTCCTCTACTCGTAAGGAGAATCTGTTCCTGTGAAAATACAATTCCATTAGTAGTAATCCATTTTTATCACAAAATATATTTTGTACAAATCATCAGGAACTATCCAACATTCCATACATCATATTTTCTATAAAATGTATGTAATTTTTTATACCTTAACATGAAACAATCAATTAGTTCATCTGTATAATATCAAGATAAAAACATAAACTCATCCATATGAAGTGACTTTATACAAAATAAAAAGTTTTCCAAAGGAGGGTCATGACAGTTGACTGCAATGGGAAACTACTATTTTTAGATGCAATTTGCATCCACTTTTCTACAAATTTGATACCATTATGAATAGGAGTTTGAGATCTTTCCACTAGGCTCTAAATCAGCTCAAATAGAGCTTCCAAACAAAAGTTATGGCAATGTTCATTTTGAAATAAATTTAGGGCAAGATGATGAAACTTGAAGAACCCTAAAATTGATTTTAATATTTTGAACCTTAGAAAAACCACTAAAATCTAAATTTTTTGAAACATTAATATGAAACAATACCAGTGACATGCAAATATTCAAAAAAATCAATTTAAATCAATGTAGCCAAAATTTAAGTCTTTCACAATATGCAATGCAAGCAATCTTAGTGTAAGAAAAAAATTTCAAGTGGGTCCCCAATCCAAACTAGGGTGCATTGTACAATCACAACAATACTACTCCCACATCCTATTATTCCTTTCACCTATACCTATCCTACTGCTCCATATCCCTTCTCTCTAGTTCATCGTCATGGCCCCCACTCCAGTTTCAAATTGAGTTTTTGTACTTGAGACCCATTTCCCTTCAGTGCAGGAATCCATAAACAAACTTTTTTATGTGTTGGCTAACCTATCATACTCCCTTTCATAGAGTATGGGCAATTTCGATAACCAACTATCCGCCACGTCATCTACCCCAACTTTATCAAGAAGTTCCCCTCCTTTGTCACACCCACGTCCACCTCCTCATCAACCACTCCACCAAAAAATTCAAATCTTCATTTTACATCCTAACCTTGATTTCTCCTTCGCTCATATTTGGGTGGAACATCTTGAGTCATAATTTAGTCTCAACCCCATGTCAGTTCCTAACCAACTCACATTTGCATCCATACACCTTGTAGGAAAAGCTCATCACTAGTACCACTAGTGAAAATGTGAGTGCCCTAATAATCAAACTTGGACCTCCTTTCGCAATTATTTTTTGATCAATATGAAGACACCTAGGATCAATCATTCTTAATTCAGCTTACTCACCTTAAGCAACTAGCATTTGTTGAATCCTACATAGATGAGTTCCAAGCTCTATATAACTGTATCACTCAATCGTTAGATCAATAATTCATCATCAACATTTATGTTTTAGGACTAAAATACTGCATCCAACTTTGACTCAAGATAATGCCCATCATCACTCTTTGGGAAGTTAATTCTATGGTAAAAATTTTTGAAGCAGAGTTTACCAATGAGCATCTCATGTTTACTAAAAGGGGCTCATCCAAGTTTCCTTGCCCTCACCCTATCGATCTACTGCAACAAAAATATAATGATCCACAACATCTTCCAATAGTAGAACCAATAGACTCCATTCGTGTTCCTACAACAAATGTCACTTGATGATAATATGTTGACCTATGCATCCAATGCTCAGATAAATGGACCCAGGATATTCCAAGATTTTGTTTCACTATAGACATAGAACTTTCACCTAATGATAATCCTGACCCTGATGATGAACCACTACACAAACAAACTGCTAATCAACCTACTAAACCCCAACCTAATATCTCCCTTGTTGTTGTCTCCCCCACTTCATGTTTCGAACCACTTAGATTTAAAGACATCCTTAGGAAAACTCAAATATCCTCATTTATGGAGGTGTCTCCCTTAACTTTAATGACATTGCTCTTGCTCACCAATTAGACTTGTTCATCGTCTCTAAAATAGGGTTCTCTTGTTCCCTCCTGGGCTACCATACTCTCCACTACGCTAGGATAATAAAGAACCTATATATCAAAATAGGTACATACACATTGGTATCTGACTTCTATGCCCTATCCATTGGCGGTTCTAATGCTATCCTAGTAGTCCAGTGGCTACTAACTTTGGGCACTCATAGCACCAATAATTTTCCTACCCACCCCTTCATTTTCTTCAAAGATAACCTTGGAAAATCTCATAACCTACATGGCATCACCCCATACCCTAATAGAATAATCTTTACAAACCAAATACAAAAACAATTGAATTCTAGCATTGAGTTTATCATCTACATCAACAACATTGAAACCCAACCCACCATCCACCCTGACATCCAACAACTCCTCTCTCAATACAAACTAGTATTTGCTCCCCTTCCTCCATGTCCACCACCCCTTGTGACCTCGAGCACACTATTGACCTCCAACACCAACATGACCTTGTTAGTCTTCATCCATACTACCACACTTATTTTCAAAAAATGAAATAGAGAAACTAACATCTGAACTACTTGATATGGGTATAATCCAACCTAGTAAAACCCCCTATGTTGCCCCTAGTTTCTTGGTTAGAAAGAAAGATGGATTCTTCTATCTGCATTGATTATCAACAGTTAAATAAAATTACAATAAAAAATAAATTCCCCACTCCATGAATTGATGATATGCTATATGATATTCATGGTGCCTCAATCTTCTCCAAGCTTGACCTACAATCCGATTATTACTGAATTCCCATTGCTCCAGCAAATTGCCACAAAATAACCTTTCACACCCAGCATGGTCATTTTGAATTTCATGTCATGCCTTTTGGTCTCTATAATGCCCCCACCACTTTCCAAGCCCTTATGAACAAAATATTTTTTGCTTATCTCCATAATTTTGTCATCATTTTCTTTTATTACATACTTATTTATAGTGTCAATCTCACTAGCCACCTAACTCATCTCGATACTACCTTATGAGTCCTATCCAAACAATAACTCTATACCAAATTATCTAAATATAAATTAGGCAAATCATAATTCTAGTACTTGGGCCACATTATCTCAATAGATGGAGCTGGTGTCGATCCTAACAAAAAATATTCCATCATTTTGTGGCCCCAAACAAAAAACCTCACTCAACTTCATGCCTTCCTTGTCCTTACCAGGTTTTTACTATCACTTTCTCAAAAGTTATACCTCCATAATGGCACCACTAACCAAACTCCTTTGCTCTAACTCACTCTAGTGGTCAACCATAGTTGAGGTTGCTTTCCACAACCTTAAATATCTCATGACTTCCACTCTAATTTTTGCCCCTGCGACTTCTCAAAACCTTTTCAACTTGAATGTGATGCCTCTATGGTAGGCCTTGGAGCGGTTCTCATGTAGGAATTCTACCCTATTTTCTTTAAGAGTCATCAACTTAAATACCATGAGTGTCACCTCTATACTTACCAAAAATAAATGAAATATATCCTTCATGCCCTTGATAAATAGCAACAATATCTCCTTGGCTCCAAGTTCACCATCTTGATCGACCACCATAGTCTTCGTCTACTACTTGATCACCCGACCCTATTAGAGAAACATGTAAAATGGGTTGATCACCTCTAAATATTTGAATTCATGATCACATACAAAAAATTATGGGATAATGTGGTTGTTGACACTCTATCCCATCTACCTGATGCACCTACCCTCCAAGCTATCTCCTGGCCCCAACCCGTTTGGCTCATAGAGCTTGTAGTTGCCAATGAGTCTCAACCAAACTTTGGCCTATGGGATTCCAAAATTCACTCTCAACTAGGTTGATCCTTGCACAATGATCACCTTAATTATAAAAATCATATCTTTGTCCATCCTTCATCCTCATTTATTCCTCGTATCTTATTTGAGTATCACTCCACTCCCCTCTGGGGCCAATCTAGGTTTGACAAAATATACAGTCACATTCGCTCAGGTTTCTATTGATCCAATATAAAAACTCAAATCCTCATCTTTGTTTCCAAATGTGACACATGTCAATGTAATAAATTCGATACTATTTCCCAAACCGAACTTCTTCGACCTCTTCACATACCTCAAGGTAAATGGTAGGATTTTATCACAAGGCTCCCCATCTTTGCTAGCTTTGACCCCATCCTAGTTGTTATTGATAAAGTCACCAAATATACCCACTTCCTCTCCATCCATACTTCCTATATAGCCCCATGCTTGGTCGACCTATACATCCAATCCATCTTTTGAATTCATGGTTTTCCATCCACCATAGTCTGTAATCATGATTCCAAATTCACCAATAACTTTTGGAAAGAAATTTTTCATGCCTCGAGTACCTCATTTAACATAAGCACTGCTTACCATCCACAAACTGATAGCCAATCTAAAGTCCTCAATAAAACCTTTGAAACATATTTACCTTGCTTCACATCTGACCACCAATTCAAATGGACCTCCTAGTTACCCCTAGATGAATATTTTTACAATTCCTCTCATCACACCACACCATTTCCACCAACCTTCATACGGCTAGTGTCTAACAAAAACTACAATACATGGATCATATTCTCAACACCCTTAAACAAAACCTCTCTTTTGCTCATAATCGCATGAAACAACTTTTAGAGAATATTTATATAAGAATAGGGTAAGTAATTAGCTGATAATTAATTAAAATTAAATATAAATAGGGTAAGCATACTATTAGAGAATATTTTATAATAATTAATTATAATTGAAATTAAATAAGTATATATAAGTTTTTTAAAATATGGTTGAATTAGGTCCGAGGTGTAGACCAATTGGTTCATCCAAACCCCATAAGGGGGCGGAGGTCCAAGGTTCAAATCTCGGGCCTCATCGGACTAAACGCTTGTCCCTTTCCTGGTGCTTTCAACGGCGTAAAAGGTTTAAAATGATTGTGGCATGGTGGTTATAGGGGCGGACTGCGTGAAGATCTGTGTGGCGGCTTCTGGGGTAGATAGTGCAGAATACTGTGGCGGCCATAAAAGTCGGACAGCCTACCCGGATTCGTGGCGGCTACCGATTCCACCATGTAAATTCAAAAAAATAAATAAATATGGTTGAATTGACCCTTTAGGGATACCATAGTGGTAAGTCTTTAGGTTTCCATCTAGGAGACCCAAGTTCAAACCTTGATATGAAAGGTGATGAGCACCATAAATGCTCATTTTATATATACTTTTAAGGGTATCATTATTGGTTTAATTAGCACTAGAAATTTATTTTTATATAGCTTTTGCATGTAATTTATAGAAAATGAAGTATTATGCTTGATTAGTGTTTTTAGTAGAAAGTTTGTATATATGCAGGTTTTTGCTACTAATCTGGTTCTTTTGAGTCTACATCCCATTTGGGCCTGACAATACATGAATACATCTTGAAGATAACTGTAGTAAACAGTAGTAGGTCGGTGCCTAACTCCTAGTTGTAGGATGGCGCCTACCTCCCAGCCGCAAGCTGGCACCTAACTCCCGATCTATCTCCTGATGCTTGACTCTCAACCTATCTCCTGGTGCTTGACTCTTGTATCCTGATGCCTAACTCCCAACCTATCTCTCAGCACCTGACTCTCGTTGACCAGTTGACCAGTTGACCAAGTCAATATTGATTGGTTGACCAATTCAACGTTGACCGGTTGACCAACTGACTATGCACTTTTGAAGGAGGTTGTTGCACAAAAGATAAAGGAGAAATATTTGTATTCTTATGCATATTAGATTTTAACATGCATTATGATTATAATAGAATAAAGCACTTTTATTCTAATTATTAAAAGTTGACCGGTTGACCATGTAAGCTTTTAAAGCATTATTTTTAGGATTAGATTGTTATGTACACCTAAGGATTATTATATTTATCCTTTTGGTGAACGAACATGCTCTTTTAAAGCATTATTTTTAGGATTAGATTGTTATGTACACCTAAGGATTATTATATTTATATTTTTGGTGAATGAACATGCTCTTTTAAAGCATTATTTTTAGGATTAGATTGTTATGTACACCTAAGGATTATTATATTTATCCTTTTGGTGAATGAACATGCTTTTAATAGGAGAGAATAATAGTTGTGTAAAATTGATTACAGAAAATCACGTTGCGTTATTAAAATAGACCAATGTATTATTGTAACAGGATCTGATTGTGTTTTATATAAGAAAGCAGGCTAGACGAATACAGGGAGGGAATAATCAATTACACAGTCAATAGAATAATTTTATTTCTTTTATTCTACAGAGTTGCAAATACTCTTATTGTCTTAAAGTAATATTTACATAATTAGCTGGGAGGACTATCTACGGGAGCCTAGACCCACTCCCTACAATATTCCTCCTCTTTTTATTTTTGTTATTTATTTTCAATAGATTAGTTTCATGTTTTATTTCCTACTTTATTTTAATTTAGTTGTGTGTTTATTTTCCTGCACATTTATTTCTTGTATATTTATTTTTGCATTTTTATTTCAGCTTTAGTATTAGTTTATTTATTTATTTTTCTGCACTTTATTTTATTCGGTTTGGCTGAAATAAAAAAATGCACAAATACCCCCACCAAACTAAATAGGTATAGAGAAACTCATTCCCCACACTATAGGCATATACTATGCATGACACTCATAAGTTTACGAACTTACCAAGTTGATAATTAATGGAATAGAAATGATTGTTTTTCATAACATAATTTTTGCTCTCCAAGGGGAATGGGACCCCTCATAAAAATCGGCATTTACCCTAAAATTTAGGTTTGAGAGCCTGGTCCAATGGTCAAAACACTCCCATGGGAGCACAGAGACCATAATTCCAACCCCTTAGGCCTCGTAGTACCGAAGAGCATGTCATGCCAGCACCATTGACTACATTAAAAATTTTACCCAATGCAACTGGAGGTTATAGTGGCAACAAGGAGAAGGATTTAAATCCATGAAGAGGCATAGAAAATTGTAACGAGTTATCGATTCCTCTAATATAATAAAAAAATATGGTTGAATTAAAATGTTTAAATCATCTTTAAAGCTATTTAATTATTCTAAGAATGTATTTTCTTTTTTTTTAGAACAAGGGGTTGTACTTGGGTCTCCCAACCTTGATAAATCATAACTCTCTCCTCTAGAACTTAAGAGTTTACAAAAAAAATCAATTCTCATCTAAATTGAGTTGTTATAGCTAGATACCTACATCATTTTTCATAAAAGGACTGAATTCTTGATTTTCATTTTTTGGATATTCTTTAACTTTCTATGTGAATACAAATATTCCAAAATTTAGCATCCTTCTAATCATTTTTTTATAATAGCCTTCACAATACCAAAACTCCTCCTCTATTATCTATTCATTACATCTTAGTTGAGTACTATTTCTAAAACTTCTCACAATCATAGTTCACTTTACCAAATTTGGATTGCTAGTTTCCTTCCTAAAACATAAGTGCAACCACAAGAATTGCAATAAATAGTTTATATGAAAACACATTAATGTTATAAAATAAAGAAAATATTACCAATGGAAAACATTAAAATAAATCTTAATCATTATCTCATTCAGGTAGTCAACATTTTCTTGTTAGCTTCATTTAAACTTACTACTTACTCTAACCATGCAAAAGAGAATTCAACTTCACGATCCTAAATTAAAATTCCTCTATTAGCTAGGCTATATACATATTTTTTCCTTCCCTTAACGCATATGTAAACCTGATTTCTTCAAAATCTATAGCAAGGTCTTGTATTTCCACAATTTTCTCTTGTATGTTCCATGGAGCCTTTGCTTTGTTAAAAATTGTATTTATTACTATTAATGAGTCACCTTCCATCCATAATCTATTCCATTTAATTTTTTTGTATTTTTTTAACCCTTCCAAAGTTTCCCAAGCTTTAGCTTCCTTTATATGCTCCATCATAATTTAATTTGACCAACTCCACTTCTAGTGGTTTCCACTTTATATTCTTTGTCTTCTTTTTGTTTCTTCTATACCCAACATTATAATTTCATTTGATGACTTGACTTAATCTATCAAGGCTCTTTGCTTCAATATTAGGTATTGGGTGAGTTTATAGGGTTGGTTTAGACTCCTCTATCACTAAATAAATCCTCTGTATCATTACCTCTAAACTGCTTTCCTTTCCTTTAAATATTCCTCTATTCCTTTCCAACCATATAATCCAATGAATTGTATCTTTTGATATATCTCAGATTGTCTATAAATCCACACTTTTAAAAATTCTTTGTCATTACTTGAATCATTCTTCAATTCTACCATTCATCATCATGCATTTACCAAACATATTAATAATCCATTGTTATAGTTTCCAAACTATTGAGCAGTGTTCCAAGAGATGGTCTATACTCTCCTCCTCATTTTTACATAGAACACATTGTGAAGGGGCATGAAAACTTATTTTCATAATATTATCCTAGTATGACCTACTATCCAAGCAAATATTTTGACTCTAATAATGTATTTTTAATATAATTCTTCACATGTTCTTGAAAATAAACTTCCATAAAATATAATGTTCTTGAAAATATATCATTTTCATAAAATATGATGTTGTGAATGTAAATTCCTTGTTTATAGAGATCAATAAACAAAATTTGAATATTTTTTATGATGACTTTATAATATTTTATATTTTAAATTTTAAAATTATTCAAATTTTATAGTATATTTATATTTTTTTTAATTTTTCAAACAATTTAAAGAATTAACAAAAAAAATTAATGATATTTATAGAAGATAAAAAAAGTTTAACCACCTTCAAAATCATTGTTATTTTTTTCAGTAAGTGTCTTCTATTGTTCACTCAAGATGTCATGGACATTTGTTGCAATAGCCAGATGCATATGATGCCTATGTTGCATGAAGAGCACATAGTCCAAAAGTCTTGAGAGTGTGGGACAGAGCTCAAAGGACAATCTCCAAGATTTTTCCCAAGGTTGGGTTCTTCTTGAATGTGATCTTTAATGCTCACTTCCCTTAAACTAGCCTATTCTACCAGATATTTATATGAAAAGAGGAAGAGAGAAAATGTAAAACAGACAATCCTAAGATATGGGTGGTGATGCATCAGATCACAAAATTTTATGTATATTTGTGGGATGAACAAATATATGCATCATTCATGAAAGCTAAAATTATCATGGTTTCAATATAGCATACTCATTCATCCCTGAAACTCATATAAGAATCAAGGTAGATACTAGTTATAGCTTCCCACATAAATCAATATACACACAAATACTAGGAAAAAAGAGAGTAGTCATGGATCCTTGTATATGTATATCTTTAAAAATATTTTACACATGCATGCCAGAAAGAAAGAGGCTCAAGGCCTATACATAAATTGGCTCATGGATTAAATCTATATTAAACATAGAAGAAATGAGTGAAAATTATACACAAGGTCAAGTACTAGGTACAAATATACAATTCTCCCTCCTCCCAGGATCAAATATGGGTATTTATACAATCAATCCAAAATTTAAAATTTTCCCCCACCATGGTAGGTGGGAAACTACAACTTCCATTGCTTCTTGGATCAAGGTATCATTCTACATTTACACCTCACATGCTCAAGGCTAATTTGGAGTCCTTTCACATTAAATACTCTATAGACTGGTAGTTCTTTTCAAACTTAGAATTTATGAGCCTTCATTCTTTTGAAAAGTATAGACTTTGGTGATTTTTTTTAAAGTAGCTCTTACTTGCTATAAAACTCTTGTACCAATATTGAGGCTCGTGTGGATACCACTCTTTGTCTCCTCTACTTTCCAAATGTCAACTCCCACTAGATTTGGTTGGCACTTGCTCCCAATGACCCTTTGTTCACAATCTCAACAATCGTTGTTTTGTGTAGGATGTGGACTTGGAGTTTGATTGAAAGCCTAGCTTTTATCCTTTTTTTGTTGTCTTTGTCATTGATGGTCTAACTATTGCACTTTTGCATCTATTCTTACTTGAAATTCTCTTTAGAGTCTATTTTTCCTTGTTTTGCACTTTTACCCATTTGGCCTCTCTCTAAAACATTAGTTTTGGCTATTTTTTGGGAATTTTGGCCTCATGGGTGAACTTGTTCACTTTCTCCCCTTTAATAAATATCAATTGGATCTTGCATGTAGTGAAATTTACTATAGTTATAGCAGCTAATGAGGGATATCCAACATACTAGTTTTTGGAGAATATTACATTATTTAGTATATGCTAATGTACCCCCTGGTTCCTTCATGGTACAAATGTAAACATGTAATAGACTAGATTTTATTCTATAGTTTAGATGAGTTATTTATATTTCCCTTTTCTGTAAGTTTCAATGTGAAGGATATGCACAAGTGTCATGTAAGTATGAGTGCAAGTGTGTATTGATAGAATGCGCACAAGTGTCTTGTATGTAAATGTACAAATATGTAAAGTGAGGATGTGCATAAGTGTCTTAGGTTAGGAGTGTATGTAGAAGTGTGCAAATGTCATAGATTCAAGTATGTATGTAAGAAGAAAGTGAAGAGTCTAGTATATAAGTGGCAAGATGGTAAGCCAAAGGTCATGGGAGTTGTCATATGGAGAGCAATACATGAAGAGTCATCTTCTTTATCTATATTATGGATACAAAGCTCCATAAATTTAAGGTTAAATGATCTATAACGATCATTATATAGCAAGCATTGATAATAAAGCTTGTATACATATTTTTGAGCAATTCATATTGTAAGTATTCTTCATGCATGTACATGAATGATTTTGGTCATTTTACATTCATATTTGATATTATAAGTGAATGTTATTTCATCATTATATTGGCCTAGATATATATTTGATTGCTCACATATATAATTCTACTCTTGATTATTGATATTTTGACCTATAATATTATGGCTTATTTATATTAGGATATGTGATATTTTGAGATAGTAAGGCTTAAAATCCAACATTGTGATGAAGGACCCAGAACATGGTTTCCTTAACCCTTGGACATGGAGTCATGATGGAGGACCTATCAATAATTTGAAGAGTTTATTGAATTTAAGCATTGATATTAGAACATATCTCCATTAACTTTGTGATGGTAGCCTTATTTGGGTGAGTTAAAGGTAACTTTATCGAGCTCCCATTGTTCGTTCAAATTGATGTGGGTAGTTTTGCCCATGAATTCCCAAGCATGCATCTTGATATAAATAATTGGTTCAATGGTTCATGCTATCTTGTCATAAATGGGTGATTCTTATGGCATATCAATGCTCTTCTACTACTTTAGCTTTTGGTGAAACTCTTGCTCCTAAAGGGGTTTGTCGCTTAGAGTCCAAGGAGAAGGAAGACTTTTTTGCACCAAAAAGGTGATACATTATTTCCATTCCCCCACTATATAGGCTGGATATCAATCTAACTCTTGTAATGGTGTGTTGCTTGATCTACCACTATGACCTCAATAATTATGTGGGTTATCATTCTTGATTAGTAGTCCTTGCTACTACCCATTTTTTATTGCTTAACCCAAATATCCAAGCTTTGAATGCTTGTGCTTTGGAAAATAAGTGATTGGTTGTGATCAAGATATGGTCAAGCATTTTTTTCACATCTATATTTCATGTGGAGATCATCTATATGTACTCAAGTACTAGGATTAGGCCCTCAATTGCTTTAACAACTCTATTCCATATTACTTGGCTTATTTTAGACATTTGTTCTTCTTTGTCATCCCTTTTCTCCAACTTAGAGACTTTCTTATTTTGATCTTCTAATTATGTTGTATTACTTTTGTCTCTTCCAATTACACCATGAGATATATCATCTAAGCCTCTAATGCCTAAAATTTAGCTTTGGAGACCTTGAACAATTGCTTGGTCTTCTCTATCTCCTTTTCTTTCCTTGTCAGCCTTATGGCGTACAAATTTATGTGTATGTTCAATAAATTTAAATTTATCTTTTTGACTTGCATCCTTGAGGCTAAGTTTGGTGATAGCCACCTGGTAATCTTAATCTTGTATTTTCCCTTTTCTTGGATACAATGAGCACAAAATGGACCATATACATTGTAGTTTTTTGGGGATGATAGGCAAACCTCACCTATGTGGTCATGGATTGCTTTGCTCACTTTGTTGCTTCTTATTGATAATGCTACTATGTTTGCTCCTAAACTTGTTGGAATTGGGATGCTAGGTAAAAGATAGAAGTGATGGCCTGAGGACTAGATAACTATAGTTTACCTTCTAAGGGTAAGGTTAAGGGTTTCAGAAAGGAAAGAGAGACTAGATAACCCATGAGGGAGAGGGTCACAAAGGCAGATTCAATGTTTGACGATGGGATAAATGTTGTTGTGGATTAAATAGGTTAGTATGTGATAAGTGGTGGGGTGGCTAAGACAATTTATATGGGGAAAATAAAAAAAAGAGATATCAAATAGGATGCTACCAAAATGGAAATGGTAAGTGGTAAGGTGGATAGTACTTCAACCAATGTGGTGACCTCTTTTTATACTGATGGAATAACTTCAAGGGTTACCTTCAGAGATGGTATGAGGGTGTCCTTGGATTGGACCCTATTCCTCTTTTACTTTATGGCCACCTTGGTATTAGGTATGGCTTTTGCTTCTTTTTAGACACTTTGCCCTAGCCTAGTTCTTCTCATGTCTTCTTTTCCTGTGGTGGTGTTGGTTGGGTTAGGATGATTGAATTGGGAGGCTCCAAAATAGAAACTTCAATGAGGGGTACCTCTAGTTCTAATGGTATATCCAGGATGACCTAGGTGACAACTTGATGAGATCTACCTATTCTCACTAACCAATGTGATTGCTCAATTAGAGCTCCTCCTTGGATTCCTTCCCAAGAATACCCAACTTCCTCCTCATGCTCTTCATCATAAAACCATTCTTCATATTGGTATATGTCCTTGAGCATTTCTTCTATATTAGAATGTTCTTGATGGAACTTCCATCCAGCCTTGATCTTTTCCTCCTTCCAATCCAAATATTTTGATTTTTCCTTCTTTTTTTTGGAAATTTAGATCTTGGTTTTTACCTTGCCACCCACCAGATAGAAATTAAAATAAGGTTCTCATTACTACTCAAAGGATAATAAATTTACCTTTTTAAGTAGTGGGTAGGTCCCCTCTTTGGCACTCTAGCAGGTCTATATTTTTAGCCTTGGCTAGTGTTTGAATTTCTTGGTGTTTTTTATACAGGATAGCCAATTTGAGACCTTGTCTTCTCGGTCATAATTATAGGAGTCATTCAGTTTCTCAAGACATGGATATTTTAGTTTTTCTTTTAGGATGGGGGTTTCCTTCCTCTTTAGTAGAGATATCCTCTCTAGCTTCATTGATGTCTTGTAGAAACTTACTTTGCTTTGCCTGCTCCCATAGGCATAGAGAATTAATTCTTTGACAAAGTTTGGGTTGACTAGAACTAGAGCTTATATCATGGCTTGATTGATTTCTTGGAAAGCCTTATTACCTTCCTTAGTCCATTTAAATATTGTCCTTTCTTTAGCATTTAGGTTATCAATCAAAAAATGGTAGAAAAGTCTAATATGAATCTATAAACAAAATTGATCTAATCCAAGAATTATTTGAGAGCTTTATCATGTTGTGGAAGTGATAAGTTGATAATAGCCTTAACCCAATCTAGGTCTATGGCTATCCCTTCCTTGGACACAATATTTCCTAGTAGTTTGTCTTGCAGTACATAGAAGATATTTTTTTTAGATTTAGACATACCCTAAACTCTTTATAGTGCTTAAATACCTTTTTTAAGTGTGTTAAATGGTTCTCCTTTCTCTTTGATAAGACCATGAGTTCATCCAAATAGACTAGGATTATCTTGTTGAGGAGGCAATTGAATGTAATATCCATATCCCTCTGGAAAGTTGCCCTAACATTGGATAGACCAAAAGGAATGTGTTTGTAAGCAAAATTTCCCCACTTGGTGTTTAATTTCATATTGTGTTGGTCTTCATATTTTACCCACACTTGGTTGTACCCTAAAAATCCATCCAGTAAAGAGAGCCTTTTGGATCTAGCCACTATCTACAAAATTTGGTCCATGGAAGGTAGTGAGCAATGGTCGTTTAATGATTCTTGGTTGAGGTCTCTAAAATCTACATATAATAATATCTGTCCATTCTTCTTCCTACCAATAACTATGTTGGAGACTCGGGTAGTATGTTTGGGTGAGTATGTGATATTCACTTCTATAAACTTGATTATCTCCTTCCTCATGAAAGGCTCAAATTTTTGGGTTGATTTGCATCTATTTTTATCCTTCTCATATCATTTTAGGTCCTCATAACTCCAATATATTACCCCAACATACTTTTGGCATAGGTTAACGAGGAATTTATCTTCCTCTGAAGTGGCTACCTTTTCTATTCGCAATGTTTTCATAGTTGCTATCTCCACTTCCTAGTAATCATATTTGTATACCATGATGTTTTTTTTGCCTTTGAATCAATCATCCAAGTTGAATAAGGACTCTAGTATAACCAATCCTTTGGAAATATTTTTATCCTTGAGTTGAATAATTTGATCTCCATAAGATTCCTTTACTTCTAGAACCAATTATTCAGCAAACTTAGCCTCTTATTATATAAATAAAATTATGTGTTCATCATTGTTTAATACTTTCCAATGTGTTTCTTTGTCAGAGACTATCGAATTGATGATGATCTTAAAATATTGGTGGTTATGCAAAAAATTCTCTATCGAATAAAATTGGGTACCAATGACTACCATGCAGTCAACATTGATATTTTGAGTTCAAGGAAAAATTAGTAGGTTGACTACCTTGAATGCCTCTAGTAGGTCCCATAATCTTGTTATGAACCTCACTTTTTATTAATAGAAATAATTCATTTTTATATAGAAATAATAAAAACATCCATCCATAGTGAATTACACACAAAACAATTCATAAAAATAAGCATAGATATTGAAACACCCTTGAGGTAGGGCAACATAAAATAATATTCCTAAAGGAATAAATTACTTCAATCTCCCCTAGTAGGAATTATTCCATATCCCTATCCCCTAGGTACCTTACATTCCATCCCCCTTACAAAATGTTTCATCCTTGAAACATTAGAAGAAACTAAATAATAGGATTTTCTAAGCAATGCTAGCAACTGGTACCAATCCTAATCATCCATCCATCCTAATGAAATATTGTTTAGTGATGGTCTATATTGATGCCAAGCCCTCCTCATGTCACATGAACATCCATAATTTTTTTTAGGCTTCATGCTTTCGTTGCTCTACTTTGGTAATTCAAGTGATGGGTTCATTTATTCCTTGATGTTGTTGCACCACTATAAAAAACAATTCACTATGTTCTATCTACCAAACACTGCCATACTTGAAGCCCTTTTGATTCCATGTAGAACCATAATATTGTTTTCCTAGGCTATGCCTCCAAGATTGTTGTTGCTCCTAGTGGTGTGGATGGTGATATTTTGTAACCTTAATGGTTCTATTACCTTTGACTCTTCAACATTTTGATCCTCTATTTTAAATTCCTCTATACATTGCTCAATGTGTTCTTATGCTCTTCTATGTCTACCTTCAACTTTGCTGCTATTTTTTCCATGGGCTTTGTTGTTTTTGTTTATTCCATGGATTCTACTACTACTTATTTCTTGAATTCTATTTTAGGTTTTGATGCTTATTCCTTAATTTGTTCCCCTATAATATATTCTTGTTTCTCCTTAGATCCTTGCCTCTTACATTAGGAAATATATTGTACTATTATTTTATTTTTTCTATACTAGAACTTCATAAACTTTTTTGTACATTAATATTAAAAATATCCAAATAATACAACCAAGGATAACCCAAAATAATATCCACACCATCCCCCTCAATGGCATATAAATATAAATGTAAAACATATTTTTCCATAGTAATATTCAAATCTTGGAAAATCTGAACATTCTTACCTTCAAGCTTTATTTCTTTTATTTTCTTTGCTTGGACCTGTAAGCTCTTAGCCAAAGCAATATTAATGAAATTATATTTACTAGTAGGTTTTATAGATATAACAACCTTTTCCTTCTAGATGTAGTCATATACCTGCAAAATAGATTTTTTAGAATCAAACAATTATTCTTGATCATTGTTTGGTTTAGTTTAAACCAAAGTTTTGGTTCCTTCATCATGAACAATATCATATTTATATCTTCCTTCTACCAATTCTATGCAATTTACCTGGTTATTTATTTCTTTTTTAAAACTTCTTACATCCTTGCTTATTTATTTTGCAAAACTACTCATTTGTTCACTTAATATTCTCATCTGTTCATATAATTTCTCTTCTTCTTCCCTAGAAAATTCTTCTAACTCCATGACCTCAACTCAAAAATATTTCAATGCAACTAGAGTTAGAAAAATAATTAGGGTTTCTCAAAAGAAACGTAAAAATCCATAAATTTTCTCTATTCCTTGCTATCAATAATTAATTTTATAGATTTTCTTCAAGGAAAATTGAACTACAACCGAGTTGCTTACCTTGACTGATAGAATTCTACAATTTTATTTTTCCATGACTTGAAAATTTATCACTAGCCTTGTTCTAGATGACTAAATTCATAGGGTCATATCTCCCTCAATACTGCTTGGATTCTTTTATATGAACACTCATTTTAAATCTCATCAAATTCTACACGAGTTAGTCCAAGAATCATCTAAATTAGATAACTCCTCACAGAGATATGACCTTCAAAGATGAAATATTTTTCTAGAAAAATGTTGCCCTAACTCTACAAGCCACCAAAAATAGAAAGTCTCCACTTTGCCAAAATTGTCACTCCAATACCACTTGTTATGAACCTCACTTTTTATTAATAGAAATAATTCACTTTTTATGCAAAAATAATAAAAACATCCATCCACAATTAATTATGCACAAAACAATTCACAAAAATAGACACAAATATTGAAACACCCTTGAAGTAGGGCAACACCAAATAATATTCCTAAAGGAAGGAATTACTCCAATCTCCACTCCATGAGCCAAGACTCTTACAAGAATAATAGACATCACTTATGTTTTACAATGACAATCTCTATTCTTTATATACCCTCTTTCTAAACCCTTGCCCCACTCACTAATATAATAAAATATTAAAATATATCCAACCTTGGGTTATGGGTGGCCCATGCCAACTATCCATAAGATCCATACACAATATATAATTTATTATATGTCCCTATCTCCTAGGTACCTTACAACTCTATGCCTATATGATTTCATTAGCCTAGTTTTTACTAGGCATTAAGATTTCATCTACCTAACAACACACTCGATATCACCATATATTTACAAGATATTAATCCCCTTCTTGGTTGTAAGTTGGAGATCGTGCACTAATACCTCATATTTAATTGCATTATTGGAGCAATTAAATTATAGCCTATAAGCCTATAAAATATTTTTCCCTCTAGGCGATACTAAACATATGTCAGCTCTTACACCCACTCTATGTTTAGCTCTATCAAAATAGATTTTCCAAATCTTAGTCAAATCTTCTAAATTTTTGGTGACCTTGGGAAGGAATGGCTTCTCAAGAATCAGGTAGGTACCTAATCCGATTGACTCAAGGATATAGTATGGGTTTGAGTCACATATCTTGGAGGCCCATTCATCCATCTAGTCATCTAGAACCAGAATGCAAATTTCATCCACTATTAGTTTGGATTTTGACCAGCTTTCTTCTGCTAGGAATGTCTACTATATTTTGGTTTTGATTGTCAGTATATGTTTTACATGATGGATGTGAAATATTTCAAATGAAATCATTACCTTAGTACCATAATGGTTCTCAAAATCATGTGTATCTAGTCCAATGTTAGGTAGCCTCCAATCTTGGCAATGAAGTCCCTAAATAAGAAGATGATAAAAAATATCGATAGCTCAATCACTACTACTTCTTGGGAGAAAATTTTTTTGGTGCAAGGATGGAGCATGAGTGTAAGGTCTCTCATAAGACCAAATATTATAATCAAAGTCTTATCAAGTTATATGATCCCTTGATTGACCAATTCATAATCGAGTCCCAACGCATCTACCACTTACCTTGGCATTACTGAAGTGCTTGATCCCAAATCAACTATGTAATTATGAATCAATTTATCTTCACATGTGAGTGTCAAGTAGAAGGGTAGGTATTTGGGTCTACTTAGCCTAGGACCAGATACATGAAGTACGGTTGACACCGTTTGTTTATCGATAATAATCCTTTGGTTTTAAGAACCATTATATCATGCTCAATAATCTCATCCTTGATAATCACTTATAGTGTAGTACTGCCTAGATAGGTTTTTCCTTAGATTTGATCTTCTACTTTTTTCTAAATAGGGAATCCATACTTTCAACTAAAGCATACTTACTTCTAACTAGGGCATCCTTAGTTTTAGTAAGAACTTTCAAATTTTACTTTCTTGCCATGTTACCTATATTTTCTTCATATTAATCCTATAGTTTTTGAGTTTATCCTAGGATCTAGAACAAGAAGAAGTGGTATATTCTTCTTGATTGCACTTTTATTTGTACTTCTTACTCATGCTTCCCACTTCTTGATCATTCTTTCTACTTGCTTTTTACTTCGAATTACTTCTAGATTGTACTCACTCCTAGATCAATCTCTACACTTGCATTAAAATCATTATTATTAGTATGTTCTTATATGTTCTTGCATAAATTATATGCATAGCAATTAGGCTCATTTGAAAATTCATAGATTTTTTATTTCCACTTGATAAATAATTATCCCATAAATTTTTAGTAGATAGTACCTACTTCATACAGTTGTCATTAGGAAGGGAAAAATAAATAAATCCATGGATCATTGGCTTCCAAACATGATTTCACACAGCCTTTAAGAAATATAGTTTGTAAATGGTTTCATCATGGCATTATAATCTAAATTTTGAATTATTGGAATATAATGTGACATTTATAATCTCTCATTTCATTATAATAAACTATCAGGGATTATATAAACTAATGAGATAACAGGGTAGACAATGGGTTTTATAGCAAGTGGTTTAGAGTGAAGAGTTTCACACTATAAACCAAGGTTCAAATCCCATGAATGCACCTTATATATAATCAAATGGCATTATCTCAACTAGTTAAATTCCTCAAATTTCAAGGAGAAGATCCAAGTTTGAAACTTGTCAAGTGATACATACATAATAGCCCATTTATTATAATACCACCTACATGATCATGATGTAGTACAAGTGGGATTGTTTCAATCCATATAAATAATTAAAAATTTGAGATGATAGAGTTAAATATAATAGGTATACATAAATGGAGGGACCCTAATAATGGAAAATCATATAAGGAGCCATGTGAAGATAAGAAAAATTTGACTACCATGTAAGTGCGTCATGTTCGTGATTTACTGGAAAGAGAAAGTGTTTATTTGATCCTTTTCACTAATTTAGAAGATGTTTCCTATGATTTATAGGCAATGATGTGTATGTAGATCAAATTTTAAATTGTGAAGTTAAGCAAGTCATGTTCATTATTTATTGTCAAGGAGAAGTGTATACTTAGTCCTCTTTTATTTAATTTATTGTAATTTTCTTAGTATTTAGAGGGAAATAGATGTATTAAAGCAACTTACGAATTGTGAATGGATGAGGGATATTGTAGTGGTTATATGCCATATACAAGGCTTTCCTATGCAAGCATTACCAAACCTCTTTCCACAAAACTAATGCTATGGTGCAAATACATGAGAGATCTCAAATCAAAGCCATAAAACATGATAGTCATGGCCTCAATGTCAAGAGCAATAGTTTTCTCTTCTTCAAGGTGGGTACTTGGAAGCATGCTTGTATTGATTAGATACACCATCAAATCAATACCAATATTAAGGAAGAGACAATGACAATAGTGACTATGCCCATCATGGATATGGTAATACCCAAGCACAATATTGATCACTCCCTAGGGAGGACTTTTTAAACTATAACTATGAGAATGAGTTGCTCCCATAGGAGTTAAAATTTAAGCTTATGTTGGTAAAGAAGTTATTCAAGATTCAAAACACCACCTAGGAGCTTGTAATGACCCACAAGTCCAAGGAAAAATCCAAAGCAAATTGCAGGTTGGTTATTTTGGAGATTGATTTGCATCATATTCTAATTCTAATATGTATCTCTTTGAAATGGACATTTATGTGGAGAGTATTATAGAAAAATAAATAGACAAGGATAGCCTCAAAATTCTAGTATTCCATTGAAATATTTTTTATAGGGGCATGAAATTAGAGGATCGATTCTTGCATCTCATGACCTCCACCTTCGATGTTGTATTAGGGTTGTAAAAGGTTTTGCATATGGGTTTTTAGCTCAAGAAACTTCTATAACCTAAAATCATCAATATCATCGAACCTATATTCATAACTAGAATCATAAGCAATCATGTTATTGATCATGTTTCCAATCAAGAGACCTCTAAGGGTATTGTTGAGAAAACCAATCAATGCACCCTTGATATCACCCTATTTTATTTTTTCATGGTTACATATAAAAAATAGATAGAGCTATGACACAAAATATATGTGTGAGAGAATTGATACCTCTTGAGCATCACGATTCTATTTATA
Source organism: Wollemia nobilis (assembly GCA_028583015.1). Taxonomy (NCBI): domain Eukaryota; kingdom Viridiplantae; phylum Streptophyta; class Pinopsida; order Araucariales; family Araucariaceae; genus Wollemia; species Wollemia nobilis. The sequence goes on along the minus strand of JAQPPZ010016858.1, from coordinate 6,466,187 downwards.
ATATTTTAGAGAAAAATAAAAGCTAAAAAATTATGATTTTACAAAAAAACAATGGCTATAGTTTTATAAACTACCAAAAACTATGGTTTTATAAGTATCAATGGTTATAGTCAGTGTTGCTAAAACCTTCTAAAGTGACCAATACAATTTGAAAGTATGTTTATATTTCAACTGTAGTGTCCCACCCCAACTGAGACAACTGTAAAACTGCTCCCCTTATGTAATTGTTTGTGTTTACACTTTAATAATTGTTGATTTGGAATATTCTGAGTTTTGTTGGTGTGAAATACATATAATAATTCAATATACAAACCCTTACCTTCAAATTATCTCATTCACTTAATATTTTCAATAAGTCATTCTGACAAACACTTGTCATGCATACTCAGAAAAGATAGTGCAGCAGACTGTAAATGATCAATAACTTACAAACCACTATTCCAAACACTATGAAATTTGGATACAAGCAAGATACCAACTTTAATTACAAACCCAATGAAGGAATAGAGCTGGGAATGAAAATACCCAAATTTATTGGTGACTGATATAAATTTGGAAACACATATCAGCTACAAAAAATCCAAGTTTTTGCTCATAACTTTTGAAATACAAAGTTCTAAACCTCACATCCTTCCTCAAAGCATACGTTCAACTTGGTACTGTATGACCAACATCGTATTAACCAAAATCTGCTTCAATGTTCACTCAAATATCTTGGTAATGGTACAGTAGGGCTATAGGAAACCTCCCAAGGTAATGCTCTCCAAAGCAAGCAAGTATTCACTGAAGAATCGAGGTCTTTGCACCTCCAAATGGTGTGGCACTGTGGTGGAAATGATCTGCAAGTAATGCCCTCTAAAAATGGTCTTCAACTCATCACCAAGTCACAAAAACATTAAAAATTTGTATCCCAATCTGCTCAAGTCATTCCCATAGATTGAGAATGCAACTGCCAAAGTGAGGTCTTTCACTCCCGACAATGGCGTCTTATACTATGGTTTTCATCACAAGCAAAGCTGGAAATTGGAAGCTCCTACAAACCTGCAAGCTCTCCTCAAGACAAAGAGAATTCAATAGCCAAAATATGTCTCCTTATGCCTCCTCAATGCCCTTTTATTTTTTCTTCAAGTTGGGCAATCCTCATGTTTGATGAATGTGGGATAAAAGAAATACATTAATTTCATAACTTAAGAGCCAAAATGAGCGTCTCACTTCCCAAGGTGACAAAAGTAATTAAAATTGATAAAATAATCTTTCCAATCAAATATTTATTTCTTCCCCTTTAAAACGAGTACTCACAAGGCCCCTTTTAATCAAAAATATAAGCCCAACTTTAATATATTTAAATATTACATTTAAATATAATATTAATTAACTTCGGGCATTAAAAATAATCAGGCTCCCAACATCCAATCACCAATCAAATGGTAGAAATGGATACCCTTTTCGTCGTAGATGACAAACGTACCTTTCCCATTTCCCAAAATGCCAACCCTAATTGACTTACTAAAAATAGTAAGTCTCCTGCTCCAGTGTCCAAACAGACTCAAAACTAATAACTAAAGATACATTTGGATACCCAATTCTACATAGAACACCAATCTACTGTCTGCACGGTCAGAAACCCTAGCCACTGACTTACTAAAAATAGTAAGTTCATCATCAAAGTACAAAATGACTTCCAAAAATTGGCATCTAAAAACAATCAGCATCCTTGCAATGTCTAAACAACACCTGAGTGCATCCACATTACCGACAAGCCAAAATGGGGACATTACAGTTCTCCCTCCTTGATATTGCTTGTCCTCAAGCAATCCAAACTCATCACACATCATTCTTAATATTGAATACTATGTGATCCATGGGTCCCCGATTACTATCATGTCAGATCTACCACGCTGAAGTTGCACCACTCTGATCACAACAGTAAATTCTATTTGCTCAAACTGCACATCCCACTCCTGTATATCAAAATTAAGCTCATCTGCAATATTGGACCCAGTGTGCCTGTCTAGAATGTGCTCAAAATCATGAGGGGGCTCAAGGATAACCAACTCGACATGATCCATCCCTACAATGATGCTGTCCAAACTGGTCAAGGGCATCCAATAAAACAATATGTTCATCAAGGTATCACAATGCTCTGTTGATCTCACCATAATGGTCCAACAAGAATGTCGATCAGACTCCCTCAACTGGTAAATATGGAAATCAGCATTATCCATCCTGAAAAAATTTCTCCTAGGGATACATCTGCCATCAAAGTCCAAATACACCATGATGATACCATAACTCCATGTGTCAAAAGAATCAACCAAATCTAAAATGAGATCTCTGCATGAATAGAAGAGCCTAACAAGGATGGTATGCTGAAGAAAAGCCATAATTAACTCTCCATCATCTCTTGATAACCAAGGTATTCATGCCCTGACTAGAATCTCTCTCCAATCAACCCAAAGAGATAAGACTGGAGTTCGATGGTTGTCGATCTGCAACCTAGCAGCAGAGTCCCATCTAAAAATATGAACTAACTCCTGCCACCAACCAGCTAACGGAAGTAACATCATAGCGCAACCTTTGTCGACCACTGTCCCCCATGGATACATACCTCCCGGATCTCATGGGCAAAAGTAGAGCCTAGTAGTCACTGCAATTGCTGACTCAGTGGGACAGAAAAAACACCACTGATAACTCCCTGGATCCTAGATGTGTAACTGATCACTATCGTACCTCACACCAAGGAGTAGACCATAATCCAACATATAAACATCATAACTGTCTAAAGAATCCTGCTGGAAAAATATACATGTAGGTGTAAAATTGCTAATCCCAAACTCAATCTTTGAAAAAATGTTGTCCCGCTGAAATAGTCCACCATCCCTGTATAAAACCATCTTTCCTTCTGGAGAAGGAAACACCTCATACTCAAAAGAAGGAAACAACCCACTGTCACAATATTTTGTTCCATGACCATGTGTCAACAAAAATGAAATCCACTCATTAATATATGGGTTGAAAGTGAACTAGTGAGCATAACACACAATGCAATCCATCAAAATCTCACCAACCTCGCCATCATCCTCGTCACATGAGGAAAGATTCATGGAATCAACTACAACTAGAATGGCATCCTGCTAAGGGTAAACACCACCATCCACACCATGCTCATGCCGATCTCGCCGAGTGGAAGGGGAAACTCTGCCAATGCTATGTAACTCCTCATCACACCCAATCTCATGCATATCCTCCACCAACTGTTGAATCACAATGCTCTTTGTCACCCACTTTGAATGTTGTGTAGTAGCTACAACAGGTAACTGATTCCTTTCCTGATCAAGAGAGTAGTGAGCTAAAGACAATTGCAAACTCATCTCATCCAAATCCTACTCTCTCTCTCTTCTAATCTCTGAAAAGTCCTTCGAGTGAACTCGACAGCCACGTCCTGATCTGATAATAAGTATAAATAATCAGACTTGATTTTCTCCAAAGCATGCGTAAGAGTCTGCATGCTAGCAATAGATGGGTCATCAATCAATTCTCCCTTTCTCTCCTCGAGTTGAGCTGAATGACGAAGGCCCTCCACAAATGAATGAGCATGATCAATATGTGACAAATCATGAGCAATCATATCCTCTAAGACCTGCAGATGATCTCTCCAACTATCACCTCCAATAAGAAGAACCGAGTCAGATCCTCTGTTCACACTCCACTCTCCAGTCTCATGAACTAAAGTGAAAACTGAATCCGGCTCAACCTCAGAGTCCTCAACTACATACTCTGCTGACTTATCACCTAAATTAGCATGCCCATCACTATTATTTCTTTACCAAATATTGTCATACTTGGTGCCCTTATGATTACATGTAGAACTATAATATTATTGCCTTAAGCCATGTCTTTAATATTGTTTTCATTCCTAGTGGTGTGGAAGGAAATATGTTGCAACCTTGAATTCATGTTCTACCTTATTTGAGTCCTTCATATTTTGCTTCTATATTTTAAATTAGTTTGCATATTTTTATCTTATGTTCCCTTTGTTTGATGTATCCTTGTGTTCTTCTATATATTTATTGGACTTTGTTGTTGTTTTTCCACATACTTTGTTGTGTTGTTTATTCCATGGACTTTGTTGATGCTACTTATTTCTTAGATTTTATTTCAGGTTTTGATGCTTCTTCCTCAATTTGTTTCCTTGCAAAAAATTCTTGTTTTTCCTTGGATCCTTACCTCTTACACTAGGAAATATCTTGTACTATTATTTTATTTTTTCTATACTAGAACTTCATGAACTTATTTTGTATATTAATATTAAAAGTACCCATAGAATTTAACCAAGGATAACTAAGAACAATATGTTAGAGAATAATATATTATTTGGTAGAATTGTAAATGTTCCTTTGGTACAATTTTAAATATGTAAATATTAGAATGGGGTTTAAGTCTATAGTTTAGGAATGTGATATATATTTTCTCTTTATGTATGTGTCTATGTGTGGAATGTGCAAAAGTATCATGTAACAATGTGTGCAAGTGTCATAAAGTGTGCAAGCAAGTAGAGAGTTAAAATTCATGTATACAAGTGGCAAGATGAGAAGTCAAAGGACATATGAGATTTATCTTATGTATGGAATAGGAAAGGTTGCAACTCCCGTATATGTGAGGAATGCAATAGTCAAGTATTGAAGAGTCACATTTCTAAGGTTAGCTAATGGAGACAAGGCTCCATGTATTGGATTGAATGATCATCAAATAATATATATATTTCAAGCATCAAAATAAAGACGCTTGTATATATATTGAGCAATATTGTTTTGTTTTTTTCATGTTGTTTTATGAATGATTTTGGCCATTTATTTCATATTATTGTTGTTATTTTCATGAATATTATGTTCATTGACATTAGCCATTTATATTGATTGCTCAAATATTGAATGTTATATTTGATCCTACTCATTGAAAAAATATTATATTTGATCCTAAATATTAATACGTATGATAATCTAGATGAAAATACATCAATGGTATCAAAGCTACCACACTTTATCCATTTATTGGAAGAGATATATTTGAAGGCTAGAATTGGAGAAATAATTCAGTGTGAATTTTAAAATGAATATTGGGTTGATATTTGCACCCGAATTGAGAAGATATTTAGATATATCTTTCTTGAAAGAAAGGTAGAATATAGTGGTTAAAGCCATCAGAGAAGTAGCAAAAAGAAAGAGAGAATAGAGTTTTCAAAGCCACCAGAGAAGAAGCAGCAAGAATTTAAAAACAAAAAAGATATTGGAGCAACAATAATTGAAAGGAAAAATATTGTTGTAAATTGGGGTCGATAAATATGTTGAAAAATATAGTGAAAAATCATTGGGATCAGAAGACCAATAAACATTTGAGTGGAAGAGAATTGGAGAACATTTGTGAGCCAAAGTTTGGATAACATCATAGTGAATTCTATGAGCCAAAGTTTGGAGAACATCATAATGAAGTCTATGAGCCAAATTTTGGAGAACATCATAGTGAAGTCTGAAGAGCAACATAGTCTGTGAGCCAAAGTTTGGAGATCATAGTTAAGTCTATGAGCCAAAGTTTGAATAACATCATAGTGAATTTTGAAGAGCTAAGGCCTGGAGGACAACATAATGGATCTTGAGAGCTGAAGTAGGAGAACATATTCATATCTCTAAAAAACCAAATAGTATAAAGATACAATAGAGTTTGACATTGCCTCAATGTTCCCTGAATTTGGTGTTGCCTAAAGAAGCTTGACATCACTTGAGGAATTGCTTGAGGTCATACAATCTATATTAATATCCCTTTAGGAGCCACATGAGATCATCTAAACATCTAAAGAAGTTTAGCATTGCCTAAGGAAGATTTCATATTGCTTGAGATGAATGAATTGTTATCAAAAAAAGCAGGAGATTGAGTAGTCAGCTAAATAATGCCTTTGAATTTTGCATGCAAAATATTTGCCTATGATGTCGATTTGCCCTGACACATACCCTAATGAGCCCTAACAAGAATATAATTCATTTATGAAGCATCGGACATTCCAATCATGAAGACCAAGTGCACGCAGACTAAGGTAAGGGTTATAATTTAAATTTTTGGGGAGTAATAATATTTTGGACAATAATTAAAGTGATATATTATTTTGTGGAGTAATAAGGTTAAAAGGAACCTTAATTTAACACATTTATAAAAGGTTTTTAACAAGGATTATTTTTGGAATTTAGTATTTAAGTTTTGATTATTGAAAATAAATTTGGTCATTAAAATATAAATTGGAGTGATAAGAATAATATACAAAAAAAAAAATGAATTTAACTTCCATATTGATTCTTGAAAATTTGAAAAGAGAAAAATTATTTTATTTTATTAGAGAATCAAAAGGAATTTGACTCCAAAATATTTTTGAAGTAATTGAATTTATGATTATTGCAATTGAATTTATTTGATTGCAATTTGAAAAATTAAAGTTTGAAGATAAGGTTTTCTACTCCAAAAGAAATAGAAATATTTAAATATTTGATTAATTGAAGAATTTGTAAATTAAAAATTGATTATTAGGGAGCCATAAAGTTTCCTACTTCAAAGAGATTAAATTTTTTTAATTTAATTTGCAACTTTATAGATAGGGGTTAGGCTCATTTGAAAATTCATAGATTTTTTCTTTCCACTTGATAAATAATTATCCCATAAATTTTTAGTAGATAGTACCTACTTCGTACAGTTGTCAGTAGGAATGGAAAAAGAAATAAATCCATGGATCATTGGCTTCCAAACATGATTTCACACAGTATTTAAGAAATATAGTTTGTAAATGGTTTCATCATGGCATTATAATCTAAATTTTGAATTATTGAAATATAATGTGACATTTATAATCTTTCATTTCATTGTAATAAACTATAAGGGATTATATAAACTAATGAGATAACAAGGTAGTCAATGGGTTTTATAGCAAGTGGTTTAGAGTGAAGAGTTTCACACTATAAACCAAGGTTCAAATCCCATGAATGAACCTTATATATAATCAAATGGCATTATCTCAACTAGTTAAATTCCTCAACTTTCAAGGAGAAGATCCAAGTTTGAAACTTGTCAAGTGATACATACATAATAGCCCATTTGTTATAATACCACTATATGATCATGATGTAGTACAAGTGGGATTGTTTCAATCCATATAACTAATTAAAAAAGTGAGATGATAGAGTTAAATATAATAGGTATACATAAATGGAGGGACCCTAAGAATGAAAAATCATATAAGGAGCCATGTGAAGATAAGAAAAATTCGACTACCATGTAAGTGTGTCATGTTCGTGATTTACTGGAAAGAGAAAGTGTTTATTTGATCATTTTCACTAATTTAGAAGATGTTTCCTATAATTTATAGGCAATGATGTGTATGTAGATCAAATTTTAAATTGTGAAGTTAAGCAAGTCATGTTCATTATTTATTGTCAAGGAGAAGTGTATACTTAGTCCTCTTTTCTTTAATTTAGTGTAATTTTCTTAGTATTTAGAGGGAATTAGATGTATTAAAGCAAATTATGAATTGTGAAAGGATGAGGGATATTGTAGTGGTTCTATACCATATATAAGGCTTTCCTATGCAAGCATTACCACACCTCTTTCCACAAAACTAATGCTATGGTGCAAATACATGAGAGATCTCAAATCAAAGCCATAAAATATGATAGTCATGGCCTCAATGTCAAGAGCAATAGTTTTCTCTTCTTCAAGGTGGGTACTTGGAAGCATGTTTGTATTGATTATATACACCATCAAATCAATCCGAATATTAAGGAAGAGACAATGACAATAGTGACTATGCCCATCATGGATATGGCAATACCCAAGCACAATATTGATCGCTCCCTAGGGAGGACTTTTTAAACTATAACTATGAGAATGGGTTGCTCCCATAGGAGTTAAAATTTAAGCTTATGTTGGTAAAGAAGTTATTCAAGATTCAAAACACCACCTAGGAGCTTGTAATGACCCACAAGTCCAAGGAGAAATCCAAAGCAAATTGCAGGTTGGTTATTTTGGAGATTGATTTGCATCATCTTCTAATTGTAATATGTATCTCTTTGAAATGGACATTTATGTGGATAGTATTATAGAAAAATAAATAGACAAGGATAGCCTCAAAATTCTAGTATTCCATTGAAATATTTTTTATAGGGGCATGACATTAGAGGATCGATTCTTGCATTTCATGACCTCCACCTTCGACGTTGTATTAGGGTTGTAAAAGGTTTTGCATATGGGTTTTTAGCTCAAGAAACTTCTATAACCTAAAATCATCAATATCATCGAACCTATATTCATAACTAGAATCATAAGCAATCATGTTATTGATCATGTTTCCAATCAAGAGACCTCTAAGGGTATTGTTGAGAAAACCAATCAATGCACCCTTGATATCACCCTATTTTATTTTTTCATGGTTACATATAAAAAATAGATAGAGCTATGACACAAAATATATGTGTGAGAGAATTGATACCTCTTGAGCATCACGATTCTATTTATAATATTTTAGAGAAAAATAAAAGCTAAAAAATTATGATTTTACAAAAAAACAATGGCTATAGTTTTATAAAATACCAACAACTATGGTTTTATAAATATCAATGGTTATATTCAGTGTTGCTAAAACCTTCTAAAGTGACCAATACAATTTGAAAGTATGTTTATATTTCAACTGTAGTGTCCCACCCCAACTGAGACAACTGTAAAACTGCTCCCCTTATGTAATTGTTTGTGTTTACACTTTAATAATTGTTGATTTGGAATATTCTGAGTTTTGTTGGTGTGAAATACATATAATCATTCAATATACAAACCCTTACCTTCAAAGGATCTCATTCACTTAATATTTTCAATAAGTCATTCTGACAAACACTTGTCATGCATACTCAGAAAAGATAGTGCAACAGACTGTAAATGATCAATAACTTACAAACCACTATTCCAAACACTATGAAATTTGGATACAAGCAAGATACCAACTTTAATTACAAACCCAATGAAGGAATAGAGCTGGGAATGAAAATACCCAAATTTATTGGTGACTGATATAAAGTTGAAAACACATATCAGCTACAAAAAATCCAAGTTTTTGCTCATAACTTTTGAAATACAAAGTTCTAAACCTCACATCCTTCCTCAAAGCATACGTTCAACTTGGTACTGTACGACCAACATCATATTAATCAAAATCTGCTTCAATGTTCACTCAAATATCTTGGTAATGGTACAATAGGGCTATAGGAAACCTCCCAAGGTAATGCTCTCCAAAGCAAGCAAGTATTCACTGAAGAATCGAGGTCTTTGCACCCCCAAATGGTGTGGCACTGTGGTGGAAAGGAGCTGCAAGTAATGTCCTCTGAAAATGGTCTTCAACTCATCACCAAGTCACAAAAACACTAAAAATTTGTATCCCAATCTGCTCAAGTCATTCCCATAGATTGAGAATGCAACTGCCAAAGTGAGATCTTTCACTCCCAGCAATGGTGTCCTATACTATGGTTTTCATCACAAGCAAAGCTGGAAATTGGAAGCTCCTGCAAACCTGCAAGCTCTCCTCAAGACAAAGAGAATTCAATAGCCAAAATATGTCTCCTTATGCCTCCTCAACACCCTTTTATTTTTTCTTCAAGTTGGGCGATCCTCATGTTTGATGAATGTGGGATAAAAGAAATATATTAATTTCATAACTTAAGAGCCAAAATGAGCGTCTCACTTCCCAAGGTGACAAGTAATTAAAATTGATAAAATAATCTTTCCAATCAAATCTTTATTTCTTCCCCTTTAAAACGAGTACTCACAAGGCCCCTTTCGATCAAAAATATAAGCCCAACTTTAATATATTTAAATATTACATTTAAATATAATATTAATTAACTTCAGGCATTAAAAATAATCAGGCTCCCAACATCCAATCACCAATCAAATGGTAGAAATGGATACCCTTTTTGCCGTAGATGACAAACGTACCTTTCCCATTTCCCAAAATGCCAACCCTAATTGACTTACTAAAAATAGTAAGTCTCCTGCTCCAGTGTCCAAACAGACTCAAAACTAATAACTAAAGATACATCTGGATACCCAATTCTACATAGAACACCAATATATTGTCTGCACGGTCAGAAACCCTAGCCACTGACTTACTAAAAATAGTAAGTTCATCATCAAAGTACAGAATGACTTCCAAAAATTGGCATCTAAAAACAATCAGCATCCTTGCAATGTCTAAACAACACCTGAGTGCATCCACATTGCCGACAAGCCAACATGGGGACATTACAGTCCTCCCTCCTCGAGATTTCTTGTCCTCAAGCAATCCAAACTCATCACACATCATTCTTAATAATGAATACCATGTGATCCCTGGGTCCCCGATTACTATCATGTCAGATCTACCACGCTGAAGCTGCACCACTCTGATCACAACAGTAAATTTTATCTGCTCAAACTGCACATCCCACTCCTGTATATCAAAATTAAGCTCATCTGCAAGATTGGACCCAGTGTGCCTGTCTAGAATGTGCTCAAAATCATGAGGGGGCTCAAGGATAACCAACTCGACATGATCCATCCCTACAATGACGTTGTCCAAACTGATCAAGGGCATCTAATAAAACAATATGTTCATCAAGGTATCACAATGCTCTGTTGATCTCACCACAATGGGCCAACAAGAATGCCGATCAGACTCCCTCAACTAGTAAATATGGAAATCAGCATTATCCATCCTGAAAAATTTTCTCCTAGGGATACATCTGCCATCAAAGTCCAAAGACACCATGATGATACCATAACTCCATGTGTCAAAAGAATCAACCAAATCTAAAATGAGATCTCTGCATGAATAGAAGAGCCTAACAAGAATGTTATGCTAAAGAAAAGCCATAATTAACTCTCCATCATCTCTCGATAACCGAGGTATTCTTGCCTTGACTATATACTCTCTCCAATCAACCCAAAGAGATAAGACTGGAGTTCGATGGTTGTCGATCTGCAACCTAGCAGTAGAGTCCCATCTAAAAATCTAAATTAACTCCTGCCACCAACCAGCTAACGAAAGTAACATCATAGCGCAACCTTTGCCGACCACTGTCTCCCATGGATACATACCTCCCGGATCCCATGGGCAAAAGTAGAGCCTAGTAGTCACTGCAACTGCTGACTCAGTGGGACAGAACAAACACCACTGATAATTCCCTAGATCCTACATGTGTAACTGATCACTATCGTACCTTACACCAAGGAGTAGACCATAATCCAGCATATAAACATCATAACTATCTAAAGAATCCTGCTGGAAAAATATACATGTAGGTGTAAAATTGCTAATCCCAAACTCAATCTTTGAAAAAATGTTGTCCCACTGAAATAGTCCACCATCCCTGTATAAAACCATCTTTCCTTCTGGAGAAGGAAACACCTCATACTCAAAAGAAGGAAACAACCCACTGTCACAATATTTTGTTCCATGACCATGTGTCAACAAAAATGAAATCCACTCATTAATATATGGGTTGAAAGTGATCTAGTGAGCATAACACACAATGCAATCCATCAAAATCTCACCAACCTCGCCATCATCCTCGTCACATGAGGAAAGATTCATGGAATCAACTACAACTAGAATGGCATCCTACTAAGGGTAAACACCACCATCCACACCATGCTCATGTTGATCCTGCTGAGTGGAAGGGGAAACTCTGCCAATGCTATGTAACTCCTCATCACACCCAATCTCATGCATATCCTCCACCAACTGTCGAATCACAGTGCTCTTTGTCACCCACTTTGAATGTTGTGTAGTAGCTACAACACGTAACTGATTCCTTGCCTGATCAAGAAAGTAGTGAGCTAAAGACAATTGCAAACTCATCTCATCCAAATCCTGCTCTCTCTTTTCTAATCTCTGAAAAGTCCTTCGAGTGAACTCGACAGCCACGTCCTGATCTGATAATAACTATAAATAATCAGACTTGATTTTCTCCAAAGCATGCGTAAGATTCTGCATGCTAGCAATAGATGGGTCATCAATCAATTCTCCCTTTCTCTCCCTGAGTTGAGCTGAATTACGAAGGCCCTCTACAAATGAATGAGCACGATCAAGATGTGACAAAGCATGAGCAATCATATCCTCTAAGACCTACAGATGATCTCTCCAACTATCACCTCCAATAAGAACCGAGTCAGATCCTCTGTTCACACTGCACTCTCCAGTCTCAAGAACTGAAGTGAAAACTAAATCCAGCTCAACCTCAGAGTCCTCAACTACATACTCTGTTGACTTATCACCTAAATTAGCATGCCCATCAAGAAAACTATGATCGCTCTCAACATGTAGAGACTCACCCTCAATAATAACTGACTCTAGCTCTAAACTGGGGTCTCCATCAACTGTGTCATGAAAAGCATCGTCATGCACTAATGGGCTAGAATAAGAACATGTGCATGAATCCTCAATATGGCGGTCAACCAACGCAACAACTACCTGACACTACTTTGAAAACAAGTCAATATCAACTGCACTAATCGAGTGCTCATCTATAATACTGCCCTCTGTGCCTAACCCAAGTTGTGAATCTAGGGTAGCAATATCACTAGAAGGAGAAGCATCTCCCTCTAGTGCAAGGTCACCACCAGGTGTCAACACACCAAGATCCCATGGTACAATGAGACAAACCACTAACCCAATGCCAATGCCAAAACTACTCTCATAAGTGTCGGTCGATGTAAGGGAACCATGCTGCTCAATACCATCACAATAACCATGATCCTCAGGATGAACTCCCCTTGTAAAAGCATAGTGTGAATCATCCATAGGTAGATTAATTTATGCTTTATCCACCATAGATTTGGTTTGAAGACCAAATCCAACACCACCTGTACCATCATGCTCTGAATTAGCGAATTTATCATCACCTACAGTATACCTGTCAATCCCAAATCAACATGATTAACCTGACGCTCAAAAACAATTCCATGCACAAGCTGAGAATAAGTAACAGAATCATCAAGAAAATTTGCTCTGGAATATGTGTCAAAACCATCATAAGCAACATACACATCTGACTCTATTGAACGACATCGATAGCCAAACCCGTAGTGACTACATGTCCACTAACTACTGTAGAGACTCCAAATGGTATGTCAAAATCTGAATCTGAATCTGTTGTCAAGTCATCGCCTCCGTGCTCAACACCATCATTGCTAGGTGTATGCAATCCTAAAACTACAGTTCCACCACCATTTCCTGTATCCGTGTCCGAGTCCAAATCAGCTTCCATATCATGAATCTTGTGATCAATGTCATCATTATTATGTGCATGCATGACCATAGGGAATTCTGGTGGTACATATGAACACATTTCATGTGATGAAGTATTTTTTACACCATCATCTGCAATCCTTGATTTGCATCCTTCTTCAATAACCTCTAAATTTTCAACCCTATCATCAATGAGAGTTAATTCTCTATTCATCTTTCCAAGAAGGTTCATTTTCTCATCACCATTCGGTCGTTGCCTCATTCTCATATCCACATAATCCCAAAGTGACATTAATTCTTTGAATTTCGTACTGGCATTGGTCCATTCTTGAACAAACTGATCATGCAACTCTGTAATTATAGGTAGAAAATTTGACATTGTAGTAGTAAAGTGGATACCCAAACAGACGAGCAGTGTTGAACCTGCTCTGATACCAATGTAGTGTCCCACCCCAACTGAGACAACTGTAAAACTGCTCCCCTTATGTAATTGTTTGTGTTTGCACTTTAATAATTGTTGATTTGGAATATTCTGAGTTTTGTTGGTGTGAAATACATATAATCATTCAATATACAAACTCTTACATTCAAAGGATCTCATTCACTTAATATTTTCAATAAGTCATTCTAACAAACACTTGTCATGCATACTCAGAAAAGATAGTGCAACAGACTGTAAATGATCAATAACTTACAAACCACTATTCCAAACACTATGAAATTTGGATATAAGCAAGATACCAACTTTAATTACAAACCCAATGAAAGAATAGAGCTGGGAATGAAAATACCCGAATTTATTGGTGACTGATATAAAGTTGGAAACACATATCAGCTACAGAAAATCCAAGTTTTTGTTCATAACTTTTGAAATACAAAGTTCTAAACCTCACATCCTTCCTCAAAGCATACGTTCAACTTGGTACTGTACGACCAACATCGTATTAACCAAAATCTGCTTCAATGTTCACTCAAATATCTTGGTAATGGTACAGTAGGGCTATAGGAAACCTCCCAAGGTAATGCTCTCCAAAGCAAGCAATTATTCACTAAAGAATCGAGGTCTTTGCACCCCCAAATGGTGTGGCACTGTGGTGGAAAGGAGCTGCAAGTAATGTCTTCTGAAAATGGTCTTCAACTCATCACCAAGTCACAAAAACACTAAAAATTTGTATCCCAATCTACTCAAGTCATTCCCATAGATTGAGAATGCAACTGCCAAAGTGAGGTCTTTCACTCTCGGCAATGGCGTCCTCTACTATGGTTTTCATCACAAGCAAAGCTGGAAATTGGAAGCTCCTGCAAACCTGCAAGCTTTCCTCAAGACAAAGAGAAATCAATAGCCAAAATATGTCTCCTTATGCCTCCTCAACGCCCTTTTATTTTTTCTTCAATTTGGGCGATCCTCATGTTTGATGAATGTGGGATAAAAGAAATATATTAATTTCATAACTTAAGAGCCAAAATGAGTGTCCCACTTCCCAAGGTGACAAAAGTAATTAAAATTGATAAAATAATCTTTCCAATCAAATCTTTATTTCTTCCCCTTTAAAATGAGTACTCACAAGGCCCCTTTTAATCAAAAATATAAGCCCAACTTTAATATATTTAAATATTACATTTAAATATAATATTAATTAACTTCGGGCATTAAAAATAATCAGGCTCCCAACATCCAATCACCAATCAAATGGTAGAAATGGATACCCTTTTCACCGTAGATGACAAATGTACCTTTCCCATTTCCCAAAATGCCAACCCTAACTGACTTACTAAAAATAGTAAGTCTCCTGCTCTAGTGTCCAAAGAGACTCAAAACTGACAACTAAAGATACATCTGGATACCCAATTCTGCATAGAACACCAATCCACTGTTTGCACGGTCAAAAACCCTAGCCACTGACTTACTAAAAATAGTAAGTCCATTATCAAAGTACAGAATAACTTCCAAAAATTGGCATCTAAAAACAATCAACATCCTTGCAATGTCCAAACAACACCTGAGTGCATCCACATTGCCGACAAGCCAAAATGGGGACATTACATCAACATCCTCCATCCCTTATCCTCACTTGTACCTTGAATATTTACAAATTATTAGTTAAAAAACCTTTGCAAACCTACTATGAAAATTCTTCAAACCAAAAATTGGTCTCACCTTATTCATTGGCAACTTCCACCACCTCATTAGTATCCCTGTTGGTTGGCTTCTCTAATCCCACAAGCAATTGCTAGTAAATAGTTTTAATTAATATAATTTTATGATAAGTTATATGTGGCTTCTATTGGGACCCACTCCTATCAAAATGTTAAAATATGTCATTTGCTTTTAGGTCAATTATACCATATTTGGTTTTCCCTTTTATTAAAGATATTTTTCATTTCATTTTTTATCAAATATATTCTTCATCTTCTTCAAAGTGTTATGTTTCCATTTTCAGCTCCTTAGACAAACATTTCGTTAAGATATTAAACCTTACTCAACCAATTACCTTAAAAGTTTTAAATTTCACCATGACAAAGATCAACATTGTGATTGGCAAAATAATCTACCATTTAATTTTATTCTTGATAGATATGTTCACATTTCCAATATATTACCTCCAATAATAGATGATGAACATGACCAATAATATTATTTTTCATTCAATCCCCACATCAAATTTAGTTAATAGAAAATATGATAATTTGTTAATTTCCCTTAAAATATATTTCTATCCTTTTTCAATTGTAATTTTAATCCTTCAAGAAGTTTTCTAGCCTTTGCATAGTTGATAGTTGAAGTTTAATAAGATTTTGAGTAAGTGAGGAGAATTTTGTCTTCATTATTTTAGAAGAAACACCACCTACACTGGCTTTTCTTAGATTTCCTTTAGAAACACCATCAAAATTAATTTTGATAAACCCAATTTATGGATATTTTCATTTTACTCTAGATGAAAGCAAATCCTTTGTTTTAACTCTTCCATAAATTTTAAAATCCTATAACCAAGTGACTAACATCTCTTTTTCTACAGTTGAGAATTCTTATGATGAGCATCATATATGTAGATATTTTATAAGAAATGCAATAATACAGTTCCTATAACCAAGTGGCTAACTTGGACATGATGTTAAAATTTATTTATTTTAAATCTATTATTCCTTTAAAGCCATAAGTTCCAAAAACTAATGGCAAGATCAATCCTCCATAGAATACATAATATTTTATCTTTAAAATAATTAATCCAAAATTTTATCAACTCCTTCAATGTTGATGGAGCTATGCAATATATTCTCATATTTTTTAAAAGGTAATCCCAAATGGTGTAATATATTCTCATATTTTTTAAAAGGTAATCCCAAATGGTGTAACGAAGAAGTAAATTGTCTATTGTTTCTAAATTTTTCTCACATAAAGCACAGATAAAAGGTCCATGATATTTTCTTCTTTATAAACTCTCTTGTAAGAATCTTACTTTGAACCACTAACCAAAGGAATGTTGAGGCCTTAGTGACAACCTCTAGAAACCAAACATTCTTACAAGGAAAATCTTTAGAAGTAGGAAATTTTGATTGCTCTATATCCTTGTATCCCAACTTGTGCAAGTATCCACCATCTTTTGATAGATTCCAAACCAACTCATTCTTTTGTGTAAAAATAGGTAAATAAAACTCTTGAAGCATATTTTGAATCTCATCTTCAATTTGTTTGAGTTTTTCTCCTTTAATTAGGTACTAACATGACCTGGAGTTGTTTCTCACATTAATATAATCTTTGACCTTTGGACCTTTACAAGTTAGACATCCCTGAACCAATGGTTTTAGTTCAAATCAAATATGAGAGGATAAGACTTCAGTGAAGAATAAAACCAAAAATTTGTATGATTCCCCTATTTGAGTAACCATCTAGTATGTTTCTTGATCAATTGCAAACTATATTGTATGAAGTTCCATGTTGGAAATCCTTTGGGTAGGATTTTCTTCCTGAATAATTTTATTGCATAATATAGTTATATTATAATTTTTAAGTTTTATTTGGCTTCTATTGGGGGCCACTCCCATCAAAATACCAAAATATTACATTTGTTATTAGGTCAATTAAACCATATCCAACATGCCTATTTATCACAAAAAAATCATTTCTTTTTTATCAAATAAATTCTTTAACTTCATTGAAGTTCTATGTTTCCACAATCAGCTCCTTGACATTTTTTTATTAAGAGAAAAAAAAATTATTGGCTAGTTGCCTTCTAAAATTTGAATCACCAAGATGAAGATCAATACCATTATTGGATAAATTATATGGTACCTAGTTTCCTTCATTATAAATATGCTCACATTTCTAGGAGATTTCCTCCAATAAAATGCGATGAGCATCAGAAATAATATTACTTTTTATAGAATCCCACATCCATTTTTATTGATAGCACTAATTATAATTTATGAATCCCCTTCAATTGAAATATATTTTCATTCTTTTGTATTGTAATTTTAATCCTTGTAAAAAGTGCCCTAGCCTCTACATAGTTGTTAGTTGAAGTTCCATATGATTTTTAGTAAGTGAGGAGAATTTTATCTTAATTTTATCAAAAAATACCACCTGCACTAGCTTTTCCCAAATACTAGCTTTTCCCAAATTTTCTTTAGAAGCAACATCAAAGTTAATTTTGATAAATCCAATTTTTGGACATTTCCATTTTAACCTAGATCAAAGTAGATCCTTTGTTTTGATGTTATTATTGCATATGAATATTTTATATATGTTCAAATCATGTAACCAATTTATTACCCAAAGAGCGAAAATAGTAATAAATTGGTTACAAATTGAAATATATAATTTAATTGGATAAATTGCATAAGTCATCATTTTGTGTAAAAATTGGCAAATAAAACTCTTGAAGCATATTTTTGAAGTTATTTTGTAATTTGTTTGAGTTCCTCTTCTTCAACTAGGCTACTACTAGAAATCCATGATCTGGAGTTATTATTCATAGTAATATATTCTTTGACCTTTGGACCTTTACAAGCTAGGTATGCTTGAGCCAATGGTTACCATTTTAACTTAGATATAAGAGGATAAGGCTTTAACCAAGCATCAAACCAAAAACATACATAATTCCCTCATTTATTGACCATCTCATATATATCAATTGTAAACTATTTGATATGAAGTTTCATGTTGACGATCCTTTGGATAGGGTTCTTTTACTACATAATTGCATTGCATCAAGAGAACCCATATATTTTTTAATTAATATTTTTGCCTAGTTCTCCTTGATATCTAAATAATCTCCACTTAAGCTTTGCCCCTAAATCCAAACTCATAAGTCTATAATTTTGCAAGCCTTCTTCTCTAATTTGTTTTCTTTGCAAACCCTATCCCACTTACAAAGAGAAAACCCAAATTTTTCATTGATATTGAAACTAAAATCATATAAATATGGATGGATTGCAATGTAGTCTTTATGAGTTGTAGCCTTCTCACTCTAGTTAAGAACTTACCTTTCCAACATGTCAAAAAATATTTTATTCTATTCAAACACGAGATCCAAAGCTCCCTTTTATTTACTTTATGAGATAAAGGAATGCCCAAGTATATTGATGGAAATTTTTTAATTTTAAACCCTAAAATATCTGTAATAATTCATTGTAAATTTAGGGTATTGTTAGTGAAAAATCCTAGATTTTATGGTATTAACCAGGTGACCTATAACTTTCTCATAGCATGATAATATTGATTTAAATTCCATGGTCTCACTGACTAAGGGATGGCCCAAAATAAAAGTATCATCAACAAATTGGAGATGAGATTCCAAGGGACCAATTTTTGCAACTTGAATACCTTTGATATTTCCTTCCATTTTTGCCTTTGAGAAAGCTCTTCCTAATGCCTCCACAAGAATAATAAATAGATAAGGAGATAGTGGATCACCTTGAAAAAGTCCACAAGATGACTTGAACTAACTAGTAGGAGAACCATTGATCAAAATAGAATATTTTACAATGTTATAACAACATTTGTTCCATTCACACCA
Organism: Wollemia nobilis; assembly: GCA_028583015.1. NCBI lineage: Eukaryota > Viridiplantae > Streptophyta > Pinopsida > Araucariales > Araucariaceae > Wollemia > Wollemia nobilis. The sequence goes on along the minus strand of JAQPPZ010016858.1, from coordinate 6,446,861 downwards.
TGATAAGGATATCAAAAGGCATAGAATTTTTATTAGATTTATTTTCTAAAGTTATATTTAAATAAATATTTTTTAAATGTCGGCATTATCAAATGTTGGGATATTTGTTAGGCTATTATGTTGATTATTGTTAGTTGTTAGGCTTAAATTAGCTTTTTGATATTTTTAGGTTGCAACATACAATTTGCATTTGGTATTTCAAATACCTATTAATATTTGTAAATTAAATAAAAAATTTAGTTGGATTTCTATCCTTCGCATTGGTATTAGAGCAGGAAGTTCCTGACCTATGAGGAGGAATTTCCCTCATGGAAATTCCCTCCTCTTCCCCTTCTTAGCTCCTACCCTATGGGGGAATTTCTAAATTCCTCCCTTCTTTTTTATAAGTTTCCCCTATATTTTACCTTCTTGTATTACTTTGTTGGAATATATTACATTATTTGGTACATGCCAATGTACCACCATGGGTACATGTTTATATTAGGAGTTTGTCTTAGATTAGGATTTGAGTATTTACTTTATGCAATGTAATAAATGCACAAGTATTATTAGAATGTGCAATGATGTAAATGTGCATGTTGTCCATGTGTACATGAATCCTTAAGAATAGGAAGATGAAGAGTCATAGGAATATGGAAGGCCAAGAGTCATTCCTCATTATATATAGGTCTTTATAGGAGTAAATGGGAGATTCATAGAGAGAAGGTAGATAGCATTGAGTAGAATAGTAGTAGATACAATGTAGAGCATGTATGCAATATGGAGAGTTTGAGACCTCCATTTTTATCAATGTAATATTTTTGTGAGCTTTCATTAATGGTTGTTTTATGAGTAGTTATAGAATTTTCTCATGAGTTTTACATGCTTAGTATATTGCCATTATCGTAGCTTTAATATTGCATGCTCATTTTATACCTTGTGGTTGCATTTTCTTTAATATATAGCATCAAAAGCTAACATACTTCACTTTGTCATTTGATGCTTTGTTTTGCATTTGTGAGCATCAATTCCAATGTCGAGTCCAATATGTTGCTCTGTTTTACATTTATGAGCATTGATTCTAATGGCAAGTCCAAGATGCTAAATGTGAATGCATGAGGTTTAATTAGACGTATTGTGTTTCTTTTGAAAGCTATAAGTAAAGGTGACATGTAATGACAACATCTCTAAAGATATTTTGAGCCCCCTCCAAAGATATTTTTTCGATTATTGGACATGATCACTTTTAGTAATAGAGCTTAGCCTCGATTTGTTGCCACTATGCAACTACTACCTCATTTATCAAGCTATTTCAATGACTTTATCATTAGAGTTTCTTATGCAATGATGATAGATTCCAAGTTTGAAACGCTCATCTTCCTTCATCTAAGAATCGACATCTTATTGATAATGGTCAAATTTCAATCGATTGAGACATGGATGTTGGAGTTCAATGAGATATGTTACATGTTGGAGGTTAAATTAGAACATAGCTTTGAGGGCATAGATTTATCTCTCATGGGTATGATTCATCATTACTATCTCTCCACTCACGATCCTTGTAACCACTACCACGATCCTCCACCCAAGATACCTCTAGTGTAGTCTTCCTTTGATTCAAATGTCACCATTGGCAACTCGCTCATAGATCTACATGTGGTTCTCACAATGCAGCTTCATCGCTTCATCTCTAGATAGATCAACACTATCATTCTCAGAGATGGAGGCAAATGCTAAACCAAGCGATCATGGAGGAGAAAATGCTAAATCCAAAAAAACCCTATGAACCCCAAAATCTAAGCTTACCACGTGTCAAAATAAAGGACACAAAGACCCTAAAACCCCTTGCCAATGTCATCCTAACATGTGGCATCATCTAGCAGTGGAGTAGAATTCAGGCTTAGACTAGGTGGAAGAAGACTATTCATAGTATTTTCTTATTTTGGGCTCTAAAATACCATATTCTCTATGGGATGGCACTCTTAGTGCCTTAAGAAGAGGAAGGCTTTGGTCGGCCACCAAGCGGTGGTCACAGCGCCTCTCACTTGTGGCCAACTCAAAATGTCAATGGTGGGTGTCTGTTCTACTACCACATGGTGGATGATTAAGGTTGTTTCTCAGTTGACTTTTCTTGTAGACTCTAAGTGTGTGGATCATCCACTAGTTGTTGACTTTCAAGCATTGTTGATTTTGCTCGATATATGACAAATATTTTGTTGAATTCTATTTCAAAATTGTAGAGGATAATTTTATCCCTTGTTTCTGTTTTCCCAGAGATTCTTTTGCATTTATCATTTTTTGAGGCCCTATTATTCCTCGAGTATACCCTTGTTTATACTCATTGGAAAGCTATTTCTGAGTTGGTTCTAGTGGAACCATTATTTTAGAATTTTTTAAACGTCTATATTGACCTATGGTGCTCTAAATTTTAGGTTTTCTAAACCTTCTTTCAAACATAGGTTGTTGTAGGAGTGCATTTTTAGTTGAATCTGACACTCCTTCAATCCACCATTATCCTTAGAAACTATTTTAAGACCATAGCCCTTTTTATGTGATCATGGATATCACATGGGTAATCCATGCATTGGAGTTGTATTTACCCCTAGTGGCTTGTCTCTCAGTGGATTTTTTAGTTGGATCATATCTTCACCAGCACAAATTACAACACTCCTTTTATCAGCACCACATTAAGCATCACTTTTGCATTAGCTTTTGCTTCAGCTTCTTGGCTACTTCAGCTTTTGAAGCCTTTGAAGAATTGTTATCCTCCAACATGGGTTTTTAAAATCTTCTTGAAACATATTATAAATATGTAAGGAGTGTATTTTTAGTGTTACTCAACACTCCATTCTAAGCTTTGTCTTGGATCTCAAATACTTGTGCCTTTCTATTTTTTATCCTCTCTTTGTTGCCCATATTCTTACAGTGATTCAATTGTAGTTCAGGTATTCGATGCACATGATTTTAGTTTTAAAGCATGAATGATGTCATAAAAAAGGAATATTTTATGAATATGATTGAAGATATTTACTACCATATCTCTTATAGCCTTTTTTTCTATGGGTGCTCCATTTATAGGATTTATAGTCCCTTGTCCATTCCATTAGGGAAATTATGTGCTCTTGAGCAAAGTCTTCGATGAATGTATGCTCATTATGATCGAGCAGAGCTTAGATATGATTGTATGCTCTAAATAATATTCGTCGGTGAATGTATGCTCTTTGTAATAAAGTAGAGCTTTGATATGAATGCATTCTCTATATTCTCGAGCAACACTTTCCATAGGGTCCTCTCTCTTCTTCATTCAGTTTGAGGATTTCATTTTTTGGTCACTTATACTTGATCTCTTCCACCTTCTTGTAAAATCATTGGAGTATAATGATTCTATGGTGGAGAGGGACAATAAGGATCTCAAAATGCATAGAATTTTACTTAGATTTATTTTCTGAAGTTATATGTAAATAAATATTTTGTAAAAGTTAGCATATTTTTTAGGCTATTATGTTGATTATTGTTAGTTGTTAGACTTAAATTAGCTTTTTGATATTTTTAGATTGCATCATACAATTTGTATTTGGCATTTCAAATGCCTATTAATATTTTTAAATTGAATAAAAAATTTAGTTGAATTTCTATCCTTCACACACCAATTATAATCAAAACCAAACTTTTGAAGAATATCATGTAGAAAACTCGAAGAAACTGTATCATATCCTTTGTTCATAGCTAATTTCATAAGCATACCTGGCTATTTCATGTAATGAATAAAATGTATGGCCTCCTATGCAATAATTATACCATCAATAATTTGTTTTCCATAAACAAAACCATCTTGTTCCTTTGAGATAACACAATCTAGAATGTGTTTCAACCTGTTTTCCATAATTTTTGAAATGATATTATAAATCATATTACAAAGGCTTATTGGATGGAAATTATCAAAATATTATGTCTTGTCTTTCTTGGGAACCAACCTAGTAAAAGTGGCATTCATCTCACTTATTATAGCATTTCTTTCCTAGGCCTCTTCGACCACAACTAACATATCACTCTTCAATAAATCCCAAAAAAATAAAAGAAAATTATGGAATATACATGGAGGCCAAGTTCCTTGTTAGGATGGAAAGAGAAAAAAAAATAATGTAGCTTCTTTGTAGACATCTTCTTCATAAAGCTTTCATTTTGTCCCTATGTGATAATTGATGGAATATCAAAAGTTTATCTTGTGCCTCCTTATCTTGCTTAGTATAAGATAAAATATTTTTGAAATAATTAATTGTTTCCTTATTTATATCTTCTTCTTCCTCAATTCCATCTAGAGTTAAAACATTTTTTTATGTTAAAAAAAGGAAAATTTTGTTTTCTTATACCATGAAAAAATTGTATTTCTATCTCTTTTCTTGGGCCATTTCTCTCTAGATTTTTGGAACCAGTATGACTCCTTTTTCAATGCATTATGATAATAAAAAAGTAATTATTTTTCTTTCACATAATAATATTGATCCATTCCATGAGTTTCTACTATCTCTTCTAAATTTTTGAGCATTGATTCAATTTCTTCTTTTTTAAAAATGTTACCTAAATATTTGGCATTCCAAATCTTCATTTGATCCTTTAAATACTTCATCTTTTGAACAAACCTATACCTATATGATCCTTCAAATTTTGCTTCATCCAACCATAATATAACCATCTAGATGAAATTGAGGTCTTGGAGCCACATAGACTAGGATAAAAATGGCTTTAAATGACCATTATTGGGTAAATCACAAGTCAAAAAAATGAATTTGTGATTTGTTCTTGCTTGCAAAATAATATCTAAAGAGATTTTATACTTTTTTTACAACCATTTGTTGGATAACAAAAATATCTAATATTTTTGCTATATGAGTTTTCCTAATGTGTCTACTATCACATGTATATAGAAACTTGAAAGATTAACATCCTAGAGGTCATTTGAATTGATAAATGAAGAAAAATCTTGCATTGATTTAAACTATCCCAGAATACCACCATTCTTTTCAAAATGGGATAGAACAATGTTGAAATCTCCTTGACGAATATAAATATCACAATGAATCGTCATTGTGTTTGACAAAAATATGCTAAGGTTCTTCCAACATCTTTCATGAGGAGTATCTATAGTTGGAGCATATGCATTTATTCCCAAGTTTTATGTTTTCCTCTTTCTTACAAAATAGTCTAGTAATCCAATTATTTTGTCATGTATTGTTGCAATATTGCCTGAAGCTCCTATAGAAGAAACTACTAGACAATCACCCATCTTCCAAATATTTTTAAAAACATCCTTACATTCCTCACTAATTAATTTTATTTCTTGTATTAAAATAAACTTATGACTATAAGAATCTATTAATTCCTGAATAACTATTTTTTAAGGTGTCTTATTCATATCCCTAATAGTCAATGATATCATTTTCATCATCATCAATTTTTATTTTTAGTAGTGGGCTTAGCCCTAGTTATTGTTAGCATCTATGATATTTTTATTTGGATTTCCAAATTGATATCCCTTTAAGTTTCTTTTTTTCTTTGTTCATGCTTGGATGGTTTTGCTCTCCTTTTTCTATTCCCACCAACACTCTTGCCTTCACCAATATATTCTATTTTTTTATATCATTTATAATGATACTTTTTTAAATATTTATGTTACCCTAAAGAATCTAAAATGCAAATAATAGCCTCACAAAAACTTTTATTTTTATGTTTCCCTAAATCCTGTAAAGTGCGCAAATGATCCTCGATAGTCATTACTTTCTTATGTTTCCCTAGAAACCCTAAATTTTCTTATATATCCTCCCTAAGTTTTTTTTACTATGGTACTTTTGAAACCCTAAAGTGTAATGATTATACTCTATACCACTTTCATTTTTATTGCAAGAACAATATTTTATGCTACTTAAGAAACATGAATATGTTTTACCTAAATTAACCTTACCTTCCTTCACCTCATTCGCTTTGAAATTTTCCTCCACTTCTTCCTTTGGTTTAAAATCCCCCCAATATTTATTTCCTTTAAAATTTGCCTCCCCATCTTCCTTTGCACCTTTAACTCCTTTGAACTTATGCATTGTACTTCCTCATACCTTGTGTCATTTTTTCTTCTAATGGTTGAGTGAACTATAATGGCTTTGTTCATTTGGTGATGTGGAGGGGTTTTTATTACCATTTTCTTGGGAATGAAAAATCCTTTTTTTTATCCAACTTCTTCTATGATATGATCTCCTTATTTCATATTGAATTTTTCCTCATGCCCAAACTAATGGGAACCAAAAATGATCCTTACTCTTTGAGTGCCATGACCACCTACATGTGGTTTGTCGAGTGTGTTCGATACTCACGCCTTGCATGGAGCACCAGTTTGGAAAGTCTAGGGAGAATGGGATGTGACTCCTCTAGATGATATTTATGGTTTTTTACCAAGGTTGTCTCCTCCTAAGCTAGCCTAGTCCATCGTGTTCTTGTCAAAGAAAAATGATAGAGATAAGAGTAGTAAAAACTAACTCACCTAACCTAAGGGTGGTGATGTTCCACATATTACAAGCTTCATTCTAGATATCAATAGGATTAGTGAATACATGGATCATGCAGTTCATCGAGTGCATCTAGTACTCATGCATCGCATGGAGAACTAGTTTGAGAAGTTTGGGGAGAGTGGGATGTGGCTCCTCAAGACAACCTATGAGATTTTTTACCAAGACCAACTTATTTTTTGGATATGATCTTTGGTGCACTTTCTTTCCTCCTAATTTATCCTAGTCCATAAAGTTCTTGCCAAGAAAAAGGGATAGAGAGAAAACTAGTAAAAAACTAACTAGCCTAGCTAGCCTAACCTAAGGATGGAGATGCACCAAATATTACAAGATTGACTTTGGATATCAATGGTATTAGTGAACACATGCATCAAAACATGATAGCTAAAATGAACATGGTCACAACTTGATATGATTGCAAATCAAAATATCTCCTATGAAAACTAGAACAGATACTAGTTACAATTCTCCATAGAAAGCTATATGCATATAAAGACCAGGATAAAAATTAGAATAGTCATAACTCTTTGTATTCATATTAATAGAGCAACTACAATCATATAGAATTGAGAGAGGTTTGACATCTTGTACATGTAGTGACTCAAGGCTCAAGTCCAATCTGATATGCAAAACAAAGGTGAGATAAAAACTATATAAGTCCAGATACTTGGTATGAAAATAATTCTTCCTCTTTTACAATGGTGAAAACACTAGTATTTATAGACAAAAATCATGAACCTTTCCCTCACAAAATTCAAAATCCCCATTTCAAAATTTTGCTTTTAGTTCTTTTGCATTGATTGTGCCCAATCCTAAGGTCTCTAGATCTGGGGCCATTGGGTGAGATCTTGTTTCCCAAGTTGGAGATATGTTTGTAGATATTTCTTGCCTTTAATGATGTTAGGTTTATGGTTGCTTCTCAATAGCCTCCATACTATTGTGTTTAATGCATTAATTGCCCTGTTGGACATGTTGTATCTTTTTATAGTACTATATACCATAGCATAATATGTTGGGCCTAGGATCATGATCCCAATTGGGGGGAATGGAGGGCCAATGGCCCTCCTTGAAAGGGTTTAGGGGCAAGAGCCCTCAAAGAAAAACTTGGTCTCCTAAATTTTTAGAGCATGGTTGGAGGATAACCTGACTAAGATCTGGTCACCACTCTTTTGTGCATGGTCTTATTTTTGTACACTAACTAAAATTCTAGTATTCACTCTTTATGCATCCCCCAATATAATTAGCATTCCTCAAGGCAACTTTTATTTTTTCTCTTGTATAGTGTTTTGGTTGCCACTTCTAGCTTGTGATTACTGGAAATTTAATCTAGGTGGATATGCCTAAGTCTTTTTCTTATCTGGTTCTAACTACTTTGAGCACTTCATTACCTTGGGCTATTGGAAATCCAAGTTGGTCATTTCTCTATCATCTCTGATCTTAAAGGTTTGGTTACCGTACTTTTGCTCTTGTCTTTGTTGGAGCTAGATCCTCCTAGAGAATTTGGTTCATGCACATCTAGTCTTGCCTTGGATTTTATTTGGTATTATGGATAGCTCTCCTCTTATAGAAACCATCTTCGAAATAATTGGCCAAAGTGATACTCCTCCTCAATGTGGTGAGAATTCACTACAAACGTTTCCATATCTTTCTATTATGAACCTCTTTTCTCATCTCCCAAAATCAATACTAATTTTTAAAAATAATAAAAATCTTTACCCTCAATGATAATAAAAGCATTCATAGATATTCTAAAAAATAAATTAATTAAATTACAAATAATTAATATAAAATAAAATATGCAAATTACTCTATTTTATTTTAAAATTAGCTTAAACCCTTGAGGTAGGAAAACATTGTGTAATGCTCCTTATTTGAAGGAATCCACTCCTCACTATATCTCAATATAATATCCAAACACATATAATATTATTCTCCTTCTTATCCCCATACAAGTCTCTTTCCTACATTATATAATACTCAACTACCTACCACTACTATTTATCCACACATGTGGGATAAATACATTTATTATAATATTATAATATTAAGTACAATATTATAATATTAAATTCCTATCTTGGGTACCTAAAATTCTATCCCCTTACAAAATATTTTTTCCTAGAGACTAAATAATATGATCTTCTAAGCCTTGTTATGAACTAGCACCGATCTCGATCATCCATCCATTCTAGTGAAACTCTTATTGGTGGTGGCATTCACTAATGTTGATATGTCATTCTGCAATTTTAATATTTGGATGTAATCCTTTGGTTCCATGTGTTGGAGGTATCTTTTTGCTAGCAATAAATATCATTTTTTTCATCCATACTTTGTTTTTTCACTTGAGTATCTAGGATTGCTTTGTTAACTCCATGCATCTGTTGCTCTACTCTAGTAACTTGAATCATGCGTCAGTTTTTTTCTTGATGCTACCACACTACTCTAAAAACCAGAATCACTATTCTTTCTTTACCAAATATTGTCATACTTGGTGCCCTTATGATTACATGTAGAACTATAATATTATTGCCTTAAGCCATGCCTTTAATATTGTTGTCACTCCTAGTGGTGTGGATGGAAATATGTTGCAACCTTGAATTGGTGTTCTACCTTCTTTGAGTCCTTCATATTTTGCTTCTATATTTTAAAGTATTTTGCATATTGTTCTCTTATGTTTCCTTTGTTTTATGTATCCTTGTGTTCTTCTATATCTTTCTTGGACTTTGTTATTATTTTTACACATACTTTGTTGTGTTGTTTATTCCATGGACTCTGTTGATGCTACTTATTTCTTAGATTTTATTTCAGGTTTTGATGCTTCTTCCTCAATTTGTTTTCTTGCAAAAAAATCTTGATTTTCCATGGATCTTTACCTCTTACACTAGGAAATATGTTGTACTATTATTTTCTTTTTTCTATGCTATAACTTCATGAACTTATTTTTTATATTAATATTAAAAGTACCCATAGAATTTAACCAAGGATAACTAAGAACAATATGTTAGAGAATAATATATTATTTGGTAATTGTAAATGTTCCTTTGGTACAATTTTAAATATGTAAATATTAGAATGGGGTTTGAGTCTATAGTTTAGGAATGTGATATATATTTTCTCTTTATGTATGTGTTTATGTGTGGAATGTGCAAAAGTATCATGTAACAGTGTGTGCAAGTGTCATAAAGTGTGCAAGTAGGTAGAGAGTTAAAATTCATGTATACAAGTGGCAAGATGAGAAGTCAAAGGACATATGAGATTTATCTTATGTATGGAATAGGAAAGGTTGCAACTCCCGTATATGTGAGGAATGCAATAGTCAAGTATTGAAGAGTCACATTTCTAAGGTTATATAATGGAGACAAGGCTCCATGTATTGTATTGAATGATCATCAAAGAATATATGTATTTCAAGCATCAAAATAAAGAAGCTTGTATATATATTGAGCAATATTATTGTAAGTTTTCTTCATGTTATTTCATGAATGATTTTGGCCATTTATTTTGTATTATTGTTGTTATTTTCATGAATATTATGTCCATTGATATTAGCCATTTATATTGATTTCTCAAGTATTGAATGTTATATTTGATCCTACTCATTGAAAAAATATTATATTTGATCCTAAATATTAAGACCTATGATAATCTATATGAAAATACATCAATGGTATCAAAGCTACCACACTTTATCCATTTATTGGAAGAGATATATTTGAAGGCTAGAATTGGAAAAGCAATTCAGTGTGAATTTTAAAATGATTATTGGGTTGATATTTGCACCCGAATTGAGAAGATATTTAGATATATCTTTCTTGAAAGAAAGGTAGAATAGAGTGGTTAAATCCACCAGATAAGTAGCAAAAAGAAAGAGAGAATAGAGTTGTCAAAGCCACCAAAGAAGAAGCAGCAAGAATTTAAAAAAAAAAAGATATTGGAGCAACAATAATTGAAAGGAAAAATATTGTTGTAAATTGGGATCGATAAATATGTTGAAAAATACAGTGAAAAATCATTGGGATCAGAATACCAATAAACATTTGAGTGGAAGAGAATTGGAGAACATTTGTGAGCCAAAGTTTGGATAACATCATAGTGAATTCTATGATCCAAAGTTTGGAGAACATCATAATGAAGTCTATGAGCCAAAGTTTGGAGAACATCATAGTGAAGTCTGAAGAGCAACATAGTCTGTGAGCCAAAGTTTGGAGAACATCATAGTGAAGTATATGAGCCAAAGTTTGAATAACATCATAGTGAATTCTGAAGAGCTAAGGCTTGGAGGACAACATAATGGATCTTGAGAGCTGAAGTAGGAGAACATATTCATATCTCTAAAAAACCAAATAGTATAAAGATACAACAGAGTTTGACATTGCCTCAATGTTACCTGAATTTCGCATTGCCTAAAGAATCTTGACATCACTTGAGGAATTGCTTGAGGTCATACAATCTAGATTAATATCTCTTTAGGAGCCACATGATATCGTCTAAACATCTAAAGAAGTTTAGCACTGCCTAAGGAAGATTTCATATTGCTTGAGGTGAATGAATTGTTATCAAACAAAGCAGGAGATGGAGTAGTCACCTAAATAATGCCCTTGAATTTTGCATGCAAAACATTTGCCTATGATGTCGATTTGCCCTAACACATACCCTAATGAGCCCTAACAAGAATCTAACTCATTGATGAAGCGTCAAACATTCCAAGCATGAAGACCAAGTGCACGCAGACTAAGGTAAGGGTTATAATTTAAATTCTTGGGCAATAATAATATTTTGGGCAAGAATTAAAGTGCTATATTATTTTGTGGAGTAATAAGGTTAAAAGGAACCTTAATTTAACACATTTATAAAAGGTTTTTAACAAGGATTATTTTTGGAATTTAGTATTTAAGTTTTGATTATTGAAAATAAATTTGGTCATTAAAATATAAATTGGAGTGATAAGAATAATATACAAAAAAAAAAATGAATTTAACTTCCATATTGATTCTTGAAAATTTGAAAAGAGAAAAATTATTTTATTTTATTAGAGAATCAAAAGGAATTTGACTCCAAAATATTTTTGAAGTAATTGAATTTATGATTATTGCAATTGAATTTATTTGATTGCAATTTGAAAAATTAAAGTTTGGAGATAAGGTTTTCTACTCCAAAAGAAATAGAAATATTTGATTAATTGAAGAATTTGTAAAGATTATTTGGGAGCCATAAAGTTTCCTACTTCAAAGAGATTAAATTTTTTTAATTTAATTTGCAACTTTATAGATTGAAATTTTTTATTTGATTAATTAAATTAAAACTTTGGAGTTATAAGGATTTCAACTTCAAGGGATCTCATTATGGAAGAAATCATTAAAAATACATTTGTTGAAGATAGTGAAGAAATGTTGAACAAGCTAAAATTACATACACAAAATTTAATGGGTGATTTTGATAGAAACAAGGAAATGCCAAATGATTTGAATATGAGATTATCTTTAATTCTCAAAATGCTAAAGATGAAAAGTTCACAATATTTATCAATTATCTTCATGAAAAGCTATTTACAGCATGGTGGAATTCAAAAAACATCAGTATATTATCCAATGAAGTATGCATAGTGTTGTATATGACTCTACTTACCTTTAAAATTTGTCAAGAGAAAAGATGAGAGAAGAAAGATGTCAGTAGTGACACATTTGGTTTGAATGCAGCCTATGTTATCTTTAATATGGAATATTTAAATTCCAGAATGTATTATTGTGATGACTTGCTAACTCTTTATCCAAAAGTCGGACTAGCTATCATATCATAGCCAAAGATGAAGACAAAAAAATCAAAGAAGAAGAGTAGAGCAAAGCGCAAAAGAAAGAAGAATATAAAACACAAAGCAAAAGCTAAAGATAAAGAAGATCAAGGTGAAGGGCTAAAGGAAATAGATTTAAGACTAAAGTCTTCAATAACCAAATAATGTAATACAAGGGAATGTTAGAGAATATTACATTATTTGGTAGAATTGTAAATGTACCTTTGGTACAATTGTAAATATGTAAATATTAGAATAGGGTTTGAGTCTATAGTTTAGAAGTGTGATTTATATTTCCCCTTTATGTATGTGTTTATGTGTAGGATGTGCACAAGTGTCATGTAACAATATGTGCAAATGTGTAGAGTTATTAAGTATGCAAGTGTCATAAAGTGTGCAAGTAGGTAGAGAGTTAAAATTCATGTATACAAGTGGCAATATGAGAATTCAAAGGACATATGAGATTTATCTTATGTATGGAATAGGAAAGGTTGCAACTCCTATATATATGAGAAGTGCAATAGTCAAGTATTGAAGAGTCACCTTTCTAAGGTTATATAATGGAGACAAGGCTCCATGTATTGTATCAAATGATCATCAAAACATATATGTATTTCAAGCATCAAAATAAAGAAGCTTATATATAGATTGAGCAATATTATTGTAAGTTTTCTTCATGTTATTTCATGAATGATTTTGCCATTTATTTCATATTATTATTGTTATTTTCATGAATGTTATGTTCATTGGCATTGGCCATTTATATTGATTGCTCAAATATTGAATTTTATATTTGATCATAAATATTGGGACCTATGATAATCTGGCTAAAAAGCCATCACACTATTCATATGATCCATTTCAATAGCATAAAAATTTGAGTGTAAGACATATTTAAAAAATATTGAACAATATTACCCTCAAGTTTTGTGTCCTTAATTTTCTTTTTCTTAACCTACAACCTTTTAGCCAAAGCAATATTAATAAAATTATATCCACTATGATGGTTTATAGAAATAATAACCTTTTCCCTCTGGATGTAGCTATAAACCTGCAAAATAGATTTTTTTGTTAAAAATACATCTTACTAGTCATTACTTTGTTTATATATCAAAAAATAGGTGTTTCCTTTTACCTACATATTATTGTCCTTCTCTTTTTCTTTTTTCTAACAGTGTGAAAATTAACTCTCTTAAACTCCTTTTGTTCTTTTTGAGACTTGTTTATTTCTTCTACATAGACTTGAGTGTATTATTCAAACTAGTGATCTTTTCATCCTTTTTCTTAAATTTCCATTTGCTTAAAAATGTTATTTCAAATTCTTTCCTTGTGTATAACAAATCATGGTTACATGTAGAGCTCAAATACCAAATAATTTTTTTCCTTGCAAAGCATTACAAAGTTTATAATTCCTTTCCAATTCAAAAACAATAAAAAAACCTTTTCCACTTCATCAACCATTTCCTAGAGTCATTGTCACCCCTTCCTATGAATATTGGCAACTCCATGACCCTGGCTAATAAATATCGGCACTCAAACAAGCAACTATTAATAGCCTATAGATTTGTTTACTAGACAATATCAGCCTATGGACTATGTATTTCCTGCACTCAATATAATAATTATTAACGACTTATGGATTGTGTACTTTTGGCAACTAATAATGGACTACTCTATGGACTTATTTTTTATGGACTATTACCAAACTATGAACTATTTTTTTCATGGACTGCTACCAAATTGCAGACTAGATACTTTTGTACTTAGATTAAAAACTAATAATGGCTTGCTTTATGTACTATTTTTCTAATAGACTAATACCAACTATAGATTGGGTATTTTATACACTCACTTGCAAGTGTTTTCTTTGTTAAAACTATAGAACTAATGCAAACACTATGGATACTATAACTAAAACTATTGTTGAAGCTATTGTTGATGGTCATATGGAATTTTTCATGGAAATTATAACAATGAACTAGGTCCTAAACTATGGCTTCCTAGTCGCTTAAGGTAAATCTCATCAGCCATAAAGGTTATCTAAACAAGTACCTCTCTGATTACCAACAATATTCCTACTAGAAAATAATTACTAAGAAACCATCCATGGGTTTGCTTCCAAACGATAGCTCTTTGTATACTTTCTTAGGGTAGAATACTACTAATTAGGGTGTGGGGTTGTTGACCCTTTTTACTATTGACACACTCAAAGCAGTTACTCTGGGATTCCTAGGGTACCTAATATGAGTTGTAGGATAGATGTTAGCCCAAGTACTTCCCTTGGTTAAGTGATTAGGATGTACACCCAATCCTACAAGAGGTTATTAGCCCAATGTAAGCACTTATTAGGCACTAAAATTAGGATTTGAATAGTGAATAGATGGCCACAAAATAACTAACACTTCTACAATGAAACATGGCCTTGGAAAGTTTTATAGCAAAACACGACCCTAAAAAGTGCTCTAATACAAATTGTTCAAAATCTAGAAAGTGCTTTGATACCAATTTTTATAAACCTCTTTTCTCATCCACAAAAATCAGTACCGATTTATAGAAATATTACTCTCAATGAATATAAAAGCATTCACAAATATGCTAGAAAATAAATTAATTAATTTACAAATAATTTTTACAAGGTAAAATATGCATATTACTTCAATTTATTTAAAATATAGCTCAAAGCCTTGAGGTAAGGCAACACCTTACAATGCTTCTTATTGAGAGGAATTTGTTCCTCATTATATCTCAATATGAGATCCAAACACATACAATATTCTTCTGCTTCATATCCTCATATGAGTCTCTTGCCTACATTATATAATACTCAACTACCTACCACTACCACTTATCCACACATGGGATAAATACATTTATTATAATATTAAGTACAATATTATAATATTAAGTTCCTATCCTGGGTACCTAACACTTTCTCCATCATTTTCACTTTGCAATCTCTTACCATGTGTCAAGTTTCATGATATTTATGATATTGGAATGCAATATTTTTATAATCCACTTGTTGATCCCATTTTCTTGATTCAGATTTAATCCTAATGGACTATGGTAAAGGTTTTGAAATATCCATGGTAACACATATTCAAGTGTATACAACATGCCTTCTTTCCTTCGTAGTTGATATTTTCTAGATGAAATTGCCTAGAGTGTTGCCAATATTCTTAAAAATCTCCTTATTGGTGAGTTGATAACAAAGTCCAAAAAGCCTAATCAACACCAAAATTCTTTTAATAGTTTTTTCTATAAGAATATTTACCCCTAAACCAAGGGCCTTCATCCATTATGTATCCCTTATTTATGAATTGGAGAAGATAATAAGGATAATTTTACTATAAATTATTTCATAATAGTAAATTAATTTTAGTAGAAAATCATCAAATGGCATTAGCTCAACCGGCTAGATTCCTCAATTTTTAAGGAGACCAAGGTTTGAATATTGTCAAGCAATACATGCATAATAGCCAAGCTTGTTGTAATATCACCATGTGGTCATGATGTAATATAGGTGGGACCTATCAAAATGACATTAGACCAACTGGCTAGATTCCTCAATATTTGAGGAGACCAAGGTTTAAATATTTCCAAACGATGCATGGATAATATCCAATATTATTGTGTGGTGATGATGTAATACGGATGAGACTCATTTCAGTCCCATATAACCAATTGAAAAAAATGTGTGGGACCTATTTTAGTCCTATATAATCAATGGGGCTTGTTGGTCATGATGTGATACGGGTGGGACCTATTTCAATCTTATATAATCGATGGGACCTATTGGTCATGATGTAATACGAGTGGGACCTATTTTAATCTTATATAATCAATGGGGGTTGTTTCAATCCCATGTGTAGAAAAATAAATTTAAGTGGGTATTTTAGTCCACCACCCATGATAGATGCATTATAAAGTAAATGTAAAATACATATTAAAATTCAAATTTTCATATTAATCAATTAATTCTTAATTTAATCAAATGGCATTAGCTCAACTGGTTAGATTCCTCAAAGTTAGAAAGGAGGAAACCCAGGTTCAAATCTTGCCAAGTGATACAATAATATCCAAGTTTTGTTGTAATACCACTATGTGGTGATGATGTAATATGGGTAGAGCCCATTTCAATCCCATATAACCAATTAAAAAATTAATCCTTAATTTAAATAAGAGAGACTATAAACTAATAATATATTGTTGTCATTTACATATAATTTTATTAAATATAATACATTGTATTTAATAAAGTCAAATTTTAATTTTTTAAAGAATAAAGTAAGTTGTATGATAAGAGATTGTATTTCAACTTCAAATCTCTTTTATTGGTATCAATTTGAATTATGAAGTCTTTAAAATAAGTTAATTCATTATAAGCTAAATTTTTAAAGATATTTTTATATAGGAATCTAGAACTAGCATAAAATATTTTTATATAGGAATCTAGAACTAGAATAAAATTATTTATATAAAAGGCATGTGAGCTCGAAGGAAAACTAAGGAGCTACAAGTGTTGTCAGAGAATGATTCATGTGTAAACAAGTGAATATTGGAACAATTGTTGCCATCCAACAACAAGCCCAATTCTATGTTGGAGAAGCATTCAAGTACAAAAAAACAATCATTAAAAATTCTATGTGAGATGTGAGGTTCCTATGATGGATGAAACTCCATCCCTCAATGTCCCTGTATCTTAGGTTCCCTAGACTCCCTTTGGGAACCCTGTAAATAGTACCACAGAGAAGCATGCAAATCCTAAGAGTGGGAGGAGCATACGTTAAACCTTGATCCAAAAAATACTCAACCACATGCAGAGCAAGGTAAACCCCTTTTATTGGTTCTTCCTAATTCATTTGTTGAAGTTGTCAATGACTTCTTAGACACATTATCATTTTTTTTATAGGGGATACCTGTAACAACCCTCCTTGGTCGAACTCTATGTGAACATTAAACTATGATTTGTGTGAATGTTTAATGGTATAGTTACATCTCATGATGTCTATTTGATAGAATGATTTATATTCATTTGAGCATGGAATATGGTACTGCTAATGTAATTTTGGATGCAGGAGCAAGTGCTCTCTCTCTAGTGGGAGACCATGGGAGAACCACCTAATATGAGGGATATCTTGGGGAAATGATGTTGATGACTTGCTCATCAATAGCTCAGGGTAACAAATTACCCTTCATGTAGATGCATATCATTTTTCTTATTTCCATGTTCACACCATTGGACCGAGAAGTTGCTTGCAATGAGTCTCCTTAAATAGGTCGACGATAGCATTTGTCTATCTTAAAAGAGACCGCCTACTTAAGGATAAAAAAATGGTGTGAAATATTATTGGAATGAATTTATGCTTGATCTTGGTATGCTTATATATGGATTATATTTATTAAGTATTTGGTGGCATTAATACCTTAGATTAATGAAGTATTAATTAGCTATTGTTATTAATACTTGAGAAGGGAGGAATAAAATTAAATGATGGCTTTGAATATTTCTTAAACTATTAAATTATAGTTTGGTTTCTTATGCTTGGTTTATTTTAGTAAATCATCTAGTAATAATGGATGGAGGTTATCTTTTGTTTGAAATAATATTATTTTGCTTGATTATGCTTTGAGTGGCTCTTTAATAAGATTTGATATGGTGCGCACGAGTCTTAATGTCTTGGATTAATGAAGTATTAATTAGCTATTATTAGTAATACTTGAGAAGGGAGGAATAAAATTAAATGTTGGCTTTGATTATTTCTTAAACTATTAAATTATAGCTAGGTTTCTTGTGCTTGGTTTATTTTAGTAAATCATCTAGTAATAATGGATGGAGGTTATATTTTGTTTGGAATAATATTATGTTGCTTTAATATGCTTTGAGTGGCTCTTTAATAAGATTCGAGGTGGTGTGCACGAGTCTTAATATCTTCTTGGATGTTTTCTTTGAATACCTCCATGCAGAAAGGCATATCCCGATTCCTCTTGCCCCTTAAGTTGGTGTGTTGGAGTGAAAGAGGGAGTGAAAGGTTTGGACTGGATACCTTGTGAAGAGGGAACCTAGAACCAATGCGTCATCAAAACTATAGGGGATGTAAAGGAAGCTTGAACCAGGTGGTTCCTTATATTTATTTTTATATGCTATGCTTTGTTTTAGCTTGGTTTTCTCTCTAGATGTTGCTTGGTGGGAGTAGAAGTTTGATTTTATGGTTATATTTGCTTTGCCTATGAGTCTTGTGAAGTTAGACCTGTGGTGTACCTTCATGAAGCACTTGTTGTCCTTGTGCTTTTAGGTTGGTATGTCTCTTCTTTTTGAAGTTCTTCTTTTACCTTGGTTTATTTTATTTCAATGTAGAGGCTTGTTGTTTGTGGCCTTGGTTTCCCTCTTGCCTATCACAAAGGCCAACCTAGTGCACCTATGTGTTAGCACCTCTTTCCACAGAGGATATTCATGTTTCTTTGTTTTGTGTGGGTCATCTTGATCCGAGAGCTGGATGAGATCATCATCTTGGCATAGTGATTCACCCTTCCCTCACGGGTTGCCTTTATTACCATATTTCCTTATGTCAGCCTATGTTGCCATCTTTCTTGCATTGACCTATGTGCAATTTTTCTTTGGTAGCGTCGATAGGGTTTTAGAGATTGTAGTTTTGTAATTATTTATTTATATTGCTCCATAATTTTTGTTTTAATGGGAAGTGGCTATAGGAATGTGTTTCTTTTAATTTTATTTTGAGAATGCTTTTGGATATGATTATTGAAGTAAATTTCTTTCGAATAAGTTAGAGAGATTTTTAGTTTATTGAAGTAAAATGTGTATCTCTAAATTAATGTAGATGTGGTTTGTATGAAAGAGAATTCTTTAACTTGGTGGCTTGTTAAGTTGGAGTTAAGTCTTGAATTGGTTTCTTTATGTTAGAGGACAATTATAATAGACTTGTAAGCTATTTTTGGATACATAAATAATGGATGTTTAGATTTTATGGTTGGATTGTTTGGTTTTGAAATAGAAACTATAATAATGATTTTCGAGACTCTTGTGAGATAGGAGATCATTATGAAGAGAAGTATGGGATTCTCTTTTGGGAATAATGGTTTTGAAAGAAAAACTAAAATAATGACTCTTGAAGACTTGGGTGAGTTAGGAGTTCATTATAAGGAGAAGCAAGGAATTTTCTCTTTGATTAAGTGTTATGTTGCATATTGGTTTTGAAATAGAAACTATAATAATAATTTTCAAGACTCTCATGGGTTAGGAGATTATTATATGGAGAAGTATGGGATTCTCCTTGTGTTGTTTGATTTTAGTTGTGCATGGTTGATTGCATCAAAAGTAAATAAATGGCATGAATTAGTTGCATTGCATTCTTTAGAGTTGTCCTGATTCCTAAGCATTCCTCATGAACCATGGGTGGTTTCCCTATTGCAAAGAGGCTTGGATGGCTTGAATATCATTGGTGGACAACTTCATAGTGCTTTGAATGTATAAATGTGGTGGAAAAACAAAGACTATGTAAAAGCATGTTTTGTTCAATGAGTTTTGTAAACTTGATTATTGTACAAACTGAAAGATTATGTTGCTTTAATGATATCTTGGGTTTTGTATATTAAAGTGATTTTAGAAATATTTTATTTGGATAGTTAGTATTGAGTTCTATCAATTGCAGCAATGCATATTTATGTTAAATACTTGGTTATTTATGTATAGCATTTATGATATAGGAATGTGTCTTTTTGAAGCTTATGTCAAGCATTTGAATTAAGCAAATGTGGCTTTATTTAAGAGGCATCCTTGTTTATCTATTATAACATTTTGGATTAAATGGATTATGACTTGATTTAAAGTGCTTTTGATATGATGTAATGTATGTTGTTTTACTTTAGAATTATGTTTTAAAATGCAAGAATTATTTATGATAAGATTGTCTTGGGGTGGTTAGTTTTCTCTTGTGGACCCAAGTCAATAATTTAAAACCCAATCCTAGGAGTTGTGTGAATGCAATAACCAGGTAGCCATGAGGCCTAGAAGGAGTTGTGAGAATGCAATAGCTAGGAAACTCATGAATCTGGAAGGAGTTGTGTGAATACAATAGCTAGAATACTTGTGAATCTTAACACCTTGAATGAGTAGGATCGGGTGTATCCCAACTAGGAGTTGTGGAACCATTCACAAGTCAGTAGTGGTGATCCCTTGATCATGTAGGATTAGGTAATCATGTTAGTTTTCATTGAAGTGGCAATAACCTTAGTTATCCCACGAAGGTGTGGTAACTAAGCACCAAGGCTCTACGCTTGATTAACCTGCCTAGATGGACTTAGAGTTAGGTTAGGGAATAAGCATTCCCATTAAGTGTTATGGGTCTTAAAGGGTAATCCCTACACCATGGTCACATGGTCCTATGTCGATGAGGGTATAGGAAAGGTGGGGGGACCACTTTTGGCATCCTTCTAAATGTGTAGGTTTAGTAAGGTGAACCCTAGAAAACACAAGATTTAGCCACTCATATCCATTGAGTGGCATATGTAGTGACTTGGAACTCAAATGTGGTGAAGCCTTGAATTCTGAGATAATTAAAATAAGGGTGTCTCCCTTACAAAAATTTTCTTGTGTTCGTTCTTTTTTTTTAAATTAGGTTAGTAGTTTTGGGTTGTTACAATACCCCATGAGCCTGAAATTCTTAAATGGGTTAGAGGAGTTTGGAAAAATACTAGAGGATGGTTTGTTGATGCTATTTGGGGGCTAGGAAAAGGATATATAATTATTTCCTTTGCAAACCGTAAACATTCTCAAAAAGCTTTCTAATATGGAACATGGGTTATCTACGGGAAAACTAGCTATCTTCAAGGTTGGTCATTGGATTTTCATCCAAAGGGACCCTCTAGGGCAAAATGCCCTCTTTGGATAAAACTTCCCTTTTATATCTCTCATGTTATCCATTTCTTGATAAAATTGGTACTCGCCTTGGTAGGGTTTTGTTATCTCACCTTGTTTTAAAATAAATATCTAATTATAGACTTCACCCTTGTATTTGTGTAGAAATAGATATATACAAGCCATTGTCCCCCTCCCTTGACCTCAATGGACTAGGTTTCCATGTTAGTTAAACTTTTATATACCTAAACTTATCTGATTCCTATTTTTACTATAAAGAATTTAGGCACTTGATTAGAATTTACCCATAAAATTTAGCAAAAAAATAAATAAATGGGAGCCATTGCTCAAAAAATATCTGTTAATGGACCTCATTTGGAAGCCACCACTCAAAATTTAGCTAAAAAATTCCTTTTCAATAGCCCTCAATACCCTTAACTCTTGAAAATCCTTCTCCACTTTCTTAGGGCAAACCCTCTAAGAACCCCCTTGCCTCTTCCACATCACAAACTAAATCCACATATATTCTTGTTAATTCCCAAGCCCCTCTAGATCTTGTTGTGGGTCTTGAGTTAGCTCTCTTTCCTTCATTTATCCCCATTAAAGATAATCTGAAGATATATGGGTGGAGAATGGTGGGTAAGAAATAGCAATCATTGACCCCCCCCTAAATCATGCCTTCTAGACAAAGGAAAAAAAGCTTTGTCAAAGATATTACTAAATCCTTCTCTCATTTGGATAATATATAATTGTTTATCTTCAACAAAAATAAATTATGGTCTCTAACTCATGAGTTCAAGTAGCCTCCAAATCACCCCTCATGAATTTAAATCTTCTATCTTGGAATGTTAGGGGACTCTCCCTCTCTTACCATAAGTTTCAAGTTTAAAAGGTTGTAGTAGAGAATCACATTTATGTTCTTTTTCTTCAAGAATTGAAAGTCATTGGTTAGGCTCTCTCCCATTGTATGGAAGTTATTGATTATGAATAGGTATTTTCCTTTACTACATCTCATTCCAATGGTAAAGGAGGTGTTGTCCTCTCCATATATAGGTCTCTTTGTTATGTTATTCTAGACCATGGTGAAGTTCCTATTAACCATTGTGTTTGGGTTATATTGGGTCTCAACTCTTAGGTTCTTAGATTTTGTTCTATATATGCCCCCAATGATCCTCCTAGTCACATAGTCCTCTAGGAATGGTTAGTTATTTCTCTCTCTCCTATAGAATGGATCCTAGGAGATGACTTTAATATGAATGAAAATCCTAGTGATAAAAGTTGGGCTAGTAGTAAACCTATTTCAACAGTTGAAGTTGGTAGCCGATTGTTTTGACACGGTCATTTAATTGTGCATGATCCCCTCTTTGGTAAAGCCTCCTCTCATAGAGATAATTGGTTTACATGGTCCAACTATCACCAAGGCTCTACCAAGAAGCTTGTTATTCTGGATATATTTTATTTTAGTAATTATCTTTTAGATAGATTCTCCATCCACAAGCAAGTTTGCATTCTTTCTCACACAACTCTATCTAATCACCTTCCTATGTTATCTTCTATTCAAAATTTCCCTATATTTCTTTATTTCATGCCACTTCCATTCAAATTAAATGTTTCCCATCTTAAACATCCCTACCTACTACCACTTCATCAAGCATGTCTAGAACATATTTCCTAGACCAACTAGTAATACTAGCTAGATCAAATGGTTTGAAATAGCTACTTCCACTATTGTTTCTTCCCTTGGTATGGGCACTCTATTGCCAGGAGAAGAGGATTCAATAAATTTTTCTTCATAAAGAGATATCTCATAATTGTGGCATGCTTATGAAAGACCCCACTAACGTTGTTATTCAAAATGATCTAGCTAATGCTAAAAATTAGGCAAGAGTTTATGAGTCTTACCATGCTAGAAGGGTGCATATTAGATATCAGCTCAATTGGATCTCCCAAGGTGATAAGGGAACTAAATTTTTCTTTGAATAGATTAGGCATAAAAATATTTTAGAAAGGATTATTGAGTCGGAGGACCCTTCAGGTTATTTATTTTTGACACCAATGGGATCATGAACCTTTTTGTAACCAACTTCTCTTAGCTTTTTATATTGGATCCTAGGGATGACATCCAACTTATCTTAATGGAATATGTGTAGGAATAAATTTTGTCCCTAGTAGACCACTTCATTCAAGATCAACTTTAACATCCTCTTTCTATGAATGATCTACATAATGCTCTTTTTCTATGGAGAATGACAAAGCTCTTGGTATGGATTATCTTCCAGTGGACTTTTATAAAAAATTCTAGCATATCCTTTCCTTAGGTCTTCATCATGTGTACCTGTAAGCTCTCCAGAATAGTTTCCTTGGAGTCTATATCAATGTAAGTTTAATTAAACTTATTTCTAAAGGAATGACTCATAACAAAATTATCAATTGGAGACCAATTACGTTCAATATTTTGTACAAGATCATAGCTAAAGCTATAGATTTAAACAAACAATTTGGTTTTCTTAAAGGTTGTTATATCTTAGATAATATTATTATGGCTTGGAAAACAATGCAATGGGCTATCAACTCCAATCAAGATGCCCTCTTGGTTAAGTTAGATTTTGACAAAGCATATGATAGAATCAAATGGGATTGTATTCTTCGTATGCTTTCTTGGCTTGGTTTTGGTCCAAAATTTTGTATTCAATTTGGTGTGATCTTCAGTGATGATTTAGCTTGTGTTTAGGTTAGTGGAGCTCTATCCCCCTTCTTATATCTATAATGGTCTATTAGACAGGGTTTCCCTCTTGCTCTTTTTTTGTATCTTCTAGATGTCGATGCTCTTAGATATTTTCTTCATAATTTGATGGTCTCATTCAAGGTATTAAGCTTCTTGGGGATAAAGATGCTCATTTTGTTGATGATTCTCTTTATTTTCTTCAAAATACCTAGTAGGATGTGGAAACTATTGAAGAGATTATACAATTATTTTGTGATGTCTTTGAATCTCGTATCAACAACTCTAAAATAGAAGTCTTTTATACTTCTTCTAAACCTAGTCAATGCAACTCCTCAACTGAGTGGAATATCATCCCACATGGAATGAATGTTTAGTACTTGGAAATCCTCTTTAGGATTAATATTTCACCTAAAGATACTGGGTTATGGAAAGACTTTAGAAGAAACTTGATGCATGGTCAATTTAGTTTCTCTCCATAGCTAGAAGAATTGAAGTTGTAAATAAAGTTATGGCAACCTCTCATGTTTATTACTCCTCTTGTTGAATGGCTTCCAAGAAAGCCTATAAAAAATTTACTCAGGTCACTCATAATGTTTTATGGACCAAATGGGATGGGGAGGTAGGAATGAAAACCATCTCGTGGAAGGTTTATACTCAACCAAAGGCTTCACGATGCTTGGGTATTATTGATCCTCTTACCTGAAGCAAAATTTTAGCTATGGAATGGGTTGTGAGAGCCATCATTGGAGATAAAAATTGGAAATACTTGTTCTAGTTTATAATCTTTCAATCTACTAACAAACGTAGATGGAAATAAAACCCATAGGAGGATGAGGTCATTAATACACCATACTTTATTATTAGAGGATCTATTCCTCTTACTCATAACTAGAAAGCTTGGCAATCAGTTTCTCATTTATTGGCTTGGAAGTCTAACTCCTTAAAAATATGGTCTTAACATTGATCTAAATAGTCTTTGGTGGAATAATCTTATCCTCCATAATGATAAAACTTTAGCTCTATGCAGTGCTCTTTGAGGACTAGCATTTTTAAGAAAGGTATAAACGAAATTAGATATATTTGGAAACTAGGCAGCTGCTCAATTATTACTTGGAACTAGATACAAAATTATTATTTCCTTCCTTATTCATTCAAAGAGTCTTATGGATTAATTGTGGCTTCCATTCCAACTGAGGTCATTATAAAGTTGGGAATAACTGCCTACAATACATGGATTTATTGGAGATGGCCTAAAAACCATAGAATCTCTTCAACTAAATCTAATTGGTTGTACAAAAAACTCGTGTATCATTTATCATTGGACTCTAAACTCAATGCCAAGTGGAAAGTCAAAATTTCCAATGCCTAGTGGTTGTCTCTTGTCACTCAAACTTGGAAATTTCCTATTGATTTCAAAACTCAGCTTCTTGGATGGTGAGTTCTGTATCAGAAATTTCTAATTTTTGAAATTCAAGCTCTGATTTTATATCCCTTAATAAAAAATTTGTAATGCTTCAAAAACTTTTATTCACTTATTTTCATTTTGTGACATGGCTAAAAGTTTTGGAATGTCATCTACACTTTCTTATTTTCCTCTTACACTAGATCTTGAAATATTTTTTTGCTTGGTTTTTCCCAATTTGACCATTACCCCAAACTTTAGGATGTTTATAGACTTATCCTTCTCAAGCATATTTGGAAGTTCAAATGTAGAAAGGTGTTTTTGCTTCTACTCCTCCATGGGATATAGTTTTAGTAGACTTGACCTTTATTTTTTTGCTACATTTGGAATGCATCCATTCCCATGTTTATGGAGCCTTCAACACACTAGGAGATTTTATCGATAGATTTCATCAAATTTTTCACATGATCTAGGATCTTTAAAAGTTCTAGTAGGAAATAAAAAAGATAGCAATAAACAATGATGAACAAGTACAGGATCTTATTTATTCTATTTCTGACTTGAAGACTTTAGAAGATATAACAAACATTCATATAACCTCACTACATGATAGGATCTCCCACGGATGAGTGATGATATTTGGTGTATTGTAGGAGGATTCAACTATAGTCTTTTAGTTGCTTTTAGCTTTTATTCTTATGTGTATTTGTTAGGATACCTAGGAATAGATATTTTGGGATATGTTATTATATTGTATAAGGGTTGGCATGGGCCACACATAACCCA
This sequence comes from Wollemia nobilis, assembly GCA_028583015.1. NCBI lineage: Eukaryota > Viridiplantae > Streptophyta > Pinopsida > Araucariales > Araucariaceae > Wollemia > Wollemia nobilis. The sequence goes on along the minus strand of JAQPPZ010016858.1, from coordinate 6,420,752 downwards.
AGGTTGACTATATTGTAATATTATATTAGTAGCCAGCTCCCCAAAGTAGAATTAGAAGATGAATATATAAATAAGATATATTTATCAATGTAATCATCATGGAGATTAATCTTTTGTAATCGTCTTTGCCCATGAAGTGGCTTATGGGACTTTACCCTCCTTAAGTGGTACTCTCATCTTGGGAGATCTTATGGAGTTATTCCTTCCTTAAGGAGTATTATTGGTGTTTCCCTACCTTAAGGGTATTATCTATCTTTGTCTTTGTGTGGATTGTTATTGTGGATAATTATTTGTGGATGAATAATTTGATATTTCTACATAATGGTGAATGATTTATGTTTATGAGGATAAAGTTCTATAGCAAGTGGTATAAAAGCAATTTTCCTCGCAAAGTGGGGCTTATTTTTTTGGATTGCAAAATTAGGGAAGAATTTTTTTCTAGAAAAATATCTCATATTTCAAGAGCCATATCTCTGTAAAATTTTGTCCAATTTAGACGATTCTTGGATCATTTTATGTGGAATTTGAAGAGATTTAAAATGAGTGGTCATATGAAGGAATCCAAGCAATAATGAGGGAGGTACAACCTTTTGAAGTCGATCATCTAGAACAAGGGTAGTGATAAATTTTTAAATTACGATTTTTTTTTAAGATGAAATTTGTCAATCAGGGTAAGCAAATCAATTGCAATTATTTTGAAGAAAAATTGCATATCTAAACGTTTATGTGGAATTTGAGCTTCAAACCAGTGGGGAGATATATTTTTCTAAAATCCTAGTTTGCATTTTCATTCTTTGTGGATGTGAACTCATGGTACTTCAAAAATTTTATGGAGCGGATGATATTGATGGTAGACAATGGTGGATATATTTAAGTATTTATTCTTTTTTTATCCTTATTGGAAATTCTACCTTACTACACTTTTAGAAAAGGAAGCTAGAAATTGTTTGTTAAGTTTGATTGAAAAGAATAAAGGGAACACTTAGGAAGAATTGAAGCATGCATTCTTAAGTCATTGGAACCCCTATAAAAAGATAGCTACTTTGAAGGATACACTCAAAAATTATGTAGAAGAAATAAATATGCTTCAGGAAGAACAAGAGGAACTAAAAAGAGATCTTGAGGGAAGGGATAAAAAGATAGATAGCATGTTGGATGTCATCAAAGACCTTGAAAAGAAACTATAAGGAATTCAAAATGAGCATAATGAAATGAAAGGAGAATGGGAAGTTTTCAAGAAACAAAATGAAGACTATGAAAAAGAAATAAAATTACTCAATAAGAAGAAAGAGGAAAATATTAAGGATGATAGTGAGAAAAATGAAGTAACATATTTAGATTTTCAAAAGCAATATAAGGATCAAAAGGGTTTAAATTCATCTAAAAGTTCTATTTTGCATGTTCATGGAAGCATTCAAAAGGAATAGGTTATTATTTCCATTGATCCTAGTAGCAGATACAATTTTATTAATATTGCTTTGGCTAAGAGGTTGCAGGTTCAAGCAACAAAAATTAAGGACACACAGTTGAAGGGTGAAAATTTTTATATTTTTAAATATTTTAAGATCACCATGGATAAATATGTTTTACGTTCAGATTTGCATGCTATTGAGATGGATGAAGTGGATATTGTTCTTGGTTATTCTTGGTTGGATTAATTGGATACTGTTAACATTAATGTTCAAAAGAAGTTTGTGAAGTTATGGTACAAGAAAAATAATATAAAATATGATGTTTCTTAGCTTAAGGAGCAATAATCCAAGGAAGACCAAGAAGTGGTTGAAGAACAAATAGAAAAACCTGAAATAGAATCCAAGAAGGAAGTAGCAGCAATAGAGTCCATGGAAGAAGTAGTAGCACCAGAGTCCATGGAAATAACAATAGCAAATTCCAAGGAAAATTTAAGAGCACAAGGGAATACTAAACAAAGGGAACATGAAAGAACAATGTGTTGAAGAATTTAAAATAGTGGAACCAAATTTTAAGGATTCAAAGAAGGTAGAACATCAAGTTAAGGTTGTAGCATATTTCCATCCTCACCACCCTGAGTGACAACAATCTTGGAGATATGGCTCAAGGTAACAATATTATGGTTCTACATGGAATCATAAGGGCACCAAGTATGGCAGTGTTTGGCAGAGAAAGCATAGTGATCTTGGTTTTCATATTGGTTCATCAGCATCAAGGAAAAAGTGGACCTATCATACGAATTATCAAAATAAAGTAGCAAAAATGTGGATTCAATAAAGCATGTTTGGTTACTCAAGTGGCAAAATGGTATACCAGCATCAATGACCACCACCACCAATCAATGTTTCACTAGGATGGATGGATGATCGATATTGGTACCAATTGCTAACATTGCTTAGCAAATAATATTATCTTGTTTCTTCATATGTTTTGATGATTAAACATTTGTAAGGAGGGTGGCATGTTAGGGTACCTAAAAATAGATATTTGAGGATATATTATTATATTTTATAAGGGTTGGCATGGCCCACACATAATTGAAGGTTGATTGTATTATAATATTATATTATATTATAATATTTTATTAGTAGTCGGCTCCTCAAAGGAGAATTAGAATATGGATATATAAAGAAGAGATATTTATCATAGTAATTATCATGGATATTAATATTTTGTAATCATATTTGTCCCTGAAGTGGCTTATGGGACTTTGCTCTCCTTAAGTGGCACTCTGATGCAGGAGCATCCAACGAAATTTGGGAAATTTTATTTTTTTTCCTAAATTTTAGTGCATTTTGTCGGGGCCATAACTTCTCAACCGTAGCTCCGATTGACGTGAAATTTGACAGGGAGCTATTTGGGAGAGTTCTAAACAAATATGACTCTATGGAGTCCTATTTGACCAAAAAATCTAGTTTTTGGGGCCAAATTCCATCATCTAGTGCCCCGAAATTAGGTTTTAAAATTACTTACCTAGTTTTTTATGTTTTTTGAGTTGTTTGGAGGTTAATATCTCCTAATGTATTTAGAGTTAGGACTAAAAATTTTATTTTTTGCTTTTCTATTGTAAGAGGGATGCGCACCCCAATTTTGGGCCCCATCCAACTCATTTTCAGTTTTTAGGGTTTTTTGGCTATATAGCCACAGAATGAGGGTTTGTGAGGTAATATTTCCAAGTTTTTGAATGAGAATTGGTTTGAGCAAGTTTGGATCTCCATAAAGTGGTATTGAGCAAGTTTGGCTCTCCAACACACTCTCATATTGGGAGATTTTATGGATTTATTCCTTCTTTAAGGAGTATTATTGGTGTTTCCCTACCTTAAGGGTATTATCTATCTTTGTCTCTTGTGTGGATTGTTATTGTGTATAATTATTTGTGGATGAATGAGTTGATATTTTTACATAATGGTGAATGATTTATGTTTATGAGAATAAATTTGTATAACAATATTCAATTATGGATGTTTTACTCATTATCCACCTTATTTTGTTTTTTGTTTATGGATGTTTGTAGTGTCATATTATTGTAATGTTTTGATTTATGACATAATATAATCATTTTTTATAAGATTGGAAGAAGGGGTTTTTGAAAGTACCCCAACCCTTTTACATTATCACACAACACATATATGCCTCATTTTTAATGCAAAATGGGACAATACATAGGTCCTCCTATTCAAGGATACAACCCATATTAAACTATATAAACTATCCCATATATCCTTAACTATATAATATGATCTATTACAAACTTAAACACAAATATAACACCAGGCCACTAAATAAACTAAGACTAATACTATACAAAAACATTTATGCAAGAAGCTGAACACCATTAACAAAATAAATAGACTAAACATCATATTGACCAACCCAATATAACATAGAATATTCATTCGAAGTGTTGTTTTTTTAGCATGCATGTAGTCATAGCCATGTGTTCTTCCTTCTTGGCCAAGGTGGTCAACTTGATTTTGGTATCCATTACAAACTCTTCAATTTGATCGATGAGCCCATTGAAGTATTTGTTATTGTTGAATCAAATGAATGATCCTCCAAATTAGCATACTCACATTTGACCTTGCATCTCCCATGAAACATGTTGTTGTATCATACATAATCAATCCCATCATAATCTATTGAAGTACTTCATAGTCAATCATTGCTTAAATTCCCCATTTAGAAATTATCATGCCTAGTAGATGATCTCCTATTATGATACATCACTTGCTTGTATTGTTCTTGGAAATGATTTCCTCCCTTGTAAAAATTAAAATCCTTAGCCAAAATCCAAGGGATATTTTCAAAAGCTTTCTTATTTTCATCAAGTTCTTGCCATAATTGTCTTCTACCCACTATAGTATTAAGTGTATAAATTGTAGTCAATATTCAACTTTGTTTGGTATCAATGCAATAGAAGAAAATGGATATATACCTCTTTGTTATTTTAATCACTTTTCCTTCCAATTTATCTATATCCCAACAACACATAATGCCTCTCGATGCCCCATTAGCATGACTCACTGCATACACTGCTTCCTTCCATATTTTTTTAATAGTTTCACAATTTTGTTCAAAATTTTGTGTTTCTTGTAAAGCTAGAATCCAAGGTTTGGATTCTTTCCTCAATGAGAAGACTAGACGATGCTTTGAAGGGGCATTGAGACCCCTTATGTTCCAAGAAATGATATTTATTTCTTATATCTAACAGGTTGCTTCTTTTTTCTTAGATTAAGAATCATTTGGGTTCCATTAGCCATATCCATAATTGTTTCTTTCTGTAAAACCTCCTTATTTGAAGGTCTACTAGGTGGTTTAGATTCTCCCCCTACATCAATTCTAGTATTTGTTAGAAAATATATTACATCATTTGGTTATGTCATTGTATCACCTTGGTTACATTAGTATATTAGGAGTTTATCTTAGGTTAAGTAGTTACTTGGGGAAGAAGCAATAAATGCACAAGTGTTAAAATGTGCAATAATGTAAATGTGCATGTAGTCCACATGTGCATGAGTCTTTAGAATAGGATTTACAAGTGTCCTTAGGGTAGGAGAATGAAGAGTTACATACTAGTATATAAATGTGTGTGATAAGCATTGTAATGTGTGTGAAGAAGCATGTATGATTCATGGCATGCACTAGTGAGAGCTCCATATATTGTATCAAGTTCAATTTTTTGTGAGTTTACTTAAATGGTTGTTTCATGAGTTGTTTGAGAAGTTTCTCATGTTATTTTCATCCATTTCTATTAGCCATTATCATAGATATAAGATAGACTTTATATTTCCTTAGTTGTGGCTAGATAGCCTTTAAGTTTATAGCTTCAGAAGCTAACAGTGGTATCAGAGCACATGGTAGATCAAAGGAAACATAGAGCCATAAGAGAAAGTGAGGAAAACTCAAGGGAGAAGATTGCTAGCATTGTAAGGAGTTTGCTTTCCTTAAGTGACACTCTCATCTTGGGAGATCTTATGGAGTTATTCCTTCCTTAAAGAGTATTATTGGTGTTTTCCTACCTTAAGGGTATTATCTATCTCTGTCTTTTGTGTGGATTGTTATTGTGGATAATTATTTGTGGATGAATGAATTGATATTTTTACATGATGGTGAATGATTTATGTTTATGAGAATAAAGTTATGTAAAAATATTCAACTATGGATGTTTTACTCCTTATCCACCTTATTTTATTTTTTTGTTGATGGATGTTGCTAGTGTCATATTATTGTAATGTTTTGATTGATGACATAATATAATAATTTTTTTATAAGATTGAAAGAAGGGATTTTTGAAAGGGCCCCAACCCTTTTACATTGTCACACAACACATATATGCCTTATTTTTAATGCAAAATGGGACAATACATAGGTCCTCCTATTCAAGGATACAACCCATATTAAACTATATGAACTATCCCATATATCCTTAACTATATAAGATAATCTATTATAGACTTAGACACAAATATAACACCAACACCACTAAACAAACTAAGACCAAGACTGTAGAAAAATATTGATGCAAGAAACTGAACACCATTAACGAAATCAAATAGACTAAACATCATATTGACCAACACAATATAACATAGAACATTCATTCGAAGTGTTGTTCTTTCAGCATGCATGTAGTCACAGCCATGTGTTCTTCCTTCTTGGCCAAGATGGTCAACTTGATTTTGGTATCCATTACAAACTCTTGAATTTGATCGATGAGCCCATTGAAGTATTTGGTATTGCTAAACCAGATGAATGATCCTCCAAACCAGCATACTCACATTTGACCTTGCATCTCCCATGAAACATGTCGTTCCATCATGCATAATCAATCCCATCACAATCTGTTGAAGTACTTCATAGTCAATCATTGCTTAAATTTCCCATTTAGAAATTATTACACCTAGTAGACGATCTCCTATGACGACACATCACTTGCTTGTATTGTTCTTGGAAATGATTTCCTCCATTGTAAAAATTAAAATCCTCAACCAAAATCCAAGGGATATTTTCAAAAGCTTTCTTATTTTCACCAAGTTCTTGCCATAATTGTCTTCTACCCACTATAATATTAGGTGCATAAATTGTAGTCAATATCCAACTTTGTTTGGTATCAATGCAATAGAAGAAAATGTATATATACCTCTTTGTTATTTTAATCACTTTTCCTTCCAATTTATCTATATCCCAACAACACATAATGCCTCCTAATGCCCCATTAGCATGACTCATTGCATACGTTGCTTCCTTCCATATTTTATTTTTAATAGTTTCACAATTTTGTTCAAAAACTTTGTGTTTCTTGTAAAGCTAGAATCCAAGATTTCGATTCTTTCCTCAATGAGAAGACTAGATGATGCTTTTAAGGGGCATTGAGATCCCTTATGTACCAAGAAATGATTTTTATTTCTTAGATCTAACAGGTTGCTTCTTTTTGCTTAGATTAAGAATCATTTGGGTTCCATTAGCCATATCCATAGTTGTTTCTTTCTGTAAAACCTCCTTATTTGAAGGTCTACTAGGTGGTTTAGATTCTCCCCCTACATCGGTTATAGTCTTTGTTAGAAAATATATTACATCATTTGGTTATGTCATTGTATCACCTTGGTTTCATTAGTAGATTAGGAGTTTATCTTAGGTCAAGTAGTTACTTGGAGAAGAATGATGTGAATCCAATTGCAAGAGGTCAAAACAAAATACCTCTCATTACATAAAAACTATGGTAAATGAAAATAATATGTAAAACCCTCCATTTACATAAAAACTACAATAAATAGAAATAATCAGTAAAACCTTCCATTCACATAAAAACTACAGTACATAGAAATAAACCAATAAAAAAAAAAAAATTCTCATTCTTGAATTCACTTCCCCTTTTACAATGCAATACCAAGGGAATATATATCCCCAAAGAAACCCTAAAAATTGAAGCCCTAAAATAAACCTTAAAAGAAAACCCTAAAGCTTAAAACCCTAAAAATAAAAAATTTACTATTTTCGACAAATTGATTTTTCCACCAAAAAATGTATTTTTAAGTAATTACTATTTTTGACAAATTATTTTTTCATAAAAAATTGTCTTTTTTAGTAATTACCATTTTCGACAAATTATATTTTGCGTCAAATAATTCCATTTTAAGTAATAAAAAATTTACTTTAAAACTTCTTTTAAAAAAACCCTCTAAAGATAGGCTCCTGCATCATTCTCCTTTGGTTGAAAAGAACTATGCTCCTACAAGTTCCTCCGATCAAACTCATAATTGCTCTCCATAGAGTGCCACACATCTGCAAGTACTCCTCAAAGTACCAATATCCTTCTAAGGTTTTATATCTCAAACCTCTTGCAAGCACTACACATAGTGCCAATTTATTCCTTCAAGGTTTTAAAATAGCAAACCTCCTGCAAGCACTACACAAAGTGTCAATTCTTCCCTCTGAGGTTTTTAATGAAAAAAACCTCCTACAAGTACTACACAGAGTGCCAATTTATTTATTTAAGGTTTTACAAACCTTCTGCAAACACTACACAAAGTGTCAATTCCTCCTTCTGAGGTTTTATATGAAAAAACCTCTTGCAAGCATTTACATAGAGTGTCAATTTCTTTCTCCAAGGTTTTACAAACTTTCTACAAGCACTACACAAAGTGTCAATCTCTTTCTCTGAGGCTTTTACATAATAAAAACCTCCTGCAAGCACTTACACAGAGTGTCAATTTTTGTCTCCAAGGTTTTACAAACCTTATGCAAGCACTGCACATAGTGCCAATTTATTTTTATTTTTTTTTTAGCCTCTTTGCTCTCCTCTCCTTTTCTTTTTTCTTCTCTTCTCTTTTCTCCTCCCAACAAGATCCAACTTGCTCTGATACCAAATGATGTGAATCCAGTTGCAAGAGGTCAAAACAAAATACCTCCCATTACATAAAAACTGCGGTAAATGAAAATAATATGTAAAACCCTCCATTTACATAAAAACTGTAATAAATGAAAATAATCAGTAAAACCTTTCATTCACATAAAAACTACAGTACATGGAAATAAACCAATAAAAAAAAAAAATTCTCATTCTTGGATTCACTTCCCCTTTTACAATGCAATACTAAGGGAATATATATCTCCAAAGAAACCCTAAAAGAAAACCCTAAAACTTGAAGCCCTAAAAGAAACCTTAAAAGAAAACCCTAAAGCTTAAAATCCTAAAAATAAAAATAAAAAATTACTATTTTCGGCAAATTGATTTTTCCACCAAAAAATGTCTTTTTAAGTAATTACTATTTTCGGCAAATTATTTTTTCATTAAAATTTGTTTTTTTTAATAATTATAATTTTCGGAAAATTATATTTTAAGTAATAAAAAAATTACTTTAAAACTTCTTTTAAAAAAACCCTCTAAAGATAGGCTCTTGCATAAAGAAGCAATAAATGCACAAGTGTTAAAATGTGCAATAATGTAAATGTGCATGTAGTCCACATGTACATGAGTCTTTAGAATAGGAGTTACAAGTGTCCTTAGGGTAGGAAAGTGAAGAGTCACACAGATATATATATATATATATATATATATGTGTGTGTGTGTGTGTGTGTGTGTGTGTGTGTGTGTGAGAGAAGCATTGTAATGTGTGAGGAAGCATGCATGATTCATGGCATGCACTAGTGAGAGCTTCATATATTGTATCAAGTTTAAATTTTCGTGAGTTTCTTTTAATGGTTGTTTCATGAGTTTTTTGAGAAGTTTCTTATGTTATTTTCATCCATTTTTGTTAGCCATTATTATAGACATAAGATAGTCTTCATATTTCCTCATTCGTGGCTAGATATCCTTTAAGTTTATAGCTTCAAAAGCTAACAGTGGTATCAGAGCACATGGTAGATCAAAAGGAAATAGAGAGCCACAAGAGAAAGTGAGGAGAACTCAAGGGAGAAGATTGCTAGCGTTGGAAGGAGTTTGCTGCTTTCTAAAGAGCAACTTGGAAGAGAGTTGAAGCCACCAAACTACAGTTTTAGACAGCAAGGTAGAGGAGTTTCTAAGTTGTAAATTGGTGAGATAAAGAGTCATTCTGGACAGCAAGGTAGAGTTGTAATTTTATCAAAACGAGGCAACATTGAGGTGATTCAAATCACCAAGAAATCCACCACCAAATCGAGGTTGAAAAGGTATGCAACTTTGGTGCAATGTTTCATTACTTGAACACTCATATTTATAATATTATTAAGGTTTCAAAAGCATCAAGTTCAAGGTTTAAAGTTGCAAGAAAAAAGATTTATAATTTAAGTCGTCAAGGAAGTGCAGAAGATAGCTTCTTCAAGGTTAAAACCTGCACATTTACAACCAAGCAAATCAGATATTGCTTAGATAAGGAGAGCATTGGAAGCAACTTTAGAAAAGGCTTTCCTGTTGTTGCAGTAAAGAAGCACTTGTGAGCAGAAGCATAAAGACATTGAAAGGTTGCTACCAAAATCAAGTGAAGAACATAGTTTCAGTATAGCGAGTGCCCAAAGGAGACATTCATGTTGAGAGGCGAAGGATACACCAAGTGTGTCATCTTCCAAACCAAGGATGAAAGTCGTTCATTCAATCTGCATAGTGAACAGATAGTTCCTGTGGAGAAAGATTCAAGTTAAACGATAACATCAACAGCTAATACAGCGAGCGATAAGAATAGGAAGACGTTACAGGAAACGTAGTGCCACTTGGAAGGTGGTAGAAGAAAGCATCGTTCAAAGCTAAGGGAAGTCAAAACAGTTATACACCTCAAAGTGAGCGCCACCTGCTGTTTGAAGAATAACCACTGCTTAAAGGACCACGTGGCTGAGCAAGGAATCTCAATTTGTTTTCTCTCTAATCATAGCTATTGTGCATAGACGTCGAAGGAACATTGTTGAGAATCGATTGTTGAAAGAGCACTGTTGAATCACGTGAAATAAGAGCGTCGAAGTGTTTTAATCCAACCGCCAGCACAGCAGAGTAAACGCAGGCAGAAGAACAAATGCAACTTGAGGAGTCTTTGAAGATGATTGCAGCATCTTCAAACTCATCAAGCTAAGGAGAATTGATTACATTCAGCACTAGTCTTCCAGGTGATAGGCATTTTTTCCAGGAAGGTTTTTGGTTCAAATTTCCACTTTACCAAACGCACATCAGGTACCCAAAATCCAATTGATAATGCTGGTGTGATAAGGGCCAGGTGTAGACTCCCGTGCAGATTTTGACGGTGTAGAACCCCTAATAGTGGTTTCTTAAACCAAGGCAACCCCACAAGAATGCTGGTGCGGTAAGGGACCAGGCATGACTCGGATTTTGACCGTGTAGAACCCCTAATAGTGGTTTCTCAAACCAAGGTGACTCCACAAGAGGTTTTTGCTAAAGAACAAATGCATTTCAAACTCATCAAGCTAAGGAGAATTGATTACAATCAACACTAGTCCGGAAGAGAGTCCTTTAGGTGAGTTGGAGAGGGTAGGGCAATCCTTCAAGAGAGGTCTTTGGTTCGAATCTCCACCCTACCAAATGCAAATCAGGTACCCAAAATCTAGTTAATAATACCAATGTGGTAAGGGCCAGACGCGACTCCCGTGCAGACTTTGACGATGTAGAACCCCTAATAATGGTTTCTCAAACCCTAATAGTGGTTTCTCAAACCAAGGCAGCCCACAAGAATGTTGGTGCGGTGAGGACCCCGAACAGATTTTGACAGTGTAGAACCCCTAATAGTGGTTTATCAAACCAAGGTGGTTCCATAAGATATTTTGGCTAAATAAAAAAAAAAAAACACTAGTCTAGAAGAGCGCTAACGAAGATGAAAAGCTTGCATTGGTAGCTTGTACCATCATTGTTAGTATGGCAGTTGCTCAAGGTCCTCGTCACCAACAGCTTATTTGGCTCGTTGTTGTTGACCTGACCGGTGTGAGATAGAACCTCTAATAGTGGTTTCTCAAACCAAGGTGGCTCCACAAGAGATTTTGGTTAAATTAAAAAAAAACACAAGTCTGGAAGAGTGCTAACGAAGATTAAAAGCTTGCATTGGTAGCTTGTACTATTATTGTCAGTTTGGCGGCTGCAAAGGGTTTGTATGTCCTCGTCACCAACAACTTATTCGTCTCACTGTTATTGACCTTGATCCGGCGTGAGATGGAGACCACCGACCCTGAGATGGAGACCACCCTAAGATGGAGACCACCGACCCTGAGATGGAGACCACCCGTAGCCTAGGGTTTGTACCATTTGTACCATCATCGTCAGTTTGAGGATATTAAAAATCATCACCAATTATTACCTTTACTAAAGCTCATAATGTACTCAAAGTTTGAACCTAAATTGAATACCACGTAATAGCCAGAGCACAAGTTTCAATTGTCATTTGGTGCCAACGAACTCCACAGCATCGTAGAGACTGTTACATTCGAGTACAAGGAAGGAGAATTGCGATGGTCAAATGTTGATTAATTGGAGACACATCAGCGAACATATTCATTAAAGGGAGTACGTCCAACTTATGTACATCATTTTCAAGAGATTACACCTATCATCTCACACCGGAGAACACAAACCACAAAGCATCTCACCTATCCTGTAAGAGTAGTAACGGTCACAAGGAAGAAAGCCATTGGTACGAATCAATCGCAACGCTGAGAACCAGGCCTGCACAACAGCCAGATTACACGCATTTCGAAGAATATAAGGGAAACGGTGTGCGGAGGAACCGTTAGGTCTACTTGACATAACTGTCTTGGAGGTCTTCCAGTCACGTCAGAGAGAGCACTCACTCGTCTGCACCAACCGAGCCGAACAGGAGAATGTTATGCAGGCGTCATTACATTCGAGTGGATCAAGACGAAGAGTCAAACATACAAAGGTAAAACTTCATGATATTTACTTTCATAAGGATAAGGAGTAATAAGGGACAGCATATAAGGTTGAACTTTAGATACTATTACAAAAGAAAATTTAAAAAAAAAAAAAATTCAAATCACAATAATAAGTTGAAGTATTAGTATTTGCAATTAATATCACAAGGAAATTTAAATTATAAATATTATTTTCTAAAGTGTTAAATTAGAGATATATAAGGAATATTACATCAAATTTTTTGGGAGGATGGGTTTTGGAGATGGTAGGCCGATTTTAGGAGACGGTTTTAGGATGGCTGGAGGGACGGTTGATATAATACTATAATTTTTTTTTAGAAATATAGAATAATCTGCAAATTTTACACAACAAAAATGAAAAATACTAAAAACTTAAAAAGTTTGCATGTTTTTAAAACATGTTTTAATCTGAAATGAACTCAGTTGTTAGCCTATTACTAAGTGCAGTCATTTCAACAAATGTAACTTGAAGGTTCAGCCAAGGATATCAAGTGCAATCTCTAACAGTTAACCAAATTATTTGCTTTTGCTCAAGTAATGAATGCCACGTTGTTCAGCTTTTAACATTCAAACAATAACAATCATCATTTTTAAAGCCACCAATGTTCAAGCAAAGACCATTTTTTAAGTTTTTTCAGTTACCAATGTTCAAACAAAGACAATTCTCAGTTTTTACTTTTTTGCCATCAATGTTCAAACAAGATAGTCATTGATTTTCACTTTTCTCTGTTCATGCAAGATAGTTATCTATTTTTTCAGCCATCAATGGTCAATCAATACAGTCATCAGTTTACAACCCTCAATATAAATTATAAAAACAAGACAACTTTATTATTCAGTCTCTAGCAATTTTACACTGTTGTCCAATCACTAAAGTGATATTTAAACATTGACAAATACCATTGTTCAGTTCCCACCATGTAAGCAATGACAGTTACTCCTAACCGTTCAAATATGACAGTCTTTTTATTTAATTTAAGTTTGTATCATTTTTTTTATTTTTGGGTGGATGACTAGGCATCCTCGGGGACATCTCTGGACGTCCACTAAAAAGGGAAGTCTCGAGGATGGCCACCTGGGACAGCCAGCCGTCTCTGTTGTACTTGCTTCCCACCCCCACCCTCAAAAGGGATGGCTACCCTGCCATCCCCCAAAATGGGGACGGGAGGGAAACATCCCCCATGCCATCCCCTATCCCCGAGGACGTAGGGGACGGGGGATGCATCCCCGTGGAACCCTGCTTATTTTTCTTGGAATTTAGATAACCAAACCTTATCAAAACTTGAAGTTACATTTAGCTTTTTATTTATTAATCTCATAAGGAGAAATAAGGTGAAGGATAATTGAAATCGAACATTAGGGAGATAAAATGTATTCTATCTAGAACATTACAAGTTTTGTAATCAATCAATTAGGTTTTGTAAATCAGATCTAATATTTACAAATTAATAACATTGGAGAGAAAAGGTCTACTACATTTAATTCGGATATTGGATTTTGTAAATATAGTTTACAAAACTCTAAATATCTCATTTAGGGAGCCATAAGGTAGCCTACATCAAAGTAAAATGGCAAAGAAAAAGCAAATAAGTAATCCAAAAGTTGAAACTCAGAAACTAGAACTTCACAAGCTAACAGAATTAGTTGAAGAAGAAAACCTATGTCTACAAGAAGACCTAATCTACATTGGAGAAGACTTAGACTTTCAGGAAGAAGAAATCCACATTCAAGATGAATCACTGGAAAGGATTAAAAAATAATTGCAAAATCCAAAACGATGCACATAATCAATGATAGAGAAAATTGAGTCAAGAGAATACATCTACAAAGAAAAAGAAGAATTTGCAATCAATCATGAGAGAGGCCAAAAATGAAAGTTTTTCAACACTAGGAGATTACTTAAATTCAAAAATTGAAGTAGCACATACAAACTCAAAATATGTGTTCACTTTACCTAATGATATAGGAAAAGTAATGTACATGGCATTACTTTCTAATGATGTTCTCAAGGACAAGAATAGAAAACAAGAGGACATGATCAAAGATTTAAATAACAGGTATATATGAAGCAAATACTTTAAACAGTATACTTATAGATATTACTAGTGAAACAGAAAAAAGGGATTATTCTACACTTAATAAATACATGCAAAGTGTTCTTAGTAATGATAATGATTACTATGAATATTTTATTACTATACCTACCAATCTGTGGAGAAAAATTTACAAAGGAATTATCACTCTTAATATTTCTAAGATGAGAGAACATGAAAAGTTTGAAGAGGTAAAGAACAAGACAGTGATGAAAGATGCATCTAGTGATACAAATGATTTGATACCTATGATGGTAGATTCATGTTGCAATACTATAGAATCAAAACCAATGATGGTTGCCCTACCTAAAAATATCACATTACAATTTGGGGAAGACACTTGGGAGCAAGTAGTGGACTATGAGAACATTCCTTTTTGTTGTAGAATTTGCCATGAATATGGTCATTTGGCTAGTGCTTGCACAAATAAAATTCTTGATCAAAAGAAAGAAGATATAAACTCAGCAGGTTTCCAAATACCTAAGAAGAAGAACACACAAAAAAACCAGTTATGAAGGATCAATCAAAGTCATCTGCTAATATGTTTGAAATCCTTTCCACAAATGATGTCCCAAGTGAGGAAGAGGAAATAATGGAAACTGAAATCTTAGAAACACAATTTAAATATGAAGGGAAGAACTCAGAGACAAACCAACAAATCAAAGGTTTTCAACAAAAAAAAAGGAGAAAATTTACACAAGAAAAACAATATTTCAAATGTCAAAACTTTAAATAATGCAGGTCCCAATATAGACTCCGTTGAATCATCTAGTAAAATTTTGGTTGTGTATGAGAATTCTTCAAGGTTAGAAGCCATCTCGAATTCAATTGGAATAAGTCAAGAAACAAGGAAAAAAAAATTGAAGATGGATTCTAATCAAAAAGTAGGTCGCAAGACCAATCAATATCATATGGTAAAAGAAGGTGAAAAGCTTGTAGAGGAAGGTAAGATTAATGCCCTCCCAACTTTTTTAGCCCTGGTATTAATGAAGATCATCACTTGGAATATTAGAGGACTCAAAGGGAGTCTTTCAAAACAAAATGAAATTAGAAGAATGATTCAGATAAATCATCCACATATTGTTTTCCTTCAAGAAACAAAGATGTCAATTGAGGATATGGACTTAATTGCCAATAAAATTTGGCCAACTAGAAAAGTGGTTTCCCTTAGTTCCAAAGGGACTTCGGGTGGCATTGCTTGTCTTTGGGACCCAAAAGAGGTAGTTATTCACCATATGGTTGGCAGTTGGGGTTTGTTGGCTATAGTTATTCAAAGTAGACATTCCAACCAGATTATGCTTTGCATTACTGTTTATGCTCCGACTTATTTGGAGGAAAAAAGAAGATAGTGGAAGGATATTACTCATATTATCTCTCATTTTCCTAAAGCTTGGATCTTTATCGGAGGAGATTTCAATACCATCCTCTCTCTAGATGAGAAAATGGGGGGAAATAGAAATTTGGACAAAAGCACTGACCTCATGAGCGAATATATTGCAAACCTCTATCTTGTGGATATCCAACCAGATAATGGCCTTATGACTTGGTCTAACAGAAGGCAAGGCTTAGCTTGTATAATGGAGAGATTGGATAGGTTTTTGCTCTCTGAAAATTTCTTAATCCATGGTCACATTCCTAAAGTGAAGACTCTTAATAATGTTGGTTTGGATCATTGGCCAGTCATGGTGGAAATGTGGAAAACCAATGTGAGTTTCTCTCCTTTTCATTTTCAATTAATGTGGCTTAGAGACATTTCCTTCAAACCTCATGTGCAACAATGGTGGAAGGAAGGTAAACCTAGGCATGGGACTAAGATGTTCTGTTTTGCCAAAAGATTGCAATACATTAAATCCAAAATCAAGACTTGGAACTGGAAAGAGTTTGAGGATGTTCATAAAAAAAACATGAATTTATTGCTCATCTTGAAAATTTGAATAAGAAAATCCATTTAGATGGCCTCATAGAGAAGAGAAGTGCAGATGAAATTAAACTCACAACTCAGTTAGAGGAATGGGAAAAAAGAGAAGAAATCTTATGGAAGCAAAAATCTAGAATTCAATGGCTCAAAGAAGGAGATCGAAACACAAATTTCTTCCACAAATCTCTTCTAGCTCGAAGATCTCACAACTTTATTTCTTCTTTAAAATTAGATTCTGGAGATGTTTTTTATACTTGGGATGGCATGAACTCTATTGTTGTTGATTACTTTTCCAATCTTTTTGTTGCTACTCCTCTTGACTTAGCTTCACAACAAAATATTCTTCAAGCAATCCCTTCTCTTATCACTTCTAAGGATAAATCTATTTTGACTGCTCCTGTTACTATCAATGAGCTTCAACAAGTAGTTTTTAAAATGCAAAAAGGGAAAACCCCAGGTCCTGATGGTTTTTCCATTGAGTTCTACCAAGAGTTCTAGGATATCCTTCATGTTGATTTATTAGAGGAAAGCCAAATAAATTTTGAAGGTTATCAATAAAACTTATATTACTCTTGTTCCAAAATCTCAAGAGGTTGATCATATCTCAGCTTTTAGACCTATTGCTTTATGTAATGTTCTTCTCAAAATCATTACTAAAATCATGGCAGAAAGGTTGAAGCCTCTTTTGCATAAGATTATTTCCCCATAACAAGGGGGTTATGTGGAAGGATGTCAAATAGTAGATGAGATAGTTCTTGCTCAGGAAGCCATCCATTCCATGGATATGCAAAATTCTCCTTCCATGTTCATTCGGTTAGACTTATCCAAAGCTTATGACAGAGTGGATTGGAAATTCCTTATCAAAGTTTTGAGGCAATTTTTTTTCTCTAAGGATTGGATGGATTGTATTATGGGATGTATCTCTTCAGTTTCCTACTTAGTTCTTATCAATGGCAAGCCTTCTCAATCTTTCCCAGCTTCCAGAGGTATTATGCAAGGTGACCCGCTATACCCTTATTTATTCATCATTCTTGTTGAATGCTTGGGTAGGACTATAACCAAAAAGAGGGAAAACAAAACCCTTGAGGGAGTTGCAATTGCTCATGGAGCTAGACCTATCTCTCATCTTCAATTTGTGGATGACTCTACTATTTTAGGTAAAGCTACAGTTAAGGAAGCTTCTAATATTAAGCAAATCATTAGCTGTTTTTCTAAGGCTACTGGGCGCTTGATCAATGAAGACAAATCTAAAGTTATTTTCTTTCACTGCTTTGCTAGACAGGAATCCATGGTCTTGGATAAATTAAGATATAAGAAGACCTCTCTTCCAATCACTTATTTAGGTATTCCCATAAATATTCAAAGGCAGAAAAATAAATATTGGAATTGGTTGTTGGACAAATTCAAGAAGAAAATTGGAAAGTGGACCAACAAGTGGCTTTCTTCTAGGGGTAGAATCACCTTGGTAAAATCAGTCCTTCAAGCTATTCCTATTTATGTTTCTTCCATTTTGAATATCCCAAAGGCTATTCTTTGAGAATTGGATCAAATCAGTCATCGTTTCCTTTGGAGTGGTACTAAGGAGAAAATAAAATTGGCCTTGGTGAAATGGGATACTTTATGTCTTCCTAAGAGTTAAGGGGGGTTAGGATTTCGGTCTTCAATTAATAACAACAAAGCTTTAGCTGCTAAATTATATTGGAGGATGTTGCATAACCCCAATGCTCTTTGGGCCAATAATCTTCATGCTAAATATGTTGAGAACAAAAGTCCTGAAGACCTTGTTCGCTATCAACTTCCTACCAAAGGTTCTCCCATTTTAGCAGTTCTTAAGACTGGTGAGGATTTGATAAAGGAAAAAATTATTTTGGATCATTCATAATGGTCAACATGCAAATTTTTGGACAGATTCTTGGGATGGTCACAAGCCTTTGATAACTCAATTTTTCGATTGGAGGCCTTGGATGGAGGAGCTTCACCGAGCTAATTGGATAAAGGTGGCTAATTATCGTCGGTACCATACTGGTAATTCAAAGGTTGGTAGATATTGGATCCCTATTGAGGATTGGCCTATTCAAATTCCAAAAAGGCAAAGACAAGATATCCAAGGCATCCTTCATATGAGATCCCTCTCTTGGTCCCATGAAAAAGATTGTTTTGGATGGAACAACACTGCTAAGGGTGAGTATTCAGTTGCTCAAGGTTATTTGACCTTATGCCATAATAATCTCAACCATTCTTCTAACATATTTTCTTGATTGTGGGATCAAAAGCTCTGGCCTAAGGTGAGGTTCTTTAATTGGCTTTTATTGCATCGTAGGGTGCTTACTGGTGAGCAACTTATGAAGTGTGGTTTTCATGGCCCTTTTAGATGTGAAATGTGTGAAGAGAATATAGAAAATATCAACCATATTTTTATTGAGTGTACTTTAGCCTTTGAGCTGTGGAGGAGAATGGCCACTTTACTTGGCTTACAATGGTCCATTTTTTTTGCTTTTGAACAGCTTTGGAGGGATTGGCCTAATCAAGAGGGTGTTGATCATTTTATCAGGCAGTTAGTTTGGATGGGTTCTACCATTCTTCTTTGGAATATTTGGAATGAAAGGAACAACCAAATTTTTAATCAAGATAGGAAGGATATTCACTATATTTGGCAAAATACCATAGCCACCTTAGTTGAATCAGTCCATCATCTCCTTAATCACCCCAAAAAATCCTACCAAAGATGGGATCAAGTGATGCAAAGATTGAAGATTAAACCTTCTAAGGACAACCAACTTAAAGGGAATGTGAGTATTAGTAAGATGGATAGGAATAGAAATTGGCAACCTCCTCCTAAGGATTTTGGAAAATTCAATACTGATGGAGCCTCTAGAGGGAACCCTGAAAAAGCTAGTGTGGGAGGAATTGGTAGACTTTCAGATGGCTCCCTGGTTTTTACTTTTGCTGAGAATTTGGGTATTCTTTCCAATAACCTTGCTGAGGGGTATGGTATCTTCAGAGGCCTTTAGGAGGTTACTCAGGTTGAATAGGAAAAGGTGTTATTTGAGTCTAACTCTCAACTTATGATTAATCTCTTGAAGAATCCTTCTAAGAATCATAAGGTGGATTGGAGAATAAAAATAATTATTGAGAAGATTCAGTTAATCCATATGGGATTTTTGAAAGTTGATTACAATCATGTGGTCAGAGATCAAAACAAGAGTGTTGATGCTTTAGCTAATTGGGCTTTGGACAAAGGTGATCTTACTTGTTATGGCCACCCTCCTATATGGTGGGCTTCTCAAATTAGGGAAGCTCTTCTTTCTATCATTTCTTTGGATGGCTTCAGTTCTGAAGGTACCTAGTTTCTTCTTGTTTTTTTTTTTTTTTGCTTCTCTTTGGTTCATTCAGTTTTTTTTAGTTCCCTAGCTCATTCTATTCTTTATTTTGTTTCCTCTGTTGATTCTTGCCTTAATAGTCTTCTGGTCTAGATAGGTCATTGTTTTGTTCAATTTTTCTTTTTTCTTTTTCTTTTTTTTTTTTTTGTTAAGTTTTTTAAGGTGGGTGGGTTCTTTTGTTTTGTTTTGTTTTTGTGTTCTTTGTGTTGTTTTTTGTTTTTTTTGTGTTTTTGTTGTTTTGTTTTTTTTTTATGTTTTTTGTTATTGTTCTTGTGTTTTTTCGTTCTTGTTCTTGGGTTTTTCTTTGTTTGTGTTATTTCGTGTTTTTATGTGTGAGTGTTTTCTATGTTTTTTGTTTTTGTTTATTGTCTGTTATTGGTTGTTTTTTATTTTTATTTTTATTTTTATTTTTTAAAATTTTTAGGTTTTGGTTGTGTTTATTTTTCATGTTTTTTTTGGGTTATGTCTTTGTAGTGTTCTGTTGTTTTTGTCTTGTTTGTGTTTTGTTATGTGGTTCTTGTGTTTTTCTATGTGGTTTGTGTTGTGGTTTCTTTTATCTTATTGTACGTGTTTGGTTGTGCTTTTGTTTTTGACACACTCAAGGAGCATGTTTTTTATTTTATTTTATTATTTTTGTTGTTATTTACTTATTTTTAAATTGGTTTTGTGTGTTTGTTTGCTCCTTGAGTATGTCAAAGGTGGTAGGCTAGGTCCGAGTCCTGGGCGTTTTTTGCGGAATGGATACCCTTGCCTCCTTGGGTCTTACCCGAAAGTGGCATCCCTTTTGGGATGTTTTCCACAAATTAAAAAAAAAACCAATGATGATTGATGTATGTAATGACAATAGTGATTTACCTCAAAAGGAAAAGATACAAATTACAATGCTTGTCAAAATGAAAGGAAATATTGCAATGCAAGCATTGATACTAGTGATTTAGAATTTTTGACTAAGGTAGAAGAATCTATTACTAATATTGATGTTATATGTGATACAAGTGATTTAAATACAGTTCGTGATTGCTCAAAAAAGGTTCATGTTGCTAGAATTGATGAAGACATAAATTCAGATGATGATAGATACAGTGATGCACAAGATTATATTGATATTGACACAGATCATTCTAATGATGGTATTTATCATACTAATGGTTGTTGTTGAGCAAGGTGCAGAAACAGTATTGTCATTGTTGTCAACATAGACAGATAGATCAATTGATGATGCAGTGGACAGGAGTTCAGAGGTCAGTCAGAGCATGTACAGTAAATTTCCAAGAAGACAAAAGTGGCCCAGTTTCAAAAGATCAAAGAAAAAGGCAAGTAAGAAAACTGTCGCGATATCGCGACAAGAAAACTATCGCGATTTCGCGACATGTAGGAGGAAAAGAAGCCAAATAGCAAAATTGTCACGATTTCGTGACATGTTGGAAGCAAAGAAGGCAAGAAGAAAAACTGTCACGATTTCGTGACATGTTTGGAGAGAAGGCGCAGGCAAAGAAAACTGTCACGATTTCGTGACATGTTTGGAAAGAAGGCGCAGGCAAAGAAAACTATCATGATTTCGTGACATGTTTGGAAAGAAGGCGCAAGCAAAGAAAACTGTCATGATTTCGCGACATGTTTGAGAGAAAGAGCTTGCAAGGAAAAGTGTCACGATTTCGTGACAATTTGCAAGAAGGATGGTACGGACGAAAAAGTGTCACGATTTCGTGACATGTCGAGTTTTCGCGATCCGATGTCAAGAGAAAGCGCTAAGGAGAAAAAGTGTCACGATTTCGTGACATGTCGGGTTTTCGCGATCCGATGTCAAGAGAAAGCGCTAAGGAGAAAAAGTGTCACGATTTCGTGACATATTGTAGGAGAGAGAAGGCAAGATAAAAAGTGTCACGATTTCGTGACATATTGCATGAGGAAGAGCTCGAGAGAAAAAGTGTCGCGATATCACGACATGTCGCGTTTTCATGACCTGAAGAGAAGAGAAGAGCTAAGGAGAAAAGATGTCACGATTTCGTGACATGTCGCATTTTCGCGACAAGAGAAGAGAAGAGCTAAGGAGAAGACTCCGAAGGATGAAGTGTCGCGATTTCATGACAAAAGCAAAATGAAAGAGCAAGGAAGCGAAAGCGTCACGATTTCATGACAAAGTCAAGGAGGAAGTGCAAGGCAGTGAAAGTGTCACGATTTCGCGACATGTTCCGATTTCACTGGTGCATGCCAAAAAGAAGTACAAGGCAACGAAAGTGTCACGATTTCGCGACATGTTCTGATTTCGTTGGTGCATGCCGAAAAGAAGTACAAGGCAGTGAAAGTGTCATAATTTTGCAACATGTTCCGATTTCGTTGGTGCATGCGAAAAGAAGTGCAAGGCAATGAAAGTGTCACGATTTCGTGACATGTTCCGATTTCGCTGGTGCATGCAAAAAGAAGTGCAAGGCAGCGAAAGTGTCACGATTTCATGACATGTTCCGATTTCGCTGGTGCATGCGAAAAAGAAGTGCAAGGCAGAGAAAGTGTCACGATTTCGCGACATGTTCCATTTTCGCTGGTGCATGCGAAGAGAAGTGCAAGGAAGCGAAAAGTGTCACGATTTCGTGACATGTTCCATTTTTGCGGGTGCATGCAAAGAGAAGTGCAAGGAAGCGAAAAGTGTCACGATTTCACGACATGTCACATTTTCACGGGTGCATGCCAAGTAGAGTGTACGAAGGCAAAAAGTGTCATGATTTCGTGACATGTGTTTTCGCGCATGCAAGCCGAGAAGAAGACAAAAGGCTGTCAGAGCGACAGTTCTGCTGTCAAAGTGACGGTTCTTCTGTCAGAGCTGTAAGAGAACAGTAAAGGCTATCAGAACCGTAAATAAGCAGGTAAGACTGTCAGAGACATAAATAATCAAGTAATACTGTTAGAGATGTAAATAAGCAGGTAAGACGGTCAGAGTCGTAAATGAGAAGATAAATCTGTAAGAACGGCGAATATATTGACAGAGCACCGAGAAGGTTGTCAGAGCCGTAAAGTGGGCAGTTAAGACTATCAAAGGCATAAGTAATCATTTAAGAGTGCAGTATGCAGAGCCGTAAGAATGTTTTTGTGTACAAGAAGTTAGGGTTAGGGTTGAGCTCTGCACGTGGCAAGAGTGTTGTGATTTGCCGGATAAAAGGAAAAAGGGACTGTGAAAATAATACAGAGAGTATTGTGCTGAGAAAAATATAGAAGAGAGTGTTGTAAGAGAGAATAGCAGAGCTGTAAGTATATGCAGTTCTTGTTAAAAGGAATTAGACCAGTGAGGGTCTAGTAGAAGAGAAGGCATTTTTATGTCATAAAATCTGTTCAGAACTGAAGTCCAAGTTGGTGCTTGGCATTAGGGGTTTGGTGCTCCTTTCTATTGGTGCAGATAAATTGTTTGTAAAGTTGGTGCTTTGCAAAGGCTGGATTTGGATGGGAGTCCAAGCAGTCTAATTTTTGAGGAGTAGCCAAATCTAGTGAACCTCGTTAAATCGTGTGTTGTGGAATGCTCTCTTGTTTATTTGCTTTATCTATTTTTAAGTTCTCTCTGCTTAAGTTTTAAAGAGCTATAGATCCGTATTTAAATTGCTACACTGATTCACCCCCCTCTCAGTGTCATTGTGAGAATATCAATTGGTATCAAAGCAAGGTTCCTGAACAAGCTTAATCAACTAAGGTGATCTTGGAAGAATCACAATGGCCGATGGTGAAGGATTTTCATCCAACAAAGCTCCTTTGTTCGATGGAACTAATTACTCTTTCTGGAGACTCAGGATGCAAACTTATCTGTGTGCTTTGGGTTATGACATTTGGGAGTCGATTAGACAGTGGGTACACAATATCCTCTACTCCTCCAACAGATGCTACTGAGAAGAAAAAGTTTGAGAATAACTCTAAAGCAAAGAATGCTATAATGTGTGGGTTAGTAGACAGTGAACTGATAAGGATCATGAGCTATAAAACGACAAAAGACATGTGGGACAAACTGCAGAGCATTCATGAAGGAGACAACAAGATCAAGGAAGCCAAGCTTCAAACGCATCGAGCTTAGTTCGAAGCATTAAAAATGAATGATGATGAGAACATAGAGGCCTATATGTTGAGAGTCAATGGAATCATTAATGCGATTAGAGGACTCGGCGAGGAAATAGAAGATGCGATCATCGTGAAAAAGGTACTAAGAACTCTTCACAAAATATTTGATTCTAAAGTTTCTGCTATAGAAGAAGCTAAAGATCTAAATACTTTTAGCATGGATGAAATGCATGGTTCTTTAACTGCATATGAAATGAGAATAGGACAAACTAAGCCCTCAGACAGAGAAGTTGCTTTTAAAGCACACAAAAATATAAAAGCTAATCAAGAATCTGCAGAAGAAGAGTCTTCAGATGAAACAGAAGCAAACTTTGTTAGGAAACTAATAAAGGGAAAAGGAAAGTACAGAGGTAAGTTACCGTTTAAGTGCTTCAACTGTGGAGGAGTCGGGCACTTTGCAGCTAAATGTCCAATGAATGAGAAAAACAAAAATGATGAAGGGTCACACCAAGAAAGAAGTGATTGGAAGAAGAAACCACATTTTAGAAAAAGCAACTTCAAGAAGAAAAGTTTCATATCCAAGAATGTCAGCTCTTCTGAAGACTGCTCCGGTGAGGATTCTGAAGAAGAAGCGGTGAAGCTCTGTTCATGACATTTGAAGAAATAATAACAGAGGAAAAATCGAAAGGTAATGAAAAACCTGAGGATGAGGCTGAAGTTTATCTGGAAGGTGAGTTAGTTGCTGCACTCAAAGAATGAGCACAAAAAGCAAAAAGAATAAAAAGGTTTCAAGAAAGCTTGAGGATGCCAATGAAATAATAAACAACTTGAAAGTACAGACAGACGAATTTAAGAAAATGTCTAAAGTTCTCAAAGTACAATTAACCGTAAAGATAGATGAATGCAGCAAGCTAGAAGAAGACATTGTTAAGTTAAGGATGCAGCTAGAGGAGATGAATAGGAAATTGAGCTGTTATCATAAGTTTGAAGAAAGTTCTGTAAAGCTGGATAAAATTTTAAATAACCAAAGGCCTTCCGGCATCAAATTTGGTTTGGGCTTCGATGAAGGAGAATCATCAAAGGGTTCAAAGGCCTTAAATGTAGAACCCATAAAGAAAGAAGATAAGATCAGGGTTGATCAAGAAAAAACAAATCATGCCAAAGAAAGCAATAATGCCAGACTCAAGAAGAGTATTGACAAAGATGGATTCACAAAAGTCACACATCCAAGAAGGAGAAGATTCATGGCTCCTACTTCAAACTGGCAAAGACCTTCACCCGAGGTTTAATCATTCCTTTTTTGGTTATTGTTTTAAATGCAATGCTTATGGTCATAAGATTTCAGATTGCAGTTATAATGTAGCACAAAGGAATTTCACCAGTAGAAATGTTTTTTCTCCATTGATGGATTATGCAGTTGAATGTTATAACTGTCATAATTTTGGACATATTGCAAGAAACTGTAGAAGCACTTTTGCAGCAAATAATTATCAGGGTAGAAAATCTCAACCAAATGGGTTGAAACAAAACAAGAAATTTCTTGAAAAACAGGCACATGCTAATGAAAGGGGAAAGGCAAAACAAGTAGCCAAATCTGCTATCAAACCAGAATGGAAAGAAAAGGAGAAACTTCAGAAAGAAAAGGAATCTTTGATTGTTCAGACTGCTTTTAAAGCACAGAACAAATCTGCACCATGGATACTTGATAGTGGATGCTCCAGTCACATGACAGGTGACAAGCAAAAATTTGAGAAGTTACAGAATTACGAAGGTGGTTATGTGAAATTTGGAAATAATGATGGAGCAAAGATAGTTGGCAAAGGATCAATCAAGATCAGTGATGGAAAGATCAATTCAAAAGAAGTCTTGTTTGTGATTGGTCTGAAGCATAACTTGCTCAGCGTAAGTCAAATCTATGACAGAGGTCATGAAGTAATTTTTAAGAAGCGGGGGTTGTGAAGTGAGAAAAGCTAACAGTGGGAAGTTGATTGCTACTGGATCAAGGACTTCTGGAAACCTGTATACTCTCTCAGAGACTTTAGAAGGAACATGCTTAATTGGATAGGAAGATGAAAATTGGTTGTGGCACAAGAGGCTCGGTCATATCAGCTTTGACAATTTGGTAAAAATAAGCTCAAAAAGGGCAATAAGAGATATACCCTCCATTGGCAAACCTCTAAATAGTATTTGTGCTTCATGCCAAAAGGGGAAGCAAACTAGAGCCACATTTAAATCAAAGGAGTACTTTACCAACAAACCTTTAGAACTAATACATACTGATTTATGTGGACCCATGAGAACACAAAGTATAAATGGTGACAAATACTTTATGCTGTGCATAGATGACTATTCCAGAATGACCTGGATATTCTTTTTGAAGCAAAAATCTAAAGCTTTTGAAATGTTCAAGACCTTCAAAAACCAAGTTGAGAATGAAACAGGAAAGAGGATCAAATGCTTAAGATCAGATAGAGGAGGAGAGTTCATCTCAGAGGAGTTTGCAGAATACTGTCAAAAATATGGGATCAGAAGACAGTTTTCAGCAGCAAGGACACCTCAGCAGAATGGTGTTGTAGAAAGAAAGAACAGAATTGTACAGGAAATGGCATGGACAATGTTGACTGAAAGCAAAATTGCAGACAGATTTTGGAAAGAGGCAGTCCATACTGCAGTTTATATCCAAAACAGGTGCATGTTGAGGACACATGAAAGCAAAACCCCTTATGAGCTTTGGTTCGGCAAGAAGGCAACAGAAAAATACTTCAAAGTCTTTGGCAGCAAGTGTTACATCAAAAGAACTAAAGATAATCTTGGTAAATTTGAAGATAGAGCTGATGAAGGTATTTTTGTTGGCTATTCATCAAAAAGCAAAGCTTACAAATGCTACAACAAAAGGCTAAAGAAAATTGTAGACGAGTGTCGATGTTAAATTTGATGAAGATAGGAAACAAGTTGTCAACTGTGAAGAAAACTACCCTATTTATGAAGAAGTTATTGAAGGAGATGAAGAAAAGGAAATAGAAGAGAATCAAAAAATTGACCCAGATGATTTAAGTATTGATTCAAAAGTAGAAGAAAACAATAAATTCAAAACAGGAAGTCGCGAGAAAAATCATCCCAGAGAGCAAATTATTGGGGACCCCACAGTTGGTGTTAAGACAAGAAGAAGAGTAGTAAGTAACTACTCCCTATTATCCAACATTGAGCCCAAAAATATTGCTGAAGCAAGCACGGATGAAAGTTGGATGAAGGCAATAAATGAAGAACTAGATCAGATTGAGAAAAACAAAACCTGGGAGTTAGTACCACGGCCTGTAAATAAAAACATAATCGGTACTAAATGGATTTTTAGAAACAAATTGAATGAAGACGGACAAGTTGTAAGGAATAAAGCAAGATTGGTCTATAAAGGCTATGCTCAAGTTGAAGGTATTGATTTTGAGGAAACTTTTGCACCAGTGGCTAGACTCGAGGCAATCAGAATGTTTCTGGCTTTAGCAGTCCACAGGAATTTCAAAGTTTATCAGATGGACGTGAAATCAGCATTTCTGAATGGAAATCTTGAAGAAGAAGTTTATATTGAGCAGCCGGATGGTTTTCAACTCGGTGATAATCCCAACTTTATTTGCAAGTTGAATAAATCTTTGTATGGCTTGAAACAGGCACCCGGAGCATGGTATGCAAGACTAGACAACTATCTCACTGAACAAGGGTTCAAGAAAGGTATGGTGGATAGTAACTTGTATGTCAAAATAGACAATGGCCAACTTATTGTCCTTGTTGTTTATGTTGATGATATAATTTTTGGCAACAGCAATGATGAGTCATGTAGAGACATAGCAAATAAAATGCAGAAAGAATTTGAAATGTCTATGATTGGTGAACTTTCATATTTCCTCGGACTGCAAGTTAACCAAAGTGAAAAGGGCATTTTTATTTCTCAAGTTAAATATGTGAAAGAAATGCTGAAAAAGTTCACAATGGAGGATTGTAAACCTGTTAGCACTCCCATGACAACAGGTTGCAAATTGAGCAAGGATGACAAATCTCCAGATGTAGATCAAACCATGTACAGATCTATGATTGGAAGCCTATTGTATTTAACAGCCACAAGACCAGATATCTTACAGGCAGTATGCATGGTAGCAAGATTTTAGGCTAGTCCCAAAGAGACTCATGTGACAATTGTGAAGAGGATCTTTAGGTACCTCAAGGGTACTATGGAGTATGGGTTATGGTACCCAAAAGGTAAGGATTTCACTCTTTTTGCATATTCTGATGCAGATTGGGCAGGATGTATAGATGACGAAAGAGTACCAGTGGAGGTGCATTCTATCTTGGAGACAGGTTGGTAGCATGGCACAACAAGAAACAAGAATCAGTCTCTCTATCCACAACAGAGGCAGAATACATTGCAGCAACAACATGTTGTACACAGATTTTATGGATGAGACAAACCCTGAAAGATCTTGGTATTAACTTCAAAGAGCCAATTTCAGTTAAATGTGATAATACCAGTGCTATTAACATTTCAAAGAATCCGGTTATGCATTCTCGCACCAAACATATTGCAATCCGGTATCACTTTTTGAAGGATAAAGTTGCAGAAGGTGAGGTTAAATTGGATTTTGTTCCAACTACAGAGCAAGTAGCGGATATCTTCACTAAACCGTTGCCCAAGGAAGTTTTTGAATATCTCCGCAGTAAGTTGGGAGTGGTCACACTACCCAAGAACTGACTAGCTTTCGAGAACACATTCTCAGGGGGAGCATTTATATATTTGATTATCAGCCCTTTGATATATATTTGTTTGCTCATGTTTGTATTTTTTGCTAACTGTAATATTGTGTGCCTGAGAATGTTGTGCATGGACTCAGGGGGAGTCTGCAGTAGCCCTTTGGTATTATTGTCAAAGGGGGAGAAGAATTACAGGAAATTGCACATGTGTTGCCAACAATTCCAAAGGGGGAGATTGTTGAGCAAGGTGCAAAAACAATATTGTCATTGTTGTCAACACAGACAGATAGATCAATTGATGATGTAGTGGACAGGAGTTCAGAGGTCAATAGAGCATGTACAATAAATTTCCAAGAAGACAGAAGTGGCCCAGTTTCAAAAGATCAAAGAAAAAGGCAAGTAAGAAAACTGTCGCGATATCGTGACAAGAAAACTATCACGATTTCGTGACATGTAGGAGGAAAAGAAGCCAAATAGCAAAACTGTCACGATTTTGCGACATGTTGGAAGCAAAGAAGGCAAGAAGAAAAACTGTCACGATTTCGTGACATGTTTGGAGAGAAGGCACAGGCAAAGAAAACTATCGCGATTTCGTGACATGTTTGGAAAGAAGGCGTAGGCAAAGAAAACTGTCACGATTTCGTGACATGTTTGGAAAGAAGGCGCAAGCAAAGAAAACTGTCATGATTTCGTGACATGTTTGAGAGAAAGAGCTTGCAAGGAAAAGTGTCACGATTTCGTGACAATTTGCAAGAAGGATGGTACGGACAAAAAAGTGTCACGATTTCGTGACATGTCAGGTTTTCACGATCCGATGTCAAGAGAAAGCGCTAAGGAGAAAAAGTGTCATGATATCACGACATGTCGAGTTTTCACGATCCGATGACAAGAGAAAGCGCTAAGGAGAAAAAGTGTCGCGATTTCATGACATATTGCAGGAGAGAGAAGGGAAGATAAAAAGTGTCACGATTTCATGACATATTGCATGAGGAAGAGCTCGAGAGAAAAAGTGTCGCGATATCGCGACATGTCGCATTTTCGCGACCTGAAGAGAAGAGAAGAGCTAAGGAGAAAAGATGTCACGATTTCGTGACATGTCGCATTTTCACGACAGTAGCAGAGAGGAAGACTCCGAAGGATGAAGTGTCATGATTTCATGATAGAAGCAAAATGAAAGAGCAAGGAAGCAAAAGCGTCGCGATTTCACGACAAAGTCAAGGAGGAAGTGCAAGGCAGTGAAAGTGTCACGATTTCGCGACATGTTTCGATTTCGCTGGTGCATGCCGAAAAGAAGTACAAGGCAACGAAAGTGTCACAATTTCATGACATGTTTCGATTTCACTGGTGCATGTCAAAAAGAAGTACAAGGCAGCAAAAGTGTCACGATTTCACGACATGTTCCGATTTTGCTGGTGCATGCGAAAAGAAGTGCAAGGCAGCGAAAGTGTCACGATTTCGCGACATGTTTCGATTTCACTGGTGCATGCGAAAAGAAGTGCAAGGCAGTGAAAGTGTCACGATTTCGCGACATGTTCCGATTTCGTTGGTGCATGCAAAAAGAAGTGCAAGGCAATGAAAGTGTCACGATTTCGTGACATGTTCCGTTTTCGCTGGTGCATGCGAAAGAGAAGTGCAAGGAAGCGAAAAGTGTCACGATTTCGCGACATGTTCCGTTTTCGCGGGTGCATGCAAAGAGAAGTGCAAGGAAGCGAAAAGTGTCATGATTTCGTGACATGTCACATTTTCGCGGGTGCATGCCAAGTAGAGTGTACGAAGGCGAAAAGTGTCGCGATATCGCGACATGTTGTGTTTTCGTGCATGCAGGCCGAGAAGAAGACAAAAGGCTATCAGAGCAACAGTTCTACTGTCAAAGCGACGGTTATGTTACCTAATGTTGACTTGCTTTGTTTTTTCTTTAGTTAGGATAGTGCACTTTAAGGGGGAATGTTAGAGTTAAAGTGCACTATGCCTTCAGTTTGACACTTGTCAGTTCATTGACAAGTGTCATGTTCATCATATAGGCCCTCTGCCTATTTATGTAACACATTTTTATCAATAAAACAATCCCTTTAGTTTTCCCTCCTAACATTTGGTATCAAAGCGGGGTTTCCCTGCCCTATGAAACCCCTTGAGGGGGGATTTCCCTCATTGAAATCCTCCCTCCCCCTTGATTTTTTTTTCTATTTTTTTAATTTTTTATCGAGGGAGTATGCTCTCCATCATTTGATGGATCAAAAACCAGATGGTCAAAAATGTTAAAATTTGGGAAGTTTTTTTTCAGTTATTTTTTTTTCGGTTTCTGGTGCAGCAAAGAAGCAGTCAACTGAGCCCTAGCAGGGCAGATGCGTCTCCTTGCAGAGGATACCCACAGAGGGGAGAGCCGGCGATAGGGGTGACCTTTCGTAGCCTACGCAGGCGTCGCATTCAAGACTGCGTCCGGCCTCTTACAGCCTATTTCTTGTGTGATCTCCGCCAGGTGTTTCTGCACGGGAGCGGACGGCACCGTCTGCAGATCCGCCAAGCGACAAAAAATTTTGCTTGACTGTGATGGATCTTGGCTTTGCAGGAGAATGTCCTTCAGTTGTTCGAGGGATTCGATCCGGTCGGGTTCGAGAGGTGAAGTCCGCAGGATCGAGAGACTGTCGGGTTCGAGCCTACTTCCAGCAGCGAAGGAACTCAACGTCGTGAGCCGCTGCATCGGCGTGCCCTCCGCCTCCATGGCGGCGTGCCCTCCGCAATTCTTTGCTGCCTCAGCTTCCACCAGCGCCGTCGATCCGACCGTCACAACGGCATTACCACGCAACTGCGGAGCTCGAAATATTAGGCTTTACACAATGTAAATGTGTTCTCCAGGCTTTCCTAAGTTCTGTGAGCTCGAGACGTATCCAAATTTGTTATTTCGAGGCTTTGCGATGTCCTGTAATGTGTTCAATAGAGCATGGTAGCCCCAACTAACGCTTCTGCTTCATCTCCGAGACTTTGGGGGTCGTTGCCATTGCTGCACAGGTGGCTGGCTCTTCAACATTCGAAGAATGGCACCTGCAAGAAGGTTCTGGTTATGGTTCTCTGCCTAAGAGTAACGGTGGGGATGCATGGTTCTGGTTATGGTTCTCCGTTCAGTTCATGAATTTTTTGAAGGAATTTTTTGGATCATGCATGATCCAGATTTTTAATCGCGCTGCGCTAAATGATGATTTGCCGTCAATTTTTTTTAAAAACTATGGCTGGAGGGCAGGTCTTCCAGGCGGACATGTCATGTTGTCTGCTGTGCTAATGATTACCGTCGAACACTATGGATTTTCTCAGTCGACCAAAGTCTTGGAGTGCCATCGCCAGACTGCAGCACGAGATCGAAAGCGAAGGGGCGACGGGTGATCAACGTAGTGGCACTGGGAAGTATCACTGCTGAAACTGATTTCGTCCACCAAGGCACCACCGACAGAAACCCTAGAGGCAGAATTGAAGGCGATTAATCAGATTTTAGGCTATTTCGAGCATGTGGATCGATTTGCGAGGGTCGAATTAGCGCGAGCGGAGGAGATTTGCAACCTACCGCGGTCGCTATACCTCAAAAATGATTATAGGTAGGGAGAGGGCGGATCTAGTGGCGCGTTTGATAAATTATGGTTCCATGCCGATGGGACGCCATTCCCGATGCTATCGATGATGTTAATGGGACTGTTTGCGATCTAGTGAAACGCTGATGGAGATGCGTATTGGCACGAGTTGCCACCTGCGCCTACATTCTTGCATGAAAGGTTCCATAATGATGGTTGTAAGAGTTGCTGCCTACACTGGGCATCTGGTTCGTTGTGGGAGTCGTGATTTCCAGCGAGGGGGAACCAAATTCACACCCCACTGGAGTGATTGACGGTGACTTGGAGAAGACAGCAGTGCCACCGTAGGCAGAGAAGATTCGAGTTTCTATTCTCTGCGTCGGGCACTGCTTCAGAGGAGACAGCGAGTACGACTTGGCGAGGTGGATTGAACAAAAATCCACAACGTGCAAAACGGTCGGTTGGAGTAGTGGGGAGGGCCCACTCGTTTGATTCCACTATGAGATTTAATATAAAGTCAAAACTTTATATTAAAGGGGTCACTTTAATTTAAATTTTTTAAAGGGAGCATTTTATAAAGTATGGGGGCCACTAAAACTTAGTAGTTTCCACATGGAAGTGGAGGGCCACATGGCCATGTAATTTTCCTTAATGGATTTTTTTTACGGTGGAGAGTAGTATTGGTGACAAGCCCACAGGCCAAATTTTTCAAAAAATGTAATTCCCCTGCGAGTATTATTGAGTCTGTTTTTCTTATTCCGCCACAGTGCGATGCCAAGAATCTTTTATTCCTGAGGTTTATTTACTGCCTAGATAGGCATGGTAATGTTTTCCACATGATGAAGGCCCCTTTGATGGTGGAATATAGGGGTATTTATAGTCGTTGGAAACGTTTTTCTGCGACGGACACAATGGTGGTGTCAAATTGTAATTTTGAGGCTGTTTCAGTTTATTTTTTTAGCCTCAAATTTTTTCTACCTTGGAGTGCACTTTCGGTTGTACCCGACACTCCCAAGGTATTTTTATATGTGATCCTTGTACCTAGTAATCTTATCTATACACTTGGCGAATGCAGTGGCTGGTTACCCATGCATTTCGATGGGATGACATGGTCACCATAAGGACACATACTCTAGGGACTATATACAAAGACACCCTAGACTCTATCCGAGGTTTTTTTGGATCTACTTCTGAAGACTACAGACGAAGACACTTCAGAAGATTCTCTTCTTTTCTTCTTCTCTCCTCCTATTTGGATCTATGGCTCTTTTTATTGTAATGAGTGCATTTTCGACAGAGACCGACACTCTTATATGGCTCATTTTTCCTTTCATTAGGTGCATTTTTTGGCAGAGATCGACACCTTCTAGATTGAGTTCACCATGAGAAGGGATTTCATACTCATGGTGAATCTAGTTAGTGACCTACGAGTGGCAACATCCTCTGAGGATGACCTGCAGAGGCAACAGACCCAGATGTGGCTGACCTTGAGGCACCCATGATGACCCTAAGGCACTTAGACGGCTGACCCAGTGGCAACAGACCCGTTGAAGTGGCTGACCCTGAGGCAACAGACCGAGATGTATACATAGTGGATCTAGCATTATTCACAGTTGGAGAGCCAAGAGCACAAAGCACGAGCCTAAGACCAAATCAGCAATAAGGAGGATGATAGGTTGTTTTCAAGAAGTCAACATTAAGGGGGAATGTTACCTAATGTTGACTTGCTTTGTTTTTTCTTTAGTTAGGATAGTGCACTTTAAGGGGGAATGTTAGAGTTAAAGTGCACTATGCCTTCAGTTTGACACTTGTCAGTTCATTGACAAGTGTCATGTTCATCATATAGGCCTTCTGCCTATTTATGTAACACATTTTTATCAATAAAACAATCCCTTTAGTTTTCCCTCCTAACAGGTTCTTCTGTCAAAGCTGTAAGAGAACAGTAAAGGCTGTCATAACCATAAATAAGCAGGTAAGACTGTTAGAGATGTAAATAAGAAGGTAAGACTGTTAGAGACGTAAATAAGCAGGTAAGACGGTCAGAATCATAAATGAGAAGATAAATTTGTAAGAACGACGGATTTACTGACAGAGCGCCGAGAAGGCTGTCAGAGCCGTAAAATGTGCAGTTAAGACTGTCAGAGGTGTAAGTAATCATTTAAGAGCGCATTATGTAGAGCCATAAGAATGTTTTCGTGTACAGAAAGTTAGGATTAGGGTTGAGCTCTGCACGTGGCAAGAGTGTTGTGATTTTTTGGATAAAATGAAAAAGGGGCTGTGAAAATAATACAAAGAGTATTGTGCTGAGAAAAATACATAAGAGAGTGTTGTAAGAGAGAATAGCAGAGCTGTAAGTAAATGCAGTTCTTGTTAAATGAAATTAGACTAGTGAGGGTCTAGTATAAGAGAAGGCATTTTTATGTCATAAAATCTATTCAGAACTGAAGTCCAAGTTGGTGCTTGGCATTAGGGGGTTGGTGCTCCTTTCTGTTGGTGTAGATAAATTGTTTGTAAAGTTGGTGCTTTGCAAAGGCTGGATTTGGATGGGAGTCCAAGCAGTCTAATTTTTGAGGAGTAGCCAAATCTGGTGAACCTTGTTAAATCGTGTGTTGTGGAATGCTCTCTTGTTTATTTGCTTTATCTGTTTTTAAGTTCTCTCTGCTTAAGTTTTAAAGAGTTGTAGATATGTATTTAAATTGCTACACTGATTCACCCCCCCTCTCAATGTCATTGTGAGAATATCAGTTGTTGTTAAAAGTTGATAAAACATGAAGATACAAGATCAAGAAAACATGAACAAGAAATGAGAGAACCAATAGCATAGAAACCAGATCAAAGTATGAAGGTCTTGAATATACAGGTCAGATTAACAACAATAAATAAGGGAGTGAGTTTACTACATGACATAGTAACATCAAATCAGTAACAGATATTGACAGGAACAATTACTATGATGGATAGAATGGTCAAAGAAATTTAGCTATAAAAAATAGGTGCAATCATTGTAGCAGATATGAGCACAAAATAGAGAGATGTTGGAATCTCCATAGTTGTAAGATTTGTGGAGGAACCAATCATTCACAAAGACATTGTTGGTACAAAGAAAATCATTTCTTTGATTGGATATATACAATGACAAGAAACTTCATTAGTGAGTTCTCTCAAGTATATTTCTCAAGAAATAGAGGTATGAACTACTTCGATGATATTTTTAGAAGGAAACTAGTAATTATGCCAAGGTCAGAATACAAATTCAAGCAAAAGGATGAAGCTCAAACAGAAAATCAAATGCAAGGTCGCATGAAGAATGAAGAGAAGTACAAATATCCATATTGAAGACTAAAGTATTCAATACCCAAATAATATAATGCTAGGGGTGTTAGAAAATATATTACATCATTTGGTTATGTCATTGTATCACCTTGGTTACATTTGTAGATTAGGAGTTTATCTTAGGTTAAGTAGTTACTTGGGGAAGAAGCAATAAATGCACAAGTGTTAAAATGTGCAATAATGTAAATGTGCATGTAGTTCACATGTACATGAGTCTTTAAAATACGAGTTACAAATGTCCTTAGGGTAGGAAAGTGAAGAGACACATACTAGTATATATGTGTATGACAAGCATTGTAATGTGTGAGGAAGCATGCATGATTCATGGCATGCACTAGTGAGAGCTCCATATATTGTATCAAGTTTGAATTTTCGTGATTTTATTTTAATGGTTGTTTCATGAGTTGTTTGAGAAGTTTATCATGTTATTTTCATCCATTTTTGTTAGTCATTATCATAGATATAAGATATCCTTCATATTTCCTCATTTGTGGATGGATTTCCTTCAATTTTATAGCTTCAAAAGCTAACAATATTCTTACTATTCCTTGTTATTTTGAATGTAGTTAGACTTTTATTCCCCTTTAGTGATAATCTATTTTGGCCAAATCCATGGGACATCATATTCCTTTTACTCCTTTGTTAACCTAAGGTGTTATAAGCTCTTTTTCCAACACTTCATCAGTCTTTTCATCCCCAATTTCAAAAGTTTTATCCATTTTCTCATTTATAGTTTTCTCCTTTTCCTCATCTAGGTTTTCCAATGAATCAAATGGATTTTTGGTAGGAATTTCATTTATAGAAATACTTAAAATAAAAATATAAGGGCATACCTTAATATGACCGTCCACACCCTCTTCAAACAAGGCAATAGCTAATCCACCATCTTCCTTGCAAGAATTCATTTGGTCTTCGTCATCCGGTCCTTGCTTCCCAAGATCATCTTTCATCATTTTGCCTACATTTTTTTTTTTCCAGATTCACTTATGCTATTTCTTCTCAAGATGATTAGAGCAAAAACTTCCAACATGACCAAATTTAAAACACACATTACACTTAACAGGAAATTTTTCAAATTCAATGACTTGTAACCACTTGTCAATTTTTGAGATAAATTCAACAATATTTGGCATATCTTTCTCCAGATTGATATTAACACAAAATCTTGCATAAATCAACCTAGATCTCGCAACAATGGCTTGATCAATCGCTATAAGTTGTCCAAAATCCTTTGCAATCCCTTCAAAAATATCCTTGTGCCACAAATGCAAAGGAAGTCTAGGTAATT
This sequence comes from Wollemia nobilis, assembly GCA_028583015.1. Lineage (NCBI taxonomy): Eukaryota > Viridiplantae > Streptophyta > Pinopsida > Araucariales > Araucariaceae > Wollemia > Wollemia nobilis. Next base: position 6,384,081 of record JAQPPZ010016858.1, on the reverse strand, counting down.
TGACCTAAATTGAAGCCTAAAGGATGTGTTGGCTGTAAGGATCAAAATCCAAAGTCTAGTGTTGTAGAAACGAACCCCTTTTACCAAAAAACCAAGGATCATTTTGCAAAATGTGATCCATATCCTCAGCACATTCAATTTAACTAGAAAAGGTTATTTGGGAAGGGTCACGATCTCCATAAACCCCAATGGTTTCTATTTAGCATGGGTCCATTTTCAAATTGAATCCAAATCAGGTCTAGCACCCAAAAAAAAATAGTTAAACATAGATCACCTTATGTCACACCCATTTCAACCAATTTGTTCAATATAATCAATTTTCCTTTCTCCATTGCTAGATTGAAATTCTTATTTGGTATTTTTTGCTTTCCTCTAACAACGTCCAACCATGGTCTAGCTCCATGATCAAAAACATGAGAATGAACTTGCTTCTCTTTAGTCAAATACCCATCAAATTTGAACTTGTCCTTTGCTAGGGACTTCTCTAATGAAACCGTAGGAATTTCAAACTTCACTATGAGGATGACAATACCCCTCCTCATTCCAATCACAAAAATTGAAATCCTACCCTAAGTTGCACATCATTATTACAAATCATTCCAATAATAAAAAGACCAATTTCATGATACTTACAACATTATTGCAATTTGATATGTTGTTGAGGCAACAATGACAATAAATCAACCAATCCAATCAACCATCGACTGTTAAAGCAATGAATCAACCATAAGTTGCCAAGGCAGTAACAATAACAAGACGATTGATTAATGAATTAAATAATCTTAACATTATATAATCTAACTTTTAATTTAAAAAATAATAAATCTTTTGTATATTATAAAATCAATATAATAATTTTTTATTTAGAAAATAAGAAGATTAATTGAACTACATATGAGCATATTACGTGACCATTAATTTTTTTTAGCATTTTCTTTATAATTTTATGATATATTAAAAATATAATAATTTATATTGTAATAAGGTAGATCCTTTGTTTCAAATAAAAATAATTTGTAGTAGATTTGTTTCATTCATTAAATTTTTAAATATTAATTTTTTAGCATTTTCTTTATAAATTTATGATATATTAAAAATATAATAATTTATATTGTAATGAGGTTAATAAGGTAAATCCTTTGTTTCAAATAAAAATAATTTGTAGTAGATTTGTTTCATTCATTAAATTTTTAAATATTAATTTTTTTTTAGCATTTTCTTAATAAATTTATGATATATTAAAATAATAATAATTTATATTGTAATGAGGTAGATCCTTTGTTTCAAATAAAAATAATGTGTAGTAGTTTTGTTTCATTCATTAATTTTTTAAAACATTTAAAGTTTTTTTTTGTTAGTGTGAGAAACCCCTACGACCAAGCACAGGGCTGAGCAGTCTCCCCTATACCATGATTCCTCATAAAGCCAAAAATCTGAGAGTTATGCCTATTAATAGGGAATTTAACATACAGCCACCACACACCCACCCCCGACACGTTCACCCACGTCGTGGTTTGAACCTTGGACCTCTCAAAAAAGAGCCAAAGCCTAAACCATTAACACGTTCACGGACGTCGTGGTTTGAACCTTGGACTTCCCAAAGAAGAGCCAAAGCCTAAACCATTGCGTTGTCCCTCTACGACCATTTAAAGTATGTTATTGGTTAAACATCCATTTCAATAACACCGAGGTAATCTTATGCAATTATTTTGATCTGGTTATTATAAAAAAAATTGCAATTAATATTTAGGGTTGGGCATCTCTTTGCTATCATGACCTCTTATAAGAGGAGAGTTGAGCTTATCAATAGCAGATTTAACACAACCACATATACACTCCATAGTTTGAACCTTAAAAAAAAAAAATAAGTATCGTTACTCTATCGTGAGTATACAATTTACTAGTATATAAAATACTAAAAAGGTCTTATTATTTTCAAACAGTTAAGTTTTTTTTCCAAGTAAATTCTCACGTTCTCTCCCCATGTAGTCAACTAATTTATTTATTTATTTTGATTTCATAGGAGGGTTCGTTACAACTACTATTTTTAGTAACTAATCAACACAGGGTTCAAACTAGAGACAACCACTATTTTTAGTAATTGATCAGCGCAAGGTTTAAACTAGAGGGATTGCTCCCAACAAAAGTATTTGTCTCATTCTTGTTGATCCGGTGTGAGATGGAGACCAACGGTCATTCGAGGTTTGTACAATCATCGTCAATTCAAAGGATTCAAAGCAGGCTACTACTTTTGTAAAGGGTTGGCTTTCCCAAAATTTAAATCTCTTCTTGATAAATACCCAACCATACATAAACCTCACAATCCATTTAACCCTTCAAATATTCAACTAATTTATTAAATTGACAAATGGTGCAGCTTGCCAAGGAAATTAAAGCTTTTAATTTGATTGTGATTTTTACGCTAAGCTATGATTTTTTCTCCTCTTTGCCCCTTAGATTATGTAACATGCCCCTTAGATTATGTAACATGCGAATGCATGCCAAATATCTCCTTTTTATTTTTTTTATTACGGTAAGCTATGATTTTTTCTCCTCGAATGCATGCCAAATATCTCCTTTTTATTTTTTTAAACCTAAGGTTGTATATTGACTCGCTGTAAATAAAGTTTATTGCTATAGTTTTGACCTCTTGATGTTTAGTTTCATTTAAATATACATCTATCTTATATGATTTTTTTTTAAAGAAAATAAAGATGGTATTCCATTCTTTATTTTTAATAGATTATAATTTTGTTTTATAGTTTGAGAGTCTATAAAATAGATTTAATTTTTATTTCAATTAAATTTTTTATTTTTATTTTTTAGATTATTTTTATAATTTTTTTATAAATACAAATATTTCAAAATTTAGTATATTTTTTTTTATATTTTTATAGTAATTTTTACAATACCAAAATTCTACTTTTATTGTCTACACATTGCATTTTAATAGATTAATATTTTCAAAACTTTGCATTATCATAGTTCGCTTTACCATATTACTGTTAGTTTTCTTCCTTAAGCATAATGCAACCATTAGAGTTGTAATAAATAGTTTATATGAAAACACATTAATGTTATAAAACATTAAAGCAAATCTTAATTATTATTTGATTCAGACAGTCAACATTTTATTATTAGCTTCAGCTAAACTTACTACATCCTCTAACCATGTAAAAGAGAATTTAACTTCATGATATTTTATTAAATCTCATTTACTGGCTAGCCTATCTGCACATTTGTTCTCTTCCCTTAACATATGTGTAAATCTGATTTTTTCAAACTTTGTAGCAAGGTCTTGAATTTCCACAATTATCTCTTGTATGTTCCATGGAGCCTTTGCTTTCCTCAAAATTACATTTATTAATATTAGTGAATAGTCTTCCATCTATACTCAATTATATTTTATTTGTTTACATATTTTTAACCCTGCTAAAGTTGCCCAAGCTTTAGTTTCATTATTTGTCTTAAATCTACTATTGTAAGTGTAATGAGACAAAAATCTCTCTTCTCTTATCTCTTATCTCTTATCTCTTATTTCACCTCCTATTGGTCTTGAATTTCCTTTAGATGCTTCATCAAAATTCAATTTGACCAACTCCACTTTTGATGGTTTCCACTTTTTATTCTTTACCTTTCTTGTGTTTCTCCTATACCTAGCATCATAATTACATTTAATGACTTGACTCCATCTATCAAGGTTTTCTACTTCAATATAAGGGATTGGGAGAGTTGATAGAATTGGATTAGACTCCTTTATGACTAAACAAATATTCCTTTTCATTGCCTTTAAACTACTTTCCATTCCTTTAAATATTATTTTATTAATTCCCAACCATACAATCTAAAGTATTGTATCTTTTGATATATCTTAGATTTTTTGTAATGTCTCACTTTTAATAGTGCTCTTCCATTGCTTTAACCATTCTTCAATTTTATCATTCATCACCATGCATTTACCAAACATATTAAGAATCCATTGCCATAGTTCTTATACTATTAAAAAATGTCTGAAGCAATGATCTATACTCTCCTCCTTTTTACATATAAAACATTGTGAGGGGCCATGAAAATCCCTTTTCATTAGGTTATCCCAAGATAAAATTTTCCAATGATGTACTAGTCATATAAATATTTTGACTTTTGGAATGCTCGAGCTATCCCAACTATCCATATTCTTATGATATTCCTACTTATTAGTTCTTTACAATATATCTGCTTCTTGTTGTATATTCTCCTAAGCTATTCAACTCCCAAATTTGCTTATCCTCGACTCCCCTTAAAATAATCATTGTTGTTATCTTTCTGCTCAATTGTATCCTAGAAATAATGTTTGGTATAGTTGTAAAAAATCTTCTTTCCATTTATATCTTCATTCTTGATCCTTGTACATAATGTTTGAAACCCTATCATCATATTTATCTTGAAGTAATCTCATCTATGATTTTAAAATTAGATCTAGATTGAGTGGTTTTTTATCACACCAAGTATCCATCCAAATAGATTTTTTTCTCCAATTCCCACCACCCATCTTAGACCTTTAATCACTAGATCAATTAATTTTTTTTAATTATTCCATAGTGAAGAACCATTTGGTAGTGAGAATGCAATATAGATTAAGTTTGGGCCATTGAGCTCAACATACTTGGAAGAGTTCTTGCCCATTGTCTTTGACTCTCTTTGTACAATCCTAAAATTACTTTTCCCCTTAGAGTTAAGTTTGCATTCATAAGAACTCTTAAATCCATACCTCCCATAGTTTTATCATCACACACCTTGCTCCATTTCACCAAAGGAAATTTCCTTTTATCATGTAAAACTGACCATAAAAAATGCTACATAGTATAGATTAAACTTTTTTCTATTAATTTTTGCATAATATACAAGGTCATATAATATGTGGAAATGGTCTGTAAGACTAATTTGATTAGTTGCACTCTTCCTAATAACCATAACAATCTACCTTTCCATGTCGGTAGTTTATTTCGAACTTTACTTATAACCAAATTCCACAATTATATGTTCGTTCTCCCCTTAAATTAGGACATCCCTATAAATGTTGTTAGCCAGCTTGCCTCCTTTTCAAGTAACCTGCATATCCCTACTTTGATTCTAGTTGGAGCATTTAGAAAGTAAATTTTGGTTTTTATCATATTAACTTTATGCCTTCATGTTCTTTAATATTCCTTTAATAAGTTATTCAAAGCTCTAGTCTTGTTTATTCCTGTCCTCACAAAAAGGATTGTATCATCTACAAATTGTTGATAGGTGATGTTATCGATGTTAATACTAGCCTTAAGTCCACTCATTAGCCCATTTTTGTAAGCCTTATTCAATTTCCTTCCCAATACCTTTGTCGTAATAATAAACAGATATAGTGATAGAGGATCTTCTTATTTAAGACATCTCTTGACCTTAAATGTTTCTATTACTAGCCCATTGATCAACATTGAATATGATATTGTAGAGACACAATATTTAATCCATCTAACCTGTTTCTTCCCAAATCCAAAATTTTCTAAAACTACAAAAAGAAAATCCCATTTAGCCTTATCATAGGCTTTACTCATATCAAATTTTAAGATCATTACTCTCTCTTTTCTTGAATCTTATGCATGCATTACTTCATGAGCTACTATGAACCCTTCTAGCATTTGTATTCCTTTTAGAAATTCTCCTTGCTCGACTAAAATAATTTATCTAATAATTGTATTAACCGATTTTCCATCACTTTGGAGATTATCTTATATGTCATATTGCATAGGCTTGTGGGTCTAAATGAGTCAAATAATTTTTGATAGGGATTTAGTTTCTATATTTGTATCAGATAATATGCATACGTAGTTTATTTTCAATTTAATAGTTTGGATAAGGATTTGACAACTTTGATCTTATTTGCAAACTAATATGTACTTGGATATTAATAGCCCATTTTGTAATGCATTCAATAGTTTTGAATTATTGAATCTTTTGTGTGTGTGATTTATGATTTTTATCCAAATCAGTTTGGTATCAGAGCAGTCATTCATGTTCTTTTTTTTATCTATTTGTTTAAGGCACTATTTTGCCTAAAAAGAGTCTCTTCCTCAAAGAGATCTCTCAAAGAACCAAAGCGCTCTTGACATATATGTAGTCCATTCGTGTTACCATGCTAGTAGAAGAAATAGCATCTGTTGAAGATGAAGTTCTTCCTACCAAAAAGGAAGAAGATGTTGAAAAAGAAAAATAAATTCTTCTGGTTGAAGAAGAAATTGATGAAAATCATGTTGTTATTTTACCTGATAATGTTGCAGATTTGAAAAGTGTATATTTGTTTGAGGACTCTCCTAATGAAGCCCATGAAGTTGAAGCTAACAAGATGCAAATTCTTGATTTATCTTACAATGAATAAAAATAGGAGCTTGTGGTTTCTATGTTGCCCTAATTTATTCTCTGTGGTCCGTTGACTCTACAGCCATGGCAACCTCTTTGTGATCCTATCTCCTCGATGATGTTGTTGCCATCACTTGCCTTCATCAACAACATAAATTGTGGCCCTCAACATTTCTATGGATCTATCCTCCTCTCTGACTACTCAATGTTGTTCCTCTTTTCTTTTGGCCTTACTTTGTGTGCTCCCCAACCAACATGTACCCCACCATGGCCGCCTCCCACAGTTTTTTTGTGCAGTTTTCCTATGTAGTTTTTCTGTGTAGTTTTTGGTGGATCTTTCTTCTTTTCCCACCCACACTTTCTTTTTGTGTGCGTGCCTAAACTAGGTAAACATTCTTCTAGTGTTGCGATAAATAAATAAATAAAATAATTAAATTTAAAAAAATGGTAGATTCCTTATAGCCAGATGAGATTTTCCTTCCCTTCCCTTTTTTCACGCATTGGAGCCCAATGCTCCTCTGGTGGGGAGGAATGATAGGGATTCAGTTTCTATATTTGTATCGGATAATATGCACATGTAGTTTATTTCCAATTTAATAGTTTGGATAAGGATTTGACAGCTTTGATCTTATCTGCAAACTAAGATGTACTTGGCTATTAATAGCCCATTTTGCAATGCATTTAGTAGTTCTAAATTATTGAATCTTTTGTGTGTGTGATTTGTGCTTTTTATCTGTATAAATTTTGCATCCTTCTTTTCAGGAATTAGGATAAGATATGTTGCATTCATTTTAAAATATATGTACTATTTTACCCTAGATTGTTCAACTACCACCAATAAGGAATCCTTCACTATTTCCTAGTTATGTTTATAAAATGCTACTAAGATCCCATCTAGATATGGGGATTTATCCTTATAAAAAGAGAAAAGAGATAAATAAAATTCTTCCATAGTAATAGGCTCCATCAATTTGCTACTATCCTCTATTATTATAACTTAAGGTACTTCTTGTACTAGTTTATCATTAAGAGCTTCAAACTCCTCTAATCCTATAATACTCTGGTAAAATAGACTTATCTTCTTTCTAATTTTGCTATGGTATTCAATCCAAACCCCTTTTATTGATTTAATTCTACTAATTTTAGATGTTGATCTCTATACTATTACCATCCTATGAAAAACTTTGTGTTTTTATCTCCTTTTAACCAAGTCTATCACGATTTTAATCTCTAAAATTTCTCTTCTTAACTCAAAATATTATGATATTCACTAAACAATTTTCCTCTAAGCCTAGATTATTGTGCTCACTTTTTTGAAATTTTGAAATATTCTCTTTTAGTTTTTCTCTATTCTCAAAAATATTTCCAAAGTGTTCTTGTTTTATTCTTTTAATCTAGATGTCATCAATTTAATCTGTTTTGGAAGTGGATACAATCCATCATTTCCTAAAGAATTCTATGTTTACACTATCATATCAACAAATTGAGGGTGGTCTTCCTACATCTACTCATACTTAAAATATGATTTTTTAAATTGACTTACCACCGTTTTAACTATTATTGTCCAGTGATCTGAACCAATCCTTGTCAAGGTATTAATTTTAACACAAGTCCCTTCATCTAGCCAATGATCTAAGAGTATGCATTTGTCTAATTTTTTTCTATTAAGTTCTAGCTTGTCTTGTTGTTGGTGCATGTATAGTTGTCCTCTTCAAATTCAACCTCCCATAGATCGTTGTTTTGAACAAAAGTTGAAAATATCTCCTACATTGGTTTATTTTCCTAATTCCCCTAAATTTTTCATCCAAAATCGTTATGACATTAAAATATCCTATAATCATGAATTAGGTTTCTTGGTCTTTACTTCTCATAAAAGCTTCAATCTCACTCCATACTTCTAGTTTTCTTGATTGAGTTGTAGGTCCATAGATATTGATAAGGATGAAATGAATATCTACAAAGTAGCATGTGACTAAAGAACCTATCCAATGTCTAGTTTTATGAATGGTATTATAGGAGGTTCAAATTGGATACTAACATGTTAGAATTCCCCTCCCGCTCCTTCTGAATCCATAACATCCCATTCACATATTGTTCATACTATTTTCATGGTTTTGAAAACTTCCTTTGTCATTTTAGTTTCCTAGATACAAAGAATATTAGGTTTATTATCTAAACAAAGGTCCTTGATACACCTCTACTTTGAGGAGGTATTAGCACCCCTTATATTCCATGATATGGTAATCATGTCTCATTATGGTTTGTTGGCACTGTCTGCAAATTACCAATATTATTTTGTTATTTGGTAAAGAGAAGTTCAACCAAATTAGATTGTATTCCTTTCTCTATGTTTGCTCTTGCTTCACTAGCTCTCACTTGATAATTTAAAGGCTTCTTTTTTTTTCCTTACTAGTATTGAGAGTAGGTCTTATTATTCTTTCACAACTTTCATTTTCATTAGATTTATACTATCCTAGCTCTACTAAGGAAGATTTTGACTTATCCTAATCATTTTTTGGTATTTCCTTGTTAATGGTAGAGGTATTAACATCTAACACTATGTTTTATCTCGACCATTATCTAAATATTATTTGATGGACATCTACAAATTTTATTTCCCATGAAATCATCACTACCCTTATTCAGTATAGCTAACTTCATAGGGTTGTATCTCCCTCAATACTTATCAAATTCCTTCATATGACCACTAATTTTAAGCTTTTCAAATTCCACACATATTTATTTAAGAATCATCTAAATCGAACAACCCTTCGTAAAGATATGGCTCCTCAAAGATGAGATATTTTTTTGGAAAATTTTGTCATAATACTACCCTAGTTATAGATGGTTATCTTCATATGGTCATACCTCCCTCAATACTACTTGGATTCTTTCCTATTACCACTCATTTTAAATCTTTTCAAATTTTGCACATACTGGCATAAGAATCGTCTAAATCAAACAACACTATGCAAAGATATGGCCTCTAAAAGATTATTCATTTTTTGTAAATATTTCCCTAGCTCTATCAATTCATAATTTCCTCCCAAACACATATATATTATATGTTAAGGTTTATCTTTTTATAATTATATAATCAACTCATTTGTAGTAGCCTTCAATTTTTTGAGATGGAAAAAATTTGGACTTCCTAAGGGAAACTTCATAATTTAAAGTGGTGGATATAATTTTAGATATGAATAAAGAAATAGAATACATTATAGTTTCTTTGTAACTATACTCTAATATATTATTTTAATATCAAATTTCTCTAAATTATGGTCAAACACCCACCACTAAGGTATAGAGTCTTTATATCCATTGAGACTTGAACCTAAGCCTTCATTGTACAAAATGGCCCATTTTATCTACTTGAGCTTAGTTTTATAGACAAGAAAATTATTGCCTAACCTTCTTAAGAAAAATAACATTAGTGCCTAACTATGGTTAGATGAAGGTGAAGATAATTAAATATGAAATATTTTTCATATTCATTAGGTGGTGGTTATTAAGAATAAATTAGAATATAAGGGTTTTAATATCAATGTCAAATAGCATATGGGAATACACAAGTATAATATTATCAATCAATATATAGTATCTTACTTGTTCCTTGGAAAATAAATAAGATTGTATAAAAACATGAAGCTTTACTTGTTATTTTTTGAAGTGATAATCTTTTGTTGTTGATTGTAATGATATATTTCCTTTCTTTTTTGTTTCTTGTCTTCTCTAATCGTTCATGCATAGATCCACTAATAAAATATCAAATTAACTAATATATTATTATAGGTTTTGCAGTTGAATATGAAATGCTTCTTTATTTCTACTGTCCTTTATGTACTAAATGGGTATATACTCTCCTTTCATTTTGTTGTTGGTCTCTTTTATTTATCTATCTCACATTTACTTTGATGTAAGTTTATCCTCAATTAGACCATGAGAATATTTGATCTTTATAATTTACCCCTATATATACCTTTTGTTGGTGCCTATGTGTGGTTAAATTTAATAAGGTAATGTTCCCTTATCCTTCCTAGATTATTTTTCTTATTATTGATGGAGGGGTTTTGAAAGGACCCAAAACCTTTTACAGAGCTAAACCAGGAATCCAAAAGGGATCACCAAAAGGAACGAAAACCAATAGGTTGGAAACCAGCACATATGAACAATAAACAAATAAAGGAAAATCACTCCCAATGCACTCTCCTAAATATATACATCCACAAACTAAGCAGACATTAAAATATAAAGACTTGAAAGCAAGATCCAAGTTACTTACACCATCTGATCAGGGCTAACATTTGCCTCTTCATCACTGCCATCAAGACAAGAGTTTTTTATTTTGAAAACTACCAAAAATACCCAAGATGCCACACCTTCCAAGAGGCAAGGGATAGATGTGGAGCATATTTGGATGGTTGGTGGGCCTAAATAACTGACCAAGATTATTAACCATATTAAAGAAGACAAATTTTACCTCCACTGCTATAATATGTGAGCCCTAGTGGAAATTTGATTTTCCACACATGAAAGGATTGCTCCATGACACCTTTGTTATCCAGCAGGTCAGGCACCTCATTACCTTCCTTGTACACGTGTTGAATGGTGATATTCAAATATTTTCCCAACATTATCTTGCATTCACTAATGATGTTGCTAATGTTCCACAATAGATTTTGGGTTCCCTTAAGCCATTTAATGGCAAGCAAGAAGTCTCCTTCAATAATGATTTGTTCAATATCAAGATCACTTAACATCATTAGTCCTTGGTGGAGTACTCTCACCTCATCCATATTATTCATATCAATTCCAATATTCTCTACAAATGCCATGAAAATTTCTCCTTTGTCATTTTTAATAATACCTCCACTACCCACTCTACCTAGGTTTTCTTTCGTTGCACCATCAAAATTGAGCTTTGTCCATCTGGGAGGAGGGGAGGTCCATTTGATGCTTGATCTATCCACTTGGTATTTGATACCCCTACCCAATATGTGACTCAGTTTAAAGAAAGCACACAGACGAGTTTCAAGACTAGGTCTAGGATACTCTTTAGACGACACCATTTGAGCATTTTCTGACACAAAATAAATGATACAGGAAAAATTTGACTTATGGTATCTACTAAAATAATTAGAAAATATGTTATTACGCTCCAACCAGACTTGCCAAAGGTACTGAGGGAGGCAAATAGACCAAAGAAACTTGATATGGGAGTTGACAAATGGATTGGGCCACTGCTCAAAGAGGAGAAGAATGGAAGGTGGTTGGATCCAAGCAACATTGACAATCTTAAGGAGGGAATTTAAGATAGACCTGGAAAAGGGGCATTCCAAAAATAGATGTTGGACGGATTCCCAATTGGAGTTGTAAAGACAACAATGATTTGGAATGAACATACCTTTTTTTATAAGGTTATCTGTAGTTAAAATTTTATTATGGGATGTGAGCCACGAAAAAAAGGAGACTTTGGAAATCAACTTTTTGGGCCACACAAACTTTGCAAGGGGCCACCAAGAAACAAGAGGACCTTGGATGTAATATGCTAATTTGATTAAAAATTACCCATCTTCACAAGGATTCCAAATAATGGTGTCTTTAGATTGGTTTCTTGGGATCACATGCACTCTATGAAGATTCTCTAAGGCTACTACCATATTTTTGCAAGCAAGATTGAGATTGTTAGTCGGAATAGATTTCCATTAATGGCCATTGGGATTTTGAGTGATGAAATTAGTCACTTAGCTACCAAACAGGTTATCTGTGCAAGGCTTTAAAATTTGTTAAATTTTGGTCTTTGATGAGAGGGAAATCCTTTAGCCATGATTCCTCTCAAAACCTTATGCTTCTACCATTGTCAAGTTTTCATATTAGACCCCTTCTAATAATATCTTTAGTTTGGACAATCAAATTCCAAAAGTATGATCCATTATGAACTGGGACCTCATCCATAAAGGTATTTTGATGAAGGTATTTACCTTTGATTATATCTCTCCTTGAATATTGGGCATCTGAAGCAATTCTTCATCCTTGTTTTTCCAATAAAGCTAGATTCATTTGATGAACTCTTCTGAAACCAAGCCCTCCACTCTCTTTTTTCCAACAAATTTTATCCCAAGCAACTAAAGGGAACCTGCTCCGATTTTCATTCCTAAACCACAAAAATTTTCTTTGAATTTGTTCAATTTTTTGGCATATTGTTGTCGGAACTTTGAATATGGACATTAAAAAAATGGTATGCTTTGGAGACAGGATTGGATGAGAACTGCCTTTGTTGCTTGACTCAACAATACCTTCTTCTAGCTTGCAAGTTTCTTCAAAATTCTATCAATGATATTATTCCATAAATTCTCCGACATGCTACCCTGGAACAAGGGAAGACCAAGATAAATTGAAGGGAGGTTGGAAATATTACAACCAAGAATTCTCATGATTTTTATCTACCTTCGGACTAGTGTGTTCAAAAAGAAAATTTTACTTTTCTCATAGTTCACCTTTTGACCAGTTGCTGCCTCATAGTAATTGAGGATGTTTTTGATAATTTTAGCTTCTATAACAGAGGATAGCGAGGCTAGAATAGTATCATCAAAAAATTATTGATGGGTGACAACTCTGGACTAAGAAGAGGGTTTGATTCCAGAAATAAGACCGTGTAAACAAGCTTCTTTTAGGGATCTGCCAAGATATTCAGCCATGATAATAAAAAGAAAATGAGAGAGGGGATCCCCATGTCTAATTCCTCTTGAACTTGGAAAATATCCTACAACATAACCATTAACAAGGACAGAAAACCATGTTGAGGTTACACATTCTTTGATTAAGGCTATCCAATCCTCATGAAACCTAAATTTGGCAAGGACATCAAAAAAAATCCCAAGATACCCTATCAAAGGTTTTGTTCATGTCTAATTTCAAAAAAATTCCTTATTTTTTGCTCTTGGAGATAGAATGAATGATTTTGTGAATAGTTATTATTTTGTTGGCTATAAATCTACCCTCGACAGAGTTGTCTTGGCATTGGTCAATTATAGTTGGGAGAGCTTATTTTAATCTATTTGCAATGACCTTAAAAATGAGCTTATAAATAACATCACATAAACTAATAGGCCTAAAATCAAACATAGACCAGTTGTTGTGGATTTTTGGAACAAGGGCCAAAAATGTGGGATTAACATCCCTTGGAATTTTTTTGTAGCATTGGAAGTCTTGGAAAGCTATAGAGATATCATGACCTACTATATCCCAAAAATACTGGAAAAATTTGGGAGGAAAGACTGCAAGTCTGGGAGATTTATCAGGGTGCATTGAGAACATTGCCTCTTTAATTTCTTCAAAGGTAAATTCTTTAAGGAGACCAGCATTGAAATATTGGAAAATTAGACTTAGAATATTTTGGAGGAGATAATTACACACCTAAGACAAGCATTGATGACAAGGGCCAAGAATGTCTTCAAAGTTATTGACAGCCTCTTGTCTAATCTAAAGAATATTTGACATGGATGCACCATCACTTAGAAAGAGCTCTTTGATTCTATTATTACTTCTATGTCTGAGATTTGACACATGGAATAACTTGGTGTTGGAGTCTCCTTATTTTAGCCATAGAGAAAGTTATTTTTACCTCCAAAAAACCTCTTCTCTAGTTAGGATGTTGTGGTATTCATATAGAATTTATTTTTCCTTTTGCCTCATTTAAGGTTCCAGATTCCCATTTTGGATGTTGTTTTCAATTGCATTTAGCTAATCAACAATTTTTTGTTTGTATTGGAAAATATTGCCAAAGACTTCCTTGTACCATATTTTTAGATTTCCTTTTTTAAAGTGATTGTTTTTAGTTAATTAGACTAATGGTGAGCCAGAGAAGGGATTGCTCCACCAATATGAAATGTAGATTCTGAGGTCCTCATGTTGAAGCCACATTGATTCAAATCTAAATGGTATCTTAAAGATTTGACCTTATTGTTGCCATTCAAAAACTAAGGGGTTGTGGTCTAAACCAATTTTCGGATGAGTGTGAAGAGTTGCATCTCCAAAGAACTGAATTGCATCCTTGGATAATAGAAACCTATCAATTCTAAATTGGATTAGCTGATTACCTATTCTTCTATTGCTCTAGGTGTATTTTGCTCCTTTCAATTGAATGTCCATCAATTCATTTTGTTCAATGAAATCAACAAAGTCTTCAAGACACCTAGAACTGATGGTGTTTCCTCCTTTTTTTCTAATGGGAATAGAGGAGTGTTGAAATTACCAGCAAGCATCCACAACTCATTTTGGAAGTTGTTCCTCATTTGGCTTAGATCATTCTAGAAGGCATGACAACCCAATGGATTATTTGGGGTTTATATGTTTAACAGTATCCACTAAATTTGAGTGTCTTTGCAAAAAAATAACATATTGGTTACCCTGTTAGTCTTAATTATTAGTCTTCCTTCAACCTTGCTTGGGTTCCACATGCAAAAAATTCCACCTGAAGAATCCCTAGCTGGACTGAACACAAATTCACTATCCTTCCATAGGGATTTTTCTATTTTATCACTATTATCCATATCCGTTTTGGTTTCTTGCAAGAGAATGATGTTGGGTTTTAATTCCTTCCTCATAGACCTAACCAACATTTGCTTGGATGGGCTATTGAGACCTCTCATGTTCCATGAGAGGATCTTCATCTGTGACTTTTTATGAGGATTTTATGATGGTGGTTTGGGTCTCTTTTCTTATTTTTTTGGCATATTAGTTCTATTTTGATCTGCAAGAGATGACAAAATTGTGGTTTGAGTGCCATTTGCAATGTCATTATCTATCTCCTTCCTCCTAGCATCTTGGATGGATGGTCATCCTTTATTTTTCCCATTCCCTACATCATCTATTACAAATTTCTTTTGGATTTGTGTGATTTGCTTTTGGGAACAGTAAGCTTCATAATAGGTAGGGGATAAATCATGCTTTGGAGAATTGATTAGTTCCTCAAGAACAAGGGAATTTACTAGGTTAACTAGAATGTTTATTAAATCAATTTGAGATAGGGAATCAGAAGCTTGGTTTGAAGTAGTGATCAAGGGAGGACATGAGGATCCCAACTTCGAGGTAGAATGACCATATGTAGTAATAACCCATAGACCTTATTTCCCTAGGGTTTTGGGGTTTTTTGGAATGTCCACTAATATATTTGGCTCTGAATCATTACCTATAATAGCTTCTACAGGGGAGGTGTTTGACGAATTTAACGACAAAAGAAAATTTGAATTGGCAAACAAAGATCTTACCAAATTTGAATTATTTCCAATTTGGAGTGTTTTTTTGTGGGTGGTTATTGGTTTTTTTCCTTTGTCAAAGTGCTTCTTTCTCTGGATCTGGTGGAAGACTTGACCATTACCATTGCCCATTGCTCCTCTACCTTGATATCCATCTTTCTTTGAGTCTTTTTTAGTAGTGGGTATTGAACCCTTAAGTGACCCTATTTTTTACATTCAATACAATAAGTGGGTTTATTTTCATATTCAATAGCTTATCATTTGTGATACAAACCTGAAACCAGGTCAACATAGGTCAAAAGTTGAGAGTCTAGGTTGTTTGTGACACAAATGCAAGCAAAATTCAATCGAGATCTTGCCTTCATGGCAACATCAATGGTGACCAATTACCCAATCAATTGGGCTATGGCTTTGAGAGTTCTTGGGTGTTAGAAGTGGGTGGGTAAACCTAGTAGACTAACCCAAATTGGTGTCATGTTAATACTTTGTGTTTTTGGATCAAAATCCTCTCTCCACCAATGAAGAAATAGGGCTCTATGACCAAAAAACCATGGACCACCAGTAAGAATTTTACTTATGTCTTGGGGATTATTCAATCGAATCATGAAAAACCCCTAAGGCACGCCACTAGCTCCATATTTTTGATAGGGCACCATTTTGATAATGCCCATTTACGAACGGATTCGATGTTTGGTCGCGTTCCAATGAATTTTCCAATAAGAGATAGAGATTTTTGAGAGATGAGAGGTGCCATAGCTTCAGGATGAAAAATAACTTCGCAACCTAAGATAGTAAAAGGAATTGAGAGTTGAGTAATTGGGCCAAAACCTATTTTGTTACGAACTTTATCCATGAAGGAGTTAGGTGGGATGTTTCGAGGTGGGTCCTTCATAGGAGGGCCTCAAGAATTCTTGACTTTTTCATGACCATCATCCCCATCAGTTTCCTATGTACCATCATCATTGAACTCCTCATCACCTATTGCATGACCACCTAAGGGATCCCTATCACCATAATTTCACCCATGCATTCTTGCAATGCTCCTATGCCCACGAAGTTCAAATTTTTGAGAGTTCACCATCACTCAAAGGTTCCAATTTTTTGCTATAACACTTTGTTTGCTCCAAAATTGAATTTCTAGCACAATCAAGAAATAGTAAAGTGACCAATGTTGGTGGGCTCATTCAGGTTTCTCGTATCCAGACTCTTTAACTTGTTTAGGGTTTCCTCATTAAAAACCCTAATTTGGGGTTTTGGGGGGTTCTATTTTTCATTTCAACTTTCCATAGGTTTTGAACCAGTGACCTTCATCCTATTTCAGATCATCATTCTTCTACCTGTGATCACAACCTAATTTTTGTTTACCTTACAACCTTTCGTCTACTCCACTTCTGCTATATTCTTCATCTATATAGTTGTCCTAATTTTTTCCAACATTGACCTTTATATCTAGTTTTTTTTCCTTGAAAAAATCAATAACTTCATTTCAAAGTTTGAAATAAAAATAAAATGAGATGGGTATTTTATACCCTCATATAAGCCTTACTAAATAGACCCATTAAGAGCTATTCTAAAATCTCCTAACAATGACTCAAATTTCTTTAAAAATTCTATCAAACTTTATACAATAAAGACCATGAAAAATCTGGTACAAGCCTTTAGTCATCTTATAAAGTACCATTTTAGTACTTTAGCCCTGTATCCATCAGTAATATTATGGATATGACATTAATTATCAAAAGATATAAAAAAGAACACAAAAATTTTCCTAAACCATAAATTCTATCAAAATGAAACAAGTATCAAAAGGTAGCAAATTGTGGTGGAATCATAGTCCCACATACTACCCTTTCTTTTAACCAAGTACCAACTAGAATATCTAAGTTAGCTTTTAATAGACCATTTGCTTCATCATTTAGTTCTCTATAGATATGCTTATAAGAGATCTCAATAAATGATGCTTCTAGTAGTTTAACCTGCTCATAATAAGGCCTAAGTATTAAATTTTACATCCCCACTAATCCTAAAGCCCAATCCACCACCAATTTTGAGTCATCAAAAATCTAAAGTTTTGTTATCCCCTATTCCACTTCCATTCTTATCAAAAATATCAAAGTCTTCCACTCTACCACATTATTGGTGCTTTCACCAAGACCTACTTAGAAAGTGAATTTGTGATTTTCACCCTAATATAACACTATGCCTAGCCCACATCTACTTGGACTAGCTTAACAAGATCCTTTGAAAAAAGGCTAAGACTTCATAATATCCACTATTAAACTTCCAACTTGCCTTATAACCTTTAATGTTAAGTATTATTTTATGCCTTCATAAGTATATTTGATCTGAGCTTAAACTTATATAGATGGAATTTTCTTGCTCTCAAACAACATAGAATGTCTTTCCAACCATAGACCCTATTCCATTGTTAATGGAATGTACCTATATTTCTTTAATCCTTTGTATTTGAACCATTATTGCATATTCTCTAATATATTCCTTTCTAGCCATCATCCCTTCCCCTTAGTCATGGGTAGAATAGACCTCCACACTTCTCTCAAGAAATCACAATGAACCAATAGGTGATCCATTGTTTCTTCTTCCCTTTTACATAGGTTGCATTGACTTGGACCCTGCCAAGACCTCTTTTACAAAGCATCCATGTCAATGCCTTCTTAGATAACTCTAATGAATAATAATTTATGATTTTCAAGGGCACTTTCACCTTCCAAATACTGCTCCACCATCAAATAACCTCATTATTACCTTCAAACATTGCCTCGTATCTTTCCTTAGTTGTAAATTATCCACTACTTAGGTTTTTTGACCATACTAAGAGTCTTATTCTTTTCTCACTATTATAAAATCCCTTGTCAAACCCCTTGTATAATTTCTCCATTGCTCAACTTCATTTCCTTCCAAAATTAATTCTTCTATTGAAATCCATCCTTGATTCCACAAACTAGTTATGTCCATAGAGGTTGCATCTACCAATACCCCAAAGCTCTTGTCTATCTAGAATATCTATTAATTTTTTAGATAGTTGGTAATATCCTCCACTCCCAAACCAAGGATATTTTCCTAGTTTTACTTTCTTCCCATTTCCTATTATCCAAACCAAAAAATTGCCCACTAATAAAAATTATTCACTAATGTTTTTCAAATGATAGTAGCATTGATTATTGACTTGAGAGGAAGTCTAATATACTCTTCAAAGGACAAATAACCCATAACCTCATGCCATAATTCTTTACTAGTTATCAATCTCCAAAGACTCTTGGTATCTAGTGCTTTCTCAAAGTTATGTATATTCTTAAGCTCTCATCCTTTTGTTGATTTAGGTTTGGCAATCTTACTCCATTTAACCAAAGCCATTGCATCCTTCTCCCTTCTTCTTGTCCAAAAGAAATAGAAACATTTATTCTTTATTTTTTCCACTATTTAAATAGTATTATAAGCCATGGAGTGCCAATATACTGGAATGACCTCCAAAACATATTTCACTAGTGTTAAACAACTTTCCAATGATAGTCATTTATTACACCATGAAGTTACCCTTTTCCACTTTATTGTGTAACCAAATTTAATTCGGGTATCCATAATCATTCGACTTCGGCTTAAACCCTAAAAATTTTATTCCTTTACCAAAATCAATTATATTGAATACAAAAATCCTTATCACTTCTTATTTTTATCTTGGTTATAATCTGTTAAAAGCTATATCAGTCTTTTGGACGTTTATTTCCATTCTTATAGTAGCATAATATAGATCTAAAAACTCTATATTTTAATGCTTCTCTTAAGGTTCCATTTCCAAATAGGAGAATATCATCTATAAATAGTGACTCCCAACTAGAGATTTTTCCATTTTAATGCCTTTGAACATGCCAGGTCTTTTTTATTCCTTAATAATTCTACTTAACCCTTTAGCCACAAGCAAGAATAATAAGGGTTATAGGAGGTATCCTTGTCTCATCCCTATAGAAGGCTTGAAAAATTTAGAAGCTAACCCATTAATTTAGACAATAAAATAAGTTGAATTAATATAATCCATTACCCAATTTACAAAGGGCACACTATAGCCAATATGAATTAATATAAGCCTAATGTACAACCAACGTACTCTATCAAAAGTTTCTTCCAAATCAAACTTAATTATCATTGTTTGATGCTTTCTTGATTTGACTAAATTTAGTGCTTCCTAAGCAATACCAATAGCTTCATGGATTTATCTTTTACTCAAGAAACTAAATTGTTCTTCTAAGAGGGTGTCTAAAAAAATATTTTTTAACCTCCTAGCAATAATCTTTGAGATGATTTTATAGAGAGTATTACACAAGGATATAGGCCTATAATCCATGAAGGAATTTGGGTTATCCTTCTTAGGAATCAAGGCTATGAAAGTTGTATTGATATACCTAGGTATCTACCCAAAATTCCTTGATTCCTCAACCACCTTTAAAATTTCTTCTTTCAATAGCTCATAAAAAACTACATAAAAGTTAATGGACCAACCATTCAATCTTGGACTCTTTCCTTTCTAAAAAGATTTAATTGTTGTTTGTCGCTCCTCCTTAGTAACTTTTGTCATCAAAACCTCTTTGAATTTATCATTGACCATCTTATGTAGATAAAAAGTTGGTTTAATTATTTCTTCTATATTTGCTTTATTGGGTTCTTAATACATATTCTTTAAGTAGGATACTCCTAATCCAACTATTTCTTGAAACCTTCTCATATTCTTTCCATCCTCCCCTTTCATCTCCAGAATGGTATTTATCATTTTTCTTTTTTTTGCATACTCTTGAAAGAATATTATATTCTCATTCCCTTGCTCTAGCCAAAGTGCTCTACTTTTCACCCTCTACTTTACATCTTCCCATTCTAGCAATTTCATCTTCTTCTAATTCTAGTCCTTTGATATCTATATTCTCCTTATCTGAAAAAATATCATTGTCTTTGTGACTATACAACTTATTCAATTTCAACTATCTTTGCCCCCACTTTCCAATATTTACCTTTTGCCCATGTGATTTTAGCAAATTTGGATCTCCTCGTATTTTTAGAATACTTAAACATAGTTGTCTCTTCTATTTTTTATTCAATATATCTCCACTTATCTTTTACTATATTTATAAATTCCTCACCTTTCAACCAAATAGCATTGAAATTGAAAGGTCCTACTAGTTTATCTTGATTTTTTTGTAACTAAAAGAAAAATGATGAATGATTAGATCTCTCATCTTGATCTATCCAAGACTTCAGTTTTTTTATTTAGAAATGAGGTTTTCATACACTAAAAATCTATCCAACCTTTTAGAAATATTGTATCTTCCAGTTCTTTGATTCCTCGAAGTGAAAACTAATTCAATGGGTTCTACATCACACAGCCTTGTATTCTGGATTTTTAGTAGGAAAATTTTAGTGAGGGGATACATTCTAACCTCCTCTCCCCATATTTTTTTTAAATTCTTATATAAATAATTCATCCCAAAACTCCCTTCTACCACCATAAGGACCATATAGATTGACTATAGAAATCAACTTTCCTATCTCCATAGAATGTAAGTCTATAAACACATTGGCCTCAATATCTACCTTGTCAACTAGTTGAAAGGAGGAATTACATCCCGTTACATTCCTCCCTGATATTTTATTTTATTTTATCCCTACAAAGTTCCAATTTGATAAGAAAGAGACAAGGATGGTTATTGTTTTTTTTGCATCCAACATAGTCTCTTGGGTTAAAATTATATTTGGCTTATGAGGTTTAAACAAATTATTTAAGAATATTTTTATGAGGGGCTCTAATCCCTCTAAAATTTAAATATATGATGATCATTTATTCTCTTTACCCTAGGGTTGTCTTGCTCTAAGTAACCCCAGCTATGGATTTTTGTTTACCAGATAAAATTTTCTTCACATCTTTTTTTGTGCAATTTTAAGTAGGATCTCCTTCCTACTATAAACTCTTGAGATTTATTTGTCTCAAGACCCAAGCCCCCTAATACCTAACCAAACATAGTATCTCCTTTACATTTTTTTAGGATCTTAGGGCATATTTTCCAAAATATGTTCTTTTATTATAGTGATATGGAGGAATTAGTGGAAAAGATAACCTACTAGATTTGTTTAAGCTCTTCTTGCTTCCTTGGCCTAGAATATTTGTGTGTAAATAGGGTAATAACTCAATAATATTTAAACCCTTCTCCTCTACTTGTTCTAATCCCTTGATAAAAAGAGGCTATATATCCCCCCTTGGATTTAAAACCCTTACCTCTTGCTCCTTATAACCATAATATTTCTTCTCCCTACCTTTTCAAAATAAAGGAATAGCATCTTCCAATGTCCTATTGGAATTATGGCCTAACGAGACCTCCATATAGGGGCTCAACCTAGGACAAGATGATATAGCAAGTTTATCATTATTATAATTCAATCCTCTATCCCCATAAAGAGGAAATATTAGGTTTGTGCTTTGATGGATACCTAATAAAATATCTCCACACACTTTGTTGCTTATAGGTATGGCCTCTCTTCCCTCATTTAAAACTTCCCTATTGTATTCACTTAGAGCCAACTCTTTCTCCTTTATCTAGGAATTGATGATAGGAAATATTTCTTTAAGCAATTCAAGAGTGTTGATTGGGTCATTCTATATCTATGCTTTAGCCACTACTACCTCCTCTAATTTTTTTAGACCAGAAGAACCTCCAACTTCCTTCTATACATTCCCTTACCTTCTACTCTCTTACATTTCATAATCTACCTTGATATGACTATAATGATAACAATTACTGCACCAAAATGATACCCCAATTTTTTCAAGCTTATGTAAATACATCCAATTTCCTCACACAAAATCTATGTTTTTGACAACCCTAAACTAATATCAATCTCCATTAAGATACAAGTTGTCATTTTTGGGTACCATTTAAGTTTTCTATATCTATTCCAAGAAAAAATCCCATGGAGTTCTCAATCTCATGCAATATTCTTTCATTCCATTATTCAAGGGGTAAAGAGGGTAGCTTGACATAGATAGGTTGGGTATTAGTTATCTCAAAGTGCAAATTGAACCTAGGAGTCCAAAAAATTAGATTTAAAATATTGAACCCCCAACTCCATCTTCATTTTTTGTGATTATAACATCTTCTACCTTTTGGAAGACAAAAACCATCTGATCCTTCATCATCACATGATATGTAGGAGTATAGCCCAAAACCTCTAGCTAGGTATCCTTGATCTATTCTCTTAGAGTATTTGGTTTCAAAGAGCAGACCATAAATATACCTACCAAAGCCTTATCCTTTAGTGATAAAACTTTCTCTAGCATCAAATCCTCACCTACAACCATTCAAACCAACTCCTTTCGTAATTGTATACAATATTTTTTATTTATTTTTCTCCTTTTCTACTCAATTTTTTTATCTCCAATCTAACCAAACTACCCTTTCATTTTTTTCTTTGGTTTATTTGGCAGCACTTCCCTTCTCTGTTGCCCCTTATATGCCTTCGAGGTAGGTTTTGAAGTTAATTGGACCTTTGTGCATGGATCTAATTTGAGTCCTCCACATACCTTGTCCACCTTATTCCAGATGTCAAAAGGATATTCTTTCATTTATGGTTCTTCACTATAGTCCACTACGTCCTCTTCATACATCGTTGACTTGGTCATCTTTCAATTATCAGTGATCAATGGATCAAGTTTGCATTGGTTTGGAGTTCTTGTCAATTCATTTTTTGAACTTATAAGCCTCCCCTCTCTTTCTTGGTCCTGTTGACTAAAACATGACTAAAAATTGACAACAAGAGACTCATTTTCTCAAGAGCAAGCAATTGTTGTTTCTGTTGGATTCTGACAATCGTCCTTTATCATGCTTCTATGATGACAACGACCTTATTTTTTGGTTGATTTATATCTAGGTTAGTATTTCAACATTCAACTAAGTCAATATCTCACTTATTCATTTATTTATTATTTTATTTAATTCTTTCTCACTATAGCCTTACACCACCTATTTCCATCCTTCTTTTCAATATTTATTAAGATAATGTAGAATGTAAATCATAGTGATTTCCTCAGAGGCTAATTATTTTTACTAAAAGTATTTTTAATAATAATTATGTTTCTTTATTTTAGACTTCTCAAATAGTTCATGCATAGTGTCCACTATTAAGTAACAGCATAATAATATTATATGCTTTACACTTCAAGATAAAATGTTTCTCTTTTTTCATTGTCCTTGATGTACAAAAAATACATATCATCTTCTCCCATTTCTCTTTTTATCTCTTCTATTTTTCCATCTTATATTCAAGTTGAGTTGAGCTAGTACTTGATTGTGATATGAGCATCTTTCATTTTTTTTGTTATTTATCTCTTATATATTCCTTTTGTTGATGTCCATAAATAGGGCTAAATTTAACTCTCTTCGTTTTTAAATCCTTCATTTGTATAGTTTCCTAGACATTGACCTTCGTATCCATAGTATTATTTTGACATTTAAATTATATTAATATCTAACCTATTCATTCATTTATTATTTTATTTAATATTTTCTTATAATAGCCTTAAGCAGTCTAGTTGCATCCATCTTTTATTTTTTTTCAAATAATGTAGGATGTGAATCATAAGGAATGCCTCAAAAGGTAATTGTATTTGTTAAATATATTTCATACAAAACTATTTTTTATTTTATTTTTACTTATGGTAAAATATTTTTGGATCATTTTTGCTTATGTGGTTTGGGACTATTGGTATGGAATGAAAAATTTCACATTGTAAACCAAGGTTCAAACCCCATTATTAACCTTAACCTTTTAATGAAATGTACTGAGCTCAAGTGGTCAAAAAAATGGACTTTCAATACATAGATTCAAGTTCAAAACTTGACAAGCATTATATGCCTAATTGTAAAAATTACCACTATGTAATTTGTTTAAATATCATTATGATGTAATAAAAATGAAAGTAGCATAAATTAAGGGTTTTAAGAGAGAATAATAATGAAATGTGTATGGAGGATATTCATGGAAATTTAGGGTTTTCAAGGTAGCATAAAAACATAATTACTATGGAGGATTATCCTTGTACTTTAGGGTTTCTAGATAAGTATTAAGAAGAAAGTGTTTTTGAGGTTATTCCTTGCATTTCATATTCTCAGGGGCATTATAAATGTTTAGAAGATAATTTTCATTATGAATAGTATGAAAAAATTAAAGATATTGATAAATATGAAAGTGTTGATGGAAAAGGAAAAATGAGAGGAAGATCTGCAAAGCAAGCACGTTGAGAAAAGGAAACTCAAAGGGATATCACATTGGAAAACCAAAAACAAACATCACAAGTTTTAATAAGAAGTGGAACTAAGCCCACTAATAAAAATAAAAAGTGGCGATGAAAATAGTATGGTGGAATATTAGGAGCATGAATCAAACCCTAAAAAAATTTATTAAGAAATTTGATATGCTATTATAGTCTTGAGTAAATTTCAATACAAGAAAGAAAATTTAGTAAGAAATGTAAGGATACATTCAAAAATATTTCAAGGATGGGGGATTGTTTAGCAGTTTATTTTATAGAACCTTTCAAATGTTTTGAGACAATATGGACAATTTCTATAAGTAAAAAGTAATTGAGTTGTGTCTATTTTTCAATAAAGAGGTAAACATCAAAGTTGAGGTTATTAATGTATATGCTCCAACTATAATTACTCCTTGTGAAAGATGTTTAAAGCACCCTAGTATATTTCTATCAAGTACAATGATGATTTAGAATTATGGTCTATAGATTCTTGGGGGAGACTTCAACATAGTTCTATATTCTTTACAAAATAAGGGTGGTGCTCCTTAAAGGTATAAATCAATGCAATATTTTGCTTCATTACCAATTCTAAGAAGAGCCTTTTGGGATGTTACTCGTTCAAGTTTTTAATATATATAGGTCAATAGATGCATTGGATAAACTCATAGCAAAAATATTGAATAGAATTTTGTTATAAAACACATGGTTGAAATAGATTATATGTGTAAGCAAAAAAAAATAACACCATGCACTAAAATAAAACAATTTATTATATTGAAAATAAATCCTCGGTTACAATAAACCCCTTTGAAAAGGGTGTTTTTACAATCCAACTACTCAAGGAAATGATTTTCTTTTTACAATAAAAGTATGGTGTCATGATCTTCTTCCTGCTACATTCAAATGTTGGAGGTGGGTTTGTCATGACCATCATAATGGATTTGGATCTTTGAATTTGGAACCTTCGAATCGATGTGATCTTGTTGAACCCAAAATACTTGAACCTGAAACCTACACACATGCAAATAGATAAAAATATTTAGTAGCACCTTTTAAGATAGATCAAACAAAAATGAGATATGCAACTAGAAAATAACTGATGCAAATAACAAATGGATAACGAGGATTGCATACAATGAACCAAGATTTGAGCAACATAACAATAGCATTCCCTTCCTCTAGATCTCTCAATCTCCTCTCCTCTATTTTTCTTCTCATTATATCTTCCTCTCAAATGAGAGGGGTATTTATAGCCTTTGGGGCAAGGTGAGGGGGGTGATGAGGTGTCCCTAGGTTAGGTTAAACCAAGGTTAGGTCATGCATGCACCTAAGGTCAACTTGTAGAGGGGTGGTCATATGGTGACCAAGGGCTAAGTGTAAGAAAGGGTTTTAGTGGCCAAGCGAGCTACAAAGGGAAATGTAAACCACTATTTTACTACCTAGAGTGATTTATATGGTCCCAAAGAGATCGATTTAGGTAGTCTTTCCAATATGACATGATTTAGGTGTCTACAAATACCCCTTTTTGGGATGCGTTGTGTGAAAACACAAAGTGGAGGAAAAATACATGACCCTAAGTCAAATTATGGGTTGATGATGTTTATGGATCTAATCAATGTTAAATGCACCAATAGTGAAAGGAGCATACACTTTCAAACCATTGTTATCAACAAGTTAAAGAACTTGGTTTTAGTAAATATTTAATCCAAGATTATGACTTTGAGGTATACTTGACCTTGGCAGACTTTTTAGTCATGGGGAGACACTATGGGTCCATGAGCCTCCATGCTTACATGAAATGCCAATAATTTGTTTAAACGAAATGTTTGCTTTTGCCCCAAAAAATAGGGAAATGTATGATAGCTCTGGCAATGATTATTAAATGAATGTAACTTGCATGATTGATTATTTTATTATTGATTTGATTATGAATTGTGTGATGTATGACTACCCCCTCAAGCGATGAGTGGATAAGGAAATGATAAAATGATGAAAGCGACGAATCGCATGATCAATGTGACTTGATGTAGGATTTTTGGGACCGTTACATAATCTAGAGGGTGCATGCACCATTGTAACCTTGATTTGACCCATTTATTATTGTTTTTAGTGAGTGATATTATGGTAATTCACTCATCCTACCAAATTGCTAAATAATATAAGCTTATACTGAGAGGGGGGTGAACAATATAAGACAACCTTTTGCTTTTCTTTCCAAAACAATATTATCCAATGTTATCAATTACAATAACTTTCCACATCAATGTCAACCAATATAATCAATAGAAATATCAAAGCAATGCACATATCATCACACACAATGAGAGACACATATTTAATGTGGTTCACCTAATGTGGGCTACATCCACGGAGAAAATATTTCTTATAAATTTTATCAACAAATATCTTGGGAACCAAATCCCTATTACAATGTTTATGGAACTATATCCAAAGGAGACACCAATCCCCTATGCTCAAGTTTGTGTATCTCTATCCACAAGAGAACTCTATCCCCTCAACTCTAGTTTATGGACCTTTATCCACAGGAGTACTCTATCCCCTCAAATATGTTTCATGGATATCTATCCATAGAACTCTATCCCCTCAACTTTGGTTCATGGATCTCTATCCATAGGAGACACATCTCCTCTTTGCTCTATTTCATGGATCTCTATCCACATGAGACATATCTCCTCTCTACTATAGTTTATGGATCTTTGTCCACAGGAGACACCCCTCCTCTTAACTCTAGTCTACTCCAAAGTTAGCTCAATACTCTGCTTAATAATACTCCAAGCCTTCACACAAGTCTTGCTCAAATCTACTCTCAACTCTTGCCCAAACCTGCTTCAAGTCTTTTCACAACACTTGCTCAAATATACCTCGAACTTGTTTCAAGTCTTCTTACAAGACTTGCTCAAATCCACTCCAAGCCTTCACACAAGGCTTGCTCAAATAAGCAAAAAACCTGCTCTTAAATCTACCCAAATCTGTCTCAAGCCTTATCACAAGACTTGCTCAAATTAGCCCCCAAACCTACTCTCAAATCTACCCAAAATTACACCAAGCCTTCTCACAAGGATTTCTCAAACCTACTCAAAAATATTCTTTAAACCTGCGCCAAATCTTCTCACAAGACTTGCTCAAATCTACCTCAAACCTATTTCAAGTCTTCTCGCAAGACTTGCTCAAATCTGCTCACTATTTCTGCTCAACTATGTTCTAACATATGCTCAAAATTGCTTATAACACACTCAAATCTGCTCATAACACATACTCAGATCTTCTCATAACACATACTCAGTTTTTCTCATAACATGTACTTAGATTTTCTTATAACACATACTCATATCTGCTCATAACACATATTCAAATCTGCTCATAACACATACTCAACCAATACCAAAATTTGTACACAAATGTTATTCAAAACAATGCTTGTATCTCTTTCAAAAATGCTTTCCTCAACTAGGCAATTTAGACATATTCTTCCCAAAATTATTTCAATAACATATAAAGAACAAAATGCAATGCAAATGCTCAATATGTTCTCTTCACATTCATTAAGTATGTCGCTTTCACATGTCTCACATTCATCAAATCAAATCTCTACTTCTTGCAAATTCCTTTTAAATCAAATCATGCTAGTGTATAACTTTGCTTTACAAAAGTGGTTTATGTTCCTTGTAAATTTTCTCTCAAATATCAAACACAATAATGTATTAATTTATTTCACTAAATTGGTCTCTAACACTTTCCAATTCACATTCAATTTCACACAAAATAATGCCCAAATGCTTCATAGATTCATTCAACAATGTTGCACAATTTGTTCTCAAACCCTAGCACATGTGGTTCCAATTTCACTAATCAGTGATGCACAATTTGTTCACAAACCCTAGCACTTATATTTCCAATAATGCACATGAACCTAATCCTTATATCTCCTCTTTATGACATGACAAGGTTTGCCCAACCAAACACCTTAAGGAAGAAATAATGTCACCATACCTCTTAATTGCTTTGATGAAGTTGTGCCCTCAAAACCTGTCTCAAAAGAATTTCCCTTTCAAAGTGCCACTTCAAAAACTGGTTAGTAGCTCTCTCTTTCAAATCATCCACATTAAATTTCTTCCCAAGAAGATGTGCACAACAAAATCTGAAAATAATGCTCTATTGCTCCTTTTGGTCTCACAAGATGAAACTTTAACAATGAATCAAACCCTTCAAATTTTTCCTTTTCTCAAAGCAAAATACAATCAATATTTAAACCAATATGACACCTTATAACTCCTACTTTCACAATGCAAAATAATTTTTAACACACTACAAACATTCAACAACCCAATGTTCAAATTACAATTTTCATACAACCATGTACACCTTATAAGTCCCCTTTCTTTTAATAAAAAACCAAATCACAAAATATTTAATTTCTCATTACTATTTTAAATAATATATTTTTACACATTATATCTCCTAAGGTTAACAAATAAATTTTATAATTTTCATATAAACCTTAACACCCCTTATTTCTCCTAAGGCTCAATGAAATATTTCCCTTATACAAAATAACAAGCAATTCCCCTTTTAATTTCTATAAGAATTGTGCTCATACCTTATTCAATGTGCCACGTGAACAAATTGTCTTCTATGCCTTACAAACATGTCACACAATCAATTTATTCTCATCCCTTTAAAAAAAATCAATGCGATTGGTTTCAGTTATGCCTTGCAAAACGATATCTGTAGGTTTTGAACCTGTTACCACCTACCTGCCAATGCCTTAGCTCTAGCCTAGTGACCAGTTGGGCTAGCCGCCCACTTAAAACTTATAATGCAGCAACTTAGTTTTATCTTCCACCTTATGGACCCAAAAAATCTGAATTTCTTTTCTACCTTGCAAAAGAGCGCCTGCTAGAATTGAACTTGTGACCTCCTCCTTTCCAGTGCTCTAGTGCTAGCCTAGCAACCAGTTGGGCTAGCCATCCACACGTGTTTCAATAAACTACACAATGTCCTTTTGACCTCTTCTTTGCCTGTGTAAACCCTTCTTTTTATTGTTTTCAATGCACAAAAGGATACATGAAAATTTGTGCACACGATCGAAAACCTTAGCAATCTTATATAGTCTTTGAAGTGCATGAGGACATGAGATTGACATATTTCAAATTGAATTTCCTCCATGATTTTTTTCACCATTTCTTTTTCAAATTTAAAAATTATAATATTAAGTATAATATTATCTCTTTGGCCTTCAACCTTTTACCCAAAATATTTTTTTGCTTTTGTCTCAACTCTTAAACCCTTTATGATTCTTATAATATTTAAAAAAATAAATATTATAATCCTTCTTCTCTTCTAGATCTTTATCCTTATTATAATATTTAAAAATAAATATTATAATCCTTTCTCTTCTAGGTCTTTGTCCTTCTTATAATATTTAAAAATAAATATTATAATCCTTTTCTTACCACAATTTCTTTTCCTTTGAGATGTATTTTTCCATGAATATATGTTCAACCATAGAAGAATATTTTTGTCAAACAAATTTCTTTGACATCAATGACAACTCTCATCAATGACAACTTTATATGCTCAATATTTCCAATAATTAAATGGACAATTAATCACTATAACCACAAATTTTATAGAGTAAATCACTAGATACGAGATTCTCTCGAATTTTTTAGATTTTATGTGACCAAAGAAGTTAGGTGTCTTTGGAGCCTTTTGATGTTGACCAAAGGGCTTAAATGCCATTGGGTTGTTTTGGATGAATTTTGACCAAAGGAATGTGGGTACCTTTGGAGCCTTTTGATTGTTGACCAAAGTGCTTAAGTGCCTTTGGGGCTTTTAGATGGTGATTTGACCAAAGGGATTAAGTGCCTTTGGGGCTTTTTGTTTTAGGTGATGCATGGAAGCATTTTATGGATGCAATTGTGGATGATGAATGTATGCCTAAATATTTGTAAGATGCAAAATAACCTAAATGTAAGCACCATAGAATGTATAAAAGTCATCAATAAAAATGTTAACCTTTTCAAAAAATTTATACATTTTAAATTCGACCATATGTAAGATGATGAAAATGTAGATTATGGAGGGATGACCAGCAAGATGTTATAAGGGAACAACATGGTTCTTAGGAGACTCAAACATCCTAGTTAACCAGTCAAAAGATGCATATTGTGTTAGCCTCTTGGAGTGTTGTCATTGTTGTCAACACCATTATACATGGAATCCTACATGGTATTCAAAGTTTCCATTCAGATTGGTGGTCATCCTACAAATTTGTCCATGTTTGCATAATGCAGTATGTTTTCCAGCACACCTAGTTCGGACAAAATTTTGGTGAGAAAGTTAATTTTTTATTTTTTGTGGCATGGATTATTGCTCATATGTATTGTAATGTATTATTTATCCTATGAGCATTGATTTAATTATTTAATTTAATATTTCCCACTCTTTGTCATCTCCAAGTTCCTTGGAATGTGTTTCGGGACTTAGGAATGGAGGGAAAATACATTTAATTAATTTTTTATGCAACATAGGTGATAGGGATCATATTCCTAGTGAATATAATTTAATTTTATGTTGCATAATGTGGGAAATTAGAAAAGAAGTCGTTCACTCTTGGTGGGACCCATTTTGAGTTATGTGTAGTGTGGAGCTATTTTTGGCAGTTTTTGGGATATCTTATGCATATTTTTGGAAATTTTTGAGGAAGTGGCATCCATATTGGTTCCATTTGCTGTAGTGGTCATGGCATATCATTTTTGGAGTGTTAGTGCAGGTTAGAGCTGATTGGTGGAGTGTGGAGTGCCCATATGGAGGTTATTTTGAATTTCAATGTTGAAATTGGCAATTTCCTAAGCTAGGTGTGTGGTTTTTGGAGTGCTTTTTGTGCATGGTTTTGGAAACCATTTTTTTTTTCCTCTTCATTCTCCTCTATATATTTTCTATAGCATTTCATTGTTTCCATGGATTTTTGGTGTGTGTAACGAGGTGCTACCGGAATGCTGTCGAATTTTCAGCAGAGTGTGAATACTTCAGATTTTGTTATTACAGTTGTGGGTGCATATTGAGCATGTTATTTGGATCAGATTGGTATATCATTTGCAGGTGTTGTGATAGTGCTAAAGTGGTATTTCATTTGCAGGGGTTTTCATGATTCATTATTCACATTGCAGCAGTTGTATGTGGTGAGTTTTGTACTTGCAAACTATTGTGAGTTCTGCTTTCATTGTAGGCATTCTTATGCCATTTATTTTATCATATTTCAAATCAAAAGGGTGGTAGGTGTGGGTGAAGAATCATTTTTGGTGTGGATCCATTTGACCCATTTCCTTTCATTGGGCTCCATTTGGTCCCATTGATAAAAACATCATTGTACTTCATTTGCAGTGAGGCTCGATCTGAGCAGTAGACTCATGGAGCTTTTTCTCACCGGGGTTTTCTTCCCATATTGGGTTTCCCCGTCATATCATTGTGTTATGTGATGTCATTTTATGTGTCTTGTGTGGATTTGAATTTATGTTCTTGGTTGTCCTAAAAATTAGATTTGAATTTATGTTCTTTGTTGTCCTAAAAATCAGATTTGAAAAATCAGACTCAGAGGGTTTGAAAATTTTGTTAAGTCACTAATTCACCCCCCCTCTTAGTGCCATTGTGACACCAACATACTGACTATACAATATTTTGAAATATAAAATTATGCTAGGAAGACCAAGATATTCAATATCCCTGTGTGTTCATGTGATGTTTATTAATGATGCATAAGACTACCCCATTGCCATGCGGGTTTCATTCAACCTATTGTTGTAATGAGGATCATATAATGGTCATTATTATCCTGATGTTGGACACAGTTGTACTTGACTACTAGGCAATACAAGCCACCAAAGGCTAGCTCAACCGCAAGCTTACATTGTTCTATACAAAATAAGGTCGCTAATGTGATAGACATATCGTCACGCGTAAGACAACCCCATTGCCAAGCGAGTTTCATTCAACCCATTGTTGTAATGGATATCATCCCATGGTTTTTGAATAACCAAGGATTCCAGGGATTCAATATCATTACCCCCTTATTTTATTTTGATTATTTTGATTGGGGATTCTTGCTTATTTTTGGTGAGGATCAAGGGGATTTATTTGCTTTAGTGGTGAAAACCACTATTTGCTTGCTTTTTTTTTGGGGGGGAGGGGAATACTTGCTCATTATTATGGAGCAAGAGATTTGATTTCTTTGGGTAGGGAGGAGCTTGTCCTTTTGTCAATTCTCAGTATCGTAGACCATGTATGTAATAGGATGAGCAAGGGAAACCTTTTGCATAAGGTGACAAGGACTATGTTGCAGGTTCATCCTTGTTCAAAATTGAATTTTAATGTGTGATTTTTTATTGGTATTTTGAGATATGCAAGGTACGAACAAAACAAGACCCTACCTTCAAAAATCAAGATAGCTTTCGATACAATCTAAAAGGAAAACTAGAAATGGTTGAATAATCGAAACCCTAGTGAATACCCCATAGCAACTTGAGTGGTTGTGTTGAAAAATACAGTTAATCATAAAGGAAATTGTGGATGATATGATGTTTGTGATGTGGGGGATTTCCCTATGATCTCTTACGAACTAAAATATATTCATAAAATAGTTAGTGGCCATCTAGACATCATTTTTTATGTTCATCCGGTATCTACCCTATCTTTTGAATACCCCTTAATAGACAAGACTCATAAGAAAACTTAAAATGATGATGGTGGGTAAGGCTGATTAAGAATTCTGAAAATCATACAAGCATGGTGCTTATTTGTGGAAATGAAAGAATGACATATCCTAATGGAAAAGTAATGAATATGCCTAATGCAACTAATAGATCAATGCAATGATGATAAATGCATGATGAGATGCAATGCAATTTATAATGCGATGTTTTTGTGTTTTACAATTTTTTGATATTTTTGGTTTTTTTATTGATTATTTTTATTTATTTTGTTTTTGTGAATTTGTTTTAGTTGACCAAAGGGCTTAAGTACCTTTGGAGATTTTTTATTTGGGCCTTACACATGAAATACCTACAGCTAAATTATGTTGAGAGGTTCATACTCCACAACACCTTCAACAGATGTTATCTGATACGTCCCAGGCCCTATCTTCTGTGTGATGATAAATGGGCATAACCAGTTTATCACGAATTTATCTCGCATGTGCAGTGGTAAGTTAGAGTTTTGTTGATTTTCTTTGAGCACAATATCTCCAATTTTAAAATCCCTTAGATAGACTTTCATATTATAAGCTCGCTTAAGGTGATCTTGATAAACGTTAAGCTGCTCGAGAGAATTAATGCAATGTTCATCAAGAAGGATCAACTGATCAAGGCAAGATTGTCACGCAGTATCATCATTGATGAACTTTTGGAGTGATATGCATAACGAAGGAATTTACAACTCCAAGGGCATAACGGCCTATGTTCCATACACCATTGAAAAAAGAGTTGCCCTAGTGGGTGTCCTGATGTTGGTTTTATAAGCCCATAACGCGGGAGGCAATTGAAGATGCCAATATTTATGATTATCTGTGACCATTTTCTTAAGGATGGCAATGACAATTTTGTTTTGAGCCTTTGCTTACCCATTGGCCTACGAATAATGGGGCATGGAAAAGCTATGCTAAATTTTGAATGTTGTAATCAAAGCTCACACGTCATTATTCTTGAATGAAGGCCCATAGTCAAAATAATCTTGGATGGAATACCAAAATGACATATGATATTATGGAGTATGAACTCTGCAATCCTTGGTCAATTCGTAGTGGTAATAGGGATTGCTTCCACCCATTTGGTAAAATACTCTATGGCCATTAAGATAAACGTGTGATGACCAGAATATGGGGTTGAGATTTTCCCAATTAAATCAAAATCCTACTACAAAAAAGACGACACCAAATGAAGCAGTTGCAAGACCTGAGAAGGTACGTGTGAAAGATTAGCATGATGTTGACATTTCATGCACTTATTGACATAGGTGCAACAATATTGCTCCATAGTAGGCCAATAATAACCCATTCAAAGGATGCGCTTGGCGATAGCCATGCCACTAAAATGGCCACCATAAGTACCATCATGAGCTTGCAAAATTGCCCAAGCAAATTTGTGGCACTCTAGGCAATGAAGGAGAAGACCATCATAGCCTTGATGACACAAAATTTTCCCCAGAAAGACATACTTTGTTGATTTTTTATTTGTTAATTTAATGGCATGCTATAATCTCGGAGGGATAGTACCAAGCTTTAATGAACTGAATATTCAATATTTGAGTTGAGCGAGGCAATCTTGATTTTGTTGAGTCTTTCGAGCACTTGCATGAATGAACCACAAGGGCTTTATAATACTGCAATATCGAACACTTGCATTGATAGATATCTTTAACTTGGTTGACAATAAACAAGAAATCACCAAAGATATTTAGCTTCTTGATTTTCATGGTGATAGTTGTTTGAAGGTCTAAAAGGAGGGCCTCGTATTCAGCATTATTATTAGTGCATGGGAAATCAATTTTAAATGATATGGGTAGAGGAGCCCCTTATTGTGTAAAGAACATGATTCCTGCACCACCCGCTTGCTCACATTTGGAACCATCGAAGAACAACATCATATCAGCTTGATTTTTTTATTCTTCTGGTTCAAGTGAGTTGGATAATGCAAAAACTGTATAATCATGCAACTCGATGATAAGAGGTTGATTGTCTTGAAGAGAAGCCTCCGCTAATTGATTAGCAATTATTTAACCTTTGATAGATTTATGGCTTATGAATTCAAGGTCAAATTCTATCAATAACATGATCCACTTTGTAGTACAACCATTATGATATGTCCAACTCATCATATACCGTAAAGGGTTTTCCTTAGATATGACATATGTGGTTTGATTAAGAGTGTAATGATGTAGCTTCTTAGTGGCAAATACCACTGCTAGGCAAAGCTTCTCAATGTATGCATATTTAAGCTCATAGCTCACCAAGGTGTAGCTAATGTAATATATAGCTTGCTTTTTATGTGCTTCATTATTTTGGGCTAGCATGGTCCCTAAAGCAAAATTGATAGTTGTTATGCATAGTAAAAATGGCACACTAGAGCAAGGTGAAGCTAACACTAGTAGAGATGCCAGGTATTGCTTAATCTCATCAAATACATTTTGACACTCATCATCCCATTTGAATAGAATCCCCTTGTGTAAGATTTGATTCATGGGTCAACATTTATCCGATAATTGTGCTATGAAGCGTTTTATGGATGTGACCTTTCCTTGTAAGTTGTGAAGCTCCTTAAGGTTTGTAGGGGGAAGCATTTTGAGTATTGCCTTGGCTTTGGTGGGATCAACCTCCATGCCTCATTTTGACACTATAAAACCCAAGAGTTTTCCAGTTGTAACTCCAAAGACACATTTATTGGGGTTAAGTCTAACATTGTGTTCGATGAGACAATCGAAGACCTTCCTAAGAACATCTACATGCTTGTGATGCAATAGAGATTTAGAAATTATATTTTCTATGTAATCCTATAGGATTTTATGTATATAGTCATGAACGATGTATGTCATGGCCTACTAATATGTGGTGCAAATATTTTTTAGATCAAAAGGCATGACTTTGTAGCAGAATATCCCCTAAGGTGTGGTAAAGGCTATTTTGGGTTGATCTTCGAGATTGACCTGAATCTTATTGTAGCCTAAAAAACCATTCATGAGGGATAACATTTCATGTCTTGCAGTTGTGTCGACTAATGTGTTAATGTTAGGAAGGGAGAATTCATCCTTAGGAGTCGCTTTATTGAGATCTCGAAAACTTGTGCATATGCAAATATTCCCATCGGGTTTCTTGATGGGTACCATGTTGGAGACCCAAGGAGGATAGTCGATGCGCTAGATGAATTTGGCATTCAATAATTTTTGAAGTTCATATTTTACTATTAATGCAATTTTTGTATGCATCTTTCTTAGCTTTTGCTTGAATGGTTTAACTTTTGGATCGAGTGTCATATTATGCATGACCAAACTTGGGTCAAGACCTGGCATGTCCTTATACGACCAAGCAAAATCTTCTCTCTTTTATTTTAGGATAGCTACGATATCAGCTTATTTCTCTAGGGACAGGTTGATTTCCAAATTGACATTTTTAGGAACTATGGGATAGGTGTCGATATCTATGTCAATTGTTTCCTCAATTGACATGTGAGATCCCTCATCGATTTGATGAGGTGTAGGGATCAAATGGATGTCATTAACTAGATTTGAATAATTGATCTCTTCATCAAGTTGGACTTCAACTTGACACACATCTTTGGATGACCCTTGGGAGAAATGAAATAATTGTTACATCTCTTCACAAAGGAAGAACTCTACGGGTGATGGAGAAATTACGATGCGATCAAAATCAATGGCCTCATGGTTGAGGTGCAATGGTTTTGAAGGGTCACTAGGATTATGAAGTGGCATGGTTAGGTAAATAGAAATCATATTGACGTATGGTGGATGATTTCCATTTGCAAGTGGATGGAGCCTATCGAAAATGGGTGGCCTCAAATACATCGAAGGTGGCTGAGGTAGAAATGGAATGGCTGGATGAAGCCTAGGAGGAGCTAAGATGATCGAATTTTTGATGGTAGTAGCTATGGTTGAATGGGCATTCCCATAAGGAACAAACGAAGGTAGAATTCATCGAGATCATTGATAGGCACAATAACAGTTACTACACCCTCTGAACTATCTGAAGTAATGGATATTGCATCTAACTCATGTTAAGAGGAATAAATGGACATGTCATCATGATATTTAGTGGATCCACTACCCTCTTCAAGCTAGTCGATCTTAGGGTCATTGGTTGAGCCATGCCCTTCATGCTTGCTGGTCTCTTCTTCTGTATTAGGGATCTGACGACTAATGTATTCTCAATTAGAGGAAAAATGAGAATTCATGCATATTTGCTCACCAATAAATTGTATGTGGGTAGGTCCTAGGTAGGCTAATTCCATCTCATCCTCAACTTCTTTGAAAACCTCACTAATAGAATCGAGAGGCTATTGATTGTGGCGAGGACTGAGATATGCAAGTTCGATCTCATCCTCATACTCTTCTAGTGTATCATTAAGGGAATCAAGAGGTTGGATAGAAACTATTGTAATAGGGATATGGTCTCTTAATAGATGAAAATAGCTTGGGTCAATGTAATCGTTCTCATCGATCTCTTCCTCAAAATCTAAGGTTAGGCACTGGAGGGAATATGCAAGGAGTTCATCTAGCATACACAAGGAGTACCCTAGGCCAAAAATTTTTTGTAGGGAGTTGATACTATGGTTGGTAAGGCATCCGAAGACCCTGTTCAAACTGACCAAGACCATTCTCATGCAAATGGTAGCGATGAAAGTATCGCAAGGTAAAATTTGAGTTTGAAAGATAAGTGGCATTCCTATAAAATGGGTCGGCATTGTTTACCACCATAGGTGATAGACTTGTGGATTCAACAAGGCCCCCATAGATAAAGTTTTTTTGATTTGAGGGGACCCCCAAGGGTATAATGGTACTAATGGATAGTGGTGGAAAGCGAGGCCTACCCATATCTTCTACAAACTCAATGAGTGGAGTGAATATAACATTTTGTACCAAATACTCAGCGAGTCCAAGATTGGCCAAATGAATTGTAACTTGTGATGGGGTGGATAATGATAATGGATGTATGGCTTGATCTGACTCATTGATAACAACAATTGATTTTTCCACATCCATAGGAGTTGGATCATATTCCACTAGGATGGTGGAAATGGAGGGAGGAATCTCCTCGATTGGTCCCTTCAACTTTTTCTTACTTGGAGGATTCAAGGAGGAAGAAGGAATATTAGGAGAAATCGATAGCGATGGAAGGGATGGAGGTGTTTTAATGGTGGAATGTGGCACCGAATCTAGACTCTCAATGGGATTACTTGGTTTAATGTCTAGATGTATTGATGGAAAGGTAGACTCTTACAGGTGATGGACCACATTACAATACTTGAAGGGCTCAATATCGGTATCAACCACATGGACTTGCCTCTCATGCATGTATTTGAGACATTGATGCAAAATGGATGGTATGCATTTCATGTATCACATCCAAGGCCTTCCCAGCTATATATGATACTATATTGCACCCTCCAATACATGGTATAATGTCAGAATAGTCTTTAGCCCAACCTGAATAGGAAGGATTATTGTGCCAACAATGGAGCATAAAGCATCATTAAATGCTCGAAGGGTGAATATAGATGCTATGATATGCAAGGTTGGAAGGCTATAGTGCCCTAGTGCATTAGTTGGTATGATATTGATTGAGTAACCTATGTCAATCAACACCCGATTATAAGGAATCTGATTCACACTAGCAATGATGTGCAGTGGGGGATCGTGCTCATTAGTGGGAGTTGCCTTGATCTCATGATCATAAAATGTAATGATAGGCTCTCTACAATGTTGAATATGCCCCACAAAATTAACAAATGAGTTGGGATCCTAGGTTTGCAATTCAACGGACTTCAAAATTTCCATTAGTGCTTCAAAATTTCCATTAGGTGTCTACAATATGATTTTTCAGATATTTTATTATGAAGAATATCAAATCATAAACCTATACTTTTGAGATGTGATTTACTCAATAATGGTCATCCAAGTCCATTTTGCTTTTAGTCTATGTGGCTCCAAGGCCCTAATTTCTTCTAGATAGTTATGTTATGGTGGGACAAAGCAAATTTTGAAGGATCATGTATGTGCAGGTTTGTTCAAAAGATAAAATATCTAAAGGTACAAATGAAGTTTTGGAATTTCCAATATTTTGGCAACATATTCAAAAAATAAAATAAATTGAATCCAAGCTCAAAATTTTAAAAGACAGTAGAAATTAATGGAATGATCCAAGATTATCATGTTCAAGAAAAATAATTACTTTCGAATTATCATAATTTACAGAAAAATGAGTCATAGTGATTCCAAAAATCTAGGGAGAGATAACTTAATGAAGGATATAGAAATACCAATTTTTTCATGTTATAGCCATAATAGATTTTTATGTTTGTCACATCAAAAATATTTCAACTCTACATAGAAGAAATATTGAGGAAGAAGAAGATATCAAAAAGGAAAAAATTCAATAATTTAAAGATATTTTGTCAGATGTTGGGCAATAAGGCACAAGGTAAGCTTTTTCAAAATATTCCATCAATTATCACACAAGGACTAAATCAAAGCTTGATGAAGGAGATATCTATTGAGAAGCTACATGAGGTGGTTTTATCTTCCCATTTTAATAAGGAACATGACCCTATTGAAAGTGTAATCTCATTCATGGCCAAGGTCGACATTGTATGATGTAATATTTATAGGCCTAAAGAGATTCATTGTACAATGTGTTGAATTTATTATAATTTTTTATTATGTAAGACCTATGGGCTACGATTAACCTTGTTACTTTATAACTTGTAACTAACCTTAAGCCCTCTTATTATGTTAGGTTGGGTTAAACCTTATTATGTAATTAGGATTTTGGTATTGGTGTAAATACCCCTCACCACTCCTCATTTTATCATTGAAGTGTAGTGAATGTGATTTATAGATTGTACAATGATTATTTATGGTGTTTATGGGAACCCCTAAATCTCTATCTCTTTATTTCATCCTATGATTTTTATATAAATGGATGGATTGCTTTTGTTCATTTATAGAAAATAATGTGAATTCTAACTTGGTATCAAAGTGGGTATGAAGTGATATTGCTTGGTCACATAGAAATACTATTACGCACCTTTGATTTTTCTTTCAAATTTTAGGGCAATATTTTTCTCACTATTTCATAAGGACCTTTGCCATAATAAGCAAAGAGGATATTCCACTTTTCTTCTCATTTGTTTTTTCAAGTTTTACCTTGTTATCATCCATGTTTCCTCCACCTCTCTAATGCATTTTTTAATTCATAATGGTTCAAATATTTCTACCTCCATAAAACAACTATCACAAGATGATCATATGCATGGAAGGATTTTGATGCCAATATTTTTAATTTAAAAATACCCCAGTGCAATATTTTTGTAAAGACAGTGTTGCATTGGCCAAGATGCATCGCCCCCTTCTACAAAAGGGATGCACTTTGCTTTTTTTCTAAATAAAATATTGAGTTGAATAGGTGAGCATGGTTTAGTATTTAGTTTGTCATTATTTGCAGGTTTGAATCATCATTAGTTATTTTTGCAACATAGTCACAAGTTTTTGCAAGGAATAGTGAGGAAGTAATTGAAGTCTCTTGCAAATGTGAGGCATGACATATTGGCCAAAGGGGTTGTGGCTCAAGTGCTCATGGAAGAAGGTATTATGTTGGAGTTAGAAGAAAACCCTTTTTTTTGGCACCATTAGTGGAAATATTGGAAGACTTTGCCTATAGGGGCATCATTGATTGAACCATATCAATTGGCTCTGGTTGGTTGGTTATGCCATGCTTGTGAAGACATTTATAAATGAAAGGTTTTTGGTTCAAATAGGTTGAACAATTTTTTTAGTGCATGCAACCAAAATGGGTGCGCTTGACTTCCTACTTTGTGTTCAAAGCAAGCATCTCAATCTACGTGTTGCTATCTTGGCTAGTAGAGTGTGCTTAGGCTCTATGGGATTCTAGTTTGAATATCGTCTTATGCACCTTTTAGGATTTGATGATACAAATGACTTGGTCAACATGGAAATAATTGTGGTTTCATATGCCATGAAAACATAATTTTTTTATATTTATAATGATACAACTAATCAAATTTTTGCAAGTATCGTTGATTAGGCGAAGCATATGAGTTAAAGAGGTAAAACAAGATTGGAGCATAGCAATAAATCAAAATTTTCCAAGTGGTAGGTTGGGATTGGCTCTTGCAACTCTAATGTTTGGACCTTTAATTTTTGCTTTATTAGGGTTCATTAGGAAAAATCTTTTAGACGCCATACTTTGCATATGTAAGTATTTTGAGCTTTTTTTCAAATCGCACATTTTGTATCTCTACATATTAATGACAACAACTATGGTGTTAGGGATCAATTTGTGTAATATGGATCACTAAGCCCGAATTACTCACCTTAATAAAAAAATCACAATGCTTGGTCAACCCAAATGATTAACATATTTTGCAATAAGAAATCTATGGAGTATCTTTTAAGAAGATAAAGTAGTTGTTCTTGATGAAGAAACTCAACATCAAAGAGAAGAAGCCCTTGGCCTATTTTCCTTGTTGATTGCACCAATTACTTTTCCACATTAAAGAGAAGAGAAGCCCTATCAAAGTATGGTCAAAATAGCATAATTTATTTAAGAAATTTAATACTACTAAAATAAGTCACTTGGAATTAGAACTCTCCTCTCTCAAATTGGTTGAGTTTGCTAACATTGAGAACTATATTGTGAGACTCAATGCATTGAGGGTAGATATTGCATCTTCTGGAGGAAAAAAGAAAGAAGATACAAAATGCTTGAAGATAGTCCTTGTTAATCTCTCCTATTATTTTAAGATGTAAAACTTTATTTTCATATGATTCCTATGCTCTTGGAATCTTAAAATACTCTTAATTTTGAATGATTTTTTTCTCTCCAAGTTTGTTTTTAGATGGTAATGTTAAATTGTGGTGGAACTCGACAAATACAAGATCATGCAAAGCAATTCAAAGTTAAGGAAGCTAAGGCCCAGGGGCTCAATGGATAGGTTAAGTCTTCAAAGAAGTCAAATATCACTTGTGGATATTATAAGAGGGGAGGGACTTTCAACAAAAAAATGCTTGTTGAAATTGTAAAGAAAAGAATTTGAGTTTGTCAAGATTGATGGACATATCTAGATGACAAGGAAGATTTTGAAGGATTTGCCTCAATTGAAGAGGTCCATTAGAGCATTTTATTATGGGGGAAGATGTTATTGTCACTAATGTTTTCTATTATTGGTCCCTTAGTTTAAATTATGGAGTATTGAATTTGTAATTTGATTCATGGCCAAGGCTAACATTGTATGATGTAATATTGGCAACCCTAAGGGTATTCATTGTATAATGCATGAAATTTATTGTAATATTTTATCGTGTAAGTCCCATGAACCACAATTAATCTTGTTATAGTTAAACCCACTTTAAAATTAATAATTAACCTTAATCCCTCTTGTTATATTGGCTTAGGTTAAACTTTATTATGTAACTAGGGTTTTGGTATTGGTATAAATACCCCCACTACTCATTTTATCATAGGAGTGTAGTGAATGTAATCTACAAATTGTATAATATTTTTTTATAGTGACTACTTGCACCCCAAATCTCTCTCTTTCTTTTATCCTATGCTTTTTGTATAATATTTGAGTGGATGAATTGCTTTTGTTTGTTTTTGGAAAATATTGTGAATGCCAACATGCCCCAGTGGTTTTCCTAAATTTTATTTCAAAAAATATAATCTATTAAAAAGTGATATGTTGGTTATGTTTAAAGAGGTCTGAAAAGGAAGACTACAATAAGTGAAATCAATGTCACTTTTATTACATTGGTTCCTAATAAAGGTGAGAAAAAATATCTTGATCAATTTTTTCCTATAAGCCTTTGTAATATGATTTACAAGATCTATCAATTGACATTAGCTCAACCAATTATATTCTTCAACTTTCAAGGAGGAGACTGAGTTTCAAATATTTCCAAGCGAAACATGCATAATTTCTAGACTGTTGTAATAACATTATGTGGTCATGATTTAATCTGGGTGGGACCTATCTCGATCCTGTATAACCAATTGAAAAAATATGATTTATAAGATCATTTCAAAAATAATAAGAAATAGGTTGAAAAGCATTCTAGATTGTGTAATATTAAAAGAACAAGGTGGTTTTGTTCATTATAAATAAATTATTGATGTTGTAATGATTGTAGAGGAGGTCATACATTATCTTCATTCCATGATTAACTAGGAATGCTTATGAAATTAAATATAAAAAAAGCATAAGATATGATTTACTAGAGTATTCTATATAATATTTTCAAAATGTTTGGTTGGTGTGAACGGATTAGATGTTTTTATAGCACTCCAAAATATTTTATTTTGATCAATGGATCCTTTGCTAAATACTTTGAGTCATTCCATGGACTCCACTAGGATGATAATTATTTATTATTCTTGTGCAGACATTAGGGAGAGCTTTCTCAAAGGAAAAAATAAAGGGAAAATCAAAGATATTCAAGTCACAATAAATGGTACTTTCAAATCTCATCTCTAATATGTTACTTATTTTGGACCATATTTCAATTAATGAGTCCATGAAGTTTAAATCATTATTATCATGCTATGAGAAAGCTACTGGATAGTTGGTTAAGACTATAAAATCTAAGATCTTTTTCATTAACATTGCCCTAGGTTTTTATTTGTTCATTATTATGGTAGAAGTTTTGAGTAGGAACTTAAAGAAGGCTTGCAAATATGGGCTTATAAGTGGACTTAAGGTTTGTAATAACATCAATAACATCACCCATAAACAGTTTGTAGATGATACAACCCTTTTTGGAAGGGCAATGATAAATGAGGCCAGAGCTTTGAATAACTTTTTAAAAGAGTACAAAAGAGCTTCAGGGCAAAAAATTAATAGGACTAAATCCAAAATTTACTTTCTTAACACTTCTGCTAAAATAAAAGCAAGAATTTATAGGTTGCTTCAGATGGAGGAGGCATATTTACCAACAACTTATCTAGGATACCTTTATTTGAGGGGAGAATGAGGATAGATTTATGGAATCTCGTTATTAGTAAAGTTTAAAATAAACTTCCAACTTGGAAAGATAGATGGTTATCATTAGCAGGAAGAGTGTAGTTAATTAAGTCAATCTTACAAGCCAGTCCAACATATTATATATCATTGTATTCTATGCCAA
Source organism: Wollemia nobilis (assembly GCA_028583015.1). Lineage (NCBI taxonomy): Eukaryota > Viridiplantae > Streptophyta > Pinopsida > Araucariales > Araucariaceae > Wollemia > Wollemia nobilis. The sequence goes on along the minus strand of JAQPPZ010016858.1, from coordinate 6,339,201 downwards.
AATTAATTGAAAAAAAATTTGTATGTATTATGCGATCTTTTTTATGGTCAGGTTTACATGATAAAAGGAAATTTCCTTGGTGAAATGGAGCAAGTTGTGTGATGATAAAACTAGGGGAGGTCTTGGTTTAAGAGCTCTTACAAATGCAAACTTAGCTCTTAGGAGAAAATTTATCTGAAGATTTTACAAAGAGATTCAAAGACAATGGGAAATAATTCTTCTAAGTATGTTGATCCCAATTTTTTAAGTTTAATATTTACTACATTCTCTCTTCCAAATGGTTGTGGTCTTTGGAATGGTTTAAAAAAATCTATTGATCTTATGATTAAAGGTTTAAGATGGTGGTGGGAACTAGAGATAAAATTTCTATTTGGATGGATACTTGGTATGATAAGAAACCACTCAATTTAGATCTAATTTTGAAACCTTGGATGAGATTGCTTCAAGACAAATACGATGATAGGGTTTCAAACATTTTGTACAAGGATCAAGAAGGAAGATACAAATGGAAAGAAATTTTTTTTACAAGTATACAAGACATTGATGCTAGAAGGCAATTGAGTAGAAAGATAACAACTGTGATTATTTTGAGGGGTGCCAAGGATAAATTTATTTAGGAGTTGAAAATTTAGGAGAATGCACAACAAGAAGTGGATATAATGTTCAACACCAACATAATAATAATGTCATTATAATATGGAGAGATATTTGGGATAGCCCAAGCATTCCTAAAGTCAAAATGTTTGTTTGGCTAGTAGGTCATAGAAGAATTTTATCTAGGATAGCCTTGTGAAAAGGGTTTTTGTGGCCCCTCTAAATGTGTTTTCTATAGTAAGGAGGACGAGAGTATTGACCATCTCTTGGGACATTGCTTAATAGTCTAGAATCTATGGCAATGGATTCTTAATATGTTTGGTAAATGCATGGTGATGAATAATAGAATTGAATATTGGTTAAAGCAATGGCAAAGCACTTATAAAAGTGAGGTTTTACAGACAATATGGGATATTTCAAAAGATACAATACTTTGGACTATATGGCTAGAAAGGAATAGAAGAATATTTAAAGGAAAGGAAAGCAATTTAGAGGTAATGAAAAAGAAGATATATTTAGCCATAGAGGAGTCTAAACCAACCCTATAAACTCACCCAATCCCTAATTTAGAAGCAAAGAGTCTTGATAGATGGATTCAATTCATTAAATGGAATTATAATGTTGGGTATAAGAGAAGCAAAAATAAGGTAAAGAATATAAAGTGGAAACCACCAAATGTGGAGTGGGTTAAATTGAATTTTGATGGAGCATATAAAGGAAAGCTAGGACCAGCAGGAGGAGGAGGAATAATTAGAAATAATAGAGGAAAGATTTGTCTCATTATGCTTTCAATAGTGGATTTAAGACAAATAATGAAGTTGAAGCTTGGGCAGCTTTAGAAGGATTAAAAATATGTAAACAAATGAAATAGAATAGGGTATGGATGGAATAGGATTCTCTCATAGTAATAAATACAATTTTGAGGAAAGAAAATGCTCTATGGAACATACAATAGATAGTTGTAGAAATTCAATATCTTGCTAAGGAGTTGAAGAAATCAGGTTTACACATATATTAAGGGAAGGAAACAAATGTGCAGATAAGCTAGCCAATAGAGGTGTTTTTATTGAGGATCATGAAGTTAAATTCTCCTTTCCATGGTTAGAGGAATTAGAAAGTTTAGTTGAAGCTGACAAAAAATATTGATTGCCTAAATCAATTAATGATTAATATTTACTTTAATGTTTTTCATTGGTAATATCTATTTTATTTTATAACAATAATGTGTTTTCATTTAGACTATTTATTATAATTTTCATGGTTGCACTTGTGTTTTAGGAAGGAAACTAGCAATCCGGATTTGGTAAAGCGGACTATGATAGTGCAATGTTTTGGAAATATTACTCTACTAAGATGTAAGACAAAGATAGTTGAGGTGAAGTTTTGGTATTGTGAAGGCTGCTATAGGAAAATGTCAAGAAAGATGCTAAATTCTGGAGTAATTATACTCATACAAATATTTGAAAAGATCCAAAAAATTAAAATCAAGTATTCAAACATTCTATGTAAAACGATGTAGGTTTCTAGCTATAACATCTCAATTGAGATGAGAAGTGTATCTATTTGTAAACTCTCATGCTATAAAGAAGAGATATGTAATTTGTCAAGGGTGGGGGATCCAAGTACAACCTCGTATTATCAAGCAAAAAAAACATTGCCCTAGTTTTACAACGAATACTTGTGGATATTTTAGGGTTCAAAATTGGAAATTTTCCATTAATATATTTAGGTATTCCTTTATCTCATAAAGGAAAGAAGAAGAATATTTGAGAGTCAATTTTGAATAGAATGAAATCTTGTTTGGTAGCTTGGAAAGATAAGTTCTTAACCGTTACTAGAAAGCTACAACTTAAAGAGACTACATTGTAATCCATCCCTATTTATATGATGTCACCTTCAAGATTGCCAACATATTCAAAGAGATTTTCCTTGGAAGGATGTGAGGAGAAATTTTGGTTTCCTCTTTGTAAGTGGGATAGGGTTTGTAAAGGAAAGAATATTAGAGGGACATTCTTATGGAATTGCAAACTTTTGAGTTTGGCATAAGGGAGAAAAATTGGCTAGAGATTATTCAAAGACCAAGGAAAGAGTTGGACGGAAATGTTCCTTAAAAAATATATAGGTTCTCTTGATGCAATGAAATTAGTAAGGAAACGAACACTTCCTAAAGGATCATTGATATAAAATTTCATATTAGATATTTTGCAATTGATAAAGAAACATATTAGGTGGTAATTCAATGGGGATTATACAATTTTTTGGTCTAATACTTAGTTGAAACCTTATCCTCTTATATCTAATTCAAAATGGTAACTTTTCGCTCGAGCATGTCTAACTTATAAATATCGGAATATTTTTATTTAATTTTTTAACTTAATATCTATGATTTGTAAAGGTAGCTGACTAACTGTGATCTGTGGATATTTGTGATGTGTGAAGTAATATTTGTGATCTATGGAGACAGCTGAATCTATGTTTTATGTAGGAATATTTGTGATGTGTGAAGGCAACTAAATATTTGTGATATGTGGATATTTGTGATCTATGGAGGAATATCTGTGATCTATGGAGGAAATTGAATATTTGTGATCTATGGAGGAATATCTATGATTTGTGAAGGCAACTACATATTTGTGATATGTGGATATTTGTGATCTATGGAGGAATATTTGTGATCTATCTAGGCAGATGAATATTTGTGATCTATGGAGGAATATCTGTGATTTGTGAAGGCATATGAATATCTATGATCTGTGGAGGAATACATGTGATATGTGGAGGCAACTTAATATTTATTATTTGTGTTGCCCTATAAAGGATATAGTAGAGGGATTGAAGTCTAGTAGCAATGGCTCTAGAGGGTTTTCAATCCACAGCTAAGTCAAGAAGGCAAGGGTGGCTTACAGGAATTGAATGATGGGCAAGGTGGAAGCAGTGTAGGTCAAGATGTAGGGAGCAGTGGAGGTCAGGGTGTGGAGATTGGTGGTGAGGATGGTGAGGAGAGTTGTAAAGGTTTTGTCTTAGGGTTTCGATATTGGGTTTGTCTCTTTAAGGAGAAGCAAAAATCAATGAGCCTAGGGTTAAATTTCCTTTCTTTTTTAGGAAGACTTGTGGTTCCAGACCCTCTTGCAGATATGGCTACTTCCCATGGGGATTTTGCTCTTGTAAAATTTGATGGGGTTCATCTAGATATAGATATTATTCAAAAGTGGGCTCTGTTAAAATGGCATCCTAAGGGTTTTTTGGAGATTTTTGCATTACCTAAGGGCTTTTTCCTAGTTAGGCTCAGTGGTTTGGAGGATTTTTGGAGATTATTATAGGATTCTTCAAGGCGGTCCATGGTTATTTGGATGCAGAGATCTATTCCTAAGGAAGTGGGCACCTAATTTCAACCCTAAGTTCCAATGCATTGACCAAGCTCCTGTGTGGGTTCACCTTCCTGGCCTTCTTTTATATCTTTGGTATGAGGAGATCCTAACCAAAATCGTAAGTGAAATAGGAGATATGCTGGAAATAGATCCTATTACCATTTCTAGATCTAGGTTTTTGTACGCTAGATTTTGTGTTAATGTTATGCTTGATAAGGACCTTATGAAGTCAATTGAAATTGAGTCTAAGTTTGGGTTTTGGACCCAACCTTTGGAATATGAGAACATAGTTGGGAAATTCTTGGTATACAAGAAGTTTGATCATCCCAACTTCACTTGCGCTATGTTTCAAAAATTTGATAAAGGAAAAAAGGCTTGGGAAAGGAAGCAGACCCCAAATCCAAGTTTTCTGGCATTTGAATTAGAAGTAGATATAAAAGGGGTTCATGGTGCTCCTAAGGAGTTTATTCCCACAAAAATCTTGGTTGTTGGTGCAATTGAATGCCTTGTCATAGATGAAATTTATGGATAGTGCTTAGAGAAAAAAGAAGATTGCTCTAAATTTGTTAGGGTTTTTCTAAACGTTGGTGGGCATTCCAAGGGTGAATAGGTGAATACAAATAAATTTGTTGTATTAGGTGAGTTTTTGCATTCTGGTCTTGAGGCTAGGTTGGATGCTATTCCAGATAAAGGAGTGGAGATCATAGATTGTTAAGGGGATCAACTGCCTTCTGCTCAGGCTTCTTTTGAGATGTTTTTAGGAGCAGCTACCCCTATTTTGTATAATAAGAGGGTTGATGCCCCTCTTGATAAGGAAAATATGAAGTTGTCATGAAGTCTCTTTGGGATTTAGAAGAAGGAGAGATTTCTACAAATGCTTTGGACAGAGAATTAGAGGAGGTCTTGTCTTCCTCGGAGGAAGATGACTTTCAAGAAGTTCTAAACAAGAAAAAGATGAAACTAAAGAATATAGCTCAGTAGCAACAACTTCTTCCTCAATCAATAGAAGCAAGCAATAAGGGAACAATTGGATCTATTGGCCCATCAAAAATACCCAAAAAACAATGAATCTAAGTTGTGGAAAGGGGCCAAGAAGACCAAAAAAAATTGAGGTGCTCTTAAATAAAATAGCTCAATATGTGGATAATGGCTCCTAGCCTACATTACCTTTGAGTGGAGGGAAGGCTCCACAATACTTGAAGTAATGAAGATTATCTCATGGAATATTCGAGGTCTGCATGCCCCAACTAAACAAAGAATGCTAAAAAAAATTAGAAAAAGTTTCAAGCCTGATATTCTTTTATTACAAGAAACTAAGATGGGTGATGAGGATTTTGATAGATTACGAAAGTTTGTTTGGAAGGGGTGTGAAGGTATGAGTATGTCTGCTTGTGGTTCTTCCAAAGGTTTGTGGATGCTCTGGAATCATGATTTTGTGGAGGGCAAGCTCATTCATCAAGTTAATAGATTATCTTCCTTTTTATTTTGTTGTAAAAAAATAAAATTTCTTATATTTCTACCAATGTGTATGCTCCTAATGTTGCTATGGATAGAAGGAAACTATGTGTTGACTTAAAAGCCCTTGGTTCTTCATTTGACCTACCATGGTTACTTGCTGGTGATTTTAATTCCATTTTTCTCCCTAGTGAGAAACTTGGAGGATCGGATATTTTTTTGGATAGTATAGAAGAGTTTGGTGAGTTCTTGACCTTCATGGGACTAGTAGATATTAATTTGCGAGGTTCTAAATTCACTTGGTCCAACTAAAGAAGTGGTGGGGGTTTGATTCAATATATGATTGATAGGTCCCTTGCTTCAGTGAGTTGGCTTACCATGGTTCAAGATTTCTCTTTGAGGACTTTACCGAGAATTGCTTCTAACCACAATCCATTACTGTTATAATTCATGGAGGAGAAACACTCAAAATGTTATCCTTTTAGATTTGAGACATTGTGGCTTTCTCATTTAGATATTGAAGGCTTAATTAAGGCTTGGTGGAATACAAATTTCTATGGCACTAAGATGTTCCAAGTGGTCAAGAAGCTAAAAATCATAAAAGCTAACTTGAAGAGGTGGAATCAAGAGGTTTTTGGGAACCTCTTCCATAGGAAGCAAAAAATATTTCAAGATTTGCAGGAAATTGAGGAAAAAGGCCAAAGTGAAGGTTGGTCAGAGGATTTGGCCAAAAAAGAGTAAACTACTCTTGCAGAATTTCGTAATATTCTTACCAATGAGGATTCTTTTTTAGGATAAAAGTCTCGAGCTATGTGACTTAAGGAGGGGGATAGGAATACCAAGTTTTTCCACCTCTCAACATTGAAACATGGGAGTGCTAACAAAATAATATAAATTACATTGGATTCTATTGAATGCCTTAAAGCAAGATTTGTTTTCTAGAGACAAGGAGTTAGATGGGGATGCTTCAGAGGAACTTCTCAGGAACATTCCCCAGGTGGTGAAAACTGATATGAATAATGCTTTGAATACCCTATTTTATAATGATAAGATTAGGACCAGTATATTTAGCATGAATAAGGACAAAGCACCTAAGCCGGATGGGTTCCCTGCTGGTTTTTTTAGAGGTTTTGGCACCTTCTTGGTTTAGATATTTTGGAAGCCTTAAGAGAATTCCAATCTTCTTCCTCCTTGTTGCAGGCATGGAATACTACCTTTATTATTTTGATTTTGAAGAAACATGGTGCCTCTTCTCTAAAGGATTTTAGACCTATCAGCTTATGCAATACCCTATATAAGTTGCTTACTAAGACACTTGCTAATAGGTTGAAAAGGCTTCTTCCTATCTTGATTTCTCCTCTTCAAGGTGGTTTTGTTCATGGTAGGTAGATTTTGGATGGGATCATTACAGTTCATGAGACTACATTTTATGTCCAAAAGCAAGTTGGCTAGAATGCTTCTTAAACTTGATATGCAAAAGGCTTGTGACAAGGTATTCTAGGAGTTCCTTAACAAGGTGTTGCAGAAATTTGGCTTTGGGGATCTATGGAGGAAGTGGATTAGAGTTTGTATTTCCTCTCCAAAATTTTCTATCATCATCAATGGGATACCGAGTGGTTTTTTTGGGGGTCAAAGAGGTATTAGGCAAGGTGATTCCTTGTCTCCATATCTTTTCATTTTGATGGTTGAAGCTTTAGGAAGATCGATTCTTGCTCTACCTTGTCCTCTAAGATTAAGGGCATTAGGCCTGCTGGTATTGTAGAGGCATTTTCTTGTCAACAATTTGTAGATGACATTGTACTTCTTGGGGAGGCTACTTTGAGAGAGGCTAAGGCATTCCTAATATTTTGCAGTTGTATGAGAAAGCTTCCAACCAACAAATTAACTTCCATAAAATTCAAATATTTTTTGTGAATACTAGGGGGTAGCTTCAACATAGAATTGCAGGGATTTTTGGTTGTGGCATTGCTAACCTTCCTTCTTTATAACTAGGTATGCCATTGTCAATTGGGAGGATGAAAGAGGATTTGTGGTCTCCTGTGTTGGATGGGATTCAACGTAAGTTAGTGTTGGACATTTTGAGCTCATTTAGTTGTCATTTATGTCAAGGTGAGAAGTTGTCATTGATGCCAAAGTGAACACATGAAGTTGTCATTAATACCATGGAGTACACCGTCCTTGACACCAGAAGCAATGCGAAGAGTTGAAGAAAAGTTGTCAAAATATTATTTTATAAGGGTTTTTATTAAAACCATGGTGGCAGAATAATTTTCATAAAATCAGTGGAGTACAAATAAAGGTTTAAATTTTATCTCAAGGAGGCTTTAATTTTTATTAAAGTCAAAGGTTTATAAATATTATTTATAAAATTTAAATTCTTTTAGAATTTAAATAATTATAAATTATAAAGTTTATAAAAGCACCAACATCGTCAAAACTAGTGGAACGCCGACGTCTATGTCATATGGTGAAATTCGTATATAAATGTTATGCCAAAGGGGCATTCAACTTACCCTTCATCGATTAATTCATGCGACAGAGAAATGAGTAATTCGTGCAATCATTGAGGAAGAAGATAAATTCCATGTTGTCTTTTAGCACTAGGAAGAAGACAAAATGAGAGTGCTTAAGGCCTCACTCCCATTGGATAGGGTGGTCCATTGGCAGTGTGCGTTTTGCGAGAGCGTTGGGAGTGGAAGTGACCACGATTGATTCGTGTGGATATTGTTGGCATGTTTGTCTTGAGCGCTACGGAGGAAAAAATTTTGGCACGCGCTCATTTAGAGTGCTAGGCTTAGAAGAAATAGCATGAGGTGCTCTTCATATTCCAAGCGTGCTTCTAGCACACGCGGTGTACAAGCCCACAACTAGGGTTCATGAGGAGGCAGTGATTGAGGGTTCGAATCCCATAAGTGGCAAAGGTATTTTTGTTAAATAATTTTTTATTTGCCTAATGTTTTTCCTAAGGTAAAAAGGGAGTTATAAGGGTAAATGAAAAGTTGCTTGCTTGGTAATTGATTTATGTTATTGGAGTTATAAGGAAAGTGGATTTGATTTTTGCCAAAGTTCTTCTTGCCATTAAAATTTAATTAAAGAGGTTTTTGAGTTAAATTTTGGTGGATGTTAAATTTATTTTAATTGGGAGATTATAAGGTGTTATTGGAAAAATATTTTATGTATGTTGATGGTTGTTTTTATAGATGGAGTGATAAGGTGTAATTGAGTTTTTGTATTACATTGTGAGAAATATTTATCTTCTAACCCCTTCGATTTTGGCAAAGAAGTGGTTGTGATTATGACAGATATTTGAGACTCCTTTATCATCAAATAAAAAGGTATGGGCACATTCTTCCATAGTTGAGTTGATTGATTGGTTTTCTGAAAATAAGTTTGGAGTGAAAAGGATTTAATTAGGGCTTCCTTATTGAGTGTGTTTGAGTTAATGCTTCAAGGTTTTCTGGGATAAAGAGTTTTTATGTGAACCTTGTTTTATAAGCATTGTTGTTGAAGCCATTGGTTGTGAGAAGAACTTGAACTAGGGTTTGAGTATCATTGCTATGTGAAGATTGTTTTATAAGCATTGTTGTTGAAGTGAGTTGTTGAGCAAAGAACTTGAACTAGGGTTTGAGTATCATTGCTATGTGAGGATTTTTTTATAAGCATTGTTGTTGAAGTGAGTTGTTAAACAAAGAACTTGAACTAGGGTTTGAAAATAATATGAGTATCATTTTTATGTGAGATTTGTTGATGAGCATTGTTGGAAACATTTTGAGTTGGTGTTTATATGCTTGGACTAGGGTTTGTGAGAAAGGGGTGTTTTATTGAGTGATTGGTTGAGTAAAATTGGTTGAGCCTAGTCAAGTGGATGTGTGAAGTGATTGTTCAAGTTCCATAAAACAAACTATTCTATATTATGAATTGATTTGAGAAAGTGATTGAGCATTGAGTTGAATTTGAAGCATATTGAGTCTCTAACAATTATCCTTATGTTTCTAAGAGAGTGATTGAAAGTAATTGAGCATTGTGATAAGTGTAGAACATATTGAGTCTCTAACAATTCTCTTTATGTTTCTATGAGATTGGACAAGTTCTGTGTGGACTTGTTGAGCAGATTTGAGGTAAGTCTTTGAGGAGACTTGTGGAATGATTTTGTGTGAGCTTTTGTGGAAGCTTACAATACATATTTGGATAAGTTCTTGAGAGGACTTATTGAGCATATTTGAGCAAGTTCTAGAGAGGACTTGTAGAGCATATTTGAGCAAGTTCTAGAGAGGACTTGTAGAGCATATTTGAGCAAGTTCTAGAGAGGACTTGTAGAGCATATTTGAGCAAGTTCTAAAGAGGACTTGTAGAGCAGATTTGAGCAATTTCTAGAGAGGACTTGTGGAGAAAATTTGGACAAGTTCTAGAGAGGACTTGTGGATAGATTAGTGTGAGCTTTTGTGGAAGCTTACAAGGCAGATTTGAGATAAGTCTTTGAGAAGACTTGAGAGCAGAGTTGATTGATTTGTTCAAACCTTGAGTTAAGGTTTGGGGCAGATCCAATAGAGTTGAGTCAAGCCTTTAGTTAAGGCTTGAGGATAGAGATCGAGGATAGATTTGTGCTAGATCGAAGGACTATGTTTAGTGGAAATTTGAGAGTAGAGATTGGTGTAGATTTGAGGATAGGTTTGTGCTAGACCAGATACAAATATTGAGCAGAGTTGTACTAGATTGAAGGACTATGTTTAGTACAGATTTGAGACAGAGCTTTGGAGATGACAAAACAAAGAGGACAGTAGTCTCTAGTGGATATAGATCCATTAGCCAGGACAATGAGGACAGGTCTTCTAAGTGGGTACAAGAGTCTTTAGTGGAGAGAGATCCACAAGCCAGTGTAGTGCAGGCAGTAGTCTTCTAGAGGATCACCAGCCAGAGCAGAGGAGAAGGAATTCTCCTGTATGGATAGAGATCCATGAACTTGATTTAGGGGATTTGTGTCTCCTTTGGATAGAGGTCCATAAACATTGTAATAGGGAAAGGATTCCCAAGAGATTTATTGAGAAAATTTTAGTTAAAGATTTTCTCCGTGGAGTAGCCCACATTGGGTGAACCACATAAATTATGGTGTCTCTATTGTGTATGGTGATTTGTGCATTGCTTTTATTACTGTTGTTGATATTGCTATCTATACATTGCATAATATTAATTTAGAAAGAAAAGTAAAAAGTGGTCTTATACTGTTCACCCCCCTCTCAGTATAAGCTTGTGTTCTTCAATTGGTATCAAAGCGGGTTCCTTCATAAGAGTTTAACAACTTGAAGGAAAAGCTAACAAGAACACAATGGATTCTAAGAATGTGTCCTCAAATAATTCAGCACCAGTATTTGATGGAAGTGACTATATATATTGGAGTACGAGAATGAATATTTATCTGATGGTACTTGGCAATGAAATTTGGGAAGTAGTTGATATTGGATACGATCCTTTAATAAATCCTCCTATAGATAAGGAAGGTAAGCTCCTACAAAATTACAATTCAAAAGCAATAAATGCACTTTTGAGAGGTTTGCATAGAATAGAGTCTATGAAATTTATGCATTGTCAAACTACAAAAGAAATGTAGGATAAACTGCAAAATATATATGGAGATAAAAGTATCAAGAAAGCAAAGATACGAAATATCAAAGGATAATTTGAAGCATTACGAATTAAGGATGAGAAAAATATTAGTACTTATCTACTTTGAATTGATGAGGTTGTTAATGATATGCAAGGACTTGGAATGAAGATTTATGAATCAGATGTTTGTGATAAAGTCTTAAGAACTCTTCCAAAAATATTTAGTGAAAAGGTTTCTACTATAGAAGTTTCAATGGATGGTGATTCTTTGACAAGAGATATGTTGCTTGGTATGCTTACAACATTTGAGATAAGAACAAAATATCATATTCCCCATAAGGAAGTAGCCTTCAAAGCAATCAAGAAGACAAATGGTAAGAAGTCAGAATCAAGCAATGAGTCATCCAGTGATGAAGAATCTAATTATGGTAGAAGAGATAAGGATTCTAGAAGATCCAAAGATCTAAAATCTGTTAAATATTTCAATTGTGGAAAGTATAGACATTTTGCAACAAATTGTCAAGAAGCTAAGAATAACAATGGTGAAGAAAAATAGGATCACGGGAACAGGGAATCATAAAGATACGGACACTAGAAGAAAAGCAAGGATGGATAAAGCAGACAAGGAAAGAAGTTATTTCAAATACAAAAGAGGAGCTACTATGCGGATAAGGCAAGTAAGTACTCAAGTGATAGTGATGCTAGTTTTTTAGATAATGATAGAGATAAGTCCTTTTATGATTGAAGAAAAATAACAAGTTAAGAAAATGACTCCAGTAATTCTCAAGTATTTTAGATGTGGTAACTTTGGACATCTTGAAGATAGTTGTACAAGGGATGGTTATAGTTTCAGTGATGATGAATATGAAGATACACTTGAAGGACCATAAGAGAATATTCTAATGGCACTAGAAGAACGAAAAGATGATCCTACAGAAGACAAGCCAATAGAAAATAAAGATGTGAACAAAGGTAAACAAATAGAGGAATATTCAGAAAAGGATGGATATGATCTCAAGGGAGAACTTATTTATGCTCTTGACACGGTAAAGAAGGTAATAAAGCAACACTCTAAACTTGAAATTCATTTTCAAGAATGTGATGAAGAGAGAAGATTGCTTATAGAGGATTTAGAAAAATCAAACGCTAAGGCAAAAACGTTCAAGGATAAGTTAGAAGCAAAGATCTTAGAATGTGAAAAGTTATCACAAGAAGTGACACTACTAAGAGAATATTTAGAAGACTCCAAGGTCAAGCTCAAAGGGTTCAAAAATAACTCAAAAAACTTGGATAAGTTCATCAAGATACAAAAGCCTACATCAAGAAAAATAGGTCTTGGATTTGAAAAAGTTCAAAAGAAATGGGAAGGAAAGTCAACCTCAAGTTTTGGAGGAGAAGATACTTTAGATGAAGACACTTCAACAGAAGGTAATGTAAGAGAAAGTGAGACATCTGAGGATGATTTGAACAAAAATTTCAACAAGGATAGGAGCAATGCACAAAGAAGATACAGATGGAACAACAATCAGAATAGGTCAAGAGAGACTAAGAGACCAATGAGGTCAAGAAAAGGAAACTTAAATGGAAGATATTTTTCATGTCACAGGTTTGGACACATGGCTTCACAGTGCAAGATACATGAAATATAGGAATATGGTAACAAATAACTTTTCCATGGGTATTGCTACTTATGTAATCAGTTTGGTCACAAGGCAATGAATTACAGGGTTCATGACAAAAGAGGATATGGCTTCACTAGGAGAAATCCTAAGACATTTGCACCTCTAAGGAATAATAACATAAATTGTTATAAGTGCAATAATTATGGTCACACAACAAAGTGGTGTAAAGCAAACATTACAGAATCAAGTATGGACAGGAATGGGAACAGGAACATGGATATGAACAGGAACAGGAACATGGATATGAACAAGAACAGGAACAAGAACAAAAATAGGAATAGGAATAGGAACATGAATATGAATAGGAATAGAAACATGGACAGGAATGTAGACATGGACAAGAACATGGATATGGAAAGAAACAGTCAGAGGAATAAGAAGGATCAGATAAGAAGAAGAGAGGATAAAGGTAAAGAACAGTGCTTTTTGGGAGTATAAATACTCCCACTCCATAATTAACCACCTCAAGAGGAGGTGGGGGAGGGGCTAAGCTAAGAGGCTCATTCTTAGCCCCAATCCCCAAAGATGACCCTTTGCCATTTATGTCTAAGGGGGAGAGATTTGGTATTTGAGAGAGCATTGAGCCAGGGGAAGCAATGTCCCAAGGGGAGGAGAACAAAGGGAAGGCCAAGTTTTTGGTAAAAAGAATTTGGGTTGCCATCAATGACAAAGGGGAGATTATTAGACATTTTGAGCTCATTTAGTTGTCATTGATGTCAAGATGAGAAGTTGTCATTGATGCCAAAGTGAACACATGAAGTTGTCATTAATACCATGGAGTACACCATCATTGACACCAGGAGCAATGCGAAGAGTTGAAGAAAAGTTGTCAAAATATTATTTTATAAGGGTTTTTATTAAAACCATGGTGGCAGAATAATTTTCATAAAATCAATGGAGTACAAATAAAGGTTTAAATTTTATCTCAAGGAGGCTTTAATTTTTATTAAAGTCAAAGGTTTATAAATATAATTTATAAAATTTAAATTCTTTTAGAATTTAAATAATTTTTAAATTATAAAGTTTATAAAAGCGTCAACATCATAAAAACTAGTGGAGCACCGACATCTATGTCATATGGTGAAATTCGTATATAAATGTTATGCCAAAGGGGCATTCAACTTACCCTTCATCGATTAATTCATGCGACAGAGAAATGAGTAATTCGAGCAATCATTGAGGAAGAAGACAAATGTTGTGTTGTCTTTGAGCGTCAGGAAGAAGACAAAACGAGAGAGCTTAAGGCCTCACTCCCATTAGACAGGGTGGTCCATTGGCAGCGCGTATTTTGCGAGAGCGTTGGGAGTTGAAGTGACCACGATCGATTCACATAGAATTTGTTGGCGTGTTTGTCTTGAGCGCTATGGAGGAAAATGTTTTGGTACGCACTCGTTTAGAGCACCAGGCTTAGAAGAAAGAGCACGATGTGCTCTTAATATTCCAAGTGTGCTTCTAGCGCATGTGGTGGACAAGCCTGCGGCTAGGACGTACGAGGAGGCAGTGAGTGAGGGTTCGAATCCCATAAGTGGCAAAGGTATTTTTGTTAAATAATTTTTTATTTGTCTTATGTTTTTCCTAAGGTAAAAAGGGAGTTATAAGGGTAAATAAAAATTTTCTTGCTTGGTAATTGACTTATGTTATTGGAGTTATAAGGAAAGTGGATTTTTTGCCAAAGCTCTTCTTGACATTAAAATTTAATTAAAGAGGTTTTTGAGTTAAATTTTGGTGGATGTTAAATTTATTTTAATTGGGATATTATAAGGTGTTATTGGAAAAATATTTTATGTATGTTGATGGTTGTTTTTATAGATGGAGTGATAAGGTGTAATTGAGTTATTGCATTACATTGTGAGAAAGATTATCTTCTAACCCCTTTGAGTTTGACAAAGAAGTGGTTGTGATTGTGACAGATATTTGAGACTCCTTTATCATCAAAGAAAAAGGTATTTGCACATTCTTCCATAGTTGAGTTGATTGATTGGTTTTCTAAAAATAAGTTTGGAACGAAAAGGATTTAATTAGGGCTTCCTTATTGAGTGTGTTTGAGTTAATGCTTCGATATTTTCTAGGATAAAGAGTTGTTATGTGAACCTGGTTTTATAAGCATTATTGTTGAAGCCATTGGTTGTGAGAATAACTTGAACTAGGGTTTGAGTATCATTGCTATGTGAGGATTATTTTATAAGCATTGTTGTTGAAGTGAGTTGTTGAGCAAAGAACTTGAACTAGGGTTTGAGTATCATTGCTATGTGAACTTGAGAGTAGAGATTGGTGCATATTTGAGGATAGGTTTGTGCTAGACCATATACAGATATTGAGCAGAGTTGTACTAGACCGAAGGACTATGTTTAGTATAGATTTGAGACAAAGCTTTGGAGATGACAAAACAAAAAGGACAATAGTCTCACCAGTGGATAGAGATCCATTAGCCAGGACAGTGAGGACAGGTTTTTTGAGTGGGTACAAGAGTCTTTAGTGGAGAGAGATCCACAAGCCAGTGCAGTGGAGGCAGTAGTCTTCTAGAGGATCACCAGCCAGAGTAGAGGAGAAGGGATTATCCTGTGTATAGAGATCCATGAACTTAATTTAGGGGATTTGTGTCTCCTTTGGATAGAGGTCCATAAACATTGTAATAGGGAAAGGATTCCCAAGAGATTTATTGAGAAAATTTTAGTGAAATATTTTCTTCGTGGAGTAGCCCACATTGGATGAACCACATAAATTGTGGTGCCTCTATTGTGTGTGGCGATTTGTGCATTGCTTTAATTACTGCTGTTGATATTGCTATTTATACATTGCATAAAATTAATTTGGAAAGAAAAGTAAAAAGTGGTCATATACTGTTCACCCCCCCTCTCAGCATAAGCTTGTGTTCTTCAGTTAGCTGGGTGGAAAGGTAATCTCTTAAGCCAAGCAGGTAAGTTGCAATTGCTTCAAGCTACCCTCCAAATCATTCTCATCTATTACATGTCTCTTTTTAGAATGCCCTTCAAAGTAAGGAGGGGGATTGACCATATATTTAGGAGATTTCTATGGGATAGGGTGGAGGATAAATAGAGGATGTCCATTGTCTCTTGGGATAGGGTTTGCTCTTCTAGGAAAGAAGGTGGTCTTGGGATCAAAAATTTGTTGTTGTTCAATAAGGCGTTGATTGCAAAAATAGCTTGGAGATTATGTGTTGAGGAGGACCATATGTGGAAAGATATTATGAGAGGTAAGTATTTGGAAAATCACATTCCTTTTTTTAGAAATGTTGCTCCTCCTAAGGGCCCTATGATCTAGAATGGTTTCATGGGGATTAGAAGTTTGGTTATAGAGGGTATGTGGTGGCAGATTGGGAATGGTAAGGATGTGTTATTTTGGGAGGATACTTGGACTCTTCCTTAACCTCTCTTTCTTAGTCATGATTTTTATGAGTTTAAGGTTCCTTTGTCACTGAAATATGGAGAAAAAGTAAGATTACATAATCATTACTAATGGCAAGAGGATTTGTAAGCATTTGAATTTATATACAATGGATCTTTAGATCCTTTAGAGTTTGGCAATTTTGAACATGTTGCTACAACAATACTTTCTTCCTCAACAGAATGACAGGGATTTCCTTCTATGGACTAATTTTCCTAAAGGTCTTTTTTCTGTCAAGACTGCATATAAGGCCTAATCATTGTCTAGGGGAGGATCCTTTTCAATAGAAAGGATTTGGTATCCTCATTTGATCCCCAAGATTGCATTTTTTTTTGTGGTTGTGTCTGTAAAACATAATTTTGATTGTTGATAATTTATGTAAGAAAGGATTCCATCTTCCCAATATTTGTCTCTTGTGTTCTAGGGACACCAAATCTGTGGATCTTTTCATCCATTGTGATTTCTCAAATAAGGTGATGAATGCTTTATTGGATTTTTTTTTCCATAAAATGGATATTACCTCGAACTTTTAAGGAACTTTTCACTCAATGGAAATCCTCCTTCATCAGTCACAACATCACTAGGGTGTGGGATCTGGTTCTTCCTCATTTTTTATGGGGTATCTGGTGGGAGAGGAACAAAAGAATTTTCAAGGATATTACTAGGGATGAATCCTTTGTCTTTAGAAGGATTAAAGTTGCTATTGAGAATAACATGACTGTCTTTGATATTGGAAATGGTAGGGAGGAAGTTGTGGAGAAAGAGGTTGTTATTAGTTATAATATGAATCTAGAGAATTATGCTTCTGTATCCACTATTCAAAAAAGTTTGGCTACTAGATGACATAAACCAACTAAAGGGTGGGTCATTCTAAACTTTGATGGGGTTACCAAAGGTAATCCTCAGAGGGCTAGTGGAGGGAGTGTTGTCAGAAATGATAATGATGAGGTCATTTGGGCTTACGCTGAAGATTATGGTATTCAAACCAACCACCTAGCTAAAGCTAAGGCTATTTTCTCGGGTGTTCACTAGGTTTTTGAGAGGGGCTTCAAAAGACTTCTCATTCAAGGTGACTCCTTGAACATCATTCGGGATCTATAGGTTGGAAAGACTGACAATTGTTTCATCATGAATATTATTAAGGACACATCAAAGATTCTGGAAGGTATGTTAGAAGTTAAAATTGAGCATATTTATAGGGAAGGTAACCAGGCTATTGATGTTATGGTTAATTTGGGGGTGGATAGTGACCAGTTCAAAATTTGGGAAGACAACTTCCCTTAGCAGTTAATGACAATTGTTGCTTTGGAAGCATTGGATCTACCTGTCTAGTAGGCCTTTTTATTATATTTTTGCTTGGATGAGATCTCATTTGTGTTCTAGTGATCCTCTCTTTGGGGGATCTTTTTTGGGGGGCTGGTCCTTTTGCTCCCTGGTGGTTACCATTTTCAAGGAATATGCTTGGTGTTTCACCTTCATCCTTGCTCTTTGAGTTTGGAGTTTTGTTATCTGCATATTGATGTATTTACTACCCTTCCAATCTTATGCAAAAATAGAGCAAGATCATTGGTGTCTCTAAAAGAAAGTTGAATAAAAATTCTCCTTTATGCCCTGTTGAGTGGTGGGCTAGTCTTTGTTTTAGGATGGTTGTTTTAGTTTAATTTTTGTTTCTTTTGGTATTGGAGGCTGACCTGTGCTTAGTTATTCTTATCTTTCTCAGCCTCCTCTAATGTAAAAGGTTTTGGAACCTTTCAAAACCCTATTTTTTCACCATTAATAAAAAAATAAAGGTCTAAAGGTCAAAAATTATATCAATGTCAACAACAACCCTGTTTGGGGTTGTTATTTCAAAAATATGAAAATATATTGGATAACTCCATCAACATTGAAAGAATTTTTTTTAATTAGTTAAATATGGGTTTTTATCAAGGATCCCAAAACCTGATTACATTGAAACGTGAATACATCAAAAGGAAAATATCCAAGGAAGGACAACTAGATAGGCTTGAGGAAAGCCAAAAGGAACTAAATCAGGAAAGCGCCAAAGTAACAGATTAATGAAGTGTTGTATTAATTATTTCAAAACTAAAGCATTATATATTCTATGGAAGATTGGTTTGTCATTATTTGTTGAAATTTATGTTTTGAGAGGAATAATAGAATAACTCCATCAACATTGAAAGAATGAATGAAGTGTTGGATTAATTATTTCAAAACTAAAGCATTATATATTCAATGGAAGATTGGTTTGTCATTATTTGTTGAAATTTATGTTTTGAGAGGAATAATAGAATAACTCCATCAACATTGAAAGAATTAATGAAGTGTTGGATTAATTATTTCAAAACTAAAGCATTATATATTCTATGGAAGATTGGTTTGTCATTATTTGTTGAAATTTATGTTTTGAGAGGAAAAATAGAATTTTTAAAAATAAATCTCAAAATCATACCCAACTGTAAAACCATATTATTGATGGCTTTTAAGCCTTAATACTTAAAAAAAACATAAGTTAAATATCACAAGATCGAATATAATATAGCTACAATACAATAAGATCACAATAATAATGTAAGTAGATTAATATGAGCAAATTAATATGTATATCAAAGCTAATAATATATCAACTAAAAATTCAATAATAAGAAGTAATATGAATGTAAATAGCCTGAATCATACATGTACTAAGCATGTATAGCAAATTACAATATTAATTGCTCAAAATGTATGCAATCTTTATTGATCTTCTCTCTCTTACAAATATGATAAGAACTTGCTATTTTCTTTGTAATGTAACATCATGTGAAATATCCTTATGGAGTATATATCCATAGTAGTATGACTCTTTGGATACTTGACTATTCCTTTCTATATGCCAAGTCTCATGACTCTTGGCTTCTCTACTTGACACTTGCATACTTGATGAACACTTGACTCTATATTGTATGCACACCTATACATGACTCTTACACTTCCATAACTTGCACACTCTAACCTAAGACACTTGTGCACATAGACTCAACTTACACTTGCACACTAACTCACATGACACTTGTGCATTTTTTGCACATTCACACTTAAATAAAGGGAAATATAATTCACCCTCTAAACTATGACTCAACCCTAATCTACTATTTACAAGATGTACTATGAAGATACCATAGGGGTAGTCCGTGGGTCTAGGTGGATTGGTAAGTTGGGGCGCTTACCGAGAGGAGACCTAGGTTCCAATCCCACGAGCTTGCCCATGCACAGACAGTAGCCCAGATCCGATTCCTCTGAGTGGTGCGCCAGATTGATGATGACGATGCAACCCTTGTGCGTCCGACGGTCCCCATCTCACACCGGGTTACCATGTACCGAGACGGTGGAAGTCCTGGGAGCCTTCGTAGATAGTTTGAACCCTACCAACTGTGCTGGTAGTTACTAAAAATCGTGATTGTAACCATTGCTTCTATATATATATAAAAGAAGATACCACGGGGTACATTAGCATGTACCAAATAATGTAATATACTCCAACAATTATTAGCTCTTGTATAAAATGTTTACACACATGGTGCTTATTATAAAAAGTTTGGAGTGTAAAAAAAAGGTGTTATTCTCTTCATTACAAGATTTGAATATACATGAAAAGATCATCTACAACAATAGATTTAACATAAAAGATTTGCTTCAATTTGTGGTAAAATATCTATAAATTAGGTTTACTAAGTTAATTTTCATGATGTTTTCTCATGAAATTAAGGAAAAGCTAGTAAAAAAGTGTTTTTTTTTAAACAACGAAGGTAAAATTATCTTCGTTCACTCAAAATCATATGGAACTTCAACTAACAACTAGATGGAAAGATTAGGGCACTTTTTAAAATTGTAAATGGAAAAAAGATGGAAATATATTTTAATTGAAGAGGATTTATAAATTATCATTAATAATAACAAATCTTTAAAAAAGGAAACTAGGTCGTGAGCCCATCATAATGTTGGTCTTGCTTTTGCTTTGAATGAAGTTCAAATATTAAAAGACAACTAGGAGAGGGAATTTTATCATTTAATAAAAATAATTAGGAATCTATTACAAAAACATAACAATTTGAAGAAGATAGAAAATAAAAATATATTATATAAAAAATAAATTAATTATAATTTAATTGACCACATAAAATATTATTATTTTAATATTTTAATAAAATAACCCCAAATTTAAATCACAACAAAAATATATTTAACTGTATAAATAAGCTTGTTTAAAAAATATATTTTAATAAAATACGCCAACAAATACATGTCATATTCAACTATTAACATTAACCAGATATGCATATTTAACCTAGTCAATTTTTTTGATAACCTCCTGTGATCTAGGGTTTCTAAACGAACACTCCATCTCATTACCGGATTCCTATCGTCATTTACATCTGCCTCGGTCATAGAGGGTGCTAAATTTACCAAGGCAATTAGCCAAAGGAAGGTTAGTCTGTCAGTTTCTGCAAGCTTAGGGTTTATGGATATACACATTGTGTCTATAATTAAAAGCAGCATACTGCATAGATGTTCCCAAGCCATATTTGTAGAGATGTTAAATTTGCCATGTCTTTGTCGTGTAAATTGTATTCCTTGAGCACGGAATTTGCAACATTTATTTTTAATTTACATAATTGTAAACAAAACCTTGCAGTTGATGATCATCGTGCTAACTGGCAATAGGAAACCTCACTCTGTTAATCACAGGCAATTGTGATTTATAACTATATTATAAAAAACAATATCTCTTTGTAGATCATAAGCGTGTACAAATAAACTCAATGTGAGTGACTCTCTGAACTCTGAACCCTAAACCCCATGGCCTAAACCTATGGCGGCAGGGTTGGTGAAAACATTGATCTTCATTTCTGGTTTATGTCATTGAAATTTGAGAATATGAAAATTGTCTGAAAGTGACATCCTGAACCTAAAACCTAAAACCCTAATAGAGCAGGGTTGCCAAAGACCTTGACTGTAATCTTTTAACAGTGGCAACTTCAGGTTAGGGGTTTCCTTATACTTGGAATTCTTACTGCCATTATGACTTAAGGTGGGCTTGCTAATGAATAATGCAGAGATAATGTCATGGTTGTTACCTCTTGAAGAGATCACTTTTAAAATAATGCTTAGGCTAGGGAAGCATTATGTGATTGTGGATCAAATTTTACAAAATAAAGGTGGTCAGAGGAAATTCCTGTCCGCTTCACTAATGCCCAACTCTTTGACATGGCAGTTTTGCCATCTTGGTATGAAAAAACAATGCACTTCTTATTGATAAAAGAAGATAATGAGCAAGGTAAGGATGTTAAGCTGATAAGTGCGCTGTGGTATATGATGGGATTACATCAAGTCCCTTGTCAGTGTGTCATGGGGTAGGAAAGTCCAAGCTAGTTTTAATTTTTCACATGATGCTTTAGGAAGAGGCCATGTGGGATCAGATTCCACTGTCAGGGAAATATTCCTAGTAAGATTATCATGGAGCACTTTGTTTGGGGGCTCCAAAGAATTGGGTAGGCGCAAATGCACCGAGAAATGGTTGAAAGCGACTTCATGCTCCTAATGGTCTAGAGGAGGGTTGGATTTTACAGACCCTTTCAGGAAACAAACTAGACCAAGGAGGTGCAGATACATAGTTATTTCCATACAGTACTTTATAAGGTGGGCTGAATATAGCCCTGCCCCATAACCTGTTGGGTCCAGACATATCCCGGATAGGACCTGATTTTTTGGACTCCCTGGATCTGTTGGATCCAGTCCAGAGTGTTTTTTAGTAAAAGAAATTTCCAATGTGATTTTGAGCTTTGCCTCTAAACTATTATAAATGTGTTTTTTTTTTAAATCATATTTTTAGTTATTTGTGTATATCTTGCATATTTAAGTGTTAATATCAACTATAGTATATCTTTTGGTTTCCCAAATCAGATATGACCTTTTTGTGTTTTGAAATTTCTAAAATTTCGTTTTTTGGTTCTTCTGTTCAAATCTGGATTTTTGTACCCTTTGACCTGGCCACTAGTACAACTAAAATCTTGTACTGGCAAATTATTTTGAGATTTGCTATATCCCTGCAACTTACAAGGAGGAGTGATAAATTCAATACAATGAATACTGGGGAGACACAGTCAGAAGAGCAATCTATTGTCCAGGAGAAGCAACATGAGGTGGAAATGAATGAGTGTCATTGTAAGGCCACGACATGTGAGATTGATATATAAAGGCTAAAAGGTAACATAAGAATTACCCACACTCTTTAACAAAATTCAAAAAATAGAAGTCGGAATTGGAGCAAAAGCTGGTAAAGGCCATGAATGAATCAAAAGAAACATGAAATGTCAAATGACAGATAGTGAGGCATAATGCCATGCAGACAAACTTAGGGATTCTTCTGAAAATCAGAGGCAGAAGAAAGCATCAGAAGTTGAAGTCCACTTCTGCTTCTGTGCAGCCTTCTCCAGCTTCTTTGACTTTTGTTCCCATGTTGCCTCGAGAATCTTCTTTGGCATGCTCTTCTGATATGTCTACGACCTTGGGTGAGTGCAGATGCACACCAAAGGGGGAGATGGAATTAGAGTCAATTTTGTTATCATATGAGTTATCATTTTACATAATCATTGATAGTTGAAATTCAATGATAAAGAAACCAATGCACATGTAGTGTGAAATACTTGTATGATTAATTAAATTTTTAGTTATGGTAGGTGGTAACCTAGAGATGCATAGTTCATTGTGACTTCCATGTGTGAGTTGGATTTTACAGAAACCCCAGAACATGGTCAGCTAATCTCATTCATCGCGACCCAGAACTCCAGCCCCCAGTTCTGAAGGACAAGAACAAGCACTAGCTTATCAATTGAAAAGTGGGAGAGGGTATTAATTCTGTTTAAAAGTTTTAGAGAGGGATAGCAAGAAGTTCTAAAGCTGTTATAAGGATAGAGAGCCAACTACTAGATTTATATTACCGTCTGGTAGTAACTTAACAAAGAAGGCTTAACAGCTCAAGGAAATAAAGAGCCAGACTGAGGGTTTCAAGAGGGTAAAGTAAGGTTTTCAAGAGCTTTCTCAGTTGAGGGTTGATCTCTTCTTTATAGTTTTGGGACCCCAGAGAATCAGGAGAGATCAGGAGGTTGAGATGAACCTAGTTGCATCTCTTTAGTCTTATGAGGCAATTGCCAGTGTGGTTGGCCTTAGAGAGAGCCTTGTTTTGTAACTTGTCACTGACAAAGCAAGGGACATATTGCCTTCCAGAATTGTTAAATAAAAGTCAACATGTTACTTTCTGCCTAACTTGCAAAAAATTCTTTGTAAGATTAAATTTAAATATTATCTGTTTCACTAATTGACCTGGTTTATGGATAAATTTTGAGGCTGCTCAAAATTTTACAATCAGCATAGTTACACTATTATTTCTGATGTTCATATTATAGCACTTTGATCAGTAATAGCTTGGAAAAAGCTGGATACATTCTTTTTAGATTTTCAATCATTGTTTCATATTGCTCAACAAGCTCAATCTTGTAAAATATTGTTTAATTGGTTATATTGGATTGAAATGGGTCCCACCCCTATTACATTGTGACCACATAGTGATATTACAACAACATTTTCGGCAATTATGCAAGTATTACCTAGCAAGATTCAAACTTGGGTATCCTTGAAAGTCGGGCAATGTAACCAGTTAAGCACAAGCCATTTGATTGCTAGGTGTAATTTTATTTATTTATTTTTTATATTGGTTATATGGGATTGAAATGGGCCCCACCCATATTACACCATGACCATATATTGGAATTACAACAACAATTTTTGGCAACTGTGCATGCATCATCTGTAAAATTCGAACTTGGGTCTCCTCCTTGAAAGTCAAGGAATTTAACTGGTTGAGCACATGCCATTTAATGCCATAAAAATTATCAATTTGTGAAAGAGGAATCAATTTTATTTATTGAAAAATTCCATCATTTTACTATGGTCTCATAGTGATTAATGAAATTTCACTGTATGAACAGTTGTTGCGATCAATCTTTTGTTTATTCACTTGACCTACAATGTTTACCAGCCTTCCAGACTTATTGGCTTGAAACAACCAGAAATACAAGATTTAGTACAAAAACAAGCCCTTAAATGAATTTGGACCTCAGATCATCAAGAGGGACCAAGGGGATTGATGCTTTCCTATCTAATTTGTCATTCCTATGCCTCATTATAAAGGAAACAATCTAGGATATCAGAAAATCTTTCAAATTCTGACATGTGCTCCCTTTAAGGGATTCCTGAACACCATATGCCCCTAACTATTGCAGAGAATGCATGAGCCATAGAATTGGCTCGTAACCAAACTTAAATTTTGTGGGTGGTACATGGTGACTTTATGGAAGAGACTAGGTCTAATGAATTACTTATTCTTAGATTTATTGTCTAGTACATAGAATTGAAATCTTCATTACTTTTTAAAGCTTTATTAAGCATATAAATTGATCTACTTTCTAACATATCCTCTTCTTTATATACCCTAACCATAGAAATAGTTATTAGAATCAATATTACACATGTTTGGTTCTTAATCTAAATGCATTGATAGTCTCACCCTGGTCATTATTAATTTTTGAAATGGCTGCCTTGCAGGTTTTAAGCATTTTGGCTATTGTGGTCATGCACAATCCAAAATGAAGTGAGTGATTACTAATTAAGGAAGACCAATTTTACAGGTATGCAGTATTGGTTGCTACTCCAGAATTCTGGGGCAGTGTGATGAGAAAATCAATGTATAGAGAAAAAGATAAAGCATATTATTCTCTCTTTCGTGATATGATATGCTGTATGCTCCTTTCAACAGGCAATATGGCATCAGTCAACTACTTTCCCTGCCGTTTGCCTATCTGATTTAATGTTAATAGTGGCAGAGTTGTTTGAGGGAAGATTATTATTGCTGTTATCCCTGCATTCTGAGTATAGTCTCTGAGTGTTACAATATAGTTTGGTCTATTTGTGTGAGAACAGGTTAATTCTTCTTTGATCTCTTTGTTTTGCTACTGGGTTATGAAACTCTCATTAAGTGCAAATATGGTCACTGAATGGCTTGATGTGTTGGTTGTGCTTGCTTCTTTTAATGTCATGTACAGTCAAAAGTTGTTCACAACGGTAAGATTTTAGGGATATGTCCCTTCATTAGTACTTCGTTTCTTCTCCATTGACAGTGATATTCATCCAAAGAAAAGTTGGAGCTTAGCTGACACAAAGTGAGGTTATGGAGGTGATAAATTTTGCAAGGCCAGGGTCAGTGCTCTCACCAAAGCTCTTTGCGGTATCTCAGCCCGTATCACACCGAAGTAGATTTAACATAAGATGTGCCTCCACTCAGGAAGACAACGTGGTAACACTGTTGGACTATGGGGCTGGCAATGTCAGAAGTGTGAGGAATGCAATACGGCTTCTCAACTTCCATATTCAGGATGTATGTCTTATTGTTCTCTTTGGCATTTCTCTTAAAAAGTTATTCTTTCAAATATTGTTTTTCATGTTTGAGCTCTCAGCTATGACATGTAATGTTTGTTTAGTAGTCCAGGTGAATTGATCATAGTTCCTCTACCCTGAATTTAAATCTTTTCATGTGGTAGAGCCCAAATTCCATCCTAAGGACAGTTATAATATTAAGATGCATGTTTCATATTTTAGTGAAATGGTTCTGTGAGACTTGAACTGTTACAGAGTCACACCAGTATAAAGTGATCTGTAACAATTAAAAATGTACAGAATAGTTCCTAATGCAGCAAACAGACTAGACTAAGCATTCCAGAAAAACATATTTGTTCATTATCTAAATATGCTTGGTCTCATATGTAGGTTGTCTTTGGAGGCAAAGCAATTATCGGTCCTGGGATTCAAAGCAATTGTGCATCAGTCCAATCACTCTCTAGGCTTCTTTGTAACTCTAAGATCAGATGAATGTTGATGTACTGCCAATAATAGGAGTGGACCAACTTGAATTAGAGTTGAATTATTTCTTTTGGTCCAATAGTGTTGACTAGATTAATAAGAATATGGATAGCAAAAGGCATGCATCCTTTCATGAATTTCTTTGCTGTAACTGTTTTTGGTCCTAAATGATAGTGCTTGGCTATTACATAATAGCAGATATCTGTGATCCTTTTCTTGCATTTGCCTCCATTTTTGGAGAAGGAAACGTTCTGACTACCTCAAAAGGACCATAATTTAATTTTTTTGAGTGCAAAAGTCTTTCAATGATTTAGACAGAAAGTCTACTTGTGATAAATATAGAGTTTACACATGAGAGGATGAAGATCAGTGTGATTTGTCAAAACATGGTAAATTGAGATGTGCATACCTGCATGGTACTTGATGTTTACGCTTTATATGTATGACAAATACTAGGTAAATGCCCATAACAAGAAAATTTATCTTGGGTAGGGCGAACCAACTACTGTGTTATAGGCGTCACTTTGCACAATGGATATAAATACCATATCTTTTTTTTTTTTGAAAAAGGTGAAAATCTTATTAAGAAGACAGGTCCAAAGTTACAATAATTGGCCTGCCACTTTTGACCAGTCCCAAGATCCTAATAAAACTAACTCTAACATCTTCTTGGACCACAAATTTCTTAGTGTGATCTAAAGAGCAAAAACTCCTATCCTGATTACAATTTTGGTTAATACTATTCCAGAGAGCCCGGATTAGCTTCTCCCTCTTGCCATGACTTCGGGGGCTACCCCAAATTGGGACTAAGAGCGCTACAAGCAACAGCGTGATGCCGGACCAGAGGCTAATCATCATAAACATCTATCCTAGTCCAACACACTTCATTGCCTAGATCCTCGTTGTCTAGCAATAAAAAATAAATTTTAAGTTACAAACACGGGATTTTATGAGGGTTCCCGGTCCCCTCGTAACAGGGTTTGAACTTGGGTCTCTTGGATAAAAACCCTAGGACTTACCACTACAGTATCCCTCCCAGGACGATATAAATACCATATCTATAGTTCATATCCCCATTAATTATGTTCAATAATATTGGTTGATATAAAGGCAATGGACTTTGAATCTGTAATAGCAGTAAACTCCGATACAAAATTAGGGCAACGAACTCTGATATTCTTCTCAGTGAGTAGGACTTTACGCTTAATGTGACACTAGCTATCTCTAATAGATTTCTTCACATTTTATCTTGATTTTTGAACTTGCACTAACTGTGTTACAGTGCAGCCTCT
The DNA here is from genome assembly GCA_028583015.1 of Wollemia nobilis. Classification (NCBI taxonomy): domain Eukaryota; kingdom Viridiplantae; phylum Streptophyta; class Pinopsida; order Araucariales; family Araucariaceae; genus Wollemia; species Wollemia nobilis. The sequence continues at coordinate 6,311,850 of JAQPPZ010016858.1, read as the reverse complement.
GAAGGTGTCCTAATTGAATGATGTCAGAATTGTTTCTTTGCATATATATTTTATCTCTTAACATGGAACATTTCTAATTCTGTGGGGTTGGAATCAATTGGTTCTTTTCCTGCTTCCTGTTAAGACTGCTATCAAAATGTGTGTTTGTGCCTCCTTTTTCCAATATTTCTCATGATTCACTATTATCACAATCTATTATCAGGTAAAAAGACCGGAAGATATCCTTGAAGCAAAGAGACTTGTCTTTCCTGGAGTTGGTGCTTTTGCAGCAGCCATGAATGTGCTAAATAAAACTGGGTATGGACTATTAGCTTGGTTAGAGTAAAATTTATGGACTGCATTTTTTCTAGGTTTAAGATAGCCTTGCAAGGATAATTTTTCTTGTTGAAGCAAAAATATTTATTCGGTACAGAAATTATAGTTATGTTGCAATGCTATAGTTTCTTTTTTCAGTTAGATTGCTCATGGTTTTGAAAATTTGTTGATCAGATTTCTTAAAAATTGAATCTTATGGTTGCCAGGATGGCTGAAGCCCTGCGTGAATATATCAAAAGTGATCGTCCTTTTTTAGGCATCTGTCTTGGCCTGCAACTTCTTTTTGAGTATAGTGAGGAGAATGGTCCCGGTATGCGTTATTGCTCACTGATTCTGTTCATATTTAACAGTTTCAAATCTCCAGGATGAGATTCCCTTTTAAAAATGTTCATGATCATGATCAAGCCTTTGCAGTCATATTTCTATTTCCTCTGGATTGAATGGAGAGCTGAAGTAATTTAAATTTGTTTTCCATCTTTGTGCTTTATTTCTTCACAATATCATAAGTAATGAAAATGTCATGAAGAGTAAATCTCATGCTATAACCTGAGACTGTAGCCCTACCAGTCAATGGCCGTGAAAGAAATTTACCTGTGTAAGTTAAATTTTATATTCTGAATTTCTAACATTTTGAAAGAGGTTTAACACATACAGTTTTCCTAACACCAGATCACAACAAAAAACGCCTTAGCATATAGTGAATTTTCAAGTTTTCACACTCCTAATATTTGAATCAGGAACAGGCACCTCTACTAAAGGGAAAGTCATTGGGAGCTTAGAGTAAAGCCCAAAAAACGGGACAAGCCACCTGTCTGATGATTCTGTGAAAAGACTTAAAACAAGGCTTACTATTAGCTTTAAGCAGCATGACCTTCTAGATTCAATTGCTTCCTATAGACTGCCAACTATCAAAGTGGTTGTTCCACATGGAGATATTGACTCCTAACAGTGGAAATAAGAAAGACAGCCTCTTGACTGTCAAACAGAGGTGTCTCGCTGTTAAAATTGCCTCTCGAGCATCTGTTCCACTCCAGCCAGCAAAAGGGTGATGAAATTTCCAGATCAATTTAGCAGAAATTTCTCCAAATCTTCAGTACTTGCGGTAGTAAAATGCAACATGCAAAAACAGTGAAATAATAAGCAAGTTGTTGAAAATGTTATGAAATAGCTACTGTATTCAATTTTGTCTTTTGAACCCCTCTCTCTCTCTCTCTCTCTTTATTGCTTATACAGGATTGAGTCATGCCTGCCCCACCCATATTACATCATGACAACATATTGGTGTTTTAACAACTTGGCTATTATGCATGTATCGCTTGGCAAGATTTGAACCTGGGTCTCCTCCATGAAAATCAAGAAATTTAACTGGTTGAACTAATGTGATTTGATTCTCTCTTTTTCTTTTGGTAAAATGCTTTATTTTTTTAAATTAAATTTCAGTTTGGGTGCTTGAAAATCATTACTGAGCTTATCAATGTGGGAGGAAACACATAGAAAAATCAGAGTATGTCTGAGATGCATTTGGATCTCCTTTCTGTTCTGCTCTTTTTGGCATCCCAGGTGCAAGTAAATCCCTGAAGTGCCCAGTTTTGTGACTGGAATGTGTATCCTAGTAAACCTGATTAAGTACAATTACATGCTATATCAACTTTGTCATTATTTTATAAATTGTGTGCATACTTATAATGGCATAGGAGTGTTGTGGTCAAATCATCATTCATAAGAGGAAAATGCCAGCTTAAGGGATGAGAAAAAGAGTTTATGCCTTGAGGTTTATATTATTATTCCAGTGTGTTGTTTGTCAGAGAAAAGGGCTTATGCCTTGAGGCTTATGTGATCAACCCTACTTCTGTGTGTTGTCTACCCTAAAGGAGCCTCAATTTCATGATACCATCGTGTGCCAATAGTCTTAAGGCAGTTTTTGGTGATACTAGTGAGCTATGTATGAGAAAATTGGGAATAGGAGTGATTGTTAAGTGATGGCCACCATAAGAGGAGAGTTTTGTATGGGATTTCAAGATGGTTAAATTTTCCAAAATGCGCAGGAGGAAAGTATGCATTAGAAAGCTTAATCAATAGTAAATATGTATCTTTAGGCTGGTCAGAATTGCATTGCTTGCCAACGTTATAGATTTGGTACAAGTTGCATTTGTTTCAGATATTGTGTATGTTCCTTAATACAAGACATGATTATTGAAGGGAGTCATTTTTTGATGGGTAGGGTAGAAAAACCTATGCCAATGGTGTAAAAATGATGTTATTCATAGCATAGTTATACGACTTTTCAAAAGACTCGTCGAGTCCGCGCCCGAATCAACCATCCCAAGTTTTTTTTACTTGGCTTGACGAGTTTTTTTGGACTCACAAGTATTTTTTAAACTTGCAAGTCCGAGAAAAAAACTCGGCTATGGCAGCAAAAATCAAGAAAAACAGCATCAAATTTTTTTTTTTCTAAATTGGCCTCATTTTATCTGTTTCCACTTGCAGAGAGAGCAGAGAGATGTTGAAATCAGACCCAAAAAAACACTCATTTGCATCCTAAACCCAAATTTTTCCTACTTTTCAAGAATCTAACAGCTGCCCAGTAGTTACATTTGAGGTAAAAAACAATAACCAAAAGGAAGGCTAATGCCACAAGGCCCACCTGATTACAAAGGACCAAAGACAAAAGGAAAAGAAAAATTAGTCAGCAGAGTACAAGGATAAGGTCAAAGAAGATCAACAATAGAAGTTGAGACCAAAAGGGTAGACAACATTAAGAGGAATCTAAACCAATTTTGTATGAAGTTCCATGGCAATATGTCCCACCCCATGCAAAGTGTAACACCTTCAATAATCAAGAGCAAAATATTTTTGCACTTCCCTGTAATATACATTCTCTAGAACAGTTCTAACCACTGGTCCTAGGAACAAACAAATGTTTCCGAAATCCCAACCAACACAAGAAACATTCACCATGTTTGAGGCAACTCAAAGGTATCAAGAATTAGACATGAAAAATTGGAATAGTACAGTGCTTGGACCCTCTTAAAATCCTAGTGAGATTTATAAGACGCACATAAAATAGGAAGAGGCCATTTGAAGAAGCACAAAATGTTCTTGAGGTTTCTTTCTAAGGAAGACAAGTTGAATAGTAGTTGTGATATGTAGTTATACCCTTTGAAGGATAATATACTATCCATACTCTACCAAAGAATAGCATAAACCATATTCAGTGTTGGTTTGAGCATTGCACCTGTGTATGGCCACAAAACCAGAATGGGAGATAACATGACTTGAAGAATTTTTTAACAGTAGCCACTAGCCCATATATAACCATTCATCTATGGGAGGCATCCCCTAGTACAGCCACAATCTGAGAACCATGGAAATTAGAAGGGATAGGTACCAGCCTTATGTACTCTCACTGGGCTCTGACTGAATATGAAATATTAGCAAACACTACATATTCATCAGGAGGAAATAATTACAAATAAACAGCATGTTAAATGACAACAAAAGGACTTGTAGATGCTCCAAGACTGAATCTAACAACCACCCAGCAGTTACATTGATGTGTGTTTTGTCACTTTCATGTGTAGTTTAAGGTTGTATTGCTTACAATATTAATTTTGGATTTGTATAATGTTAATTAATTGTGATATGCATGAAAAAAAGGAGGAATAATTACAAATAAACAGCACACTAAATGACAACAAAAGGACTTGTAGATGCTCGAAGACTGAATCCAACAACCACCCAGCAGTTACATTGATGTGTGTTTTGTTATTTTCATGTGTAGTTTAAGGTTGTATCGCTTACAATATTAATTTTAGATTTGTATAATGTTAATTAATTGTGATATGCATGAAAAAACTTTTTTCCAATGAAAATTTGTTTTTTCTTCATTTTGTTTTTTGGCGAGTTTTTCCGAGTTTTTTGTCTGAGTCCAAGTCAGAGTCAAAAATTGGCCTTGCCGAGTCCATGCTGGGTCCAAGTTTCTCTACTATGATTCATAGTATGAATTTACGTATTTGTTATGAAATGTTTCCTCTAAAGTCATCATTTAAAGGGGGGTGAGGAGGTTTTTTATTGGTATTTTTCCATTTTAACCAAATTTTGCTTTATGAAACTTTATCTTGGATTTTGGTGATATAGTATCCTAATTTTTAGGATGCTCCATTCACTTCGCAAGTGATGTCAATAGTTGGTATTATTTGACTTAATATTAATGTTGACTACAAAGAAAAATGAGTGTGCTAGGTTATGAACTATTGTAACACCCAATCATATCTTGTCACATTTTCTTGTATCTACTCTCAGTGATTACATTCTTGTCTATTGTTAGACATAGGAAGAACTAGATAAAATATTTCCTATTAATATAGTCTTTAAACTCTAAATTAATGGAAAGCAGAGACATTTGTTATTATAGTTATATTCATGATCGAATTCTTACACAAGAATGCTGTACAACAAAGAAAGATTTCTTGATTGCAACTGCATCTATTCATTATCCAATGCATGGGTCTGAATACAAGCATCATTTGCAAGATAGCAAGAGCTTCAAATTAACAAGATTTCACATTTCTATCCAGTTGAAGGGCTTGGTCTAATACCTGGGGTGGTTGGACGTTTTGATTCTTCAAGTGGGTTGAGGGTCCCACACATTGGCTGGAATGGACTGCAGCTCCAAAAATCATCTATGATTTTAGAAGGTGTCCAAGGCCATCATCTTTATTTTGTGCATTCATATCGAGCAATGCCTGTATGCTTCCCTTCTTCTTTCTGAATCTTAAATTAATTTGGATGAAATATTTTAATCATAGATTTCTGATGATTGGTTCCAAAGAAATTTTCTTTTTCCCCATTTTCTTTTTTTCTTAAATTCTGGTATTCATTTTTTAAATCAAGTAACTTTTCTTTGATTGCAGTCTGATGCTAACAAGGAATGGGTTTCTTCTACTTGTAATTATGGTGGAGGGTTCATTGCTGCAGTAGAAAAGGGAAATGTGCATGCTATACAATTTCATCCTGAGAAAAGTGGCTGTAAGAATTTTGAAAATATGCCACTTTATCTAGTTGCAACTTGCTGTTCTTGTCTTTTATGTAGTGTTTGTGATAATGAATGCCCTTTTAACATTGGTTTATAGTTTGAGTCAAATAATTTCTCTGCTATGGAAGAATAAGTGTAAATTAATCAGTTTATATACTTCACAGCTCTCATCTATTGTGCACACTTAATTTCAATGTGCATTTAGTATCATTTCAGGATATCTTTCTGGTTCCTTTCTTTCAGAGTCTAACAGAGTTTTGGTTTTACTTTTTTAAAGCGAACTGCCAGCTAATAGTGTCTTTTGCTGGATCTCATTTTATTACAGGTTATTAATTACTTCTAGTGACATTGTCAATTGCAGATGTAGGACTGGGCGTACTAAAGTGCTTTTTGACTGGAGATAACACCAGTTCAGTTAAGGTATGTTTTTTATTTTCATCAAACATCTAATTGTCTTTTACTACTTTTACTGGAGATAGTGTTTAAGAATGACATGTTTTACAAAATGCAGAACTCTGATGTGGCTGAAAGTCAGTCTTCAAAGCCTGCTTCAAGTCTGGCTAAGCGGGTAATTGAATTCCTAGTCTTAAAGAGATATGTTTGTTTTGTATTTGCAACTCAATTATGAGTATTCATATCAATTTGGCACTTCTTTTTTATGACTAATGATTTTGTAGTCTTGGGTATGATTGAACTTTCTTTGTTCAATCTCGATATATTTTGATGTAGATCTGGCATTTAAGTTTTTCTTAATATAGTCCCTCTTTGGGCCTGGATAATGGAGTGTCATTAATTGTGTGTGTAACGGGCCAAAATGTTTTGCAGGTAATTGCATGTCTTGATGTGAGGACAAATGACAAAGGAGATCTTGTTGTCACCAAAGGCGACCAATATGATGTGAGAGAGCATAGTCAAGATCATGAGGTGAGTACATATGTCATGCTTCATTCTGGTAAATGTGATCAGCAGACATTACATGTATGATGTAAGTGATTTCATATGACATAGTAAAGTTTGTTGGAAAATGAACTTTTTTAGATTGCCTAAGATCTAAATATTTATATAGGAAATCAAAAAAATCACACTGGACATAAATATAACTGTTCAGTATTCTAACTCATGGCAAACTTCTTAAACTATATTTTTAAAACCAGTGGTTATATTTCCTGAATCTTTGGAGAAGTGACATTGTGCTTTGGAGTGCTTGTTTTATCTCAGATATATGATAGTCTTCAACAGATTTTTTTTCAGAAATCTGTATCTCATGTAATTAGCAACCAGATGGTCCTTCCAAGAAATTAAGATCAAATTGATGTGTTGTCACATTGGATTTCAAATAGACAAAAGGAAGAAACTATTTTAGCACAAAAACTGTTCATGTATAATCATGTTTGCTTCAGAGATATTAAATCAATGGGGTGCATGCTGCTTCAGATGTAAAGAAATAAGAAATGGCATGCCCTAGAGTTGTCTGACAAATGGGGAGCCAAGCTTTGTATACTTATATGCTATTGACCTGATTCTTTCCCCAACACAAACATGGAGATGAGACACTGTTGTATGATGTGTTAGCCTTAATTTTCTAATTATGACTTTGTACTTGGTATGAAACTGCATGTGTTGTACATTAGTAAAGTGACATCCTTCTCTCACGTAAAGGTCACTGATGTAATGGACAACAGAATGGATTAATCATATGTTGTTATCATGAGCCAAGTGGTTGGCAAGTCATTGCTGCCAATGTTTGTGTTTATTGAATGGGACTTGCATATCAGGTGCCTAGTTTAAATTGAATTTGTAGTCATCTCAGGGATTATTAAACAGGTAAGTGTGAACCTTCTCGCTAGAAATGTTATTGACTCTATGAAAAAGAAGAACACATGAAACAGAGGACTTGTGCCTGTTTGTTTCATCCATCACAAGTTCTCCGTTTTTGATAGAGACATAAAATAGGATAACAATAGACAACTGTAATGTAAAATTTAAGTCAAACACATAGAATAGGATAACAATAGACAGCTGTGATTTAAATTCCTAAGTCTAGGAGTGAACATGGAAACGAGCTAGGAACAAGTCTGGAAAGACATTGTCATGAGGAGGAAAAACATCCTGTTAGAATCTCTAGATTGCAGGATGCAAGCATTGGTACAAAGCTTGTTTTGAGGTTCACTGGTAAATAACTCAAACTATTTCAAGCTGGTTACACCTGCCAAGATTGGGTCAAACTTAACCAAAATTGACAAAATTCAGTAAGGTACTCAACAAAAAGCTTAACATATCAAAAAATATGTGATGTACTTCAATTCTGAATTAAATGATGTGATTTTTTTAATTGCCAAATTTTTTCTAGTTTCTTTGCTGAGTTACAAGTCAGCACTTACTATTCAAGCTGTGGAGTTTTTGTGGACATTAGTTTGATAACAATTGGTGTAGGAAATATCCTATTAGGATAGAAACAAGAAATTTTACGAAGGACATCAATATGCCTTTCCTTTCCCTTTGGTGGATGGTGACATGTCTGTGCTGCTCGGCTTTGCTTCTGTTTCGATGCGGTTCCATGGTCCAAAGTTGGTTGCATCCTGCCACTGTCCAAATTTGCTTTAAGTACAGCCTGAATGTCTGGCCGTCTAGAATCTAGATGGTCATGATGGTGCTGGTGATGCTGCCTCTCTAAACCTTGGTGTGGAAGGATGATGACTGTTTGACAGAGTACACTTCAACTTATTTGCCAAAAACTTAGGCTGTCAAGAGAAGACCTTCCTATAGAGGTCAGGATTCAATGGACAGGTTGAGGGTCCTACCTCCGCGACTGTCAACAGATCAACAGTTCCCCCTGTGCCCCCCACTAGAGAGGGTTGACTACTAGTCAGAGATAATTGGTGAGAGGACCGCAATGAGCCACAGTTGAGAGGGAGTGGCAGCAAGAATCAAACCTGTTTGACTGTGATTGCCAGAGTTTGACACAGTATGGTTGGACTAACTGGATCAAAAACTTAAGCTGTCAGGAGAGGGCCTCCCTTTGGAGGTTAAGACAGACTGGTTGAAGGTCCCACTCTCATGACAGTCAACAGATCGACAATGGTCTTGGCATTGCTTCTATATATGGTGGCCTATTTGTTTGTCAGATGTGTTACGATGAAAACTGTGAGCATTGTTGTAAGTGTTGGAGAAAAGCGTTGTAGGTTAGGGCTTTTATATCTTTGCTTGCAACTCTGGCTGTTGCCATTATGCCTTCGAAGGCTGAACTAAGGATTGTTATAGCTCAAAACACTCCAAGTGGTTCATATCCTGCAAACTTTGGTACTGACCCAATTGTCACTGGCAACTGCTATGACCACTCCTACTACCCATTGTTGGCAGTCATTGGCTTGCTGATGTTGGAACCTCATGCACCAGCACTCTATGCACTCTGTTCGCTTTTGGAAGCATTGAAAACCTGCTGTAGCTTCCCTGGTTTCCAACTTTCTTCTCCCTGAGGTCGCAGTGGTGCTAGTATGCTTCTACCTGGCAGTGAACATGGTTCACCGATCAGGACACAATATAATACTTACGAATTTAGAATCATAACTTGCCAAAATGTGGTGTGCAGTCACAGGAATGTATGCCTGGCTCCTTGCTTTTATGGTATGGGGTTGTCTCTATTTTCAGAATGGAGGTCGTAAACTGCTAGTGCTTTATCTTTGGCTCGGACAACATGGGCTGTGTCTTTGGCATGGATGATAGGGGCTTCTCAGTTCTGGGCTCAGACGGTATGGCAGGCTCTAGGTGGCAACATTGGCAACATTGTCCACAAATGTGGTCATCTGTCTGATGGCAGATGGCTGCCTTTTGACAAGGCCATCTGTGAAGGGGGTTGTCTATTAGACAAAAAATTATTACCCTTTGAAGGCAAGGCTGTTTGCACAGGTGGCCGTCTGTCTGATAGCAGATGGCTTCCCTTGGACATTAAGGATGTCTACAAAGGGGGCTGTCTATTAGACAATAGATGGCTGCCCCTTGACAGCAAGGCCGATTGGGAAGGGGCCATTTGTCAGATGACACAGCTTCCCCTTCACAATGGTATCCATATGGGGGGCCGTTTTGTAGACAGCTATGCCATTGGCTCCATCGATAGTACCTCAGACAACACCTTAGCTGGCACAGATGGCACCTTAGATGAAACAAATTGAGACCTCAGATTGCATAGACTGCACCTCAGACTGTGCAAACCACATATTAGACAACACGTTTGTTTGCAATGTTGTCTATGCTTGTTCTTTCTAGGCCAATGTCTTGCCTTTGCTACCTAGTTTCTCAAACTTTGATAGTAGCGTCTTGGCTTGCATTGATGGTATTCTTTATCCCTTGGCAGACAAGGTGGTCTATCTCTGCTCAAATGGCATGCTTTTATTGTGTATGGATGACATTCTTGCACTTAACAAATTGGTTTGGAAATCCTCTGTGCACAGATTGCTCCTTCCCTTTGTCATTTGAACAGCTGGAATTGAATCTATGATGGCAGACTGCTGTGAGGCTGAGGGTTTTGATTTTGCTGCTGTAAGTGAACATGGTTGAGTTGGTGTTTTGCAGAAGTCTTCTCATACTGGACCAAACTTAGGTATAGACAATGTCATCAACATTTGGAAAACTTAATTCGGTCCTCTGTTCTTCATTACCTTGTCCTTCTTGTATGATGCTTAAATTTTCCCTTTCCTCTGTGTTGCATCTAGGGTGACTAACGGCACTGGTTTGTCTTATCCTTTTGCAAAAGAATTGTAGATACAAAATTCCTTTAAGTCTCTTTGCAGGCTGTTAAAACCTTCTTAAGAAAATGTTAATGTTCACTTATGTCACAAGTCCCATCACCCCTTCGTGCTGATGGTCCTTGCCTGGGTCCTGTGGCACTAGAAGAATTTGAATGTCTGCATTTTGCTTTGTCACAACTCGTGGAATCCCTTAAAATATTATGACCATCAGATTTTATTTAATTTTTTGAATTTTAAATATGTTGTACTTAAATAAAAATTTTAATATGCCTCCATCCTGGCCTGTTTCTACTGGTGGAGTCCTTGGAACTTGTATGGGACCCTTTGTTGTTATGATTTTCTACCTATGACATCCATTCATATGTTGTTATGTTTTCGTGCAACTAGCTCGTCCATTCAACCATTCAACCAGTCACTTTCATCTTACAAGCCATCTAGTTCTTCAATGCAAGCTTTGCTGCAAACAGGCTATGCTTGAGAGTATGTTGGCCCCCTTAATTTCACCAAATCCATTCTCTGCTCACAGCCCATTCATCAACTGCCTGAGACATTCCCCTTCAAGGAGTGTGACTGACACATAGTCCATTGTTCGCTTGCTCCTCACCGCTCTGTAGGTTTCCCCAAAGTTTGTCCATTTCTTCACACATCCTACGATCTTTAGGCAGTGCACTGGGTCTCGTTGATATGCTTCCCAGCTTAAGTGTATGATTGGTATGCCTTGGCACATCATAGGACATGGACCAAAGAGGGCAAGAATCTGTTCCTTTAGGAAACTGCACATTATGCACAATCTTTGTTGGTTGGGATAATTGGCCGTCATCTCTTGTTTTTTTACTGGTTGATGTTCTTTGTCAGTTGTTTTGCTCCTCTAGCAGATGTTCACTGTTCCAACCAACATGATGCATTTTCACTCAATTCCATCATGCTGTCTGTGGTATCACTTGCATTCAATCCTGTGTCTCTGGGATGACTATGTTCCCAAGCTTCATACATTGTGACTCCTTCCAAAGAGTCCATGGACTGTTTGGACACATCGACAGCCCATTTGAACTGTCTATTTCTTCAACATCCAACCAAAGCTATCCTAGCTAAAAATTTACTCAGTCATTTATCTGCCAATGGAGGAGACCATAGTAGAGAAAATTGGAATCGGCTTGGGATCAGGCTGGAGAAAGAATCAGGAAAAAATCAACCCAAAAGAAAAAGGGAAGAAAATGTAATTTTTCATTGAAAAAAAGTTTTTTTCATGCATATCACAATGAATTAACATTATGCAAATCAAATATTAATGTTGTAAGACTATAAGCTTAAACTAAACATGAAAGTGGCAAGTGATACATCATACAAGCTTAAACTACACATGAAAGTGACAAAACACATCTTGTATTGCTTATAATATGAAAAGGTACAAATTATAAAATGTGTCAAAATGCCTCAATAGGCCCACTATCTAGTGTCTTGCAATTCCTTTGCCCTTTGCCCAAGCAAAAGCTCTAGTCTCTCTTTGTTGACGTGCCCTTGCCGCTTCTTGTGCCCGTACCTCTTCTTGGTCCTTGGTTGCTATCTCCTCCTCTAGGTCTTCAAAGTTTTGTAATTCATCCAAGAAAAAGAGAGGCTCTTCCTGCTTTGGATCTGTGATCCATTCAAATGATGAATCAATGTCACTTAGGTCAATGGCCTCGGTACTTGTTTTTGTAATACTTTTTTGGTGGAGGCGAAGGTTGTAATGCACAAACACAAGATCATTCAACTTTTCTTATGTAAGCCTATTGCGCTTCTTGAAGTGTACGTGCTCAAACATACTCCAATTATGCTCTTAACTTGAAGTGCTACATGGTTGAGATAAGATTATGATGGCCATGCACTTCAAATAGGGCATAAACCCACCATAAATCTAGAAACAACAAAAAAAAAAAAAAATTTAATAATTCACGTGTAAAATAGTAAATTAAGATTATTTAAAAAAAAAAATTAAAAAACAAAATAAATAATAATTCGATGAAGGTTACCTTGCCTCAATTTTAACCTCATTCTCTTGCATTGCTTGAATGGGAAAAGGAGGCCCCGACATTCCTTATAATCATATATATCTTTACATACCTTATCACGCGATTCCCTATAACGGAACATGTGCTCAATGCAAGCTCCAAGGCCATAATTCACCTCATAATCGGCATGAAATGTAGTAGAATAAAATATTTGGGGGTTCAAGTAGTAACTTGCTACATGAAGAGGGCTATGGATCTGAGATGTCCATCAGTTATCAATGATTCTCCACATGGGATCGTATTTGGTGCGGACATATCCATAAAATGCGGCAATTGACTCCTTTGCCCTATCCATAGCCTCATATACATATCCCATTGCAAATTATTCTCATCAACAAGACGAAAAACCTTCACCAAAGGCTCTAACACCTGAAAAAAAAAAAAAAGGAAAAATAATTTATATAAAAATATATTATAACAAAAAAAATTACTTATTACAAATTACAATACAAAATTCCCAAATGGAAAAATATTTTAAATTAAAAAAGAAAATAAAAATAAATTAATAAACTTAGTCTTGTACCTTGATGGCCTCATTCATGGCTATCCAGAAGGACTCCTCAAACAAATAGGCATATACATTCTACCCCTCAGTGGAGAATCGTATCTTGCAGCTTGTTCAAAATTTCAGTCATCACTCACAAACATTTGCTTCAATGACCCTCTTGCATTATAGATGCTCTGCAATGTCACAAAGTTTGTGGCGAAGCGTGTAACTCTAAGCGGCACTAGCTCCCTCCCACCAATAAATCACCTCATGAGGCTGAGGATCCATGGATAGTTGTAGATGAATTTTGTGATGGCCTTAGCCTTTTGTACAACCTTTGCCACACAAGGTAATTTCCCAATGTCTTTGAGGAGCAAATCGAAAAAATGGGCTGCACACGGGGTCCAAACTGTTGAGAAATGTAGCTCGGACAGGAACTTCTTGCACAGGCTCCAGTATGAACGTGCTAGAAGTGGTTCGAGACATTTCTAATTCTATTTTGAATTTCACTTAAGTGATTTTCTATTTTTAAGTTCACTTAAGTGATTCTATTTTGTAATTCACTTAAGTGATTTTCTATTTTTAAGTTCACTTAAGTGATTCTATTTTGTACTTCACTTAAGTGATTCTATTTTGATATTCACTTAAGTGATTTTCTATTTTTAACCTTACATCTCAAGATGAGATGAGATCTAATATTAGGGTTAGAGAGATTAGGGTTACCTTTTTCAAGGATAAAAGGAGAAGATCAAGATTGTTTTAGATACACAGACAAAGACAGAGAAAAGAATGGGAGGAGAACAGATTGTTGAAGGAAAAATACAAGCTTAGGAGGAGAATAATAGTGCTTGCTGGCTAGAAAAGCAGCAAGAGAGCAGAAGTGTTCTGCTGTAGCTGTAGCTGTAGCCTCTTTTATTTGTAATATTTCAAGTTCAGAAATATATTTAACTTCCGCTGTTCACGCTGTTTATGTTTTCTCCATCTGTGTGACTGTTGCATGTTTGAATAAATTATTCTCAGATCTGATTTATTTTAAAAGAACATAGGACAACAGTTATCTAGGGCTGGAAAATTTACATGGTATCAAAGCTAGGTTCTGTGATTGAGATCCTCAAGGGTTTACAGCAGTAGATCACTGCTAGATATTAAGAAAAAAAAACAGCAGTTAGGGTTTCAAGCGAAAAAAAAAAACAGCAGTTAGGGTTTCAAGCGAAAAAAAAAACAGCAATTAGGGTTTCATTTTTTTTTTGGCTTGAAGGACTAAGCTTATTTGCAAGACTATTTTTTTTGAGTCATTAATATTTCAGCAGTTAGGGTTTCAAGCAAATAAAAAAAAAAACAATTAGGGTTTCAAGCAAATAATAAAAAAAAACAGTTAGGGTTTCATATTTTTTTTGGCTTGAAGGACTAAGCTTATTTGCAGGACTGTTTTTTTTTCAGTCATTAATATTTCAGCAAATCTCAGAAATGGCAACAGCTAGCCTCAGATTTGAGGATAAGATTGGAAGGTGCCTCCAATTTTTTTCCCTGGAAAGTTAGGGTAATGTTCTTATTGGAAGAGAATGATCTCTGGGATATTGTCAAGACTGATGTGACTTTGCCTATAGATCCACAGGAATTGGCAGCTCACAAAAAGAAGGAAGTGAAGGCCAAGCGGATGATCTTGGATGCAGTGAAAGATAATCCGATTCCTCACATATCCGAGAAGACTAAGACAAAGGAGATGTTCGATGCCCTGGTTAGCCTCTACCAGAGCGAGAACATAAACGAGAAGATGATATTGCGGAACAAACTCAGATCTATGGATATGACAAGATCTGACACTGTTACCAATTACTTGATAAAGATCACACGATTCGTGATCAATTGGCAGCAGTAGGGGAGAGGGTTGAAGACAGAGAGTTGGTGAACGTGGCACTTAATGGTTTCTCAACTTCATGAGAACCATTTGTCAAAGGCATTTGTGCTCGTGAGAACCTTCCCAAATTTGAGAAACTGTGGGATGATTTCATCCAGGAGGAGACTCGGATGGAGTCAAAGGCCAACAAGAAAGGTGGTGACGATAACCTAGGTCTTTTTGGGCAAACCAAGAAGGGCTAAGGTAAAGGACCCAACAAGGGTGAGGTAAAGAATGAGGAGTCAACCTCACAATCAGGGAAGAAGGACTTGAGCAAGATCAAGTGCTTCATTTGTCATAAGCACGGCCATTATGCATCACAGTGTCCAGACAATAAGGGCAAAGGGAAGCAACAACAAATGCAGGTAGCAACCTCTGCAGAAACTCAGATGAGTGAGTTTGCTGCCAAATTCGAGAAGGATTTCTCATTGGTATCTTGCCTTTCGACCAGCACGGTTCCAAGGAATGCTTAGTATGTGGATAGTGGGGCATCTTGGCACATGACATCAGCCCAACAATGTTTTACCAGTCTACAAGAGCAGGACTTAGGGGTTCAGGTTGAGCTTGGTGATGATACCAAATATCCAGTTGTAGGAATTGGTACCATTCCTTTTCGACTCCACTCGGGGAAATCTTTAGACTTTGATGATGTTTTGTTTGTTCCGGGTCTCAGGAAGAACTTGCTTTCAGTTTCGATTATGGAGGATAAGGGTTATGCAGTGGAGTTCAAGAACCAACATGTCCTTATTAGACCAAAAGAATCTAGCCCGGAAAAAACACAAGTAATAGGGGTTAGAGAAGGCAGTTTATACAGGTTGCAGGGTGAACGAGTTTGAGCCCTAGTTCATAGCAGTAGCAACTTGTGTGATTTGTGGCACAAGAGGATGGGACACCTGCAACATAGAGTGTTGCCTATTCTGAGGGAGATAGTCACAAGTCTTCCAGAGTTCAGCATTGAGCAATAGGAAGTATGCAGAGGGTACACGCTTGGAAAACACGCCAAGGCTATTTTCCCAAACAATGAGGATAAATCTAAGAAGATACTAGATCTAGTACATTCGGATGTTTGTGGACCGATGTCAATAGCATCAATTTCAGGTAGCATGTACTATGTTTCCATGGATCTATTTTTTAAAGACCAAGGATGAAGTCTTTAGCAGGTTTCAGGAGTTCAAAGCTCTAGTTGAGAACCAGATAGAGAAGAAGATCAAGGTCTTGAGATCAGGCAATGGGGGTGAATATACCTCCAAGGAGTTCGATGGTTTCTGCAAGCAAGTAGGAATCAAGAGGGAGTCGACTGTTCCATACAACCCACA
The DNA here is from genome assembly GCA_028583015.1 of Wollemia nobilis. Lineage (NCBI taxonomy): Eukaryota > Viridiplantae > Streptophyta > Pinopsida > Araucariales > Araucariaceae > Wollemia > Wollemia nobilis. The sequence goes on along the minus strand of JAQPPZ010016858.1, from coordinate 6,296,007 downwards.
ACAGAATGGGGTTGCAAAGCGAAAGAATCGATCCATCATAGGGGCTGCTAGGGCCATGATTCATGACCAGGGCTTGCCAATGTTTCTTTGGGCAGAAGCATGCAACACAACGATCTACATCCAAAACAAAGGCGTCCTCACGGGATCTTGGAGGACAAGACACCAGAGGAGGCATTCACCGGTGTGAAACCAAAGGTGAGTCATTTCCGCATCTTTGGATGTCCAGTTTATATCCATGTTCCAGTAGAGAAGAGGACCAAGTTGGAGCCCTCCAATAGGAAGGATTTATTTGTAGGATACAGTGAGACTTCAAAAGCTTACGGTGGTTTATATTCCGAGAGAAGAGGAAGACAGTAGTGAGCAGGGATGTAAATTTTGAGGAGGACGTTGCATCCAGGAAGTCCCATGAGCCTATTCCAGTGATAGAGAATGAGGAGCAAGAAGCTCTGAAGGTTGAGCCAGGGTTACCAAAGACACTAGTGGTTCCAGTTCAAAACAACAACCTTCAAGTGAGGAGGTGGAGACATTAGCCCCTTCCAGTTCTATCAGGAGACGTCAATGGCTTACACAGACATTGAGGGATGCTGAGGAGTATGTTGAGGCTCCTAGCAGCATGATTAGGGAGAGCAGACCTCCAAGGAAGTTTTCAAGCTACATGGCATTGATGAGTAACATCATAAATTCAAAGCCTACCAGTTTTCAGGAGGCAACAAACCAACAGGTTTGGCGGGATGCCATGGTGGAGTACACCTCCATCATGAAGAATGATGTTTGGGACATAGTGCCAAGACCGGAGGGGAAGTCAGTTGTGAGTTCCAAGTGGCTCTACAAAATTAAGCATGCTGCAGATGGCAGCATCGAGAAGTTCAAGGCAAGGTTTATGGCGAGAGGGTTCTCCCGAAAGAGGGAGTGGACTATGAGGAGACTTTTGCTCCAGTCGCTGGATACACTTCCATTAGAGCAGTTATGTCTTTAGCTTCATCTATGGGATGGCAGATTCAGAAGGGAGCCGTAAAGCTCCAGTATATTCCCACATATCAGCAACTAGTTGATATTCTGACCAAGCCCTTAGTGAAAGGGAAGTTTGAAGCATTCAAAGACAAACTTGGATTGGTGCAAAATTCCTTCCTCGCTAAGAGGGAGTGTTGAGAAATGTAGCTCGGACAGGAACTTCTTGCACAGGCTTCAATATGAACGTGCTAGAAGTGGTTCGAGACATTTCTAATTCTATTTTGAATTTCACTTAAGTGATTTTCTATTTTTAAGTTCACTTAAGTGATTCTATTTTGTAATTCACTTAAGTGATTCTATTTTGAAATTCACTTAAGTGATTTTCTATTTTGTACTTCACTTAAGTGATTCTATTTTGATATTCACTTAAGTGATTTTCTATTTTTAACCTTACATCTCAAAGATGATATGAGATCTAATCTTAGGGTTAGAGAGATTAGGGTTACCTTTTTCAAGGATAAAAGGAGAAGATCAAGAGTGTTTTAGATACACGGACAAAGACACAGAAAAGAATGGGAGGAGAACAAATTGTTGAAGGAAAAATACAAGCTTAGGAGGAGAAGAACAGTGCTTGTTGGCGAGAAAAGCAGCAAGAGAGCATAAGTGTTATGTTGTAGCTGTAGCCTCTTTTATTTGTAATATTTTAAGTTCAGAAATATATTTAACTTCCGCTGTTCACGCTGTTTATGTTTTCCAGTCATCTGTGTGACTGTTGCATGTTTGAATAAATTATTCTCAGATCTGATTTATTTTAAGAACATAGGACAACAATTATCTAGGGTTGGAAAATTTACAAATAGTGGGGAATCTCTCCTCCAAAATCTTACCGGTTGCTTTATATGCTGCTGCGTTGTCCATAATGATTTGGACAACATTCTCCTCCCCGACCTCCAACACAACCTCCTCCAACAACCCTGCAAGCATTTCGACACTCTTAACATGTGTCGATGCATCTATTGACTTGAGGAATGCAATTCCTCCTATAGAAGCAACCAAAAAATTAATCAAGGTTCTTCCCTTCCCATCCATCCAACCATCAAACATGATACTGCAACCCTTTGTCCTCCACACCTTGCGCTAGTCTTCAAGCACACCCTAAAGTTAAAAAAAAAATTAATCATGCATGTGTATAAATTTATGCACAATCTACATGTTGTCAATAGATTGTCAAAGGAGAGGGCCCCTAAGGTCATCAAAATTTGGCTCCTTAAAGCTTGCGTCACAACTTGCGACAACATCTATCATGCGCCGCTAGTATGGAGACCTTACCACATTGAAGGAAAAATACCAAAAAGTGGCAATGGCTGTCCTTGTTGCGTTGTGCTTCTCTTGGTTCCTCGTTGCCACATTTTGCACAGGGGTGCCATGTTTTTGGTTTCTGCAAAAGAGCTGCTCTTTTCCTTCCCTCCTCATTTTCCCCTTCTCCTTCTCTCCCTTTCTTCCTCTCCCTCACAGCTTCATTCCCTCTTCTTCTTTCCCCCTTTCTTCCCCCAGTAAAACTTCAACGAGTGCACCTTGAAAAGTTTCTAAGTGTAGGGGCGACACCCGACTTCGCAGCGAAGTCGGAGTGCGCCCCTCAGCTGGAGCGCAGTAGGGAACCCAAAGTGCGCGAAATCTGACTAAGTGTCAGGGGCGCAACCCGACTTCGCAGCGAAGTCGGGGTGCGCCCTTCTTCCTGGGCGCACTAGGGGAATCATTCATCAGAAAAATGGCTAAGTGCTGGGGCGACACCCGACTTCGCAGCGAAGTCGGAGTGTGCCCCTTTTCCAGTGCGCAGTTTGAATAGCGGATGAAGACAGCCAAACACCGGTGTGCAACCCGACTTCGCAGCGAAGTCGGAGTGCGCCCTTTGACCGGTGCGCAATTGGGTAAAGTCAACTCAAGAAATTTGCTAAGGCAAGAAGGCCTTCCAACTGCGCTGTTTTCCTCCTGCGCAACCCGATAACGCCCGAATTCCTGGCAAAGTTGGATAAGCTGCCTTTCAAGGCAGACACGTGTCAAACTTCAACATCCGACAAGTATCCATCTTCGGGATTCGAGCCAAGACTTGACCGCGCAAGGACAAAGTATGGGCTACACTACCAACGCCATCTGTCATCATTTAAAGCCGATGTGAAGTGCCATCTGCCGCACCTACCCGCATTCCTGTTGACTGAAGACTTGACCCAACGCACTGCCACGCAGCTGTACCACCTTCAGGGACACCATACTGCAAGGACAGTCCGTCCCGACAGAAGTCAGCATCAGCAGCTCCTCAGCCGCTCGTGTCAGCTACTGTCTTGTCTGGGACTTTGTGCCCATGAATGTAATCGGGGGGAATTTTGGGCTATAAATACCCACCACTTTTCCATTGTAAGGTGGTGGAAGGGGAATATATTGCTAGGGAACAATTGTAGCTGTGCGTTTGCCTCAAATACAGACATATACTTGGCTCTACTTACTGTCTTTTATCTTGCATGCTGCCTCTCCTTGTCATTTCTGCCTCATATTTCTTGTGTCATTGCTTGCTGTTGTACTGAACTCTGGACTCCAGCATTTGATGGCCAGGTATTCTTGGAATGCATAGATAGAGGATACATGAGATCGCTGATAGTTGTAGTTTCAATGTATGTTTGTAGATGAATGCTGTTAGTAGTGGTGATTGATTCGTTGCCGTGCTGCTTATTCCCCCCACCCAACTCCAATCACATTTGGAATCCCTTTCTGCACTTTTATCTCTTTCCGCATTTTTATCTCTTTCCCTGCACTCTTATCTTAACAAACCCCCCCTTCTCCAAAGATTGGCACAGAAGGCATTCCTTCCTTCCGGCATTTCAATCTGGTGGGTGAATCTGGGCGCAATAACAACAAATCCTTTCCTCATGGCAGATTCGTAACCAACAGTTCCATGCGGCCATACCCTCTAGTGTGGGTTGTGCCCCTAGCGTTGAACGCTCTACAAAATGGGACTTATCCGTCCCACTCCCAGATTGTGCAATTGATGGACTCAAACTCTCATGCTAAAACCAGCTAAAGGTGTTGCCGGTACAGGGAATTTGAGAAGGGGGGGATGAGATGGCCTAAATTTGTCTTTGTTTGAGTTTTTTTTTTTTCTATGAGCCAAAGATCATGGCATCTACTTTTTGTCTAACTTCTTTTGGCACCTTTTTGCATGGCTTGATATCCTTGTCAGTTTTCTTTGCCAAATGGAATTTGAGGCGGTATATGCCTCCATGAAAAAGAGTGTCAAAAAAATTGCAATAAGCTTCCCCTTTCTTTTCCCCTTCCCTTGCATACTCCAATGCTGGATATCTTTTTGCCCTTTTTTTTTATGCCTGCACATGGAAACGAGTAACAACAAAGTTACAATCAATTATTTATAAAATAAATCCTAAACCCTAAACCCTAGACTATGGTTTAAATTTGAAACATTGACAACTGAAAAATGGGATTGCATACATAGTTATCGCGCAGCAATATTTACTTAGAAGGAGAAAAAAAAACCCAAAACCTTAGATTAGGGTTTAGGATTTGAACTTGTTTTTTTTTATCAATACTTCTTATACTCATCCGCCTTGGGGCTTGAACCTGGGTCTCACCGAGAATGCAAGTTGCATCCTTGCCGATTGACCACATGCACGCAGATGTTTAGGGTTTAAACTTGAAACATTGACAGCTGAAAAATGGGCTTGCATACATAGTTATCAGGCAGCAATATTTACTTAAAAGGAGGGGGGGAAAAAACCTAAACCCTAATTTTCTACTTAAATTTAATCTTTGGGAACATGCTTGAAAAAGAAAACAAAAACATTTGCAAACAGCCTTAATCTGAACCTAGTTTCAACCTAGGAAAAAAAAAGAGTTTTCAAAAGTTTTTCTTACCTTAGATGAATCCTTTGGGCAGTTGTTGGTGGCTGCCGGATTCCTTCAAACTGCAAACAATCCACTGTTAGGATGGCCTGGTGTGTTTGATTTGGTGTGGTAGCAGGTAGGCAGACCCCTTTATCCAATTTGCAATAGGTGAAAATGAAGAAAAATGAAAAAAAAGTGACTTTTTACCTTTTCCTCTAAGCGCATGGCCATGTTGATTTTTCCTGTCGGGAATAAAAAAAATCGGCGATTTCTGATTTTTTTGAAAGATTGGTAAGAATCGCCAAAAAATCGGCAATTCCTGATTCCACTCGAGTTGACTCAGAAATTTGGTAGAATTGCAAAAAATTGGGAATTGTCAATTTTTGTACCTATGGACCATTGTGAGAGTGTCCCTCATCCTCCATGCACTCAGTTTCTAGGACACCATCATTGTTTGGCTTTATCCCAGCTTTTCCTTCTGCCCCTTGTTGGATGTAGAATTATTGATTCATTTGAGGATGCCAGGTTCTCACTCATCAAATGGTTTGTTAAGTTGATATATTTGCGGTGCTCTTCTTGAACATCAAATGGTCCTCCTCCTAGTTATGATCAACTTTTGCCAGTTTCGACCCAAAAACATGTCATAAGATGCCTTTTGCATAATTATTGCGACAAAATCCAGAATGAAGATCTAATTAACAATAGTGACCTTCTGTCCTGTAAGTATGCCATTCGTTTTGATGTCGTGCTGGTTGGCTCCTGTAGTAAGAAATGTGGTCACCAAAATTGACACACCCAACTCTCACCATGTCTGTGAGAATATGTGCACACTTGACCCACCATCCACCATGACATTTGTCAATGTATTGCTCAGTATGTTAATAAGCAGTAATAATACAAGCCGCTTCTCAGTGTTTATCATCAATATTATCCAGTTGATGAACTGACTCTCCACTATAGTCGTTGGTGATGGTGTTGTTCTCTTCTCAACCATTGCACCATTTATCCAAAAATGGCATGTAGTTAGAAACTGCTTATATCAAAGTCACCACCTTGACTGGCATGCTTGATTGTAAAAGTTAAGTTGCCAAGCTTCGTGAAGTGTATGGCTTTTTAGTCATGGGTGTGTTTGTCACCCTTTTGTGGTTGTTGCGCTCATTGCATTCTTTTGACATTTTCTCCTTGACATTCATTCAGGCCTCTTGCCATTGCTTTGGCTCCATGGATGGGTATTCAACCTTCTTTGCTTGTGCCCAAGTGACTGCTTGAAGGTGTTAGGTCCCCAAGTTAGGTTCCTTGTTGTAAATTCGATTGACATTCTGATTGCCCCTTCCCTTCTTGGAATTATTCTCCTCTGCATGTTTGCCAGGTTCACATCATCTACACATTATTTGCATGCTTGGGCTTGTGGCATTGGTGCAGTTGCATGCAAATGTCCTATTCTTGACACTTGCGGCATTGTATGATAGGACTCCAGACCAAATTGTATTGAATGCATCTGTCTACATTCTTTGCACCACTTTGGTTTCTGTTCTTTCACTGACAGTCGTTCGGTTAACCGGCACTTGTGGTGCCTCCCTCACCCTTTGATGTGCTGGGCTTTACATTGTCCTCCTTCAGAAGTGCCACTGTCTAGTGTTTATTACTCTTGACGTTGAATGGGCACTCTGACAATGAATGTCCATGCACCTTGCAGATGAAGCAAAATGAGATATTACATTAATATAATTCATGTTTTTTTTCTTTGATGGAAAAGATGATTAATGCTTATGCATGTGATGACATTACATTCTGATGTTACACCATCTAAAATGTCCAGGGAAATGTTTCATGACTGATCACACCTATCTTGTACACAGGCAAGATTAGGATGGTGCGATCAATCTATGTATTTTCATTTACCAAAAATATTTGTTTCAAATTTTAGGCTTACGAAACTTTCAAGTGGATTTTAATCCGGTGGCTCTATAAATGTTTTGCCTTATGAATAAAACTTCAATCTGACACTTTCGTTTTTTTTTCACTGTTTGAAGGTTCGGAACCTTGGGAAACCAGTTGAGCTTGCAGGACAATACTATAGAGATGGAGCTGATGAAGTAATTCTCTTTTCAACCAGCTATACTCCTTTGGATGGTTTAAATGAATTATGTCTTAGTGCACATTTGCAAATGATGATGAATCAGGGAGTCAAATTTCTTTTATATTTCTTTACTTTGGTAAAGTTTTCTGTGAACATCGTCTGTTAATTTAAATGCCAACAAACCAAATTTGTTGAATGCTCTAAATTGTTACCGGTTTCCGTAGCTGCTGCTTCATTTGAAACAAGCCTGTCACTGCAGGTAACATTTCTGAATATTACAGGTTTCCGTGACTTTCCACTAGGGGACTTGCCAATGCTTGAGGTAATATTTTTCAGCTTGAATATACTGTCCTATTTTAGACGTTCGGCAATATAAATTGATGTCTTGTAATACTATTGTTTAATATGTCTGAATAAACAGGGAAAATTTAGCTTTATTTACAGTAATAAGGATTATCTCAGTTCATTTCGCATTCTGTATATTACAGGTTTTACGCTGCACATCTGAGAATGTATTTGTTCCACTTACTATCGGAGGAGGTATCAGGGACTTCACAGATAAAGATGGACGGTGTGGTTACAACTTCAACTTTGTTCCCAGCACACAATGAATTTTAAAATTTGATATATTGATTGGTACTGTGATACTGTATTAGTTGTTTTGCAAAGACTTCAGTTAGAAGAAGAGTTGGATTTTATTCTTTGTGGACTTGCGACATGTGTATAAGTGAAGTTGAATAGAAAAAATGATAAAACTTTGGAAGTTTTCTACGTGTTTTAAGCATTGAAGTTATTTTATAGTATTTAATAATGAGTTGAACTTAAAATTACAGGACAACCTGAAAGATAGCTTTATATAGCTTACAACCCCATGAAGTCTTACTTTACATACAACGGAAAGTCTTTGATGGGTTGGACTAATAATTCACTAGCAGAGATGCAAGTGCATTGTGGATAATTGTGAAGCTTGTAACCGATCCAATTTCACAAAATGTCCTTGGATATACAAGGCAGGTTCTTAATAAATGACTGTTTCATCTCAAGAAGGAAAGATGGAAACTGTGTTTATTCTTGCAGCAAAGGCAGATAGGTTCAAACCTCTATAGATACTTTACCATATGCCCAAGATCTATTCACTTTTTCAGATTTTCCATTTAATTAAATTATGGGAGAAGACTCTGACTTGTGTCTGCCAGTTTAAGGTATTTTTCTGCATCCTGTGTCATCTTACACTCAGACAAACAGAATTTCCTAAAACATGCAAACTTCTATATGTTCCACATATATATGGTGCATGGAACTATGTTTTGCATGTAAATACAGGCATGGTAAACCCAGCCATATTGGAGTTATTTAGTATCCCTGGAAGTAATCCTTTGATCAAGTGCCATGCAACACACCTTCTGTTTGGCTTGTTTCAAGAATCAGGCACCCCATCTTCTATAAATGGTTCATTTGGATACAAGTATCATGTGCTTAGTCTGTCATCTATGCTTAGTTCCTGTAAACTTATAAAGTTATCCCATATGTCCTTGATATTAGCTTGATTGTTATGTCAATTGGAGTGGCCATTTGGTGCAATCTGAGCACAGCATCTAGGTTTTGCCTAACATCTATTCTTTTAGGAAATTCCCTCTCAACATTTAATATCAATACTACTTACGATGCTACAAGGAATACAAGTATCATGTGCTTAGTCCGTCATCTATGCTTAGTTCCTGTAAACTTATAAAGTTATCCCATATGTCCTTGATATTTGCTTGATTGTTATGTCAATTGGAGTGGCCATTTGGTGCAATCTGAGCACAGCATCTAGGTTTTGCCTAACATCTATTCTTTTAGGAAATTCCCTCTCAACATTTAATATCGATATTACTTACGATGCTACAAGGAATAAGTTTTGGGCAATATCTTAAATCCCCCTGTCATGCGTTAACGTTAGTCCTCTCTGGTCATCTTGATAGTGTTTAAAGAGAACTAGGCCACACTGGCTGTTGGAAGCGTTTGACAGCTTAGGGCATATTTTAGGGTTTGTTTTGTACAGGAGACATCTTCCCTTGGATAAATTATTTTTATGAAACCACTCTTATACAACTTTTGTATTTCTGTCTTATCTACACGCCTTTCCAAGGCCTTACACTTGAGAACAATAAATTATACAGTGCACTATACAACTCTGTATAATTTTGCCTGTAGTTAGTATCAAGGTATCTTGTGGATGTGCCTTTGGTGCTGGCTGAGAAGATATTTAATTAAATACCAAATAACCAAGTAAATGCGTACTTGCTGCTCCCTAACTTCCTCATAATATCATCAAATTTAATTCAAATTCCGCTTTATGGAAACATGAAAGCATATTTCGTCCTAGATAATATAACCACAGAAAAAATTATATATAAAATTCAGTTACTCTTATGCTTACAAACAGGTGTCCATGTGTCACTTACACAAGAGGGTCATCTGACTTAAATAAATATGACCAGCAATTCAACAACCGCAGCAGATTCTTTAAGGGACCAGGTACACCCGAGAAGATCAAAAAATTGCAATGCAAGATGCCCACCAAGAGATAGACAAGGTTTTCTCTTTTTAACAACTTACAGACATCATAGATTGGTAAAAGTTTATGAAAGAGCCTCTATGGCACTTGATAGTGAGGGTGACTTGCCCTTGCTTTAAAATATCAGCAACTAATGAACATTACTTTGCAAGGCAGGTTGCATGTGACAATGGGCACGCTAATGCCCAAGCTGCTTTTGTTACATCAAAGTTCAACCTATTTGTCTTGTGACAATGGTTGAGCTAATGACCAAGCTGTTTTTATTACATCAAACTAGTTGTAACTTTTTTCTAGGCAGACTTCTTTCCTGCATGACTGCCTTATCATTGTCCTTTGCTGATTTGAGGCACTTGGAGGTCCAAATCTTGACTACTGATTGGGATTTTGCCCTTCTGGTGGGTCATAGTTTTTCTTGGGGCTGTTATGGTCAACTTGGGAGTCAGATTATGCAGGTTTTTTCTGGTTCATTGACTATTTGTCTTTGTTCTAACTGTGTTGTTAGCCAACATTTTGTAATTTTGTATTTGCTGCTTTCGTACTTCTGAGATACTATTATTGAGTTATATTAAGTCCTGTATTTAGCTTTATTGTTGGCGGGGAGTTGCACAGATGGTTTTGTCAACGACACTGCAGCTTTCTTCAACCATGAATGATCATTTATATCACTTTCTAAAGTTGCAAAAGGTGGGCTTTCTTAATTTGTCTAAGTGGCTACCAATTCTTGTGTTAAGAATGATCCTTGTGTATGTAGCTTTTTGTCATAATAATAAAAATATATTTCAATATTTTTTCTTTTTTCCTTTTTTTTTTTCTTTTTTCAAATCAATTATATGGGATTCAAATGGGCCCCACGTCTATTACATTATGACCATGTTACCATGGTATTTCAACCAACCATATAGTGGTATTAATACAATGACACTTTGGCACTTGTCTGGCAAGATTTGAACCTTGGTTACCGCCATGGAAGTCCAATTTTTTTAACCACTTGAGCTCATGCCATTTGATCAAAGTGTTAAGGTTGACCTATAGGATTGGAACCTTGGTTTATGGTGTGAAACTCTCTTCAATACCCGCCGCTTAACCCATTGGGCAAAGCATATTTCAAGTTATAGGATCATGTTTGCTTTGTTTCCTCTTCTTTGTTATTCATGCCATGCGAAAAGATGCAGTAGACAGTGACCTGTATTACCAGGCACATCTCCTATTCCACACACCTTAACTAAAATGCAAACTTTTGTTTGCGTTTCTGCTTCTGATCTCCCCAACCCAGTTTCAATTTCAAATATCTATTTCTTGCTTCCTGAAACTCGTTTCCTGAGTATCCTCGTAATAGCCATGTTTTAGAGGGCTGTTGCAGGTGTCGTTAGGGTGATAACAATTCAAAAACCATAAGATATAGAAGAAAAAAGGAGAAATATCCAAGAAAGACTAAAACGGGGAAATATCTTTCTTTATACTATTCAATGGTTCAGATATATTATTTTCTATTATCAAATGCTTAATGTTACATATATGTGAAATTGTGGATTATAATTCTAGATAATGACATGAATGATGTGGGCAAGTCCATGTTTGTCTATGGGGATGATATACTGGTAAGATGTAGAATATTGTATTTTATGCATACTAAGTATAAGGGTTTTCCATGAAAATTTTTATAAACCCATCATGTTTTGCATTTACCATTTCTGGCAACATATCTTCTACATACTTGTTCCCATATCTGATATATATCTGGATTGGATATAGTCCTAATGCAACTGGCATGCATATCCAATGCATGGATACGGCTTTAGTAAATGTACAGTATATTAATGAAATCCCGATCATATCCCACAAAAATAATTAGAAAAAGAATCTACAGAGAACAAAACAGAAAAGGAAAGAAAAATATTCATCACATCTGTAACAACATTTGGCAAATATAATCCTCAAAGTTGGAATTTTGTTGAACTTGAAGACCAATCGATTAAATTGCTAGTCTGTGGTACAACTTTAGTCAGCATAAAAAGTGGGCAAGGTCAGCATTGTGTATTTGGTAATTTATGTGAGCATACATTAGACATGTTTTCACAAACTTTTTAAGTTGCATTATAATTAGTTTTCATTATCTAATTCCAGGAAATTAGAAATATATTTACATATTTTTAACATGTTGAAATTTATCATTTATATTTTTGTTTAAATTTCTTGCGAACTTGCTGAAAAAGTGTGTCATAATGCAATAAGATAATTCTATTAGTGCCTACAAATGACCAAAGTAGGTCAGGAGGACTTGGCATAAAAAGAAAACTGTTACAAGCACTGTAGTTATCAAAAAAGTGTTAATAAACTAAAGTAGAGACTAGAGCTAATTTCACTGAGGTCAAACTATTATACAATATCTAATCACATTCTCATGGGGTGGACCCATAAATGGGTAAACCCTAACATGTTGCAAGTAATGATGAAGAGATAAGAGAACCAACAATCAAGGAAAAAGAAAGAAATAGAGAAGAGCTCAAGAGGATCTAAGCACCAACTCTAATCAGTGGTGGAATGTGGAGTAGAAGTAGAAGAGTATCAAAGCCATCACCATCACCATCCCAAAAGAGCCAGCATAAGATCTAATGATGCCACCAAGAAAATGGCCAGTTCTGGGGCCTGGTTGTATATTCTTGTCAGGGCACAAAGTCCAAATTTCCAAAACTCTCCTAGCATCCATGGCTGAGTAACTAGTAGAAGAGGGCAATAGGTTGGTCCATTGTGTCTGTTTGCACCTTCTACCCAAATTATGGGTAACTGATATCCTGCCTTAGGGAGCCATGGTCTCACCCTGCCACATGCAAGAGGAAAAAGGTGTTGAGGCCCTGGTAGCTACTTTTGAATGCAGGCAAGGACACATAAATCTATTATTACCATTCTAAAGAGCTGTGGCATCAAAAGAATGCTTATTAGTCTCGACAATGAAGAGAGGGTGAAAGAAGGAAGTGATTTGTCAAGGGGTAATTGGTCTCTCATGTAATATCTGACACTGAAGAGTGATAGCTTCCTAAAGGTATAAAGCCAAACATATTTGTTCAGGATAGTGGAAAAAAATGGGAAGTGATCTATTTGTCTCTAAACAGGCAATATAACCTTCCTTAAATCTCATAATAAGCAGGACATCTGAATATGAAGTGCTCTTCAGTCTCTACTTCTTGGTTGGAGCAAAAGCAACATACCCTATCCTCTCGCAGAATATGGTGATCTGTCTCCACCTGCAACTGATGTGAGCAGATTCTGAGCTCACTAAGAGGGATCTTGAGTCCACGTGTTCAATGTCATTGGATATAATCCAGGTGAGCAATAATGCCATCCTCAATTGTCATATAATTCTTGGTGTAGAAGGCTAAATTAGGACTATGAGGCTGAGGTGGGACGATCCAAGTGACCTCAATATCTTCCTGATGTATATCATCCTTTAGTGTTTGGTTAATCACCTTCTTACCAGGAAGAAGATGGAGAGGAACATTCAAGCAGTAAGAAAGGAAGTAGTCGGTCTATCAATATATCTACAGAGATAAAAATGTTTTTTCTGTTAACACATCATGTATCTTTGAGATTAAATTGGAGGGCCCTTTTTGAATTTCTTATTATTGTTTTCTTCTTTCCACACATGTGCTTGTATACAAACAGATGTCAATCTGTATTCTTGTCAACATTGTGAAAGAAACAGTTTACTGCATATTGGCTTGTTCAGGCTGAACTGTAATTCTTTGGCACTATTTACTCACAGCATAGGGTGGATACCACAAGCATGCAGATTTTCAATTCATATCCACTCTATATGTGATATGCTTGGTCCTCACATCATTGGCACCTCGAGATTTTTTGGGTTGTTGCTGAAGTTTGACTCTGCTTTGATAATCAAAGGTTGAAATCTCAATCACATTATAAGCTCAAGTCTATTCAGTATGAGCTTATACCATTTTTCATCAGTTTGGAGTAAATATTTTATCTTCCTTCTCGGCTTGGTATACATGTTGTAATGAATGTGAGCCAACTTAAGCTTTATAAGCTACCAAATTTGAAGGAAGAGGTTGTTATATCATCCTATGGGCACGATTCTAGCTTTTGAACCTTCTTTGGATGAGGATACTCTTCATAATATCCACATATGAACTATCAGGGGAAAATCAAGTTGGACAGGAAGGTTAATAACAACATATCCTTGAAGAATCACTTTCTGCACAACAACAGAAATTTAGGGTAAGTTCTTGAAGCAGGGAGAAAATAATGAGAAATAATCACAATTAATAATTGTAGTTAAACGGGCTTCTGTATGTAATAATTGTGTGTGCATTTGATAATTGTATGTTCTTTATCCATATGACACATATTTTGGATGTCTTTTAAGCATTGAAGTTATGTTATAGCATTTAATAGTGAGTTCAACTGTTCAACCTAATATTAAAGGACAGCCTGAAAGATAGCTTTATATCGCTTACAACCCCATGAATTTTTACTGTACATACCATAGTAGCGAAAATCGGCAAAAAATCGCGATTCGAATCGGAAAATCGCGATTCTGACCAAATCCGATTAAAATCGGATCAAAATCCTGAATTTTTCACCAAAAAATCCCAATTCCGATTTTTAATCGGCAATTTTTTGAAAAATATGATGAAAAATGCATTTTTTTAGGTTTTTTTTTTTGCCGATTTTTTTACCGATTCCTGATTCGATCCGATTTTTTTCCAAGCCGATTCCGTTCCGATTCCGATTTTCTCAACTATGGTACATACAACTGAAAGTCTTTGATGGGTTGGACTAATCAGTCACTAGCAGAGATGCGAGTGCATCGTGGATAATTGATATGCTGGTAACTGATCCAAGTCCACAAAATGCCCTTGGATATACAAGGCAGGCTCTTAATCAAAGACTGTTTCATCTTAAGAAGGAAACATGGAAACTGTGTTTATTCTTGCATGAGAGGCAGGTAGCTTCAAACCTCCAGAACCACTTTACCATATGTCCAAGATCTATTCACTTTTTCAGATTTTCCATTTAATTAAATTATGGGAGAAGACTCTGACTTGTTTCTGCCAGTTTCAAGGTATTTTTCTGCATCCTATGTCATCTTATAGTCAGACAAACTGAATTCCTTAAAACATGCAAGCTACTATGTGTTCCACATGTATATGGTGCATGGAATATGTTGTGATGTAAATACAGGCATGGTAAAACTAGCCATAGTGGAGTTATTTAGTACCCCTGGAAGTAATCCTTCAATAAAGTGCCATGCAGCACACCTTCTGTTTGGCTTGTTTCAAGAATCAGCACCTCATCTTCTATAGATGGTTCATTTGGATACAAGTGTCATGTGCTTAGTCCATCATCTATGCTTCGTTCCTGTGAACTTATAAAGTTTTCCCATATGTCCTAGATATTTGGTTGATTGTTATGTCAATTGGAGTGGCCATTTGGTCCAATCTGAGCACAGCATCCAGGTGTTGCCTAACATCTATACTTGTAGGAAATTCCCTCTTGACATTTGATATTGATATTACTTACAATGCTACAAGGAAAATTTTTGGATGATACCTTAAATTACCCAGTCATGCATTAGTGTTAGTACTGTGGAGGCATCTCGATGGTGTTTTAAGAAAACTAGGCCACACTGGCTATTGGAAGTATTTGACAGCTTAGTGCATGTTTTTGAGTTTGTTTTGTATGGGAGATGTCTTCCCTTGGATAAACTATTCTTATGAAACCACCCTTCTACAAGTTTTGCATTTCTTTCTTATCTACACGCCTTTTCACGGCCTTACACTTGAGAACAATAAACTGTACAGTGCACTTTACAACTTCGTAGAATTTATGCCTGTGGTTGGTATCAGGGTATCTAGTGGATGTGCCTTTGGTGCTGGCTGAGATGATGTTTAATTATGCCTGAGAAGATATTTAATTAAATGCCAAAAAAACCAAGTAAACGCATGCTTGCTGCTCACTAACTTTCTCATGATATTGTCAAATTTAATTTGAATTCCTCTCTATTGGGCCTGCAGCAAGCTCTGGTGACAATGCATTTGGATATCACTTAGATATGGAAACATGAAAGCATATTTCTTCCTAGATAATATAACCACATAAAAGTAATAGGTTGGTCCATTGTGTCTGTTTGCACCTTCTACCCAAATTATGGGTAGCCGATATCCTGCCTTAGGGAGCCGTGATCTCGCCCTGCCACATGCAAGAGGAAAAAGGTATTGAGGCCCTGGTAGCTACTTTTGAACAGGCAAGGACACATAAATCTATTATTACCATTCTAAAGATCTATGGCATCAAAAGAATGCTTATTAGTCTCGACAATGAAGAGAGGGTGAAAGAACGAAGTAATTGGTCAAGGGGTAATTGGTCTCTCATGTAATATTTGATACTGAAGAGTGATAGCTTCCTAAAGGTATAAAGACAAGCATATTTGTTCAGGATAGTGGAAAAAAATGGGAAGTGATATACTTGAGTCTCTAAATAGGCAATATGACCTTCCTCAAATATAATAATAAGCAAGACATCTGAATATGAAGTGCTCTTTAGTCTATACTTCTTGATTGGAGCAAAGGCAGCATACCCTATCCTCTTGAGGAATATGGCGACCTGTCTCCACCCACAACTGATATGAGCAGATTCTAAGCTCACCAAGAGGGATCTTGAGTCCATGTGTTCAATGTCATTGGATATAATCCAGGTGAGCAATAATGCCATCCTCAATCGTCATGAAATTCTTGGTGTAGAAAGCTCAAGTAGGACTTTTTTTATTTGAGAAAGTACGAGACTAGGCAGTACGAGAGGAGCGAAGAATGGACCCTAGAGCTAACATGGGGCCCACAAGAGAAATCAACCAATGGAAACCACACATGGAGAGAACTCCACACTCACCACCATCGAGCGATGCTCCCACAGGAGAGGAGGAGCATACGGCTAGGCCATGATTCACTCATTTGAGGGGCATGGTTCACCTGCTTCTACTAGGGCATTTCACCCAAAGCTTGCTTCCTGGTTTGCAAAGCTCTATATGGGTGTTGTGCTTTATATACCACCATGAGGGCCATCGTGGGATACATGTGGGATAATGGCTTAAGACTCTCGCAACGTTGCTCAATTTATTTTTAGAATTTTTTATTTGAGAAAGTACGAGACTGGGCAATACGAGAGGAGCGAAGAATAGACCCTAGAGCTAACATGGGGCCCACAAGGGAAATCAACCAATGGAAACCACACATGGGGAGAACTCCACACTCACCACCATCGAGCAATGCTCCCACAGGAGAGGATGGAGCATACGACTGGGCCATGATTCGCTCGTTTGAGGGGCTGGGTCATGGTTCACCTGCTTCCACTAGGACATTTCACCCAAAAGCCTGCTTCCTGATTTGCAAAGCTCTATGTGGGTGTTGTGCTTTATATACCACCATGAGGGCCATCGTGGGATACATGTGGGATAATGGCTCAAGACTCTCGCAGCGTTGCTCAAGGTATTTTTAGAATATTTTATTTGAGAAAGTACAAGACTGGGCAGTATGAGAGGAGCAAAGAATGGACCCTAGAGCTAACATGGGGCCCACAAGGGAAATCAACCAATGGAAACCACACATGGGGAGAACTCCACACTCACCACCATCGAGCGATGCTCCCACAGGAGAGGATGGAGCATATGGTTGGGCCATGATTCACTTGTTTGAGGGGCTAGGTCATGGTTCACTTGCTTCCACTAGGGCATTTCACCCAAAAGCCTGCTTCCTGATTTGCAAAGCTCTATGTGGGTGTTGTTTTTTATAGTTTATATACCACCATGAGGGCCATCGTGGGATAGCCTATTTCAAATGCTTGTAAAGGGAAAGGAAATCCTAATTTCATTTGCCTCAGCTATACAAATTGTCAATTTTCAAGTCCTAATTTTTGCCGAGCAGGCGGCGTGCTTATCCTGTGTGACAACACTATGGAGCGAGCGGCTCTTCTAGGCGGGCAGCTGTGTGATTTGGCTGTGCTATACAAAGTTCAAGTCCTTATCCTACTGCTAAGGCCAAACATATAGTAGACTATAAATTCTTATTTTTAGACAGTTTGTTTTTAACAGTTGATTGGATAATTTTCTATAATTTTAATCAAATTAATTTATAACAATGAGCACCAAGTGAAATTAACCTGCGTTTCTTATTTTTTCTCTAAATCATATCTCACTAAAATTGTTTTTTTCAATTGGTTATATGGGATTGAAACAGGCCCCACCTGTATTACATCATCACCACGTAGTGGTATTACAATAGCTTGGATATTATTCATGTATTGCTTGGCAAGATTCGAACCTGGGTCTCCTCTTTGAATGTTGAGGAATCTAACCAGTTGAGCTAATGCCATTTGATCTCACATAGGTTGTTATATTATGGTGTTTTATGAGTTTCACACTACTTTGTTTCTAGGTATTATTCAAGCCTTGAAGTTGCATCTGAGTACTTCAGATCAGGAGCTGATAAGATATCAATTGGAAGTGATGCAGTCTATGCAGCTGAAGAGTATCTCAAGACAGGGGTAAGCTCTAGGAGGTTCTAAGGTTAAGCTGACCTGATTTTTCTTTTTTGGTTTAAATTGGAATTGGCCTTAGTAACATATTTTTCAATCGGTGCACTGTTATTGCATGTCATCCAGGTAAAAACTGGGAAGACCAGCTTGGAGCAGATTTCATATGTTTATGGAAATCAGGTAGTTTCTATTTTTCATTTTGGGTATTGCCTTCAAAATCCAGGATTATCTATCCAGATGAATATTTTTATTTCTGTGCCCTGTTTCTGTAATGTTCAAATAGATTAGCAGGAAATTCACAGCTTGCAGAGGTGAGAATGCCATTTAGTTTTTGAGTATTACCTTATTTAATTTGTGGTTGTTTCATTTGCTTCTCAGATATAGAAAGTACAATAGAAAATGGCAACATAGAGTATTGAAATAGGTATCTGTAAGTATTTTAAGCATTGATTGAGTTGATATAAATTGAAAGCTCAAACACATAATAGAAAAGAACAAAGAAAATAACCTAAGAAAGTCAGGAAAACGCTCAGAAAAGTCATCACAGAGTTGTGAGCATTATTGTCTATTGCTTGATGTGATTTCTGAGTTTTGTGCTCACACCAAATAAGTTTGCAAAGAAAGCAGGATTTGTTGAAATGCAAAAAGTTGCCTTAGTGTCGGTTGAATCAAGATAAGTGGCTGACTTGAGAATTGTAAAAGTTTTTGCATAATATTTTAAATTTGGCACAAAATCATGGTTAGACATTTTGAATTTTGATTCATAACTTCATTTCTGCCATCTTAAGCTGCTCTGACAAAGGAATAACAATCAATTTTATTCTAGATTTACCTATTAATGAAAACATTATTCACCTTTGTTCATAGAACACAACTGATGAGTTATAGTAGTACACAAGTCCATCAAGATGAGAAGCTGGATCACACTATTTGCAAGACAAGAAATATTGATTTTATTTTAAAAGATCATGATGTATTTGGATGCTTGCAATTTACAGTCTTTCATGTTTCTGGAATTTGTACTCAGTTAATAGGCTAGTTTCATAGTTCTTTAAATTCCAGTTGCTCATCCTTATGCACTTATGCTTGGAATTTGCTTGTCATTGTAATTGTTGTAGGCTGTAGTTGTGAGCATTGATCCTCGCAGAGTCTACTTGAAGAGTCCTAACGATGTGCCATTCAAAACAATCAAACTTACCTGTCCAGGTATTTTGTTTTTGGAACTCAAATGTCATGGCCTACAAAGCATTAGATTGTTTGTGTATTTTGGCATCTTAAATGTTAAATCTTTTTTCTTCAATGCGATTGCATTAGTTACTTTCGTTGATATTCACATGTAATTACTAAATTTTATCTTTCTATAATGAGTAACAAACATTATATAAGGGTTTATGTTTTCTCAGATTACAGATATATTTTCGGAGTACTTAAATATTTTTTTTTTTTGGCTTGTATTCAGGACCTAATGGAGAAGAATATGCATGGTACCAGTGCACGGTAACTGTACCATTTTGTCCTTTAATTGTTTAATCTGTCTTCATAAATATCAAGGTTTAAGAGTCATTCCTCAAGTTTGTTTAATCTAACTTTAGTTGTTCAGCAGCTGCATAGTTAGACATTGCTCAAGTTTTGTTGTATATTCTGTTAGAACTTTTAAGAGAAATGAAATGAAATGAAATATTATTAATGTCCGCGGTGGGCCAAAATAAGACCCAAGGGACTATAAGAAGTACAATAATGACTACCAGCTAGCAGGCTAAAAAGCCCAACAAAGAAAAGAACTAAGAAAAATACAAGATCAAACCCGACAAACGGGCCAAAGAGAAAGGGAAAAGAAAAGAAAAGGGAGAGCAGAGGGGGGGAGGGCTGCAGTCCAACAGAGAGAAGTGCATGCCAAGAAGAACGGAGAGAGAGAAGGAGGGGGGAGGGAGCAGACCAGGAGGGGCAAGCTCCGAGAATCCCCCAAAAACTAATCTCTCCTAACAGTCGAGGCCGAAGTACCGGAGCTGAAGAAGTCCATGATATGTCTCTGCCCATTGCTAGTTCGGAACCCTGACAAACTGTTGGTGCGCTGTCTAGTGACCCTGCTTCTGTTCAAACTGGATGGTGTGGGGCGTTTTCGATCGAAGTCACCTGGTCCGTCGGAGTTGGTGAAGTATGTTGTGATGAGCCGATGTTGAGGAGGGTGAGATCCATTTGGAGAACTTTTATGTCGTCGAAGCTGAGTTATCTCCCTAAGAAAGAGTGCGAGACAACGCTGGTCCGGGTATCTGAAGAAGGTAGAAACACATCGAGAGTTGTCCCTGAAAAGGCAATGGAACCTACCCCGGATCTCATAATAAATGGGACAACAAAAAATGAAGTGATGCAGGGTCTCAACTTCACCCAAGGAGCAAAACAAGCAAATCCGCTCCTCCATCGGAAGATGGTGATCTGACTCAATCCGGAGTTGGTGAGAACACACCCTGAGTTGCCCAATAGTGATCCGAAGACTATGCATTGTGTGTTGCTGAAGGTATTGTGGAGGAACTATTCTGCCCTCCTGTATCTGTAAGAAGTGCTCATGGTAGAAAGACAGCTTGGGGGAAAGAGGGGCAACAGGAGAGATCCATGTGCATCTGGTGTACTGGAGACTAACATCCTTCCGAATCTCGTGGAGCATCTTCTCCTTAGTAAGCCGAGAGGGGGGGAGAACCCCCAAAGAATAAGGGGGCAGCCTGTCTATCTGTATCTGAATGCTGGCCAGGAGAGTAGAAACCTGAAAATACCAGCTCCTCCGGCCTCCTCGAGAACTCGGAGAGAGTTCCATCGAGGAGCGAAGGGCGAGGTAAGGGTACCGCCTGCAACCCTCAGGGGTATCTCCGAAAGTACGGATCCTGTGAAGATAACCGATAATCAGGAAGATAATCTCAAGCTGGAGAGGAGAAGCCCCAAACTCTGCCAGAATAATAGAACGAGGGACTGTTCCCTTGCAACGAATGAATCGTCGAAGAAAGAGTGTCTGCACTCGTTCAACCCGTGACCACTCAGTCGGGCCAAGACTAGGGCCCCAAACCACTGACCCATAAGTAATAGTTGGCTTGACCAAAGCGTCAAAGATCCTCATCTTCACAGGTATATCCTGAAAATGTGCTTTGAAGCAATTCCTCTCTAGCAAAGACAGAGCTGCATACCCCTTACACACCCGGACCTGGGCGGCGGGTTTCATACCAAAAGTGGGACCAGTGAAAAGAACCCCCAAATACACATAAGAGGTGGTGATTTCGACCTCCTGGCCCTGGAAAAGGAAGTGGAGATGGGATAGAGCCTCTTTGGTAGTATTGAATACCATAACCTTGGTCTTAGAAAGATTCACCGTCAACTGTCTCGAGTCACAAAAAGCGGCAAGTGTGTCCAGATGATGCGAAGCCCCTCAGGGGATGAGGCCAAAAGAACAACATCATCAGCAAAGAGGAGAATAGAAATCAACACATGGTGAAGAAGGCAACCATCCTCTGGGTGAGCGTTCTCCCTGATAAAAGTCTCAAGCTCGTCGATAAAGATCCCAAAAAGTGTCGGCGAAAGGGGGCATCCCTGTTTCACTCCTATGGTGCTAAGAATATTGGCTGAAAGCCCTTGAGGGGAGCGAAACCGACCTTTCACAGTCTCATATAACCGTGTAACCGCTGTCAAAAGCTGCCCAGAGATGCCAATTGATCG
This sequence comes from Wollemia nobilis, assembly GCA_028583015.1. Classification (NCBI taxonomy): domain Eukaryota; kingdom Viridiplantae; phylum Streptophyta; class Pinopsida; order Araucariales; family Araucariaceae; genus Wollemia; species Wollemia nobilis. The sequence continues at coordinate 6,274,282 of JAQPPZ010016858.1, read as the reverse complement.
AAGCCTCTCAAGAAGTAAATGTCGAGGCACCGTGTCGAAAGCTTTCTTGAAGTCTACAAAGCAACAATAAACCTTCGAGGACCTGGAACGCGCCTCCTCAATAATAGCTCTGAGGACTAGAATGTGATCCTGTGGTCCGATGATCTTGCCGAAAACCAGCTTGGCCAAGAGCCCTGAAACCCCCCTCCTCCAACCTTCGAGAGAGAAGCACATCCAATGTTGTGGCATAGAGCTTGGCAAAGATATGCCCAATCATGATAGTCCTGTAGTTATTGGGTTCATGGGGATCACCTGCCTTATGAATGGGGTGAATGATATGCTGAGTCCAGGACTCAGGAAACCCGAAACAGACAACAAGATTAAAGAGATCAGCAAGGGGCCCAACAAGAGGGTCAATACCATGCTTCAAAAATTCCGCCTGTAACCCATCCAAATCTGCTGCTTTGCTTGTACAGAGTTTCCAGATAGCCTGCCTGACAAGACCAGTAGAAAAGAGGTGGCACGAAGAGGGGGGGGAGGGAACAGAAATACGAGGCTGATTTGGGATGGTATAAAGGGAAGAGGCATGGATGGTCCAAGAGGAAAGATCGATCCCATGAGTAATCCGATCACGAGGGAGGATAAGGCGCCAGAAGGATTTAGGAGATTGCTGAAGGGAGTGGATAAGATCAAGTCGATGTCGAGAGAGGAAGAGACGCTTCTTCTTTCGAAGAAGCATCCTATAGTCTTTGTGAGAAATGGCATGGGGCTGGGAAGGATTTCGAATGGCATATTTCAACCTTCGGTGGGCAGACTTACATTCCTCATCATACCAGATGTTCATGGGGCAATGACCAGGGGGACGAGGACGAGGGGGAGGACGAATAGTGTGGGGGTATGATTCCAAAGCAGCCTTCCAAATAGTTTGGACCAAGCAAGCAGAACGATCGGAAACATCGGAAAGAGAAGACACCTTGGGGAGAACATGACGCAACCGGTCCATGTAGGTAAAGGAATAATAATAGTCAAAGTCTATAGTGACTCGAGGGACTGAAGGGGAGGGAGGAGGGGGAGGAGTAACAGGAAGGGAAACAGTGGATAACGTAAGAGAAAGAACTGAATGATCGGTAAGGGGAGATAGCTGATTATAATCTGAAAGATCTTAAATTAACAAACCTGTCCTATATTTTCTGTTTTGAGTCAGATGAGAGAGCTGATGTGCAATGAAAATTCTGCATACTAGGATTCCAAAACAGATATTATGACACAAATAACATTACTGTCCATCAAAATACATCACAAACAAGATGAGATAGCCATGAGAGTTCTCAGCTTTGACTGTGTTTGAAGACAGGGTAATAAGGTTGCTGTGCTCACAAATGTTTCTATCCTCTTGATGAATGTTTCCTAAAAAAAGAAGGTTAAAACAGTTTTATATAGAGTTTCTTAGAGCCTGCAACTGAGAAACAGGCTCCAATGCTTTCTATTTAATTATTAAAGATAGAAACTTGGTAAAAAGACGATAATTTAAAATACCAAGATTTAGCTTGGACAGAATATTAATAATTTGTTTTTAATTGCTGAGTTGTATAGGAACGAACATGGCATTGACTTCAATTTGTAAAATTCAAGAATTAAATTAAAGGTTACACTAAGTTTGAATCTGAAATAATGCTAAAATAACTTTGAAGCACTTTGCTTTTCTTACAGGTCAGTGGTGGCAGGGAAGGGAGGCCTATTGGAGCCTATGAGCTTGCAAAAGCAGTTGAAGACTTAGGAGCTGGAGAAATTTTGCTTAATTGCATAGATTGTGATGGTGAGAGTTAATCTGCAGATCTGGCCTTGTGAAAAAGCATTGAATGCTACATAATTTTAAAAAGTAATTTGAAGAAAAGAAAATTGTTTGGTATTTTAATGAAAGTGATTAAAAAAAAGTTCAACTGGAGGGTTATATATGCTGGACAGAATAGTCCCGTGCATTTTGGACATGCATGCTCAGCTGTTTCTTATGCACTTTAGCTTGTGTACTATGTTCAAGTTTTATTAAAAAATTTACAAGAAATGTATAACCATACTAATGGTCATGATGATTGTTTCAGGGCAGGGACAAGGATTTGATATAGATCTGGTCAAGTTTATTTCTGAAGCTGTGAATATCCCTGTCATTGCTAGTAGTGGTGCTGGTGCTGTGGAACATTTCTCTGATGTGTTTAAAAAGACGTCTGCCTCTGCTGCTCTTGCAGCTGGAATTTTCCACAGGAAGGAAGTAAGCTAATGCAGATGAGCATCCTCTTTATTTCATGTTCTTTGTACATGATGGATTCTTAGATGCATATATAGGATGACCCTAAAAAATGTGAGATGATTTTTTGAACACACTCCTGTATTGGGCAAATTTTTTGTTTATGCCTGTTATGGGAAAAATGTATCATATTTTAAAAACTGGGCATCATAGGACCATCCATTCCTATGCAAGAAGACCAAACATGTCTTATTGAACCCCTCATACGGAGTCTACATTTACTACCTAAGAAAAAATTGTTTGTCATGGAGCTGGGAAGCCTTCACAGTGACATTACAGGTCGCATTCCATAGGAAAGAAAGATCAGTTAATGGAATAACACACCATAGAAACTGCACAAACTGTTTACAAATTAAGGGATTGTTAAATACCACCGCCATCCATTGGAGAGACTAACAAAAAATACCTTGGAGCCATGGGCCAATACTATGCTCGGAGAACATACAATCCCAGAAATTATGCTTTAGCTCTCTTTGTATGCCGTCCAAGAGACTAGTTCTAGCTAATATGTGCTTGGTGGAAAGACCTTTAACCAGCTTGTGTAACTTGCAAATCATAACAAAAAATCTCTTTATCATTTGGCTAAACATGTCTTTCCAGGAATGTTCAAACTTTGAATGCCTGCCTAATGTTTTTGTTATCATCATTTGTATGATATAATTTCAAATTAGCAAGTTAACTTTATACCACTTATTCATGACACAGATCTTGGAAGCATTTCTTCAAGAAGCTCGCTCGAAGTCACAAGAATCCTGCCATTTACAGACCCCTTGAGAAATCATGCCATTCAGTCTGGAATATTTATTTGTTTGCACTACACTCTTTTAACACCATTGAAATACAGGGGGTTATGGACTACAGCATATATTCTTGAAAATTGTATACATCTTTTTTGTCAATGTTTATGCTAGAAATAGAAATTTAAACTAAATTAAAGCTGGATATGTTTGGACAGAAGAGTTTTAAACTATTTGGAAGTTATAGAAACCCTGTCTTGTCCATTGCACCTTATGGGAATATATGTGGATGCTGTGAGATGAGGCTGTAAAGAAACCTAAATTGAAGGAGTTTTGTGCACCCTTGTTAGATGACAGGCTGAAACTACTTGAAAGGTCAAATGTTGTAAGAATCAGGATAAGGTCTCGCTTCTTAACAAATCAAAAACCTTGAAACTAAAATCAGCAAACCCATGTCCAAACAATGCACTTATGAATCATCATGGCTAGTTGTAACTCTAGAAAGGGTAGATCCAATAAGGGAAGGAGACCTGGTACAATGATCAGTTGTACCAGAGGACATGTAGGTGGGCTTTGTAAAATTAACTCAAGATTATCTTTAAGGTAATAATTCCAGTGTTTTATTTTACTGTATATGGTAACTATGATATCAATTATTATATTCAGCATTTTATGGAAGTGGCAACATTGCAAAAAAAATTTTGAGCAAATTTGCAGTGGAAGTAATTCAGCCTATTCATAGTTTTTATTTCAAAAGATGTCTTTAATCCTTCAAGGAGTGCAAAATGGATCGGGAGCAGCTTGCCATCCTCTAATAGTTGGACAACCTTATATGTGGCTAGGAAGGAGAATTGACTTCATCATAATCAAAACTTAAAAAAGTTAAAACCCCATATATGTATAACTCCATTGTAGAGGTATCACCGTATCACCATTGTGTTGACAGCATTGAGTATACATGTTATAGTCTATCACATTCCTTTCACCATTAATTGTAAGAGGTATCCGTATGTCAATGTTGAAAACTTCCTGCTGCTCGTCTTCTGGTTAGTATTATTCTCTTTACCTATAAAAAGGCACTGACAAAGGCTTGTATATGAGGTTATGTGTACTGAAGAATCCATCCTGTTATAAAATCTGATACTAACCATGCCAGTTTCAGAGTAAAGAATGGTTAATTTTTTACTCATGTTATTCCAATATGCTTATGGGATTTTTTATGCCCTTGATATCTTCAGATTTTCAAGTGCTATAGAAGATCTAAAATCCTATGGGAAGGGAGTAAACCTACTCTTCCCGTCATTCAGGAAAAGTATAACCTTTTAGGTTGGAATGAAAGTCATGATTTGAATGGTTAAGTGGGCCCACATTTGATAAAACATAACCAAGCTTACCCCAGAGATCTTAACCAGAGAGACTACATTGTTTGTATTTTGCTTTTGAGGTAAGTTTTTAAATATCATATGAGTGAAGGGGATCCTTTGTCATGGATTTTGTGAGTGCCATGAATTTGCATAACTGCAAATTGAGTTTTTTGGCCTATTCTCCTTTTTTAAACTTTTCTTCAATTTAAGAATTTAGAGCATCTTACTTTGAACATACATATATAAAAGAAAACCAATCAAACATTAATATTGTGTGATAATTCAGAGTGAAACCAAAAACACATGAAAGGATTATTCCCAGCGAAGGTAAGAAAATGTTGGACTTAAAGAACTTACTATTTTCTATAAAATTTCAATTGATTTTTAGTTAGATTTTAGAAATGGAAAATTTTCTGAATTCATTCAAAATCTATTATTTACTGTTGGATTTCACCCTTTGCATTGCCAAACACTATTTTGGCAAATCTGGAGTTAACTTCTGTTTTTGTCTCAACAGGTACCAATAATGGCTGTTAAGGAGCATTTAAGAGCTCAAGGCACAGAAGTTAGAACATAAAAATGCTCTCACCAAATTTTGCCAATGACTTAAACAATTCATTTATAACAATGTGCCAATTAGGTGTTGGAGTACATCATCCAAGTTATTCTGAATGCGATTTTTTTTTAGTACAAAGCATCTAATGGCAAATTTTCAGGTTCTTTTATTGTCAACAATTTTTGGTGCTAGGCAGATATTGGAGAGGGCCATTATTTCACAGAGACGTGTTTCTGGCAAGAGATATTGACAAAGGTGTGTCCCAACTGGGTTTTGTTGTGTAGCCGCATATGCAAAAGGGATCAAGGATAATAGATTGAATCGTTCATGTTAACATTATGGATAAGATAGTTGCTAGTAATCATAAGCCCAATCTTTCTGACTCGTGATGCATAATTACAGATCAAATTTATTGGGACTGAACTTATACTCGTAATTCCAGGCCATCAGTTTGACAATTTTGTCCTTCACTTTGTTATGTGGAGAGGCAGTTTGTATTTGTTGGACATAATTTCACTATATATTGGGCGCTCATTTTTGTAGGAGATAACCTAATAGTTTCTAGTTGTTAGTTTTGATTAATAAATAGAATCAATTACATTGTCGGTGGGATTTGATGTACTATGTTTTCAAAATTTCATGGAGTAGTATAATCTTACATGTACTGAAGTATAAAGAAAGAACAAGGAATTTCATTTAGATTTCCAAAGAACTTGCAAATAATCGTGGAATAAAAAGTGAGCCAAAATACTTGCAAGTCTTTGGTAAAAAATGCATACATCAGGGAAGTATAAGATAATTGACAAGAAATATAATGTATTTAGAATCACATTGGCCATATAAGAAATGTACAACACATGTAGGTATCAAACAAATGTACAGTATATAATGTAAACCAATGATGGATGGATCATCCATAGTTGGATTAGATTGTATGGAGTAAAGTAAGATGACCCCAAAGCCTATCATGTACTGAAGAATATTGTAGGGAGAAAGTTGGATGGAAGCAAATCTGCCACAATAATTATTAATTCAATAGATCGGTGTAGTTGCACCCAGATTTATCAAGTAAGTTTGTATTGTGCAAAGCTTTTGTATATTATGATTTGAATTAAAGGAATGATGAATTTGTGAGATTACTTATATGCTCTCGAAGATTATTTTGTTTTTGTCCATCCATGAGATGTGTAAGTATGATGTAAAGGATTCACTTAACTCATAAGGATGTGATATTTACCATCACCCCTTTGTCATGACGTACCCTTATTACAATTCACTTAAAACCTTAACTTTATCTTATGCAGGTAAGTTGACAAGTCCAAGATATTTGAGTATGCAATAGGAGTCTTTTGGAGGAGAAAATAGGATCTGTAGGCAGATCTTTTATGGTTTTCAAATTATTTATTTATTTTTTAAATTTATTAAGAATGTTGTATTAATTTCCTTGAAAATTCTTCAAGATAGTACATTTAGCATAAAACAATTTAAAATAGCCTTTACTCCACAACATAAAACAATTCAAATAGCCTTTGCTCCACCTAACGACCACTATAACACTATATTTTCCATCCACAAGATGTGGAACCATGATATAAAAGGATTCACTTAACTTATAGAGAGACTTATGTTCATCGTCAAATATTTGTATACATGCAAACACTAATGACATACACTGCACTTAAATATGTACATATCTACTTGCAAAACCCTTTATAGTAATATAGTCTTGTTACAATTCACTTAAAACCTGAATTTCATCTTAAGGAGGTAAGAATTAGATAAGTCCAAGATATTGGAATAGGTAAGGGGTAGTCTTTTGGAGAAGATAAATGGCAAATTATTTGTAGGCCTATGTTTTATGGTTATCAAAATATTTATTCATTTTTAAAGTTTACTAAGAATGTTGTATTAACTTCTTTAAAAATAATTCAAGTTAGTACATTTAGCATGGAATAACACATGATGGTCTTCACTCCACCTAACCAACACTATGAAGTTGTCGTAACATGAAAAGATTCGCTTAACCCCTAAAGAATTGGTGCTATTATTAACTATTTGCATGCACACAATCACCCTACATGTGAACCCCTTGATGACTGAGACCAATCACACTTAAATATTTAGCTTCATCACGAGGAGGTAAGATTTAGAAAAGTCTAATAGACAAAGTAGAGAAGAAGAGCCTTTTAGAGGAGAATCATTTAAGATTTGCACATGAGTTTTTTATAGTTTTTTAAATTTTCATTCATTTTTATTATAATTTTACTAATATTTTTGCGTTATTTTTTTAATCAAAATCAATCTAATTAGTACATTTGATCATACCCATGCAAGATGGTCCTTAATCTATTGAACCACGATTGTTAAATTGTGATTATTCATTAGCTCTTGAGGGCTAGGTGGATTGGTAAGTGCTTGTTTGGCTAGGCACTTACTAAGAAGACACCCAGGTTCAAACCTCGAGGGCAGCCTATTTGCAAAGGTAGTAGTTTGATCTGAATCCTTTGAGTGCGCACCAGATCGACAGTGACAGTACAAATCCCGAGCGATCGGTGGTCCCCTTCAAGTCGGGTCAACAATAACGAGGCGAAATAAGTTTGGTGGGAGCAGCCCTTGTGGTTTGAACCTTGCGCTTGTCAATTACTAAAAATAGTGTGGTTATGACCAACTCTCCTATGTAACCAAAAAAAAATTGTGTTGACTCAAGGAATTGATGTTTACTATAATATATTTGCATGCATGCACCTACCCACACTCAAACCCCTTTCTAATGGCATATTCTCATTACAATTTACTTGCATTTTAGCTTCATCCTAAGAAGGTAAGAACTAGAGGAGTCCATGAGACCAAAGTAGACAAGAAGAATCTTTTGGAAAAGAAATTGACTAAGGATTTACAAGCAAATATTTCTATTATTTTCAAATTATTTTGTTTATTTGTTGTTTTACTTTTAATAATAAATTGGTATCCCTACAATGGTTTGGGCTTTGGCTCTCTTTGGGAGGACCTATTTTCAAACCATGGCGTACCCAGAACCGGATGGATGGATGGTAGTGACTGAGTGTTTGACAATTAGCTGCCCCAATTCGATTCCTTGGAGGGTCAAGGGTCCCCTTAACTTTGTTTTACCTAGCAAGCTAGGGTTTATAGTTGCGACACCTGAGCTTGATTAGGTATCAGTAAAAGGTGTTACCGATTCCCCTATGAATCAAACAAATAATAAATTTGTATTTATTTGCTTTGAAATTCTTCAAGCTAATTAGTACATTTAGTATGGAACAATTCAAGATGGTTTTTACTTCATTCAACCACTAATGTGAAATTATGTTTGTTCGTCCACAATATGTACAATGCGAAAGAATTCACATATAAGGAGTCAATGATTGCTATTAGATCTTTTTAAGCATGCAATTGTGTAATTGCAAACCCCTTTCTAATGGCATACTAAAATTACTCTTTGCTTGCATATTAGTTTCATCACATGGGGATAAGAATTAAGAGGCTAAAGTATAAAAAATAATCTTCTGGAGGAGAAAATCATCAAGGATTTGTGCATAGATGTTTTATTGGTCTTTAAAAAAAATCATTCATTTACATTTATATTTTTTAAAGATGTATTAATTTTTTTAAGAACTCTACAAGGTAGTACATGGTCTTTACTCTATCAAGTTACCATTGTAAAATTATGCTTCTCTATCTACAAGATGTACAACTATGACGCAAAGGATTGTTATAACTAATTAAGAATAAATGTTTAAAATCAAACATTTATAAATGCATGTTTCCACTTGTTAACTCATAGGGCATAACTCCTTAACTCAACCCCTAAATGTTTTCTAAACACCCAAGATATAACACATACCTACAATTTGCGTAATATAACCATCCCCTTTAATATTGTATAGGCATCTAAGTTATAACTTAAATATTAAATTATAATATTTAATTTATTTTAAACTTATATGTTTATAATCTATGCATTGAACATGTCACATCTAATGCTTGTATTCTCTTTTTACTTTTAAAATGGTGCAATGGCAATGTTAGGTTGGTGTTGAAGTGGCACTAAGTGTACACTAAGTTGGTCTATATAGTATCGACCTAGCAACAATACAAACCAAAAGAGTTGTGGAAAAGGTGGTTAGACCTCTTTAAGGCTCACCTAAAATTTCAAGTGACTCTTGCTAATATCTCGGAGATATGGAAACGAAGAAAGTTCAAGAATATCTTTATTCAGTTGGATTGGTCCCTAGGCCCAAGTTTCCTCTAGTGGCACATTTGGTTGGAAAGAAATTCCAAAATGGTGGCACATTTGGCTGGAAAGAAATTCCAGAATGCTTGTGTTCTTTTTTTACTTTTAAAATGGTGCAATGGCAATGTTAGGTTGGTGTTGAAGTGGCACTAAGTGTACACTAAGTTGGTCTATATAGTATTGACCTAGCAACAATACAAACCAAGAGAGTTGTGGAAAAGGTGGTTATACCTCTTTAAGATTCACCTAAAATTTCAAGTGACTCTTGCTAATATATGAGAGAGATGGAAACGAAGAAAGTTTAAGAATATCTTCGTTCAGCTGAGTTGGTCCGTAGGCCCAAGTTTCATCTAATGGCACATTTGGTTGGAAAGAAATTTCAGAATGGTGGTACATTTGGCTGGAAAGAAATTCCATAATGCTTGTGTTCTCTTTTTACTTTTAAAATGGTGCAATGGCAATGTTAGGTTGGTGTTGGAGTGGCACTAAGTGTACACTAAGTTGGTCTATATAATATTGACCTAGCAACAATACAAACCAAGAGAGTTGTGGAAAAGGTGGTTAGACCTCTTTAAGGCTCACCTACTGGCAATGTTAGGTTGGTGTTGAAGTGGCACTAAGTGTACACTAAGTTGGTCTATATAGTATCGACCTAACAACAATACAAAACAAGAGATTTGTGGAAAAGGTGGTTAGACCTCTTTAAGGCTCACCTAAAATTTCAAGTGACTCTTGCTAATATCTGGGAGATATGGAAACGAAGAAAGCTCAAGAATATCTTCGTTCAACTGGGTTGGTCCCTAGGCCCAAGTTTCATCTGGTGGCATATTTGGTTGGAAAGGAGTTCCAAAATGGTGGCACATTTGGCTAGAAAGAAATTCCAAAATTTTTAGAGAGAAGTTTAGTCCAATGGAGTTGGTTTGGCATAAAATTGTTACCAAGGTTTTTGAAACTATCAAAGCTCACCTTAGGGACCAAAAAACCCAAGAGAATGAGTTGATTTCCAAGTCACAGAAGTCGGGATCATGGTAGCCCCCTCCCCTGGGCTGGGAAAAGATCAATTATGATGGTGCAACTAAGTATAACCTGGGGCTGCAAGCATTGGTTTTCTCAAAAGAGATTTTAAGGGAAATATCCTTCATTGGAAGTTGGAGGGTCTTGGAAGGGCTACTAACAATGAAGCTAAAGGGATGGCTATCAGACAAGGTCCACTCAGTGCTTGGGAGAATGGGGTTAGAAAGATCATAGTTGAGTCCGACTCACAAATTATGGTGGGGATTATAGATGCTATTAGACATTTAAGACCAAACGTCTGGAGGATAAGAAACATTGTGAATCAAATTAAATCCATATGGCAGCAGTTCGAGGATGTCATTTTGGTCTATGTTGATAGATAAAATAATGTAGCAATTGACTTTTTGGTTAAACATGGTAGTGAAAGTCCGATTGGATGCATGTTGAATTCTAATCAGAATAGGGACACTTCAGAATGGTTGGAGGTGAACCAAATGGTTCTTTGTTTGGCCAACAAATACTTATGTAAGGATGAAAATGGATTTAGAGTCCATTGAGCCTTATGGGTCAATGGATGTTGAATAGTTATTGGTTGTATTTTTTGCTGCCTCTTGCAACACTCTTTGACCCCTTTTGGGACAACACTGGTAGTGTTTGCAAAACTATCAAGCCTACTAGATTATTTTGGAACAACATAAAGCAAAAGTGGGTTCAAGCTAAGAGTTTGTGTTCTTTAAATGGTACTCAATTTTTTGTTATTTGGAGATGTTAATTCGAATTTTATTCAAATTTTAGGGCTTGCCAAAAGTGGTAGACCTATGAATGTAATTTGATTCTTGCCCTATCAATAAATTTTTTAACCTTTAAAAAAAAAAAAAAAAAAACAATACAAACCAACAACCTCAAATGAGAATAAAAATAAAAGGAGAACAGTAAACCCTCTACTTCCTTTTTTAGTCTGTTTTATAAAGAATAATGAAGAATGATGTTATTGACTTGCATTAGAGATATAATTATAAAGAATAAAGAAGAATCTACTTCCTTTTTTAGTTTGTTTTATAATCTACTTCCTTTTTTAGTCTGTTTTATAAAGAATAAAGAAGAATGATGTTATTGACTTGCATTAGAGATATAATTATAAAGAATAAAGAAGAATGATGCTATTGACTTGCATTAGAGATATAAAAGTCTTCATTGACTTTTAAAATTAAAGATTAAAGAAAAATGCAAACTAGCACAAATACAAGATCAAGAAAAAGATAAATAGGAAAATAATGCAATAAAAGAGGAAGATTTGAATCGAGGGTAGTACGGTGGTTGGTTCTCTCATACTTACCAAACCTTATTTGACTTCTTCTAAATTGTTTCATTTTTTAATCCATAGCTTGCATGATCTTTGAAAAAACAAAATCAACCATAATAATTTGAGTTTATTTTCTAATTAGTTTTTAATTAAATAAATATTGAAAGCACGAGATTTCGAAAGTAAAAGGAAAACTATAACTATGCAATATAAGACGAAATGTAACGCTTTAATCCTATGCACAAAAACAAGGAAAAGAGATAAATTGGAAATGAAAGCACAGATGTAAGGAAATCACAGCCCTCTTTATTCAAATTTCTTTTCCTCGGTTACATATACGTCTCCTCCCCTTTTAGGGGCTAGGAGCGTTAAATTGGTCTTTGTTACAATTTGTGATTTTAGTCTTCCTCCTTCCGCATGCCCACGTTTGGAATGGGCGGGCCAAATGTTGCCGCCGCTTGCGTTGGTAAGGTAGACTCCTCGCCGCTCCTCTAATGTCGCAACTCGCACTCAAAGAAACAAACAAGAAAGTTAGTAGCACTCGTGTATGAAGCATAAAAGATGAATCTAACGATGGTTGAAATGAATCTAAATGAAAGACTTGACAAAAGCATAAACATGAAACTAAAAGAAATACCACGATTATGAAAGCACAAATCGCCAGTAAGTGAACTAGCAGCACTTCGTCGCTCAAAATGCTCCTTCTCTGTATCTTTTTTTGGGTGAGAAAACTCATCGTTTTTATAGACCCAAGGGGTCTTTTTGAATTAACATGCAAAAGTGTTTCTTTGCATGAATGCTTTTGTTTGTGAAGAGAAGACTTCTTCTTGATCAAGGGCTTCTTAACTGCCTCTATGCATGTCTTTGCATGTTTTAGCAAAGCTCACTTGCACTCCCATGCAATGAAGGGATAGCTAAGTGGCAAATCTGAGTTGTCTTAAAAAGCTTACTCTCCTTCCCATGCGGGGAAGGGAAAGTCAATTGGCGGATGTGTGTTGTCAAAAGAACTCACTCGCACTCCTATGTCATGCATGAAAAGGCGAGTGGTAGTTCCGAGTTGCCATGCGCCGAGGTCCGACTTTTTGTTGGTCAAACCTGGCATTCGTCCCACCCTGAAGCGAGCACTAGTAATCGTCCCTGGGTGAAACGAGTACAAATCCATACTCGTCCTTGGGTAGGACGAGTACAAATTTGCACTCGTCCTTGGGTGGGACGAATAAGAAATAAAGTGTCTAAAAGGTGCCAAACTGATTTTTGACTTGCAAAACTGCTGTGTAAGTGGTTAGAACCACTGTTTAACCTCTGGGGGCTACCCTGGGGGCTGTGTGTGTTAATGTGATCAGTGTTTGTAGTCACATAATCGGATTGGTGCTGTTTTGGTGTCTACAAATACATACAACTAAACTGAAAATTTGACTAAGTTCAATTTAAAACCTTTGCATTTTTTCAATTAGACTATAGTTTTTGAGTTGATTTGATAAATAGTCATGATTTTTGGTAAAGTTTGATTGATACATGTTAATACTATATCTTATGAAAGACATTCATAAATAACATAACAAAAATATAAAAGATATTTTGACGAAACCTTATTTTGCCAATATATGATATGACAAAAAAACAAAAAATATTTTGACAAAGTCTTATTTCCTCAATATTTAATATGAATAATTACTTGAATTGGTAGTAAATTTCTTCTAACAAGGGATGAGATTCCAAAAGAACACAGAGAGCCTACACCCTCTTCACGAATCTTCTTATTTATGTAGGTGCACCTCCTCTAGACCTATCTTCTCCCTTTCTTAGTCACATTGTATATCAACATTCAATGCCACAACAGTTAGACCTACAAATCCCTCCCCTAGATAATTAGTAACATCTTCCCTAATAAGGAGAACATTCGAATAAAACAACAAATGATATAAAACAAATGTTTTGTGGAGTTATATAGACTCGGTTAATGATGTGATAGAATTCATTCTCCCTCTCTATACCTCTTATACCTCTTCATATGACTAAAAAAGGTCTTTTAATTTGATCATCTCAAGGTTTGGACATATCTCTCATGACACTTTGGATTATAAGCTTCAAGTAACTAATGATAATATGTTTTTATGGAGAGTATATATATATATATATATATATATATATATAATTGATTTTGATCCAAACTTTTTAAGATGATTATACTTTTATTAATGCAAAATTTTAAATAAATATTTATTAGTAAGTTTTTTAATTACATAGTTATTAAATATATATGATTGATTTAAAAGCATTAATGCAAGCACTTGTTATCATCGATGTTGTTGTTTTTTGAATGCCAACACCTTAGATAGCCTCCAGAATGTAGAAAAATACCATGAGCTAAATTTAAATATTGATATACCCTCATGTTTTGAATTACTTTATAGCGCATTAATACCAAGTTTATCCTTCACCCTACTTTAACACCATATCCTTACATATATTTCACCTTAACATGCAACTTATATGTCCCAGGGGACAACACAATGATTTGGGCTTTGGCTCTTCTTCGGGAGGTCCAAAGTTCAAATCGCGGTGTGTGTGTGTTAAATTCCCTATTGATAAGCTTAGCTCTCCCCTTATGAGAGATCATGGTGGGATGGGGATGCCTAGCCCTAAATTTTGGTCATAGGGGTTTTTCACACTAACCAAATATTAAAGTCCTTAGGGGGACAATGCAATGGTATGGGCTTTGGATCTTCTTTAGGAGGTCCAAAGTTCAAACTGCGACGTGTGTGATTGTGTGTTAAATTCTCAATTGATAAGCTCAACTCTCTCCATTATGAGAGGTCATGGTGGGATGGGGATGCCCAACCTTGAGCATCGGTCGTAGGGGTTTCTCACACTAACCAAATCTAAAAAAAAACATGCAACTTATAAATATCATACCCATAATTTTTAAAGCACTTTGATAGAAGCAATACTTCGTAGTATTTTAAGATGATCTCTCACATTTACAATTTTTGTTTTAATTGGTTATATAGGGTCAAAATAGGACCCACCCATAGTATATCATCACTACCTAATCATATAATAACAACTTGGTTATCATGCACATATCACTTGGAAAAATTTAAACCTAGGTCTCCTCCTTGAAAGTCGAGGAATTTAATTGATTGAGCTAATTCCATTTGACAAAGTACTGTCTTGAATGAGGTTAAACTAGTGACCTCAAGCCTACATATCTAAAATTTACACTTACCTTCAGGTGTAACTTAAGAGTATAACATTTCATAAAAAAAATTACCTTTAAGATGTCTTTAAAGTCCCCTGACCACTTCTTCCTTCTACCATGTGTCTGTTAGAAGGTTCAAACCATATTTTGAAAGACCATCTACTTCTACATTTAGTTCCCTATAGATGTGCTTGTATGAAATTTATGTTAAAGAAGATTCTAATAATTTCACTTACTCATAGAAATGACTGAGGACCAAGATTTTTATCTCAACATGATCTGCAACCCAACTTATCACTAATTTGGAATCTCCTTATATATGTAAAGTTGTAATTCCTTGCTCCACTACCTCATCAAGAGGATCATGCTTTCTATTATGCCATATTAATTGTATTTTTTCCTAAACCTATCTTGAAAGTGATCTTATGATTTTTATTTAATTAAATAGCTCCCCTTGTCCTTCACCTATTTATGCTACCCTAACAAACGCCATCAAAGAAGGTCCATGACTTCATAGAATCCACTATTAGTGTACCTATATGTCTGCTCAATTTTGGTTTTGAGAAGAATTTTAGACTTTAAAAAATGGATTTAATTTGCATTTGCACCTGAATCACTAGAATTCCCTTGCCTTCAAATAGCTTGTCATTTATAGCCAACCATAATTCCCATGTCACTATCAAAGGGATACATCTATACTCCTTTAATCCTCTTTCTTTGAACCACTATTGCATGTTATGCAAAAGGTTCCTAACAGGCCATTATCCTTTCTCTTGAGTCAAAGGAAGAATTGAATTCCATTCTTCTATTATGAAAGGGCAATGAACCAAAAGATAGTCCATTGTTTTTTATTCATTTCTACACATGACACATTGACTTGGTCCTTGTTAGGACCTTCTTTGAAGAACATCTTATGTTAGTGCTTTTTTATCTATAGCTAACCAAGTAAAGATTCTAGTGTTTAGAAGAGATTTTACCTTCCATGTTTTACAACACCACCAAAGCTTATCCTCATTATTGTTGTCAAAGCTTGCCTTATACCCTTCTCTAGTCGTGTACTACCCTCTTGTTAAATTCCTAGACCATGCTAGAAAGTCTCTTTGTTGATTTAATCTTATATTTTCTCTTTCCAATTCCTTCGTGTAATCATGTCAAATATGTGCTACATCTCCTTATAGTGTTAGCTCTTCTACTGTGAGCCATCCTTGCTTCCATTAATTAGTGCTCTCTATTGATACCACCTACATAATACCATATTTTATTGGCTATGGAGGTTATCTATTATGTTTTGTGGAAGCTAACAATCTCCTTTGTTACTTAGTCAAGGATATTTGCCTATCCTTACTTCCTTTTCATTCCTTATTTTCCATACCAAGAAATTCCCAACTAATGGGAAAGCTCTCACTAGTGCTTTCCAAATAATTGTGGCTTTGAAAACTAATTTATTTTGTAGTCTAATCCAATCTACAAAGGACAAGGTGCCTAAATATTTCTCTTGAATTACTTCCTACCATAATCCTTTGTCAATTATCAATCTCCATAAACGTTTTGTTGCTAATTTTTTTTTTTAATTATGTATATTCTTGATGCCCCATCCTCTATCTGATTTTGGTTTAGCTATTATCCATTTAACTAGTGCCATTGTATCCTTCTATTTGTTCCCTGACCAAAGGAATTGGAAACACTTCTTTCTTATTTTATCTACTATTATGATGGGAATGTAAGCCAAGGAGTGCTAATAGTTTGGAGTGGCTTCCACGAATGATTTCACCAACATAAGGCAACCCCCCAATGATAGTCACCTAGTGCACCAGGTGGTGATCCTCTTCTCTATTTTATTGTATTATTAGATCCATATATTGTGCCCATAATCATTAGGTTTCAAATGAAAACCTGAAAATTTTATCCCTTTATTAAAGTCTACTTGCTTGAAACAGAAAATTCTCATTATTGCTTCTATTTGCCCTAATTAAAACCTAATGAAGGTTATATTTGTTTTTTGTAGATTTATTTACATTCCTATAGCCATACAGTATATATCCAACACTTCTTTATACCTTGAGGCTTCCTTCAATGTCATGTTTTCAAAAAGTAAAACATCATATGCAAAGAGCAAATGGGTAACATTCAAAGAGTTATTAATTTTGATAACCTTGATCATTTCTTGTCTTTTTTGTTCCTTGATCAATCTACTCAACTTTTTGTTACCAAAATAAAAAGGAGAAGAGAAAGATGACACCCTTATCTCAAACCTCTAGAAACCTTTAAAAAAATAGAATTTGATCAATTGGTAAGCACAACAAAAAAGGTTGAATTGATACATCCCATCACACAATTCACAAAGAAAATGCTACATCTAATTTGAATTAGGCTCAGCTTGATGTATAACCAATTTGCTTTATTGAAAGCTTTTTCTAGATCCAATTCTATTATCATTGTTTGTTGTTTCCTTGTCTTTATTGAATGCAGTCCTTCTTGGGCTACCCTTTTTGCTTCATAAATATACCTTTTACTCAAAAATCCAAATTGTTCTTCTAAAAAATTATCTGAGAAGATCCCTTTAATTCTCCTAATTATAATCTTTGAGATAATTTTGTAGAGGGTGTTACTTAAACGGATAGTTCCATAATCCCCAAAATATTTTGGTTTGTAATTTTTTAGTATCAAGGCTAAAAAAGTGGAGTTCATGGATCCTAGAAATTGTCCCTTAATCCTTGATTCTTCTACCACTTTTAAAATATCATCCTCAAACAATTTATAGAACTTTTAAAATATCATCCTCAAACAATTTATAAAAATCTACATAAAAATCAATTGTCCATCCATCCAAACCTAGACTTTTCCCTTTCTAGAATGATTTGACTATTGAAAGTAACTCCTCCTTGGTGATTTCTAAGAACAAATCTTCTTTTTGGTCCTCATTGACCATCTTGGACAAATTCAGAAATAGTTTGACTGCCTTTGCTATTTTTTTGTGTGTTTGAATCTTTGTACAAGTCTTTGAAATAATTTACTACTAATGGTGCAAACTCTTGGAATATTCTCAAAGTGTTTTCATTCTCTCCTTTCATTTCTCAATTTGTGTTTGTATATTTTCTTTGTTTTACAAAATTTTAAAAAGAATTTGTATTTTCATCCCCCTATTATAGCCATAAAGCCCTGCTTTTCATTCTCCATTTTTCCTACTCCCATTCTAACAATTCTATCTTCTTTTTTTCTAATTTTTTGACTTACATGTTAGCATATAAGCTCTTTTCCACATAATATATCATGCTCAAAATATCACACAATGATATACCTAATAACATCCAAAAGTATTCAAATAAATAGATAAACTTTTAATATTCTCACAAAACTCAAACTTAGTATTCCATTACCAATGGAGTACTCAAATTTCATTACATTAATCTCATATGATTCCTCTAGATATATAATTTACAAAGACTTTTAACATTTCAACTCTATCTAACTATTCATCTTCTTAGACTCCTCAAAATTTGGAGAGATACGACTCTTCATATTTATCATAAGAGAAATATATTTTATTGACTCCTAATAATGACAATCCTCTAGTCGTTACTAAATGGCAAACGGTAAATGACTCATATGTACAAGACTCCTCAAAATTTCAAAAGATATGACCCATATTTTTATAAGATAAATATATTTGATTGGCTCCTGATAATGACAAACCTCTAATGATTACTAAATGGCAATCTCTAAATGACTCATATTTACAAAATATATACAAAGGTATTTGTAATATATTTGCAACATAACAAATAATGTAATAGACTCTAATACCCCTTATTATATTATTTCGTTTTATTTTCATTTACTTTGGTCTTCTTGATCACTTCTTGTCCTTATTTATGGTGATGAACCTTGATTTTTTTTGGATCTTTGTCTTTGTCCTTATTCAAGTAGTACCTATGTGTATCCCAATACTGATAGTAGTTGTTACCTATATTTGTCCCTATTCCAATCTGAATACCACAACATATTATCAATATTTTTCTTATATTGTTCTTTTGATATAAATTGGTCTAAATGTTTTTGAGAAAGTGTTATCACATCTAAAGCAAATATACCATTTTTGTAAGACCCAAAGGCTTCAATCTTGTTTTGTCTTTGATATAGCATTTCTTATTGGTATTGATGACTTTGAATTCTATTATTCTTCCTTTATCCAACAATTGTGATATTGAAATTAGGTTACTTGATATTCCTAGAACATAAAGAACATTCTCTAGTGTACATTCTGAGAAATCTAGAATAAGTGTAACATTGTCTATTCCTTGTACTTAATAGATTGTCTCTGCAATCTTAATTTAGTATGCTTTGTTTCACTTGAATAGAATCAAACCAATATAGGTTTCTAGTCATGTTATTGTTGGCTCCTAAATCAATATACCAAAAATTATCTTCATCCTCAAAAATTGATTTTATTTAATTTGCTTATGGTGATTCACTATTTATCAAAACTTGTTTATGACAATATTTTCTTTTCTCTTGAAGTTCTTTCTTAATGAATTTTACCTCTTTAATCATATGTGACTTTGTGAAAGAATTTTTTGAAGAAGTAATAATTAAAGAAATTGTTTTTCCAATTCTTCCTATAAATGTCAATTCTTCCTTTATCTCAATTCTTTTGTAATTTGCTTGAATGTCAAGTAGAAACCCTTTTAACTCCCCAATTTTTTATTTACTACAGTTTCAATTTTTTTGAGAAAACTATAGAAAATTTCACATAAATATGCCTTTATAGAATTTTTCTTTAATTTTCTCGTTTTCCTTTTCCAAACAACTTTAGAGAATATGTATATATTGTACCTTGAAATAATTTTTGTTAATTTATATTTAACCAATCTTCAATGTCTTCAATTTAATTTATGTTCCTGGTGAATGTTACAAATTACTTAATTTCAAGCTCGAAGCTCTAGAAGGGAAAACTAGGGCATCAACTAAGTAGATGAAGTACATTATGTTTGTTGTGGAATCAAAGATGAGATTGCTTCCCTAGGAGGGCCCAATGAGGATGTTTCTAAATCCTCTCTTATATAGACAATGTTTGTTTACAAATTTGTTGAAGGAAAAATCGCCAACAAAGATTGAAGAAGCACGAAAAATGCTCTTTGTGGTTGTTGGAAAAATATCATCTCAAACAATCACTGGATGCTTGCTAGAGTTAAAATCAAGGCCAAAGATCATCATTGAGAAAATTTATGTAGAAGAAACGATCTTATATAGAGCTAATCATGACCTAATCTATAAATTTATGGGTATTCGTCCTACCCTAAATTTTTTGCATTCATGGGTTCGATAGAACTAGGAGCCTCTTAGTGAGTATTCTTTGTGGTTTATTAGTAATGGATATTTTATTGTTAGTTTTTCCTTACTTTCCAATAGAAATAGGGTATTTTAATCAAAAAAGAGGAATCATGGTTCAACAAGATTATTTGTTCAACCATAGAGAGTGGGATTTGATCCTTAAATTGAACCCATTGTTGTCCTCTTTTGGATTCATTTGTATGCACTCCCAATGGAGTTATGGAGTGAGTAGGTATTAAAAATCATCAACAATTTCCTTGGAATATATTTGAGTATGTTTAGAGACACGGTGGACAGAAACACAATTTTTTATGCTAGATTAAGCATTAAATTGGATCTCAACCATCCTTTGTTAGTAGAGGTGGAACTTAAAATTGTAAGCCTATATTGGATTTAATAAGTGGATTATGAGGTAGTTTCCTTTAGGTGTAGAATTTACCATAAATATGGGTATTTGGCCTAGTCCTAGTCAATGAATATAATCACAAAAATGGAGGCTCCTCTAGGAATTCCAAATCTTCTAAGGATGGTAAGTCTACAGTCAATAAAGAAGCAACCAACATTTCTTATGGAGGAGAAGCATAAAGAGATGGTTTTGAACAACCCAAAAGAAGGAGAAGGCAAAATAAAAAAAATATGGTAAAGAGCAAACCCAATCCAAACCGTCAAATATGATGAGATCTTCAAGACACTGGTGGAGCAAGAAGAAGAATAACTCATGGGAGGAGTCGATGGAAATAATAAAAATAATAACCATGTTCAAGCCCCGATTTTGGATCCTCCCATATTAGAGTAGGTAATAAAGTGTAGTAAGTTACCACAATAAAATATTATAGGGGCATTCAAGGTTATTATATTGACCCTTAGTTGAAATCCATGTGAAGAAAAAATGAGCGGGAGGGCAGCAGAGAGCGGGAGAGCAGCGGAGAGCGAAAGAAGGCCTGGAAGCCCGACTCGGGGATCCGCCTTCCAGGACTCTGGCTCAGGCGGTCTAGAGTCCGATCCTCCAGAGGAAGGAGAAATTCCTCCCCGTCAAGAAAAACCCCCCGACAAAGGTGTTTTTCCACCTTTCCAGGGCTCGTACGCCCAGGCGGTCTCAAAGGAGTCAACCTCCCCGACCCCATCTCAACCCCTGATCCCATCCGGTTCCAATCTGGTGATCCCAGGCAGCTTGCTGAACAGTTACATCGATCAGGAAAAGTTCACCCTCATTGGCAAGTTTATTGGGGGCAGACCAGACATGGAGACGATCCGAAAATGGGCCTGTGGCAAATGGCGAACTAGTGGCAGCATGCAAATAGTGGCCCTATCCCGAGGGTTTTTTGCGATCAGGCTGAATAATGCAGAAGATTCCTGCAACATCCTTTCTGGTGGACCCTGGTTCCTGGGGAGACGGAGCCTATTCATCCGTAGATGGGGAGAGGATTTCGACCCTGAAACTCAGAACATCAATGTGGCGCCTATCTGGGTTCACCTTCCGAACTTGCCTTTCCAATGCTGGCATGAGGACATCCTGAGAGGAATTTCCCGCACCATTGGCGAACTCATCGTTGTAGATTCCTCCACCAAGGTACGCTCCCGAATGGTTCATGCACGTATTTGTGTGAATGCCAACCTTGAAACTGAACTTCCCTCCTTTGTTAATCTCTTCAAAGATTCGACCCTTTTAAAAAAACAACCTCTTGAATATGAAAACAAACCTTCCTTTTGCTCCATCTGCAACACTCAAGGCCATTTGAATCACCAATGCCCCCAGACTCGGGCCATGAAATACGCCTCGCATGTTTCAGGCAGAAGAGGCAAAAAAACAAATGGATCCAGGCAAGATGGTGAATCATCAATCCAAAGAGAGGATCCCCCTAAAGCTTTCCCAGAAATCCAAGGTAATGGAGAAGTGGGTCAAGAAGGAATACCATCTGAAAACCCCCATCCCCAAGAAGCGATCCTTATCCCCGCCACCACCATCGGACCTCCCCTAAATCCTCTCGAGGTTGCAGTAGCTAATGAAGACTCCCCACCCCCCATCCTCCAGGAAATCGAGAACTCCCAACCCCCTCAATTTCTATCCAGGAATTATAGCCCAAAGAACACTAGGAGCAAGACACAGGCTATGGACATCGAAAGTGAGAAAAAGAGAGGGCGACCTTCTGCCAATGACCAGCGAATCAGAGCAACCGAAGACGACATAGCAAATGGTTCCCAACGGACCTTATTCGCTGACACCGTCGATCCCCTGAAGGAAGATTCCAAAGGCTCCAAACCCCCCTTCCAACAGGCGAAGGGAGGCAAAAAACCTCACAAATCTACTAGATGAAGATCCTCTCCTGGAACGTGAGAGGTCTCAATAGTGCAGCCAAGCTAAGACTTGCTGCTAATATTCGAAAGGAATCCAAACCCTCTATCTTCATCATGCAAGAAACCAAAAGTGACGAGAGCTCCTCCAAAAAGCCGCCAGGATCATCTGGCGTCACGGTGAAGCCCTGTACAGTCCTGCCCAAGGATCCTGCGGAGGACTGATGTGCCTATGGGATCCGTCTCAAGTGGAAGGTAGACTTCTATCCTCCTCCAGCAGAGTTATCAACATTCTTTTTCATTGCATTTCCAGTAATCGGTCTTGGATCATGTCCAACCTGTACGCTCCAAACTCTCCCCTAGAGAGAGCTGACTTCTGGAAGACTCTCACCCTGATGAGGGAATCCTTCAGCACCATCCCTTGGATTGTTGGAGGGGATTTCAACAGCCCTCTGTTCCCAACAGAGAAAAAAGGAGGATTGGCTGCCACCCATCGCACCACTGAAGATTTTAGGGACTTTGTTGATACTAACGAACTTATTGACATTCCACTCAAAGGAACACTCTACACTTGGAGCAACAGAAGAATTGGAGGTGGACTGATCCAGGTCAAACTGGATAGGTTCCTGATTTCCCAGGAAGCCATTCCATTTTTTGGTGATGCGTCCCTCTCAGCACTAACCAAAATAGGATCGGACCACAATCCCATCCTCCTTGAGGTGGGTAAACCCCCTTCCTTTCGAACCCCCTTTCGGTTCGAATCCATGTGGCTCAATCACAAGGACATTCGAGGGGAGGTGGGCCAGTGGTGGAATCAACAAGTCAGGGGATCACCTATCTTTCGGGTGACACAGAAGCTCAAGTTCACCAAAGACAAATTGCGGATTTGGAACAAAGAAGTTTTTGGCAACATTTTTGTCCGCAAGAAGGCACTTTTAGATCAGCTCCAAGCCATTGAGAGGAGAATTGAAGCAGGAGACTCTGGGGCTACAGTCAGGGAAGAGGAAAGGAACCTGCTTGCCGAATTTCATAACATCCTGGCCAGGGAGGAAACCTTCTGGAGACAAAAATCCAGGGAACTGTGGATCAAAGAAGGAGACTCTAACACCAGGTTTTTCCATGCTTCAACAATGAGGCACAGGGGATCCAACAAGATTAGCAATATCAATCGCAGTGATGGATCAAATACTGAAGATATCTACGAAATCAGATCTGAGGTCGTCACCTTCTTCCAAAACCTCCTAGGATCCCCCCCGAAAAGCTCTGCTCGGGCCAAATCTGCTCTCCTGGGAAACATTCCTAGCCTGGTTTCCCGAGAGGCCAATTCCTCCCTCCTCAAACCCTTTTCGGATGAGGAAATCAGGGACGCGGTGTTCTCCATGCAACCCGATAAAGCCCCTAGGCCGGACGGGTTCCCACCCCGTTTCTACCAAGCTTTCTGGGAGATTGTAGGATCGGATGTCTGTGCAGCTATCCGGGATCTGCAATCCTGGCCCATTCCCTGGGCTGTCAACTCTACCTTCATTGCGCTGATTCCCAAATCCCCAGATTACCGATCCATGGCAGACTTCCATCCCATAAGCCTGTGCAATGTCCTGTATAAAATTCTCACCAAAGCAATGGCGTCTAGAATGAAGCCCATCCTCCCCTCCATCATTGACCCTTGTCAAGGAAGCTCGGTCAAAGGTAGGAACATTCTGGATGGAGTCATTACGGTTCATGAAACCCTTCATTCTACTTTCCAAAGCAAAAAAGTAGGCCTCCTCCTCAAGCTTGACATGACTAAAGCTTTCGACCGTGTTGATTGGGATTTTCTCCAGGATGTTCTTCTGAAATTCGGTTTCCATCCCAAGTGGGTCCAGCTGATCCACAATTGCTTCTCCTCTGCATGGTTTTCGATACTGGTCAATGGGTCCCCCACTGGTTTCTTCCCCAGCATCAGAGGCCTCCGCCAAGGGGATCCTCTATCCCCTCTTTTGTTCATCATTCTGGCAGAATCCCTCAGTAGATCCCTGTCAGCGGCCAGAGTGGCAGGGAAAATTACAGGCATCCAAGTGGTATCCAACTCCACTCCCATCACTCATCAGCAATTCGTCGATGACACCATCCTCTCAACACAGGCGTCTGTCATCCAAGCTAGAACCATCAAGCACATTCTTTCCCTCTATGAAAAAGTGGCAGGGCAGCAGGTTAACTTCTCCAAAAGTAAGCTCTTCTTTGTGCACACCCCCCCTGAGCGTCAGGCCAAAATTGGGCGGATTCTTGGTTGCTCTGCAGGATCCCTCCCATCCTCCTATTTGGGGCTTCCTTTATTCTAGGGAAGGCCGAAAGAGAGCATGTGGAACAATGTCCTGGAAAGATTTCAGCGAAAGCTAGCAGCTTGGAAAGGCAAACTTCTGTCCCAAGCGGCGAAGGCCACCCTCTCAAGATCCACCCTCCAAAGCATTCCCATTTACTTCATGTCAGTTTTCACACTCCCCAAGTCAGTTTGCAAACAAATTGAACACATCCAAAAAATATTCCTATGGTCGGGATCCGAAGACAAATCCAGGATTCCCCTAGTGGCATGGGACACAGTCTGTAGAAGTAAACAGCAGGGGGGCCTTGGCTACAAAAAACTATCCGAAATGAATATAGCCTTGTTGGGCAAACATGCTTGGAGGATCATCTCTAAAGACCCAGCTGAGTGGATCCAATTGGTGTCAAAGAAATATATGGGCAACCGCTCCTTCCTTGACTCAGTCAACCACCCCAATGGCTCAGCCTTTTGGAAAGCAGTGATCCACACCAAAACGCTAGTTCAAAAAGGTCTCCGATGGATTCTCGGGGATGGACACAACATTGACTTTTGGAGCGACAGATGGCTAACGGATGAACCCCTGGGTGACAGGGCAGATCTTTCAGGGCTACAAGTGATTTTTGATACAAGCAGGGGAAGGAAGGTGTCTAATTTCATTGAATGGGAGGGTGGCCAACCCCGGTGGAGGATCCTCTATGGCAGCAGCCCTGAGATTTCTTCCCTTAACCTCATGCTTCAAGCGACCACTATTCCCTCTGAGCGAAGGGTTGATAAACCCACCTGGGCTGGGTCGGACAAGGGCTTTTTCACTATCAAGTCTGCTTACTCCCTTCTCACCCCTCACCCTGTATCGTCCTCCCACATTGTCTGGAAAAAGCACCTCATCCCAAAAATTGCTTTCTTTTCTTGGCTAGCCTTCCAAAACAAAGCTCTTACCACTGAGAACCTCATTAAAAGAGGCATTCCCCTTCCTAACAGATGCTTCCTATGCCAAGCCAATTGGGAATCCACCGATCACCTCTTCCTCCATTGCGACTTCACCTCGGCTGCGTTTAGCTTCATCCTCTCTACCTTTCAGATCCAATGGGCTCCCCCCAAGTCCCTGTGCGAAGCTTTCCTCCAATGGCCCCAACCTTTTTTTAACCATAAGCTCCGGTTCCTCTGGGACATATGCCTTCACCACTTGGTCTGGAAAGTCTGGCTTGAGCGTAATAGCAGAGTCTTTGGGACTTCTATCCGGGATCCTCCCTCGGTCGCCACTAGAGCCCTTGCCTTCGCTTCCGAGAATGTCGACCTCATTCACTGCTCCAGTCCTCTTTCGACGTCCCGGGAAGGCCTTATCCTCAATTTTCTCAATATCTCGAGCGGACCCTCCCTGGAGACCTCCTTGCCTCACCCCCGGGCTCTTACTCGATGGAATCCTCCCCCCATGATTGGATCAAGCTAAATTTTGATGGGGCATCCAAAGGAAACCCTGGAGCGGCGGGTGCTGGAGGCGCTGTCAGGGACCATCGAGGAGTGGTTTTACTTGCTTTCTCTGAAGATCTGGGTCATCAGACCAATCATGTTGCAGAAGCCAGAGCCCTCTGGAGAGGACTAGTTCTCATCAAGGAGGATCCCTGGGCAGTCATCATAGAAGGCGACTCCATGAACATCATCAATTATTTGACTAAGGCTGAGACCCCTGCATGGCGGGTTTTCAACACCATCCAGGAAGCCCGACGAATCCTCCGAAGCAAGACCCACAGGTGCCAACACATCTTCAGGGAAGGGAATTCACTGGCCGACCACCTGGCCAACAGAGGATCCTCCTCCTGCAATCTCACCATTTGGGATCACGAGATCCCACAAGATATCTCTGACGTGGCAGCGTCAGACCAAAAAAAGGTTTAATGACCCGTGTCAGATCCTCAAGCAAGACCACGTCAGTCAATTTCTTCCAGCCAATCGGGCCTCCTTTGGCCTTATCAGCATCGAATCATCGGCCTCCATCCATTGCTACCGTGGGCACTACCTCCGAAAACTCAAGGAGCACACGGGAGGATCCTCAGGCGGTCAGGAGGATCCCAAGGAAAACTAAATTCGATGGCGAGTCCTGAAATTCTGCCCGAATCAGGGTTTTTGATTCTGCTGTGTTTTTGCTAGAAATGTTTGTTGGGATTTACTGATGTTGGGTTTGTGGTTAAGATCTTTTTTGTAAATTGGTTTGAGACTAGCTCTTCGGTCTCAATCTTGCGGCCTTAAAGGTGTTCCTTTTTTTGTAATAAGGTTTTGGGATCCTCTTAAAAAACCCGCTATGTATATATTGCTACTTAACAAAAAAAAAAAATTATAGGGGCATTGATAGTACATAACCAAGAGTAGCTGATAATAAAGGATGTCATCATGGATGTTGTAGCAAAGAACAGAGAAAAATCAACTCTATGGATAATTCAGGTGGATAAGAGATCAAAAAATATCAACTCTTAAGGAGTGGATAGAAAATCAAATAAGGAATTGATTCTATCTCAAGGAGACAAATTGATCACTAGAGGATCAGTGAGGCCAATAGATTCTTATTGGTCTCAAGATAACCAATGATTATACAATCATGGAATATTAGGGGTTTAAAAAATAGAACCCACCAATATACTATTTGAAGACACTTGGAGAAAAATAAAATAGATCGTTTGCTTGTCCAAGAGATAAAATGTAGCAATGTCATGACCCTACCTTGGTAGACTTTTCGTAGGATGGACTCATGCATGGTTATGTTATTTTATGATGAAATTATTGACTATTTCATTTTTAGTTTATGTAAAACTTATAATGTACCATGTTGATGAAATGCTTTATGATTTCATGTTTGGTAGTTGCAAATAATTGTTTTATGAAAGAATATGATGTTGCTAATAGAATTGTATGCTTGTAAGAACAATCATTCTCATAGATGGAAGAAAGGATCAACCATTTGAGAATGAGGTGTATAAAAGGGAAATGATGAATAATATCAAATATGACAATTCTGAGGAAGACAAAGTTTCCTCTCATTTAGTGCATATTTTGTTTTGCATGTGGAAATAAACCATTGACAGTGAGATTATTTGAAGAAAACAAAGGAGTCGATGGAGCGAAAGTTGATGTTTGAAAATGCTATCTTGAAAACATCTTTCATGCTTTGTTTTGTTTGTGTTTGATTGATTAAATTGAGCCTAAACAAGGAATTATTTTCTTGCTCTCACTTTATTTTAATGCTTTCCTTTGTTTCTTTTAAAAAAATATATTCCTTGAAGTAGTTCCTCATTTCAATGAAGATTATAATTATTATGTTAGTAATCTATCATATAATTTGGTTCTAGTATTGCAAAGTGAAATTTAATGAAAATAATACCTTCTCAATAAGGTACATTGAGTAGGAAAAACTTAAGGATGTTTTAGAAGAAAAGTCTTGGTTACCAAACCATGTTAGCTTGTGTTGATCACATTTGGTTAAGCTTAAGTGTTTAATTATTGAAATGCCATGGTCCTTTTTGGGGAATATAATTTGTTATAAAACTATTTTGTTGCTTGTTTTCGCGGATGTAATGGGGAAATGAGTACTATGTTGATCGTGGCACTTGAATGGATCCGAAGGAGTTGGTGGATGAGAAAAAGTGGAGTGGTGGCCCTTGAGAAGGAAATAAGTTCTTCTAAAAAAAAAATGAGGATGAAGACTGAAAAGAAAAGGATGAAATACACTACCTATGATTGCTAAAGGATTTGTTGATTTTTAGGTTGGTTTGTTCATGTTTTTCTTTATTCTTTGATAAAATATTGCCAAGTATAAGCGGCCCATGTTGTTGAATTTGAAGAATTATACTATGTATGTTGAATGGTTTGGATTGCTTTATTGTTTATCTGAAGCTATTCTCTTATTGAATTCATGTTGTTAGCAAATAACTATGATCGGTTTGTGTTACCTTAAAAGGCCATGGAGACGTAGATGGTTTTTAATAGGAACTATTTACTTGTGCATGGAGATTTTGTAGAATACCATTCGATGAAAACCATGTGACAATGACATCAATCAATTGAGTGTATTTGTTACAGAGAAGAAAACTAGGTCATAAATGAGTGTTTGGTTAATTATGCATGGGATTTTTTAGGTTGTAATAATATTTCTTTATTGATTGCCTAAAGATTTAAGGAAATATCTCTGGTAAAGAATGAATTATTGTATTCTTTTAGGGAGACTTTGACCATCCATGTGAGTTTCATATGAAATGAATTTTGTCTGAGATTTTGTGCTTGCTTTCATACTTAATTGTAACCAAGCAACTATTAGTTGAGTTTAGAAGAGAAAACTTAGTCAACAGAATAGCGAACTTTAGTGGAGATATCCATACGTGTTCTCTTTTAAGCTTTTGTAGGTCTATGATTGGACTAGAAGATAGCTAAAATTTACTCTTTGAAACTCTTGTGAACTCTAAATTATTTGTAGTAATGTATTTGAACGCATGTTTTCAATGATGACGTAGCTATGTTAAAATGTATGAGCATGGTTTATAGTATAGGTATCGTAGTTTTTTTTAAAGAGCGATAGAAGGGATAATGATGTTTAAAGGTTCTCTAACGAGTGATATTTACAATTTAATTAAAAGGGGATTTGGATATAATATAGTGACAACCTTATGCCCATAAGGGACTTATTTAATTATAACATGCATGAGCTTATCTTTGTAGATCATATTAGTTGGTCTGTGTGCGCCTGTAATGTCGAATTAGATTGACCATGGCTAAAAGGGATGAGGTTCTTGAAAAAAACTAATCGATTTGTTTAAACCAATTGTTTGAATGCGTTGGAAAGTTAAAAATTTGCTTATTATGAATGAATACTAAGAAGAGAACTTGAAATATTAAGTCATGTTTTCTTGGGTTGGTTGGTTGTAATTAAAATCCTTGCATGCATTTAAGAATGCATAACTAAAGATAAAGATTGTGTATGCAGAAACTTTTGTTTACCAACAAAGAGCTTGCTTGATGGTGTGATGAACTATTTGGCTGGTTGGTTGCAATGAGTTTTTGAATTCATGCATTTAGTATTGCAATATCATAAATAGAGGATTTGACCAGATCCCTATAGACACCTACTTCTCATTGTGATCGAGAAGAACTTCAAGATCTAGAACAATCAAGGAGGAACAATAAAAACAACAAAGAAAAGCTAAATATAATCTTGAAATTGGTTAAGGACCCCCCATAGGCTTTCTATGGAGAGATAAAATGAGAATGTAAACAAAGGAAAGAGAAGATATGTAATTTCGTGAGATTTAAATATTTTTTATAAGTGAAATTTGTCTTTGTTATATTTTGGTGTTGATAAAAGGTAAAGTTAACAAAAATGAAATGAGATTATTAAGTTTTAATGCTTTTAAAATCTTGACATATGGAAAGAATACATTTATGTGTATTATGCTTTTAGTGTCCTCATTAAAGGTATTGCAATGAATGTTGGATTAAGAATACTTGTGTATTAGAAGGTCAAGAAATAATTGATTCTAAATTATATTTGGAATGTCTAGTTTTAGGGTAAAATATGGTAGATGAATAAAAATGTTTTACTTGAGTCTAGTTTTAGAACATAACCCTAGTACCACGATATGAGATCATGTTGATCTAAATTCAAATGTTTAGATAATAGGAGAAATATACTTGTTATAATAGATAAATTTTGGATTGCAATGTCCTTAAGTAATTTTGGATATGAAGGACCTTAATCATAATGGATCTCTTTAGAGGAAGATGGGTCTAGCATAATGTTTCCACAAAATTAGTTATGGAAAGAGGCCTAACAATGGGATGGCTAGCTCATCGTAGAGATGAGAAGGATAGTCGAATCTCTACATGCTTATAGCACCTACATAGATGAACTTATGTAGTGTGTGATGGATAGCGTACTCCTTTCGATAGAATGAAAGGGGGTGAGATAGCTCATTTGGGATAATGAGAAATATAGCTTGAAAACTAAATATTACTCCTAGAACACTTACATAGCTGGATATGTGTAATATGTAGGAATGGAAGTGCCTCGAGATGGGTCTAAGTGGAAATATAATGTAGTGAAAAGAATAAATCTTAGCTAGAAGATCCTAAGAATTTTTGTTGAAGCTTAGGATAGATTCTTGAAAAAACTCACAATTAGGATGTAAAATTTGGGCTATGACATTTGGTATTAGAGCTCATGGTCGTAGGACTATAAGATTCCTTGTGTAAAACCTAGGTATAACCGAACTAGGTAAATGAGAAATTTTGTAGGTGTACAATCATAAAAGGGTTTTACCTCATAAGGGCTAGGGTAGTTGATGGTACCCAATTATATTGTTTGTCTAGTCAACTGGGTATATAGTTAGTAGTAAGAGGTACAATTCAAAGAAGGAATTGTGACCTAATCCTAACTTTATCTCTCATGTGGCTAGGGACAATACCACCAAAAAGGAGGAGAGGGAGTATTTTCCCATCAACGAGGCAAACACAACGGACTTATGTCAAGGTCAGGACCCCAAATGTTGTTGCAGGTAATCCTACTAATAAGAGGGAATATCTCACTGTAATAATTGCTCTACTTCATGACCAAATGGAAACATAGAAGCAATTGTTGGAACCCATAGTGAATTAGGATTCATAGGTTGGGAACTCTAGAGTTGGTCAAGTTAATGAACCCTCTATAGAGGCACAATAGGCCAGAATTTGGTTAGAGGTAAAAATGGGTAAGGATTTGAAGCATGTAAAATCCTCCAAGTTTAATGGAGAGGAATGTGGTGATGCAGTCGATGTCTGGCTAAAGGAATTGGAAACTTTTTGTAATATGAAGAATTACTTCACTAGAACCCAAACGTCATATGCCACTTTACACTTACAAGGTGTTGGTCTGGATTGGTGGAAAATTTTTAGTGGGGAATGAGGAATTGAGGTAGTAGTTGATCTAAAATGGGAAGACTTTATGGTAACCTTTAAAAAGAGGTTCCTCGCATAGTATTTTTATGCCAAGAAATTTGAAGAATTCACCAATATTCGATAAGGAAACAAGACAATGGAGTCCTATTACCATAAGTTTGTTAAAATTTTGAAGTATGTGCTTGTGTATAATGAGAATATGAATATCCATAAATTCATACTAGGAGAAGATCCCATAATAGGGCATAAAATGAATATGCGTGATCATAATACCCTTCAAAAGACTTATGACTTGGCTAAGAAAGCTGAGACTTATTTAAAGCCCTATTTTGATTATGAAGGGGCTTTCGAGAAAGACAAACAAACACTCTATAAAATAAGCAAGGTTTCATGAAATGGGAGAGAGAACATACAAATAAAAGTTCCCAAGGGTAGGACAAAAGAAATGACAAGAAATAGGGAAAGTTTAGGAAGAAATTTTGGGGAAAGAATAACAACCGTAACAACAATAATGGCAAGCCACCACCGCAAGGGTAGCCTAACCCTCCTTTAGCTATGAAAGTAGGACATAAACAAAAAGCTCATCCAGGACCCAAGGATGGATGCTATGATTGTAGGGGACCACATTATGCAAATCATTGCCCACTCAAAGTAGGATCGAGTTCTAAGGGAAAAAAAAGCCCACTTACAAAGAACCTATGCACATGGAACCTGTTCACAAGATTTACGCAGTGATAGGGAGTCAAAATTTGGAAGGGCAAGCCACTCCTTTGCTTATAAAGGGTAATATTTTTGGTAGAAATGTTAAAATTTTGATAAATGGTGGAGCTACATATAGCTTTATTTCTACTAGTTTGATCAAATATATACTAGAAAGGCCAAGAATATTGGCACATGGGTGGAAGGTCGAGTATGGTTTAGGATAAACCTACTCTATGAATCAATGTTATCCTATGATCGAAATTACCTTACCTAGTGGTACGACCATTGGATGTCTTTATGTAGCACTGCTACATGCTTTTGATGTAGTCTTAGGAATGGATTGGTTGCAAGCACATAAGTCTATGTTTAATTTCCTAGACAGATGGATTGAGTATTCAAAAAATAGAAGGAAAATACAAAAAGTCTATAGTTTGCAAGGAACTTTTCAATCCTAGATCCTCTCTACAATTCAACTTAAGAAAGCTATTAAAAAGGGAGGTATAGTTTATGTAGTTAAGATAAATGAAATTGAAGAGGAAAATAAGGACAACATTGATGGAGCTTCTAGGGGGAACCCTAGAAAAACTTGTGCATGAGGAATTTGTAGATTTTCATATGGCTCCTTGGTTTTCACTTTTGCGGATAATTTGGGTATCCTTTCCAATAATCTTGCTGAGGGGTATGGTATCCTCAGAGGCCTTCAAGAGGCTACTAAGGTTGGATGGGAAAAGGTGTTGGTTGAATCTGACTCTCAACACATGATTAATCTTCTAAAGACTCCTAAGAATAATAAGGTTGATTGGAGAATAAAAATAATTGTTGAGAAGATTCAATTAATCCAGATGGACTTTTTGAAAGTTGATTACAATCATGTGATTAGAGAACAAAATAGGAGTGTTGATGCTTTAGTTAATTGGACATTGGACAAAGGTGATCTTACTTGCTACGACCACCCTCCCAGATGGTGGGCTTCACAAATAAGGGAAGCTCTACTTTTTATCCTTTGTTTGGATGGCTCCAATACTAGAGGTACCTAGTTCTTTTTTGCTTTGTTTTTGCTTCTCTTGGTTCGGTCAGGGTATTTTAGTTTCCTAGCTCAGATATATCTTTCTTATGTTTCCTCTATTGAATCTTGCCTTAAAATTATTTTGGCCTAGAAAGTTTGTAGCTGTGTTTTTTGTTGTTGTTGTTTTCCTTTTTATTTTGTTTTTCAAGAGGTGTGTGTGTGTGTGTGTTTGTATTGTTTTGTTTTTGTGTTGTTTTTTTGTATTTTTGTTGTTTTTTATGTTTTTGTGTTTTTTTCTCTTTTTTTGTGTTTTCATTATTTTTCATGTTTTTGTTTTTTGTTTTTTGTGTTTTGTGTTTTTGGTTTTTTTAAGTGTTTGTGTTGTTTTGTTGTTTTTATGGTTTTCTTATGTGTTTTGTGTTTTGTTGTTATTTTTTATTTTTTTGAATAGGTTATATGTGGCTTCTATTGGGGGCCACTCCCATCAAAATACCAGAATATTACATTTGTTGTAGCAAACATTTTTATCACTGTTTTTTCTTTTCTTTTTTCTCTTAAATATATTCTTCAACTTTCTCAAAGTGCTATGTTTCCACAATCAACTCCTTGACATCATTTTTATTAAGACATAAAATCTCACTTGGCCAGTTGTCTTCTAAAATTTGAATTTCATGGGGATGTAGATCAACACCATAATTCGCTAATTTATCTGCTACTCGATTTCCTTCTCTATAAATATGCTCACACTTGCCAGGAGATTGCCTCTAGTAATAGATGATGAACATCAACAATAATATTATTTTTTATCCAGTCTCCACATCCATTTTTGTTAATAGCATTGATGATAATTTGTGAGTCCCCCTCAATTGAAATATATTTCCATCCTTTTTCTGTTGCAATTTTAATCCCAGTAAGAAGTGCCCTAGCCTCTGCATAGTTGTTAGTTGAAGTTCCATATGATTCTGAATAAGTGAGGAGAATTTTGCCTTCACTATTTCTAAAAACACCACCTCCACCAGCTTTTCTTGGATTTCCTTTAGAAGCACCATCAAAATTAATTTTGATAAACCCAATTTTTGGACATTTCCATTTTACCATAGATCGAAGTAGATCCTTTGTTTTAATTCCGTTTTTGCAGATGACTCTTCCATGTATGTTCAAATCCTGTAGCCAAATTATTAGCACTTATTTTTCTGCAATTGAGACTTCCCATGATGAGCACCATATTTGTAGATATTCTGCAAGAGAGGCATTGATACGGTTCCAAACTTGGGCATGATTTTGATATTTATTATTAAAAATTCTATTATTCCTTTCAAGCCATAAATTCCAACAAATAATGGCAGGGCCAATCCTCCAAAGAATACATAATGCTTTAGCTTTGAAATAATTTATCCAACATTTTATCAACTCTTTCAATGTTGATGGAGATACCCAATATAATTTCATATTTTTTAAAAAGTAACCCCAAATGGTGTGAGCAAATGGATAATGAAGGAGTAAATGGTCTGATGTTTCTAAATCCTTCTCACACAAGGCACATCTGAAGGGTCCATAATATCCTCTTCTTTGTAGACTCTCTCCTGAAAGAATCTTACTTTGAACTGCTAACCAAAGAAATGTTGAGGCCTTAGGGAGAGCCTCTAATGACCAAACATTCTTCCAAGGAAAATATTTGGGAGAAGGAAATTTTGATTGTTCTAAATTCTCATATCCCAACTTTACTTGAGTATCCACCATCCTTTGATAAGTTCCAAACCAACTCATATTTTCATGTAAAAATTGGCAAATAAAACTCTAGAAGCATATTTTGAAGTTCATCTGCAATTTGTTTTTGTTCCTCTCCTTCAACCAGGTCACTAAAAGAAATCCATGATCTAGAGTTTTTGTTCATAATAATATAATATTTGACCTTTGGACCTTTACATGCTAGGCACGCTTGAGCCAATGGTTTCCATTTTGAGTCTGATATGAGAGGATAAGGCTTCAACCAAGCATCAGACCAAAAATTTGCATAACTCCCCTCATTGATTGACCATCTAATATGTTTCTTTATCAATTGCAAACTCTCTGATATGAAGTTCCATGTTGATGATCCTTTGGGTAGAGTTCTTTTTCTAAACAATTTCATTGCATCAAGAGAACCTATATATTTTTGAAGTAATATTTTTACCCAATTCTTTCCTTGATCTCTGAATAATCTCCACCCAAGCTTTGCTCCTAATGCCAAATTCATAAGTTTACAATTCCGCAAGCCTGCTCCTCCAATATTCTTTCCTCTGCAAACCCTTTCCCACTTACAAAGAGGAAACCTAAATTTTTCCTCACAACCTTTCCATAGAAATTCTCTTTGAATTTTATCAATTTCTGATGCAATACCTGTTGGCAGTCTTGAAACTGACATCATATAAATAGGAATGGATTGCAAAGTAGTCTTTATGAGTTGTAGCCTTCCTGCCATGGTTAAGAACTTACCTTTCCAACCTTCCAAGCAAGCTTTCATTCTATCCAAAAAAGAGATCCAAAGCTCCTTTTTATTTCCTTTATCAGACAAAGGAATACCTAGGTAGATTGATGGAAATTTTTCAATTTTAAACCCCAAAATATTCACAATAATTTGTTGTAAATCTAGGGCAGTATTAATGAAAAAAATCTTGGATTTTGAAGTATTTACCAACTGTCCAGTAGCCTTCTCATAACATGACAATATTGATTTAAACTCCATGGCCTCACTGATTGAGGGATGACCCAAAAGAAAAGTATCATCAACAAATTGGAGATGAGATTCAAAGGGACCATTTTTTGCAACTTGAATACCCTTGATTTTTCCTTCCATTTTTACCTTTGAAAATGCTCTCCCTAATGCTTCTGCCAGAATAATGAATAGATAAGGAGAAAGAGGATCACCTTGACGAAGTCCACAAGATGACTTGAAGTACCCAACAGGAGAACCATTGATCAAAATAAAAAATTTTGCAGTGCTATAACAACATTTAATCCACTCACACCAACTATAATCAAAGCCAAACTTTCTGAGAATAGCATGTAAAAAATTCCAGGAAACCCTATCATATGCTTTGTTCATATCTAATTTCAAAAGCATACCTGGTTTTTTCATGGAATGAAGAGAATGTATGGCCTCTTGTGCAATAATTATACCATCAAGAATTTGTTTACCCTGAACAAAGCCACCTTGTTCCTCTGAGATAATACACCCTAGAATGCCCTTCAACCTGTTTGCCATAATTTTTGAAATGATCTTGTAAATCATATTACAAAGGCTTATTGGATGAAAATTATCAAAATATTTTGTGTCACCCTTCTTGGGAACCAAGGTAATAAAAGTAGCATTGATCTCACTTATTATAGCCTTCCTTTTTTGGGCCTCTTCCACTGCATCTAACATATCACTCTTCAATAAATCCCAAAATTTTTGAAAGAAAATTGCAAGAAATCCATCGAGGCCAGGTGCCTTGTTAGGATGGAAAGAGAAAACTGCTTCATGGAGCTCCTCCATAGATATCTTCTTCCTCAAGCTTTCATTTTGTCTCTGAGTGATAATTGATGGAATATTTTGCAGAAGTTTTTCTTGTGCCTCCTTATCTTGCCTAGAATCTGATAAAATATTTTTGAAATAATTAATTGCTTCCTTCCTTATATCTTCTTCATCCTCAATATTTCTTCCATCTGGAGTTATAATATTTTTGATATGACGAATATAAAAATTTGTTTTTGTTGTAGCATGAAAAAACTTTGTATTTCTATCTCCTTCCTTGAGCCATTTCTCTCTAGATTTTTGGAACCAATATGACTCCTCCTTTTTCAATGCATTATGATAATCAGAAAGTAATTATTTTTCTTTCACATAAGAATCCTGGTCCATTCCATTAATTTCTACTATCTCTTGTAAATTTTGGAGTTTGGATTCAATTTCTTTTTTTCTTTAAAAATGTTACCAAAATATTTGACATTCCATATCTTCATTTGCTCCTTTACATGTTTCAACTTTTGAACAAACCTGTACATACATGATCCTTCAAATTTTGATTCATCCCACCATAACATAACCATCTGGAAAAAATCAGGGTCTTGGAGCCACATAGATTGGAAGTGAAATGGCTTTGGATGACCATTGTTAGGTGACTCACAAGTCAAAAGAATGGGTTTGTGATCTGATCCTTCTCGTAATAAAATATCTGAAGAGATTGTATACTTTGTTTGCAACCAATTATTGGATAACAAGAATCTATCCATACTTTCTGCTATATGATTTTTCCCAATGCGTCTGTTATCCCATGTGTATTGAAAGCTTGAGGGACTAACATCCCAAAGGTCATTTGAATTGACAAATGAAGAAAAATCTTGCATTGATTTAGACCATCCTAGAATGCCACCCTTCTTTTCCAAAGGAGATATAATAATATTAAAATCACCCCCAAGAATCCATAGATCACAATGAATCATCATTGTATTTGACAAAAATATACTAAGGTCCTTCCAACATCTTTCACGTGGAGTAACTATAGTTGGAGCATATACATTTATAACCCCAACTTTGATGTTTTCCTCTTTCCTGCAAAATAATCTAACAACCCAATTACTTTTTGCTTCTAATAGTTCTCCATCCCATTTGCATTTGTCCCATATTATTGCAATACCGCTTAAAGCTCCTATAGAAGAAACTGCTAAACAATCACCTGTCTTCCAAATCTTCTTAAAAGCCTCCTTACATTCCTCACTGCTTAATTTTATTTCTTGTATTAAAATAAACTCAGGGCTATAACAACCTATTAATTCCTTAATAACTCTTTTTTTAGGGGTTTTATTCATACCCCTAATATTCCATGATATCATTTTCATCATCAATACTTTTTATTTTTGTTAGTGGGCTTAGCCCCACTTCTTGTTAACACCTGTGATATTTTTTTTTGGCTTCCCAAATCAATATCCTTCTGAGTTTCTTTTTCTCTTAGATCATGGTTTGATGGCCTTCCTCTCCTTCTTCCATTCTTGCCAACACTCTCATCTTCATCAATCTCTTCCATTTTTTCATATTGTTCAAAATGAGACTTATCTTCTAAAGGTTTATGTTGCCTTAAAGAGCCGAAAGTGCAAGGAATAGCCTCATTAGCATTTTCTTCTTTATGTTGCCCTAAAAACTCTAAACTGCAAAGATGATCCTCCATAGTCATCGCTTTCTTATGTTGGCCTGAAAACCCTAAATTTCCTTGGATATCCTCCATAAGATTTTCTTTAATATATTGCTCTTGAAAACCTAAAGTGCAAGGAACACACTCCATACTACTTTCATTTTTATTGGAAGGAGAAGATTTTAAGCTACTTGAGGATAGTAAAGGTGATTTACCTGGATTAAGCTTGACCTCCTTCTCCTTATTTGATTTAAGATTCATCTCCCCATTTTCCTTTGTATTAAAATTTGCCTTCCCCTCTTCCTTCGCACCTTGAGCTCCTATATTTGAACTTGCGCAATGTACTTCCTCATCTTCCATACCATTTTTTTCTTCTAATGGCTGATTCGAGTGAACTGTAATTGCCTTTTCCATTTGATGATGTAGAGGGATTTTTCTTGCCACTTTCTTAGGAGTGGAAAATCCTTGATTTGACCTAGCTTCTCCTGTGATATGGTCTACTTGTTTCAAATTGAAATTACCCTCATGCCCAAAAAATTCCATCTCTTCCTCCATTTTTACTTTGCAGTATTTTGCCATGTGCCCAGTTTCATGACATTTGCGACATCGAAATGCAATGTTTTCATAATCCACTTGTTGATCCCATTCTCTTGATTCAGTTTTAATCCTAATCGATTACGGTAAAGGTTTAGAAATATCCATGGAAACACATATTCGAGTGTATACAACATGTCTTCTCTCCTTAGTAGATGGTCCCTCTTGGATGAATTCACCTAGAGTATTACCAATACTCTTCAAAACCTCCTTATTGATGAGTTGATAAGGAAGTCCAAAAAGCCTAATCCATACCGAAAGCCTTTTAATAGTTTCTGTGTCCACAGAAAAATTCTCACTCCAAGGTCTTAAGTATAATGCATCTTTACCCCTAAACCATGGGCCTCCATCCATTATTTTATCCCTTATTTTTGAACTAGAGAAAATAATGAGGAAAAATCCTTTCGAAAGAAAATTCATGGAGTAATTTGAATTCAATCCCCACTTCCACTTAATCCAATTTTGAATCTCAGAAAAACCTAGCCAATATCCATGAAACTTACAAATTAACCCTCTGGTTTTAAGAATCATTATATCATGCTCAATCATCTCATCTTTGATAATCACTTATGGTGTAGAATCTGCTACCTGAATTGGGTTTGCCATAGATTCTCTCTTACCCTTATTGCTAGCTAGGGCATCCAAACTTCCAACTTGGCCATTCATACTTTCAATAAGGACTTTCACAAATGACTTTCTTTCCATGTTACCTAGGTTTTTTTCAAATGAATCCTCTAAATTTTCTTGAGATCTAGAACAAGAAGTGACTGGTCACACTTTTCTTTTTATTGTTTGCTTTCCTGCTCACACTTCCTCCTCACTCTCAGCTTGCGCTCACACTTGCTTTTGGATGCACTCACTCCCGGTTGCACACTCGATACCGACTGCACTCGCACCTGGTTTGCACTCGCACTCTTGTTTCTGGCTATATTCACTCTTGGCTTATGCTCGCACTTGCTTGTGGCTGCATTCACTCCTAACTTGTGCTTGCACCTACTTCGGTTGCCCTCACTCCCAGCTTGTGCTCCCACTTGCTTTCAGTTGCGTTTACTCCTGGCTACGCTCACTCTTGGTTGCGCTCACTCCTGGCTGCCCTCCCCGATCGTGCTTGCACTTGCTGATTATAAATAATATAATTATTAAATATTATAATTTTATTTTTTATTTTTTACTTTATTTTATTTCTATTTATTTATTGATTTTTTTGTTGTTTTATGCTTTTATTTTGTTTTTGTTTTTGTTTATTTTGTGGGTTTTTTTTGTGTGTTTTTTGTTGGTTTGTTTGTCTATCTTTGTTTTTTAATGTTGTTATGTTTTTTGTGTTTGTTTGTTATTGTTTTTGTTGTTTTAGGCATGCTCGTTGAGTGTGCCAAAGGGGGCAAGATAGGTGCGAGCCCTAGGCATTTTTGGTGTAATAAATACCCCTACCTCCTTGGGACTTACTCAAAAGTGGCATCCTTCCACAAATAAAAAAAAAAGAAAAAGAAGGAAGAGGTGTTTGGGAAACACCTAGTAGTTTAGAAATTTAGGGATGTATTCCCAGAGGAATTATTCAGACTAGCTCCAAAATGTGAATTTGACTTCATTATTGAGCTAAAACCTGGGACATAGCCTTAGGCTCCTTATAGAATGAATCCCATTGAGACATAATATTTGAAATTACAACTGCAAGGGTTGTTGTAGAAGGGATTAATTAGACCGAGTGTGTTATGATGGGGTGCACTTGTGCTATTTATTAAAAATAAATATGGATCCTTACGATTGTGCATAGACTATAGAATACTTAATAAGGTAACCATCAAAAACATATATCCTCTGCCCAAGATTGAAGATTTGTTTGATCATCTAAGGGATGTCATTATCTTATCTACGATCGATTTGAAATTTGGATATCATTAATTGAGAATCCACAAAGAGGATACCTATAAGACAACATTTAAAACTTCATATGAACATTATGAATTTATAGTTCTACCCTTTGGACTAACGAATGCTCCAACAACATTTATGAATTTGATGAATAGTATTTTCAGGAAGCATTTGGATCATTTCATCCTTATATTTTTGGATGATATTTTGGTATATTCTTGGAATAAAATGGAGCATGACAGACATCTTAGAATCGTGCTAGAGTTACTAAGGAAGAATCAACTATACGGGAATTTATCTAAGTGTGACTTCTATGCATCAAAAGTACAGTACTTACGATATATTATATCATCAGAAGGGATAGTAGTGGATATCAAGAAGATATAGGCTTTACTAAATTGGTTAGCACCCACAAATGTGACTGAAGTGTGGATCTTCATGGGTTTGATTGGATATTATAGGCACTATATGAAATATTACTCCAAAATAGCCTCTACAATAACTAATTTCCAGAGAAAATGGAAGGTTTTCAAGTGGACTGATAAGTGTGAAGCAAATTTTAACTTGCTCAAACAAAAACTCACTACAACACCCATATTAAATATTCTAGACCCTTAAGGTAATTTTTTAGTATGTACGAATGCATCTTTGGAAGGATTGAATGGAGTGATCTTGTAGGATGGGGTAGTTGGAGCTTATGGCTTAAGAAATCTCAAGAGGTATGAAGTCAATAATGCCACTCATGACCTAGAATTGGCAATAGTTGTATATGCTCTCAAAGTTTGGTGACACTATCTAGTGGAAAGACCTTTCAAACTGAGAATCGACCATCAAATTTTGAAGTATATATTTACTCAACCTTTGCTTAATTCCAGGCAAAGGAGATGGATGGAGTTCCTCACTAAGTATGATTTTGGGATCAAATACATTAAAGGAAAAGAAAATAAGGTTGTCGATGCCCTAAGTAGGAGAAAATACATTGTTGCCTTGACTCGCATCCATGTAGACTTGATGGATCAAGTCAAAGAAATGCAATATCATGATGAGTATTACAACCAAATTCGGGATAAAATAAAAAGAAAACCTGAAAAAAGCAAAGATTTTGGCAACAAGGATGGTTTTCTATGCTTAAAGGATTAGGTAATCATTCCTGAGGTAGGTGACCTAAGGGAAATAATTATGAATGAAGCACTTAGATCTCCTTATTTTGCTCACCCAAGGGGAGCCAAGATGATGGAAAACATGAATAAAATATTTTATTGGCCAAGAATGAAGAGAGGCATCACTGAATATGTTACCCAGTGCTTTAAATGTAGAAGGTTAAGGCTAAATATAAATATCTAGCTAGACTATTATATCTACATGATATACCCATGCAGAAATGGCAGGTGATTCTAATGGATTTCATTGTTGGTTTACCTAAAACCAGATTTCAACATGATGCAATCTTTGTTGTGGTCAATAGATTGACCACGGTTACACATTTTATACCCAAAAATACCAAGGATGATGTCATTTTAGTGGCTAATAGATTTGCCAAGGAAATAGAGGTGATTATTTTGGATAGGGACTTTAGGTTCCCATCTAAGTTTTGGTAAGCTTTGCATCGTTCCATAGATACCAGACTAAACATTAGTTTTGTGTATCATCCAAAAATGGATGGGCAAACTGAAAGGGTGAACCAGGTTTTCAAATACATGCTTCGCATGTATTATATGTATCATAAGTCTTGATGGAAATAGTATCTGCACCTGGTAGAATTTGCTTATAACAATGGTCATCATTCAACCTTGGGCATGGCTCCATTTGAAGCTTTATATGGTAGGAGGTATAAGACACTATTGTCATGGGATAATCTAGAGGACCAGGTTGTGCTTGGTCTAGACATGGTAAAGGAAATAGAGAAACAATTAAGGATAATCAAAGGTTTAAGGAAGTTGTAGATCATCAAAAAAGTTATGTTGACTTTAAAAGGTCACAAAGAGAGTTTTCGATAGGTGATAGAGTGTTTCTAAGGGTGAGACCAAAGAAGAGTGTCATAAAGTCCACAAAAATAGATCTTCATTTTATTGGATCCTTCAAAATCACTAAAAATATTAGTCTTGTGGTGTATATACTTGCATTACCACCCAATTTGTTGAAGATTCATGATACCTTTCATATATCTTTGCTTAGAAAATACATTGCTAATTTTGATCATTTGTGGGATTTCTCTAAACTATAGATGGTAGATCCAAAGGCCATTGAGGTACGTCAAGTAAATATTCTTGAGTTTCATTCCAAGGAAATGAGAAAAGGGATATTGGAGCAATGCAATGTCTAATGGGACCGTTATTCTAAGAGAAATGCCACTTGGAAGAAAGTGGCATACATGCAGAAATATTTTCCATACTTATTTGAAAATGAAATGTAATTATTGATTTTATGTTTGGACTTTGATGAAACACAAAGGACTGTGTTTAGTCTAAGTGGGGTAGGATGTCATGACCCTCCCTTGGTAGACTTTTCGTATGATGGACTCATGCATGGTTATGCTAAAATATGATGAAATGACTGACTATTCTATGTTTA
Organism: Wollemia nobilis; assembly: GCA_028583015.1. Lineage (NCBI taxonomy): Eukaryota > Viridiplantae > Streptophyta > Pinopsida > Araucariales > Araucariaceae > Wollemia > Wollemia nobilis. The sequence continues at coordinate 6,230,847 of JAQPPZ010016858.1, read as the reverse complement.
GTTTATGTAAAACTTATATTTTATGGAAAATATAATGTACCATGTTGATGAAATGATTGATGATTTCATGTTTAGTAGTTGCAAATAATTTTTTTATGAAATAATATGATGTTGCTAATAGAATTGTATGCTTGGAGGAACAATCGTTCTCATATATGGAAGAAAGGATCAAACGTTGAGAATGAGATGTATAAAATGGGGATGATGAAAACTCTTAAAGACAATAGATCCGAGGAAGACAAACTTTCCTCTTATTTAGTGCATATTTTTTTTTGCATGTGGAAATAAACCATCGACAATTAGATTATTTTAAGGAAAAAAAGGAGTCAATAGAGTGAAATTTGATGTTTGAAAATGCTATCTTGAAAAGATCTTTCATGCTTTGCTTGGTTTGTGTTTGCTTGATTAAATTGAGCCTGAACAAGGAATTTTTTTTTTACTCTCTCTTTATTTTAATGCTTTCCTTTTTTTTTTTTAAGATATTCCTTGAAGTATTTCCTCATTTCAATGAAGATTATAATTATTATGTTAGTAATCTATCATATAATTTGGTTATAGTATTGCAAAGTTAATTTAATAAAAAGAATACCTTCTCAATAAGGTGCATTGAGTAGGAAAAACTTAAGGATGTTTTAGACGAGAAGTCTTGGTTACAACCCATGTTAGCTCGCATTGATCGTGTTTGATTAAGCTAAAGTGTTTAATTATTGAAATGCCATGGTTCTTTTTGGGAAAGATAATTTGCTATAAAACTAGTTTATTGTTTGTTTTCGTAGACGTAATGGGGCAATGAGTACCATGTTGATTGTGGAACTTGAATGGATCCAAAGGATTTGGTGGACAGGAAAAAGTGGAGCGGTGAACGTTGAGAAGGAAAGTTCTTCTGGAAAAAAAAAGGATGAAGATTAAAAATAAAATGATGAAATACACTACTTTAGATTGCTAAAGAATTTGTTGAGTTTCAGGTTGGTTCATTCATATTTTTCTTTATTCTTTGGTGAAGGATTGCTAAGTAGAAGCAGCCTGTGTTGTTGAATTTGAAGAATTAGACTGTATGTTGAATGGTTTGGATTGCTTTATTGTTTATCTAAAGCTATTCTCTTATTGAATTCATGTTAGCAAATCAATGTGGTCGGTATGTGTTACCTTAAACTACCATCAAGACATAGATGGTTTTTAATAGGAACTATTTACCTGTGCATGGAGCTTCTGTAGAATATCATTTAGCGAACACCATGTGACAGTGATGTTGGTCAGTTGAGTGTATTTGGTATAGAGAATAAAACTAGGTCATAAATGAGTGCTTGATTAATTATGCATGGGAGTTTTTAGGTCATATTAATATTTCTTTATTGATTGCCTAAAGATTTAAGAAAATATCTCTAGCGAAGAATTAATTATTGTATTATTTTAGGGAGACTTTGACCATCCGCATGAGTTTCATCTGAAATGAATTTTTTTTAGATGTGATTTTTTCATACTTAACTATAACCAAGCATCTATTAGTTGAGTTTAGAAGAGAAAAATTGGTCAATGGAATCGTGACCTGTAGTGGAGATAGTCATGTGTGTTCTATTTTAAGCTTTTTTAGGTCCATGATTGGACTAGAATATTGCTAGAATTTACTCTTTGAAACTCATGTAATCTCTAAATTATTTGCAAGAATGTATTTGAGCGCTTGTCCCAATGAGGACATAGTTGTGCTAAAACGTATGAGTGTGGTTTATGAGATGGGACTTTGTGTTAAGCTTACCCTTTACCTTCAAGTTGGTTATGATGGTCTATGCTACCATAGTTTGTTTTGAAGAGCAATAGAAGGGATAATGAGGTTTAAAGGTTCTCTAGTGAATGACATTCATGGTTTAATTAAAAGGGGATTCTAATATAATATAATGATGACCTTATACCCATAAGGGATGTATTTAATTATAGCATGCATGAGATGATATTTGTAGATCATTTTAGTCGATCTGTGTGTGCCTGTGATGTCGAATTAGAACTAACCATGGCTAAAAGGGGTGAGGGTATTGAAAAAACTAATTTATTTGTTTAAACCAAAGAACATTGTTTGAATGCGATGGAAAGTTAAAAAATTACTTATTATTAATGAATACCAAGAAGATAACTTGAAAGATTAATTTATGTTTTCTTGGGCTGGCTAGTTGCCATGAAAATACTTGCATGCATTTAGGAATGCATAATTGAAGATAGAAATTGTGTATGTAGAGACTTTGTTTGCCCACAAAGATCTTGCTTGATGGTGTGATGAACTATTTTGCTGGTTGGTTGCAATGAGTCTTTAAATTCATGCATTGGTATTGAGTTATCATAAATAGAGGAGCTACCTAGATCTACATAAATACTTACTTCTCATTGTAATCAAGAAGAACTTTGGAATCTGGAACAATCGAGGAATAGTCAAAATAGCAGAGACAAGCTGAATATAATCCTCAAATTGGTTAAGGACTATTGTTATTGTATGATTTTGTAAAATATATTTGATAACCCCATAGGATTTCTAAGGAGGGGAAAAATGAGAATGTAAACAAAGGAAAGAGAAGATATGTAATGTCGTGAGATTTAAATATTTTTTATTAAGTGAAAACTATCTTTGTTATATTTTGATGTTGATGATAGGTAAAGTTAACAAAAAGAAAATGAGATTATTAAGTTTTAATGCTTTTAAAATCTTGACATATAGAAATAATACATTTATGTGTATTATGCTTTTAGTGTGATGGTGTGATGAACTATTTGGTTGGCTGGTTGCAATGAGTCTTTAAATTCATGCATTTGGTATTACACTATCATAAATATAGGAGTTGGCCAGATCCCTATATACACCTACTTCTCATTGTGATCGAGAAGAACTTCAAAATATAGAACAATCAAGGAGGAACAATCAAAACAGTAAAGACAAGCTAAATATAATCCTAAAATTGGTTAAGGACTATTGTTATTGTATAATTTTGTAAAATATATTTGATAACCCCCATAGGCTTTCTATGGAGAGTGTAGACACCAAAATCCAGCCACTTGTAAGTCATCTATACCTTCCTGCCAGCCACGTGTCAGTCATCCATCCTTCCCGCCATTATTTGGCCCAAATCCACACTTTCCCACCATTATTTGGCCCAATTTCACTTTTCTCGCCATTTTTCATCCCCAAATTTATTTAAATTAATATTTATATATATTTTTTAATATTTTAATATATATATAAATAAAGTTTAAGTGATTTAATCTGAGCCGTCCATCCTTCATTTAATCTCATCCGTCCATCCATCTTAATCCATTTCACAACCTAGATTTATTCTCTACCCTTGGATCCACTTTAATCTTAGCCACACGTTCAAAGTGTCGTTAAAACCCTAAAGTGTGCCCTAAGAGTAGATTATAAATTGAGTCACCTTGATGGCTCAAACCCTATCTATCTCTTCGGCTAAACCTACCTATCTTTCCAATCTAAGTCTGGAGTTGGCTATTGCTGTTAATCCTGAGTCTTATGAGTCTTCTACGGCCCTAAGTCTGAACTAAACCCTTTCGCCGCATCCATCATCGTCGCCTGGTCTCGTCGCGTTAAAATGAAAAGGTATAGATTCGTCTAAAGCAAGTAATCTTTCTTTATGTATTAATCTGCTATTAAATTCTGCATTCTGTTTATTTTTATTTCATAAATCTAGGGTTTTAGACTATTTCTGAGGGCTCACACAGTGGAGCCCTCTTATTAGTTTCTAACTTTGATAATTTTAATGTGTGCAGGATTCTAGTGGTAGATCTGATTTGTTGATAGCATTTGCTTAAGCTGGAGTGGTCCGAGCCAAAGGATACAACGAAGCCCACTCATTCCGTTGAGGTTAAGGATACATCTTCGGAGACGCCACCACATTGTGCCAACTAGGGTTTCGGAGAACCCTAGCACAAATTGTAACTTTGTATCACGAAAAGGGTTATAGGCCCTGTTGTACTTAAAAGGAGTTTCTAAACTCCATTGATTAATAAAAATCATTCATTTTGTACAACTGTTATGCATTCCTTTATTGTGATTTCTTTATTTATGTTTGGCGTTGTATCTTTAATATACAAATGGCGATCACGATGGGACCCCCTAGGGTTTCATGTTTTTAATACTTGCTTTACTGATCTATTCCTGTTTTTTGTTTTATTTTGCGAGTTCCGAAATCGCAAAATTACTGATTCCAGACGAACTAGGGTTTCCGAGGAGTTTGCGGAAACGCACGGACGCAGGCGACGTCTGGAAGTCCGATCCGAAACACAGAGGTGCGTTTCAACCTACGCAGACTCCCTTGGGCGTTTGAAGGCAGTTTTACAGAAAAAGCGTAGGCTTCCGAGTAAGTGCATTTTTTTTTTTTTTTCGTTGTTAAACTGTACTTTTTACGTTTTTGGTTTTTCTGCATTGCATTATTGGTTTTTGCTTGCATAAAAAAAAAATTGCATACCTAGCTGCATATTAGAATAGCTACGAATTATCTGTTTTAGTTATCTAAGTAGCACTATTGATTGGATGTCAATAGTACTCCTACCATTGGGTGATTCCGAGCGGAGAAGTGGACGAACCTTCCGGTTGCTCCTTTGATATCCGATATCATTGGTAGGCGGGGGTTTTAAACGGTGTACTCCACTTCTTCGGATAAAATGGCATATTTTCAGTGGCCTCTTGCTTAGATCATTAGAACTTTTGATTTATAGCTTTGTATGTATACATTAGACAACTAAAACACTTAAAATAAAATTCATCGCATTTCATATTGCATTTAAAACGGTAATATCTGGATTTCATCACCGGGTATTGCTTGAAGTTTAGTGACGGTGGAATTCATCTCCATCCATTAAACTTCTGCCTCGGTACACCATAGGTCACCCCAGAGCAAACTTGTCTGGATTTCATCACCCAGTAAGAATCTCGTTGTCCTTTCCTAGCCATAGTTTTTACCTTTTTTGTGAATAATTCAAGATTAGATCACATGCAAAACTCATAAATCGGACACTTAAAATTTACTACAGATTAAGATCAAAAAATAATTAATTAACTGCAGGTAAGACACATTGGTTGAAACCTAGGCTGTGACTATTCTCTGATAATTTCTTTAGTGTAAATTTATCATTCAAGTTTTGCATTCTTCTTTTCTAAATTTGTTTAGATTTATTGCGTTATGGTCTTAACAAGGAATCAATCTAAAGTGTTAAATCTAAATAATCAAATGAATAATTCACAGAACATCCCCACCACCAACATGGCCACTTATCCTAGTGAATTTCAGGCAGGTTCGCCTGTAGGTCTTTTACGTCCTTCTGACGTCTACCGCATGGCCATGCCCATGGAGGAAGACAATTCCTGTCATATTACCCACATTGATATGTCCCAAGTGCAAACTCACTTAAGATATGGCACTGGCTATGTCCTTGAGCCAATCCAAGATTCCCCTATGCAAGATTCTATTTTTCAGCAGGATATTGCATCAACCCTACCCGCTGGTTTCACTCAGGTCTACACTAGCCCCATCTTTGAGGCTAATGTTGTATCTGATCAGTCGGCTTCATCTCCAACATCTTCCCAGATGCTCAATTGTCCTCCTTTGGAGGCAAATGTAGTGTCTTCCCGACCACTTTCTCCTCCATTTACCCAGGTGTACACCAATTCTCTCTATGAGGCTGGTGGAACCTCCTCTAACCATAACCAATTTCAACCCTCTTCTTCCCAAACCATTTATGGTTTCACCCTACCTGGGGTACAGTCTACTGTTTCTTCCCAGGTACCGTCTACTTCAGCCACCTTCATTGCCCCTGCTATGCAGTCTCCTATGACTACCATGGCAGCCTGCCCTCCACCTTCATCCAATCATCCCACCTCCATTGGGTTAGAGATTAATAAGGTTAGGGAGTACCTCGACAAGTTGCTTCAGCAACAACAGCAACAAAATGCCCAACCAACTGTCGTAGTAAATCCTACACCCCAACCAATTTCTACCCGACCCGAGCATTTTTTAGCTCAGGCCCCACCTGGGTACCCCAATCTTTGGTGGTGTCCATTCCTACCCCACCTTTCTCCCAACCCAGTCCAGTTCATCATCCATCCCAATCACCTTCTTTCCGGTATCATCCATACCAACAACCTGTCCATTCCACACCGCCTAATCCAGGCAATTTCATCCCATCTCATCATTTTTCCACTCCTCCATTGCATCATCATAATCATCAAACGAATCAAAATTTTCATGAATATTCTCGACTCCATGCTATGCAACAACAGATTGACAACCTTACGCTCAACATGCCTGGCGCATCTAGTCAGAAACCTACGCTAAGGTCGTTGATCAATCAACCAATTCATCCTTCGATACCTTCACCGCCATATCCGACTGATTTCACATTACCGAAGTTTGACAAATTTCGAGGAACTGAGGATCCTCATGAACATGTGAGCTCATTCATGCATGCCCACTTTAGAATCCAAAATAATGACGCTCTTATGCTCGAACTTTTCCTCAGACATTAGGAGGAGATGTTGTACAATGGTACAATCATTTACCTCACCATAGCATTTATGCTTACGAGCAATTGATTAATCTATTTTTAGAACGATTCTCCCTAAATGTACAAAGGAAAGTCTCATTGTCCAACTTATACAAGCTCAAGCAACATGACGATGAGACCGTTTATGACTTTGGAAACCGTTGGAGGGTTATCATTAATAAATTGCCATTCTCCCTACCAATGGAGGAGTTAACCAAAATGTTCACCCGAGTTGTCTAAAACCTATCTCTTGGTTACTCCAATTACAACAATACAGGACTTTTGAAGAGGCTTTGGCCCAAGCAAGTATCATAGAAGACATTAAAGTCCAAGAGGGTGTTTTAAAACCCAGTAGAAAAGAATGGCAACAAAAGGGCCAACAACGAAATAATAATTATGGCCAAAACAAACAAGCACAGGCTAGTACGACCTCAAATGTTAACCAAGTTAATCAAGTGGTGGCAAGCCAGCCCGTAATTGCTCAACAACAACAAGTAATGCAAAGTCAACCGCAACCAACTGCTTATCATGCGGTACCCGCCCCTCCTCAACCGACTCACAATACTGGGCCAACCATGGAAACTCGACCTTAGCAAACAAATCGTCCCAAGCGATAGTTCACACCTTTAGATGAACCATATGCGGTCATATTCAACAAGTTATATAGCACAAATTAGTTAACTTTACCTGAGTTTAAACCTTTAGAACCATCTAGAAGGGGGAAGTATTACAAGGAGTACCTATTTTTTCCTTATCATAGGCAAAATGGGCACGATATCAATAATTGTACAGCTTTAAAAAATGTGATCCAATATCTTATTGAGATTGGAGCCATTAAATTAGATAGCCCCTTAGCCCAACAAAATAAAAATCTTGGTATATTTCAAACACCCCTTCCACATCGGTAGGAAGCTCCAACAACTTCAGGGGGAGTAACTCAGGTAACTCCTCCTAATCAAGTCAACCATGTACAACCATACCAAGGTTTTGTGGGTACTATTAACGTAGTAACCCGGGGTCAAAGGGTGAACCAACCAAATCGAGTCGAACCACGACCACTGTACAAACCCCGATCCACCTCAGGTAACAGTGACCCAACGACGTGCTAGTACTTCTCAACAACCGCTAAATCATTCTACTCAATGCCAACAACCCATCATGTCATTGAGTAGCCGATTAACTACCAGTTTAAAAATGGCTTCTACCAAGTTATCGATCTATGACCTCATTCAACAATCTCCCCCACATAGAGAGGCATTAATGGAAATATTAAAGTCAATCGAGCTTCAAACTCAAGATACTAATGCCTTCAACAACTTTGTGGGGAGTATTAAAACATGCATGGAGCCCTCCATCACTTTCTATGATTTTGAAATCAAACCTTTGTCAACAGAAAGTATAGATCCTCCATTGCATATCATGGCCAAGATCGATCACAAGCCATTCAAGAGAGTCTTAATTGACACCGGTTCCTCAATCAATATCATTACAACATCGGCATTGAGTCATCTAGAGCTGTCGCCATCCCTTATCACCAAGTCGACTTTTACTCTTAAAGCATTCAATGATGCTTTATCTTCCACGGTTGGCACGGTTATCTTGCCCATTGAGGTAGGGGCCCGAACTTTGCATACCTTGTTTCACATCTTGGAAGGGTCCATGGCATACAATGTATTTCTTGGACGGCCTTGGCTTAGGGAGATGAGATGTGTCCCTTCTATCTTGCATCAATGTTTGAAGTATGTATATGAGGGATAGGTTCATTGTGTACTGTTGACACTTGAACCCTTCAAACATTGCAACTATGTCTCAAATCCTTATGAGATTGTGTTGCCATCCACTCATCTTTTCTTGACCCCATCTACTTCTTCTATACCATCTTCTTCTAAAGCTCCCATTCCTGAGGGGCTACCCATCATATCGCAACCATCTTCCTCTTCTGCTATTCCATCTCATTCACCACTTTCTTCATCTCCTAATCTTCCTTCTTCTTCCCAACCATCACCAGCTGATGTTTCACAAGTCAGTGAAGCATCAACCCAACCAAATCCTTCCAATTCTTCTATCCCACATTCTTCTATTCCATCATCTAGTCCATCTCCCTCCCAAGTCAAGGTCCATCTAATCGATGCGGTATTGGTGAGTATGCCATCCAAGATGTCCACATCACACCGTTCAATGTGCAAACAGTTAAAGATTTTGGTCGTCCACATTACCAACATTTATCCATTGGATCGGTTTATAACATAGGCTCTATGCCAAATTCCATTAATTTTGTATATGGGGGAATAGAGTCATCTTCTAGTCCTACCACCATACCAGAACCCAAGCATCCGAGTCCTCGCCAATATCGAAAGGATGGAGGGTTTTCCCTCTCGCTATTTCCAGAGACATAATTGGCAGCAATTTGGCCTAGGTCGATACGAGCAAGGGGTAGCCGAATGCATCGATATGCCATACCAGAGACCCACTGAGCATTTTGGTGCAGGCTACCAACCACTTCCATCCCTTTCTTCTTTTGAACAAGCTTTTCAAAGCATTAATCTTAATTCAAAAGAAGAAATCCTCCACCCCGATGAATCCGAAGATGAAGCCTATGAAGAATTTGACATCATGTCAAATGGTGATGAATCTGAAGAAGAGTCGACGCCCATTGTTCCCCTCACTGAACAAGACGAGTTTTATCTCCAATTGTTCCCTCTCCAAGAGACCATCTTTCGCTTGCTTATTCCACAAGAACGAGGTGAACCACCCCCTCTGCCACATCCATAAGCCATAATCCAAACCTGTATTATATGTATATACTAAAATAGTGGTTTTCACCACTACCAAAAAAAAAAATCAGAAAATTCCAAAAAAAAAAATCAAAATATATAAAAATACTTTATTGCTTTATGTATGTGTGTAATAGTGGTTTTCACCACTGCAAAAAAAAAAAAAAAAACTGAAAAATTATGTTGTTTTGCATTTCAGGTCTTCCGAGGTCTTCACCGGTTTTCCCTTCCATTTCGCCCATCCTTTCTTCCATAAGTCGACAATGAATTTTGAAGACTTATTCACACCGCTCCATAATCCATATGATCCGGATAAGCCAATCCTGATCAACCCAAGCCTGATTGGCATGGATCGGATTTCATCCCCTCCATCTATTTCGAGTTCATCCTTTCCGAGGAATTGTTAAGGGCTTCCGACAACTACATTCCTCATTCACCTCCACATTCACCTTCATCTTCTAAGCCGAGAGGTCTTCCGAGCGAGATATAGACGAGAGCAAGGCACGGGAGCTTGATGACATTTTAGATGACATAAATCCGATCCCTACTCCCCATCGGCTTGAGGAAGGTTCCCACATGTCTATTGAAGAAACTATCGATGTAGACCTTAGTCCGGACCAAGATGGAACCCAAATTGTGAAACTAGCTAAAAGTCTATCATCAGAGGAACAAGAGCAAATGATTTCTCTACTCAAGCGGAAGAAGGAGATATTTGCATGGTCTTACAAAGACATGCCAGGCCTAGACCCTAATTTGGTTGTCCATAACCTCACCTTACAAAAAGATGTTAAACCTGTCAAACAGAAACTTAGGAAAATGCATCCTACCGTGGCCCTCAGTTAAATCGGAGATTCAAAAACTTCTGGATGTTAAATTTGTCATCCCGATTGATTATCCTAAGTGGCTTTCTAACATGGTACCCGTTCGTAAGCCTAATGGGGGAATACGTGTTTGCACCGATTTTTGAGATCTAAATAAAGCGTGTCCTAAGGATGACTTTCCTCTTCCAAACATTGATACTCTTGTCGATACCTGCACTGGTCATGAAATGCTTTCGTTCATGGATGGATTTTCAGGATACAACCGATTCGAATAAACCACGAAGATCAACACAAAACAGACATTTACCACACCTTGGGGAACTTTTTGTTACGAGGGTGATGCCCTTTGGCCTTAAGAACGCAGGTGCAACCTATCAACGAGCCATGACTTATATTTTCCATGATTATATGCATAAGATTATCGAAGATTATGTGGATGATTTATTGGCAAAATCTAAAACTCGACAAGAGCATTTTGATGTATTGGAAAAAGTTTTTGATAGACTTCTAGAGCATAAAGTAAGGTTGAACCCTAAGAAATGTGTCTTTGGTGTTACCTCAGGCAAACTCCTAGGTTTTATTATCTCTAAACGAGGTATTGAGGTGGACCCAAAAAAGGTCAAAGCCATTATGGAAATGTGTCCCCCAACTAATTTGAAGGAGTTGCGTAGTTTGCAAGGAAATATTAATTCAATCCGTCGCTTTATTGCACAACTTTTTGATAAATGTAGGCCATTTTGCCACCTACTACAAAAGGGGGTACAATTTTCATGGACAGATGAGTGTCGGAAAGCCTTTGATGACATCAAGCAGTACTTAGCGTCTCTGCCAGTCTTAGCTTCGCCTCGTCCAGGGGTCCCTTTCAATATTTATATCTCAACAACGGACTTTGCCTTAGGGACAATGCTTGCACAAAAGAATGAACAAAATCGTGAGCAAGCTGTCTATTATATTAGTCGAACATTGGTAAGCTATGAAACCCGATATGCTTATGTGGAAAAGTTGTGCTTAGCAGGTGGTTTTTCCACTAAGAAACTTCGTCATTATATGCTTAGCCATACAACATATGTCATAGCTAGAGAAAACCCTCTACGTTATATGATGTCTCGCACTTATAATAACACTCGTACCGCTAAATGGATAATGTTGCTTACCGAATTCGATCTTGAATTCATTAGCCAAAAATCCGTTAAAGGTCAAGTTATAGTCGATCAACTTGCGAAAGCTCCACTACCTAGTGATCATCCTTTGATTATTGAGCTCCCAGATGATTCAGTATTTGCTATCACTAAACAAGAAGAGGACATCATTCCGGAGGAATATGTTGACATCACGCTATTCTTTGATGGCTCTAAGTGCGCGAAAGGTCAAGGTGTTGGAGTTGTGTTTCATACACCTCAAGGGATTCCCATCCCTTTATCATTCAAACTAGACTTCCAATGCACCAATAATACAGCGAGTATGAAGCCTTAATTTTAGGTCTTCAATCAGCCATAGCTATGAGCATTAAGCGTATTCGAATATTTGGGGATTCTCAACTCGTGGTTAAACAAATTACAGGAGAATACCAAGCCAAAGAACCTACCATTAAGCTTTATCATGATGTAGCAATGAAGTTGCTCTCTAAGTTTGATTGGTATGAGATCACTAGTTTGCCTCATTCGACTAATAGATTTGCGGATGCCATGGCCTCTCTTGGATCATTGATTCCAAAGGACTCCCTTGGAGAGGTACAGACCCCTAATCATTTCCACAATCTCTAAGTTTGCAATTGTCCGTGCTGAGTCTAAGGATGAAAAATATGTTTGCTTTATCCATTTGGATCCATATGAGCCTTGGTCTAGTGAGATAGTAGCCTTCCTCAAGTTTGGAACACTCCCATATGATTTGTCTCGAACTACCTGCCGTTGTTTTAAGCAAAAGGTAGCTCGTTTTGTTCTTTTGGGGGATGTGTTGTATAAACGTGGATATGATGGAGTACTCCTCCATTGTCTAGAAGCGAGTGAAACACATAGAGCTATTGCTAAAGCCCATGATGGTACTTGTGGTGGTCATTTTAGTGGAATGGCCATTGTGAAGCGTATTTTACGTATGGGGTATTATTGGCCCACTATGGAACAAGATTGTTGCAAATATGTTAAACAATGTAAAAAGTGTCAAGAACACGCTAATTTAATCCATATACCATCACAAGCTTTACAGACCCATCCAAAGCCTTTGGCCCTTCTCACAATGGGGTCTCGATTTAATTGGCAAGATTTCACCGCCTCTTCAGGACAGCATACTTTCATCATTATAGCCACTGAATACTTCACAAAGTGGGTTGAAGCTATTCCTCTAACCAGATCTGACAGGTCCTAGAATTGTGGAGTTTATACTTCACCATATCATTTGTCATTTTGGTATTCCCTCTAAAATCATTTTTGATAACGGAAAGTCTTTTAAGAATAAGGATGTTCGAGCTCTTTGCGAAAAGTATAATATCCAACATAGTTTCTCAACTCCTTACTACCCACAAGCCAATGGAGTTGAAGCTTCCAATAAGACCATAATTGCTATTCTTAAGAAACTTGTTAAAGAAAATCATAAAGATTGACATACACAAATCCCCTTGGCATTATGGGCTTACAGAACAAGCATCAGAACTCCCATTGGGGCAACACCATTTTCTTTGGTCTATGGAGCTAAAGCAATCATGCCTCTTGAGCTCGAGATCCCTTCCTTGCGAATTTCTTTGCAGGAATTTATCGATGATGATACTGCTAGACAAGCACATCTTGATCAACTCACACTCATAGATGAAAAACGAATCAATGCTTTAGAGCATTTGCGAGTTTATCAAGACCGATTGAAACGTGCTTACAATGCCAAAGTTCATCTAAAAGAATTTCAAGTAGGGGATCTTTTCCTTAAAGAGAATCAACAAAACACCAATGCATTGTCGCATCTTCGAGATAAATTTGTGGCTAATTGGTTAGGTCCATATATGGTCACTGAAAGAGTGGGTAATAGAACTTATAGACTTGCCAGTTTAGAGGGAGAGGAAGAACCCGAACCACTTAATGTTATACACTTGAGGGCATTCTACGCATAGTTTGAATTTTATATGTACATATATACATGGCTTGTACAACAAAAGAACAAAAAATAAATAAATAAATAAATAAAAAGAATTTGCATTTCATTGTTAGTTGCATACATCTCATTCAAAAACATTGCATTTCATACATCTCATTGAAAACCATAACATTTCATTTTCAGCCATAGTTGCATATCATGTTAGAGACCATTCTATCTTTTGGATATAAAATTTGGTCAAGCAAAAGTCATGTTGCCTTAATCAGGGGCACCTTCATAAAATCCATCAAACCGAATTGTCATTCGTACACCCATTTTCCATTTGCACATATTTACATTGCCAAAATGTTTTCAGTGTTTTAAGCAAACTTCGAAATGCATGTCAAAGTTCTCTAGGGCCATATCACAAATTACACTAAATAAAATCTTGAGTATTGGGAAATGATTTCAAAAGCGGTCTTGAACCTATCACATTTTCATATCTTAAAAACATCTTGTGTAAAAGAGAAATAACACCATCCTTGGGTTGTGCCTTGAAGTGAAAAGGGTAATCCTCGTTTGTCCTATCATGCAAACATAGTCCATAAAACAGTGGTTCTTACCACTATCACAAGCAATCACAAAATATAAATATAAACGAGTAGTAAGGATAGGGTAAAATTCTCATCATACTTCGATTGAGAATCCGATTCCCCAAAGCTCTAAGGAAATGAACATTTTTCACACACCATCGATCCCAAATAAGTTGTAAGGATCGTACTACTTGTCCAATCAGATGGATAGGTAGTCATCCCCAAGGCTTACAAAGGTCAAAAACAACATGGACTATGGAGTTAACCTTCACCGGGGCTATAGACGCTTGGAGTATACTCATTGCGTGGCAACATGTCTCTCCTCAAAAAGAGACCTCTGAATGCTCATACGGATAAACTAGCTTCGGGGTCTTCTCCATAACAGGGTTACCTAATTTATGCAAGATGAGTTTAATGAACACACTTGCACACACACAAGTTTTTGATTGCCTAGAGTCACTACCATGCTTCCGATTTGGTTAATGAACTCGCATGCACACACATTTGGTCCTAGTTGAATTAGGCAGTGTTAGTAAGTTTGTTTGATACCACTAGCATGTTTGAGTCTTTGTAAAACAGTCTTCCATATCACCCTCCATATCTTCTTCCATATTCATGTCATTCCATACGTCATCCATTCACAAGCCACCAAGTTCGGTGCCCCTGATTAAACAATTATGATAACAGTTGGCTAAATCTAACTATCTAAAAGTATGAGTGCTTCTTAGTGCATATTTCATTTACTTAGTCTTGCATTAATCATCCATCAATTTACATATCATTTACTTAGTCTTGCATTAACCATCCATAGATTTCTATGTTATATACTTAGTCTCGCATTAATCATCTATAAGTTTGCATACCATTCCATCACATATGCATCAAAAACATTAAAACATATAAAAACATGCATCACAAAAACATAAGCATTCACACAAAAGAGAGTAAAACACCAAATAAATAAAATCCATGTATATATATATGTATAAATGTCAAACTGTACAATGAATTCCAAAAGGCTACAATATACAATAGAGCACCAAGGCTCATAAAGAGTGCATCTAAGCACTAAGCTAACCATCAAAAGAGGTACCCCTCATCCGCCCGAACTACCTCCAACCGGGCTGCCTCCGCTAGTCCCACTGCCTCCAATACCTCCCAGTCTGCCTGGGACAACGACCTCCTCATCCCCGGAATGATAGGGGAGAATCGGTGTCATGCCTCTAACACCCTAAGCTGCAAAACAATAAAACAAAAATTTGTTACAAATTTTTTCGAAAAAAAAAAACACATAATAAGTACTTGCTTAAATGAACAAATACCTCAGTTGGCTACACTGGCGCGTCCGCTCCCATCTCCGCCATAGCTCCCGCGTGCTTCAATCTCCCACACAACCTTTCACTCCACTCCCTCAGACGCACTTCTCTCAAGCTCGAATGCACAAATGAGCGAAATTCTCATTGAAACTATTTAAATAGCTGATTTTGGTGCCCTGAAACGCAGTTGGGCATTTCATGGTGGATTTAGACGCAGTCCTGCGTCTGCAGAGTGCCTAAACACCGGTGGGCGTCTATGCCAACCACAAACGCAGACCGACGTTTGGTGTCAGTATTGAATAAAGGAACAAAACCTGCAAAATTGAAGCTTACCTCCTCCAAATTTCATTAAATTGCATTCATCCATTCTTCATATCATAATAAAACATTTTGTGAATATTACAACAGTTTTGGACACAAATTTTGTCATTTCGCTCAAAAAGCGCATCATTCATCATTGTTTTACAAATTGGGTTAAAAATATTCAAAACCTTCACAAAATTAACCACATTCATCAATTCTTCCGATCTATCGTCAATTTCATTCTTCTTTCATCATGCATATTTTTGCCAAATCAAATTAAAGTAAACCTCGTATCTCGTGGTATATTCTATCACCTTGGCGATTGCAACGATTTGAATCCATGCAATTCGGTAAGAGGATTAAACCACCATAAGGACACTTACCATTTATCATCATCAATTATTTCATTGTTTGAAAATTGGAAATCAATTTTGGGTATTCTACTTTTCAAGTGACCTCATACCAAGATTAATTTGCTCAACAGTTGTCATTGATGGCCTAGTTCATGGGGCCATAAACATGGACAATCTTTCATATCGTCATTATTTTAAGTCTTGCTAGAGATTGTAGCTACCTAGGTTGATTGGTTTCGACCCGAGGAATTATCCATACAGTCACTAGGAGCATCTCTGAGTTCTGGACACTTTCGTGCATCTTTCATCTCTGCATATCAATGGCGCCAACAAGGCAATTTCATCAACAGTATGGATTCACACACGGGAGTTGGGGCATCCGTTATCAATTTCTAATTTTCCTATAGTGGAATTCATCTTACATGATCATGGAATTTACTGATCGGCAAAAATCCCTTTATAACCGTTGGGGCGTAAAACGGTCCATCTTTCACATCACTCATATCGTCTTCAATCATATTCTTTTTTGGTTTGTACACCAACCCCTTTTCTGTTGGGACATAAACAGATGGTGCATGCACCAACCTTTTTTTCACCGTTGGGGCAAAAACGGTTCATTATCTTTTGAATTTCTTCCAATTGGCTTGTGAGAACCATTCTCGCTCGCCAATTGAGGGGGTAAGCTGAAAAATTTTAAATATTCTTTTATTCTTTGGTCTTCAAAGTTGTGCTTTAGTCTTGAGAGAGAGTTGCGTCTGATCCAACTTTTCGAGTGTCATAAGTTTTTGTACTACATTGTGTCTTCACACAAAGGAGCTCAAAAAGGGGCATCTGTAGACACCAAAATCCGACCACTTGTAAGTCATCTATACCTTCCTGCCCGACCACGTGTCAGTCATCCATCCTTCCCGCCATTATTTGGCCCAAATCCACACTTTCCCACCATTATTTGGCCCAATTTCACTTTTTTCGCCATTTTTCATCTCCAAATTTATTTAAATTAATATTTATATATATATTTTTTAATATTTTAATATATATATAAATAAAGTTTAAGTGATTTAATCTAAGTCGTCCATCCTTCATTTAATCTCATTCGTCCATCCATCTTAATCCGTTTCACAACCTAGATTTATTCTCTACCCTTGGATCCACTTTAATCTTAGCCACACGTTCAAAGTGTTGTTAAAACCCTAAAGTGTGCCCTAAGAGTAGATTATAAATTGAGTCACCTTGATGGCTCAAACCCTATCTATCTCTTCGGCTAAACCTACCTATCTTTCCAATCTAAGTCTGGAGTTGGCTATTGTTGTTAATCCTGAGTCTTCTGAGTCTTCTACGGCCCTAAGTCTGAACTAAACCCTTTCGCCGCATCCATCGCCGTCGCCTGGTCTCGTCGCGTTAACAGAAAAAGGTATAGATTCGTCTAAAGCAAGTAATCTTTCTTTATGTATTAATCTGTTGTTGAATTCTGCATTCTGTTTATTTTTATTTCATAAATCTAGGGTTTTAGACTGTTTCTGAGGGCTCACACAGTGGAGCCCTCTTATTAGTTTCTAACTCTTTGATAATTTTAATGTGTGCAGGATTCTAGTGGTAGATCTGATTTGTTGATAGCAACTGCTTAAGCTGGAGTGGTCCGAGCCAAAGGATACAACGAAGCCCACTCATTCTGTTGAGGTTAAGGATACATTCTTCGAAGACGCCACCACATTGTGCCAGCTAGGGTTTCGGAGAACCCTAGCACAAATTGTAACTTTGTATCACGAAAAGGGTTACAGGGCCTGTTGTACTTAAAAGGAGTTTCTAAACTCCATTGATTAATAAAAATCATTCATTTTGTACAACTGTTCTGCATTCCTTTATTGTGATTTCTTTATTTCTGTTTGGCGTTGTATCTTTAATCTACAGAGAGATAAAATGAGAATGTAAACAAAGAAAATAAAAGATATGTAACATCATGTGATTTAAATATTTTTTTATAAGTGAAATTTTTCTTTGTTATATTTTTGTGTTGATGAAAGGTAAAGTTAGCAAAAAGGAAATTGGATTATTTAAGATTTAATGCTTTTAAAATCTTGACATGTGGAAATAATACATTTTTGTGTATTATGATTTTAGAGTCCTCATTAAAGGTATTGCGATGATTGTTGGATTAAGAATACTTGTGTATTAGGTCAAGAAATAATTGATTCTAAATTATATTTGGAATGTCTAGTTTAGGGTAAAACATGGTAGATGAATAAAAATGTTTTACTAGAGTCTAGTTTTAAAACATTACCCTAGTACCACCATATGAGATCATGTTGGTCTAAATTAAAATGTTTATATAATAGGAGAAATATACTTGTTATAATAGATAATTTTTGGATTGCAATGTCCTTAAGTAATTTTGGATATGAATGACCTTAATCATAATGAATCTCTTTAGAGGGAGATGAGATCTAGCATAATGTTTCCACAAAATAGTTTTGGAAAGAGGTATAACAATGGGATGGCTATATCATCGTGGAGATGAGAAGGATAGTCGAATCTGTACACACTTATAGCACCTACATAGATGAACTTATGTAGTGAGTGATGGATAGCGTACTCCTTTCGACAGGATGAAATGGGTGAGCCATCTCATTGGGGATAATGAGAAAGATAACTTGAAACTAAATATTACACCTAGTACACTTACATAGTTGAACATGTGTAAGATGTAGGGATGGGAGTGCCTCGAGATGGGTCTAAGTGGAAATCCAATATAGTGATAAGCATAAATCTTAGCTAGGAGATCCTAAGAACTATTGTTGAAGCTTAGGATAGTTCCTTAAAAAAAATGCTCACGATTAGGATGGAAAATTTGGGTTGTGACAAAGAATCAATGCTATGTGCCCAAGCTCAACCACATGAAACAAGAAAAAAGGAGGATAATATATTTGGCAATGGAGAGAATAAAAAATCACATCTCTCCCTTTGTGTTATGGAATTATATATTGATAAAAATGAGATTAGGGTTAGGGTTCCCAAATCCATATTACATGAAATGACATTACACATTAAAAAAATATATTTTAATGAGGTCTTATTAAAGCATCATAACAATTAATTAGGAACCTAGCTAATAAACATAACCTTGTAGAATTAACATGTCTTCAATCATCTCCTTAATGGTAGGTCATTTTATTTTAGTAGATAAATGGCTCAGATGGCTCTTTGTGTATCTGATTAACCAATTGTCCACGAAATGAGACTCTAATACGTTGGGTCTCCATATATTGTTTGGTCATCCCCCATGCCCTTTCAAGTTTTCACAAGTTTTGATTTTCCAAAACTAGTACAACCATTATCCTTTCATGCCCACAAGGGATTTTTACAAATGGGATAGAGCAGAGATCAACCAATACTTTTCACCCACATGAAGGTGGTTTTATGAATAAGAATTAGCCTTGTTGGTCCTATTGCATCTCCATTATCAAGGAGATATGGAGGCTCTCAAGCCTATCTGTTATATGAACTGTTCAAAATTCACCCTCTAGAGCATCTTGGTGAAGATATCAACAATTTGATTTGTTTTTGGACAGTAGTGCATTTGTATTGTGACATCTTGAACAAGTTCTTATATCCTGTGGACTTTTGCACTTATGTGTTTGATTCTATTGTGAAATGCAGTTGTCTTTTCCATGTGGGTTGTTGATTGATTTTCCACATGCAGTCTTGTAGGACCTTTTTGAGTGATATCGAGAGTGTGTAACAAATTTCTCACCATACCAATTTTTTGCTTGTCTCAACTACAACAATATATTTGGATTCTACTGAAAAATCTGCTACAGTATTTTATCGCTTTGATATCCATGAAATTGGTTTTGATTCAATAAATTTCAAGTACCCAGATGTAGATCACCCAGTGTCTTTATCTCCTATAAAGTCTGATTTTGTGTATGCGATGATTTTGAAATCTCCATTCTTTTCATACAATGGGCCATAATTGCAGGTTGTCTTTAGGTACCTCAACACTCTTATTATTGCTTTCTAGTGACTCTCCTTTGGCTTGGTCATATACCTTTCCAGAATCTCTATCGCATAAGCAATGTTAGGTCTTGTGTTAGTAATATATATGAGACTACCAACCAGCTTTATATAGAGTGTTGCATCTGCCTCTACTGTGTCATCGTTCGTGGTGAGTTTCGGATTTGGTTCCACTAGTTTTGTCATTGGACATGCATCTTTGAGTTGAAACTTCTCCAAAATATTGTTGATGTATTTCTCTTGGGTTAAGAATATTTTACCATTTTCTTGAGTTACTTCTATACCCAAATAGAATTTAATCAATCCCAGATTAGATATATCAAAAGTATTTGCAAGGTCCTTTTTCACTATGTTGATGATGTGTTCACTGTTACCTATTAGAAGCATGTCATCCACAAATACTATGAGGTATGTGACTTTGTATTTGTTGTTCTTTATGAATAATGGTGTATCAATGTCTTCCTAATCACACGCTTCAATTTCAAGTTGCTTCATTCGATCTAACAACTTGTTGAACCATGTGCAAGGGGTTTGCTTCAATTCATATAAAGACTTTTTGAGTCTGCATATATTGTGCTCCTATCCTACAATCTCTAATTATTATAGTTGTACCATGCATATTTCTTATTTTAATTCACCTTCTAAGAAAGTAGTCTTTACATCTAATTGATGAATCTTCCAACCTTGTTGTGCAACTAAAGCTACAAGAGTCATGATTGTGGGCCATTTTGTGGTAGATGCAAATACCTTAGTGTAGTTTATGCCTTGCTTTTGCATAAAGCCTTTAGCCACTAATATCACTTTGTGTTTTTCAAGGGTACCATCTAATTTATACTTGTTTTTGTACACCCATTTGTTTTGAACTACCTTTAGTAGATCAAATAACTCCAAGTACCATTTTTTATCAGAGATTCATTCTCCTGGTTCATTACATGTCTTCAAGTTGCGTGTTTGATAACTTATTGGTACATGAGAGGTTCATTATTCAAAGTGAGGTGTAGTTTGGTAGATTCCAGTTCAACAAGTAATGATTCATGCACTCTTGCTTTGAGGGCACCTCTTATACCTATTTATCCTGCTTCATATGGTTTGATGTTCTTTAAGAGCTGGAAATATTCATAAATTCCTCGAGTGGGGAGCAATGTGGATGTCTCACCTACCTTGAAGTTTTTGTCATGATCCTGGAATGGATCATTAGGTATGGAGGATGCTGATGAAGATGGATGTGAAACAATACTTTTTTTACAATCAACATTACAGTGTGATGGGGTAGAAGATATAGAAGATATAGACATCTGCTCAGTATCACAATTTGGTTCCTCTGAACTTGTGGGTTGATTTGTAGATTCTAAAGTTTTAATTAACTTTTCAACATATTCCCCCCCAAATTTTGGAATCTAAATGTCATATATGTTAGCATCTTTTGATCTAGGTTGAAGATTGTGTCCCTTGGTATCCAATATAACTAGTTGTCCTTCAAATTTTGCAAACACAACATCACGTGTCATAGTCATTTTTTGATGTGAAGGAATGAATACCTTGTATCCCTTCTAATCCATAGGTTATCCAAAAAATATGTCTTTAATAGCTCAAGATTCAATTTTATTTCTATGTTTTGGAAGAATATGAGCATAACAGATGGAGCCAAATATTTTGAAGTGGCTAATAGGGAGGTGTCCAATCCATTTTTCATGAGGTAATGGACCAGATTTTGAGGGGCTCATTGTGTTGAGTACATGCATAGCAATCCAAGTGGCTTCAGTCCAAATATATGGAGGTACATTTTTGTAGATAAGAAGGCACGAGCCATGTTCATAATTATTCTATTCATGCGCTCGACAACATCATTTTTTTGAGGTGTTTCTAGTATTGTAAATTGATGTTTGATGCCATGTGAGGATAAGTACTATGTGAATTCATTTGAGGTGTACTCACTGCCATTGTCAATCCTGAAGGTCTTGATTCTACAACCTGATTCTCATTCTATGTGAGCCTTCAATGCTTTGAAGAATTCAAAATCTTCAAATTTCTTCTCTAAAAAGTTGATCCATAGGTTCTTTGAGAAGTCGTCGATGAAGGTGATGTAATACCTTTTACCTTTTAATGAAGGAATAGGCATTGGCCTAAAAATATTTGAGTGAACTAGCTCCAATTTTTGTGTGGACTTCCATTGACTCTTTGGAAAATGTTATCGAGAGGATTTAAAAATGATGCATGCTTCACATTTGATTGGTTTGGAAGATAAGTGTGGTAGTCCCTTGACGGTGGATTCCATTTGTCTCAATTGATCAAGTTTGAAATGACCCATGTGAGAAATATCATAATGCATCAACAGGAAGTTTCTTGGGAGTTAGTGTGGCATTAAGTGTCATCTCAGCTTCAAAAATGTGAACTTCTGAAGCAAGATGTCTAGCAAGTCTTATAAGTTTGACATATAAGGAACCAGTCATGTCCACTATTTTGGAGGGTGGATGAATGACTCGAAGAGTTTTATCTTTGGAAATGATACTAAGATCAAATCTACAACAAATGAGTGTGGATAGTGATAACATATTTTGCTTCAGAGTAGTGATGTAGAGAACATCAAGTAGCCAAAAACCAAGTAATTCGATAAGTTTCAATTGAACAAATCCAGCTCCTTCAACTAGTTGAGAGGATTTGTCAACCATGTGAACTACAACAAGTACTTTTGATTTGAATTCTTCAAAGACCTTGTTGGAAGTCATGTATTGGGTGTATCTAGTATCCATGATCCAAAAATTATAGGTGGATGCTACGTTGTGGGCATCTCCAATGGATTACGATGTGGGATGGAAAATATCATAAACAACATATCCTGAATGTGCCTCAATGAATGTTTTGGGATGGTCAACATATGGTGATATAGGTACCCATATGTTGATGATCTAGGCATACACAAATTGAGCACTTTGGAAGACGTCTGGATCAAAGTTATCTTCATTTACATTATGTGCACTATGCTTTTGAAATTGCTTGATCTTGTGTGTGGTAATTCGACAATTAGTGGCATAGTGCCCTTTTCTATTACAATGTTTGCACACGATATTTGAGTTGCCAATTTCTTGAGAGGTACTAGGCTATTTTATTTGTCCTTGATTGTGTTGTCCTTGACTAGTTTGATGTTGTGAGTGTTCATATTGACCATTGTTAGAACCTTGTCCTTGTCCTTTACCTTTGCCTCAACCATGACTTCTGTTACCTTGACTGTTTAAAAAATTTTCATCTTCATCCACTTGAAAGGCTGAGTCACCAAGGTCAAAACTAGTGAATTTTGTATCAAAGTTTTTATCAAGTTCAATGAAATTTTCTGCTAAGGCTTCAAAGTTGAGAGTTTTTAAGGTTTCACTAGTTGATAAACTAGCAAGAAAGTTCTTGTAGTCTGGAATGCGAAGACATGACTGAATGAGGAAAGCCCATGTGATACATTGATTTTTGAAGTCTTTATATATAACATGTTTAATAGGGTGAAGGAAATTGATGTTGGCACAAATTTTGTCATCATCTATCTATCATTTTTCTAGGGTATCAACATCTGTGGATGGTGTGGGATTTATGTCCAAATGGTTACACCATAGGTTCTCAACTTTTATAGCTGTCATAAGGCCTATGAACCATTGATATCAATTATCCTTACCTTTGAGGGTACATCCAACATTATTTTTGAAGTTAGAAGTCATTATGACATGTGACACTACAAAGACCTAAAAGAGGTGTGTTAAGGTGTGAACAAGGAACATATGACTAAGTGAGGCAAAAAGTGCCCATAAATAATGAGCCTATTGGGATAAAGAATAGATGAGATAAATTATACATAAAATGAGTACAATATATAGGCATAAGCCTATATGAAGAACATGACAAGTATCAAAATAATATGACAAGTGTTAAGAACAAGGTATAGTGCACATTATATTCTAACATTCCCCTTAATGTGCACTATCCTAACTATAGAGAAAAAAATAAGTCAACATTAGATAACATTCCCCCTTAATGTTGACTTATCTAAAAGAACCCTATCATCCTCCTTCATCTACGAGCTGCCACCATCAAATCATGTTGTCAAGTAAAAACAGAACCTGGATGACTAATGCCCACAACAATGACTTTGCAAATTGGTGCGCAAAGGTTTATTGTGTCATAGGGTGTGGTGGTATGGCTCCACGGATACGATTCATTATCAACAAATCTAGCTGCTTCATGTTGTTGAAGCATGATAAATCGCATCCTCCTCTTCTTTCTCTCATAGACATTGCATCCAACCTACATAAAAAATAGAATAACATAGAATTTATGTATATCCTGTTTTTCATTTTTCTTTCAAAAATTTACTTCTGTGAATGAATAACTCAAAAAATGGATAGCCATTATTTTTTTCAAGCTTCTAGTTTTTGATCCATCTCATGGATGGAGAGCATACTCCCTAGCTTGAAAAAAAAAGGGAAAAATGAAGGAAAAAATGGGGGGGTATTTCCATGAGGGAAATCCTCCCTCAAACCAACAGGGTAGGGAAATCCTACTCTGATACCAAATGTTGGGATCAAGAATAGATGAGATATATTAAACATGAAATGAGTATAATATATAGGCATAATCCTATGTGAATAACATGACAAGTGTCAAAAGAATATGACAAGTTTCAAGAACAAGGTATGGTGCACATTATATTCTAACAGAGCCAAGTAATGATAATGAATGAATGTGATCCACTAAATCTTGCTCATCGTCCAAGTTGAATATTTTTTACAAATGATAAATTGTACAAGTGGTTATGAGTCCTGATGCAATAGGATGATAATGTGGCTAAATCTAAAGTACTGAAAAAAGGTGTGTAGCCCAAACTGAAATACTATAGATGAATGTAAAAGCTAATATCTCTAATAGACGAATGTGAAGGTCAATATTTCCAACACTAGATCACACAATTGAATATCGAATTATGGGATGTGTGCACACTAGTAACCTTAATCGTATGACTACAAGTAGGTGAGGTGCAAAAATTTGGAGAGGTATAATGAGTTTATCTCAAATTAAGACCTTCACCTAGATGCTCTCATACAGATGCTCGATGATGAAATCTAAGCCATGATGGAGCCCAAGTCCTACCAATCCTCACCTAGTTTACTATGGTAAGCGATATACTCTCTGAAGAGAAGTGCATGCTCTATTCCACATCTATAACAGATATTGGACTGGCTTAATTTTAATATTGATTAAGAGTTTTTAATTTTTTGAGCATAGGAAAAATGATGATCCCTTTCTAAAGGTTCGTGGGTATGGCTAACCCTCTTTATTGTGTATTCTCGTTAAGCTCATTCTAGCTTTAATGACTCACAAGGCATTTGATGTGGATTTCCCACCACCAAGGAAGTGGTGCCCTGTCACGAGGCTAGGCTACGGAATGAGTCATTGAATGCATTCCTTTTAGGGATAATGCAAATATGTGAATCGATTTGTAATGAAAGAAAGCAAATAAAAACAAAAAATAGATTTGGAGTGCTACTACCGTGCTAATTTGGTAGTATGTATGTTAAGTATGATCCATTAGACCTTGCTCACCATCCAAGTGGAATCACTTTTACAAATGAGGGTTAAAAGTTAGCCAAAAGCAATGTGGAAAATTCTATAAGCCATTTATACAAGCACAATGGAGAGGCTAGAAGTTTGTTGTGCTATCAAAAACTAAAATACAATTAGTTTACATAGAGGTCAATCTGACTCTATGGTTGTGTAAAAACAAATAAGATCAGTTTACACAAAGGTCGTTGAACTTCGTTAGATTCAAATTTTGGATATTGTATGGTTGTGTAAAAAAAATGAACACGATCAATTTACACAGAGGCTATTGAACTCGATCAGATCTAGATTTTGGATACTATATGGTTGTGTAAAAATGATCATGATTAATTTACACAAAGGCCACCAAACTTGATCAGATCTAGATTTTGGATACCTTCAAACAGAGATACAAGCTAATTTATGCAATAAAAAGAAAATCTACGGAGGTTTTATGAAACCTTATGAAATATCCTTATGCTCTCCTTCAACTCAACACATAAATTTGTGGAAGAGAGGAGGGGAATGCAATACTTCTCCAAGCTTAGTTGTGGGAGGGGTAAGCATCCAAGTTCTAATACCACTTGTAGCAAGAATCAATGCTATGTGTTCAATCTCAACCACATGAAACAAGAAAAATGTGGAGAAGATTTTTTACAATGGAGAGAAGGAAAAATCACATATCTCCCTTTGTGTTATGGAATTATATATTGAGAAAAATAATATTAGGGATAGGGTTCCCAATTCTATATTAAATAAAATTCAAATGAACATAAAATGGCACTACACATTAAAATAAATTATTCTAATGAGGTCTTGTTAAAGCCTCATAACAATTAATTAGGAACCTAACTAATAAACATGACCTTGTAGCATTAACATGTCTTCAAAAAATGTCATTGGATCTCATGTATAAAACAATAAATAGACTTTGGAGGGGTGCTAGTCATATGGAAGTGGTTGCCCAAGGGGTCTCAAGGGGGATAGTTACCTTTTGGAACTCTCTTGAATGGATGATAATAGAACATATAGCTTGGAGGGGTGTCCTTACATTGCATTTTAAGAACAATGTGATAATTGAGCAAGTTTTAATCATAAATTTCTATGGGGCTCAAAACCTAGATGGTCAAATTTGTCAATGGAAAGTGGTGCATAATATGAGAGTCTCAAGGGAGGAGTTAGACTAGATTGTTGTTGGGAATTTTAATGCTAAATTATCATCCAAATATCAAGAAGGGGGAACTCCAATTTCGAACCCAAGGTACTGGCTTATGATTGCCCAGGTCCATGCATTACACTTGGTGGATATTAAATTTCATGTAACCAACTATACTTGGACTAATAAGAGGAAGGTGTCACATAGCAAGAAGGTGAAGTTAAATCATTTTTTTTATTTTATAGGAGGAATCTATGAAATGGAATCTAAAATCTTATATTTTGGAGGTTCTAGTCTTGGATCACTTCCCCATTTTATTGGAATGAGGGATCAAGATAGGGTAGCACCATAAACAATTCAGATTTAAAAACTTTTGGTTACAAAAGGAGAAACTTTGGAATAAAATTCCATAACAGTGGAAAGAGGGACGACCAACATATGGGACAACAATGTTTAGATTCCACAAGCAACTTCATTATGTTAAAGATCAACTAAAACAATGGAGGTAAGCTAACAAGTCAAACTTCCAATACCAAAGAGCTCCATTGGTGCCCATATGGGATGAGGTGCAAAAACTCTTTAGGGAAGGAACAATTACAAAGCAATTCAAAGAAGAGGAAGATGAATTGCATAAAGCAATTGAGGATATTGAAAACCAAGAGGAGATATACTAGAATAGAGAGCAAGAACCATTTGGTTATTAGGAGGTGATAGAAACACCAAATTTTCCATAGGACTACTTATGCTAGGAGATTGTTAAAAGGAGATAGATGAACAAGATGGAAGCTCTTTAGGATGAGAATGGGATTTCCTTTGATACAATCCCAGGTATGCATTTCCATTCAATGGATTATTTTGCTAAATTGTTTAATAAAGGTATGTTGCAAGATGAAGAGGCTAAAAAAGAACTTGTTGTCATACCCTCTATTATCTCTAAAGAACAAAATCAAGCCTTGCTTAAACCCATTGATAGAGAGGAGTTGAAGAAGGTAGTATTTGGAATGAGTACAGGAAAAACACCAAGTCCAAATGGCTTCCCAATCAAGTTTTTTTAGACATTTTGGGATAGCTTGGAGGAGGATGTAATGACTATTATAGAGGATTCCAAAGGTAGTAAAATAATCCTTAAAGCATTAAATCATACATTCATTGCCTTAATTCCAAAAGGGAAGAAAGGGGTGCATATTTCAAATTACAAACCTATTGCCTTATGTAATGTCATATACAAAAAAATTATGAAGGTAATAGTTGAACAACTACAATCTCTCCTAGAAAACATTATCTCCTCAGAGCAAGGGGGTTTTATAGAGGGCGGGTAGATTTTGGATGGCGTGGTTCTAGCTTAGGAGGTAATCCACTTAGTACAAAAATTTGACAATAGAGGAATGTTCATAAAACTGGATATATTAAAGGCTTATGATAGGGTGGAGTGGAGCTTCTTGTGAAGGATGATTATAGCCTTCGATTTCTCGTAGTATTGGATAAAATGGGTCATGATTTGCGTCTCTACTTTGACATACTCAATGTTTTTTTTTTACATGGTGGAATCGGTAGCCGCCATGAATCCAGATAGGTTGTCTAACCACCATAGTATTCTGCATTGTCTGCCCCGGAAGCTACCACGCAGATCTTCGCGCAGTCTGCCCCTATAACAGCCATGCCACAATCATTTTTAAACCTTTTACGTCGCTAAAAGCACCAGGAAAGGGACAAGCGTTCAGTTCGGCGAGGCCCAAGATTTGAACCTTGGACCTCTGCCCCCTTATAGGGTTTGGATGAACCAATTGTTCTACACCTCAAACCTTTGACATACTCAATGTTAATAAAAGGTCTTCCCTCACAATTTTTTGGAGCCACTCAAGACCTTCATTATGGATATCCTTGTTCCCCTTATATTTTTTTCATATTAACTCAAAGCTTGGGTAGAATCATATTGAGGAGAAGACAAAAGGGTTTGTTAACATGTATCAATGTGGGTGAGGAGGTTTTGAATCACCTATAGTTTATGAATAACATAGGATTAATGGGAGTAACCAACCTCAAGGAAGCAAGAATGATCAAAGATACTCTTATTGTTTACTTTAGGGCCACAAATTAAGTGATCAATGATAAGAAATCCAAAGTGGTCTTCTTCAATATTGATCGAAGGCTTCAAGATAAAAATTTAAAAATCTTGGGATTCATGAGGATTTCTCTCCCAGTGATCTATTCAAGGGCCCCTTTGTATTTAAAAAAAATTGAAGATGTCTATTCAAGGGCCCCTTTGCATTTTAAAAAAACTGAAGATAGCTATATGGAGAATTCTTTTGGATCAAATCAAATAAATAATTAACCATTGGTCTCACAAATTATTAACCTTTGGGGGTAGATTTAATTTTTTGCAGTTAGTCGTTCAGGCTATGTCAATTTATAAATTTTATATCCTTTCTACCCCACATACCAAATGGAAAAAGTTGAAAAATATGGCCAGACAAATTTAATGAGGGCATTAGTAGACTAGGAGAAAGTAAGCCAAATCAAGACAAAGTACGCTTTGGTACTGAGGAGATCAGAGAAAAATAATAAAGCTTTGGCTAGAAAGCTTTACTAGAGGTGGATCTCCCAACCAATTTATTTATTTAGTAGATTTTTAACTAGTAAATATTTGGAACATGTGCACCCAAATGAGGTGAGTCATTTCCCTTTGTTTGGTAATGTGTCCCTAGTGTGGTAGGATCTAAAGTTAATATTTCATATAATGAAATATGGATTATTTTGGAAAGTGGGGAGAGAGGAGAAGCAATGATTTTGGGCAAATTCATGGGATCAATATCCACCTAACATTATTTAATTCCCATAACTAGAACAAGTAAAAACAACCATGGAAAGCAGGATTTGGATCAATATTGAAAGTTATTTCAACACTAGTTAGCTAGGGGATTATAGATTTAAGCAGTTTAAAAAGTTGTATGAGTGGCAAATTCTAATCCCTCTGAAATTGACACCCATCATGACTAAAATCTTGGTAGAAAAATTTCTGACAAGTAGAGATGAGGAGGATGAATTAGCTTGGGGCTATGGGAGCCTTGGAGTCTACACAACGAAGGATGGATATGATAAGATCCTTCCAAAACCTCCTTCTCATGCATATTAGGCTAAGGATTGGAGAAATATCTAGTAGTCCAAGGGATGGCTGAAAGTAAACTTCTTTTCCTGGGAGTTCATACATAATGGAATTCTTACTTTTGATAATCTAAGACATAGGGAAATTGTTAGTCCATCCCAATGTGTTTTATGCTACAAAAGTGAGGAAACATCTGACCACACACCAGATCTAGAAGCGATGTTTTTTAGATTATAAAATCCGAGCCAATGGTGATTTGAACCAAATTGACATTTGGAAAATATATAAGAGGTACATATTTAAATCTAAATCTCTTTGTATCGGGTGGAAGCTTGGATTAAAATTTATTTGGTGGCAAGTGTGGTTGGAGAGAAATGGCAATTTTTTTAGAGAAACCTTTTCATCCTTGGATGGCGTTTGGTAGGTCATTTGGAGCAAAGTCACAAAAACTATAGGAGTGTATGCTAAAGAGGACAATTAGTCTGATATAGGAATTATGGAGAATGAAGCCAAAGTGGAGGGGCAAGACAAAGGTAGTAGGAAAATACCCCTGAAAGACTAGAGTAAAATTACGATTGATGGAGCTACAAAAAGCAATTCAAGTAGATTTGGAATTGGAGTGTTTTGCAAGAATTATGCTAGAAAAGTGTTTTATGGGAACTGTAGGGTCTAGGCAAGGCTACAAACAATGAAGCAAAAACCTTAGCTATCAAATTTGCTTCTATCCAAGCGATAAGACAAGGTTATCAAAGGATAATACTAGAATCAGTTTCTCAAATTTTGGTAGGAGCTTTATATTGCATGAAAAAAATTGCTTTGGATGCATGGGGGTTGAGGATTCTTGTCACCCAAATTAAGGAGTTGTGGAGAGAATTGGATGATGTGATTTCAATTTATATGGGTAGAGCTCTGAATAAAGTGGTATACTTCCTAGTTAAGACGATATCGAGGAGGTAAGGATTCAATGGCATAGTGGCATAACTATTGAGGATGAGAGGATTAGATAGGTTGGTGAGCAAATCCAATGTTTGGCTAATTTGGACAGCCATTGCAAACATATGGTTTAGGATATTTGGCTCCAATGTAGATATCCTTTTAGTATTGTAACCAAAAGTGGTTAGTTCTTAGAATTTTGGATTTTAGAGTTATGGAAGTTTCTTGGAAAGTTAAAAGGAGGAAACAAGTGCTCTTGTTGGCTAAGGCTAGGAGAAGTCTCATCCCGACTTGTAAATAATCTTGTTTTAATATAATTTTTTCAAAAAAAAAATCTATTCCTAGTAAAAATCTTCAATAATTTGTTTGTACTTTTAACCTGTCTTCAACATCTCTTCCTTTTAAAAAAAATATATAAATCAACAATTTCTTTTTTTCTTCAAAATAATTATGCTACAATCCTTTCTAATTCTTCTTTGAATATTAATTTCCTTTTTCAACATTTCTTATTGTAATATTTTCCTTCAATTCTTTCCTCAAGTTTATTTTTAAATGTTTCTTTTCCTTTTAATCAAATATTCTTCTCCAACTCACATTTCTTTCTCTTTGAACAAATCAAATTTTCTAATCCTTCCTTTAAAAGTTCTTACATTCTTCACATTAATTTTACCTTCAATTTTTTTCTCATAAAATATTCTCTTCAAATAATTCTTCATTTTAATAATTCTTTCCCTTAATAATGTTGCTCTTTCATAATATTTCCTTCAAAAAATTTATCTCAAATGTTTCAATTCTCTTCTCAAATATCTCACCCAAGAAATTCACTTTCTCTTCAAAAATAGATTATTTATTTCTATTATTCTTCTTTATTCTAAATATTCCTTTTACCTTATACCTCCTTAATATTTCCTTTGATATATCAACTTTGCTAAGCGCCTTTTTAACTATGCATTCACAATTTTCAAATATTAATAAAAGGTATAGCTAATGTACGTTAGTGTAGACACCAAAACAACACCAATATGATTATGTGACTACAAGCACTGACCGAATTGGCATACATACCCCCTAGGGCAGTCTCCAGAGGTTAAACAGTGGTCCTAACCACTCCCAAATTAGTTTTGGAAGGTTAGAGGTCAGTTTTGTACCTTTTAAGCACTTTGCTCCCTATTCATCCCACCCTGGGACGATTAGAATCCTATTCGTCCCACCCCGAGACGATTAGCAGCAATCACTCCAAGGTGGGACGATTAGCAGGTTTGATTGGAAAAAAGTCAAACCTTGACAAATGGCAGCCCAAATCCACCACCTAACTCCGCCTTCAAGGCGTGGAATTGTGAGGGAACGTTTCAAATCAGAGAGGCCTCAATCAAGGAGCCCTTAATCAGGGAGGAATCTTCTCTCCCCCAAAAAGGCATAATGAGCCAAGTGGCACCCTCACACGCGCATTCAAGGAGACCCTTAGGTCTATAAAAAGGTGAGCCTCCTCACCCCAAAAGAAGAAGACATTTGAAGCATTTGGAGCAATGAAGTGCTGCCAAACTATACCCCCATTCCTCTTTGTGCTTCCTACATCCCTAATCTCTCTCTTTCGAAAGAGAGGTTATCGGGTGAACACTAGGAACGCAATCCAAATCCAAAAACCCAATAAATTGGCCACAATCCCACCCCAAACTCATCGACACAACCTCCTAGGAAGTTTTTGACCCATCCCACTTGTATTGGTGTCAAAACTATGCCCTAAACGGTGGGCGTCTCACCCCTGAGCGCCCCCCAAACTACTGCAGTCCTAATCGCCCCACCCCAAAGTTATTAGAAATCTATGCATGTTTTTGTTACTGTTATTTTTGCATTCTTTTATGTCTGATGTACTTATGTTGTCCAAATTTCATTGCTTTTTGACATGATTTGACCTAGTTTCGGTCATTTTATGCGTTTACTAACCTACAGGGAGCGCCTTCGGATATGAGGTAACCTCGGAAAAATCTGCCAAATATGACCTTCTGGGTCATCTCAAAATTCTATTTTTAGTCTAACCACAAGTTTGCAGGAGTTTTGGAGGCCTCTGGGTAGGATATTTGCAAGGTCACTTTTTGTAGGTTTTATGACAATCCCCAACGTCCCACCCCAGAGCGATTAGAAATATGTGCATGATTTCCTTACTATTATTTTTACAATATATCCCAGATGATATCCTAAAGCCTCTGTTAAATTTTGAACTCATTATGACATGATTTGACAATCATTTTATTATTTTATGTATTAACTAGCTCGCAGGGTGCCTTTGTCACATACAAGAGAATATGGGTAGGATATGCAAATTATGAGCATCTGGGTAGTCTTAGAATTACATATAATGCCTAACTCATGAGTTTCAGGTGATTTGGATAAGCATAGGTGGGACATTGGAGCGCTCGCTTTGGAGAGGCCCCCAACGGGCAAACGAGCATAACGGGGTCGTCCGAAGTCGTTTCGATGCAAAATCAGGTGATACCAATCCTAAAAGTTTTCCTTTACATTTATATATCATTTTGTAATTGATTTATCAATCTTATCATTGATATCTTCTAAGCGCCCGCTGGAGGCCTTGGGGATTGCATGTTTTTCTAGATATGCATATGCTATTAATGATTTGTTGTCTTTCTATGTGCAGGATCTCGCCACCAAGAATACTAGAGGGGCAAAAAGGAATTAAGAACACATGGACACAAGTAGCGGCAACTTTTAGCCCGTCCACTTCGAGTGTGGGCACGTGGAAGACGCTGGAAGCATACCGTCCGATCTTGGAAGTGCAGCTTCTTTCGGGCATCCATTAATATAACAAATTGTATCAAGTGTTCTGAGACCTAGAGGGGGGATGTATTGTAATCATATTAAAAGCAATATCAATAAAGGAGGCCCCGCTTTGTTTGCTCACATCTCGTTTCTGCGTCATTCCCTTCATACATTGCTCATCGCATTTGTAGGACTTAGCATCTGTATCTATTTTTGTTTGCATCATATTGGTACATTTTTTTTTGCATGCTTTCAGTGGCAATCTTGTTACATTAATGGATTCCCAAAATAATCCACGCTTCCAAGATCGAATGGTATGCTTCCAACGTCTTTCGCGTGCCCACACTTGAAGTGGGCGGGCTAAAAGTTGTCGTCGCTTGTGTCCATGTATTCTTCGTTCCTTGCTGCTACTCTAGTATTCCTGGTGGTGAGATCCTATACACATAAAGACAATAAATCGTTAATAGCATATGCGTATCTAGAAAAACATGCAATCCCCAAGGCCTCCAGCGGGCGCTTAGAAGATATCAATGATAAGATTGATAAATCGATTACAGAATGATATATAAATGTAAAGGACAACTTTTAGGATTGGTATCACTTGATTTTGCATCGAAGCGGCATCGGACGGCCCCATTATGCTCGTTTACTCGTCGGGGGCCTCTCCAAAGCGAGCACTCCAATGTCCTTCCTATGCTTATCCAAATCACCTGAAACTCATGGGTTAGGCATTATATGTAATTCTAAGACTACCCAGATGCTCAGAATTTGCATATCCTACCCAAATTCTCTTGTATGTGACAGAGGCACCCTACGAGCTAGTTAATACATAAAATAATAAAACGATCATCAAATCATGTCAGAATGAGTTCAAAATTTAACAGAGGCATTAGGATATCATCTAGAACATATTGTAAAAAGAACAATAAGGAAATCATGCATAGATTTCTAATCTCTCTGGGGTGGGACGTTGGGGACTATCGTAAAACCCATAAAAAGTGACCTTGCAAATGTCCTGTCCATAGGCCTCCAAAACTCTTGCAAACTTGTGGTTAGACTAAAAAAAGCATTTTGAGATGACCCAGAAGGTCATATTTGGCATATTCTATCCAGGTTACCTCGTATCCGAAGGCGCTCCCTGTAGGTTAGTAGATGCATAAAATGACCAAAACCATGTCAAATCATGTCAGAAAGCAATGAAATTTGGACAACAACATAAGTACATCAGACATAAAAGAATGCAAAAAGAATAATAACAAAACCATGCACAAATTTCTAATCGCTCCGGGGTGGGGCGATTAGGACTACAACAGTTTGGGGGGTGCCCGAGGGTGGGACACCCACCGTTTGGGGCCTAGTTTTGACACCAATCCAAGTGGGTTGGGTCCAAAACTTCCTCGAGGGTTGTGTCGACGAGTTTGGGGTGGGATTGTGGCCAATTTCTTGGGTTTTTTTATCTGAATTGTGTTCCTAGTGTTCACCTAATAACCTCTCTTCCGAAAGAGAGAGATTAAGGATGTAGGAAGCACAAAGAGGAATGGGGTATAGTTTGGCAGCACTTTGTTGCTCCAAATACTCCAGCTCTTTCCTTTTTTGGGGGTGAGGAGGCTCACATTTTTATAGACCTAAGGGTCTCCTTGAATGCGCATGCGAGCGTTCCATTTGGCTCATTATGCCTTTTTGGGGGAGAGATGATTCCTCCCTGATTAGGGGCTCCTTGATTGAGGCCTCTCTAATTTGAAAAATTCCCAAGCAATCCCACGTCTTGAAGGCAGAGTTAGGTGGCAGATTTGGGCTGCCATTTGTCAAGGTTTGACTTTTGTCCATTCAAACTTGCTAATCATCCCACCCTGGAGCGATTGCTGCTAATCGTCCCGGGGTGGGACGATTAGGATTATAATCCTCCCAGGGTGGGACGAATAGGGAGCAAAGTGCTTAAAAGGTGCAAAACTAACCTCTGACCTTCCAAAACTAATTTGGGAGTGGTTAGGACCACTATTTAACCTTTGGAGGCTGCCCTAGGGGGTATGTATGTCAATTCGGTTAGTGCTTGTAGTCACATAATCGAATTGGTGTTGTTTTGGTGTCTACAAATGCCCCTTTTTGGGATGCGTTGTGTGTGGCGCAGTGCTGAGTAAAAATAGATGACCAAAGCACTTAATGATTAGGGTTTCTCAATAACCTAACCAACTTTTGATGCCCCAAGTATGGAAAGGGCACGCATTCTTGAATCCTTGCTTTTGACGAGCTAAGGACCTTAACTCAAGTGTAACCTTTTTCAGTGAGGTGTACTTGATCTTGGACATTGTTCAGACATGAATAGGCAAAGGGCACAACATTTTGTTCGAGGAACCTTTTCTTCATGCTTCCAGAATGCCAAGTTTTTGTTTATCCTGTGATTATTGCTTGTTTGCTGCCCCAAGAGGGAGTGTGATTATCTTTGTCAATGATTCTTTGAATGCATGCCATTTCCTTGATTGGGTGTGTATTTGTTGATTGGTGACTAAGTGTGACTACCCCCTCAAGTGACGAATCGATGAGGGAATGACCAAAAATGAGAAAAGTGACGAGTCGCTTGACCCAAGATGACATTTGTAAGGGTGCCTTCAATTATTTTCATTGAACGCTTATTACAGTCTTCCAACCATCGGACCTGTTTTTGGTGGGTTTTGACCCTTTTTTTTTACGCCTATTGGGGTAGAAATTATCGAAAATCCTTCTTCTCGTGGAGTGGTCCGGCTATGCTAGCCTTCTTAGGGAGTAGGATAGTGAGTATTTGTGACCTCGACGATAGTTTTTCATGCCATAAATGTCAGGTGCAAAGGCACCTCTGTTCGACAGATTTATTGCTATTTTTGGCGCTTTTTTTGGATGCATTTTTTGTTGCTTTATTTCTTGCTCTATAATCATCCTAGGGTGGGACGAATACCAATTTTTTAATCATCCCACGGTGGGAAGAGCGCTAACTAGCTCTAGGTGGAACGATTGCAGACCTAACAACCTATATAAGGAACAAAACTAGGTTTTGGGCTCATTTGCAATATTTTTTTCTTGGCGGTTTGGAGCAGTGAGGAGGAGTGCGAGTGTGCGTAGCGGAGCGCTGCTGAAATTTCACGGACATCATGAGTGCGAGAACAGGATCTTCGATTGGAGGAGCCGAGGCAAGACCGATATGATGTTCCTTCTCTCTGCCTGTTATTCATGTGTGCTTTTTATGAAGTTTAAAACTCACATATAAAATGTTTGTTCGCTTTTTTTTGTTTTTTTTTGTTCATATTATGGTTGAAACCCTAATATCTTTTATTTCATTTTTGTTTTTTCCATATTAAGGTTGAAACCCTAATATTATTTTTTGTTTTTTTTTGCGTTTACATTAAGGTTGAAAGCCTAATATGATTTTTTTTATTTTTTTTATTATACAGTTATTTTCATGTATGATGTCGTTGTTGTACAATTTTATTTTAATGATTCTGTAATTTTGCTATACATTTGTTTTATTGTACTTCTTATGCTGTACTTTTGTTGTACAATTGTAAATTGTAGTCAGTACTTCTATTGTACAGTTTTATTTGTTTTTGTTTATATTAAGTATGTACTTAATATATTTTTTTCGACCCAGGTGTTGTAGGTGAGTTGGAGAGGAGAGGGCAATCCTCCAAGGGAGGTCCCAGGTTCGAATCTCCACCCTACCAAAAAGTTGAATTGGGTACCCAAAATCCAATTGATAATGTTGGTATGGGCAGGGCTGGGTGCGACCCTCGGGTGACTTTGACGG
The DNA here is from genome assembly GCA_028583015.1 of Wollemia nobilis. NCBI lineage: Eukaryota > Viridiplantae > Streptophyta > Pinopsida > Araucariales > Araucariaceae > Wollemia > Wollemia nobilis. The sequence goes on along the minus strand of JAQPPZ010016858.1, from coordinate 6,193,766 downwards.
TGTAGAACCCCCTGTTTGTGGTCTCTTAGACCAAGGCGGCCTCGCAAGGGGTTTTTCGCTTAAATATATATATATATATATTCGTTTTATTTTGTTGTTTCTGGTTGTGAAGAGTTGGTACCACCAGTCGACTATTTTCTCTTATGCCCGGGATGCCTTGACAGTTGTGGATTGGGAGTGGCTTGATGCCCTTAGGCTCAAGCACGTGACGCATCTGGAGTCTGTGGTGGGGGATCGGGCATATTTGACTGCCCTGATCAATTTGTGGGATCCCCGCACCAACACTTTTCATCTCCCAACAAGGGAGATGAATGTTACTCTAGAGGATGTGTATCAGATTCTACGAATTTCGATAGATGGACTGCCTATCCGGATGACCCATCATGACCAGAGGACAGTGATATTGACACGATGTTTTGGTCCAACGGTGGAGAGGGTTGTGGAGAGGGCAAAGGCTGACTGTCAGATAGGCAGTATTCTGGTGTGGTGGTGGCTGGAGAAGGGCGTATTAGGAGTGAGGTATGCTTTGATCATGACCCTCATCTTCAATATGCTACTTCCTGACTCCTTAGGTGCGAGGTTCCATTGGAACCTACTTGAGTTGGTTTTCACATTGGTGGAGTGTCCTACATCATCTCCACTTATTATGAGATGGGGTCAAACTTTATTGGCACAGTTGTACGACGAGCTGTACGAGGTTTGCTATCGAAAGCAAAACGGGATCGGGTGTAGCTAACTCTTGCAGTGCTGGGGTGGCAGCACATAGCTACGGAGTGGTCGCAGGGTTTGCCTTGGACCACCCGAGGTGAGATGGTGGATCAGGAAATTGGATATGCCAATTTATGGCGGAGGTCAGAGGAGCATGGACAGAGTCAACGGTGGGCAGGTGACGTAGGTCACTATACTGATGTCTTCTCTTGTCTAGTGCCGGGGCAGGTATTCTGGCGGTTGTACCGAGACTATTCAGCCTGGCCTGAGGTTGGAGAGTGGCTTCGATGTGTGCACAGGGGTAGATGGTTGCTTGGGTGGTACAAGACAGAGTAGGAGTACTTCCCCTATGTTCGGGTAACACGACAGTGGGATGCGCCAGGGATTTCCTGGTGATCCCTTGATCTATCAGCATCGCGATGACGATAATACTCTAGTTTGGCCTACCATTGAGCCATTGCAAGGGGTCTGATGCAGTTATTGATGTACCCGACATGGATGATGTTAGGGTGACTATAGAGTATGACTGGTGGTGGATTATGCGACGATGGCAGGGTGAGGGGCCACTAGGAGGCATGGATACTGCAATAGCAGGAGGTGGGGGTGCAGAGTCACCAATGGAGGGTTGGGAGGCTCTGCTTGATGATGTTGACATGGTGGAGGTCGATAACTCCATCGACAATGGAAACAATTTAGGGGTTCCAGAGCAGCCAGATGTATAGGATGTCCCGGAGCAGTGGGTGCCAGAGCAACAGGTCGTCCTGGAGGTGCCCATGCCTCAGGTTGTCTTAGGGGATGTGAAGGCTGGGCTTCGTGCTGAGATAACACGATTGGAGGGTCTCCTATGGAGACAGGAGGAGGAGCATAGAGATGCTTTGGTGGAGGTAATGCAAGAGAGGGATCTCCTGCGAACTCAGTTGGCATAGCGAGATAGTGCATTGGCTATGTATCGCCAACGAGATATGGAGTGGGGTCGGTACCGGATAGAGTTAGAAGCAGAGGTTATCCGCCTTGGTGGATAGTTGCTTATGCTTGATGGAGGTGGTTCATCGCATTGTACAAGAGGTAGTGAGACTGAGCAGTTTGCATCATCTCATCGCAGGCGGCTAGGTGAGGGTAGTGTTGGTGGGCAGGGTGCGAGGGCTGGCAACAGCCGCCCTGAGAGGTCCCATAGGACCCATACTACTGGGGGTAGTTCCAGTCGCACCGATCCTACGTTATCATGGTGGTCGACTCCCTAGGCTTTAGGGATTTTGAGTTTTTGGTTTTTGTGAGGTCAGAGGACCTTCTTATTGTAGCCTAAGGGCATTTAGTCTTGATATATATACATGACTCTTTTTTTTGGTTTGATTACTTACTTGTCATGGTTTATTGTTCTTTATGCACATTTATTTATGTTGATGTATGCATATGCTATTATGACTATGAATGACTTTAACTATATGATTTAGATGTATGCATATGGAATAGATGGAATGATTTGTTGGTATACAGGCGGTGGCACCATAGACTGTACAAGATTTACTGGCTTTCGTACTATGTGATTGCTTTATGAAATAACTTTTGCATTTGTAATAATTGTTTTGTATTTTTTTATGGTGATGTAAGTAATGAAATGTACAACAATTGTTTTAGAATGTAGTTAAGGTTTTTCTGAGACTCAAATGCTTTAACTAACTAGTCAAGATTGTACATTGTCTTACAAGACTTTCGAACAAGGTACGAATCAGACTTGAGTTTGACCAAGTTATTTCACATCCCTGTGTGTGCGATTGAGTTCGTTTATGTGGTATTCGTAAGGATATCATCGGTGCTGTAGGTCGTCCACCAAACCTGTACTAAGGATCACCTAATTAGCTCCACTAACTCCTTTGTTGCATTTAGTAGGATTAATCTACGATGCAATCTAGGATACCATAAGCTAGCTCATCCACATGCAAACATTGATCTGTACATATGCCCAACAGCTTATGCGACAAATATATCGTCATGTGGGAGGTTTGCCACCAGTGACCAGCAGGCTATCCACCAAATCGAGATTGAGGATCACCTTATGACCTTTCGAATGCTGAGAATTCCAGGGATTCAAGTTTGACTCCCTTATTTTCTTTAACTTTATTAGGATACTTGCTCTTATATATATAGTGATAAAAATCACTTTTTATTTTTCTCTATTTTTTTATTTTTTTTTTTAGCAAGGGATTTGAATTTTGAGTGATGGTGATGAAATAACTTTTATGAAATAACTTCTGCATTTGTAATAATTGTTTTGTATTTTTTTATAGTGATGTAAGTAATGAAATGTACACCAATTGTTTTAGAATGTAGTTAAGGTTTTTTCTGAGACTCGGATGCTTTAACTAACTATTCAAGACTGTACATTGTCTTACAAGACTTTCAAACAAGGTACGAATCAGACTTGAGTTTGACCAAGTTATTTCACATCCCTGTGTGTGCGATTGATTTCGTTTATGTGGTATTCGTAAGGATACCGTCAGTGCCAGGTAGGCTGTCCACCAAACCTGTACTAAGGATCACCTAATTAGCTCCACTAACTCCTTTGTTGCATTTAGTAGGATTAATCTACGGTGCAATCTAGGATACCATAAGCTAGCTCATCCACATGCAAACATTGATCTATACATATGCCCAACAACTAATGCGACAGATATATCATCATGTGGGAGGTTTGCCACCAATGACCAGCAGGCTATCCACCAAACCAGGACTGAGGATCACCTTATGACCTTTCGAATGCTGAGAATTCCAAGGATTCAAGTTTGACTCCCTTATTTTCTTTAATTTTATTGGGATACTTGCTCTTATATATATAGTGATAAAAATCACTGTTTAATTTTTTCTCTTTTTTTATTTATTTTTTGAGCAAGGGATTTGAATTTTGAGTGATGGTGATGAAATAACTTTTATGAAATAACTTTTGCATTTGTAATAATTGTTTTGTATTTTTTGATGGTGATGTAAGTAATGAAATGTACACCAATTGTTTTAGAATGTAGTTAGGGTTTTTCTGAGACTCAGATGCTTTAACTAACTATTCAAGACTGTACATTGTCTTACAAGACTTTCGAACAAGGTACGAATCGGACTTGAGTTTGACCAAGTTATTTCACATCCCCCGTGTGTGCGATTGAGTTCGTTTATGTGGTATTCGTAAGGATACCGTCGCGTGCTGTAGGTCGTCCACCAAACCTGTACTAAGGATCACCTAATTAGCTCCACTAACTCCTTTGTTGCATTTAGTAGGATTAATCTACGGTGCAATCTAGGATACCATAAGCTAACTCATCCACATGCAAACATTGATCTATACATATGCCCAACAGCTAATGCGACAGATATACCATCATGCGGGAGGTTTGCCACCAGTGACCAACAGGCTATCCACCAAACCAGGACTGAGGATCACTTTATGACCTTTCGAATGCTGAGAATTCCAAGGATTCAAGTTTGACTCCCTTATTTTCTTTAATTTTATTGGGATACTTGCTCTTATATATATAGTGATAAAAATCACTGTTTATTTTTCTCTTTTTTTATTTTTTTTTTAGCAAGGGATTTGAATTTTGAGTGATGGGGATCACTATTTCTTGTGCTTTTTGATGTGTGCACTTTAAGGGTTTTGATGTTGAAATTTGGAGTTTGTACTTTGACTTTTGCAATTTTTTGATGTTTGCAACTTTGTGAGAATTTAGGATTTCTGATAGTGGTGAAAACCACTATTTATTTTGGGGAATTGGGTAGGGAAGATGCTTGTCCTTTTGCCAACTCTCAGCATTCTTGGGGTCATTCGCATAGGGGGATGAGCGAGATAACATTTTCACTGTATGGTATCCTGGACCACTTTGCAGGTTTTGTCTTTCGTTCACACAACTTGGGAATTTTTATGTGTTTTAAGCCTGTGTTGGGATGCTATGTAGCAAAGGCGTGATCCAAGTAAAACTCTACCTTGTAAAAATCAGTATGAATTTGTACAACATTTGACTGGAAATCTAAAGACAACCGAATGAAAAAAACCCTAAAGACATTAGAAGACAACTGGCTATGATATGGCGAAAATGCGAATGGCGTTATTCTTGATGGATCATTTACAAAATGGAAAAATGTGGAAAATGATGGAATTGTCGAGTAATTACAGTCTGTGGTGCGTTTGACATGTATGACCAGCAAATATGTAATGTATGTATACAATGCCTAATGCAACTTTTTGTGTTTTGATTTTTAATATTATGCATGAAAGTGAGATGCAATTTTTTTTTTGTTATTTTTTATTATCTGTTGTTTTTGAATATTCGTTATGGACGGTTTAACCCGAATGGGTGCGGACCAAGTGATTCTTACGGATCCTTGGAGGTTTTGACCAAAGGGATTATAGATACCTTTGGGGCATTTTAGGTGACCAAGCAATGGCGAGAATCCTTGGAGATTTTGGTTTGACCAAAGGGATTATAGATACCTTTGGGGCGTTTTTGGTTGACCAAGCGATTGTGGGAACCCTTGGAGCTTTTGGTTTGACCAAAGGGATTATAGATACCTTTGGGGTGTTTTTGGTTGACCAAGCGATTATGGGAACCCTTGGATCTTTTTGGGTTGACCAAGCGATTACGGGAATCCTTGGAGCTTTTGGTTTGACCAAAGGGATTATAGATACCTTTGGGGCATTTGGTTGACCAAGCGATTGCGAGAATCCTTGGAGCTTTTGGTTTGACCAAAGGGATTATAGATACCTTTGGGGCATTTTAGGTGACCAAGCGGTGGCGAGAACCCTTGGGGCTTTTGGTTTGACCAAAGGAATTATGGATACCTTTGGGGCATTTTTGGTTGACCAAGCGATTGTGGGAACCCTTGGAGCTTTTTGTTTGACCAAAGGGATTATAGATACCTTTGGGGCATTTTAGGTGACCAAGCGATGGCGAGAATACTTGGAGATTTTGGTTTGACCAAAGGGATTATAGATACCTTTGAGGTGTTTTTGGTTAACCAAGCAGTTGTGGGAACCCTTGGAACTTTTGGTTTGACCAAAGGGATTATAGATACCTTTGGGGTGTTTTTGGTTGACCAAGAGATTGTGGGAACCCTTGGAGCTTTTTGGGTTGACCAAGCGATTGCGGGAATCCTTGGAGCTTTTGGTTTGACCAAAGGGATTATAGATACCTTTGGGGCGTTTGGTTGACCAAGCGATTGCGAGAATCCTTGGAGCTTTTGGTTTGACCAAAGGGATTATAGATACCTTTGGGGCATTTTAGGTGACCAAGCGATGGCAAGAACCCTTGGGGCTTTTGGTTTGACCAAAGAGATTATGGATACCTTTGGGGCATTTTTGGTTGACCAAGCGATTGTGGGAACCCTTGGAGCTTTTTGTTTGACCAAAGGGATTATAGATGCCTTTGGGGCATTTTAGGTGACCAAGCGATGGCGAGAACCCTTGGGGCTTTTGGTTTGACCAAAGGGATTATGGATACCTTTGGGGCATTTTTGGTTAACCAAGCGGTGGCGAGAACCCTTGGGGCTTTTAGAGTGGGCCATGGCGCTCTAAATGTTGAATGGCCTCAAATGACTGATGTTCAAGGGTTCTAGTTCCTTGATTCCTTCAAGAGAGGCGAGCCGGTATGTTCTAAGTCCTATTTTACTATCGATTACATAAGGACCTAACCAATTTGCCATGAACTTGTCCTTTAAATGGGGCGACAAGTTAGAATTTGTTTGGTTCTCTTTTAAGACCAGGTCATCGACCTGAAAGTCTCTCAGGTGAACTTTCATGTTGGATGCTTTCTTAAGTCGCTCTTGATAGATACATAAATGCTCGAGAGCATTGACGCGTCATTCGTCGAGTAACATAAGCTAGTCTAATTGGGCCTGTTGTGCAGTGTCATCATCGATGAACTCTTACATTGATATGCGTAGGGAGGGTATTTCCAACTCGAGAGGTATGACTGCCTCGGAGCCATACACTAGCGAAAATGGAGTTGCCCCAATGGGCATTCGAATGCTAGTGCGATAAGCCCATAGGCAAGTGGTATTTGGATGTGCCAATCCTTATGACTATTTACGATCGTCTTTTTAAGAATGGCAACTAGCATTTTGTTTGACACCTCTACTTGCCCATTTGCATACGGATAATAAGGTATCAAAAAACTGTGCTGAATTTTGTACTTTGTTGTCAAAGCATGCATATCTTTGTTCTTAAATGACATCCCATTATCTGAGATGATCTTGGATGGAATACCAAAATGACATATGATGTTATGTAAAATGAACTCCACAATGTGGGGCCCAGTCGTAGAGGTAAGCAAAATTGCTTCCACCCACTTAGTGAAGTACTATGTGGTCATTATGATAAACGTGTGATGACCTGACGATGCAAGGGAGATCTTTTCAATGAGATCTAAGCCCCACTGCAAAAATGGCCAAGCCGATTGGATCAGCTACAAGGCCTGAGAAGGTACGTGTGTCAAGTTAGCATGGTGTTGACACTTCATGCACTTTTGCACATATGCACAACAATATCGCTCTAAAGATGGCCAATAATAGCCCATGCGAAGAATGTGCTTTGTGATGGCCATATCGCTGAAGTGGCCACCGCATGTACCATCGTGCGCTTGGGTGATCGCCCAAGTGGACTCCTACTGGTCCAAGCAACGGAGGAGGATTCCTTCGTAGCTTTAACGATATAAAATGTCTCCTAGCAAGACATGTTTGTCCACTTTTTGTTTGAATGATATTTTTGCAACATGCGACAATACATGTGGGAGGCTACCTAACTTGAGATAGTCTCTTATGGGTGTGTATGAATCCTGTTGATCAGAAACCTCGATGGTATGAACGGTCGATCCCTCTTGAAGTTCATCCCTAGCAAACGCTGAGCAGGAAAGAACTTGTAAAAATAGTGTTGTGTTGCTATTAAGAGGGGTTGGAGAGAACAAAGACCTCCAATTGGCATGATTCAGACTATCATGGATTCAAGAGAACCTATCCTGAGATGGTTCAATCTGGATCAGGTGGATTCCTGGAGTTAGGTCAGAGCTTGCACGCTCCATCACGAATTGCAATAACATTTTGACTTGAATGGTTATCATCTCAGCAAAAATGTCTTGCGGGATTAGTGACCCCAAGGATGCCATAGAGTCTGCAAAATGATTCGATGATCAAGGGAGTGCCTCGATGTTGTACCATTCAAGCTTTGCAAATAATTTATCCACAAGGGCTTTGTAGGCCTACAGAACTAGGCATTTGCATTGGAATACCCCTTTCACTTGGTTGATAATTAACAGTGAATCACCAAAGATATTCAAGTGTTTGATGTTCATGGTGATGGTTGTCTAAAGACCTATGAGCAATGCTTCATATTCAACATTATTATTGGTGCACGGGAAATCAAGTTTAAATGATAAAGGCATTGGAGCCCCTTACGGTGTGAAAAACACGATTCTTGCGCCACCCCCTTGCTCACATTTAGAACCATCAAAAAATAAGGTTATGTTGGCCTGTGACTCATGCTCATCAGAATCTGATGATTCTGAGACATGGAAAACCCCATCATTGAGCAGCTCTATGGTCAGAGGCTGATCGTCTTCGAGAGGAGCCTCTGCTAGTTGATCGATGATGACTTGACCTTTGATGGACTTTTATCCAATGAATTCGATGTCAAACTCTGTCAACAACATGATCCATTTTGCCGTGTGACTATTGTGATAAGTACGACTCATCATGTACCACAATGGATTCTCCTTAGACACAACATACGTCGTATTGCTCAACATGTAATGGCGTAGCTTTTTGGTGGCAAATACTATCGCCAAGCATAGTTTCTCAACGTATGCATAGTTAAGTTCATAACTGACCAAGGTGCAGATAAGATAATAATTAGCCTGTTCTTTATGTAGTTCATTTTTCTAGGCTAGCATGGCACCCAGTGCCACCTCAGTAGTTGAGATGTATAAATAGAACAACACTCCTGGTCTAGGTGGTGCCAATACTGGTGGCGAAGCCAAGTATTGTTTGATGTTGTCAAATGCTGACTGGCACTCGTCATCCCAATGAAATGCTACCCCCTTGTGTAATAATTTATTAATGGGTCGGCACTTGTCAGATAACTGTGCTATGAAGCGCTTGATCGACACGACCTTACCCTACAAGCTTATGAGTTGCCTGATGGTGGTTGGGGGAAGCATTTCAAGGATTTCCTTGATTTTATTTGGATCTACCTCGATGCCTCATTTTGAAACTATGAAACCCAAGAGTTTTCCAGATGTGACACCAAATACGCACTTCTTGGGGTTTAGCCTAACCTTGTGTTCAATGAGGCGATCAAGGATCTTGCGTAATTCATCGAGATGATTTTGGCGCAAAAGAGATTTGGCCAACAAATCATCCATATAATCTTCCAAAGTTTTATGCATGTGATCATGGAAGATGTATGTCATAGCACGTTGGTAAGTGGCGTCAGCATTTTTAAAGCCAAAGGGCATGACCTTATAACAAAATGTCCCCCAAAGCGTCATGAACACCATTTTTAGTTGATCATAGAGATTGATACGAATCTAGTTGTATCCCGAGAAACCATCCATGAGGGAAAGCATTTCATGGCCTGTTGTAGTGTCTACCAATGCGTCGATGCTAGGCAAGGGGAAATCGTCCTTGGGACTCATTTTGTTTAAATATCAAAAATCGATGCATATGTGAATGCTCCCATCAGGATTTTTGATGGGTACCATGTTGGACAACCATGGTGGGTAGTCTACACAGATGACAAATTATGCATCCAACAACGTTTTTAGCTCATATTTGACCATTAAGGCCACTGTTGGGTGCATCTTACGTAGCTTTTGCTTAACTGGCTTGACTGTCGAATCAAGTGTTAGATTATGCGTGACTAGCTGCGGGTCTAGTCCCGGCATGTCTTTGTAGGACCATGCAAAAATCTCCTTCATCTCTTTGAGAAGGGCAATGTAATTGGCTTGCTCTTCGGGAGATAAACTTACCCCCAGCTTGATGATTTGCGGATTCATTGGATTAGAATCGATGTCTACGTCAATCGTCTCTTCGACTAACATGTGGGATCCGTCCTCCAATTGGTGTGGAGTTGGGATCAGGTGGATATCATTTGCTGAATTTAGATCTGCGTTGGGAATGTCGGGTTCCTCTTTAGCATGGAAGATATCCTAAGTCTATCCTGGGGTGAAATGAAACATCTCACCGCAATGCCAGTACTCTGATGGGGATGGTGGTGATTCAACGCGATCCCAGTCTATGGCATCTAGGTCTAGATACAATGGTCGTGTTGGATTGGTTGGATTGTAGATGGGGGTGGTTAAATCAATGGATATCATTTTTATGGAATGAATTTGGTCTCCATTGTTGCGTGGGTGTTGATTCAGACATCCTTGGTGATCCTTGTACCCCGAATCTGACTCTGTGGGTATTGGCACAAAAGGATCAGCCCTATGTTCAAATAGAAGGACAAGGTCTACCCTTGTCACTAATGGACCTATAGGGTCTCTAGGTGGGAGGTGCTCCCTGTATGCCCGAGGTGGTGGATGAAGCACTTGGTTTAACTGTACTTGGTTTAAATGCCACCTATGCCTTGGTCCCATATTTAGATGTTCAAACATATCATCGATGTCTATGGGGTATTCCTGTTGCCTCATATGGTTGAGATATGCCATCTCAGTCTCATTCTCATAGTCATTATCGAAGGTCCATAGGCCTTCATTGGCTTTGACAACTATGTGCCCCTCTGGTTGGTATAGCCTCCCACTAGGCGTTTCTTGATCACTATCCTCACTCTCTACGAAAATAAAAAATCTGGCACATAGGTAGTCGATGTTGAAGAAGATATTTGGATCTTCTTCCTCCGGTGGATCACTTGGCCTTATGGTCGGCATGGGAGGCTCGTTTTGTTCGAGCAAGTTGATTTGGTCCCTTCTGGGTTGTTCCACTCTCTGCGGGAGGGTTGGATTCTCTGGAGTTAGCAATTGCCCGATTGGAAAATTAAAGGGGAACATTGCCACAAAGTTCTCCTGATAGTCGTCAATGGGTGTCACCTGCGAGTGATCGCTATCGAACTCAAAAGGGTCCCAAGGTGCTACCTCATAATCTGACTTATCTTCAGAAGACCCCCCTTGATCTTGTTCATATCCCTCTTAGAGGTTACGTCTTGAACTTTCTCCTTCCTCGATCAAAGGGGAGGGGTTGTTGAGGTCAACAAGGTTTGTTGTTAACAATGGGAGATAATCCCCCAATGTGTATGTTGTGTTGGGATTGGCATATGGATCTTGTGCCAACCCATCCCTATTGTCTAGACCTAGGCCTTGCATGGTTTCTACCAAGATGTCGAGGGGCAAAGGGTGGTTGAACCCTACTCCTAATTTATCATATTGCATCTGGTATCTCGGTTGACAAATAATGTGCCTTCCTTGTTTGTATCTGCCCAATCCATACCCATGCCAATTACACTGGTCTAGGTATTTCAATGCAAATTCTAGGTTAGACAGATAGTCAACATTCTCAGCAAATGGCTCTTCATCCTCTTCCTCTTGTAGGTAGGGTTCAATGCCGTTCTCGAGGTCCCCATATACAAAATTGGTCTGATTTGGCGGGTAGCCTAAAGGGATGATAGTGTTGATGGGGAGGCGAGGTCTCCCCATGTCTTGCATGGATTCGAGCATGGGTGTTGCAACAACGTTTCACACTAGGTACTCCCCCAGGCCCGTATTGACCATATCAACGGTAATCATCGACGGTTGAGGAGGAGGGAATGGGAGTTCTCGTTGAGTCCACTTCATGTTGGGTGAACCAGGTGTCTTGATTTCCATTCGACTGGGCATATCTTTGATAGAGATGGTTGAGACTAATGGTGGTACCTCTAGGGGCTTCTTCTCGTTGTCCTTCGGTGTGGCCACCATAGGTGGCATCGTTGGTGAAGGAACAAGCGACGAATATGGGCCAGGTTGGTGAGTTGAGGGACTCAACAATGAGGATGTCGACAGAATCGGACCCTGTATGAACGGATTCAATTGAAAGTCCAAATGTGTCGATGGGAGGGTCGATTGTGGCATCAACTGCACCGCATTGCAAAACTTAAAGGGCTCTAAGTCTGCTAGGACTACATGTACTTGCCCTTTGTATGTGTATTTGAGGCATTGATGGGCTATTGAAGGGACACACTTCATGTCCCTGATCCAAGGCCGGCCTAGCAAGATATTGTAGGCCATCTCACCCTCAAGGATGTGACACAACGTAGGAATGGTCTTTTGTCCTACTTGGATGGGCAGGACAACTGTATCGATCATCGAGCATAATGCATCGTTGAATGCTTGAAGAGTGTAAGTGGACGCCACAATGTGGGATGCTGGCAGTTTAAGGTGTTTTAATGCCATTTTCATGATTATGTTGTTGTACAAGCCAGTGTCCAACAACACCCTCTTGAATGGAATCTCGTTGACCCACGCAATGACGTGCAGGGGTGGATCCACCATATCACCAGTCACCAGTTTTAGTCCATCTTCCCTGAAGGTTATGACTGGTTCCTGTGCATTGTCTCACATGTCCCACAAAATTGTTGAAATAATTGGCTTCGTGGGGTTGTAGCTCAATGGCTTTGAGTATCTCCATTAGAGCCTCCCGATGGGGCGACGATTGTTGGATGAGCTCATAAATGGAGAGCCTAGCCGACGTGGTCCTTAAAATTTGAGTAAGTTTAGTCCAAATTGTGGCCACTGGTCTAGGCGGGGGAGGTTGCATAGGGTGTTGTGGAGGTTGTGACATTGACGGAACATCTCCTGTAGCTACAGCGGGTGCAACCGTGTTTGGGTATCTTTTGTTTCGTGTCATGATGCTTATCATCCCTACGTATCCTTGCATGGGGCAGTTTTGTGTTACCTCGTTCACTTGTAAAGTCTTTGCCTGCGCATCATGGGCAGGCAGGGGGTCTTTGAAGACCTCCATCTGTTGGTTGCTCAGCGCTACGGGGCTATCTACCACGAGCATTTTGATGTCTATCAAGTCCTGCACTAAGTGTTTGAATTTCCAACAAGTGGAGATTTTGTGTCCTTTGCCGATGAAATCTACAATATAAGTCTTCCCTATAGCCCTTGGGTTTTGGCGTGTTGGGGTCTATGGGTCGACTTTCAGGCAAGTTTATCAAGTTTGTCATGAACAAGCGATCAAACAAGGAGTCTCTAGACTCCGTGAATTATGTGAATTGTCGCCTAGGGCGATGCTACTGATTTTGCTCTTGTTTATGATTTTCCTTTTCATAGTTATCAAGAGGAACTGCCTGATAATTAGCCTTTGGGTGTTGTGTCGTTTATGCGGGCTTTGGTATAGTTATGGCAACCTCATTGACCGTGGCAAGTTTTGGTTGCGTGGGCCCAATTTTAGCATTTTTGGGCCACTCTTTCTTGCACAGCTTGGCAATCTCGTCGTCTTGTATTTTGATCTCCTTAATTATCTTGGCTTGCACCAGGGCTTCTTCGAGGGTGGCATATTGCTGTAGCTACAATAGCATAGAGATCAACCTTAAGCAACTCTTTGAAAACATTTGAGTGATGTTGGCCATGGGAGGGAGGTAAGGTAGCTTTGAAAGCAATGTCCTCCATCGATTCCCATAAGCAGCCATGGTCTCATCATCATACTGCTTAAGGCCAGCTAGGTCACTTAAGGATGTCTTCTTCTTGGTGTTGAAGGCAAAACATTCAAGGAACGCATCCACTAGCTGGTCTAGATTATTGATGTTATGCTTCGACAACTGGGTAAACCAATTTGAGGCAGGGCCTGCGAACATGGTTATAAACGTTCTTAGAAGCAATGCATCGTTGTCTTGAATGCCAAAAAATTGACTCAGGAACCTTGTTATGTGCTCTTGGGCATCCTCATCTCCTTTAAAAATTGCCAATTGAGGCACTTTGAAGTGGTCGGGGTATGGGGGTGCCGAAACTGAAGGATGCACAGGGTGACTGCGGAGTTGGCATAAGGTGGGCTTTTGGGGCCCCGAAGTCTTAGTCTCCATAGACTCTAAGCGCTCTAGCAGTGCTTTGTATGCATGAGAGGATTTGATTTCCTCTTCTTTGGTTTGTTCCCGTTGTGAATTGCAAGGAACTTGAGGCCTATGGAGGGGTAGCCGGATAGCGCCCCCTGCCTTGGTAGGGCGTTTCAGCCCGCTCTTCTTCTCACTCAAATTCCTCATAGGCCTCTTGAGGATTTTTTGGGCGTGACCTATAAACATGGATGGGTGCCCGAGGAAGTCGCCCATCATTGGTTCTAGGAGTGGCCTCCCGCTCAGGTCTAGGTCTTGGAGGCAACACTTGATAAGGTCATGGAGACCTGTCTCGCACTAAGTGGTTGTGCCTCTCATAAATTAATGTCCTATGTGTGTGAGGGGTTGGAATCCTCTCATGCATAGTGTTCTGGAACAACTCATATGTCTGGCACTGAATGCGCTCTTTGTTAAGATGATACAGTTGTTCTAACTGCTGCTGATCTTTCCTAAGTTGCATGATTTACGCTTGGTGGGTGGCATGTTTGGCAAATGCCAAGTTAATTTGTTTTGTCGTCCTAGGTCTAGGAGGCCTAGATGCCTCCCCTACATATCTATCTCGGTCGTGGTGATTCGAGATCTCTATGGGTCACTTTCCTTTTTCGAGGTTAGCAGCATTCACCTGAGGCTTTGGCTTCAATAGGTGATCTTGATAATCAGCAGATGCAGAGGTGCATTACCCCCGCACGGTGTATTGCTCTTGACGAATATACTGGTTTTCCTCGTGCTCCATTTTGTACATATGAAAGGGACGGGCGAAGTTGGCTCGCCCTATTTGAAGAGCCTTGCGCTCTAGATTTGGCCTATTAGTTCTAACAGTAATGAGGGATGGAGGAGGAATGATATAATCATGTGGGCCCTCCTTATGAACCCTATGTTGCTCTAGCGCTTCATCGCGCAGTGGCCACTCATAATGAGTGTCTAAGGGGGCCTTCCCATGTGTGTACTCCTCCTGAGAGGGTCTATGTTGAACGGGAGTGCCCCTCAAAGGGGTGCCTCTATAGTCCTGTTTTGTAGTGGTATAGTGTGGACTATGTTGTGGGTCAGGCTACCAAGGTGGTATAACCAAGTCCTTAGGGCTATAACGGAGGTGACTTGTGCCTCCTTGCATACTTTCTATAGCTTCTGCCCGTGATTGGGCTTGGCTATGGGTATACACCATGGTGTTGGTTTTTCTAAAAAGATGTGTATATTTTTATCTCCTTTACAATTTTTATGCTATACCAAACAAAAGGGGACCACACAAACAAAGAAATGATTATCTTGTTTACAAATTAAATGTGTGTCCTAGATCTGGTTCAGTGTGTTTGATTTTTGTTATGTAAATCTTGTAAAGAAAACTTTGTTATACATGCATAATGAGGGCTCTTGTATCTCCAAAATGGTCGCCCCTTCAATATACCATTGCTAGGTCGTTATACCAAACCTCTCAATATACCCGCACTTACGTGAGGGAAACTATTGGTACGCAAGATCATAACAGTAAGTGGAACATAGGCGGTACGGAAGGGGGATCGCTCTATTTTTGACACCTACCTTAGAAGACTTATCCTCATGCACGGGGAATCACCCCCGCTACACTTGGTCAGCTTTCATCAGGATTCACATCTAGCAACAGTCGCGATCAGGGTATATGTATGCAAAATCCAAGCCAAGGTGGTTATGAAACCCACCGTTGGTCTTGATCAAGTGTTGGGGTATTAAGACCAACTCCTTGATGTCATTTTATTAGGTGGTGTGTGTGGTTCCTTTTAATTGTGTAAAGAAAGAAAACATACAACAAAAGATGATTTTCACTAATGCAATGCTTTAAAGTACGTTTTATCTTTCAGAGACAATTAATAGCAAAAAGGAAATCACAAAACCTAACTAGAACCGAAACCTATAATGAGGACTTGCCATTTGTGCAAGTATCATGCAAGCAAACCAGAGAAACATGCATTCCTAATCAAGTTCCTTCCATTTAATTTACTCTATGTTTTTATTTTTATTTTTTTTATTGCAAGAAAGGAAAACAAACTACTTAACCTTTCTATGCAAGTGTCTAAAAATAAAGCAAAGAAAACAAAAAATTGCAGAAACAGAAAGTAGAAAAACACAGAGGATGTTTAGAAGGCCTACCTCTTCTCTGTCTAAACCAGATGCCCCTGAGTTTCTGCTCAAAAAATGCACAGAGCTCTAATCGTCCCGAGGTGGGACGAATAGCAGGTCTGCATTCGTCACAGGGTGGGCTGAATACGTATTCATCCTGGGGTGGCACGAGTAGCAGTCTAGTGCCTGAATGAGTAACACCTGCAAAGAAAAACCATAAATTTGGATCAGAAACTTGATCCTAACAGCAGGGGACAGGGTCCCACCATGATTGCCATTGAAAGCATGCATAAAATGGCATACAGATATGATGCAAACAAAAATAGATACAGATGCTAAGTCCCACGAATGCGATGAGCAATGTATGAAGGAAATGACGTAGAAACGAGATGTGAGCAAACAAAGTGGGGCCTCCTTTATTGATATTGATTTTAATGTAATTACAATACGTCCCCCCTTTAGGGGTCAGAATATTTAATACAATTTGTTACATTAATGGATTCTCGAAAGAAGTCGCACTTCCAAGATCGGACGGTACGCTTCTGGCGTCTTTCGCGTTACCACACTCGAAGTGGGCGGGCTAAAAGTTGTTGCCGCTTGTGTCCATGTGTTCTTAATTCCTTGTTACCCCTCTAGTATTCTTGGCAGTGATATCATATGCACAGAAAGACAACAAATCGTTAATAGCATATGTGTATCTAAAAAAACATGCAATCCCCAAGGCCTCCAACGGGCGCTTAGAAGATATCAGTGATAAGATTGATAAATTGATTATAGAATGATATATAAATGTAAAGGACAAGTTTTAGGATTGGTATCACCTAATTTTACATCGAAGCGGCGTCGGACGACCCCGTTATGGTCGTTTGCCCGTCGGGGGCCTCTCCAAAGTGAGCACTCCAATGTCCTTCCTATGCTTATCCAAATCACCTAAAACTCATGTTTTAGGCATTATATGTAATTCTAATACTACCCATATTCTCAGAATTTGTATATCCTACCCATATTCTCTTGTATGTGACAGAGGCGCCCTACGAGCTAATTAATACATAAAATAATAAAACAATCGTCAAATCATGTCAGAATGAGTTCAAAATTTAACAGAGGGATTAGGATATCATCTGGGAAATATTTAAAAAATAACAGTAAGGAAATCATGCACATATTTCTAATCGCTCTAAGGTGGGACGCTGGGGACTGTCGTAAAACCTATAAAAAGTGACCTTGCAAATGTCCTGCCTAGAGGCCTCCAAAACTCTTGAAAACTTGTGGTTACACTAAAAAAAGCATTTTAAGATGAACCAGAAGGTCATATTTGGAATATTCTACCCAAATTACCTCGTATCCGAAGGCACTCCATGTAGGTCAGTAAACGCATAAAATTACCGAAACCAGGTCAAATCATGTCAGAAAGCAATGAAATTTGGACAACAACATAAGTACATCAGACATAAAATAATGCAAAAAGAACAGTAACAAAACCATGCACAAATTTCTAATCACTTCGGGGTGGGGCGATTAGGACTGCAGCAGTTTGGGGGGCGCTTGAGGGTGGGACGTCCACCATTTAAGGCCTAGTTTTGACACCAATCCAAGTGGGATGGGTCCAAAACTTCCTAAGGGGTTGTGTCAATGAGTTTGGGGTGGGATTATGGTCGATTGCTTGGGTTTTTGGATATGGATTGCGTTCCTAGTGTTCACCCAATAACCTCTCATCTAGAAGAGAGAGATTAGGGATGTAGGAAGCACAAAGAGGAATGGGGGTATATTTTGGCAACACTTCATTGCTCCAAATGCTCCAGCTCTCTCCTTTTTTGGGGGTGAGGAGGCTCATATTTTTATAGACCTAAGGGTCTCCTTGAATGCGCATGCGAGGGCGCACTTGGCTCATTATACCTTTTTTGGGGAGAGAAGATTCCTCCCTGATTAGGGGCTCCTTGATTGAGGCCTCTGATTTGAAACGTTCCCTCGTAATCCCACACCTTGAAGGCGGAGTTAGGTGGTGGATTTGGGCTGCCATTTGTCAAGTTTTGACTTTTTTCTAGTCAAACCTGCTAATCGTCCCACCCTGGAGCGATTGCTGCTAATCGTCTTGGGGTGGGACGAATAGGATTCTAATCATCCCAGGGTGGGACGAATAGGGAACAAAGTGCTTAAAAGGTGCAAAACTGACCTCTGACCTTTCAAAACTGATTTGGGAGTGGTTAGGACCACTGTTTAACCTCTAGAGGCTGCCCTAGGGGGTATGTATGCCAATTCGATCAGTGCTTGTAGTCACATAATCGGATTGGTGTTGTTTTGGTGTCTATAGTTAGTTATTTTTCTTAACATTGTGTTTTCCTCCAAACTGAGAACGTCTCTAGGCATTTCACTTTTAGGTAATTTGAAAATTCTTTGACCAATATGCTAGATGTATTACTCAGGCATTTATCTTCTAGCAACCGTAACATCTTTGATGCTTTCTTTTGATTTGTTTCCACCTCATAGTCTTCTCTTCGACATTTTTAGCATCTAAACTTTTTTGGCTATCATCTACAACCTCAACTCAAGCTCAATTAACATAACTCTAGCTTGGTTAACAAAATTTCTCCACTCCTTCACTATTCTTGCCCTATGGCTAAAATTGTACCTCCTTGGATACCTTAATGCTACTCATAATTGGATTGTTATTTGTTTATTAGATGCTCTCCAAATTACTAGACTTTCTTTCTTACCGAAATCTCTCCCATCATGGTTCTCCTTCTCACTAGACATTTTTCCAATGTGGTTCCTTCTTCCAACATGGCTACACAATTATTGTATCGACCTTTGTTAACAGTGGAATTTTTTTACTTGCTTTGCTATCTTCACCTTAGCTTTGCTATATTTTGACTTCTCTGTATTGCTTTGTTTTGCCTTATCTTCGCTTCACATTAGCTTCATTGAATCTTGGCTTAATTTCACCCTTTTTCCATTAGCTTTATCTCAACCTTGACTCCTCTTAGTGTAGACTTCTCTCAAACACTTTCTCTTCTCAAAGTGTTCCTAATGTGGCTCTAATACCACCGTTAGCATATAATCTCTTTTCCACTTAATATATCATGATTATAATCTCACACAATGACATCCACAATGATATTTACAAGTATTCAAACAAATAGATAGATTTTCAATATTCTCACTGATCTCAAAATCAGTATTGCAATACCAATGAAGCATTGAAATTTCATTCCATAACTCTCATATTATTCCTCTACATATAGCCTTTACAAAGACTCTTTACATTTGAACTTCATCTAACTATTCATCTTCTTAGACTCCTCAAACTTTTGAGATATACGACTCTTCATATATCTCATAAGAGAAATATATTTTATTGACTCCTAATAATGACAATCCTTAAATGACAAACGATAAATGACTCATATGTACAAAACTCTTCACACTACATATTTACAAATTGTTTACAAAGGTTCTTGCAATACATTTGAAAGGAACCAAATAATATGATAGACTCTAACATTTAGTACCGTAAAGTCGATTTAGATAAGATTTCAATAAGTATTATCTCCACTTCCTAGTATTTTTCTTGGACCCAACCTAATGTGACTAATTTTATTCTCCTAAGATTACTAGTGAACTGAAACATGGCTATCTATTCTGAGGTTGGGTCATAATGTGTTAGGATCCTCAATCCTAACATTATTAGTTAGTATTAGTTAGTATTATTAATCATTTAATTATTATATTAATAACTTATAAAGTGAACCATCACAACCCTTCATAACGTGAACCATCACGTCTCTTCATACGTGAACCATCATGTCTCTTCATCAACGTAGCTTTAGGGTAGATATATATATTAGGTTGGCCATCCATATCAAATCATCCAAGAAGAAGAATAAGAACATAGATTCTAAAGGAGGGAGCCCCCTATAGTGACAAAGCGATTACAAGGGAGCCCCCTTTGAGTGACCTGTGATTACATTTACATTAATTTGTTAATAATTTTTATAGTAAGACCTTGGGGTCTTACCATTTGGTATCAGAGCCATGTGGGATCCAACCATGTGGTATTTGCTCAAAGATCTTCATCAAATCACTTTTGTGCATGAGTATCAAACTCGGTTTGAGGATATCACCAAACACAACACAATATTGGATGAATCAATTCTCATCAATGGCTTCATTAGGGGATTAAAAAAGGAAATTAGAATGGAGGTGACAAGGTTCAATCCCTATACCATGATGCAGACCTATGGATTGGCAAAATTAGTTGAAGATAAAATCAATGCACAACAACGATTAGGGAAACCACTTATGGAAAAATTGTCGACCACTTACATCGCTCCCAAACCTATGCATAATGGAAGGGCACAAAGCACTTACACAACCCCCAAATCTAATCGAACTTTACGAATTAAACATCTTAGCTTTGAGGAGATGAAGGAATGACGAGCAAAAGGACTCTGTGATAATTGTGATGAAAAATTTAAACCCCCCCATAAATGTGCTACACTAACATTGTATTTATTGAAGGAAGTTGATTCATGTATCTCCATAGAGCAAGCAGATGAGGTAGTTGTGTTCGAAGCGACCAGTACACCTACTCACCGCAATGAAGACAATGAGGTCGATGTGCAAGAAGTGATTGATGTACCAAGCAAGGATGAGGTAGACATACCCAAAGTGATCAATGCTAGCCAAACATGCACTCTACAAGACCTACACATACCTTCCTCACAAATAGTGAGTTCTTACCATATGACCAAACCTATTCAGAACCAACGCAGAGTGACTACACACTCCTTCTCCGTTGGCTCTACCAAGGAATCAAAAAAGGATATGAAATCATTACCATCACTTTTGATGCATCATTTTGAAGTATTTGAGGACCCCAAGGGTTGCCTTCCCATCGTCATCATGATTTTCCTAAGGAAGATTCTACTATTGTTCTTGGAAACCCCCCGCTAATGCTTCATCCTTCTCGATATCCCTGCCTACGAAAGGATGTCATTAAAAGAGTCCAAGAACTTACACAAATCCTTCTTGTAAAACAAAGGACAAAGCTTCTCATAGCTCTTTTTAAGGAGGGTGGCATGTTAGGATCCTCAATCCTAACATTATTAGTTAGTATTATTAATCATTTAATTATTATATTATTAACTTATAAAGTGAACCATCACAACCCTTCATAACGTGAACCATCACGTCTCTTCATACGTGAACCATCATGTCTCTTCATCAACGTAGCTTTAGGATAGATATATATATATTAGGTTGGCCATCCATATCAAATCATCCAAGAAGAAGAATAAGAATATAGATTCTAAAGGAGGGAGCCCCCTATAGTGGCAAAGCGATTACAAGGGAGTCCCCTTTTAGTGGCCTGCGATTACATTTACATTAATTTGTTAATAATTTTTATAGTAAGACCTTGGGGTCTTACCATAATGCATCCATTCTATTTTAAATAAGTTTTAGAATTCTTCATCCCTCAGCCAAATGAGGTTGAATTTAAAAGGTCTTGGTGGTTTATCCTCATAATTTTATAGCTATAAAAGGATTAGAGAATGATCAAACCCTCCCCCTTGATCTATCCATGTTCTCATCTTATTAGGGAAAGCTATAAGCTTCTCTAAAACTATAAATTATTCTAGTCTTTTGGATATACCATGAATTCTAGTTCAATTTTTCCTCCATCTAAGAGCAAGCTTTGTTGGTTTTATATCCCATAGTCCAACACTCTAAATTTTGTGAAGGAAAAAAATCAGCTAGTGGTCTATTTTCCCCATATTTCACTTTTTTTGTAACAAATTTTAAATCCCCTCCCAAGACTAAATTCTTCCTTTTTAGAATATCTTGGCCAAAAAAATCCTCTAATAAAACCTTCATATCTCCATATGGACCATATATATTTACTGTAGTTATTATTTTCCCTAAATCCTTAGAGTGGAATTATGATACTACTATTTCTATGGAGTTTTCAATCAATTGGCAAGAGTATTTCCATCCTAAGACAATTCCACCTAATTTTCCATTTGAGTCTATCCCAAAAAACTTTAAGGTTGGTATGAATAAATTAAGTATAGTTATTGCCTTTCCCACCTCTAACGTGGTTTTCTAAATCAAAATAATACCAGACTTCTAAAGTTTAATAAGTATTTTTAGGGCTATATTTTGTGAGGAGCCCCTAATCCTCTAATATTCAAATAGATTATAATAATGGATTACCTAACTTAGGGGGTTGTCCTACTTTAAGTACCCCATAAATAGGTCTTTGCTTAACAGATATAATTTCTTTATTAGCTCTTTTTTGAGCTATTTTTAAATAGGATATCCTATCTATCGAGAAACACTGAGTGTGATTGGCTTCAAAGCTCAGCCCCTTTTGAATTTACCCAAAGCTCTTGTTTTCTTTACCTTTTTTCTGAGATATTAAAGCATATCTTCCCATAGGAGTAAAAACCTTACTTTGAGATGAGGGACTAGAGGGAGAGGAAATCCTACCGATGGGGGATTTGTTTCGTTTAATTCCTTGTCCTCTCTTTAAATGAGGAATGTTCTCCATGAAGTTTATTTCTTCTTCCTTTTTATTTTTTAAATTGATCTCACTGAGATTTTGTCTTCTTCCATCCCAAACTAAATCCTTAGTTGATCCCTATGTCTCTCTATCCTCTATTATCTTCCTACTCTCCCCTATTGAGGGACAAACACTCTCTTCTATCCTTTTTCTGTTAGGACTATTCTCTATTTAGTCCTCCAAAAATGGTCTCAAGCCAAATTTATATAGGGAAACAAAGTTATTATTTGTATCATTCAAATAATCATGAAAGGATTAATTATATTACCTAAATCTAGCCCTCTAGGCTCTTTGTTAAAAATATGCAAACCCTCCTTATTCTCTTTTGTAGCTCCCATGAATATTTATCTAGTTGTCTAGTCATTTTCCTTTCGTTGATTGAGTGATGCCTAAGATTGTTCTTTGAATCTTCTAAGGCTGTTTCTTGTCCCTTATCTACTTCTACTTTTTTTACTATTATCTTTTCTCTTACTTGTACCAATGTGAGTTTCAACTTCTATCTACTCCTTTTAATGTCTACTACTTCTTCCTACTATACATTTTGGTTTGAGATGGCCATACTAGTGGCAAAACTACATCAAAAGGGGACTCCAATATAGTCTAACTTCTATGTGTGATACCAATTTCCTATTATAAATTCCATTTTCTCGAGTGATCCCAAAATTAGGTCCATATCCACTAAGATATGAGCTACTCATTTCTAAATGCCATTTAACTTTTTTGACTCCACATGGGAAAAAAATCCCAAAGAGTTCCCTATCTCCCTTAGTGTCTTTTTATTCCAATATTCTAGAGGTAACGTAAGTAACTTGACCCAAATAGGCTGGGGGGTTATCCTCTCAAAGTGAGGATCAAACCTAGGTGTCCAATTTTTAAGAGAGGATAATATGACTCCATCTCCATCTTCCCTTGTAATAGTTTTAACATATGTTGCTTTTTGGAATATAAAAGCTATCCAACCTTTTATCATTACATGGTATGTTGGAAGATATCCTAGCAACTTCATTCTTGTTGACTTTATCCAATCATGAAGAGTTTTTGTTTTCATCAAGCATCCCATGAACCTTGCCACCAAAGCCTTATATTTCAATGGTAAGACTTGTTCGAGCATCCCCAACATTTTAACTATCTCCTTTTGTTTTTTTATGCAATTATTTCTCTTACCTCTTACCTTATTTAGATAAGAAGGTTTTCGATTTAAAAACTCTTGGCCTTGGGTTAGTGCCATGTGTGAGATATTTGATTTTATCTTTGCTTATTTTTATTCCTTCCTCTTCTTTGAGGGTCTAGTTTGTGGAATCCTTAGTCCTTTTGTTCTAAAGTTCCATAAGCTCCTCTTGGGAACAAAAGATTGATTTCTTTGAATGTTCATCCAATCCCTTTGTATAATCCATCACTTCTTTTCTTCATTTCATACTATTCCATACAACATGCCTTGATCCAATATTCCCTCTACTTTGCCCTTGTTTAGGTGTTCTACTATGGACTTTTTAAAAAAAATTGATGACTTTATGAGTTTTTTTATCGTTGGACCCTATCTCATTACCTTTTTTTTTTTTTTTTGACTACCATCTTCACCACATGTCCTTTCTCCATCTTATGCATCCTTGCAACCATTGTTCTAATTTCTTCTTCCCAACTATCATTCTATCCTTTAACTCCCTTACTTGTTTAGTCTCTATGTTGACATTCCCTTTTGAAACCCTCTCTACCTATGGTTTTTTCCCATCTCTCTTTTTTCTATCACTCCCTTCTAGAACCCTCATCCCCTCCATCTTCTAAACTTTTGTAATAACCTAATTTGTGACCTGCTACAACCTAATTTATTCTTATGACAAAAAATGTGTTCTTTGCTTTAAGATGCAAAACAACTCTTAACAGTAAAAAGAACTACATAAAAGACATCAAATTTCTACAAACAAATTCCAAAGCTAAACTAAACTCCTAGACATGGATCTTACACCACAATTCCATCCATTTCTCTAAAATAACAATGAAAGACATCAAAATTTTATAAAGTAGCTCTAACATTGACATAAATTTTTGGCCTCTAAACTTACACCATAATGTTTGTTGCTTCTCTTAAATATAGCAAGCATGAAGATCCAGAACCTCTCAGACATTCCCCTGACACCTTTTGTGACAATTCCTCTCAATTTCACTATCATATAATAAGTTGCTTATGGTTTGAACTCGTGCCAACTAATATATTCATTTCATGAAATCCTTCAATTATTTTGGCCTTAGACACTCCTCCACAACATACAAATCTTTGCCCCTGCCGTTAAATAATGCAACACAATAGAAAAACTCAACATTAACTATTAAAATTAATAGTCATGTGATCAGAATCCAAGATTAAGAGATCATGAGTGTGAATTGCATTGCCTGACTGCTCAAGCATGCACAACCTATGGGATGATGACATATAGAATATGAAAGTGACTTATTAAAGACATAGATTAGGTTATGACTATTGCTTCCATCATAATTGATAATATTCCTTAGAACTTTATGTGGGAATATGGGAAGTCACAAGTTCATCGTGTTATAATCATCCTCACACTTATAAGAGTAAGTGTCCATGTCATAATGTTTGGTTTTGACTCTTTCATCATAGAAAATATATGCTATTAAAGTTATCTGATGTAAATAATCATCTTACTGACTTGTTAGCAAATGACCTTAATTTTCGTTAATATATGACAAATAATTGATCTTAAATTATTATTATTCAATGACAACACTTATATAGTGCAACCAAGACTTTACACTGCTTATGAATAAATGATAGATTTGTGTTTGCACTGTCCAAGACAAAAATACAATTTCAAAATAGTCAAAGGACTTCTTATTACAATTATTTATTTATTTTGGTAGAGGATATCTTGATTTCTTTTTCATTTCTTACTTTGTACAAAGGTTGTTTGACCTATTATCTTAAATTTGAGATTACATAGAACACTATCAAAGAAAAATAAAAGCATTTATTGATGAAATGTTTAGATTAGAAAATTGAAAGTGAAATAATAGCTTTGATTCAAATACACCACCTCAATAATTTTGGGCACCACTATAAACATGAATGAAAGCTCAAGAAATGGCATGACACACATACAAGTTTAAAAAAAAATATAATAACTGATTTATATGCAAGTTTTAATACAAGTTTAGATTTTGCATGAAATTTCGATTAGGAAGTTGATGATTTCTTATAGATCCTAGTTAACTTTTGAAACGTTATAATTCCTAATAGTCAAATATAATAAGTCTTTGTTCCCAAGGGCTATGTGGATCGGCAAAGGCTTGACTGGCCAAGTAGTTACCAAGAAAAGACCTAGGTTCAAATCTTGGGGGCGCGTTGCCAGCTTAGCAAAGGTAGTAATTTATTCTAAGTCCTCTAAGTGCGCGTCAGATCGACAGCGATGGTATAAACCCCAAGAAATTAGTGATTTCCATCTCACACTGGGTCAACAACAACAAGACGAATAGGCTTGTTGGAAGTAACCCCTGTGGTTTGAACCCTATCCTTTCTAGTTACTAAAAATAGTGGCTATAACTAACTCCCCTATGTAACAAAAAAATATAATTAGTCTTTAAAATATTTCCTTTAGTTCACCCTAAAAAGAGAGATAGATAATGCATACATGCATTTATAGAGTGAAAATCTTGAAGTTTGTATTCTTTTGTCACATGATTATGGGACAACTTCAATCAATAAGAATAGTTTATTTTTTAATAATGGTCATTATTGTAAATGAGCATTGTGCATTAAGTGCTCGATCCCAACCAATGATAGTATATTAATCCTATAAAAAAAAAAAAATCTTATAGGCATTATATATTAAACCATGTAGCAATCATTTGATCTAAGCATCCAAACAACTATTTGGTCAAGTTAAAACATTTACAAATATCGAATAATAGTCTATTAATCCTAAAAAAAATTGGAAAAAAATCTTATAGGCATTATATATTAAACCATGCAAAAATCATTTGACATGCAAACAATTGTTTGGTCAAGTTATAACATTTACAAAGAATGAATAATAGTCTATTAATCCTATAAAAAAAGGAAAAGAATCTTATAGGCATTATATATTAAACCATGTAGCAATCATTTTATCTAAGCATGCAAACAACTATTTGGTCAAGTTATAACATTTACAAATAACGAGGTGGTCTCTCTTGCGTTGGATCGTTAATAACAAGGTGAGGTATGAGACTGTGAGGGGGTGGATGTGAGATGGTTGTGTGTTAAATTCCCTATTGATAAGCATAGCTCTCAACTTTACAAGGGTCATGGTTGGGAGGAGACTGCTTGTGCGTTGGTCGTAGGGGTTTCTCACACTAATCAAATAAGAAAAAAAGGTAAGGTAGGGGTTATAGTGGCAACACCAAGATTTGAAGCCAAGATTGTTAGTAAAAAATTGATAGGTAGTTACCATTTCCTTTATGTAATAATAATAATAAAATATTTACAACAAAAAAATGGAACTACTATTACTCATACCCTTATAGTTGTGATTAAGCCATTACATGGTAATATTTTTTTTCTTCAAAAGTTCAAAGATTTAAATTAAATAAAAAACATTCATATACCTTGTAACTTGTATTATTAATAATTATTGATCGTTTGATGGGACTTTATTTATATGAATAAACATAAAAAATTTCACACTGAGAGGCCAAAACAACTTATAGGACAACAAAGCTTCATTATCAAACATAATATGTTGTTTTGTTCCTGTGAAAGGACATAAGGTTTTCACAAGGTTATGTGAAACAATCAAAGTTGAGTTATCATTCTTTGTTTCTTAAGAACATATCTTTTGCTACTGATCTTGTTGATAAAAACTTTTAGGTTCTTTACTGTTTAGACATAAATTCCACTTCTAATTTTAAGCTTTGCATTTCAAGCTAAAGTGTTTCTTTATTTGTACTACTCTTAAAGTGCAATAAATGATATTCTATCTTCCCATTTCTCTCTTCTATCTAGCCTCATATATAAGTCAATAGGAGCTAATTCTCAATTAAGTTATAAACAATTGTACTCTCCATTTGATATTTTCATCTCTCTTTGTCTAAAAATGCTAAAAAAGATAGCACATCTTGTCTTTTCCTAGTTCTTTTGTCCACATTATTGTCTTTTTTTTTTACAAGCTCATTAACACACGCACACACCCCCACGGTGGTTTGAACTTGGGTCTCTCGAAAGAAAGCCCAAAATCCTAACCACACGGGAGTCCCACGGGGACTCTTGATTTTTGCCTTATATAGACTTTTTTATTCTTGTTTGTATTTGGGTATTTTATTAAACCAAATACACCACTTATTCATCTTTTTGATATTTTGTTTCATCTAACTATAATTTTTTCTGTTCATTTATCACATACTATAATATTAAGCCATATATACATCAATTTGTCAACTTTTTAGATATCTATAACATAAATCATTGCAGTTAGATCTATAAAAAAATACTAGTTATCACGAGTGGTATTTCATATGGATTTGAAGCTTCTATTTTAAATTTGCATATAATAAAAAACTTTTGGACCCTCTCTATTTGCCTCCATATTAATCCACACTTCACACCAACAAAGCATCATTGACATTATCAACAATCTAAATAACAAATAGTTTTTAGGTCCTATAATTATGCCTCTTCACCTCTATTTTGAAATGCTAAAAATGTTGTCCACCCTTTTATTATTCTTTTAAATTTGTACTTTACACGATGGAATTGTTAGTCGCCACGATGACCTGAGCATATTATCCGTCTTTTATAGCAACCATAATATTTTGCATTGGTCACCTCGGAAGCCACCACACAATACTCGCACGGTCTGCTCCTATAACCACCATGCCACAATCATTTTAAACCTTTTACACTGCTAAACGCACCAATAAAGGGACAAGTGTTCAATCCTATGAGGCTCAAGATTTGAACCTTGGAACTTCGCCCCCCTTATTGGGTTTGGAAGAACTAATTGTTCTACACCTTAAACCTAATTCTTATATAATATTACCTTCAAATCTTTATATATGACCACATTGAAAGTCATTTCTAGGAGCAACCATTAATTGGAGGGCAAAGATGTTCATGGTACAATTAAGGGCCAGCTCATATTAACTTAGATGTGAAAAAGAAGACAAAAGACACTAAAAGAAGAAGAAAATAATGAATATATACCTTTTTTTTGTTGATAATTTAAATATTCCATTACTACCGGGTTTTACAGGTTGACCCAAAACCTTTGTACAAAAATCAGCGAAACACTGAGGTTCAAGATTCTTAACTTCATGAGGATCCTCGATCCTTAAGCCTAACTGGCCATATTAGGCCATTGCCTATACTGATGCCTTACAGCCTTAACCACCCTAGACAGACAGACGTTTGCAACCATTAACTAGAAACCATAAACAACCAAGAGAGTCCCATTCCATAAAAACCCATCCAACAGCAATCGGGATACCCATTAAGACAAAAATCCAAAAAAAATATCAATCCCTCTACACAGGGCAAATAAAAAAACTTGGCTTAAGATATACGGCTTTGGCCTTGCCAAACCATAATTTATACGCAGTCTCATCTTGGAGGGTGCTAATCCTCCTCATCCTCATCCTCTTCTGCTCATCATCTTTGTCCTCCTCTTTCGTCTTTAGATTAGCCTCCACTAGCTTGTTGCCTTGGTACCCTTCATTGAAAAATACCTTTGTTAATGCCTCAAGGATCTCTTGCATCTAATGGATAACGTTAGTCGATGAAGTCAGGACAAAGCACTTGAGGACCATATTTTTTGGGTCGAGACCCTTGTCCTCAAAGTCAATCTCGAGGGGTTTGGAGCTCCCCTACACTTGCTTGTTCTTCAACCTTAGTGAGGATCTTGTGGGTCCCTCTGATTCCTCAATCTTCAACTTATTCCTTGTGGGTCCCTCTGATTCCTCAATATTCCACATGAATCTAAGCCTCAGGCTAACAAAGGGATTGGGCCATTGCTGGAAAAGCTCATGAATGGAAGCTGGTATTACCCAAGAAATATTGAAGGCTTGGAATACCCCATTTACAATAGTGACAAATATGTTGAATTGATTCCCAGCTTGCCCTGTACAAATAACATCTATTAGGTATAATCATTCCTTTCTTTAGAATATTATCAATGGTGAGAATTTTTTCGTGAATCACTAGCCACGCAAAAAAGGATATTTTGGGGATCAACTTCTTGGTCCACACTAGCTGAGTCTGGAACCAAGGATCTTCAGGATGGAGCAGTAACTTATAAGTAGATTTAACAGTGAATTCTTCACTCTCTGTTGCTGACCACCTTAGGTGATCTTCTTCTGCTCCTATGGGGATGAATTACTGTCTTAAAAAAATTTCAAGTTCCTCAGACTCTGCTTCTAAGCCATTGATCATTATTGGTCTTCATCTGAGTTTATTCTTGTCCTGCCTTATAAAATCTGCCACCTTTGGCCTAAGATTCTCTATAGTATAGTCTTTTAACCTGGATATGTTGGGGTTCTAACTAAGTGCTTCTTCCCTTGCCCATTTGTCTTTCCAAAAGCTGATTTTCTGTTTGTTTCCCAATATCCATCTCATACCTTTTTTGACTATGTCTCTGCTTGTTAGGATGGCTTTCCAGAAGGTTGATCCTCTGCTTTGGATGGTGTTGCTCAGGAACTATGTTCCTTGGAGATATTTTCTTTTAATAATTGTTGTCCATTAGTTCTCCACATTGGTTATTAGTAGCCATGCTTGTTTGGCTAATAACACTTTGTTGAGATGAGAGACTTGTCTTAGGCCAAGGTCTCCATTCTCTTTGGGTCAACACACCTTGTTCCATCCGACTAGGTGAATTTTCTATTTTACTTTTGACCCTGACCAAAGGAAGTTTTTTTATACTGTTCAATTTTTTGGTACACCCTGGATGGTGCATTAAACACCGATAGGAAATATACTAGAATACTCTAGAGCAATGCCATGGCCAGGGTTGCTTTGCCACCTGGGATAACAAGTGTCCTTTCCACCCTAATAGTTTCTTTTGGATCCTTTCCAGCACATTGTTCCACATTGACTCAATTGTAGCTCATGTGAATAGTGGGAGGCCTAGGTAAGAAGTGGGGAGAGTGGATATGGAGCACTCCAAAATCCTGGCTATCTTGATATGCCTGAGGGGTGGGGTGTTAAGGAAGTAGATTTTGCTTTTGTTGAAATTCACCTTCTAGTCTGCCACATCCTCATAAAGCTTTAGGATGTGTTTTATATTTTTGGCCTCTTCAATA
The DNA here is from genome assembly GCA_028583015.1 of Wollemia nobilis. Classification (NCBI taxonomy): domain Eukaryota; kingdom Viridiplantae; phylum Streptophyta; class Pinopsida; order Araucariales; family Araucariaceae; genus Wollemia; species Wollemia nobilis. The sequence continues at coordinate 6,163,065 of JAQPPZ010016858.1, read as the reverse complement.
GATGCCATGATCAACATCAAGGTGTCATCAACGAATTGTTGATGTGTGACTAAATTGGTGAAGGATGTGGCTTTGATACCAAATATAGCTTTGTAGAACATGCAACTTTGATTATCCTTCCAAGGAATTCAACCACGATGATGAAAAGCATGGGGCTAATAGAATCCCCTTTTCTCAGGCCTCTACAACTTTTGAAGTACCACATCATCATCCCATTGACGAGAACCGAGAACCAGGGCTTGTAGATGCATCCTCTGATAAGCCTAACCCACTCAGGGTGGAAACCAAATTTTAGTAGCATTGAGTTTAAAAATTCCCAGCTGATGCGATCGTAGGCCTTGTTCATGTCTAACTTTAGGGTAAAGACAACCTTCTTAGTCTGAGATGCCGAGTGGAAGGCTTCATGAACTATAATGACTCCATAAAGGATTGACCTCCCTTGAACAAAAATACCCTGGCACGGGTCAATTATTGAGGGCAGTATTCCTTTCATGCGATTTGCTATAGCTTTGGTGAGGATTTTGTAAGAAACATTGCACAGGCTATTTGGTCTAAAATCTGCCATGGAATTGGGGGCCATTCCTTTCGGGATAAGGGCTATGAACGTTGAATTGTAACCCCGAGGTATATGTTTGGAGGACTGTAATTCCATTCTAGCAGAGCAGACATCAGGTCCTATAATATCCCAAAAATATTGGAAGAACCAAGGTGGAAATCCATCTAGGCCAAGAGCCTTATCAGGGTCCATAGAAAACAGAGTTAACATAATTTCCTCATTAGAAAAAAGTGCAATGAGTTTTTTGTTGATATCACCATTAATAACTTGGGGAATGGATTGCAGTAAGGAATATTTGGCTGTAGCCCGAAATTGGGTTTCATCTCCAAGAAGGGAGCTAAAGACACAACTTCATCTCTTATTTCATGGATGTCTTAGGTGGTAGAATCGTCCTCTTTGGTTAATTCCTTGATCTTGTTGTTACTTATGTTCCTCAGGGTACTGACGTGAAAGAATTTGGAATTAGAATCCCCATCCTTTAGCCATAACACTCTAGATTGATACCTCCAATAAGTCTCCTCATAGGCCAAGATGTTGTGGTATTCTAACAATAAACTTCTCTCCTCTGTTCTGGTTGCCTCATCACACACTCCATTTTGGATTATGTTTTCGATGGCTCCCAGTTTTTCACCCACATCTTTCTTATTCTCGAAGAGGTTTCCAAACACCTTATTCCAAATTCAGAGGTTGTCTTTCACCAATCTCAACTTTTGGGATATTTTGTAGGAGGGACTTCCTTGCAAGGGTTGCTACCACCATTGGTTGATGTGATCCTTAAGGTCATGGTGATTTATCTACATGGCCTCGAAACGAAAAGGTATCCTAAAGGAAGTGGCTTGTGGCACATCCAGAAGAATGGGACTGTGGTCCGATGCAATCTTAGGAAGTGAGTGGAGGGTTGAATACCCAAAGAGTGTAATTGCTTCCTACGACAACATGATTCTATCCAATCTTTCCTGGATGAGGTGACTCCCCATACGTTGGTTGCTCCAAGTGTACTTAGCATCTTTTAGTTTGACATCCATCAATTCATTTGAGTTAACAAACTCGTTGAACTCTTCCATGCTCCTAGAGGGAAGGTTTGACCCTCCTCTCTTATCTGAAGGGTATATAGGCGTATTCAAATCCATCACTACCACCCACGAGATATTATGAAAAGCCTCTTTCATGTGACTCAAATACTCCCATAGGGTTTTTCTTCCTTGCATTGTGTTGGACGCATACACATTTGACAGGATCCATGACAAGTTGTCAATATCGTGAAAGAGCACACTTAGGACCCTATCATCTACCTGAATGATGCTACCTTCAACTTTCTTTGTGTCCCACAAAACCATTAGTACTCCATATGCTCCTCTTTCATGCTTGAAAGCCACTTCCCCTTACCTCCATATTTTGCCTACTAGTGCTCTTGACAATGCTTCGTCTATTTTTGTTTCTTGTAATAAGAGTATTGTAGGATTAATTTCTCTCCTTAACGAGTTAACCACCCTATGTTTTGGTGGGCCATTAAGTCGTCTCACGTTCCATGAGAGAACCTTCATTTGGATTGCTTTGAGTTCTTCCCTCTCCCCCGGCCCTGAGGTGGAGGAGGTTTGTTGGATTTGTTATCATCCATGCTTGTGATAACTTGAGGCAGAAGCATCCTTTGTTTCCCATTTGCAATTTCATTCTCAAGCCTAATTCTATAATGTTTAGCCTCTAAAATTCGTCCTCTTTTTTTTTCACTATCATAATCTATGGGGGATTTTGTTGAACTTCTTGTCTATTTTAGACTGAATTTTGGGGGAATTATTTATTGCAGGATGGGGCTGAAGCACCCTTCATTCACTTTTATACCTATTATTTCAGTCCTTGAGTCTTCTTCCTCCATGCTCTGCCTGTATTCTCCTAAGATTTGGGGCATGCCATAAGTGCAATTTGGTGGGGGGCCTACTAGGGCATCGTTTGAGGGTCCTGATCTAGATGGGGATTCTAGGTTTTTTGGTAGAACTATTCGATGGTCCTTTTCCTCTGTCTTGTCTACATTAGCCTCAACTTCGGCTAGGATTTCAAACTTATTGAAACTGGGTATCGAAGGGCTTACCTGAATATCCTGATCATTTTTGACTTGTTGCTTTCCTTTCTCCTTTTGCTGAGGTTGAGCTTCTTGCTCTTGGTGGTGTTGGTCATTCCTGACCAACTTGTAAACTCCTTTGCTTGGTGGGAGATGAGGTCCTTGGTTCCTTGAAAGCCCTCTTCCATTCGGCCCTCTCGCATCAAGTTTTTTTTGTGTTTCTTTGTTAACTTCCAGGCTTGGGCACTGATTCCTGAGGTGACCATAAGTTCTGCATTCCACACAAAAGATCGACTTGTTCTTGTATTCAACCAGTTGCCTTCTCAGGTATTCTCCATAACTGAGTTCCACGAAGGTTGGGAGCTCAGAATCCAGGTTCGCATTCACACATATCCTTGCATGTGTCATCCTTGACCTAGCCAAGGTAAAGTGGTTGATAACTACCAACTCCCCTATGGTTTTGGCGATCCCTCTTAAGAAATACTCATGGAAAAACTAGGTAGGAAGATTCGGGAGCCGAATCCAAATAGGAGTTATGTTAATGCTTTGCGTATCAGGATCAAAATCCTCTCCCTAGGATATAAGGAAGAGGTTGCGCCTTCCTAGGAACCATGGCCCTCCTGTTAATATGCAGTTCACATCTTCTTTATTGTTGAGCCGAATGATGAAAAAGCCCCTAGAGAGAATAACAATCTCCATGTTTCCTACTGTTCTCCACTTGGAAAAGGCCCAAGACCTTATGTTTTTTATGTCGGGCCTACTGCCCAAGAATTTCCCTATCAAGGAATGTGTTTCTAGAGACAAAAACAGTCCATGATGTTTGCTGGAACCCTTATTTTGTTATTTTATGGGATGAGGGGTGGGAGTAATTCAAAGAAATCACTCCTTTTGCCTTTAAGGGTCTCTGCGAACTATAATCCTTTTATGGGGCCTGCTGCTCCTAGTTGGATCCCTTTGTCAGGATCTATGTCGGGGGGATCAGTTCCCCGTACCTTGCCAACTTGCTCACGGATGAAAACCTGTCCATCCTTTGTCTCTTCAACACTCTTACCTGCCTTTGGATCCTTGCCTGTCACTTCCTGGTTGCTTTGTTCAAGGATCTCGCCCTCCACCGTCGTCCTTCCTCCTCTACTACCGCTACTCCATCACACCGTAAATATATACCTTTTTTACATTTGGGACAATCCAGACAAAACAAAATTCATTTTGAATGCAAACTATACAATGATATGTAAACTAGTTATGCTAACATTTTAGCAAGGAATCTAATGTAAGATTTGTTAAGAGAGACAAGAATAAAAAAAGTAAGATGATTTATCATCAAAATTAACAACAAAAGATGGAATGACAAGAGATGAGTTAGATTTGAGAGTTTCAATCAAGTTATTAAAAATAAATAAATGAAATAACACTTCTTAATTGGCAACTATAGAAACCATAAAATGCTTTGGCTTCATAGACATTAAAAACGTTATATTTTAACCTCAAAGTTAAGATAATTCACTTAAAAATTAAGCACTTATTACTTATATAACAAGACCTCTATGACTCTCAAACTTGAACATGAGCCTTTTTATAAGAGATGACCTAAACTTTCACAAATATATACTTAAATAACTAAATATTAGGTTCAAACCTTGGGGCATCCTGTTTGCAAAGGTAGTAGTTTGATTTGAATCCTTTGAATGCACACCAAACTGACGATGATGGTACGAACCCCGAACGACCAGTGGTTCCCTTTATGCCAAGTCAACAATAACGAAGGTAAAATATGTTTGGTGGGAGCAGCCCTTGTGGTTTGAACCCTGCGCTTGTGAGTCACTAAAAATAGTGTGGTTGTCGAACTCTCCTATGTAACCAAAAAAAAAAAAACTAAATATTATCCCAATGGAAACAATGCAGTGGTTAGGGCTTTGACCTCTTTTTGGGAGGTCCAAGGTTCAAAACATGGCATGTGTAATTTCTTGTGGTTTGAACTTTGATTCTTATATGTATCATGAAGAATTGCTTGTTTTCTCATATCTCATGATATAAAAAACTAAATATTGATTCTTGTTCATTACTATAACTAATTTAAAAATAAATAAATATAATCACATTTTTCTTAATAGATGACCTTTAAACTTAAAATTTGATTCTATAATAAAATCACCATAATCATATAAATCACAATTTTTCCATTAAAATTAAAAAAGCTGCTAGGATAAATTTTTCCATTAAAATTAGAGCAGCTACGAGGATAATTGTGGACAATAAAAGAAAATATAAAAAATACGTATAATTACAGAGTTTATTTTTCAACATAATACATGATTTTTTTTAAATAACATAAAACTATTAACATAAAAATAGTGTCTAATTCATAGAGATATAATAAAATTAACTAAGAGTGAAAATTTTGATTTCAAACTCATAAATAATTCTTAATATTTAAATTTTTTTCATACTATTAACTAAGATTTCAAACTTATAAATAAACCTCAATAATATCTAATAAGTGGTATGAACTCAACAATTCAATTATGTAACTTTCAAAGAGGAAAACTAGGCTTAAATTTGATCAAAACTCTACATACAAAATTGTGATTATGGGATATAATAGCAAAATACTAACAAAACTTGTATCTAAATTTAGATGTAAAGTCATCAAACTCATAACACCATTATTGATCAAGCCATATAATACAAAAATATTAATGAAACTTGGATTTAAATCTTAGACTTTATTTATAAAATTATCAAACTTTTATAATACTTTTATTGACAAGAATCTCATTAACTTTATCTTTATCAATCCTTATTAACAAGAATCTCATTAATTTTATCTTTACTTAAATTCTATAAACCCAACTATACAAAAAAAAAAAAAAAAACAGCTCCCTAAAGTGACCACACTTTACCCCACATACTCCTAGCCACCTAAAACCACAACACAAAAGGTCAATGGACCACCAGAACAAATCATAGATTTTAAACGTCTCATTATCCCAATTAGCTGACAAGAATGTCCACACATTTTCCCACCTGAACATAAAATTCGAACATAAAATTCAAATAAAAAATAAACATCCCATTCCCCATGACGTCCGTTGATATTCCCCGCGCGACCCGGGCGGTGGAGGACCCCTCCAAGTCCCCCGGATCCAACCGTCACCGTCGGATTCAAAGTCATATCCCCTTCGCCCCTCTCGGATCTTCTCGCCCCACTCACTGCAATAAACGGAGAAAGATCGGACCCCACGAGAAACTTAAATCTGCTTTATAATTAAAAAATATACTGCTCGTCTCCCTCGTACCCCCACCTCAGATCCAGCGACGAGCGTTCGCTCCGACGAGGAGCGGAGCTCAAAATAAATTAAAACGAATTAATTAAAGGGGGGTTTTATTATTAATGATATTTTTATTAGTTGGTCCCTTTTGTTTTGATCATGGCGAAAAAAGCGTGGGGTCCCGGCGCCTGGGCGGCGGAGGCCGAGCAGGCGGAGGAGGAGCGGCGCAACATGGAGGCAGGTGGCGGCGAAGCGGAGAGCTTTCCGAGCTTGGGGGAGGCGGCGGCACGGGTGGCGAAGCAGAAGAAGAAGAGCAAGGGCCAAACCCTAACGTACTCGGAGCTTATGACCGGGGTCTATGTGGGCCCCGGTGGCCGGAACCGAGCAGCGCCGACGGATTCCGCCGCCGCTGCGGCGGCGGGGCTCACGGTAGATGAGCGCCTGAAGCTGCCCACACGGCCGCGCGAGCGGTCGGAAGAAGAGGAGTTCGCCCCCGGGCGGCTCGGCGGTGGGTTTCGGGACTACGGGCGGAGCAGAGAGGTGGCGCCCCCCGGGCGTAGCTTTGGTGGGGAGAGCGGCGGCGGTGGAGGCGATTGGGGTTCGAGCAGGCGGCGCTCGTACGGTGGTGGCGGAGGATTAGGGTTTGAGGAGGAGAACGAGAGGAGTTTTGAGCTAGCGCCGTCGCGGGCAGACGTGGCGGACAGCTGGGCGGCGACGAAGAAGAGCCTTCCACCGCCGCGGGTTGACGTGGCGCCTCTGCCGCCGGCGGCGTCCAGAGCGGACGAGGTGGACAGTTGGAAGCGTGCGGTGCCGGCGCCGTCTACGCCCGAGCGGAGATACGGGTATGGTACTGAGGGGGAGCGGTGGGGAGGCGGAGGCGGCGGTGGGGGGAGGGAGCGGAATTGGGGTTTTAATAGGCCGAGGGTAGACTCTCCGGCGCCGCCACCGCTGCAGGTGGTGGCGGAAGGGCCGCCGAAGCCTAAGATTAATCCTTTTGGAGCTGCGAGGCCGAGAGAGGAGGTGTTGGCGGAGAAGGGGCATGATTGGAGGAGGTTGGATCTGGAGTTGGAGTTGAAGAGCTCATCGAGCCGGCCGACGAGCGCGCAGTCGAGCAGGCCGGGCAGCCGCCCAGGCAGCGGACAGTCTAGCAGGAGCCGGCCGCAGAGCCCCGGGCTGAATTCCCTGGCAGTTGGCGACGAGATTGGTGGTAGTGGAGGAGCGAGGGTGGCGGTGGCGGTGGCGGTGGCGGTGGCGAGGCCGAAGGTGAATCCGTTCGGCGATGCGAAGCCCCGGGAGGAGGTGCTGCAGGAGCGGGGCAAGGATTGGAAGAAGATAGATTTCGAGCTGGAGCATCGCAGTGTCGAGAGGTAAGCGATTGTGAATTTAAATTCTAGGGTTGTACGTGAGGGCGTTCTCTCTCTCTCTTAAAAATTTTAATTGGTTATATTGGGTTAAAATGGCCCCACTAACCTGTTGTGATGTATCGTCCTATTTGATAATGTTAGGGCTTACTCTTAAGTGACAGGTTACGATGCTTCTACACGCATAGGATTTCTTTGTAACTGTATTCTTTGATAGGAAAATGGAAGAAAGTTTAGAATTCTTAGCCGTTGTTGAATTAATACACCTTTTACAAGTATTGGGCTTGTGCTTTGTCCGATTTGAGTTGTAGGATTGTTGGTCGGGGTTTACTGTTGGGTGTATGATTTCCTTGCGTTTATATGCATAGGATTCTATTGTAGGATTTAGTGTTGCTGTAGGATTGTTTGTTAGGGCTTTACACCCTGGTGACAGGTTTCCTTGCTTTTATTGGGACAGGGTGTATTTTGTGACCATAATCTTTGTTAGTAAAATGTAACATCGTTTAGGACTCTAGAAATATGCATTCCATTTAACTGCCTTTCATCCGTGGCCTCTGTTGAATTAATGTACCTTCTGTCGTTATTGTGATTGATCTTTGTTTGATTTGAGTTGTAGGGTTGTTGGTTGTGGTTTACTATGGTTCCCTTGCTTTTATAGGATATGGGTTACCTGTGACCGTTTCCTTTCTTAGTAAAAATCTAAGATGGTCAAGAAGTATGTGTTATTTCTAATTTCTATTTTTTTTTCTTAGCCGTTGTTAAATTATTGTTCCTTTTGTAGGTACTGTACTTGTCCGATGTTCGATTTGAGTTGCAGGGTTTTTGGTTGAGGTTTTACTTTCAGGTGCATGGTTTCTTGCTTTTATAGGGATAGGGTTTATTTGTGACTGTATTCCTTGTTAGTAAAATGCAAGAGCGTGGGAATTCCTTTATAATGCATAATTGTCTAAAAATAAAATGCAAAGATTGTGTAAAGGTAGGAAATTCCTTTTTATTTTTTCTCATTCTTGTCCATTGTTGAATCAATCTCACTTTTATAGGGAGAGGGTTTCCATATAAGCTAAAATGTTTCCAATTATCTCTTAAATGTCTTTGGATTTACGTAAGTTGAAATCACAATCACATATAAATGTTTTTTTTTTTTTTGTTGGAAGATTTTAATATATTTTATAGTCAATGAAGATCTAAATTCTTGTATGGTTAATAGGAACAAAACTTGCTTATGAAATTTCAGGTTCTAGGAATAACATAAAATTAGAAGTAAATTTTCAGATAATTGATTAGGAGTATGGTTGGAAAACTTGCAGCTCATGATAAGCTCAGCACCCGAATTTTGGAGATTGTATTGGCCATTGTTGAGAAAATAGGAATTGGCATGGAAAAAGAATCGGAAAAAATCATGAATCGGCAAAAAAGGGGGAAAATCAACATAAAAAAAGAATTGGGAAAAATCAAGAATTGTCAAAAAAAAAAAAAAGAAAAAAAGGGAAAAATTGGCAAAAAAAAGCCCCTTGCAGAAAATGCAATTTTCATTGGGAAAAAGTTTTCTACATGCATATCACAGTTTTTTTGGAAAAAAATTGCAAAAACTGCTTTTTTTTTTAAATTGCAATTTTTTGAATTGGGATTCTGATGCAATTTGAATTGGCAACCCTGTTGAATCCAAAAAATTGGATTGGATTGCGATTAAATCCAAATTTTTGTAACTATGGTACTGACAACTTGGAAAAGCTTGGCAAAAACTCGACCAAAAAAAGGGAAATTTTTTCAATTAAAAAAATAACATTTTAAACTGTTAGGATTAGTTTACTCCAGCAATAAAGTAAATCAAATCATATTGCAGACATTAGGCTTGATAGAATAATCAAACCTAATATATAGGTTACAAAATAGGAATTTAACCATAGATCCAACATCTGCGCTAACAACCAACGTGATAGGCGCCTAACCTACTAACAACTAACTACGTAGTCAAATTGACTACGACTACTAACCAACTAGGTAGAATAGTTAAAAACAACCTAGTGGTAAAAAGTAATAAATTACTTTTTACCATACAGTACATAATTTCTACTAAAGTGAGAAATAGGTAAATATCCCAAATGATGGAATATTACTCTAACATCCCCCCTTATTACATTATTTGGGTAATACATACATATTCTCCTATACAACAATATTTGGGTAAAGTATATAACTGCCCCAATACAGTGGAAGAAAATGTTGATCTGCCGGTTCTTTGCTCTGTCACAGTGCTCTGGCTGCTCCTAAGCAAAAAGTGGGTCATTCCTCACTTTGTCTTCACACCAACGAATGTCCTTATAGTAATCACATCATCCAACCGAATTGCATGGGTAACCAGCTGCTGCAATCGCTAGGTGTAGTAGAATAGATCACTTCATACGAGGTTCATTCATTTACAATATGAGTTTGCAAAAGATAAGGTAGCTAAGGTGTCGGTCACTGCCGAAAATGCACCCTTATAAGTTCCCCCCTTCTCGTTGAAAAACATGTTGTAATTAATTTTTGAAAGAAGTGTGACTAAGGTGTCGGTCGCAACCGAAAATGCACCCTTATAAGTCTTCTTCTCTTTTTACAAAAATTGTGAAGAAAAGAAATGTATATCCCCCTTCAATTGCGAAAGATGTGCAACTTAAGAGTGTTGTGAAGGATTTTACAAATATTGCCTCCTAGGCAATTTTACACCACAAAAGTCTCTTCTTTTGTTACAAGAACTTCAAACATTGAGAATTTGCTATCTATGAAGCCTAAAAAGAGATACAATCACCCCTTATTGCAAGTACTTCAAACAAAAACTTATGCTATTTATGAAGCCTAAAAAAGAGAGAGGAAAATGGTGCTTTGCCCATGGTGACAAATGTGTGTTCCCTCTACAATACTGTTTTAGCAATGAGCACTCTGTGTGCTTTTTCTGAACCAGAATCAGAATCGGAACTAGACACTTCACTAGCAATATTGCCTTTGTTTTGCTTCTGTGTTGTGCCTTTATCTTTCTTGTTTTGCTTGTTTTTGAACCAACACCGATTGGTGTCATGGTTGTCCTTTTTACAATACGAGCAAAACCTCTTTTGAGATTTCTTTCCCTTACCTTTTGAAGATGATCCCCCCTTTTGAAAGTTTTCTTTCTTCTTATCACCCTTATAGTTTGAATAAAGTGCATTGTTCGACACTTCATCATTTTGGAGTTGGTTTGCTTCCTCAGTTTGAAGCAAATTGACTAACTCCACAAAGGTGACAACTCTTTGTGAAACATTAAGGGATGTAATCAACATTTTGTAGGATTCGGGAAGAGCTCTCAAAATTACTGAAGTCAAAATGGTGTCTTCTACTTTGGCCCCTAAAGCATTAAGCTTAGACTTTAGATCTGCCACTCTGTAGAGGAATAGTTCTACTGATTCACCTGACTTCATATGGAGTGTATGAAGTTGTGTTTGAAGGTTTAGAACAGTTGATTGATTCTTGCCTTCAAAAATGGTACTAAGTGCATCCCATGCAGCTTTACCAATTTTAGCTTCACTTATGTGAGGTTGGATCTCATCGGTAGTTGCAAGGAGTATCAACATGAGAAGACGATTGTTCTTTTTGTCCCATGCTTTTTGATCTACTCCTGGTGATGCGGGTCTTGTTTCGATTGCCATCAACTAAATCCCACATGTCCTCTACAGTCAAGATGGCTTTCATCTTAGTTTTCCATGTTGAATAGTTAGGACCCTTTAGCAATTGTGTATCACTTAAGTATTTATTGATAGTTGCCATGATGAAGGTCCTACAATTTGAACTAAGATGATCTTTCTTTCACTCTTAAGTGATATTTAATGGCACCTGCCTGAAAATTCTCTTGAAGAGAGATAATCAGTTGGAGGAAATTAAGCCAAACAAATAAGAGATGAAAGATAATTCACTCAAAAAGATATTTAATGGCACCTGCCTGAAAATCCTCTTGAATAGGGATAATCAGTTTGAGGAAATTAAGCCAAACAAATAGAGTGAATTAGGGGTTTTTGTTTGTAGGAGAGAATATCAAGTGAATATTGGCTTTAAATCCGTGCAAGGATTTACACAAATTTGTGAAATTTTGAGGTATGGAGTGTTCTTGATTCTATGACTTATAGTTGCAAAAAGAAATGATGCAACAATCAAACAAGAATGACCTCAAAATTCTTATCACCTAGGTGTCGGATGCAACCGAAAATGCACCTAATTTGCCAATGAAGGTGTCGAGTAAAATCGAAAATGCACCTTTTAATTTTTGCAACAAAATGTGTATTTGTGTTGTGCAAAAAAAATGATATTTTATGTCTCCTCCTTGTTTACAATTTTGCAAAAGAAGTACAATGTTGTCTTCCCCCCTTAATTTTGCAAAATTTACAAATCGAGCACTCCTTCCAAGACAAGTCGACACACGACCCACGTTTGGAAGGCTTCCAGAACTAGTCGACACACGACCCAGTTTTGATGGACCCAAAGCTTCAAGTCTTCTCAATGTTTGCAAAAAAAATGTGCAATTTGATGTCTTATATCTCCTTGGAGAAAACACATGCACTCTTGGTCTTTGAAATTCACAAAATTGGAAGTCTCCTTGTGTTATAATTTTGCAATCAAATATTGGCTCCTTTTATGTTGCAAGATTAACAAGGTTGAGAAGAAATGAGGGTTTTCTAATTTGCAAAAAAATATGCTCTTCTATGTCTTATATCTCCTTTTGGGTGAGAAAACAAAAGCACTATTTATGTTGATATTGCAAAATTAACCTCCTTCCTTCTTTAATTTCAATTTGCAAAAGTTAAAAAAAAAAACTAATTTAAAACATTTTGAATTAATAATAAAAAAATATAATAAATGTTTTAATTAAACCAAAAAAAATTGATTTAAAAAAAATTATTAAATTTTTAAATTATTAAAAAAAATATTAAAAAAATATGGATTTTAAATAAACTTTATACAAAATAAAATTAAAAAATACCTTAGTTTGCATTGGCGGGCGGCTTTATGTGTTCGTGCAGGCGGCAAAAGAAGTTTCGGCCCCGACGGGGGTCGAACTCCCGACCTCTGTCGCCTCCGCGATTCGGCCTTGGGGGTCGAACTCCCGACCTCCTGTCGGGAGCCTTAGCTCCTTTGCCAGTCGGCTAGCCCGGCTGGTATCGAAGCGGGCCGCCTTCTATTTGAAGGCGTGCTCACAGGCAATGAAAAAAAACGGGATATTAATCCCACATTGCTCCCGCGAGTTGACTGCCTTCGGGCAGTCCGAGTCATCCGCCATCCTTTTGCCACGTAGACCAGTTAACCGACGCCACGTCAGCGTCCAACAGATCACTCTCCCCGTCACGTCGGAGTAACCAGATCCCGCCACGTGTCCGCTTAGAGCCCAGTCAGCATAGCCACGTATCTTGCCACGTGTTCGCCTAGAGCCCAGTCAACATAGCCACGTCAGCGCATCCAACTGGATTGCCACGTCACCCGAGTCCGCCTAGGCGATAGGTCAGCAGTCAGCCCAGTCAGCGATGTAGGTGGCAGGGTCACGTGTCGATCTGGCATGCGGTCTGAGTCAGCGCCTCGGGATCTGTGCCTGAGCGCGCGTGGATCCTGCCATTTCCCGATCGTCGGATTCTGTTCGACGGAATTTGCTTGTTGCTGCAGTCCGTCGGATTCCGATCGGGATCTCCGAGGTGCCGACTCCCGGTCGCGATCTGGCCGATGGCCGGATTGTGTCGACTCCCGGTCGCGATCTGGCCGATCGCCGGAGTCTGGCCCTCTCCCGGTCGCGATTGGGCCTTTGCGACGTGTGCGGGCCTTGTGGGCCTGCGCGACGAGTACGGGTTCGCCCCTATGGGCCTGGAACGCACGTGGGGGCTGGCCGACAACTCCAGCGAGCCTCTCCAGCTCAGGCAAAACCCTCGGGATGCGTGCAAAATGTGAGCAGGTTCCAGCAAAATTCAGCAACATGGCGCCCAACGACGAAGTCTGCAGCCCAGGTCAAATGGAGCGAGCATCGCTCACCTTGCCCATCCCCTCAGCGAATGATACCAATGTTAGGATTAGTTTACTCCAGCAATAAAGTAAATCAAATCATATTGCAGACATTAGGCTTGATAGAATAATCAAACCTAATATATAGGTTACAAAATAGGAATTTAACCATAGATCCAACATCTGCGCTAACAACCAACGTGATAGGCGCCTAACCTACTAACAGCTAACTACGTAGTCAAATTGACTACGACTACTAACCAACTAGGTAGAATAGTTAAAAACAACCTAGTGGTAAAAAGTAATAAATTACTTTTTACCATACAGTACATAATTTCTACTAAAGTGAGAAATAGGTAAATATCCCAAATGATGGAATATTACTCTAACATAAACAACAATTGGAGAGCCAGAATTTATATTAGATATTCATAAAAAAAAGAACAATTACAGTTTATGATCATTAAATCCAATCAAATATATCACAGTATCATATGAATGCAAAATATCCAAGTATAAAACAGTTTTTAAACTGCTTTTTGTTTTCCCTGCCCTTCCCTCAAACTAGGTGGTTGGCCTTGGATCTGAACAGGCGATTGAATTGGAGGCTCTTCAATCACGTGATCATCATGGTATATCTCTTGCCAATCCTCTCAAATGTTCCAATTTTTCAGCAAGTGCCTTGAAAAATGAACAAGCTTCTAATGAAACTTACTCCCACCCTTAGCTTTTTATTCCCTTTCTTTTGCCATTGTTCATTTTATTTCAATTTTACCAAATTTAAATTCTCTTTGTTTTAAATTAGGAAGAGATGACAAGTAGAATTTGTTTGGTATAATAATAAAAGAATGGCGATCAACATTTGACATACTAGATTTTTAATGAAATGCAGTTACAAATATTTTGCCTATTTCATTAATTAGTCTCTTTCCCCAAGGGTAGATGAGACTATCAAGAGATCTCTATATTTTTATCGCATTTAAGAACTTAAGCTTAACATAAATACCATGGTCACTTTCTTAGAGATTCATGTGGATGCAGTTGAATTTCGAAACTCCTCTAAACATAGAAAACACATAGTTTTCAAAATTTTAAATAATGGAACTCAATAAAAATTTGTTTCACAGCCAAAGAGAAGAAATAAATGAAAAAATAGGTCAAATGGCCTTTTAAAAACTTAGTTAGCCTACTATATTTTGCTAACTGCGTGAGTTCTGCTAAGTCCTGTGAGAAAACAACAAGAATGAGATATTGTCGTGAATTGATGATTTTCTTGGCACTGCGAGAAAAAAACTTGTCACCCGCAATTTCTAATAAGGTTCGTGGGAAACCAATGATTTTTCCAACCATGATGAGGAGCATATGGGTTGCCATATTTCAATAGCTATTCTTTCGTCAATAATAATCATAGGTCTAATAATCATTTTCTAAGAAAAAGTCCACACGTCATTTCTAATAAGCAAAGAGGATTTTTAATGAAATGCAGTTACAAATATTTTGCCTATTTCATTAATTAGTCTCTTTCCCCAAGGGTAGATGAGACTATCAAGAGATCTCTATATTTTTATCGCATTTAAGAACTTAAGCTTAACATAAATACCATGGTCACTTTCTTAGAGATTCATGTGGATGCAGTTGAATTTCGAAACTCCTCTAAACATAGAAAACACATAGTTTTCAAAATTTTAAATAATGGAACTCAATAAAAATTTGTTTCACAGCCAAAGAGAAGAAATAAATGAAAAAATAGGTCAAATGGCCTTTTAAAAACTTAGTTAGCCTACTATATTTTGCTAACTGCGTGAGTTCTGCTAAGTCCTGTGAGAAAACAACAAGAATGAGATATTGTCGTGAATTGATGATTTTCTTGGCACTGCGAGAAAAAAACTTGTCACCCGCAATTTCTAATAAGGTTCGTGGGAAACCAATGATTTTTCCAACCATGATGAGGAGCATATGGGTTGCCATATTTCAATAGCTATTCTTTCGTCAATAATAATCCTAGGTCTAATAATCATTTTCTAAGAAAAAGTCCACACGTCATTTCTAATAAGCAAAGAGGATTGCTAATTATATCAGATGTTCCAAGGTATACGATTGCTTGATAGGACCTGGCCCTCCATGGATTTGTGCAAAATTGCTTGCTTCTTTTGCTCACTCTTAGGATATTCTTTTTTTGGTCAGCAAATAGAGCCTTTCTAGTTGCGGACTCGTGTTAGAAAGGTTATAAAGATATGACTCCATCCTCATGAAGGAGAAAAGGACATATTCTTCCTTACTACTTTTTTCCATAAAAATGGGTAGGGAACTACCTACCTACCAAATTTTTGTAGGACTCATTTTAAGATCTCTTTTTGATGCAAATGCAACTAGGATGGTAAGCTTGGATCTTACGACATTGACGACCAAGGTATCCAAATTTGGTAGCATTGGCCACCTTGGTATCCAGATGTGGAAGCATTAACCACCTAGGTATCCAGATGTGGCAGCCAACATTAACCACCTAGGTATCCAGAATTGGCAACATTGACCACCAAGGTCCAGATTTGGCCCCCTTCCCTTTTATGAGAGCCCTTACTAGTACCAAGAGAGTCGCCCTTGCTTCTAATTTTCCTATCGCTTTTTGCTGAGCACCCAGCCTTATATTATAGATTAAGTGATCTAGTGACCTGCATGAGGTGTGCAAAAGTAGGCTCAAGCTGGTTAGTCATATTATAGTGTAAACTGCCTAGTGATCTACAAGAGGTGTAATGGTATCCACGTTTGGCCTCTTTCCATTCTTGAGACCCCTTACTAGTACGAAGAGAACCATCTTTGCTTCTAATTTTCCCATTGCTTTTTGCTGAGCACCCAACCTCACATTATAGAGTAAGCGAACCAGCAACCCGAAAGAGGTGGACAAAGGTAGGTTCAAAGCGGTTAGTCATAATATGGAAAGTTATGCCCTAGGATCTATGCCATGTGTGTTTGCATGTTGAGCCTACAAATTAGTGGAAAGGAAAAATTGCAAGTGGAGAGCATGCTCGCAAGAGCAAAACACAATTTAACTTATTTAAGAACTTGATCTTTTTTAGGTCATTTATGCAATAATTGGTTCCTATACTTTCCTCAAGGACTCGCTAAAAGAAAGCACATAAATAAGTGGGTGTGCATATAGCCTAGTTGGTGGAGCAAATGAATATATATGCTCAAACTTGTCGACCCAATATATTTTTTAACAACTTTGGCCCACTATACCATGGAATGCCTTTACTTCTCCATTCCAACCTTTATTTTAAAACCTCAAAATCCAATTGAAACAATGTTCCCTCTCTTAATTAGGGGTGATTCAAGCTTTCAAACCCCTATTTGTTTGCATTTAATCTCTTTGATTAGTAAATTGTTTAACTCCATGTGGTTTTGATCCCTATGGGGTTTAGTAGGTTACCAATTCTTGCTCCTCATAATATTTTTGGTCTTTGCTTATTATTTGTTCATCAATTCCCTAAAACACTTATTAGGGTTTAGTAATGGAAAGTTCTGTGATTTTCCCTATTCATATTGATTACAAAAGGACAAACACTTCTTTAGTTTATTAAGACTTTTGATGGCCGTATATGTGTTACACTAGGCTCCCTTCTTTGACCTGTCCCCAATTTGTTGATGACTCACTCCTTATGGGTTGATTGTTTATATGTGAAGTACAATTCTTCATGAAGGTGTTGGAGCCCTTGTCAAAAGCATTTGAGCCTCTAATAAATGCTTTTGAAGTCTAGGTTATTTTTCTATAACATTGATTTTGTTTTGCAAATGAAAATACATTACATTATAAGATTCTAGTCAAGGTCAAATCTCCCCCAAATATCTTCTGATTACAAAAGGACAAACACTTCTTTAGTTTAGTAAGACTTTTGATGGCCCTATATATGTTACACTAGGCTCTCTTCTTTGACCCATCCCCAATTTGTTGATGACTCACACCTTATGGGTTTATTGTTTATATGTGAAGTACTCTTCTTAATGAAGGTCTTGGATCACTTGTCAAAAGCATTTGAGCCTTTAATAAATGCTTTTAAAGTCTACGCTATTTTTCTATAACATTGTTTTTGTTTTGCAAAGGAAAAAAATTACATTTTAAGATTCTAGTCTCACTCCTTATGGGTTGATTGTTTATATGTGAAGTACAATTCTTAATGAAGGTCTTGGATCCCTTGTCAAAAGCATTTGAGCCTCTAATAAATGCTTTTAGAGTCTACGTTATTTTTCTATAACATTGTTTTTGTTTTGCAAAGGAAAAAAATTACATTATAAGATTCTAGTCAAGATCAAATCCTCCTCCCCCCCCCCTCCCCAAATATCTTGGGCTGAAGATGTTTTCGAAATCCTATCAAACTACATATTGGAACTATCTCCTAGATCACATTCACCTAAAAGTTTAGAACTAGACCTTACGGCGGTGGTTATATAAGGTAGGTAGGAAGGATGACATTGGATATGGTTATTATGTCAATTGGGATCGGGACTCAGATTTTTAAAAAGTTGGCCATTTTTTGAAAAAATCACCAAAAAACCAGGAAGCATGATTTTTCCAAAAAATTGGGCAGCATGGGATAGGGTTGGGAAATGTGATAAAATGTTTTTTTTTTTCATTTTGCTTCTTGAAAAGTGGAGAGAGAGCTCTGCGTACCTCCTACCACAAAAACATTATCATTATTAATTTATTATGCTTAGTGGGCAAGCCTAATAGGAGATCCATGAAAACTAACCTAATAGGCTTAGCTGGTGCTTGTGGTAGACTATGAATCCTTGGAAACTAGTTCTCAAGGGTTAGTTGGTATTGGTAGTAAAGTACACATATGCAGATTCTTGTTTGGATACTTGGCAATGGCATAGGTAGTACAGGATTTGATGTTCTTGCTGATTTCATTCTAAGTCTTCAGGCAAAAGAAATATTTATGCAAAATTTCCAAGGTCCTGACTCCTATCTATACCAAAATGCCTTAGTGCTTTGTTAGAAAAAATCGAATACTTGATTGATTTATTCCAAGGATCAACTTTGTATAAATAACAAAGTTGAGCATTGAGAGTCGTTGGATTACAACAAGTCATCAAACCTGATGAAGACACCACTGAGAGTTCTCCTGACACATGGAGGAGTGGAAACTCAAGTGTGTCTATCCTAGTAGAACTTAAGAGAATATTCACTTATTCTAACACCTCCCCTTAAGTTATACTAGGGGAGGTTTGTACAAATGAGTCCCGACAACAAGGCCTGATGAGGTACTCATGTACAATGACTTCTTTTTTGAAGAGATGGTAAAAACCCAATGGGAAAAACCATCAATCAAAAAGGAAGTAAGAGGCTTGTCTTTGGATGGCAAAGATTGTCCTCTTAATACAATAAGAAAGATGAGTCCCGACAACAAGCCCTGACGAGGTACTCATGTACAATGACTTCTTTTTTGAAGAGATGGTAAAAACCCAATGGAAAAAACCATCAATCAAAAAAGGAAGTAAGAGGCTTGTCTTCGGATGGCAAAGATTGTCCTCTTAATACAATAAGAAAGATGAGTCCCGATAGCATGGCCTGATGAGGTACTCATTTACAATATATAGTTGGTGAAAAAACCCCTTGGGGAAAACCAACTATCACAAGAAAAGAGGCTTGTCTTCGGATGGCGAAGATTGTCCTCTTATTACAAAAGAATGATGAGTCCCAACAACTTGGCCTGATTAGGTACTCATATACAATATATAGATGGTGAAAAAACCCCTTTGGGGAAAACCAACTATCACAAGAAAAGAGGCTTGTCTTCGGATGGCGAAGATTGTCCTCTTACTACAAAAGAATGATGAGTCTCGGCAACTTGGCCTGATTAGGTACTCATATACAATATATAGATGGTGAAAAACCCCTTTGGGAAAAACCAACTATCACAAGAAAAGAGGCTTGTCTTCGGATGGCGAAGATTGTCCTCTTATTACAAAAAGAATGATGAGTCCCGACAACTTGGCCTGATTAGGTACTCATATACAAAGTATAGATGGTGAAAAAACCCCCTTGGGGAAAAACCAACTATCATAAGAAGAGAGGCTTGTCTTCATATGGCGAAGATTGTCCTCTTATACAAAAGGAAAGATGAGTCCCGACAACTTGGCCTGATTAGGTACTCATATACAATATATAGATGGTGAAAAAACCCCTTTGGGGAAAAACCATCTGTCACAAAAACATATCCAAGATAGAGGTATGTCTTCGGATGGTGAAGATTGTCCTCATAAAATACATGTTGTTGGAGAGATGATAAAAAAACCACAAGGGAAAAAACCATTCTCCAAACAATATAATGAGAGGTGGAAGACCTTTGTGTCAATGCAGCTGTATTACTCCAAGTTTCCCTACAATTGAATGTAATGTGGAGAAGGAAATGTTTTGGTGAAGATGTCTGCAATTTTCAGTTGGAATATAGTCCAAGTGTATTTCTCCTCTTTGAATATGCTGCTGAATGAAGTGCTTCTAAGAATAAGAAGAAGAGACATGTCTTCGGATAGCGAAGATTGTCCTGTAGAAGAATGTGAGAGAGGTGAAAAAACTCTGTGCACCAAGACACTTTAACACCTTCCCTTAAGTGATAGTAGGGGTAGTGAAAAAGGAATGAACAATATGTGGCATACCCGCAGAAGATGAGTCCCGACACCAAGGCCTGATAAGGTACTCATGTACAATAGAGATGGTATAGCCACATAAATGAGTCCCGACAACAAGGCCTGATAAGGTACTCATTTACAATATGTGATCAAAAGAATAAAGATCACTAAAGAAAAATCCCCTAAAACCAAAGTGTCTCACAAAAAGGAGTGTGAAGATAGGAGGGAGAAAGAACCACAAAAATTGCAAGGGTAGTCCAAAAATGACTCCACAAGCATGAGTATGTGGTTTCCACCTATATGAACACAATGGGCTGATAACAAGGTCCAAAACTTGTGGACAACCAGCAAAACAAGGGAAATGGTAGAAAACCTCAAGGGGAAACCACCTGTCAGAATAGAAGAATAAGGAAGATGTGCATGGAGGATTGAGAGGAAGGAATATGTCCTCTTCAACCCTCCCTAGGACAACTTCCATTAAGAAGCCTGCAATGGACCCATCAGATGTCTCGAAAAAGTAGAGACTTGTTGTAGAAATGAAGTCATACTCCCAGACTAGTGCTTGTGAACCTTGAAAAATGGTCACTAGTAAAAATCCCTTGAAACCAAAGTGTCTCACAAAAGGGAATGTGAAGATAGGATGGATAAAGAACCACAAAAACTGCAAGGTGAAGATGTCTGAAATTTTCAGTTGGAATATAGTCCAAGTGTATTTCTCCTTTTTGAATATGCTGCTGAATGAAGTGCTTCTAAGGATAAGAAGAAGAGGCATGTCTTCGGATGGCAAAGATTGTCCTCTAGAAGAATGAGAGAGGTGAAAAAACTCTGTGCACCAAGATACTTTAACACCCCCCCTTAAGTGATAGTAGGGGTAAGTGAAAAAGGAATAAACAATATGTGGCATATCCACAGAAGATGAGTCTCGACACCAAGGCCTGATAAGGTACTCATGTACAATAGAGATGGTATAGCCACAGAAATGAGTCCCAACAGCAAGGCCTGATAAGGTACTCATTTACAATATGTGATCAAAAGAATAAATATCACTAAAGAAAAATCCCCTAAAACCAAAGTGTCTCACAAAAAGGAGTGTGAAGATAGGAGGGAGAAAGAACCACAAAAATCGCAAGGGTAGTCCAAAAATGACTCCACAAGCATGAGTACGTGGTTTCCACCTTTATAAACGCAAAATGGGCTGATAACAAGGTCCAAAACTTGTGGACAACCAGCAAAACAAGGGAAATGGTAGAAAACCTCAAGGGGGAAACCACCTGCTAGAATAGAAGAATAAGGAAGATGTGCATGGAGGATTGAGAGGAAGGAATATGTCCTCTTCAACCCCCCCTTAGGACAACTTCCATTAAGAAGCCTGTAATGGACCCATCAAATGTCTCGAAAAATTAGAGACTTGTTGCAGAAATGAAGTCATACTCCCAGACTAGTGCTTGTGAACCATGAAAAAAGGTCACTAGTAAAATCCCTTGAAACCAAAGTGTCTCACAAAAAGGAATGTGAAGATAGGATGGATAAAGAACCACAAAAACTGCAAGGGATGTCCAAATTGACTCTGCAAGCATAAGTAGTGGTATCCACCTGTATGACACAATGGGCTGAATAACATGTTCCAAAAAGGAGTGGACAAACAACAAAACAAGGGGTATTTCCTCAAGTATGAGTCCCGACAACAAGGCCTGATTAGGTACCCATGTACAATATGTGATCTTAAAAGAAGAAATATCACTAAGGAAAAATCCCCCCTAAAACCATAGTGTCTCACAAGAAAGGGTGAGAAGATAGGATGGAAAAAGAAGCACCACTATCGCAAGGGTAGTCCAAAATGACTCCTCAAGCACAAATATGTGATGTCCACCTATTTGAACACAATGGGCTGTTTAACTAGGTCCAAAACAAGGGAAGATAAAATGCTGGGAGTGTCGGGTTCAACCGAGAATGCACTATCGAGAGTTTCTGCAAGGTTTGTTTTTATGCATTACAAGAGTTTGAAGAAACAAAATAGAACTGATTTAAAATTTTGGGTTTTTATAAGGAGTGAGAGGATAAATTGTATTCATTGAATTCATTTTGAAATTAACCCAAAGTTCCCCCCTTTAATTTTAATATAGAGAATGCAATGGATATTAGTTATTAGAAGCCCGGAGGAAAAAGTAAATTGCTTAAAAATATCCGCCCTAACAAGAGGCAGAGTATAAGAAATTTTGAGGATAATTGATATTTAATGAGGTTAATGAGAAAAAAAAATGCCAAAGCGTTTAGGAAACACGAAATAACTCAAAATACCCACCCTAACTAGAGGGAAACTATAAATATTTTGAGTAGATTTGATATTAAGAATGTTTTAAAGAGAACAAATATGCCATTTTATATAAGTTATTTAGGATGTCCAATATGGGTGAGTGGTGATATAAAATATTTGTACTTTTTAGAAAGATTAATTTAATTTTAGAATGATTAACAATTTTAAGAAAGAGATATTTATTATTATTATTATTATTTTTTATTTTAAGAATATGAAGTAATAAGATTCTCTTTTGCCAATGATACTTTATCTAAAAATTAAATTGAACAGACTTAGATAAAAAAAAAAGAAATAATAAAATAGATTTATTTTATTATTTTCTTTAATATTTTTAGGAATGTTAATAATACCCCCTTTTCTTTTAATGTAGAATATATCTCTTACAAAAGAAATGTTTACTTTTCTTTAAAATATCTTTATAATAAAGTAAAGAACTTATTGGAAAAGAAAAATTAAATTGAGAAATTTAGATGTTAATATAAATATTTGCTTAATGAAATTATTAAAGAAAGAGTAAAATAAATATATTTTAGTAAGTTCTTTAATTTGTTAAGGATTGAAATTTTTTATCAATACCTTATTAATATCAAGCAAAAAATATAAACAAAATAAATTGTAACAATATAAAGTCAAAATAAAGTAGGCAAAAAAAACGCAATGACAACCCCCCATTCTAAGATAGGTGCATAAAAGGCACCTATAAACCCCCCCAGAATTTTATTATAATTTTTACAGTTCTCTTTTGATCTTCGGGCCAAAATCCGGCGTCACAGCTTCATCTCCTCTGCTGTAACAGCCTATCGCAGCGCCAAATGCTGCTTGAACAGTGGAACATTATATCATGTCAAAACAATACTATCATAACAATGCATCAATCATGCACGTCCTGCCTGCTGCGGTTTCAAGGACCTGTTAACACTGCTCGGTCCTCTCTCTCGGGTTAACAGTGCATCATCTAAATCATGGACAACAGTCCTCATTCGGCAACCTGCAGCAATGATGTCACTGATTCCTCCAAATTGAAATGAAAGGAATTAAAAAAAATTGAAGGCTTTATAAAATGTTTGTCTGCCACACAGTCGTTTTCGCTTGTTCTCGACACGCCAACGTGATGTCCTCGGCCAAGGTCGCGAAACCGTCACTGCAAAAACAAAATTCGGGAATGCGAAGAAGCGAGAATACCCACTGTGGCTTGCCATCGATATACTGCGGACCACCACAGGACCAATATTAAAAAAAAACTGCTCTCAGCAATGTCGCATTGTTCAGGGACACCATTAGAGAATCCTTAAGAGGAGATAATCGGAATCTGAATCTGAAAAACTTGCAGTTGCCATAGAAAGAATTTTTTTTTTTTTTTTATGGCTACTATGACATGCTTCTGACGGCAACAAAGTAAAAATTTATTTATCCTCATCTCCAATAGATCCTACGAATGTCTCACAAGCGAGTGATCGGGCAAAATAGAGCACGCCGAATACTGTTCCATTGCAGAGCAACGCCGTGAAACATTACTTCGACTGTGATCAAAATTGAATCCGCCTTTCAAAATGTGAGCTGCGTTTTGGTTATCCTCATGTGCAGCGCTACCAAAACATTCTGGCCGCAATATAATAGCACATGGGCAGCATCGAAACTATTATTGATTGTCAGGAAAAAAAAAACTTTCATGAGCCCTTTTTTGTCCTCATTCGAGCAATGTGTCCTCCTTTACGAACTCTCCTCGAAAGAAAACCTATTAATATTGAATGCATATGGACTTAGAGAGCCTGCTATCTGCACTTTAGAGAGCCTAGCATCCCAGAAAACATTATGCCAACACCCAGTTAAACTTACAGCAAAACAATGAGTGGAGCATCACAAGTGGTAGACCTACATGCATAACCTCGTACAACAGCTTTGTTCAGAATTAAAATTTGACAGCTAGGCAACCTGACCTATCAAAATGCAGTCGCTCTTCACCATGGTGCTACTTTGCATAGCCAAGATTCTCAAGCCGGATTGGAGCACATCGACAGGCGGGTCCAAATATATTTCAATAAAAATTTTTGCCTTCGCTCTCCCGATCACCTTCGTTGATTGTTGCAAAAATTATCGCCTTGATTACACTGCGCCACATAACAAGATTTTAAATATCCACCATTATTTATCTGCAGCACACTTCCACCAACCGGATTGCTGTAGCACTCGACACCAAACATTGTAACTGCTATGGGCACTGATGCGTTGAAAAAACTCCATCGTGCACTACAATCGATAAAAAAAATTAGCATCGGCAACATCGGGGGAGCGAAGGAAAAAACGTCCTCTTGCTCTAATTCATCTCTCTGCTTGGACCAGGGTGTGCCACGTTGATCACTTCGGCCAAGATCGATTTGCGGAGAGGCATTTGCCCATGATTGACGACTGGACGGTATTTGCGGATGGTTTTGATCTGCCTGAGATCGATGTCGGAGATACCAACAGTAGTCGCGTATGTTTCGCCGGAGTTGCTCACAATAACGTGGGTGTGACAATGCATGGGTAAATGGTAGACTCAGTTGACGGTTGGATGTCGGGCCCAATACGTGTTATAGTCTTCATGTCCACTACGGATATCAACACAAAATACTCCTTCGCAGGTTGTGCTCATAAATTTGAAGCTCGGCTTTGGTGGCACGGGCATCATTTGCCATCATCAAGTAGTCACAAACGACTACCAACATGTTCTAAAAAATTGCATTGATTAACGGGAATCAATCTGGCGCTCTCCCAATAGCCCAACAATTGCCGGAAATACTGGCGCAACATCTGATTTTGAATCAATCATCTGCTAAATCCGTGTGCGACTCAAAGAAATACAAATATTTTTCAACCAACAATTAACGCCACTTTGTCCTGACAAATTAATTTATGGACGTTGCAGAAGCAAATATGGTGGACAACGTACAATTGAAGTCCACCGATAAGATCTAGGTTAGTATTGAGTTGAAGTCTACTGTTGAAGTCTTGGAGCATGCAGTGCAAAGGCAGTGCATAGATTAATCTAGTGGAGTGCAAAAAAGGCCAGAAATGGAGATCCAGATTCTGTAGCTGCACCAACAGATGCCCGCGGCGGAGCCAACGCAATACACGTTTACACAAGCCATGAGATGCAAACAAATGAAGTCAGGCGGTGAGCAAGTCGCCAATAACTGTGCGAAGATTGAGATTTGGGAATGGCCGTAGGTTTAGATCGTGCTCCCAAGTCACCAAAATTTCAGACTTAATTGCCACAGCCTGGTGGAAAGCATTGGCATCGTCCACCTGCAAACTATCCTCCATTATACGCCATTAGCCCAACACGATCAGAATAGATATCCGATTTGAAGACGGTGAATACCCGCAAAGAGCCTCTAACCGTTCTGGAGCTAATAGAAACAGTAGTGCAATGCCTCTTCTCGATTTGTGAAGGATCTGGCAAGATGCACAAAAAAAGGCATTGTGCACCCTACGCTGATCCAAAAGATGCCGCGAGTTCTCCTGTACGATTTTGCAGTGAATGGTAACAAATACAGAGCTGGATCCGTCTGTGCTACCACTTCCGATGCTAGTGCCAACCACGTTTCCACTAAAACTGCAACGACTACACCAAAAATGTATCTGCAAGACCACAAAAAACTTGAAAAACCAAAAAAACTTCCCAAACTAAAATTTTAACCATCTGGTTTCTAATCCATCAAAATATGGAGAGCATACTCCCTCGGTAAAAAAATAGGGGAAAAAGAAGGAAAAAGAGGGGGATTTTTATGAGGGAAATCCCCCCATGAGAGAAATCCTCTCTCAGGTACACAGGGCAGGGAAAGCCCGCTCTGATACCATGTTAGAAAAAATAGAATACTTCATTGATTTATTCCAAGGATCAACTTTGTATAAATAACAAAGTTGATCATTGAGAGCCATTGGATTACAACAACTCATCAAACCTGATGAAGACACCACTGAGAGTTCTCTTGACACATGGAGGAGTGGAAACTCAAGTGTGTCTATCCTAGTAGAACTTAAGAGAATATTCACTTATTCTAACATGCTTGACATAGTCTGCCTACCAATTCATCTTTTGGCACTCACAAGGTGACACAAAAAGGTACCCCAAATGGTAGAGTCATCCATTCTGTAGATAAAAATTAGAAACCTACTTATGAAGAATTTAATGTGTGTTTTTGAAGTTGAGGTCACCTTTATACAATTAGGCCAAGTGGATGCCCACTTGAAACAAGGATGGCAATGAGTGTTGCAGTTGGACATTGGATTGGACAATTGGCAATTGAAATAGCACGAACCTTGTTGTGTTTGATAGTCAAATAAAATTGCTAGATTACTTTTGATGATTCTCATTTAGCAAATTTCTTTGCGTTTGCAAGAATTGAAAGGGTCTTTGTTTAATGTTGAATGATGGTTAGTCTCTATATTATGTTGGTATTACTTCTAAACTGATTCATTGAATAACCTTTTGTGGCAGGCAACAAGATGCCAATGCTGACTGAGGACTACATTGAGTGTGTATCGTAAAGCATCAGTCTTAATTTCAAATGGTTGTTGCATGTTTGGTAGAGCAAGAATTGGCATTGAACAAAGATGTTGGTTCAACTCTTCATAGTGATATGGATGAAAAAAGTTTATTTTCAATGAAAAATTGCATTATTTTATTTATTTAATTTTGCAAGTTTTTGCTGAGTCTCTATTTTTTCGGACTCTTTTGCCTTTCTGATTCCAAGCAGATTCCAATTTTCTCAGCTACCCCAACAATGAAGTGAAAAGAAACTCCACTTGCCATTGAGTTGTTTTCATCCTTTCTTGAATAATAAGGAAGCCTAGTTTGAGAATGTGACTATGATGAATCCTTTTGGGAAATCCAAATCAATTAATTACAATGTCCTCTTTAATTTTTGTCATGATTTCATGCATGGGTTCTTTTAAAGTCTCGTGGATAATGCTTCCAACAACTTGGAATAAGGCTTTTACAGTCAAGCAAGTATTACGCTTGGCTCTAGGCACATTTTAAACCTTCATTATTGAAGAAAACTCTAGTTTAATACTGTTTTCAACAAACATTTTGGGTGAGAGGTAAATTGGATGATTGACATGTTGGCAAATAATGTTTTTACTTAAGAAATTATGCTTTTAGGATGACGTCACATCAAATTTTACTCCCTTATATTTTGTTGATGTGAAATTACCACTAATGGGACCTTCTTCAGATCCTTTAACAAAATTTGAAGTCTCTTTTGGGCTTGGTCTCATCACTTGGACTCTTTACGGAACTAGTCACTATTCAGTAGCTGAAACTCTGTTGAAGATGTCTCACAAATAATCATGGTTACCAGGTTCTGTTCAGTTCGCAGGTTCAGAAGGCCAAAAAGGTTTGGAGGTTCAGTCTTTTTGGTTTAGAAATTATAAATATAATAAAACAAAAATGCATATTAAAAAATATTTAAATATATTATATATCAAATGGTGAGAGTTCAACTGGTTAGATCCCTTAAGTTTCTAGGAGACCAGGTTTGAATCTTGTCAAGCGACACATGGATAATATGCAAGCTGGTGTAATACTTTTTTCAATGAGTTTACGCAGGTTTTTATGAGGGGTCCTGGTCCCCTCATACTAAGTGGGGTTTATACCTTGGACCTCACAAAGAGAGACCAAAGCCCTTACCACTGAAGCAAGCTTGCAGCTAAGATGTTGTAATAATACTATGTGATGATCATAGAATATAGGTGGGGCCCATTTCAATCCCAAATAACCAGTTGAAAAAAAAGACTATATATTATATTATATAGTAATATATTTTTAAAAAATATGATCATATACAATATATTATCAAATGTTAATAGTTCAACAGGTTAAATTTTTTAGCTTTTGAGGAGAGACAGAGGTTTGAATCTTGCCAAATGATATATGCATAATTGCCAAGCTGTTGTAATACAACTATGTAATTATGATGTTATACGGGTGAGGCCTGTTTCAATCACATATAATGCATTAAAAAAATAATATTATATATATATATATATATATATATAATGATATTGAATCATCAAATAGGTTATAATTTTTAGTTTTAATCATGCCTTTAACCACCCAACAAAGCATGCATAAAGTTTCTATAAAAGGAGGAAGTTCTTAAAATTATGTCAATCATTTGTGCCCTTGTTTGCCCGCTCTCCTGCAATGAGTCACTTGCTTTCTTATAAAAGTTTCTCATTCTTTTAGGCCCTTGTGCAAGTCTTTGAGAGCCTGTTGTGGTGTTCTTGTTTTCAGCAAAGGTCCGAAGCATATGAGATGTTCTTGTTCCCAGCAAATGTCTGAAGAGGAAGACTGCAAATAAAATTATTAGGGTTTGCCAATAAAGTTATCATAAAACTTTGTGCTTACCATGAGTGAATGGCTTTGCAGAGGTAAGGGTTTGCCAATAAAGTTATCATAAAACTTTGTGCTTACCATGCGTGAATGGCTGTGCAGAGCTAAGGGTTAGCCAGGCATTTTTTAGTTTACAAACATAATTCATAAATTTCTTATAATGTGATAGATTTAGCACATTATAAATCTACAACGATCTTTTCCTCGACAAATGTCTGAAAAGGAAGACTACAAATAGATTTATCATATTTTTTGTGATAGAACGTGTGTCAAGAACTTTGCGCGTCATGAGTGAATGGCTGTGTAGAGGTAAGGGTTTGCCAGGCATTTTGTAGTTTACCAACATAATTCATAAATTTCTTATAATGTGATAGATTTATGACATTTTAAATCTATGATGATCTTGTTCTCGACAAATGTCTGAAGAGAAGACTACAAATAGATTTATTATCTTTTTTTGATAGAACGTGTGCCAAAAGCTTCGTGCTTACCATAAGTGAATGGCTGTACAGAGGTTAGGGTTTGCCGGCCATTTTCTAGTTTACAAACATAATTCATAATTCATAATTCATAATTCATAATTCATTAATTTCTTATTAAATTTGTCTGGTTGGGCTACCCAAAAGTTCGGGGTTAGACCTAACTTGGACCAGGCAGGCTTGACTGAACCTGGTAACTAAGCAAATAATCAATGATACTTAATTGTTAAGAGGTTGAAATTTTTATAGAGCTTTTCTCCATTCGAATAAATAAATATTCTTTAGGGATCTGTAGAAGTTCTGTGGTATGAGTTCAATTCTATTTGTTTTTGGTCTTATTTATTGTTCATTTAGTTTGCTTTTGTCTAATGAGGTATAATTTGCAGACCTGAGACAGAAGAGGAAAGGAATCTGAAGGAAGAGATATATGCATTGAAGAAGCTTGCTGAGGAAACTGTAACTGATGAAGCTCATGGGAATGGATTGGCTTTGAGGGAGCATACTACAGAAGAAAAGAGGCCAACCCTGAAAGAAGAAATAACATTGAAAGAGAAGAAGCTGGAGCTTCTTATCAGGGAATTGGATGATAAGGTTCGTTTTGGAAAGAAGGGTGGGGACAGTAGGCCAGGATCTGCTTCAGGACGGTCTTTTGAACATTCAGGGAGACCTATGTCACAATCAGGTCTTTCAGAGGGTGGAAGGAGATATGATTCATTTGAACGGCCTAGATCAAGGGGCGGTGAAGATAGAGTTGCTGTTGTACGGACAAGGCCCAGTGAAGAGAAAAGAGGGATGTATATGGAGAGGAGTTTTTCAAATAGAAGCAGGTGTAGCACATTTATTTTCATGATCAAAATTCGTGTTTTTAATTTGTTGTTACTACTTATAGTGGGTTGATTTATCGTCACAGCATATTCTTTTGTCATGTTGTCTCCTGCAGGTTGAGTTCAGAAGAGAGATGGTGAATACAGGCTTTTATTGTGTTTCATGCGGAGTTGCTATCAATCAAATGCATTGAATTTTTAGCTAGGTGGTTTTGCTTGTCGGGATCAGTTGATATTATATTGGTCAGGAATAACCCTTCTTATGTAAAATTACTTGTTTTTACTAGAACTGATTTTTTTGAAGCTACCTTAGTCAAAACACTCTTGTATGAGTGGCAGGATTTATTTATGTTCATCTCTTGATTTTGTAGACAAATGACATTAACCAATTCTGTCAAGAGGATATCTCATTCTTCTGAAATTCTGGTCCTGGAATTTCAGCTTCAGGATTTTCTAATCCCTAAATTCTTTCCAGATGAAATCAGCTTCATCAGCAAATTGAGCTTGACACTTCACAGGTCGGATTGAAGATACTGAACATAACGCTCTGTATTTCAATGGTTGCTGGAGCTCATTATTTTACAGATATGGATATTCTATTATTTGTTTAGAATTTTTAATTTTAGAAGGACATGTCTTTTGTTCCTCTATCCTTTGGCTATGTTTTGCAATCTGGTATTTTTTTAAAACCCTTGCTTTATTGTTATTAATTGATAGTTGCAGTCCCTACCTTGTCATGCATATTCATAAGCTCAGGTAGAGGCCTGGGAGACAGTTCTTGTTTTTTTGTGTGTACATGTTTGTGTTTGATTTATTAACTTATGTCAGGTGGCATTGTTGATTTCTGGTATCATTTTGCATACTAACCATAGGCCTAGAATTAGGCAAATACCTATTGTGTTTGTGGAGTCTTCTGTGTTTAGTGTATCTGTGATCAATACTGATTGAAAGAATTTACAGAATATAGTTTTTATTATTTTTACTTTATGAGATTTCTTTACACCACCT
The DNA here is from genome assembly GCA_028583015.1 of Wollemia nobilis. Lineage (NCBI taxonomy): Eukaryota > Viridiplantae > Streptophyta > Pinopsida > Araucariales > Araucariaceae > Wollemia > Wollemia nobilis. The sequence goes on along the minus strand of JAQPPZ010016858.1, from coordinate 6,132,201 downwards.
TCAAGTCGATAGGCACTTTTTTAGTGCCATCTCTGCACCTTCAATTCTTCTATTTATACGAGACATGAGCAGGGACATATCTTGTCCTGCTATAGTGGTAAGGACAGAACTTGAGCATGATTATTCTTATGCCCTTTCAGGAAGATAGTTCTGCAGGAATCAAAAGGATGTTGTTGCATGAAAGTACCTGTTGTCATTTTTTAAAAGATAGAACCACTTAGGTCAGAATATTTTGGAAGGTACTCTAGAAAAGGCATGGAATGGTCTGCAGAGAAATCACTGAAGTGGTTTGCTTTTCTTTGCCTGCACCATACACACAATTTCATGACTCATTTGGCTTTTCTTCATGAGATTCTTATACAAATTTTAGTAGTTCAACATCATTTCTACCGCTCATTGCTGTGAAATCAATGGCATTGGTGGCATCTATGTGCCTTGGGAAAGTAATGGATTGACTGAGAAGAGCTTTTAAAAATGGTAAATTCACAGCCAGCAGCGCCAAGCTAGAATTTATGCAGTGATGGGGTTGTATTACTTTGAAAAACTGGCTATGTTCATTTTGGACCTTTTGTTGAAGGTAGAGATATGAGCAAGCGTTGTGGTTTATGAATAACTCTCTTATTCCATTGTGAGCTGAGCAACTGTTATTCTTCTCAAAACATTTCGGGAGAAACTTTTGGGCTAAGAAACGTGTCAGCCCATTGCATTTGATCAGATTTTGGACTCTTGTGATGTATAAAGGAGAAATTGGAAAGGTGATGATCAAAGTTTCAAGCGGTTTCATAAATTCATTGGTTGTTGAGTATATTGTGTAGATGAAGGGCATTCCAGTGGTTGATGAGATGGCAAGTTCTTTTGTGGTGAGAACGAACTCTTATTCTGGTTTCTTGGAAGTCTAGGATAGCCTAATAACCCAAGTCTTTGTCAGTTGGTCTCTTAATCAACATATGGCCTCCTAGTGGTCTTAAGAACTATTAATTGACTTTGCCCCCCTTGACCTTTTAGTTTGAGGGAGCAGCTCTTATGTAGCTTTTTTGGTTAACAGGATTGAACATTTGAGTTGTTATTTGGCCCGTGGCATCCATACCCTCTGGTTAATACCCTATGGTTAATTACGCAATCCATCATCAAAAGAAACTGATTAGGGAACTTCCTTGACAAACATACAAGGGTAATTGCATGTTCTCTTGGCATAGACATGGTTGTAAAGAAGGTAACTGCTAGTTGGTTGTTAGGTGAACACCTGTAACACTTGTTCCGTTTGCAATCATTCGAGCAAATGATGAATTTGTGATCATATCATTAGATCCAATTTATTCAAAGGGAATCAGTTTTGGGATAACATGACCCATTTTATTATGCTACTAACAAATGAATCATCATGCAAACATCCGTTGGTAAGGATCTAAGATAAAATATTCTTGCCTTACTTCCTTGAAGGGTTCGCTAGGAGCAACTTTTTTGCTATTGCTAAGATGACTAAAATCGATTACTGTCTCAGCTATTAACAATTTACAAGTTGTTTCTTACAACAGGATTTTTTTTTTTAGTAAGATGCTTACGAAAATCTTATGTTGTATATTCCTTCCTATGGTTGTTACTGGATCTCAGATCATTTTAGGCATCTTAGAGTATGGGTTGTGGTCATATCAAAAACTCTGCTTGTGTTTTCCCATAGTAGTTGTACATTCTCGGTGGAAGAGTAAGAGTTCATTAGTAACATTTTGATCTACTTGTGTTGCGGAAGAGTTCATTAGTGACATTTTGATCTACTTGTGTTGCGGAAGAGTTCATTAGTGGCATTTTGATCTACTTGTGTTGCAGATGCCTTTCTCCTATGTAGTGATGTAATAATTGTATTTTGATATCCTTCGACAGATATGCCTCAACGTGAACTATTACTTTTAGTTATATTTCTTAAATCATTTTTCAAACGACTAATTAGTATAACTATTTAAAGCCCATGAGGTTTGGAACAATTATTAAGGAATGAAGAGTTGCAAACACCAAACCAACGTTCAAATTTCATGGATGAACCTTAACCTAAAATGCTATGTTTGGTCAGCTAAATACCTCTCTTTTAAGGAGACCCAGGTTTGACTCTCATTAAGTAACAGATAATGTGTTTGAGTGACTGTAATACCATCATATGGTCCTGGTATAATGCAGACAGGATCTATTTCAATCCCATATAATCAATATTAAGAGAAAATCAATATAAATATAGAAAACTTGATGTATCACTCTTCTTTTGAGTGTAGTTCATTGATGATTTTAGGGTAGAAATGAACAATAAAAGTGGAGTGGTATCCTTTTTTAAAACCTTAGGGGTAGAGAAGGGAGAGGACCAGGTGGAATCAGGTTTAGAATGCTTTCCTTCAGTTGTTGCTTTTGACTTTAGTTTATTTTAAATGGCCAATTCATATTGTTCTCGACTATATTTGACATCAAATTTTGGTAATGATTATTAGCTGTATTTTTGGATTCAGTTATTGAAGTGAACTTTTGTCATATAGAATGAATTTTTCTTCATGCTTATGAAGGCTTTTTGACTTATAATTTATAAGAAATATGTATCAGCGTGTGCAGATGTTGCAATTGAACGAGACATGAGAATTGAAGTTACTAAAAAAAACATGTATAAAGTTGTTGAGTTGTTTATATGCTTTTTAAATTTGTAAACTGTAAGGTATAAGTTGTAAGGTAATTTGTAATATGTATAAAGTTGTTGAGTTGTTTATATGCTTTTTAAATTTGTAGACTATAAAGTATAAGTTGTAAGGTAATTTGTAATATGTATAAAGTTGAAGTTACTATTGGGCTTTTATACAGAGTGAATTGTTAAAGTTCATATTAGTAGTAAGTAATATAGTTTTTTAAATCTCGTCAAAGGTAGACATGTGACATGTATGAGCAATTTTATAGGTTTGTAATGTTCATTCAAAAAATTCTTGACGGTCTTGACGGCAAAAAGATGGTTATCTTGTGGCTTGTATGCTTATTTAGAGGTGCCTTCCAAATGCTGTGGAGTTTGTGAACATAATTAATTTTGAGGTTATTTATGTGAGATGGCTTGTGTGGTTTGTGTTGGAAAAATCTGATTCACTTGTGGTTTAATCTTTTATGTAATTACTAGTTTTACAATGGCCCCAATAAGCTATAGAAGCCAAGGGGAAGTTATGCTGCTAGGTTTACACGTTATTTAAGGCCAATTCTGACCTCTTGGGATCACTTTTTACCTAGCGCCTGGAAATGGGCTAAATCTAGAGATAAGATTCTAGAGTCTGAGTAAGTGGATATAATGAGACTTTGAAAGAGGGAAAATATTAATATAGTAATAATTTAAATAATACTAAGATTGTCTAAAAGATAAATGGTAATTAAATTACAATTATTCAGATTGAAAAGTGAACTTTTCAAAGGTCACTCAATGTGAGAAATATTGATGTCAATGATCTTTCAAATCCAAGATTTAAGTAATCCTCAAAAGTGGCAAGGGAGTTGTTGGAACAATATATAATGCCCATGAGGCCTAAAATATAAATGGTAAGTAAAATGTATATAATACAAAAGATATCTCTTGAAAGTCTAGCAAAATTCACAATTATTGTAAGATAATTATTGATGTTAATGATCTTTTGTTACTAGATGGAGGATGTTATCCAAGCCAAGATGGAGTGTCCTCAAAAGTGACAAAGGAGATACACGAGAATAGTTGAGAAGTAACAAGTGTTTATCCAAATGGAGTAGCTAAAATTGATGAGGGAATGATATAGACCTAATTTGCTTATGGGATGGTATTAGATTTTTGCAACATTAATACCTCATAAATCTAGTCCTATTTGTATGTCGGTAAATTTTATTTAGTCCTAATTTCATTTTAAGCAAGACAATAACATTTCATTAAAGTCGTTGACTATAATTCAATAGTGCTTCTTTAGTTAAATTAGACTTCTATGTAAGATGACTTGGCTTAATCACTTGAGCTTAATGTAACAAACTAAAACTTTAATATTGAGGTAAGTTTGTAGAGAACTTGAGGTTGGGTGATTAAAAAGATATATATTTATTTTTTGATTTATCATAAAATTAAAATATATTTATTAACTTTTTATGAAAGTTTAATAAGCAAATATCTTACTTTAATTAAACAATAAATTAAATTCAAAATTTTAAACAATTTTAATAATTAATTAAATTTTTTCTTGTTGCAATAATTGTGTAACTTTGTTCATGTCCATCTAAAATCTTTCTCTATCCCATTCTCTTACCTCATTGAGTCGTTCCCTTGGTCACTAAACTTTCTGGCCTTGGTGGACCTCCCTTAACTTATCCTCCCTTGAAACACTTCTCTTCAATTCATCAATTTGCACTTTTGCCTTCAAACCCTAATTCAAACTCCAATTTTGCCACTTTATTTCACATCATTTAATCACTCACAAATCCTAGTGTACCACAAAATGCCTCACTCACTCGTACCTAACCCATTTCGTTTTACACTACGTCAACCCCAATTGGCTTGCTTTTGTACCCTTAAGTTATCGAGGCTTGAATTGGGAACTTATAGTGAGCTACATCCTATGGGTTGTTTTTCCCCTGCACCTCACAAAGGTAGCAATTTCCTATCCTTTTCGTTTCGTCAAAGATAACAATTTGGTACTTTAAATTTTGATTATAAAAAAATGCCAAGAAATAAATAATATAAATGACCATACCACTTTGGGGTCAATTTGAAATGGGGTCTAATTGGATCTTCTAGATGGTCACATCCTTAGGTTGCCCTTGAGCAAACCTACAAGAAGAAGATATGGTGACTAATTTACTTTGTTATAGTTGTGGTCCTAATAGTAGTGTGACCTATGAGGAGGTTGAGCCTAATCAAGCCAACAAACCCCCAAAAGGTAGTCTTGTAGACTATCAGTCAATACACATGAACAAAGTTCAAAGGCTATATTTTATAGAGGATCCAACTGTCTTCATTTGCGTTGATTTGTAGTCATCTAATAAATTTAGTTACAAAGCTTTGTTTAACAATTTTTTGAGGACTTCACCATTTCTAGCTCAGTAAAGCTAGATTCACCGCAATGGGGGACCTTATCAAGATCTTAGTTTTTTAACTTTATTTCCTCGACATTTGCAACAATAGAGAGGATGGACACAAAATATTGAAAGGAGTCTTGTGGGTTTACAAGAAGATAAGAATATACATCAAACCTTTCCTAAGGCTTCAAACTAGATAAAGAATTGGGCGACTAACCTCTAAAGTGAACCTATCTTCAAGACCTACCAACAAAGATGTGGATGATAGATTGCTTTCAAACAGTTAAATTTAAGGGAATTTGTTATCTTAGCATGATCTACACCTCCCACTTCTACTTATCCCAAGGTCTACTTTCAAGCACAACCTACAAAAACATTGCTTGATGTCACCACCTTTCATACATTGATGTAAAATCTCACTCGAAAACTATATTTAGCTCAAGAGATCCTCTCCATAACACCACCGAACTAACTATATCTCTAGAGGTAAGTTTATCATAGTAATATCCTCGTGAGGTCAAGCTAGCACACACTCTCATAGTCGCTTAAGGCATAGCCATATAAGCAAGGACATATAAATCGATTTTATGCAATGATTCATGAGAGGTCCCCCTCGAGGCATAACATAAGTGCAATAACTTGGGACCCTCCATTTGGATTGGACTAATTAGTAGGGTGAGGTAATAAACCAAGGATGCCTTATATAAGACCAAAATCGACTAAAACATTGAATAAAGGAGGAAAACATGAAATTGTTATCGTTGAAGAGAGTATCCAATACTCTCTTCATCTATACAAGTGATAGTTCCCATGACTCCTTTATCCATACAAATGAAGTGGTCTTGGACAAGCCCCAAGTTTGTAGGTTGACCCACAAGATAGTTATTATCTAATAACTAAACATCTCAAGGAGTCTATTGATGGGGCCTAATTGCAAAATGGAAGGACAAAATGTAAGAGGCCACAAAAAGAGAAAAGGAGATCTTAAAGGAATTAACTTAGGTGAACTCCAACTATATGTCCTTTTTACTATTTGGGCAAAGTGAAATTGCCCCTAAGATAATTTACCTTTAAGAGATCAAAATGAACGACAACAAACTACTGGAATGACATGCCAAAAATTTGAAAGATTAGAATTAGATCAACATCAGAGCTCAAGGAGTTTTAAATTATTTGGCAACCTTGTGGAGGTCCTCTTTGGTTTTAGGCATGCTCATAGATTCAAGTAGTTGTTGGAGCACAATTCTCTTTAAGAGCATCTTTGACAATATGCAAGCCATAAGGATTGCCATAAGACTCACAAACTCCATTTCATGAAAGGAAGACAAATATAGTGGAATAAAATTGCTCTTGGAAATATTTTTGCCTAAATATGCAAAATTGAAGAGGCCTTGTCAACTCAGAACAAAAATTGATAAAATTTAGGCATGATTAATGAGCTATTAGCGAAGGAATAACACCTTAGAAGTTTCTTGGAGGATATTTACACCTTAGAAATTTATTGGTGAAAGTCTCAAGAATTGTTATTGATAAAGAGGGAGAGGTATGATTAGTTTTTCGCCAGTTCACTATGGTTAGAAGACATGTGAGCCACATTTGATCTATTTTATCATGTGAAGGTTTCCTTACAGAGTTGTTAGATATCAAAAGCTAGGTTGTTGATTATTTCAAAGGTATCTTAATAGTTGGCTTGTCTACGGATTTAGAGACTAGATAAGACTTCCTCAACCACATCCTAGAGGTAGTGGTTAACAATAAAAATGAAAGCTTAATTGCTCCTATTATTGCATTGGAGTCTTGCAATACACTATTTCTCATGAATAAGGACAAGTCCTTAGGGCCTAACGGGTTTCCAACAAGCTTCTTTCAACACTTCTAGGAGATTATGGAGAAATATATTCTACCAGCCCTTAATGAAAACAAGAATTCCTAAAAGGTATTCAAGGATTTGAACAACACCTATATCACACTCATAACTAAGTGTGATAGCCCTCAAGCCTTTGGGGATTTACATCCCATCTCACTATGGAACACCATCCTCAAATTGCTAACAAAGATTATGTTAGAGGCTAAAGCCTACTTTGTCTAAGCTAACTTGTCCTAAACAAAGTGACTTCATCGATGATAAACAAATTTGGGTGGAGTGCTGGTAGCTCATGAATTAGTTCATTTAGTCAATCAAAGGAAAGATATTGTTATGTTTATCAAACTCAATTTCAAGAAGGCTTATGATCATCTGGATTAGAACTTTAGGTAGACATGGAGAAAAAGGATATACAATTGTATCACAACTTTTAATTTCTCAATCCTAAGCAACAAGTGTTCAAAAGGCTACTTTTCCTCCTCATAAGGTCTAAAACAACAAGATTGTGTATCTTCCTATTTGTACATCATTATGGCAGAAGTGCTAGGTAGATCAATCTCAACATCCAAATAGGTCAACTTCCCTTATGGATGCTCAAACACAACCCATTCATGGATGGTGTCATCCTGTATGGCAAACCATACCATGTGAAGCATAGGGGTATGCTCATATACTTGATAGGTATTCCAAAACCTCACACCAAAGGATTCATGTAGATAAATCTTGCATTTCTTTTTTAACATCTTTTCTAAGGTGCATAGAATTTGGTAAACATTTTATAATTTTGTATTGGTTAGCTTCCCAACAAATACCTAAACATATCACTTATCTAGCAAGTGAACCAAATTTGTATGGAAATAATTGACCCATTGATTCTCTATCAAACTAGCCAATTACAAAGGTAAGTTTCTTAGCTAGGTCAGAAGGACCCTTCTTATCATCTCATCCCTACATGTCCCCCAATTTTATCTCTTATCAACACATGTAAATGAGAGTAATAAAGAAAATGAATACGATCATAGGTTTCTTTCTTTGGCAACAAACATTTGATAAATTGAGGCTCCTAGTGCTAAACTAGGAGAGAGTATGCAAGCCAAAATGGGTAGGTGGAATTTGAATTAGAAATTTATTAGTTATGAACACAACGTTGGGAAACAAAATGGTGTGGAAAACGAGTTTCATAATAACTACTAGAGTATAATGATTAGAGCCAAATACCTAGATAGTGATGAGAAGGAAATAATATTTACAGTTAGAACTCTTCTCTAAGGATCTCATATGTGGGCTTTCTTGACATCTTGTTATGATCTCATTTTGAGGCATTTTCAATGGTAGATTAGAGATGGTTTTAAATTTGATTTTTGTACTGACACTTGGATGGGCCACAAGCCTCTAAATGAATACAATATCCTACAATCTATCATGCATAAATCTACAAATTGCATAGGATAAAATATTTGACTATTGGTCTACCTTGGTTGATGATAGTTTTATGCAAAGAAGACGGATACCTATTTATATATTGGGATAGCCCACTAGAGACCAAGGATTGATCTTTAACAAACATGTGTTGTTTAAAATAATTGTCATAGTTTTAGAAGATAATGCATTCAAATGGGTAGTTAATCCAACCAATAATGTTAAGATGAAAAAAGGTTACGAAAGCTTGTGCGCTCATTATATTTTTAATCTAAACCTCTCCTAGCATATATGGTTAGTGAACGAAGGTAAAATTCTCATTTTTAATAATTTACAAAAGAGGGATTAGCAAGGGCCTTCACCATTCATCCTCTACAAATACAAGGCACAAGATACATACCACCTTCTCAATTAAAATTTTAGCTTCAAACTGTGAAGCTATTTTTCATAGAAATTATCCTTATGTTGGGCATGACCCAAAACCATTTGATAATTAGGGACCTTAGGGCATCGTCTTGGCAGTCCTCATTTGGAGCACCTAAATGGAGAGGAATCATCATATTTTTGTAGAACAATATCTCTATATGGAGCAAGTTTATAACAAGATATAATATTTTATCTTAGAAAAGGCCCAAACTTCTCTCAAAGCCAATAATCGTCTAACCTCACTATAATAGAGCATAAAAAATGACTCCACATATTCACTCCTATTCAACTTTCCAAGAGGGCTCCATCTAAGAAGATCAAAGGATATTGCACCTCATGGAAGCCACCCCCTCCTCAAATGTTAAAACCTAACTTTGATGGAGCATCTAATGGTAATCTTGACCTCAAGAGAGTAGTCATTGTCATCTATTACCATGAAGGAACACACATTGGAACATGTCATACTTTCTCTAGGAACCCTCACCAATAATAAGGCTAAAGCAATGGTGTTTGTGGAAGGTTTCAAGCTCACAACACAATTGGATATACACAAGCTTATTGTGGAAGGAGATTCTATTATTGTAGTGGAGGCAATGTCCAAAGGAACATGCCAATATTGGTAATTGCCCCACATTTTAATAAAAAGTTGTTAACTAAAACATACTTTTGTACCCATCTCTTATAAACATATCACCCGTGAAAGGAACAAAGTATTATACATCCTTGCCAATATAGGTTTGAATAATACCAGAAAATAGATTGGCATAGAGCATTCTTACTAACCAATACTCAAAGAACTAATTAACTTCAAGATATTTGGCATCCTTACATAATCAAGTCAATGAAAGCTTCTTGTCGTAAGAGACATTTTGCTTAGGAGTAAACAAATCAATTCTAGTAGAAGCTTGATGCATGTAGTTTACCCTTAAAGGCTAAAATAGACTTAATCTCATCATTGTGTGGATAGGAATTGTTCTATTAGGCAATCTATTAGAATCTAAAACAAATAGATTGCTCCACCATAGTTGGGAAACTCGCAACTCGCAATAAACTCCATAGCCTAATTTTGAATATTTTATCAACTTTGCAAAAACTTGAAAAAAAACCAAAGAAGTTTTTCAATAAACAAAAAAAAAAACATTTTAAACAACTAGAGAGTAAAGCGTTGATTTTATATTAGATATTCATTAAAAAGAGTACAATTACAGTTTGTGAATTAGCAAATTGACCCAAATACATCATAGAGATGCAATATTTTAAAATATAAAGCAATTTTTAAACAACTTTTTTTTTCCTTCCTTCTCATCGCACTAGATGGTTGGCCTTAGCTCTAAAATGGGGGGTGAATTGGAGGTTTTCTCAAGTATGGTATCATCATGGTATATCTCCTCCAATCCTCTTAAATGTTTTGCTTCTTCCTCAAGTGCCTCAATGTCCTCTACAATAAAATTGGTCTCCATAGGATTCTTGACAATCCAATCATATAGTGGATTTAGCTTATCCAATTAAATGGCCTCATAGGATTCACTAGTCTTCACTTGTCTTATGCGAAGCCTAGGATTGTATTACACAAACACGTCATTGTAGTACTCTTAGGTCAACCTATTGTGCTTCTTGGTATGTATGGCATCAAATAGAGACCAATTGTGCTCACACCCAAAAGTGCTACAAGGTTAACTCAAGATGGGAACAACCATCCTCTGCAAAGTAGATGTTTTGGAGCCATAGCCCTCCCACTATAAATCTACAAAAAAAAAAGTTAAGTTTCAAAGTATTAATTTACATTCATAAACTACAAGAATATAAAATACATTAAAATTTATAAGTTTAAATGCATTACTTGGTCATAATCTTGAGCTTGCTTCTTTAGAAAAAGGGGATGCAAACAAGCTCCCTCCTATAGCCTTATAAAATTGCAATTAAGTAGGAATAAGGTGATGCTTGTTAGAATTATCTATCATCCTCTCTATGTAAATATAAAATCCTAATTAGACCTATTCATTACTACTAAGGCTATTCGTGTGAAAAAATTGGGCTCAAAAAGTACCCCGCAACATGAATTGGTGGACGAAGTTCCTTTGTCCATATCCTATCAATAATGTGTCAAATTGATTCAAAATTCTGATGGTTGCCACTATAATAATGCATAGTGGTCTCTCTGGCTCTATCCATTGCCTTAGATAACCCATGGCCAATTTTTCACCATCTACAAGGTGAAGAACCCTTACCAAGGGTTTTATTAGGTTTTGTCACCTGCAATTAAACAATAAATATTAAAAATTTAGGAAAAGTAATACTCAAGTATAAAATAAGATTTTTAAATTTAAATTTGAACTCAACAAGCAAATTGCAATTACCTTAAGAATTTCCTATACGCTATCCAAAAATAAATTATTATACACTTGCCTCCATAACCACTACCCCTCCTCTCTTGCATGAAATTGTGAGGCATATCATTCATTACTCATAAATATTCGCTTCAAAGTGAATTATGCTAATATAAGGCTCTACAAGACGATGAAATTGGAGGTAAATCAAGTGATCCCTGGGCAAACAATGTCCCTCCCATCATTGTGCTCCCTCATCAAGCTGATCACCCTTGCGCAATTATAGATAAACTATGTAATATTCTTTGCCTCTTCTACCACGATCTTCATCCATGATATTTTTCTATTGTCCTTGAGTATGAGGTCAATGCAATGGATAACACATGGGCTTAAAAAATACATGAGTACTTCTCCTTGAGAAGTCTACCCACAAATACATATGTTGTTGCATTTTTTGTCACTACTTGGATAACATTCTCCCCTCCTATTTCTAGCACAACCTCCAAAAAATTGAATAACAATTGTGTATTTTTTTTTCTCTTGTGATATATCAACTGACTTCAAGAAGACCATGGATCCATCCAAAGCCACCATGAATTTCAAGAGCGTGCAATTTTTTGCATCAGTCCATCCATTAGAAGAATGTTGCAACATTTTTTCCTCTATATAATCCTTTGTTCTTCTACCAGAGCATGTGTTAATGACACACTCCAACAATAGTCCACCTAAATATTTAGCTAAAGGTGTTGTAACTCCTTTGCCAAACTCACTCAATGCCCTCACTATGACTTCCCAATAAGGGTTGTTCACACAATTGAAGGAAATGTTGCAATATTACCAAAAATTGGGTATAGTTATCTTGACATCCTTCACCTTGTCCCTTCGCAATGTGGTATTGTGAATTATGGTTTATCTTGTGTTGGAGGATCGTCCTACACTTCTCCCACTCCCACTAGCACTACCTTATCGAATACGAGGGCTAAGAACATATTATTCAATCGCAACATCAACATCTTGCAATTCGACCTCATCCTCACAAAAAATTCCCATGGCCTACTCCATGTCCCATTGCAACTCTTGTTATTTTTTGCTAGATTTTTTTGGTCTATTTGTTACACAACCAAGTCTTCACCTCATTTTTAATCATATCATCTACTCTAGGGCAAGGGTCCACATCATGCGCTGGTTGCCCAAGTAGATGAAATTTGAGGCGATAGTTATCGCATAACATGTCCTTACGACAGTGTTTACAAAACACTTGATTTAGCAAGTTTCACTTCACCCTATGCTTCCACAATGAGTCTATTCATGGGTTTGGACTTGAGGTTGTAGATAAAGAAGAATGTTGGATTTCACTTTAAGGAGGATCATTGCTGCCCACAAATAGTTCTAGGGACCTCACATGAAGAATTCATCTCTATTTCTTAATAGGAGGGGAAAATTAAAAATAATTACCAGAGGGAAAATAAAAAATAAATCATTAAACAAATGCCTTGGTCTACATGCTTAAAAAAACAAACAAACAAAAAATTATTGCATAGCTTGCATGCTTGAAAAGAGCAAGAAATAAATTGGAAAAAAAAAATTAACAAAACCCTAGTTATTATTTTGTTGGGAGGGGGCTAACGAGGGGAGGGACTGAGGGAACGAAAAAAATATGGTCTTTTCTAACCTACATGTTTGAAAAGAATAAAAAAAAAAAAATTGAAAAAAACCTAACAAAACCGTGGTTTTTTAGGTGGGAATAGTAAATACCTCATGAAAATTTGTAGAAAGAGTCTAAGTCTCCTTGAATTGGTGTCTAATCTTCAATGTGATCCAAAAAAATAATTTAAGATTGTTGTTTTCACCTCTTAGAAGATTTTCCATAAAACTACAGGGAGAGAGAGAAAATGAGCAATTGAGAAAAAATGCACTTAAAAAAAGAAATGTTTTTCCTATTTTTGCACCTATCACCAATTTTTCTCACAAGAAATCAACGAAAAAATGGTGCTAAACCCAACCCACCCGAGTTAATGAATTCCTCAGAAAAAAAAAACTAAATTTTACAAAAAGTAAAATTTTAACAAATTTTATAACACTGTGCTTCACAATCCTTTTGAAAAGAAATACTATCTTAAATATGGGTGGGTTGGGTTTAGCACCATTTTCTCGTTGATTTCTTGTGAGAAAAATTGGTGATAGGTGCAAAAATAGGAATTCCTCAGAGAAAAAAACTAAATTTTACAAAAAGTAAAATTTTAACAAATTTTATAACACTGTGCTTCACAATCCTTTTGAAAAGAAATACTATCTTAAATACAAGGCAGCTAATTCCTTATGCTTCTAATTTAAGTAACTCAACTATTTTTTTATTTTTTATTTTTCCTAAGAGTAAGCTCCTCTAAAAAAACTCATTTTTTATTAAATAATAATTAATTAAAGTTTTAAAAGTCATATTAATTTTTCAACGGCGTAAAAGGTTTAAAATGATTGTGGCATGGTGGTTATAGGGGCGGACTGCACGAAGATCTGTGTGGTGGCTTCAGGGCGGATCGTGCGAGAATCATCGTGGCGGCCATAAATGCTGGACAGCCTGCCTCGATTCGTGGCGGCTACCAATTCCACCATGTAAATTAAAAAAAAAAAAAATCATATTAATTGTGCTAACAAAATTAAGATTAAAAAGCTTTTAAAAACTAAATTAATCATTAACGATAAATACACTTGCACATTGTTTTCCTTTATATATGCTAGTTAAATAAATATTTAACTAGATCTTGTACTTCTAATTTATATAAGTCAACTATTTTCTTATTGTTCTTACAAGTGAGCCACTATAGAAACGCGTTCTTTTTATTAAATAATAATTAATTAAAACTTTAAATGTTATTTCATACCAAAAATAAATAAATAAATAATGCCTCACCTGTGTTAATAAAGTTAATAGTAAAAAGCTTTTGAAAACTAAATTAATCATTAAATGTGAATACAACTTGCCCATAAAATAAAATAATATTACTAAAAAAAATTAACTAGTAACTTTTTGTAATTATTTTTAAAAATATTTTTTCAATAATTTTAGACATGTTTTGAAGATTATAATAAGTAGACTCGGGAGGCAGAGTTTTGGAAGAGAAAACTAGGGCATCGGTTGGGTAGTCGAAGAGATTTCTGGTTACTGTGGATTTGAAGACAAGATTGTTGCCTCAAGAGGGCCCAATGGGAACACCTTCGGATCCTCTTCTAGAGAGACATTGTTCTTTTGCAGATTTGTTAAAGGATAAATCTCCATCAAATACTGAAGAAGCGCAAAAAACTGCATTAAAAATGCTGTTTACGGTTGTTGGAAATAGATCAACATCTCAATGAGTTAATGGATGCTTGCCATAGTCAGAATCAAGGCCAAAGATTGTCATTGAGCAAAGGATGGTCGAAGAAACAATTTTATATAGAGCCAATCATGATTTGATCTGTAAATTCATGGGTATTCGCCCTACCCTGAATTTTTTGCATTCCTGGGTCCGGCAAAACTGGGAGCCTCTTGGTGAGTATTCTTTGTGGTTTATTAGCAATGGATATTTTATTGTTATTTTTTCTTCACTTGCCGATAGAAATAGGGCTTTCGAATTAGAAAAGAGGAATCATGGTCCGACAAGATTATTTGTTCAACCCTGGAGAGTGGGATTTGATCCTCGAATTGAACCCACTACTGTCCCGGTTTGGATCCGTTTGTATGCACTTCCAATGGAGTTTTGGAGTGAGCAAGTATTGGAAATTATCGGTAATTCCCTTGGAAGATATTTGGGTGTTTCCAAAGACACAATAGAAGGAAACACAGTTGTTTATGCAAGATTATGTGTGGAAATGGATCTTAGCCAACCTTTACTGGTAGAGGTGGAACTTGAACTTGTAGGACTATCTTGGATTCAACAAATGGATTATGAGGCATTGCCCTTCAGATGTTGAGTTTGCCACAAATATGGGCATTTGGCCCGATCTTGCCCAAATAATATGAACATAAAAATGGAGGCTCCTCTAGGAATGTCAAATCTTCCTAAGGAGAGTAAGTCAACAATCAACAAAGAACCAACCGATATTTCTCAGGGTAAAGAAGCACAGGGAGATGGTTTTGAACAACACAAAAGAAGGAGAAGGCAAAAGAAAAAAGATGGTAAAGAGCAAACCCAACTCAAGCCCTCCAATAGGTATGAGATATTTAAGACACTAATGGACCAAGAAGAAGAACAATTCATGGAAGGAGTGGATGGGAATAATGAAAATAATAATAGCCATGTTCAAGTTCCTCTTTCATCTTCCCCCATCATAGAGCAGGTAATTGAGTATAGTGAGTTACCGTAGTCAGAGAGTGTAGGAGCATTGATAGTGCATAACCAAGAACAACCAATAATTAAAGATGTCAGCATGGGCATAGCAGAACAGAGAAAGGCCAACTCTAGAGATAACTCGGGTGGAAAAGAGATAAAAAAATAGCAGCTCTCAAGGAGTGGGTAGAAAATCAAATAAGTAATTGATAGCAGTTCAAGGAGACAAACTGATCACTAGAGGATCGGTGAGGCCAATAGATTTTTACTGCTCTCAAGGTAACCAATGATTAAACAATCATAGAATGTTAGGGGTTTAAACAGTAGAACCCATCAATCTGTTGTTCGAATACTCTTAGAAAAATGTAAAACAAATTTTTTGCTTATCCAAGAGACAAAAATGTCATTGGATCTTATGTGTAAAATAGTTAACAGACTTTGGAGGGGTGCTGGTCATATGGAAGTGGTTGCCCAAGGGGCCTCAGGGGGGATAGTTACTCTTTGGAACTCTCTTGAATGAACTGCAATAGAACATATAGCTTGGAGGGATGTTCTCACATCACATTTTAGAAATAATGTCACAGGTGAACATGTTTTAATCACAAATTTTTATGGGGCTCAAAACCTAGATGGTCCGATGCATCAATGGAAAGTTGTGCATAACATGAGAGTCTCAAGGGAAGAGTTAGACTAGATTATTGTTGGGGATTTTAATGCTAAATTATCCTCTAGAGATCAGGAAGGGGGAACCCCAATTTTGGACCCAGGGGATCGACTTATGATTGCCCAAGTCCAGGCATTACACTTGGTGGATATTAAATGCCCTGGAACCAACTATACCTGGACTAATAAGAGGAGGGAGCCACATAGCAAGGAGGTGAAGTTAGACCCTTTTTTGGTTTCAGAGGAGGCATTTGTAAAATGGGATATAAAATTTCATATTTTGGAGGGTCGAGTTTCGGATCACTTTCCCATTTTGTTGGAAGGAGGGATCAAGACAGTGTAACATCACAAACCATTTAAATTTGAAAACTTTTGGTTACAAAAAGAGGAACTTCGAAAGAAAATTTCATTGTGGTGGGTAGGTCGCCCAACATATGGGACAACAATGTTTAGATTCCACAAACAAATTCATTATGTCAAATATTAATTGAAAAAATGGAGGCGAGTTAACAAGACAGACTTCCAGGTCCAAAGAGCTCCATTGGTAGCCATATGGGATGAGGTTCAAAAACACTTTAGGGAAGGAACCATTATAGAGCAGCTCAAATAAGAGGATGATGCATTACGTAAAGCGGTTGAGGACATTGACAAACAAGAGGAGACCTACTGGAAACAGAGAGCAAGAACCACTTGGTTATTTGAAGGTGATAAAAATACCAAATTTTTCCATCGGACTGCTTGTGCTAGGAGACAGATGAACAACATGAAAGCTCTTAAAGATGAGAACGAACACACCTTTGATACAATTCCAGCTATGCATTTCCATTCAATGGATTATTTTTCTAAACTATTTAAGGAAAGTATGGTGCAAGATGAAGAGGCCCAAAAAGAAGTTATTGTTGTCATACCCTCTGTTATCTCTGAAGAAGAAAACCAGGCCCTACTTAAACCCATTGATAGAGAGGAATTAAAGAATGTAGTCTTTGGAATGAGCACCGAAAAAACACCAGGTCCAAATGGCTTTCCACTTGAGTTTTTTCAGGCCTTTGGGGATAACTTGGAGGAGGATGTAATTGTTGTTATAGAGGAGTCCAAAGGTAGTAAAAGAATTCTTCAAGCATTAAATCATACTTTCATTACCTTAATTCCAAAAGGGGAGGAGGGGGTACATATTTCAAATTATAGACCTATTGCCTTATGCAATGTCATATATAAAATAATCACAAAGGTAATGGTTGAGCAGCTAAAACCTCTTCTACATAGCATTATCTCCTCGGAGCAAGGGGGTTTTGTAGAGAGTAGGCGGATCTTGGATGGTGTGGTTCTAGCTCAGGAGGCAATCCATTCAATGCAAACATCTGGTAATAGAGGAATGTTCATAAAATTAGATATGTCAAAGGCTTATGATAGGGTGGAGTGGAGCTTTTTGTCAAAGATGATGGCAGCCTTTGGTTTCTCTCAGGATTGGATAGAATGGGTCATGAGTTGTGTTTCTACTCCGACATACTTAGTGTTAATCAAGGGTCTTCCTTCGCAACCGTTTGGAGCTACTCGAGGCCTTCGTCAAGGAGATCCTTGCTCTCCTTATCTTTTTCTCATATTGGTTGAAGGATTGGGTAGACTCATCTTGATGAGAAGACAACAAGGTTTGCTAACAGGTATCAAGGTGGGTGAGGAAGTTTTGACTCACCTACGGCTTGTGGATGACACGAGATTGGTGGGAGTGGCCAACTTCAGGTAAGCAAGAATGATTAGAGATACACTTAATTTCTACCTTAGGGCTACAAACCAAGTCATCAATGATAAAAATTCCAAAGTGGTATTTTTCAATATTGATCAAAGGCTTCAGGACAGGAATTTTAGAGATCTTGGGATTCACAAGGACTTATATCCCAGTGGTATACTTGGGAGTCCCTTTGCATTTTAAAAAACTAAAAATATATATCTGGAGGAATCTTTTGGACTGTATCAAGGATAGAATTAATCATTGGTCTCACAAATAGTTAAGCTATGGGGGTAGATTAACTTTTTTACAGCCAGTCATTCAGGCCATGCCAATTTATAATTTTTCTATCTTTGTTGCCCCACATACCATATGGAAAGAGTTGGACAAGATGGCTAGAAAATTTTTATGGGAAGGAGTAAAAGGAGAGAGGAAATGGGCCTTAGTATGTTGGGAGAAAGTAAGCCAACCCAAGGTAAAAGGAGGTTTGGGACTGAGAAGATCAAAGTTAAATAATAAAGCTTTGGCTGGAAAGCTTTACTGGAGATGGATTTCCCCACCAACTTCTTTATTCAGTAGAATATTAACAAGTAAATATTTGGGATAGGTAAACCCAAATGAGGTGGGTCGTTTCCCTTTGGATGGTAATGGATCCTTAATGTTGCAGGCTCTCAAGTTAGGATCTCAGGTAGTAAAAGATGGATTATTTTGGAAAGTGGGAAGAGGGGAGAAGACACAATTTTGGACAGATTCATGGGATCAATACCCACCTATCATTGTTAAATTTCCTAAACTGCAACTAATAAAAACAACCATAGAAACCAGGGGGTGGGTCCAAATTGAAAGTTATTTCAACACTAGTTAGCTGGGGGATTATAAGTTTAAGCAGTTTAAGAAGTTGGATGAGTGGCCAATTTCAATCCCTCAGGATTTGACATCCATCATGACTAAAATCCTACCTCACAGGTAGAGATGAGGAGGATGAATTAGCTTGGGGCTATGGAAGCCTTGGTGTCTACACAGTGAAGGATGGATATGATAAGATCCTTCCAGAGCCTCCTCCTGATACATATCAGGTTGAGGTTTGGAGAAATATTTAGCAGTCCAAGGGTTGGCCGAAAGTAAACTTTTTTGCCTGGTAGTTCATGCATAATGGAATTCTTACTTTTGATAATCTCAAATGTAGGGGAATAATTGGTCCATCTCAATGTGTTTTATGCTACAAGAGTGAGGAAACAATTGATCACTTGATGTTTGAGTACCCATTCACGCGCCAGATCTAGGAGAGATGGTTTTTATATTATAAAATTCAATTTAATGGTGATTTGAATTGGATTAATATTTGGGAAAGATGGAATAGGGGTAGATTTAAATCTAAAGCTCTTTGTATTGGTTGGGAGCTTGGATTAAACTTCATTTGGTGGCAAGTGTGGTTGGAGAGAAATGTCAGAACATTTAGAGAAACTTTTTTTTCTTTAGATGGAGTTTGGCAGGTCATTTGGAGCAAAGTCACGAAGCCGTGGCAATCTATGCTAAAGAGGAAACTCAGGTTGTTATTGGGGCAATGGAGAAGAAAGTTGAAGTGCAAGAGGGGTAGGACAGAGCTAGTTGGAAACCACCCCCAAAAGGTTGGATTAAAATTAATACTGATGGAGCTACAAAAGGCAATCCGGGTAGAGTTGGAATTGGAGTGGTTTGCCGGAATCATGTTGGAACGGTGCTCTATTGGGAACTGCAAGGCTTGGGAAGAGCCACAAACAATGAAGTAGAAGCCTTGGCTATCAAATTTGCTTCTATTTGGGCAGTAAAACAAGGTCACAGGAGGATAATCCTAGAATCATATTCTCAAATAATGGTTGGAGCTCTAGATTGCATGAGGAACTTTGCTTTGAAAACATGGAGGTTGAGGATTCTTGTCACTCAAATTAAAGAATTATGGAGGAAATTAGATGATGTGATTCTAGTTTATGTGAGTAGATATCTAAATAAAGTGGTAGACTTCCTGGCTAAGATGGGTACTGAGAAGGAGGTAGGGGTTCAATGGCACAGTGACATGGTTATTGAGGATGATATGATTAGGCAGGTTGGTGAGCAAATCTAGTGCTTAGCTAATTTGGATAACCATTCCAAAAATATTGTCTAGGAGATCTGTGCTTCAATGTAGATTTTCTTTTATAGTTGTAAATAGGTGAACAGTCATTGTAGAAATATGGTTTAGGAGATTTGGCTCCAATGCAAATCGTCTTTGAATGTTGTAAACATGTGTTCTCTTTGGCTAAGGCTGAGAAAAGTCTCATCCCAACTTGTAAATGATCTTTGTTTTAATACAAGTTTTTTCAAATTATTTAAAAAAAAAATAAGTTTAGACATGTTTTTACAAGGGGTTTTGGTCCTCTTATATTGAGTGGGGTTTTGAGTGAGGTTTGAACCTTAGACCTCTCAAAGAGAGGCCAAAACCCTTAAGAGTGTAGTAAGCTTGCAACTTTTAAAATATATATATTTTAAATACAAAACAAACATCCAATAATCATACATTTCTTCGTTTGGCAAGAATTGAACTTTAATCTTCACCTTGATTTATTTAAACATTTGAGTTTCTGCCATTTAATAATATACATCTAATTAATTGGAGTGCCTCATACACAAGATGGAGGAGTTGGATGCAGGTGTGTAGTGGGTTGCACAATGGAAACCCTTGCACACAACGGGTAGAAAAACAACAAACAAAGCTAGAAGCAGTAGTGGCAGCGAGCAACAACGGTAAAAAAAAATTGCTTGAACCAAGTTGACGGGAGTAGCAGGCAGGGCAAATAACCAATGAGGGATCAAAACCTAATAAAGGTGAAAAAAGGAAAACCGAGAAAACAAGGTTTTCAATTATTTTTAACCCATAAATGGGTGTTTGAGTTAAAAATATGGAACATGCCTAAAAAGGTGAAAAAAATAAAACCTAAAAAACAAGGTTTTCAACTATTTTTAACCCATAAATGGGTGTTTGAGTTAAAAAATAGAATAGGCAGGAAAAAAGTGA
Organism: Wollemia nobilis; assembly: GCA_028583015.1. Taxonomy (NCBI): domain Eukaryota; kingdom Viridiplantae; phylum Streptophyta; class Pinopsida; order Araucariales; family Araucariaceae; genus Wollemia; species Wollemia nobilis. Next base: position 6,111,404 of record JAQPPZ010016858.1, on the reverse strand, counting down.
ACAAACTAGGGTTTGGAGCGATCAAAGACAGATGGGGAACGGTTGGCACAAGAATCGAAGTAGGGCAGGGCTAGACTGGGGCCTTGGAAGGTATGTCAACGGATGGGGCCTTGGATGAAGAGCTAGAGAATGGCTTTCTGGGAAGAAAAATCCAAGAACCTCCCAATAAAGCGGTCCCAAAGAAGGGGCAGGATGAGTTAAAGGTAGACAGTGGTCAAGAGAATCGGGCTCGAGAAGCAGGACAAAAACGCTCTTGGACCTAGGTGGTACATGGTTCCACTTATACATTGCATTCGGATGTTGTAAATATCATGAAACTGGGCACATGACAAAATACTACAAAGTAAAAATGGAGAAAGAGATGGAATTATTTGCACATGAGGGTAATGTCAATTTGAAACAAGTAGACCATATCACAAGAGAAGCTAGGTCAAATCAAGGATTTTCTACTCCTAAGAAAGTGGTAATAAAAATCCCTCTAAATCTTCAAATGGAAAAGATTACAGTTCAGTCGAATCAGCCATTAGAAGAAAAAATATGGTATGGAAGATGAGGAAGTACATTGCGCAAGTTCAAATATAGGAGCTCAAGGTGCGAAGGAAGAGGGGAAGGTAAATTTTAATACAAAGGAAAATGGGCAGATGAATCTTTTATCAAATAAGGAGAAGGAGGTCAAGCTTAATCCAGGTAAATCACCTTTACTATCCTCAAGTAGCTTAAAATCTTCTCCTTCCAATAAAAATGAAAGTAGTATGGAGTGTGTTCCTTGCACTTTAGGTTTCAAGAACAGTATATTAAATAAAATCTTATGGAGAATATCCAAGGAAATTTAGGGTTTTCAGGCCAACATAAGAAAGTGATGACTGTGGGGAATCATCTTTGCAGTTTAGAGTTTTTAGGGCAGCATAAAGAAGCAAATGTTAATGAGGCTATTCCTTGCACTTTTGGCTCTTTAAGACAACATAAACCTTTTGAAGATAAGTCTCACTTTGAACAATATGAAAAAATGGAAGAGATTGGTAAGATGAGAGTGTTGGCAAGAATGGAAGAAGGAGAGGAAGGCCATCAAACCACAATCTAAGAGAAAAATCAACTCAGAATGATACTGATTTGGGAAGCCAAACAAAAATATCACATGTGTTAACAAGAAGTGGGGTTAAACCTACTAACAAAAATAAATAGTATTGATGATGAAAATGATATCACGGAATATGAGGGGTATGAATAAAACCCTTAAAAAAAGAGTTTTTAAGGAAATAATAGGTTGTTATAGCCTTGAGTTTACTCTAATACAAGAAACAAATTTAAACAGTGAGGAATGTAAGGAGGCTTTTAAGAAGATTTGGAAGACAGATGATTGTTTAGGAGTTTCTTCTATAGGAGCTTCAGGCGGTATTGCAATAAAATGGGACAAATGCAAATGGGATGGATAACTATTAGAACCAAAAAGTAATTGGGTTGTTGGATTATTTTGCAGGAAAGAGGAAAACATCAAAGTTGGGGTTATAAATGTATATGCTCCAACTATAGTTACTCCACATGAAAGATGTTGAAAGGACCTTAGTATATTTTTGTCAAATACAACGATGATTCATTGTGATCTATGGATTCTCAGGGGTGATTTTAATACTGTTATATCTCCTTTGGAAAAGAAGGGTGGTATTATAGGATGGTCTAAATCAATGCAATATTTTTCTTCATTTGTCAATTCAAATTACCTTTGGGATGTTAGTCCCTCAAGATTTCAATACACATGGGATAACAGACGCATTGAGAAAAATCATATAGCAGACAGATTGGATAGATTCTTCTTATCCAATAATTGGTTGCAAACAAAGTATACAATCTCTTCGGATATTTTATTGCGAGCAGGATCGGATCACAAACCCATTCTTTTGACTTGTGAGTCACCTAACAATGGTCATCCAAAGCCATTTCGCTTCCAGTCTATGTGGCACCAAGACCCTGATTTTTTCTAGATGGTTATGTTATGGTGGTATGAATCAAAATTTGAAGGATAATGTATGTACAGGTTTATTCAAAAGTTGAAACATGTAAAGGAGCAAATGAAGATATGGAATGTCAAATCTTTTGGTAACATTTTTTAAGAAAAAAAAAAAAGAAATTGAATCCAAACTCGAAAATTTACAAGAGATAGTAGAAATTAATGGAATGGACCAGGATTCTTATGTGAAAGAAAAACAATTACTTTCTGATTATCATAATGCATTGAAAAAGGAGGAGTCATATTGGTTCCAAAAATCTAGACGGAAATGGCTCAAGGAGATAGAAATACAAAGTTTTTTCATGCTACAGCAAAAACAATTTTTTTTGTTCGTCATATCAAAAATATTATAACTCCATATGGAAGAAATATTGAGGATGAATAATATATAAGGAAGGAAGTAGAAAATTATTTCAAAAATATTTTGTCAGATTGTAGGCAAGATAAGGAGGCACAAGAAAAACTTATGCAAAATATTCCATCAATTATCACTCAGAGACAAAATGAAAGCTTGAGGAAGAGGATATCTATGGAGGAGCTCCGTGAAGCAATTTTCTCTTTCCATCCTAACAAGGCACCTGGCCCCGACGGATTTCCTGCAATTTTCTTTCAAATTTTTTGGGATTTATTGAAGAGTGATATGTTAAATGCAGTGGAAGAGGCCGAAAAAGGAAGGCTATAATAAGTGAGATCAATCCTACTTTTATTACTTTGGTTCCCAAGAAGGGTGACACAAAATATTTTGATAATTTTCGCCCAATAAGCCTTTGTAATATGATTTACAAGATCATTTCAAAATTTATGGCAAACAGGTTGAAGGGCATTCTAGGGTGTATTATCTCAGAGGAACAAGGTGGCTTTGTTCAAGGTAAACAAATTCTTGATGTTATAATTATTGCACAAGAGGCCATACATTCTCTTCATTCCATGAAAAACCAGGTATGCTTTTGAAATTAGATATAAACAAAGCATATGATAGAGTTTCCTAGAATTTTTTACATGCTATTCTCATAAAGTTTGGCTTTTATTATAGTTGATGTGAGTGGATTAAATGTTGTTATAGCACTGCAAAATTTTCAGTTTTGATCAATGGTTCTCCTGTTGGGTACTTCAAGTCATCTTGTGGACTTCATCAAGGTGATCCTCTTTCTCCTTATCTATTCATTATTCTAGCCAAAGCATTAGGGAGAGCATTTTCAAAGGTAAAAATGGAAGGAAAAATCAAGGGTATTCAAGTTGCAAAAAATGGTCCCTTTGAATCTCATCTCCAATTTGTTGGTGATACTTTTCTTTTGGGTCATCCCTCAATCAATGAAGCCATGGAGTTTAAATCAATATTGCCATGTTATGAGAAGGCTATTGGACAGTTGGTAAATACTTCAAAATGCAAGATTTTTTTCATTAATACTGCCCTAGATTTACAACATATTATTGTGAATATTTTGGGAAAATTGAAAAATTTCCATCAATCTACCTAGCTATTCCTTTGTCTGCTAAAGGAAATAAAAAAAAGCTTTGGCTATCTCTTTTGGGTAGAATGAAAGCTTGCTTGGCAGGTTGGAAAGGTAAGTTCTTAACCATGGCAGGAAGGCTACAACTCATAAAGATTACTTTTTTTTTTTAGTAATACTTCTTATACACATCTGTCATGGGGATTGAACCCGGGTCACATCATCGATAATGCAAGTGGCATCCTTGTCGGTAGACCACACTCACGCGGATCTTTGCAATCCATTCCTATTTATATGATGTCAATTTCAATAGTGCAAATAGGTATTGCATCAGAAATTGATAAAATTCAAAGAGAATTTATATGGAAAGGTTGTGAGGAAAGGGTTTGCAGAGGAAAGAATATTGGAGCAGGCTTGCGGAATTGCAAACTTATGAATTTGGCATTAGGAGCAAAGCTTGGGTGGAGATTATTCAGATATCAAGGAATGAATTGGGCAAAAATATTACTTCAAAAATATATAGGTTCTCTTGATGCAATGAAATTGTTTAGAAAAAGAACTCTACCCAAAGGATCATCAAAATGAAACTTCATATCATAGAGTTTGCGATTGATAAAGAAACATATTAGATGGTCATTCAATGAGGGGAGTTATGCAAATATTTGGTCTGATGCTTGGTTAAGCCTTATCCTCTCATCTTAGACTCAAAATGGAAACCATTGGCTCAAGCGTGCCTAGTATGTAAAGGTCCAAATGTCAATGATTATATTATTATGAACAAAAACTCCAAATCATGGATTTCTTTTAGTGACCTGGTTGAAGGAAAGGAACAAAAACAAATTGCAGATGAACTTCACAATATGCTTCTAGAGTTTTATTTGCCAATTTTTACACGAAAATATGAGTTGGTTTGGAACTTGTCAAAGGATGGTGGATACTCGATAAAGTTGGGATATGAGAATTTAGAACAATCAAAATTTCCTTCTCCCAAATATTTTCCTTGGAAGAATGTTTGGTCATTAGACGCTCTCCCTAAGGCCAAAAAATTTCTTTGGTTAGCAGTTCAAAGTAAGCTTCTTTCAAGAGAGAGTCTACAAAGAAGAGGATATTATGGATCCTTTAGATGTGCCTTGGGTGAGAAGGATTTAGAAACATCAGACCATTTACTCCTTCATTGTTCGTTTGCTCACACAATTTGGGGTTACTTTTTAAAAAATATGAAATTATATTGGGTATCTCCATCAACATTGAAAGAGTTGATAAAATGTTGGATAAATTATTTCAAAGCGAAAGCATTATGTATTCTTTGAAGGATCGGCCCTGCCATTATTTGTTGGAATTTATGGCTTAAAAGGAATAATAGAATTTTTAATAATAAATATCAAAATCATGCCCAAGTTTGGAACCGTATCACTGCCTCTCTTGCAGAATGTCTACAAATATGGTGCTCGTCATGGGAAGTCTCGGTTGCGAGAAAAGAAGTGCTAATAATTTGGCTACAAGATTTGAACATACATGGAAGAGTCATCGTGACAACGGAATTAAAACAAAGGTTCTACTTTGATCTATGGTAAAATGGAAATGTCCAAAAATTGGGTTTATCAAAATTAATTTTGATGGTACTTCTAAAGGAAATCCAAGAAAACCTGGTGGAGGTGGTGTTTTTAGAAATAGTGAAGGCAAAATTCTCCTCACTTATTCAAAATCATATGGAACTTCAACTAACAAATATGTAGAGGCTAGGGCACTTCTTACTAAGATTAAAATTGCAGTAGAAAAATGATGGAAATATATTTCAATTGAAGGGGACTCACAAATTATCATCAATGCTATTAACAAAAATGGATGTGGAGACTGGATAAAAAATAATATTATTGTTGATGTTCATCATTTATTACTAGAGGCAATCTCCTGGCAGTGTGAACATATTTATAAAGGAAATCGAGTAGCAGATAAATTAGTGAATTATGGTGTTGATCTACATCCCCATGAAATTCAAATTTTAGAAGACAATCGGCCAAGTGATATTTTGTGTCTTAATGAAAATGATGTCAAGGAGTTGATTGTGGAAACATAGCACTTTGGGAAAGTTGAAGAATATATTTAAGAGAAAAAAGAAAAGAAAAAACAGTAATAAAAATGTTTGCTACAGCAAATGTAATATTCTGGTATTTTGATGGGAGTGGCCCCCAATAAAAGCCACATATAACCTATATATAAAAAAATGGGAGTGGCCCTCAATAGAAGCCACACATAGCTTATTAAAAAAAAAAAAATCCATCATCTTCAACGAACAATTAGCAATAATGGCATACAAAAAAGTTTATATTGTAATGATTACAAAATATTTGAACTGTATTCAACAAGTCAGAACTTTTCAGGCAAATATGACAGTTGGGCACCATTACAACTATGGAGCAGATATATGAATTGACATTTGATGTTAACATGTCGTTATGATCTACCAACTTACATTCTTTCATATTTTCATGATAATCACACTTGAAACCCTTACAAAATGAAGAGTCTAACAGCAATGCCAGGGGACATGGAGATAGCAAGCACCAAAAGAAGCCTTTGCATTGATTTGTCATTTAAAACAACTTATGGTATCTGTCCCTAGAACACCTGATACTTTTTGGATCCTTTCTAGAGGCCTTAAGGAATAGGGACCAATATTTGAGCTAGCCACCAATAGCCATGAAATCTCCTAAGATATTGAACCCTTAGCAACTTTTCAATGTTTGTTTGGACCAAAAAAAATCAATAAATGAAACAAATAAATACATTACTTTTACAAATCGGCGTATGTTATTAAGACAAAATTTATTGTACATGGTGTTATCAATTATCTTCCCACCATGGCACTTATACAGGTTTTTATATGAAATATGATTTTTTTTGGTGGATATGTATCTGAAAAAATGAATCATCTATTACATGTAAAACATTGACACCTTTTACAAAGCAATCTAAAATAGCATTTGTCATCTAAACTAAATATGAAATAAGATAACATTATAAACATGCCACCAATAAGTTTTTGTAAGCTAGGTGACACTATATGACCTTGGTAGAAGTGTCAATTTGAAAAAAGGATGGTCTTTGTAAATAAGAACAATTTTAAAAGAAGGAGAATTCTATAGTCCTAGGAATATGAACACAGATGTCCATGTGGCTTAGAGCACTTGGTGAAGAGTGAAGAGTTTCACACCCTAAAACCAAGCTTCAAATCTTATGGGTGAACCTTAACATTTTAATCAAATGATATGAGATCAACTGGTTAAATAGCTTCAACAAGACCTAGGTTCAAATTTTGTGAGGTGATACAAGCATTATTACCAGAATGTTGTTCTAATACTACTATGTGGTTCATGATGTAATATGGGTGAAGCCTGTTTCAATCCAATCTTAACACAAATGCAGCCAAACAGGATAACAATCTTTGAAAAGCTTACTAACACCTCACAACAACAAATACCAAGAGGGGAATGTAAAATCACAGCAGTCCAAGAAAGACTGAACAAAAGTTCATATAAAAGTAATCAACATGGTGCCAAGATTATTCATGCTAAACCTGTTTATCAAAGCAAAAGCAGAATATTGTGTCTGATAAATTTGATGATGCAAATGATCTCACAATAGGACGCACCAACATAATTTTAAAGAAACTACAAAAAGAAAAGAAAAAATCAACACTTCTCATGCTTTTGTAACTGGTATTGATTCATATAATTTGTTTGAAACACAAATCATTTTGACTAGACACCGTCACAACTAATATTGAGATTACCATGCTTCGTCTAACTCATGTAAAAGAAAATTTTGATAAAACGCCTATAGAAGATGTTGATACTCCTGTAGAGATCAAATGAAACTATTAGGAGACTATGAAATATACAAATGTAAATGCACAGTCACAATCAAAGAAACCCACTGCTTAACAAAAACAGAAGACCTTCGTCTATGCTATAAGCATATAGAACTTACTACTGAAATTGGATAGTTTTTTCAGTCTAGATGAGCATTTTAATTTTTAGACCAACTACAACCTTGATATATTTTGTCATTAACAGCTATATGCCTTGCTTTTAAAAATACATGTGTTCATATCAGAAACTTCATAACTCATGATGGCAACTGGTTTGTAAGTTTAATTTGCTATGAGTGAGTGTTTTCATAGTGGCGAGGAATGCTTAAACTAGAGCTTTGCATCTCTGATTTTGTTTTTAATTCTTGAATTTGACACCGTAGGATAGAATGCCATAGTTCATGGCAATAGTTCAGTTGCCTCTAAACCTTTGCTCAAAGTTCTGATCCTTCCAAGTTTGCTCGATTTCTCTCTCCTTCCAATTTGGGTAAAGGCTGCCCAGTCTTCCATGAAAATTTGGTTAGCTGATATCTTCATGCTCAGTATGAGAAGCAAAATACAAGAAGTCAGTGCCCTCAAAAACAAGATTATAGAGGCAACTATCTCAACACAGGTTCAAACCCACCTATATCAAAATTTGAGTAAGGCCTTAATAGAGGTCCATTGGTATTGAGTCTTGACTGCCAAGGAAAAGGTCACGCAGGGCTTGTGGATGACAATATGCAATGTAAGTTTCGTTCCAATTATATACATTTAGCACAAAATTGTCCTTCACAATAGGAAAAAAGAAAAGAAAAGAGAGATTAGAGCCAAAAATAGAAATGGTCGTAATAACTGGATATAACAAAAAAAAAGAAGCAAGGAAAGAATCTTAGAGAAAAGGATGTTGAAGGTTAAAGAATGTACCAGTTCAATGTATACGATGTGCCAGTTAGCTTTGAGAAACTTTTGAGGTCAAAATTAAATCCGTATGCAGCATTAAAACTGACCTCTCCAATATTCATTAAAGCAAATACCATGCTTATCTTGAATTAAACCTTTGAGACTTTGGTTAGGATCACTTAGATAATCCTTGATGGAGCTCTCTAACCAAACACCCAACTGCTTATGGCACCCGTATTTCTTTAATAAGGGAAGGTAGTATGGACTTAAATTTATTGAAAGAGTGTCAATTTACCACAAGCTTTGTCAAAGGAACACAAATTTGAACAATATATAGATGTCTTAAACTACCTTTGGGGATCTGGTACATCTAAGCTTGGCCCTAAAAACTCTCCTCGATAGCATAATTACCATCTTCAGTTTTCTCCTAACATTTTAAATTATGAACAAATATTAACTCATCGCAGGAAACTGAGAACAGAAATGCGTGTATGAGACAAGAGACAATCAAATGATTGTCACTGATTTTAACTTTTGACCTGGTTTAAAATCTGAGCGACCTCTAGCAGGCAATTTCACATTATAAGCCAAATTTGGCAATAGGTACATTGAGTGTTAACTTTCAGGCAGTATGTATTTTTTGCTTGCAAGCACGAGAAGCAAAAGGATTTATGGTTAATAACACTATAGCCAGAGGCAAATTTATCCAAACACTATTTTTTCTAACATTCTCCACCATGGATTGTTCAAAGTTATTTTGATTTTAATGACATGAAAAGTAAGCGATGTTCAAAGCATTCTTTTCTGTAACAAGTTCCACAATTTACATCAACTATGTCTTATCATTGAACCATAGAATTTTCATTATATTTTGGCAATGAAAATGCTTTTCAAAAATAAGTTAGGCATTGTGAAAATTCACTTAGTTTTTAACCATGATTGAGAAAATGTTTAGTACACTATTGGGCAGCAGCCCTAATCTTTGCGAAGCAATGTTTTCAGAAGCCATGCATTTAACGTTACTTCATCCAATACAGAAACATCACAGGGGATTATCTCTTGAGAGTTCTCTTCCCGGCATTTGTGTTATGTCTTCTTCTATATCTACTTCAAAAGAATCAATTTTTTTTTAAAGAAACATAAATTGCAGACAATTTACCTAAGCGATTTGTCACCGAACCACATCTATAAATTTTAAAGAAAGTTTTCACCATTATTTCTGAAACAAATGAATTTTGCATTACATCAAAGAACATGAGTGTTACACAACCTGAGCAAAAGATTGTCGTGGAAAATCTTTTCCTATGTAGTCTAGAAAGGCTAACTGTGCCTTTTGTCTCGTTACAAAAAAGCAACCGAGTTAGATCAACATTAGGGAAGATTCGAAGTGCTTTGAGGATGATTTGGCAATTTTCACCATTTTTGGTACAGCAGTGCTTCATCTGGCAGTGTATAATGAAAACCAAAGAGAATAAGCAAGCCATTGAACTATGCCTTTACCTCAATCTTTCTGCCCTCAGACAAAGCAATCCCCAGCCCTGGCTTTTCTTCTTTGACACCCTCTTGCTCTTTCTTGGGCTTATAAACAGGATTAGCAGTCAGAACTCTAAGATCCTTATCCCCCTTTATCTCCAAAACCTCCGGAATACCATTGATACAACCTCTAGACATCCCCACATCGACCCTAATAACCTTATTACCACAAACACCATTGATGCCCTCCGTCTGAATTGAGTGACCCACAATCATCCTCCTAGCACCAGGAATGGCAACCAATGCCTGATCCAATAATGAGCAATGACACTCCTCCCCCTTACACTTCCTGTGTGAGTACTTCCTCGTCCACACCAAAGCATCCCTCCCATGAAGATAAGCTGGGGCCCTGGAACCCTTACACCCCTTAATCCAATCCCTCACCTCCTCGTTGATTCTCTCCAATCCATACGCCACATGCCAAGGCAGAAGTCCCCCATGAACAAAGACAGACCCCCCAACAACAACAACAGTGGGATGAGTGCTCAGAAACCTACCTGCAGGGTTACAAGATTAAATGAATTTTTTTTTTTAAATTCCTAATTTTTGCCATTTTCTAACAATTTTTTTTATATATAACACCAACTAGACTTTATTCTGACATCTAATTGACTCCATTCCACATCTATTTTAAAATAATATGTATTCTGAGATAACAAAAATCAATGATAAACCATCACACCTAGATCATACATATTCACACGTTTACTTGATTCCATCGTTGAAACACAACAACTAAGGAAAAAAGATAAGACAAAAATAATTTTGAGGTAACTCGTTTGTAGAACCATTTGATCAGTATCAATTTTTTTGAAATGTGAAATTCCTTACACATATTTATATTGGTTTAAATATTTTAATTAATAAAATCATTTATTTTTATTTTCTACATCAAAATGAATTGTAAAACAGGTTATCTATTTTTATTCTTACAACTCAAACAGGAACTCAAACCTAAACCTGAACCTGGTAACTTGGCGTACCTGAGATTGGCCCACCAGGCCTCAGGGCTGCCAGCCTTGCCCTCCACCCATCAGGGTAGTTTTTAGGTATTCCCTCAAAAATATCCCTCTGCTTCTCTCCTGTTATATCACAGATGTTCTTGATATGATTTCCTACCCTGTACCAGTGGGCCCACTTCTTGAACTCCTCCATGCCAGCTGGGGTTGCTAAAATGAAATTACTTTCCATATTCATAATCTCATGATTGCCATTCATGATGATGAGGGCCCCACCTGACCTCTCTGCCTGTTGCTTCAGCTTCTCTAGGAGGTATATGACCTTGAGCTCTTCCCCACCCCTGTCAAGGAGGTCACCCACCTGGACTACCATGGTGTTACCCCCAATCCACGTATCATTTTCATCCATCACTTGAGCCACCATGAGGGCCTCCCTGGCCTTCTGGAGGTCTCCATGGATGTCCCCTACGGCAACCAGTCTTTCTGCAGGGGGTAGCCTTGTGACCCTATGTGCCCAATTGGAATCATCCTCTGAACTCGATGTGGGTAGGGATCAATTCGAATTGGGTGCCGCTGAATTTGAAATGGGTGCAAGAAATTGGCCACCCACTACGAAGTCAACAAATGAATCCACGAACATTGAGACGAGGCTTGGCACTGTGCTGCATACAGATTCTTCTTGTTTCTTCTCCATTCTTAGCGATCGACAGAGGTAGTGGGATGAAGGATGTGCTATTGCAGAAGGCGTGGAAGAAAAGATGGGTGTGAAGAGAAGAATACGTCAAGGAAAGCCAACCGCTTTTTTGAAGTTTCTTTGTCAAGATCTTTCTGCTGCTGGTGTTTATTAAGATGTGGAGTGTTGGTGGCTTTATTGTGTTTTGAATGTGCTTAAAGACGAAAATACGAAGGCGCGAGGGCCTTTTGACTCGTTAATAAAATATAATGATATACATTAGGGTTATATAAATTGTTTGGTGAGCTTCTTGGTGAGGGAAAAATATATATTTTATATATAATGTAATGAAATGAAAGATTGTGTGAGATCCAATTATGGGATTTTAAATAAGGAAGTACAATTATTTAAATTATATCATATGATTTTTAATATCTTTGAAAAGGATTAGCAATTTCTCACCTTTGTTTATTTTATTGTCTTAAAATAACTTTGTCATAGACCCATTCCCAAGTGTTTCTTTGTATTTGCCCGAATATTTGAAAAACTCGGGCATTTATAGATAAACTGTTCGTCTGTCTCTACTACCCGAGAGTATGATGGGAATGTTTAGTTTTGAGAATTAGTTGTAGAGTTTTCACATTAACCAAATATATATTATTGGGTGTTGTTATTATAAATTTTAATTTGTTAAATTAGATAAAGCCAAAAACATATTAAAGTATTGAATTAGGTAGTCAAACAAACATTTCTAGAGGCTTTTTACACTAACCAAATAAACAAATTAAAATATATATTATATTATATTGGGTGTTGTTATTATAAACCTTAATTTGTTGGGTTAGATAAAGCCAAAAGTACATTAAAGTACTTTTTTTATTTGTGAAAAACATCCTAGAAGGGATGCCACTTTCGGGTAAGATCCAAGGAGACAGGGGTATCCATTCTGCAAAAAACATTTAGGATTGGCCTACTACCTTTGACATATTCAAGGAACAAATAAACACACAAAATCAATTTAAAAAAAAAAATAATAAATAACAATAAAAATATGAAAATAAAATAAAAAACATGCTCCTTAAGTGTGTCAAAAAGAAAAGCACAACTAAACACACACAAAAATATGAAAAAAAACACAACACGAACCACAAAGAAAAAACACAAGAACAATATAACAAAATATAAACATGACAAAAACAACAAAACACTACAAAGACATAACAAAAAAAATCATGAGAAATAAACACAACCAAAACCTAAAAAATTAAAAAATAAATAAAAATAAAAAACAACCAACAACACATAATAAACAAAAACAAAAAACATAGAAAACACTCACACATAAAAACACAAATTAACACAAACAAACAGAAACACAAGAACAAGGACGACAAAAACATAAAAACAATAACAAAAAACATAAAAAAACACAAGAACAAAACAAAAGAACACACACCTAAAAAAAACAAAAAAGAAAAAAGAAAAAAAATTGAACATAACAATGACCTATCTAGATCAAAAGACTTTTAAGGCAATAATCAAAAGAGGAAACAAAAGAAAAAAAAAATTGAGCTAGGGAACTAAAATAACCTGATTGAACCAAAGAGAAGCAAAAAGAAACTAGGTACCTTCAAAACTGGAGTCATCTGTAGTCATGCAAAAAAATGATAGAAAGAAGAGCTTCCCTTATTTGCGAAGCCCACCATCTAGGAGGGTGGCCATAACAAGTAAGATCACCTTTGTCCAAAGCCCAATTAGCTAAAGCATTAACACTCTTGTTTGGATTTCTGATCACATGATTATAATCAACTTTCAAAAATCTCATATCGATTAATTGAATCTTCTTAATAATTTTTTTTATTCTCCAATCAACCTTATGATTCTTATAATGAGTCTTTAAAATATTAATCATGAGTTGAGAGTCAGACTCAACTAACACCTTTTCCCATCCAACCTTAGTAGCCTCTTGAAGGCCTTTGAGGATACCATACCCCTCAACAAGGTTATTGGAAAGAATACTCAAATTCTTAGCAAAAATAAAAACCAGGGAGCCATCTGAAAGTCTACCAATTCCTCCAGCATTGGTTTTTCAGTATTGACTGATTCAACTAAGTTGGCTATGGTCTTTTGCCAAATATAGTGAATATCCTTCCTATCTTTATTAAAAATTTGGTTGTTCCTTTAATTCCATATATTCCGAAGAAGAATGGTAAAACCCATCCAAACTAACTGCCTAATAAAATGATCAACACCCTCTTGATTAGGCCAATCCCTTCAAAGTTGTTCAAAAGTAAAAAAATTGGACCATTGTAAACCAAGTAAAGTGGCCATTCTCCTCTATAGCTCAAAGGCTAAAGTACACTCAATAAAAAGATGGATGAGATTTTCTACATTCTCTTCACACATTTCACATCTAAAAGGGCCATGAAAACCACACTTCATAAGTTGCTCACTAGTAAGCACCCTACGATGCAATAAAAAGCCAAGTAAAAAACCTCACCTTAGGCCAGAGCTTTTGAGCCCACAATTGAGAAAATATGTCAGAATATTGGTTGGGATTATTATGGCATAAGGTCAAATAACCTTGAGGAATTGAATACTCACCCTTAGTAGTGTTGTTCCATCCAAAACAATATTTTTCATGGGACCAAGAGAGATATCTCATATGAAGGATGCCTTGGATATCTTGTCTTTGCCTTTTTGGGATTTGAATAGGCCAGTCCTCAATAGGGATCCAATATCTACCGACCTTTGAATTACCAGTATAGTACCGACAGTAATTAGCCACCTTTATCCAGTTATCTCGGTGAAGCTCCTCCATCCGAGGCCTCCAATCGAGAAATTGAGTTATCAAAGGCTTGTGACCATCCCAAGAATCTGTCCAAAATTTTACCTGTTGACCATTATAAATGATCCAAAATATATTTTTGTTTATCAAATCCTCACCAGTCTTAAGAACAGCTAAAATGGGAGAACCTTTGGTAGGAAGTTGATAGCGAACAGGGTCTTTAGGACTTTTGTTCTCAACATATTTAGCACGAAGATTATTGGCCCAAAGAGCATTGGGGTTATGTAACATCCTCCAATATAATTTAGTAGCTAAAGCTTTGTTGTTATTAATATAATATCGGAATCCTAACCCCCCTTCATTCTTAGGAAGACATAAAGTGTCCCATTTCACCAATGCCCAATTTCTTTTCTCCTTAGTACCACTCCAAAGGAAATGATAACTGATTTGATCCAGTTCTCGAAGAACAACCTTTGGGATATTCAACATTGAAGATACATAAATAGGAATAGCTTGAAGGACTGATTTTACCAAGGTGATTCTACCCCCAGAAGAAAGCCACTTGTTGGTCCACTTTCCAATTTTCTTCTTGACTTTGTCCAACAACCAATTCCAATCTTTATTTTTTTGCCTTTGAATATTTATGGGAATACCTAAATAAGTGATCGGAAGGGAGGTCTTCTTATATCTTAATTTATCCAAGACCATGGATTCCTGTCTGGCAGAGTAGTGAAAGAAAATAACTTTAGATTTATCTTCATTGATCAACTGCCCACTAGCCTTAGAAAAATAGCTAATGATTTACTTAATATTAGAAGCTTCTTTAACTATAGCTTTACCTAAAAGAGTAGAGTCATCCCTAAATTGAAGATGGGAGATAGGTCTAGCTCCATGAGCAATGGTAACTCCCTCAAGGGTTTTGTTTTCCCTCTTTTTGGTTATAGTCCTACCCAAGCATTCAACAAGAATGATGAATAAATAAGGGGATAGAGGGTCACCTTGCCTAATACCTCTGGAAGCTGGGACGATTGAGAAGGCCTGCCATTGATAAGAACTAAGTAGAAAATTGAAGAGATACATCCCATAATCCAATCCATCTAATCCTTAAAGAAACCAAATTGCCTCAAAACTTTGATAAGGAAGTGGCAATCCACTCTGTCATAAGCTTTGGTAAGTCTAACCGAATGAACATGGAATAAGATTTTTGCATATCCATGGAATGGATGGCTTCATGAGCAAGAACTATCTCATCTACTATTTGGCGCCCTTCCACATAACCCCCTTGCTTAGGGAAAATAATCTTATGCAAAAGAGGCTTCAACCTTTCTGCCATGATCTTAGTAATGATTTTGAGAAGAACATTACATAAAGCAATAGGTTTAAAAGCTTAGATATGATCAACCTCTTGAGATTTTGGAACAAGAGTAATATAAGTTTTATTGGTATCCTTCAAATTTTTTTTGGCTTTCCTGGCTTCTTCCACCACCTCGAATAAATTAGCATGAAGGATATCCCATAACTCTTGGTAGAACTCAATGGGAAAACCATAAGGACCTAGGGTTTTTCCTTTTTGCATTCTAAAAACTACTTGTTGAAGCTCATTGATAGTAACAGGAGTAGTCAAAATAGTGTTCTCCTCAGAAGTGATAACAGAAGGGATTGCTTGAAGAACATTTTTTTGAGAAGCTGAGTCAAGAGGAGTAGCAGCAAAAAAATTGGAAAAGTAATCAACAACAATAGAGTTTATGCCATCCCAAGTATAGACAACATCTCTAGAATCTGATTTCAGGAAAGAGATAAAGTTGTGAGATATTTGAGCTAGAAGAGATTTGTGGAAGAAATTTTTATTTCGATCTCCTTATTCGAGCCATTGAATTCTATATTTTTGCTTCCATAAGATTTCTTCTTTTTTTTCCCATTCCTCTAACTGAGTTGTGATTCTAATTTCATCTGCACTTCTATTCTCTGTGAGGCCATCTAAAAGAATTTTCTTATTCAAATTTTCAAGTTGAGCAATAACTTCATGTTTTTTATGAACATCTCCAAACTCTTTCTAGTTCCAAGTCTTGATTTTGGATTTAATGTATTGCAGTATTTTGGCAAAACAAAACATCTTAGTCCCATGCCTAGGCTTACCTTCCTTCCACCATTGTTGCACATGAGGTCTAAAGGAACTGTCTTTGAGCCACATTAATTGAAAATGAAAAGGAGAAAAAATCACATTGGTTTTCCACATTTCCACCATGACTGGCCAATGATCCAAACTAGCATTGTTAAGAGTCTTCACTTTAGGAATGTGACCATGGATTAAGAATTTTTTAGAGAGCAAAAATCTATCCAATATCTCCATTATACAAGCTAAGCCTTGCCTTATGTTAGACCAAATCATAAGGCCATTATCTGGTTGGATTTCCACAAGATGGAGGTTTGTAATATATTCGCTCATGAGGTTAGTGCTTTTGTCGAAATTTCTATTTCCCCCCATTTTTCTCATCCAGAGAGAGGATGGTATTGAAATCTCCTCCAAATCAAGATCCATGCTTCAGGAAAATAAGAGATAATATGAGTTATATCCTTCCATTGTCTTATTTTTTCCTCCAAAGCAGTTGGAGCATAAACAGTAATGCAAAGCATATTTTGGTTGGAATGTCTACTTTGAATAGCTATAGACAATAGACCCCAACTACCAACCATATGGTGAATAACTACCTCTTTTGGGTCCCAAAGACAAACAATGCCACCATAAGTCCCCTAGGAACTCAGGGAAACCACTTTTCTAGTTGGCCAAATTTATTGGCAATTGAGTCCATATCCTCCATTGACATCTTCGTTTCTTGAAGGAAAACAAGATATGGATGATTTATCTGAATCATTATTCTAATTTCATTTTGTTTTGAAAGACTCCCTTTAAGTCCTCTAATATTCCAAGTTATGATCTTCATTAATACAAGGGCTAAAAAATTTGGGAAGGGCATTAATCTTACCTTCCTCTACAAGATTTTCACCTTCTTTTACCATATGATATTGATTGGTCTTGCGACCTGCTTTTTTATTAGAATCCATATTTAGTTTTTTTTCCATGTTTCTTGACTTACTCCAATTGAATTTAAGATGGCTTCTAACCTTGAAGAATGCTCGTACACAACCAAAATTTTACTAGAGGGTTCAACAGAGTTTATATTGGGACCTGTATTATTTGAAGTTTTGACATTTAAAAGATTGTTTTTCTTGTGTAAATTTTCTTCATTTTTTTCTGTTGAAAATATTTGATTTGTTGGTTTGTCTCTGAGTTCTTCCCTTTATCTTTAACTTGTGTTTCTAAGATTTTTGTTTCCATTATTTCCTCTTCCTCACTTGGGACATCATTTGTGGAAAATATTTCAAACATATTAGCATATGACTTTGATTGATCCTTCATAACTGGTTTTTCTAAGTGTTTTTCTTCTTAGGCATTTGGAAACTTACTGAGTTTATATCTTCTTTTTTTTTTATCAAAAATTTTATTTGGGCAAGCACTAGCCAAATGACCATATTCATAGTAAATTCTACAACAAAAATGAATGTTCTCATAGTCCACTACTTGCTCCTAAGTGTCTTCCCCAAATTGTAATGTGATATTTTTAGGTAGAGGTTTGTCAAAATCCATTAAAACACAAATCCGAGCATAAATAATATGTTCAAGATTTTGAGTACAATCAACAGTCATCATAAAAGTTCCTAAAGAGTTTCCAATTGAAGAAAAAACAGTAGGATTCCAAAATTCAATAGGGAGCCCAAAGAGTCTAACCCTTATGAGAGCTATATAAGGCATCTCTTCTTCAGCTTTAAATTTTGTATGTCAAGGCTTCATGAAAAACCCTGCCCTTTTAAAAAACCAAGGACCCCCTTGAAACGTTTTCTCACTATCTTCATTATTAGCAAATAAAACAAGAAAATAACCATTTGGATAAATAGAGATTTGTAACTCACCTTTAGTTTTCCAACTTTTTGCAGCCCAAACTTTGAAAGCAGATAGGCTCGAACGAAAACCCATGAATCGACAAATTAGTCATTTTTTTTCCAAATCTTCAATGCCAGTTTGAATGTTACTCATATCAAGCTTAACAATAGGAGTTCCATAAGCTGCTTTAAGACATACTAACTCCATTTTATTGGGATCAATATTAGGCATTATTAGAGGTTTATGGGAAGCCCTAAGATTAATATTAGCATTGGGCTGAGGCTATCCACCATAGAGGGCATCTCTAAAATTCATTTTTGGGGCTGAGTCTTCAAAATTCTTACCCTTGATAGGGGTTTTCACAATCGAATTATTTTGTGGGTGCACCTTAGCACTAGATTCATTTGAGATATGAGTCATTTTTTAGTCAACTGCTTGAAACTTGTTATTTTATCTCTTTAATCCTTGCCCTAGACATCGTGGAAAGGTATGATTTTCACTTTTATTTTGTGCAGCAAATTGGAAGTCGTTGTCACTCAAGTTCACAGCACGATCTGTTTAAAGACAGATTTCTAACCCATCTTGGATCCCTTGCAACATATCCCATTAAAATATGGAGCATAAACTACAAAAATATTGGCCGCTAGGGTCCTAAGGCCCTAAAAGCCAACCTCTAGAGTTGCTTTCACTCAACCTAGATGAAACCCTCGCACAACCGCTTGCCAAAAATCTCGTTCACACATAGGGATGCACTAAGATTTGTGTTGTTCCAAATGATCTAAAAATTTGTGGAGATGTTCTAGGGTTTTGCATGCATCTACCCTCAAATTTTCAACTCAATCTGAATCCATATGAATGAGATATGGAAGAAACAAATTCGATAGTTTGGGCAGTCTTGTGAAAAAACCATATCTTGGAATATTACGGGTATGAATTTTTCGCATATTAAAGTATTGAATTAGGGCAGTCAAGAAAACATTTGTTGAGGTTTTTTACTCTGACTAAATAAACAAATAAAATATATATATATTATATATTATTGGGTATTATTATAAACCTTAATTTGTTGGATTAGATAAAGACAAAAGCACATTAAAGTATTGAATTAGAACAATTGAGCAAACATTTGTAGAGGTTTTTTGCACTAATCAAATTATTTATTTATTTATAAATATAATTGTTATTATAAACCTTAGTTTGTTGGATTAGATAAAGTCAAAAGCATGTTAAAGTATTGAATTAAACATTTGTAGAGGTTGTTTATATATATAATTGGATGTTGTTATTATAAACCTTAATTTGTTGGGTTAGATAAAGTCAACATCACATTAAAGTATTGAATTAGGGTTGTTACACAAACATTTAGGGTTTTCGACCTATGCCAATTTGGATTCGTTAGAGTTTGAACATTTGACCTTTCTAAAAAAAACCATAACTCCAACCTTATTAAACTTAAGAATTTTTTTTTCAAAGAGTTTACATGAGTTTTTATGAGGTGTCTTGGTCTCCTCTCATATTGAGTGGGGTTTAAACCTTTGATCTCTTAAAGAGAGGTCAAATCCCTTGCCACTACAATAAGCTTGAGCTAACTAAAAATAATAATAATAATTTAATTTTAATGTCCATCCAAAAGTAGATAATTAGAGCTCTAGCGCAACGGTTCGGGCTTTAGCTCTTCTTCAAGAGGTCCAAGGTTCAAACCGCGGTGTGGGTGAGTGTGTGAAGGGGTGGGTGTGTGATGGTTGTGTGTTAAATTCCCTATTGATAAGATAGCTCTCGATTTTACGAGGGCTCATGGTTGGTAGGAGACTACCCAACCCTGTACATTGGTCGTAAGGGTTTCTCACACTAACCAAATTAAAAAATATATGGTTAGATATCGTTGTACACCAAAATGATACTTCTTTTATATATAAATTTAGTATTATTATTATTATTATTATTTTAATTAATTTATTTATTTGATTTGTGAGAAACCCCTACGACCAACACATAGGGTTGGGCAGACTCCCCCAACCATGACCCCTCCTAAAGCCGAGAGCTATGCTTATCAATAGGGAATTTAAGACACAACCACCACACACCCACCCTTCGTACACTTGTCAACGCTGTAGTTTGAACCTTGGACCTCTTGAAGAAGAGCAAAAGCCCAAATCGTTGCGATGTTTCCATTGGGACATTATTCTAATTATTATTTTTTTATTACATAGGAGAGTTGGCTATACTCACTTTTTTTAGTAATTGGTCAATGCAGGGTTCAAACCACAGGGACTGCTCCCAACAGCTCCCAAAAAACATATATGTCTCGTTCTTGTTGACTCGATATAAAATGGGGACCATCGGTCGTTCATGTTTCGTACCATCATCGTTGGTCTGGCGCGTACTCGGAGGATTCAGTGTAAACTACTACCTTTGCAAATGGTTGGCTTCTCAGGTTTGATTATTATCATTATTGTTGGATACATAGGCCAGTAGATTACATCCACATAATTCAAACCACATAGACTGCTCCCAATAAGCTTATACCACCTTGTTATTCTTGTTATTGTTGACCAATATGAAGGGAACCACTAGTCGATCGAGATTCATATCATTAGTGTCGATCTAACGCACACTCAAAGGGTTCCGATCAAACTATATATTTGCAAACAAATAAACATGTCCCCAAAATTTGAACCTAGATCTTTTCTTCGTAAATATTTTGCCAAACAAACAACTATCAATCCACCTAACCCTTAAAAATATTATTATTATTTGTTTTTGTGAATCAATATTTTTTATGCACATTCATGCTAAGGTTGAACCTATGTTTCATCATCAATAATGTAAGTACCTCTCTTTAAACCATTCATCATCAATAATAAAAGTAAGTGTAGCACGTTTTTTATTATTTATTTAAAAAATATAATTCAGACTTTTAGAGGTAAACCCAATATTTAATATCGTAAAGTAAAATCGACTATTCATCATTAATAATGCAAGTAAGTGTCACACGCAATTTTTTTATTATTTATTTAAAAAATATAATTCAGACTTTTAGAGGTAAGCCCAATATTTAATATCGTAGAATTGACTATTCGTAACTCAAAATAGTAATATCATTATCTACTGATAATATAGGAATGTTATAACAAAATAGTAAATTAAGTAATTATAAATTTTAATGAAAATAAATATATATTTAAATAAATGTATTTAGAAGAGGAAGTATTAAATTGGAATAAAATTTTAATATAGAAATATGTTATTTTATATTAAAAGTTGTTAAAAGTTTTTATTTTGTTTATATTATATTTTGATTTTTTAAAATTAGAATGATAAAGAAGGTTTTAAAACTATAAAAGGAGTATGGTCAAGAGGTGAATGGAATGTTGTGGATTTAGAAGGGGTTATAGGAAAATTCTATCATGTTAAAATTCAATTAGAACCTTATGTGAAACAATTCATAAAATTAGGCATTGAATAATTTTATTAGTCACATATTATTTTACATATATTCGTTTCATTCTTATTAATATTTATGGACTTGCAGCCATATAGATCAAAAGTATGAAGTGGGATTGAAGCCTTTATGAAAATTAAGACCAAGAAACTTGATTCATGATCATATACCATAACCAAGTTGGATAAAAAATTAAGAGAGTTAAAAAATAATACAAAGTATAAAAAAATTCTTAGCTTTTATTCAAAACAATAATTTATGGAAGGTTGATTTTGAAGAGGACAACTATACATGGACTAACATCAGGACATGCTAAAACTTGATAGCAAAAAAACTAGATAGATACATACTCAAACCATCCTCTATTTGTTGAAATGATAGCATAGATGTGGAAATCTTAATGAAACATTGGGGTTGTAAACACTTCTAAAACATTTTTTTAACGAGGTTTTTACTAGGTTTTCAAAACAGATACAAAACCCCCCACAATGGAACCACCAACCATACTGAGTTATACAACCCTTTTGGTGTCATTGATATTTGAACCTTAGTGTGGGCTATATCATCCATATGTCTCAATCATTGAACTAAGGCCTCATTCGCACTTCCAGAACAAATTAAATCAATGACATCTAGATTAAAAGAATGGAACAAGAACACTTTTGGAAACATTTTTTAGAATAAATAACTAAAAGAAAAACTTTCAAATTTCAAAAAAGGTGAGCACAATAATCCGAGTTTTGAGGAAAGGGAGTTGCTTAGTGAATATTATAATATTTGAGTAAGAAAGAAATTTTGGTTAAAATCAAGACAGACTTGGTTAAAAGGAGATAAAAACACAAAGTTTTTTCATAATATGACAATAGTATATAGATCAACATCTAGAATTAGTAGAATTAAATTATTAGAAGGGGTTTGGGTTGAATATCAAAGTGAAATAAAAAAGAGGCAAGGATTTTCCACTAGAATATTCTAGAATTGGAGGAGATTGAAGTTTTTAATGATAAACTATTGTAAGAAGTGTCTTTAGTTATAATAGATGAAGACTAGCAAATTGATGGAGCCTAATACTCTAGAAGTTTATTCAACTCTTTTCTCTTTTGATAAGGAAAAATCTCCAAGTTCACATAAACCCTATGCAACATCTATCCGAATAATTAGAAAATAGTGAAGGATTCTTTATTGGTGGTAGTGGAACAATCTAGGGTAAAACAATACATACCTTATAAAATAAATGCAATGTATCTTACCTTATTTCCAAAAAAGAAGGATGTAGAATTGTTTGATTCATTTAGGCCCATAAACTTTTTTTTTTTTTATTTGTGGAAAACATCCCAAAAGGGATGCCACTTTCGGGTAAGACCCAAGGAGGCAGGGGTATCCATTCCGCCAAAAATGCCCAGGACTCGGACCTGGCCTACCACCTTTGACATACTCAAGGAGCAAACAAACACACAAAACCAATTTAAAAATAAGTAAATAACAACAAAAATAATAAAATAAAATAAAAAACATGCTCCTTGAGTGTGTCAAAAACAAAAGCACAACCAAACACACACAATAAGATAAAAGAAACCACAACACAAACCACATAGAAAAACACAAGAACCACATAACAAAACACAAACAAGACAAAAACAACAGAACACTACAAAGACATAACCCAAAAAAAACATGAAAAATAAACACAACCAAAACCTAAAATTTTAAAAATAAAATAAAAATAAAAATAAAAACAACCAACAACAGACAATAAACAAAAACAAAAAACATAGAAAACACTCACACATAAAAACACGAAATAACACAAACAAAGAGAAACCCAAGAACAAGAACGAAAAAAACACAAGAACAATAACAAAAAACATAAAAAAAAACAAAACAACAAAAACACAAGAACAACAAAAAACAACACAAAGAACACAAAAACAAAACAAAACAAAAGAACCCACCCACCTTAAAAAAACTAAACAAAAAAACAAAAAAGAAAAATAAAAAATGAACAAAACAATGACCTATCTAGACCAGAAGACTATTAAGGCAAGAATCAACAGAGGAAACAAAATAAAGAATAGAATGAGCTAGGGAACTAAAAAAAAATTGAATGAACCAAAGAGAAGCAAAAAAAAAAACAAGAAGAAACTAGGTACCTTCAAAATTGGAGCCATCCAAAGAAATGATAGAAAGAAGAGCTTCCCTAATTTGAGAAGCCCACCATATAGGAGGGTGGCCATAACAAGTAAGATCACCTTTGTCCAAAGCCCAATTAGCTAAAGCATCAACACTCTTGTTTTGATCTCTCGACCACATGATTGTAATCAACTTTCAAAAATCCCATCTGGATTACTCGAATCTTCTCAATAATTCTTTTTATTCTCCAATCCACCTTATGATTATTAGAAGGAGTCTTCAAGAGATTAATCATAAGTTGAGAGTCGACTCAACTAACACCTTTTCCCATCCAACCTTAGTAGCCTCCTGAAGGCCTCTGAGGATACCATACCCCTCAACAAGGTTATTGGAAAGAATACCCAAATTCTCAAGAAAAGTAAAAACCAGGGAGCCATCTGAAAGTCTACCAATTCCTCCCACACTGGCTTTTCCAGGGTTCCCTCTAGAGGCTCCATCAATATTGACTTTTCCAAAATCCTTAGGAGGAGGTTGCCAATTTCTAGTCCTATCCATCTTACTAATACTCACATTCCCTTTAAGTTGGTTGCCCTTAGAAGATTTAATCTTCAATCTTTGCATCACTTGATCCCATCTTTGGTGGGAGTTTTGGGGGTGATTAAGGAGTTGATGGACTGATTCAACTAAGTTGGCTATGGTCTTTTGCCAAATATAGTGAATATCCTTCCTATCTTGATTAAAAATTTGGCTGTTCCTTTCATTCCAAATATTCCAAAGAAGAATGGTAGAACCCATCCAAACTACTCGCCTAATAAAATGATCAACACCCTCTTGATTAGGCCAATCCCTCCAAAGTTGTTCAAAAGTAAAAAAATTGGACCACTGTAAGCCAAGTAAAGTGGCCATTCTCCTCCATAGCTCGGAGGCTAAAGTACACTCAATAAAAATATGGTTGATATTTTCTACATTCTCTTCACACATTTCACATCTAAAAGGGCCATGAAAACCACGCTTCATAAGTTGCTCACCAGTAAGCACCCTACGATGCAATAAAAGCCAATTAAAGAACCTCACCTTAGGCCAGAGATTTTGAGCCCACAATCGAGAAAATATGTCAGAAGAATGGTTGGGATTATTATGGCATAAGGTCAAATAACCTTGAGCAACTCGAATACTCACCCTTAGTAGTGTTGTTCCATCCAAAACAATCTTTTTCATGGGACCAAGAGAGGGATCTCATATGAAGGATGCCTTGGATATCTTGTCTTTGCCTTTCTGGGATTTGAATAGGCCATTCCTCAATAGGGATCCAATATCTACCAACCTTTGAATTACCAAGTATGGTACCGACAGTAATTAGCCACCTTTATCCAATTAGCTCGATGAAGCTCCTCCATCCAAGGCCTCCAATCGGGAAACTGAGTTATCAAAGGCTTGTGACCATCCCAAGAATCTGTCCAAAAATTTGCATGTTGACCATTATGAATGATCCAAAATAATTTTTTCTTTATCAAATCCTCACCAGTCTTAAGAACTGCTAAAATGGGAGAACCTTTGGTAGGAAGTTGATAGCGAACAAGGTCTTCAGGACTTTTGTTCTCAAGCATATTTAGCACGAAGATTATTGGCCCAAAGAGCATTGGGGTTATGCAACATCCTCCAATATAATTTAGCAGCTAAAGCTTTGTTGTTATTAATTGAAGACCGAAATCCTAACCCCCCTTCACTCTTAGGAAGACATAAAGTATCCCATTTCACCAAGGCCCATTTTCTTTTCTCCTTAGTACCACTCCAAAGGAAACGATGACCGATTTGATCCAATTCTCGAAGAACAGCCTTTGGGATATTCAAAATGGAAGAAACATAAATAGGAATAGCTTGAAGGACTGATTTTACCAAGGTGATTCTACCCCCATAAGAAAGCCACTTGTTGGTCCACTTTCCAATTTTCTTCTTGACTTTGTCCAACAACCAATTCCAATCTTTATTTTTTTGCCTTTGAATATTTATGGGAATACCTAAATAAGTGATTGGAAGAGAGGTCTTCTTATATCTTAATTTATCCAAGACCATGGATTCTTGTCTAGCAGAGCAATGAAAGAAAATAACTTTAGATTTGTCTTCATTGATCAACTGCCCAGTAGCCTTAGAAAAATAGCTAATGATTTGCTTAATATTAGAAGCTTCCTTAACCGTAGCTTTACCTAAAAGAGTAGAGTCATCCACAAATTGAAGATGAGAGATAGGTCTAGCTCCATGAGCAATGGTAACTCCCTCAAGGGTTTTGTTTTCCCTCTTTTTGGTTATAGTCCTACCCAAGCATTAAGCAAGAATGATGAATAAATAAGGGGATAGCGGGTCACCTTGCCTAATACCTCTGGAAGCTGGGAAAGACTGAGAAGGCCTACCATTGATAAGAACTAAGTAGGAAACTTGAAGAGATACATCCCATAATCCAATCCATCCAATCCTTAGAGAAACCAAATTGCCTCAAAACTTTGATAAGGAAGTGCCAATCCACTCTGTCATAAGCTTTGGATAAGTCTAACCGAATGAACATGGAAGGAGAATTTTGCATATCCATGGAATGGATGGCTTCCCGAGCAAGAACTATCTCATCTACTATTTGACGTCCTTCCACATAACCCCCTTGCTCTGGGGAAATAATCTTATGCAAAAGAGGCTTCAACCTTTCTGCCATGATTTTAGTAATGATTTTGAGAAGAACATTACATAAAGCAATAGGTCTAAAAGCTGAGATATGATCAACCTCTTGAGCTTTTGGAACAAGAGTAATATAAGTTTTATTGATAACCTTCAAAATTTCTTTGGCTTTCCTGGCTTCTTCCACCACCTCTAATAAATCAACATGAAGGATATCCCATAACTCTTGGTAGAACTCAATGGGAAAACCATCAGGACCTGGGGTTTTCCCTTTTTGCATTTTAAAAACTACTTGTTGAAGCTCATTGATAGTAACAGGAGCAGTCAAAATAGAGTTCTCCTCGAAGTGATAAGAGAAGGGATTGCTTGAAGAACATTTTGTTGTGAAGTTGAGTCAAGAGGAGTAGCAACAAAAATATTGGAAAAGTAATCAACAACAATAGAGTTCATGCCATCCCAAGTATAAACAACATCTCCAGAATCTGATTTTAAGGAAGAAATAAAGTTGTGAGATCTTCGAGCTAGAAGAGATTTGTGGAAGAAATTTGTGTTTCGATCTCCTTCTTTGAGCCATTGAATTCTAGATTTTTGCTTCCATAAGATTTCTTCTCCTTTTTCCCATTCCTCTAACTGAGTTGTGAGTTTAATTTCATCTGCACTTCTCTTCTCCGTGAGGCCATCTAAACGGATTTTCTTATTCAAATTTTCAATATGAGCAATAACTTCATGTTTTTTTTTATGAACATCCCCAAACTCTTTCCAGTTCCAAGTCTTGATTTTGGATTTAATGTATTGCAGTCTTTTGGCAAAATAGAACATCTTAGTCCCATGCCTAGGTTTACCTTCCTTCCACCATTGTTGCACACGAGGTCTGAAGGAAATGTCTCTAAGCCACATTAATTGAAAACGAAAAGGAGAGAAACTCACATTGGTTTTCCACATTTCCACCATGATAGGCCAATGATCCGAACCAACATTATTAAGAGTCTTCACTTTAGGAATGTGACCATGGATTAAGAAATTTTTAGAGAGCAAAAACCTATCCAATCTCTCCATTATACAAGCTAAGCCTTGTCTTCCGTTAGACCAAGTCATAAGGCCATTATCTCGGTTGGATATCCACAAGATGGAGGTTTGCAATATATTCGCTCATGAGGTCAGTGCTTTTGTCCAAATTTCTATTTCCCCCCATTTTCTCATCCAGAGAGAGGATGGTATTGAAATCTCCTCCGATCAAGATCCAAGCTTTAGGAAAATGAGAGATAATATGAGTAATATCCTTCCACTGTCTTCTTTTTTCCTCCAAAGAAGTCGGAGCATAAACAGTAATGCAGAGCATAATCTGGTTGGAATGTCTACTTTGAATAGCTATAGCCAACAAACCCCAACCGCCAACCATATGGTGAATAACTACCTCTTTTGGGTCCCAAAGACAAGCAATGCCACCCGAAGTCCCTTGGGAACCGAGGGAAACCACTTTTCCAGCTGGCCAAATTTTACCGGCAATTAAGTCCATATCCTCCATTGACATCTTTGTTTCTTGAAGGAAAACAAGATGTGGATGATTTATCCGAATCATTCTTCTAATTTCATTTTGTTTTGAAAGACTCCCTTTGAGTCCTCTAATATTCCAAGTGATGATCTTCATTAATACCAGGGCTAAAAAAGTTGGGAAGGGCATTAATCTTACCTTCCTCTACAAGCTTTTCACCTTCTTTTACCATATGATATTGATTGGTCTTGCGACCTACTTTTTTATTAGAATCCATCTTCAATTTTTTTTCCCTGTTTCTTGACTTATTCCAATTGAATCTGAGATGGCTTCTAACCTTGAAGAATGCTCGTACACGGCCAAAATTTTACTAGATGGTTCAACGGAGTCTATATTGGGACCTCCATTATTTGAAGTTTTGACATTTGAAATATTGTTTTTCTTGTGTAAATTTTCTCCTTTTTTTCTCGTTGAAAACCTTTGATTTGTTGGTTTGTCTCTCTGAGTTCTTCCCTTCATATTTAAATTGTGTTTCTAAGATTTTAGTTTCCATTATTTCCTCTTCCTCACTTGGGACATCATTTGTGGAAAGGATTTCAAACATATTAGCAGATGACTTTGATTGATCCTTCATAACTGGTTTTTTCTAAGTGTTCTTCTTCTTAGGTATTTGGAAACCTGCTGAGTTTATATCTTCTTTCTTTTGATCAGGAATTTTATTTGGGCAAGCACCGACCAAATGACCATATTCATGGCAAATTCTACAACGAAAAGGAATGTTCTCATAGTCCACTACTTGCTCCCAAGTGTCTTCCCCAAATTGTAATGTGATCTTTTTAGGTAGGGGTTTGTCAAAATCCATTAAAACACAAATCCGAGCATAAATAATATGTTCAAAATTTTGAGTACAATCAACAAGTCATCATAAAAGTTCCTAAAGAGTTTCCAATTGAAGAAAAAATAGTAGGATTCCAAAATTCAATAGGGAGGCCAAAGAGTCTAACCCACATGGGAGCTATAGAAGGCATCTCTTCTTCGGCTTTAAATTTAGTATGCCAGGGCTTCATGAAAAGCCCTGCCCTTCCAAAAAACCAAGGACCCCCTTGAAAAGTTTTCTCTCTATCTTCATTATTAGCAAATAAAACAAGAAAATAACCATTTGGATAAATAGAGATTTGTAACTCACCTTTAGTTTTCCAGCTTTTTGCAGCCCGGACTTTGAAAGCAGATAGACTCGGACGAAAACCCACGAACCGACAAATTAGTCCTCTTTTTTCCAAATCTTCAATGCCAGTCTGAATGTTACCCATATCAAGCTTAACAATAGGAGTTCCATCACCTGCTTTAAGACATCCTGACTCTATTTTCCTAGGATCAATCTTAGGCATTCTTAGAGGTTTATGGGAAGCCCTAATATTGATATTAGCATTGGGCTGAGGTCTGTCCACCACGAAGGGCATCCCTAAAATTCATTTTTGGGACCGAGTCTTCGAAATTCTTACCCTTGACAGGGGTTTTCATAGTAGAATTATTTTGTGGGTGCACCTTAGCACCAGATTCACTTGAGATATGAGCCATTTTTTGATCAACTGCTTGAAACTTGTTTCGTGATCTCTTTAATCCTTGCCCTAGACGTCGTGGAAAGGTATGGTTTTCACTTTTCTTTTGTGCAACAAATTGGAAGCCGTTGTCACTCAAGTTCATAGTATGATCTGTTGAAAGACAAATTTCTAACCCATATTGTATCCCCTGCAACATTTCCTGCTAAAATATTGAGCATAAACCACAAAAATATTGGCCGCTAGGGCCCGAAGGCCCTAAAAACCAACCTCTGGAGCTGCT
The DNA here is from genome assembly GCA_028583015.1 of Wollemia nobilis. Taxonomy (NCBI): domain Eukaryota; kingdom Viridiplantae; phylum Streptophyta; class Pinopsida; order Araucariales; family Araucariaceae; genus Wollemia; species Wollemia nobilis. Next base: position 6,081,732 of record JAQPPZ010016858.1, on the reverse strand, counting down.
TGCACTCAACCCAGATGAAACCCTCGCATAGCCGCTTGCCAAATATCTCGTTCACACATAGGGATGTGCTAGGATCTGTGTTGCTCCAAATGATATGAAAATTTGTGGAGACGTTCTAGGGTTTTTCAGGCATCTACCCTCAAAATTTCAGCTCAATCCGAGTCCGAATGAGTGAGATATGGCCGAAACGAGTTCGGAAGTTTGGGAAGTCCTGCGAAAAACGTCTGATCCTTTTGGCTCTATTACCAACAAATTACTTCAATCTTCGATATCAACTTATTTCGTTTTATTACGAAACAGAAACAAAAAATACGATATGTTCTGTTTTCTACCAGAATTGAAACGAAAAATCTGATACGTTCCGCTCTTAATTGAAATTTAAAAGAATATTAGAATAATAACAATTAAAATTAGAAAATTAATAGTAACAGTGATGAACCGTATCGGAAAAATTATGTTTTCTATCGAAATTGAAACGTAAAATTATAAATGTTTGGTTTGCAACCGGACTCAAAACTGAAAACTTGACCTTTCCCATTCTTAATCGAAATTTAAATTACTAATTATTGAAATTAGAAAAATAATAGTAATGATGATTGTGAGTAATATGACCTCTTGCAGAAGAAGACGACCCTGTGCAGACAATAGCCCTCCTTAAAGCCCGCCCACCACAATATAACCATTTGCTTGACAATTTCCCTGGAATTTTGGACATTCCCATCCAATAAAGGCGCTGAGTTCTAGGCCCATAAACTTATGTAATATGACATATAAGATAATCTCTAAAGTGATGGAAAATTAGTTAAGACCACTATTAGACAAAATTATTTCAAAGAGCAAGGAGGATTTGTTGAAAGGGAGATAACTTTTGGATGGGATCATAGTAAAGCATGAAGTAATGAATTCAATAGCTTCTAGAAAAGAGAGTAATGATCTTAAAACTTGATATGAATAAAGCCTATGATAGAGTTAAATAATATTTTCTTTATTGAAATATTATAAAAGTTTGGATTTGAGAATAAATGGGTCAGTTGGATCAGTGTTTCAAAACTCGCAACTTGCTATAAACTCGGGAGCCTAATTTTCACGAGTTCTCGGCAACTCGCGATAAACTCAAAAAAAACATCGACAAAATTTTAAAAAATAAATAAATAAACAAATAAATTTTGAACCTAATGTCACAACATTAGGCTCTTGATCTCGTGTTCATGGCATTAGAAGGAGACACATAAGATCATCGTCTACCCATTTTAAGCTTGCGAAACATTCAAAAATAGATATAAGGAAATAAATCATTGGGTGGCATTTAGACGGCAATGACCTTGATAGAAATTAGCATTTATGCATAATGTCGCACCTTTCTAATCTCAATCCCTCTATATAAATTAGCATTTACCCATAATGTCGCACCTTTCTAATCTCAATCCCTCGATAGAAATTAGTATTTACGCATAATGTCACACATTTCTAATCTCAGCCCTTATACCCCACCTCGAGCCTTCGAATTTGAGATAAGCACCATGTATGAGTCGTTGCATAGCTGTGCACAGGTGTGTCCACATGTAATGTCTTAAGGATCTGAAGCACTGCGAGGTCCAATCAATTACATTTTTAATGAAGTTTTTGTTTTTGGGTGTGGAGAAATCTCCTTTTTGTTTTTGTGTGAGCCATGAAGTGGAGACTTGAGTTTATGAAGTATTAATGAGCTTTGTTTAGGGTTTGTGTTTTTTTTTGTTTTTGTATTGATTTTGAGTGAGTGTGTATAAATCATGGTTGCAGGTGCTGCAAGGCCTTTGTATTTTGATCATGCAATGGAAGACTCATTGAAGAGGGAGGAAGGTAAAATATATCATCGTACATTTGTTGCAGCAAAGCGAGGTGAGGTTCAGTGTGTCCAGTCAGGTCAGTATGACTTCCAATAGGCATTGGCCCAATATATTTAAAGTTAAGTCCTTTGCCTGCCTTGGTTCCTCCCTTGGCTCTTCCCTGCCTCGGTCCCAACCTTCCTTGCTTTGGCTTCTGCATTTTCCTCCCATGTCTTTCCCTTGTCTCCCCCCTACCTTGGCCCTGACCCCTACCTCCCTTGTATTTCCTCTGCTTCAACCCCTATTTTTATTTGTACGAGTCTCAAGTAATCATCATGTACTCGAAAAATAATGAGCAATTAAATCGTCGTGAGTCAGGGAGTTACTCGACTCGAGTTTTTTATTAAAAAAACTTGTAGGCCTCCCTGCCCCACGAGTTTTGTGGATACTCACGAGTAACCTGTGAGTTTCAAAACACTGATATGGATTAAAGCTTGTGTATCTATAGTATCATATTTAGTGTTGGTCAATGGGCTAGTAACAAAATCATTTAAAGCCACGAGGAGTCTTAGACAGGGAGATCCTCTATTAGCATATCTATTTTTTATTATGACAAAGATATTGGGAAGGAACTTAAAGAATGCATATAAAGATGGGCTAATAAGCAAACTTAAGGCTAGTAATAACATTGACAACATCACCCATCAATAGTTTGTAGATGATACAACCCTTTTTAGGAGGGTAGGAAAAAATGAGGCAAGAACTTTGAATAATTTATTAAAGGAATATGAAAGAGTGTCAAGGCAAAAAGTTAAAAGGATGAAACCCAAAATTTTCTTCCTAAACACTCCATTTAGAATCAAATAAGGGATATGAAGGGTACTTCAAATGGAGAAGGTAAATTTACCAGCAATGTATCTAGAGATACCCTTATTTGAGGAAGAATGAGGATAGAATTGTGGAATTTTATTATAAGTAAAGTTCAAAATAAAATATCAACATAGAAAGGTAGATGGTTATTATAGACACCAAATTATAGTCATTCACACAACCAATCCATAAAAACCATTGAAACACTCCTCAAATCTATACAAATTCATCAAGAACCTAATTTACCACAAAACCCTCATCATCCTTTCAAATTATTCTTCAATACGCTCAAATTTCTCCAAATTTGTAGTTGTATTTCTAATTTGTCTAAATTTCTCCAAATTAGCCCATTTTATTAGATTAACCCTAAGATTGCCCAAGATGGAGGGTGTGAGTTAAAAATGAGGTATTTTTGGAGTCTCCTCACAAATGATGTATTTTAGGTGTCTAAATGATCAAACCTTTGTCAGGATATGCAAAGTTTTCATGAAGAAAGGACAAATCACTAAGAAGGGTCAAAAGGCAAGGGAACACGATACCACATCATCAAAACGACCTCATCAACCAAAGCTGACACTTGAGCTCTTCTCACCATGGTAGAAGGTGGGTGCATTAATGACCCCTCTTAAAAGAGTACATGCCATTCATGGAATAATTTATGGTGATTTGATCCCAAATAGCTCCAAACTTCCAAAATTTTAATGCAGCACAATCTTCTGAATCTTGTAACTAGAGCTGATGTTGGCACTCCCGTACATATCCATTTTGGGGAGAATTATAAATTTCAAACCTCACTTGTAAATATTATAAATAGTAGTTCCTATATATGGAGATAGGAGTTTAAATTTTTTATTTTGTTAAGCATTTGATCCATGGTGTTTTATCTCTCCTTTTTCCACTATCTTTCTCAATATAGACATGAGCCTTGGGCCAATTGCATGTACAGGCCTTCAAGCCTCTTTAAATTATACATATTGCATAATTATATACTTAAACATGTATTCAATCAACTATATTACTTGGTTCATGTATTCATTCATCCCACTGAGTTGAGGTGGAAATTGTATTTCTCTTCTTTAGCACATCTCCACCCTTAGGCTAGATAGATTTTGCTTTATGCATTGTTACATGTTTTCTTTCCTTTTTCCATTTTCCCTAAAGCAATTAGTTAGGATTAGGTTGGCATAGCACTAGGAATAGGAGTACCAAAGATCACATTTAGAATAGGATCCAACCTTGGGTAAAAAAACCTCCTTTCACATAATGCTTAAAACCCTATCACCATGTTTATTTTGAAGTAATCTAATCCATGGTTTCAAAATTAGATCTATATTTATTGATATTTCATCACGCCAAATATCCATAAAAATATAATTTTTTTCTTTAGTTCTCACCATCCATCTTAGATCTTTAACCACTAGATCAATTGATTTTCTTAAACCCTTCCATAGTGCAAAACCATCTAGTAGTGAGAATGGGGTAAATATTAAGCTTGGGTCATTGGGCTCAACATACTTACTTAAAAAATTCTTGCCCAATGTCTTGGAATATCTTTGTACAATCTCTATATTACTTTTCCCCTGAGATCTAAGTTTGCATTTATAAGAACTCTTAAACCAAGACTTCCCCTAGTTTTATCAATCACACACCTTGGATCACTTCGCGAAAGGAAATTTCCTTTTATAATGTAATCTTGACCACAAAAATGATCAATAATATAGATCAAAAGTATACAAGGACATATAATATGCTAGAATGACCTGTAAGACTGATTTAATTAGTTTCACTCTTCCTACTAACGATAACCTTATACCTTTCCAGGATGGTAGTTTATGCTAAACTTTGCTTATAATTGGATTCCACAATTCTACTCTCATTCTCCCCTTAAATAAGGGCACCCCTAGATGAGTTGCTAGTAAATTTACCTCCTCCACTTGAACTGACATGCATATCCTTGCTTTGATGCTAGCTAGAGTGTTTAGGAAGTAAATTTTATATTTTGTCCTATAAATATTTTTTCTTAATGCTCTTTCATATTTCTTTAATAAAATATTCAAAGCTCTAGCCTCATTTACCCCTACCCTCCCAAAAAGGGTTGCATCTTCTATAAATTGTTGATGAGTGTTGTTGTTGATGTTTTTTTTAAATTGAAAAACCCCTTATGGGGTCACCTTGGTCTGAGAGACCATGACCAGGGGGTTCTACACCGTCAAAGTCACCCGAGAGTCATGCTCGGACTTGCCTACACCAACATTATCAATTGGATTTTGGGTACCCAATTCAACTTTTTGATAGGGTGGAGATTCGAACCTGGGACCTCTCGTGGAGGATTACCCTCTCCTCCTCAACTCACCTACAACACCTGGGTATGTTTTTGATGTTATTACTAGCCTTAAGTCCACTTATTATCCCATTTTTGTTAGCCTTCTTCAAATTCCTACCCAATACCTCTACCATAATAATGAACAAATATGGTGATAGAGGATCTCCCTATCTAAGACCTCTTTTGGCTTTAAATGATTTTGTCACTAACCTATTGATCAACATTGAATATGACACTATAGAGGCATAGCCTTTAATCCGTCTAAAACATTTATTCCCAAATATAGACTTTTCTAGTATTGCAAAAATAAAATCTTATTTAACCCTGCCATAGGCTTTACTCATCAAGTTTTAAGATCATTGCTCTATTTTCTTGAAGTTGTTGAATGCATGACTTTGTGAGATAATATGAATCCGTCTAGAATTTGTCTCTCTTTCACAAATCCTCCTTGCTCTTCTAAAATATTTTTTTCTAATAGTGGTCTTAATCGATTTGCCATCACTTTGGAGATTATATTATATGCCATATTACATATTCTTATGGGCCTAAATGAATCAAACAATTTTGCATCCTTATTTTTTGGAATAAAGGTAAGAGATGTTGTATTCATTTTATAAGATATGTATTATTTAACCCTAGGTTGTTCTATTACCACCAATAAATAATCCTTCACTACATCACAATTATGTTGATAAAATATTGCAGAGAGCCCATATAGACCTAGGAATTTATCCTTATCAAAAGAGAAAAGAGCTAAATAAACATCTAGAGTAATAGGCTCCATCAATTTCTATTGTCTTTGTCTGTTATAATTGAAGGTACTTCTTGTAGTAGTTTATCATTAAGAACTTCAAACTCCTCTAATCCTAGAATATTCTGGTAAAAATAACCTTGCCTCCTTTCTAATTTCACTTTGGTCTTCAATCCAAACCCTTTCTATTGATTTCATTCTACTAATTCTAAAACCTAATCTCTATACTATTGTCATCCTATAAAAAAAACTGTGTTTTTATCTCCTTTTATTAAAGTCTCTTATTTTTAATCTCCAAAACTTCTCTTCCTTACTCAAAATATTATGATATTCACTAAGAAACTCCCTTTTCTTCGAGTTTGGATTATTATGCTCACCTTTTTGGAATTTTGAAAGTTTATCTTTTAGTTCTTCTTTCTTCTAAAAAATATTTCCAAAAGTGTTCTAATTCCATTATGTAATCTAAATGTCATTAATTTAATTTATTTTGGAAGTGTATACAACCCACCATTTCTTGAAGAATTTCATTTTTATGTTATCATATCAACAAATTTAGGATGGTATTCTCACATCTACTCATATTTAAAATTCACTTACCACCATTTTAAATCTTATGGTCCAGATGATCTAAACCAATCTTTGTCAAGGTATTAATTTTATTAGAAGTTCTTTCATCTAGCCAATAATCTAATAGTGTGTGTTTGTCTAATGTTTTTGTTATTAGGTTTTGGCCTCTCATATTGGTAGTCCATGTATAGTTGTCCTCTTCAAAATTAACCTCTCATAGATTATTTTTTTGAATAAAAGTTGATAAATCTCTCAAACATAGGGTTATTTTCTTAATCCCTCAATTTTTTCAATGAGTTTACAGAGGTTTTTATGAGGCGTCCCAGTCCCATCATACTAAGTGGGGTTTGAACCTTGGACCTCTCAAAGAGGCTAATTTCTCCCAAAAATTTCATCGATCTTGGTTTTAACATTAATATCTCCTATGATTGTGAATCATATTTTTTGGTCTTTACTTCTTATAAAGGCTTTAATCCCACTCCATACTTCTAATCTACCTGATCGAGTTGTATGTCCATAGACATCAAAAATGATGAAATAAATATTTGCAAAGTAGCATACAACTAATAAGGCTATCCAATGCCTAGTTTTATAAATGGTTGCACATAATGTTCTATCATCATTTTGACATGTTAGAATTCCCCTTGCCACTCCTTTAGAATCTACATCATTCCATTCACATATTTTGGAAACTTCTTTCTTTTTCATTTTAGTTTCTTGGATAGAAAGAATATCAGACTTATTACTTAAATAGAGGTCCCTAATATACCTCTACTTTGAGGGGGCATTAACATCCCTTATATTCCATAATATGGTAATCATGTCTCATTAAGGTTTGTTGACCCCACCTGCAAATTGCTAGTATCATTTTATTTTTGGTAAAGAGAAGTTCAAGCAACTTAGATTGTGTTCCTTTCTCTATGTTTGCTCTTGCTTCCCTTGCTCTCACTTGATAAATTGAGATTTTTTCTCTTTTGCCTTGCCTATAATAGGATTAGGTCTATTATTATATTTCTCAATATTCTTTCACAACTTTTCTTTTCATTAGATTTATATTCTCTTGGCTTTGCTACGAAATATGTTGACTTGTCCTATTCATTTTATGATATTTTCTTATTAATGGTAGAGATTTAACATCTAACATCTCATTTTCTCTATGACTGTTCTTCTCTTGAATGGTGCATGGCACTTCAAAATAGTTTACAAAATATGATGAGGCACATTCCTTTGGTTTAGTGAGAATGTTTATTTTTAAATATGGATCATACTGAATAGATGGTTCCTTGTTAAAATTTTGATCCTATTGTACCATATCCTTTAAGCTCTAATATGATTTTTCTTCATAGGCTAAAGCCTCAAAATAATTGATATTTCTTCCAATATCCTTCCTTACTGGTCTCCACTATATATTTACTTTCATCTATCTGGACTTATTTTTTGGAAGTTGAAAACCATCCTCATCCATATCCATTTGTGATTTTCTACATATATTTTTGTTGAACTCTTCTTAGGGCACGATATTTAAATATGCCCTACCTCATGACATCTTCTACATCTAAAAGATATGCTTTTGTAATGTATGGTTTGGGTCCACAATGTATCCCCATACTTAAGAATTATTGATTTTGATAAAGTTTTACTTATATCAATCATGACCAATATTTGAGCATAAATATCCAAGAATCTATCTTTTGTAGTTTTTGAAATCTCATGGAATTCTCCTTGACTGTTGCCTATTGCCTTGAAAGCATCCATTTTTAGAATTTAATGGGCAACCTATACATCCTAACTCATACTGGTACTAGGGATAGATTAACATTTTTCAAGTGCAAAGCCTTCATACCAATAGATAAGGAAGAGTCAGCTCTTCCCATAAACCAAGGACCCCCTTTTAGGATTCTACCTCTTTCATCCCTAGAAAAAAAAGGTTAGGAAGAAATATTTGGAAAGAAATAATAAACTCACTCTTGGAGACTTCCAAATCCCATCAATCGAAATGGACCTAAATTAATAGTTATTGTACAATAATTTATTTTTTCAATTGATTATATAGGATTGAAAAAGGTTTCACTTTTTGTTACGCCATCATTGTTAGAAATAGTTTATATTCCATCATTTGGGTTATGTAAATGTAACTTCAAAGGTACATACTTAGGACATTAGATTACTTTAGGGGGAAGTTATCTAGTTACTTCATGTAATGTAATAAATGCACAAGTGTCCATGTGCAATTTATAAATGTGCAAGGTATCACTTGTACAACTAGATAGAGTGTTGTCCAAGTATCCTATTTTGCCTATATAAGGATGACCTCATTGTTAGCATAGATATGAGAGAGGAGTATCGATGACACAATAGCTTAGGGTTCTTATTAGTTAGTTCAGTTATGTGTGGATCACCATCCATTGGTGATGGATGTAATGTAGTCCAGTAGCTATATTGATGGAGTGCTCATTTCCTCCATAGCTACATTGTATTCAATTTTATATCATTTATGTTTATTGCATATCTCAGTCTTCTTGTAGATTTACTTTCATTAATATTATTTTGCATCTCATGATTATAATCTCCTTGGGATATTGTATCAAAAGCTAATAGTGGTATCAGAGCTACAGTAGATCGAGTCTATGCAGATCTACAAGAAAATTACCATCATTATTGAGCTTAAGTGTTTTATCAACCTAATGCACCATTGGACCAATCACTGTCAAAAGTTCTCAGAAGAATCTAGGTGATAGAATCAAGGAGAGTCACAAGTGAGGACTGAAGGATATCTCAGTCTCATAAAATACTGATATTGCATTTGACTTGAGTCTTTCCACAAAGTTACAGGAAAACTCATTAAGACTAGGACTCACCATTCAATCCACTAGATTGATAGAGCATCTAGTGAAGATCCTGGATATTTGGAATTTGCTAATTGTTTTCTAAATTTTCTTTTATTACAGATAAGTAATTCTTGAAGGATTGGTACTCCTCCTATGATAGAAATATATGAGACTCCAACTTCATTACCCGAAGGTCGACGTACCCTCATAGTGCAGATATTTGTTTCTTATGCAGGAGAAGAAAAATGTAGAATAAGACTTCTAAAGAAAAAAGCACGGTGAAGCTAGGAGACTGAAGATCTCCATTATAGATTGAAAATGCCATAACAACCTTTAAGAACATGTCATATAATCCTAATACGAACATGCCATATAAGCCTTATACAAAGACCATAGAAGCGTTGAAGTAGAAGCCACAAAAGTCTTGATATTAAGGCCATAGAAGTCTTGATATTGAAAAAGGCCACAAGAGCCTTAATATTGAAAAATGCCACAAGAGCCTTAATACTGAAAAAGGCCATAAAATCCTTGATATTGAAAAAGTTCACAAAAGCATTGATCCTGAAAAGGAATTCAAAAGGAATATTTGATTCAAAAGTAGATTAATATTTTAGTATTAACATATTTGTTGCAGGGAAAGAAGATTTAGTGAGTTGGGAAACTTCCTACAAAATAGTTAGGAAGGGTATCTTATTCAGAATCAATTCAACATCTAAGGATATCAGGAGAAGATCTCATTGAAGAACTTCCAAACTTAGAAGAAGGACTAGGAGAGTCCTGCTCGAATCCAAAAGCAGTAGAATCAAATATCCAAGAGTAGATCACATCGCCAACACTTCCAGGAGAAATTTTTTGAAGAGGTCTCAAGTAAAAACCACCGGAAGCTACAAGATCAAAGACCCTAAAAAGATCTCATCGAGCATCCAAAAGAAGTCTAGGAAAGCCTTACTGAAGAAATCATCCAAGGAGAAATCACTAGAGAAATCCACTACTAAGGAGAAGCCCCTAATAGTGAAGAACTTGGGATAATTGGCGCAATTTTACAACAAGCCCAAGAGAAGGAGAATTTGGCAAGGAGTGAAAATTTGAAGAAGAAAAATCCAATGAAAGACCTCAAGATATTTAGAACCTTGAGAGGAATATCCTGCTTGACATCAGAATTTGACAAGAAGACTTGAAGATAGAAGAAGCTCATCAAATCTAGAAGATTTGAAGATTACCTATCACAATAATAAGGCACCACTTTAGAGATAGAGACTTATCCATATCTACAGCAAAATAATAAGATAAAAAAAGGAGAACAAGCCATCAAATCCTGGGCTCGTAAAAGAAAGTTTGAGACCATCATATGGTGAAGAAGATATTATTCAATAATAGTCTACAGAGAGCTGCAAAACCCTACTCGGAGTAGAAACTTGGTGATCTTAGGCACCAAGCTCAACATCTTCTATAAAAGTGGAATACGGAGCTACAAAATATTAAAAAGGTATGCAACTACTGGTGCTAACTAAGTCATTAATTAAGATTCATTTGAGCACCTTATCTGGATTAAAAGTTGCATAAAGAAAGTAGATCAAAATCTTAAAAAGTGCAAATAGGAAGAGGTTCATTTGCACATTCTTTAGGAGCTGATTAGATTTTAGAATTATATCTATCAACTACCTATCATCTACTTAAAAAATATAAAAGAAGACTAAGTCCTACAATACTAGTTGTAGTGAATTTGCAGAATAACTTATAAAGATTCATTTTAGGTTATTATTGAAGAGTTGCAGTAGATTAATTAAAGTGCATTATCTTGAGAGTTAAATTGGAGTTATAAGGTGAAATTATTAGTGCATTGAAAATAATATATTAAATTTATTATGCACTAGTATACTACTCTCAAAAGAAAATTAGCTTTTGTATTCTTGAAGGGCACACAATCTGATTTGTATTAAGCACTAAAATATGCAACTTGTGGTGGTCGAAATAATCTAACCAAAAAAATGTTAGATTCCTCCAAAACCTAGAGAAGAACCTAAAATATAAATATAAGCTTCATTGAGACTTGGTGAGTCTCACATCCAAAGCATTACAAGAGTGGATGCTCGAAAATAAATGCAGAAAAATTGCATAAATTAAAAGCTTCTATCTACTCTTGTCTAAAGCTTGGATTTAATATAAAGTGGCCAAGAAAAAAGGGAAGGTGTATACTCATAAAAAACAACCTTAAAACCCTTGCATTGCAGGAAGATAAATTTGCCATGAAACCAAAAAATATATCTAAAATATGAGTGCAAAAATAAAGGAGACTAATGTATAATCTATAGTACATTATATTGCACCATTTAAATTTAGTTTTTTACAAGTACAAGAAGTATATTTGGACGTGTCTCAATAGAAAATGCAGCCAATGTAAGCACTCCATTTTTCCCAAGAAACAATAGCCACTTAGAGAGCACACCTTGGATGAATGAACCTGCATCAAAGCTACGTAAAGGAGTGCACATTCACTAATGAACAACAACGTGATATGGACAGCTGGACAACCACATGATATGGATATCAAAAAGGAATAAATAGCACATACACTATGAAAAAAATGTGTCTACTCCTACCAACATAATGTGAACAACAACATGGACAACATATAAAAGGCATCTATCTCTACCAAGGAGAAACATACAACATCTACTCTACAATGACGTATATATTTCAAACATTGGAAGTACTAAAGGAAAAGGAGCAACTATCTTGGTGAAGATCATCCACCAAACATAGCATCAAACTTGTTACTCAGTGCCTCATTGATCCACCTGCAGAAAACAAGGTTGCTTGCTACTCAAAAATGTAGTAAATCAAAAGGAATGGTGAACTAAAGAATCTAAGAAGTGATAATCTCCTTGTAAGGTATTATGATCTACATGCAAAAATAATGAATGTCACTAGCCATCTATCCTCCAAGAGCAAGCAGTACAAGAACATTGCCTCTCAAGCGCATTTGAACTATGTTTTAATTCTCATGTGTTACCAAGAAGATTCGACTCTCAATGCGTTACTAGAAGCTTTGACTATCAACATGCCTCATCTCTCAAGTGCTACTAGAAACTACAATTTTCAACAAATGAACAGAGTGGTGACACTTGTTATTCACAAGTCCCACATAAAGGAGCAAGCATTATATAAAGACCAGCAGCAAGAAGGAGTTACGTAATAGGGTGCCCATACATAACGAACGTGACACATATCACAAAGCAAAGTTTGATCTTCCAATAAAAGTGCCTTAAGTCCAAATATTACATGAGGAAGAAAGTAAGTGAAAACATAGTCAAAATCTAGTCATCACAACATGGAAGAGAGAGTATTTAAGACTCCAAGCTATTCGAAGGTCAAATACTCCATATTCAGCAGTGTATACGTTCCAACATTGAAGATGTCTACCTCCATTGTTTCTAGCACCCAAGGGTACCACATCATCACTATTATATTCATTCAAAGGGAGCATTTAAGAGTTGTGAGTCTAGCATCAAAAAGGTAAGGGTGAAATCCCATATTATTATTGCTTTCAACTTTGGAGATATAAGGGTTATAAACTAAGGAATGAAATTTAGTTTAGTGAAAGCAAAACTATAGGGGACAACTTACCAAATTAAATTAATATTTGCATCTCAACCTAGGAGAAATAAGAAATTCAACTTGGATTAATTTCTTTGATATTTTGCAAATATTATTAATTCTCTAATTTTCCAAACTTTGGAGTGATAAGGGTTACAACATCAAACTAGGTTTTTTGGAAATTAGGAATTGAAACCTTAGGGTCATAAAAGAGGTTATTAAACATTTACTAAAGTTGGAAATTATATTTGTACTTATCTTTAAATTTCTCAAAGAAAGACAAAAGGATTCCAACATTAAAACCTCTTAAATTTTTTGAAAAAGTGCTTAGTTCAATCAGGAGAAATAAGGTGTTCTATAAATTAATTTTTGACTGTACAAAATCAATCATAAATTTTAACTTTATATTTACAAAAAGCACTATATTATACTCCAAAAACATTAAGGAGTTATTTGACATCTCACAAAACTTTATCAAAGGTCGATTTGGGAATATATAAGCTTTCTCCAAAACCTATAATTAGGTGTTCATACTCTCATTACTAGGGAGACATAAGGAAGCCTAAAAATATAAAGGTTTCATCAAATCAAGATTATATACTTCAATCAAGGTTGGAAGTAGAATACTCCATTCAAAAATTTAGGTTATACATATGGCTACTAGAATGATAAATGGAATAAGAAAAATACCAATATGGATTAAAAATCTGATGGATTACAATGATGTAAAGGGTGAAGAAAATGAAGAACCAACACAATGCAAATTAAGTTATGAAATCAACAACTATGATGATTCATCCAATGAATCTAATGATCAAAAACTGAGGAAAAATGATCATCAAGTATTTATACAAAAAGGGAAATATGGAATAGCTTCAATCGTACACATATGGATGGAAGGTCTTATAAAATAGATAAAGAAACATGATATTCCAAAGATAAACTACAATATTGCTAGATCATCCTTATTGTGCACTCATTACAATCAATATGGTCATAAAAAAATCAATTATTGGAGTTTTCATCCTTGCAAATATTGTGATGGAACAAATCACTCATCTTTCTCCTATCACCTCAAATACAGATATTATAAAGACTATGAAAGAAGATTACTTCAAAAAATAAACTGTTATCTTCATGAACTTATTCCAAATGGATTTACTAACATTGAACTCAAGGTTGATACTTATAGAAACACATCTTACAAAGAAACAAATGAATGCAGAAGGGTCAATATAGATCCACTTAAGACTTGCACTATCATGAAGATAACGGTCCATCAAAGATGCCTGACATCAAGGAACAAAGAATGGAAAGAGACAAGAAGCCATGACATGAAGACTGAAGCAAAATGGAAAGATCCAGATCAAGTCTGCACCAATCAAGCCAAAGTTCAAGAAGAAGATAAAGATCCATATTGAAGACTAAAAGTCTTCAATACCCAAAAAATGTAATACAGGAGGTTTTAGAAATAATTTATATTCCATAATTTGAGTTATGTAAATGTATCTTCAAAGGTACATACTTAGGACATTATATCATTTTAGGGGGAAGTTATATAGTTACTTCATGCAATGTAATAAATGCACAAGTGTCCATGTACAAGTTGTAAATGTGCAAGGTGTCACTTGTACAACTAGATAGAGTGTTGACTAAGTCTCTTATTTTACCTATATAAGGATGACCTCATTGTTAGCATATATATGAGAGAGGAGTGTCGGTGATACAATAACTTAGGGTTCTTAGTAGTTAGTTCAGTTCTATGTGGATCACCATCCATTGGTGATGGATGTAATGTAGTCCAGTAGCTATATTGACGGAGTGATTATTTCTTCCATATCTATATTGTATTCAATTATATATCATTTATGTTTATTGCATATCTCAGTCTTCTTGCAATTTTACTTTCATTAATATTATTCTACATCTCGTGTTTATAATCTCCTTGGGATATTGTATCAAAAGCTAACAATCGTCATGTAGTGTTATTACACAAAAGCTTGGATATTATCCATGTATTGCTTCACAAGATTCAAACCTAAGTCTTGTTCTTCAATATTGAAAATCTAGCAAATTGAGTTAATGTTATTTGATAATAATTATATAATAATTTCTCATACTAACCAAATAAAAAAATAAAATTATATTATGTTTTGGATACATAAGAGAGTTGGTTACATCCACACTATTTTTAGTAGCTATCAAAATGTCCCTAGAACTAATTTACCTTCCTTTCAAAATTGGGTTGCAACACCCCATGCACCTAGGGATAATTTTTCAATAGCATGAGCAACACACCCATTAGGGGAACCCAATGGGCCTTTGAAAGAAATAATAAGAGATATCAAAAGAATCAAGGATTCAATAATGCCAACATGCTTTGTTGACACTCACAAAGATTCCCTAGAGGCCAAGAGGTGGGGAGGGAAAGAAGAGCATGGAAAAGCCACTAAGGGTCAGAAGCATACCCATCAAATGAGGCCTAGTGGAATTCTACTCAAGGGCATCCTTAGAGAATCAACCATCAAGAGAAATAGAGAACATAAAAAATAACAACTAGACCAGGGGATGACTAAAAACTAGGGGAAATACCACCAAAGTAATTAGGTCACCAAGGAAGGTTTGTGATCAAACCTTTATCATGATTTGGTGAGCTGACATGAAGAAAGGATAAATCACTAAGATGGGTCGAAAGCAAAGGGAACACGAGACCACAATCACTGAAACAACCTCATAAACCAAAGTTGGTACCTAAGCTATTCTCACCATGGTAGAAGGTGGGTGCATTAATGGCTCCTCTAAAAAGAGTACCATGTCATCCATAGAATAATTTATGGTGATTTGATCCCAAATAGCTCCAAACTCCCAAAAATTTAATGCAATACAATCTTTTGAATCCTATAACCAGAGCTGACGTTGGCACTCTTGCCCATATCCATTGTAAGGAGAATTATGAATTTCAAACCTCACTTGTAAATATTATAAATAGTAGTTCGTGTAGATGGAGAGAGGAATTTGAATTTGTTATTGTGTCAAGCATTTGATCTATGTGTTTTCTCTCTCCCTTTTCTACTATCTTTCTCAATCTAGACATGATCCTTGAGCCAATTGCATGTACAGGCCTCCAAACCTCTTTTGATTATATATATTGCATAATTATATATGTCAATATGTATTCCATCCACTATCTTACTTGGTTCATGCATTCATTCATCCCTCCGAGCTAAGGTAAAAATTATATTCTTTTCTTTATCACATCTCCACCCTTAGGCTAGATAGATTTTGCTTTGTGCATTTTACTTTATGCGTTGTTACATTTATTTCCTTTTTCCCTTTTCCCTAAAATAGCTAGTTAGGATTAGGTTAGCATAGCACCAGGAATATGAGTTTCAATGATCACATTTATAATCAAGGAGCCAAACTTGGGTAAAAAAACCATCCTTGTACATAATGATTGAAACCCTGTCACCATATTTATTTTGAAGTAATCTCATCCATGGTTTCATAATTAGATCTAGATTGAGTGGTTTTTTATCACACCAAATATCCATAAAAATAAAAATAAATTATTTAGTTTTCACTACCCATCTTAGACCTTTAATTACTAGATCAATTGATTTTTTTAAACCCTTCCATAGTGCAAAACCATCTAGTAGTGAGAATGCGATAAATATTAAGCTTGGGTCATTGGGCTCAACGTACTTACTTATAAGAATTATTATCTAATATCTTGGAATCTCTTTATACAATATCTAAATTACAATTTCCCTAAGAGCTAAGTTTGCATCTATAAGAACTCTTAAACTGAGACTTTCCCTAGTTTTATCAATCACACAACTTGGTCCACTTCATCGAAGGAAAATTCCTTTTATAATGTAATATTTACCACAAAAATGATCGATAATATAGATCAAAAGTATACATGGACATATAATATGCTAGAATGGTTTGCAAGACTAATGTAATTAGTTGCACTCTTCCTACTAATGATAACCTTCCACCTTTGTAGGTTGGTAGTTTATTCTAAACTTACTTATAACTAGATTCCACCATTCTACTCTCATTTTCCCATTAAATAAGGGCATCCCTAGTTAAGTTTATATTAAATTTGCCTTCTCCACTTGAAGTGACCTGTATATCCTTGCTTTGATGATAGCTAGAATGTTTAGGAAGTAAATTTTAGATTTTATCCCATTAACCTTTTTTCCTAATACTCTTTCATATTTCTTTAATAAAATATTCAAAGCTCTAGCCTCATTTACCCCTACCCTCCCAAAAAGGGTTGTATCATCTATAAATTATTGATGAGTGATATTGTTGATACTATTACTAGCCTTAAGTCCACTTATCCCATTTTTGTTAGCATTCCTCAAATTCCTACCCAATACATCTACCATAATAATGAACAAATATGGTGATAGAGGATCTCTCTGTCTAAGACCTCTTTTGGATTTAGATGAATTTGCTACTAACCTATTGATCAACACTAAATATGACACTATAGAGACACAACCTTTAATCCATCTAACACATTTCTTCCCAAATCTAAACTTTTCTAGTACTGCAAAAATAAAATCTCATTTAACCCTACCATAGGCTTTACTTATCAAGTTTTAAGATCATTGCTATGTTTTCTTGAAGTTGTTGAATGCATGACTTTGTGAGCTAATATTAATCTCTCTAAAATTGGTCTCCCTTTCACAGATCCTCCTTGCTCTTCTAAAATAATTTTGTCTAATAGTGGTCTTGAAAGATGCAAATCACAACACTACAAACAATGCTTGAACAAAATAAAACGCAAGGAAACACAAGATTGCACAATAGAATAAATTCTTTATTGATTGGGGGAGCCTAGAAACTCCATTGTTTACAAGCTTGGATCCTTGAATCATTTTGATATAATATTACAACAATTTAGGGTTCTTCAAAACCCTAATAAGCAAAGGTCATGGTGTCTTCAAGCGTGGCATGATCCCAATAAGTTGAGTGGGATTTTCGGTATCCAAGGCTGGGCCACTCTAGATTGTTGATGTAGTGCTTTAGATCTGCACACAATGACACAAAAAATATAGGTAGTAGTATATGTGAGGGTTCTACAGTGAGAGAACCTCTATATGCAATGATAAAACCCTAACTAGATGCTCCCAATAAAGTGAACAAAAGCATAAACACATGCATAAAATAAACAAATAAAGGGTTGATCTATTTTACTTATTTATTGAGCTTTGTTGTGCGATGTCTGATGCAAGTGGACCAATACAATGATACCCTAGAGTCACCCGAAGGCTAGGGGGACTTCAAGAGTGGGAGCGTAAAACACCCGTGGGCACCTGGCAGTTGTAGGAAACACCCGTGGGTACTTGGGGCTGAGGGGAAGAACTTTGCATAAGCAAATCAGGCGAAGGAGCGGGTTGCATCGGTGGATATGGTGAGCGAGGGGAGTGGAATGTGACAGATGGAATGGGACTTAGGACACACTAAATCAAGAACTTAGGAACTTGGGGAACTTAAAAACTTAAGGAAAGACTTAGTGGTTGAGCCATCAAAATGGCTTCTATTTATAATCTAACCTAGGGTATGCTAGGGTTTCAATGACACTAATCGTGTGGCTGATATTAAATCACATCTAAGGGTAGATAATAAATCTAGGGTGTGGCATGGATTAAGGTGGATGAACGAATGATATTAGATGAAATCTAATGGTTGGGATTTTTTTACTTATATAAATATATATTTATTAAATATAATATTAAAATATTATTATTTAAATAAATATATTATAAATATATATATATATATATATATATATATAATAGGCACGGGGGTGCAACGCAACTGTTTGGGCTTTGGCTCTTCTTTGGGAGGTCCAAGGTTCAAACCGTGGTGTGGGTGAGTGTGTGAGGGGGTGGGTGTGTGTCTCCCTGGTGGAGTTGTTGTAATAGGTTGGGGAATTCTTGGCAAAACCCCATTTCTTAATATTACCAAAAAAAATATATATATATATAAATAATAGGCAAAAATGGTAGGAAAGCTAGGATGGAGGGCAAATTGGCTATGCTTTGGTGATGGAAATGGCATGAAAGCCTATATGGAGGATGAATGGCTAGATTTTTGTGTCTACAAATGTCCCTTTTTGTACTGCGTTGCATGAAACACAATGCAATACAAAAACACGAGACACCTATTTTGGCCAAGTGTAGAAGAAACTTCTCTTGGGATGTGGAGCACAAACTTGAAGACAAAAAGAATAAAATAATTTTGAGTTTTGCATAGCTTACCCCCTCAGTTGGTGAATGAGGTTATGGATGAATCTCATGAGTCAATTGAAAAATCTATGTAAATGGAATGTGGATGATATGAATGATGTAAAATGTGATATCGTTACTGCCCCAGTGGTGGGAAGGGGGTTGGTGAAGAATGTGTCTATTTTTTTCCCAACAGATGAAGGGATTTTTACCAAGTGTAGATGCCATGATCATGTAATATGTATCCCATTGCGAGAGGGTCAAAACAAAATTTGGTTGCCCCAAATGTGGGGTGATTTGGTACTATTGAAAAATATGCCTTCTGGCATCATTGATATGCAAAGATGATAATGCAAAGAAAAAAAAGTCAACCTTGGACGACCTGCTAGTGTCTGTTTAAATAATTCCCATGATTGGAACCAATCATCCTAGCTAGTGCCTATCTCTTAGGTGTTAAGGAGTTTTTAAATGATGAAATTTGAGTTTTGTTCATGTTTTAAGCCCCATGAACTAGACCATCAATGACAACGATTGTGCAAATTATTCTTGGCAACGTTTCACTCTAACGATGAGGAAGTACCAAATATGATTATGATTTCGATCAAGGACATAAGTGATGATGATCATGAATAAGTGTCCTTATTGTAGGCTATTCATCTTACTGAATTGCATGGATGCAAATCTCTGCAATCACCAATTATATAGAATAACCCACTAGATACGAGATTCACTTGTATGTTATGTGAACTTGGCCAATATGTAAATGATGATGAGGTGGAGATGATGTATGAATGATGAAAAATATTGGTGGCCATTGTTTTGTGAATATTTGGACCGTTTTGAGGTGCTTTTGTGGTATTTTTGGTTGATTTGCAAAAGTGGTTGCAATAAAAAATTATGCATCCAAATCCTTTGTAATATTCACAAAACCTGATAAAATGATGAAATGCATTGATGAATGAAATTTGAAGTGATTTGTTTGGGGGAAGCTACTATTTTGTGATGATTTGGATTTTGTCAATGCTAATGCAAAATGCCCACGGGTGCTTGTGGTACACAAAAATGTTTGTAGGTTCTTTAGTGCACTAGGAAACGCCCATGGGCACCTCAAGGTGCCTGAAGCAGCTATAAATAGCTTATTGGGTGAGATTGAAGCTCATTTGTGCATCTGAGGAGTTTGAGAAGCTGTGTTTGAGGAGTGAAGGGTTAGTGAGGAGGGAAGTGAGATGAGGCCTTTGGAGTGCAAAAGCTATCACGGTAGAGGGAGCTGGTGTGGGGGTCGTGGCTGCTGCTGGGGCAAGAATTGCAGAGGTAAGGCATTGTATTGTGCAAAGTTTTTTTATGTTTTTAGGATTTTTTGAATTATTAATAAATGTTTTGTGTTGTGTTGTAGCTTAGATTTTTGGAGGCTCGAAACTGATTTTTGCCTTACATCTCTAAGATGAGGAAGGCAATTACAAAGGATGAGTGAGAGCTACTTGGGGAGATGGGTCTAGTAGAGGTAGCCCGATTGGATGTGGTGAGGGCATATGAGGGGTACCTCTTTGCCTTGGCAGAGAGGTGGGATGCCGACAAAGGGATGTTTCAGCTCCCCATGAGCAAGGTGACTGTGACCTTGGAGGATGCATATCGCATCCTCAAGGTACCAATGGAGGGGATCCGGGTTGAGGCTGGGCTCAACTGAAAGACAAATATGAGGTGGATGTTTGGAGATGCATGGAAGGGGGTGAAGGTAGAGAGCGAAGGCATATCTTTTTTGTCCATGTATGTGCACAAGGAGTTAGATCCCTTCTGAGCTTTTATGATGTTCATGTTGGCCAACATTGTGACCCTAAACAATACTAGGTGTAGGTTCCCTTAGAACCTGAAAGGGGTGGTGAGCGATATGCTCATGATGAGGCAGGTGTACATATGGGCTCCTGCCTTACTAGCACAAGTGTACCAAGAGCTATATGATGTGATGAGGCAAGAGCGAAAGGGATTGGGGTGCAGCTTATTATTGCAATGTTGGGGATTGAATCACTTCAAAGTTGCTCTATCGGAGGGTCTACCTGTAGGAGATTTTGGTAGGGAGTAGCCCTACGCTAGGCAATGGGCATTGGTAGAGGAGGTGCAGCCAAGTCATCCAGTGAGGATGAGTTAATAGTATAGGGATCTATGGGCAAGATTGTCATTCGCCCAAGTGGTGTGGAGGCCATGGTTGGGTGCCCAATGGATTGAGGATGGAAAGAATCTGCAGTGAGTGCATCAAGGTAGGTGGTTGATTAGGAGGCATCAAAGTGAGGTGGAGTACTTCCAGTTCTTGTAAGTGCTCTATCAATTTAGGTTGAGGTAGGATGTTCCTGATGAGTCGATGCGGTATAGGAGATATCGAAAGGAGGTCGAGCTACCTTGCACAGAGCCGTAGAGGGTAGTTTTGGAGGATGATGAGAGGATTACCAAATGTGGAGGATGCAAGGATAACTATAGGATATAATGCATAGTTCATGGATCAGCCACCCTAGGTACCACCTCGAGGAGCGGTTGATGGAGATGACGGTGGAGAGGCTAGGGATGAGGGTACCCAAGAGATCCAGGATGAGGGTACCTTGGAGACTTGGGGTGAGGGGACCTGGGATGCCTACAAGAGGTAGCTACACCTTCCATATGATATTTAGAGGTGAAATGCAAAGGGTGTAGCTCAATAGGCTCTCAAGGTTGGAGGAGACGGTAGAGATGGGGAGGAGATGGAGGAGGTTCCAGATGTACCCCCAGGACAGATCAAGGAGAAGTGGGCACATTAGGAGCAACAAGTGGTAGAGCGAGATATGAGGATAGCAATTCTCTAGGCAGAGCTAGTGGAGAGGGAACATCGACATGAGGTTAACATACGATGACTTCGCTCTTGGGCGAGATATATTGAGTAATTGGAGGATAGGTTGATGGAACATCATATTCCACTTCTAGATCCTCCAAAATATTCTACATTTGAGGGTATTAGGCATAGTAAATCTAGGTATAGCTCTAGGTCTAGGGTTCCTACTAGGTCACAAGATCTTGCTAGATCACAGGGGTCCTCTTGGAGGATGTAGCTAGTGCTTAGATGTACTTTTTGTATATGAGCCTTGGTTCTCCATTGTATGTAGCCTTTTGGAATTCATTGATATATATATACATGGCTTTTACCTTTTGTGTTATATGTGTTTATGTGTGTATGCTTTTGTGTAATGCATGTTTATGTTTATGATTAATGCAAATGAGATGTTATGGATGATTAATGCAAGATGACATGTATGGATGATTAATATGAGATGGTATGTGTGTAGGATCATTTGTAGTTTAGATCTTTTCTTGGCCATTTTGTTAGCATTCTTGTTTAATTAGGAGCACCAGACTTGGTGGTGAATGGGATGGATGACTTATCAACTGATCTGGATGGTGACACAAAAGAAGACATGGATGTTGATATGGAAGAAGACATGGATGTTGATATGGGAGAAGACATGGATTTTGATATGGAATAATATATGGATGTAGATATGGAAGACTTACTGTTTTGTAGAGAGTCAAACATCCTAGTGGTATCAAAAAAACCCACTAAAACTGTCTAAGCCTTCTAGGACCAAATGTGTGTGCAGTGAATTCATTTACCAAATCAAGAGCAAGGTAATGATCTAATACAATCAAGAACTAGTGTGTGTGCAAGTGAGTTTATTAACTCATCTTGAGTAAATTGGGTAAACCTATTATGGTTGAAACCAAGAGGCTAGCTTGTCTGTATGAGTGGTCAGAGGTCTCTTTTAAAATAGACATGCCACCACACATGAGCATACTCTACTGTCAGTCAAGCGTCTATAGCTCCAATGGAGGCTAACTCCATAGTCCATGAATTTTATTTTTGTTTTCTTAAGTTTTGGGGATGACTACCTAACCATTTGACTAAAAATGTAGTATGATCCTTACAACCCAATTGATTTGTGGTGTGTGATGAAAAAGATTTAGAGTTTTTATTAGGGATTTATCCCTACTCTTTCTTTTATTTTTGGAATTGTGATAGTGGTGAGAACCATTATTTTTATGGACTATTTTGCATGATGGGACTAGCCAGGATGATCCTTTTTGCTTCAAGTTTTGTACCAAGTATGGTGTTATCCCTCTTTGACACAAGATATTTTTAAGATGTGAAAATTGTGCTTGGTTCAAGAATGTTTTTGGAATAATTTTCCAAACTCAAGATTTTTCTTAGTGTATATGTGCAATGGTCCTAAAATAACTTGACATGTTTTTTGGATGTTGCTTAAAATACTAGGAATGGCTAAGTGACCAAAAACACCTAGGATTTGTGAATGTAGCTTGTGTTGATGGCAATTTGACTTTGTAGAATTTTGTGGATGACATTTTGAAGGTGCCCCTGATTAATGCAACATGATTTTTGTTGGACCAATTAAGACCTTGAACTTAATAAATGATCCCTATATGAAATGTGAAATGTGAATGCAATGTATGACATGCAATTTATGAAAATGTGAAATGGAAAATGTAATGTAGTTGAATGCATTATTTTTGGAATGTGGATGCAAGTGAAATGCAATATTATGAATGAAATGTATGCACATGTTTTTTTGTATTAGCCATGTATATATACATATATAGTAATCATATCATGCATAGAATGCTCTCAAGTGTATAACATTAAGCGGTTCAGATTCTTCCTCTCCCTCTAGACTGGAAAGCCTATAAGTATCGTGACCCACTCTTTGTGTGACTATGTATGGACCTTACCAATTAGTCATGAATTTATCATGAAGATGTAGTAATGCATTGGTGTTTTGTTGGTTCTATTTAAGGACAATATATCCTACTTGAAATTCGTGTAGATGAACTTTAGCATTGTAAGCACATTTGAGGCGATCTTGATAAACTCGTAAATGCTCTAAAGCATTGACCTGCCTCTCATCAAGGAGTGTGAGTTGGTTAAGACGTGATTTTCTAGCAGTGTCGTCATCTATGAATTCCTACAAAGAAATTTTCAAGGAAGGGATCTCGAGCTCAAGAGGCATGATTGCTTTAGCTCCATAGACCAATGAAAATGGTGTTGCCCCTATAGGCGTTTGAATGCTTGTTCGATAAGCCTATAATGCCAAGGGAATTTATATATGCCAATATCTATGATTTTCTTTGACAAGTTTCTTGATAATAGCAATTAATGTCTTGTTGGAAGCTTCATCTTGTCCATTTGCTTGTGGGTAATAAGGAATCGAGAAACAAGGTTGAATGTTGTATTTGTCGCAAAGTGCTCAGACATCCTTGTTATTGAAAGACTTGCCATTGTCAAAAATTATTTTTGAGGGGATACCAAAATGAAAAATAATATGATGGAGTATAAACTCCACAATTCTAGGTCATGTCATACTAGTTAGAGGAATTGCCTCAACCCACTTTGTGAAGAATTCAGTGGTTGTGATAATGAAAGTATGTTGTCCTAAGGAAGAAAGTGAAATTTTTCCAATTAGATCTAGGCCCCATTGTGAAAAGGTCCAATGGCTTTGAATAGGTTGTAAAGCTTGTGATGGTACATGAGTTAGATTAGCATGTTCTTGACACTTTTTGTAATGTTTAACATAGGTACAACAATCATGTTCCATTGTGGGCCAATAATAATCCATGCATTAAATATGATTTGCAATGGCTATTCCACTAAAATGACCACCACAAGTACCATCATGGGATTCAGATATGGCTCTTTGAGCCTCATTAGCCTCGAGACAATGAAGGAGGATTTCATCATAACCACATTTATACAACACGTCCTCCAAAATAATAAAATGAGCTACCTTTTGCTTGAAATTTTGTTTGAAAATTCAAGACATATCATATGGGAGTGTTCCAAACTTGAGAAATATTACTATTTGGCTTGGCCAAGGCTCATATGAATTCGATTAGATAAAGCAAACATCCTTGTCATCTTTTGAATCAACATGGGAAATTGTAGATTTAGAGATCGTTGAAATTATAAGGGGTTGTACCTCTCCAAAGAAGTCTTTTGGAATCAAGGATCCAAGGGAGGCCATCACATCTGCAAATTTTTTAGTTGAACGTGACAAGCTATTGATTTCATACCAATCAAAATTCGAGAGCAACTTCATTGCCACTTCATGATAAAGTTTTAATGGTAGGTTCCTTGCATTGGTATTCTCCGTTGACTTGCTTAACGACAAGTTGAGAATCACCAAATATCCTAATAAGCTTATTGCTCGTAGCTATAGTTGATTGAAGACCTAAGATTAAGGCTTCATACTCTGCGGTATTTTTTGTGCATTGGAAGTCTAGTTTAAATGACAAGGGGATGGGTACCTCTTGTGGTGTGTGAAATATGGCTCCAAAACCTTGACCTTTCGTGCACTTAAATCCATCAAAGAATAATGTTATATCGATGTCTTCCTCCAGAATGACATCTTATTCGTGCTCGGTGACAATAAATACTAAATAATCTAGGAGCTCAATAATCAAAGGATGATCACTAGGTAGTGGAGCTTCTGCAAGTAATGAATTCCAAGTCAAATTCAGTAAGGATCATTATCCATTTAGCGGTGCGGGTGTTATTGTAAGTGTAGGACATCATATAACGCAGAGGATTTTCTCTAGCTATGATGTATGTTGTGTGGCTAAGCATGTAATGTTGAAGTTTCTTAGTGGCGAAAACCATTGCTAAGAACAAATTTTCTACATAAGCATATTTAGTTTCATAGCTTACCAATGTTCGACAAATGTAGTAGACAACTTGCTCTCGATGTTTCTCATTATTTTGTGCAAGCATTGTCCCTAATGCACATTCCGTTACTGAGATGTAAAGATAAAATGGGACCTCCGAACGAGGAGGAGCTAAGATTGGAAAAGAATTTAGGTATTGCTTAATATCATTGAAGGCTTTTTGACATTCATTTGTCCAATAGAATGGCATCCCCTTATGTAGTAGGTGATTGAATGACCTACATTTGTCAGAAAGTTGCACAGTAAAATTATGGATTGATTGAATCTTTCCTTGTAAACTATGCAATTCCTTTAAGTTAGTTGGATGAGGCATATATAGGATAGCCTTGACCTTATTAGGATCCACCTCAATACCTTTTCTAGAGACAATGAATCCTATAATTTTTCCCGAGGTAACACCAAAGACACTTTTCTTGGGATTCAATCTTACGTTATGCTCTAGGAGTTGGTCAAAAACTTTCTCCAATACATCAATATGTTCTTGTTGATTTTTGGATTTAGCCAAGAGATCATCCACATAGTCTTCGATAATCTTATGCATGTAGTCATGGAAAATGTATGTCATGGCACGTTGATAAGTGACACCTACATTTTTGAGGTCAAAGAGCATCACCTTGTAACAAAAATTTCCCCAAGGTGTAGTAAATGTTGTTTTGTGTTGGTCATCAAGATTTATTTGAATTTGGTTGTATCCTAAAAAACATTCCATGAGTGAAAGCATTTCATGGCTAGCGCAAGTATCGACAAGAGTATCAATGTTTGGGAGAAAGAAGCCATACTTAGGAGACACTTTGTTAAGATCTCAAAAATCAGTGCATACGCGTATTGCCTCGTTAGGATTGCCAACGGGTACCATATTTGAGAGCCACTCAGGATAGTCGATAGGAACTATGAAGTTCACATCTAATAGTTTTTGAAGCTCTATTTTTTCCATGAGGGCCATGGTAGGATTTCTCCTAGGTTTTTGTTTGATCATCTTAGCATCAGGATGTAAGGTGAGATTGTGGACCACTAGACTAGAGTCAGGACCCAACATATCCTTGTATGACCATGCAAATATTGATAGGGATAAATATTTCCATATTTATATTTATTATCCATTGATTTGTCATATTTATATGCATTATCCATAGATGATACAGTTGCTATAAATAATTGGATAATGTTGCTATTCAATTGGTGAGGACATTAATATTAAATTAAATAATTATTATCTTCTCGATAATATTTTGGAATGTAATCTATGTGGCAAGTCGATCTTATCCTATGGCGACCTTTATGCCACTGATGGGATTGTAATAGGGTTTTAAAGCCCTTAAATTTTACAAAATTTTCAATGTAAATTCATATTAAAATTG
Organism: Wollemia nobilis; assembly: GCA_028583015.1. Classification (NCBI taxonomy): domain Eukaryota; kingdom Viridiplantae; phylum Streptophyta; class Pinopsida; order Araucariales; family Araucariaceae; genus Wollemia; species Wollemia nobilis. The sequence goes on along the minus strand of JAQPPZ010016858.1, from coordinate 6,054,638 downwards.
ATATTACGGATTTCAATTATTTCAATATATATCAAATATATCCTTTTTCCTCTTGATGAGAGCAATTAATTACTCTTGTTCATCGAGTGATAAGATTTTTTCAAGCTTGACAATTTGGGGATTATATTTTTTTGAACTAAGGTCCACGTCGATAGCATCTTCAATAGATACGTGGGAACCTTTCTCAAGCTGATGGGGTGTAGGGATCAAATGAATATCATCTAGGATGTCATCAAACTCTTTTGGATATCCTCATCTATATCTTCTTGTAAAACCTTGGGATCCGAAGGTGAAGGTGAAGGTGAAGGCGAAGGGGAGGGAGGAATGTAGTTGGTGGAAGCCCTTAACAGTTCCTCGAACAAGATAAATTTAGCAAAGGTTGGAGGTGAGGAAATCTGATCCATATCAATAAGACTTATGTCAATTAGAATTGGTTTAGCTGGATCGTATGGATTGCAGAGCGGGGTGAATAAATCAACAAGATTCATGTTGACTTATGGGCAAGGTGGACAAGGTTGGATGGAACCTAGGAAATGGTGCTAGGGGCTTGGTTAACCTGAACAACAACAAGCAACACAAAATGTGTCTTATTAAATGATATATTTACATATGTAATGTATAAAAATCAAACATGTTTTTTATTTTTGATTTTTTTTTGTAGTGGTGAGATCCACTATTTTTTGTTTTATGTACATATGTTACAAGTTGGTTTATGAAATGGCTTAGTGGAATTGAGGTGGTGGTTTACCGGTAGGGACGGCTTGCTCTTGTGGAAGAAGCAAGTGAAAATTTAGTTCATGAATGGGGAACATGTTGAGAAAAAACTCATCTTGTTCGATATGGGGAATGATGGGCTCCGATTCTTCTTTAGATTCATCTAAAATTATCGACAAGATCAAATTCTTCATAGATTTCCTCATAAAAATTATTGGTATGGAGGGCTTCTTCTCCTGAATTAAGGTTAAGCCTTTGGAAGACTTGTTCAAAAGAGGAGGTAGTAGGAAGAGGGTGGTAGCCTAGACCTGAACGGTCGTGCACCTCTTGATATGGCACAACAATGGGTTGATGCAATCCTTGTTCATGCAATCCTAGGCCATGGCCTTGCCAATTGACAATGTGGAAATATCAAGACGGGAATCCCGACATGTTTGAAATATTGGCAAGTTTTGGTTCTTTGGGCTCTTCTATGGGTGTTGTACTTGATGAGAAATCAATGCCCTTATATACAAAATTAATGTTATTTGAAGTTGAACCCATATTGTATACTGCTCATATTGCTAAAGGGAGATATGAGTGGAAGGGAGCATGGACTCATAAGGATTTGAGATGAGATTGCAATACTTAAACAACTCGATGTCCGCTGGTATGAAATGTACCTGCCCTTCATGAACATATTTCAAGCATTGATGTAAAATGGAAGGGACACATCTCATTTCCCTCATCCAAGGTCTTCCAAGGAGTACATTGTACACCATGGATCCTTCCAATATGTGGAACATTGTGTGCAACATTTTAGCCCCTACTTTGATAGGTAAAACAACAGTGCCAATTGTAGAACACAAAGCATCATTGAATGCTTTGAGGGTGAAGGATGATTTGGTAATGTGAGATGGAGGAAGGTTAAAATGATGGAGAGCTGATGTGGTGATAATGTTAATATAGGAACCGATATCAATGAGGAATATCTTAAAAGGCTTCCTATCAATTAGAGCCATGATATGCAATGGAGGGTCTACTAACCCTGATGAGATTGGCTTAATATCAAAGTCATAGAATGTTATGGAAGTCTCCATGCATGTTTGAATGCTTCCTACAAAGTTTTTAAAGGCATTAGGATCTTGCAATTGCAATTCAATGGATTTCAAAATATCCATTAATGCCTCCCGATGTGGGGAAGATTGTTGGATTAGCTCATATATTGACAATTTAGCGGATGCCATTTTCAAACTCATGGTTAACCAGCTACTCAATGAGATGATTGATTGACGTGGAGGATTGATGGGTAGATTTGATGGATTTGATTGACTAGGTGTATGAATGGGTGATGATGGATTAGGGGAAACTTGTATGGGTGGCAATGTAGAAGGTTGTGAGACACTTTCTTGAGGTGGTTGCCTTTGTTGATTATTTCGTTGACCTCTAGTGACCACATGAATGGCCCCTACAAACCCTTGGTATTGTTGAATATGGTTGACTTGGTTAGGGGAAGTTTTAGTGTTAGCTCCCTCTATGTTTGATTGCACCTCCTTGTGATGAGGAAGTGATGTCTAAAATATACCAAGGTTTTGGTTTTTTGAGCGAGGGGATTACTGAATTTGATCACCCCCAAGTCAATAAGGTCTTGGACTACGTCTTTAAACACATGGTAGTTGTTGATGTCATGCCCATTTTACCTATGATAGGGGTAAAATAAGTATTCCCGATAATTTTTACCATGTTTGGTGGGATCATCCGGTCTAATGTTAGGAAAATCAAGTTTATTTGTCTCATACAACCTTCTAAATAGAGAGGCATATGCCTCATCTAGTTGGGTATATTGACGATTCTATTGAACAGACTATCGTCGAGGATGATTTTCCACAGGTGGCACTATGTTTTGAATAGTTGGAGCTTGTGTTGTTAAGGGGACCACATGATATGAGATTTGTTGTGGTACTTGTTTCATAGGTTGTTGTTGTTGAGCCATTACCAGTTGACACATGACCACTTGATTGACTTGATTGGATTGGGTGCTTGGGGTAGCTTGTGTTGATTTTTGTTAGCCTAAAAATTTTACTCTTGTATTGGCCCTTGTTTTTACATTCTTTCTTCTTGGGATTAATTATGCCTTCTTGGATTTTGATATCCTCTATGACACTAGCCTGAGCTAAAACTTCTTCAAAGGATTGATAAGTTCTTAGTTGGAGCATCCAAGAGATGGGTTTTAAGCAACTCTTGGTGAATAGCTTAATTAGCTCATCCATTGGTAGGGTGAATGGTAATTTAGTGATGATAACCCTCTAACAGTTTTTGAAATCATAAATAGATTCGTCATCCTGTTGTCTTAAGGCATAAATGTCAAATAATGAGATCTTCTTTTTAACATTTAGGATGAAGTGGTCAAAGAATTGATTAATCAATTGGTCAAAAGTATAGATACTATGGCTTGGCAATTGATTTTACCATTCTATGGAATCCCCCCCTAATGTTTGAGAAATTTTTTGAAGCATGAGAGCATTATCGTCTTGAATTTTGAAGCATGCATGAACAAAGGTGCTCACATGTTCTTTGGGATCCTCAGTTCCCTTAAATTTGTCAAACTTGGGTATCGTAAAATCTGTTAGATATGGTGAGGTTGGTACCGAAGGATGAATTGGTTGATTGATCAATTGGCGTAAAGTTGATTTCTTATTTGAAAAGTTAGGAGTGAATAGCATCAATTGATCTATTTATTTTTGTATGGCCTCAATTGAGGGTCTTCCTGAGGAGTGTGGAAACCTTGAATTACCTGATAAGCTTGTAAAGGTGTGGAGAGATGTTGTGGAGTGATCAGATGATGAGGATATTGGTATTGGTGGTTAGATGAATTGGATGGAATATGATGAACGGGGGATTGCTGATGAAAGGATGGGAAATTATAGAATGATATTGATGGATGAAGGTTATGGCTAGACTAGCCAGTGGGAATAGGATGGGTAATGGTATGGCTTGATGGGGGAACCAGGATAGAGACCATCAAAGACTAGGGTGCCCATGATGGACCCTGGTTGACAATGGGAGTCTAAATAGAGTTATGTAAAGGTGTAGGGTTAGCATGTACTTGCTATTAAGCGTTCAGATGCTATCTAAGCAATTTATTCAAGTGTTCCCATGTTTCACTAATATCTCTATTAGAGGTTAGGGGTATGGAAGTAGATGGTATGGAAGATGTGGTTTGGATACAAGTTACACTAGGTATGACAACTTGTGAGGCTGGAACTTGTGAAGTTGCATTAACTTGTGCTTCATACAAGGGGTTGGTATATGTGGAAGTATACAAAGTGCTAGGAGTACTTAAGGGTTGAGGAATGAATGTATAGGATGAAGGTGCAACCGATGCCTCAAAAAGAGGGTTAGTATATACCTGGGTAAAGGTAGATGGGATTTGGGAATAGAAAGACTCTTGCTATAGAGCATAATCCTATATAGGTGAGTTGGGGATAAATTTTATGGTATAATTAGAAGGCTTCATGAAGGCTTCTACTCTTGCCATGTCTATATGGGTGATGTGGTTACGAATTGTAGGAGAAGTTGACTCCTCCTAGGGCATGGCCATGTGGAAGGTTGTGGATGGCAAAGAATGTGAGGGACCTGTAGATAAATATGTCGATGTCACATTCAGGGGATCTACCACTGAAGTGGTGGGGAAGGTGGATGAAGGTTCCATTAATTTTTCTTGACTTATTGCTTTCTTTTGATTTCTAGTTAATACCATAAGCAAAATAAATAAAGATGCAAATTAAAATACCAAATGTAATCCAAAAACTGGAATGCTTAAGGAAATAAACAAACAATGTTAAGTCTCAATCAATGTGGCTTGCCTTGTTCATTAATTATCTTCTTTTAATGCGTGTTCATTTTATATGCCAGTTTTGTGTGTTTTGATTTTCTAATATTTCTTAATGAAACAAAGGTGAAAAATTATGGCTAAGGTAGGGCAATGAGATTCTTGTTGGTGATGAAATCCAACAAGTTTGCTTAGGGGTATTCCTAGGGTGACTAAGGGTAGATATTGGTGGATGGAGATGAATGCCACCATCACCAAATCTCAAGAAATAGTTGGTGATGAAATTCAACCATTATTGTTTTGAATGAACCATGATGTGTGTGAATTCTTTTTAAGATTTATGTTTTATATTGTATACAAACAATGTTAAAATCAATTAATTTCATAAACCTAAATCATAAGCCAACAAAATAATTCCAAGTTCTCCAAATGGAATGAAGTACATCGCTTAATACCCCCTATATAAATAAAAAATGGAGGGTTCGTCCACCCCTCTGGCTAGAATAACCCAACTAGCAAGGATACTTTTGGCAATATAATAGTGTTCCAACTTATATATACAAAAGAAAATGTCTTTAACCCTAATATGCAACACTATATTGTGCAAGTTTCAAATCAAATACAGACAAAATGCAGTAGTTTGCACCCATAAAAAAAAAATCCTAATCCGAATATGTGAATGAATGCATATCTTAAAAATGTAAACTAATATGCGTTAATTTCCAGATTTGTTAATGATGAATAATTTTATTGTTTAAAATCTAAAAAATATAGAAGATATCCAAAATACATAAAACAAGAAACTAGGGTTTTAAACAATCAACTTACTGGAAAGCCTATGTTTTTGCTCCTAACTCTCCGTAAATTCCCCAAGGCATTTTTGAACATTGCTAAGATGCATGTGGATGCTTCTGGATGGCTTGGAATGCCTCTGGGTATTTTTGGATTTACCTTCAGATGTCGTCGGGCATTTTACATACCTTCTTCAAGCTTCTACAGACTTCAAAAACCCTAGATCCAAAAAAATTTGTGAAATCTACTCTTCTAAAAAACCTGCAAGATGACATAAAACAACAAATGAATTAGTAAAATAGATCATAAACAAAAACCTTTAGGAGGTCCCACCGTGATCGCCATTTAAAAGATGTAAAACACAACACTACAAAAAATGCTTGAACAAAATAAAATGCAAGGAAACACAAAATTGCACATTAGAATAAATTATTTATTGATTAGGGGAGCCTAGAAACTCCATTGTTTATAAGCTTGGATCCTTGAATCCTTTTGATACAATATTACAATAATTTAGGGTTCTTCGAAACCCTAATAAGCAAGGTCATGGTGTCTTCAAGCGCATCTTGATCCCAACAAGGTTGAGTGGGCTTTTCGGTATCCAAGGCTAGGCCACTCCAGATTGTTGATGTAGTGCTTCAGATCTACACACAATGACACAACAAAGATAGTTAGTAGTATATGTGAGGGCTCCATAGTGTGAGACCCTCTATATGCAATGATAAAACCCTAACTAGATGTTGCCAATAAAGTGAACAGAAACAAAAACACATGCATAAAATAAACAAATAAAGGGTTGATCTGTTTTACTTACTAAGCTCTATTGTGTGACATGTGATGCAGGTGGACCGATACAACAATGCCCTAATGTCGCTCGAAGGCTAGGGGAACTTCAAGAGTGAGAGAATAAAATCCCTGTGGGCACCTGGTGACTGCTAAGAAATACCTGTGGATGCCTAGGGTTGAGGGGAAAAACTCTACAAAAGCAGATTGGGTGAAGGCATGAGTTGTGGCAGTAGATATGGCAAGCGAAGGAAGTAGAATGTGATAGATGGAATGGAACTTAGGGCACACTGAATCGAGAACTTAGGAACTTGGGGAACTCAAAAACTTAGGGAAAGACTTAGGGATTAAGCCATCAAAATGACTCCTATTTATAATCTAAGATTAAAGCACATCTAGGGGTAGATAATAAATCTAGGGTGTGGCATGGATTAAGGTGGATGAACGGATGGGATTAGATGAAATCTAATGTTGGGATTTATTTACTTATATAAATATATATTTATTAAATATAATATTAAAATATTATTATTTATTCGCGACACTTTTTGTGTTTAGCGGCCTCGGTGTTGTTCTGCCGCGATTTCGCGACATGTCGCGATTTCGCGACTTGTTGCCGTGGTGCGGCAGTGGTTAGGCTTGGTGTCGCGATTTTGCGACATGTCGCGTTTTCGCGCTCTGTTGTCTTTTGGATTCTTTGCCTTCGGTTGGGATGTTTTTTCTCCCACTTGTAACTGTATTTTGTTTTAATACAAGTTTTTTCAAAATTTTCAAAAAAAAAAATATTATTATTTACATATATATTATAAATATATAAATATATATAAATAATAGGCGAAAATGGTGGGAAAGCTAGGATGGAGGGCAAATTGGCTATGCTTTGGTGGTGGAAATGGCGGGAAAGCCTGGATGGAGGATGAATGGCTAGATTTTGGTGTCTACAGGTCTTAAGTGACTTGCCATCAATTTGAAGATTATCTTATATGACATATTGCATATGCTTATGGGTCTACATGAATCAAACAATTTTGCATCCTTCTTTTTTTGAATAAGGGTAAGAGATGTTGCATTCATTTTATAACGTATGTACTATTTAACCCTATGTTGTTTCATTGCCACCAATAAATAATCATTCACTATGTCCCAATTATGTTGATAAAATATTGTAGAGAGCCCATCTAGACCTAGGAATTTATCCTTATCAAAAGAGAAAAGAGTTAAATGAACTTCTAGAGTAATAGACTCCATCAATTTCTATTGTATTTATCTTTTATAACTGAAGGTACTTCTCATAGTAGTTTATCATTAAGAACTTCAAACTCCTTTGATCCTAGAATATTATGGTAAAAAAACCTTACCTCCTTTCTAATTTCACTTTGGTCTTCAATCCAAACCCCTTCTATTGATTTAATTCTACTAATTCTAAAACATGGTCTCTATACTATTTTCATCCTATAAAAACTATGTTTTTATCTCCTTATATCAAAGTCTATCTTGTTTTTAGTCTCCAAAATTTATCTTCCTTACTCAAAATATTATGATATTCATTAAGAAACTCCATTTTCTTCGAGTTCGGATTATTATGCTTTCCTTGTTTGGAATTTTGAAAGTTTATCTTTTAGTTATTCTTTCTTCTAAAAAATGTTTAAAAATAGCTCTAATTCCATTCTTTAATTTAAAAACATTGATTTAATTTATTTTAGAAGTGTATACAACCTACCATTTCTTGAAGAATTCCATGTTTGTGCTATCATATCAACAAATTGAGGATGGTATTCCCACATCTACTCATATTTAAAATATGATAATTTTTTAATTCACTTACCACCATTTTAAATCTTATTGGCCAATGATCTAAACCAATCCTTGTCAAGGTATTTATTTTAAAACAAGTCCCTTCATCTAGCCAATGATCTAAAAGTGTGTATTTGTATAATATTTTTGCCATTAGGTTTTGGTCTATCTTATTGGTGCCCCATGTATAGTTGTCATCTTCAAACTTAACTTCTCATAGATTATTGTTTTGAACAAAAGTTGATAAATCTCTCAAACTTAGGGTTATTTTCTTAATTCCTCCATTTTTTCAATGAGTTTACATAGGTTTTTATGAGGGATCTTGGTCCCCTCATACTGAGTGGGGTTTGAACCTTGGACCTCTCAAAGAGGTCAATTTCTCTCAAAATTTTCATCGATCTTGGTTTTAATATTAAAATCTCCTATGATTGTGAATCGGGTTTCTTGGTCTTTACTTCTCATAAAGGCATTAATCCCACTCCATACTTCAAATCTACTTGATTGAGTTGTACATCCATAGACATCAATAAGGATGAAATGAATATTTGCAAAGGAGCATGTGACTAATGAGGCTATTCAATGCCTAGATTTATAAATAGTTGCACATGAGGTTCTAACATGTTTCCAACATGCTAGAATTCCCCTTGCCACTCCTTTAGAATCCACAACATTCCATTCACATATTTTGAAAACTTCTTCCTTTCTCATTTTAGTTTCTTGGATAGAAATAATATCAGGCTTATTACTTAAAAAATGTCCCTAATACACCTATACTTTGAGGGGGCATTAACATACCTTATATTCCATAATATCGTAATCATGTCTCAATAGGGTTTGTTGGCCCTGCTTGCGAATTGCTAATATCATTTTGTTGTTTGGTAAAGAGAAGTTCAAGCAACTTAGATTGTGTTCCTTTCTCTATGTTTGCTTTTGCTTCCCTTGCTCTCACCTGATAAATTGAGGTTTTTCCTCTTTTTGCATTGCCTATAACAGGAGTAGGTTTTATTATTATATTTCTAAATATTCTTTCACAAATTTCCTTTTCATTAGATTTATATTATCTTGACTTTGCTACGAAATATTTTGATCGTCCTATTCATTTTACGATATTTCCTTATTAATGGTAGAGATTTAACATCTAACATCGTATTTTCTCTATGAATGTTCTTCTCTTGAATGGTGCATGGCACTTCAAGATAGTTTTCAAAATATGATGAGGCACATTCCTTTGGTTTAGTGAGAATTTTCATTCTTAATTTAGGATCATACTGAATAGATAGTTCCTTAATATTTTGATCCTATTGTACCATATCATTTAAGCTCTCATTTGCTTTTTCTTCATAGGCTACAGCCTCAAAAGAATTATCATTTCTTCCAATATACTTCCTTACTGGCCTCCATTGTATATTTACTTTCATCTATCTGGACCTATTTTTTGGAAGTTGAAAACCATCCTCATCCATATCCATTTGTAAATTTCTCTTACGGTTTTCTACATATTTTTTTGTTGGAATCTTCTTAGGGCATGATCTCTCAATATGTCCTACCTCATGACATATTCTACATCTAAAATATATGCTTTTATAATCTATGGTTTGGATCCACAAATTATCTCCATACTTAAGAATGCTTGATTTTGATAAAAGTTTACTTATATCAACCATGACCAATATCTAAGTATAAATAGCCAAGAATCTATCTTTTGTACTTTTTGAAATCTCATGGAATTCTCCTAGAGTGTTGTATATTTCCTTGAAGACTTCCTTTTCTTCTAATTTAATGGGTAACCTCTACATCCTAACCCAAACTAGTACTAGGGATAGATTTATATTTTCAAGTGCAAAGCCTTCATACCAACAGATAAAAAAGAGTCCTACTCTTCCCATAAACCAAGGACCCCCTTTTAAGATTCTATCTCTTTTATCCCTAGAATAAAAAATGGTTAGGAATAAATCGTTGGGAAGGAAGGATAAACTCACTCTTGGAAACTTCCAACTCCTATCAATCCAAATGGGCCCAATTTAATAGTTTTTGTACAATAATGTATTTTTTTAATCGATTAAATAGGATTGTAAAGGGTTCCTGGTAGGGTACATAGGAATAGATATTTGAGGATATATTATTATATTTTATAAGGGTTGGCATGGGCCTTGTATTATAATATTATATTATATTATAATATAATATTATATTTGTAGTAGGCTCCCCAAAGTAGAATAAGAATATGGATATATAAAGAAAAGATATTTGTAATTGTAATCATCATTGGAGAATAATATTATATAATCGTCATTGCCCACGAAGTGGCTTATGGGACTTTGCCCTCCTTAAGAGGTATCTCTCATCTTGGGAGAACTTGTGGAGTGATTCCTTCCTTAAGGAGTATTATTGGTGTTTCCCTACCTTAAGGGTATTATCTATCTCTCTCTCATTTGTGGATTGTTATTGTGGATGAATGGTTTGATATTTCTGCATATTGATGAATGATTTATGTTAATAATAATAATAGTTTGGCAACAATTCCACTATTGTTACATTATCGTCATGTAGTGTTATTACACCAAAGCCTGGATATTATCCATATATTACTTCACAGGATTCAAAACCAGGTCTTGTTCTTCAATATTAAAAAATCTAACCAATTGAGTTAATGCTATTTGATAATAATTATATAATAATTTCTCATACCAACCAAATAAATAAATTATATATATATATATATATATATATATATATATTTGGATACATAGGGCAGTTGGTTACATCCACACTATTTTAGTAATTTTCAAGTGTAGGGTTCAAACCACAAGGGTCACTCTCAACAAGCCTATACCACCTTGTTATTGTTGACCCGACATGAGGGGGGACCACTACCTTTGCAACCTAGGTCTCTTCTTGGTAAGTGCTTGGTCAGATAGAAAATTACCAATCCACCTAGCCCTTGGGAGCCAACAAAAAAATTATAATTAATGTTAGGGAGATAGCACAAAGGTTCAGGATTTGGCTCTTCTTCAAGAGGTTCAAGGTTCAAACCTTAGCATGTGTGTGGGGTTGTGTGTTAAATCCCCTATTGATAAGCTAAACTCTCCTCCTTATAAGAGGTGATGATGAGATGAAAATGCCCAACCCTAAGTTTTGGTCATAAAATTTTATCATACTAATCAAATCTAGAAAAAAAATTATTTAATATATATTATAAAGTTGTTTTTGTAAATAATAATAAAAAAAAATTGTAACCAGGATGCAAATTTGAATTCATCTCAACCCTAAGTTTTGGTCATAAAATTTTATCATACTAATCAAATCTAGAAAAAAAATTATTTAATATATATTATAAAGTTGTTTTTGTAAATAATAATAAAAAAAAATTGTAACCAGGATGCAAATTTGAAGGCTGAAGGAGCATGGAAGGTTGGAGGTCGAAGGAGCGTGGAAGGTTGGGTTGGTTGAAGGAGCGTGGAAGGTTGGGTTGGCTAAAGGAGCGTGGAAGGTTAGATTGGTTGAAGGCTACAATGAAAGGCTAGGATGTTGGGTGGAAGGCTAGGATGGTTGAAGGAATGTGGAAGGCTGATAAGGTTGAAGAAGCATGGAAGGCTAGGTGGATTGAAGGAGCTACAATGGAAGGTTGGGATGCTGAGTGGAAGGCTAGGAAGGCTAAAGGAGAGTGGAAGGCTGCTTAGGCTAAAAGAGCATGGAAGGCTAGCCTTTGTTGGGTGGAAGGATTGTTTGAGACCATATCAACTAAGGAACCACACCAGTAGACTGGGTTATTGAGTGTAGTGCAATAGTAGGTCGGGTTGTTGGGTGGAAGGCTCGATCAACTAATACCCCTTTTTTTGTCTTTGGTGTGCCTATGGGTTTGGAACCCACAGGTATTGGGGTGGTTTTTCCCCCTCTTTACAACAAGAAAATGTGCAAAGGATTAGTTTTTTTTATTCTAAAAAATGTCTCATCTTTTAGGAGCCATATATTCATGAAAATTTATCTAATCGAGCTGATTCTTGGATGAACTTGTGCATAATTTGATTAGCCTTAAAACGAGTGGTCATACGCAAGAATACAAGTAATATTGAGGGAGATTCGACCCTGTGATGTCAACCTTCAAAACAAGGGTAGTGACAAATTTTCAAATATTTGTCAGCTAGAGTTCAATTGATGGAAAGAACAATGAAGGGCTAGAACTTTAGTGAGAAAGGAAACTAGCAATCCAAATTTGGTAAAGCAGACTATGATAGTGCAATATTTTAGAAATATTACTATATTAAGATGCAAGACATAGATAGTAGAGATGAAGTTTTGGTATTGTGAACGCTACTATAAGAAAATGTCAAGAAAGATGCTAACTTATGGAATAATAGTATTCATACAAAAAATTGAAAAAATCCAGAAAATGAAAATTAAGAATTTAAACATTTGATATAGAATGATGTAGGTTTCTATCTATAACATCTCAATTGAGATGAGAAGTGTATTTGTTTATTAACTTTCAAGCTCTAAAACCCCTAAGGGCTAGGTGGATTGGTAAGTGCTAGTTTCGTTGGGCACTTACCAAAAAGAGACCCAGGTTCGAACATTGAAAGAAGCCTGTTGCAAAGGTAGTAGTCCGATTTGAATCCTCTAAGTGCGCGCCATATTGACGACGACCATACGAGTCCCAAACACCCAATGGTCCATTTTACGTCGGACTATAAAACAACGAGGTGGAATAAGTTTAGTGGATGTAACACCTGTGATTTGAACCCTACACTTGTCAACTACTAAAAAAAGTGTGATTGTAACCAACTCTCCTATCAAACAAACAAAAAAAAACTTTCAAACTCTAAAGAAAAGAGTTATAATTTATAAATATACGAGACCCAAATACAACCCCTTATTATCCAGAGAAAAAAATTAAAAATTTAACCATCTTTTCATTAAAATATTTTTAATTATATACATATAAATATTATAAATAAGATCAAGAAAACTTTCAAACCCTTATCCTCTTAACAATTAACATCCCCTCACAAAATAAAAAAGAAAATTCTATCCTCTTAAAGATAAACACCCTCATCAATAATATCAAGTAAATTCCAACCCTTTAAAAAAAAAAAAAAAAGTTATCCTTGTTAACACTCTCCTCACCAATTCTACTAAGACATGGAGGTCTAACGAATAAAAAGAAAACGAGGTGCTATAATGAATAAAGAGAAAACGAAGTGCTTATAGCACCTCAAAAATGACAAACTTCTTGCCTTCGGCGAAGTTAATTATCTCCTTTTAAAATACGAGCTTTGCGTCCTAGGGTTCCGTTCGGTTGGAGAAGCGGCGCTTTCAGGGTTAGGGTTTGAATGTAATGAAACGTTCATCGCATCTTCTTTATAACCAACGGCATACTCCACTGCTCCCACGGCGTTCAGATGTTTTCATCTCGGCTTCAGATAGTTTGGAATAGGAACTGAGGTTGTCTCAGGATTAGGGTTGCGTCTTGAATGAAATAAAATTATATATTTAAATTATTTTCTCTTGGTTTGTTTGTAAGATCTGCTCTGCAATATGCGTTGTCGTGGTATTTATTGCTCTGTGTTTGTTCTCTCCAACGATGGTAAGTAGTTCTTTTGTTGGTTTTGAATGCCTAGTTTTTCTTTAATGGAGATATGGTATGGAAATCAATGGATATTTTAATTTCTTTTTTAAAACAATAGGAAGCCACTTAGCAGAACAAACTGGTCGGATTAAAGATGGCACAGTTTGTCTTGAAGGGTGGCGATAAAGTATCTGCAATTCTCCGTGCTTTTACGATTTTTGGTTCGTAAGGAGCCTCGAACAAATTGCTACATTTTTCCTCTGGCTTAAAAATAGTTCATTTTTTTATCGTTATATTTAGTTTTTGAAATCGTGGCGTGGCTTTACATATGTGGTAGGCTGGGCTTTGATTTGGTGCTAGGGTTGAAAGGTTATTAGTGATATGCTAAGGTCCGGAAGAGGGGTTTTATTATTATTATTTTAAAGATTTTGGAAAGCAGGTAAATAGATGGTGGGCTGTGCTGTTTTTTTTACTGTTAATTAGGGTTTTACAAGGCATAGGATTTCGAATGGTAATGAACTGCAGGATGATGAGCCTATGAGTCTAGGGTTATGATTGTATGTTTTCGGAAATGGCTTCCTCAGCAAAACTTGTCTTTTTAGGAAATCCAGGGTTTGTAGAAAGTAGTTAGCTTTTTTCCAAATCTGGAGGTTTGTGAGTTATGAAGTTATGAAAAATTGTTCAACTTTATTAGTCGTGGGTAAGATTTGGAAAGCGATGGATGGTTTTCTTTTTGGTATCTAAAGTATTATAGCATTTTGGTTCGTAATTATGTATCGCTACTACAACATCTTAGTCATTATGAATGTTTATTTGTCTGGTTTCATAGTCTTTTTTTTCTGTTCCTTGTGTAAGATCTAGGTTAATGGTATTATTTATTATTGGGTTAACACCATTTAGGTTATTTATAATATTTGAGGGATTTTATTTTTATAAATTTATTTAGTGTTTTTGATTGTCTTGTTGATGTCGTAGAATTTGTATTTTTATTTTTAAATTATTGGGTTAACACCATTTGGTTTATTTATAATATTTCAGGGTTTTTATTTTTATAAGTTTATTTAGTGTTATTGATTCTCTTTTAGTGTTATTGATTGTCTTGTACAACTAGGATTTGTTGATGTCGTAGAATTTGTATTGTTTTAAGAAGCCTTTTTGTTTTAGGTTTTGGACAATCATTGGTATTCAAAGTTAGGTTTTCCCTTAATTGTGTTATTACGATGATTTAGTAACTCTGGAAAAGTGATTTTGGCACTTAGAATAGGTTTATATACGTTATTTATATTTAAATTAAATATTTTTTGTTTTATTATGATCGTTGAAAGGGTTGAGAGGGGAGGGCTCTGGTCCCTCCCCTGCTCCCCTCCCATGGCTCTTGGTTTCTGTCCAGTCCCTGGCTCAACCCAGGTCATCCCTCCCGGGGAGTGGTTGTTTGCAGATGATTTCTTGGGGGAGATCCTTCTCCACTATCTGCGCCCCTCCCGGTCGGCTAAGGTTTTTTTGGTTGTATTTTCGGACTGGTGCTTCCCAGGGATCCTTGTTTGGTTGGGGATCCCTTCCCTTTTTCCCTCAGGCTTCTCCTTGGGGTTTTTTGTAGGTGATTCGCGTGGATCTGGTCCCCTGCGTTTCTCAGTGCGGTGGAGGTGACGGTTTAGGGTTTGGACAGTTTCCCCCTTTTTCTTGTGAATCCTCGACGGGCTCTGTGCTTGGACGAGATTCTTGGTCCCTGTTGTTGGGATCCTCTTCTGTTTTCCCGGGGCGGGTTCCTTGTGGTGCAACTCTCTGGTCACTTCCTAATGGATTGGATCCTCTCTGTTCTGGTTGTCGGCTTCCTACAGGATGGCTCTCGTTGAACTGAATGTTTTCCCGGTGGGCGGGATGGTTTCTCCATAGGGCGGGATCCGCCAAATCCGCCGGTTTTCTCGCGAGGCGGTATTCTTTTTTTTCTGCTGGTTTCCCGAATGGTGGGATTTTCCTGTTGCTTCTCGCTAGGCGGGACTGTTTGTGGTGGTTTTGACTGCTTACCGCGAGGCAGGATTTTATTGTAACGGTTTTTCTTTGCTTCCTGCTGGGCGGGATCTTCTCGATGGTGGTTTTTGGCTACTCCTCGCTGAGCGAGATATCCAAAACTACTTTTTTTCTTATTTGTTTGTTTTTCGTCGAGAGGGTTTGTTTCATGCTTACTGTTACTGTTGGGCGGGATATTTGTTTTGGTGTTCAGTTTCAAGGGATTGATGCCCTAGGCCCATTGCTTATGTAATCAGGTTTTGGGATCCTTGTTAAAACCCGCTATAAATACAAACACATAATTATCAAAAAAAATATTATTTGTTTTATCTTTTTATTAAGGTCATTTATTTATTGTTTTTAATTTTTTGTTAAGTGGGGTTGCTTTGGTCTGTTTCAGAGTTTTACATCGGAGTTGAACCCGGTTTTACTTGCTTCAACACTATTAATTGGATTTTGGGTACCAATTGAACTTTTTGGTTGGGTGGAGATTCGAACCTGGGACCTCCCTTGAAAGATTGCCCCCTCCTCTCAAACTCACCTACAAACACCTGGGTATTGTTTTTTAATTTTTTTTTTCAGAGTTTACAAAGGTTGCACTTTTTAATTTTTTTTCAGAGTTTACAAAGGTTGCACCTGGTTCAACTCGCATCAACATTATCAATTGGATTTTGGGTATCCAATTGAACTTTTTGGTAAGGTGGAGATTTGAACTTGGGACCTCTATCGAAGGATTGCCCTCTACTTTCCAACTCACCTACAACATCTACAACACCTGGTATTATTTTTTAATCTTTGATTACATTTTTTTTAAAGTGTTAATTTTTTTTTCCTTTTTTTCAGAGTTTACATAGGTTTTATAAGGGTTTGGTTTTTTTATACTGAATTGGAGTTTCAATTTTGCAGTTCTTTGAATCTTGAATCTTTTTAAGAGGTCCAAGCCCTTATTATTGTATTTGAATCTTATAACTTTATCACTTGGTGATGTTACAACTTTATATATATTCTTATTAATTAAAAGATTTTAAATATTTTAAAATTTATTATAATGACTAATAATATTTTATATTAAGTAAGGTTTTAACCTTAAAATTTAATATATATATTTTTATTTAATAAAATGATTTTAAATTTTATATATTTTAAAACTTATTATAATAAATTAAACAGCTACGAGGGGCAAAACCAGAATTTGAACAGAAAATTGAGTTTAACCTTACCCGAGTAACAAGGGAAAGGTTGTAGACTAGACGTTGAGGAGCAGAAAACAGAAGATTGAGTTTAAGCTTCCCCGAGTAACAAGGGTAAGGTTGAAGACTAGATATTAAGGAGCAGATAGTAAACGTAGAATCCCACTATAATGACATCCAACATCAATATTTAAAATAATATAAATAATTATATAGTTGTGCTTCATTACGATCATCGTTGAATATTTGATATTTAAAAAAATATAAAAAATTATATAGTCGAGTTTGATGACGATGAATCCAACATCAATATTTAAAATAATATAAATAATTATATAGTTGTGCTTCATTACGATCATCGTTGAATATTTGATATTTAAAAAAATATAAAAAATTATATAGTCGAGTTTGATGACGATGAATGTACTGTTATTAAAATTTTATAATTTATGTTATTAAAATTTTATAATTTATTTTATTATTTTAGACAGTGGAGAAGTAATAAAAAAGTAAGATTCACATAAGTTTAATCTAAATTGTTGAGGACGGTTGGTTTTGCCTTTTTATTGATATACTTGGATTTATTGAATTTGATAAATTATAACTTTCTTTTAGTATTAGATATTACAAACAAATTTAATTGTTATTTTAATTGAGTTAATTTTTATTTTATATTTTTTAGATTTTTTGATTTGCATTTTAGTTTTGGGATTTTTTCAATTTTGTATTTGGATTCAAATCTTCCAAAATTTGACATCTTTTTTTAATAGATTTTGATATTCTTTTAAACATTTTTTAGATCATTTACAATACCAAAACACCACCTTTAGTGTTCTATGCATTGCATCTTAGTAGAGTAATGTTTTCAAAATAATTCAAAATAATACTATCATTATATGTTTTACCAAATCTTGATTGTTAGTTTTCTTTTTGCATGAGTGCAACCATAAATTATAATCAGCTTTGATAATACCAAAACTCCATCTCTTTTATTGTCTATGCATAGTAGAGTAATATTAATCAGATTTTACAATACCAAAATTTCACCTAAACTCCACTTAAACAATACTATCATTATATATTTTACCAAATCTTGATTGTTAGTTTTCTTTTTGCATTACCAAATCTTGATTGTTAGTTTTCTTTTTGCATGAGTGCAACCATAAATTATAATCAGCTTTGATAATACCAAAACTCCATCTCTTTTATTGTCTATGCATAGTAGAGTAATATTAATCAGATTTTACAATACCAAAATTTCACCTAAACTCCACTTAAACAATACTATCATTATATATTTTACCAAATCTTGATTGTTAGTTTTCTTTTTGCATTACCAAATCTTGATTGTTAGTTTTCTTTTCGCATGAGTGCAACCATAAATTATAATCAGCTTTGATAATACCAAAACTCCATCTCTTTTATTGTCTATGCATAGTAGAGTAATATTAATCAGATTTTACAATACCAAAATTTCACCTAAACTCCACTTAAACAATACTATCATTATATATTTTACCAAATCTTGATTGTTAGTTTTCTTTTTGCATGTGTGCAACCAAATACTATCTTAGTAAAGTAATATTTCTAAAATACTGTACTATCATTGTATGTATTACCAAATCTATAGTTAATTTACTTGTATATATATGTCACAACAAAAATTGTAATAATAGTTTATATGAAAACACGATAATTTGTTTTTTATAAAAAAATTTCAAGAAATAAAAATTTTAAAATTAAAAACAAAGAATTTAAGGTGCCATAGTAGACCTTGAAGTTGAACAAGTAGAGATGTCTCTTTTTGGGAATTTCCTTGGAGTTGAACAAGTAGAGATGTCTCTTTTTGGGAATTTCCTTGGAGTTGAACGAGTAGAGATGTCTCATGTTGGGAAATTCTTGGAGTTGAACGAGTAGAGATGTCTTAGGTTGGGAAATTCTTGGAGTTGAACGAGTAGAGATGTCTCATGTTGGGAAATTCTTTGGAGAGTTACTAGGTTGGAAGAGATTATGAAATGGGCAGCGGGGAAGTGGAAACCCTTAGGTTATATGGACATAACCTAGTCTTAGGTTTTTTTTTTGGTCAAATTGAATTGTTTGTTGGATTGGGACATAATCTTTGAGAAGGCTTGTGGTTTATTGGGATTTCTTTTTAAATAGGAATGGATCCTTGATTTTGACATGTGACCTTGGTTGTTGCATCTCGATTAGTGAGTAC
This sequence comes from Wollemia nobilis, assembly GCA_028583015.1. Taxonomy (NCBI): domain Eukaryota; kingdom Viridiplantae; phylum Streptophyta; class Pinopsida; order Araucariales; family Araucariaceae; genus Wollemia; species Wollemia nobilis. The sequence continues at coordinate 6,035,763 of JAQPPZ010016858.1, read as the reverse complement.
ATTTTTAAATGTGTTCACCTTTTTATACATGGACATTAGTTGTTATTTAAAACAAAACAAAAATTAAATTAAATTTAATTTAATGACGAGGGTATTTCATTTATGGAAGGTAATTATTGATTCTCCTTTCATTAAATGCATGCCCTCATTAATTGCTTTTATTAAATCCGTTTTAAAATATTAAATTAGTGTCAACTTTTGTGCACGACGAAGTTTTTCCTGCATATTTCTGTACAATATGTTGTATTTTTTTTGTTGTATTTTTATGTTGAGGGACCCATCTAGTTGTTCGTCGGTATAGTAATATTTACAATTGTTGGAAAGCATTTTTCGCAACCAAGTTTGTGCTAGTGTCAATTTTTGATTTTTTAAAGAGCTGCCCTATTTTGTTGTTTGGTTTTTTTGTTTGTGTAACAAAGGTATTTTTTCGGCTGTATTTGATACTCGTTGCATTTCTTTTAGACCAATGTTCCCCCCCTTGGGAACAAATTATAGGAATGATAAGGATCAATAACTACCATCTCTCAATAATGTAGGACATTAAATGTATGGTTATCCATGTTAAAACCATGGTTTTTGTATGGTTATCTATGTTAAAACCATGGTATTTGTAAATACCATGGTATTTGTAAGGGCATTTTCATGCTTATAAATGTATTTCATTATAAAACATAATACATTTATAAAGTATATTTATAGTCATGAAAAATCCCTCATAAATACCATTCGAAATACTAGTTACAAAACGAGATAACCATACATTTAATATTATATAATTGAATGATATCCATGTTAAAACCATGGTTTTTGTAAATACCATGGTATTTGTAAGGGCATTTTCATGCTTATAAATGTATTTCATTATAAAACATAGTACATTTATAAAGTATATTTATAGTCATGAAAAATCCCTAATAAATACCATTCATAAATACCATTTGAAATACTAGTTACAAAACGAGATAACCATACATTTAATATTGTATAATTGAATGATGGTAGTTATTGATCTCTATCATTCCTCCCCATTGAGAAAGCATTGGTCCCCAAAGTGTGGAAGAGAGAAAGAAATGCAAAACAAAATACATTTATAGGCATGAAAATGTCTTTACAAATACCATTAGAAATACTAGTTACAAAACAAGATAATCATACATTTAATATCGTATATTATTGAATGATTGTATTTATTGATCTCTATCATTCCTCCCTATTGAGAAAGCATTGGTCCCCAAAGTGTGGAAGAGAGAAGAAAATGCAAAGGAATATCAGTTACAATTGAAAATGTCTAGGTACAACAAGATGAAGACCAAATATTGAAGTGGAGCAGGTCTTCAAAAAACCAAAAACTGATATTGCACGATGACTGTTGCGAAAAATGATTTCCAACGATTGTAAACATTGTTATATCGGTGGATAGTTGGATGGGTCCTTCACGATGATGGATGGGTCCTTCACGATGACGATTGCGAAAAATGATTTCCAACGATTGTAAACACTGTTATATCGGTGGATAGTTGGATGGGTCTCGTTATATCGGTGGATAGTTGGATGGGTCTCGTTATATCAGTGGATAGTTGGATGGGTCCCTCAAGTCGACATAAGAAAACAACATTGGTTCTTTGAAAATTTCTACAAAGACATGCCAAAAGATGTTAGCATAATTAAATTAAATTTAATATCAAATACAATTGAAAATGAGATGAAGACCAAATAATAAAGTGGAGCAGGTCTTCAAAAAACCAAAAATTGATATTGGCAAACCAAAAATTGATATTGACAGGATGATGGTTGTGAAAAATGATTTCCAATGACAATAAACAGTGTTATATTGGTGGATAGTTGGATGGGTGGTCCCTTAAGTCGACAGAAGAAAACAACATTAGTTGCATAGTGAAATGTTGAAAATTTCTCCAAAGCAAAAAGATGTTAGCATAATTAAATTAAATTTAATATTTTGAAATGGATTTAATTAAAGAGATTAATGGGGGCATGCATTTAATTAAAAAGTGATGGCGAAAATAAATACCTTTTATATATTAAATACCTTTATCATTAATTAAATTAATAAATTTAATTTAATTTAATATTTGTTTTTATTTTTTATTTGTTTTTTGATTCAAATGATATTTAATGTTGGGTTGCACATTAAAAAGGTGAATGTGCACATTTAAAAATGTACGTGTGCACATTTAAAAATGTATGTAGCGAATCGAGACGTTTGCAATGAAGGATGCCACAGAAAAATAGGGCTTTCGAATCAGAAAAGAGAAATCATGGTTCGACAAGATTATATTGTCCCGGTTTGGATTTGTTGGTATGCACTTTCAATAGAGTTTTGGAGTGAGCAAGTATTGGAAATTATCGGTAATTCCCTTGGAAGACATTTGGGTGTTTCCAAAGACACAATAGAAGGAAACACAACTGTTTATGCAAGATTATGTGTGGAAATGAATCTTAGCCAGCCTTTATCGGTAGAGGTGGAACTTGAACTTGCAGGACTATCTTGGATTCAACAACTGGATTATGAGGCATTGCCCTTCAGATGCAGAGTTTGCCACAAATATGGGCATTTGGCCCGATCTTGCCCAAATAATATGAACATAAAAATTGAGGCTCCTTTAGGAATGTCAAATCTTCCTAAGGAGAGTAAGTCAACAATCAACAAAGAACCAACCGATATTTCTTAGGGTAAAGAAGCATAAGGAGATGGTTTTGAACAACACAAAAGAAGGAGAAGGCAAAAGAAAAAAGATGGTAAAGAGCAAACCCAACTCAAGCCCTCCAATAGGTATGAGATATTTAAGACACTAATGGACCAAGAAGAAGAACAATTCATGGAAGGAGGAGATGGGAATAATGAAAATAATAATAGCCATGTTCAAGATCCTCTTTTATCTCCCCTCATCATAGAGCAGGTAATTGCATACAGTGAGATACTACAGTCAGAGAGTGCAGGGGCATTGATAGTGCATAACCAAGAGCAACCAATAATTAAGGATGTCAACATGGGCATAGCAGAACAGAGAAAGGCCAACTCTAGGGATAACTCGGGTGGAAAAGAGATAAAAAAATAGCAGCTCTCAAGGAGTGGGTAGAAAATCAAATAAGGAATTGATAGCAGTTCAAGGAGACAAACTGATCATTGGAGGATCGGTGAGGCCAATAGATTTTTACTGCTCTCAAGGTAACCAATGATTATACAATCATGGAATGTTAGAGGTTTAAATAGTAGAACCCATCAATTTGTTGTTCGAAGACTCTTAGAAAAATGTAAAACAATTTTTTTGCTTATCCAGGAGACAAAAATGTCGTTGGATCTTATGTGTAAAACAATTAACAGACTTTGGAGGGGTGTTGGTCATATGGAAGTGGCTGCACAAGGGGCCTCAGGGAGGATAGTTACTCTTTGGAACTCTCTTGAATGGACTGCAATAGAACATATAGCTTGGAGGAGTGTTTTCACATCACATTTTAGAAATAATGTCACAACTGAACATGTTTTAATCACAAATTTTTATGGGGCTCAAAACCTAGATGGTCAGATGCATAAATGGAAAGTTGTGCATAACATGAGAGTCTCGAGGGAAGAGTTATATTGGATTATTGCTGGGGATTTTAATGTTAAATTATCCTCTAGAGATCAGGAAGGGGGAACCCTAATTTTAGGCCCAAGGGAACGACTTATGATTGCCCAAGTCCAGGCATTACACTTGGTGGATATTAAATGCCTTGGAACCAACTATACTTGGACTAATAAGAGGAGGGAGCCACATAGCAGGGAGGTGAAGTTAGATCGTTTTTTGGTTTTAGAGGAGGCATTTGTAAAATGGGATATAAAATTTCAAATTTTGAAGGGTCGAGTTTCAGATCACTTTCCTATTTTGTTGGAAGGAGGGATCAAGACAGTGCAACATCACAAACCATTTAAATTTGAACTTTTAGTTATAAAAAGAGGAACTTCGAAAGAAAATTCCATTGTGGTGGGAAGAAGGTTGCCCAATATATGGGACAATAATGTTTAGATTCCACAAACAACTTCATTATGTCAAAGATCAACTAAAAAATGGAGGCGAGTTAAAAAGACAGACTTCCAGGTCCAAAGAGCTCTATTGGTGGCCAGATTGAATGAGGTTGAAAAATACTTTAAGGAAGGAACAATTACAGAGGAGCTCAAATAAGAGGATGATGCATTGCGTAAAGCGGTTGAGGACATTGACAAACAAGAGGAGACCTACTGGAAACAGAGAGCAAGAACCACTTGGTTATTAGAAGGTGATAAAAATACCAAATTTTTCTATCGAACTGCTTGTGCTAGGAGACAGATGAACAACATGGAAGCTCTTAAAGATGAGAATGAACACTCCTTTGATACAATTCCATGTATGCATTTCCATTCAATGGATTATTTTTCTAAACTATTTAAGGAAAGTATGGTGCAAGATGAAGAGGCTCAAAAAGAAGTTATTGTTGTCATACCCTCTCTTACCTCTGAAGAAGAAAATCAGGCTCTACTTAAACCCATTGATAGAGAGGAACTGAAGAATGTAGTCTTTGGAATGAGCACCAAAAAAACACCAGGTCCAAATGGCTTTCCAATTGAGTTTTTTCAGGCCTTTTGGGATAACTTGGAGGAGGATGTAATGGTTGTTATAGAGGAGTCCAAAGGTAGTAAAAGAATTCTTAAAGCATTAAATCATACTTTCATTACCTTAATTCCAAAAGGGGAGGAGGGGGTACATATTTTAGATTATAGACCTATTGCCTTATGCAATGTCATATATAAAATAATCACAAAGTTAATGGTTGAGTGACTAAAACCTCTTCTACATAGCATTATCTCCTCGGAGCAAGGGGGTTTTGTAGAGGGTAGGCAAATTTTGGATGGTGTGGTTCTAGCTCATGAGGCAATCCATTCAATGCAAACATATGGTAATAGAGGAATGTTCATAAAATTAGATGTCAAAGGCTTATGATAGGGTGGTGTGGAGCTTCTTGTCAAAGATGATGGCAGCATTTGGTTTCTCTCAGGATTGGATAGAATGAGTCATGAGTTGTGTTTCTACTCTGACATACTCAGTGTTAATCAAGGGTCTTCCCTCACAACCGTTTGGAGCTACTCGAGGCCTTCGTCAAGGAGATCCTTGCTCTCCTTATCTTTTTCTCATATTGGTTGAAGGATTGGGTAGACTCATCTTGAGGAGAAGACAACAAGGTTTGCTAACAAGTATCAAGGTGGGTGAGGAAGTTTTGACTCACCTACAGTTTGTGGATGACACGGGATTGGTGGGAGTGGCCAGCTTCAGGGAAGCAAGAATGATTAGAGATACATTTAATGTCTACCTTAGGGCTACAAACCAAGTCATCAATGATAAAAAATCCAAAGTGGTCTTTTTCAATATTTGATCAAAGGCTTCAGGACAAGAATTTTAGAGATCTTGGGATTCACAAGGACTTATCTCCCAGTGGTATACTTGGGAGCCCCTTTGCATTTTAAAAAACTAAAAATATATATCTGGAGGAATCTTTTGGACTCTATCAAGGATAGAATTAATCATTGGTCTCACAAATGGTTAAGCTATGGGGGTAGATTAACGTTTTTATAGTCAGTCATTCAAGCCATGCCAATTTATAAATTTTCTATCCTTGTTGCCCCACATACCATATGGAAAGAGTTGGACAAGATGGCTAAAAAATTTTTATGGGAAGGAGTAAAAGGAGAGAGGAAATGTGCCTTAGTATGTTGAGAGAAAGTAAGCCAACCCAAGGTAAAAGGAGGTTTGGGACTGAGAAGATCAAAGTTAAATAATAAAGCTTTGGTTGGAAAGCTTTACTGGAGGTGGATTTCCCAACCAACTTCTTTATTTAGTAGAATATTAACTAGTAAATATTTGGGATAGGTAAACCCAAATGAGGTGGGTCGTTTCCCTTTGGATGGTAATGGATCCTTACTGTGGCAGTCTCTCAAGTTAGGATCTCAGGTAGTAAAATATGGATTATTTTGGAAAGTGGGGAGAGGGGAGAAGGCACGATTTTGGATAGATTCATGGGATCAATACCCACCTATCTTTGTTAAATTTCCTGAACTGCAACTAATAAAAATAGCCATAAAAACCAAGGGGTGGGTCCAAATTGAAAGTTATTTCAACACTAGTCAGTTGGGGGATTATAAGTTTAAGCAGTTTAAGAAGTTGGATGAGTGGCCAATTTCAATCCCTCCGGATTTGACACCCATCATGACTAAAATCCTGGCAGAAAGATTTCTCATAGGTAGATATGAGGAGGATGAATTAGCTTGGGGCTATGGGAGCCTTGGTGTCTACATAGTGAATGATGGATATGATAAGATCCTTCCAGAGCCTCCTCATACATATCAGGTTGAGGATTGGAGAAAGATTTGGCATTCCAAGGGTTTGTCGAAAGTAAACTTTTTTGCCTGGCAGTTCATACATAATGGAATTCTTACTTTTGATAATCTCAGATGTAGGGGAATAATTGGTCCATCTCAATGTGTTTTATACTACAAGAGCGAGGAAACAACTGATCACTTGATATTTGAGTGCCCATTCATGCTCCAGATCTGGGAGAGATGGTTTTTATATTATAAAATTCAATTGGTGGCAAGTGTGGTTGGAGAGAAATGTGAGAATATTTAGAGAAACTTTTACTTATTTAGATGGAGTTTGGCAGGTCATTTGGAGCAAAGTCACAAAAACTGTGGCAGTCTATGCTAAAGAGGAAACTCAGATTGTTATTGGGGCAATGGAGAAGGAAGTTAAAGTGCAAGAGGTGCAGACCAGAGCTAGTTGGAAACCACCCCTAGAAGGTTGGATTAAAATTAAGACTGATGGAGCTGCAAAAGGCAATCCGACTAGAGCTGGAATTGGAGTGGTTTGCCGGAATCATGTTGGAACAGTGCTCTATTGGGAACTGCAAGGCTTGGGAAGAGCCACAAACAATGAAGCATAAGCCTTAGCTATCAAATTTGCTTCTATTTGGGCAGTAAAACAAGGTCACAGGAGGATAATCCTAGAATCAGATTCTCAAATAATGGTTGGAGCTCTAGATTGCATGAGGAACTTTGCTTTGAAAACATGGAGGTTGAGGATTCTTGTCACTCAAATTAAGGAATTATGGAGGGAATTAGATGACGTGATTCCAGTTTATGTGAGTAGATATCTAAATAAAGTAGTAGACTTCTTGGCTAAGATGGGTATTGAGAAGGGGGTAGGGGTTCAGTGGTACAGTGACATGGCTATTGAGGATGAGATGATTAGGTAGGTTGGTGACCAAATCCAGTGCTTAGCTAATTTGGATAACCATTCCAAAAATATTGTTTAAGAGATCTGTGCTTTAATGTAGATCTTATTTTATAGTTGTAAATAGGTGAACAGTCATTGTAGAAATATGGTTTAAGAGATTTGGCTCTAATGCAAATCTTTTTTTACTGTTGTAAACATGTGTTCTCTTTGGCTAAGGCTAGGAAAAGTCTCATCCCAACTTGTAAATGATCTTTGTTTTAATACAAGTTTTTTCAAATTATTTTTCAAAAAAATAAGTTTAGACATGTTTTTACAAGGGGTTTTGATTCTCTTATATTGATTGGGGTTTTGAGTGAGGTTTGAACCTTAGACCTCTCAAAGAGAGGCCAAAACCCTTAAGAGTACAGCAAGCTTGCAACTTTTAAAAAATATATATTTTAAATACAAAACAAACATCCAATAATCATACATTTCTTCGTTTGGCAAGAATTGAACTTTAATCTTCACCTTGATTTATTTAAACATTTGAGTTTCTTCCATTTAATAATATACGTCTAAGTAATTGGAGTGCCTCATACACAAGATGGAGGAGCTGGACGTAGGTGTGTAGTGGGTTGCACAACGGAAACCCTTGCACACAATGGGCAGAAAAGCAACAAACAAAGCTGGAAGCAGCAGTGGCAGCGAGCAACAACAATGGTAATTTTTTTTTGCTTGAACCTAGTTGACGGGAGTAGCAGGCAGGGCAAATAACCAACGAGGGATCAAAACCTAATAAAGGTGAAAAAAGGAAAACCTAGAAAACAAGGTTTTCAATTATTTTTAACCCATAAATGGGTGTTTGAGTTAAAAATATGGAACATGCCTAAAAAGGAGAAAAAAAGAAAACCCAGAAAATAAGGTTTTCAACTATTTTTAACCCATAAATGGGTGTTTGAGTTAAAAAATAGAACAGGCAGGAAAAAAACGAACGAACTAGGGTTTGGAGCAATCAAAGACAGATGGGGAACGGTTGGTACAAGAATCGAAGTAGGGCAGGGCTAGACTGGGGCCTTGGAAGGTATGTCAACGGATGGGGCCTTGGATGAAGAGCTAGAGAATGGCTTTATGGGAAGAAAAATCCAAGAACCTCCCAACAAAGCGGTCCCAAAGAAGGGACATGATGAGTTAAAGGTAGATAGTGGTAAGGAGAATCGAGCTCGAGAAGCAAGACAGAAACGCTCTTGGACCTAGGTGGTACATGGTTCCACTTATACATTGCATTCGTATGTCGTAAATATCATGAAACTGGGCACATGACAAAATATTGCAAAGTAAAAATGGAGGAAGAGACAAAATTATTTGCGCATGACGGTAATGTCAATTTGAAACAAGTAGACCATATCACAGGAGAAGCTAGGTCAAATCAAGGATTTTCTACTCCTAAGAAAATGGCAAGAAAAATCCCTCTAAATCTTCAAATGGAAAGGATAATTACAGTTCACTCGAATCAACCATTAGAAGAAAAAATATGGTATGGAAGATGAGGAAGTACATTGCGCATGTTCAAATATAGGAGCTCAAGGTGCGAAGGAAGAGGGGAAGGCAAATTTTAATACAAAGGAAAGTGGGGAGATGAATCTTTTATCAAATAAGGAGGAGGTCAAGCTTAATCCAGGTAAATCACCTTTACTATCCTCAAGTAGCTTAAAATCTTCTCCTTCCAATAAAAATGAAAGTAGTATGGAGTGTGTTCTTTGCACTTTAGGTTTCAAGAACAGTATATTAAATAAAATATTATGGAGAATATCTAAGGAAATTTAGGGTTTTTAGGCCAACATAAGAAAGTGATGATTGTGGGGGATCATCTTTGCAGTTTAGAGTTTTTAGGGCAGCATAAAGAAGCAAATGTTAATGAGGCTATTCCTTGCACTTTTGGCTCTTTAAGACAACATAAACCTTTTGAAGATAAGTCTCATTTTGAACAATATGAAAAAATGGAAGATATTGGTGAAGATGAGAGTGTTGGCAAGAATGGAAGAAGGAGAGTAAGGCCATCAAACCACAATCTAAGAGAAAAATAAACTTAGAATGATATTGATTTGGGAAGCCAAACAAAAATATCACGTGTTAACAAGAAGTGGGGTTAAACTCACTAACAAAAATAAATAGTATTGATGATGACAATGATATCACAGAATATGAGGGGTATGAATAAAACCCCTAAAAAAAGAGTTTTAAGAAAATAATAGGTCGTTATAGCCTTGAGTTTATTCTAATACAAGAAACACAATTAAGCAGTGAGGAATGTAAGGAGGCTTTTAAGAAGATTTGGAAGACAGATGATTGTTTAGCAGTTTCTTCTATAGGAGCTTCAGGCGGTATTGCAATAAAATGGGACAAATGCAAATGGGATGGATAACTATTAGAACCAAAAAGTAATACCAAAAAGTAATTGGGTTGCTGGATTATTTTGCAGGAAAGAGGAAAACATCAAAGTTGGGGTTATAAATGCATATGCTCCACCTATAGTTACTCCTCATGAAAGATGTTGAAAGGACCTTAGTATATTTTTGTCAAATACAATGATGATTCATTGTGATCTATGGATTCTTAGGGGTGATTTTAATATTGTTATATCTCCTTTGGAAAAGAAGGGTGGTATTCTAGGATGGTCTAAATCAATGCAATATTTTTCTTCATTTGTCAATTCAAATTACCTTTGGGATGTTAGTCCCTCAAAATTTCAATACACATGGGATAACAGACGCATTGAGAAAAATCATATAGCAGACAAATTGGATAGATTCTTGTTATCCAATAATTGGTTGCAAACAAAGTATACAATCTCTTCGGATATTTTATTGCGAGCAGGATCAAATCACAAACCCATTCTTTTGACTTGTGAGTCACCTAACAATGGTCATCCAAAGCCATTTTGCTTCCAGTCTATGTGGCTCCAAGACCCTGATTTTTTCGAGATGGTTATGTTATGGTGGGATGAATCAAAATTTGAAGGATAATGTATGTACAGGTTTATTCAAAAGTTGAAACATGTAAAGGAGCAAATGAAGATATGGAATGTCAAATCTTTTGGTAACATTTTTTAAGAAAAAAAAAAAGAAATTGAATCCAAACTCGAAAATTTACAAGAGATAGAAATTAATGGAATGGACCAAGATTCTTATGTGAAAGAAAAACAATTACTTTATGATTATCATAATGCATTGAAAAATGAGGAGTCATATTGGTTCCAAAAATCTAGAGAGAAATGGCTCAAGGAGATAGAAATACAAAGTTTTTTCATGCTACAACAAAAACAATTTTTTTTTTCGTCATATAAAAAATATTATAACTCCATATGGAAGAAATATTGAGGATGAATAATATATAAGGAAGGAAGTAGAAAATTATTTCAAAAATATTTTGTCAGATTGTAGGCAAGATAAGGAGGCACAAGAAAAACTTCGCAAAATATTCCATCAATTATCACTCAGAGACAAAATGAAAGCTTGAGGAAGAAGATATCTATGGAGGAGCTCCTTGAAGCAATTTTCTCTTTCCATCCTAACAAGGCACCTGGCCTCGACGGATTTCCTGCAATTTTCTTTCAAAGTTTTTGGGATTTATTGAAGAGTCATATGTTAAATGCAGTGGAAGAGGCCCGAAAAAGGAAGGCTATAATAAGTGAGATCAATCCTACTTTTATTACCTTGGTTCCCAAGAAGGGTGACACAAAATATTTTGATAATTTTCGCCCAATAAGCCTTTGTAATATGATTTAGAAGATCATTTCAAAAATTATGGCAAACAGGTTGAAGGGCATTCTAGGGTGTATTATCTTAGAGGAATAAGGTGGCTTTGTTCAAGGTAAACAAATTCTTGATGTTATAATTATTGCACAAGAGGCCATACATTCTATTCATTCCATGAAAAACCATGTGTGCTTTTGAAATTAGATATAAACAAAGCATATGTTAGAGTTTCCTGGATTTTTTTACATGCTATTCTCATAAAGTTTGGCTTTGATTATAGTTGATGTGAGTGGATTAAATGTTGTTATAGCACTGCAAAATTTTCAGTTTTGATCAATGGTTCTCCTGTTGGGTACTTCAAGTCATCTTGTGGACTTCATCAAGGTGATCCTCTTTCTCCTTATCTATTCATTATTACTGCGAAGCATTAGGGAGAGCATTTTCAAAGGTAAAAATGGAAGGAAAAATCAAGGGTATTCAAGTTGCAAAAAATGGTCCCTTTGAATCTCATCTCCAATTTGTTGGTGATACTTTTCTTTTGGGTCATCCCTCAATCAGTGAGGCCATGGAGTTTAAATCAATATTGCCATGTTATGAGAAGGCTATTGGACAGTTGGTAAATACTTCAAAATGCAAGATTATTTTCATTAATACTGCCCTAGATTTACAACATACTATTGTGAATATTTTGGGGAAATTGAAAAATTTTCATCGATCTACCTGGCTATTTCCTTTGTCTGCTAAAGGAAATAAAAAAAAGCTTTGGATATCTCTTTTGGGTAGAATGAAAGCTTGCTTGGCAGGTTGGAAAGGTAAGTTCTTAACCATGGCAGGAAGGCTACAACTCATAAAGACTACTTTTTTTTTTGAGTAATACTTCTTATACACATTTGTCGTGGGTATTGAACCCAAGTCACATCATCGATAATGCAAGTGACATCCTTGTTGGTAGACCACACTCACGCGGATCTTTGCAATCCATTCCTATTTATATGATGTCAATTTCAATAGTGCCAATAGGTATTGCATCAGAAATTGATAAAATTCAAAGAAATTTTATATGGAAAGGCTGTGAGGAAAGGGTTTGCAGAGGAAAGAATATTGGAGCAAAGCTTGCGGAATTGCAAACTTATGAATTTGGCATTAGGAGCAAAGCTTGGGTGGAGATTATTCAGATATCAAGGAATGAATTAGGCAAAAATATTACTTCAAAAATATATAGGTTCTCTTGATGCACTGAAATTGTTTAGAAAAAAAACTCTACCCAAAGGATCATCAAAATGGAACTTCATATCAGAGAGTTTGCGATTGATAAAGAAACATATTAGATGGTCAGTCAATGAGGGGAGTTATGCAAATATTTGGTCTGATGCTTGGTTGAAGCCTTATCCTCTCATCTTAGACTCAAAATGGAAACCATTGGCTCAAGCGTGCCTAGTATGTAAAGGTCCAAATATCAATGCTTATATTATTATGAACAAAAACTCGAAATCATGGATTTCTTTTAGTGACCTGGTTGAAGGAGAGGAAAAAAAACAAATTGCAGATGAACTTCACAATATGCTTCTAGAGTTTTATTTGCCAATTTTTACACGAAAAAATGAGTTGGTTTGGAACTTGTCAAAGGATGGTGGATACTCGATAAAGTTGGGATATGAGAATTTAGAACAATCAAAATTTCCTTCTCCCAAATATTTTCCTTGGAAGAATGTTTGGTCATTAGAGGCTCTCCCTAAGGCCTCAACATTTCTGTGGTTAGCAAAGTTCAAAGTAAGCTTCTTTCAAGAGAGAGTCTACAAAGAAGAGGATATTATGGATCCTTTAGATGTGCCTTGTGTGAGAAGGATTTAGAAACATCAGACCATTTACTCCTTCATTGTCCGTTTGCTCACACAATTTGAGGTTACTTTTTAAAAAATATGAAATTATATTGGGTATCTCCATCAACATTGAAAGAGTTGATAAAATGTTGGATAAATTATTTCAAAGCTAAAGCATTATGTATTATTTGAAGGATCGGCCCTGCCATTATTTGTTGGAATTTATGGCTTAAAAGGAATAATAGAATTTTTAATAATAAATATCAAAATCATGCCCAAGTTTGGAACCGTATCACTGCCTCTCTTGCAGAATGTCTACAAATATGGTGCTCGTCATGGGAAGTCTCGGTTGCAGAAAAATAAGTGCTAATAATTTGGCTACAAGATTTGAACATACATGGAAGAGTCATCTGTGACAACGAAATTAAAACAAAGGTTCTACTTTGATCTATGGTAAAATGGAAATGTCCAGAAATTGGGTTTATCAAAATTTATTTTGATGGGGAAATCCAGGAAAACCTGGTGGAGGTTTTGTTTTTAGAAATACTGAAGGCAAAATTCTCTTCACTTATTCAAAATCATATGGAACTTCAACTAACAAATATGTAGAGGCTAGGGCACTTCTTACTAGGATTAAAATTGCAATAGAAAAAGGATGGAAATATATTTCAATTGAAAGGGACTCACAAATTATCATCAATGTTATTAACAAAAATGGATGTGGAGACTGGATAAAAAATAATATTATTGTTGATGTTCATCATCTATTACTAGAGGCAATCTCCTGGCAGTGTGAGCATATTTATAAAGGAAATCGAGTAGCAGATAAATTAGTGAATTATGGTGTTGATCTACATCCCCATGAAATTCAAATTTTAGAAGACAACTGGCCAAGTGAGATTTTGTGTCTTAATGAAAATGATGTCAAGGAGTTGATTGTGGAAACATAGCACTTTGGGAAAGTTGAAGAATATATTTAAGAGAAAAAAGAAAAGAAAAAACAGTAATAAAAATGTTTGCTACAACAAATGTAATATTCTGGTATTTTGATGGGAGTGGCCCCCAATAAAAGCCACATATAAACTATTTAAAAAAAAATGGGAGTGGCCCTCAATAGAAGCCACACAGCTTATTAAAAAAAAATCCATCATCTTCAACGAACAATTAGCAATAATGGAATACAAAAAAGTTTATATTTTAATGATTACAAAATATTTGAACTGTATTCAACAAGTCAGAACTTTTCAGGCAATATGCCAGTTGGGCACCATTACAACTATGGAGCAGATATATGAATTGACATTTGATGTTAACATGTCGTTATGATCTACCAACTTACATTCTTTCATATTTTCATGATAATCACACTTGAAACCCTTACAAACTGAAGAGTCTAACAGCAATGCCAGGGTACATGGAGATAGCAAGCACCAAAAGAGGCCTTTGCATTGATTTGTCAGTTAAAACAACTTATGGTATCTGTCCCTAGAACACCTGATACTTTTTGGATCCTTCCTAGAGGCCTTAAGGAATAGGGACCGATATTTGAGCTAGCCACCAATAGCCATGAAATCTCCTAAGATATTGAACCCTTGACACTTTTCAATGTTTGTTTGGACCAAAAAAATCAATAAATGAAAAAAATAAATACATTACTTTTACATATCGGCATATGTTATTAAGACGATATTTATTGTACATGGTGTTATCAATTATCTTCCCACCACGGCACTTATACAGGTTTTTATATGAAATATGATTTTTTTTTGGTGGATACGTATCTGAAAAAATGAATCATCTATTACATGTAACATTGACACCTTTTACAAAGCAATCTAAAATAGCATTTGTCATCTAAACTAAATATGAAATAAGATAACATTATAAACATGCCACCAATAAGTTTTTTTTGTAAGCTAGGTGACACTATATGACCTTGGTAGAAGTGTCAATTTGAGAAAAGGATGGTCTTTGTAAATAAGAACAATTTTAAAAGAAAGAGAATTCTCTAGTCCTAAGAACATGAACGCAGATGTCCATGTGGCTTAGAGCACTTGCTGAAGAGTGAAGAGTTTCACACCCTAAAACCCAGCTTCAAATTTTATGGGTGAACCTTAAAATTTTAATCAAATGATATGAGATCAACTGGTTAAATAGCTTCAACAAGACCTAGGTTCAAATTTTGTGAGGTGATACAAGCATTATTACCAGAATGTTGTTCTAATACTACTATGTGGTTCATGATGTAATATGGGTGAAGCCTGTTTCAATCCAATCTTAACACAAATGCAGCCAAACAGGATAACAATCTTTGAAAAGCTTACTAACACCTCACAACAACAAAGACCAAGAGGGGAATGTAAAATCACAGCAGTCCAAGAAAGACTGAACAAAAGTTCATATGAAAGTAATCAACATGGTGCCAAGATTATTCATGCTAAACCTGTTTATTGAAGCAAAAGCAGAATATTGTGTCTGATAAATTTGATGATGCAAATGATCTCACAATAGGACGCACCAACATAATTTTAAAGAACCTACAAAAAGAAAAGAAGAAATCAACACTTCTCATGCTTTTGTAACTTGTATTGATTCATATAATTTGTTTGAAACACAAATCATTTTGACTAGACACCGTCACAACTAATATTGAGATTACCATGCTTGGTCTAACTCATGTAATCTTCATAACTCATGATGGCAACTGGTTTGTAAGTTTAATTTGCTATGAGTGAGTGTTTTCATAGTGGCGAGGAATGCTTAAACTAGAGCTTTGCATCTCTGATTTTGTTTTTAATTCTTGAATTTGACACCGTAGGATAGAATGCCATAGTTCATGGCAATAGTTCAGTTGCCTCTAAACCTTTGCTCAAAGTTCTGATCCTTCCAAGTTTCCTCGATTTCTCTCTCCTTCCAATTTGGGTAAAGGCTGCCCGGTCTTCCATGAAAATTTGGTTAGCAGATATCTTCATGCTCAGTATGAGAAGCAAAATACAAGAAGTCAGTGCCCTCAAAAACAAGATTATAGAGGGAACTATCTCAATACAGGTTCAAACCCACCTATATCAAAATTTGAGTAAGGCCTTAATAGAGGTCCATTGGTATTGAGTCTTGACTGCCAAGGAAAAGGTCACGCAGGGCTTGTGGATGACAATATGCAATGTAAGTTTCGTTCCAATTATATACATTTAGCACAATCCTTCACAATAGGAAAAAAGAAATGAAAAGAGAGATTAGAGCCAAAAATAGAAATGGTCGTAATAACTGGATATAACAAAAAAAAGAAGCAAGGAAAGAATCTTAGAGAAAAGGATGTTGAAGGTTAAAGAATGTACCAGTTCAATGTATACGATGTGCCAGTTAGCTTTGAGAAACTTTTGAGGTCAAAGTTAAATCCGTATGCAGCATTAAAACTGACCTCTCCAATATTCATTAAAGCAAATACCATGCTCATCTTGAATTAAACCTTTGAGACTTTGGTTAGGATCACTTAGATAATCCTTGATGGAGCTCTCTAACCAAACACCCAACTGCTTATGGCACCCGTATTTCTTTAATAAGGGAAGGTAGTATGGACTTAAATTTATTGAGAGAGTGTCAATTTACCACAAGCTTTGTCAAAGGAACACAAATTTGAACAATATATAGATGTCTTAAACTACCTTTGGGGATCTGGTACATCTAAGCTGAGCCCTAAAAACTCTCCTCGATAGCATAATTACCATCTTCAGTTTTCTCCTAACATTTTAAATTATGAACAAATATTAACTCATCGCAGGAAACTGAGAACAGAAATGCTTGTATGAGACGAGACAATCAAATGATTGTCACTGATTTTAACTTTTGACCTGGTTTAAAATCTAAGCGACCTCTAGCAGGCAATTTCACATTATAAGCCAAATTTGGCAATAGGTACATTGAGTGTTAACTTTTAGGCAGTATGTATTTTTTGCTTGCAAGCACGAGAAGCAAAAGGATTTATGGTTAATAACACTATAGCCAGAGGCAAATTTATCCAAACACTATTTTTTCTAACATTCTCCACCATGGATTGTTCAAAGTTATTTTGATTTTAATGACATGAAAAGTAAGCGATGTTCAACGCATTCTTTTCTGTAACAAGTTCCACAATTTACATCAACTATGTCTTATCATTGAACCATAGAATTTTCATTATATTTTAGCAATGAAAATGGTTTTCAAAAATAAGTTAGGCATTGTGAAAATTCACTTAGTTTTTAAACATGATTGAGAAAATGTTTAGTACACTATTGGGCAGCAGCCCTAATCTTTGCGAAGCAATGTTTTCAGAAGCCATGCATTTAACGTTACTTCATCCAATACAGAAACATCACAGGGGATTATCTCTTGAGAGTTCTCTTCCCGGCATTTGTGTTATGTCTTCTTCTATATCTACTTCAAAAGAATCAATTTTTTTTTAAAGAAACATCAATTGCAGACAATTTACCTAAGCGATTTGTCACCGAACCACATCTATAAATTTTAAAGAAAGTTTTCACCATTATTTTTGAAACAAATGAATTTTGCATTACATCAAAGAACATGAGTGTTACACAACCTGAGCAAAAGATTGTCATGGAAAATCTTTTCCTATGTAGTCTAGAAAGGCTAACTGTGCCTTTTGTCTCTTTACAAAAAAGCAACCAAGTTAGATCAACATTAGGGAAGATTCGAAGTGCTTTGAGGATGATTTGCAATTTTCACCATTTTTGGTACAGCAGTGCTTCATCTGGCAGTGTATAATGAAAACCAAAGAGAATAAGCAAGCCATTGAACTATGCCTTTACCTCAATCTTTCTGCCCTCAGACAAAGCAATCCCCAGCCCTGGCTTTTCTTCTTTGACACCCTCTTGCTCTTTCTTGGGCTTATAAACAGGATTAGCAGTTAGAACTCTAAGATCCTTATCCCCCTTTATCTCCAAAACCTCTGGAATACCATTGATACAACCTCTGGACATCCCCACATCGACCCGAATAACCTTATTACCGCAAACACCATTGATGCCCTCCGTCTGAATTGAGTGACCCACAATCATCCTCCTAGCACCAGGAATGGCAACCAATGCCTGATCCAATAATGAGCAATGACACTCCTCCCCCTTACATTTCCTGTCTGAGTACTTCCTCATCCACACCAAAGCATCCCTCCCATGAAGATAAGCTGGGGCCCTGGAACCCTTACACCCCTTCATCCAATCCCTCACCTCCTCGTTGATTCTCTCCAATCCATACGCCACATGCCAAGGCAGAAGTCCCCCATGAACAAAGACAGACCCCCCAACAACAACAACAGTGGGATGAGTGCTCAGAAACCTACCTGCAGGGTTACAAGATAAAATGATTTTTTTTAAAAATTCCTAAATTTTGCTATTTTCTAACAATTTTTTTTATATATAACACCAATTAGACTTTATTCTGACATCTAATTGACTCCATTCCACATCTATTTTAAAATAATATATATTCTGAGATTACTAAAATCAATGATAAACCATCACACCTAGATCATACATATTCACACGTTTACTTGATTCCATCGTTGAAACACAACAACTAAGGAAAAAAGATAAGACAAAAATAATTTTAGGGTAACTCGTTTGTAGAACCATTTGATCAGTATCAATTTTCATTTTTTTGAAATGTGAAATTCCTTACACATATTTATATTGGTTTAAATATTTTAATTAATAAAATCATTTATTTTTATTTTCTACATCAAAATGAATTGTAAAACAGGTTATCTATTTTTATTCTTACAACTCAAACACGAACTCAAACCTAAACCTGAACCTGGTAACTTAGCGTACCTGAGATTGGCCCACCAGGCCTCAGGGCTGCCAGCCTTGCCCTCCACCCATCAGGGTAGTTTTTAGGTATTCCCTCAAACATATCCCTCTGCTTCTCTCCTGTAATATCACAGATGTTCTTGATATGATTTCCTACCCTGTACCAGTGGGCCCACTTCTTGAACTCCTCCATGCCAGCTGGGGTTGCAAACCTGAAATCACTTTCCATATTCATAATCTCATGATTGCCATTCATGATGATGAGGGCCCCACCTGACCTCTCTGCCTGTTGCTTCAGCTTCTCTAGGAGGTATATGACCTTGAGCTCTTCTCCACCCCTGTCAAGGAGGTCACCCACCTGGACTACCATGGTGTTACCCCCAATCCACCTATCATTTTCATCCATCACTTGGGCCACCATGAGGGCCTCCCTGGCCTTCTGGAGGTCTCCATGGATGTCCCCTACGGCAACCAGTCTTTCTGCAGGGGTTAGCCTTGTGACCCTATGTGCCCAATTGGAATCATCCTCTGAACTCGATGTGGGTAGGGATGAATTCGAATTGGGTGCCGCTGAATTTGAAATGGGTGCAAGAAATTGGCCACCCACTACGAAGTCAACAAATGAATCCACGAACGTTGAGACGAGGCTTGGCACTGTGCTGCATACAGATTCTTCTTGTTTCTTCTCCATTCTTAGCGATCGACAGAGGTAGTGGGATGAAGGATGTGCTATTGCAGAAGGCGGGGAAGAAAAGATGGGTGTGAAGTGAAGAATACGTCATGGAAAGCCAACTGCTTTTTTGAAGTTTCTTTGTAGATCTTTCTACTGCTGGTGTTTTCTAAGATGTGGAGTGTTGGTGGCTTTATTGTGTTTTGAATGTGCCTAAAGACGAAAATATGAAGTCGCGAGGGCCTTTTGACCCGTTAATAAAATATAATGATATATATTTTGGTTTTTTTTTTTTTAATTGATATATAGAAGCAATGGGTTGCACCGTCGTCATCAATCTGGCGCACCACTCAGAGGAATCGGATCTGGGCTACTGTTTGTGCATGGGCAAGCCCGTGGGATTGGAACCTAGGTCTCCTCTCGGTAAGCGCCCCAACTTACCAATCCACCTAGACCCACAGACTACATTAGGGTTATATAAATTGTTTGGTGAGCTTCTTGGTGAGGGAAAAATATATATTTTATATATAATGTAATGAAATGAAAGATTGTGTGAGATCCAATTATGGGACTTTAAATATGGAAGTACAATTACTTAAATCATATCATATGATAAGGATTAGCAATTTTTCAATTTTGTTTATTTTACTTTCTTCAAATAACTCTAGACCCATTCCAAGTGTTTCTTTGTATTTGCCCGCATATTTGAAAAACCTGGTCATTTATAAATGAAGTGTTCGTCTGTCTCTATTGCCCCATATTATGATGGGAATGTTTAGTTTTGAGAGTTAGTTGTAGAGTTTTCACATTAAAAAATATATATTATTGGGTGTTGTTATTATAAATTTTAATTTGTTAAATTAGATAAAGCCAAAGACATATTAAAGTATTGAATTAGGGTATTTAAACAAACATTTCTAGAGGCTTTTTACACTAACCAAATAAACAAATTAAAATATATATTATATTATATTGGGTGTTGTTATTATAAACTTTAATTTGTTGGGTTAGATAAAACCAAAAGTACATTAAAGTATTTTTTTTATTTGTGGAAAACATTCTAGGAGGGATACCACTTTCGGGTAAGACCCAAGGAGACAGGGGTATCTATTCTGCCAAAAACATCTAGGACTCGAATCTGGCCAACTACCTTTGACATATTCAAGGAACAAATAAACACACAAAATCAATTTTAAAAAAATAAAAATAAATAACAATAAAAATATGAAAATAAAATAAAAAAACATGTTCCTTGAGTTTGTCAAAAAGAAAAGCACAACTAAATATGCACACACAAATATGAAAAAAACCACAACACGAACCACAAAGAAAAAACACAAAAACAACGTAACAAAACATAAACATGACAAAAACAACAAAACAAACATGAAAAATAAACACAACCAAAACCTAAAAAATTAAAAAATAAAAAAAAACCAACAACACATGACAAACAAAAACAAAAAACATATAAAACACTCACACATAAAAACACAAATTAACACAAACAAACAGAAACACAAGAACAAGAACGACAAAAACACAAGAACAATAACAAAAAACATAAGAAAACACAAGAACAACAAAAAACAACACAAGGAACACAAAAACAAAACAAAACAAAAGAACAGACACCTAAAAAAACTAAACAAAAAAACAAAAAAAGAAAAAAGAAAAAAGAAAAAAATCGAACATAACAATGACCTATCTAGATCAAAAGACTTTTAAGGCACAAATCAAAAGAGGAAACAAAAAAAATAAAATTTTGAGCTAGGGAACTAAAATAACCTGATCGAACCAAAGAGAAGCAAAAAGAAACTAGGTACCTTCAAAACTGGAGTCATTTGGAGTCATGCAAAGAAATGATAGAAAAAAAGAGCTTCCCTTATTTGCGAAGCCCACCATCTAGGAGGGTGGCCATAACAAGTAAGATCACATTTGTCCAAAGCCCAATTAGCTAAAGCATCAACACTCTTGTTTTGATCTCTGACCACATGATTATAATCAACTTTCAAAAATCCCATATGGATT
The DNA here is from genome assembly GCA_028583015.1 of Wollemia nobilis. Classification (NCBI taxonomy): domain Eukaryota; kingdom Viridiplantae; phylum Streptophyta; class Pinopsida; order Araucariales; family Araucariaceae; genus Wollemia; species Wollemia nobilis. The sequence goes on along the minus strand of JAQPPZ010016858.1, from coordinate 6,014,439 downwards.
AATTAAATCTTCTCAATAATTCTTTTTATTCTCCAATCAACCTTATGATTCTTAGAATAAGTCTTTAAAATATTAATCATGAGTTGAGAGTCAGACTCAACTCACACCTTTTCCCATCCAACCTTAGTAGCCTCTTGAAGGCCTCTGAGGATACCATACCTCTCAACAAGGTTATTGGAAAGAATATTCAAATTCTCAGCAAAAGTAAAAACCAGGGAGCCATCTAAAAGTCTACCAATTCCTCCCGCATTGGTTTTTCTAGGGTTCCCTCTAGAAGCTCCATCAGTATTGAATTTTTCAAAATCCTTAGGAGGAGGTTGTCAATTTCTTGTCCTATCCATCTTACAAATACTCACATTCCTTTTAAGTTGGTTGCCCTAAGAAGATTTAATCTTCAATCTTTGCATCACTTGATCCCATCTTTGGTGCGACTTTTGGGGGTGATTAAGGAGTTGATGGACTGATTCAACTAAGTTGGCTATGGTCTTTTGCCAAATATAGTGAATATCCTTCCTATCTTGATTAAAAATTCGATTGTTCCTTTCATTCCATATATTCCAAAGAAGAATGGTAAAACCCATCCAAACTAACTACCTAATAAAATGATCAACACCCTCTTGATTGGTCAATCCCTCCAAAGTTTTCAAAAGTAAAAAAATTGGACCATTGTAAGCCAAGTAAAGTGGCCATTCTCCTCCATATATCAAAGGCTAAAGTACACTCAATAAAAATATGGATGAGAGTTTCTACATTCTCTTCACACATTTCACATCTAAAAGGGCCATGAAAACCACACTTCATAAGTTGCTCACCAATAAGCACCCTACGATGCAATAAAATCCAAGTAAAGAACCTCACCTTAGGCCAGAGCTTTTGAGCCCACAATTGAGAAAATATATCAGAATATTGGTTGGGATTATTATGGCATAAGGTCAAATAACCTTGAGGAACTAAATACTCACCCTTAGTAGTGTTGTTCCATCCAAAATAATCTTTTTCATGGGACCAAGAGAGAGATCTCATATGAAGGATGCCTTGGATATATTGTCTTTGCCTTTTTGGGATTTAAATAGGCCAGTCCTCAATAGGGATCCAATATCTACCGACCTTTGAATTACCAGTATGGTACCGACAATAATTAGCCACCTTTATCCAGTTAGCTCGGTGAAGCTCCTCCATCCAAGGCCTCCAATCGGGAAATTGAGTTATCAAAGGCTTGTGACCATCCCAAGAATTTGTCCAAAAATTTACCTATTGACCATTATGAATGATCCAAAATATATTTTTCTTTATCAAATCCTCACCAGTCTTAAGAACTGCTAAAATGGGAGAACCTTTGGTAGGAAGTTGATAGCGAACAAGGTCTTCAGGACTTTTGTTCTCAACATATTTAACACGAAGATTATTGGCCCAAAGAGCATTGGGGTTATGCAAAATCCTCTAATATAATTTAGTAGCTAAAGCTTTGTTGTTATTAATAGAACATCAAAATCATAACCCCCCTTCATTCTTAGGAAGACATAAAGTGTCCCATTTCACCAAGGCCCAATTTCTTTTCTCCTTAGTACCTCTCCAAAGGAAATTATGACTGATTTGATCCAGTTCTCAAAGAACAACCTTTGGGATATTCAACATGGAAGACACATAAATAGGAATAGCTTGAAGGACTGATTTTACGAAGGTGATTCTACCCCCAGAAGAAAGCCACCTGTTGTTTCCAATTTTCTTCTTGACTTTGTCCAACAACCAATTCCAATATTTATTTATTTTTCCTTTGAATATTGATGGGAATACCTAAATAAGTGATCGAAAGGGAGGTCTTCTTATATCTTAATTTATCCAAAACCATGGATTCCTGTCTGGCAGAGTAGTGAAAGAAAATAACTTTAGATTTATCTTCATTGATCAACTGCCCACTAGCCTTAGAAAAACAACTAATGATTTACTTAATATTAGAAGCTTCCTTCAAAGGATCCGTTATGCCACGAGGTATAGCAAGCATGGGGACCGTGGCAAAGGAATGTGTTAGCGTCGAGAATGTAAAGGGCTACAACAAGCAATAGAATGAGCCACGATGGAAAGGGAAAAACCCATGGGGAAAATGCTTGGAGGGTTGTGGTTTGTGGGCCATAATGAAGGGTGGGGAAAACGCCATGGGAAGAACAATTGGTTGTAGAAATGGAAATGACAACAACATAAACCGAAGAAGAGACGACATCATAATTAGCTAGATCTGCAACAATCAAGTATGCAAGATTGTTATCCTCAACTTCTTGAAATTATTCTTCAAGTGCAACAATTCTAATTGCAACTGAAACATCATTTACTAAATCAGTAGGAGCTTTAAATGTGCAAAGGTGTTAATTTATTTTCAAAACACCATTTGGTGTATACCCTTAGAAGATAAAAATTTTCCAAATATTTTTTTGTTACAAGGCAAGATTGTTATCTTCAACTTCTTGAAATTGTTCTTCCAAGTGCAGCAATTTTGATTGCAACTGAAACATCATCTACCAAATCAGTAGGAGCTTCAAATGTGTAAAGGTGTTAATGCCTCTTCAAAACACCATTTGGTGTATACCCTTAGAAGAGAAAAAAATTCCAAATATTTTTTTGTTACAAGAAATAGAATTAGACCATATTAAAAATGACTAATAAGATTCATAATATAATTTGGAAAGAGGTAGGTGAGCTTGAGGAGGGCTCATGTGTCTATGGGACAGAAAATAGATTGAGGGTAGGTTAGTAGTACCCTATGTTTGGTTACAATTTTTTGCCACAACAAAAACACCAAGCAAAATTGGATCTTAACCAATGTGTACGCCCTTAATACAATAATTGGAAGAAGACAATTATGATCTAACCTAAGCCAGATGAGAAGCATTTAAGGGACTACCTTGGATTCTAGTAGGATATTTTAATACTCCTTTAAACCCTTTAGACAAGAGAGGAGGATCTTCCACCTTTTTAAAAGGAATGCAGGATTCCAGAGACTTTGTCAATGGCAAAGAATTGATGGATGTAGAGCTAAGAAGAATACTTTATACTTGGATTGGAGTAATAGAATATTAGGAGATCAACTCATTTAGGGTGTTAAATTCACAAGAAGGGTTGACCATTTTCTGTGATTCCACTCATTACTATCCCAAAGATTGGATCAAGACCATAACTTGATCATGTGGAAAATTCTAGATGAAGGAAGTACAATGGTTTTAGGTTTGAATTAATGTGGCCAAAACATATGGATTTTGGTTCCATAATTGAGGAATGGTAGCGGAAAGATTTTGCAGGACTCAACCTATTTTGATAGCAGGAAAATTAAGATATATCAAACAAAATATTAAGGTGTGGAATAGAGTGGTGTTTGAAAATCTTTTTAAGAGGAAAGCTGAAGTGAAAGAACATTTAATAGAACTAGAGATAAGGTTGAATCACGAGAATCTCACGAAGGAAATTAGACATCAAGCGAAGCCTTTTGCAGAATACCATACTATCTTAGCTTGTGAGGAAGTTCATTGGAAATAAAAGTCTAAGATTAGATGGTTGAAATACAAAGTTCTTCCACGTTTCTACTCTTCGTCACAAAAGTTGCAACAAGTTCAAGAAAGTTTTTAAAAATGATGGATCAATAGTCAATAAGCTTGATGATGTTCGCAAGGAGGCAATGAATTACTTCAAAGATCTCTTAGGAACTCCATTTTTCTAGTGTTGGTCCCTAAATTTGTAGGGGCTAAAGACTTCACACAACTTAAACCAATAAGTCTACAATACCTTATACAAGATCCTGTCAAAAACTTTAGCTAACATGATTAAAACAATTATGCCCTTCATTATTGATGTTAACCAAGGGGGTTTCGTTAAAGGCAAACAAATCTTGGATGGAATAGTCACGGTTCATGAGGTTATACACTCAATGGATAGAAGTGAGGAGGTTGAAATATTGTTAAAATTGGATATGAATAAGGTGTATTATCGTGGATATGAATAAAGCGTATGATTGAGTCTCTTGGAAGTTTTTGGCAAGGATCCTAAAAAATATTGGTTTCAATGAGAACTAGATAAAACTGACCATAAATTGCATCTCCACAGCCAGGTTCCTAGTTTTGGTAAACGAAGCAACAACATGACACTTCAAAAAAATTCATGGAATTCGTCAAGGAGATCCTTTATCTCTGTATCTTTTCATTATGTTTGTTGATGCCCACTAAATGCCAGAAATGTTGAAAGAAAGTTATACGAAAACCATCAAACCCTAGCATTTTATCACCTCCCAAACCAAAAAAATTCTTAATCGCCTCTTTAGTGAAAGGGTTGAAAAGATATGGTTCTAATCAGAACCTGAAAAATATTTTCGCCACCATTCCTCAATTATGGAGCCAAAATCCTGACTTATGTTTTAGCAACATTATTTCAAACCTAAAAGGGTTGTACTTCCTTCATCTAAAATTTACCATATGATCAGGTTATGGTTTAATCTCTGGGATAGAAGTGAGTGGAATCACCAAAAATGGTCAACCCATCTTGTGAAATTAACTCCTTGTTTATTTGAATTTGAATGAGTTGATCTCCTAATCTTCTATTACCCCAATCCAAGTATAAGGCATTCTTTTGAGCTCTACATCCATCAATTCATTACCATTGAAAAATCCTTTAAAATCTTGCATTGCTTTTGAAAATGTGGAAGGGTTTAGAGGAGTATTAAAATCTATTTTTAGAATATGGGGTAGTCCCTTAAATGTTTTTGTCATCTGGCTTAGGTCAAACTATACTTGCCTTCTTCCAACTATTTTATTAGGGACATAGACATTGATTAGGATCCAGTTTTGCTTGTTTAGATTGTGCTAAATATTGTAATTGACCATCTTGTACTACTACCCTACCCTCAATATTTTTTTTTTCCCATAGACACATGATTCCTCTTAAAGCTCTTACTTCTTAGCTACATTCCTAACCCACCTCTTTACAAATTCTATTTTGAATCCTACCAATTTTAATATGGTCTAAGTTTTGTTTCTTGTAACAAAAAAATATCTGGATTATTTTCTCTTCTAAGACTATACACCAAACAATATTTTGAAGGGGTATTAAGGTCACTAATTTTCAAAGATAAAATTTTCATCTCTTTGTTTTGGTGGGATTCTTCTTCCTCCCTTCAAAATTTATAGTTGCTTGAGTGCCATTGACCACCTCCCTGGTAGTTTCCTTCAGAATAGTAACAATTGAATATCTACTTGGTCCTGGTTCACCCTCGATATTAACTATCTTTTTTGAATGAATTTAGGTCACTCTATTATGAGTTGAAACATCTTGGAGTTTATATCTTGCATTTTATCTCACAACCTTCTCCAACTTTCCATCAGACTATTTGGGTTCTATTTAGATTTCATTATCTAAGGATTGTTTTTTACTCTCTCCTTCCTTTCCCCCTATTGGGGTTTCAATTAGTTTGGTATCAAAACAGTTTGGTAGCTCTTCAATAACATTCAAACACGAGAATGGATTTTATGGGAGAATATTAATGTTCAAATCATTAGGTTTAGGAATAATTCACTTACCTCATTATCAAGATCCTCCATTGCTCCTTCTTCTGTTGTCTCCTGATATCCTGATCTTGTCACTTGCTTTTTTGCCCTTGCTTCGAAAGTTGCCTTTTGAAAACCCTTCTTTGAAATCTCAGCTTCTTGACCCGGAGCAACTTGCATCCAAACCCATTTATGCTTACCATGAAAATTATTCTTGTGTGCCTTGCACACGATACTTGGATGTCCTTCATTTTTACAAACCCCACACTTCGTCAAGTTTCTATAATTATTTATTTGGTTCGAGGATCCATACTTAGAAATCAATTTTATAGATTTGGGGAATTTTGATTTAGGTCCTTGTTTACACAAATTCTTGCAATGAGCATTTTCGATACACTAAGGTCATTAGATCCACCACAAGTAATTATCCTATATTTCTTGCCATGCCCGCTAAAATCTCTTCATGCCAAAAGTGGATCTAAAGTCTAGGGAGACAAATCTAGGCTAAAGCTACATCACAAATATGAATCTAGGCTAGAGCTACATCAATACATTGCGATAAAGGGTCAAAATCAAGGCTCCATTTCCAAAGAAAAAGACCTCTTCTCCCATAGAACCACGAGCCTCATTGGAGGATTCTATCACAGTCTAATGGACACTTCAATTTAATCAAAAAAACCCTTGTGGTAGGGCTACAATGTCCATATGACCCAAGTGTTTCCACTTCCCCACTGCCCATTTCCTAATCTCTTCCAACCTTTGCCACATTCACAAATTTTCCAACTAGAGACATCTTTGCTTGTTTAACTACTAGGTCTACTAGGGCATTCCTAATCTCTTCCAACCTTTGTCACATTCCAACAAATTTTCCAACTAGAGGCATATTTGCTTGTTTAACTACTAGGTCTGCTAGAGCATTCATGATTTGCAATTCTTCGTTCAACAATTATCGGTTGAAGAACCTATGTGAGATTTGTTGCTTGCCTTTCAAAATATTTACCTAGGATTGAGCACCCAAGTCAAAAGGTTTTACCCTACCCTTGTCGTAATCTCCATCATCGACCCCGAGATATTCCTCTTGTTGTTCATTCTTCCAGCCTGTCACCCCCATCGAACTTGGCATCCCTACCTACCTCAATCTCTCCATTTGATTCTCAACTCACCACCACTTACTCCCTCAATTTGCATTCTTCTATTTTTTTTATTATTCATAATATCTATTATTTTTAATTATTCTTCTTTTTGTTGGTCTTGGATTTCTTTTAGATGCTCCATCAAAATTCAATTTGACAAACTCCACATTTGGTGCTTTCCACTTTATATACTTTGTCTTCTTTTTGTTTCTCCTAAACACATTATCATAATTCCATTTGATGACTTGAATCTATCTATCTCTCTACTTCAATATTAGGGATTGGATGAGTTGATAGGGTTGGTTTAGACTCCTCTATGGCTAAAACATCTTCCTTTTCATTACCTCTAAACTGCTTTTCTTATTTTTAAATATTCATTTATTTTTTTAGCCATACAATTCAAAGTATTGTATCTTTTGATATATCCTAGATTTTTTTTAAAGCCCAAATTTTAAAAGTGCTTTGCCATTGCTTTAACCATTTTTTATTCTACAATCCATAATTTATCAAACATATTAATAATCCGTATTTTCTAGACAAGTGAATAGTGTCCCAAGAGATGGTCTATACTCTACTCTTTTTTACATAAAATATATTGTGAGGGGCCATGAAAACCCCTTTTCATAAGGTTATCCCAAGATAAAATTCTTCTATGACTTACTAGCCAAACAAACATTTTGAATTTAGGAATGCTTGGACTATTCCTAATATCTTTCCATATTCTTGCAGTATTCTTATTTTATTGGTGCTTTACATTGTATTTGCTTCTTGTTGTGTATTCTCCTATGCTATTCAACTCCCAATTTAGCTTATCTTCGGATACCCTTGGAATAACCATTGTTGTTATCTTTTTGCTCAATTGCCTCTTAGCATCAATGTATTGTATACTTGCAGAAAAAAATATTCTTTACATTTGCTAGCATCAATGTCTTGTATAGCAAAAAAATCTTATTTCCATTTGTATATTCATTCTTGACCCTTGTACATAATTCTTGAAACTGTATCACCATATCTATTTTGAAGTGATCTCATCCATGGTTCCAAAATTTGATCTATATTGAGTGGTTTTTTATCACACCAAATGTCCATCCAATTAGAAAATTTTTCTCGAGTTCTCAACATCCATCTTAGACCTTTAATTGCTAGAGCAATTCTTTAATCACTAGATCAATTGAGTTTTTAAAACCATTTAATAGTGTAGAACCATTTGGTAGTGAGATTGTTGTAAATATTAATTTTGGTTCATTGGGATCGACATACTTACATCCATTGTCTTGACTCTCTTTGCACAATCTCCAAATTACTTTTCCCTATACCTTCTCTAGTTTTATCATCATACACTTTGTTCCAATTCACAAAGAAAAAATATTTTTATCATGTAATCCTCACCACAAAAATGATCACATAACATAGATTAAATATTTTCCTATTGATTTTGGCATAGTATACAAGGACATATAATATGTTGGAATGACCTCTAAGATTGATTTAATTAAATGCATTCTTCTTGCTAATGATAATCATCAACCTTTCCATGTTGGTAGTTTATTTTGAACTTATAATTGGATTTCATTATTCTATCCTCATTCTCCCCTCAACTAAGGGCATCATAATGTGGACATCATTTGATAGGCATAAGTTATTTTTCAAGGTTTAATAAACTTAGAGACTTAGTTTTGTTAGTGGCTTAGCATTATTTTCAAATTTTATGAATAATTTGTAAAACGTGAGAATTAGATTGCTCATGTTGGACTTGGTAGTAAGTCTTCTAGATAAGTGTAGTTGGGAAAATATTCTAGATGGACATTGCTAATAGCTTGATAAGAGCATATCTTCCAAAATTGGCATATTTGGAAGGGTAATTGGTTGTAAATTATGCTTATTTTAGCACCTTTTTTCAATGCAAAATGCAGTTGGGTTTATTCCCACATTAGTGGTCTCAAAGCACGCAACTCTTGCTCTATGAGGGGGAATTTCCCTGGAAATTCCCCCTCCCCTCTATATGCCCTTCTATTTCAAACATATCATAGATCTCATATTTCACAATAGTAGAACTATGAGGCTCCATGGATCATGAAAGAGCATGAAATGATTGGCCACTCGACCTTAGATTTGTTAATGGATCTACTCATTAAATGTAATATATTTCTCCATCATGCTCAAATCCAATCATACTATATCTTGCCCTGTAGGTGCATTGAATACAACCCTGTACCATGTTCGTAGTTGTCTCTCAGGAACCCCACAGTCCACATAACCAGTCATTGCAACGTTGTATGTGATCACAAAACTTCCTCCCCACCATGGTGTAAAATTGAAACATTGTCTTTGATGGTGGTGGTATCACCAATGGTGACCCCCGTGGCATAGTTAAAGAAGTCTATGATGTCGAAAATGGTAGTGCAAATGAAGTATTTAACAAAGGTGGATAGCAACGGGGATGATTTTAGCAAATATTCATGCTAGTAGTAGATTAATCATTGGAGGTGGATGACTAGCCTAAATATGGAGACACAACTCTTGGTCTATGAAGGAGAATTTCCCTGGAAATTCCCCCTCCCATCTATATGCCATTCTATTTCAAACATATCATAGATCTCATATTTCACAATAGTAGAACTATGAGGCTCCATGGCTCATGAAAGAGCATGAAATGATTGGCCACTCAATCTTAGATTTTTTAATGGATCTACTCGTTAAATATAATAGCTTTCTCCATCATGCTCAAATCCAATCATACTATATCTTGCCTTGTCGGTGCATTGAATACAACCCTATACCATGTTCGTAGTTGTCTCTCAGGAACCCCATAGTCCACATAACCAGTCATTGCAACATTGTATGTGATCACAAAACTTCCTCCCCACCATGGTGTAAAATTGAAACGTTGTCTTTGATGGTGGTGGTCTCACCAATGGTGACCCCCGTGGCATAGTTAAAGAAGTCTATGATGTCGAACATGGCAGTGCAAATGAAGTATTTAACAAAGGTGGATAACAACGGGGATTATTTTAGCAAAGATTCATGCTAGTAGTAGATTAATCATCGAAGGTGGACGACTAGCCTAAATATGGAGCCTAAAGAATGTTTTCTTTAGAAGCAGACATATAGATCTATGTGATAAGTCTTGTGAGGGTCGCTCCTCCTCATATCCCCACGTTCGTTCTAAAAAAGTTATAGGTCAACTCACACAGAAGGACCCCAATCTAGGTTGGTGTTATCACACTTGTGGAGTCAGTCGTCATTCGTAGTAAGACCATGATGTAATAGGGTCTTCACAACCTCCCAACCAGTGATATAGTAGCCCTGTGATTTTAGATGGCTAATGTCTTCACTAGTAATACTTGTAACACTAATTCGGGTAACACTGCATCAACTTTCGCATCATATTTTCAACTATTTATGAAGAATATTGGAGGAGTTCACTTCTCCATTCCACTGAGGCAAATGCCATTGAGTAGAGCCTTCTAGAGGGTCTATCTTCTTCAGCAGCTTGAGAATTGCACATTACCACATTCTCTCCTCTTTCTTGTAAAAGCATTGGCATCCAATGCTTCTATTTTTGGGAGGTATGATGTGGATATCATTTGATAGGCATAGGTTATGTTTTTAGGTTTGGTAAACATAGGGACTTGGGGACTTAGGGACTTAGTCTTGTTAGCGACTTAGTCTTATTTTCAATATTTATGAATAATTTATAAAATGTGAGAATTAGATTGCTCATGTTGGACTTTTTAGTAAATCTTCTAGATAAGTGTAGTTGGCAAAATTTTCTAGAGGGATGTTGCTAACAACTCGATAACAACATATCTTCAAAATTTGGCATACCTTTATTATTTGAAAGGGAAATTTATTGTAATTTATGCTTATTTAAGCACCTTTTGTTAATGAAAAATGCAATTGGGTTTATTCCCACATCACATCCTTAGATAGATTGCTAGCAAATTTCCCCCCTCCATTTGAAGTAATATGCATATCCTTGCTTTAATTCTAGCAAGGGTGTTTAGAAAGTAAATTTTGAAATTTGTCTTATTAACTCTTTGCCTTGTCACTCTTTTGTATTCCTTATAATATTTGGCCTCATAAATCCTTGTCCTCCCACAAAGGGTTGTATCATCTACAAATTGTTAATGGATGATGTTGTCGATGTTATTATTAGCCTTAAGTCCACTTATAATTCTATCTTTGTAAGCCTTCTTCAAGTTCCTACCCAAAACCTCTTCCATAATGAACACATATGGTGATAGAGAATCTCCCTGTCTAAGATATCTCTTAGTTTTAAATGATTGTCTCTTTTAATAATTCTCTTATGTCTAAGATCTCTCTTGGCTTTAAATTATTCTCTCTTGGATTTTAATGATTTTTTTGCTAACCCATTGACCAACATTGAATATAAAACTTAGAGACACAAAATTTAATTAATATGATCCTTTTCCTCCCAAATCTAAAGTTTTCTACTATCGCAAAAAGAAAATCCCATTTAACCCTAACATAGGATTTACTCATATCAAGTTTTAAGATCATTGTTCTCTTTTCTTGAGGCTTTTGAATGCATAACTTCATGAGCTCCTATGATATTGTCTAGAATATGTCTTCCTTTCACAAATCCTCCTTACTCTTCTAAAATAATTTTGTCTAGCAGTGGTCTTAGCCGATTCACCATCACTTTAGAGATAATCTTATATACCATATTACATAGGCTTATGGGCCTAAATGAATCAAACAATTATGCATCCTTCTTTTTTGGATTAGGGTAAGATATGTTGCATTTATTTTATAAGGTATGCATTGTTTTACCCTAGAGTGTTCCACTATCACCAATAAATAATCCTTCACTATATCCAAATCATGTTGTTAGAATGTTGTAGAGAGCCCATTTGGACCTAGGGATTTATCCTTATCAAAAGAGAACAAAGGTAAATGAAATTCTTCCAAAGTAATACGCTTCATCAGGAAATTCATATGTTATAACTAAATGTACTTTTTGAAGCATATTATCATTAAGAACTTCAAACTCCTTTGATCCTAGATAATTATGGTAAAACAATTCTTTGATTTTACCGAGTCTTCATTCCAAACCCCTTATAATAATTTAATTCTACTAATTCTAGAAGTTGATCTTTGTACTATTGCCATATTATGAAAAACACTTTGTATTTTTATCTTCTTTTAACCAGGTCTATCTTGATTTTAATCTCCAAAATTTCTCTTTATTACTCAACATGTTATGATATTCACTAAGAAACTTCCTTTCATCTAAGCTTGGATGATAATGATCACCTTTTGGAAATTTTGAAAGTTTATCTTTTAGTTCTTTCTTCTCAAAAATATTTTCAAAAGTGTTTGTTCCATTCTTTTAATCTAGATGCCATTGATTTAATTTTTTTTGGAAGTGTATACAACCCATATGTTTTTTAAGAATTCTATGTTTTTGCTATCATATCAACAAACCGAGGATGATCTTTCCACATTTGCCGATATTTAAAATATGATATTTTTTTGAATTCACTTACCACCATTTTAACTTTTATTGGCCAATGATCTAAAAAAATCCTTGTCAAGGTATTAATTTTAGCACAAGTACCTTCATCTAGCCAATGATATGAGAGTATGCATACATCTATTTTTTTTTCTATTAGGTTATGGACTCTCATGTTGTTGGTACTCAACCTCCCATAGATTATTGTTTTGAATAAAAGCTAAGAAATCTCACATACTTTAGGTTAATTTCTTAATTCCCCTAAATTTTTCATTAGCTTGGTTATGGTATTAAAATATTCTATGATCATGAATCAGATTTCTTGATCTACTTCTCATAAATTTTCTTGATTGAGTTGTAGGTCCATAAACATTGATAAGGATGAAACGAATATATGCAAAACAATGACTAAAGAGGCTATCCAATGGATAGTTTATCCAATGCCTAGTTCTATGAATGGTTACATAGGAGGTTCTAATAGGATTCCAAGATGTACGAATTCCCTGTCATTCATTTAAAATCTAGAGCATCCTATTCACATCTCACCATACTGTTGTCATATTTTTGGAAACTTCTTCCTTTGTCATTTTAGTTTCCTAGATACAAAGAATATTATTACTTAAATAGAGGTCCCTAATACACCTTTGCTTTGAGGGGGCATTCACACCCCTTATATTCCATAAGATGATAATCATGTCTCATTAGGGGCTATTGGTCTTATATTCCATGAGATGGTAACCATATCTCATTAGGGGTTGATGGACCCACCTGTGAATTATTGATATTATTTTTTTGTTTGGTAAAGAGGAGTTCAACCAACTTATTTTGTGTTCCATTCTCTATATTTGCTCTTGCTTCCCTAGATCTCATTTTAAAATTTGAGTGTTTTCCTCTTTTTGCCTTTGTATTAGGAGTAGGTCTTACTATTCTATTCCTTGACAATCTTTCACATGTTTTCTTTTCATTAGATTTATTCTCTCCTAGATCTACTACAAAAGCTCTTGAATTGTCTTGCTCATCCTGCTTATTTTTTGATATTTCCTTATTAATGGTAGAGGTATTGAAATCTAACACCAAATTTTTTCTACCAATTTTATTCTCTTGAATGGTGCATGATACTTCAAGTTTTATGAGAGACATCCCTTAGTTTCATCGATAATGCTTGACTTAAATAAGGATCATACTGAATAGATGGTTCCTTGTTAATATTTTGAATATTGTGTCCTTGAAGCTCTAATCTACTTTTTCTTCATAGGCTAAAGCCTCAAAAGAATTGGTATTTATTCCAATATCCTTCCTTACCGGTCTCCACTGTTTATTTACTTTCATTTGTCTAGACTTATTTTTTGGAAGTTGAAAACCATCCTCATACATATCCATTTGAAAGTTTCTCTTGTAGTTTTCTATATATGTTTCTGATGGACTCTTATTAGGGCATGATCTCTCAATATGCCCAACCTCATGATTTATACATCATAAAGATATATTTTTATAATTTATGGTTTGGGTCCACAACTTACCCCCATACTTAAGAATGATTGATTATGGTAAAGGTTTACTTATATCAATCATGACCAATATCCAAGCATAAATAGGCAAGACTCCATATTTTTTAGTTTTTAAAATCTCAAGGAATTCTCCCAAAGTGTCGTTTGAAGGTATCCATTTTTTAAAATTCAATGGGTAACCCATACAACCTAACCTAGACTAGTATTAGGGATAAATTTACATTTTTAGGTGCAAAGCCTTCATACCAGCAGGTAAGGAAGAGTTATGCTCTTCCCATAAACCAGGGGCCTCCTTTTAGGATTCTATCCCTTTCTTCCTTATAACAAAAAATGGCTAGGAAAAACCCTTGGGAAGAAAGGATAGACTCAATTCTACTCCTCCCATAAACCAAGGACCCCTTTTAGTATTCTATATCTTTCCTCCTTAGAACAAAAAATGGTGAGGAAGAACCATTTGGGAAGAAAGGATAGACTCACTCTTGGAGAATTTAAACTCATATCAATCTATTTTCTCAAGGCCAAAGCCGCTAGCCAAGACCCATTAAATTTACCAAGCTACCCTATATTTAAGAAAAAATGATCGATCATTTTTGAGGCCCTCACTAATATGTACCACTAGAGAAGGAAACTAAAACTCAAAATCTATTAAAATTTACCATAATATTCTTTAGAAATTATAATATTTGATAAAAAACCTATAATAATTTGCATACAAAATTTCTAAGATAAAGAAGAGGAAAAATAAACTTAGCTAAAACATTCCTTGCCTAGATAGAATGTCTTGTCTCACTAAATCCGTAACCCTTTATTGCTCCTCCCATCATTCAAACCTTGGCTAGCCCTTGTTTCGAATGATTGACTTCACACTGAAGCCCTAGCCCTCCATTGCTCCTCCCATCATCTGAACCTTGATTGGCTGGTACATATCTTGTTTTGGATGATTGAATTCACACTAAATCCCTAGCCCTCCATTGCTTTTCCTATCATCTGAACCTTGGTTGGTTGGCATATATTTATAATTATATTCTTCATGATTTGAAAATTGTTACTGCCTTTGTTTTGAATGATTGACTTCATAGGGTTGTATCTCCCTTAATAGTGCTTGTATTACTTCATATGACCACTCATTTTAAATCTCTTCAAATTTTGCACAAATTTGTCCAAGAATCACCTAAATCGGACAAGCCTTTTGTGAAGATATGGCTTCTAGAAGATAAGATAATTTTCAAAAAAAAATTGCACTAACACTGCCCTAGTTTTGAACGGTTGTCTTCATATGGTCATATCTCCCTCAATACTGCTTGGATTATTTTGAATGACCACTCATTTCAAAGATCTTCAAAATCTGCACAAAATGGCACCAAAATTGTTTGAATCACAAAAGTCTATGTAAAGATATGGCTCTTTAAAGATTATTTATTGTTTGAATTTTTTTTTCCTAGAACTTTTGATTCATAATTTATACAAGGCATGTTAGTGTTATGTCAAGAGTAAGTGTTATTATTGTTATATGTATAAATATACGTAGGTTACACACTTTATTTAAAATTTTAACTATTAAACATTTTTATTTTTAAATTATTTATATTTGTTAAAATTAATCTTTTTTTTAAAGCGAAAAACCCCTTGTGGGGCCGCCTTGGTCTGAGAGACTACGAACAGGGGGTTCTATGCCGTCAAAGTCACTCGGGAGTTGTACCCAACCCTACCCGCACCAACATTATCAATTGGATTTTGGGTACCCAATTCAACTTTTTGGTAGGGTGGAGATTCGATCTTGGGACCTCCCTTGGAGGATTGCCCTCTCCTCTCCAACTCACCTACAACACCTAGGTGTTAAAATTAATATTTAATGTTAAGAAACCTAGAGGATAAATTTCCTTTAGATGATTAGATGGTGTTACCAAATCATCAATAAAGAATTACTATAAGTAAGAGGAAAGCTATATATGAACAAAATTAACCAACAATAATTTAAAGTCTCACAAAAACCACCACTTGATTTTGGAATATGTACTAGTTTAAATCATCCTCCTATGTCAAACAATGTTCAAAGAACTACATTGACATAAGTCTAATGAATCAATGATTCTAGAAAAAGTGGGTCTATAGTTGAATAAAACCATAGATTGGAATAAGACAAACATGATGAACATAATAAGTTGTAGAAAAAATAAAAAAAAGGAAAATATTCATCCTTAACCAATGAGGGTTAGCTTGGGAACGAGACAACCATGATGAACAAATTAAGTTGTAGAGAGAATCTAACATAATAAATTATAGAAAGAAGCTAAAAAGAGTTTGAAATATTCACCTTTAATCAACGAGGGCCAGTCTATTAATGCAAGGGAGTTTAAATGTTTTACTCACATGGTGACAACAATGTTGTCAAGTTAAATTTTAATATCACTGATGAACTGTGGAAGATACTAACAACTAAAAAGAGTTTGAAATATTCATATTTAACCAAAGAGGGTCACTCTTTTAATGCAAGGGAGCTTAAAAATTTTGTTCACATGGTGATAACAATGTTGTTGAGTTAAAGTTCAATATCACTAATGAACTGGGAAAGATATTAACAAAATAAAAGAGTTTGAAATATTCATATTTAACCAACAGGGTTCAGTCTATTAATGGAAGCGAGCTTAGAATTTTTTCTCACATGGGGAGAACAATGTTGTTGAGTTAAAGTTCAATATCATTGATGAATTGGGGAAGATATTAAAAAAAGTAAATATATTGGAATCACTATCTTTGCTAGGGTAAAAAGCCTTACTACAAGAATCCCTAAAGAAAAAAGAGTAGAATTATGGTAAGGACCTAGATATTTTGATTACTCTTAACCAAAAACAATAAATCCACCCTCATTCTACATTTACTCTAAATATTGAAGATTTTTGGTTGCATAGTTGTATAGTGGATTTAGAGTGGTTGTAATTATCATACCTAAAGTTATATATAAAGAAATGGATTCACCTTATATTGAAACATCTACATCTAGAGGACCTCTACATTACCATAAAGATTGAATATTATTGGTTGCATAATAGTGTAGTGGATTTAGAAGCGCTTGTTATTGTCATGCCCAAATTCATCTATAAAAAAATGGATTTACCCTATATTGAAAGGGCTAATACATACGGATGGGACAAGGGTGAATTCCATTGGAGTTATAATATACCTATTAGTAATAAGAGCAAACACCCCATAACTCATAATAGTCCAAGAAGTGATTATAATAGATCTCCCACCATAATTTGAAATGCTATTATTGTGAGAGTTAATAATGAAATTATAAAGAAATGGCAATGGATTGTACCAATACAAAAATCCCCAAGGATGCTAAAAATATTATAATTGAAAATAAACCTTCTTGTAATAATCTCTACACAAGCTAGAGGAGGATGGGAGTGTTTTTTTTTTCAATAAGCTATGTGTGGATTCTATTGGAGGCCACTCCCATTACAAAAATAAAACATTACATTACTCTCATTAGATTTTCAACAAGTTAATTAAAGCATATCCAAATTTATTTTTCTATTAGAGATATTCTTCATTTTCCCTTCCTATCAAAGATATTCTTGATCTTTCTCAAACTTCTAAGTTTCCACAATCAACTCCTTTTATATCTAATGCCTTCAAAAATTTAAATTTTGTCAAGATAAAATTCAACACCATGAATAGCTAAAATATTTGTTGCCAAACTTCTATATCTAAAAATATCTTGTCTATAACAACCTCACAATTTCTTAATACATTTTTTTAGGGTTCTTATTCATTCCCATAATATTCCAAGATATTACTTTCATTGTTATTTTTTTATTTATTTATGGGTTTAGCCCCCCTTCTTGTTAACACTTGTGATATTTGCTTTTGTTTCCCATATCAATATCCCTTTGTGTTTCTTTTTCTCTTTGTTTTTGCTTCTTGGGTCTTCCTCTTTTTTCATTCCCAAAAATACTTTCATCTTCATAAATCTCTTCAATATTCTCACATTGCTCATAGGAAGGCTTATCATCTTTAGTTTTGCCTTTTTATGAAGGATCTGAAGTGCAAGGAATAACCTCAAAAGCACAATCTTCTTTATGTTGCCCTAGAAATGCTAAAGTGCAAGGATGCTCTTTTGTAGCAATTACTTTCTTGTTTTACCCTCAAAACCCTAAATTGTTATGGTTTCCTCCAACCTAATTTCTTTATTATTCCTCTTTTGAAACCTTAAAGTGCAAGGGATAACATCTTCACCAATTTCACTTTTATTACTTGAAGAGGATTCTATACTACTTGAGGAAAATAAAGATGATTTACCTGGAATAAACTTGACCTATTTTACTATCTTTGTTTTAGGATTTATCTCCACATATTTTGTACCTTTAATTCCTTCTAAACTTGTCAAATGATATTGTAGATAGGTTTTCTTTACCTCTTCTTTTGGAGTGGAATATCCTTGATCTGATCTAGCTTCTATTATTGTATTATTTTCTTGCTTTGTCTTGAAGTTTATCTCATGGCTAGATTTTTTTGTCTCTTTCTTCATAGTTTTCACTTTGCAAACTCTTGCCATGTGTCCAATCTCATAACAATTGTGGCAACAAAATTCAATATTTTCATAATCTACTTGTTGATCTCATTCTCTTGATTCAGATTTAATCTTAATGGATTGTGGCAAAGGTTTTGAAATATCCATAGCAACACATATTCGAGTATATATAGCATGCTTTCGCTCCTAAGTAGACGGTCCTTCCTTGATGAACTCCCCTATGGTATTTCCAATATTCTTAAAAACATCCTTATTTATAAGCTGACATGGAAGTCCAAAAATACTAACCCACATTGGAAGCTTCTTAATAGTTTCTGTCTCAATAATTTATTTTTCATTCCATGGTCTCAAATAAAGTGCATATCTTCCCCTAAACCATGGGCCACTAGCCATTAGTTTATCCCTAATTTTTGAATTAAAAAATATGATGAGGAAAAAACCTTTAGAAAGAAAAGTAAAAAATAATTTGATTTCAATCCCCACTTCCACTTGATCCAATTTTGAATATCTAAAAACCTTGACCATGATATATGGAACTTACATATTAACCCTCTAATTTTAAGAACCATTATACCATTCTCAATCTTCTCATACTTGATACTTAATTTTGGTGTAACATTTGCTATCTAGATCGAACTTGCCATGTATTCTATCTTCTACTTATATCCAACTTGGGCCTCCATACATCCAACTAGGGCATCTTGACTTCCCATTAGGGCTTTCAAATATGACTTTCCTTCCACAATAGCTAATGGGTCTCACTCTTGCCTTGCACTCCCTCTTGGTTTTCACTCCCTCTCGACTCATACTCACTCTTGACGTGCACTCTCTCTTTCCTCACACTTGCTCCTGACTTGCACTTCCTCCTAGATCACAATTACCGGTGTTACTTCTTTTTCTTGATGTTCCTTCACTTCATTTTTTTTTGGAAATAATTTTCCATGCATTCATGGTAATGGTTTGAAGTATTGATGCACTCTAGATGAACCTACCATTATTTTGCCATGATTGAATCTAGGCATGTACTCCCTCTTAGTTTGCACTCCCTATTTTCTCGCACTTGCTCCTGACTTGCACTCTCTCCTGCCTCACACTCACTTCCAGCTTGCACTCCCTCCTAGCTCACAATTACCCTTGTATCTTTTTTTTCTAGGTGTTTCTTCACTTCAAAATATTTTTGGAAATAATATTCCACACATTCATGGTAAGGGTTTGAAGCACTAATGCACGATGGATGAACCCATCGATATTTCACCATGATTGAATATTGTCTCACAGTCCCTCTTGGTTCACAATATTTCTTGGCTTGCACTCTCTCTTCGATTTTCTTCAATTTAATCCTTTAAATTCTCCTAAGATTTGGAACAAGAAGTGACACTTGTTCCTTGATCAAAATTTGTTCGCTACATCGTGCTTCCTGCTCACACTTCCTCCTAGATATTGACTTGCACTCACTTTTGTATACACTCACTCACACTCGATTTCGACTACACTTACACTCACTTTTGGATACACTCACTCATGACTTACACTCGCACTGACTGCTACACTTACTCTCAGACCGTGCTCAAGGAGGATGGGAGTGTTAAATGGAATAAGCTACTTGAATTTATAGATGATGAATTAAATGATGGTGAGCTTATTTTGAATGGGATATGATCATTGGGATTTTGCAAGAAGGAGAAGAGGATGAGATAGGTGGAAAGTTTGAATAACTTGAACTAGAAAATTACCTAATATACAAAAAGCCCAACAAAATTCCATACCCATCTAGTAAAGGATCTAAGGGAGTATGGACAATGCACTTTGATGGGGCTAGAATAAAAATTGGAATATGCATAGGTAGAGATTTCACAAATCCATAGGGTAAACAACTAAATAAATAAGTTGTGCATGTAGATTAATATTTATAATTAACATCATATATTATGAAGCATTATGTGATGGTCTAAGAAAAGTAGAAAAAATTAGAATTAAGAATTTAAAAGTCTTTGATGATTTAGTGTTGTAGTCAATCAAGTAAATTTAGCATGTGCATTGAGGAATAAGCAATTGAAAGCATATAAATTATCAATTGTGGGATTTACTAAAAAAGTTAATACATCTCACATTGCTACAAAATTCCTAGAGAACAAAATATAAGGGTTGGTGAATTAGCTTCTACAAAATTCTTAGAGAGTGAAATATAAGGGTTTTTGAATTAGATTCTATAATTGTAAAATCTGATCCAACAACAGATATTCAAATTTTAGATATTTAGAAAAAATTGAAATATTTAGAAGTCATATTCAAATAGAGTTAGAATTCATTTTTAGATAGACATGGATTATTGGGAGGTGTTTAATAATTATGAATACATCATTAGAGTTCTTAATAAAGAGGCTAGCATATTAATCGTAAAAAATAATATGAAGATAATATTGAGTTCTTGATCAACTAGCCTGGCATGTTAACGGTCAAAATAAATATGAAGACTATTAAAGATGGTGTGATCTACATAAAAATAAACCAATTGCCTAGATTTATAATCACCTAATAAATATTGTTTAATCTAGACAATAGCACTAAAAATTTAAGCATCAAGACAAATCCTTTATCTTACCAACCAATCAGGATTATTGAATGTAAAAATTTGTTGTTGGGAAAATAATGTAGAGAGGGAAATATCATCATGTTCACAAAATTATGTTAAAGTATAGTGATATTATTGTATTCAAAAAATTATGTTCAAGCATAGGGATCTAAAATTATGTTCAATTTGGTAAGATTGATTTTTATATCAAATTCTTAGATCTTTTCAATCCATCTAGAGACCTTTTCACCTACTTATCCATGCAACACAACAAACCTTACATTAGGATAAAATTCAATAAAGACTATTGTTTTAATTTGAGATAGTATCTAAATTTCCTTAGAGTTTACATCATTGCAAATGCCTTTTTATCAATACAAGTGTATATTTCTTCGTAATTATGAAGTATTTTACTCATGAAAAATATTGGGTATTCTTCATATTTATCATCCTTTTCGGTCAAGATTCGTATCTAATACAACATAACATATTTGAAAAATCAGGTTCAACATTAGGTATTTAGTAATTGCATCTTTGTTCCTTTAAAAATCTTGTTTTTCCTCATTAGTTTGTGTAAAGCTAACATATTTCTTAAACATCTTAGTCATTAGTTTAATTAATTTTATAAAATTAGTAATAAATTTGGGTACAAGTTAGATCTGACTTGGAAAGGACCTAGTTCCATTAATTAAACATGGAAAATATAGATCATATATAGCTTTAATGCAAACAGGGCCAATTGCAAGCCCTTCCTCAAAGACCATATGTCTTAACAATATTTCTTCTTGGACAAGGAATATTAACTTCTTAGCGTTCAAGGATATCTCACATTCTTGACACCATTTGAAAATAGATTTTAGGTGCTCTATGTGCTTTTTTATGTCCTTAGAGAATACAATAAAATCATCCATATATAGATGAGTATAGTTTCATCAAAATCTAAAAATACAATATCCATTATCCTCTAGAAAGTGACCCCTATAGTTGATAGAAAAAATGACATTCTTTAATTGTGAAGGTGCCTCACTTGCTCAACAATGTTTTTTTATGCTGACCATAATATTGAACCCAAATTTGGTTGTAACCCAAAAAATTATCAAGCAATGACATCATCTATGACCTTGCTACCTATAATATTTGTTGCATAGTGTAACATCCACACAACTCAACACTATATATATATATATATATATATATATATATATATATATATATATATATATATATATATATATATATTCAAGTAAGGTTCACAAAAGGAATCCCAATATTTTCTTAAAATTATCAAGGCTTCACCACATTTGAGTTCTATGTCACTATAGATGACACTCAATGGACAAGAGTGGCCAACTTCTCATAGTTTTTGGGATTCACCTTACTAAACCTCCTCATTTAGAAGGATACCAAAGTGGTCCCCCCACATTTCCTATACCCTCATTAGTATAGGATAATTTGACCATAGCGTAGGAATTATCCTTTAAGGCCCATAATACTTAAAGGGGAACACCTATTCCCTAACCTTACCCTAAGTTCATCTAGGTAGGTTAATAATGCATAAAGCCTTGGTGCTTAGTTACCGCACCTCCATGGGCTAACTGAGGCCATTACCACTCATTGGCAATGAACATGATCTCTTGAACCTTTTCATTCAAAGGACCACCACTGCTATCTTGTGCATAATTTCCATTAATTTCCCATGTAGGGAACATATGATACTCATGTTCAAGGTGTATCATTTCACAAGAATCTGGTTATTGCATTCACACAATGCCTTTCAAATTTGTGAGTTCCTAGCTATTGCATCCTCACAACTCCTTCTAGGAACCACTTCTACCTAGTTATTGCATTCATGCAACTCCTCCTAGGATTGGGCTATTTTCATTGACTTAGGTCCTAAAATAAGATTCTAGTTTCATTCCAAGTCTTTCCTAATCCAAGATAACATTCAAGTGAAGAAAACAACTATCTCTTTATGTTAGAGTTACTATGCTACAGTAACTATAATTATTATCTCTTTTGGTAATTTGTAAGATTCACTTAGGTAGATTTAATTTACTACATGGTAAAAAATAGTTTATTACTTTTACCATTAGGTATTTACTTTTACCTACAAGATATTCACTGTCGAATATCTTGGGGTTAGTAGGTTAGTAGTCATAGTCAATTTGACTACATAGTTAGTTGTTAGTAAGTTAGCTACCTTTAGGGAGAGCTACCGATTATGCATTTGTTAGCTACATTAGGGGATATTATTTTCTAATATCCTAAGGCTATTTCTAGCCTATACTTTGTACTATTTAAACATTGCACTTCAATATATTTGGTAATTATTTTTTTCCTATGCTTTCGCCTAACATTGGTATCAGAGCAGGCAATGAATTTGCTTAATTTGACATAGGTTCCACCTTCTTCGGTGGACAAGAATTGTGGGAGTGAGATGGCAAATTAGGGGCGAGAATGTTGGACATTTTGAGTCCTCTAAGTCAAAGTTGTCATTGATGTCACCTGATAGAGTTATCACTCTTATTAAGGAATTCGACAAGAAATAAAGTCGCCCAAGTCATCCAGGAAAAAGCTTCATCGGTGCAGAAGTGAAAGGAAAAAGGCTCCATAATATTTTAATATTATTGGGAGCACAGGTTAAGTGATTGGTTTATAAAAACCCAAGATGGGTTATTGCAAAGGTTAAAAAGGAGGTTTAATAATTATTTATAAATTATTTAAATTCACAAGGAATTTAAATTTTATAAATAATATTTAATTATACCAAGATTGGGCATTAAGACAAGGTTCTAAGGTTTAATTAAATTAAACCTAAGGTTGGTTCTTTTTAATTTATAATATTTAAATTTAAATTAATTATAAATTAAAAATCACGCCGACGTCGAAATTATTCGAAGCGTCGACGTGATTGCAAAAGAGGACAAAGGCATTATATAAATGCCATCAAAAAAATTTACCAAGGCATCCCTTGCAATTATTATTCGAAGCGCATGCAAAAAGGTTTTGTTTTTTGAATGCCGTACAATTTACGTAAAGGCTAAAGGTGTGAAGGTTCGGAGGCTCTAAGCGCAAAGGCCAGCGTGGCCTAGTGGTATGTTGGCTTGGTACTAAGGAGGAGGTCCCACGTTCGATTCATGTGAGGCCTTTTGGATTGCAAGGAAGAAGCGCTTGAAGCGCTTGTTGTTTTTGGAGGAGCATTGTTCACGAAAACTTTATGGTGGACGTGCCATTTTAGACACGTCAAGGCACGTGGCCCAATGATGGCTTGGCTGCGGCTAAGGCATTGGGAAGGAGGACGTCGGGGGATCGAATCCCATCGAGGGCAAGGCAAGTGGATTTAATTTTTGATGTTGTTTAATATTTTAATTTTTGCCAAGGTTGCCTAAGGAGAAATAAGGATATGGTATGCCCTAGGAAAGATAGAGATTTCTGCTGATTTTATTTTTGGAAGTATATCATATTATATATCATTGGAAAGCTCTTTTCGAGAGCTATTTGTTTAGATTTCTTAGAGGGAGAAATAAGGTGTGTGCAAGGAGATATTTTTGGTTTTGTCAAGGAGTTTCAAAAGTAAGTTTGATTCATTCTTTTGAGGGTTTATTTCTTGCATAAGAGGGTATGGTGCATTTTATTGAGTAGGAGTAATAAGGTGTTATTGAGATATTATTTTTATTATTGTGTTATTACTCAAGACCTCTAACCCTTGTTGAGATTGGAAAAATAAAATGTGTTGAGTGTGGCAGATTTAGTGGACAACTCATAAGGCATCAAAAAGGTATGGGCAATATTCTTCATTGACTTATTTGGGTGATTGATTTCTGAAAATATCTTTGGAGAGAAAAGGATTGATTGTGGTTTCCTTTTTGAGGAGTTGTTGGTTTAATGCTTCAAGGTTTTCTAGTTTGAGAGTTGTGATTAAACCTTGTTTTATAAGCATTGTTGTTGAAGCCAATTGGTCATGCAAAGAACTTGAACTTGAGTTAAGAACATGAGTATCATTGTTATGTGAGATTTGTTGTTGAGCATTGTTGGAAATATTTTGAGTTGGTTGATACATGCTTGGACTAGGGTTTGTGGAAAGGATTGTTCCTTGAGGTGATTGGTTGAGTAGAGTTGATTGAGCCTAGTCAAGTAATTGTGTGAAGTGGTTGTTCAAGTTCCATGAAACAAACTATTCTATATTCTGATTTGAGTTGAGATTGAGATTTGAGAATAGAACATATAGAGTCTCTAACAATTCTCTT
The DNA here is from genome assembly GCA_028583015.1 of Wollemia nobilis. Lineage (NCBI taxonomy): Eukaryota > Viridiplantae > Streptophyta > Pinopsida > Araucariales > Araucariaceae > Wollemia > Wollemia nobilis. Next base: position 5,989,441 of record JAQPPZ010016858.1, on the reverse strand, counting down.
TATGCTTCTATGAGATTGAGATTGAGTTGAGATTGGGATTTGAGTATAGAACATATTGAGTCTCTAAAAATTCTCTTTATGCTTCTATGATATTGAATTGAGATATTGATTGAGCATTGAGTATAGAACATATTGAGTCTCTAACAATTCTCTTTATGATTCTATGAGATTGGACAAGTTCTGTGTGAGCTTGTTAAACTGATTTGAGGTAAGTCTTTGAGAAGGCTTGTGGACTGATTTTGTGTAAGATTTTGTGGAAGCTTGCTATGCAGATTTGAGGAAGTCCTAGAGAGGACTTATTGAGCAGATTTGGACAAGTCCTAGAGAGGACTTATTGAGGAGATTTGGACATTAGAGAGGACTTGTTGAGCAGATTTGAGCAAGGTTCTATGTGGACCTATTGAGCATATTTGAGCAGGTTCTGTGTGGACCTATTGAGCATATTTGAGCAGGTTCTGTGTGGACCTATTGAGCAGATTTGAGCAGGTTGTGTGGACCTGTTGAGAGATTTGAGAGATTTGTGTGGACCTATTGAGAATTTGATGAATATGTTTAGTGCAAGATATTGAGTAGAGTTGTGCTAGACTAAATGAACTATGTTTAGTACAAGAGATTGAGCAGAGTTGTGCTAGACCTATTGGACTATGTTTAGTATAGTATTGAGATAGAGCTTTGGAGGTGATAGAGTATAGAGGATAGAGTCTCAGTGGATAGAGATCCAACAGCCAGGACAATTGAAGATAGATCTGAGTGAGGAGTCTTCAAGTGGAGAGAGATCCACCAATCAGTGCAGTAGAGAGACAAAGTCTTCTAGAAGATCACTAGCCAGAGCAGAAGGGGAAAGAGTTCTCTTATGGAAGAGATCCATGAACTTGAGATTAGGGGATCAACATCTCCTTTGGACAGAGGTCCATAAACATTGTAATTGGGAAGGATTCCCAAAGAGATTGATTGAGAAAATTTTAGTAAAATATTTTCTTCGTGGAGTAGCCCACATTGGGTGAACCACGTAAATTGTGGTGTCTCTATTGTGTATGGTGTTTTGTGCATTGCTTTGATTACTGCTATTGATACTGCTATCTATACACTGCATAATATTGATTTGAAAAGAAAATTAAAAAGTGGTCTTATACTGTTCACCCCCTCTCAGTATAAGCTTGTGTTCTTCAATTGGTATCAGAGCGGGTTCCTTCAGAAGAGTTTGACAGCTTGAAGGAAAAGTGGTCTAAGAACACAATGGATCAAAAGGATCAAAGAGATGGATTCTTCAATAATGTAGTACTAGTATTTGATGGAAGTGACTTCTTGTATTGGTGTATGCTGATGAGATTTTACTTGATGGCACTTGGAAATGAAGTTTGGGATGCAGTGGAACTTGGATATGATTCAGCAGTCAATCCTCCTATAGATAAGGAAGGTAAGCTTCTAATGCATGCAAACTCAAGAGCTATGAATGCAATTATAAAAGGATTGCGTAGATCAGAATCTATGAAGGTTATGGATTGTAAAACAACAAAAGAAATGTGGGAACTTCTGCATGAAATATATGAAGGAGATAAAGGAGTCAGGAAAGCTAAGATCAAAAATCTCAAAGGAGAATTTGAGAACTTAAGAATGAAGGATGATGAAAATATTCATGACTATCTCAGTAAGATTGATGAACTTGTACATGAGATGAGAGGTCTAGGAATGAAGGTTGATGAATCTGATGCTTGTGATAAGATCTTGAGAACTCTTCCAAAAAGGTACAGTGAAAAGGTTTCTGCTATAGAAACATCAATTGATAGTGATTCTTTGACAAGGAATTCTTTTCTTGGCATGCTTACTACTTTTGAGATAAGAACAAAAGATCCTATTCCTCCGAAAGAAGTTGCTTTCAAAGTAGACAAAAATAAAAAGGGAAAGAAGATAGAATCGAGCAGTGAGTCATCCAGTGATGAAGAAGCAAATTATGGTAGAAGAGATAGAGGTTCCAGAAGACCCATAGATCCAAGATCTATCAAATGTTTCAATTGTGGAAGGTATGGACATTTTGCAATAGAGTGCAAGGAGCCAAAGAACAACAATGATGAAGAAAAATAGGATCACAGGTACAGGGAGTCAAAAAGATACAGGTACCAAAAGAAAAGCAAGGATGGACAAAGCAGACAAGGAAATAAGTTCTTCAAGAGACAAAAGAGAAGCTACTATGTGGATAATGCAAGTAAGTACTCAATTGATAGTGATGCTAGTTTTTCAGACAATGATAGAGATGAAGTCCTATTTATGGTTAAAGAGAAAGATCCAATTAAGAAAAGGACTCTAGTTATTCTCAAGTGTTTTAGATGTGGTAAATTTGGACATCTTGAAGATGATTGCACTAGGGATGGTTATAGTTTCAGTGATGATGATTTTGAAGATGCACTTGAAAGACTAGATGAAAATCTTCTAATGGCATTAGAAGAAGAAGTGAGTGACCCCATAGAAGACAAGTCTAAAGGAAGTAGAAACTCGGACAAAGGTAAACAAATAGAGGATTATTCAGTAGAGAATGGCTATGATCTCAAGGGAGAACTTATCTATGCCCTTGACATAGTAAAGAAGGTAAGAAAGCAACACTCTAAGCTTGAAAGTCAGTTTCAAGAATGTGATGAAGAAATATTATTGCTCATAGAAGATTTAGAGAAATCAAAGGCTAAGGCAAGCAAGTTCAAAGATAAATTAGAAGCAAAGATCTTGGAATGTGAGAAGTTAGCACAAGAAGTGGCTACTTTAAAAGAAGACTTAAAGGACTCCAAGATCAAGATGAAGAGTTTCAAAAATAGCTCTAGGAACTTGGATAAGTTCATCTATGGACAACAACGAACATCATGTTCAACAGGTCTTGGCTTTGGAAAGGTTCAAAAGAAATAGGAAGAAGAATCTACCTCAAGTCTTGAAGAAGAAGGAACTTTAGAAGAAGATACTTCAGAAGATGATAATATAAGTGGGAATGAGACATCAGAGGATGAGTTGGACAATAGAGAGTTCAACAAAGATAGGAACAATGCACAAAGAAGATACATATGGAACAACAATCAGAATAGGAGACCAATGAGGTCAAGACAAGGAAGCTTCAATGGAAGATGTTTTTCATGTCACAGGTTTGGGCACATGGCTTCACAGTGCAGGACACATCAAAGATAGGAGTATGGAAAAGGATAACTTTTCCAAGGATATTGCTACTCATGCAATGAGTTTGGTCACAAGGCAATGAATTGCAGGATTCAAGATAGAAGAGGATATGGCTTCACTAGGAGAAGTCCTAAGACAGTTGCACATCCAAGGAATAATAACATTAAGTGTTATAAGTGCAATAATGATGGTCACATAGCAAGATGGTGTAGAGCAAATATTCTAGAAATAGGCATGAACAGGGACATGAATATGAACAGGAATATGAATATGAACAAAAATAGGAATATGAATAGAAGCAAGAAGATGAATAGGAATAGAGACTCAAAAAGAATGAGAACAAAAATAAGAACAGGAACATGGATGAGAACAAGAGCAGGAATAGGAACAGAAGTGACGACAGGAACATGGATGATGACTTGGAAAGAAATAGTGAGAGGATTCAGAAGACTCATAGAAGAAGAGAGAAAGATAAAGGCACAGATCTGTGCTTTCGAGGAGTAGAAATACTCCCACCCGAGAATTAACCACCTCATGTGGAGGTGGGGGAGGGGCTAAGCTAAGAGGCTCATTCTTAGCCCCGAGCCCCAAAGGTGACCCTTTGCCATTGATGTCAAAGGGGGAGAGATTTGTGTATTGGGGAGAGATTTGATATGAGGAGAGATTTGATATTTGAGAGAGCATTGAGCCAGGGGGAGCAGAAAAGAAGGTCAGGTTTCAGTAAAAGGATAAAGGTTGCCATCAATGACAAAGGGGGAGATTGTTGGACATTTTGAGTCCTCTAAGTCAAAGTTGTCATTGATGTCACCTGATAGAGTTATCACTCTTATTAAGGAATTCGACAAGAAATAAAGTCGCCCAAGTCATCCAGGAAAAAGCTTCATCAGTGCAGAAGTGAAAGGAAAAAGGCTCCATAATATTTTAATATTATTGGGAGCACAGGTTAAGTGATTGGTTTATAAAAACCCAAGATGGGTTATTGCAAAGGTTAAAAAGGAGGTTTAATAATTATTTATAAATTATTTAAATTCACAAGGAATTTAAATTTTATAAATAATATTTAATTATACCAAGATTGGGCATTAAGACAAGGTTCTAAGGTTTAATTAAATTAAACCTAAGGTTGGTTCTTTTTAATTTATAATATTTAAATTTAAATTAATTAAAAATTATAAATTAAAAATCACGCCGACGTCGAAATTATTCGAAGCACCGACGTGATTGCAAAAGAGGACAAAGGCATTATATAAATGCCATCAAAAAACATTTACCAAGGCATCCCTTGCAATTATTATTCGAAGCGCATGCGAAAAGGTTTTGTTTTTCGAAGGCCTTACGATTTACGTAAAGGCTAAAGGTGTGAAGGTTCGGAGGCTCTAAGCGCAAAGGCCAGCGTGGCCTAGTGGTATGTTGGCTTGGTACTAAGGAGGAGGTCCCGCGTTCGATTCACGTGAGGCCTTTTGGATTGCAAGGAAGAAGCGCTTGTTGTTTTCGGAGGAGCGTTGTTCACGGAAACTTTATGGTGGACGTGCCATTTTAGACACGTCAGGGCGCGTGGCCCAATGACGGCTTGGCTGTGGCTAAGGCATTGGGAAGGAGGACGTCGGGGGATCGAATCCCACCGAGGGCAAGGCAAGTGGATTTAATTTTTGATGTTGTTTAATATTTTAATTTTTTCCAAGGTTGCCTAAGGAGAAATAAGGATATGGTATGCCCTAGGAAAGATAGAGATTTCTGCTGATTTTCTTTTTGGAAGTATATCATATTATATATCATTGGAAAGCTCTTTTCGAGAGCTATTTGTTTAGATTGCTTAGAGGGAGAAATAAGGTGTGTGCAAGGAGATATTTCTGGTTTTGTCAAGGAGTTTCAAAAGTAAGTTTGATTCATTCTTTTGAGGGTTTATTTCTTGCATAAGAGGGTATGGTGCATTTTATTGAGTAGGAGTAATAAGGTGTTATTGAGATATTATTTTTATTATTGTGTTATTACTCAAGACCTCTAACCCTTGTTGAGATTGGAAAAATAAAATGTGTTGAGTGTGGCAGATTTAGTGGACAACTCATAAGGCATCAAAAAGGTATGGGCAATATTCTTCATTGACTTATTTGGGTGATTGATTTCTGAAAATATCTTTGGAGAGAAAAGGATTGATTGTGGTTTCCTTTTTGAGGAGTTGTTGGTTTAATGCTTCAAGGTTTTCTAGTTTGAGAGTTGTGATTAAACCTTGTTTTATAAGCATTGTTGTTGAAGCCAATTGGTCATGCAAAGAACTTGAACTTGAGTTAAGAACATGAGTATCATTGTTATGTGAGATTTGTTGTTGAGCATTGTTGGAAATATTTTGAGTTGGTTGATACATGCTTGGACTAGGGTTTGTGGAAAGGATTGTTCCTTGAGGTGATTGGTTGAGTAGAGTTGATTGAGCCTAGTCAAGTAATTGTGTGAAGTGGTTGTTCAAGTTCCATGAAATAAACTATTCTATATTCTGATTTGAGTTGAGATTGAGATTTGAGAATAGAACATATAGAGTCTCTAACAATTCTCTTTATGCTTCTATGAGATTGAGATTGAGTTGAGATTGGGATTTGAGTATAGAACATATTGAGTCTCTAACAATTCTCTTTATGCTTCTATGAGATTGAATTGAGATATTGATTGAGCATTGAGTATAGAACATATTGAGTCTCTAACAATTCTCTTTATGATTCTATGAGATTGGACAAGTTCTGTGTGAGCTTGTTAAACTGATTTGAGGTAAGTCTTTGAGAAGGCTTGTGGACTGATTTTGTGTAAGATTTTGTGGAAGCTTGCTATGCAGATTTGAGGAAGTCCTAGAGAGGACTTATTGAGTATATTTGGACAAGTCCTAGAGAGGACTTATTGAGTAGATTTGAGACAAGTCCTAGAGAGGACTTGTTGAGCAGATTTGAGCAGGTTCTGTGTGGACCTATTGAGCAGATTTGAGTAGGTTCTGTGTGGACCTATTGAGAATATTTGAGCAGGTTCTGTGTGGACCTGTTGAGAAGATTTGAGCAGGTTCTGTGTGGACCTATTGAGCATATTTGAGAGGTTCTATGTGGACCTATTGAGCAGATTTGTAGAGTAACTAGTGTTTAGTGCAAATAAGAGTTGAGAAGATTTGTGCTAGATCGAATGAACTATGTTTAGTACAAGAGATTGAGCAGAGTTGTGCTAGACCAACTGGACTGTGTTTAGTATAGTATTGAGACAGAGCTTTGGAGGTGACAGAGTATAGAGGATAGAGTCTCAGTGGATAGAGATCCAAAAACTAGGACAATTGAAGATAGATCTGAGTGAGGAGTCTTCAAGTGGAGAGAGATCCACCAGTTAGTGCAAGAGAGAGACAGAGTCTTCTAGAAGATCACTAGCCAGAGCAGAAGGGGAAAGAGTTCTCCTATGGAAGAGATCCACGAACTTGAGATTAGGGGATCAACATCTCCTTTGGACAGAGGTCCATAAACATTGTAATTGGGAAGGATTCCCAAAGAGATTGATTGAGAAAATTTTAGTAAAATATTTTCTCCGTGGAGTAGCCCACATTGGGTGAACCACGTAAATTGTGGTGTCTCTATTGTGTATGGTGTTTTGTGCATTGCTTTGATTACTGCTATTGATACTGCTATCTATACACTGCATAATATTGATTTGAAAAGAAAAGTAAAAAGTGGTCTTATACTGTTCACCCCCCTCTCAGTATAAGCTTGTGTTCTTCGGATAATGGCAAATTAGACCTATAGGAGCAAGAATGGTGAATTAGCCTCGCTCTACCAGATAATCAGATTTATTTTGATCTATTGATCAAAAATAGTCTTCGCTTAGACGTGTTGATCTATGGACTGCAGGCCTGCAAGTGCTACTAATCCATACTAACACGAGCTACAATCCTGTAGGAGTCAGCCAACCCATAGGTAGGACTATCACACCTAAAAACCATCTACAATGGCTATCAGGCCCGATAAGCCCATGTGGGGTGACCCATGTCAACTGGGCAGCCCACGTGAGGGTAAGTGGTCCACAGTCAAACTGCGAATGATCCACCTCTTACAGATGGCCCATGAATAGATGATAACCTGACATAGCGCATAAGATCATCACAATATTTGGAGTCTATCAAATTGACACATAAGCATGCTTCCAAATCAAATGTGAGACACACTAACGCACTGATGTCATTATGACTCCAACATGAAAACCTGAATCAGATGCCACCTGGACGAGTGTAAATCTTGAGGCAACCATGTGGTAGACCTTGATTAGATGATGTGGAGCAACGAGAAGGAAGATGACGTGGCTAGCATGCTAATCGAAATAGGACACATGGTGCACGATCTCCAAGGTGAACTTGGTTGACGTGGCATTGAACACGCTGATGTGGTATCTGAACATGTGATTTTTTGAGGCTAGTGACATGGAAGCTCGACTGATTTAGCACTATTTGGGTGCAAGCATGGTGGTTTTTGGTTGGTGGTAGTCTTTGACAAAAAGGGATTATCAACCAACTTATTGCTCGAAGGCAATCAAAAGCCTTCAAGCGACTTCATGGTTTTAAACAACCACAAAACATCTGCATGATGGATGTGGGATATTGAAATCCCATTTTTTTCCACTTTGAAGCAGAAGTAGGCAACAAGGTGCACATCATGCGCTATTGTTTTCAATGACAATGCTACCCTGAACGGTTGTCTGGGCTAGCCTTAGGCTCTCTTGCACGGGGTCGTAGGATTGAACCCCTGTGCGTCCAAAATCGTCCAGTGCCAAATGAAAAACCTTTTGCTCGACAAAGCAAAGGTAAAAATATTTTGTTTCTTATTTTGCATTTAAAAAAAAAAGTTATTTTTTAATATTTTTTTAATAAATTAAATATAATTAATGATTTTAAATCATTTTTTTTTTTAACATTTAAATTGATTTTTAACCAAAATTATATTTTCTTATTAAATTAAATTATTTTGAAATAAACTTTATTTAAAATTTTTGCAAAATAAATCAAGAAAAGGAGGATCTATTTTTTGCAAAATTTCAAACAAAAGAGTGTTTTTGTTTTCTCCAAGGGGGGATTTAAGACAAATAAGAGCACCATTTTTTTTTCAAAATTAGGGTACCCTAAAAATCTTCTCAAAGCCTTGTTAATTTTGCAACCAATAAAGGATCAAACTTGAATTTTTTTTTGCCAAATTATAACACAAGGAGACACAAAATTTTGTAAAATTCAAAGGCAAAGTGTGCATTTGTTTTCTCCAAGGAGGAATATAACAAAAGAAATTGCACATTTTATTTTTTGCAAAATTGAGAAGAAATTGAAGACCTTGGGTCCATAAAAACCAAGTTGTGTGTTAAATGGTTATGGAAGCCTTTCAAACGTGGGTCGTGTGTTGACTTGACTTGAAAGGAATGCTACTTTGTTAATTTTGTAAAACAAAGGGAGGAAGACAAGAAATTGTATTTCTTTGCAAAATTGTAACACAAAGTGAGGAGCACTTAAAAATCAAAACTTGTTAATTTTGCAACAAAAAAAAAGGAAAGGCAATTGTTTTGTGCCACATTCTTTGCAAAATAGAAAAACAAGAGGAGATAAAATATCAAATTTTTGCACAACACAAATCCAAATTTTGTTGCAAAAATTAATAATAAAGGTGCATTTTCGATATTACTCGACACCTTTATTACAAATTGGCAAATTAGGTGCATTTTTGGTTGCATCCAACACCTATGTGGTAAAAATTTTGTGGGCACTCTTTGATTGATTATTGCATTTAATTTCTTGTTCTTTGCAATTATAAGTCATCAAAATCAAGAACACTCAAAACCCCAAAATTTCACAATAATTTGTGTAATTTTTTTTTGGTAAGTGGTGGAATTTTATTTACAAAGCGGGTTTTTTTAAGGAGGATCCCAAAACCTCACTACAAGATTGGGCATAGGCCCCTTTGCGATCCGGGTTGGAACCGAACAAGAAACAAACCAAAAAACACCCCTGAATCAAACAGTACCAAAATTCCTTCTTGACTGAAACTGCCCTATGTAGCCTGAGAATGTAATTTCCCACAAAATTAAAACTAATATCCAAACTACAGAAACCGGACATGAAAGATAACAGACACTTATCCATTCTGCAATTTGGTAACCAGCCACCAAAAAACAAAAGAGGAGATTCGCCAGGTCAGACAGAAAGAAGGTCAGACATTTGACACATCTGTAGCTTGGTCTTTAGTGGTCTCGTCAGCTTCGGTAGATTCAGCAGTCGCCTGGTCGAAGCGTTTGAGGTACTTAGCCACCTCTGAGATGAAACGAGCAGACTCCTCTAGAGCTCTGATGCCTTGTTTCAGGTTGAGGGAAGAACTGTCTTCGTTGCCGTTGTCCGAGTCTGAGATGACATGGGCGTCCTCTATCTTCACTTTGTGGGTTTTGCTCGTATTCCTGGTATTTCTTGGACCAGGGGATGGGGTGGCTTCAGATTTTTGGCGTTTACCTCTGGCGCTTCTACGGAGGGCACCACAGTCAGGGGAGGGAGCCATACCTTTGGGGCAGGAATCAATGGCAGATTTGGACCCAGACGGAGAAGGAGGGGGATTGGATGACAAAGGCTTGACAACTTGCGGGGGGGGTTTATGGGAGACCACATGCTTAAAAATGATCCTCAGAAGGCCTTGGTGAAGGGGTTTTTTGCCTTTGCTCTTACACTTTTCAATGGAGCGAGCAATAGAATAGTGCAGGTAGTCCGGAATGCAAACCTGTTTGCTGTCACAGAGGTGGTTGACGAAACTTAGGTGGAAGCTTCGCAGGGGTTTGTCTGGGTCATAGCTGGTTACGTAGGCCATGACAGGGGCTATGGCTTCATCCCACGGACTGCCCAAGTGCTCGCGGAGAAGGGCCATTTTGTCCCATGGTAGCTTCCTCCCTTTTTTAGGATACTGGTCCATCTCTTCCTCCCAGTTGTGCTTATCACGCCTGATGAATCTTCCATCCAGGGGTTGTTCTGTAATTTGCTGCAACATGTCAATGGTGAGTCTAAAATGAACACCTTTGACTCGAACTTCGCCATTCTCCCAAGAATTAAGAAAGTCATTGGTGATTTCGTCGTCCGGACCCTCGAATTTTTTTAGAAAATTGATGAGCCCCTTGCTCTTCATAAATATCTCGGCCGTAGGGGTCAGGTTAAGAGTAGAAGGTTCAACATAAGCAGGGCCCATATTTGCACTCGAAAGGAGAGGTGGCTGCGACAAGCTTAAGGTGGGGATGGACGACTGTAGGCGGACAACGACAGAGGGAGATGAAAAGGCTTTGCTTGGCGGATAGATCATGGGAATTAATGAAGGCCCATCACTCCGTGCATGGGGAGTTGAAGTGTGTGACGTGGAGACGTATCGAAAGCCATCAGACGCTCCACCTCGGGCTTTGCTAACCTTGGACCGATTGCCACACAACGGGCCGTGGTCTGAAGAGGACACACATGAACCTTGCGCCTTATGATTGGACCTGGGGGTCGCAGGTGGTCCAATGGTGAGGAGGACCATGTGATGACGCGTCTCTGCCATCGAAGAAAGCCGAGTTCCAAGGTGCGAAGAAGGAAGCTTACGATGCCTTTGGGAAAAACGTTTAAAAACTACCTGCTGGGTGAGTAGGCCTTTCGAGGCAAAAAACTGCTTTTTGTATGATGCGGCGTGATCCATTTCTCGGATGGCCCGCACCTCGCTGGCCGCAAAGCTGGATGTCTTGTCAGACATTAGGTGGCTTCTCATCGTTGGTCATGGCCCATAGCTCAGGAGGGAAAGAATGTCTCCAAACATTCATTTTCCTGTCATCTATACCGTGGTTGGCCAGAAGGTCTGCTGTAGAATTGGCCTCTCGGTACCTGTGATGGGCCACGTGGGTGCTACGAGACTGGAAAAGCCTTCTGGCTTCGAGAATAATAGAGCTTACTTTCCACGATGGAGCTTTGGAACTATTTAGGTAATTGATCACGTTGTTGGAGTCTCCCTCAACTATAATGTCCCTGGGATCCTCTGAAATCAACAAGAGACCGCGCCAAAGGGCTCTGGCCTCCGCTACATGGTTGGTCTGCTTCCCCAGGAATTCGGAATAGGCTAACACCAAACTGCCTTTGTGGTCACGGATGACGCCCCCCGCTCCGACGTCTCCGGGGTTTCCTCTGGAAGCCCCGTCGAAGTTGAGCTTGAGCCATCCATGGGGAGGAGCCTCCCAGCTTGTCCCCTTTCTGGGATTGGCAGTGTAACCTGGGGAGGGGTGATCTATGGGGATCTTTAAAGTGGTGAAGATCGAAGCTTCGAAAGGAGACAGAGTTCTGGGCCCGTAGTCAACCAGTTTGGTGTTTTCGGTAGCATAAGCCACAACCTTGGATGCAACAGATAGGGGGTCCCTTTGCACATCGTTGAATGCTCTTTTGTTTCTCTCTAACCAAATCTGCCATAAAAGGTGATGGAGGCAGTTGTCCCAAAGGAAACGCAACTTGGGATCCCGAAAAGGGTTGGGCCATTGTGTGAACAGATCTCTGGCTGATCCCGAAAGAGCCCATTGAACCTGGAAAAGATTGAGAACTGCCCCTAGTGCATTATAGGAGAAATCACAGCTTAAGAACAGATGGTTAGTAGACTCCCAGTCGGCCTTGCATAAATGACATCTGTTAGGAACAGGGATGCCTCTTTTGAGGAGATTTTCCATAGTAAGAGCCTTGTTTTGGAAAGTTAGCCAAGAAAAAAAGCGTACCTTAGGGATCAATTTTTTCCTCCATATCAGATTGGTTGGAAAAGTTGAGTCGGACTCTTCCAGTTGAATGTTGTAGGCCGACTTGACAGTGTACATCCCGCTTTCTGATCCACCCCAGATAATCTTATCCGGCTGGGCAATAGAAGGGATGATGACCGATTGGAGGATTGAGTTTAGGTGGCCCCCTGCCTCCTGGTGACCTTCTGGCGAAATCTCCTTCCATACGCCCTTCCCTTCATGAAATGATAGGAAATCAACAACTTTGGTTCCCACAGTGGCGTCGCAAATCCTTTTCAGCCCCGTAAGATCAGCGAGGTCTGCCAAGGGGGAATCTTGGGCCCAAGTATCTCCCCAGAAGTCAATTTTCTTCCCATCCCCAAGGATCCATCTCATACCCTTTTTGATCAGGGTTTTTGTTTGGGATAAAGACCTCCAAAAGGCTGATCCTCTTGGGGAGGCTCTTTCATCCATAAAGTGGAAATTTCCCAGATATTTTTTCTTGATGATCCTCCCCCATTCCTCAGATTCGTTGGTTAAGAATCTCCACGCGAGCTTGCCCAGGAGGGCATCATTCATTTTGGAGGGCTTTCTAAATCCTAGACCCCCTTGGTCTTTGGTTTTGCACACTTTGTCCCAAGCCACCAGAGGTATTCGAGACTTCTCGTCTGTCCCAGACCAGAGGAACCTGCTTTGCGCTTGTTCAACTTTGCGGCAAACTATTTGGGGAATTTTGAACACTGACATGAAGTAGATGGGGATCCCTTGGAGACACGCCATGGTAAGGGTGGCCTTGGCAGCTTGGGATAGGAGCTTCCCTTTCCAAGCTGCTAACTTTTTTTGAATCTTTTCCAGGATGACATTCCACATGCCCTCTTTGGAGCATCCGCTAAACAGGGGCAGCCCCAGATAGGTTGAGGGAAGATGGTCAATAGTGCATCCGAGGATCCTGGCTATTTTGATTTTCTGGATCAGGGGGGTGTGGAGGAAGAAAACTTTACTTTTGATGAAGTTAACCTTTTGTCCAGTAGCTCTTTCATAAAGAAGGAGGATGCGCTTGATGGATTTTGCCTGAGGAACCGAAGCAGTTGTTGACAGAATGGTATCATCCACAAACTGCTGATGGGAAACTGCTCTGGTGCCTGAAGCTACTGGGATCCCAGAGATGGTCCCGTTGATTTGGGCAGCTTTGAAGGCTCTGCCAAGGGCTTCCGCAAGAATGATGAACAGAATGGGAGACATAGGGTCACCCTGTCGGAGGCCTCTGGTGCTGGGGAAAAAACCTGCGGGGGATCCGTTGACCAGGATGGAGAACCAAGAGGAAGATATGCATTTTTTGATCAGCTTTACCCAGGCATGCTGAAACCCGAACTTGAGGAGGACCTTGGAGAGGAAATCCCAATTTACCCTGTCAAAGGCCTTGTTCATGTCGAGCTTGAGGAAGAAGGTTGGGCGTTTGGCCAGGGAGCTGGAATGGAGAGTTTCGTGGATCATGATGACTCCATCTAGGATACTCCTACCTTTGACAGAGCTACCCTGGTTGGGTTCGATGATGGAGGGGAGGATCCTCTTCATCCTGTTGGCCATGGCTTTAGTTAGGATTTTGTATAGAACATTGCAGAGGCTGATAGGTCTATAGTCTGACATGAACTTGGCAGCGGGGGACTTGGGAATAAGAGCAATAAAGGTTGAATTAACTCTGCGAGGAATAGCTCTACAGGTTTGAAGATCCCTGACCGCTTCACTGACCTCTTCCCCCATGATATCCCAAAAGGTTTGGAAAAATCGGGGGGAAATCCATCGGGGCCAGGGGCCTTGTCAGGTTGCATGGCAAAGAGAGCCTCTTTAATTTCCTCTTGGGTGAAAACCTTGGAGAGGGCAGTGTTGGACTCAGGGGAGACAATGGTTGGGATATTGGACAGGAGGGCATTCATTGCCTCATCATCAGGGGGGAAGGGCCACCAAGAAGAGATTGGAAATAAAGAGTTGCCTCATCCCTTATATCAAAAATATCATGGGTGGAGGATCCGTCCAGTCGGGTAACTTCCTTGATTCTGTTGGCCCCCCTGTGGCGGAGAGTGGAGGCATGAAAGAACCTTGTATTGGAGTCGCCGTCCTTAATCCATAGATCTCTGGACTTCTGTCTCCAATGTGTTTCCTCTTTGGCTAGAATATTGTGGAACTCCACAAGAATAGTCCTTTCTTCCTCTCGGGTTGCACTACAACTGTCCCCTGATTCAATTCGCTTTTCAATAACCTGGAGTCTCTCAGAGATCGACTTTTTCTATAGGAAGATGTTCCCGAAGGTCTCCTTGTTCCAAACTTTGAGTTTTTCTTTAACCCATTTGAGCTTCTGAGCTAGCTGACTGGACGGGGATCCTCTGAAAGGCTGAAGCCACCAGGTCTGAATCTGCTGTCGGAGTTCGGGGTGGTGAATCCACATGGATTCAAACCGAAAAGGGGATTTGAAGACTGGGCTGGCTCCCACTTCCAAAAGGAGGGGGTTGTGGTCGGATCCAATCCTGGGGAGTGTGGTTAGGGTGGCATCCCCAAACACTGGGATCGCCTCGTTGGAGATAAGGAAGCGATCTAACTTAACTTGAATCAGCCCGTCCCCGGTCCTCCTGTTGCTCCAAGTGTAGTTTGCCCCTTTGAGTTGAATGTCAAAAAGCTCGTTGGAGGATAGAAACTCGTTGAAATCCTCCATGCTTCTGCTGATGGACCCCTGTCCACCCTTTTTGTCGAAAGGGAATAGGGGGGTGTTGAAGTCACCGCCTAACAGCCACGGCCAGTTGGGGAAGGATCCCCTCATCTGGGTTATGGTGTTCCATAGTCCTGCTCTGTCCAACGGGGAGTTGGGAGCGTAAACATTGGTGAGAACCCAAGTGAACTTACGGATCCTGCAATGAAAAAGGATGTTGATGATCCTATCAGAGGAGGATAAAAGTCTTCCTTCAACACAGGTCGGGTCCCAGAGGACCATGATTCCTCCCGCAGAGCCACGAGCCGGGCTAAACAGGACATTGCCATCCTTCCAGATTACCCTGGCTGATTTTGGGGATAACGAATCGTCATTTTTGGTTTCCTGCAACATGAGAATAGTAGGTTGGTGATCTTTTCTTAAGTTTGCAGCAAGACGTTTTTTTGCCGCCGCATTGAGTCCTCTCACATTCCATGAGAGAATCTTCATCATAATTTTTTGTGAATTTTCTTGCCCCCTTTCCCTTGCTGGGTCGGAGGTTTGGTTCCTTTTGGATCATCTTCCCCGGGTTCACTCACCCCAGAGAACAGGGTTGCTTGGGTTCCGTTGGCAATGGCTTCCTCCGCCTCTTTTGTCCTTTGATCCAAACCTGTAGGCCTCCCCCTCTTTGTGATCAAACCACAGTCAATGGCAGGATTTTTGCTTCTGGTGTTCTTGGGGCTGAAGCGTTCTGCATGTGGATTGATTGGAGGGCTTTGATTTTCATAAAAGGGGCGATAGTGGGTCTCCAAGGCTGAGCTGGGGATTTTCGAGGCAGGGGGAGGGGAGGGGGATCGATCCTCGAAAGTTGAGCCTGGGAGGTCCGGGTTGGCCCCGAGGGCCCTGGTGATGATCGGGGGGAGGGTCGGGTCGACCCTGTCTTGGTCGCTGATTTTACCACCCTCTGCTTCTGGGTTCTCTTCCTGTTCCTGAGAGGGTGGTTCTGGTGTGGTCTTCTGGAAGATCTGCTTCGGGGGCCTGGGAGGAAGGGTTTCACGGGGCGGATCCCTGGCACCTCTGGTGGGCTGGCCTCTGAGAGATGGACATTGATTTTTAAGATGCCCCTGGGAATGGCACTGGATGCAGAAAGCAGGTTTGTTTTCGTACTCAAGTGCTTGGCGTCTTCTATAGGAGGTTCCGTAGATGAGGTTCACAAAGGTAGGTAGCTCGGAGGCTAGGTTGGCATTGACGCAGATCCTGGCATGGACCATGCGTGATCGGGCTTTGGTGGCAGGGTCGATGGCCACAAGCTCGCCTATCATTTTAGATATGCCCCAGAGAATATCTTCGTGCCAGAGGTGGATGGGGAGGTTAGGAAGCCTAACCCAGATCGGAGCTGTGTTAATGTCCTGGGTTTCGGGATCGAAATCCTCCGCCCATCGATGGATGAACAGGCTTCTGCCCTAGGAACCAGGGCCCTCCTGCCAATATCTTGCATGTGTCCTCGGGATTGTTTAACCTGATAGCGAAAAACCCTCTGGCCATGGCTATGACCTCCATATGCCCACTAGTTCTCCATTTGGAAAAGGCCCATTTTTTGATCGTTTCCATGTCCGGTCGGCCTCCTATAAATTTCTCGATAAGGGAGAATTTCTCTCCTTCTAGGTAGCTTGTCACTAGGGTTTCGGGGATCACCAGATCTGAGCCTCTGGGGGTCAGATTGTGAGATGTTTGGATGGCCCTGGGCCCGGTGCTGAGAACCTGGGCGTAGGATGGGCCCTGCCCTCCTGGCCCTCCCCCCGGGACCCCACGGTCCGGGGGTTTTTTGCCATGACCGATAAAGGGGTCCACCCCGAAAGAGGCCTCACCTGCTTCGCCCACTCTCCGGTCCGTGGCTGAATCATCGTCTGACCCGAAACCTGCAGAAAGCCCGCCCTCCCTTGGATGATCTTCCCGCTCCTTCGAAACTCCCGCCTCCTTTGCTCCGCCTGCTCCCGACATCCTCAACCATCTCAATGAAAATTTTCATAATTTGTGTAATTCATTGCACAAGTATAAACCATTTTTAAAATTGATACTCTCTCCATATAACCCTAAAATTCACTCTTATTTGTTTGGATCAAATATCCTCAAACTGATTATTCCTCTTCAGGAGGATTTTCAAGCAGGTGCCATTAAATATCTTTTTGAGTGAATTCTCTTTCACTTATTATTTGTTTGGCTTAAATATCCTCAAACTTATCATATTTCTTCAAATAAAGTTTTGTAGGTAGGTGCCATTAAATACCAATTAAAGAGTGAAAGAAATATCATCTTGGTGCAAATTTTAGAACCTTCATCATGGTAACTATCAAAAAATACCTAAATGATACACAATTGCTTAAAGATCCTAACTATTCAACATGGAAAACTAAGATGAAAGCCATACTTACTATAGAGGAAATGTGGGATTTAGTGGATGACATTGAAACAAGACCCACATCAATAGGAGCAGATCAGAAAGCATGGGATAAAAAGAACAATCATCTTCTCATGTTGATTCTCCTAGCTACTACTGATGAGATCCAACCTCACATAAGTGAAGCTAAAAATGGTAAAGATGCATGGGATACACTTTGTACCATTTTTGAAGGCAAGAATCAATCGAATATTCTAAACCTTCAAATACAACTTCATACACTCCATATGAAGTCAGGAGAATCAGTAGAACTATTCCTCTATAGAGTGGCAAAATTGAAGTCAAAGATGAATGCTTTAGGAGCAAAAGTAGAAGATACTATCCTGAATTTAATAATATTGAGGGCTCTTCCAGAATCCTATAAGATGTTAATAAATTCCCTTAATATATCTCAAATAATAGTCACCTTTGTAGAGTTAGTCAATTTGCTTCAAACGGAGGAAGCAAATCAACTCCAAAGTGATGAAGTGTCAAACAATGCACTTTACTCACACAAACAGGGTGGAAAGAAGAAAGGAAACTTTTAGAAGGGAGGATCATCTTTAGGATCATCTTCAAAATATAAGGGAAAGCAACCTCAAAATAAGTTTTGCACAAATTGTAAAAAGGACAACCATGACACCAATCAATGTTGGTTTAAAAACAAGAAAAATAAAAATGGTAAAGGCACATCACAAAGAGGTAATATTGCTAGTGAAGTGTCTGATTCTGATTCTGATTCTGGTTCTAAAAGAGCACACAAAGTGCTCATGGTTAAAAAATCATTGTAAAGAGAAATAAATTTGTCACCCTATGCAAGCACCATCTACACTCTCTTTTTAGGCTTCATAAATAGCATAAGTTTTTGTTTGAAGTACTTGCAATAAAGGGGTGATTTTACCTCTTTTAGGCTTCATAACGTAGCAAACTTTTTTTTGTTTGGAATACTTGTAATCAAAGGAGGGGATTTTTTGGTGAAAAATTTGCATAGGAGGCAATCTTTGTAAAAGCCTTAACAAGCTTCATGACTTGCATATCTTTTGCAATTAAGGGGGGATAAAAATTTATTTCCTACTTCACACAGATTTTTGTAAAAATGGAGGAAGACTTATAAGGGTGCATTTTTAGTAGTGATCGACACCTTAGTCACACTTCTTGCAAAAATTCCACTACAACATGTTTTGCAACAAATGGGGAAACTTATAAAGGTGCATTTTTGGCAACAATCGACACCTTAAATACCTTATCAAAACTTTTGCAAAATAATATTATAACTGAATGAACCTCATATATAGTGATCTACTCTAGTACACCTAGCGGTTGTAGCGGCTGGTTACCCATGCAATATGGTTGGATGACAAGATTACAATAAGGACATTCATTGATGTGAAACAAAGTGAGGAATGATCCACTTTTTGCTTAGAGCAACCAGAGCACTGTGACAGAGCCCAAGCTAGAGTAAGAGCCAACATATCAACATATTTTCCACTATATTGGGGCAGTTATATACATTACCCAAATAATGTAATAAGGGGGGATGTTAGAGTTACTATGCTACAATAACTATAATTATTACCTTATTTGGTAATTTGTAAGATTCACCTAGGTAGATTTAATTTATCACATGGTGAAAAGTAGTTTGTTACTTTTACCATTAGGTATTTACTTTTACCTACAAGATATTCACTGTGGAATATCTTGGGGTTAGTAGGTTAGTAGTCATAGTCAATTTGACTACGTAGTTAGCTGTTAGTAAGTTAGCTACCTTTAGGGGGGGCTACCTATTACACATTTGTTAGCTACATTAGGGGATATTATTTTTTTGTAATATCCTAAGGCTATTTATAGCCTATACTTTGTACTATTTAAACATTGCACTTCAATATATATGGTAGTTATTTTTCATCTATGCTCTCGCCTAACACTCTAGATATAAATACTTCACTTAAAAACAACATGTTTAATATAAACCTCAAAATTAAATATTACAACATAAATCTAGCATGAGCTTCAAATAAAAAGCCATCACTATAAAGTGTTCATAACCATCAGTCCAAGAGCTAGAACAAATGATGTAAAAGAAGCATTCTTCTCAATTATATACTATGCTAGCATCATCATAAATACATACATAAAACTTTTCCAACATAAAAATATCCTCATAATCATTTATTACTCTCCATAGAAAAAGAACATTTTTGCAAGACAAAGGTCGCAAACCAAATTATTTCTTGCATAAGCTTGAATCAAATATACATTACAAAACTATCATATTCACTCTCTTTTAGAGATAAGTTACTTGGAAAAGCTATCTAAGGAACACAAAGTAATTTCTTTTTTACATAACAACTTTTCAATCCAAGAAACATCAAGACCATTTTGCCTAAATGCTTCCTACACCATCTTCTTTTCACAATCATCTTCATGACAAAGTTCTCCCACAAACTTGAGGAACATTAAGGGATCATGACAACTCTTTTATGCAATGTAGATTAATATGCTCTAGGTATGATGCAAGTAGCTATGAAATCAAACATTGGAAACAAGCAACAAGAGAATCCCATACTTCTCTCTATAGTAGCCCCTTTACCTATTCAAGTCTTAGGAGTCCACTATAATATTTCCAGCTTAAACACATTATAATCATCTAGAGAATACAAGGAAATAATCCAAGGAGAGAATCCCATACTTCTCTCTATAGTAGCCCCTTTACCTATTCAAGTCTCAAGAGTCCACTATAATCTTTCCAACTTAAACACACTACAAGCATCCAAAGAATACAAGGAGAGAATCCCATACTTCTCTCTTATAATGGCCCACTTTACCTACTCAAGTCTCAGAAGATCACTATAATATTTTCAAATTAAACACACTACAAGAATCCAAAGATTTAAGAAGAGAATCCCATACTTCTCTCTTACAATGGCCCCCTTTACCTATTGAAATCTCAGGAGATCATTACAATCTTTTCAACTTAAACACTGCAAGCATCCAAAGATACAAGGAGAGAATCCCATACTTCTCTCTTATAATGGCCCCCTTTACCTACTCAAGTTTTAGGAGACCACTATAATTTCACATCCAAAATAAACATTCACAACAAAGAACCCATTTATATTTTACTTTGGAAAACATCCAAAAATAATATAAGGCACTAGCTTCTCTAATTGATAAAACTTTAATAATTCTTTAAGCCCCCATACTTAATTCTTTTCTTATGAATCCAAAAAGAACCTTTAAACAACTTTTACTAACCATTTTTCCAAAGCAAAAGTTTTCTCCAAAAGAATACAACAACTATAACATCCTTCACTTTTCATTATCCACAACAATGATTCCCAAGAGAGCATTATATCTAAATCATCTTTAAGAAACTAAAACCTTTTATAATAATAAAATACGTAAAGGCATTAACTAAAGCATCTACACATTCCAAAAACCTTTAACCTAATACAAACATGAGCCCAAAAAGGAATATTAAACATAATTTTCCAAACACATAGGAGGCAATCATTGGTTGAGGATAAGAACCTCTCCTAAAGCACTCGAATCAGCTTGAATTAACATGCACCAAGCATAATTTTAAATGAACAACTCAAAATGCCATGCATCAAAGGATAAAAAGCAACCAAGGGAGGTATAAATCAAGTGGAAGCCCCTATAGGAGACACTAAAGGTTTATAGGGTAACTCCAATGTTACCCGAGCCAACTCATGATCCACAACACAAGGATGAAGTAGATACTATGCTCATAAATAAAAAGGACAAACTACCTAACTAGAATTTGATGGACAAACTCAACAAGCAACACATACATTTATGTCCAACCAAGGAAATAACAATAAAATAACATACATAAAATTAGCACTACAAGAAGGTAAACTAGAGCCTACCTCTTATCACCAAGCTTCCAAAACCAGTCCCTTGCATCCTCCAAGCTCCTTGATTTCCTTCACTTCCTAGAGACCCTCGAAATAATCCATCGAGTCTCTCAAATAACAATCCAAATCCTTCTTGGATTTGATGACCACCATTGTAAATGTGCTCCAACTTGATGGTATGTTTCGAAGAGCACTACCAAGACTAATCGAGGCCAAGCAAGGAAGTTATGGATCGTGCAATTTAATGAAGCCAAAATAACTTCCTCATGCAAATATAATAATTAAGTTTCCAATATTAGAAACTTTTGGATTAATTTATCCTTTAATACCTTTTCTTTAGTTATTAAGCATGGCTTATAAAAGCAAACCAAATAATTAATTACAACAATTAATCCAAGATAGAATTGCTCTTTAACATTGTGGAAGGACCAATTACTTGTTAATTAATACCATAAGTCAATATGAATTATTAACATTGGAATTAATATTAAGCATTAATGATATTACCCCTATTAATGCTTTTATTGACCAACCACTTAATCCAAAATCTCCAACACAATCAAGACAAGGATTTACCATTCCAAATTGTACAACATTGCTTTATCTTTAAGTAGATGACTTTTTAAGATAACTAAAATGTTATCTCCATAATAATAAAGATGACTCCCTTCTTAAAATGATATGCTGGTCCAATGTTGTATTTATCAAATCAAGCACACATGCAATGCATCTACATGAAGGTAATATTTACCTTAGAGCTATCAATGAACAAGTCATCACCATCATTTCCTAAAATATCTCTCAACTCAGGTGGTTCACCCATATAAATCCACCAGTGAGAGTACTTCATCCTGCACCCACAAATACATTAGCAATACCATATTCCAAGTGAAAAGTGCAATTACCCAATCATATTGACATCATAAAATAAAGCTATGCATTAGACATCCACACCAATACATAATTCATTATCAATAATGAGTCTTGCCAAGGAGGGTTGTTACACATAGAAAATGATGGTAATGATCTTTAAGGATGTTGAAATCCACATACCAAAAAATATCTCCATTATTTTTATATGGGATTCAAGTTTTATATGACATCATGAATGATTAGATATTCATGAATAAGCTATCACATCTTGAAGCACATCCTAAATTATTTTTTTGTATACCTCTAAAAGACTAAAAATCCATTGCAACTATCACAAATACAATTGCATATCCTAGAAAATTACACCATAGATTTTGACTGTATAGAATATGGTAAATTATACCCTCAAACTAGGGCAATAGGGATTGAGGGCCATTAGAACAACATATGTCACCACATGAGCTCAAAAACCATGCAATTTGAAAAATGGATTTTAAGTCCTTTTATATACAAAAGTTCTACCTTAATAGCCCTCAAAAATATAAAAATTATCCTTATAAATCTAAAAGAGCAATAACCAATCCCAATTTTTCACTTGGCACAAACTCATTCTTTAGTGACAACCACTCATATTAGACCACTTGGCCACCTGTAGTTAGTTGGAATCCTACCATTTGCTACATCGTTATTGGCTAGAAGGGTATATATGTGTACAATTTTGATTACATGGCACCCTTAGATGCCTCATCAAACACCACACCAACCAAATTTTAGTTAAATTGATTTAAAAAATCCATAGTCAGAATCGAACCCTTTTCTCTTGTAAGCTATAAACATTATATTAACCAATATGCCCATCATGCATTCACAAACAAAGTCTCTATGCTAGTAACAAAAGTTATTTTTCATAAGGATGCTTCTCTCCTGACCTTGATCCCTTTACCTCTAGCCCATCAATGCTTAGCAATTGTGAGCCAACCATTTGAGTGTTGCTCCTTCTATGACAAAAGTCTTCCTGGCCTCCTTGAAGAGCATAGGGAATGCCATTAAAAAATGTAGCTCCACCATCTAGGCTAATGGTGAGTCACATTCCTTCCTTTCATTAGAAAAAAAAAGGGATGTGAGGAGCCTCAAATTTGAAACCGTCTATCCCATGCATCCTATCATCATTTATCCTAGCCAATGTAGCATTGTCATGATAATATAGAATTGACCAATCTCTATCATGATAAAGGGTTCAAGCATCGATAAATTTTATCCCATGCGTCCTATCATCAATTCATCTAGACAATAAAGCATTTTCATGATATAGAATGGACCAATATCTATCATGTTAGAGGGTTCAAGCATCAAATAAAGTTCCAAGGGTATGTAGGAAAGGCACATATGCAACACATAATTTGAATTCAAAATATTTAGTGCCAAATTCAAATACAAAATTCTCCTATCACATGTTAATGAAGAAGGAAACACACATTTCTCCTATCACATGGCAATGAATAAGGAAGGTACCAAAAACAAATCAAAATTGTAAACCATATATCATGATTACCCTAAAAAATGAAGATAGCAAATTTTCAAAGACCATTGAAAAAATAAATAGTATGCAATGGAATAATATGCCTTCTTTGTTTCATATATCTAATGCACTTATGAAACTTTAAAGATTAATTCATTTTGAATCTTTTAAGAATGATCAGATGCTCAAAGTTAATATTTTGTATGACTAGGTTAAGCTTCTTCTTACCTACTCTAATACCATGTTGGAATTCACACATATTTCCATAAATGAATAGAAGCAATGAAATATTATATAGAAAGCATAAATAAAGTATATAAAAGAAAAATATATAGTGGGCACCACCATAAATAATCACTAAATTATCCATAGATCAAAATCATAACACTCCAATACAATAGATGGAGTGGTGGGGGGTATTTATACTAATACCAAAATCCTAATTACATATATAAGTTTAACCAAAACTGACATAATAAGAGGATTTTAAGGTTAATTATAATTTTATAATGCGGTTTTAACTATAACAAGGTTATCTATAGACCATAGGGTCTACATAATAAAATATTATAATAAGTTAAATACACTGTAAAATGATTGTGTTAGGCCTATCCAAGATTACATTATATAATGCTAGCTTGCCAAAAGTCAAATTACACTTTCACCAACTCTAGGTTCAAGGTGAATTGTATGCTTAATGATTTTTCTATAATATACCTTGATGTCTTAATACCCAATACAATAACATCACTATTCTTTAACATAATTTTTTGGACATGATAATCTTTTCCTACGTGCATTATTTCCCCAACAACAAATCTTTAACTTCAATAATATCAATTGGTTGGTAAGATGAAGGCTTTACCTTGATGTTTAAAGTTTTAGTGCTATTGTCTAAATAAATAAACTTTATAAGGTGGTTCGGTGTCTATGAAATTGGTTGGTCTTCATGTGGATTACACCATATTTAATATTATCTTCATATTCATTTTGACCTTCAATATGCTAGCCTCTTTGATCAAATATGGATCAAACCATCTTTAATATTGTCCTCATATTCAGTTTGACCTTCAATATGTTAGTCTCTTTGATCAAATGTGGATCACACCATCTTTAATACTATCTTTATATTCTTTTTGACCTTCAATATGCTAGCCTCTTTGATTATAAATTCAATGATTAGTTCATCATTATTAAACACCTCTCAATAGTCCAAGTTATCATGGATGGTCAATCTATTTTTTTTTCAATTAGTTATATGGGATTGAAATAGGTCCCACCCGTATTACATCATCACCACATAGTGGTATTACAAAAAAGCTTGGATATTTTCCATGTATCATTTTTCAAGATTCGAACCTAAGTCTCCTCCTTAAACATTGAGGAATATAACCGGTTGAGCTAATGCCACTTTGATAATGATGGTCAATCTAAAAATGACTTCTAGATCTTTTGGTTTTTCCATGTATCTATTATTGAATCAAATCTTATAGTGATAGAAGTTAATTCATAAAACTTCATGTTTTGCTCTCTAGGCATTATAACAATTTGATATGTGTTAAAATATTTGAGTAGATCCCACACTCGATATTTATATTCTTTCAATTGCTTATTATTGGTAGCACATAATAAATTTACTTGATTGACAACCAACTCTAAATCATCAAATATTTTTAAATCTTAATACTAAGTTTTTCTACTTTTCTTAGCCCAACACACAATGCTTCATAATCTATGATATTATTTATGTAATTAAAGAGTAATATACATGCACAACTATTTTGCTTATCCTATGGACTTGTGAACTGTATGCCTATGCCTACCCCATATTTGGTTCTAACCCCATCAAAGTGCATTGTCCATACTCTCTTAGACCCTTGCGCTTGTTTACTAGATGGGGTAGAATTTTGGTGGGAATTTTAGTTCAATTTCTTCAAATGTTCCACCTAGATTATCCTCTTTGCATTGCAAAATTCTAATCATCAGATCCCATTAGAAATGAGTTCGCCATCATTAAATTCTTCATCTATAAATTCAAGTAGATTATTCCATTTAACACTCCCATCCTCCTCTAGCTTGTGCAAGAGATAATTACAAGGGTGTTATAAAATTAATTGATATCATAATTTAACATCATATACTTGATTTTATATTTGTTTTTTTTGTCAATAATATATTAGTTTTATATTAAATGAATATTTATTTATTAACTTTATTATAATAAACTTAGAAGGTGAAGATGGTTCTAAAGCGCCTTTGTCAATTGTTAGAGTTTTGGGGAGATGCCCCATGTAACATGCAAACCCCAAAGGGATATTATAGTGATTAATAAACTATAACATTAGCTCTAATAGCTGCTTAAGCCTAGCTTAATATTTTTTTATTTTTTAGATATAAAGTTTCTTCCTTGGTTTTTATATTGAGAACTTTGTACTATAACTTTTTAGATTTTTTGACATTTTATTTCTAGGGAATTATTAACCCAAAAACATCACTCTAGGGCTATTTTGGAGGGAAAACTCCTAGAGGCAATACTTTTTGAATAGGGAAGCATTTTGAGCCCTTTTTTCAAATTGTATAAGTTATTTAGATCTTTGCATTAGGTGTATTTATTCAAGGACATACTACAAGTGGGGGGATGTCTCATTGTATGATTTTCTTTAAAGCCTATTGCCCTAATATCAAAAGGCATTTTTTTTTGAAGTTAGCAAAAAATCCCTTGCAGGGCTGCCTTGGTCTAAGAAAACATGACCAAGAGGTTCTACACTGTCAAAATCACTCGCGAGTTGCGTCCGGTCCTGATCGCACCAATATTATCAACTGGATTTTGGGTACCCAATGTATGTTTTGTAGGATGGAGATTCGAACCAAGGACCTCCCTTGGAGGATTTCCCTACCCTCTTCAACTATACCTACAACACGTGGGTGTCAAAAGGGAAAATTTATATGTTTTGCTATTAGAATTTTTGGCGTACATTTATGGGAGATATAGTTAGATTTGTGACAACTGTTACAACTTTTTATTCTTTTAGAGGTCTCGAAGAAAAGGTTTTAGAATATTCTTTAGTCAATCACTCTTCCTACTTTGGGATATTAATTCAAATTATTCATGAAGATCTAATATTTCATGATCTCTTCTTTATTATATTCTTTGTCAAAACACTCTTAGGATTTTGTAATGGTTCTTTTCATCAATAGTTCCATGTAAAGAATCTTTGGTAATGGAAATTAGGTGGTCTAAGGGTAAGTCAAAGTTTTCAAATAAGGTGATGCATGAAGGTAAAGCTATAGTTCCAAGTCTTATCTTATGTAACTATAGAAGATTGAAGTAGATTCTCTTTAGAGGGAGTACTCTTGATTTCTCTTCCTCATGTGGATTTTTAGCAAAAAAATTCTTTGGATATGTGGAGCATTTGATAGTGGTAATGATGACTATGGGTTAGCCTAAAGAGATCCTTTTATAGAGGTACTTTTGTATCAATAGATTTCCATATGATGAGGGGGATAAAAATGAGTCTTCCTCAATTGTAGAGGCCCACTAGAGCATCCATTATGGGGATAAGATATTATTATTACTAACGTCTTCTCTCTTTGACCCCTCAATTCAGATTATGAGGGGGTGCTGAAAGTGTAATTTGAATTTTGGTCAAGGTTGACATTATATGATGTAACTTGTATAGGGCTATGGGCAATCATTGTATAATTGTACTTAATTTATTATATTTTTTTAATATCTAAGCCATATGGGCTACCGTTAACCTTGTTATTGTTAAACCCACATTATAACTTATTTTTTAATAAGCTCCTTATAACTTGTTATTAACCTTAATCCCTATTGCTAAGCAATTTTTGATATTTTTGGTAATTTGTTAACCTTTGTTTTTTTCTTAATGTTGCCGTATTTTGTTTGATTTGTCAATTGCTCCTTGTTGAGTGGTAATTTTGGCCAATTGCAAAACCACACTCACCCTTAGGATTTTGATGACAAAACCCTCTCTTGCAAAGAAGTTAAAACAACACAACTTCTCCAAGGTTCCACTATATAAGCATTGCACATGTGTATTAGTAATCTCAAATGAAGATATATCAATTAAATGCTAGGAATACCTTAGTGATTGCAAGTAACTGTTAACAAGGGGCATGTGTTGGTTTATTTTATCATGCTATACTAATTATTGTTTATGAAACTTAAATAAATGCAATGTGAATTGACCATCATATGACCACGATGTAAAGCCTTAATTCCTTTTATCTTGAATGTTTTTAGGTAGATTTTATCTTCTTTTGATTAAGTAAATTTTAAACAAGTTTTACCTTGCATTAAACCCTACTTTAAGCATGAAGTAGAAGATTAAAACCTATCTCTAATATGAATTTCAAATGATGAAAGAATTCATTTTATGTTGCTTTAAACCTCAAGATGGAATAATCTGGATGACCAACTTTGTAGCTATAGTAGCCTTTGATATAATAAATAAATTATCCCATTTTGATGAAATTAATTTTCATAAAGAGCCAACAATTTATTACTTTAAAATAATGGCCTTAAAGTTTCATTATAAATTATCCCTCTTTAATGAAATCATAATTTTCATAAAAAATAAATAATTTAATGCTTTAAAACAATAACCTTTGATGTAATGTATAAACTACCTCTCTTTAACGAAATCAGAATTTTCATAAAGAGAGGCGCATTTATTGCTCCAAAAATGATAGCTTATGGAATGCCATAAAATTACCCCCCTTTAATGAAATCACAATTTTTATAAAGGAAAGTTCATTTATGCGTACAAATAAAAATGTAAAGCTGAAAAAATCTGATTTGCCTTCAAAATGTAAAAAAAATAAAATTCCAAAATTATAAAAATCCTTATAAAAAACAATTTTCAACAATTTTTATAAAATCGAAATGACTTCGGAATGAATTCGAATTTATTTTGGATGAAAGGTTAAAACTCAATCTTCACACTCATGTATTTATTTTTGTCATTTTATTTTTTTTAGATTTTTATTTTAATCCTTTAAAAAAAATTTGTAAAATGAAGGGTTAAAAAAATATAATAAAATCTGGAAATGGAAATAAAATGAAAAAAATCCAAAAAAACAAAAAAAATAATAGCAGTTTCATGCTACCCTATAATGCAAAACACGAGATAAGAACATAACCCAACCTGACCGGAACTGCATTTACACATTCCTACAAGTCAAATGCAATCTTTTAAGGAACAAAAGGACTTCTCTATTTTCAAATATTCAACAATGCAACCATAAAATGCATTTAAAATTACCTATACATCTCAAAACCAAAAACAATAAAATGACATTAAACCCAAAATATTAAAAAATGATTCTCTTCTTATTTTGCTCACAAGCTGCAGAAATCTTGCTAACAAATTTACATTAGAACAACGAAAATTTCTGTATACATCCTCTCTCCAGCAGCGTATGACCCCTCCCAAGAAGAACCAGCCCTCTGTCCCTCTTTCAATAGCGAATTTTTTCCTTCTGTTTCTCTTCATTTTCCTTTTGCTGGCCCTGTCTTTTCTGTTTCTTCATTTTCTTAATATTCCTATTTTCTTTGGTTTCTTTTCGCTGTATTTAGCCTTGTAACACTTTTTTTTTTAATGCTCAAATTCCAGAGGATGTTCTTTCTAACCTCATGACACATCATTTCCTAGGGCTCGTTCATTTTCTCTGTAGAGTGCCTTTTTTAATTTTTATTTTATTCATCCTTCCGTAGGTAATGCTCCATAACAAAAATCCATTTTGTGTAATGCCTTGGTTGTATCTGTGCCAAAACAAACACATGTATGTGGCTATCTTTATTCTACTCGACCTTGTGATCCACATGGCAAAGAACATTAACCTCTAACTTTAATCCTCATTACACATGAGTGTAATTTCGCGTGTTCAATTTGGGATTGATCTGCTGCTGTTTTCAGCATATTATTCATTTCACCAAACTGCATCTACATTACAACTTCCATTACTACCGTATGTTCTAGTACTTGATGCTGGATATTCCTCAGCTACCTTCATTGGAAATCACACACCTATCGCAAATCCATCGATCATCAATGCCACGGTGTCCGAAATTTCCCGGTCTCGAAAGATCCATGCCAGCTCCGTCTATATCCACTGTCACGTCCCCCTCTAACATCACCATGTTTGTGTATGACGCTATTTGTTGTTCTATTATCATCGGAGCCTATCATCATGCACCCATCTATGATATTGCAGTGGGCCCCATCATCGATATTGTAGGCGTGATATAGTACAAGTCGTTGATGGTCCTGATATTTACCTTCGGAAAGCGAATCCTTGCCATCTACACTGCTATGTCTGAGTTGTCGTTTATCTGCAACACAATGGAGGGCAAGTTAGTTCTAATATTGACACCAAAACATTAAGTCACATGGAACAAAATCATAACATCCCCATACTTATATTAAAAAAAAAAAATACATAGAGCACTATTAAATAACTAGGAAATGCTAATTTTTTTTTCTCATTTTATATATATATATATATATTATTTTCATTTTTTTATTTGGTTATTGTGAGAAACCCTTAATGACCGACGTACGGGGTTGAGAGTCTCCATCTACCATATAAAGCCCATAAGTTACTGAGTCTGACCAAATTCCCAATGAGGACTTCTATGTTGGCTAGTACAAATCCCTCATTTAACTTTTTGAAGTCTTTATGATGCTATTTGAGTTGCCTAAGTTTGTGCTTGACTGCTAATTAAATCTCTAGTTGTGAAATGGTTTGATTATATGGACTTAAAGAACTTCAAGGTTCGAAAAAAAATCCTCATTTTATATGACCAAAAATAAAGTCATGTCGATCACTCTCAAGTTGAGAGAGTTTGACCCAATCATCGATGAAAAACTAGAGAAACATGAGATTGATTCAACTAATATAATTCAAGTCATATGACCCTAAGGGATACTTCAAGAAGGAACAAGAAAATTAAGAGACAAATACATTCTTGGTTCATGATAACAAAACTTACCCCAACCAAGATGGAAGAGCCCCATGGATATGAATATGAAATCCAAGATTGATATAAACACCACTAGAGTGGTATGCCTTGTATGTTGATGCAAATAAGAATGGTGTGTTGGACCCTAACCATAAGATAAATTGTTAGGCAAGAAGTGCCCTTGTGATGCATGGCTACACCAAGAACATGATAATTACATGGTAAAGGATGAGATATGAGATAGGAAATATGAAAGGTCTTATACATCATGGGTCATTTGATGCTTAATTTTTAAGTATATGAGATAAAAAGAATAAGAAGTCATCAAAGAACACAATAATAGTTGTAGAGTCTCTCATTGGTCCATACATAACCTTATCCACTACTTCATCTACATTAGCAATGATCAACAATGTATTTCAAGAAACAACCAAGGAGTCCATAGAAAAGAGGGAGAATATCCCATACAAGATTGATTTTATAAAATATAGCTACAAGAATAGAAATGACAAGTGTAGATCCAAGTGAAGATATGATAATACTAGAAGAAGAAGAAATTCCAGCCAAAGGTGCTATCACAAAAACCATTGACATTAAAATAAATTATATTCTTGTTTCTATTATCAAGACGAATCTCCTACCCCTTACTCTCCTACTTCCTTATTCCCTACTTCTCCCTCTCTTCCTACTTCTTGAGTCCCAACTAATTTTGCTACACTTACTTCCTCTTATACAAGTATAGTCATTGGTTCTCTAGGAGGTACACTAGATCTCACTTTTGGTCAAGTCTTTGATGTCTCCACCTCATCCATCACATCATTTCCATCATCCATGATTGAAGTCACCACCACTAGTCCATTGGTATCATATTCTAACAATCCATCCTCATCTCCATTTTTTTTCTACTATCCTTATTACTGACACAAATTATTATAAAAGTGTCAACAACCACTTCACCATTCATCTATATCTCCACTCAATTCACCCCACCAACCATGTCATCATGTCTACCTCATCCACCAAGTGTATGAATTCAATGGCCTCTTGGAGGGACAATAATATCCCAAGCATATGCTTTCATGATTGAGTCTATCCATAACACTTAAGAACAATAAGATATTTTAGGATCAAGCCAAATGTATGTATCATGAAATATTGATATGCTTGGAGTGAGGGACACACAAGAATCAATGGAATTATTTCAAGATAATGAGATAAAAATCAAAGAAGAGTTCATAAAAATGAAGAAACAAAATCCTAATGTGCCAATGGTCTTGCGATCACAAGTAGCAAAGGGTGATAAAAATATCATCATTGTAGAAACTTTAAGGGTAGATCCAACTAGGCTCTCCACAACCTTAATCGACTTTGTTACCAAAATATATAAGCTAGATCTCACCCAAACTAATCCATATCAAATGATACGTTTTCAAATCATTGTCATTTGGAAAAATAATAAAATATGGTGAACTAGTGAAGGAGAATGAGGTCAATAGGAAGCTATTGTAGGAAAAAGCACAAACAAGGACTCAATTAATGTTAGAAAAGTAACAACTTCAACAAGAAATAAAAGCACTAAAGAAGGATGCAATCAAGGAATCAAGTTACAAAAATAAGTAGAGAAGCTACAAAGTAAACTCATTGAAAATGAAAAATAAAGAAATTAGATAGTGGACCTTCCGATACAACTTGTTCAAGGTTAAATTCAAGTTAACAACTTGAACAAGAGAGTAAATATTTAGTGCTATAAGTGGAGCAATTACAAGTTGCATCTCAAAATAAGGATCAAGAAATTACTTGGCTTCAAAAATAGAATGAACAACTCAAGAGAAGGCAATAGAAGAGAAAGGGAACACATCATATATTGAATAAGTAAAGTTTTTATGGAATATTGGTTGAGCAAAAAATAACTTTACACACTTCGCTTTACTTCAATATTTCATATTTAAATAAAATAGATCACAGGAGGTGAACTATCATGTGGGTGACCTTTCATGTTCAAGATGAATCAAACTAAAATATCAACTACTCCAACCTCCCATGAGGTGCAATAATGATAATATAATAATTACTTAACATCCCATTTATTATATTATTTGGTATACAAAGAGAGTTGTAAAAAAATTAATTTGACATGTGAAAGTGCCTTTGTGAAAACATCCACAAGCTATTTTTTGGTGGGAATGTACTGGAGCTAAATTTGGTGATTCTGAAATTGTTCTTGAATGAAATGACTCTAAGTGTAGATACCTAAAATGCATTATCCCGAGGAAACTCCTAAAGAACTTCCTTTCCAAACCACACAATCCACTTTGAGCTGCCTTAGGGCTAAATCCATGGATTTCTCCAACGATAGGCAATTTCATCCATGAGAGGCATAACCATATCGATCTAAGATGCTCACGTGTTCTTGAATGTCTCAACCCAAGATGATCACACAAAATAAAAAACAAAAAAATTAAAAGGTAGGTAAACTACCTGTCAGTGGTGTGCACAGGCCAGAACGCCACACCTAACTTCACACCGATGTCAATCAACCTACAGGTAATAATCAACCTAGCACCTACAGTCACCTATTGGTAACAAATCAGACTACCCCTGATTGATCCCCCTCTCTCACCTACCTTCTTTCAAGAAGCTATAAATTGACACCCCCTATGCAAAATGGATCTCAAATTTTAAATTACTCACTATGAAGTACTATCAAGAATCTGCTAGGTCCTCATGCTACAAATGAGATGCTACTGGATTGCCACCAAGTATTTGATACCTCATTCACCTCCCTCGCTTAATCACACCTTGCTCTACTAGTCTTTGGCACCTATTTCATTGTCTTCTCATGCATAATCGATCTCCCAGAAACCTTTGCTCTTTGCTCCAAGCTCTACCTAAAATTGGTTACATCGAGGCACAACTTACGACAATGACCATATCATCTTGAGATATTCCACATATGAAACCATCTCGACCTGATATGGTCTCAATAAACCAGTGACGTGACAAGTTTTAATTACATTTTCACCTATATATTTATCTTCATGTGAATTTTAGCATGAGATCCTTCATATTCCAGGCATTTTACTGCTTTATATTTTATTTCACATTTTTAGGTCTGATACGGGTCCAACCATGGTGGACCTCGCATATGCTATTGATTCGTTTGTTGTTTCCCTTTTGTGTGTAGGTGATAGTACTCGAGGATAATGAAAAATTCTAGATCTGATCCAACATGGCAATTGAAAGAAAACCTACTCCCCAAATGATGTGCTGGTACAAAAATATCAAGATTACACCTAGAGATATTCTTTGTGGAGGAAAAAGGAAATCATACCCCCTTTTTTAATTCTTGTATCATTCATAAAAATCCTCTCAAGAGGATTCTCTGTAACACTGAAAAATACAAATATATAAAAATATATTTTTATTGCTTTAATTTTATTCATTTGTATGGTGCAATTTTTATCCTTCACTAAGCTTTAATGTGCTTTGTTATTTCATGAAAGACTGGATTCATGACTAGTTTTAAAACACTTTGATTGTCGTAATTCAATAGTGTTAGTCAATTTTTACTTACACCCATATTTCATAGTATGCTACATAACCATATCACTTCACACATAGCTACTCATGCAATGCAATAATATATATTTGTGGATGATAATGCCATTGCATGTTATTTTTTTCTTTGCAACAAGACATGTCTAGATCCTATATGAAACTCATATTCATATGTTAATCTCCTATCATCTATAAATTTGGCATAATCTAAGCTTGTGTATCCTTATAGGAAAAATTCATCATTTTTCTTATACTCCTGGCCATATTCTATTGTACCACTGACATAATGTAGTATCCTCTTTACTTCCTTTAAATGAATCACCTTAGGTTCTTGCACAAACCTCAAAAGACAACTTATAGAAAAGCTGATATTAGGCTTGGTATTTGTTAGGTATATGAGACTCTCATTTAGCTAATTATAAATAGTACCAAATACCTAAGGTAACATTTCATATCTAGATATTTGTAAGCCTTACTCCATTGGTGTTACCTTTGGTTTACAATCTATCATCATACTTCATATATGAGATCATAATGCAATTATTTATTTTCCATACTTCCAATCCAAGATAATAATACAAAAGTACCAGATTTGTCATGTCAAATCAAAATTTCAAGTTATTCTTCACAATATTTATAGATAATCTAAACTACTAGTGATGATTAGATCATCAATATACAACACAAGTATCACTATCAAAAATTCAAATTTCCTAAGATATATATTTTCATAAGAGGGACTTCTAGTAAAACAATGCTGCAATAGATGATCATCAATTTTGATGTACCAGTCTTTAGGATCCGAATTCAATCCATATAATGAATTGTTTAGTCTACAAATATTTTGATGTTGTTTATTGACAACAAAACCTTTAGGTGATGTCATGTATACCTCTTCTTTGAGATCACCATTAAAGAAGACACTCTTGATATTCATTTTCTAAAGTTTCCAATCAAACTATATTGCTAGTGCATAGAGTACACAAATGATGGTAGTCTTCTCTATGGGTGCAAATATCTCTACATAATAAATTCCTTCCTTTTGTATGTAACCCTTTATAATGATCCATACCTTATATTTATCATTAGATCCACCTACCTTATATTTAATTTAGAAGACCCAATTGCAACCTATGGGCTTATTTCCTTTTGTCAAATCAACAAGATCCCATATTTTGTTCATCACTAGAGATGTATATTCTACATCCATAGCTTCCTTCCACTATAGCAAACTAAGTGCATCCTTCACTGATCCTGGTTCTCAATTTTCTATTACTAAAGTTATCAAACCTAGATTTAATTCTTGTCATTTACTACTATGCATATGTGGTTGTTTGGAAGTGAGGTTAGGTAGTGGGTCAAGTCTAGCATCTCTAATGGTACTAGTATTCCATTTTGAAGTCTATCTTTGTTGTTATAGAGAAACTGCTATAGGTTAATCAACAACTTTTGGAACTGTTGAGTGTATATTTTGCCCAATTACAAAATACCACCACATGCAGAGTATTGAATAGAAAACTCTCTCTTGAAAAGAAACCAAATGACAAACATTCAACTTCTCCAAGGTTCTGGTAAAATATCTAAAATATTACAATAATGCCATAAATAATTCAATAATGCATGTGACCATAAACAAGGGGCATTTGCTGGTTCTAAACAATGCTTAGTGATTGAAAGATCTAACTAAAAAGCAAATGTAAAATAAAAGCAGTTCTTTTTAGGGTTTTTTAAATTGGTGCTACCCTGAATCCCTGTTAGTAAAGTATTTTATCTTCATTTAAAAGGTTTCAAATGATAAAATGTGGAATTGTCCACCTCATTTTAATTCCCAAGACTTTAAGATGAAGTAAATTTTAGATAGTGGGTTCATTTTATCTTCCTTGTGTTGATGCCACTACCCTAAAAGTGGTTAGTAGAAGTTAGCATGTTAGCAATGTTAGTTTTCATTTCTTATCTTAACTTAATGTGAAATTGTAGGTTAGTATCCCTCCTAAACCATGTATTTTATCTGAAAGTTTAGATAAATGACATTTGGAGGTGCATCAATTCTAAAAAATGACCAGAATGGAAACAACTTGAAAGCTTAACAATTTTGGAAATGGACCAGAATAGAAATGAAACTAAAAGGAAATTAGCAAAAATTTTGGAAAAGGACCAGAATGGAAATAAAAGAAAATGAAATTTTGGATGGACCAGAATGGAATGATTGAGTGCTTGAAATAAAATGAACTTAAAAAATAAATAAATAAAAATGCAAATTTGGTTAGCTGAAAAAGTCAAATTCTGAATTAGTTTAGCAAGCTCCTCCTTGGAAAATCCTAAGTTATGAGGTAATCATAAAACAACCTAAATTAATGGACCTTCAACATAAGCACAATACCATTAAATCAAGTGCGAGACTCAAAGGAAACATAGAGAAATTGCATCATATTGACCTTCGCCTATTGCAACCCATTTCATGGCATAAGACAATGGCTAGAAGTCACTAAAATGTAGAAATGATAAGACACTAAAAATGTTAGTTTTATGATAAAAACCCTCCTTTTGATTTTGCTCACAAAAGTTTGCTACTCTTTCAAAATTTGAAAAAAATGCTCTTTCTTATTGCTTTTCGGAATGTTACATCATTTCCAGCCCCCCCTCTAAAAAGGTAGGATAGCAAGGTATAAATAATGCTTAGAAGTCCTTTCGCTTCAGCTTCTTTCACAATAAAAATAATGAATGGATATAAGAAAATAATCCATCATCATTTTTTGTGATTTAATACAATAAAAATAACACTTCTAAACATTTTTTTTAAACAATAATAAAACCAAAAAAACATAGCCTTGCATGACTCCTTATGTCTCCCCTTTCTCTTATCACATAAGCATTCTACCCAAGAACACCCCTTTGCATCCATCAAAAACGAATGATAAAAACATTTAACTATACCTTATAACCCCTACGATTTTTAAACCTCCTTTAAAACATTGAATGTAATCAAACCACATTCACATAGATTAAAATAAGGCAGGCCAATCTTATTCAACGAAATTTCATTGTTGCTCTTCAAAATCAAGACCCGATGGTATCTTTCCAAAGCCATACCAACGTGCCCAAGGATTGGGATGGCATCCCCCATCCTAGGCACTTTGGTTTCCATATAACCAAGTAATGCCATCATGCTACCTATGCAACCATAGCGCTGTCAAACTTACGTCGTCATGGTGTTGCCATCGACGCAGCCATGGCACTATCAATCTCACATTGCCATGGTGCTACCATCGATCTACGTAGCCATGGCACTGTTACTTTGTTGAGCTCTTTACTCTCCTATTAAAACTGCCATTATGTTGTCGAGCTCCTTACTCTCGCACTCACGTTGCAATTACACCAGCGTAATAAAACAAACACAACACAAAAAACTCTCCATGCTTTCAAGGCAGGCATTTAACTCCATTTATTAGGGTTACGAGTTGCCCTAATAATGCTTCTCTGTCCTTGCTCGACGACATGCCTCTGTCTTTCAACCGTTTCACTATCAAATCCAACGTCTTACATGTTGTTTCGATGTCAAATTAGGGTT
The DNA here is from genome assembly GCA_028583015.1 of Wollemia nobilis. NCBI lineage: Eukaryota > Viridiplantae > Streptophyta > Pinopsida > Araucariales > Araucariaceae > Wollemia > Wollemia nobilis. Next base: position 5,952,039 of record JAQPPZ010016858.1, on the reverse strand, counting down.
TGCCTTATGTGTTATCCTCCTGAAACCCTAACGTTGTCTTTGGACCGCTTCTTCCTTTTTGGTGTTACTCCATGAAGTCTCACGCTGCCATAGCATAGAAATTTTTTGAAATAGCCACCATCGCCTTCTCCTGCAATCAAACACAATATGATTAAACATTACCTTACCCTAAATATTATTAGCACATCCTTTGTAAAGTATATTATAATAATATTATTATATACAATATAATAATATTATTATAATAATAACATTTTAGAACATTATAATATAATCATAATAATATTACTATTATGTACCTAATATAATTAATGCAATTATATTAGATAGATAATAGCATATTATTTTCTATCTCAATTTCTTTGTACATTTTGCATTCTCTTATTGTTTTAGGTAATATTTTGGTCAAGCCTTGCTTTGTTAAACACATTCCATCACATTAGACAGTATGAAGAACATTAAAATCTATTTATCAAAATGGATTTTAATTAATCTAGAGCATTAATGCCTAGATTAATTAATCATTTAAATATCAAATAACCAAAGCAATTAAAATCATTTTAATAAAACGGTCAAACATCACTATTATTGTAAGCCAAAGAAAACCAAAAACCTTTAATACCAAAACATGACAAGTGGGTCCCCAAGAAGTTTGGGGTGGTTGTGGAAACTCCATGACAAATGGCGACTCTACTGGGAAATGCTCCTGAGCATTTTAGTGAGAACCCAAAAAGAAAATCTGAAAACACACTCCAAACCAGAAAGCAACAAGCATCAACAAATGCATGAATAATGTCAATAGACTCATAAGAATAGCAAAATATTAGAATCATGCAATATTAGCTCTGTGTGTGTGAAGCACTCCACACCTTATTATTTGCAACTTTTCCACATTGCATCACCAATTTTACCTGACTAGAATTATTGCAATGAATATGGAGGGCTTTGAGGGTAAAAATTTTTATAGCATGGGCAACACATTCTATGGTGGCTTGAGCAAACATCTCAAAAATGTCTAACCATATTAGGATCAAATGTGTGTGCGATGAATTTATTGACCAGATCTAGGGCTTGGTTATGAGCCGTCATCATCAAGGACTAGTGTGTGCAAGTGGACCTTAGAGCTTTGTGGAATTGGATTCTCAACCAAAGTGTGATGAGAATACAACCCTATCCTTTACTGCTCTCATATTTGACCAAAAAAATAAAACCGGTTATGGATGAGGTCATTAGACTAATCTAATCCTCATGGTGAACATAAATCTCAACCTTACGAGAGTCATGTCACCAGGCATGAGTGTAATCCACTGCCAGTCAAGCGTCTATAGCCTCGGTGGAAGTTAACCCCATACTCCAGTCCTCTTTGCTTGGCTTTGCTCTCTATATATATTTTTAAATAATTTTAGGGATGACTACCCATCCTTCTGAGGGGGCAAGTAGTATGATTCTTATAATTCAGTTTAGAGTTTTGGGAGATCAGATTCTCAACCAAGGTGTGATGAGAATTTGACCCTATCCTTACTACTCTGATTTGTAAATCATGCTAGTGGTGATAACCACTGTTTTATGAGCATAAATATTGTATTGATAAAAACCACTATTCATGGACTATGTGCAGGGTGGGATAGAACAAAATTACCTTTTTGCCTCACATCCCCATCCAAGTATGGTTTCATATTATTTTACCCAAGATGTTGGACATGGACAAAAATGTGATAGACCCAAGGCAACTTCGGCAACAACTTCCAAACCGAAGATCTTCTTAGTGTTCTTTATGCCTTTGATCCCAAGATAATTGGACATCACTTTCAGTGTTTGGGTTTAGCATATGGAGGTGGATTGGTCATGATGTTTATGTAATAAGAATGTGCCTTCCAGACATGGGTGGATGATATGAAAAATCAAAGACTTCATGCTTCATGAGTTGCAACCAATATTCACATGTTCAAGCCTTTTTGCCAAATGATTCCAATGTTTCACATCCTTTTAGTCTTGGTTGAAATTCGTATACACATAGGCTGACCTCTTACTTCTACAATCAAATCCAAAACTGGACAACCTTGACATACTAAAAACTCCTGAAATCAAAGAAACAAGATCAAATAAATAGGAAATAAAACTGACAAGACAAACAATCAAACAAGCTGATTAGTGTACATATAATACAATGAATCTACCCTTAGTCCTGAAAATAATGCTTTAAATGAAGGCCATTGATGGGTAAGGCCAAATATTTTCCATCCAGGGTTTTTAATCTAAAACTATTTTCACCTAGGACTTCGGATATTAGATAGGGTCCCAACGACAAGCAATCAAACTTTTCTTGTTCTCCTTTTTTCTCATGCCTTTTATCCCACAACAAAACTAAATCTAAAACTTTAAAGACTTTAATTTTGGACCGTTTATCAAACCACCTTATGATTATGTCTTGATGTTTGCTGAAATGGAGCATGGCTTCCTCCCTCTTCTCATCAAGATGCATTAGTTGGGTTAATCTGGTTTCAAGTTTATTATCAGTCCCAATATAGTATTTTATAAAATGTAAAGTTTGCAACTTAAGATTAGTGGGAAAAATAGGGTCTTTCCCATAGAATAAGTGATAAGGAGATGTCCCAATTGACTCCTTGCTTCTGGTCCTATTTCTATGCCAATCTCTAGGGTTCTTTTCAAGTAATTTTTTGATTATGCATAATAAATTTCTATTTGATGATTCTGCCAAACCATTGCCTTGGGCGAAATAATTGGAAGAAATTTTTAGACTCACCTTATTGTCGTATGCCCAATTTGTAAATTCTAAAGAGGAAAAGGCAGAACCGTTGTCACTTACTATGGAGTTAGGCATTCCAAAATGAGTGACTATGTTTTCATCTAGAAATCTAATCACAACCTCGGAGGTGGCATTATTAGTAGGTATAGCCTCTATCCACCTCATGTAGTAATCAGTAGCGATGAGGATGAACTTATGGGAATAAGACGAGTTAGGATTTATCACCCCAAAAAGTCTAATCCCCATTGTGCAAATGGTCTTGTCTCTACCACTGACTGCAATGATATTGCTGCATTCTACTCTTTGTTGACTGCCACTTGGCATATGTGACATGTTATTACATGTGCATGTGCGTATTTAAACAAGTGGGGCCAATAATACCCAACTCTAAGAATCTGGTGTGCTATCGCATTTTCTAACCCATGTCCAGTTCCATACTTACTATAGAAGTCTTTAAGTACTTAGGTTGCTTCCTCTTGAGTAATGCAACGAAGGAAAATTCTTTGGTACTCTTTATCATTAGCTAAATGAGAGTCTCATATATGTAACAAATACCAAGCATAATATCAACTTTTCTATAAGTTGTCTTTTGAGGTTTGTGCAAGAACCTAAGGTGAGTCATTTAAAGGAAGTAAAGAGGATACTACATTATGTCAATGGTACAATAGAATATGGCAAGGAGTATAAGATAAATGATGAATTTTTCCTATAAGGATACATAAGCTTAGATTATGCCAAATTTATAGATGATAGGAGATTAACATATGAATATGAGTTTCATATAGGATCTAGACATGTCTTGTTGCAAAGAAAGAAATAACATGCAATGGCATTATCATCCACAAATATAGATTATTGCATTGCATGAGTAGCTATGTGCGAAGTGATATGGTTATGTAGAATACTATGAAATATGGGTGTAAGTAAAAATTGACTAACACTATTGAATTACGAAAATCAAAGTGTTTTAAAACTAGTCATGAATCCTGTCTTTCATGAAAGAACAAAGCACATTAAAGCTTAGTGAAGGATAAAAATTGCACCATACAAATGAACAAAATTAAAACAATAAAAATATATTTTTATATATTTGTATTTTTCAGTGTGACAGAGAATCCTCTTGAGAGGATTTTTATGAATGATACAAAAATTAAAAAAGGGGGTATGATTTCCTTTTTTATCCACAAAGAATATCTCTAGGTGTAATCTTGATATTTTTGTACCAGCACATCATTTGGGGAGTAGGTTTTATTTCAATTGCCATGTTGGATCAGATCTAGATTTTTTCATTATCCTCGGGTCCTATCACCTACACACAAAAGGGAAATAACAAACGAATCAATAGCATATGCAAGGTCCACCATGGTTGGACCCGTATCAGACCTAAAAATGTGAAATAAAATATAAAGCAGTAAAATGCATGGAATATGAAGGATCTCATGCTAAAATTCACATGAAGATAAAGATATAGGTGAAAATGTAATTAAAACTTGTCACGTCACTAGTTTATTGAGACCATATCAGGTCGAGATGGTTTCATATGTGGACTATCTCAAGATGAGATGGTCGTTGTCGGAAGTTGTGCCTCGATGTAACCAATTCTAGGTAGAGCTTGGAGCAAAGAGCAAAGGTTTCTGGGAGATCGATTATGCATGAGAAGATAATGAAATAGGTGCCAAAGACTAGTAGAGCAAGGTGTGATTAAATAAGGGAGGTGAATGAGGTATCAAATCCTTGGTGGCAATCCAGTAGCATCTCATTGGTAGCATGAGGACCTAGCAGATTCTTGATAGCATTTCATAGTGAGTAATTTAAAAATTGAGATCCATTTTGCATAGGGGGTGTCAATTTATAGCTTCTTGAAAGAAGGTAGGTGAGAGAGGGGGATCAATCGGGGGTAGTCTGATTTGTTACCAATAGGTGACTGTAGGTGGTAGGTTGATTATTACCTATAGGTTGATTGACATTGGTGTGAAGTTAGGTGTGGCGTTCTGGCCTGTGCACATCACTGACAGGTAGTTTACCTACCTTTTAATTTTTTTGTTTTTTATTTTGTGTGATCATCTTGAGTGACTATGTTTTCCTCTAGAAATCTAATCACAACCTCGGAGGTGGCATTATTAGTAGGTATAGCCTTTGTCCACCTCGTGCAGTAATCAGTAGCGATGAGGATGAATTTATGGGAATAAGACGAGTTAGGATTTATCACCCTAAAAAAGTCTAATCCCCATTGTGCAAATGGTATCGTCTCTACCACTGACTGTAATGATATTGCTGCATTCCACTCTCTGTTGACTGTCACTTGGCATATGTGACATGTTATTACATGTGCATGTGCATCTTTAAACAAGTGGGGCCAATAATACCCAAATCTAAGAATTTGGTGTGCTATCGCGTTTTCTAACCCATGTCCACTTCCATACTTACTATAGAAGTCTTTGAGTACTTTTGTTGCTTCCTCTTGAGTAATGCAACGAAGGAAAATTCCTTCATGATTATTCTTGTATAACACACTAGATTTAATCCAAAATCTAGCTGATTTTGAACATAGTGACTTGCACTGAGTGGAATTCAAATGAGAAGGGTACTTACCATGCAATAAAAAATATACAATATCTATGTACCATTCCTCTGTAGTGATATCATTAACCTCATAGTTTTGGCACATTATTAAAGGGTCAATTTCTGCGATAGCCTTGAAAAAACCTTGTCCACGCACTATCTTCATGGATTTATCTCTAAGTCAAATTCTTGAAGGGTGGAAAGCCATTTCCCCCTTCTTTCACCTAGCTCACTCTGTAAGAACATGGAATTTACTGTAGGGTCAGGAACTATAGCAAAAAAATTACTATGCATAATGTAATGCCTAAATTTTTTAACAGTTTTAAACAAGGCATACATTTGCTTTTCTAGGATAGAATACCTCAGTTTTGCATCCTTCAAAGGAGAACTCAAAAAAGCTATAGGATTTTCAATGTTGTCTTCACTTTTCTGAGTTAACACACTTGCAAAAGAATGATCTGAAGCAACTGTGTAAACATAAAAAAATTTAGCATAGTCTGGACTAATGAGAACAAGGGCTTTGGAAATAACATCCTTGATGCTTGTGAAGGCATCCCTATTCTCACTGGTCCACTTTATCTGAACATATTTTTTTAGCATATCATTTAGGGGCTTGGCGATCTCACAAAGTTAATCTTACTGAAAAAGGACCTAAGTTCCTTTTTTCTATTGGGATGAGGAATATATCGGATAGTGGCTATCCGCTCTGGGTCTATAGCAATCCTATATTTCAAAATGACATGTCCTAACAACTTACCCTCTGTTACCCCAAAGATGCAATTTTTTGGATTTAGGGAAATTCCATGTTCCCTGCACCTTTGGAGCACTTTTCTCAAGTCTCTAACATGATCTTCCATCTTCTTGGAGAAGACAAGAATATCATCCACATAGACAATAATGCACTTACCAATGAGCCCCTTAAATAAAAAATCCATGGCTCTTTGGAAAGTGGCTTTAGCGTTCAACAAACCAAACGACATCCTCAGGTAGGTAAATGTTCCCCACTTCGTGGTGAAGGCTGTCTTCATCCTGTCATTTGTATGTATGAGAATTTAATTATATCCTAAGTATCCATCCAAGAATGACATCATTTCAAACCCATTTACCTTTTGAAGTATCTCGTCAATGGTGGGTAAAGGGTAATTGTATTTTTGACAAGTTTTGTTTAGATTTCTAAAATCTATGCACAACCAAATATCTCCACTCTTCTTCCTAACAGGGATAAGATTATCCACCCATATAGAATGCCTAATAGGGAAGATGATTTTGGCTTCCAGTAGCCTCTTCACTTCCTTCTCTATTAGGGGTTCTAGGATTTGTTTAACCGTTATTTACCTCTGTCTAAAAGGTTTGGAATCAGGCTTTAGAGGAATAGTATGCATGATTACATTATGGTCATAAGTTTTTAGCTCTTCATATCTCCAAGCTATGCAATAAATGTATTCTCATAAAACATGAGCTATTGACTCCTTCTCTCATTGTGTGCATGCCTTTGCAATGAACACTTCACGTGGATCTACTGCACTCCCCAAATTGATTGAATTGCATGATTCCTTGGGGGATGGTATTTTTATTTCATTTTTCTTTTGATATCCAATATCAAAAAACTTTTCTACATAGGCCCTATTCCTTGGCATATCATTCCATACTCTGGTTGTTCCTACTTCTACTTGCCTCATCTCTTCTTCGTCTATAATTTGATTTTCAAATATACCAGAATTAGTGACAAAACTAAAAATGTGTCTATCACTATCAAAGACCTGTAAATTCGTGACATTGTCTGGTATGGAGGGGCAAGGCACTAACTCTTTGGAAATATTTTTACATTTTTTATGGTCAGAAGGCAAAAGAATGCTGGCCACTACGGCTAATGAATCAACCATTTTATTATTTTTTCTTGAGATGAGGGAAATATTTTTTTTGAAAAAAATAAAAAACTTGTATTAATACAAAGAACAGTTACAAACGGGAGAAAACACATCCCAACCAAGAGTAGAGAACAAGACAACAAGCGCAGAGCAAAAATTCAACGCTTTCCTCCACAGAGCACAAAAGTCAACAGGGCACGAAAACGCGACATGTCACGAAATCACGACAATCAACCCCGCCTCGACCGCATCAGCGCCACTAGTCACGAAAATGCGACATGTCACGAAATCATGACAGCCAGAGCCTTCGGCACCCGATCGCCAAAAAAGTCGCAAAATCGCGACGACAGCTCCCTCTGGCACCCAATCAGCAAAAGAGTCGCGATATTGCGACGAGTTTGCCTTATGACGCCAGTTTGCCAAAAGTGTCACGAAATCACGACGAGTTTTCATTTCAGATCCTGATCCTCAAAACTGTCGCGATATCGTGACGAGTTTTCCACATTGCACCCAGTCTTCAAAAGTGTTGTGATATCGCGACAAGTTTTCCAGATGGCACCAGTTCGCCAAAACTGTCGCGATATCGCGATGATTTTTCCTTGTGGCTTTTGAACAGCAGAAATGTCATGAAATCATGACGGATTTTGCACTTTGCTCCAATTCATAAAAATTGTCACGATATCGTGACGTTTATCCTCCTTGTCGCCCCTGCACCAAAAATGTCATGAAATCGCAACAGCTTCCAGCCAAAGGCCGCGATGGCACAACAGGTCATGAAATCGTGACAACTTCCCACTGAAGGCCTCGACAGCTAAAAAGGTTGTGAAATCGTGACAACATCTCCCCATGGGCCGTGACAGCGTGATATGTCACGATTTCATGATAGAATCCCCTCGAAGGTTGAGAAGGCGCAACCTATCACGAAATCACGATAGCTTCCCACAAGAGGCCGTGACGGTGCTACAGGTCATGATATCATGACAAAAACCTCCCTTATCATAAAAACCTTTGCAAATTATCGTAGGGATCGTTCCAGACCTTCCCTAATCACTGCATCCTCCACAGGCATATCACTGTGCAGCTGCATCCCAACCTCCCTCTCAGCACCCATCTTAGCAAGGAAATCAACCACCTTGTTGAAATCTCTACTCACATAGATGGGGATCACATCATCTAATTCCCTCCAAAGTTCCTTGATTTGAGAGACCAGAATCCGCAACCTCCAAGCTTTCAAGGCAAAGTTCCTCATGCAGTCAAGAGCGCCTACCAGAATTTGGGAGTCAGACTTAAGAATTATCTTCCAGTGTCCCTGCTTAACAGCATAGATGGAAGCAGATTTAATAGCAAAGGCCTCAGCTTCATTGTTTGTGGCACATCCCAGACCTTGTAATTCCAAATAAAGCATAGACCTAGCATGATCACGGTACACTACTCCAATTCCAGCACTACCCGGATTGCCTTTTGCAGCTCCATCAGTATTGATTTTAATCTAGCCTTCTGGGGGAGGGTTCCAGCTACCTCTAACCTATCTCTCTTGTTCAACATCTCCCTCAACCAGAGGCATAGAAACAAACTAATTTTCCTCCTCAGCATAGATGGCAACCGTTTCCACGACTTTGCTCCAGATGACCTGCCAAATTCCATCTAGCGAAGAAAAGGTTTCACGAAAAATACGGGCATTTCTCTCCAACCACACCTGCCAGCAAATGAAAAGTAAACCAAGCTCCCAACCAATTCGAAGAGCTTTAGAATTAAATCTACCTCTCTTCCATCTTTCCTAGATATTGGTCTGAGTCAAATCACCGTTAGCCTGGATTTTAAAGTGAGAGAACCAACGCTTCCAAATCTGTCGTGTGAAGGGGCATTCAAAAATTAGATGATAAGCAGTTTCCTCATTCTTGTGGCATAACACACACTGAGAAGGACCGATGATGCCTCTATTTCTGAGATTGTCAAAGGTAAGAATTCCATTATGCATAAACTGCCAGGCAAAGAAGTTCACTTTTGACCAGCCCTTGGAATGCCATATCTTCCTCCAATCATGAACCAAAAATAAATGTGGGGGGGGCTCTGGGAGGATCTTATCGTATCCCTCCTTCATAGTATAAACCCCAAGGTTCCCATAGCCCCAAGCTAGTTCATCCTCCTCATATCTCCCAGTAAGAAACCTTTCTGTCAAAATTTTAGATAAGATGGGTGCTAGCTCCGGAGGGATTGGAATTGGCCACTCTTCCAACCGTTTGAAATTTTTGAACTTGTACTCCCCCAATTGGCTGGTGTTGAAATAACTCTCAATTTGAACCCATCCATTGTCTTCTATGGAAGATTTAATGGGTTGCAATTCGAGAAACACAACAATGATGGGTGGATGCTGGTCCCAGGAATCGATCCAGAAACGGGCCTTCTCCCCTCTCCCCACTTTCCAAAACAATTGATCTTTGATAACTTGAGATCCAAGTTTGAGAGCCTGCCACACTAAGGATCCATTAACCTCCAGAGGGAAACGACCCATATCATTGGGGTGAACATGACCCAAGTATTTACTAGAAAGGATTCTGTTGAAGAGGGATGTTGGCTGGGAAATCCACCTCCAAGACATGATTTGCCGACCAAAGCTTTATTGTTAAGCTTGGAGCTTCTCGGTCCCAAACTCCTCCTTTTTCCTTGGGCTGGGTGACCTTATCCCAGCCAACCAAGGCCCATTTCTTCTCCCCTTTTGCACCTTCCCATAAAAATATTCTAGCCATTTTGTCCAGCTCTTTCCATATAGAATGTGGGGCAGCTAGGATGGAGAATTTATATATTGGCATGGCTTGAATAACTGACTGTAAGAAAGTTAGTCAACCCCCATAGCTTAACCATTTATGAGACCAATGATTCATTCTATCTTTGATACCATCCAAAAGATCCTTCCAGATATCAATTTTTAGTTTTTTGAAATGCAAAGGAACCCCCAAGTAAACTACTAGGAGAGAGGTCCTAGTGAATCCCAAGATCTCAGTAACTCTGTCCTGTAATCTTTGGTCAAGATTGAAGAAGACCACTTTAGATTTTTTATCATTGGTGACTTGATTTGAGGCCCGGAGGTAGACATTTAGAGTATCTCTGATTCCTCTTGCTTCCCTGAGACTGGCCACTCCAACCAATCCTGTATCATCCACAAACTGTAAGTGAGTCAAAACTTCCGCCCCCACCTTAATACCTGTTATCAGACCTTGATGTCTTCTTCTCAGGAAGAGTCTACCTAATCCTTTAGCCAAGATGAGGAAGAGATAGGGAGAGCATGGGTCCCCTTGACGAAGACCCCTTGAGGCTCCAAAAGGCGACGAGGGAAGCCCCTTTATTAGAACAGAATAAGAAGGCATAAAAATACAACTCATGACCCAGTCTGTCCAGTCCTGAGAGAAACCAAAGGCTGCCAACATCTTTTCCAGGAAGCCCCACTCCACCCTATCATAAGCCTTGGACATATCTAGTTTAATGAACATTTCTTTGTTGCCTGATTTTTGCATTGTATGGATTGCCTCCTGGGCAAGAACCACTCCATCCAAGATTTTTCTACCTTCTACAAAACCCCCTTGCTCTGAGGAAATTATCTTATGAAGGAGAGGCTTTAGCCGTTCAGCCATAATATTTGTGATTATTTTATAAATCACATTGCATAAGGCAATAGGTCTAAAATTAGAGATATGAACCCCCCCTCCTCTTTTGGAATTAAAGTGATGAAGGTATGATTTAGAGCCTTGAGCATTCTTTTATTAGTTCTGGACTCCTCTGTGACAGCCAAAACATCCTCCTCCAAGGTATCCCAAAAGGCCTGAAAAAACTCAATAGGAAAGCCATCAAGACCTGGCGATTTGCCAGTGCTCATCCCAAAGACCACGTTCTTTAGTTTATCTCTATCAATGGGTCTAAGAAGGGCTTGATTCTCTTCGTGAGAGATAATAGAGGGTATGACATCAATAACTTCATTTTGAGCTTCCACATCTTGTTCCATACTTTCCTTAAAAAGTTTTGAGAAATAATCCATTGAGTGGGAATGCATACCAGGAAGAGTATCAAAAGAGTGTCCATTCTCATCTTGAAGGATTTCCATGTTATTCATTTGTCTCCTAGCACAGGCTGATCGATGGAAAAATTTTGTATTTCTATCTCCTTCTAATAACCAAGTGTTTCTTGCTCTCTATTTCCAGTAAATCTCTTCTTGATTATCAATGTCCTCAACCGCTTTGCGCAAAGCATCATCCTTGGTTTTAAGGTGCTCAGTAATTGTTCCTTCCCTGAAGTGTTTTGCACCTCTTCCCATCTGGCCACCAAGGGAGCCCGTTGGAGCTGGAAGTCTGACTTATTAGTTTGTCTCCACTGTTTCAGTTTACACTTGACAAAATGAAGCTGTTTGTGGAATTTGAACATTGCAGTCCCAAAAGGTAGATGGCCTTCTTCCCACCACTGTGAAATTTTCCTTTGGAGATCCTCTTTTTGCAACCAAAAATTTTCAAATTTAAATGGTTTGTGGTGCTGCCCTGTCATAGTCCCTCCCTCCAACAAAATGGGAAAGTGATCTGATACTAGGCCTTCCAAAATCTAAAATTTAATATTCCATTTAACAAATGCCTCCTCAGAGACCAGAAAATGGTCTAGCTTTACCTTCCTGCTGTGTGGCTCTCTCATCTTGTTAGTCCAAGTAAAGAAGGTTCCAGGGCCTTTGATATCAACTAGGTGAAAGGCCTAGACTTGGGCAATCAGAAGCCGGTCCCTTGGATCCAAAACTGGGATACCACCTTCCTGATCCCTGACAGATAATTTGGCATTAAAATACCCAGCAATAATCCATTCTAGATCTTCCCGGGAGGACCTCATGTTGTGTACAGCTTTCCATTGGAGCCGCTGGCCATCAATGCTTTGAGCCCCATAGAAGTTTGTAATTAGAACATGTTCAACTGTGACATTATTCCTAAAAAGAGATGTGAGAACACCCCTCCAAGCTATATGTTCTATTGATGTCCATTCCAGAGGGTTCCAAAGAGTAACAACCCCCCCGAGGCACCTTGAGTAGCCACATCCATATAACCAGCGCCCCTCCATATTCTACTAACAGTTTTACACATAAGATCTAAAGACATTTTTGTCTCCTGGATGAGCAAAAGGTCTGTTTTACATTTTCCTAAAAGTCTTTGAACAACAGATTGATGGGTTCTACTGTTTAAACCCCTAACATTCCAGGATTGAATAATCATTGAAAACCTTGGGAGCAATAAGAATCAATTGTCCTCACCGATCCTCCATTGATCAACTTGTCTCCTTGCACTGCTAGTAGATCCTTATTGGACTTTCTGCCCGCTCCATGGGAATTACTATTTTTAGACCTCTTCTCCACCTGAGTAATCCCTAGAGCAGGCCTTTCTCTGGTCTTTTTTGCACTTCCCATGTTGACATCCTTAATAACTGGCTATGCTGGGGAGTGGATTACCAATGCCCCTGGGTTCTCTGGCTGCACTATCTCAGAGGGTTCAATCACCTATTCTAAGACAGGAGTAAATGAAGGAGAAGCATGAGAGTGGATGTTATTATCCTCAACATTCCCATCCACTCCTTCCATGACTTGGTCCTATTGATCCACTAGGGACTTAAAGATTTCATACCAGTTGGTTGGCTTGAGTTGTGCCTGCTCCTTGCCATTTTTATTTTTGTTTCTCCTTCGCTTCGGTTGTTCAAAGCCATATTTCTGGACATTAGAACCTTGAGGAATATTGGAAGGTTCTTTGACAGGAGTAAACTTACCCTCTCTGGGGAGATTTGGCATTCCAAGCGGAGCCTCCGCTTTTGTGCTCAAAATATTTGGACAGAACCTTGCCAAATGGCCATGCTTGTGGCAGACTCTGCATCTTAAAGGTAGGGCCTCATAATCTAACTGCTGGATCCAGGATAGTCCTGCCAACTCAAGTTCCACCTCGACTGGTAAAGGCTGGCTAATATCCATTTCTACACAGATTCTAGCGAAGACAGCTGTGTTTCCCTCTATGGTATCTTTGGAGACTCCTAGATATCTACCTAGTGAATTACCAATCATCTCCAAAACCTACTCACCCCAAAACTCCATCGGGAGAGCGTACAGCCGGATCCAAACCGGGATAGCCGTGGGTTCAATACGAGGATCGAAACCCACTCTCCATGGTTGAACAAATAACCCTGTCGGGCCATGGTTCCTCTTCTCTAATTCAAATGCCCTGTTTCTATCTGCTAAAGAAGAGAAACTAATAATGAAATACCCATTGCTTATAGGCCATAAGGAGTACTCACCGAGTGGCTCCCAGTTCTGTCTAACCCAGGTGTGCAAAAAATTCAGAGTAGGTCGGATACCCATGAATTTGCAAATCAGGTCATGGTTAGCACAGTAGATGATTGTGTCTTTGACCAGCTTCGGTTCGATAACAATCTTAGGTTTGGAAGTAGATTGCGGGAGGCATCCATTAACTCAGTGTGCAGTTGAACCCTTGCCAGCATTCTTGAATAGCGTTTGATAAGCATTCCGCTGAGCTTCATCAGTGGAAGACGAAGGATTTTCCTTTAACATCTCAGCATATGAGCTCTTTCTCCCAACGAAAGGAACTGGAGGAGACCCCATTGGGCCCTCCCGGGGCAACAGACAAACCTTCAGAGTATCGCAAAGTCAACCCACCAAAGTCCCTGGTAAATCCTTCACGCCAAAGACCCTAGAGCATCGCCCGACGCCTGCTCAGAAATTTTCTCGCCAAATCGTCAGAGCCTTCAATTTTCCCAGTGTAGTCATAGATTTGTTATAGTTACCCGAGATGAGGGAAATATTGAAAGCATCAAACTCATTAATTAATTCTCTCACTCTAATTTTATAGAGGTTCAACCTCTTGTATCTACAATTATACTGCTCATTTACTTATTTTAATACTAACTTTGAGTCTCTTGATGCCTTAAGGCATTTTAACTTTTCTCTTAGGGCCAAATGAAGTCCAAAAATTAGGGCTTCATACTTTGACATATTATTGGTGGCCATGAATTGTAATCTGTAGGCAGCAAGCAAAGGTTTACTACCAGGATATGTGAGATCTACCCTAGCTCCCGCACCTTGTTTTTATTTGGACCCATCAAAATTTAGGGTCCACAACCTCTTATTTTCTTTCGAAGTACAATGGTAAAGATCATTGTTTTGGGACCCTTCGGCTATGTCCTCTATGTCAAAATTGTAAACCCCTAATTTTGTTTTAGTAAATTGAATCTCATTGGGTTTATTATACTCTATATTTATCTCCCTAATTTTGGGCTCTCTATCTACCTGGATTTGGTTTGCAACTCCTCTCCATGGCAACCACATATGGGAGGAATAAGTCACCACATAACCATTTAGATTTTTGCTCCAATCCCTGCCCAAAACAATACCATACTTGGCAACAATATTTAGCACAAGGATATCCGTGTAATGTTGGACCCTAGGCTCTGAGTTGATATGAACTAGGACATCTTTTACAACACCTACTACATCTACCATAGATCTGTCCAATTGGAACACTTTGCTATTCTAATGAATAGGCTTAAGTCCTAGCTTTTGGCTTATCTTAAGAGGCATGATGTTGGCCGAGCCACCAGAATCAATCAAACAGTTGTGTAAATTCTTTCCTGTGATCCTAATAGTCATGAGAAAAGGGGGTACCTCTGGTTTCTATTTCCTCATAGCAAGTTGGGGTTCTACATATTTAACCTCATGAATTTGACTCGGGGAATTCAATCTCTTCCCATGATTTTATCCTACCCCAACAATTGAGAGACCTCATACATTGAGATATTGGCCTTGGTCATTTTCATGTCTTATTCCAAGTCATAAGTGGATGTTCCAGGATTTGACACTTTTGGCATTGTCCTAAGTGCTTCCAAAAATGGAGGTGGTGGATTCACATCACCTTTTGTATCAGGAGGAACTAAAGAGTTGTTTAGGGGAGTAGAGAAGGTTTTGGGATCCTTATAAATCCTAGTAAAATACTTGTGATTAGCTTTTCGAAAACGTCTAGCGACATAGGCTTCCAAGGCTTCATCCTATTTCTCTCCTAACACATTCATATCTTCCTCCATATCATCGTTTTCTAAATAATGAATGACTTCAGACACCAAAGTGTCTAACTTTCTATGGCAATAGTGATGCATTTCCTCATCACATGGCTCTAACTCATCACAATTCCCTAACGCATCAGCCTGATTGGCTATCGGATTGGATACGTGCCCATTGTTAGGCTGCGTATTGTATGGTCCTATTCTCCTATGGTTGTGGTTTTGATTGGGCATGGGATTTTGGGCAACTTGTTTTTGTAACCAAATGATGTCACTGCCCTATTTGATGGTCATTATCTTGAGCTCTTCTATCTCAATATTGGATCCTTGTGGCTGGGGCATGAGAGCCCCAAATACACTGACACTTTCGACATTAGCAACCTCTGGATTAGGCACTAAGGTTTGAATATGGGTGTTTTGGGTCCACCATGGACCCTTGGCCTGAAAAGGCTAAACTATAGGATATGCATTTGAGGATTGAGTACTACTCGCCTCAAATACTGGTAAGGTTATCTGATTAGCAACCATCATTTGCGGAGTGGGTAGAATGGCAACACTAGGTTATGTCAAAAAGGATGGAAATGTGGGAGCGAATGGGTATGACTAATGATATGGAAAAGTGTTCATCATGGGCATCTGAAGTGTCACAACTTGATTCATCATGGAAAATTGATTGTAAGGGCCATATTTACATAACATGGGAAATTGGGGCATAGTGCCACCTTGTGGTGTCATTTGTTGCTTAATAGTCATGGCTTCAGCATAGGCTAAGGCCAACATTGTAACTTAAGGATTTCTCTTGGTAAACATGGCTGTCATTGGGTCTAAGGCTGCGAGGTATAATTGCAACACCACAACAAAATCTATTACAAAATGACGAGTCACATTTGTGTAAAGCTTTTGGAATCTAGCATTAAATGTTTTGATAGGTTCATTAGGATATCTCTTGCATGACATGAATTGGTTATACATGATGGTAGGATATAGCAATGACCTAAATTGATTAACAAAGGTAGCTTCCAACTAGGCCCAAGATGTAATGGACCCTGTAGGAAGATTACTATACCATTCATGAGCCATTTGGTCAAAGCTATTAGGGAAGAGTCGACAAGCGACGTCTTCATGACTAACTCCCTGCCTAATCATATGGTCCTTGTAAATTTGAATGTGCTCTTCAGTTGAAATGTGACCATCATGGAAAAACTTAGGGATAGACCTCTCAAGGTGCCTAGGTATGTCATGGACATCCCCAGGTATACTTAACAGAGAACTTTGGATGCCAAACCAGAGAACTAGTTGTTGCTGTTGCTGTTTTTGGGAATATTAACCAAAGGTAATGACCCTACTAAAGTAGTTGACACACTCAGGATGACAAAAATGGGTACACTTGATGTAGCTATTATGGTGGAACTAATGGGTGCACACCCACTAAAGGTATTCAGATTCAGAGGTATGATAACTAACCTTTCCAAATATTGGTAAAGCGTCTCTAAACCTAACGTATCAGAAGGCTCAGATGGGATTTTGATCTCTTGGATTTTGTATCTCGATTTCCTAGGTTTGGGAGAAAGACTTTGAAAAATGGTTTCCTTAGTGGTTTTAGACCTAGTAGCAATGTGTCTAGGTGGGTCTAGCTTGGGAAACTTAAATCTATTCTATTAAGGCTTCTCATAAACTAGTCAAGAGTAACATGTTGCACCTGTAAACACAATACTGTTGAACCAAAACTGACCACGTTAGCATTAGCAAAAAACTAAATCACAAAGCATAAAAGAAGGTCCTCCTTCTAGTGCCAAATATGTTGGGTGTATATTTTACCCAATTGTAAAATACCACCACATGCATAGTATTGAATAGAAAACTCTGTCTTGAAAAGAAACCAAATGACAAACATTCAACTTCTCCAAGGTTCTAGTAAAATATCTAAACTATTACAATAATGCCAAAAATAATTCAATAATGAATGTGCCCATAAACAAGGGGCCTTTGTTGGTTCTAAACAATACTTAGTGATTGAAAGATCTAACTAAAAAGCAAATGTAAAATAAAAGCAGTTATTTTTAGGGTTTTTTAAATTGGTGCTACCCTGAATCCCTGTTAGTAAAGTATTTTGTCTTCATTTAAAAGGTTTCAAATGATAAAATGTGGAATTTTCGACCTCATTTTAATGCCCGTTCATTTAAGATGAAGTATATTTTAGATAGTGGGTTCATTTTATCTTCCTTGTGTTGATGCCACTACCCTAATAGTGGTTAGTAGAAGTTAGCATGTTAGCAAAGTTAGCTTTCATTTCTTATCTTAACTTAATGTGAAATTGTAGGTTAGTATCCCTCCTAAACCATGTGTTTTATCTAAAATTTTAGATTAATGAAGTTTGGAGGTGCAACAATTCTGAAAATGACCAGAATGGAAACAACTTGAAAGCTTAACAATTCTGGAAATGGACCAGAATAGAAATGAAACTAAAAGGAAATTAGCAAAAATTATGGAAAAGGACCAGAATGGAAATAAAAGAAAATGAAATTTTGGATGGACCAGAATGGAATGATTGAGTGCTTGAAATAAAATGAACTTAAAAATAAATAAATAAAAATGCAAATTTGGTTAGCTGAAAAAGTCAAATTTTGAATTAGTTTAGCAAGCTCCTCCCTACAAAATCCCAAGTTATGAGGTAATCATAAAACAACATGAATTAATGGACCTTCAACATAAGCACGATACCATTAAATCAAGTGCGAGACTCAAAGGAAACATAGAGAAAATGCATCATCTTGACCTTCGCCTATTGCAACCCATTTCATGGCATAAGACAATGGCTAGAAGTCACTAAAATGTAGAAATGATAATACAATTAAAACGTTAGTTTTATGATAAAAACTCTCCTTTTGATTTTGCTCACAAAAGTTTGCTACTCTTTCAAAATTTGAAAAAAATGCTCTTTCTTATTGCTTTTTGGAATGTTACATCATTTTCAGCCCCCCCCTCTAAAAAGGTAGGATAGCAAGGTATAAATAATGCTTAGAAGTCCTTTCACTTCAACTTCTTTCACAATAAAAATAATGAATGGATATAAGAAAATAATCCATCATCATTTTTCTGTGATTTAATACAATAAAAATAACACTTCTAAACTTTTTTTTTTAAAACAATAATAAAACCAAAAAAACATAGCCTTGCATGACTCCTTATGTCTCCCCTTTCTCTTATCACCTAAGCATTCTACCCAAGAACACCCCTTTGCATCCATAAAAAATGAATGATGAAAACATTTAACTATACCTTATAACCCCTACAATTTTTAAACCTCCTTTAAAACATTGAATGTAATCAAATCACATTCACATAGATTAAAATAAGGCAGGCCAATCTTATTCAGAAAAATTTCACTGTTGCTCTTCGAAACCAAGATCCGA
Organism: Wollemia nobilis; assembly: GCA_028583015.1. Lineage (NCBI taxonomy): Eukaryota > Viridiplantae > Streptophyta > Pinopsida > Araucariales > Araucariaceae > Wollemia > Wollemia nobilis. The sequence continues at coordinate 5,933,353 of JAQPPZ010016858.1, read as the reverse complement.
TGGTGTATTTCCAAAGCCATACCAACATGCCCAGGGATCGGGATGACATCCCCCATCCTGGGCACTTTGGTTTCCATATAACCAAGCAATGCCATCATGCTACCTATGCAACCATAGCGCTATCAACATTTCATCGTCATGGTGCTGCCATCGATGTAGCCATGACGCTATCAATCTCACGTTGCCATGGTGTGGCCATCGATCTACGCATCCATGGCGCTGTTACTCTATCGAGCTCTTTACTCTCCTGTTAAAACTACCATTATACTGTCAAGCTCCTTACTCTCGCAGTCATGCTGTAATTACACCAGATTAATGAAACAAACACAACATAAAAAACTCTCCATGCTTTCAAGGCAAAAATTTAACTCCATTTATTAGGGTTACCGGTTGCCCTAATAACGCTTCTCTATCCTTGCTCAATGGCATGCCTCTATATTTCAACCGTTTCACTGTCAAATATGGCGTCTTACGTGTTGTTTCGATGTCAAATTAGGGTTTGCCTTATGTGTTGTCCTCCTGAAACCCTAACATTGTATTTGAACTGCTTCTTCCTTGCCGGTGTTACTTCACGAAGTCTCACGCAGCCATAGCATCAAACATTTTTGGAATAGCCACCATCGCCTTCTCATGCAATCAAACACAATATGATTAAACATTACCTTACCCTAAATATTATTATCACATCCTTTGTAAAGTATATAATAATAATATTATTATATACGATATAATAATATTATTATAATAATAACATTTTAGAACATTATAATATAATCATAATAATATTACTATTATGTACCTAACATAATTAATGCAATTATAGTAGGTAGATAATAGAATATTATTTTCTATCTCAATTTCTTTACACCTTTTGCATTCTCTTATTGTTTTAGGTAATGTTTTGGTCAGGCCTTGCTTTGTTAAACACATTCCATCACATTAGACAGTATGAAGAACATTAAACTCTATTTATAAAAATGGATTTTAATTAATCTAGAAGCATTAATGCCTAGATTAATTAATCATTTAAATATCAAATAACCAAAGCAATTAAAATCATTAAAATAAAATGGTCAAACATCACTATTATTATAATCCAAAGAAAACCAAAAACATTTAATACCAAAACATGACAAGTGGGTCCCCAAGAAGTTTGGGGTGGTTGTGGAAACTCCACAACAGGAACTTCTTCATCAACTTCCTCATCTAAATACATGCTCATAACTAGAGATGTGGCATATTTACACTAATTAAAATCCTTAGTTTTTATCTTAGTTTCAATTTATTCATCAAAAACCACATCTTTGCTTAAATGCAATTTTTTTGATCTATCAATCGATAATATTTTGATGCATCATCATTGCCAAGAAATAAGCATGTTAGCGTCTTCACACCCAACTTGATCCTCTTTTTCTTGGGCACATGGATGTATGCCTTACTTATAAATACACTAAGATACATAATTGAAGGCTTTCTCCCTAATTAGGATGTGGGCGCTTTATTTAGAAGATACAATACAACGGAGATAACTTTAGCCCAATACTACTACTCTCGATTAGCTCCTATGAGCATGCAGTGAAACAGTTCCATGATGGAATGATTTTTTCTCTTAGCAACCCCATTATGTTAAGGAGTGTATACAATAGTGAGCTATCACTTGATCTCATTAGGTCCAGGAAACCTTGAAAAATTATTAGAGGCATATTACTCCCTTGATCTAAGCAGAGAACTTAAACATAATACCCAATTTTATTTTCTACCTACTTTTTTAAATGATAGAAATACTTGAGTGTTTCTGACTTTAGTTGCAATAAATACACCCACATCTTCTATGAATAGTCATCTATAAACAATTGAAAATGCCTGTATTCATGAAAACTAGCTAGTATAGCTTTTCATAGATCAATGTGTACTACATCCAATGGTATTTTTGCTCTATGAGTGCTCAAATCAAAAGGTATGTAGTGCTACTTCCCTACTAAATAAACTAAGTATAATAATATTACTGATGAAAGTATGGTAGACATAACACCATATTATGCTTACTTACTTAGAGTATATTGAACTCATATGACCATACCTCCCATGCCAAAGGAAGGTAGCATATGTTTGTATTACTAATAGTATGATATTAGGAAAGGATATGTCATCAAGTGCAAACAAGCCATTTTTGTAGAAATATATTATCATAATACTGCTATATTTTGTGATAAAACACTTCTTGTTGCCATCAATAACTCATAATTCGATTTCCATATTTCAATCTAGAACTTGTGATATGGACAACAAGTTGTTTGCTAATCCTGGTACATATAGTACCTTTTCAATTGTGCATTTGCCTTAGGTATGATTGCAAGGAACATATCCCACCCCTTTGACATGATAGGTTTTATCATTGACAATGGTGATTGATTTGCCATATTTGGTTTATAAGGAATCAAACCACACTTTGTTCCTAGTCATGTGCTTATTAGCACCTGAATAAATATACCAAATGTTATCTTTTGGTCTTGCTCTAGAAACTCCCATTCAATATATGATAACTAAAATCTAGGGGTTGGTGTTAGGTTTCCAATTAATTTTGATGAGAAAAAGATTCTCCTTACTAAATAACAACTATAGAAAATATTGGAGGATGAGATAGCCAAAGTTGAGATTGATACTTCACTAGAATAAATAAATAGTCTAAAGTAATTTATTGACAAACTAAAGAGGGTAGTGAAATAACATGAATGTATTTAAAAAAAATCATATGAAGATATCATAGGAGAGGCTAAGATTCTAACCAATCTAAAGCTACTAGAAGATAACATATGAAAAGTATTGTTGAAGGCACTACTATAAGTGACCAAGAAGAACCAACAAAATTTTGCAGTTTTGTAAAAGGGTAATCCCAATTTTGTAGAATTTGTGACAAAGGAGAGATGGAGGAATTGATATATCTCACCAATAAAGCTTGGTATCTTATAAATTTGCTAGAAACATAGTAACACATAAACTACCTTTGAATTCATGATGCCTAGTTGGTTTGTAGAACTAAAAATTGAGCAATTAAAGCATCAGGGGGAATAAATTTGAAAAACTTGAATTCAGAGATGCGATCTACTTCAAGAATATGATTAGCTCACATAAGATCAAATTACTAGTTATAGTGGGAGAAAGTCACTCCACTTTGAGGAGTAAATTTTCCATCAGGATGCAAAGAAGGACAAGAATGGTCAAATTTTCAAGGTAAGCACCTAAAAAGTAAATTTTTAACATGTTGTGGTGCTAAAACTCATCTAGAAGGCTTCTAATCTAGTTAAAAATGCAATTGGAGGAATGTAACAATAAGAGGTGCATAATTTTTCTAGAAATACCCCTAAATTGGTAGAATTACTAGGAATAGAATTTCTCACCCTAGGTAACTCATAGATGAATTCCTATAACTAGGATCCATGGGTTCCATTGTAAACATCTTTTTGACTTAAGGAAATCAAAATTACACTCTATGAAAACCATATTGTAGTTGATTAAATTTAGAAAATAATAGATATATTGTGTAATAATTTTATTTTCTATATGGAATGCATGGTGGTTATGACATTGCCTTTTTTCCTCCTTGTCATTCCTTGTTATTTATATTTTATATACACGGGAGCACATTGTTGTTATTCAATTTTTTTGCATTAATTGATTGCATGCTCTCCTTGGTATGAATAGGGTCATATTTACTTTTATTGCTCACACACTTACCTTAAAATATTTAAAATATAGAATTTAATTTTTATAATTAGATTAGATTAATTTAGCAAGGATAGTGGGGAGTTTGCCTAAATCTAGAGGTTGAAAGGAGCACAATATCCCTTCTTCCAATATCATGGGTAGATTTCTGAAGAGCATAAGAAGCTACACAATTTCCTAATCACAAAAAATAATAACAATGAAAACTAGGACTCCATAATAATAACATATGATATATATCTATATCCCTGTTAAATTAAACAAAAAATAAGCATAATTAATAATTTCATTCAAAATGATTTTTTTGGAGGAATTATTAGAGATAATCTTGGAAGAGTTATCCTGGTATATTATGAAAATATTGGTGTTCAAATGAACCACGTGGTGGAAGGGTGGGCACTGTATCAAGGTCTTTCCATCCTTAATGAACTCTATTTCAGCAATATAGTGGTTGAGGGTGAATCCCTCAACATCATCAAAGCTATAAAATCAACCTTAAGTCCTTCTGGAAACTATCTTAACAAGGTTGAAGATTCCAAGAGTTTTTTGGGAAAATACAGTAACATGATCATTCAACATACCTATCAGGAAGGCAACAAATTGGTGGACACCATGGCTAATTTAGCACTTTTCAAGGATAATCTTCGTATTTGGTTCGACCACTTTCCATGAAGCATTTTCACTGATAGTAATGAGGACGGATCCACTTTTCTTTAACTAAATTGAGTAGGTGTATTTATCCAGGTTTCATTCCAATACTGACAAGGCAAATTTCCATCTCATGCAACTTAAAAGCCCAATTCAACTCTCTCCCTTAATAGGCAACCCTCGTAATCCTCATAATTTTTGCAATCAATCGACGAGCCTCCATTGTAATTATCAGTGGAAATTGACCTAATTGCTTGTCTATTCTTGTATTCACGATAAACATATCATACACATTGGGTATCATGCCCTCATATGGTGTGATGAGCTCCTCGTGATGCAGGAACCCAAAATGGGCACTACCTTCATTGGTGTTTTTTGGGTGAATTTTTCTCTTAGGTGGCATAATAGATCTATTCACATCAACTACATTGGTCACCAAACCACCATGTGGTGTGGTGTGTTCTTTGTAATGTGGGCTTTTAGGAAAGGTATTTTCTTAGGTTACATTCTTGTGGTGAATCACTTTCCAAGGTGGGACACGTCCTCTCTTGCCAGCTCTACTTTCAAATTACAACATTTCTTCGAACGACATTTGAACCCTATTGGCCAATTCAGGATCAACATGATTGTAGTGACCAATCCAATGGCCATCAAAATCATATTATTTGATCAATGACCACCTTTCAATGGTGTTATGCGTGATCAAGAAGATATCGTTTCATCTTCTTGGGTCTATTAACAACCACCCTATCACTGTTCTTCACTTGTCTAATTTGGTGCTCTATGATTTGAGAGTGAAGGTTTCTTGGTTGTGGGAGTTTCATTTTGAGGAGTGGGGTAAGTGGGACCCTAACCAAGAGAATAATTACACCATGGAACTTCTTGAGGCCACGTATCTGCATGTCGATGCCCTGGTTGAAGAGTTTCTAACTCTTTAATAGATGATATTGTTCATACAAAAGTTTCAAGGTAGTGATCTTGCCCTCTCTAAAGAGTTCATTGCTTCCTAGGATAGAGGTCAGGTAGTTATCAAGGACTTCAAGTTCAAGGTGAACATCTGCTTAATTACTGAAGTCACTGAATTATCCATTGATGATGATATTATCCACAAGGACAAGCACACTTTGGCTGGTGAGCTCATTTATTTTTGGGATAAAGGTAAACATCTTGATAAGGAGAAAGGAGGTCTAGTGTGGAAGGGTCTTACTGCACCCTATAATAGAGTTATGGTTTCTATAGTGGAGTATTTCATGATTGATGGCATCAATGCTCCTATGTGGAGCTTCCAATGGCCTTCTTGAACCACATGTGTTCGGTGAAGGATATCAATATACCCAAATATCTATTTATATCAATTGAACTCTTGATTTCTAATGTTAGATATGGATATTCCACCCATCCTAAGCACCAAGGACTCCATATTTTGTTGTACTAGCATATTGTGCAGAAGGAGGTGGACAAAGATACCCTCATGGTAATTGGAAGCTAAGAAGTGGGCAACCTTGCTACGTTTGTCCCAAGCGATGACACAAAGAGCGATTCCAATGATGATTCTGAGAGTAAGACTACTTCAGCCTACACCCCATCTCCAACAAAAGTGGGTTCTTATCACCACTTATCTAGAAGGGGAGCTTCAATATCCAAGGCCTAGAAAATGGAGATGGACCTGTTAGACTCTATCGCTAATATGACTCTTGCAAAAGCTAAAAAGATCAAATTTGAAGGGATATCCAAGTGGACGTGATCCTCTAACATCAAGAAAGTTCTAAAGAAGAGAAAATTTTGGGCCTGTATGGCCAAAATCTTGAGTTCTGTGTCTTCCATGCTCCTCCAAGCAAATCATTACCACTATGAATGATGATAATACTCAGAGAGCTAATATTGACATTACCACGAAAGCTTTCAAATAGAATAATATTGATGACTTAGGTGGAGGTCTTTGGGTGGGTTTGTTTGGTTTTTGCTTGGTTCCTGCTTGTTTATTTTAGGGTTGTCTCTATGGGCATTGTTATCTTTTGGCTTTGTCTTTACAATTCGACTTTTAGTCCATGTTTTCTGGGATGTCCTTCCAGTTTTTTTAGTGGGTCTGCTAAAGCCATCCCTGGAACATTTGTGTTCAAGGATGACTTCCTTTTAGTTTTTTCTTGAATGGGTAAGGATAGTTTCCTTATGTTATTTGGTGAGGTTTCTGCCCTTTTTGACTTCTAAGTTGTAAAAGTTTTAGCGTCCTTTCAAAACCCTCTTACCTATAAAAAAAATAGATATGTCTATTTTACATATGAGAACTAAAATATGTCTCTCTTAAATGTAATTTGAAAAAAATATCACTAACTTTGTCCTAGATAAATAGTTTCATGTTGCCACATCTACCTTAATACTTCTCCTAGAAAATCATCTAAGCCCTCAGTATTTGTGCAAACATATGGATCCTAGATAATAGTGTATTTTCTAGGAAAAATTGCAAAACTTCCCTCTAGCAAATCGTTGCTCTAAAACCACTTGTTGATGCTCATAAACATAACTTAATATTGATTGTATTCTTATGAAACTAGTGGTTATTTTGTAGTTTAAAACTTATTGAAAATATTTTTGTGGAGAATTTCTCCATTCAACTAAATAAATATTTTATAAGGAGTCAAATAAATTATGTGCTGAGTATTATTTATTTTTCATTTTGTATGCCTTTGTCTAATGAAGCATAATTTTTAGACTTGAGATTGAGAAGGATCATAATTTGAAGGAAGAGATACATGCTTTGAAGAAGCTTGCTCAAGGAACTATCCCTAATGACGCTCATGTGAATGAAGTATTTTCAAGGGAGCTCACTATAGAAGAAAAGAGATGAACTCTAAAAGAACAAAAAACATTGAAAAAGAAGAAATTGGATCTCCGAACTAGAGAATTTGATGATTAGACATTTTAGATAGTGGAAGGAGTTATAATTCATTTCCATGACCTAGATCAAGAGGTTTTGAAGATAGAGTTGCAGATGTACAAACAAGACCCAGTGAAAAGAGAAGAGGGATGCATATAGAGGAGAATATTACAAATAGAAGCACTATAACAACTTTTCGTTCATGATCTAAATTCATATTTTTAATCCATTGTCATAACTTAAGTGGGTTGATTTCTTTTCATGGCATATCTTTGTTATCATGTTGTCTCCTACATGTTGAGTTTGAGATAAGGATGGTGAATACTTACTGTTATTGTGTTTCATACAAAGATTTTGTAATCAATTCCATTTAATTTTTAGCTAGATGGGTTTTATCATATAGATAAGTTGATATTACATCAATTAAGAATGACATTTATTTATGTAAATTTACTTGGTTTTATGATAACTTAACTTTTATTTAAGCATCTTAGAGAAAAATCTTAGGTAAGAGGAGATACATCTTGTATCTTGAAGCATTGACATTAAACAATGGTGATAACCCTTTGAGGTTTTTATTTAGGCACACCATGTCTTCTCCACATGAATGTATAGCCTATGATCACATCACAAACATCCAAGGGCACAACATCATAAAAAATTCATCTTTAAGGGTTTAAAAAAGAAATGAGCATGACGTTGAAAGGAATGATAATAAGATCATTCCAAGCTACAAGGATTTTAGGTGTTAATAGAACACCACATTCAACCAAAACAAGAATCTGAAAGAAAATTGATAGCATAAGCTTATAAATGGATATGCAAAACCATGAGCAAAAATATCATATATTATACCTAAAAAATGAACACCAAGTACAATGAAGGTGCCTTGCTTATATAGGCAAGGATGATCAACCATAGCCATAGGATCAAGCTAAGGATAAATATCCACTATACAAAAGGAATATGCAATATGGTCCATATACCTGTAACCACTATGGGAGAAGGAATCTCAACCCTCCAAATATACCTAAAAATATCCCCATAACCCCCAGGAATAGTCAAACCTAAAAATATCCCTATAATATCCAAGAAATAAATATTTAAAATCTTATAATATCTAAATAAGAAAAATGAAATATCCACACATAAGATACATGGAATAACTAAATAAAAAGGATATAAATTACCTAGGTGAACATGAGCTAAGGTAAACAACCTACTCTAACACCCCCTCAAGTGAAGTTAGGGTCCAAAATATAAAGTGGCATATCCATAATATGAACCATATGGGAAAAGACCATCCTTCTAGAAATAGAGATAAATAATAAGGAAGATATCCTCATGAACACCCCCTAAGGACAATGTTTGAAAGTAAATATACATCATTTTATGAGGTAGTCAATATACTACAAGAATATGAGGTAGAGAATTCAATGAGAGATGAAATGACTAACAATGCCTTAGTCTCAAGATGTAATCTACAAGGATATGTTGTTTCATTCTCAAAAGGTAGATCAATATGGAATAAAATATATTTTCAAGTATGCAGAAAGAAAGGACATCATACCAATTATTGTAGATTTAATACAACAAATCAATATCAAGGGAATAAAAAAAAAATTGGAAGCCAATAAAATAGGCCATTCCAACCAAGATAATATTAGAATCAATATAATTTGCATTAGGAACAATTTCAGTGTCCATATACTTCTTAGAATCAGTATAATCATCCTCAACTATAATATAGAGAAGGAAAACAAAAATGACACTTAGTTTAAGATATTTAGGAAATTTAGGAATTGGAAGAACCTACAGATGAACATGAAGTTAAAGCTCTTTCAACAAAACTAGTATTATATGAATATACTAATGATTTACTTGATTAGGATATAGACAAAGAGAAAAATAAAGAAAGATAAAAATAAGAGCTCAAGTTCTAGAACTAGGAAGAAGACCATATTGAGGACAAAAGTTTTCAATAACCAAATAATGTAATACAGGGGTGTTGGAATATATTACATTATTTGGTACATGCCAATGTACCACCTTGGGTACATGTTTAGATTAGGAGTGTGTCTTAGATTAGGGTTTGAGTATTTACTTTATGCAATGTAATAAATGCACAAGTATTATTAGATTCTGCAATTATGTAAATGTGCATGTTGTCCATGTGTACATGAGTCTATAGAATAGGAAGATGGAGATTCATAGGTAGGTGGAAGACCAAGAGTCATATCCCATTGTATATTGGCCTTTGATGATAAAGAAATAAATAAAGAGAGAAAGAAGATGAGATGATAGAGAGCATAGAGTAGATAAGTAGTAGATACAATGTAGAGCATGTAAGAAGTATGGAGAGTTTAAGATCTTCACATATTGTATGAAGATACTATTTTTGTGAGCTTTCATTAATGGCAGTTTTATGAGTTATTGCAGAAGTTTCTTATGAGTTTTATGTGCTTAGTATATTTCCATTATCATATATTTAATATTGTATGCTTAGTTTATATCTTGTGGTTGATTTTACATTAAGTATTTAACATCAAAATATAACAACCCTTAGTTCTAGCCAACTCCCCTTAGATGTCTTGAACATCGAAGCTTCTCCTTTTGAGCCTTGGTGCAAATATATCTTTAATTTCTTAAAAGATGGCACAATTTTTGAAGGTTTAGATCACAACAAGCAAAATATTTTGCATGAAAGAGCATGTTAATTTATGATAATTAATGATACTTTATATCGATGCTCTTTTTAGGGTATCTTCCCACGATGCCTCACATCTGATGAATCAAGACAAGTTCTTTGTGAAGCCCATGAAGAGTTATGTGTTTGTCATTTTAGCGATAATACAATTGCTAAGAAGCTCCTTTGAATAGAATATTATTGGCCCTTTATTGAGAAGGATGCATGTAATTATGTTTAACACTATGACAAGTGTCAACGTCAGGATAATATTATTCATGCACTTTCGTAAGACCTTCAAGTCATTTCTTCTCCTTGGCCATTCTCCATATGGGGATTGAACATTATTGGGAAGATTAATCCCACTTCTTTTAATGATCATAAGTTTATCATCACAATGACCAAGTACTTCACTAAGTGGGTGGAAGCCATGCCGCTATCCATAATAATTGGAGCTTAGGTCTCTAAATTTATCTTAACCAAATTCTATGTTGATATGAAATCCTGTTTGTCATCATTTTTGATAATGACACTCCTTTTAAGAACAAGGATGTCCATAAAATTTGTGCTAAATACAAGATTAAGCATAAATGGTCAACCCCCTATTACCTTCAAGATAATGGTCAAGCCAAAGCCTTTGATAAATCCTTAGTTAACATTCTTAAGAAGTTGGTTAATATTCTTAATACTGGTTAATATTTGGTCAAGACTAACATATTCAAATTTATCTTGTTTTGTGCACTTATTGTACTAGTGTATGAACAACTACAAGTGTAATCCCTTATATCTTGGTCTATGGCACTGAGGTTGCTTTTCCTTTTGAGTTAGAAGTCTTGTCCTTGCACATCTTACTTCAAGATGTTGCTGTCAGTGATAAGTATCACCTTACCCACTTAAACCAATTAGATATGTTGGATGAGAAATGCATCCATACCTTAGAGCATATTCAAGCTTATCAAAGTAGGATTAATAAAACTTACACTAAGAAAGTTTTTAGTCATTATTTTGAACTAGGAGACCTTATCCCCAAAGAAAACCAAAGGAACACCAATGCTCAAATTGATTTAAAATGGAAAATTTCAACCTAATTGGATAGGTCCCTTTGTAATAACATCTAATTTTGACTGAGGAGCCTCTCGTCTAGAAACCCTAGATAAAAAATATCTCAAAGAACCCATGATATCATGCACCTAAAAAGGTACTATGCATAACCTTCTTTCTCTTCTTCTTTTCTTCTAGTCTCACCATTTTTGATTTCTATTTTTTCTTCTTGATCACCTTATCTCACTTCTTTTTGCTTCTCTTACCACTTTTTCCCAAGATCTCTTTTGTGCCAACTTGCATTTGTCTGCTTGCTCATGTTGCATGATTGCTTGTCATACTTTGCATGAATTGCTTGACATAATTCTCCTTTGCACTTATGCTTGACATATAGTTACTTTGCTTCTTGATCATACTTGCATATGATTGCTTGTTCATGTAGATTCTTGGGGAATTCGTAATGAGGTAATGATGACATCTAGTCAGGATTAGCTCATATGCATTGCACTCCTACTAGGTCACTAACACTTAACAATTCTCGAAACCTAGGGCATACCTTTTTCTTACCCACCAAGATGTTGTGATTACCTCTCTTGTATATATACATGGGTAATTCTATGCTAGTGGGAAGTTTGTCTTTGTTCTTATGCATTTACATATGGTTGCATTCATTGGCACATAATCACTCTTGGATTTCTTCACCTTTCTTTTCTTCTCTATCGCATATATCCCTTGACCTTGTAAGTATAATGTTCATCTTAATTCTCCCCAAGTCAAGGGATATATTCTTTCTCTTCTACATATCTTTTTATTTTATATCTCTTTTGTATATTCCTTGACCTTGTAAGTTTAATCATATTCTTTCTTTTTCATCAAGTCAAGGGATATACGCTTTTCTCTTTATTTTTTCTCTTTGCTCTCTCCATGTTTCTCTTCAATTTTCTATTTTTTTCTAGTCTTATATCTATCTTATATATGATTATACATATCTTATATCACATGCACACACACACACTTTTACTTTTCTCAATTGCTTATCTTTTTGCAAGCGCCCACCCTCTTGGGTATCGCTCTACTTGTGACCACTTGCGAGCACACACCCCTCTCGGGTATCACTCCACTTGTGACCTTCTATGACTACATACCTTTACTAGGTATCACTCCATCCTTAGTCACTTGTGAGCATACACCCTTACTGAGTATCACTCCACTTTTGATCACCTTTGTGGAGTATCACTCCATATTTTGCTTAGAACCATGTCATTTTGGTCACATCGATCTCTCTCGATATATGCTGATTTAGATGACATGATCTAAGCACCTCTTCCCTCTTTTTGACCTTTTGTAGCCTTTTCCTTTATTCTTTTTCTTCTCTTCTTTTCCTCACTTTTCTTCCATCACTTTTCTTATCTAAATATAATAATCTAATCATCATACATAACTTAAAAAAACCTCCCCTCCTTTTTACCCTCTCTTTCTCTCTCTTTTTGTTTTTTCTTTCTTTCCTCCTCTCTTCTTCATCCTTCTTCCTCTGCAATTTTGAATTTTCTCAATAATTTTTCCTTTCTTTTGAAACTTGAGGTGTCACCCTAGCCTTGGGAGCATTAATGTCATAATTACCCCATAAAACGTGTAAAATTTCAAAGCATTCAAAATTACACCATTTTTGCACCATCTCTCCATCTAAACTTCCTACCCCTTTAAGTACCCATATTTTCAATCTTAAAGGTATCTACAACTTTTTTTGACATATTTATTGCATCATAAATGCATCAAAGAGGGGGTAAAATATAGACACCAAAAATTGACCCAACTAAATGAGTCAATTTTCCCTTAGATGCCTTAGAAGCCTCTCAAAATTTCCAAATATAATTTTTGAGCCCATAAACCCTTAGTTTGAGTTATTTTATTTAATTTTGCTGACTTCACGATCCTCTTGGATGGATCATGAAATTGCATAGCCTGCCTAGGCATCGTCATCGGTCAAGATGACCCCTAATGGTCACTTTTTGCAATTTCATTATCAATACTTATGGATCACAAAATTGTATTTTTAGGATTTCTCTTTAACCATAGCCCTTCAACTAACTTGTCTCTCCAATTTTATTTTATTATTTTTTTAAGTTTAACTTAACCCTAATGCTTTTCCCTCTCTTTTTTTGTCCTAAAGCCCTATAAGTAGAGGCATTGGGATCCCTTTTTTAAGATCAATATGATATCACAATTAATATCATGCTCAAGTGCTCTTACCATCACTCTCAACCTAATAAAATTCTTATAAATTTCTCAAGATTGCATCACTATTTTAGAAGGCTTTTATGAGGTATAGTAAGGCTCATATTAGAGGATCACTTCTCTATTGATTGTTGTCTCTATTTTCTTTTTGTTGTATTCCTACTATGATTTCTATTTTATCGCTTTTTTCATCATATATTTCTATTTGGATTTAATTTTCAATCTTGTATTTTGTTTTAACTTTGTTGTTTAGGTCCTTGAAAAACCCTAGTTAGCTTATTTTTTGCCTCAATCCTGTTGTTGACACGAATTTGTGGTCCACTCTTACAGGGTGTGAATTCGAACAACACAATTTCACGATCAGTCTGAAAGGACCGTGAAATTGACTCTGCACTTGGGGGCAAGTCTATCTTTCCACTTTCTACTTTTCCTTTGTTTTCCCCTGCTTCTTGTCGAACATCTTTTCTGTCCTCTATTTTTACCCTTTTTTCATCTTTTTTGATTTTCCTGTTACCAAATATTATCGATTTTATGCTTATTTTTTGATCATCTAAAGGACCCAAGGGGCTTGAATGCCTCTCTTGTGAGCCCAGTCTCCACAACGACCTAAGCAGGCCCCCAAACACTAACGCCAAACTTTGAGTTTCCTATTTTGCAAGTACTCCCACAAATTCGTAGTTTCTATTTCCAGGGCAAAAAATTAGGACAACCACTGAAATCAAGTAATTATTTTGGTTAGCCTTTAGGTATTATTTTTCAAATTTGTTCTCTTGTTGTTCTATGTTTTGTTTCAATTTTTTAATTTAGATACAAAAAAGGACAAAAAGAATCTAATTAATTTGATTTGTTTGTCTTGCTTTTCAAGTTTGTTCTCTTGCTATTATGTATTTTGTTTTGGTTTTCTATTTAGACACAACATGATTCAAATATCCCTTTATTGGAGAGGTAAGACAATGATCTTGGTAAAATAGAAAAAATAATAAAAAAGAATCTAGTTAATTTGATTTGTTCGTCTTGTTTTTGAAATATGTTCTCTTGTTGTTTTGTGTTTTGTTTCTATTTTCTATTTAGACACAAAAAAGAGAGAATATATTTACTTTTGTACTCTAGGATTATTATCATTCAAAGCAAAAAATTATTTTAGACTAGTTTTGTATTCTTGCATACCCTATTGTCTTGCATCTTAGTTAAAAAGTAATTTTAATTAGTATTTTTAGCTCTCAAATGCCAAACTTAAGTATTTGTGAAAACACACATCAGACCCTTACATAGACTTAGAGTGATTCTTTAAAGTGCTCCTGGTGAACCCCTCAATTCACCAAAATTGAGGTGAAGTCAAATGCCACGGTGATTTTAGCCCTCTCAGATTTGTTGAGATGTTTCAAAGGGATAAACTCACAATGATAATTATACAAGATAACATCATTTTTTTTTTTGAAGCATATAAAATATTATCAACATCTATAGAGTCATTGATAAAAGTAGTAAAAGGCTAGCCTTACGACTACATGAGAAAAACAAACAAATGAAGAAAAAAAATATTAAGGTAATGGATTGTGTTCTACCTTTTTTTTCTATTCCATCCACAAAGATACTGGATAGTTTCTTTGAGCCAATTACTACTTAAAAACATTTCTTGACCTAAACAATTACATTAATTGAGAACTGTTAACATGGACCATAGCAAAGAGAATACAAAACAAGAAGAAACAAATAAACAAGTTAACATAGAAATAAAAGAATGAGAATTCTAATCATAAAGTTAACATAAAAACCCTAATTTGCCGCTGCATCTTCCGGAGGACTGGTTGATTAAATGTTTAGTCTTAACCAGCATGTCCCTCCAGATTCTGCTCATTTTTGTGGGGGGAATGAGATTTCGCTACAAGAGCCGAATATTGTCTACAGTGGGATGGTTAGCCTACATCTGCGCTGATGCCGTGGCCATGTATGCAATGGGTCTAATGCAGCATAGGACTGGCATTTTCTATGCAATATGGGCTCCTCTGCTGCTGCTACACTTGGGAGGGCCGGACACAATTACTGCCTACTCTATGGCAGATAATGAACTGTGGCCCAGGCACGGAGTGACTATGCTTTACCACGTCAGCTTGGCTGCATACGTCATCTACACATCTGCCATGGAAGCTGCCGGTGGAGAAGATTGGTATCTCTTGGCTGCTGCGGTTCATATGCTAATGGGTGTTTTTAGGTCATATGGGAATTGGAGAACGATCGGACTCAGCCGTAGCAGACAAGGGACCAGAATGGGAAAAACGACCAGATATGGAGGAACACAAAAGCAAGATAAGGGGAATAGGGGATGCAAGCGATTTAGAAGATGCGCTCGGAGATGAGGAAGACAAGCAGTTGGATTGAAAGGGTACTTCCCCTGCCTCTCCCAAATTTAGAGATGGGACCTCCTTCTTGGACTATTCCAAGCTTCACCGTGGGGTTTTAATAGCCATAGTGTTGGCCACCCATGTAGTACAATTCATTGCTAAAAAAAAATGGGCCGCTTTGTACAACATATTTATTCTACATTTTTTCCTTAATATTGAAGATATATGGGTGATCTTCTTTTAATTATAACTAATATATTTTTAAAAAATTATGCTAGAACAAGAGTTTTTGTTTTTTTGGATGAAAAGGTCATTCTATTAATAAAATAATGTCTAATCATACTAAAAAAAGGTGGGTGGGATTAGCACACCCCGTAAACCAATACACTAACCACTGTGGTTAGGAGTATACAAGAGTGTCAAAAACAATCCACAAACTGTCAGATAACAACTGTCAAAACAGTGTCAAATATACATTCAGAAAGAAAGAAGCCGAGAAATCATTGCCACCTAGAAAGGGAAGGAAGAGGCACATGACTCATAACGCAAGGTGCATTCCCCCAATGATCCATGAGGGTATGTAAGTACTACAGCTCCACCTGTATTTTTTCAACTTGTACTTGAATCTGTAACCAACAATAAAAAAATATATCATATTTATCAACAACAGAGAAGACACGCCCGACATCTTGCTGAGAAAAAACAGCTCTATTCCGGGACTTCCATAGATAAAACATGGTACCAATTCTAAAAATATTCCAAACAACACCCAAGTTAAAGGAAAAAGCAATAGGGTCACCCAAAATAGCATGCACCCAAGTAAAATCCTCCTGCATAAAAGGTTTGAAAAATTCAAGAAGCCACTCCCAGGCCGACTGAGCCCGATCACAAAACCAAAAAAAATGCAGTAAATCTTTCGCCTGTCCACAAACCGGGTAAATGGGATTATGAACACCCAGATGCTTGAGCCTATTGCCAACAGGTAACCCTTGGTGTAAGAGGCTCCAAGCAAAAAAACTTTGTTTAGGTTCAATATAAGTATCCCAAGCAATACGAAACCTCTTATTCCATCGGGAGGGAAGAGAGAGTAAGTCTCATATTAGAGTGAGATTTTCAACCATTGGAACTTGCGGGGTGAGCCATTTGTAACCAAGATGAGCTTTATATTGCAAAACATGAAGCTCCCTAGGCCAACACCAATATGACCACCAGTGTTTTTGAAAATGCCTATGTAGTTTGCTCCAAATAGAAAATGGAATACTATCAATAACCACCTCGTAAGTGTCTCTATCACCAGGATTTTTTTTTTTTTTGGTAAGTAGTGTTTGTATTTACAGTGGGTTTTAACAAGGATCCCAAAACCTGATTACATAAGCAATGGGCCTAGGGCATCAATCCCTTGAAACTGAACACCAAAACAGAAATCCCGCCCAGTGATAACAGTAAGCATGAAACAATCCCTCCCAGCGGAAAACAAACAAATAAGAAAGAAAGTAGTTTTGGAGATGTCGCCCAGCGGGGAGTAGCCAAAAACCACCATCGAGAATATCCTGCCCAGCAGGAAGCAAAGAAAAACCGTTACAATAAAATCCCGCCTCGCGGGAAGCAGTCAAAACCATCACAAACAGTCCCGCCTAGCGAGAAGCAACAGGGAAATCCCGCCATCCGGGAAACCAACGAAAAGAAAGGATCCCGCCTCACGGGAAAACTGGCGGATTTGGCGGATCCCGCCCTGTGGAGAAACCATCCCGCCCACCGGGAAAACATTTCGTTCAGCGAGAGCCATCCTGCAGGAAGCCGACAGCCAGCACAGAGAGGATCCAGCCCATCAGGAAGCAACCAGAGAGCTGCACCATGAGGAACCCGCCTTGGGAAAATAGAAGAGGATCCCGTCCCAGCAGCAGGGACCAAGAATCCCGTCCAAGCACAGAGGTAGCTTCAGGGAACTGGGACTGGGAATGGGAACAACCCAGACAGGGAAAAGCCCCCCAAGGCCAAACCAGATGCCCAGGATGTCCACCAAGGAGTAGAGCCAACACGAAGAAGCCTCCACGCGGGAATAACAGCAGCCAGGATCCTGTCGAGGATTCACAAGAAAAAGGGGGAAAGAGGCCCCCCAGACCACCCTAAAGCTATGAGGACCTCAAGGGAGACCCCAGAAAGCTGTCCAAACCCTAAACCGTCACCTCCACCGCACCGAGAAACGCAGGGGACCAGATCCACGCGAATAACCTGCAAAAAACCCCAAGGGGAAGCCTGAGGGAAAAATGGAAGGGATCCCCAACCAAACAGGGATCCCTGGGAAGCACCAGTCCGAAAAAACAACCAAGGAAACCCTAGCCGGCCGAGAGGGGCACAGATAGAGGAGAAGGATCTCCCCTCAAGAGATCATCTGCAAACAACCACTCCCCGGGAGGGATGACCTGGGTTGAGCCAAGGACTGGGCAGGAACCAGGAGCCATGGGAGGGGGAGCAGGGGAGGGACCAGAGCCCTCCCCTCTCTACTTTCTTCCCTCTCCATCTTCTATCACCAGGATTTAAACTATGAATTTGACGAAAACTTTTCCAGGGTATCCAACACCTTGTATGTTGGCAGAAGAAATCGAAATTGGAATCAATACCATGCTTATAGAACCTCTGCGCTTTGATCCACTGCACCAGAGCTAGGGGAGAACCCTGCCAAGTGATAGCAGGAGACCACAAAATATTCATGGAAGGCAAAGAGGCACCTGCTTTGTGAAAAATCCCTTTCCAACTAAGCTAGGGTTTGAAGGCCTCCCAGGCTTTACAAATACTCTGAATGGCAAAAGAACCTTTAACTTTAATAGGGACAGGGGCAGTAAGAATGGATTACAATCCCATCCCTTTCCAAATTTTCTTCCCCTAAAGCAAACCAGAAGAAATGCAATGCATGACCAACACTTTCCAAGATTCATCCCCAATTAAAGATCGGGTGATCCATTTAGCACAAAGGGTAAAACCTTGTCGGTGATAATCAAACAAACCCATGCGTCCACAGTCCTTGGACAAACAGTAAATTTCCCCAGTCTACCCAATGAAAACCTTGCTTGACAGAGTCTTTGGCCCACAAGAAGTCTCTTAGAAGTTTATCCAAAATTTTATAACAAGATTTGGATGGAACCCAACAAGATGAATAATAGACATGGGTAGTGGCTAAAACCTTAGAAAAAATATGAAATTTTCCTAAAAATATGAATAATAGACAGAGAAAGTTTTTTACTAGACCCTTAAGAAAGCTTCTTTTCCACTTTATAAATAACATACTGCCACAAATGAGCAGAGGAACTACACAACGCAAAAGGAATTCCAAGAAATTTAAACACCTCACCTGGCTAAATCCAAGTCCATTGGAAATGATGCAACCAACACAGTAGTTGAGATTGATATTGTCGAAAACGAGAGGTTTTTTTCCATTGTATAGAAGAACCAAAGGCTAAACAGAATACCTCTAAGCAACTAATAGCCGAGGAAATGGATTGATCATCTTCTCGAAGTATTAAGAAAGAATCATATGCAAAATGACCATTGACCAACTAACAGTCAGAATTGGGGAGAGCAATACCCCTGCTTAATCCTTGATCCATCTTATGGGCCAAAAAATAGCCAAAAGCCTCTGCAGCAAGAATGAAAAGAGATGGAGCAAGAGGGCACACCTGTCTTACAGAGCGACCTAGAGAAATTGACTGAGATTGACTATTATTCAAGGTAAGAACAACTGAAGCATCTTGAAATAACATAAGAATGGTGCTCACAAACACTGGCCCAAAACCTAGAGCCTGAAGCATGGCAGTTATGAAGTACCACTCCATATTATCATAGGCTTTCTCAAAGTCAATCTTAATGAATAAAGCATCTTGTTCAGAATTTCTTGCCCACTCTATACCTTCCCAAATAGCAAGAACATTATCAAGAATGTATCTTCCCTTAACGAATCCAGTTTGTTTAGGTCTGACAATCAAAGGCAAGAGAGATTTAAGCTTAAGCGCAAGGGCTTTAGCAATAATATTGTAGCTCACATTAAGTAGGGTGATCGGCCTCCAATTGGTGATGAGCTCAGGATCTCCAGATTTAGGAATAAATTTAACATTGCATTTGTTAATAATGGAACCCAATGAACCACATTGCAGGGCTTCAAGATAAACTTTGTGGAGATTAGAACCAAGCATATCCCAGAATTCTTTATAGAATTCACATGGAAAGCCATCAAGCCCAGGTGCCTTATGAGTGACAAGGGTTTTGATCATGTGGGTGGCTTTGGGTGGATTTGGGCTTCTAGACGTGACCTCTTTTTTTTTTTTTTTTTATTGTAACCACTTTTATTTAATATAATTATTGGTTTCATTTAAAAAAAATTAATTATGTGAGATTTGAAAAGTATTATTTATATTATGTTTAATATTTTTAAATATTAGATATTATTATTATTATTATTATTATTATTATTATATTATATTATATTATATTATATGAGATTGAAATTATTTTTTCCTCGTAAAAATTTAATAATTTTCATTTCACATTTTGAAAAAAAATTCCAATGGGATATGGGAATTTGATAATTACATATAAGCCTTACTAAATAGCCATATTAAAAGCTTTTTTTTTTTTTGAAAAAAATATTTTATACCTAAATATAGGCCTTACTAAACAACCATATTAAGAGATTTTCTAAAATCACTTAACAATGACTCAACTCCTTTTGAAAAGTCTATTAAACCTAATATAATTAAAATATGAATAAACTGATGCAAGGTTTCATTCATCTTATAGAGTGTTGTTTTGGTGCTTTATTTTTATAGGTATCAATCATCTTACGAATATGACCTTGATTATCATCAGACATAAAAAGAACATTAAAATGGTCCTAAATCACAATTTTATAAAAAAGAAACAAGTATTAAAAGAAAGCATATTGTGGTGTGATCACAATCCCACGCACTACCCATTTTAACCAACTACCAATTGGAATATCTAAGGTGGCTTTTAATAGACCATTAGCTTTCTCATTTAGATCTCCATAGATATATTTATAAGAGATATCTACAAATGATGTTTCTAGAATAGGGCTTTCTCATTTAGATCTCCATAGATATATTTATAAGAGATATCTACTTAATATAAGGCCTAAGTATCAAATTTTGCATCCCTACGAATGTTGAAGCCCAATCCACCACCAGTTTTGAGTCACCAAAAACTTGAAGTTTTGGTATTCCCTATTCCACAACCATTCTTATCAAAAAGATCAAAGCCTTGCACTCTACCACGTTATTGATGCCTTTACCAAGACTTGTTTTGAAAGTGAATTTATGATTTTTATCCTGATATAACACTCCTTTTGCCTTGCATCTACTTGGATTATCTTCACAATTTCCATAAAAAAGTCCAAGACTTCATAATATTGTAAAATCCCAATTCTAACCAACCTGGGAATTTTTTTTTAAACAAACACAAGCAAGGTTCACCAAAGACATCCCAAATAGATCTAATAGAAGCTTTCAATCACATTTCAAGTTTTAGATGCTGCAACATCCCTTGGGTGGACAGGAGTGGCCAAAATCTCACATCAATTATGGGGTTCACCTTATACATTGCCCATACAACTTAAAGGACACCTTCACATGGTATCCCCATTTCCTTAATTTCCTTTGAAGTATGTTTTAACTATGGTGTAAGAATTAACCCTATCCCATATTTTCAAGAAGGGATGTCAATTCCCTTATTAGTCTCATTTGATCTCCACTAGTACCTAGGTGTAAAGCTTCTTATAGTTTTACCCACTACACCATGTGTAAAACTATTGTGCTCAATTAAACCATCCCCTAATAGTTTAATTGAGACGACTATCACCCATGTGGAATCTCTCACCTGGATATCCAATAATCAATCGGGGTTTTCAGTGACTGTCACACCCAATGATATCCCTCATAGGTTTTCCCATAGTCAATCAAGTACCTATTACTATCATTCGCATGACATCTCTCACATGGATACCGTACAATCCATTGAGGTTCCATCGCATACAAATCTAGTAACAATGGAATCCATACTAAACCATTCCAAAGGATTGTCACTAGCCTAGGGTCTACTTCAATGGTCTATTACGAAAGCACCCATTGCAACCCTATGGGATTGCTACACCATAATTTCATTAATTTTGGTACTAGCCTTTAGGGTCTAATTAGATTGATTTCCTATGGATAAATCCAGGGAACCCTTAAACTCCAAGCGAGTGAAACAGTAGCCTTCACTCTCTCTCTCTCCCTCCATCCTTTATTAATGCCATATACATTCTTAGAAGTTCTTTGTACAAAATTTCTATGATCCACATTAAGCATACCATAATAAAAATGATTATTTGAGCAACAAAGCATTTACACTAATTGATATCATTTTCTAACCATCTAAGATTCAAGATATAACATGCATATAATGATTCTAAAATAAGATCCATAAATAGAGATAGTCATTCCACATATAACACATCATATATCTTGGGAAACCCTTACAGGAAAAATCTAGTATAAAAACATCTAATTTTATTGCATAAGTCTAGCAGTAATTGATACAACTATGTAAAGGAATTCCATAATTCCTTTACCCAACATGTCATTGCCAATATGAATTACATACGAATCCCATAATTCCTAAGTCCCAAAACATGCATATTTGTAAATAAATTTACATAAATAGTGAGGGAACCCCATAATTCCTTCGAATGAATTCCACATTCATTTCTTAAATTACATACTTAAGAACCCCCTTAATTATTTTTTCAAATAATATAATAATGGAACCCCCATAAATTCTAAACAATGTAATGGAATCCATGCCTAATAATTAACATATAAATTTTATTTTACAAAAAATAATTATCATAATCTGATCTCAAAGCAATAAACCATCAATCAATTTGAAGTTACCAAAAACTATAAAATAAACCCCCATTATCTTTGGAGTGACGAGTTAATGACCATCAAGAAAATTTCCCTAAAGGTCTATCATAATCACTAAGCTTTATCAAATGGTAAAACACACCAATCCATTTTATAATAGAATCCCCAATCATATTTGAACCATTATTTTAAAGAGAATATTTTCATTTTAATGAAGATCCATATCTTAGGAGAAACACATACATAATCTTTAAAAGAGACATAATCTATAAACTAGTTTAAAGTCCTCAATCCTATAAGATCTAGTAATCCATTAGATCCCTTTTAACAAGATGCATTAAGAATTTTTCAAATTTTAATACAATAACACCTTCATTTCTCAAATATTCATGGTTCAAAACACACCTCTTGTGATGTACAATATCACAAAAAGTCATTATATACATTAACTTTTTAAAAGACCTTCTAAGGTCCTAACTAAGAAACCAATCCTTTAATTTTTTTTCAAACTTCTAAAGTCAACCTTTTTAATGCTTGCAACAGAGGCAAACATCTTGTACCAGACATAAAGCAATTCAATATCCATTCTTTGATTTCTACGAAAGGTCCCTAAGATTTATCATCCTCCCATTATCCAGTAACATTTATTTAAACCTAAAAATAACGGTGTCATACCATTGTTACGATGGGCACAATTAATAACCTCTAACAATAACTTAATTACCTTAGGCATCAAATTAAAATCAAGAACAAACTTATTTAGGTAAATTTTCCACACTATGAATTGCATAACCATCATATTAACATGGCCCAAACCAGGGCACACATCTCCCAAAGACCGTAAAACCCTATCCTATATTTACCAAAGCCACCTTGGACGTACAGGCAGACGATTTCCTATGCAAGATTTACTTAGAGTTACACTACAAAGTTTAGCCTTCATGAGGTTACACATACATTCCATGAACATATTCAATGGAGACAACGTAGGGTGAAGACTGTATGGGACAAAGGGATAAGTGTTCATAGTTGAAATCCAGACACACATACCCTCAACTTGTCATTCAACAATTAGGGCTTGCTATACTGAAGGAAAATATTTATAAAGAACCCAAAATTATCCTCTAAGGATACTCTATGCAAAAAACATATCCAACACAACAATATACCAAGTCATATATCCTAAGTATGTATACAAAAAATAAACAAAACTCGTTTTATCTAGTTCTTCTATGATTTTCACAACGTTGATCTCCTATATGTCAAGCATAGAAAACCAGTCTATTGCTTTTAAATAGTCCACACATCATTGAATTATTTTCATGAGACTGAAGCATCTACTTCTAGCAGAAAGCAATAGATATAGAGTACCTTAGGTATTTTAAAGATAATTATTTGGAGTAGACCAAATTGCACACAAAACGCAAGTTCCTTGATATCTTTGTTCTTTGAATTCTTCCAAATCCTCTCTGTTATTCACATTCCTTGATGAAGCAAAAATTATTCCTTTTCCAAAATTTCCCTTCTCATCATCATAAGGGTTTCTAAAAGAATATGAGAGAAGTTTTGTTCATGGAACGAACTCTCCAACTACCCATAAAATATTTCATTTCATTTGGGTGTAAAGTTGATTAATGCAAAGTCATTTGCTATTTTTTTCTAACATTCAAAACATCAATTTCATTCTCATTTATTAATAAATATTTTAATTAATAATTAATTGGATATCCCCTTTCTAAAAAAAACACAAACACTCAGGATATTAATAAGAGTGACTTAATAATATAACTTAGCATAGGCAAATCAATATTGCAAGACAGACTTGTAACATAGAATACTAATCATTCCTTCCTACTATCATTTTTGAAGGTAAATATCGAACATTCTAAGTTACTTTATATCTTTCTAAAGTAAATAAAACCACAAGGAGATCTAGGAATGATATCAAGCACTCAAATGCAAGTATGATCAATGCAAAATGTAAAGGTATGTACTAGGTCTAAAAATGGATATATCATGTGTCAGATCATTTTGACTATTTTAGCCATCAGTTTTTTGCCCACTTGCGAAGATGCCTATTCATTCAAACATATAAATCCATTGGTAGTATCTTGTTTTTCATCAAATAATCATAAAGCCATATAATCTATCATTTAAAACAATATATAAATTCATAAGTTCATCATATAAAAAAGTTTGCCAAGGGAGGGTCATGACAAATATCCACTGTTAAACTACCAACTTGCCTTACAACCTTTAATTTTGGGGTTTTTTTTATGCCTTCCTAAGTATATTTGATCTAATATTGAAAATTTTAGGTGGAATTTTCTTGCTCTAAACAATAGATAATTTCTTGTCAACCACATGCCCTATGCCACTATAATGAAATACATATATATTCCTTTAAGCCTTTGTCCTGGAACCATTGCTACATATCCTCCAACAAATTCCTTGTTGGCCATTATCCCTTCCCCTTAGAAATGGGTAGAATAGACCTCCACCCTTCTTTCAAGAAATGACAATGAACCAATAGTGGTAGAAATACACTCGACCCTCTCCCGGATGCATTTCTGCACTAGCTTCCCCCATATACACTTTTGCACATGAGCCTCCTTGGATGCATTTTAGCACCCGAGCGTCTCTCAGATATAGAAATGCACTCGATCCTCCCTCAAGTGCAATTTTGTACTCTAACCAACCCTCCCTCAATTGGGTGCAAAAATACATCTAGGGGAATCGTATGCAAAAATACATCCAATCTGAATAGGGTGCAAAACAGCATCCGAGGGAGCCAAGAGCAGAAATTCACCCGATTGAGGGAGGGCCAGGTTAGGTGTAGAATTACATCTGGGGTATCCAGGTGCAAATGCACCCAACCAAGGAAGTGTTGGGCTAGATACAAAACTGCATTCGACACTCCCCCAAATGCAGTTTTGCACCCGGTCCAACCCTCCCTTGATTGGGTGCATTTTTGTATTCAAGGGTGGCTTGGATACATAAATGCTCTCGATCCTCCTCTGAATTTAGTTTTGCATCCGATACGGTCCTCCCCCAGATACATAAATGTATGCAGGGGAGGGTTAGGTGTAAAATTGCATCCAGGGGAGGATCGGGTGCAAAACTATATCTAGAGGTACCAGGTGCAAAAATGCACCTGGGGGAGGGCCAGGTGCATTTTGTACCTGATTTTGCTTTTTCATCCAGATATTTTCCACTACTCCTCCATTGAACCATTGCTTCTTTTCAACATTTTCTCCATCAATCATTTGTTCTTCTCTCTACAACTGATTATTGTTTTTGCTACTATTGGTCATTTTCGATGAGAATGAATGTTTTAGTTGTATGGGTGTGGTTGTCATGTTAGGTGTATATACTAGTATAAGAGGTGAATTTGATGGGATAATTAAATTTTTTTATAATTTTAAGGTGAAAAAGGTACTTTATTTAGGCGGGAGACCTAGCGAATTTTTAAAAAAATTGTAATATTATTATCAACGCATGGCGAACTGACCCCTAAAAATTTTTTGGCTCAAAAATTTTGGGCAAATGGGTCAACATCCAGGCCCCCATTTTCACCAATTTCCAATTTCAAAAATTCAGATATTCACCCAATTAGTAAATATTCGTCATTGTGCATAAACCTTCCCTAAGCCCCTATCCATTTAAATGTTCTATTAAATTTTGATACATCTAGTAATCTCCTCCACCCCCTGGTAGGGATATTTTTCTAGTCTTACTTTCTTTCCATTTCCTATTCTCCAAACTAAAAAAATGCCCACTAATGGAAAAGCCTTCACTAATGCTTTCCAAATAATAGTATCATTTACTTGATAGGAATTCTAATCCACTCTTCAAAGGACATAGAACCCAAATATTTATTCTTGATAACCTCATACCATAATCCTTTAATATTTATCACTATTCAAAGACTCTTGGCAACTGGTGTTTTCCCAAAGTTATGTACATTCTAAAGCCTCCACCCCTGTATTGATTTAGGTTTGGCAATCTTACTCTATTTAACCAAATCCATTGCATCCTTCCCTCTTCTCCCTATCCAAAGGAAATGGAAGCATTTCTTCCTTATTTTTTTTTACTATTTTAACAAGAATATGAGCTATGAATTGCCAATATATTGAAATATACTTTAAAATCAATTTCACCAATGTTAAAATGACCTCCCAATGATAACCATCTATTACACTATGAAGTTAACCTTTTTTCCACTTTATTGTATAACCAGATCCAATCTTGATATCCATGATCATTGGCATCAACCTAAACCCCAAAAATTTTAGTCTTTTGCTAAACTCAATTAGATTGAAGTAAAACATCCTTATCACAACTTCTTATTGTCTTGGTTGTGGTTTTTTAAAAACTATATTAGCCTTTTGGAGGTTTATTTCCATTCCTGTAGCAGCATAATATAGATCTAATAGCTCTTTATATTTCAATACTTCTCTTAAGGTGTCATTTCCAGATAGAAGTATATCATCTACAAATAGTAAGTGAATCCCAACTAGAGAGTTTTCCATTTTAATGCCTTTGATCATGCCAAGTATTTTATTTATACTTTTATTATATTATATGATGATTATATTATTGTAATATTTTAACAAATCATATAGATATAACAAACAATTAATTGATAATATTTAAATTTAGATTTCTAAGTTGAAATCTTATGTATCTAACCACTTGAACATTATGATAAAACACTGTTACATAATACAATTGTAATAATCTAATATCTTAATATATGACAATGTAGTTCATATGAATGAGATTCATTTTAATTATATGATTAATTTAATATTTTTAATAACAAGAAAACAAATAACAATAGTTTTCCAAAATATAAATTATATAATAAAAATATCATTAATTATATGAAATTATATAAATATGTATTAATATTATTTAGAGTGAAGGAAAAAATGGGCCTAGATATTAAAAATCATAGCTTATCTTCTTCTTGTGAGATGGATAAGTTTTGGGTCCCTCCCAAGTGACCTACAAGACCAAGCATGCTATATCCATGGTTCTAATGGGGCAATGGATCCATGATGCCTCACTTTGAGGATAGAGATAGATTCGAGCCTAAGATTGTTCTTATTGGATTAATTCAACAACACCCATGTTTCTTCCTAAGATATTTTCTTGACTACTTTAATTTTTTTTTTATTCATAGGGAAATCGGTAACTCCATGAATGGGTTACCTCTATAAACCCTAAGCTCATTGGGTAAAGCATAGTCAGTAGGACCCTCGACCCTATAGGGCATCAAACTAGGGTAGCCAATCGGTACTCACTTGACCATTACCATCCAACCTATCTCCTTTTGAGTATGTAGTGGTTTGAACCTTAGACCTCCCCAAAGAGAGGCAAAAGCTCTAACCGCTACACCATCCTTGCAGTGGTTTGACTACTTTAAACTTTGATTCGATCCTATCTTAACTAAAAATGTAGCAAATAAAACCAATGAATGATAAGCTTTTCAATTTTGATGAATAATATAAAATACAATTTATATTTTAGAGCAAAGGTGTAGAAATAGGTGATGTAGTCAAACAAAACCTACATGCAGTTCAAATTTTAATGAATGCAAGACTATGGATGAGCCCCAAATACTACCAAACAATGATTCACTCTCCTTTTCTTTTTATATTTTAATGAATAAATAAAAAATATGGAATGATAGACAAAAATGTAGGATAAATAGAAAATAATATCCCTAACCTAAGGAAATAAAATGAAACCAAAACTTTATACCTACTTTCTACCTTAGTGAAAAAAGTGCTAGTAGTGTTATCTTTGATTGATGGTATCTTCATATTGATTTTTGACTTTTTAGAATCTACAAAAAAAAAGGAACAAGGTTTAGTTAGTAATAAAGGGGTTTACTCAGATTAATAGAGAACACACAACTTCCTTTATAATCATCAGATCCATATTCAAACCAAAAAAATAATATAGATATTGAAGCTAAAATGATGATAATTCAAATCAGTGGCAAAATTTTTTCGTAGGAGGGGTAGGATTATCTATACTTCTACCATCAAGTGTCACTTTCAGTTCTTGATGAAAGATTAAAACTATAACCCTATGATACCTTTGATTGTAGATATCGTAGATTGGGTCATTGAAGAAACACATTTATGATCTACAATGGACTTAACAAAAGTTTATAACTAGTAAATGTATGGATGTTAATAGAACCATAAGTTAACTAGACAATAAGAGAATGTAGCTATGCTAGAAGTAATAACAACATTATAGAAAATAAATTGTTTGTCAAAGAAAATGAAAGTAATAGATCATGGTAAAAAGGAATAATAACTTAATAGAAATGACAAAGGGATAGATATTTGAGAGGCACAACCAAGAAAATACCAACAA
Organism: Wollemia nobilis; assembly: GCA_028583015.1. Taxonomy (NCBI): domain Eukaryota; kingdom Viridiplantae; phylum Streptophyta; class Pinopsida; order Araucariales; family Araucariaceae; genus Wollemia; species Wollemia nobilis. Next base: position 5,904,493 of record JAQPPZ010016858.1, on the reverse strand, counting down.
GATATCAACCTCACATGGCCTTGGAAAATATCATGTAGCATGAGGAGTGGAGGATTCATCACTTTTGGAAAAAAGATCACCAATGAAGTCTATGTAATACAAGTAGTTGGATCGAGAAAATACTTGTTGTAACAAGATGATGTGTGAGTGTTGAATTTGATGAAACTTTTACTAGCCAAAGTGTAGAGATGGAATAATGCTAAAAAAACTTCATTATTCCCATAAATAAATATGGAGCTTATGTATTTAACCACTTGAATTTTATGACAAAATATTTTTACATAATACAACTATCATATATAATATCTTAATATATATTTCCATGACAATGTAGTTCATAGACATGAGATTCATTTTAATCATATGATTAATTAAAAATTTTAAAAACTAGAAAAAAAATAACAATAGTTTTCCAAAACAAAAAATATATAATAAAAGCATTAAAATTATTTATATAAATATGTATTGTAATTATTTAGAATAAAGAGGTTCGAGGTGTATACCAATTGGTTCGACAAAAACCCATAAGGGGGGTGAAGGTCCAAGATTCAAATCTAGGGCCTTCCTGGTGCTTTCAGTGGCATAAAAGGTTTAAAAATGATTGTGGCATGGTGCTTATAGGGGTGAACGATGTAAAAATCTATGTGGTAGCTTTTGGGTGGACAAAGCAGAATACTGTGGTGGCCATAAAAATTGGATAGCCCACCCGAATTCATGGTGGCTACTAATTCCACCATGTAAATTCAAAAAAATATTAAAATACAGGTAAAAGTGACCTAGATTGTAAAGACCAAGGCTTGTCTTCTTCCTGCAAAATGGAGAAGTTTTGGGGGCTTCCCAATTGACCTATAGGATTGGGCATGCTAGCTCCATGATTCCTATGGGGTAATAGATTTTTGGCACCTCACTTTAAGGATAGTGGTAATTATGAGCCTAAAACTATGTATTTTGGATTAATTCAACAACACCTAGTGTCTCCCTAAGATATTTTCTTGACTTAAAATTTTAATTTGATCATATCTTAACTACAAATGCAACAACAAGACATATGAACTATAAGCTTTTTAAATTTGATGAATAATATCAAAGACAATTTATATTTTAGAGCAAGGGTTTGAAAATATATGATGCAATCAAACAAAACCTACATATAGTTTAGTTTTAAATTGATGCAAGACTATAGATAAGCCCCTAATACTACCAAATAATGGTTCATTCTCTCATTTTCTTGTTATCCTTTGATGAATTCAAAAAATAAATAGTGATAGACAAAAATATAGGAAAAATAGAAAATAATATATCTAACCTAAGTAAGTAAAATAAAACTATAACTTTATACCTACTTTCATCACGAAGGAAAAATTCCCACCAGTTTTATCACTATTTGACAACACTTTCGTTTCTTATTTTTGGTTTTCTAAAACCTGCAAAACTAACAAAATGAGGTTGAGTTAGTATTAGAGAGTTTTTCCTAGATAAAAAAAGAACTCATAACTCCTTCAATAATCATTAGAATCTTGTTCAAACAATAAAAATATAATAGATATTGAATCCAAAATGATGATTATTTAGATCAGTGGAAAAAAATTCACTTGGAAGTGGTAGCATCATTGATGCTTTTGCTAGTGGATGAAACTTTTGCTTCTTGATGATAGACTAAAACTAAAACCCTACAAAACCTATCTATATGTACAATATATTGGGTCATTGAAGAAAGACCCTTATGATCTACAATGCACTTAATAAAAAAAAATTACTAGTAAATGTAGGGATGCTGATGGAACTATAAGTTAACTAGACAATAAGAGAATTTAGCTATGCTAGAATTAATAACAAGATGATAGTGGGTAAACTATTTTTCAAAAAAAAAAGTAGTAGATGATGATAAAAAGGAACAATAACATAATAGAAATAACCAAAGGATGAAGGGTGGAGAGAAACAATTGAGGAAGTACCAATAGGATATCAATCTCACATGGCCTTGGTAGATGTAACTCAACATGAGGAGGCGAGGACTTGTTGTTATTGGAAAAAGGGTCACCAATTGAGAGTTTAAAATAATAATATGTTGATCTAGTAGAGTAGTAAGATGATGTGTAGGTGTTGACTCTGATGGAACTGTTTATGCCCAAAGTGTAGACAAGGGATAACGTTGATAGAACTTCATTATTGCAAAAAATAAATATGAAGAATAGTTTTTGTAGAACTTCATGATTGGATAAATATTGCATGCAAGGAATGAATATGATAGGGTTTCATTGTCAAAAATTGTTCTTTATTTTACTCAACCAAGGGAAAAATTTGTAGGGAGCTGTGTCCTCAAAAGAGGCTTCTCGAGAATTTTCTAAAGTCAGTAGCCAACTGGGTGGCATTGTTATTATGTCTTGGTTAGTTCCAAGACCATGACATGATCAAGGTGAGGGTGAAAGTTGTTGGTATAACATGATTTGGTTTTGTTGGCGGTGGACAACTTGCCTACTATACCTTTTATTTATTTTTATAATAGTCAAAAGCATTGATGGTGGTAAATATCCAATGCTAATGCTAAATGATGGTTGCCATGGTGATAAATAATTTTTTCTGAAAGGCTTACAAAAGCATTGCTAGGTAAGCAGAAGCATTGTTGGTTCTACTAATTCTATATTGGAAATTTTTCTTTTGCACTAATAAATTCTTCTAGTTTGACCTTCAAGATGATTCACTTAATTTGATGTTTGATTTATTAACTATTGAAGATGTTAATAAGTTTTAGAGATATGACGATGCACTCAAAATTGGGTGTTTACATTTTTTATTTTTGATGCATTTATCAAATGATGAATGCATTGAAAATGACATTCATGCCCCTTAAGTTTGGTATTTTGGTGTTTCTTAGGATTTATGTTACAATATGACTGATGCTTTGATTTATTAATTATTGATGATGTTCAATTTTTATTTTTTGACAACATTAAACGTTGCCATGTCTTGGTGTGTCCCCTCAAGTTTTGATACGAAAATCAAGTTTGACTAAGGGAAAATTGACTTGATCATGATTCACATTGGTGTAGTGATGAAATATTGGGGATTAAAAATACAATTCAACCAGGATGGAAGGGGTAAAGTAGTTGTGGGGGTAAATTTTGAGGTATATTACATTATTTGGTACATACTAATTTACCCTCATGGTACCTTCATGGTAGATTTATAAATATGTAATAGATTAGGGTTAAGTCTATAGTTTAAAGTGTGATTTATATTTTCTCTTTTATGTAAGTGTTAATGTGCAAGAAATGCACAAGTGTCATGTAAGTTAGAGTGCAAGTGTATATTGAGAGAATGTGCACAAGTGTCTTAGATTAGGAGTGCATGTAGAAGTGTAAGAGTCATGTGTGCAAGTGTATTAGAGTCAAGTATCCATCTAGTATGCAAGTAGCAAGATGATAAGCCAAAGATCATGAGACTTGTCATATGGAGAGTTATAGTCAAGTACTTGAAGAGTCCCATAGAAAACCAGTCTATTGCTTTTAAACAACCCACAAGTCATTGAAACCAAAGTGCACACAGAAGGCAAGTTCCTTGATACTTTTATTCTTTGAATTCTTCCCAATCCTCTCTGTTCTTCACATTCCTTGATGAAGTAGAAATTATTCATTTTTCAAGATCCCCCTTCTCATCATCATAAGGTTTTAAAAAATAATATGGTAGAGATTTTTTTTCATGGAACAGACTCTCCAATTACCCGAAAAACATTTCATTTCATTTGGGTACAAAGTTGATTAATGCAAAGTCATTTGCTATTTTTTTTCTAATTTTCAAACATCAATTTCATTCTCATTTATTAATAAATCATTTTATTTATAATTAATTGGATATCCCATTTCAAAAAACATAAACACTCAGGATATTAATAAGAGAGACTTATTAATATAAGTTGTCATAGGTAAATTAATATTGCAAGAGGGACTAATAACATAGAATACTAATCATTCCTTCCTACTACCATTTTTTAAGGTAAACATCAAACATTCTAAGTTACTTTATATATTTATAAAGTAAATCAAACCACAAAGAGATCTAAGAATGATATCAAACACTCAAATGTAGGTATGATCGATGCAAAATGTAAAGGCATGTACTAGGTATAAAAATGGATATATCATGTCATATCATTTTGACTATTTTAAGCATAATTTTTTGTCCACTTATGAAGATGCCTATTCCTCCAAACATATAAATCCATTAGTAGTATCATGTTTGTCATAAAATCATCATGAAGTCATATAGTCTATTATTTAAAACAACATATAAATTCATAAGTCCATCATAAGAAAAATTTCACCAAGGGAGGGTCATGACAAAGTTCACCAACTTGCCTTAGAACCTTTAATTTTGGGGCTTGTTTTATGCCTTCTTAAGTATATTTTATTTAATATTGAACATGTTAGGTGGAATTTCCTTGCTCTCAAACAACAAAGAATTTCTTGTCAACCACATGCCCCATGCCACTATTAATGAAATACACCTATATTCCTTTAAGCCTTTGTATTGGAACCATTGCTACATATTCTCCAATATTTTCCTTACTGGCCATTGTCCCTTCTCCTTAGAAATGTGTAGAATAGACCTCCATATTTCTTTCAAGAAATCACAATGAACCAATTGGTGATCAATTGTTTCTTATTTCCTTTTACATAGGTTTCATTGACATGGACCCTACCAATACCTCTTTTGTAGAACATACCATGTCAATACCTTCTTAGCTAATGCTAACCAAGAAAAAAATTTGATTTTCAAGGGAGCTTTCACCTTCCAAATATTGCTCCACCACCAAAGGACCTCCTCATTATTATCTTCAAATATTGCCTTGTATCCTTCCTTAGCTATAAATTGCCCACTAGTTGTGTTATTGGACCATACTAAAGAGACTTCTTTGTGTCTCAATATTTTAAAATCACTTGTTAGACCCCTTGTATAATTGCTCCATTTCTCTCACCAAACTGAATGCTTGTCCCTTTCCTAGTGCTTTCAACGACGTAAAATATTTAAAATGATTGTGGCATGGTGGTTATAGGGGTGGACTACATGAAGATCTATGTGGTGACTTCTGAGGTAGACATCACATAATACTATGGCGGCCATAAAAGCTGGACAACCTACCCGGATTCATGGCAGCTATCGATTCCACCATGTAAATTAAAAAAATATATAAAATATAAAATAATTGCTCCATTTCTCAACCTCATTTCCTTCCAAAAGTAATTCTTCTATTGAAAGCCACCCTTGGATCCACAAACTAGTTTTGACCATGAAGGCTACATCTATCAATACCCTAAACCCCTATCCATTTAGATGTTCTTTTAAATTTTGATGCATCTAGTAATCCTGGGTCATTTTCTAGTTGTACTTTTTTCCCATTTCCTATTATCCAAACTAAAATAATGCCCACTAATGGAAAATCCTTCACTAATATTTTCAAAATGATAGTAACATTGAATTGATAGGAAGTCTAATCCACTCTTCAAAGGACATAGAACCCAAATATTTATTCTTGATAACCTCATACCATAATCCTTTACTAGTAATCAATCTTCAAAGACTCTTGGCAGCTGGTGCTTTCCCAAAGTTATGTACATTCTAAAACATCCATCCCTATATTGATTTAGGTTTGGTAATCTTACTCCATTTAACCAAATCCATTGCATCCTTCCCCATTCTTCCTATCCAAAGGAAATGAAAGCATTTATTCCTTATTTTTTCTACTATTTTACCAATAATATGAGCTATGAATTGCCAATATATTGGAATGAACTTCAAAATCAATTTCACCAGTGTTAAAATGACCTCCCAATTATAACCATCTATTGCACTATGAAGTTACCCCTATTTTTACTTTATTTTATAACCAAATCCAATCCTCATATCCATAATCATTGACATCAACCTAAATTCCAAATAGTTTAGCTCTTTACTAAACTCAATTATATTGAAGTAAAAAATCCTTATCACTACTTTTTCTTGTCTTGGTTGTAGTTTTTTAAAAACTATATTAGCATTTTGGAGGTTTATTTCCATTCTTGTAGCAGCACAATATAGATCTAATAGTTCTTTATAGTTCACTACTTCTCTTAAGGTGCCATTTCCAAATAGGATATATCATCAACAAATAGTAAGTGAATCCCAACAAGTGAGTTTTCCATTTTAATGCATTTGATCATTCCAAGTCTTTTATTTATGCTTTTATTATATTATATGATGATTATAGCATTGTAATATTTTAACAAATCATATAGATATAACAAACAATTAATTGATAAGATTTAAATTTATATTTCTAAGTTGAAATCTTATGTATCTAACCACTTGAACATTATGATAAAACATTGTTTTTTTTTTTTTGAATTTACATGGTGGAATCGGTAGCCACCACGAATCCGGGCAGGCTTTCCAACTTTTATGGCCGCCACAGTATTCTGTGCTGAACTGTTATGATAAAACATTGTTACATAATATAATTATTTATTTATTTTTTAATTTACATGGTGGAATCGGTAGCCACCACGAATTCGAGCAGGCTGTCCAGCTTTTATGGCCGCCACAGTATTCTATGCTGTCCACCCTAGAAGCCGCCACACAGATTTTCGTGCAATCCGCCCCTATAACCACCATGCCACAATCATTTTAAACCTTTTACGCCGCTGAAAGCACCAGGAAAGGGACAAGTGTTCAGTCCGACGAGGCCCGAGATTTGAACCTTGGACCTCCGCCCCCCTTATGGGGTTTGGATGAACCAATTGGTCTACACCTCGGACCTTTTTTTTAAAGGGTGCAACATCGGGACTTCCATTACATAATATAATTATAATAATATAATATCTTAATATATATTTCTGTCACAACCCTCCTAGATGGACCTTTAATATGGAAAAAAATGTATTAACTGATGATGCTTTAATACTTGATTATGTGTAATTAAGTATCTATGTAATATTAATAGATATTGAAATGTATGATACTGCTAAAAAATTGCCAATGTGTAGGATCAGGTGCACTCACAAGTGGAAGAAGTTGAATCATCCAACGAAGACGAGGGTACTTGAGGTTGGGGAAGTGATGATAAGGCAACTCGAAGGGAACAAGGATGGATACCTTCATATAGTCATGCATTCTGTTAGGGATAATCACCAATAGCTAGCCACCTTAAGCCCTAGAATGATGGCCTAGTAGCTATCATAAGTTCTAGAGGCTTAGACAGGTGACTAGATTTATGGAAGACTCCCTCTTTGTTTGTTGCACATGCATGATTGTCTTTTTTTTTTTGAATTTACATGGTGGAATCGGTAGCTCCCATGAATCCAGGAAGGTTGTCCAAATTTTATGGCCACCACAGTATTCTGTGCTGTTCACCCTAGAAGCCGCCACACAGATCAAATAAAATTGCATGATTGTCTTTTTCTTCAACACTATTTGTCTTAATAATTTGTGATTTATGAATGAATAAGTTGTCTTCATAACTCCATGTATTCCCTGGTAAATGTAATAGCAAAGATATATCAATTTAAATAAATAATTTGATTTATTTAAATAGTAAAGATATTTCAATTTAAATAAATAGTTGTTTTATTTGAATAAGCAAAGATAATCAATTTAAATAAATAGTTGATTTATTTTAATAACAAAGATATATCAGTTTAAATAAATAGTTGATTTATTTGAATAACAAAGATATATCAATTTAAATAAATAGTTGATTTATTTGAATAAGCAAAGATATATCAATTTAAATAAATAGTTGATTTATTTGAATAAGCAAAGATATATCAATTTAAATAAATAGTTGATTTATTTGAATAACAAAGAGATATCAATTTAAATAAATAGTTGATTTACTTGAATAATGAAGAGATAGCATTTAAAAAACAATTATTGATTTATTTTAAGAATGTTAAGGAAATTCTATTTGAATAAATGGTTGATTTATTTTATAGTGATAAAGAGTTTTCATTCGAATAAATATATGATTTATTTCCAAATTGATAAAGAAAGCCCCTTAAAAAAAAAAAGGAAGCAGTTGTTTATATTAAGAAATAAAATAACCCCATTAAGCAAATAACTTCTCTATTTGAAATAAGAAACACATTTCATTGAACTTAGAGAATAGACTTTGACTGTCGAATTAATGAGGAAATTCATTTAATCAAAATGACCAACCAATGTTGGTTTAATTATGATAAGACCACCCTTTAGAGAATCGGATAGGCCACCATTTGAAAATCCAATCGAACCAATTGTGTGAAGCTCCCTCTGATGTGAAGGGATGGTCTCTTAATGGCAAGAGTCTTGGGAAGGTGAAGGAGGGAACATGCTCCCTACCATTTGATGGATGCAGATGGGGAGTTATGGCGAGTAGGTGGTGGATGAAGGCCAAGGAGAATTATGTGAGAGGGGTGCTGACAAGAGGATGCGAGGAGAGGTAAAAGGAAAGGATATGATGGGTGGAAGGTAGAGAGGAAGAGAGGAGAGGATGCGATGAAGTGTTACGAAGCTAAGGGAGAAGTCAGCGAGAAGAAGAAGTAGGTGATGGGCGTTCGAGTGCAAACCAAATAAATGATCGACGACAAGTGATACCAGTTTGGGCTCATGAGATTTTAGATATATTTAATGCTTTTATTTATTGGTTTAAACTGTTGCCAAGCTTGGGTTATCACCTGTTACATTAGCTCCTTTAGGCCACGGTAAACTTACTTCATTTAGAGCGTAAAGTTAAGGTTGGTGAGGTGGTGCTCTGACCATCCTCCTAATGAATCCATCGTGAGCCTGTGGTCATGCTTAATATCCTCCACCAAGCCTTAGCATCCTTGACTAGTCAATTGAATATGGTAATGCCGCATTCAATCTATCATCGTAGTTGTTGCTCTGAATAACCATTTGTTATTGGTAGCATAGATGAAACTTAGCCTAGGTGTACCTTATGGTAAATCGTCCATGTGATCATCAGAGTCACCCCATTTTTAGACATCCATAACCATGCAGGATTGCATAGTGGGTTTTAACCCCACTTGGCAACTATCATTGGACATAGAGCATAACATCGTTGCTAGGATGGTTGACCCCATTGTAGATGTCGTTGAAACTATGGAGATCCCTCAAATACCCCACCTTCACTCTGGTTCACTGTCGAATAGAAGTCATCTCGGTCGCATCTTACCATTATCTATAAACTACTCCATATTAAGTTATCCTCCCTTTGCTAGAGCTAGTCGTGGGTTAGTAATTGCATAGGAGAGAGCTTAGAGTATGTTTGGAAAGGAAAGAATCTTTAATGTTTCATTATCTAAAATGGTGTATTTTAGGGTAATGAAAGAAAAGGAATTTTTAATGTGTTTCATTATCTAAAATGGTGTATTTTAGGGTAATGAAAGAAAATGAATTTTTAATGTGTTTCATTATCTAAAATGGTGTATTTTAGGGTAATGAAAGAAAATGAATTTTTAATGTGTTTCATTATCTAAAATGGTGTATTTTAGGGTAATGAAAGAAAAATAATATTTAATGTGTTTCATTATCTAAAATGGTGTATTTTAGGGTAATGAAAGAAAAGGAATTTTTAATATGTTTCATTATCTAAAATGGTGTATTTTAGGGTAATGAAATAAAAATATTTATATGAAGATTAAAGTAGTTGGATTTATTTGAATAATGAATGTGAATATAGTTTGTTTTGTAAATTAAGGATATGGGACTTTAATTTATGAAATGAAGAAAATGGTTTATTTGAAGATTAAAGTAGTTGGCTTTAATTGGATAATTGTGGGTGAAATTTACATCCTTCACCCACTCTTCCCTTAAGGAAGTGATCCCATTTGCTCGAAAGGAGTTCACTAGATTTTGAAGATATTGACAGACGGGCGAAAGATATCAAAGTAGCAGCAACAGCCATGGGTGGACCAAAAAATCAAGTAGACAATGGATTAAAGAAGGGTGGGAGATAGAGCAGATGGAAACCTACCTTAACCTTGGGTGGAAATTCCCAAAATATCCTTCCAACTTCTTGGGTAAATATTTCAAGGTACTAGCATGGGCGGATGAATTGTACAACCCCACCCTTGGGGAGGAAATAGACTCCCACCCATCTTGAGTAGGAGATACAAGTGTAAACAATGTAGAACCTCAAAAAAATACCCTCCCTTGCTCCACAATACCTCTGTGGGCTGAAAGGAGAGCAAAGGAAGCACCCGTACAACATGCAAGGCTTCCACCATCACCCAAAATTCAAATGAGAAGACTTATCCGCTGGTCCTCCAGTTCGGGTACTTGACAACGTAAGTGGATATGATAGATTTTTAATGCGTTGCTCCCAAGGTGCTTCAATACCTGTCACTCATCACCTAACCAGAGGATCACCAATTAAGGAGAAGGATGAGGTAGTTATGATTTAATAAACTGGGTAGAAATGTTAGAAGATCCAAGGGTCTAGATCCAATAAGTTGTATTTGTTGCCTTCTAGAAGATTGGTACCATCTAATGGAATAGTGTACCAGTGCGATGCTTATCTACTGCAGGGATTGTCTTCTCATCTACTGCCATTAATATTCAATTTTGTAATTTATGTAAATATACCTATAAATAGTGGAATGTTGGTCATTCTTAAGGGCGACTCTTTAGCCATTACAATTCATGTGTAAGGTTTTCCTCTATGTAAATACAAACTCTACACTATTTGGTCTCTAGATTTATCTCCCGTTCTTAATTAAATTGTATGAATGTTTAAGTTATCCCATGTTATTCTATTGTTTGGATTTTGTAGGATTTACTTGAGTGGCTCAAGAGTGTACGTTTATAGATATGGATTGTGGGTTTATTTTTGCTAAATCCATTTTGACAGGAGCACTCTGATTCTGCATCTTGGATCTCATGCACATGTTCGATGTTTAAGGAATTTGCCCCCCACCCACCGCTGATACAAGCCAAAACATAGATATGGTTGGGTGATTTATTAAGTGTCAGGCCTGTGTTTCATATGTGGTATATCGCCTGCATATATCTTTATGTGGCTACACCCATCCTTGTGAGCTCTGGCTAAGACCATTTTATTCTTTTCCCCCATTTTCCCTTTTCCTATTTTGCAATGTAAGTAGCTGGAACCACCCTTGAAGGAACTAACCTTATTTGAAGATCATATATCTATCCCATTGTGGCTATCATTCTATGCTTGGCATTGATCCACACCCCCCACCCTGTGTGTGGTGTCGAATTGGTGACCAATAGTTTTTTGTGACTTTGCTAGGGAACTCACTGGGTCCTCGTGTTTTAGGAAATTGAAGTTTGGTGGCTCTCTGATTTACCCATATCTTCTCAAAGTTACCTGGTGACTTCGATTACATAGCACATCCTAATCATGAGACCAGTAACCCACCCACACTAAATATCCAAATATCCCAGAGGACTCAAGGTATACAACCTTGACCTAACTAGGGGAGATAGCATGCTCATATGATGACTCTAATAATTGTTTCCTTAATGGCTCAACCATTGTTCCCCTAGTGGAATGATCTTGGTACCCTAAATCTCCCTCACTGATATAATATTTTAGAATCCACCTTCGATGCCTTGAAAAAATACAATGGTGTTAAGGGAGATATGAAGGAACACCTTGAAAATATGACTTCACTAGCCACACTTCACAATATCATGCACGAAGATGCAATGATCAAGTTGTTGGTTGCTTCCCTTGAAGGTAGAGCAGGGATTTGGTACAAAACCCTGTAGCCTAGAAGCATCTCTACATGGGTGGATCTAGAAGAGCCTTTCATGGATACGTTTGGTGAAATAGAGGACCCATTCTATTCTTTGAATCAATTCAAATTTATCAATATGAATCCTATTGAAAGTGTGGTAGACTTTAATGTCCATTTTGAGAATATCTGGAAGAGAATTTCATGACAAATCCTCCCAATCTCCACCTAGGTGTATCTATTCTACATCTGGGCTCTTGGTCCTACGATCAACTTTATTTTGCACCAATCAGGAGAAACCAATTTCTTGCAACTCTACAAGGAAGCTATTAGAACTGAGCAAGTTCTTTTGTGGAGGCTCTATCTTATTAATTACTTCCAGGAGCTAGTACCATATCATGTAGTGGGTACATACCAGGAGTAGGTACGCCACAATAACCACATCCATGAGGGCAATGAGATATATCAACCCTAGACTCAATGAGATATGGGTGAGGATGTAGATACCCATAAGTAGGAGGAGTGCCTCAATATGGAGGAAGAGCCAGTCATGGCATTGGCACAGCTAGCCAATATTGGAAAGGGACAACATGAAAATATTGTCCTTGAAAACTCATCACCTGGAGAGAAAAATATGATGGTAAAAGACATTGCCACCCTAGGTTTTAAGGGTCTAAGTGTCCAAAAACTCAGGAAAAATAAAAAGAATTATGATTTTGTCATAATTATGAGCCAATGTGGATGGCACCAGATAAATCACAATTGGCACCTCAAATACAATGTGATATGGTCCATCCACTACAGATTCAGAGGATGATTTATATATGACATCTTGGCTCAGGCATGCCTATCATGCTATAATTTTATGGCCATTATATAAAGCCTTGCATTATGCAAGGCCAGTGCATTGGAAATCATAAATTTTATCACCAACCACTAGTGTAACAAAGACCTATGAAAAGTTACCACTTAGTCAGGCACCAGAGGGCATCAACAAAGGTTTCCTCAAAAATTGTTTAGGAAATGTAATTTTCTCCTTCGTTCTTGTGTTGTTTTTCTAGTTTTTTGTTCTATATATTGTTGTCATGACCCCGTAACCCAATGGATACATTCATGAATTTTCAAGGCCTCTTAACTCATCCCTAGAAGATGCATCAAGCCTTGGAACTCATAGATGCAAGCACAAGGTAAGGCAAGTATGTTATAAATAGCCCCTATGGTAAGATGCAAATGAGACCATAAAGTGTAAACCACAAATTGTGGTTGAAGCTAAATGGCCTCCTGGTTGATAACAATCAGTAAAAGAGGGTCATTTTTGGGTCGTGTAAAAAATAGGGCTTAGGACAGTAGAGATAAAATACAATGGCAATCTATATACTCTTGGAATGTCTCAGGTCTTCAATGGGTTGCATTTAAGGGGATTCAATCCGTAAGCATACCTTGTGAATAAGGGTTTATGTCCCATTGGTTTCACTTGATAGGCTTTGAATTTATTTTCCCTTCATGTCTCCTTATTTCCCTACCATTTCCTCCCCTTTGCCTTCCTCTCCCATTTATTGCTTGTAACTATCTTAGTTGGTAACAAAGGGTTCATTGTCTCTACTGTTTATTGTTCCCCTTTCCTCCTATGTGTGTCTCACAACAAGCTTCTTAAGCATTTTCTTGTTGTTTCCACTACTCTTCTTGTTGCTCTTGTTCACAGTAATTATTTCTATGTTGGTCAACCCGGTCCTATATTTTGGTTTTCTTTTTCTTGTTTTCCCCTCCAGCTCTCATCAATTGCACCCTTGTACCTTTGCCTTTGTTCTGCTTTTTGCCATGTTAAATGCCCTGCTTCTTTTGACATATTTTCATGCTTATTTTCCTCCCTGCATCATTTTCTTCTTCGCATCCTCCTTTTGTCAATGCCCTTCCTTCCTCTCCTTTGTTTCTCTATTGTGATTGTTGCATTTCCTAATCCTTATGGGTTCATTTTTTTCTACAAAATGGAAAACCCTTATAAGTCACCAGAAGTGTGGGTGAAATTTTACATCCTTCACCCACTCTTCCCTTAAGGAAGTGATTCCTTTTGCTCAAAAGGAGTTCACCAGATTTTGAAGACATTGATGGATAGACAAAAGATATCAAAATAGCAATAGTAACCATGGGTATATCAAAACATTGGGTATATGATGGATTAAAGCATGGTAGGAGACAAAGCAGGCGAACACCCGTACTTAACCTTGGGCGGAACTTCCCAAAAGACCTGCCCAAATTCTTGGGAAAAAAATTCAAGGGGCTAGCGTGGATGAAAAAATTGTACAACCCTTCCCTTGGGGAGGAAATGGATTCCTGCCCATCTCGAGTGGGAGATACAAGTGCAAACGAGAAAAAACCTCAAAAAAATACCCACCCTTGCTCTCCAATACCTCTACAGGTGGAAAGGGGAGCAAACAAAGTGCCCAACTGACATGCAAGTCTCCTGTCATCACCTAAAATTCAAATGAGAAGACTTATCTACTAGTCCTCTAGTTCAGGTACCTGACAATGTAAGTGAATGTGACAAGTTTTCGATGCATTGCTCCTAAGGTGCTTCAATACCTGTCACTCGCCACCTAACCAGAGGATTACCAATCAAGAAGGACAAGGTAGTTGTGATTTAATGAACTAGGTAGAAACATGAGAAGATTCAAGAAGCCAAATCCAATTAGTTGTATTCATTGCCTTCTAGAAGACTTGTGCCATCCAGTGGAAAAGTGTACCAATACGATGCTTTTATACTGCAAGGATTGTCTTATCGCATACCACCATTAATGTTTGATTTTATAATTGATGTAAATATACCTATAAATAGTGGAATGTTGGTCATTCCTAAGGGTGGCTCTTTAGCCATTATAATTCATGTGTAAGGTTTACCTCTACGCAAATACAAACTCTACAATGTTTGGTATCTAGATTTATCTCCCTATTCTTAATTAAATTATATGAATGTTCATTTTTGCCTAGTCATTTAAGTTATCCCATGTTATTCTACTATCTGGATTCTATGGGGTTTACTTGAGTGGCTCAAGAGTGTGCATTTGTAGATATGGATTATGGGTTTATTTTTTCTAAAGCCATTTGGATAGGAGCACTTTGATTCTGCATCCTAGATCTCATGCACCTATTTGATGGTTAAGGAATTTTTCCCCTACCCATCACTGATAGGAGTTAGAACATAGGAATGGTTGGGTGATCTGTTAGGTGTCGGGTCTGTGTTTCATATGTGGTATATCATCTGCATATGTCTTGATGCAGCTATACCCATCCTTGTGAGCTCTAGCTATAACTATTTTATTTATTTCCTCCCTTTTTCCTTTTCTTATTTTATGGTGTAAGTATTTAGAACCACCCCCGAAGGAACCGAACTTCTCTAGATATTGTCTACCTTATCTCGATGTGGTGGTTGTTCTATGCTTGACATTGATATGCCCACCACCTTGTGCACGATGTTGGATTGGTGACCAACAATAATGAATATGAATATGGTTTATTTTGTAAATTAAGGGTATGTGACTTTAATTTATGAAATGAAGAAAAATGTTTATTTGAAGATTAAAGTAGTTGGTTTTAATTGGATAATGAATATGAATATGGGTTGTTTTGTAAATTTAGGGTATGGGACTTTAATTTATGAAATGAATAAAAAGGTTTAATTGAAGATTAAAGTAGTTGGATTTAATTGGATAATGAATGTGAATATGGTTTGTTTTGTAAATTAAGGGTATGGTTTGGCTTTAATCTTGATCGATTATGTAACTTGATCCAAGTCAAAAATGATTTTTGTCAGGATGTGTATAATGGCAGACTCGAAGGTAGATTTGCTAGACCATATTGATCTCATTCCAACCATGGTTCTTAGACCCAATTCATAGTTTATAAGAATAGACCTATCAGATGCCCAGTCTATAGTAGTTTTGATCATTCATTTGGTGCATGTCCTAAGGACATTCAAAACAAAATGGAGACTCTTAAAAGAGATTCTCCCAAGAAGAACTGGTCTAAGAAGAAACCAGTGATGTCTCAAGGTCATAACTAGAGCGTAGAGTCCATGGTGGATCCTATGTTGAATTCCATTCGTATTGAGCATGAGGACCTGGTTATAGGGGATAGGATCATGGATGAGCTGGTGGAGGTTGATATTAGTAATCTAGGAGTGGCAGTTGTGAATAATCTAGATAGTTCTTGTAGTGGCCATTCTCAGCCTGACCTCACTATTTTAAAATCTAAAACTCCTATTCCTTAGGAGTTCCTTCAAAATTATTTTCTTAGTTTAAATTCTTAGGTAGTGGTTCAGGAGGAGCATGGTGTTCCTCAAGATGTAGCTGAGGGTGGTTCTCCCCCTTTGAAGGTTGTGATGGAGCCCGATTCTCCTCTAAAGGTTGTGGTTTCTCAAAAGAATTTCAGTCCCCTCTCCCTAGGGAGGGAGCACCAAGGGTAATATATTCTCAGCCTAAAAAAAGGAGCACCAAGGTAATATATTCTTTATTCAAATTTTATTTTTTGTTGTTGATGTAAATGTCGCTTGTTAGCTCTTTAGTTTGTAGCTTGATCTTTGGTTGTTTCATCACATTTTCGTTAACTGCTCTGCTTTGTTAAAATGTTTGTAGACTCTTTTAAAACTCCTTCATCCATCTAATAAAAAAAAATTAAGGGTACGGGACTTTAATTTATGAAATGAAGAAAAAGATTTATTTTAAGATTAAAGTAGTTGGCTTTAATTGGATAATGAATGTGAATATGGTTTGTTTTGTAAATTAAGGGTATGGGACTTTAATTTATGAAATGAAGAAAAAGGTTTATTTGAATATTAAAGTAGTTGGATTTAATTGGATAATGAATGTGAATATGGTTTATTTTGTAAATTAAGGGTATGGGACTTTAATTTATGAAATGAAGAAAAAGGTTAATTTGAAGATTAAAGTAGTTGGCTTTAATTGGATAATATATGAGAACCTGGATGGTTTTGCAATTAATGATATGAGACTTTGATTGTTAAATAAAAATTAGACTACTTATTGCAAGTAGAGCATGTGTTTTGATGTATGGTTGAATAGATCTCATGAGAAGATGATAGGGGAAATAGAAAGAGTAGTTTCTATGGTATCAACTATGCATTGGAAAGTTGAATTGCTTGGGTTATTTGTATAGTTGCAATTTGGCAATAAAATGAACAAATACATTTAGAAGCATGTTTATCCTGAACTATGAGTGTCCTGATCCCCTACTATCCTCATTTGATCAATGGAAGAGCGGGACGACCAAAGTCATGAGATGGATCGATGCCTAAGTTTACTCTCTACCTTACATCTTGCTTATTTATGTAAATAGATTAGATTTATCAATAGGTTTCTTCAATGAAATTGATGTAATGTATTGTTTTAAGTATGGAGTTCACAATACATACTTCTGTAATAAATAAAAAATATGGTTGATGCACTTTATATGTCATTAATTGAATGTAGTTGTATTTAAATCTTTTCTATTGCATGTTTATCCTTCAATTATTGCTATATTTTAGTTATCCTTAGCAAATTCAATGATTCATGTTTTGCTAGATTTAGTAGCTAGATCTATTCCTTATTCTTATTTTGATAATTGTTGTAAAATAATAGTAAATTCTAGATGAACTTAGAGGATGACTAAAGAGCTTGAGACCCCCTTAGGGAGATTGGTAACTAGCGTGCCAAATTTAAGATAGCTTTTCAGAGGATAATATTGATAGCTTAACTCATTGTACATGTAGCATACCCACACATAATGGCTTTTGTGGAATATGGAGATGCGTGTACACCTTCTAATGGTTGAAGGTGGTAAGTCTAGCTCATCAATATTGATGAGATGGATGGACTTATGTGCATAACATGAGATATGCCTACACATAAGGGACTTGCGTGAGGGGGATATTTTATGGTATATTTCTTGAGAAACTTAGGGGTTGTTAAACATTAAGTTAGTCTAAGGTTGGATAGGGATTTATGAATCCCTCTCCTTAGTAAAAAAAATTCTCTCTTTTTGTGTGTTTTGTTTCTTGATTTTTGGACAGTTACATTTGGTATCAAAGCTCCAGGTACGAGGGTATAGAACTTCTTATGTTCAGAAAGAGATTTGGAATTCTCCAATGAAGGCTTGCTTAAGTATAAAGCTAAAATTTGGGATGATCTAGAGTCTTTGCTTATTAGAATCCAATGGATTTGAACCCAAGGGAAGATGGATGTTACGATACCTTATTATGGGATTTGGTATTAATGATACATCATAACCTCGAAACATTATCCTAGCTAGATTTCTAATAAATTGGCAAGAACTATATAATGTGGTTTGAATTAGTGATCAGTTTAAGATGATATTGTAATCAAATTCTTTTTTTGGTTGAAATTAGATCAAGTTGCTATTGGAAATATTGAGCATATTGTTGTCATTGATGTCAAAGAGTACATAAAGTAGAAATATGTTGATGAGAAAAATAAAATGGTTGTCAAGGCATTATATATTGCTAAGATATTTTTCTAAAAGAAAGGTTATAATATTTAAATGAAAAATTTAAATATTATAAAGGAGGCAAAAATATTTAAAAGACAAAATTATTTCTATACTCCAAGGTTTCAAATATTAACATTATAATATTTTAATATTATTATACAAAGGGTTCAAAGTTTAAAAAAGGTGCCAAAATTTTTGAAGGAAATATTAATATGCCCTACCCCATCAAAACATCAACGTTATTTCATGCCCATCAAAGTGCATATGAAAGGGTTTAATTTATTTCATATGAGTAGGTTTTGATTGGAGAGCAAGTTAAAAAATCTATTTTGTGCATCGAAATAGGGAAAAGACAACATAAACATATAAAGGGACAAAAAGACAAAGTGTTAATCCCATGATGGTGGCTAGCCCAGCTGGTTACTAGGCTAGAACTAAGGCATTGGAAAGGAGGAGGTTGCAGTTTCGACTCTCGTGAGCGCTCTTTTACAAGGTAGAGAACATACAATATTTTGATTGTTCCGCGAAGGAGGAGATACAAAAAAATTATTGCGAGTCATGTTTCAAGATGATGGCTAGCCCAACTAGTCGCTAGGATAGTGCTAAGGCATTGGTAGACAGTAAGTCATGGGTTCAAATCTCGCGGACGCTCTTTTACAAGGCAGAACATGAAACTTGTTTTGGCTGAGGAAGGGAATAAGAGGAAGTTTTTGCACGTTATATTTCAAGTAGGTCGCTAGCCTAGCTGATCGCTAGGCTAGTGCTAAGGCATTGGTAGCTAGGAAGATGCGAGTTCAAATCTCGCGATCGCTGACTTTTTGCAAGGAAGAAAAGAAGACTTATTCACGTGGAAGTTTAATCAAAGGTATGAGGATATTTTTTTTATATTATAAAATTGATAAAAGAAAAATCATTTGCTGTGTTGGATAGGGACAAATATTTTATCAAGCATAGGATAAATAAGGTGTTATAAAGATGATTTGTGATTTGTAGTTTCTCAAAATTAAATATTGTGTAAGGAGTTATAAGGTGTTATTGTGGTTTGATTTTTTATTGTAATTTTTGTATGGTGAAAAGGAATGTTGAAGGGTTTTTTATAATTATTAATGCTTCATCTTTGAGAACAAAAGTCATAGAGCATTATTTTTTAGATTCTATTGTGCACATTTTTAAAGGAGAAATTTAATGTGAATGATTTGAAAAAGGGATCTACTAACCATTTTTAAAGTGGCACTTTGAAAGGGAAATTATTTTGAGACAGGTATTTGAAGGCACATCTTGATCAAAGCAAGTTAATAGGTATGGTGATATTATTCCTTCTTAAAGGTGTTTTGTTGAGAAAATATATCTGAATTATAAGGTGGAGATAAAATGTTTGATTAGTGTGGATTGTTGGAAATATTTGAGCTAGGGTTTGTGAAACAAAATGTGCATCCTTGTTGAAAGAAATTGAAAATACTTGTGCTAGAGTTTGTGAACAAGATGTGCTTTATCCTTGAAAAAAATTGTAACACTTGTGCTAGGTTTGAAAGCAAACTTGTGCATTATTGTATTTGATCTTTGATAGGAAGTTGTGCATTGGATTGAGTGTTCTTGAAAGTGAATGTGCAAGTGTTAAAAATCAAAATTTTGAAGCAAGTGTGTGTATCAATTTTGATTGTGTGAAATACATAAGAAGGTCAATTATCAAGTGCTAGACTAGAGCTACCTTTAGAATGCAATAAATGTGAGACATGTGAAATCGACAGACTTAATGAATGTGAAGAACATATTGAGCATTTGTTAGTGCATATCATTATCTATATGATCAAGTCTGAATTACCTAGTTGAAGAAAGTATTTCTGAAAGAGATACAAGCATTATTTTGAATATCATTTGTGTGCAAGATTTTGGATTGTTTGAGTATGTGTTATGAGAAATTTTGAGCATGTGTTAAAGCATAATTGAGGAAGTCTTGTGAAAATACTTGAAGCAAATTTGAGGCATATTTGAGAAAGTCTTGTGAGAAGACTTGAATTAAGGTTGAGACATATTTATGCATGTAATTTGTGTAGATTTAGGATAGAGTTGAGACATTTGTGCATGTAATCTGTGTAGATTTGGGATAGAGTTGAGACAAGATTTGTGCATGTAATATGTGCAGATTTAGGATAGAGTTGAGACAAACATGTAATGTGTGCAAATTTGGGATAGAGTTGAGACAAATTTATGCATATAATATGTACAGATTTAGGATAAAGTTCAAACAAGATTTATGCATGTAATGTGTGCAAATTTAGGACATATTTGAGATAGATTTGTGCATGTAATGTGTGCATATTTGGAGTTGAGATAGATTTGTGCATGTAATATGTGAAGATTTGGAATAAAGTTGAGATAGATTTGTGCATGTAATGTGTGTAGATTTGGGATAGAGTTGAGACAAATTTTTGCATGTAATGTGTGTAGATTTGGGACAGAGTTAAGATAGATTTGTGCATGTAATATGTGCAAATTTGGGATAGAGTTGAGATAGATTTATGCATGTAGCATGTGAATATTTCATGCTAATTTAAGAAAAGGTGTGTACCAGCTTTGGAGGTGACCAGAGTAGATAGGAGATGAATCTCTTGTGGATAGAGTTCCATGAACCAGACCAACGAGGGGATATAGTTCCCTTGTGGATAGATTTCTATGAACTAGAGCAAAGGAGAGGTGTATCCTATAGATAGATCTCCACAAACCAGACCAATAAGGGGATAGAGTTTCCTTGTTGATAGAGTTCCACAAACCAGAGCAAAGGAGAGGAGTCTCTTGTGGATAGAGTTCTATAAACCTGATCAGTAAGGGGATAGAGTTATCCTGTGGATAGAGGTCCACAAACCTGAGCATAGGGGATTGAAATATCCTTTGGATAGAGGTCCATAAACATTGTAATAGGGAATTGGTTCCCAAGATATTTTTTGAGAAAATTAAGAAGAAATTTTTTCTTTGTGGATGTAACCCATATTGGGTGAACCATGTTAAATCTGTGTCTCTCATGTGTGTGATGATTTAAACATTATTTTGTTGTTGCTATTGATGATATTGGTTACCACTACTTTGGAAAGATATTGCAATTGATAACATTGGATAATATTATTTGGGAAAGAAAAGCAAAATTTTATTATACTGTTCACCCCCCCTCTCAGTATTAGCATGTGTTATTCAGATGCCACCTAAGTCTAGGAGAGAAAGACCTCCACCTAGATAGAATCGACAAAATAATATTGAATAATGGATCCAAAATGAGGGTCCAAAAACTCCCAATATGAGAATGGAAGATCTTACTACCATAGTTACAAAATTGCAAGATCATTTAAGGCAAGTGTTAGAAACTATTACAAATCAAAATTCGTAAGCTAGAGGTTAAAAAGTTAACCAAGATGAGGGGTTGAATACAGAGTAGTTACAAGCTAGAACCCTCTTGGAGAAGGAAATGATAAGATATCTAAATAATATTTGTATCTCCAAGTTTGATGGATAAGGAGAGGGAGATGCAGCTGAGGCTTGGTTAAAGGAACTAGAAGTTTTCTTCATAGTAAAGGAATATTCTTCAAGAACCCAAATGGTTTGGGCAACTATTTACTTGGAAGAAGCTACTCTAGATTGGTGGGAAACTTATTATAATGAAACTAAAATTGAACTATTAGATATTCCATGAAAGGAATTTATAGTCATCTTCAAGAAGAGGTTCCTCATAGATCATTTTTATGCTCTGAAATTTGAGGAGTTTACCAATTTAAGTCAAGGAACCAACTTAGTGGAGATATACTATAGGAAGCTCGTAAAGTTATTGAAATATGTACCCACATATAATGAGAAAATATGGATTCATAAGTTTACTCATTGATTGCAATCTAGGATAAAGCATGATGTAGAGATGTAGGAACTTAAATCATTGCAAAAGGCTTATGAACTCACAAAGAAACCATAGTCACACTTTTATTATAAATATGAAACCTTGTCTGAGCAAGAACATCAAGAACTAAAGAAAAGCAATAGCAATGGGGTTGTAAAATGGGAGGCTCAACAAGATCAAAAGGCTAAAAACCCTCAAAATCCAAAGAAGAAATGTAATGGAAGCTAGAATAAGTTTAAGAAAAACTTTTATAAGAAAGGTAGCAAACCCAATAAATCTAAGTCTTAACTTTCTATAAAGCACGATACTTTCTGAAAAATGCGTTCAAGGGATCCTTGATATCGTAGGGTCCTTAAAATAATGGTACCACCACTCACCACAAGGTTGTGTCCCAATATGCATTTGTGCAAATCAAATCACAATGAGAACAATTCATTCAGTCAATTGACGTTATAGCTTATCAGGATTGGCTTGCCCAATTACAAGATTACCTAAAGCTTGGTATCATACCACAAGGATTGTCACATGCCACAAAATGAGCATTCAAGTAAAAATAAACCAAATATGTCTTTTTATGAGACATCTTGTATCGATGGAGCTATGATGGAATCCTCCTTTGTTGTCTCGAGCCCCAAGAATCATCTTGGATTATTTTGCAAGCTTAAGATGGTACTTGTGGTGGACATATTAGTGGCATGGCCATAATTAAGTGCATCCTTAAAATGGGCTATTATTGGCCCACAATGGAGAAGTATTTCTATGCGTATGTCAAGAAGTGCATCAAATATCAAAATCACGCTAATTTTACACACCTACCATCGTAGGCCTTATAGCCGATTCAATCGGCTTGGCTATTTTCTCAATGGATATTCGATCTAATTGGTAATATATCTCCTTTATCTTTGGTCTGATACACATTCATTATAATAGGCACTAATTATTTTACCAAGTGGGTAGAATCAATCCCTCTAACCTCTATTACTGAAGCCCGTATTGTAGAGTTCATACTCCATAATATCATATGTCATTTTGGGATCCCCATCCAAAATAATTTTGGATAATGAAACTTCAATTAAGAATGAATATGTTCGAGCTTTAACGTCCAAATACAATATTTAGCATAGCTTTGCAACACCATATTATCAACAAGCTAATGGGTAAGTAGATGCCTCTTACAAGATAGTAGCTGCCATACTGAAGAAAATCGTTAAGGATAATCATAAGGATTAGTACCTTCAATTACCTCTAGCTTTGTGGGATTATCAAAGAAGCATACGGACATCCATTAGGGCAACCCCATTTTCACTAGTATATGGAAATGAGGCTATTATGCCCTTGGAATTAGAAATTCCATTATTGCACATCTCATTAAAATATTTCATCAATGATGACACTGTGCAACAAGATCACCTAGATCAATTTACCCTTCTTGATGAACGTCGAGTGAATGCTCTTGAGCATATCCACATTTACCAATATCATCTTAAACAAGCTTATAATATTAAATTCCATCCAATATACTTTAAGGTTAGGTATCTTGTGCTAAAAGAGAACCAATAAAACTCAAACCTACCACCTTATCTACGAGATACATTTACAACCAATTGGTTAGGTCCCTTCATCGTAATTAAGAAGATAAAACCTGGTAATTAATGCCTAAAATTGCTAGAAGGTATTGAAGAGCCTGATCCTCTCAAAATTCTTCATCTATGGGTATTTTATGCATGACTTAGAAATAATCAAAAATCCAAAAAATTCAAAAATCATCAAACATAAAAATAAACCAATAAAATCCCAAAACAATTCAAAACATTCAAAACACAAATACATTTACATTTTGCATTTCATCATATGCACTCATTAGTTGCATTGAATTAGGCATCTTCCTTCATTGTACTTGAATTATAATAGGTTGTGTTTATATTCTTACGAATGACACCATGTTTGTATGCCAATCATGCATACTCAAAATCATCATCATTCATATTCCTTGTGAGTAAATGTGTTTTTCAACACAACCTATGAGTTGTTGTCAAGTGTATACTAGGGTTTTTCGAT
The DNA here is from genome assembly GCA_028583015.1 of Wollemia nobilis. NCBI lineage: Eukaryota > Viridiplantae > Streptophyta > Pinopsida > Araucariales > Araucariaceae > Wollemia > Wollemia nobilis. The sequence goes on along the minus strand of JAQPPZ010016858.1, from coordinate 5,880,340 downwards.
CATTCAGCCATCCCTACTTATCTTTTCAAATTTTGTGGAAAGCTATCTTGGATTTCAAATATGAGATCTAGTTTTGATAATACCTTTTTTTTTTTTAAAGAGAAAAACCCCTTGCGGGGCCGCCTTGGTCTGAGAGACCATGAACAAGGGGTTCTATACCGTCAAAGTCACCCGGGAGTCGCACCCAACCCTGCTCGCACCAACATTATCAATTGGATTTTGGATACCCAATACAACTTTGTGGTAGGGTGGAGATTCGAACCTGGGACCTCCCTTGGAGGATTGCCCTCTCCTCTCCAACCCACCTACAATACTTGGGTGTTTTGATAATACATTTTATATCTTAAAATAAATCAAAATTTAAACATTAATAATCCTAGTTTGAACAAGGAAGAATGACACTACAATGATGTCATTGAAAAAATGTTTTTCTTGCTCATATTATTATGAGCATGGGCTAAAATGATGTCATTGACAAAAGGAAAAGCTCCCACCTACCCAAGAAATTTCTTGATTTTATACAAAACGAGCAAAATTCCCAAAGCAAAGCAAAATAAATAGTGATTTTCATCACTAAGCAAATATCTTGCTCAAAAATAAAACAAAATGCAAAATAAAACAATGATTATCATCACTAAGCATGAGAAAGTATCTGAAGAAATCAAAAGAAAATAAGGGAGTAACAAGCTTGAACCCCTAGAATATTCAGTTTTCAAAAGCCATGAGGTGATCTCCATTACAACAATGGGTAGAATGAAACCCGCTTGGCAATGGAGTATCCTTATGCATGGTGATATGTCTGTCACATTAGTGACCTTATTTTGTACAAATCAATATTGGCTTTTGGATGAGCTAGTTTTAGGTGGCTTGTATTACCTAGTAGTCTAGTCTAATTGCGTTCAAACTCAGGATCATGATGATCATATGGTGATCCTCGTTATAGCAATGGGTTGAATGAAATCTTTCTGGCAATGAGGTAGTCTTATGCCTCATCTAATATATTCACTTTGCACACAGAGGGATAGTAAATATCTTGGTCTTATTAAACAGGGTTGTATCTTTTAGGAGTCTTGTGTAGTCATTATATAAATTTTGATCAATCAACTAAGGTGTTTGAGTCTCATGGAAAACCTTAAAAATTCCCTTATAACAACAAATCATATCATCATTTATGCACAAATTTTCTTATGAAATTTTATTTATTAATGGGTGCACATAGAATAAGATAGATATTAGATTGATATCGGTAATGATATATAGATGGCCAATGACTATTTTATGCATATATTTTAGTTTGCAGAAGCTTATAGGGAAAGCCACTACACCTCACATCATTTCATCTCACATATGGATGTTTAAATGATTAATTATTATGATAAGATTTACCATTTTCATTCATGATTTTCATACATTTTTTGGTGTCTTCCATTAGTCTGTTAAACACATATTAGAGTCATTCCTTATGTTTTGAGTGATTAAAGCAAACTAGTACATTTGCGTTATACCATCCACATGAAATTAATGCATTACATTCACCATATCATATACACATAGAATTAAATACATAAATAATTGAAAAAAATTTAAATATGCATTTAACATTAACCATTGCATCCATATATGCATACATAGTAGAGAATCTACTCATCTACATCATAGAATCTAATCATATATCATCTACATATTGCATGTCATCAGTACATGGCATACATAGCATAATATCATCATCTAAGCATTACATCCACTAATGCATCCATAACATAAGTACAAAATAAAAAATCATAACACATAATGAGTCATAAATAGATATCATATATATGTGTGTATGTGTGTCATAAGTACATCAAAGTATAAAAATACCCATAGGCTACAATTATGTAGGTCCTTAGACCTTACACTAAAAAATTATATAGTCATCATAACATATAAAATGGGGCATGCACCCCCTGAGTCACCTCCACCCCCAGCTCCATTTGTGCGAGGTGACCTAGAGCTAGTAACTATCAATATCTCGAATCATGCACCTAACCTATGATTGGTCTGCACTAATGACTACCCAAACTTACTTCACCTGCTCCATTGTGAGCCCCTAGTGAAGATCTAGCTGGCATAGTACCATTGCATAGTCTAACCTAAGTCTCTAGCACAACCATGTATGCTAAATCTATTGTGCATTGTTCTAAATCATCTACTATGATACCCCATAGTCACCTAATATTTGTATCTTCATCGAAGGCCATCGGTCCTTGAGTGACTGGAGTGAGTGGTGTAACCTGAGCTATAGATATTGTCATTAGTTGTACCCTAAGTGCATCTTCCTCGATGATCTTAGCCATCATCTAGGCTCATAGTGTATCGAGGATCATAGTGGCTGTGTCAACCTGAGTCTAGAGAGTAATACTCTCCTCCATATACCCATGCCAATTTTGCTACCCTGAGCTGAGCTAATTTTGAACGAGCGTGAGACTAGTCTCTCAGTCTGCAAGCCACATTTGTGAAGCCTATAGCTACTAATGTAGACTCTGTACCTATGCTCATAGTTTTGCAACCTCATCACCTATGGCATCCACCTCATCATCCCCCTCATCATAGGGCTTATCCATGTAGTTTGTTGCCTACCCCCACTCACCCTCTATCTTGTAATACACTCATTGCTCATCCTCATAACCACCATCATATGTTGCCTCATCTCTAGGTTTACCTAGAATACCACCACCTTGCCATAGCTGAGAGACCCACCAAATATTATAATCTATAGTGGTCCCTGGATCCTCTAAACCTATCTCATTAATAAGAGGGCCCACCTTCTCTACCAAACTGATTATCTACGACATTGCAAGATACATCTCTACCTTTCAATGGTGATAGAGGATTGGCTCCTCTGGTATATCCTGAGTTATCCCAAACTATCTAGTGACTCTAGGGTAGTGGAAGTATTCCCTCTCCTTCCTGTGGTTCCCCACGAGCCATCTATTATGCCTCACTCTAGCTAGGTACCTCCTTGCCTCAAGATAATTAGGATAGATTAGATAGGGCATCCATATTATTTGAGCTAGTTGTAGCCCCTCTAGAGATGCAATATAATGTTCTAGCTCACCTACATGTGGATGACTCTGACTAGTCTCTACATCTTAGTGCCATCGCACTATATAACAACAATATTCCTCCTCTAGGTCAGCTATAGTCAATGCTAGTCTACTAGATTGGTCTATCCAAATGTGCTATCAGCCCCAGATCTGTAGTAGCAAACTGCATCCCATGCCCACTCGTACTTACTATGTAATCTCGTACAAATCATTGTACAACTACGCTATTAATGTGCTCCTCCATACCATGATAACTGGATGTTCTACATTGCACTCTAGCAAGTATTGTACTATATATAGGAAGTTCCAAGGGAACCTCACTCCTAAGGAGTCAGGTAGTAGTAAATTTGAAATGATGTGCATCAGTACCACCTAGCACCATGAGAAGATATGTTGCTCATACCAGTGCTGGACTGGAACCTCACCATGATCTATGTTCCCCAATGCCTCAATAGATCTTGCATGGAAAACCTACTCAAACATTATCTTCTTCATCATAGTAGGAGAAGTGATAGGTAAGCCATCTATGGGGATCCTGAATATATGGTAGATGTCCTCTAACGTCACCGTCATCTATCCAGTAGGAATATGGAAAGTGTTGGTCCTACTATCTTGTCGATGAGTCAGGGTCGTAAGGTAAGACTAGTTCAACATCACAATCGAAAATCATACAACCCGTTTGAGAACAATCACCTCAAACCATATCTAGTCATAGACATCCAACAATGGTCGTAAGTCTAGGAAAAAATTGGGCTCTCGAGCCTGAAATGTCAAGGTCTAACATGCAAAAACACATAATTCAATGCACACAACCAATAACTCGTTATAATTCCACCATCAATTAAAAAATTCAAAAAAAGAAAAAAATACTCAAAACAACAAAAAAATTGAAAAACTTAATGAAAAATTTCAAAAATTAAGCCTAAGGTTAGTAATCGCTCACAACATCATGGCTGTTGTTGACGACCACCGCCAACGACTACCATGTTCATCGTTGATGTCATCGATGACCACTGCTAAATATTTGTTTACTGTTGGGATTTAAACCCCACTGTCAACAATGTTGATGGCCCCCATTCAGCCAATTGGGCATCGCTCCTATCGAAGATGGCCTTGAAGTGGTTCCCATGTGGGTTCCTTTTCCCATCCATCAACGCTAAAAATTAAAATCCTAGCTACCCTTAAGCTAACCTAAGCTAAATCCTACACTAAGGGGTGAAGTTCATTACCTGTAGTTTAATGTGGTTCCTTAACCCATTAATTAGTGAAGTTTATTTTAAAATACACAAATCATGAGAAATAGATGGAGTGTCTACCATTGCAGCTCTGGCTTCACCATTAGTCGATGCCTGGGGTTGGTCATCCATGTCAATTGGTTTAGGTTTCGATAGCGTTCCTTGTCAAGTTTAATCTCCTCTCCCTTAGAGCTCACTATTCTCAACTGCCAATTGGAAATAATGAGAATTAAAATACCAATTTACTTTTATATTTTTTGAAAATGTTCGTCGCCCATCTTGAGAATGATCACAATAAGTCCTGACCACCGACACCATTGAAAACCACAAGATTTTTACATCATCGCCACTAGCATCAACAACGATCATGAACATGCAATAAATGTACTTAATTTTTTACCATTATGAGCATCATATTGGACATTAAATCTTATCTACCGGTCCATAATCATCAAAAATTGCAAAATTAACAAAAAAATCAAATAAAACAAAATTTCAAATGCACCTCGTACCTAGTTATTTATCCTATACACTTGGCGATCACAAAAATTGGTGCTCCATGCAATCCAACAAGATGATTAAATTACCATAAGGTCATTTGAACTGAATTATTCATTAACAGATTGAAATATATGCACTTAACTCCTCAAGAAGGCCATTGCAACTAGAATGCTCCACAAGAATGAGGCGTTCATTTCATTCTTCTATAAAATTTCATCAAAATCATCGAACATAGTGATTCATCACATTCTTCAACTAAATTGCTAGCATCTTGATTCCCTAAGAAGGTCATTGTGGTCACACTGCTCCATAGGATAGATATGTATAATTACTATTAATGGTTGAAATCACAGTTGTAATGGGACTTTTCATAAACAAAAATTATCTTCTTGCATTATCCAAATTAGTCATCTTGGTAAAGCGACTCGTTGCTTTCATCATTTACCATTTTTCTCATCGACTCGTCGCTTGAGGGGGTAGTCATAATCATAACATTCATAATAAAAATAAACAATTAAACACTTAATCATGCAAATTATGTTCATCAATGAATCATTGCTAACATTTATCATAAGATTCCCCATTTTCAAGGGTAAAAAGCAAAAATATTGAACTAAACCTTTGTCAGTCTAAACTAACGGTCATGTAGCTTCACAATGCTACTCGAATGCCTTCAGATTTTGTCAAAGCTTTAATTAAATTTAAGCCACCATTTTTTTGGAATTAATGATTTATAGATGCATGCTCTTTCCATGATTGGAATATCTAAAGTTGACTAGATCAATGAACATTAATCAACCTACAGTGTGGCATTAGGTTATCTGTTTTTACTTAGTGTTGTACTTTCCCATAATGCATCCCAAAAAGGGGTATTTATAGACACCTAAAATGCATCATGTTGAGGAGGCTACTCATGTGGACACCTTTTTAGGCCATGTGACTCACCTTGGACCTTTCCAAGACCCAACAATGGTTCTAACCACTCAAACAAGGCAGCTTAGTCCTATTCAACTTGGATCGTTGATTTCTCTAGCATCGGGCTCATCACCATTGACATTAATAGCGATCGCAGATGGGATGTGCTTGTTGATAGTGGCCACAGATCGAGTTGTGCCTATCGAAGATGATCAAGTTTGTAACAAACTTGGGCTACATGAGCTGAGTAAAATTCATTAGAATGCAACAAATTCTTGAATGATTGTCCGTTAGAAGCTTCTAGAAGCTTCGCCACTACCCTAGCCCAACCGAATCTTGTTCATGGCTTCATGGGCAAGCTAGGATGAAAATTTTGGGAGTCTACTTAAGGCCCCAAAAATTAAAGAGAAGTCTAGATATTTTGATGAGCAATTGCTATAGCGAAGCGCTACCAAACTAAAGAGAGAAGTGATACCCTTGAGGTGCAAAAAAGTGCAGCCCAATGATATTGTATTACTTCTTTTTATTATCATACGAAGTTTTGATATTGTATTACTTCTTTTTATCAGAATAAAATTCAATCTTATGTCTTTTTTTCCTTTCCTAACTTGTGTTTTTATAAATTTTAATATTTTTCTTCTATTTTTTGCCATGCTTTTGTTGGTATTATGCTCTTCACTTGTTGCGTAACGCAATTTGGTGAACCAGAAAACTTTCAGCACTAGTAGTATGCTCTTCACTTGCATGTGAGCGATCTGGTGAATTAGAAACTAGTTTGCATTTTTAAAAATTGCTATGCCATGTTTTATTATTCATTAATGGATATCTCACAAGCTTGAAGATCAACCACATTGTTGTTTAGGACAATTTTACCATGAATTTGAGCCCAATCACGCCATCCAACTGTGTTTTAGAAGACACTGAATATTGCACATCAATTCAACAGTGGAAGTGATCGTCACTAGGCCAAAACACAGAGAATAAAGCCTTTGTCTAGTGGCCATTGTTTTTAACAACGGTTCGTAGGTGCCACTGCTGATGTCATTAGCAGCTAACAGAGCCCATCGATCTAATCAACCGCCCCAGGATGATGTATACTTTATTCTTTTTTAGTCATTAGATTAGTCATTAGCTACTTTCTATTGGATTTCTAACCTAGTTTAGTACATTTCATTTTAGTATTTCATGCATTTTTGCACTTCTTTATGCATTTGCTTTCTTTATTGCACCTATCAAGAAACTAGCCTCATCTTGAGAGGCTTTCAATGCTATTAATCCTTCTTTAGTTTATTTGTGTGCAAGTGATAGGCCTTTTTTAGGAGCTATACATCACCAATATCCATCTTCATAAACCCTCTATAATCATATTAGAGGAATTCCATAAGAGTCTATTGGAAGACATCTATTCTTGAGATTTATTGTAATTTCAGATCAATTTGGTATCCCTAAGAGGGACGTATTGTAACCCGATGTACAATGTATTTTGAATATTAATGAGAATGGCTCATTTCTTTCTTCAATTTCTTGTTATAATGGTTACATGAATTTCTTTTATCAAATTGATTTTGTTATTGCAATTCTATAGATTTTTAGAATCTTTTGGAAATTCACAATATGTGTGTGTTATTTATTTATCCATGTTGATGGATTTTATTTTTTCATGTCGATGAAATATGTATATTACTTGTTTATCCATGTTGATGGATGTTATTTTTCCATGTTGATGGAATATGTATGTCACTTGTTTATCCATGTTGATGGATGCTATTTTTCCATGTCTATGAAATATGTATGCCACTTGTTTATCCATGTTGATGGATGTTATTTTTACATGTTGATGGAATATGTATGACAATTGTTTATCCATGTTGATGGATGTTAAATTTTCCATGTTGATGGAATACATATATGCCACTTATTATTGGTGTTTTTCATGTGGATGACAACCTTATTTAGTTGTTATATTATATATATGATTATTGGCTCTATGTCATGTTTCTTTTCTTTTGTACATCCATGTTAATGAATGGTGCCTTGCCTATTGCCACACAAACTTGAGTCTCTACTATGCAATTGTTGAAGAAGTCTTTGCCAAAATGTATGATCCTTTGTAAATTGCTTCTTTGGAACCTCAACTCTTTTAAAATTGTATTTTAATCCCAAAATTAAATTAAGGCGGTGTGTTGGAACAAATAATCTAATTTTGGGATTATATTGTAAATTCACCTAAGTATAAAGGTGAATAATAAATTTAGGTACCTATGCTTTAATATAAATTTAATAGATATATATTTAATTATATTTATTAATATGTATAAATATACCTAGATTAGACTAATATATATTAAGGTATATGGATAAAATAAATATATACTTATATTTATTTTATCCTACACATTATTATTATTCCTATGATTAATAAAATAAAAAATTCTAATATCTAGTCTAACTCTAGTAAAGTCAAAGTCATAGGTGGCATGGCATGAGACTTGAGTGTGGTGGAATGTGTGGAGCACATAATGGCACATGGCATAGGTGCGATGATATGTACCATTAGTGTGGTGGCATGTGGTATAGGTGTGGTGGCACATGTTCCTCCATGACTATTTTTCAATGGGAGGATAGCCCAAACTATATATTTGGACTGAAATCTTTATGTTGTAACAATGCTAACTATATAAAGCAAATCAATATGAGCCAAAGAGTTGAGCTAATTATGAGATACTATTGTAGACATTACTGATTTGCACCAATAACATTTGAGGAAAAAGGCTTGTTTATTTTTTTGAAGATAATACAAAAGTGGAGATATGATTTTGGTCTAATTATGACACTATTGTTTACTTGAGACATTAGTGATTTGCACCAATCACATTTGAGGAAAAAGGCTTGTATATTTTGTTGAAGATAATACAAAAGTGGAGATACGATTTTGGTCGTGGTTTTTTCTTTATAGAGTTTTTCACATATAATTGGTGTCTTTTATGTGGTTTGATTTATTTCTATCCTATCTTATAATTTAAATTATTTTTTTAAAATTTTATGTTATTTACATGTGTAATATATATACCATAGTAAGTTTCATTCAGGTAGATATAATTTACCTCATGGTAAAAAGTATCTTGTTACTTTTTACCACTAGTAAATTTCTTTTACTAGTTACCTAGTTAGTCACAGTAGTCATTTTGACTACGTTGGTTAGTAGGTTAGTTGTTAGCTAGCTTTAGGGTAAGAGATCCTATAACGCATCTGTTAGCCTTAGTTTAGGGGAATATTGTTTTACAACATATTTTGTAACCTATTTAAGCTAGTTGTAACCTATGCTCCAGTCTAATGAATATTTTATTAATCAAATCATTTATCTTACCTTTTACTTGGTAACATTGGCATCAAAGCCAGAGGGAGGAAGCACAACGAGTCAACTTCGTTCCACAGGACAAGGCGAAGGATTTCTCATTGCACTTCGAGGAGGAAGCACCAATTTTTTTTGGGAATTTTATTTCTTTCCTCACTCCTAAGTTTCTAAGGTTTTGATGTTTGATTTGATTGATTTTCCAACTAAGGCCCGAAAGGAGGGGATTTGGAGATTTTTTTTCTCTAGGACCCACCCCCAACCTCCACAGGAATGAAAGACTAGCGACCAGATCTCTTTTTTTGACCATCGATGACAAGATTTTGGTGGCGCTGTAGTCGGCGATCGACACGAAGATAAACTGGCGACCGACCCACTCATAGGATCGACAACAGGAGGGAAGGCACACACTCTTAAGCAGCGTTCGACCACGTGAGGGCTGACAGCCATCGATCGGTAAACCCACTAAGGAGGGTAGGAGTGCCCTCCCATGGGATCGATAACAAACCCAAACATCAAGATCTGAGCGGCCTTGACTCTCTTGTGGGATCGAAAATAGACCTGAACACCAAGAGTTGAGCGACCCTGACTCCTTGAAAAACCTTGACGGGCATGGATCTCGAGATCCTACCATAAGCACCCACCAACGTGACTCATGATACTGGGAGCTATTGTAGACTGGATCGACCATCAAATTTGAGGGGTGACTGGATCGGGCATAAAATTTGAGGGGTGACATGGAACCTAGCTGATGCTGATGTGGCAGTGCCACCTGGACCATTGATTTAGCATCTGACTTGGCATTGGGTGACGTGGCATTTGACCTGGCTGTGGGTGACATGGCATCAATTGACTGGTTTCTCCCTGTGCTGATGAGGCGGGATCCTATTTGTTATTTTGGGCAGCAACAATTTCCTATTGGCTGGTCAATTTCTCAAAGGAAATTATTTAATAAGGGGAATCTTCTCCCTTATATATAGTGGAAAATGCGTTCACAGGACACGTGGGATTAATCCCACATTTTTTCCCACACCCGCTGCAACAAAGCCTTCAAGAAGAAGGTAGTACCCTTCCATCCTCGTCGGGCTAGCTAGCCCGACCGGTGGAAGGGCCAGCATGAAGTCATTGTCCAGCGGGAGGTCAGGAGTTCGACTCCTGTCGTGGCCACCCATAGCAATAAATTTTGCTTTAAAAGAAAAAAAAAAACCAGAAGTGTGGGCGCAGTAAACACAAGGTATTTTTTTTTAATTTGTTTTTTAATTAATTAATTTTTTTATATATATATATATATATATTTTAATCTTTTAAATATGAAAAAAAAAGACTCATTTTTTTCATTAATTGATATTTTTACTAAAACCTTATTTCATTTTTAATATTAATTAAATTTATATGATTATTTTTTTTTTAGTTTTGCAAATTAAAATTAAATATAAAGGACCTATTTTTGCATTTTTTCTAACAAATTGAGTGCTTTTGTTTTCTCCTCAAAAGGAGATATAAGACATTTTATAACATCATTTTTCTTGCAAAATGAGGCAACCTAAAACTCTTTTCAACCTTGTTAATTTAGCATACAACAAAGGATCAAACTTGAATTCTTTTTACAAATTTTAAAAAGAAGGAAACTCCAAAATTGTGAAACATCAAACTTGGAATTGTGCATTTGTTTTCTCAAAGGGGGGATATAATACATAAAATTGCACATTCTTTTTTGCAAAATTGAGAAGAAATTGTAACCTTGGGCCCATAAAAACCAAGTCATTTGTCGACTGGTTTTGGAAGCCTTTCAAAAGCGGGTTGTGTGTCGACTTGTCTTGAAAGGAGTGCTATTTGTTAAATTTGCAAAACAAAGGGGGGAAGACAAGAAATTGTATTTCTTTTACAAATTTGTAACACAAAAGTGAGGAGCACTTAAAACAAATCAAACTTGTTTATTTTACAAAATTAGAAAAGATAGGCAATTGTTTATTGTCACATTATTTGCAAAATTGTAAGACAAGGAGGAGACAAAAACATATCAAATTTTTGCACAACACACATTCATATTTTGTTGCAAAAATTAAAAGGTGCATTTTCAATTTTACTCGACACCTTTATTGGCAAATTAGGTGTATTTTCGGTTGCATCCGATACCTAGGTGATAAGAATTTTGTGGGCATTCTTGTTTGATTATTGCATTATTTCTTTTGCAATTATAAGTCATAGAATCAAGAACTCTCCATACCCCAAAATTTCACTAATAAATTTGTGTTAACCATTGCATAGATTTAAAGCCAATATTCATTTGATATTCTCTCCTACAAATAAAAACCCCTAATTCACTCTATTTGTTTGGCTTAATTTCCTCAAACTGATTATCCCTCTTCAAGAGGATTTTCAGGCAGGTGCCATTAAATATATTTTTGAGTGAATTATATTCCATATCTTATTTGTTTGGCTTAATTTATTCCAACTGATTATATCTCTTCAAGAGAGTTTTCAGGTAGGTGCCATTAAATATCACTTAAGAATGAAATAAATATCATCTTAGTACAAACTGTAGGGCCTTCATCATGGCAATTATTAATAAATACTTAAGTGATACACAATTGCTAAAAGATCCAAACTATTCAACATGGAAAACTAAGATGAAAGCCATATTGACTATAGAGGACTTGTGAGATTTAGTTGATGGCACTGAATCAAGACCTGCAACAACAGGAGTAGATCAAAAATCATGGGATAAAAAGAATAATCATCTTCTGATGTTAATACTCCTAGCAACTATTGATGAAATCCAGCCTCACATAAGTGAAGCTAAAATTGGTAAAGAGGCATGGGATGCTCTTTGTACCATTTTTGAAGGCAAGAATCAATCAACTGTTCCAAACCTTCAAACACAACTTCATACAATCCATATGAAGTCAGGTGAATCAGTAGAACTATTCCTCTATAGAGTAGTAGATCTGAAGTCTAAGCTTAATGCTTTAGGGGCCAAAGTAGAAGACACCATTTTGACTTCAGTAATTTTGAGAGCTCTACCCGAATCCTACAAAATGTTGATTACATCCCTTAATGTTTCACAAAGAGTAGTAAAATTTGTGGAGTTAGTCAATTTGCTTCAAACTGAGGAAGCAAACCAAATCCAAAATGATGAAGTGTCGAACAATGTACTTTATTCAAACTATAAGGGTGATATGAAAAAAGGAAACTTTCAAAAGGGAGGATCATCCTCAAAAGGTAAGGGAAAGCAATCTCAAAAGAGGTTTTGCTCGCATTGTAAAAAGGACAACCATGACACCAATAGGTGTTGGTTCAAAAACAAGAAAAACAAGAAAGATAAAGACACAACACAGAAGCAAAACAAAGACAATATTGCTAGTGAAGTGTCTAGTTTCGATTCTGATTCTGGTTCAGAAAAAGCACACATAGTGCTTATTGCTAAGACAGTATTGTAGAGGGAAAACACATTTGTCACCTTGAGAAAAACACAATTTCCTCTCTCTTTTTAGGCTTCATAAATAGCATAAGCTTTTGTTTGAATTATTTGTAATAAAGGGGTGTTTGTACCTCTTTTAGGTTTCATAAATAGCAAACTCTCATTGTTTGAAGTTCTTGTTACAAAAGGAGAGAAATTTTTTGTGTAAAATTGCCTAGGAGGCAACATTTGTAAAATCCTTCACAAATATTCTTAAGTTGCATATATTTTGCAAAGAAGGGGGGATATACTTTCTTTTATTTACAAATATTTTTGTAAAAAGGGAAGAAGACTTATAAAGGTGCATTTTCGACAGCAACCGACACCTTAGTCATACTTATTTCAGAAATTAATTACAAAATATTTTGCAACGAGAAGGAGGGAACTTATAAGGATGCATTTTCGACAGCGACCGACACCTTAGCTACCTTACATTTTACAAACTCATATTGTAAATGAATGAACCTCGTATGAAGTGATCTATTCTACTACACCTAGCGATTGCAGTGGCTGGTTACCCATGAAATTTGGTTGGATGAGGTGATTACTATAAGGACATTCGTTGGTATGAAGACAAAGTGAGGAATGACCCATTTTTTGCTTAGGAGCAGCCAGAGCACTGTGACAGAGCAAGAACCAGCAGATCGATATCTTTTTTTCACTAAATTGGGACAGTTATATACATTACCCAAATAATGTAACAAGGGGGGATGTTAGATTTATTGTGTTAGTAACTATGATTATTACCTCATTTAGGTAGATATAATTTACCTCATGGTAAAAAGTATCTTGTTACTTTTTACCACTAGTAATTTTCTTTTACTAGTTACCTAGTTAGTCACATTAGTCATTTTGACTATGTTGGTTAGTAGGTTAGTTGTTAGCTAGCTTTAGGGTAAGAGATCCTATAACGCGTCTGTTAGCATTAGTTTAGGGGAATATTGTTTTACAACCTATTTTGTAACCTATTTAAGCTAGTTGTAACCTATGCTCCAATATAATGAATATTTTATTAATCAAATCATTTATCTTACCTTTTACTTGGTAACACTCTTAAAAGGTGAGAATGGGGACCACCATAATAACTATTGGTTCATAGAGATTCCAGTACTAAAATATTTTCCATTTCGAAGAAACTAGGGTTAGAGAGCTTCCTAAGATTTTTAAATACTCATAGCAATAAAAGTACCTTGAATTTGAACCATCACCTTCATCATCAAAATGGTTTATAAACTAAGCCCCCTAGGATTTCATCCCATGGGGGACACTAGAGGCTATGCAGTGTTGAAGCAAGTGCTTCCAGACTTCATTGTTATGCATAGAATGAATGACCCATTTGACACACAAGGTAACATCCTAATGAAAGGTATCAAGGAGCTTTAACCCTCTTGAATCTTGTGGAAGATAGTAGTAATCCCATTAAACTTTGTGGAGATCCTACATTTTTAGCAAAAATGCCCATAGGAAATCTTACAAAAACTCTCCAAATTATGATAGGAATATTTTTAGGGAACCTAGGAAGAAGAAGAATATACATGTGGTAGCAAGTATCTTGGAGCAAACTTGAAATTCTCTTGCTAAAGAAAATAGTTGGGAAAACCACTTCTAAAGTTTCTTTTCTACTCTATCCATAATATACTACTAGATGTCAATAGATAAAGCCTAAAATACAAAAGGGATTCCATGAAAGTGGAACATATTTCCATGTTGGATCCACTTCCACCTATAACTATTGAGCTAGAGGGGTGTGGGAAAAAAATATTTCCTATAGTACTAGGTTTTTTGCCATTGAATGCTCAAACCAGAAGCTAAATAAAAGATATCTAAGAAATGGAGGGCATGTACCACATTGTCCTCTTACTCAATTAGGGTGAGAAAATAGTCATTAATAAAATTAGCATCAATAAATTATTGGGAAGTGTAAGAAAGCTTGATCCCTTTCACATAATCCTTGGTAATGGCATCAACAAGGAGGTAGGCAAAGCCTTTAGTAGCTAGGACATACAGAGTTAGAAAAGATGACACCCTTATCGAATAGATTTGTATAAACCTGTAGATACCAAATCCTAGGCATTTATCATCCACTTATCATCACCAAATCTTAGTCATTCATCATTAGTTATATATATGTATATATATTATATGAATAAATATGAGCCATCCATAAAAACTCCATCTTAGCGTGGCATGTGGTAATACTTACTGCTCATTAAATGAAATTTGTGCCACTTATAAAGTTGCTATCTCAGTTGCTCATCATGTTTTAATAATGGCAAATCATTACCATTGTCAAAATCCTACTATGAATGACAGAAATCATAAAATGTTATTCTCTTTTTGTGAATAGAGGTGGAACATTTTTTGAAAACATTTGCAAAAGAGAGATCATACACATTCACACAACAATTCACACAAACCCTAGCCATCATCGTATTCATTGTTCGATCACTATAGCTCTTGTGAACGAGATCTAAACTCTGCCAAGCATCCACCATAGCTTGTAGATGCTTCAAGCTATTTTACAAAAGCTACATTACCATAGTTGGTTGATGCTCCAGGGCATCCAAAAGATATTGGACTACATCCAAAAAGTGCTTGAATGTTTTTTGGCATTTGCATGAGATCATTTTGAGCCCTCGAAAGCATATATCATCATCAAGTATTGACAAGGCAATTATTTTAATTTTATTTACATTTTCTATATTATGTTTCATATTTCATAAGTATTTCACCTAGGGTTTGTAGTTTTATATTTCATACTAAATAGGGCCTCACATAATGGAGGCCCCGCATGCGCTATTGATCCATTATGTGGTT
This sequence comes from Wollemia nobilis, assembly GCA_028583015.1. Lineage (NCBI taxonomy): Eukaryota > Viridiplantae > Streptophyta > Pinopsida > Araucariales > Araucariaceae > Wollemia > Wollemia nobilis. Next base: position 5,864,974 of record JAQPPZ010016858.1, on the reverse strand, counting down.
TAATTTTGTGTAGGTATAGGTGATGATTTATTGGATAGTTGTTGCAGCTCGAGTGGCCTTATAGAGGATACACAAGCCCACTCAAAAACTTGTTTGTAGTAGACAATATTTAAGAATATCATTGTATCATTAAAACAAGCATACTTTGTAAAAACCATTTACGATTCGAGGTATATTATTGGTGTAAAATAGGAGATCAAATGCTCCATAAGTCAATATAAAACCATTATTTTATTTGTGCATGATTACTTGTTTTAATTTTTTATCTATTCTTGTGTTGATCTTTTCTATCTTACAAAATTGAGATCATGGTGGGACCTCAAAAATGTTTTATATTTTGATTTACCTTGTTATAGCATGATTCACTGATCTATGTTTTTTATTTATTGCAGGTTTTCAGAGCTTGATCAAGTAAAAGTTGCATATTCAAACTTAGGTCTTCTAGAGATTGCAGGGTTCATTTTGTGCTTGTGTAGATGTTGGACTGTGTCTAGGGTTCATATTATATGCTTTACTACATTTTGGAGACACCTCACTACATCTGTGAGATACCACACTATGTCTAGGAGACACGATGTCATGTTTGTGAAGCTAGGGAAAGAAAAACATAAGGCTTCTACGTAAGTTATTTTCCAAAACCCTAGATAATATTTTTTGTTAATTTTTTTAAAAAGAAGAGAAGAAAAGGAAATACTAATCTTTCTATTAAAAAAAAAGAAATAAATTAAGAATTTTTGTAGGTATTTTTAGGCATTTTTGAAATCAAAATAAAAATTGCATTTTAGGGTATTAATTTATCTGATTATAAACCATCATATAGAATGCATTTAAGGATAAATCTGCATCTTCAAACATATTTTTAGATTGCATTAGGGTTCCAAATTTCCAGTATTTTATTTCTAAACCTGTGTATCAAATTTGGAACTCATTACTGCATTTTGGCTTAGGTTTTCTATTGTTTTAATGTTATGTTTTTTTGCTTTGTATGCCCTTGTATGTTATTTTCTTACGTTTATAGGTTATAAATCAAAATTTCATAGTATTTGCACTCTAGGATATATTTTTTTTGCATTTTTTGGCTCAAAAACACCATAGTTAATAGAACCTTAAAAATAACTTCACATACTGCATGTTTCACATTAAGCATCATCGAGTTGGATTTCATCACCAACCATTGATTGAGACCAATGATGGTGGGCTTCATATCCATATTTTGGATCACCCCCTAGACACCATAGTAGCCTCAAGTGAGTGGTTTTCTAGATTTTATCATCAAAAAGTCCTCTAATTTTGGGTGTGTCTAGAGTGGGTAGGATTAGCAAGCCCTTTTACCATGAGGCTTTTTAAATAATTAGTGATCATAGTTGTCATTCTTGTACATGCCTTAAACATGTGGGTTAAGTGAAAGCATGGGTATTCAGGTAGTAGAACATTAGATAGCATAACCCCTTTTAGGGGTTACTTGTTTCCATAGGTTTACCTCAATCCAATCATCCTCTAGAAAGCCATTTTTAGCCATTCATAATCCATCCTTAGTTAAATGGGTGGGTTTGAATACGCATTCTTAGTTGCATTTCATCATCCACCTTGAATAGTTTTATAGGCTTAGGCTATTACATCAAAGCACAAAAAAAAATCAACATTTTTTTGAAAAGACATAGGAAACACTTGTTTGCTTGAGTGATTTGTGTGCTTTTCATTGCCACTACATTTTAACACTTGCACCAACTTGTATCTAGCTTATGGTATCGACACATAACCAAGATAGAGCTATTAGTCAAGTACCCATTAGATAACCTCCATTTTCCATGGAGAATTTTGTTTCTATCCTAACTACATCCATGGCTAACCCATCTATCGTATCGTAGACCACACATTTTGATCTATCCGTTGGACCGTCACATATAAAATCTACTTTGGATATGATGCAGAGGGCATTCCACATCACCATATTTGAAACTAAACCATCCACACCTATCGACCAACACATCACTTATATAGATTCTAATGCTATTAGAGCCTATCTGAGACCAGCAAACCCAGTTTTGGAACCCATTACCATTTCACCCTGATCTATTCCTACCTTCTAGTATTAACATCACACTAATACCAAGTTATAACCAACCCTCTATTTGAGGCCACATATGCACCTCCATATCTTCCATATTTATTTAACCAATGCACTTCTCCCCTACCAACTATACCACCATCCATTCCAACCCACTTTATGAAGCACAAGCTAACACTAATTTATAGATACCATCAACCATTCTATTCACATAATTTGGGTTTGTTGATTCAACTCAACATAAAATTCCTCATTCAATTGCGATTCTCTTTGCAACTTACCCCCACCAACATCAAATCATGTTTCCAAAACTCACAACACATCAACTTCTTCCCCCCATAAAATCGTTCAACTTGCATCTGCAACCACTATACAACAAGCACAAAAACACTTAAACCAATTGCTTATTGGTAATACCAATGCCCAACCTTTCTTACAATAGTAGTCATAGATGGAAAATTTCAACCATCCATCAATTTCCACCCAAAATACATTTTCACCCATGATCAATCTTTGGTATTGCGACCACCAATGGTTACTATACCTACACATCCAATGCCATCACCATCACTCAAAACACTCAAATTTCCCAAAATCCACCTCTGCCTCATCACCATCATCACCCATTCCATAACCAATTCCAATAAAACATCCAACACTAACATATACCCACTGTCATAAATATGCTAGCCAATCAAAACCTAATTTCATCTCAATAATTAATCACACAACACACCACCTACCCATAGTCATCACATAAACCAAGGCTTCCAAACATAAGTATAAGATACTAAAATATAGTCTTTACAAAAGCAAATTGATATCTTTATGATGCATACACCTGGTATGATGTACCAAAATATCACCTTGAGACATCTAGTCAAATGCTCAATTCATCCTTCGGTACCATCACCACCATACCCTACTAAATTTACACTACCAAAGTTTGATAAATTTAAAGGGGCTGAGGACTCCAAAGAGCATATAAATGTATTCATCCATGCATGTTTTAGGATTCAAGAGAATGATGACTTAATGCTCTAAAAGTTTCCTTAGACATTTTTGGGGATTCCTTCGAAAGGTATAATCATCTGCCACACCATAGTATTTATACATTCGAACAACCGACATACTAATTATTAGAAAGCTTCTCCCTAAATATAAGAAAGAAAACTACATTAATCAAATTATATAATCTATGATAATTTGAAGAAGAGTCAGTTTATGACTTTGGAAATCATTGGAGGGTAATAATCACCAAATTTCCATTCATCCTCCCCATGGAAGAATTAACATATATGTTTACAAGGAGTTGTTTAAAATATATCTCATTGTTATTACAATTACAAAAATATAGAACAGTTGATGAAGCTCTCTCCCAAGGCCAGGTCATTGAGGAAATCAAGATTCAAGAGAGTGAGATTAAACCTAATAAAAAGGAATGGTAAAAAAAGGGTAAAAACAAATGAAACTATAATGGCCAAGCAAAATATGGGCAAGTTAACTAGGTGGTCTTGAGTCAACAAACAATGCAGACTCAACAATATCAAATACATATTCAACAACCATTGCAACAAAAACTATAACGAATAACATATCAAGTTGTTACACCCCTACAATAATTGAAAAATCCAGTTCCAATCATACATAACAATCAAAGTTGATAGTCCATTTGGAAAACTAGTAATTATGCACCATTAACTGAATCATATACCTCCATATTTTGAAGATTGTATGATACACACACAATTACCTTACCAAAAATTAGGCCAAAATATCCAAATAAACATAGCAAGGGCTATAAGGAGCATTTGTTTTATCTCTTTCATTGATAGAAAGGTCATGATATTAATAATTTCTTTGCATTTAAGGATATTGTGCAAGACCTGGTAGAATTGGTAGCCATTAAGTTGGATAACCCCTTGGCACAACAAAAACAAAATATTGATATTAACTAGACTCCACTACCTCATCATGGGTAGAAACAATAGGCAACGAGGGAATCAACTACCATAACTCCCCCTAACCAAGTTAACCATGTACAATAATACCAAGGTTTTGTGGGTGTTATTCATGTAGTGACTCAAGGTCAAAAAAGCATGAATCATCTATCGCTATCACAAGCAGTTCAATATCCTATAGCACCACAACAAGTGTGCATCAACAACCTAATCTTGCTCATCCACCTCAATTCATTCATATTCCAAGTCATTCACCTCACACCATTCATCTTCCAAGTCATCCACTAAAACCAATCATTACCTTAAGTAGCTGACTAAAAAATCGTCTAAAGATGGCTTTAGCCAAATTATCAATCTACGGGTTTATACAACAATATACTCCACATTATGAGGCATTGATGGAGATATTGAAATCCATCAAACTTCAAACTCAAGACTTTAATGCCTTCAACAATTTTTTGGGGAGTTTCCAAATATTTATGGATCCTTCGATCGTATTCTATGACTTTGAAATCAAGTTATTATCATTACAATCACCAGATAATCAATTGCATATCATGGATCAGGTTGATAAAAATCCTTTTAAATGAGTACTAATTGACACAGGCTCATCAATCAACATTATTACCACTTTAGCAATCCATCTCAATATTTCATATTCCCACATCACCAAATACACCTTCACATTATGGGAATTTAAACATGTTTTATGCTCTATAATTGGCACTGTTGTTTTACCCATAAAAGTGGGAGTCAAAATGTTACATTCCATGTTTCATATCCTAGAGGAGACCATGGCCTATAACGTACTTCTTGAGCACACCTAGATCAAGGAGATGAAATGTGTTCCCTCAATATTACATCAATGTTTGAAATACATACACGAGATACAAATTCACTATATACCTGTAGATATTGAACCATTCAAATAATACAGCTTAATTTCCAACCCATATGAGCCTTCACTTCCATCCACCTATTTGTACTTAATTCCATAAACCACACCACTACCACACAACACAATAGCTCCTCCAAAGCACCAATTTTAGAAGATATCCTTAACATTGATCCACATCAATATTCCACTTCCACATCTCAACCTTCATCACAACCAACACCATGTACATGTGGTCAGATCCAATTATCACCACCAACATCCACACAAGAGGGAAATCCCTCCACATCATCCAAATCACTCACTCATCCATCATCATCGACAAAACCAAATTTACAAGCACATATCATTGCCTCACTCAAGTCTGAATCCCTAGTCATTCATCAAATTTCTCAATGAAACCCCTCTCCATATCAATCAACCAATGTCTCACAAGTTGATTTGATAGATCATGAGATGCCATTCTAGCATACATATTTCCCCCCATTTGAGCCATAGGTCACCCTTGAGCTCCACACTTCCAATCCATCCACATCATCGCCCATACAAGTTGCAATTCACCTTGTTAGTCCTAGTATTAGCGAGTATGTGGTTCAATATATTGCAATCACACCACTCAACATTGAAATTATTAGGGATAATGGTCACCCATGTGATCCACCTCTATCTATAGAGTGGTTTACAACATTGGTTCATTTTCAAATAAAGTCAACTTTGTATATGGGAGGGTGGATTCATCATTCGATGCACTTTCTCTAGATGAAAGTAGGTAGTCATTTTGTGCCAATAATGAGCATATGTCTAACCCCATTTTCCTATCATGATATTTTCATTGGGTTAAATAGCAAGGATATGAGCTAGTATGACATGAATACGGTATGTGTGACATCGTTGAACCTTAGTATCAAGAAACACATGAGCGTTCTAGCCTGGGATATAGTTCACAACCTTCCACTTCCTCCTTTGAATGAGATTTTCAACAACTCACTCTAGATCATGAAGGGGGTAGTGAAGAAGAGGAAAATCATGATAACAATTATTTTGAGGATGAATTGTATGAGGAATACGATGTCATGTCAATAGTCTCATATTAATATGAAGAAGAATCAATCATAGTCATACCATTCACTAAATAGGATGAGTACTATCTCATAATGTTCTCCATACATCAATCCATATTCCGCTTGCTTCTCCTAAGAGAACGAGATGATCCAACTAGTGAACCACCACCTCCTCCTTGTCCACCTCACAAAAACATGATGTAAAATATGTACAAAAAAATGTTGGAATATATTACATCATTTTGTTATTGACTAATGTGCCTTCATGAGTACATATTTAGATTAGGATTATATTAGGATATAAATAGTTTATTAGAGTACCTTAATAAATGTAAAGTGTTAGAATGTGCAATTATGTAAATGTGCATGTAGTCAACATGTACATGAGTCATAGGGTTGAGTAAGAAGTAAGAAATCTATATTTCTATATAAAGGCCTCATTGTGAGTGTTTGAAGTGAGGATTTTAGAGTGCATAGATTAGAGTAGTAGTCACAATGTAGCTCCATTTTATTAATATGGATTGGTTGTAAAATCTATTAGAGGGGCATTGTAATTTTTGTGAGATTTCTTATATGAGCATTTCTAGAGCATTGTATGAAGTTTCCTATCATATTTTGAAGCGTTTTGATTTGTAATTCCAATAAATGTAAATAAAAATATTAATTGAATGAAATGGAATAAACAAAATACACCACTTAAGGAGGGAAAAGTCTTGTAGCCACTTAGAGAGGGTGGAGTCTCTTGCAAATATGAAATTGATAAATTGATTGATATTTAAATCAAATATATTATACTCCTATTTATATGAATTGATGAATAAATAATAATATTGGAAATATAGCCAACTAAGCTATATTAGGGTTGTAACACGACTTCTCTCCTCGAAAAGCTTTGTACTCAAAATTGGAAATGATTGGAAAATGCTTTCTAGTTCCCATGTAGAATCTTCTTTTGTAAGGTCCTACCACTTAATAAAAAACTATTGAATCTGATGAGATCTAATATTACGTGCTTTGGTTTGCAATATTTCTTCCATTTGTAGAGTTATTCACCCTTCTTCATCTAATAGTGGAAGATCTATGTACGATTTCACTTTCTGACCAATCACTTGTTTGAGACAAGAGACATGAAAAAATGGATGTATACGAGAAGAGGGTAAAAGCTCCAATTGATATGCTACTTGAACAATATGATGAACTATCTTGTAGGGCCCATAAAATTGAGGAGCCAATTTTTGATTGGACTTGATTTTCAAGGATAACTACTTATAAGGTTGTAGGTGCAAAAATACCATATCTCCAACATTGAATTATCATTTTGAACGATGTAAGTCATGTTGTTGCTTCATACGATTTTGTGCTTGGATCAAATTATCTTTAAGAATGTTGAAACAAGTCATCTATCTGAGCTACTTCAGAAGATCCTGGAACATAGTCTGTGATTGTTGGTGGCTTATGATCATACAAAGCTTTGAATGGAGACATATTGAAGGAAAAATAATAAGAAGTGTTATACCACCATTCTACTAATGAAAGCCATTGAATCTAGTGATACTACTTATCTTGAGCAAAAAAATGAAGATAAGTACCCAAACATTTATTAATTATTTATTTTTTACCATTAGATTGTGTATGGTATGAGGAAGACATGTCCAACTTGGTACCACTGAGACAAAATAATTATTTTCAAGCATTGCTAGTGAAGATGGGAACACGGTCACTCACAATAGTTTTGGGCATACCATGTAATTTGAAAATAGAGTCAAGAAATACCTTGGTCACTTTACTTGCTTAGTAAAGATGTTGTAAGGCACAAAAGTGAGTGTACTTAGAAAAATGATCCACAACCACAAAAATCACTGTTTTACCCTCTAACTTGGGGAGACCCTCAATGAAATCTATTGATATGTGTTCCCATTGACACTCTAGTATTGGTAAGGATTGCAAAATTTTTGGCAATATAGCTATTTCACCCTTATTTTCTTGGTATACCTTACATTTAGAAACAAATATCTTGACATCATATTTTAAACTTTTCGAAGAAAAATATTGTTTCACTTGTTGGTATGTTTTGAAGAATCCTGAGTGTCCTACTGAAGGAGATTCATACAAGTCTTGGAGGATCATAGATTTAATAGTGGAACCTTATGGAAGGTAAATGCGATCTTTCTTGCAAAGCACACCCTCTAAATATGAGAAGTAAGGGTGCCTTGATGATCCTGTATTCATATGAGTAGTTTCAATATCAACCAACCATTCTTCTTGACGTTTGGACAACCATTGGGAACAAGGCCCCGAAATGGCATTTATGGAGACCTCATCCTCATATTTGTGAGACAATGCATGAGCTACCATATTTTATTTACCTTTCTTATACTCAATCATATAATCATACCCCAAAATTTTGATCATCCTTTTATTCTATTTTGGACATGAGAGACGTTGTTCTAGAAAATGCTTGACCACTATGGCCAGTCTTAATGATGAAACAACTTCTTATTAAATAATGCCTCCATTTATCAATATCATGTAAAATAGTCAACATTTCCTTCTCATAAGTGGATCACCCCAAATTCTTGCCTAAAAGTTGTTTGCTCTCAAAACCCAAGGGATGACCTTGTTGCATTAAAATAGCACCAATTCTTGTACCCAAAGCATCACACTCGATGATAAAAGGTTTACTAAAATCAAGAGTATCCAATACTGGGGTAGAGAACATATCTTATTTGAGAGTTTGGAATGCTTGAGAAGTTGCTTCGTTCCACTTAAAAGCATCCTTTTTGATAAGTTTCATGAGAGGTTCTGCAATTTTACCATATTTGCGTATAAATTTATGATAATAGCCTTTAAGACCTAGAAATCCCCTATTTTTTTTTAAGGATTTAGGTAGGGACCAATCTTGAATAACTTTTATTTTTTTGGGGTCTACTTTGAATCATTCATGTGATATGATATGACCTAAGTATTCGATATATTGGAAACCAAATACGTATTTGGATGTTTTAACAAAAAGTGTTTCCTTATGCAGTAGATGAAGGACCTTGTCAATATGGATTAGGTGATCCTTCTAAGATTTGCTATAAATTAGGATATCATCAAAGAAAACTAAGATGAATTTATGAAGATATGGCCTAAATACATGGTTCACAAGGCTTTGAAATCTTGATGGAGCGTTAGTAATACTGAAAGGTATGACTAGGAATTTATAACGATATTCATGAGTTTGAAAAGCAGTTTTATGTATGTCCTCTTCCCTAATACAAATTTGGTGAAAACATGAACGAAGATTCAATTTAGTGAAATAACTAGTGCCATGCAATTCTTCTAATAATTCATCAATGATAGGGATAGGAAACTATCCTTGATGGTAATTTTATTGAGGTATTAAAAATATAGACACATGCACCAAGAGGTATTCTTACGATGTACCATTACTACTGGTGATGATACTAAGATGAATGATGCCATGTTCTAGTATTTCTTGGACTAGCTTCTCTATTTCTATATTTTGAGGTTGAGGATAGTGATGAGGATGAACATTAGGATGAATACTTCTAAGAACGAGATGTATGGAATGGTCATGTGGTCATTTAGGAGATAGACCCTTTTATTCACTGAATACTTCTTCATAATTATCCATAATAGCTTGAAAATCCTTTGAGAGAGTTGTAGGACTATCCAAGGATTGAGCTTCCATGAAATTTATTTAAGTTATAAAACCCTTATTTAGTGACTTATCCATGCAGTGAGAACTAACCACCTTGGATGGTGGAGATTGAATTCCTTAAAGATAAATAGTCTTCTCATTCTCTGTCAACCTGATGTATAATATTTGAAGATTAAGAGTAAGATCACTGAGTTGAGATAGCCATTTTACACCTCAAATGACGTCTGAGATCCCTAAGTCCATAATTAAGAGAGTTCTACACCAAGTATAACTTACCATTTGTATCAAAATTGGAGATGTTCTACTCACATATTGAGCATTACCTCCATTTGCAATCAATACTTGAAACTTATTTTAAATAGAAGTGTTCATATACAAATTCAAGGATTTGACAGTCTTGAAATCGATAAAGTTATGTGTACTAGAATTTATCAACACATTAACATGTTTGTGTCTAATAAATTATTGTACCTTAATTGTATGATGAGCTTTTGAACCCATAAGTGCATGTAATGAGAGAGCAATAATATCTTCTTCTGGTGATACTTCACTAGTTCCTGTCGATTGATGTTTTGTGTCAATGAGTGACTTTGGTTGAATCAAATCTTCTTCTTCATTGGTGTCATATTCCAATTGAATGGTTTGACAGACTATACAATATTGATTCCTTGTATGATTATAATTTCATTTAAAGTAAAAACATCTAGAGGACTGTTCATTATTGTAGAAAGAATGACAAAAATTAGAATCACATTTATAAGGTACCACATCTTGAAGTTTATTTTTAGTTTCTTAAGCTATATGGGTGGCATCATCAAGAGTACATGGATCATGCATGTAAAATTTATTTCTTATTTTATCCTTGAGACCATGACGGAAAGCGGATACCACTACTGCTAGATTCAATTCATGTGTATAGGTAAGAAGACTTGTGAACTCGGTGACATAGTTTTGTACTGAACCGATTTGCTTGAGTTCCATAAGGTGAACCACATACGATGAGGAAAAAACTTTATCAAATATTCCAAGTAAAATTTCCTTAAACTAAGGCCACATAAGGGAGTTATTATGTTGAAAAATGTACCATAACAACCATTGATAGTCCTAGGTACCAAGTTTACAAGATGCAAATGCAACACAACTAGTTTTTAGAATATGGTATAGATGAAAAATACCATCCATTTTGGCTAGACAACCTCTAGGATCATATTACTCAAAAGTGGGTATGTCAGTACGAGGAAATTTAACATCATGAGGTCATTCTAAGAATCAGTAGGTATTACCTATTGAAGGATCAAAATCGAAAGAAGTTTTTGGGGGTATTGGTTCTTGACGAGTATTTAAAGGTGGAGGGTTGACAATGGATTGAGAGGCTTTATTATCTGGATTAATAATTTTAGCCATTGAATCCCTTATTCATTGCAATACTAAATACATAGTAGTAATATCTTGTTGTTGATACTCTAAACACTGATGCATCCCAACGTTCACAATGAGGGGAATTTTAGTGACAAGGTCTTATCAGATAGAGACAATATTTTCTAGTTTAGAAGAAGTGCCATTGTCGTCTGGATTAGGGGGGTGGTGGAATTGTATTTATTTGGAGAAGCCATTTATTAGTAGTGAGGATTAAAACTATTAATTCTAAAAGAAAAATTATGCTACGTACCTTTATTTTGCAGCTATCTTTCATGTGTATTCAAGGATACTTCATTTGTTCTATCTGTGCATTGTAATCTTTTGTTTGATTCTATATTCCACTTGTTTGGAGTTGTTAAGTCACTCATGCACTTGATTTATAGCCAAAAATTAGGATTGGTCCAATATCTTATCTTTTATTTTCAATCTCTTAAAAAACAAATTTGTAATTCCAACGTTCAACAGTCAATTTTGAGCAACTTTCAATGGTAACTTGAACAGTATTTTTGAACTCCCCAAAATACGATGACTATAATCCTAAGTCCAATAGTTAGAATCAAAATTCCAAATGTAACAACTACTTTTTCAAAATACAATGGCTATTTACCATTCAAAATATAAATTGTAATGACTACTTCTCTAAATTTGAAGTGCAACAACTAGTTTTCGATGCTCCTTCAATGGTTACTTTGTGATGGTTTGAACACCTTTGGACACGGTCGTCAGCCAATGGTAACGACTATATTTTACCCACAATTTCTTCTTCAATGGTTACTTGGTGAATTTTTTTTGTATCTTCTTCAACGGTTACTTGACAAAACATTTGTCATATCTTCTTCAAAGGTTACCTGGCAAAAAATTTGTCATATATTTTTAAGAGCTACAAAACCTTAATTTCAAAATAGGATTAGAATGTTTTCGCACGATATCCACATGTTATTTTTGGGTGTGGAAGAACCTACACCCCGGTGGTCAAAGTAACCACCTTATGGTTGTTACTTTAATTATGTGTACCATTAAGGAGTTTCTACGTGATGGATGTGGGACAAAAGTCCTTACGAATTGAAATTGATGTACTTCCATGATGACCAAAAAACTCTCGATCATTGAAAATAAGTTATGCAGCCAAATGTTCATAAAAATTTGATTAATATAACTTCTTTGATATTTATTGGTTGTTAAATTTCCGTTCAAGCGTACTGCCAATTCCATGTGTCTTAGTGTGATAGCTGAGAATTTTAGGTTTCCATTTTATCTACGATGGGTGTAATACTTTTAAACTTTAGGTTCACTTTGTTTATAATTTTTTTGTTCTTTGGTTTTTTAAGTGTTTGCTCGAACGTTGAATGCTGTGAATAAGAATTCCAAACACCACAACTCAAAATGATACATTTATCTGAATTCGTTGATATGGAGGGTATATATACCTAAAAAAATAGACATGATCTGAAAGCCTCGTGGGTTCTAGCATATGGATGTACTTTTATGGTAAAAAATTGTGAAATTTTAATTGGTTGAAATGAAAATTTGGAAAGTGTAGTTTATATAAATTTTATCCACCAACGTCACAGTGCTGTGTTGCTAATAAGAAATTGGAAACAACAGATTTTAGAATAATTGCCTGGAATTACTTTGCACCCGAATGTTTGAGAACTGTGAAAAATTGTGCTCACTTGAAAGAAGCGCTCACAAATTTTTTCTAACGCTGGTTTGATGCACTATCTGCTTGCTGCTAATTGTTTCCTTCGAATAGGTTGTGAGCAATCCAGTTATAATAAAAACCTTGCGACCAATATTTTATCTAAAAATTTATTTGGAAGCTCCAGTAGCCATGCTATGATACCACTTGAAGCGTTCTGCTTCGTAATTTTAATAAATGCAAATAAATATAATCAAACGAAATGAAATAAATCAAATATGCCACTTAAGGAGGGCAAAGTCCTGTAACCACTTAGAGAGGGCGGAGTCTCTTGTGAATATGTAATTGATAAATTGATTGATATTTAAATCAAATATATTATACCTTATTTATATGAGTTGATGAATAAATAATAATATTGGAATTATATAGCCGACTAAGATATACTAGGGTTGTAATATATTTTCATTCATGTTAAGTTACCAATAGTTACAATATTGCATGCTTATTTAAATACTTGTGATTGCATTTTATTCAAGGCTCCAAAATCTAATAGTGGTATTAGAGCCATGGTGGATCAAAGGAAAACCACAAGTGATCACCATTGCTATTGTTGAGTATTTGCAAACCGGATCAACCATTGTGCACCCCTGCATGCAAATACCATCACAATTGATTTTTGATATAAGAAACTTTAGGTAGAATAATAGAGAAAGCCACATGATTGTTTGATAAGAGTTGGCTAGAGTTTTTCCACAGAGTTGCAAGAACTTGTGAAGACTAGAACTCAACATTGCATCCACTAGATTGGTAATCCAACTAGTGAAGATTATTTTCTATAGAGATAATTTTTTTTTATTATCATTTCTAATATTTTATTGTAGAAGAGAGGAGATTCAGAAAAATTATTGGATTACTATCATCTAAATTTTTCATGTTGCAAAATATTAACTCTCAAAAGTTGGGAAGATTCCTACAACAGATAGAAAAGAACTTCATCTTTGTTGCCTAAAAGTTGATGTACTTTCCTCATGTAGGGATTAATTCTTTATTGTAGAAATAAATATTGAAGATTTGGAGGCCTAAAGAGAAAGGTCTCATTAAAATATTTTTAAATTAAGGACTTCTAGTTAAAATTTCGAGGAGATATCTCGTGGCCAAGAAAACCACATTGAAGATTTCAAATCTACGAAGGAGGTCCTATAAAGAAGATCCCATTGAAGGAAGAAGAGACTCAAAGAGAAGAGTCCTAGTGAATATTGGGGATTTGGATCTCCATTGAAGATTGAAAACTTCACATTGAAGAAGAGTTCCATAGAAGGCCCTTTTGAAGAACTTCCATAGTGGAATATTGAACATTTAGAAGAACTAATAAATATTCTATTACAGATTTTAGTAGCAACAGATTCAGGAGATCCTAGAAGAAGATCTCACTATGAAACTTCCATAGTTGCAAGATTGAGGATCTTGGAGAGGTCTCAAGGAGAAACAAGAAGAAGGCTTGGTGAACCTCATTAAAGGCATTCATAGAATAACTCATTGGAGAAATTACTACCAAGGGAGAATCTCGTTTTAGCTAAGTAATTGGGATAATTGTCTTCATTTTAAAACAAGCCCAAAGCAGATGGTTTGGCAAAAAAGTTATCAAATTTTAAGGTAGTTTAGAATATCTCAAGATTATTAGATTGTTTTAGGAAGAGATCTAGTTTGAAGTCAAAATTCGACAAGAGAAAGGAGATAGAAAAACCACCAAATCTGAGAGTTTTGGAGACTATCATTAAAGGGTTCTTGAGTGAACATCTCAACTACGATTTGGAGGAGTATCCTACCAAATTTTTTGGTATTCAAGGATATAATTTAGTGACGGTATTGACTACTTTACAATCTAAAATTTTTCATATTTGAGGGTAGAAAAAGGTAGCAATTTGGGCAGTGTTAGTAGCTTCTAAAGATCATATTTAGAGGTACATTATGAAGGATCATTTAAGCCACCAAGTTATAGTATTGGGCAATATATTAGTGAAGTATTGAAGCTACAAGAAGGTGAGAAAGAGAGTTATTTTGGATAACCTAAAAGAGCTACAACATCATCTACAAAAGGCAACAAATTTTAAGTGAGAAAAGTCACTATCATCATCATCATCTACAAGGAAAAGGTATGCAACAAAAGGTGCAAAATTTCATTAGTTGAGATTTTTATATTTGGATTTTTATTAAAGTTATAAAGCACCGGTTTCAAAGTTTCAAGGGTTGCATAGAATAGTATTCATTTCAAGTCTTCAAGATAAGTGCAGAATTTATAGTCTACAAGGTTCAAACCTGCACACAGAAAACATAATAGAAGTTAGATATATTTTGAGAGAAAGAAACATATCAACATTCTATTGATATCATTCTAAATAAAGAAAGACTTTACAGGTTTGCAAATATTAATGAAAGCTTCAGCTGCAAAGAGTAAAAATAGCCAAGCAGAGAAGGTATTGCCAAAAGATAGAAGGCAACATTGGCTTCAAAGCATATCAATTAGTAAAGGAAGTTGAAGCCTACATTTTGAAAAGACAAAAGGCTTGATTTAAATAGCACATGTAGACAAATGTCTACATCATTCTACTCTATGTTTGTATAGTAGAAAGAACCATTAAAAGGAGTTGAAATTGAAGCTTTATCAAGGAAAGAAAGATATTGTTGGTGTAGTAGCTTCAACAAGCAAGAGAGAGAGTGTCATACAAAGGCTCAATATCCAATCATTTGAGATGTCTAAAGACACCCAATGTAGCACTAGATCCATAAGATTCATAACCTACATAGAGCACAAGGAAGCTATTAGTCATAAAAAGGATGTTGAACATTGAAAAAAAACCTTTGGTGAAGGAATCAAATGTATCACAGTAAGTCTACCTTCGAGTGATGGAAAAATAAACAGTGCAAGAGCAATAGTACTATCCACATAATAGCATTAAGAGCAATATAGCGAGGCACTCAAACCAAGAATACTTTAGCCTACATAGATTGTGCCAAAGCAAGCTCACCATTTGATGTGGAAACAAGTACAAGGTGGAAGGTAAATTTAGCAATCTGAAGAGAAGATTCAATGCTAACAGTAAGGATATATTGCAATTTCAAAGAAGGCTCAATTTTGAAGAAGCACACTTATCATTTGAAGCCACCTCATAGCCTTACTCAATTCTCAATTGAAGCATTAGAAAAGTAACTACAATTGCCATAGAAATTATGGAGAATCATGATCATTCCTATATCATAGAAGCGGTTGAAGTAGACCAAGATTTGTAGAAGACAAACGTAAAAAAAATGAGGATAATAGTTGTATAGCCTAAGGGATTTAGGTAAAAAGAGATAGAAAGGTTGCACCACATAGAAGTCATCCCATGCAAGAAATAAGGAGATCACCACATCGTTGATCGTACAACATAAAAGAATATTTAATCATTGATTTAAAGTGAAGAGAATCATTTGAATAATGTTCTCATTGAAGCATTGGTGATAGCACCAAGGAATAAAGTAAGGTTCTTAATGCCACTTGTGGTAGGCATTGGAAGAAAGTGCAACATAGATGTTAAGCACCACTTGAAACCATTTACCTTACATTGCAGTATCAGACTCAAGAGAAGGCGCTCACATACGTAGCTCTTATTTTTAAGATAAGATAACATTACGACTAAGGACAAGAGTCACCATTTTACAGAGCACATAAGTGGTTAGAGAAGCCAGCGAAGAGCATGATTGACAAAAAAAATTAATTGATCTGCTCAAAGTAAAAATAAAGTTAGATAAATAATTTCTAGAGAAAAAATTTCAAGCATCATGTAGCATTAACACTTCAGATTTTACTAACTCAAAATATTATTATGATGCGTTGAGTGGTTGTTACACGACAAGAATAACAATGAGAAAGATAAAGATAAAGATAAAATATTGGTGCAAGAATAAGTGATAGGATAACCACCTATGAAAGTACAAAAGCTAAACCTAAAGACAAAAAGGAAGGAGAAGAGGGACAAGACAATGGAGGAATACAATGCAAGGTGAATTAAAGATCAAATCAAGATGGTGAACACTAAAGAGAAAAAGATTTCATTGAAGACCAAAGACTTCAATAACCAAATAATGTAATATAGGGCGTGTTCGAATATATTTGTAACATCTCTCCAAATTTAGTTGTTAGTTGCTTGCTTCATCTTCAGGGACAAGATACTACTGATCAATATATGGTTGCAAGAATAGGTATTTTTCATAGAAGCGGATTGATAGAGTTGGACACCTCCTTTAGATAGAAAATAAAGAACAATAATGAATGGTAAGACGGGGGATATAAAATAATACACATGTCAAATGATTCATATAGTCGCATCCATATACTTGCATTTAGATTTTGTGTTTTAGTTGAGAATTGCATGCCAAATATTATCTAAATATCTTAGATTAATAAAAAATAAAAATAAATAATTAAATTAAAATTCAAATAAAATAAAATAAAAAATAAAAAAATCCACCCTTAAAATATAACCAGCTTAGATATAAAGAATATATATCTAAAAATGCTGAGAGTTATCAATGTGCCTATCTCATTTCTTCGGGGTGTGATCTCCAAGATAGATAACTCTCGGCGTTTTAGTTTAAATATTTTAAATGTTTGCAACGGCTGGTTAGTCGGCTGTTTTAGTTTATATATTTTAAATGTTTTTGTTAAGTTTACCCTGTAACATGTACGACCTCTTTGCCTCCACTCCTCTGTCTGCCATTGTAGGAACGCCTCTCGACGTAAATAGCACCAGATGATTGCATGAAATCTTACAGATGTCATCTAAATTTTTGATTTATTTACCTATTTAATGGAAGGAAGAAAGGAGTTAAAGGGAATGATGTTCCGGTAAAGGGCAAATCTGATCTACGAGTAGATTTTGAAAGACTTTTAACAATACTTCACCAGGTCCCCTTCCTTCTGTTTGTCGGTAATTTTATTTAATTGAGAATGAATAACCGAATGTTTGTGCGATGAAAGAATGACTATATAGTTTTAACGGAGTATATATGAGGAAAGTTTATTTTAACGTGTATTTGTGAAATACTCAATACGGATGGGTGCAAATATTGTAATATCACGAGGACTTAGAATGATATTTAAATGAATAGTGCAAATGTTTGATTGATAATCATTTACCTTGGGTTTAAATCGTGAAT
Source organism: Wollemia nobilis (assembly GCA_028583015.1). Lineage (NCBI taxonomy): Eukaryota > Viridiplantae > Streptophyta > Pinopsida > Araucariales > Araucariaceae > Wollemia > Wollemia nobilis. The sequence continues at coordinate 5,847,065 of JAQPPZ010016858.1, read as the reverse complement.
TCTTGGTGTATCGGTTGAATGATTGTCTGAGTCTTTTTTATCTGCATTGATTTCGCTTCATAAGATGCATTATTAGACCCTCTGTTTAATCTTACAATCTGATAAATCAATTTTAAATTTTTTATGAAGATTAATATTAAATTTAAATTATAAATCAAAATATTATATATATATATATATAAAATTTAATTTACGTGGTGGAATCGGAATCAGATTTTATGGTCGCTCACGAGAAGCCCCACAAAGATCTTCGCGCAGTCCGCCTTTATAACCACCATGCCACAATCATTTTAAACCTTTTACACTGCTGAAAGCATAGGAAAGGGACAAGCATTCATTCCGACGAGACCTTGGACCTTCGCTCCTTATGAGATTTGAATGAACCAATTACCTAAAATATTAAATATTAAATATTAAATACTAGTAATAAAATTATTTTTTAAACCTATTTCTATCCATTTTAGAATACATCCTCAAATAAGTACTTTCAATTTTAAAGAAATATTAAAAAATAATACCTATTAATCTGACTTATTAATCTGGTACATGCATAGATGCATAAACAGTTTGTGTAATCTTACCTATTCAAAGTTTATATTAGTATATTTTGAACATGTGTATCAAGGGACCTTTAAATGGTTCTATTTGTTGATTGGCAGAATCAATTGATTCTTTTAACTTTAATTCTATCCGCACTATAGAGTTGAAATAGCATAATATTGAAAATAGGTTGAATTCAGATTATTACATCATAAACAAATTAGAGTGTGGCCGTTATATGCTATAAAATTCGGGTGTTACTTTGCTCAACTAATAATTTGGAGAAAATTGTTTTTTTGACCAGCGGTCTCTTAAGTTTGTGCGAGTTAACATAGCTCAAAAATCAAAGAATGAGAATGATGACCTATTTGACATTCGATGCAAATAATAACCTTTATTTTATGGACAAATATTTTTTTCTTCTTTGTTGAACCTGGCAAATTTTCACTGCCTGAATGATTGATATTGATTCTTGTTTTAAAACTGGCAACAGAGCAAAACATGTGCTTCATAATTAAATAATTAAACTTTCTTTTGGTCGAGACGGTGCAACATGTCGCGACATCTTTTTTCCTTTTTGTTTTTTTCCTATGCTTTAAATCGCGCGACACCTTTCTTCTTGTAGTGTTTTGCTTTTTCTTTGATCTTTAACTCTTGAGCCTCTTCGGTCGATTTAGAAAACATATAAAATACTTGTACAAGGTTAGGAACCTTTCACCACCTTTCAACCAATCATAAAAAAAAAAAAAATATATGATTTTGATAATTGAGTTGTGTGTCTAATTCGTATATGACAGGCAGTAGATTAATATAATAAAATCTCTTTTTAAAGACTCTTTCAATCAGTTGAGTAAGTATACCTTTACATAAGTTTATTTAACATGTTATGCTATTTATTTATTAATGTAAATATTATATATCCTTAGAATAGTAGTTTGTATAGTTTAAACGAATATAAGATATATAATATATTCTTATGTTATGTTATATTAATAGGATGTCATTAATAAAAAAAAAAAAATTATTTTATTTGGACTATTTTGGAATTTTTATTTATTTTATTTGGATTAATAGTATTTATGGGAATAAAATATTTTAGTGTTTGAATATATATTTTTTAAATATATATAAAAATAAAGTAAGTTTAATACTTAATTTATATTATTTATAATTTTAGGAATTAAGTACATGTTCTTATTATAGAAAATTTAGATATAAAGTTTCAGATTATTATATTTTTTAACTAAGTTATGCAGGAAAAATTAAAAATTAGTTGTATTTAATATTACTTTCTATCAAATTCAATAAAATATAGTAGACGGTATTTGAAATATAATGAGTGGGAAAATATATATCTTGATTGTATAATAGTGCCATCCAAGGAGAAAATTGTACATAGATTTTATGAAAAACTTGGCTATAATTTGTCTTGACCACATGTTAGTTTAGAATATAAAATTATAATCATGTTAGTTTGGAATATAAAATTATAATAAATAAGCTTATAAGAAAATATTTATAATGTATAATATATTTTTACTAAATAATAGAATTATTAGTTAATCTATTATTGGTAGATAATAAGTATATGGAAATAATAGTTAATCTAAATTTTATAGATAACAAGTAGATTTCAAATTAAAGGTTGATTGAGTTAGCCAATAATAAGACTGATATTCTATTTTTGATATAGTATATAATGGGTTTATAACGATCTTGGCTTATACTTAATGCACACAAATAAATACTTTTGAAAACCAGTAAACTTAAGAAACCCTGGACCATCCTTTCTTTGTTCAAGAAGGATGAATGAACCCTTTTGTCATATTGTAGGAAAGAAATTCTATCATCGGGAAGGATGGTAATACTTAAACAAAAATTGTGGAAAATACCTAACATTGGTAATTGTAGGAAAGATAATTACTACGATTCAAGGGCACCTGCACTCTTGACGGTAAGCGTCAGGACGGGAAAGTATAGTGAGGGAGGTATGGGATGTCGCTCTTAGGCTGTTGTATGAGTAGTATAGTGAGGGTCTTCTTGAACATTAGATGATTGGGATTTTACTCAGCGGTGAGATGGAATGGGATATCTCATCATCAATCACGTCAAGTCAAGAGATACCTGGTCCTAAGCTAGAATATTGGTGGGCCCTAGTTAAATTCCAAGGTGAAATATTGACTAGGCACAAGGTATGTTTACGATACACCCTTGCATGATATATTAAAAATAGAATAAGAAATTAGGACCAAGGAATTTGAGTCCACCATGCTAAGGGATGAGGAAGTTACACATCCAACCTCTAGGTGAAATGGACCCTAGAGGAGAAACCCCAACCGTGAACCTAGGATCTTGGCATGAGTGGATAGGATCACGAATAGACATTTTTCTATGGGACCTAGCCATTATTGACCACTTGGGTGATCATTTGCAGTGGTCAATATATCCAAACATGAGAACTTTACATACCTCGTACTAATTAAATGTTGGGTGAGCATCAAATTATTCCCTCATATTTTGAATATGACTTGATTTTGGATGAAATTTTTATTTTGTGATTTTAGTAGGAAGGTTAGGATAAGACAACTAGATGGGTAGGGCTTGGGTTGTTATAATATTACATCATATGGTTATTTACTAATGTACCTTCATGGGTACATATTTAGATTAGGATTATAATAGGAGATAAACTTAAGATTATATTAGGAGATAAATAGTTTATTAGAGTAATTTAATAAATGCACAAGTGTTAAAATGTGCAATGATGTAAATGTGAATGTAGTCCACATGTACATGAGTCTTAGGGTTGAGTAAGAGGCAAGGAATCTATTTTTTGTTAGCATAGATCACACATATGATATTATATTGGTGCATATATTATTACATTATTTGTGTGCTTTACTAAATTATTAGGGTATAAGTTGGTTGAGGTAGTTCCACAAACTACTTGTTCATTGAACCACCATAGCATGTACTATTTATTTACAATATTTTGAACACAATGGTAATGCTTCTAGTTCTAAGTTGGTATCAGAGTAGTGATTTGTCTAGGTGAGGAGAGGAGAAGAATGGGTAAAGGAGGGGAGAAGAACGAGTTTTATTTTATGCATGTTTCCAAACCTACACATTTCCTGGATACGGCAATCAAGCAACCGACCTACTAATCAAGTTGATTTTTTGCACACAGATTAAGATGGTACTCACACACGAACCAAGACTCTCTGCATGCATGTAAATCAAGGAATCATTGACATGGAAACTTGGGTAGATTTTTAGGCACTACCATGGATGGTTGACTAGGTTCACGTATGTAAACCGAGGAATCATTGATGTGGTAACTTAGATGGATGACTGGGTGCTGACATGGGTGGCTAACTAGGTTGTAGACGAGAGCACAAAATGTGGCATGCCAATGTGCAAGATCATGTGGCACTCCTACAATTTCATTGACATGGCAGACAATTATCGATAGAATACTTATGGCTGACATGGTAGAAGGTTTTCTTGAAAGTAAAGAAATAGCATAGTCTTGATTTCCCAAAGGCAATCGAAAGCTCTATGAAGCTTTTCTATTTCATATGCTATAATTTCCTATAGTGTAACATATGTAGGACTAGAAAGTCCCACATTTTCATTTTTTTTTCTATTGCTCTACGGGAAAGGTTACAAAATGGAAAACTCGTCCCTTTGCTCCCGTCTAACCCAGAAAATAGGCTGGTCGGGTGCCTGCAGTAAGGAAGTTGTCGCCCGTAATGTCGTGGGTTCCAAACCCACGACTATCTATTTTTTTTACCACAACAATATCAATGGGAATAAAAAAGAATCCTAGATCTTCTATTGTTTCAACAATGGTAGTAGCCTAGTTGTTCGGGTGCTTTGTGCAAGGACGTTGGTTAGCAGATTGGGGGTTCAAACCCCACAAAGTTCGCAAACCATTTTTTGCATGAAAAAGGTATTTTTTATATACCTTAGGATTTTTTTTTTGCAATTTTTTTTTTCTTTGCAATTTAACCCTACCTAAGCAAGAAAGTGGCCGAATTTCAAGACCAAGTGATTTTTTTTGGAGAGATAAGAATATCATTTTTCAAAATAACACATTTTGTTTTGTTGCCACAAACACCAAACAAGAAACTTTAGTGCATTTTTTCATGGAGGGATAAGAACAGAAATTGCACTTAGTTTTAGTTTGCACTTTGAAAAGGTACATCACATTTTCCACCTTGTTTATTTTGCAATCAAAAGGGGGATAAAAGCATTATTTTCTCTTGCAAAATTCTAAGACAAAGGGGGGAAAATTGTGGAATTGAATATCATTTTTGCAAACCAAAACCTCACATAGTTTGCAAAACTCATTGTAACAAAGATGCATTTTCGGTGGAGACCGACATCTTAAAAAAAAATTGGCATTGTAAATAGGTGCATTTTCAGTGGAAACCGAAACCTATAGTTAAAATTTGTGGGCACTTGTTATTTTTTATTGTATTTACTTTCTTTTTTTTTGCATTACAATCATAAGTTAAAAAAAAAAAAAAAAAAGCAAAGAAAAGACCCCAAATTTTACATCTATTTGTGCAATTTATTGCATTGCAGTGTTCGGTATATACGATACCTCTGACCCACACTTACAAGTAATGTTGTCATGCTTTGGGCTACTGTATCTAATGCCTAACGTAATTGCAACAATGACGTCTGAGCTATTATTCTATATAGATTGTAGGGGAGAAATAAGGAAATCTAGTTTTGATATTCACTCCATTTAATACCCTAATTATTTCAAATTATTTGGCTTAAATTCCTCCAACTCATCATCCTTTTTTGGAAAGGTTATGAGGTAGGTGTCATCAATTTGATTGAATTACCTTTCATGTAATTTTTGTGTTATATCGAAAGGGTGACCATTTAGTGTTATAAGGAACCTTCACAATGGCCGCTATTCATAGTTGCTCAAAGATTCTAATTTTGCACCATGGAAAACAAATATGGGAACTATCCTTCAAGTTGAAGATTTGTGGGATGTAGTGACTAGAACTACAAAACATCCTACAAAACAAGGGCTAGATCAAGAGGCATTTTATAAGAAGGATATAAGGTATCTCATGTTTATTCTGCTTGCTACTAGAGATGAGGTACAACCTCATATATGTGATGCAAAAAATAGTAAAGAAGATTGAGATGCTTTGATTATAATTTATAAAGAGAAGAATCAATCTGCTATTCTTAATATTTAGTCTCAACTACATACACTCAGTATGAAATTTGGTGAGATAGTTGAACTGTTTCTATGCAGAGTGGTAAAATTGAAAGCCAAATTGAATGCTATGGGAGAATTAGTGGTAGATACTCTCTTGACTTCAATCATTTTGAGAGCATTGCCAAAATTCTACAAGGTGTTGATCACATATCTACAAGTGTCTGGTAGACAAGTTACTTTTATGGAGTTGGTAAATTTACTTCAAACTAAGGAGGCAAATCATATTCAAATATATGAAGTGCCAAATAATGTACTTTACTCAAAACAAGGGGGAAAGAAGCAAGGTAAATTTCAAAAGGGAGGATCTTCACCCAAAGGAAAAAGGAAACAACCTCAACTGAAAGAAAATAAATATTGCAAAATATGTGATGGATAACCATGACACCAACAGGTGTTGGTTTAATAATAAACAACCTAATGACCAATATCATAATAAAAAAGGGAAAGGGGAAATACAAACCATAGAAGAAGAATAAGCAACCCAAGGGACATGTTGCTTATGAGGAATTAGACTTAGAATTTGAGAGAGCACACAAGGTGCTCATGACACACACATATTCTTAGCAGAAGGATCATGTGTGGTATATTGATTCTGGTTCCATAAAACACATGACTGGTGATAGATCGTGGTTTAAGACATTTAAGGCAAAGGAAGGTAAGCCGGTGACAATCATTGATGATAAGACCTACCGATTCTAAGGTGAAGAAGATATTTTAGTCACTATTCCAGATGGAAAATTTCATATTGATAAGGTTATCTATGTTCCTAGATTGGTGAACAATTTTTTGTTAGTCCCTCAAATCTTGGATAGAAATATGGATGTTGTGTTCAACATTGAGGATGGTAAAAAAAGATGCTCCATCACCAGAAAGTGAAATCATGTAGCAATATGTTCATACAAGCATAACTTATTTATATTAGATGCCATTTATATGCCTTATGTTTGCATGGCAACAAAAATAAATGAGACCACTTCTCTTTGGCACAAGAGATATGGGCATCTAAGTTCATGATATCTTCTCAAGTTGAGTAAATATGAGATAGTGAAAGGTATTCCCAACCTTTCATCCATATTTCTATTATGCTTGGATTTCTTAGAAAGGAAGCAACACCGAGTACAATTTGAGGCAACCTCTTCAATAACTAAGAAACATTTGGAGTTAGTACACACCGATCTGTGTGGTCCTATGCCAAATAGTTATGGTGTAAAGAGGTATTTTTAGTTATTTGTTGATGATTACTCACAAAATATATGGGTTTTCTTTTTACAATTGAAATAAGAGGTATTTCTATATTTTCAATAGTTCAAGAAGAGTATTGTGAAGGAGTTAGGATGTTCCATTAGACCCTTTTCTGATATCAAGAGGGATAATATACCTCTAAATAATATTTATAATTTTTGAATTCACATGGGATTAAGAGACAACTGAAAATAGCCTATACTCCATAGAAAAATGGAGTTGTTGAGAGGATGAACCGTTCCATCATGGAAATGGTTCATTGTATGCTTAAGGGGGCACATCTTGATCATGAGTATTGGAAAAAATTAATGAATACAATAACTTACCTCCTGAATATAGCACCCATAAAAGATCTATAGAGCATGACTCCACAAGAAGCATGGAGTGGTAGGAAACCCTCCATTTCTCATATAAGGGTTTTTGGGTGTAAGGCATTCATGCAAATTGCAAATAGAAGAGAAAGAAGTTAGATGAGAAAAACTTGCAGTGTATTTTTCTTGGTTATGATGAGCATTCAAAGGAATATTGGTTGATAGATCCTAAGACCAAGAAAATACACACCAATAGAGACATGGTATTTGATGAAGCTTTCACATCAGATAACATATCTACAACTATATACCTGGATGAAGAGGAGCCTAAGAAAGAGACTCCACCCCCACAGAACAAGGTTCCAAAATGGTATACTAGCACATTGAGAGATTCAAAGTTGACTTCACTTCTAGATCAGATTTTAGAGGTACATTTTGAAGGATCATTTAAGCCACCAAGTTATAGTATTGGGAAAAATATTAGTGAAGTATTGAAGCTGCAAGAAGGTGAGCAAGAGAGCTGTTTTGGACAGCCTAAAAGAGCTACAATATTATCTACAAAAGGTAGAAAATTTTAAGTGAGAAAAGTCACTATCATGATCATCATCATCTACAAGGAAAAGGTATGCAAAAAAAGGTGCAAATTTTTATTAGTTGAGCTCTTTATATTTTTATTTTATAAAGCACCGGTTTCAAAGTTTCAAGGGTTGCATAGAATAGTATTCATTTCAAGTCTTCAAGATAAGTGCAAAATTTATAGTCTACAAGGTTCAAACCTGCACATAGAAAACATAATAGAAGTTAGATATATTTTGAGAGAAAGAAACATATCAACATTCTATTGATATTATTCTAAACAAAGGAAGAATTTACAATTTTGCAAATATTAATCAAAGCTTCAGTTGCAAAGAGTAAAAATAGCCAAGCAGAGAAGGTATTACCAAAATATAGAAGGCAACATTGGCTTCAAAGCATATCAATTAGTAAGGGAAGTTGAAGCTTACATTTTGATAACATAAGAGGCTTGGTTTAAAGAGCACATGGGGACAAATGTCTATATAATTTTACTCTATGTTTGCATAGGAGAAAGAACCATTCAAAGGAGTTGAAATTGAAGCTTTATCAAGGAAAGGAAGATATCATTGGTGTAGTAGATTTAGCAAGAAAGAGAGAGAGTATCATCCAAAGGCTCAGTATCCAATCCTTTGAAGTGTTTAAAGACACCCAATGCAGTATGAGAGCCATTATATTCATCACCTACATAGAACACAAGGAAGCTATTAGTCATACAAAGGGCGTTGAGCATCGAAAAAAAGCCTTTGGTGAAGGCATCATATGGATCATAGGAAGTATACCTTCGAGTGATGGAAAAATAAACAATGCAAGAGCAGTAGTTCTATCTACATAATAGCATTGGGAGAAATACAGTGAGGCACTTAGAACAAGCATCCTTTAGCCTACATATATTGGGCAAAAGCAAACTCACCATTTGATGTGGAACAAGTACAAGGTGGAAGATAAATTTAGAAATATGAAGATAAGATTCAATGTTAACAACAAGAACATTTTGCAATTTCAAATAAGGCTTAGTTTTGAAGAAGCACACTTATCATTTGAAGCCACATCATAGTCTTGCTCAATGTTGAATCGAAGTGTTAGAAAAGTAACTACAACTACCATAGAAATGATGGAGAATCATGATCATTCCTCTATCATAGAAGTGATTGATGTAGAGCAAGAATTGTAGAAGATAAAATTCAAAATAGTAAGGAGGATAATAGTTTTATAGCCTAAGGGAGTTAGGTAAAGATATAAAAATATTGCACCACATATAAGTCATCCCATGCAAGTAAGAAGGATATCACCATGTCGTTGAATGCACAACATAAAGGAATATTTAAGTATTGATTTAAAGCAAAGAGGATCATTTGAATAATGCTCTCATTGAAGCATTGGTGATAGCACCAAGGAATCAAGTAAGGTTCTTAATGCCACTTGTGGTAGGCATTGGAAGAAGGTGCAACCTAGATGCTAAGCACCACTTGGCACCATTTACCTTACATTGTAGTATCAAACTCAAGAGAAGGTGCTCACATACGTAGCTCTTATTTTTAAGAGAAGACAATAATAAGACTAAGGAGAAGAGTCACTATTTTACAAAGTAAATAAGTGGTTAAAGAAGCCAACGAAGAACATGATTGACAAGGAAGAAAAGTACGACCAACCATTGGAGAAAAGACCAACACTAATAGTGTAAAATAGCGCACATAAAAGTCTAAGACTTAGCACAAGTTCAAGGTGTATACAATAAGTTTGTGGTTGAAGAAAGGAATGCAAACCAACATATTCACATCAAGGAAAAGTGCACAAGATAAGTGGAAAACATACAAGAGCATTTAGAAGTTGATAAGGAGTAGTCAACCATTGTCAATATGAAGCGAATGATATTCATTTCAATCAACTTGCAAACACAAATCAAGATTTTGAAAGGTGACAATTATCCATAGTTATATTGCAAGTTTATTCAGGTTGATATCAACTACACTCTATATTCTAGAGATATTAGTGTTAGGAGTAATAAGGCGTTGAAAGAATCTCTAGAATACTTATTGGTTACATAAGGAAAGAAGTTGAAACTTGAAACATCTAAATTATTTCTATTGCTTCAAAACATTTGTAAATATTAAAGACAAGGAGATATAAGGATTAGTAAAACTTAGTTTACAAATACTCAGTTTTTTTGAAACTTCTAACTTGGTAGATATAAGGTATCCTAAACCAAACACATATCATAGAAGTTTAGAAACATCTTATAGCATTGAATCATAGTTGAAAATTATTGATTGCATCTATATTAGTTGGAAGATCAATCTTATTAGTCTTATACTTAAAGGAAGGAGACATAGACAATCCAACTACATATTTAATTGATAGAGAAAGGTTATCCAATTTTTTAAATTGCATTTATAAAGGCTTTCTCATTACTAGGGAGATATAAGGTAGACTACTACAAAGGTTAACACTACAAGACCCAAACCAAAAAGGAAGATAAAGATGTCAACCTCAAATAATGAAACAAACAATGATATGAACAACACCATTACAAGGGAAAAGGTTAATTTTATAAAATTAGGAATCAAGAATCTGCTAGATAAAATCAAGAACTTAGATCTTGGTTCAATATTAATCTATAGTGAGGTGATAAAAGAGAATTTTACTACCATAGAATGTTATCCTCATGCTAGGCTTATTGAAGCAATTGATAATAAAAAGAAAGATTTTTTAGTTCCTTTGGAGTTTAGGAGTATTCTATATATGGCCTTAATTTCACTTAAATATCTCAAAGAATTTGTTGTAAAGCAAAAAGAATTAATTGATTTGATCAAAGTAAAAATAAAGTTAGATAAATAATTCATAGAGAAAATATTTCAAGCATCATGTAGCATTAATACTTCAGGTTCTACTAACTCAAAATCTTATCATGATGCCTTGAGTGGTTGTTCAAAAATCTCTATACACAGCAAGAATAACAACGAGAAAGATAAAGGTAAAGAAAAAATCCTGGTGTAGGAAATAAGTGATAGTACAACCACATATGAAAGTATAGAATATGGACCTAAAGACAAGAAGGAAGGAGAAGAGGAACAATACAATGGAAGAATACAATGCAAGGTGAATTAAAGATAAAAATAAGATGAAGAACACTCAAGAGACAAAGATTTCATTGAAAACCAAAGTCTTCAATAACCAAATAATGTAATACATGGAGGTGTTGGAATATATTTGTAACATCTCCAAATTTAGTTGTTAGTTTGCTTGCTTCATCTACAAGGACAAGATATTGTTGATCAATTTGTGGTTGCAAGAATAAAATTTTCATAGGAGAAATAGATCGAGAGAGCCTAACACCTCTTCCACATGGAAAATAAAGAACGATGAAAGGTAATATGGGGGATATGATGACCAACAAAGTATTTACAGTTATAAAGAGGAAAAGCCCTACTAGCAATACACCTGTCAAATAGCCCATATAGTTGCATCCATAGCTACATTTATGTTTTATGTTTTGGTCGAGGATAACATATCAAATATTACCTAAATATCTTAGATTAATAAAAAATAATAATAATTAAATTAAAATTTAAATAAAATAAAATTTAAAATTAAAATAAATTTAAAATTAAAACAAATTTAAAATTAAAACATTTCAAATAAAAGAGACTAACTATATCATTCACTCGTAAAATATAAATACCACCTAACGGAAACTTAAACTAGATGATTGCATGAAATATTACAAATGTCATTTTAATTTTTGATTTATTTACCTATTTTATGGAAGAAAGAAAGGAGTTAAAAGGCATGATGTTTAGGTAAAAGGAAAATCTGATCTGCAAGTAGATTTTGGAAGACTTTTAACAATACTTCACCAAGTCTCCTTTCTTGTGTTTGTTGGTAATTTTATTTAATTGAGAATGAATAATCGAATGTTGTGTGATGAAATAATGATTATATAGTTTTAACGAAGTCAGTTTATGTTAGTATATTTTGAACATGTGTACCAAGGTATCTTTAAATGGTTCTATGCTTGTAGTAGAAATTGTTGATTGGCAAAATCAATTGATTATTTTAACTTAAATTCTATCTGCACTATAGAGTTGAAATAGTATAATATTGAAAATAGGTTGAATTCAGATTATTACATCATAAACAAATTAGAGTTTGGCCATTATATGCGATTAACTCCTAAATCGGGTGTTACTTTGCTCAACTAATAATTTAGAGAAAATTGTTTTCTTGACCAGGGGTATCTTATGAGCTAACATACGTAGTTAGCTCAAAAATAAAAGAATGAGAATGATGAACAATGTGACATCTGATGTAAATAATAAACTTTATTTTATTTTATAGATAAATATTTTTTTCTTGGCCGAATGATTAATATTGATTCTTGTTTTAAAACCAGCAACAAAGCAAAATATAATTGAGTTATGTGCCTAATTCGTATGACACACAATAGATTAATAAAATAAAATCTCTTTTAAATACTTTCAAAAGACTCTTTCAATTAGTTGAGTAAGTATATCTTTACATAAGTTTATTTAATATGTTATGCTATTTTTTAATGTAAATATTTATTTTTTTGGATGAAAACAATTATATTAAAATGTCTTAATCATACAAAAAAAGGGTGGGTGTAATTAGCACACCTAAAGTACACAACCAACACACTAATTGTGCGCTAAACAACAAGCAGAGCTACCAAAATAACTTATAGAAGTTCACAAGAAAACCAAATAGAGAACTGCAAAAAAACAACTAATAAACTATGCATCATTGGTGTGTAGGGGCTGGAGGAATAGGATTCATCGCACAAGGAGCATTACCCCAATGATAAATAAGGTCCCATAAGTGATGAAGCTCTATATTTACTTTTTCTTCTTGCACTAAAATCTGCAGCCAACAATCATAGAAAACCTGATACTTATCAGCAAGAGAAAAAGTAGAAGAAGGCTCTTGCTGGATAAAAATCACTCTGTTGCAAGTTTTCCACAAATGAAAAAGAATCCCCACTCTAAATATATACCACACAAGAGCAAGATTCTAAAAAAACTGAAGTGGATCCTCTAACAAAATATTCACCTAAGAAGAGGGACCTGTCATATATGGTCTGAAAAAAGAGAAAATCCACCGCCAAGACTCTTGAGCTCTCACACAAGACCAAAAAAAATGATGCACATCCTCCTATAATCCACAATATCTATAGGAAATATCATTCACACCCAAATATCTAAGCTTTTGACCAATAGAAATCCCTTGAAATAATAAACTCCAAGAAAAAAAAGCTTTCTTAGGTTCAAGATACTTTGCCCAGAGTGTATTAAATCTGAGACCCCATCTGGACTAAAGAGATACTACATCCCACCTAGAATTAAGCTTCTCAACCATAGGCACAATAGGGAAAAGCTAAGAGTATCCCAAATGAGGTTTATACTTGGTGAGAGAAATATATTTGGGCCAAGACCAATCAGTCCACCAAGGTTTATGATAATATCAAAATTTTTTATCCCAAATAGATAATGGAGTGGAATAAATAACAACCTCATAATTAGTCTTATCAGCAGAAGATAAATAAAAAAAATTCATAAAAATTTACCAAGGTATCCAAGACCTTGAATGAAAATCCATGAAATCAGATAACCGAGCAATACCTCATTTATAAAATTTCTAAGTATGTATCCATTGGACTTGAGCAAGGGGAGTCCCCTGCAAAGTGATGGCTGAAGACCACCAGACATTAAGCAAAGGCATTAAAGCCCCCAAATTCCCATTTTGACCTTTATAAGAAATCTAGGTTTTAATGGCCTCCCAGGCCTTCCAAATGCTTTGCATAACAAAGGACCCAAAAATATTTATTAGAATAGGGATTGTAAGAATGGTTTACAAATCAAGCCCTTTCCACACCTTCTTACCAAAAGGAAGCCCCGTGGAGAGGCATTGATGAATTAAAAGTTTCCAGGCTTCCTCCACATATAAATCTCTCACAATCCATTTAGTATAGAGGGAAAAGCCTTGTCACTAATAGTCGAACAATCCCATTCCTCAAAATTTTTTATGAAGACAACAAATATCCCAAGCCACCCTATGAAATCGCTTCTTACTAGCAACATTGGAACACAGAAAATCTCGAAGCAACTTCTCCATTTTGGCATAAAAAGTCTTGGAAGGGACCCATCAAGAAGAGAAATACACATGAGTAGAGGCGAATACCTTGGAATAAATCTGAAACTTGCTAGCTAAGGATAATTTTTTGGTACACCAGTACATAAGCTTCTTCTCAACCTTTTGAACAACATAATCCCACAAACGGGTAGGAGAACCCAAAAAATCAAAAGGAATACCCAAAAATTTAAAGGTTTCCCCAAGTTGAATCCACTTCCAAGGCTTATCAGTTAACCAGGGAGGCATATCTTTACAAGACTATCTATAGCAAGAAGTTTTTCTCCATTGAATATTAGAGCCAGAAGCTAAGTAGAATGTATGAAGACAATCTAAATCATGAGTAACAAAGATCTCATATTCTGCAATAGTCAAGAAATAATCATGTACAAAATGACCATTAATCAAATTCTTGGGGGAGAAAGGGAGATAAATTCCCTTGATCAATCCTTGAGTAGATATATGAGCTAGAAGATAACCAAAGGCCTCAACAACAAAAATAAACAAAGAAGATGCCAATGGATAACCTTGTCTGACAGAACGAGCTAATTTAATATTTTGAGATTGTCTCTTGTTTAGAGTTAACATAGCAGAGGCATATTTTAATAACATAAGTACATTCTTGATAAAATAAGGGCCAAACCCTAGAGCCTTTAGCATAGAAGTAATAAAGAACCATTCTATTCTATCATAAGCCTTCTCAAAATCAATCTTAAGGAAAAGAACATCCTAACCAGAGGATCTAGCCCATTCCATCCCTTCCCAAACAATAATAACATTATCCAAAATATATCTATTCTAAACAAAACTAGTCTGCTCAGGCCTGATTATCTCAGGAAGAATAGGTCTGAGTTTAAGAGCTAAAGCCTTGGTAATTATCTTATAAGTGACATTAAGCAAGGTGATTGGCCACCAATTAGAAATAAGTTCAGGGTCTCCCCATTTTGGAATGAACTTAACATTACCTTTGTTGATGAGATTCCCTAATGACCCAGTAAGCATAGCCTCTTTATACACTTGCAATAAATCATAACCCACCAAGTCCCAACATTCTTTATAAAAGTTACAAGGGAAACCTTATAATCTAGGTACTTTATCATTTTCCATCTTAGAAAAATCCTGTTTGAGATCATCTAGGGTTAAAGGTGCATCACAAAAATCCCATTGAGTTTGAGTAAGCTTAGTAGGTGTGACTTGAAAATAAGATTCTAGAGCTTGCACTCCATCATGGGTAAGGCCATGATAAGTAAACACTCTTTGATAATGATTAACAAAAGCTCCAAAAATATCATTAAGAGATGTGAACATTTGACCATCAACTTGTAGAGCAGTGAATTGGGAAGTATGAGTAGGTGGGTGAATGTGCTTGAAAAATTCTTTAGAGACTTTGTCACCCACCTTTAACCAATGCATCCTGGCTCTTAATTGTGCTCCTTTGGCTTCATACATATAATTTTTTTTAAGCTCATGTCGAAGGGCAACCATGAAATCTTGAAGATCATAACAAAAAGGATTAGCCTCAAGCTGCACAGAAACTTTTACTAATTCTGAATTCAAAACCAAATTAAATTTCTTCCTCCTCTTGGCTACTTCCACTCCCAGAGTGTGAAGCAAAGAGGTGGTTCTAAAAATAGTAGCATTCCACCAAGAAACCCAACCAAAGTCACCAGAGGGTCTCAAAAGAAAATTCCAAATTCTACAAATATGAGCCTTCATAGCTAGGTGATGAAGAAGGAAACATTAAGATAAAATTGGGTCTGAAATTTTTGGGGTTGATGAAGAATGGCTTCCATAGAAAAAGGAATAGGAGCATGATTAGACAAAATAGTACCTGGGATAACCAAAATAGGAGGTTGAGAAGGTGAAACCCTAGTAATTTTAAAAGTCTCACTGGAAGAGATCATGGCTCGATCAAGGCATTTTAACACCTTGGCTTCACCTTCTTGAAAATTTGACCATGTAAACCATTGAGATTTAGAAAATTTAGTAGGAGAAAAATAGATATTAGGATCACTAAGACTCAGCTTATTTTTCATAAAATAAAAAGCTTCCCGCTCCCCAGCACACCAGCGGTTAGGAGATAAACTAACTTTATCAGAAGGATTTTCCACCATATTAAAATCCCCACACATCACCCATGTGGCAAGAGGCAGAGACAAAGCCAACCACTGCCACAAGACACCTTTTTGGAGCATTATTCAAAGCATAAACATTAATAACTACAAATGATTTACCATGTAATTCCAACAAAGTCTAGACTGCTTGATTGAACGGATCCACTCCCCATGTTACAATATTCGAGTGCCACTTTGGGGAAATAAAAGTGATAGCTCCACCTGTCCCACTGGAATGATTCGTTACATGGAAAACACCGCAAGGCCACATAAAATTTATGACCCCTAATCCAACATAAGAAAATTTATGGTAATATTTAAATTTTTTTTATGGTAATACTTAATTTTTTTTTATGGGAAATACCCAATACCAATAATCGTAGGAAGGTAGGTCCGAGGTGTAGACCAATTGGTTCATCCAAACCCCATAAGGGGGGCGCAGGTCCAAAGTTCAAATCTCGGGCCTCATCGGACTGAACGCTTGTCCCTTTCCTGGTGCTTTCAATAGTGTAAAAGGTTTAAAATGATTGTGGCATGGTGGTTATAGGGGCGGACTACGCGAAGATCTGTGTGGTAGCTTCCGGGATGGACAACATAGAATACTGTGGTGGCCATAAAAATCTGGACAACCTATTTGGATTCTTGGTGGCTACCGATTCCACCATGTAAATTCAAAAAAAAAAATAATCGTAGGAAGGATAATTACTATGATTTGGGGTTAGTTACACTCTTTTGGGAAGGGTCAAGATAGGAAGGTAAAGGAGGGTAGTATGGGACGTAAATCTTAGGTTTTCGTATGAGTAGTACAATGAAGGGTCTCATGAAAATTGGATGATTGGCAGTTTACTCAGTGGTGAGATGGAATGGAATATCTCATCATCAATCATGTTAAGTCAAAAGATACCTAGTTCCAAGCCAGGATATTGCTGGGTCCTAGTTAAATTCATGGAAGGTAAAATATTTATTAGGCACAAGGTATGTTTACACTACACCCTTGCATGATATATTAAAAAATATAAGAAATTAGGACCAAGTAACTTGAGTCTACCATGCTCAGGGATGGGATAGTAATGCATCCAATATCTAGATGAAATGATCCCTATAGGAGAAACCCCAGTTATGAACCTGAGATCTCAGAATGAGTGGATATGTATATATGTATAAATATTGCATGTACAAAGTACACTCGAAGGCTTCTACAATAGAGTACTAAGGCTCATATACAAAAATACAACAATAAGCACTAGCTAGTACCCCAAAGTAGACCCTATGATCCTAAGGATCAAGGATCCAAGGAACCCTAGAGTAAGAACCATTATACCTAGAGTCACTATGCCTAGAATATCGTGATACGAATGAGAAGGGCTGAACTAGAAATCTCATGCCATGCTACACAAGACAATCCTTAATCTCTTGAATGTAGCCATCTTAATATTGAATAAGAGATATGTCCTATCTCTAACATGCATCCCTCCTCATAAGCTCTACCTAAATTCTAGTTATCACATCGATATTCTCGTCTCCATCTATAGTAATCCATACCTCTAGTTCCCTTTCTAGCTGAGCAATCTCAACATCTCAAAACACCATCACCATATCGTAATATGCCACCATTACATATTGCCCTACAAGCATCCATAGAAGTTGATCTCGCTCCTCAACCAAGTTGTCTCGCGTAGCCTAGAGCACAACCCACTCCTCACTCTGATCGGTAGGTCTCTTTGGAATCTCCTCCATACCTCCTCCACCCTCATTATCACCCCTAATATCAGGAGGCTAATCAACCATGGCCATCGATGGCTTCCCCCTATCACTAGATCGATAACATCTCTATCATCGACGAGTCTCCTCTACTTCATCCGTAGCCTCTCCATAATCACCACTACCTTCATCCACCACCTAAAATAGTACCTATGGAAGAAGAGAAGTAAACTAGACATCATAGTTTTTTATGGTTCTAACATCAACATCAGAGATATTCATATCCTAATTGTCCTCATACTCCATCCACCATGCCTCAACATAGGGTAAGCTCAAATCATCGATAAGATGCCTATAAATCACTAGAGGATTAGGAACCACCTATCGTATCTTGAAATATCACAAATCCTATGAGAAGTGAATCAAATCCACCTCACTTCGATGATGACCAATGACCTATATAGCCTTCCTAATCGACTATAGCTACTCCACATAAATAACCCATATAACCCCTCACCATGGTTGCTAGTACACCTAATTGGGTGACAACCTCATGCATAGATTCCTTTACTCTTGGTCACTATGACCACGATGACTTGGTTGTATCTCCTCGACTGCTTTCCATCTCAGTGCATAGGGATGAGACCTATCTTACTCACATGGTAGACCCACATGATACACTATTCTAAAATGCTCCCAACCCTATATCTGAAGTAGTAGATTATAACCCAATTCCTTTTACCTTTACCTCTTTACCTCATACAAATCCATGTATACCTAAGCTAGAAAATCAAGTGCTCAATCATACACCCAATTCTCTTTGATCATATCAAAAACCAACCTAATCATGTTCCAAGAAAATCATCATCCGATGTTGTTAGGCACCATCACATTAGCCAATAAGATCATGATGTAGTTTGGTAATGCCTTCAACCACCTCTACGAGTACAAATATATGTATCAGATGCTACCACCACTAATATTCACTCCCCTCCACTCATTTCAAAATATATAACTCAACTCATATCCCTTGTCATGTCCAACCTAGACATGCAATACCTCCATAGGTATACAAAAGATGTGATATACATCTTTGAGTATAACTATCATATCCCCTATTAGGCGCTAGAAGGTTCCCATGTCCAGATCCCATTTGTCTGCTAAGGTAGACAGATAACCCTCATCAACCTCACCACCTCAATCCAAGCATAAACATACAAACCCACTCGCTCTAGCCACTCCTAGTTAGTCTCCTGCAATACTTTTTTCACCCCAATAGGATAGGTTAAAATCAATGTTAAGCCTCCAAAATTTTCAACTACAGCACAACACAAAAGTAAAATGCACATTAGGATATCATTTCATTACAAAAAATAAAATAAAAAATTAACATTGTAAAATAAATAAGAGGGCTATAAGAACTTATGTCTACCACCCGCACATCAACTCTAGCCACTGTGCCAACTCCCTCCATTGCTATCACCAAGCTTTTCACTCTCCTTCTCTCAAATGCCACTTCTTCAACTCTTGAATGAAATAATAAAATGAAATTTCATCCCTACAAAATTTTTGTAGCTGAGTAGGTGTATCTAAATGCACCTCTATGTATGGTAGGTGTACTCAAATACCCCACTATGTCTACAAAATGATAGACGCTATCTTGCATTTGTGGAGATATAGATGCAAGCTGGTGTTTATCTTCAAAATTATACAAAATATTTCCAAAGGGTCTCAAAACATGGCAAAATCCCATAAAATCATAAAAAAATTCATCCAAGCATCCATTACATCATCATACCATATTTTGTGATAACATGGACAAATTTGGGCTTTTTATTTTTGAATACAAACAAAAGTTGTATATACCCAAAAATGCTTCAAAACATCCCAAAATGATTCAAAATTTCACAAAACAGCCAAATCAACTCATCAATGCATTTACATCATCATTTCACATCATCAAGTCCACTTACATTATCAAGTGAACCTCATATCTAGTAATTTATTCTAGTCCCCTAGCGGTTGCAATTATAGGTAATCTATGTAATTTGGTAGGATGGATAGATCACCATAAGGATGTTTGCTCAAAATCATCATCTAACATCATCTTGTTCAAAAATAAAATCAATTGGCTCCCTTATTTCTTGAGTGATACTGTGTTCTTGCTAATTTACCCAAGGTTATTTTTGACACACTCTCTGTGGGGTTACAAATAAGAAAAAATATTTACTTCATCATTTTGCATTAAGGAATTTACTATAGTCACTATGTAGTGAGCTTAGTTCCTTTACTTCATCATATTTGTATTTCAATGATACCAAATGATAAATTTTTGATAGTACGAAAACACCTTAATATTGGGATAACCAAACTTGATTATGATTTCTAACATACACATACATCATACATATCCATTTCATCATCCTCATTCGATCAATTGGCTCGAGGGTTCCATTCTTAACCCATTCACAAAATGAGGGGGTAAGACAAAACCACAAATTTTTTAAAATCTTCTTGCGCACTAAGGAAAGAGTCCATTTTATCAAACTAGGTGTCTCTTGTTTTTTGCACTGCATTGTGTTTCATGCAACATGATACACAAAGGGGCATCTATAGACACCAAATCCTAGTCATTTATTGTCCACTCATCATCATCAAATCATAGCTATTCATCATTAGTTATTTATATATTTATTTATTTATATATAAATATAAATATTTTATATATTTATATCTGAGTCATCCATCAAATCTTCATCTCAGCATGCCATGTGGCAATCCTTGATGCTCATTAAATGCAATCTGTGTCACTTATCAAGTTGTAATCTCAGTCATTCATGTTTTAATCTTGGATGCTCGTTGTTATCATCAAAACCCTAACATGAATGAAGGTAATCATAAAATATTATTCACTTTTTGTGAATAGGGGTGGAACACTTGTTGAAAACATTTACAAAAGAGAGATCATACACATTCGCACAAAATTTCACATAAATATTAGCCACCACCATATTTTATGTTCGATCACTACAACTCCTACGAACCAGATCCAAACTCTACCAAGCATCCACCACATCCCATAGATGCCTCTTGATGGCTATAATAGCTTACATTTAATTCATCAATTTGAGGGTAATTAAGGTTATATTTAAAGAGTAGGAATCCAATATAGATTGTACCATGGGGATCAATGCTAAGATTAATTCAGATCTCTTTTAGTTTTAGGTGTTTATAGAAAAGTAATAAACATAAATTAAATTGTGTAGGAATGAAAATAAAATACAATTTATGATTTATGCAGTAATATGATAATTACTTATTGATGAATTGATCTACTAATGAGTTGATCTATTGGTGAATTAATCTAGTGATGAGTTGAAAATTTAATTTAACCAATTGTACTTCTAGTGGTTTCTACTTTATATTCTTTGACTTCCCTTTGTTTCTCATGTACCCAACATAATAATTCCATATGATGATTTAACATCATATATCAAGGCTATTTGATTTAAGATTAGAGATTAGGTGAGTTGATAGAATTGGTTTAGACTCCTTTATGACTAAAAGAATATTCCTTTTCATTACTACTAAACTAGTTTCCTTTTATTTAAATATTATTTTATTCCTTTCTAGCCATACAATCCAAACTATTATATCTTTTAATATATTCTCAATTGTTTGTAATATCTCATTTTTAAAAGTGATATTCCATTGTTGTAACCATTTTTCAATTATACCATTCATCACCATGCAATCACCAAATATGTTAAGAATCCATTACCATAATTCCTAGACTATTGAATTGTATCCTAAGAAATGGTCTATATGCTCCTCATTTTTACATGAAAGATATTGTAAGGGGCGATAAAAACTTCTCATTTGGTTATCATAGGATAAAATTATTCTATGACCTACTAGCCATAAAAATATTTTGACTTTTGGAATGCTTAGGCTATTCCAAATATATCTTCATATTTGTTTGGTATTTCGATTTTATCAGTTCTTTACATTATATCCACTTTTTGATATGCATTCTCCTGAGCTATTCAACACCCAATTAGCTTATCCTCAGTTTTCCTCCAAATAATCATTGTTGTTATCTTTATGCTCAACTATTTATTAGCAATAATGGCTTATATGCTCATAAAAAATCTTTCCATTTGTATCTTCCTTCCTAACCCTTGTACATAATGTTTGAAACCCTATCAACCATATTTGTATTGAAGTAATCTCATCCATGGTTTCAAAATTAGATCTATATTGAGTGGTTTTTTTATCACACCAAGTATCCATCCAAATAGCATTTTTTTCTCTAGTTCCAACCACCTATCTTAGAACTTTAATCACTAAATCAATTGATTTTTTAAAACTATTCCATAGTGCAAAACCATTTGGTAATGAGAATACAATGAATATTAGACATGGGTCATTGGGCTCAATGTATTTAAAAAATTTATTGCCCATTTTCTTTGAATCTCTTTGTATAATCTACAAATTACTTTTTCCTTTAGAGCTAATTTTACATTTATAAGAACTGTAGAGAAAAAAAAATGATGCACCTAGCAAAAGGAAATGAAATGCATATATTGCTATGTTGATCTAAGCACTACAAAAGTGACATTAAAGTAAGCATAAAATGATAAATAGATGGATGAAATGGGTGGTTCTATTTATATTAGTGCAATTTCCAAATATGCAGTTACAAAATGTCCCCTTGAGGGCTCTCAATTGATACAACTCATTACAATACCCAAAGGATAAAATCCTTTTAGAAATCTAAGGTACGCTTGTAGTGTCTTCCTCACACTAATGATTGAAGAGCGATATTTCGATACCACCACTAAAATTTTCTATCACTATTATGATTTTTTGCTCCCTTCTCATGTGCTAGAATACCTGGGTCTACACAAAAGAAATTGAGATTGATAAATAACATGTGCAGATTAAGATGAAATTATGAAGGTGCATGCAACAATGATATTAAAAGGGGAAACATATAATAGACGATTCAAAATTGTTCCAAATTCTACTAAAATATAAGATAATGCATATAATGTACTCTAGAAATGATCTAAATAAGAACAAAAAGAAAATTGCAGACAGATTTATGCTCATCCTTGGGTGTGCCATTTAGGACTGCAAAATAAGAAATGCATGATAATAGGTGCAAAATAATTCAAAATTACACCAAAACTTAAAAGAAGGTATAAAATCTATTCTAGAATTGATCTATGTAAAAATAGAAGAGAAATTATGCTCCAATTCATGGTCATATGGGGGTGAGTAATTTAGGACTGTCACAATTTGGGTGTTGTCCTGGTGTGGGACGACCACCAAATCTAGTGGTTTTTACCACCAATTTCTCTTGTATTTGGTCTAAATTACTACTAGAGTTGTTGTTGTGTCATCAAATTTTAGGATATGATTCACTCAAATGGGTCAGTTTTGTAAATGGATTGCATGCTTTTGTTAGAGTTAAAGTGCACTATGCCTTCACCTTGACACTTTTCAGTTTCTCTTGACAAGTGTCATGTGTTGAATATAGGCTTATGCCTATATATTGTAACCATTTGTATCAATAATATGCATCTCATCTTTGTTCATTCAATATAGTCCTAACATTTGGTATCAGAGCTCCAGGATTTCTCTGGCCTTGTGATCTTGAGGGGGGATTTCCCTCATGGAAATCCCCCCCTCATTTTTTTTCTCCCGAGGGAAATCCCCCCTCATTTTTTTTCTCCCATTTTTCATTTTCCTCCCATTTTTTTTTCAAAATAGGGAGTATGCTCTTCATCCTTGATGGATGAATCAGAAACCAGATTTTTGAAAATTAATGGCTGCCCCCAAATATTTTTAGAGTGATTTATTTTTTCCCCTATGTATCCGTCCATAGAAGTAATTTCTCCATACAGAAATGAAAAACGAAATACCATTTATGGCTGCAAATTTGTTTTTAGGGGAAAAGTTTTTTTTTTAGTTTGAATTTTAGAGCTGTGGTTGAAAATTTTTTGTTGTTGACGAAAGTGGCTGTTCCACGGTATTTCCATTGCTATTACATGCCGCCAGCATCATGATCCCCTCTGAATAGAAGTAGGTAGCCTTCACAGAATTTGGATCGCGACCCCAGAAATAGGTGCTAGAGGTGTCTTTGTGTTTCACCACATCCAAGCATAGGCATATTCGGTTTGAAGAACATAGAATTAGAGCGTATGGATTTCCTCTTCTTCGAAGTCAGGTGTTGGTAGCCCATTGAGATCTCACAAATTTTTGTGTATTCTATCTGCATTATGTATCTTTGAAACCCACCATGATGGTCTAGGAAGATGAACTACATCAATGCGTAGTTGGCTCGAGAAGATCATGGACGTACACTATAGTTCGTTGGATCTGAGAATGTGCAAAATTTTGGATGATAGCATCATAGAGGAGAGTAGGCATTTTTTCTTTGTCTCCAATTCGTGATCATCATCTTTGTAGTGGGAAAATAAAATGGGTGGGTCGACGCTGTTCTTGAACATGCTAATCGAAGTCCAGCCGCGCAGATTTCCAACAATGTTTGATTAACCCTAAAAAAAAAATATGGCAAATATCTCATTGTTTTTGATACTTTGGTCTCTCATAGTTGTGGCCGACCATTGGTGAAGTGCAAGTTTTGGTCAAAAAGGATTTATACTACAGTGTTGCAGCAGCATGAAAGAAACTCATAAGGAGAGGTGATTTATTTATTTTTTTCTTACCGTTTGTGGCTATGCTCTGGAGACGTATGTCGATGAAAATACTTCAGAGAGGATTGGGAAAAACAAGGGCACGAGTGTTGCGAGGATCGAGCAAGAGCCATTGCATGTTTTCTTCCATATCCTGAATCGCACTCGATGTTGAAGAGTCCAACAAAAATAAAATTAAGGCAAAGAGAAGTGATGCTCGATTTATTGCACAAAGCGCTTTGCTAGGCATGGGAGATGCAGCAGGCGATGGCTCTGGTGTGAGGAGGCAATCTGGTAAGGATTTGGATGTTATGGACTGCTGCAGAGTGCTTGTGGCAGAAGTTTTTTGAAGAATAGCCATGATTTTTAATAATGAACGTGGCACATAATTGGCACAATCTGTTTACTCCACAACAACCAAATCAAGCACTAGTGAGTGACTTGCGGTGAGTGATCGGGCGCTAATTGCTTTTAGATCCAGCACCAGTGAAGACCATGTGTTGTCACTCAAATATTGGCCGCATGTTCGTGGAGGGTCAGCATTTATTTTTGGTATGCATGTAAAGAGGAGCTACTATCTGTTTGATGGTACCATTACAGTGGAAGGCTCCGTAAAACTTTTGTTCATGCCTGTAATCACAGAAGCGCTGATTTCTAGTTTGGTCAAAGCTGACTTCATTGGATTCTACGAAGTCGTAGAAGGACGAGTAAATTTTTTTTTTTTACGGGATGGACGTTGCCACTATGGACGAGTTGAGTTGTTGAAGTTGTTGATCTATTTTTTTATGAACTGAAGAAGCCATTGAGCTGGCCCGTGAAATTTTTTGAGATAGATTAATGGTCCCAGTGATTACCGTAGATGTTCAGTAGCTGCAGTTGAGGAGGCAGCAGAAGTTTACGTACGATGCAAATTGTCATGTTTTTTAATGGTCAGACTGAATGATCTTCTATCATGCAGTAATGGATATGATTTCCTTTCAATCCACCTCTCCAAGTCATACTCACCGTCTCTTCTGAAGCAACGCCCCGCGTAGATGCGATCGATTGGAGTTCAACATCGGCACTACCGACGATGGTGGCGAAGCAGGAGCGATGATTATGGTGGTGAAACCTGCGGAGAACCCGGAGGCTGCTACCCCCAAGCCTACATAGGGCATCATGAAAATATGATGATAATGCACTAGCGGTGCAAGGTGCCACGGGAATAGTCGATAACAACATATGTCCGCGCATGCTGAATCACGCTCGCCAGGTGTCCGGGTCCATGGTCATCATGGCCATCGGGGCAGAGGTCGCGGTGGCCGCCATTGAATAGAAATACAGTGAGGTTTATTTTTTTCAAATGTTGAGTTGAAGACAAAACATCCAATTGAAATTGAAATTTGGGGGCATCCTTTGTAGTTTTTTTTCTTTTTGGGTTTTGTGGGGAGTTAGGCTAAGTGACAACCCATAAGAACAATATATAAAGCTTTTATAAAGTGGAAAAGGCCACTTTAATAACTACTTAATTAAAAATGAAGGCCCATGTAATTCCCCTGCGTGGGAAATTTTAATGCTATTTTTTTCACCTGAGAGCGATGCCGCCATTGAGCGATGTTGTCTATTTACTGCCTAGATAGGCATAGTATTGTTTTCCACATGTTGAAGGCCCCATTCACATACAAGTATAGGGGTATTTATAGTCGTTGGAAACATTTTTTCGTGATGGACACAATGGTGGTGTCAATTTGTAATTTTGAGGCTGTTTCAATTGAGTTTTTTAGCCTCAAAGTTTTTCTACCTTGGAGTGCACTTTCGATTGTACCCGACACTCCCAAGGTACTTGTAAGTGAACCTAGTATCTAGTATTCACCTCTTTCTACTTGGCGGATGCAACTACTGGTTACCCATGCATTCCGGTAAGATGAGGTGACTACAATAAGGACACTTATTCTAGGGACTACAGACATAGACACCCTAGACTCTATCCAAGGTCTTTTTTGGATCTACTTTTGAAGACTATAGACAAAGACACTTCAAAAGATTCTCTTATTTTCTTCTCCTCCATTTGGCATCTATGGCTCATTTTATTGTATTGAGTGCATTTTCGACAGAGACCGACACTCTTATATGGCTTGTTTTTCCTTTGTATTAGGTGCATTTATATGGTGCGTTTTTCATTTGAGACTATAAGGAAGGATTTGATATTTATGGTGAATCTAGTTAGTGACCTATGAGAGGCAAAGTCCTCTGAGGATGACCTGTAGAGGCAATAGACCCAGAAGTGGCTGACCCTGAGGCACCCATGATGACCCTAAGGCACTTAGACGGCTGACCCAGTGGCAACAGACCCATGGAAGTGGCTGACCCTAAGGCAACAGACCAAGATGTATACACAGTGAATCTAGCATTATTCATAGTTGGAGAGCCAAGCACAAAAAGCAAGAGCCTAGACCAAATCAACAATAAGGGAGAATGATAGGTTGCTTTTAGAGAAGTCAACATTAAGGGGGAATGTTACCTAATGTTGACTTGTTTTATTTCTTCTTTAGTTAGGGTAGTGCACTTTAAGGGGGAATGTTAGAGTCAAAGTGCACTATGCCTTCACCTTGACACTTGTCAGTTTCTCTTGACAAGTGTCATGTGTTGAATATAGGCTTATGCCTATATATTGTAACCATTTGTATCAATAAAATGCATCTCATATTTTTTCATTCAATCTAGTCCTAATAGTTTTAGAATCACTTGAAAACCTCCTTCACTCGATGGAGATATAAAGGGAAAACACATAGTGAATTGGGGATAAATCTTGAAAACACTTTATGGAAAAATATTACAAAGATCCCCCTCTTGAAATTGGGTGGAATGACTCCAATTTATAGGTCAAGTAAGCATATGGTCAAATGTGCATGCTTGGCCATGCGAGGCAGGTTCTGCCATGTGTCCAAACCTTGCCATATGTTGGAGGAAGAAGAATATCCAATTTGGGCCTCTAATTTGCAACTTGGCATGAGAATTATGCACTCTTAGACTAACATGCTTCAATGAGTGGGGTAAATGGTAGAATTTAGATGTCATTTTGTAACCACCAAAAAGGCTCTCTTGTTATCTAATATATGTATTACAATTGATGAAATAAAAACAAATAGGAATGCATAAGTTAACAATAAGAAATGAACAAAAATGAAGAATCCTTTTATTAATTTCAATGAAGCCAAGTTACAAATTCGTCCCTCTTAGGGATACCCATTTGATACATCAATTACAATAGAGTTTCAAATCCCTCTCAAGGGTAGATGCAATCAAAATACCTTTCAGGGTGACACGAACTGCTCTAGGGTGTCGATGACCCTCTTCTCCATGATTAGAGGCATTTTTTGCCTTGCATCCCAAAAATCTATTAGTCCTACATGCAATAAACAATGAGAAACAAATCAGTAATAAAGGAGACCTCTCTTGATGAGGCTTTGAAAGAAACATTGTACCAAAGATGCCATAACAATGTAAAATCAATAAACTGCAAGAAACATGTTAAACTATATTGAACGTGATAATTCTACCATTAGAAACATAAAAGATAACATGAAGCATCTATCTAAACTCTTAATTATCCAATTAAAGACATGAAAGCATGAAAAATATTCATCCTACTTGCACTATAACAATGAAGGGAAATTGCAATTAGGAGGCTAATCTGTCTGTTAGAAATCACTGAAATACTGAATTAAACCTAAATAATGATTTATCTATCCTAATTAAACATACTACAAAAGAGTAAATAGGGAAATAAGAGATTACCCTCTAACCGTGGGTCCTTCAAGAGGTGAGCACTATTTACTTGGGCTGACAACCATGACGGAGCTTGAGGTAAGTTTGATCTCCAAAACAAGGCCAATTATCTGATTCTCCTTGGGGAAATTGATGTTCAAGGGTCGCCCTTATGTCCTCTAACAAATTTGGTGGTTGAATTGATCAGATTGTGCACGGATTGCATGGATTAGCATTTCTTGGCTCTCCTAGCCTCCTAGGTTCTCCATGGAAATTTGACCTTCAATTGGGTAGTAAAAGTATCCCTCTCAATGCATGTGAATGGGTATGCAATTCAACAGGGCTTCACTGCATTCAATTGAAAGCTTCTCTATATCTCTTCCTTGATTTGAAGGGGGATTTTATAGCATTTGCCCAGGGCTAGGGGTAGCTTCATGAGGAAGCTAAGATCAAGATTGGGCAGTTGAGTTTGTTGGATGGAAGGTTTTGGATCCTTCCTCTCTCAAACCACTCCAATCCGCAACCAATTGGCCATTGCAACCAACTTTGGGGTCGGATGAAGGCCAACTAAATTTCAGTCCTGACCATGGCTAATAGGCATGGTTAGCACTGCTAACTGTGGGTGTCAGAAATGGCTAGCACTAACTAGGCAAAGGTGCCCAAAATGAGTGGTAAAAACCACTGCTATACCTTGGATTTGTCCAAAGGTCTTCCATATGGTCTTCTAGCATGTCCCATATGAGTAGTCGCCTCAGTACTACATGTTTTAGGTGTCTAAAGATGCCCCTTTTGAGATGCGTTGTGAGATTGAACAACACTGAGCAAAACTAGACCTCCTAAAATGATGTCATAGGTTGAATGATGATCATTGATCTGATCAACATTAGATGCCCTAGGTCTAGCAAAAGGATATGCATCCTAGAATCATTGCTTCCAATTGGAAGGCTTAATTTTGAAAGGGTTTGCACTCGTCATCAGGAATTTGGGTAGCTTTGGTGCTACAATAGGAGTTAGGCCTATATAACTGAAAGGAGGAGAGCTACAAAAAAACTATCATATATGCTATTTGCCCCAGTAGAAGGGTAAGATTATGATAGTCTTTGGCAATGATTCGTAAGATGAACATAATTTTGACAAGATCAAGGGATCTATGATCAAGGGATATTCTATTGATTTTGATTATGATTTAATATTATGACTACCCCCTCAAGTGACGAGTCGATGAGGGTAATGACAATTAAATGAAGCGACGAGGTCGCTTGACCACTATGAAAGATCTTGAACCAATTTAAGGATTTAGCATTTGAATACTTGGCAAGGCCTAATCAGCTATGATTGCAATTGTTCATGATAATTACCCATTTCTATCCCATGGAGCGGTACGGCCATGAAGGCCTTCTTAAGGAATCAAAATGAAAGCAATTCCAATTAGGCTTATGTTGAATCATATTGTCGATGATCTATTGAAAATATCATAGGAGAATTGCGATGAATACTTCATTCCCCTGGAGTAGTCCAGCTATGTAGGCCTTCTTAGGGTTTGAAGTGAAGCATAGAAATTCTATGATGATGAATTTACCCCAAATTTCCTTATGGTAATTTACTCATCTTGTCGAATTGCATGGAGCACTAGTCGTTGCAACCGCCAAGTGTATAGGGTAAATAACTGAATACAAGGCATATTTGGCTTTGAATTTTATATATATTTTTTGTTATTTTGCATTTTTTGAATTGTCTGGTCTAGTTGGTATGTTTAACTTATCATTTGATAGCTTTCCTTAGGGATAATTAAAAATATTCTATGTAGCTTGCTGACCATGGTTCTCAACTACGGGTAGTTTCGTTAACCACAACTAGGACCCGCAGACACAAAACCCTAATTCGGGGACCACGAATGTCAACCGCGGGATGACCTAAATTCAAAAAGGTATTAAAAAAGGGTTTCCTTTTGAAAAGTTTATTTTTTACCTGATTTTGATAGTTAAAATTTAGAGCTCTAAGAGGTAAAAATGTAAAATTGACACGAAACGCTATCGAAAATCATACTTGCTTACCTACATTCCCCAATGATAGCTGACCAACCAGAGCGCTCGACCAGCGGAGGAGCCAGAGCTGCTAAGGTAACACACAAACCAAGACCACGCTTGAATTACCAGATTAAAATTAACCACATTAAATAATCAATAAGTTAACTTCACTAAAATATCGATAATGAACCTCAATGTAATTAGGGTTTAGCATATGTTAGATTAGTGGGTGGGTTTTTATTTTTTTGGGGTTTTTTTCGAGAAGGGTGGACCTTAAAAGGGTCTTGCTCCCTAGCCTTGGGTGGCAAATGTGGTCCCCAATTGGTAGATTGGGGGCTACGACTGTCAGTCACCACAAGATTCAAATCCCAACGGTCACTTTTTTGACCATTGCGTTGACTGCGGTTCTAAGCCATGGTGCCCAATTTTTTTAAATTTCTCAAATTTTTTTAATTTTTTTGAGTTTTTCTGGGCAATTAATGCTATTTATTGCTGTTTTGAAGTGCTTGTTTTGATTTGTTTGAAATTTTTGATCATTTTTTACATTTTTTGTGTTTTTATGAGATTTTTTTAATTTGTTTATCATTTTTGAGTTATTTTTAATTATTTTTTTGCTTTGCTTGATTACTTTTATTCAGTCATTGACGAACAGAGTGAGGGAGACTTATCTCCTTCACAACATACACTGCACTCTCACTAACACAGAGAGATATAGGTTTACTCCTATGGGGTTTGGCTACATATTGGACCTCCCCACTATTTGAGTGGATCAGGTGTACCTTACTGCATTTGCCCATCATTGGGATGTGAGGACCAACACATTTCACCTATCGATGGGTGAAATGACTGTCACCTTGGACGATGTTTATCACATATTATGCCTGCCCATTGATGGTGAGACCATCACCTCGTCTCCTACCATGATGAGGAAGGTCGTATTTGAATCATCTTCAAGAGATAGAGCATGGAGGCATAAGGCCGCATTGATCATGAAAGCATCCACGTCGAGGAGTGGTACCAGGCTAGATTTTTCTCATAGAGAGAGGCAATGTTCATGCATCTCATCATTCAGATCATCCTTCTAGACTCCTCAAGTGTGAGGTTCCCCTAGAACCTCTTGGCTCATACTAGAGATGTCATGGTTAGTTCAACTGAGCATCTACTGATCCTACCCTGGGGAGCTCTCTCTTAGCGCAGCTTTACTATGAGTTATATCAGATCATCCATCACAATGAAGTGGGAATCGATTGTAGCCTCCTTCTATAGATCTAGGGCTAACAACACATATTGATAGAGTGATCAATTGATTTACCCCTATAGATTACTACCCTTCCTGATGATTGATAGTGCTATACAACCTACTAGCCCTGGGAGTAGGAGGGGTTTAGAAGTAGATCTCATGCAAGAGACCTATATCACTACATCAGTCACTTTGCACAACTTCACCCCGACTAGATCTAGTGGTGACCCTACATGGACTACCCACCTTGGACAAAGGTAGCTAGATACCTACTTCGGGCATGCAGGGATAGATGGATCATCAACTGCAATGTCGATTGGTGTGAGTACCATTACTTCTATTGCATCCTATGACAGTTTAGGATTTGGTATGATATCCCAGATATGCTGAACATCTATAGATACCTGGTCCTAGAGAGGGACCTGACCTAGCCCTAGGTCACTCCACTCGAGGAGGATGATGATGATTTTTAGGAGTTGGATCTGGATGATACTGGCACTAATGTGGACTACAATGGCTGGTGGATAGGCTTACAATGACATGGAGAGGGTCCTTTAGGCCAGCCAGTGGAGGGATTTGTAGTAGAGGGTAAAAAGGTGGACCCTCATGGGTATAGGACCCTCCAGTAGACATAGGATGCATGGGGTGTAGGGATCGTAGTAGAGGAGGACCCGTAGGTAGAGGTCGAGGAGGAGGCTCCTAAGGAGGGTGAGGAAACTCCAGATAACAAGGTTGGGTAGTTGAGGGCACAAATTATCAACCTACAGAGCCAGGTGGGGAGACTCCACACCTAGATTATTCATAAAGATACCTCTATCACCACTCTAGAGGTGAAGCTACTATAGGATCAAAGGCAGTGGTACAAGTATGAGGAGGAGAGATCAGTTCTCTAGGAATAGGTCACCTCAGTAGATACACAGATCATATGGCTCACTAGGCAGTGATATCTAGCACAAGCATAGCTTAGTGTAGTGACTACTAAGATAGACCTGCTCAGGGTCACGAGGGAAGATTCTTCATCCTTATAGGCCATAATGGTACCTCCTATAGTACCATATATTATTGGTCTCATCGGTATTGACCCGACAGTAGAGATCTAATGGCTACATACCCTCATGAAGGAGGGTAATGATAGAAACACAACAAATATAGCCCATAATGTCCAGCTAGAGGGTATCATCATATTTCTAGGTGGGTGGGTTCTAGAGAGGACCACCACTACAGGTACACATCAGAGCGGGACCAGGACCAGGGAGACAGGGCAGTCCTACACGAGTTCTAACCACAGGATACACATGACTAAGAGAACTCACAGGTTTGAGAGGACTCGTCGGATAGGACTCAGTGTGCTAGCTTATAGAGAACCCAGAGTGATGGTAGAGGTGGTGATGATGCCTCACAGATTGGGGGTGTAGGCCTAGTATAGTACACATCTAGGAGATGTCATTGTACCATTTTTGAGTGTAAGGTCGAGGACCTACACATATGTAGCCTACGGGAATTTTTGACCATGCCGATGTACTACACATTATTATTATTTTTGGTACACACACACATATATATATATATATGAGATGATATTGAGACTTCATTATATGTGTGGATTTTATGTTTTTTTATTGTTTATGTTTTATGATATGCACATGGATGCAATGCTTATATGTTATGTTAATTTAATGCTATATGATGTGATGTATGGATGACATGCACTAGCTAGATATGTGATAGATGTTTAGATGCTATGAGATATATGTGTAGATGGACTACTTATGATGGATGCATATGGATGCGATGTTTATTTTAAATGCATATTTGATTTTGATTATTTGTTATGCATTTAATTTATGATGATGTTATGATATGATAATGCAATATATGGTAATGCACTATGTACATGATCATGATCTAATGTAAATGAACCTATATGATTTAATCACTTAAAACATAAGGAATGAATGCAATATGTGTTTAACAATCTAATGGATGACACCACAAAATGTATAATAATCATGAAAAATAATTGGTAATCCTTATAAAATAATTAATCAATTAATCACCCATATATGAAATGTGATGATATGATTATGCCATAATGAATTAATATATGAGATGAATGATTTAATATATCTTATTATAAAATCTTGTAAATTAAAATATATGCACAACATAGTCAGTGGTCGTCTAAATATCATTGTTGATATCCATCCGGTATCTAACCTATATCATGAACACCTCATAATAAACAAACTCTCATAAAAATAATTTTGATGATTTGTGTTGCAAATGTAATATTGCTATTTGGGAATTTTTGAGGTTTTCCATGAGACTCAAACACCCTAGTTGACTTATCAAAAGTTGTATACTAACCATACTAGACTTTTGAAATATAAGGCTTTCGCTAGGATAGACCCTAACTGTTCATTATCCTTGTGTGTGCAAATAAATATATTAGATGAGACATAAGCATACCCCGATGTCAGGCAGGATTCTTTAAGCCCATTGCTAAGATAGGGGATCCTCAAATGTCTATCCAATCCTAGGTTTTGATTCCAATTGGACTAGGCCACTAGGTGATACAGGATACCTGAAGCTAGCTCTTCCACATTCAAACATTGGTCTATACATAAGCAAAATGCTAATGTATCAAATCTATCATTGTGCATAAGGTACAGTAGTGCAAAAAATTCCAAGGATTCAAGTTCACTCCCTTCTTTTCTTCAAATTTTTGGGATATTTGCTCATATACAAAGTGATAAGAATCATTGTTTATTTTATACTATAGTGATAAAAATCACTTTTTATTTTGTACTCTTTATTTTTCTCTTGAGAAAGGGATTTGATACTGATTTAACTTCTTTGATAAACTTGATCTCGGTTTGATGTGACTTTGAAATTTCACTTTGGGATATTGCTCCTTCATTTGTAAGCAATGGATTTATATGGGTAGGGGAAACTTGTCCTTTTGCCAATTATCAATATTTCTTGGACCATCCACTCAGGGGGATAAACAAGAACAAACCTTTCACTTGAGGATACCTGGTCCCACTTTGTGGCATTCATCTTCCCCTAGTCCTAATTAGGATTGTTTAATTTGTTGATCTAGTGATAGGATCTTGATATGTTAAGGGTTATCAAAACTAGACCTCATCTACAAAAGCAAAGCAAGCTTTCTATAAACTCTTGAGAAGACCACTAGGTATGGTTGAATGACCAAAAAACCCTAGTATATTCTTCATAGCAACAAGATGGGTTGTGTTGAAAAATATAATTACTCACAAGGGTGAATGGATGGATGATAATGATAATGCATATATGCATGATTGAAACACAAATGTGGTGTCATTTGTAAGATTGCAAACATAACCTATCCTAATGCAATATGTGATGGATGGATATGCCTACATGGAGTGCAAAATGATATGCATGTGGAAGCACAAAATGCAAAATGTAAATGAAATGCAATTTTTTTAGATTTTTGAATATTTTTCAATATTTTTAGGTTTTACTGCTTTTTGATTTTTATGGATTTTAGTTTTGATTTGACCAAAGGTTTTAAATTCCTTTGGAGCCTTTTGACATGACCAAGGGGCTTACAGATACCCTTGTATATTTTTGACATGGCCAAGGGGCTTATAGATGCCCTTGGAGCCTTTTGGGATTGACCAAGCAATTTTGAAAATCCTTGGAGCCTTTTGTTGGCTTAGGCATGGAACACTTTAATATGAAGGATACTGAGAGCTTCAGGATCCTCAATTCCTTCGAGTGATGTCAAGCGATATGTCCCAGGTCCTATCTTCTCAGAAATCATATAAGGACCTAGCCAATTAGCCGTAAATTTGTCTCTCATTTTTATGGCAAATTCAAGTTTTGTTGGTTTTGTTTCAGCATAAGATCACCAACCTCAAAGTCTCTTAGATGGACTTTGTCATTGTAAGCTCATTTTAAATGCTCCTGATAAATGTGTAGATGCTCAAGGGTATTCACGTGACGTTCATCAAGTGATAATTGATCTAGGTGAGCTTGCCATGCAGTGTCATCATCGATGAACTCTTTCAATGCGATGCGCAACATTGGAATTTCCAACTCTAGGGGCATAATGGCCTCTGTGCCATATACTAGTGAAAATAGAGTTGCCCTAGTGGGTGTCTGAATGCTAGTCTTGTAAGCCCATAGTGCAAGGGGTAGTTGGATGTGCCAATATTTGTGGTGTTCTTGTACCATATTTTTCAATATGGATACCATTGTCTTGTTTGAAGCCTCAGCTTACCCGTTTGCCTGTGGATAATATGGAGTCGCAAAACTATGTTTAATTCTATGCTTAGACGTCAAAGCTCTCACGTTTTTGTTATTAAATGACGTTCCATTATCTGAAATAATCTTGGATGGTATCCCAAAATAACTTATGATATTAGTGAGTATGAACTCAGTAATATGCACTCCAGTTGTCGTTGTTAAGGGAATGGCTTCCACCCACTTTGTAAAATACTCAGTAGTCGTAATAATGAATGTATGTCGACCCGATGATGGAGGAGAGATCTTACCTATAAGATCCAAGTCCCCAATGAGCAAATGGTCAAGCCGCTTGAATGGGTTATAAGGCCTGTGATGGTAGGTGCATAAGATTAGCATGATGCTAACATTTAACACATTTTTTGACATACACATTGCAATCCTTCTCCATAGTGGGCCAATAGTAACCCATGCGAAGGATGTGCTTGATGATAGCCATGCCGTTGAAATGGCCACTACATGTACCATCATGAGCTTGCGAAATCACCCAAGATGACTCTTGGGGCTCAAGGCAATGAAGGAGGACTCCATCGTAGCTTTTACGGTATAGGATGTCTCCTAGAAAGACATACTTTGTCGCTTTATGTTTAAATGTGTGTTTTGTGGCACATGACAATCCCTACAGGATTATACCAAGCTTGAGGAAGTCGTAAATCTGTGACATCCAGTTCTAGTACACTTCAACCTCAACTGACAAGACATCATGCTCCCCCTACAGTTCAATATTTGTGAATGCAAATTGGGAAACAACCTTATGGTGAATGGTAGTGCCACTCCCCATCGGATCCTCCAAGATCATAGACCCTCAGGAGGCTCTCTTGAGAAAGTCTCTGGCCTTGTAGAACCATTCATGATTTGGTTCCACATGGATCATGTTGATTGACTCTTTGTTATCTAATGCTTCGTGCTATACAGAAGAGTGTGACAGCATTTTGACATGGATGGTAGTAAAATCGGCAGAAGGATTCTAAGGGATTAAGGATCCCAAATATGCCATGGTATCTATAAATCTATTAGATAATCGAGGGATAGCCTCGATGTCATAACATTCCATTAGAGCTAGATAGGTGTCAACAAGATCCTTGTAAGATTTCAATACTAGAGATCGACATTGAAATAATCCCTTAACTTGATTGAAAATGATAAGGGAATCACCAAATATATTTAACCTTTTAATCTTCATGGCGATAGCTATTTGGAGACCCAAAATTAGGGCTTCGTATTCAGCATTATTATTAGTGCAAGGAAAGTCCAACTTGAATGACAAGGGTATTGGAGCACCTTGTGGTGTGAACAACACTATTCCTACGCCACCTCCTTGCTCACATTTCGAACCATCAAAGAACAATGTCATGTCAGATTTGTTATCTAGTTCTTCAGGTTTCGGTTATTTTGATACGAAAAAGACTACATCATCAGGAAGCTCTATAGTGAGGGGCCTACTATTTTTTAGAGGCACCTCAGCCAGTTGATCAGCTATGACTTGTCCCTTAATGGAATTTTGGCTAATGAATTCCAAATCGAATTCTATCAATAGCATGATCCACTTTGCAGTATGTGTGTTATGATATGTCTTGCTCATCATATACTGCAAAGGATTTTGTTTTGATATAACATACGTCGTATGACTTAGCATATAGTGCCACAATTTCTTGGTAGCGAACACTACTACTAAACACAACTTTTCCACATATGCATATCCTAGCTCATAACTCACCAAGGTTCGGCTAATGTAATATATGGCTTGCTCTTTGTTTTGCATATTCTTTTGGGCTAACATGGTCCCTAATGCAAAATCAATTGTCGATATATATAGCAGAAAGGCTCGTCTGGACTTGGTGGAGCTAGCAATGGTGGTGTCGCTAGGTATTACTTGATCTTAGCAAAGGCTACTTGACAATCCTCGTCCTAATTGAATGGGACCCCCTTGTGTAGCAATCGATTCATGGGTCAAAATTTATCCGATAATTGGGCGATAAATCACTTTATGGATGCTACTTTGCCCTGAAGGCTTCTTAATTCCTTGATGTTTGTGGGGGGACGTATTTCTAAAATAGCCTTGACCTTTTCTGGGTCAACTTCGATGCCTCACTTTGAAATGATGAATCCTAAGAGCTTTCTTGAAGTTATGCCAAACACACACTTCTTAGGATTCAACCTGACATTATGCTCTATCAGGTGATCAAAGACCTTCCTCAAGACCTCTATATGCTCTGAATGCAGCAATGACTTTGCCAATAAGTCATCGATATAATCCTCTAGGATCTTATGCATGTAGTCATGAAATATATACGTCATAGGCCGCTGATGTATAGCACCAACATTTTTAAGACCAAATGGCATAACCTTATAGCAAAATGTTCCTCCATGGCGTTATAAATGCAATTTTATGCTATTCTTCGAGCTTAATCCTAATTTGATTGTAACTAGAAAAACCATCCATTAAGGAGAGCATTTCATGACCTGCAGTTGCATCTACAAGAGCATCAATATTCGGTAATATAAATGAATCCTTTGGGTTTGCCTTATTTAGGTCTCTGAAATTCATACAAATATAGATCCTTCCATCAGGTTTTCCTACGAGCACCATATTGGACACCCATTCCGGATAGTCGATGGAAATGACAAACTCTACATCCAATAGCTTTTGCAATTCATATTTAACCATTAAGGCTACTATTGGATGCATCTTCCTAAGTTTTTGCTTGACTGGCTTCTTTGATAGATCTAGCGAAAGGTTATGGGTAACCAATTTTGGATCTAGACCTAGCATATCTTTGTAAGTCCAAGCAAAGATATTAGGTCTCTCTTTCAATAGAGGGATGAGGTTGGCACACTCATCAAGAGTTAAATTTTCTCCAAATTTAACCTTCCTTGGATTGGTGGGGTCATCACTGATGTCCACTTTGAAGGTTTCCTCTACTAACATATGGGATCCCTCCTCAAGCTGATGAGGCGTAGGGATCAAATGGATGTCATCATATGGGTTTATAGGTTCTGCATCGAAAGCATCCTCAGCATGATAAAAATCATAAGCATAGCCTGGTGCAAAATGAAATGGTTGCAGCATTTCTTCATTAGGGAAGAAATCTTTAGGCTCTAAGGGTGAATCAATGCGATCCCAATAAATAGCATCTACATTAAGATGCAATGGTTTGGATGGATCGGCTGGATTGTGGAGTGGAGTGGTCAAATCAATGGAGATCATATTGATGGAATGGATCATGTCTCTAGGACCACATGTGTACGACTCTACATGTGTGCGACTTCCATCCCCAAGATGTGGTTCTAGGGGTATGGGGATCTCTAGATTTGATCTATAAACAAACTATTAGATGGGATCATTGGGCTCGAGGAACTCCATATAAGTCGATGGATTGAGAAACACCATATGATAAATCAGATAGATGTTTGGTGGTCTTTCCCTAAGGTGAGGATGGGGGTTGATCTCTCTGTACATGTCCTCGACTGTATATGGTGCATTTTAGTGATGTAAGTGAAGATTTCCTATATAGGATCTCTCCATATCATATTCATAGTAACTGTCATAAATAAATCTCTTGCCCCTACCCAATGGAATCGGGAGATCAGTGAGATGAGGCCTAAGGTGGGCCCGCTCTATTTCATCCTCATAGTCATTCTCGACTATGAAGCACTCTTTGATCTCATCCACTTGTTCCATGGGTAATAGATGATGCAAGTTGAGAAGGCCTAGGTAGGCCAACTCAGTTTCATCCTCATATTACTCATTGTTTGAGGATAATTCTTTGTCATCTATTCCAGAGTCATATTCTAGTCCATCATTTTTGGTGATGGATATTGCATGCACCTCCTCAAAAGCAACCTCTGATTTGGTGTCTATAGTTGTATCTAGACTTTGGATATGCATACCTATGTCATCGGTAGCTCCATGGCTTTTATTTTCCAATTCGGCTCTTGGAATATGTTCTAGATCGGTTCCCACCAAGATGTTTTCATGGTATCTTTTAGGTGGTTCTATAGTGACATAAGTCACTAGTCGACTATCCCTTCGAAAAGCGAAGGGATTAGGGTGATAAGGATTAAAATAAACTTCACCCCCTAGATTGAGGTACAGGCGGTCTAGAGATGTCGTGAGGAGTTCATCTTGTCCTTCACTGTAAAATCCTACACCGAACCTATCAGTAGGTAATTGATATCGTGGTTCGATAGGTCTCCTACATACTTGCTCAAATAGTTTGAGACTATAACCATGCCAATGGTAACGCTCAAAGTATCGCATGGCATATTCAGGGTTGGAAAGATAATGAACATTTACAACAAAAGGTTCATCATCATCTTCATCCATGGGCATGCGAGAAGCTAACTGATCGAGCCCTCCATAGATGAAGTTGGTTTGGTTAGGTGGCACCCCCAGTGGTACCATCATCCCTACAAGAGATGATGGGCTCATGGTCGGCTAATATCATACGTAGTCTCAATGATCGATGTGAGCATCACATTCTACACAATGTATTCCCCCAATCTAGGATTAACCAAATGGATGGTCACCTACGGTGCAGATGACCCTATTGAAGATGCAGGTGAAGTAGGTTGAGGTGCCTCCTCGACTTCTCCTTGAATCTCCTCTACTTCCATGGGAGTAGGGGCTTCAATGATGATTGGTTTGGGTGCTTGTTTGATTTTATTTTTGCCCATATTTGTTTTAATCTTCTTGTCATCCCATCGCATCTTAGATGTAGATGGTCTAGTAGAAGCAGTTGTTGTGTGCTCTGATCGATGTGATATGGACATTGTAGGATTTGCACACACTTCTTTGACTTTACCTCCTAGATTTTGGATCGGTGATGCAGGCTGAATATCCAGGTGCATTGAGGAGAGTACAAAATCCCCTGGAAAATCTTCTAAGTTCACATACTTGAAGGGTTCCTCATATGACGACACCACGTGAACTTGTTCCTCATGCACATATTTGATACATTGGTGCAAAATGGAAGGGACACAATGCATCTCTCTGATCCAAGGTCTACCTAGAAGTATGTTGTATTGCATAGCACCTTCGATGACATGACACATCATAGGGATGGTCTTTAGTCCTACCTATATAGGTAAGACTATGGTACCGACAGTTGAGCATAATGCATCATTGAATGCTCTCAACGTGAAGGTAGAAGGTACAATATGCACCTTTGGTAACTTCAGGTAAGTTAACGCCTTGGTTGTTATAATATTAATCGATGATCCTGTATTGATTAACACCCGCTTGAATGGTATGTGATTCACACATGCAATAATATGTAGTAGTGGGTATGCTATAAAAGTGGAGACCATCTTGACTTCATGGTCATGAAATTGAATGACCAGATCCTAGCACTATTGCATGTGTCCCACAAAGTGTGTAAATGCTTCAAGATCTTGGGACTATACCTCTATGGACCTTAAAATATCCATAAGCATCTCCCTATGCTTAGGAGACTACTGAATAAACTCATAGATTGACAACTTCGTTGGAGTTATCTATAGGTTTTGGACCAACCTACTTTTGATGGTCACCACCGGTCTAGTTGGTGGGCCTGGTATATTATGGGCTAGCCTTGGAGGAGGCACAAATTGGAATCTAATAGGTACTAGAGGCTGAACTAGTCTCTCATAACTTGCATTCCTTGTAACAATGTTGACCATACCAATGAACCCATGGGTTGGGGGTTTGATGCATACTTGGTTGACTTGACCAACGTTATTCCTCGGTGCCTCATGGTTGGGTAGAGGATTCTTGAAGATCCCCATATTTTTATTGTTAGGTGCTTACAAATTATCGACAAGCAGTGTGCCTCTTTTGATCATATTTTGCACAAGATGTTTGAAGGACCAACATACCTCGATGTCGTGGCCTTTCGATCGGTGAAAGATGCAATATTGATCATCTTTGTAGCCTTTTGGCTTAGGCTGATTAGGGTCCATCAATTTTACTTCGGGTAAGTTTATGGCCTTAGCCTCGCATAACTGATGAAAAATTAAAGCTAGTGACTTCGATAACTGAGTGAATACGCGATATGGACACTGCTCTTTGTTTTTACCCTTGTAATTGGTGTGCTTCTCATACTAAGTAGGAGGAGGTTGGGCTTGATAGTTTTGTTGTTGTTATCCCTTATCCCATTTTTGAAGGTTTAGCACCACCTGATTAACAT
The DNA here is from genome assembly GCA_028583015.1 of Wollemia nobilis. Classification (NCBI taxonomy): domain Eukaryota; kingdom Viridiplantae; phylum Streptophyta; class Pinopsida; order Araucariales; family Araucariaceae; genus Wollemia; species Wollemia nobilis. Next base: position 5,805,011 of record JAQPPZ010016858.1, on the reverse strand, counting down.
GAGTCAGCTTGGCCTATGGTTTCTTAGTGACCTTATTCCATTCTTTCTTATTCTAGAGCTTCAAGTTACCCTCCTACAACTTGATATCCTCAAATAATTTGGCTTGCACCAAAGTCTCTTCGAAGGTTTGGTATTGCTACAACTATAGTAATAATGAAATATGCTTTGCATAACTTTTCGTAAACATTCTAGTCAACTCAAAAGTAGGGATGGGAAATGACAAATTCACCATAATTTTTCTCCATCACTTTTCATAATCCATCACTGGCTCATCGTCGTGTTGCAATAGAGCAGCCCGATCAAAAAGATTTACCTTTTTCTTGATGCCAAAGGAGAAGCGTTCAAGAAATGCATCTACTAGTTATTGAAAACTAGCGATGTTGTGCCTCTTAAGTTGGTTAAACCACTCCCAAGCTAGGCCTGAGAGGATCATGATGAAGGTGCACAAGAGCAAGGCATCGTTGCTTTCAATATGAAAGCACATATCTAGAAAACTAGTCACATGCTCTTGTGTGTCTTCCTCTCCTTTGAACTTTTCCAACCTAGGCATCTTGAAATGCTCGGGGTAAGCTAGAATAGGCATCGATGTGCATAAAGGTTCATTATGGATCTTGTTCAAGGTAGGCTTTTGATAAGCCATTCCTTGCTTTTCTATGGCTTGAAAATTCTCTACTAAGCCCTTAAAGGCATGCGAAGAGAGAAGACCATCTTATTTAGATTGCCTTGGAGGCAGCTTCAAAGGTAGATTCCTCCTCTATCAAGGTGGAGGAATAGGATCATCATATCCCTTGACTTGGGACATTTCAAGATATTCTTGTTCCAATTCCTATCCCACTGATCTCACTACGAGGAGGTAAATTGGCCCTAGCTAATTGATCATCTCTCTCCACATGCTCCTTCTACTCCAGGATGCATTGTTTGCTTGTCTATCTGTAATATTATCTATTCCTAGGTCTTCTCTATCTCCAATCTCCAATCTATAGTATTAAATCTATAATCTTCTACCTTCAATCTTGTATCTTATAAAATTAGAAGTTCTTAAATTTGACCTCTTTTGGGTCTCTTCAACTTCTCCAATCTACAACTTTATTTTCAGCAATCTTCTATGGTGATTTCCTTCTCAAGTCTCCTCAATATTCAATCTCTAATAGGTTTTTTTATAGACCTCTTCAATCTCATATTTTCTAAAAAAAATAATTAATCCCTATATGAGGAAAGCACATAGAATTTTAGGCAACAAAGATGAAATATTCTCTATCCATTGTAGGAAGCTTCTCAACTTCTGGGTGTTAATTTTTTACAATCAAAAACTTAGATAGTAGTACTAAATTTGTTATAATTTCTAGAATTCTAAAATAAACAAACTTCACTAGTTATCCTCAAAACTACTGGAATGAATTTTGTGTTGAGTCCTAGTCTTCATGAGTTCTACAACTTAATAGAAATACTCTAGCCAATCTACAATTTGCAGTCTCCTTCAATCTACCAACTTATCCACTAGGACCTCCTTCTTGGATCTATTAATCTCTCAATATCCATAATATCAAGGTTTGAATTCAAGACAAAATATTTTTTATTTTGAATTTGTTCTTAGAATAGAAATTCCTATTTTTATTTGGTTTTACCTTCCAGAGATAATATCCTCACCTTCATTGGTTTCTCCTCCTCAACTTAAAAAAACTCTACAAGTCCAAACCTTGCAATAGCTCTCCCTATATCCTATCAAAGTCCCTTGTGGCTTTGATACCACTGTTAGCTTTTGATAATGTTTAATATGTAAAATAACCACACAATATTAAGTAGAAATAATAAAATAATAGACTTATGTAATAACTTTGAAATATTTTATTAATAGAAATTCATAAAAAATTGAAACTACTTTATTAATGTATTCTATGAGCAATGCACCTTCGATACATATTACAATACTTTGTCACACATATATAACAATATGTGACTCTTCATATGGTGCAATCTTGCTCTTCACATTTCTAGATTATTCAGCTCCCTATTCTATGGACTCATGCACACATGCACTAATGTGCACATTTACATTATTGAATATTATGCACACTTGTGCATTTATTACATTACATAAAGTAAAGCCTAATATAAGACATGTACCAAATAATGTAATATACTCCAACAAAAATATTAAATATGTTTATCCAATTTCTAGTAAGAGGCCTTGGAGGGTGTCCAACATGAAGAATAATAAACATGGATGGCAACTATAATATTAGAGTATACTTGGAATTTACCTACTACAGAATGTGGTTTGAGTAGCCATAATTGAAGTTCATTTTCCACTCTATCAAGAATATAGTACTAAATATCTAGGTAAGAGGACTAAAAGGTAACATGGATTCCAAGATATCAAATCATTTTTCCATGTTGAATCCACTTACAATAATAATGCTTAAACCAAGAGGGATTTGATAAAAAAAGATCGTCTATAGTGCTATTTGTTTGGCCATTTAATTCTAGAACCAAATGCTATGAAAAAATGTCTAGACACTAATGGTGCTATTCCATATTATCCTCTTCTTTAATAAGGGTAATAAAATAATCATCAACAAAGTGGCCATTATTGAGATGTTGAGTGGTGTCAAGTAATGATACGTATTTCACCTAACCCTTAGCAACAACATTAGCAAGGATACTCATGTTATTTTATAACTCAAGTTATTTTACAACCAATGGGCTTCAACAACTATGCTTATACAACAAATTTTAAACACAAATCTCAACTTATAAAACCTTGAAGCATTCAATCAACCACTTTTAAAAATGAAACCACAAATAATCCTTTTCCCTCCAATGATATTTCAGAAATCAACCACCATAAACAATCAATAGGAGAATGTGCCCATACCTTTGATGAAGATGAAAACACCTCCTTGTAAATCTGTCATAATCACAAAATTATTTTGCCAATCTTCACAAGGGTTAGTAGATCACAAAATAATCAACATTAATCCACTATTCAATAAACATCACCAAGGCCTTTAATTGCACAACTTCCTTATCTCTCCTAAAACCACTTGTACCATAAAATAAAATAAATCTAAACATTGCATAACCTTTTCACTCCTAGAACCACTTATACGATAAAATAAAATAAATCACAATATTGCATACATTGTCACGTCATGAAATAATTAATCCTCTCGAAAAAGAACAAGGCAAACTTCACTTTTGGAACCCCTTTCTCTTTACACACCTTATTTCTCCTTCTATATAAGTTAGTCAAATAGCCCTCGAAATAATCTTTCCAATGATATATAATATGCCCCCTTTTCGAAATAAATTGAAACCTTTACACACACACACACACACACACACACACACACACACATATATATAATATATATATATATGTATATATATATATATATATATATATATATATATGTATATATATATATATATACATATATATATACATATATATATATATATACATATATATACATATATATATATATATACATATATGTATATATATATATATATATACATATATGTATATATATATATATACATATATGTATATATATATATATACATATATGTATATATATATATATACATATATGTATATATATATATATATATATATATATATGTATATGCCAACCTCCATTAATTGCACATAGGTCGGCCCTCCATTAATTTAAACTTAAACTTTAAACTTTAATATCTTTATCACTGGAGGTCCTTTTTTGATGAAACAAAATTCCACCTTGTCTTTTAAGAAAAGCCCTTTCCACATAAGCCCACAATGGTTTTAAATAAAACATTTTATTTTTCCTGCCTTGGTTTTCATAAAAACCCTGTATATATCCATGCTCTCCAAAATATCATAGATGATTATCTATGAAGTGATTTTACCACCAAAACCAAATATGATCCATGTGACATCAATGACAACATAAAATACCTCAAATTAACTCAAATTTCCAACAATATCCCCCTTTGTCATTGATGTAAACACCTCTAATGCAAACACCACAATCACTGCAAAAATCATCTCTAAGAATCAAAGCTACTCCCCCTGACTCAATACTCTCTATCTAGATTGCTCTCCCTAACTCAATACTCTCTTTGGAGGCTACTCCCCCTAACTCAAATCTCTCCCCCTTTGACATCAATGGCAAAAGGGACACCTATGGGGCTAAAAAATATGACTCTTAAGCATAGCCCCCTCACCACATTCTCTCTTGAGGTGATTAATTTTGGGGTGGGAGTACCTTTACTCCCATTTTACATTGATTATTTCATCTATCAACTTCCTTCCATGTTTTTATGATATCCTTCTCTTGATGAATTACTTGATCTTCTTGTATTGAACCTTTTTGACCTTATTGCCTTGAAAATATTTGGAATTGAGTCCTATACCATCTTGCAATATGCCCAAAGTTATTGTAATTAAAACACTTGATATTTTAGCTTTTGGTTGGTGCCCATGTCCTAAAATTATTCTTAAAATAATTTCCATATCCATTTCTTTCCTGAACCCTGTATTGTGAAGCTCTATTTCATGACCATTATAACCATGACTTCTGAATTGTGTAGCTCTAAAACCAAAACCATGTTTCTCATTTCCTTTGCACTGAAAATATCTATGACCAATCCTATTGCATGAGAAGTAATGTCCCTGAAAACCATACCTTCTTCCCTTGAAGTTTCTTCTAGATTCTTCTTTGATCCATGGATCCTGCAATGTATAGCCCTGTGTCTAAATCCATTACAAGAAAAACAATATCCTTGAAAAGCCTTTTTTTCATGCCTTGGTTCCTCATACCTTTCTTGACCATTATCCTTATGATCATCTTCAACTTGTGCATTGCATTCTTGAACCTTCTTTGTAGCATCTAAAACCTCTTCCTTGCATTTCTCTTCAAGAATTTATTTTAATTTTGAACATGATTCACCTATATCAAAACAAGAACCATACTAAATATTTTGAGCCATAGAAACTTTGGATCTTTCCTCACAAATATTAGGTGTTTCCTTGATTTCATATTTTAGAACTTCCTTTCCTTTTGAGTGTGACTTTTCTTGGAAGTAAGATACAACATTAAAATAAGTTTCCAATTCTTTTTGAATATTTTCATCTAATGTATCATGTCTTGTCGTTGTTACCCTTAGTTATTAATTAATCCTCTATTCTATCATTTTTTCATTTTGAAGCTCTTATCTGAGATTACTGATTGTTTGAAGTAGTTCTTCTTTGATTTTGACATCTATTTGAATCTTGTTTTCAAGATTTCTGTATTCTTATTTTAACCTTTTGATTTTTGATTTTTTTTTACTTGGATCATCCTCTTCCTTTTCTATTACCAAAAATGAGACTTCTTTGTTTTCACTATTGTTGGAATTATCACTAGAACTGTTGCTTTCTTTTTCAAATACACTTTTCTTGTTGTAATTGTTGTAGTATGTGCAATCATCATCTATATGCCCAAAATCTCCACATATGAAGCATTTTAGTATCCTTAGACCTTCATTGTACCTATCTACTTTATCAATGGCTATGGCAAGCTCTTCATGTCTTTCTTCAATAGGCACATCCTCTTATTTAACTTCAATACCTAGGAATAGGTGTTCTTGTTTTTCTTCACTTATTCCAAAGAATGTACATTCTTCTTCATCTGACTGATCTTTATCATTGTAATCTGAATTATCACTTGCTTCTACAATGTAGTAAGATTTCTTTGCCAAATTTACCTTGGAATCTTCTTCATAAGTATTCCTCAACTTGGTCCACATCTCATTAGTTGAAGTACATACCATGACCTTTGCAAAATCTGTCTCACGTAGCTCACTCAAAATACAATTCATTGCTCTTGCATTTATCTCAATCATTTTTTTGGTAGTTTTATTTTCCTCGGGATCACCTTCAATCCTATACTATTTTTCAACCATTTTCCATACCTCATATCCTTGTGATATCAAGTAGTTCTTCATCCTCATGCTCTAGAAAGCATAATTTTTACCATAAAACAATGGAGCCTTATTTGTAGATAATTCATTCTTTGAAGCCATTTATGTTCTCGTAGAATCTACCCTCAAGATGTTAGCCTTTTCAAAGAAACCCGCTCTAATACCAATTGAATAACACAAGCTTATATTGAGAGGGGTGTGAATAGTATAAGATCAATTTTTACTTTCTTTCCAAATCAATATCAATTAATGTTCTTAATTACAATAACTAAATATAGTAGTGTGCATTAATAACTTAGATAGCAGTAGTAAACAAGAGCACAAGTCACCACACACAATAGAGACACCACAATTTACATGGTTCACCCAATGTGGGCTACTCAAAGAAAATATTTTACTAAAACTTTCTCAATCAATATCTTTGGGAATCACTCCTAATTATAATGATTATGGATCTCCATCGAAAGGAGATGTTGATCCCATAATCTCAAGTTCATGGATCTCTTTCACAGGAGAACTCTTTCCCCTTCTACTCTGGCTATGTGATCTTCTAGAAGACTTTGTCTCTCTGCTGCACTGACTTGTGGACCTATCTCCACTTGAAGACTCCTCACTCAGATCTATCTTCAACTGTGTTGGCTACTGGATATCTATCCACTAAGACTCTATCCTCTGTACTCTCTCACCTCCAAATATCTATCAATAGGCTCACTAATAACCTGCTCAATAGGCTCACACAAAACTTGCTTAACAAGCTCACATAGAACTTGTCCAAAACTGAATAACAAGCTCACATAAAACCTGTACAAAACTAAATAACAAGCTCACACAAAATTTGTCCAAATCTACTCTGGCAAGCTCACCAAGAACTTTCCCAAATCTTCTCTAGTAAGCTCACCAAGAACTTGCCTAAAACTATCCACAAATCTATCCCAATACTGTCCTCAAATTTATCCCAAAGGGCTTCTCAAAGGCTCAATCAGTCATGCACAAAACTTCCACAAATTTTTCCAAAAATCTATCCCAAAAGAATTCTCAAAGGCTCAACCAATCATGCTCAAGTAGTACTCAAAACTCATCCACAAATATATCAAGGTAAAGCTCAAAGATGAACTCAACAATGAATGGCAATGTACTCTTAAATGGATGACAATAATGATCCACAATGATCTCAACTCAACTCAACTCAACTCATAGAAGCATAAAGAGAATTTTTAGAGACTCAATATGTTCTAGTCTCAATCTCAACTCAACTCAACTCAAATCAACTCATAGAAGCATAAAGAGAATTTTTAGAGACTCAGTATGTTCTAATCTCAATCTCAACTCAACTCAAATTAATCTCAACTCAAATCAATTCAATTTCATAGAAGCATAAAGAGAATTTTTAGATTTAATATGTTCTAATATCACTCTCAACTCAAATAAACCTCAAATCAATTCAAGTCAACCTCAACTCAACTCAAGTCTTATAGAACCATAAAGAGAATTGTTAGATACTCAATATGTTCTAACTTTAATCTCAAATCAACATAGAATTATGGAATAGTTTGTTTCATAGAACTTGAACAATCACTTCACACATCACTTGACTAGGCTCAATCAACTCAAATCAACCAATCATCACAAGGGACAACTCTTTCTCACACAAACCTAGTCCAAGTATGTATCAACCAACTCAAATGTTTCCAACAATGCTCAACCACAAATCTCACATAACAATGATACTCATATTCTTTTCTAACTCAAGTTCTTTCACAACCAATGGGATTCAACAACTATGCTTATACAACAAATATTAAACACAACTCTCAAATTATAAAACATTGAAGCATTCAATCAACCACTTTTGAAAAGGAAACCACAAACAATATTTTTCCCTCCAATGATATTTCAAAAATCAACCACCATAAACAATCAATAGGAGAATGTGCCCATACCTTTTATGAAGATGAAAAACCCTCTTTGTAAATCTGCCACAATCACAAAATTCTTTTGCTAATCTTCACAAGGGTTAGTAGATCACAAAATAATCAGCATTACTCCACTTTTCAATAAACATCACCAAGGCCTTTAATTGCACAACTTCCTTATCTCTCCTAAAACCACTTGTACCATTAAATAAAATAAATCAAAACATTGTATAACCTTTTCACCCCAAAAACCACTTATACCATAAAATAAAATAAATCACAATATTGCATACCTTGTCACGTCATGAAATAATTATTTCTCTTGAAAAAGAACAAGGCAAACTTCACTTTTTGAACCCCTTTGCAAAATAATAAATATCTCTTTACACACACCTTATTTATCCTTCTTAACAATTTATTCAAGTAGCCCTTGAAATAAGCTTTCCGACGATATATAATATACCCCATTTCCAAAATAAATTGAAACTTTTACATATATATATATATATATATATATATATATATATATATATATATATATATATATATATATATATATATATATATATATATTTGCCAACCTCCATTAATTGCACATAGATTGACCCTCCATTAATTTAAACTTAAACTTCAAACTTTAATATCTTCATCACCGGAGGTCCTTTTTTGATTAAACAAAATTCCACCATGGATTTTAAGAAAAGTCCTTTCCACATAAGCCCACCATGGTTTTAAATAAAATCTTTTATTTTGCCTGCCTTGGTTTTCATAAAAACCCTGTATATATCCATGCTCTTCAAAATATCATAGATGATTATCTATGAAGTGCTTTTGCCACCAAAACCAAATATGATCCATGTGACATCAATGAAAACATAAAATACCTCAAATTAACTCAAATTTCCAACGTGGAGTAATCACATTGGTCTGTTAAGTGATATTTCTACCCTATAAGTGGTTGGTGTTCTGACCTAGAGGAGTGGATAGATTGTAGTTATTGCTCCAAAGTGGAGGTTGTCCAACATGTGTAAGGTGTTACCTCAGATTTTCATGATTATCACCACTTCTTAGATAAGACTGAGGAACATGGTTTCTATATTTAATAATTCTAATCTAAGTAACTTCTTAAAGCTTCTTGGTAAGACAAAGAAGAGGTTTTCTCTTTGGTATAACTCCCACTACATGAGATGGAATGAAGGTAGAAAACAAGATTTAATTCATGTTTTTGTTAGAAGATCTTGCCTTCTCTTATGGTCATTTCTTTTAGAAATCTACATCATCGTTTGGATCCTTGGAATTATTCATGAGTTCCCAAGACTGGTGGTGTATATATTTGGCTATCTTCTATTCTTGTATCAAGGTGTTTTTATTTCCTTGGGTACCGTTGGTGTTCTAGTAAGTTTTTGAGTGATTGAAAGGATTTAGGAGTTAAGAGGGCTTCTCTAAGTGGCTTCAAAGTGTTTTTTAGAATGAAAACTTTGATACTCTTATTATTGATGAAGATGTTAGGAATATAATTAAAGAAAATAAATATCCTTCAATGTCTTCTGAAGTTCATTGGATACCATACGAATATGGCCAACCACCTGGCATAATATGGGAAAAATGGTGAAGTCAGGGTTAAAACTATGGAATATGAAATTAATATTTTTTTGATTGTAGAGGTTACTGGTTGGTAGTGGATGATTTTTTACATAATAGGTAGAAGTACTCCCTAATGAAGAAATCATAATTTTTCCTAGGATTAGGGTAGGAGCTGGTTATAATTTAGAATAAATTTAAGCAAAATTTTTTAAATACTTCTTGGGACATAATGCCCTTTTTTATAATGTAGTATTTAATTCTCAATGAAAATCATAATATTTTACAAAGATACCATTTCATTTTCCTCAACCATATTTGCCATAATAGGATGATGATTATTTTGTATTTAATATACCAATCATTGTCCAGGTCCATTAGCAAGGTGAAAAAAGGTGTGGCCCAAGACCCAATTCTTTAGGGTCTAGCAAAAATGATCTTCAATTATATGGTTAAATCTAGAGGGCTAGATTATAAAGGTATCTTGAATTTATTTAATAGGGTGTGAATACCTATCATGGATTACCATGATTTTTCCAAATTAAGAGATTTTGATTATTTGAGTTAGGAAGTTATTTTTGCTTCCCTTGTAAATTCTACGACAAGGGGAGTGGAGTCACCTCTAAAAGGGTAAGGGAAAATGAAGATAGGACTAGAAGGTCCAAGATATTGGTGGCCAATATGACCAACCTTGGGAAGGTCCCTTTGAACGTTGATGACTCTAATTTTGAAGAGTCCTTATTGCCTTCTAAAAAAGCTTAGCTTATCATTGAAGCAAGGAGTATTAAGAAGGTGAATATCCTAGGATCTATGATGGGGGTCCAATCTATAAAATTTTTAAAAGAGGATTGTTGAAGCTTCAAAAATATATGATTGATTCCATGCAGACCATGATCTCCTACATGAATAAAATCATCATCATCATGGGATGGGACCCATGGGATATGAATGCTCTTAAAGAGGATGATTTTGTAGGATCCAGTGAAAGCAAAACTTGACTGGTCTATTTTCTACCTTGGTGGTGTCTTGGTTTCTCTCAGTTGGGTTGTTCTTGACCCTTTTGTTTGGGTGGTTTTTGGGGTTCTCCCTCTATGGGGTTTGTTGTTTAGTGGTTTTGTCATTCTATATCTTCCCCTACATGGGATTTGTTTCCTTTTTTTTCTAGTTTCATTATATGCCTACTCTATTCAATGTGATGTTTGGGGGTACCCAGATTTAGTTATTCTTAGGTTTATCAGCTCTTTGTTTCCTCTATGTGTGTCATTATGTTTCTAGTTTCTTCAAGAAATGGAACTTGTTCCTTTTTGTAAAATCTTTGGAGATCCTTTCAAAACTCCTTCGTCCATCTAATCAAAAAAATATATGTTCTTAGTATTCATCCATTGTTTGTTGAAATAGGGTGTCACTTTATCTATCTATCTATCTATCTATCTATCTATATATATATCTATATATATAGATGGATAGATAAATAGATAGATAGATAGAGCATGAAGGAAAAAAAAAGTAAAGATTAAAAATGTAATATTAATTTCTTAAATATATTAATATTTAAAATAATAATAAAAAATATTGTGATATAATAATTCAATAAATTTATTTATAAGAGTGTGAGTCAAAAGCAATTAGGAAGAGTAAGAAAGATCAGGGAGTGAGTTCCACTTTATCTTGTTTCAAATCATAGAAAAACTAAACAATTAAAGGATTTATGTAAATAAAATCTAGGTAACATGGTAAGAAAATCATATTTGAATGTTCTTACTAGAAGTAAGGATACCATTAAGAGAAGTATGGATGTTGTAGTTTTCAATAAAAGGAAGAATTAATCTATAGTCAGGTAGTAGATACTAAACTTGAACTTATTATCAAGAATGAGATAATTGAGTCTGATATAATGGATCTTAAAACAAGAGGATTAATATGTAGGTTCCATGGACAGGCCAAAAACCAAGTCATCAACAATTTTTCAATCTTGATTGAAGACTTCAAGACAAAATTTTAGAGATATTTGGATTTATGAGGACTTTTTTCCCAATCATCTATTTTAGGGTCTATCTTAATTTTAATAAACTAAATACAACAATCTAGAGTAATCTTTTAGACCATATTAAAGAAAAAATAACCATTGGTCTCATAAATGGTTAACCTTTAGGGGTAGATTAACCTTTTTTTGTAGTTAATCATTCGAGTGATGCCAATCTATAAATTTTATATCATTGTTGGCCCACAAAACATATGAAAAAAGTGGGACAAGATGACAAGAAATTTTTATGGTGAGAAGCAAAAGGAGAGACGAAATGGGTGTCAGAGGGCTGGGAGAAAATAAAAAAACCCAATTCAAGGGAGTTTTTGATCTAAGGAGATCAGAGCTAAACAATAAATCTTTAGATGGAAACATTTATTAGAGGTGGATCTTCCACATATCTTCTTAATTCAACAAAATTTTAATTGCTAGATATTTTGGAAAAGTAAATGTGGATGAGTGTTGGAATTTTAGCCAAATTATTATAGATCCCACCAATATATAGGATCTTGAATAATATAAAATATAAGAGAAATATGAATAAAATGATGGTAGTAATATGAATAAAATGATCAATATTTTCCATGTAATAACATGGAAAAAATTACAATATATTGCTAAAATTATGCATACAAGATTTAATATTGTTAATGCTTGAATGTATCTAAGATGATTTGATAATATTTAATCTATGTACAATATATTTAGATTTATCTCCATGAAATAGCCTTCATAGATGACTCTTCAATACTTGAATATTGCTCTCCTCTAACATCTAGGAGATACAATGTTTCATATTCTATGCATAAGATAAATTCTCTCATATCTTTTGTCTTCTCATCTTGTCACTTGCATACATGAACTTTGACTCTCTATTTGTACACCTTATTCTATTACACTTATAAATTTTACTATATGATATATTGCACACTCCTACATACTATTATAATACAGCTGTGCACAATATCACTCCTTACATTTGCACATATAATTATATGATATTTGTGCACATCCTCCACATGAGCACTTACATAAAGGAAAAATATAAATAACACTTCTAAAATATAGACTCACCCTAATCTATGGTATATATACATTTCTACCATAAATGTACCATGTGGATACATTAGCATGTACTAAATAATGTAATATTCTCCAAAAATAAGGTGAGTCATTTTCCTTTGAATGGTAATGGATCCCTAATGTGGAAAACACTAAATATAGGATCTCAAGTAATAAAATATTATTTTGAAAATAGGGGAGAGAGGAAAAGACACAATTTTAGGAAAATTCATGGGATCAATACCCACCTATCATTATTGAATTCCTAAAACATAAACAAATAAAATATTAATGAAAAGTGGGGGTTGGATAAATATTAAATGTTATTAAAACATCAGATAGTTGGGGATTATATATTTAATCAACATAAGAAGTTAGAAAAGTGGCCAATTTTAATCCCTCCAAAATTAGCACCCATTATGACTAAAATATGGTAAAATAATTTCTCACAAGTAGGGATTAAGAGATGAATTAGGTTGGGGCAATGGAAGCCTTAGATTTTTATACAATGAATTATGGATATAAAAAATATCCTTCCAAGAACTCCTCATTATGCATATCAAGTTGAGAATTGGAGAAAGATTTGGTAGTCCAAGGGAAGGCCAAAAGTAAACTTCTTTGCGTGGTATTTAATGCATAATAAAATTCTTAATTTTGATAATATAATATGTATGGAAATCATTGGACCATCCTAGTGTGTTTAATGCTATAAAACTGAGGAAACATCTAACCACTTGATGTTTGAGTATCTGTTCATATGCCAAATCTAGAAGATATATTTTTTAGATTACAAAAATTGAGCGAATGGTGATTTGAACTAGATTAATATTTGGGAAATATGGAAGAGGCACAAATTTGAATATTAAGCTCTTCATGTCTATTGGAATATTGGATTATACTTGGTGGAAATTATGGCTAGAGAGAAATGAATTTGTTTTTGAAAAACTTTTTCATTCATGGATGGCATGTGGAGGATCATTTGAAATAAATTCTTAGAATTTATGACAATGTATGCTAAAGAGAAACTTGTGCTAATATATGAATGATGAAGAAGTATGTTAAAGTGTAGGAGGGATAGGATAAAGCTAGTTCGAAAATATCTCCAAAATTTTAGATTAAAATTAATATAGATGGAGTTGTAAAATGAAATATAACTAGAGTTAGAATTAAAGTGGTCTAGAGAAACTATGTGGGGATAGTTCTCTATTGGAAACTACACTTTCTAGGCAATGCCACAAACAATGAAGAAAAATTATTAACTATCAAATATGCTTTTATTTGGAAAGTAAAACAAGAGTATAGGATGATAATCATAGAATTGGATTATCAAATCATAGTAAGAGCTTTAGATTGAAATAATAACTTTACATTTGATATGTGGAGGTTAAGAATTCTTGTCAACCAAATTAAGAAGTTGTAGAGGCAATTGGATGTTGTCATATCAATTTATATGGGTAGATCTCTAAAAATAGTACCAGACTTCATGGCTAAGATGAGTACCAAAAAGGAGGTAGGGGTTTAATGGCATGGGTATTAAGGATGATATGATTGCACATATTAATGAGCAAAGATAGTGTTTGGTTAATTTGGACAACCATTATAGACATGCTTTAGGATATTTGTATCCAATGAAGATCTCTTTTTAGTGTTGTGACCAAAAGTGGTTAGCTCTTTGGATCTTGGGCTTTAGAGTTATGAATCTTTATTGAAAATTTAAAAGGAAAAATAAATGCTCTTGCTGACTAAGGTTGCAAGGAGTCTCATTCCAACTTGTAAATAATCTTTGTTCTAATACAAAATTTTCAGATTCTTTAAAAAAAAAATATATATAATAAAAAATAGGTAAAATTATATTTTTTAACCTTAGTTAGATTGCTTTTACAACATCAATAAAGTAAATAGCACAAGTGAAGGAAAAAGTAACATTTTTAGGTAGTTTTTTAAATAGTAAAGGATAAATTATAGTAATGGAATTGTACAATTTATATTTATTTATTTATTTAATTATTTTAGTAAAAATTCTTATACACATCCACCATAGAGATTCGATAATACAAGTGGCGTCCTTGCCGTAGACCACACTCACTCACGGGGATACAATTTATATTTATTACAATTATATATATTATATTTATAACTCAAGCCTATTATCATCCTCTTAAAACATTTTTTAATTTATACATTGTGCGCAATAAGATTTGAGCCTCGTCCCTATTTTGAAATGTCTGCTTTAATAGACATTTAAAGAGTTAGACTTTATAAAATTTATTTTTTTTACTATAATTAAGTTGACACTAAAAATATATTTTTTGCATAGACATTTATTTATTTTTCTTTTTTGTTTTTTTTTGTTTTTTTATGAGGAACCTTTTATATACAACATATCCACTATCAATCAAATAAAAGGGAAAGTAGAAGCAATATTCTTCATGATGTCCACTTACATTTACATTAGACATAGCTAAGCAAGGTTGTAGATATCATAGCTAGGTTGTACATTTCATAGCATTGCTATTTCTTAACTAGGTTAGAGAAGCCTGTGATTGTAGCTTTGAATCACCATAAAGTGATAGAAGGTTGTTTTGATTCCTACATTTTAATTGCTTTGACCTTTATTTTTTGGATTTTAAAAGTTGTCTTACAAGGTATGAAAGAAAAAAAATCACACTATATGTATACAACAATTAAATTTGTTTTGTGCAAAAAGAATATTACGATTAGAATCTCTTTCTTAACACCTTTTAAATGCATGAATATATGAGGGTCCCTCTTAAAGAAGAAAATATGGGAATGAAGAATATTTTTAACATAGTTTCATAGTTTTAAAACACTTAAATTTATTAAACATTTTAATTACTCATACGTATATAACCTTTTTATTTAAATATTTTATTATAATTATAATTATTAAAATTTTCTTTTTTTTTTTAAGCGAAAAACTCATTGCGGAGCCTCCTTGGTCTGAGAGACCACGAACATGGGGTTCTACACCATCAAAGTCACCCGAGAGTCGCACCCGACCCTGTCCACACCAACATTATCAATTGGATTTTGGATACCCAATTTAGCTTTTTTGTAGGGTGGAGATTTGAACCTGGGACCTCCCTTGGAGGATTGTCCTCTCCTCTCCAACTCACCTACAACACATGGGTAACTTATTAAACATTTTATTACTCATACATATATAACCTTTTTATTATTATATAAGATCACCTAAATTTAAAAACAATGGATTCTAATTCTTATATATTTCCTTTGATATTAAAAAGCAGTAAGTATATATATAATATTAATTTGTTATATATACTTCTAATCCCACGTAACTACACTATTATGGCATTTAAATTAACCATGAATCACTTAATCAAACCATATAAATGTGGGAATTAAACCTTAGTATGTATTAAAGGTTCTCACAAAATAAACTATAACCAAGATAGAAGTTAAGGTTCAACTATGAGATTGAAACCTTACCATATAAAACTTATTAATTCTTTATATCTTTTATATCTTGGTGATTGAATATATATTTGTTTTATAATTATTTAAAATATATTTAAACATTAATTAAGATAGATAGAAATGCACCCTAACCCTATTGCATCATGATCATGTTATCATAATATCTCCATAAACTACAAAGTGAAACTAAAACTAATTATGTGTGTATTTGAACCTAAGTCTCTACATTCATTAGGGTTCACCATAGGATTAGACCATTAACATATGATGTGAGATCTTTTACTTTTTATTACTTGGATCTACTCAAATATTTATTTTATTGATTTTTAGATTGGATCAATACATTTAATTTAAAAATAATTATGTCAACTATTTTCAAATATAAATCTCATAATTCTATCTAAAACAACATTATTAATAATAATCATATATTAAAAAAACTTTTATATAATTAATCAATTAATTATTTATATATTTTTAATCTTCTTATATTTTTAATTTAATTATAAATTATTTCACCTTCGAAAACCAAAGGTTATTGTTTGAAAATAATACATAGCATACAACTTCCTCACTATAGTGAGTCAAAATTTTGACAATATAAACCTGTAAAGGGAAAATCTAAACGGTTATACTAGCCGACCCGCGTTTATTAACGATGTTCAATAAAAAAAACTTTCATACTAAAGTTTAGAAAGTAAAATAAAAATAATTAAAAACCTTTCAAAGAGCTGATCCTTCTAGTTATGATATCTCTTCTTTTGTTGATTAACTACGCTCTTCACTATAGCCTGGAGCCAAAAGCATTAATGTTTGTCTTGAATTGAATGGGAATGTAAGGGTAGAATATCTTATTCAACGAAAAGATATAACATCGGAGAGATATATTATCAAACAATATCTTATTCAACGAAAAGATATACCATCTTAGAGATAAACAATATCTTATTCAACGAAAAGATATACCATCGTAGAGATATATCAAATGAGGTTATGCAGGAAAGGTCAATAATACTTTTGTTTGTCAACGGAAAGATATACCATCATAATTTCATATACCATCAAATGAAATTATGTAAGAAACCCAGTAATGAAAAATAAATAAATAAATAGTTTTATTCTCAACCAAATGTGTGGATCACATAAGTTTGGCGAATGATTTTTTAAACTGTTGAATGCTTTTTAAAACCTTCATTGTGCCACCATGTGCATGAAGTCTAAGAAAAACACATGTACCGAATATTTTCACCTAATATTTATCTTGTATTTGTTTTGCTGCATGTGTCTGTTGGGAGAGTCTTTCCATTTAAATAATGAATGGTGGGGATTAAATCATGTTGGGTTTTATTAATTTAATTTTTATTAAAAAGTTAAATTTTATAAAAAAAAATTATATAATAATAGAAAAAATATTATTATGGTGATCATATTAAATATATTAAAAAATTTAATTAAATATTAAATATATTTAATAAATTATGAAAATGAAAATATTTTATTTATATCAAATATATTTTCAAAAATTTAAAAATTTAATCATTTAAAATTGCACTATTTGTTTAGAAGAAACTAAGTTTATTTATAATACATTTGTTTTTCTTGGTAATGTGATAAGTCCCAATGATCCTCGTAAGAGCCACAACTACTCTTATCAATAGGAATTAACACAGCCCTACACTCACACAGATATACTATGGTTTGAACCTTGAACCTCAAAAAAAAAAAAAAAAAGGTCAAACCTCGAATATGTTCCATGTGCATTTATAATATTTTTTTTTACAATATATGATGGATTGGTAAGAAATTGGGCACTTACGAGGAGGATACCTAGGTTCAAACCTTGAGGGCATGACCAATATAAGGCAAAGATAGTAATTTGACTTGAGTTTGATGAGTGCTTGATGATGGTCGTATCAACATGGAGCCATCGGGGTATTGTGTTTACTGAGGTGAAATAGGGTTTATAGTAGTAACACCTAATAACCTAATATTAGAGGCAATGAACATGACTTTATGACTAGTTCAAAAATTCAAAAACATAATAAAATATATGTACGAAATAGTATTAATAAAAGGAAAAACAATTATTGAATTATTTTTAAAACATACTTTTTAAATTTTTAGGTTATTCATTCGAGGCAAGGATGCCACTTGCATTATAGGTGATGTGACCCAGGTTCAATCCTATGTCTGGTGTGTATAAGAAGTATTATAAAAAAAATTATTAGGTTGGGGCAACCTTGCACAGGCCAAGATTTTTGGAAGTAGGGATTTGTAGCTTGGTAGAGGCCTTTTTTGGTGGAGATGGTCCTTGGTTGATAGTTTTATCATTTTAGTTTGCAATCTAGAAGAAGGATGGATCAACTAGAACCCTATTTGGGGGGTTGGGGATGGTTGGGTAGTTGATGGATATACCTTGACTGCTAGGAAGATGGAGGGTTTTGTTGGTTTATTTCACTTTGAATTGTAGAGTCTTCTATTTTGTAGGTTTTTGCCCTCTTGTGACTTGGAGGTTGGTTGCAATGGTGGATAGATGGGCTTCTCCAAGATATCCTTCTTTGATCGATTTGTTGTTTAGCCATTTTGGTTGTGGTTTCTATTGTTGGGGTAGACCAACCTAAGGCTTCCAAATATTTTTTTTTTGGGCGCTCTATTCCATTTTCTTTGTGGTTGTATTTAGAGGGCTTCAAGCAAACCCAATGTAAACCTTATATAAGATCGAGGGTTTTTTTATTTGCTATGTTGGATCCTTTTCATATGTGGAGTCATGTTGTTGGCAATGGCTGGTAGGAGTGATGGTTTGTTGGATTCGCTAGCTTCTTGGTAAGGATACCTTGTGCCCTGTTGAGGTCTATTTTTTCTTCATTTTTGTTTATTGGTGCAATTTACTTGGACACCCTTTCCTCTGTGATTGTCATCCTTTTGGTGGGAAATTCAATTTCATTTTTTGAGATGGATGGATGCTATTTTCATTATTTCTCGAACCCTTTTTGGGTGAGTTTGTGCTTTTCAAGTTTGTTTCTTTTGGGCCCTTATTAAAAGAGATTGTATTTTTCATCATATTGAAGTGGTGTAGGTTTCTATGTTTGTATTTGATCTGTGTTTGTATTTGATCAATTTGTAAAAGTTTTGGGATTCCTTTCAAAACAATTTTTTGTTGTTTTGGGAGATTTGCTAGGGTTGGTATTATTTCGTTATATTTTGGTCTTATAATTTTCTATTATATTTGGTTTTAGTTGTGGATTCACACTCAAATTTGGCTTGCAGTTGAAAATCTTGATGTATTTATAAAAGGTTTTGGAGACCCTTTTAAAACCCCTTTTGTAAAATATTTGGAACCTTTCAAAACCCCTTCATCCACCAAATAATATATATATATATATATATATATATATATATATATATATATATATATATATATATATATATATATATATATATATATATATATATATATATATATATATATATATATATTTGAAATTTAACCAAAGTTGAAGTTTATAAAATTTCTCCTATACAAAAACAAAAGAAAATGTCCATCTACAAAATTAATAATTTTCACACTAAATATTGTCAATAAATATATGATTTTCCATATAAATATTAAATATATTTTAAAAATTATGAAATTAAAAATAATTCATCTATATTAAATATATTTTCAAAATTTTAAAAATTTAACTATTTAAATTGTACTATTTTTTTTTAGACAAAACGAGGTTTATTTATAATACATTTTTCTTCTTGGTAGTGTGATAAGTCCCAATAACCTTCACAAGGATCCCAACTACTCTTATCAATAAGAATTAACACACATAGCCCCAACACACATATACTATGGTTTGAAACTTGAACCTCTGAAAAATAGTGGAACCTCTCCCAAGCACATTTATAATACACTTTTTTATACATAGATAGATATATATTATTTAAAAAAATTCAAAAAACCTACAAAAATATATGTATGAAGTCCTAAAACAATTACTAACTTATTTTTAATACATACTTCATAAATTATTAGGTCTAAGATAACATCAACTGGAAATATTTGCTTGATGTGGTCTACGGGCAAGGACGCCATTATTTTTTATGTGTTCTACGGCCAAGGACGCCATTAATGATGATGCAGATATGTATATCTATAAGAAATATTTACTCAATTAAAAAAACATCAACTGTAAATAAAATAATTAATTAAGGTATTTAAAATAATTAATACATTCCTTTATTAAATAATTTAAAATAATTAATTTTATATAAACATTGAAGATTTATTTTATTTATTTATTAAAAATTTATAATTGTTCACAACATTTTCCTTCTTCTATATTGCTTATTATCCATTTCTATATTTATATGCTCTACAATATTATTATTTTATATATTAAAAATATTTCAAAATCTACCTCAATATTAAATCATTTAAAAATTTGAATACATATAACTAATACATTAAAAATAAATTTATTTATAAAAATAAAATATTAAAATACTTCTCTATTACTATAACACATTAATATTTTGTCCACATACATAAACATATCATATAAAACTTAACTTTATTTTTATTTATTTTTATTTGAAAAAATTATATTTATATAAAAAAAATTCATGTGCAAAAAATAAAATTCTGTGATAAATTTTTGGATTTATTTCCTGAAGATCCAAGTTCAAATTTCCATATAAAGGAATTGGGACTCTCGTAAAAACTCATGTAAACTTAAATTTTATAAGGTGGCATTAGCTCACCCGATTAGAAACTCGTGTAAACTTAAATTTTATAAGGTGACATTAGCTCAACTGATTAGATTCTTCAATATTTCGAAAAGGATACCAAATTCAAATCTATACATTAATAATAATCAAACTTTATTGTAATACCACTATGTAATAATGATATAATACAAATAAAACCTATTTAATAATCTATTCAAAATTTAAATAAATATCCTACACTCTCTAATATCAAATCATATAAAATTTGGGTCTATCTTTATCTTTATCCTACACTCTCAAAAGTGATGCAGTTTTGAGCTTTGCCCCCGGGACCTCCATAATAAACAAAATTGCCCCAATTTGGATCTGTGCTTTTCCCAATTTTCGCATCATAACAATTTGGATTGTCGGCAAACTCATTGACTTGCAAACCTTCTGTTATGGGACCACTCTGATCATAGACCTGCATATGATTGATGTGAGCAGCCTTGCTGAAGCCTTCATCAGGGAAGTGCCCACTGCCCATCTCTGTTCTTGAATGTGGGCTTCCTGAACCATTACTCAAATATGTCACTCCCCCTCCAATGTGCACTATGCTGGCATTTGTGGCCATTTTATCAAATATAGATGCAGGGTAGTAACCCATTAGATGTTGTATTAGGTACACAGCCCATACTTTAATGTTATCTCTAACTTCCTGTCATCAAAAAAAACTCAGTTTTATGAATGGTGTCTCACACTGATACTTTTAGAATTAAAAATATGGTATCTTTGAAACCGTAAATTATTTTAACAAATAAACAAAAATGGTATTTTGAAATGTCTAATGAATTTATATGTTTTTGCTTTTATGCACATAATATATATATGAATATAAATTATAAATAACAGATGCACTTGAGAGAAGTGTGGCTTACAAGATTTATAGTTACGTTGATAACATATTGTGTTCCACCGTAAATGGATGGATATTTAAAAGTGGTATCGATAGGGTATGGTGCATCTTTTGCCATTTTAAAGACACCGCAATCTAGGTTGAAGCAACCTTGTTTGAACTGATTGTTCTGTAACAGGAAAGTGTTACGTAAGTGGTATGAACCGATTTGAGGCATCCTTGCAAAATATTTATTGTGTGAATATAAATACATGCAACTAAATTTTTTATAGAGGAATGGATAGCATCTTTACCACAAATTGCACATAAAATCTGGGTTTCTCATTGTCGGCTTTTACCTGTAGTCATCACATCATATAATGTTAGAAATTTACAATTTATCTCCATTCTTCAATCATTAAATATATTCTATTCATAATCAAAACTTTAAATTTTGAAAGTCAAAATTTAAAGATTTTAATTTATTTTGCTATCACTAAAAATAAAAGATTTGAAATTAAAAGGATATATTAATAAATGGAATAATAGTTGAAAATTAAAAGATTTCAATTGTTTATAGTTTTGTCTAAGACCTTATAATTACTTTAAAAATTAAAACATAATTATCATTAAGTAAGTAGAAATTTAATATATTTAAAGTTTGTATTAAATCTTACACTTTATTAAAATATATTTTTTGTTTTTGATTGAGTTTATCTACCTTACAGGCTCGCCCAAATCCTGGTTTGAAACTTGAATCTCCCAAAAAAAAAAAAAAAAAAACTAAAACCTAAACTTTTGAGCTATCCTCCGAAACTAATAAAATATCAAAATTTAGACATTGCAGGTAATCACGTTGAGTAATATTTAAACATTTCAAGATGTACTATAGTTACTATTAACATCAAACATCAAATATATTTACCTGATAGAAAAAGGGTGGCAGAATCGAATAATTGGGCTGCGTTAAACCTCTAATATAAAATTTCAAACATAACATTTAACTGTAAAAGCAAGCCTAAACCTATAAAATCACAGGAATCCATTTTGGGATCAGAGCCCTTACAATCCAACCAGCCTCCACTGATTCCTTATAGTCAGCTACCTTCACTTTACTGAAACTTGAAAGCCCATCAGATACATTCACATGCGGTTGCCACACATTGATCACCGCCTCTGCTTTCACAATGCCGTCGGTGGGGGGTTCCAATATGGCGCCAGCGAACTTTAAAACATAACCAAAACATCAGAATGCTTCTAGTCTAAAATATTTAAGAGAAAATTTCTATCAATAGGTCAATGGATTGAAAATCACAATCTTTTCTTAAAATTTGTTACTAGTCTAGAGGGGATTTAAACCCACTCACCGTTCCCCAAAAAGGATTAGTCTGGAACAATAAAGGAAAGCTATATAAAAGTAAACTTTTCTTAAATCATTACAAATGAGTAAAACTGGATAGAAAGCTATAAGCCATAAGAATGAGAATGGAAGACGCACCTCAGTTACAGTGCGCACTGCGTTGTTTTCACCCATAAATGTGAAAACAAAGAAGAAAAAACTAGATATGAAAAAAAGCTTCACAGAAGCCATGGCTATGTAAAAGGTGTTAACGGGAGAAGACTACAGAGTTGGCGTGGGTTAAAATTTTATAAATAGTTATCATTTGTATAATTATATTAATGTATAACTGAATTCAAAGTTTGACTCCTATAAAATAGGATAATATATTATAAA
Organism: Wollemia nobilis; assembly: GCA_028583015.1. NCBI lineage: Eukaryota > Viridiplantae > Streptophyta > Pinopsida > Araucariales > Araucariaceae > Wollemia > Wollemia nobilis. Next base: position 5,781,693 of record JAQPPZ010016858.1, on the reverse strand, counting down.
CATTTAAATAATTATATAATATGTAGGAATGTTATACTATATTTAATTTTAATAATTTTAAATAATTATAAATAGTTATTATTTGATTCATTATATTACTATATAATTAGATTTAAGGTTTGAATAAAAGAATAGGATGATATATTATAAATATTTAATTAATAAGATGTTAAAATATTTTATTGTAATAATTTTGATATAAAATCTAATAAATAATATTATAATAATTTTAATATATAATTTAAATTTATTAAAATAATTTTTTTAAATTAAATAAATAAAGTGCAAATATTAGTAATAATATACAGTTTACGAGAACTGTTTTTTCAAAAAAACACATTTAAATGAAACAATTCTCTAAAAAGAAGGGGAATTTGGATGTCCTTTATTAAATAAAGGATATTTTGCATACCCAAAAAAATCGGACAATACAATGCCATGCCAACTGTGTTAGAAATATTTACTCTGTTTGTTTGTTCATGGGATTGATAAGAGCTCCTTTTTTTTCGAGGAGAAATGAGTAATGATATATTAACTTAATGATTGACTCCATCATGAACCATTTCTATAGGAACCATTCCAAGAATTGGTCCGATTCAGCAGATTTGAACGGTCTGAAGCTCGATTATTTTGCCTTTTACTCAGCGGATTCCAATCAAGATTAATTCGTTAGATCTTTCTTAATCAAAACCGAGAGTGTAAAAATAGTGATGACGAGGAAATAACTAGATGGAGGTTTTATATATATTGCCAAGTCTTTTCAATTAAAAAGCAAATGGCTCGAAATTTAGGGAGACGGCTGTTGGTGACAGGCTAAGTTGGTATAGTCAAAATGAAAAATTCAAAGGTGGTATTGCTGGCAGATTTTGTACTGCATTTGTGGGATTTCAGTTTAGATTTCTAAAACGTGGGATAGGGCGGGTCAAATGTTTTTTTTACTTTTTAACTCAGTATTGCACCTCTAAGTAAAATGCTTAAAATTTGAATGATAAAGAGGTAAGGTTGCATATAAAATTATGATAAGAATTTAGATTTTTTTTTTAAGATAATGTTGCATATAAACTTCTATAACTTAATGAATGTAATAATTATTGATATAATTAACATAACTAACAATTTAATAAACCTTAAATACTTTTTTATTAAATTCAATTTTCCGTTTACTTTCTTTTCTCATATAAAAATTTAGTTAATATATATCGTTCAAAATAAAACTTCAAGTTGAAAATATTAAAAATATGTATATTCTTTGAAGGTAATGTGGTGGAGTTACGATCGACAGCATAAAACATCGACCTCAACAAAATATATTTCTAATTGGGCTTTCCAATGCTTGACCTGAAATATAATATTTGTGGTTGGGTTTTTCGCTTAATTGAATATTACCAATAAAGATGAGCATAATTCAATATTTGCTTTCTAACCCAAATAAATAAATAAATAATTTAAATTATATTAAAATAAAGATCATTTATAAGTTGGGATTAAACTTTTTTTAGTTTTAGCTAATAATATAAGGTTTGTTTACAACAGTAAAAAAAAGATATGTATTAAAGCCAAATATTTTAAATCATGGTAACAATAACCCAAAAATTAGAGGAGTAGAGCAGCGATGAGCGGGAAGGTAGCGGCGGGAGGGCACGGGAGCGGGAGCGCCAACACTGTGAACCTGGGCACCGGCAAGTTGGAGGGCCACAGCAAGGCGGAGGGAGGGCAGTCAAAGAATGGAGGCTCGACGGAGTTACCCGAAGATGGAGGCAGACGCGGGAAGGATCCGCCTGACAAAGGGAGAGACTGCCAATAGAAATCGTATGCAGAGGCAGCGGCTTTTGAAACCCCAAATGGTATTTTCACTAAGGACCTCTTTCCGTTTGGGGATGAACTGGACATCCCGGAGGAAATCCTATCAAGTTTCGTCGAATTTGAAAAATTTGCCCTAATCGGGAAGCTTATTGGAGGGCGTCCCGATATGGAGACCATCCGCAGGTGGGCGGCAGGAAAATGGCGGACCTCGGGTCATATGGAGTTGGCTGCCCTATCCCGGGGTTTTTTCGCAATTAGGCTGAATAATGCGGAGGATTACTGTAAAATTTTGGCTGGGGGCCCTTGGTTTCTGGGACGCAGGAGTCTCTTTCTCAGGAAGTGGGGGATGGATTTTAACCCCGAAACCTAGAGTATTAATATTGCCCCAATATGGGTTAGGCTGCCGAACCTTCCCCTTTTTTGCTAGCATGAAAATGTTATCAGGGGTATCGCCCGTTCCATTGGTGAGTTGGTCACCATTGACCCTCCCACTCGGGCCCGAACCAGATTTGTCCAAGCTCGCTTCTGTGTCCTGGCGGATTTGGAGGTGAACCTTCCATCCTCCATCACTCTTCGATCTGGAGGCTTCATTCTTCATAATCAAGTCATTAACTACGAAAATAGATTGGCCTTTTGCCCCCGGTATAGTTCCCAGGGGCATCTTCGGTCAAATTATCCTCTTCAAAAGCCGAGGATGAAGGGTGGGGCTTCTGGAAACCCCTCGAAGCAAGAAGGAAAACAATCGAAACACCCTGTAGCGATAGTGCCTGAGTCTCTAGATCCTTTTGGGGTTCTCCCCGAGTCGGACGTCGTTCTGTGCAATGCAAGTTCCCAACCAGAACCTCAAGTGGAAAAGGATCAGTCTCCTTCCCGTATGTCTGCTCAAGCTGATTCCCCTATTTTTCAAAACCAGAAACCTCTTGAGTCCCTGTTGGAAGAGTATCTGCTGGGCAAGAGGGACGAACAACATGGCAACATTAGTCCACGAAACACTAGAAGCTGGAAGCAAGGGGTGGATTTCGACTGTAAAAGAAAACAGGGGCAACCTCCTAACAAAGAAAGAAGGGATAAGGAAACGACAGCAGCCATTGCAAATGGATCCCAGCGGTTGCTTTTTCAAGAAAATTTTGACTCCCTGGTGGGTGATTCGCCTGTCCCAAAACCTCCCATCCAGCAAGGAAAGGGAGGCAAGAAAGTCTTTAAAATGTCCAGATGAAAATCCTCTCATGGAATGTGAGAGGTCTTAACGAAGCGTCCAAACGTAGGGTGGTGGCCGATCTCCGAAAGAAGTCTAACCCATCCATCCTCATTTTGCAGGAGACTAAGTTTGATGCCTCTGCCTCTGTCAAGGTTGCCAGGGCCATTTGGGCCAAGGCCAAATTCCTTTCTAGCCCTGCAATAGGTTCTGCAGGTGGTCTCATGGTGTTGTGGGACTCTGACAAGGTCGAGGGTAGTCTTCTATCGGCTTCCAACAGGACTATCAATGTCCTGTTTCACTCCAAGGTTGATAATTTTTCATGGATTTTGACCAATGTTTATGCCTCGAACTCTACTTTGGAGTGAGCTGAGTTGTGGAAAACCATCTCTCTGATGAGGGAAAGTTTTAGTGACTTCCCGTGGGTTGTGGGAGGGGATTTCAATTGCCCTCTTCATCCCTATGAAAAGAAGGGAGGCACTGAGTTGGCCAGCCGTAGCATGGAGGATTTCAAAGATTTTATTTCATCCAATAATTTGCTAGACATCGAACTTAAAGGGGCATACTTCACCTGGAGCAACAGGAGGATTGTGAGCAATCTCATCCAGGTCAAGCTCGATCGGTTCCTCATTTCCCACGAAGCTATTCGCTTCCTTGGCATTGCAACTCTCTCAACTTTGCCAAGAATCGGGTCGAACCATAATCCCATTTTGTTAGAGGCCACTAGCGGGCCTAGGTTTAAGATCCCTTTTAGATTTGAGTCCATGTGGATTTCCCACAAGGATTTCAAACAGTTGGTTTTGGAATGGTGGCAGGTGACGATGGTTGGTTTAGCGTCCAAAAGACTGGCCCTAAAACTTAATATGATTAAAAAGAACTTAAAGGTGTGGAATAAGGAGGTTTTTGGCAACATTTTTGAGTCTAAAAGGTCCATCTCTAAGTGCTTGAAGAGTTTAGAGGAAAATATGGAGGTTGAAGGGTATTCTAAAGGCCTCAGAGAGGAGGAACGAAGCCTCCTAGTGGACTATCATTCCATTCTTGCCAGTGAGGAAACATTTTGGCATTAGAAGTCCAGGGATCTCTGGCTGAAGAGCGGTGATTCAAATTCAAAGTTTTTCCATGCGTCTACCATGAGACACAAGGGGGCCAACAAGATCAGACAGGTGCTGTGTAAGGATGGGCGCACTACCAGGGAGATTGAGGAAATTCGAAGCGAAGCAGTCGATTTCTTCCAGGATTTGCTGGGTGTTCCTCCTGATAGCGTCCTCCAAGTTCAGAAATCCTTGCTTGCTAATTTCCCTACCAAGGTCCCCCATGAGGCAAGTATTAAACTTCTGGAACCTTTTTCCCATTTCAAGATTAAGGATGCTCTTTTTTCCATACAACCAGATAAGGCCCTCGGGCCTGATGGGTTCCCCCCTGATTCTTTCAAATTATGTGGGATGTTGTGGGGCCTAATGTCTGCGAGGCTATCTTAGAAATCTAAGCATCAAGATCCATCCATCCGAAGCTCAAATCTACCTTCCTAGCTCTCATTCCTAAGTCGCCCGCCTGCAAAAGTTTTTCTGACTATCGTCCCATAAGCCTCTGCAATGTTTTCTACAAGATTCTTACCAAGACCATTGCCAATCGTCTGAGATCCCTCCTCACCTCTTTGGTAGGTTCAGCTCAGGGGAGCATCGTTAAGGGTAGAAACATTCTTGACGACATCATTACTATTCATGAAACCCTCCATACTGCCCAATGTTCCAAGAATGCTATGCTTTTCCTTAAACTAGACATGAATAAAGCTTTTGACACAGTGGACAGGAGGTTCCTCTGTGCTGTCCTTTACAAGTTGGGCTTCCATCATCACTGGATTGACCTTGTGAATAATTGCATTTCCACTCTGTCCTTTTTTGTGTTGATCAACAGGTCCTCCATTGGATTCTTCCAAAATGCTCGCAGCCTCAGACAAGGTGATCCTTTGTCTCCTATTTTATTCATTCTTTTGAGAGAGGTCCTTATCTGGTCTTTGAGTGAAGCCCTCCATCGAAGCAAGATTTCTAGCATTCTGCCTACTTCTAGAGTTGATCTTGTCACTCACCAACAGTTTGTGGATGACACGCTCATATCCACTGGAGCGTCTGTCACTCAGGCCAAATCTATCAAGCGCATTCTATCCCAGTATGAGAAGGCTTCTAGCCAAAAAGTTAATTATTTGAAGAGAAAAATTTATTTTGTTAATACCCCTTTGTGTAGGAAAATTTGCATTGCCAGAATCCTCGAATGCACTATTGATTCCCTGCCTGCAACTTATTTGGGGTTGCTGCTAGTTTGCAATGGGCGAGGCGATGGGAACATCTGGAATTCGATTTTGGAACGACTTCATAAGAAACTCAACACTTGGAAAGGCAAATTGCTATCTCAAGCTGGGAAGGCAACCCTCACCAAAGCCTGTCTTCAAGGAATTCCCACCTATTTCATGTCTATTTTCATGCTTCCTGTGTTTATCCATTCCAAAATCAAGCAGATTCAAAGGAATTTTCTCTGGTCCGGCAGTGAAGAAAAATCCAGAATTCCTCTGGTGGCGTGGGATAAGGTTTGCCTTCAAAAGGACCAAGGGGGCATGGGATTGAGAAGATCCAGGCTCATGAACATTGCCTTAATTGCCAAACATGCTTGGAGAATTCTTATTAATGCATCGGCGGAATGGGTCAATATAGTTAAAAGAAAGTATCTTGGGGAAAATTCTCTCCTGGAAGCTGAGTCTCCTCATGAAGTTTTGGCTTTCTGGAAGACGGTGCTTCAGGGCCATTCGATGATTAACAGGGGTGCTCGTTGGATCTTGGGGGATGGATCCACGATCCTTTTTTGGAGATACGGGTGGGCTACAGATGAAGCTCTCGCTGTAAATCAGAACTTGGCTGGCTTGAGGGCCCAGATTGATCCAAACAGTCATCTCAAGGTTTCGGATTGCATTGATCGGAGTTCCCTTCCCCCTTGGTGGAAACTTTTGACGGTGGATGGGTTTGATAATGAGGTGAATTTCTTGTACAGTGTCCTCCAATCTGTGTTAATTCCTTCGGTCATAAGAGACGACAGAATTATTTGGAGAAACTTGCAGGATGGGCAATTTTTTGTTAAGTTCGCTTATGATATTCTGTCGTGTGAGGCTATTGTGGACCCTCGATGGAAAGCAATTTTGAGGCAATGGATTATTCCTAAGATAAATTACTTTTCTTGGATTGCCTTTTATAACAAAGCCCTTACCATAGACAATCTCCACAAGAGAGGCCTTGCAATTCCCAACAGGTGCTATCTTTGCTTAGCTGACTGTGAAACATCCGATCACTTATTTTTGCATTGCCCCTTTTCCCATTCGGTCCTAAGATGTGTGTTGTCTTCCTTACAAGTACTCTGGTGCTCCCCTCACTCCATTAAAGATGCCTTCCTCCAATGGCCCAAGCCCTTTAAGAATTCTAAGCTCCAATTCCTTTGTGAGGCTGCCTTTCACCATTCCATCTGGCAAATTTGGTGTAATGCTACAGTCTTCGACAAGATCCCTAGAATGGCTCCCTCTATTGCCCAGCGGGCCTTATCATTTGTTGTCAAGAATTCAAAAACTATTCCCAGCTCCCGCCCTCACAATCCTTGGGAGGCAATTATTTTCAAAAGACTGGACCTTGGCTCCTCTTCCAGAGTTGACTTAGTGAATGGCCGCAGGGAGGTCACTTGGACCAAACCTCCTTTGGGGTGGATCAAACTTAATTTTGACGGGGCTGTTAAAAGCAACCCGAGGCCCGCTGGTTTCGAGGGGCTTGTCAGGGACCATAATGGGAAGCTGATCCTGACCTACTATGAAAATCTAGGCCCTCAGACCAATCATTTTGCCAAAGCTCGTGGTGTGTTGAAAGGGTTGCAGGTCATATCGAATGATCCTAGGCATTTAATTATTGAAGGCGATTCTCTAAACGTTATCAACTACCTTCATGGCTCCAAAGACCCATCGTGGCGGGTCCTGAATATCATCCTTGAGGCTAGGATGCTCCTCTCTCGGTGCGCCAGGTGGGAGGTGGGGCACATTTACAGAGAAGGTAACCGGGTGGCGGATCACTTGGCCAACAAAGGATTGATGACCATGTGCCCAATTTTTTGGTGTTCTCATTTCCCAATCGAGCTGGATAGTTTTGCCAAGGCAGATATTCCCTCATAATGAAGAATTTGTATCATAGGTCTTCTCCCAAAGTTTGTTGATATATTATCTTTGGCTATTATTCTGTTTTAATGTATTTCAAGATCAAGATTTCTAGGACTGTCCGCATCTTCTAGGGCCCTCGGGCATTTTGTATTTCCCTGTATTTTTTATGAACTGCTCTATTTACCCAGCCATCCGGCATGAAATATATTTTAGCAAGGCTGATTTTGTACATAAGGTTTTGGGATCCTTTATAAAAACCCACAATTAATCTATTATTATAATTACCAAAAAAAAAAATTTAAATCACATGTTTACAATGGTTGTTCAAATCAACTAAACACTTGATTTGATCACCAACTTTCCTAATACTGTCATCCTCAATAGTGATGCCAATGTGCCACTGAATTCCTACCTCCTTCTTAGTACCTATCTTAGCAAGGAAGTCTGCCACTTTATTTAGATCTCTACTGACATAAAATCGAATCACATCATCTAATTCCATCCATAGTTCCTTAATTTTAGTGACAAGATCCTCAACCTTCATGTCTTCAAAGAAAAAATCTTCATTAAATCTAGAGCTCCTATCAATGTTTGACAATGTGATTCTATGATTATCCTTCTCTAACCTAGTCTTACTGCCTAGATAGAAGCAAATTTGATAGCTAAGAATTTTGCTTCATTGTTCGTGGCCCTACCTAGACCTTGTAGTTCCCAACAGAGCATTTTTCCAAAAGATTCCAGTAGACAACTCCAAATCCAACTCTACCCAAATTTCCTTTTGTAACTCCATCAATATTAATTTTAATACAACCTTATAGAGGTGATTTTCAACTAGCTCTATTATGCTCCTCTTGCACTTTGACTTCATTCTCCATCATCTCTATATCAGTCTGAATTCTCTCATTAGCATACACTTCCACAGTTTTCATGAGTTTGCTTCAAATGAAATACCAAACCCCATCTAAGGATGAAAAAATTTCTCAAAAATTTCTATCATTTCTTTCCAACCACACTTGCCACCAAATGAAGTTTAATCCAAGCCTCCAACCGATACAAAGAGCTTTAGATTTTAATCTACCCCTCTTCCATCTCTTTCAAATATTAATGTGATTCAAATCACCATTGATTTGAATTTTATAAGATAAAAACCATTGCTATTAATAATAATAATAATAATAATAATGGTCCCAGGGGGATAGCACAATGATTTGGGCTTTGGTTCTTCTTCGGGAGGTCCAAGGTTCAAACCGAAATATGGGCGAGTGTGTTATGTTAGAATTGTAGAAGAAGAAGATTATGCAAAATAATACATACTTGTTCTTATACCAATTATTGGATCTATAGGGAAAGGAAAACTGTGCACAACAATAAAAAACTAGAAAACATAAATCCAAGAACACATATTGCTCAAAATATTACTACAAAACACAACACATAAATTTTTTCTACAAAATATTTATATTCAATAGCCTCATATAAGCTTTTTTGGCATCACATTCCACATAATATAATTTCAACTATAGATGATGTTGTTGCACCATTGAACAAACCATTCTCATTGTTTCATACAACTGTGTATGATCCACTCTAGTAGGATTAGATGGATAATTGTTGAGGAATACACCAATATATATGAATTACAATACTTCAGGTTGTGCTCAACATGCATATTGGATTGCCATGCAAAATACCAATGGCAATATATTATTGACACACTATAGCCAATCTATGATAGGAATAACCAAATATAAATTATCAAATACTTTAAAAATTATGAGCACTGCAGAATATTTTTTCAGTCATTACATTTAGCATTAATTCCTTCATTCTCCCCCTTAATTCTTAATGCTTCAAAAAAACTTCTCTGTAGCTTGCTATTCCATGCTTCAACTCTTCAACTTGCTACTACTTACATACTTGTGCTACTATACATTCACACTCATATAAACTAGAAGTGTTCGTATGGTAACCTTCTCATATTACTGAACGGCATGGATAACCAATCACTGTAACTTCTAGGTGTAATAGAGTAGATTACTACTTACAAGGTTCATTGTGTTGCATCAACATCAATTCTTCATCTATTTTATTTTACATCAAACTTTCATTCAATAATTCAAATCATTCCCCCTTTCTTATTTGGTGATACTCTCCTCATCACTTACCTTTTGGAAATACTCATGTGTGTGACTTTACTTCTACCACTCATAACTTTCATCCAATAGTTCTCATCACTCCTTCTTTCTCCTTTGGGAGTATGCTAAGAAAGGCTATTGTTGCTTCTTGTAACCATATTCAACTGCTCTATTTTAATGCTATTGCTACTAAAACTACTTTTCTTTCACTTGTGAGTTTCTCTATCTTCTCCACTTTCTCTACTATAGGATTTTCTATCTTCTCCTCACATCGCATGCTTCTCTATCTTCTCACAAAAAAATCTTGCTCTAATTTCTATTGATACTTTTCTTCTACTCTTCTTTTTCTTTGTTTACTTTAGCTTCCATACCCTGTTAAAAGTATGAAGCAACTAGGACTCAAATCTAGGACCTCCATCTCTTGAGGTTGCTCCATCGATGAGCTTCTAGCTCCTCCTTAAACCAGCCTACGATTCAAATGTAGGAGTCTTATTCATTGCTCCAACATTCTCCCTAAGCCACATTGCAAGTGCTTGGGACTCCTAGCTTCAACACCAAATTTGAGCTTATTCATTGCTCCAACATTTCCCCTAAGCAAAATTGTCTTCATTCTCTATGTGTCACTATCTCTATGCCTTAGCAACTTTTGATCATGCTTGGTTTTCTTTTGTATAAACCATACAACATTCCTTTTATCTTATTTCAATCATTCATATCTATCCTTTTATCAATCTACATTCTTGCCCTTTTTTGTAGATAAAACATGTGTGAATGGCTATGTCCAAATAATTTACAAGAATAGAGATTCCAACATTTCTCTATCCTATGATAATATTTACCACAATGCTCACATCTATTTTTTATCACCAATTTGCTATCACTATTACCTGTTATAAATTTTGTGTTTGATAAATTTTGGTTCACCTATCCTGTGTACCCAAGACCTTCATATTTTGGTCCTATTAATGGTACAAATAGTTCTTTCATGCATTTTTCATGATTTCCCAAATCATTTTTTTTTGTAGCCTAATTTTTGTAGCAATTTGGAACCAATTCCCTTAGTGTGCTTCTCATAATGGTGAAAATAATCATCAAATTTCTCAATATAAATTTGAACATCACTATTCCTCTCATCATTTGAGTCTATATCCTCATCAATTATGGTAGCATAGGCTCTCTCTGAACAATCACAAACTATGTTCAAGTCATTTGCATCACAACATGCATCTTTTCCCTACTCACAAATATCATTAGTATCACAATATTCATCTATCATCATGGGCTTCAAATCATTTGTGTCACAAAAGGTATCTTTTTTCCAAGGCTTGTTTCACATATATCACAAAAGGCATATTTCTTCAAAGGCATCTTTCAAAACTTTGAGAGTAATTATTCCCTTGTATATTATTTTCAACAAGAAGAGACATATAGTGACAATTTTTTCGTGGCATTCATTATCATCATTAAGAACTTATTGTATGCATTGTTGAAGTAATAAAATTTTACTGTTTTTACTTCTTTAAGAATGGGTAGTATATCTCTCATAGATTCTATAATTTTACAAAATAATTTAAAGGATTTATAGAGGAAACATAACATTTTATGAAACATGAAGAAGGTGCTTGATGAAACCTCAAGCTGTCTAGTTAAGAAAATAACAATATATTTTCAAAATTACTCTAAACAAAGCTTTAGTTTTTCTATGTATGATATTATTGGTGTGGATAGGATTTGAATGATCTTTTTTAGATTAAATATTGTGTTTAGCCCTAGCAGGCCAATAGAAATTGTTAGTGCTACCAAAGGGAATGCATGCGGTAATGGCTCTAATAAAGCATCTAAGGAAATTTATCCTAAAAGTGGTCCATGAGGTAATTCTTTATTATTTGATGCAATTCTTCCTTTACCTAATTTTGAAAATGCATGCAAATGGTTAGGGTTATTTACCCTAGTTGTCTATTTACTGGTTGTATCCCCAACGAATTTTCCCTTCAGTCTTGGGTGAACACAACTTGGACTCCTAATAAAATCAAGTTAGTAATGATTCAAAACCTTATGAAGGGATTTTTTGTTATTTTATAACCAAACCCTTTTCTTAAATGATTGTTGGTATTTATTTATTTTTTTTATTTTTTATTTTTTTAACATTATGGAATCAGTAGCCACCACGAATCCGGGCAGGTTTTCCAAATTTTATGGCCACCATAGTATTCTATTTTTTCCACCCTAGAAGCTTCCACATAGATATTCACACAGTCTTCCCCTATAATTTCCATGCCACAATCATTTTGAACCTTTTACACTGCTAAAAGCACCAAGAAAGGGACAAACATTCAGTCTGGCAAGGCCTGAGATTTGAAACTTGGACCTCTGCCTCCCTTATAGTGTTTGGATGAACCAATTGGTCCACGCCTTGGACTTGATTGTTGGTATTTATAACCAACCCTTTTTCTTAATTGAGTGTTGGTATTTATTGTTCACTCACTTGCAAAGTCGTATGTAACATATATGAAGGTGTATTTTGGTCATAACATTTACAACACTTCTCTGATTGACCTCTAGATATGCTCTTTGGAAGCATCCGTGAACTACCTATCTAATGGTACCACTTAGAGCACCAGAGCACTTGAATTTTGGATTTTACAACTAATTTTATATCATTCTAAATATTTCTTTTTTTACTGACCTAACTTTTTGTGTTAACCTCCATTTCCTAAGAAACCAATATAGAAATATGCCCATCGAAACCAGATTTCTAAAGGTACTAGTTTTTTCCAGTTTGGCCTAGTAACAAAGAAGTTACGACCTTTTAAAGATGACTCTATAAGCAATTTTGAGCAACGTCGAAGTACTCATACATTCTAGTACTTCAAATTTATATAATTTGGCCATAACTTTAGCATCGATTGTCCATTTTGAGTGATTAAAAAGCATTAAGAAGCTCCTTTTGAGATGCACATCATGGAGCCATCCACATTCACTTAAATTCAATGGATTTTTTCCAAAAGTTAAAAATACAAACCTTACTTCATGTGTCCTCCATACTCTATTCTAGCAATTGTTGATTGCTTCAAAGCAAGGATTTTACCTATATCTCATCCCATACGTCCTATAGATGATATTTTAGTTGGTCTCCTAATCAAGACCTCCCCAATTGAAGGATTTTGGTCCCTCAAAAATATCTTTAATCAAATAAATATATTTTTTCTCTGCTTGCTTCTTGGGTATCCACTTTACCTTGCTTAGCATTTTCCACTTAGAACATAACATACATAATTATTCATGTACTTGACTTTTTATCCATATTTTCCTAACCATAATTAAATATTTTACTACCTCTTCAAACTTATTTGAGGCTAAATCATCCACCTTAGTCAATATTGTAGCATATTCTCTCTCATCCAACAAAGAGGGCTCAAACAACTTCGATCTTTCCACATTGACAATATAGTACATTTACATTTAACTTGGTAGTTCGAGTTGGAAGGCATTTGGCCCAATCTAGCCTAAATTTATAAATGACCCATATCTGATAGAATTTAATTTCTTATCTTCTTAATTTAGTCGTTCCTTGCATAAATACAGCCATTAAAGATCTCCCACTTTTAAATCATGAGATACCCTGTGTTTGTGATAGTATTCCTGATAGTTATGCTAAGTTTACTTTAATTATTTTCTCTATTTTTTGTTGTATCAACTAAATACTCTGAATGAAATTCAATGTTTTCTATCCTTCTAGCTTTGATCTACTTGGATCATGCCCACTCTCAAAGGTTCTATCAAAATGTGAATGAGGTAGAAACCCATAACACACCACAAATGGTGTTAATCATGTAGGTGAATGTATTACTTGGTTGTAGTATTATTATTCATATGTTAGACTATCATTCCATGTATTTTGATTTTGTTTATTATAGCCCCTCAACAAGTGCACAATTGTCATATTGACCATCTCTATTTGTCCATCCATTTGTGGATGAAATATTATTAATTTCTTCATCTTGGTGTCCAACATTCCCCATAATTCTAGCTAAAACTTACTTAGAAATTAAGTATCTCTATTTGAAATGATACTCGACAATCCAAATGGAAGAAAATTATGTTCAAAAAATAGTTTGGCTATACCTTCTATTGTAATAGATTTATTACAAGGCACAAAAACTGCCACTTTAGTAAATCTATCCACTATAAAAAATATATAATAATTACCTCTTCGAATTGTTGGAAATCCACCCAAGTAGTCTGTTGAAGTGTTATCGCATGACTTATTAGGAACTAATAAAGGTGTGTACAATCCCAATTTGTAGTTGTTTGGTTTACTTGTGCTATAATTTGCACATCCATAGATATAGTTAGACACATCATTCTACATATTGGACCAAAAAATATATCATTGTAGGCTAGCTACTATTTTTTGCACATAAAAATGACCAACAACTAGTGGTGTGTGAGCTTCCCTTATCAATTATAAGCATTTATCTTCCTTGGGTACTTATATTTCTGCCCCTTTGAATAGCAAGTCAATTTCCAAATAAAAATCCTCATTGGATTTTTCCTACACTCCATTTTTCACCTCATCCGACTCAATTATATATTACCTATACAATCCAATATTAGGTAGAGGTGAATCAGGTAAGAGTTGACTTTCATGCTCCACTACTCTCTTTTGTGGTAAGCCTTTTGTTTCTTCCATCAGTTGGCTAAATGTTTGTAGTAATATCTCTAATTCCTTATTCTTTTGAGGAGTACAATTGGATTCTTCAACCTCCTATTGATTTACACATAACCATTCATACCTCTTATCATCAATAGCATGAAGCTCTTGCTTACATTCACCAAATTCTTGGCCTGCTTATCACAAGCTGAAATTTATTTTCCAACCTATTGGGATTAATAGAATATGTTATTCCACCTTTATTTAACTCCAAAAAAATGTGCTTCCACTTAAACAAATTATCTCTTTCCCAAAAATATGGGCTACCAACATTATTTGGCAAATATCAAGAGATACTAAATCACAAGTAGTTACATCATGGAATTTATTTTTGATAGAAAATTGCAAAGTACATTGCTTGGTAACCTATAGATCCACATCCTTGTACACCCATACCAATGAGTATGGTTTTGGATTTTCCATAGTATTCAATCCTAGTTGCTTCACTAGATCCTCAAAAACTAAATTCCTTTGGGATCCACTATCAAACAATGCTATAATTTTTGTCCTTTACACTTATTTGTAGAAAAAAAATAATTCCTCTTTCTTAGACTATAAAGCTTTCTCCTCCTTCTTAGAGGTCTAATACTACCTTTCCTTCTTCCTCCTACTCAACCTTTTTGTTAAAAATAACATATTTCTTCTTTTGCTTGTTTCACCATTTTGGCCTCTTTTCTGGGTGTAGCTTCCAATAGTCCTCACTTGAATGAGTGTCAAAATTATTGTAGCCCCTAATTTCTTCTTGAATTTACTATTAGAACCCTTGGTTTTCTTTGTAGGCTTGGAGGATTTAGATGAAGTTGATGCATTATTATATTTTATTAGATTTATAGCCCTCCTTTCGAGATATGCGACTTTAATAGATGCCTCATCAATGTCCTTGGCATAAATAATGCTATTTTTGTCCTAATATGATAAGACAAGCCACACTTATGTTTCTTAAAAAATTGAGTATCTCAAATATTAACACCCATTAACATGAATTTATTTCTAAATTCTATGGTATATTCGTGTATTGTTTGGTCCTTCCTATATCTCATAAATAACCATATCTCCTCAATATTCTCTTAATATCCAATAGGATAAAACTAAGCTCTTATAGCATTCACAAATTCTGCCCATGTTTGTACAATTGGTTGTTGATTTCTTACCAATCCAACTGAGTATGCCTCCCACCATATGAGAGCATGGTCACACAATTTCAATATAGCAAATCTAATCTATTGTAACTTTGTATATGACTTAGTACTAAATTAAAACTCCAATTTCTTCAACTATAAAAACCCTCCAAAAATCTACTTTATTATATGCCTAATTTATCTGCAAGGATGAGATACTGCTAATGTATCTATGGATGCAGGGGACATGTATTGTTACTAGCGAGGACAATGCAAAGGAAGGATGTCTCCTCAATGGGCAGAAGGATTATCCGGTGTAAGGTAAGTCAAGGGAAATGATGAGCGGTGGTGTATTCACTGGTTGATAGGGGTAAAGAACCCTATAGGCAATGCATTCACCAATGGTCCATGTAGATGCATATCATGTAGTTGCATTTGTAGGAATATTTGATGTTTGTCAAATTGTGAATTTATGATGTTGGTTGGCAATGAAAATGCTTAAATGCATGGGAGCCATAGTTTTGAGTTATGGGATAAATGTGGTGTAATGATATGGTTAATATTATTTTAAGAACTAAAAGGGAATATATTTTTTTTGGGAAATTTATTTATTTAAAAATATTATATATATATATATATATATATATATATATATATATATATATGGATGTATTAAAACAAATAATGTTTGTTTGTTTTATAATAAAGCAACTAAAATATTATAAATAATAATATATTAAGATATATTATAATAAAATAAATATTATAAGAAAAATTTATTGCCTTGCGTAATTTTAAAGGAGCAATTTGGAAATAGTCGGCATTTTTGGGAAAATTATTGTTAAATCTGGTTTTTTTTGAACGTGGAGGAAAGTGGTATCCACATGACATAATTGAAAAGGAGGAATCTTAAAACTAATGTGAGTGCTAGCTAGAAAGGTGGATCTATCATCTAGATTAGAAAGAGGAAGATGAGGATGGCATTATGATGGTCATGGTCTGCTTGTTTCGAAGAAGCATGGTGAAAGCAAGGAAGGGAGAAGGGCTTTGGAAGCAAGGAAGGAAACCAATATTTTTTAGTAAGTCTATCTGGTATTTTTACATGATTAATTATTGTTATGGAAATAAAAATGGATTGCTAATGCACTATATGATCTCTCTTGTGAGTTGAAAATAGTTTGATAAACATTTTATAAATCGTGGGTGAAATGAAATCTTTCCAAGGCAAACGTGGGAAAGATTGAAATATGTGATATGATTGATTGATAAGCTAAATTTATATGAACAATTGATGTTGCCTGTGTTAAAGAGGGTTTGCTATGAAAATGAAATTATTTAAGAGTGGAATGTGAATTAGTGATGAAATAAAAGTTCGTTGAAACTCGTATGTTGTGTTGGAAAGATTGTGTTATATTGCATGTTGTATTGGATAACTTATAATGTATTGCATGTTGTGCTGGGAGTGTTTAAATTGTGTGCATGGTAGACATAGTTGCATTGCATTATAGTCTGACCGCTCTGACCCTTGGAAAGTCACTGAAAAACCATGCCATGAAATTGGAAACTTGAAGAGTACATCCATATTACTTCTTGTGCTATTATTGGATGATTTGTCTTGCTCAAGCATCAAGAACTACATTTAATCTGGAAAGGATTTATTACAATTTGTTCATTCTTGTGAAATGTACTCAGTAGAGCGCTGAAATCAGAATTATTAGTAGAACAAATCAAATGTTGAAATTATGTATTTGTAATTTTAGAATACGTAGACCCTGAGGATTTGCATGGCAAAATTTTGTGAACCTTTTGATATAATGAAATTGTTTCAGTCGTTTACCTTTGGAAATGTTAAGAAATAGACATGCATCCAGGAAGAGATATATGATTTACATATATATGTTGTCTTTCATGAAATATCAATTGATATGAAGAATAGTTGTGATTATTTATTAATAATTTATGTTTGCATTACAAAATAATGCTCGTCTTCTACGTTAAGTGTTCTAAAATTTTGTATGTCATTGAAACTAGTAATGAGTAGATGATTATGGGTGAATATCCTTCGAAAATGTAGCTTGTGTAATTGTCCAAGGATACTTTGAAATTGCATGATGAAAGTTCTACATTTTAAATTGTTTCATCATTCTATGATTATATTGTTGAGGAGGAATGCTACATATGTGTTTTATAATCTCACTTCTTTAAACATAATTTGGAATCAAACATTTGCATACAGAAGAGATTACCTCGTATAGTCTAGGTAATAGGAATTTTGAAGAGATTATGAATTGAAACATAAGGATTTCTAGTTCAAACAATGTGGTATGGTTGTTTAAGGGTTTAGCTAAGATAAATTGATTAGTTTAGGATGAACATGGTGGTTTGAGAAAACAATCCAACCGTAGGTTAATATATTGGATATGATTATATAGTACAGTACAGGATATAATTTTATTTGATTTCAACTGATAAACCGAGCCTATGTTTAGAGATAGATACATTGGAAAATTTATGGAAATTTAATGGGAAATCCATTGCTAAGTAGATAATGTCATCATTGCTTTCAATTCAAGGAATGGTAGAGTCAGCGTAAATCAAAACCTGAATTAGACTACCTAGAAGAATTGCTTAATATTATGACTTCCTGTGTATAAGTTGAACAAGATTTTAAAGGAATGTCATTTAAATCATATGATGCTTCATATGTTAATGAGGTATTGGAATTACTTTAAATAAGAAGGCATGACGACATAGGTATTCGAATTGTGGTTGTAGTGAATGAAATGCTGAGTAGTATTATTTACCTTAGTTAAATAATGTGGGTCAAAGATTCTTTTAAATTCATTTGAACTTATATTAGAGTTGTATTATAGAATATAAAAATTATCCACCTTATATCATGGTTATGTAGTAAAATTTTATAGTGTAGTATAGGAATGAGTTGTCTATGAATAAATTTTAGAGTAGCACCTAAACTAATTGATTTTTAAATAAAAAGGAATTTTAAATTAAATTATTATTTGTGAGTTTATAAGATTCTTTAAAATCGAATGTAATGTCTCCATAATTTCTTTATGTTTATTCTCTCTTAATGATAAACATATAAGTAGACATATGGAAATTAGAAATCTTATGATATATAGTAAAATTCTTGATCAATTAGAAAATTGTATTTGTTTGCAAACCTTTGCATAGTTAAACTTTTCTAAACCTTCAAACCTTAGTTAAGCCTTTGTTAAGAGATTCTAGGATTGTGGAAAGACAATCTTAACTCGCAACCTAAGGTTGTGGGTAGGACAACCTTGTCACTAGTTCAAGATTGTGGGAAGGACAATCTTGTGAGGACAATTATTTATGGTGCTTGCGAGTAGGCAATCATCATAATTTAGGGCTCTAACTGTACTTTTGATGGAAAAATGTTAGAATGAGAGGTAACGAAGGGTTGTATGGGCATCTCTTCTAGGTTATCCCTGCTAGTGATGAGTGGTGAATTGTGCTTGACTAGGTAATATCGATAACATGATGGTATGGGACATCATGTTGGTTAATCAACACAAAATGTTGGGTGGTTACTAGGGTATTGGTAAGACCCTAGATGATGCTCCATGGAGGTTGGTTGATCATCTAGCTCGAGCATGTATGCGCTAAGTCTTACATGACATAAGTACAAGATATAAGTTCATGAGTTCATGTTAAGACATGGGAAAGTTATGCATCACACCTCTAGGTGTTATGGGCCCTAGAGGAAAAGAAACCCCTACCTAAACTTAGGATCTCGGGAGGAGAGTGAAGTTCAAAATGGGTAACTATACGAGATTTGGCCAATCTCGATCTCATGAGTATTTTTACTATAGTGGAATGGCACTCATGAAGATGGATTTAACATGCTCATACTAGAAAATAAAATAGAAAAGATTAAAATAAAGAAAAAATTTCTCTTACTGTGACCTCTGATGTTGGACAACCAAGTGGGTAGACTTGGGGTGTTTGGAAAACCAAGTGGGTAGACTTGGGGTGTTACATTTGGTATTAGAGCAAAGGTTGCGAATATTTAGGTAATAAAATTTTAGAAAGCCTATGACTAATTTAATTTATGTTACCAATGTGTTCACCTAAACTCGAAATTTGACAAGGCTCTTTGTTTTGTTGGGTAGGCAATGGCATCTGGACAAAAAGCTAGTTCCTCAAAAATATCTATGATGGTTCAGTGGGAAGGGTTGACCGAACATCCTAAAAGGGTCATTCAAAAATTTATGAGGATCGGGGCTAATGAGGAAGCCATAGAACATCCTCGAGAAAAGAGGAAGGAAAAAGAACTAGTTATCAAAGAGGATAAAATGGTCTGGATGGTGCAATTATTGTAGGAGCAAATGAGCCAACAAAAAGAACAAATGGAGCAGCAAAGTGCTCAAATGGCTGAACACATAGCTCAATAATAGACCCAAATGTTAGAACATATGGAGCAACAAAAATCTCAGCTAGCTCAACAACAAGAGATGATTTCCCATCAATAAAAAACAATAGAAAATTTATCTAAAGGAAAAGAAATGGTAATAGTTGAGGATGAGATAACTATTGACCCAGGAAGGAAACAAGTAGGTTCCGAGTTGGACAAGGATATGCGAAGACTTGATATAGCCAAATTTGATGGCAAAGGTGATGGGGAAGAGGCTGAAAGATGGTTGAATAGTGTGGAGGTGTACTTTGCGGTTAGAACCCTTTCATCTAAATCAAAAACTTTATGGGCAGTTTTTCGTTTGACTGGAGCTGTCATGATTGGTGGGATACCTATAGGAAAACTCACAATGTGGAGGCTATCGATGTTCATTGGGATACATTTGTATTAGCATTCAAAGATAGGTTTCTAACACCATAATTTTACCTTGAAAGGACTACAAAATTTTCAAGGTTAATGTAGGGTAGTATGTCCGTAATTGAGTATTATCAACGATTTGTGCAATTGCTCAAATACATGCCTGAATATGAGTAGTGAAATGAGATCAAAATTCAGAAATTTCTCCTAGGGCTACATCCAAAAATTGGACACCTGATCCTTATGTTGAAACCTACTACCTTAACTGCTGCCTGTGACTTGGCTTGATAGGAAGAGGATAATTTTAAGGCCAAGAAAGCTTATTATCAACAATCCTCTGAAAAGGAAGAACCACAAAAAAAGAAAAATGTGGGACCAACAAAAGGAGATAGGAGTTGGAATAAGAATCATGGTAATGGGAACATAAATAGGTTTGACAAGAATAAGAGTAGGTACCAAGGAAATAGAGGAAATCAAAACTATCGGGGTGGTCAAAGAAATTACAGGGATAGGTTTGACCAAAGAGCTAATGCACCAAGAGCTGGTATTTAGGAAGATAATGAGGGAAATAAGAAAGAGAGGGCACCATGAACTGGTTGTTAGATTTTTCAAGAACCTCATTATGCTGATAAATGTCCTTTGTGAGCTGATAAGAGAAAAGAACTTGTGGAACCTGCTCATAAGATATATGCAGCAATAGGTAATTCCAAACTCAATGGTCAAGCAACACCTTTTCTATTGAAAGGTAAAATTTATAATAGAAATGTTTGCATTTTGGTTGATTCTAGAGCAATTGATAGCTTTATTTCACCAAATATTTTGAGGGACATACTGAAAAATCTAGGATTTATGGCTAATGGGTGGAAAGTCGAGTATGGGTCTGGGCAAACCTATACCATTAATCAATGTCTATTTGACCCTCAAATAGTGCTACCTCAAGGGCAAACCCGATGGCATTTATATGTAGCTCCATTACATGCCTTCGACATAATTTTAGGTATTGATTGGCTCAAGGCACATAAAGCATTGTTAAATTTTGAGGAAAGATGGATGGAATTCATTGATGACACCAAGAAAAGGATTCATATTTACTATGGATGTGAATCAGTGGAACCACATATTTTGACAGCAATGCAAGTTAAAAGAGCATTGAGTAAGGGTAGTAGAGTCTTTGTGGTCAAACTTAATAAAAAAGAAGAAAATGAGTCTGGAGCAAGTCTTTTCCAAACTTATCCAGTGTTGAATGATTTTTAAGATGTCTTTCTTAAGGAATTACCGGGTCTTCCACCCCAAAGGGAATTTGATTTTACTATAGAACTTTTACCAGGAGCAACTCCTATAGCTCGAGCACCATATAGGATGACTACAATAGAGTTGCAAGAGCTTAAGACTCAGCTTCAGGAACTTTTAGAAAAAGGACATATTAAACCTAGTGTTTCACCATGGGGTGCACTAGTTTTATTTGTGAAAAAGAAGGATGGATCATTAAGGCTATGTATTGACTACAGAATGCTAAACAAGATGACTGTTAAGAATAAGTACTCTCTACCCAGAATAGATGATTTGTTTGATCAACTAAAAGGAGCCACAATTTTCTCCAAAATTGATCTCAGGTTTGGTTATCATCAGTTGAGGATTCGAGAAGAAGATACCCATAAAACTACTTTTCGAACTAGATATGGCCACTATGAATTTACAGTGTTACCTTTTGGATTGACCAATGCTCCAACAAACTTTTATGAATTTGATGAATAGTGTGTTTCGTGAGCAACTAGATCGGTTTGTGTTGATATTCCTAGATGATATACTGATCTACTCCAAAATCAAATAAGAGCATGATCTTCATATGAGAATTGTTCTTGAAATACTTAGAAAGAATCAATTATATGGAAAAATGTCCAAGTGTGAGTTTTATGCAACCTAGGTACAATATTTGGGTCATGTAATTTCTGCTGAAGGGGTGTCTGTTGATCCAAAGAAAATTGAGGCTATTATTGATTGGCCTGCTCCAACAAATATTTTTGAAGTGCGAAGTTTTATGGGGATGGTTAGATATTATCATCATTTTATCCAAAATTTCTCTAAGATAGCTTATCCAATAACCAATCTCCAAAATAAAGGAAAAGCTTTTAAATGGATAGAATGATGTGAAGAAGCTTTCAAAACTCTTAAAGAAAAGCTAACATCAACACCTATTCTTAGAATAGCAGATCCCAAACAACCATTTGTTGTATGTACTGATGCTTCCATGGAAGGATTAGGTGGGGTTCTCATGCAAGAAGATGGTGTTATTGCTTATGAGTCATGAAAACTTAAGAAACATGAATTAAACTATGCCACACATGATTTAGAGTTGGTTGCAGTAGTGCATGCTCTTAAAATGTGGTATCATTACCTACTTGGTAAATATTTTGAGCTTAGAACAGATCATCAAAGCTTAAGATATATCTTTACTCAACCAATGCTCAATGCTAGACAAAGGCGTTGGATGGAATTTCTGGTAGAATATGATTTTGGCATAGAGTATATAAAGGGAAAAGAAAATAAATTAGCAGATGCTTTAAGTAGAAGAAGGCATATCAATGCTATGTCACACTATCAATCTGCTATAATTGATCAAATAAGAAAATTATAAATTCAAGATGAATATTCTCAAAAGTATCGAGAACTAGTTCAACAAGACTCTGATAAAGCAAAGGAATTTAGAATCTGGGAAGATACATTATTCTTCAAAAATAGAGTGGTAGTGCCTAACGATCAGGACCTGAGAAATATGATACTGCAAGAGGCACATAGTGCTCCTTATTCCGCTCATCCAGGCTATGTAAAGATGTATGAAAATATGAGAAAATATTATTATTGGCCAGGAATGAAAAAGGATATCACTAAATTTGTGGCTAGATGTTTAGAATGTCAAAAGGTGAAGGTGGAACATCTACATCCAGCTGGACGCTTATTTTCGCATGACATTCCACAATACAAATGGCAGGTTGTGACTATGGATTTCATTGTTGGGTTGCCTAAAAATCATTTTTAGCATGATGCCATTCTAGTAGTAGTGGATAAATTGACTAAAGTGGCACATTTTCTGCCTAGAAATATTAAATATGGAGCTCCTACTGTAGCCCAAAAATTTTCCATGGAAGTGGTACGACTACATGGATTTCCTGAAATAATTATATCGGATAGGGATTCTCGATTCACATCTGAGTTTTGGTAGATATTGCATCAGGCATGGGGAAAAAAGCTCAATATTAGTACTGCTTATCATCCTGAGATATATGGACAAACTGAAAGGGTAAATCAAGTCTTAGAGGATATGCTCCACATGTATTGTATGGATCATCAAATGAAATGGGAAGATTACCTTTTTCTAGTAGAATTTGCTTATAATAATAGTTACCATACTTCTCTAGGTATGGCTCCATTTGAGGCTCTGTATGGGAGGAGGTGCAGAATGCCATTATCATGGAGTAATCCGGAGGATCGGGTGATGATCAGGCTGGATATGGTCAGAGAAATGGAAGACCAACTCAATGAAATTTGTTAAAGGCTCAAAGAAGCCTCAGATCGACAAAAGAGTTATGCGGATCTTAAGAGAACACCAAGGGAATTCACTGTGGGAGACAGAGTATTCCTAAGAGTTAAACCTACCAAAAGTTCTATCAAATCCTCTAAGCTTAGTCCACGATTTGTAGGGCCTTTTGAAATTGTTGATAAACTAAACCTAATGGCCTACAAATTAGACTTGCCACCTAATTTATCAAAAATCCATGATACATTCCATGTGTCCCTTCTCAAGAAATATGTTCCTGACCCCTCACATGTTTGGAATGTTGATCAATTGTAGATGGATGATCCCCTACGCATTGAAGTACGACCAATTAAGATCCTTGGTTATCGAACAAAACAGTTAAGAAAGTGGAATATTGAATAGTGCAAGGTCCAATGGGACCAATTTTCTAAAAATAGTGCCATGTGGGAAGATGTGGCCATCATGAAAAGATAGTTTCCATTTTTATTTGAATAATGTTTGAATAGTGTTATCATCATGTCATAGTTTCATTTTGTTTGAATAATAATATTATCATATCTTGGTTTGTGAAGTATGATAAATATATTTGATGTTTGTGCATGTTTAGTATTTAGCAATAAATGATGAATCAGTTTTGGAAAATGTAAATTTGTTGATGTATTGAATTGATTTTCTATTATCCATGGCAATATTGTTTTTATGCTTCAATGGGAAATGCAAACATAGGGATTGTGTTTAATATTAGGGGGAAGTATGTAACAACCCTCCAAAAACCTATTTTATTATATGCCTAATTTGTCTGCAAGGATGAGATACTGCTAATGTATCTATGGATGCAAGAGACATGTATTGTTACTGGCAAGGATAATGCAAAGGAAGGAGGTCTCCTCAATGGGTAGAAGGATTATTCGGTGTAAGGTAAGTCAAGGGAAATGATGAGCGGTGGTGTATTCTTCGGTTGATAGGGGTAAAGGACCCTATAGGCAATGCATTCGCCAGCGGTCCATGTAGATGCATATCATGTAGTTGCATTTGTAGGAATATTGGATGTTTGTCAAATTGTGAATTTATGGTGTTGGTTGGCAATGAAAATGCTTAAATGCATGGGAGCCATAGTTTTGAGTAATGGGTTAAATGTAGTGTAATGATATGGTTAATATTGTTCTAAGAACTAAAAGGGAATGTATTTATATTGGGAAAATTATATAATTAATAAATATATATATATAATATATATAAATATATATATATATATATATATATATATAAATATAAATATATGGGTGTATTAAAACAAATAATGTTTGTTTGTTTTATAATAAAACAATTAAAATATTATAAATAATAATATATTAAGATATATTATAATTAAATAAATATTATAAGAAAAAGTTATTGCCTTGTATAATTTTAAAGAAGCAATTTGGAAATAGTCGGCATTTTTGGAAAAATTATTATTAAATCTGGTTTTGTTGAACGTGGAGGAAAGTGGTATCCACATGGCATAATTGAAAAGGAGGAATCTTAAAACTAATGGGGAGTGCTAGCTAAAAATGTGGATCTATCATTTAGATTAGAGGAGGAAGACGATGATGGGAGGAGGATGGTCATGGTCTACTTGTTTTGAAGAGCGCGACGAGAGCAAGGAAGGGAGAAGGGCTTTGGAAGCAAGGAAGGAAACTAGTATTTTTTAGTAAGTCTATCCGACATTTATACATGATTAATTATTGTTATGGAAATAAAAAAAAAAAGGGATTGCTATTGCACTATATGTTCTATTATGTGAGTTGAAAATAGTTTGATAAACGTTTTGCAAACCGTGGGTGAAATGAAATCTTTCCAAGGCAAACGTGGGAAAGATTGAAATCTATGATATGATTGTTGATAAGCTAAATTTATATAAACATTTAATGTTGCCTGTGTTAAAGAGGGTTTGCTATGAAAAATGAAATGATTTAAGAGTGGAATGTGAAATTAGAGATGAATAAAAATATCTTTGAGACTCGTATGTTGTGTTGGAAAGTCTGTGTTATATTGCATGTTGTATTGGATAACTTATAATGTATTGCATGTTGTGTTGGGAGTGTTTAAACTGTGTGCATGGTAGACATAGTTGCATTGCATTATAGTTTGACCGCTCTGACCCTTGGAAAGTCATCGAAAAACCATGCCATGAGAGTGGAAACTTGAAGAGTACAACCATATTACTTCTTGTGCTATTATTGGATGATTTGTCTTGCTCAGGCATCAAGAATTAATATGGAAAGGATTTATTACAAATTGTTCATTCTTGTGAAATGTATTCAGTAGAGCACTGAAATTAGAACTATTTGTAGAACAAACCAAATATTGAAATTATGTATTTGTAAATTTAGAATACATAGACTCTAAGGATTTGCATGGCAGAGTTTTGTGAACCTTTTGATATAATAAAATTGTTTCAATTGTTTACCTTTGAAAATGTTAAGAAATAGACATGTGCCTAGGAAAAATATGAGTTTTACATCCATATGTTGTCTTTCATGAAATATTGTTTGATGTGAAGAATAGTTGTGGTTATTTATTTATAATTTATGTTTGCATTATAAAATAATGCTCGTCTTCTGTGTTAAGTGTTCTAAAATTTTATTCGTCATTGAAACTAGAAAAGAGTAGATAGTATGGGTGAATATCCTTTGAAAATGTAGCCTATGTAATTGTTCAAGGATACTTTGAAATTGCATGATGAAAGTTCTATGTTTTAAATCATTTTCTCATTCTATTGAGGAGGAACGCTACATATGTGATTTATAATCTCACTTCTTAAAACATAATTTGGGATCAAACATTTGCATGCAGAAGAGGTCACCTCGTGTAGTCTAGGTAATAGGAATTTTGGAGAGATTATGAATTGAAACATAAGAATTTCTAGTTCAAACAGGTGGTATGGTTGTTTAAGGGTTTAGCTAAGATAAATTGAATAGTTTAGAATAAACACGGTGGTTTGAGAAAACAATCCAGCCATAGGTTAATATATTGGATATGATTATATAGTACAGTACAGGATATAATTTTATTTGATCTCAACTGATAAACTGAGCCATGTTTAGAGATAGATATATTGGAAATTTTGAGAATAATTAATGGGAAATCCATTGCTAAGTAGATAATGCCAGCATTGCTTTCAATTCATGGAATGGTAGAGTCAGTGTAAATCAAAACCTGAATTAGACTACCTAGAAGAATTGCTTAATATTATGATTTCCTGTGTATAAGTTGAACGAGATTTTAAAGGAATGACGTTTAAATTGTATGTTGTTTCATATGTTAATGAGGTATTGGAATTACTTAAAAAAAGAAGGCATGATGGCATAGGTATTTGGATTGAAGTGGTAGTGAATGAAATGTCGAGTAGTATTACTTACCTTAGTTAAATAATGTGGGTCAAAGGTTCTTTTAAATGCATCTGAACTTATATTAGAGCTGAAATATAGAATAGTTGTAACCTTATTTAAATTATAAAAATTATCCACCTTATATCATGGTTATGTAGTAAAATTTTAAAGTGTAGTTAGGAGTAGTTGTCTATGAAGAAAACCGTAGAGTAGCACCAAAGCTGATTGATTCTTTAAATAAAAAGGAATTTTAAATCAAAATTATTATATGTGAGTTTAACAGATTCTTTAAAATTGATTGTAATGTCTCTATAGTTTCTCTTTGTTATTTTCTCTTAGTGTTAAACATATAAGTAAAAATATGAAAGTTAGGAATATTAAGCTATATATAGTAAGAATTTAGGATCAATTAGAATATGGTATTTTTTTGCAAACCTTGCATAGTTAAAACTTTTCTAAACCCTTAAACCTTAGTTAAGCCTTTGTTGAGAGAATTCTAGGATTGTGGAGAGATAATCTTAACTTGCAACCTAAGGTTGTGGGCAGGACAACCTTATCAATAGTTCAAGATTGTGGGAAGGACAATCTTGTGAGGACAATTATTTATGGTGCTTGCGGGTAGGCAATCATCATAAATTCAGGGCTCTAACTGTACTTCTGATGGGAAAAGGTCAGAATGGGAGGTAACGAAGGGTTGTATGGGCATCTCTTCTAGGTTATCCCTGCTAGTGATGAGTGGTGAATTGTGCTTGACTAGGTAATACCGACAACATGATGGTATGGGACATCATGTTGGTTAATCAACACAAAATGTCGGGTGGTTACCAGGGTATTGGTAAGACCCTAGATGATGCTCCATGGAGGTTGGTTGATCATCTAGCTCGAGCATGTATGCGCTAAGTCTTACATGACATAAGTACAAGACATAAGTTCATGAGTTCATGTTAAGACATGGGAAAGTTATGCGTCACACCTCTAGGTGTTATGGGCCCTAGAGGAAAAGAAACCCCCTGCCTGAACTTAGGATCTCGGGAGGAGAGTGAAGTTCAAAATGGGCAACTATATGGGATTTGGCCAATCTCGATCTCATGAGTATTTCAACTACAGTGGAATGGCACTCATGAAGATGGATTTAACATGCTCATACTAGAAAATAAAATAGAAAAGATTAAAAGAAACAAAAAAATTCTCTTACTGTGACCTCTGATGTTGGACAACCAAGTGGGTAGACTTGGGGTGTTTGGACAACCAAGTGGGGAGACTTGGGGTGTTACATTTGGTATTAGAGCAAAGGTTGCAAATATTTAGGCAATATAATTTTAGAAAGTCTATGACTAACTTAAATTATGTTACCAATGTGTTCACCTAAACTCGAAATTTGACAAGGCTCTTTGTTTTACTAGGCAGACAATGACATCCAGAAAAAAATATAGTTCCTCAAAAATATCTATTGTGGTTCAATGGGAAGGGCTGACCGAACATCCTAAAAGGGTCTTTCAAAAATTTTTGAGGATCGGGGCTAATGAGGAAGTCACAGAACATCCTCGATAAAAGAGGAAAGAAAAAGAACTAACTGTAAAAGAGGATAAAATGGTCTGAATGGTGCAATTATTATAGGAGCAAATGAGCCAATAGAAAGAACAAATGGAGTAGCAAAGTGCTCAAATGGCTGAACACATAGCTCAACAAAAGAGCCAAATGATAGAAAATATGGAATAAAAAAAATCTCAGCTAGCTCAATAGCAAGAGATGATTTTCCATCAATATAAAGCAATAGAAAATTTATCTAAAGGAAAAGAAATGATAATAGTTGATTATTAGATAACTATTGACCCAGGAAGAAAACAAGTATGTTTTGAGTTTTACAAGGATATGATAAGACTTTATATAGCCAAATTTTATGGCAAAGGTGATGGGGAAGAGACTGAAAGATGGTTGAATAGTGTGGAGGCATACTTTGCGGTTAGAAACTTTTCATCTAAATCAAAAACTTCGTGGGTAGTTTTTTGTTTGACTGGATTTGTCACTAATTGGTGGGATGCCTATAGGAAAACTCATAGTGTGGAGGCTACCTATGTTCATTGGGATACATTTGTACTAGCATTCAAAGATAGATTCTTAACACTGCAATTTTACCTTGAAAGGACTGTAGAATTTTCAAGGGTAATGTAGGGTAGTATGTCTGTAATTGAGTATTATCAAAAATTTGTGCAATTGCTCAAATACATGCCCGAATATGAGCAACGAAATGAGATCAAAATTTATAAATTTCTCCTAGGGCTATTTTCAAAAATTTGACACCTGATCCTTATGTTGAAACCTGCTACCTTAACTACTGCCTATGACTTGGCTCATGAGGAAGAGGATAATTTTAAGGCCAAGAAAGCTTATTATCAACAATCCTATGAAAAGGAAGAATAACAAAAAAAGAAAAATGTGGGACCAACAAAAGGATATAGGATTTGAAACAAGAATCGTGGTAATGGGAACAAAAATAGGTTTGACAAGAATAAGAGTAGGTACTAAGGAAATAAGGGAAATCAAAACTATTGGGATGGTCAAAGAAATTATAGGGATAGGTTTGACCAAAGAGCTAATGCACCAAGAGCAAGTACTAAGGAAGATAATGAGGGAAATAAGAAGGAGAGGGCACTATGAACTAGTTACTGGATTTGTCAAGAACCTCATTATGCTGATAAATATCCTTTGTGAGTCGATAAGAGAAAAGAACTTGTGGAATCTACTCATAAGATATATGCAGCAATAGGTAATTCCAAACTCAATGGTCAAGCAATACCTTTTCTATTGAAAGGCAAAATTTATAATAAAAAAGTTTACATTTTGGTTGATTCTGGAGCAATTAATAGCTTTATTTCACCGAATATTTTAAGGGACATACCAAAATATTTTGGATTTATGGCTAATGGATGGAAATTTGATTATGGGTATGGGTAAACCTATTTCTATGGAAAATACTCTAAAATAGAAACAAGGAAATATCATGAATGAAAAATATCATTTACATTAATCAAAACCATATTTATAGGCATGTCTACCTTTACAAAACTGGCATTTAATATGCACAATTCAAGTGAGTATTAAATACAATCCTAATCCCTATCACCTAAATCATTAATCAATGTCTATTTGACCCTCAAATTGTGCTACCTTAAGGGTAAACCCGATGGCATTTATATCTAGCTCCATCACATGCCTTCGACATAATTTTAGGTATTGATTGGCTCAAGGTACATAAAGCATTGCTAAATTTTTAGGAAAGATGGATGGAATTAACTGATGACACCAAGAAAAGGATTTGGATTTACTACAAATGTGAATCAGTGGAACCACATATTTTGACAAAAATGCAAGTTAAAAGAGCACTGAGGAAGGGTAGTAGGGTCTTTGTGTTCAAACTTAATAAAAAATAAGAAAACGAGTCTGGAGCAAGTATTTTCCAAACATATCTGATATTGAATTATTTTCAAGATGTCTTTCTTGAAGAACTACTAGGTCTTTCGCCCCAAAGGAAATTTTATTTTACTATAGAAATTTTACTAGGAGCAACTCCTATAGTTCAAACACCATACATGATGACTACAATAGAGTTGCAAGAGCTCAAGGCTCAGCTTCAAGAATTTTTAGAAAAAAGGACATATTAAACCTAGTGTTTCACCATGAGGTGCACCATTTTTATTTGTGAAAAAGAAGGATGGACCATTAAGGCTATGTATTGACTAAAAATGCTAAAAAAATTACTGTAAAGAATAAGTATTCTCTACCCAGAATAGATGATTTGTTTGATCAACTAAAAGGAACCACAATTTTCTCCAAATCATCAGTTGAGGATTCGAGAAGAGGACACCCATAAAACTCCTTTCCGAACTAGATATGGCCACTATGAATTTACAATGTTACCTTTTGGTTTGACTAATGCTCTAGAAACTTTTATGAATTTAATGAATAGTGTATTTTGTGATCAACTAGATCGGTTTGTGTTGATATTCCTAGATGATATACTAACTTACTCCAAAATCAAATAAGAACATGATCTTCATATGATAATTGTTCTTGAAATACTTAGAAAGAATAAATTATATGGAAAAATGTCCAAGTGTGAGTTTTATGCAACCCGGGTACAATATTTGGGTCATGTAATTTTTGTTGGAGTGTCTGTTGATACAAAGAAAATTGAGGCTATTATTGATTGGCCTGCTCAAACAAATGTTTTTGAAGTGCAAATTTTTATGGGTATGGTTGGATATTATCGTCATTTTATCCAAAATTTCTCTAAGATAACTTATCCAATAACCAATCTCCAAAAGAAAGGAAAATCTTTTAAATTGACAGAATGGTTTGAAGAAGCTTTCAAGACTCTTAAAGAAAAGCTAACATTAGCACCTATTCCTAGAATAGAAGATCCCAAACAACCATTTATAGTATGTACATCTGCCTCCATGGAAGAAGTAAGATTTTAGGGAGTGACACGATTAGAACCAATAGATGTAGACAAATGTTATCTATCTACCCTAGTAGAAATATGGGATCCCAATATAGGGACATTCCAGCTACCCACTGGATAAATGACTATTACGTTAGAATATGTATACAAGATCTACTTGATATCGATATAAGGATGCACGGTAATCGTCGCTAATGAGGATGAAATTGGGAATGTTTTAGAAAGAATGTTTGGATTAGAATTGAAGAATGCGAACACTGATAGGGGGTGTATAGAGCATGAACTTCACTATGTTTAGGGTAGACTGACACATAAGAATACGATTATAATGGAGATCATATTGGGTGCCATTTTTCTTGAATCAAGAAGTGCACATTTTCCTTGGAATTTATTGGAATCATGCAATATATAGTGGAAGAGTCCATGGTGTATTCATGGGAACCAAAATTATTGGGCCAAACCTACATAGAGTTGTTCGATTTAAGAACAAGGATGAAAAATGGATTAAACTATAGCACTTTGCTACAATTTTGGGCATGGGAGAACATAGCGGTAGGTAGAGCCCAAGGGCTACCTTATGATACACACCAATTTATGGGACCAGATATTCCCTATGCATTGATATAGCAACAGAAAAGGAATGGTCTAACCATAGACTGCTTGAGGGAAATAAAGAGTGATTCCGATCTATTTGGGAGAATTTGCACTCCCATGATGTTATTTGGAGACCTTGGAGAGAGGACCTAGTTTGGGTAGAATATGGTGTTCAAATCGCTTGGGTGAGGTGAGCAAGATGGTTGATCGGACATACTAGTATGCAATACGAGTATTTTCAATATACTCAGGTATTATGATAGTTCAGTATTACACAATGGATATCGGATGCATCCATGGTTTATACGAGGAAGGAGAGAATAGCCATGATACCTATACTAGTAGAACCATTAGATTTAGAACTTGATGAGGCTATATGGACACCTGGGGAGGATGACGTAGGCATGACCCATGACTATGAGATTTTGTGAATCACTCAGTGGCAACACCAAGAGGAAGATTCTAATGAATAAAGTAGCTATAGAGAAATAGCTAAATTTGTACAAGAAAACTCATCTAGGAAGATAAATGAAGAAGAACCTTCCAGAATATGTGTGTGCCAATGGTTGGATACAGGAGCCAAACCATCCAACCTAAAAGAAGAAGAACCTATGAGAAAAATACAACATGAAGTGGAAACACTGAAGAAACAAATTTGAATGTTATAAATTCAATAGTTGAAGTTAGTAGACAAATGGGTGCAACAAAGGTTTAAGTTGGAGACAAAGAGATAAGCCATCATCTCAAAGCGAGAGAGGCTTCGACTGGAGTTAACACAAATACACTATTGGAGAGATACAGTAGGGACAGCCTTGCAAGTAGAGAATGCACAATTATGTGATGGAAGAGATATATACC
Organism: Wollemia nobilis; assembly: GCA_028583015.1. Taxonomy (NCBI): domain Eukaryota; kingdom Viridiplantae; phylum Streptophyta; class Pinopsida; order Araucariales; family Araucariaceae; genus Wollemia; species Wollemia nobilis. The sequence continues at coordinate 5,748,912 of JAQPPZ010016858.1, read as the reverse complement.
GAGTTGTATTCTTGACTTCTTGTATGGATGTACTAATCTATGAGTTGCTTCTTCCATCTCAATTAGCTACTATGGGTCTACATGAATAGGGAAACACAACCCAAGAAACTGGTTGGAATAGAATCCAATCCACTTCTCAAGAAGTTTCTTCAATAGTTTCTCAAACTGGTAATGTAGGCATAGATCTGATAGGTGAAAGATCTAAGGAAAAGCAAACTTGATATCCAAAGACACTAACCTAGAAACTATATGTATTAGTATGCCAATAAGGTTGGCCAATTGTAAGCAAAAATAATTTGAAATATATATATATATATATTTTTGGTATAAAAATAAAATATTGTGTCTTCTATCATGAAACTCAGAGTAGCTTATGAATTTAAAGCAAAATTATTTAAATAGGAGAACACTAAATGAATTTGAAGAATGGATTGGTGTCCGTTATTGGAGAAGGTATGGGACTTATCCATTATGATATAAACCAGGAGACATCTGGGTGGATTCTATGGTATCAAAATTCATACTAGGATATATGTGAATATCCTGAATTGAGATTCTAAAATTATGTTGTATCTTTGTTAGCACTTAATTTTATCAGGTTAATTCATGCCAACGATTAACCAAATTATACTATGATACTCCTTGGTGGGATTTTTGATAAAATTAACAAGACTTTTTATGTCTAGTAAGGTACACATGCATAATTTTATGATATCCTTGTAACATCATTTTGCAAATTCTTATACTACAATTCTCTAGACTAATTGTTTGTGCAATTGGAAATGAATTGAAACTATAAGTTTTGAGATGATATTGTGTATTGAAGATGCTTTCAATATTTGTCGATATGAAAAATGGATGTTATATTATTTATAAGGACATGGTACTGCTGATACTTTGCATGTTTGCAGGTCCAGGTATGCTCCTGGATGGAAGATGAAGCTTGCCATCAAGATCTAAGTGTTGGATGAAAGAAGAATTTGATTTTAAAATAGTAGGATAAATGCTAGCTCCCATTATACAAATGTGTCATTGCAAGGTAGATGCCCAAACATAGAGGAATGTGTTTAATATAAGGGGGGATGTATGTCATGACCCGTCACCCTCTTACCTTATTTAAAGAATATTAATTGATATTGGGGATCAATTAATGCCTGATAGAAGGGGCATGACCCTAAATAATCCTACAAAAATTCTAATAAAATAATTTTATGTAGGTTGGGAAAATATTAATTATCTTTTAGAGAAAATTAATTATAAATTAATTATGAGGACTTGTGAAAGATAAACTTGAGGAATTATCTTTTACAAAATTATAACAATAGGTAAACAACCTAGTGGACCCAATGTAGATGGGACTCAAAAGGACTATAGGACTTTTAAAATATTATATGAGTTACCCTATCTATTGGGAAAACCCATATGGCTACCCTATATTGGTGGAAATTAAAAGGGAGATCCCCTACCCTATCAATAATAGTTCTAATTTTGTATCCATTCTTTGGCTTAATAGTATTAGTTTTGTATTTGTTTCCATGAGAGGGACACAAAACAAAAATAAGGACACTTACCTTATCCTTAGTAGGACCCTTCTCCTTACACTCCACATGACTTGATAAGTCTAATGAGCCCAAGGCATATTTAAAAATAATAAAATAATAAGACCACTATTTGGCCATAAGTGGAGAAATTTCTCTATAAATTAGAGGTCAATTTGTGAAGAAAGGCTATCTAAGAAACCTTGAAGTTAGCAGAGGGAGTATGCTCTCCACCTTGGTGGATAAAAAACTAGATGGTTAGAGAGATTTTCTAGTTAAAAGAAGAAAAAATGGGCATCATGTGAGGAGTAGAAGATAAGGATTTGGAGAGCAATGGAACAAGGCTAAGGAGAAACTATTTGAGATAGGTTGGATCCTTTTTTCTTACATATTAATTAAGTATTGATTGAGGATGTTGTATTTGCTTGTTCTATTTAGTTATTAGATGATTGTTAAATCTATTTCAGTTACTGATGAATGTTTATAATATTATTTGAGTTAAATAAATGTGTGTATAACTTCTCCAGGAAGCCTAACCTATTATGACTTATGATACTAACATAAGCTTGATTCATTATCTCAGACTAAGTTTCTAGAAGTACTAAATTAAGGGTCTTCTCTTTAAATTCAATGTAACACCATTGGGAATCGATCCAACATCAGGAAAAGGGGTCTTCTAAATCAAATCGCCGAAGACCAAAAAATTACAACCATCTCACTTCCATTAAGATGAGAGAGAAAATTCTCTTGAAAACTATGCATGGTCAATGTAACTATGGGAGTCTATGTACTTATAGAGTCAGAATCCCCTTCCATAACAAGTGTGGGATAATCTATGTAGGGAGTCGAAATATATCAATTCATGTAAGGAATTAATTTGTGTAAATTATGTCTGTGCACAACCAAATTTAGACTTATTTTTGCATTGAAATAGTTATGATTCTCATGGGGATATTTAAGGCTGGTTGGAAGGTATTCAACCACCACATTGTATCTAAAACTATTTTATGGGATGCCAATCTATCCCATCTCATACGTTAGAGAAAATTATTGATATACCATCGTTGGGGTCACTGATCAAATATAGGATTCAAATTCATAGTGAACTGATACTTTGGTGTAGTCGAATAACCATATCTACCTCTGCATAAGAGTAAATTGTCTACAAACCTCAATTGTCATTGACCATAACTTTTCTCTGGTTTAAGCAATGGATCTGTCAAATCCTGCATTATTATATCTAAGAGGGCATGGAAACCTGCGACTCATGGGTAGAACGTGTCATTATGGAGATGGTACACAGATGTTTTTCTCGATGCACTATATTTGGGAGAGGATAGATTCTTCCAAATCCATCCATACGATGCATCCATTTCATAAAAATAACACTCAAGACATGCTGAGCAACAAAAACCCTTAAAAGCATAATTCTCATGGTTGGAACGATCACTTGGTGATGTATGAATAACCAAAACATCTATGGTTAATCCCCTCATGATTGATGATTTTAACTAAAAGTAATAACCCTATGTGCATACACAGTCATGGACTTAAGAAGAAGACTTTGTGTTATTTTGATGCTAATAGATATGTGGGATTGTCACTACAACGTTACATCATAGACGTCGAAAAACCCTTGACTTGCACACAAATGGGCTAGGGTAGCCATAGACGAGCCTATTGTGGTTAAGGTTCTTGATCCCTACATTATGTTTGCATATATCTAGAAAAGATGAATTTGGCATATATCTCAATTCAAATTAGGAGGAATTAACCTATTATTAAAATGATGAATTTGAAGGTAGGATTTACATTGAATTGGAAATATCCAAAGCTTTTGTGTGTTCCAATAATAAGGAAAATGCCTTACAGTGGTAGTAAGCCTTCAATATTAACTTAGGAGTGTTGAATATTTCATAATATATAAAATTGAGACTTCATTCTAAAAGGTCAATATGTGTGATTTGCTTCATAGATAATAAAAATTGCCTCGATCTATCTCGATAAGAAGGGGCTACTATTTTTGACAATAAGCTTTCAATATTAATCTAGGAGGGTTGAATACTTTATAAACTAGAAGTTGGGACTTTAATGTAGAAGGTTATTATTTATGATTCAAATGTTTAGCATATCTTAGAAGAGTCTTGTAATTATTTGTTAAAATATTAAATATGGGTATAATGGAATTTTAGGAAAACATTAGGAAATGTTAACAAATTAATAAGCTTCATAAATTTTGGGTATGGGACTTTAATTTATGAAGTGGAAGTTGATTATTCATCAACTTGAAAGAATGAAATAGGAATTTGTTCTTGAGGGAATTTTATGAAAATTCCCTCCAATGTTAAAGAGTCATCTCCAAAATGTAAATCGAATGATTACCATAAACTTAACAAAATGTTATAAATTCCAAGATCGCCTAGGAAGAGAATCAATCATCTCCTTAATCATCTCTTATTTATAAAGGAATGAGAGAGTTCCTTCTTGGTATATTACCATGATGTTATTATGATGTCTTAGAGAAAGGAATCAGATAATTCCTTAATTGCATCAAGTATTTGAATAGGAATAGTTGCTTTCCTTGATTTACATAATTGAAGGAATCCATTGTGACCCTTATAAATTCGTAATATTAGACACATCTTGAGTTTATGAATATGAGGAAAGAATACATTTTGGAAGCTGGGTTTATTCACCATGAGGGTTCCGAGGATAAATAATTGTGTCACTTTATTTTATGGTTTTCTTTATTATATATGTGGATGTTGCATTTATTTCCAAAATGAAAATGTTATATGATGAGATGTTAGATGCTTGATGTAATATCACTTTCATGCACTAGATTTGAGTATAACCAAACTATGTTACTAGAATGTTTGCCAAATTTTCAGTAGGTTAATGATGTATGGATTCTAGAAATGTATGCTCAATTTCTAATATGTTGATAATTTATTGTAATGCAATTGTGTCGTTTACTTTTAAAATATGATGGGTAATGATATAGTTAGGTATAATTGCTCAAATAATAATCTTATGTGAAGGATGTATGCTTACTTAAATGGGTTAGTGAATCAATAGAACTTGTTTAACTTTCTATAGTGTTGTGGAATAACTATTTACGAATACAACATTGATTATACACATCTTGGCTATTCTATGTCAAATTCCAAGAACTATTATGTAATAGAGGCTAATGCTTAAGGGGATAATTGGATTTATGTTGATCTAAACATTATACACTTATTATTGAATGGAATATAAACCTTTATTAAATGGAATTCTTATGTAATGCTTCAAACCTAAGGGTATGATGTAAAGCATTTTACCATAAAAAGGTCTCCTGGAGTTAAAATCCCATAAAAAACACTCAAGACATTTTAATATATATCACTATATGGAATGAACCTCTCAAGATGGAAAAATGATCTTGATCTACAAACCAATAAAGACCCTACACTCTACACTAAAGAATTAAGTTTACATGTGGAGGAAAACACCCGTATGGGACAAGTAATGTCCATTTGTGAACAACAAGAGGGTTGCCTAAACAAAGAGTGTACTAATATGCTCTAAGAGGTTTAAAGATAGGTAATCATGTGTAATAGGACATCCCATGGATTCTTATCATGATAGTTATATTGATGTCTTAGAACTCCCTTCCAGATGGAGTGGATCAGATCTAAGATCTATGAAAAAACCATTGGTGTGGTTCTCCATATTCAAGGTATTCACCTGGTCTTGGTGGACCATTTGGTGATTTCTCCTTTTGTGGGGATGAAACCTAATGCTTGGCCAGTGTACTCATACAAAGCGGGGTATGAGGGTTTTATGGTAGTTGATCACTTCTACTTAAAAAGACTTTGATCAAGTCTCTATAGCTCTTGAAGCTATTTGCATTCAAATTTATAATCCAAATGGAATATGTCTATCCCAAAACATGATTATGTATCTTGCCTTATGATACCACTAAAAAAAAATGTGGATAAGAAGAGGTAACAATTGGGGTTTTTACATGGATGGTAATGAGAGTGCTTAATGCATGGGAGCCATAGTTTAAATTATTAGTGGGCAATGAGAATGCTTAATGAGAATGCTTAATGCATGGGAGCCATAGTTAAAATTAATAACCTAAATATAGAATAAAAATATGTCTAATAGTGTTTTAGGTTTAAAATGAAAATGTGTGTTTTCTTTTAAGGTATTGATTTATTTAAAATTAATATATATAACTAATTTTATAAATATCGATATATAAAGTGTAATAAAAACAAATAATAATTATTGTGCTACGGTTGCTTTGGAAGCAAGGTGAATAAGGGAATTTAAGTAAATGTTATATTATAATATATTATAAAAATAACATGAACATCCATGAAGCATTGTTTGGCATTCTTTGAAAAAGATAATTAGGGAATTGTCAACAATTTGATGGAGGTTATTATGGATGGTTGAATGTGGAGAAACGGAAACCACCTGACAATTTTTGGATTAGACAGGATTTTAACTAATGTCAATGTTACGTGCAAAGTGTGGGAAGGAAAACCATCTCCTAGATAGTGGAAATGGATACAAGGGAGCGCACGATGGTATGCATAGTTTTGGCAGAGCGGGTGAGTGAAGCATGGGGAGATGAGGAAATAAAAGAGCATGGTGAGAGAAGAACAAAGTGTTGGAGGTGAGGAGAAAATAGTAAGTGCACTTTGATTTACAATTTTAAAGGAAAAACCAAAAGGTAATATTTGATTATGTTCAACGTGAGAATTCAGAATAACATATATTAAAGAGAAATCAAAATTATTCTGTGTGAAATGGATAAGTTTGTTTTGAATGTGCTCAAAGGATTGTTGTGTTAACATTATGTATTAATGTGATGTTATAAGTCTGGTTGGTTGTGAGCCAAGACTGAAATAACCCTTCTTGAAATTAATGTTGTTGCATGTTGTGTTAATTTTAAACATCAATGAATTACTGTGTGATTGGTTGGATGTGGACCATGACTGATTTTATCTTCCCTGAAGAATTATTTGATGTCTCATGTTGTGTTAAAAGGTGTCGTAGTGTTGTAAATCATGCTAGAAAAATAATAAAATCTTTGCATGTTGATTTAAGCTTGGGAATGTTGTATGCATATTAGAACTAGCTGCACTCCATTATAGAATGATTTATTTGACCCTTGGGAACGGCTGGATAATCGGTATGAGGAGGAAACATTTTATGGAATGCTGTAAAACATAATACATGCTATTTCTTTTTATAATGGATCTGTCGTTCGGGTATCAAGAACTATGGAAGTGTATTGTTGTGTATTTTATGAACCTGGTAAACTTTTCTCAGGGGTATACTAAGGCCTGATTCAAAAAGGGTTGTGGATAACCTGATACATGCATTAGAATTTGAATATGAAGCTCTTGAGATAAATGCAGAGCAGAGTTTGTAAACCTTGCATTGATATTAAAAATATTTCCTGAGAAAAACTTGTATGGTTGAACTTTGGAAACAAGATGTAAAATGCTATCTCAAATGTATACACTACAGTTTCTATTCATAAACACATTTCTTGTTGTTGAGTGTAAATTGTGTTATTAAAATAACCAGTGCTTTATAACTTTGCAGCAAAATACAGTGTTAAACTCTTATGTTATCATGATCATATTGTGTGAAATAGCACTGTGGTTAGTTGTTATGAATTATAATAATAATAACATTACAATATGGGAATTTTTTTATAGAAACCTTGATACATAATATGAGAATCTCTTTAACGCAAATCAGTAGTTAGTGGTGATTACTTCCTTTATTGGGAAACTCTTTTACTTTTCATATTAAACCTGACATCCATTATAAACTTGAAGCCTTAAATTTGTGTACAGTGAATTTTATCTCTTGTAGTACCACATTCAGTATGTAGCTTGCCCAGAATTCACGTTAACACATATGATTTGAGCTTACACCAACACAATTGAATATAAATTATTCTAGCTTGAACATTTTGGTTAGATTTAAAAAAAAATACTGTGGTGGATTGAGGAAATGAGAAAATCATGACGTAATTAAAACGGGTATGGTTTTGACTTATGGGTTGAGATTTTATTATGTTTATTTGTAAGCTTTATACTAAACTTAGGATACAAGTTTATGCAATGAAAATGTAGGAATAGCTATAAAGATAAAAACTCAAAGTAGTAAGCAATGAAAGTATAATTCTCAAGATGAAGAATACCCAACTCAAACCAAGGTCAGGTCCAAGAGTTACTAGGAAAACGTTTTTGTTGAAACCACTACATAAGTTTGATAGAGATGATAGTCAAATATGTTATCGTCATAATTGTATATCATCACTATTTCAACCAAGACAACAAAGGGGTTTAGTATGTAATTTTCTTCCCATAATTGTGGTTGGTGCTAGGTTTTCTGATTTAAATAAAAAAGAATTAAAATTCCTTTTAACAGTTATTTTAGATTAAAAATTATGGAGCCTTTAATACAATATTTAATCTAATGGAAGCAGAGTGTTTAAGAATTCTTATTTATGAAGCATAAATTTTATGAATAATATAAGGATAGAAAATGTCTTTCTTTTTATCTAATTTAGAAGTAGTTTCTATTTGTTTAATAAAATAATTTAAAATGAACCTTAAAACAAACTAGTATTATAGATTTATGATTCTTTAATTTGATTACAATATCTCCAAATTTTATTGTTTTCTATTCACCCTTAGTGTTAAATCTGTATTAGAGAAAGGTGGAAACTTGATAACTTATGTTACCATATTAAATTTCAAATCATTAGGAAGTGGTGATTGTTTAACCTTGGGCTAGTCAAACTTATGTAGACAATTTAAACCATAGTTGGAGAAAAGGGAAATTCAATATTGTGGATTAGACAATCTTAAAAAACAACGTAAGATTGTGGGTAGGACAACCTTGTCAAAGATTCAAGATTGTGGAAAGGACAATCTTGTGAAGATAATTTTAATGATGATGTAGGTAGGCAATCATGGATCAGGGATTTAATCATAATTTTGATGGATAAAAGGTCAAAATGGGAGGTAACGGAGAGTTGTATGGGCATATATTCTAGGTTATCCTTGCAAGTGATGAGTGGTGAATTGTGTTTCACTAGGTTATATCGATACCATGATAGTATGGGACACCGTGTTGGTTTATCAACACAGATGCCAGGTACTTACCAGGACATTGATAAGACCCTAGATGATGTCCATAAAGAATGGTTAATCATATAACTCAAACATGTATGCAGTAAGTCTTATATGAAATAAGTAGAAGGTATAAGTTCATGCATTCATGTTAAGACACGAGAAATTTATGTGTCACACCTATAGGTGTTATGGGCCCTAGAGGAAAAGAAACCCACTACCTAAACTTGGGATCTTGGGAGGAGAGTGAAGTTCAAAATGGGCAACTAGCAAGATTTGGCAAATCTTGGTCTCATGGGTATTTCGACTGCAGTAAAATGGCATTCATGAAGATGGTTATAACATCCTCATATTAGAAAATGAAATAAAAATAAATAAAATAAAGAAAAAATTTCTCATACTGAAACCTCTGATATTAGACAACCAAGTGGGCAGACTTGGGGTGATTAAACAACCAAGTGGGTAGACTTGGGGTGTTTACAATTTCTAAAGGTACATAGTCCAAGTCAGCACTTGTCTCACAACTAGTAAAAAAAAGGTATGAAAAGAAAAAATTTGATCCCCAGTTGAAACTACCAATAATGAGTTTCCTCAGTCTCAATAGATTCATACCCCAAGGGATGCAATAGAGGTTGTTTCATAGTCTCCCCAACTGACTAGTCTTCTAGTACAATTCTCTGTGGCTAATGCAAGGTGCTCCTACAACCCAAGAAGAGGATATGCAGAAGATGTCACTCCATAAAAGCAACTTCATATGACCAATGTTTAGTTAGGCAATTATGTTCTTGATTCATCCAACTACAACATGTTGGAGTATCTTAGCAGAAATAATATTCCATTGGATGTAAAGCTATCATCGATGAAATTGGTGGTCCCCATGGAGGAAGCAAAATCTGAAGTTCCTTCCCCTTTTGCGCGGTCTCGGTTGTAGTCCTCGATAGGGGAAATAATATGAAGATAGTCTACCCAAAAAATGGTTTCAATTTTTGTCTTTCAAATCAAGAATTCCAATAGCTTTGCGGCATTGGATAGACACAAAATAATGGAGAAATAAGTCTACTTAGTGCCTAGAGCTATAGTTCTACAGTTCAAGGTTTTTTTATTACTCTAGTTTATTTTTCTATGTTTATTTATGTTGTGTATTCGACCTTTTAAGGGTTTTTCTATGTTTATTTATGTTGTGTATTCGACCTTTTAAGGGTTGGTTCCAGTTCCGTTTTTTATTATCTGTGTCCTTTGCCTTGTAACTTATTTATTTTCATTGAATATAATTGCTAGTTCCAATAAGAATGCTTACTTATTAAATTATTAGTTCTAAGATAACATCAACTCTAAATTAACTAATAAAACTTATATTAGACAATCACATTTAAAATAATTATTACATCCTTCTATCAAATTACTTAAAATAATTTGTTTTACATAAATGCTAAATATTTATTCTATTTATTTATTCAAAATTTGTAATTGTTTAATCAATGCAACATTTCCCTTTTACTTTATTAAGTGTTCATTATTGTCCACTTTTATATTTATATGCTCTATTTTTTTTTTATAGGAGAGTTGGTTACAACCACACTATTTTTTTTAGGGTTCAAACCACAGTGGCTGCATCCACCAAACCTATTCCACCTCTGTTTTATAGCCATGTGTCAAATGAACTACTGGGTGCTCTACAATCTTATTATTTTATATATTCTAAATCCTTCAAATTCTATCTCAATATAAAATCATTTTAAAAAATTGAAAACATATAACTAAATTTTTAAGAAATTAAATTATTTATAAAAATGAAATATTAAAATAGTTTACATTAATATTTTGTTCACATACACAAACATATCTTATATCAACTAAAATTTCTGCAGTATCTATATTTGCCCCCGGGACCTCCATAAAAAATGTAATTGCCCCACTTCGAATCTGCGCTTCTCAAAAGTCTCATATTATAACACATTCGATTGGTGGCATACAGCGTGGTTATTAAACTTGTTATGGGACCACTCGGATTATAGACCTGCATAAGCTTGATGTAAGCAGCCTTGCTGAAGCCCTCATCAGGGAAGTGCCCACTGCCCATCTCTGTTCCTGAATGTGAGGTATTTCGACCATGACTCAAATATGTCACTCCCCCTCCAAAGTCCACCGTGTTGGCAGATTTGGCCAATAAATCAAAAATAGATGCAGGGTAGTAACCCATTAGTTTTTGTTGTAGGTACACAGCCCATACATTAATGTTATCTCTATGTTCCTGCCATCAAAACAAACTCAGTTTTATGAATGGTGTCTCGACACTTCCACTAAAAGGTGGTATTTTGAACTGTAAATTATTTTAACAAATAAAAAAAAATGGTATTTTGAAATGTCTAATGAATTTATATGTTTTTAAATTTATGCACATAATATTATATGAATATAAAATTATTAATAACACAAGCACTTGACAGAACTGTGGCTTACAAAATGTATAGTTACGTTGATATCAGATTGTGTTCCACCGTAAGTAGATGCAGGTTTAAAAATGTCATCGGGACCGTATGGTGCATCTTTTGCCAATTTAAAGACACCGCAATCTAGGTTGAGGCAACCTTGTTTGAACTGATTGTTCTGTAACAGGAAAGTGTTACGTAAGTGGTCTAAACTGATTTGAAGCATCCTTGCAAAATCTTTATTGTGTGAATATAAATACATGTAACTAAAAAAATTTCATAGGAATGGATAGCATCTTTACCACAAAATTCACATAAAATCTAGGTTTTTCACCGTTGCCTTTTACCTGTAGTCATCACATCATATAATGTTAGAAATTTACCATTTATCTCCATTCTCCACACATAAAATAACCATTTATCTCCATTCTTCACACATAAAATAAATCTGTGTGGTGTGAAATTATTGCTTAATTTCACACTCATAATTAAAACATTAAAATCTGATAGTCAAAATTCAAAGATTCTTATTTATTTTGTTATCAAATCAAAAGGATATATTAATAAATGGAACTATAGTTGATTATTAAAAGATTTAAATTGTTATAATTTCTTTATGACATTATAATTAAACATTTTATATATTTAAAGTTTTTTTTTAAATCTCATTTTTTACACCCACATGTTGTTGTAGGTGAGTTGGAGAGGAGAGGGAAATCCTCCAATAGAGGTTCCAGGTTCAAATCTCCACCCTACCAAAAAGTTGAATTGGGTATCCAAAATCCAATTGATAATGTTGGTGCGGGCAGGGTTGGGTGCGACTCCCGGTGACTTTGATGGTGTAGAACCCGACTCCCAGGTGACTTTGGCCTCTCATTTTTTATTAATATATATATATTTTCATTGAGTTTATCAATAGGATTAAATATATCCCCACCTCTTACACATTGGCCTAAAATGTGGTTTCAACCTTGGACCTCAAAAAGGCCAAAGCCAATATCAAAATTAATTTAATAAATAAAAATTTTATACTAATAATTTAACTCATATATGTATCTACATTGATCCTAAAAGTTTCAAATTATAAATTATAAATAGTTAATATTTATCTAAAATATTGTCAAATATTTATATCATGTTTATTATTTAGTATGAGTAATCTAGGTAGGAACACAGTAATGACAAAAGTTATTGGGTTCTTTTAGTGGAGACCCCAATTTAATTCATGGAAAATATGACCTTAAATATACCTATTTTTCAACCTCTTCGAAAAGAAAAAGACTAAATTTAATTGATTGCTGCTCCTAACCGTATCAGTTAGTGTAAACTCTGGGTGTGTTAATTCCACCCACCCAATTTTATATGATTTAGTTATTTAATATGATTTAGTTTTTCATTCAAAATAAATAAATTTAATTAAATAAATTATTTAATTTAAAACAAAAAATTAAATTTTGTTTAATTTTTAAATCAAATTAAACACTACATATATGATTATCAAAATCAAACTATTATAGTAATATTAAGAATACATTTACTACTAAAACTCAGTAAAGCTTTCTTTAATGCATTTTATATGCTATTAAAGAATGTAACCTTTATTAATACACTTTTGAGTATGTAAAAACACATGATGGGTGTACTTGTAACAAAGAATGTGAAGCCCATCGAAAGCATCCAACAAGGGGTCTAAATAAGCCCTGTGGTTTAACTTGATTTGATCGTTAGCCGCAGCTGGGTCTACTGATATTGAAAAATTGAATATTTTTAAACATTTCAAGCTAAGCTATTGTTACTATTAACATCAAATATATTTACCTGATGCAAAAAAGTGTCAATGGGCTGTGATAAACGTCTAGTCTAAAATTAAAAAAATAATATGTAACTGTAAAAGCAAGCCTAAACCTGTAAAATCACAGGCAATTCGGATCAGAATTCTTACAATCCAGCCAGCCTCCACTGATTCATCAGCGTTAGCCTCCACTGCTTGATCAGCGATAGCTACCTTCACATAACTGAAACTGGAACGCCCATCAGATACAGCCACATACGGTTGCCACACATTGAGCACCCCATATGCTTTCACGATGCCGTCGGTTCTATATGAGACGCCAGCGTACTTCAAAACATAACCAAAACATCATAATGCTTCTACTCTTAAATATTTAAGAGAAAATTCTATCAATAGGTCAATGGACTGAAAATCACAATATTTTTTAAAATATGTTATGAGTGTAGAGGGGATTTAAACCCACTCACCGTTCCCCAAAATGGCTTAGTCTCGAACAATCAAGGAAAGCTATATAAACGTAAACTTTTTTCAAATCATTACAAATGAGTAAAACTTAATAGAAAGCTATTAGCCATGAGAATGAGAATGGAAAAAGCACCTGAGTTACAGCATGCATTGTGTCGTTTGTATTCAATGTCTTCCATTTCTCTGAAAAGAAGGCTCTTGTAGCCTTTTCATTCTTGATCTCTCTAATGGGGGATGTTCTCTCCATGGGCTTATTTGCTTTGGTGGTGAGTGGATCAGCTGCAAATGTGAAGGCCATAAATTGCACAAAGAAGAAAAAAATAGATAGGAAAAAAGGCTTCAGAGAAGCCATGGCTATGTAAAAGGTTTGTAGACTTGATCAATTCTGTACGGGGCGAAGACTACTGTGAGATATCTGACAAAGAGTTGGCGTGGGTTTAAAGTGTGAATAAAAATTATATATAGATTTTTATAAATAGTTATCATTTGGATAATGTATAATTGGATTCAAAGTTAAAATCCTATTTTTATATCATAAACATTTAAATAATGGGATGATAAATTATATTTTATTGTAATAATTTTAATATAAAAAATATAATTAAATTTTTTAATGTTTAAATAATAAAAATAGAATGATATATTAGAAAATTATTATATTATATTATGTATATGGATGTTAAACTATATTTTATTGTAATAGTTTTGATATATAATTTAAAGAATCATATAAGTTTAACTAAATAAAATAATTTATTTTGAAAAATAAATAAAATGCAAACTATAATAATAGTAATAATATACAGAAATATACCATGGATTATATCGTCTCAATTTACAGGAACGAATAACTGCTTTTCCAAAGAAACATTTAAAATTTAAGATAAGATGGAACAATTCTCTAGAAGGAAGGGGAATTTGGTTGTCCCTTATCTTTTTTCAATAAAGGATACCCAAAAAATCGGACAATAAAATGCCATTCCAGCTGTCTTAGAAATATTTACTCTGTTCGTGGGATTGATAAGAGCTCCATTTTTTTCGAGGAGAAATGAGTTATGATATATTAAGTTAATGATTGACTCCATGGATGAACCATTTCTATAGGAACCATTCCAAGAATTGGTCGGAATCGGCAGATTTGAACAGTCTGCAAGCTCGATAAGCGGATTCTAATCAAGATTAACTCGTTAGATCTCTCTAACATTTAGTCAAAACCGGGAATTTGAAAAATAGTAACGAGGAAATAACTAGATGCAGTTATTTTTTTATATTGGCAAGTCTTTTCAACTAAAATGCAAATGGCTCGAAATTTAGGGAGACAGTTGTTGGTGACAGGCTAAGTTGGTATATTCAAATGAATAATTCAAAGTCCAAAGGTGGTTTAGATTTCCAAAACGTGGGATGGGGCGGGTCAATTGATTTTTGTTGGTTTATTCAAAATGAATAATTCAAAGTTCAAAGGTGGTTTAGATTTCCAAAACGTGGGATAGGGCAGGTCACATGATTTTTTTATTTTTTAAAGTCAGTATTGCACTCTTAAGTAAAATGTTTAAAATTTGAATGATAAAGAGGCAGGGTTGCATATAAAATTATGATAAGTGAAATTTAGATAATTTTTTAAAGGCAATGTTGTGTATAAATGTGTATAACTTAATGAATATAATAATTATTGATTTTTTATGATTTTGTTTTAAATGATCTTTCAAACCTTAAGTTTTTTTTTTTTTAAATTATCATTAACCTTATTATTAAATGAAGTTTAATTTAAGTTTTCAATCTAAATTGAAGTTTCTTTCATCTTTTTTCAAATATTAATTTTGATTCAAATTTTATAAGATAAAAACTATTGCCAGCAATAAAAATAATTTATTTGATTTTGGTAAAAGCTATATCCATTTTACTAGAAAGTAAAGTTAAATTAGGTTTATATTTTAGAAAATAAATTTATTTAAAAATTAAAATAAAATATTAAAATTTATGAAATGTGTTAAAAATTAAAAAAATACAAAATATTTTTAAAATAATTATATTTAAAGGTTTAAAAAAAAAATTGTTTATTTTGCTTTAAAATTTAATATTAGACTATTTTTTGATATGTTATAGATTTTAGTTTTATGTGAGATCAAAACAACTCGTTTGGAATCAATAATACAACACTACCATATGTTGGGCTTATGTGGAATCAAATTTAAAAATAATAATAATAATTGAAACGAATTTGCCTTTTAATGAAAATTATATTGAGTTATAGTAACAAAGTGAAGAGATTCTATATTTTAACAAATATGATTTTAAGTAGTTATAAAGGAAATATAACATTTTAAGAAACATGAAGAAGGTGGTTGATAAAACCTCAAGTTGTCTAGTCAAGAAAATAATAATATATTTTCAAAAGAACTTTCCACCAAGCTCTATATTTTCTAAGGTTGATCTTATTGGTGTGGATAGGGTTTGGACAATATTTTTAAGTTTAAAAATTGTCTCTAGCCCTAGTGGGCCAGTAAATATTATTAGCACCACTAAAGGGAATGTATGTGACAAGTCTCTAATCAAGAATCCAAGGAAATTTGTTCTAAAGGTGGTCCACGAGGTAATTCTTTGTCCCCTGATGCAGTTCTTCCTTTGTCTAATTTTGACAATGCATGTAAATGGTTAGTCATTTACCCTAGTTGGGTATTTTACTAGTTGTATCCCTAATGAATATTCCATTTAGGCCTAGGTGAACACAACTTGGACTTCTAATAAAAAGTTAGAAATGATTCAAAACCTTATGAAGGGATTTTTCTTGTTTGCTTCATAGGATCTGTCCATGCTAAGAAAATTTATGAGCATGGTTCATGGTATATGTAGATCTCATTACTCATATTTTCACCATAGATCCATGACTTCTCTATATCTAAGGAATGGACTACCAAGGTCCTTGTTTGGTTTGAATTCCCTAGTCCCCCCTTACCCTTTGGTCCTTCTTAAGCCATGTAATATGTCCTTTGGGTCATATCATTCTTTTTAAGGTAGACAAATATTTCCACCCACACTCGTAGAAGCATGTATGCATTGAAATTGATATATCTTGGAACCTCAAGGATATAGTAGATATTTAGGTTGGTGAATCCATGATTTCACATTGGATATTATAAATCAACTTGCCAAATACATGCTTTCAATATTAGTGTTTTAAGCACAAGGTGAAATATTATCCCCTTATACGCCATAATAAGGATAAGCAAAGCCCTAACACATCCAATGCTTCTACCCCTCAACCCAAAGAGGATTGCTAGAAGACTATAAATGGGTATAAAAATACATGATCTATGGATTTTAAGGGTTCATAGTCAAATCTATTCATGATACCTATATCAAAGCCTATGGATAAGGTGAAGAAAAAAGATAATATTGATCCCCCACTAGTATAAATTACTAGCAAAGAGAATACTTAGCCTCATTGGATTCACGCCCTAAGAGTAGTAACCTTGTTTGCTTCTCAACATCTAGCTAAGAGTAGTTCCCTAACAAACTCCTTTGATAAGTGCTTTCCTATCCCATAGCCTGAGGTAAGAGGACATAGAAGAAGATTTCGCACTAGGAAAAATAATGCATCTATCCAAAATATAGTTGGAAAGCTATGTTCTAAAATCATCCAACAACTATAGTGTGTTGGATTACCTTGATGGCAAAGATATTTCATTAGAATCATTTCCTCCATGAACTTTCTATCATGAAATGTTTGGTTTCTAACACACTCTAAGAGAAATTTTACAATTTGTAAGGTCTGATAGAATTTTTTAGATCTAGAAATCTTGTCTTTACAAGAAGTGAAAGTTATAAGACTTTTGATGTCCTTGATGTGTCATGCTATATATCTAGATATCCATATTCTACATAGCAACCATGAAGTAGGTTAAGGTGGCATCACCACATTTGTGGTATTGTAATGGACATCCTATCTAGTGGATAATGACTATGACCACATTAACAAAGCGTTATGGGCCATGTTCAACATTAATAATCAGTCATTAGGGGTGATTAATATTTGCACTTCCAATAATTGCATAAAAAGAACCTATTTGTGGATTTGGATTATGGATTCATTACTCTCTACAATATGGCTCATACGTGGTAATTGTAATATAAAAATATGGACACCGCATACACTTGAGAGTTGGTAAAAGGGATGCATTTTTATATATTTGTCAAAAACTAGGATTTTATGATCTCAATATCAAATAATACCAACATAACCTTCCATGGTACCTATTGTGTAATTTATGTATTAATACTGATATGATCCTTAAATGACTTAATATGATGATGTTGTGAGCGAAACCCATATTTAATTTTGGTAAATATTTGGGTCTTCCAATGCAACTAATGCCCAAGGTTGTCCTCTAAAACCAATATCCCATGCTATTTTGCATTGAATGCTAGAATAGTGGGAGGGCCTCGCATTGCAACTAGTTCTATCTCAACATGTAATTCATTTAACATAAACTCTCTCTAGCCTATATTTTCCACATTTAGAACTTGGTTCCATGTACCCATACAAAATATTATAGTAATGAACTTGGTGCTTTTAGAAATATCATAATCCTACATGGTTTTGATCCTAATATTTTGCTTAAGGAGAAGATTAAAGAAGTACTTGCAATAGTAATGAAAGATCCTGCTAAAGAAGAAAAGGCCTTGCTCGAAGGCTTAGAAAAAGTAGAGAAAGTCATGGTTAGATCTAGAACAATGGAGGAGAAAACTTATTTGTAGCCTAAAGAGGAAGGACCTATAGCATAGGAAGTGTAGAATTTAGATGTAGGATCTATACCACTAGAACTACATACTATAGAGGTAGCATAGCTACCAATCTAGGGAATGAAAATGTAAAGACAGTTCAATTGTTGGCTACAAATTTTGATATATTGCAATCAACAATTTAGTAATTTGCAATGAAATCATTTGGAATTAATAAAATAGATATTTTCATAAATTGAGTATTATGTTATTTCCATGTATATTCTTATGCGTTTTTACAATTACCATGTATATTCTTGTGTTATTTCCATAACTTGAGTATTATGCTATTTCCATTTATATTCTTATGTTATTTCCATAGCTTGAGTATTATTGTGCTTTCTAAACTACATACAACACTTTCTATAAAATAATATTTACGAAGGATACATACATGAATGCATATAATATTTTCAATTTATTCAAAGCCAAAGCATAAAACATAGAATTGTATCAACATAGACAGTTAATACAATAACAAATCTATGATATAAAAATGAGTATTTTCTTGTGCTATTTCCATAACTTGAGTATTATGCTATTTCCATTTATATTGTTGTGTTATTTTCATTGCGCTTTTTAAACTGCATACAATACTATCTATAAAAAATATTTATGAAGGATAAATAAATGCATGGGTTAATTTTTTTTAACATATTCAAGGCCATAGCATGAAACATAAAATTGTATCAACATAGATAGTTAATACAATAAAAAAGCTATGATATAAAAATAAAAATCTTAGCAACAAAGACAAATGATAGAAAATACTATTAAATATATGAATTTTGTTAAATCATTAAAATTTTAGAATGGAGGAAGTTGAAACAAAGACTTCTTAGCTTCTCCAAAATAACTTGTAAGCATATCTAATTTATGCATCTCCATAATTTGATCATTGCAAGTGTCATTATCCTCATTATCAATAATATTAGTGATACCTCTTCTATTTTTTTAGGAAATTCCAATATGCTAAAGCTTTGTCATAGGGATACTTTTCCAGCTCATATCATGACACATATATTCTCAAACAGTTTTCCAAATTTTTTTTCAACCTATTACAAAATTTAGATTTCACAAAATATAGTGCACCAAAAACTCTTTCATCTTTGACAAATCCCAAAATCATTATTTGACATAATTTATATAAAATAAAATATTCACTCAATATTTCTTGTAATACACTACTTGGATACAATTTTTTCCACAAACACATGATGGAACCATACTCATGTGGGTTAATAAAATGCGTAATTTGACCAACCAATGTCATTCCAAAAAGTGTTAGTTATTGTCTAAAAAGTTATTTTCTGAGAATACCATTAATTTCAATATCATTCACTTCCACACTTTTAGTGAAATATTTGATAAGAGTGCTCATATATCTTATAAACAACTCACTTTTAGTATTATAGTCAAAATAAGGATTCCATAACATGGGGTTAATCAGATCCATTGCCTCAAGCAACTCACCTCTTTGAAAATTATATCTTATTTTTCTTGTTAATGATTCTACAACTTTTATTAATTTAATCTTTAGTAATGTGTAAAACTATATTAAATCCATTGTGTAATGAGATTTTGTTCAACATCCTCTGTAACTATATGTGAGCACTTTTCAAACCAATATAAAGGTATCATCTTCCCATGGATAGTAATACAAATATGATCATTTATGTTGAACTTCAAAAAATTGTTAGGATCATTGATGTTAGTTAAAGTATTCCAACTATTAAACAATGGATATGTAAAATTTTCTTTGGATAAGTATATCTTATCAATATGCATACATATTTATTTTCTCATCCTAATGAAATAAAAAAATATAAATGGATCTTTCCTACACAAATTTAATCAAAGTATTCATTATTGTAACAATGGGATAATACCAAATCCGCTCATGTAGAGGAGTTGGAGAGCAAGTGGGTAGTTAAAACCCTCCAATTATCGAGAGGCCCAGGTTCAAATCTCTCCCTTCAAATATTGCGGATATGTTGTATATAAAAGGTTCCTCATCAAATATATATATATATATATATATATATATATATATATATATATATATATATATATATATATATATATAAAATTATTATAAATTATAGGTCCGAGGTGTAGACCAATTGGTTCATCCAAACCCCATAAGGGGGACGGAGGTCCAAGGTTCAAATCTCGGGCCTCACTGGACTGAACGCTTGTCCCTTTCCTAGTGCTTTTAGTGGCGTAAAAGGTTTAAAATGATTATGGCATGGTGGTTATAGGGGCGGACTGCACGAAGATCTATGTGGCGGCTTTTGGGGCAGACAACGTAGAATACTATGGCGACCATAAAAATTTGGACAACCTGCCTGAATTCGTGGTGGCTACCGATTCCACCATGTAAATTAAAAAAAAAAACAATGGAATAATACCACATAATGTGATAAATTTTTCCAAGTTTATCATACGGTATAGTAATTTTTTTACCTTGTCAACATCCCTATGATGTGAATACATAAACCTTGCTAAGGATTGATGTTTTGAAAAAAATATTTTTGTAGGATGAAATAATGAAATCCACCTAGTATCCACATCTTTTAACAATTTTTTACCTTTAGTAGCACCTAGAGAAAATTGTTGAAACTCTAAAAACCTTACCTTTTTGGATTGCACAAAAAGTAAGCATGTATTTCATGGATGAGTTCTTCCGCTCTTGCAACATTTTTAAGTGTGCTCACAATTTTGTAGGTAAGATTCATTCTATGATCCATGCAGTGAATGTGAATCAAATATGGGGTAATTGATATCTGAAGTCTAACACAAAGATCGTTCTTATGTCCTTGCATTACAGTTGCAGCATCAACTCCAACACAAATTAACTTTATGGCTATTTTTGTTTCATCTATTCCAACGATATCCTTTAAATTGGTTACAAAAACATTGTAAATATTTTTCACATTATAATTTTTCACCATATAATGTAGTGTTAGTAGTTGAGGTTAACTTAAATGATTTTGGAATGTTTAAATATGCTTATAAATCCAGGATGTGTTTTCAACAACCGTTACCTCATCAATTGAAAGTGAAATGAATTTAGCATGTTTTATATTCTCTCTTACGTCCTTCTCAACCAATGATAGACATTTTTCCATTTCCTAACCACTTTGATCTGACTAATGGGAATTAGGAATGTTTTGCACATTAGCTAGTTGAAATAGTTTCTTATAATCAACAAAATTAGAAATGGGTCTACCCTTTTTAAGAATACTATATATAACATCAATCTATAAATATTTTGAATCTAATTATGGTTTTATGAATTGTTTGAAATTGGGTTTGGATTGTTCCACCCTTCTCAATAAAATATTGTTGTTGTTTCATTTTTTTCATATTCTTGTGCATATCTAACATGCACGCATTCTGATGCATCCTTCCATCTAACTGATTTATTAAATTTTCCAACACTTTCTTTTAATGTTGAGTAAAATTTCCTATAATATTTTTCTATTGTGTCTAATTTAAGGTGCATCTTATGATCATCTTGTAATTTCCAACTACAAATAATGCATCTACACTTTTTGGTATGCAGTTGTTAATCTCTGACTAAATTGGCTCAACAAAGGGATATGTTGATGACCATTCAAGCTGAAATATCCTTTCAATAGGCCACTAGATTAACTTTCTACATTTAGGTTTCTAACTAGAAGATTCCTTAGAAGTATGCATTTTACTTGAATAATCATTTTTTTGTTGTTGTGTCTATATGAAGCATCTCATCAATTGGTTGTTCAATATAATTGTTATAAAAATTATAATGTGGTTGCATCTCATCCTCAGGAATATCTTCAAGTGGAGGCATATTAGGGTCAATAGTGTTTACTACATTCAATGGTTGGTGTTCTTGTAGACACCAAATCTCAGCCACTAAACCTCCATCCTAACCATCCCACCATCCACTTGTCTCCCATTCCACCTTCCCACCAATTATTTGGCCCAAATCCACCTTCTCGCAATTTCCTAGCATAATTGGGGTTACTTTAATATTATTTTATAATATTTTATATTTTATATAATATTTTATTATATTTTGATATATTTATTATAAAATATATATAAATAAACTCAATTAACCTTAGTCGTCCGATTTCATTTAATCTCCACCATTCATTTTCATTAATCCATGTCACATTTAAAAAGTAATCTCAACCCTAGGATATAACTTAATCTTAGCCACACGATCAAAAGTGCAAGGCTAAAACCCTAAGAAAACCCTAGGTTGGATTATAAATAGGGTATTTTGCAAATGCCCAAACCCTAGAACCTGGAGATTAAGAGATATACTTGGAGAAGCATTTGTTGATGCCCTAGTGAAGCAAAGATAGAGAGAATTGAATATCTGATGCCCTAGCTAAGCCAAAAATACTTCTGCCATTCCAACCATTGTCCATCCATCCTCGCTCGTCGCCATAGCCGTATTCCATCCTGTCGCCTCCATCGCCACCCTTCCTGATCTATTTCTATAGATCTACCCTACCCTACGAGCACTATGCCAAGTTTGAAAATCTCACTATAGAGCTTTCCAAGCGCCCACAAGAGCTTGCCCTATCTACAAGTGCACACCAGAGCTTGCCAAGCTTGCTACAGAGCCTACCTAGCACCTTCCAGAGCCTGCAATAGTCCCAGGTGCAAACCAGAGCTTACAAAGCTCGCGTCAGAGCTTACTATGACACTGAAATGAAGATCTAAATCTGCTACACCATGAAATCTACAACAAAGAAGCAAGGTATATTTAGTATTGTTTTATTTCATTTATTCATTGGTTTGGCATGCATTTTAAATTGATTCTTAAGCTAGGGTTTTGTTAATGTATGAGGGTCTCACACCGTGGAGCCCTCATAGGTATTACTGATGCTCTTGTATTTTGTTTTGCATGCAAATATACAAATTCAACATATTCTTTGAATATTGTTCAAGTTGGAGTGGCCCCACATTGGATATTCAAAGCCCACTCAACCTGTTGGGATCAAGGACACATCTGAAGACACTTTTGTTATATTTAACTAGGGTTTCAGAGAACCCTAGTTCCACTATAAATTATTGTATAAAATACCCGCATTGAATATTGATTGTAACAAAAGAGTCTATTGGCCCCCCCATTGAATACATATTTCATTTTTGCAATCTATTTTGTCTCATTGCTTTATTTGATTCTACCATTTTATATTCAAGTGTCGTGTCTTTGCATCCACAGTTCTATATAGTTTGTTTGATGTAAAAAGGGAATATTTTAAAGAATTAACAAAATAAATTTTTACAAGCATTTAAAAAGAGGCATATAAATAAACAAACCACCATTTAATTTTTATGAAGAAAGGCTTTATATTTAGGAATAATAGAATACAAAAATTAACTCATTAACTGGTAAAAAATGTTTGTACCTTCAACTTGTGTAGATGTGGATAGATCACTACATTTTGGTATGTGTAAAATATTTTAGAATATCTTTTTACCAAAACATTGGTCTCCCTTCTTTCCATCACCATTAGGTGACATTGTACCTATAAAGAACATTGGTCTCCTTGCAATAGGTCCTCTATGCTAATATTTTGTCTTAGGATGAATTTAAAATTTCTATCTTTTCTATGGTTGATAATAATTCTCCTATCATAGATGGACATATTTTCAAATTCTATAAATCCCTTTGGGACATAGTGGATCCTAATATCCATCAAATTTATCTTAAAGCCCTCAAAACTAAATCCCTAGACCAACTGATCAATTGAGGCAATATCAAGATCATATCTAAAGTTGGAGGTGTTAAGGATAATAGTAACTAGATACCCATCACTTTTCTCAATGTATCCTAAAATATCATTTCTAGAACTCACATGTTTGTGAAATATTTTACCCCTCATAAGTCATCCAAAGAAAATTGGTTTTTTCAAGTGTTGCTAAATTCTAGATAACATCATTGTTGTAGAGGAAGGGATATAATAGGAAATAAAGTCTCAATAGAAATTCCTCTTTCTCAAACTTAATTATCCTAAGGCTTATGACAGGATTGAGTCACCCTTCATCTTGGTCATGTTGCAAGATTTAGGGTTTGACCCTACATTCTTACACACTATGAAAATATTGTTTGTAGATGCTTAAGCCTACATTGTAATTAGTGGTCAGAAGTCATATTTTTTTTGTTTGTATATGTCCATCAATAAAAGTTTCCCTCTTGCCCCAACATTCTATATCTTAGCAACCAAAGGATTCAATTGTCTACTTACCAATTCTATTTCTAAGGGTTAGGTGAAAGGTATACATGATATCCCTCAACATATCACTAATTTCCACATTAATTATGACTCTTTTTTCCCTTATTTAAGAATATATTAATGTATAATATGATCGTTAGTGTCTAGACACTTTCTACCTAGCATTTGGATCTAGTATTAAATGGCAAAAAACCTAGTGCTATAGACAATAATTTCTGATGAGGCCCTTTTGGCTTAATTTTTATGGTTGGAAGTGGATTCAACATGGAAAAATATTTTGATTTCTTGTAATCCATTTCCCATTTTAGTTCTGTTCCTCAACTCTATCAGTTCTTCATAAATTGAAAAATAAACTTTAGAAATGGCTACTCAAACATCTTTCTCTACCAAGAAAAATCTAGGTATGCTCTAAGATTGTAAATGCCACTCATGTCTATTATTCTTCATGTTGGATACAACTTAATGTGAAAAATAAATTATTAGTTCTACATAATGCAATGAGTCTTACAAAATTTTGTTTCAAAATTGCATAGCCTCTGGTTCTCCCTTTGAGAGAAAATCTTGGTAAGGGCTTGGACTACACTTCCTTTTGGTGATGAAGATACCCATTAAAATTTAGGGAAATTTTATGGCCAAAAGCATTTGGATATCTTGGAAATCTTTCATAACCTAGCTTCACTATAACAACAACTAATTCAACAAGGGGTTTTCCATCAACCAATAATCAGTCTAGTAATCCCCCATTTTTACCTACGAATGCTACCCATTAGCAAAAGTAATTTGGATTTAGATCTTGCTTTTATTTTGAAAAGGATCTAAGGTTTTCTCTAGCCTTTTCTCTAAATCAACCAAAAACTATATTTCATGGGAACATACAAAATCTTAGTTTCACATCTCCGAATATGACAAGAAGACCTTAGGGGAAGTCAAAGACACTGTCCAACCTAATATTTTACACAATTTTAGGTTAAAGAGTCTTTTCCTATAGTGGAAATATTGGAAGTGGTATCCAAACACTTCATTTAGGAGTTACAAGCCTTGTAGAGGATAATCTTGACTTTCACCTCATTTTCCAATGGTTCCAAAGCTAAACGAATGGTGGTAAATCTAGTCAACTAGAAAAGAATAGAAAAATCATTTCCACACCATTTGGGATGCAATTATTGGACCTAAATTAGATCACAATATTTGGTGCGTGTTCTTCTAGGGGCTACTAGTGGAAGAACACCTAGTTCAATTAGGAATGATTATTCCTATGTTTGTATCATTCTAGAGACTAGGCAACTTGGACTTAGATCAATGATTTTTTCAAACCTTTTAGGCCTAGGCCACTTTCATGGTGCATGAATTTTTTTTGGGATAATACCATGGCATATTTTTAGAGAAAAATAATGTTTGACATCTATAAAAATTATAATACTATCAATTTTCTAAAAAAAAAACATCTAACAATTTTTTTGTTTATTTAAAAGCTCTTATTTGCAATAACGTTTTAATTTAGATTCAAGCATAGACCAACAAGGTTATCCTTGAAGCACAACATTTGATACTCTTCTATATCATTGGGTGAATATTCCCTACATTGTGCCTCATATCCTACCTTATTCACCTAAATAGAGGATTTCTTCATCTCAATAAATAGCTCAATGATGAAATATATCTCAAGAATGTTTTTCAACTTCTAGTGGTACCAAATCCCAAGGGTGCTACAATAGAGGTGGTTCTAGGTCTCTATAATACCCCTCCATAATTTCAAGATAAGGTATCTTCATTAGGGCAACCAATTCCTCTTAACCAACCACTTTCAATAGCTATAGATCATCTTGGGTTGTAAGGTGATGGATCTAGATCATAGCCTATGCCTATAGATACTAGCCCACATACTCGTTAGGGAAATAAAATGGATAACGATCTCCCTCCATTGGCTAGAGATACCCTAATGACAACTTGAATGTTAGTAGATTTCTACTTATTTACCTATTGGATTTTTAGGTACTTTGTAGTTATCCTAGGATCTATAGGTCCTAGAATGATGTTATAGCATAGGCTTTATGGGGTGTGCTTCCATACCACCCAATTTTTTTGTGAATAGTGTACTCTTATTATTTGATTTAATAATATCAAGTCAGTTTAAGCAATAATAATAATATAATGTTATTTTAATGAAAGTAGTCCCAATAAAATTTAGATAATACTTATGTTAGGATAATTTAATAATTACAATATTTAGTTAAATATATTATTGAAGCTAATTTTGGTTAGTGCTTAATGAGTTGAAAATTTATAATAAATGTGCATAATAATTTTAGTTAGTAAATAATATTATTAGAGACTAAGTTAGCAGTCAGTTCTATCTGATGATAATTTTAGCATCTTAGTTACTGGTGTTGGGAGTTTAGTTAGAAACTCGAATGGGGAAATTTTATTAGCTTTTGCTAAAAATTTGAGGTGTCAGACTAGTCATTTTGTGTAAGCAAGAGTGCTTTATCAAGGGGTTTCTCAATTGGAATCCCTGCATTACAAAAAGGCAATCATAGAGGGTTATTCTCTTAACATAATAAACATGATTAAAGGGATCTAAACCCCCACATGGACCATCTCAAACCACCTATTGGAATTCTAAAAAATAATCCAAATCTTGGAAGTTGTCCAATTGAAACATCTATATATGGAAGACAATAGATCAATGGATATATTGGTAAACCTAGGTACCTCCTAGGAAGATTTATATATTTGAAGGAGAATTTTTCTAGTTGTGCTAAGCTCCTTAGATAATGACTCCTGATAAAGTCAACATGCTCCCATTTTCTTATGCTAAGATAGATATTTGGACTCCCTCTAGAATGGAGCTCAATTTCAAAGGTCTAAATCCAAAGAACCACCAAAATATGAATTTAAATAATCCCTATTTTTGTGCTAGACAAATCATGTGTAAATCATGTAGGAAACCTTTTATCAAATGGAATAACCATGAGATTCATACTAGTTAGAACCCAATATTACTCATTATCATAAACTCAGGGCAGTGGTGGAAGTTGTCTAGGTGGAATACCTTGACCATTGAAAATAATCATTGAGATGATACCTATTACATGATTAAAAATATCCTCCTATATATTGACATGATATTACTTCTTTGGTTGGGAAGGAATAGTGTCATAAGTTTTTTCAAATTGGGCAAGGAGATCAGTACTCATGACAATATCTCCTTTTTAAATCATAACCTAAGGTGGCATAGGGAGAAGGATTTGGGAACATTTGGGCCAAGTGTACCTTATTTTCAGAAGCACTTCATATGGAAGGATAAGTGGAATCTATTTAAATTGTGAAGTAACTACATTGGCTCATTGAGCGGGATTTCTACCCTATAAGTGGTTGGTGTTCTAATATAGAGGAGTGGACTGATTGTAGTTATTGCTCCAAAGTGGAGGTTTTAGAACACGTGCAAGGTGTTACCTACTCTTTTCATGATTATCACCACTTCTCAAACTGAGGTGCATGGTTTCCTAGATTTAATAATTCTAAGTTTAGTAAATTCTTGAAGCTCCTTGGTAAGGCAAAACAAGAGGTTTTTTCTTTGGTACAACTTCCACTATGTGAGTTAGCATGAAGGTGGTGAACGAGATTTACTTCATGTTTTTTTCTAGAAGACCTTGCATTCTCTTATAATCATTTATTTTGGAAATCTACACCATTGTTTTGAACTTTGTGATTATTCATGAGTTCCCAAGACTAGCGATTGATAGATTTAGCTATATTTTATCCTTCTATGAAGGTTTTTTATTTTCTTGGGTATCGTTGGTATTCTAGGAATTTTTTTGAGTAGAAGAAGGGATTTAGGAGTTAAGAGAGCTTCCTTGAATGGATTTAGAGTATTTTTTAGAATGATAACTTTGATCCTTGAGCCAAATTCTCTAATGATAGATAAAGATGTTAGAAAAATCTTAAAGAAAATAAATATCCTTCAATATATTCTATTTTTTTCTAAATACCATAGGGATATGGCTAAGCACCTAGCGTACTCTATATGGAATGGTGAAGTTACATTTGAAAATATGGAATTTGAAATTAATTTAACATTTATTATAGAGGTTATTGGTTTGGTAGTGGATGGTTTTGTCCATAATAGGGAGAAACACTCCTTGGTGAAGGAATCATAAATTTTATTAAGAGAAGTGGAGGAGTTGGTTAGAATTCAAAATAGATTCAAGTGAAACTCTTTAAAGGATCCTTGTGATAGAGTGGCCCTTGTTATAATGTAGTATTTCATCCTTGATCAAAATCACAAAATTCTATGAAGCTACCATTTCATGTTCCTCAACCATATTCAACACAAGAGGATGACGAATATTTTGTCTTTCCTATACCAGTTGTTGGCTAGGTCCATTAGCAAGGTGAATAAAGGTGTGGCTCCAAACCTACTTTATTAGGGTCTAGAAAAAATTCTCTTCAATTACATGGTTAAATCTAGAGGGTTAGAGGGTGAAGGTATCTTGAATTCCCTTAATAGGGTGTAAACATCTATTGTGGACTACCCTGACTCTTACAATTTAGGAGATTTTTATTATTTGAGTTAGGAAGCTATTATTACTACCCCTCTGGTGGATTTTGTGGTAAGGGGGTTGTAGTATCCTCTAAAAAGGTAATGGAAAAATGAATACAATACTAGAAGGTCTAAGAGATTAATGGCCAAGATGGCCAACCTTGGGAAGGTACCTTTAAAAATTGATGATTATAATTAAAAAAAGCTCCTATTACCTTTAAAAAAATCTAAGCTTATCATTAGAGCAGTGAGTATTAAGAAGGTGCAAAATTCTAGGATCTAGGATGGGGTTTTGACCCCTAAACCTTTTAAAAGGACACTATTGAAGCTTTACAAATCTTTGATTGATTCCATGCAAGCCATGATCTCCTATGCAAAGGAAATCCTCATACGCATGGGATTGGATCCATTGGAGATGAATGATTTATAGAGGATGATGTCATAAGACCTAACATAACCAAAATTTGATTGGTCTATTTTCTACCTTGGTGATGTCCTAGATCCTCTTAGTTGGGTTGTTCTTAATCCTCTTATTTGAATGGTTTTTAGGATTCTTCCCCTATGGGGCTTTGTTGTTTTCAATTGTTTTGTGGTTCTATCTCTTCCCTTGCATGGAATTTATTTTCCTTTGATTTCTAGTTTAGTTATATGCCTACTTTGTTCAAGGTTGATGTTTAGGGGTATCTAGATTTAGTTATGATTAGGTTTATCAATACTTTAACTGCATTTTGTGCACTCTTACACTCTTTATTTCTTCAGGAAATGTAACTTGTTCCTTTTTGTAAAAGGTTTGAAGATCCATTCAAAACTCTTTTGTCCATATAATCAAAAAATAAATAAATCTATTCTTAGTATTCCTCCATTTTTTGTTGAAATAGGGTATCACTTTATATACCCCTGCCTCCTTGGGTCTTACCCAAAAGTGGCATCCCTTTTGGGATGTTTTCCACAAATAAAAAAAAGGTGGAATTTCCAGGGACTCCACGAGAGGTGGGCAAGAGGAAGCCATCTTAAGACAAAGTCTAAATGGACCATGAATAGGAAATAGAAGAGAAGGTCCCCAAAAGGAAAGAAAAATGAAGTAAGTGAATGCACCTCCTTTAAATGAGCCTATAGGAATTCATTCCAAAAGTGTAGAATGAGTAAGGATATGTCCAAGGACCTAAATAAGGTCATGATTACCAAGTTTAAAGGTGTAAGTAATGACAATATAGTAGGAAACTTTAGAAAATCACTATTTTGTAATAAAGTATTATTGATAATATGATCCAAATACCAAAACTTAATGAAGTGGGATATGAAGTAAAGTAAATAATTAAACTAAGAAGGAGATCAAATTGAGCAATATGGCAAAGAATGCCCTAGAAGAAGTAATATGAGACCTATAGATCAGGAAAAATCTAGGGAAATTACACCTCACAATAGGAAATAGGATAACAATAGGGGTAGTAGAACTCCTGCAATGGTTGCTATGTATGCAAGAGGGTCCCACTTTGCTAGCAAGTACCCCCACATAGTTGATCTCCATAAAAAATCTCTAGAAGAAGCCACCCACAAGATATTTATGGTGGCAGGTAGTTATTGTACTTGAGGGACAAGTTCCCCTTTTCCTTTTTTAAATAGTAAAATTTATGGTATAGATGCACACTTTTGATAAATAGTGGTTTTACTGATGGTTTATTTCCACTAGTTAGTGAGGGACATGTTTGAAAAACTTAGGGTTTTGTGTAATAGTTGGAAGGTAGAGTTCGAGTCAGGACAGATCTACCAAGTTAACCAATGTTAAATTTTCTCCTCACATTTTGTTTCCTAAGGAAAGCAGACTACTGAGTTGAGTAGCTATGTG
The DNA here is from genome assembly GCA_028583015.1 of Wollemia nobilis. Classification (NCBI taxonomy): domain Eukaryota; kingdom Viridiplantae; phylum Streptophyta; class Pinopsida; order Araucariales; family Araucariaceae; genus Wollemia; species Wollemia nobilis. The sequence goes on along the minus strand of JAQPPZ010016858.1, from coordinate 5,718,118 downwards.
TATATTTTATTGTGTGCATGGATCTTTGGATAAATGTTATATAAAAAATTATGTGAACAACTTGTTCAAATGAGTTTAACTTACAAATAGGTTTGTACATGATTGTGAATACATGATGTCTAATTTGTGAATGAATTGTCATTGATGGATGGATGGCTAGACAATGAGAAAAATGTCTTTGTGTATTTTTGAGTTACTAAGTAGAGTAGCTTGTTTTTATGATTTTATATATTTTTGTATAATATGAAACATCATGTGATTGACTTGTGTAAGTGAATATTGTAAATGAATATGTTTACATGATGTATGAGATGCAAATGAATAGTTTTGGTGATGATATGATTGAATATAATGTCATCTATTTTCTTTACCTGCATAAAACACATGGATTGTGTTTTTTCTAAGTGGGTGAGTATGTAATGACCCTGCCCGCATGACCATTAGTTATGGATTAATTAATGGATTAAAATTATATTTATCTTATAGAGCATGGTATTGATGATGTCCTTTGTATGTACAGGACTAGGTACGTGCATTGGATGGATAAGTTGCTCAATCAAAAAGGTGAGTTGGGAAATGATGATTTGGCTCAAGGGTACACGAAAGTCCCATAATTGCATTTCATGTAGGATTGCATGAAGGATTTGTCTATGGTATACTTGTGTTTGCTTCACTTGAAAAATGCTATTGTATGTTTAAGTGATGCATTATGATTTTCATTGGCAATGAAGATGCTAAGCATGGGAGCCATTGGTAGTGAAGATGCTAAGCATGGGAGCCATCATGATAAATTATTAAGATAGAATTTATATGGGTATGTTGTTCATATGGTTTTTAGTGGCGATGATGATGAGAGCCACCTTCTATTTGATTGTTTGAAAGTTATTTGTGGTGTGATTGCATTTGGTTAAGGTGACAATGAAGATGTTGTGAACATGGGAGCCATATTCCTTTATTTGATTTATGTGGTGAATTATAATACTGGTGTGATAAAACATTTATAATATCATATTTTCAACGAGAACCATAGTCTTTGATGGTGTGCATAAGGTTTTTTTTGGATAATGATGACATAGTTATGATGGTTACTGGGGTGTACATCATAGTTACTTTAATTCTATCCACCTAGCACTTGCTTAAATATGGTTGTTATGAATATTAAAGAAATGACTAGATGATGGGCAAAGTTAATTTTTATTTGAAAATGTCCATGTGGAAAGATGTGTTCTCCATATTCATTGTAAAATCATCGTTAATTATTAATGACTATGATAACCTAGTGTGTGAACAAATTTGAGGGGTGATGACTTGGTAATCTGACACTACGCATGAAGGAAAAAGGTAAACAACTTGCGGATCCTTCACAAATCATTTTGGAAAAAAAAAACAAAAGAAAAGAAAAATATTATTATTTTTGAGGGGAGAAGGAAAAAATAATGAGAGGTAAGACAAAGGATATCGGGAACCGAAGAGCAAAGAATGAGAGTGTAGGTCAGCTTTATATAGTTCAAGTGCAAAGTATGTGTTCTTCATGTTTGCTAAAATTTTTTAATATGCCTCGCTTATCACTGTGTGAAAATTTGTTGTATTGCCATGTTAGTAGATGGTAAAATGAAAGCAAAGGATTTGATAATTTAATATTATTGTATTAGTAAGCTTTTCACTATGTGAAATATTGCTACGACGTTGTGTTGACAGATAGTAATTGAAAGTAATGGAAAGATAGATGAATTACTAAATTATTGAGAATCATTCTATTTTTAAGAAGTAATGTAATGTTGGTTAAACTTTGTTGTTATGATGTTTTAAACATTGCATTACCAAGAGACTTTATGATTGTTACATTGTTTTGTGGTAAACATTGTGTTTGGAAGCAACGAGATGTTGAGAGTTGTGAGCGAGTTGTACTTTAATTTAAATCAAATTGGGAAAAACTAATTTATACTTCTCTGGGGATAGGGAAACACCTTATGTTATGGGAGGTAAGTTTCAAGGAAGTCTTACCCGGCAAGAGAAGGTAGGAAGAAACAAAGAGAATTATAATGATAAATCTTTGGTAATCTAGGAAAGGAAATTTGTGAATTTTTGTATATTGCATATGATAGCTTGTTTTTCATCTAGGAATGTACATTAAATGAGAGCTATATTTTATCCCTACCAATAATTTCGAGCTTCTCCCTATGTGGACTACTGATCTTTGTACGTAAAAAGTATGGTGCTAAGTGAAATCGAAAAGCACATTACCTGAAGCTAGCACCGAAGGATGTTGTGAAAAAATTGTTGTAGTGATAATATTAGTAACCAAAGGTTGTAGTCGTATACTACTTTATTGTACTAGGCCTGAGCAGTGGAGTAAAACTATCGAAGACAAATATCTATGCAGTTGGATGAACCAATTCGAGAGGTGAAAGTGATTCAAACTCAAATAGTGAATATATGGAGTCTATGTCATGAAATAGGAGATAAAGCCTATGTATTGCGGTTGTTTATTTTGCTAAACAAAATATGTATTTGAGAAATGGTTCATGTGTTTATGGTGTTGTTGAGAAAATTTCATGTATTATATTAAAATTTGTGTATCCTTTTTTATTTAAAATACTTTGGTTTAAAATTCTCTCTTACGGAATGTTGCAATTGGAATTTTTGGAATTAAGAGTTCAATAATGCAAACCGTGTTTTAACCTTGTTGAATCTTGGAATACTCGATAGGAAAACAAGGTATATTTAAATAAACGATTTTAAAAATACAAGATTCTTTAAGGGAGTAACGTCATGTATGATAATTAGGATGAATGGCATTTCCTTATAATAATTTAAGGTTTACGCTTGAAGGTAACTTATATAGGGAACAATGGTAAACTCATGGTAAAACTCGACCTTAAAGAAGGTGGGACGACGAAATAATACAGGGAAGTCCTTTTGAATTTTTAATTAATTTTAAAATGTGATGAGTAAAGATGATAGTTGTTGATTTTTTTTTAGGAGTGGCAAATTGAATCAACGTTCTAAAACCAAGTAGACTCGGGTGGTACGTGAAAGCACGAGATTTCGGGCAAAGGAAACACTAATTATGCAATGTAAGACGAAATGTAACGCTTTAACCTTATGCACCAAAACAAAGGAAAGAGACAATTTAAAAAGGAGAGAAAATATGTAAAGAAATCACAGCCCTCTTTATTCAAATATCTTATCCTCGGTTACATAGACGTCTCCTCCCCTTTTAGGGGCTAGGAGCATTAAATTTGTCTTTGTTACAATGTGTGACTTAGTCTTCCTCCTTCCGTGTGCCCATGATTGCAATGGGCGGGCCAAGATGATGCCGCCGCTGATGTCGATGAGTTTTTAACCTCCGCTGCTTCTCCGACGAACAAAGAAACAACCAAGATGTCAGTAGCATCTGCCGCAAATGAAAAGTGTTTGTTCTCTAAAACTAACGAAATATGCATGTAAACATCTGCTCGAAACAGTAATTACAGTGAGTCCAAATGGCTTCAAAACTTGACAGAAGATAAGAAAAGTTACCAGAAGGCCACTGCCACTGAGATAGCTGGCCAATCTACCTTCAATCGGAATTCGTCCCCGGGCGGGACGAATCTCGATCGCACTCGTCCCCGGGTGGGACGAATTCTTCTGTGTTGAAGAAACTGACTTGCTGCTGCTCCAATGTCGGATCCCGAGACCTGCAAAACGCCTGCAAATAGGGGGGTTATGTAATTGGGGCCATTTTGGGACGACCCAGATGGTCGGATTCTCCTAATTTGGCCTCCACCCTTGAGAATTTGACCTCAACACCTGCAAGTCAGCGAAACAACAAAGCGACACAAAACATACTATAATCTGACCAAAAGTTACAAAATTGCAGCTATGGGTTAATCAAACCTAATAACACAAAATGCAATCTGAAAAGTAATCTAAAATGCTCTAAAACTTAAAATAGGACTTGGGAGGTGTGGGGGTGCCCAAGTGGGCCTCCCACCGTTGGCACTTGATTTTGGAGCCAATGAGGATTGGGGGGTCGGCGAATTGGTTGGTTCAGGTGTCCATGTGTTGGATTTGGGTCAGGTTCGAGCTTCCAAAGGCCACCCAACAACCTCCCTAGCACAAGAGATTGGTGGATGTGGTAAGGTGAACCAAAAGGGATGCAAGTGGGTCTTCAACTTGGTAGCACTTCGTTGCTTGAAAACTCCTTCAACCTGTATATTTTGGGTGAGAAAAGTCCCACCTTTTATAGACCCATGGGGTCTCTTTTGGGAGGGAAGCACAAATGCCATGTGTTGGTCATAGGCGCCATGTGGCAGTCTTGTCTTCCCATGAGGGAGGGGAGTCCTCCATTGACTTGAGCTTTGATAAATGCCTTTTGTGACAGTCTTCTAATGGCCCCTCTGTCCACCTACACACGCGTGCAAGGCAGGAGTCATTAACTGACTATTCTGGGCTGCCACTTGGCACCATTTGTCTTTTTGCCCGTTAAGCTTAGAATTCGTCCCACCTAGGGACGGATTCAGAATTCGTCCCGGGGTGGGACGGATTCTATTTTGAATTCGTCCCCGGGTGAGACGAATACTGGGCAAAGTGTCTAAGTGTGCCAAATTGCTTCTTGACCTTACAAAATTGCTATGAAAGTGGTTAAGACCACTGTTTAACCTCTGAGGGCTGCCCTGGGGGCTGTGTTTGTCAAAGCGATCAGTGTTTGCAGTCACATAATCGGGTTGGTGCTGTTTTGGTGTCTATAGATGCCCCTTTTTGGGAAGCGTTGTGGTTGACGCAGTGCTGAGCAAAAATAGATAACCAAAGCACTAATGATTAGGGTTTCTTGGTAACCTAACCAACTTTTGATGCCCCAAGTATGGAAAGGGCATGCATTCTTGAATCCTTGCTTCTGACGAGCTAAGGAATTTGATTTCAAGTATTAACCTGTTTTGTTGAGGTGTGACTTGAACTTAGACATTGATCAGTCATGAACATGCAAAGGGCATTTTTATCCTCAGGGGGAACCTTGTGTTCATGATTGGTGGATGTGGGAAGGTGAACCAAAAGGTATGCAAGTGGGTCTTCAACTCGGCAGCACTTCGTAGCTTGAAAACTCCTTCAACCCGTATATTTTGGGTGAGAAAAGTCCCACCTTTTATAGACCCATGGGGTCTCTTTTGGGAGGGAAGCACAAATGCCATGTGTTGGTCATAGGCGCCATGTGGCAGTCTTGTCTTCCCATGAGGGAGGGGAGTCCTCCATTGACTTGAGCTTTGATAAATGCCTTTTGTGACAGTCTTCTAACGGCCCCTCTGTCCACCTACACACGCGTGCAAGGCAGGAGTCATTAACTGACTATTCTGGGCTGCCACTTGGCACCATTTGTCTTTTTTCCCGTTAAGCTTAGAATTCGTCCCACCCAGGGACGGATTCAGAATTCGTCCTGGGGTGGGACGGATTCTATTTTGAATTCGTCCCCGGGTGAGACGAATACCGGGCAAAGTGTCCAAGTGTGCCAAATTGCTTCTTGACCTTACAAAATTGCTATGAAAGTGGTTAAGACCACCGTTTAACCTCTGAGGGCTGCCCTGGGGGCTGTGTTTGTCAAAGCGATCAGTGTTTGCAGTCACATAATCAGATTGGTGCTGTTTTGGTGTCTACAGATGCCCCTTTTTGGGAAGCGCCGTGGGTGACGCAATGTTGAGCAAAAATAGATAACCAAAGCACTAATGATTAGGGTTTCTTGGTAACCTAACCAACTTTTGATGCCCCAAGTATGGAAAGGGCATGCATTCTTGAATCCTTGCTTCTGACGAGCTAAGGAATTTGATTTCAAGTATTAACCTATTTTGTTGAGGTGTGACTTGAACTTAGACATTGATCAATCATGAACAAGCAAAGGGCGTTTTTATCCTCAGGGGGAACCTTGTGTTCATGATTCACGAAATGCCAAGCGTTTGATTGATTTGATTGTTGCTTGTTTACTGCCCCAAGCAGGAGCGTGATTGTCTTTGTCAATGATTCTTTGAATGCATGTCATTTTCCTTAATTGGGTGTGTGATTGTTGATTGGTGACTAAGTGTGACTACCCCCTCAAGCGACGAATCGATGAGGGAATGACCTTCGTGAGAGAAGCGACGAGTCGCTTGACCCAAGATGACTTGTGCAGGTGTGCCTTAAAGGGTTTACCGTTAAGCGTGTGCAATTTTTCCAACATTTGGACTTGTTTTTGGTGGGTGTTAACCCTTTTGGTGATGCCGTAATGAGGTGAAATCATCAAAAATCTAACTTCCCGTGGAGCGGTCCGGCTATTGTAGCCTTCTTGGGGAAGTAGGAGAGCGATAATTTGGACCTCGACATCGATTTTCTTTGCCTAGAGGTTAAGTGCATGAGCACTTATGTCTGGCAATGTTTTTCTGTATTTTTGTTGAATTTTGTACTGTTTTTGAGTGGGCTTTGACCCTTTTGGTGATGTCGTTTGGGGATGAAATTGTCTAAAATCCGTCTTCCCGTGGAGCGGTCCGGCTATGGTAGCCTTCTTAGGGAGTATGATAGTGACAATTTGTGACTCCAATGTCGATTTTGTATGCCCTTGTTGTCGGTGCAGTAGCAATCCTGTCGGGCAATTTTATTGTCTCTTTTTAGTGCATTTTTAGTCATTTTTGTTGATTTTTTTTGTGCTGGCCTGAATTCATCCCTGGGTGGGACGAATTCCAGCTAGAGAATTCGTCCCCGGGTGGGACGAGCGCCGATCAGAGCGCTCGTCCCGCCCAAGGACGAATTCCAAATGCAAAAGGCCTATTTAATGGCCAAAACTTGATTTTGGGCTCATTTGTGTCATTTTTTTCTTGCGATTTTGGAGCTCTGGGAGGAGGAGGTAATTCTGCGAAGTGAAGCGCTGCTGGAATTCTCTCCGCCATCATGAGTGCACAAACTTGTTCGAGCGGCGGAGCCGAGGCGAGACCTGTAAGTGACCCTAGGGTTTATTTTGCTTTAATTTAATGCATTGTTTTTGTGTTGATGCTTTTCAAAACTTTAATATTTTTTTTTGATGTTTTTGTTTAACATTTAAGTTTAGAAACCCTAGAACTGAAAATTTGATCTGTTATATATATAATATATATATATTTTTTGTTTTTTTTTTTTTTGCTTTGCAGGTTGTTAGGAGCCGGTACCGTGTACCCGCTGCATTTACTGAGGCGCGGTTGGCATTGACCGATGATGACTGGGTATGGCTTGATGCCCTTGGGCTCAGCGAGTGGCTCGACCGGAGCTCGTGGTTTCGATCGTGCCTATCCGACGGCCCTGATCAAGCTTTGGGATCCGCGGACCAATACTTTCCATCTCCCGATAGGGGAGATGACTGTGACTCTTGAGGACGTCTATCGGTTACTTCGGATTTCGATAGATGGTCTGCCTATTAGGACATCACCGTTTGATCACCGGACTGCTATACTTACGAGATGTTTTGGGCATGGGGGGGAGCCGGGTGTAGCAGACCCAGTGGAGACAGCTGAGGCGGATTGCCAGGCTGGCGGGATTTTGGTTAGCTGGTGGATGGAGAGGGGGGTGTTAGGAGTGAGGCACGCATTCTTGATGGGCCTCATTTCTAACATTCTTCTCCCTGATTCGTCAGGCGCGAGGTTCCCGTGGAACCTGCTGGATTTGGTGTGGCAGTTGGCAGAGTGCCCGATAGAGGCACCGTTGATTCTGAGATGGGGACAGACTTTGTTGGCACAACTCTACGGGGAGCTGTATGGGGTCCGCTGTCGACAGTGGAAGGGTGTCGCTTGTAGTTTTTTGTTGCAGTGTGGGGTTGGCAAGACATAGCTGTTGAGAGGCCTACCGGGTTACCGTGGATGACTCGGGCGGCGATGGAGGATGAGGAGATTGGTTATGCAGCTTTGTGGCGACGGTCTGCGGAGCAGGGGCAGAGTCGGCGATGGGCAGGTGCCGTTGAGCACTACATTGATGCCTTTTCTCGGCTCACTCCAGGGAGGTATTTTGGCGTCCCTATCGGGACCGTCCGCACTCGGCCCGAGGCTGGAGAGTGGCTCCGACGGGTACGTAGGGAGCGATGGTTGACTGGGCGGCACGGGACGAAGCATGAGTTCTTTCCGTACTGCCGGGTTACACGACAGTTTGGGGTGCGCCAAGGGTTGCCCGGTGAGCCCGTAGGCTATCGGCGTCGGGGAGACGAGAGGGATCCGGAGCCACCGGTCACCGTGCCATTGGGCGAGGAGTCGGATGCGGTGATTGAGGTCCCGGATGTGGATGACGTCGGTACTACCACTGAGTATGACTCGTGGTGGGTATTGCGGCGCTGGAGAGGAGAGGGGCCACTTGGAGGCGCGGAGGCGGCAGTGGAGGATGCTGAGGCAGCAGGGGGTGATTGGGGGGGGCCGTTGGATGATGCAGATATGGTGGATGTGGGAGATGAGGATGTGGGCCTGGGTGTTCCGGAGCGGCCGGACATGCAGGATGTGGAGGCGCAGTGGGAGCCTGAGCAGGCTACTGTCCCCGCGAGTCCTATGCGTCCGGCAGATACAGAGGAGGTGGGGTCGGATGTAGGCGTTGAGGTTGCACGACTTACAGAGCTGCTACGGATGCAGGATCTGGAGAGGGATCTTCTACGGGCTCAGTTGGTAGAGCGGGATAGAGTTTTGGCGCAGCGCGATGATGCATTGTCTATCTATCATCGACGAGAGGCGAGTGGTGTCCGTACGGATAGACTTGGAGAGGGAGGTCATCCGCCTTGGCGGGCGGCTTCCCGAGCCCTCGATCGCAGATCTTCTCGACGGACGAGGGATAGTTTGATCGAGCGATCAAGATCATCTCGTCGCAGGCGGTTAGATGAGGGGGTGGTAGCAGGCATGATGCGGGGGCTAGCGAGTAGCCGCCCGCAGGGTCCCGTAGGACCCACACCACGGGGGTAGTTCCCGTCGCACCGATCCTGCGTGATCATGGTGGTCGACGCCTTAGGTTGGGTTTTTGGATATGCTTGCGGGGTCTGAGGACCGGTTTTGTAGCCTACGGGCATATTTTTGACGATATATATATATATATATATACGGTTTTATTTTTGGTTTTGTACATGTGATGATGTGATTTTTTTGTTATGCATGTTTATTTATTTTGATGAATGCAGATGTTATGATAAATGTATATGTTTTTGATGTCTATGTGGTATGCGAGGTGAAATGGATGAATGACATTTGTGATGATTGTACTATTACTGTTTAAGAAGCTCTTTATTTACATGGTTTTTCTTTTTTTGTATTTTCTGATGGTATCATAAAGATGATAAGTAGCGCAGATGGTTTTGGAATGAATGTAAGGATTTCTGAGATTCAGTCAGTTTGAACTCACCATCCATGACTGTACTTTATCTTACAAGACTTTTGAACAAGGTATGAATCGGACCTATTTTTGACCAAGTTATTTAACATCCCCGTGTGTGCAATTGAGTTCATTTAGTGGTATTTGTTAGGATACCGCCAATGCATGTGGGCTTTCAACCGAACTCGTACTCGAGGATCACCTAATTAGCTCCATGAATTCCTTTGTTGTATGTACTAAGATTAATCCACGGTGTAATCCAGGATGCCATAAGCTAGCTCATCCACATGCAAACATTGATCCGTACGCAAGTTAATGTGACAGATATATCGTCATGTGGGAGGTTTACTTTTTTTATCGATAGGCTATCAACCAAATTGGTACTGAAGCTTGCCTTATGACCTATAGAATGCTGAGAGCTCCAGGGATTCAAGGTCAACTCCCTTCTTTTCTTCAATTGTATTGGGATACTTGCTCATTGTAGTGATGAGATCACTGTTTATTTTGATTTATTTTTCTTTCGAGCAAGGGATTGGGGTTATGGAGTGACCAAAATCACTGTTGTTTGTGCCTTTTGATGTGTGCACTATAGTTTGTCAAATTTTTGAGTTTTGACATTTTGCAAATTTTTTGTGTTTTGCAACTATTGAGAACTTTAGGGATTCTTAGGGAATTGGGTAGGGAGGATGCTTGTCCTTTTGCCAACTCTCAGCATTCTAGGGGTCATTCGCATAGGGGGATGAGCAAGATAACCGTTTCGCTTGTGGTGACCTAGATTATTTTGCAGGTTTCGTCTTTCGTTCACACAATTTTGGAATTTTAGTGTTTTGATTTGTGTTGGGATGTTACGTAACAAGGTGTATTTCAAGTATGACTCTACCTTCGTAAAATCTGTTCGACTTGATACACTACATGGCTAAAGAGGAAAATGATGACTGAATCACTGAAATTCTTGGTACATTCCCAGACCACTGACTGTAGTGTGGTAAAAGTTATGCTTGTTGTTTTTGTTGTTTTTGTAACATGAGACAATGCGGAACAAGGTGGACTATCAGAGCTATTGCAACTTATGGTGCCTTTGACCTGTATGACTACAAATATGCAATGTATGGATGCAATGCTTAATGCAACTATATATTTTTGTATTTTTGATGGATTGTTTTTGGTGAAGGTGAAGATGAGGTGCTAGAATATTAATTTTTTTGATGAATTTGAGTATGCCTAGAATTGAGATGCAAATGTCTGTTGTTTTTGATGATTTTTGTTGTTTTGTTTTTTTTGAATTTCTTGATTTTTTTTTGACCAAGCGATTGCGATAATCGTTGGAGCTTTTTGGGTTGACCAAGAGATTGCGATAATCCTTGGAGCTTTTTGTATTGACCAAGAGATTGCGATAATCCTTGGAGCTTTTTGGTGACCAAGAGATTGCGATAATCCTTGGAGCTTTTTGGGTTGACCAAGAGATTGCGTTAATCCTTGGAGCTTTTTGTATTGACCAAGAGATTGCGATAATCCTTGGAGCTTTTTGGGACCAAGAGATTGTGATAATCCTTGGAGCTTTTTGGTGACCAAGAGATTGCGATAATCCTTGGAGCTTTTTGGTGACCAAGAGATTGCGATAATCCTTGGAGCTTTTTGGTGACCAAGAGATTGCGATAATCCTTGGAGCTTTTTGGTGACCAAGAGATTGCGATAATCCTTGGAGCTTTTTGTATTGACCAAGAGATTGTGATAATCCTTGGAGCTCTCTTTTTTTTTTTTTTTTTGTATATGGCTTTCTTAGATATGAAATGGTCTCAAATGACTGATATTCAAGGGTTCTGTTTCCTTGATACCGTCAAGAGAAGCTAGTCTGTACGTCCCGGGTCCTATTTTGCTATCAATGACATAAGGACCTAACCAATTTGCCATGAATTTGTCCCTCATATGGGACGGCAAATTAGAGTTTTGTTGGTTTTCCTTCAAAACCAAATCACCAACCCGAAAGTCTCTTAGGTGAACTTTCATGTTGTAAGCTCTCTTAAGCCGCTCTTGATAGATACGTAAGTGCTCGAGAGCATTAACGCGTCGTTCGTCAAGCAACGTAAGCTGGTCTAATCGGGCCTGCCGTGCAGTGTTATCATCGATGAACTCCTGCATTGATATGCGCAGGGAAGGAATTTCCAACTCGAGAGGCATTATTGCCTCTGAGCCATACACTAGTGAAAACGGAGTTGCCCCAGTGGGCGTCCGAATACTAGTGCGATAAGCCCAAAGGGCAAGTGGGATTTGTATGTGCCAATCCTTATGACTGTCTGCGACGGTCTTTTTAAGGATGGCGACTAGCATTTTGTTTGACGCCTCTGCTTGCCCATTTGCTTGCGGATAATAGGGTGTTGAAAAGCTGTGCTGAATTTTGTACTTTGTGGTTAAAGCACGCACGTCTTTGTTCTTGAATGATGGCCCATTATCCGAGATTATTTTGGATGGAATACCAAAACGACATATGATGTAATGCAAAATGAACTCCGCAATGCGGGGTCCTGTCGTAGAGGTTAACGGAATTGCTTCCACCCATTTGGTAAAATATTCTGTGGTCGTTATGATAAACGTGTGACGGCCTGACGATGCAGGGGAGATCTTTTCGATTAGATCGAGGCCCCACTGCGAAAATGGCCAAGCAGACTGGACCGTCTGTAGGGCCTGGGAAGGTGCGTGCATCAAATTGGCATGATGTTGACACTTTACGCACCTCTTGACATACGCGCAGCAATCTCACTCTAAGGATGGCCAATAATAGCCCATGCGAAGAATGCGCTTTGCAATGTCCATACCACCGAAGTGGTCGCCACATGTACCGTCATGCGCTTGGGTGATCGCCCAAGTGGACTCTTGCCGGTCCAAGCAACGAAGAAGAATTCCGTCGTAGTCGCGACGATACAAAATGTCTCCTATCAAGACATATTTTGCCGCTTCTGTTTGAATGTTCGTTTTGCGGCGTGCGTCAATCCAAAGGGTAGATTACCTAACTTGAGGTAGTCTCTTATGGGTAAATACCAGTCCTGTTGATCGGATACCTCGACAGTTTGAACATCCAATCCCTTTTGGAGTTCTTCCCTAACAAATGCTGATTGGGATAGAACTTGTAAGAATAGCGTTGTGTTGCTATTAATGGGAGTGGGGGAAAATAAAGACCCCCAGCTTGGCATGTTTCAAATAGTTTTGATTCGAAAGAACTTATCCGTAGATGGTTCGATCTCGGATCATGTGGACTCCCCGGCGTCAAGTCCGAGCTTGCGCGCTCCATCGCGGGTTGCGATAAGGTTTTGACCTCGAATGGTTGTTATATCACCGTAAAGGTCTTGCGGGATTAGTGACCCCAAGGAGGCCATTGTGTCCGCAAAATGATTCGATGATCGAGGGAGTGCCTCGATGTCATACCACTCAAGTTTTGCCAGGAATTTATCCACGAGGGCTTTATAGGCCTTTAGAACTGGGCATTTGCATTGATATACCCCTTTGACTTGATTGACGATTAACAGCGAATCGCCAAAGATGTTCAGTCTTTTGATGTTCATGGCGATTGTTGTTTGAAGACCTAGGAGCAAGGCTTCATATTCTGCATTGTTGTTGGTGCACTGGAAATTTAATTTAAATGACAAGGGCATTGGAGCGCCCTGCGGTGTGAAGAATACAATTCCCGCGCCACCACCTTGCTCGCATTTAGAACCATCAAAAAATAAGGTTATGTCGGCTCGAGACTCAGGCTCATCGAATCCGGCGATTCCGAGACATGGAAGACCCCATCATCGGGTAGTTCTATGACCAGAGGCTGATCGTCTTCAAGAGGAGCCTCTCGCTAGTTGATCGGCTATGACTTGTCCTTTTATAGATTTTTGCCCAATAAACTCAATGTCAAATTCCGTCAACAACATGATCCATTTCGCCGTGCGACTACTATGATAAGTACGACTCATCATGTATCGCAATGGATTCTCCTTAGACACAACATACGTAGTGTTGCTCAACATGTAGTGGCGTAGCCTTTTGGTAGCAAACACCACTGCCCAGCAGAGTTTTTCAACGTATGCATAGTTAAGTTCGTAATCGACCAGGGTGCGGCTAAGATAGTAAGTAGCCTGTTCTTTGTGAAGTTCATTCTTCTGGGCTAGCATTGCACCCAGTGCCACCTCAGTAGCCGAGATGTATAAGTAGAACGGCACACCTGGTCTAGGCGGTGCCAACACCGGCGGCGAAGCCAAGTATTGTTTGATTTCGTCAAAGGTCGATCGGCACTCGTCATCCCAATGAAATGTGACCCCCTTGTGCAATAATTTGTTCATTGGTCGGCATTTGTCGGATAATTGCGCTATGAAGCGTTTAATCGACGCGACCTTTCCTTGCAGACTTCTTAGCCGCTTGATAGTGGTTGGGGGAGCCATTTCAAGGATTGCCTTGACTTTGTTTGGGTCCACTTCGATGCCTCTCTTTGAGACTATAAAACCCAAGAGTTTTTCGGATGTGACGCCGAACACGCACTTCTTGGGATTCAGTCTGACCTTATGCTCTATGAGGCGATCGAGAATCTTGCTTAAGTCACCGAGATGATCTGAGCGCAAGAGAGACTTGGCTAACAAATCATCCATGTAATCTTCCAAAGTTTTGTGCATGTAATCATGGAAGATATACGTCATAGCACGTTGGTATGTAGCGCCAGACATTTTTAAGGCCAAAAGGCATGACCTTATAGCAAAATGTCCCCCAAGGCGTTGTGAATGCCGTTTTGAGTTGGTCTTCGGGATTGATACGAATTTGATTGTATCCCGAGAAACCGTCCATTAGGGAGAGCATTTCGTGACCCGCCGTAGCGTCTACCAATGCGTCGATGCTTGGCAAGGGGAAATCATCCTTAGGACTCGCTTTGTTTAGGTCTCGAAAGTCCGTGCATATGCGAATCCTCCCGTCGGGCTTCTTGACGGGAACCATGTTGGACAACCATGGCGGATAATCCACGCAGATGACAAATTGTGCATCCAACAGCTTTTGCAATTCGTCTTTGACCATCAAGGCCACTGTTGGGTGCATCTTTCTTAGTTTTTGCTTTACAGTGCTTGATTTTCGGATCAAGCGTTAAGTTGTGCATGACTAGTCGCGGGTCTAGTCCCGGCATATCTTTGTACGACCATGCAAAAACTTCCTTCTTCTCTTTGAGAAGGGCAATATATTCGGCTTGCTCTTCGGGGGAAAGGCTTACCCCCAGCTTGAGAATCCATGGATTCATTGGATCTGTGCCGATGTCTACGTCACTCGTCTCCTCGACTGACATGTGGGATCCGTCCTCCAACTGATGTGGAGTTGGGATTAAATGAATATCATCACCTGAGTTAAGATCTACGTTTGGAACCTCGGGTCCCTCTTCAGCTTGAAAGATATCCTGAGTTGTTCTTTGGGTAAAATGAAGCATTTCACCGAAAGGCCAGTACTCTGATGGTGACAATGGTGAATTGACGCGATCCCGCTCGATGGCATCCATGTCTAGATGCAATGACCGTGATGGATCGGTCGGATTGCGGATGGGTGCGGTCAAATCAATGGAGATCATGTGGATGGAATGAATTTGGTCTCCGTAACCGCGGGTGTGATGACTTGATTCTTTTAGATGTTCCCTATACTCCGGATCCGGCTCTACGGGAACAGGCACGAATGGATCCTCTCTAGGTGCAAATTCATCTCTATGTGTGAAAAGGAAGGCGGGGTCTTCCCTTGGCACCGCCTGTCATGATGGGATCTCGAGGTGGACGATGCTCATCTTGAATTTGGAGCCATAGGCCTAACACTTGGTCCCACCTCACCGGGTCTACGTGCCATTCATGTCCTAACCGTATACCCATTTGTCCCATTAGATCTTCATGAGTTAGAGCGCGGTGATGTCGTCGCGCATGTCTGAGATAGTCCATTTCAGTCTCGTCTTCTGAATCGCTTTCATAGATCCAAAATTGTTCATCCTCTTCAAGGATCTCGTTGCTTGCGATGTTGAGGACTCTTCCCTGCTCCAGATGAATTAATCTGGTCCCATTGCGGTTGTTCCACTCTTAGTGGAGGGACCCGATTCTTTTGAGACTCGTGTTATTTCATCCGGAACCTCTAAGGGGAACAGCTTTCAAAAAATGTCCGGAAGCCGTTGTTGTTCTCTTTGAGGATTGCTCTCTGAACTTTCACCTCTCTCTAGCAAAGGAGAGGGATTATTGCTATTTCCAGGGGTGTTTTTAGACCATGGGAGATAATCCCCTAATGTGTATTCTGTGTTTGGATTGGCGTACGGGTCTTGTGCCAATCCCCCCTTGTTGCCTATTTCTAGGCCTTGCATATTTTCAACCAAGATGTCTAATGGCAGGGGATGGTTGAACCCTACCCCCGACTTGTCATATGGCATCTCGATATCTTGGTTGGCAAAGGATCCGCATCCCTTGCTCATATCTCGCCTAGCCCATACCCATGCCAATTGCATTGTTCGAGATATTTTAGGGCAAATTCTGGGTTCGACAGATAATTGATGTTTTCGACAAAAGGCTCTTCATCTGTTTCCTTTTGTTCGCATGGTTCGGAACCATGATCAAGGCCCCCATACACAAAATTCGCTCCGGTTGGGAGGGTAGCCTAGTGGAACAATTGTCCCTATGGGAAGGCGAGGTCTTCCCATGTCCCGCACTGACTCCAATGTGGGGGTTGCCACAACGTTTTGCACTAAGTACTCCCCCAGGCCCGTACTGGCCATCTCAACAGTGATTGTTGATGATTGGGTAGGAGGAAACGGTAGTCCTTCCTGAGTCCATTCTATGTTTGGTTGTTCAGGAGTCTTGGTTTGTGTTGTGTTGGGTGTTTCCTCTGTTGATATCGTTGAAATCGTGGGCAACCCCTCTTCTAGAGGCTTAACCTCTTCCATGATTTGCTTTCCCTTGTCCTTCTGTTGGGCCACGGTAGGTGGCGTTGATGATGAAGGAGTAGGTGATGAAGTCTCACCTGGCTGGGATTTTGCCTTGTTGGCCACCAGTGGTGCCTGCGGTATTGGACCCTGTTTAGATGGATTTAATTGAAAATCCAAATGCGTTGATGGGAGGGTCGATTGAGGTATGAATTGTACCGCATTGCAATACTTGAAGGGCTCTAAGTCCATTGGGACTACATGTATTTGCCCTTCATAGGCATACTTCAAGCACTGGTGTGCGATCGAGGGGACACACTTCATGTCCCCGATCCAAGGCCGCCCTAGCAGGATATTATAAGCCATTTCGCCTTCCAGAGACATGGCACAAGTGTGGGTATTGACTTTTGTCCTACCCGGATAGGCGTAACAACCGTGCCGACCGTCGAGCAAATTGCATCGTTAAAAGCTCGCAGTGTGTACGTGGAAGCGGTGATGTGAGAGGTCGGCGTTTTAAATGTTTTAACGCTGCAGTGGTTATGATGTTACTGGACGAGCCAGTATCTATCAGCACTCTCTTGTACGGAATCCCGTTGACCCGCGCGATAACGTGCAGGGGTGGATCCGGCATGTCATTTGATATCGTTTTGACCTCGTCTTCTTTGAATGTGATGACAGGCTCCGTACATTGTTTCACATGTCCCACGAAGGCGTTGAAAGAATTTGCTTCATGGGGTTGTACTTCAATGGCTTTTAAAATGTCCATAAGAGCTTCTCTATGGGGAGCTGATTGTTGAATAAGCTCGTAGATGGACAGCCTAGCCGACGTGGTCCGCAAACTCTGCGTGAGTTTGGTTCGTATCGTGACCTCAGGTCTAGGCGGAGGTAACTGCGTTGGGCGTTGTTGAGGCTGCGATGTCGACGGAACTTCCCTCGCAGCTACCTCGGGGGCAACTGTTGGGTATCTTCTGTTCCTTGTTACAATGCTAATCATTCCCACAAATCCTTGCGCGGGAAGATCTTGTCGCACCTCGTTAATCTGGAGCGGTTTTGTCTGTGCCTCGTGGGCAGGCAAGGGGTCCTTGAATACCCCCATTTGTTGGTTGTTTGGTGCGATGGGGTTGTCCACGACCAATGTTCTATTATCGATCAAATCCTCGGACTAGTTCTTTGAATTTCCAAGCACCCATTTAGGTCATGTCCTCTGCGCCTATGGAATCTGCAATACAATTCCTCCCTATACCCCCTAGGCTTGGGAATGTTAGGGTCAAAAATTTGGATTTCTGCAGAGTAACTAAATTTTCCGCTGACAAGCGGTCAAATAAGGAGTCCCTAGACTCCGCATACGGGGTGAATTGTCGCCTAGGGCGACGCCGCCGATATCGCTCCCGTCTTCTCGTTATCTCTTTCGTAAGCAGGAGGCACTGCTTGGTAGTTAGCCTTTTGAGGCTACGTTTCTTGCACAGCGCGGGAACATTTATCGCAACTTGGTTGACTGCAGCGTGTTGTGGTTGCGTTGTCCCGGTTTTAGTGGTTTTGTTCCACTCTTTCTTCTTAGGCTTGGCAATTGCGCCTTCGCCTATCTTAATCTCTTCTATGACTCGGCTTGCGCCAAAGCTTCTTCTAAGCCGTCGTATTGTCGCAGTAATAATAGACCAGAGATTGATTTTAAGCAACTTTTTGCGAACATTTGCGTGAGGTCCGACATGGGAGGACGGTAGGGTAACTTAGAAAGCAAAGCTCTCCATCGGTTCCCGTACGCTGCCATTGTTTCCTCCTCAAATTGTTTAAGGCTAGCAAGATCACTAAGTGATGCCTTCTTCCTTGTGTTGAAGGCGAAACGTTCAAGAAACGCATCTACTAGCCGATCTAAGCTGCTTATGCTCGTGTTTGGGCAGTTGTGTGAACCAATCCGAGGCAGGGCCTACGAATGTGGTTATGAATGTTCTAAGCAATAATGCGTCATTATCTTGGATGCCGAAGCATTGGCTTAGAAATCGTGTAACGTGTTCCTCGTGCGTCCTCTTCACCTTTAAAACCGCCAATTGAGGCAACTTGAAGTGTTCGGGGTAAAGAGGTGTAGGCACTGAGGGATGCACCGGATTATTGCGGAGTAGACGTAATGTGGGTTTTTGATGCCAAGTAGCTTTTGTCTCCACAGACTCCAAACGCTCCAATAGCGCTTGGTATGCATCGGAAGATTTTATTTCTTCCTCTCTTGTTCGCTCTTGTTGCAAGTTACGGTAAACTGGAGGCCTATGGAGGGGTGGCCGAATGGCATCCTTCCTCGCCTTGATGGGGAGTTTCAACATATTCCTCTTCCGGTTCATACTCCTCGTAAAATTCTTGAGGAGTCTCCGGGCGAAACCTATGACCCTGATCAAGCTCTTGCTGAAGGTACCCATCATTGTTTCGGGGAGTTGCCTCCCTCTCGAATCTATGAGGTCTTGGGGGCAGAGCTTGACGAGGTCGTGGAGACCTGTCTTGCACCAACGGATTATGCCTCTCATACTGTTCAGCTCTTTGGATGCGAGGGGTTGGCCCCCTCTCAGGTATTTCATAGCGTAACTCATCCGCTTCGCGTTGCATGCGTTCTTTATCCAAGCGGTATTGATACTCTATCTCTTGTTGACTTTGTTTAAGCCGCATGATTTGGGCTTGACGGGTGGTATATCTGGCGACAACCGGGTCAATTTGATCTACCCTATTTTGTTCGGAAGGTTCAAATGTTCCTCCTATGGGTTTACCTCGGTTTTGATGCTCTAAAATCTCAAGGGGTCGCTTCCCTCCGTCGAGGTAGGCGGTATGTGCTCGAGGTTCCGGCCTCAAGGGGTGATCATGATATCCCGCTGGTGCGGAAATGCAAGGTTCCCGCATTGTTTGTTGCCCTCGAGGAATGCGATGGCTTTCCTCATACTCCCTTTCACGGGTGTAAATGGGGTGGGCGGAGTTAGGTCGCCCTATGTAAGGAGCCCTGCGCTCCGGATTTGGTCTCTCTGGTCTGATGATAGGTAAAGAAGGGACGCCATATCCACGTTGCCCCTCCAAATGGACGGTGTGCCCGTTTAGCGCTTCATCGCGCGGTGGCCACTCATGCCTAACTTCAAGAGGTGATTCTCTATTTATGTCAAGGTCTACATGTAAGGCATCTTCCCGAAAGGGGCTGCTTTGAATAGGCATACCCCACCGAGGATTCTGAATTGGATTCTTTTGTAGGTTAGACCTATAAGGCGGTATGACCAAATCCTCAGGATTGAAGTGAAGGCGACTTGCGCCTGTTTTTGTGTACCTTTCGGAGCTTCTGCCCTTGATTGGGCTTGATCGCGGGTGTACACCATTGCGGTGCTTCTATGCTATCTAAATAAGTTTTTATCTCGTTTATGATTTTTTTTTTTTTGTCTACACTAAGCATAATTAAGCACACACATTCACAAAATCGTGATTATCTCTTTTAAGGATTAAATGGTGTGTCCTAAACTGGTTTAGTGCATTTTGATGTTTTGTTTTGTTTTTGTAGGTTTTGAAGATCGTTTAAATGCATTATGACGGCTCATATAACTCCCAAAACGGTAGCCCCTTCAATATACCAACCAGGCCGATATACCAACCTCTCTATATACCCGCCCTTACGAGAGGGAGACTATAGGTACGTGAGAGCAGAAGGTACGTGGTACATAGGCGGTACGGAAGGGGGATTGTCCTGTTAATGGCACCTACCATAGAAGACTTATCCTCGCGCGCATGGGAATCACCCCAGCGACACTCGGTCTGTCTTCGTCAGGATTTACGCCTAACAACAGTTGACAATCGGGAAATGGATGCAAATCAAGCCAAGGTGGTGATGAAATCCACCAATGGTCTTGATCAAGGGCTGGGGTCTTACGACCAGCTCCTTGGTTTAAAATTGTTTCGTGATGTGTGTGGGATTCGTTTTATTCAACAAAAATGAAACAAGCATACATGACTTTTCTTATGCAATGCAGGACAAGATGAAAACAATCAAAGGAACAGAAACGAAACAAAAAAATATAACAGAGATCATGAAAATCCCTACCTCTTCTCTGCCTGCTCCTGTTGTCTCTGAATTTCTGCTCTGAAAATCTGCAGGTAGGAATTCGTCCCTCTGGGAGACGAATTGCATAACAGAATTCGTCCCTCCCAGAGATGAATTTGAATTCGTCCCGTGGTCGACGAATTGCGTAAAAGAATTCGTCCCCGTCGAGACGAATAGCGACCTGCAACAAAAAAATGTACCTGTCAAGCACAAACACAAAACTTTGATCAGTTTCGTGATTTTAAAAACCAGGGAACAGAGTCCCACCGTGATCGCCACTGAAAGCACGAGATTCCGGGCAAAGGAAACACTAATTATGCAATGTAAGACGAAATGTAACGCTTTAACCTTATGCACCAAAACAAAGGAAAGAGACAATTTGGAAAGGAGAGAAAAGATGTAAAGAAATCACAGCCCTCTTTATTCAAATATCTTATCCTCGGTTACATAGACGTCTCCTCCCTTTTTAGGGGCTAGGAGCGTTAAATTTGTCTTTGTTACAATGTGTGACTTAGTCTTCCTCCTTCCGCGTGCCCACGATTGCAATGGGCGGGCCAAGATGATGCCGCCGCCGATGTCGATGAGTTCTTAACCTCCGCCGCTTCTCCTACGAACAAAGAAACAACCAAGATGTCAGTAGCATCTGCCGCAAATGAAAAGTGTTTGTTCTCTAAAACTAACGAAATATGCATGTAAACATTTGCCCGAAACAGTAATTACAAGTGAGTCCAAATGGCTTCAAAACTTGACAGAAGATAAGAAAAGTTACCGTAAGGCCACTGCCACTGAGACAACTGGCCAATCTACCTTCAACTGGAATTCGTCCCTGGGCAGGACGAATTCTGACTGCAATTCGTCCCTGGGTGGGACGAATTCTTCTGTGTTGAAGAAACCGACCCGTCGTCGCTCCAATGTCGGATCCCGAGACCTGCAAAACGCCTGCAAATAGGGGGTTATGTAATTGGGGCCATTTTGGGACGACCCAGATGGTCGGATTCTCCCAATTTGGCCTCCACCCTCGGGAATTTGACCTCGACACCTGCAAGTCAGCGAAACAACAAAGCAACACAAAACATACTAGAATCTGACCAAAAGTTACAAAATTGCAGCTATGGGTTAATCAAACCTAATAACACAAAATGCAATCTGAAAAGTAATCTAAAATGCTCTAAAACTTAAAATAGGACTTGGGAGGTGCGGGGGTGCCCAAGTGGGCCTCCCACCGTTGGCACTTGATTTTGGAGCCAATCCACCAGGGATGGGCCCAAAACCTCTTAGGATTGGGGGTCGGCGAATTGGTTGGTTCAGTGTGTCCATGTGTTGGATTTGGGTCAGGTTCGAGCTTCCAAAGGCCACCCAACAACCTCCCTTGCAAAAGAGATTGGTGGATGTGGGAAGGTGAACCAAAAGGGATGCAAGTGGGTCTTCAACTCGGCAGCACTTCGTTGCTTGAAAACTCCTTCAACTCTGTATATTTTGGGTGAGAAAAGTCCCACCTTTTATAGACCCATGGGGTCTCTTTTGGGAGGGAAGCACAAATGCCATGTGTTGGTCATAGGCGCCATGTGGCAGCCTTGTCTTCCCATGAGGGAGGGGAGTCCTCCATTGACTTGAGCTTTGATAAATGCCTTTTGTGACAGTCTTCTAACGGCCCCTCTTCCACCTACACATGCGTGCAAGGCAGAGTCATTAACTGACTGTTCTGGCTGCCACTTGGCACCATTATTCTTTTTGCCCGTTAAAATTAGAATTCGTCCCACCCAGGGACGGATTCAGAATTCGTCCCGGGGTGGGACGGATTCTATTTTGAATTCGTCCCCGGGTGAGACGAATACCGGGCAAAGTGTCCAAGTGTGCCAAATTGCTTCTTGACCTTACAAAATTGCTATGAAAGTGGTTAAGACCACTGTTTAACCTCTGAGGGCTGCCCTGGGGGCTGTGTTTGTCAAAGCGATCAGTGTTTGCAGTCACATAATCGGATTGGTGCTGTTTTGGTGTCTACAATGACGTGCTTTTCTATGAGTAAGTAGAGCACTCAAATAATTATGTGGTGCACATGTGTTAAAAATATGGAAGTGCTGAATTTATCTAAACAAGAGCTTTCCAGCCAAATGAGGAGATTATTTTAGATATTTTCTTTTGAAGTAGTTGAAGCACGTTATCTTTTATAGCATTTTATTTTTTTAACTACTGGTGAAGTTTTATTTTCTTGGAACAAGAAGCTATAGTGTAAATAGAGAATAAATTTAAAAGAAAAGTTGTTAAATAAAAGTATTTTCAATACTCATTATCTAGTAGGGTTAAGCTAGAGTTGAACTAAAATTTACTTTTGCTATACTTGAGAAGATATTTAAACCCTTTTATTTGAAAGTCGTTTAAGAGAAGGAAATGTAAACGTGTGAAACTCGGGTGAGAACCTTTTTGAGAAAATGATTATGCCTCTCTATTGAGAAAAGTAAAAACTAGAGTATGCTTGACAAAGATGTATAAGCCTTTCGAGGTTTATCTTAAAACTGATTAAGTTATATGTTTTTAAGTCAAACAATTGCTACTTGACCTAGATGTGAAACCATCGAGGCAAAAATGGAAGTATGACACTACAAATGTTGATTTATTAATTACTCAAGATATGATAGTGTTAAATAAACATGAGAGTAGTGTATGCTTAAGGATTGAGCAATGGAAATCAAGTTTGACTATGTATGAAGATGTAATGTTTAATGCATCATGTTTTCCATGCTA
Source organism: Wollemia nobilis (assembly GCA_028583015.1). NCBI lineage: Eukaryota > Viridiplantae > Streptophyta > Pinopsida > Araucariales > Araucariaceae > Wollemia > Wollemia nobilis. Next base: position 5,695,112 of record JAQPPZ010016858.1, on the reverse strand, counting down.
ACTAATACTAAAACTATTGGTACAAGGATGAGTAAATTATTTAGGAACTGTAACTTAAAAACCAGGTAAAAGATGGATGTAATCCTTAAAAGTATGGACTTGGTTATAGTATAAATCTTATCTTGGTAAATGGGTGGAATGGAATAGAAATATAGTGAAATGGTATACCACCCATATGCTTTAATATGAGCCATGGCTAAGGAATTAAAAATATGAAAGTATTGGTTTTGATAAAAGAGATCTAAAAGGTTAGAATAGTTATGAGAACCCTTATATTGGATCTTGTCTAGAGAATTAGTGATAAATATTAGTTATGATTATTGGTTTAACTCATTAGAAATGATGCGCAAATGACTTGATGTGTGATATGCACACAATAAATCTTTAAGTTAATTTGTAAATGACTTTAATCATCAGTAAAGATGATTGAGGTATTGATACACCAAAAGTTGCTAAGGTGTCGATATTGTAGAGAGCAGGTATTGGAGCAACTATAAATTGATAGAGTTGGTTTGGATTAAGACCAGGTCAGATCTAGTAATGAGGGGTGGTATGGGATGATATCCCTTGGTTGCTATCTGGGTAGTACTATGATATGTCCTATGTTCATTTGAATTAGCTGGATTAGCCACATCATTTTATATGGGACTAACATTTTTGAGTCACAATGGGCATGTGTGATGAAGTCCAAGTTTAGGGTATTGACATGGCACTAACTGAATCCTAGTAGGGGACAATAAGTTAGTCATAGAGGCATATGATACGCTGATTCCTTGCATAATTGTATTGAACAAATCAACCAGTTAGGTCAAGGTTCATTATGACAAGGAAAGGGGAAGAAAGTGTCCATCCTTTAGGTGTTATGGGCCCTAAAGGATAATCCCTATCGTATATTGACCCACATGGCCAAAACAAGAGGAATGATACTATGGTGAATCGATTCTACAAAATGGCACCTTTATGAGATTTGGCCAATCTCGTCCACTTGGGTGATTGTTTGCAATAGTCTAGAATCCCAAAAGTGGTTTGATATGCCTGTACTATTTCAAAATAATACTATTGATTTATTGGGTGAACAAATGTGCTATGAACCTAAAAGCACTTTTACGAACAAAACTGTTTGAAAACAAAAAAAATTACCCTAAAAAATTGTTTGACTTTTTTTTTGTGGTACAACCACGTAAGTAGACTTGGGTTACACTTGTGTCAAATGGACTACAACCAAATCTATTCCACCTTGTTCTTTTATAGCCCTATGTCAAATGGACTACCGAGTGCTCTAAATTCTCATTATTTTATATATTATAAATCCTTCAAAATCTATCTCAATATTAAATCCTTTAAAAAAAATGAATACATATAAATAATATTTTTAACAAACAAATTTATTTATAAAAATAAAATATTAAAATAATTTTCTATTATTATAAGAGCATTAATATTGTGTTCACATGCATAAACATATATAAAGATTAACTTTAGTTTTATTTATTTATTTTAATATTTATATAAAAAAAAATTCATTGTTAGCTCCATGAGAAATACCGTCCTGATAAATAATTGGATTTTCATCCACGAGAACCATGTTCAAACCCTTGTAAGAAGTGACTGGGACCCTTATAAAAACTTATGTAAACTTAAATTTTATCAAACTAGGAGTAGCCCAACTAGTTAGATTTCTCAACATTTCAAGGACAATAATATACATTGTTATAATATCACTATGTGGTAACGATAATATACAGATGAAACTCATTTCAATCCCATATAACCCATTTAAAAAAAAAATAAATATCATTGTTATCATATAGATCAAACATTTACACTCTCTAATATCAAACCATATAAAATATGCTCTCCCCTAAACTGTGGGTCTATCTTAATCGAGATTCCTCTGTTGACAAGAATTAAACATTATTTTAATTTATTTAATAATTAAATTTTATAATTTTATATATTTTCAAAAAAAACCATAAATATGATCAATTTATTCATCGCCAGCCCGGACGAAATTAGCATTAAAAGCATATCAATGAAAATTCGTGCAGTTTTGATCTTTGCCCCTGGGACCTCCATAAAAAATGTATTTGCCCCAATTTGGATCTGTGATTTTCACAAGTTTCAAATCATAACACCTTGAATTGGTGTTATAATTCATGGTTGCTAAATTCATGGGACCACTCGAATTATAGACCTGCATAAGCCTGATGTAAGCAGCCTTCCCAAAGCCCTCCTGAGAAAAGTGCCCACTGCCCATCTCTGTTCCTGAATGTGGTCTTCCTGGACCATTGCTCAAAATTTTCACTCCCCCTCCAATGTCCACTGTGTTGGCATTTGTGGCCATTTTATCAAATATAGATGCAGGGTAGTAACCCACTAGATGTTGTAGTAGGTACACAGCCCATGCTTTAATGTTATCTCTAATTTCCTGCCATCAAAACAAACCCAGTTTTATGAATAGTGTCTAGACACTTCCACTGATATTTTTTTTTAGAATTAAAAATATGGTATCTTTGAAACTGTTAATTATTTTAACAAATAAAATAATGGTATTTTGAAATGTCTAAATGTTTTTAAATTTATACACATAATATATATAAATATAAAATTATTAATAACACATGCACTTGACAGAACTGTGGCTTACAAAATTTATAGTTACGTTGATATAAGATTGTGTTGTTCCACCGTAAGTAGATGCAGGTTTTAAAATGTCATCGGAACGGTATGGTGCATCTTTTGCCAATTTAAAGACACCGAAATCTTGGTTGACGCAACCTTGTTTGAACTGATTGTTCTAAAACAGGAAAGTGCTGGTCTGAGGCATCCTGGCAAAATCTTTATTGTGTAAATATAAATACATGTAACTACTAAAATTTTTATATAGGAATGGATAGCATCTTTACCACAAATTGCACATAAAATCGAGGTTTTTCACCGTTGCCTTTTACCTGTAGTCATCACATCATATAATGTTAGAAATTTACCATTTATCTCCATTCTCCACGCATAAAATAACCATGTATCTCCATTCTTCACACATAAAATAAATCTGTGCAATTTCACATTCATAATTAAAACATTAAAATTTGATAGTCAAAATTCAAAGATTCTTATTTATTCTGTAATCATATTAATAAATGGAAGGATAGGTGATTATTAAAAGGATTTAAATTGCTTATGACCTTATAATTACTTTTAAAAAATTAATGTATTTAAAGTTTGTATTAAATTTTTTTTTTATTAAAATAATTTTTTTGTTTTTTATTGAGCTAATTAATAGAGTTAAATATATACTCATCTCTCACACATTAACCCAAGTCCTGGTTTCAACTTTAACCTCAAAAGAGCCAAAACCAATATCAAAATTAATTTAATAAATAAAAAATTTATACCTAATAATTTAACTCCTAGAAATGTATGTATCTACATTGATCCTAAAATTTTAAATTAAAGATTATAAATAATTATATTTATCTAAAATATTCTCAAATATTCATATCAATTTACCTTTATTATTTAGTATGAATAGTCCACAATAAGGGTAAAAGTTATTGGGTTATTTTAATGGAGACCCCAATTTAATTTATAGGAAATATAACCTTAAATATATCTGTTTTTCAACCTCTTAAAAAAAATATAAATTTAATTGAATAAATTATTTAATTTAAAAAAAAAAATTAAATTTAAATTTTGTTAAATTTTCAAATCTAATTAAACACTACATATATAATTATCAAAATCAAACTATTATAAACTCAATAAAGTTTTCTTGAATGCTTTTAAGATACGTTATATATTATCAAAGAATGTAACCTTTATTAATACACTTTCGAGAATGTAAAAACACACGATGGATATGGATGTACTTGTAACAAAGAATGTGAAGTCCATTGAAAGGGATTTAAATAAACCCTGTGGTTTAACTTGATTTGATCCTTAGTGGCATGCCAGAGAAAAAATAGACATAGCATGTAAACACGTTTCAAGCTGAACTATAGATACTATTAACATCAAACATCAAATATATTTACCTGATAGGAAAATGTGGTAGAATCAAATAATTGGGCTGTGTTAAACGTCTAACTGTAAAAGCAAGCCTAGACCTGTAAAATCATAGGCAATTCGGATTAGAGTCCTTACAATCCAGCCAGCCTCCACTGATTCATCATCGTAAGCTACATTCACTCTACTGAAACTGGAAAGCCCATCAGATATAGCCACATAGGGCTGTGTTAAACTGAAAAGAAGGCTCTTGTAGCCTTTTCATTCTTGATCTCTGTAATGGGGGCTGTTCTCTCCAGGGGCTTGTGATAATGGGTATTTGCTTTGGTGGTGGTTGTATCAGCTGCAAATGTGAAGGCCATAAATTGCACAAATAAAAAATTAGATAGGAAAAAAGGCTTCACAGAAGCCATGGCTATGTAAAAGGTTTGTAGACTTGAACAAATATTTACTGTGAGATATCTGACAAAGAGTTGGCGTGGGTTTTAAGTTGAAATAATAATTCTATTTAGATTTTTATAAATACTTATCATTTGGATTTAAAGTTTGAATGTTATTTTTAAATAATTAAATGTTAAACTATATTTTACTTTAATAATTTTAACATATTTAAATTATTATAAATAGTTAAATAGTTATTCAAATTTAAGGTATAATTGAATTCAAGGTTTAAATAGTAAAAAATAGGATGATAAATCATAAATAATCACAACCATATTTTATTGTAATAGTTTTGATATATAATTTAAAGAATCATATAAGTTTTTTAAATGAATAAAATGCAAACTATGATATTAGTAATAATATACAAAAATATACAAATTTTTTAAAAAAATTATGATTTAAATTCGAAAGGATTATATATCGTTTCAATTTACAAGAAAAGAAACATTTAAAATTTAAGATAAGATGAAACAATTCTCTAAAATTAGGGGAATTTTATTGTACCTTATCCTTTCTTCAATAAAAGGATATTTTGCATACCCAAAAGGATCGGACAATACAATGCCATTCCCTTTGTATTAGAAATATTTACTCTGTTCGTTCGATTGATAAGAGTTTTTTTCTTCGAGGAGAAATGAGCTATGATATATTAACTCCATCGAATCGGCAGATTTGAACAGTCTGGAAGCTGGATTATTTTGCCTTTTTTTAGATCTTTCTGACATTTAGTCAAAACAGAGAATGATAAAAATAGTAACGAGGAAATAACGTTTTATTTATATTGCTAAGTCTTTTCAACTAAAATGCACATGGCTCGAAATTTTGGGAGATAGTTGTTGGTGACGGGCTAAGTTGGTATATTCAAAATGAAAAATTCAAAAGTGGTATTGCTGGCAGATTTTGTCCTCCATTTGTGGGATTGCAGTTTAGATTTCCAAAACGTGGGATAGGGCGGGTCAAATGTTTTTTTTCTTTTTTTAAGTCAGTATTGCACTATATGTAAAATGTTTAAAATTTGAATGATAAGAAGCAGGGTTGCATATAAAATTATGATAAGTTAAATTTAGAAAACAAAAAATTAAAGATAATGTTGCATATAAATGTGTATAAATTAATGAATATCATAATTATTGATTTTTTAAGATTTTATTTTAAATGATCTTTCATACCTTATTTAAGAACAAAAGGTTTCTTTACAAAAGCAAAATTTAACATTTTTCTTCCATTATACATTCATTTAGTGTAAGTTTCCAACCTATATAAATAAATCTACATCATTTCTATCTTTCCCAAATATTAATTTGTGAAATTACCATTGATTTGTTAAGATAAAAACTATTGCCAAAAACAATAGTTTATTTGAATTTGGTAAAAACTATACACATCTTACTACTAGAAAGTAAAGTTAAATTGTGTTATATTTTAGAAAATAATTTTTTTTTTTTTAAATTAAAATGAAATATCAAAATTTATAAAATGTGTTAGAAGTAAAAAATGACAAAATATTTTTAAAATAATAATATTTAAAGGTTCTCAAAAATTTATATTTATTTTGTTTTAAAATTTTGTATTAGATTATTTTTTATGTTATTATAGATTTTAGTTTTAAGTGAGATCAAAACAACTCGTTAAGAATCAAGAATACAACACTCGCATATGTTGGGCTTACGTGGGGTCAATTTTTTAAAAATAAATAATTGAAAGGATTTTTCCTTTTAATGAAAATGATATTAAAGAGTTATAGTAATTAAGTGAAGAGATTCTATATTTTAACAAAAATGATTTTAAGGAGTTATAAAGAAAATATAACATTTTAAGAAACATGAAGAGGGTGGTTGATAAAACCTCAAGTTGTCTAGTCAAGAAAATAATAATATATTTGTAAAAATAATAATATATTTGCAAAAGCACTTTGACGATAATTTTTTTTAAGTGTGATCTCATTGGTGTGGATAGGATTTGAAAAATCCTTTTTACTTTAAATATGGTCCCTAGCCCTAGTGGGAAAATAGAGATTGTAAGCACCATTGAAGGAAATGTATGTGACAATGGCTCTAATCAAGAATCCAAGAAAATTTATCCTAAAGGTGATCCATGAGGTAATTCTTTATCTCCTAATGCATTTCTTCCTTTATCTAATTTTGACAATGCATGTAAATGGTTAGAGTCATTTACCCTAGTTGGATATTTTACTAGTTGTATCCCCAATGAATTTTCTCTTTAGGCTTGGGTGAACATAACTTGAGCTCCTAATAAAGTCAAGTTAGAAATGATTCAAAACCTTATGAAGGTATTTTTTGTTGTTTGATTCACATAATCTATCCAAGCTAAGGAAATTTACGAGCATGGTCCATGGTATATGCAGATCTCATTACTCATTTTTCACCATAGATCCATGAATTCTCTATATCTAAGGAATGGATTACCAAGGTCCTTATTTGGTTTGAATTCCCTAGTCCCCCCTTACCCTTTGGTCCTTCTTAAGTCATACAGTAGCTCCTTTGGTTCATATCATTATTGTTAAGGTAGAAAAATATTTCCATGCACACTCGTAGAAGCATGTATGCATTAAAATTGATATATCTTGGCACCTCAAGGATATAGTAGAGATTTAGGTTGGTGAGTCCATGATTTCACAGTGGGTATTATAAATGAAATTGCCAAATATATGCTTTCAATATTAGTGTTTCAAACACAAGGTGAAATATTATCCCCTTATACCCCATAATAGGGATAAGCAAATCCCTAACACATCCAATGCTTCTACCCCTCAACCCAAAGAGGATTGCTAGAAGACTATGGATGGGCATAAAAATGCATGATCTATGGATTTTAAGTGTTCATAGCCAAATCCATTCATGGTACCTACACCAAAGCCTATGGAGAAGGTGAAGGAAAAAGACAAGATTGGTCCCCCACCAGTATAAATTACTAGCAAAGAGGCTACTTAGCCTCATTGTATTTGCACCCTAAGAGTAGTAACCTTGTTTGCTTCTCAACCTCTAGCTAAGACTAGTTATTTAAAAAATCATTTTAAAATTGCTTCTCTCCCATATCCTGAAGTGAGAGGACATAGAAGAATATTTCACACTAGAAAAAATGAATCATCTAATATGTAGTTGGAAAGCTATGTTCTAAAATCATCCAATAACTATAGTGTATTGGATTACCTTGAAGGAAACGATATATCATTAGAGTATTTTACTCCATAAAATTATTATCATGGAATGTTTGGGTTCTAACACACTCCAAGAGAAATTTTAAATTTGTAAGGTTTGATAGAATTTTTTAGATCTAGAATTTTTTATTTACGATGTAAAAGTTATAAGACTTTTGTTATACTCGATGTGTCATGCTATATATCTATATATCCATATTCTATATATCTAGGAGTTGAGTTGAGATTGATTTGAGTTGAGTTGAGTTGAGATTGAGATTAGAACATATTGAGTCTCTAACAATTCTCTTTATGCTTGTATGAGTTGAGTTGAGTTGAGATCATTGTCAATCATTGTTGTCATCCATTGAAGAGTACATTGCCATTCATTGTTGAGTTCATCCTTGAACTTTGCCTTGATAGATTTGTGGATGAGTTTTGAGTACTACTTGAGCATGATTGGTTGAGCCTTTGAGAAGGCTTTTGGGATATATTTCTAGACAAATTTGTGGAAGTTTTGTGCATGATTTATTGAGCCTTTGAGAAGGCCTTTGGGACAAATTTGAGGACAGTGTTGGGACATATCTGTGGACAGTTTTGGGCAAGTTCTTGGTGAGATTGCTAGATCATATGTGGGCAAGTTCTTAGTGAGATTGCTAGAGTATATTTGGACAAGTTCTATGTGATCTTGTTATTCAGTTTTGGACAAGTTCTGTGTGATCTTCTTATTCAATTTTAGACAAGTTCTATGTGAGATTGTTATGAAGGTTATGTGTGAACCTATTGATCAGGTTCTTAGTGAGCCTGTTGATAGAGCTTTGGAGGTGATAGAGTACAGAGGATAAAGTCTTAGTGGATAGATATCTAGTAGCAATCACAGTTGAAGAAAAATCTGAGTGAGGAGTCTGCAAGTGGAGAAAGGTCCATCGGTCAGTGTAGTAGAGAGACAGAGTCTTCTAGAAGATCACATAGCCAAAGTATAAGGGGAAAGAGTTATCATGTGGAAGATATCCACAAAATTGAGATTAGGGATCAACATCTCTTTTGGATAGAGGTCCATAAACATTGTAATTGGGAGTGATTCCCAAAGATATTGTTTGAGAAAGTTTTAGTAAAATATTTTCTTCATGGAGTAGCCAACATTGGGTGAACCACATAAATTATGGTGTCTCTATTGAGTGTTGTGATTTGTGCTCTTGTTTACTATTGCTATCTAAGTTATTAATGCACACTGCTATATTTGGTTATTGAAATTAAGGACATTAATTGATATCAGTTTGGAAAGAAAGTAAAAAGTAGTCTTATACTGTTGACCCCCCCTCTTAGTATAAGCTTGTGTTCTTCACTCCATAATATATTTCACTTGTCTTTCCATATGGTGGACTATCGAAATCAAGGTACACTCAACCTAAACATTCCCAAAGCCTTATCCTTGTGCCACCTTATGTTATGATTTAAAATAAGGGTTTTTTCATGAGTGCTGATATCCCTTCCCGAATTGAAAAAACTTATGACACTATTCCTTCCCAACCAAAGAACTATCATGTCAATATATAGGATGATATTGTCAATCATGTAACTAGTATCATCTCAAATGATTGTATCCAATAGAAAAGGGCTTCCACCACTACTCTAAGCTATTGATAATGAGTAATAGTGGGTGCTATCTAGGATGATACATTTGAGAAAATATTTTCTACATGATTCGTACATGATTTAGTTGGTACAAAAATAGGGCTTATTTGAATTTAAATTTTAGTGGTTTTTTGGATTTAAACCTCTACAATTAGGCTCCATTCTAGAGGGGGTCCAAATATCCATCTTAGCATAAGAAAAGAGGAGTAGGTTGATTTTATTAGGATTCATTATCTAAGGAATTCAGCCCAACTAGGAAATTTTCCCTCAGAATATATAAATCTTCCTAACATATACCCATGTTTGCTAATAAATCCACTAATTTGTTGTCTTCCCTATATAGATGTTTGAATTGGACAACTTCCAAGATTTGGATTATTATTTATACTTCCAACAAGAGGTTTGATATGGTCCACATGGGGGTCTAGATCCCTTTAATAATGTTATGATATTAATATAATTTCCCTCTATTATTACCTTTCTGCAATCCAATAATTACAATTGAGAAACACCTTGATAAAGTGCACTTGCTTCCACAAAATGATGTGTCTAACATCCCAAATTTTTAGCAAAGTTTAATAAAATTTCCCCATTAAAATTTCTAACTAAGCCCCCAACACCATAATTCCGAAGGTTATCTTTGGATGCTCTATCAAAGTTAAACTTCAGCCAACCAAGAAGAGGGGTTTCTCAAACTCTCTTTGCTCTAACCGAAGGATTTTGACCTAACACACAAAGTTGATGGTCCCTGAATCCAAGATATAATTCTAGCTTTAACTCTCTACTTAATATAACACTATACAAGCTAAGAGTCTTCACATTTTTAGTGGTGTCCACAATAACATGTAGATAAACTAGACTAGTCGGGTTTGATATGCCCTTGAACACTAGACCCAAAATTTTTGCACCCCTTTCTTCTAGGCTAATGGATCCACACCTAAAATGGGAAGGTAAAATTATGTATCTACACTTCGGATGAGAAGAACTTGATTTGTGTTCTCCTTTGGTGTTTGTTGATGAATTAGGTGGGGGTTCACTAGGAAACACTTTCTATGGTAGTTTCCACACCTAGGTAAGGTGGGTGTTTGTTGGATTCTTTGATGTGCATACGCCTAGTGTTTGGCCAAATGCAGCTATACCTAACTATATGCACTTCAAATTTTTATGTAATAATAGTATACAATTCTAACTAGAAAGCTTTATAAATTTAACAAAGACATAATGATTTCTTTATAGATACTAAAAGCAAAAGGTGAAGTTTATGCTAACATGTAATTTTTTTTCTTCTTTTGTGTTTTCTAACTAGTATGATTGATGCAAGATAATAATGTAACTAATTCTATATTTTTGATCTTTTAATTTGAGATTTTTTTTTAACTAGTGTAATTGATGAAAAATATAATGCAACTAATTCTATATTTTTTATCTTTTATTTATGTTTTTTTTTTGTTTTATGCAAAATGCTTCCTAAAACATAAGAAAATGAAATTAAAGTACAAAAAAAATAAGAAAACTCATATTTAGAACCTTACCTGGTTCAGATGTTTGTTGTTATATGCATTTAGATCTGACAAAGCAAATTTGGATCCATTCGAATATGTCAAGTGAATACAGAGTGCTTTGAATATGTTCAAAACTTGCAATTTCATAATAGAGCACTAAAAATTGCAGTTAGAGGTGGAGTATATGATTAGGCCACAACATATCATGATCTATGATAGTAAGATCTCCTTTGTTCTTATATAAAACCATATAAAAAGTAATGGATCTATAGATCTAATGCAAAACATGCAATTTGGATGAAAGAAAAAGTAATAATCAGTAGTAAATGTAGTAAAGTAATAAATATGGTAGATACTAAAATGTAAATATTATCCCCAGCTTAGATCTATGCAATTTTGGATATCTGCAGAAAATTTGGATGGCTCTAAATACGTTCAAACCTACAACGGTTAGATCTATAAACCTGCAATGGTCAAATTAGAGCAATTTAGGGTTTCATCATCAAATTTGGATGCATATGAATTTATAAAAACCTTTAAAATGATAAATTTATACTAGGGATAAATGAAATCTGAATTAACAATACTCATTTCCATATTTGGTATCTTCTAGAATGATGACTTAATGTCGAAATCTCCTCTAAAACCTACAACAAAGCACAAGAAAAGTCTCTTCTCCACTTATTTTTCCTATAAAATCATCATTAGGTTCATCTGGAGGTAGCCTACGATATTTAACATATGATTTAGGTAAATAGAAAGGGAGGGCAACCAAGATAGGTTAGTCTATTAAGGGAAATTTAATAATTTTCTAATATAGGTGAATTCGAACGGATCTAAATTCATCAAAAATTTGGGTTTTCCCATATTGGAGGAAAAATCCAAAAAAAACACCAAATATAGGTGCATGTTTGATTTACCTAAATTCGAACTGATTCGAATTTATCGGAGTTGCCTGAATTCCACAAAAAAAAAAGGGAAAAGACAATATTTTGGTTTTAGCTAGCAAAAAAATCAAGGTAAGGGGATAGAGGGTGAAAGGTACATTGCTAGGGAGGGAAAACATTTGACTAGGGAGTAGGAGTTTTGTAATGTGTCAAAATTCCATGGCTACATTTTCCTCCTATTTGGCACATTTATGAACAACAAATGTGTTAAAGAAAGATGTAGCAAAAATGGGAGTTGTGTTGCAAAGAAAAAATATTTTTACATATTTTATTTTATTATTTATTATCTAGAGTACCCCCTTCAAGTTTTGTGAGAAATTCAAAATTTATTACAAAACTCAAAATTTAGGGTAAAAAGGGTTATAAATAGAAAATTAGGGTAAAACCCTAATTCATTTTTACCCAATATTCTATAGTTTTTTCTTTGGATAAATGGTGACTCCTCTTCATCGATAGATGCAGTGCGAGCCGACAAGAACGAATTAGGAATTAGGATATGGGTAAGCATATATGTAGCTTTTATTTTTGGATTTTTAGGTTAATTTTTTATATTTTTTAGTATTTTGGGCATGGCCTACCGTCACGAGGCCAGATCCACAAATTCAAACTATTTTAGTAAATTTAGACATCCAAATTTAGCGATTTTGTATGTCTGAATTTGACTGAGGAGGAGTCCGATTTCACAAATTCATATATGTTTGTTAGAATTATTGAATCATCATTTATGTCAAAGGTTGATTTGGTTGAATTTTCAAGGCAAATATATATTCTTCAAGGGTGATGTAATATCAAAGGTTGAAATATTTAAATTAAAGGTTTAAATATTTCTAATGTGTGCAATGAGCTAAGGTTGAGATATTATATTGAGGTGGAAAATATTTACCCTTGCCTAAGGTTGAAATATTATTATTGAGGAAAATAATATTTACCCAAGCCAAAAGTTGAAGAATTTAAATCAAATTTTAAATATTATTGTGAAGTGCAAGATGGGTCGACCATTTAGGCACCAATAACAATAAAGTAAACTTTACATATAAATAAAAACAAAGTTAATTTTTGCATGGTGTTTTTTGAATGAGGATGAAGTAATAGCGATGAGAGAAAGGGTGCAGCGGTAGAGTTGAAGATTGATGGCAATCAAAGTTTTAAGATAGTGCAGAGAGGAGGTTGCGGGTAGACCAAGTATCCATGAGATCGTGGTAGGGTAAGGTCGAAGTGAAGGCATTAAAGAACAACAACAAAACTGAGTAGAATGAACAAAGTGGAAGAATTAAAATATGTAATATGGTGACACTGTTTGGTGAAGCATAGAAGTTTTATTTGTAGCATAAGGAAGAGACACAATGTGGTCATATGAGAGATAGTATTTTGTGAACAAAGTGCAAAATAAGATGTCTCAACCAATAAGACAACACCAAAATTTGAAAGAGTATTGTTGAAAAATCAATGTCATTGATAAAAAGTTGTGTTTGGAAGTAGTATCATAGATAATATATAATTGTGAAGATCATCAAGCACTCTGTGTAACATTGAAACATTGAAAGCTGATAATAGGAGATTGGATGTTGATACAATGAGTTTTTTTGGTCACAATGTTTGAAATACAATGAACGAATTACCATTCAACATCCACAAAGAAGGTGTGAGCACTTAGAAGCTATTACAAAAATATCAAGCTAACCGTTGAAACTTCTAGTGAAACATTACAATGGTATGATAATTTATTTAAATAAAATTTATTTCAAGTTTCTAAAATTTTATCAAATATATCAATTGGTATAATTATTGAGGATACAATTTGCCTATGATTTTTCTTAGTTGATCTGCAAATGTGTTGAGAAAGAATAATCTATTTTCATGGTTGTACAATGAGAGAGGATGTCATACAATCCAACTTTGCTTCAACATAGATACCTCCAAAAAATTGGTATGGTAAGCATAGGGAATAATATTTAGGCATTGGCTGCATAGATAGGAAGATTATTCGAAAGAGATCAAATTACTATTTGCAAACATGTAAAGCACACATTGAAGAGAGTGCCATCTACAAAATATAAATATTCAAAGACTCATGCACTCAGTTTGAAGTTATCTATGACCAAAGATAAGGTGCAAATATAGATTTTTTTGAGGGCACAACGGATGATTCAATTGGTATAAGATACAGGTTTTGTTGGGTAATCCATGCACAATCAAGGAAACACTACCAAAATGGTGTAATAGTTTTCTAAGCAGCAAATCATCATAAAGGTAAAGGAGGTTCAATCATTACAAACAAGGTATGGTGATCGATATGGCATTATTGTGTGTAAGAATTTTCAAGTTGTCATTTAATTTGCAAAACAAGTTGAGTAAGGAATAAGTTGAGTTAGTAAGAAAGCAAACTCAAAGGGAAGAATTTAAAGAGTAAGAGCAAGGTACAATAGGGATTATAATGAAAAGATATTGATCATATTTTTAGGCAGACCAGAGTAGAGTATTGGACCAGATTTGTGAATAGAAGGTTGGTGCCTTCACACTTGAGGTTGGTGCCTCAAGGAGATTGGTGTCTCTTGCGAGTTGATGCCCATGAACTTGTATAAGGGTATTGGTGTCTCCTATGGGTTGGTTCCCATAGAAATTTATAAGGGTATTGGTGTCTCCTGTGGGTTGGTTACCACAAATTTTGTTGAAGAAATATAAGCAATATTTTTTCATGCTTTTATTTCAAAAGGGTGTTTCCATGTAAAAATATTGTCTCTTATGTGTATGGAAATTGTGCATTAATTTATTACTGTATTCACATTAATACAATTATTGGTTTCAAAAGAAAATTTTTATCTTATATTGTTCACCCCTGCTCTTAGTATAAGTGTGTGTTTTTTCAATTGGTATTAGAGTCAATTTACTTCACAAAAGCCTAACAACTTGAAGAAATATCTTACAAGAACACACATGGCCATGGAGGTGAAATAAGATGCTCCAGTTTTTAAATTCCAAGAAAATGAGAAAAATATAAAAAATAAAGAGGAAGCCATGGTGGACATAGAAGAGGAACTTATTTTTGCTCTTGAAGAGTTGAAAATGTTGAGAAGTAAGAACTCAATATTGAAGACTCAAGTACAATAGGATGAGAATATAAAGGCAAAGCTTTCACAAGATCTCACCAACTTAAAAGTGGAAATTGGAGAGGTAAAGTGAATTGAATAAGGTATGTCTTAGAAATTAAATGCAAAAGAGTTGGAACATGAAAATCTAGAACAAGCGGTTGTCTCTCTGAGCAAGGAACTGGAAGAATATAATGATAAGCTACATAGATTTAAGAAAAGAATAAATTTCATGGATGATATTATCAAAGCATAGAGATATTTGATTATAAATATTTGTTTTGAAGAAATTCAAAAGGAAAAAAGGAGGATTTAAGCTCCAAAATAATAGAGGGATCAAAGAAAATAATTAAAGGAAAACCTGAGACCTATGCTAATGTGTTGAGAAGTGGAAGCATCAAGAAGGAAGAAAATAAAGAATCACCATGAACCAAATTCAATCACAAAAACAATAATGATAGAACCATATGGTCATATCCTCCAAGGAAATCAGACATGTTTCAATATTTATTCCATGGTTATTGTTTTTCATGTAACCAATTTGGTCATAAAGTTGTACATTGAAATTTTTTTGCTAAAAATGATTTTGGTTTCACCAAGAGGAATTTCAATTCATTTGCACCTCTCATGGATTACAATATAATTTGTTACAAATGCAATAATTTTGGGTATACAACTAAATGGTGTAGAAAAATATTCCTTGAACTCCTAAAATCAAGCAAGAAGGAGGATGGTCAAACTGTTCAAAAAGATATGTCGTCAAAAGTTTGAAAAAAGAAAAAGAAACAAGAAAATAAGAAGTATATGTTCGTACAAACAACTCTTCATGTGAAAAATTAAGGAAATTAGTGGTACATTGATAGTGATTGTTCAAGCCATATGACAGGTGACAAAAGAAAATTTATCTCTCTCAAAGAAATAAATAGAGGCACAGTGAAATTTGGTGATAACACTTCTATCAAAATTGTTGGAAAGGGAACCTTTAGCCTAGAATCTAGATAATGGAAGATTAAGGACAGAGAATGTGTTATATGTTGAAGGGTTGAAGCATAATCTTCTAAGTGTGAGTCAACTATGTTATCAAGGGCAATCACATTTCACCCAAATGTATGTGGGATCAGGAAATCCAAGATAGGAAAGCTTATTATAGACGCATGTATAGCTACAAATAATCTCTACATATTGAGAAAAAATAAGGCAAAAAAATACCTTTTATGGGAATAGGATGAGAAATGGTTATGGCATAGGAGATTGGACCACATAAAATTTGACAACATGATGAAAATAAGCAACAAATAGGTAATCAGATATTTTCCCAAGATAGCACGGTTTGCGCACAGTGTCAACATGGTAAGCAAGCTTTAAATAAAATGAATTCTCTTAATCCAATCCTTTGGAGATAATACAAACCGATCTAGGTGGCCCTACAAGGACAAATAACTTACAAGTTGAGAATCATTTCATGTTATTTATTGATGATTATTCTATAATGACTTGGGTAACATTCTTAAAAGAAAAATCATAAGCCCTTGAAAGGTTCAAGGTATTCAAGGCACTTGTAGAAAATGAAATATGAAAAAATATCAAGTGTATAACATCATATAGAGGAGGTGAATTCACTTCAAATGAATTTGTAGAATTTTGTGAATAGCATGGAATCAAGAGATAATACTCAGTAGCAAGAACTCCATAATAGAATGGAGTAGTTGAAAGGAAGAACAAAACTATTCAAGGCATGTCCAAGGTCATGCTAAATGAGTCTAAGATTTTTTATGCTTTTTTGAGAGAGGTGATTCATAGAAATTTTTATATCATAAATAGAGCTCAAGTAAGAGTAAATAATCACAAAAATCCCTATGATATTTGGAAGGGAAGACCAACTACTGTAAAGTACTTCAAAAATTTTGGAAGCAAATGCTACATTAGACGAGAAGAAAACGATCTGGACAAGTTTGATTCTAGGTGTAATGAGGGTATCTTCCTTGGATACTCTTCAAAGAGTAAAGCCTAAAGATGCTATAATAAAGGATCGCATAAAGTTAAGGAAAGCACAAATGTAATATTTTATGAAGAAATATATTTGAGAGAACCCGCTTAAGAGATCGTGTATCAAGAAGGAGAATATTGCTAAGATGAATAAATTGAAGAAGTTGAGAATCAGAGGACACCCTCAAGAACACTCCATAAAACACCATCCATATATGTTCAAAATAACCATATAGAAGATCTTATTATTGGGAATCTAGATGAGAGACAAACAAGGAGGAAAATAGCAAGTACATGTGAGCATGTGAACTTCTAATTACTATCTATATTTGAGCCAAAGAATTTTAATGAAGCAATTGAAGATAAATATTCGATTAATGCAATGGAAGATGAGTTAGATCAAATAGAGAAGAGCAAGACTAGGTAACTTGTTCCACATCTGAAAGACAATAAGGTAATAAACATGAAATAAATCTACAAAAACAAGTTAAATGAATATGGTTAGGTTGTCAGAAACAAAGCAAGACTTGTGTGCAAATGCTATGCATAAATTTAGGGAATTAATTTTGAAGAGACATTTTCTCCTGTTGCTAATATTGAGTCCATAAGAATATTCTTGGATTTTTCAAGTTTCAAAAACTTCAAATTGTACCAAATGGATGTAAAATCAGCATTTATTATTGGTTACTTAGAGGAAGAGGTCTACATTGAGCAACTAGATGGTTTCAACCTGACAAACAAACCAAACTATGTATGCAAATTTAGGAAGGCTCTCTATGGACTAAAGCAAGCCCCCAGGGCTTGGTATTCAAGGTTGGATAAATACCTCCAAGAATAGAGTTTCATAAAATGTATAGCTAATAGCAAACTATACATCAAGAATAAAGGAAATGGCCAGTTAATTGTAGTGGTCTATGTGGATGACATTATTTTTAGAGGTAGTAATAACTAGATGTGTTAGTAATTTAAAAAATATATGCAAAGAGAATTTGATATGTCAATTCTTGGTGAGCTATCCTTCTTTCATGGTTTGCAAATCTCACAGTAATTTAAAGGTAAATTTCTCTCTCAAACCAAGTATGTAAAAGAAATGTTGAAAAAAATTAGGATGGAGGATTGCACTCTTGTGAGTAACTCCATGATTATAGGATGTAAGTTAAGTAAATATGATGAGTCTCTTAAGGCTAATAAAAATTTGCATAGATAAATGATTGGAATTTTACTATATGTCACATATACATGGCCAAATATAATGCAGGTAGTTATATTGGTGGAAAGATTTCAAGCTGCACCAAAGGAAACACATGTACATGCAATAAAAAGAATCTTCAAGTATTTGAAAGGAACTATAGATTTTAGACTATGGTATCCCAGATGTGATAATTTCACACTCATTGCATATAAATATGCATATTGGATAGGCAATGTGGATGACAGGAAAAGCACAAGTGGAGAAGCATTTTTATTGGAGACTATTATATCTCTTGTCTAAGTAAGAAATAAGTATCAATGTCCTTATCTACTATAAAGGTGGAGTACATTACAGCAACTACTTGTTGCACACAAATTTTGTGGATGAAACAAACCTTAAGTAATTTCAAAATAGAGCATGATCATCCTATCTCCATACTTTATGATAATACAAGTGTCATCAATATTTTGAAGAATCCAATGATTCTTTCAAGGACCAAGGACATTTTGATCAAGTATCACGTTTTGAGAGAACAAGTGATAGATCAACAAGCCAAGTTGTAATAAATTGCTACAAAGGAACAAATTCTTGATATCTTTACCAAGACACCTCCAAAGGATACATTTGAGTATCTCAAAGGTAATTTGGGAGTAGTTTCACTCTCATATCATCATTGAATGACTCAATAAGTGCAGTAGTAAGGGGGTGTTGTCTAGTGTCTAATCCTTTAGCCCCAATAATCCTTTGCTATTGATGTCAAAGGGGGAGAATTTTAGTATGGGGGAGCAGCTTGTGATCCTATTATAGTAAATGACAATTTCTTTGTAGGGTTGCCAACAATGACAAAGGGAAATATTGTTAGAATTATTGAATTATCATTGATGTCAAAGGTTGATTTGGTTGAATGTTCAAGGTAAATATATATTCTTCAAGGATGATATAATATCAAAGGTTAAAATATTTAAATCAAATGTTTAAATATTTCTAATGTGTGTAATGAGCTAAGGATGAGATATTATATTGAGGTGGAAAATATTTACCCTTGCCTAAGGTTGAAATATTATTATTGAGGTGTAAAATATCTAACCTTGCCTAAAGTTGAAATATTATTATCGAGGAAAATAATATTTACCCAAGAAAAAAGTTGAAGAATTTAAATTAAATTTTAAATATTATTGTGAAGTGCAAGATGGGTTGACAATTTAGGTGTCAATAGAAATAAATTAAAGTTTACATATAAATAAAACCAAAGTTTATTTTGGCATGGTGTTGTTTTGAATGAGGATGAAGTAATGCCAATGAGAGAAACAGTGTAGCGAAAACATTGAATATTGGTGGTGATAAAAGTTTGCAGTAGATAAATATTTTAAGACAGTGCAGAGAGAAGGTTGTGGTATACCAAGGATCCACAATATCATGGAATGGTAAGGATGAATTAAAGGCATTAAAGAATAGTAGTGAAGTTGAGTAGAATGAACAAGGTGTAAGAATTACAAGATGCAGTGTGGTGACATCATTTGGTGAAGCACAAAAGTTTGTATCATAGCATAAGGAACAGACACGGTGTGGTCAAATACGAGAAAGTATTTTGTGAAAAAATAGCAAAGGTATATGTCTCAACCAAACACTCTTACACACAAATAAGACAATGCCAAACCAGTTTGAAAGAACATTGTTGAAAAATTAGTTCCATTGAGAAAAATGTGTTTGGAAGTAGCATCATTGATAATAGATAATTGTGAAGATCATAAAGCATCATTTATCATGTTGAAACATTAGAATCCAATCATAGGATATTGGGCATCAATACAGTGGGTTCGTTTTATCATAGATTTTGAAATATAGCAAAGGAATTATCCTTTAGCATCCACAAAGAAGACACCAATGCTTAGAAGGTGTTACAAAAGGATCAAGGAAATAGTTGATGCTTCCAAAGAAACATTACAATGGTATGGTAATTTATTAAGTAGAATTTGTTTCAAGTTGCTAAACATTTATTATATATATCAATTGGTGTAATTGTTGAGGACAACATTCGATAATTTTCCTTGAATAATCTGCAAACATTTTGAGAAAGAACAATCATTGTCTTGGTCGTACAATGAGAGAGGACATCATACAATCCAAATTTGCTTCACCATAGATACATCTAGAAAATTTGTGTGGTAAGCATAAGGAAGAATATTTAGGTGTTGATTGCATAGACTATAAGAGTGCTTGAAGAAGATCAGATTATTGTGTGCAAATATGTAAAGCATACGTTGAAGCAAGTGCTATATACAGAAGACAAATAGTTAAAGACTCATGCACTAAGTTTGGAGTTATCTATGACCAAACATAAGGAGAAGAATATAGTTTTTTTTAATGAGGGCACAATGGATGACTCAACCGGTACAAGATACAAGTGTTGTCAGGTAATCCATGCACATTCAAGGAAACACTACCAAATGGATGTAATAGTTTGTTGAGTAGCAGATCATCATGAAGGCAAAGGAGGGTCAATCATTACAAACAAGGTATGGTGATCCATATGGCATAATTGTGTGCAATAATTTTTAAGCTGTCAATTATTTTGCAAAAGGAGTTGAGTAAGGAATAAGTCGAGTTAGTAAGAAAGAAAACTCAAAGGGAATAATTTAAATAGTAAGAGCAAGGTACAACATATATTATAATGAACATATATTGATTAGATTTTTTAGCAGACCAAACCAGAGTATTGGACCATATTTGTGAATAGAAGTTTGGTGCCTTTAGACTTGAGATTGGTGCCTCAAATATATTGGTATCTCCTATGGGTTGTTGCCCATGAACTTGTATACTGGGATTGGTGGCTCCTGTGGATTGGTTCCCATGAAATTGTATAAGGGGATTGGTTTTTCCTATCGGTTGGTGCCCATAAAGTTTGTTGAAGAAATATAAGCAATATTTTATTGTGGTTTTCTCCCGAATATGTGTTTCCATGTAAAACTCTTATCTTATATGTGTATGGAAATTGTGCATTGATTTATTATTGCATTCACATTATTACATTTATTCGTTTGAAAATAGAAGTTTTATCTTATATTTTTCACTCCCTCTCTCAGTATAAGCATGTGTTTCTTCAATGTTGTCATAGATTTGGTCATACGAATCTATTTTTATACATCTTTGAATTTACAAATTTCTTTTAATTTTGAAAATTGCTTTCGAGTTTTCAAATAAGATCTGAATTTGGAATATTTGTAAATTAAATTTTAATGTGAATGATTATTTTTGTATGTTTTGATTTTTATTTTTGATAGTTTTCTAACTCAATGTTTTTGTTTTTGTTTGTATCAATTTTCTCTTAAGAATCATGAGTGGTGCTACAAGGGCTTCGATGAGCATATCAAAATCCTGAGTGCCAATGACAAGATGGTGCTAGAGGTGGTTGGCCTATGACACATGGTTGAGATGCCATGAATAGAGGAATATTACTATCTCATGATTGCTCTTGCAGAGAGATAGTATCTGAGATCTACATTTTGGCTACCTATAGGGGAGATGACCTTGACTTTGGAGGACATATAGATCATCCTTCAGGTTCCTATTAGGGGCTAGTTTATCTACCAATCCATGACCTAGCATGAGGTGATGCAATGACTTATAGGAGATCCACCCTTTTCAATTGAGAAAAGAAAAGTCAACATCGAGGATATGATTGCTACAAAGGGTGTGTCTCAACTAACAAAGGTGTTTTCAAGGATAGTTGCAGGGTTACTATCATGCCATTAGAGTGGGTGACATATTCCATGGGCCTTTGTTGAGGTAGTAGCTAATATACAAGACTCTAGCTAGTGATTTGCATGGGGACCATATATACTCTACCACTTATACAAGATATTATTTAATGTCATGTATAAGAAGGGTCACAACCTAGTTTTGACTACACTTCTACAAGTATGGTGTTGGGAGCACATTGTAGTCAGGAGGCCATAGGTGTTTTCTCATCAATATATAGAGCATGGATAGACTAATATATTCCACTAGGGTCCTGTAGGAGGTCAAGGTAAGAGGATGAGTGGCCTAGAGGAGTCTAGATGAGTGATCGATGAGTTGAGTATGCCACACATTGTTTGGAGACCCTAGCAAGGGTATCCAGGCTAGGAGGATGATAGGGAGGATTTGGATCATGTACAATGAGTACGATGGCTTTGGATGGAGTAGGTTGATATAGAGATATATTGAGTAGACCTATTGTAGCATCAATTTGGGTTGGTGCATGGGATTTCTATGATATAGGATTTTACATACCGATGAGTGACTCAAGACTATATGACTACTAGTGGAGTGCTTGACCTCAACATATTTTTTGAGATGGACAAGGATGATCCTACAATCACACTTATTAATATAGATGATGTGGGAGTAGAGGTTGGGTAAAACAAGTGTTATGCTACCATTATTATAGTTAGGATCACATGGGATAGAGGAGTGGCATATTGGGTGTAGTGAGCCTATCAAGAGGTTGTTAGACAAAGATATGCTAAAAAATAGTAAGGGGAGATATAGAGGACACAAAGGAGATAGGGTGCTTGGATGAGAGGAGGTAGGTAGATACATAGGACCTCTCAATATGAGAGGGTATTTAGATGAGAGAAGGTAGGTAGATACATAGGACCTCTTGATAGGATAGGCTAGAGTGCCACAGTAGCAGATACCTCCATCAAAGCAGGCTACCTTATCTCCTCGGTAAGAGGTCCCCTTATATCCTTGATAGGACTTGCCAAGGAAGGGCATTGCTATGGAGGTTGGGGAATTGAGTAGCACTTGAGAGGTAGATACTCTAAATGGAGAATGTCGGTTTATGAAGTCATATTGACATTCAGGTGGGTTGGATACAAGTTTTGGAGGTATAATTTGTACAGTCATAGGTTTTATTGGGATAGACTCAAGATCAGTTGGCCCAAGTACAAGGATAGGGATTGTCCTATCAGATAAGGAGAGGAGCTTCAGGTCAGTCCTTAGGAAAAGGTACACTATTTGTAGAGTTAGTCATGATGTCACAAAGAAATTCCTTCTACCAATAATTGTATTACCAGTTAGTTCCTAAGGATGAGAGGGTTCTATTATCTCTAGATTTTTCTCCTTCGATTCAAGCAAGCTCATCATCTAGGAGAGTGTCTGGGGCTGCTCAATTTTGGGGTCCCATAACACCACCTAATGATAGCTAGAGCTATAGAGGGTCTATAGAGTGATATACCAAGGCTTGCTATTATGGTATATTCCCTAGGGACTGAGTATGCCAGTTTATTATTATGGCATTCCAATCAAATTTTTGTACCTTATGTACCATTTTGAGATATATATTCATGACTACTACTATTCTTTTTGGTATTTTATTTTTTATGGTTATGTGTAATGCAAAATATTATGGTTTCTTTTTTGATGATTGCCATAATCATGTTTATGGTTATGTTTGATTTGCTATTGTTATTTTATCATGCTTAATCAAGATATTGTTGGCAAGAAAGTAAAATGTGATTTGATATAATTTAATATTTTATAATGTAGACGACTGATTGTTTTGAAAATTATGCCCTTATGATTTTGATCAGTTAGCAATAGAACTCGAGGATGTGTGCTTGTATATGACCGTTTATGGAGGCTTCCCCTCACGTTGGTCATGAAGCAGATCCTATGTGAGGTTTTTGTTGTATTACTAACATCAAAGGGTTGTGATGAACAAAAGTAATTTGAAATTTGGTTGATAAAAAGTGATAAGTTGATGATAAGTAATTTTTTGTTTTTAATATTAATTTTGATTTAATATTAAGAGAAGTATTATGTAATTAATGCGATTAAGAATGAAAAATTGGGTAGAGGACTTATGCTAGGCATAATATTCCTAGTGTGGACTAAATAAAGATATTTTATTATGGTTGTATCATGCCATCATTGTGAAGTCTATATGCAACTATATGACCAAGCAGTTATATGCTATCAATGCAGATTTTTGTTTGTGACAAGCAATCATGCAATATAGTGAAATGAATGTATTTATACTAAATGGTAGATATGAGATGCAAAATTAATTGGTTTTTATGGGCTAATTGCTTATGCTAACATTCATACAAATCCATGATAATATGGTGACTTTCACTAATCAAAATTCAAGGAGAATGTTGGTCATTTTAAGATGAATTTGTGTTTATAAAGAACCAGTGTATGATTTGTGTATTCATTTTCTATCTTGATATTAATTATGATACAAAATATCTCAAGGATCAAATGTGTGTGTGTACGAGGTTCATTTACCAATTTTGAGTAAGGTAATGATGCAATCCAAATTTAAGAATCATTGTGTGCAAATTATGATTTCATTTACCATGGTTTTATGCATGTGGTTGGATTTGACTACTGTGTAATACAAACCATTAAAATATAGCTAATCCATAAGCTTACATTGGTCTGTACAAAAGAAGATTACTAATGTGTCATACATGTCACTATGCGTAAGACTACTCCATTGGTAAGTAGGTTTCATTCAACATATTTTTATAATGGGGATCACCCCATGGTTTTTAAATAACTAAGGAATTTCAGGGATTCAAGTTCATTACCCCCTTCTTTTATTTTTATTCAAATAAAGATTCTTGTTCATGTTTGAAAAGGGGATTTTATTTGCTTTGTCAAAATCTTATTTTTTTCAAGGTATACTTGCTAAAATTAAGTAAAGAGCAAGGGATTTTATTTGGGTAGGGTGGACCTTGTCCTTTTTCCAATTTATAGCATTCTAGACCGTGAACATAATAGGATAAAAATGTAAACATTTCACTTAAGAGATAGGACCACTATGTAGCATCATCTTTCCTTATGCAAAATTATTTTAATATGTGTAAGTGTGTTCTGGTTCAAAAAGTGGCAAAATCAGTTCCCAAAAGCTTAAAATTTTGTAATGTGGGAGTAGTGAGTTTGGTTCAAGAGATATTTATAATCAATGACAAAAAATTAATATTTTATTTAAATGTGGAATTTATGAGTGGTTCAGGCTAAAATCTTAATTTCTTAAAAAAAAACAATATTAACTATGAATTTGAACAACATCAATTGAATATTTAAGTAATATAATAACTAGATGTGACTATATGCCATACACATTTTCGACCAAAAATTATTAATGATGCAATATGAATGCAACTAAATGAAATATGATGAGTATGAAATGGTTGTGAGTATGAAATAAATTATACACAAGAAATTTTGTATATACAAAATATATGACAACTATGTATAATGGTAGGTCATGGCTTTATGCATAATATCATTTGAGGTGCATTATATTCATTGGATACTTAAGATATTTTCCATCGAAGGTATCTAAATGATATGCACCTGATCCAAATTTAGCAGTGATGATAAATGGTCCTAACCAATTTCGTTGAAATTTTCCTTTAAGATTAGTTTGAGCATTGGTATTTTTCTGATTTTCTTTAAGAACTAAATCACTAACCTTAAAATATTATGTATGAATTTTTTTGGAGTATGATATTTTTAGTTTGTCTTTATAGGAGCGAAGATGCTTCAAAGCATTTATGCGCTTCTCATATAATAATTCTAGTTGGTTTATATATCCAGCATGATATTCATCACCTAATTTGGTATCTTGAAGTAAAATATCTAATGAAGGGGCTTCCATATCAAAAGAAAATACAACTTTAGCACCATATACCAAGACAAAGGGATAAGCGCCTATAGGGGTTTGAACACTAGTCCGATAAAGCCCATAAGGTAGGATATAATTTAGTATGCCAATATCACCCTGATTTATTAACCAATATTTTTAGGATTTTAATTATAGTTTTTTTGGATGCTTCAGCTTGGCCATTTCCTTGTGGATAGTGAGTAGACCACCTATGTTGAATTTTATATTTGACATAAAGCTTTTGTATGTCTTTGTTTTTGAAGCATGTTCTATTATCAGAAATGAGTGTATATGGAATCCCAAATATACATATGATTTGATTAAAAATAAATTTAGAGACTTGGGAAAATGTGCAAGAATCCAATAGCATAGCTTCTACACATATTGTAAAATACTTAGTTGCTATTATGATGAATTTATGACCATATAATGAAACTAGATTAATCTTCCCTATAATATGTAGGGCCCATTTTGAAAAGGACCAAGGGTAATAAATAGCTTGAAGCTCTTGGGCAGGAGCATGGACAAGACATGTGTATCATTGATATTTTTCACATCAAAACACATAATCATCGATATATTTTTCCATGACGGGCAAAAAATATCCCATTCGTAGGAGTTTTTTGGTTATGGAACCGCCACTAAAATGACCTTCGCAAAATCCATCGTGCATTTTTATTAGTGCCTTTTTTGATTCATTGAGGTTGAGGCATCGTAAAATGATACCTTCAAAATACCTTTTGTATAAGGTAATTTTGATGATTATGAAATGAGAAACTCATTTACATAATAGTCTATGTTGATTCCTATCTAGACCATCTAGGAATGATCCATTTTGGAGAAAGTTAAATATATATCCATACCAAGGTTCTGAGGAAGTTTATTTAATTGTAAATATGTCTAAGGGTGCTAGACAATATTCTAATGAAGCGGGTTCCCTAAGATTATGAATGATGATAGTAGCATGATCATCATCCAAAATTAAAGGAATAAGAGAAGAAATTGCTGCCATAACATCCATAGAATTATTACTAGTACAATGGATAGCTTCGATAGTAACTTTATCAAATAAAGATATGAGTTTTAAAATATATTCTTTATAAGGACAAATATTCTCATCTTGAGTTTGATAAATATTATTAATTTTATTTACCATGAGTTGTGAGTATCCAAAAACTGATAATATTTTAGTATCCAATGCTAAGGTTGCTCGTAAACCAAGAATCAAGGCTTCATATTTTGCTATGTTATTTGTACAGGTAAATTGGAGTTTGAAAGATAATGGGATAAGTAGTTTTTTTGGAGACACCAATATGATGCTTAAAACTACGCCACTCATGTAATGGGCTCCATCAAAAAATAGAGACCAAGAATATGGATGCTCATCTTCTAAAGTAAGGTATTCATCTAGAAATTCTATTGTTAAAGGATGAGTAGCTTCAAGAGGAGTAGTGGGAAGTTGATCAGCTATGAATTAAAATTTAATAGAATTTTTTCCAATAAAAGTTAGGTAGAACTCACTCAGAGTAAGAACCCATTTTGCTACATGATAAATAAGGTCTACTCATCAAGTATCGTAATGGATCAAATTTTTCTATGATAAAATATTTTTGACTAAGCATATAATGGCACAGTTTTTGTGTAGAAAAAACAATAGCTAAACAAATATTTTCTAGAGGACTATAATGAGTCTCATAATTTACCAAATTTATTATTGTGTAATAAATAAATCTATCTTTCTTATCCTCATAATGTTGTGCAAGCATTGCTCCTAACATAAGTTTTGAGGTAGAAATATTTAAAATAAAAGGATGCTTAGGTCTAGGTGGAATGAGCACTAGTGGTGTAAGAAGATATGCCTTAATATCTTTGAAGGCTTATTGAAATTCATCATCCCATTTGAAAAGGGTATCATTTTTAAGTAACTTAAGAAAGGGTTGATATGTACCCACCAATTTGTCAATGAAACTATGGATTGATTGGAGCTTACCTTGTGGGATTCTAAGTTCTATCAAACTTTTTGGTGGTGGCATATCAATAATTACCTTGATTTTGATGGGATATATCTCTATAAATCACATAGATATAATAAATCCTAATAACTTGCCATATTTCACACTAAAAACACATTTGTTCGAATTTAAACGAACTTTATATTCGAAGAGTCTATTAAAAATGTGTTGTAAGTCGAGAATGTGATCCTCGTCCTTAATAGATTGATCTATTATGTCGTCCACATAATCATGTAAAATGTCATACATCATATTGTGAAACACATATGTCATAGCTCGTTGATTAGTTACCCCTAAATTCTTTAAACCAAAGGGTATTACTTCCCAATAGAAAGTCCCCCAAGGTGTAATGAAGGCAGTTTTAGGTTGATCCTCTGGTGCTATACAAATTTGGTTATATCCTAAAAATTCATCCATAAGATATAACATACCACTTCCTACCATGAAATCAATAATTTGATCCATATTAGGAAGGGGAAATTCATATTTAGGACATGTAGCATTAATATCCCTAATATTAGTACATACTATGATTTTAGTAGCTTCTTTTATTGTTATTAGAACAACATTATATATCCAATTAAAATAGTCTATTGCTTGAATGAAATCGACATCTAAAATTTTTTGTAATTCATATTTAACTAGCAAGACTACTTTAGGATCCATTTTCCTAAGTTTTTGTTTTATAGGTTTAGCATTAGGATGAACCACTAAGTGGTGCGTGACTACAGAAGGATCTAAGCCAGACATATCTACATATATCCATGTGAAGATATTAGGGTATCCTACAAGGAGTTCTATATATTTACTTTGTTCTTTACTCAAGGCAACTTTGATTTTAACCATGTGAGAATTGGTTTATATTGTAACATTAATTTTTAAGATATATTCTACCAAAATACTCAAGTTCCTTTCAAATTTAGGAGGGGTGGGTGAAAAAACCATTTCTTGGAGTTCTTCTAGAGATAGTTTGGCTAACTCTTCCTGTGTGGTTGTTGTTTGAACATAGGCTCTACATGGGATAGACCCATCAAAGAAGAAACTATTCCTCATAAATTCTTCAAGGGGGATGTCAAAAAATACATCTCCTTATGCACACTCATATAGAGCGGAAATCATTTTTGGATGAACTATTGAAGTCATATTGCAATAAAATAAATGAGTTTTCTTTATCTTATTAATATTCATTAAATGTTTTTATTTTATAAATATTCACCAAATTTGATTAGGTGATCATCATCATCGAAGGGAAAAGGTTGAGACTTCGTAGGAATATAGCCTATACCACATCAAGCAAGCCATTCCTCAATATCAAAGGGTTCATGTATGCCATTTTAAAAATGATCTAAATATTTACCCTTATAAACCATATCACACATAATTTTCTTTTATTTTATATATTTGTCGGAGAAGTAACAATGAGCAAAATTGTTCTCATAAAATGTAAATCTCATTTGGTTAATGTTGATTTGATCAGGGATATATCCTATGGAAATAAAAGTACCACTCCTAACATGATATATATTTCCTTGTTTGTGAGGTAAACCTATCATTCGTGGGTATGATGGTAATTAAGATAATATAATAGAGTCTTGTACAACAAAATTAGCATGCTGTATGGATGCTAATATGGTGGATAAATCCAGTAAAGCCTCATTTGTAAGAGGGTATGATGTAGAAGGATTATCAGTTATAGAAGGTATAGGTATGTTAGAAGAAGGAAAAGGCTTGATATTTGGGGAAGACTTAGGATGAATATATATCGATGATGATAGGGCTAGAAAAATGGAACATTAATGGGTTCCACCATCGCACATATTTCAAATGGTCTAGGATCTCCATGAATTGTGGCAAATTGATTTTTAAGCTCAAATTTTACACATTGATGTAAAATAGATGGAAATTCCCTCATTGCATTGATCCAATGGAGTCCTAGAAAGATGTTAGATGATGCTGGACAAGATACAACAAAAATGGACATCTACAAAATTCTAGAACCAACTTGTAATGGGATAGATATCACATCACAAGCTTCTTGGGTTTCATAATTAAAAGCTTTAATAATCATTTAAGTTCTTCTTAAGTCTTCATTTCTAAACCTAAACCTTTTAAAAAATTCATATGTACAAATATTCAAAGATGAACCATTGTCAATCAATACCCTCTTAACATACACATCTCCAATTAATGTTGCTATGTATAAAGTATTATCCTTATGCATACTTTGAGAAGGTATATATTTGTCATAAAAATAGATGTAATCAACTTCTTGAGGGGCGACAACATTAACTATGGCAGTTGGATCTATGTCTTGAGGCACCATCATTTGGCTTAGGGTATTAATTAATTCTTCTCTATGAACATATGAAGTCCTAAGAAGGTCAATAAGGGAAATTATACCTGTCATATTAGATAGTTGTTCATTGATATCAAAATGAGATTTTTATTTTTTTTATTGGGACTACAAGGGACTTCCTTGGGAAGTCCTGTTATGCTTTCGTACTTCTCCCTTCCCTAGTCCCTACTACTGTCCTAGTTCCTTGGTACTTTCCTATCCCTTCCTTCTTGGCCGGTTGGTTTGGAAAATGATATCCTTGGAGTGGGAGGTCACTTATTTATTTTTATGCCCCCTTCCATACCTATTTTAAGGGTTCTTTTGTGTGCCTCTGGTTTGGGATATCCCTGGGACCTTCCTTGCACTTTCTAGATTTTTTCAGGGATCCTTTTCCTTGGTGCTCTTAATGTGTCCTAGGATT
This sequence comes from Wollemia nobilis, assembly GCA_028583015.1. NCBI lineage: Eukaryota > Viridiplantae > Streptophyta > Pinopsida > Araucariales > Araucariaceae > Wollemia > Wollemia nobilis. The sequence goes on along the minus strand of JAQPPZ010016858.1, from coordinate 5,664,727 downwards.
TTTGCAAGTTTCTACTTGGTACTAACATTTAGAGGTTCTCTAGGTGTGGTGTGTTGTGGCTATGGGAGAGTTGCTTCATGACCAGTTTTACACAACATATTTTTGGTTAGGGAAGGGAACACATACTTATTCCTGTGACTCTACTCTTTAGGTTTGGTAATGTGGGCTCAATTAGTTCTAAACATTTTTTGTGGCTTTGGGAGGGGCCTTTGTGTTGCTTGTTGTTGCGATCCTACTGGTTTTCCTCATTTGATTCCCTAAAGCTATTTTTTGGTGATGGTAAAGGTTATTTGGGGTTTCTTACTACATCCTTTTGGTCTGGGAAGACCTGTGATTAACACCTACAGCTTGTTCACCTCTTGTCTCCTTCCTTTTGGGTTCCCTAGGAACTTCCTCACCTCTTTTTAGTGGCTTGTTGTTCTGGATCTGCTACTTCATCCACTTCTATTGGCATCTTCGTAATTACCTCATTACAAGGGGATTTCATGGCCTATAGATATCCCTAGCTTGTTATTACAAGGGGATTTCATGGCCTATAGATATCCTATGTTGTCCTAGCTCCCTAGCACATCACTGGCCCTTCCTTCTTGCCTAGATGGTGTTACAGATGATCTCCTTTATGTGGGAGGTCACTGATCCATTTGTCTACCTTTTTACATGCCTTATGGTGGGGTTCTTTTAGGTGCCTTTGTTATGTGATGTTCCTAGGATATTCTCCATCTTGCTATTTAGGATGGTTTTTTGTAATGTAGTTCTAGTTTTCTAGTGTTTTCTTACCAAATTCTATTTTTTCCCTGCACAAGACTATGAATTTTTGGATTTTACCTTCTTTGGAGGGTTTTTTTTCCCGCTAATGGGTTGTTCAATTTTCTGTCTAGGTGAGAGTGTTCAAACTTTAAAAATTATCGATTTTTCATTTTCCTTCTTAGCAGGCTATTAAAATTCATGGCTAGGTGGGACTTTCTTTTTCCCACTTCAGGCACATTTTTTTTTACAATTTTTTTGATGGTTTTATTGATGGTTTTACTTAAGCCTTTCCTTAGGCTTTTCCTTGGGCATTTCCTCTAGCATTTATGGTGGTCTTTCCTATGTCCTTTCATTTAGCCTTGCTTGTGGTCTACTAACATATTGTAATAAGGTTTGGGGGCCCTTTCAAAACCTCTTTTAATGAAATTTTAACTTACTAAAAAAATGAGCTTTTTTCTAAGGTCAAATTAAGTTATTCCCTTTGTGAGGTGGTTTCAGAATAAAAGGTGGTTTATCCACATTATTTAGTTGAGTTTTAGGTAATTGAGGTTGAGAATTTCGAGCTTGATCTTGTTTTCTAGTAATGACTCCAACTATAGCCACAATATTTATTGATTTATGTGGAATAGAGAAATCATCTTGAATAAGTGGTAATCTAGCAATTGAAGTTTGTTCTATTGGAAGAGGTTGCTATGAAGAAGGATATGTTTTTGTTATTATTGGAAATGGTTCATTCAGAACTAAAATATATATAATGGGTATAATTAGTCTTAATTCATAATTTGAACTATTATAATGAAAAGAACTAATGTCTACAGATTTTGTTTCACTTTCTATATGTTCAAAATATAGGGATTGTAATTTTATTCCTTGAAATTGCTCAATTGTGACAATGGATTGAGTAGGCACAAATAAATTTTATGGGAGTTACGATGGTAGGTGATTGCTAACCATTCCCACATAACATGTTGGATGCAACACACTCTTATAATCTAGTTGATTTATACATTCCTTACCACAATTTGATAATGGATTTTGTAAGATGTCTGGATTTTTATTGGTATTTTGTATATGTTGCTTTTGTAGGTTTGTTGGCATATTAGCATTTGGTGGATAATTTTCCACTCTCAATTTTCCATTATCAATAAATTCTTACACCAAGTATTTTAGTCTTCTAAAAGTATTGGTTGGATGTCCATCAACTTGATGTAAATCAAAATGTTGGTCTGGTTTATACCAAGGTTGATAGGTATCAGGTTGTTGTATCTCTAGCAATTTTATCAGACCTATTTCTACCAATTGTGGTAAGACCATTATCAAGGTTTGATTTAATTTTGTGAAGTTCCATTGTGGAGGTTTTTTAGGTGATTTTAACACAAAATTATTTGTGGTTTCTACGATATTAACATTTGGAAGAGGTCTACTATCTGTGACCCCATCTCCTACCCTATTCTTGTTCTTGTATTTATTTTTATATTATTTATCCTCATCCTTCCTTTTAATTTTTCATCTTCTAATAATATCCTATTCTACCCTTTTTTCCAAGTCTATAGCTTTATAAAAAGAGGTTACGGTATCATTGGCAAATTAATAGGATAATTGTTCTTGTGATTTTTAAATGAAAATTTCTAGCATTTCTCTTAGAGATAGAGCAAAATGTAGTTTGCCTAAATTTTATCTCCATAAAGCTATAGATTCTATGAAACTTTTCTCTTTCCCTTGTTTTAGGTTGTACAAATACTTAATTGAAAAATGCATTTCTATATAGTCACCAAATTGATGTACAAACAACTCCATAATTTCCTAGAAATTCTCAAGGAGTGTGTTGGCAATTGATAATACCATTTCAAGGCCATACCTCCCAATATTTTTGGTAATATTTTTAATAGCAACATGTCATCATATACAATGTCATGGCAAGCGGTCCTAAATTTGAGAATATGCTCAATAGGATCTTCGATCACCTTATAAAACAACAAAATCAGCATGGGGAAGCATTTAGGATATGGTATAATAACAACAAAAGGATCCAATGGTTGGTTACACATTTTCTTATAACTGTATGTAGGGTGATAAGGATATATTTGATCTAATCATGGAGCTAATTGTTGAAATATAGCTTCAAGATGATGTGGTTTCCCATTATGTTTATTCTATGATGTTATGTGTGTATAGGAAGGATAATATGTATGTTGTGTTGTTGCATAAGGAGTTGAAATGGTAATAATATTATGCATAGGATTTGAAGTTGGAGGATTGGTGAGTTTAAAAGGAGGTATGTTTTGTTGCAAAGTTGGTTGATAAGAAGTTTGTATTTTTGCATTTTTATTTTTTTGATATGTTGAGGCTTGAATAAATAAATTACTAAAATATTGAGAGAGAAAGTTATTGTTGGCAAAAGTAGAATGTTATTTTTGTGCAGTAGTAGTGGTTGTAAAAATAGGTTTATGTTTTTTTATAAATTTACATGGTGGAATCGATAGCCACCATGAATATGGGTAGGATTTATGGCCACCACAATATTCTACATTGTCCGCCCTGGATGTTGCCACACATTTCTTCATGTAGTCTACCCCTATAACCACCATGCCATAATTATTATAAACCTTTTATGCCGCTGAAAGCACCAAGAAACATACAAGGTTTCTACTCTCAAGGTGCGAATATAATAATGCTAAGTAGCCTCTTTTCTAGTAATTTCTACTAGTGGGGGACCAATATTATCTTTTTCCTTCACCTTCTCCATAGGATTTGATGTAGGTATTATGAATGGATTTGGCTATGAACCCTTAAAATCCATAGATCATGCATTTTTATGCCTATCCATAGTATTCTAGAAATCCTCTTTGGGTTGATGGGTAGAAACATTGAATGGGTTAGGGATTTGCTTATCCCTATCATGGGGTATAAATGGATAGTATTTCACCTTGTGCTAAAAACACAAACATTGAAAGCACGTATTGGGTAAATTGATTTATAAGAACCACTATGAAATCATGGATTCACCAACCTAGATATCTACTATATCCTTGATCAGGAGACCAACTAAATGGTCATCTAAAAGAAATGTGTAAGGATATTTGAGTAAAATTCTTGATTCAAAGTAATCAACACTTGTTGGAATAGAGAATGGAGGACAAATGGAGTAACATTCTATGTTTTGTAATTCTAAATAAAATACATGGAAATTGGGTGCATGTGGATGGCTCCAAGACATGTGTCTTGGAAGAAGATTTTTGAATTGCTCAAAATGGACAATTGAGGCTAAATTCATGGCCAAATTACTAAACTTTGAAGTCCTAAAATGTATGGGTGCTTCGATGTTGCTCAAAACTACTTATAGGGGCATCTTTAAAAGGTTGTAATATATTTTTTAATGGGAAAAATTGGATGAAACTAGTACCATTGTAAAGTTGGTTTCAATGAGAATATTTCTAGTTTGGTTTATCATAAAATGAAGGTAAACATATAAAGTTATGGTAATCAAAAAAGGGTTGTTCATAATGATAGAAAATTAGTTGTAACTTCTAGAATTCAAGTGCTCTGGTGCTCCAAGTGGTACTTTTGGATAGGTAATTCAAAGATGCTTCTAATGAGCATAGGTAGAGGTTAATGTAGTGTAGCAAAATTTATGCCCAAATACACCTACATATATGTTACATACGAGTTTGCAAGTGAGTGAACAATAAATACCAACACTCATTTAAGAAAAGGGGTTGGTTATAAATACCAACACTCATTTAAGAAAAGGATCTAGTTATAAATACCAACACTCATTTAATAAATAAATGAGTTACCAACACATTGTGAGGCTTTGAAGGCTACACATCGACATTGGGGGAATTGAGAGGTAGAGGAGGAAAATGCAAGTGTAGAGATTGGGGAGAAAAACCTGAAGAATACAATAGGCTGAATATTAGTAAGGATTTGTTTCAATTTTGAATCTTAATAATAATTTATCCATTCTTATTTGGGTGTGGTTTTACCCATTTTGGAGTTTTCACATAAAAATATTCTATTCTCTTGCAATTTGTGATTGTGTGTGTGATTTCATTTTTGCAATATCTAAATTTTTAATTCCAATTTAATAAGTAGATTAGATATCTAGAAACATATAATCTAAAGTATAAAATCTAAGCATGAATACATTTAATTAAACTAAGTTGAGGTATTAAGCACGATCTCTAATTTATTTGAGGAAAGAGTCAAAATTTGGCTCTTTATGGATCAAGTTTGGTATTAGAGTAAATTTTTCTAAAGAATTGTGTATGCAAGGTAAAATATTTCAAGGGAAGTACTTAATCCCATACAACCTAGATATTGAGAGAATAAGGATCAAATTTGTAAAAATGAGAGATCAACGAAACCTTACTCTCCAACAATGTCCAATAAGGAATCTAGAGAAGATTTCTTCAAATGAAAAACACACTCCGAATATTGGTGGAGATTATATTCTCTAAAGAATAATGGAAATCAATGAAGGGAAGGAAGAAATAAGATCCAAAATTTGAGATTGAGTCTAGTGCTTCCAATGGTGAGAAAGAAGAGGAGGTTGAAGGATCCCACTCCAAATAACCTAAAAATATCTCATCACAACCTTGGATAGTAACTTCATTTGAAATGGAGGTCTAAAATTGATATTCTAATCTATGAAGGGGAGTTAGATCCTAAAAAATTAGATGGGTAGTTGAAGAAATTGGAGGTTTACTTTAGTACTAAGTCTTATACAAATGTACACTAGATTATCTTTGCCAGATTGAAATTGGATGGACATGCTCTCACATGGTGGGAGGCATACTTTGTTGGATTGGTAATAAATAAACAAACAATTGTAGAAACATGGGTAGAAATAGTTTTATCTATTGGCTATCAAGATAATATTGAGGAGATATGGTTATTTATGAGATATTGGAAGGGCCAAAAAATCCAATAATACACCATGGAATTTAGAAAATAATTCATTTCAATGGGTGTTAATCTTTGAGATCCTAAATTTTTTAAGAAATATAAGTGTGGATTATATTATCATATCATGATAAAAATAACATTATTTAATGCCAAGGATATTGATGAGGCATCTATTACAACCACATATCTCAAAATGAGGGCTAGAAATCCAATAAAACATAATAAGGTATCAACTTCATCTAAATTCCCCAAGCCTACAAAGAAAACCAAGGGTTCTAGTATTAAAGGCAAGAAGACGTTAGGGGATACAACAACCAAATCATAAAATGGTGAAAATTTATTCCAAGGAAGGTAATGTTGACACTCATTCAAGTGAGTATTATTGGAAGCTACGCCCTAAGAAGAGGCCAAAATGGTGTAATAAGTGAAATAAGAAATATGTTAATTTTACCAAAAATTTTGAGTAGGAGGAAGAGGGAATGGTGGTGTGTGCTAAAAAAATTAATCCTTTAAGGTATTAGTAGACCTCTAAGAAGGAGGAACAAGCTTTATATGCCAAAAAAAATGAATTATTTTGGGTCTACATACAAGTGTAGAGGATAAAAGTTATAACATTGTTTGATAATGGATCCCAAAGGAATTCAGTTTTTGAGGATCTAGTGAAGCAACTAGGATTGAATATTGTGGACCATCCACAACCATAAACATTGGTATGGGTGCATAAGTATGTGGAGCTACAGGTAACCAAGCAACGTACTTTATAGTTTTCTATCAAAAATAAGTTTCATGATGTAATTACTTGTGATGTAGTACCTCTTGGTAATTGCCAAATAATTTTGGTAGCCCATATTTATGGGAAAGAGGTGATTTGTTTAAGTGGAAGCACATTTTTTTGGGATTTAAAAAAAGGTGGAATCACATATGTGATTAATCCCAACATGTTGGAAAAGACATTATAGTTTGTGACAAGTAGGCCTAGCATTTTGTGAATATAAGAAAGAGATTCTTGTCATTGATGATAAGAGGAATGAATGATAATTTAAAAATTAGTAAGGATGTGGAAGCATCCAACTGTACATAACAAAATAAGGAATTAGATATATTACTACAAACATTTAGCCAATTGATGCAAGAGCCAAAAGGCTTACAACTAAAGAGAGAAGTGGAGCATGAAAGTCAACTCTTGCTTAATTCACCTCTACCTAATATTGGATTGTATAGGCAATCTATAATTGAGTCAGATGAGGTGAAAATGGAGTGTAGGTAAAATTCAATGAGGATTTTCATTTGTAAAATGACTTGCTATTCAAAGGGGGGAAATCTATGTGCCCAAGGGAGATAAATGCTTATAGTTGATAAGGGAAGCTCACACATCACTAGTTGTTGGTCATTTTGGTATGCACAAAATAGTAGCTAAATTGAAACAATTTTCTATTTTCCAAATATGTAAAATGATATGTCTTAATATACCCATGGATGTGCAAATTGTAGAACAAGCAAATCCAACAACCATAAATTGGGATTGTACACACATTTATCAATTCCTAATAAGCCATGCGAGAGCACTTTAATGGACTTCTTGGATGGATTGCCAACCACTCAAAGAGGTAATGATTATATGTTTGTTATAGTGGATAGATTTAGTAAAATGGCAATTGTTGTGCCTTGTAAGAAACCTATTACAATAGAAAGTATTTCCAAACTATTTTTTGAACATAATTTTGTTCATTTTAGATTGTTTAAGAGTATTATTTTAGATAGAGATACTTGCTTTCTAAGTAAATTATGGATTGCATTATGAAAATGTTTAACACTAAGTTGAAGAGATCAATAAAATTTCATCCACAAATAGATGGACAAATAGATATGGTCAACATGAGAATTATGCACTTGATGAGGGGCTATAATCAACAAAATCCAAATATATGAGATGACAATCTAATATATAAACAATACTACTACAAAAAAGTAATACATTCGCCTATATGATTATCACCATTTAAGGTGTGTTATGGGTTACTACCTCATTCACCTTTTGATGGAACCTTTAAGAGTGAGCATGATCCAAGTAGCTCAGAGCCAGAAGGATAGAAAAATGAAAGCTAATTTAACGTATAAAAATGATACAAAAAAAAATAGAGGAAAATCTAAAGTAAATTTAGCATCACTCTAATGAACACCTTGACAAACACATGGTAGCTCATGATTTCCAAGTGGGAGATCTTTTATGGTTGTATTTAAGCAATGAATGACTGAATTAAGAAGGTAAGAAATTGAATCCTATCAAATATGGGCCATTTATAAATCCATCCTAGGTTGGACCAAATGCCTTCCAACCGAACTACCAAGTTAAATGCAAATGTACTATATTATCAATGTGGAAAGCCTAAAGTTGTTTGAGCCCTCTTTGTTGGAAACTTGGATGAGAGAGAAGACCCTACAATATTGCCTAAGTTGGATGATTTAGTCTTAGCTAAGTTTGGAGAGGCGGTAAAATATTTAATTTTGGATAGGAAAATGTGGATAACAAATCAAGGATAGGAAAATTATGGATGGTATGTTCTAATAGAAAAATGCTCAGCAAGGTAAAGTGGATCTCCAAGAAGCAAGAAAATAAATAATATCCCTATTTGAATAAATATAATTTTGAGGGACCAAAATCCTCCAATGGGGGAGGTCTTTATTAGGATACCAACTAAAATATTATCTATAGGAAGTGTTGAAGGAGCTCTAGGTAAAATCCTCACTTCAAGGCAATGAACACTTGCTAGAATAGAGTATGGAGGATACATGGAGTAAGATCTGTGTTTTTTTAATTTTGAACAAAATCCATGGAAGATATGTGAATGTGGATGGGTCTATGGTGTGCATATTGTAAGGAGCTTCTTGATGCTTTTTGAATCACTCAAAATAGATAATTGAGGCCAAAATTATGACCAAATTATAGAACTTTGAATAACTAGACTGTATGGGTACTTGGATGTTGCTCAAAATTGCTTATAGGGGCATCTTTAAAAGGCCATAAATTCTTTGTTACTAGGCAAAATTTGGAAAAACTAGTACCTTTATAAATTTGATTTCAATGAACATATTTCGTGATTGGTTTCATAGAAAATGGAGGTCAACACAAAAATTTAGGGTAGTCAATAAAGATATATTCAAAATGAAAGTAAATTGGCTATAACTACCAAAATTCAAGTACTTTGGTGTTCCAAGTGGTACCATTGGATAGGTAATTCAAAGATGCTTCCAATGAGCATAGGTAGAGGTCAATCAGAGTAGTGTAGTAAAATTTATGCCCAAAATACACCTATAGATATGTTACATATGAGTTTGCAAGTGAGTGAACAATAAATACCAACACTCATTTAAGAAAAGGGGTTGGTTATAAATACCAACAATAATTTAAGAAAATGGGTTTGGTTATAAATACTAATAAATTGTGATGTTTTGAAGGCTACACATCGACAATTGGAGAACCAAGAGGTAGAGGAGGAAGAAAAGCAAGAGAAAATATTGGGGAGAACAAGTTGAAGAATACAACCAATTGAATATCAATAAGGATTTATATCAGATTTGAATCCTAATAATAATTTTTCCAGTTTATTTTGATCATGATTTTACCCATTTTGGGGTTTCCACATAAAAATATTGTGTCCTCTTGCAATTTGTGATTGTGTGTGATTTCATTTTTGCAATATCTAAGTTTTTAATTATAATTTAATAAGTAGATTAGATATCTAGAAACATACATCTAAATCATAAAATATAAGTATGGATACATTTAATTAAATTAAGCTAAGGTATTAAAAATGATCTATGATATATTTAAGAAAAGAGTCAAGATTTGGATCTTTATGGATCAATCCTTGATGTCCCAAGATATATCAACTTCAATGCATATATACTTCTACGAGTGTGTATGGAAATACTTTTCTAACTCAAAAAGTATGAAATGACCCAAAGGAGCTACTATATGGATTAAGAAGGGCCAAAGGGGAATAAAATACTATGGAATTCAAACCAGACAAGGACCTTGGTAGTTTTTTCTTTAGATATAGAGAAGTCTTGGATCTATGGTGAAAAATGAGCAATGGGATATGCATATACCATGGACCATGCTCATGAATTTCCTTAGAAAGGATTAACTATATGAAGCAAATAAGATAAAATCCCTTCATAAGGTTTCGAATCATTTCTAACTTAACTTTATTATGAGTCCAAGTTGTGTTCACCTAGGCTTGAAGAAAAAATTCATTGGGGATACAACCAGTAAATACCCAACCATGGTAAATAATCCTAATTTTTTGCATGCATTTTCCAAATTAGGTAAAGGAAGAATGACATTAAGGGACAAAGAATTACCTCATGGACCACATTTAGGATGAATTTCCTTGGATGCTTGATTAGAGCTATTGTCGCATTCTTTCCCTTTGGTGGTGTTAAAAATATCTATTGGATTGCTAGGGCTAGGGACCATATTTAATCTAACAAATATAATGCAAATCCTATCCACACCAATAAGATCACACTTAGAAAAACCGAAGCTTCATATAGATTACTTTTGCAAATATATTATTATTTTCTTAACTAGACAACTTGAGGTTTCATCAACCACCTTCTTTATGTTTGATAAAATGTTATGTTTCCTCTATAAATCCTTAAAATTATTTTTGTTAAAATATAGAATTTATGAGATATCTTATACCCATTCTTGAAGAATTCAAAAGGGTAAAATTTTTGTTACTCCAACAATGCATACAAGAAGTTCTTAATGATGCTAATGAATGCCATAAAAATTTGTCACTATACCTGTCTTCTTGTTGAAAATAATATACAAGGGAATAATTACTCTCAAAATTTTTAAATATACCTTTAAAGAAAGATACCTTTTGTGACATTGATGAAACAATCCTTGGAATAAAGATACCTTTTGTGACACAAATGCTTTGAAGCCCATGATGATAGATAAATATTTGATACTAATGATCTTTGTGAGCAGATAAGAGATGCATGTTGTAATGCAAATAACTTGAAAATAGCTTGTGATTATTCAGAGAGCCTATGCTACCATAATTGATGAGGATATAGAGTCAAATGATGATAGGAATAGTGATGCTAAAATTTTTATTGAGCAATGTGATGATGATTTTGGCCATTTGAGAAGCACACTTATGGAAATGGTTCTAAATTGATACAAAAAATAGGCTACAAACAAAAAGGTTTGGGAAATCATGAACAATACATGAAATAACCATTATTTGTACCAATAATAGGACCAAAATATGAAGGTCTTGGGTAGATAGGATAGGTGAACTAAAATGCATAAAACACATAATTTATAACAGGTAATAGCGATAGAAAATTGGTGATAAAAAACAGATGTGAGCATTGTGGTAAATATGGTCATAGGATAGAGAATTACTAGAATCACTATTCTTGCAAGAATGTAGATTGATAAAAGGATATATATGAATGATTGAAATGAAGAACACAGACTTATACTAAGAGGGAGGGTGAATATTATAAGACAAACTTTTACTTTTCTTTCCAAATAATATTATCAACTATTATTAATGGCAATGTCAACAACAGTAATAAAATCAATGCACAAATCATCACACATAATAGAGACACCAATTTAACATGGTTCACCCAATGTGGGCTACTCCATGGAGAAAATATTTCTACTAAAATTTTCTCAACAAATCACTTGGGAATCACATTCCTATTACAATTTTTATGGACCTTTGTCCAAAGGAGATACCAATACCCTAAGCTATACTTTGTGGACCTCTCTCCATAGGAGAACTCTTTCCCATTTTATCTACTTCGTGGAACTTGATCTAGGAGAACTCTTTCTCCTCAACTAGTTTGTGGATCTCTCCTCACAAAAGAACTCTATCTTCCCAACTGGTTCATGGATCACACTCCATAGGAGAACTCTTTCTCCTTGCTCTATTTTGTGGATATATATCCATAGGAGAACTCTATCTCCTCTACTCTGGATGGTGATCTTTTATAAGACTTCTGCCTCCACTGCTCTAGCTTGTGGATCTCTCTCCATAGAAGAACTTTTTTCTCACTAAGCTAGCTAATGGATCTGTATCCACTAGAGACTATTTTCCTATGCTATATCACCTCCAAACCCTTCTCTCAAATTTGCTCAATATCTATCTCAAATTTACACTACTCTATCCTCAGTCTAGTACAAATTATCTCCAACTCTATCTCAAGTCTAGCACAAATCTGCTCACAAATATGCACCAAATTCTATCTCAAATCTACCTCAAGCCTTAACACAAATCTTAAATAAATCAGCAATCAAAATTTCTCTCAATGTTGTTCTAAGTATTCACAAGACTTGCTCAAATCTGTCTTCAAGCCTTCTCAAATACTTGCTCAAATTTACCTTCAAGACTTCTCAAAGACTTGCTCAAATCTGCCTTCAAGCCTTCTCAAATACTTGCTCAGATCTACCTTAATTCTACTCAAATACTTACCCAAAACTGTCTTCAAGCCTTCTCAAATACTCGCTCAAATCTAATTTTAAGCCTTCTAAAAGACTTGCTCAATTATGTCCTAAAGATTTCATAAAATATTGATCAACTCTATTCTCAAGATTTCACACAAGATTGCTCAACTTTATCCTCAAGTCTCCTCAAAGACTTTCTCAATTCTATCCTCAAGATTTTACCAAAATCTTGCTCAACTTTGTTGTCAAGCTTTCATAAAATCTTGCTCAAATATGTCATCAAGATTTCACCAAAATCTTGCTCAATTCCATCCTCAAAATTTCACCAAAGCTTGCTCAAATCTATCCTCAAGCTTTCACAAAATATTTCTCAATTCTATCCTCAATATTTCATCAAAGCTTTCTAAAATCTATCCTCAAGCTTTCACAAAATCTTGCTCAATTATTTCCTTAAGCTTTTACCAAAGGGTTGCTCAACTCTGTCCTCAATATTTCACAAAATCTTACTCAATTCTATCCTCAAGTCTTCTCAAATACTTTCTTACAAAACACCACTCATATCTCTTTCATAAAAACTCTCTTCAAACAAATTCTACTTGCCAATATTCTTCTCAAAATCAATCACTCAAAAGTTTCCACAAAGATGCTTAATTTGTTTTGCAATCCTTGCACAACTAGTTCTCACTCTTTATCTCAAAACTTTCCAAAAACTCATTCAACAATAACAACATAGATTGTTCTCAAAATCTATTTCAAATATTTCCAAACCATTCAAAATTGAAGTGCATAAAACTTGCTCCTGTATTTCCAACAATGCTTATCAAACAATCCTTTTCAATCCACCTTATGTTTCACACACTCATTCCAACAATAATTTAAAAAAAAATATGATGTGCCCATACATTTTATTTGCATTATCAATAATTGTCCACAAAACTTATTTTATCACAAACCACCTTTCTATCTGCCACTTTTCAAGGTTAATTATCAAATTGCTTTCTCAATGAAATCTCTTCTCAAAATATATTTTTCCATATAGAATAATGAAATATCAAATCACTTTTACACCTTATTTCTCTTAACTTTTCAAGACAAATTTCATAAACAAAGTTGACCAATTACATAAGAAAAATAAAACCTATACACCTTACATCTCATAAATTTGCATTAATGTATTTCCAAAAATAAAAGACTCCAGTTTGATTTTTATCCCAATGCATTAACAAAATAGGCCACCTTAATTTCTACTTCAAAAGGAATCACCTTATACCTCCTTTTATTGCAAAAATAAAATTAAATTTTAAACACCTTATAACTCCTTAGCACATACCTTATCCACCTTAGACCTTAGGGAACAATTAATTTTTTAACAAAAATTAATCCCTCTTTTGCTGCCACCTACTGCCTTCCACCGAGAGTCAAACCCGTGACTCCTACTGGCTTCGCACCTTAGACTTGGAAAAGCTACCACGTGGGCTATCCAAGCCACATGACTATAAAGCACACATTTTCCTCCTTGATATGTGTCACCAACTATAAAACAAAAACCATGTGTTGCCTTCAAAAACCCCTCCACACAAATCGAATGCATGATATCTCCCTTGCTATGCACTATGCAAGCCTTGCTTGCCAACTTAGCTACCAACTTGGATGAGTGGGGACACACCCATTATTTCCTTTAACTGACTACTACCCCATATAATGTGTTGTGCACTATCTTCTCTATTATTTTGTGTCGCACTAGCTATACTATATTTTGAAGGCTCTTTGAATGCATTCTTTGACTTAGGCTAAAAATTTAGCCTTATTTATGTATTTTTCCTTCCTTTTTTTTATGTCTATGCTCATGCAATTTACTTTTTAGCACTTCAAAATTAATATTATTTTTAATTATATTATACTTTAGGTTAAATATTATTTAATTAATTATTTAACCTTATGGTTAAATTTAATTAATTAAATAATATGCTTAACACTTTGATAAACCCTTTTACAAATGCATTACTCAATCTACTTTGAGAGGCCCTGATGGCCAACATATTATAATATTAAAATATTAAAATATTATCCTTTTTTTCTTGCCTTCTTGCACATAGGGGCATCAAAACCTTTTGATATTAATTCCATCAACAAAAATCTTGACATCAATGACAACAAAACATGCTCAAATTTCAAAAAATATCTCGCTTTTTCATTTATGGCAACACCCCTTTTTTAACCAATCCTTTTTCCTTTTTTCAAATTTTCTCCCCCTGAGAAACTGCTCCCCCTAACCGAATGCTCTCCCCCTAACTCAAATATCTCCCCTTTGACATCAATGGAAAAGGGACTCCTTTGGGACTAAATATAAGACTCTTAGCTCAACCCCCTCCCCACATCCTCTCCTTGAGGTGATTAATTTTGGGGTGGGAGTAAAACTACTCCCAACATACAATGTTTTTTTTATTTGTCCACCTTCTTTCTCAATATATCCTTTTGATTATCTTGAGTGTCCTTGTTCTTGCTTGTTTCTAAAAATTCTGTTGTACACCACTTGGTCTTATACCCAACATTATTGCACTTATAATACTTAATGTTGTGGTTCCTAGAAGGTGTAAATTTCTTGAATTTCCTCCTGGTGAAGCCATATTCATTCCTATCTTGAACCCTGCAATGAATTACTTTATGACCAAAATGATTACAAGAGTAGCAATACCCTTGAAAGAGATGTCCATTTTTTAAATTTCTCTTGATAGAACCATATTCTTTTTTCTAATTTCTCCTACACTACATAGCCTTGTGACCAAATATATTACATGAGAAGCAATGTCCTTTGAAGAAATATTGCCTTGGACCCACTGGTCTCTTAGTCCTTTCTTCCCTATGATGTCCCCTGTTACGTATTTGTGCATTGTTTCCTCTCTCGGTGAAACTTCTATTTTTCAACTTATTCTCATAAGTTTCAATTTCTCTCTCACTTTCTTCTTTTGAAGCTTCTTCTTCTTTGGAGCTTGAGGTTGACTCCTTTTCTTACTTTCTTTGTCCTTCTTAAAAATCAAGTCCTATTCTATTTGATGAAGGTCTTTGTGCATTGATAATCTTATCAAATATATTTGAGCTTCTCCTAAACCTATGTAGCTTATCTTTAGACTTTTACACTTCCTTCCTTAGTGAACCAACCTCATGCTCTAAAATTTTACATTCTAAGATTTTTACCTCTAAATTTTCTTTAAATCTCCTTGTCTTGGCTAATGAGTTTGTAAGATCTTGTATAAGCTTTCCTTTTTCTTCATCACGTTCTTGAAATTGAGCCTTGAGTCTCGGATTCTACTTTCTAACTTTTCTTAATTCCTTAAGAGTAGAAATAAGCTCAGATTCTAGATCTACTACTCCTTCCTCTTCATTTTATGATTATTTATCCAATTCTTTGTCTTCAAGAGCACCTTCATACTTTTTAGATTTATCTTCAATATGAGTGCTTTATTCATCCTCTATTTTGAAGAAGATAATTTTTTCTTCTGCACTATCTGAGGATCTTCCATCACTATCACTTGAAACCTTGTCTATCTTGTCCGCATAGAAAATCTTCTTATGCATTTGAAAAAACATATTTTCATGCTTGCTTCGTCCATCCCTGTTTTTCTTCTCATACCTAGATTTTTTTTGTTTTATTTTTTTTATGATCTTATTTCTCTTCATTGCTACTTCTTTCAGCTTTTGTATAGTAATATGCATAGTGAACATATTTACCACAATTGAATCACTTTACTATTTTCATACCTTTGTAATTTCTTGAGTCCTTCTTGTTCCTTCTGTCGTAGTTAGCTTCCTCATCATTTGTTGACTCATCACTTGAATCAGGTTTCTTATCATTTTCTTTCTTTGTTGCTTTGAAAGATATCTCTTTCTTCGGGATAGGATCCTTTATTAATATCATCTCATAAGTTGTGAGTGTTCCATGTAACTCATCCAAATCCAGATTTTCAAGATATTTTGTTTCTTCTATGGCTAAAAAGTTTCCATAATAGCTCATAGGAAGTGACCTTAAAACCTTTTTAACAACATTGGATTCTTCAACTTTAAAACCAAGTCTTCGTATGGAGTTAACAACCTCATCCATATGAAGTAATTATGTTGCAATATCTTCATCATATTTCATTTTCAAGTCTTCAAATATTTTCTTGTGATTTTACAATTTTGCCATATTGACCTTTTTATCTTCCTCATATACTTTCTTCAACTTTTTCCATATCTCTTTTGTCGATGTGTAATGCATAACTTTCACAAATTTTGCTTCATGTAATCCATCCAAGATTGCATTCATTGCTTTTGAATAATACAAATGTAGGAGCGTACCATATTTATTTGTGGGAGGTCTAGTTGTAGGTGTGAACCCATCCTCAACTGCTTGCCATGTCTCATATCCTTGTGCCATTAGTCCTCATTCTTATGCTCTAGAAGTCATAATTGTTCCCATCGATTAATGGTACCTTATTTTCTAAAGATCCACTTTGATATGTCATTTGTGTTTCTATACACTCTTCCTTCAAGTTGTTAAACTCTTCCAAAGGAACTCACTATGATACTAGTTGAAGAACATAGACTTGTATCGAGATGGGGGGTGAACAGTATAATATCAACTTTTAATTTTCTTTCCAAATAATATTATCAATGGTAATATCAATGGTAATAATCAAATAAATGCACAAATCATAATACATAATGGAGACACCAATTTAATGTGGTTCACCCAATGTGGGCTACTCCATGGAGAAAATATTTCTACTAAAATTTTCTCAACATATCTCTTGGGAATCACTTCCCTATTACAATTTTTATGAACCTCTATCTAAAGGAGAAACAAATCCCCTAAGCTCTACTTTATGGATCTCTCTCCACAGGAGAAGTCTTTCTCATTTTCTCTGTTTCATGTAACTTGATCCAGAAGAACTCTTTCTTCTAAATTGGTTCGTGGATCTCTCACCATAGAAGAAATCAATCTTACCAGTTGGTTCACGGATCACACTCCATAGGAGAACTATTTCTCCTTGCTCTAGTTCATGTATCTCTATCCATAAGAGAATTTTATCTTCTCTGCTCTGGATGGTATCTTCTAGAAAAATTATGCCTCCACTACTCTGGCTTGTGGATCTCTCTCCATAGAAGACCTCTATCCTTACTACCCTGGCTAATGGATCTCTATCCACTAGATACTGTTATCCTCTTCTCTATCACCTCCAAAGACTTCTCTCAAATATGCTCAATCTTTTTTTCAAATTTACACTAAACTTTATCCTTAGTCTAGCACAAATCAACTCCAACTCTATCTCAACAATTCCTATCAAACAATCCTTTTCACTCCACCTTATTTTTCACACACTCATTCCAACAATCACTTTAAACAAAATATGATGTGCCCATACATTTTATTTACTTGATGAAGAACTGTCCACAAAACTTATCTTATCACAAACCACCTTTGTATATGTCATTTTCCAAGATTAATTATCAAATTGCTTTCTCAATGAACTCTCTTCTCAAAATATATTTTTCCATACAAAATAATGAAATATCAAATCACTTTTACACCTTATTTCTCCTAAATTTGCAAGCCAAATTTCATCAATAAAGTTGACCAATTACATAAGCAAAATAAATCATATACACCTTATATCTCCTAACTTTGCATTAATGCATTTCCAAAAATAAAAGACTCCACTTTGATTTTTATCTTAATGCATTAATAAAACAGGCCACCTTAATTTCTACTTCAAAAGGAATCACCTTATACCTCCTTTTATTGAAAAAATAAAATTTATTTGAAACACCTTAGCACATAAATTAGCCACCTTAGACCTTAGGAAAAATTTAATTTTTTAACAAAAAACATTCTCCCTTTTCCTGCTACCTTTCGCCTACCATCGGGAGTTGAACCCGTGACTCTTGTTGGCTTCGCACCTTAGCCTTGGAAAAGATATCGCATGGGCTATCCAACCCATATGACTATAAATCACACGGTGTCCTCCTTGATATCTATCACTAGTGATAAAATAGAAACCATGCGCCACCTTCAAAAAATCCTCCATGCAAATTGAACACAAGACCTCTCCCTTGTTACGCACTGTGCAAGCCTTGCTTGCCAATTCTATTGCCAACTCGGATGAGTGGGAAAACACCCCTTATTCCCTTTGACCAACTACTACTTGACATAATGTGTTGTGCATTGTCTTCTCCCTTTTGTCGCGATGCACAAGCTATACTATATTTTGGAGGCTCTTCGAATTCATTCTTCGACTTAGGCTAAAACTTTATCCTTAGTTATTTATTTCCTCTTCCTTTACTTTTAACATCAGTGATCATGCAATTTAATTTTTGGAACTTCAAATTAAATATTATTTTTATTAATATTTAACTTTAGGTTAAATATTAATTAATTAATTATTTAACCTTATGGTTAAATTTAATTAATTAAATAATATGCTTAACACTTTGATAAACCCTTTTGCCAATGCATTATCCAATCTCCTTTGAGAGGCCCTAATGGCCAATATATTATAATATTATCCTTTTTCTGTTCCCTTCTTGCACATAGGGACATCAAAACCTTTTGATATTAATTCCATCAACAAACCTCTTGACATCAATGACAACAAAACATGCTCAAATTTCCAACATGAAATAAGATAAAAGGAATGGTGTATGGTTTCTAAAAAAGAAAACCAAGCATGTTCAAAATTTGCTAAGGCATAGAGATAGTGACACATAGAGAATGAAGACAATTCTACTTAGGGAAAATGTAGGAGCAATGAATAAGATCAATGTTGGTGTTGAAGCTAAGAGTCCCAAGCACTTGTAATATGGCTTAGGTAGAATGTTGGAGCAATTAATAAAACTTGTACATTCGAATCATAGGCTGGTTTAAGAAGGATATAGAAGCTCATCGATGGAGCAACCTCAAGATATGGAGGTCCTATATTTGAGTCCTAGTTGCTTCATACTTTTAACAAGGTATGGAAGCTAAAGTAAACAAATAAAAAGAAGACTAGAAGAAATGTATCAATAGAAAGTAGAGCAAGGTTTGTCTGTGAGAATATAGAGAATTGTGTGGTGTGAGGAGAATATATAAAAACCTATAGTAGAGAAGTGGAAAATACAGAGAAACTTGTAGCATAAAGAAAAGTAGTTGTAGTAGCAGTAGAATTAAAATATAGTTGTTGAATATGGTTACAAGAAGCAACGGTAGCCTTTCTTAGCATACTCCCAAAGGAGAAAGAGGGAGTGATGAGAACTATTAGATGAAATTTATGAGTGATAGAAGTAAAATCACACACATGAGTATTACCAAAAGGTGAGTGATGAGGAGAGTATCCCCAAGGAAGAAAGTGGGAGTGATTTGAATTATTGAATGGAATTTTGATGTAAATGAAAAACAATATGAAGAATTGATGTTGATGCAACTCAATGAATCTTGTAAATAGTAATCTACTCTATTACAGCTAGCGATTGAGTGACTGGTTATCCATGTTGTTCAGTATGATGAGAAGATTACCATAAGGACACTTCTAGTTTATGTGAGTGTGAATGTACAATAGTACATGTATGCAAGTAATAGCAACTTGAAGAGCTGAAGCATGGAATAACAAGTTAAAGAGTTGATGAGCCTATAGTTGAAGCATGGAATAGCAAGTTGAAGATTTGAAGCATGGAATAACAAGATGAAGAGTTGAAGCATGGAATAGCAAGCTATAGAGAAATTTTTTTTTGAAGCATTAATAATTAAGGGGGAGAATGAAGGAATTAATGATTAACGTAACGACTAAAAAAATATTTTGCAATGCTCATAATTTTTTTAGCACTTAATAATTTATATTTGGTTTTTCCTATCATAGATTGGTTGTAGTGTGTCAATAATATATTTTCATTGATCTTTTGCATGGCAATCCAATATACTTGTTGAGAACAACTTGAAGCATTGTAGTTCATATATATAGGTGTGTTCCTCGAAAATTATCCATCTAATCCTACTGGAGTGGATCATCCATAGTTGTATGAAACAATGAGAATGGTTTGTTTAATGGTGCAACAACATCATCTATAGTTTAAATTATATTATGTGGAATGTGATGCCAGCAAAGCTTATATGAGGTTATGAATATAAATATTTTGCAGCAAAAATTTATATGTTGTGTTTTGTAGTAACATTTTGAGCAATATGTGTTCTTGGATTTTTGTTTTCCAATTTTTATTGTTGTACACAATTTTCATTTCCCTATAGATCAAAAAATTGGTATAAGAACAAGTATGTACTATTTTTCACAAAGTTCTTCTTCTGTAATTCCAACATAACACACTCGCCCATGTTGCGGTTTGAACCTTGGACCTCCCGAAGAAGAGCCAAAGCTCAAATCATTGCGCTATCCCCCCGAGACCATTATTATTATTATTATTATTATTATTATTATTATTATTATTATTATTATTATTATTATTATTATTATTATTATTATATTAGCAGTGGTTTTTAAATTATAAAATTCAAATCAATGGTGATTTGAATCACATAAATATTTGGAAAATATGGAAGAGAGATAGATTTAAATCTAAATCTCTCTGTATTGGTTGGAAGCTTGTATTAAAATTCATTTGGTGGCAAGTGTGGTTGGAAAAAAATGGTAGAATTTTTGGAGAAATCTTTTCATCCTTAGATGGGGTTTGGTAGTTCATTTGAAGTGAAATCATGAAACATGTGGTAGTGTATGGTAATGAGGGAACTCAGGCTGATGTAGAGACGATGGAGAATGAATTCGAAGTGCAAAAAGGAGTGTAATAGAGCTAGTTGAAAACCACCTCTATAAGGTTGAATTAAAATTAATATTTATGGAGTTACAAAAGGCAATTTGGGTAGAGTTGGATTTGGAGTGGTCTACTAGAATATTTTGGAACAATACTTTATTGGGAACTACAAGAATATAAGAATACTTAGTTTGGAGTAAGACTAGGCAGTAAGACTAGGTTATAGGAGGATAATCAAAGAATCATATTCTCAAACATTGGTAGGATCTCTAGATTGAATGAAGAATTTTGCTTTAAAGACATGAAGGTTGAGGATTCTTGTCATTAAAATTAAGGAATTATGGAGGGAATTAGATGATGTGATTCCAGTTTATGTGGGTAGAAATCTAAATTAAGTGGTAGACTTCCTAACTAAGTACTAAGAAGGAGGTAGGTATTCAGTGGTACATTGGCATGACTATTGAGGATGATAATAGTAGGCAAGTTGGTGAGCAAATCAAATGTCTAGTTGATTTGGACAACCATTGTAAATATATGGTTTAAAATATTTGGCTCCAATGCATATATTCTTTTACTATTGTAAACAAACCTTATATTACTGATTACGATTAAAAGAAGTTTTATCTATACTTATAAATTATGGCTGTTTTAATATAATTTTTTTAATTTTTTTAAAAGTAAATATTAACTTATTCTAATTTTTAAGGGTGATATTCAAAACCCAACCACAAATATTATATTTTAGGTCAAGCATTGCAAAGCCCAACTGCAAATATATTTTGTTGAGGTTGATGTTTTATGATGTCAATCGTAAGTCCACAATATTTTTTTGGTAATATTAAGAAAGAGGGTTTTAAGGAAAACCCACAAACTTACATAGAAACTCTTCGAGGGAGATAAAATTGAACACAAACCAATAAACTATCTCTAAAAGGAGACTAACAACCAACTCCTACAAAGGGGATAAAATGCTAACAACACCCGTCAAAAACATACATCAACACAACCAAGGTGCCAAAAAAACCAAGAGGAGGCGGATAAAATGAAACTGACCCTCGCCTCTCAAACTCAAAAAGGTGATAGAAAGTTTAAATTTTAAAACTTAAAATTTAAAATTTTAAAAATTAAAAAGCCCACCCGTCCCACTAGGAACGAGCAGACCCTGGCAACAGGCGCATCGAGATGCAATGCCATCAACACAAGGGCCTCGTACTCCTAAAGAACCAAAAATATTAAAGTAATTAAATTTGCACATGAAAAGCGAAAACTCCTGCATAGAATATTTCAAAATGAAAAGCCACTATGGCCCAAAACCACACAGTAAAAACCAGCCCAAAAATGAAACCAGGTCCTGCATCACCAGCGAGATCAACAACGAACAACACATCAGAACTTTGGGATACTGCCAACCAAACTCAAAATCCCTTGGGAGAAATAGAGATTTTAAACGTGTCCATATTGAGTTGTCTATTGTGACACCTCAAACTCATTCTTCTTGACAAACTCAAACCGGGCAGACCACCATAGCGACAGAAATGCACTCACTCTTATCCAATTTCTTTCGGTGGCTTTTGGTTTTAGGACTAGGCGACCCTTTCTCCACAACCTGCAACTAAGAAAACAATGGGCTTTGGCCCCCCACCATGTCAGGGTTTCCTCCCCCCTTTGATGAAAGGAACTTTAAGCAATTATTCACAACAAGAAATTTCACAATAGGAGAAGTTGACGAGGGCACCCGAGAGAGGTGAACCGATTCATTCAATGGCACTTGGTTACCTTCGTCTTCGTCCTCCTTCTCCTCCTCTAGACACCCAAAGGAATTAGAAAGAGGTAAATCCATATAAATACCGGAGGGGTCAGAATGGGGAACCATCTTCGAATTGCGAGGGGAGCGGTTCAAAGAACTCTTCTTGTCGAGCACATACACCTTACTAGCAGAGACAGGAGTCTCAGTAGATTTCATCAACAGAGAAGGAGAAGACGCAATCTCCTTACCTTTACCCGACCCAAGAGGCTTCCTCTGTCAAATCTTCTGCTTCTTAAAAGGGGTTCTTCTTGGGAAAGACTTCATATTTATCCCGTGCCATAGTGCTTATTCTGAGGACAAATATTTTGATGGTGATCCCCCAAGCCGCACAACTTATAGGCTTGTGGCTTATTCTCATAAACCATGACCTGAGTCCATAAACCAACATGAGAAACTAGCTCCACAGAGCTAGGGAGATTTCTCTCGATGTCCACCATAATACACATTCTAACATACTGCCTGTGGTTAGAAGACAAAGAGACTTTATCAAAAGAGACAAAGTCACCAATGGTACTTGCCACAGCTTTGAACACAGTCTCATGCCACAAATACATAGGAAATTCTGGCAGACAAATCTAGACTGGGACCAAATTGATCCTCTAAGTCGCCGAGTTAAAATAATAACCAACTTTCATAGAAAAAACCTACGATTCCCAAAAAAAACCAAGGGCTACCTTCCAAAATCCTGTACATTACCTTCAAAGAATATACATATTTTTAATATTTTTCAACTTGGAGTTTTAATTTGAACGACATATATTAACTGAATTTTTATATGAGAAAAGAAAGTAAACAGAAAATTGAATTTAATATAAAAAGTATGTCTATTAAATTGTTAGTTATGTTAATTATATCAATAATTATTATATTCATTAAGTTATACACGTCTATATGCAACATAATCTTAAAAAAAAAATCTAAATTCTTATCATAATTTTATATGCAACCTTGGCTCTTTATCATTCCAATTTTAAACATTTTACTTAAAGGTGCAATACTGACTTTAAAAAAAAAAAACAAAAAACATTTGACCCGCTTATCCCACGTTTTAGAAATCTAAACTGCAATCCCACAAATGCAGTGCGAGCAATACCACCTTTGAATTTTTCATTTTGACTATACCAACTTAGCCTGCGCCAACAACTGTCTCCCTAAATTTCGAGCCATTTGCATTTTAATTGAAAAGACTTGGCAATATATATAAAACCTGCATCTAGTTATTTCCTCGTTACTATTTTTACATTCTCGGTTTTGACTAAGAAAGATCTAACGAGTTAATCTTGATTGGAATCCGCTGAGTAAAAGGCAAAATAATCGAGCTTCCAGACTGTTCAAATCTGCCGATTCGGACCAATTCTTGGAATGGTTCCTATAGAAATGGTTCATCCATGGAGTCAATCATTAAGTTAATATATCATTACTCATTTCTCCTCGAAAAAATGGAGCTCTTATCCATCCCACGAACAGAGTAAATATTTCTAACACAGCTGGAAAGGCAATGTATTGTACGATTCTTTTGGGTATGCAAATAGCCTTTATTGAAGAAAGGATAAAGGCCAACTAAATTCCGAATTGTTCCATCTTATCTTAGATTTTAAATGTTTCTTTGAAAAGTAGTTCTCATTCATGTAAATTTATATTATAAAATCTATTTGAAAAGTTTATATTTCTATATATTATTACTGAAAACATAGTTTGCATTTTATTTATTTATTTAAAAAATATATATTTTAATTAATTATATTTATATAATTCTTTAAATTATTTATCAAAATTATTATAATACTATTTATTAGATTGTATATCAAAATTATTAAAATAAAATATTTTAACATTCGATTATTTACATGTTTATGATATATTATCCATTCAAACCTTAAATCAAATTATACATTAACATAATTATTCAAATAACAACTATTTATAATAAATTAAATATATTAAAATCATTAAAATAAAATATAATATATTATCCTATCAAAATTCAATTATACATTAATATAATTATCTAAATGATAATTATTTATAAAAATTTAAATATAATTATTAAAAGAAATAAAATAAAATATAGTATATTTAAATGTTTATAAGATATTATCCTATTTAATAGGAGTCAAACTTTGAATTCAGTTATACATTAATATAATTAACCAAATGATAACTATTTATAAAATTCTAAATATAATTATTTAAATAATATAATATTGATTCAAACTTTTAACCCATGCCAACTCTTTGTCAGACATCCTAGAGTAGTTTTCTCCCAGGTACAGAGCCATGGCTTCTGTGAAGCTTTTTTTCATATCTAATTTTTTCTTCTTTGTGCAATTTATGGCCTTCATGGGTGAAAACTACGCATTGCGCACTGTAACTGAGGTGGGTCTTCCATTCTCATTCTTATGGCTGATAGCTTTCTATTAAGTTTTACTCATTTGTAATGATTTGAAACAAGTTTACGTTTATATATTTTTCCTTGATTGTTCTAGACTAAGCCATTTTGGGGAATTGTGAGTAGGTTTAAATCCCCTCTACACTAGTAACAAATTTTAAGAAAAGATTGTGATTTTCAATCCAGTGACCTATTGATAGAATTTTTCTCTTAAATATTTAAGACTGGAAACATTCTGATATTTTGGTTATGTTTTAAAGTATGCTGGCGCCATATTGGAAACCGCCACCAACGGCATCGTGAAAGCAGAGGCGGTTATCAATGTGTGGCAACCGCATGTGGCTATATCTGATGGGCATTCCAGTTTCAGTAAAGTGAAGGTAGCTTACGCTCTTGAATCAGTGGAGGCTGGTTGGATTGTAAGGACTCTATGATCCCGAATTGGATGCCTGTGATTTTACAGGTTTAGGCTTGTTTTTACAGTTACATGTTATGTTTGAAATTTTAGATTAGAAGTTTAACACAGCCCAAATATTTGATTCTGCCACCCTTTTTCTATCAGGCAAATATATTTGATGTTAATAGGAACTAGAGTACGTCTTGAAATGTTTAAAAAATACTCAACGTGTTTACATGCAATGTCTAATTTTTTTCTAGCTACTCAATATTAGGAGACCCACATGCCGGTAAGGATCAAATCAAGTTAAACCACAGGGCTTATTTAAAGTTTATGTTGGATGGTTTTTAATGAACTTCAAATTCTTTGTTACACGTACATCCATCAAGTGCTTTTACATATTTAAAAGTGTATTAATTAAGGTACCTTCTTCAATAGTATATAACGTCTGTTAGAAGCATTCAAGAAAGCTTTAATGAGTTTTTTTTTTTATAATAAATGTATTTTTTTTAATAGTATTATAATAGTTTGATTTTTTTGAAAAATATTAAATATGTTTAATTATATATGTATTCTTAAATTAGATTTTAAAATTACATAAAATTTAAATTTATTTTTTTCTAAATTAAATAATTTATTTAATTAAACTCATATTTTTTATTTTTGAAGAGGTTTAAAAACTGGTATATCGGGACCACCTTTCCCATTCGGTAAGA
The DNA here is from genome assembly GCA_028583015.1 of Wollemia nobilis. Taxonomy (NCBI): domain Eukaryota; kingdom Viridiplantae; phylum Streptophyta; class Pinopsida; order Araucariales; family Araucariaceae; genus Wollemia; species Wollemia nobilis. Next base: position 5,638,516 of record JAQPPZ010016858.1, on the reverse strand, counting down.
GAACCCAATAAATTTTGCCATTGCCATATCCCTGTCAAACTACTCATACTAAATAATAAACATGAATTGATATAAATATTTAACAATATTTTAGATAAATATTTATTATTTCTAATTTATAATTTGAGGCTTTAGGAGCAATGTAGATACATACATTTCTACGAGTTAATTTTGTAGGTATAAAAAAATTATTTATCAAATAAAGTTTTATATTCTGGAGGACAGCTCAAAGGTTCAAGCTTTGGCTTTTTTTGGGAGGTTCAAGGTTCAAACCAGGGTTTGGACGAGTGTGAAGAGTGAATATGATCTTATTGATAAACTCAATCAAAAAATAAAAACAAAAACATATTTTAATAAAAAGTAAGATTTAATATAAACTTTAAATGTATTAAATTTCTACTATTTCAAATTTTAAAGTAATTATAAATTCTTAAATTGACAAAACTATAAGCAATTTACATCTTTTAATTTTCAACTATTGTTCCATTTATTAAATATCCTTTTAATTTTAATTTTTTTATTTTTAATGATAGTAAAATAAATTAAAATCTTTAAATTTTGACTATCAAAACTTATGAATGTCAAACTAAGCAATAGAATATATTTAATATTTGAAGAATGGAGATAAATTGTAAATTTCTAACATTATATGATGTGATGACTACAGGTAAAATCCAACAATGAAAAACCTAGATTTTATGTGAAATTTGTGGTAAAGATGCTATCCATTCCTATATAAAAATTTTAGTTGCATTTATTTATATTCACACAATACAGATTTTGCAAGGATGCCTCAAATCAGTTCAGACCACTTACGTAACACTTTCCTGTTATAGAACAATCAGTTCGAACAAGGTTGCGTCAACCTAGATTGCGGTGTCTTTATATTGGCAAAGGATGCACCATACCCTATCGATACCACTTTTAAATATCCATCCATTTACGGTGGAACACAATATGTTATCAACGTAACTATAAATCTTGTAAGCCACACTTCTCTCAAGTGCATGTGTTATTTATAATTTATATTCATATATATATTATGTGCATAAAAGCAAAAACATATAAATTCATTAGACATTTCAAATACCATATTTATTTATTTATTAAAATAATTTAAGGTTCCAAACATACCATATTTTTAATTCTAGAAAAATATCAGTGGAAGTGTCGAGACACCATTCATAAAATTGAGTTTGTTTTGATGGCAGGAAGTTAGAGATAACATTAAAGTATGGGCTGTGTACCTAATACAACATCTAATGGGTTACTACCCTGCATCTATATTTGATATAATGGCCACAAATGCCAGCACAGTGGACATTGGAGGGGGAGTGACATATTTGAGTCATGGTCCAAATACCCCACATTCAGGAACAGAGATGGGCAGTGGGCATTTCCCTGATGAGGGCTTCAGCAAGGCTGCTTCCATCAACCTTATGAAGGTCTATAATTCGAGGGGTCCCATAACAAAAGGTTTGGGAATCGGTGAGTATGTCGACAATCCAGATTGTTATGATGTGAAACTTGGGAAAAGCACAGATCCAAATTGGGGCAATTACATTTTTTTTGGAGGTCCCGGGGGCAAAGCTCAAAACTGCACCACTTTTGTGTGATATGCTTTTAATGCTAATTTCATCCGGGCTTGCGATGAATAAATTGATCATATTTATGGTTTTTGGACTCAGATTGTAAAAAGTATATAAAATTATAATATTTAATTATTAAATAAATTAAAATAATGTTTAATCTTTGTCAAGAGAGTAATTTGGATAAAGACATATTTTATATGATTTGATATTAGAGAGTGTAAACGTTTGATGTGTAGGATATTTTTTAAATTTTTAATAGGTTATAACATGAGATTTAAACAGGTTTTATTTGTAGTATATTATTATTACATAATGGTATTATAATAATGTTTGATTATTATTAATGTATAGATTTGAACTTGTTATTTTCTATGAAATGTTGAAGAATCTAATTAGTTGAGCTGATGCCACATGATAAAATTTAAGTTTATACGGGTTTTCATGAGGGTTACAGTCCCCTCTAAAGAAGATTTGAATTTGGATCACCTCGAAAAAAAATTCAAAGACTTCTCACTAATTTTTTTTTTCTTTTTACACCTAAATTTTTTTATATAAATATAAAATTTTTCAAATAAAATTAAAGTTAAGTTTTATATAATATGTTTATGTATGTGAACCAAATATTAATGTGTTATAATAATAGAGAAGTATTTTAATATTTAATTTTTATAAATAAAATTATTTTTTAAAGTATGAATTATATGTATTCAGTTTTAAATGATTTAAATGTTTTAATATTGAAGTAGATTTTGAAGGATTTATAATATCTAAAATAATAAAATTGTAGAGCATATAATTATAGAAATGGATAATATGCAGCACTTAAGAAAGGAGAAGGAAAATGGTGTGAACAATTATAATTTTTTAATAAATAAAAAAATAAATCTTTAATATTTATAAAAAATAAACTATTTTAAATCATTTAATAGAGAAATGTATTAATTATTTTAAATGCAGTAATTAATTATTTTCTAATATAAATTTAATTATTTTATTTATAATTGATGTTATCTTACACCTAATAATTTATGAAGTATGTATTAAAAATAAGTTAGTAATTGCTTTTCCTTTTATTAATATGGTTTCATACATATATTTTACTAGGGTTTTTGAAAATTTTTAAATAATATATTATACATTAAAAAAAGTGTATTATAAATGTGCTTGGGAGCGGTTTGGCTATTTTTCAGAGGTTCAAGTTTCAAACAGTGTGTGGTTGTGTGTGTTAATTCCTATTGATAAGAGTAGTTGTGGACCTTGTGAGGGTTATTGGGGCTTATCACACTACCAAGAAAAAAAAATGTATTATAAATAAACTTGGTTTTTTTTTAAACAAATAGTACAATTTTAAATAGTTAAATTTTTAATTTTTTGAAAATATATTTAATATAGATGAGTTATTTTCAATTTTATAAATTTTTAAATATATTTAATATTTAATTATATAAAAATTTATATGTTTATTGAATATATTTAGTGGGGGAACTCAGGTGTTGTAGGTGAGTTGGAGAGGAGACGACAATCATTCAAGGGAGGTCCCAGGTTCAAATCTCCACCCTACCAAAAAGCTGAATTGGGTATCCAAAATCCAATTGATAATGTTGGTGCGGGCAAGGTCGGGTGTGACTCCCGAGTGACTTTGACGGTGTAGAACCCTTTGTTCATGGTCTCTCAGACCAAGGCGTCCCCACAAGGGGTTTTTCACTAATATATATATATATATATATATATATATATATATATATATATATATAGTGGGGGAGTGACATATTTGAGACATGGTCCAAATACCCCACATTCAGGAACAGAGATGGGCAGTGGGCACTTCCCTAATGAGGGCTTTAGCAAGGCAACCGAGGTGGAGATGGGAGAAGAGGGAAGACCGCCAGAGGAGTGTGTGCAGAACGGAGTTGTCATGGGGTCCGTTGAAGGTGATAGGTTTTCGACAGTCAAAAATTTGAAAGCAGATGTTTTCACAGGTGTTGTGGATGGTCGAATGCAATCATACCGTGATGTTGTGAATGGCGGTCAAAACCCAATGACGAATGATTGAGATAGACTATCGGGAGTTTTCATTATCCTGTAAATTGGAACTATTGGGTGGGATAAATTCATGTTTTATATGCAGAAAAGAGGGACATGTGAGGGGGAATTGTCTTGTTTTAGCTAACAAAAAGAAGGTTTTTCTGGGGTTTCTATCCGCCTGAGTAATAATATTAATTATGGATCTAATACAGGGCATAATAAAAATTATAATGGCTTTGGGAGCAAAGTTTCGATGGTTCCTAAGCATACTAATAACTTGATGGTTAATGCTAACAAGGTAAATGAGAAAATAGCTTCGGGTGAAAGTAAGGTTATTGAAGTGGGTGTGGGTAGCAGTAGCCACGTAACATGCTTGGCTGAACCAAATGGGTTGTAGCCGTCTCCTGCCCTTATGGCTGAGGAAAATGAAAGCATTCAGTCTAGTTTTAATATGACCAATAATGACATTATAAGTATCCCCACTGATGCCTGCACTAAAAATAATGCCCAAAAATTGGTGTTGGCTTCTATTCACAATAGAGCTTTGGAAAGGCAGAAAAATAATCAAGGTAGTGGTAACTGTGAAGAAGGTTCTAATGCTGAGGTTTCGGACTCCGAAACAATTCCTAGTAGTAAATATTTTGATTCATTAAATGAGAATTTGTCTAATGGCAGATTACATTGGATGATAAGGTCTAGTCTAAAGTTACCAAAAAAAAGAGGAAAAGAGTTAATGTCAAGGATAGTAAAGGTAAATCTTTAAAAAGTGCTAAAGAACTAACCAGGGTTGGTTCTTCTCACCCTAATTTTGGACATGGTATTTAAATGCATGAGCTTGAATGTCAGGGGTCTTGTGTCCCCGGACTGAAAATATTTTGTCAAGAATCACATCAAAAATTTGGGTTATTTTGATTGTATTTTGTTGCAAGAGGTTAAGGCAGCTGGTTTTTAGTTACAGTCTACTCTTAATGTTATTTGGCGTAATGCTAAGTTTTTTTATACCAATCATGTTGAAGGGAGGCGAGGAACTGTTATTTTGCTTTCTCCCTTATGGGCTGCTCATGTTATTTAGTTTGGTCACTCTCCATGTAATACTGTGGTCTGGGTTGTTTTAGAACACAATGGTGTGCAATTTGGTGTCTGCTCAATATATGCTACAAATGATTATAGAGATAGGTGTTTTCTATGGAACTGGTTATTACATTTACCCAATATCCCTTGGTTGTTTGGAGGGGATTTTAATATGATTGAAAACCAACATGATAAAGCAAGTGGTAACAAATTTGATTGGAAGGGTGATGAGAAAATATGGTGGAATAGTTTTAAAACTCACTTTAATATTTTTGACCCTTTGCAAGATCATAGTAGCAACCAAAATGAATTGTGGTTTACTTGGTGTAATATGCAATAGGGTGATAATAGGATTTATAGTAGGCTTGATAGATTTTATGGTTCTCATCCTTTCTTTAATTTTTATCATGTAAATAATGGTAGTAATATTTTAGTGCATCCCTCGGTCTACTCTGATCATTGTTCTATTGTGGCACATTTGATATTTCATGAATATAGGCATGAGAACAAGAACGCTCAATGGAAATTTAACTTGAATGTCTCTCTTCTGGATCTTCCAGATTGCTTGGAGGCTTTTTTCACTCTTAAGGAAATTAATAGATTTAAAATCAGTAAGGAAATTGTTATAGTTAGATGGCAATATAATGTCAAGGGATGGAAAACTCTTTTCCAATCCATTGGTAAAAAGAGAGATTATGAGCTCTGATGTTATGAGAAGTATTTGAGAAAATGAATGTGGTTACTTGAACATTGTATCCAAGGGCAACCTAATAACATGGAAATATTGATAGAACTTATAGAGGTTAAAAATGAGCTCAGTCAATTAGAAATAAGAAGATTCAGGGACAGAGGGTACGTGTTAGGATAAATTGGCTTAATAATGGTGACAAAGGCTCCAAGTTTTTCTTTAATATCCTTAGAGAGAAAGTTGTTAAGGAAACGATTGTTAGTATATCAGATGGGTAGAATTTGGTTTTTGATGATGATAAAATTATGGATCTGTTCTATCAATTTTTTAAAAACTTATTCACTTTTGAAGATAATATTGACAAAATGAAAGAAAGAGAATTTTGTTGTAAGCTAATACCTAAAAATATTTCTCAGTCTGAAGCTGGTCCAGTGAAATGTATTTCTAAGGACCTCCAACAAGTCAACCAATTTCTAAGGAGGAGATTGCTAAGGCTATTATGGCCATTAACAGTGATAGGGCTCCTGGTCTAGATGGTATACCCATTGAATTTTACAAAAAGAATCTGGAATGGATTTCTGAGGACCTCTGACAAGTCTATATTGAGGCTATTGGTAGAGGCTCCTTGGGTTGTGAAATTAATTATGGAGTTATTAGACTCCTTCCCTAAAGGGGTGATAAAATTTTAATTAAGAACTGGAGGCCTATAACTTTATTGAATGTCTCCTATAAAATTATGGCTAAGGTTTTGGCTTTAATACTGGTTAATTTACTCCCTAAGTTCATCAATCCTACCCAAACTAGGTTTGTTAAAGGAAAATATATTTTAGAAAATCTTATCACATGATGGGAATCTATGCATTGGTCCAAGGCTTTAGGTCAAAATATTGGTATGATCCTTCTTGATTTTGAAAAATCTTATGACCGTGTGGAATGGAATTACATTATCAGTGCTTTTTTGGCCTTTGGCTTTCCTCCTGAATTTTGTAATATGGTTAACACTCTTCTGGTTGATGCTAATGCTTATATAGAGATTAATGGAGTTGTTTTTTAACCTATTTTTTTACAAATATCAATACGACAAGGGTGTCCCTTGGCTCCTTCATTGTTTGTAATTGCTAATGACCTGTTATAGTATCTGCTCAGGGATAATACTTTTAGTCCTAATATAAAGGGTATTATTCTACCCAATAATATGGAGCTTATAAATATGCACTTTGCTAATGATACTTATTTATTTGTGAAATTAGATGAGGACAATTTTGTTTCTCTGTTCTCTAAGCTTAACCTGTTTTGTAATGCCTCGGGTGCTAAGGTTTCTGCTTCTAAATCTATGATTTTGGGATGGGATTATGATCCTCCGAGTTGGCTTAGCAAATTTGAAATGCAGTGGCATGGTCCTTCTTCCCAAGTCAGGTATCTTGGGATTCCTTTTGTTGTTGAGCCAAATCTTAAAAATATGTGGCTTTAGATGAAGGAAAGAATTATTGCTAAACTGGATAATTGGCAGAAAAGGAACTTGTCCTTGGCTGGTAGATTATAGGTTTATCAAAAAATTCTTTCTACATTCACTGTCTATTTTTCATTAGCTTGCTTTTCAGCTTGTATCAAATTAATTTAATCTAGAAGTATATTAAGCAGTTCCTCTGGGCTGGTAACTTTGTTGGAAAACATATTCACTCAGTTAATTGGAGTTGCTGTGTTGTTAATAAGGTTATGGGCGGGCTAGGTCTTACCAATATAAGGCTGCAAGGTGTTGCCTTGGCTTCTAAATGGATTTCTAAATGCATTTTTGGCAATGAACCGTGGAAGGTGCTTACTAGATATAACATATCCAATGTTGTCCCTAAAAGGGCCCAGTTCTAGAAAAACTATATTTTTTGGATATTTTGGTTGGCTCCTTTAATGCTAGACCTGCTGGTTTTGTTGTTTTCCAAAGCATTTGGAAGGCCTAGACTACCATTAGAAATAATATTTGTATCAATTTTGGTAATAAAACTAATAATGATGTGCATCTGTTAAATCAGTCTTGCTGGTGGAATTTGTCTTTCAATAATACTAAGCTTACCAGATTGAGGGGTTGCTCTGCTAAGGCTTGGTCTATGAATGGTGTAAATACTTTTAATGATATTATGAATAATGGTGTGCTCAAATATTGGGAATAGCTTAGTGGGGAGTTTGGTCTACCCAACTCTAACAGGAGAACTTATACTATTTTGTCTACCTCCTTCAATAATTTGAAGAATCCAGAATTTGTGGTTTCTGAACAATGTTATATGGATAAGTTGTATTGGTTTTATGGCTCCAAAATGTGTGATATTAAATCTAAATCCATCTACAGGCTTCTTACGGATACTAATGACATTTTTGATCATATTAATACTAAGTGGCCGCTTTCTCTTTCTCCAGCATAGGGTCAAAAGAGGATGCAACATATCTGGTCTAGTTTTCTTGAACAAAAAAAAATGTGTTTTAAGTGGCGTCTACTGATCCACTAGCTTCCTTTATCCTCTGATCCTAATGCTGCTATATATTGCTCCATTTGTAGGACTCTTGAGACATCGAATCCTATCTTTTTTGAGTGCCTTTATGCTAAGAAATTATGGTTATATTTATTTCATAATCTGCAGGGGTGGAATGTTAATTTGGATCATATTAAGCAGCAAATTCTTCTTGGTTACATTCCTCATTTGAAACCATATTTCAATATGTTTTGGTTGTTACTTTGTTTTGAAATCTTATGGATAATATGGAAATCTAGGAATGAAGATTGTTTTCAAAAAATTCCAAGGCACCTTACTGGGTCCCATAGGAGACTCAATCAGCTTTCTATTTTTTTTCAGGTGGGGATAAGTTTGCAGGTTTCCAAGGTCAAGCTAGCTCACATATTTAATGTCATTCAAAATTATGATCCTGTTGATAGTTGCACTGATAAAAAGAACGCAGATATGCACAACTATTACTATTTTCTTGCTTAGAGGTGTTATTATATATTTGTACAAAAATATAATGAAACTGCAAATCGCATATGATGTACAGTATTTTTCTCTCTTCGAGAAGAGTTAGTTGTTTTAGGTGTCTTCTCTGAATCTTGGACATATTATATATGATGTAATTTTCTTCTGCTGATCTTTAATATTAAGTTCTACTTTTCAATTCAAAAAAATATATTTAGTGTGATAAATTTAAATTTTGTAGATGGACATTTTATTTTGTTGTTGTATAGGAAGACTTTTATAAACTTTGTTAAATTTTCAATTTTTTTAAAATATATATATTTTTTATTTGGTGGATGAATGGGTTTTGAAAGGGTCCCCAAATATTTTACAAAATGGATTTTAAAAGGGTCCCGAACCTTTTATAAATACATTAATATTTTTAACTATAGTCCAAATTTGAGTCTAATACAAGATGAATCCACAGCTAAAACCAAAGATAATAGAAAATTATAAGACCAAAAGATAATGAAATAATACCAACCCAAGCAAAGCTCCCAAAAAAACAAAAAAGGGTTTTGAAAGGAATCCTAAATTTTTTACAAATTGATCAAATAAAAACATAGAAAGTGACACTACTTCCACAAAATATGATAAAAAATATAATCCCATTCAATAAATGCTTGGAAACAACAAAATTAAAAAGCACAAACCCACCCAAAAAGGGTTTGAGAAATAATTCAATGAAAAGAGCATCCATCCCTCTCAAAAAAGAAATTGTATTTCCAAGACGAAGAAAGGGTGCCCAAGGAAATCGTACCAACAAACAAAACTAAAGAAAAAATATATTTCAATAGGCCACAAGGTATCCTTGCCAAGAACCTAGGAGATCCAACAAACCGACACTCCCACCAACCATTGCCAACAACATGGATCCAACACAACAATTAAAAAAACCCTTGATCGTGTAGAGGGTTTACATTCAGGTTGCTTGAAGCCCTCTAAATACACCCACAAAAAATGGAATAGAGCGCTCAAAAAAGAAATATTTGAAAGCCTTAGGAGTGCTTTAAAAGCCATAATACCACCCAACCAATACGGTTGGTCTACCCCAACAACCTAAACCACTAGCTAGAATTGCTAAACAGAACTAGCAAGTTTCCACTAATTATAAATACATAAGGTCTCCCCTATAAATTAATCAAAGGAGCAAAACCAAAGGATATCTTGAAGAATCCCATCTATCCACCACTGCAACTAGCCTCCAAGTCACAAGAGGAAAAAAACCTTCAAAAATAGAAGACTCTACAATTCAAAGTGAAATAAACCAGTAAAACCCCCCATCTTCCTAGCAGTCAAGGTAGATTCATCAACAACCCAACTATCCCCCAACCCCCCAAATAGGGTTCTAGTTGATCCATCCTTCTTCTAGGATACAAACTGAAATGAGAAAACTATCAACCAGGGACCTTTTCCACCCAAATTGGTCTCTACGAAGCTGTAGATCCCTACTTCCAAAAATATTGACCTACACAAGGTTGCAAGGTTGCAAAGAGAGCCGTAAAACCCTAGCCACAACCTAATAATTTAAAAATTATGTATTAAAAATAAGTCAATAATTGTTTTTCCTTTTATTAATACTATTTCATACATATATTTTACTATGTTTTTGAAAAATTTTAAATCGTATATATTTCTTTGATACATAGAGGAATAGCAACCATCCTTCCTTATTGAACAACTAGTCATAAGGTCAAGTTGCATTGCCTCTGATCTTAGGTCCTACCACTATAACCCCTATCTCACCTCGATAAACACAATACGCCAATGGCTCCATGTTTGTACGACCATCATCAAGCTAGCGCGGGCATTCCTGCAAGGTTTGAACCTAGGTCTCCTCTTGGTAAGTTCCTACCTTCTTACCAATCCATCATATATTATAAAAACAATGTATCCTAAATGTACTTAGGACAGATTCAAGGTTTGGTTTTTTTTCAAAGGTTCAAGGTTCAAAGCATAGTATATGTCTGTGGGGTGTGTTAATTCCTATTGATAAGAGTAGTTGTGGCCCTTACAGGGATCATTGGGACTTATCACACTACCAAGAAAAAAAAATGTATTATAAATAAACTTGGTTTCTTCTAAACAAATAGTACAATTTTAAATGGTTAAAATTTTAAAACTTATGAAAATATATTTGCTATAAATAAATTATTTTCATTTTCATAATTTAATAAATATATTTAATATTTAATTAGATGAAAATTCATGTAATTTTTAAATATATTTTATATGATCATTATAAATTTTATAAGTAAAAATATTTTTTTATTATTATATTAAAAAACTTTTATAAACTTTACTCTCTTTAATAAAAACTAAATCAATAAAACCAACCATTAATGATTTAAATGGGAAGACTCTCCCGACAAAGACAAGCAGAAAAAAAGACAAGATAAATATCAGGCGAAAATATTTGTTACATGTGTTTTTCTTAGACTTCATGAAGATGGTGGCACAATGAAGGTTTTGAAAGGCATTCAACAGTTTAAAAAATCATTCGCCAAACTTGTGATCCACACATTTGGTTGAGAATGCGCAAATAAAATTATTTATTTATTTATTTATTAATAGTTTTTCGCATAACCTCATTTGATGGTATATCTTTCTGTTAAGATAGAAAAATATTATTGAGCTTTCCTACATAACCTCATTTGATGGTGTATCTTTCTCATAATATATCTTTTGTTGAATAAAATATTCTATCAATGTTTTATACTAATAATACTTTTACATTCCCATTCACTTCAAGGCCTAACTTTAATGCTTTATTGGCTCCAAGCTATAGTGAAGAACGTAGTTAATCAACAAAAGAAGAGAGATCATAACTAGAAGGATCAGCTCTTTGAAAGGTTTTTGTATATGCATGATAATTTTGCACTGCACTCTTATTATTTTTATTTTGCCTACTAAACTTTAATATGACAGTTTAGATTTTCCCTTTACAAGTCCATATTGTTAAAATTTTGACTCATTTTGTTGTTGGATGTTATGTATTGTTTTCAAACAATAATATTTGGTTTTCCAAGTGAAATAATTTATAATTAAATTAAAAAAATAGAAGAAGAGTAAAATAATATTAATAATTAATTAAGAAGATAGGTGGGCAACAAATTAGTTTTTTAAAGAGTAGCGTGTTCTTCATTAACACTCCGGAGGTGCGGCAAAGAAGAATTGGTGATATTTTGAATTGCCAAATAGCCTCTCTCCCTTCCTCGTACCTAGGTTTACCTCTTTTTATCAGAAGGGTTAAGACTGAGATGTGGTCCCCTATGGTTGAGAGAATTCAGCGCAAGCTTTCTTCTTGGAAGGGGGCTCTTCTGAGCCAAGCTGGTAAGGTGGTTTTGGTCCAAAGCTCTTTGCAGAGTATCCCGATATATTTCATGTCTCTATTCCATGTTCCTGGGAAAGTGGCTTCTAAGATTGATAGTATATGTAAAGCCTTTTTGTGGGCTGGTCAAGAACTCAAAGGTAGGTTTCATCTTGTCTCCAGGGAGCAACTCTGTAGGAGGAAGAATGCAGGAGGTCTGAACTTGAAATGTGCTAGTAGAATGAACAAGGCTCTTGTTGCTAAGCTTGGTTGGAAGGTCACCTCCAATGATAGTAGGTTATGGTGTAGTATTCTGAAAGCTAAGTATAATTTTGAATCCTTTATTTCAGATATTTTGCCTTCTAGAGGCTTGGCATTTTGGAATAGCCTGGTGAAATTGAGGGATTTTATCAATCAAAATTGTAGATGGATCATTGGGAATGGTAGCTTAGTTAATTTTTGGGATGATGTGTGGCTAAGAGACCGACCTCTGAATGAAGATGCTCAATTCAGGGATCTCATTGATGGGTCCAAGGTCGTTGGTTTGGAGAAAGTTATAGATTTCATTGAGGTTCATGGGAACAAAATTGTCTGGTCGAACCCTCCAAGGTCAGTGAGGAATGTTAGGGATTCTCAGTTGTGGTCTCTCCTCATGGAGGAGCTTCATCTCTATGTTATCCATCAAGCTAATGTGGAGGATCGTCTGATCTGGAAGGAGGAGAGTGCGGGTTCCTTCTCTGTGAAGTCTACCTATGGTCGTATTAGCGAAGATGGTGAAGGTTTCTTCCCACATCGTGTGATTTGGCTTAAGCACCTTACTCCTAGAGTGAACATGTTTTTTTGGCTAGCTGTTCAAAATAAGATTCTCACGATTGAGAATCTTCACAAAAGAGGTTGGAGTTTGGTAAACAGATGTTATATGTGTAAAAATGCTTGGGAATCAACATCGCATTTGCTTCTCAATTGTAACATGTTTAAGGAGATTTTAACATCAATTCTTGGGTGGCTGGGTGTGAATTGGGTTTTTCCTAACTTTGTGTTAGATTGTGCTCTTCAATGGGATCCTCCCTTCTTGTCGCCTAGGCTAAAATGCTTCTGGATATTTCTACTTCCACATGTCATGTGGGGAGTTTGGAAGGTGAGGAATGCCCGAGTGTTCAGGGACAAAGAATTTTCTTCTCACCTTTTGAGTTCTCGTATCATGGGTAAGCCTATGGAGAATATCATGAGTGCTTGCTTGGAGTTGGACCTTCCTAGAGCTTCTTCTCCCAATGAAATTTTGGTTGAGAAAAGTTTGGGTTTTGGCCATGTGGATCGCCCTCCTCCTGCTTCCAATCCAAGGAGCTCGGTTCGCTAGTCCCTTCCTCCCGTGGGCTGGGTTAAACTAAATTTTGATGGGGCCTCTAAAGGTAATCTCGAATTGGTTGGTGCAAGAGGTCATTCATGACAATGAAGGTAACTTGATCCTTGCCTACGTAGAGCCTATTGGAAGGAAGTCTTCCTAGGTTGTTGAAGCAAGGGTGGATTTCTTAGGTTTATCTCTACTAAAATATTTTGGCTATAGGATATCAGTTATGGAAGGTTATTCTCTAAATTTTGTTAGAATGCTTAACGGCTCCTACCACGTTAGTTGGACGATGGCCAATTTAATTGATGAGGCAGTTGGATTATCTCATGCTCTTGAGGAAATTCAAATCAGACACATTTTTAGAGAAGGTAACTCGGCTATGGATTTAATGGTAAATATGGGGGTAAATCTTTAGAGATTTACAGTCTAGCGGAGGGATTTCCCTCTTGAGATCATCAACCATGTCTGCAATGATGTTTATTAATTGGTGGTTGGTGGTTGGTGCTTTTGCGTTGGGATTGATGGGGGTTGGGAGTAATTATGGTAGTAGGAGGGTGGTTGTTCTTCTTCCTCGTGGCACCGTAGCTATAACCTTTTTTCAAATTTCAAACACTAAACTTTGCCTATCTTTTTGCCTTGGTTTTTAGGGAATGTCCCGAAGCTTCTTTAGCTTCCATTGGAAGGTGCTCTCTACCTGAGGTCCTCCTCTTGTTGTGTGTTTGATGTGCGGACTTTGGTTTGCATAATGGCCTCGGGGTGTCCCTTGGGTGTCGTTCTCAATGTGCAGTATGTTTTGGTGGCCTCCACTACATTTATGTTGTCAGATAGGCCTAGAGAATGGAGTGCCTTGGGTGTCATTTCCATTGGATAGTGGGCCTTGGTGGCTTCTATTTTGTTTATGTCATCAGGAGGGCCTAGATATTGGAGATTTAAAATTTCATTGGGATTGGCTCTCATCCTTTCTTCTTTGGTTTTTGCACCTTGGGTGGCCCACTTTTTATTTATCACCTTTGGTGATGTGGCTGGCTAGGTGGTCTTTTACCTTGGTTCCACCTCTTCGCTTCTTTTATTTCTTATCGCTAGGTGGAGGTATTATGGGAGATTGTTGGTTGTGTCATATGTCGTGTGGCTACCCATCTTCTCCTTGCTATCTTATGCATTGGCTTGCTCTCTCTGTGGGGTTTTTTGAGCTCCTTATGGGGTTTGTGTTTCTATTTGTTCCAATGTTTACTATCCACCCTTCGGGGCTCTTGTGGAGTTATTCTATTATTCTCGGTGCTCACGAGATGGTGATGGGGAATTACTGCATCTTTGACTTGGGAGGCCTCATTTGGACTAGTTTGGGTTATGAGGAGTTTTTATGCTCAAGCCGTGTTTGGAGCCTTCTTTGTTATTCTGTGTGTGTGTGTGTTTTTCCCCTGGCTCCCTTGTGTGGTCTGTTGGTGTAATCCCTATTTGGTGTATTCAATTTTCTCTAAATATGGGTAAATCTAAGGTCTCCAATCATAAGTCCAAATAGTCCAAGTCGAGGGTGGAACCTACATCTCTTTTGGTTGATGAGGATGTTTTGTCCATTTTGAAAGTAGGGGGTTTGTTGGATTGTATCCAGAAGTTCCATGGTCATAATCTCGTTCTATCTAAATGGATGGTAGTTACTTGGAAGGAGGGATGGGTTCATGTTGGGTCATGGTCATTTGAAGTTATGGTGGATCTGGTTAGCCATACCACTAGGCTGGTTTTAGATGGTGCAATGCACAATAGGGAGAGACACTCTTTAGTTCAAGAGATTCACTTCTTTCTGGATGAAGATGAATTCCTACCCCAAATTCAGAATGGCTTTAGTGCAAAAGCTTTGCCTACTCCGTGGAATAAGGTAATTAGGGTGATAATGGATTTTTTCATGGTGGATTCTTTGTATGACATTGTGTGGAGTTTTCATGCTATGTTCCTTAATCACCTTCGATGGTAGAGGTGGATGAATATTCCTTTGTTCCTATTCAACTCATTACGTAAATCTATGATGGTTGTGCAAAGTGGTAGGGGATAGGTTCCCTTGCATCAGGGTTTGGCTCTGTTGTTGTTCGAGCGTGCTGCTTTGGAGAAGGGGGTTGTTGCTGAGGAGATTTTAAATTCCTTGAATTCCCTCCCTATTCTGGTTCCTGGTGACCCCCTGACGACTTTGGATAGTTTGAGCTCTGAAGTTGAGATTGCATGTTCTTCCTCTTTGGGATCGGGTTCAAAAAATTTATATGGTAAAGGCTTTGATTATGCTAAAGGGGTGTGGGGCTCTATGGTGGGAAGGACTTCTACTGACATTGGGAAGAAGCCCTTGGTTTCTCCAGTCACTTATCCAGTTGTGGAGAGCCCCTCTATGGTTGCTTGTGGGGAAAATGGTAGGATTCGTAAATATGTTCGGTTGAGTGGTAAAAGGAGAAATTTTGTGGAGTCCTCCCCCCTTTCTAAGGTGGTCGACATGGATGATGTGGTGGAGGTCCTTCCTAGATCTGCTACCAAAGACAAACTAGTTGTTGAGATGTACTCTCAAGGTAAATCTACCATGACGAAGAGCACAATTCTCCACAGTCTTCGCCTGATGGAGATCAAACAATGTGCGGTTTGGAGTTCGATGAAGATGGCTTTAGACTATGTTGAGGAGGTTGCCCAGATGTCTAGAGAAATTATTCATGAGTTTTATTCTCTAATGTAGAACCACCTCGGTTCTCTCATTGGTCAATTCGTTGGTTTTTCTGGAGTTTTTGGGATCCTCCTCTCTGTTTGTTTTTGTTACTACTCTGTTTATTTCTATTTTTGTTGGTTTGTGTTTTGTAAAAGGTTGTGGGGTCCCTTTCAAAACCCTCTTTTCTATTAATATTACCAAAAAAATATATTAATTGACTAATTATATAAAAAAAAAATTTAATATATGATTATTAGTAATACTGTTGTTTTAGACATAATCATGTGATTGAGATTTGAAAATAGTTGACATAATTATTCTTAAATTAAATTTATTGACCCAGTCTAAAAAGTAATAAAATAAGTATTTGAGTAGATCCAAGTAACAAAAAGTAAAATATATCACATCATATGTTAATGGTCTAATCCTATGGTGAACCCTAATGAATGTAGAGACTTAGGTTCAAATACACACAAAACTAGTTTTAGTTTCACTATGTAGTTTATCGAGATATTATGGTAACAAGATCATGATGCAATAGGGTTAGGGTGCATTTCTATCTATCTTAATTAATTTTTAAATATATTTTAAATAATTGTAAAACAAATTATATTCAATCACCAAGATATAAAAGATATAAGGAATTAATAAGTTTTATATGATAGGGTTTCAATCTCACAGTTGAACCTTAACTTTTATCCTGGTTATAGTTTAATTTATGAGAACCTTTAACACACACTAAAGTTTAATTCCCACATTTATATGGTTTTTTTAAGTGGTTCATAGTTCATTTAAATGTCATAATAGTGTAGTCATGATATAATATAAGTGGGATTAGAAGTATATATATATATATATATATATATATATACTTACTAATTTTTAATAGTAAAGGAAATATATAAGAATTAGAATCCATTGTCTTTAAACTTAAGTGATCTCATATAATTATAAAATTATTAATGTATTAGTAAATAAAATGTTAATAATTACAATTACAATTGGATTTAGGTGTTTTAAAACTATGAAACTATGCTAGAAAATTTCCTCAAGGATGTTGATTCTTCATCCCCCATGTTTTCTACCTTAAGAGGGACCCTCATACATTCATGCATTTAAAAGGTGTCAAGAAAGAGATTCATATCTAATTGTGATATTCTTTTTGCACAAAACAACTTTAATTGTTTTATACATATAGCATGATTTTTCTTCTTTCATACCTTGTAAGACAACATTTAAAATCTTAAAAATGAAGGTCTAAGAAATTAAAATATAGGAATCAAAACAACCTTTCGTGACTTTATGGTGATTCAAAGCTACAATCACAAGCTTCTCTAACCTAGTTAAGAAATAACAATGCTATGAAATCTACAACCTTGCTTAGCTATGTCTAATGTAAGTGGACATCATGAAGAATATTGCTTCTACTTTCCCTTTTATTTGATTGATAGTGGCTTCTTAAAGAAATAACTAAATAGTCTATGTTCACCATTGTCTTTATTTGATTAATATGTAAGGATGAAGGACAATACATATATGCCATTATAAAAAAATAAATTAAATTAAATTAAATGTCTACATCATATAATTATACAAAAATATATTTTTAGTGTCAACTTAAGTTATAGTAATAAAAATCAAATGTCTAAAGTTTAACTCTTTAAATATCTATTAAAGTAGACATTTCAAAATAGAGACCAAGGTTCAAATCTTATTAAGTACAATATGTATAATTTTCAAAATGTTTTAATAGGATGATAATAGGCTTGAGTTATAAATATAATATATATAATTGTCATAAATATAAATTGTATCCCCGTGAGTGTGGTCTACTAGCAAGTACGCCACTTGCATTATCGGTGTTGTGACCCGGGTTCAATACCCATGGTGGATGTGTATAAGAAGTATTACTAAAATAAATAAATATAAATTGTAGAGTTCCATTACTATAATTTATACTTTACTATTTAAAAAACTACCTACAAATGTTAATTTTTCCCTCACAAATGTTACTTTACTTTACTAATACTTTATTGATGTTGTAAAAGCAATCTAATGAGTTTAAAGATTAAAAAATGCAATTTTACCTATATTCTATTATACTTTATTTTTTTAGAAAGAATTTGAAAATTTTTAGAACAAAGATTATTTACAAGTTGGAATGAGACTCCTTGCAACCTTAGCTAGAAAGAGCATTTATTTTTTCTTTTAACTTTCCAACAAATATTCATAACTCTAAAGCCCAAGATCCAAAGAGCTAACCACTTTTGGTCACAAAACTAAAAAGAGATCTTCATTGGATACAAATATCCTAAAGCATATGTCTATAATGATTGTCCAATTAACCTAACACTATATTTTCTCACTAATATGTGCAATCATCTCATCCTCAACACCCATGCCACTAAACCCCTACCTTCTTTTTGGTACTCATCTTCGCTAGGAATTCTGGTACTATTTTTAGAGATATACCCACATAAATTGAGATGACAACATCCAATTACCTTTACAAATTCTTAATTTGGTTGACAAGAATCCTTAACATCCACATATCAAAGGTAAATTTTCTCTTTCAATCTAAAGCTCTTACTATGATTTGATAATCCCATTCTATGATGATCATCCTATACCCTTGTTTTACTTCCCAAATAAAAGCATATTTGATAGTTAAGATTTTTCCTTCATTGTTTGTGGCCTTGCCCAGAACTTTTAGTTTCCAATAGAGAACTATCACCACATAGTTCCTCTAGACCATTTTAATTCTAATTCTAGTCATATTTCCTTTTACAACTCATCCTATATTAATTTTAATCTAACTTTTTGGAGATAGTTTCCAACTAGCTTTATCCTATTCCTCCTACACTTTAACATACTTCTTCATCATCCCTATATCAGCATGAGTTTCCTCTTTAGCATACATTGCCATAAATTCTATGAATTTATTTCAAATGATCCTCCACATGCCATCCAAGAATGAAAATGGTTTTCAAAAAAAAAAATCATTTCTCTCTAGCCATAGTTGCCACCAAGTATAATCCAATATTCCAATAGACATGAAGAGCTTAATATTCAAATTTGTGCCTCTTCCATCTTTCCCAAATATTAATCTAGTTCAAATAACCATTGGCTCAATTTTTGTAAGATAAAAAATATATCTTCTAGATTTAGAGGATGAATGGATACCCAAACATCAAGTGGTTAGATGTTTCCTTGGTTTTATAGCATTAAACGCACTAGGATGGGCCAATGATTTCCATACATCATATATTATCAAAATTAAGAATTTTATTATGCATTAACTACCATGAAAAGAAGTTTACTTTTGGCCTTCCCTTGGACTACCAAATATTTCTCCAATTCTCAATCTTATATGCATAATGACGAGGTCTTGGAAGGATGTTTTTTTATATCCATACTTCATTGTATAAAAATCTAAGGCTTCCATTGCCTTAACCTAATTCATCCTCTTAATCCCTACTTGTGAGAAATAATTTTACCATATTTTACTCATAATGGGTGCTAATTTTGGAGGGATTAAAATTGGCCATTGGTCTAACTTCTTATGTTGTTTAAATATATAATCCCCCAAATATATGGTGTTTTAATAACATTTAATATTTATCCAAACCCCACTTTTCATTAATATTTTATTTGTTGTTGTTTTGGAAATTCAATAATGATAGGTGGGTATTGATCCCATGAATTTTCCTAAAATTGTACCTTTTTCTCTCTCCCCTCTTTTAAAAATAATATTTTATTACTTAAGATCCTAGATTTAGTGTTTTCCACACTAAGGACCCATTACCATTCAAAGGAAAATGACTCACCTTATTGTTGGAGAATATTACAATATTTGGTACATGCTAATGTATCCCCGTGGTACCTTTATAGTAGAAATGTATATATACCATAGATTAGGGTGTGATTCTATAGTTTAGAAGTGTGATTTATATTTTTCCTTTATGTAAGTGCTCATGTGTAGGATGTGCACAAATATCATGTAATTATATGTGCAAATATAAAGAGTGATATTGTGCACAAGTGTATTATAATAGTATGTAGGAGTGTGCAATATGTCATTTAGTAAAGTTTGCAAGTGTTATAGAATAAGGTGTACAAATAGAAATTCATATTTCATGTATACAAGTGGCAAGATGAGAAGACAAAATATATGAGAGGATTTGTCGTATACATGGAATATGAAACATTGTATCTCCTAGATGTGAGAGGAGAGCAATAGTCAAGTATTTAAGAGTCATCTATGAAGGCTATTTCATGGAGAAAAATCTCAATATATTGTATACAAATTAAATATTATCAAAGTATCTTAGATACATTCAAGCATTAACAATATTAAAGCTTGTATGCAAAATTTTAGTAATAT
Source organism: Wollemia nobilis (assembly GCA_028583015.1). Taxonomy (NCBI): domain Eukaryota; kingdom Viridiplantae; phylum Streptophyta; class Pinopsida; order Araucariales; family Araucariaceae; genus Wollemia; species Wollemia nobilis. The sequence goes on along the minus strand of JAQPPZ010016858.1, from coordinate 5,618,425 downwards.
ATTGTAATTTTTTCCATGTTATTACATGGAATATATTTAGTATTTTATTCATATTACTATCATCGTTATGAATGCTATGTTCATTATGTTAATTATTAACTATAGTAATTGCTCTTATATTTGATATTATTCAAGATCCTAGATATTGATGGGATCTATGATAATTTGGCTAAAATTCCAACACTCATCCACGTTTACTTTTCCAAAATATCTAGCAGTTAAAATTTTTCTAATAAAGAAGCTATATGGAAGATCCACCTCTAATAAATGTTTTCATCTAAAGATTTATTGTTTAGCTCTGATCGCCTTAGGTCAAAACCTCCCTTGCATTGGGTTGGTTTACTTTCTCCAAACCCTCTAACATCCATTTCCTCTCTCATTTTGCATCTCACCATAAAAATTTCTTGTCATCTTGTCCCAAATTTTTCATATGTTTTGTGGGCCAACAATGATAGAAAATTTGTAGATTGGCATCACCCGAATGACTGGCTACAAAAAGGTTAATCTACCCCTAAAGGTTAACCATTTATGAGACCAATGGTTAATTTTGCTTTGATATGGTCCAAAATATTACTCTATATTGTTGTATTTAGTTTCTTAAAATTAATAGGGACCCTAAAATAGATGATTGGGAAATAAGTCTTCATAAATCCAAATATCTCTAAAATTTTGTCTTGAAGTCTTCAATCAAGATTGAATAATTGTTGATGACTTGGTTTGTGTCCTATCAATGGAACCTACATATTAATCCTCTTGTTTTAAGATCCATTATATCATGCTAAATTATCTCATCCATGATAATCACTTCAAGTTTAGTATCTACTACCTGACTATAGATTAATTCTTCCTTTTATTGAAAACTACAACATCCATACTTCTCTTAATGGTATCCTTAATTCTAGTAATAAAATTCAAATATGATTTTCTTACCATGTTACGTAGATTTTCTTTACATAAATTCTTTAATTTTTTAGTTTTTCTGTGATTTGAAGCAAGATGAAGTCGCACTCACTCCTTCATATTTCTTACTCTTTCTAATTGCTTTTGACCCACACTCTTAAAAATAAATTGATTGAATTATTATATCACAATATTTTTTTTTATTTTAAATATTATATATTTAAAAAAATAATATTACATCTTTAATATTTACTTTTTTTCATTCATGCTTATATATAATATATATATATATATATATATATATATATATATATATATATATATATATATATATATATATATATATATATATTATATAGATGAAGGAGTTTTAAAAGTATCTCCAAAGATTTTACAAAAAGGAACAAGTTGCATTTCTTGAAGAAACTAGAAACATAATGGCACACATAGAGAAAACAAAGAGATGATAAACCTAAGCATAACTAAATCCATGTACCCTTAAACATCAACCTTGAATAGAATAGGCATAGAATTAAACTAGAAATCAAAGGAAAAAAATCCCATGCAGGGGAAGAGATAGAATGACAAAACCACCAAACAATAAACCCCATAGAGGGAGAATCCCAAAAAACACCCAAAAAAGAGGATCAAGAACAACCCAACTGAGAGAAACTAGGATGCCACCAAGGTAGAAAATATACCAATCAAATTTTGGTTTCATTGGGTCCTATAACATCATCCTCTTTAAGATCATTCATCTCCCATGGGTCCCATCCCATGATGATGATGATTTTCTCCATGTAAGAGATCATGTCCTGCATGGAATCAATCATAGATTTTTGAAACTTTAATAATCTCCTTTTAAAAGTTGTAGGTATTGGACCCCCATCCTAGATCCTACAATTTTCACCTTCTTAATACTCATTTTTTGCAATGATAAGCTAAGATTTTTTGGAAAGCAACAAGTACTCTTTATAATTAGATTCATCAATGCTCAAAGGGACCTTCCCAAGGTTGGCCATCTTGGCCACCAATATATTGGACCTTCTAGTCCTATATTCATTTTACCCTTACCCTTTTAGAGGAGACTCCACCCCCCTTTTCGTAGAATTTACTATAGCGGTAACAATAATAAATTCCTAACTCAAATAATTAGAATCTCCTAAATTGGAAGAATCAAGGTAATCCATGATAGGTGTTCACACCCTATTAAGGGAATTCAAGATACCTTCACCATCTACCCCTATATATTTAACCATATAATTGAAGATCATTTTTTCTAGACCCTAAATAATTGGGTCTAGGGCCACACCTTTTTTCACCCTACTAATGGACCTGGCCAAGGATTAGTACAGGAAATACAAAATATTCATCATCCTATTATGGTAGAGATGGTTGAGGAACATGAAATGGTAAATTTGTAAAATTTTATGATTTTCATTGACAGTGAAATACTACGTTATAAAAAAAGGCATTCTATCCCAAGGAGTATTTTAAATTTTTTTCTTAAAGCTATTCTAAATTATAACCAGCTCCTCCCCTACTCCTAGGAAAAATTATGATTCCTTCATTAGGGAGTGTTTCTACCTATTATGGATAAAATCATCCACTACCAACAAGTAACATCTACAATCAAAAAAATATTAATTTCAAATTCCATAGTTTTAACCCTAACTTCACCATTTTTCCCAAAGTATGCCAGGTGGTTGGCCATATCCATATGGTATCCAATGAACTTCAAAAGATATTTAAGGATATTTATTTTCTTTAAAATTTTCCTAACATATTCATCAATAATTAGAGTATTTGGCTCTAAGATCAAATTTTTTATTCTAACAAACATTTTGAATCCACTCAAGGAAGCCCTCTTAACTCCTAAATCTATTCAATCACTCAAAAACTTCCTAGAACACCAACGGTACCCAAGAAAATAAAAACACCTTGATAGAAGGATAGAATATAGCCAAATCTATCAACCACCAATCTTGGGAACTCATGAATAATCCCAAGGATCTAAATGGTGGTGTAGATTTCTAGAAAAAATTGACCAGAAGAGAAGGCAAGGTCTTCTAACAAAAACATGAAGTAAATCTTGTTTGCTACCTTCATGCCAGCTCACGTATTGGGAGTTATACTGAAGAGAAAACCTATTTTTTGCCTTACCAAGAAACTTTGAGAAGTTACTAAGCTTATAATTATTAAATCTAAAAACCATGTTCCTCAGTCTAATCTAAGAAGTGGTGATAATCATGAAAAGCTAAGGCAACACCTTGCACACGTTGGACAACCTCCACTTTGGAGCAATAACTACAATCACTCCACTCCTCTAGGTCATAACACCAACCACTAATAGGGTGGAAGTATCACTTGACAAACAAATGTGATTACTCCATAATATAAATAGATTTCACTTATCTTTCCATCTAGTGGACTACCGAAATCAAGGTACACTTAGCCCAAACATTCCCAAAGCCTTATCCCTATGCCACCTTATGTTATGATTTAAAATAGGGGTGTTGTCATGAGTGCTGACATCCCTGCCCAAATTGAAAAAACTTATGACACTATTCCTTCCCAACCAAAGAAGCACTATCATGTTGATATATAGGAGGATATTGTCAATCATGTAACTGGTATCATCTCAATGATTGTATCCAATAGCAAAGGGCTTCCACCTAGACAACTTCCACCACTACTATAAGCTATTGATAATGAGTAAGATTGGGTGCTAGCTAGAATGACACTTGTGCTTAATACATTTGAGAAAATATTGTCTATGTGATTTGTGCATGATTTGGTTGGTACAAAAAAAGGGCTTATTTGAATTTAAATTTTAGTGATTTTTTAGATTTAAACCTCTAAAATTAGGCTCCATTCTAAAGGGGGTCCAAATATCCATCTTAGCATAATAAAATGGGAGTAGTTTTATTTTATTAGGAGTCATTATCTAAGGACTTCAACCCAACAAGGATATTTCCCCTCCAAATATATAAATCTTCCTAAGAGAAACCTAAAATTGGCTAATAAATCCACTAATTTGTTGCCTTCCCTATATAGATGTTTGAATTGGAAAACTTCCAAGCTTTGGATTATTATTTGGACTTCCAATAATAGGTTTGATATGGTCTACATGGGGGTCTATATTCCTTTAATCATGTTTATGATATTAATATAATTTCCCTCTATGATTACCTTCCTGCAATCTAAGGATTACAATTGAGAAACCCCTTGATAAAGTGTCCTTGCTTTTGCAAAATGATGTGTCTAACACCCCAAATATTTAGAAAATTTTACTAAAATTTCCCCATTAAAGTTTCTAACTAAGCCCCCAACACCATAAGTATGAAGGTTAGCTTTGGAAGCTCTATCAAATTTTAACTTCAGCCAACCAAGAAGAGGGGGTTCCCACACTCTCTTTGCTATAACCGAGGGAGCATAACCTGGTGAAAAATTTTGATGATCCCTGAAGCCAAGAGATAATTTCAGCTCTAACTCTCTACTTACTATAAATCTATCCAAGCTAGAAGTCTTCATATTTTTAGTGGTGTCCACAATAGCATATAGAGAAACTAGACTAGTCGAGTGTGAAATGCCCTTGAACACTATAGACCCAAAAATTTTGTACCCCTTTCTTCTAGGCTAATGGATTTGCACATAAAATGGGAAGGTAAAATGATGTATCTACACCTCATATGAGAAGCACTTGAGTTGTGTTATCCTTGTTTTTTGTTGATGAATTAGGTGGGGATTCACAAGGAAACACTTTCTATGGTGGTTTCCATGCTAAGGTAGCGTGGATGTTTGTTGGATTCTTTGATGTGCATATGCCTAGTGTTTGACCAAATGTAACTATACCTAACTATATGCACTTAAAATTTCTATGCAAATAATAGTATACAATTCTAACTAGAAAGATTTATAAATTTAACTAAGATATAATCATTTCTTTATAGATACTAAAAGAAAAAGGTGAAGTTTATGCTAACATGTATTTTTTTCTTTTGTGTTTTCCAACTAGTATGATTGATTCAAAATAATAATGTAACTAAGTCTATATTTTTGATATTTTATTTTGAGATTTTTTTTTTAACTAGTGTAACTGATGAAAAATATAATGCAACTAAGTCTATGTTTTTTATCTTTTATTTATGTTTTTTTTTTTTTTTTTTTTTATGCAGAAATCTTCCAAAAACATAAGAAAATGAAATTAAAGTACAGAAAAAATAAGAAAACTCATATTTAGATCCTTACCTGGTTTGAATGTTTGTTGTTAAATGCATTCATATCTGACAGAGCGAATTTGGATCCGTTTGAATCTATCAAGTGAATACAGAGTGCTTTGAATATGTTCAAAACTTACAATTTCATAATAGAGCACTAAAAATTGAAGTTACGGGTGGGGTATCTACTTAGGCCACAATAGATTGTGATCTGTGATAGTTAGATCCCATTTTTTATTTACCATATAAAAAGTAATGGATCTACAGATCTAATGCAAAACATGTGATTTGGATAAAAGAAAAAGCAATAATCAGTAGTAAATGCAGTAAAGTAATAAATATGGTAGATACTAAAATGTAAATATTAATCAATATGATAAACTTGAATTCAAAATATTATCCCCAGCTTAGATCTGTGTGATTTTAGATATCTACAGCAAATTTGGATGGCTTCGAATACGTTCAAACCTGAAAACGGTTAGATTTGTAAACCTACAATGGTCAAATTAGAGCAATTTAGGGTTTCATCATCAAATTTGTATGCATATGAATTTGTAAAAACCTTTAAAATGATAAATTTATACTAGGGATAAATTAAATCTAAATTAACAATATTCATTTCCATATTTAGTATCTTCTAGAATGATGACTTGATGTCGAGATCTCCTTTAAAACCTGTAACAAAGCACAAGAAAAGTCTCTTCTCCACTTGTTTTTCCTACAAAATCATCATTAGGTTCATCTAGAGGTAGCCTACAACATTTAACATCTAAGGTAGGTAAATAAAAAGGGAGAGTAACCAAGATAGATTAGGCTATTAATGGAAATTTAATAATTTCCCAATCTAGGCGAATTCAAATGAATCTGAATTCGCCAAAAATTTAGGTTTACCCAAATTGGAGGAAAAATCCAAACAGCGTGCCAAATATAGGTGCATGTTTGATTTGCCTAAATTTGGACTTTTTCAAAATTGTCAGAGTTTCTTGAATTCTACAAAAAAGGGAAAAAGACAATATTTTGGTTTTAGCTAGCATGAAAAATCGAGGTAAGGGGCTAGAGGGTGAAAGGTACATTGGTAGGGAGAGATAACATTTTACTAGGGAGTAGGAATTTTATAATGTGTCAAAATTCCATGGCTACATTTTCGTCCTATTTGGTGCATTTATGAACAATAAATGTGTTATGCTGCAAAGCAAAAAGATTTCTACATATTTTCTTTTATTGTTTATTATCTAGAGTACACCCTTCGTGTTTTGTGATAAAATAAAAATTTATTACAAAAAATGAAATTTAGGGTAAAAAGGGTTATAAATAGAAATTAGGGTAAAACCCTAATTCATTTTTACCTAATATTATACATTTTTTGCTATAGAGAAATTACGGCTCCTCTTCATCGATAGACGCAATGCGAGCCGACAACAATGGATTAGGCATTAGGATATGGGTAAGCATATATGTAACTTTTATTTTTGGATTTTGAGGTTCATTTTTTATATTTTTTAGGATTTTTGGCATGGCCTACTGTCGTGAGATCCACAAATTTTGACTATTTTGGTAAATTTAGACATACAAATTCATCTAAAATGGCATCCGAATTTGTAAATTTGGGCGGCTTTCAATGATTTCGTATGTCTAAATTTGACTGAGAAGGAGTATGATTTCACAAATTCAGATATGTTTGTTAGAATTATTGAATTGTCATTGATGTCAAAGGTTGATTTGGTTGAATGCTCAAGGCAAATATATATTCTTCAAGGGTGATGTAATATCAAAGGTTGAAATATTTAAATTAAAGGTTTAAATATTTTTAATGTGTGTAATGAAATTAGGTTGAGATATTATATTGAGGTGGAAAATATTTATCCTTGCCTAAGGTTGAAATATTATTATTGAGGTGGAAAATATTTAACCTTGCCTAATGTTGAAATATTATTATTGAGGAAAATAATATTTACCCAAGCCAAAAGTTGAAGAATTTAAATCAAAGTTTAAATATTATTGTGAAGTGCAATATGGGTCGACCATTTAGGCACCAATAGCAATAGAGTAAAGTTTACATATAAATAAAAGCAAATTTTATTTTGACATGGTGTTTTTTTGAATGAAGATGAAGTAACTATGATGAGAGAAAGGGCGTAGCAGTAGCGTTGAAGATTAGTGGCAATAAAATTTTACAATAGATCAAAGTTTTAAGATAGTACAGAGAGGAGTTTGTGGTAGACCAAGGATCCACGATATTGTAGAAGGGTAAGGTCAAATTGAAGGCATTAAAGAACAACGACAAAACTGAGTAGAACGAACAAAGCAGAAGAATTGAAAGACACAGTGTGGTGACACTATTTGGTGAAGCGCAGAAGTTTTATTTGCAAAATAAGGAAGAGATACAATTTGGTCATATGCAGGATAGTATTTGGTGAACAAAGTGCAAAAGAATATGTCTCAACCAAACACTCTTACACACCAATAAGACAACGCCAAACTTTGAAAGAGCATTGTTGAAAAATCAATGCCATTGAGAAAAAGTTATGTTTGGAAGTAGCATAATTGGTAATAGATAATTATGAATATCATAAAGCACTCTATGTAACATTGAAACATTGGAAGACAGATATTGGATGTTGATACAGTGAGATAGTTTGGTCATAGCGTTTGAAATACACTGAAGGAATTATCATTCATCATATACAAAGAAGGTGTGAGAACTTAGAAGTTGTTACAAAAATATCAAGGAACTCATTAACACTTCCAGTGAAACATTAAAATGGTATGATAATTTATTTAAATAAAATTTGTTTCAAGTTTCTAAAATTTTATCAGATATATCAATTGGTATAATTATTCAGGATAAAATTTGCCTACAATTTTTATTGGATGATCCGCAAATGTGTTGAGAAAGAACAATCCATTGTCTTGGTTGTATAATGAGAGAGGATGTCATACAATCCAACTTTTCTTCACCATAGATGCATCCAAAAAATTGGTGTGGTAAGCACAGGGAATAATCTTCAAGAGTTGGTTACATAGATAGGAAGATCATTTGAAAGAGATCAAATTATTATGTGCAAACATGTGAAGCATACGCTAAATTCAGTGCCATCTACAAAAGACAAATATTCAAAGACTCATGCACTCAGTTTGGAGTTATCTGTGACCAAAGATAAGGAGTAGAATATAGCTTTTTGTAAGAAGGGCACAACAGATGATTCAACTGGTATAAGATACAAGTGTTGTTGGATAATCCATGCATAGTCAATAAAATACTACCAAATGGACGTAATAGTTTACTAAGAAAAAAACATCATGAAAGTAAAGGAGGTGCAATCATCACAAACAAGGTATGGTGATCCATATGGTATAATTGTGTGTAAGAATTTTCAAGCTATCATTTATTTTACAAAATAATTTGATTAAGGGATAAGTTTAGTTGGTAAGAAAGCAAACTCAAATGGAATAATTTAAATAGTAATATCAAGGTACAACATGGATTATAATGAATAGATATTGATCATATTTTTGAGCAAACCAGAGCAGAGTTTTGGACCAGATTTGTGAATAGAAGATTGGTGCCTTCACACTTGAGGTTGGTGCCTCAAGGAAATTGGTGTCTCTTGTGGGTTGGTGCCCATAAAATTATATAATGGGATTGGTGTCTCCTATGTGTTGGTTCCCACAAACATGTATAAGGGGATTGGTGTCTTGTGGGTTGGTTCCCTCAAAGTTTGTTGAAGAAATATAAGCAATATTTTGTCATGGTTTTCTTTTGAAAGGGTGTTTCCATGTAAAAATATTGTCTCTTATGTGTATGGAATTTTTGCATTTATTTATTATTTCATTCAAATTAATACAATTATTGGTTTGAAAATAAAATCTTTATCTTATACTATTCACCCCCATTATCAGTATAAGAGTGTGTTTCTTCAATTGGTTTCAGAGCCAAGTTTCGTCATGAAAGCTTAACAACTTGAAGGAAGATTGTACAAGAACACACATGGCCATGGAGGTAAAATAAGATGCTCTAGTTTTTAAATTCCAAGAAAATGAGAAAAATATAGAAAATAAAGAGGAAGCCATGGTGGACATGGAAGAGGAACTTGTTTTTTCTCTTGAAGAGTTGAAAAGGCTGAGAAAGAAGAACTCAAGATTGAAGACTCAAGTACAATAGGATGAGAATACAAAGGTAAAGTGAACTGAAGAAGGTATGGCTGAGCAATTCAATGCAAAATAGTTTGAATATGAAAATATAGAATATGAGGTTGTCTCTCTGAGGAAGGAAGTGGAAGAATCTAATGTTAAGCTACATAAGTTTGAGAAAAACACAAAAATCATGGATGATATTATCAAAGCATAGAGATCTTCGGTTATAAATATTGGACTTGGTTTTGAAGAAAGACAAAAGAAAAAAGGAGGATTCAAGATCAAAAATAATAGAGGCATCAAAGAAAATAATTAAAGAAAAACCTGAGACCTATGTTGATGTGTTGAGAAGTGGAAGTGTTTAAGAAGTAATAAAACAAAGAATCGTCATAAACTAAATTCCATCACAAAAACAACAATTAGAGAACCATGCAGCCATATACTCCAAGGTAATCAAATAGGTTTCAATATTTCTTCCATGGTTGTCATTTTTCATGTAACCAATTTGGTCATAAAGTTGTGCATTGCAAAGTTTGTGCTAAAAATGATTTTGGTTTCACCAAGATAAATTTTAATGTATTTGCACCTCTCATGTATTACAACATCATTTGTTACAAATGCAATAATTTTGGGCATACAGCTAAATGATGTAGAACAATGTTCCCTAAACTCCCAAAATCAAGCAAGAAGGAGGATGGTCAAACTGTTCAAAAGGATATATCCTCAAAAGTTTGAAAAAAGAAAAAGGAACAAGAAAATGATAAGTCTATGTTGGTACAAATAGGTCTTCATGTGTAAAATGAAGAAAATTAGTGATACATTGATAGTGGTTGTTCAAGCCATATGATAGGTGATAAAAGCAAGCCATATGATAGGTGATAAAAGCAAATTTCTCTCTCAATGAAATAAATAGAGGCATAGTGAAATTCGGTGATAACACTTCTACAAAAATTGTTGGAAAGGGAACCTTGAGCCTAGATAATGGAAAATCAAGGATATAGAATGTGTTATATGTGATCAATGACATACACTCACATTTCACAAAAATGGATGTGAGATCAAGAAATCCAAGATAGGAAATATTATTGTAGATGTCTGTATAGCTACAAGTAATCTCTACATGTTGAGAAAAAATAAAGGAGAAAAAAAAATTTTATCGCAAGAGGATGAGAACCGGTTATGGCATAGGAGAATGGACCACATAAACTTTGACAACATGGTGAAAATAAGCAACAAACAGGCAAACATATATTTGCCCAATATAGCCAAAATCCTAAGCACGGTTTGCACATAGTGTCAGCATGGTAAGAAAACAAGATCAAGTTTCAAATCAAAGGAATTCACTTCATCCAAGCCTTTGGAGCTAATACACACCGATCTAGGTTGCCTTACAAGGATACACAACTTACAAGGTGAGAATCATTTCATGTTTTTTTTTTTTTTTAAAGTGAAAACCCCTTGTGGGGCCGCCTTGCTTTAAGAGACCACGAACAGGGGGTTCTACGCCGTCAAATTCACCCAAGGGTCGCACCCGACCCTGCCCGTACCAACATTATCAATTGGATTTTGGGTACCCAATTCAGCTTTTTGGTAGGGTGGAGATTCGAACCTGGGACCTCCCTTGGAGGATTGCCCTCTCCTCTCCAACTCACCTACAACACCTGGGTAAAACTAATTTATAGTGGAAAACACACCTTTTGAGGTGCCACTTTCAACATGTTGGGCATAGGAGGAATGGAGCCTTGTCGGCCTCTACCAGCACATAGGACATTCCTTACTATACCATATATCTGTAGGATGGAGATAAGAGGAATGGAACCTGGTTCGGCCTCTACTAGCGCCCAGGGCATTTACCAGTGCACCACAACAAGCAGATAGAAAAACATTTCATGTTATTTATTTATGATTATTCTAGAATAAATTGGGTAACATTCTTGAAAGAAAAATCATAAGCCTTTGAAAGGGTCAAGGTATTCAAGGCACTTGTAGAAAATGAAATATGCAAAAATATCAAGTGTCTAACATCATATAAAGGAGCTGAATTCACTTCAAATGAAGTTGTAGAATTTCGTGAATAGCATGGAATCAAGAGATAATACTCAGCAGCAAGAACTCCACAATAGAATTGAGTAGTTGAAAGGAAGAACAAAATTTTTCAATGTATGTCCAAGGCCATGCTAAATGAGTCTAAGATTTTTTATGCTTTTTGGAGAGAGGTGATTCATATAGCTGTTTATATCATCAATAGAGCTCAAGTAAGAGTAAATAATCACAAAAATATGTATGAGCTTTGGAAGGGAAGACCAATTACTGTAAAGTACTTCAAAAATTTTGAAGCAACTGCTACATTAGACGAGAAGAAAAATAATTGGACAAGTTTGATTCTAGGTGTGATTTGGGTATCTTTCTTGAATACTCTTCAAAGAGTAAAGCCTATAGATGCTACAATAAAATATCACATAAAATTAAGGAAATCACAAATGTAATATTTGGTGAAAAAATATATCTGAGAGAACCAGCTTAAGAGATCGTGTATTAAGAAGGAGAATATTGCAAAGATGAAGAAATTGAAGAAGCTAAGAATCAGAGGACACCCTCAAGAACACTCCCCAAAACACCATCCATATATGTTAAAAGAAAAATTTAGAAGATTTTATTATTGGGAATCTAGATGAGAGACAAAAAAGGAGGAAAATAGTAGGTACAAGTTAACATGCTAAATTCTCATTACTATCTACACTTGAGCCAAAGAATTTTAATGAAGCAAGTAAAGATAAATATTGGACTAAGGCAATGGAAGAGGAGTTAGATCAAATAGAGAAGAGAAAGACTTGGGAACTTGTTCCACATCCAAAATACAAGAACATTATCAGCATGAAATAGATCTACAAAAACAAGTTAAACAAATATGGTCAGGTTGTCAGAAACAAAGCAAGATTTGTGTGCAAAGGTTATGCACAAATTGAGGGAATTGATTTTGAAGAGACATTTGATCATGTTGCTAATCTTGAGTCCATAAGAATATTCTTGGATTTTTCAAGTTTCAAAAACTTCAAAGTGTACCAAATGGATATAAAATCGTTATTTCTTAATGGTTACTTAGAGGAATAGGTCTACATTGAGCAACCAGATGGTTTCAACCTGACAGACAAACCAAAATATATATGCAAATTGAGGAAGGATATCTATGGACTAAAGCAATCCCCCAGGGCTCGATACTCATGGTTGGATAAATACCTCCAATAATAGGCTTTCAAAAAATTTATAGCTAATAGCAAACTATACATCAAGAATGAAGGAAATGATCAGTTAATTGTAGTGGTCTATGTGGATGACATTATTTTTGGAGCTAGTAATAACTATATGTGTTAGCAATATACAAAATGTATGCAAAGAGAATTTGAGATGTCAATTATTGGTGAGCTATCCTTGTTTCATGGTTTGCAAATCTCACAGTCAGATAAAGTTATATTTCTCTCTCAAACCAAGTACGTAAAAGAAATGTTAAAAAAAATTAGGATGGAGTATTGTACTCCTATGAGTACCCCCATGATTATAGGATGTAAGTTAAGTAAATATGATGAGTCTCCTATGGCTAATAAAAAATTGTATAGATAAATTATTGGAATTTTACTGTATGTCATACCTACAAGGCCAGATATAATCCAGATATTCAGATTGGTGGTAAGATTTCAAGTTGCACCAAAAGAAACACATGTACATGCAGTAAAAAGAATATGTAAGTATTTGAAAGGAACTATGGATTTTGGAATGTGTTATCCCATATGCGATAATTTCATTCTCATTGCATATATAAATGCATATTGGGTAGGCAGTGTGGATGACACGAAAAGCACAAGTGGAGAAGCATTTTTCTTGGAGACTATTATGTCTCTTGACTAATTAGAAAATAAGCATCATTGTCCTTATCTACTATAGAGGTGGAGTACATTGTAGCAGCTACTTGTTGCACATAGGTTTTATGGATGAAATAAACCTTAAGTAATTTAATAAATAGAGCATGATCATCCTATCTCCATAATTTATGATAATACAAGTATCATCAATATTTTGAATAATTCGATGATGCATTCAAGGACCAAGCACATTTAGATCAAGTATCACTTTTTGAGAGAGCAAGTGATAGATCAACAAGTCAAGTTGGAATAAATTCCTACAAAGGAACAAATTGTTGACATATTTACCAAGCCACTTCCAAAGGAGACATTTGAGTATCTCAGAGGTAAGTTGGGAGTATTTTCACTCTCATCTCATCATTGAATGACTCAGTAAGTGTAGTAGTAAGGGGGTGTTGTCTAGTGTCTGATATTTTAGCCCCAATAATCCTTTGCCATTGATATCAAATGGGGAGAATTTTAGTAAGGGGAGCAGCTTCTGATCCTATTACAATAAATGACAGTTTCTTTGCAGGGTTGCCAACAATGACAAAGGGGGAGATTGTTAAAATTATTAAATTATCATTGATGTCAAAGGTTGATTTGGTTGAATGTTCAAGGTAAATATATTTTCTTCAAGGATGATGTAATATCAAAGGTTGAAATATTTAAATCAAATGTTTAAATATTTCTAATGTGTGTAATGATCTAAGGTTGATATATTATATTGAAGTGGAAAATATTTACCCTTGCCTAAGTTTGAAATATTATTATTGAGGTGGAAAATATTTAACCTTGCCTAAATTTGAAATATTATTATCAAGGAAAATAATATTTACCCAATCCAAAAGTTGAATAATTTAAATCAAATTTTAAATATTATTGTGAAGTGCAAGATGGGTTGACCATTTAGGCGTCAATAGCAATAAATTAAAGTTTACATATAAATAAAACAAAAGTTTTTTTTGGGATGGTGTTTTTTTGAATGAGGATGAAGTAACGACAATGAGAGATAGGGTGTAGTGATAACGTTAAATATTTGTGGTGATCAAATTTTGCAGTAGATAAAAGTTTTAAGATAGTGAAAAGAGAAGGTTGTGATAGACCAAGGATCCAAGAGATCATGGAAGGGTAAGGATGAATTCAATCCATTAAAGAATAGTGGTTGAGCTGAGTATAATGAACAAAGTGGAAGAATTAAAGATACAGTGTGGTGACGTCATTTGGTGAAGTGCAGAAGTTTTGTTCCCAGCAAAAGGAAGAGATTTGGTGTGGTCATATACGAGATATTATTTCGTGAAAAATGAGCAAAGGGATATGTATCAACCAAACACTCTTACACACAAATAATATAATGTCAAACCATTTTGAAAGAGCATTGGTGAAAAATCAGTGTCATTGAGAAAATTGTGTTTGGAAGCAGCGTCATTGATTATAGATAATTGTGAAGATCATCAAGCATCCTTTGTCATGCCAAAATATTGTAATATGAGCATAGGATATTGGGCATTAATACAGTGAGTTTTTTTGGTCATATATTTTGAAATATAGTGAATGAATTATCCTTCAGCATCCACAAAGAATACGCAAGTGCTTAGAAGTTGTTACAAAAATATCAAGAAAAATGTTGATGCTGCCAATGAATCATTACTATGGTATGATAATTTATTTAAATAAAATATATTTCAAGTTGCTAAATGTTTATCATATATTGGTGTAATTATTGAGGACAACATTCACCTATGATTTTCCTTGGATAATCTATGAACATGTTGAGAAAGAACAATCCATTATCTTGGTTGTACAATGAGAGAGTACATCATATAATCCAACTCTGCTTCACCATAGATGCATCTAGAAAATTAGTATGGTAAGAAAAAGGAAGAATATTTAGATGTTGGTTGCATAGACTATAAGAGTGTTTGAAGGAGTTCAAATTGTTGTGTGCAAACATGTGAAGAATACATTGAAGCAAGTGCTATATATGTAAGACAAATAGTTAAATACTCATGTGCTTAGTTTGGAGTTATTTATGACCAAACATAGGGAACAAAATATATCTTTTTGTAAGGAGGGCACAACGGATGACTCAACCAGTACAAGATACAAGTGTTGTTAGGTAATCCATGCACATTCAAGGAAACACTACCAAATGGATGTAATAGTTTGTTGAGTAGCAGATCATAATGAAAGCAAAGGAGGGTCAATCATTACAAACAAGGTATGGTGATCCATATGGCATAATTGTGTGCAAGAATTTTCAAGCTATAATTTATTTTGCAAAAGGAGTTGAGTAAGTAATAAGTCGAGATAGTAAGAAAGCAAACTCAAAGGGAATAATTTAAATAGTAATACCAAGATACAACATGGATTATAACGAACATATATTGATCATATTTTTGAGTAGACCAAAGTAGATTTTTGGACCATATTTGTGAATAGAAAGTTGGTGCCTTTAGACTTGAGGTTGGTGCCTCAAGAAGATTGGTATTTCCTATGGGTTGGTGCCCATGAACTTGTATAAGGGTATTGGTGTCTCTTGTAGGTTGGTGCCCATTAAATTGTATAAGGGGATTGGTGTCTCCTACGATTTGGTGCCCACAAAGTTTGTTGAAAAAATATAAGCAATATTTTGTCATGGTTTTCTCCCGAATGGGTGTTTCCACATAAAAATCTTGTCTCTTATGTGTATGGAAATTGTGCATTGATTTATTATTGCATTCACATTATTACATTTATTGGTTTGAAAAGAAAATTTTTACCTTATATTGTTCACTCCCCCTCTCAGTATAAGCGTGTGTTTCTTCAATATTGTCATAAATTTGGTCATCCGAATATATTTTTATACATATTCAAATTTGCAAATTGCTTTCAAATTTGTAAATTGCTTTCGATTTTACAAATAATATTTGAATTTTTAATGGAAATATTCAAATCTCTTAGATTTGTTGGCTTCTTCTAACTCCTTTCTCCTTCAACCTCCTTGTTGAATTCTAAATTCAGCCTTGGCCTGTTGCTAGCCTTATTCTCAAGAATCTAAATGTCTTGAGGTCTTTACTAATATTCTCTAAAATTTGGTAAACTCCTTGCCAAATATTTCTCCTTTTGGGCTTATTATCGAATGGTAACAATTATCCCAAAAAACTCCTTTATCAAGAACTTCTCCTTGCTAGTAAATTTCTCCAATGGACTTCTTCATGTCTCCTTCAATGAGGCTTTCCTAGCCTTCTCCTTGTTTATCCTTTTAAGTAGCTTGAGGCCTTCTCCTTGTTTATCCTTTTAAATAGCTTGAGGCCTTATCCTAGGACCTTCAAATTTCTACAACTTCTCTAGTATTCTCAATGAGACTTCAATGATACCTTCTTTTATCTCTTCAATTTGTTGCTTCTATATTCTAGAATAGGACCTTTGCTAGTTCTTATCTATCTCCAATCTTCCAAATATGGAAGTTCTTCAATGGGACCTTATATGGATATCTTCAACTTATTCAAGGTGAAGTCTTCAATCTTCAATGGAGATCACCAATATCCTATCTTCATTGGGACTCTTTTCTAGAGTCTCTACTTTCTTGAATCTACAATAAGGTTCCTATGACATTTTATTCTTCTACACTCTGCAAGTCTACAATCTCTAGAAAAGGGATCTTTTCTTCAAGCCTCCATATATTTGATCTTCTATTTGTTGCTTTAGGTACTAGATTAATTCCATAGAAGATATTCTTCCTAGATTTCTTGTAGGAAGCTTTCCAACTTTCTTTGAATCTCCTTTTTCTTGCAATAAGGTGTTAGAAACCATAAAATGGTAAATCTCTAAATCTAGAGATGATACATATTCACTAGTTGATTTTTTAACCTAGTGGAATCGATATTGAGTCCTAGTCTTCACAAGTTTTTCTAGAACAACTAAGAAATAATTTCTGACAGACTTCACTTCCATGAGGTAATTGATAAGTAAGCCTTTCATAGAAATACTATGCAACTTATATTTCAAATATAATATTTTATCTTGGTTAGGCCTACCAAATAGTCCCTTAAGTGCATCACAAGCTTCTTTTGGTGTGGTTGCAACCCTTACCATTTCTCTACATGGACTTCTAGTAGATAGCTTGAATAAGCTTTATGTAATATTAGAGTTCTTTTCAAAAAGAGCTCTAGTTGTAGCATATGTAGGTGGGGTCGATGGTGGTGTATTCATTTGTCTATCTCTAACATAATCTTATATATTATTCATCATTAAAATTGCTTCTATTTTAAATTTATAAATTGCAAATAAATCTGCTCCTTCAAATTTTTGTGTGAGGCCATTAAGGAGATTTGTTGTTGCCATGATGAGATAGTGGAGGGAGCTAAATCAAGGAGGTAATTAGGAAGACAAGTGTCAAGAAAGAGGCCCTCAAAAGAGTCTAAGGTTCATTTTTTAATATTCATGATGTGTGGAGGGTTCACTTATTTCTTCCACTTGGAATCAACAAGTGTTTCCAACAATGGAAGAAATCTTGAGCACGAATGACATATTCCATACCCGCTGGTTTCACTCAGGTCTACACTAACCCTTTTTTTGAGGCTAATGTGGTATATGTTCAGCCGGCTTCATCTCCAACATCTTCTCGGATGCTCAATTGTTCTCCTTTGGAGACAAATGTAGTGTCTTCCCGACCACCTTCTCCCCCATGTACCCGGGTGTACACCAATTCTCTTTATGAAGTTGGTGGAAACTCCTCCAACCATAACCAATTTCAACCCTCTTCTTCCCAAACCATTTATGGTTTCACCCTACCTGGGACACAGTCTACTGTTCCTTCCCAGGTATCGCCTACTTCAGCCACCTTCATTGCTCCTGTTGTGCAGTCCCCTGTGACTACCATGGCAGCCTGCCCTCCCAACTTCATTGCCCCTGCTATGCAGTCTCCTGTGACTACCATGGCAGCCTGCCCTCCACCTTCATCCAATCATCCCACCTCCCTTGGGTTAGAGATTAATAAGGTTAAGGAGTATCTCGACAAATTGATTTTGCAACAACAGCAACAAAATGCCCAACCACCTGTCGTAGTAAATCCTACACCCCAACCAATTTCTACCCGGCCCGGCTTTTATTAGCTCGGGCCCCACACTGGTACCCCAATCTTTGGTGGTGTCCATTCCTACCCCACCTTTCTCCCAACCCAGTCCAGTTCATCATCTACCCCAATCACCTTCTTTTCGGTATCATCCATACCAACAACATGTCCATTCTACACCGCCTAATCCAGGAAATTTCATCCCATCTCATCAATTTTCCACTCTTCCATTACATCATCATAATCATCAAACGAGTCAAAATTTTCATGAAGATTCTCGACTCCATGCTATGCAACAGCAGATTGACAACCTTATGCTTAACGCGCCTGGCTCATCTAGTCAGAAACCTACGCTAAGGTCATTGATCAATCAACCAATTCATCCTTCGATACCTTCACCACCATATCCGACTGATTTCACATTACCGAAGTTTGACAAATTTCGAGGAACTGAGGATCCTCATGAACATGTGAGCTCATTCATGCATGCCTACTTTAGAATCCAAAATAATGACGCTCTTATGCTTAGAACTTTTCCTCAGACATTAGGAGGAGATGTTGTACAATGGTATAATCATTTAGCTCACCATAGCATTTATGCTTACGAGCAATTGATTAATCTATTTTTAGAACGATTCTCCTTAAATGTACAAAAGAGAGTTTCATTGTCCGACTTATACAAGCTCAAGCAACATGACGATGAGACCGTTTATGACTTTGGAAACCATTGGAGGGCTATCATTAATAAACCGCCATTCTCCCTACCAATGGAGGAGTTAACCAAAATGTTTACCCAGAGTTGTCTAAAACCTATCGCTTGGTTACTCCAATTACAACAATACAGGACTTTTGAAGAGGCTTTGGCCCAAGCAAGTATCATAGAAGACATTAAAGTCCAAGAGGGTGTTTTAAAACCCCATAGAAAAGAATGGCAACAAAAGGGCCAACAACGAAATAATAATTATGGCCAAAATAAGCAAACACAGGCTAGTACAGCCTCAAATGTTAACCAAGTTAATCAAGTGGTGGCGAGCCAGCCCGTAATGGCTCAACAACAACAAGTAATGCAAATTCAACCGCAACCAATTGCTTATCATGCGGTACCCGCCCCTACTTAACCAGCTCCCAATACTGGGCCAACCATGGAAACTCGACCTTGGCAAAACAATCGTCCCAAGCGACAGTTCACACCTTTAGATGAACCATATGCGGTCATATTCAACAAGTTATATAGCACTAATCAGTTAACTTTACCTGAGTTTAAACCTTTAGACCCATCTAGAAGGGGGAAGTATTACAAGGAGTACCTATTTTGTCCTTATCATAGGAAAAATGGGCACGATATCAATAATTGTACAGATTTCAAACATGTGATCCAAGATCTTATTGAGATTGGAGCCATTAAATTGGATAGCCCCTTAGCCCAACAAAATCAAAATCTTGGTATATTTCAAACACCCCTTCCACATCGGGAGGAAGCTCCAACAACTTCCGGGGGAGTAACTCAGGTAACTCCTCCTAATCAATTCAACCATGTACAACAATACCAAGGTTTTGTGGGTACTATTAACGTAGTAACCCGGGGTCAAAGGGAGAACCAACCAAATCAGGTTGAACCACAACCACCTGTACAAACCCCCAGTCCACCTCAAGTAACAGTGACCCAACGACGTGCTAGTACTTCTCAACAACCGCTAAATCATTCTACTCAACGCCAACGACCAATCATGTCATTGAGTAGCCGGTTAACTACAAGTTTAAAAATGGCTTCTGCCAAGTTATCGATTTATGACCTCATTCAACAATCTCCCCCGCATAGAGAGGCATTAATGGAAATCTTAAAATCAATCGAGCTTCAAACTCAAGATACTAATGCCTTCAACAACTTTGTGGGGAATATTCAAACATGCATGGAGCCCTCCATCACTTTCTATGATTTTGAAATCAAACCTATGTCAACAGAAAGTATAGATCCTCCACTACATATCATGGCCAAGATCGATAACAAGCCATTCAAGAGAGTCTTAATTGACACCGGTTCCTCAATCAATATCATTACAACATCGGCGTTGAGTCATCTAAATTTATCGCCATCCCTTATCACAAAGTCGACTTTTACTCTTAAAGCATTCAATGATGCTTTATCTTCCACGGTTGGCACAGTTATCTTGCCCATTGAGGTAGGGGCCCGAACTTTGCATACCTTTTTTCACATCTTGGAAGGGACCATGGCATACAATGTATTGCTTGGACGGCCTTGGCTTAGGGAGATGAGATGTGTCCCTTCTATATCGCATAAATGTCCGAAGTATGTATATGAGGGACAGGTTCATTGTGTACCTGTTGACACGGAACCCTTCAAACATTGCAACTATGTCTCAAATCCTTATGAGATTGTGTTGCCATCCACTCATCTTTTCTTGACCCCATCTATTTCTTCTATACCATCTTCTTCTAAAGCTCCCATTCCTGAGGAGCCACCCATCATATCACAACCATTTTCCTCTTTCGCTATTCCATCTCATTCACCACTTTCTTCATCAACTAATCTTCCTTCTTCTTCATCAGTGACCACATGCACATGTGGCCATGACCAATCATCTCTTTCCACGTCATTACCCCCTTCTTCTACAACTTCTTCAACATCACCTATTATTCTTCCATCTTCCCAACCATCACCAGCTGATGTTTCACAAGTCAGTGAAGCATCAACCCAACCAAATCCTTCCAATTATTCTAACCCACATTCTTCTATTCCATCATCTAGTCTTTCTCTCTCCCAAGTCAAGGTCCATCTCACTGATGCAGGTATTGGTGAGTATGCAATTCAAGATGTCCACATCACACCGTTCAATGTGCAAACAGTTAAAGATTTTGGTCATCCACATGACCAACATTTATCCATTGGATCGGTTTATAACATGGATTCTATGCCAAATTCCATTAATTTTGTATATGGGGGAATAGAGTCATCTTCTAGTCCTACCACCATACCAGAACCCAAGCATCCAGTCCCTGCAAATATTGAAAGGATGGAGGGTTTTCCCTCTTGCTATTTCCACAGACATAATTGGCAGCAATTTGGCCTAGGTCGATACGAGCAAGGGGTAACTGAACGCATCGATATGCCATATCAGAGACCCACTGAGCGTTTTGGTCTGGGCTACCAACCACTTCCATCCCTTTCTTCTTTTGAATGAGCTTTTCAAAGCATTAATCTTAATTCAAAAGAAGAAATCCTCCACCCCGACGAATCCGAAGATGAAGCCTATGAAGAATTTGACGTCATGTCAAATGATGATGAATCTGAAGAAGAGTCGGCGCCCATTGTTCCCCTCACTAAACAAGACGAGTTTTATCTCCAATTGTTTCCTCTCCAAGAGGCCATCTTTCACTTGCTTCTTCCACAAGAACGAGGTGAACCACCACCTCTGCTACATCCATAAGCTATAATCCAAACCTGTATTATATGTATATACTAAAATAGTGGTTTTCATCACTACCAAAAACAAAAAAAAATTAGAAAATTCCAAAAAAAAAAAAAATCAAAACATATAAAAATATTTTATTGCTTTATGTATGTGTGTAATAGTGGTTTTCACCACTACAAAAAAAAAACTCAAAATACAAATAAAATAAAATAAAAAAACAAAAAACTGAAAAACTATGTTGTTTTGCACTTCAGGTCTTCCAAGGTCTTCACCGGTTTTCCCTTCCATTCCGCCATTCTTTCTTTCATAAGTTGACAATGAATTTTGAAGACTTATTCACCTCGCTCCATAATCCATATGATCCGGATAATCCAATCCTGATCAATCCAAACCTGATTGACATGGATCGGATTTCATCTCCTCCATCTATTTCAGAGTTCATCCTTTTCGAGGAATTGTTAAGGGCTTCCGCCAACTACATTCCTCCTTCACCTCCACATTCACCTTCATCTTCTAAGCTAGAGGTCTTACAGGCAGACATAGATGAGAGCAAGGCACAGGAGCTTGATGACATTTTAGATGACATAAATCTGATCCCTACTCCCCATCAGCTTGAGGAAGGTTCCCACATGTCTATTGAAGAAACTATCGATGTAGACCTTAGTACAGACCAAGATAATACCCAAATTGTGAAACTGGCTAAAATTCTATCATCAGAGGAACAAGAGCAAATGATTGCTCTACTCAAGCGGAAGAAGGAGATATTTGCATGGTCTTACAAAGACATGCCAAGCCTAGACCCTAATTTGGTTGTCCATAACCTCACCTTACAAAAAGATGCTAAACTTGTCAAATAGAAACTTAGGAAAATGCATCCTACCGTGGCCCTCCTAGTTAAATCGGAGATTCAGAAACTTTTGGATGTTAAATTTGTCGTCCCGATTGATTATCCTGAGTGGCTTTCTAACATGGTACCCATTTGCAAGCCTAACGGGGGGATACGTGTTTGCACCGATTTTCGAGATCTAAATAAAGTGTGTCCTAAGGATGACTTTCCTCTTCCAAACATTGATACTCTTGTCGATACCTGCGCTGGTCATGAAATGCTTTCGTTCATGGATGGATTTTCAGGATACAACCAGATTCGAATAAACCCTGAAGATCAACACAAAACAGCATTTACCACACCTTGGGGAACTTTTGTTACAGGGTGATGCCCTTTGGCCTTAAGAACGCAGGTGCAACCTATCAACGAGCCATGACTTATATTTTCCATGATTATATGCATAAGATTATCGAATATTATGTGGATGATTTATTGGCAAAATCTAAAACTCGACAAGAGCATTTTGATGTATTGGAAAAAGTTTTTGATAGGCTTCTAGAGCATAAAGTAAGGTTGAACCCTAAGAAATGTGTCTTTGGTGTTATCTCAGGCAAACTCCTAGGTTTTATTATCTCTAAACGAGGTATTGAGGTGGACCCAAACAAGGTAAAAGCCATTATGGAAATGTGTCCCCCAACTAATTTGAAGGAGTTGCATAGTTTACAAGGAAAGATTAATTCAATCCGTCACTTTATTGCACAACTTTTTGATAAATGTAGGCCATTTTGCCACCTACTACAAAAGGGGGTACAATTTTCATGGACAGATGAATGTCAGAAAGCCTTTGATGACATCAAGCAGTACTTAGCATCTTCGCCAGTCTTAGCTCTGCCTCGTCCAGGGGTCCCTTTCAACCTTTATATCTCAGCAACGGACTTTGCCTTAGGGACAATGCTTGCACAAAAGAATGAACAAAATCGTGAGCAAGCTATCTATTATATTAGTCGAACATTGGTAAGCTATGAAACCCGATATTCTTATGTAGAAAAGTTGTGTTTAGCAGTGGTTTTTGCCACTAAGAAACTTCGTCATTATATGCTTAGCCATACAACATATGTCATAGCTAGAGAAAACCCTCTGCGTTATATGATGTCTTGCACTTATAATAACACCCGTACCGCTAAATGGATAATGTTGCTTACCGAATTCGATCTTGAATTCATTAGCCAAAAATATGTTAAAGGTCAAGTTATAGCCGATCAACTTGCGGAAGCTCCGCTACCTAGTGATCATCCTTTGATTATTGAGCTCCCAGATGATTCGGTATTTGTTATCACTGAACAAGAAGAGGACATCATTCCGGAGGAAGATGTTGACATCACGCTATTCTTTGATGACTCTAAGTGCACGAAAGGTCCAGGTGCTGGAGTTGTGTTTCATACACCTCAAGGGATTCCCATCCCTTTATCATTCAAACTAGACTTCCAATGCACCAATAATACAGCAGAGTATGAAGCCTTAATTTTAGGACTTCAATCAGCCATAGCTATGAGCATTAAGCGTATTCGGATATTTGGGGATTCTCAACTCGTGGTTAAACAAATTACAGGAGAATACCAAGCCAAAGAACCTACCATTAAGCTTTATCATGATGTAGCAATGAAGTTGCTCTCTAAGTTTGATTGGTATGAGATCACTAGTTTGCCTCGTTCGACTAATAGATTTGCGAATTCCATGGCCTCTCTTGGATCATTGATTCCAAAGGACTCCCTTGGAGAGGTACAGCCCCTAATCATTTCCACAATCTCTAAGTCTGCAATTGTCCGTGCTGAGTCTAAAGATGAAAAAGATGTTTGCTTTATCCATTTGGATCCATATGAGCCTTGGTCTAGTGAGATAGTAGCCTTCCTCAAGTTTGGAACACTTCCACCTAATTTTTCTCGAACTGCCCGTCGCTGCTTTAAGCAAAAGGCAGCTCATTTTGTTCTTTTGGGGGATGTGTTGTATAAACATGGATATGATGGAGTACTCCTCTGCTGTCTAGAAGCAGGTGAAACACATAGAGCTATTGCAGAAGCCCATGATGGTACTTGTGGTGGTCATTTTAGTGGAATGGCCATTGCGAAGCGTATTTTACGTATGGGGTATTATTGGCCCACTATGGAACAAGATTGTTGCAAATATGATAAACAATGTAAAAAGTGTCAAGAACACGCTAATTTAATCCATATACCATCACAAGCTTTACAGCCCATCCAAAGCCTTTGGCCCTTCTCACAATGGGGTCTCGATTTAATTGGCAATATTTCACTCGCCTCTTCAGGACAGCATACTTTCATCATTACGACCACTAAATACTTCACAAAGTGGGTTGAAGCTATTCCTCTAACCGATCACGACGGTCCTAGAATTGTGGAGTTTATACTTCACCATATCATTTGTCGTTTTGGTATTCCCTCTAAAATCATTTCTGATAACGGCAAGTCTTTTAAGAATAAGGATGTTCAAGCTCTTTGCGAAAAGTATAATATCCAACATAGTTTCTCAACTCCTTACTACCCACAAGCCAATGGACAAGCGAAAGCTTCCAATAAGACCATAATTGCTATTCTTAAGAAACTTGTTAAAGAAAATCATAAAGATTGGCATACACAAATCCCCTTGGCATTATGGGCTTACAGAACAAGCATCAGAACTCCCATTGGGGCAACGCCATTTTCTTTGGTCTATGGAGCTGAAGCAATCATGCCTCTTGAGCTCGAGATCCCTTCCTTGCAAATTTCTTTGCAGGAATTTATCGATGATGATACTGCTAGACAAGCATGTCTTGATCAACTCACACTCATAGATGAAAAATGAATCAATGCTTTAGAGCATTTGCGATTTTATCAAGACCGATTGAAACGTGCTTACAATGCCAAAGTTCATCTAAGAGAATTTCAAGTAGGGGATCTTGTCCTTAAAGAGAATCAACAAAACACCAATGCATTGCCGCATCTTCGAGATAAATTCACGGCTAATTGGTTAGGTCCATATATGGTCACTGAAAGAGTGGGTAATGGAACTTATAGACTTGCCAGTTTAGAGGGAGAGGAAGAACCCGAACCACTTAATGTTATACACTTGAGGGCATTCTACGCATAGTTTGAATTTTATATGTACATATATACATGGCTTGTAAAAAAAAAAACAAATAAAATAAAAAGAATTTGCATGTCATTGTTAGTTGCATACATCTCATTCAAAAACATTGCATTTCATGTGCATACATCTCATTGAAAACCATAACATTTCATTTTCAGCCATAGTTGCATATCATGTTAGAGACCATTATATCTTTTGGATATAAAATTTGGTCAAGCAAAAGTCATGTTGCCTTAATCAGGGGCACCTTCATAAAATCCATCAAACCGAATTGTCATTCGTACACCCATTTTCCATTTGCACATATTTACATTGCCAAAATGTTTTCAGTCACTCAGCCATTTCTAGTGTTTTAAGCAAACTTCGAAATGCATGTTAAAGTTCTCTAGGGCCATATCACAAATTACACTAAATAAAATCTTAAGTATTGGGAAATGATTTCAAAAGCAGTCTTGAACCTATCACATTTTCACATCTTAAAAACATCTTGTGTCAAAGAGAGATAACACCATCCTTGGGTTGTGCCTCGAAGTGAATAGGGTAATCCTCGTATGTCCTATCATGCAAACATTGTCCATAAAATAGTGGTTCTTACCACTATCACAAGCAAATAAAAAAATATAAATATAAACAGAGTAGTAAGGATAGGGTAAAATTCTCATCATACTTCGGTTGAGAATCCGATTCCCCAAAGCTCTAAGGAAATGAACATTTTTTCACACACCACTGATCCCAAATAAGTTGTAAGGATCGTACTACTTGTCCAGTTCAGACGGATAGGTAGTCATCCCCAAGGCTTACAAAGGTCAAAAACAACATGGACTATGGAGTTAACCTTCACCGGGGCTATAGACGCTTGACTGGCAGTGGAGTATACTCATTGTGTGGCGACATGTCTCTCCTCAAAGAGAGACCTCTAAATGCTCATACGGACAAACTAGCTTTGGGGTCTTCTCCATAACAGGGTTACTTAATTTGTGCAAGATGATATTAATGAATACACTTGCACACACACAGGTTTTTGATTGCCTAGAGTCACTACCATGCTTCTGATTTGGTTAATGAACTCACATGCACACACATTTGGTCCTAGTTGAATTAGGCAGTATTAGTAAGTTTGTTTGATACCACTAGCATGTTTGAGTCTTTGTAAAACAGTCTTCCATATCAACCTCCATATCACCCTCCATATCTTCTTCCATATTCATGTCATTCCATACGTCATCCATTCACTTTTACCCCAACGGTAAAAAAGGGGTTGGTGTATGAACCATCTGTTTATGTCCCAACAAAAAAGGGGTTGGTGTACAAACCAGAAAAGAATATGATTGAAGACGATATGAGTGATGTGAAAGATGAACCGTTTTCTGCCCCAATGGTTATAAAGGGATTTTTGCCAAATTATAAATTCCATGATCATGTAAGATGAATTCCACTATAGGGAAGTTAGAAATTGATAACGGATGCCCCAACTCCTGTGGGTGAATCCATACTGTTGATGAAATTGCCTTGTTGGCGCCATTGATATGCAGAGATGCAATATGAAAGAGTCCAAAACTTCAGAGATGCTCCTAGTGACTGTATGGATAATTCCTCGGGTCGGAACCAATCAACCTAGGTAGCCTTAATCTCTAGCAAGACTCAAAATAATGATGATATTGAAGATTTGTCCACGTTTAAGGCCCCATGAACTAGGCCATCAATGACAAGCTCGTTGAGCAAATTGATCTTGGTATGAGGTCACTTAAAAAGTAAGATACCCAGAATTGATTTCCAATTTTCAAACGGTGAAATAATTGATGATGATAAATGGTAAGTGTCCTTATGGTGGTTTAATCCTCTTACCGAATTGCATGGATGCAAATCGTTGCAATCGCCAAGGTGATAGAATATACCACTAGATACGAGGTTTACTTTAATTTAATTTGGCAAAAATATGCATGATGAAAGAAGAATGAATGAAATTAACGATAGATCAGAAGAATTGATGAATGTGGTTAATTTTGTAAAGGTTTTGAACATTTTTAACCCAATTTGTAAATCAATGATGAATGATGCGCTTTTTGAGCAAAATGACAAAATTTGTTTTCAAAACTATTGTAACCTTCACAAAATGTTTTATTATGATAAGAAGAATGGATGGATGCAATTTGATGAAATTTGGAGGAGATAAGCTTCAATTTTGTAAGTTTTGTTCTTTTATTCCATACTGACATCAAACGCCAGTATGCATTTGGAGGTGGCAGAAACGCCCGTCAGTGTTTGAATTCATCATGAAACGCCCACTACGTCTGAATGTGCCATGAAACGCCCCACTACGTTTCAGGGCGCCAAAACCAGCTATTTAAACAGTTTCAGCCAGAATTTCGCTCATTTGTGCGTTCAAGCTTGAGAGAAGTGTGTTTGAGGGAGTGGAATGAAGTGAAGTGAAGTGAAAGGTTGTGTAGGAGAGTGAAGCACGCGGGAGCTATGGCGGAGATGGGAGCGGATGTGCCAGTGCAGTCAGCTGAGGTATTTGTTTATTTAAGCAAGTGCTTTTATTTGTTTTTTTTTTTTTTTTTGCAGTTTTTTTTTTTTTTTTTTGAAACAAACTTGTAACCAATTTTTTGTTTTGTTGTTTTGCAGCTTAGGGTGTTAGATGCACAACACCGATTCTCCCCTATCATTTCGAGGATGAGGAGGTCATTGTCCCAGGAATACTAGGAGACATTGGAAGCAGTAGGGCTAGCAGAGGCAGCCCGGTTGGAGGTATTTTGGGCAGATGAGGGGTACCTCTCGGCTTTGGCCGAGAGGTGGGATCCAGATCGGGGGACGTTCCAGCTCCCAACTGGAGAGATGACAGTGACGCTTGAGGATGTATATCGCATCCTCAAGGTGCCCGTGGAGGGGGCACGGGTGGAGGTTGGACGAGATAGGGCCACAGAGATGGCTAAGTTGTTTGGGGATGACTGGAGGGAGATCCGGACGGAGAGCGGGGGGATTCCTTACTTGGCCATGTATATGGCCAAGGAGTTGGTAGCGGTGGAGGCTCTGATGATGTTCGTATTTGCCAACATTGTGGCCCCGAACAGCATCGGGTGCGGTTTCCATGGAACTCGATGGGTGTAGTGAGCGAGATGCTCACTAATAGGGTAGTGTATGCTCGGGCGCCCGAAAATACACGCCAAACAAAAAGATAAAACCACAATAATGGAATACAGGAATAGTTGCACAAAACAAACGATTTATATTAATCGATGGAGTTTAAAAACTCCTTTTTGAATACAACTGGGCCTGTAACCCTTTATGTGATACAAAAATTACAAGTTATGCTAGGGTTCTCCGAAACCCTAGCTGGCACAAATGGTGGCGCTTCCGAAGAACGTATCTTCAATCCCAACAGAGTGAGTGGGCTTTGTCGTATCCCTTGCTTGGACCACTCCAGCTTAATCAGCTGCCATCAATAAACTGGATCTGTTATCAAAAACCTGCACACATTAACACTATCAAGGAGTTAGAAATTAATGAGAGGGCTCCACTGCGTGAGCCCTCAGAAACAATCTAAAACCTTATAAAAATGGAATGCAAGAAATCAATAACAGATTAATACATAAAATACGGCTACTTGCTTTAAACTAATTTATACCTGTTCTCTGTTAACGCAGCTAGACCAGGCGACACCTGGAAGTAATGTTGTTGTCAGAATAGGCTACGGAAGGCACCCTGGTGCACTCGCCGAACGCCCGCGTGCTTCTGGATCTGGATTACAGACGTCGGTCTGAGTCTGTGGCTGAAGGTAAACGCCCGTGGGCACTTGTTAAACGCCCGTGGGCACTTGGTAAATGCCCGTGGGCACTTGGTGAAGGGGTAAATGCCCGTGGGCACTTGCGACAGGAATGGGAGATTCTGCAGAGTGCTGCAGAAGGAATGGCGGTGAAAGCGGCGATGGAAGCGGCGATAGATGCGGCGAAAGGGTAGCGGAAGAAAGGAGATAACAATAGAAGAATTAGAATCAGAGATAGAAGTAGCAAAAGACATAGGGAAGAAGATAGATAGAAGAAAGATAGGGTTTGAGCCATCAAAGTGACTCAATTTATAATCCACTCTTAGGGCACACTTTAGGGTTTTAACGACACTTTGAACGTGTGGCTAAGATTAAAGTGGATCCAAGGGTAGAGAATAAATCTTGGTTGTGGAATGGATTAAGATGGATGGACGGATGAGATTAAATGAAGGATGGACGGCTCAGATTAAATCACTTAAACTATTATTTAAATATATATATTAAAATATTAAAATATAATATATATAAATATTAATTTAAATAAATTTGGGGATGAAAAATGGCGGGAAAGGTGAAATTGGGCCAAATAATGGCGGGAAAGTGTGGATTTGGGCCAAATAATGGCGGGAAGGTGGATGACCGACATGTGGTTGACAGGAAGGTATAGATGACTTGCAAGTGGCTGGATTTTGGTGTCTACAGATGCCCCTTTTTAGCCGCTTTGTGTGAAGACACAATGCAGCACAAAAACTTAGGACACCTGAAAATCCGGATCAGACGCAACTCTCTCTCAAGACTAAAGCACAACTTTGAAGACCAAAGAATAAAAGAATATTTAAAATTTATCAGCTTACCCCCTCAATTGGCGAGCGAGAATGGTTCTCACAAGCCAATTGGAAGAAATTCGAAAGAAAATGAACCGTTTTTGCCCCAACGGTGAAAAAAGGGTTGGTGTATGAACCATCTGTTTATGTCCCAACAGAAAAGGGGTTGGTGTACAAACCAGAAAAGAATATGATTGAAGACGATATGAGTGATGTGAAAGATGAACCGTTTTCTGCCCCAACGGTTAGAAAGGGATTTTTGCCAAATTTTAAATTCCATGATCATGTAAGATGAATTCCACTATAGGGAAGTTAGAAATTGATAACGGATGCCCCAACTCCTGTGGGTGAATCCATACTGTTGATGAAATTGCCTTGTTGGCGCCATTGATATGCAGAGATGCAATATGAAAGAGTCCAGAACTTCGAGAGATGCTCCTAGTGACTGTATGGATAATTCCTCGGGTCGGAACCAATCAACCTAGGTAGCCTTAATCTCTAGCAAGACTCAAAATAATGATGATATTGAAGATTTGTCCACGTTTAAGGCCCCATGAACTAGGCCATCAATGACAACTGTTGAGCAAATTAATCTTGGTATGAGGTCACTTGAAAAGTAGGATACCCAAAATTGATTTCCAATTTTCAAACAGTGAAATAATTGATGATGATAAATGGTAAGTGTCCTTATGGTGGTTTAATCCTCTTACCGAATTGCATGGATGCAAATCGCTGCAATCGCCAAGGTGATAGAATATACCACTAGATACGAGGTTTACTTTAATTTAATTTGGCAAAAATATGCATGATGAAAGAAGAATGAATGAAATT
The DNA here is from genome assembly GCA_028583015.1 of Wollemia nobilis. Classification (NCBI taxonomy): domain Eukaryota; kingdom Viridiplantae; phylum Streptophyta; class Pinopsida; order Araucariales; family Araucariaceae; genus Wollemia; species Wollemia nobilis. The sequence continues at coordinate 5,587,400 of JAQPPZ010016858.1, read as the reverse complement.
GATGATAGATCAGAAGAATTGATGAATGTGGTTAATTTTGTGAAGGTTTTGAACATTTTTAACCCAATTTGTAAATCAATGATGAATGATGCGCTTTTTGAGCAAAATGACAAAATTTGTTTCCAAAACTGTTGTAACCTTCACAAAATGTTTTATTATGATAAGAAGAATGGATGGATGCAATTTGATGAAATTTGGAGGAGGTAAGCTTCAATTTTGTAAGTTTTGTTCTTTTATTCAATACTGACATCAAACGCCGGTATGCATTTGGAGGTGGCAGAAACGCCCGTCGGTGTTTGAATGCATCATGAAATGCCCCACTGTGTCTGAATGCGCCATGAAATGCCCCACTGCATTTCAGGGCGCCAAAACCAGCTATTTAAACAGTTTCAATGAGAATTTCGCTCATTTGTGCGTTCGAGCTTGAGAGAAGTGCGTCTGAGGGAGTGGAATGAAGTGAAGTGAAGTGAAAGGTTGTGTGGGAGAGTGAAGCACGCGGGAGCTATGGCGGAGATGGGAGCGGACGCGCCAGTGCATCCACTGAGGTATTTGTTTATTTAAGCAAGTACTTTTATTTGTTTTTTTTTTTTTTTTTTTTTGAAACAAATTTGTAACCAATTTTTGTTTTGTTGTTTTGCAGCTTAGGGTGTTAGAGGCACGACACCGATTCTCCCCTATCATTCCGGGGATGAGGAGGTCATTGTCCCGTGAAGACTGGGAGATATTGGAAGCAGTAGGGCTAGCGGAGGCAGCCCGGTTGGAGGTAGTTCGGGCAGATGAGGGGTACCTCTCGGCTTTGGCCGAGAGGTGGGATCCAGATCGGGGGATGTTCCGGCTCCCGACTGGAGAGATGACGGTGACGCTTGAGGATGTATACCGCATCCTCAAGGTGCCCGTGGAGGGGGCGCGGGTGGAGGTTGGACGAGATAGGGCCACGGAGATGGCCAAGTTGTTTGGGGATGACTGGAGGGAGATCCGGACGGAGAGCGGGGGATTCCTTACTTGGCCATGTATACGGCCAAGGAGTTGGTAGCGGTGGAGGCTCTGATGATGTTCGTATTGGCCAACATTGTGGCCCCGAACAACACCGGGTGCAGGTTTCCATGGAACCCGATGGGTGTAGTGAGCGAGATGCTCACTAATAGGGTAGTGTATGCCTGGGCACCCGCTTTATTGGTGCAGGTGTACCGGGAGTTGTATGAGGTTCGAAGACGGGGCCGAAAGGGCCTAGGTTGCAGTTTGGTTCTCCAGTGTTGGGGCTGGGAGCACTTCAGAGTGGCTCGACCGGAGGGGTTGCCATGTGCTTACTGGGACATGAGCCAGGCTTATGGTAGGAGATGGCTAGTGGCGGAGGAGAGACAGTCGAGCCGCCCCGTGAGATCGGGGCAATGGTATAGGAGTTTATGGGCGGACTTGACAGATGCCCAAGTCATTTGGAGGCCCTGGCGGGAGGCACGGTGGATCGGTGATGGAGAGCATCTGAGACGGGTGCGACAGGCTAGATGGGTAGTGGGTCGAGGCCACAGCGAGGCGGAGTACATACAGATGTCTCGAGTGCTCCGCCAGGTCGGATTGAGACAGGATGTCCCCGGTGAGCCAGTGCGCTACCGGAGGCACAGATCAGAGGGGGATTTGCCGTGTGCCGAGCCATGGAGAGAGGCGACAGAGGACGATGAGGACATGGAGATCCTCGACGTGGACGACGTCGGGGTAACAGCTGAGTATGCAGCATGGATGGCCGCAGAGCCGAGGTGGGAGCCACCATTGGTGGCTGTTGGAGCTGGAGAGGACGAGGGAACCGCAGAGGTTCCCAAGCGCAGGGAGGGTCCCCGCCTTCGAGCTGACAGTCGAAGGCGAAAGGGGAAGATGGTGCAGCAGGCATCGGGGAGCGGAGATGACGAGGAGGATGATGGCGAGGGCCTAGGAGAGGCCGCTGGAGAGACTAGAGAGGTACCCCCTAGCGGGCACGAGGATGATCTGGCGCAGCTGCAGCAGCAGATAGCAGAGCGTGATGCTATGCTAGCTGTCCGGGATGAGAGGATAGCTCGGCTGGAGCAACAGGTTGCAGAGCGGGATGCCCTGATAGCTGTTCAGGAGGGGAGGATGGCCCAGATGCAGGCGGACTTGGATGGAGCGACTAGGGTGCCCCAGGATGACAGGGTGACGAGACTCCAGGCAGAGCTAGCGGAGCGAGAGCGACGACACGGGATAGACATATCTAGACTTAGGTCTAGGACTCGTTATATTGAGGCTCTGGAGGACACATTGTTTAGGCATCACATTGTGTTGCCTGATCCTCCATCCTCTTCTGTCTCTAGGCGTAGTGAGTCTAGGCACACCACTAGGTCTAGGGCTCCTACTAGGTCACAGGGGTCCTCTTTTGATGGTTAGCTTAGTGCTTAGATGCACTCTTTATGAGCCTTGGTGCTCTATTGTATATTGTAGCCTTTTGGCATTCACTGTACGTTTTGATCTTTATACATATATATACATGGCTTTTATTTTTAGTGTTTTACTTTCTTTTGTGTGAATGCCTATGTTTTTGTGATGCATGTTTTTATATGTTTTAATGCATATGTGATGGAATGGAATGCAAAGTTATAGATGATTAATGCGAGACTAAGTAAATGAAATATGCACTAAGAAGCACTCATACTTTTAGATAGTTAGATTTAGCCAACTGTTATCATAATTGTTTAATCAGGGGCACCGAACTTGGTAGCTTGTGAATGGATGACGTATGGAATGACATGAATATGGAAGAAGATATGGAGGTTGATATGGAAGAAAATATGGAGGAAGACTGTTTTACAAAGACTCAAACATGCTAGTGGTATCAAACAAACTTACTAATACTGCCTAATTCAACTAGGACCAAATGTGTGTGCATGTGAGTTCATTAACCAAATCAGAAGCATGGTAGTGACTCTAGGCAATCAAAAACTCGTGTGTGTGCAAGTGTGTTCATTAACCTCATCTTGCACAAATTAGGTAACCTCGTTATGGAGAAGACCCCAAAGCTAGTTTGTCCGTATGAGCATTCAGAGGTCTCTCTTTGAGGAGAGACATGTCGCCACGCAATGAGTATACTCCACTGCCAGTCAAGCGTCTATAGCCCCGGTGAAGGTTAACTCCATAGTCCATGTTATTTTTGACCTTTGTAAGCCTTGGGGATGACTACCTATCCGTCTGACCGGACAAGTAGTACGATCCTTACAACTTATTTGGGATCAGTGGTGTGTGAAAAATGTTCATTTCCTTAGAGCTTTGGGGAATCGGATTCTCAACCGAAGTATGATGAGAATTTTACCCTATCCTTACTACTCTGTTTATATTTATATTTTGTTATTTGCTTGTGATAGTGGTAAGAACCACTATTTTATGGACTATGTTTGCATGATAGGACAAACGAGGATTACCCTGTTCACTTCGAGGCACAACCCAAGGATGGTGTTATCTCTCTTTGACACAAGATGTTTTTAAGATGTGAAAATGTGATAGGTTCAAGACCGCTTTTGAAATCATTTCCCAATACTCAAGATTTTATTTAGTGTAATTTGTGATATGGCCCTAGAGAACTTTGACATGCATTTCAAAGTTTGCTTAAAACACTAGAAATGGCTGAGTGACTGAAAACATTTTGGCAATGTAAATATGTGCAAATGGAAAATGGATGTACGAATGACAATTCGGTTTGATGGATTTTATGAAGGTGCCCCTGATTAAGGCAACATGACTTTTGCTTGACCAAATTTTATATCCAAAAGATAGAATGGTCTCTAACATGATATGCAACTATGGCTGAAAATGAAATGTTATGGTTTTCAATGAGATGTATGCACATGAAATGCAATGTTTTTGAATGAGATGTATGCAACTAACAATGAAATGCAAATTCTTTTTATTTTATTTGTTTTTTTTTTTTTTTTACAAGCCATGTATATATGTACATATAAAATTCAAACTATGCGTAGAATGCTCTCAAGTGTATAACGACCTTGCTCTCGTCTATGTCTGCCTGGAAGACTTCTGGCTTAGAAGATGAAGGTGAATGTGGAGGTGAAGGAGGAATGTAGTTGGCGGAAGCCCTTAACAATTCCTCGAAAAGGATGAACTCTGAAATAGATGGAGGGGAATGAAATCCGATCCATGTCAATCATGCTTGGGTTGATCGGGATTGGCTTATCCGGATCATATGGATTATGGAGCGGGGTGAATAAGTCTTCAAAATTCATTGTCGACTTATGGAAGAAAGGATAGGCGGAATGGAAGGGAAAACCGGTGAAGACCTCGGAAGACCTGAAGTGCAAAACAACATAGTTTTTCAGTTTTTTTTTTTGTTTTTGTAGTGGTGAAAACCACTATTACACACATACATAAAGCAATAAAGTATTTTTATATTTTGATTTTTTTTTTTTTTGGAATTTTCTGATTTTTTTTTTTTTGGTAGTGGTGAAAACCACTATTTTAGTATATACATATAATACAGGTTTGGATTATGGCTTATGGATGTGGCGGGGGTGGTGGTTCACCTCGTTCTTGTGGAAGAAGCAAGCGAAAGATGGCCTCTTGGAGAGGAAACAATTGGAGATAAAACTCGTCTTGTTTAGTGAGGGGAACAATGGGCGCCGACTCTTCTTCAGATTCATCACCATTTGACATGACGTCAAATTCTTCATAGACTTCATCTTCGGATTCGTCTGGGTGGAGGATTTCTTCTTCTGAATTAAGATTAATGCTTTGAAAAGCTCGTTCAAAAGAAGAAAGGGATGGAAGTGGTTGGTAGCCCAGACCAAAACGCTCAGTGGGTCTCTCGATATGGCATATCGATGCGTTCAGTTACCCCTTGCTCGTATCGACCTAGGCCAAATTGCCGCCAATTATGTCTCGTGGAAATAGCGAGAGGGAAAACCCTCCATCCTTTCGATATTGGCAGTGGACTCGGATGCTTGGGTTCTAGTATGGTGGTAGGACTAGAAGATGACTCTATTCCCCCATATACAAAATTAATGGAATTTGGCATAGAACCCATGTTATAAACCGATCCAATGGATAAATGTTGGTCATGTGGACGACCAAAATCTTTAACTGTTTGCACATTGAACGGTGTGATGTGGACATCTTGGATGGCATACTCACCAATACCTGCATCGCTGAGATGGACCTTGACTTGGGAGGGAGATGGACTAGATGATGGAATAGAAGAATGTGGGATAGAAGAATTGGAAGGATTTGGTTGGGTTGATGCTTCACTGACTTGTGAAACATCAACTGGTGATGGTTGGGAAGATGGAGGAATAATAGGTGATGTTGAAGAAGGTGTAGAAGAAGGGGGTAATGACGTGGAAAGAGATGATTGGTCATGGCCACATGTGCATGTGGTCATTGATGAAGAAGAAGGAAGATTAGTTGATGAAGAAAGTGGTGAATGAGATGGAATAGCGAAAGAGGAAGATGGTTGCGATATGATGGGTGGCTCCTCAAGAATGGGAGCTTTAGAAGAAGATGGTATAGAAGAAATAGATGGGGTCAAGAAAAGATGAGTGGATGGCAACACAATCTCATAAGGATTTGAGACATAGTTGCAATGTTTGAAGGGTTCCGTGTCGGCAGGTACACAATGAACTCTGTCCCTCATATACATACTTCAGACATTGATGCAATATAGAAGGGACACATCTCATCTCCCTAAGCCAAGGCCGTCCAAGCAATACATTGTATGCCATGGTCCCTTCCAAGATGTGAAACAAGGTATGCAAAGTTCGGGCCCCTACCTCAATGGGCAAGATAATCGTGCCAACCGTGGAAGATAAAGCATCATTGAATGCTTTAAGAGTAAAAGTCGACTTTGTGATAAGGGATGGCGACAGCTTTAGATGACTCAACGCCGATGTTGTAATGATATTGATTGAGGAACCGGTGTCAATTAAGACTCTCTTGAATGGCTTGTTATCGATCTTGGCCATGATATGTAGTGGAGGATCTATACTTTCTGTTGACATAGGTTTGATTTCAAAATCATAGAAAGTGATGGAGGGCTCCATGCATGTTTGAATACTCCCCACAAAGTTGTTGAAGGCATTAGTATCTTGAGTTTGAAGCTCGATTGACTTTAATATTTCCATTAATGCCTCTCTATGCGGGGGAGATTGTTGAATGAGGTCATAGATCGATAACTTGGCGGAAGCCATTTTTAAACTGGTAGTTAACCGGCTACTCAATGACATGATGGGTCGTTGGCGTTGAGTAGAATGATTTAGCGGTTGTTGAGAAGTACTAGCACGTCGTTGGGTCACTGTTACCTGAGGTGGACTGGGGGTTTGTACAGGTGGTTGTGGTTCAGCCTGATTTGGTTGGTTCGCCCTTTGACCCCGGGTTACTACGTTAATAGTACCCACAAAACCTTGGTATTGTTGTACATGGTTGACTTGATTAGGAGGAGTTACCTGAGTTACTCCCCCTGAAGTTGTTGGAGCTTCCTCCCGATGTGGAAGGGGTGTTTGAAATATACCAAGATTTTGATTTTGTTGGGCTAAGGGGCTATCCAATTTAATGGCTCCAATCTCAATAAGATCTTGGATCACATGTTTGAAATCTGTACAATTATTGATATCGTGCCCATTTTGCCTATGATAAGGACAAAATAGGTACTCCTTGTAATACTTCCCCCTTCTAGATGGGTCTAAAGGTTTAAACTCGGGTAAAGTTAACTGATTTGTGCTATATAACTTGTTGAATATGACCGCATATGGTTCATCTAAAGGTGTGAATTGTCGCTTGGGACGATTGTTTTGCCAAGGTCGAGTTTCCATGGTTGGCCCAGTATTGGGAGCTGGTTGAGTAGGGGCGGGTACCGCATGATAAGCAATTGGTTGCGGTTGACTTTGCATTACTTGTTGTTGTTGAGCCATTACGGGTTGGCTCGCCACCACTTGATTAACTTGGTTAACATTTGAGGTTGTATTAGCTTGTGCTTGTTTGTTTTGGCCATAATTATTATTTCGTTGTTGGCCCTTTTGTTGCCATTCTTTTCTACGGGGTTTTAAAACACCCTCTTGGACTTTAATGTCTTCTATGATACTTGCTTGGGCCAAAGCCTCTTCAAAAGTCTTGTATTGTTGTAATTGGAGTAACCAAGAGATAGGTTTTAGACAACTCTGGGTAAACATTTTGGTTAACTCCTCCATTGGTAGGGAGAATGGCAGCTTTATTAATGATAGCCCTCCAACGGTTTCCAAAGTCATAAACAGTCTCATCGTCATGTTGCTTGAGCTTGTATAAGTCGGACAATGAAACTCTCTTTTGTACATTCAGGGAGAATCGTTCTAAAAATAGATTAATCAATTGCTCGTAAGCATAAATGCTATGGTGAGCTAAATGATTATACCACTGTACAACATCTCCTCCTAATGTCTGAGGAAAAGTTCTAAGCATAAGAGCATCATTATTTTGGATTCTAAAGCAAGCATGCATGAATGAGCTCACATGTTCATGAGGATCCTCAGTTCCTCGAAATTTGTCAAACTTCGGTAATGTGAAATCAGTCGGATATGGTGGTGAAGGTACCGAAGGATGAATTGGTTGATTGATCAATGACCTTAGCGTAGGTTTCTGACTAAATGAGCCAGGCGCGTTAAGCATAAGGTTGTCAATCTGTTGTTGCATAGCATGGAGTCGAGAATCTTCATGAAAATTTTGACTCGTTTGATGATTATGATGATGTAATGGAAGAGTGGAAAATTGATGAGATGGGATGAAATTGCCTGGATTAGGCGGTGTAGAATGGACATGTTGTTGGTATGGATGATACCGAAAAGAAGGTGATTGGTTTGAATGATGAACTGGACTAGGTTGGGAGAAAGGTGGGGTAGGAATGGACACCACCGAAGATTGGGGTACCCGGTGGGGCCTCGAGCTAATAAAAGTCGGTCGGGTAGAAATTGGTTGGGGTGTAGGATTTACTACGACAGGTGGTTGAGCATTTTGTTGTTGTTGTTGCAAAATCAATTTGTCGAGATACTCCTTAACCTTATTAATCTCTAACCCAAGGGAGGTGGGATGATTGGATGAAGGTGGAGGGCAGGCTGCCATGGTAGTCACAGGAGACTGCATAGCAGGGGTGGGGGGGGGGGCAATGAAGGTGGCTGAAGTAGGCGATACCGGGAAGGAACAATGAGACTCGTGTCCCGGTAGGGTGAAACCATAAATGGTTTGGGAAGAAGAGGGTTGAAATTGGTTATGGCTAGAGGAGTTTCCACCAACTTCATAAAGAGAATTGGTGTACACCCGGTACATGGAGGAGAAGGTGGTCGGGAAGACACTACATTTGTCTCCAAAGGAGAACAATTGAGCATCCGGGAAGATGTTGGAGATGAAGCCGGCTGAACAGATACCACATTAGCCTCAAAAAAAGGGTTAGTGTAGACCTGAGTGAAACCAACGGGTATGGTTGATGCAATATCCTGCTGAAAAATAGAATCTTGCATAGGGGAATCTTGGATTGGCTCAAGGATATAACCAAGTGCCATCTCTTAAGTGAGTTTGCACTTGGGCCATATCAATGTGGGTAATATGACAGGAATTGTCTTCCTCCATGGGCATGGCCATGTGATAGACGATAGAAGGACGTGAAAGACCCGCAGCGAACCTCGCCTCGAAATTCACTAGGATAAGTGGCTATGTTGGTGGTGGGGATGTTCTGTGAATTACCCATTTGATTATTTAGATTTAACATTTTAGATTGATTCCTTGTTAAGACCATGAAGCAATAAATCTAAACAAATTCAGAAAAGAAGAATGCAAAACTAGAATGATAAATTTACACTACAAAAATTATCAGAAAACAGTCACAACCTAGGTTTCAACCAATGTGTCTTACCTTGCGGTTAATTAATTATTTTCTGATCTTAATCTGTAGTAAATTTTAAGTGTCTCGGTTTATGAGTTTTGCATGTGATCTAATCTTGAATTATTCACAAAAAAAGGTAAAAACTATGGCTAGGAACGGACAACGAGATTCTTATCGGTGATGAAATCCAAGCAAGTTTGCTCGGGGGTGACCTATGGTGTCTAAGGCAGAAGTTTAATGGATGGAGATGAATTCCACCGTCACTAAACTTCAAGCAATACCCGGTGATGAAATCCAGATATCATCGTTTTAAATGCAATATGAAAATGCAATGAATTTTTTTTTTTAAATGTTTTAGTTATCTAATGTGTACATACAAGGCTATAAATCAAAAGTTCTAATGATCTAAGCAAGAGGCTACTGAAAACATGTCATTTCCTCCGAAGAAGTGGAGTACACCGTTTAAAACCCCCTGCCTACCAATGATATCAGATATCAAAGGAGCAACCGGAAGGTTCGTCCACTTCTCTGCCTGGAATCACCCAATGGCAGGAGTACTATTGACATCCAATCAATAGTCCTACTTAGATAATTAAAACAAATAATTTATAGCTATTCTAATATGCAGCTAGGTATGCAAATTTTTTTTTTAAATGCAAGCAACAATCAATAATGCAATGCAAAGAAAAATGTAATTAAAAATAACTGTTCTTTTCCAGATTACTTAGTTTTTGTTCATTTTAAAGTAATGATCTGAAAAAGAAACAAAATATGGCAGAAAAACCAAAAACGTAAAAAGTACAACACTTACTTGGAAGCCTACGCTTTTTTGTAAAACTGACTTCAAACGCCCACGGGAGTCTGGCACGAGCTGAAACGCACCTCTCGCGTTTCGTATTGGACTTCCGGACGCCTCTCTGCGTCTCGCTGCGTTTTTGCAAGCTCGAAAACCCTAGTTCGCCGGAACAAGCAATTTCACGATTTCTGGAACCTGCAAAATGAAACAGAAAACAAGAACAGATTAGTAAAGCAAGTATTTAAAAATATGAAACCCTAGGGGGTCCCACCGTGATCGCCATTTGTAGATTAAAAATACACGCCAAACAAAAGATAAAACCACAATAACGGAGTACAGAATAGTTGCACAAAAACAAACGATTTATATTAATCGATGGAGTTTAAAAACTCCTTTTTGAATACAATTGGGCCTGTAACCCTTTATTTGTGATACACAGTTACAAATTATGCTAGGGTTCTCCGAAACCCTAGCTGGCACGAATGGTGGCGCTTTCGAAGAACGTATCTTCAATCCCAACAGAGTGAGTGGGCTTTGTCGTATCCCTTGCTTGGACCACTCCAGCTTAATCAGCTGCCATCAATAAACTGGATCTGTCATCAAAAACCTGCACACATTAACACTATCAAGGAGTTAGAAATTAATGAGAGGGCTCCACTGCGTGAGCCCTCAGAAACAATCTAAAACCTTATAAAAATGGAATGCAGGAAATCAATAACAGATTAATACATAAAATACGGCTACTTGCTTTAAACTAATTTATACCTGTTCTCTGTTAACGCAGCTAGACCAGGCGACACTTGGAAGTAATGTTGTTGTCAGAATAGGCTGCGGAAGGCGCCCTGGTGCACTCGCCGAACGCCCGCGTGCTTCTGGATCTGGATTACAGACGCCGGTCTGAGTCTGTGGCTGAAGGTAAACGCCGGGCACTTGTAAACGCCCGTGGGCACTTGGTAAACGCCCGTGGGCACTTGGTGAAGGGGTAAACGCCCGTGGGCACTTGCGACAGGAATGGGAGATTCTGCAGAATGCTGCAGAAGGAATGGCGACGAAAGCGATGACGGAAGCGACGATGGATGCGGCGAAAGGGTAGCGGAAGAGAGGAGATAACAGTAGAAGAATTAGAATCAGAGATAGAAGTAGCAAAAGACATAGGCGAAGAAGATAGATAGAAGACATAGATAGGGTTTGAGCCATCAAAGTGACTCGATTTATAATCCACTCTTAGGGCACACTTTAGGGTTTTAACGACACTTTGAACGTGTGGCTAAGATTAAAGCGGATCCAAGGGTAGAGAATAAATCTTGGTTGTGGAATGGATTAAGATGGATGGATGGATGAGATTAAATGAAGGATGGACGGCTCAGATTAAATCACTTAAACTATTATTTAAATATATATATTAAAATATTAAAATATAAATATATATAAATATTAATTTAAATAAATTTGGGGATGAAAAATGGCGGGAAAGGTGAAATTGGGCCAAATAATGGCGGGAAAGTGTGGATTTGGGCCAAATAATGGCGGGAAGGTGGATGACCGACATGTGGCTGACAGGAAGGTATAGATGACTTGCAAGTGGCTGGATTTTGGTGTCTACAGTAATATTAGAGTTCTTTTCAAAAAGAGCTCTAGTTGTAGCATATGTAGGTGGGGTCAATGGTGGTGTATTCATTTGTCTATCTCTAACATAATCTTATATATTATTCATCATTAAAATTGGTTCTATTTTAAATTTATAAATTGCAAATAAATCTGCTCCTTCAAATTTTTGTGTGAGGCCGTTAAGGAGATTTGTTGTTGCCATGATGAGATAGTGGAGGGAGCTAAATCAAGGAGGTAATTAGGAAGACAAGTGTCAAGAAAGAGGCCCTCAAAATAGTCTAAGGTTCATTTTTTAATATTCATGATGTGTGGAGGGTTCACTTATTTCTTCCACTTGGAATCAACAAGTGTTTCCAACAATGGAAGAAATATTGAGCACGAATGACATATTCCAACCTAGGAGAGAAGTGAGAAGAGTGGGGGGTAAACTTTTGCTTATTACTAAAAATGGTCTTGCTTAAATATGGATTTTTGGCTATTTATGCTTAAATATTGGTCATGATTGATATAAGTAAAGCTTTATCAGAATCAATCATTCTTAATTATGGGGATAAGATATGGACCCAAACTATATATTATGAAAAATATCTTTTTTTAGACACTAAAATCTGGTCAATCCGATTATGCTACCGAAAGCAACAACTAAATTGACATACCAAGGCCCCTAGGACAACCCTCAAGAGGTATACAGTGGTTCTAGCCACTTTGTGCAAGGTTTTGGAAGGTTTCAAGCCATTTTAGGGATCTTTTGGCATCCTATTCCTATTCATCCCACCCTAAGACAAATACAAAACCTATTCATCCCACCCTGGAGTGAATAGCAACATTCATCCCAGGGTGGAGCGAATAGCAGGTTTGATCGACAAAAAGTCAAATATGGACAAATGGTGCCTGGTAATGGTTATATTTTTTGCCTACCCATGCCTGCAAGTCAGAGCACATAGCATCTTTATGCCTTGATTCATAAATGAGGCCAATTTTGGAGATTCTCTTCCCCCTCCAATGCATGCCACTCTAGTGGCCAAGTGGTGCCTCTTGCCCTACATGCCTTTTGACCTATGAGCCTCCTTAGGCTATAAATTGGATGCATTTTCCACATAACATATAAGATAGGAGTTTAAGGATAATAAATGGAGTGCTATAAATATTTCTCCTCACCTAATTATGCTCTCTTTCCCTTAAGACCTCTTCTTAGTGAAGGAGGTTATCGGGTGATTCAAAGAGGCACAATTTGTTTGTAAAGACCTATCAACTTAGCAAATTTCCACCCCAAATTTTATGAAAATACACTCCATGGCATTTTTTACCATTCCCTAGTGGAATTGGTGGTAAAATTTAGGCATAATCGGTGGGCGTCCCACCCTCGGATGCCCCCCAATTTGTGACAATTCTATTCGTCCCACCCTAGAACAAATAGAATTCTGTCAGCAATTTTCTGATTATTTTTAATTATTTATTTTCTACATGTTTTTATTATGCTGCAATTCAAATTTCATATCATTCTGAGTTATACTGGACAAGGTATCGTAATTTTAGTGTTTTGTAGGGTCTCACGCAGGTCTACGATGGTCATTTGGAGAAAAACCTGAACTATCATTAATTTTGCAAATATGATAATATGGGTTTTCTTAAAATGTTATTTTATGCATTCTTGCCAATATTTGTGTGTTTTAGATATATGTAGGGGCAAAAAAAATTTGCTTTGGATTTTGTAGGTTGCGAACGGTCATTACAATTATGAGGTACCATCGAACTCAATTTTGGTTCAATTTTTGGTGATATCTTCCCAAAACCACTTAATTTACTTCCTTATATAGTTTTGAGCTATTTGTAGTTGATTTGATACAATATCTATACATATCCTCGTTACTAGTCTTTTGATGTCCATGGGGATTGCATGTTTTCCATTATACGCACTTGCTATTTGATATTTTTGGTTTCCTTGTGTGTAGGTGCAGGTTTTTATAGTACATTAGGAAAGAGCAAAATACCTCAATATCAAAGATACAAGTGGTGGCAGCACTAGCCCGCCCACCTCGTTTGTGGGTACAAGGAAAGACATTCGATGTGCACCCAAGTTATTTGAATGATTTTGATCCTTGGGCACCCAATTTGTAAATAGTTGTATCAATAATTTGAGCCCTAAAAGGGTACATTCTATAATCTATATTTGATCCATTTGATTAATAAGAAAGAAATTTACCTTACCTCACTTCTTGTTATTTGATGTTTTTTCTCTATTACTTGCATGTTTCCATTTGACGCTCATAAGCAATACAACATAGATACACATATTGTTTATCATCATTTGGTGCATTGTTTTTCCCTAATTCAGTGATGATAATGGTGGTACCCTATCCCTTTTTAATTTAGATAAATTTCTAGAGCTGAATCTTAATCTTTCTATGTTGTAGGTGCTAGTCGTTTTTGATTGAAATGAACTTTGACTTGTTATTCGTGCCACCCTGGGATGAATGCGAATTCATCCCACCCTGGAACGAATGCATACATGTTATTCATCCCACCCTAGAGTGAATAGAAACCAAAGATATTTCTGATCAGAATTCCAAAAATAGCAAGCTTTGGCAATGACGAGGTAGGTATCTAAATCTTTCTTCTCTGTTTTTCAGTTCTAGGAACTGTTTTATTTTGGTTTTTCTCAAATATCTTGCGTTTTTAGGAAGGTTAAAAGTTAGATTTCATTTTATTAAACACAAAACAACAAAAATATATAAAATGAGAAAAATCAAAATAAAATTAAAGTAGGAATGCATCTCTTTGGATTGTTTTCTTATAGCCTACCAAATGGGTAGGCTAACATTTAGGATTTTTGCATTTCTAGATACATTTGTGAGTTCTTTTTATACTACCAATATGAAAGTAAAATGTACCTTTTGCATGCATTTAGTGAATGATCATCGAATTCTTCTTTTTTTACTTTCTTTGGATTAAAAATAACCACACACACCATGATTCACTTAAACGCTAGTGAGGTGGATTTCATCACCATCCACTAGTAGAGTTCAACGAGGTGGCTTTCATCTCCACCTTTTGGCTCAAATCCCATCAACATTTTTCTTTGCCAATGTCGGCTCCAAGATCTGTCATAGCCCATGGGTTATAGCATGCATCTCTCTTTGGAGAGGTATATCATAGACTACGGGTGAATTGGGTGAGGAATTGGTAGGACCTATGCTCCCTGGCCGTGTGTGGACCTCATCACCACACATTATAGATGGGATAACATGACTTGGAGTTCATATCTCAATTTTTAAGATATGAGTTTATAGGTGAAATTCAATTAAACATAATATTATCATCCAAAAATATTTCAAACACGTGACACAAGGTCATTCTTTACAAAAAAACACATCTGAAACACACAAAATAGTTTGGGGATTCACATCTAAAACTTAAAAGATATAATCATCTATCTTATTGAGTGTTTCCTTTTTGTGTGTATTATTTCATTAAGATTTTTTTAAGAAGATAATCACTTAGGGTTTGATAGAGAGTTAAAATGGTGTGCACCCACAACCAATCCCAATCACGGGCAAAATCTATAGAGAGTGGACTAGGAGACATGAGTCATATCCGCTATAGCCCTAGGGACCTGGTCATACCTCCCTATCAAGCCTCTACTTACCCTAGTCCCAATACAGTGGGGCACGAGCTACACCTATGAGGGAACCCTATGCAGGACACCCCTATAGGTGATGGACCTTACCTGGAAGAGTGTTCTCAGTATATAGACTCATCACATTCCTTCTTTGAGGAAAGGAAAAAATGCACTGAGGTGCTAGTAGATAGAGTGGTGCCACACATCCATGTACCTATTAGGGCTGACATGATTGTTCATAGTCTCGAGAATGACTTCACACACTGGGTAGAGCAGGTTGACACAACCTTGCCTATACATCACCTTGATAAGGTACAGCAACACATGCAACCTGATGGATATGATACTTGTCACTTGGGGTGATCCAACTCCACCTTTCCCTTCCTCATCCATGAATAAATGCATGAGGAAATCCTAGATTTTTCTCAAGAGCAACATTCCGCACATGCATGATGTGCCTCTACACACATTGAGTATAATGAGCATATGTTATGTCCCAAAACTCAAGTCAATGTGATGACCATCGATAGAGGCACATGATAAGTATCACAGATTATCTTGAATGAGGTTGGCCTCAAGGTGATAATCCTAGACCCCCTATGCCCCACATGGTATAATAGATTAATCAAGTTGTCGCAAGATATGCAGAGCGCCAAGCTTAGTTCAAACAACTTCGACAAGATAAGGAACAACTAGACCATTTGCATCAGCTTGAGAAAGAAAGAATCGAATGGTAGACCAATAAGTTGTTCTAGAAGAATTTACAAGAGAGGAGTTTAAGGATAAGAAATAGAGTGCTACCAAGATTTTCCCTCACCTAATTGTGCTCTCTTTCCCTCAAGATCTCTTCTTAGTGAAGGAGGTTATCGGGTGATTCAAAGAGGCACAATTTGTTTGTAAAGACCTATAGATCGAGTGAATTTCCATCCCAAATTTGATGAGAATACACTCCATAGCATTTTGGAACATTCCCTAGTGGAATTGGTGGTAAAATTTAGGTAGAATAAGTGGGCATCCCATCCCCGGGCACCCCCCAATTTGTGACAGTCCTATTCATCCCACCCTGGAATGAATAGAATTTTATTAGCAATTTTTTTATTGTTTTTAATTATTTATTTTCTACATATTCATATTATGCTACAGTTCAAATTTCATATCATTTTTAGTTATATTGGCCAAGATATTGTAATTTTAGTGTTTTGTAGGGTCTCGCGTAGGTCTACGGTGGTCATCTGGATAAACACCTAAAATATCAGTGATTTTGTAAATATTATCATATGAGTTTTCTTAAAATGTTATTTTATGCACTATTTCCAATTTTCATGTGTTTTAGATATATGTAGGGGCATAAATTGTTTGCCTTGTGTTTCATAGGTTACGAACGGTCATTGCAATTATGAGGCACCATCAGACTCAATTTTGGTGCAATTTTTGGTGATATCTTCCCAAAACCACTTACTTTACTTCCCTCTATAGTTTCCAGCCATTTTTATTTGATTTGATATAATATATATACATATCCTCGTTACTAGTATTTTGATGCCCATGGGGATTACATGTTTTCCATAATACGCACTTGCTATTTGACATTTCTGGTTTCCTTGTGTGCAGGTGTAGGTTTTTATAGCACATTAGGAAGGATCACAAGACCTCAAGATCAAATATACAAGTGGCAGTAGCAGTGGCCCACCCACCTCGATTGTGGGTATGAGGAAAGACACTGGATGTGCACCCAAGTTACTTGAAGGATTTTGATCCTTGGGCACCCAATTTGTAAATAGTTGTATCAATAATTTGAGCCCTCAAATGGGACATTCTATAACCTGGATTTGATCCATTTGATTGATAATAAATCAATATACCTTACCTCACTTCTTTTTATTTGATGTCTTTTCCATATTACTTGCATGTTTTTGTTTGATGCTCATAAGCAATAGGACATATATACACATATTTTTTATCATCATTTGGTGCACCATTTTTTCCTACTTCAGTGGAGATCATGGTGGGACCCTATCCCTTTATGAGAGAGGGTTCCTACCCCTAAGACACATAGGCATGATGTCCACCCAAGGCAACCCACACTCATTCGAGACAGGTTTCCTATACCTTATCCAATGTTACCTTCATGAACTCCTAGGATAAATCAGGATGGGCCTCCTAGGAAAAACATGGAGCACCCATAGTGGGCAAATACTCCACTTTATAGATCAGCTTGAAAAACACCCTATGGGACCTACACTGAACATGATCCAGAGGTAAAGTATTTGGAGACTCCTTACCAAGGTAGGGGGGTGACATGCCACAGCCCTGTAATAGGTTGGAGGATCCTAGACCTCCACCATAGGATGTGAGCAAGGATGAGGAGATCAAATCCTTAGGCTAGAACATTGCTAGAGCACCTAGAGTTAGTAGAGAACAATACCTCTGGGTCTGGATCTCAAAATCCCACTCTATGCCATTTGCATAGTCAACCCCTTCATCCTTCAGTGTCTGCACCTCCCTACTCAAAAAAATTTATGCTACCTCAGTTGGCTACCTTTAATGGAGAGGAAGATGCACAAGAACATGTCACCAAATTCCTATGTCAATGCTTTGGAATTCATGATGATGATGCTTTATTGTTGTGGAAATTCATGACTACCCTCTCTATCCCATCCTCGGAATGGTTTTACCAACTCCCTAAGCATAGCATCCACAACTTGTAGACGCATTACTAGAATGCTTCGCCTTCAACACCAAGAGTAAGGTGACATTGGCTGATCTCGCTGGGTTGAAATAGTATGACGATGAGTCAATAAAAAATTATGAAAATAGGTGGCGAGCCATACTTGCCAAGCTGCCTTATCTACTCCCCATGTTGGATTTGATGTAGATGTTTGCCAAGAGCTACCTAAAGCCGATCTCCTTGTTGTTGCATATGCAATAGTATGCAACTTTTAAAGATGCCCTAGCATAGGCTAGGACCATCGAAGACATCAAGATTCAAGAGGGCAATATTGTAAAGCCTCGCAAGAAGGAATGGAACAAGAATTCTAAAAGCACCCCAGTGCAACATAATCCAGTAGTGAATCAGGTGGCTATAAGTGTCCCAGGGCGAGCACAAGCTGCACCACCTCAAAAGCCTAATTATCAGGCCACTCCTAGAAACTATGCCAAGGACAACCAGAATAATCAAGGGAAAAATCAACAATGTTGCCCCAAGATACAGTTCACACCCATTGCTGAGTCTATGGACTCATTGTTTGAGTGCCTCTTACCGGCCAGTGCAATCCACTTACCTGAGAGTTGACCCGTCAACCCAAATGCACTGAAGCCCAAAGGATACAAAGAAGACCTATATTGCAAGTTTCATAGGAAATACGGGCATGATGTGCAAATGTCCTACAAGTTCAAGCACTTGGTTCAAGACATGATCGATAGGAATACCCTTCATGTGGATAACCCTATCATGCCAAACAACCAATATATAGAGGTCTTTAAAGACCCTTTTCCCACCCATGCAGAGCAGACCACACTTGTGCCCTAGGTGAATGTGCTACACCATGCCCCCCTAAGCAAGGGTATGTTGGCATGATCGGCATTGCCACAATAAATAGGTGGTACCCAAGTCCAATCGCATTGCTTATGGCTCAGAGCGATGTTCCTTAAATGTCGCAGCCTTTATCGCCTCCTGGGCCAAGCCTCCCACCTAGGCATGTGGTCACAATTAAGATTAAGCTCGCTCAAAGCTTAAGAATGACATATTCCTAGCTCTCCATCTATGAGCTCATCTAGAAATCACCTCCTCATAGAGAAGCATTTATGGAGATCCTTAAGGTAATAAAGCTTCAGTCCCATGAGTTCAACTCCTTCAACAACTTCGTGGGGCATGTGCAGTAATGCACAAAATTGATGATTACCTTTCAAGAATATAAGCTTAAAATGGTTCCAAATGATATGGTAGATCCTCCCTTGCACATTGTCGCATGTGTAAATAGGTTACCATATAAGAGAGTGTTGATAGACACTAGGTCTTCCAGCAACATCATCACTACAATATCTCTCAAGCACTTGAAGCTCCCACCATCCCACATTTTTGCATCTACCTACACCCTCTGAGCATTCAATTATGCCATATGCTCAATGGTTGGTACGATCATCCTACCTATTCATGTAGGAGAAAAGACCATTTAAATGCTACGCCACATCCTGGAGGGTGATATGGCATACAATATCTTATTATTCAGACCATATATTAGGGACATGAAGTGTGTCCCTTCCATCGCTCACTAGTTCCTCAAGTACACCCATGAAGGGTAAGTTCATATCGTCCTTGTGGACCTAGAGCCCTTCAAGTATTGCAATAAGGTGCAACAGCTCCCTGAGTCAACCTTGCCATCAACCCATATGGATTTCCAACCAAATAAATCTAGCCAAGGTTTGACTCTATCACCATCGGATGCCATATCATCATCATCATCGACATCCCATATATTCCCAGTGTGCCTATGGATCCTTTGCCTAGGAACCCAAGGAAGCAACCTATTGATGAGGTCCAGCTGACCATATCCACCATCTCCACAGAAGATATACTTAGCACATACAATGAGGAGCCACCACATGAGATAAAAAATGAATCAGATTAGGTCTCGCTCTCATCCCTTTTCTATCCATAGCCTCGGGTCACACTGCACATGGCTTCCACCAGATTTGAGAGTACATGGTTAGGAATGTTACAACCACCATTGCTATAGAGTCAGTGTAAGACATGGGTCGACCTCATCTTCCCATAGGTACTATCATGCCTCTTGGCCTCCCCCTAATCAAACAAATTTTATCTATGGGGGCCTTAACTATGGCATCAAACACTATCAACAATAGGAGAGGGATGAAGAGCCCTTCTTAGAAGATGTCAACTACCTGTCTAATCCTGAATTTGCCTTAAAGTATCTTGATATTTGCAACTGACATGGTTATGGGTTAGGCTTGTATGAGCAAGGCATGCATGTCCTATTTCAACCCTAGTATCAAATGCCATATGATAATTCAGGATTGGGGCATCACCACCCCTTGCCTCTATATGTCCTCACAGATGGCCTAGAGTGCTTATACCTCAATTATAGGGATGAGTTGGTGCGATATCCCTTTGCCAACACCAATCCCGTCTACTCACTAGGAGACTACTTTCCTATGCCCTTGGGAGATGATGACCCACATCCTGATGGTATCCAATCTTACGAGAGAGGTGAAGGTTAGCATGCTCTTCCCCATAACAGTGAGGAAGAATATTCAGGGTCCCCTTATGAGTGGACATCAGACGATGAGTTGGACTATGGAGTCGCATTGATTAACTTTGATAGTTCTAATGGAGAGTACATGTGAGTCATCCCTTTAGATGATGGGGCATGTTCCCATTACATGATCCCATTTGGTGATAACTTCTACCTCGTGAGGAGAAAGATCACCCGTAGCCACATCGACCACCTCTGATCATTCCACCACCTCTGCAGCCACCTCCTCAGGTCTTGCGACATCTTGATTTCCATGAACACCACCAACCACATAGGGGAAATCATCCATTCATAAATATGATTTCAATAGATTTATTCGATCCCTTGTGAGATCCGAATAACCTATCAAAGTCATTGCACCTTGACTTATGGGTAATTGAATTTGATCGAGGAGATTCAAACCCCTTGCTCTTCGAGTATTGGCCTTGTGATGAGATGCTACAACTATTTCATTTCTCTTCAGGACCAACTCATGATGTCTTCCATGCTGAGGAGGAACCAAAGGTTCCCATTGATGATCTAAATCCAGCTGATAACATCCATTTGATCCCTACCCCACGAGTTGGAGGAGGGGTCGCATATGTCAATCAAGCCTACGATTTACAAATATATTGGCTCAGATCCTGAGATTCCACAATGTATCAAGCTAGGAAAAATTCTATCCCCCAAATAGCAAGTCGATTACATAGCCCTTCTCATAGAGAAGAAGGCAGCTTTTGCATGGTTTTACAAATACATGCTAGGACTGGATCTAAATCTAGTCATCCACAATCTGATGCCTGACCCCAAGGCCAAGCCTTTCAAGGAAAAGCTAAGAAATATGCATCCAATAGTGGCTGTAATGGTCAAATATGAGCTACAAAAGCTATTGGATGCCAAGTTTATCATTTTTGTAGACTATCCACCATGGTTGTCCAACATGGTTCTCATTAAGAAGCCTGACTGGAGGATTCGTATTTGCACTAATTTTTTAGACCTAAACAAAGCGAGTCCTAAGGATGATTTTTCTTTGCTGAGCATCGACACCCAGGTAGATGCCACAGTGGGCCATAAAATGTTATCCCTTATGGATGGTTTCTCTGGGTACAATTAGATTCGTATTAACCTAAAGGACCAGCTCAAAATGGCATTCATAATGCCTTGGGGAACATTTTGCTATAAGGTCATGCCTTTTAACCTTAAAAATACTAGTGCCACCTACCAGCGTTCCATGACCTACATCTTCCACAACTGCATGCATAAGATTCTAGAAGATTACATGGATGACTTACTGGATAAATATTTATTACACCGTGAGAATCTTGATGTCTTGCATAAATTCCTCGATCGCCTTATTGAGCATAACGTGATACTGAACCCCAAGAAGTGCATCTTCAGTGTCACATATAGAAAAATCTTGGGATTTATAGTTTCTATATGAGGCATCGAAGTGGACCCAACAAGGTCAAGGTCATCCTCGATATGCCTCCCTCGACTACCATAAAGCAGCTCTGAAGTCTATAGGGTAATATCGCATCCATAAAATACTTCAGAGCACAATTTTTGGACAAGTGTCGATCCATGAACAAGTTATTGCACAAGGGGGTCGTATTCCATTGGTATGACGAGTGTTAGGAGACCTTTGACGTAATAAAGTAGTACCTGGCTTCACCACCTATGTTGGCTCTACCTAGACCAGGAGTATCATTCCACTTATACATCTCAGCCACTGAGACCGCATTGGGTGCCATGTTAGCCCAAAATAATAAATTGCATAAAGGAATGGTCTACTGACTATCTTAATCGCATCTTGGTCAGCTATGAGATCAAGTATGCATACATTGATAATTTATGCCTAAAAATGGTTTTTTTTTTTTGGTATAAGGTAGAGGTGGTTATAAGGTCCACAAACCTTTTACAAAGTCAAAATGGGCTGGTTCTAGCATCAAGCCCGTATAATCAAAATATAAAATGGATCTTTCTAAGACTCACATTAAGCCATACTTAGAGTCCACAGTCCTATACTTGTCGCTTGACTATTCAGGATAAAACAAAAACCAAACAACACCTAGCACTTACTAACACTAGGTTGTTTTACTGTACACTTGTCACCTCCCGAGGCCCCAACAAATGGGATGCCTTTTCTCGCCTAATTCCATCCGTCGGATTACTCATCATCAGCCCCTCTCGATCTCCCCGATGCTCTAACGGGTTTGATCTTAGCTCTTCTCTAGCAGCCAACACCAATAGTTCTTGAGGGAATTTATCCTTCCAAATTTGCATCTCCCCAACAAAAACTGCAATATTTGCCATTAGATCTGTCGCCTGGTTCCCTTCTCTGAAGGTGTGTTGGATTCGGGCATTAACTAAATGATATTTATGAATCTTTGCTTCTAGGATAAGCTCCAATATGGTCCAGCTGGGGTCTTTATCCTCCTTAATTGCCTTGATTATATTAAGCGAATCCCCTTCAAAGATAACTTCCTTATAACCCTCAAGTATGGCAATTCTCATTGCTCGCATGCGAGCTCGGGCTTCGCAAAATGATTTGTTTGAGTTCCCAAAGGCTCTGCAAAGGCAAGGACCACTTTTCCTTCCTCATTTCTCAGAACTCCTCCTGCTCCTGCAGGCCCCGGATTTCCTTTAGCTGCCCCATCAAAATTAAACTTAACCCACTTTTGTGTGGGGGGTATCCACTTGACACCATCCCGTGGGTTGGTTGTAATGTCTAGGTCTGGAAGTTCCTCTCCCCAGTTCCGCAAAATCCTCCTTTCCCTTAGAGACATGGTCTCATTTTTGAAGAAGAAAGTTTTCCAATTTTCTTT
The DNA here is from genome assembly GCA_028583015.1 of Wollemia nobilis. NCBI lineage: Eukaryota > Viridiplantae > Streptophyta > Pinopsida > Araucariales > Araucariaceae > Wollemia > Wollemia nobilis. The sequence goes on along the minus strand of JAQPPZ010016858.1, from coordinate 5,564,452 downwards.
CAAAGCTCTGATTATTTTATTACTAGATAACCTGGGATCTTTCTTACGTCCTTTAAATACTCTCTTATTTCTCTCATTCCATATCCCCCATAAAAAATGGGGTAAGTTGAGCTTCCAGAGCCAAGTCAAAAGCTTTGCCCGAAGGGGGAAGCCCACTGTATGCAGAAGTTAGACATGCTATTTGGACAGACCCAATCTATATGAAATTTGGACAGGATCATTTGGAAGACTGTACAAGAAAAATCACAAGTTAAAAATATATGACTTACAGATTCTATTGCTTTCTCACACAAGATACATCGATTGATGAATTGGAAACCTCTCCTTTGCAGATTATCTATTGTCAGGATCTTATTTTGAACTGCCAACCAAAAGAAGAAAGCTATTTTTGGGGTTAAATTATTTAACCAAATAACAGAAGTCGGAGTCCAGCCATTGAATCCCGAGTGGATTAACTTATAGGCAGCTTTTACTGAATAGATCCCACTTGTAGTTTTGCCCCAAATCGCCTTGTCTCTTCCTTCCCCGGGAATGATCGGGAACACCCTTAAAGCATCATTGAGTTTGGTTAGGGCCACCTTCTCTTGCTCTGACAGATTATGAACTGTGATTTTCTTCCAAGAAGAAGTTTCATGTGCTACAACAATAAAATCCCCTACTTTTCCTCCCATTTCCTTCGAAAGTTTATGTTGGAGGACCTGAAGGTCTAAGTTATCTTTCAGAGGGGCCTCTTCCAACCACGGGTCTTTCCAAAATTCCACTTGTCTTCCATTACCAATTCTCCATCTGATGCCTTTCCTGACTACCTCCCGACATTTGAGCAAACAATTCCAAAAATAGGATCCTCTAGGGAGATTATCAGCTTTCAGGAAGTCCTGATTATTTCTGATATATTTTGCCTTAAGAAGTTTTACCCATCCCAATTGATCATTATTGATAAATCTCCATAACTGTTTGCCAATCAGAGCTTGATTCATTTCTTTCATTCTCTTTAACCCCAGGCCCCCTTGATCCTTGCTTGCACACACCTGATTCCATGCTACCAACGAAATTCTCTTTCTCTCCTCTGAACCTGACCACAAGAAGTTGCGCTGAATTAGCTCCAATGTAGCTCGGACCTTTGCAGGCATTCTAAATAGAGACATGCAGTAAATTGGAATGCTCTGTAAAGTATTTTGAACTAATAAGGCTTTTCCTGCGGAGCTGAGAAGGCTGCCCTTCCACCCTGCTAACTTTTTGGAGATCCTGTCAATGACTGAGTTCCACAAAGTAGCCTTCATTCTTCCTTCGAACATAGGCATGCCTAGATAAGTTCTTGGTAGAAGCTCCTTTCCACAACCGAAGAGGTTAGCTATTCTTTCCTCCCTCCCACCAGGCGTGTTAAAGAAATAGATGCTACTCTTCTTATAGTTTATGTATTGTCCTGCTTCTGTCTCATACTTGGTTAGAATTCTCTTCAACTTCCTAGCTTGAGGCACCGAGGCTTTGGACACAATGATTGTATCATCCACAAACTATTGGTGAGACACTGGCTCAGCTGTTGAGGCTGGTTTAAAACCTTCCAATTGACCATCTGCCACCGCTGCTGAAATGTTCCTACCCAATGCTTCCGCTAAAATAATAAACAAGTATGGAGACAAAGGATCTCCTTGTCGCAACCCCCTTTCAATCTTAAAGTAACCGGAGGGTGACCCATTCACCATGACATAAAATCTTGTAGTAGAGATACAATTAAAAATCAACTTAATCCACTGGGGACAGAAACCAAACTTACCCAAAATCTTGGTGAGGAACCGCCATGAGACCCGGTCGTAGGCTTTATTCATATCAAGCTTTAGTAACATACCCGCTTCCTTACTAGTCACCATTGAATGAATAACCTCATGAATTGTGATGATACCATCCAATATTTGTCGCCCTTTCACAAAGCCACCTTGGTTCATATCAATGATGAAAGGAAGGATAACCTTCAACCTATTGGCGATTGTTTTTGTGAGAATCTTCATCAGAGTGTTACATAAAGTGATAGGGCGAAAACTGGAAAATTCCATTGCTCCCACTAGTTTAGGGATGAGGACTAAAAAATTAGCATTAACTCCTTCTGGGATTTCCATGTCCTTTTGAGCCTCAATTATAGATTCCACTACATCATTGCCTAGGATATCCCAAAACTTCTGGAAGAAGGCTGCAGGGAAGCCATCCGGTCCTGGGGAGCTGTTACCATCCATGTCAAAAATGACCTTCTTGATTTCCTCCTTTGTGAAAGGACTAAGTAAGAATCCATTAAGATTATCAGTTACGAGGGGTGGAATTGCTGCCAACAGAGAGTACTCTTCTTCAATAGACGGATTTACATCTTCTAGCAATGATTTAAAGTACTCAACTGCTTCCCTCCTTATGTCTTCCATATCTTTGGTGTTAGACCCATCGGCCATCTTGATCTCCTTAATTTTGTTAGTACTCCTGTGGCGAAGAGTAGAGACATGGAAGAACTTTGTATTTCTGTCACCCTCCTTTAACCAACGCAATCTGGATTTTTGCCTCCAAAAGGTTTCTTCAAATCCTAGCATCGTGTGGTATTCGGCTAATGACTCCCTCTCCCGGTTTCTCAGATCCTCTGTAAGCTACTCTGACTTCATCTTCTCCTGTAGTTCATTGATCTTGTCTTTTAGTTCTGCCTTTTTAACAAAAATATTGCCAAAGGAAGTTTTGTTCCACTCTCTAATGTTAGCCTTCACATTCCTTAGTTTACATGCCACTTGGGCCAGTTTCGAACCATTATACTTTTTGTCCCACCATTGGGCAACCAGATCCTTGAGATCCTGATGTTGGAACCACATAAGTTCGAATCGAAAGGGTCTGATGTATATTTTCTTAGAGTCCTCCCCTGTTTCCCACAAAATTGGGTTGTGATCAGACCCGATTCTTGGGAGTGCCGTAAATGAACCTAAAAATGGTTTTCACCATTAAGAAGCTATGATATTACATGCTTATCCATACCACGTATGTGGTATCTAAATAAAATCCATTGTGATACATGATGAGCCACACTTATCATAATATTCACACAATAAAATGGATCATGTTGTTGACATAGTTTGACCTAGAATTAATTGGACAAAAATCAATTAAAGGTCATGTCATCACCGATCAACTCACAGAGGGTCCTCTCCAGGATGATCAACCTCTTAGCATGGAGCTTCTCAATGATGGCGTCTTCCAAATATCAAAATTGCCTAATTCTGATGAGCCTAAGCCGCAGGAAGAGATGACTCTATTTTTTGATGGCTCCAAATGCAAGCAAGGGGTGGCGCAGGGATCATGTTTTTCACACCACATGGGGCTCCGATATCCCTGTCATTTAAACTTGATTTCCTATGCACCAATAACTATGTTGATTATGAAGCCCTACTCATAGGTCTTTAAATGGCTATCACCATGAAAATCACCAAGCTTAATATTTTTTATGACTCCTTGCTCATTGTTAACCAGGTCAAAGGGATCTACCAATGCAAGTGTCTGGTTCTGCAAGCCTATAAAGCCCTTGTGGATAAATTCCTAGAAAATTTTGAATGGTATGACATCGAGGCTCTCCCTTGATCATCTAATAATTTTATAGATGCAATGGTCTCCCTAGGATCCTTGATCCCGCAAAACCCTATTGATGAGATGACAATAATTCAGGTCAAATTGCTCTCGTAGTCTACGATTGAATGTGAGAACACTCAGGCCACGTTGGAAGTCCACTTGATTCAAATTGAACCTCATCAAGAGATATTCTCGCACATTCGTAAATGCTTTAATCATGCCGATTGGGGGACTTTGTTCCCTCAAGCCCCTTTTGATAGTAGTACAATGCTATTCTTACAAGTTCTTTCCCACTCAGCATTTGCTCGGTATGAATTTCAAGAGGGATATGCAGTTCACGTGCTTGAGGCTTCCTCACAATAGGACTGGTCCACACAAGTCAAGGAGTATTTAAATCTGGGTAATCTCTCTCCTAGATTGTTGCACATCACAAAAAGAACATTCAAATGAAAGGTGACAAAATATGTCTTACTAGGAGACATTTTGTATATTTTGAGCTATGATGGGATCCTCCTTCATTGCTTAGAACATCAAGAGTCATATTGGGCAATTTCCCAAGCACACGATGGTACATGCGATGGCCATTTTAGCGACATGGTCATCGTAAAGCACATTATTTGCATGGACTATTATTGGCCAACTTTAGAGTAAGATTATTGCACATATGTGAAGAAGTGTGTAAAATGTCAGTATCATGCTAACTTAACACACGTACCTTCTCAGGCCTTACAACTGATCCAATTGGCTTGGTCATTTTTGCAATGGGGGTTGGATTTAATTGGGAAAATATCCCCTGCATCCTTGAGCTATCACACATTTATCATTATGGCTACTGAGTATTTTACAAAGTGGGTGGAAGCGATCCCCCTTACCACTACGAATAACATTGCATCACGGAGTTCATATTGCATAATATCATTTGTCATTTTGGTATTCCATCCAAGATCATTTTGGATAATGGGACATCGTTCAAGAATAAGGATGTGCGTGCTTTAATAGCAAAGTATAATATCCAGCACAACTTTTCAATGCCCTACTACCCACAAGCAAATGGGTAAGTAGAGGCTTCCAACAAAATATTGATTACCATTCTTAAGAAGATTGTTAAAGATAATCACACTGATTGGCACATGTAAATATCCCTTGCTCTATGGGACTATCACACTAGCATTCGAACGCCCACTAGGGCTACTCAATTTTCACTAGTATATGGCACCAAGGCAGTCATGACTCTAGAGCTAGAAGTCCCATAGCTATGCATATCCATGCAGGATTTTATCGATGATGACACCGTGCAGTAGGCTCACCTAGATCAGCTTACATTGCTTTATGGATGCCGCATTAATGCTCTTGTGCACTTACACATCTATCAAGAGCAACTTAAGAGAGCCTAAAATATGAAATTCCATCTTAGATATTTTTAGGTTGGTGACCTCATTCTAAAAGAAAACCAACATAATTCTAATTTTCCACCCCATATTAGGGATAAGTTTGTGGCAAACTGGTTAGGTCATTTTATCATTACTAATCAAATCAGACCCAAAACTTATCATCTAGCCTCCCTTGAAGGAACCGAGGATCCTAAACCCCTAAAAATCCTTCATTTGTGACCGATCCATACCTAGAGTGTTGTGGCTCAACCTAAAATGTTCCTAGGCAGTCTATGATCATCTAGGTCACCCCAAAATGCTCCAAGGGTGTATACAACCCTCTTGGCCAACCTAAAATGCTCCTAGGTGGTTGACGACCATCTAGGTCACCCCAAAATGCTCCAAGGGTTCCTATAACCCGCTTGGTCAAACCTAAAATGCTCCTAGGTGGTCTATGACCGTCTAGGTCACCCCAAAATGCTCCAAGGGTGCCTTTAACCCGCTTGGTCAACTCAAAATACTCTTAGGCGGTCTATGATGAGCAAGGTGCAGCCAAAAGTATTGTCATTGTTGTCAACACAGATAGATAGATCGGTTGATGCAGTGGATAGAAAGTTTAGAAGCCATTCTGATACAGTGGACAGGAGTTCAGAGGTCATACAGAGCATGCACAGTGAATTTCCAAGAAGACCGAAGTGGCCCATAGGCAAAAGCTCAAAGAAAAAGACAAGTAAGAAAATTGTCGCGATATCGCGACATGTTGAGCAAGCATGAGAAACTGTTGTGATATCGCGACATGTTAGAAGAGAGAGAAAGCACAAGGAAAACTGTCATGATTTTGCGACATGTTGGAAGAGAGAGAAAGCGCAAGAAAAATTGTCATGATTTCGTGACATGTTGGAAGCAAAGAAGGCAAGTAAGAAAACTGTCGCAATTTCGTGACATGTTCGAAGAAGCAGCGCATACAGGAAAAATTGTCATGATTTTGTGACATGTTCGATGAGAAGGCACATGCAAGAAAACTGTCATGATTTCACGACATGTTCGATGAGAAGGCACATGCAAGAAAACTATTGCAATTTTGTGACATGTTCGAAGAAGCAGCGCATACAGGAAAAATTGTCATTATTTCGTGACATGTTCGGAGAGAAGGCGCAAGCAAAGAAAACTGTCATGATTTCGTGACATGTTCGAAGAAAAGGCGCAAGCAAAGAAAACTATCGCAATTTCGTGACATGTTCGGGGAGAAGGAGCTCGCAAAAAAAAGTGTCACGATTTTGCGACAATTTGCAAGAGAGACAGTACGAACGAAAATGTGTCACGATTTTGCGAAAGGTTCAAGAGAAAGAGCTCGTAAAGAAAGTGTCACGATTTCACGACAATTTGCAAGAGAGACAGTAGGGACAAAAATGTGTCACGATTTTGTGACAAGTTCGAGAGAAAGAGCTCACAAAGAAAAGTGTCACGATTTTGCGACACTTTGCAAGAGAGATAGTACGGACAAAAATGTGTCACAATTTCATGACAGGTTCGAAGAGAAAGATCTTGCAAGAAAAAGTGTCGCGATATCATGACATGTTGGGTTTTCACGACCCAAAGAGGAGAGATAGAGTAAAGAGGCGGAAAGTGTCGCAATTTCATGACATGTCATGTTTTCGCAGGTGCAAGCCGAGAAAAGGACAAAGAGACAGAAAGTGTCGCGATTTCACGACATGTCATGTTTTCGTAGGTACAAGCCGAGAAAAGGACAAAGAGGCGGAAAGTGTCATGATTTCACGACATGTCATGTTTTCGCAAGTGCAAGCCGAGAAAAGGACAAAGAGGTGAAAAGTGTCACGATTTCATGACATGTCATGTTTTCACAGGTGCAATCCAAGAAAAGGACAAAGAAGCGAAAAGTGTCACGATTTCACATGTCATGTTTTCGCAGGTGCAAGCCGATAAAAGGACAAAGAGGTAAAAAGTGTCACGATTTCACGACATGTCATGTTTTCGTGGGTGCAAGCTAAGAAGAGGACAAGAAGGCAGAAAGTGTCACGATATCATGACATGTCATGTTTTCACGGGTAAAAGGCGAGAAGAGTACAAAGAGACAGAAGTGTCATGATTTCACGATAGGTCGCAACAACACGATTACGGACAGTTAACTGAAGTAGAACGACGATTATGAGGGCATTGCAGAGGAAAATCATGCACCCAATATAAGAAGAGTCAACTGAAGTTAGTGCGATAGTTACAGGGGCAGTTATAGATAGAAATCATGCAAGCTAAAATAAGCATAGTGCATTAAAGACATAATGGCAGTTACAAGGCCCGTAAAGTAGTGTAACCGTCAAGCGGCAGTTATACTGAAAGTCCCACACAAGAAACAGAGCTATTAATAGAATGCATGTACAAATTACTATGTGATAAAGGAGTTACTTTCATAAGTGTCTATTAATAGGGTGCATGCGGGATTATGGAAGTTACAGAAGACTTAGGGTTTCAAGATGAAAATATTGTTATAAAAGGGTAGTTGTATGCAGAAGAAAAAGTTTGGCTCAGAATTGAAAAGAGTGTCGCCATAAAGAGGGAAGGTGCCACTATTAAAAGAATAAATGTGCTAAGAAAATTAGGTTGTTAGTGTGTGTTGTAAGAGTGCGTTGAGCTCTATATGGGGAAAAATAGCAGCGTGTTGCCGAGCAGAGGAAAATTGCTGCAAAAAAGGATGTATAGAAAGCACGGCTGAAATAGAGTAGCTGAGAGAGTGCAGCAGAGTGAGAGCAGCTGTCAGTGCGTAGAATGAATATGTGTTTCCTGAATTGAAAGAGAGGTTGGGTGAGCAATAGACCAGTGAGGGTATTATAAAAGTGAAGGCATATTTATGTCAATCTAAGATTCAAAATAGAAATCCAAGTTGGTCGTTGGAATCAGGGGTTGGTGCTCCTTCCAGTTGGTACTGGTAAATTAGGGGTTGGTGCTCCTTCCTGTGGATGCTGGTACATTGATTGTAAAGTTGGTGCTTTGCAAAGGCTGGATTTGGATGGGAGTCCAAGTAGTCTATTTTTGAGGAGTAGCCAAAACTGGTGAACCTCGTTACATCTTGTATTATGTGATGCTCTCTTGTGATACTTGCTATTTTTGGCTTTAAGCTTTCATTTTCATATTAAGAGTTGTAGATTTAAAATTAAATAGTTACACTGATTCACCCCCCCCTCTCAGTGCCATTGTAAGACTAACAATTAGTATCAGAGCCAAGTTCCCAATTCAGGCTAACTCAGTTAGGGTTGATCTTGGATTAGTACGCAATGGGTAAGAAGAATAGATCCTCCTCCAAAAATGCATCTCAGTCAGTTTCAGTTCCTGTGGAAGAGAAAACTGAACTGGAAAAGGTAGAAGGAATGATTTTTGAAGAATGTGATGAAAACCTTGAGGTTGAGGCTAAAGTAAATCTAAGAGGTGAGTTGATCGCTGCACTTGAAGAGTTGAGTATAGAGAGGAAAAAGAACAAAAGAATGTCCAAGAAGTTAGAAGAATATGGGGATGAGATTGAAGATCTCTTCCTACAAGTTCACAAGGCCAAGAAAATAGAAGATGCCTTGAAAACACACCTGGATGATGAAGACGATGAATGCAACAAACGTGAAGAGAAATCTAACAAAGTTATTGTTGATCTAAAACTGCAAGTAGAAGAGTCCAAAAGAATTGAAGAAATTCTCAAGTCATAGATCAATGAGAAAGAGACTGTTTGCCGCCAACAAGAAGAAGAGATTTTTCATTGAAGAAACAAATAGAGGATGCCAATATAAATCTCAAATTTGAGAAGAGCACGGAGTTACTAGATACAATGATAAAGCAACAAAGAAGCTCCACGGCTAAGTTTGGTCTTGGATATGAAGCTGAACAACCTTCATCTTCCAAAAATGCAGAGAAGAAGAAGCACACTGCTGAAGGATCGAAGCAAGAAAAGTTTGAAGCTGAATCTTCAAAAGAAAGAAAATATCAAAGGAGATCTACAGCAAAGCAATCATAGCAAAAGAGGTTCTATCACTCTCACTCTACTCATAATAATGCTTTTAATGGCTATTGTTTTAAATGCATCCGTTATGGTCACAAGGCAATTTATTGTGGATAGAATAATAGATCAAAGAGTTATGCTGATAAAAATGCATTTATTTTTTTGAGTAAACACCATGTGCAATGTTTTAATTGTAATGGCCATGGCACATTGCAAGGTTTTTTCCAAGCACTTCTGTATCTAATCTAAGGCAAGACCGTAAATTTCATCAGACATAAAGAATGTAATACAGACAGAGAAGAAATCATGTGTATCAAAGAAAGGAAAATAATCATCCATCAAGGATGCACAAGAGACAACCACCCAAGAGAAATTTTCAAGTTTACAAAAAGCTTCAAAACTATGATGCAGTTGAGAAACTCAAGCCCAAGTTCAAGAAATGTTGGAGAAAGAAAGAAGAGAGGAAATCGTGTCTCCTTGGACTAAATGAGGTTACTCCTCTATTGCATTAAGCAGCTCCAGGTAGCACATCCTCAGGGGGAGCAATGTTAAAGTTTTATTTTAATTCTCCTATGTATTTGTGTGGTTATCTGAGGATGAAAGGAAAGTAGTCGGGGAGTTGTTGTATAGTTGTCAAAGTGTGTTTTTTGTTCATATAGTTGTTTGTGGTAGTGCCTTGAAGGGTGGTGATTAAATTGAGAGTTGTCTTTATTGGTAGTATTGTTGTATGTCATTGTTGTACTGGTGATGGTTCTTACTGCCACTATCAAAAGTTAAGGATTATAATAGTTTAGATGATTTGGTTGGTTTTGTGGTACTGTGTTTGATGCTTGCACAGAGTTGGCAGTAAAATTGCAGTGTTGGTACAGTGTTGGAAAAAAGTTGGTACAAGTGTGAGTCACTTGTCAATTTTGTTGACAGATGCGAAATCAGTGTGTTGAATGGGAAGATTGAAGAAGAGGTTTATAATGAGAAGCCATATGATTTCTATCCTGGTGATGAATGGTTGAGTTGCTTTCATAGAGGTTGTTTTGATCAAGTTAATGCTTTAATTGATACATGATTTGGGCTTACTCCATTGAGATTGATTTGAGCAAGTTATTCTTTGCATTGGTGATATATGTTGGTGGTTGTTTTGTTCAAATACCTTTGGAAGGAAAAGGATGTCTACTAGTTTCCTTTTCTTGTAGTGATTGGTTGAATGCTTCAAGGTTAATCTTGAGTTGAATGATGTTGGTTAAACCTTGTCTATAAGCATTGTTGTTAAAGCCCTAATTGGTTGATAAAAGATATTGTTTGTGAAAAGAACATGAGTATCATTGTTATATGAGTTATTGCATGGTTGGAAATTGTTGGGTTGTGTTTCATGTTCTTGAGAAAAGTATACTACATCTATCTTATTCTTTTGAGATTGATATTGAGTTGAGATTGAGATTGGGAGTTAAGTATAGAACATATTGAGTCTCTAAAAATTCTCTTTATGCTTCTATGAGGTTGATGAATCACATTGTATCTCTAACAATTCTCTTTGTGGGTTCATGCTAAGCAAGTTTTTCTTGATGAACTTGTGAGCTGATTTGAGGACAATGCTGGGACAGATTTCCAGATGCAGATTTGGGTAGGATGTGTAGATGATAGAAAGAGTACCAGTGGAGGTACATTCTATTGTGGAGATAGTTTGGTCGCGTGGAACAGTAAGAAACAAGAGTCAGTTTTCTTATCCACAGCAGAAGCAGAATATATGGCAGCGACAACATGATGCACGCAGAATCTGATTATGCATTCTTGCACAAAACATATTGCTATCCGGTATCACTTTTTGAAGGAGGAGCTTGCTTGATTGTACAAGAAGAAGAAAATTGGTTGTGGCTGGGTGGATTGAGGTAGTCTGCTGGATTCTCACTGTAGAGAAATACAAACAGTTGTCAGTAGGTTCAAGCTTGTTGAGAATATCCAGGATGTATATGCAGATGCTGCTTGTATTACAAAACAAAAAATTGGATATATATACGATCAGTGTATGCCTTCTCTAAAAGTGGACAAGTTTGAGATTGCAGAGCAACAGAGGGTTGAGGCTCAGAAGACAACGTGAACTGAAGTGGTCACATATTCCCAAGAATAGTCTAAGAATTGACTAGCTATCGGGATCAAATTCTCAGGGGGAGCATTTATGTGTTTGTTTATCTTTTTGCTCATATATGTGGTTTTTGCTAACTGTAATAATTTTTGCCTGAGCATTTATTGCATGGACTCAGGGGAGTTTGCAGCTGCCCTTTGGTATTATTGTCAAAGGGGGAGAAGAGTTACAGGTAATTGCACGTGTGTTGACAACAATTCCAAAGGGGGAGATTGATGAGCAAGGTGCAGCCAAATGTATTGTCATTGTTGTCAACACAGACAGATAGATCGGTTGATGCAGTGGATAGAAAGTTTAGAATCCATTCTAATACAGTGGACAGGAGTTCAGAGGTCATACAGAGCATGCACAGTGAATTTCTAAGAAGACCGAAGTGGCCCATAGACAAAAGCTCAAAGAAAAAGACAAGTAAGAAAATTGTCACGATATCGTGACATGTTGAGCAAGCATGAGAAACTGTCATGATATCGTGACATGTTAGAAGAGAGAGAAAGCACAAGGAAAACTATCATGATTTTGCGACATGTTGGAAGAGAGAGAAAGCGCAAGAAAAACTATCACGATTTCGTGACATGTTGGAAGCAAAGAAGGCAAGTAAGAAAACTGTCATGATTTCATGACATGTTCGAAGAAGTAGCGCATATAGGAAAAACTATCACAATTTTGTGACATGTTCGATGAGAAGGCACATGCAAGAAAACTGTCGCAATTTCGTGACATGTTCGATGAGAAGGCACATGCAAGAAAATTGTCGCGATTTCATGACATGTTCGGAGAGAAGGCGCAAGCAAAGAAAACTATCACGATTTCGTGACATGTTCGGAGAAAAGGCGCAAGCAAAGAAAACTGTCGTGATTTCACGACATGTTCAGGGAGAAGGAGCTCGCAAAGAAAAGTGTCACGATTTCATGACAATTTGCAAGAGAGACAGTACGGACGAAAATGTGTTGCTATTTCGTGATAGGTTCAAGAGAAAGAGCTCGTAAAGAACAGTGTCGTGATTTCACGACAATTTGCAAGAGAGATAGTACGGATGAAAATGTGTCACGATTTCACGACAGGTTCGAGAGAAAGAGCTCACAAAGAAAAGTGTCACGATTTCACAACAATTTGCAAGAGAGATAGTACGGATGAAAATGTGTCATGATTTCACGACAGGTTCAAAGATAAAGAGCTTGCAAGAAAAAGTGTCGCGATATCGTGACATGTCGAGTTTTCATGACCCGAAGAGGAGAGATAGAGTAAAGAGGCAGAAAGTGTCACGATTTTGTGACATGTCATGTTTTCACAGGTGCAAGCCGAGAAAAGGACAAAGACGCAAAAAGTGTCACGATTTCGTGACATGTCATGTTTTTGCAGGTACAAGCCGAGAAAAGGACAAAGAGGCGAAAAGTGTCACGATTTCACGACATGTCATGTTTTCGTAGGTGCAAGCCGAGAAAATGACAAAGAGGCAGAAAGTGTCACGATTTCGTGACATGTCATGTTTTTGCGGGTGCAAGCCGAGAAAAGGACAAAGAGGCAAAAAGTGTCACGATTTCGTGACATGTCATGTTTTCGCAGGTGCAAGCCGAGAAAAGGACAAAGAGGCAAAAAGTGTCACGATTTCATGACATGTCATGTTTTCACGGGTGCAAGCTAAGAAGAGGACAAGAAGGCAGAAAGTGTCGCGATATCGTGACATGTCATGTTTTCACGGGTAAAATGTGAGAAGAGTACAAAGAGACAGAAGTGTCATGATTTCACGACAGGTCACAATAGCATGATTACGAACAGTTAACTGAAGTAGAACGACAGTTACAGGGGCAGTTGCAGAGGAAAATCATGCACCCAATATAAGAAGAGTCAACTGAAGTTAGTGCAACAGTTATAGGGGCAGTTATAGATAGAAATCATGCAAGCTAAAATAAGCACAGTATATTAAAGATAGAATGCCAGTTACAGGGCCCGTAAAGCAGTGTAATTGTCGAGTGGCAGTTATACTGAAAGTCCCACACAAGAAACAGAGCTATTAATAAAATGCATGTACAAATTACTGTGTTATAAAGGAGTTACTTTCAGAAGTGTCTATTAATAGGGTGCATGCAGGATTATGGAAGTTACAGAAGACTTAGGGTTTCAAGATGAAAATATTGTTATAAAAGGGCAGTTGCGTGCAGAAGAAAAAGTTCGACTCAGAATTGAAAAGAGTGCCGCCATAAATAGGGAAGGTGTCGTTGTTAAAATAATAAATGTGCTGAGAAAAGTAGGTTATTAGTGTGTGTTGTAAGAGTGCGTTGAGCTCTGTACGGGGAAAAACAGTAGCGTGTTGCTGAGCAGAGGAAAAGTGCTATGAAAAAGGATGTATAGAAAGCACGGCTGAAATAGAGCAGCTGAGAGAGTGCAGCAGAGTGAGAGCGGCTATCAGTGTGTGGAAGGAATATGTGTTTCCTAAATTGAAAGAGAGGTTGGGTGAGCAATAGACCAGTGATGGTCTTGTAAAAGTGAAGGCATATTTATGTCAATATAAGATTCAAAATAGAAATCCAAGTTGGTGCTTGGAATCAGGGGTTGGTGCTCCTTCTAGTTGGTATTGGTAAATTAGGGGTTGGTGCTCCTTCCAGTGGGTGCTGGTAAATTGATTGTAAATTTGGTGCTTTGCAAAGGCTAGATTTGGATGGGAGTCCAAGCAGTCTATTTTTGAGGAGTAGCCAAAACTAGTGAACCTCGTTACATCTTGTGTTATGTGATGCTCTCTTGTGATACTTGTTGTTTCTGGTTTTAAGCTTTCATTTTTAGATTTAAGAGTTGTAGATTTGAAATTAAATAGCTACACTGATTCACCCCCCCTCTCAGTGCCATTGTAAGACTAACAGTCTATGACCTTCTAGGTCACCTCAAAATCCCAAAAGGCACCCATAAGCCCTTTGGTCACCCCAAATGCCCCAATGACCCCCAATAAGCCCGTTTGTCACATGTACATATATATCAATCAAAAATACAAAAATATTGCATCGCGTTGCATCTTCAAAATCATCAAAACAACAAAAATACAAAAGTATCATATTGCATTTCATTACATCGTATCTCGTTGCATTATCAAAATCCTTTGCATTAGGTACACTCATTATTGCCCTTTGCACTATAGAGTTGCTCATACGTGTCTAGCACTAAGACTGTACATCCTGCATCCGTCTAAAAAAACTAAAAACAAAAACAATTATGTCAAAATCATTATCCGCATCATTTCAGTTTTCCACTTATCATGTTTACCTACATTTTACATTGGTCATAACAGTTCCTGTCTTCCGTCACATAGTCAGTTGTTCTAGAATGTTTTTACAAGTTTTAGCCACTCAACCATCTCTAGTTTTCTTTTTAGATTTTGTAGAAAGCTATCATGATTTTGAGGAGGTAGAGTCTTTCTTAGATTATACCTTATATACAACAAATCCCAACACATTTACACATTAATAAATTCAATTTTTGCACAAGGAAAAATGAAACCCACAAAGTGATCTAGATTTATTTAAGCGAAAATGTTATCCTGCTCATCCCCCTGTGTGAATGGTTCAAGAATATTGATAATTGGCAAAAGGACAAGCTCTCCCCTACCCAATTCCCCAAAATAAATAGTGGTTTTCACCACTATAAAAAATCCTAATTCCCTAAATCCCAAAAGTTCAAAAATCAAAATCCTCACAAAGCAAAAATCAAAAGTAAAATAAACAGTGGTCATCACCACTCCCCAAATCCCTTGCTCAAAGAAAAAAAAATACAAAATAAATAGTGATTATAATCACTACACATGAGCAAGTATCCCAATAAAATTGAAGAAAAGAAGGGAGTTGAACTTGAATCCCTAGAATTCTTAGCATTTATAAAGGCATAAGGTGATCCTCATTATAGGTTTTATGGATAGCCTATCTGGCAATGGTGGTATCCTTATGTATGACGATATGTTTGTCACATTAGCTTTTTGTGTGTGTGCAAACCAATGTTTGCATGTGGATGAGCTAGCTTTTGGTAGCCTATACTACCTAATGGTCTAATCCTACTATGTACAAAACCTAGGATCGTGACATTCATAGGGTGATCCTCATTACAGGTTTGGTGGATAGCCTATTTGGCAATGGTGGTATCTTTATGTGTATCACAGGAATGAACTCACTTGCACACACAGGGATATGAAGTATATTGGTTGTCCTCGTAGATTCATACCTTGTCAAAAGTCTTGCATAGTCAGTATACAACCTTTGATCAAGTTAGCTTGAGTGTTTGAGTCTCACGAAAACCTCATTTACATTCTCTAAATATCTCATTTCACTTATTCCATTTTATCATATTGTAATAATACATTTCCATATATCCATTCCAAAAAAAAAATGATACAGAAAAAGAAGAAACAAAAGGAATTACTGTGTTTTATACAGTCTATGGTGCTAACATAGTGTGTCAAATCCTTAGTCATAATTCATTTTATCAATCAATAAAATTACCCATATCACTGTGCATCCATGCATATAGATAGCAAGCAAACTCAAACTACATCCATATCTGCATACATGGTAAGCATCAATCAAAATTGCATCACATCAAATCATAAAAGCATACATATGCATACATGGTAAAGCATCCATCAACACTATAGCAAATCACATAATAGTATCCATCTACATCCATCATTAGCATTTAACATACCATCATAAATCAAATACATACATTACATCCATCTCATAAAACAATAATGGAGACATATGATGACCATAACAAAATCTCATCTATATATGGGACAAAAATATACATCATAGTTTACAAAAATTCCCATGGGATACAATAAAGTGGGTCCTCAGACCTCACAAATACCAAAAATCCAAACCCAAAAAAAATCCCAAGTCTCCATCACCATGATCATGTAGTACCGGTGCTATGACTCGCACTACCACCCATAGTCTGAGTTCGCTATGATCCCCATGTCTACTGCCACCAGCCCTATCAGTACTTCACCTAGAAAAAGACTACACTATCTCACTCTATCGATTATGGTGTGATCCACTAGTCTCCCCATCATTAGGAAGATGCTATCCAAGGTGCACAAACTCCATACACAACTTATACACATAACATGCCTCTGCTGCACTCATTCCTGGTACATCTCCACCATTGACTACAATCATAGCACCTTTACCTATAGCCTCTCTACCTCCCCATTGATGGATCCCTCCTACCTAGGACCTTATGCTCTTAGTTTTACCTACAAGGAGGATATCTTGACTTGGTCCTCATGTGCCTGTGCCCGAATGAGATCCCTCTCCTATCTAACCCTACCCATCTTAGCCTATAGCTCTAGATATCGGTCACCTTGTGAACCCTACTGCACTTATGGCCCCTTATCCTCAGCATCCCCATCATTATCCTCATCTTCTAAGTCTAGAAGATCTACCTACTCATCTGTCTATTGGTGATGCCCATGTGGCTCACCCATCTCTGCCTAGTCATCCTCTGGGACATCCTCCATCACCTCATCTACTACCCTAGCCACCTCATCCCCTAGGGCCCCTACACCTTGCTACTAGTGCATCACCTACCATTATTCGTACTCCTCTATCATCTCAGTGGCATCCATGTCTAGAACATCTATGATAGGGTCTTACTCCTCTCCCACCTCCTCCACTACTGGCCATTCTAGTATCCTCTCATCCTCATGGTACCGATATACTATTTGATCCTCAGGAAACCCCTACCATAGCCTAAACTATTGCATAACCTAAGAAAAATGGAATTACTCCCACTCAGTCCCATGCATCACAATAAACCATCTACCCTACCTCACCCACTAGAGCTACTCTCCAACATCTACCCAATTCAGAAAGTCCTTGTATGGTCACCATATCACCTACCCTGGCATCAATCATGAGAAATCATTAGCATAGTGATCCACATCATCTATGTGGCAATTACTCTACCCTATCTCTTGCGCCCTCTATCATTGAATACCATATCCTATCTTCCTATCTACTATATATGCCTGAGTCATCCATAGTAGTCCATGTGGTCACCCCACATGCCATCCCCATCATTACAATAATAAGTTGCACCCCAATCCCTTTTTCCAATGATAGAGGATCCCATACAGCTCATCGTAGAGCTATGCCAGTAGGGTAGTCCCCCAAGCCATCACCAAAGGCTCCTCCTTGGTGCACCCCGTCAAGGAGTACACCAACTCCAGCAAGTTCCAAGGGAACTTGGCTCCTGAGGAATTAGGGAGGAGCATATTGGAGATGAGGGTCATCAGTAGTGCATGCCTCATCCCTAAAACACCCTCCTCATTCCATAACCCCACCAATATCCCTCCATTCTAGTATTCTAACTCTATCACATTTGCATCCTCACCAAAGTACCTCATCAACACCGCACCTCTCAGGTCATAGTGTGTAGAATGAATAGGTTGCCCCTCTATAGGAATTTGTAAAACCTTGTAGATGTCCTCTAGCATCACCGTCATCTCCCTCATTGGTAGGTGGAAGGTGTTGGTGCACGAGTCCCACAAGATAATAAGAGCGGTCAAATACACTCGATCACCTATCACAGGCTCCAACTGGGTCACCTGCTTGAGCCCCATGGTGTCAAGCCACTCCCAATTAACCTCGATCAAGGCATCTCGAGTGGTCTCGAAGAGCTTAGGTTTTCAGTACCAACTCTTCACCACCTAATAACGATAGGAAAATTAATAAGTAGGCATTAATTATGCTCCAATATGACCTCCAAAATGCCCAAAAAAAATGCACAACTAATCTATTAAAGCAATCTAATTGCACAAAAACATAAACAAAATATAAAAATTAAAAATTTGGCATATTCCCTTTACATTAGGTTTAATTACCTGTCTCATAATGTGATATACCTAAAACAAAATACAAAAATAAAAAATTCCGATATATTCCATCTATATTAGGTTTAATTACCTATCATGTAATGTGATATACCTCAAAACAAACAAGTCAAAAATATTATGTATTCCAATTAAATTAGGGTTAATTATCTATTATGAACAAATCAAGTCAAAAGTAAAATAATAGTGCACTTTTCAAATGAGAATATCAAGGTTGTCGAGTCAGCATATACCTGCCCAACATCGGCTCCTCCGCTGGATACCTCCACTTCTCACTCATGGTACTCGTAGGATGATTTTAGCAATGCTTCACTATGAAAAATTGCTCTCCTCCTCCTCACCTCTCAAATTTCCAAAGAAAACATGCAATAATGAGCCCAAAACTTACATTTTTGGTTTATATAAGCTTATCGTGGGTGTGTTCATTATAGGGTGGGGTGAATGCACTTTCGGCCATTTTTCCCACCCTAAGACAAATACCGAATTTGCATTCATCCCACCCTAAGATGAACACAATTTTTTTAAATCAAAACAACTTCAAAAGCACTAAAATGGGTCCAAAAACCCATAAAAAACAAGTCAAATTTAATGGAATTCATGTAGGGTCAAGATGGAATGCAAACTTCTCATGGATGCATGGAAAAGTTACTACTTCACTCCCCAAGAAGGCCATTGTGGCCATACCACCACATGGGAATGAAGTTTTCAACTCTTTGCTTCCAAGAAACCTCCATAGCATCATCAAAATACTTTCAAAATTGTGACATTTTCCAATGGGTACAACTAAAGGTAACCTTAACAAAAGACCTCCGGTTCAAGTGACTCATCATATTTCTCACTGGTCATTCCCTCATTGACTCATGGCTTGAGTGGGTAGCCATACTCAGTTCAAAATCAACAAACACACACTCAATCAGGAAAGTTGTGTTTGTTCAATGAATCATTGACAAAGACAATCACGCCCCTTCTTGGGGTAGCAAATGAGCACAAATTTCAAAATTAGATTGCCTGGAATTTTAGAAGCATGAAGGATTCATAGGCCTCACCTCTTCATATCAAAAAAATTTCCAAGCTCAAGCAAGTTCCATAGCTCGCTAGAAGCAATGATTCAATAATGCATGCTCTTTCCAAGATTGGAACATCTAAAGTTGGTTAGGTTATTGAGTAACCCTAATAATTGAACATTTTAGTCATCTATTTTTGCTCGGTGTTGTGCTACACACAATGCATCCCAAAAATGGGAATCTATAGACACTAAAATATGGTCAATCTGATTATGCTACCGAAAGCAACGGCTAAATTGACATACCAAGGCCCCTAGGGCAGCCCTTAGGAGGTATACAGTGGTTATAGCCACTTTGTGCAAGGTTTTGGAATTTTAGGGACATTTTTGCATAATTTTTCTATTCATCCCACCCTGGAGTGAATAGTAGCATTTGTCTTAGGATGGAGAGAAAAGCAGGTTTGATTGGTAAAAAGTCAAATTTGGACAAATAGCACCTAGTATCGATTATATTTGCTGCCTACCCACACTTACAAGTCATATCACACAGAATATTTATGCCTTGCTTCATAAAGGAGGCCAATTTGGGATATTCTCTTCCCCCTCCAATGCATGCCACTCCGGTGGCCAAGTGGAGCCTCTTGCCCTGCATGCCCTTGCGTGCATTTTGACCCATAATTCTCCTTAGGCTATAAAGTGGATGCATTTTCCACATAAAATACAAAAGATAAGTTTAAGTATAAGCAACGGAGTACTGCCAGGATTTCCCCTTACCTAATTGTGTTATCTTTCCCTTGAGATCTCTTCTTAGTGAAGGAGGTTATCGGGTGATTCAAAGAGGCACAATTTATTTGTAAAGACCTATCAACTGAGCAAATTTCCACCCCAAATTTTATTACAATACACTTCATAGAATTTTTGACCATTCCCCAGTAGAATTGGTGGTAAAATTTAGGTAGAATCAGTGGACGTCCCATCCCCGGTGCCCCCTAATTTGTGATAGTCCTATTCGTCCCACCCTAGAAAGAATAGAAATCTGTCAATAATCTTCCAACTATTTTTAATTATTTATTTTCTACATGTTCATATTATGCCACAATTCAAATTTCATATCATTCTGAGTTATATTGGCCAATATATTGTAATTTTAATGTTTTGCAGGGTCTCACGCAGGTCTACGGTGGTCATTTGGAGAAACACCTAAAATTTCATTTATTTTGCAAATATTATCATATGGGTTTTCTTAAAATGTTATTTTATACATTCTGTCCAATTTTCATGTGTTTTAAATATATGTAGGGGCAGAAATTGTTTGCTTTGGGTTTTGTAGGTTGTGAACGATCATTGCAATTATGAGGCACCATCGGACTCAATTTTGGTGTAATTTCTTGTGATATCTTCCCAAAACCACTTAATTTACTTCCCTCTATATTTTTGAGCCATTTGGAGTTGATTTGATATAATATCTATACATATCCTCATTACTAGTCTTTTGATGCCCATGGGGATTGCATGTTTTCCATCATATGCACTTGTTATTTGATATTTTTTGTTTCCTTGTGTGCAGGTGCATATTTTCATAGTTCATTAGGAGGTAGCACAAGACCTCAATATTAAATATACAAGTGGTGGCAGCACTGGCCCGTCCACCTTGATTGTTGGTACGAGGAAAGACACTGGATGTGCACCCGAGTTATTTGAAGGATTTTGATCCTTGGGCACCCGATTTGTAAATAGTTGTATCAATCATTTGAGCCCTCAAATGGAACATTCTATAACCTGTATTTGATCCATTTGATTAATAAGAAATCCATTTACCTTCCCTCACTTCTTGTTATTTGATGTCTTTTCCATATTACTTGCATGTTTTCGTTTGACACTCATAAGAAATAGGACATAGATACACATATTTGTTATCATAATTTGGTGCACCATTTTTTCTTGCTTCACTTTTATATGTATAATATGTCATGAAGTGGGGCATATTAAGATATCATGCCCTAATAAGAGCCCAGTAGAATCATTTGTAGAAAATCATAAGAGAAATCTACAAATGGTTATGGATAAATATGGTTTTCAACTTCCAAAAAATAGATCTAGAAAATTTAAAAAAATGAACAGAGGAGACCAATAAGAAAGGATACTAGAATAAATTCCAATTCTTTTAATGCTTTAGCTTACGAAGAAAAAGTAGATCAAAACTTAGAGTACAAAGGACAACAATTTCAACATATTACCAAGGAACCGTCTATTTAATATGATCCTAATATAAGGAAGAACATTCTCGATGAACCCAAGGAATGTATTTCATAAAATTTTGAATACTCTCTTGAAGTACCATGCATCATTTAGGAGAAAATAATTGATATAGAAAATGCAGTTCTAGAAGGTAATACCTCTGCTATTAATAAGGAAATACCAAAAAAAGAGCAGGATAAGTCAAAAGCTTCTATAATAGAGCCAAGAGAGGATAAATATATTGAAAAGAAAAATGGTAAAATAATATTTAGGAATAGAATAATAAGACCTACTCATGATATAGGCAAAGAAAAAAGAGTAAAACCCTCAAATTATCAAGAAACATCCAGGGAAGCAAGAGCTCACATAGATAAAGGAACACAAACTAAGTTGGTTGAACTTCTCTTTACCAAACAAAAAAATGGTATTGGTAATACACAAGAGGGGCAAAAATCCCCTAATGAGATATTATTATCATCTCATGGAATATAAGGGGTGCTAATGCCCCCTCAAAGCATAGGTATATTAGGGACCTATGTTTAAGTAATAAACATGATATTCTCTATATCTAAGAAACTAAAATGATAAAAGAAGAAGTTTCAAAAACTATGAAAGTAGTTTGGGAAAGATGTGAATGGTATGCTATGGATTTTGAAGGAGTAGTAGGGAAATTCTAACTTGTTGGAATCCTTCTAGAACATATTGTGTAACCATTCATAAAACTAGTCATTGGATACCCTCTTTAGTTACTTGCTACTTTATTGATATTTGCTTCATTATTATCAATGTGTATGGTCCTACAACTCAGTTAGGTAGATTAGAACTTTGGAGTGGGATTGAGGCTTTTATGAGAAATAAAGATCAAGAAACTCATTTCATGATCATTGGATATTTTAATACCATTACCAAGTTGAATGAGAAATTTGGAGGAATTAGGAAATTGACCCAAAGTATGAAAGATTTCTCAAATTTTATTCAAAACAACAATCTATGGGAAGTTGATTTTGAAGAAGACAACTATACTTGGACCAAAAATAGGATAGGCTAGAACCTAATAGAAAAAAATTAGATAGATGCATTCTCTCATATCATTGGATAGATGAAGGAACTTGTGCTAAAATTAATACCTTAACAAATATTGGTTTAGATCACTGGCCAATAAGAGTTAAAATGGTGGTTAGTGAATTCAAAAAAGATCATATTTTAAATATGATAAAATGTGGGAAGACCATCCTCAATTTTTTAATATGATAGCTCAAACATGGAATTCTTTAGGTAATGGTGGGTTATATGCTCTTCTAAACCAAATTAAAGCTATGACATCTAGATTAAAAGAATGGAACAAGAACATCTTTGGAAATATTTTTGAGAAGAAAGAACTTTAAGATAAACTTTCAAAATTCCAAAAAGGTGATGAAAATAATACAAGCTCAGTGGAAAGGGAGTTTCTTAGTGAATATCATAATATTTTGAGTAAGAAAGAGAAATTTTGGAGATTAAAATCAAGATAGACTTTGTTAAAAGAAGGATATAAAAAACCCAGGTGTTGTAGGTGAGTTGGAGAGGAGAGGGCAATCCTCCAAGGGAGGTCCCAAGTTCGAATCTCCACCCTACCAAAAATCTGAATTGGGTATCTAAAATCCAATTGATAATGTTAGTGCGGGCAGGGCTAGGTGTGACTCCTGGGTGACTTTGACGGTGTAGAACTCCCTATTCATGGTCTCCCAGACCAAGGCGGCCCCGCAAGGGTTTTTCACTTTAAAAAAAAAAGGATATAAAAATACAAAGTTTTTCAAAGGATGACTATAGTACATATATCTTCTTCTATAATTGGTAGAATTAAATTAATAGAAGAGGTTTGGATTGAAGATCATAGTGAAATTAGAAAAGAGACTGTCATATTTTATCAAAATATTCTAGTTTTAGAGGAGACCGAAGTTCTTAATGATAAAATTCTTCAAGATGTTCCTTCAGTTATAATAAATGAAGACAATAGGAAACTGATGGAGCCTATTACTCTAGAAGAAGTTCATTTAGCTATTTTCTATTTTATAAGGATAAATCCCTTGGTCCATATGGGCTCTATGTAGCTTTTTACCAACATAATTGGGATATAATAAAATATTCTTTATTGGATTATTTATCGGTGGCAGTAGAATAGTCTAGGATAAAATAATACATTCCTTATAAAATAAATGCAACTTATCTTACCCTAATTCCAAAAAAGAAGGATGTTGAATTGTTTGATTCTGTAAGACTCATAAGCCTATGTAATATGGCTTATAAGATTATTTTCAAAGTGATGACGAATAGATTAAGGTCATTGTTAGACAAAATTATTTTAGAAGAGCAAGGAGATTTTGTGAAAGGGAGACAAATTTTGTATGGGATCATAGTAGCTCATGAAGTTATACATTCAGTAGCTTCAAGAAAAGAGAAAATTATGATCTTAAAACTTGATATGAGTAAAGCCTATGATAGGGTTAAATGGAATTTTCTTTTTGCAGTTTTAGATAAGTTTGGTTTTAGGAAGAAATAGATTAGATGGATTAAAGCTTGTGTCTCTACAGTTTCTTATTCAATGTTGGTCAATGGGTTAGTGATAGAATATTTTAAAGCCAATAGAGGCCTTAGATGTTTGAGTCTCTATAAAACAATTCTACAAAAACAAGCTTACATTCCATCACTTTATCGCATCATTGCACAAGTTTCGTAATCCATTTCATATTTCACCATTAGATGTTGGTGTCCTTGATTAAGAAATAAATATAAAATATGCTACATAATGGTCCATAACCTCTTTGAATGATAATAAATAAGGCAACATCGTTTATTCATTTGCATACATCACTACTAATTGCATTCATTCATAAAACATTCATTTCAAAATAAACATACTAAAATTCAAAAAGGCTCCAAAGGAACCAAACTCCTTTGGTCACATGCAATCCAAAAGGCTCCAAAGGAAACAAACTCCTTTGGTCACATTCAATTCAAAAATATCCAAATGCACCTAACACCTTGGTCAAATTTTCAATTCAAAAGCTCCAAAGGGCCTAACCCCTTTGGTCAAATTTTTAATTCAAAAGCTCCAAATGTATATATCCCCTTTGGTCAAATCAATTTAAAAGGCTCCAAAGTCACTTAACACCTTTGGTCACATTTCAATTCAAAAATCTCCAAAGAGAATTGAATCCCTTTGGTCACTTCAAAAATCTCCAAAGGCACCAAATTTCTCTAGTCAACATTTAGAGTAAATTTTTCTTTCCTATAATAGCTTAGAGTTTGCTTTTCAATTATAGCATAGATTCTTGAGTGAACCTCATATATAGTGATCTACTCTAAACACCTAGCGGTTGCAGCAATTGGTTATCCATGCAATTTGGTAGGATGGATAGATCACTATGATGACACTTGTTCAAAAAAACCTTCACAAAATCACTACATCAGTTCATCCATTTTTCCAACACACCATCCAATTTCACCTTGTCAATTTGAAAGCTCTTAAACTCAAGAATGAAATACACTTACCCCATCTCATATCACAAAACCATCAAATCAGACCATCAATGCATTCAAATCATCATCCCACATCATCACATTCAAAATCAAATCAATATGATCCCTCAATTTTTGAGTTTGACTGTATCCATTCAAATTTTCCCAAGGTTATCATTAAGCCTTCTTTGTGGGGTTACAAACATGGAAAACTCTTACAAAAAAATAATTTTGCATTAGAAATTGCTATAGTCATTCATGTCCCCGAGATCCTAGGATGGTTGGTTCCTTTACCACATTATTTTGCATTAGGAATTTTCTACAGTCACTAGGATCCACGAGATCCCAACATGGTTGGTTCCTTTACCATATTTTTGCATTAGGAATTCTTATAGTCATTAGATCCATAAGATCCTAACATGGCTAGTTTCTTTACCTCATCATTTTGCATTTCAATGCTACCAAAAGGTAAATTTTTGATAGCACATATATACCTCAAACTTGGGGCAACCAACTTGATCTTGATATTCAACATTTGCATCCATCACATTCACCCCTTTCTTCATTCACATTTGGCCAATTGACTCATGGGTCTCACTCTTCACCCATTCATCAATTGAGGGGGTAAGCTAAAATCAATATTTTCAAAATCATCCTTCTTGCGCTTTAGAGAAAAGGTCCCATCCAACAAAACTAGGTGTCTCTTATTTTTGCACCGCATTGTGTTTACATGAAGTGGTACAAAAAGGGGTATCTGTAGACACAAAATTCTAGCCATTCATCATTTATTAATTATCACCAAATCCTAGCCATTTATTTATATATAACTATATATAAATATATAAATATATAAATATTTTATATTTTTATATTTATATATATGGATAAATCTTGGTCGCTCACCACATTTTAATCTTACCTATTCATTATTTATATATATTTATTTATTTATTTGTATATAAATAAATAAATAAATATTTTATATAGTTATATATAGATAAATCTCATCCACCCATCACATTCTAATCCTAGCCACTCATCATTTTCTTCATACCCTAGCCCTAACTTGCCACTTGGAAATGTTAGCTCACACTATCAAAACCCTAAATCTAACCTATTAAGAGGTTATAAATATTATTCATTTTTATGAATGAAGTATGAAAAGGAATATTTGATCTGATCTTAATCAAACAAAATCGAGATAGAAACATTGAAAATCCATAGCAAGTTACGAAGAGCAACCCTCACCAAATATTGGAGCGTGAGAGATCAAAGATTCACATCTATTTATGTTGATTCTATGAATAGATCCATATGTGGTGTCTTGTCTAACATATAAGGCTTCGTGCCTATAAAACATGGTAGTGCGCCTATCAATCATGATAGGGCACCTATCAAGCACGGTACTGCACCTGCGCGATGACACTTTCAGCCCTGCAAAACATAGATCAATATCATGTATAAAACAAGATAGTTTGGTTATTTGACATATTATATTTTGTATTCTATTTTTCATATTGGAAAATATTCATCTTAGGATTTTGTTTATTGTCATTTAAATCAAAGAGGGCCTCACACAGTGGAGGCCCTACATATATGATTAACCTTTTTATGTTTTTTGCATTCTTGTAGATACAGGAGATAGATTTCTAAGAAGTTTTTGAAGCAAAAAAATAGCTCAATAAGGATACAAAATCCCTCTTGACAAATCTAATTGTATCTAAGGAGATGTTAGACACCCACTTCCAATATAAGCTACCCAAAATGATTTTCATTATCCCTTGGAATTATTGTAATTTTGAAATAAGCATCATTTTGTAACCCCCGCAATTTGGAGCAAAGAGCATTATAAAATTGAGACCCAGGCTCCACAAGTTCAAATATAAAAATCACTTATCTTATTGTATAGGCTTATTTCTTGTTATCTATTTGGGTGTGTTTCTTCTGTTTACTATATATAGAAAATGGCTAGGATTTGGTGTCTACACATGGATTTCTATTAGTAACCTGGTTGAAGATGAGGAACTCAAAAAAATTGTAGATGAACATAAAAATATGGTTAAAGGGTTTTCATTGTTTATTATTATAAAAAGGATGAGTTAGTTAAGAATATATCAAAATATCATGAATGTAGTCAATTTGGGATGAGGATTTAGAGCAACTTGAATTTCCTACTCTCAATTATTTCCCTTGGTAGAATGTTCGGTCACAAGAGACCCTCTCCAAGGTCTCAAAATTTCTTTGGTTAGCAATTCAATGCAAGATTTTTACACAAGAGAGTTTATAAAGAAGAGTATATCATGGACCTTTTAGATGTGCCTCGTGTGAGAATGATTTAGAATCATATAACCATTTACTTATTCATTGTCCCTTTTTTCACACCATTTGGTGTTACTTTTTTTAAAATATGAAAAAATATTAGATAACTCCATCAACATTGAAAGAGTTGATGAAATATCATATTATTTATTTTAAAGCTAAACCATTAAGTATCTTGTGGAGGATTGGTCCTCCTATTATTTTTTAGAATTTATGGCTTAAAATAAATAATAGATTTTTCAAAAATAAATCTCAAAATAATGCCCAAGTTTAGAACCATAATTTTTCTCTTTTGCAAATATTTATAGATAGAGTGCTCATCATGAGAATTTTTAAGTATATTAAAAAAAGGTGCTAACTTGGTTACAAGAATTGAACATACATGGAAGATTCATCTATGACAATGGAATTAAAACAAAGGATCTCCTTTGATCTATTGTAAAATAGAAATGTCCAGAAATTTTGTTATCAATATTAGTTTTAATGATGCTTCCAAAGGAAATCTAGGAAATGGTGGTGGAGGTGGTTTTTTTCAAAATAGTGAAGGAAAAATTCTTCTAATTTAGTCAATATTATATGGAACTTCAACTAAAAACTAATTAGAGGCTAGGGCACCTCTTATAGGTATTAAATTTACAATTGAGAAAGGATGGAAATATATCTCAATAAAGGGGGATTCATAGATTATCATTAATGCTATTGACAAAAATGAATATGAAGATTGGATAAAAAACAATATTGTTGTTGATGTTCATCATCTACTATTGGAGGCAATCTCTTGGAAATTATTATATCTACAAAGAAGGAAATCAAGAGGTATATAATATAGATAATCATGGTGTTGATCTTTACCTTGGTAAAATTCAAATTTTAGAAGGCATCTAACCAAGTGAGATTTTATCTCTTAATAAAAATGATGTGAATGAGTTGATTATGGAGACATAGAACTTTGAGGAAGATGAATAATATATTTGATAAAAAATAAAATGAAAACATCTTTGATAAAAAGGTAAGCTAGATATAATTCAATTGCCCTTACAACAAATGTAATATTTTGGTATTTTGATAGGAGTGGCCACCAATAGAATCTACATAGAATTTATTACACACATTTATATTATAAAGTTTATTGTATTTAGTTTGCTTGATAAATTTTAGCAGAAGCTATTAATTTTTTATTATTATTATTTTGATTTGGTAGAAGAAGGGGTTTTGAAAGGGTCCTCAAACCTTTTACAACCAATAGTAAAAATATGATATAAAGAAAACAAAAAACCAATATAAAACATACCTACAAGGATCCAAACAATAAAAAGGGATCCCAACAAAGGAGAGGCTCAAACAAGGGATCCTAGCAAGACATGCATAAGGGATAGTCCCACAAGGGGAGGAGAAACATAAAATCACAATTAGACCTAAAATAATGGGCACATTATTGCAGGTCTTTTTTGGTAGCACTAGATCTCGTGTCCTCCATATTTTTCTCAAGTTTTCCAAGGAGCAAATCCACTTCATCCATGTAGCAAACTAATATTTTACAAACTCATTTAATGGAGGTGGAGAGATCATTCAGGTCTTGGAGGGAATTCTTGAGAAATGTTTTAAACTCCAAGGGCCTCATAGTGGTTTTCTTCATTGTTGAAGGAACACTTCTCTAAATTTTAGACTTCAGGGGAGGAGTGCTCTGCTTAGCTTTTTTCGATGGAGGATCACTATGCCTAAAAGAATACGGGGAGGAGTTCCTAGAGATCTCCTGATCTTGGATGATAATGACTTGGATGGAGGATCCTTCCTCTTTCATAGACCTTTGTTTCAAGCATTTGGAATACCTTTAAGTCTTTGATATACCTTTTGCAAAAGAAGGTGTAACATCATACTTAGGATCATTTTTCACCTAGACTAAACTTTTATGTGATTTGATGTTATTGTTCACATTCTTTTTCTCCACCAAGGAAGTAAAGTCAAAGGAGGTCGTTGAATCATACCAAGAGAAAGAGGACTCTTCAAAATATTTTCTAGCTTTTTCCTTAGACTTCTCCAAAGTGAAGGAAGTCTCGTAGGTAAGGTCTAGGCTCACCACCCCCACTTGGCTTCATTTCTTGGTAGCATGGATGAACATAATATTTAGAAGACCTTGGTGAAGTGGAATAGAGGCATATCTTTTTTGGACCTATTTCATAGACTTATCAATCAAATTGAAGAGAAATATAGGAACATTAATTGATTTCTTCTATCATATGTGGTTGGGGAAGGCCAGGTGAAAACTCCTAATAATGAAAAATGCTCATCCAAGGTGAAGAATAGCATATTAGTGATGACAAATATATCCCATGAGCTAGGGAGGTATTTGTAGAGGATCCCATTCTAGAATTTGACAAGTGATTCACCTTTTCTTGGAATATGTTCAAATCATTTACCAGCGAATGTTTTATTAGTTATAATGGTAGGCGAAAACCACATTTATGTAATACCTTTGTAAAAATATCACTATATCTTTAGGATGTGTTCAATTATATATCAAGAATCTATACCTCAACTTGTAATCAGACAATTTTCTATATGAACATTCTATATGTGTTTTAACACATCTATTGAAGTAAGAATATTTTTTTCTATATAGGTCTTTCAAGTATAAGTATGGTCCATTCCTTACATATGCATGCTTGATATCACCTATAGTGTACCTTATTGTTGCTATCAAATTATATTATAAACCCAATTTTGATATTTTTCTTTTCTTACAAAAGGGACTAGCAACCTTAGCTACTAATTTCACAATTTTCTATTCCATTTATGATTGTCCTACATAGTTGCAATACCTCTAAAATATCTCATTTCAAAAACTATTAAGCCATCCCCCATCCCCCAAGTCCTTTTGAATGCTTAATTTTCCTCACTACCTATCTTTGACTCTTTTATTAAAATGAATTTAGGACCATGACAACCTAATAATTTTTTTATTACTCTATTTTTAGGATTTATATTTGTAACTTGGATATTTCAACATGCCATATTATTTTTTTATTAGATTAATTCATTTCTTGATAATTTATTTTGGCTTCACAAATAAGTCTCTCTCTAGGTTCTCTTTTCTCTTTGTCTTGCTTTAGGGAATTTTTTTATTCTTGGCATTTCCACCAATGTTTTCATCCTCCTTAATATATATCATTTATTCACATAAACTCTAATTTGATGCATTATTTGTAGGTTTTATGTTATTTTAGAGAACATAAAGCACAAGGGGTAAACTCTAGTAAGAAGATGAATTTCTATTATATAAATATGGAGGAGTTAATTTACTTAACTTAGAATCAAAATATTTTTCACCTTATTCCCTTTGAAAAATAACTCCAAGCATTCTTGTATAGTTTTGAACCCTTTTGAATTTGAATTCTCATATTACAATTTCTCATCTAATACCTCCTTATTGGTTCCTCCTAATTTTTTCTCTAAATGAACAATGGTGAACTTTTCTATTTGTTGAGGCAAAGAGTCTTTATTTACCTTTTTTAAAGAGTTGAAAATCCTTGGTATAAGTTATCTTCTATTATGATTTGATCCCTTTATTACAACTAGGTGTGTCTTATGACCACAACTTTTCACATGTTTTTCAATCATTTTTCATTGTATTATTGTTTGCATATTTTTGGTCTCAAAATATAGATGGCATGTAAATGCATATTTTTATAGTCTATTTTTTAAAGTCACTTGTTTGATTCAAGATTTAAAGTAATGAACTTTGATTAAAATTTTGAAATCTCCATGACAACAATTTTATGTGAGTATATAATTGACTTTTATCCAACAAAGTTAGTGCCACATAGATGAACTCCCTTGGGCTATTACCAATATTCTTCAAAAATCACATGCTCATAGCCTCATACAAAATTCCAAATATTCTAACTCATACTACAACCCTTCCAAAGGTTTTCATCTTCATGAAAAAACCATGTTCAATATTTTCTCCACATGAGATCTCCCAATATGGTATAAAAAACAAATATGGATAAAATCCCAAAGATTAATTATATTAACAAAAAAAAAGAAAAATTTCCAATTGGTCTGAAAAATCCAAGGTTACCACCCTCTTCATCAACAAATATAAAACTATATTGATTTCCCTTCAAGAATCTAGATTCTCCAAATCAAATTCATCGATAAATTGGACATGAACAAACTAAGATCATGTTATCATTAATACCAAAGAGAAACAATATTCAAGTCACATATATATAACTCCAATATTGATATTTTATCTTTTTTTTACAAAAAAAGAGTGCAACTCAGTCATTGCTTGCACATAACAATTACTCCATCCCAATTAATATTGTCCTAGATAGTTTCAATACCTCTAGAATCTTCCGTTGCAAAATTATTAGGAAACCCCCCTCCTTAGACCCTTTTGGATAGCTCCTTACATTCCATTACAAATATTTATCTCCTATACTAAAATAAATCAAGGATTGTGAAAATCTATTACTTCTTTTATAACTTATTTTTAGGGTTTATGCACATAAGTTCCAAATATTCTATGATAATATTTTCCTTATCTTATTCATCTTATTCATGGGCTTCACCAAATTCTTATATAATTTATGATATTTTCTTTTAGCTTCTCAAATCCATATCTCCCTGATTTTTATTTCTATTACGATTTAATCTGTTTGCTTCAACTTTGGGCTTGTATTATGACTACAACCTTTCACAATTTTATCATTCAATTTTATTTTTCAATCTCTTGCATGTTTTTGATATCTTGGAATATATGGCACATAATTGCATTTTTTTTAATATTCGACTTGCTAAACTCAATTGTTTGATTCAAATATGATAATGATAAAAAATTATAGAGTTTTTAAAATATCTAGGACAAAAAATAACGACAAATATACAACTAAATGTTTCAAAGAAGTTAGTGCCACATGGATGAACTCCCTCAAGCTATTACCAATATTTATTGAAACCTATATGTTGATAAATTCATACAAAATTCAAAATTATGTAATCCATACTACAACCCTTTCAAGAGTCTTCATCTTTAAAATAAAACTATGTCCAATATTTTCTCCACATGTGAACTTCCAATATATCAATTATCATATGTATTCGATAAAATCCCAAAGACCTTTTATATTAAAAAAGGATATAAAGTCCTTGATGGATCTTAACCAACCAAGGCTACCACCCCTCTTGTTAAATGGAGATAACACTCTGTTCAATTCCCTTGAAGAATCTAGAGCTCACAATTATGAGCCATAACTAAATTTAACATGAACAAACTAAGCTCATATCAACATTAATCCTGAGTAATTATAGATGGAGCTTATATATTTATAACTCCAATATTGATATTTTACCATTTTTCTTACAAAAATACTAGAAACCCATCCATTGCTTGCACTTATCAACTACCTTTCCCATATGTGAATTACCATAATAGTAATAATGCCTTTACAATCTTCCACCATAAAATTACTGGGTAATTATCCATCTTATAAATATGTTTGATTGCCTTCCTAAATTCTTCACTACTAGTAAATGTATCATATTATAATAAATTAAGGATTATGAAAGCCTATTAATTTTGTGATAACTTTTTTTTATGGGGATTATGTTCCTATCTCGTATATCCTAAGATACCATCTTCATTATATTTTTGTCTTATTTATGGGCTTCACCCACTTCTTGTTAAGAGTTGTGATGTTTTATTTTGTCTTCCTCGATTAATTCCCTATAAGTATTTTTTCTCTTTGATCTTGCTTTGGGGGTATTTTTCCTTGTTGACATTTCCATCAATATTTTCATCCTTCTCCTCATTTATTTATTTATTTATTATGAATATGAGTTATAAAAAATAGGTTTAGAGAACATAAATTTTAATGGATAACCTCTAACAAGGAGATTATTTTCTACTATTTAAAGAGGATGAAGATGATTTACAACCCAAAATTGGCCTATTATGCCTTCTTCCCTTTGAAAAATGACTTTAAATATTTCTTCCTAACTTTAAATCCTTTTGAATTTTAACTCCCATGGTTCGTCCTAAATTATTTTTTATGGATTGAACTATGACAACCTTTATTATCTGATAAAGTAAAGGGTCTTTCTTTACCACTTTTGAAACAAAGAAAAAACTTTGGTCTATCTTCTACTACTATTTCATCACCCTACTTCAATTATAGGCTTGTATTATGATCAAAACCTTTGATAAGGTTTCCAATCATTTTGTTTTGTAATCTCTTGCCATGTGTATGATCTTGTGGCACATGAATACAATGTTTTAATTTTGTAAACTTGCTTTTTGGATTCAAATTTGTTACTATAGATTTCAACAAAGGTTTGAAATATTTATTGCAAAAAATATTTATACATGGATTTGCTTCAAAAATTTGAAGTTTCTTGGATGAAGTCTCTTAGGCTATTAACAATATTTTTTCTAAATAATTATGCTGATAAACTCAAGTATGGAATTCCAAATAGCTTGAATTATACTTGAACCCATTCAATATTTTTTATCTCTATAAAATATTTTTGGTTCCACTGTCTTAACAAACCTAAGTCATCATCCGTTATTTTGCCCCCCACTTTTGAAATAGAGAAGATCATAAGAAAATCCTTGGAAAAGAAAAGTCGTAAAATGTTATGAATTTAGTCTTCATTACCTTTTAATCCATTTATAAATAACAAAAAACTTGGTCAATAGTTGTTAAATTTTTAAAAAGCCCTTTAATTTTTAATAACCAATGTTATATTATGCTCAATAATATTATCATTGATAATCACTTTCAATGAATCATCTACTGTCATGATGGGTTTTTCCATATATTCATTCTTTCCTTTGATATTGGCTATAAAAAGGTCACCTCCCCCAACTAGTTTTTCCTTATATATTTGATGGTTGGCTTGTCCTCATTACAGTCTCATATTCTTTCAATTTCTTTGAAGGTCTAAAACAAAACTCCAAAGATTATTTGTATTACATATATTACTATTAACATACAATCAAACCATATTTTGTGATTAAAAGGCATGAAATTCAACTAATATTTATAAATTTATAATAACACTTTAGTCAATGAGGGGTATTTTACAAATTTATGGTTTGATGTTTCATTGAAACCTTGTCCTCTAATTTTTAATCCAAAATTACAACCACTTGCTTGGGCCTATTTAGTTGGTAAATATTCAAAGGTTAAACATTATATTGATGTGAAAAATAATTCTAGAGCATGAACTTTTATTAGTAATCGAGAGAATCTCAGCCAAATATTGAATGAACTTCAGATGCTTCGGGAGTTTTATTTCTTGATTTGTATGTGAAATGATGAGTTAGTATAGAATCTATCAAAATATGGTAAATAATTTGTCATAAGTCTTTTGAGCAATCAAAAAAACTTATTTCTAATAATTTCCCTTGCAAGAGTGTTTGGTCACTTGAGGCCCTCTCTAAGGCCTTGACATTCATTTCATTAGTAGTCCAAATAAAAATTCTTATAAGTGAGTCTACAAAGAATAAGATATCATTGACCTTTTAGGTTTACCTTGTGCAAGAAGGATCTAGAAACTTCATATTGTTTACTTATTTATTGTTCCTTTGCTTATACAATTTAGGAACATTCCTTTCAAAAAATGAAAATATCATATTAGATAGCTACATAAACATTGAAAGAGTTGATGAGATGTTGAATTAACTATTTTATTGCTAGAGCATTATGCATTTTTGTAGAGGGTTGATTCTACAATTATTTGTTGAAAGCTATGGATTGAAAGGAATAATTAAAGGTTTTTAAAAATAAGTCTTAGACGTATGCCATGATCCTGTGAAGTCAACCATCTATAACAAGGGTAGTGATAATTTTTCAAGTCATGAAAAACAAAATTGCAAATATTTTTAACTAGGTTTGAGATGATCGGAAGGGAAATGAAGGGCTAGTACTTTGGTGAGGCAAGAAATTCTATTTGGACATAGAATTTTTCAGCCAAGTTTTTTTCCTTCTTTATCTTAGAAATTTTGCATGCAAATTATTATAAAGTTTTTATCAAATATTATATTTGCTATTCTTTTTGTGAAAAACATCCCAAAAGGGATGCCACTTTCGAGTAAGACCCAAGGAGGTAGGGGTATATCTTCCACCAAAATCACCCATGGATTGCACCTGGCCTACCACCTTTGACATACTCAAGGAGCAAACCTGAAACAATAAAAAATAAGAACACACAAACACAAACACACAAGAAGATTAAAAAAAATGTGCTCCTTGAGTGTGTCAAAAAGATAATGCACAATAAAACACGCACACAATAAGATAAAAAAAAACACAATATGAACCACACAGAAAAACACAAGAACAACATAAAAAAAATAAACATGACAAAAACAAAAGAAAGATACAAAGACAACCAACAAAAACATGAAAAAAACAACCAGAACCTTAAAAAATAATAATAATAAAATAAAACAAAAAAACAACCAACAATAGAAAATAAACAAAAACATAGAAAACACTCACACACCAAAACAAAAAAAACACCAATAAACACAAACATACAAAAACACAAGAACAAGAAAAATAAAAACATAAGAACAATAACAAAAAAATACAAAAAAATACAAAAAAAAACACAAGAACAATAAAAACACAATAACAACAAAAAACAATACAAAAACACACACACACACACCTCAAAAAACTAAACTACCCTGACCAAACCAAAGAGAAGCAAAAATAAAGCAAGAAGAAACTAGGTACCTCCAAAACTGGAGCCATCCAAAGAAATGATAGAAAGAAGAGCTTCCCTTATTTGTGAAGCCCACCATCTAGGAGGATGGCCATAGCAAGTAAGATCACCTTTTTCCAAAGCCCAATTAGCTAAAGCATCAGCACTCTTGTTCTGATCTATGACCACATGATTGTAATCAACTTTCAAAAATCCCATATGGATTAACTGAATCTTCTCAATAATTCTTTTTATTCTCCAATCAACCTTATGATTCTTAGAAGGAGTCTTCAAAAGATTAATCATGAGTTGAGAGTCAGAATCAACTAGCACCTTTTCCCATCCAACCTTAGTAGCCTCTTGAAGGCCTCTAAGGATACCATACCCCTCAGCAAGGTTATTGGAAAGAATACCCAAATTCTCAGTAAAAGTAAAAACCAAGGAGCCATCTAAAAGTCTACCAATTCCTCCCACACTAGCTTTTCTAGGGTTCCCTCTAGAGGCTCCATCAGTATTGACTTTTCCAAAATCCTTAGGAGGATATTGCCAATTCCTTGTTCTATCCATCTTAGAATTGCTCACATTCCCTTTAAGATGGTTTCCCTTAGATTTAATCTTCAATATTTGCATCACTTGATCCCATCTTTGGTGGGAGTTTTTGGGGTGATTAAGGAGTTGTTGGACTAATTCAACTAAGTTGGCAATGGTCTTTTGCCAAATATAGTGAATATCCTTCCTATCTTGATTAAAAATTTTGACTATTCCTTTCATTCCATATATTCCAAAGAAGAATGGTAGAACCCATCCAAACTAACTGCCTAATAAAATGATCGACACCCTCTTGTTTAGGCCAATCCCTCCAAAGTTGTTCAAAAGTAAAAAAGTTGGACCACTATAAGCCAAGTAAAGTGGCCATTCTCCTCCATAGCTCAGAGGCTAAAGTACACTCAATAAAAATATGGCTGAGAGTTTCTACATTCTTTCCACACATTTCACATCTAAAAGGTCCATGAAAACCACGCTTCATAAGTTGCTCACCAGTAAGCACCCTACGATGCAATAAAAGCCAAGTAAAGAACCTCACCTTAGGCTAGAGATTTTGAGCCCACAACTAAGAAAATATGTTAGAATATTGGTTGGGATTATTATGGCATAAGGTCAAATAACCTTGAGCAACTAAATACTCACCCTTAGTAGTGTTGTTCCATCCAAAACAATCTTTTTCATGGGACCAAGAGAGAGATCTCATATGAAGGATGCCTTGGATATCTTATCTTTGCCTTTCTAGGATTTGAATAGGCTAGTCCTCAATAGGGATCCAATATCTACCAACCTTTGAATTACCAATATGGTATCGACAGTAATTAGCCACCTTTATCCAGTTAGCTCGGTGA
This sequence comes from Wollemia nobilis, assembly GCA_028583015.1. Taxonomy (NCBI): domain Eukaryota; kingdom Viridiplantae; phylum Streptophyta; class Pinopsida; order Araucariales; family Araucariaceae; genus Wollemia; species Wollemia nobilis. The sequence continues at coordinate 5,527,319 of JAQPPZ010016858.1, read as the reverse complement.
AGCTCCTCCATCCAAGGCCTCCAATTGGGAAACTGAGTTATCAAAGGCTTGTGACCATCCCAAGAATCTGTCCAAAAATTTGCTTGTTGACCATTATGAATGATCCAAAATAAAATTTTCTTTATCAAATCCTCACCAATCTTAAGAACTACTAAAATGGGAGAACCTTTGGTAGGCAATTGATAGCGAACAAGGTCTTCATGACTTTTGTTCTCAGCATATTTAGCACGGATATTATTGGCCCAAAGAGCATTGGGGTTATGCAACATCCTCCAATATAATTTAGCAGCTAAAGCTTTGTTGTTATTAATAGAATATCGAAATCCTAACCCCCCTTCATTCTTAGGAAGACATAAAGTGTCCCATTTCACCAAGGCCCATTTTCTTTTCTCCTTAGTACCACTCCAAAGGAATCGGTGACTGATTTGATCCAGTTCTCGAAGAACATCCTTTGGGATATTCAACATGGAAGAAACATAAATAGAAATAGCTTGAAGGACTAATTTTACCAAGGTGATTCTACCCCCAGAAGAAAGCCACCTGTTGGTCCACTTTCCAATTTTCTTCTTGACTTTGTCCAACAACCAATTCCAATTTTTTTTTCTGCCTTTGAATATTGATGGGAATACCTAAATAAGTGATCGGAAGGGAGGTCTTCTTATATCTTAATTTATCCAAGACCATGGATTCTTGTCTGGCAGAGTAGTGAAATAAAATAACTTTAGATTTATCTTCATTGATCAATTGCCCAATAGCCTTAGAAAAACAACTAATGATTTGCTTAATATTAGAAGCTTCCTTAACTGTAGCTTTACCTAAAAGAGTAGATTCATAAAAAATTTGAATATGGGAGATAGGTCTAGCTCCATGAGCAATGGTAACTCCCTCAAGGGTTTTGTTTTCTCTTTTTGGTTATAGTCCTACCCAAGCATTCAGCAAGAATGATGAATAAATAAGGGGATAATGGGTCACCTTGCCTAATACCTCTAGAAGCTAGGAATGATTGAGAAGGCCTACCATTGATAAGAACTAAGTAGGAAACTAAAGAGATACATCCCATAATCCAATCCATCCAATCCTGAGAGAAACCAAATTGCCTCAAAACTTTGATAAGGAAGTGCCAATCCACTCTGTCATAAGCTTTGGATAAGTCTAACCGAATGAACATGGAAGGAGATTTTTGCATATCCATGGAATGGATGGCTTCTTGAGCAAGAACTATCTCATCTACTATTTGAAGCCCTTCCACATAACCCCCTTATTCAGGGGAAATAATCTTATGCAAAATAGGCTTCAACCTTTCTGCCATGATCTTAGTAATGATTTTGAGAAGAACATTACATAAAGAAATAGGTCTAAAAGCTGAGATATGATCAACCTCTTGAGCTTTTGGAACAAGAGTAATATAATTTTTATTGATAACCTTCAAAATTTCTTTGTCTTTCCTGGCTTCTTCCACCACCTCTAATAAATCAACATGAAGGATATCCCAGAACTCTTGGTAAAACTCAATGGGAAAACCATCAGGACCTGGGGTTTTTCCTTTTTGCATTTTACTACCTGTTGAAGCTCATTGATAGTAATAGGATTAGTCAAAATAGAGTTCTCCTTAGAAGTGATAAGAGAAGGGATTGCTTGAAGAACATTTTGTTGAGAAGCTGAGTCAAGAGGAGTAGCAATAAAAATATTGGAAAAGTAATCGACAACAATAGAGTTCATGCCATCCCAAGTATAGACAACATCTCTAGAATCGGATTTCAGGGAAGAAATAAAGTTGTGAGATCTTCGAGCTAGAAGAAATTTATGTTTCGATCTCCTTCTTTGAGCCATTGAATTCTATATTTTTGCTTCCATAAGATCTCTTCTCCTTTTTCCCATTCCTCTAACTGAGTTGTGAGTTTAATTTCATCTACACTTCTACTCTCTGTGAGGCCATCTAAACGGATTTTCTTATTCAAATTTTCAAGTTGAGCAATAACTTCATGTTTTTTTTATGAACATTCCCAAACTCCTTCCAGTTCCAAGTCTTGATTTTGGATTTAATGTATTGCAATCTTTTGGAAAAATAGAACATCTTAGTCCCATACCTAGGCTTACCTTCCTTCCACCATTGTTGCACACGAGGTCTAAAGGAATTGTCTCTGAGCCACATTAATTGAAAATAAAAAGGAGAGAAACTCACATTGGTTTTCCACATTTCCACCATGACTGGACAATGATCCAAACCAGTATTGTTAATCGTCTTCACTTTAGGAATGTGACCATGGATTAAGAAATTTTTAGAGAGCAAAAACCTATCCAATCTCTCCATTATACAAGCTAAGCCTTGCCTTCTGTTAGACCAAGTCATAAGGCCATTATCTAGTTGGATGTCCACAAGATGGAGGTTTGCAATATATTCACTCATGAGGTCGGTGCTTCTATCCAAATTTCTATTTTCCCCCATTTTCTCATCTATAGAGAGGATGGTATTGAAATCTCCTCCGATCAAGATCCAAGCTTTAGTAAAATGAGAGATAATATAAGTTATATCCTTCCACTGTCTTCTTTTTTCCTCCAAAGCAGTCGAAGCATAAACAGTAATGCAGAGAATAATTTGGTTGGAATGTCTACTTTGAATAGCTATAGCCAAAAGACCCCAACTTCCAACCATATGGTGAATAACTACCTCTTTTGGGTCCCAAAGACAAGCAATGCCACCAGAAGTCCCATGGGAACTGAGGGAAACCACTTTTCCAGCTGGCCAACTTTTACTAGCAATAAAGTCCATATCCTCTATTGACATCTTTGTTTCTTGAAGGAAAACAAGATGTGGATGATTTATCTGAATCATTCTTCTAATTTCATTTTGTTTTGAAAGACTCCCTTTGAGTCCTCTAATATTCCAAGTGATGATCTTCATTAATACCAGGGCTAAAAAAGTTGGGAAGGGCATTAATATTACCTTCCTCTACAAGATTTTCACCTTCTTTTACCATATGATATTGATTGGTCTTGCGACCTGCTTTTTGATTAGAATCCATCTTCAGTTTTTTTTTCCTATTTCTTGACTTATTCCAATTGAATCTGAGATGGCTTCTAACCTTGAAGAATGCTCATACACATCCAAAATTTTACTAGAGGGTTCAACGGAGTCTATATTGGGACCTGCATTATTTGAAGTTTTGACATTTAAAATATTATTTTTCTTGTGTAAATTTTCTCCCTTTTTTTGTTGAAAACCTTTGATTTGTTGGTTTGTCTCTGAGTTCTTCCCTTCATATTTAAATTGTGTTTCTAAGATTTTTGTTTCCATTATTTCCTCTTCCTCACTTGGGACATCATTTGTGGAAAGGATTTCAAACATATTAGCAGATGACTTTGATTGATCCTTCATAACTGGTTTTTTCCGAGTGTTCTTCTTCTTAGGTATTTGGAAACCTGTCGAGTTTATATCTTCTTTCTTTTGATCAAGAATTTTATTTGGGCAAGCACTGGCAAAATGACCATATTCATGGCAAATTCTACAATGAAAAGGAATATTCTCATAGTCCACTACTTGCTCCCAAGTGTCTTTCCCAAATTGTAATGTGATATTTTTAGGTAGGGGTTTGTCAAAATCCATTAAAACACAAATTCGAGCATAAATAATATATTCAAAATTTTGAGTACAATCAGCAGTCATCATAAAAGTTCCTAAAGAGTTTCCAATTGAAGAAAAAATAGTAGGATTCCAAAATTCAATAGGGAGGCCAAAGAGTCTAACCCACACGGGAGCTATAGAAGGCATCTCTTCTTTGGCTTTAAATTTAGTATGCCAAGGCTTCATGAAAAGCCCTACCCTTCCAAAAAACCAAGGACCCCCTTGAAAATTTTTCTCTCTATCTTCATTATTAGCAAATAAAACAAGAAAATAATCATTTGGATAAATAGAGATTTGTAACTCACCTTTAGTTTTCCAGATTTTTGTAGCCCAGACTTTGAAAGAAGATAGGCTCGAAAGAAAACCCACGAACCGATAAATTAGTCCTCTTTTTTCCAGATCTTCAATGTCAGTCTGAATGTTACCCATATCAAGCTTAACAATAGGAGTTCCATCAATTGCTTTAAGACATCCTGACCCCATTTTCCTAGGATCAATCTTAGGCATTCTTAGAGGTTTATGGGAAGCCCTAAGATTAATATTAGCATTAGGCTGAGGCTATCCACCATGGATGGCATCCCTAAAATTCAATTTTGGGGCTTAGTCTTCAAAATTCTTACCCTTGACAGGGGTTTCCATAGTAGATTTATTTTTTGGGTGCACCTTAGCACCATTCACTTGAGATCTGAGCCATTTTTTGATCAACTGCTTGAAAATTATTTTGTGATCTCTTTAATCCTTGCCCTAGATGTCATGGAAAGGTATGGTTTTCACTTTTATTTTATGCAACAAATTGGAAGTCGTTGTCACTCAAGTTCACAACATGATCTGTTGAAAGATAGATTTCTAACCCATATTGGATCCCCTGCAATATATCCTGCTAAAATATTGAGTAGAAACCACAAAAATATTGGTCGCTAGGGCCCGAAGGCCCCGAAAATCAACCTCTGGAGCTGCTTGCACTCAACCCAAATGAAACCCTTGCACAGTCGCTTGCCAAAAATATCGTTCACACATAGGGATGCGCTAGGATCTGTGTTGCTCCAAATGATCTAAAAATTGGTGGAGATGTTATAGGGTTTTCAGGCATCTACCCTCAAAATTTCAGCTCAATCCGAGTTCGAATGAGTGAAATATGGCCAAAACAAGTTTGATAGTTTGGGCAGTCCTACGAAAAACATTCCTCCTCAATCATGAAAAACTTTTAACTATAATTAATATTATATTTACTATAGGACATTCTGATAAATTTCAATAGATTTTGAGTTTTAGTTTCCTTTCCATGGATCGATTTATAGTTAAATCCTTAGAATCATCTCTAGTGGTAGAGGTTAGTGAGCGCACCTCGGAGAGATCCTCATTGCTCCAAGATAGGGTGGTTTTTGGTAAATTTAATGGGTATTGGCCAGGGGCTTCAGCCTTGAGAAAATGGATTGATAGGAGTTGGAAGTCTCCAGGAGTGATTCTATCATTTCTTCCCAAAGGTTTCTTCCTAGCCATTTTTTGTTCTAGGGAAGAAAGATAAAAAATCCTAAAAGGGGGTCCTTGGTTTATGGGAAGAGCAAGACTCTTCCTTACCCACTGGTATGAAGGCTTTTCACCTAAAAATGTAAATCTATCCCTAGTACCAGTTTGGGTTAGGATGTTTGGGTTACCCATTGAATTTTTGGAAATAGATACCTTCAAGGCAATAGGAAACACTCTAGGAGAATTCCTTGAGATTTTAGATACTACAAAAGATGGATTCTTGGCTATTTATGCTCGGATATTGGTCATGATTGATATAAGTAAAGCTTTACCAAAATCAATCATTCTTAAGTATGGGGATAATATGTGGACCCAAACCATAGATTATGAAAACATATATCTTTTAGATGTAGAAGATGTCATGAGGTGGGGCATATTGAGAGATCATGCCCTAAGAAGAGCCCAACAGAATCATATGTAGAAAACCGTAAGAGAAACTTACAAATGGTTATGGATGAAGATGGTTTTCAACTTCCAAAAAATAGATCTAGAAAAATGAAAGAAAATAAATAGTGGAGACCAGTAAGGAAGGATATTGGAAGAAATACCAACTCTTTTGAGGCTTTAGCCTATGAAGAAAAAGTAGATCAAAACTTAGAGGACACAGTACAACAGTTTCAACATATTAACAAGGAATCGTCTATTCAGTATGATCTTAATTTAAGGAAGAACATTCTCGATGAACCTAAGGAATGTGTCTCATCATATTTTGAAGACTCTCTTGAAGTACCATGCACCATTCAGGAGAAAAAATTGGTAAATAAAATGCAGTTTTAGAAGTTAATACCTCTGCCATTAATAAGGAAATACTAGAAAATGAGCAGGACAAGTCAAAAGCTTCTATAGTAGAGCCAGAAGAGGATAAATATGATGAAAAACAAATTGTGAAAGAATATTGAGGAATAGAATAATAAGACCTACTCCTGATATAGGCAAGGAAAAAAGAGGAAAACCCTCAAATTATCAAGCAAGATCCAGGGAAGCAAGAGCAAACATAGAGAAAGGAACACAAACTAAGTTGGTTGAACTTCTCTTTACCAAACAACAAAATGATATTGGTAATATGCAAGAGGGGCCAAAAGCCCCTAATGAGACATGATTATCATCTCATGGAATATAAGGGGTGCTAATGCCCCCTCAAAGCAGAGGTGTATTAGGGACCTATGTTTAAGTAATAAGCCTGATATTCTTTGTATCCAGGAAACTAAAATGACAAAAGAAGAAGTTTCAAAAACTATGAAAGCAGTATGGGCAAGATGTGAATGGGATGCTATGGATTTTGAAGGAGCGTAAGGGAATTCTAACTTGTTGGAATCCTTCTAGAACCTCTTGTGTAACCATTCATAAAACTAGGCATTGGATAGCCTCTTTAGTCACTTGCTACTTTGCAGATATTCGTTTCATCCTTATCAATGTCTATGGACCTACAACTCGGTCAAGTAGATTAGAAGTTTGGAGTGGGATTGAAGCCTTTATGAGAAGTAAAGACCAAGAAACCTGATTCATGATCATAGGAGATTTTAATGCCATAACCAAGTTGGATGAAAAATTTGGGGGAATTAGGAAATTAACCCAAAGTATGAGAGATTTCTCAGCTTTTATTCAAAACAATAATCTATGGGAGGTTGAGTTTGAAGAAGACAACTATACTTGGACCAACAACAGGAGAGGCTAGAACCTAATAGCAAAAAAATTAGACAGATGCATTCTCTCATATCATTGGCTAGATGAAGGAACTTGTGCTAAAATTAATACCTTAACAAGGATTGGTTCAGATCATTGGCCAATAAGAGTTAAAATGGTGGTAAGTGAATTCAAAAAAAATATCATATTTTAAATATGAGCAGATGTGGGAAGACCATCCTCAATTTGTTGATATGATAGCTCAAACATGGAATTCTTTAGGTAATGGTGGGTTGTATGCTCTTCCAAATCAAATTAAATCTATGACATCTAGATTAAAAGAATGGAACAAGAACACTTTTGGAAATATTTTTGAGAAGAAAGAAGAACTAAAAGATAAACTTTCAAATTTCCAAAAGGTGATCATAATAATCCAAGCTCAGAGGAAAGGGAGTTGCTTAGTGAATATCATAATATTTTGAGTAAGGAAGAGAAATTTTGGAGATTAAAATCAAGACAGACTTGGTTAAAAGGAGATAAAAACACAAATTTTTTTCATAGGATGGCTATAGTACAGAGATCAACATCTAGAATTAGTAGAATTAAATCAATAGAAGGGGTTTGGATTGAAGATCAGAGTGAAATTAGAAAAGAGGTAAAGTCTTTTTATCATAATATTCTAGGATCAGAGGAGATTGAAGTTCTTAATGATAAACTTCTTCAAGATGTTCCTTCAATTATAACGAATGAAGACAATAGGAAACCGATGGAGCCTATTACTCTAGAAGAAGTTCATTTAGCTCTTTTCTCTTTTAATAAGGATAAATCCCCAGGTCCAGATGGGCTCTCTACAACTTTTTACCAACATAATTGGGATATAGTGAAGGATTCTTTATTGGTGGTAGTGGAACAGTCTAGGGTAAAACAATACATACCTTATAAAATAAATGCAACATATCTTACCCTAATTCCAAAAAAGAAGGATGCTAAATTGTTTGATTCTTTTAGACCCATAAGCCTATGTAATATGGCATATAAGATTATCTCCAAAGTGATGGTGAATCGATTAAGGCCATTGTTAGACAAAATTATTTTAGAAGAGCAAGGAGGATTTGTGAAAAGGAGATAAATTCTAGATGGGATCATAGTAGCTCATGAAGTTATACATTCAATAACTTCAAGAAAAGAGAAAGCAATGATCTTAAAACTTGATATGAGTAAAGCCTATGATAGGGTTAAATGAGATTTTCTTTTTGTAGTTTTAGAAAAGTTTGGATTTAGGAAGAAATGGGTTAGATGGATTAAAGCTTGTGTCTCTACAATTTCTTATTTAATGTTGGTCAATGGGTTAGTAATATAATATTTTAAAGCCAAGAGAGGCCTTAGACAAGGAGATCCTCTATCTCCTTATTTTTTCATTATTATGGTAGAGTTTTTGAGTAGGAACTTAAAGAAGGCTTACAAATATGGGCTTATAAGTGGACTTAAGGTTAGTAATAACATCGATAACATCACCCATCAATAGTTTGTAGATGATACAACCCTTTTTGGAAGGGCAAGGATAAATGAGGCTAAAGCTTTGAATAAATTTTAAAAGGAATATGAAAGAGCTTCAAGGAAAAATTTAATAGGAAAAATCTAAATTTTACTTCCTTAACACTCTATCTAATATCAAAGCAAGAATTTGTAGGTTACTTCAAATGGAGGAGGTAAATTTTCTAAAAACTTATCTAGGGATGCCTTTATTTGAGGGGATAATGAGGATAGAATTATGGAATCTAGTTATTAGTAAAGTTTAGAATAAACTTCCAGCTTGGAAAGGTAGATGGTTATTGTTAGTAGGAAGAGTGCAATTAATTAATTCAATCTTATAGGCCATTCTAAAATATTATATGTCGAATGAAGATAGATAAGGAGTGATAGATGAGTCAAAATTGATTAGACATTTTTCGTAGGACTGCCCAAATTGCCAAACTCGTTTTGGCCATATCTCACTCATCCGGACTCGAATTGAGCTAAAATTTTGAGGGTAGATGCCTGAAAACCCTAGAACGTCTCCACCAATTTTCATATCATTTGGAGCAACATAGATCCTAGCGCATCCCTATGTGTGAATGAGATATTTGGCAAGTGGCTATGCGAGGGTTTCATCTGGGTTGAGTGCAAGCAGCTCTAGAGGTTGGTTTTTAGGGCCTTCGGGCCCTAGCGGCCAATATTTTTGTGGTTTATGCTCAATATTTTAGCAGGAAATGTTGCAGGGGATACAAGATGGGTTAGAAATTTGTCTTTCAATAGATCATACTATGAACTTGAGTGACAACGGCTTCCAATTTGCTGCACAAAAGAAAAGTGAAAACCATACCTTTCCACGACGTCTAGGGCAAGGATTAAAGAGATCACGAAACAAGTTTCAAGCAGTTGATCAAAAAATGGCTCATATCTCAAGTGAATCTGGTGCTAAGGTGCACCCACAAAATAATTCTACTATGAAAACCCCTGTCAAGGGTAAGAATTTCGAAGACTCAGTCCCAAAAATGAATTTTAGGGATGCCCTTCATGGTGGACAGACCTCAGCCCAATGCTAATATCAATATTAGGGCTTCCCATAAACCTCTAAGAATGCCTAAGATTGATCCCAGGAAAATGGAGTCAGGATGTCTTAAAGCAGCTGATGGAACTCCTATTGTTAAGCTTGATATGGGTAACATTCAGACTGGCATTGAAGATTTGGAAAAAAGAGGACTAATTTGTCGGTTCGTGGGTTTTCGTCCGAGTCTATCTACTTTCAAATTCTAGGCTGCAAAAATCTGGAAAACTAAAGGTGAGTTACAAATCTCTATTTATCCAAATGGTTATTTTCTTGTTTTATTTGCTAATAATGAAGATAGAGAGAAAACTTTTCAAGGGGGTCCTTGGTTTTTTGGAAGGGCAGGGCTTTTCATGAAGCCCTGGCATACTAAATTTAAAGTCGAAGAAGAGATGCCTTCTATAGCTCCCGTGTGGGTTAGACTCTTTGGCCTCCCTATTGAATTTTGGAATCCTACTATTTTTTCTTCAATTGGAAACTCTTTAGGAACTTTTATGATGACTGCTGATTGTACTCAAAATTTTGAACATATTATTTATGCTCGAATTTGTGTTTTAATGGATTTTGACAAACCCCTACCTAAAAATATCACATTACAATTTGGGGAAGACACTTGGGAGCAAGTAGTGGACTATGAGAACATTCCTTTTCATTGTAGAATTTGCCATGAATATGGTCATTTGGCTAGTGCTTGCCCAAATAAAATTCCTGATCAAAAGAAAGAAGATATAAACTCAACAAGTTTCCAAATACCTAAGAAGAAGAACACTCAAAAAAACCAGTTATGAAGGATCAATCAAAGTCATCTGCTAATATGTTTGAAATCCTTTCCACAAATGATGTCCCAAGTGAGGAAGAGGAAATAATGGAAACTGAAATCTTAGAAACACAATTTAAATATGAAGGGAAGAACTCAGAGACAAACCAACAAATCAAAGGTTTTCAACAGAAAAAAAAGGAGAAAATTTACACAAGAAAAACAATATTTCAAATGTCAAAACTTCAAATAATGCAGGTCCCAATATAGACTCCGTTGAACCATCTAGTAAAATTTTGGTTGTGTACGAGCATTCTTCAAGGTTAGAAGCCATCTCGGATTCAATTGGAATAAGTCAAGAAACAGGGAAAAAAATTGAAGATGGATTCTAATCAAAAAGTAGGTCGCAAGACCAATCAATATCATATGGTAAAAGAAGGTGAAAAGCTTGTAGAGGAAGGTAAGATTAATGCCCTTCCCAACTTTTTTAGCCCTGGTATTAATGAAGATCATCACTTGGAATATTAGAGGACTCAAAGGGAGTCTTTCAAAACAAAATGAAATTAGAAGAATGATTCGGATAAATCATCCACATCTTGTTTTCCTTCAAGAAACAAAGATGTCAATGGAGGATATGGACTTAATTGCCAGTAAAATTTGGCCAGTTGGAAAAGTGGTTTCCCTCGGTTCCCAAGGGACTTCGGGTGGCATTGCTTGTCTTTGGGACCCAAAAGAGGTAGTTATTCACCATATGGTTGGCGGTTGGGGTTTGTTGGCTATAGCTATTCAAAGTAGACATTCCAACCAGATTATGCTCTGCATTACTTTTTATGCTCCGACTTCTTTGGAGGAAAAAAGAAGACAGTGGAAGGATATTACTCATATTATCTCTCATTTTCCTAAAGCTTGGATCTTGATCGGAGGAGATTTCAATACCATCCTCTCTCTGGATGAGAAAAGGGGGGAAATAGAAATTTGGACAAAAGCACCGACCTCATGAGCGAATATATTGCAAACCTCCATCTTGTGGATATCCAACTGAGATAATGGCCTTATGACTTGGTCTAACAGAAGGCAAGGCTTAGCTTGTATAATGGAGAGATTGGATAGGTTTTTGCTCTCTAAAAATTTCTTAATCCATGGTCACATTCCTAAAGTGAAGACTCTTAATAATGTTGGTTCGGATCATTGGCCAGTCATGGTGGAAATGTGGAAAACCAATGTGAGTTTCTCTCCTTTTCATTTTCAATTAATGTGGCTTAGAGACATTTCCTTCAGACCTCGTGTGCAACAATGGTGGAAGGAAGGTAAACCTAGGCATGGGACTAAGATGTTCTGTTTTGCCAAAATACTGCAATACATTAAATCCAAAATCAAGACTTGGAACTGGAAAGAGTTTGGGGATGTTCATAAAAAAAAACATGAAGTTATTGCTCATCTTGAAAATTTGAATAAGAAAATCCGTTTAGATGGCCTCACAGAGAAGAGAAGTGCGGATGAAATTAAACTCACAACTCAGTTAGAGGAATGGGAAAAAAGAGAAGAAATCTTATGGAAGCAAAAATCTAGAATTCAATGGCTCAAAGAAGGAGATCGAAACACAAATTTCTTCCACAAATCTCTTCTAGCTCGAAGATCTCACAACTTTATTTCTTCCTTAAAATCAGATTCTGGAGATGTTGTTTATACTTGGGATGGCATGAACTCTATTGTTGTTGATTACTTTTCCAATATTTTTGTTGCTACTCCTCTTGACTCGGCTTCTCAACAAAATGTTCTTCAAGCAATCCCTTCTCTTATCACTTCTGAGGAGAACTCTATTTTGACTGCTCTCGTTACTATCAATGAGCTTCAACAAGTAGTTTTTAAAATGCAAAAAGGGAAAACCCCAGGTCCTAATGGTTTTCCCATTGAGTTCTACCAAGAGTTCTGGGATATCCTTCATGTTGATTTATTAGAGGTGGTGGAAGAAGCCAGGAAAGCCAAAGAAATTTTGAAGGTTATCAATAAAACTTATATTACTCTTGTTCCAAAATCTCAAGAGGTTGATCATATCTCAGCTTTTAGACCTATTGCTTTATGTAATGTTCTTCTCAAAATCATTACTAAAATCATGGCAGAAAGGTTGAAGCCTCTTTTGCATAAGATTATTTCCCCGAGCAAGGGGGTTATGTGGAAGGACGTCAAATAGTAGATGAGATAGTTCTTGCTCAGGAAGCCATCCATTCCATGGATATGCAAAATTCTCCTTCCATGTTCATTCGGTTAGACTTATCCAAAGCTTATGACAGAGTGGATTGGCACTTCCTTATCAAAGTTTTGAGGCAATTTGGTTTCTCTAAGGATTGGATGGATTGGATTATGGGATGTATCTCTTCAGTTTCCTACTTAGTTCTTATCAATGGCAGGCCTTCTCAGTCTTTCCCGGCTTCCAGAGGTATTAGGCAAGGTGACCCGCTATCCCCTTATTTATTCATCATTCTTGTTGAATGCTTGGGTAGGACTATAACCAAAAGAAGGGAAAACAAAACCCTTGAGGGAGTTACCATTGCTCATGGAGCTAGACCTATCTCTCATCTTCAATTTGTGGATGACTCTACTCTTTTAGGTAAAGCTACAGTTAAAGAAGCTTCTAATATTAAGCAAATCATTAGCTATTTTTCTAAGGCTACTTGGGCAGTTGATCAATGAAGACAAATCTAAAGTTATTTTCTTTCACTGCTCTGCTAGACAGGAATCCATGGTCTTGGATAAATTAAGATATAAGAAGACCTCTCTTCCAATCACTTATTTAGGTATTCCCATAAATATTCAAAGGCAGAAAAATAAATATTGGAATTGGTTGTTGGACAAAGTCAAGAAGAAAATTGGAAAGTGGACCAACAAGTGGCTTTCTTCTGGGGGTAGAATCACCTTGGTAAAATCAGTCCTTCAAGCTATTCCTATTTATGTTTCTTCCGTTTTGAATATCCCAAAGGTTGTTCTTCGAGAATTGGATCAAATCAGTCATCGTTTCCTTTGGAGTGGTACTAAGGAGAAAATAAAATGGGCCTTGGTGAAATGGGATACTTTATGTCTTCCTAAGAGTGAAGGGGGGTTAGGATTCCGGTCTTCAATTAATAACAACAAAGCTTTAGCTGCTAAATTATATTGGAGGATGTTGCATAACCCCAATGCTCTTTGGGCCAATAATCTTCGTGCTAAATATGCTTAGAACAAAAGTCCTGAAGACCTTGTTCGCTATCAACTTCCTACCAAAGGTTCTCCCATTTTAGCGAGTTCTTAAGACTGGTGAGGATTTGATAAAGAAAAAATTATTTTGGATCATTCATAATGGTCAACATGCAAATTTTTGGATAGATTCTTGGGATGGTCACAAGCCTTTGATAACTCGGTTTCCCGATTGGAGGCCTTGGATGGAGGAGCTTCACCGAGCTAATTGGATAAAGGTGGCTAATTACTTGTCGGTACCATACTTGGTAATTCAAAGGTTGGTAGATATTGGATCCCTATTGAGGACTGGCCTATTCAAATCCCAGAAAGGCAAAGACAAGATATCCAAGGCATCCTTCATATGAGATCCCTCTCTTGGTCCCATGAAAAAGATTGTTTTGGATGGAACAACACTACTAAGGGTGAGTATTCAGTTGCTCAAGGTTATTTGACCTTATGCCATAATAATCCCAACCATTCTTCTGACATATTTTCTCGATTGTGGGCTCAAAAGCTCTGGCCTAAGGTGAGGTTCTTTAATTGGCTTTTATTGCATCGTAGGGTGCTTACTTGGTGAGCAACTTATGAAGCATGGTTTTCATGGCCCTTTTAGATGTGAAATGTGTGAAGAGAATGTAGAAAATATCAACCATATTTTTATTGAGTGTACTTTAGCCTCCGAGCTATGGAGGAGAATGGCCACTTTACTTGGCTTACAGGTGGTCCAATTTTTTTACTTTTGAACAACTTTGGAGGGATTGGCCTAATCAAGAGGGTGTTGATCATTTTATTAGGCAGTTAGTTTGGATGGGTTCTACCATTCTTCTTTGGAATATTTGGAATGAAAGGAACAACCAAATTTTTAATCAAGATAGGAAGGATATTCACTATATTTGGCAAAAGACCATAGCCAACTTAGTTGAATCAATCCATCAACTCCTTAATCACCCCCAAAACTCCCACCAAAGATGGGATCAAGTGATGCAAATATTGAAGATTAAACCTTCTAAGGGCAACCAACTTAAAGGGAATGTGAGTATTAGTAAGATGGATAGGACTAGAAATTGGCAACCTCCTCCTAAGGATTTTGGAAAAGTCAATACTGATGGAGCCTCTAGAGGGAACCCTAGAAAAGCCAGTGTGGGAGGAATTGGTAGACTTTCAGATGGCTCCCTGGTTTTTACTTTTGCTGAGAATTTGGGTATTCTTTCCAATAACCTTGTTGAGGGGTATGGTATCCTCGGGAGGCCTTCAGGAGGCTACTAAGGTTGGATGGGAAAAGGTGTTAGTTGAGTCTGACTCTCAACTTATGATTAATCTCTTGAAGACTCCTTCTAAGAATCATAAGGTGGATTGGAGAATAAAAAGAATTATTGAGAAGATTCAGTTAATCCGGATGGGATTTTTGAAAGTTGATTACAATCATGTGGTCAGAGATCAAAACAAGAGTGTTGATGCTTTAGCTAATTGGGCTTTGGACAAAGGTGATCTTACTTGTTATGGCCACCCTCCTATATGGTGGGCTTCTCAAATTAGGGAAGCTCTTCTTTCTATCATTTCTTTGGATGGCTCCAGTTCCGAAGGTACCTAGTTTCTTCTTGTTTTTTTTTTTTTGCTTCTCTTTGGTTCATTCAGTTTTTTTTAGTTCCCTAGCTCATTCTATTCTTTATTTTGTTTCCTCTATTGATTCTTGCCTTAATAGTCTTCTGGTCTAGATAGGTCATTGTTTTGTTCATTTTTTTTTCTTTTTCTTTTTTGTTTTTTTTGTTTAGTTTTTTAAGGTGGGTGGGTTCTTTTGTTTTGTTTTGTTTTTGTGTTCTTTGTGTTGTTTTTTGTTGTTCTTGTGTTTTTGTTGTTTTGTTTTTTTGTTATTGTTCTTGTGTTTTTTTCGTTCTTGTTCTTGGGTTTCTCTTTGTTTGTGTTATTTCATGTTTTTATGTGTGAGTGTTTTCTATGTTTTTTGTTTTTGTTTATTGTCTGTTGTTGGTTGTTTTTTATTTTTATTTTTTTTATTTTTTAGGTTTTGGTTGTGTTTATTTTTCATGTTTTTTTTGGGTTATGTCTTTGTAGTGTTCTGTTGTTTTTGTCTTGTTTGTGTTTTGTTATGTGGTTCTTGTGTTTTTCTATGTGGTTTGTGTTGTGGTTTCTTTTATCTTATTGTGCATGTTTGGTTGTGCTTTTGTTTTTGACACACTCAAGGAGCATGTTTTTTATTTTATTTTATTTTATTATTTTTGTTGTTATTTACTTATTTTTAAATTGGTTTTGTGTGTTTGTTTGCTCCTTGAGTATGTCAAAGGTGGTAGGCCGGTCCGAGTCTCGGGCATTTTTGGCGGAATGGATACCCCTGCCTCCTTGGGTCTTACCCGAAAGTGGCATCCCTTTTGGGATGTTTTCCACAAATAAAAAAAAAAATATATATATACGTCATTATATTCTATGCCAAAATCAGTTTAAAAAAATTAATCTATATTATGTGATCCTTTTTATGATCAAGGTTTACATGATAAAAGAAAATTTCCTTTGGTGAATTTGAGCAAGGTGTGTGATGAAAAACTAGGGGAGGTTTTGGTTTAAGAGTTCTTACATATACAAACTTAACTCTTAGGGAAAGAGTAATATGGATATTTTACAAAGAGTGTCAAAGACAATGGGCAATAATTCTTCTAAGTATGTTGAGCCCAAGACTAGGACATTTTTCATAGGACTGCCCAAACTATCAAACTTGTTTGACATATTACTTATTGATTCAAATTGAGCTAATATTTTGATGGTAGATGCAAAAACCTAGAACATCACAAATTTTTAAATATTTGGAGAAACATAGATCTAGGATTCTATTTGTGAACAAGATATTTGGTAATTAATATGCGAGGTTTCATTGTTGAGTGCAATTAAAGGTTGATTTTTAGGTTGTAACGCAATATTTTTGTGGTTTATGCTCAATATTTTAGTGGGAAATGTTGCAAGGAATCCAAAATGGGTTAGAAATTTGTCTTTCAATAGATCATATTGTGAATTTGAGTGAAAATGGCTTCCAATTTGTTGCACAAAAGAAAAGTGAAAACCATACCTTTCCAGAGGATTGCCCAAACTGTCGAACTCATTTTGGCCATATCTCACTCATCTGGACTCGGATTGAGCTAAAATTTTGAGGGTAGATGCCTAAAAAACCCTAGAATGTCTCCACCAATTTTCATATCATTTGGAGCAACATAGATCCTAGCGCATCCCTATGTGTGAACGAGATATTTGGCAAGCGGCTATGCGAGGGTTTCATCTGGGTTGAGTGCAAGCAGCTCCAGAGGTTGGTTTTTAGGGCCTTCGGGCCCTAGCAGCCAATATTTTTATGGTTTATGCTCAATATTTTAGCAAGAAATGTTGCAGGGGATCCAATATGGGTTAGAAATTTGTCTTTCAATAGATCATACTGTGAACTTGAGTGACAATGACTTCCAATTTGTTGCACAAAAGAAAAGTGAAAACCATACCTTTCCACGACGTCTAGGGCAAGGAGTTTAGGTATCTCCAAAACAGGTTTTAGGGAGTTGATCAAAAAATGGCTCATATCTCAAGTGAATCTGGTGCTAAGGTGCACCCACAAAATAATTCTACTATGAAAACCCCTTTCAAGGGTAAGAATTTCAAAGACTCAGCCCCAAAAATGAATTTTAGGGATGCCCTTCATGGTGGACAGCCTTAGCCCAATGCTAATATCAATCTTAGGGCTTCCCATAAACCTCTAAGAATGCCTAAGATTGATCCCATGAAAATGGAGTCAGGATGTCTTAAAGCATCTGATGGAACTCCTATTGTTAAGCTTGATATGGGTAACATTCAGATTGGCATTGAAGATTTGGAAAAAAGAGGACTAATTTGTCGGTTCATGGGTTTTCGTCCGAGTCTATCTGCTTTCAAAGTTTGGGCTGTAAAAAGCTGGAAAACTAAAGGTGAGTTACAAATCTCTATTTATCCAAATGGTTATTTTCTTGTTTTATTTGCTAATAATGAAGATAGAGAGAAAAATTTTCAAGGGGGTCCTTGGTTTTTTGGAAGGGCGGGGCTTTTCATGAAGCCACGGCATACTAAATTTAAAGCCGAAGAAGAGATGCCTTCTATAGCTCCCGTGTGGGTTAGACTCTTTGGCCTCCCTATTGAATTTTGGAATCCTACTATTTTTTCTTCAATTGGAAACTCTTTAGGAACTTTTATGATGATTGTTGATTGTACTCAAAATTTTGAACATATTATTTATGCTCGGATTTGTGTTTTAATGGATTTTGACAAACCCCTACCTAAAAAGATCACATTACAATTTGGGGAAGACACTTGGGAGCAAGTAGTGGACTATGAGAACATTCCTTTTCGTTGTAGAATTTGCCATGAATATGGTCATTTGGCCAGTGCTTGCCCAAATAAAATTCTTGATCAAAAGAAAGAAGATATAAACTCAGCAGGTTTCCAAATACCTAAGAAGAAGAACACTCAAAAAAACCAGTTATGAAGGATCAATCAAAGTCATCTGCTAATATGTTTGAAATCCTTTCCACAAATGATGTCCCAAGTGAGGAAGAGGAAATAATGGAAACTAAAATCTTAGAAACACAATTTAAATATGAAGGGAAGAACTCGGAGACAAACCAACAAATCAAAGGTTTTCAACAAAAAAAAAGGGAGAAAATTTACACAAGAAAAACAATCTTTCAAATGTCAAAACTTCAAATAATGCGAGTCCCAATATAGACTCCATTGAACCATCTAGTAAAATTTTGGTTGTGTACGAGCATTCTTCAAGGTTAGAAGCCATCTCAGATTCAATTGGAATAAGTCAAGAAACAGGGAAAAAAAATTGAAGATGGATTCTAATCAAAAAGCAGGTCGCAAGACCAATCAATATCATATGGTAAAAGAAGGTGAAAAGCTTGTAGAGGAAGGTAAGATTAATGCCCTTCCCAACTTTTTTAGCCCTGGTATTAATGAAGATCATCACTTGGAATATTAGAGGACTCAAAGGGAGTCTTTCAAAACAAAATGAAATTAGAAGAATGATTCAGATAAATCATCCACATCTTGTTTTCCTTCAAGAAACAAAGATGTCAATGGAGGATATGGACTCAATTGCCGATAAAATTTGGCCAGCTGGAAAAGTGGTTTCCCTCAGTTCCCAAGGGACTTCTGGTGGCATTGCTTGTCTTTGGGACCCAAAAGAGGTAGTTATTCACCATATGGTTGGCAGTTGGGGTTTGTTGGCTATAGCTATTCAAAGTAGACATTCCAACCAAATTATGCTCTGCATTACTTGTTTATGCTCCGACTTCTTTGGAGGAAAAAAGAAGATAGTGGAAGGATATTACTCATATTATCTCTCATTTTCCTAAATCTTGGATCTTGATCGGAGGAGATTTCAATACCATCCTCTCTCTGGATGAGAAAATGGGGGGAAATAGAAATTTGGACAAAAGCACCGACCTCATGAGCGAATATATTGCAAACCTCCATCTTGTGGATATCCAACCGAGATAATGGCCTTATGACTTGGTCTAATAGAAGGCAAGGCTTAGCTTGTATAATGGAGAGATTGGATAGGTTTTTGCTCTCTGAAAATTTCTTAATCCATGGTCACATTCCTAAAGTGAAGACTCTTAATAATGTTGGTTCGGATCATTGGCCAGTCATGGTGGAAATGTGGAAAACCAATGTGAGTTTCTCTCCTTTTCATTTTCAATTAATGTGGCTTAGAGACATTTCCTTCGGACCTCGTGTGCAACAATGGTGGAAGGAAGGTAAACCTAGGCATGGGACTAAGATGTTCTGTTTTGCCAAAAGACTGCAATACATTAAATCCAAAATCAAGACTTGGAACTGGAAAGAGTTTGGGGATGTTCATAAAAAAAACATGAAGTTATTGCTCATCTTGAAAATTTGAATAAGAAAATCCATTTAGATGGCCTCACAGGAGAAGAGAAGTGCAGATGAAATTAAACTCACAACTCGGTTAGAGGAATGGGAAAAAAGAGAAGAAATCTTATGGAAGCAAAAATCTAGAATTCAATGGCTCAAAGAAGGAGATCGAAACACAAATTTCTTCCACAAATATCTTCTAGCTCGAAGATCTCACAACTTTATTTCTTCCTTAAAATCAGATTCTGGAGATGTTGTTTATACTTGGGATGGCATGAACTCTATTGTTGTTGATTACTTTTCCAATATTTTTGCTTCTACTCCTCTTGACTCAGCTTCACAACAAAATGTTCTTCAAGCAATCCCTTCTCTTATCACTTCTGAGGAGAACTCTATTTTGACTTGCTCCTGTTACTATCAATGAGCTTCAACAAGTAGTTTTTAAAATGCAAAAATGGAAAACCCTAGGTCCCGATGGTTTTCCCATTGAGTTCTACCAAGAGTTCTGGGATATCCTTCATGTTGATTTATTAGAGGTGGTGGAAGAAGCCAGGAAAGCCAAAGAAATTTTGAAGGTTATCAATAAAACTTATATTACTCTTGTTCCAAAAGCTCAAGAGGTTGATCATATCTCAGCTTTTAGACCTATTGCTTTATGTAATGTTCTTCTCAAAATCATTACTAAAATCATGGCAGAAAGGTTGAAGCCTCTTTTGCATAAGATTATTTCCCCAGAGCAAGGGGGTTATGTGGAAGGACGTCAAATAGTAGATGAGATAGTTCTTGCTCAGGAAGCCATCCATTCCATGGATATGCAAAAATCTCCTTCCATGTTCATTCGGTTAGACTTATCCAAAGCTTATGACAGAGTGGATTGGCACTTCCTTATCAAAGTTTTGAGGCAATTTGGTTTCTCTAAGGATTGGATGGATTGGATTATGGGATGTATCTCTTCAGTTTCCTACTTAGTTCTTATCAATGGCAGGCCTTCTCAGTCATTCCCAGCTTCCAGAGGTATTAGGCAAGGTGACCCGCTATCCCCTTATTTATTCATCATTCTTGTTGAATGCTTGGGTAGGACTATAACCAAAAAGAGGGAAAACAAAACCCTTGAGGGAGTTACCATTGCTCATGGAGCTAGACCTATCTCTCATCTTCAATTTGTGGATGACTCTACTCTTTTAGGTAAAGCTACAATTAAGGAAGCTTCTAATATTAAGCAAATCATTAGCTATTTTTCTAAGGCTACTGGGCAGTTGATCAATGAAGACAAATCTAAAGTTATTTTCTTTCACTGCTCTACTAGACAGGAATCCATGGTCTTGGATAAATTAAGATATAAGAAGACCTCCCTTCCAATCACTTATTTAGGTATTCCCATAAATATTCAAAGGCAGAAAAATAAAGATTGGAATTGGTTGTTGGACAAAGTCAAGAAGAAAATTGGAAAGTGGACCAACAGGTGGCTTTCTTCTTGGGGTAGAATCACCTTGGTAAAATCAGTCCTTCAAGCTATTCCTATTTATGTTTCTTCCATTTTGAATATCCCAAAGGTTGTTCTTCGAGAATTGGATCAAATCAGTCATCGTTTCCTTTGGAGTGGTACTAAGGAGAAAAGAAAATGGGCCTTGGTGAAATGGGATACTTTATGTCTTCCTAAGAGTGAAGGGGGGTTAGGATTCTGGTCTTCAATTAATAACAACAAAGCTTTAGCTGCTAAATTATATTGGAGGATGTTGCATAACCCCAATGCTCTTTGGGCCAATAATCTTCGTGCTAAATATGCTGAGAACAAAAGTCCTGAAGACCTTGTTCGCTATCAACTTCCTACCAAAGGTTCTCCCATTTTAGCAGTTCTTAAGACTGGTGAGGATTTGATAAAGAAAAAATTATTTTGGATCATTCATAATGGTCAACAGGCAAATTTTTGGATAGATTCTTGGGATGGTCACAAGCCTTTGATAACTCAGTTTCCCGATTGGAGGCCTTGGATGGAGGAGCTTCACCGAGCTAATTGGATAAAGGTGGCTAATTATTGTCGGTACCATACTTGGTAATTCAAAGGTTGGTAGATATTGGATCCCTATTGAGGATTGGCCTATTCAAATCCCAGAAAGGCAAAGACAAGATATCCAAGGCATCCTTCATATGAGATCCCTCTCTTGGTCCCATGAAAAATATTGTTTTGGATGGAACAACACTACTAAGGGTGAGTATTCGGTTGCTCAAGGTTATTTGACCTTATGCCATAATAATCCCAACCATTCTTCTGACATATTTTCTCGATTGTGGGCTCAAAATCTCTGGCCTAAGGTGAGGTTCTTTAATTGGCTTTTATTGCATCGTAGGGTGCTTACTTGGTGAGCAACTTATGAAGCATGGTTTTCATGGCCCTTTTAGATGTGAAATGTGTGAAGAGAATGTAGAAAATCTCAACCATATTTTTATTGAGTGTACTTTAGCCTCTGAGCTATGGAGGAGAATGGCCACTTTACTTGGCTTACAAGGGTCCAATTTTTTTACTTTTGAACAACTTTGGAGGGATTGGCCTAATCAAGAGGGTGTTGATCATTTTATTAGGCAATTAGTTTGGATGGGTTCTACCATTCTTCTTTGGAATATTTGGAATGAAAGGAAAAACCAAATTTTTAATCAAGATAGGAAGGATATTCACTATATTTGGCAAAAGACCATAGCCAACTTAGTTGAATCAGTCCATCAACTCCTTAATCACCCCCAAAACTCCCACCAAAGATGGGATCAAGTGATGCAAAGATTGAAGATTAAATCTTCTAAGGGCAACCAACTTAAAGGGAATGTGAGTATTAGTAAGATGGATAGGACTAGAAATTGGCAACCTCCTCCTAAGGATTTTGGAAAAGTCAATACTGATGGAGCCTCTAGAGGGAACCCTGGAAAAGCCGAGTGTGGGAGGAATTGGTAGACTTTCGGATGGCTCCCTGGTTTTTACTTTTGCTGAGAATTTGGGTATTCTTTCCAATAACCTTGCTTGAGGGGTATGGTATCCTCAGAGGCCTTCAGGAGGCTACTAAGGTTGGATGGGAAAAGGTGTTAGTTGAGTCTGACTCTCAACTTATGATTAATCTCTTGAAGACTCCTTCTAAGAATCATAAGGTGGATTGGAGAATAAAAAGAATTATTGAGAAGATTCAATTAATCCAGATGGGATTTTTGAAAGTTGATTACAATCATGTGGTCGGAGATCAAAACAAGAGTGTTGATGCTTTAGCTAATTGGGCTTTGGACAAAGGTGATCTTACTTGTTATGGCCACCCTCCTAGATGGTGGGCTTCTCAAATTAGGGAAGCTCTTCTTTCTATCATTTCTTTGGATGGCTCCAGGTTTGAAGGTACCTAGTTTCTTCTTGTTTTTTTTTTTTTTGCTTCTCTTTGGTTCATTCAGTTTTTTTAGTTCCCTAGCTCATTCTATTCTTTATTTTGTTTCCTCTGTTGATTCTTGCCTTAATAGTCTTCTGGTCTAGATAGGTCATTGTTATGTTCAATTTTTTTTTCTTTTTTCTTTTTTTGTTTAGTTTTTTAAGGTGGGTGGGTTCTTTTGTTTTGTTTTGTTTTTGTGTTCTTTGTGTTGTTTTTTGTTGTTTTTTGTTGTTCTTGTGTTTTTGTTGTTTTGTGTTTTTTTATATGTTTTTTGTTATTGTTCTTGTGTTTTTTTCGTTCTTGTTCTTGGGTTTCTCTTTGTTTGTGTTATTTCATGTTTTTATGTGTGAGTGTTTTCTATGTTTTTTGTTTTTGTTTATTGTCTGATGTTGGTTGTTTTTTATTTTTATTTTTATTTTTTATTTTTTATTTTTATATTTTTTATTTTTAGGTTTTGGTTGTGTTTATTTTTCATGTTTTTTTTTGGGTTATGTCTTTGTAGTGTTCTGTTGTTTTTGTCTTGTTTGTGTTTTGTTATGTGGTTCTTGTGTTTTTCTATGTGGTTTGTGTTGTGGTTTCTTTTATCTTATTGTGCGTGTTTGGTTGTGCTTTTGTTTTTGACACACTCAAGGAGCATGTTTTTTATTTTATTTTATTATTTTTGTTGTTATTTACTTATTTTTTTATTTTTAAATTGGTTTTGTGTGTTTGTTTGCTCCTTGAGTATGTCAAAGGTGGTAGGCCAAGTCCGAGTCCTGGGCATTTTTGGCGGAATGGATACCCCTGCCTCCTTGGGTCTTACCCGAAAGTGGCATCCCTTTTGGGATGTTTTCCACAAATAAAAAAAAAAAATACCTTTCCACGACATCTAGGGCAAGGATTAAAGAGATCACGAAACAAGTTTCAAGTAGTTGATCCAAAAATGGATCATATCTCAATTGTATCTGGTGCTAACGTGCACCCACAAAATAATTCTACTATGAAAACCCTATCAAGGGTAAGAATTTTGAAGACTCATCCCCAAAAATAAATTTTAACCCTTCGTGGTGCATAGACTCAACCCAATGCTAATATTAATATTAGGGCTTCCCATAAACCTCTAAGAATGCCTAAGATTGATCCTAGGAAAACGAAGTCAAGATGTCTTAAAGCAGTTGATGGAACTCCTATTGTTAAGCTTGATATGGGTAACATTCATACTGGCATTGAATATTTGGAAAAAAGAGGACTAATTTGTCAGTTCGTGGGTTTTCGTCGGAGCCTATCTGCTTTCAAAGTCTAGGCTGCAAAAAGATGAAAAACTAAAGGTGAGTTACAAATCTCTATTTATCCAAATGGTTATTTTCTTGTTTTATTTGCTAATGATGAAGATAGAGATAAAAATTTTCAAGGGGGTCCTTGGTTTTTTGGAAGGGCGGGGCTTTTCATGAAGCCCTGGCATACTAAATTTAAAGTCAAAGAAGAGATGCCTTCTATAGCTCCCGTGTGGGTTAGACTCTTTGGTCTCCCTATTGAATTTTGGAATCCTGCTATTTTTTCTTCAATTGAAAACTCTTTAGGAACTTTTATGATGACTGTTGATTGTACTCAAAATTTTGAACATATTATTTATGCTCGAATTTGTGTTTTAATGGATTTTAACAAACCCCTACCTAAAAATATCATATTGCAATTTGGGAAAGACACTTGGGAGCAAGTAGTGGACTATGAGAATATTCCTTTTCGTTGTAGAATTTGCCATGAATATGGTCATTTGGCCAGTGCTTGCCCAAATAAAATTCTTGATCAAAAGAAAGAAGATATAAACTCGATGAGGTTTTCAAATACCTAAGAAGAAGAACACTCGAAAAAACCAGATTATGAAGGATCAATCAAAGTCATTTGCTAATATGTTTGAAATTCTTTCCACAAATGATGTCCCAAGTGAGGAAGAGGAAATAATGGAAACAAAAATCTTAGAAACACAATTTAAATATGAAGGGAAGAACTCAAAGACAAACCAACAAATCAAAGGTTTTCAACAAGAAAAAAGGGAGAAAATTTACACAAGAAAAATAATATTTTAAATGTCAAAACTTCAAATAATGCAGGTCCCAATATAGACTTCGCTGAACCCTCTAGTAAAATTTTGGATGTGTATGAGCATTCTTCAAGGTTAGAAGCCATCTCAGATTCAATTGGAATAAGTCAAGAAATAGGAAAAAAAAACTAAAGATGGATTCTAATCAAAAAGCAGGTCGTAATACCAATCAATATCATATGATAAAAGAAGGTGAAAATCTTGTAGATGAAGGTAATATTAATGCCCTTCCCAACTTTTTTAGCCCTGGTATTAATGAAGATCATCACTTGGAATATTAGAGGACTCAAAGGGATTCTTTCAAAACAAAATGAAATTAGAATAATGATTCATATAAATCATCCACATCTTGTTTTCCTTCAAGAAACAAAGATGTCAATAGAGGATATGGACTTTATTGCTAGTAAAGTTGGCCAGCTAGAAAAGTGATTTCCCTCAGTTCCCAGGGGAATTCTGGTGGCATTGCTTGTCTTTGGAACCCAAAAGAGGTAGTTATTCATGTTATGGTTGGAAATTGGGGTCTTTTGGCTATAGCTATTCAAAGTAGACATTCCAACCAAATTATGCTCTGCATTACTGTTTATGCCCCGACTGCTTTGGAGGAAAAAAGAAGACAGTGGAAGGATATAACTCATATTATCTCTCATTTTCTTGAATCTTGGATCTTGATTGAAGGATATTTCAATACCATCCTCTCTCTGGATGAGAAAATGGGGGGAAATAGAAATTTGGACAAAAGCACTGACCTCATGAGCGAATATATTACAAACCTCCATCTTGTGGACATCCAACCAGATAATGGCCTTATGACTTGGTCTAACAAAAGGCAAGGCTTAGCTTGTATTATGGAGAGATTGGATAGGTTTTTTCTCTCTAAAAATTTCTTAATCCATGGTCACATTCCTAAAGTGAAGACTCTTAATAATGTTTGTTCGGATCATTGGCCAGTCATGGTGGAAATGTGGAAAACCAATGTGAGTTTCTCTCCTTTTCATTTTCAATTAATGTGGCTTAGATACATTTCCTTTAGACCTCATGTGCAACAATGGTGGAAGGAAGGTAAACCTAGGCATGGGACTAAGATGTTCTATTTTTCCAAAAGACTACAATATATTAAATCCAAAATCAAGACTTGGAACTGGAAAGAGTTTGGGGATGTTCATAAAAAAAAATGAAGTTATTGCTCATCTTGAAAATTTGAATAAGAAAATCCGTTTAGATGGCCTCATAGAGAAGAGAAGTGCAGATGAAATTAAACTCACAACTCAGTTAGAGGAATGGGAAAAAAGAGAAGAAATATTATGGAAGAAAAAATCTAGAATTCAAATGACATAATGGAGGTAAAAATAATGAACGTTAGGGAAGGGTGAAACCAGTAGCCACCAACAGTCGGAGAGTGGAGCAGCAATCTCCAAGTGCGGGGAGAGAGGAGATGTCGATGGGCGAAAATTCGTCTATAGGGGAGCTCGGGAGCGGCTACGGTTCGTGTCTTGGGTGCAGTAGAGCAATCGAAGGGCACCAGGGATCCAAAGGTGTGAAAGCGTCCGGACCCATTGAAGAAGACCGGGTTGTTGATGGTGTCAGTTGGGGTAAGGACCCACCAGACAAAGGGGGTGGTGGGGCTCAAAAGTCTTATGCCCAGGAAACATCCTCAGAAACCCTAAACGGGTTTTTTACCAAAGAGTTGTTTTCGGTTGGGGATGAGCTGGACATCCCGATGGAAGTTCTTTCAAGTTTCATGGAGTTTGAGAAATTTACCCTCATAGGCAAATTCATTGGCGACCGTCCCGACATGGAAACTATCAAAAAGTGGGTAGCAAGAAAATGGAGGACTTCTGGTCATATGGAGCTAGCGGCCCTATCCTAGGGTTTTTTTTCCATTAGACTAAACAATAAGGAGGATTACTGTAAAATTTTGGTTGGCAGGCCATGGTTTCTAGGCCGCAGAAGTTTATTCCTTAGGAAGTGGGACATGGATTTCAGTCCTGATACCCAAAACATCAACATTGCCCCAATATGGGTTAGGCTCCTGAATCTTCCCCTCTTTGGCTAGCATGAAAATGTCATAAGGGGTATTGTGTGCTCCATTGGGGAGTTGGTCACCATTGACCCACCCACTTGAGCTCGAACAAGGTTTGTCCAAGCCCGTTTTTGCATTCTGGCAGATTTGGAGGTGAAACTCCCAACTTTCATCACTCTTCGATCTGGAGGTACCTTTCTTCATAAACAAGCTATTGTCTATGAAAATAGACCAGCTTTCTACCCCTAGTGTCGGTCCCAAGGGCACCTCCAATCCCAGTGTCCTTTTTAAAAATTGGGTAAGCAGAAGCATGAAAACGACAACCCCCTGGAGCATGGGGAAGGTCAGGCGAAGCAGTCAAATCTTCCAGATGCAAAGGGTCATGAATCTCTAGGCCCCTCTAGAGTCTGTGTCAGACTCTCTCAGCCTGAAGAGAATCCCACTCTCCAATCGGACCTCGAGCAACTTGAGGCTGACAATTAGTAAGGAGCAGACTCCCACTTGGAAAGTGAATCGTAGGAAGAGAAGGAACGGACCCCATCCCAAATTGTGACTCAGACTGTTTCTTTGCCCCAAGATATAGGTCATCCCGATTTCAGCCAGTCGTAGACGATGCTAGAAGATTACCTCTTAGGAAGGAGGGGTGAACAATCCAGTCACATTAGCCCCTAAAACACGAGGAGCCAAAAGCAAAGTGTGTATTTTGGTAGTGAGAGGAAGCAGGGTCATCCTCATAACAAAGACAGGTGGGACAAAGAGACAACAAATGATGTTGCAAATGGAACTCAGCATTTTTTGGTTTTGGATGACTATGGCGCTCAGACGGATGAAGCGCATGCATCAAAACCTCCTCCTCAACAAGGAAGGGGAGGCAAGAAAAACCTCAAACTTTCCAAATGAAATTCCTCTCATGGAATGTGAGAGGACTGAACGATGCAGCCAAATGAAGGTTAGTGGCTGATCTCCGTAGGAGGACTAATCCTTCCATCCTTATTTTGCAAGAGACCAAGGTCGATGCTATCTCCTCTGATAAAGTTGCGAAGGCCATTTGGGCCAAGGCAAATTGTCTATCCAGCCCTGCAGTGGGAACAACGGGAGGACTCATGGTTCTATGGGACCCTTCGAGGTTTGAGGGTAGCCTGCTATCAACTTCCAACAGAATCATCAATGTACTGTTCCAGTCCAAAACCACCAATTTTTCTTGGATTCCGTCCAACGTTTATGCTTCAAATTCCGCCACGGAGAGAGCGAGGAAATGTGGAAAGCTATCTCTCAGATGAGGGATAATTTTAGTAATTTTCCTTGGGTTTTAGGGGGTGACTTCAATTGTCCCCTTCATCCTTCGAGAAAAAAAAGGAGGATCCGACCACTTGACCAGCTGACTTGGAGGACTTTAGGGATTTTGTCTCTACTAATGGCTTGCTCGACATCGAACTCAAAGGGGATTCCTTCACTTGGAGTAACAGAAGTATTGGGAGCGATTTGATTCAAGTCAAGCTCGACAGATTTTTTATGTCCCAAGAAGCCATTCCTATCCTTGGCGGGGCTATCCTTTCGGCTCTTCCAAGGATTGGGTCTGACCATAACCCTATTTTCTTGGAGGCAAATGATGGGCCTATTTTTAAAACCCCCTTCAGATTTGAATCCATGTGGATCTCTCACAAGGACTTCAAAGGTTTGGTTTCAACGTGGTGGCAATTGAAGGTGGAAGGAAATGCTCCTAAGAGGGTGGCTCTAAAGCTCAAAATGGTCAAAAAAAAGTTGAAAGTTTGGAATAAAGAGGTTTTCGACAACATTTTTGAGCCCAAAAAATCCATCTCTGAGAACCTGAAGGTTTTTGAGGAAAGGATGGAACTCAAATGTTACACTGAGGGTCTTAGGGAGGAAGAGCGGAGTCTTTTGGTGGACTTTCATTCTATTCTCACTAGGGAGGAAACGTTCTGGCGCCAGAAATCTCGTGACCTTTGGTTGAAAAATGGAGACACCAACACGAAGTTTTTCCACGCGTCTACTATGAGGCACAGAGGGGCCAACAAGATCAGAGAAGTGGCTTGTAAGGATGGGCACATTACCAGGGAGATAGAGGAAATCAGGAGCGAAGCGGTTGACTTTTTTTAGGATTTGCTTGGCACTCCTTCGGACAGCAACCTTCAGGTCCAAAAATCTCTACTCGCCAATTTTCTGACTAAAGTCCCCCATGAGCTAAGCATTAAGATTCTGGAACCTTTTTCCTCTTCCGAGATTAAGGAAGCATTGTTCTCCATGCAACCAAATAATGCCCCTGGCCCCGATGGTTTCCCCCCAAATTCTTCCAAGTCATGTGGGAGGTCATGGGTACGGATGTGTGCGATGCTATTCAGGTTATTCAAGCTTCCAGATCCATCCACCCGAAACTCAATTCCACATTTCTTGCCCTCATTCCTAAGTCTCCTACCTGCAAAATTTTCTCTGACTATCAGCCCATCAGCCTATGCAATGTTTTTTACAATATTCTTACCAAGTCTATAGCCAATAGACTCAAAATAGTCCTCCCCATCCTGATTGATCCTTGTCAGGGAAGCACTGTTAAAGGCAGAAACATTCTTGATGGTGTCATCACTGTCCATGAGACCCTTCATTCCGCTTACCACTCCAAGAATGCTGCTCTTTTTCTTAAGCTCGACATGAAAAAATCCTTTGATCGGGTTGATCAAAAATTTTTGTGTGCAGTCCTCCTCAAGTTCGGCTTTCATCCCCACTGGATTGACCTTGTCTATAGTTGTATATCCACTCCTTTTTTTTTGTCCTGGTCAATGGGTCCCAAGATGGGTATTTCCAAAGCACCAAAGGCCTCAGACAGGGCGATCCTTTATCCCCCATCCTTTTCATTCTTCTGGAGGAGGTTCTGAGTTGGTCCATGAAAGAGGCTCTTCGTCAGAACAAGATTTCTGGCATTTTGTCGACTTCTAGAGTTGATCCTGTCACTCATCAGCAATTTATGGACGACACCCTCATCTCCACTGGGGCATCCGTTGCCCAAGCAAAATTGCTCAAGCGGATCCTATCCCATTATGAGCAAGCTGCAGGGCAAAAGGTCAATTACATCAAGAGCAAAATCTATTTTATTAACACTCCCCTGCACAGGCAACTTTGGATTGCTAGAATTCTTGAATGCACTATTGATTCCCTACCTACGTCCTATCTGGGGTTGCCTCTATCTTATAGCGGGCGGGCGAGTGGGGATATGTGGAACATGATTCTTGAGCGCCTTCACAAGAAACTTGGAACTTGGAAGGGCAAACTCCTGTCGCAAGCCGAAAAATCCACCCTTACCAAAGCTTGTCTTCAGGGGATCTTGACCTACTTCATGTCGGTGTTCATGCTTCCAGTTGTAGTTCACTCCAAAATTGAGAAGATTCAGAGGACCTTTCTATGGTCTGGTAACAAAGATAAATCTAGACTCCCCCTTGTTTCCTGGGACAAGGTGTGTTCGAGGATAGACCAATGCGGTCTGGGGTTGAGAAGATCAAGACTTATGAATTTGGATCTGATAGCGAAGCACGCTTGGAGGATTCTATCTAGCGACCCAGTGGAGTGGGTTAAGCTAGTTAAAAAGAAGTATCTTGGCCCCATTTCCTTCTTGGATGCTGAGACCTCCTTCGTGGCATTGACCTTTTGGAAATCTGTGCTCCAAACCCAACATTTGATCAGCCTAGGAGCCCACTGGATTTTGGGTGATGGCAATGTCATTTTATTTTGGAAGGATAGGTGGGCGACTGAAGAAGCCCTTGGGTCGAGGGCGGATCTCGTTGGGCTGAGAGGTTTGACTGACCCTAACTCCCAACTCATGGTGGAAGAGTTCATAGATCAGAGCACCCATTTTCCTTGGTGGAAGATTCCAATTGTGGATGGGTTTAATAATGAGGTTACCTTTCTTGCAAATATCCTCCAGTCGGTTTTAATTCTTTCTGCTAGGAGGAATGATAGAATCATCTGGAGTGGTACAGAAGATGGTATTTTTTTTGTTAAATCAGCTTATGAGTTTCTTACCACCAAGACTGCTCTGGACTACAGGTGGAATACTATGTGGAGGAAAGGAGTTGTCCCTAAAATCAACTTCTTTGCGTGGATTTCTTTCCACAACAAAGCCTTAACAATTGACAACCTTCACAAGAGAGGTTTTGCCTTCCCCAACAGGTGTTACTTGTGTCTTGTAGATTGCGAGACGAGGGATCATTTATTCTTGCATTGCCTGTTTTCCCACTCTGTTCTTAGTATTGTCCTATCCTCCTTCAAAATCCTATGGTGCTCTCCACGTTCCCTCAGAGATGCTTTCCACCAATGGCCTAATACTTTCAAGAATCCCAAACTTCGCTTCCTCCTCAAGGCCTCCTTCCATCATTCAATTTGGAAAATTTGGTTAGAGAGGAATGCCAGAATCTTTGGCAGATCTCCTAGAGGGTCCCCTTCTGTTGCTCAAAGGGCATTGTCCTACGCCATCGATAATTCTATTGTTGTTCCCAGTCCCCGTCCCTACCTTCCGAGTGAAGAAGCGATTCTAAAAATGATGAATCTCTGGTCATTTCTGGAGGTTGTAAAAGGGCCCTGTCGAAGGAATATTGTTTGGACCAAACCCCCTATGGGGTGGATTAAATTAAACTTTGATGGAGCGGCTAAGGGGAATCCTGGGCCTGCTGGTGTTGGGGGTGTTGTCAAAGATCATGATGGGAATCTTGTGATGGCCTATTGTGAATATTTGGGCTCCCAAAAAAATCACTATGTCAAATCTTGAGGCGCTCTGAAAGGTATTTAGATACTCTCTAAGGATCCTCAGCCTCTTATTATTGAGGGTGACTTGCTCAACATCATGAATTACCTTCTTGGCACCAAAAATCCATCTTGGATAGGTCTACAACATCATCCTCGACGCAAGAATGCTTCTCTCCTATCGTGGTAGCTGGAAAGCAAATCATACTTTGAGAGAAGGTAATCGCGTGGCTGACCACATGGCCAACAAAGGGCTCATGACCACGTGTTCGGTCATGTGGCGGTCTCGCTTCCCATCCGAGGTGGAAAGGTTGGCCAGAGCAGACATCCATTCATGAAGCTTTCCTTATGTAGTTTTTGGAAAGCCCCCTCCGACGAGTTTTGGTGTGGTGTGGCAATTTTGTCTACTTAGCTGTCCATGGTGTCTTGTCTGTTTTGATTTCCTCGTTTCATTTCTTTGGGCTCTACTTGGTGTTCCTTCGGTTTTGTCCTATTTCTTTTTCGTTGGGTTTCCAGGCCTAAAATCCCTTTTTATAGTTTCCAAGTCTTTAGCATTAGGATGGATTTACTTGCAATTAGGCTTATTGTTACAGCCAAGAGGTATGATGCGTCATTAGAAATATGGCTAATTTTGTACATAAGGTTTTGGGATCCTCTATAAAAACCCACTGTTAATATATTAAAATAATTACCAAAAAAAAATCTAGAATTCAATGGCTCAAAGAAGGAGATCAAAACACAAATTTCTTCCACAAATCTCTTCGAGCTCGAAGATCTCATAACTTTATTTCTTCCCTAAAATTAGATTCTGGAGATGTTGTTTATACTTGGGATGGCATGAACTCTACTACTCCTCTTGACTCAGCTTCTCAACCAAATGTTCTTCAAGCAATCCCTTCTCTTATCACTTTTGAGGAGAACTCTATGTTGACTGCTCCTATAACTATCAATGAGCTTCAACAAGTAGTTTTTAAAATGCAAAAATGGAAAACCCTAGGTCCTAATGGTTTTCCCATTGAGTTCTACCAAGAGTTATGGGATATCCTTCATGTTTATTTATTAGAGGTGGTGGAAGAATCCAGGAAAGCCAAAGAAATTTTAAAGGTTATCAATAAAACTTATATTACTCTTGTTCCAAAAGCTCAAGAGGTTTTCATATCTCAACTTTTAGACCTATTGCTTTATGTAATGTTCTTCTCAAAATCATTACTAAAATCATGGCAGAAAGGTTGAAGCCTATTATGAATAAGATAATTTCCCTAGAGAAAGGGGGTTATGTGGAAGGACGTCAAATAGTAGATGAGATATTTCTTGCTCAGGAAGCCATCCATTCCATGGATATGCAAAAATCTCCTTCCATGTTCATTTGGTTAGACTTATCCAAAGCTTATGACAGAGTGGATTGGCACTTCCTTATCAAAGTTTTGAGGCAATTTAGTTTCTCTAAGGATTGAATGGATTGGATTATGGGATGTATCTCTTCAGTTTCCTACTTAGTTCTTATCAATGGCAGGCCTTCTCAGTCATTCCCATCTTCCAAAGGTATTAGGCAAGGTGACCCGCTATCCCCTTATTTATTCATCATTCTTGTTGAATTCTTGGGTAGGACTATAACCAAAAAGAGGGAAAAAAAACCCTTGAGGGAGTTACCATTGCTCATGGAGCTAGACCTATATCTCATCTTCAATTTGTGGATGACTCTACTCTTTTAGGTAAAGCTACATTTAAGGAAGCTTCTAATATTAAGCAAATCATTAGTTATTTTTAAGGCTACTGAGTAGTTGATCAATGAAGATAAATCTAAAGTTATTTTATTTCACTGCTCTACTAGACAGGAATCCATGGTCTTGGATAAATTAAGATACAATAAGACCTCCCTTCCAATCACTTATTTAGGTATTCCCATAAATATTGAAAGGTAGAAAAAAAAGATTGGAATTGGTTGTTGGACAAAGTCAAGAAGAAAATTGGAAAGTGGACCAATAGGTGGCTTTCTTCTGGGGGTAGAATCACCTTGGTAAAATCAGTCCTTCAAGATATTCCTATTTATGTTTCTTCCGTGTTGAATATCCCAAAGGCTATTCTTCAAGAACTGGATCAAATCAGTCATTGTTTCCTTTGGAGTGGTACTAAGGAGAAAAGAAAATGGGCCTTGGTGAAATGGGGCACTTTATGTCTTCTTAATAATGAAGGGGGGTTAGGATTCTGGTCTTCAATTAATAACAAAAAAGCTTTAGTTTCTAATTTATATTGGAGGATGTTGCATAACCCCAATGATCTATGGGCCAATAATCTTCGTGCTAAATATACTGAGAACAAAAGTCCTGAAGACCTTGTTTGTTATCAACTTCCTACCAAAGGTTCTCCTATTTTAGCGGTTCTTAAGACTTGTGAGGATTTGATAAAGAATAAATTATTTTGGATCATTCATAATGGTCAACAGGTAAATTTTTTGATTGATTCTTGGGATGGTCACAAGCCTTTGATAACTCAGCTTCCCGATTAGAGGCCTTGGATGGAGGAGCTTCACCGATATAACTGGATAAAGGTGGCTAATTACTGTCGATACCATACTGGTAATTCAAATGTTGGTAGATATTAGATCCCTATTGAGTACTGGCCTATTCAAATCCTAGAAATGCAAAGACAAGATATCCAAGGCATCCTTCATATGAGATCTCTCTCTTGGTCCCATGAAAAAGATTTTTTTGGATGGAAAAACACTACTAAGGGTGAGTATTCAGTTGCTCAAGATTATTTGACCTTATGCCATAATGATCCCAACCATTCTTTAGACATATTTTCTCAATTGTGGGATCAAAAGCTCTGGCCTAAGGTGAGGTTCTTTAATTGGCTTTTATTGCATCGTAGGGTTCTTACTGGTGAGTAACTTATGAAGCATGGTTTTCATGGCCCTTTTAGATGTGAAATGTTTGAAGAGAATGTAGAAACTCTCAACCATATTTTTATTGAGTGTACTTTAGCCTTTGAGCTATGGAGGAGAATGGCCACTTTACTTGGCTTATAGTGGTCCAATTTTTTTACATTTGAACAACTTTGGAGGGATTGGCCTAATCAAGAGGGTGTTGATCAGTTTATTAGGCAATTAGTATGGATGGGTTCTACCATTCTTCTTTGGAATATTTGGAATGAAAGGAGCAACCAAATTCTTAATCAAGATAGGAAGGATATTCACTATATTTGGCAAAATACCATAGCCAAATTAGTTGAATCAGTCCATCAACTCCTTAATCACCCCCAAAACTGCCACCAAAGATGGGATCAAGTGATGCAAAGATTGAAGATTAAATCTTCTAAGGGCAACCAACTTAAAGGGAATGTGAATATTAGTAAGATGGATAGGACAAGAAATTGGTAACCTCCTCATAAGGATTTTGGAAAAGTCAATATTGATGGAGCCTCTAGAGAGAACCCTAGAAAATCCAGTGTGGGAGGAATTGGTAGACTTTCAGATGGCTCCCTGGTTTTTACTTTTGCTGAGAATTTGGGTATTATTTCCAATAACCTTGTTGAGGGGTATGGTATCCTCAGAGGCCTTGAAGAGGCTACTAAAGTTGGATGGGAAAAGGTGTTAGTTGAGTTTGGATCTCAACTTATGATTAATCTCTTGAAGACTCCTTCTAAGAATCATAAGGTTGATTGGAGAATAAAAAAATTATTGAGAAGATTCAATTAATCCATATGGGATTTTTGAAAGTTGATTACAATCATGTGGTCAGAGATCAAAACAAGAGTGCTAATGCTTTAGCTAATTGGGCTTTGTAAAAATATGATCTTACTTGTTATGGCCACCCTCCTAGATGGTGGGCTTCACAAATTAGGGAAGCTCTTCTTTCTATAATTTCTTTGGATGGCTCCCGTTCTGAATGTACCTAGTTTCTTCTTGTTTTTGTTTTTTTTTTGCTTCTCTTTGGTTCTTTCAGGTTTTTTTAGTTCCCTAGCTTAAACTATTCTTTCTTTTGTTTCCTCTGTTTATTCTTGCCTTAATAGTCTTCTGGTCTAGATAGGTCATTGTTATGTTCAATTTTTTTTTTAGTTTTTTAAGGTGTGTGTGTTCTTTTGTTTTGTTTTGTTTTTGTGTTCTTTGTGTTGTTTTTTGTTGTTCTTGTGTTTTTGTTGTTTTGTGTTTTTTTATGTTTTTTGTTATTGTTTTTGTGTTTTTGTCATTCGTGTTCTTGTGTTTCTCTTTGTTTGTGTTAATTCGTGTTTTTATGTGTGAGTGTTTTCTATGTTTTTTATTTTTGTTTATTGTCTGTTTTTTGTTGTTTTATATTTTTATTTTTATTTTTATTTTATTTTTTTAGGTTTTGGTTGTGTTTATTTTTCATATTTTTTTGGGTTATGTCTTTGTAGTGTTCTGTTGTTTTTGTCTTGTTTGTGTTTTGTTATGTGGTTCATGTTGTGGTTTATTTTATCTTATAGTATGTGTTTGGTTGTGATTTTGTTTTTGACGCACTCAAGGAGCATGTTTTTTATTTTATTTTATTATTTTTTTTTATTTACTTATTTTTAAATTGGTTTTGTGTGTTTGTTTGCTCTTTGAGTATGTCAAAGGTGGTAGGCCAGGTCTGAGTCCTGGGAATTTTTGGTGGAATGGATACCCCTGCCTCTTTGGGTCTTACCCGAAAGTGGCATCCCTTTTGGGATGTTTTCCACAAATTAAAAATAAAAATAAAAATGTTGAGCCCAATGACCCAATTTTAATATTTACTACATTCTCTCTACCAAATGGTTTTGCTCTTTGGAATGGTTTAAAAAATCTATTGATCTAATGATTAAAGGTTTAATATGGGTGGTGGGAACTGGAGAAAAAAAACCATTTGAATGGATACTTGGTGTGATAAAAAAACCACTCAATTTAGATCCAATTTTGAAACCTTGGATGAGATTGCTTCAAGACAAATATGGTGATATAGTTTCAAATATTTTGTACAAGGATCAAGAAGGAAGATACAAATGGAAAGAATATTTTTTTTACAAGTATACAAGACATTGATGCTAGGATGGAATTAAGTAGAATGATAACAACTATGATTATTTTGAGGAGAGCCAAGGATAAATTGATTTGGGAGTTGAATATCTCGGGAGAATACACAACAAGAAGTGGATATAATGTACAACAATAAAATAGTTATATCACTAGAATATGGAGAAATATTTGGGATAGCCCAAGCATTTCTAAAGTCAAAATGTTTGTTTGGCTAGTAGATCATAGAAGAATTTTATCATGGGATAACATTATGAAAAGGGATTTTCATGGTCCCTCTCAATGTTTTATTTGTAAAAAGGAGGAGAGTATAGACCATCTCTTAAGGCATTGCTCAATAGTCTAAAAACTATGACAATGTATTCTTAATATGTTTGGTAAATGCATGGTGATGAATAGCAAAATTGAATATTGGTTAAAGCAATGACAAAGTACTTAAAAAAGTGAGGCTTTATATACAATGTGGGATATATCAAAAGATATAATACTTTGGACTGTATGACTAGAAATGAATAGAAGAATATTTAAAGGAAATAAAAGTCGTTTAGAGTTAATGAAAAGAAAGATATGTTTAGCCATAGAGAAGTCTAAACCAACCCTATCAACTCACCCAATCCCTAATATGGAAGTAGAGAACCTTGATAGATGGAGTCAAGTCATTAAGTGGAATTATGATTTTGGGTACAAGAGAAGCAAAAGGAAGGGAAAGAACGTAAAGTGGAAACCACCAGATGTGCAGTGGATTAAGTTGAATTTTGATGGAGCATCTAAAGGAAATCTAGGATGAGCAGCATCAAGAGGAATAAATAGAAATAATAGAGGAGAGATTTTATCTCATTATGCTTTCAATAGTGGATTTAAGACAAATAATGAAGCTAAAGCTTGGGCTGCTTTAGAAGGGTTAAAAATACACAAATAAATAAAATGGAATAGATCATGGATGGAAGGTGATTCTCTCATAGGAATAAATTTTGAGGAAAACAAAGTCTCCATGGAACATACAAGAGATAATTATGGAAATTCAAGATCTTGCTAAAGAGTTGAAGAAATAAGGTTTACACATACTTAAAGGGAAGGAAACAAATGTGTAGGTAGGATAGCCAATATACGGGTTTTGATTGAGGATCATAAAATTAAATTCTCTTTTCCATGGTTAGATAAAGTAGTAAGTTTAGTTGAAGCTGACAAGAAAATGTTGATTGTCTTAATCAAATAATGATCAAGATTTACATTAATGTTTTTCATTGATAATATCTATTTTATTTTATAACAATAATGTGTTTTCATATAAACTATTTATTATAATTTTTGTGGTTGCAGTTGTATTTCAGGAAGGAAACTAGCAATCCAAATTTCGTAAAGCGAACTATGATAGTGCGATGTTTTGAAAATATTACTCTACTAAGAAGCAATGCATAGATAGTAGAGGTGAAATTTTGCTATTGTGAAGGCTGCTATAGAAAAATATCAAGAAGGATGTTGAATTTTGGATTAGGTTTCTAGCTATAGCATCTCAATTTAGATGAGAAGTGTATTTATTTGTAAACTCTCAAGATTTAAAAGAAGATAGTTGTAATTTTTTACGGGTGGGGGACCTGAGTACAACCCCTTATTATTCAACCAAAAAAATCTTAGAAACATGACCAAGTTTGGAATTGCATTATTAATCTTTTTAAAAATGCTTACAAACATAATGTAAAGTCTTAAGTGCAAAAAATAAACGTGCTAGCCTGTTCGTTATAGGATTTGAATATACATGCAAAGTATTATTTATAATAATGGAGTTAACACAAAAGATCCATATTGATATATGGTAAAATGGAAATGTCCACAAGTAAAGTTCATCAAAATTAATTTTAATGGTTCTTTTCAAAAGTCCATGAAAATTTAAAAGGGCTAAATTATCCTTACTCAAAATCAAGTGGCATTAGCTCAACCGGTTAGATTCCTCAACATTTAAGCAAGAGACCAAGGTTCAAATCTTGCCAAGAAATACATGGATAATATCCAAGCTTTGTTGTAATACCACTATATGGTGATGATGTAATACGAGTGGGGGTCGTTTCAATCCCATATAACCAATTAAAAAAATATATCCT
Source organism: Wollemia nobilis (assembly GCA_028583015.1). NCBI lineage: Eukaryota > Viridiplantae > Streptophyta > Pinopsida > Araucariales > Araucariaceae > Wollemia > Wollemia nobilis. Next base: position 5,488,738 of record JAQPPZ010016858.1, on the reverse strand, counting down.
CACCCAACATTATATGAAATGTCAATTAACAACTATGTAGAGGCTAGGGCACTTCTTAATTGTTTTTTATTGAAAAACAATTAAGATATATTTCAATTAAAAGAATTTCCAAATTAGTAATGGTATAAAAAAATGAATGTGAGAATTTGGATAAAAATTAACATTAATTTTGACATCCATCACCTTTTGTTTAAGACTATATCTTAAAAGTGTTAATATATATATATATATATATATATATATATATATATATATATATATATATATCAAAGGAAATAAGATAGTAAAAACTTTAATTGATTGGCAAAATTTCAAAATTAAAAAAATATATATATTAAACAATTTTAAAAAATAAAAATATATTTAATAAAAACATTAATAAATATAATTTAACTATCTTAAAGTAAATGTAATGCTTACCCAAGTGTTGTAGGTGAGTTGGAGATGAGAGGGCAATCCTTCAAGGCAGGTCCCAAGTTCAAACTCCACCCTACCAAAAAGTTGAATTGGGTACCCAAAATCCAATTGATAATGTTAGTGCAAGCAGGTTCGGGTGCGACTCTCAAGTGACTTTGACGTTGTAGAACCCCCTGATCGTGATATCTCAGGCCAAGACGATCCTGCAAGAGATTTTCGCTTAAAAAAAATGTAATGCTTTAGGAAAAAAACTGTTTTCAATCAAAATCATGAACTTTAAAAAATATAATACAAGTGTTACTTGAGTTAAATGGAGAGGCTTGATAATTTAAAATGCCAATTCCATTTCTAGGAGTTCATTTTGGTGCTCGATCATGGAACTCACCTTTATTCCATTGTAAAATAAACTAGCCTTGTCATTCATTCCACGTATGGTTGAGTTTTCTACTTAGATGTTCTCATAGGTTATTTCATACCGATAGATAAAATCGTTACAAAGATTTAATAGGTTAGTGTGAGAAATTCCTATGACTAACGCATAAGGTTGGTTGAGCAGTCTCCTCCCAACCATGACCCTTTGTAAATATGAAATCTATAATTATCAATAGGTAATTTAACACACAACCTTTGTGTTCCCCTTTGCATCGTAGAGGTTCGAATTGTGGACCTCCTATTCAACAGGGCCAGGCTCGCCTTCTCCACTTATGCTACAAAGACGTACAATGTTCTTTTAACTTTAACAAGATTACCGACAAGCGAGTTGCCCTAGTGGCTAAAGATGGTGGTTGTTTCTTAAGTGGTCTTGTGTTCAAACCCCTTGAGGATGGTTGTTGATGTAATTTGTAACGTTCTCCTGAAAAAAAACTTTAACAAGATTAAGATTATTTTTTATTTTTTAAATAAGTTGTATAATTTTTATTGATAAAAACATTACATTACTCTTACTACATTTTTAACAAGTTAAAAAAAGCATATTCAATTTTGCCTTTCTATCTAAGATATTTTTCACCTTCTTCGAATTGCGAAGTTTCCACAATCAAATCCTTTTATATATGTCTCTTAAAATTTAAATTATGTCAAGATGAAATTCAACACTATAAATGACTAAAATAATGTTGCCCAACTTCTATATCTATAAATATGTTGTCTATGACAACCTCACAAGTTTTTAATACCTTTTTTTTCAGGGTTTTTAATCATTCTCCTAATATTCCAAAATATAATTTTCATTGTTATTTTATGTTTTTATTTGTGGGTTTAGTTCCTCTTGTTAACACTAGCGATATTTGTTTTTGTTTTCCCACATCAATATCCCTATGGGTTTCTTTTTCTTTTTGTTTTTGCTTCTTGGTCTTCCTCTTTATTTTTTTTTCATTCCCAACAATACTTCCATCTTCATCAATATCTTCAATATTCTTACTTATTATATTTAGGTTTGCTTTGTTTTGAAGGATTTGAAGTGCAAGGAATAAAAATAAAAGCATAATCTACTTTTGGTTGTCCTAAAAACCCTAAAGTGTAAGGATGTTCTTCTATAGTAATTACCTTCTTATTTTACCCTTAAAACTCTAAATGGTTATGGGTTTCCTCCATCCCCATTTCTTTATTATGTTGCTCTTGAAACCTTAAAGTGCAAGGGATAACATCTTCACCATTTTTACTTTTTCTACTTGGAGAGGATTCTATACTACTTGAGGAAAATGAAGATGAATTATCTAGAATAAACTTGACCTCTTTTGCCATATTTGTTTTAGGATTTCTCTCCACATCTTCTTTTGCACCTTTTTAATTCCTTATGGACTCGCTAAATTGGTACTGTAGATAAGCTTGCTTTACCTCTTATTTTGAAGTGGAATATTCTTGATCTGATCTTAGCTTCTATTATTGTATGATTTCCTTGCTTTCTCTTGAAGTTTATCTCATGGCTAGAAGTTTTTATCTCTTTCTTCATATTTTTCAGCTTATAGACTCTTGCCATGTGTCGAACCTCACAACAATTGTGGCAATGAAATATAATATTTTCATAATCTACTTGTTGATCACATTCTCGTGATTAATCTTAATGGATTGTGGCAAAGGTTTTGAAATATCCATAACAACACCTATTCAAGTATATGTAGCATGCTTTCGCTCCTTAGTAGTTAGTTCTTCCTTGATGAATTCCCCTAAGGCATTTCCAATATTCTTCAAAACACTATTATTTATAAGTTGATATAGAAATCTCTAATACTATGATCATCATTGCATCAATAAATGAGCCACGTTTATAGAGGGATAGGATGAGAGGAAGAGGGTTAGGGAGGCTATGAGGGTGTGGAAGGGTTCCCTTGTTATGGAGCTTTAGTTTTGGTTTTGGTTTTGTTTTTACGTACCAACGGGCTTGAAGCATATAGGGATTGTAGTGGTTCTGTCTCCCTCAGTTCCAACGGTTCTTGGGAAGTATCTTCTAGTTCTCCTATCTATGAAGCCCGTACTAGGAAGGAAAGACATTTTTCTCTTGGTATGATTTTCAAATGGGTTGTTGTTTGTTGGCAAGGAATCTGTTGTTTGTAGATGTGTTTTCTAGTTGCTTAGTATAGTTGTGCATAGGATCTCGATTGATCCTTGTTTTGTTCTGCCTGAGAACATGGATCCTATATTTGTGGATCCTGAGATGTTCTTGCAGGATTTCCCTTTTGTGACCTTTAGGATGGGGGGAAAAAGTTTCAAAATCCTAGTGTTGATGTGAGCAAGAGTTTGACTATTTATAGTTTATTTGTTGCTCATAGATTTGTCCCGCTTAAAAACATGGTTCCTAGGTTTATGGGTCCTATGAGGTTCTTGCAGGAAATCCCCTTCGTGAGCTTTGTGTTGGGAGGGAAAGATCCTCAAATATTTAAATTTGATGTGAGCAGGGTCATGGCTACTGGTGGTTCTACTACTAGACCTAGAGATTCTTTGTCTGAGTTTGTGGATCCAGAGTTCATGGGTCTTGAGTTTTTTCTTCAAGCAATCCCTCCCGAGGCATTTGTGTTGGGGGGAGAAAGTTTCAAATACTTTTGATTGATGAAATTGGGATTTCATAATGGAGTTTTGATCTCTTGGATTCCAGCCTCGATGATGGTATTGTTGGGCCAAAATATCTAGGTCTTGTTGTTTTAGGGGTGGATCTTGTTTCAATTGTGGTTGTGAATCCTCTATTATCTTTTTTGGAGATTCCTGCCATGGTTTCCAGGGCAAAAAAATTAGATCCTTGATTCAAGATAGGGTGAGTTTTTAGATGATTATGGGTTATCTGGAAAAAGTTTTATCTTATTGGTTTCTTGGATTGGAGTAGGAATTCCAACAATCTTGATTTTCAGGTTTGATAGATCTACTTGTTCAAAGGGTCTAGATCCATATGGTTTTAGGGGGAATTTGGTTCCCACTAAAATCATGGTTTTTAGGAAGACTTGTCATCTATTCTAGCTGGATGCATGTTTTATCATGCTTGTCCTAGGTGAGAAAGTCTTCTAATTTTTTTATTTTAACTTTGAGGAGGATTTTTGTGACCAATGGTAGACAGTTGGCACTTTCCCATTTGGCCTAGGCGGGAAAGTCCTTCAACTTTGGAATTATAATTGAGTGAGACTTTTTCTTTTTTCAAATTGTAATTGAAGTGGGTTTTTTGGATGTATGGGCAGATCCCGAGGCTCTCCTTCGGTTTATCTCATCCTGTATTGATTTGCCACTGTTGAAGATCAATTCAAATCCTAGAAGATCTGAAATTATCTTTAGGTGCTTTGTTCTTGGATCATGTTGTTGAATCTTGTTGTTTCTTGATCTAATCCTCTTCTATGTTTCTCCTAGGACCGTCTTTTTGAGGCTCTTTTCTCTTGTTAAAGGTTCGAGGACCCTCAAAACCCCTTCTTTGGTCTATAAAAGGTCCGAGACTCCTTTCAAAACCCTTTCTTCTACCTAATAAAAAATAAGCTGATATAGAAATCCAAAAAGCCTAACCCACATTGGAAGCTTCTTAATAGTCTTTGTCTCATTGAATTTTCGTTTCTATGGTTTGAAATAAAGTGCATATCTTCCCCTAAACCATGGACCACCAACCATTATTTTATTCTTAATTTATGACTGGAAAAGATGATGAGGAAAAAACCTTTGGGAAGAAAAGCCATAGAGTAATTTGAATTCAATCCCCACTTCCACTCGATCCAATTTTGAATCTACAAAAACCCTAGACATGATCTATGGAACTTACATATTAACCATTGTATCATGCTCAATCATCTCATCCTTGATACTCACTTCTAGTGTAACATCTGCTACCTAGATCGAACTTGCCATGTATTCGCTCTTTTGCTTATCTCCAACATAGGCTTCCATACTTCCAACTAGGACATCCTCACTTCTCATTTGGGCTTTCAAATATTAGTTTCCATACTAGCTTATGGGGCTCATTATTGGCTTGTACTCCCTCTTGGCTCACGCTCCCTCCCGGCTAGCACTCTCTCCTGCCTTGCACTCGCTCTCGACTAGCACTCCCTCCTGCCTTGCACTCGCTCTCAGCTAGCACTCCCTCCTGGCTCGCAATCACCCCTATCTCTTCTATTTTTCGACATTCTTTGGCAATTTCCTAGAAACAATATTCCATGCATTCGTGATAAGGATTTAAAGCATTAATGCACTCCGAATAAACCTATCACTTTTCTGCTATTATTGAATCCCGACTTGTACTTCCTCTCTACTCGCATTTTCGCTATATATTAAAAACAACTTAACAATAATACTTGTATCCACTTGTTAAAATTTAAACTTCAATACATTTTTAAAATTCATTTTTTTAGTAAAATCATTTATAATTAATATTCTACATTTAATATATATTATAAATGTATTTACAAATTTATAATTAAAAAAAAAATTAAGTGTATACATAGAAATATATATTTTTTAAATAAAGTTTTTTAAAAGGCTATTCATTTTCTTTTACATTAACTTAATTATATTAAACTATAAACCTATTTGATGAAGATAGATTAAACTTTAATTAAAAAAAAATAGTAAAAAAAATCATTCTAACCCTTAGTAAAAAAAATCATTCTAACCCTTATTTTTTAAGAATTTTCAAAACTAATCACAGTCACACTATCTTTTAATAAGGACAAATACAGGTTCAAACCCTGGTTCTTAACAATTAACGTGCCGTTCACCAACTTTACTAAGACCACACCGTCTAAATAAATTAAAAAACATTCAATACTTGTATTGAATATTATAGCATCTAAAGCCTTGGCCAAGTTAATTATCCCCTTTCAAGGTCTTCATCTTAGGGTTTCGTTTAGTTGGAGAAACGGCTGTTCCAGGATTAGGGTTTGAATGTTATGAAACCCTAATCGCATCTTCTTTATATACAACGAAATACTCCATTGCTTCCACGGCGGTCAGATGTTTTCATCTCGGCTTCGGATGGTTTGGAATAGGAACTTGCAGGATTAGGGTTTCCAGGATTAAAACCAGGATTAGGGTTACGTCTTGAATAATAGCATTCAAAACCAACAAAAGAAAACTACTTACCAGTGCTCCAACGCTGGTGAGCAGTTCTTATCTTTTTTTGGTTTTGAATGCTTAGTTTTTCTTTAATGGAGATATGGTATGAGAATCAATGGATGTTTTAATTTATTTTATAAAACAATGGAAGCCACTTAGCAGAACAAACTGGTCGGACAAAAGATGGCACAGTTTGTCTTGAAGGGTGGCGATAAAGGATCTGCAATTCTCCGTGCTTTTACGATTTTTGGTTCGTAAGGAGCCTCGAACAAATTGCTACATTTTTCCTTTGGCTGAAAAATTGTTCATTCTTTTTTTCCCTAAAATCGTGGCATGGCTTTACATATGTGATAGAGTGGGCTTTGAGTGGGCTAAGTGAGGAAAGTTTTTTTCCTTTGAAGGCAGTAAGGTTTTTGGAAGAGCAGGAATCTGAATGGTGTGCTTTGTGGCTTTTTTGTTTTGTTAATTAGGGTTTTATAAGGTATGGATTTGATATGGGTTTGGAATGGTAATGAGCTGCAAGACCATGATTCTATGAGTCTAGGTTAGGATTGCATGGATTGGGAATTGGTTTGAATGGCACAAACATGTGGTTTTTTTAGGAAGGGTTGTGTTTATTGTAGGAAGGGTAGGGTTAGGGTTAGGGTTAGGGTTTGATAGAAGGTTAGTTTTTTTCTTCTTTAGCCTGACGACTGACGACGTGGGTGTTGCGTAAAATTGTTCAATTTTACTGGTCGTGATAATTTCATTTTTAAGATTTTGGAAGTGACGAATGGTTTTGATTTTGGTAGGTAGAAGTATTTTCTGAGATTATAACATTTTGATCAATATAAATGTGTTTTCTTTGGATTCAGTTTTTTTTCAATAATGATTTTATTTATTGGATTAATGATATTATTTATCCTTTTGATATTTAATGCTTTTGAATATTTTATGGATTTCACTAAGTTTATAGTGGTTTTGATTTTGAATTGTAAAACTAAGGTTTGTTGAATATTTTGTTTTATAGTTGAAAGTATGGATTTGAAAATTTTGATGTAGAAACCTATGCTTTTGAAAAGCTTAGGTCATTTAGGTTTTGGACTATCATTGGCATAAAGGTAGAAAGCTAGGTCTTGATTTAGGTTTTGGACTATCATTGGCATAAAGATAAGATAATGAAAATTTACAACATACATGTTATGTTTTTATATTTTATTTTGTTTTAATAAATTGTATTAAATACAATGATTTAATATATTGGCACTTTAAAAGTGGAAGAGTATAATATTTTTATTTAGCTTTTAATCACATATCATTTTAAATATTTTAAGATTTCTTACATGGAATTAAATCAACTATTAATTATTAAGTTTGTTTGGTTTTAATAGTTTTTTTAAAGCATATATTTTTTAAGATATTTATTTATTTAAATATTGTTAAAAATGTAATAAGTAAAAATAAAAATAAAAAATACAAAAACACATTGGGTTTAATTAGTTTGGGACAATCTAATAAATGGTTCAAAAACATGTTAGACTAAATTGTTCAAAAAGAATGTAAACACGTCAGACTAAATGGTTCGAAATAATGTTTTAGCTCTTTCAAGAATTCTAATATGAAAGCTCTAAGCTGTTCAAAAATACAATGTCTTATGGAGTCTCATTAAAAATACAATGTCTCATGGAGTCTCATTAAAAACTAGCGAGCACTTGTCTGTCCAATAATATATAGGAACCTGAACAGTTTGCCATATACTACATCAGTGGGAGAGGTATTGGAGTCTCATTAAAAATACAATGTCACATGGAGTCTCATTAAAAATACAATGTCTCATGGAGTCTCATTAAAAACTAGCGAGCACTTGTCTGTCAAGAATTCTAATATGAAAGCTCTAAGCTGTTCAAAAATACAATGTCTTATGGAGTCTCATTAAAAATACAATGTCTCATGGAGTCTCATTAAAAACTAGCGAGCACTTGTCTGTCCAATAATATATAGGAACCTTGTCTGTCCAATAATATATAGGAACCTGAACAGTTTGCCATATACTACATCAATGGGAGAGGTATTGCTGAGTATCATCAAGAAGAGCAAACATCCATTGAAGTTGATTTGCAACTGTTCAGAAATACAATGTCTCATGGAGTCTCATTAAAAACTAGCGAGCGCTTGTCTGTCCAATAATATATAGAAACCTGAACAGTTTGCCATATACTACATAAGTGGGAGGGGCATTGCTGAGTATCACCAAGAAGAGCAGACATCCACTGAAGTTGATTTGCAACTGTTTAGAAATACAATGTCTCATGGAGTCTCATTAAAAACTAGCGAGCACCTGTCTACTGAATAATATAGAAATCCAAATAGTTTGCCATATATTACATAAGTGGGAGGGGTATTCTTGAGTATCATCAAGAAGAGCAATCATCCATTGAAGTTGATTTGCAATGAAGAATGTTAAAAGTTGCGACAAACCATTCCACATTGCCTTTGCATGGGCTTGGGGACAGTCCCAAAAAACATGCTTGACAGTCTCCTCGTTGTGGCATAGAACACAATTACTGGATGATATGTTCAGTTTGGCCAGTCGAGCGTTGCATGGGAGACCTTGAAAGACTAAGGACCATGCAAAAACTCGCATTTGTGCTGAAATCTTAAAGTGCCAAACTCTACTTAATCTTTTCCTCCATTTTTTGTAGGGACAGTTGATACCCCATATTTGGTTAAGAACTGAATCAATTGGAATATGGGGGAGCAGCTCCCTATATATCTTAGTGGACTTATATTGTTATATATCTTAGTGGACTTATATTGTTGTAAAGGAGAGCCAAACTTCCACTTCCAAGCTTTCCAATCAGAAGCTTTTCAATCAGAACCGACCAACCCTTCCTTCAGATTTTGCATAGCGTTACCTATTAGTAGGGCTTGGTAATGCAGATGCATGGCCTGGTAACGCAGATGCAGGGCCTGCATAGCGTTACCTATTAGCAGGGCTTGCGTTACCTATTACCAGAGATTCATCTAACAGTTGATGCTTTTTTTTTTGCAAGTCTCTTTGCTTGTAACCTTGGAATATCAGAAGCATAGACCCCACTCTCCTTCCATAACCAAATTGATCTAAAAGGTATTGAGCAACCACCTTGAGCAACACTGCTATCCCAGTGGATTTCTTGGGCAACCCATTTCCAGGCCTCCCAGATTCTCTTAATGAAAATGCTACCTCTGATTTTGAATTTGGAGGGGTTAGCTAGAATGTCTTCTAAACAAAAAGTGCTTTTAAAATCATTGACATGAGAAGTTGTTTGAATTCTATGTCTCAGAAGAAATTTCCAGTTCTCCTTACCTTCAAGAGCACGAACAATCCACTTAGCTGCCAAAATTTTTCCTTGTGATTGAATGTCGATCAACCCTAAACCCCCTTTATCCTTTGGAATAGTAGCATATTTCCAAGCAATTAAAGACAACTTTTTAGATCCATCAAAATTGGACCATAGAAAGTTGTGAATGATTTTCTCGCAACCAGTTTGTCCGTAAAAGATAACCCCCTTTATCCTTTGGAATAGTAGCATATTTCCAAGCAATTAAAGACAACTTCTTAGATCCATCAAAATTGGACCATAGAAAGTTGTGAATGATTTTTTTGCAACCAGTTTGTTCGTAAAAGATAGTAGCTTGTGAGACCAGACCTGCAACTTCTTCTGAAATTTCTCCAAGCACCATTGCCACATATCACTCAAGGACACCCCCTTACCAAAGGGGATTCCTAGGTAGCGGACAATATCTCCATCTATAACATGTTTCCACGCAGGGGAGAAGCCTTCAGGAAGGGAGTCCGTCCCTACTAACCAAAACTCGGATTTTGCATCACTAATCACTGCTCCAGATGCTGCACAGAATTGTTTTAGGGAATTAATTGTGTTCTCCAAAAATTGAGGCTCTAATTGCACCGATATAAAGGAGTCATCAACATAATGGTTGTTAATCACTTCCCCTTGGGGAATAGACACACCTCGGATATATCATGCTTGCCTTTTTGCTTCTAATAGATATCCCAATGCATCTGCTGTCAGCACAAATAGATAAGGAGCTACTGGACAACCTTGTCGTATAGATTTAAAAAAGGTGATAGAATCTAATAAGCGCCCGTTGATCATGACCTTGGCCGAAGCATTTGAAAAAATCACTTGAACTTTCCTAATTGAATTAGAGCTGAAATCCAACCATTCCATCATGCTCATAATGAAGCCCCAATCTATTCGATCATAGGCTTTGTCAAAATCCAATTTCAAAAAAAGAGCTTTTTGTTTAGTTTCTTGTGCCCACTCCATCGTTTCCACTACAGTGAGGACAATATCCAAAATGAATCGCCCTTTTAAGAAAGCTCGTCTACTTTGGACGGACAATTCGAGTTGAGATTTGTTTCATTCTCAAAGCTAAGGCCTTGGCTAGTATTTTGTAGGAAACATTAAGAAGAGTGATAGGTGACAATTCGAGTTGAGATTTATTTCATTCTCAAAGCTAAGGCCTTGGCTAGTATTTTGTAGGAAACATTAAGAAGAGTGATAGGTCTCCATCTGCTGATAGTATCTTTTCGATTGTTTTTGGGAATCAATTTTATCAAGCCTTGGTTCATAAGGGGGGACATTCTATTGGTTGTAAGGATTTCTTTTACCACCTTGGTGTAGTCTTGACCAATTATATCCCACATTTGCTTATAAAATTCTGCAGGTAGCCAGGAGACTTTCCATTTGCCATGTGCGATAAGGTTGTAAAGAGCTCATCTTGGGAGAAATCTATTTTCATTCTATCATTCTCAGCAGTACTCACAATTTTAGGAATGCAATTCTTAATTTCATCTCTTGCTAGAGTGACCTGCTCATTGACTGGGTATTTAGCAATGAGACATTCAACTCTTATGTGTTCTTCATCTTCATCCAAAACTCCATTCTCAGTATGCAAAGCAACTATACGCTCAGAGGCTATTTTTTCCTTGATGTGGCTAAAGAAGAAAGGCGAGGGGATGTCTCCTTGTTTAATCAAGTTGAGTATGCTGCTGATTTTTGCACCTCTAGCTCTGTAATCCTCAAACCAACGAAGTTCCCTTTCCTTGTTGGCTACCAATTCTTGCAGGTGAATATCATGAGGATGAAGTTCCAAATTCAAACGAATTTGTTCAAGTGCTCGGCACAACAATTTTTCCTTGATCCTTCTATTCCTAGCAACCAATTTGTCCCAACCTTTTAAGAATATGACTATTCTTCGAATAGTTGCATCCCACCATGCAATCCAACCTACATCTTCTCTGGGCCGAGGTTCTAAATCCCAAATGATCTTGATCATAGTTTTGTAGGCTGATGACTCTAGATGTGACGTGTTCAATTTGAAGGAGGAATGGTTGTGATTATTGGCAATACTTCCTATATGCATCGTGGTGCAAATGGGGCTATGGTCAGACCCTGTCACTGAAAGATCCACATCAACAACCCTTTTGTTTTGACCAGTGCAAGTAAACAAATTGGAATCTGCATAAAATCTATCCAACCTAGCTTGAATTCGATTAAGGCCTGTCCTTTTGTTAGACCAAGTGAACCCTGCCTTGGGCAAGATGTTTTTGTTTAAAATTAAAATCAAAGACTCATAAGGAAGCTTTCATATTGGACCAGTTCTCCTTTTCTTCACCTGTAAGACATTTTTCCAATCCACCTTCTTTGTCCCCCTCCCACTTTACCATATTGAAGTCTCCCCCAATGATCTAGTGTGCATATGGTAAGTTGGAACTTATCCACTCCTAGAGATCACTTCTATATGAAGGAGTGTTTGGCGCATATACAAAGCAAATGCCTACAAGTAGCCATGTACACTAGCCATCATTCAAAATCAACTTTGTCTGAAGTAATTATTCACACTCATCTACATTACAATTATCATTTTCATCTACATTCCCCACCTTTCATATTGGTGTCTGTTTCCCTTCACCTAAGTCATTTTTTATACACCTAAGTCATTTGTTATAAGGCATATTTAGGGTTTTTGGTCACTAAATCATCTCTAGTTTGCTTTTTAGATTTTTCAGAAAGCTATCCTAATTTTTAGAAGATAGAGTCTTGTTGTGATTGTACCTTGTATACATCATAATCCCAACACATTTTCACACTAATAAATCCAAGCTTTGCACAAGGAAAGATAAAACCTACAAAATGGTACTTGTTAAGTGAAAAGTTTACCTTGCTCATCCCCTTCTGCGAATGGTTCAAAAATGCTTAGAATTGACAAAAGGACAAACTCCTCCCTACCCAAAGCAATCCAAATCCCTTGCCCCATGCCAAATTTGGGCAAGTATCTAGAAAACAACAAGAGCAAAAGAAAAATAAACAATGGTTTTTACCACTATCAAAAGCAAAAAAAGAAAAATAAATAGTGGTTCCCACCACTACCAAATCCCTTGCTCACAAAAAAATGAGCAAATCCTTGGAGCAATTCAAAAATAAAATAAAAGAACGGAGTACTAAACTTGAATCCCTAGAATGATTAGTATTTGACAACTATAAGGTGATCCTCATTATAGGTTGGGTGGAATCAAGCCTGCCTGGCAATGGCGGTATTCTTACGCATGATGATATTTCTGTAGCATGTATTACCTAGTGGTCTAATCCAACTACATACAAAAATTAATTCACAGGGTGATCTTTAGTACTTATGGGCTGCATCAATCCTGTTTGGCACTAGGGTAACTTTATGCGTTATCATAACAAAGAACTCACATGCACACACAGGGATATTGAATATCTGGGTCATCTTAGCAGATTTATACCTTGCCAAAAAGTCTTCCATGGTTAATATACAACTTTTGACTAGGTCACTAGAGTGTTTGAGTCTCATTAAAACCTCAAGGACATTATATAACATATTACTATTCATTCCATTACATACCATTTTATCACATGTTTATCAATTCACATTTTCACAATTCATCACATAGTCTTATGATAATGTTGAAAATGTATAGATGAATTTTGTATAGTCTATGGTGCTAACATCTAGTGTGTTAAATAGTATTCATAATTCATTAGTACAAATTAATAAGTCATCTATTTCATTATGAATACACACATGTACATATCATCACCAACATCGTATTACAATACATGCATCCATGATAAGCATCCATAAAAGCATCAGTAAAGTAAACATAAGCTTTGCATACATCTAATAAAGTAGTAAGGAAATACATGATGACAATAGAAAAAATCATATATATATATATATATATATATATATATATATGGGGTAAAAAGATACATCATAATACAAAAATTACCCGTAGGCTAAAATCAAGTGGGTCCTCAGACCTCACGGCCAAAATCCAAAAATAAAGCAGTAAGGAAATACATGATGACAATAGAAAAAATCATATATATATATATATATATATATATATATATATGGGGTAAAAAGATACATCATAATACAAAAATTACCCGTAGGCTAAAATCAAATGGGTCCTCAGACCTCACGGCCAAAATCCAAAAATAACCATAGAGTCTCAAAACCCATGGTCACGTAGGACCAACACCATGACTCTCACCTCCACCCTCGGTCATCGCTCATTGAGAGCTCCTAGATATGTTATCCTTGGTCCTATATGCTCTCCTCATGGATCTAGGAGCCACCATCCTCGTAGATGACTACCCTGTACCACTCCTCCTACTCTATTGTGACCCACTAGTAGAAGAGCAAGCTGGTAAGCATCCTCTAATGCAAGTTACCTCATCCTCCAAGTCCTATGTGTATGCCGTATCCTCTTGGTAATGAGCTTGGTAGTCACTCAATAAGGTCTAGATCTGTGTAACCTCCTCCCATATGTGATCCACCTCACCACTGCTAGGTGCCCCATGGCTCGAGCTTCTTGCTCTAACCTGTGACTAAAGAGAAGCTTACTCTTCTGCTTGCCTATCAATCTCTACCTGTGTAGTCTGCACCTATGCCTGTAGGAGAGCCCTTTCCTCACCTATGCCTGTAGGTGAGCCACCTCACCACTGCTAGGTGCCCCATGGCTCGAGCTTCTTGCTCTAACCTATGATTGAAGAGAAGCTAACTCTACTGCCTGCCTATCAATCTCTACCTGTGTAGTCTGCACCTATGCCTGTAGGAGAGCCCTTTCCTCTGTAGACTTCTCCACTCCTATATACCTATGATTAGCTTGCCCTACAACTCAACAATGGTGGCATCCTATGTTGCCAACTGTACCTGCACTCCTCGCTCATTAAAGTCATCCTCAACATAATCATCTTGTTGATCGTCCATATCCAAGGTATCCATCCACTCATCATCTACTCGAAGATGCACATATCACTCTCCTAAGTATGGCTTCTCCTCATCTAGATACATACCACCTTGGGATACCAATAAACTATGCAGCCATCCCACCCTCGGATGGCCACCAAAAAACATCAAAAAAAGAGAAGAAAAATAAAAGAAAATGGTCTAAAAACCACCAAAAACAGGTCAAAACTAATAAAATTCACAAAGGATCAAGATGGAACCAAAATTGTGTATTGATGAATGGAAAAGTCTCTACTTCAATCTCTAAGAAGACCATAGTGGTTGGACCACTCCATGGGAATGAGGTATTCATTTCTTGTCTTCCATGAAATATCAACAAAACCATCAAAATCCTCACAAAATCGAGAAATTTTACAATGGGTAAAACTGAAGGAACCCTAATCAAGTCATATTGGTCAAATGACTCATCACTTTCATTATTGGTGATGCCCTCATAAACTCTTCTCTTGAGGGGGTAGTCATAATAATGAATTCATAATCAAAATCAACACTCAAACACTCAAAAGTGCAACTTACATACATTCAAAGGAATCGTTGCGAAAGATAAATTTCAAGCCTACGCTGGGGCAAATAATTTAGCACAAATTCAACAAAACAAAGTCTTGGTATCATTGAAGCCTTGGGACATGTATCCTAAAATAGGCTTGTAATCCAAATAAAGAACCAAGACCAAGTGTACCCTAAGCCCCTAAGATTGCCATTACAGTGTGGCTAAAAGGTATACCAAATTCAAATCCTTCAAATATGTCAAAAAGAAGAATTCCAAGAATGGATTTTCCTTCCATTATGGAGACATCTAAATTTGGTTAGGTTACTTAATAACCTTAATCATTTGACAGTTTAGTCATCTATTTTTTCTTAGCGCTCTGTTTCACATAACGTATCTCAAAAAGGGGCATCTATAGACACTAAATTCATTTCAATCCGATTAGATTGCAATGACGCACTCTTATCGACACCATATGGTCCCATTGGGCAACCTTCATGGGTTAAATAGTGGTACTAACCACTTTTGTGAAGGTTAAACTCACTTTTGGGAAGTTTTGGGCCATGTATCCATGGTCATCGCACCCCAGGATGGCCACAGTTCATGGCCATCCCACCTAGGGACGACCACCAACGATCATCCTTGGGTGGGATGGCCATGGTATAGGACCCTCAAAAAGTCAAGGGTCGAAAAAATGGCTATCAAATTCTACCAATTATCCCATCCAATGATCTATGATAGATTAAGGGCCTACCAAAGCCATCACCTCCTGCAAATTGGAGGTCCAAATTGGAGGCCTCTTCCACCCAATGCATGGCAAGGGTTTTGACAAGTGGAAACACCTACCTTGCATGCTCCAACTTGCCCCTTTGACCCTATGGCCATCTTGGGCTATAAATTGGAGTCTTTCCACCCAGTTTTAGAGAGAGGTCTTTGCAATAATTTACCACAAAGTGCTATCGAGATCCACTCTCCCCTTTTACCCATGTATTTGCCATTGGAAATTTCATTAATAGAAGGAGTTTCCAAGACATACCCAAATACACAAATTCATTTCAAGACCCACCCATTTATGTGAGTTAGATTACCAAATTTAATGACACCCCTAGGAATATTTTGAACAAGATCCCAAAGGTTATTCAATAACCTAACCAACTTTAGATACCTCCATCGTGGAAGGAGCATACATTCTTGGAATCCTTGCTTTTGATATATTTGAAGGATTTGGATTTGGTATACCTTTCAGCCACACTGCAATGACAGTATTAGGGGCTTAGGGTGTACTTGGTATTGATTCCTTATTTGTCTTACAAGCCTATTTTGGGATACGTGTCCCAAGGCTTCAAGGATACCAAGACTTTCCATTCATAAATGAATAGTTTTGGTTCCATCTTGATCCTTTGTGAATTTTATCAGTTTTGACCTATTTTTGGTGTTTTTTAGGCCATTTTATTCTAATTTTCTTCTATTTTTTTGATGTTTTTTATGATATTTCATGGAATAAAGGAAATGAATACATCATTCCCATGGAGCAGTCCAACTACAATGGCCTTCTTGGGGATTGAAGTGAAGACATTTCAGTTCGACGATGAATAATTTGGTTCAAGTAGCCTTATGGTAATTTACTCGTCTTGCTAGATTGCATGGAGCGCAAGTCGCTGCAACCGTCAAGTGTATAAGGTAAATAACTAGGTACAAGGTGCACTTGAGTTTTTGTTTTATTTGATTTTTTTGTTGATATTATTATTTTTGAATATTTTGGACCGATAGATATGCTTAATTATCCTTTATGAAGCTGCTTGTGGTGAGAAAATATGTGCATTTATGTCTGCTTCTTGGTTTGATGATGCATTTATGGATGTTTATCATGGATGCATGTATTATAATATGATATTGGTTGATGATATGTACATGTGTGTATGCATAATTAAATGGATGATTTGTTGATCTGTATGATGAATTATGAATGCAATTTGACACACTAGATTCTAGCACCATAGATTGTACAAAATTCATCGATTCATTTTCAACGTTATCATAAGACTATGTGATGAATTGTGAAAATGTGAAGTAACAAACATGTGTTAAAATGGTATGTAATGGAATGAATAGTAAGATGCAATATAATGTCCTTGAGATTTTTAATGAGACCCAAACACTCTAGTGACCTAGTCAAAAGTTGTATATTAACCATGCAAGACTTTGTGGTAAGGTATAAATATTCTATGATGACCAAGATATTCAATATCCCTGTGTGTGCATGTGAGTTCTTTGTTATGATAATGCATAAAGTTACCCATTTATGCAACCCATCTGTATTGAATATCACCCTGCGAGTATCATTATCTTAAGTTTTGTATGTAGTTGGATTAGACCACTAGGCAATACATGCTACCAAAATCTAGCTCAAATGTATGCAAAAATTGGTCTATACAAAAGGTCGCTAATGTGATAGACATATCATCATGCATAAGGATACTACCATTGCCAGGCAGGCTTGATGCCACCCAACCTATAATGAGGATCACCTTATGGTTGTCAAATGCTGAGAATTCCAGGGATTCATGTTCAATACTCCCTTATTTTCTTTTATTTTTGAATTGCTCCAAGGATTTGCTCATTTTTGTTTGGTGAGCAAGGGATTTTGGTAGTGGTGAGAACCACTATTTTTTTTACTTTCTACATTTGATAGTGGTGAAAACCACTGTTTATTTTAGGGAATTTTGCTTGTGTTAGTGGTAAAAACCACTATTTATTTTTCATTTGCTCTTGTTTATTTTTGGATCCCTGCCTAGATTTGGTGTGGGGCAAGGGATTTGGATTGCTTTGGATAGGAGGAAGATTGTTCTTTTGTCAATTCTTAGCATTTTTGAACCATTCGCACAGGGGGATGAGCAAGGTAAATTTTTTCCTTAACAAGTACCACTTTGTAGGTTTTATCTTTCCTTGTGCAAAAATTAGATTTATTAGTGTGATAATGTGTTGGGATTATGATGTATACAAGGTACAATCAAATCAAGACTCTACATTCTAAAAATCGGGATAACTTTCTACAAAATCTGAAAAGAAAACTAGAGATGGTTGAGTGACCAAAAACCCTAAAGACACCTTATAACAAATGACTTAGATGAAGGGAAACAAACACCAATACGAAAGGTGGGAAATGTGGATGGAAATAATAATTGTAATGTAGACGAGTGTGAATAATGACTTTAGATAAAGTTTATTTTGAAGGATGGCTAGTGTATAGACCTAGTGCTAGACATGTATGATCAACTCTAGAATGCAAAATTCAATGATGGGTATGCTTAATGCAAGTGATTGTATAATGCAGTGATATGAAATGTAATGCAATACAATTTTTTTGTGCTTTTATTATTTTAATTATGTTTTTGGATTTTGATAAATACATACACACACACACACACACACACACACACACACACACATATATATATATATATATATATATATATATATATATATATATATATATATATATATATATATATATATATATATATATATATATATATATATATATATATATATATATATATGACCAATGGACTTAGTGGATGCCATTGGGGCTTTTTGGGTGACCAAAGGGTTTATAGATACCTTTGGGGCTTTTTGGGTGACCAAAGAATTTATGGGTACCTTTAGGGCTTTTTGGGTGACCAAAGGATTTATAGATATCTTTGGAGCTTTTTGGGTGATCAAAGGGTTTATAGATACCTTTGGGGCTTTTTGGGTGACCAAAGGAATTTATGGGTACCTTTGGGGATTTTTGGGTGACCAAAGGGTTCAATGAGTACCTTTGGGGATTTTTGGGTGACCAAAGGGTTCAATGAGTACCTTTGGGGCTTTTTGGGTGAACAAAGGGTTTATGGGTACCTTTGGGGATTTTTGGGTGACCAAAGGGTTTATGGGTACCTTTGGGGCTTTTTAGATGACCAAAGGGTTTATAAGTACTTTTGGGGCTTTGTGGATGACCCAAGGGTTTATAGGTACCTTTGGAGATTTTGGGGTGACCAAAGGATTTATAGGTACCTTTGGGGCTTTTTGGGTGACTAAAGAGTTTATAGATACCTTTGGGACT
Source organism: Wollemia nobilis (assembly GCA_028583015.1). Classification (NCBI taxonomy): domain Eukaryota; kingdom Viridiplantae; phylum Streptophyta; class Pinopsida; order Araucariales; family Araucariaceae; genus Wollemia; species Wollemia nobilis. Next base: position 5,469,890 of record JAQPPZ010016858.1, on the reverse strand, counting down.
TTTTGGGGACCAAAGGGTTTATGGATAACTTTGGATGGACCCCTTGTCTATGGTCAATACTCTGATGGATATGGTGGAGAATGTCCCTGATAAAAGTTGATTGCTTTAATGTTGAGGTGCAATGGATTTAATTGGTTATTAAGATCATGCAAGGGTAGTTGGTTGGGTCTATCGATAAAAGGTTGTTGTAAGAATTGTAGAGGTGGTTGCAATGGAGGTGGAATGACTAGAGGTGGTCGATGTGGAAGTGGGCGATCTTGCTCCTCGAGTGGCAAAATTTATCACTAGATGAAATGTTGTAATGGTAACACACGCAGATAGAACTCTTCATCATCCAATGGGATAACCTGTTCGTATTCCTCATCTAAACTAGGGGAGTTAATAGGTGCTACACCATAATGTGATTCATCATCATTTGTCCATTCATAAGGAGGACCTTGATCCTCTTCCTCATTGTCAAATGGGAGAGTACGTGAACCTTCACCTTTTTCATAGGATTGGGTGAAATTGTGAGATATCCTTGATCTATCATATTTATGGGAAAATAATCCCATAAACAATGGACATTATTAGGATTAGCATAAGGATCATGTGCAAGCTCATCCCTATAGTTCAAGCCTAGGCACTCTAGACTTTATGTGAGGACATCAAGAGGCATAGGCTTGTTGTGTCCTAAGCTAGATTTATCATATGGAAATTGATATTATGGCTGGTAAGGAACGCAAGTATCTTATTTGTACAACCCTAGACCATAGCCATTCCAATTTTAGCGATGGAGATATCACATGGCATAATCAAGATTGGACATATAATTAATGTCCTCAAAAAAAGGTTCTTCATCGTCTTCTTGCTGAGGAGATGATTTTGTGCCATATTCAAAATCCCCATATATAAAATTCATTTTATTGGAAGGTATACCTAGAGGTACAATGGTACCTATGGGAAGACAAGGTCATCCTATATTTTGTATTGTATCAATGCCTGGAACTATTGCGATATTCCTCACTAGGTACTCTCCTAAACCTATAGTAGCTAAATGGACTATGACTTGGAATGGTGAGGATGGGGGAGATGGAAGTGAGGCTTGATATGACTCAATTCTTGCTTCATGATATGGTTCCTCATATACTATACTAGGAATCTCTTCCACGGAAATGGTGGATGTGATTGGAGGGATCTTGTCAATAGGTCTCTTCGACATGTTTCTCTGTGGAGGATTCAACGATGATGAAGATATATCTAAAGGTGCAATTGATGAGGGTGGTATAGAAGAATATGGTAATGGATCAATGTAAGGTGATAATGAAGGAGTTGGACCTTGAATGGATGTATTCAGTTGAAAGTCCACATGAGTTGATGGCAATGTTGACTCGGGGATATGCTACACCAAGTTGTAGTATTTTAAAGGCTCAAGGTCTATGGAGATATGTACTTGCCCTTCGTGAGTATATTTCAAACATTAGTGAGCTATGGATGGCACATACTTCATGTCCCTAATCCAGGGTCTATCCAACAATATATTATATGCCATTGCACCCTCTAGAATGTGACAAAACATTGAAATAGTTTTGTGCCCCACCTAAATAGCTAAGACTATAGTGCCAACCATTGAGCATATAGTATTGGTGAATGCTTTGAGGGTATATGTGGATACAAAAATATGTGATGCTGGAAGACCTAGATGTTTGAGAGCATTTGTGGTGATGATATTGCTTGAAGAACCAGTGTCAATTAGAACTCTTTTGTAAGGTGTTCCATTTACACATGCAATTATGTGTAAGGGAGGATCAACCGCCTCATTTGATATTGGTTTGAGTTCATGTTCATGAAATGTGATTACTGGCTCTTTACACTATTGAACATGTCCCAAAAATTTGATAAAGGAGTTAGACTCCTGGGGCTGTAGTTCGATCGACTTAAGGATATCCATAAGAGCTTCTCGATGAAGTGGAGATTGTTGGATAAACTCATAGATAGAGACTCAGGACGATGTTGTTTGTAAGATTTAAGCAAGCTTACTTTTTATGGTGACCACTGGACAAGGTGGAAGGATTTGTACTGGAGGTGGTGGAGGTTTTGATATTTAGGGAATATCATTTAAAGCTACATGTGGTGCAACTTGATTTGGATAATGCCTATACCTCATCACAATGCTAACCATATCAATGAACCCTTGTTGAGGGGGTGTCGTACATACCTCATTTACCTGTTTTGCTTGATTTACCTACACCTCGTGAGTGGGAAATGGGTCTTTAAAGACACCCATTTTTTGATTACTTATTGTAAGAGGATTATCAACTTGAATATCATTCCTCTCAATCATGTCTTGTACTAGGTTTTTGAACCCGTAGCACATTTGCATGTCATGCCCATTCTGCCTATGGTACCTACAATATAGGTCTTCACAACATCCCATAGACTTTGATTTACCCGTACTCGGATCTATAGGCTAGATCTCAGGTAGAGTAATTAATTTAGATGCACATAGATGATCGAATAGAGAATCCATAGACTCAGCAAAGGGTATAAATTATTGCTTAGGGTTATGTTGCTATTTTTTCCCTTGATTCACTTGAGTATTGTTATTATAGCTTGCAGGAGGTTGGGCTTGATAGTTTACCTTCTAATATGAATTTGTTGCATAGGCCCTGACATGCTAATGGAAACTTGATTAACTACTGCCAGCTTTAGTTGTGTCAGATTTCCCTTTGTGTTCTTATTTCACTCCATTTTATGGGGTTTTGTGATCTCCCCCTCTTGAATTTTGATTTCTTTGATTATTCTAGCTTGTGATAGAGCATCTTCAACAGTTTGGTACTGTTGGAGTTGTAGCAATAATTAAATTGGCTTTAAAAAATCTTGAAAAATATGTGAGTCAAATCAAACACTGGTAGTAGGTATGGTAGCTTAGCAAGAAGAATTTACCACTTGTTACCATAATCTATGATTGACTCATCATCATATGGATTCAACCCCATGAGGTCTATCAAAGTTACCTTTCACTTAGTGTTAAAGGTATAAAATTCTAGGAATGCATCCACAAATTGTTCAAAGTTATGGACACTATACCTTGGGAGTTGATTGTACCACTCTACGGCTGGGCCAAAGAGGGTAATAAAAAATGTTCTTAGAAGTAAGGCATCGTTATCCTGGATACTGAAGCATTGGTTCATGAACATAGTGACATGATCCTGTGCATCTTCCTCTCATTTGAATCTATACAACTTGGGCATTTTGATATGCTATGGGTATTGAGGGGAAGGTATTGATGGGTGAAGTGGTTGACTGCGAAGCTGGCACAAAGTGGGCTTTTGAAGCCCTAATCCAACAATATTTCTTTCTATGGTTTCCATGCATTCAAGCAATACTTTATACGCATCAAAAGATTTGACATCCTCTTATTTTCTTTGGCCCCATGGGGGAGGATGAGGAATGTCAAGCATATGGCTTGGTGGTTGATTGTCATCAACCATACCTCCATAAGATGCTTCTAGGTATTCATCTTATAGATCCAAATCATCATAGATTCCATAAGGCGTTTCCTGCATTGGCCTACAAGGAGGAACATACACTTGTAGAAGGTGATCTATGTTTGTCCTAGGAGGTAATTCTTTATTAGGACTAGGATGTCAAGGAGGTAAATTTTGGTTAGCCCTAGGAAGCCTTTTTTAATTAAAAGTAGTTTACCTCTGATGAACCCCCTATCTATGAGTACTTGAGGTAGGGACCCCCTATTAAATTCTTTGCTTCTCTAACTAATGTTGGTGATCGAAGCATTGTTTATCTAGCTGAAGTTGATTGAATTGAGCTTGGTAATCAACATATCTTTTAACAATTTGGTTTATCTACTCAACTATACGAGGTCTATGAGCCCTAGCACTATTGCCATGATGCCTATCTTATTAAGGAGGATTTGAAAGGTCAAATATGAGCTTCCCTCGATTGTGAGAGGTCACGTTCACTTGAGGCTTACTCTTAAATAGATGTTCTTTATACTTAGTTGATGCAAAAGCACATTGTGCTTGCATTGAATAATATGATCGAGGATAATCAGGATTCTCCTCAGGTCTTCCTTCTTAAATGAGGAAGGGAAGGAAGAATTGGATCACCCATGGAAATGAGTATCATACTCATCTTGGTATTTATACTTCTAAGACCTATTAGGGTGATCTAAGGGCGTATTTTGATCATTTGGCCCTACCCATGGTGAATAGTCCTGATCCTACACGTAGGTGTGCAAGGTAGACCAAGTAGGCATGTAGATGCGTGGTATTGCTCTATGTGTTTGCACCTCAATGAACGGTTGTCATCCTTTAAAGAAGACGTGTGAATTGTCTATATCTAAAAAGTAAGTTCATTGATTAGGACCAAAAAATGTAGGGGTGTCCCGAGTGGGGGTCCCTTGTAGGTTAGGTTCTTGATTTGACATTCTAGGACTTGGGTGAGTAGGAGATATCCAAGAAGGTATAATCATATCCTTGGGTTCAAATCAAAGAAGGTCTACGTATCCTTACCTAATATCCATAGTTTCAACCCTTGAAAGGGTTTGGATGCGGGTGCATATCATAGCTACTTAGTTCCAAACCCTACGTGATTATCTCCTTAAAAATTTCTAATTATGCAACACACAAAATAAGAAACACACAATAATACAAGTTTTTATCTCTTTTTTAGATTTGTATGTGTTCCTAAAACTATTTTGGTGTGTTTTTGATTTGTTGTTTTGCAAAGAGATATCTTTTCACATTTTTGAAGATTGTTTTATGTAATTCTAAATTTGTTTAAAGGATTTCACCTGTATACTCGTATCTCAACAACCAAAAATGAAAGTTTGGTCACATAAACCAACCAAAGTATGGATATGAAGCCCATACCCAATCAAGGAGCATAGGTCCTACCAATACTCACCCATACTGACCGTAGGTAGTTATACACCCTCCGAAGAGGAGTGCGTGCTATTTTCCATGACGAAGACAGTTCTTGGAGCCAACTTTGGCAAAAAATAGGGTTTGTATCATGCGATCCAATGGGTGGATATGAAGCCCACCATCATTGGTCTCTATTAGTGGTTGAGGATGAATTTCCAACTCACTAATGTTAAAATGTGACGTGGTATGTGTGGTTCCTTTTATACTTAAAAGAAATTTAAAAAAATAGCACTCAATGAACCTTCACTAAATGCAAAAGAACATTTCACTTTCAGAAGTATTGCATGAATAATAGAACCTACAAAATTGCTTACCTTATATGTCAACCTAACCGTTATGTAGGTCACAAGCAATCAGACCACACAAATTCATAATTAAGCTGTTATTTTCCTATTTTTCTTTTCTTTTCATTGTTTTTAAATAAAAGAAAAATTTACTCTTTAGAAAATAAGAAAAATACATAAAAAGACAAAATATAACCTTTTATAAATAGTAATCATGCAAATTAAAGGTTTAGATACTTACCTTGAAAGCCTAAAATTCTACTATTTCTATAAATTCGAGCTGCAAACCCCCTATTTTGTGGCTGTCCTAGGGTGGGATGACTACAAATTTAGAGGTTATCCCTAGGTGGGACAACTACTGTGGTCATCCTTGGGTGTTCCAATTAGGAAATCAGGGGTCATTTTAGGCCAGAATGACCAAAACCTGTAACATTTAAAGGATAAAAATAGAGTCAAAACTTACAAAAATGAAATGGGATAGGGGTCCCACCATGATTGCCATATTCAAAAATAGATTCAAAAACTACGACCTACCTAACGGTTAGGTTGCCATATAGGGTAAGCATTTTTGTAGGTTCCATTATTCATGCAATACTTCTAAAAGTGAAACATTCTTTTGCATTTAGTGAAGGTTCATTGAGTGCTATTTTGTTTTACTTTCTTTAAGTATAAAAGGAACCACACACACCACATCACATTTTAACATTAGTGAGTTGGAACTTCATACCCAACCACTAATAGAAACCAACAATGGTGGGCTTCATCTCCACCCATTGGATCACATTATACAAACCCTATTTTTGGCCAAAGTTGGCTTCAAGAACTATCTTAGCTATGGAAAATAGCATGCACTCCTCTTTGGAGGGTGTATCGCTACCCATAGTCAGTATTAGTGAGGAATGGTAGGAGTTGGGATACCTAATCAGGTATGGGCTTCATATTCATACTTTGGTTGGTTTACATGATTGAAATTTTATTTTTGATTATTGATCTACGAATATACAGGTGAAATCCTTTAAACATATTGAGAATTACATCAACAATCTTAAAACATGTGAAAAGAGATCTCTTTGCAAAACAACAAATAAAAAACAAACCAATCAATTTTAGGAACACATAAATATTTAAAAGAGATAAAAACTTGTATTATCGTGTGTTTCTATTTTTGTGTGTTGCATCATTAAAATTTGTAAAGGAGATAATCACATAGGGTTTGGAACTAAGTAGCTATGGTATGCACCCACAACCAAGCCCATTTAAGGGCTGACATTGTAGAGAGTAGGAAAGGAGATGTAGATCATCTCCGATTTGAACCCAAGGATATGATTATACCTCCTTGGTGGCCTCCTACTCACCCAAGTCCTCGAATGTCAAATCAGAAACCTAACCTACAAGAGACTCCTAATCGAGACACCCCTATAAGTTTTGGTCCTAATAAGGGAACTTACTTTCTAGATATAGACATTTCACATGCCTTCTTTCAAGAACGAAAACCATGTATTGAGGTGCAAACACATAGAGCAATACCATGCATCCATGTGCCTACTCGATCTACCTCACACACCTATGTGCAGGATCAGGACTATTCACCATAGATAGGGTCAAATGATCAAAATATGCCTTAAAATCACCCTGATAGGTCTAAATAGTATAAGTACCAAGATGAGTATGATACTCATCGACCTGGGCAAGAAAATTCAACCCTTCCCTTCCTCACTGATGAAGGAAGACACGAGGAGAGTCTTTATTATCCTTAGTTTAATTATTCCATGCAAGCATGATGTGCTTCTACGTTAAATGAGTATAAAGAACACTTATTTAGGACTGAAACTCAAGTGAACATGACCTCTCTCAATCGAGGGAATATCATAGTTGATATTTTAGATCCTCCTAAACAATATAGGCATCATGGAAATAGTGCTAGGGCTAATAGACCTTGCACAACTGATCATAAAAACCAAGTTTCCAAAATATATGCTGACCTCCAAGCTCAATTCAATCAACTTTGGCTAGATAAACAATGCTTGGATCACCAACATCAGTTAGAGAAGCAAATATTTGAACAAAAAATTCAAGAGACCTTACGTAATAGGGTCCCTACCCCAAGTACTCATAGACAGGGGGTTCATCAGAGGTAACCTATTTATGATCAAAATAGGCTTCCTAGACCTAACAAAATGTTTCCTCCTCGAACTCCTAGACCTAATAAATACTTTCCTCCTAGGTCAAACATAGATCACCTTCCATAGGTGTTTGTTCCTCATTTTGGGATAATACATGAAACACCTTACGGAGCCTATGATGATTTGGAACCAGAAGAGGAATACCTAAAAGTACCTTATGGAGTCATGGTTGATGAACAATCAACCACCATGCCATATGCTTAATGTTCCTCACCCTCCCCCATGGGGCCAAAGCAAAGAAGAGGAGATCAAATCCTCTTATGTGTATAAAGCATTACTTGAATGCATGGAAACCATATAAAGAAAGACCGTTGGATCAAGGCTTCAAAAGATCACTTTGTGCCAGCTTCGCAGTCAACCACTTCACCCATAAATACCTTCCTCTCCATACCCAGACCATTTTAAAATTTCCAAGTTGAATAGATTCAAAGGAGAGGAAGATGTGTAGGAGCATGTCACTAGGTTCATGCACCAATGCTTCAGTATCCAGGATAATGATGCCTTACTTCTGAGAATATTTCTAATTATTCTCTGTGGCCCAGTCATAGAGTGGTACAATAAACTCCCAAGGCATAACATCCATAGCTTTGAATAATTTTCAAATGTATTCCTAGAATGATTCATCTTTAATACTAAGCAAAAGGTAACTTTGATAGAACTCACGAGGTTGAAGCAGTATGACGATGAGTCAATCACAGATTATGGTAATAGATGGTGAACGCTTCTCGCTAAGATACCATACCTACTACTATTTTTTGAGTTGACTCGCCTATTTTCTAGGAGTTTTTTAAAGCCAATTTTATTATTTCTACAACTCTAATAGTACCAAACTCTTGAATATGCTCTAGCATAGGCTAGAACAATCAAAGAAATCAAAATTCAAGAGGGGAAGATCATAAAACCTTGTAAAAAGGAGTGAAATAAGAACACAAAGGGCAATCCGACACAATCGAAGCTGAAAATAGTTAATTAAGTTGCATTAGCATTCCAGGGCTGGTGAAACCAATGCTACCTCAAAAGGTAAACTATTAGGCCCAACCTCCTCCTGCAAGTTACAATAACAATACTCGGGTGAATCAAGGGTAAAACCAACATCGCCCTAAGTGATAATTTATCTCCTTCACTGAGTCTATGGATCCCCTATTCAATTATCTATGTGCGGACAAATTCATTATTCTACTTGATATTCAACCTATAGATCCGAGTATGGGTAAACCAAAGTCTATGGAATGTCATGAAGATCTATATTGTAGAAACCATTTGCAGAATGGGCATGAAATGCAAATGTGCTATGGGTTCAAAAAACTAGTACAAGACATGATTGAGAGGAATGATATTCAAGTTGATAACCCTATCGTAATAAGTAATCAACAAATGGGTGTCTTTAAAGAACCATTATCCACTCATGAGATGCAGGTAAATCAAGCAAAATAGGTAAATGAGGTCTCTACGATAACCCCTCAACAAGGGTTTGTCAGGATGGTTAGCATCGTGATGAGGAAGCGATATTATCCAAATCAAGTTTCACCACCTACAACTTCAAATGATATTTTCTCAATGTCACAACCTCAACCACCTCCAGTGCAAAGCCTTCCACCTCATCCAATGGTCACCATAAAAATTAAGTTTTCTCAAATCTTACAAACAACATCTACCCGACTCTCTATCTATGATCTTATCAAAAAGTCTCCACCTCATTAAGAAGCTCTTATGGAGATTCTTAAGTCAATTGAACTATAGCCCCAGGAGTCTAACTACTTTATCAATTTTGTGGGGCATGTTCAGTAGTGTAAAGAGCCAGTAATAATATTTCATGAACATGAACTCAAACCAATATCAAATGAGGTAGTTGATCCTCCATTACACATATTTGCATGTGTAAATGAAACACCTTACAAAAGAGTTCTAATTGACACTAATTCTTCAAGCAATATCATCACCACAAATGCTCTCAAACATGTAGGTCTTTCAGTATCACATATTGTTGCATCCACATATATCCTCAGAGCATTCAAAGATACTATATGCTCAAGGGTTGGCACTATAGTCTTACCTATTCAGGTGGTTCACAAAACTATACCAATGTTGTGTCACATTATAGAGGGTGCAATGACATATAATATCTTACTGAGTAGACCTTGGATTAGGGACATGAAGTACACACCATCCATAGCTCACCAATGTTTGAAGTACACTCATGAAGGGAAAGTACATGTTGTCTACAGATTTTGATCCCTTCAAATACTATAACTTGGTGCAGCATATCCCCGAGTTGGTCTTGCCATCAATTCATGTGGACTTTCAACCGAATACCCATTCAAGGTCTGACTCCTTCACCATCACCTTCCATTGATCCATTACCATATTCTTCTATACCATCCTCATCATTGGAACCTTTAGATACACCTTCATCATATTCATATCCTCCACAGAGGAATATGTCAAAGAGGCCTATTGATGAGATCCCTCCCATAATCTCTATAATTTCCATGAAAGATATTCCTAGTCTAGTCATATCAAGACTCAATAAGGGTTTAAGAGAATGAACAAACATAATTAACCCTAGAATGCAAACTATATATCTTTTCTCTTTTAAATGTCTATATATGTAACCATAATATATATTTTTTATGATCTAGATTTAGAATAGAAATGGATATAAAGCAAACAACAAACAACTTAAAAGCTTATCTAGGACACTTATCTGATCTGATGGTTGACCCTAGTTTTAAATTGCATATAGAATATACAAATAGCTTCACAAAACCCTAGAGAAATTGAACAATATTTGGGGGCCTACTTAGGCCATTGTATGACTGAGCTTCGAGGAACAACAGTCAGACCCCCTTAGTTATTTTAGTTGATTGTTCAAAAATGAAATGATCTTTAACCTTTGGAACAATCAAAAGCAATATGAAATAGACATGTAATAGCAAAATTAAATGGAAACAAAATGTAGGTGATAAAAAGATAAAATACAAACAATGAACTAGGGTTTTGGGAAGCAAGATTTTACCCCCAAGCCATAGTTGACCAAATTCATACCCTATAATTAGGGGGTGTGAATCTAACTTGTCAAATTCACACCTTGTATAGATGAGGTACGAATCTGGTTCAAATACACTTTTTGGGTCTCAAAACAACTAAAAACACGACGCAAAACAATGAAAAACAATTTTAAAAGATGAATAAAGCAATACCAAAACTTGATTAGATGATGGAGATAAGGAGCAATGAGAGAATGAAGATGAAGATCCAAAATAGTATACTCATATCATAAAGGCTCCTCCACTTGTTCACCAAGAGCAACCAATCCACTTGGGATAACCTTATGAAATGGGGTTTCATAGCCCCTCACAATGTGTTTTTTTATAAAAAGGAGGGGAGTATAGACCATATCTTGGGGCATTGCTCAATAGTCTGGAAACTATGACAATGTATTCTTCATATATTTGGTAAATGCATGGTGATGAATGGAAGAATTGAAGAATGGTTAAAGCAATGACAAAGCACTTTTAAAAGTGATGCTTTATAGACAATATGGGATATATTAAAAGATACAATACTTTGGACTTGTATGGTTAGAAAGGAATAGAAGAATATTTGAAGGAAAGGGAAGCAATTTAGAGGTAATTAAAATGAAGATATGTTTAGCCATAGAGGAGTCTAATCCAACCCAACTCATCCAATGCCTAATATGGAAGTAGAGAGCCTTGATAGATGGAGTCAAGTCATCAAATGAAATTATGATATTTGGTACAAGAGAAACAAAAATAAGACAATATAAAGTGAAAACCACCAGATGTGTAGTTGGTCAAACTAAATTTTGATGGAGCATCTAAAGATATATGGAGTCAAGTCATTAAATGAAATTATGATGTTGGGTATAGGAGAAACCAAAAGAAGACAACGAATATAAAGTAGAAACCACTAGATGTAGAGTTGGTCAAATTGAATCTTAATGGAGCATCTAAAGGAAATCCAAAAAGAAGACAAAGAATATAAAGTGGAAACCACCAGATGTAGAGTTGGTCAAATTGAATTTTTATGGAGCATTTAAAGGAAATCTAGGACTAGGAGGAGGAGGAATAATTAGAAATAATAGAGAGATTTTATCTCATTACACTTTCAATAGTAGATTTAAGACAAATAATAAAGTTGAAAGATTGGGTGGCTTTAGAAGGGTTAAAAATATGTAAGCAAATGAAATGGAATAGAGTATAGATGGAAGGTGATTCGCTATAGTAATAAATGCAATTTTAAGAAAAAAAAAGTCTCCATGGAACATACTAAGATAATTATGGAAATTCAAGAGCTTCCTAAAGAGTTTGAAGAAAATGGGTTTACACATACACTACTATGGATAGAAGGTGATTTACTTATAGTAATAAATGTAATTTTAAGGAAAAAAACTTTCCATGAAACATACAAAGATAATTGTGGAAATTCAAGAACTTCCTAAAGAGTTTGAAGAAATTGGGTTTACACATACATTAAGGGAAGGAAACAATTGTGCAGATAGGCTAAGCCAATAGAGGGGTTTTAAGGGTATTAATTGAGGATCGTGAAGTTAAATTCTTTTTTTCATGGGTAGAGGAAGTCGTAAGTTTAGCTAAAGCTAACAAGAAATTGTTAACTAATTGAATCAAATAATAATTAATGTTTACTTTAATGTTTTCCATTGGTAATATCAGTTTTATTTTATAACATGTTTTCATATAAACTAATTATTAAAAATTTTGTGGTTGCATTTGTGCTTCATGAAGGAAGGAATCTAGTAATCTAGATTTGGTGTTTTGGAAATATTACTCTACTAAGGTGCAATACATAGATAGTACATATAGTACATGTGAAGTTTTGGTATTGTGAAGGTTTCTATAGGAAAATGTCAAGAAGGATGCTAAATTCTAGAATATTTATATTCACATAGAAAATTGAAAAAAAATCAAAAATAAAAATCAAGAATTTAGACATTTAATGTGAAATAATGTAGATTTCTAGCTATAGCATATCAATTAATATCAAACGTGAATCTATTTGTAAACTCTTAAGCTTTAAAGAAGAGAGTGGTGATTTGTCTCGAGTACAACCCCTTATTCTCAAGCAAAAAGAAAAGAAAATAAAAGAAAAGAAATTTGCATGAATTGAAGAAGAATATTAAAAGAACAAGAATAATTAATATTTGAAAGAAGATATTGTGTATATTATAATTAAGATTAAAGAAAAGAAACAATAAATTTATTTGAAGAAAATAGAAGAATAATTGAAGAAAAAGAAACTATTTAAATATTTTTTCAATGAGTTTACACAAGTTTTTATGAGGGGTCCTAGTCCCCTCATCAACTATGAAAATATTTAAATATCAAATTTAGGAGTAAAAAGGATTTCTACTACAAAGGAATTTTAATTATTTTGAAGTTTGAAGAAAAATTTGAAGAAAGTTGAATTAATTATTGAAAGTGCAAAAAAGAAATAATTGTTGATTTATTTTGAAGAAGGAAAATTTATTTAAAAAGAAAAAGATATAATTGATTGAAGGAATAGGTTATTGAAGACTTACATCAGGGATACAAATATTGAACATTGATTAAAGTGCATTCAAAATTTTGAGTCAATAAAGATTTCTTAAAAATAAGATGAGCTCCAAGATAGCATATGTGAACAAGAAAGAAGCTAAATGGTACTTAGCAATTTGTAGAGAAAACCTTAACTTGATTAAGGAACAAACTAAGGCATATGGAGAGTTGAAAGAAATAAATCAAGTAAAAGAAGAAATGTCAAACAATGATTTCATTCCAACAAAAATATCACCAAGATAGCCAAAATGGTTAACAAGAATGATAAAAGAAGTGGAACAAAATGAAAAAGTCAGCAATAAAATGATAAATAAACATGACAATTATCACCAAGATAGCCAAAATGGTTAATAAGAATGAGAAAATAAGTGGAAGAATAAAATGAAAAGTGAGCAATAAAATGATAAATAAACATGACTTACTTCAAAAAGATACTAATAAACTTCATCAAAAGAAAAATGTGAAACTCATGTTAGAAAACATTTATCATTTGGAATCCATGAAGGCTTGTGTGGATTGCGGTACTTATAAAAACATGATAGAAGATGTATGCTATGACCTTGTTCAAGAAAAAAATACAACATATAAAAAACAATTTGAGCATAGACAAAATGTATAAATGATATATGTGTTGTAAAAATAAAGGTTAAATTTTTAGTAATGATTTGAAGTCTTCAAATAGCAATCAGAATTATGATGAGATTTTTTTCAATAGTTTACACAAGTTTTTATGAGGGGTCCTAGTCCCCTCATACTAAGTGGGGTTTGAACCTTGGACCTTCTGAAGAAATATTAAAGCCCTTACCACTGCAATAAACTTAAAATTTTAGGATTATGATGATTTGTGTTTTTTAGAAGGTTATGATGAATTCGAAAAACATACAAAAACAATTTATCTCTAAATAGGGATACGATGAAGTAGGGCAAGCTAATAATAAGGATATCTTGAGATATGAGGTACATCCTACATTTAAGAATATCGATAACAAGTTTGACAATGATGTTTTCAGAGATTTTAATAGTGAGCTATGGTACTGAAATAGTGATAGAGACAATAATGAGTCAAATTATTATGATTTATGGCCATAAGAATTTATCATTATGGGATACGATGAAGTAGGACAAGCTAATAATAAGGATATCTTGAGAAATGAGGTACATCCTACATTTAATAATATTGATAACAAGTTTGACAATGATGTTTTTAGAGATTTTAATAGTGAGCTATGACACTGAAATAGCGATAGAGACAATAATGAGTCAAATTAATATAATTTATGACCTTAAGATTTTTTTGTTATGGTATTGTGAAGGCTGCTATAGAAAAATTTCAAGAAGGATGTTGAATTTTGAAATAACTTTTTTCACACCAAAAAATGAAAAGAATTCAAAAAATGAAAATCAAGAATTGACATTTTATGTAAAATGATGTAGATTTATAGCCATAGCATCTCAATTGAGATCAAAAGTGAATCTATTTGTAAAATATTAATCTCTAAAGAAGAGAGTTGTGATTTACCCCGAGTACAACCCCTCGTTCTCAAGCAAAAAAAAAAGAAAAGAAATTTGCACGAATTGAAGAAGAATATTAAAAGAAGAATAATTATTATTTGAAACAAGATATTGTTTATATTATAATGAAGATTGAAGAAAATAAAAATAAATTTATTTGAAAAAATAAAAGAATAATCGAAGCAAAAGAAAATATTTAAATATTGAATCTGGGAGTAAAAAGGACAAGCTAATAACAAGGATATCTCAAGATATGAGTTACATCCTACATTTAATAATATTGATAACAAGTTTGACAATGATGTTTTCAAAGATTTTAATAGTGATCTATGGTACTGAAATAGCGATAGAGACAATAATGAGTCAAATTATTATGATTTATAGCCTTAAGAATTTATCTATGATGATCTATATTATTGTGATGATTTTCTTAGATTAGAGACACGAGTCACTAATATTGTGATAACAAACTATGAAGACATACTTGTGACATGTATAGGTTACAACTACTATCAGTATTGAGACAAAAACAAGTACCTCTTGAATAAAGACAAAGACAAAGATCCAAAAATATTCAAGAAACATCACCATTAAGAAGGACAATAGATATTATACCAAATAATGTAATATGAGAGGTGTTTGAAGTATTACATTATTTGGTACCTTGCAAGAATATTGCAAGTACCTTGTAAATAGTTTGTAAATATTTGAGTCTAAAGTTTTTTAAATATTAGGTGTCATGTAAGTATTTAATATGTGTAGAGTTAAGTAAATATTTGCATTAGAAGTTTGTCATTATTAGGAGTAGATAAAATATATTTTTGTTATGAGAAATATGAAGAGTCATATCTCTCAAAAGAGTGAAGAGTCTAAGAATAATAGTTTGTTGAAGTTGAAATGTTAAGAGTCATTGTAAAGGCTATATGTAGAGCAAGCCTATGAGATGTATGCAATGGAAATTTTAGTGCTATTTTTTTACTGAAATACTAAGTGAAATTTATGATTATAGTAAGTTCTTTTATTGTGTGAATTCTTATGAATTATTGTTTGATAATATTAATATTGAGATCTTGTTGTAAAATAGCTTAATTGCTAACATTGGCACCTATCCCAAACTTAGGTTATTTTTGTGAGACTACTTAGAATATTCTTGGTTAAGGTTTTTCATCTATAGTTTTCCTCTTACTCATAACAACTACTTATTATTGAGTTATTAACGTTGTCTAATTCTCAAGAGGAATGTTTTCATTTTTTATTAGGTAAAGAAGGGGTTTTGAAAGGGTTCTCAAACCTTTTATAAACTAGAAGCCCCAAATTCTAAAGAGAGACCAAACTAAAATATAAAAAGAGAAGGCCCTCCTAAGGGACCAAGAAACCCAACACCAAACCACATCAGGAACCAAGAGAAGCTAGAGATCCAAGAGATCTCAAAGAACCTAGAGAACCAAAAAATCTAGTTCTTGCCCAAATTGTTGATAAAATTATGGACAAAAATTCAAATTCAGGGCTGGAATGAGGGAAACCAAAATTCAAGAAATGGTTCTCACCCAAACTAAAATGAAGTAGACCAGCATTTACCACCTAAAGAGAAAATTCACACCACACCAAAAAAGGGCTTTAGTGATGGCTAAAATAAGGCAATTTTTTACGATGGTAAAAAACCACCCTAATAGATTCTAAGAGGGTAGTTTATAACCATCCTCATAAGATAACCACCCTCTTGGGGTCACCCTAAGAGGAAAACTATAAAATGACCTCTTAGGACTAAGACAACCATTATAAATCACCATATTAGGATGATATAAGAGGGTGGTTTATAACTACCCTCTTAGAAGTAAGAAGGTAGTTTATAAATGCTCTCTTAGGGGAACCTAATTTGTTTTTGGTGCCCCTATGAGGATGGTTATAAACCATACTCTTAGATCACCCTAAGATAGTGGTTTATAACCACCATATTAGTCCTAAGATGGCGGTTTATAGCTACCCTCTTAGGGTGACCCTAAGAAGATGGTTATCCTAAGAGATAAGAGAACGGTTATAAACAACCTTCTTAGAGCCGGTTTAGGTTTTTCTTAAATAGGCATTTTCATTATCTACTACAACCTTCTCACTGTGCCTTAGCTACTGCAACCTCCACACCATGCACACAACCTCCACACCACACCTTAGCTATTGTAACCTCCACACCATGTGCACAACCTAGGGCTCTCGAGCTTCAATTTGTGTTGTTTATTTTTTAGATGGGGTTTACCCTAAAATTTCTCTAAAAATTCTAGGGCTCTCGAGCTTCAATTTGTGTTCATTTTTTGGTTGGGGTTTAACCTAAAATTTCTCTGAAAATTATACTAATTTAATCGAAATGGTGAGATATGAGGGCCAAATTTGAAGGCACATAATGGGGCATGAAGACAAATTTAATATTGGAAGAGATGAGGTTAGTTAGGTTCAGTGAATTTTGCATTATTTTAGGTATTTTTGTGATTAGGATTTAAAATGTTTTAGTTTGTAATGTTATGTTTATGCATGATATTTGTAAAATTTAAACCCTAATTTAGTCCAATTGTCACAAGGGCATTTGAGGGAGTAGAATTTTCCTTCAAAGAAATTATTTTGAGTGAAATTTTGATGTGCCATACATAGAAGCCAATAGCCTTAGACGAGACAAATAGAACCCTAGCAATATTTTGCTTCATTTTCGCTTCAATAGGAGAATTGATAACTCTATCACTTAATGGTATGGTCTATAAATATGGATAATGGAATTTACCTTTGATGGATTTTTGAAAATAATAATAAAAGATTCACTATACACTTGGCCATAGCCCAAGACTGTGAAGAGATAGTCATTTGATGGAAGAGCACACTGGTGCTGATAAAAGGTATTACACTTTAGTACCAACCAATAAATGTCATAAAATATTATATTACAAATAGGTAGCTAGTTGCAATTGAGTCATGTGCAACTTAATAAAGGGTGTTGAAGGATTCAATCTTCACTCTGGTGGTGTTTCAACACCCCAGTAACTAGAAAGACCAATAAGAACCCAAATTTGAGTTAGAGTGGATCTGTATTTCATAGTAAAATAATGAGTCAAAATGGTGAATGGTTGATGTTATCTTCACTGTAGTTACCTTCAAAACCTTCTATAACAAACTCACAAAAGAACAATACGTTGTTAAACTATTCATTTAATATATTTTTTGATTTTGTGTTTCAATCCCTTTGAAGAAGGAGATATAAACTTTGTTATATCAAAAAATAGGTCTTTCAAAAGCATGAAAAAAGATCATACGAAGGGAAGTATCCTCTAAAGATACAATTAATATTATTAAAAATTTACATTTATTTAATTTCATTACACTTTTACCATTTTTTTCAATTAAAGGTATCTACCTATCAACTAGAAACACAACACCAACTAATATGTTGACATGGAAACATGTACTACAATTGTCATGGATGCTTAAACAAACCCTTATAAATGTAATATGTTTACCGAATGATAACCTTAGCAAGGTTTATAAAATAATTTATTGTCATTCCAATTACCAGGTATTGCAATGTTTTATAGTTAGAGAATAGTTTGACACAAACCTTTAGATATGACATTGATGTTTCTATTTCATATTACCATCTAACTCTTTTGGTCATGTAGAGACAAAAAATAATTTTAGTCTTCCAAATTATCTTTATTAGAGGTAACCATATAGTATGAAGAAGAACAATCATGTTTCATATGCTAATAAAAGTTGAGGTTTATAAGAAACTAACCAAAAAAATGTGCATTACTAACCAAACAAACATTCAAAGTTAAAATTATAGGTTGGTAGGGTGCATGGGTTAAAATTGAGACAACCTACGGTATGAAGTTCTTAAAATCATAGCCTCTACGTTTATAATTACTTTAGATAAACTAACAATGGACTTCTCAACCACATCCATGCGGTATCCAAGATCACCCTTTTCATATTCTTCCTTCGACTCAACCATGCATTCATGCACTTGGCTGACCAATTCCTTGCAATCATGAAACTCCACTTTACTTTATGAGATTTCCAAGTACTCTTCTAAATAAACTCAGTGTATCTCATGGTAAGGTCCATAGAAGAGGCAACACTATATATATTTTATTAGTTTCATCATCCACTCTGCTTTTTAGATGCAATATTATTTACAAATATTGTTATTTAATATGCTACGAGGTTGGTTGGTGATAAGAACTGTTGAGGCAGTTTTGTAAAATATGGATAAATTTAAGGTTTAACATATATATACCTTATATTTGAATATGATCAAGGTTGAGTATATACCATTTTGGAAATGAATTTTTAATAATAAAGTACCAATTTATTTTTTTGAGGCTTATGAATGTTTGGTAATCCTCTTTAGATATACAAGTAATATATACAATTTATACAAGTAATATATCAACTACAAAAAATAAATACTATTTATAACAATAAGCTATAAATAATATTTCTGTAAGTATAGCATGTTATGGAGTCTTGAAAAACAAACTATAAGACTTTACATGATTTTGTACATTGTAATTTGTTTTTTGGATGTTTATAAGATTTATTATCAGTTTTGATGAGATGCAATGAAGGGGCAACAACTTGTTAGTTTAAGTTCTAATTCGAACATTATAACACTTGTATCTCAATTATATGCAAAATTTATTTTGTTAATTTAAGTTCTAGCTCTATTATTTATGTAGATTTAGAATAATTACGAGATATTTTACATACCCTTACATCTATCTATCGTTTGATAGTCCATGGATCAAGATGCCTTGCAGAATTACTTTCCAAAAAAACCATTTTCATCTCCTGGGAATTAAATTATTTCCACATATTTGATTTGTCATTTATTTTTCAAAGCATTCATCACCCTATATGGGGCTTATGTATATGATCGTGCATGGTGAATTTTTTAAGGCTACCTTACCCCAGTGTGACAATAAATAGTACTTTTTCACAATCAGTCCTCTCTATTTGTTTGCATGAATAATTCAAGATGTCATTTGATCAAATCCATAAGGATTGGAGGCTTAACACATAGCCTCATTTCCACAGTCTAGCATAGGTGAAAATACTGGCAAAGGATGAGCAAAGAGAGAATATTATGACAACACCCGAGGAAGTCACATTGCAAAGTAAATAATAATAATTTTCAAGGTGTTTATCACTTCCTATGTTTGTTTGAGTGCATTCAGTTTATTCTCATTTTTCTCCTACTAAATCTGATAAAATAGGGGCTTTGATTACTATCAAATATTATCCATTAGATAAATTTGTATGGGATTCTTTTCTTAATTAGAATCCTTTGTTCCAGGATTAGTTTAAGCAATTAATTTCAAAGAATATATTAATATATATATATATATATATATATATATATAGGCTTTTAACTCCACTTTTTTAGCTTTGATTCCAATAAAGGAGAAGCCTAAAACCTTTGATGAATTCAGACCTATTTCTTTGTGTAACTGTATCTATAAAATCATTGCAAAGATTCTGGTTTTCAAATTGAAGAAGCTTTTCTCTAAAGTTATTTTCCAGGAGCAGTTTGGTTTTGTAGTAGGTAGATATATTTTTGAAGCCATAGGAGCTACACAATAGGACCTTCACTCTATTAAAACCAAAAATCTTCTTGCAATGGTCCTTAAACTAGATCTATTTAAATATTATGATAGAACTAGTTGGTTGTATCTCATATTGATGCTCTTACATGTGGGTTTTAGCTATCCGATAGTAAAGTGGATTATGGGATGTATTTATTCTATATATTTTACTATTCTTATCACTGGATCAACTTCAAAATTCTTTAGACCCTTGAGAGGACTGAGACAAGGATGTCATTTATCTCCTTTACTTTTTTTGTTGGTTGCCAAAGGATTGAGTAGAGCTATTTTGGATGCAAATAGGGTAGGACCCTTGTACGAGATCAAAGTGGGGGGTCCTTTATTTATCTCATTTATTATTTTTTGATGATGCATTGTTGTTCACAAATAGCAGTTTAAGGGAAGCTAGAAAGTTGAAGGAAATCTTGGATACTTATAATATTTATACTGGAATGGAGATAAATATTCAAAAATCCTCTATTTTCTATAATGGTCTAGAGAAGAATATTGAATAGGGGCTAATTATATTTTTACTTTTATTCTCTTAGATTTCTAGGAAGGCTTTAAGCATCTGGGGCTTGTATTGAAGCCAAATACTTACATAAAGAAAGATTTGGGATGGCTTTTAGAGAAGGTTGAATTTAGGATTAACCACTGGTGTAATATATGGTTGTATATTGGTGGGAGATCAACACTTGTAAAGTCATTTATTGAGGTAATTCCTATATTTTGCCACTCCTTGGCCTTCATTCCCAAAGGAGTTCTAGAGAAAATAAGAAAACTCTGCTTCAAATATCTTTGGACTGGACGTAAGGAACATGAAGACATTCCTTTAGTTAAGTAGAAAAGTATTGCTAGACCAAATGAGGAAGGTGGTTGGGGCCTTAAAAATATTCATATTTTTGGTTCTTCTTTGGCAACAAAAAGTTTATGGAGGATTTTGACCAGAGAAGGATTATGGAAGAATATTATTGAACAAAAGTACATTTATCCAAGGACCTTAATGGATTGGATCATAAGTCCACATAAAAGCATTAAAAATATTTTTATTCAATGGAAGGCACTAGTACAGACCTTTCTTATGATTAAAAAATATTTGTCTTGGAAAGTGGAAAATGGTGAACAAGTTAGAATAGGGGTTGATTCTATTTTAGGTTATGGAGAAAATATTTTATTTATGAAAGCTATGATAAGTTCTTTACAAGACAAGAGTTTTTACTTTCTTCATCATGTGGGGGAATAAAATTCTTCTAGTCTTTGGACCCAAGGTTGGAAGCAGGCTCAGGTCTTGGGATTTTTCTGATGTGCAGGCTATTTTTTGGAATGCTTACACTAATAGTCTTAATAATAGTCATATTCAAGTTGAGAGCTAAACTAGATACTACTTCTTGGGCATAAAACAAATATGGATCAATATACGGCTATAATTGGTTACAAATCAAGTTTTGACCCTCATCCTCAAGGGCCTACTTGGTTGTGGAAGTAGATTTGGAAAATATCTACCCCAGAAAATATAATTATTTTCATGTGGTTAGCTTTGAGGAATAAGGCTTTGACTTGGGAAGTTTTACAGAGGAAAAGTAGACAAGGTCCAAGTATTTGTATGTTGTGTTAGTTAGAGGAGGAAAACATCACACATTTGTTAATCAAATGCCTTTTTTCTCAATAGGTTTTTTTAGAATTTGAATAGATAACTGGAGTACAAAATATTTGGGAATGAGAAATAGTGGAGGTATGCTTAAGACAAAGGTTTTTGAAAAAAGAGTTGAAACATTTTCTTTCTTTACCATGTATTATATGTTGGGGTATATGGTTGGCACAAAATACAACTATTTTTGAAGGGAAGTTAATACCCCCATTTCAGGTCATATTTTAGGTGAGGAATTTGGTCTCAATCAACAAAATGCCTCATAAACATAAGAAACCTCGACAAGTACACAATTTGTTCATTGAAAAGTCTCAGCTATGGGTTTTTTTTGATGGGGCTAGTAAGAGACAGTCATCTTTAGTAGCATGTAAGGCATTTTGCACTTCTTGAATACCCACTATATCAAATTTAAAGTAGGTCTTGGGATAGTTTCCAACAATTTTGCTAAGTTTT
This sequence comes from Wollemia nobilis, assembly GCA_028583015.1. Classification (NCBI taxonomy): domain Eukaryota; kingdom Viridiplantae; phylum Streptophyta; class Pinopsida; order Araucariales; family Araucariaceae; genus Wollemia; species Wollemia nobilis. Next base: position 5,447,682 of record JAQPPZ010016858.1, on the reverse strand, counting down.
AGGTATTGAGATTGCTAATGAAGTGTGTTGTGGAGAGAAATGTGAAAAAATTACAAATTTTTGGAGATTCTACTCTAGTCATCAAATGGATGAATATATCTACTCAATTAAAAATTAATATGCTTAGACCAATGGGACATGAACTACTAGAAGTGATTTTCCTTTTTGAAATGATCTCTTACATATGTTTATAGGGAATTAAATCAAGAAGCAAATAGGTTATCAAAAGAAGGTTAGTAGGTTCCAAAAGGTTTCTTGCAAATGAAAAAGAACAAGGATGGGTTTTATTATTTCATCCACATTATATCCCTAATTGCTATGCTAGATCTAGGTTTTACCGTGGGCCTACTCCTTTGATTAAATATTTGGTAGTTTTTAATTATTATTTTTATTTTCTGCTAGTTTCTTTTTCACTGATTTCTATCCACATTTTGGATATGGAGGTTATTTGAATGATTAAGTATTGATATATAAGGATAATTATACTTATTATCGGACTGTAATTATTATCTTGAATCCCAATAATATGGTTTTATCTAGGTTTCTATTTGTGCTAAGGCACTTGAGAAGTGTAATTTTATTTCACTCTTCAAATAAAATTACTATTTTTTATTGTAAGATATATATATATATATATATATATATATATATATATATATATATATATATATATATATTTGATTACATTCATCATCCACTCTAGTTTTTAGATGCAATTTCATTTACAAATATTGTTATTTAATATATTGCGAGGTTGGTTGGTGATAAGAAGTGTTGAGGTAGTTTTGTAAAATGTGGATAAAGTTGAGGTTTAACATATAGACACCTGATATTTGAATATGATCAAGGTTGGGTATACACCATTGTTGTAAATGAATTTTTAATAATAAGGTACCAATTTATTTTTTTGAGGCTTATGAATGTTTGGTAATCCTCTTTGGATATACAAGTAATATATACAATTTATACAAGTAATATATCAACTACAAAAAAGAAATCTTATTTATGGTAAAACAAGGACTTTGATTAGTTAATATATCAACTTCAAAGTATTATTATTCAAGACCAATTTTGCATACTATAACAATTGTCTTTGTCATGCTTATTATCATTGTTTTCATGCATAAAGCTATATTAACAACATAGAGCTCTTTAAAGGACATCCTAACTAAAGCCAAAATGCAACAAAATTTGTATCTTTGAATCCATTAAACACTTCATCAACTTTACTATCATCATTTATCTATAGTAGGAATTGTAGTTGGCTTCAAAGTAGCATCCTTATCATTTTTCTATATTTGCTATTTAGCATTAGCAAAGTAACATGTACACCACCTTCAACACAATTATACCATTATTTTATTTAATCTTATAGTTACATGTATTTTGAGACTCATTGGAAGCTTGAGTTCTTCAGCTGTTGTTGGGCTCTTATTTAAATCCCATGCACAAAGTGACTGTAAAATTATTTGAATCTTGCTCCTTTAAATCATATTAAATATTTCTATTATATCATCAGCTTTAGTAAAGATGGAAAGCTTTCCCTGGAGTGTACTATGTAGTAATAAACTGAACAAGAAAATCCACTTACCTTGTGCAAGTTGTGCTTGGGCAGCAGGATTATTGTATTTACTTTTAATAGTTGGATCATCCTCAAGACTTAGAGCACCAAATCTAGATAGGTCAATTGGGTCAATATATTTTGTCCATCAAGTATCATGAACAAAACTTGGGTAGGATCAGCTAGGTATGTCAACTATGTTATCTCCATTAACAAAGAAAATTTGTGCTTTTGATGCGATCCACTTGTATAACTATACTTTCTTATTTTTTGGGGGTTTATTTTTAAAAATAGCAAGGACTATTATCATGGGGTTCAATTACTAGATTTTGCAAGAAAAAATCAATGAGCCCTAAAAGAACTAGATGTCCATGTTGAAAGTGCTCAAATATGGAAACTCTTGGTTTTTTGGAGGTTTGTGACCACTTGATTTGTCACGGATTGATAAGACATATACTGAGTTTGTTTTCATGGAAAAGAACCCTATAGTTTTGACAAATATGCATTGTCCTCCAGATTTGCCACTAATGAGGGTCCAATTACCAAATATGTACAAGATGACATCGTTGGAATGATCAATGATGCATATAGATTATTCAATGTCAATTGCCCAGAGAGTGGACTAGAAATGCTAGACAATGATGTTGATTTCCAATCATATTATGGAGTAGTTCTTTTTGATGAATATTATAGCTTTCTCAAAGATGCCAAACGACCATTATACCCAGGTTGTACAAAGTACACAAAGCTATTGGTGATCGCTAAATTTTATAATCTCCAAGAAAAACATGGATGGTCGAACAAAAGCTTTGGCAACTTACTAGAGTTATTGAAAGATATGCTCCCAATCAACAATACAATTCCACAGTCCACATATGCAACAAAGAAAATGATGAGTTCATTGGGATTAGATTATGTAATGATACATGCATGCATTAATAACTGTATTTTATATTAGAAAGATCATAAAAATAAGTAAGCTTACCCAACATGTGGTGCATCTCGATGGAAAGTTGAACCTCATTCACAAAAGGTATGCATTAATGTTCCTGTGAAGGTGTTGAGATATTTTCCCATTATACTGAGGTGAAGAAAGTTTATAAGGGATTTTATTATATCATTAGCTTTGTTGTGTTTGTTTTGACTTTCAATATTGTTAGATGTGGCTAAAGTGAGTTGCTTTCTTCCTATATCTTTGCAAAGGTTACAGAGAATATGAGGTGGCATTCCCAACAAAAGATTTTAGATGGAAATATGCGACATCCAGTTGACTCCTTGATGTGGAAAAATATAGATTTTAGTGGAAATATATTTCCAAGGATCCACATAGTGTACGACTTACAATGACAACCAATGGGTTCAACCCTTTTGCTAACTTTAGTACTGCTTATAATTGCTAGCCCGTTGTGTTTATCACTTACAACCTCCCACCATGGATGTGGATGAAGAGGAAATATTCAATGCTCACCTTGAAATATAATTGGCCCCAAGCAACCAAGAAATGCTATTGATGTTTATCTACAGTCGTTGGTTGACGACTTGCATGAACTATGGACTAAAGGAGCAAAAATATATGATGCATTTTCCAATGCTATGTTCAGTATGAGAGAAATAATGATGTGGGCCATCCATAAATTTCTTGCTTATGGAAACCTATAAGGATGTATGACAAAGGGAAAGGCAACATAACCAATATTTAGGTATAACACTTGTGCAAAATATCTTAAATGCAATAGAAATATGGATTACATGGACCACAAGAGATTCCTTCCTCCAGATCATCCATTTCATTGTCAAAGGGCATCTTTCAATGGTAAACAAGATCTCGATAAAACGCCCAAACCTTTAAATGGGATGAAAATACTAAAAATAGTACAGGTAATCCCACCAAATTGGGGAAATAGCAACTCAAGTAAAAGGAAACACAACATGGATGAGGATAACATATTTGTTCCTATAGCAGGATGAAAGAAAAAATCTATATTCTTCAATCTACCGTATTGGGAGGTATGACATGCAACTTTCTTTCTGTATCTATTGTTATGTCTCTCAATGTTGAGTAATTTCTATTTGATGTTGCTATTTATGAAAAACATCTTCTAGTTCATCACAAATTGGATGTGATGCATGTGGAGAAATATGTTTGCAAAAACCTATTCGAAACACCGTTGGGTATCGATGAAAAGTTGAAGGATGACAAAAAATTCCATGAGAATTTAAAAATATGGGTATCAAGAACACATTGTGGCTATTAATGGATGGAAACAAGATAAATCTTCCACTAAAAACCTACAATCTATCAAATGTTGAGAAATAAAGGTTCTATCGTACACTATACAATATAAAAGTACCAGATGGATATAGTTTGAATATTAGAAAAAACATCTCTATGAAAGAAACTAAGATCCAGGTCTTGAAATCACACGACTGTCATGTTCTCATGCAACAAATTATTTTGATAGTGCTATGAAATTTTCTTTATAAGATAGTGTAACAAACTATTTATTAGTTTTGCATGTTCTATAGGGATATATGTGCTAAAGTGGTGGATCCCATAAAAATAGATAAATTATCAGTAGAGGTCGTGGAGAATTATGTTTGAATGAAAAGTACTTGTCCCCTTCATTTTTTGATATCAAGGTGCACATGACTGTTCACTTGGTGTGGGAGGTACGTCTATGTGGACCTATACAATATCAATGGATGTACCCTTTCGAGAGGTTTGTATGCATTCATCAGTTTCATAAACCACCATTTTTTATATTTTTTGTAGTGTGTCATCTAATCCAAATTGTTTGTTTCATTTCTTAGAACTATGAAGATTTTAAAAGGGTATGTAAAGAACTAAGCTAGACTCAAAGGTTGTATTTCCAAACATTATCTTGTTGAGAAATCTATTTCATTATGTGTGAACTACATGAGAGGTACACAATTAATTAGAGATCACCTTGGTCGTAATGAGGTATGGAGTGACGAGGATGAAGAAAATATAAGTGATGGGAGGCCTTTTTCTAGTGATGAAGACTTTGATTTAGAGAAACTTCTTATGAGCAAGCCCATTGATGGGTTCTCTTTAACATGGATGAAGTTCAGCCTTGGGTAGTGTAGGCCCAAAATGGCCACATCCTTAGAAAACATTGAAAATTTTATTCTAAGGCATTAAATCTCTATTCCACTGAGGACATAGAGTATTTTGGAGTGGATCCACAATAAGAATTCTCCAATCCGCTCAACACTTAGATTTTTTTACCTTAATGAGCTAAAGTTTCATTTCGCTCGATGCTCAGTGTATTTGGCAACGGATTCCAGCGAGTCTCGATTCCACAAAACTTTTGGGCAAAGATGATGTCAACATGATAAAAAGTGTGGAATGGTGATCGTTGTTTGTTTTTGCATGCTCCAGTGACTAAGTGTCGATAAGCTTGATTCCATTGAGTTCCAAGAGTATTCTGGTGTGAAATGGTGACATGAAGGCCAAAAACATTGTAAAGAGTGCAGGAATGGCGACAAAGACTATTTTACACTACTTCTAGTGTGGATTGGTGATTTCACATTTCAACTAAGTTAAATGATGATATCAACATATTTTTGTGTGGATTATGATTTACTTTATGTCGTAGAAGAGAGAAAGAAGGCTAAGTAGCGGATTGACAATGAACTTCATTCCGCTCGCTCCTTAGTGCATTTCATACTAGAATCCGATTCTGCAGAACCAAAGCTACTAAAGATGATGTCAGCATTTAAAAAGTGTGGAATGGTATCTTGTTCCTTCCCCACTAGTTTGTAGAGCATTTTTGAAGTTTTAATCACCACCATTCATCGAAAAGCATCAACGATTGAGAGGCTACTGACATTGTCAAAGTATTTAAAGGTAGATTCTCATCGGATCAAAGAGCAGTCAGTTGGAAGGTAGGAAGACGAAGCATCAAAGGTTTTTCAAGATCAAGAACTAGAGTAGTTGTAGATCTATGGTGGAACAAAGTTTCCAAGAATGATGAATGGATCAGATGTAGTTTCCAATCACCTGAACTCCAACTACCATCAACTAACCAACAAGTTGTAGAGCTAAGCTACCATGGCGGATTACTCACAACGGATTTCTTGGACTTCACCAGCCAATGAGATAATGCCAACAAAGCTCTCTATTGAGCTATAAAATTGTAATCTTTGTAATGTCTCCTCAATATTTTTTCATTTTACAAACTATAAATAGAGGTCGAACCCTCATTTTTAAGGGTCGGCTCTAGTGTGTTTGCTTGCCCTACTATAAATATTCCTGCAAACTAATGGAAGGAGCATTACTCTAATTTTTGACTCAAAATTTGTTATCTTCGCTATCTTTTGTGCAAGAGGTTCAAAGCTGTGAGTTGCATTTCTATCAATACTTTAGCGGTTAGTTCATTCCAGCTTATTGGATTACTAGTTGTGAGAGTAATTGAAATTTGTTCATAGTTAGATCTGTGTTGTTAGGAAGTTTATTTCTGTTAAATCTGACTATTGGTCTATTCTACTAATTTGGATTATCAATATTAGATATTGGAATTGCTTTCTACAACATATCTCTGTTTGTGCTTTAATGTATGAAGATTTCATGGGTTTGGGTGTTGTTAATATTGAGTAATGGGACACTAAAAATAGTTTGTGGGAGCTTTCTGTTGTAGTTGCCTTTGTTGTTAGCCTATCTAACCACTATTTGTTATAATATCTCTAACCCTAAACCTTTTTCTAACCCTTTTCTCAAAACCCTAATTGAGCTTTAATTGTGTCAACACTCTGCTAAGTTGACAAGGAACCAACCTACACTGGAGGTTGGGCTGAATTAACATTTGGTCCATCCAATGTTGAGTGTTGAGCTGTGACTATCGGGTGCATGCCTGGATAGAAAATTGGAAGATAGACAGTCATAGTGTCAAGTAAAACTTGATGTCAATTTGGTGCCCAATAATTTTTGGCATGCCCGGTGGGACCAGTTTACAAGAAACATGAAAACCCATCATATGATTTATTGTTTTATCTTTACCTAGAGGAATCAAGATTTGGTGAATTGTCTTGACCTTGCTAAGTGGAGAATAGCAAATTCACTTGGTGACTCCCTGGTCTTTAAACCCAAAAAAAGTGTTATCCCTATAGACCATAGTTTTTCATGTATACCAGGTCATTCAAGAGGAATAACCCTGACTCTTTTTTCTATTGTGAGTTACCTTATAGAGGGTCTACTATTATAAGAAATTTGAATCAAGATTTTCATTCAGAAGAAGAGCCTCCTGAGGAAAATCTTGTAGTTAATCCTACAGTTAACCCAACAACACCTCCAATAGGAGCTACACCTGGAAACATGGCATAAAATGTACTCCCAAATCAGCCCTTACAGAAGTACCCCAATTGGAACATAATTGGCCCCCTTAGATTAGCCCATATGCATGACATTCCTCAAGCTATGTCTAAGGCTATTCCCACTTATGATGGATCTAGAAAGACTGCATATGAGCACTACCAAGATATTTTGAATCTGGTAGCAATCCACAATATAAAGAATGAAGATGTTATTGTCAGAATTCTAGCCCTATACTTTAGAGGAAATATTCTGCATTGGTTTAGGACTCTTGAGGATAATACCATCACCTCATGGGTAGCATTGGTTGAGCCCTTTGTGGAAGAATTTAATGAATCTGTTGATCCTTTCTCCCTCCTTAATCAGTTCACATCTATGCAAAAACATCAACAAGAAACTATCTCAGATTTTAATTTGAGGTTTAGTAGAACCTGGAAGAGAATTCCCCCTATAGCTAGACCAACTACATGCCTTGCTTATATGTATTATATCAGAGCTCTTGGATCAGATTTAGGCCTACAAACCCAACAATCTAGGGTGGAAACTTTTCCACAAGTTTATAATGCAATTGTTCATGCAGAAAATATCCTTATTAATGTTGGGAGATTACCTCCAAAAGTTGTGCTACCTTACAATTTAGAAACCACTAATGTCCAAATCCAAGCTACTACTTCATCTTATATGGACCCCCCTCCATTGTCATCCCCATTCCCATAGATGACCCCCATTCCTCAACCAAAAGCACCATCTACTGCAGCTCCTTTCCCTCCACTTCCTTCTCAGACTCCTCAAGAATTTTCTATCATCCTTGATATACATAATACTTTGAAAACTCTTAGCAACAAGATGAATTCTATGGAGAAGAGAGAAATGGAAAGGTCTCAACAAAGGAGATTTCCATATGTGAATAAAGATCAAAGACCTGGTCCTAGTAATAGTACTAGGGTTAGAGTGAATGCAGCATATGAAGAGCCTGAGTGTTCTTCAGAGACAAGTTTGGTAAATATCTAGTGTTTGGTATGTAATGATCCTCATGATTCACAATCTTGTGTTATGTACCAACACCATGTCCAACAAGCTATGGATCAAGCAGAAAGAAATCAGAAAGGAAGAGTAAACATGCTATGGCAACCTGACCAGATCATGGTTGGAAAAGAGTTGGATGAGGATGGACCTATTGCTATCATGACAAGGTCAGGTAAGAAAACACTGCAAGTAGATCCATAGAATATGGGTCAGTTTTAGGTCCCCTCTTAGAAGAAGAGTGCTCCACCTCCCCAAAGCAATGACACTTTCCCTATTCCCCAAGCCAAAGAAAAATAAAATAGTCTCCCCAAGAGATTTGAGAAAGAAACTGAGGGAGATAGAATGAGGTCTAAGGATGAGGCTCAAGAGAGGCTTAGATTCCCTTCTATTACTAAAATATAGAGAATAGAAGCCACTCAATAATATAAGAGAAAATATGGTGAGCCAGAAAGAAGGCCTGAGAGACCCACCTTGGCTAAGTCTGAATACAATATTATGGAAGAAATGAAGAGGATACCATCCAAAGCTAGTTTATATGATACTCTCTTCATTCCTGGTCAGATAGACTTGCTAAAAGCTTCCTTGAACAAGTATCCATAAGATAAGTAGGCCACCACAATTCTTAGTATACCCTCTAAAAAGAAAGAAATGTCCCCTACTATTTTAAAGAATAAACCTCCTCCTTTTTATATTTCTTTAAGGATGGAAGGTTGGGTTGTCTAAAATTGTATGATTGACTTAGGGGCATCTACTACAGTTATGCCTAAAGCAGTTTGTGAGGATATGGGTATGGAGTATACCCGATCCTATCCTGGAGTTCTACAATTAGATGGGACACCTATGAAGATAGTGGGAGTAATAAAAGATGTCTTAATGAGGCTACATAGAGCACCTGAGGTAACTATAGTATAAGAAATAGTAGTGGTGGATCTAGAGCCTTATTTTGGCTTATGTCTTTCAAGAGAGTTCACTGCAAAGTTGGGTGGATGCATGTATATGGACTATTCTAGCATGGTTATTCCTTTCAAAGGAAAGAGGATAAGGATAACACCTGAGAAGCCTGTGTCTTACCACATTGAAAAAATTGAAGGAGACATGTGCAATCTCACCCCTCTTGAAGAATTTGAAATTGTGGATAAGTTTGAGGAGTTGGAAATTGAATATGAACTACCTTTCAGAGAGGATTATAGCTAGTTTGGGATAGGTATGGGCACATACAGTATTTCTGTAGAGATAGAGAAGAAGGTTCTTGCTATATCTAATCAGTATTTAAGAGAAATAGAAATATGGACCATGCACTTTGATGGTGCCAGATGTAGAAATGGTGTTGGTGCTAGTGTGGTATTATAGTCCCAATCAGAAGGGACAAAGATTTTCACCTATAGATTAACATGGTCATGCACTAATAATGCTATAGAATATGAGGCTCTATGCCTTGGACTGATGCAAGCTAAAAATATGGGTATTAAGATCTTGAACATATATGGTGACTCTGAATTGATAGTAAATCAGGTAAGAGAAAGGTGCAATAAGTAAGCACCATTACCTAAAAGCATATAGAAATAGGGTATGGGATTTGATGGAATCCTTTCATACCCTAAACATAAATTTTATTCCCAGAGAAAATAATACTTTGGTAGATTCCTTAGCAGTAAGGGGAGCTAACTTCAACCCTTCTGTAGACATAGGAGTTAAGAAAGACAAAGGGATCAAAATGATTTTTAGGCCTGCAGTGCCAGATAAGCAAATTTTTTGGCAGGTCTTTGAAAGTGATGAACAAATCATTGATTTTATGGTGAGAGAAGCTTATCTATCCACTATTCAAGAGGAAAATCTAGAAGATATTGATCAACAAGATGTCATTCAACTTAAGAACAATCACATACCTAGAGGTTTGGTCACTCTAGAGAGCTTGTTTGATAATGAAGATAGGAAAAAGATCAGATCCATGGAAGTCAATGAGAAAATCTATAAAGAAGTTGAAATAGAAAATGAAAAGAAGCTCAAGGTTGGAATCCGATGTTCTCCAGAGGAAGAGGAGGATATCAAAGCTTTATGCCTAAAGTACCAAGACATTGTAGCTTGGTCATATGAAGACCTCAAAGTATATGATAAGAAGGTTATCCAACACACCATTGAGCTAGAGCCTAATGCAAAGCCTTTTAGGTAGAAGTAAAGGCCTGTAAATCCTAGGATCGAAGCCATAATGAGAGAAGATATTTTGAAGTTGTTAAAGGCTAAGATCATCTATCCAATAAAACATTCAACCTGGGTAGCCAACTTGGTACTTGTGAGGAAAAAGAATGGTGATATTCACTTATGTGTAGATTTTAGAAATCTCAATCAGGCATCATTTAAGGATCACTACCCCCTCCCACATATTGATCAAATATTATAGATAGTGGTAGGGGTAGAAAGGTTCTCATTGCTAGATGGTTTCTCTAGATATAACCAAATTTGGGTGAAGAATGAAGATCAGTACAAGATAACATTCACCACAAAATGGGGAACCTTTGCATATCAAAGAATACCTTTTGGGCTATCTAATGCAGGGGCCACATTCTAGAGAGCAATGGACTATGCTTTTGGGGAACTGATTAACAAGGTCATTCTGATCTATTTAGATGATATGACTATGTTTTCCCACAACAAGCATGACCACTTAGCACACCTAGAACAAGTTTTCCAGAAGTGCAGAGAATTTGGCATCTCCCTCAATCCTAAGAAGTCATTCTTTGTAGTCCATGAGGGAAAGTTTCTAGGTCATGTGGTCTCAAAGGAAGGTATGGCCATTGATCTAGATAGAATCAAATCCATTCTTGCTCTTCCACTACCTGTGAATAAGAAAGCCTTGCAATATTTCTTTGGTCAGATAAACTTTGTCAGGAAATTCATCTCTGACTTTGCTCAGAAGGTGAGGCCTATATCAGAACTTCTAAAGAAATATGCAGATTTCAAATGGACTGAGGTAAGAAAGCAAGCCTTTGAAATCATCAAGCAGTCCATTGCTACAGCTCTAGTGCTAGTCAATCCAGATTTTAGCAAATATTTCATCCTTTATGCTTATGGAGCTGAGGAAAGTTATGCATCGGTGCTCACCCAAAAGAATGATCAAGGAGAGGAGCACCCTATATTATTTTGGAGCTAGACTCTCCATGAATACCAGGTTAAGTATAATTTCATTGAGAAACAAGTATTTTTTGTAATGAAATCATTGAAGAAATTTAGGTAATATTTGGTTCAAAGCAAGACCCTGGTTTATGTTGTTCATCCGGATGTAAGAAGTTTTATTCTACAAGGTGAACTAGGAGATAAGAGAGCTGGTTGGATCACTAAAATCCAGGAATATGATGTGGAAATCCATCCTACCAAGCTGGTGAGAGGTAGAGCCCTATGCCAAGGTCTAATAGAAGCAATAGTATCAATAGAAATGATAGCTTGTCAGGCAACAAAAGATGATCAGATTGAAGAATTACAGTTAGGTGAATCTGATTGGGTAGATCAGATGATTAAGTACTTTCAAACTGGGGTATGCCCTCCTGATCTTAATGCATCATAGAGAAGAAGATATAGACTTCAAGCTTTGAAGTATGTCTTATTTCCAGAAGGTCTATACAAAAGGAACCTTGATGGAGTTCTCCTTAGGTGCTTAAAATATGATCAACAACAAAAGGTCATAGAGGAGTTCCATGGAGGACTATCTGGAGGACATTTCTCAGGTAGAGTTATAGCTTTGAAAATTATCAGAGTAGGCTATTACTGGCCTACCATATTTTTTGATACCTTCAAAGTCACTAGAGCCTGTGATAAATGCCAACGGTATGTAGGGAGGACAAGGAATGCTTCATTCCCCCTTAAGCCAATCCAAGTGGAAGAACCCTTTCAACAATGGGGTTTGGACTTCATAGGAGTTATCAATCCACATTCCTCAGCTGATCACAAGTACATTTTGACTACTACAGACTACCTCACCAGATGGGTAGAAGTTATTCCTACAAAGAAATTAGACCAAGAAGTGGTGATAAATTTTATGGAAAGCTTGATTTCAAGGTTTGGTGTTCCAGAAGCCTTGGTGAGTGATAATGGACCAACATTCATAGGAGCCAAATATATTGAGTTTTCCAGTAAGTATGGCATCACTATAAAGAATACTTCAAATTACTACCCTCAAGGGAATGGACTTGCAGAATCAACTAACAAGAATCTGTTAAGGATTTTGAGAAGATCACTAGAGGGTAATAAAAGAAGTTGGCACCTAATGTTAGAGCAAGCTTTGTGGGTAGATAGAATTACTATTAAGAAGTCCATCAAGACTTCTCCTTATGCCTTAGTTTATGGCAAGGAAGTAGTGTTACCTATCCATTTGGAAATTCCAACACTCAAGCTGATAAACACATAAGAGGAATCTAAGGAAAATCTAGTGGAAACAAGGTTGACACACCTACTATAGTTAGAAGAGAAGAGAACTCAGGCATATGAGGATTTCCAAAAGCATTCAGTGGACATCAAGGTATGGTTTGACAAGAAGGTAAGGTTCAAGAAATTCTAGGTTGGAGACTCTGTACTCAGGTGGAATGTTGAAAGAGCTAAACTAGGACATCATCAAAAGTTTGACTCCTTCTGGGATGGCCCTTTCAAGATAGTAGAGGTTAAAGAGACCAATGTTTTCTAGCTTGAAGATCTGGAGGGAAACATACAACCGATTCTGGTTAATGGTTTTCATCTTAAACTCTATTTTGATTGAAATATAAGCTCATTGTAATATATGTACATACTTTGTATCATATTATTTTTTGCATTTTATATCAAGTTTTGTTTTGGTAACATTGTATATAAAAAATAGAAATAAAAGAAAATAAAAGTTGCAAAATAAGCTAAGTGTTCCCAAGGGTGCAACAAGTTTCCATTCCACACTCAAATGTACTAAGGAAGCAGTGAAATGATGGGTGAGCTCCAATCCACACTCAGATGAACTACAGCACCAGTGGAATGCCGCATGCATTATATTCCATGCTTAAAAGGTCTAAGGTGGTAGTGAAATAATAAAGGTTTCTAATCCATCAGATTTCAAGTCTACTTTTGAGTAGAAAATGAATTTCACATCGTACCACTTCCTAAAAGGGTAAATGTTCATAAATTAATGTTTAAAGTTTCTCGTGCTGCTCCAATAAAAAAGGAAAAGGATAAAGCGATGTTGCAAGGGTATGGAAGATGTTTGAATTTTGGCCAATCAAAAATTAGAATGGTACCTCCAAGCCATCGAAAGGAATGAGTTTAATTTGAAAAGTGTGCCAATGGGTAGTTCATGTAGTGGCCGCATTAATGGTGGAGGGTGTGCATGCATGGGAAATTAAAAGTGCTAAAATATAGAATCTACTCATTTGACAAAGAGCAGCAAAGAGTAAAATGTTAGCTGAGCATTATCTGTGAATTCTAGAGAGAACATTTTAAAAAATTGCTTGCAAAAATGGCTCCAAAGAAAGTGCTAATAGAAGTACAGAAAAGGGGAGCAGAGTTGGATGGCCATGTGGACTAGACTAGGTGGTTAAATTTTTACGATGGTTAAATTTTATGACCCTAAGAAGAGGATAGTGAAAAATCCTAATGGTATACCACTATTCACTATTACCAAAGAGCTTTGCCATAATTTTTTGTCATAGGGGTGAGTCCACCCTTAGAGCCTAAACAATTTGATATAACAGAACAAGCTAGGGTTTATGCTTCATTAATGGCTTCAAAAGAGAAGAAAGTTGTAGAAAGGTGGCTTTGATTTCAATTTAGAAATATAAGAGAGCAGGATGAAATGCCTAAACTTCCAATACCTATTGACCAATTTGCTAACCTAGAGCTATATTCTATGTTAGCTTGTATGGAGGGTTTGGATTCTGATCAAATGGTGAATGATTGGCAAATAGCCATTGCATACTACATTTCCAATGAAAGGATGTATGATGAGGATGTAGAAAAGAAGGGTATTAGGGTTATTTTCTTTGATTGGCTGACTTTCCTTGCTCAGAGAATACATGAGCAATTAGTGAGAATGAAAAGGGGTTTTGATGCACCTTGCTTTCGGCATTGCTCAAGCTTGGTCTGGATGTTCTTTGCTGCTATAAGGGACATGATGCCCTAGATTCTGGTCAAGGACAAGAATGACCAAGGAGACCCCATTCCTATTTACTATTGGACTTCTCATCTGAGAAGCATTGAGTCTATGTATAAATTCAACTTGGAATTTTTAGGGCTAACATTGAAGATAATGTATGGGGAATGCCCTAGGCTACCACCTCTAGCCAAGAAATTGTTAAGAATAGAAGGTGTCGAGGAAGGATATTGGTACCTCCTAATAGAAGGCACAATCATTAGACTGTATGGCTTCATTGGTAAGCCTTTTCTGCTACCCCATTTTGTTACAGATAGATTATTCACCTTAGAATACTTGAGGCAAGCAGAATTTATAAATTTGAACTATGGTTCTGGGAGGAAAAGGAGGTGTTTGTTGACTTACCATAATGTTGATGATATAACCATTACCAAGAAGTGGTAAGGTGAACAAATCGACCAATATCTTGATAGGTTGGGCCTATTTTACATTCCCCAAAGATGGAGTTATGACCCGGATGATGTATTCCACAAGAGGAACATAGCCCTGAATGGAGAAAAGGCCTACAAATTTGAGAAAAAACCTAGGCCTCATTTTGAACAGGGTAGAAATAACAAGGAAAATGCTCTTTTGGAGTGGAATGTTTCCAATATGGAACAACTTCCTCCATGGTTAGACTTCTATGAACAAATTGTTGATTTTGATCTAGACAATAATGCAAAACATCGGTTGAAGGAGTCTATCATCAAAGAAGTTGAGGATAAAATAGATAAGAAAAAGGAAAATCAGTCGCAAGAGTCTACCATCGTAGGTGGTGAAAGTAAAAAGAAATGGAATGAAGCCAAGATATCAGACTGGTGGAGGATGAGAGTCGAAATTGGTAAAGAGAAATCCAAGTTTGGATTGAAAATTGATGATGAATTTTTTGATAAATATGACAAGAATGTCACAACTTGGAAAGCAAAAGACCCAAGGAATATAGTGCTAATCTATAAGAAGTCACAAATAGGGTCAGATTCCCCATCCTCACCCTCACAAGAAGAAGTTCAAGAAGAGGAAATTGATACTCCATTGACTACTACTGAAGTTCTGAAGACATTTCAGCCTTCAACTGAACAAATAGAGAAATTTCCAAAAGGGGCATAGTTGATGAGTAAGATGCACTATTCTGATGAGAGGGCTATTAGCACACCAATCATCGAGACAACAAGTAGGCCCAAGCACCTAGCCTTGGGTGGACAACCCTTAGATACAGAGATAGACTGGACTCAGAAGGATAAGAACTTTGTGTTCACACCTGTAAGTTTCACCACTATAGCAATAGTGGAATTAAATCCTATTTTTGAATAGACATTACAAGAGGAACCACTATAGGAAGGATTGTCTGAAGAAGACATAGAAAATGAGAAATTAGTAACCTTGCAAGTCTTCCAGAGAAAGGCCAAAAGGGCACCAAAAAGAGCTGAGAAGGAGATTTCCAAGAAACAAAAGTTGGATAAGGAGGAAATTGTTAAAGAAACCCCTATTTTAGCTGCAAAATAATTGATACAACAAGTGCAGCAATAGAATATAGAGATAGCTCTAGAACACCCTACATCAGTAGGTGAAGGTATGGTCTCTAACCCCTCTTCTCCTCCTCCTCCTTGAACTCCCCTAAGAAATCTCCCTCCCTTTCTGAGCAAGATATTGAAACAAAGGTGCCTTCTCCCCCTCATAGTTCACCCCCTATTTCATCAGTCAGTACTGAGGGGTAAACCAACCCATCTCCTCCAAGGTCACCTCAAATTCCTTCTTCATCATCTAAAATTCCCCCTTCATCATCTCCCATAGTTCCATCTTTGCCATTGCAACCACCTCCATCATCTGAGAAGCAAATTATTTTAAGTACACCCACTCACCCATCTATGAGTTTTGCTTCAGTTTCCATGAGTCTACCAATTGCAATAATAGTAATGGTCATAGATTCCACTATGGTCATAGATTCCACTATAGTTACTTCTTCCCAACCATTATCAACTATTGATACCACTCTTTCATACCTTGTAGCCTCTTCTCCTCTCCTAGTGAGTTACCCTACCCAAGCAATTTTGCAAAAGGAGCAGGAAGCTACATAAAAAATTCAAGATTTTTGGGTAGAGAAGCTATCCAAACCTTCCAAGAGGATGGCCACAAAGAGGAGAAGCATGTTTGTTGATCCAGTTTCAAGGCAAAGAACATCTAGATCCATGATTCCTCTTGTGAGTAAGCCTAAAACTGAGATGACTGCTCAGGACTATCGCATAGAAGAATATATAGAAGATATTGAACAACTGCCTATAGAAGATGAATTGGTCATGGCCAAAGCTCACTTGGACACTTTTTATGTGAAAAATGATATATACAAAGAAAATGTGGACAAGTTGGAAAAGAAAATAGAAAAGCTTCAAAAGACCATTGATAATCAGAAACAAGTGGAGAAGGCTCTTAAAAAGGAAGCAAAGAACTGGCAGGATAAATTTCAAGAGGCTAATAAGCTCAAGGAGCAAATAGAGGAGCAGAAGAAGAAAAATGAAGAACAAGCTAAGGAAATACAGAGTTTGAAGCAACAACTTCAAATCAAAAAGGCTAAGTCTTCAGGTTTCTCTAAGGTTGGGCTAAAGAAAGTGAGGAAATGAATTGCTCTCTAAAGTTCTAGAAAAATGCTCAGAGCTGCAACCTATTATTGATTATATGGATGATGCTAGTCACCTACTCCAAAATATTCAGAAAGATCTGGATAGTTTCACTGGAGAGCTACAACCCATGGTGATTCTAGTTGAGAAAATTTACAAACTGGTAGATAGTAGGCTCAGTGACTCTGCTAAGCCTATTCCTAACAAGGAGTGGAATATTGCTAGAATTGCTGCCAGAGTTGTGGTGAAGAAGCATAGAGCCCTCCAAAAGGCTTGGCTATTATTTGACAAAGTGGAAAATATGATCAGGGATGTAGTGGATATAAATAAGGAAATGATTCAGAATGGTTTCATAGGTCTATGGATGGAAGATAACTCTCTGTTATCAGTAGAAGAAATTAAGAAGAGTACTGATGAGAGCTTGCAAGATGAGTCTGAGATTGATGCTCTGGAAGAGCCAATTGACTAGGAGCAGGCTTCACAGATGATTATTGATTTTACCAGGCTCAGAGATCTAATGGAAGACTTGGTAAACAAAGGAAGTGCTGCAAACTATGAGGACATTGGTGAGCTACAGTACATTCATAAGCAGCTGAAGGAAACTTCCAACCCCTCTGAAGTAGTTTGGAAACAAGCCCTACAAACCCTGAAGCTGATGGTGCAATTGTTTGGAAAGAATGCAGAAGAGGAAAATAAAGAGCAAACTTCACCTGAAGAAGAAGCTGAGCAAGAGCAAGAAGATAATGCTGAAGAAGAGGCTCAACAAGAAGAAGAACTAGATAGAGCTGCTAGACCCTGAAGGGACACAAGCTTAGCATTCTTGTTTTGTACATATGTAGTCATGTAGAAGTTTTGTATTTTGTTTGATTCATTTTTACTCTGACATTGTCAGAAGGAAATAATAAAAGCATGAGGTCAGAGAGATGTAGAGAACAATAGTTTTGTGTGAAGGCATTCATATCATTTGTTGTAAGAAGGCTTTATAAGGAGAACATAGTTGTGTTTTTTCTTAAGCATTGGAGTAATTTTGAAGGAGTGGTAGAGATATTATTGTTTCTAGCATGGTCTCGATATGAACGTTTATCCTCTAAGATGTTCATAAAGTTTTCAGAGGGTAGTGTTCATATGGAAATTATTCTTTGAAGCATTCTTTTGAAGATAAGCATTTTTTACTCTTGATGCCCAATGGATAAGACTCTGAGTTCGATGGCTTTGCGAGAAAATCCACCTAGGAGGCACTAGAATGTAGGCCCAAAATGGCCACATCCTTAGAAAACATTGAAAATTTTATTCTAAGGCATGAAATCTCTATTCCACTGAGGACATAGAGTATTTTGGAGTGGATCCACAATGAGAGTTCTCCAATCCACTCAACACTTAGTGTTTTTTCCTTAATGAGCTAAAGTTTCATTCCACTCGGTGCTCAGTGTATTTGGCAGTGGATTCCAGGTGAGTCTTGATTTCACAAAACTTTTGGGCGAAGATGATGTCAGCACGATAAAAAGTGTGGAATGGTGATCGTTGTTGGTTTTTGCATGCTCTAGTGACTAAGTGTTGATAAGTTTGATTCCACTGAGTTCCAAGAGTATTCTGGTGTGGAATGGTGACATGAAGGCCAAAAACACTGTAAAGAGTGTGGAATGGTGATAAAGGACTATTTTACACTACTTCTAGTGTGGATTGGCGATTTCGCATTCCAACTAAGTTAAAGATGATGTCAACATATTTTTGTGCGGATTGTGATTTGCTTTATGTCATAGAAGAGAGAAAGAAGGCTAAGTAGTGGATTGATAGTGGACTCCATTCCACTTGCACCTTAGTGCATTTCATGTTAGAATTTAATTTCATAGAACTAAAGCTACTAAAGATGATGTCAGAATTTAAAAGGTGTGGAATGGCATCTTGTTCCTTCCTTACCAATTTGTAGAGCATTTTTGAAGTTTTAATCACCATCGTTCATCGAAAAGCATCAATGGTTGAGATGTTGCTGATATTGTCAAAGCATTTAAAGGTATATTCTCACCGGATCAGAGAGCAATCAGTTGGAAGGTAGGAAGATGAAGCATCGAAGGGTTTTCAAGATCAAGAACTAGAGTAGTTGTAGATCTGTAGTGGAATGGAGTTTCCAAGAATGATGAATGGATCAGATGTAGTTTCCAACCACCTGAACTCCAACTACCATCAACTAACCAACAAGTTGTAGAGCTAAGCTGCCATGGCGGATTACTCATAGTGGATTTCCCGGACTTCACCAACCAATGAGATAATGCCAACAAAGCTCTCTACTGAGCTATAAAATTGTAATCTTTGTAATGTCTCCTCAATATTTTTCATTTTACAAACTATAAATAGAGGTCGAACCCTCATTTTTAAGGGTCGGCTCTAGTGCGTTTGCTTGCCCTACTATAAATATTCCTGCAAACTAATGGAAGGAGCATTACTCTAATTTTTGACTCAAAATTTGTCATCTTCGCTATCTTTTGTGCAAGAGGTTCAAAGTTGTGAGCTGCATTTCTATCAATACTTTAGCGGTTAGTTCATTCCAGCTTATTGGATTACTAGTTGTGAGAGTAATTGAAATATGTTCATAGTTAGATCTGTGTTGTTAGGAAGTTTATTTCTGTTAAATCTGACTATTGGTCTATTCTACTAATTTGGATTATCAATATTAGATATTGGAATTGCTTTCTACAACATATCTCTGTTTGTGCTTTAATGTATGAAGATTTCATGGGTTTGGGTGTTGTTAATCTTGAGTAATGGGACACCAAAAATAGTTTGTGGGAGCTTTCTGCTGTAGATGCCATTGTTGTTAGCCTATCCAGCCACTATTTGTTATAAGATCTCTAACCCTAAACCTTTTTCTAACCCTTTTCTCAAAACCCTAATTGAGCTTTAATTGTGTCAACACCCTTCTAAGTTGACAAGGAACCAACCTACTCTGGAGGTTGGATTGAAGTAACCTTTGGTCCATCCAATGTTGAGTGTCGAGCTGTGACTATCGGGTGCATGCCTGGATAGAAAATTGGAAGATAGACAATCATAGTGTCAAGTAAAACTTGATGTCAATTCGATGCCCAAAAGATAGAGTAATTAGATGTTTATTTATTGTTATTATATATAGTAGAATATTAATTAGATCCAAATAATATTGAAAACATTTAGGCCAAATTAGGAAGCACCTAAAGAGTATCAAGGAATCCAACCCCCATGCAATGATATATGAAGGGGTGTTGCAAAAAATCCATAATCAGATATGTATCACTTGGCTACGAGATTGAAGAACACAAGCTTATACTGAGAGGGGGGGTGAATAGAATAAGACCACTTTTTACTTTTCTTTCCCAATCAATATTATACAATGTATCAATAGAAATATCAACAACAGTAATCAAATTAATGCACAAATCACCACACACAATAGAGACACCAATTTAACGTGGTTCACCCAATGTGGGCTACTCCACGGAGAAAATATTTTACTAAAATTTTCTCAATAAATCTCTTGAGAATCCTTTCCCTATTATAATATTTATGGACCTATGTCCAAAAGAGACACCAATACCCTAATCAAGTTCATGGATATCTATCCATAGGAGAACTCCTTTGTCCTTAGCTCTGGTTGGTGATCTTCCAGAAGAATTGTTGCCTCTAATGCACTGGCTGATGGATCTATATCTACTAAAGAATCTTGTCCTCACTTAGAAGACCTATCCTCACTACCCTGGCTAATGGATCTCTATCCACTAGAGACTATCATCCTCTATAATCTATCACCTCCAAATATTTCTTTTAGCTCTGTCTTAAATCTGTACTAAACACAGTCCTTCGGTCTAGCACAAATTTGCTCAATCTATATTTTTTGTCTGGCACAAAACTGTCCTCAAATATGCACCAAAATATGTCCTCAAATCTCTACTAAACACAGTCATTTATTCTAACAAAAATCTATCCGTAATCTCTATCCTCAAATCTACACTAAACACAGTCCTTCGGTATAGTACAAATATATCCTCAAATCTCTATCCTAAAGCCTTAAATCAAAGCTTGAATCAATCACAAATCAACTTTTCTAGATATGTCCCAAACCTTAACTCAAGATTTAAACAAATCAATCAATCAACTCTGCTCACAATTCTTCTCAAATACTTATCTCAAATTTGCCTTGTAAGCTTCCACAAAAGCTCACACTAATATGTCCACAAGTCCTCTCTAGAACTTTTCCAATATGCTCAACAATATCTATCTTCAAATCTATATTGTAAGCTTCCACAAAAGCTCACATAAACTTGTTCACAAGTCTTCTCAAAGACTTACCTCAAATCTGCTCAATAAGTCCTCACTAGAACTTATCCAATCTCATAGAAACATATAGAGAATTGTTAGAGACTCAATATGCTTCATACCACAATGCTAAATCACTTTTAATCTTTATTTTACCATAGAAACATATAGAGAATTGTTAGAGACTCAATATGCTTCACATTCACAAACACTCAACCTCTTTCTCAAATCAATTCAAAATATTGAACAATTTGTTTCAGAGAACTTGAACTATCACTTCAACACATCCACTTAACTAAGCTCAATTACTTCCACTCAACCAATCACTTCAACAACAATGCTTATCAAGTAATCCTCACATAACAATGATACTCATGATCTTTACAAACCCTAGTTCAAGTTCTTCACTCAACCAATCACTTTAACAACAATGCTTATCAAGTAATCCTCACATAACAATGATACTCATGATATTTACAAAACCTAGTTCAAGTTCTTTACTCAACCAATCACTTCAACAACAAGGGATCTCAATCACACAATAATGAAGTATGCATTCATTCACTCAAAATATCTAACAATGCTTATCAAACAAGGTTTATAACATTTACTTTCATTTCAAAAAACTCATCAACTCAAAAAAATCACAACGAAAAACTTAACCAAATCCTTTTTACTCCAATCTTGTTTTCAAAAAATCTCAACCACTCAATTATTTCAACCAAAGAAGAATATGCCCATACCTTTTACTTGATGAAGAATTGCCCTTCAAAACCTGTCTCAATCAGAATTTTCTTCTTTCTCAATTTCAATGGTTAGATGATAAAATATCACACTAACACTCTCTCACAATATTCCTCAATTACAAAATAATCAAACTCAAATACACCTTATTACTCCTTGAAATTAGCAATCATCAAATCACACATAAACAAATAATCACTCAAATGCCCCTTATAATCTCCAAATTTAATTAATCAATCTCCAAAAATTAACCTTTCAAAATAATATTTTATTAAACATTATAACTCCTCTTAAAACCTTATAAATTAAATAAATTAGGCAAAAATTAAAATTTAGGGCTTAAATTTAATCCCTTCAAAAAATCTGGCACCAAAATAAATGCATACCTTGTATTTTACCCAAAAAGGAGGTTCGACAAGTTTTGAACCACTGTCTCCCAAGCGCCAAGCACTTTGGTGCTTTTTTTTCCATCATGTGGGCTATAGGCACCCACAAGAAGGAAGGGAAGCCTCCTTCCTTTTACCACCTTCGTCCACCGTCGACTCTTCCAAAAAGCACACTCCCACGGATTTGAACCTTCACCAATCGTTGCCCCTTGCGCTTTGCTTTTGCCATGGTTGCCAATTGCGCTACCTGCGCTTGGTGACCAAGGTACCTTCCTCAGTGGGTGAAATTCCTTTGCCTACCTCTTGGAAATTTTAAAAACCAATGAAATCCTCTTGATATCATAGAACAATTTGCACGTTTTCACATAACATCGAGATTAATTTGAAGGCCTATATCCTTGGACTAAGGTGGAGGAGTCCCTTTTTATACATGCTTTGATATTTGACTCCCACATCGACGCTCTATGGTCAAATTTGAAATTCAAATTTTGACTTTAATAACCCACCTTAGGGTTATTTAAAATAACCATAATTTTTTTTTTGAGTAATACTTCCTATACACATCCACCATGGGGATTGAACCGGGTCACATCATCGATAATACAAGTGGTGTCCTTGCCGGTAGACCACACATCATCGATAATTAATTTAAATAACTTATAAGTTAAGTAAATTAATTAATAAATTAATTTATAATAAAATTATATTAATTAATTTATAATTAATTTAAACTTCCCTGTATAATATTATAAAGAAATATTATAATATTATGTGCTTGGGCTTCTTCTTTGCACTTTGGACCCCATATGACTACCTAGAACTGGGTATTGACCAACTGGAAGCAGAATCTCCTTTCTACACTGATTACGGAACTACTTCTCCTTGCATTGCTCATTGAAACTAACTTTCGACATCAATGACCATTCACTATTGACATCAATGACAACTCATCTACTCAAAATGTCCAACAGAGATTAGGTTATTATCTACTGTCTTGAATATGATATTTGATATTTATAATGATTATCATGTACTAAACATCATGTAATGTTTTACAATCATATTTAAACTATTCTGCTTTGTTTCAGTTTCACGAAGATGAAACGCAACTTAATGACAACTCCAACACAATAAAATGATTGGCCTATGGTCTAAGAAATTTTGCAACCAAACATTCAGGCTATTTGATTAATGGTTATAAATTTCATATCAAAGACAAATAAGACCAAAGAATAACTCAAAAAAATGGTGTGTGTGTCAATGCTACTACTTTGTGCAGAGCAAGTGCAAAAGACACAAACCTAGTGCTTCAAACAATCACATATTATGGTGTTATTAGGGATATAATATTGTTGGATTAATATCAATTTTGATACCCACTATTCAAATGTAATTGGGTAAATATTCTTGATACTAAGAATGGATGTAGAAACGATGAAATGGGATTTACACTGGTCAACATGAACATATTACTTGGTTGGAAAATACTACAATATGATCCATTTATCCTAGCATCGCAAACCAAACAAGTATTTTATGTAAATGATCCACTTGATACCAGTTGGTATGTGGTTCTCACATTGCCTCCAAGAAGGATCAAAGACATTGAAGCATACGAGGTAAAATATGTTAGTGTCTTTGGAGCAACATATTTTATTGGAATTTAAACTGCACAATATGAAAATACAAATGATGACAACAATCAATATATCCATGAATAATGTGAGAGTACATGGTTGGAAGCCTAATTACTATACTTCAAAATTAGTTATAATTAATGGAAATAATTAACGAGTGTTTTTAGACATTTTTTGTTTTATTTTTAAATAAATGCTAGTAGATAATTAATGGGTAACCAAGCTAGAAGTGAGGTGAGTAGGTATCTTGAGAATGAGGTTGTCTAGTCAGATACAAGAAGGTAATTTGGTAAAAAAAAGAGATAATACAAGTGCTGCTAGGGCATAGGATTAAGAGTCTAATCATGCATGCATGTTGTAATGTGTTGAAATGAAGGTTTATTGTGTTGAGTATGTGTTCATTATGAAATTGATATTTCATGTTTGACTCTTATCCCTAGTCCTTAATTAGCAACAATACTTGACTTGTATAGATGGATATTTATGCATTTGATGGAAGTCTCAAGATACCCTCTCATATCATCTCTGATGGTTGGGGCAGGTAGGAGTGTTTAGACATATGCCCATTATATGGAGGGCTCAAGTTGTCCATTTAAGCTTTGCATTGAACTGAGTGTTTTTGTAGTTGATTTTAGTTTGTGTAGTTGTTTATTAGTGTTTTATTCTTCCCTTTTCAAAAGATTTTATATTCTATTTATGGATAAAATCACTTATACTCTATATTTGATGTTACCTCTTTTAGTTATTGACATATGTCTTTATGAGTGACTCGTTCATAGCCCTTGTGTTCTTTTATGTTGCTTGAAGATGATGGAACTTGTTCTAGTAGAGGTTGTGACAAGATGGTGCTAGAGTTGATCTCATTTATAAAATTTTGGTTTAAAATTCTGCTAAACGAAGTTTTAGATTATAAAGCAATGGTAGTAATTTCACACAACAATGATGAGAATGTTTTACAAATGTGCCTATTTGTCCTAGGAAGAAATTTTGGATATGAAGTTGATAATTCTTAGTTCTATTCGAGGAAAGATATTTTGGGCATACATTTAACCAAAGAATAGAACACCTAAGGCTATCATTGTTTCAAAATCCATATCTCACAAAATTGTTATTTCTTCGTTCATTTTTTACTTGCAACAAATGGATGACTAAATTAAACATGCCCCCCAAAAATTCTATATTTTGATTTAGCTCTTTGATAGTTTATGTTCTATCTGATGGATGTTAGTCAGTTGGTGAAACTTAGAGTATATAACACTGAGGTAGTTCTCCAATATAAATATTATTTGTTGTTTACTGAATTTCAACGACAAAGCTTATTACAATATATCCTTTTATGTTTAGAAAGACGAACTATTTTTAATTTTTTGTTGACAATAGTTGATGAATCTTACTTCTGTATAAGAAAATATTTAAAATAATCTAATATTTACTTCTGTAATTTGTAATTTAGAATTGGTGTTGGCTTCAATGTCAAGTGTGGTGTTATTAGTGGTGATGATAAAATACTAGCATTGCTATCTGTAATTCCAAAACTAACACCTAAAAGGGACTTTAACATTGATGAAGAATTTGAGATTGAGTGTCTTGATCACTGTAAGGAAAATATAGTTAGATTGTGAGGAAATCTTGCCTAGTCTTGATATATGAAACTAATTATCATGATAATTTGATTGCATACTCTTGCATTTTGTTTGGAACTTCATATTTATTTTATTCTTAATACATTATGTCCTCACTACAAGGTATTAGTATTGGAGAGTATTTTATAGGGATGCCTTGTGGCATGGAAATTTATTTACTGCTACATATAAGGTGATGGAATGATGAGAAGCAAGAAGAATTTAATTTTGCAAATAATTTCAAAATTTTAAGATATTTGCTTTTAGGCTTGAAGAACTTTGATATGTTTTTGCATTTACATAAGAAGAAATTATCATGTTCTATGTTAGATGGATTGAATAAACCCTGTAAGTGTGTCTTTTTATATTTTTTGTTTTTGATAAACTTGCCCATGGACTTGTTATTATGTTCTCATTTGTGGTATAATTGTAAATTACATTTCTATTTGGCCTAACTTCTGGTCCCTCCAACATGGATCATATCCTTTATATATTTTCCAACTACATGTATGTGTTGTTTAATTTATAATGCTATGCTATCTCCTGGTCAATATACTTTTAGGTAATATGAATAGTGGTTTCTTAGTGATTATTTAGAACTGTAAGATCTGGTACTACTATTGTGGCTTATGGGAATCAAAGGCTTTAGAAACTGATGTTCATCAGGCTGCTTCTATCCTGGAATAGGATAGTATGTTGCATGTGTTGTTTTATGAATTTTTGAAGAACTAATGTCTATATTCCATTTACAGAGAGACCCTTTTGGGTAAGATACTACCTACTTATGATGTTTGAAAGAGTTTGTACACTTTTGGGGCTCTACCTTTTGCATTGAAGGAGTTTATGATAAGGCTAATTGATGCAGAGGAATCAAACAACGGTCCAAGGTACCTGGCCAAATATTAAAATGGAAGAAAATGTAAATTTTTATTGGAGTTTTTTTCATACACATCATAATTAACATTATACAAATCCAAAATTAATATTGTAAGTGGTACAACTTTAAACTACAAATAAAAGTGATAAAACACACATCAATGTAACTACTAGGTAGTGGTTACATTCAGTATTGGAGCATCTACAAGTTATTTTGTTATCATTTAATGTGCTATTTATTTGAGATTATTTCCTCACACCTAATTAGAAGAAAATCAAACATCAATAAAATCTACAAAAAAAATATATGTAGGAAGCTCTTGTGATGAAGGCAACTCCTTTTGAAAACTATGAAAACAACTTGATCATGATTTATGTGGGCTTTATTATAGAATTATTATTGCTTCCTTGGGATTGTATTTATTGTATCTACAATGGTATCCCACATCTACTTTCATTTATTTGACACACTCGATATGTTATTACCAAAGCCCCTTTAAGGCTAATCCATTGGTTCTATAGAGGTCACTTTTTTGAACAACAGGTCAGGGTGTGGAAAATGAAATAACTAGGACTCTTAAAAGTGATTTGTTTTGGATGCCTACTTTTTAGCTTCTTGTTTGTATCTACTTTGATATTATTGTTCATTATGTTGCAAGTGACCATTATGACACCAATCATGATTTTACAAAGTGATGATATCAATTGCAACTGACAAGTGGCACTAATTGTAATTAGTTTCAAATACTTCTTGTAATTTATTCCTCCTTTCAATTGGCCAATTTGACTTGAATATCACATGTTTGTGCATTCAGTTGCTCAGTTCGGTGTTAAGGAGAGTATGGTCAAGCGATAACATATAG
Organism: Wollemia nobilis; assembly: GCA_028583015.1. Taxonomy (NCBI): domain Eukaryota; kingdom Viridiplantae; phylum Streptophyta; class Pinopsida; order Araucariales; family Araucariaceae; genus Wollemia; species Wollemia nobilis. The sequence goes on along the minus strand of JAQPPZ010016858.1, from coordinate 5,420,600 downwards.
AAGACATCATTGTATTTGTCTTCCTTAATTGATCCTTCTTAGATCATCTCCATAATGGGAGGGGATTTGGTCCTTGCAAGAATTGATTGTTTGACCAGGTGAGCAGTTTTTTTCTTTAATGCTTAATTGATATTATCTTGCCATGCTTAGTTGCTACCACTTAAATTAAATATTAAGTACTTATGCTATTATATTTGAGTTGGATTTATATTTCTCTATGGTACTGGATACCCAAACATCTTCTCTTGAAAATTGGGGCTAAGCCCTAAATTGATGGAAAAATTTGTTGGATACCATCCTCTTCATCCAACATGGATGGCTCAAGCAAACTTAGATTCTCCATATTGATAATTGAGTGCATGCACATATGTAAGAAAATCTAACTTGAACTCATTTTTTCCTATAAAGTGCAATATCTCAAAGATACCATACTTCTTACCTTGTGCTTAAAGCACATATTCCCTTAAATACAACCATACTAGATCTCAAACCAAAAAAATAATATCTTTTGATGCCTTTCATATCTAGATTTACATTTCTACTATGACTTCATGAGATGGTTGTGTACTTTTAGTTACAATTTGTGCTTTTAGTTATACTTATATAATGTTCTCCACAAATACAGTACTCTTAATGGTTTTTGAACCAATAATTTTTATGGGAGTACCTTGTTGCTAACAATTTACATCAAACATTTTTTGAGTCAAGCAATTAGCACATCTTTCATGACCCTCCTAGATGGACCTTTTTGATATGGAAGACAATGTATTAACTGATGATGCTTTAATACTTGATTTTGTGCAATTAAGCAACTATGTGATATTAATAGATATTTAAGAGCATGATACTACCAACAAATTACCAATGTGTAGGATCAGGTGCACTCGTAAGTGGAAAAAGTTGAGTCATCCATAGAAGATGAGGGTACTTGAGGTTGGGAAAGTGATGATAAGAGAAACTCAAAGGTAACAAGGATGGATACATTCATATAGGCATGCATTTAGTTAGGGATATTCATAAAAAATAACCACATTAAGCCCCAGACTAATGGCCTAGTAGCTACTAGAGGCTAAGACAGGTAACTAAATTGATGGAAATATTTTCCTCTTTGTCTGTTGCACATGCTTGATTATATTTTACTTCATAATTTTTCCTGAATAATTTGGAAAGTATGAGTGAATAGGCTATCTTCATAGCTCATTGTGTGCTCTGGTAAATGGAATGATAAATATATTTTATTTTAAAATAAATGGTTGATTTATTTTAAAATGATAAATAGATTTCATTTAAATAAATAGATAGGAACTAAGGGAGAGAAAGAGTAGATTATGTGCGAGTAGAAAGGGAGAGCAAGAGCGCTGAGAGGAAAAATACAAAAAGCACCAAGGAACAAAGGGTGAAGCACCATGTGAAGAGGAAGGAAAGGAGTTGTTGTTCAATTAATGCAACCAAGGAAGCCCACGAGAACGTAAATAACCAGGTTGGTTCACAGGATTATTTAAATAAGTTATTTAAGGTTTCTGTTGTTGGATTATTTTAGTTCAATGTTAGGTTATAGGTTTATTGTGTGCATCATCCATTTATCCAATGAAGACCTCCTCCCTTACAAATTTTAGTGTTGAACCATGAGGAGAATTCATGGGTTGCCTTCCTTGTAGTTGGTTGTGTTAAGCCTTCATTATAGCTGGTTGTGTTGAGCCTTCCTTGTAGCTGGCTATGTTGAGCTTGTAGCTGGCTGTGTTAAACCTTAATTGTAGTTGGTTGTGCTAAGCCTTTCTTGTAGCTGGCTATGTTGAGATTATAGCTGACTATGTTAAAGCCTTCCTTATAGTTGGATATGTTGAGCTTGTAGTTGATTGTGTTAAGTCTTCCTTGTAACTAGCTATGTTGAGCCTTCCTTATATCTAGTTGTGTTGAGCTTGTAGCTGGTTGTGTTAAGTCTTCCTTGCAGTTAGATGTATTGAGCCTTCCTTGTATCTAGTTGGGTTGAGCTTGTAACTGGTTGTGTTAAATCCTTCCTTGTAGTTGGTTGTATTGAGCTTGTAACTGGATATGTTAAAGCCTTCCTTGTAGCTAGTTGTGTTGAGCTTGTAGCTAGCTATGTTGAGCTTGTAGTTGGATGTGTTGTTGTGTTGAGCTTGTTGCTAGCTGTGTTGAGTCTTGTAGCTGGTTGTGTTGAGCTTGTAGTTGTATGTGTTAAAGCCTATGCTATAGATGGTTGTGTTAAATCCTTCGCTATAGTTGGTTCTGTTAAAGACTTTATTGTAGCTACGACTTGTTAAACCTTCACTATAGGTTAGTGTCTCACATAATTTATTACCCCTACCATAGATGTTTATCTCTATGTTATACTAAATTGGGAAGAAAGTAGGTAGTGTTGAAGCTTGGCACTGTGTCAAGTCATTAGTATGTTGGGTTCCAAGGGATGTTCTCTCCCTTTGGTATTTCACATCTACATAGTCCACTATGGGCTTTAGGTTGGTAGAACCTGTGGTGAACCAACAACCATGTTTGACTATCATCTACTATAGAATTTGACACCTAAGTGCTCCATCATCGCTGTAACTGGTTATGCGTGGTATATCACCTCAAGCCGCACCCTCATTGCTTCTACACTTTGTATATTGTGTTCCATCCCTGGATTTCTAGATTGGGTAGTGGATTTTATTGAATGGGAGGTCATAGAGTACTTGGGAAGGAAACCTCCATCTAGTTTTAGTAATAGAATGATGGGGTTTAGATTAAGGAAATAAAAAGGTATCCTTTATATAGTTTTTCTAATTAAATAATAGATTTTAAATGAATGAAAATAAAAGGTTTCTTTTTATATGAATCTCATTATTTAAAATAGTAGTCATAGATTAATGAAAATGAGGCTCTTTATGGATTTCATTATTTGGAATAGCAGATTTTAAATAGTGGAAAAAGAAACCTTACATGATTTCATTTGATAGGTGCTACGAGACTTTAATTACTAAAATGAATAAAAAGGTTTATTTATTGGTTAAAGTAGTTGGATTTAATGGAATCAATAAATATGAAAATGTTTTATTCTGTGAATTAAGAGTATGGGTCTTTAGTTCATGAAATGAATAAAATGGTTTATTTATTGGTTAAAGTAGTTGGCTTTAATGAAATAAGTAAATATGAAAATGGTTTGTTTTATGAATTAAGGGTATGGATCTTTAGTTCATGAAATGAATAAAAAAAATTATTTATTGGTTAAAGTAGTTGGCTTTAATTGAATAAATAAATATGAAAATGGTTTGTTTTGTGAATTAAGGGTATGAGTCTTTAGTTCTTGAAATGAATAAAAAGGTTTATTTATTGGTTAAAGTAGTTGGCTTTAGAGGAATAAATAAATATGAAAATGGTTTGTTTTGTGAATTAAGGGTATGGGTCTTTAATTCATGAAATGAAGAAAAAGGTTTATTTATGGATTAAAGTAGTTGGATTTAATTTAGTAAATAATTGTGAAACTATATTATTCGGAAATTAAAGGTATAGGACTTTGATTATTGGATAGGTTGAGTAATTTATTACAAGCTAGCATATGATCTTGATGCATTGTTGAATAACTCTCATAGGGAGATGAGAGGGGAAATAGAAAGAGTAGTTTCTATGATATCAACTATGCTTTAGAAAGTTGAATTGCTTGGGTTATTTATATAGTTGCAATTTAGAAATTAAATGATTAAATGTATTTAGAAGCATGTCTATCCTAAACTATGAGTGTCCTAATACCCTACTATCCTCACTTGATCTATGGAAGAGCAAAAGGACCAAAGTCATGAGATGGGCCGATGCACAAGTTTCCTCTCTACCTTACATATTTCTTATTATACAAATAGATTAGATTTATGGGTAGATTTCCTTTATGAAATTGATGTATTATATTATTTTAAGGAATGGGATTTACCATACATGTTTGTGTAATAAATGAACAATATGATTGATGCACCTTGTATTCAATTAATTGAATGTAGTTGTATTTAATTCCTTTCTATTGCATGTTTATACTTTAATTATTCCTTTATGTTTTAGTTATCCTTTGCTTGTTAATGATTCATGTTTTGTTAGATTTAGTATCTAGATCTATTATTATATTCTTGTGTTAATAATTATTGAAAAAACAATAGTAAGTTCTAAGTGAACTTAGAGGATGAGCTAAGGGCTTGAGACCCCCTTAGAGATATTTATAACTAGGTTTAGAAGATCATACCAGAGTTAAGATAGCTTGTCAAAGGACAAGATTGATAGCTTAACTCATAGTACATGTAGCATACCCATGCATAATGGCTTGCATGGAATATGGAAATGCATGTACACCTTCTAATAATTGAGGGTGGTAAGTCTAGCTCATCAAGGTTGATGAGATGGATGGACTTATGTGCATAACATAAGATATGCCTACATAGAAGGGACTTGCGTGAGGGGAATATTGTGTGGTATAGTTCTTGAGAAACTTAGGGGTTGCAAACATTAAGTTAACCTAAGGTTGATTGGGGATTTATTAATCCCTCTCCTTTGTCAATTTATTTATTTGTTTTATCTTGTGTGTTTTATTATTTCTTGATTTTTGGGTTGTTACATTTGGTATCGGAGCTCTTCTTATGTGCATAAATATTTGGGAACCTCCAATGAAGGCTTGCTTAAGTTTAAGCTAAAATTTGGGATGACCTAGAGTCTCTGCTTGTTATAATCTAATGGAGTTGACTCAAAGGAAAGATGAATGTTATAATACCTTAGTATATGCTTTGGTATCAATGATACATCATAATATTATAATATTATTCTAGTTAGATTTCTAATAATTTGGCAAGAACTCTGTAATGTGGTTGAATTAGTAATTTAGTTTAAGATAATGTTGTAATCTAATTCTTTTCTTGGTTGAAACTATATCAATATGCCACCGAAGGCCAGGAGAGAAAGACCTCCACCTAGAAAAACTAGAAAAGGCAATTTTGAAGAAGAGATTCAGAATGAGGATCCAAAAACTCCCAATAAGGGAATGGAATATCTCACTACTGCAGTTATCGTTATGCAAGGATATATAAAATAGTAAGGAAAACTATTAGACTAGATAAAAGAGCAATGGAATCAATGTAAATTGAGGAACGAATACTCTTTGGCAAGTCTACCAAAAGAGAGCCAACAACCCCAAAGAGAGAGGATGAGTGATAGCTTACTAAAATGAAAAAGTCAACGTAAGGATAGGGTAAGTCAACAAAAACTAGCCATTAATGTTGGCCCAAGGAAATGGAAATCATCTCATCATACATTTGATAAAGGGCATAAACAACTAAGTACACCCCAAGTGGGACAAATTAGGAGATAAACTTAGAATTCCCATAGAGTTCCTTTTGAAGGCTGTTATGTATGTGGAGGATCACATTATGCAGTCAATTGCCCAAGCATAAAAGTGCTAAGTTTTTGGTCCAAGGTGATAAGTTTTGGGGCATAAGTGATGGGAGGGAGTCATCAATGAGATGGGACACCCTTACCAAAAATTTAGGAATGTAAGTTTTCTACCTCTCATTTGAGCAGTTAAAAGGGATAAAATTTTATTAATGATCGTTTCCTTGTTTATATTTATGTAATTAAAAAAATTAGCAAAAGATATGCTAAAAAGGTCAGGGTATTTGGCTCATGATGGAATGTTGAGTATGGTTCTAGGTAGACCTACTATGTAAACCAATGTTTCTCGATGATGGAAATTATTTTAGCTAGTGGAACCATGGAAGGTTGCTTATATGTAGATCCTCTTCATGCCTTCTATATGATCTTAGGGATGGATTGGTTGTAGGCCCATAAAGTCGTAATCAATTTCTAGGATAGATGGATCAAATATTCTGAAGGAGGTAAGGAAAGGCTATGAATTCATAGCAAACAAGGGGTATTCAAACCATAGATGTTATCGACTATGCATTTAAAGAAAGCCCTTAGGAAAGGAGGGATTGTCAATATAATAAAAATAAATAAAGTTGTTAAAGACCGAAAGAAATATGTATTGGAGACACCCAATTTTACAATATTTCAAGGATGTATTCCCTGAGGATTTACTTGGAATCCCTCTTGTGCATGAATTTGATTTTACTATTGATCTTATACCAGGAGTAAAACCAATTCATAGATATCCATATAGGATGTCACCCATCGAGATGCAAGAATTAAAGGTACAATTGCAAGGGTTATTAGAGAAAGGGTTGATAAAACCAAGTGTGTCACCTTGGGGTGCACCTGTTTTATTTGTGAAAAATAAATATGGTTTTTTAATATTGTGTATTGACTACATGATGATGAATAAAGCTACAATTAAGAACCAGTATCCCCTACCTAGAATCAAATATCTATTCAATCAACTGAGAGATTCCATGATGTTTACTAAGATAGATTTGAGGTCAGGGTATCACCAGTTAAGAATATGTGAGGAGGATGGTCACAAAATGCTATTTAAGACTAGGTATGGGTATTATGAGTTCATAGTCCTACATTTTGGACTGACTAATACCCCAACTAACTTTATGAATTTAATGAACAATGTGTTCAAAAGGTATTCAAACTAGTTTGTACTTGTGTTTCTAGATGATATCTTAATATAATCTCAAAACAAGGAAGAACATGACAAGCATATCAAGATCATGTTAGAGTTACTAAGGGAAAATTAACTCTACAAAAATCTAGCCAAGAGAGATTTCTATGTTTCAAAGGTGTAGTATTTAGGGCATATCATATCAATAGAAGGAATTTTTGTGGATCTAAAGAAGATCAAAGCCATACTAAATTGACCACCCCTTCTAATTTTAATGAAGTAATAAGCTTCATGGGGTTAATGAGCTACTATAGATGTTATATAAAGAATTTCTCAAAGATAGCTTTGGCAATAACTAACCTTTATAAGAAAGTGAAGGAATTCAAATGGATGAAAATGTGAAAACGCTTTTGCTTTTTTGAAACGAAAACTCACTACATCAATATTGAATATTCTAGATCCACAAGGAGATTTTACAATATGCACTGATGCATTGTTGGAAGGGTTAGAAGGAGAACTCATGCAAGAAAATTTGGTGGTTGCTTATACTTCAAGGAAACTTAAAAAGCATGAAGTTAATTATGCTACTCATGATTTAGAGCTAAACACTATGGTGCACACTCTAAAGGTCTGGTGCCATTATCTGGTAGAAATACCTTTTGAGTTAAAATAAGATCATCAAAGTCTAAGGTACATATTTACCCAATCAATAATCAATGTGAGAAAAATAAGGTGGACCGAGTTTCTTGTCGAGTATGAATTTGAAATTGAGTAAATAAAATGAAAAATTAATAAGGTTAATGATACCTTGAGTAGAAGGAGACACATAGTAGCCATAACCAGGAGTCACATAAAACTCATGGACCAAGTAATGCAGGAGCAATATCAGAATGAGTATTGCCAAGAAATTCAAGCTAGATTAGATAAAGATCCTAAGGGTAGTAAGGAGTTTGGGGTGATAGATAACCTTTTGTGCTTAAAATGTAGAATCATCATACCAAAATTAGGGGATTTAAGAAATCTAATAATGCAAGAAGCCCATAGATCTCCTTATACAACTCATTCCAGAGGGAAAAATATGAAGGAAAATATGAAAAGAACCTTCTTCTAGGTAGGAATGAAAAGGGATATTACATATTTTATCTCTCAATGCTTTGAATTTTAAAAGGTTAAAGTGGAATGCAAGCATACCACAAGACACTTGTATCCCCATAGTATATGTACACAAAAATGGTAGGTCATATCTATGGATTTGATAGTAGGTTTACTGAAGACTAGATACCGACATGATGCAACACTAGTAGTAGTAAAAAAATTGACTAAGGTTGCACATGTTATACCTGGGAGAACCAAGGATGATGCTTAGATGGTGGCTAATATATTTTCCAAGGAAGTGTTCCGATTGCATGGATTTTTTGAGGTAATAATCTCAGATAGGAATTTCAAGTTCACTTCCAAATTTTGGAAATCCCTTCATCAGGCAATAGACACGAAGTTGAACGAGTTTGGCATACCACCCTAAAACATTCGATAAAATAGAATGGGTAAACCAAGTACTAGAAGATATGCTCTGCATGTATTACATGCATTATAAGTATCACTAGGAAGACTACCTACTATTGGTAGAATTTACCTACAATAATGGGTATCACTCTTCTCTGGGAATGGTACCTTTCAATTCCTTGTATGGGTGAAAGTTTAGAACACCACCGTCATGGGATAACCTAAAGGATAGAATTGTGATTGGATAAAAAATGGTCAAAAATATGGAAGAGAAAATAAATTTAATCAAAAAAAATACTTAAGGAAGTTGCTAATAGGCATAAGAGTTATGTTGATTTAAAGAGAACTCCAAGAGAGTACTCGATGGGATATAAAGTGTCCAATGAAAAGTGTGATCAAGTCAAAAAAACTAGATCCATGATTTGTAGGACCCTTTTATATCACTAAAAATATTAGTTCGATTGTATACCGACTCAGTTTACCTCCTAATATCTCAAAAATCCATGACACTTTTCACATATCTTTGCTTATAAAATATATTGCTGACCCTAAACATGTGTGGGATGTCTCTAATTTACAGATGGAAAATTTAGAGGTAATTGAAGTAATTCCAGTAAGAATTTTCAATTTTTTCTCTAAGGCTATGTGGAATCGGACCATTGAGCAATGTAAGGTCTAGTGTGACCGCTTCTCGGAAAGGAATGCTACTTGGGAGAAAGTTGTGGATATGTAAAAAAAATTTCCTTCTTTGTTTAATGATCTCTAAAAGTTGTAGTAATTTTATTTTGATTGTGTATGCTTGTGTAAAACTAAAAAACACTTGGGATGGTGTTTAGTCCTAGTGGGGGAAGATGTCATGACCCTCCTAGATGGACCTTTTTGATATGGAATATAATGTATTAACTGATGATGCTTTAATACTTGATTTTGTGCAATTAAGCAGCTATGCAATATTAATAGATATTGAAGAGCATGATATTTCTAACAAATTTCCAATGTGTAGGATTAGGTGCACTCGTAAGTGGAAGAAGTTGAGTCATCCATCAAAGATGAGGGTACTTGAGATTGGGGAAGTGATAATAAGGCAAAATTTAAGGTAACAAGGATGGATACCTTCATATAGGCATGCATTCAGTTAGGGATAATCATTAATAGATAGCCACCTTGAGCCCCATACTGATGGCCTTGTAGCTATTGTAAGTTCTAGAAGCTAAGACAGGTGACTAAATTGATGGAAATATTTCCCTCTTTGTCTGTTGCACATGCTTGATTATATTTTACTTCAACACTTTTACCTCAATAATTTGGAAAGTATGAATGAGTAGGTTGTCTTCATAGCTCCTTGTGTGCTTTGGTAAATGGAATGATAAATAGATTTTATTTTTAAATAAATGGTTGATTTATTTTAAAATTATAAATAGATTTCATTTAAATAAATGGTTGATTTATTTTAAAATGATAAATAGATTTCATTTAAATAAATGGTTGATTTATTTTAAAATGATAAATGGATTTCATTTAAATAAATGGTTGATTTATTTTAAAACGATATATGGATTTTATTTAAATAAATGGTTGATTTATTTTAGAATAATGAAAGGACTTTATTTTAAGCAAAAGTTGATTTATTTCAAAAACCTCTTTTAAATAAGAAAGAAGCAGTGTGTCATATTAAGCAATAAAAGCATTCCTATGACAAAATGATGGTTGGTCCATTCATAAGAAAAAGGGAATTCATTTAACTCATTAATAAAGCCATTGTTGTTTTAACTATATGAGGATTTGCTTAATAAAATGGCAATCAAGTGATTAGTTAAAAAAAATTAATTAAGTATAAAACTTGTCTTCAAAATCGAATCGGGCCAGGTAGGTAAAGTTTCCAACTGACATGAAAGGATGGCTTCATTAATGTGAAGGGATGGCTTCATCAACATGAAGGTATGGCTTCACCAACATGGAGGAATAGATTCAATTATGGTAGCATCTTGGGAATGCAGAGAGGAAGAAAACGTCCCCTCTACCACCTGACGAAAAAATGAGAAGTTATGTTGGGTAGGTGGTGGATGGAAGCCAAGGAAAGAGATGGCACTAGGAAAGAGAAATAAAAAATTATGTGTGAGTAGAGAGGGAGAGTAGGAGCACTGAGATGGAAAAAATAGCAAACATCAAGGAACAAAGGGTGAAGTACCACATGAAGAGGAAGGAAAGGAGTCAACGTTTTATTAGCACAACCAAGGAAGCCTATGAGCACATAAATAACTAGGTTAGTTCATGGGATTATTTAAATAAGTTATTTAATATTTTTGCCACTAGTTTATTTTAGTTTGATGCTAGTTATAGGTTTGTTGTGTGCATCATCCCTTTTTCCAAGGAAGGCCTCCTCCCTTATGAATTTTAGTTCCAAACTATGAGGAGAATTCGTGGATCGCCTTCCTTGTAGCTGGCTATGTTGAGCTTGTAGCTGGTTGTGTTAAGCCTTCCTTGTATCTGGATGTGTTGATTGAGCCTTATTTGTATTTGAATTTTTTGATCTTGTAGTTGGCTATGTTAAGTCTTTATTTTAAAATGATAAATATATTTCATTTAAAGAAGAAAGAAGCAATGTGTCATATTAAGCAATAAAAGGATTCCTACGATAAAATGATGGTTGCTCCATTCGTAAGAAAAAAAGAATTCATTTAACTCATTAATAAAGTCATTATTATCTTAACTATATGAGGATTTACTTAATAAAATAACAATCAAATGATTAGATAAAAAAAATTAATTAAGTATAAAACCTACCTTCGAAATCAGATTGGGCCAAGCAGGCAAAGTTTTCAACTAACATGAAAGGATGGATTCATTAATGTGAAGGGATGGCTTAATCAATGTGAACGAATGGCTTAATCAACATGAAGGGATGGCTTATCTAACATGGAGGAATGAATTCAATTATGGCAGCACCTTGGGAAGTCAGAGAGGAAGAAAATGTCCCCTCTACCAGTTGTCGGGCATATGAGAAGTTATGGTGGGTAGGCAATGGATGGAAGCCAAGAAAAGAGATAGGCACTGAAGGAGAGAAAGAGAAGATTATGTGCAAGGTGAAAGGGAGAACAAGAGCACTGAGAGGGAAAAAAATCACAAACACCAAGGAACTGAGGTTGAAACACTGCATTAAGAGGAAGGAAAGAAGTCGATGTTTGATTAGCGCAACCAAGGAAACCTGCAAGCACATAAATAACTAGGTTGGTTCATGGGATTATTTAAATATATTATTTAATATTTCTACTATTATTTTATTTTAGTTTGATTTTGGCTTATAGGTTCATTGTGTGCATCATCCCTTTTTTCAAGGAAGACCTCCTCCCTTATGAAATTTAGTGTTGAACTATGAGGGGAATTTGTGGTTTGCCTTCCTTGCAGCTGGCTATGTTGAGCTTGTAGTTGGATATGTTAAGCCTTCTTTATAGCTGGTTGTTTTGAGCCTTCCTTGTAGCTAGCTATGTTGAGCTTGTAGTTGGATGTGTTAAGCCTTCCTTGTAGCTAGCTTTGTTGAGCCTTCCTTATAGTTGGCTATGTTGAGCTTTTAGTTGGCTATGCTAAAGCCTTCCTTGTAGCTGGTTGTGTTGATATTGTAGCTACTATGTTAAGCCTTCCTTGTAGGTGGTTGTGTTGAGCCTTCCTTTTAGGTGGTTATGTTAAAGCCTTCCTTGTAGCTGGATCTATTGAGCTTGTAGCTAGCTGTGTTAAGCCTTCCTTATAGTTGGTTGTGTTGAGCCTTCCTTGTAGCTAGCTGTGTTGAGCTTATAGCTAGCTATGTTAAAGCCTTAATTGTATTTGGTTGTTTTGAGCTTGTAGTTGGCTGTGTTAAAGCCTTCCTTGTAGTTGGATGTATTGAGCTTGTAGTTGGCTGTGTTGGATTCTTCCTTGTATCTGGTTGTGTTGATATTGTAGCTGGCTGTGTTAAAGTCTGTTGGCAATTTTGGGTACCTTGAGTACATTGCCCTTGCCTAAGTTTAGTTGTTGTCATTGATGTCAAGGAGCTATTGGTAGATGTTGTTTTTGATGTCGAGGAACTATTGGAGCAATTTGTTTTTAAGTCCAAGGATGTGTTTTTGTTGAAGGTTTCTGTTGGTCAGTAAGTCTCCAAGAAAATCGGAGTAGCCCAGTTGCCAAAAATCCAGAAAAAGATAAAGTAGAATAAGTTTGCAGGCTGTTGGAAAAACTGTCGCGATTTCGCGACATGTTTGAGGAGAGAGAAAGTCATGATTTCGCGACATGCAGGAAGGCAGAGGCAAAGCGGGCAAAAGTGTCACGATTTCGTGACATGTTTGAGGAGAGAGAAAGTTCGGCCAAAATTGTCACGATTTCGCGACATGCAGGAAGGCAGAAGCACAGCAGGCAAAAAGTGTCACGATTTCGTGACAAGTTTCGAAGAAGTTGTACGGATGCAGAAAGTGTCACGATTTCGCGACAAGTTGAGTTGGCAGTGTTGAGTTGCAGGAAGTGTCACGATTTCGCGACAAGTTTCGAAGAAGTCGTACGGATGCAGAAAATGTCACGATTTCGTGACATGTTCCAGTTTCGCGAGCAGTTGGCAAGAAAGATCCTAAGGCAGTGAAAGCATCGCGATTTCGTGACATGTTTCATTTTTGCTAGTGCAAACCAAGAAAAGGATGAAGAAGCAAGAGGTGTCACGATTTCACGACAGAGTTGCTGATGACGTCAGCAAGAGGCAAAGGTGTCACGATTTCATGACAGTTGCGGAGAAGAAGGCAGTGAAGTCTAGAGCGTCATGATTTCGTGACAAGATTCATGATTACATCAGCAAAAGCTGTAGCGTCGCGATTTCGCGACAGCAACGGAGAAGAAGGCAGTGAAGTCTAGAGCGTCACGATTTCACGACAAGATTCATGATGACGTCAGCAAAAGCTGTAGCGTCGCGATTTCACGACAGCAATGGAGAAGAAGGCAGTGAAGTCTAGAGCGTCACGATTTCGCGACAAGTTTCATGATGACGTCAGCAAAGGCTGTAGTGTCACGATTTCATGACAACAACGGAGAAGAAGGCAGTGAAGTCTAGAGCATCGTGATTTCGTGACAAGATTTGCGATGACGTCAGCAAAGGCTATAGTGTAGCGATTTCGTGACAACAAACCAAAGAAGGTGTACGACAGACCAAGGCGTAGCGATATCATGACATGTTTGAGCTTCACGTGAGAAAAGCTACAGGATAGCAGAGGCGGTTGAAGCCGACGAAGGATAAGGTTTTACAGTCGACGTATTAAAAGATTGATCAGCCGACTAAAGAACAAGATTTCATCTTAAGATTGTGGGTATTAAAGGAGGATTGTTTGAGCATTTTTGGGTGTCGATCGATGTGTGCTTTCGAAGCATGGCATTCACAGAGTTAGTGCGACAAGCAAGGTTCGACAATCGAAAAAGCAGAAAGTGAAGTCCGACTGCAGCATCAAAGTGCATTTCGTTGAATCTTCTAAGTATAGAAGTCTGTGCTGTTGTATACACGAAGAATGTGTTGTTGTTTATGAGAAGACTATGCAGAGAAGATTCTGTTGTGATTGCGACTGTGTTCGCATAGTTTGGGTAATAGAAAGAAAAGTGCGCACAGTAGATGCTGCTATAATTGCGAACGGTTGTGAAGAACAAACAGTGATCAAGTGCTACTGTAAGTTGAGAAGAGAATGCTGCTGTAATTTAAGAAGATTGTGCTGCTGTAATTTAAGAAGATTGTGCTGCTGTAGTTGTGCAGAAAGTGAAGAATTATTTTCCAATCAAGTGTCGAAAGGAAAAAATAAAGAGGACAGAATTGTGCCATACCGAAGGACTGTGTTTTGGTGCAGAAAAGAGGACCAACTTTGTCGTGACAGAGTTGAGGACAGAGATCTCCAACAGAGCAGGGAAGACAGGTGTCTTCTGTGGAAAGAGTTCCACTTGCTAAGGGCAAAAAGAGATAGAGGTCTTCTAGAGGATCACTAGCAAAGCAGATTTAGGGGAAGGTGTCTCCTTTGGGCTGAGGCTCATAAATATTGTAATTGGGAAGGTTTCCCAAAGAACTTTGAGATAACATTTAGAGAAAAGTTTTGTGGACATAAATTGTTGTGTCACTTTGTGGATGGTTTTGTGCATTGCTTTGATATTGCTTTGGGTATATTGTTTTATTGTTTTGAAGTATAAAGGAAAAAGTAAAAAGTGGTCTTATACTGTTCACCCCCCCCTCTCAGTATAAGCTTGTGTTCTTCAATTGGTATCAGAGCCAGTGCCTTCGAAAAGTTTAACAGCTTGAAGGAAAAGTTTACAAAGAACACAATGGACTACTCGAGTAGCAATGCAGCACCTATTCTTGACGGATCAGATTTTGGTCTATGGAGTGCAAGAATGAAAGTCTATCTAATGGCTCTCGGTAATGAGGTATGGGAAGTTGTTGAAGATGGATATACCATTCCTACAAATGGTCCTTACACTAAAGAAGACAGACTTCTACATCACAGCAATTCAAAAGCCATGAATGCAATCTTGAAGGGTTTACAAAAGGCAGATCTCACTAAAGTTATTCACTGCAAGACAGCCAGTGAAATGTGGAATCAATTGCAGGTTGTTCATACAGGTGATGCAAATGTTCGAAAGGCCAAGTTAAGACATTTTAAAGGTATGTTTGAACAACTCAAGATGAATGATGATGAAAATATTAGTGACTACATGCTCCGGATGGATGAAGTTGTTAATTCTATGAAAGACTTAGGTCTTGAACTTGCTGAAAATGATGTGTGTGATAAGATTTTAAGATCTCTTCCAAATAGATTTAGCGAAAAGATTTCTGCTATTGAGGAAGCCAAAGATTTAGATAAATTGAAAAAGGATGAGCTCCATAGTATTCTTGCAGCATTTGAATTGAGGACACAAGTGAAAGTTGATGTAAAGAAAGAGGCAGCTTTCAAAGCTATCAAGAAATCGAAGGGCAAACAGATTCAAGAAAGTGATGAGTCTTCTAGTGAGGAAGAGGCATATTACAACAAGAAAGGCAAGTTTTCCAGAAAGCACAAAAGCAAGAAAAATATAAGATGTTTCAACTGCAGGAAATTTGGTCATTATGCTACTGACTGTACTGTTTCTAAAGATGAAAGTGATGAAGATATACAGGATGTTAAAAGCAAGGATTCTGAAAAGCACAGGTATTACAAAAACAACAAAAATGAGTACAACAATCACCAGAAAAGCAAAGATGAGTACAACAATCATGGAAAGAGGCATTCTCACAAGAATAAGAAGAGCTTCTACTTGGACAAAGCAAGTAAGTGTTCTAGCAGTGAAAGTGACAGTTCTTCTAGTAATGATGAAAATGAGATGTTGTTCATTTCAGAAAAAGAGGAAGAACCGAAACACAAATTCATTATCATGAAATGTTTTAGATGTGGAAATTTTGGGCACCTTGAGGATGGTTGCAGAAATGATGATTTGGCTGCTAGTATGTATGAGGATGTTTCAGAAAACCCCAATGAAGATGCATGTATGGTTTTTGAAAAAGGTAGCACCTCTAGTGATAAGAAATCTGAAAAAGGTCGTGATGATTCAAAGCGCCATCAAATAGAGGATCTTGAATGCGAACTCAATAATGCTCTTAGTGTTTTGAAAAAGGAAAGAAAGAAGAATGATAGACTCAAGATTAAGGTAGATGAATGCTGTATGGAGATAGATGAACTTGTAGAAAATCTTGAAGTATCTATGGCTAAGACACAAGAACTCAAGAATGAGTTAGAATCTAAAATTCTGGAGTATAGTGAGTTAGAACAGGAAATAGCTTCTTTGAAAGAAGAAAATAAAGAGTACAAGGATAAGCTCTACAGATTTCAGGATAGCTCCAAGAAGGTTAAATTTCTCATCGAAGGACAGAGAAAACCAACAGATAAAACAGGTCTCGGTTTTGTTGAGCCGCACAAGGAACAGGTTGGGGAATCTAGCAAAAGATTTCAAAAGAAAGAGAGTCCTGTTGAAGAAAGTACTTCAGATCATGAGTCCGTAAGTGATGAATACGCAGAAATAGAAAACGATATTCAGATCGAGAAGAAGAAGTTTTCGGGACCCATGAAGTCGAACAAAAGAAAATTTCATAGCAGATGTTATGTGTGTCACATATTTGGTCACATGGTTGTACAGAGTGCATGACTCAAATGAAGAGAGTAAATGACAGTTTTAGGAGACGTAATTTCTTTCAAGGGTATTGCTACTCTTGTCAACAATTCGGGCACAAGGCAATTTTTTGCAAGACAAATAACACGAACTGGGTTAGTCAGAACAGGCGAATTCAAAGAACAGCCATGACTGATTTTGTTACCTGCTATAAATGCAACAATGAAGGACACCTAGCTAGACAAGTGTAGAGCTGATCTTCTGAGATACAAGAACAGAAACAACGAAGCATGAACAAGTTCAAGAATCAAGGCATGGATAAAAATAGGAATGATAACAAAAATAGGAAAAATGACATGAACAGGTCCAAGGATCAAGGTACGGATAAGAACAAAAAAGATAAAAGAAATAGGAACAGTAGTATTAACAGGTCCGAGGATCGAAACAAGTGATGGGAACAAAAATACAAGAAAAGAATTCAAGAGAAGGCCCGGCAAAGAAATCTTGGACACTAATGATGATGAGTGTTTAATGGGAGTGTCACTCCCAACCCTATTTTAATCATCTCATCAAGAGATGGGGGAGGGACTAAGCTAAGAGGCTCATTCTTAGTCCCAAGCCCCAAAGGTGACCCTTTGCCATTGATGACAAAGGGGGAGAGATTTAAGTAAGGGGGAGAGTTTTTCAAGAGAAGAGGAAAGCTTCAATTCAGGGGGAGCAAAACTTGGAGAGATTGAATTCAGTTTTGACTCTTGAAAGATGTGTTTTAGATAAGGGTTGCCATCAATGACAAAGGGGGAGATTGTTGGCAATTTTGGGTACCTTGAGTACATTGCCCTTGCCTAAGTTTAGTTGTTGTCATTGATGTCAAGGAGCTATTGGTAGATGTTGTTTTTGATGTCGAGGAACTATTGGAGCAATTTGTTTTTAAGTCCAAGGATGTGTTTTTGTTGAAGGTTTCTGTTGGTCAGTAAGTCTCCAAGAAAATCAGAGTAGCCCAGTTGCCAAAAATCCAGAAAAAGATAAAGTAGAATAAGTTTGCAGGCTGCTGGAAAAACTATCGTGATTTCGTGACATGTTTGAGGAGAGAGAAAGTCATGATTTCACGACATGCAGGAAGGCAGAGGCAAAGCGGGCAAAAGTGTCACGATTTCGTGACATGTTTGAGGAGAGAGAAAGTTTGGCCAAAACTATCGCGATTTCGCGACATGCAGGAAGGCAGAAGCACAGCGGGCAAAAAGTGTCACGATTTCATGACAAGTTTCGAAGAAGTTGTACGGATGCAGAAAGTGTCGCGATTTCGTGACAAGTTGAGTTGGCAGTGTTGAGTTGCAGGAAGTGTCGCGATTTCGCGACAAGTTTCGAAGAAGTCGTACGGATGCAGAAAATGTCATGATTTCGCGACATGTTCCAGTTTCACGAGCAGTTGGCAAGAAAGATCCTAAGGCAGTGAAAGCGTCGCGATTTCGCGACATGTTTCATTTTCGCTAGTGCAAACCAAGAAAAGGATGAAGAAGCAAGAGGTGTCACGATTTCACGACAGAGTTGCTGATGACGTCAGCAAGAGGCAAAGGTGTCACGATTTCATGATAGTTGCGGAGAAGAAGGCAGTGAAGTCTAGAGCATCGCGATTTCGTGACAAGATTCATGATTACGTCAGCAAAAGCTATAGCGTCACGATTTCATGACAGCAATGGAGAAGAAGGCAGTGAAGTCTAGGGCGTCACGATTTCGTGACAAGATTCATGATGACGTCAGCAAAAGTTGTAGCATCACGATTTCACGACAACAACGGAGAAGAAGGCAGTGAAGTCTAGAGCATCGCGATTTCATGACAAGTTTCATGATGACGTCAGCAAAGGCTGTAGTGTCACGATTTCATGACAGCAACGGAGAAGAAGGCAGTGAAGTCTAGAGCATCACGATTTCGTGACAAGATTTGCGATGACGTCAGCAAAGGCTGTAGTGTAGCGATTTCGTGACAACAAACCAAAGAAGGTGTATGACAGACCAAGGCGTAGCGATATCGCGACATGTTTGAGCTTCACGCGAGAAAAGCTATAGGATAGCAGAGGCGGTTGAAGCCGACGAAGTTAACCTTGGCCGACGAAGGATAAGGTTTTACAGCCGACGTATTAAAAGATTGATCAGCCGACTAAAGAACAAGATTTCATCTTAAGATTGTGGGTATTAAAGGAGGACTGTTTGAGCATTTTTGGGTGTCGATCGATGTGTGCTTTCGAAGCGTGGCGTTCGCAGAGTTAGTGCGACAAGCAAGGTTCGACAATCAAAAAAGCAGAAAGTGAAGTCCGACTGCAGCATCAAAGTGCATTTCGCTGAATCTTCTAAGTATAGAAGTCTGTGCTGTTGTATACACGAAGAATGTGCTGTTGTTTATGAGAAGACTGTGTAGAGAAGATTCTATTGTGATTGCGATTGTGTTCGCACAGTTTGGGTAATAGAAAGAAAAGTGCGCACAATAGATGCTGCTATAATTGCGAACGGTTGTGAAGAACAAACAGTGATCAAGTGCTGCTGTAAGTTGAGAAGAGAATGCTGCTGTAATTTAAGAAGACTGTGCTGCTGTAGTTGTGCAGACAGTGAAGAATTGTTTTCCAATCAAGTGCCGAAAGGAACAAAGAAAGAGGACAGAATTGTGCCATACCGAAGGACTGTGTTTTGGTGCAGAAAAGAGGACCAGCTTGCTATGACAGAGTTGAGGACAGAGATCTCCAGCCAGAGCAGGGAAGACAGGTGTCTTCTGTGGAAAGAGTTCCACTTGCTAAGGGCAAAAAGAGATAGAGGTCTTCTAGAGGATCACTAGCAAAGCAGATTTAGGGGAAGGTGTCTCCTTTGGGCTGAGGCTCATAAATATTGTAATTGGGAAGGTTTCCCAAAGAACTTTGAGATAACATTTAGAGAAAAGTTTTGTGGACATAAATTGTTGTGTCACTTTGTGGATGGTTTTGTGCATTGCTTTGATATTGCTTTGGGTATATTGTTTTACTGTTTTGAAGTATAAAGGAAAAAGTAAAAAGTGGTCTTATACTGTTCACCCCCCCTCTCAGTATAAGCTTGTGTTCTTCAAAGTCTTCACTATAGCTAAATGTGTTAAATATTTCGCTATAGCTGTGGCTTATTAAACCTTCACTGTAGGTCAGTGACTTGCATAATTTCTTGCCCCTATAATAGACATTTGCCTCTGTGTTAGACTGCACCAGGAAGAAAGTAGGAAGTGTTAAATCTTGGTGCTATGTAGGGTCATCGGTATGTTGGGTTCTAAGGGATGTCCTATCCCTTGGGTGTTTTGCATCTGCATAGTCCACTATGGGCTTTAGGTTGGTGAAACCTATGGTGAACCAACAACCATGTCGAGTTGTCATCCACTATAGAATCTAACACCTAAGCACTTTTTCATCACTGTAGTTGGTTGTGCATGGTGTATCACCTCAAGATGCACCCTCATTACTTCTGTGCTTTGTACTTTGCGTTTCATCCCTAGATTTCTAGATTGGGTAGCAGGTTTTATTGAATGGGAGGTCATAGAGTACCAGGGAAGAAAACCTCCATCTAGTTTTAGTAATATAATGATGGGGTTTAGATTAAGGAAAGGATTTACTTTATATAGATTCATTGATTAAATAATAGATTTTAAATTAATGAAAATAAAAGGTTTCTTTTTATATGAATTTTATTAATTAAAATAGTAATCATAGATTAATGAAAAGGGAGGTTCTTTATGGATTTCATTATTTGGAATAGCGGATTTTAAATAGTGGAAAAAGAAACCTTACATGTTTTCATTTGATAGGAACTACGGGACTTTAATTAATGAAATGAATAAAAAGATTTATTTATAAGTTAAAGTAGTTGGTTTTAATGGAATAAATAAATATGAAAATGGTTTGTTTTGTGAATTAAGGGTATGGGTATTTAGTTCATGAAATGAATAAAAAGGTTTATTTATGATTTAAAGTAGTTGGATTTAATGGAATAAATAAATATGAAAATGGTTTGTTTTGTGAATTAAGGGTATGGGTCTTTAGTTCATGAAATGAAGAAAAAGGTTTATTTATGATTTAAAGTAGTTGGATTTAATAGAATAAATAAATATGAAAATGGTTTTTTTTTTGTGAATTAAGGGTATGGGTATTTAGTTCATGAAATAAATAAAAAGGTTTATTTATTGGTTAAAGTAGTTGGAATAGAATAAATAAATATGAAACTAATTTGTTTTGTGAATTAAGGGTATGGATATTTAGTTCATGAAATGAAGAAAAAGGTTTATTTATTGGTTAAAGTAGTTGGATTTAATGGAATAAACAAATATAAAAATGGGAATGATGCATCCACATTTGTGTAGTTTAATTCGTTTGATGACTAGGCTTTGCCACAAGTGCTGGAGGACAGGACACACTGCACATCGTAATGATTGAACTTCACCACTCATATTGGGTCAGAGCTCGTTGTTTTTCCCTGCTGACACATGAGCGAGAGTATTGAGTTTCATATCCCAAGGAGTCCTATGCTACACATGAGCGAGAGTATTGAGTTTCATCTCCCAAGGAGTTCTATGCTACACATAAGCGAGAGTATTGAGTTTCATCTCCCAAGGCATTCTATGCTACACATGAGCGAGAGTATTGAGTTTCATCTCCTAAGGAGTTCAACCAATTTTTTTGGACCATAATTCTCTTACTATTTCATGCTACGATGATTGGTATAAGCCCAAGGTCCAACAAAACATAAATTTCCATATCAAATCAGCAGGCATAAGAGGAAAACTAGTCGAGGATATCAGCCCAATGCCCATGTCAACCATGGTGATCACCTTTGGAAAGGAGAAAATCTTGAAGTGGCAAGGCCATCCTCTAGTTCACTTTCCATCTAGTTGATGGGTGACATGAACTAGATGTCAGACCTGGACGAAATCATTTTGTTGGCTATGTCAATGCTCTTGAGGGCTGGTAATGTTATCAATCAGATGAAGGCCTATAAATCTAGCTTATCCGAGGAGGATTCTCCCAAAGACAACGATGATGAAGACTACATCCTAGAATAATGAATTGTTATTGGATCCCTTTTTTGGACTATCCCCTTCTATCTATTGACTGTAACTTTTTGGTTCTAGTATTTGCCTATGGGCCTTATCTTCTTTCGTCCTATTGTTTTTCAGTTTCATGGCCACCATGTGTGGTCCTCTTTTTGGCTTGTCCCATTTTGGGTTGATCCCACATGGGATCCCCTTTGTGGATTGTAAAAGGTTTTGGGTCCCTTTCAAAACCCGTTATTAACAAAAATAATAATAATAAATAAATATAAAAATGGTTTGTTTTGTGAATTAAGGGTATGGGACTTTAATTCATGAAATGAAGAAAACAGTTTATTCATTGGTTAAAGTAGTTGGATTTAATGAAATAAATAAATATAAAAATGGTTTTTTTGTGAATTAAGGGTATGGGAATTTAATTCATGAAATAAAAAAAAGGTTATTTATGGATTAAAGTAGTTGGTTTTAATTTAGTAAATAATTGTGAACTTAGATTATTCGACAATTAAAGGTATGGGACTTTGATTTTTGGATAAAGGTTGAGTAATTTATTACAAGCTAGCATATGATCTTGATGCATTGTTGAATAACTCTCATAGGGAGATGAGAGGGGAAATAGAAAGAGTAGTTTCTATGATATCAACTATGCTTTAGAAAGTTGAATTGCTTGGGTTATTTGTATAGTTGCAATTTGGCAATGAAATGATTAAATGCATTTAGAAGCATGTCTATCCTGAACTATGAGTGTCTTGATCCCCTGCTATCCTCACTTGATCGATGGAAGAGCAGGAGGACCAAAGTCATGAGATGGACCAATGCACAAGTTTGCTCTCTACCTTACATCTTGCTTATTTATGCAAATAGATTAGATTTGTGGGAATATTTTGCCCATGAAATTAATGTAATGTATTATTTGAAGGTATGGGGTTTACCATACATGCTTGTGTAATAAATGAACAATATGATTGATGCACCTTGTATTCCATTAATTGAATGTAGTTGTATTTCATTCCTTTCTATTGCATGTTTATCCTTTAATTATTGCTTTATGTTTTAGTTATCCTTTGCTTGTTAATGATTCATGTTTTGTTAGATTTAGTATCTAGATATATTATTATATTCTTGTGTTAATAATTATAAAAAAAACAATAGTAAGTTCTAGGTGAACTTAGAGGATGACCTAAGGGCTTGAGACCCCCTTAGGGAGATTGGTAACTTTTGAGTGGTAATTTTACCCAATTGAAAAACCACACTTACCCTTAGGATTTTGATCACAAAACCCTCTCTTGCAAAGAAAAAAAAAACTTCTCCAAGGTTTCGCTATATAAGCATTGCACATATGTATTAGTAATCTTTGTGAATATGTGTAAAATAAGTGATAGAAATACCTTAGTGATTGCAAGTAACTGTTAACAAGGGGCCTGTGTTGGTTTATTTTATCATGATATACCAATGATTGTTCATAAAAATTAAATAAATGTAAATGTGAATTGGTCCTCATATGACCACGATGTAGAGCCTTAATTCCTTTTATCTTGAAATATTTTAAGGTAGATTTTTATCTTCTTTTGGTTAAGCAGATTTTAAACAAGTTTTATCTTGTATTAAATCCTACTTTAAGCATGCAGTAGAAGATTAAAACCTATCTTTAAATATGAACTTCAATTATGAAAGAATTTCTTTTATTGCTTTAAACATCAAGATGGAATAATACGGATGACCCACTTTGTAGCTATAGTAGCCTTTGATATAATAAATAAATTATCCCTCTTTGATGAAATTAATTTTCATAAAGAGAATAATTTATTGCTTTAAAATAACGGCCTTAAAATGTTATCATAAATTATCCCTCTTTAATGAAATCACAATTTTCATAAATAAGAACTAATTTAATGCTTTAAAACAATTGCCTTTGAGGTAGTGTATAAATTACCTCTCTTTAATAAAATAAAAAATTTCATAAAGAAAGACAAATTTATTGCTCTGAAAATGATGGCTTATGGAATGCCATATAAATCACTTCTCTTTAATGAAATTGGAATTTTCATAAAGGAAATTCCATTTATTGCTTGCGAATAAAAATGCAAAGCTGAAAAATCTGATTTACCTTCAAAATGTGAAAAATGTAAAATTTCAAAATTATAAAAATCTGCATAAAACAACAATTTTCAACAATTTTTATAAAATCGAAATGGTTTTGAAATGATTTCAAATTTGTTTTGGATGAAAGGTTGAAACTCATTCTTCACACCCATGTATTTATTTTTGTCATTTTAATTTTTTTTTATTTACTAAATATAAAATCTGGAAATGGAAATAAAATGTAGAAAATCCAGAAAATAAACTACTAGTAGTTTCCATGCTACCCTATCCTACAAAACCCAAGATGTGAGAGTTTCTGAATGTAACCCAACTTAACCGAAACTGCATTTGCACATCCCAAAATAAGCTAGGTGTGAGCTTCTAAGGAAAAGAAAATGAATTCTCTATTTCTAGGTATTCAACAATGCAATCATGAAATCCATTAAACATTGCCTATTAGATCGAAGGAAGATGAAAATTAAACCACAACATACAAAAAGGATTCTCCTCAAATTATGCTTATAAAGTGCAGAAATCCTGCAACATTTGCATTAAAACAAAAAAGAAATGTCTTTGTTACATCAGATTTCCAACATTTTTTTCCAAACAAATTCCAACATCTGGCCTCCCAAAATATCCAACTCTTACTCCTTGTTTCAATGGATTATTTAACTTTTTTCTGTGTGACCTTTCATTTTCCTCTCTATTGGCCTTTTGCTTCATTTTCCACCTTCAACCTTCGATTGGCTTTCCAACAATTTTCTCCTGCGTATGTTTTACTTCATCTTTCCTTTTACCATGTGAGTCCATTTTTTCAAAACAATTTTACAATGGGATCTAAATTTTATTTTATTCATTGTCCCCTCCTTGGAAGGTTTCGGTAATGCTTTTAAAATGTGCTTTTACCACATGCCATATGAGAGTTGCATGTCATATCATGGTCGTTACAATTCCTGCACGATTCTTGTAATCATTTGCACCTATTTTAAACCCCTCTTGTGGTAACGTCCCTACCATAATCACTGGCTCCTGCCAAGAATTTAGAAATTCCTATTAAATAAAATTTAATATCCTGGTAGCTTACATGACTCTCTCTAGGGGAACGTCCACACGTCACCAGATGTACACTTCCACCACGTAGGTCAAGGTTGGCTGCGTCATGCTAGGCACTCAGCCACATCATCGCCTAGTCATATCTTGTCCTATGTTATCATGACCACGATGTTATAGCGAAATCCAATTCCTCATCCCTATTAACATGGAGTTTGGGCATGTGTGTGGGGGCTGACCCTCTTGCTTTCTAACTAGTTAATGTGATGATGCAAGTCTAGTGACATATTCCATGATTGAAATTTTGTTCCACGTTAATACCTATCTATCTACTTTTCGATAATAACAACATTGCTTAATCATGTTTCGTTTATGCCTTCCTCTACAACTCTCACTGCCAGGTAGTGGCTATCTGTATCCTATCTCCATGCTCAACTTTAACTCTATGTATTGACTAGCTTCTTGTATCGCCACAACATCGAAGGGTGTGATTCTTCAATAGTGACTACCAGATGGAAGACCACATTCCACTACACTATTACGAACCTCTTTTGAATAACACATTAACAATACATTCTATGTACTTGTGTGACATCATGGCCATGACAAAAATAGTGTTCAATATCAACTTTTCCATTTACATCTACGTGCACTGTATATGATCTTGTTGTCTGTTATCTTATCCAATAAGGTATGTGTCATCATCAACTTATCTAATTGCATACACTTGTCTGGGCGTTGTTGTCCACTATCAAATAATTCAAAGCTCTAGTCCATCCCTTGTCTCTGCAGAATAAAATGTGGAACAAATGAAACTGTGCCCAATCCCCCATTGGAGTTAATCAGAAAAAATTCTTGGTGGTTAGAAGAGTTTTGATGGAGGGAGCCTCAATGGTAAATGACATTGTCATCACATCCTAGTTACGAATGTAATTGTCATCATGCAGGTGTTGTTCCATCCAAAACATGTGTTTGAGAACTTGGATGAAAACCACTTTGATGAGTAACCATAGATTGCTAGCTACCCACTTAATTATTCTAACATTGAAACCAACCAACTTCTATCCATCTACATTCATGGTCGTTCCCACCAAGAGGTGTGAAAATGTTGATGCTGATGAATACCATGAATACGTAGCTGCATACCCTCGACTGCATCAAGTATGTTCCCTCTAGTCAATATCCACATAAACGATAGATTTTTGGTCTACGACCTAGTCACTTGGTGATAGCTTCTTATCTTGTAGCCATGTCATCTTTAGCACATCATGCTGTTCGGCTACCAATATCATTTTGTTTTATCCCCATGGTGACGATTTTATAAAACTCAAGATTGATGGTGCTTTCACTTACCGTCACCGTGCAATTGTTCCTGTGTCTTTGTCATTATATATAGCACCCTTCGAATTTGCAATCCAGGTATATCTTTGCTTTGTGACCCAATATCTACCTCATCATCCATGTAGGGTTCACTGCTCGATGGTCCAAATGTAATATTGGAGGGGTCTATATGGTCATGGTTGCTGCATTGGACGTGGCCACGATCCAACGTCATGGGGTCCGCTCTCACACTTTGAAACTCCACCTCGCTATTTGTTCATCACCTTGAAATCCATGCTTCTATACTGTTTAGCATCCACATCAACCATAGTCAATCCACGCTGGCTCCACGTCATCCACCTATAGATATTAAATCGACCCGAATTGAAGTCGAGTCCGCCCATGTGGCTATAAAGGTGCTTGCCACATAGATCACCATGTTGATGCATCCTTATCTCCTATAACAAGAAACAACACGAATTAATCCTTGTAGGCATAGTGTAAGCGTGTTACTACAAAAAATTTGGCCTCAAATTAAATAATGTGCGTTACTAAAGCGCATCACTAGGATATAAGGAAGTCATGATGCTTTACTTGTCACCATATTATTATTTTATTTTTATTTTTACTTTATTTTATTATTTATTTTTATTTCATTTGGTTATATATATATATATATAAACTTTCATTTTATTCATTTAAATATATATAAATACAATATGTATATATATTTAATTACGAACAATGATTATTATTTAGGTTTGATTTGCTCAATTTTAAATTGCTTTCATTCAAGACCCAAACAACTCAAAACCTCATAGACTCAAGAAATCTCAAGAACTAAAACACAAGAAACAAAATTTAAAGGAAACAAACACTAGATGACCAAAAGATATTAGCAACGGACACTAACGAACAAAAACCTATTGGAAACTGAAATCCAAACACCAAGAATGAGACTTATCAAAATTATTGCTCCAAGAATGTCAGAAATATCAAAAACACCAACAAAAATGTGGGTCCCCAATTTTGGGGTACGTTGTGGAGTAGCCACAACAGTAACTAGGTTTAGAAGATCATACCAGAGTTAAGATAGCTTGTCAGAGGATAATATTGATAGCTTAACTCATAGTACATGTAGCATACCCACGCATAATATCTTGCATGGAATATGAAGATGCATGTACACCTAATTATTGAGGATGGTAAGTCTAGCTCATCAAGGTTGATGAGATGGATGTACTTATGTGCATAATATAATATATGACTACACAGATGGGACTTGCATGAGGGGAATCTTGTGTGGTATAATTCTTGAGAAACTTAGGGGTTGCAAACATTAAGTTAACCTAAGGTTGGTTCAGGTTTTATGAATCCCTCTCCTTAATCAATTTTGTTTTCTTTATATCTTGTGTGTTTTCTTATTTCTTGATTTTTGGATTGTTACAATGTCTCAATTGATATCACATTATTTAATAATATGAATAGCTTTATTATAGGATTCACATGCCGAGATTTTATCCCAGGTCTTGGAATTATTCATATTATATTTCCTCAATATTTGCATCAATGTTTGATTCACTACTTTGGTTTATCCATCAATTTGTGGTTGGAATGTAGTTTTCTGTACCACTTTCATATCTATTTTACCTTACAATGTGGTCCAAAACAAAGTATCATGAATCCTTACTAAAAAGCATGGATTTTGGATGCCTGAAGTGCACCATACATTGGATAAAAATAATAGTGTTGCATTGCTTATTTTTTGAAGATAGTTTTCTTATATAAAATCAACACACATGTTTTACTAAAATAATCTACCACCGCTAATAACAACTTTTGATGCCATTCATATATAGATTTGCATTTCTATTGTGACTTCATGAGCTAGTTGTGTGCTTTTAGTTATAATTTGTGCTTTTAGTTATAATTATATGATGCCCTCCACAAATATAGTACTCTTAATGGTTTTTGAACCAATAATTTTTATGGAAGTACCTTGTTGCTAAAAATTTACATCAAACATTTTGAGTCAAGCAATCAACACATCTCAATTGATATCACAATATTTAATGTCATGAATAGCATGATTATAGGATTCACATACCGAGATTTTATCCCAAGTCTTGAAATTCTTCATATTATATTTCCTCAACAGTTGCATCAATGTTTTGATTCACTACTTTGGTCTATCCATCAATTTATGGTTGGAATGCAGTTGTATGTCCTACTTTCATATCTATTTTACATTACAATGTGGTCCAAAACAACTCCAAGTATCATGAATCCTTACTAAAAAAACATAGATTTTGGATGCCTAAAGTGCACTATACATTGGATAAAAATAATAGTGTTGCATTGCTTCTTTGTTGAAGATAGTTTTATTATTTAAAATCAACACATATGTTTTACTAAAATAATTGACCATTGCATATAACATCTTTTGATGCCATTCATATCTAGATTTGCATTACTGTTGTGACTTCATGAGCTAGTTGTGTGCTTTCAGTTATAATTATTTGATGCCCTTCACAAATATAGTACTCTTAATGGTTTTTGAACCAATAATTTTTATGGGAGTACCATGTTGCAACAATTTAAGTCAAACAATTTTTGAGTCAAGCAATCAACATGTCTCAATTGGAGATAGTTTTCTTATATAAAATCAACACACGTTTTTTCTTATATATATATTTTAGGGTAGGACCATAAGAGGGTAGTTTTAAACCACCCTATTAGCCCTAAGAGGATGGTTATGAACCACCCTCTTAGGCCTAAGAGGTCTTAACCCTTATAGGACAGTTAATAACCACCCTCTTAGTCCTAAGATGGAGGTTCACAACCACCCTCATAGTCCTAGAGTGCAGTTTTTAACCACCCTCTTAGACCCTTATAGGGCGGTTTTTTGAGGTGGTCTTTAGCCACTGTTGTATATCACATAATTTTTACGATACCCTTATAGACGGTGACTGAATAACTACCTTTAAAAGTCTTTAAGGGCTGTTTATAAGCATTGTAAAAGCCCTTTTTTGGTGTAGTGTCAAATTTTAAATTTGAAACAGGGCCTAAGAGGTGCCAAATGAAAAAAATAAGAACCTAGAAATTGAAGCCTCAAAATAGGGACCCACAAAGACCTCCTACAGACTTGATCTAAAATTAAAACACAAGCCTAACTAGAAATGAAATAAGAAAATAGTAGGACCTAGGGAACTGCATTCCTGAAACTGAATCAGGACAGCCAAAAGGAACAAATAAAACCACCAGAATCTGAGAGAAGAGGCCCTGATAAAAAACCACGATGGCCTCTTCAAAATTGGATATGATATTGACAAATATACTCAATGGATCTACACCAAGAATTTCAAAAGGAAAATCTTGCAAACTTGTAGGAAAGTCACTAGAATTCATGTATCCGAGATTACCAAGTGTCATGAAAAAATTCTAGGTCTTTCTCGAAACCCCCAATCCAAGGATCACTTATAAAAATTGTATATTGCTCTTGTTCAATAAAAAATCCTCAAGAAGCACTGCCTGCAAGAACCTAATAGGACCCGTTAATCCTATATCTGTGGTTATATGGGATTGAAACTGACCCCACTCATATTACATCATGATCACATAGTGGTATTACAATAATTTACAATTATGCATGTATCACTTGACAAGATTTGAACTTAAGTCTCCTCCTTGAAAATTGAGGAATTTAATTGTTTGAGTTAATAGTATATGATATAAGCAAATACACAACTACAACAAAGTTTGTTATTAAAGATATTGGTATCATAATTTAACATCATATATTTGATTTTATGTTTGTATTTTTTTATCAATAATTTATGCATATTACAAATAATATATATATATATATATATATATATATATATATATATATATATATATATATATATATATATATATATATATATATATATATATATATATATATTAATTTCATTATAACAAACTCGGAAGGTGAAGATGGTGCTAGAGCACCTTTTTCATTTTTTGAAGTTTTATCAAAATGTTCCCATGTAACATGGAAACCCTCATGACATCCAGATAGTGATTAATCAACTATAACATTAGCTTGAATAGTTGTTTGAGCTTAGCTTAATGTTTTCTTATTTTTTAGATTTATGATTTCTTTCTTAGTTTTTATATCAAAAACTTTGTATAACTTTTATACTTGTTTGACATTTTACTTTTAAGAAATTATTAACCTAAAAAATGATAAAATACACATACTGATAATAAACCCTTTAACTATGTATATATATATATAATGCTTTCTAATCTAATCAAATAAAATTATTCTATAAAAACTTCGTCGTAATATATTATAAATATTAAATATTTGATATATAAAATTTTGATTTATAAAGTACTCCTCTATTTTGATATTATAGAATAACACATAAAAATAATATTTTTGTAGGAGACAACTTATATTATAACACTTAAAAGTTACCAATTTTTTATTATGAATGGCTTTTTCACAGTTATTTTTGCCACATAGAAAACTAATTTAATTATCAACTAACTTAGTTTTGGTAGAATATATTTTTTAATGGAGGAAAAGTTATTACCTTATGATAATATACCTCTATCTAGATCACTTCCATGATTCATAATATGAATCAATCTGGACTCCCTTTAATGCATAAAACAAAGAAAGGAGATGGATCATTGTCGACATAATGAGAGTGATTATTTTTGGGATATTCCTTAACCAAAAAGGAAAGATATGGGTCATAAGTATTAGTAGAATGACCTTCACATCTAGGGAGAGACACTCCTTTATATTTGGGAAGGTTGTTTGTTTCCATTGTTTTCAATCCTCACCTTAAGCAAAGAATAGAATTGAGGAGAGAAGACTTATAAGAGAGCACCAAAATAGGTAGGTGGGATCTTCATGTCTTAGATTTCAACCTATAAATATGGTTCTTCCTAATGCCTTGCTCTACAAAATCCATGAAGATTGAGAAGAAGATGATCACACTAGTATTGTGATGTCATGCAACAACAAAGTGTTTTATATAAGCCTCACATAATCCCTCTCACTCCAGCTGGGTCATCAAGGTAGTCGAACCTTGACTACCTATAGGTCTCTATAACCTCTCGACCCATAATGAGTCATGCTCAATATACAACACATATTACTCTACTACGATATTGTCCCTCTATTCCTCCCAACTCTACCATCACTACCTATTTATCATTTAATGACTCTACTTGGTGGTATGTGCTATGTCCACCACTATCCATTACCTATATAGGATGTAAACCTACTCTCTCAAGGCGATGATCTACTCCTATGGGTCCTCCTCATCTACCCCATTGCCCCAAAAACTCCTCAAATGTATCTTTGTACTGTTAGTGGATCCTTGCGATGATCCTACCACATCCCTCTCCACTTTGTAATGCACTTGTCATTGTGCTTGATCCTCCATTATGCTAGCCTCTACCTCTTCTCTAGCTACTACACTTCCTTAAAATTATCGGGCTATTAACCAGGTATCATACTCTAGTGTGGTTCTAGGATCCTCAATGTTAGCATTAATTTATGTCTCATCATTCAAAGGCTCAACTCATAGCCATGCTAGTTGGGTATCGCTATCCCTACACATGTATACCACTACATCCTCGGGAACACCCTACCTAACTCTGAACTGATGAGTCACTTGTGAGTATTGAAAGTACTCATGCTTTATCCCATATTGCCTAGTAAGCCACCTATACCATCACACTCACCTCAAGTGCTGAATATCCTTAGTTTAGGTTTATCCTCCATACCATGGTCTTCATATGACATATCCTGGCTACAGTCCAACCCATGTGTCTGCATAGTGCTACAAAATACCCTAAAATGGGTGGTTCTTGTCTCACTCTCAGTCATGGCCCCACCTCATAGCATATATAAAATTTATATCTATGATATCCTTCTGTGCCTCCCAGGGCAACCCAACTGGCTTATCCATCCAAAAGTGCTCTCATCCCCATATCTACAGGAGGAAGATGCACCCTAAACCTAGTCAACCCTAATGGAGGATCTCATACAACTCCTTGTAAAGTTGTGTAAGTAGAGTGGAGCCCCATGCCATAACATTAGGCTCCTCCACTAAGTCCATAACAAGACCTAGAAGATTTTGGGGGAACCTCGTACCTGAATAATTTGGAAAAATAAAGTTAGATATAAATAACATAAGCACTGCCTATCTAGCTATTAGTAGCCTGATAGAAAATCTAGTGCTAACTCTCACCCCACCACTATTAGTATCATAGTTTGATATGGACCTCCCTCTCACCTGTCATAGCGATAATAATCGACTCTCCCTCTATAAGGACCAATAAAATATGATAGATATCCTTCGATGTCACAATGATATCTCCTGTGGGTATGTCATATGTATTAGTCTAACTATCCCGTTGATCTATCAGGGCTATCAAATAGGCCTGACCTACGTGAACCAACTCCAGTCAAATTGTGTGTTGAAGGCTGATGTCCTTTAGCCACACCCAATAATCACAAAATAAGGCATCATGAGAATTCTTAAATGTGTTTATTAATCGATGCCAGGATCTAACAAGCTACCACAACAAATTAAAAAAATCCAAAGACCAAACTCGTCTCACATTGAGATGATGACCAAATACAGTCTTCTCAAGTCGAGATGGTTCCATACAAAATCATCTTGAGTTAATACGATCACCAAAAAATACCATCTTGAGTCAATATGACCATAAAAAAGAGTTGTCTCAACCTAAGAAAACCTCCAATTCACACAAAATAAAGCAAAAAAACAAACAAACAAACAACAAAGAATGAAAGAGGAGAGAAGTAAAAAAAATAAATACTATCTACCAATCCCATCACCCATATTTTTCATTTCACCTAATACTACCCCATTTCATCCATACCACCCATTCATTTCCTTTTAATTTTAGTTTGGTTTATTTCATTAATAAAATAAAAGTTACGATTTTCATCCTTACCTTTCTCGCACCGGCTTCACCGCTCATTGATGTGCCCGATGGGTCCATTGTGTTGGTCAAATTGTATCTTGGTAACACTTCATTATAAAAAATATGCTCTCCTCCTTGTCTCACTCTTCTCTCATCTCATGTGGTGAAAATGACCCTTTTCCCATGATTTCCACTATTTATAGTTTTTTATAGGTGAGACCATCCAGGACGATCATGCAGTGTGATGAGACCGTTTAGGATGATCTTGTTTTTGAAAAAAAAATAAAATATAAAATTACATTAAAAGAAACCATATCATGTCGAGATAGTCTCAGAATTTCATTTTTTCCTAGGGAAACCATATTAAAAATCCCAATTTTGTTAAGCATTGCATCACTATCATAATTTCACATCTCCTCCCATCGACTCATCGCTTGAGGGGTAATCAATAATTGTAAAATTTGTATCTCAAAATCAAGTCAATAATCAAACACTCAAAAGTGAAATTGTGTTTGTCCAAGAATCATTTCCAAAAACTATCATAAACCCTCTTTATTGAGGTAAAAGAAAAAATTTGGATCAAACAAACACTTGGTATACCTAAAGCCTAAATCCTATAGACTAATAATGTCTACCTACAACTAAAAGGTTACCAAGATCAAATCTAGTATGTCAATATTTTGGAAGCAATGATTTAATGATGGGCACCCTTTCCATGCTTGGGGTATCTTACATTGAATTTTCATAAATTAACATCATCCATCACCAACTCAACCATTTTAGATCATCTATTTTTGCTCTGTATTGTGCTTTCGCACAAAGAATCCCAAAAAGGGGTATCTGTAGACACCTTGATCAGACGACGGATTTTAGGTGGGTATTTTTACCTTAAATTGTAATGCTTTTATAAGAAGATGATGTATGGTAATTGTAATGTATTGTAATGCATGGTGTGCATAATTGTAATTAGTAGTGATAGAAAAAATATGAAGTTACAGCGGATCTATTGTAGGTTGTATCCCTTCAAATTTTTTGGATGGAATAATAAGACCTAGTTATTTTCTCCATGGATGTAGTCCATATTAGGTGAACCATGTAAATATGTGTCTCTTATTGTGCTTTATTTTCTACAATTTATTTCCATGTTTATTTATTGCTCATATTTTATTTATTATTTAATCCTAACTCGTATCAGAGCCTAGGGTTTGAAAAATACACTTGAAAGGAAGATTTCTTGGTTTGAGTGGGAGTAATGGCAAAAGTAGGTAAGTTTAGGTTGAGAATTTTAATGACCAAAATTACTAGCTATGGAAGAAGCAAATTGAGGACTATCTATATTAGAAGGATCTTCACCCACCATTAGGTGGAATAGCAAAGAAACCAATAAAATTATCAAATGAAGAATGAGAATTTTTTAATAGAAATTTATTAGAAACAATACAACTGTACCTGGAAGCATCAATGTCCTTCAACATTTCAAAGAAAAATATAATTAAATATCTAATGAAGGCACTAGTTAAACTATATGAAAAACCCTAAGCTTCAAACAAGGTATTTCTTATAAAGTGTTTATTTAATATGAAAATATCATAAGGTAGGTCTGTTACTGATCATTTGAATGAGTTTAACATGATCACAAATTAGTTAGGCTTTGTAGGAGTAAACTTTGATGATGAGGTTATGGCTCTTTTGATCTTGTGCTCATTTCTAAAAATTTGGAATGGTTTGGTCATATATGTGAGTAATTTTATCTTTGGTTCAAATACTTTAAAGTTTGATGATGTTATTGGTTTTATCCTTAGCAAGGAAATGCGATGAAAAAGTATAGGTGAGACATCAGGTAATGCTTTAATTGTAGAGAAACGGGGAAGACAAAGGGAGAGATGAAAGATTCTAGGGAATCATGGAAATTCAAAGAAAGGTAGATCCAAATATAGAGGGAAGCAACTGGAATACTGGAATTATGGGAAGAAAGGACACCTAAAAAGAGATTGTTGGTCTCGAAAAAAAAAGAGAGATGAAAAGCAGGATAATAATCAAGAATGGGACTACGCCTTCCTTTCATACAACCACAACATCGCGGGGTTGTTCGTCAACCATATCCATCATGTGAGTTAAAAATAGCAAGGTTCATTTAACACTTAGCTATGACAAGATTAAGACAAGATCAAAAGCACACAAGCATACAACACACACAACACGAAGGCAAACTCAACCATGGCAGAAAATAGTCATTTGGTATTCATCATAACATTGGTTACAATAAGATTTTAGAAGGTGATGTGTTACAAGATGCTTTAATTCTTTTATTAGATAATATTAATGTTTATTGGGTGCTAGACTCAGGGGCTTTATATCATGCCACACTCCATAGGAAATATTTTCTAGACTATGTTCAAGGTAATTTTGGACAAGTTTATTTGGATGATGATCAACCATGTAAAATTGTTGGATGGGTAGGATAGATATTAAATTACCAAATGGAAATCAATGGTTGCTAAAAGAGGTAAGGAATATTCCTGATTTGAGAAGAAATCTAATTTCAATAGGGTAGTTGGACAACAAAGGTTTCATATTTATATTCTTAGAAACTTCATGAAATATTACTAAAATATCATTGATATTAGCAAAAGGAAATAAGGAAGGTACATTGTATGTATGTACTATTAAAACTAACATTTCTATTACTTTAGCTTCTGCAGGAGCGGATAAAACTTTGTGGCATCATAGGCTTGGGCACATGAGTGAGAAAGAGATGTCGATTCTCCACTTAAGAAATTTTTTTCTAGGTTTGAAGTAGATTGATTTGGATTTTTGTGAACACTGTGTTTATGGAAAATAGAAAAGAGTCAGATTTCTTAGATTTGGGAAGGAAAATAAGAGTGAAAATGTAGATCTTGTGTATACAGATGTATGGATACCAACTCAAGTATTATATTTTGGTGGTTCTCAATATTATGTTACTTTTATTGATGATGCAAGTAGAAAAACTTAGGTTTATTGTATACAAAGAAAATTTGATATATTTGATATTTTTAAGAAATGAAAAGCTTTTGTTGATAATGAGATAAGAAATAAGTTGAAGTGTCTCAAATTAGATAATGGAGGAAAATATTATAGCAAGGAGTTTGATAGTTACTATTCATACCATGTAATTCATAGAGTGAAGATGGTTCTAAGAACACCACAAGAAAATGGTGTGTCAAAAAGGATGAACAAGACAATCATGGAATGTTCTAGGTGTATAAGATTACATGCAGGATTACCTTTATATTTTTGGGTAAATTCTATGCATACTATTGTTTACTTGATAACTAGAGGACATTCAAATTTCCTAGATGGTGGTATTCCAGAAAAGGTTTGGACAGATAAACCCGTTAACTACTCATTTATGAAGACTTTCGGTTGTTAAGCATTTGTTTATATTTATGAAGAAAATAGAACAAAACTTGAGGTAAAATCTAAGAAGTGTACTTTCATTGGATATGGAATTAATGATTTTGAATATCACTTTTGGGATTATGAAAATAAAAAAATTATTAGCAGTAGAGATGTGGTATTCAATGAGAATGTTATTTATAAAGATAATTTATAGAGAAATAAATAGGAAAAGGTAAACATAGAATACACAATGCTTGATGAAATCATAGAAAATGAAACTCCAAAGGTGTTAGAAAATCAAAATATTCAACAACAACAACAACAACAAGCACCTCAAACTCCTGCAAGTGTTGTTAGAAGATCTACCAAGTTAAGTAGACCCCCTGATCATTACTCTCCTTCATTGTATTATGTATTATTGATTGATTTTAGTGAACTAGAAATATATGAAGAAGCAATGTAGGTAGAAACCAAAACGAAGTGGGAGCAAGGCTTGGAAGAGGATATGGACTCTTTGGTACATAACCAGACTTGGCATTTGGTTTGATTGCCTACAAGAAAAAGAACATTGCAGAATAAATGGGTTTACAAGGTGAAGGAAAAATATGGAGGTAAAAAGAGGTACAAGGCTAGACATGTTTTAAAGGGGTTTGCACAGAAGAAAGGTATATATTATGATGAAATTTTTCTCCTATTGTTAAAATGAATTCAATTAGAACTATTTAAGCCTAGTGGTTGCATATTGAATAGTTAGATGTAAAAACAATTTTTCTCCATGGGTATTTGAATGAAGAGATCTATGTTTAGCATCCATAGGGGTACGAGGTCAAAGGGAAGGAGTAATTAGTATGCAGGTTGAAAAAGAGCTTGTATGACCTGAAGCAAGCTCCAAGGTAGTGATATCAAAATTTTGACAGGTTTATGAAAAAATAAGGATATAGTATATGTTATTTTAACAATTATATTTATTTTAATATATTAGATAATGGTAACTATATTATATTATTATTGTATGTAGATGACATGCTTGTTGTAGGGTCTAACATGCAAGATATAAATGTACTCAAAATAAAATTAGCAAGTTCATTTGCAATGAAGGATTTGGGTGTTGTAAAGAAAATCCTTGGTATGAGAATAACAAGAGATAGGAAAAATCATAAATTAACATTGTCTCAAGGTGAGTACATTGAGAAGGTGTTGAAAATATTTAATATGTAGGATGCAAAACCTGTTAATACACCTTTGGCCAATCATTTACAACTGACCAAAGATATGTGTCATAAGATACAAGAGGAGATAGACAACATGTCCAAGGTTCCTTATTCATTGGTAGTTAGTATTGTGATGTATGCGATGGTGTGCACAATATCAGATATAGCACATGCACTAGGAGTTGTGAGCAGGTTTATGAACAAATCAAGAAAAAAGAATTAGAATGCAGTGAAGTGGATTCTTAGGTATTTGAGAGGTACTGTCACTCAGACATTATGTTATGGAGGTTCTAGCACTATTTTACAAGGATATGATTATGCAAACATGGCAGGTGATATAGATAGCAAAAGGATCACCACAGGATATGTATTTACTGTAGGTGGAACTATAGTAAGTTATATTTCAAAATTACAAAAGGTTGTTACACTTTTAACAATTAAATAAGAGTATGTTGATGTCACAAAGGCCAGTAAAGAGATGATTTGGTTACAAAGGTTTATGGAGGAATTGGGAAATAAGTAGGAGAATAGTAGGTTTTATAGTGATAGCCAGAGTACCATTCATATTTCAAAGAACTCAAACTTCCTTTACAAGACTAAACATATAAAAAACAAGTAACATTTCATACGATCAGTTTTAGAAGATGGACAATTGAAGCTAAAAAAGATACACACTAGCCAGAATCCTATAGATATGTTAACAAATACAGCAACCAAGGAGAAATTTATCTCTTACTCACTTTTAGTTGGTCTTCAAGCATGACATTAAAGGTGAGAAAATTTCCAAGTCTAAGGTTCAAGCATAGTCTAGCAGGTACAGTAGCGGTGGAGTTATTGTGATCAGTGTCCAAGTGGGACATTGTTGGTTGTGGAGCCTAATTCTCTCTATCTAATTTAGAGGTCTTATTTTCAGCCACACTTGGATCCACTCCATGAAGGGGGGGTGTAGGAGGGCAACCCTTCTCTTGTGTCATCGGAGTCCAAGGGGGGTGACAAAAACCATTTAGCCCCTCCTTAGCGGGGTTTTGGGGGCAACACCCATGAAACCAAAAATAGATGTGTTTTTCTCTATGTAAATCTAGACCATTTATTATTAGGTCACATATCAGACGATGGATTTTAGATGGGCATTTTTGCCCTAAATTGTAATGTGCTTTTATAAAAGAATGATGTATGGTGGTTGTAATGTATTGTAATATGTGGTGTACGTAATTGTGATTAACGGTAATATAAAAGAAGAGGAAGTTACAATATATTTGTTGTAGGTTGTATCCCTTTAATTTTTTTGGATGGAATAATAAGGCTTGGTTATTTTATCCATGGATGCAGCCCATATTGGGTGATTCACATAAATATGTCTCTTATTGTGCTTTATTTTCTATGATTTATTTTTGTGTTTATTTATTGCTCATGTTTTATTAATTATTTAATCATAACATGATTCAATGATGTGCACCTTTTCCATGCTTGGGACATCTCATATTGAATTTTCATCAATTAACAACATCCATCACTAACTCAACCATTTTAGATCATCTATTTTTGCTCTACATTGTGCTTTCACACAAAGTATCCCAAAAGGAGTATTTGTAGACACCTAAAATATGTCATTGCAAGGAGACTCCCAAAATACCTCCTTTCTAACTCACACAATCCATATTGGGTAGCCTTAGGGTTAATCCAATAATTTTCTCTAGTAGTAGGAAACATTCCCCATGGGAAGCCTGATCGTATCGACCTGAGATGATCTCAAGATTGAGACCATATCGACTCAAGATGATCATGTAAGCCAAAAATAAAAAATAACTGGCAATAAAACTTCCTGACAGCATGGTGCCTAAAATTGCCTTAGTACCAAATACCCTCTAGATGATAGTTTCACCTACCACCTATAATAACTACCACCTATAATAATTTGGTGGAAACCAATTAGGCTACCCCTAATTGGCACTTTTCACTCTCCATGCATTGCCTCGAAGACTATAAAATGGTGCCATCCCTCCTTTGTTTTGGATCCCAAATTTTTGAATTTGTGTAATGAAGTGCTGCCAAAATAATCTGCCAGGTTCTCTCACTACCAAAATTGACGATGTTGGATTACCACTTTGGATTTGAATCCACCTTCCTCTCCCTCGAACGATTGCTTGCATTACTTTGGTGATCATCCTCACCCCTTTACTCACTCTTACGCTTCTAAATATTTGACAAAAATGATACCTTGTGCCACCAAAATATAATCCAAACCTAGTTACATCGAGGCACAAACCTACAATAATGATCGTCTCACCCTAATATGGTCTACAAATAGAAACCATCTTGACCTAATATGGTCATGGTCAGGTGATCAATTTTTAGTATTTTATTGCATGTTAACTTAGGTCTTAAATTTACAAGTTGCATGATAGCTTATATCCTTCTCATTTCATGCATAGTATCACTTTCTATTTCATTTACATTTTCATATTCAATATCGGTTCCACCTTCGGTGGATCCTGCACATGCTATTAATCTACTTTTGTTTTCATTGTGTGTAGGTTACAAGTTTCAAAGACAATGAAAGACTTAGGATATGACTCTTGCATGGTAGTTGCAGGAAAACCCGCTCTCCAAACATTGTGTTGGAATGAGAATATTCATATTGCACTCGAGAAAACTATTTTTTATGAAAAGGAGAATAATATCCCTCATTTTACCTATTGTATCATCAGTGAAATCCCCTCGAGGAGATCCTCTTGTAACATTTTTAAAGATCGATACAAAAATATTCATTTTATTGATTCAAGCATTGTGTTTCATTTTATTTTGTATGGTGTAAATTTTCATCCTTCACTATCCTAGATAATTAATTTTATATTGCCACATCTACCTTAATAATTCTCCTATAAAATAATCTAAGCCCTCATACTTGTGAAAAGATATGGATCCTAGATAATAGTGTGTTTTCTAGGAAAATTTTGTAAAAATTCTCTTTGGCAAATCATTGCTATAAAACCACTTGTTGAGGCTCATAAACATAACTTAATATCACTTGGAATCTTATGAAACTAGTGGCTATTTTGTAGTTTAAAAATGATTAAAATTATTTTTATAGAGAATTTATCCATTCAAATAAATAAATATTTTTTAAGGAGCTAAAGTAGGTATGTGATATGAATATTATTTATCATTCATTTTGTATGCATTTGTCTAATGAAGCATAATTTTTAGACTTGAGATAGAGAAGAACCATAATCTAAAGGAAGAGATACATTCTTTGAAGAATATTTCTAAAGGAACTACCACCAATGAATCTCATATGAATGAATTGGCTTCAAGGGGTTCACTATAGAAGAGAGATACCAACTCTAAAAAGAATAAATAAAATTGAAAGAGAAAATTTGGGAGCTCCTAACTAGGGAATTTGATGATCAAGCACTTTAGATAGTGGAGGGAGTTATGATTCATTTCAATTGCCTAGATCAAGATGTAGTGAAGATAAATTTGTGGGTGTATGGACAAGGCCTAGTGAAGAGAGAAGAGGGATGCATATGGAGAGGATTTTTTGAATATAAGAACATGTAGCAATTTTGTATTCATGATCTAAATTCATATTTTTAATCCATTGTCATTAGATATAGTGGGTTGATTTCTTTTTGGGCATAATTGTTTCATCATGTTGTCTTCTATATGTTGAATTTGAGAGAAATATGGTCAATATATGCTTTTATTATGTTTCACAATGGCTTATTTACAATAAATTACATTTAGTTTCTAGTTAGGTGGTTTTACTTATCTAAATCAATTGATATTGTATTAGTCAAGAATAACTTATCTTTATGTAAATTTACTTGGTTTTATAAGAACTTAACTTTTATTTAAGCTATCTTAGAAAAAACCTTCAGTTAAGAGGAGATGTGTCTCCTATTTTGAAGCATTGACATTGAATAGTTATGAAAATCCTTTGAGGTTTTGACTAATACACACCATATCTCTTCCATATGAATGGTTGGACTAGGGTTACATCACAAACATCCAAGAGTACAACATCACACAAAATTTCATATTTAAGAATCTAAGCAAAAAATAAACATGACATAGCAACACTAAAGATTAATATATTTAGGTTCTAATTCACTAGATCAAACTAAGCATAAATGAAGATCCTACTACTTTAATAAATTTATAAATATTCACAAGATACAAAAATTAAAAATAATGTATGTTAGAAATGGAAAGAAAATTCATGGTAAAATGTTCATTCCTTAAAGCTAAGAAGTAGCAAATTCTTTATATTTCAATAGAAATCAGATTATTTCATCTCTCACTATCAATAATAAAATGCAATGACTTAATCTTGACCCACATTTGTTAGTTAAATAGATATTCCTCCTCTCATGTGGTGGTAATGGTCACATTTTTTTCAACTTCTATAATCTACCTCCCTCTATCCTTAGCATGTGGAGGTGTAGGTTATAATATAGTGGATGCCTATGGTTGCATATCATATTGAATTGCATGAAACTTGTCCCTTGTCAATTTCTCATATGATAGTTACACCATTTGCTAGTCTTGGTCTTCTAGATTTTCTTTTCATGGTTCTTTTCTACTTCTAATCCTAGTTCCAATGTTGATTATCATTGCCTTGATTCTTTGGATTGTTGCTCTTACCTTTCTTGGGATTGTACTTGGTATTTTGGTTCTTGTTGCTTCTTTTCTATTTCTATTTTTATACTTTTTTCCAATGTGACAATAAATTTGTATACCTATCCCAAGATCTTTAATTTGAAGAAGTCCATGTCCTCTTGAACGTGCCATTGTGGCACTTGATAGTTATTGAGGATTTGATACCTTTCATTATCTTGAATAAATAGTTTTGTTGACATGGATTTGAAAGCATCAATATAATCTTAAGCATACTAGTATTTACCTTGTTATAGTTGTTTGCATTGCACATATTATTCATCATAGGCTCTCATCAAACAATAATCTTCCTTAATGGCCACTATAAAATCATCCCATGTGAACCTTGCTTCAAATTTATTATCTTCCTTGACCCTATTACTACATGCCTATATATCCATATTTGTATGATGGGTATGATAGGTATGATTTCTAAATGCAACAAAATGAGGTTATATAGCTTTTATTTAGAGGCACATACCCTTATCAATGCCAAGAACTAATATTTATGGATTTGAGAAGCATCCTTGCTATGTCCCAAGTTGAATGTTGAATTGTACTAAGATAAGTCTATGGAAGTTGCCTAACAAGAGAAACCTCTTTGTCTAATATGCATAACTTTCAATCCTAAGAATCATGCCATATCATACATAAGTTACTACTAATGCAATGTAACAATCAATTTTTAGCATTGCATGTTGGAGAATAAGCACATTAATGAATTATAACTTAGCAAGATAATCATACTAAATAACATCATTTTTTGAAGCATATAAAGCATGATCATTGAGATTTCTACAAGTAGTGAGAAGATAAACTTATGATAACATGAGAAAACCCTTTGAGGTTTTGAATCATACACACCATGTCTCTTCCATATGAATGGTTGGCCTAGGGTTACATCACAAACATCCAATACCAAAATATCACACAAAGCTTCATATACAAGGGTTTAAGTAAGAAAGAAGCATGACATAACAACACTCAATATTAATATATTTAGGTTTAAATTAACTATATCACACTAAGTATAGGTGAATATCCTACTAATTTAATAAATCTATAACCATTCACAAGATACAAAAAATAAAAATAACATATGTTAGAAATGGAAAGAAAAATCATGAA
Organism: Wollemia nobilis; assembly: GCA_028583015.1. Taxonomy (NCBI): domain Eukaryota; kingdom Viridiplantae; phylum Streptophyta; class Pinopsida; order Araucariales; family Araucariaceae; genus Wollemia; species Wollemia nobilis. The sequence continues at coordinate 5,377,594 of JAQPPZ010016858.1, read as the reverse complement.
AAAAATTTAATTCCTTAAAGATAAGAAGTAACAAATCCTTTATATTTTAATAGAAATCAGATTCTTTCAACTCTCACTATCAATAATAAAATGCAATCACTTACCCTTGATCCACATTTGTGAGTGAAATAGATATTCCTTCTCTTGTGTGGTGGTAATGGTCACACTTGTTTCAACTTTTGCAATCTACTTCCCTCTATCCTTAGCATGTGGAGGTGTAGGCTATAATATAGTGGATGTAGAGGGTTGCATATCATATTGAATTACATGACACTTATCCCTTGTCAATTTATCATATGATAGTTGCACCATTTGCTAGTCTTGGTCTTCTAGGGATTCTTTTCATGGATTTATTTTCTACTTTTGATTCTAGTTTCAAGGTTGATTATCATTGTCTTGGTTCTTTGGATTGTTACTCTTACCTTTCTTGGGATGGTACTTGGTGTCATGGTTCTTGTTATTTATTCCTTTTCTATTTCTATTTTTGTACTTTTGCCTAATGTGACAACAAATTTGTATGCCTATCCCAAGGTCTTTAATTTGAAGAATTCCATGTCCTCTCGAATGTACCAATATGAAACTTGATAGTTATTGAGGATTTGATACCTTTCATTATCTTGAATAAATATTTTTATTGACAAGGAATTGAAAGCATCAATATAATCTTAAGTAGACTAGTCTTTACCTTGTTGTAGTTGTTTGCATCACACATACTATTCATCATAGGCTCTCATCAAACAATAATATTCCTTTATGGCCTCTATAAAAGCATCCCTTGTGAACCCTACTTCATCTTTATTCTCCTCCTTGACCCTATTACTACATGCTTATATATCCACAATTGTATGATGGGTATGATTTCTAACTACTATGAAAAAGGTTCTATAGCTTTTATCTTGAGGCACACACCCTTATCAATTCCAAGGACTAAGGTTTATGGATTTATGAAGCATCCTTGCTATGCCCCAAGTTGAACTTTGGATTATACTAAGATAAGTCTATTCAAGTCACCAAACAAGAGAAATATCTTTATCTAATTGATAAATTTCAATACTAAGAATGATGCCATCAGGCAGCGCAATTGGGGAAGAAGAATTGAGCAAGATAATCATACTAAATAACATCATTTTTTGAAGCATATAAAGCATGATCAACATCTATAGAGTCATTGAGATTGATACAAGTAGTGAGAATCCAACCTTATGATAACATGAGAAAACCATTTGAGGTTTTGACTCATACACACCATGTCTCTTCCATATGAATGGTTGGTCTAAGGTTACATCACAAACATCCAAGGGCACAACATCACACAAAAATTCATATTTAAGGGTTTAAGCAAGAAAGAAGCATGTCATAGCAACACTCAAGATTAATATATTTAGGTTCTAATTCACTAGATCACACTAAGCACAGGTGAGGATCCTACTACTGTAATAAATCTATAAACATTCACAAGATACAAAAAATAAAAATAACATATGTTAGAAATGGAAAGAAAATTCATGGCAAAATTTTCATTCTTTAAAGCTAAGAAGTAGAAAATATTTTATATTTTAATAGAAATCATATTCTTTCAACTCTCACTATCAATAATAAAATACAATGACTTACTCTTGACCCACATTTGTAAGTGAAATAGGCATTCCTCCTCTTGTGTGGTGTTAATGGTCACATTTATTTCAACTTCTATAATCTACTCCCCTCTATCCTTAGCATGTGGAGGTGTAGGCTATAATATAGTGGATGTAGATGGTTGCATATCATATTGAATTGCTTGACACTTATCCCTTGTTAATTTCTCATGATAATTGCACCATTTGCTAGTCTTGGTCTTCTAGGGATTCTTTTCTTAGAGTATTTTTCTACTTCTAATTCTAATTTCAAGGCTGATTATCATTTTATTGATTCTTTGGATTGTTACTCATGTCTCTTGGGATGGTACTTGGTGTTTTGGTTCTTGTTATTTTCTCCTTTTCTGTTTCTATTTTTTTATTGTTGTCCAATATGACAACAAAATTGTATGCCTATCCCAAGGTATTTCGTTTGAATATTTGCATGTCCTCTCAAATGTACCATTGTGGCACTTGATAGGTTTTGAGAATTTGATGCATTTTATTATCTTGAATAAATAGTTTTGTTGACATGGAATTGAAAGCATCTATATAATCTTGAATGGGTTAGTCTTTACCTTGATGTAGTTGCTTCTCTTACACATACCGTTCATCATAGGCTCTCATCAAACAATAATATTCCTTTATGGCCTTTATGAAAACATCCCATGTGAACCCTACTTTATTTTTATTCTCTTCCTTGACCCTATTACTATATGATTATATATCCACATTTGTATGATGGGGATGATTTTTAACTACTATGAAAAAGGTTCTATAACTTGTTATCTTGAGGCATGCACCCTTATTGATGATAAGAACTAAGGCTTGTAGATTTAAGAATCATCCTTGCTATGTACCAAGTTGAATGTTGGATTTTACCAAGACAAGTCTATTGAAGTCACCTAACAAGAGAAACATCTTTGTCTAATATGAATAACTTTCAATCCCAAGAGTCTTGCCATATCATACATAAGTTACCACTAATGCAATGTGACAATCAAATTTTAATATTTCATGTTGAAAAATAGGAACAACAATGAGTTATTATTGAGCATGATAAGCATACAAAATAACAATATTTTTTGAAGGATATAAAGCATGATCAACATCTATAGAGTCATTGACATTGATAAAAGAAGTAAGAAGCCATCCTTATGACAACATGAGAAAATAAATAAAATGAAAAAATACATGTCAAGGTAATGGATTGTGTTCTACCTTTTTTATATTTCATCCACAAAGATAGTGGACAATTTCTTTGAGTCAATTACTACTAGAAAAATACATTTTGTGACATCAACAATTATATTGATTGAGAACTATTAACATGAATAATAGCAAAGAGGATACAAAACAAGAAGAAACAAATAAACAAAATAACATAGAAATAAAAGAATAAAAATTCTAATCATAATTGTACCCTCATGAAAACATGGACCTCACATATTGAGACAATGATATTTTCACATTGTCAAAGTTAGAATCATAATCAAGTTCCATAGAATTATATGAGTCAGCAAAAAATTTTATAGAGCTAAAATGCCTCAATAATTTTGGTTTATAGTGTAAAATCCTTTCTTCTTGCCACCATCACTTGACCCAATACCATTTTTCTAACTAAGAAATACAAAAAAAATTAAAATTATTACTTATCATTTCTTACTAAATTAAAACTTTAATAAATAATAAAACCTAAAATTCCTACTCTTATTGTTATAATTTTTTTATTAAATAATATATCTATTAATTTGATTATAATTTAACACCTATAATTTTAGATTATTATTTATTTTAAAAAATAAAATATTTGATTTTTTTATTGAATAAATATTTCTTATATATATACATATTCGCCCTAAGAATTGAACCCAGGTCACATCATTGATAATACAAGTAACTTCCTTAACGGCCTTGCCAGGCACGGAGTGACTATGGCAAATAATAATTTTTAAGTTTCTATTTAATATTTTCTAAAATTAATTACCTGACATTGAAACAGCTTTATTGATTAATATTTTTTAAATATTATATGGGATAGAAATTAAATTTCCTATAGCCATTTTACTTTTATTATATTGTATGATGACGATGTTATCGTAATATTTTAACAAATCTTATAGATATAGCAAATAATTAATTGATAAAATTAATATTTAGATTTTTTAATTGGAAGCTTATGTATTTAACTACTTGAACATCATGACAAAACATTGTTAATAATAAAATATTTTTTATTGTTGGATGAGTTTATTGAGTTTATCGAAATTGAGTGATTGTGCAAGGGTTTCATATGTGTTGAGTGCAAGCGGCTCCAGAGGTTGGTTTTTAGGGCTTTCGATCCTTAGCGATCAACATTTTTGTGGTTTTTACTAAAGATTTTAGAGGGATATATTGGAGGGGACTCAAGATGGGTTAGAAATATGTCTTTCAACAGATCTTCATGCTGCGAACTTGATTGACAACAACTTGCGATTTGCTGCACAAAAAAAAAGTGTAAATCATACATTTTCTCGATGTCCAAGGCATGTATTAAAGAGATCTCGAAACAAGTTTCAAGCAACTGATCAAAAACTGGTTCAGATCTCAAGCAAATCCATCGCTATGGAACATCCCCAAAACAAATCCATTGTGGAAACCCCTTTCAAGGGCAAAGATTTCAAAGACTCGATCCCAAAATTGAACTTTAGAGATGTCCTTCGTGGTGGAAAGTCTTAGCCTAATGCTAACATTAATCTTAGGGCTTCTTGTAAACCTCTAAGGATTCCTAAGATTGATCCTAGGAAAACTGAGTCATGATGTCTTAAGGCAGTTGATGGAACTATGATTCTTAAGCTATATATGAGTGTCACTCAAATTAGCAAAGAAAGTCTAGAAAAAAGATAAATAATTTATCATTTTTTGGGTTTTTGTTCGAGTCCATATGTCTTCAAAGTTTTTGCAAAAAACTAGAAACCAAAAGGTGAGTTACAAATCTCTATTTATCCAAATTGTTATTTTCTTGTTTTATTTGCTAATAATGAAGATAGAGAGAAAACATTTCAAGGGGGTCCCTGGTTCTTTGGAAGGGCAGGGCTTTTTATGAAGCTTTGGCATACTACATTTAAAATTGAAGAAGAGATGCCTTCTACAGGTCCTATGTGGGTTAGACTCTTTGGCCTCCCAATTGAATTTTGGAATCCAATAATTTTTTCTTCAACTGGAAACTCTTTGGAAAATTTTATGATGACTATTGATTGTACTTAAAATCTAAACATATTATTTATTCTCGGATCTACGTTTTAATGGATTTTGACAAACATCTACCTAAAAAGATCTCATTACAATTTGGATAGGACACTTGGGAGCAAGTGGTGGACTATGAGAAGATTCATTTTCATTGCAAAATTTACCATGAATATGGTCGTTTGGCTAGTGTTTGTCCAAATAAAATTCTAGATCAAAAGAAAGAGGATACAAATTTGGCAGGTTTCCAAATGCCCAAGAAGAACACACAAAAAAACCAGTTATGAAAGATCAATTGAAGTTATCAACTAATATTTTTGAAATTCTTTCCACAAATGATGTCCTAGGTGAGGAAGAGAAAATAATGGAGATATAAATCTTAAAAACTTAAAGATGTAGGGAAGGACTCAGAGACAAACCAACAAATGTAAGGTTTTCAACATGAAAAAAAGGAGGAAATATACACAAGAAAAACAATACTTTAAATATTGAGACTTCAAATAATACAGGTCCTAAGATAGACTCTATTGAACCTTCTAGTCACACTTTAGATTTGTACATGCATTCTTCGAGGTTAGAATCCATCCCAGGTTCAATTGAGGTTAGTCAAGAAATAGGAAAAAAAACTAAAAATGGATTTCAACCAAAAGGCAGGTTGCAAGACCAATCAACATCATATGGTAAAAGAAGGTGAAAAGCTCATAGACGAAGGTAAGATTAATGCCCTTACCAATTTTTTAGCCCTGGTATTAATGAAGATCATCACTTGGAATATTAGAGGACTCAAAGGGAGTCTTTCAAAACAAAATAAAAATAGAAGAATGATTCATACAAACCATCCACATATTTTTTTCCTTTAGGAAACGAAGATGTCAATAGAGGAAATGGATTCAATTGCTAGTAAAATTTGGCCAGCTAAAAAAGTTGCTTCCCTTACTTCCCAGGGAACTTCTAGTGGCATTACTTGCCTTTGGGACCCAAAAGAGGTAGTTATTGACCATATGATTGGCAACTGGGGTATTTTAGATATAGCTATTCAAAGTAGACATTTTAACCAAATTATGCTTTACATAAATATTTATGCTCTGACTACTTTGGAGTAAAAGAGAAGACATTGGAAGGATATAATTTACATTATCTCTCATTTTCTTAAAGCTTTGATATTGATCAAAGGAGATTTCAATACCATCCTCTCTTTGGATGAGAAAATAGGGGGAAATAGAAATTTGGATAAAATCACTAACCTCATGAGTGATTATATTGCAAACATTCATCTCGTGGACATCCAACCAGATAATGGCCTTATGACTTGGTCTAACAGAAGGCAAGGCTTAGCTTGTATCATGGAGATATTGGATAGGTTCTTGTTCTTTGATAATTTCTTAATCCATGGTCACATTCCTAAGGTGAATACTCTTAACAATGCTAGTTCAAATCATTGGATAGTCATGATGGAACTTTGGAAAACTAATGTGAGTTTCTCGCCCTTTTTATTTCAATTAATGTGGCTCAAAAATAGTTCCTTTAGACCCCGAGTGCAACAATGGTGGAAGGAAGGTAAACCAAGGTATGAGACTAAGATGTTTTATTTTGCCAAAAGGTTGCAATACATTAAATCCAAAATCAAGATTTAGAATTGGAAGGAGTTTGGAGATGTTTGACAAAAAAACATGAAGTTATTGCTCAACTTGAAAATTTGAAAAATCAAATCCATTTAGATGGCCTCACATAGAATAGAAGTACAGATGAAATTAGACTCACAACTCAGTTAGAGGAATGGGAAAAAAGATAACTCTTACGAAAGCAAAAATATAGGATCCAATGGCTCAAAGGAGATCAAAACATAAATTTCTTCCACAAATCTCTTCTAGCTCGAAGATATCACAACTTTATTTCTTCCCTAAAATTTGATTCTAGAGACATTGTCTATACTTGGGATGGCATGAAATCTGTTGTTATCAATTCCTTTTCCAATATTTTTACTGTTGCACCTCTTGAATCGACTTCTCAATATAATATTCTTCAAGTGATGCCTACTATTATCACTTGTGAGGAGAAATCTATTTTGACTACTCCAGTCACAATCAATGAGCTTCAACAAGTGGTTTTTAAAATACAAAAATGAAAAACCCTAGGTCTTGATGCTTTTTCTATTGAGTTCTATCAAGAGTTTTGGGATATTCTTCATGCTGATTTATTAGAGGTGGTTGAAGAAGCTAGGAAAGCCAAATAAATTTTAAAGGTTATCAATAAAATCTATATAGCTCTTGTCCCAAAATCTCAAGAGGCAGATTATATCTCAACTTTTAGGCCTAAGCTTTATGTAGTGTTCTTCTCAAAATCATTACAAATATCATGGTAGAAAGACTAAAGCCTCTTTTGCATAAGATTGTTTCCACTGAACAAGGGGGTTATGTGGAAGGGCATAAAATAGTGAATGAGATAGTTATTTCTCAAGAAGCCATCCATTCCATGGAAATGCAAAAATCTCCATCTATGTTCATTCGTTTAGACTTATCTAAAGATTATGACAAAGTGGATTGGCACTTCCTTGTCAAAGTTTAAGGCAATTTGGCTTCTCTCAAGATTGGATGGATTGGATTATGGGATGTATATCTTTTTTGTCCTACTCTATTCTTATTAATGGTAGGCCTTCTTAGTTTTTCCATGCTTCCAAAGGTATTAAGCAAGGTGACACCCTGTTCCCTTATTTATTCATCATTCTTGTTAAATACTTGGGCAGGACTATAACCAAAAATAGAGAAAAAAGAACCCTTGAGGGAGTTACCATTGCTTGTGGAGCTAGGCCTATTTCTCATATTCAATTTTTTTATGACTCTACTCTGTTAGGTAAAGCTACGGTTAAGGAAGCTTCTAAAATTAAGAAAATCATTAGTTGTTTTTCTAATGCTACCGAGCAATTGATCAATGAAGACAAATCTAAAGTCATTTTCTTTCACTACTCTCCTAAACAGAAATCCATGGTCTTGGATAAATTAAGATATAATAAGACCTCCATTTTGATCACTCATTTAGGTATTCCTCTCAATATTCAAAGATAAAAAATACTGGAATTGGTTGTTGGATAAAGTTAAGAAGTAAATTGGAAAGTGGACCAATAGGTGGCTTTCATTTAGGGGTAAAATTATGTTGGTAAACTCAACCCTTCAAGATATATCTATTTATGTTGTCGTTGTGTTGAATATTCCAAAGATAGTTCTTCAAAAATTGGATTAAATAAAATCATCCATTCCACTAGAGTGGTACTAAGAAGAAAATAAAATGGGCCTTGGTGAAATGGGATACTTCATGCCTTCTCAAGAATGGAGGTTAGGTTTTCAATCTACTATTAATAATAATAAGGCTTTACTTTCTAAACTTTATTAGAGGATTTTGCATAACCCCAATGCTCTTTTGTCCAAGAATCTTCGTGCTAAATATGCTGAGAACAAAAGTTCTAGAGACCTTATTCGCTATCAATTGCCTACCAAAGGTTCTCCCATTTTAGCGATTCTTAATACTGGCGAGGATTTTATTAAGTAAAATTTATTTGGATCATTCATAATGGTCAATAGGTAAATTTTTGGATATATTCTTGAGATGGTCACTAGCCTTTAATAAATCAGTTTCCTAATTAGAGGTCTTTGTTGGAAGAGCTTCATCGAGCTAACTGGATAAAGGTTTCTAATTATTATTAGTACCTTATTGGTAATTCAGAGGTTGTTAGATATTGAATCCTTGTTGAGTATTAACCTATTAAAATTCTAAAAAGGTAAATATAAGTTATCTAAAGCATCCTTCATATGAAATCTCTCTTTTGATCCCATGTTAAGGATTGTTTTAGATGGAACAACACTACTAAGGGTGAGTATTCAGTTGCTCAAGTTTATTTGGCCTTATGCCATAATAATCCCAACCAATCATATAATATATTTACTTAGTTGTGGGCTCAAAATATCTAGCCTAATGTGAGGTTATTTACTTGGCTTTTATTGCATTGTAGGGTGCTTACTAGTGAGCAACTTATGAAATGTGGTTTTCATGACCCGTTTAGATGCGAAATGTGTGGAGAGAATGTGGAAACTCTCATTCATATTTTTATTGAATGTACCTTAGCCGCTAAGATATGGAGGAGAATGGCCATCTTACTTTCCTTACAATGGTCCAATTTTGCTACTTTTGAACAACTTTGGAGGGATTGGCCTAATCAGGAGGGTGTTGATCATTTTATTAGGCAACTAGTTTGGATGGGTTCTACCATTCTACCTTGGAATATCTGGAAGGAAAGAAACAACTAGATTTTCAATCAAGAAAGGAAGGAAATTCACTATATCTGGAAAAATACCATTGCAAACTTAGTTGAATTTGTCCAACAACTCCTTAAATACCCCCAAAACTCCCACCAAAGTGTTGAGGGTGATGTCAAAAGTCACCCATAATTATTAAATTAATATGTGAGTTGTAAAATAAAGCACATGAAAAATATATTAAATTGAGTGCTTTATTCATGCAAATTAATATTTTTAGTTAATTTAAAAATAAATAAAAAACAACATGCAAAGTGGCATAATAAAAGTTGTTTTTTATAAAAAGCTAGTTTTTAGCTTTTTTAGTTTTTTTTTATTATCAAGGCTGATTGATCATTATATATTTTGTAATTGGACTCTTTTTTAATGTGAGAAGAACAGGAATATTTCAGTGTGCACAATTGTGGAGCTTTTATGTGGAGTTTTTTAAAGTTTATATTTGTGTGCTTTTTTAATTCTAGATCAAAATTTCTGGTTTGGACCAGCAACATAGTTTGCTGAAATTGGAGCTTTTGGTTGAGGATATTTCATCATTTGGCATTCAGAATTGGTTTAGCTTAATCACTAAACACTCTTGGACCATTTTTGGGTGATATCCATGCTCCATTAATGTTCTTTTTATCTTAGATCAGAATTACTTTATTGTTGTTTTTTTATCTCTCCACCTCAAGAACTTTCATTTGGTATCAGAGCAAAGTTGTGTATGTGATTTCAGAATTTGCAGGTATAGCTACAACAAGAGAGGGTGAATATTTTTTATTCCCAACATCCTTTACAAGATTTTGGATCAGAAATACTTGTGGCTATTCATTTTCTATCATGGCAACAAATAGTACATCCTTAAATATACCTACATTCAAAGGAGATAACTTTGAGTATTGGAGAGATCAAATGAGGAGGATATTTGTATGGAAGGGAGTTTGGAAAAGTATAGTTCAGCCATATACTCCTCCTAAGGATTGGAAAGCTCTTCCTAAAGATCAAAAGAACACATTAGAAGAAGAAGAAAATAATGATGCTCAAGCTTTCTTCTACTTGCAGAGTGCGATAGATCCAAGCATCTACCCAAGGATAGCTGGTTGTAAGAATGCACATGAGGCATGGACAACCTTGGAGACATCATATCAAGGCTCAGAAAAGGTAAGAGCATCAAAGCTCTCGACATTAAGAATCAATTTTGAAAATATGAAAATGCATGATGATGAGAATGTTGGAGACTATTGTATTAGAGTAAATGATATAGTGCATAGAATGAGAGTGTATGGTGAAGTCATGGAAGATAAAGTAGTAGTAAGAAATATTTTGAGATCCCTAACTCCAAAGTGGTTGCATATTGTCATTACACTTGAGGAGTGTAAAGATATGGACCAAATCAAGGTTGAAGAGTTAGTGGGTTCTTTATTGTCCCATGAGGATAAAATGAAAATTTATTCAAATGAATTAAATCATGCACTAGAGTCCAAAGTATGGGTTTCAAAACCAAATAAAAAGCCCACAAATCAGAATGTAAATTTTTCTCAAATTTCAGATCAGAAAGGAAAAAACCAATCAAATTCAAAGTGGAAGGGTAAGAAGGTCATCACTTGTCATTATTGTAAGAAACCAGGTCACATGATAAAATATTGCAGGAATCTAGCAGCCAAAAATCAAGCAAACCAAGATGGGGGTGAGAAAAAGGCTTACCAAGCTGAGAATAATGATGATCAAATTAATTATTCTCTTTCATGTAATTCAGGTTTGGATGATAAAAGGAATATGTGGTTTCTTGATTCAGGATGTTCTAACCATATGTCATGTTTTAAGGATTGTTTTGACAAGCTAGATGGTTCATTCAAGAGCCAAGTTCACTTAGGATATGGGAAGGTGATTCATGTCGAAGGGAAAGGGAGTATGCCTATCACCACAAAGCATGGGAAGGGTGATATCAACAACATTTATTTGGCTCCAAACATGAAGCACAATCTCATGAGTGTTGGACAACTAGTAGAGAAAGGATTCAAGCTACTTTTTGACAATGGAGAATGTTTGATATATGACAAAAAGCAAGGTAACAAATTGATTGGAAAGTCTATTATGTCAAAAAATAGAATGTTTCCATTGAGAATAAATATGTTAAATCAGAATTCTTGCTTTTCTACCATTGAGGAATCAAGCATGTTGTGGCACTCTAGATATGGTCATTTAAATTTCAGAAGTTTGCATGTTCTTTTTAAGAACAAGATGGTTGATGGTCTTCCAAGGATTGAATCCAAATTGAAGGAAGCATGCAAGGCATGTATACTTGGAAAACATCATAGAGAAATCTTTCCAACCAGAAAATGGAGAGCTACCAAGAAATTGGAATTGGTACATTCAGATTTATGTGGGCCTATGTCTTATCCTAGCATAGGCAAAAATTTGTATTTTATTTCCTTTATTGATGATGCTACCAGACTAATGTGGGTTTTCTTTTTGAAGATCAAATATGGGGTATTCTCAGCCTTCAAGATATTCAAGGCATTGGCTGAAAAGGAATCAGGTTGTTCTATCAAGGTGTTAAGAACTGATAGAGGTGGGGAATTTTGTTCATAGGAATTTCTAGATTTTTGCTCTTCGTATGGAATAAAAAGGTATTTTACTGCTCCCTACACACCACAACAAAATGGTGTTGTAGAGAGAAAGAATAGAACAATAATGGAGTCAGCAAGAACCATGTTGGAGAACAAGAAGTTGGAGAGGAATTTTTGGGCTGAAGCAGTGCAAACAACAACCTACATCCTGAATAGAAGTCCCACAATGGCGGTGAAAAACAAGACACCCTATGAAGCATGGTATGGTAAGAAGCCCATGGTGGCTCATCTTAGAGTATTTGGTTGTTTAGAATTTGTACACATTGATGATGCTAAAAGGAAAAAATTAGACCCCAAGAGTGAGCCTCACATTTTTACAGGTTATAGTGATGGTAGTAAGGCTTACAAGTTTTTCAATCCTGTTAGTAAGAAAACTGTTGTTTCTAGGGATTGTAAATTTTTTGAGAATGATGTGTTTTCTGATCATAACCAGAAGAATGCAGAGGTTATTAGTGAAGGGGGCAGCATTTTTATGGAGAAATGGAGGTCAATCAAGATACTCCACTAGTTCCTAGTGTTAATGGCAACAATACTAGTTCTTCCCAAGAGACTAGTTTACCACCAACTTCAACCCAAGTCAAAAAAAAGAGGTTGTTGCTTTCACATCCAACAAGTCAGATGTTGGATCAGAACTATCAAAGGAGAACAACAAGACTTCAAGCTCAATCAGGTAATAATATTGAAGATATTGAAGATGAAATGACTTACTATGCCTTATCTTGCATTTCTAGTGAACCAAGGAACTATGTAGAGGCTAGTCAAAGGAAAGAATGGGTTGAGGCCATGAATGTTGAGATGGAGGCCATTGAGAGAAATGAGACATGGAATCTCATTCAGCCTACTAGTGACATGGATGTCATTGGTACAAAATGGGTCTACAAGACCAAGTTCCATAGTGATGGAACAATAGACAAACACAAAGCTAGACTAGTAGCAAAAGGGTATGCACAAACATATGGAGTAGATTATGAGGAGACTTTTGCTCCTGTGGCTCGCCATGATACTATTAGATTGATGCTTTCAGTTGCTGCTCAGAAAGGATGGGAAGTTCACCAAATGGATGTCAAGAGTGCATTCTTGAATGGTGACATTGAAGAAGAGGTATATGTGGAGCAGCCACAAGGTTATGAAATAAAGGGTAAAGAGCATTGGGTATACAAGTTGAAAAAGGCACTTTATGGGCTGAAACAAGCTCCTAGGGCTTGGTACTCAAAGATAGATGGATGGTTCTCTGAAAATGGCTTTGAAAGGAGCAAAAATGAGCCAACTCTTTACATAAAAATTGTTGACACTAATGTGTTGTATGTTTGTCTTTATGTTGATGATCTCATTTTTACAGGAAATTCCAAAGCTATGATACAAGACTTCAAGGAGAGCATGAAGAGTGATTTTGAGATGTCTGATCTTGGAAAAATGAAATACTTTCTTGGCATGGAAGTACAACAAAGGGAAGATGAGATCTTCATATGCCAAGCCAAGTATGCCCAAGACATGTTGAAGAAATTTTTATTTCTAGACTGCAAGGTGGTTGATACTCCTATTGCTAGTGGGGAGAAGCTTATGAAAGAGGATGGGAGTCCTCTTGTTGATGAGAAGACTTTCAGAAGTATGGTGGGTGGATTGATGTACCTTACATTCACAAGACCTGATATTACCTATGCAGTTTCACTAGTTTCCTGATTTATGAGCTTACCAACTCAAAGGCATATGCAAGCGGTGAAACGAATTTTTAGATATGTGAAGGGAACCTTTGATCATGGCATACACTATAGATCAGCAAGATCTTCAAGGCTGGTTGGGTATGTTGATTCAGATTGGGGAGGTTCTATTGATGACCAAAAATCTACTACAGGGTATTGTTTCACCTTGGGAAGTGGGTTGATTTCTTGGTCATCCAAGAAGCAAAGTACAGTGGCTTTGTCTTCCACTGAAGCTGAATATGCAGCCCTTACTTCAGCTTGTACTCAAGGGATTTGGCTGAGGAGAATATTGAAGGATTTTGGTGAGACTCAACATGAGCCTACCAAAATATTTTGTGATAACAGTGGGGCAATACAATTGTCCAAAAATCCAGTTTTCCATGCAAGGACCAAACACATAGAGTTGAAGCACCATTTTGTTAGAGACTTGGTACATGACAAAATTTTTGTCATTGAGTATGTTAAGAGTGAGGATCAAGTTGCTGATATACTCACAAAGGGGCTATTGAAGGTGACTCATGGGAGACTCAAAGAAATGTTGGACATTTCTTCCTTTGACATCAAAGGGGGATTGTTGAGGGTGATGTCAAAAGTCACCCATAATTATTAAATTAATATGTGAGTTGTAAAATAAAGCACATGAAAAATATATTAAATAGAGTGCTTTATTCATGCAAATTAATATTTTTAGTTAATTTAAAAATAAATAAAAAACAGCATGCAAAGTGGCATAATAAAAGCTGTTTTTTATAAAAAGCTAGTTTTTAGCTTTTTTAGCTTTTTTAGTTTTTAGGCTGATTGATCATTATATATTTTGTAATTGGACTCTTTTTGAATGTGAGAAGAACAGGAATATTTCAGTGTGCACAATTGTGGAGCTTTTTTTAAGTTTATATTTGTGTGCTTTTTTAATTCTAGATCAAAATTTCTGGTTTGGACCAGCAACATAGTTTGCTGAAATTGGAGCTTTTGGCTGAGGATATTTCATCATTTGGCATTCAGAATTGGTTTAGCTTAATCACTAAACACTCCTGGACCATTTTTGGGTGATATCCATGCTCCATTAATGTTCTTTTTGTCTTAGATCAGAATTACTTTATTGTTGTTTTTTATCTCTCCACCTCAAGAACTTTCACAAAGATGGAATTAAGTGATGCAAATATTTAAGATTAACTCTTTTAAGGGAAACCAACTTAAATGGAATGTGAGTAATTGAAAAATGGATAGAACAAATAATTGGTACCCTCCTCCTAAGGATTTTGGAAAAGTAAATACCGATGGAGCCTCTAGTGGGAACCTGGAAAATCTAGTGTGAGAGAAATTGGTAGGCTTTCAAATGATTCCCAGGTTTTCACTTTTGCTAAAAATTTGGATATCCTTTCCAATAACATTGTTGATAAATATGGTATCCTTGGAGGCATTTGAGAGGTTACTAAGGCTAGATGGAAAAATGTGTTGATTGAATATGACTCTTAAGTCATGATTAATCTCTTGAAGACTTCTAATAATCATAAGGTTGATTGGAGAATAAAAAGAATTGTTGAGAAGATTCAATTAATCTAGATGGGCTTTTTGAAATTTGAATACAATCATATGGTTAGAGAATAGAACAAGAGTGTTGATGCTTTAGCTAATTGGGCATTGGAAAAAGGTGATATTACTTACTATGGCCACCCTCCCAGATGGTGGGATTCACAAATAAGGAAAGCTCTTCTTTCTATCCTTTCTTTGGATGGCTTCAATACTAGAGGTACCTAGTTTATTTTTTCTTTGTTTTTTCTTCTCTTTGGTTCAATCAGGATATTTTAGTTCCCTTGCTTAGACTTATGTTTCCTCTGTTGAATCTTGCCAAAATAGCCTTTTGGCCTAGAAAAGCCAAAGTTGTATTCAATTTTTTTCTTCTTTTAAGTTTTTTAGTGTGTGTTGTTTTGTATTGTTCTCGTTTTATTTTATTTTTGTGTTGTTTTTTATGTTTATGTATTTTTTGTGTTTTTTTGTATTTTTTGTTTGTTATGTTTGTGTGTTGTTTTGTGGTTTTTTGTGTGTGTTTTGTGGTTTTTTTGTGTGTTTTATGTTTTGTTATTGTTTGTTGTTTTTGTGTTTTTTGTTGTTTTTATGTTTTTTGTTGTTTTTGTGTTTTTTGTTGTCTTTTGTCTTTATTTTTTATTTTTTTATTTATTTTTTTTTATTGTTTTTTGTGTTTGTTTGTTTGTGCTTTTGTTGTTTTAGGTATGCTCTTTGAGCGTGCCTAATGGGGCAAGCCAAGTGGGAGCCCTAGGCATTTTTGGTGGAATAGATACTACTACCTCCTTAGGACTTACCCAAAAGTGGCATCCCAATTGGGGTGTTTTCCACAAACAAAATAATATATATTATTTTAATATAAATTTTCATGACAATGTAGTTTATAGGCACAAGATTTATTTTAATTATATGATTGATTTAATTTTTTTAATAAGGAAAAAATAAATAACAATAGTTTTGGAAAACATAAATTATGTAATAAAAACATTATAATTATATGAAATTATATAAATATGTATTGAAATTATTTAGAATGAAGACTAAAAAAAAATGCCTAAAGTTTAGAGACTAGGGCTTGTCTTATAACTATGAGATGAAAAAATTTTAGGGACCTTTCAATTTATCAATGGGATGAAGCACATTAGCTCCATGGTTCCCATGGAGATCCACGATGTCTCATTTCAAATATAGGGGTAATTGTGAGTCACCTTTTTTCCTCTAATATATTTTCATGACTACTTTAAACTTTAATCTAATCATATCTTAGCTAAAATTATAGCAAACAAGACTTAAGAACTATATGCTTTTCAAATTTAATGAATAATATAAAAGACAATTTATATTTTAGAGCAAGGGTTTAGAAATATGTGATGTAATCAAACAAAGCATACATGCATTTTAGTTGTTAATGGATGCAAGAGTATAAATGAGCCCTTAATACTGCCAAACAATGATTTGTTATCTTATTTTCTTCTTATCCTTTAACGAATGACTAAAAATATATAAAATGAATGATAAAAAAGTAGGACAAACAAAAAATAATATTTATGACCTAAGGAAATAAAAAAAAACATAAAATGTATACCTGCTTTCTACCTTAATGGCAAAAGTATTTTTGGGAAGGCAAAAGTGTTACCGATATTATAATTGTTTAAAAAAAATATCATTGATGAATTTTGGCTTTCTAAAATTTACAAAATGAATAGAACAATTCTAAGTTAGTAGCAAATAGATTTTCCTAGATCAATGGAGAACACATATTTCCCTTGATAATCATCAGTGAACATCACAAATATAACAATTCTTAAATTTAAAATGATGATTATTCAAATCAATGGCAAAAGTACCACTTTGAAGTGGTAGCATCATCGAATATTTTTCCAATAGATGACACTTTTGCTTCTTGATGATAGACTAAAAATATAACCTTGTGGCACCTTTGCCTATAGGTATAATAGATTGGGTCATTGAAGAAAGACCCCTATTGTCTATAGTGGACTTAATGAAATTTTTTTACTAGTAAATGTAGGGATGTTGATGGAACTATAAGCTAACTAGACAATAAGAGAATGTATCTATGCTAGAACTGATAATAAGATAACTGGATAAATTGTTTTTTGTTTGTTTATTTTTTTGTGGGATTCATCTAAGAAGGGATACCACTTTCGGGTAAGACCCAAGGAGATAGGGGTATCTCTTCTACTAAAATCACCCAGGGCTCGCACTTGGCCTACCACTTTTGACATACTCAAGGAGAAAACCTGAAACAACAAAAAATAAGAACACACAATAATATTAAAAAATACACGATCCTTAAGTGTGTCGAAAAGATAAAGTACAACCAAACACACATAATAAATAAATATAAAAAAAATACAACATGAACCACATAGAAAAAACACAAGAACAATATAACAAAACACAAACATAACAAAAACAACAAAATTCTACAAAGACACAACCAACAAAAACATGAAAAACAAAAACAACCAAAACCTAAAAAAAAAAAAAAAACCAACAACAAACAAAAACAAAAACATAGAAAACACTCACACACCAAAATACAATTACACCAATTAACACAAATATACAGAAACAACAAAAATAATTAAAAACAACATCACTAACAAACACAAAAGCACTCAAAACTAACTAAGCCATTAGAGCTATTAAAATATCCCATGACAATCTCTATCAAGGAAAGAGTTGAAGAATAGCAACAAGATAGAAAAGATCACAATAATTGCATAAGCACAACAGGGATAAATTTAAACATAGCTTCCTACATTGCCCTCAAGAGACTGAACAAGGAAAATATCAGTCATAATTTATTCTGGCCACCACCTAAAAGGATAACCATAGCACTTAAAATTTCCTTTATCAAGAGCCCAATTTTCCATAGCATCTACCACTTTGTTCTCTTCTCTAGGCATATGATTGAAAATAACCTCTTGAAAGTTGTTTATGATTAACCTAATCTTATCTATAATATTTTGGATTCTCCAATCAATATTCTTAGATCTTAAAGTTGAATTTAGGTAATTGATCATAACTTGAGAGTTTGATTCTACAATCACCCTTCTCCACCGTGTCTTAAGGGCCTCCTGCAAACCTCTCATAAAAGTAAATATTGGAGTGCCATCTTCCAATCTACCTATTCCTCCTATACTAGCTCTTCCAAGATTTCCTTTGGATGCTCCATATGTATTTATTTTTATGAAGTCCTGTGGGGGAGGCTATCATTGTTGAGTTCTATCCATCATTTGGTCGATCTCTTTCTTCCTTCTATGATGGGCTAATCCATTTCTTATCTTTAATTGAGACATTATTTATTCCCATAGTTGATTTGAATTGTGAGGATGAGTTAATAAATACTTGATAATCTCTCTCAAATTTTCTATGGTCTTTAGCCAAACATAATGGATGTCCCTACTTTCTTGTTGAAATATTCACTTGCTTGGTTCCTTCCTGATGTTCCAAGTAAGAATAGTCATCACTATCTAAACTGTATGGTTCACATACCAGTATTTTCCTTCTTGTTTGCTCCAATCTCTCTATAGTTGTTCTATGGATTGTTCATTGGACCATCTTAATTTTAGAAGGGAAGCCATCATATTCCATAATGCTACAACTATGGGATATTCTATGAATAAATTATTAATAGTTTTATTGTTATCCCAACATATTACACACTGAAAGGGCCCATTAAAACCTTTATTCATAAGTTGATCCCCTGTGATAACCCTTTTATGGAGCAGTAACCATCTAAAAAATCTGACTTTTGGCCATAAATTTTGAGCCCATAAATGCTTGAAAATATTTTGATCCTAATGGGGATTAATAGGGCTTAAGGTTAAGTAGCCTTGAGCAAAAATGTACTCACCATACCCTGAAATATTCCAACCAATGCAGTCATCAACTTGTGACCATGAAGGTTATCTCATTTGAAGGATTCTATGAATATCCTTTTTTTAAGCTTCAAAAAGTTGGATTGGCCACTCTTCTACTAGGATCCAACACCTTTCCATATTAGCATTTCTTGTCTGATTTGTATAGTATTTGGCAACTTTTATCCAATTCATCCTATGCATTTTCTCCATTATAGGCCTCAATTTTAAAGGTTGGATTAACAACAGAAGGTGCCCATCCCAAGAGTCTATCAAAAAATTTATATTTTGATAATTTTGTGTAACCTAAAAGAGCTTTTTCTTTATCACCTTGTTATTTCCCCTCTCCATTCAAATAGATTTATTTGTTAGGATTAGCCTACTCATGGGTTCCCATAGGCTGTGTAATGTGTGGGAGCCCATTGGAGGTTGTGAAGTCTTCTTTAGGTTGTCGAGAGCCTTCAGTTGCTATTTTTCTAGAGTCTTTTGGAGCATTGGAGAGCATACTTACTATTAATAGTAAGTCAATTTTTAGGGTTTCTATCAGAACGTATGGTATGGTGTGATTTATCTTCAAAATGGGTGTTTGTTTCTATCTTCAATTGCTAGGTTGTTCGATTGAGGTCCAATATTATCATGTGCAACGGTTTAATTATATAAATTTAAATTAATTATTTAATTTTATATAGTTATAATCTTATGTTATAAAAATGGGACATAAGGGGTTAATATGTCACTTTGAAAAAATAATTTATTTTATAAAAGTGACTTATAAGGACCTCAATATGGGACGTCACATTTTAAAAGTGAAATTTTTATTATTTTATAATGTTTTAAAATGTTATTGAGCAACCCTAAAGGGGGTCGAACCTCTTGGAGGAGAAAAAATGAATTTTTAAGGAGCTCATTTGTTATGCTTGGTTTATTATTTCTTCTGGCCATTTGGAGAGAAGACTTGTAGGTGAACTTTCAAGGTTTCTAGATCTTGTTGGGGGTGAAAACCTCCAGAAGAACATCATCTTTGGGTGTGAAATATCACACCTGGCTTATCATTGGCATTTCCATATCAGGGAATGCATTGGAGCTTCATTGTGGAGATTTATTGTAGATATTTAGAGTAATATTCAAGGGTTTTCAAAGTATTTCATTGTTGGATCGAATTGTTGATCATATTCAACAAGCCATACCATTTTGGCTTTTTTTTGGAAAATTTAGAGTGAAGACTATATCTGGGGTTTGTACCAAAGTTAGCGCCATAATTTTGCAAGCTTAGAAACTGGTCTTTGGTGATTTAGAAGTGTTTTCAGGCAGATTTCATGGGGTTTCATCTGGTAGGTCATACACATGTACATGGTCGTACAGTCTTTAGCTTGGTGTGAGGACCTGAGGCTTGGGGAATTGGGATTCAGAGCTTATTATTCCTTATCATTTAGTGCCTAGGGTCTAATTACATCTTTTATTCATTTGAAATTTGAAGGAGCATCAATTTGGGGAGTTGTAATTCAAAATCAGTCTTCCTGGTTGCTGATCAATGTATTAAGTTACAAATTCTAGATTTTCATAACTCTCTGGTACTTTCATTTTTGGTGAATTCATTTAATGGGTTTGTATTTTAAAATCATTATTATCTATTTCAAAATTTTTGTGAATTTCTATTAAGTAGAATAGAAGTTATACATGATGCAATATTGCTACATTGTATATTCTGAGTGATGAGCACCTGATATGCTCATATTTTTGTATATATACTAACGATTTTTGTGCGGCACTATATAAGGAGTTGTATATTTTTATGAAATATTATGTATGTTTTTAATGAAATTATGTGTATTATCTAATCTGAGTGTGAAGTGTGTTTTGTGTAGTTATTTCTCAAATTTTGTCGTTTTTTACTCAGTCGAGGTCCTACATGGACCTGGCATGGTTTTGTTCAATCAAACGAAGACATATGAAGGTAGGCACCTTACTGAAGTAGGTACCTTACTCAAGTAGGCATATTATTGAAGTATGTGCCTTACTCAAGAAGGTACCTTACTGAGTTAGGCACCCTACTCAAATGAATACCTAGATTATGCGTGTTGACCGAATACTGGAAGGAGACCCCGTTGACCACCATTCGATATCATCTATGGGAAACCACTGATGCATGAGTTATCGTATCCATAGAAGGTGAACATGTAACCAATTACAAAGCCAAACCATACAAAACAAAAATTTCCCTATTGCAAGTAGATGACGAAGAAGTTGATCGTAGCACGTCGACTACAGTAACTGAACTATCCTAGTTTAGATTGTAATCGAGATGCCTGTTGTAATAGAACTGCAACAAGAAGTTTTGTGTGTAGTATATAAACACACTGACTTCTTTATAGTAGAGGGAGACATTTTCTTTTTAATACTATCGCATGTAATCTTTTTGCATTATTAATAAAGCTTGATCTTTTCTTACCTGTGCGCTGTCTTCATGATTTGTTGGGCAGAATCTACTGGAGCTCGGGCCCATTCCAAGCCAGTATTCTTCCCCTGTTCTTAGTTATTCTTTTCATTACATGTGGTAGTGTATTTTTAAGTTCTTATATTAAATCTAGTTGTTTTATAATTGCATTATTTTATGGTATATGTATTACTGCTTTTGGTGTGGTGTGTTTACGTTTATGCATTTCATTTATATTTAAATTTTCTTGGCATGGAAAATTCAACTGATATTTCATGAACACCCCCAATGGTAGTTAGGGGATTCATATTAAAGGATGTAATGTTAGTGGTTTCAAATATGGCACTTCTAAAGTCTACGAACTCCTAGGTTGACAATTTAAATGTAAGTGCTATGACAATCATAGGATAAAATTAACCAATATTTGGCACCCAATATTTTGGAACCGTTTTCAGGGAAGCATCACTAGTAAACTAATTATATTACCCCTTAAAACCTTCTACTTGACCTTGTATGATTTCGCCAAGAAGAAGAGGACCCGACGATCATTTTATAAGATAGAGCCAGACGAAAAAAATCTGAGTCAACCGATGACCTAGAATTTGAGCTAGATTCTCCCAACTCATCACCAACAATTCACTTGAGTGAGAGTCATCACTTTGTCCAGAGTGTCTCCTCGTCTCATAGACCTAGGAAAGAACAGATTATTCTGAACCCATTTTTTAAAAGAACACCCTCGGAGGATGCTATGTTGTGGAAATCCATAGAGGATTAGACAATTACACTAGCTGACTTAGAGGTTCTAACCCAAAAATTCTTGAGTGTCCGAAGGACCATAAAAGCTGTAGAAGAGACCATATTTACTGAAAATATGGCTGAAGAAATCTCATATAGGTTTAGCTTCCCAATAGAGGAAGGATTAGGGGAAACCAAGGTGAAAAAAATATCCCCTTCCCATCTTCCTCCCTTCAGGGGATACCTGACCAAAGATCTTGACCTATTTTTGTTTAAATTTGATGTGTTGTGCAGGTCCGTCGATTACAAATCAGACGCTTAGAAGCTATAGATCTTTTTGTCAATGTTAGATGACTTCACCCTACAATGGTTTATTGAGTTGAGGAACAACAAAATTACTACGTGGGAAGAGATGAAGAAGATCTTTACAGAATAGTACCAGGACTTTGGTAGAGCACGAGATTCTAGGTAAGAAGTCCTTAGCATGACACAGAAGGAGGACGAGTCCCTAGAAGAATAATGGGAGAGGTTTAATTTCAACCTCCAACGATCTCATCACACCAAGCTACGATATAAGTCTCTCAAAAACATCTTTTTGAGAGGACTTAACAATGAGTCATTGGAAGCACTAAACATGATTTCAGGAGGAAATGTTTACCAACACGCCATGAAAGATATCCATAAGCTATGTCAAAATTACACATGGAGGAGAGGCAAACCAACTCCTAAGGCCATGAAGGTGACTGCATTGGTTACAAAGACAAATATAGGCAACATGTTGGAAGAACTCAAAAGTGAAATACTATCTTCTCTAGAATTACAGTTGGATACGCTATTTTTGGAGAAGAAGAAATAGGAGAATGACACAGCGTTGACCTAATTTTTTCCAAAATGTAGGTAGAAGCATGCTAGAAATGTGTGCCCAAAGAACAAGGTCAGAGTATGCACAGTTTTCTAGCAGAACCACAAAACTCGACTATACCTGCAGCTGCCCAATTCCAAGGAGGAGGCTAACATAGCTGAAGCCTATTTTATGGGAAATCAGAGAAATTGGTAGCAAACCCCTAGGGGGAGTATGCCCGTAAGAATGGCACCTTATGGAGGAGGACCGTATATGCCATAATGGTAGCCGTAACCACCTAATATGGAATGGTGGGGACCGCCACCTTGGACTAATCTACCTCCAAGGGTGACATTTCAAAACTAGCCATCATGGATGGAATATCAACACCCTGAATAGAAATGGAGGAACCATGTTTCATGGAACTCTATCCACAAAATATGGTGCAGGCTCTACCTCAACAAGGCTTACTTTCCCTACCTGCGATGAGACCTACATAATTACCAACACAACCAATGATGAACCCTAACAATAAGGTGAACCAACCAACATACGAGGTAGAAGGAGAGATGTATCCTATGTACAGTATTAATTGTAATCCTATTCATCTTATATCAAGAAAGCAGCTAGGAGTAGAGGCACTCCCATGGTAGAAGAGGAGGAAAACATAGAAAATTCCTCTTTGATAGAAGATATGGAAGAAGAGAAAGTTGTTGAGAAAATGGAGCCTCCATTTTCCAAATGGTTGCAAGAACAGAGGAAGTCGATGTAGCCAGAATTTGGTATCCTCTTGATCTTGAGGAATCTAACAAACACAATCCCTCTATTCCAAGCCATCCGAGATGTGTCCATATACATCGATGTAATAAAGGAGCTATTTCTGAGGAAATCGGGATGCACGTTGACATAAACCATCAGCGTCGAAGGAAAATTGGTTGATTTTATGATGGGGAATGTATATCATCCCAAATATACAGACCCAGACATCTCAGTATTGATGATAAAAATAGGACGGCACTCATTGGCGAACACCCTAGTTGACCTAGGTGCAGCCATCAATGTAATGTTGCAAGAGACCATGTAGAAGCTAAAACTTACAAATATGAAACCTCCTAAGATGGTGTTACAGCTAGCATACCGGTCAACCGCAGCGCCAGAGGGGATGCTTGAAGACATCATCATCATATTTGATGCATGGGAATACCCAACTGATTTCTTGGTGCTATAGTCAAAAATGAGGTTGGGTAGATACCCACTCATATTGGGTTAGACATGGTTAGCCACAAATGATGCCTATATTAACTATCATAATGGGCTGATAATAATTTCTAACGGGTAGAATGTCAAGAAATTGATGATCTCCCCTCCCGCTCAATTCTTGGATACGCTAGGTGAACCCACATTGATCAAACAGGAAGAGGATTCATCATCTATGCTTCATCCAGTGATGGCAGTCATATAATTGGAGGAGGACAACAATGAAGATGGTGCGATAATGAGATTCCTTCAAGGGGAATCCTCCCTCACCATTCTCGAGTCACCATTAGTCGGCTCCCAGGACCACCATACCAGACAGATTGATATTGAGCCTGGCAGGATGTTGAACATTAGTAACGAGTTGACCCTCGTGCAATTGACGAAGTTAAAAGAGCTCCTAGCTAGACACTAGCAAGCATTTTCTTGGGATTATTCAGACATGAAAGGGATCAACCTAGAGATTTGCACTCATCGGATATACCTCGAAGAGTAGGCGATCCCAGTTAGACAATCGCAGAGAAGGATGAACCTGGCCATGAAATAAATCATTAAAGCTAAGTTACAGAAGCTTCTATTGATAGGATTCATCTACCCGATCTTCGATAGTGAATGGGTATCACCGCTCATGGTGGTTCCCAAGAAAAATGAGAAATGGTAAATCTATGTTGATTACATATCGCTAAAAAACAACAAAGGATCACTTCCCACTCCCCTTCGTTGATCAGGTGTTGGACACACTATCTAGAAGGAAATATTTCTCCTTTTTGGATAGATTTAATAGATACAACCAAATCCATATCGGGGAGGAGGACCAGGACAAGACAACGTTCACTTGCCCATGGGGAACATTTGCCTATAGAGTGTTGTCCTTCGAGTTGTGCAACACATCAGTCACTTTACATAGGGTGGTGCTAAGTATATTTTTGATATGATGGGGGAAGCAGTGGAAGTATATATGGACAACTTCATCATTTACAAAGAAACATTCGAGGAAGCAACAACAAACCTGGAACATGTGCTCCAAAGATGCGAGGAGAACAACTTATCCCTTAGCAACGAGAAGTGTTTTATGATGATGCATGAAGGCATAGTGTTGGGGCATCATCTCTTAGTAGAAGGGATTAAGGTAGACCAAAATAAGATAGAGGTAATAAAATATCTGCCTAGTTTGAAAATGCAGAGGGAAGTGAGGAGTTTTCTTGGCTCTATCGGGTACTATAGGCAATTTATCGCCTACTTCAACAAGATTGCTAAACTGTTGCACATCTTGCTAGCGAAGGACGTGGAGTTTGATTGGACAAAATATTGTGAACAAGCGTTTCAAACGCTAAAGGAGAAGTTGATTTTTGCCCCAGTATTGCAGGGCCCAAATTGGGCTATCCCATTTCAAATATACTATGACACGTCCAATAGTGCAATTGGAGTGATCCTTGGGCAAAAATATGGAAAATAATTCTACACCATTTATTATGTTAGTAAAAATCTAGTAGGGGCTGAGCTCAACTACATGGTAACGGAGAAGGAGTTTCTCATAGTGGTACATGCCATCAACAAATGTTGCCACTACATTATTGGATACAAAGTATTCGTGCACATGGACCATGTGGCCATTAGATACCTAATGAGTAAATCGAAGATTAATGGTAGGATAATCAGGTGGCTCTTGTTGTTACAGGAATTTGACATCACCATAGTTGACAAGCTTGGGAAGGATAACGTAGTCGCAGACTTCTTATCCAGACTAATTCCAGAAGATCATGCGATGGTAGAGGACCAGTTCCTAGATGAACATATGTTCGTCATTAGTGAACAGACGTTGTGGTATGCGAACATTGCCAATTATCTAGCCATAGGTAGAACATCCCCTGCTCTTTCGTATAGGGAGAAATAGGGGGTGATCAAGAAGAGTGCTACCTTTTAATGGATTGACAACCTCCTATTCAAACCGGGTTCAACTAGATAGTGAGGAGATGTGTAACAGACCAAGAGTTCCTAAAGGTACTCAAGGCCTGTCACAACGAGTCATGTGGTGGGAATTTTTTAGAAAGGAGGACTGCATACAAGGTGTTACAAACAAGGTATTTTTGGCCCACCCTGTTTAAAGATGCAGCTACATACACCAGCAGGTGTGACGAATGTCAAAGAATAGGTAGACTGACCCATAGGAATGAAATACCCTGTCAACCTCATGTACACATTGAGCCCTTCGATAAATGGGGAATGGATTTCATGGGACCCATAAACCCACCTTAAATAGGAAGGAGGTATATCCTAGTCTACACAAACTATATCACCAAGTGGATCGAAGTCCAGGTGCTAAGGGATTCTAAGGAGGGGACAGTGGCCAAATTATTATTTGCCCACATTTTCATGAGGTTTGGAGTGCCCAGGGAGATTACAACGGATCAAGGACCCCAATTGACCTCCTATTTAATCATATAATTGATGGAACAATACTAGGTAAGGCACAATAAAACCACCTCCTACCATCCACGAGCGAATGGGCAGGTGGAGGTGACCAACAGGAGGTTAGAAAATATCTTAACAAAAACTATGCAGCAACACAATAAGGATTGGGCTACCAGATTATCAAATGTGGTTTGGGAATATAATACAATGTGGAAATCAAACACTGGCTTCACACCTTTCCAATTGGTATATGGGAAGGATGCGATGATGCCTATAGAATTTAAGTTCAATATGCTCATAACGGTAGTGGAACTAGATCTAAACCTGGACAAAGCATAGAGGGAATGAATTCGATAGCTAAACCAATTGGATGAATTTTGGATGGACATCCTCCAAAGGATAGAAATCGTGCAAAAATAAAGGAAATGATGGCATGACCACCACATTCAAATGAAACAGTTCAAAGAGGGAGACTGGGTTCTGTTGTATGACTTCAGATTCTAGGAATGAAAAGGAAAGTTGATGCAAATATGAAAGGGACCATACGAGGTAGTATAAATAATCAAAAATGGTGATGTGTGTGTCAAGACAATTAATGACAACAACACCATATTAACAACCAATGGCCACTGGTTATGCCCATACCATAGGTCTGAAAGCTTGTTGGTAGAATCTAGAATAAGCATGGGGGAGACCCCATCCGAGTAAAATGCTCCAAAATTCTCAACAACATGGTGGGCGCAGAGGTGTCCACAAAAAACGAGTAGATTATTTTTCTTTGTTTTTTAGCTTATACTGTATTTTTACATGGAGAAACGCCCGCATGCAAGCTGCAGGCATCTTGAGAGCCAGGGCCTAACAGGCATGGATTGTGTTTAAAATTGCATTTTTCTTTTTTTCCTCATTTTATTTTTGTAGGGGAATGACCTAATTTCTTGAATAATAGGTATATCTGGAAATAGGGCCTAAGATCGTCTCAGCATCCATGAACCTATGTAATAGGAGGATAGCACCGATCCAGGCATAAGTTGGATGCCAATTAACCGCAAATAAAAATTATGCACCCATGTGCCTAGACGTAGCAGACGCTAATGTAGCACGAGCATAAATTCATGAGGCTTGATCAACCCCACAATAATAGGCACGTCAGTTGCCACTAACTCTTAAAATAAGGGGAAGTGCCTTATTCAAGCACCTTACTCTAGAGGAGAAGTGCCTTACTCAGGCGCATTACTTCGAAGGAGCGGTGCCTTTCTTAGCCGAGGTGGCAAAACCCTGGAGCATTCTTTCAGTAGTACAAGGGAAAGCACCTTATTTGGGTGCCTTACTCTAGAAGAGAAGTGCCTTACTCAGGCACCTTACTTTGGAGGAGTGATGCCATGCTCAGCTGAGGCGACACGACCTCGAAGTGTTCTTTTAGTAGTATGAGGGGAAGCGCCTTACTTCGAAGGAGAAGAACCTTCCTCATGAATCTTACTCTAGAGGAGCGGTTCCTTGCTCATCCGAGAGGCACCACTATGGAGAATTCTTCATAAGTGGGAGGTAGGTGCCTTATTGAAGTAGGCACCTTAATGAAGTAGGCGCCTTGCTAAAGTAGGCGCCTTACTCGAGTAGGCATCTTATTCAGGTAGGTGCCTTACTGAAGTAGGCGCCTTACTTAGGTAGGCACTTCACTCTGCCAAAAAGGTGCCACCACCTAAAATTTTATTATATATATATATATATATATATATATATATATATATATATATATATTCTCATAGGGGAGCGATGCCTTACTCTGGTTCCTTACTCCGGAGGAGCGGCGCCTTACTCCGCTAAGGAGGTACCACCCCAGAGTATTATTCATAGTCAAGCGATGCCTTAGTGAGGTAGGTGCCTTACTAAAGTAGGCGCATTACTCAAGTAGGTACCATACTGAGGTAGGTGCCTTACCTTGGCACCTTACTCAAGAAGGCGCATCGATCAATTCAAAACACATTCACAACTTGGTAGTACGAGGAGCAGTCGAAGACAACACCATCATTTCACGTGATGGAAATCTGAAAGCATCCAAAAATATTTTGAAATCATTGGGCAAGATTTATGCATGTCTCGAGGCCAACCATCGAGGAGATATGCATCCCAACCTGAACCAATAGTATCCACCGTGATTTCAATAGCAGGACATTGAGTGAACCAGGAATGCAATACCCAAGGCGATGCAATCAACACATGGGAAAAACATCATTCAATAGCAATTTGGCATAATCCACATAGCACGAAATGACCAATCAGGTGTGCAAGCCTTCGCTGAGCAGAAGGTAAAATTTGAACTTCTCTATAAGGAGTTCGAGGAGGCAAAGGAATCTAGGAAAGCTGCCAAAAAGGAATTAATAGGGTCAGGCATTTGTATGAACCCTACTGATGAAGATCAATTTTGGGACATCTATGGTTCATCGTCAGGTCAGCCCTCTAAGATGAAGAAATGACTGGCAATATGGGGAGTATATGGACCAGTGGTAGAGGCAACAACAATCACAATAGAAAATGTTAGCATCAACCTTGAGGAACTTTGGCTATACAAATCCAGCATGGTTAGGCAAAAGAGGGATGACTCTGACATTCCCTTCGGAGAGTTGCACCCTCAACATGTTGACCTGTGGCAAGAAGTAGAAGCAACCTTCCAAAAGGGGGTGACGACCGTGGTAGCTAGGACCAGTACAAGTGCTAGACCAAGCAGGAGATAAATCCAACACAATAAGAGGCCAACATAAAATGAAGGTCAACCCATCACAACCAAACATCGACCAAGAATGCCCCGTAACAAGCCAGGGCCCCTTAGCAAAAATGAAAGCTTTAAGAAGGAGAGCAAGCCAAGGCGACCAACAAGAAAATGAAATAAAAAGTAGTGGCCTACAGAGAGAAGGTAATTACCGATTTCAGATGCCACGATGGCGTGGCACATGTTAGGCATGGGGGGATGATGAGCACCTGATATGCTCATATTTTTGTATATATACTAACAGTTTTTGCGCGACACTATATAAGGAGTTGCAAATTTTTATGAAATATTATGTATGTATTTAATTAAATTATGTGTATTATCTAATCCAAGTGTGAAGTGTATTTTGTGTAGTTATTTTCCATATTTTGTCATATTTTACTCAGTCAAGGTCCTACATGGACCTGGCATGGTTCCGTTCAATCAAACAAAGGCATGCGAAGGTAGGTGCCTTACTGAAGTAGGTGCCTTACTGAAGTAGGTACCTTACTCAAGTAGGGACCTTACTGAAGTAGGTGCCTTACTCAAGTAGATGCCTTACTCAAGTAGACGCCTTACTCAAGAAGGCACCTTATTGAGTTAGGCTCCCTACTCAAACAAATACCCAGATTACGCATGTGATTGAAGACTGGAAGGAGACCTCGTTGACCACCATTCCACATCATCTATGGGAAACCGTTGATGCATGAGTTATCCTAGTCAGATAAGATGAACATGTAACCAATCATGAAGTTGAACCATACAAAATGGAAATCGCTCGATTGTAAGTAAACAATAAAGAAGCTGATCATAGCACATAAGCTATAGTAACTAAACTATCCTAGTTTAGACTGTAACTAGGATGCCTGTTGTAATAGAACTACAACAGGAAGTTTTGTGTGTAGTATATAAACACACTGACTTCTCTGTAGCAGCGAGGAGACATTTTCTTTTCAATACTATCGCATGTAATCTTTCTGCATTATTAATAAAGCTTGAGCTTTTCTTACCTATGCATTGTCTTTGTGATTTGCTGGGTAGAATTTTCTAGATCTCAAGCCCACTCCAAGCTAGTATTATTACCATGTTCTTAGTTAGTCTTTTCATTACGTGTGGTAGTGTATTTTTAAGTTCTTAGATTAAATCTGGTCATTTTATAATTGCATTCTTTTTATTGTAGACATATTACTGCTTTTAGTGTGGTGTGTTTATGTTGATGCATTTCATTTATATTTATTTTTTCTTGGTGTGGACAATTCAAATGATATTTCATGAACATCCCCCAATGGTAGTTAGGGGATTCATTTCAAAGGAGGTAATGTTAGTGGTTTCAATCGTGGCACTTCTAAAGTATACGAACTCCTAGGTTGACAATTTAAATGCGAGTGTTGTGACAATCATAGGATAAAATTAACCAGTGTTTGACACCCAATACTGAGCATTCAAAAAACCAAAAATACAAATATGGGTAGAACATTACATGGTATCAGAGCCAAGTTCAACACTGCCCTACTGTGGTTAAGTTGAACATTTCATGAGTGAAAGATACAAAAGAGCATTAGAAAGGGAAAGAAATAAAATAGAGCAAGCTTACATAGGGTGATACAAAAATAAAAAATAGTAGCCCAAAGAGGATTCATATCTAGAATAGAGTACTTGGATAGCAGCTTTAGCAACAAGACCTCGCCTTCAACATCCACTAGAGACAGAATATAATATTAGAATGGGGTAAATAAGTGCCAATGAGCAGAGTTTCTAGGATATATTGAATTCATTAGAAAGAAGTCAACGTGATATGCAGAATGAACAACAGGTAATGCATAATGATTTGTAACAATCATAGAGGGGGATAGCTAGAATTTTGAGGGAGGTGTTCATTTCATTATTGAGTATAAACATGGGCGGTAATAATGGGGATGCTAGCACTTCCAACCATCTAAATTTTACCAGGTGTAGCAATAATAATCCTAGACCTACATAGCCTACTTTCATTCCTAGAGAGGAGCCACCTATTCAAGAGGATACACAGGCCCCACCCATAGATGATATAGATGAAATATGGGTTGAATATTGAGAACTTCTAGATGATCTCAAGGATGTTTTGTTATTTGAAAATTTCATGAATCAGAAGAGGATTGATATGAATATTGAAGGACATCGATATGAGCAAATGATATAACCAACACAGTGAGACCTTCAACATGCAGTGAGTAAGATAACCATTCCTTATTTTGATGGTAGTGGAAAAATCACAGCTAGAGCTTGGGTGGAAAAGTTGGATAACTACTTAGTTCTTAGACCTATGTCAGAGGATGAGGCAATTTCACCTAGATGGCATTGCTCATGATTGGTGGTATCATGGTATCATCACTTTGGGACGTGGGCTAATTAATTCCTATGATGAGTTCACAAAAAAACTCATTGATCATTTTGATAAGAAAGACCCAAAGTTATATTTTAGAGAGTTGGCGTAGTTGACGCAGACATATTCCATAGACTCATACATTTCAGAATTTTAGAGGCTTTCAGTCATGGTGTGTGATATTTCAGAGAGGAACCTTACAATTTTATTCAATGAAGTATTAATAGAGGCACTCCATGGATGGATCAAGGTCTTCGAACCACCCTCACTTCAAGAGGCTATGAAAAAATCGAAACATAGAGTTTGCTGCTCCAAAAATTAAATCAGCTTTTAAACCATTCCAAGGCAGCAAAGACAAAGATAAAAAGAATTTTTAAAATATTTATCCTCAGTAGAAATCCGAGTCAAAGAAGTTAGGGTATGGTGAGCTCAATGAGCTAAGGAAGAAAAAACTATGTTTTCAGTGCAAGGAACCTTGGGATTTATCTCATAAGTGTCCACTCAAGGCTCAAATGAAGAAAATGGAGCAGAAAGAATACTTTTAAGATGAGGATACATGGTCTAAACAATCAGAGAAAACATCTAATTTATAGAAAAGTAAAGAAGAAAAAGCAGAAGGAGAGCCCGAATAGGATTCCAAATATGCTGATACAGTAGCCCAACTCTACAGTTTCTAGAAGGGAGGTTCATTCAAAGTTTGGGGGATCATTAATGGACAACAAGTAGTGACTATCATAGACACTAGCACTACACATAACTTCATAGATGAGGGGTTGGTTGCTAAGCAAGGAATCAAAACTGAGGAGTTTGAGGGATTTTGGGTGATGGTTGCAGATGGTTCTTCCATTCATTATATCTGCAATATTCCTAAATTGTGTATCCATTTGGGAGAGTATGATCTTAATGATGAATTTTATATGGTAAATAGGTAACACACATGTGGTTCTTGGTATGAAGTGGATGCGTACTCTAGGTGAATTCACAATGAATTTACATAATATGGAGATGAAATTTGAGGCAACAGGAAAGAAGATTGTTTTGAGAGGTATGTCTTATGGAGGGGCTAGAGTTGTTTCCTTAGGATAATGGAAATATTGATTTGGAATTATGAAGTGGAATGGGTGGCAGAATGTCTCATCATGCCTGTAGTTATGGATCAACAGAAGGTTGATTATCATCAAGAGATTCAGAAACTTCTAACTAAGCATTCCAGAGTATTTAGTGATATACCTCCTGGGATACCTCTAGAGCAGAGTACTAAGCATATTATAGAGTTATAGGATAGTGCCAATACCATCATATCCACTCCCTACAGACACCACAAATGAAACAAGGATGAAATTAAGAAGGCAATTCAGTATTTATTAGATATGGGTCACATACATCCCAGTAAGAGTCATTTTGCCTCTGCAATGGTATTGGTGGAGGAAAAATATGGAACTTGGAGGATATGTGTTGACTACCAGGAGTTGAATAAGAAAACCATAAAAAATAGGTACCCTATTCCTCACATTGATGAACTCATTGATGAGTTGCATGGCGCCTATTATTTATCCAAAATTGACTTGAAGTTTGGGTACCATCAGATCAGGATGAGAGAGCAGGACATTGAGAAGACTGCATTCAGATGCCATTTTGGTCATTTTGAGTTTTTGGTTATGCCCTTCAGGTTAGCCAATGCCCATGCCACTTTCCATTATTGCATGAATAGGACATTTAGAAAATAACTCAAGAGATTCATCTTGATATTTTTTATGAAATTTTGGTATACATTCGGTCTTGGGAAGAGCACCTGCAGCATCTAGAGGAGGTATTGATTATATTGGATCAAGAGTCATTTTATGCTAAGGAGTCCAAGTGTGATTTTGGGATGACATAATTACTTTACTTGGGACACATTATTAGCACAGAGGGAGTGCACATTGATCCAGAGAAAATTAAGGCTATTATGGAATGGTCTACTCCTACAAACCTCACATAGCTTAAGGGGTTCTTCAGCTTATGTGGGTTCTATAGGAGGTTTGTTAAGGGGTTCTCTCAAAACATTGTCCCACTTATAGATTTGACAAAGAAAGGAGTATTTTCTTGGTTCAATATTGCTCAGAGGTGTTTTGATCACTTCAAATAGGTTATGTGTTCTTATCCAGTGCTTACTATACCTGATTTCTCTCAGTTGTTTGAATTGTAGTGTGATGCTTCTGGTGAGGAAATAGGAGCAGTATTGATGTAAAATAAGCATCTTATAGCATTTGAGAGCATGAAGCTTAAGGGTACAGAGTGTAGCTACTCGATATATGATAAGGAGATGTTGGCCATCATGCATGCTTTGGTAAAATTTAGGCAGTATTTGGTTGGGGCCAAGTTCATGGTGAAGACTGATCATAATAGCCTCTGATATTTCCTCACTCAGAGAGACCTCAATGAGAGGCAACAGAAGTGGGTGAGTAAGCTGCAAGCTTATAATTTTTACATTATTTATGTCAAGGGAAAGAAGAATTGTGTAGCTAACACATTATCTAGAAGACCATATCTATATGCTATAATAGGTATTTCTGTAGATTGGAGGGATGAGATTATATTTGAGTATGCTAAGGATTCATGGGCTTCCAGTTTGATTGATGACACTTTGCAAGATGACAAGTATTTGGTAGTACATGGGCTGATTTTGTATAAGGACCAAATCCTCTTGCTTCCAAATTTTGAATTCAATAAGAAAATCCTTTAATGTTTTCATGATGATCCCACAGATGGTCATTTATGATTTTTCAAAACTTACAGGAGCACCAGAGATCGGTTTACTTGGAAGGGTCTTAAGAATGAATTCCTTCAATATACCTGGGAGTGCACCATATGTCAGCAGAACAAGGATGAACACATCTACCCAGCTGGCTTATTGTAGCCCTTGTCAATTCCTAACTAGAAATGGAAAGGAATCTCAATGGGCTTCATTATTGTATTGCCTATGAATCAAGACAAATATTGCATATATGTGGTGGTGGACAGACTCACTAAATTTGCTCACGTTTTTACTATTTCATCAACTTCTATAGCAGCTCAGGTGGCAGATTTATTTTTTAGGGAGGTATTCAAGTTGCATGGGATGCCCAAGACCATTGTTAGTGACAAGGACAATAGGTTCATGAGTATGTTTAGGAAGGAGCTCTTCAGAATAGGAGGAACCAAGCTTACTCTGAGCACTAGTTACCACCCACATACATATGGGCAGACAAAGATAGTCAATAAATGGGTAGAAGGGTATCTTCAAAATTATGTTTCAGGGCAACAAAAGGTATGGATTAGATGGATACACCTAAGTGAGTCCTCCGACAACACTACGCATCACATGTCTATTGGGATGACTTATTTCATGGCATTTTATGGGTATGAAGCTCCCAAATTCATTGATTTTTTTCTTGGAGATATTAGAGTATCTAGAGCTAAGGATTTACTACAAGATAGTCAGGATATCATAAGAGCTTTGAAGGATAACATTCAGTAGGCTCAAAATTGGCTGAATATGTATGTTGATCATCACAGGGTGGATCATAGTTTTGAGGTTGGTGACTTGGTTTATCTTAGATTGTAGCCTTACAAACATTCCACTCTCAAGAAGAGTGGAAAGGAGAAATTTAAGTCATAATTTTATGGACCCTTCAGGGTAGTCAGGAGATTTGGAGAGATGGCTTATGAGTTGGAGTTACCTGATGATAGTAGAGTTCACAATGTCTTCCATGTCTCTCACCTTTAAAACATATTTGGCCATAATATAGTACCTTCTCTAGAGTTACCACCATTGTATGAGGAGGGAAAACTTATTCTTATTTCGAAAGCCATCATTGATTCCCAAGAGAAGACTCTTAATAAGAGGGTGATCAAATAATATTTGATTAAGTAAAATAATCTACCATTAGAGGATGCTACTTGGGATAATGAACAGATATTACAGCATCCAGAGTTGAAATTGCTTGAGGACAAGCAATTTTGGGAAGGGCAGACTATAATGTACCCTCTCTAGTCAGCTAGCTTTAGTTATTGGGATTAGCCTACTCACGGGTTCTTGTAGGCTAAGTGTGATGTGTGGGAACCCATTGGAAGTTATGAAGTATTCTTCAGGTCACAGAAGGCCTTCAATTGCCATTTTTTTGGAGTCTTTTGGAGCATTGCAGAACATACTTACTATTAATAGTAATTCAGTTTTTAGGGTTTCTATCAGAATGGACGGTATGGTGTGATTCATCTACAAAATGGGTGTCCATTTCTATCTTCAATTGCCACGTTTTTAGATCAAGGTCCAAGATTTTAATGTGCAACGGTTTAATTATATAAAGTTAAATTAATTAGTTAATTTTATATAGTTATAACCTTATGTTATAAAAAGGGGATATAAGGGGTTAATATGTCACTTAGGAAAAATAACTTATTTTATAAAAGTGACTTATGAGGACCTCAATATGGGACGTCACATTTTAAAAGTGACATTTTTATTATTTTATAATGTTTTAAACTGTTATTGAGTGACCCTAAAAGGGGTCGAACCTCTTGGAGGAGAAAAAAGGCTTTTTGAGGAGCTCATTTGTTATGCTTGGTTTATTATTTCTTCTGGCCATTTGGAGAGAAGACTTGTAGGTGAACTTGCAAGGTTTCTAGAGCTTATTGGGGGTGAAAACCTCCAGTAAGAACATCATATTTGGGTGTGAAATATCACCCCTAGATGATCATTAGTATTTCCATCTCAGGGAATGCATTGGAACTTCATTGTAGAGATTTATTGTAGAGTTTTAGAGTACTATTCAAGGGTTTTAAGAGTATTTCATTGTTGGGTCGAATAGCTATTCATATTCAACAAGCCATACCATTTGGCTTGTTTCCAGGTGATTTAGAGTGAATACTGGAGTTGGGTTTTGTACCAAAGTTGGCACCATAATTTTGCAAGCCTAGAAATTGGTATTTGGTGATTTCAAAGTGTTTCCAAGCAGATTTTATGGGGTTTCATTTGGTAGGTCATACACCTATACCTGGCCATACTGTCTCCAGCTTGGCATGAGGGCCTGAGGCTTGGGCGATTGGGCTTCAGAGCTTATTCTTCCTTCTTCTTGGGTGCCTAGGGTCTAATAACATCTTGTATTCATTTTCACTTTGAAGGAGCATCAATTTGTGGATTTGTAATTGAAAATCAGTCTTCCTGGTTGCTGATTAATGTATTAAGTTACAAATTCTAGATTTTCATAACTCTTTGGTACTTTAATTTTTGGCAAACTCCTTTAATGGGTTTGTATTTTAAAATCATTATTATCTATTTCCAAAGTTTCATGCATTTTTTTTAATTAGAATAGCAGTTATGCATGATTCAATATTGTTGCACTGTATTTTATGAGCATTCAAAAAACCAAAAACATGGATCTGGATAGAACATTACAAACTCCTATCCAATTTTTAAGATATTTAAAATTGGGGACCCTCTATAAGGTAGTTGATGATGAATTAAGTTAGACGGATATTTATTTTCTACATACTTAGCTCTTAGATTTTTGGCCCATAAGGCATTGGGGTGACTAATTAATCTCCAATATAATTTTCTTGCCAAAGCCTTATTATTATAGCATCCAATCTGAGACCTAAACCCCCTTCATGAGTAGGAATACATTTAGTCTCCCACCTTACTAGTGACCATTTCTTCTCCATTTTTGAACCTATCCACAAAATTTTGTGACTAATTTTATCTAGTTCATTGAGCACTAACTTGGGGATGTTCAACACTGTTGAAACAAATATTGGGATAGACTGAAGAACTAATTTGATAAGAGTTATTCAACCTCCTGATGAAAGCCATTTGTTGGTACAACTACCTATTTTTTTCTTCACTTTCTATAATAACCATATCCAATGCTCTTTCTTTTTGCTACCCATATTAATAGGAACACCCAAGTATTTAATTGGAAGAGAAGTTTTTTTGAATCCTAATGTTTCCATTATAAACATCTCTTTTCTAAGTGAGCAATGAAAAAAATAAATTTATATTTGTCTTCATTAATAAGTTACCCTGAGGCTCTAGTGAAACAATGAAGAATTTGATTTATTAAGGTTGCTTCCTTTATAGTTTCCTTCCCCAAAATGGTGGAATCATAAACAAATTGTAAATGAGTGATAGGTCTGACTCCTTTAGCTATAATAAATCCTAATTTCTAAAAAAATTGATTCTTATCAAATGTCCTTCTCAAACATTATACAAGGATGATAAAAAAATATGGAGAAATAGGATCTCCTTGTCTGATGCCTCTAGAAGCTAAGCACCAAGGAGTAGGGCATCTATTAAGAATAATTGAATAAGAAATTGAGGAAATACAACCTTTGATCTATTTTATCCATTCTTGAGAGAATATAAAATTTTCTAAAACTTGGATGAGAAAGTGCCAATCCACACTATCATATGATTTGTACAAATCCAATTGAATTAACATGGATGGGGATTATTGAACTTCCATAGAATGAATTGCTTCCTAGGCTAACACTATCTCATCAACTATTTGACACCCTTCGACAAATCCTCCTTGTTCTGGAGAAATGATATTGTGAAGCAAAGGTTTAAGAATTTTTGACATAATCTTCAAAATTATTTTTAGAATAACATTACATAAATAAATTGGTATATATAGTAATGTTATCCACTTCTTGAGCTTTAGGAATTAGAGCTATAAAATTCTTGTTGATATTTCTAAAGAAATGATAGAGTTGAAATATCCTCCTATCAAAGCCCAAGCTTCTAGGAATTGAGAGGTGATAGAAGCTATATTTCTCCATATTGTTCATTTCTCTTCTATAGTACATGGAGCATAGGTATTTATATAAAGTATAACATGATCTGAATATCTATTTTGGGCAACCACTACTAGTATTCCCTTAATCCCCATCATGCATTGTACTATAATTTCCTTTGGATCCCAAAGACTTT
Organism: Wollemia nobilis; assembly: GCA_028583015.1. Classification (NCBI taxonomy): domain Eukaryota; kingdom Viridiplantae; phylum Streptophyta; class Pinopsida; order Araucariales; family Araucariaceae; genus Wollemia; species Wollemia nobilis. The sequence continues at coordinate 5,338,999 of JAQPPZ010016858.1, read as the reverse complement.
CCACTCCTCCTGAGGCCCCTTGGGTGCTGAGGGACACTACTTTACTAGATGGCTAAATATTTTTTGTTGTACTTTCTATTTCATCAATAGAAACCTTTGTCTCCTAAAGAAGAGAAGTTGAGGCTAATTTTTTGAATCATTCTTCTAATTTTTGATTATTTAGAAGGACTTCCTTTTAATTCCCCTAATATTCAAAGTGAAAATCTTCATAATTAACCCGATTTGAAGTATTGGGTAAGCTCTGCTATCTTACCTTCCTCAATTAAATTTTGACCTTCCTCTACCATATGAGTTGGTTGGATTTACGTCCTATATTTTGGTTGGTATCTATCCTCATATTTTTATTTGTATCTTGCTTCATTCTTGTAAGGGTTATTGTAGCAACCTAAAATTAGCGCAGTAAAACCTTAATAATTACAATTACTCTAGTAAATAATTCAAATTCAAATTTCAACCTCCAAAATCGCTCCCAAACCGCCGCTTAATCTGTTTCCTCGTTTCTCATGCCATTTTTAGAGTTTGTTTTGATCTTTTGATGATATCGTCGCCGATCAGATGATATCGCCTCAGATCGAACGATTTCGTTTGGGCTAGGATGTCCAGATGATTTTTTCCCAAAACTAATTTTTCACAATTAGCTTCTGTTCCAACGGCATCTCTAATCCGATCAGAAGCGTGTCTGCGTCGTTAGAGACCCTCCCCATTGGAGATCTCCCAAATAGGGATGATCTCCAACCTCCTAACCTCCCTCCTAAGCCTATTTAATCCTAGGCCCTCCCCTTAGCATTCCCCTGGCTGAAATTTCATATAAATTGACCTTCACACGCATTATAATAATCTGTATTACCATCTACATTTGTTGCATCCAATTTTCTTGCAGGAACCTTGTCATTTTTCAGTCGAAGAAAGCTTACATCGTCGCAGACGATCCTGTTCATATCGGAGGTGATCCTGTCAAATCAGAGATGATTTCAACTGCAATCATCATTGGGGGCAATCAGTGCCCAGAGTTTGCATTTTCCTCTTTTCAATCTACTGTTTTATTTTGCAATTAGCTAGTTTATTTATTATTTTCTACTATTTTGCATTTTGGAGTTCACCCATGTAGCTTTAAATGCATAATTAAGTCACCAATTGTCATTAAGTCATTGTAGTACACTCGTATTTTGTTTATTATCATCATTTTAATGTTATTCCTATTATTCTACATCATTGCCCTCTGTTAGAATAGTTGCATTTTCTGCATTTTGTGTCTACTTCTCTGATTGACGAATTCATCAAATCTCAGACGATCTTGTCTGATAGCAGACGATCCTATCAAATCAGAGGCGATCCTGACTGCTTCAATAATCATAATCTTCATCAGACATACGGATCAGGTATGACTTTTTAATCTTGCTTACTTTCTCTATTTTTTGTCCTAATTTATTCTTTTGTATTCATTTAATATGCATCTTCATATAGAGCAATTTAGATTCATTTGGCAAAACCTAGGACTTGAATGTTTAAGGATAAAACTGAACACATAAAACACATTCCCAACCTAGGCATGGAAACTACCATTCAAACGTTTCCTGGTGAACCCACCATCCGTCAAAAAATCACCATAATACACCTCCCCCGAGAGGTGGGACCTTCGCACGGCCTCTCAGCCTGAGGTACCGTGCCATCATTTTCCCATCCTCCTTCCGGGCACGGATCCTATAGCCTGAAGGTAAGGGTGTGAAAAATTTGGAGCGATACATTTTGGTGAACCCTACGTGAATGCATTTAAAACCTTTTGAAAACAAGAAAGCAAAAAATAAATAAATAAAACAACCGAAACATAGATGCATTTCAAATCATTAAAATTAATAAGTTGCATATCATGTTTAGATGGTAGCTCCTAAGAAAAGATTAGTAGTTACTATAAATGTTGAAAACCAATTAGCAGCCACAGAAATCAATTATGTGCTTGGTGTGCCTGAAACAGATAGAAATCAACTTTTGTGGGACGAACTTGATAGAAGACTAAGTGTAATTTCATCTAGGTCAACAAAACTTAAACAAATAAAGAGGCTTGTCCTAGATAGAATCCTGGATCCTCATCAGCTTCAGATTCTGCCTTAGGAGCTATGTTAGCTCAGCTTGATGATGAAAAGAGAGAACGTGCTAATTATTATATTAGCCGGACCTTCATCAGTTATGAAACCCGCTATACAACATTAAAAAAACTATGTCTAGCAGTCGTGTTTGCTATGCAAAAATTATGCCATTATATGCTTAGTCAGAAAACTTATGTCATTGCTAAATATGATCCCTTGAGGTATCTCATGAGTTGACCTTATTTATCGGGTCGCACAGCCAAGTGGGTTCTTGCTCTAAGCGAGTTTGACCTCACGTTCATAGGACAGAAGTCTTTTAAGGGTCAAATCATAGCAGATCAATTAGCTGCTGCACCCTTAGAGTCTACCCATCCCCTCATCATTGAGTTTACTGATGAATGCCTTCAATTAGAGGCAGACCATGTTGAACAATGGTCCTTATACTTTGATGGATCCCGATGCATGAGTGGGGCTGGTGTGGGTATTATTTTAATATCCCCACAAAAACATCTTATTCCTCTGTCCTTCAAATTGACATTTGCTTGCACCAACAATACTACTGAATATGAAGCTCTAATCCTTGGATTACGAGCTGCCTTAGTGTTGAAAATTAAACATCTGTTAGTTTTTGGTGATTCTCAACTTGTTATAAACCAAATTAATGAAGTTTATCAGACCAGAGATGATAAACTGTGCCCATATAAATCCTATGTTTTACAATTAATGTCTCTATTTGATCAAGTTACCTTGGAAGCTATTCCTCGAACTTGCAACCGTGTAGCTGATGCTATGGCCGCAGCTGCATCTCTCCTACCCTTGGAGTTAGATGATGAATATGCCACCATCATTATTCATCGACTCCAGGAACCCGCTTCAAATAATTCATGCTTAGAACCTTTAGATGTGTTTCTAATCAATGAAACTACTCCTGAACCTTGGTATACAGATATATTTTATTTTCTCCAAAATGGGACTTTTCGTGCCAATTCTAATAGAAACCAGCGTCGGTTATTACGTAGACGAGCAAGTCGATTTGTAATAATTGGCAATACTTTATATAGGAGATATTTTGAAGGTATCCTATTAAGATGTTTGAATTTAGAAGAATCCCAATTATCCTTGAGTGAAGCCCACGATGGATCTTGTGGAGGACACTTCAGTGGTAGTGTCATTGCTAAAAAGCTCCTTAGGATAGGATACTTTTGGCCTAACATGGAGAATGACACACATTATTATGTGCGCCATTGCGACAAGTGCCATAAACATGCTGACCTTGTCCATGCGCCTGCACAAGAGCTGCAGGCGATTTCATCTCCTTGGCCCTTTTCAAAATGGGGTTTAGATATTATTGGCAAAATCAATCCTGTGTCATCTGATGGACACAAATTCATCATAACCGCCACCGAGTATTTCACGAAGTGGGTTGAAGCTATGCCTTTAGCTTCCTGCACTGGCACACAAGTCTCTAAATTTATTTTTAATCAAATCATTTGTAGGTTCAAAATTCCTGCAAATATCATCTCTGATAATGGAACTTGTTTCAAAAATAAATATGTTAAAAAATTATGCCAAAAATATAAGATTCAACATCGTTGGTCCACTCCCTATTATCCTCAGGGTAATGGTCAAGTAGAAGCATCTAACAAAACCTTAATCAAAATCCTTAAAATATTGGTCAATAAAACTGGCCATGACTGGCACATTCAGTTATATCCAGCCTTGTGGGCCTATCGAACTAGTGTTCGAACCCCCATGGGAACTTCACCTTTTGTTTTGGTTTATGGTGTTGAAGTTGTTTTTCCCTTTGAATTAGAAGTTCCTTCTTTGGCTCTGCTACTTCAAGATACCGAAGTAGGAGATGAATATCGAGCTGGCAGACTCAGTCAGCTGGAACTCTTAGATGAAAAGCGCATCAATGCTTTGGAACATCTCCGTGCCTACCAAAACAAGCTTAAAATATCATATGCTAAAAAATTTCGTCATCGATCCTTTGAGATCGACGACCTTGTTTTAAAAGAAAATCAAAAAAATACCAATGCAACTAAGGACCTTAAAGGTAAATTTGAGCCCAACTGGCTTGGACCATACATTATCACTGCTAAATTTGAATCGGGAGCATACAAATTATCTACCTTAGATGGTAAAGAACTTAAAGAGCCCGTGAACATTTTGCATATTAAACGTTACTATGTATAAATTTGGTCATTTCATCCTTGTATATATTTGTTTAAAATATTTCAAAATCACTATCTTGTATTTTTTTCAATTTATAAATTCAAAAACACCAAAAACATTCATAATCATCAAAATATTCAAAACTATTTGTTGTATTTATTTATGGCACTTGTTAATTCTTTCAAAAACAAAAAAATAATAATAACAATAAAAACAACAATATTCTTGACTCTTTCGAAACCAAAACAACATAAAGAAGAAAGAGAGAGTCAACATTCTCAAAACTTCTAAAAAGTATTTATATATATCTTCTTACAAATGTTGCAAATTATTTTGGATAAATTAGCATTTATTTGGAATCCCTCACTTTCACACTCACAAAAATAAATATCTTGATTTTTATCTGACATGATTACTAATCTCTCTCATATCAAAGTCCACAAAATTCAATTAAATAAAGTTTGAGCATAGAGAATTGATCTTGTTATTTACTTAAACCAAGCACATCCTTTCACAATAAAATGATTATATTTGTAATTTCCATGCTTTGCTACATAGTAGAAGTGGTTTCTTGAGCGAAAAGTTTCCCCTGCTATCCTATCATGCACATGGTCTAGAATCTTTGAGAATTGGCAAAAGGACAAGCTCACCCCTACCCGGAATAAAAATCCCTTGCTCTACAGCTAATCCGAGCAAGTATCCCTAGCATAGAACAAAAAGAAAAAGCAAAGTTCAAGAAAAAGAGAAAAAAGAAAAATATTATTTTTATCATTACAGCATTATCAAGCAAAAATACAAAATAAAGCAAAAGAAATCAAAAGCAAAAGCAATAAAATCCCTTTCCCTACCCTTTGAAAAGAAAATAAGGGTTGATGCGCTTGAAACCCTGGAATTCTCAATTATTCGAAAACTGTGAGGTAAGCCCCATAACAGGTGGTTTGTGCCCAACCTGCTTGGCCTTGGGTAACTCCTAGCGTGGCGATATGTCTATCACATTAGCGAACTTCTTTTGTACAGACCTATGTCTGCTTATGGATTAGCTAGCTCTTGATAATCCGACTTACATAGTAGTCTAGTATGGTTATATGCATCTACATCATGGTTAATGAACACTTATTTGGTTCATTCAAATCACTTGTATCATATTATCTTGCTCCAAACTAGTAAATGAACATAGCAATTGCACACACATTTTGTATTTGAGAGATTTTGTGTATCATTATGATAAATCAAGATTGGAAATGAACTCACATATGCACATGGGATTCCTTATAAATCTAACTTTTGTCTTTAAGATATTTTGAAATATTTATTTTGCAAATTGTCTGGAATAATTCATTTTCTTCTTTAAAGTACAGTTGTTTAGTATAAAGACAACTACATACATTTTCAAAAACAAAAATCAAAATTTCTTTCAAAACCATACAATCAAAACACATATTGTCGACTTTCGCGACGATGGTATAGTTCCAAAACCAAAATTGGAATTTTATGCCTAGCGCAAGTCTTCCTCTTCATATTTTCTGTTTATTAAAAATCAACCATGCTATAAAACTATCTCTTTTTGGATTTCGCAATGATGGTATAAGTCTATACCTACATATTCTATGCCTAGTGCAAACCATTGTACTAATTTTTATTCCCCATTTATTTAAAAATCATGAAAACCATATGACTTAAATCATTATGTTACACAATTATGCTTTCAAAAGCATGCACATTATCACTATTTCATGTCATTATGTCAAACTTCAATTTTGCAATGATGGTATAATTCCTAGGGAATTATTCAACAATTTTATCACACTTAGGAATTTATGCCTAGCAAAAAATCATTTTAACATTATTTCATGCATACTATTTTTATGAAAATCTGAAAACAAACCATCATCATCATCATTTGCACCATTGCACCAAAGTCTTAAGACAGTCTCTTAAGCACTCCTTTACTTTTAGCAATATTTCTATACCAGGATTAGCTTGACAACCGAGTGAGCGGCGACTCCATGAAATGGTCTATAATAGCGACAATGTCCTTTGAAATGATTGTTAAAAGTCCCCTTTTATTTTTCATCATCACATCATAAACAACCAATTTGTTCTATCAGATTATTTCATTTAAATTTTTCAAGCATGACATTTCAACCATAATATTTCCAACGACGTAATTACATGAATCATCAAATCAATCAATCAAAACATTAAAAGCATCATAAAAATACATAAGACACAAGTCATATGATCAAAAATATCTCATCTATATTTGTATCAACCATAATATACATCATATCAAAATCGAATCGGTATGCCACAATCTGTACCTCGGCATACTCAATCCTCTATCAAAAATAATAAATACTATATATCAATCTGTACAGTGCAATCTGTAGTAGCTAGCCTCGAGAACCCCTTGAGATCTCAGCCTCATCTCCTCCCCTGCCCTAAGGTGGACGAGGTGGCCCCATCATAGTATGTGTGGTACTACGAGTCCTAGTCGTCGATCGGGACGAAGTCCTTGACGACCCAATCTTGATCGGATCTGCGATGGCAGCCAACAGTGGTAATCTCTCCTCCTCTAGCACCATCTGGTGGTATAATGTCTGATAAAAAGTGATCTGGGCAATAGCCCATGCCAGCTCCCGAGTGCTCACCCCTCCGCCTCGTGCTCTGAGGTGTGCAATCTCATCTCTGAGCTGTGTCACCTCAGCTCAGTGTCATGTAGCCTCCTCCTGTAGGGTCTGCACCTATGCCTAGAGATGGACTGTCTCCACTTGGAGAGTCGTTGTCTCGCTGCTCTCCCCAGTGTCAACACCCTTGCCCTTATCGGGCGATGGTGGCCTCTCTCTCTGTGGAGAAGGGGGTCTCTCCTCCCTCCTCTCCCGCTACCACGGCCTCTGCTGTGCCTGTGGTCTCCTCTGCTCTCTCCCTCCATGACCCTATACCACCTCAATGGCCACCTGGCATCGCCTCCCCATCCGATGCATAACTACGTGAATCAAACCTTGAGCCCTAGTCATCTGAGGAGGGTGGATGCCTGCGTACAAGGCATCGTAGCCGTCGGCTACTCCAGCATCGTCCCCATCCATTGGCTAAATGGGGGCATCATCTACGTCCTGACTCCAGAATCACTGCATATCTAGAGCCCCACTCACTATAGTGTTATCCCAGACAGTCCAGGAAAACTCATAATCCCTAAGAGATGGTATCCCCTGCTGTAGACCAAACTATCACAAAACTCGATCATAGCGATGGAGCTCCACCTCTCCCCTCTCCATCCTCAGCCAGCAGGTTCGCATGATGCGAGCCAACTCTTGTCCATCCTCGGCCCACCCTGGATGGTCTCTCCAAGGCCTCCAGGTGATCTGGTCCGGGACAAGGTCATCCAGCAGTCTCCGGGACATCGACAGATCAATCCGCTGCTGTGACCCTCTCTAGAGCCACTAGTAGAAATCTCGGGGCCTCTCCCCGTCAGTCCCTGTCAAAGGAAGCCCTACCGGCCTCTACACTACAATGTGCTCCCAACACCAAACCTGTAGAAGCGATGTCATAACTAGACATCGACCGCCCTTGTACACGACCCCATGCAGGATCTTGTACAATCGGCATAGCACAAAGCTACCCCAAGCAAACCTATAGCCATGGTCTCTCATGTCATAGACCACATCTTCCAGTACCCATGGTACCCTGCACCCACTCTGGTGGCACAGCAGAAGTCCACCCACCACTCCGGCCAAAACCTATGTGAGTCTGGATGCCCCAGGCCTCTGACGCAGTGCCTTGATGTTCACTCTGCCCTTCTCCAAGGTGAAGCTCGGATCGCCACACAACCGCATCATAGCATGGCCTTGATTGGCTGTAAGAGTGATCAACCGTCCTTGTATGGGGATCCTCAAAATCCTCCATATATCCTCTAATGTGGGAGTCATCTCCCCTGTGGGTAACCAAAAATAGGAAGAACCCGGATACCACCTCTCTGCCGGGTCGTCGGTAGCCCCATGTCCGTAGAAACTTGTGGCATCTCCGCCACATGTCGTAAGTCGGCTCTGAGCTAGCTGATCCCGCTCTGCCTGTGATAGAGCGGCCAAGTCATCTCTCAACCTACCGTATTTCCATTCTCTGCTCTTTAGTAAACCTCTCTGCAACATAAAAACAACACAATAAAAAATCATTAATAAAACTAAGTGATTAATAATGCAAGTAAAATCAGTTCAATTTTATACAAATGATGATATCGTCCACTATTGAACGATATCGTCCCAAATTTGAGCAAAATCGTCTTCGATTTTGCAAGCCAAAATTGTCCCTTGTTTGACGAAATCGTCCCCCTTTCGCCGATTTCGCCCTTCAACGAAATTGGCGAACTTGAGACGATTTCATCGAAATCGGGACGATTTCGTCCCGACGACGTTGACGGCCCAAAAACGGCCGCAATGCTCAAAATTTATTTAAAATCAACCTAAAAAGCATGTAAATTCAACTTAAACGATTCTAAGCTAAGTTTAGACTCTTACCCATAGCCCACGTCGGACCTCCGTCGATCTGTGCGCTGTCTCCACCATTTTTGCTTGCAGAGCTCTAAAAACCAGAAGCATGAACAGTAAAAATGAATTAGGGTTTTACCCTATTTTCTTAATTTTATTCAAAACACAATTAAAAACATTTTAAAATTTTGCTTTTCCGTGTTTTTACCTCAAACGTTCGATTTGGGTAAAAACACGGAGGGGGCACCATAGTAAGCTATCATACGATTCGACCAAGAATCATCGCCTAAAAATGGGAATAATTTTTCCTTTCTCGTAGATCAATAAGAACTCATATTTAACGCATTTTCTTCTGAAAATTTGCTAAAGAGGGGGCAAAATGTAGCACCCTAAAATTGGCGCAGTAAAACCTTAATAATTACAATTACTCTAGTAAATAATTCAAATTCAAATTTCAACCTCCAAAATCGCTCCCAAACCATCGCTTAATTTGTTTTCTCGTTTCCCATGCCATTTTTAGAGTTTGATTTGACCGTTTGACGATATCGTCGTCGATCAGACGATATCACCTCAGATCGGATGATTTTGTCTGGGCTAGGACGTCCAGACGATTTTGTCCCAAAACTAATTTTTCACAATTAGCTTCTATTCCAACGGTGTCTCTAATCCGGGCAGAAGCGTGTCTGCACCGTTAGAGACCCTCCCTGTTGGAGATATCCCAAATAGGGATGATCTCCAACCTCCTAACCTCCCTCCTAAGCCTATTTAATCCTAGGCCCTCCCCTTAGCATTCCCCTGGCTGAAATTTCCTATAAATCGACCTTCACACGCATTAGAATAATCTGTATTACCATCTACATTTGTTGCATCCAATTTTCTTGCAGGAACCTTGTCATTTTTTAGCCGGAGCAAGCTTACATCATCGCAAACGATCCTGTTCATATCGGAGGCGATCCTGTCAAATCAGAGACAATTTCGATTGCAATCATCATTGGGGGCAATCAGTGCCCAAAGTTTGCATTTTCCTCTTTTCAATCTGTTGTTTTATTCTACAATTAGCTAGTTTATTTATTATTTTCTGCTATTCTGCATTTTGGAGTTCACCCATGTAGATTTAAATGCATAATTAAGTCACCAATTGTCATTAAGTCATTGTAGTACACTCGTATTTTGTTTATTATCATCATTTTAATGTTATTCCTATTATTCTACATCATTGCCCTCTGTTAGAATAGTTGCATTTTCTACATTTTGTGTCTACTTCTCTGATTGCATGTCTTTGACGAATTCGTCTGACGAATTCATCAAATCTCAGACAATCTTGTCTAATAGCAGATGATCCTGTCAAATCAAAGGCGATCCTGACTGCTTCAAGAATCAGAATCTTCATCAGACATCCGGATCAGGTATTACTTTTTAATCTTGCTTACTTTCTCTATTTTCTGTCCTAATTTATTCTTCTGTATTCATTTAATCTGCATCTTCATATAGAGCAATTTAGATTCATTTGACCAAATCTAGGACTTGAATGTTTAAGGATAAAACTGAACACATAAAACACATTCCCAACCTAGGCATGGAAACTGCCATTCAAACGTTTCCTAGTGAACCCACCATCCGTTAAAAAATCACCATAATACACCTCCCCCGAGAGGCGGGACCTTCGCACGGCCTCTCAGTCCAAGGTACCGCGCCATCCTTTTCCCATCCTCCTTCCGGGCATGGATCCTATAGCCTGAAGGTAAGGGTGTGAAAAATTTGGAGTGATACAGTTATATAATGATTACTTGGAACCAAGGCACTATTTTTGGTATACATATGATCTTTATGAGGAACTGACTTGTTTGTTGTTTGAATTTAGCTTTTAGTTTTGTACTTATTTAAATTTTCTATGTTGTTCTTTTCTTGAAGGTCCATTGCTAGATGAGATGGCTCTCCTTAATTGTTTCTCCAAATTAGGGCAGTTTCTTTTATTCTAATTTCATCATCCATTCATTCTTGTTCCTTATATTTATCATGATGTGTTAATCTTGCTTCTATTTTTTCATTGTCCTCATCTGATTGTTCATCAACAAAAAGAACTTCAAATATGTTAGGTGAAATTACTGTTTTATCTTTGGGTGTTATATATATATTTTTATATTCTTCTATTTGGGGATTTGAAATCTTGTTAAATACTCATCCTATTTCTCTTTATTGGAGAGATTTTGAGGACAATCCTTGGCTATATGGCCATATTCATGATAGATTCTACATCTAAAGGGGAAATTTTCATAGTCTACTTGTTTCTCCCATATTTCTTCCCCATATTGTAAAGTGATCCTCTCTAAAAGAGGTTTGTCAAATTCAATTAGAACACAAATCCTAGCATAAATCTTGTGATCCAAATTTTGAGTGCTATCAGTTATCATCATGAAGACTCCTAAAGAATTTCTAATTGCTACTAAAATACTAGGATTCTAGTATTCAGCTGGGATACCAAATAAATAGACCCAGATAGGTGTAGTTGATGGAATTTCTTCCTTAGATTTGAACTTGGTATTCCAAGGCTTCAAGAAAATCCCTGCCCTACCTAAGAATCATGGCCTCCCTTGAAAAATATCCTCTCTATATTTTTCAATGGCAAACAGAGAAAGAAAATAACCATTAGGGTAAATAGAGAGTTGGAACTCACCTTTAGTTCTCTAGTTATTGGCAGCCCATTGATTGACGATAGCAAGATTTGGTCAAAATCCTATGAATCGACAAATTAGTCCTCTTCTTTTCATTGTTTCTATTAGCTCTTGGATATCCTTCAATGCTAACTCCACTAATGGGGATCCATTAGCTAATTTCATACAACCCATATTTGTTTTCCTTGGATCAATTTTTGGCATCCTCAATGGTTTCCTTGGCAATCGTTGGCTATTTTTCCCTCTAATTTGGGATGGTCCTACACTGATTGCTTATTTAAAATTTGGTTTTGGAGGGATTTCCTTAGGATCCATATCTTGAGATTTTTTGTTATGATTGGCTCTTTTTATTATATGCCCTAGCTACAGTTGTAGCTTTATCAAAATCTGAATCTGTCATCAACATGTTATCTCCCTTTTCTTGATCCAACTCTTGAATCTTGTTTCTATTTCATTTAATCCCTTGTTTATAATTTCAAATAGGATGCCCTTCCTTCTTATTTTATACTATGAACTAAAAATGATGATCGATTTTTTTTAATACTTGTTCATGTTGTTGGATTTACTAGTCCACATGCATGGAGGAATATTGGATATTAATTTCTCCTTTTCGTCTTGCTTGCTACTCACTTGATTCGGTACTATGAAGATTATCCCTATTGAACATAATATTTTCATAATTGTGTTGGATTCCTGATAACCCTCCAGGAGGCCCACAGACCCCCTGAATATATGACCCCAAAGGGTCTTCTTTATTGTTCTCCACTGCTTGTGCTCAAAGCACTCAACCTCCACAAAATCCAAGAGGTGATCTGATGATTAATAGCCATAAAAATTATAGTTTACACTCTATAAAAATACTCATTCTTTGGCAAAAAACCCTAATCAACCACCTGCATTATGTGGAGAATTGACCCCACTATTATTTTCTACAAACTTTATGGATACATTGTTTGTTAGAGAGAAATGAAAGTGATATATGATGATGAAAAGTAATAGTAGCATAGAAATGACAAATATCTAAAGTGTGGAGACACATAATAGAGTGGCTACCAAGAGAATATCAACCTCACGTGGATTTGGAAAATGCCACACATCATAAGGAGATAAGGAATTATCATTGTTATAAAATGGGTCACCAATAGAGTCCACGAAATACTAGTGGTTGGATCTATCAAATCCTCATTGTAGCAAGATGTTGTGACAAGTGTTTACTCTAATGGAACTTTCACCATCCAAATTGCAAACAAGGGATAATGTTGATAGAACATTGTTATTGCAAGAAAACATATATGGAGAATAGTCTATATAGAACTTCATGATCAAATGTAGATTGCATGTGAGGAATAATTTTATAGGAATTTGTTATAGAATATTGTTCTTTATTTCGCTCATCCAAGGGCTAAATTTGCAAAGAGCTCTAATACTCTTGAGGGAGGATTCTAGAGAGTATGCTAAGGTCAATATCTAGCTAGGTGGAATCACTTTTATGGCTTGGTTAGTTATAATACCATGACATGATCAAGGTGAAGGTGGAAGTGGTTGGCATAATATAATTTGTATTTCATGGGTAGTGGGAAGGTTGCCTACTATGCAACCATTTATTAGGTAATAAAAATCTATCCAATATTTTTGCTATATGATTTTGCCCAATGTGTCTATTATCATATGTATATTATAAACTTGAAGGACTAACATTCTAAAGGTCATTTAAATTGACAAAAAATCTTGCATTGATTTAGACCATCTTGGAATACCACCTTTATTTTCCAAAGGAGATAGAACAGTGCTAAAATTACCCCCAAGAATACATAGATCACAATGAATCATCATTGTATTTGAAAACAATATTCCAAGGTCATTCCAACATCATTCATGAGAAGCAACTATCATTGGAGCATATACATTTATAATCCTAACTTTGATGTTTTCTTCTTTCTTGTAAAATTATCTAGCAACCCAATTACTTTTTGCTTCTAATAATTTTCCATCTCATTTGCATTTGTCTCATATAATTATAATACCACCTGAATATCCTGTAGAAGAAACTACTAGACAATCACCCATCTTCCAAATCCTCTTAAAAGCATCCTTACATTCCTCACTAAATTTTGTTTTTGTATTAAAATAAACTCAAGACAATAACAACCTATTAATTCTTTAATAACTCTTTTTTAGGGGTCTTATTTATACCCTTAATATTCCATGATATCATTTTCATCATCAACACTTTATTTTTATTAGTCGTCTTAGCCCAACTTCTTATTAACACCTAAGATATTTTTATTTGGCTTCCTAGATCAATATCCTTTTGAGTATATTTTTCTCTTTGTTCTTGATTTGATGGTCTTCCTTTCATTTTTCCATTCCCACCAATACTCTTATCTTCATCAATATCTTCTATTTGTTCATAGTGTTCATAATGAGGCTTATCTTATAAAGATTTATGTTGCCCTAAATAATCAAAAGTGTAAAAAATGGCCTCATTAGAATTTTCTTCTTTATGTTGCCTTAAAAACCCTAAAGTGCACAAATGATCATCTATAGTCATCACTTTTTTATGTTAGCTTGGAAACCCTAAGTTTTTTGGATATCCTCTATATGATTTTCTTTATTGTATTGTTCTTTAAATCCTATAGTGCAACTAATACATTTTGTACTACTTTCATTTTTATTATAAGAAGATTTTATGCTACTTGACAAAAATAAAGATGATTTATGTGGATTAAGCTTGACCTCCTTCACCTCATTTTCTTTAGAATTTGCATCTTTGTATTCCTTTGATTTAAAATGTGTCTTCCCTTCTTCCTTCTCGATTTTATCTCCTTCTAAATTTGAACATGTGCATTCTACTTCATCGTTCCTCATATCATTTTTTCCTTCTAATAATTGATTCTAGTGAACTGTAATGGCCTTTGTCATTTGATGATGTAGAGAGGTTTTTCTTGCCACTTTCTTAGGAGTAAAAAATCCTTGATTTGACCTAGCTTCTCCTATGATATGATCTCCTTGTTTCACATTAAAGCTACCCTCAAGCCCAAAAATTTCCATCTCTTTCTCCATAATTTTCACTTTGTAATCTCTTGCCATGTGTCTAGTTCCATGATATTTGCAACATCCAAATTCAATGTTTTCATAATCAACTTATTGATCCCATTCTCTTGATTCATATTTAATTCTAATGGATCACAGTAAAGGTATACAACATGCCTTCTCTCCTTAGTAGTTGTTCCCTCATGGATGAATTCACCTAGAGTATTACCAATATTATTTAAAACCTCCTTATTGATGAGTTGATAAGGAATTCCAAAAATTCTAATCCATATTGAAAGCCTTATAATAGTCTCTATATCCACAAAAAAATTATCACTCCAAGGTCTTAAATTTAATGCATATTTACCCCTAAACCAAGGGTATTCATCCATTATTTTATCCCTTATTTCTAAATTGAAGAAAATAATAAGGAAAAATATTTGGAAGAAAATTCAATTAATATTTTGAATTCAATCCCCACTTCTACTTGATCTAATTTTGAATCTCATAAAAACTTGACCATTATCCATGGAACTTACATATTAACCCTCTGGTTTTAAGAACCATTATATCATGCTCAATCATCTCATCCTTGATAATCACTTTTGGTGTAGTATCTGCTACTTGGACAGGGTTTGCCAAAGATTCGTTCTTTCTCTTATCGCTAACTAGGGAATCTATACTTTCAACTAAGACATCCTTACTTCCAATTAGGCCATCATTACTTTCAATAAGGACTTTTAAAAATGAATTTATTGCCATGTTACTTAGATTTTCTTCACATGAATCCTTTAATTTCTCCTAAGATCTAGAACAAGAAGTGACACTTGTTCCTTGATTACACTTTGCTTTTTACTTCTTGCTTTCTACTCATGCTTCCTCCTACTTGCTCCCAACTCACACTTGAGAATGAACAAAATGTTAGGGTAAAGCACAAACTTTTATGAGGGGTCCTGGTCCCCTCATACTAAGGTTTGAACTTGGTTCTGCTAGATGAAAACCCAAGGACTTACCACTATAGTATCCCTCATGGGACTTGAAAATGACCTTTTTATATTGTCGACTTGAAAATGATCTTTTTATATTACCCAAAGTTTGTATTTTTTGTTTAACTTCTTTTAATACTTTTTTTTTTGGCTCAAAAACAAAAGGTTGTGCTTAGGTCCCCCACCCTTGACAAATCACAACTTTCTTCTTTAGAGCAATGAGATTTTACAAATAGATTCACGTTTTTTAATACCTTCAAAATTTTATTCTTTCTAATTAAAAATACAATAGGAATCGAATGTTGAATATTTTTTAAAAATGTATTTTACGTTTTTTTTATTAAAATAGTACGATGAGATTCAAAATCCAAGAAAAATAACACATGTATGGGATATCTTGACATGATGTTATATTTTAAGTCAAAATATGAAAATAATTTAAATATTTTAAAATATTTTTCATGTGGTTGGTACTCTCTTTAGAATACATCTTTTACAAGTGGAAGATCAAAATACCAACCTAAACTTGGTTTTTAAAAATTAAATTGCATTAAATCTTAATTTTTTTAGCATCAAATTTCATAATATAATTTACCATAGCTTTCATATTAAACTAAAATTACTCTCTTTTTTAATTAAATAAATAAAAATTAAAAACTTATGATATAGTTTATTAGGCTTTTATATTAAACCAAAACTATTCTACTCTTTAATTAAATAAATATTAACAAAGATAAGTCACAATTCTCTTAAATAAAAAGACAAATATGTGTCTCAATTCTACCTCACAATTCTTTGCCCCAAGCACATGTATTTTTAATACAATATATTTGTTCAAATGAAGTTATACATGCTATGTAATTTTAATAGATATATAGAGGTAATTAATGCATGCATATATTTAATAAGGGGTATTGTATTAGACTTTCAAAAGGAAACTCCTAGGAGATTGAAAATATGACAATCATATTAAAATGCATAAATGTTATTAGATTTTACCTTTGGAGTTGAGCATATCATTAGTTTAAGAAATAAGCAATTAATTTTAGTTTTGGAGTGAGTTTTCTTTATGGATGGGTTGAGATTCTTATCCTTTGGAGAACAATGATAGTGCTGTAGTTTTTTCTTATCTTGTTGAAAAATGAAATTAATATGGGAATGTGGTTATTAAAGCCCAAACAAGAATTTAAAACAACTTTAAAAAAAGTAGGAACATTACCTTTTTTTCTCTCAAATATATGATGAATCATAATGATATATATGTTGTTTTGTGGAGTGTGGTTTTTGTTGGGGATATGATAAAGTCTAATGGAAAGTGGTTTTTGTTTAGTAATAGCAACCAATTTATGTTTTTGGTTTAGTGCTAGTAAGGGAAGTCTTAAAATAGATAAATGCAATTTTTTTTCTTAAAAATTGGTAAATTTGTTTTAATTTAGTTTGCTCAAAGAGATTCATTCGATGAATCTTTACTTTCATTTCTTTTAGTTGAAATTTATTTGACCACCCTTGTAGGATAATACTAATTTCCTTTACTTGAGTAGTATAAGGCAAGATAATCATTTTCTTATGTTAGCTATGATAAAGCTATTGCACCCTCCTAACATGTCTTTAATGGGTTTTGGTTCTTACATTAAACCTCTAGTTCAGAAGGAGAAACCAACAAGAGTAAAATTCTACTACCAATCCATTGTAATCATTGCCTTTGAGAACATTGTCAAATCATCTTTTAAATTTGTATGGGATCCTTAAAAAACCTAAGAATTTGTTGTCTTATCAATTCTTATAAAAATAAAATTTGAGTAGTGATTCATTCATAAAATCTACTAATGCACTCAAAACATTGGAAATCAAGGTATATGGAAGGTAAAGCTTAAGCTAACACAACAAAACAAAGGTGCAATGTTAGAGTGTATTGTCCACTTGTATTGAGGATTTTTTCTCTTTAAAAGTTATAAACATGTGTTCAATGTTGGATTTTATATAAATAAAAGCTATATGGGATAGAAATGGGTCCCACCCATATTATGTCATGACCATGTGTTGGTATTACAACAAGAGTTTCTCTATTATACATGTATTGCTTAGAAATATTCACATGTGGATCTTCTCCTTGAAAATTAAGGAATTTAACCATTTGAACTAATGCAATTTGATAGAGTTTTCCTTATAATTGAATTGAGATAAGAAAATTGAGTAGTGAATCAAGCATCAAATCTATGAATGCATTCAAATCCAATTTAACAGATGTAATACTAAATATTGTAAATCAAGGATTACATCAATATATGAAAGGCAAAACATGGGTTAATGCAATAGGTTTAATGATAGAGTTTACTTTCCAATTAGATTGAAGTTTATTCCTCTATGAGTAATAAAAAGAGGTGCAATGGTGGATCTAATATTCAAATTGGATTGAGATTCTCTTTATGAGTTACTAATCAAATTTGGTTAATGAAGCATGCATCAAATGTACCAATGCATTTAGTTCTATTTCAAGAGATGCCACAAATATAGGTTCAATTTTGAAGTTTACCTT
Organism: Wollemia nobilis; assembly: GCA_028583015.1. Classification (NCBI taxonomy): domain Eukaryota; kingdom Viridiplantae; phylum Streptophyta; class Pinopsida; order Araucariales; family Araucariaceae; genus Wollemia; species Wollemia nobilis. The sequence goes on along the minus strand of JAQPPZ010016858.1, from coordinate 5,321,032 downwards.
CCAATTAGATTGGGATTTCTTTCAATAGAGTTATTAAAGGTAGTCTAATAGTGAGATTTATATTCTGATTGGACTCGGGTCTTTATTTATAAGTTATTATAAACTCATTTAAGTATTGAAGCATGCATCAAATTATCCAATGCATTCAATTCCTATTCAAGATATGCAACTCAAAATTGTAATTTAGAGGTTCTATCAATATAAGGTAGGTATATTTTTGGCCTTGGAATACAAGGCAAAGCATAGGCTAACACCATAAAACATAAGCTTAATGTTAACTTCCAATTGGACAAAGGTTTCTTTATTTCTATGAGTTATAAATATAGACTCAATGTTACCTTCAAATTGGGTTGAGGCTTATTACTTTTTATGATTTATAAATGTAGACTAAATGTTAAAGTGCTCTAATACTTTGGCCAAGGTATTCAACTCATGTGAAATATAGATATAGAATCTAAACACAATATATTTTTTTCAATTTTGTTAACCATTAAAGAATGATATTATGTTTTTTATGTTAGGATATTTAAAATAAGCTAGTAGGTTTGGTTGATCATGGGTGTTTACCATTTTGGACATAGTGGGGATTGCAAAGCTATTGGATGTGATCATATTGGAGGTAACAATCCATGTGAAGGTGAGGTACAACTGGAAGAGCTTGTTGGAGCTCTCATATATCTTCAACTAGAATAATAATTGCTATATCATAATGACAATTCTTGTGCTATCCATGATGTATATGGGTAATGTGCTCTCCTTTAAATAGCTCCATGACATGATATTTGAGGTGCTCTATGTGGTCCTTCATCAAATCCCTATATTGCCTCACTATAGCCTATAGCTTTCCTACGTGGAAATATGGTCGTCTTTACTTTTGAGTGTGTTGCTTATAAAGTGACTTATGAGGGAATATATATGGTAGTGGTATGACAAAGGAATGGAGGATGAGGGTCTATTTATATGCCTACATTGTCTACTATGGTTTCAAAAAATACCACTTGTGGCTATGGTCTTAAAAAATATCATTGATTACAACTAGTGCAATTTTTAAAACCTTTCAAAATCAAAATGTAATTTTATCATATTAGTGGATTACTTTTGATGTATTTTACTAATTATTGTTGCCTTATAGTTATAGTCCCAATGAGGTGATGGAAGTCTTTATCTAATCATGTTAAAATAATTTTATATTTGAAGTAGGTTTTGGAAAGTTTTTCAATTATTAATTTTTAAACATGTAACTTACTAATGAGGAAAATGTGTTTGTGATGGTATTTTATGAAACCTTAGTTGTTGGTGGTTTGTGTTAATTGTAACTAGTGCTATTTTCTAAAAATGTAGTTGGTGGTAGAGTCTTATAAATAGACCTTGGTCATTTATTCATCCACCATGTCATCATTGTCATTGTAATTGCCCTTGTGAAAAATGGTGTAAGTGATGTACTCAAAGGTAAAGACAACCATATTTGATTGTGTGAAAGAGTTACAAGTTGAGATAGAGCAATCTTGTTATTGAACAATTTTAATTAGCAAAAAAAATTCCAATAATTCATAAATTATATTAGCCAATTAATAATAATATTTTAGATCCAAATAAAAAATTTAATAATCAAATATAAACTCAAATCAAAGCAAACCATTAGCCACTTAAAGATGGTATACGCAGAATACGTGACTTAGATCCAAATAAATTTGATAAGCCAAACTATCATTTTATTATTTATAGATTAAATCATACTAACCCTAACCCTAATGCTCAAATTCCAACTAACTAACCTATTGCCCAAGCTAATAAAGATAGGCGATGTGGTTATATTGGAACCATTACATGGCTCCCTCTCTCAAAATGATTTATCCTCAAAGCCAGAAAAGATAAGAAAATATTCTCAACCTTCCATGTGGCATCTTCTTCTGAATGGTCCTAACACTTGATGAGGAACTCTTGAATTTGTCAAGATCTAAGGTGACAAACTTTGGACTACAATTTTTCTTTAGGATAAATAGTGATTCCACCTTCATCGAGTACTGAAAGAGGCAGATCTAAGGATTGAATCTCCATGCAATTGACTTGGGATAATAATTCCATGCGATGTGATTTGGCCACCTTGGAAGGAGGGGGTTGTCTTCCTTGAAGATAAATGATACTTCCATTCTCTATCCATTTGACACATAATTTATGCACATTAATAGTAACGTCATCGATCTAAGATAGTCATTATGCTCCCAAAATGACATTTGAACTTCCCAAGTTCATGGCAAAGAGATTGCTCATCCAAGTATAATATCCCACTTGGATGTTAACTTTAGTTTTTCAACCCAAACACTAAGTAGTAATCCTATTTGCGCTTCTCTTGATTTAAAGTATCGATATATAAGCCCAAGACTTGGTTATCTTAGTATTTGTAAAATTTTGAGTGCTACCTAAATCAATAAACACATTGTCACATTGTCCTTTAATAAATATTTGTACCATGTTAGTATGGTGAGTTTGAAGCACCATAAGTGCATGAGCCAAGAGAACCATTGTATCATCCTCTTGTTCTGCTTTATCTAATTGTGTTGGTTTCTCTTGTTGCAATGATTTTTTATCTTTATATATTGTTGTGTCTTTACCTTCTAATAAAAATTTATGATGTTCTTCATAGGCCTGATCTCAAGGATGGTAAGAATGATATTTCAAGTAGAAGAAACCCCAGGAATGTTCAATATTGCAAAAAGGGTGATGAGAGTTGAAATCACTTTTATATGAGGAACCAGAATCTTGGAGCTTTTGTTCTACTACCAAAGCTACACATTGTACATTGTCAATAGTATAGGGATAATGCATGTGACTTCCTTTTGAATTTTATCTTTAAGACCATAGAAAAAGGTTGAGACCACCACCATTCAGGGTTATGTATAAGAGGTCAGACCCGAAATGTACTTATAAAAAAATGGTAAATCTGTTTCGAAACCTTGGCAAATCTTAGTCAACTTCATGTAGGAAGACATGGCGAATTACCTTATTTTTTCACCAAAAAATATAAAAAACTGGCAAATTTTTGTTAATATTTGGAAAAAAATATTCAGCAATAGTAAAAGACTACCTGTAGATATGCATTCGGGGGAGGGTCGGGTGCAAAACTGCACATGAGGGAGGTTCAGGTGCATTTCTGTACCAGGCCCCCTCGAAAAGAGTTTTGCACTCGGGCCTCCTCCGGATGCATTTTCGCACCCGAGCCTCCCCCGGATACAAAAATGCACTCGATCCTCCCCTAGGTGTGGTTTTGCATCCGATCCAACCCCTCCCCCAGTCAGGTGCATTTTTGTACTTGGGTTTCCCTCAAATACAGAAATATACCCGATCGAGGGAGGGTCGGGTTAGCTGCAAAATTGAATCTGAGGGATGTTTAGGTTTTGCACCTGGCCCAACCCCCAAATGCAGTTTTGCACCCGGTCCAACCCTCCCACAATTGGATGCATTTTTGTATCCAGGGGAGGCTCAGATACAGAAATGCACCCAACCCTATCTTTAATGTAGCTTTGCACCAAATCCGACCCTCCCCTAGATACATAAATGCATCTGAGGGAGGGTCAGGTGCAAAACTGTATTTGAGGGTGCCGAGTGCAAAATGCACCCGAGGGAGGATCATGTGCACTTTTTCATCCAGATATTTTCCACTGCTTCTCTGCAACATTTTTCTCCATCAATTATCTGTTATTATCTCTACAACTGATTATTGTTTTCTCTATTATAGGTCATTTCTCGATAAGAATGAATGTTTTAGTTGTAGGGGTGTGGTTGTCATGATAGGTATATATACTAGTATAAGAGGCGAATTTTGAGGGATAATTAAAAATAATAATAATTTTTTGGTGAAGATTCATCGATTTAAGCAGAGACTTGAAAAATAAAAATAAAAATTAATATTATTAACGCGTGGTGAACCAACCCCTAAAATTTTTTTGGTCCGAAAATTTCGGGCGAATGGGCCGACGTCCAGGGCCCCCATTTTCACCAATTTCCAATTTAAAAAATCCAAATATTTGCCCAATTTGTGAATATTGTGCATAACCCTGCCACCATTAGACACGATTGATGGGTATATGTGAGAAGACTTGCAAACTCAGATCAATATTCTTACACTATTATTGTTTGCTTAATTTGCATAAGATATACCGTATATGATGTGGAAGATCTCTTGTCAAATCTTCAAAAAAATTGTTCCTTGAAGTCAAGCCATATAAGAAGGCCACTATGGTGGTGAAGCTGCTACAACAACCACTGATAAACTTGGGTACCTAATTTAGAAGTTGCTAATTTGAGACAACCTACTTTGGGAACATGGTATCAACATATAAGGCCTTCCATTTTGGCCAGCCATCCTTGAGGATCGATACCTTCAAAAGTAGACATATCGATGCAAGAAAATTTAATGTCATAAGGACATTCAAGGAATTTAGAAGCACCTCCTATCGAGGAATCTAAAATAGAAGTAAAACTGGGGTCATAAGGGCCAAAAGCTAGAGGATTAGGACTAGGCGGTTCTTATGGAAGAATAGAAGTATTTTGTGCTTGATGAATGCTCAAAGGTTATTGTCTGACAATTTTTTAAGACCCTTAGAGTAAAGGAGGTGTAGTAGTGAATAAGTGTAGGATTTTTTTGATGTTATTCAAAGACTTGGATTGATTATACAAGGTGTTGACAATGGAATTAATTGACTAATTTTTCTTATTCAAGAAGTTGGTAATGGAAATAATTATTTGTTCCTCATGTGAAAGATATTTATGCAGACTAGAGTCAATAGAACTAAGAAGTATAATATCACTTGGAGAGGTAGCAAAATGAGCACTAAAGTTACAAGGAAGAGCAATTGGATTATTGGAAGGAGTGACCAGGTTATTGGGAGAAGCAACCAAGTTATTAGGAGGGTTATTGGGAGGAAGAGAGGAAAGACCCAATGTGTTGGGTGGGAGCAAAGCTATGGCATTTAAGAAAGAAAGGAGATGTTAGTCAAAACTAATGGTCACTAATGTACAAAAGGCAAATGAATAATTCAACAAATACTTGGGCGTCAAAAATCCAAAGTCTCATATGTGGAAAATACACGACTTAAATCCAAATAAATTGGATGATTCAAGTTGTTATCAATTTTTTTTTATATAGATTAAATCATATTAATCCTAATATTAATTTTTGAGGAATGATTAATTAAATTAGAGGGATGATTAATTAAATTAGTGCCCGAGATAATAAAGATAGCCAATATAGTTATATCGAAACCATTACATTACATAGATTCATTCCTCAAAAAGTTGTCTTCAAAGTTAAAAAATTATGTAAAATATTTTCAATCTCCTATATAGCATCTTTTTCGGGAAGGTCTTACCACTTGATGAGAAACTCTTGAATTTGCTAAGATCAAAGGTGACAAACTTTGGATTGCAATATTGCTTTAGGCTGAAGAGAGCCATTAAAAATTTGATGCTTTGGTGTAGGGCTACATTGGGCACCTCATAGGTCATCTCATGGAGCACATGATCCATTTGTACCATGGTGTATGCCAACTCAAACATTGTTTTATAATGAAATTACTAAGTGAAAAACTTGTTGTAACCTTTTTCTCTCCTTTTGCTCTATTGTAAGTATGCCATGTAACTTTCAAAATGACTATAGTTAATTTTCAATTTTATAGGGAAAGGATTCCATAGATGTGCACTCTATGAAGGTTGACTTATGAAAATTTATAGGAAGCATGTTTGTCATGTTATAATGATATATATTTTATTTTTTCTTCGTAAGATCATATTTGTTTTTTAGTGAAAAGGTTAAAATTCTATTAATGGAACTCAAAATACATTTAAAGGGAAAGGATTATCCCTTTTTTTGCCAGACCCAAATTACAAATAAGAATTTTCTTTGCATACACACTATTACCAAAGAGCCTTATAGCTAGAAGAAGATTTCTTTTGGATTTCTTTTTCCATCTTCTTGCCATTATCTATTTTTTAGCCATGGAAGATACTAACATGTTTGATCATCTCCATTTAGTGCCCTGTTATCTATGGTATCTTGTTTCACTTGGATTTGAGACTTTGAGTTGCTCCTCTCCTTAGAGTATTCCATATTGCTTCCTCCTATTCAAGTATCTAATATTATTTTGATATTTTTGCCTCTAGGGTTTTTGTTAGATTCCTTGTTAAGGTGTTCCAAGTTCTCTCCATTAATTTATAGTCTTCTCTAAAAGTCCTTACATTTATCTCCAGCCATAGTTGCCACCATATCAAATCAATACCTAGATTCCAAGCACATTTTATTTTTGTGGATGTGAATCTATTGGTTTTCTAGTAGTCCCAGAAGGTTTTCATGGTGGGGAGTGAGTTTCCCTATTGGTTGAAAATTTTGAACCACTAGTGCTAGATTATTTGGGTATATGGGCATGTAAAGAGTAGGTGGAGGATGATTTTCTCTTCATTGTTACACATTATGCATTGGTTTGAATCTTTGAAGCCTCTCTTACATAGGTTATCTTGAGTCAGGATATTATTGTGGGCCACCTACCAGGAGAAACAATTGATCTTTTTCCAACCTTTGGGTTACCACAACTTTGACCAAGGGAAAGGATTGGGGGATTGAGGGACAAAAGATATGGATCTATAACCCTCTTGGACTGAGTAAATACCAAGGGTGCCAAAATCCTAGGCTATTTTATCTTGTTCTACTTTCCTCACCCAAGTTCTTTTGGTTAGGATTTCTTATAGTTCTTCCTTCTTTGCCTCCCATCCTTCACATGGCCATTCCTCCAGAGGGTGCCATAGGAGGTGTCCCAAGGATTGGTTGTTCAATAGTTTTAGGTAGTGGTCCACATTGACCCAATCATGTTCATAGAATATCAGTTTTAGGATAGTTATATGGGGATATTGGACATCCATGGGGGGTAGCATTCTAAAGATTCATCCCAAAATATGGTTTTGCTGCCATCTCCAATTCTCCATAATAAGATCTTCTTAGTTATAGGATCTCCTTTCTTCATTGTTTTCCATATTTTTTAACCTTCTCCTATTATTGGGACTCAAGGAAGGTCAAATCCTGTGTGATATGGATAGTATTTCAGTAGGAGAACCTTGGACCAGAGTTGATCTGAGTTGGATAACCACCTCCAATAGAGTTTGCAACTTAAAGCTTGGTTGTTTGTTGCTTCTACTAGGATCCAAGACCTCCATCCTCTTTTGGATGACAAACTTTATCCCAACTAATAAAATCTATTTTATAACTCTCTTTAACACCAGACCATAAGAATCTCTACATTAGTTTGTCAATGTCCTTCAACACATATTTTGGGGTCACTAAGATTAAGAATTTGTACACAGACAACGCTTGAAGGACTACTTTTAGTAATGTAATGGTAAGACCCCAAGGTATTACTATAAAAATACTAACAAATTAATGTAAATGTAATCGCAAACCACTCAAAGGGGGCTCCCTTGTAATCGCTTTGCCGCTATAGGGGATCCCTCCTTTAGAATCTATGATTCTTATTCTTCTTCTTCTTATTGGATGATTTGTGTGAATGGCCAACGTAATATATATATCTACCCTAAAGCTACGTTGGTGAAGAGACGTGATGGTTCATGTTATGAAGAGACGTGATGGTTCATGTTATGAAGAGACGTGATGGTTCACGTTATGAAGAGATGTGATGGTTCACTTTATGAGTTAATAATATAATAATTAAATGATTAATAATACTAACTAATAATGTTAGTATTTAGGATCCTAACATTCCACCCTCCTTAAAAAGAGCTTTGTCCTCAAAGCTCAAAGTGAGGAGCTTTGTCTTTTATTTTCCAAGAAGGATTTGCGTAAGTTATTGGAATATTTTAATGTCATCCTTTCATAGGCAGGGATATCAAGAAGGATGAAGCGTTAGCGAGGGGCTACCAAAAATATTAGTAAATGTGTGATGATGAGGGAAGGGCAATCCTTGGGGTTCTTCAAACGCCTTAGAATGATGCATAAAAAGAGGTGGTAAAACTTCTACATTCTCTTGTTGTTCCCTGGGAGAGGCAATGAAGGAGTGTGTAGTCACCTTTTTGCCTTATTTTTGAATAGGTTTGACCCTATGGTGATAACTCACTATTGGAGAGGAAATTGAGTGTAGTTCTTGTAGAGTGCATGTTTGGCCAAAATGAGTCACTTTGGGAATGTCTACCTCATCCTTGCCTGATGCATTGATCACTTTTGGTATATGAACCGTATTGCCTTTATCATTGTGATTAGGTGTTTGGGATATTTCTTTCTCATTGTCCTTGTTTTCTACATATTCCTCTTCTTTCTTATCTTTTGTGGATTTCTCATATTTCTTACCTTCCTCATAATTGCCATATTTAGTGCTATCTTCAGGTGTATCCGTCACTATGTCTACCTCTATTTCATTTTCTTCTTCTATTGCCTTATCAGGGTCAGTTGCATCCAGAATATATAGTTTTCGTGTAGCACATTTATGATTTTTCTCAAATTTCTCATTGCAATGATAACAGAGACCTTTTGCATATCGTTCTTTCATTTCTTCAAAACTAAGACGTTTAATTGGTAGGATTTGGTTTGGAAGCAATGTAAGTGGTCGACGAATTCCCCATAGGTGGTTTCCCTAATCGTCGTTGTGTGTTGATTTTATCCTCGGCTAATTTAGCCAAACCAATAGTTTACATCATGGTATAGGGTTTGAACTTCATCACCTCCATTTTAATTTCCTCTTTCAATCCATTTATGAAGCAATATATGAGAAATGCTTCATCCAACCCTGTGTTGTGTTTGGTGATATCCTTAAATTGAATTTCATACTCACGCATGATAGTGTTTTGATGAAGAACCTTAATCAATTCCCACATGGTTGGGTCCCACATGGCTTTGATACCAAATGGTAAGACCCCAAGGTCTTACTATAAAAATATTAACAAATTAATGTAAATGTAATCGCAAGCCACTCAAAGAGGGCTCCCTTGTAATCGCTTTGCCGCTATAGGGGGCTCTGTTAGGACTTAAAACTGATGGGATATATTATTGATAAAAATGGGTTACATATATAGGCAGAAGGCCTATATGATAAACTGACAAGTGTCAAAACTGAGGCATAGTGCACTTTAACTCTAACATTCCCCCTTAAAGTGCACTATCCTAACTAAAGAAAAAACAAAACAAGTCAACATTAGGTAACATTCCCCCTTATTGTTGACTTCTCTAAAACAACCTATCATCCTCTCTTATTTCTGATTTGGTCTAGGCTCATGCTCTTTGCGCTTGGCTCTCCAACTGTGAATAATGCTAGATTCACTGTGTATACATCTCGATCTGTTGCCTCAGGGTCAACCACTTCCATGGGTCTGTTGCCACTGGGTCAGCCATCTAAGTGCCTCAGGGTCATCATGGGTGCCTCAGGGTCAGCCACTTCTGGGTCTGTTGCCTCTGCAGGTCATCCTCAGAGGATGTTGCCTCTCGTAGGTCACTGACTAGATTCACCATAAATATCAAATCTCTCTTTATGGTGAACTCAATCTAGAAGGTGTCGGTCTCTGTCGAAAATGCACCTAATATAAAGGAAAAACGAGCCATATAAGAGTGTCGGTCTCTGCCGAAAATGCACTCAATACAATAAAATGAGCCATAGATCAAAATAGGAGAGAAGAAGAAAAGAAGAGAATCTTCTGAAGTGTCTTCGTCTGTAGTATATTATTGATAAAAATGGGTTACATATATAGGCAGAAGGCCTATATGATAAACTGACAAATGTCATTATAAACTGACAAATGTCAAAATTGAGGCATAGTGCACTTTAACTCTAACATTCCCCTTAAAGTGCACTATCTTAACTAAAGAAAAAACAAAACAAGTCAATATTAGGTAACATTCCCCCTTAATGTTGACTTCTCTAAAACAACCTATCATCCTCTCTTATTGCTGATTTGGTCTAGGCTCGTGCTCTTTGCACTTGGCTCTCCAACTGTGAATAATGCTAGATTCACTATGTATACATCTCGGTCTGTTGCCTCAAGGTCAGCCACTTCCACGGGTCTATTGCCACTGGGTCAGCCGTCTAAGTGCCTCAGGGTCATCATGGGTGCCTCAGGGTCAGCCACTTTTGGGTCTGTTGCCTCTACAGGTCATCCTCAAAGGATGTTGCCTCTCGTAGGTCACTGACTAGATTCACCATAAATATCAAATCTCTCTTTATGGTGAACTCAATCTAGAAGGTGTCGGTCTCTGCCAAAAATGCACCTAATACAAAGGAAAAACGAGCCATATAAGAGTGTCGGTCTCTGTCAAAAATGCACTCAATACAATAAAATGAGCCATAGATCAAAATAGGAGGAGAGAAGAAGAAAATAAGAGAATCTTCTGAAGTGTCTTCGTCTATAGTCTTCAGAAGTAGATCCGAAAAAACCTTAGATAGAGTCTAGGGTGTCTTTGTCTGTAGTCCCTAGTATAAGTGTCCTTATGGTGACCATGTCATCCCACCGAAATGCATGGGTAACCAACCACTGCATTCGCCAAGTGTATAGAAAATATCACTAGGTACAAGGATCACATATGAAATTACCTTGGGAGTGTCGGGTTCAACCGAGAGTGCACTCCAAGGTATAAAAACTTGAGGCTAAAAAAATTGAATTGAAACAACCTCAAAATTACAATATGACACCACCATTGTGTTCGTCACGAAAAACTATTTCCAACGACTATAAATACCCCTATGTTCCATTCTCAATGGGGCCTTCATCATGAGGAAAAACCAACATGTCTCTCCAAGGCAGCAACTAAAACCTCGCAGTGTGGCGGCATCGCTCTCAAAAAATAGATAAACACCACGTGCACCGCTGCGAATTCGGCAAGACAGCCGAAGGTAAAAAGAAAATTGATTCTCCAAGCATCTGGACTTTACCTCATAAACCGCGGATCTCCGCCCAACGTTTTTCCAGCACTGTCCTCCATTGTAGCCGATGGCTACTCAACTTTCAAGGGAACTGCACTGTTGATTTGAACTAACAGACATTTCCATCAAATGGTAAAAAAATAAAAATAAACACACATCCTCCATGCAATCTCCATATAGCGCGCTGGCAATCACGACTTCCAGGAACAGTCGTAGTATTATGCACAAGCAGCCAGATCCTCCTCGTAGTCCTTTTCCTCTGGTTTTGGTATTGATTGTCACTCCACAGGCGCTTAATAGCAGTCGTTTCTCTGTCGTCTTCAAAGTTCGTCGATGAACGAAAAACTATGGATTGCTGATTGGGAGGAATTCCCGTCACCTGCGCCACACTCATCTGAAACCGCCTATATGATAGCATAGCAAAGACTCCCACATGCCCCTTTTTTTTCTGCTGGCTTTAAAATTTGGAAGGAGCACATCAATGTTTCATCAACACTCATTAGCACCCCAGCATTGTCAATATACCTTTGTCATTGTCTCCCCAATATTCAATATCTTTATCTGGATCTGACCAAAGAAGATCACATAGAAGACCTTCACCTGGCACATCTGTAGGCCTGGCAATGTTTTTGATCTGATCTAAGCTTTTCAAATCAGGTGAAAGGCCACCATGCACAAATATTCAGGTTACATTCACCATTCAAATCGAGCGCCATTATACAAGCACCTGACAGGTTTTTTTTTTTTTTTTAAAACATGCAAATTTCACAACACAAAGGAAGTTTCAACTCGGCTTCCAACACGAAAGGGATACACATAGGAGCACGTGTACAAGCATTCCTGGGAGAGGGTGACGGTGGCTAACTGGAGAAAATTTGGTGACCCGGTGAACCGATCGACGCAGTCACACAGCCTCCTTTTTTTTTTTTTTTTTTTAATTGTCGCTGTATCACCGTCGTGCGAGACCAAACCACCTCTGACGGTGACATGAAATTATTTAACAGCTTCCGTTAGCAAATCCCGTTGCTCTGGAACCATCCATTTACCCTCTCTTGGGCCACCTACGTTTCTGCTGCGCCACTCGTAGACAACGACGGGGAGCGCCAGTGCCGTCCCAAATTAGAAGATGTGTGCACCGACAACTTCCACTATCGCTCGCCAAACAGACTCTGAGAGGCTGGGAAAGATCTACTTGCTGCCCATCGTGGCCACCATGACCATCAGGCGAACAGTCTCCAATGTTGACGACGACGGGTGGCTGGGCGTGTTCTTCACAGACGACCCTCTGTTGTCGTTCGGTGCCCCCGCCACTCTCACTGCGTTGCGCTCTCGCGATCCATCCGTGGCATCAGAAACAGAAACAGAGGACACAAGATGCACAACAACAGAAATAGAAACTCCTTCGAATTGGACAACACTGTGCCTTTAAACTCAGGTACATCAACACTGCAAAGAGGCACTAAATGCACTACATTCTCTTTGTAGCTTTCGCCGCGCTCTCCCCAATGATTACACCAATAAGAAAGAAATGATAGAGCTCTATCACCGACTGTTTCAATAGCGCCGCAAGGGATCTCACCTGAAAATTTGAGAACATGGCGATCACGGGTTCGAAACTGTGGAGGTCAAACATAACATATATCCGTGAATGCCGAATCACGCTCGCCAGGTTTTTGGGCCCACACATAATCAACCTCATCGAAATGGAACTCCTGGCCCTCTCGCAGACCAAAGTTTCGATTAACCGCATCATCAAAACTACCCATCCTTGCCGTAAGTTTTGTAGCTTGCAGACTGGCACGATCCAACGGTTTCTTCTTTAGACCAAAACTTTCGGCACTACAGATGCTAGAAATAATAGCTCTTCAACGCCTCTTCAACAGGAACAATGGAGTCTCATAAATCAGAAACTAAACTCCCATAAATCACTCTCTAAAAAATTATTTCGACAGCCATGAATTTTTTTTTTTTTTTCAAGCTATCTGGTTTTTGATCCATTTTTAAAAAATGGAGAGCATACTCCCTAGGCTTTCAAAAAAAAAATGTGGATCGGGGGAAAGGATGAGGGGGGAATTTCTCGAGGGAAATCCCCCCTCAAGCTCACAAGGCCAGAGAAAGCCTGGAGCTCTGATACCAAATGTTAGGACTTAAAACTGATGGGATATATTATTGATAAAAATAGGTTACATATATAGGCAAAAGGCCTATATGATAAACTGACAAGTGTCAGTATAAACTGACAAGTGTCAAAACTGAGGCATAGTGCACTTTAACTCTAACAGGCTCCCTCTTTTAGAATCTATGATTCTTATTCTTCTTCTTCTTCCTAGATGATTTGTGTGAATGGCCAATGTAATATATATATATATATATATATATATATATATATATATATATATATATATATATATATATATATATATAACCCTAAAGCTACGTTGGTGAAGAGACGTGTTGGTTAACGTTATGAAAAGACGTGATGATTTACGCTATGAAGAGATATGATGGTTCACTTTATGAGTTAATAATATAATAATTAAATGATTAATATACTAACTAATAATGTTAGGATTGAGGATCCTAACATGTAACTTTACCTCCAAAACTTAACCATTTGTTTGTCCAATGATTTAGCTTAGAGAAGATTCTATCTTTTATTGTTCTCCAATCCTTAGCTTTTAAACTTCTTCTTGAGAGGGGGATTCCTAGGTATTCCAAAGGAGGAGAAACTTCTTGAATATTAGGATTTGGGTAATCCTCTCCCGAACTCTCTTTGTAATATTGAAGAAAATAATTTTTGATTTATGGTCATTTATGAGTTGACCAGTGGCCTTTATATAGCAATAGAGGAGGTTTCTTATGCTAATTGATTCCTAGATTGTTTTTTTCCTCCAAGTTTTATTGTTTTTCATAAATTTCAAGTGAGTAAGATCCAGACCAGGGCTAATACTTATTCCTATAATTATGTTCTCTCCCTTCATTTATCTGATATATCTTCCTAAGCCTTCCTCATAAAGGATGAACACGTATGGTAGATAGGGTCTCCTTGTATGATCCCCTTGGAGGCTTGGAAGGGTTGGGATGGAACTCCATTTATGAGGACTAAAAAGGAAGCCGATGAGACACATTCCAACACCCATGAAATATATTCTCTTTCAAAGCTAAATTTCTCAAGGATTTTAGCCATGAAGTCCTGGCTAACCCTATCAAAAGCTTTAGAGAGATCAAGTTTTAGGAACATTCTTTTATTCTCTTTCTTTATGAGAGTGTGGAAATATTCCTGAGCCAATATGATGCCATCTAATATTTGTCTTCCTTGCACAAATCCTTCTTGTTCAGGAGAAATGATTACTAGGAGGATTTTTTTAAGTATTTCTACCATTAGCTTGGTGACGATTTTGTAGATCACATTGTAGAGAGAAATGTGGAAAATTTATGCAATGTCCTTCATGTCTTCACCTTTTAAAATCATAGCTAGGTGGGTGTGATTGAGGTATTTAAGGATCCAACCATTGGATATGATTTCTTCTAATGCTTTTGTAACATATTTTTCTATTGTATCCCATAAAGCTTTGAAGAATTCAACAGGAAGATCATTCAATCTAATTGATTTTCTAATTTACATAATTAAGATAGTTGATTTGACTTCCTTTGTAGTGATTACCTTGAGAAGTTCCTTATTTTGGTGTTGGAAGACCAAAACTAGGATACTGTCCAGGATCTTCTATTGGTGGGTTGGAGATAAATTTGGATCTACAATAAACAAAGTACTAAATAAATGATTAGTTATTTTCAGCATACCTAGGATAGTGTCATGCTTAGAACCTTAGTCATCAAGGAGAGAATCCATCTGGTTATGAATATTACATGCAGTTATAGAGTAGTAAAAGAATTTGGTATTTCGGTCTTCCTCCTGCAACCATGTTACCCATGCCCTTTGTTTCCAATAAGATTCTTCCTTCTAGTCTATTTCTCTTATTTCTTCAAAAGAGCTTCATCGTGAGAAATAAGCTCTTTGGATACTATCCCTTCCCTAATTTTAGTAGACACCTCTTGCATTTAAATTATGATATTTTCCCATTGCTTTTGAAAGTCAGTGCATTGGAGCCAACTCCAATATTTCAAGTTTTGTCTTACATGCTTGAGTTGTAAGTGGAGTTGGAATTGGATCATCCCATGGGGTGGTTTCCCTTGCTACCACCATTGATGGATCATATATGGAAGGTCTTCATTTTGAAGCCAAAAATTCTCAAATTTGAAAGGCCTTTTAGGGTTATGTTTTCTTATCTATGGATAGACCAACCAAGAAGTGATTGGAAGCCAGGTGGTTAAGAATTTCTAATTGACACTATCATTGATGGAATGCTTCCTCTCCTACTAGGAATCTATATAGTCTAGATTTTATTGTGTCCCTCTCTTTCCTCTTGTTTGTCCAAGTATTGGTATAACCTAGAGGAGGAATGTCAATAAGCTCTAATTGATTTGCTTGGGTGATGAAGAGTTTTTCCTTTTTATTCAACCATGCTCTTCCCCCTTGTTGATCATTTATTAGTATTTTAGTATACATATCTCCACCCACTCTCCAAAGGTCCTCTAGGCAGGCTTCTCTAATAGTCTAAAATGTTTTCTATTAGATTTTTTATCTTTGATAGCCTTCATACCATATATGTTAATGATCATCCATATTTATTTTATATTCTTATTCTTAAGTCTTATCATAAGAACTCCTTTGGTGGTGCTTGAGTTGATTTCCTAGAAAGTATGTCTATATCATAGGATTAAAGAGCCTTCTGAAAAGCCCTAGGGGGCTTGTGTTGTGGAGTCATACTACTTCCAGTTTCTACTTGATATAGTTCTTATTTATTCAAGAGAGGTTATGGTATCCTATAGTAACATAACATTTGACTTGCTTTCTACTAGCATTCTTGTAATAGACAATTGTCTAGGATGACCGTTAAATCCCTTTACATTCCATGTGTGTACTATCATTGGGAATTGGTGTTGTAGAAAGTCACTATTGACTTGACCAATCTTGTTTCTCTTAGTTGTTCTCCTTGTTGAATATTTTCTTTGTTTGATTTTCTTCCTACTCCCTATGAAGTTGCATTCTTCTATCTCTTCTCAATTTTATTGATCCCAAGAGTTGGTTTTTCTCTATTTTTCTTAGCAAGTCCCATAATCACATCCTATGGATGGATATGGTCATGGTTGTGTACCACGATGGCCTTAGACCAATTGTGGGGTAGATATGGGATGGGAGGGTTCATTTGATCAATATGGGAATAAAACTTGATGTGGATTATTGGTAGGGGACAAAGGGACTAGTTGGGATCGATTGAATATGTTGGATTAAATTCCTTGTATTTTTGAGGGGACGTAAGGTTTGAATAAGGATGGCTCAAATCTATGGTTATCAAATTTAGATTGGGAGGTGGGGGAAAATCTATCAATACTTCTTTATCCATTGGGTCATTGAGCCTAAGGAGCTCATATGTTTCTGATGGGGCTCTTCCATTTGAGCGGTTGTTTGGGTTACCTACTTTTAGTTGGCTTCTTCCTCTATGTTGGGAGTTAGATTTTGCATTTCACCTCAAGATATTTTAGGATCCTTCCTAATTTTCTTTTGTGTATATTGGGTTGTAATTCCTAGGTTTGGTTGATTTTGTTCCTCAACCATCGATGTTATTTTTGGGTATTGTCTCACTAGGTGACCATATTCATGACATGCTCTACTTATGAAGGGGATTTATTCATAATCCACCTATTACATCTAAGAAATCCTCCCCATCATCAATTTTAATCGAAAGCAGTTTGCCCAAATCCATCTCAACATAGATTCTAGCATATGTTTCCAAGCCCCCTTCTACTGTTTCTCTATATCGCCATATGTAGGTTCCCAAAATATCACCTATCATCTTAAGTATGTCATCCCTCCAAAATTCTAGAGGTAGGAAAAATAGTTTGAGCCAAATGGGCATTACAGGTGTCTCAATGCGTGGGTGAAAGTCCAACTTCTAATGTTGCATGAAAAGGCATGTTGGACCAATATTATAAGGCTCCCTCAAAATCCATGTATCTATCTATAGGCATAATTAACTCTACCATAAAATAACCATTGGGTAGGAGAATTATTTCAAATTCCCCTTAAGGGTCCTAGTGTTTTCAAGCCCAATTATAAAGGAACCTATTTGAGGGTCTTAGACCTACAAATTTGTAAATAAGTGCATGGTTGGATCTATAGACAATGTCCTCAATAATTAGTTCCTCAACTATCTCCAAAATAGGGGTAGAGTTTATTTTGGGAAAAACATCCATTTGGCCTCGCATCTTCTAGTTTCTTCTATTTTATTTTTTAGTTTATTGTATAATCTTATGGGCTTGTTCTTTAGTATTAATTATTTTGTTTTTTGTGCCTTTAATCATCCCTATGAAAGTTTATTTCTTGGATACAATAGAGAAAATGGATTTTGAGGCATCATTGCTCAAAGATTCATCCTCTACTTCTTGTCTCTCCCTCATTATGTTTGCAAAAGAAAGGGGGAACCCCTGAAGGGACCTCACTAGAAACCATGGATAGGTAGAAATCAGTTTTAAAATGCATTCTAAATGTGACAAGATACAAAAAATAAAAATTACCTATATTTTTTTTTAATAGTGTTGGATACGAAGAAAGCCCAACCTAAGCCCTACATTCCATATCCATTCCACCTTATTGAGGCTTTTGTACGCAATGGAAATGACACTGTGCACAAACCCTATTAGAGCTCCCATAAACCCTAGTCAAGCTCCTTCGCTTCTTTTGGTCATGAATCTGCCTAAGTACATAATATATGTGTGCCCTAGACCCAGCCAACATTGAAAGGCCAAAGGAAAGAGATGTCCTTCGGGCCAATCTCTAGAGAGGGTTGGTTCCCGTACTAATATAACAATCGGTATAAGCTTAGGGTAACAAAAAGAGATGGGAAATGACAGAAAGGAATGGGAAATATGGCTATGAGCCAGAAATGTAAGGTGGGGATAAACTAGCAGCTAAAATTCAAATCAAGTTTTAATTAGCATGTAACAGAAAGGAAAGCATAGGAACCATTCACAGTTTGTAGAGATAACTTCCAATAAATATTTCAGCATTCAGTTCTCTATTAGGAATTAAATTCAGATGCAGAATTTAAATTTATCTAACAAAGATCATGAACCTAACAGAAATGACAAGCAAAAAATAATTACATACAACACTGATTCAGGAACCAGAGCCAAATATCTTTTGATTGATGCAGAGAACTCAAAGTGTTTTTTGGCAAAGTGTCTATCCTCCTTTTACATCAAAATGCTTAGTATTTATAGAGGATTCCACCTCTGGAATTAAATACACATAAAATAAAATGTTGGCTAGTCAAAGACCAACAAGAGCAATTCTCTCCTCGGCAGCAGCAATGCTCGAATCAGAACATTCTTCAAGAAGCAGCGATCCCTCTTTCATGGAGAGTGCCTAGGAAATCAACAAAAATGGATGATGGAAATCATTCCAGACGTCGGTGCATTGAAACACAACAATGTCGCATGCAAAAATCAGGAGCTCGAACATTAAATCTAGGTTGCCACTTCGTCGTCTTGCACCTCAGAATTTTATCTTCGCTAGGAAGACCCACCGAAAATTAACTTTGTTTTGAAAAGGAGTAAAATTAATGGATGGCGCCTTGGGAATGAACAGGATCATACAAATATCAGGAGCACAACATTTAACGTTGGCAACTCTTCAACAGGAATTTTGGAAATATCAATTTTGTTGCCCCAAGAATTAAATTCCATCAATTTCAAGCCCTTCCCAAAAAATATCTACAACAATGGCACCTTCGAAAGGAACTTCATTGAGGGTAAAAGGTGAAAATTGATTTTGCCAGGGCAATGGGGTAAAAAGCCTTTTACTATGAAAGGGGGGCAAAAGTGACTAACCTCATTGAGAGTTGCACTCAAACATGGAGTTTCACCCTTCGTTTGGTTATTTTCACCCCGAAATCATATTCCCTTAGGAATTTCACCCAAAATGCTACTTACTTGAATTAGGGGTAAAAAAATAGAATTTTACCCCCAAAGGAGGGCGAAAATAAATTTCACTCCAAGTTGGGGTGACTTTGACTTTGACTAGCTTAGCAAGATGCTTCTTTGTTACTTTCACTCCAACTTAGGCACTTTTCACCTCTTTCGCCCTAAACTAGGTGAAAGCATTAAACTTGCTACAATATGGTGAATATTACCTTAGAAAATACCTTCATCATCTTTCTTGCTTATTTCAGAGTGAATTTGACTTTGACTCATGCATGGGGATGCTTTTTCTACACCTTCACTCCAAACTGGGTGAAATTAATACTTTCGCTCCAAATGGGGTGAAATCAACTTGGAAGGTGCTTTCTTTATCTTATTTTGACCTTGATCGACACAACTTTCACCCAACGATGTCCACTCATTATTTTTGCTTTGAAAACATCTTTAATTAGCAATTCACCCAGAAGAAGGGCGAAAATGAATTTCACCTCCTATCTGGGGTGAAATTGACTTTGACTATTTTTTTCACTCTGAAAACATCTTAATACCCATTTTAACTGCTTATGCCAATGAAATTAATTGAAATTACTCCTTTTCTTGCTGGCGCTTTCACTCTTAATAATTTTTTTTATGCCTTAGATGATTTTCATTACTCCTTTGATCCTTAGACATTTTTTCTATGCATTTCCCTCTTTATACTTTGCCCACGATTTACATCATTTCTTTACCAATACAACACTTGCTCTTTATTTCCAAGGATGAAATCAACCTTCTTTATTTATGTTAACAAAATCAATAAAAGAAGAGCAAAAATATTATATTAACACATCAAAGACAAAAGATAAACAAAAAAATTTGCATCATTTATCTTTCATACTTAGAATTTTACAATGAAAATTTAGTGTGGCAAAACTGCCAACACTTTTGGTGGCTCTCGGGGTATTCAGTTCATCTGGATGCAATCGACCCTAGGCCTTCATCCATTGGGCTCAACTCTCACCTCCACTAGCTGCATCAGATGGTACATTTGATTCAATAACCTCTTTTTGTTTTGTTTTTGCCCTTGCCCATTTTTCTTGCTCTTTAGCTCCTTCTCTCTTCCCGTTCTTCTTGCTTCGTGAGACTCACACTGGTAGTCTCATATACTACAACCACCTCGGCCCAAGAATCTTCATCGAGCATCGAAGGATACTGGAGTGAATTAATAATGAAGCACAATGTCTGGACCTGGTCCAAGCTGATGTGGTTGGCCCTCTGGCGTAGTTCGTACAAGGAAGACTCAATGTGGGTAAGCCTTTTCATGAATGGCAATACCTGCTCCTCTATAATTGGCTCTGTCCAACTATCGATCTTAGAGGTATCCTCCATGAACTCCTTCCATGCTACCTCCAACTCTTTCTTTGACAAGATATCTCCCTGATCATCGGTGAAGCTCGGGAAGCCAACATCAGCTATAGCCTCAAAGTAAATGAGTGAAATAGATCACTCCTCCTCATACATATCAAGCAACTTACGACCCTCTCTAGCTAGATCCAATCTAGAAAAATAATTATGTAGCATCACCCTAGCGTTAGACCAAGCTCGGTCCATCCCACTCATGGGTTTACATCGGAGGGCAATGGTAGCTAATGTTTGAATCTTCAGTGCCATCTCTAATTTTGGTTCTAACTGCTCCTCAACATACTACAATGCTTGCTCACCAAATATTATTACTGTTCATACCTCTTGAAGATACAGTAGAACCAAGAGCACCTTTGCTACCCACTTTGCATAGTCTTCAGTCAAATGATGATGAGCTTCCTTGATCTTCTCCTTGGAGAACCCCACTGATTGTGTGGCCTTTTTAGCTAGCTGATTCTATAAAGATTCTAGCTGGGTAGTTAATGTCTACACCTATTGTTCAGCTTCTTCTCATACTTTTTGATGCTCCTCGGCTACTTTCTCCAAGTCTTCCACTTTCTACTACCAATGCTCTACCTCTGATCTCGTTGTCTCCATATGTGCCCTATTTTTGGCTAGAGCTTCTTCTAACTCAACGATATTCACCTCAACCTCAAAAAACTCTTCTTATAATGCTCACCGTGCAGGTAAAGCGAGCTCATATCCACCTGAATATTCCCCATCTTCTTTGTAGTATCAATCTTCGTCAGGTCCTCTGTAATGACTTCATAAGCATAATCACTTGGAGCCATCTCTCCTTGGGGCTTCTGGACCTAGGGAATCATATTTATAGTGTGGGACTCCATAGCTTCGAGGTCAAAGGAGACCTTCTTCAATGGCTTTGTTGGAGCTTGAGCCTCTTTTCGCTTATGACTTTTTAGCCACTATGATGAACTCTAGTGGGCTCGACTTATTTTTGTTGCAATAGGATGCTCTGGCACAACCTCCATATCTGACTCTGGTAGCACCTACAACTCAAGGAATGGAGAAAATGGAAAGTGAGCCTACTGAGGGTTTGGCTTGGGAAGGGAAGTAGAAATGGGAATGGTTGATGGAATGGAGAGGTTGAGGGAATGAAAGTGAGGGGTTCGGCTACAGTTATACTTACTCGAGGAGGAGCTTGTGTACTTATAGCCATGGTAGAAGTTACCATAATGGAGGATGAAGGGAGCAAAAATGGATTGGGTGTGGATGCAAAAGAACTGAAAGAAAGGGAAATAGAAGAAGAGGGAATAGAAGAAGAGGGAGCATTGGTGACTAGTGATTGAGAAATAAGAAGTGAAATGGAAGTGGAAGGTATACCAAATGGGGGTGAAATGGAAGTGACAACTATAGAAAGGGGTGTGACAATCACCGAATGCTCAAGAGTAAGGGAAGAGGGTAGGAAAAATGTACCTTCGGGCTTCGACACCATTTGAGTCGATGATGAGGGTGGCTGTGATACTAGCTCCTCCTTCGCTTGATCTTCCTTCAACTCCTCCTCAATATCCTCTTCAAGATTTATGAACTCTATCTTCTAGCCAAGCTGCTCTTCCTGGACCAAAGGAATAGTCTCTGAAATGTCAGCCTATGTAGCTACAACTGTAGGAGGAGGGTTTGTACCAGATGAAGAGACTGCACCAGTCCTTGGCTTCTTGGATATTTTTGAAAAAGGAAGTGCCTCACGCGTACTCCTCTTCTTATGCTGGAGCTACTTTTCTGGTGATGGTTATTTTTCTTCCTCCACAAGTGGTACTTTTTCAGCCACAAGTAGTTTTCTAGCCATGATCTCTTCACTATCAGATATTTGAAAGCTTTGAGGTACAATTTTAGTGAAATAGATCGGTTGGTAGCTATCATAATATTCATCATATATATCTAAAAATATATCATCCATCACCAGGCCATAGGCTGACCCAATTTTTCCTTGGTGGGCCCTCATAACCCACCAATTGGTGATTTTCTCCTCAGACCAAGTGGGCAACTGATCCTTCATTTTGCTAAATAGGCCTAGAGGAGGAATCTGGTGCTTGTGGACTTCAAGATTATATTCGACCTCCATCTCATAGAAATCATGCCATGGTAGGAATATCATCATCTTCTCAATGTGCCATTCGAGATCATGCCCCTCTGGATTATTTCTCTATTGCTCAATATCTGCTCTAGGACAACAATGAAAACTCTTTGCCTTGATCAATGTCATAAAATGATCCAAAGGGTCATATTTCCACCATTGGGGCAACTCAACCAAGCCGAGGTCATAGAGGGTTTTTGTAATCAACTAATTTTGTCCAACCTGGCTTACTTCAATATCATCGAAGGCAAAGGGCATTGTACATGTGGTTCATTTCCCTTGACCCACCCCATAGACGTGATTAATGAAATCATTCTGGCGGGCAACCTCCAATGTGAAAAGGTGCTCTGTAGAAAAATATGGAAGGAGAAATGACTTGCTAGTAAAGCCAAAAATTCGTACAATGATACCTTGCATCAACAAGAAAATATCACCTTTCTCCTTCGTGATAACCTCCTCTCTCATCGCCCTTGGCACTCTCTCACATGTGCCAAAAATAAGCTTGAGGGTGGGGCCCAAGAACATTCGGTTGAAATTATAATATGACTCCTTTCTGGATAAACTCGGAGTCCATAAATAAATTGGTAACTTCCTATCTACCACATCAGTCTGCTTGATAGCTATAAATGAAAAGCGTTGGTGCATGTGGAAAAAGAAATACCATGCTAAAAATGAAGAATGTTTGAACACTACCCCCCCCCCTCCCCCCCCAAAAAAATCCTTTTGGAATTCAAAATACATTGTACAAGTATCGCTTGCCATTTATGCACTGTAGAATCGGTAGGAAGACCAATCACCTAGGCCAACATAGAAAACATGTCTAGACTCTTGAAATCTATCAAAGGCTTTGGCAAATCTGACAACTCTCCAAACTAGGGCATTTTTATCAGTTGATTTTCCATGAATTGGTGCAATATCATAGTCGACTGGTACCTTTCATCTTGCTCCTTGAGATTTAACTTTTTGAACATAACATCTAGAGGAGGCATCACCCCACAAGCAAATGCTTCTCTAACTGCATTAGATGAAATGTTGAATAATTTATCTCCCTTTGCATTTTGAATAGTTCTTGTGGTGGGGTTATAAAATTTTGCAATAGCCAGCACTAGTTCTGGGTAAGCATGAACAGGTGTACATAGGTACCAAAAAATTATGCATGATACACAATAGTCAATGGGCTTTCTAGCATCAAGCCTTGTCTGACAACAACTTCTACATCCTAGCATAATTTTTCCATGCCCTTGTTTGAAATGATGTAGTCACCAATCTGAGCTAGTGCATCATAATACGGATCAAGCTCTATATCTTCGTTTCACCTAGATTTTTTAGCTTTCTTGCCTCCCTCTACTTTTTTCTACGTTTTCTTCGTCTCGACAGCTTTCTTCCCCATATTCATCCTTCAGTAGTTTTACTTCAGCACTTTGATAGTTCTACAATGAAGAAAAATTCGAAAGTTGAATGATGATCCTACAATGCTCTAGAAAAATGCTCTTGATCTTTCTTTATCTGCAAGCTTCTGGTTCACCCTATTTATAATTTTCACCCCAACTACCCAATTTAATGCATGTGGTGCACCTTGAGAAATTTAGGTGAACGTGCTCCTTGGTTCTCTCATCCGACATACTTTTTCATGATTTTTAACTACCAATAATGCCTTTGCATTGGAAATATTCCTTGAACATCGTGCTCAACCACTTTTTAACTTGAAGGGCGCAATTTGGCTATTTAATGACTAACTTTGGGAATGATAGATGCCATGTATGCATTTTAGGATGAAATTAGTAAATTCATTGCTTTAAGATGCCAAAAATATCTTCTATGAGTTTTACTAGTGAAATTAGTTTGATCTCATGCATTTAACTAAAGTCTACTCTGAAAATTAGCATCGGCAATGAGAAACTTTTTCGGGTGCACTTGTTTTCTAAAAATGTCAACTGGGGCAAAAATAATCATGCAACTGATGGTTTCATTCAACTAGCGCTTCAAAAATATTCTTCCCTGCTTTGCTTGGTGAAATTACATGCTTGGCAATCTTTAAAATAATTCATCTTCTTTATTTGCCCCAAAAACAAGCTTTATTTGGAAAAAGCAAGCTTAATCGAGAGTCTTTATGAAAAAGCATGTGATTTTTTCTTTTCTCATCTGAGCTTTCTCTGAAATCGTCCTTTGAGGGAGTTAAGGGGAATTTCACCCTGAAAATAAAAACATACATGGTGAAATTCTTTTTTCGGTGAAAAAAAATCTTTTTTTTTTTTTTTTTTTTTAGAATTAAAAGTAGGGGCATTAATGAAAAAGCAAACCTTTTTAAAAATATTGATGTTGCATCAAAACTTAATTGTTAGAAGAGTTACTTTCTTTTAATGATTTTCAACCTAAAATGACCATAAGGCTTTTAAAATGTTTTGGGGTGAAATAATTTTTAGTGAAGATTTTAGGGGAAATCACTCACTTGGGGTAGAAGTTAAATTCTCCGTGAAACTACTTTTTTTAAAAATAAAATAAATTAAAATATTATATACATATTTACATACTTGGTCTGAAATTTTCACTGATGATAGGCCTTCAAATGAAGACCATTTATTAGAATTGGCAACACATGATCATCCATATCCTACAAATAATATGAGTTAACTTGATTCACACCAAAAATCTAGAAAGGGCCCTCCCAAATCACTTCGAACTTGTGATGCTTGCCTGGCTTTGCCTTGTTCTCATTCCACTTTAACACCAGATCTCCTACCTTGAAAGCCTTCTCATAAGTTTTCTTATCGAACCACTTCTTCATCATTTGGGCATGTTCCATGAAGGCATTGTATGATTTCTCCCTCTCTTCCTCCAACTATAAAATCTGAGCCAACCTTGCGCTCATGGGGTCAAATTCATCATCTTCACCATCAAGTAAGTGCAAGGATTGAAGGGCCAACAATTCAATATGAATGGGCAAGACTACTTCTTTATCGTATACCAAGGAATAAGGGGATGTTTTGATAGATTTTTTCACTGAGATATGATCGACCCATAAGGCTTGGTTCAAGAGCAAGTGCCAACTTCGCTTGTTATCTCCTAGAGTCCTCTTCAGAATCTTGAGCAGATTCTTGTTTGTGGATTCGACTAGGCCATTTCCCTATGGATAGTAATTTGATGAGATTTTTAAATAAATCATGTACTTACCCATGAATTCATTGATTTTAGCACCGATGAATGGGGTTCCATTATCTATTATAATTGCATCTGGTATGCCAAAATGAGTGATCAATCCTTCAAGGAATGAGATGACCACCTCCTGGTTGGCTTTCTTGGTTGGGATTGCTTCGGTCCATCGAGTGAAATAGTCAGTTATAGTTAGAATGTACTTATGCCCGATGGATGAATTAGGATCAATGACCCCAATGAAATCTAAGCCCCATTGCTGAAATGGTGCTTCTACTTGAATCGGATGAAGGGGTAATGATGCATTCCTACTTCTACCGATATATCTTTGGCATTTATCATAACTCTGACTAACTTTGAAAGCATCTACAAAGAGAGTGGGCCAAAAATAACCTACTTTGATGATCTTCAATGCCATGGGTCTCCCTACATAATGGCCTCCTGACAATCTAGAATGGAATTCTTCTAGGATTTTCTGCTTCTCTGATTCTTTGATGCACTTGAGAAGTACTCCATCAATATTTTTGTGGAACAATCCATTTGGCAACATCACATACCTGAGAGCTTGTAGTCTGAATCTCCTTCTCTGTGAAGCATTGAGATGTGAAGGACATCTTCCTGAATTGAAATATTCGACAAGGTCCTCTATCCAATCATGATCAATTGTAGAGTGATTAGCGAAATTACTTTCACTTATTGAATCTTCAAGTTGGCAAACCATGGATTCGAAAGTAACACTTCTTGCAAGCTCTTGACATAGTGCTCGACCTCGAACCAATTTGGTTGGTCGGATTTCAACATCATACTCCTAGATTTTGGAAACCCAACCAACTCTCTTGTCTCCAAGCTCTCCTTGAATGATGAAACTTCGGACATCTGGATGAACAACATAAACTATTGTTTTGCTCTAGGAAATAAAATGTTGAAACTTCTTCAAGGACTTCATTACCACATATACTTGCTTCTCAATGAAATTGTATTTCTCTTCATGCGGTTGGATGACTTGGCTTAAGAAAGTGATTGGATACTCATCTCCATCATCTCCTTTCTGTGTGAGCACCATTGCGTAACTCTCTTGTTCACCAATGACATACAGGATAAAATATTTTGAATAATCAGGGTTTACTAGAATCGAGGCTTGAGCAATTCTTTCTTTAATTTCTTTGAATGCTCGCTTCCTCTGCTCAGTCCATTTGAACTCAACATTTTTCTTTAAAATCTCAGTCATCGGTTTTACCACTTGGGTGAAATCTACAATAAACTTTTGAATAAAGTTAATCTGCCCAAATAATGACTACAAATCCTTCTTGTTGGCTGGTAATGGAAGCTTTAGAAGAGCCTCAGCTCTAGTTGGATCAATAGCTAAACCTTTCTCCGAAATGATGTGGCCTAGGAGCTTTCCTTCCTTTATAATGAATATGGACTTCTTCGGATTGATGGATATTTTGAACTCTCGATATTTCTCGAACACTTGTCTTAAATGTAGACTATGCTCCTCCCTATTGTGAGAGAAGATAGTCATGTCATCCAGATAAATTACAATGATGTGATTTAACAACTCACCAAAAGCTACGTCCATCACTCTTTGAAAATTTGCTCCAACATTTGAGAGACCAAATGACATTCGTTGATAAGAAAATGTTCCCCATTTTATGGTGAACATCATTTTATATTGGTCTTCATCCTTGACCCAAATTTGATTATAGCTAGAGAATCCATCCAATAGAGAAAATATTTGAGCTCCTACAACTACGTGAAGAATCTGATCAATCTGAGGTAAAGGATAATGATCCTTCAGGGATGCTTGATTCAAATTTTGGAATTCAACACATAGGCGAATATCTCCATTCTTCTTCCTCATAGGGACCAGATTCGCTACCCAGGTAGAATGCTTAATCGGGTAAATGATCTTGGCTTCCAACATCTTCAGTAGTTCAACTTTCATCAAGGCTTCAATCTTGGGATTGACTGGCCTCTACTTTTTCCTGAAGGGTTTCACTCCTTCCTGCAACTCAATGGTATGTTGGATCACATCTTTGTTGTAGCCTTTCAAATCTTGGTAGCTCCAAGTGATAATGTCTAGGAACTCATGGCATAGCTCCTTGATCTGCTCCAACTCTTCTAGAGTGCAATCGGTACCAACTTTGATTGACTTCTCGGGTCCCAACTGTAGTTCAGTGTACTCCTTCTCATCCACTTTGATCTTATGCTTTTCTGCTCTATCATTTTGATCAAAGAGACTCTCAAGCATAATCAATCCTTTTGGAATATGATTATTCCTCATTTGGATCAATCCCTCAACTTCTTCCTCATCAAGTGTTCTTCCTTCCATAGTACTAGCTTCTCTTATCAAGAAATTTACAATCTGTTCATCACTTTCAAACACTTGCTAGTAGATATTTTTTTTAGGAACTGAAGGTCTGTAAACTAACCTCACAGTCTTGGGTTTTCTCACCACATGCTCAACTGGAGAAAATTGGGTGCCAAGGGATGCCAAGAGATCAAACATGCTTGTTCTGCTCCCATGAGATCGCTTGGATGTTCAACATTGTGTAAGCTTCAAACAGGTCCCAAAATTTATTGTGGTACACCTTCAGGTAGTGCTACTTGGAGACACATTTGTTCGTTACTTGATTCACAATCAGTTCAGAATCTCTAAAAATCTATAGTTGTTTAATCCCAAGCTTCTCTACTTTCTTCAAGCCTAGGCATAATGCTTCATACTCGATAGCATTGTTGGTACAACTCTAGGTCAATCAATATGAATAAGTCTTCTGTATGCTAGAAGGATAAATGAGAATGATCCCTACTCCTACATCATTCTTGCATCTCATGCCATCAAAGTACAACTTCCACAATTGATCTAGAATAGGATCTTGATCATCAGACACCTTCACTTCAGCTTTTTTAGGCTTGGTAATGGTGTAACAACCAATTTCAGTCTCCATCATGGCATTAAAATCGAGCATTGAAAACTCATCTTCTGTTTGAAGCTCATCCAGAACTTCTTCCATCAAATCTAATTCTTCCAATTCTTCGGTCATCATGTTGATAGAATTCATGGATTTTTCTTCTTCTTCAATCTTCTCTATATGAAAAGTAGAAGGCTTCTCATTATAGATTTATATTCTCTTCCCTTTGATAGGAATCTCCATATGGGAATAGTCTAGAGAAAGATAGCCTCCCAACTTGGTAGTGAACTCCCTTGAGAGGCACATGCTGAAATATGACTCTAGATCAACCACAACCACCTCTTGGATCATAGTGATCTGAGGTATTTTATGCAACACAATGGGGATGTCTTTGATGACCCCTACTATTCTCATAGGGGTTCCATATAATTGCAAAATTCTAGGGCTGCTTCTTGTATATTCCATACCCATAACATCACAAACTACCTTTGGCATGACAGTTGTCGCAGTGCTAGAATCGATCATGCAATTATGCACAATCCAACCTTCCATCCTGAGAGACAAGTAGAAAGGGGGTGGTCTATTCTTTTTAGTAGCTGAAGTGGTTAGTGTTTGAGAAAAAATATTTGAGTAGGATTCTTCCCCTTATCTTTAACAAACTTCAGTGATTCTTGCAACAAGTCGACTTGTCCAAGCAATTGCAATGCATCATAGAGACTAACCTTGGTTGGAATCCTCTTCAGCTCTCTCAACAATGTTGTACGTAGATGCATTGGACTCCTTTCCTTCATTGGTAGCCTCATACTTGCTCTGATACTATTGTGTAGCCTCTACCCTCTGACGCTTGGTCAAGGATGGGTATTTGAGCTTTTCTCTGGCCTGTTCCTCCATTTCAGCTTTCACTTGCGAATTTGAAGCCTTTTCTTGCAATATTTCTTTCGCTCATGGAGGCAAGAGATATTTTAATAGGATAGGTGCATCTGGCTTGGGTGCTGGAATAGGCACTTTCGCTTGCATTTATTTTTCTCATTTTGCACCTTTGGGTCAGTAGGTACCTTTAGTGGCTCCATTTCAGCTGGGTCCACTATGACTGGTTTTCTTCCAGCTCTCATGAGAACTAAAACTTGTTCTTCGGAAGGGACCATGAAATTATGATCGACTTCTATAATCATGTTGATCTAACCATCAGAAGAACTATCTACCAATGTTTGCACATAGTTCAAGTGAACCATGCAAGTTTCTTCACCATGTGGATCATTGCAGGTAGAGCACCAGTATGCTTTGTTTGATGTGCCAACTTCTTCATTTGTCAATACAATTAGATTTCTCTCAGGTACCTTGCTGGTTGAAGTTGCTTGCTCCCTGGTGATCAATGAAGGTTGAAATATCCTAGGCTAGAAATATCTTTCAGCTTACTTCTTCTTAATCATCATGATCTCATTGCTCATCGCTCTTATGGCTGAGTTCATTGACTACATCTCTTTTAGCAACTTCTCTTGGGGATCAAGATTTGAGGGTGTTGGAGGAGCTGGTAATGGAAGTGGTATAGGTGGATATGGTAGTGCTAGGAATGGAACTAGAGAGGGTAGTTGTGGAATGGATGGAGCAAGCAGTTGTAGGATAGAAACTATCATCATGGTTTGAGATGAACTCGAATTCCATGAAGGGACTGGATACATGGGGGACATTGGTAGGGATTGAGAAGATGCATTGGAATACAAATACTATGGGAGATCAGGAAATATAGGCATCATCATCTTCGATGGAAGCTTACCGATAGCAATCAGATCAGCCTCAACCTTTTGTGTAGTAGAATACAAGGCTAAAAATGTATCAACATTGGACTGATGGATGGCCATGCTAATGTCAGAATTGAAGGCTCGAAGGTAATAGAATACGACTTGTTTGGGAGTCGATCGGAGACCATCAGGGACTCTCTACCAAGTTTGGGTGAACCTGACATTGAAGTCAACAATTTCCTCCTATGGATACCTCTGAATGGTGGTAAATTGATGCAACAAAGAGAAAGGATCCACTTGTTCATTGAAACCTTTTATCAATAATTCAGCCAATTGGTCCTAGGTAGTAATAGTGGTAGGTTGTAAAGATCGGTACCAGTAAAGCAACTTCCCTCTGAGAGAGAGCACAAGCAATATTACCATGACATCTTCATCTATGATGCTATGAATGGTCATCAGAGAAGCCACATCTTGGACATGCTCGTAAGCCATCTTGCCCGTACCATCGTAAGTAGGCAAAGCCTTCAACGCTGCTTGTGGAATCAGGTTCTGAGCTTGCAGATTCAAAGCTTTAGAGTGATTCTAGGCTGGGAACTATCTAGGTGGTTGAGGTGGCATATTTTGGGCCATTTGGACTGGAGTGTTTGCTTGGGGAGGAAAGCTAGTGGTTGTGCTAGCGGGACTTGAAGGAATAGAAAACACACCAGCTACCTGTGAAGATGTTGCAATGGATGGGATAGTCGGAGTGACTAACCTAGGATGCTCTCCTAACACTTGGGTGTCAAGCTCAAAGAACTCAATGGGGTTTTCAGAATTTTTGGCCTTCGATCTTGTGATCATGAAGTAAAGCTTTCACTCACTTCACGTTCGGAGGCTTCTAGGTAAAACTGAGTCACCAGATGTTCTAGTCAGATAGTAAAAATATGAACATCAAACCTTAATACTGCTCAAAGTGGAACTTTCAAGGTCCCATTGGGCATGCCAAAAACTATTGGTCATGAATCTACCTAAGTACATAATATATGTGCACCCTAGACCCGACCAACATTGAAAGGTCAAAGGAAAGAGATGTCCTTCGGGCCAATCTCCAGAGAGGGTTGGTTCCCGTACTAATCTAACAATTGGTATAAGCTTAGGGTAATAGAAAGATATGGGAAATGATAGAAAGGAATGGGAAATATGGCTATGAGCCAGAAATGTAAGGTGGGGATAAACTAGCAGCTAAAATTCAAATCAAGTTTTAATTAGCATGTAACAGAAAGGAAAGCATAGGAACCATTCACAACTTGTAGAGATAACTTCCAATAAACATTTTAGCATTCAGTTCTCTATTAGGAATTAAATTCAGATGCAGAATTTAAATTTATCTAACAAATATCATGAACCTAATAGAAATGATAAGCAAAAAATAATTACATACAACACTGATCCAGGAACCAGAGCCAAATATCTTTCAATTGATGCAGAGAACTCAAAGTGTTTTTTGCAGAGTGTCTATCCTCCTTTTTACATCAAAATGCTTAGTATTTATAGAGGATTCCACCTCTGTAATTAAATGCACATAAAAATAAAATGTTGGCTAGTCAAAGATCAACAAGAACAATTCTCTCCTTGATAGCAATAATGCACAAATCAGAACATTCTTTAGGAAGCAATGATCCCTCTTTCATGGAGAGCGCCTAGGAAATCAGCAAGAATGGATGATGGAAAATCATTCTAGACGTCGGTGCATCGAAACACAACAATGTCACATGAAAATCAGGAGCTCGAACATTAAATCTAGGTTGCCACTTCGTCGTCTTGCACCTCAAAATTTTATCTTCACCAGGAAGACCCACCAAAAATTAACTTTGTTTTGAAAAGGAGCAAAATCAATGGACGATGCCTTGGGAATGAACAGGATCATACAAATATCAGGAGCACAACATTTAACGTTGGCAACTCTTCAGCAGGAATTCTGGAAATATCAATTTCATTGCCCCAAGAATTAAATTCCATCAATTTCAAGCCCTTCCCGAAAAGACCTGCAACAATGATGCCTTCAAAAGGAACTTCTCTGCAAGCAAAAATTGATTTCATCAAGACAATGGGGTGAAAAGCTTTTTGCTATGAAAGGGGGGCGAAATTGACTAACCTCGCTGAGAGTTACGCTCAAACATGGAGTTTTGCCCTTTGTTCGGTTGTTTTCGCCTTGAAATCACATTCCCTTAGGAATTTCACCCAAAACATTGTCTTGCTTGAATTAGAATTTTGCCCCCAAAGGAGGGCAAAAATAAAATTTATTCCAAGTTGGGGCGACTTTGACTTTGACTAGCTTAGCAAGATGCTTCTTTGTTACTTTCACTCCAACTTAGGTGCTTTTCACCTCTTTCACCCTAAATTGGGTGAAAGCATTAAACTTGCTACAATATGGTGAATATTACCTTGGAAAATGCCTTCATCATCTTTCTTGCTTATTTCAGAGTGAATTTGACTTTGACTCATGCATGGGGATGCTTTTTCTGCACCTTCACTCCAAACTGGGTGAAATTAATACTTTCGCTCCAAACGGGGTGAAATCAACTTGGCAGGCGCTTTCTTTATCTTGTTTTGACCTTGACCGATGCAGCTTTCACCCAACGACGTCCACTCATTATTTTTGCTCCGAAAATATCTTTAATTAGCAATTCACCCAAAAGAAGGGCGAAAATGAATTTCACCTCCTATCTGGGGTGAAATTGACTTTGACTGCATCTTTTTTATTTGTTTTCACTCCGAAAACATCTTAATACCCATTTTAACTGCTTATGCCAGTGAAATTAATTGAAATTACTCCTTTTCTTGCTGGTGCTTTCACTCTTAATAATTTTTGTCGATGCCTTAGATGATTTTTGCTGCTCCTTTGATCCTTAGACATTTTTTGCTATGCATTTCCCTCTTTATACTTTGCCCACGATTTACATCATTTCTTTACTGGCACAACACTTGCTCTTTATTTCCAAGGATGAAATCAACCTTCTTTATTTATGTTAACGAAATCCGTAAAAGGAGGAGAGCAAAAATGTTATATTAACACATCAAAGACAAAAGATAAGCAAAAAAACTGCATCATTTATCTTTCATGCTTGGAATTTTTACAATGAAAATTCAGTGTGGTGAAACTGCCAACAGCTTCATACCCACTTGTTCCAAATTTGAATCATTCTTCATAAGATCATATTAGATGTATTTTTTTACATTGATTTTTTTGAAGTATTTTATCTTTCATGTAAATTTTATATGCAAGAAACAAGTAGATGCAATTCTAGAGTAGTGATTATTAGTAATAAAAGTAGTTATTTTTATAGTTAAGAACAAAAACAAATCAAGAAAAAAACTTGTAAAGTCAATTATGAATTTTCCAAGATAAAGAATAGAGAAATCATTTTGTTATAAGGGTTGCAACAAACAAATGAACCCAATGCTAAATCAATACTTTTAAAAGGGATAAAGTAGTTTTTAACATCCGCAAGGCTATAGGCCATATGAGGTGACCCTTATAAAGGATGGTGTTTACCCAATATATGGTTATCCAACCATACTTTGGTTACCAAAGCATGGTGTGCAATCCAAACCCCACAATATTTAAACCTTGAGCCTCTATTTAAAATTCCAAATTCACCAGCATTAGGCCACTTAGGTTATACATCATATTTTTGTGTAGGTATTGTTACTTCTCCAATACCTAAGTCATTGTTTATTTCCCTACATATTAGAAAAATACAAAAATCAAAAGAGAAAATGTAAGATATTTTTCTTGACTAATAAATTTTATATTGGTCTAGCAATGACATATGTGAGGGTGAGGGTCAAGGATTGGATGGGCTTGTAATAGTTGGGATATTAATAAAATAAAATTATATATATATATATATATATATATATATATATATATATATATATATATATATATATATATATATATATATATAGTCAATTTAGTTTACACACATTAACGAAATTAGTTAACAATGAAGTTATTTGTCCATTGACATGAATGAAGAGGGGTGAATATGTCTTTCCTAAAATTTTGCCCAAGTTGAACATCATTGTGATCTTTTGATAATTTCCAAAGGGGAACAAGAATATTGACAAGGAGAATGTAAGGTAGAGATAGTAAGAAAAGCAAAGTGCTACTTTAGAATAAGTGGAGGAAAGGTTTCATCATAAATGAAATATAAATATTTTAAGGGACTAAAAGGTTTTATTTGAAGAGGTGTGGTTCATATTAAATTATCAAGTAATAAATTAAAGTTATTTTTAAATTTAGAAAATATAAAGAAATAAAAGAGCTAAGGGTGGAGATTTAGAATTTATGTTGAAAAGCACAAAATAGAGATGCTTTTTTTGGCCATTTAGTAAGGTAAGAGCATCAAATATTATGTTGTGTGATTTGTTTTGTTAAACTTATTATCTTGAAGAAACTTTGTTTCAATGTGTGTGTGTGTTTTGCTCTCATTGTATTGCACATTTTCATACCAAGAATTGAAAATGAAAGAGGAATACATTGAATGCTCAAGATGGAATGTGAGCCAAAAGTAGTCTTTTTTTGCTAGTAATCTAAATTTTTCATTCACTTTCATCTTCTATTCTATTGTTGTCAACATATATGATTAAGATACCACAATTATCTTCTATCAATCAAGACCCTAAGTAATGATCGTATGCTTTTCATGCTAGTAATTGTGAGCATGGGATTCTCATAACCACAACTTTCCTAATAGCATTGTATGGGCTACCAAACTATCTTTCATGAGTTAAAAATCTACCACATAGACTGAATCCCATGACTAAATATTTAATATTAATGAATACTACTAGTTTTTTTCTTCCTTTATTCAAATATATCCAATTGAAGTTGGATTTATAGGCTATCTCTAGCCCTAATATATTTAATATAGATTCTACCATTATATTAATGACTCCACTATCTACCATGACATTGGGGATAAAGATACCTTCATAGACAATGTTAGCTTAGGGAGCATATGAGTTAACCTCTACTTTGAACATATTGGATTCATCCTTCTTTTCTTGAAATTTGAGTCCACTATGCAACTACCTCCACTTTTTTTATGATAATGTCAATATTTGCCCTTATATAATGTTGGTGGTCTGCTTTGACAAGTCTTTCATGATTGAGAATGGTGCTTGATTGTTGAGATCAAAACCTCAAACATCTAATTGTTTTTCTTGTGCTTTTGGGCTCCTTATTCTTTCTATTTTTTCTTCATTGGGATTCATATCTCAAGATTTCTTAATTGTCATGACATCAACTTCTTCTTCATTTGAATATAATCAACAATGTTAACTAGAAATTTACCTTTCTTACTATTCTTTACTCTTGAAATAAATGCCTTATTAGGGAAATTTGTCTTCAAATGTCCTTTATATTTGTATTCATAGCGCATTACTTCAAATAGATTACTTTTGACACTTTTATCTCCAAATTAGGCTAATTGATTTGCTACTTCCTTTCCTTGTAATAAATTGATTGTAATTTTTGAGCGTGCAAATGACACATCAAGGGCATATCAACGTATTTGGAACAAGGATATGTTCCCTCTTGAAAGGGAAATGTCTTTTTTCCAAGGTTTGAGTATGCCATGTCTTGGCCAGTGTGGATAGACTCAGAGGTTGTTGATAATTATTCCTTTTAAAGGGCCTTCACTAGTTCTATTTAAAAGATAAATTTCTTGGTACAATGTTTGACTGTATGAAAATAATTCTACTACACATTTATCTCAACATACATGAGCTAAGTAGAATTAAAATGGGCAAAGAAAATTGAAATCTAAGCTAAACGAATTGTGATTGCTCAATCTATAAAATTATTGCAATTAAAACATATCACAAATATACCAACAATGATTCTATTGAAGCTATATAAATGTTTAGAATGCACTAAAGAAAATAGCTTCAATGCTTCAAGTGAAAAAGTAATCTACTCCTAATCTAAATAAATTAAAAAAATATATCAAAAGTTGAAGGGTGAGAGAAAATAAAAGAAAACAAGTTAACATTGCCCTAAAATCCATTCCGAATTTGGTAAAGCAAACAAATCCAATTTAGACCAAATCTTGACCCGACCAATATTCATATAGCCTAAGGTCTGATATGGTGCAATATTCAGAGGAAAAACGGACTATGAAATAGACTCAGTGCAACCACCATCAACATGTGCAGATTGAACACATCAAATTTCAAAAGACTTTATATTAAAAGATAGTCATTAAGTACATTGTTTTAGACTTGTCCACTTCAATAGATTACAAAGAACAAATCTAAAAAAAATAGCCACTTGGTTCAAAAAACCATTTGACTACAAAGAGAAAAGAAGAGAACTAAAGGACACCAATTAATAGATGGTTTTCGACCTTTATAACCAGTTGGCGAGCCACTATTTATACTATTTTTACCTTCAACTAGTGTTAAAATTTTATAATTAATCTCTAGTTAATTGTAGGATGTGTCTCTTTAAATTAATTTTCCTATCATACTGCAGTCATGCTTGTATTTAATGTGCACTACTCTGGCCATACCTCATAAAGTATTGATCTACAACAAGCCCTACAATGATCCCATTTAGTTCTCATTGAAAATTCATGTTTGCTATTACGTCCATTATATTTAATGCAACCACCAGCAATTTTTTTATTTTATTTATTTCAAATTCTCTCGGTCTAAGTTTGAATTTGCCAAACTAGAAGAGTTAGACCTTTTAAATTGTGGTGTAGAGACAAACTTAAGCCATGTGAAAATTCTAGAGATCATAAAGTATTTATCTGCAACGAGCCCTACAACGATCCCACTGAGTTCTCATTGAAAATTCATGTCTGCCATTATGTTCATTATATTTAATGCGACTGCGAGCAAATATTTTGCAAAAAATTAAAAAGGTAAATGTTAGAACTTTAATAATATTATCAACTTTAATTATTTTAATTTTCTTAAGGTTTTGGATCTTTCGATTTTTTAATATTTTTTTTTTTATTATTATTATTTATTATTATTTTATCTTTTAAATATCCCTAAGGTTTGTGCTTTTAAATTTAGGTTAAAATATTACATTCAATATTCAATTCTACTGCCCCTCTTCTTTCTTATCGTGATTGTTGCATACAAAGAAAATCCCATGGTCGTGCTCCAAAATCAAAGATGGACCAACTTGATAATTTTTTTCGTAGATTCAAGAATTTCAGCGAATTAGAGCATTCTCATGGATTAGAGAATTCTTACCTTTTATTTTGGTCGCGTCTTTTACAAATGAAGTCTCGCAACTGCATGATAAAATAAGATTCATTGCAACTTGACCAACTTGATATTGGATTTGCTAAAATTCGCGGTTTTGAGAAATATAGGGTTTGAACTCTCTTTCCTTAAATGATTTTATTAGAATGGTCTCCGAAAAGTGAAATATTCTAAATGCTTTGAGGATGGATGGTAAGAAATCTATGGTTTTGGGCAAATAAAATACCTCTACCTTGCAACTGCGAGATTTTGAACACATTTTGAAAATCTCATCTCATCCCCTTTTACCTAACGGTCATGAGACTTAAAGCACTTTTGAAAATTTTCTTTCATTCCTTTTTAACTAGTGGTCATGTGACTTACAAATAAAATTGGTAGTTGCACAATAAAATAAGACTTGGTCAGATTTGAGCACATTATCTACAGATTCAAGGATTTTGATGGATTTGAGTAAAATTGACTTTTCAAATCCTTTCTCTTTGTCGCTCACTTACAAAGAGAATCTCATGGCCACACAATGAAATAAAATTTATGGTAACTTAAGCAAGTTGATTGCAGATTCAAGCATTTCGTTAGATTTGAGTAAAATTGAATTTTCAAACCCTTTCTCTCTGCTACTCACAAAGAGAATCTCACGGTTGCTTGACTTACAAAGAAATGTGACAAAATTGAATTTGGCCAATGTTCACCAAATTGACCGCGAATTCATGAAATTAGTAGTTTCAAGAATTTTTCCTTATTTTCTATTGAACACCACAGATTTGAGATTTTCTCTTTATTCTCTATTGAACATAACAGATTTGAGAATTTCTCTTTATTTTCTATTGAACACAGTGGATTTGAGAATTTATCTTAATTTTATATTGAACACAGTGGATTTGAGAATTTCTCTTTATTTTCCATTGAAAATAGCGGATTTGATAATTTATGTGCCAGGATTTTGCTACTTAATTCTCATGGCTTGAAAAATAGGTAAAAAGAAGTGATCAAAACTCCATGAAAGTTTTATGCATCTAAATGGGACAAATGGGTATCCAAATCTACTGAGAAAAATTAAAAATTCATTTATATCATGAGATATTGCATTTAGAAGTTCACGGGATGCAATCGAGAAACTATTATTTTTTATACAATTTACATCCATTTTTTTTCAAATTTGATACCATTGTGAAGAGGAGTTCAAGATATTTCCACCAGAATTTAAATCACCTCAAACAGAGTTTTCAATCAAAAGTTATGGCAATTTCAATTTTTAGGTAAATTTAGGGCAAGATGAAAAACCCTAAAATTGATTTTAATATTTTGAACCCTAGGAAAAAACATTTGAAAATCATTTTTTTTTTAAATTCAATATGAAGTAATGTCATTGAAAATAAAATGGTCAAAATACTCAATGCAATAAATTTCAAAATGTTCTATGCAAGAAAATTCAACACCTTGATGTAAGCAATTTTCAAAAGTGATGCAATCAAAATTTAAAATCTCGATGTAAACAATTTTTGGAAATAAAACCAAAAAATTCAAGTGAGTTCCCAGTACATACTGGGGCGTATTATGTGAGCGTAACAAAAAATAGTGACTCTACTAGAAAATTCTCCCGAGCATTTTGGGAATAGAAATAACCCTCTAAAAACACGAAACTTCAAAACCAACAAAATCAAAGATTTGGCATCCACCTAAGTCTGGGATTGGGCAATTATATCTGAAAGCAATAATCCATTTTGTTTTAGCAAAATTGTGTGCATGTGAGTTCATTTTGTTCCATAATCAATTAAAAATTGCCACCATAGTTTTGAAATTAGGCTAGTTCACCCCTGAGCAAACATTGGTCTACTTATAATTGAGCTTTTTCATACAAGTAGACACGTCACCAATTACCAAACATTGCTCTATTTCCAACCAGACATCTATAGCATCAATGAATTTATATCGTATCCCACTCTATAACTTAATATACTACCAACCAAGTTCATAACCTTGGTAGAGGTTGTCTGTATCACCCAAGCACTTGAATCTTTTCTCTTTTCTCTCTTTTTTTTTGGACATAGATTTTTTTTATATATTTTAAAATCGAAACTCTGACAAGCACTGGGTTATGCTTTGGGTTGGGGATCACTATAGAAAATAAGAGGGCAAAAACTTGAATGAATTTCATCTAAAAATAAAACATAATGGCTTCATTCCTCATGACCTAGAACGAACTTAAAGTGTTTTCAGTGTGATGCTACAACATCATTTTGTAGTACTTTCAGGTTCATCTACTTTATCCCAAATAATGGATAAATATCAAATAGTTGATTAAACTAATTTTAGCTTTATTGACCTTAGTATGGGACTCCTCACCCCCAAATTGCATAGAAAACCCTTTCAAATTAGAGCAACCAGAAGTAGGTTGCACTTGGATGATTTTAGCCAAACATAATTAAAAGTATAAACAAACCATAATTTAAAAAAAACAATAAAACGAAACTAGCATAAAATAAACCAAATCTGAAAATAAAACAAAACAAAACTAACACCAAAGAAAACACAAATCCATGACTATATACAAAATTATTTATAGAATAGAACCAGAAACTCTAAGCACTAAAGTAATGTTTAAGGAGGATATTTGCTTAATGTTGGATTGGCTCTAGATCGGAGAGGCAACAAGCTAGACGTTTTTCGCAGGACTGCCCAAACTGCCGAACTCGTTTTGGCCATATCTCACTCATCCGAACTCGGATTGAGCTGAAATTTTGAGGGTAGATGCCTGAAAAACCCTAGAACATCTCCACCAATTTTCATATCATTTGGAGCAACACATATCCTAGCGCATCCCTATGTGTGAACGATATATTTGGCAAGCGGCTATGCGAGGGTTTCATCTGGGTTGAGTGCAAGCAGCTCCAGAGGTTGGTTTTTAGGGCCTTCGGGCCCTAGCGGCCAATATTTTTGTGGTTTATGCTCAATATTTTAGCAGGAAATGTTGCAGGGGATACAATATGGGTTAGAAATTTGTCTTTCAATAGATCATACTATGAACTTGAGTGACAACGACTTCCAATTTGCTGCTCAAAAGAAAAGTGAAAACCATACCTTTCCACGACGTCTAGGGCAAGGATTAAAGAGATCACGAAACAAGTTTCAAGCAGTTGATCAAAAAATGGCTCATATCTCAAGTGAATCTGGTGCTAAGGTGCACCCACAAAATAATTCTACTATGAAAACCCCTCTCAAGGGTAAGAATTTTGAAGACTCAGTCCCAAAAATGAATTTTAGGGATGCCCTTCGTGGTGGACAGCCTCAGCCCAATGCTAATATCAATATTAGGGCTTCCCATAAACCTCTAAGAATGCCTAAGATTGATCCCAGGAAAACGGAGTCAGGATGTCTTAAAGCAATCGATGGAACTCCTATTGTTAAGCTTGATATGGGGAACATTCAGACTGGCATTGAAGATTTGGAAAAAAGAGGACTAATTTGTCGGTTCGTGGGTTTTCGTCCGAGTCTATCCGCTTTCAAAGTCTGGGCTGCAAAAAGCTGGAAAACTAAAGGTGAGTTACAAATCTCTATTTATCCAAATGGTTATTTTCTTGTTTTATTTGCTAATAATGAAGATAGAGAGAAAACTTTTCAAGGGGGTCCTTGGTTTTTTGGAAGGGCAGGGCTTTTCATGAAGCCCTGGCATACTAAATTTAAAGTCGAAGAAGAGATGCCTTCTATAGCTCCCGTGTGGGTTAGACTCTTTGGCCTCCCTATTGAATTTTGGAATCCTACTATTTTTTCTTCAATTGGAAACTCTTTAGGAACTTTTATGATGACTCGCTGATTGTACTCAAAATTTTGAACATATTATTTATGCTCGAATTTGTGTTTTAATGGATTTTGACAAACCCCTTCCTAAAAATATCACATTACAATTTGGGGAAGACACTTGGGAGCAAGTAGTGGACTATGAGAACATTCCTTTTCGTTGTAGAATTTGCCATGAATATGGTCATTTGGCCAGTGCTTGCCCAAATAAAATTCCTGATCAAAAGAAAGAAGATATAAACTCAAGTAGGTTTCCAAATACCTAAGAAGAAGAACACTCAAAAAAAATAGTTATGAAGGATCAATCAAAGTCATTTGCTAATATGTTTGAAATACTTTCCACAAATGATGTCCCAAGTGAGGAAGAGGAAATAATGGAAACCGAAATCTTAGAAACACAATTTAAATATGAAGGGAAGAACTCGGAGACAAACCAACAAATCAAAGGTTTTCAACAGAAAAAAAGGAGAAAATTTACACAAGAAAAACAATATTTCAAATGTCAAAACTTCAAATAATGCAGGTCCCAATATAGACTCCATTGAACCATCTAGTAAAATTTTGGTAGTGTATGAGCATTCTTCAAGGTTAGAAGCCATCTCAGATTCAATTGGAATAAGTCAAGAAATAGGGAAAAAAAATTGAAGATGGATTCCAATCAAAAAGTAGGTCGCAAGACCAATCAATATCATATGGTAAAAGAAGGTGAAAAGCTTGTAGAGGAAGGTAAGATTAATGCCCTTCCCAACTTTTTTAGCCCTGGTATTAATGAAGATCATCACTTGGAATATTAGAGGACTCAAAGGGAGTCTTTCAAAACAAAATGAAATTAGAAGAATGATTCAGATAAATCATCCACATCTTGTTTTCCTTCAAGAAACAAAGATGTCAATGGAGGATATGGACTTAATTGCCAGGAAAATTTGGCCAACTAGAAAAGTGGTTTCCCTCAGTTCCCAAGG
Organism: Wollemia nobilis; assembly: GCA_028583015.1. NCBI lineage: Eukaryota > Viridiplantae > Streptophyta > Pinopsida > Araucariales > Araucariaceae > Wollemia > Wollemia nobilis. The sequence goes on along the minus strand of JAQPPZ010016858.1, from coordinate 5,278,765 downwards.
GACTTCGGGTGGCATTGCTTGTCTTTGGGACCCAAAAGAGGTAGTTATTCACCATATGGTTGGCAGTTGGGGTTTGTTGGCTATAGCTATTCAAAGTAGACATTCCAACCAGATTATGCTCTGCATTACTATTTATGCCCCGACTTCTTTGGAGGAAAAAAGAAGATAGTGGAAGGATATTACTCATATTATCTCTCATTTTCCTAAAGCTTGGATCTTGATCGGAGGAGATTTCAATACCATCCTCTCTCTGGATGAGAAAATGGGGGGAAATAGAAATTTGGACAAAAGCACCGACCTCATGAGCGAATATATTGCAAACCTCCATCTTGTGGATATCCAACCGGATAATGGCCTTATGACTTGGTCTAATAGAAGGCAAGGCTTAGCTTGTATAATGGAGAGATTGGATAGGTTTTTGCTCTCTGAAAATTTCTTAATCCATGGTCACATTCCTAAAGTGAAGACTCTTAATAATGTTGGTTCGGATCATTGGCCAGCCATGGTGGAAATGTGGAAAACCAATGTGAGTTTCTCTCCTTTTCGTTTTCAATTAATGTGGCTTAGAGACATTTCCTTCAGACCTCGTGTGCAACAATGGTGGAAGGAAGGTAAACCTAGGCATGGGACTAAGATGTTCTGTTTTGCCAAAATACTGCAATACATTAAATCCAAAATCAAGACTTGGAACTGGAAAGAGTTTGGGGATGTTCATAAAAAAAAACATGAAGTTATTGCTCATATTGAAAATTTGAATAAGAAAATCCATTTAGATGGCCTCACAGAGAAGAGAAGTGCAGATGAAATTAAACTCACAACTCAGTTAGAGGAATGGGAAAAAAGAGAAGAAATCTTATGGAAGCAAAAATCTAGAATTCAATGGCTCAAAGAAGGAGATCGAAACACAAATTTCTTTCACAAATCTCTTCTAGCTCGAAGATCTCACAACTTTATTTCTTCCTTAAATTCAGATATCTGGAGATGTTGTTTATACTTGGGATGGCATGAACTCTATTGTTGTTGATTACTTTTCCAATATTTTTGCTGCTACTCCTCTTGACTCAGCTTCTCAACAAAATGTTCTTCAAGCAATCCCTTCTCTTATCACTTCTGAGGAGAACTCTATTTTGACTGCTCCTATTACTATCAATGAGCTTCAACAAGTAGTTTTTAAAATGCAAAAAGGGAAAACCCCAGGTCCTGATGGTTTTCCTATTGAGTTCTACCAAGAGTTCTGGGATATCCTTCATGTTGATTTATTAGAGGTGGTGGAAGAAGCCAGGAAAGCCAAAGAAATTTTGAAGGTTATCAATAAAACTTATATTACTCTTGTTCCAAAAGCTCAAGAGGTTGATCATATCTCAGCTTTTAGACCTATTGCTTTATGTAATGTTCTTCTCAAAATCATTACTAAAATCATGGCAGAAAGGTTGAAGCCTCTTTTGCATAAGATTATTTCCCCAAGGGGATATGTGGAAGGACGTCAAATAGTAGATGAGATAGTTCTTGCTCAGAAGCCATCCATTCCATGGATATGCAAAATTCTCCTTCTATGTTCATTCGGTTAGACTTATCCAAAGCTTATGACAGAGTGGATTGGCACTTCCTTATCAAAGTTTTGAGGCAATTTGGTTTCTCTAAGGATTGGATGGATTGGATTATGGGATGTATCTCTTCAGTTTCCTACTTAGTTCTTATCAATGGTAGGCCTTCTCAGTCTTTCCCAGCTTCCAGAGGTATTAGGCAAGGTGACCCGCTATCCCCTTATTTATTCATCATTCTTGCTGAATGCTTGGGTAGGACTATAACCAAAAAGAGGGAAAACAAAACCCTTGAGGGAGTTACCATTGCTCATGGAGCTAGACCTATCTCTCATCTTCAATTTGTGGATGACTCTACTCTTTTAGGTAAAGCTACGGTTAAGGAAGCTTCTAATATTAAGCAAATCATTAGCTATTTTTCTAAGGCTATCGGGCAGTTGATCAATGAAGACAAATCTAAAGTTATTTTCTTTCACTCGCTCGCTAGACAGGAATCCATGGTCTTGGATAAATTAAGATATAAGAAGACCTCTCTTCCAATCACTTATTTAGGTATTCCCATAAATATTCAAAGGCAAAAAAATAAATATTGGAATTGGTTGTTGGACAAAGTCAAGAAGAAAATTGGAAAGTGGACCAACAAGTGGCTTTCTTCCTGGGGTAGAATCACCTTGGTAAAATCAGTCCTTCAAGCTATTCCTATTTATGTTTCTTCCGTTTTGAATATCCCAAAGGTTGTTCTTCGAGAATTGGATCAAATCAGTCATCGTTTCCTTTGGAGTGGTACTAAGGAGAAAAGAAAATGGGCCTTGGTGAAATGGGATACTTTATGTCTTCCTAAGAGTGAAGGGGGGTTAGGATTCCGGTCTTCAATTAATAACAACAAAGCTTTAGCTGCTAAATTATATTGGAGGATGTTGCATAACCCCAATGCTCTTTGGGCCAATAATCTCCGTGCTAAATATGCTCGAGAACAAAAGTCCCGAAGACCTTGTTCGCTATCAACTTCCTACCAAAGGTTCTCCCATTTTAGCAGCTCTTAAGACTCGGTGAGGATTTGATAAAGAAAAAATTATTTTGGATCATTCATAATGGTCAACATGCAAATTTTTGGATAGATTCTTGGGATGGTCACAAGCCTTTGATAACTCGGCTTCCCGATTGGAGGCCTTGGATGGAGGAGCTTCACCGAGCTAATTGGATAAAGGTGGCTAATTACCGTCGGTACCATACCGGTAATTCAAAGGTTGGTAGATATTGGATCCCTATTGAGGACTGGCCTATTCAAATCCCAGAAAGGCAAAGACAAGATATCCAAGGCATCCTTCATATGAGATCCCTCTCTTGGTCCCATGAAAAATATTGTTTTGGATGGAACAACACTACTAAGGGTGAGTATTCCATTGCTCAAGGTTATTTGACCTTATGCCATAATAATCCCAACCATTCTTCTGACATATTTTCTCAATTGTGGGCTCAAAAGCTTTGGCCTAAGGTGAGGTTCTTTAATTGGCTTTTATTGCATCGTAGGGTGCTTACCGGTGAGCAACTTATGAAGCGTGGTTTTCATGGCCCTTTTAGATGTGAAATGTGTGAAGAGAATGTAGAAAATATCAACCATATTTTTATTGAGTGTACTTTAGCCTCTGAGCTATGGAGGAGAATGGCCACTTTACTTGGCTTACAGTGGTCCAATTTTTTTACTTTTGAACAACTTTGGAGGGATTGGCCTAATCAAGAGGGTGTTGATCATTTTATTAGGGAGTTAGTTTGGATGGGTTCTACCATTCTTCTTTGGAATATTTGGAATGAAAGGAACAACCAAATTTTTAATCAAGATAGGAAGGATATTCACTATATTTGGCAAAAGACCATAGCCAACTTAGTTGAATCAGTCCATCAACTCCTTAATCACCCCCAAAACTCCCACCAAAGATGGGATCAAGTGATGCAAAGATTGAATATTAAACCTTCTAAGGGCAACCAACTTAAAGGGAATGTGAGTATTAGTAAGATGGATAGGACTAGAAATTGGCAACCTCCTCCTAAGGATTTTGGAAAAGTCAATACCGATGGAGCCTCTAGAGGGAACCCCTGGAAAAGCCAATGGTGGGAGGAATTGGTAGACTTTCAGATGGCTCCCTGGTTTTTACTTTTGCTGAGAATTTGGGTATTCTTTCCAATAACCTTGCTGAGGGGTATGGTATCCTCAGAGGCCTTCAGGAGGCTACTAAGGTTGGATGGGAAAAGGTGTTAGTTGAGTCTCGACTCTCAACTTATGATTAATCTCTTGAAGACTCCTTCTAAGAATCATAAGGTGGATTGGAGAATAAAAAGAATTATTGAGAAGATTCAGTTAATCCAGATGGGATTTTTGAAAGTTGATTACAATCATGTGGTCGGAGATCAAAACAAGAGTGTTGATGCTTTAGCTAATTGGGCTTTGGACAAAGGTGATCTTACTTGTTATGGCCACCCTCCTATATGGTGGGCTTCTCAAATTAGGGAAGCTCTTCTTTCTATCATTTCTTTGGATGGCTCCAGCTCTAAGGGTACCTAGTTTCTTCTTGTTTTTTTTTTTTTTGCTTCTCTTTGGTTCATTCAGTTTTTTTTAGTTCCCTAGCTCATTCTATTCTTTATTTTGTTTCCTCCGTTGATTCTTGCCTTAATAGTCTTCTGGTCTAGATAGGTCATTGTTTTGTTCATTGTTTTTTTTTTTTTTCTTCTTTTGTTTTTTTTTGTTTAGTTTTTTAAGGTGGGTGGGTTCTTTTGTTTTGTTTTGTTTTTGTGTTCTTTGTGTTGTTTTTCGTTGTTCTTGTGTTTTTGTTGTTTTGTTTTTTTTTATGTTTTTTGTTATTGTTCTTGTGTTTTTTTTGTTCTTGTTCTTGGGTTTCTCTTTGTTTGTGTTATTTCGTGTTTTTATGTGTGAGTGTTTTCTATGTTTTTTGTTTTTGTTTATTGTCTGTTGTTGGTTGTTTTTTATTTTTTTTTTTTTTTTTTTTTTTTTTTAGGTTTTGGTTGTGTTTATTTTTCATGTTTTTTTTGGGTTATGTCTTTGTAGTGTTCTGTTGTTTTTGTCTTGTTTGTGTTTTGTTATGTGGTTCTTGTGTTTTTCTATGTGGTTTGTGTTGTGGTTTCCTTTTTCTTATTGTGCGTGTTTGGTTGTGCTTTTGTTTTTGACACACTCAAGGAGCATGTTTTTTATTTTATTTTATTATTTTTGTTGTTATTTACTTATTTTTAAATTGGTTTTGTGTGTTTGTTTGCTCCTTGAGTATGTCAAAGGTGGTAGGCCAGGTCCGAGTCCTGGGCATTTTTTGCGGAATGGATACCCCTGCCTCCTTGGGTCTTACCCGAAAGTGGCATCCCTTTTGGGATGTTTTCCACAAAAAAAAAAAAAATTAATGTTTAAGGAATTGCCCATTCACTGGTAATGGGACATTTTCTTCAGTTAGGCTTTTCAACCTAAAAGTATTCTCGCTTAGAATCTCATATATCTAAAAGGGACCTAACCATAGGGGGTCAATTTTTCATGGTTTTCTTTCTTCTCATGGGCCTTATCCCACAATAGTACTAGATTAAAAATTCTAAAGGTTTTTATTTTGGCCCTCTTATCAAACCATCATTTTACAATTTCCTGATGCTTATTGAAATGTTGTACTGCTTCTTTTATTTTTTCATCCAAGCTTATTAAATTCAATAACCTGGCTTCTCCCTTGGAATTAGTTTCTAAGTGGTCTTTCATGAATTGCAAGGTAAGGATCTTGAGGTTGGTGGGAAATATAGGATCCTGACCATAAACTAGATGATAGGGAGATGTGCCTAACAAAGATTTAATCCTTATTTTTTCTAACCACAATGCATATTTTAGTTTATTATGCCAATCCATAGGATTTTTGTTTAAATTTTTCTTAATTATTTCTACCAGGTTTTTATTAGTTGATTCTACTAATCCATTTCCTTGAGGATAATAATTAGAAGAAAATTTTAGAGTTACCTTGTTATCGTAAGCCCATTCAACAAATTGTAAAGAAGAGAAAGCAGGGCCATTATCACATACCAGAGCGTATGGCATCCTAAACCTGGTCATGATGTTGTCTTCAATGAAATTGATCATGACCTTAGTTATGCAGTTCATAAATTCTTGAGCCTCTATCCAATACGTCCAATAATCAGTGGTAATTAAGATGAACTAATGGTTGGATGATGAGTTAGGATTAATGACACCAACAAAATACAATCCCCATTGAGAAAATGGATGAGATTCAATTACTGGTTGAAATGGCATGGGAGAATTTCTCTCTTGATGAGCTATAGTCTGACAGACATGACATGATTAGACATGTGTATGTGCATCTCTAAATATGTGGGACCAGTATTAACTAGCTTTCAGTATTTGGTGTGCAGTGGCATTCCTAGAGCAATGTTGGTTTCGTACTTGCCATAAAAATTGGAAGAGTTAGATATTTTAAATTACAATGTAGAGATGACCTTAAGCCATGTCAGAATTCTGAAAATCATAAAGTATTTATCTGTAGTGATCCCTGAAACGACCCCACTCAGTTCTCATTGAAAATTCATGTCCGCCATTATGTCCATTATATTTAATGTGGCCACTAGCAAATGTTTTACAAAAAAATAAAAAGGAAAATGTTAGAAATTTAATACTATTATTAAATTTAATTATTTTTATTTTCTTAAGGTTTTGAATATTTCTTATCGCGACCACGCTGCATACAAAGAAAATCCCATGGTCGCAGTCCAAAATCAAAGATGTCCCAAGTTGATAAAAAAAATTGTAGATGCATTTCAGCGGATTAGAGCATTCTCGTGGATTAGACCTTTCTTCCATTCTCTTTTGACCATGCCTTTTACAAATAAAGTCTTGCAACCACACAATAAAATAATATTTTTAGCAACTTGGTCAACTTGATCGTGGATTTGTTGAAATTCGTAGTTTCGAGAAATCTAGGGTTCAAGCTCTCTTTCCTTAAATAATTTTATTAGCATGGTGTCAGGAAAGCAAAATATTCCAAATGCTTTGAGGATGGATGGTAATAAATTCATAGTTTGGGGTAAATAAAATACCTTTACCTCGCAATTGTAAGATGAACACATTTTGAAAATTTTATCTTATCCTTTTTACCTAGCGATCGTGAGACTTAAAGCACTTTTGAAAAACCCAGGTGTTGTAGGTGAATTGGAGAGGAGAGGGCAATCCTCCAAGGGAGGTCCCAGGTTCAAATCTCCACCCTACCAAAAAGCTAAATTGGGTATCTAAAATCCAATTGATAATGTTGGTGCGGGTAGGGTCGAGTGCGACCCCCAGGTGACTTTAATAGCGTAGAACCCCCTATTCGTGGTCTCTATGACCAAGGAAGCTCTGCAAGGGGTTTTTTGCCTATTCGTGGTCTCTATGACCAAGGCAGCTCTGCAAGGGGTTTTTCGCTTAAAAAAAAAAGCACTTTTGAAAATTTCCTTTCATTTATTTTTAACTAGTGGTCATGCAACTTACAAATAAAACTGGTAGTTGCACAATAAAATAAGACTTGGCCAAATTTGAACACATCATCCGTAGATTCAAGGATTTCGATAGATTTGAGTAAAATTGACTTTTCAAACCCTTTCTCTTCACCACTCACAAAGAGAATCTCATGTCCGCTAGATGAAATAAGATTTATGGCATCTTAAGCAAGTTGGTCATGGATTGAAGGATTTCAAAAAATTTGAGTAAAACTGACTTTTCAAACCCTTAATTTGGTTGCTTAACTTACAAAGAAATCTTATTACTGCGTGACAAAATTTAATTTTGCCAATGTTCACCAAATTGACTCTGGATTCGTGAAATAAGCAGTTTCAAGAACTCAACGGATTCAAGAATTTCTCTTTATTTTTAGTTTAACACATTTAATTTTACAATTTCTCTTTATTTTCCATTGAACACAATGGATTTGAGAATTTCTCTCTATCAAGATTTCGCTACTTAATTCTCATGGCTTGAAAAATAGGTTAAAAAGGTAAAAATGCTCAGAACTCCATGAAAATTGTTATGCATCTAAATGGGCCAAATGGGTATCCAAATATACCAAGAAAACTTAAAAATACATTTCGGATCATGACATATTGCATTTAGAAGTTCACGAGCTGCAATTAAAAAACTGCTATTTTGGATGCAATTTACGTCCAATTTTCTACAAATTTGATACCATTATGAAGAGGATTTCAAGATATTTCCATAATAAATTAGATCACCCCAAAAAAATTTTCAATTAAAAGTTGTGGTACTTTCAATTTTGAGGTAAATTTAGGGCAAGATGAAAAACCCTAAAATTGATTTAAAAATTTTGAACCTTAGGAAAAAAACCTTTGAAAATATTTTTTTTTGAAATATTCAATCTAAAATAATGTTATTGAAAAGAATTTTTTTGAAATATTCAATGCAATCAATTTCAAAATGCTCTATGCAAGCAATTTCGACACCTTGATGTAAGCAATTTTAAAAAATGATGCAAGCAAAATTTAAAATCTCGATGTAAACAAAATTTGGAATTAAAACAAAAAAAAATTCAAGTGGGTCCCCAATTCAGACTCAGGCATGTTGTACAAGCGCAACAACAATAACCTATGCTAACTTTTTAATTAAAATTTCTACTTTAGCTATAGAAGTAGAAGAAGATATACTTACTCTTGTTGTTATTATTGCTAGTTGTGGAACTTAGCCATAAGCTATTAGAATAGTTGGTGTTGGAGGAATTGGCTCCTTATTTAGATTCTTCTCTTGCCAGTTTGTAATATCATGTAATATCAAATATTTGTGGGTTACTTATACTTCATATTAGCCCTAATTTTTGGCTCTAGCCATGTGATAAAATATTTATAAATGATATTCTCAACACTAGGTAATAACTAATAGGACACCAAATATATATTTCTTATAAATCTATGTTTTTATTGCTCCTATGCTTATGCATGATAGTCTCTCACATTCTCTTTAGCTCCCTGGACTAGCTTTATGATCTCAATAATTAGGTCAAATTATGGCATGGACTATACTCCTCAATTATGCACTTGATCACTTGATCGAATGAATTCTTAATCTCCTCCTCCTATGTCTTTAACCATCTTAAAGAAACATTCTTCAAAAAAAATTGAAAGGAACTTGATCCATTGCTCCTAGCATGTCAAGCCATTGCAAATGCATGTTGTATTATATTCCTAAACGAGAGTCTTGGCATCTTCAAAATATTTGCCTTAAAAACAAGAATCTCCCTAGTTTTTTAATGATAAACTTCTCCATGTGGGACTAGAGTTGAGTATATAAGTTGTGTCTTTGTAGCACTTTTTTGTAATATTTACCACAAACTCTTCCTAGTAAAAATCAAACTCATCTTCACTAAAGATTGAATCTATCCATGGAGCGTTGTGAATACTCAATATACTAGATTCTATCAAGTAATTATTTAATATTACTCATTAAGTTCAAATACACAAATGAATATAGGGTGAACTAGACATTAGATTATGGCAAGAAAATTATGCACTATTCACAAGATCACCAAAGGGATAAATTTTTTTATCACTCTTCACCATACATTTAGATAGATAGGCACAAAAAATAGATCTCATAAGATAGGTATTGACTAGAGGTACCACTTGGCAATGGCCCTTGAAAATAGAATTTAACACAATAAATTCTAGAGTTACTATGAAAAAATTATTTACCATTGGTAAAATTAGAATTACCACAATAATGATAAAAAAAAATTGTACATTAAACTTGAAAGTTATTGTTGTAAAAGTAAGTAGAGGTAAAACCAAAGTTAATAGAGGGCTAAAGACATAATTATCAAAAAACACCACCACAGAAGGGGAGTGGTCTTAACAATAGAACAAAATATGTCAATCTATGACATAAAAAAATATCTTCTCAAGCTTTCTCTAGCTATGATCTTCCATGTTGATGCACAAACTTCCAATGATGATGATATATTGTCAGCTAATAATTATCCACAATGGAATCAACGCAACAATAAAGGTAAAAAATAGTAAAATGAGAACACAATAAGAGTGACCCAATAGGAACAAATATAAATTTTATTATATGCACAAAATACAAGAGTATATAGGTGCTCATATGATTATTTTATCGATTGAATGTTGTCCTCTTATTGATTTTCCACCTCTTGTCGACTTGACCAATGATCGAATTCCACACTCTCACTTAGACAATCCTTAGACACACTTTATACAAAGAGATGCTCTTCCTTTGTAAAGTTTGGCATACTAGCACTTACTCTCTTAGTAGACTCTCTCTTACTTGCTTGAGCTCACACTTGCTTAACTTACCTCCCATAATAGGGTTCTCCCCTATAGGCTCATGGGAGCTACATACTACATAGATGGAGAATTCCAGATGAACACAACATTTTTAGAGATCTCCTTGTTGAATTATTCCCACAATATAAATATATTCTAAATATCTTTTTCATCCCCTCTTGGACTCTCTTATGATATTTATAATTACATGAGATAGTTAAAATATCACAAGCTTCTAAATATTATCCTCTTGTACTTTTCCTATGATAAATCAATAATTACATAGTACTTTTCAAAATACTTTGGACCATCTTGGACTTTTAAACATTTTTTTTTGGATATTTTACGAGATATTTTTATACTTCTACTTATTTATATCATATTTCAAGAATAATTGGGAGGTGGAGGTGAAATAGTTCAAGGATAACAACAATATTTACAAGGAGGTGAAGTCGGGGTTGCAACGCAAGGACCTCCCCACCCCTTGGAATGATGTCATGAAGCCCATTATGGAATTCATAATTGTGGATGACCCAAAGAAAGTGTTATGTAGTTTCCACTTTGCATTTTTCAACCACTTCAGAGATGTCAATCCTATCAGTATCCCCCATTTTCTGTTCAACTCCATCAGCTACTCAATTGATGCCTACAGGAGGAAGAAGGGTGATGACCTCCCATCTCACTAGGGTTTATTTAAGGTTATTTATAGTCATATTCTGATCCATAGCCCTCAAGCCATTCCCCCTAGTGCCCCCAAAGGTAAATCTAGCCCTAGCTAGGCCAAACCCAATGAGTCCTATTCCACTTTCCCAACCATGTACGCCAAGAAAGGAGTAGCAATGGAGGTTGCTAGAGAGTTGTTGGCGAGAAAGAAAATCAAAACAAAAAAATTTGAGGGCCCCATCATATTCTCACCTTGCCTCAGGAATAGATCCATTCAAGCATAAGATTATTGAAAGCATGCCTGACGAGAAGGATCAAGAGGTCACGGCCAAGGTCCTGAAGTGGTTCATCATCACGACCACTTCGAACCTGGTGAATTCTCTTAATAACCTTCGAGAGGTCTTGCATATTCTGTTCTTCAATGTACAATTCTTGGGTTAGGAAGATTGCAAAGTGGACGAGGTCAACTCTAAGGATGCGATCAAGGATGAGGCGAAGGAAGACAATAAGGAGGGCGAAGAGGATGTTAAGGAGGATTAGCTTTCTTTCATTATTTTTTGTGATTATGAAGTTGCCCTGCATGGTGCCAGATTTATCTTTTGGTGGATCCCAGGAGGGGTTGTGTCTCCCTTCTCCTATTGGTTGGGTTTTGCTCGGGGATGCATTTCCCTATTTTTCTCTTTAATATTTTTTAGAATTTCGATGTTGTTTTTGTAAATAGATTTTGGGGTCATCCTTTTAAAAATTGGAAGAAATGAAATGTGTCAACCTATAAAAAAAATCATATTTTAAGATACTTTTTCTATTACCTTTTACTGTTTACTATCACTTTTTGTCATGGTTTTCCAATGACATACTTATTGTATACCTTTTGTTCAACCAATTTATTTGCAACATTGTTATTTCTTAATAATAGTCACAATCTTCCTAGTGATGCTATTGTGTTAAAAGCTATAACGTCATAATATTGTCTAATAAGTCACCCAAATATTTATTGTATATACTCCTTATATTAATATACATGTAAATACCATCAAAATGTTATGTTGATAATTTCTAACACGGGTCAAAACAAAGTTCTAAGTACAAAGTTATGCCCTTAAAAAGATAGTTAGGACCCAAAATAGTTTTTTAGGCATAAACACATGCCCTAGTGAGGTCACATTTTTAGATCATCTATCCCCCCTTGAAAAGAAATAGTTTTCATTATGCCATCTTTTTATATTATTTCTTTACCTAATTCTTAATGAGTTATTCCCCTCAGTGACCAAGTTGTCCTACCTTTATTGCTTTGTACATATGAATGTACCACCTTCTAGTGTTTTCAATCCATGTATCAACAATTTTGATTGTACTCCACTAGTACCAAATTGTGTATATTGAGTTTTTCAATGTCTATCTATTCTACTACTGCAAAAGTCTCCAATAGAGGTGGATGATAAGGCTTAGGAAGTTCAACATTAATTATTGAATGCATACCAAAATATGATAGAATATTTTAACTTGAAAGTATTCTTTTTCATCTTCTTGAATGATGTTGTATGGTCCACAATGAAGAGATTTGATAATCCTATGGGGTCTTGCAAGTCTCTTCTTTTGAAGGTATCCATATTTTATCTCCAACCTTGAACTAATGTGGGCTTTGATGTTGTTCATGGCATTGCTTGTATTTATGATTTGTTTTATGCACAAGGTAATGGAACTATTATTGGATATGTTGAATTTATTCCACAAATTGTGCTTTCTTTTCTACTTTTTATCCATGAGGTGAGTACTTTGTTGGTTACACAAAAAGAACTACATTAGCAAGTACCAAAGGGTTGGAACCCAAAATAGACATTAAATAGGTTGTTTTTGGTATACTTTTGTAGATCTCAATTGTACATATAATAAATTTAGGGAAGAATCTCATCCCATGTGCATGAATACTTGGAAATGTACACTTAAAGGAGATGTACAATCAATTGATTCAGACCTTTGATCTAATCATTAGTCTAAGGATGGATGGTTGTCGACATATTCCATTTAGTGGTTATTGAAATATTTCACTTGGTGTACATCATGCTCCATAGGATGGACTAGAAAATACTTAAAATTTTGCTCTTCTTCTTGAAGACTTATGGAGACTAGAAAACCAACATTGAGCCATATATGATTGAAATATAGTTTAGTAGTCTCAACTTAAATGAGTTTCTTATAAAAAATCATGATAACCATTTTTTGAAAAATGATCAACTACTATAAAAACACAATAATTACTAGGTTTAGATGTAGGTAAGCTTGTGAGAAATTCCATGGAGATTGATTCCCAAGGCTTGATTCCTATTGACAATGGTGTATACAATCCATATTTCTTATTGGTCAGTTTGACAATAACACACATGGTGCATTACTTGATGTACCTTTCAATATCAATCCATATTTCTTATTAGTCAGTTTGACAATATCACACACGGTGCATTACTTGATGTACCTTTCAATATCATTCTTCATCTTAAACAAACAAAAATACTTTTGATAAATTAATAATATTTTCTCTACCCTAAAGTTGTTGATATTATACTTTTATCATACTATTTGATATCATTTATTTAATCTTATGTTTGTATTATAAATATATATTTAAAACATCAATATTTTATTCATATTACAAATATGTTTTCCCTTTAATTTTTTTTTTTTGAATTTTGGTTAGTGTGAGAAATCCCCTATGACCCACGTGTAGGGTTAAGAAGTCTCCTCCCAACCATGACCCCTCCTAAATTTGAGAGCTATACTTATCAATAGGGAATTTAACACAAATCCACCACAAACCCATCCCCTCACACACTCATCCACACCCACGTCGTGGTTTGAACCTTGGACCTCCTGAAGAAAATCCAAAGCCCAAAAAGTTGCATTGCACCCCAGGTGCTTCCCTTTTAAATTTTATTCTTCTATTTTATATTAAATAAATATATATTTCTTAACTTGCTAGAGCATCCCGTGGACTGTAGCACCCGCCACTATAGCAGCCGACACTGTAGAAGCCTACAAACTGTAGCAGCCGCCACTGTAGCAGCCCGTGCACTGTAGCGGCCACAAAAATTTTGGCCCTAAAAAAAAAAAAAATGGCAGATTTTGGAGGCAGCAAGTTGTGACGGATGGAGCAGCAAGAAGGAGGAGCGGGAGGTCTAGGGGCAACAAACCCTAGGTGTGGGGCTTCGGAGGGCATATCAGCAGATGCGGTAGGTGGGGGCTCTGGTGAGACAAAGAGGCCCCCAGGCGAAGGATGTGGACAAGGAAGTTCTATTGGAACCGGTCCAAGGGCGTTGGGTAGATGTGGTTGAAGATATCTCTAAGGGGGACCAGGACTCTATGCGTTAGGATCAAAGGAAGACCCAGGAAGGAGACAAAGAGAAACCTGGCAACTAGAGACCTTCATATCTTAATGCTCTTCGCGATAAGCAAAAATTATTTGACTCTTATTTTAATCTAAAATCTATCAATGGTAGGTTGCACGTCCCGGATACCTTAGCTCAGCATGTGGCTATGGAGGGCAGAACATATCTGGTGGCAAAATTTATGGGGGTGAGGCCGGACTTGGAAGTCATAAGGAGATGGGCCATCCAAAAATGGTAGCCAAGGGCCGGTATGATGATTAAGGCTTTACCCAAGAGTTTTCTTTTGGTGACATTTCAATGTGAATAGGACATGGAAAGGACTCTCCAAGGAGGTCCTTGGTTTTTTTGGAAAATGGGCTTGTATTTGAAGCGTTGGTCCCCCGATTTCAACCCCCAAACTCAGGTGCTAGATTTGGCTCCTATTTGGGTTAAGATGCCGGGATTACCTCTGCTTTTTTGGAATGAACAAATCTTGGTTGGGATAGCTACAGAGATTGGAGAACTAATAGCTATTGATCCTGCAACCTTGAGCAAAACAAGACTCCTTTCTCGCTCGCATGTGTGTGTTGGCGGACCTGAGTAAAGAGCTCCCTAAATCCATTATATTGTCATCTATGTTTGGCCTTCATACTCAGGTCTTTGAATATGAAAATATGTCTTTTAAGTGTAGTGTTTGCGAGAAGGTAGGGCACCAGGGTATCCACTGCATTTCCAAGAACCATCCCCCACTCCAAAATATTGCTCCTCAAACCCAGAATAATATCCCTCCCCCGCAGATCTCCATTCCTACCCAACATGGGCCTCAAGGACGTGGAGCTCGAAATCCGAATATCAGAGACCCTGTTCGCCCTTTTGTAAGCAAGAGGCAACGTTATAACCCTCCTCCCAAAAATACCTATGCCCCAAAACCCTCTCACAGGGGAGCTGGTCCCTTTGATGGGAACCCTCAAGCTCAACCTGCTCCTAAGATGATACAGCAAGCTTCAGAGCCAAATCACAAAGGTAAGAACCCCATAGATCAATGCCCTGGGCAAGTAAGTTTGATTGGGTAATATGTGAGGCCTATGGAGGCTCGGTGGAAGTGGTCCCATGTACTGTAGAGGAATTTATGGGAAGAAATTCCAAGGAGATCAACATCCCAGTGGAGAACAGTTTTGATGCATTAAATAATCTAAAGGGAGATCAGATGGATAGCCAAGAAGTGGAATCTGAGGTAGAGGAGACTCAAGAGAAGGATTTAGAGGAGAAAAATTAGAGGAAGGAGCAGGAAACTAATTATACAAGCAAGGATACTTAGGAGGAAGAGGTGAACCACCAAGATCAGTGTAACCCCAAAGCAGGGAAAAAAGAATCTACTAATCAAGAAGCTAAGAGTACGAAATCTTCTCCACTGTCAGAAAGACCAATTAACCTGGAAAGCAAAATTGTTACCCCAAATGCCAAGACTGACCTATCCAAGATGGTTTCTAGAAGCCAAGTGAATCCCAAGGAACCCCAGCCTAGAGCGGATGTATGGGGATATGGTTCGGTAGGAAGAGGGAAACCTAGCAATGTTGCCTTAAGGCAGAAAGAAGCAGAGCGAGGAGTGGCTGATGGCACTCAAGCAGTATTGCTCTTTGGGGTGAAGGCTCGAGGATCCAAAGCCCATAAATGAAGATTCTTTCATGGAATATTCGCAGGAGTAATCCTGCAAAAATAAGAGTTTTGTATGCTCTTAGACAAGAACACAAACCGGATATGATTTTACTGCAAGAAACTAAAATGGAGGAGAGTAGAGTTATTCCTTTTAAGAATAGGACTTGGCGAGAAGTTGAAGTAGTAGGCCAAGAGGCCACTGGAACAGCAGGAGGGTTGTTGGTTATGTGGAACAAGAATGTGATTGATAGTAGAGTGATTATGATGTCTAGTTGGTTTATTTGTCTCTTATGTGTGGATAAAACCATGCAGGAAGAGTGGATCTTAACGAATGTATATGCTCCAGTTAGACAGGGACTGAGAAGGGTTCTTTGGATTCAGCTAGCTGAATTGAGGGAGACGGTCCCCAACTACCCTTGGATTGTGGCGGGGGATTTCAATTGCTACCTTAATCTTGCATATAAATTGGGGGGCTCTCAAAGAATAACTGCTGATATCTACGAGTTTAGAGATTATGTTGAGCAACATGAGCTAATGGATGTGGACCTGCGTAGATTCTCCTATACATGGTCTAACAAAATATTGAAGGAAAACCAAATTTAGATCAGATTATATAGGTTTCTTCTTTCTCAAGAATGCCTGGAGAGGTTTGGGGACTCTTCATTAACGGCACTCCCAAGAATCGGGTCTGATCACAACCTAATTCTATGGGAAACAAGGGAGGACTCTAAGAAAAGATACATCAGACCCTTTCGATTCGAACTTATGTGGTTTCAACATCAGGATCTCAAGGATCTGGTTGCCCAATGGTGGTGCAAAAAGTATAATGGTTCGAAACTGGCCCAAGTGGCATGTAAACTAAGGAATGTGAAGGCTAACATTAGAGAGTGGAACAAAACTTCCTTTGGCAATATTTTTGTTAAAAAGGCAGAACTAAAAGACAAGATCAATGAACTATAGGAGAAGCTGAAGTCAGAGCAGCTTACAGAGGATCCGAGAAACCAGGAGAGGGAGCTGTTAGCCGAATACCACATGATGCTAGGATTTGAAGAAACCTTTTGGAGGCAAAAATCCAGACTGCGTTGGTTAAAGGAGGGTGACAAAAATACAAAGTTCTTCCATGTCTCTACTCTTCGCCACAGGAGTACTAACAAAATTAAGGAGATCAAGATGGCCTATGGGTCTAACACCAAAGATATGGAAGACATAAGGAGGGAAGCGGTTGAGTACTTTAAATTGTTGCTAGAAGATGTAAATCCGACTATTGAAGAAGAGGACTCTCTGTTGGCAGCCATTCCACCCCTCGTAACTGAGAATCTTAATGGATTCTTACTTAGTCCTTTCACAAAGGAGGAAATCAAGAAGGTGGTTTTTGACATGGATGGTAACAGCTCCCCAGGACCGGATGGCTTCCCCGCAGCTTTCTTCCAAAAGTTTTGGGATATCCTAGGCAATGATGTAGTGGAAGCTATAATTGAGGCTCAAAAGGACATGGAAATCCTAGGAGTTAATGCTACATTTTTAGTCCTCATCCCTAAACTAGTGGGAGCAATGGAATTTTCCAGTTTTTGCCCTATCAGTTTATGTAACACTCTAATGAAGATTCTCACAAAAACAATCGCCAATAGGCTAAAGGTTATCCTTCCTTTCATCATTGATATGAACCAAGGAGGCTTTGTGAAAGGGCGACAAATACTGGATGGTATCATCACAATTCATGAGGTTATTCATTCAATGGTGGCTAGTAAGGAAGAAGGTATGTTACTAAAGCTTGATATGAATAAAGCCTACGACCAGGTCTCATGGCGGTTCCTCACCAAGATTTTAGGTAAGTTTGGTTTCTATCCCCAATGGATTAAGTTGATTTTTAATTGTATCTCTACTACAAGATTTTCTGTCATGGTGAATGGTTCACCCTCCGGTTACTTTAAGAGTGAAAGGGGGTTGCGACAAGGAGATCCTTTGTCTCCATACTTGTTTATTATTTTAGCAGAAGCATTGGGTAGGAACATTTCAGCAGCGGTGGCAGATGGTCGTTTGGAAGGTTTCAAACCAGCCTCAATAGTAGAGCCAGTGTCTCACCAACAGTTTGTGGATGATACAATCATTGTGTCCAAAGCCTCGATGCCTCAGGCTAGGAAGCTGAAGAGAATTCTAACCAAGTATGAGACAGAAGCAGGACAGTACATAAACTATAAGAAGAGTAGCATCTATTTCTTTAACACGCCTGGTGGGAGGGAGGAAATAATAGCTAACCTCTTCGGTTGTGGAAAGGAGCTTCTACCAACAACTTATCTAGGCATGCCTATGTTCGAAGGAAGAATGAAGGCTACATTGTGGAACTCAGTCATTGACAAGATCTCCAAAAAGTTAGTAGGGTGGAAGGGCAGCCTTCTCAGCTCCACAAGAAAAGCCTTATTAGTTCAAACTACTTTACAGAGCATTCCAATTTACTGCATGTCTCTATTTAGAATGCCTGCAAAGGTCCGAGATACATTGGAGCAAATTCAATGCAACTTCTTGTGGTCAGGTTCAGAGGAGAGAAAGAGAATTTCGTTGGTAGCATGGAATCAGGTGTGTGCAAGAAAGGATCAGGGGGGCCTGGGGCTAAAGAGAATGAAAGAAATGAATCAAGCTCTGATTGGAAAACAGGTATGGAGATTTATGAATAATGATCAATTGGGATGGGTAAAACTTCTTAAGGCAAAATATATCAAAAATAATGAGGACTTCCTGAAAGCTGATAATCTCCCTAGAGGATCCTATTTCTGGAATTGTTTGCTCGAATGTCGGGAGGTAGTCAGGAAAGGCATCAGATGGAGAATTGGTAATGGAATACAAGTGGACTTTTGGCAAGACCCACGGTTGGAAGAGGCCCCTCTGAAAGCTAACTTAGACCTTCAGGTCCTCCAACATAAACTTTCGAAGGAAATGGGAGGAAAAGTAGGAGATTTTACTGCTGTAGCACAGGAAACTTCCTCTTGGAAGAAAATCACAGTTCATAATCTGTCAGAGCAAGAGAAGGTGGCCCTAACCAAACTCAATGATGCTTTAAGGGTGTTCCCGATCATTCCTGGGGAAGGAAGAGACAAGGCGATTTGGGGAAAAACTACAAGTGGGATCTATTCAGTTAAAACTGCCTATAAGTTAATCCACTCAGGATACAATGGTCGGACTCCGACTTCTATTATTTGGTTAAATAATTTAACCCCAAAAATAGCTTTCTTCTTTTGGTTGGCAGTTCAATATAAGATTCTGACAACAGATAATCTGCAAAGGAAAGGTTTCCAATTCATCAATCGATGTATCTTGTGTGAGAAAGCGATAGAATCTATAAGTCATATATTTCTAACTTATGAATTTTCTTGTACAGTCTTCCAAATGATCCTGTCCAAATTTCATATAGATTGGGTCTGTCCAAATAGCATGTCTGACTTCTGCATACAGTGGGCTTCCCCCTTCCGAGCGAAACTTTTGACTTGGCTCTGGAAGCTCAGCTTACCCCATTTTTTATGGGGGATATGGAATGAGAGAAATAAGAGAGTATTTAAAGGACTTAAGAAATATCCTAGGTTATGTGGTAATAAAATAATCAGAGCTTTGAAAGAAAATTGGAAAACTTTCTTCTTCAAAAATGAGACCATGTCTCTAAGGGAAAGGAGGATTTTGCGGAACTGGGGAGAGGAACTTCCAGACCTAGACATTACAACCAACCCACGGGATGGTTTCAAGTGGATACCTCCCATACAAAAGTGGGTTAAGTTTAATTTTGACGGGGCAGCTAAAGGAAATTCGGGGGCTGCAGGAGCAGGAGGAGTTTAGAGAAATGAGGAAGGAAAAGTGGTCCTTGCCTTTGCAGAGCCTTTGGGAACTCAAACAAATCATTTTGCAGAAGCCCGAGCCTACATGCAGGCAATGAGAATTGCCAGACTTGAGGGTTATAAGGAAGTTATCTTTGAATGGGATTCGCTTAATATAATCAAGGCAATTAAGGAGGATAAAGACCCCAACTGGACCATATTGGAGCTTATCCTAGAAGCAAATATTCATAAATCTCATTTTGTTAATGCCCGAATCCAACACACCTTCAGAGAAGGGAACCAGGTGGCGGATCTAATGGCAAATATTGTAGTTTCTATTGGGGAGATGCAAATTTGGAAGGATAACTTCCCTCAAGAACTATTGGTGTTGGCTTCTAGAGAAGAGCTAAGATCAAACCTGTTAGAGCATCAGGAGATCAGAGGGGTTGATGATGAGTAATCCGACAGATGGAATTAGGCAGAAAAGGCATCCCATTTGCTGGGGCCTGGGAGGTGACAAGTGTACAGTACAGCAACCTAGTGGTATTAGTAAGTGCTAGGTGTTGTTTGGTTTTTGTTTTATCCTGAATAGTCAAGCGACAAGTATAGGACTGTGGACTCTAAGTATGGCTTAATGTGGGTCTTAGAAAGATCCATTTTGTATTTTGATTATACGGGCTTGAAGCTAGAACCAGCCCATTCTGACTATGTAAAAGGTTTGTGGACCTTATAACCACCTCTACCTTATACCAAAAAATATATATATATTTCTTAACTTTATTATAATTAATTAAATATACTAAATATTGATACTAAAAATTTTAAGTTATAAACTACTCTAATGTTTTAAAATAAAATATAAATTTTTAAAATTTATGTTATAACATTTAAATCACTAAAAGTTACCAAATTTTGATCTGTATATAGTTTTTATTTTAAGTTATTTTTGTCACATAGAAAATGAATTTAATTAATTAATATCATGAGATCTAGGTTTAAATCTTAGGAACATGTTCATTAAGGGCAAAGGTAGTAATATGATTTGAACCCTTTTAAGTTATTTTTGTCACATAGAAAACGAATTTAATTAATTAATATTAGGAGATCTACATTATAACCTTAGGAGCATGTTCAATAAGGACAAAGGTAGTAATATGAGTTGAACCCCCTAAGTGTATGTAGTGCACGCAGCTTGACGACCGCGGTACCAACCTTTTATCGAGGAGAGGCAGGGGTTATAAAGGAAGAGGCAGGGGTTATAAAGATAGCTTCAATAATTTGACATGTGTTCAGAGATAAAATCTCCAAAAGAATATCTAACCTCATACCATTGTTAAATATGTTACCCATTTCTATAATAAAAATAATAATTGGAAATAACATATTGTTTGAACGGAGGTAAAGTTATTCCCTTATGATCAAAGTGATAGTTTGGAGCACTTCCATTATTTATAATCTGAATCATTTACCGCACAAAGCAAAGGAAAGAGATTGACCACTGATGGCATAGCCTATCATTATTTTTGGATAGTTTGGAGCACTTCCATTATTTATAATCTGAATCATTTACCGCATAAAGCAAAGGAAAGAGATTGACCACTAATGGCATAGCTTGAGTCATTATTTTTGGATATTTTTTTTTGGTAAATTAATTTATATTATTTCAAAAAGGGTATTTGAAAGGCGCCCTATCACATTTTACATCAAGGAACCAAGAGGAACACAACAGAGAAAAATGAGTCCCCTTAAGCAGAACAAAACCCATTAAAATTGAAAGACTAAAAACAGAAAGGCTAAAAGCCATTACAATCCTTCGACACAAAGGAACAAAAAGGAACACCACCAAAAAAGAGAAACACAAATTTGAGACGGAACAAAACATATTGCACACCAACAGACCAAAGGAAGAGCAATGCAGCCGAGAGCAAAACTAGCAGCCATCCAAGGACGTCGTCAAGGAAGGGCATCGGGTTGCAGAAAGTTGTGAACATCAATTTCCAGAACATTGTCCTTTGCTTCCTCCTTCAGGGTTTCTTTGTCCTTTGAGGTTTCCTTCAGATTTTCCAAACAGGTATCTTTAGCAATTTTGACTACATTGTCTTCATTAACAACCCCTTTGACATCGAAAGGGGGTTCAGCAGCAAAGACCATGAAGGAACCATTGAAATTTTTGCAGAAGAAGAAAAGGTTGATATTATGCCTCTGTTCCTTAAGGCTAGCAATGGCCTTACCAATGGTGATGTAAGTCATCTCCAGATGGATGATGGACGTAGTAGTAGCATGGATGACTAATTTATGAAGGAACTTATCGACGAGATCATGCGAAGTAGACTGAGCTTTAGGAGGTTTGCCAAAGATGGACGGTGGAGTTTCAGCTACTTCCTTAAGCTTCAGTCGCTGAGAGCTTCTAACAGGATTTGTTTCAACTTTGATTTTCTTCCTAGCAACACATTTTTGAACTTCCATTATATCCATTATTTTTGGATATAATCACATCTATTCAAACCTAATTGTTAAAAATAAAAAATGTTACTAATTTCTATAATAAAATATAATTAAAAGAATATCTCATTTTAATGGTAAAGTTATTCCATTATGATGTTTGGAGCACTTCCATTACTTATAATCTGAATCATTTACCGGGTAAAGCAAAGGAAAGAGATTGATCACTTATGGCATAGCTTAAGTCATTATTTTTGGATATAATCACTTCAACTCATTTGACCTTGATTTTTTAATATTTGCTTTTCCTATTCAGTTTGTTCTTGTTTCTCTAGAATTTATATAGATAGAGGGGTTATTTAATTAAAATTATTATAAATATATATTTTAATTTGATTTGATTAGTGTAAAAAATATTTACAACTTATATTTATGATTGGATATCCTTATTCCATCATGATTTTTTTAAATGGGTGAGAGTTGAGTTTATTAATAGGAGCCAAACACACAACCATACACACACTTACCCTCTCACAAACTCGCCTATGTTGCGGTTTGATTAGACCTCCCAAAGAAGAGCCAAAGCCCAAACTGGTGCACAATCCCCTATAATAAAATTATATAATTATATCTTTGATTAAAATTATATTTTTTATAATTATTAGTATTGTGTTGATATTATGTTATTATAGCATTTAAATGATATAAGATCAATTGATTGAATTTCTCAAATTTTATGGAGTTTTAAGTTTGAATCTCGCCAAGTGATATATTTATAGTTGTTTTTTTCTTTTTTATGAACAAAAAGAGGTTGTACTTAGCTCCTTAACCCTTGACAAATTAAAACTCTTTATTTTAAATCGTAAGAGTTTACAAATAGACTCAATTCTAATCTTAATTGAGTAGTATAGTTAGATACCTACATATTTTTCATAAAAATTTGAAAACTTGATTTTTATTATTTCCTGCATCTTCTTTAATTTTCTTTGTAAACAAATATTCCAAAGTTTGACATCCTTCTTGACATTTTACTACAACATTCACAATACCAAAAATCCACCTATATTGTCTATGCACTACATCTAAGTAGAGTAATATTTCCAAAACCTCACTATCATTGTCCACTTTACCAAATCTGGACTACTAGTTTCCCTCTTGAAGCATAAGTGCAACCACAAGAATTATAATAAATAGTTTATATGAAAACACATTAATGTTATAAAATACAACAAATATTACCAATAAAAAACATTAAAGTAAATTTTAATAATTATTTGATTCAAGCAATCAATATTTTATTGTTAGCTTTAGCTAAACTTATTACTTCCTCTAACCATGGAAAAGAGAATTTAACTTCACGATCCTCTATTATAAACCCTATATTGGATAACCTATCCATATATTTGTTCCATTCCCTTAACATATGTGTCAACTTGATTTCTTAAAACTTTGTAGCAAGGTCTTGAATTTTCACAATTATCTTGTGTATGTTTCATGGAGCCTTTTTTTTCCTCAAAATTGCATTGATTACTATTAATGGATCATATTCCATTCATACTATGTTCCATTTCATTTGTCCACATCTTTTTTTAACCCTTCCATAGCCATATAAGCTTCAACTTCATTATCTATCTTAAATCCACTATTGAAAGTATAATGAGACAAAATTCCTCCCCTATTATTTCTACTTATCCCTCCTCCTCCTATTGGTCCTAGATTTCCTTTAGATGGTCTACAAAATTCAACTTGACCAATTCCACTTCTGGTGATTTTCACTTTATACTATGGTTTTCACTTTATACTATTTACCTTCCTTTCGTTTATTTTGTACCCAATATCATAATATCATTTGATGACTTGACCTCATCTATCAAGGCTCTTTGCTTTAAGATTAGGGATTGGATGAGTTGATAGGGTTGGATTAGAATCCTCTATGGCTAAATAAATCTTCCTTTTCATTACCTCTAATTTGCTTTCCTTTTCTTTAAATATTATTTTATTCCTTTCTAACCATTAAGTCCAAAATATTGTATCTTTCGATATATTCTAGATTGTTTGTAATGCCTCACTTGTAAAAGTGTTCTACCATTGCTTTAACCATTCTTCAATTATGTCATTCATCAACATGTATTTACCAAACATATTAAGAATTCATTACCATAGTTTCTAGACTATTGAACAGTATCCCAAGAGATATTTTATACTCTCCTCATTTTTACATAAACACATTATGAGGGGCCATGAAAACCCCTTTTCATTAGGTTATTCCACAATAAAATTTCCTTATGTTTTATTAGTCATACAAACATTTTGACTTTTGGAATGCTCAAGCTATACCAAATATCTCTCCATATTATTATGATATTCTTATTTTGTTGGTGCTTTACATTATATCCTCTTCTTGTTGTGTATTCTCCTCAGATATTGAACTTCCAATCAACTTATCCTTGGCTTCCCTTAAAATAATCACTATTATTATCTTTCTTCTCAACCGCCTCCTAGCAACAATATCTTGAATACTTGTAAAAAATCTTATTTCCATTTGTATATTACTTCTTGATCCTTGTACATAATGTTTGAAACCCTACCACCATATATATAGTGAAGTAATATCATCCATAGATTTAAAATTGGATCTATATTGAGTGGTCTTTTATCACACAAAGTATCCATCCAAATAGAAATTTTCTCTCCAATTTCTACCACCCATCTTAGACCTTTAATCATTTAATCAATTAATTTTTTAATTGTTTCATAGTGTAGAACCATATGGTAGTGAGCATGTAGTAAATATTAAGTTTTAGTCATTGGGCTCAACGTACTTACTTAGAATAATTCTTGCCCATTGTCTTTGACTCTCTTTATATAATATTCAAATTACTTTTTCCCTTAGAGCTGAGTTTGCATCTATAAGAAATCTTGAACCAAGACTTCCCCTAGTTTTTTTTATTAATTAAAGGAAGGGATTTTGAAAGGGTCCTCGAAAATATTACAAGTAGGAAGCTATAGCTTCGAAAGACAATATCAAAAAACAATAGACCAAAAGTTATCCCACCCTGTGGGACTTACAACATGCCAATACATCACCCACCAAAATAGAAGAACAACAAGAAGTGCAAGGAAAGAATAGGGAGAACCAAGAGAATGTAGAGAGCCTCATTATTGACAACAAGGTAAAAAAATAACAATCCAAACTTGTTCCACCTTGTGGGACTAACAACATGCCAAAACATCACTCGCCAAAATAGAAGAACTACAAAAAGCAAAATAAAGAAACAGGGAGAAGCGAGAGAGCGTAGAGAGCCTTAATCCTCAAGATCCTCATCCCCAATAGTTTCCTTACTCGCCTCAAAGTCTTTTGGATCCCACTGGTCCCATTGTATCATTGCTTAGACCTCCTCCACACATGAGATATCCACTTTAAGACTACTTTTTGAGGATCTCATTGATTCATTTATCATTCTTCTTATCAATTTGGGGGTTTTGGGAGTCCTAGGAACTAGTGAGACTTCCCCTAGTCTTATCATCACACACCTTGCTCTATTTCACTAAAGAAAAATTCCTTTTATCATGTAATATGGACCACAAAAAAGACCACAAAATTTATATTAAACTTTTTTTTTAATCAATTTTGGCATAATATACAAGGACTCAAATGGCCTATAAGATTGATTTAATTAGCTACACTCTTCCTACTAATGATAATCATATACCTTTCCATGTTGATAGTTTATTATGAACTTTACTTATAATTGGATTCCATAATTCTATTCTCATTCTCCTCTCCAATAAGGGTGTCTCTAGATATGTTGTTGGTAAATTTGTGTACCTTCATATTCTTGCTTTGATTCTATTTGAAGTGTTTAGAAAGTAAGTTTTGAATTTTATCCTATTGACTTTCTACCTTGACGCTCTTTCATAATCCTTCAGCTAGTTATTCAAAGCTTTGGACTCATTTATCCCTACCATCCCAAAAAAGTTTGTGTCATCTACAAACTATTAATGGGTGATATTGTTGGTGTTATTACTAGCTTTAAGTTCACATATTAGCCCATTTTTGTAAGCCTTCTTCATGTTCCTTCCCAATACCTCTACCATAATAATGAAAATATATGGTGCTAAAGGATCTCCTTGTTGAAGACCTCTCTTTGCTTTAAATGATTCTATTACTAGCCCATTGACCAACACTATATATGATATTTTAAAGACATAAGCTTTAATCCATCTGGCTCATTTCCAAACTTTTCTAAAATTGCAAAAAAGAAAATCCATTTTAACCCTATCATAGACTTTATTCATATCAAGTTTTAAGATCATTGCTCTCTCTTTTTTTGAATTTTTTGAATATATTACTTCATGAACTACTATGATCCCATCTAGAATTTGTCTCCCTTTCACAAATTCTCATTGCTCTTCTAAAATATTTTTTTCTAACAATAATATTAATTAATTTTCCATCACTTTGGGTATTATATAATGTATCATATTACATAGGCTTATGAACATAAACTAATTAAAAAATTCTACATCCTTCTTTTTTGGAATTAGGGTAAGATATGTTACATTAATTTTATAAGGTATGCATTGTTAACCCTATATTGTTCCACTACCACTAGTAAATAATCCTTCACTATTTCCTAGATATGATGATATAATGTTGTTGAGAGCCCATACAAACCTTGGGATTTATCCTTATAAAAAGTTAAAAGAGCTAAATGAACTCTTTCTAGAGTAATAGGCTCCATCAGTTTACTATTGTCTTCACTTGTTATAACTAGAGGTACTTGTAGTAATTTATGATTAAAAACCTCAAACTCCTCTAATCCTAGAATATTTTGGTGAAAAATCCTTACCTCCTTTCTAATTTTGCTTTGGTATTCAATCCAAACCCCTTCTACTGATTTAATTCTACTAATTTTGGATGCTAATATTTGTACTATTACCATTCTATAAAAAAATGTGTTTTTAATTCCTTTTTTTACAAAGTATGTTTTAATTTTGATCTCTAAAATTTCTCCTCCACATTCAAAATATTATGATATTCACTAAGAAACTCCTTTTCCTCCAAGATTCGATTATTGTGGTCAACTTTTTTAATTTTGAAAGTTTCGCTTTTCATTCTTCTTTCTTCTCAAACATATTTTCGAAAGTGTTCTTGTTCCATTCTTTTAATCTAAATCTCATTGATTTAATTTGTTTTAGAAGAGTATACAACCCACCATTTCTTGAATAATTTCATGTATGCTATCATATCAACAAATTAAGTATGGTCTTCCCACATCTAATAAAATTTAAAATATGATATTTTTTATAATTGACTTACTACCCACTATAAATCTTATTGGCTAGTGAGCTAAACAGATCCTTGTTAACTTATTAATTTTAGCACAAGTTCCTTTATCTAGCCAATGATATGATAGTATACATCTATATTTATTTTTTGCTATCAGGTTCTCACTTATCTTGTTTTTGGTTCATGTATAGTTGACCTCTTGAAACTCAACCTCCCATAGATTATTGGTTTGAATAAAAGCTAATAAATATCTCATACTTTGGGTTATATTCATATTTTCTCCAAATTTTTTATCCAAATTGGCTATGGTATTCAAATATCCTATGGTAATGAATTGGGTTTCTTGGTCTTTACTTCTTATAAAGGATTCAATTCCACCCCATACTTCTAATTTGCTAGACTAATTTGTACACCCATGGATATTAATAAGGATGAAATGAATATTTGCAAATTATAATGTGACTAATGAGTCTATCTAATGTCTAGTTTTATGAATGATTTTATAGGAGGTTCTAACTAGATTCTAACATGTTATAATTCCCCTTATTGCTCCTTCTAAATCCACAACATCCCATTCACATCTTGCCCATACTACTTTCATAGTTTTGAAAACTTCTTACTTTTATCATTTTATTTCCTAGATATAAAGAATATCAAGCTTATTACTTAAATAGATGTCCCTAATACACCTCTTCTTTGAGTGTGTATTAGCACCCCTTATATTCTATGATATGGTAATCATGTCCCTTTAGGGGCTACTAGCCCTGCCTATGAATTACTAATATCATTTTGTTGTTTGGTAAAGAGAAGTTCAACCAGCTTAAAGTGTGTTCTTTTTCTATGTTTTCTCTTACTTCCCTAGCTCTCGCTTGACAATTTGGTGGTTTTTCTCCTTTTTTCTTGCTAGTATAGAGAATAAGTCTTATTATTCTATTCCTCAATATTTTTTCACAACTTTCATTTTTATTAGATTTATCCTCTCTTGTCTCTATTGAGGAATCTTTTGACTTATCTTGCTCATTTTCTAGTATTTTATTATTAATGGTAGAGGTATTAACATTTAAAACTATGTTTTCTCTACCACTTTTCTTCTCTTGAATGGTGCATGGTACTTCAAGAGAGTCTTCAAAATTTGATGAGGTACATTCCTTAGGTTCAACAAGAATGTTCATCCCTAAATCGAGATCATATTGAGTAGATGGTTTCTTATTAATATTTTGATTATTTTGTAATTTGTCCTTTAAGATCTAATCTACGTTTTTTATAGACTAAAGCCTCAAAATAAATGGTTTTTCTTCCAATATCCTTCCTTACTGGTCTCCACTGTTTATTTACTTTCATCTATATTGACCTAATTTGGAAGTTGAAAACTATTATCATCTATATCCATTTGTATGTTTCTCTTATGGTTTTCTACATATGTTCTTGTTGGACTCTTCTTAGATAATGATCTTTTAATATACCCCACCTCATGACATCTTCTATATCTAAAAGATATATTTTAATAATTCATGGTTTGGTTCCACAACTTACCCCCATGCTTAAGAATGATTTATTTTAGTAAAGTTTTATTGATATCAATCATGACCAATAACCAAGCATAAATAGCCAATAATCCATCTAAATATCAAAGAATTCGCATAGTGTTGTCTATTTCCTTGAAGATGCAATACCTTCATACCAGCAGTAAGGAAGAGTCCTACTCTTCCCATAAACCAAGGACCTCCTTTCAAGATTCTATCTCTTTCCTATTTGAAATATAAAATGGTTAGGAAGAAATCTTTAGACTCACTTTTGAAAACTTCCAACTCCTATCAATCCATTTTCTCAAAGATAAAGCCCTTGGCCAAGACCCATTAAATTTACGAATGATAGATTTATCTTTGAGAAATAAAGATCATTGCTCTATGAGGTCCTCCCTAACCTCTACTACTAGGGATAATTCTAAATATATATTTGAAAATAAATCCATAGGAAGGAAAATATAACTTGATATCTATTAAAATTTACCAATATATCCTATATAAATTATATTATATGAAAAAAAACTACAATAATCTACATGCAAAAATTCTAATAAAATAAAGGGATAAAATAAAACTTAACTAAAAAATTCTATGCCCAAAAAAAATTTATCACCTTGTTGATGTCCTAGCCCTTCATTGCTCCTCCCATCTATAATTTCATTTCTCATAACTTAAAAATTTATCACTACCCTTGTTCTAGATGGTTCACTTCATAGGGTCATATATCCTTTAATATAGCTCATATTTCTTCATATAACTAGTCATCTTAAAGTTGTTCAAATTTCACACAAATTGGTCCCAGATTCACCTAAATTGAACAACAATTTACAAATATAAGGCTCTTGAAAGATAAGATATTTTTATAGAAAACCATGGTAGGCATTTTATGCTTTACATAATAACCACTGCTTATGCTTTGGGAGCCATGTTGGACCAACATGATGATCAAAACAAAGAGCGAGTTATCTACTATATCAGTAGAACTTTGGTTAGCTATGAAACCAAGTACACTCCCTTAGAGAAGCTTTGCCTTGTTGTAGTGTTTGCTTCCTAGAAGTTAAGACACTACATGCTCAGCCATAAGACATTGGTAGTCGCAAAATTTGACCCTTTACACTATTTGATGTTTAAGCCCCACCTTTATTATTGAGTTGTAAGTGGGTGTTGTTCCTTAGTGAGTTTGACCTAACTTTC
This sequence comes from Wollemia nobilis, assembly GCA_028583015.1. Taxonomy (NCBI): domain Eukaryota; kingdom Viridiplantae; phylum Streptophyta; class Pinopsida; order Araucariales; family Araucariaceae; genus Wollemia; species Wollemia nobilis. Next base: position 5,248,972 of record JAQPPZ010016858.1, on the reverse strand, counting down.
ATAGGTAAAAAGTCTATCAAGGGTCAGGTAATCACTGATCAATTAGCCTTCGCTCCCCTAGAAGTTGTCCATCCTTTAGTTTTTGAGTTTCTTGATGAGTGCTTCAACATCAAATTTGAAGAGCCAAAGTCTTGGACTTTATTTTTTATGGAGCCCAATGCATGAAGGGTGTTGGTGTTAGAGTCATTCGTTCTAATCACCCCACAAAAACAACTCATCCCCTTGTCCTTAAAACTTTGTTTCTCTTGCAAAAATAGTACTATAGTGTATGAAGCTTTGATTCTTGGTCTTAGAGCAATCTTAGCTTTGCAGGTTAGATTCCTCTCAGTATTTGGTGACTCTCAACTTATGGTCAATCAGATTAACGATGTTTATCAAAATTGGGATGATAAACTTAAGCCGTACAAGGATATTGTCACCAAGTTGTCCTCATTCGATCAAGTAACCAAGAGTCTATCCATAGATCCTCAAACTACCATGCAGATACCATGGTTGTTGTTGCATCATTGTTCCTTTTAGAGTTGGAATATGATCAATCATCAATTATCATTAAACAACTTTGGGAGTTCACGTCGCTTGGTTCTTGTCTTGTTTTTTTAGATTGTTTGACCATTAGAGATTCCCCATTTGAGCCATGGTATAGCAACATCTTTAATTTCCTTAAGGATGGTTTAATACCTAATGGTTTAGATCACAATAAATGTAAGATTTTGCACAAAAGAGCATGTTGATTCATCATAATAAGTAGTACTTTGTATCATTATTCTTTTGAATGCATCCTCTTACGATATCTTAACTTTGATGAAGCCCGAATTGCTCTTAGTGAGGCTCATGAAGGTTCAGGTCATTTTAATGGCAATGCTATTACCAAAAAACTCCTTCGGATGGGGTCCTATTGGACTTTCATGGAGAAAGATGCATGCGACTATGTGTGATGTTGTGATAAGTGTCAATATCATAACCATATTGTTCATGCTCCTTCTCAAGAGGATTAGACATTATAAGGAAGGTTAACCTAGTGTCGTATGATGGTTATAAGTTTATCATTACAGTGACTGAATACTTCACTAAATGGGTCAAAGCCATACCCCTAGCTACGATGACTAGAGCCCAGGTTCATCTTCAACCAAATTTTTGTAGGTTTGAGATTCCTTCAATGATTATATTTGACAATAACACTCCTTTTAAGAATAAGGATATTCATAATCTTTGTGCTAAGTACAATATTTAGCACAAATGGTCAACTTCTTACTACCCTCAAGATAATGGATAAGCTAAAGCATCCAATAAGTCCTTGATCAAGATCTTAAAAAAAATGGTTAGTAAGACCGGTTGTGACTGGCATATCCATATTTATCCTACCTTGTGGGCCTATCGCACTAGTGTGCATACCCCACAAGTGCCTCATCATATGTCTTGGTATATGGATTTAAGGAAGTATTTCCTTTTTGATCTTGAGGTTCCCTCATTGCACATATTGTTACAATATACCTCGATCAGTGATGAGTATCACACAGATCATTTGCACCAATTAGAGCTGCTAGATGAAAAGCACATTCATGCCTTAGAGCATTTGCAAGCCTATCAGGATAGGCTCCGACTATCTTACTCTAAGAAAGTTCACAATCATTCTTCTGAGGTTGGAGACCTTGTCCTCAAGGAAAACTAGAAGAATACCAATGCTCGTGTTGATCTTCAAGGTAATTTTTAGCCCAATTGGTTAGGACCCTTTGTCATAACGACCAAGTTTGGCTCAAGTGCCTATCGTTTAGCTTCTTTGGATGGTAAATAACTTAAAGAACCAATGAATATAATGCATCTCAAAAGATATTATGCATGCTTTGCATCGCATGTTGCATTTAGCATAGGTCATGTTGCATCTAGTTTTGCTTGCTCATTATACATAATTGTTTGTCATATTTTGCATGGTTACTTGACATTCTGTTTCTCTTGCATTTTTGCTTACCATAATCGCATTACTGCTTGATCATATAGAATTTCAGTAATTTTGTGATAATGGCAAGTGATGACACCTAGTTAGGTCGCAACTCACATGCATTGCATTCTCATTAGGGCTCTAATTCCTAGAAAATTCCCCAACCTAGGGTCCATGCATTTTCATCCCCTCTTTCTTCCTCTCTTCTCTTCTGGCACATGCACACACTCACATAGTGTTATGCTCAGATTGTTTGGTTCATACATACTCTTACACACCTCTATTAGGTGGTACTTGCTAATTCATCACCCACATAAATAATAAATTTACAGCCCTATTAGGTTACACTTCTAACTCAGTGGGCACTACACCCCATTACAAGATAAGCTCCATGGCCATTTTAGCAGGTCACGACATACATCCTAGTGGGTAATCACCCCACAATAGTCACTAGCGAGCAACCACCCATAGTGGTTCATGCTCCATCATTTAATTATTTGTCCATATTAGCAAGTGCTACATCCATATCAGGTTTTTACTCCATGTTTGACCATCCTTTTTGAGCATAGCACCCTTCATCCAAGGTTTTCAACTAGTTTCTCTTGATTTCTATCTCGTTGAACTTCTTTGGAGATGTGCTTCTTCTTATTCTTCTTCTTCTTCTCTTCTCTTCCCTTCTTTCTTTCCCCTTCTTCTATTCATACTTGAATTTCATATTAGATTGATTGCATTTCATGCTAGCTGCATTAGATTCATATTGTACCTAATAATCCTTATCATGTTCTTTGCTTGTGTTTTCTTGTGTTTCTGTGTTTTGCTCTTTCTTTTCCTTTTTCAAGTTTCTTAAATAAATTTTTATTCCTTATGAAACTTTAGGGGGTATCCTAGCCTTAGAGGTATTAATGGTAGTAATATCTCCCTTTGTCCAAACCTGTCCACCCCTTTTCTGTGTTTGTTGCTTTCTTGTCCATAGGAGTCTACATCTTTCTTTGACACATTTACTTGGCCATAAATGCATCAAAGAGGAGGAAAAAATGTAGACACAAAAAATTGACCCACTAAGGTGACTCAATTTCCTTAGGTCCCTTGTTTTCTCCTTGGAAAAGTAAGGTTATATTTGAGCTAGCTTTTCTCCTACCAAATCTTCTTCTTTTCCATTGAATCTTATATCATTGGATCAGGCTCAAAAAGAGCTTTTCAAAGTTATATGATTTATCCCATTTTGACTCCATTTGATCCTCTAAAATGTATTAAAACTACATAGGGATCTTGTTTCTATGAAATCGCGATCCACTTTTGAGGAACGCAATTTCACATTTCTAAGGTTTTTTAGCTGATGCAAAATCATGGTCAACCCTCTCTAGGGTTTCTCTAAGAAAACCCTAATTTTTCAAAGTTGGCATCTTTATATGTCTACTCTTCTTAGTTTCCCACTCATTCTTCTTTCAAATCCACTATAAAAGGAGGGTTTGAAGTCTTTTTTTTCACCAAGCAAGATCATTCTTCTCATGCAAGTTCTTTGAATTCTAAAGTGCTCTCTAAGTAATATGTTTTCTTCTTCTACAAGCAAGCTAACTTGCAAGTGTGAAATATAGTCTGTTGAAGCTCTATTTTCTACTACATTGGATTGTGTATTGCTATCTTTGGTGGACAATTTTTGAAGCCCTAAGGAGGAATCTGCTACTTTGAGGTCTCCATCCCTGTTGTTTTTTTATCTTTTGTATTTTGCATATTAGTTAGGTTTGATTCCACATTTGTTTTGTTGCTTTCTGCCAAGGTTTTCTTTTGCTACTATGAAATCGTATCTAGTAATTACGAGGCACGATTTCACCATTCTACGAAATCGTGATTGCTCCTTATAGGGCACGATTTTGCTTAGGCAAATATTAAGGGCAATCTTCTACCTCCAAACCCTAGGTTGATATTTTATGTTGCATTATTACCATAATAACATATTTTGTGTGTTTTTCCATCTTCCAAAGGTCAACTTTTGCTTTTGTATCTCAAATATTAGCTAAAAGGACCTAGGAAGTTTGACTGTTGTGCCTCCAAGCATTGGTATACAATAGCCTAAGCAAGCCCCCTAACACTAATCATATTTTTCAAGTGTTTACCAAGTTATTTTGCAAGAATAGAGATCATTGGATATCGTTGGATAAAAAAGAAAAGCTAAGGTTAATCGTCGAGATAAGATAAGTGTTCTAATAGATCTATAGGTTGTTTGTTGTGTGATTTCTATTTCTATTAAAAACCTAGATCATAAAGATAAAAGGAAAGAAATTTATTTAAATTTTTTAGGCATTTAAAAGATAAAAGCATTTAGTATGCATTCAGGGTTAGCATTATTTGTTCATATTCCTTAGAACTCTTACTTGAAGGTTTTCTATTTTGAAACCCGAGGATAAAAATCATTCAAACAAAGAATCATTATAAGGTTAGATCTTGTTTTCTTGCATTTTGTATTTCTGCATTGTATTTTACCTTTCATAGCTCAGTTCTAAAAATATCAAACATAGGTGATTGCCTTGAAATAAACACATAAACATTCTCCATCCCAAACTTGGAGTGAGTCTTTAAACTGTTCCTAGTGAACCCTTCCCCTTTTTTTTACATCGAGGTGTAGAGAACGACATACCCCCGCGGTCACCTTAGCTTCTTTATGAATCCAACCGAGAATCGTACGCGGGAGGACAGTTTCCCCCTCTCTCTATATAAATTAATTATATGGGATTGAAATAGCCCTACCCTTATCACATTATCACTAAGTAGTGATATTACAACAACTTGAATACTATCTATGTATAGCTTGACAAGATTCAAACTTAAGGCTCCTCTTCAAATATATATATTTTTGTCTAAAACTTAAGGCTCCTCTTCAAATATTGAAAAATCTAACCTGTTAAACTAATACAATTTAATAATATAAACTTTATTTTATACATGTACAACTAAATTATTTATTTTTTGATTGGCAAGAGGGATTTTGAAAGGATCCTGTAACCTTTTACAAAGAGAAGAAGGTTGGGAGAAGAGTTTTCAACCAAAAAATAGTTGAAGGAACAGACCCTCTTGGGTTATTGGAGAAAGACAGCTCAATCGGTAAAATTTGAATCTAGGCCATCCCACCCAAAACCATATAGAGGATGGAAAATTTGAATCAGGGCCATTCCGCCCAAAACCATACAAAGGATGAAAATTTTGAAACAGGGCCATCCCGCCCAAAACCATACAAAGGATGGAAAATTTGAAACAGGGCCATCCCGCCCAAAATTTAAAATTGAAATTTGAAAATGAAGTGGGAAAAACAAAAAAAATTGAAATTTGAAAATCATTCCCCCCACGGGCGACCAAGGATGCAGCTGTAGGACGCAGACTAGGAAGCATCTACAGGATGCAAACCAGGATGCCGACTGGGATGCAATCCATGAAGTAGCAACTGGCCAGGATGTCGATCAAGATGCAAAACGGGAAGCAGCGACAGGAAAGCGAATAGGATGCAGCAGTAGGACGCGGTCTAGGAAGCAACAAGAACCCAAGGATGCCACAACACAAGCTTGAAAAGTGGAACAACAATCCTGAGGATCTCCTCAGGCTAGGAGATCCTCTTGCACATAGAGGTGAACTTCAAGGAAGCTAGAAGACCCGAGGAAATGAAGGCCCACAAAACCTAGATGAAGAGCAGAGATGGGTAGGAAGATTCCAAGGATCCAGATCTGGAGGAGTCAGGATAAACCAAAGTTGTCGACAAAGCACAGGTCCACTCCCCAAAGACCGAAGGATGTAGTATGGTACCCCGAGCAACCAAAAAGGATATGGAACCCTCCATCACTGCTTGATTTAATTTTTAATTACCCCTTAAAATATTATATTTAAAATAAATTTATTTTATTTATATGATATGATAGAGATAACTAGTTATGATGTATAAATGACCTGACTTTTAGGTTACTATTAAAATTTTGAAAAATGTCAGAGGCAATAAAGAGATATATAGAAGAAGAGATATTAAAGTGGAACAAAATTCCAACATAGGAATATGAAGAATGCAATTTCATATATATATATATATAGAGAGAGAGAGAGGGGAATCGACAACTACCTTTCCTTTTTTGAACAACTGGTCACATGGTCAAGTCTCATTGCCTTCGATCATAACGTCAAATCATGGTGCTACCACATAAAGAGACATATAAAAGGAGATATTAAAGTGGAACAAAATTCCAACATAGGAATATGAACAATGTAATTTCATATATATATATATATATATATATATATATATATATAGGGAAATAGACAACTACCTTTCCTTTTTGAACAATTGGTCACATGGTCAAGTCTCATTACCTTGGATCATAATGTCAAATCATGGTGCTACCACTATAACCCCTATCTCACCATGGTAAACACAACCTAGAGTGAGAGAGACCCCTGGTGGTTGCCTCGGTAAACACAACCTGAAATGAAAAAGACCCTTGATGACTCGAGGTTGGGACCATCATCATCAAGCTGGCACACACTCAATGGACTTTAGTCAAACTACTACCTTTGCCTAAATTGGGCATGCCCCGAGGTTTGAACCTAGGTCTCCTCTTGGTAAGTGCCCAACTTCTTACCAATCCACCTAGCCCTCAGGGATTGAATGTAATTATATATATATTGGTAATATTAAGAAATGGAGTTTTAAACAAGAATCCCCCAAACTGTTACAACAACTCCACCAGGGAGACACACACCCACCCTCTCACACATTTTTCGCCACAATTTGAACCTTGGACCTCTTGAAGAAGAGCCAAAGCCCAATTCGTTACACTGCACCCAAGTACGAATATAATTTTATATTTAGTCAACATAAAATTCCATGTTTTTTTTCAATAAATTTATAAAGTTTTTATATGAGAATCTCAATCCCTTCATAATAAATCTTTACCATATTGTGTATATATATATATATATATTCCACTATCTTATTTTTTTAAAAAAGGGCACACCATTAAATATCAAACTTAACCACTTAAGTACATTACAAGTTTAAAGGACAGAAAAAAAAAAAAAATATAGCCCTTTTTTGTTTTTAAATAAGAAAGCCAAATATATATATATATAGATATATATTTTGTCTGTCCTTTAAATTTGTAATGTACTTAAGTGGTTAAGTTTGATATTTAATGGTGTGCCTTTTTGTTTTTAAATATGATAAATAAGATAGCCGAAAATATATATATATATATATATATATATATATTTTCGGCTATCTTATTTATCATATTTAAAAACAAAAAGGCACACCATTAAATATCAAACTTAACCACTTAAGTACATTACAAATTTAAAGGACAGACAAAATATATATCTATATATATATATTTGGCTTTCTTATTTAAAAACAAAAAAGGGCACACCATTAAATATCAAACTTAACCATTTAAGTACATTATAAATTTAAAGGACACGCAAAAATCCATTAGAAGAAAATCAAACACTTTTTAGAGATTTTGAACACAAGACCACTTAAAAACAACCACCATCTTAACCACTAAAAAACTGCCTATCAAATTGTCCACTTAATGTTACAATTGAAGTTATCCACCGCTAAAATACGGTAGTGAGTTGGAATTCTTTTCCAAAAGAGCTCAAATTCAAATGAGGATAACCGCTAAAATACGGTAGTGAGTTGGGATTCTTTTCCAAAAAGAGCTCAAATTCAAATGAGGATAAGCTGTGTATGCGTGTAAAAGTGATCATGTTAAAAAAAATTAACAATTGAAGTTATCCACCTGGCACATAGGCACTAGGTGTTAGGTGTTATTTGTCCCCGCTTCTTTAACCACGGATGGCTAGGCGATAATACCACAACGACCAAACTTGGTCCATGTCATCAGCAGGCTCCTATTAAGGAAGTCCAAGGTGTACACCCACAATGTAGTCAAGGGGTAGGATTTTATTGTTGGTTTTAGTTTTAAAGTTACAGTAGGTAAAAGAGAAGGAAAGGTGTGGATCTGCAAGCTTGATGGACCCATGACTACATCACAGACCGATGTGACTTACAGGTATGCATGTCTTCAAAATTTAGTTTTTAGTATTGGGTCCAAAAAGGAAGAAGAATCAGATCACACCCGAAAGAAAGGGAAATCTTGATCCCTATTTCTCTGGTTTGAAAAGATAGCATTCAAAGTCAAAAAAATCTGGGATAATTGTTTATGGATGTAAATTGTGTTTGGTAAAAATCAGTGTTTTTTTTGTTAGATTGATCAGGTTTGGCTTTGCTCAACAACAAAAAGATAATTTTTTTTTTTAACCCAATTGGGTTCTTTCCAAAAGTTTGTCTCAGTTGTTTGTGGGCATAAATAATTTGGAGCAAAGATCAGTGCTATTTGTCAGATTGATCAGGTGTAGCTTTTGCCCTGCAATTGAGGGATTAAAAAATTCCTCACCAATTGGCTTCCTGGCAAACCAAAAAAAGAAAGAAAAAAAGAAAAGCCTTCACTGTCTGTGGATATAAATAATTTGGTGTAAAGATCAATGCTTTTGGTAACAACTTTCATTCTACAATTAGGAGTTAGAAAAAACCTCACCCAATTGGTTACCTACAAAAAAGTTACATTATTTGTTTGTGGGTGTGATTAGTTTTTGGTAGACCACAATGTCATTTTGTCAGATTTGATCAGGTTTAACTTTACCCTACATGTCAATAATCAGAGTAACCCTAATCTTAACTTTCTTGGTTTCCTGCATTTTTGGGTCTTCAAGATGGTTATTATAATTATTGCAATGAGGTCACCATTATGTCCGAGTCAAATGAAATGTGCTGTAATCTGCAAGCACAAGAGGTTATCCTGTGGGACTTTCAAACCAGGGTATATTTTTACAGGCTGTTCTTCATCAATTGGCTATTTTTTCATGAAATTTTCTAATTTTTTATCTTTGAGTTGCCCAAGATCAAAATTTTCAAAATATATTTGTCAAATTTTTACATAAAACATGGAGAAAAATAGCAGATTCACCAAATTTTGTATATAATACTACTAAGTTTTGTGCTTTTCCCAGAACATTAGCATATAACACTTATACTTTGTATTATGTGAAATGAAAAACCTGCCTTTTATTCTATACTAGTAAAGTTTAAAAAAATATATATATCTACCCTAAAATTTTCCCTGGTGACAACTGCTTCTAAGTTGTATAGGACATTCTTGCTTTAAAAAAAAAAAGATCTACCCTAAAATTTTCCCTGGTGACAACTGCATCTAAGTTGTATAGGACATTCTTGCTTCTATAACAGCATCTTCTTGCAGAGGCCCTTTTGCCATGCTAGTGAAGCTATTGTTGATTATCTTATGTCAATATTTTGCATCCTTCTGTGATATAATGGAAGTGGCTCGGTTAGCTATAGCATTTTTGAGTTAATGCATAATTGGATAGGGCAAACTCTCTTTTCTGGTTCACAAAGCTTGGACTATTGAACTTTTACCACTTATAAGGCTGAGGTGATTCATCGGGTGATTTGGTGTAAAAAGACATTACTGGGATTGCCTGCCTTTCAATGACTGGTGTGTTCACCTTCTCAGAGAGGTTTTCTGCAGCTGAGCTTTCAATTCAATTATTGTAATATGAGTTGTGAGAGCTCAGCCTCACAAGCTAAAATTGAAAAGCAAGGCTTAGAACTAATTTGGCATGGTTATGCATTGTTTTGTGTACAAGTTTTGCTTGCCACTTCAACAACAGTATGAACTGTGATTTTGTATCTTTTGAATATTGTTATTTCTAACACCATAACTGTCAGCATCATAAGATACAATTGTATCTCACTTCTTTCTAGATCCTTCTTACCCCTTTTAGTTCAATTCTTTGCTTATATGTGGTTTCTGGAATCCTTAACTTGCAATGCGTTATGATTTTGTACACCCATCTGTGATAGAATCATGGGAACATATTGTAATATGAGTTGTGAGAGCTCAGTCTCATGAGCTAAATTTGAAAAACAAGACTTAGAACTAATTTGGCATGGTTATGCATTGTTTTGTGTACAAGTTTTGCTTGTCACTTCAACAACAGTATGAACTGTGATTTTGTATCTTTTGAATAATGTTATTTCTAACACCATAATTGTCTGCATCATAAGATGCAATAGTATCTCACTTCTTTTTAGATCCTTCTTACCCCTTCTAGTTTAATTCTTTGCTTATATGTGGTTTCTGGAATTCTTAAACTTGCAATACGTTATGATTTTGTACACCTATCTGTGATAGAATCATGGGTACATAATTAATTACTGCAAGTTTGCCATAGTCGACACTCTTTTTTGTAAATAATTTTAGTTTGCCACTCTAGCAACACTATGAACTTTGATTTTGCCTAATATTATCACTATAAATTTCTGTCATATTTGTGTCTGACTTATCTCTAGGACTGAACTCCCTCTACTCAGCTTAAATCCGTTTTGTGTGTGGAGTGTAGGATTCCTTTACTAGTAAGGAGTTAGGCTTTTTTTGAGCTAAGGGGGTTTGTTGTCCTTTTTGTATTCCTGTTCATAGCATCATGCTTAAGTGCATTTTTAGTCCATATTTGTATGTTCATCACTCACGCACGCACATGTCCATATGAGTTATCTTAAACTGATCTAAATTAGAATTTAACAGATTAAACACATGTATTTGCTATCAAAATTCAGTGTTAACTTCTATAAGTTGGAATCAACTCTAGCCTGGCCAGTGATTGTTAATTGGGCGGCTTTGTTTGGAAAACTGTAAGAATCAGAAAACTCTTTGATTGGCCAATTTTTTTTGGATTTCTCTAGGTTTTATAGCTTTGTCATTGTCCTTATCATACACAATTGCTGTTGACTATTGATAATCATAATGTTGTTAATACTGCTGCAAGTCTTGGCGAATCTCCCAAATTGTGGAATATAATTGCTGCAGAACAGACCTTGTAGGTTTCTGTTATTTTTGACAGAATGTTTCTACCATTTTTCCTCTCTCATTTGCTTTCCCTCACCACCCCATGATTTTTTCAAGGAAGGATAGAGAAAATAAAAATCTATAAATTTTCTTATTACCAAATTTGTATTGCAAATGGAAGGACAATGGACTTTCTTGGTAAAGGTTTTCAGAGTTAAGATTAGCTTTATTGCAAATGCAATCTTTATAGAATGCTTCTTAAAAGGAATAAGAAAATATGAATCTTCATAATTTAGTTTTAATCAGCTTTTAGAACAGTCAATCATAAAGATAATTTTTGTTGCTTGCAACTTGTGCTCTTTGTTCCTGAATCATAACGTAATTTTGTGAGTAAAGAATGAAATCTAATACTCTTCTGCTGCAAGTTTTTCAATGAAGGTTTAAAACAATTCCTTATTTGCAGCACTGTAATTTGAGACCAGTTGTTTGACTTACTTTTCAAAGATATATGGAACGATCCTCTGTTGTTATGCGTGAAGTTTGTTATTTATTTCTATAACTTTTAATTTGATGAGGTCAGTATCTTTCCATCTATTTAACTTTGCAGCTGTGGCTCTTGCGGATATCCTTTAAATCTGAGCTCATCAAATCGCATCACTTCCAACATTGGTTCAGAGTATCGGAAGGCCATCAAGAAGGGGATCATTTCTTTCCTGTTCATCGATTTGAGCAGGTTCACTCAAGTTGATGAGATCACATGTGCTCCCTACACTTGTGGTTTTTACCGAATGAGGACTAAACTTCTGTGTCGCAAGTGTGGAACATTTATCGGCTATGGCTATGCAGATAATTCATCTCCTTGTGGTTTTGACAGTTCAGATTCAAGCTCAGGTAGTGGAAGTTCAGGTTGGAAGAAATACAATATAAAGATTCGGGCACTACAGCCTGCAGATGGAGCTGATGTTCCACATTTGGCATGAGAGGCCTTGTGAGCTTAAGCTTTTACATGTGAAAAGGGACATACGATGTTATTTAACAGAGGCTTTGATAATTCTGTTCTTGGTTTCATATTCTGTGCTTTCTAATACGAGGCACTTTTCATTTAGGCTATTTGATTTTTCTTCGTGCTCAAACGGATATCTTTTTGTAAAGACATAATGTGTTGGAATTGATTATTAGCCTGAGAAGATTTGTCTTTGAAACAGTATTATCTCTGTGGGGGCTGAAAATGTTGTCCACTACCTCATTCAACTTCAGTTTAGAGTTGAACAGTATTTGACACTATTTATTGTTTATCTACAGTGAACATCTTCAGATTACACTTGTTGTGTCTGTCGAATTTATCTGCTCAAGCTATTGAATTTATCTGTTTGAGCAGTCAGTCTGTAAGATGCTTGGGCATATGCAATGAACTTGAGTACTTTCCTCCTTGATTTTAAATTTTGGACTGTTCTGTGGCAGCAAACTTCAATTCCGTAAAGAAATGGCCGGCAATGGGATTTGTTTTAGGAATGGTCTAAGAGGGGAAACCTGTGTAGATGACCTTCCAGATGAATGCTGGACAACTGTTTTCAAATTCTTAAGGAATTGGTCTGATCCAGATGCATTTGGCCTCACATGTTATTGCTGGCTTAGAATTCAGAATGGGGTTCAACACTCTATAAAATTTGAGGCATCTGATGATGCTTCTGAAAATTGCAAAAAATATCTCTTTAAGCTCCTTAAGTGATTTTTGGCATTCCACTCTGTTTCATTGGCAGGTGCAATGATTCAGACCTCAGTGTTTTTCGATCAGCAGGTTCATGTTTCCAAGAGCTTTCACTTGACTGCTGCTTCAGCATCACAGATTTAGTTTCGCTCATGTTGATGATGGTTGTACTGGTTTGTTGTCTTTGAGCCTTTATCGCTGTAATATCAACAATATTGGTCTTGAAAATGTAGCAAGAGGCTGTCCAAATTTAAAATTAATAAACCTTTCATATTGTGAGAAAATCTCTGATTTTGGCATGGGAGCTCTTGCTAAAGGGTGCCTAGGGCATAAGGATGTTACAATCTCATATTGCAGTAACATATGAGGAAAAGGCTTTAAGTAGTATCATCTCTTCAGTATGCCACTTGAATGATCCTGGCTTGTCTATGATTGTTAAAGGTGGTCTTCTTCAATATTTGAAGCTTTCCCACCCATGTAACTGGACAGGACTTGGCTCTGGAGGATTTAGCTGCATTGGCATTTGATGCTCTAATTTGCAATTCTTGCACAAGAGGATGTGCCATAATTTTGATGACCCAGCAGTGGTACAGATTTCCAGGGGCTGCCCTTCATTGAAAGACTGGAATCTGTCAGTTTGTCCATGGAAGACTACAGCTAGCTGGGAAGCACTTGCAAAGAATTGTAAAAATCTAGCGATCCTTCATGTTAATTGCTGCAGACATTCCTGTGATACAAGTTTGCTTTTTCTTAAGAATGGGTGACCTAAACTTTGCTATCTGTACTTAAATGGATGCCCTAACCTAAAACCCATAACAGTTGAGATTTTGAGACAGGCCTACTTTGGTGTCCGCATTGTTTGTTACAAAATAGCATTTGTCCGTGTAGGTGCAAAAAGAGACATCTATCTGGCACCAATTGGATTGTTTTGACAGTAACAAGCACTGAACACAATTGCAAATATATCCAAAAATTGATGTTGCATATTTTAAGTCTAATTATCAACTCTAGATTGTTGTCTTCCATCTTTTCCTTATAAGTAGGCATCTAGAGGATTTGCTCTTTAGGTGATGCTAAAAGTTTTTGATTGGATCTTTTGTGATTGCTTGTTGAATACTCTTCTACCATGGGCTATACTAGCAAAAAAGTTTCACAGGAAGGGGAGTGGTTGCTTTTTCTTTTCAAATAAAAAGATAATGTTTGAGATAATGTTTGTTTTTGGGACACCATAACCTTCATAATTTTTTTACTTGTAAATTATAAATTTTTATTGTTAAGTTGTAAACTTTTGGCTGAAACAAAAGCATGTTGGACGTGAAAACAATTCTGTATGACATCTATCTCCCCATTTTTTTTAATGGCTTGAATTTAATTTAAGACTTTTTGAGCTTTGTTTCACACCCACTCATACATGGCTACTTTTGAATGACTCCTGAATTTTGTGAATATGCATGTGCATCAATTATCAGAAGCAACTTCTAGATCACTATATTTTTACCAGAGCAAATGGTTGCCACATCATCTACATATGGTTGGCAAATTGCCTAATTGCTAATAGGCACACTGTATGTGCTACTGATAGACTCTAAAAAACTGGGTGCTTTTGATAGTTTTCTAAATCCACAACTAAATAGTTTGAAGATCAATGTTGATGAGCTCAAAATTATATCCATCATAGATGAATCCAAAATAATATCCATTGTAAGGTTACCAAGTATGCAAGTTAAAGAAAATTGCTTGCACTGAGGAGCATTCTACCAATTCATTAGGGGATAATTTTGTAGCGCAGCATTGTTTGGTGCCCCACCACTGCACCTATATATACAAGTAAGCTGATGTTGATATTTTACTTGGGTTAATAATATGAGCAAGCCCATCTCAATGGTTCTGAACTGACAATCCCTCAGTTTCCAAGCAATCACACCAAGTCAGATTTGGGTGAAGATGGATCTGCACTACAATTAAATCCGAAAATAAAACACCATTAATTTTAGCATCAATCCTTCATGAATCATTTGAGTTATTTTTTTTTTAACTGTTGGTTTCTTCCTCTGTCTTTTTATTTTTTTTAATAATTGAACAAGAGGTTTGAGATCCTATATGGTTTCACACGTTGTAGGAGATAGAGATTGGGAGTGCAAATGTTAACAATGTTACTTGTAGTGTCAAGCTCCACAAATTGTGAAGCCAATATTGGTGTTTTGAGTTGAGGGTACATTTTTCTAATTTGTGAGTTTGGTATTGTTCAGAGTTCAAAAACTGAACGAGAAAAGGTGCAAGTCTTCTATGACTTTAGGGAATCGATATCCTTGATAATGCAGGCATTGTGGTTGATGTTGAGGATTGTTGTTTCAGTTGAAGCTGTCCATACACTTGCTTATGTGTAATGATTGTTAGTTAATGTTACAAAATTTCAATCAAAAGAAAATTGTAATATCTATTGTAAGGTTACCAAGTATGCAAGTTAAAGAAATTTGCTTGCACTGTGGAGCATCCTACCAATTCAATAGGGGATAATTTTGCAGTGCAACATTGTTTGGTGCCCAATGCTACACCTATATATACAAGTAAGCTGATGTTGATATTTTACTTGTGTTAAAAATATAAGCAAGCCCATCTCGATGGTTCTGAACTGACAATCCCTCAGTTTTCAAGCAATCACACAATCCCTCAGTTTCCAAGCAATAACACCAAGTCAGATTTGGGTGAAGATGGATCTGTACTTCAATTACATCCAAAAGTAAAACACCATTAATTTTAGCATCAATCCATCATGAATCATTTTAGTTTAATTTTTTTTTACTGTTGGTTTCTTCCTTAGTTTTTTTTTTTTAATTTATTTTTTATAATTGAACAAGAGGTTTGAGATCGTATATGGTGTCACACGTTGTAGCAAATAGATATTGGGAGTGCAAATGTTAACAATGGTACTTGTAGTGTCAAGCTTCACAAATTGTGAAGCCAATATTGGTGTTTTGAGTTGAGGGTACATTTTTCTAATTTGGATTTTATGTATGAATTTGGTATTGTTCAGAGTTCAAAAACTGAACGAGAAAAGGTGCAAGTCTTCTATGACTTTAGAGAATATATATCCTTGATAATGCAGGCTTTGTGGTTGATGCTGAGGATTGTTGTTTCAGTTTAGGCTGTCCATACACTTATGTGTAATGATTGTTAGTTAATGTTACAAAATTTCAATCAATAGAAAATTGTAATATCCATTGTAAGGTTACCAAGTATGCAAGTTAAAGAAAATTGCTTGCACTAAGGAGCATCCTACCAATTCAATAGGGGATAATTTTGTAGTGTGTTAGGATCTCACTATTAAAAATAAGCACACTCACACAAAATACTAGAAAATAACACAAATACATCAAATAACTCAATAACACTATGCAGAAATTAAATGCAGAAATGGAACAATCTCACAATAACACAGAATCGCAGGCCTCTTCGAGGGGGCAACCTCCTTCAATATTTCATTAGCTTGCAAAAAGATGAATTCGTACATGGCTTCATATCTTTTAAAGAAAAACTTCATGCAACCCTACCTAAAGGCTCAAGAGTTGGCTTACATGCAAAATGCCACTCGAGCTAGAATCTCCTACCTACCATCGGTTACAATCTTGATAAAAACGGTTACATGAGATGGCGCCACTTGGCTAGGAATCCCACTTGCCACATACATTACAAAGTATTACAAAATAATATCATAATGGGATCCCCCACGTTGGAAGTGGGTCATTACATAAGTAAATGAGAATTACAAAATGGCGTTAGGATAGGATCCTAACATGTCCTTCCCCTTCGAAAAGCTTTGTCCTCAAAGCTGAAAATGAGGGAACTGGTGCTGGAGCTGATGGAGAGACTCCCATGTAGCATCTTCTGGCTGGAGCCCGCGCCACTGAACAAGAACTTCTGTGATGGTACGGTTGCGAAGAGTGCGGGTTCGACGATCCAACAATTGTTCAGGTTCGAGTAATATGGACCCTTCTTCATCCAATTCTGGTAATGCTGACTGAACCTGTACCTGTGTGCCCACAACTTTCTTGAGAGAGGAAACATGGAAAACAGGATGGAGCTTGGAGGTGGGCGGAAGAGCCAATTTGTAAGCAGTGGAACCAATCCGTTGAAGAACTTGGTAGGGTCCATAGTATTTTGCAGCAAGTTTCTGGCACCGACGGAGTTGTAGAGATGATTGTTTGTACGGTTGCAAGCGAAGGAAGACCATATCACCCACATCAAAGCTACGCTCAGAACGATGTTGGTCAGCCTGTTGTCGCATCCGATTCTGGGCCATGTCCAAATTCTGCTTCAGCTGGCGAAGAACATCGGTATGTTGGTTGAGAGTAGTGTCGACTGCCTGGACCTTGGAGCTGCCTGGGATGTATGAAGAAGGCGTGAGTGGAGGGCGCCCATAAACGGCCTCAAAAGGGGTGAGTTTGGTTGTTGTATGATAGGAAGTGTTGTACCACCATTCGGCCAAAGGAAGCCACTTCGCCCATTGAGTAGGATGATCTGATGCAAAGCAACGAAGATAGGTCTCCAAACATTTGTTGACAATCTCAGTTTGACCATCCGTTTGCGGATGATAGGCTGAACTCATTTTGAGTTGAGTTCCCTGCAACTTAAACAATTCTTGCCAGAAATGACTAGTGAAGGTTGGGTCTCGATCGGACACAATGGAGGTGGGCATACCATGAAGGCGAAAAATAGAATCGAGAAATATTTGGGCAACGGTGGAGGTTGTGTAAGGATGGCCAAGGGAACAAAAATGAGCATACTTCGAAAGGCGATCCACTACCACGAGAATAACAGACTTACCGCCAGATTTAGGTAACCCTTCTATAAAATCCATGGAAATATCAGTCCAAACCTGATCTGGAATGGGCAAGGGTTGAAGAGTACCCGGAGAACGTACCGTTTCACCTTTCATCCGTTGGCAGGTATCACAAGCTGCTACAAAATCACGGATGTCCTGTTTCATACCTTTCCAGAAGAATGTGCGCTTGAGGCGTTCATATGTTTTAAGAAATCCTGAATGGCCTGTAGAGGGAGCAGTATGTAGTTCCTTCATGAAGAGCTCACGGAGTGGGGACGTGCGAGGAAGAACAAGGCGTTGGCGATAACGCAGGTCATGGCCATCCCAATTGTAGCCTGGGAATGAAGTAGGATCATCACGGAGCGAGGCCACCAAAGCTTTCAAGTCTGCATCCTGAAGTACCTCCTGTCGTAAGGAATCTATCCATTGAGGAACCGGTGAGGAAATGGCACATAACATACTGAGGGCCTCAAATTGGCGAGAGAGAGCATCAGCCACAAGATTCTCTTTGCCCTTTTTATAGGTGATATCGTAATCATATCCCATGAGTTTAGAAACCCATTTTTGTTGTTCTGGGGTAGCAACCCGTTGTTCCAAGAAGTATTTGAGACTCTAATGGTCTGTTTTAATGGAGAAATGACGCCCAATGAGATATGGTCGCCAATGGGTTACGACATGTAAGATGGCCAACATCTCCTTGGCATATGTAGATTTTCCCAAGTTACGATCAGAGAGTGCCTTACTAGTGAAAGCCAAGGGTCTCCCTTCCTGCATCAACACTGCCCCGATGCCACGACCGGAAGCATCACTTTCAATGACAAAAGGCTTGGAAAAATTTGGCATGGCTAAAACTGGTGTTGTGGTCATAGCATGCTTCAATTCGAGGAAGGCTTGGTCAGCGGGCCCCGTCCAAGTAAAAGAGTCCTTTAACATGGATGTGAGGGGGCTGCTATTTTACCATAATTACGAACAAATTTGCGGTAGTAACCTGTAAGCCCTAAGAATCCTCGAAGTCCCTTGAGAGTGCGAGGTTTTGGCCAATCTTGAACTGCTTGAATCTTCTTGGGGTCGACCTTGACGCCCTCTTTGGAGACAATGTGTCCTAGATACTCCACTTCATTTAGACCAAAGGAACACTTGGACCGCTTAGCAAAAAGTTGATGTTGTGCCAACAATTGTAATGTCTGATCCACATGGATAAGGTGTTCTTCCCACGAGCGGCTATAAACCAAGATATCATCAAAGAAAACCAGGATGAACTTCCGCAGGAAAGGGCGAAAGATGTTGTTCATCAAGCTCTGAAATGTGGAAGGAGCATTTGTCAGACCAAATGGCATTACCAAGAACTCATAGTGACCTTCATGAGTACGAAATGCAGTTTTGGGGATATCCTCGTCCTTGAGCCTGATTTGATGGTAGCCAAAACGAAGGTCTAACTTGGAGAAGTACATAGCTCCATGTAATTCATCCACTATCGGAATGGGGAATTTATCCTTGATGGTAATTTTGTTGAGCTCACGGTAGTCTATACACAATCGCCACGAGCCATCCTTCTTGCGAACTAGTAAAACTGGAGAAGAGTAAGGGCTGGTACTCGGTCGAATGACACCAGCTTTGAGCAATTCTTGTACCATCTGCTCGATTTCGGACTTGAGAGCATGAGGATACCGATACGGTCTGATGTTGGGTGGTGCATTACCTGGTAGTAGTGGAATAGCATGGTCATGTGAGCGACGAGGCGGCAGGGTAGTTGGTTCTGAAAAAACGCCATCGTGCTTGGTCAGAACAAGTTGCAAATCTGCTGGAATTTGATCCACTGTGGAAGTGCTTGGTTGAATTGAAAATATTTGTGCAATGACCCCACGGGATGACTTTTTCAACAATTTCTCCATACGATTGGAACTGATAATTTGGGAAGGGCCTGTTTTGGCACCATGGAGGGTGTGTGTTTGTCCATGTTGTGAAAACTGCATCCATAGTTCTGCAAAGTTCCAATTGATAGTGCCCAAGGTGCTCAACCATTGGGATCCCAACACAATGTCACATCCTCCCAATTGGAGGGCAAACATGTCTTGCTTGAGTTCATAATCCCCCATCTTTATTTTAACATTGCGACATTTACCTTTACAAGGTAAAGTGCCTCCATTTGCCACCATGACTTCAAAGGAATTGCATGTGTGTATATAGCAATTGGCTTGCTTAGCAACTCGAGGATCAATAAAGTTGTGTGTACTGCTTGAATCAATAAGAATAGTAAGGCGTTGGCCTTTGAAAAAACCCACAACTCTCATGGTTTGTGGAGTGGTAACCCCGACAAGAGCATGGACAAAATTTTTTGCTTGAGGGTCTTGGGTTTCCTCTTCCTGTTGAGTTGGTGCTTCAGTTGTGTCACTCTCCTCATCACTATGGTCACTGCTATCGGGTTCCTCTGCATCTATTAAGAACAATCTCTTATTTGCACATCTATGCCCCTTCACAAATTTTTCATCACAATTATAACATAGCCCTTGGGCGCGACGCGCATCCATTTCAGCTGTAGTCAGTCGCTTAGGAGCAGGAGGTTTATTATCAGTATTATTTTGGAACCGAGGAGGAAAGGGAGGTCGAGCTTGAGAAAATCGCGGTGTCCGCCGTTGAGCTGAGAGTTTAGATTCGGCCAATCGGGCTAAACTGATAGCCTCCATCATGGTTTGTGGTTTAAACATCTTGACTTCAGCCTGGAGATCATCTTTCAACCCACTCACGAAACAACTCATAAAAAATCCCTCATTCAAGCCCCTTGTTTTATTGGCCAATTTCTCAAATTGTGTCTGGTAATCACGAACTGTGGTAGTTTGTTTCAGCTTTGTCAATGCTCCTGTAAAGTCTTCATAGTCATTAGGGCCAAATCGGGTGAGTAGTTGGGACTCAAAGTCCTCCCAAGATAGATCAGGGGTAGTGGCTCGTAGCCATTGGAACCAATGTAAGGCTTCAGATTCTAAGTTGAAGGAAGCCATCTGAACCCGATGATATATAGGGACATTGTGGAGTCTAAAGAATTGATCAACCCGACATAACCACCCATCGACATCCTTTCCACTGAACTTAGGAAAATCCAATTTAGGCATTTTGAAGGTCGGATCACGGTCATAGTGAGTGTCTTCGGTTCCCCTTCTTCGGTCTTCTGTTTCCCTTCTTCGACCTCGTTCAGAGTTTTCAGCTTGGTGTTCAGATGTGAGAGTACCTTGCAATTGTGTCTCCACCTCTGTAAGTTGTTTTTCTAAGCGGATTCTAGTGGTATCCTGATCCGTTCGGAGCTCTCGAATCTCTTCTCTTATGGTGTGGTTTGTAGTGGTCAAGTAGTCAAGGGCTTTTTGCATATCGGCCAATATTGTGGCAATTTCTAACTCCTTTTGTCCACGAGTGCCGCTCGCCATTGTGGGCCCTCTTTTACTCAGTTACTAAAAATAGATGTGGGATTTTAGGAGTTACTATTTTTAGTAAGGGTCCAAAATTTAATTTGGGAAATGGGTTGCAACACTGATTTTAGGATAGGGTCCACTTCGGTGGTTGTTTGATCTGAGCGCTCAATGAGGAGATATACTGAATTTCTTGACTTTTTGTGATCTCCTGGTTGGTTGCAAGTCGATGTCAAGGTAATTTCTTCCACTTGGACTTAAAATTTCACCAGTGAGTCCTTGAGGGTCTTTGGTGCAGAATAACAAGTAGCTTCTATTCCCAAAAATTTGGATCAATTTGATTGACCGTTGAAAAGTTATGGCCTTAGCAAGAAAAATAAAAAATTGCTATTTTTGGAAAATCGGTGCAAAATTTGACCAGGGGCTGCCAAGGACAATTTTGTTTGGAATAGAGTGTAGAATTATCTGCTAAATTTTTGAGTCAATCTGAGCTCTGTGTGAAGAGATATCCCTGTTTTAATAAAATTTCAATGCCTTTTTTTTTTTTTGTGTTGTTGGTGTTGTCGGTTTCTGATTTGGAGTTACAGTTCAAAATTTGGGGCCTGGGATCAACTGTCTCTGACCTGTAGACTGCACCCTGACCACCCTGTCACTATCCTGTTCCTTCCTCTGTCACCTGTATTGCGGTTACTGACACGGTTCCTGTCACTGACCCTGGGGATTCTCTGACATTGACAGTACTGTTTCTGACACTGGAAGTCTGTAATTCTGGACTGTTACAGAGGGTTGTTATCGTCGACTTGACTATCTTTGTTACTGACCAGACTGTTTCTGTCACTGTCCTGACTATTCTGTTTCTGACCACGGGCTGTTGCAGACACTTGCAAAATCTGTCCCGACTGTTGGTGCATGCAAGTTTGTTTTCTGTGATAAGGAATGCCTTCTCCGTATGCTCACTTTTGGGGTTGTGAATGCAGGTTAACAGAACAGGGATGGTGTTGATTTGCAGGTGGAAGTTATGTTTTGTAGAACCAGGGTACGCTAAGTAAGGGAGTATGTAATACCCATAGGCCCTCTGTTATACCGCAGTGACGAACAATAGTGCTCGGACCAATATTTCAGGCCACTACCCAAGGAGGATTCCACACATACCCTTGAGCACACTATCTGCCTCTCTGACAGTACGGGAGGGTGATCGTCCGGGATGCTGTGTCCCGTGGACTATGGATAATACAAGGCCGAAAAGCTTCCTAATGGATAAAATTTTGTTTAAACCTAGATTGTCTCCCGATACACCCGAAGATGCGTGGGAGCTCAAGTCCGTGCGCGAGTGTTGTCTAAGGCCTGGGTATTGGAGCCTGATCGCCCCTCACTTCACTAGACGCTTTATGGGCTATCTAGCTTAGCCAATAACGACAACTCCTTCGCGATATTTTAAAACCCCCGGCACAGGGTTTCTAACCTACACAACTACTAAAACAAAGACTGTATTTTTTTGTGTTTTCTAGATTTTTGGTCGAAAAAAAGACTGTATTTTTTTTGGATTTTTTTAATAAAGGAAAAACAGAAACGAAAAAAACACAAAAATTTATACCTAACAGATGGAATGGATGGCAAAAATCGTCTCAGTTGCAGTAGAACTCGGCCCTGGAAAGCGCTCTGATACCACTTGTTAGGATCTCACTATTAAAAATAAGCACACTCACACAAAATACTGAAAATAACTCAAATACATCAAATAACTCAATAACACTATGCAGAAATTAAATGCAAAAATGGAACAATCTCACAATAACACGAAATCGCAGGCCTCTTCGAGGGGGCAACCTCCTTCAATATTTCATTAGCTTGCAAAAAGATGAATTCGTACATGGCTTCATATCTTTTAAAGAAAAACTTCATGCAACCCTACCTAAAGGCTCAAGAGTTGGCTTACATGCAAAATGCCACTCGAGCTAGAATCTCCTACCTACCATCGGTTACAATCTTGATAAAAAATGGTTACATGAGATGGTGCCACTTGGCTAGGAATCCCACTTGCCACATACATTACAAAGTATTACAAAATAATATCATAATGGGATCCCCCACGTTGGAAGTGGGTCATTACATAAGTAAATGAGAATTACAAAATGGCGTTAGGATAGGATCCTAACATAGTGCAACATTGTTTGGTGCCCACCACTGCACCTATATATACAAGTTGATGTTGATATTTTACTTGCGATAAAAATATAAGCAAGCCCATCTTGATGGTTTTGAACTAACAATCCCTCAGTTTCCAAGCAATCACACCAAGTTAGATTTGGGTGAAGATGGATGTGTAATACAATTAAATCTGAAAATAAAACACCATTAATTTTAGCATCAATCCATCATGAATCATTTTAGTTTATTTTTTTTCATTGTTGGTTTCTTCCTTTGTTTTTTGTTTTTAATTTCTTTTTTATAATTGAACAAGAGGTTTGAGATCCTATATGGTGCCGCACGTTGTAGCAGAGAGAGATTGGGAGTGCAAATGTTAACAATGTTACTTGTAGTGTCAAGCTCCACAAATTGTGAAGCCAATATTGGTATTTTGAGTTGAGGGTCCATTTTTCTAATTTGGATTTTATGTATGAATTTGGTATTGTTCGATGTTCAAAAAACTGAACAATAAAAGGTGCAAGTCTTCTATGACTTTAGGGAATCGATATCCTTGATAATGCAAGCATTGTGGTTGATGCTGAGGATTGTTGTTTCAGTTGAGGCTGCCCATACACTTGCTTATGTGTAATGATTGTTAGTTAATGTTAGAAAATTTTAATCAAAAGAAAACTATAATATTCATTGTAAGGTTACCAAGTATAAAAGTTAAAGAAAATTGCTTTCGCCGAGGAGCATCCTACCAATTCAATAGGGGATAATTTTGTAGTACAACATTGTTTGGTGCCCACCACTGCACCTATATATACAAGTAAGCTGATGTTGATATTTTACTTGTGTTAAAAATATAAGCAAGCCCATCTTGATGGTTCTGAACTGACAATCCCTCAGTTTCAAAGCAATCACATCATGAAGATGGATGTGTACAAATAAAACACCATTAATTTTAGCATAAATCCTTCATAAATCATTAAAGTCAAATTATTTTTTACTGTTGGTTTCTTCCTCTGGTTTTTTTTTTTTTTATAATTGAACAAGAGGTTTGAGATCCTATATGGTGTCACACATGGTAGCATATAGAGATTGAGAGTGCAAATGTTAACAATGTTACTTGTAGTGTCAAGCTCCACAAATTGTGAAGCCAATATCGGTGTTTTGAGTTGAGGGTACATTATTCTAATTTGGATTTTATGTATGAATTTGGTATTGTTGAAAGTTCAAAAACTGAACGAGAAAAGGTGCAAGTCTTCTATGACTTTAGAGAATAGATATCCTTGATAATGCAAGCATTGTGGTTGATGCTGAGGATTGTTGTTTCAATTGAGGCTGTACATACACTTGCCTATGCATAATGATAGTTAATGTTACAAAATTTCAATCAAAAGAAAATTGTAATATCCATTGTAAGGTTACCAAGTATGCAAGTTAAAGAAAATTTCTTGCATTGAGGAGCATCCTACCAATTCAATAGGAGATAATTTTGTAGTGCAACATTGTTTGGTGCCCACCAGTGCACCTATATATACAAGTAAGCTGATGTTGATATTTTACTTGCATTAAAAATATAAGCAAACCCATCTTGATGGTTTTGAACTTACAATCCCTCAGTTTCCTAGCAATCACACCAAGTCAGATTTGGGTGAAGATGGATTTGTACTACAATTAAATCCGAAAATAAAACACCATTAATTTTAGCATCAATCCATCATGAATCATTTTAGTTTAATTTTTTTTTAAAGTTGGTTTTTTTTTTTAGTTCAATCCATCATGAGGTTTGAGATCCTATATGGTGTCACACATTGTAGCAGATAGAGATTGGGAGTGCAACTGTTAACAATGTTACTTGTAGGTGGTGGAGGACTGGAGAAGGATGTTGAGAGGACGTGGAGCTCGAGGGCGAGGAAGGGCATCGGTCTTTGTCAGCAAAGGATCGTGAGGGGATGATGGCGCAGATGAAGATTTTTTCCTTGATCGAGAGGGCGACGTGAGTTTGCTTCAGCTTCAGCGTGAAGGGAAGTCTAAGGAGATGGGCAGTGTGCTTCGAAGGTTATCGTGATTTGGTCGTGGTGGGGATAACAGGTGGTTACGAGGTTCGAAAACCCTCTTTTTTTAGATAGTTCCTTCGACAAAAAGAATGCAGATGCAGTTGCGGGTAAAGTTAATGCTTTGAAGCAGAATATTTCACCTGTTATTAAAGACAATGGAGAGTTGAATAAAAAATTGTCGTCGTTGCAGTGGGGAGACTCCACAATGAATGAGGGTTTGCAGGAAGTGCAAACCGTGATTGCCATAACTGACGCAACTCCTAGAGCCGGGAACACTTCGCCAGGGAAGAGGAATAAGGCACAAAGTCTGGATACGAAGTCACCTACGGAAGAGCATGAGAAATTGCCTTCATCGGCCAAGCCGAATTTGTTTCAGACATCCCCAACAAAACCCTCGATTAATAATGAATCGATTGAGGTTTTGCATGGAGTTGTTGAGTCTAAAACCTTTGCGGCCGCCTTAAAGAAGGACATGGGAGGCGATTTATTGATGAAGGGTATGGATTCCAAAGTTTATAACTTGGGTGGGGATAATATTCCATTTTTTGGAGACCCGGATGAAGACCTGGCTTTAAAACTGGATCGCATGGATTCAATTTTGGCTGATGCGGAGGATGAGTTCACATTTTGTGCTACGGATTTTGAAGAATACAGGAACACAAGAAGGGAATTGGAAGCTAAAGGGATTATTTTATTTTTCTTGCGTAAGGTTCCATCGGAGGCAGACTTCCAGAATTGGATCCGGTTGAACTGGGAGTCCAAGGGGTTGCATGTCAAATCATTTTGGGGCTTGGGAGGGAGGTATGTGTCGGTTTTGTTTGAATGAGCAGATGTCGCGAGACATGTGCTGCAATTTGGGACTTGGAACATTGTTGGCTCCATGGCCTTTGTGCAAACTTGGCATCCAAATTTTGATCCCAAGGATGGTTCTCAGGCTCATTACCCCCTGTGGATTGAATTTGTCGCCATGAAGTCGGAACTCAGGTGCATGTTAAGTTCTATGGCGCAGCGCTTTGGGAAAGTTCTGTTGGATCCGATAGGGAATAAATCTCTCAGATTTAGTCCACGGGTGTGTGTGGAGGTGGATTTGAGCAGGAAGCTTCCTCAACATCTTAAGATTATCACACCCGAGGGTTTGGTGCAGCAAGAGGTAAGGTATCTAAACCTCCCTAATGCTTGTTTTGGTTGTCAATATTTAGATCATATGGTAAGGGATTGCCCTTTTAAAAAAGTTCAAAAAGCTAAGGAGATCGAAAAAGACAATAAGAAAGAAGAGGAAGAGACAGTTTTAGAGCAAGAGGGTAAAGAGGAAATGGAGGTTGATGAAGGATCTCAAGCACGAGATCAACCTGCCAATTCTTCCATTATGCAGTAGGAATGGAAGGTGGTTCAGAAGAGAAAGGATGTTCGTGGCTCCCCTTCTAAGCCTAGTAAAACCCGAAAAGGTTCAGTTTTAGGGGATGGTGTAAATCCCACTCAACAAAGTCGCTCGTCAACATCTGAGATTGAAGATGAAGGTAAAAAGGTTGTTGTTGTTGATCAGGGAGGCTCTTTGCAGGTTTCTCCTTTGCAGGGAAGGAATGGAGGTATTGGTATTGATGGGAATCAGTTTCAGGTCCTTGGTTCCTTAAGTTCTTAATGAAGTTCAACATTACATCTTGGAATGTGAGAGGGATGACTATCCCCACTCGTAAAAGGATGGTCAGTAGTTTTTTGAAGTCTATTTTTGTTGATGTTGTATGTCTTCAAGAAATTAAAGTTGATGGTTTTGAGTTGCACAGTTGCTTGAATAGTTCTTGGAAGGGCACTTGGTGGAGCTCATCTCACCGTCAGGGGTCTGGAGGAGTTGTTCTTGTGGTTAGACAGTGGCTTGCTTCACTTCTGCTTAACAGGGGTGAAGATCCAGAAGGTCGTATTGTTTGGGCTACTTTTGTTGTAGCTGGGTAGGTGATTGGTGTGTGTTCTATTTATGGGCCTAATATTGCTTGTGATAGGGTCCGCTTGTGGGATTGGATGCAATGTAATCTTCCAGAGGCGTGTTGGTTCCTTGGTGGGGATTTTAACATGGTGGAATGGGATGGAGATAGAGAAGGTGGTTTGGGTTGTTGTCTTGCTGGAGCTGAAAAAGAGTCTTGGGCCAAAATGAAAGTGGCTCTACAAGTTTTTGATGTTAATTTCAAACAAAAACATTATGACTCTGGCGGGTGGTTTACTTGGTCTAACAGGAGGGCTGGCATGGATAGGGTGTTTGCGAGGATTGACAGGTTCTACGTTGATCCTCTTTTCACTTGTGAAGGTAGAGGGAAGAGATCTGTGGATGTGGATCTTGGAGTCACGGGTTCTGATCATGCACCCATCCATACTTGTGTGCATATTGGAGCCATGCTTGTAGAGAAAAGGAATTTGCCATATAAACTGAATGTCTCGCACTTGGATTCCGTTGACTGTAGGGAGTTGATCAGGTGTGTTTGGAATTTGGAGCCGAGACCTTCTAGGTAGGGGTGGATTGCTTGGTGGGATGTTGTTGTTCGAAGGGTGGTCAAGTTTTTAAGAGGATGGGGAAGATTGTTGGCTAAAGGGTGACGAAGGAAAATGAAATCTCTTCGGAAGAATTTGGAAGCTGATAGAAAGAAGCTTGAGATTGACCCCTTCAACTCTTCTCTTCAGGAGAAGGTTGCTCTCCAGGAAGGAGAAATCAAAAAATTAGAAGATTACATTGGCAAGGGGGCTCATATTAGGAGCAGGCTTCACTGGCTGAAAGAAGGGGATGCGCCTACGCAATTTTTCTTTAATTACATTCGTAGGAAAAATGCTACAGAAAATATTCTAACTCTGCAAAAGGAGGATTCCACTCATACTGAGGATGAGACTGAAATAAGGAATTTGTTTGAAAATCATTTTAAGCAGATTTTTGTTGTCTATGAGAACTCTCTGCCGGTCCAGCAGGCTAGAGATCTGTTCAAAGAATGTGTGCCCAAAAAGATCGTCAGTTTTGAAAATGATAGGATGGCAGCTGATTTTTCTAAGGAAGAGCTCTTTTATGCTTTATCGAGGATGAAGAATGGTAAGTCTCCCGGGCCTGATGGTCTCCCAGCTGAATTTTATAAGTATATGTGGGACTGTATTGGAGATGATTATGTAAGAATGGTTCAGGAAGTGTTTGATGGAGCTGGATTTTCTTCTTGGATGAATCAAGGGGTGATCAAGTTAATTCCTAAAGGGAGTAATAAAGACAAAATTGGGGGTTGGAGGTCGATTACCCTTTTAAATGTCTCTTATAAAATAGTGGCTAAAGCTTTAGCCCTTCGGTTGCGAGACATTGCTGCTAGAATTGTTCGAGAGGAACATACTGGGTTTGTTAAAGGTAGATTCATTCTAGATATGGTGCTTTCAGTTTGGGAAGCTATGGATTGGGCAGAGGAGTCGAATCAATAGGCTTTGTTCTTAAAATTTGATTTTGATAAAGCTTATGATAGAATGGATTGGACCTTTATTTTTAATATGTTGCAATGGCTTGGATTTAATAGGACAACAGTTCATAAAATACAAATGCTTTTCTCCTCAGCCTCGGCTAGAGTGGTGGTTAATGGTAAAATGTCAGAAGACATTCAGTTGTTCAGATCTATCAGACAGGGCTGCCCATTGGCTCCTCTTCTTTTTGTTCTTTCCATCGATGCTTTGGGTTATATGCTGGAACAAAGGAGGTTGGCCGATCAAATTAGAGGAATTGCTATTCCTGATGGTCATCTTATGAACAACCACTTTGCAGATGATTCATTCTTTACTATTCAGATAGATAAGGACTCGATTGTTGGCCTACAGGATTGTCTCAGTCAGTTTTGTCTTGCTTCTGGTGCTGTGGTTAGTGAGACTAAATCTGACTACTGGTTGGTAGGAGCTGAGTCCTTGCCTGAAGAAATTCATACAGGTTGGCGAAAATTTGGGGATGGAGAGATTGTTAGATATTTGGGCATCCCATTTGGTAGAAGGGTTTCCCTTAAATCTATGTGGGATTGGTGTATGAGCAGATTTGAGAAAAAAATTCAAATTTGGAAAAGTAAGATGATCTCCTTTGTAGGGAAACTTACTGTGGTAAGTAAGATTCTTCAGACGTGCCACATGTACTATTCCTCTTGTTGGCTTCCAAACCCTACTCAATATAGAAGACTAGAGACCTGTATCAGGAATTTTTTATGGGTAAATATGGATGGTTCCAGGCGGGTTCCTCTAGTTGCATGGAAGTATTGTACTATTCCTAAGAAGGAGGGTGGCCTTGGGTTGCTCAACATCTAGGTTCAAGGTAAGGTTCTTGCTTCTAAGTGGGTCATTAGGTGTTTGGAGGGTGATTTTGGCTGGCAAAGGTTGTTGCGTCACCGGATTAAGAACTGTGTGAATATTGACGGAGTCAAGGGAAATTTTAGTTTTGAAGATATTGTTGGTCACCTCGAGAAATTTAAAATTAGAGGTTGCATCCTAATTAAAATAATATGGGAGGCTTGGAAATATGTAGTCGGCTTGGTTAAATGGGACTTTTTGGATGATAGACGGGGTTGGACTCTTTGCTCCAAAGCAATTTGCCTTTGGAAAAAAATGGGACGTATGCAGCAGATATGCCTACCTTGCAGTGCAAGAGACTTGGTAAGAAGGGAATTTTCAAGTGGGTGGATCTTTGGGATGGAAACACTGGTATTTGGACTCCGTGGCAATAGTTGGTTGTTAAATTTAAACTGAAGTCCTCCGATAGGTATGCAGTGCAGCAAATGCAAAGTCTTCTTCCGATGGAGCAACTGTACAAGCTTTCCAATGGTCTTGTAGGTCCTATCTGGAAGGATTGGAGGTGGAAATATGGAAAACCAATTTGGTGTTTTAAAGCCTCTAAGATTTATCAGTTGATGGTTCCTGGAATCTCGTTTGGTGACATTCTGAACATCAGATGGGGTTTGAGTTGTTCTTGCAAAAAATGGAAGAAGCGTCTCGTTGGGGTGTGGATGTTCCAGGTTTCTATGCAGTTGAAGGTGTTTGCCTGGTTAGTTATTATGCAGGGTCTTCATAGTAAGGCTCATCTAGCCAAATGGATGCTTGCATCGGATGCTTGTTCCAGTTGTGGAAAAAGTGAAACAATTAAGCATATTTTTTGGGAATGTCCGAGAACGAGAAAGGTATGGAGAAAGGCAGTCTGGTTGTATGACAATGTTGTTCAGGGGCAGCTAAGGTGGAAGGCAGTGTTGTTTGGAGACTCCATTGACTGTGCGAGCCACAAAAGGATATTTTGGCACATTATCAGACTCTCTATCTTGTTCAGTATTTGGAAAGATAGATGTAGTCTGATTTTTAAAAATGAGGAGGTGTCGGTTGTTGTTACTGTTAGCAAAGTTGTTGAGCTTGTTTCTAGTCAACTTAAGGTGTTTAGGTCTGAGATTATTCAGGACTGTATTAGAATTGATAAAAGTGTTAGATCTGATTGTTTGTTGCTCATTCGCAAACTGCTGTAGTGTTGCTATGATGATGTATTCTCTGATTATTCATTAATATGAAGTATTTTTTCAATAAAAAAAAAAAAAAAATGTTACTTGTAATGTCAAGCTCCACAAATTGTGAAGCCAATAGTAGTGTTTTGAGTTGAGGGAACATTTTTCTAATTTGGATTTTATGTATAAATTTGGTATTGTTTAGAGTTCAAAAACTGAATGAGAAAAGGTGCAAGTATTCTATGGCTTTAGAGAATAGACATCCTTGATAATGTTAGCTTTTGGTGCTTACTACTTAAAGCAAAATAACTACAAGATCTAACATAAAGTTGTTGTAAGAAATATAAGTCAATGGTAATATTCTAAACATATAAAAACTCATAAATAAATTTTGGAAGAACTCATAAAAACGCCATTACCAAATGCTCATGAAAATAGTATCTTGATAGAATAAAGATCTCCAATACACCATACTTCCACATGCTCTCTCCACATTGTGTCTCTTACACACATATACATAGACATAATAATGGAATGCAACTCTTCATATGAAGTATTCTTGGCCTTCACTCTTTTTGAGACTCTTCACTTTCTTGCTCTATGGAGTTATGTGCACATGGACTATTATGCACATTGACATTATTGAATACTTTGCATATTCTAATAATACTTGTGTATTTATTACATTGAATAAAGTAAATATTCACACTCTAATCTAATGCACACTCCTAATCTAAAGATGTTTAATCTAAAGATGTTTCCAAGGTAGTACATTAGCATGTACCAAATAATATAATATTCTCCAAGAGATAATACTGACGTTGTGGTTGCCAAATGTTAACAATATTGGTGTTTTGAGTTGAGGGTACATTTTTTTAATTTGGATTTTATGTATGAATTCGGTATTGTTCAGAGTTAAAAAAATTGAATGAAAAAAGGTGCAAGTATTCTATGACTTTAGGGAATATATATCCTTGATAATGCAATCATTGTGGTTGATGTTGAGGATTGTTGTTTCAATTGAGGTTGTTTATACACTTATGCATAATGATTGTTAGTTAATGTTACAAAATTTCAATCAAAAGAAAGCCTAAAACATATTAACTACATCAATTTTTTATTTTCAAGTAAAATTTGATCTACCATCTTTTTTTCAAACATACATTAACAGTAGAAGCATACAACGTTGGAGGCCACCCTCTCCATGATTCGAACTTGGATTTTTCTTAGGAAAATCCAATGCCTTTACCATTGCATCGTCCCAGCAAGAGGCATATCATATTTTTATTTAACTTCAATGTTCTTAGCATTATTATTTTTGTATGCCCACTTTTTAGATATAAAATATGTTGTTTAATTAATCAAAGGGAAAAATAGTAATTGAATTGATTTTTCAAAAGTATGACGGTATTTTTTGGATATATTTTCCTATTATAAAATTATAGTTTAGATAACATTTTTTAAATCTTAATATTTTCTTTTTATTTATTTTTTTTTACTTACTATGAAATAAAAAGGTTAAACATTTGTGCTACATACCATGAAAGATCAGTTTAAAATATACTCAAAAGATTTTCATAGTTTGAATGCAACAATTTAAAATTAATAGTTTAATTATATGGCATGAAAAAAAAAAATCATGCAAGGATTGATATGAGTACTTATCAAGAGATAAGGAGTAGCATTTCCAAGAGTAATGCCTAGGTAAATGAAACTGAATTGTGAGTTGATAAAAGGGCTGTTACTTAAAAATTGAAGGTAAGAATTTTATAAAAATTGTATAAGTTGCCATTAAATAATTTCATATAAGTTGTAGAAGAATTTTATACATTGGTTTTTTTTAATATAATATTATATGGAGGAATTTTCAAAATCAAAGGTCAAATCAATTTAAAATATTTTTTAAATGGAAAAATAGATGGTCTATATTTAATATTACATTTATAAGTTCAAATAGGTACTTTTTGGTTTGGATGATGTGTAATATTGATATATTAGTAGAATGTTGGACACATTTCATTAATAAAAACACGTTTATACAAGATTTTTGTGATTGTTTAGAATAATGGTTGGTTAACCATTTATATGGGTTGAACATAACTCTTAAATAATCTACACAATAATGAAATATTTCTCACATTTCCTTCCTTGTTACATTATGTTTCAAACAAGGGTAAGGAAACTAAAAATTAGATTGGAACAAACACAATAGTCTAAATATCTCATATTACATAATGAATTTGAACATACACATAGTTCATCAATATCATAGACTAGGAATACTCAATAGCTCATACTTTACATCATCTATGAACAAGGACATACTCAACTACTCACGCCACCTCAGTGAGAATGATCTCACTAGATTCTTAGTCAAAGATAGGGACGAACATGACTATTCATAATTACGTTATAAGTGGATAGAGATACACATGTTATTTATTTTCACAAATGCAAACAAGGACACACATATATTTGTAACACCTTTGTGATTGGGGGTACACCTAACCAATCACATGTATATCACTCTTCTTGTGAACAAGGACATACCCAACCATTCACAGAATAATATGTGAATAGGGGTACACTCTTCTATTTGCAAAACAATTGTTGGATCTATTTCTCTATCTTCAATAGACCATGCACTATATGACCCCCCTCAAAATAAACTTGATCATGTAGCCTTTAAATCCTCTAAAATATTCAAGCATGTTATTTTCAAGAGGAATAATTGCATTGGGTTCAAAAGGGCTTTCCGGTGAGTATAAATATGTCTACACTTGCAAAACAATAGTTGGATCCATTTCTCTATCTCCAATAGACCATGCACTCTAGCTTTGATTTTTGAAATAAATTATAATTAGGTCAACTATATAACTCCCCTCAAATTGAACTTGATCATGTAGCCTTTAAATCCTCTAACATATTCAAGCATGTTAATTCCAACAGGAATAATTGCAGTGGGTTCAAAAGGGCTTTCAGGTGAGTATAAATATGTCTACTTACAAAAGTAATGTTGCATTGTCATATAAAATATAAAAACTTCAAGTATGTTTCAATCCTTGAACAATATTTTAAGTGAAATTCACGTTATAGATTGAAGATTGTATCATTTAAATACCAAAGTATTGCTTGCACATTGTATGTGAGATATTGGAGTTTGTTAATATTTAAAATATTTTCAAAAAATAGGAAAAATAAGGCTTGAAAAATATTAAAATAATATCGCATTCAATTGTATCATATCTCCACATGAGAGAGCCTTGCTTATTTCAATTTTTTTTTATTACAAGATTCATGACATCAAAAAGCATGATGATATCTTTGGGTTGGTGATAAGTTGTGATACCAATATGATCTCCACCATTCCTTATAGATCCGTCAACTCACACTTATTTGAAAAATTATGGTTTATATTTATGGCTTCTCTTGCAATAATCAAAACTATCTATTTTGAAACTTCTTGAGCAGGTTTAACAACAAAATGTTTGCAATGGGGTTTGGTTCCACCATACAATATATATTTTTTTATATTCTAAATGGTTATATGGGATTGAAACGAGCCCCACCAGTATTACATCATGGCAACATAGTGGTATTACAATAACTTGGCTATTATGCATGTCTCGTTTGGAAATATTTGAACTTGGGTCTCCTTGAAAGTCAAGGAATTTAACCGATTGAGCTCATGCCATTTAATGGTTCCACCATACAATTTTATTATTATTTTTTGCAATGCTAAATATGAGCTTTGTATTGTGGGATACCTGCATTGTTGGCACCATTCTTCTGTATATAACCCTTCAACATCATAAGTCCCAACACTAGGACTAAAATGGTGGAGCACATGATCATGTGGCAGAGGCCACTCTCCAAAGAATGTTTGACAATTATAAATATCTTCAATGTCTTTGCATTTTTTTTGCTCCTTCACAATGATGTCTCCTTGTTCTTGTTCATGTTGGTGAATACCCTTGGTATCAAATGACCAAGGTAATTTGTTCATTAGATGGAAACTTTATGAGACAGTTGAATGCCTTATTTATAGCCTCTTCCTTGTCAACAAACAACAAACACTTTATCATATGGATGAACCTTGTTATCTCCTCTAATAGCCTTTGTCTCTTTGTTAGATGACACTTTTGTCTTTGCAAATATGACAACTATTGATGACACAACACTTGTTTGCTTGTTTCTTTGTTTGTTAGATGACCCTCTTGATGTCCCTTTCTTGTCAACAATCACTAAATGGTGGATATGCTGCCTTGTTTGAGACAATGAATGACCCTCAATTTCTCTATCTAAACAACCCTTTCATGCTAGATAGTAGTGTGCGATCCTAGGAGGCGCGCACCACACTGGCCCTTACTTGCAATATTTTTATATCAAATAAAAAGCACACAAGCACATATAACTAAAAAATAATAAGAAATGAGAGGTTATTTTATTAATGTTTCCATATTTCGGTTATATGTACGTCCCTATGATGAATACTATTTTTTATATAAAATATTACAAAATGGGATAGCGATGGATATATCCCCCGCAAGGGGACAGTGCGCCTTCACAAACCTCCCGATATCGCACACAAAATTGTCCAAGGGCTTACAGATGCCTCCCTCTCCTGATATCGTCCAGGAAGAAACTTGCACTCTGGATGCTCTAAAAATGATCCTAAAAACTTGTATTTGCGGGTATGAAAACAACAAAGCACAATAAGTAGTCTGGGCTACCTCCTCGGATGAGTCTATTAGTATTAAATCTGGCCATTAAGACAAATAAGCATAATATGACTAACTGTAATGAACCCATTGAAAACTGCGTGCATATCTAAGAAGACAATAATGTAAAATGCATCAAATAAATTTGATCTAAGGTTATGCCTACGAGCCACTATCCAGGAAAACGACCTTGAAATGAACCTTTCTCCTCGAGCTCCAAGGGCTGTAGCACCGGGTTATCTGCTCCAATTGATGTTCAAGGGTCACCAGATGTGTCAGATACACGAAATGGCGATGATGAATAACGATTATGAATAACGGATGTGTAGTCTCTTCCCAGTGGGATAGCGGTTCATTGCTCCTCAAGGGTGCGTATATTAGCTCTCCAAATTGACGGGGCTTCGTTGCATAAACTAAAAATTATCGATCTCTTTTGCTTTGTTTGGGAGAGTCCATATGTAG
Organism: Wollemia nobilis; assembly: GCA_028583015.1. Taxonomy (NCBI): domain Eukaryota; kingdom Viridiplantae; phylum Streptophyta; class Pinopsida; order Araucariales; family Araucariaceae; genus Wollemia; species Wollemia nobilis. The sequence goes on along the minus strand of JAQPPZ010016858.1, from coordinate 5,213,367 downwards.
AATTCCCTCTTTCTTGGATTTGAGTTTGGAACTCGACTTCTTGGAGAAACCAAACTCCAAACTTGCATGTAATTGACCATCCTGGGTGGGGAGTATCAGTCACGATTCTACATTGAAGGGGTAGTTAGGAGAAACTTTGGGAGTTCCATGCAAAAATCTGCTAAAAAAAAATGCAAGGCATAGTCAGACTGCATGATCTAGGCCTGTATTCACGACCATATTGTGCATGGTGCTAGTCGTTATCAGCTTCAATGGCTAGGTGTAGCCGTTGTAGTCTTTAGTGGCCAGATGTGGTGGTCGCTCTACCTGAGAGTAACCAAACCTAGATGGGCTAGAAATGCCTTTTTTGAGTGGTTAGGACCACTACTAACTCTTGGAAAGGTCCAAGATGACTCCTATGGTCTCTGAATGTTTCCATATGGGTAGAGAAGAACACAAGCTTATACTAAGAGGGGGCTTAACAATATAAGACCACTTTTTACTTTTTCTTTTTGAATCAATATCATGCAGTGTATAGATAGCAATATCAATAACAGTAATCAAAGCAATGCACAAAACACCATACACAATAGAGACACATATTTTAACGTGGTTCACCCAATGTGGGCTACCTCCACAGAGAAAACATTTCTTCTAAATATTTCTCAAATAATCTCTTAGGAATCCTTCCCAATTACAATATTTATGGACCTCTGTCCAAAGGAGATGTTGATCCCCTAAATCTGGATGTGGATATCTATCCACAGGAGAACTCCTTCTCCTCTACTCTGGATGGTGATCCTATAGAATACTCTACCTCCAACACACTGACTATGGATCTCTCTCCACTTGAAGACTTTTTTCCTCACTCAAAATACCTGGCCTCAATATCCTGGTTGATGGATCTCTATCCACTGGAGACTCTGTCCTCTCTACTTTGTCACCTCCAAATCTCTATCTCAATATTGTACTAAACACAGTCCAGTCGATCTAGCACAACTTTGCTCAATATCTTGCACTAAACACAGTACATTCGGTCTAGCACAAATATTCTTAATAGGTTCACTCAAAACTTGCACAACTATGCTTACTAGGCCCACTCAAAACCTGCTCAAATCTACTCAATAGGTCCACACAAAACCAATCCAAATATTATCAAGAGGTCCACACAAAACCTGATCAAATCTGCTCAAAAGGTCCACACAGAACCTGATCAAATTTGCTCAAAGGGTCCACACAGAACCTGTCCAAATCTACTCAACAATCTCACATAGAGATTGTCCAAATATATTCAACAAGCTCACACATAACTTGTCCAAATATGCTCAACAATCTCACATAGAACGTGATCAAATATGCTCAATAGGTCCACACATAACCTATCCAAATCTGCTCAACAAGCTCACACAGAACTTGTCCAAATCCTCTCAACAAGTTCACACAAAACTTGTCCAAATCTTCTCAATAAGTCCTCTCTACGACTTGCTCAAATCTACATTTCAAGCTTTCACAAAAGATCACATAAAATCAGTCCACAAGCCTTCTCAAAGACTTACCTCAAATCAGCTTAACAAGTCCACATAGAACTTGTCCAATCTCATAGAATCATAAAGAGAATTGTTAGAGACTCAATATGTTCTATACTCAATTCTCAATCACTTTCTCAACTCAATCTCATAGAAGCATAAAGAGAATTGTTAGAGACTCAATATGTTCTATACTTAATGCTCAATCACTTTCTCAACTCAATCTCATAGAAGCATAAAGAGAATTGTTAGAGACTAAATATATTCTATACTCAATTCTCAATCACAACTCAAATCAATCTCATAGAAACATAAAGAGAATTGTTAGAGACTCAATATGTTCTATACTCAATGCTCAATCACAACTCAAATCAATCTCATGGAAGTATAAAAAGAGTTGTTAGATACTCAATATGTTCTATACTCAATGCTCAATCTCAACTCAAATCAGAATATAGAATAGTTTGTTTCATGGAACTTGAACAACCATTTCACATCCACTTGACTAGGCTCAACCAACTCTACTCAACCAATCACCTCAATGAACAACCCTTTCTCACAAAAGCCTAGTCCAAGCATATATCAACCAACTCAAAATGTTTCCAACAATGCTTAGCAACAAATTTCACATAACAATGATACTCATGTTCTTTTCTAACTCAAGTTCAAGTTCTTTGCATAATCAATTGGCTTCAACAACAATGCTAATAAAACAAGGCTTAATCACAACTCTCAATTTAGAAAACCTTGAAGCATTAACTCAACCACTTTTGAAAAGGAAACCCTAATCAATTCCTTTTCACTCCAAACTTAATTTTCAATCAAGCCAATCAACCAACTCAATAGATAAGAATTTTTCCCATACCTTTTTGTTGCCAAGAAGTTGTCCACAAAATCTGCCACACTTCACAAAAACTCTTTTCCAAACTCACATAAGGGTTAGAGGACTTCAATTAAAATCACAATGCAAAATATAACTTTAAATACACCTTTTTACTCCAACTTAATTTTCACATCCACCAAAGTCCTTTTAGAAGAAAACACTTATAAAAAATAATAATCAACAAGTCTCAATATAAATCTCAATTAACACTTTACCATAACTCCTTATACCTCCTAAAATATAACTCTCAAAATAATACTTTCCAAATAATAAAGCTCAAATAATTATTAACACTTCACCTTCAGAAATAATCACAACAACCTCTAATTAACAAAGTTTATTAAAACATTAATAAACTTTATAACATCCTTATCACTCCAACCTTAGGGCATAACCATAAAATTAATTAACACAAAAAAATGTACTTGCCTCAAGGGGATTTGACCCCACGTCTTTCCCTCACCGTGAGTGCCTTAGCCATGGCTAAGGTTGCCACATGAGCTACACACTCGTTCGCAAAGGGGGAAGCACCACGTGCTTCCTCTTCACGCTTTCCTTGCCCACGTTTAAAAATGTGTGCCTTGGTGCTTCCACAAAAACTCCACCAAAAACTTCTTTGCAAGAATCGAATGCATGACCTCCATGCTAGCAATGCCTTCATGCTTTCCAAGCTGCCACTAGGCCAAACTACCCAATGTGAATTGGAAGTGGTCTCTCTCCACGTTATCGTGTACTCTCCTTTTCAAATTTTTTAACCATGAGCTCATTTTTTGCATGTGCCACTCAATAATCAATCGAGCAAGGATAGATAATAAACAAATTTGGGCATGTATTTATATTGCCCTTCCTCCTTTATCTAGACGTCGACGCTTTTATTGAAATGCATTACGTTGACACTTTAAGGCTTCGAAAGCCTTAGTAAACCCAACCTTGGGTTTTAATAAAAATTACTTTTGGACTTTATAAAACCCCTTGCCTTATAAAATATTATAATAAGGATTATAATTATTTTATTTGGGTTTTCACCATGGCAATTTTATTATTATAATAACCACTATTATAATATTAATACTTCGATAAAGTACCTTTAATATTTATTTATAAATTCATGCTGAATTTAAATAATTTATAAAATAAATATTATAACTCCTTCTTAACTTTTGTCTTTTGCACTGTTTCCCTCGATCTTTTGCCTTCTTACTGGATATCAAATAACCATATTTGTCACTTTTATTTCCTGCTGCAATTACTGATGACCTCATCCAGTGACATCAATGACAACTTTGACTTAGGGAATCAAAATGTACAACAGATAGTCTCCTAAACATGACACGTTTTAGGTGTCTACAGATGCTCCTTTTTGGGATGCACTATGGGAAAACATAGTGCAGAGAAAAAATAGACCACCTAGGGCCACATTGTAGGTTGTATGATGATCATTGATATGATCAACATTGGATGCCCCAATCACGTATATGGCACACATCCTAGAATCATTACTTCCAATAGGATGGAAGGCTTAAATTTATGGAAGTTTGCACTCGTGCATCAGGAGATCGGGTAGCTTCAGTGCTGCTATAGGTTTGAAAGGAGGAGAGCTACAAACTTAACTATCATGTTTGCTTTTTGCTCTAGCAAAGGGTAAGCTTATGATAGTTGTTGGTAATGATTCATCGGATGAACATGATTTGACATGATCGAGTGATCTTTTGTTGATGTTGATTATGATTGTTGAAAATTTTGACTATCCCCTCAAACGACGAGTCGATGAGGGAAGGACAATTAACAAAATGATGAGTTGCTTGAACAAGATAAATTATTTGGACCTTTTTAGAGGTTTGTATTTTTTATTGGTAGATCCCATTTCAGGTGCGATATCAACCATTTAAATAATTGCACATCCCTATCCCATGGGACGGTCTAGCCGCAATGGCCTTATTAGGAAATTAGGATGATAGCAATTCTATTTTAGCTTGTGTTGATTCACTAGATTTGATGATTTGGTGCAAGATGTTATGGGAAAATTGAGTTGATTCTTTGCTCCTATGGGATAGTTCGGCCACCATGGCCTTCTTCAGGATTGAAATGATACATCTCAATTGGACCATAACTAATTTGCCCCAAGTTGCCTTATGGTAATTTACTCATCTAGTCAGATTGCATGGAGCACAAATCGCTACAACCATCGAGTGTGTAGAGTAAATAATGGCATACGAGGCTCACTTGTGATTTTTGTTTTTATTCATTTTTTGTTATGAATTGTTTTTTATTTTTTTCTGGAATTAGTGCAATTTTTTATTTTTTTGGACCAATAGGTGTGCCTTTTGACCTATTTTGATGTGCTCTATGGAGAGAAATTTTAAAAAAATATCCTTATTTTCTAGCTATTATCAGGTCCAGTGACCCCCAATTGCTTTGTCGTGGCCATTGTCAGGTCCAACAGCTAGAAAGTGTGGGCCACTGACGCCAGCAGCGTGCGAGGCAAAAGGGGAAAATATAAAACGAAATCCTAGGGTTTCTTATTTCATTATTTCCAGCTGTCAATTGTACTTTTGAGCTTTGAGGTGAGAAAGTGCAATTATGACATGAAGTGCTACCATATTTGTTGTTGATTCAGGTGATATGGTTGAGTAGGGAGAGGCTTCTACCAGTGGAGGAGTTGGAGCTTCACGGGTAATTCTACCAAACCCTAGCTTGCTTATTCAATTTGGTAAAATGAACTTGATTAAGTAATGTGGTAAGTGAACCTCACTAAACTTATTGGCAATGAACCAAACCCATCAATAGGTCTAGGCTAGGTTTAGCTTTAGTGGGTCTAGGCTAGTTTTAGGAGTTCTATATTCTTTTTTATGTTTTTGGGCCAAGGGGGAACGTCGTTGGCGTGTCACCCATTGACCACTGCCACTCAGAGCGGCTTGAGTTACCTAGGGCTATCCGTTGTCGCCATAAACAACCAGTTCAAACTCCAACGATCATATTTTTAACCGTTGGATGTTGGCCACTTTCGGCTTCAATGGTAGATTCTTGGCCACTCCTAGGGTGAGCGGCCAGAAAACTTTATGCTTATTAATATAATTTTTTGAATTTTAAGCAATTTAATTGATTTTTTTGGAGTTTTGAAGTGTAGTATTTGATTTTTTTGGATGCTTAGGTGCATTTTAGCCATTGTGCTTGTTCCCTTAGGCTTATCTTAGATTATCTTGCATTGTTTCTTATTTTATGCATTTATTAGTTTGTTAGTGCATTTGATTTAGACATATTTTGCACTCTTCTAGATTTTGTCTATATGGTATTGGGGCTCGAAGTTGCTTGTTGATATTTTGCCTAAGATGGATGACATGGACTAGGCCTGGCTTGATGCTCGTGAGCTCCAGTATGCCACTGGGCTTTTGATGATTATGTCGTATTAGGCCTACTTGACAACCCTGGCCCACAGGTGGGACTCTAGGACTAATACTTTCCACCTTCCTATCGGTGAGATGACCATTATGCCGAAGGATATCTACAGGATATTTAGGATCCCTTTTGATGGAGTGCCTATAGTTTCTTCCCCCACTAGTACCCAGGATACCACATTTGTGAGGGTCTTTGGGAGACATGTTGTTGTTGCCATTTGAGATACTCAGTCTGGTAGGATATCATTTGCTCGATGGTATCAAGAGAATGTTTTCTTCCTGTAGACATGTTGTGTTGTTGATGGTTATCTACAACATCCTTATCCCTAACTATTATGGAGTGAGGTTCCCATGGAACCTCTTAGCCATGATTTAAGACCTGATGGATAGTGCACAACCAATTATCTATTCTTAGAAGAGCACACTGCTAGCACAGTTCTATAATGAGTTGTACCGTATTTAGTACCATGGTCGGGCTAGTATTACCTATAGCTTGCTCCTCTAGATCTGGGGATGGGAGCATATTATGGTAGAACACCCAGCAGGACTGCCTGTGGAGATCACTACAGTGGATAATGATGCCTAGTGCTATGGATCCATGTGGCCTAGAGAGCTTGAGGAGTGCAAGAGCTAGCCTTTTGCAGGGGAGCTTTCCCATTACACAATATCCTTGACTAGTTTATAGGTGACTGGCATAATATGGAGGCCCTATCATGAGTGCCCTACTTGGGAGGACCAAACTAGTTTCATAGCTCAGACTCGATGTGACCGATGGGTTATCGACTGTAAGGATAGCATCAAAGAGTTCTATTACTCTAGAGTGCTCAGACAATTTGACATCTAGTAGGACATCCCTCTTGAGCCAGTTGTATATCATCATATTGTCATAGAGAGGAACCTTCCACCACCTTGAGTTACAACAATTTTAGAGGAGGATGACCCTCTTGCAGTTGATCCTGGTGTAGTTGATGCTGGAGTTACAAAGGTGTACACCCACTGGTGGGGTACGTGACTATGGCATGGTGGTGGCCGCCTGGGGTGATATTTGGATGAGGTAGAGGCTAAGGATCCTGATGGACACCAAGTGTGGGCTTGGATAAAGGCCTAGGGGTAGGCGGAGCTAGTAGGTGGAGGAGTAGGATGCAGAGGAGTAGGTTGCTCCTGAGGAGGAGGAGGAGCTAGCTCTTGAGGAGTAGGAGTCCCCTCTCCGGGCTCAGCTGCACCAGGTAGAGTTATAAGCTCCATTCATCATAGATCTAGATATAGTAGTGATATGCTACCATTGTTGCTCTTCAGCTACAGATTTCCCAACTTATTACCGAGTGAGATGCTTGCTCGGAGTCATATTGCGCCAACCTCTCCCATTGTGTAGGGACCTATAGGTTTAGATGCAAGGGCTAAGGTGAGATGATTACAAAGTATTATAGAGGATAATGAGGACCATATGGCATTAGATGCTGCCTACATTGTCTTTCTAAGGCTTTAGGTTCGGATTCTAGGCATAACTCCTCGAGAGAGGCCCACAACAAGGCTGATACAATATAGTATGCAGACCACATCAGGGCAGTATTTGGTCCATCCTAGCCATAGGACCAAGACACGTATAGAGAGGACTGCAGGGGCTAGCTCCCATCGTTCATACAGGGATAGAGCCGAGGGAAGAGGCAAGGCAGGGGGTATAGGCCCAACTTGATGGTTATTTGTACTGGCTTTATTTTTTAGTGTAAGGTCGGGTGACCTACACAATTGTAGCCCTTTGGCATTTTGTATACCTCCATGTACTATTTTGGACACACATATATATATGATATCTACATTTTGAGACTCATTATGTGTATTTATTATGTTCTTGTTTATGTTTTTATGTTTATGTGATGCAATATGATTTTATGGTATATGATGTGATGTATGACATGCATTAGATGATAGATGTATGCTTAGATGCTTTGACCTAGATGCGTAGATGGACTACTTATGATGTATGCAGATGTGGATGCAGTGTTTATTGTTAAATGCCTGTTTTATTTTGATTTAGTTATATGCATCTAACACATGTTGTGATGATATGGCGAATGAAATGTGAATAATGCATTATGATGATGATTTAATGTAAATGAACATGTATGCTTTAATCACTTAAAACATATGGTATGATATGAGATGAGTTTTGACAATCTAATGGATGACACCACAAAATGTATAACAACCATGAATAAATAATAACTCTCATAACAAGAATTAATTATTTATACATACAAGATGAGATGATGTGATATGTATGATTTTCTTTATGAGATTTATAGGTTAAAAGATATACCCAAAATACTCAGTGGCCATCTAAATGTCATTGCTAACACTCATCCAGTATCTGTCCATATTTCATGTATATCATTTAGCGAACAAGACCTCCTAAAGAAGTTTGATGATGTGATTTGTTGCTATTAGAGGATTGTTGATGTTTTCCATGAGACTCAAACACTCTAGTTGGTCTATCAAAAGTTGTATACTGATCATACAGAGCTTCTGAAAGATAAATTTTTTGTTATGAAGACCTAGATACTCATTATCCTTGTGTGTGCAAATGAATATATTAGATAAAACATAAGCATACCCCAGTTCCAAGGTGGGATTCATTTAGCCCATTGTTGTATTGGGGATCCTCAAATGTTCATCTTGATCCTAAGTTGGACTTAGTTGGATTAAACCACTAGGTGGTACAGGACACCTAAAGCTAGCTCATCCACATGCAAACATTGGTCTGTACAGAAGCAAGATGCTAATGTGGTAGACATATCATCATGCGTAAGGATACCGCCATTGCCAAGTTGGCTTGATGCCACCAAACTTGTAATGAGGATCACCTTAAGGTTCGTCAAATGCTAAGAATTCTAGGGATTCAAGTTCAACACTCCCTTATTTTCTTCATATTTATTTGGGATACTTGCTCATGTTTAGTGATGAAAATCACTGTTTATTTTAAATTTTTGTTTTTCTTTTGAGCAAGGGATTTATGTTGTGATGACAATCACTTTTTATTTTGTTTTTGAATTTTGCTTTGTTCAGGATTTTTGCTTGTTTTGATTAAAGCAAGGGATTTATTTGGGTAGGGGGTAGTCTTGTCCTTTTGTCAATTCTCAACATTTTTCGAACTGGTCGCATAGGGGGATGAGCAAGATAAAATTTTCACCTTAGGATACCTAGTACCATTTTGCAACATTCATCTTTCCCTTGTACCAACTAAGATTTTAGTGTTTTGATTAGTGATGGGATTCTAAAATATACCAAGTTCTATCAAAACTAAACTTTACCTATCAAAAGAAAAGATAACTTTCTACCAAGTTTGATAAAACCACTAGGTATGGCTGAGTGACCAAAAAAATCTAGTATATTCCTCATAGCAATAGGAGGAGTTGTGTTGAAAAACACAGTTACACACATGGGTTATGGATGATGGTGGATTTTGAAAATGCATGATCGATGTACAAACATGGTGTCATTTGTAAGATTGTAAACACACATGTATCTAAATGTGAATGCAATGGATGCAACATGCCTAATGCAATGCAACTATATGGATGTAAGTGCGAATGCTATGCAAATGTTTTTGTATTTTTTATGCTTTCAATTGTTTTTGAATTTTTGTTTATTCTGAATGTTTTTGAATTTTTGTTGACTTGGGTCTTGACCAAAGGGCTTTAAGATGCCTTTGGAGCCTTTTGTGATTTGACCAAAGGGCTTTAAGATGCCTTTGGAGCATTTTGTGATTTGACCAAAGGGCTTTAAGATGCCTTTGGAGCCTTTTTGTGATTTGACCAAAGGGCTTCAAGATGCCTTTGGAGCCTTTTGTGATTTGACAAAAGGGCTTTAAGATGCCTTTGGAGCCTTTTGTGATTTGACCAAAGGGCTTTTAATATGCCTTTGGAGCCTTTTGCTTTTGACGTTTTCTATTGTTTTTGAGTTTTTATTTTTATTTTTTATTTTGAATGTTTTTTAATTTTGTTGTTTTTATGTGTGAAACGCCTTTAGATGAATGATGTTGAGAGGCTCTGGCTCCTCAACACCTTCCAGTGATGTTAGGTGATATGCCCTAGGTCTAATATTCTCAGAGATGATATACGGACCTATCCAATTAGCCACAAATTTGTCTCGTAGGTGCGGGGCCATATTCGAGTTCTATTGGTTCTCTTTGAGCACAAGATCCCCAACCTTAAAGTCTCTTAGGTGGAATCTAGTATTGTAAGCTCATGTTAGATGATCTTGGTAAACATGAAGATGCTCAAGAGCATTAATGCGATGTTCATCCAGAAGTGTCAGTTGATCCAGGTGAGCTTGTTGCGTAGTGTCATCATTGATGAACTCTTTCAATGCGACGTGCAATGTTGGAATTTCCAAATCTAAGGGCATAATGGCCTCAGCACCATATACAAGCAAAAATGATGTTGCCCCAATGGGTGTCCATATGCTAGTCCTATAAGCCCATAATGCCAAGGGTAATTGCAGATGCCAATCCTTGTGATTTTCTTTCACCGTCTTCTTTAAGATGGCTACTATTGTCTTGTTTGAGGCTTATACTTTCCCATTTGCCTATGGATAGTATGGTGTCATAAAACTATGTTGAATGTTGTATTTGGATGTTAAATCTCACACATTTTTGTTTTTGAATGATGGACCATTATCCGAGATTATTTTGAAGGGTACCCCAAAGCAATAGATGATATTGTGGAGTATGAACTCTGCAATCCAAGGACCAATTGTCGATGTCAGGGGGACCACTTCCACCCACTTGGTGAAGTACTCAGTAGCCGTTAAGATAAATGTGTGTCGGCATGAGGATGAGGGAGAAATATTTTTGATTAGATCAAAACCCCATTGAGAAAATGGCCAAGCTTCTTGAATGGGTTGTAAGGCCAGAGATGGTAGGTGCATCAGATTCACATGATGTTGAAATTTAACACATTTTCTAACATACTCGTAGCAATCCTTCTCCATGGTGGGCTAGTAATAACCCATTCGAAGGATACGCTTGACAATGGCCATGTCATTGAAGTGGCCATCGCATGTACCATTATGAGCTTACAAAATCACCCAAGCTAATTCTTGGGGCTCTAAGAAATGAAGGAGGACTCCCTCATAGCTTCGACGATACAATATACCTCCTAGAAAGACATATCTTGTAGATTTTTGTTTGAATGCTTGTTCTTTAGGCATGCGATAGTCCTTGTGGGATAATTTCAAGTCTCAGGAAGTCTTGTAACTAGGAAAGCCAATCCTGATAAGCTACATTCTCAACTGATAAGATGACTTGCTTCTACTATGATTCAATGCTCATAAATGTATATTGAGAAACAACCTTGTGGTGAATAGTGGTACCATTCCCCATAGGACCTTGAGAGATCAAGGACCCCCAAGGCACCTTCTGTAAAAAGTCTCTAGCTTTACAGAACCAATCATGGTCTGGTTCTATATGAATCATGTTGATTGATTCTTTGTTATCAAAAGCCTCACGTTGTATCACTGAGTGCGAGAGCATTTTCACATGAATGGTAGTGAAATCAGTAGATGGATTCTAAGGGATCAAGGATCCTAGAGATGCCATGGTGTCTACAAATATGTTTGATGTATAAGGGATTACCTCGATGTCATACCACTCTAGTTGGGCTAGATATGTGTCAACAAGCTCCTTGTAAGCTTTCAATATTGGATCCCGACATTGAAATAGTCCTTTGACTTGGTTGACTATGAGTAGGGAGTCACCAAAGATGTTTAGCCTCTTGATTTTCATGGCGATGGCTATTTGGAGACCCAAGATTAAGGCCTCATATTTGGTGTTGTTATTTGTGCAAGGGAAGTCCAGCTTGAATGACAAGGGCATTGGAGCACCTTGTGGCATGAAAAAGATAATCCCTGCACCACCTCCTTGCTCACACTTTGAACCATCGAAGAATAGAGTCATGTTAGCTTTATTTTTTAGTTCTTCGGGTTTGGGTGCTTATTATAATGCAAATACTGCATCATCAGGAAGCTCTATGGTGAGGGGCCTACTATTCTAAAGAGGCACCTCATCTAGTTTATCAACTATGACTTATCCCTTGATGGAATTTTGGCTTATGAATATCAAGTCAAATTCCATCAATAGCATGATCCACTTTGCAGTACGTGTATTATGATATGTCTTGCTCATCATATACTACAAAGGATTTTGTTTGGATATTACATATGTCGTATGGCTCAACATGTAGTGGCACAATTTCTTGGTTGCAAAGACCACTACTAGGCACAACTTTTCTACGTATGCATATCCAATTTCATAGCTCACCAAGGTGTGGCTAATGTAATATATCATTTGTTCCTTGTCTTGTGTATTATTTTGAGCCAACATGGTGCCCAAAGCAAAATTGGTAGCGAATATATATAACAAAAATGGCACGTATGGCCTTGGTGGAGCTAAAATTGGTGGCATTGCTAGGTACTTCTTGATTTTAGCAAAGGCTTGTTGACATTATTCATCCCACTAGAATGGGACCCCTTTGTGTAGCAATCAATTCATGGGTCAACATTTATCCAATAGCTATGCGATAAATTATTTTATGGATGCTACTTTGCCTTGTAGGTTTCTCATCCCTTTGATGTTTGTGGGTTGGGCCATTTCCAGGATAGCCTTTACCTTTGTCGGGTCTACTTCGATGCCTCATTTAGAAATGATGAATCCCAAGATTTTTCCCTAAAGTTATACCAAAAATACATTTCTTAGGATTCAACCTGACATTGTGCTCAATAAAGCAATCAAATACCTTTGTGAGGGTCTCAACATACTCTTCATGTAGTAATGACTTGGCTAGTAAGTCATCGATATAGTCTTCCAAGATCTAATGCATGTAGTCATGGAAAATGTATGTCATAGCTCACTGATATGTGGCACCAATATTTTTAAGGCTGAATGGCATCACTTTGTAATAGAATATCCCCCATGGAGTGGTGAATGCAGTTTTATGTTGGTCTTCGGGTTTAATATGAATTTGATTGTAACCAAAAAAACCATCCATTAGGGAGAGCATCTCATGACCTACAGTTGCATCTACAAGAGCATCTATGTTTGGCAATAGAGAATGAATCCTTTGGTGTTTCCTTATTGAGATCTCTAAAATCCATGCAAATGTGGATTCTTCCATCAGGTTTTTCTATGGGCACCATGTTTGATACCCATTCTGGATAGTCGATGGGAACAATAAAGACTACATCCAATAATGTTTACAACTCATTCTTTATCATGAAGGTGATAGTTGAATGCATCTTTCTAAGATTTTGCTTGATTAGTTTCTTTGTGGGATCTAGTGAAAGGTTGTGAACAACCAATTTTGGATCTAGGCCTGACATGTCTTTGTAGGTCCAAGCAAAGATATTTGGTCTCTCTTGCAATAGAGGGATTATGATGGCATGTTATTATGGAGATAAGATTTCTCTAAACTTGAATTTCTTTGGTTGAGAGGGATCATCATTGATGTCCACCTTGAAAGTCTCCTCTATTGCCATATGCTACCCCTCCTCAAGCTGGTGAGGAGTGGGGATTAAATGGATGTCATCTTATAGATTTATAGGCCTTACTAACTCAGGGTCCAGACTAGTATGATAGACATCATGCACGTAGCCTAGTTCAAAATGGAATGGTTGCAACATCTCTTCATTAGGGAAGAAATATTCAAGCTCTAGGGGTGATTTAGCGTGATCCCAATCAATAGCATCTAAGTTAAGACACAATGGTTTTGAGGGATATGTTGGGTTATGGAGTGAAGTGGTTAAATCAATGAAGATCATGTAATGGATGGGATGACATCTCCAGGACCACGTAGGTGAATCTATGTATCAATGGATATCCCTCCATACTTGCAATGAGGCTTGAGAGACATAGGTATCTTAGGATCTGATCTATGAATGAATGATAAAATGGGTTCATTAGGCAATATCATCCGTCTAAATGTTGGTAGATCTGGGTTGACCATACAATGAATGGCATATAGGTTTATTGGTCTCCATAGGAAGTAAATATTAGGATATATGGCATGGAGCACCGCTTCCCTTTCCACAGGTAGATCAAGAGGATGCAATTGTTGAGGCCTGAGATAAGCCATATCAGTCTCATCCTCAAATTCATCATCTCTTATGAAATTTTTTTAGCATTTGTCTCTAGCCCCAAGGTACAATGCTCATATCTTGGTCCAAGATAGGCCATCTCAGTTTTATCTTTATAATCGTCATCACTTATGAAGAATACATTGGCGTTAACCTTCAACCTTACAATAAGGTGAACATGTTTGGACCCTAGGTAGGCCCTCTCTATTGAGTCCTCTGACTCATAGCTACTTTCATTTGAAATGTATCGACTATCTACACTACTCGACCAAGTGAGGTTTTGCACATATTGTGGACCATGGTAGGCCAAATCTATTTCCTCTTCATCCTCACTTGATATGTACTCATATTCCTCATGCTCATAGCCATGAGTTGGCTCATATTCCCATAGGATGATCCCTGATGGGTGTACTTCAAGAGAGGATTCAGGATGATACTCATTGGGTGGCTCAATATTGACCATGGCTACACATTCATCACCCTAGAAGTTTCTATGAGGGGGTTGATAGGGGTTCCAACCAATCTATTTCCTACATCCAAAACTTATCCTATCTAGAGATGCTGCTAGCAAATCATCATTGCTCTAGATGTAATAGCCAAGCCCAAATCTATCAGTTGGTAGCTGATAGTGCAGCTAAAATGGTAGTCGTCACCCCTACTCGTATATACCTAAGTCGTAGCCATGCCAATGGCAGCGCTCAAAGTATCTTAGTGCAAACTCAAGATTTGATAAGTAGTGAACATTCATGGTGAATGGTTCATCCTCATCCCTTTCAAGTTTAGGAGCACTATGGGCATAATCTAAACTAGCATATATAAAATTAGTTTGGTTGGGTGGAACCCCTAAGGGAACCACCATCCCTATTGGCAGATTTGGGACTCTTGGTCATCCCATGTCTTGCATAGACTCAATAATTGGCGTGAATGTCATGTTATGTACAATATATTCACCCAAAACTATGTTGGCTAGGTGAACTATCACCTATGGTGCAGATGATATCATTGATGATGTAGGCAAGGTAGGTTGAGGCACCTCCTCGACTATATCTTGGGGATATTTCTCCTCCATGGGGGTCAAAACTCCTACAACTGCTATGGTTGGTAGTTTATTGGGTCCTTCTTGCACTAAGGGTGCTTTCATCTTCTAAGTATTTCTTGGTTTGGATGTTGAAGGCTTCTCAGAAATGCCAGTAGCTTTGGATGTAGGAGGTGGTCCATCATGGATGGGTCACCTCGTACTAATTTTCTTTTGCTTCCTGGCTGCATGGTTGGGGATGAAGGCCTTATGTATAAGTGTGTTGATGGAAGGACAAATTCTCTCTAACAAGTGGACCTAATGTACATACTTAAATAGCTCTTCATCTGATGGAACCACATGGACTTGTCCCTCATGCACATACTTGATGCATTGGTGCAATATTGAGGGTACGTATTTCATGTCCCTTATCTAGGGATGCCCTAAGAGGATGTTATATTGCATCACTCCTTCCAACATGTGACACATCATGGGGATGGTCTTATGTCCTACCTTTATGGGTAGTATAACTGTACCCACTATGGAGCACAACGCATCATTAAAAGCCCTTAATGTGTATGCAGTCAGGACAATGTTGGACTTAGGGATCTTCAAATACCCTATAGCCTTGGTAGTAATAATTTTGATCGATGAGCTTGTGTCGACTAAAACCCACTTGAATGGTATGTCATTGATAGATGCAATGATGTGCAGAGGTGGGTCTGCTATAGTAGTTGGCACTTCTTTTATTTTGTGATCATAAAAATGGATCATAGGCTCTTGGTATTGTTGCACCTACCCCACAAAATGTGTGAACGCATCTAGGTTCTGGGTCTGGAGCTCTATTGATCTCAATATCTCCATAAAAGTCTCCCTATGCTTAGGAGACTATTGTATGAGCTCATAAATGGACAACTTAGCCAGAGTCATTTGTAAATTCTGTTCTAGTCTACTCTGAACTATCACTATAGGCTACACTAGTGGACATGGAGGATTGTTCTACACCTATCTTTATCGAGGTGCAACTGGGATATTAATGGGATTCGTGGGAGGCTACGGTTGGCCGTATCACCGAATCCTAGTTTCCACATTAACTATCTCAACCATTCTAATGCATACCTAAATGGGTGGCTCCACTTAGACTTGGTTGACCTAGGTGCCCTGATCTCTAGGGACCTCATGGTTTGGTAATGGGTTCCTAAATATACCCATATCTCGATTTTTGAGAGCTAGCAGGTTGTCAACTTTTAGCTCTCCCTTTTTAATCATGTTTTGCACAACATTCTTGAACCTGATTCATTTTTCAATGTCATGCCCCTACCTCATGTGATATGGTTAGTATTGGTCTTCCCTATACCCTCTTGGCTTGGGACGGTTAGGGTCAAGAGTATGCACATTAGGAAATCTTATCCTTTGTGCCTAGTTCAACTGATTAAATATTTATTGCATTGATTCATTTAGAGGCATGTAATACTGAGGTGGTCGATGCTCCCTATTTTGGCCCTAGTTGTGCTTAGGTTTGTAGTTGGTAAATGGGGGAGAGCTTAATAATTCTACAATTTTTGGTCATTACCTCCCTTGTGTGTGCTTAATACAACCTGATTCACTTGAGCAGGCTTAGCCTACTTCTATTTATTCTTATCATTCTAATTTTTCTTGCTTCACTCCTTGTTGTGAAGCTTGAGGTCTCCTTCATCGACCTTTATGTACTCAATGAGCTTGGCTTTAGCCAAGGTTTATTTGAATGAATCATACGACTACAGTTGTAATAACAACGAGATGTGTTTTGAGCAACTCTTTGTGAACATTCAAACAAGTTCTTCTATGGGAACAGAGAAAGATAATTTTGCCATGATTTTTCTCCACCTATTCCCATAATCCATTATTGGCTCATCATTGTATTGTTTCAGGTTAGCCAGATCGGATAGATTCACCTTCTTCTTGGCATTGAAGGAGAAGCATTCTAGAAAGGCATTTACCAATTGCTCAAAACTGGTGATGCTATGCTTAGGCAGCTAGTTGAACCATTGAGTCATTGTGCCCGAGAATGTCATGATAAATATTCTAAGCATCAAGGAATATTTTTTGTCAAGATGGAAGCATGCATTCATGACGTTTGTGACATGTTCTTGCACATCTTCCTCTCCCTTAAACTTATCTAACCTAGGCATCTCAAAGTGCCTAGGATATGCGAGACTCGAGATTGAGGGGCATAGAGGTTGGTTGTGTATCTTGCTCAATGTTGGCTTTTGTCCACCTGTGTCTTGCTTCTTGAGAGACTTGACTCTCTCAATGAGTGTTTAGTATACCTTTGAGGAGATAATATCATGCTCCTAAAGGTTTACTCATGATGGCAATGGAGGTATTCTTGTGTTTGCCCTATTTGGGTGTTTGTACTCATCCCCCATAACCATAGTTGGAGGTTTAGGGTATGTTTGTTCTTGATATTCCATCCTTATTTGGTCCTCATTGAATTATGTTTGCTCAAGGTCTAGGTATTTTTAATGTTGTGGAGCATGGTGAGCATGCCCATTTCTTTGTATAGCAACTCTCTCCTATTGAGAATTGGCATGCCTTTCATGTTGATACCTCTCACTAACTATGTGTGCATCTTCTTGAGCTAGCCTATCTGCTAGCTCCTCATGATCAACTCTTTCTTCTCTCAAGCATTACTCTTGTAGGTGTAGGCACATTTTCCTACGCTCTTCTTGCTCAAGATCTTCCATGTGCTCTCGCTCAATGCGTAGCTCTTCTTCCAACCTACGTATGCGATTAGAACGACCTGCTACTAAAGGCTCATATTTTTCAAACTCCATGCAAGGAGTCCTAATGTTGGGGCCCCTTGGGGAGGCTCTTGTTGTGCTCTTTCCCCTGTCTACTAGGGTGACTTGCTCTATGTACTATGTTATGGGTTGAGTATCCCACATGATCATAAATTAGTGTATGTGTTGTGGGGTCACTTTGAGGCTTCCCCTGGTTCATTGGTGTATCTAGTAGTGATGCTACGTAAACTTCCTAAAGTAGAACATGTGGTAGTAATGCTTCTTGGAGCTGGTCTCAGGGGAAACCGATCCAACTTGTCTAGCTATCTAGTTCTCCATGGTTGATCCCATGGAGTGCCATTAACACCAATGAGGTTGTGATCTAGAGGTATCCTATCATATTTTGAGAGGTTATAGGATGTCCTTGGTCTATGATTTGACATAGGCCTGTTATCTTACCCCTCAGTGGGCTGATCTATCCTGACTATATCATGTGAGGTTTGGGGTCTTGTAACCCCTGCATGCCTATGTGATGATGGAGACCTTGATGCCTCCTCATGCCAACGTGATGATGGAGGCATTGAAGCCTCCACATGTCAGTGTGCAGAGGGAGTTTGTGATGCCTCCGCTTGTCTATGCGATGAGGAAGACCTTGAGGCCTCCTCGTATCTATGTGATGAAGGAGGTCGTGATGCCTTCGTGTGTCTAAATTATGAGAGGTGCCATGAGGACTCCTCATTCCTGTGTGATGAGGGGGGCCTTGAGGCCTCCTCATGTCTATGTGATGAAGAACCAGGATGTGGCTCTCTTGTTGGGGTTTCTCAAGGAGTCCCCCCAAGGGTTGAATTATCACCCCTAAGACTTGCCAAACTCCATCCGATGAAACTGTGGGTGGGCGGTTCAATTCTAGTGTGATTGTGAGTGTGAGGAGCATTAGTTTCCCCCTCGATGTTGGACCGAGGGTGGTTGCTCCATGTGTATACCATGATGATTATGAGTTATCTTCTTAATTATATTCCAAATCATGCAAACAAAGCAAGCAAATGTTTATCTTGTTTAAGGATTTAATGTGTTCCCTAAACTATTTTGTGTGTTTTGGTGCATTGAATAAGTAAGGTAACTCTCATCGTGTTTCATTCTTGTTGGATGGTATACTCATATGTTTAAAGGTTTTCACCTATATACTCACACAAGCTGATGCGTTGTCGTTATACACATCATTAATTCTCAATGAATTTTTCAATCCAGGGCTGTGTACAAGGCTATCTACGAAAGAAGGGGTAAACGGGGTTATAAATTAGGTCAATCTAGAGCAACAGGTCTTACTGGTGAAACTGATTGTGTGGGGTTTTAGGACATTTCTATCTCTAAATTACATGAATTAAACCTTAATCTAAGTTACAAAATTGGAAACTAATCATTAACTGCAGAAATGAAGTCCTAATTACAATTACAGAATGAGACCTAATTATGTTGCAAAAATAACAATTATAATTGAAAGTCTGATTCTAATTGCAGAAAGGAAATCTATTTACTTTTGTAGCAATGAAAATCTACTTCTAACATGGAAATGAAACTGTCAAGGCTCAGTAATGTAAGGTTGTCAATCTTCTATGCAGGGGTTTGACAGCAAAACATAAAATGCAGGAAATTACAGAAAATAGAAAATTCTGGAAATGAAAGTCTGCAATAAATTGAAAGGTTTTCTGAAAGTTGGCATTACAACCAAATCATTAATCACAAAACATAAAATAATCTAAGATTGCAAATATCATTAGTTGTTTACAAAGGAATGAAAGGAAAAGTTCTACAACTCATTCTCATCGCAAAGAAAATCGAATAAAAACTTGTTGTTAGTCCTCCTCCTAGGTCTGGAAGTGGCCAGCCTCTTTGTCCAGAAGAAGGTATGAGTTTCTCTCTCTCTAGATCCTACTCACACTCATTTACAAGCAATATGAAATAGAAACAATATACTTTTATTGATTCAGAAACATGATTACAATAACACTGCTGAAAATTATTACAGGACTGTAACAGTCACTTTCTGATTATCACCTATTACTGATTTCTCTATCTTCTATTCCCCTTAATATCTCTATTTTCTACTTCTCTACTTCCTACTAGCTCAACCTGAACGGGAGCCCTATTTATAGATGTCCTAAGATTTACTAACAAGTTGAGAATATCTCAAAAAGATCTAATCCTATTATGCTGTAGCAATTCCTGGTTTTTATCCTAGAAGATCACACTTTGATATTTCCATAAATGGTGGCTTTGGTCGTCAAGGACGGCAAAGTCAGATCTAAGATATTTCCCTTTACCCTTTTCAATCTTTATTTTCCTTTTTCCAGTGTTAGAATTTTGTCAATAAGTCAAAAAGCACATTTTGTTTTCATTCCGAAGATAGGTGGCTCATTTCAAAGATACTGCAGTTCTCATTTCGAAGATCCGCTCATTTCGAAGACACTACAGTTCTCATTCTGAATATCTGCTCATTTCGAAGACACTACAGTTTTCATTTTGAAGATTCATTCATTTCGAAGATACTACAGTTCTCATTCTGAAGATCCGCTCATTTCGAAGACACTATGTTTTCTCATTTCGAAGATATCTGTTCATTTTGAAGAGACTTCGAAATGAACAAATGTGGGCTCCTTAAATGATTTTCTATGGATTTTTCATGTGGGTTACTTCTCAGGATCAGATTCCAATGGTCTTCATCTCTTCCCACATGTGAATTCCATGCCTTGCCATTCATTGGCAGCTGGCTAGAATTTACATGGGAAAACACGCTTTTATC
The DNA here is from genome assembly GCA_028583015.1 of Wollemia nobilis. Classification (NCBI taxonomy): domain Eukaryota; kingdom Viridiplantae; phylum Streptophyta; class Pinopsida; order Araucariales; family Araucariaceae; genus Wollemia; species Wollemia nobilis. Next base: position 5,192,880 of record JAQPPZ010016858.1, on the reverse strand, counting down.
GCACAATAACAGCTTTTCTTGAACTATTGCCAGATTTAGGTAAAATGAATGTTTGAGACATATCAAAACATGATTAGTGAAATTTTGTTATTAATCTAAGCATATCTCATTTTAGCAAGTCATAACAAAACAACATAAAACTTATACAAAAAGCTGTAAAAATTGGAATATAGTATTTCAGATACATTCATCATGCAAATAGTTAATACACAACATATTTAATTAACTTAACTAGCATATTAGATTAAACATAAGATTTTATAGGCAATTTCAGTGTTCAAAACATGTTATGATTGAGGCATTTTCAGGCCTCATCACAAGCCATGTATGGTAGTGAAGTCCATACTTGACAAGGTAGCGTAGGTACTACCAACCCTAACCCAACATGTCGTGCATAGTGATACACCCCTAAAAGAGGAATGCATTCTATTTTGCATGATATGGACGGTTCTTGGGTCAGCCTTGGCCACGAATGAGTCCTGATGATACTCTTATGAGCCAAATAAGTGGTAATGACCTCCACTGTTGGTCTCAATCAATGGGTTGGATGTGAGAGCCCAATGCCGTTGATGTTTAGGATGAAACGTGAGGTGTGTGTGGGTTCTTTTTAAACTTGCATGTAAAAAAATACATCACCAAGAAAGCATGATATTTCCTATATGCCTAAGATAAATGACGTTTTTATTTTAGAAAGATGTATGTATTCAACTTATATGAACTTCAAAGAATGCATTCTAAGTCATGATTTATTGGCCACTGGTTGGGTTGCATGCAAGCACACTAAATACATAGAGGTATAACACACTGGAGACTAGGGCAGACCTTACAAGTAGAGGCTCGTTGTTCCTAGAAGAGCCTAGAGGAAACTAAAGAAAACCTTAAGAAACATTCAATGCACTTTATTTTTCATTTTCCTTTGCAATTTCCTGATTAAACTATGATTTTGCTTGCTATTTATGGAAATAAAAGTTGCATATAGAAACACAAAGAAAACAAAGGATGCAGCCAACCTCAAATCCTACTCTGATAATGGAAATTTTGCCCTCTACTGCACTTTGCTTCTGGCCACTATTGACCAGAGCGGATGATTCTGGCCATTGACTGCATAAGTGGCTAAGATCATATGGTTGCTATCGACCAGAGCAACCAAGATCTAGGGGTCACTATCGATCAGAGCGACCACACATGCACATAGAAAAATCCATGATTATTAATAAATTGAATGAAAAATAAAATTTAGTGGGGGTCCCATCGTGATCACCATTTGTGCAATCCCAGGAGGTGTGCACCACACTGACCCTTACTTGCAATATTTTTATATCAAATAAAAAGCACACAAGCACATATAACTTGGAAATACCAAGAAATGAGAGATTATTTTATTAATGCTTATGGATCTCAGTTATATGTATGTCCCTCTGAGGGATACTATTTTTGATACAAAATATTACAAAATGGGGCAACGATGGATGCATCCCTCGTAAGGGGATGATGCACCTTCGCAAGCCTCCCAATATCACACACAAAACTGTTCGAAGGCTTACAGATGCCTCACTCTCCTGATCTCATCTAGAAGAAAACTTGCACTCTGGATGCTCTAAAAATGATCCTGAAAATCTATATCTGTGGGCATGAAAACAACAAAGCACAATCAATAGTCTAGGCTACTTTCTCGGATGAGGCTGTTAGTATCAAATCTAGCCATTAAGACAAATAAACATAATATGACTGACTATAATAAACCCACTGAAAACTGCATGTATATCTACGAAGACAATATTGTGAAATGCATAAAATGGATCTGATCTATGCTAGAAATAAATATAGAAACATAAAGTAAATGGATCTAAAGCTAAAACAAAGAAAATAGTGTCTAAACCCTAGGTTATGCCTACGGGCCATTGTCCAGGATAGTGGTCGTTAAATGAACCTTTCTCCTCGAGCTCCAAGGGTTGTAGCACTAGGTTCTCTACTCCAATTGATGTTTAAGGATTATCGAATGTGTCATATACACATAATGGTTATGGTGAATAATAGTTCTAAATAACGGATGTGTAGTCTCTCCTCAGATGGATAGTGCTTCATTGCTCCTCAATGATGCATAGGTTGACTCTCCAAACTAACAGGGCTTCGTTGCATAAACTAAAAATTATCGATATATTTTTCTTTGCTTGGGAGAGTCCGTATGTAGACTTCCCTATTTATTGGATTTGAGTTTGGAACTCAGCTTCCTAGAGAAACCAAAATCCAAACTTACATGTAACTGATCATCTCGGGTGGGGAGCATCAGTCATGATTCTGCATTGGAGGGGCAGTTAGGAGGAACTCTGAGAGTTCCATGCCAAAATCTACCCAAAAAAAATGCAAGACACAATCATACTGCATGATCTGGGCCTGTATTCACGACCAGATTGTGCATGGTGCTATACGCTATCAGGTTCAACGGCTAGGTGTGGCCATTGTAGTCTTCAGAGGCCAGATGTGGTGGCTGCTCTTCCTAAGAGTGGCCAAGCCTGGATAGGCTAGATCTGCCATGTTTGAGTGGTTAGGACCACTTATAACTCTTGGAAAGGTCTAATATGACTCATATGGTCTTCTAATATTTCCATATGGACAGTCTCCTAAACATGATGCATTTTAGGTATCTACAAGTAGCATTCTTATTGTTATACAATGCCCACACTTTTGTCTTAATGTGTGCTCTTATCGACAACTTGCTGACTATAGTTATACTTCTCATCCATGTGCTAGGTAACCTTCTAGACAATAAATCATGTTAGAAACTATTTTTGGTATAAACTTTATCTCAATTGCATGATGTGATCCTCTAATTTACACAAGTTCATCTTCAACACCATATTCTTCAAATTCATATGCATTACTCAAACTTATAAATGGATGTTAGATGTCCTATATCAATTCTAAGCATGCTTCATCTTAGGTTTAAATGCAATTGATGTCGTTACACTACTCTCACTTGCATTTATACCAATGTCCATGTTCTTTGATAAATTCTCCTCTAGCGTTGGTTGTACATCTTCCTGAAACATCTTCAACATCTAAACAATTGTTGCTCTTCTTCACATCTTGATTGGAAAATATTTTAGCCCTTAACAAGAATACACATCTTCTCTTATCCTTTATCCATGTCTGTGGCATGCAAGTCTTTGAACAACCTCCTTTTGAAATCTTCAATCTTGTGCACAAAATTTTTTCTTGTTCTCACTCTTCACGTAAAGGATTGTTCTAAACTTTGAATTCTAATAATCTCTCCAATGCCTCTTTTATCAAATTTCTTATTCCATATCTAGTAGAAACCTTTTTCTTTGCACAAACATTGAACACCCTTTATCTCCTTCTCAAATTGGCTAGGGAGGTCTTCAACTTGGTCGTTGCTCCAATAGGTATTTAATTTCTTGCACAAACAAGTCTTCAACCTTCTTTAAATTCCATGAGGTATTCTTCATTCTTCAACTCCCGTGATCATGAACTCCCTCATCTCTAGAATAGTGTGGAAATAACTCACTTTGATATGGAATATACAAAAATGAAGCTGATTATTCATTAGGTGCAATAGAATATATAATATTACAATAGAATAATGTAGGTTACAATGGTTGTAATAATTTGCCAAACATGGCCAACCACTGTAACTAACAGATAAAAATATGCTAAACATGGATGTCAACTAAATTGTAGAAGATAAAGGACAACTCTAACAGTCTAACTGAACATCCTAACAAATAACAAACCTATTTCCAACATGGGTATACTATGCCTCACATAAATACAAAGTGCAAGAAATAGGAAATAATAATAAAATAATAACTTAGGCTTATAATTAAGCCTAAGGTACAATCATATCCTCAACACTCCTCCCAACCATAGAAGCATTGGACCCCAATGCTCTCAACAAATATGGAAATTCATGAGCCATATGATGGTGAGGAATCCAACAAGCCATATGTGGAAAGTGACCACAATGGATGACAAGGTAAGAAGTGGAAGAACCCTATCAAGTGTGATGAATCTTCATATTGAAAACTCTATCTGTAGTGAGCAAAAACTGACGATTAGGTACTACTACTACTGTAGGGATGATAACAAGTTTAGGTGCCAAAGGAGGATCCTGATATGCTGTCTCTAGAAAATATCACTTATTTAAAGGATACCAAGCTCTATCTCCAACCTAAGATGAGTGAGGACTGTGATGCTTGCACATCACTCGCTGCTGCTCTTGCTGAGTCTTCTACAAGTCCTGTGTTATCTTGCCTTGAAGGCTCTACTGGTGCTAATGAAATAAGTGACCTTAAATTCCTCCTCTGTATGTGCAATGGTGGAAGAGAGCAAATACAAAGGTAACTTCTATGGAGTAAGTGGTTGTGTGTTCTTAGGTGTACCCAAAATGATGCCAATAGAATAATTGGTATATTTATCATGAGTGAGAGTGATGGGTTCCTTAACCACGAACTCTTGTGATTGTTCATCTTGTGTAGGTGAAGCTTCTTCTTTATCATGCATCTTTGATGGTGCTTGTTATTTCTCTTGTGTGGGACTTATGCAAGTAGGAGCTAAAATAAGTGCTTGAATTAATGGCTTACAAACTTACCTACAACTTAGCATCAAATTTTATGTGGGTGTAGTGCTTTGTATCAAATATGTTTTATCATGCAAATCCAAGGTGTATGTGTTCTTTTTAGACTGATACACTACATTCCTATCAAATTTATATGGTTTACCAAGAAATAGTCCATAACAATCCATCTTAATGACATTGCATCTTACTTTGTTCACAAAATTATCACCAAAATTAAAATATATGGTATAAGTGTGTGTGATGTTATATGTGAAGCCTACATACTTCCACCCAAGTGCATAGGATTGATGAAGTGGCTTTGTGGGAAGTTTCAACTTCTTGACAACGGACCTTGCGATGATATTCTTCTATGAGTCATTATCTATAATACAATCCACATAAAAATCATGCGTAAGATGGGTTCCAGTGAAAAACAAATGGTCATGACCCACTTGTGCCAAAATATTCATCATGAGGGTAACTTTGTTTAGTTTACCGTTTAAAGGAGGATATTCTTATTCTGTCTCTGTAGTCACAATGGGACCATATTGTGGTTCCTCATATGTAGGTTGTACAATTAAGGACTTCTTCTTCATTCTTTCAAAAGTAAAGCATTTAGACTTGATATGACCATACTTTTTACAAAATGATAATAAATTGTTGAAGGAAAATTATCTTTAGAGTGAGAAGAAGAATGTGCTTTGGGAGAAGTAGGAGAATAAGAATGAGGGGAATAATGAGAATTGTTCTTCACCTTTTGTTGATGTTGATTCACATCTTTGGAATTGTTGTTCTGTCGAAATATATAATAGGCACCAACTTTATTCTCTATGAGAATGACATGATTGAATGCCACATCCAAAGTGAGGAAATCATTGAACTTGATTTCCCCAAAAATTTGATCTTGCAATCCACACGTGAACTTGTTAATCAAATCCTCTTCTGAATATTTCACACCAAGAAGAACCCTTAGCCTTTTGAATTGGAAAATGTAGTCAACAATGGATATACTATAGGCTTACCTCAATCTATACAACTTGGTTTTGAGGTCACTTTGGTGATTTGGTGGAAAAAATATGTTTTCAAAATTTGAATCAATTATTTCCAAGTCATGACAACATTATTGTTGTCTTTCTACAATTAAAACATGTGTTAAGCCTGTTGACTGTGGCAAAGACAACTTGATCATCTTCAAAAATTTAGCATAGGTGAACCAGGTTTGCATATATAAAATCTATGTAGACAAGACATCAGGATCTCTTGATCCATCATACAATTTGACCTCATATTTTTGCTTTGTTGGCATGGTTGTGATGAATTTTGATATCACTAGGAGTCAATTAAAAAACAATATCTTTCATCTTATCTGCCAAAATATCTACTACAACAGTAAGGTTTTCCATGTTTGTTTTGAGGTCGGTAGCCATTTGATTACATGTATATGCTAGACTAGGAGGATTCCAAAATGGTTGCAAGAACTATCTAGGCTCTTAGGAACAATTTGCAAGGTTTCCTAATGCACAATTTGCCTAGAAAAATTGCCTTCCAATTTACAAAAATGGGCTACTATAGTGCTTTTACAAAATTACATCAATTTTGTAATTACAAAAAAATTAGCACTAAAAATTTCAAAAATTAACACTAAAAAATAAAAAATTAGCCCTTCAAAATGCAAAAATTGACTTTGGAGGCAAAATAATTGGGTGAAATTTGCAAAAATATTTGCTGAATTTTGCAAAAATAAAATATTGCTCAAATTTGACCAAAAGTTACAAAAATCACCTTGTTAAAATTACAAAAATGTGAAAAATTCCCTTCTTTGCTGATGGTGCCAAAATTTGAATACAATTTTTTTTTAAATTTTGAATCCTGTGGCAAAGCTTGTTCTTGGTGGTAAAAATTTGGTATTTAGGTGATCAAGCCATAGGCCTAACAATCCACGACCAACCAAATAGTCAAATCTATCAATGGCCAAATTTGGAACCCTCACGAATAGATTTCAACCATTTTTCTAAGGTCAAAATCGTAGCAAACGGTCAAATTTTGCATAGTCAAAAAATGCTAAGTATTTGCCTGGTGGGAGGCCACAACTACCTTCTAGCTACGTGTGCGATTGAGTGAGAGTTCACCACCTCATTACTTGTGTAAAGGTGGCTTTAAAACTTTGCAAGCACCCCGCACAACACATGTGGGATAATTCCCCACTAAAAATGAAACAAAACAGCTCGCCTGAAATACACGATGATGCCAGGAAATTTCTCATCATCGAGATTTATATTTTGCCATTGAAAACCTATCGAAACTGATTTGCTTGCCACGCATCCACAACCAGCTGGACTTTTTAAAGATTCTAAACTAATTCACAAAATGCCGCGTGTCATGCACTGGTAGGGTGGATTTAGATTTTTGGAATCTGCTCCTCGCGTCTTGATTAGACAACTGAACCTTAGGGTTTATTTTTAATTTTCTCCTCACCATCTTCTACCACCTGCAAACCGCAATTCATTGACCGTATTTCATCGCCTACAAAACTCTCCAAACAATCGCCTACGATGAACCTGCATGCAAGATTATTTTTCACCGACTGTAATTCTCCACCTGCAAGAATCTTCTTCATCCCTGCCTGATTGTTGCATGAATCATTTTCTCTCTACAAGTGTCAATCACTTGTGCTATGTTTAACCTCGGCCCAATTGCACCTGTGACTTTCCCATAGGTCATCTTCAGTTTTCAAGATCGTCGATTGGAATGTTTGCGGCTTCGATTGTACCGGTGTAGGTAGGCAGTTGGGGTGGTGTCGGTTCGACACCTAGAAAAGGGTATTGGATGGCTGCTGCTCTTGTGTGGGTGGTTGAAATGACTCCAAAAGGAAAGTGAAGCGATGGAAGGAGGGGAGGGTAGTGCGGTGAAGAAGTAAGAAATTTGGAGGGATAAGGGGAGGGGGGCAGAAGGGTAACCATACCTCCTCCGACTGTATGTCGAACATGAGAAGTCGGATGTTAATGGCAGTGAGGTGGCATGAAATCAGTGTGCCCGATGTGCCTAATTTTTAGCCTTTAGGCTAAATTAAACTTTTAATATTAATAAAATATTAATATTAGAGTTTTTAATTTTCATGCAAAATAGCTTGAAATCATCCAATCTCATGCACAAAGTTAATTGGCTCAAATTTTTCTTTGGCAATGCTAGTGCTCTCTCGGTAAGGAGTGCAAATGGCTCATTTTGACCAAAAATTTAGCCTCAAACTTATGGAACTCACCTTCAAATATGCCCTAATTTCTTTGATCTTCAAAACATATGGATTCTTTAATTTTGTCTTACCTTCCTTAGGGCAAGTTTGGTTACCCTTTGACCTTTTTTAAGGATATTCGTTGCAGGGGTACATTCTACCCTCTACCACCTCTCGATCTTCACAAAAATGATGTTGTGTCTGGCCTCAAGACAATTTCACGCAAGCACCTACCTAGGATTTGACGTACTAGTTGTAAAACCCAACTAGACACCTAGCAATGGAGTGGCAACATGTAAGAAAAATTTGTATGGAAATAGGAAATAATAATAAAATAATAACTTATGATTATAATTAAGCCTAAGGTACAATCATATCCTCAAAACACTTTGATACCATATAATGGATCAAAAAAATACTAGACAAATTTTATTGATAAAAACATAAGTAACCCTAAAAGATTTTAACGATTGTTTTAAACAATTGTGTATCAAACACACATACACATATATGTTGTATAACTTCTTAATATACCTCTTAACTAATCTATACAATGATATAATACTTTTAATTATTTTCCATCAAAATTTTACTTTTTAGAAAGCTAAAGAATGTGTAGAAGCTTAGTAACCACAAATATGGAGGCTTACTGAGCCAAAGGTAAACTGCACAATTATTATGCATTTTAACCTAGTAGTTGCAAAAAATAAAAATAGTACATAAATATACATATGTTGTACATGGTAACATAAAAGTGGTAAGTCAATAATATGTGGCAAAAAAAACTCACTCAAGAAGGATTAGAACTAAGTGGTAAAAAATAAAACATAGTTAACATTAGTCACAACTACCTCATTACCAATCATGCATATTATCATCGATGTAATTTAGGATATGGTGTATATTAATTAGCATCAATCGTTGTAAATAGTTTGAAAATAACTAGCTAAGTAATGTCGCATTTTGTTTGCATAACAACCTAATACATATATATGGTGAAAATACCAATCATAGCAATAATTTTAAAAAAAATATTCTCTATTTACACTAAGCATAGCCATGAGTTCATTTTGCACTTTTTTTTAACTTTCAAGCAATAATTCATCCATAAAAATTTTGTTTCATGCTGCATAGTTAGTGTTAGTGTGGCCATGTTGAACTCTTAAAATGTTCTCTCTAATTATTCTTATAATATAAACTTCAAGAATCTAACCTATAAATTGATGCATTGGTATATTCGATAGGTTACCTAGAACAAATCCTCACTTAGGACTAGTCTCATGTCTTCCTTGAGATCTACAAGCCTCCTTATATAAAGGAATTTAATAATTTTATATAACTCATAGAACCCCTTATTTTCCCAATAATATTTTGTGCTTCATTTTTCTTCACTAAATAATAATGTAATATGGGGAAACGATTATGGGAAGGGAATACAATATCTCCATCCAATTCCTATCTATAAATGGATAGGACCGCATTAGCATGTAGACAATTATGTCTAGTATTAATGTTTTATCGCACATCGTTCTCAATCTATTAAGACAAGCATCATCAAAATGTCTAATATATGATGATAAATGTTGTAGTAGCAAGGGATCATACCAATTGATGTTATATATCAACTATCAACAAAATTTGAGTGGTGTTCATCAATTGAAAATAACCTTCAGTTAAAGTTCAGATCTAATCCCCGTGAGTGTGGTCTACCGGTAAGGACGCCACTTGCATTATCGGTGATGTGACTCGGGTTCAATCCCCATGGTGGATGTGTATAAGAAGTATTACTCAAAAAAAATTCAGATCTAATTTTTGCATGTCAATTTTTATAAAGTAAAATTTTGATGAAAACTACAAAAACATTTATTTGAAACTTTGTTATAGCAGGAAAAACAATTTTTTTAGTTAAGAATTCAAAATTTTACTTAATTGAAATAAAAACGCTAAAATAATATAGGTTTGTTAGACCACTAACTTATGAATGCGACAAAGAGGATGCTTGAAATTTGGATGCCAATTGTTTTTGAAGCAACTATGGCCTAAAATTTGTTGGAACTTTATCCTAAAATCAAAGATTCAAATGCATTTTAAATTGAAAAATTAATGTCAAAACAATATCCTATAACTTTATGACGTAGAAAGTTATAAAATACTTCTTTCAACCATAATTTCAAGGTTTTTTCACATGTCATTTGTGCATGTAAAAAATCAAACCTATCAATTCTCCATAACACACAAGTAAATTTAATTTTTAAATAGGAAAATTTTAAAGAAAAGTTAATAAAAAAATATATACTTCTATAAAAAAATTTGCAACTCCTATGAAAAAATTCGATTATTCAAGGAGAATACACATTTAGATATATCAAGGATGTGCATATAAAAATTGTGTAGTACAAAAAAAAAAAAATTGTTTATCATGATGGCTTATTAAAAAATTTGACCATGATTTAATTGATGAGTGGGTGATGATCATTTAACCTTCAAACTTCAAGCGTGGGAGAACCTTAAATTCCTTAAATTATTTTATTAATATTAATGATGCCAACACGAACTATTGTATATCTTCTTAAAACCACATGAACAATATGATTTGATGTCGTATAACCAAATTACAAAGAGCAAGAGTACATTTTTTTTTGTTTTCCTTAAGCTCATTTACCTCAAACCTATCCTCACACTTAACTATTATCCTTGTACTATATATCCTAGGGGATTTGGCCTACTCCTCAAAGGTAATTTGTCGTATTTTCTCATGATATATATGTGAATCAATTCAACTTTCTCTAAATTGGTGAAGGGTTAATATTAAGGTATGTAATGAAGAGGTAATCCTAAGATGAAATAGGTCGGTGAAGTTTTTGGACTTGAATGAGGGAGACCCAAATTCAAATCCTTGTAGGACATGCTGAAAAGTTGAAAACCAAATCCAACAATGTTGGGTTGTTGATAGTAATTTAGCATTGTTCATCAATAAATTGCCTTTGGTGTAGGTTTTAGAAAATATGTGCTTATGGTCAAGTTCTAGATTGAGTATAGTGCTTATGTTGGTAGTTGCTAGTGAGGTTGTTAAATGCTAGTGGAGGTTTCCAACAAACTGGTGTTTGTGATTGTATAATTTTTTTTTATAAAGATATACCTATGTCTATGTCCATGAAAAAGGTTTAGGGATATGTGACTAAGGTGGTTTCCATGGTCAAGGAGGTCTCATGCGAAGGAGTTTTTTAGTTGAATATAAAGCAAGACATCTAAGAGAAATTGTTGTAGTTGTTTAATATAATAGCTTTGCTTTAGGAGAAGGAAAGCTCTCAATTCAACCTCTTAATCAACTCTCAAGGTTGAAAGACCATTGCAAAAAATAAAATATTAAAATAAATTTAATGAAAAATGAAGATGTTATTTAATTTCTCATTTAAAATTTTAAATGATAGGCCTCAATGCAATATACGTTTATGTTTCTTTTTTTTGTATTTACATGGTGGAATCGGTAGCCGCCATGAATCCGGACAGGCTGTCCAGCTTTTATGACCACCACATTATTCTGCATTGTCCGCCTCGGAAGCCGCCACACAGATCTTCACGCAGTCCGCCCCTATAACTACCATGCCACAATCATTTTAAACCTTTTACACCACTGAAAGCACTAGGAAAGGAACAAGCGTTCAGTTCAACGAGGCCCGAGATTTGAACCTTGGACCTCTGCCTCCCTTATGGGGTTTGAATGAACCAAAATATACGTCTATGTTATAACTACACAAATAGTTGGATTCAATTGGTCCATCAATTCATAAATATTTTTACGTTCTTTTATGTTTAACCAAATGTTTTAGAAGCTGCATTAATTTTAGATTTAGACCAAGGACAACGAAGAACATATTTTCTATTAACATAAAATATATGTTGATCTTCCAAATTATCTAACCACTTTATAGACTTTATCAAACTAATTTGGAATAAGAATACATATGTCAAATTCTAGAGATTTACGAACCTATTTCAAATTGAATGAATTAATTGGCATTTTAAATCTTGTAATCTTTCTTTAAAGTACCAATAACTTTAAGGCCTTTAAAAAATAAAATAATATATTTATTATAAAATCATTATTATATATTAACCTCTTAGATCAACTATGTTAGATAGTTTTAATGTTACACAATTCTATAAAATGAATTGTGTTAAGTTGAAAGTGCCATATATACATTATGTAGGATAAGTTTAGAGTAGTTTCATCATTGTTACATAAGGAAATAATTGTAATAATGGAATCTTGTATCCTTGTAAATAATGGAATTCAAAATAAATTGAAATAAATGACTCTTCTAAATCAATTTTCAAGTTGAACCTATAGTTTTTTCAATGAATTTACACAGGTTTTTATGAGGGGTCCCAGTCCCCTCATACTAAGTGGGGTTTGAACCTTGGACTTCTCAAAGAGAGGCCAAAGCCCTTACCACTGCAGTAAGTTTGCAGCTTAATTTCCAAGTTGAATCTAACTTAGAAATGATTTTTTTTAAATAATTCCTATAGATGTTCCACTTGAAAAACAAAAGGAATTCAAAAAGTAACTTAAGTATATGAATTTAGTCACCATAGAGCACATCACGTTGTCTTTATTTTGTGATTGTTCAAGAGAAAAATATCCACTATATATATATATATATATATATATATATATATATATATATATATATATATATATATATATATATATATATATATATATATATATATATATATATACTAAATAATAAGGGGTTGTACTTGGGTTCCCCACCCTTGAAAAATCACATCTCTCTTCTTTAGAGCTTGATAGTTTACAAATAGATACACTTCTCATCTCAATTAAGATGCTATAGCTAGAAACCTACATCATTTTACATAAAATGTCTGAATTCTTGATTTTCATTTTTTGAATTTTTTCAAATAATTATATGAATACAATTAATCCAAAATTTAATATCTTTCTTGACATTTTACTATAGAAACCTTCCCAATGCTAAAACTTCACCTCTACTATCTATGCATTACATCTTAGTAGAGTAATATTTTTTAAAAATTGCACTATCATAGTCTGCTTTACTAAATTTGGATTTCTAGTTTCCTTCCTAAAACACAAGTGCAACCACAAAAATTATAATAAATAGTCTAAATGAAAACACATTATTGTTATAAAATAAAGCAAATACTACCAATAGAAAACATTAAAGTAAATCTTAATCATTAATTGATTCATGCAATCAACATTTTTTGTTAGCTTCAACTAAACTTTCTACTTCCTCTAACCATAGAAAGGAGAAATTAACTTCATGATCCTCAATAAAAACCCCTCTATTGGCTAGATTATTTGCACATTTGTTTCCTTCCCTTAATATATGTGTAAATCCAATTTCTTCAAACTCTTTAGCAAGATCTTGAATTTCCATAATTATCTCTTGTATGTTCCATGGAGCATTTGCTTTCCTCAAAATTGCATTTATTACTATGAGAGAATCACCTTCCATCCATACTCTATTCCATTTAATTTGTTTACATATTTTTAATCCTTCTAAAGTTGCCCAAGCTTCAGCTTCATTACTTATATTAAATCCACTATTGAAAGCATAATGAAACAAAACCTCTCCTCTATTATTTCTAATTATTCCTCCTCCTCTTGCTGGTCCTAGATTTCCATTAGATTCTCCATAAAAATTCAATTTGACCCACTCTACATCTGGTGGTTTCCACTTTATATTCTTTTCCTTCTTTTTGCTTCTCCTATATCCAACATCATAATTCCATTTAATGACTTTAATCCATCTATCAAGGCTCTCTGCTTACAAATTAGGGACTAGGTGAATTGATAGGTTTGGTTTAGACTCCTCTATGCCTAAACATATCTTGTTTTTCATTACCTCTAATCTACTTTCCTTTCCTTTAAATATTCTTCTTTTCCTTTCTAGCCATATAGTCCAAAGTATTGTATCTTTTTATATATCCCATATTGTCTATAAAGCCTCACTTTTATAAGTGCTCTACCATTACTTTAACCAATCTTCAATTCTGCTATTCATCACCATGCATTTACCAAACATATTAAGAATCCATTGCCATAGATTCTAAACTATTGAACAATGTCCCAAGATATGGTCTATACTCTCCTCATTTTTACAAAAAACACATTGATAGGGGCCATGAAAACCCCTTTTCATAAGGTTATCCCAGGATAAAATTCTTCTATAACCTATTAACCAAGCAAACATTTTGACTTTAGGAATGCTTGGGCTATCCCAAATATCTCTCTATATTCTAGTGACATTATTATTTTGTTGGTGTTGAACATTATAACCATTTATTTTTGTGTATTATCCTGAGCTATTCAACTACCAAATCAATTTATCCTTGGCTCCCATTGGAATAATCACAATTGTTATCTTTCTATTCAATTGCCTTCTAGAATTAATGTCTTGTATACTTGTAAAAAAAATCTTATTTCCATTTGTATCTTCCTTCTTGATCCTTGTACATTACATTTGAAACCCTATCACCATATTTATATTGAAGCAATCTCATCCAATGTTTCAAAATTGGATCTAAATTGAGTGTTTTTTTATCACACCAAGTATCCATCCAAATGCAAATTTTCTTCTCCAGTTCCCACCATACATCTTAAACCTTTAATCATAATATCCATAGATTTTTTTAAAAAATTCCAAAGAGCAAAACCATTTGGTAGAGATAATGCAGTAAATATTGAACTTGGGTCATTGGGATCAACATATTTAATTAGAAGAATTCTTTCCCATTGTATTTGACTCTCTTTGTACAATCTCCAAATAAATTTTCCTCTAAGAGCTAAGTTTGAATATGTAAGAACTCTTAAACCAAGACCTCCCCTAGTTTTATCATAACACAAATTGCTCCATTTAAACAAAGGAATTTTCCTTTTATCATGTAAATCTGACCATAAAAAGGATTGCATAATATAGATTAAACTTTTTTCAACTGATTTTGGCATAGAATACAATGACATATAATATGTTGGAATGACTTGTAAGATTGACTTAATTAACCACACTCTTCCTGCTAATGATAACCATCTACCTTTCCAAGCTGGAAGTTTATTCTAAACTTTACTAATAACTAGATTCTAAAAATATATACTCATTCTTCCCTCAAATAAAGGCATCCCTAGATAAGTTGTTGGTAAATTTGTCTCCTCCATTTGAAGCAACCTATAAATTCTTGCTTTGATATTAGCAAGAGTGTTAAGGAAGTAAATTTTATATTTGGTCCTATTAACTTTTTTTTCTTAAGCTCTTTCATACTCTTTTAAAAATTTATTCAAAGCTCTAGACTCATTTATCCTTGACCTTCCAAAAAGGGTTGTATCATCTACAAAATATTGATGGTTGATGTTATCGATGTTATTACTAACCTTAAGTTCACTTATAAGCCCATATTTGTAAGTCTTCTTTAAGTTCCTACTCAAAAATTTTGCCATAATAATAAATAAATAAGGAGATACATGATCTCCTTGTCTAAGGCCTCTATTGAATTTGAAATATTTTGTCACTAACCCATTGAGCAACACTGAATAAGAAACTGTAGAGACATAAGCTTTAATCCATCTAACCTGTTTCTTTCTAAAATTAAACTTATCTAAAATTGCAAAAATAAAATCCCATTTAACCCTTCATAATATTTACTCATCTCAAGTTTTAATATCATTTATTGCTCTTTTATTGAAGCTACTAAATGTACAACTTCATGATCTACTATGATCCCTTCTAGAATTTATTCCCCTTTCACAAATCCTCCTTGATCTTTTGAAATAATTTTGTCTAACAATGGCCTTAATCTATTCACCATAACTTTGAAAATAATCTTATATGCCATATTGCATAGGATTATGGGTATAAAATGATGTTCACACAATGACACTGAGAGGGGGGGTGAATCAGTGTAGTTATTTAATTTCGAAACAACAGCATTCAAAGACTGAAGCACAAAAAACTTATAAAACCAGAAGAACAAAATGAGAGCACACCACAACACATAATATAACGAGGTTCACCAATTTGGCTACTCCTCAAAAATTAAGCTGCTTGGACTTCAATCCAAATCCAGTCTTTGCAAAATTTCAATTTTACAACTTCTTTACCAAGCATCCATCTGGAAGGAGCACCAACCCCTGTAATTTTTTGCTGCAACGGATGGAGCACCAACCCCTAGTACCAAGCACCAACTTGGACTACAATTCTGATCAATCAGAATGACATAAAAGTGTCTTCACTTCATGCACAACCCTGACTGGTCTGCAATTAATCCAACTCTGCACATTCTCACGGATCTGCTAATTTTCTTATCCAAACCCTCTTTTCACAGCAATATTTCTCTTTCTGCAACAACTTTTCTCTAACAGCAGCACAATATTCTCTGTACAATTATTCTTTTATAACCTTTCAATCCTGCATGCAATCGAATCACATACTCTGACTGTTCGAATCCATGCAATACGGCTATTCGGTTCCATGCACTTCGACTGTTCGAAACCCTGCAACACGACTGTTCGGTTCCATGCACTTCGACTGTTCGAAACCCTGCAATACGGCTGTTCGGTTCCATGCACTTCGTCTATTCCAAACCCTGTAATACGTCTTTCAAAAAGCTTTTTTGATTCTCCATATTCGGCTATTCAATTTCTTCGAATACGGCTTTTCAAATGCTTTTTCGAAACTCCATATGTGATGCATCGAATGCTTTTTCAATCAAGAGTATACAACTGTACTAGTGCATGATCGACACCTATCAATTTGTAACTATTGATCTGACATCAGTTACTTTTTACGTAACCGGCTGCATGATTTTCCTGTCTGCTTTTTCGACACGTGTCACCTTGCATGCTCCTGCGGGTTTTACCTGCCAGACTGTTACCTGTCGCGATATCGCGACACTTTTTGAAGCCGCACACTTCATGCCCTTGCTGTCGCGAAATCACGACCATTTT
Source organism: Wollemia nobilis (assembly GCA_028583015.1). Lineage (NCBI taxonomy): Eukaryota > Viridiplantae > Streptophyta > Pinopsida > Araucariales > Araucariaceae > Wollemia > Wollemia nobilis. The sequence goes on along the minus strand of JAQPPZ010016858.1, from coordinate 5,176,086 downwards.
GGCTTTGAAAGCTTTCCTTCTGTTCATGTCGCGATATCGCGACACTTAGAACTTTTGCTGACGTCATCCTTAAGCATGTCGTGAAATCGTGACCGTTTTGGCTCTTGGAAGCTTTCCCTACATCTTGTCGTGATATCGTGACACTTTCAACATTTGCTGACGTCATCCTTAAGCATGTCGTGAAATCATGATCGTTTTGGCTCTTGGAAGCTTTCCCTGCATCTTGTCACGATATCGTGACACTTTCAACATTTGCTGATGTCATCCTTAAGCATGTCGTGAAATCGCGACCGTTTTGGCTCTTGGAAGCTTTCCCTGCATCTTGTCGCGATATCGCGACACTTTCAACATTTGCTGACGTCATCCTTAAGCATGTCGCGAAATCACGACCGTTTTGGCTCTTGGAAGCTTTCCCTGCATCTTGTCGCGATATCGTGACACTTTCAACTTATGCTGACGTCACTCTGAAGGTTGTCGCGAAATCACGACGTTTTTGGCTTCCAATGGCTTTTCTTTCATCCTGTCGTGAAATCGTGACACTTTTCAACTTTGCTGACGTCATCATCCTTCTTGTCGCGAAATCGTGACATTTCCGACTCTTGCTGACGTCATCATCCTGCTTGTCGTGAAATCGGGACACTTTCGGCTTTCGTACACTCTTCTTTGCCAGCAGCAGCGAAAAAGGAACATGTCGTGAAATCGTGACACTTTGCTCTTCCGTACAACTCTCCTTGCCAACTCCAGCGAAAATGGAACATGTCGCGAAATCGCGACACATTTTCTCTCTCCTCAGTGAAAACTCGACATGTCGCGACATCGCGACATTTTGGCGTGCATTTTCTCTCTCCTGCTTTTTGTCACGAAATCACGACACATTTTCTCTCTCCTCAGCGAAAAATCGACATGTCGCGATATCGCAACATTTTGGCTTGCATTTTCTCTCTCCTACTTTTTGTCGAGAAATCACGACAGAAAACATGTCGCGATATCGCGACAGTTTTCTTCCTTGTCTCTTTCTGCCAATTTCTGAATCTGGGTCACCTCTGTTTTGCTTGAAACTTTCGCACTTGATCCGATCGACCTCCGAATCGCATCAAGCGCATCAATCTGTCCGTGTTGACAACAATGACAATACTTTCTCAAATGCTTTTGCTGCACCTTGCTCAACAATCTCCCCCTTTGGAATTGTTGGCAACACACAACAACCTTGCTCAACTTCTTCTCCCCCTTTGCCAATAATACCAAAGGGCTACTGCAGACTCCCCCTGAGTCTCTGTACACCATTCTCAAGAAAATATTGTTATAGTTAGCAAAAATCATAAACATAAGCAAAACTATAAGTATAGGCATGCATGCACCCATTGAGAATGTGATCCCTAATGATAGTCAGTTCTTGGGAATTGTGACCACTCCCAACTTATTCCTAAGGTACTCAAAAACATCCTTGGGCAATGGTTTTGTGAATATATCGACTACTTGCTCTGTAGTTGGAACAAAATCCAACTTGACTTCTCCTTCTGCAACTTTATCCTTCCAAAAATGATATCGGATTGCAATGTGTTTGGTTCTTGAATGCATAACTGGATTCTTGGATATGTTGATAGCACTAGTGTTATCACATTTTATTGATATTGGCTCTTTGAAGTGGATACCAAGATCTTTCAAAGTTTGTCTCATCCATAATATCTCGTGTACGACAAGTTGTGGCTGCAATGTATTCTGCCTTTGCAGTGGATAGAGAAACTGATTCTTGTTTCTTGCTGTGCCATGCTACCAGCCTGTCTCCAAGATAAAATTCTCCTCCACTTGTACTCTTCCGGTCATCAATGCACCCTGCCCAATCTGCATCAGAATATGCAATCAAAGTGAAGTCTTTGCCTTTTGGGTACCACAACCCATAATCCATGGTACCTTTGAGGTACCTGAAGATCCTTTTTACAGCTGTGACATGAGTTTCTTTGGGACTTGCCTGAAATCTAGCAACCATGCATGTAGTATATCTGGTCTAGTAGCTGTTAAATACAGCAGGCTTCCAATCATAGACCTGTACATTGTTTGATCCACATCTGGAGATTTATCATCCTTGCTCAACTTGCAGCCTGTTGTCATGGGAGTGCTGACCAGTTTACTGTCTTCCATTGTGAACTTTTTCAGCATTTCTTTTACATATTTAACTTGAGAAATAAAAATGCCTTTTTCATTTTGATTGACCTGCAGTCCTAAGAAATAAGAAAGTTCACCAATCATTGACATCTCAAATTTTTTTTTCATTTTAATTGATATGTCTTTGCAGTATTCATCCATGCTACTGCCAAATATTATGTCATCTACATAAACAACAAGAACAATAAGATGACCCTTCTCTGTTTTGACATATAAGTTGCTATCCACCAAACCTTTCTTAAACCCTTGTTTAATTAGATAATTATACAGCCTTGCATACCAAGCTCTGGGTGCCTGTTTTAATCTATATAAAGCTTTCTTTAACCTGCAAACAAAATCTGGATTGTCACCCAATTGGAAGCCATCTGGTTGTTCAATGTAAACCTCTTCTTCCAGTTTTCCATTCAAAAATGCCAATTTTACATCCATTTGATATACTTTGAAGTTTTTATGAACTACTAATGCCAGAAACATTCTGATTGCCTCTAGTCTGGCTACCGGTGCAAAAGTTTCTTCAAAATCAATGCCTTCAACCTGAGCATAGCCTTTACATACCAATCTTGCCTTATTTCTGACAACCTGCCCATCTTCATTCAATTTATTTCTAAAAACTCATTTAGTGCCAATTATGTTTTTATTTGTTGGTCTAGGTACTAATTCCCAGGTATTGTTTTTCTCTATCTGATCTAGTTCTTCATTGATTGCCTTCATCCAACTTTCATCAATGCTTGCTTCAACAACATTTTTAGGTTCAATACTAGATAACAGAGAATAGTTCCTCACTGGTTGTTCTTCTTGTTTGAATACCATCCGTGGGATCCCCAATAATCTGTTCACTTGGATGATTTTTCTGCAGCTTGCCTGTTTTAAATTTCCTGTTTTCTTCTTCTTGATTCGGCTTTTACACCATCCGGATCAATTTTCTGATTCTTATCTGTTTCTTTTTCATCATCACCTTCAATGACTTCTTCATACATAGGGTAGTTTTCTTGATAAGTAGTTTCTTGTTCTCTACCTTCATCAACTTTCACATCAGCACTTTCAACAATTTTCTTCAACCTCTTGTTGTAACATATGTATGCCTTGCTTTTTGTTGAGTAACCGAGAAATATACCTTCATCATCTCTATCTTCAAATTTACCGAGGTTATCTTCAGTCCGTTTTATGTAGCACTTGCTGCCAAATACTTTGAAATGTCTTGTTGTTGCATTTTTGCCAAACCACAACTCATAAGTTGTTTTGCTTTCATGTGGTCTCAGCATGCACCTGTTTTGAATGTAAACTGTAGTATGAACTGCCTCTTTCCAAAATATGTCAGCTATTTTGTTTTCTGCCAGCATTGTCCTTGCCATTTCCTGCACTGTTCTATTCTTCCTTTCTACAACACCATTCTACTGAGGTGTCCTAGCTGCTGAAAACTTTCTTCTTATCCCATGTTTTTGACAGTATTTTGCAAATTCTTCGGAGATAAACTCTCCTCCCCTGTCTGATCTTAGGCATTTAATTCTTTTTCCTGATTGATTCTCAACAAGATTTTTGAAGGTTTTAAACATTTCAAAGGCTTCTGACTTGAGTTTTAGAAATAGTACCCATGTCATTCTTGAGTAGTCATCTATACACGACATAAAATATTTGTGTCCATTTATGCTTTCGGTTCTCATGGGTCCACATAGATCGGTGTGAATTAGTTCTAATGGCTTGCTAGTGAAGTATTCTTTTGCTTTGAAAGTGGCTCCGGTTTGTTTTCCCTTTTGGCATGACTCACAGATGCTATTTACGGGTTTGCCAATGTTTGGTATATCTCTATCTGCTCTTTTTGAACTGATTTTTTCCAGATTGTCAAAACTAATATGCCCAAGCCTCTTGTGCCATAGCCGCTTTTCATCTTCTGTCCAATCAAACATGTTCCTTCTACGGTTTCTGAAAGTGTATACAAATTTCCAGAAGTTCTCAGTCCAGTGGCTATTAACTTTCCATTTTTTGTCTTTCTTACTTCACAGCCCTCCTTCTTGAAGATTACATCATGGCCTTTGTCACATATTTGACTTACACTTAGTAAGTTATGCTTCAAGCCAATTACAAACAAGACTTCTTTTGATTTTATATTGCCATCACTGATCTTGACTGATCCCTTTCCAACAATATTTGCTCCATCATTATTTCCAAATTTCACAGAACCACCTTCATAATTCTGTAAATTCTCAAACTTTTGCTTGTCACCTGTCATGTGACTGGAACAACCATTGTCAAGTATCCAAGGTGTTGATTTGTTCTGAGATTTAAAATCAGTATGGACAATCAAAGATTCCTTTTCTTTCCATTCTGGTTTGATATCAAATTTTGCTACTTGTTTTGCCTTTGTCCTTTCATTAGCATGTGCCTGTTTTTCAGGAAATTTCTGGTTTTTTTTCAACCCACTTGGCTGAGATTTTCTACCTTGATAATTATTTGATGCAAAAGTGCTTCTGGGTGTCGGTCTTTGCTAGTTTGAAGTAGGAGCCATGACTCTTCTCCTCCTTGGATGTGTGACTTTTGTGAATCCATATTTGTCAGTATTCTTCTTGAATCTGGCATTATTGTTTTCTTTTGCAAGATTTGGTTTTTCTGGTTCAACCTTGATCTTTTCTTCTTTCTTTATGAGTTCTATATTCAAGTTCTTTGAATCCTTTGAATATTCTCCTTCATCAAAGCCTAAACCAAATTTTATGCCAGAAGGCCTTTGGTTATTTAACATTTTATCCATCTTTACAGTACTTTCTTCAAACTTATGAAAATAGTTCAATTTTCTATTCATCTCCTCTAACTGCATCCTTAACAATGTCTTCCTCTAGCTTGCTGCATTCAACTGTCTTTACAGTTAATTGTTCATCAAGAACTTCAGACATTTTCTTGAATTCCTCTATCTCGTATTTTCGGATTGTTTATTATGTTTGTGGCATTCTCTAATTTCTTTGAAAATTTCTTATTCTTCTTCCTTTCTGCACTCAACTCTTCAAGTGAAGCAACCAATTCTCCTTCCAAATACACTTCAGCTTCATCCTTGGAATTTTCATCACCTTCCTAATTTTTCTCTGTTCTTTCTTCTTCAAGTGCCATGAAAAGAGCTTCACCTCCTTCTTCTTCAGACTCCTCATCTGTGCTTTCTTCATAACTGCTGACATTCTTGGTTATGAAGCTTTTCTTCTTGAAGTTGTTCTTTCTAAAATTTTGTTTCTTCTTCCAGTCACCTTTTTCTTGGTGTGAACCTTCACCATTTTTGGTTCTCTCCTGCATTGGACATTTGGCCGCAAAATGATCGACTCCTCCATAATTAAAGCATTTAAAAGGTAGCTTCCCTCTATATTTTCCTTTTCCTTTTGTGAGTTTTCGAACAAAATTGGCTTCTGTTTCATCCAGTGTTCCTTCATCCTCGGATTCATGTTCAGCTTTTACATTCTTGTGTGCTTTAAAAGCTGCTTCTCTGTCTGTAGACTTGGTTTGTCCTATTCTCATTTCATATCTTTGTCGAGGGAACCATGCAACTCATCCATGCTGAAGTTGTTTAGATATTTTGCCTCTTCTATTGCAGAGACTTTGGAGTTAAATATTTTGTGAAGTGTTCTGAGAACCTTTTTCACAACAACTGCATCATCAATTTCTTCACCAAGTCCTCTGATTGCATTAATAATTTCGTTGACTCTCAGCATATAAGTCTCTATGTTTTCATCTTCATTCATTTGCAGTGCTTCGAACCGTGCTCGATGAGTTTGTAGTTTTGCTTCCTTAATCTTACTTGTCTCCTTCATGGATGCTCTTCAATTTATCCCACATGTCTTTTGCTGATTTACAACTCATGACTCTTATCGGTTCACTCGTCAACAAGCCCACACATTATGGAATTCTTAGCTTTGGAGTTGTTCTCAAATTTCTTTTTCTCAGCAGTATCTGTTGGAGGAGTAGTGGGTGTTGTGTATCCACTATCTACAGAATCCCAAATATCATATCCCAATGCACTCAGATATGTTTGCATTCTGAGTTTTCAGAAGGTGTAATTTGTTCCATCAAATAAGGGAGCTTTGTTGGATGAAAATCCTTCACCGCCTGCCATTGTTTCTTCCAAGATCTCCTTAGCTGATTAAGCTTGTACAAGGAACCTCACTCTGATACCAATTGATGTTCACACAATGACACTGAGAGGGGGGGTGAATCAGTGTAGTTATTTAATTTCGAAACAACAGCATTCAAAGACTGAAGCACAGAAAACTTATAAAACCAAAAGAACAAAATGAGAGCACACCACAACACACAATATAACGAGGTTCACCAATTTGGCTACTCCTCAAAAATTAACTGCTTGGACTTCAATCCAAATCCAGTCTTTGCAAAATTTCAATTTTACAACTTCTTTACCAGCATCCACTGGAAGGAGCACCAACCCCTGTAATTTTTTGCTGCAACAGATGGAGCACCAACCCCTAGTACCAAGCACCAACTTGGACTACAATTCTGATCAATTAGAATGACATAAAAGTGTCTTCACTTCATGCACAACCCTGACTGGTCTGCAATTAATCCAACTCTACACATTCTCACGGCTCTGCTAATTTTCTTATCCAAACCCTCTTTTCACAGCAATATTTCTCTTTCTGCAACAACTTTTCTCTAACAGCAGCACAATCTTCTCTGTACAATTATTATTTTATAACCTTTCAATCCTGCATGCAATCGAATCACATACTCTGACTATTTGAATCCATGCAATACGGCTATTCGGTTCCATGCACTTCGACTGTTTGAAACCTTGCAATACGGCTATTCGGTTCAATGCACTTCGACTGTTCGAAACCCTGTAATACGGCTGTTCGGTTCCATGCACTTCGAATGTTCGAAACCCTGCAATACGTCTTTCAAAAAGCTTTTCTGATTCTCCATATTCGACTGTTCAATTTCTTTGAATACGGCTTTTCGAATGCTTTTTCAAAACTCCATATGTGATGCATCGAATGCTTTTTCAATCAAGAGTATACAACTGTACTAGTGCATGATCGACACCTGTCAATTTGTAACTGCTGATCAGACATCAGTTACTTTTTATGTAACTGGCTGCATGATTTTCTTGTCTGCTTTTTTTGACACGTGTCACCTTGCATGCTCCTACGGGTTTTACCTGCCAGACTGTTACCTATCGCGATATCGCGACACTTTTTGAAGCCGCACACTTCATGCCCTTGCTATCACGAAATCGTGACCATTTTGGCTTTGAAAGCTTTCCTTCTGTTCATGTCGCGATATCGTGACACTTAGAACTTTTGCTAATGTCATCCTTAAGCATGTCACGAAATCGTGACCGTTTTGGATCTTGGAAGCTTTCCCTGCATCTTGTCACGATATCGCGACACTTTCAACATTTGCTGACGTCATCCTTAAGCATGTCGTGAAATCACGACCGTTTTGGCTCTTGGAAGCTTTCCCTGCATCTTGTCACGATATCGCGACACTTTCAACATTTGCTGACGTCATCCTTAAGCATGTCACGAAATCGCAACCGTTTTGGCTCTTGGAAGCTTTCCCTGCATCTTGTCGCGATATCGCGACACTTTCAATATTTGCTGATGTCATCCTTAAGCATGTCGCGAAATCACGACCGTTTTGGCTCTTGGAAGCTTTCCCTGCATCTTGTCGCGATATCGCGACACTTTCAACTTATGCTGATGTCACTCTGAAGGTTGTCACGAAATCGTGACGTTTCTGGCTTCCAGTGGCTTTTCTTTCATCCTGTCACGAAATCGTGACACTTTTCAACTTTGTTGACGTCATCATCCTTCTTGTCGCGAAATCGTGACGTTTTCGACTCTTGCTAACGTCATCATCCTGCTTGTCGCGAAATCGCGACGTTTTTGGCTTCCGTACACTCTTCTTTGCCAGCAACAGCGAAAAAGGAACATGTCGCGAAATCGTGACACTTTGCTCTTCCGTACAACTCTCCTTGCCAACTCCAGCGAAAATGGAACATGTCGCGAAATCGCGACACATTTTCTCTCTCCTCAGCGAAAACTCGACATGTCACGACATCGCGACATTTTGGCGTGCATTTTCTCTCTCCTACTTTTTGTCGCGAAATCGCGACACATTTTCTCTCTCCTCAGCGAAAACTCGACATGTCGCGATATCGCGACATTTTGGCTTGCATTTTCTCTCTCCTACTTTTTGTCACGAAATCGCGACAGAAAACATGTCGCGATATCGCGACAGTTTTCTTCCTTGTCTCTTTCTGCCAATTTCTGAATCTGGGTCACCTCTGTTTTGCTTGAAACTTTCTGCACTTGATCTGACTGACCTCTGAACTGCATCAATCTGTCTGTGTTGACAACAATGACAATACTTTCTCAAATGCTTTTGCTGCACCTTGCTCAACATAAAAGAATCAAACAATTCAACATCCTTATTTTTGGAAATTAGGGTAAGATATGTTGCATTTATTTTATAAGGTATGTATTGTTTTACCCTAGAATGTTCCATTGCCACTAATAAATAATCCTTCACTATATCCCAATTATATTGATAAAATGTTGTAGAGAGCCCATCTGGACCTAGGGATTTATCCTTATTAAAAGATAAAAGAGTTAAATGAACTTCTAGAGTAATTGAATCCATCAGTTTCCAATTGTATTCATTTGTTATAACTGAAGGAACATCTTAAAGAAGTTTATCATTAAGAACTTTGGTCTCCCTTGAACCTAGAATATTTTGATAAAAAGACTTTACCTCTTTTCTAATTTCACTATGATCTTCAATCCAAACCTCTTCTATGGACTTAATTCTACTAATTCTAGAATTTGATCTCTATACTATAGCCATCCTATGAAAAAACTTTGTAATTGTATCTCCTTTTAACCAAGTCTATCTTGATTCTAATCTCTAGAATTTCTCTTCCTTACTCAAAATATTATGATATTCACTAAGCAACTCCATTTTTTTTGAGCTTGGATTATTATCATCACCTTTTTAGAATTTTAAAAGTTTATCTTTTAGATCTTCTTTCTTCTCAAAAATATTTCCAAAGGTGTTCTTGTTCCATTCTTTTAATCTAGATGTCAAATATTTAATTTGGTTTGGAAGAGCATACAACCCACCATTACCTAAATAATTCCATGTTTGAGCTATCATATCAACGAATTGAGGATGGTCTTCCCACATATAATCATATTTAAAATAGGATCTTTTTTTAATCCACTTACCATCATTTTAACTCTTATTGGCCAGTGATCTGAACCAATCCTTTTTAAGGTATTAATTTTTGCACAAGTTCCTTTATCTAGCCAATGATATGAGAGAATACATCTATTTATTTTTTTGCTATTAGGTTATGGTATCTTCTTTTGTTTGTCCAAGTATAGTTGTCTTATTCAAACTCAACTTACCATAGATTATTTTTTGAATTAAATCTGAGAAATATTGCATACTTTGGGTCAATTTCCTAATTCCTCCAAATTTTTCATCCAAATTGGTTATGGTATTAAAATTATTCAATAATCATGGATCGGGTTTCTTGGTATTTACTTCTCATAAAGGCTTCAATTCCACTCCAAAATTCTAATCTACCTGACTGAGTTGTAGGTCCATAAATATTGATAAGGATGAAATGAATATCTGCAAAGTAGCAAGTGACTAAAGAGGCTATCTAATAATTAGTTTTATGAATGGTTACACAAGAGGTTCTAGAAGGATTCCAACAATTTATAATTCCTCCTCCTTCTCCTTCAGAATCCATAGCATCTCATCCACATCTTTCCCATACTCCTTTCATAGTTTTTGAAACTTCTTTTGTCATTTTAGTTTCTTGGATACAAAGAATATCAAATTTATTACATAGGTCCCTAATACACCTCTACTTTGAGGAGGTATTAACACTCCTTATATTCCATGAGATGAAAATCATATCTGATTATGGTCTTTTGGCCTCCCTTGCATATGACCAATATAATTTTGTTGTTTTTTTAAAGAGAAGTTCAACCAACTTAGTTTGTTTTCTTTTCTCTATGTTTGTTCTTGCTTCCTTGGATCTTGCTTGATCATTTGAGGGTTTTTCTCTTTTTGCCTTGCCTATATTAGGAATAGGTATTATTCTTTTATTCCTCAATATTCTTTCACAATTTTATTTTTCATCATATTTATCCTCTCCTCGATCTATTATAGAAGCTTTTTACTTGTCCTGCTCATTTTATGGTATTTCCTTATTAATGGTAGAGGAATTAACTTCTAAAACTGCATTTTCTTTAGCATTTTTTCTCCTGAATGGTGCATGGTACTTCAAGAGAGTATTAAAAATATGATGAGACACATTCCTTAGGTTCATAAATAATTTTCTTCCTTAATTTAGGATCATACTAAATAGACGGTCCCTTGTTAATATGTTGAAATTGTTGTACCATGTCCTCTAAGTTTTGATCTACTTTTTCTTCATAGGCTAAAGCCTAAAAAAAGTTGGTAATTCTTACAATATCCTTCCTTATTGGTCTACATTGCTTATTCTTTTATTTTTCTAGATCTATTTTTTGGAAGTTGAAAACCATCTTCATCCATAACCATTTGTAAGTTTCTCTTGCAGTTTTCTACAAATGATTATGTTGGGCTCTTCTTAGGGCATGATCTCTCAATATGCCCCACCTCATGGCATCTTCTACATCTAAAAGATATGTTTTCATAATCTATAGTTTGGGTCCACATATTATCCCCTTACTTAATAATGATTGATTCTGGTAAATCTTTACTTATATCAATCATGAACAATAATCAAGCATAAATAGCCAAAAATCCATCTTTTATCATATCTAAAATCTCAAGGAAATCTCCTAGAGTGTTGCCTATTGTCTTGAAGATATTTTTTTCCCAAAATTGAATGGGAAAACCAAACAACCTAACACAGACTGGTACTAGGGATAGATGTACATTTTTAGGTGAAAAGCCTTCATACCGGCAGGTAAGGAAGAGTCTTGCTCTTCCCATAAACCAAGGACACTCTTTTAGGATTATTTCTATTTCTTCCCTAGAACAAAAAAAAGGCTAGGAAGAAACCTTTGGGAAGAAATTATAGAATAACTCCCAGAGACTTCAAACCCCTATCAATCCATTTTATCAAGGCTGAAGTCCTTGGCTAATACCCATTAAATTTACCAAAAACTGCCCTATCTTGGAGCAACGAGGATCTCTCTGAGGTGTGCTCACTAACCTCTACCACTAGATATGATTCTAATAATTGAACTATAAATTAGTCCATGTAAAGGAAACTAAAATTCAAAATCTATTGAAATTTATCATAATGTCCTATAGCAAATATAATATTTGATAAAAACTTTATAATGTTTTCATGCACAATTTCTAAGATAAAGAAAGGGAAAAAAAATTAGCTAAAAAATTCTTTGTCCAGATAGAATATCTTACCTCACTAAAGTCCTATCCCTTCATTGCTCTTCCCATCGTTCGAACCCTAGCTAATTTTTTTTTACAATTTCATTTTTCGTGACTTGAAAAATCGTCACTACCCATATTTTTGAATGGTTGACGTCATAGGATCGTATATTCGTCAATATTACTTGAATTTTTGCAGATGACCACTCATTTTAAAGCTATTAAAATTCTGCACAAGTTATTCCAAGAATCACCTAAATAGGATAACTTTTCACAAATATATCACTCCTAAAAGATGAGATATTTTTCAAGAAAAACCCTAATCCTTCGCACTTCACGTATCCACTATATCTTTATTATGGTCTTATAATTGAATTTTCAAAAGAATAAATATTTAATTGTGGTTTTGAACCACAAATCTCATATCCTCTATATTAATATTTTACTGAGGATAATATCATAGATGCCCAAATATCCTATGTCATAAATTGTTCCTCAAATGGAATTACGTTGTATTGACACCAATGGTAGGTAAGATAGAATGTGGCCTTGACTCATAGACCAGACACTCTTCCTGCATTATTAACTTATTGGTTATATTATAGATGTCTATAATATCTATGATATATTTTTTTATTAGGTAAATGAAGAGGTTTTTAAAGGGTCCCCAAACCTTTTACAAAGTGGAACAGAGGTACTCCCGACCCAAATACAAGGAGTACCTCACACTAAAAGAGAACAAGTCCAATAGGATACAATCTAGCCATATAATAATTAAATCAAATAAAACAAGAGAAAATAAGTCCCAAATTAAAATATTCAACAAACTTTGGGGACCAACCAACATCAAATTCAAATCAAGCTTACCTAAAATGAGCGACATCCATTTTAAATTTTAGATATCTTCTCTAGAGTTGGAGCTCTGAAACTTGGGATCCAAACCACAACAAATCAGAATCTAGACATCCAAAAGTAGATACAAAGGAACCTACAACTGGAGCCAAGAAGGAAATGTGCTCTCAAATGAATCGTAGGGTGCATAAAATATTTTTCTTCAAATAGGATCCGTACATCTAAAACCACAACTACCAAAAACTAGAAAAATCCTACAACCAGGTCACCAACTTAAAAATTTCCCTCCCAAAGAGGGGAATAAAGATCTAATCTTAAGGGTATTCAAATTTGAATCATCATCTTGCCTAAAAGAGACCTCAAAAATTAAAAACTCGACCCCTCAGGAACTTTGCAATTGACCTTCCATCCAAAAGAGAGTAGATATCTAGGGTAAAAATGGAAGCAAATCCAATAAATTTAAAATACAAGGTGCAAAGAAGAATATCCCATCAAAAAAGTGTCGTATAGCCACAGTTGGAAACAACAACAAGAAAAAGTCCTCTTCAAAGGGTAGATAAGATAATTGTGGGTAAAATTTTACTTCTTCCCACCCACTTTGTAGGATGATTTCATTTTGATGCCAACCAGTTTTGAGGCATTAATAGCTGAGAAAGATTGCAATAGACGGATGAGGAAATGGGTAGGGATTTTATTGAAAGCAAGATCCCAAACACCCACCCTTCTTGGATGGAGGATTAGGAGCTATAAAATCCTGGATGAAAATATTGGATCAAGGCAAGGAGATTGCAAGTCCCAAGTTTTCGTCCGTGCCCTTGTATGAAACTTTGGGGAGACAATATTAAAGGTTCGAATCTTGATATTTCATTTGTATCAGAATATGGTGAGCATAAGAATAAGAGGTTGATGCAATAAAAGTATGCCCAAAGTTTCATCCAAAGCTAGGATCATTGCACATAAGGGTGAAAGCTTTTGGAAGCATTAGGAGTGAGCATTAATGACTTTATCTACCTAATGAAGATTGTCGATGGGCATGAAGACAAGGTTCAAAAGTAGACAACTTCAGAGGTGATTAATGCTTGGATCATCCATAATTTAAAGGGGTAAAGTTATCCAGGATTTAAGAGGCTATCAGGGGTGATCTAGGGCCCGAATATCTATAGAAGTACCCAATATCCTTTCGGATGATCATCATTCCCTAGAGATAGAGTATCAACAGATTTTCAAACCGCTCCAATGTGATTTTCCTACCTGAAGCCATTAATGTTGTAATTTGAATTATATTGTAAATCCTTCTATAAATAGTGGAATGATTTCCATTCCAAAGGGAAACTCTACGTGTTGGACATTTTGAGTAGATGAGTTGTCATTGATGTCAAGAGTGAGTGATCATTGATGGCATGCTTTCAGCACCAGTCAGTGGTAGTTTTAGTGGGCAACATCAGTTTCAGGTTCTCCAATAAGGGCAAAAGGATAGTCCGATTTTAGTTAATCAAGACCCAGTTCTAGAAAGTCAAATATGGTTCAAAGTGCAAAGAAGAAGCCCAAGTAAATAATATTATAATATTTTTATAATATTATAAAGGGAAGTTTTAAATTAATTATAAATTAATTAATATAATTTTTATTATAAATTAATTTATAATTTAATTTACTTAAGTTATTTAAATTAATTATTAATTAATTTTAATATTAATTATAAGTTAGTTTATATTAATTTTTAAAATAGCCCTAAGGTGGGTTATCAAATTATAATTCAAATTTTTGAAATTCAAATTCCAAGTGTCGATGTGGGAGAAAATTTCCAAAGGTGTATAAAAGAGGGATCATCCCACCTTAGCAAAATTACCATGCCTTCGATTTTTAATTAACTGTAAACTTTACGAATCATGCTCCATCTAAGTGGAAAGCGTTGTGGTTTTCATGGGAAGTCAATGACACACTAAGGTATAAGGTGAAGGAAGTGTTCCTTCCTTCACATGGGCACCATTAGCCCACGCAGTGGACTCCCAAGCACTAAGGTGCTTAGGCTTGGGTAGATGACGGATCAAATCACGTCGAAACCCCTTTTGGGGAAAGTAAAAGGTATAAATTGAAATTGAGCCCCGAAAATTTTGGAAGGGTTAGTTGAGTATTCAAAAATTAATTTTTGCATTTTTATTTGGTTTGTAAGGTTGTAAGGGGAGTTATAAGGGTTATGCAAAATTAAAATTTTGGTGTTATTTGATTTAGTGTTTCGAAAGGGTAGTAAGGTGTTTGAGAAATATTGTTTGAAGTATTGTGGTGTTGAATATTATTAAGTTGGATATTATTCTAAGTTGGAGTTTATAAGGTGTACCCAAGCAATTATTATTTTTCATGTATGATTTGATGGTTGGGAGCAATAAGGCATAGTTGAGCTTTGAGTATTTTTGTGTCTAAGGAATATTTTTAGAAAGTGTTGGAGTGATATTTTATCATCTAACCATTGAAATTGGAAAGAATGAAATTATGATTTAGACAAGTTTTACAAGGGCACTTCTACATCAAACAAAGGTATGGGCATATTATTCCTAGTGAGTGATTGTTGAATGTTGTGAATGCTAATTTGGAGTGAAAAGGATTTGGTTAAGGTTTTCCTTGTTGAGTGTGTTTTGAATTAATGCTTCAAGTTTTTCTAGAATAAAGGGTTGTTGATAAAAGCTTGTAGTTTGGGGATTTTTTTGAATGTTTTTATTTTATTTGACTTTGGAGCTCTGCTAGGGTTTGATGAGGAAAAACTACTCTATTAGGGTTTGATGAAGAAAAACTACTCTGCGAGGATGGCAGCAACTTCCGAAGGAGGTCTAAAAAATTGGAGGAATATCGTGATGGCATCGGGTCCGGCACAAAGAGTGCATGCTCGTGATATTTTTTCATCTAAAAATGACTGGAAGGAATAGGATTTTACAGTGCATGTCAAGAACCGCTTGTTAAAGAACAATGGATGTTTGTAACGATGTGAAGCCAAGCCAGTTCTAGTGGTCCAACCAGACTCGATGGTGGAAGATGTGGAGTATCTAACCAAATATACCCTTATTGGAAAAATTTTGGGCATCCAAATTTCTCTCCCCTTTGTGGAGGCTTGGGTCAGGAAGACTTGGAATCCTGAAGGCAATGTGGAGGTGATGTTGAGTGCGAACAACTATTTTATGGTGGTTTTCTCTTGTATTGCAGATCATAACAAAGCATTTGAAGGGGGTCCTTATTTATATAACCAAGTGGGGCTCTTTCTTAAACCCTAGTATGTGGGTTTCAACCCATCAGAAGAGTGGCCGTCATGGGTTCCAGTATGGGAGCGGCTTCCATGGCTTCCGTTGGAATTCTAGAGAATTGATATCTTGCATAAGATTGCCCTTCTACTTGGGAAGTCGGTTGGACCGTCACAACAGACAATGGATAAAAACGTAATCTATGTTGCTCATATTTATGTTGAAATTGAATTAAATAATCCTATTCCAGATTCTATTGAAATACAATTTGGATCAACTACATGGGTTCAAAAACTTGACTATGAAGCTCTTCCATTTCATTGTCGGATTTACCATGAATATGGCCACCTACAAATAAAATACCCTAAGTTTATCTTGTCTGTGGCTTCAAATCCTAGGCCCTCTCAGTCTGGACAAATTTTGGATAAAGGAAAATCCCTAATAAAGGAAGGGGAACGGGATAAGGAAGGTTTTGTTTTGGTAAAATCTTGAAATAGAGGATGAAGGGCAAACAAAGACCTTAAGGATAGCCAACCAGATGCTCTACTCAACCATTTTGAAATATTAGATGATCTTGATCAGTGCATGGAGATACCTAAAACATCGCTACCTGATGCAAATATAACAAGGCCAAATCAGATGTCTCTTCTTAAGGGGGAACTTAAGGAATCAGATGTAGGGGGTTTAAATGAAGAACAAAGGGCTTTGGATCTAAGTATAGGGGACATGGTGGGGTCTATCCCAATAAGGAAAACTATTTTGAAAAGTGGTAAAAATTTTGTTATGCCCTCTCCTACTCAGGCACTAATCCAGTCATCCTTGGACTCCAAAACAACTACGGTGTTGGGATTGTAGCAAAAAATAATTAAAAAAAGTTTCTCGGATAAGAATATGAAGGTGGGTCGGAATAAGGATCAGGATAAAATTAATTTAATGCGGGAGACTTTGGTGGATTCAAGCTTGGTGATAACATTGGACTCCCATTTTTATAACCCCCAAAAATTATTATCCTCTCATGGAATGTAAGGGGGTTGAATAGCATCCCCAGATAAAAAAAAATTTGTGATTTGGTTCGTGTGCATTCTCCGGATGTGGTTTTTATTCAGGAGACTAAATTGGCTATTGATAGTATGTTCAATATTTCTCCCAAGTTGTGGAGAAGGGGGTAATGCCAGTGTATTGGTGCATGTGGATATGATGGTGGCATCGCTTGTTTATGGGATTCGGTTAAGATATCCCCTCTTACTTGGATTTCCAACAGATGGTATATTTCAATGGTCGGGCATGATAATGAATCTGGTGAAATCATCCTACTTAAAAATGTGTATGCTCATGTTGATTACAATGGTAAAGTGAATTTGTGGAAGCACATTTGCTTTGTGAGAAGTTTGGTTCCCCTGTACCCATAGATTTTGGCTAGAGACTTCAACTGTATCACTTGTCTAAAGGAGAAATGTGGTGGGGTGGACCGTCTTGAGCCTTTTTCTTTTGTCTTTAGTTCTCATATATAGGCCCTAAACTTGGTTGACATCAAGCCAGATAATGGGATATTTACTTGGCACAATAGAAGGTGTGGGGAAGCTTCCATCTCAGAGAGACTGGATAGGTTTTTGATATCTAGTTATTGGATGGGTAATAACAGAGGTGCTAGTACTGTGATTCTGGAGGGTAGGGGATCTGATCATTGGCCTATCAAACTCTCTTCTTTGGATTTAGAGCTAAAAAAGAATCCCTCCTTTAAGTTTCAACTTATGTCGCTTTGTGATCCTAAGCTTCATGATTTCATGCGAGGCTGGTGGACCACTGGCAAACCTCCTCATGGTACCACTATGTATTCCTTTATGAAGCGACTACAATTTGTAAAACACAAATTGAAGATATGGAATAGACTAAATTTTGGGATCCTTTCCTTGGCTAAGCTGGCAGATCTTAGGAGGATGGAAGAAGCTTCAAGGAAGATTAGAGATCAGGATTCATGAAGGAGTTTCTTGTTGAGGAATCTGAGGCTGTGAAAGACCTTACTGAATGGGAACTGAGGGAAGATTTTTTTTGGAAATAAAAAGCTTGAGTAGATTGGCTTCATGAAGGGGATAGGAACACAACCTTCTTTTATAACTCAGTTAAGGCTCACCGTAATGGTAACCTGATTACCTCTCTTATGAATTCTCAGGGTGCCCTGCTCTCTTCTTTCAGGGATATTTCAAAAGAGACTAAGAGGTATTTTTCCTCTCTCTTCAAGGAGGACTCCCTATCATATGATGAGAATGAAAAGCTTATTCTAAACTATATTCCAACAATTGTTTCTAGAGAGATGAATGAGCACTTGATGGGTCCAATTTCCCTTGAGTTGGAAAATATTGTATTCAATATGAAAAAGGAAAATCCCCAGGCCCAGATGGATTCTCAATTGAGTTTTATCAGGAGTTTTAGGATTTAATCAAATTTGATCTTTTGGAGGTGGTCCACGAGTCCCAAAAGAACAAACAAATGATAAGGGCCCTAAATGCTACCTTTGTGGTGCTTATACCCAAAAAAGAGGGAGAAAATTCCTTGGATATGTTTAGGCCTATTGCTCTCTGCAATGTTGTGTATAAGATCATCACAAAAATTATTGCTGAGAGGCTGAAGATATGGTTGAGCAAAATCATCTCTAAGGAGCAAGGAGGGTTTGTTTCTAGTCGACAAATCTTGGATGGGGTTGTTATTGCTACAGAAGCTATTCACTTGATGGAAAATTCTAAGGAGAAAACTATGTTCATTAAGTTGGACATGGCTAAAGCTTATGATCGGGTTAGATGGTCCTTTCTTCAAAAATTTCTTGCTACTTTTGGATTTGAGGAGGAATGGATTAGATGGGTGATGAGTTGTGTTTCTTCTTCCTCATTCTCTGTTCTTGTTAATAATGAGCCATCAGAGTTGTTTGAGGCCTCAAGGGGATTGAGGCAAGGATATCCTTTATCTCCTTATTTGTTTATCATTATGGCAAAAGGGTTGGAAATATTGCTCAAGTCTCAAGTCATGCAAGGTCTCATTCAGGGGTGGAAGTGGGATAGTAGTTTGCCATCTCTTTCCCACCTTCAATTTATTAATGATACTGCTTTGTTGGGATTTACCACTATCAGGGAAGCTGATAATATTAGACAGTATCTTGACATATATCTTGGTGCTTCTGGACAGTTGATTAATGAGGACAAGGATTCTATTTTCTTCTTCAATACCCATCCTCTTATTCAAGCCAGGATTGCTTGCATTCTAAGATTCCAGGTTGGGACTCCCCCCTTCATTTATCTTGGTATTCCAATTCATCTCACCCTCTACCTAGATCTTATTTGCAGTCTATGCTTGATAAGTTTAGAAGGAAGGTGAATCACTGGACTTTTATATGGCTATCCACTACAGGTAGAGTGTTGCTTTTAAAATTTGTTGTTCAAGCTTTGCCCATTTATAGATGTTTTGTACAAATAGCTCCCTCTCACTTCATCAAGGACATGGATGCTTTGTCAAGATAGTTTTTATGGTCTGGAAAACTTGATCAATCTAAATAGAGTTTGGTTAGGTGGGATTCTATATGTAGGCTAGTGCAAGAGGGAGGCCTTGGGTTGCGGAAGAAAACTCTTTTTGGGTAGGCTTTGGCTGCAAAAATTTATTGGAGATGGTGTACCTCTCAAGATCAAATTTGGGCTAAAATATTATCTTGTAAATACTTTAGAGGTATTTCTGAGGCTAAAATTCCTAGAGTCGGATTGGTTGGGAAAGGTTCAGTTATCTGGGACACTCTAAAAAGAGGAGCAAATTTAATCAAGAAGGATTTGTTCTGGATTTACAATTAGGGATCAAATGCTCTTTTTGGGAGGATTCTTGGGATGGCCACCCTCCTATCTTGAATCAATATCCTAGGTTACGTTCCCTAAGCATTTTTTTCTTGGAAGCAGGTTGGTCTTGTGTGGAGGACTTTAAAAAAATCTAGTCTTTTGGAAATATGGAGATGTACAGGTGGAAAGATCCGTAAGAATGGCCCTAGGGAGGACTGGCCAAGGATAGAGAGGTGCTTGCTCTTATTCTTATGGGGAGGCCTTATTCTTCATTGAGGGGTAAAGATATTCTAACTTGGAACCCTGATCCTAAGGGAACCTACTCGGTAGCATATGGTTATGAGGTTCTTGATAAGCAAAAGTATGGGAGTCTTCCTGTCACTTGGTGGAAAAAGGTGTGGAACAAGTTTGCTTGGCCAAAATGTAACTTCTTTCTCTGGTTGGTAGCTCGTAATAAATGCCTCACTTGGGATAATGTGAGGAAGAGGGGATTTCAGGGTCCCTATTTTTGTGTCCTTTGCAGTAAGAATGAGTATGAATCTTCTCATTTATCTTTTCAATGCTTCTTTGCCAGAGACATTTTGCACCATTGGTGGAGTGCCTGGAACCATCCATGTTTTCATGTGTTGTCCCTGGTGGAGTTTTGGAGTAGTTTGGGTAGACCTCCAGCCAATGCCCCCTTCCTTAGGGTGGCTTGGAATTTGGGCCCTTCTTTCATCATTTGGTAAATTTGGCTCGAATAAAATTGACGCATATTTTAGGGCAGTGATTTGGCTATTTAATATATCTGGCAAAGGATACTGTCTATGGTTCAGGAAACCATCCATAGCAAATGTGATGTGGACCCTCTTTTGGATTCTAGGGAGGATAAGGTACAACAAGCCCTTGGTCTCTTTGGGGATGGTGTGAACTCTTCTAGCCCTAGTAGGGTTCCTAAACTCAATAAGAAGGTTAGGAGAGATGGTAGGTGGAGGCCGCCCCCTAGAGGAGTTTTAAAAATTAATACTGATGGATTGTCCAGGGGTAATCCTGGACATACTGGCATTGGCGGTGTTGGGAGAGATTCTACTAGTGGTGTTAGTTTTTTCTTTTCCATCTATAAAGGTGTTCACTCCAACAATTTTATTGAAGCTCTTACAATTCTTGAGGCCTTGTGGAGGGGGTTTTCTCTTGGTTGGCATAGTATTATCTATGAGTATGACTCTCAAATTGTGGTTAATATTTTAAATAGTAAAAGGGTGGAGGAAGTTAATTGGAAGTTGGCCTCTATAGCCATTCATATTCTCAGAATGAGTGAAGAGTTTGAATTTATATCCTTTGTGTACATTCCAAGGGAATGGAATGTGGTTGTTGATTACCTAGCCAAAAGGGCTTTTGAGCTATTGGATCCTTGGAGTATCAATAATTGGGAGAGTCTCCCATCTGGGACTCTCAACACCTGTGGGATTTTATCCACAAGGATGTACAAACTTAATGTGGTTTATTCTTGTTGTCTTTTCCGGGTGTCATTCTAGTCTAGTTTTTTTAGCCTGTTTGGCTGTTTATTTGAGTCTTGGTTGGAAGCTCAGTTGTACTCTGTAATCCAAAAAATTTATCAATAAATTTTTACCCATTTATTTAAAAAAAAGTTGTTGATAAAACCTTGTTTTATAAGCATTGTTTTTGAGGTGATTAAGTTGATGAACTTGAACTAGGGTGTGCAAATATCATGAGTATCATTGTTATGTGAAGATTTTTTTATAAGCATTGTTGTTGAAGTGTTTGTTTGAGTGAAGAACTTGAACAAGGGTTTGCAAATATCATGAGTATCATTGTTATGTGAGGTCGGTTGATAATCATTGTTGGAAATATTTGAGTGAGTGTTCATATGCTTGGACTAGGGTTTGTAAGTAAGGATTATTTCATTGAGTGATTGGTTGAGTAGATTTGGTTGAGCCTAGTCAAGTGGATGTGTGAAGTGATAGTTCAAGTTCTATGAAACAAATTGTGCTATATTATGAATTGATTTGAGAAAGAGGTTGAGGGTTGATGAAAGTGGAACATATTGAAACTCTAACAGTTCTCTATATATTTCTAAAAGAGTGATTGAAAGTAATTGTGAATTGCTTTGATTACCGCTATTGATATTGCTATTTATACATTGCATAATATTTATTGGGAAAGAAAAGTAAAAACTGA
This sequence comes from Wollemia nobilis, assembly GCA_028583015.1. Lineage (NCBI taxonomy): Eukaryota > Viridiplantae > Streptophyta > Pinopsida > Araucariales > Araucariaceae > Wollemia > Wollemia nobilis. Next base: position 5,154,464 of record JAQPPZ010016858.1, on the reverse strand, counting down.
TCTTATACTGTTCACCCCCCCTCAGTATAAGCTTATGTTTTTTCAATTTGTATCATAGAAGGTTCCTTCAGAATATTTTAATAGATTGAAGGAAAATCTTACAAATAACACAATGGATTCTAAGAGTGGACCCTCAGATAATTTAGCACCAGTGTTTGATGGTAGCGATTATGTAAATTGGAGTTTGAGAGTGAAGATTCACCTAATGGCACTTGGAAATGAAATATGGGAAGCAATTGAAAATAGATACACACCTCCATATACTCCACCTAAATATAAGTATGGTAAGATTATACATCATTACAATTCAAGAGCAATAAATGCAATTTTGAGAGGTTCGCATAGAACAGAGTTTGTTAAGGTTATGCATTACAAATTAGCAAAATAAATCTGGGTTAAGTTTCAAATCATATATGAAGGATATAAAAGTGTAAAAAAGGTAAATATTCAAAATATCAAAGCACAATTTATGAAGGATGAGGAAAACATTAGTACTTATCTACTTCAGGTTGATGAGGTTGTTAATGCTATGCAAGGACTTGGACTTAAGGTTGAAGAATCATATGTTGGTGATAAGGTCTTAATATCTCTTCCAAAGAGATTTAGTAAAAATATTTCTGCTATAGAAGAATCAAAATATGGTGATTCTTTGACAAGAGACATCTTTATTGGTACTCTTACAGATTTTTAGATAATAACAAAAGAGAAACCTAATATCAAAAAGGAAGCAACCTTCAAAGCTACTAATAAGACAAAGGGTAAGAAGTCAGATTCAAGTACTGAATCATCCAGTGATGAAGATAATTATGGCAAAAAAAATAAGCATTCAAGAAGGTTCAAAGATGTAAAATTAGTTAGATGTTTCAATTGTGGAAAGTATGGTCACTATGCAACTAATTTTCAAGAAGCTAGAAATGGTAATGATGAAGAAAAACAAGATCATAAGAACAGAGAATTAGAAAGATACAGGTACCAAAACAAAGGTAAGTATGGACAAGGCAAACAAGGAAATAAGTTCTTTCAAAGATAGAAGAGGAGTTACTATGCATACAAGGTAATTAAGTACTCAAGTGATAGTGATGCTAGTTCTTCAAGTAATGATAAATATGAAGTTCTATTTTTTATTAAGGAAAAAGAAGTTAAGAAAAGGTCACCAATAATTCTCAATTGTTTTAGATGTGGTAATTTTGGATATATTGAAGATAGTTGTACAAGGAATGGTTTCAGTTTCAATGATGATGAATATGAGGATGCATTTGAAGGACCAGAAGAGAATATTCTAATGGCACTAGAAGAATAATAAAATGATCCTATAGAAGACAAGTCATAAAATTATGAAGATGTTATTAAAGGCAAACAAATAGAGGAAGAATCAAAAAAAGGAGTTGATCTTGAGGCAGAACTTGTTTATGCCCTTAAAACTTTAAGGAAGGTAAGAAACAAAAATCCCAACTTGAATTTTAGTTTCAAGAATGTGATGAAGATATATGAAAGATTATAGAGGATCTAAATAAGTCAATGACTAAGACAAAGAAGTTCAAGGATAAGTTAGAAGAAAAGGTCTTAGAATGTGAACGTATAGAACAAGAAGTAGCTCTACTAAGGGAAGATTTAGAAAAATCCAAGGATAAGCTACGCAAGTTTGGAAATTGTTCAAATATTGTGGATAAGATGATCAAGGTACAAAGAAGGTCAACAAATAAAATAGGTCTTGGTTTTGAACAAGCTCAAAAGAAACAAGAAGAAGAGTCGACCTAAAGTTCTTAAGAAGAAGAAACTTCAGAAGAAGATAGTGTAAGAGAAAGTGAGACTTATAAGGATGAGTTGGAAAAGAGAAAGTTCAAAAAGGAAAGAAACAAAGCACAAAGGATAAATAGATGGAATAGGAACCAACATAGAGTAAAAGAGACTAAGAGACCAATGAGGTCAAGGCAAGGAAATTTCAATGGTCGATGTTTCTCATGTCATAAATTTGGGCACAAGGCTTCACAGTGCAGGACACATAAAATACAAGAACATGGGAAATTCAAAAATATGTAGCTTTTTCATGGGTATTTCTACTCATGTAATCAGTTTGGTCACAAGGCAATAAATTGTAGGGTTCATGATAGGAACAAATATGGCTTCACCAGGAGAAATCCCAAGATATTTGCACCTCCAAGGAATAATATCATTAAGTGTTATAAGTGTAATAATGATGGACATACAACAAAGTGGTGTAGAGCAGATATTCCAGAATAAAGCATGAACAGGAACATGAATAGGAACAGGAACAAGAACAGGAATATGGACATGAATAGGAACAGGAATATGGACATGGATAGGAACAAGAACAAGAATATGAATATGAATATGAATATGAATAGGAACAATAGTATGAACATGGATAGGGACAAGAACATGAACATTCAAAGGAAATAAAAGGATCAGTTGAGAAGGAAAGATGATAAAGGTAAATACCAGTGCTTGCTAGGAGTAGAAATACTCCCACCCCAGAATTAACCACCTCAAGAGGAGGTGGGGGAGGGGCTAAGCTAAGAGACTCATTCTTAGACCCGAGCCCCAAAGGTGACCCTTTGCCATTGATGTCAAAGGGGGAGAGTTTTGGTTTAAGGAGAGATCATTGAGTCAGGTGGAGCAATTTCCCAGGGGGAGAAAAATAGGAAACGATCAAGTTTTGGTAAAAATAATTTGGGTTGCCATTAATGAAAAAGGGGGATATTGTTGGAAATTTTGAGTAGATGATTTGGCATTGATGTCGAGTGAGTGATCATTGATGTCAAGAGTGAGTGATCATTGATGACAAACTTTCAACACAAGTCAATGGAAGTTTTAGTGGGCAACATCAATTTTAGGTTCTCTAGTAAGGGCAAAAGGATAGTCCGATTTTAGTTAATCAAGACCCGGTTCCAGGAAGTCAAATGTGGTTCAAAGTGCAAAGAAGAAGCCCAAGTAAATAATATTATAATATTTTTATAATATTATAAAGGGAAGTTTTAAATTAATTATAAATTAATTAATATAATTTTTATTATAAATTAATTTATAATTTAATTTACTTAAGTTATTTAAATTAATTATTAATTAATTTTAATATTAATTATAAGTTAGTTTATATTAATTTTTAAAATAACCCTAAGGTGGGTTATCAAATTATTCAAAATTTTGAAATTTGAATTCCAAGCGCCGACGTGGGAGCAAATTCCCAAATGTGTATAAAATGGGGATCATACCACCTTAGAAAAATTACCATGCCTTCGATTTTTAATTAACTGTAAACTTTATGAATCGTGCTGCATCTAAGTGGAAAGCATTGTGATTTTCATGGGAAGTCAACGATGCACTAAGGCATAAGGTGAAGGAAGTGTTCCTTCCTTCATGTGGGCACCATTAGCCCATGCAGTGGACTCCCAAGTGCTAAGGCGCTTAGGCTTGGGGAGACGACGAATCAAATCACGCCAAAACCCCTTTTGGGGAAAGTAAAGGTATGCATTGAAATTGAGCGTTGAAAATTTTGGAAGGGTTATTTGAGTATTCAAAAATTAATTTTTGCATTTTTATTTGGTTTGTAAGGTTGTAAGAGGAGTTATAAGGGTTATCAAAATTAGATTTTTGGTGTTATTTGCTTTAGTGTTTGGAAAGGGTAGTAAGGTGTTTTAGGAATATTGTTTGAAGTATTGTGGTGTTGGATATTATTTTTAAGTTGGATATTATTCTAAGTTGGAGTTTATAACGTGTATCCAAGGAAATATTATTTTTCATGTATGATTTGATGGTTGGGAGCAATAAGGAATAGTTGAGCTTTGAGTATTTTTGTGTCTAAGAAATATTTTGAGAAAGTGTTGGAGTGATATTTTGTCATCTAACCATTGAAATTGGAAAGAAGGAAATTGTGATTTAGATAGGTTTTCCAAGGGAACTTCTACATCAAACAAAGGTATGGGCATATTATTCCTAGTGAGTGATTGTTGAATGTTGTGAATGCTAAGTTGGAGTGAAAAGGATTTGGTTAAGGTTTTTCTTGTTGAGTGTGTTTTGAATTAATGCTTCAAGGTTTTCTGGAATTAAGAGTTGTTGATAAAACCTTATTTTATAAGCATTGTTGTTGAAGTGATTAAGTTGAGTGAACTTGAACTAGGGTTTTCAAAGATCATGAGTATCATTGTTATGTGAAGATTGTTTTATAATAATTGTTGTTGAAGTGATTGTTTGAGTGAACAACTTGAACAAGGGTTTGTAAAGATCATGAGTATCATTGTTATGTGAGGTTGGTTGATAAGCATTGTTGGAAACATTTGAGTGAGTGTTCATATGCTTGGAATAGGGTTTGTAAGTAAGGATTATTTCATTGAGTGATTGGTTGAGTAGAGTTGGTTGAGCCTAGTTAAGTGGATGTGTGAAGTAATAGTTCAAGTTCTATGAAACAAATTATTTTGTATTCTGAATTGATTTGAGAAATAGGTTGAGTGTTGATGAAAGTGAAATATATTGAGTCTCTAAAAATTCTCTATATGTTTCTAAAAGAGTGATTGAAATTAATTGAGCATTGTGATAAGTGTGAAGCATATTGAGTCTAACAATTCTCTATATGTTTCTAAAAGAGTGATTGAAATTAATTGTGCATTGCTTTGATTACTACCATTGATATTGCTATCTATACATTGCATAATATTTATTGGGAAAGAAAAGTAAAAAATGGTCTTATACTATTCACCCCCTCTCAGTATAAGCTTGTGTTCTTCACTACGATATTTACAATTCATATATAATATACAGTCTCCTATAAATAATAATCACTATTTGGTCTCTCAATCTGTTTGTCTCTTTCTCTTTTTGCCTTTGTGTGAGCATTTATTTTTGCTATGGTGGTCTAACTTGGTCTGTTTAATTTTACTATCTAGATTTCATGGGTCCAATTGGATGGTTTTGGAATTCGTATTTGAGCATTAGACATTAAGGTTTATTTTTGCTAAAGCCAATCTGACAGGGGTGCTTAATTCTTCTATTTGGATTTCACGTTCATTTTCCACTAATTATAGAATTTTCCCCTATGCATCAAGTTGAAGGAGGAGTGACACATAGGATAGGCTGATCTATTAGGTGGTTCATTATTTTTTGTACTGGCGATAATGGAGGAGTGTGTCTTGATGTGATTGTATTCCATCCTTGTTAGTTCTAGTTGTAGCCTCATTTGCTTTCTCTCTCACTCATTTTTTCCCCCTTTTTTCTTTTTTGCATAGTTAGCTGGAACCTCAGGAGTTGGTATTATCTAGATATTGACCACCTCTACCCCTCAAAAATTGGATGACCATTCAATGATGGTTGGGAACCACAGCATGCGCCCCCCACTTGCTCGGTGCTATTTTTTGTACCAACAATTTTTGGTGACTCTACTAGGGAACTCATTGAGTTTTCATGATTAAGAAAACTAGAGTCTAGTGATTCTTTGGTTTACCCAAATCTTGGCAAATCACTTGGTGACTCTGACTGTACAATGTCTCCATATCATGAGATTAGTTGCCTTTTTGTCCTAAATTTTTTTTATTTCTTGAAGAACCCAAGGTTTGATGAATAGCCCTAACCTTACAAGTGGTGATAGTATGTTCATTTGGTGACTCCAACTCTAGTGCATGAACTGGGACCTCTGAAGGATAGCACCTCAATGGCCTATCTAAGATACCCATAGTGGAATGATCCTGGTCTGTTAGACCTCTAATGCTGGCATGAGATCCCAAAAGGTGCCTTGGAAGCCTTGACCAAATACAATGGCACCTTAGGGACTGCTCAAGAACACCTTGAGGATGTTTTTACAATGGCACCCCTCCATGGTATAATACATGAATACATCATGATAAGGCTCCTAGTATTGTCTCTAGAAGGGAGGGCATTATGGTGGTATTGTACCTTAGAGAAAAAAACCATCCCCTCTTGGATGGATTTTGTGGGAGTCTTGGTCAATGCATTTGATGGCTCTGTGGATCCCTTCCAACTCTTGATAAACCTTTCCCTTATCAATATAACACCTCTAAATCAATCATTTATTTTAATCTACAATTCAGAATAAGTTGGGAAAGAATTTATTTTAAGTTTTAGTTGTCCCCACACAAGCCTACTTGTATTATATTTGAGCTTTCAACTTGGATATAAGCCTCCTACTATACAAATCATGGGAAAGAACATTCTCTCAAATCTTGCAAGAGGCTTTGCAAGCTGAGCAACTCCTGCTACAATTAGGAAAGTCATCTTCAAGAGATTCTACCTTTGTTTCATCTATTACTTGCTACTCTGCTAATCACACAATACCCATCACATTATCTATCTGAAGTAGGATTGTGACCATTCAACATACTAGGGGTGGATCTCTTCTAAAAATCATGCATAAAGGGTAGAAGTACCACACCTACTATCTAAATTTTTGTTTCTTGTACTCTTTCTTAGTAGACAAATATTTCCAACCTATTGGAGGATCCCACTTGCAAGGGGGATGCAATTTTATACTCTTTTTGTATCCAAAAGCATGTTGATAAGTAGCTAATTCCCCATCCCAGGGAAATAGTTGACTAGAAGAATTCCCAAAAAGAAGTTATGGTGGAAGGTTTACTAGTAAATGGGCCTTTCTAGTAAACATGTATGGAGAGTTTGGAGGTGGTCCAATAAAATATCTCACAGTAGATGAATCCCAAATAGTTGCAACATGAGAGACTATTGCCATACGAGTTGGTACTTGGGGAGAACTCCCATGTGGAAAAATTTGTTGCCACATTTATCATCGATTACATAAGTACTAATATGCATGATGATCTACCAAGTTGTAACCTAGTTGTAGCTTGGGAAATTTTTGGGCAACACCATCCGAACTATGGAAAGTGCCTCAAGTTTGACATAATATGCTCTGGAAATTGCATAATCACTAGATAATATCCAGTATAGGTCAATGGTTGTGGTGTACCACTCATGCCACAATTTTGTGTACATAAGCTGACAACTAAATAAAAGTGTAGTAGGCACTTGGCCAGTGACATCATCCTGTTCAATGGTTACTCACAGAAGATTCTTGGAAGACAATGATTTTGAAGAATTTCACCTCATTTCCAGTATTCCTCTATGTTTTGTTATGACCCTGTGCCCAACAAACCAAGGCTCAAAAATTTATGAATATCTTTGTGCAATCTCAAAAAGGATAGTTACTACATTATTAAAGGCAGTGCCCACCCTTCCGCTCAATGGGAAAATGAACTATAAATAAAATCCTCAAGGAGGTAAAATGCAACAAACTAAAAATACTATTGCAATAAAAAAATCCCCAGAGGAACACCAATAGACTGATAAAGTTGTTACGTGATCATGTTAGGAAGAAATATCATGATAAATACTTCTAGCATTCTGTCTACTCTTGAATTAGCCTTGGTCTCTGGTGGGGTATGTTGATGGGAATGTGATTCATAGGGATATCCTATGAACTACCTTCCAATTCATCCCTTTACTCTATCTCATTTCCCTTCTTCCTTTCTTCTCTCTCCCTTTTATTTTCCTTCTATTCTCTCTCTTTTTTTCTTTCTGCTATGTTTTTCCCATATAGGACTTGGGTGTCATACATTCCTTTCTCCTCCTTCCCTTGTTTTTGTAGCCTTCCTTGGTTTCTCTTGTGAAAAGTCCCTCTGCATTTGTTTTCCTTTTCCCTTCCTTGTTTCAAATAAAGATCTCTTCCTAGTTTCTTATTTCTCTTAAAAAAGGGAAATTCCCTAGGAGCCACCAATATTGTGGGTGAAATTTTACTTCTTTCCATTCACATTGCAGGATGATTTCAATTTGATTCCAACCAATTTTGAGGCATTAATAGCTGAGGTAGATTACAATGGACGGATGGGGAAATGGGTAGGGGTTTGCTTGAAAGTGAGATCCCAAACACCCATCCTTCTTGGACGGAATATTAAGAGCTTTAAAATCCTAGAAGAAAATATTGGATCAAGGCAAGGATATTACAAGTTCTAAGTTATCGTTCACACCCATGGACGAAACTTTAGGGAGACAAAATTAAAGGTCCAAAGCATGATATTTTGTTCGCATCATTATATGATGAGCTAAAGACTGATATGATGATGCAAGAAAATTATGCCCAAAGTTTCATCCAAATTCAGGATCATCGTACAAAAGGGTGGAATCTTATGGAAGCCTTAGGAGTGAGCATTAATGACTTCATCTACCCAATGAAGATTATCGATGAGCACAAAGATAAGATTCAAAAGTGCATAGATTCAAAGGTGATTAATGCTTAGCTCATCCATAATTTTAAGGGTTAGAGTTGATAAGAATATAAGAGGCTATCAGGGGTTATCTAGGGCCCAGATCTCTACATAAGTACCCAATCTCCTTTCAAACGATCATCATTACTTAGAGACAAAGTGTCAGCAAATTTTCAAATTGCTCTAGTGTGATTTTCCTACTAAAGCCATTAATGTTGTAATTTTAATTATATTATAAATCCTTCTATAAATAGTGGAATGATTTCCATTCCAAAGGGTGGCTCTACAACCTTTACAATTCATATGTAATCTACAATATCTTGTAAATAATAACAATCATTGTTTGATCTCTCAATATGTCTATCTCTTTATCTTTTTACCTTTGTGTGAGAATTTATTTCCGCTATGGTTGTGTAAGTTGGTCCATTTAATTTTACTATCTATATTTCACAGGTCTAACTGGGTGGTTCTGGAATTCATGTTCGAACATTGGACGTCGGGGTTTATTTTTACTAAAGCTAGTCAGGTGGGGGTGTTTAATTTTTCTATCTAGATTTCACACACCTTTTCCACTGGTTCTGGAATTCACCCCAATGCTTTAATTTGAAGGAGTGATAGGTGGGGCAGGCCGATCTATTAGGTGGTTCATTTTTGTTTACACTGGTGATGGTGGAGGAGTGTGTCTTGATGCGATTGCATTTCATCCTTGTCATTTTCAACTGTGGCCTCATTTGCTTTCTCTCGCTCCATTTTCTCCCTATTTTTTTCTTTACGGTGTAGTTACCTGGAACCTCATGATTTGACCTTCTCTAGAGATTGATTGCCTCTGCTCCTCTAGGGCTAGGCAGTCATTCAATGTTGGTCAGGAACCACTGCGCACACCCCCTACTTACTCGATGCCATTTTTTGCACCATTAATAATAAGAGAGTGAGACCTCCCATCCCATGGAAGCTAGATATTATTCTAATAGATAAATATTTTCATTCAATGGGAGCCTTACACTCATAGCTCAGACCAACTGAAAAGCTTCCTACCTAGTAGGAAAAAGAAACAATACCTGAGCATTGGAAATAGAACAAGTCAATGTCCAGTAAGAATCTAGAGCTCTTACAACTGGTACAAATATTTGCAGCTCTCGCACCAGTCACCAATATCCCATATACTCCGCCATAAATAAATCCAACCTTCCATCCAAAAACATAGCTAGCTTCTACGAATCCTTCAAATGACCTAGACTTCCACCTGCCCCCCCAACTATGGTTCCTTCAACCGACCCAACCTTCCACCCAACCACCATCCCATTGTTGCAATTCCTTTAGCTAAAATAGAATGTCCAAAAATCCAAAACAAACTAAACCAATCTTCCACCCAACAAAAAAACCAACTATTGTAGTTTCTTTAGCTGATCCAACCTTCCACCCAACAAAAAACCAGTTGTTGTGGTTTCTTTAGTTGACCTAACCTTCCACCTAGCCCTCAACTACGGTTCCATCATTTGATCCAACCTTCCACCCAAAAAACCAACCTACTACTGTAGTTTCTAGTCTAATTAGTTCTCCACCCAAAAACCCACTATTGTCGGATGGGAGGGCTTATTTTCCAAAAATACCAACCCTCTGATGGTAGCACCTGTAAACCAGATCATGGAGTAGACACCCTATGGGATCACTATATTGAGGTACTTAAAATGTGTGTTATTAAAAACTCCAAGAACCTAGCACTGTGGCTAGCTGTAGTTGTCCTATTTGGGTACACCACATATTATCAGTCACAATGGGGTTGATTTTAAACGAGTATCCATAGGTTGGGTGCAAGGAAATGGAGCTCATGTCGATATCTACCAACACACAAGACATTTTCCAGTTGTGCCTACATATCTATATGGATGGAGGCAGTGGTAATGGAACCTACGTCAGCCTCAACCAATACCTGATATATTTGCCAACTAATCTACACAAGTGGATTCTATGGTATATGTTATTACTTTAGGTTTGAATAGATGAAATGACATTAGCTCAATCGATTACATTCATTAAATTTTGAGGAGAAGACTAGGTTTGAATCTTACCAATGGATACATGTATAATTGCTAAGTTGTTATAATACCACTATGGGATCATGATGTAATATAGGTGGGACCCATTCAATATCATATAAAATTTAAAAAAAATATCAAATGACATTAGTTCAACTAATTAGATTTATGAAATTTCAAGGAAAAGACCAAACTGTCATTCGAAGATGCTATGGACCATTGTTTAGAATATTTTGCTTGTATTGCTTAATCAAGGGAACCAATACAGTTTTACTAGTTTGACCATATTTTATAGGATGAAATGGACTATGATGTATGTGTGGAAATGTGATGGTGGTATGGAATGGAATCTTGCTTATAAATTTATTTGCCTTAGGGATAAAGGATCTAGAGTTGTTTTGCAAAGACTTGAACATCCTAGTGATCTCAAACAAACTTGTATATGTATCTCACAAATCTTCATGATGGTAAGGTTGTCTTAGTGGTTTTAAATTTCTTCAAGGACCAACAGTGTGTGCAATGAGGACCAACTGTGTGTGCAATGATGTTCATTTCTCATTATGACCTAGGTTAAACTAATCAATTGGTAAATTATATCAATAAGCTAGTTCATCTGTGAGCATCCATAGTTTTGTACAAAAGAATATCGCTAATATGATAGATGTGGTACCGTGCATAAGGATACCCCATTGCCAGGCGGGATTCATTCAGCTCATTGTTGTAATGAGGATCACCCCACAATTTTCAAGATACTAAGAGTTTCAGGGATTCAAGCTCCTTTTCCTTCTTTTATTGCATTGGATTTTGGGGATTTTATTTTTGAGTTTGCTCATTTTTGTAATAGAGCAACATGCATTTTTATTGCTTTTTTGGAAGTTTACTCATTTTGAGGAAGAGTAAGATTTTTTTATTGCTTTTGGGATGCTTTTTGGTATACTTGCTCATTTGGATGAAGAGAAAGGGATATTTGTTTTTTTTAAAGATGAAGCTTGTCCTTTTGTCAACTCTTAGCATTCTAAACCATGTGCATAATTGGATGAACTGGGGAAACCTTTCACTTTATGGAAATAGTAACTCATGCTTTGTCATTCCTAAGCTTCACAATTTTTTTGTGTTTTTATGTGTGTGGTCCAAGAGAAAACTTGATTAACCAGGAGCACCCTATAGCACCTAATGATTTTTTGACTTTCAATTAAGGTTTTTCAAAACACTAGGAGTGGTTGAGTGATCGAAAACACCTAGGGATTCCTCAAACTAGAGACTACCAAAGAAATGAAGTGCTATGGGATATATATATATATATATATATATATATATATTACATGATTTTGGATGGTAAAATTAGATTAATTCTAGACCGTAGGTACCCCTAATTAAGGCAACACGACTCAATGAATGAACAATTATCTAACCTGAGTGGGTGACAATTAATATGGTAAGCAACATGAATGGATGCAAATGATACGAATGTGCAAATTCAATGGAAGTGGAATGTGTGAATGCAATGAAAGTGGGATTGTGAATGCAATGAAAGTGGGATTGTGAATGCGATGTATTAAAAATACAATGTATGAAAATGTTTTTGTGTTTTATATTTATTATTATTTTTAGGTGTTTTTGAACTAAAATGTGACCAAAGGGGTTTGGTTCCTTTGGAGCTTTTTGAATTGCATGTGACCAAAGGAGTTTTGGTTCCCTTGGAGCCTTTTGAATGGAAATTGACCAAAGGAGTGCCTCCCTTGGAGCATTTTGAAATGAGATTTGACCAAAGGGGTTAGGTTCCTTTGGGGCCTTTTGAATTGAGTTGACCAAAGAGATACCTCCTTTGGAGTATTTTTGATTGATTTGACCAAAGGGGTGTCCCCTTTGGAGCCTTTTGGATTGAATTGACCAAAAAAAATTTGGAGCCTTTTTTTTTGTTTGAATTGACTAAAGGGGTGTCCCCTTTGGAGAAAATTTTATTTTTTTGGATGGGAAAGGTGTGATACCTTAAGCATCCTCATTGTGGTCTTGGTGGATACTAAGGTTTTGATGAGATTAGAAGGGTGGATCGTCTATGGAAAATTCCCTCTTGTCGGTAAGATCTTGGACCACATTTTTAAAGGCTTTGCAATCATTGATGTCATGGCCCACTTGTCGATGATAGAGATAATAATGATCTTCCCTATACAACTTAGATTTATGATTGTTGGGTTTTGCAGGACGCGTGTCAGGTAAAATGATTGTTTTTGCATCCTGTAACTTGTGAAAGATTATCAACATGGGCTCGGATAAAGGGGTCTAGGTATGAGGTTGATGATTTGAACATGAGGTTGATTGGCCATGCGGACGAGGTTGATGAGGTTGTTGAGGTGGGTGATGTTGATGAGGTTGATGATGACTCAATTGTAGCTCAATTTTTGTGAGGCGATTCAAAATTTATTTTAGAATGAACGTAGTGTGTTGGTGAAGAGGTGGTTGTTGATGAGGATATGGTGGAATGATGGTGTGTTGTGTTGATGGAGCACCATACATGTGATTGAGTGGATGTATGGGTATGATTATAATGGGTGGAGATAGTGATGAAAAGACTAGACTGGAAGCATTCAAATAAGTCCTAACTACATCCATGTCCATATGTGTGACATGATCATCAAATGGCATGGGTAGCTCACTCCTAGTGTCCTAGGAGTCTCAGGGACGTTGGTATGAGTAGCCCTTTGCATAATATATATCCGAGATAGGGGTACCATTAGAGGGCCTGACATTCAGGTTCATGGACATAGTAGGGGCTCCACTAACTTTCCCTACCACCGAAGTGTTAAGGACCTAATAATACTTAGATGGATCCATGGAAGGAGACAACTGACTCTGAAATATAAAATGTGGGTGTATATGTGTGTGAATGTGCGATGGAAGTGCAAAGAAAAACAACACTCGAAGAAAACAAATGAACAAATTTTTGTTCCTAAGTTTGTGCAAAGTTTGATTTTTTTCTTTTTTAAAAGGTTTTTTATTTTTTTGATAAAAATAAAACCGATGTGCAAAATATTTTTCCCTAAAATGAGTCTACAAATTTTGCCTAGACGCTCTCACACACTACCCCGGTAATGAAGTCTGAGTTGTAAAACCCACCAGGACTTGGAGATGAAACCCAAATTCGATGAGGGAGCCTAGGTTCTACCATTCCTCACCCATATTCACTGTGGACAGCTATACAACCTCTAAAGAGGAATATGTGCTATTTTCCATGGCTAAGATGGTTCTTGAAGCTGGCCTTGGCCAAGTAACGGGGTAAAATATTTTGGGGATCGATGATGAAGTCAAAACTTACCAACATTCACATGAGTGTGATGGCTTCGTTTATTATTGTGTGATGTAAGCTAACATGTGATTCTATTTATTGCCTAAATGCAGCAAGCAGAAACATACAACAACATATTCTCTACTAATTGAACTAGTATGCAGATCCTTTTGATTTTGCTTTTATTTTTTTTTAATATGCCTAGCCTAAGACCTAAATGCAAACATATGTCAAACATGGATAGACTCCTATTTAACCTACTAAAATATTAAAATAGCAAAAAATAAAAAGAGGGTTTTGGATGTACACACCTATGATCCTTTCTCTACTCCCTTTTATTTGTTCAATTGTTGAATCCATGGTTTTGTAGTGCTACAATCATCGACTACACGGTTATTTAGGCTCGTAAATGTTGATCACGTGGTTTTTTGGCTTTGTAATCGTACACTTCATAGTTTCTCAGGTGCAGGTTTGTAAACGTTGATTGCATGATTTTTCAACTCTATAACCACGTGCTCCACGATTTCTCAAGTGCCAGTTCAGGCCAAAAAGACAATTGAAACAGTTGATTTTAATTCTCGATATTTACATGGCCAAGCTCCAAAAACCTGCAAACATAGAAAAATACAGATCAACAAAAAAAAATATCAAGGCAATAATAAATAAAACCCTTAGGCGGTCCCACCATGATTGGCATTTTGTAAGCAATTAAGACAACATTGAACAATGAAATAACAAAACAAGCAATTGTAATGAAAATGAATTTTTTGTATTGATTTGGAATAGAGCCTTGATCTTTGTTTACAATTCTTTTTACTCGAATGTGCAAGGGTATGATTACAACATGCTCATTTCTCATATTACAATGGGCAGAAAAAGGGGAAATTACCCCTTTTTTACCAAATATAAATGTCGATGATGTCTTCGATCTTGTCTGCTACAACCAAGTGGTGAGTGGGCTTGTGTATCTTGTGATGGGTCACTCTAGCTTTAGAAGCTTTTCAAATACCTATTTCCTGCACACATGGAAGTCAAACAAGGGTTAGTCCAAATGAGTGAGATATGGACAAAACAAGTTTGGTTGTTTCTGTGCAAACACGAGACATGTAGTTTTAATTGTGTAACCACTGGGTGAGCGTTAGGCAACTATAGAAAATGTGGTTGTGACTGTGTAACCACAAATCAGGCAATTGAGGCCAAGTAATAGAATTCTCCAAAAAGTCACTCTAGGACATCGAATCTTGAATTTCCTCAAGATGTGTGCAAGCTTCTGGCATGGTTTTGGTAGCGTAGCGATGTGTTTTCTTAGAATTCCTTATTTGATGGGGTGATGCTTATTTTATAGGTAATTTTAAGGCTTTGGAGGGAAGGATAGGTGGTAATCCAAGGCTGCCAAGTGGTAGGGGGAATTAGAGTGGGTCACTTAGAGTGCCCCACTTAAATGGGGTGATATGGCTATGGATGAGTGCAAGTGGAGTGCAATGTGGCTTGATGAGTGAGTGCAACTAGGGTGATGTGGCTTAATGAGTGAGTGCAAGTGTAGTGCAATGTGGAGGATGAGTGAGTGCAAGTGTAGTGCAATGTGGAGGATGAGTGAGTGTAATTGTGGTGAAGTGGCTAATGAGTGAGTGCAAGTGTAGTGATGTGTGGAGGATGTCCCAGGTGAAGGGACAAAGTGTGTGATATGTGGCATGGTGATGGGTAGTGGTGGCTAGGACACATGTCCCATGGAAAATAAGGTATCCTAGGTGGATTTCCTAGATTTAATAAAATCTATAAAATATAATTATGTGTAGGATTTTATATGCCTAAGTTTAGACTTAGAAATATATTTTATTATGCAAGTTTGTGTAGTGGGATACAAATGGTGCTTTTGTGAGTGCCTAGGTTTTGGTGTCTGCAAATAGTTTTGCAAATAAGGTCAAGTAGGAAGCGAGCCCCATATTTTCTTGTTTAAGCTTTGGGAAATTATAGGGAGTAAGTGTAAGCATGAAGCAAGGGCAAGCAAGGAGCAAGTACAAGCATGAAGCAAGGGAAAGCAAGGAGCAAGTGCAAGCATGAAGAAATGTCATATTTTCTTATGATGCATATTTAGCAAAAGTTAAAATTAAAGATCTTTGTTCCAAGTAATCAATATTCTTGAAAGGATGAACATCAAGAATGTAATTATTGAAGGTGACTCACTGAACATCATCAACATCATGAAAGGATATCAAAATTTGATTTGGAGTATTTAAGAATTTATGAAGGAGGTCAAAAGAAACATTCTACTTCTATAGAACTTACAAAATCAACATGTTTATAGAGAAGAAAATAACATTGCTAACACCATGGTTAACATTGGTAACCTACAAGAAGCCCTCATGGTTTGGAGAGAAATTTTTTTCCTTGATCTCATGTAGATCACTCTTATAGATTCAAATGATACTTCCTATTGACATCAAAATTGGTAGACCTCCTTGAGATATCTCAAGAAAGGTTCTAGAATTAGTGATATTTTTCCTCTTAATTTTTAGCTTGTTCTTTCCTTTTGGCAAGTCAACACTTTTTATTGTCCTACTAGCATGATGTGTCTTGGAAAAAAGAAGACTAATAAGACTAGAGCTATGAGCTAGCATTTTTTGGGTCTCTTGGATCTATTTAGATTTGGAAATAGAAGCTTCTCTTAGTGGTTTTCTATGGCAGCTTGGGGATCATGGTTCCCATTATTTCCTCGTGTTGCATGAGAGTGTTGTCCCTAAAGTGGTTTTGGAGGATGGGGGGATAGAAACATGACTTGGAAAGGCTCGAATATGAGTAATGCATCTTATAATGCTCACTTTTTTCTCCCATTTTATCAATTCAACGCTTTTTATTGTCCTACTAGTCTGAAGTATCCTACTAACTCAACGTGTCTTGGAGTTAAGAAGACTTATCAGCTTGTAGCCATGAGCTGGCATTTTTTAGGTCCCTATTTTCATGTGACCATTTGGCCTTGGAATTGGTATTTGCTCCTTGTATATTCTAATAACATCCTGGGGATCATGGATTCAAATTTTTCCTTGTGTTGCATGAGGATGTTATCCCTAAAGTGTATTTGTAGAAAGAGGATGATAGAAATTTGGCTTATGATGCTCTTTTTCCCATGATCAAGGCCCATTCCCACTATTTTTTGGGAAACCCTTCATCCAATGGCATGTTCAATTAAAAATTTAAATGGGAGTGGATTAACAAGTTGTACCACCTTCAAGGTTACTCTCTTTCAACTTATTTTCTTATTGTCCTTTCTTGTTGGGGCTTCGAATATAATTATTTGTTAAGGCCAAATTTGAGGGATGAAGAATGACACTTGGAACTTTTTTTCTTATCTCTAGATAATAACGTCTAGGATATCTTCAAAAAATATGGTTTCCTTCCCTTTCTAAATAAATTCATTGATTGCAATAGAGCTTTCAATGGATTTGGTATAGTCATGGGATGAGAGCAGAGTCAAGGCCTGAGGTATCAAATTTATCATCAACATTGCTCTCATAGTGAATCTCTTTGTCCTAATTACTTTAGGTGAATGCATCAATAGGAAAAAGCACTCCCTTGCAAAAAAATTGAACATATTTCGAGGAAAATATGAACACATGGATAAGTTACATAATGACATCCTTCAAGATTCCCTCTCTAGCCCATGGGATGGAATAGTCATAACCATCATGCAATTATTTTCTTTGGATGAGCACCTTTCTATTATCAAAATTTTCCACCTCACCTTCCTCAACCATATTCGATGGAAGAAGAAAATGAATATTCTTGTTTTTATTTTCAAGTCTATAGATAAATCCATAAAGAAGGTGTAGAAGTGGAACTTCTCATTTTTGTTGCACCAAGGTATTCTCAAAATCATGTTCTTGCACTCGGCTAAGAAGGGGGACCAAAGTGTTGTGGTGAGCCTAGGATTAGACTATAGGAGTCCCTTTGAGTCAGAGAGAAATCGTAAATCCCTAGAGGATGTTATGAAAGAGTTTGATGATATGGTCTATTGCTCTGGGGAAATTCTAATGCTTCCACTGACTTTAACCCTCCAATGGATAAAAGGGACAAATCTGGTAGCACCAATTTGCTCAAGAGTGATGTTTAGATTAAAAAGGAACCTAACCATTGTGGAGAGACTATTATAGGATCCAAAGAAAATTTGAAGGTTCGAGGAATATCCAAATGCCTAAAAATATAATCTAAGAAAAAAATAACTCTCCAATTCAAGTCATGTTTGATAAAAAATCGAAGGACTCCTAGAATTCTTCTCCAACCACTTCATTAAAAAATTCTAGCAACACTGTGATCCCTTGATCCTTGAAGAAAGCCATGAAATGCAATGCTTCCTCTACAAAGAAGAAATATTTTGGGGTCCTTCATATTTGAATCTTGGAAACTATATCCTATGCTTGAATGACCTTATATACTCCTTATACATGGTCAACAATATGACTTTCACCTATGCGTACAAGGTGGCACTTTTCCAGAATGATCTCAAGAAAGATGATTTGGGATCCAACACTTTAAAGGAAGATCTTGATGAGGAAACTACCCAACAAGGATCCAGTGTGGATCTTTGCTTCTCTCCACTCCCTTCATAGTGCTTCTCCTTGTTGTTTAATGCTTTTGTGTTCTTGTTTCTCTTCTATTAGGATCCTCCTTTGGTGTCAATATCCTTGGTCTTTTATTTGTTTATTTTCTATGATTTATGTCCTCTCTTTGAGGCTTGTTTATAGTTGTAAAAGGTTCAGGAATTCTTTCAAAACCCCTTCTTTTTACCAATAAAAAAAATTAAATTTCTATGAGGAAAATTTTTGAAGCATGGAATAAAATTTAATTTTGAAATACTTAATTGAAGTAAGGATACCTTAGCTAGAAGCATGGATGCCTTATTTATGAACAAGAGGAAGAGTGATTCTATGATGATCCCTATCCAAAAAGTATATATTACACCAAAAGTTATTATCAAGGATGAGATAATTGAGTGACATAATGGTTCTTAAAAACATAGAGTTAATATGTAAATTCCATTTATATTGGCTAAGATTTTAGAGATACAAAATTGGATCAAGTAGAAGTGAGGATTTAAAGGACTATTATTCATTGCATTTTCTATTTTGGAAATCAAAGATAAATTAATAGGTTGTGGCCCATGATTTAGGGGAAGATATACCTTTTATTTAGGACCATCAAGAGAGTTAATTTTGTGGAAATAAAAACTATTTAGAGGCTTCTAGTGTGGTTAGGATTTTTGGACTTCTACATTAACTTATCAAAAGGTGTTTTTGATTGACAATACTCTAATGAAGTTCACCTTTGAGAGACCAACTACTAAGGAGTGAAAGTATGTTGTATAAACTTAGATATATGTTTCATGGATATTTCAAAACCTTTGCCAATATCCATTAAGATTAATCGTGAATCAAATTAATGGGATCAAAAAGTAAATTATGAAAACATTGTATTTTGATGTCATAAATGTTATGAGATTGGACATATGGTAAGAGAGTGCAAAGTCAAGATGATGGATAAAAAGATAGAAAATTTGATCATGAGATAAACTTCAAGTAAAGAGATCATGCATGGCAAATAAATCCTCTTCCTATTAATATAAGAAGAAGTTCACTTGGATAAACCATTTAAAGAATCAAGGAAGGATACAAGGGATGAAGAACAACATTGTGCAAGTTCAAATTTAGAAGGAACTAAAGGTGTGAAGAAAGATGCAAAGGTAAATTTTAAGATAAAAGATACAAGAGGTCAAATGTTATCCAAGTAAATTATCTTTGTTTTCCTCAAGCAATAAAAAATTATCTCCTTGCTATAAAAATGGAGGTAGTGTATAGTTTATCCCTCCCATTCTAGGGTTTCAATATCATTATAATAAAGAAAAAATCATGTAGGAAATCCATGAAAATTTAATGTTTTTGATGCATTGAAAAAGTACTATGGAGGATGAGCCTTGCACCTTAAGATTTGCATGGAAATATAAATATTAAGGTAATTTTAAGATTGTGCCTTGCAATTCAAGTTCTCTAGGACAACATAAACCTAAATATGATTAGGCTTATTATAAACAATATGAAAAAAATGAATAGAATGATGAATATGAAGTGTTGATGGGAATGGAAAAAGAAGAGGAAGACCCTCAAATAATAAAGAGAAAAGGAAACTTTGAGAGATATCAATTTGAGAAACAAGAAATAAAATATCAGTAGTGTTAACAAGAAGTAGGGTTAATCCCACAAATAAGAATAAAAAGTGATGATGAAAATTGTTGAAATACTAGGTATATGAATGAAACCCTTTAAAAGAGTTATTAAAGAATTAATATGTGGTTGTATTCCTTTACCTTATTTTAATACAAGAAACAAAAATAAGTAGAGAGGAATGTAAGGATGCATTAAAAAATATTTAGAAGATGGGAGATTATCTATTAGTTCTTCTTATAGGATATTTAGGAGGTATTGCTATAATATGGAGCAAATGCAAATGGGATGGATAATTGTTAGAAGCAAATAGTAATCGGGTTTCTAGTCATTTTTTTAAGAAAGAGGAATATATCAAAGTTGGGATTGGAGATGTATATGTTATAGTAGTGGTTAATCCTCATGAAATATGTTGTAAGGACCTCAACATATCTTTTGTCAAATACAACGATGATTCATAATTGTGATCTGTGGATTCTCAGGGGACTTCAACACAATTCTATCTCCTTCATAAAATAAGAGTAATACTCTTGGATGGTCTAATTCAATGGAGGATTTTGCTTCATTTATCAATTGAAAAGATCTTTAAGATTTCAATATACATGGGATAATAGATGCATTGGAAATACTCGTATAGCAAAAATATTGGATAGGTTTTTAGTATCCAAGATATGGTTGCAAATAAAGTATACAATCTCTTCAAACATTTTATTGTGAGCTAGATCAAATCCAAACTTATTCTCTTGAGATGTAATTTACTAACAATAGTCATCCAAAGCCATTTCGATTTCAATCTATGTGGCTCCAAGACCTTGATTTTTTCTGTATGGTTATGTTATGATGGGATGAAGGATTTTAAGATCATGTGCATATAGGTTTCTTTAAAAGCTTAAATATTTAAAAGGGTAAATATATGGAATGTCAAAGTTTTTTGATAACATATTTAGATCGAAGAAAGAAAATAAATCGAAGCTCAATAATTTATATAAGAGTTAAAATAAATGGAATGAACCAGGATGCTTATGTGCAAGAAAAATAATTACTTTCATATAATCATATTGTATTGAAAAAGGAGGGTCATATTGGTCCTAAAAATTTATTTAGAGATGACTTATGGAAGGGGATAGAAATACTAAATTTTCATGCTACGACCAAGATAAATTTATCTTTTCAACAAGTTCTAAATATTTCGACTCCAAATTGAAGAAATATTGAGGAAGAAGATATCAGGAAGGAAGAAATTAATTAGTTCAAAGATATTCTATCGGATGTTGGATAATAAAGAATCTTAAGCTAAGATTTTGTAAAATATTCCACCAGTTACAAAGAGAAAATAAAATCTTAACAAAGAAGATAAGGAGACTCAGAGTAAGCTTCTACAAATTATTCCATCAGTTATCACAAGGGGACATTTAAAAGCTTCACAACAAATATCTATATAGAGGAGCTATAGGAAGCAATTATTTATTTCCATGCTAAGAAAGCACCTAGTCCAAATGTACTTTCTACAAATTTCTTTCAAAAATTTAGGTTTGTGTTGAAGAGTGATATGTTGGCTATGATTCAAAGGGCTAAAAAAAACAAGCTTATAGTAAGTGAAATCAATAACATCTTTATTGCACTGGTTCCCAAGAAAGGTGAGAAAAATATTTTTATAATTTTCATCTGATATGTCTTTGTAATATGATTTATAAGATAATTTCAAAAAGTATGGTAAACATATTACAAGGCATTATAGATTATGTTATCTCATAAAAGCAAGTTTGTTTTGTTTGTGGTAAACAAATTCTTAATGATGTAATCATTACACAAGAAGCTATGCATTGTCTTCATTCTATGGAAAAGCTAGGTATGCTTGTGAAATTACATATAAACAAAGCATGTGATAAGGTTTGTTGGATTTTATATTCTCAAAAAAAAAAATTGATCAAGGTTGGTGGAAATGGATTAGATGTTATAACACTCTAAATTATTTTACTTTGATAAATGGATCCCCTGCAAGATACTTTGAATCATCTAGTGAACTCTTCCAAGTTGAAAAACTATCTCCTTATCTATTTATCTATTCAAATTGCAACAAATAGTCCTTTCAAATATAGTCTCCAATTTGTTGATGATGATTTTATTTTGGGTCATCTCTAAATGAACAAGACCATGGAGTTCAAATCAAAATTCTCATATTGTTAGAAGGTTGTTGGACAATTGGTTATACTACAAAATATAGGACCATTTTCTTTAACATTGTCCTAGATTTGAATAGATTATTATGAATATTTTAGAGTTTAAAGTTGGAAATTTGCCATCAACTTATACGGGTATTCCTTTTTTCTTTTGGAAAAAGGAAAGGAGCTTTGGGACTTAGTTTTGAATAAAATGAAATCTTGTTTAGCATATTTGAAAGCTAAGTTTTAAACCATGGCTAGAAACCTAAAACACATAGACTACATTGCAATATATTCCTATATATATGATGTCACTTTTAAGATTGCTAACAAATATAGCATCTAAATTTGATAAAATTTAAAGATATTTTCTTTGGAATGGATGTGAGGAAAATTTTAGGTTTCCTCTTTGTATAGGGTTTGTAAAGGAAATAATATTGGAAGAGCGGGCTTGCAAAATTGCATATTTATGAGTTTGGCATTAAGGGCAGAAGTTGGTAGGAGATTATTCAAAGATCAAAGAAAGAGGGGCAAAATATTACTTAAAAAAGATTGTTGAGAAAACAAATCCTACCTAAAGGCTTGGCAATATGGAACTTTAGATTAGATAGTTTATAATTGATCAAGATAACATATTAGATGGTCAATCAATGAGGGGGTTTTACAAATTTTTGATATGACACCTGGTTGAAGCCTTATCTTCTTATTTTTAGTCCAAATGGAAATTGTTGGCTCTAAGATATTTAGCTTGTAAATATTCAAAGGTCAAAAATCATATCAATGTGATTAGCAACCCTAGAACATGAATTTCTATTAGTAACTTGGTTGAGGGAGAGGACCTCAAACATATAGTGAATGAGATTCAAATGATGCTTCAAAAGTTCTATTTGCCTATTTTGGACTGAAGGTTGAATTGGCTTGGAATCTATCAAAAGATGGTGGATACTTAGATAAGTTGGGATATAAAGGATAAGAGCAATCATAATTTCCTACTTTCAAAGATTTTTTGAAGAATATTTGGTCAATTGAGGCCCTCCCTAAGATCTCAATATTCCTTTTGTTAGTAGTCCAAAGCAAGATTTTTATAAGTGAATGTTTACAAAGAAGAGGATTTTATGAACCTTTTCGATGTGAGACATTAGATCATTTATCTCTTCAATGTACCTTTGCTTATACCATTTGGGATCCCTTTTTCAAAAATATGAGAATGTATTAGGTAGCTCCATCAACATTGAAAGGGTTCATGAAGTATTGGGTTATGTGAGTAAGTTAACAAGTTCATTTTGTATTGTACATAAGTAGTTTTGTCAAGTGTTGCCATTGTGATGATCAAAGAGACTTGTTTGAACATTCACCAAGTTTGTTAAATATTGTCATTTTGTATACATTATATAATCATGAATGTGAATAAGACGATGTGTTGTGTTTGTCATTAGTTTACAATTAGTTTGATAGTTTGGTACAAGATGGTGACAATTGGGTTATAACCATCCACCCCATTTTCAAATTTTATATATTCCATCGAATGATAATGAAATGGTGGATTTAAAATTTCATCATTGTGTGATATTGTGGATTACAAGAGATATATTGATATAAATAATGTCCATATCAGATTGCATATAACGAAATTGAAATTGTTTTATTATTGTTTATTCATTTTTGTTTGTTTTGTTTGACTTCTTTGTTATATTGTTGGGAGTAAAATCTATACTAAAATTATTTCAAAGAAAAAATATTATGCATACTATACAGGATTGGTTCTACTATTATTTGTTAGAATTTATGGCTTGAAAGAAATAATATAATTTTTAAAAACAAATCTCAAAATCATGCTTTTGAAATCATAATATTGTTTCTCTTGCATAATATTTACAAACATAGTGCTTATTATAGGAAGTCTCATTTTATAATCGTTAGAATACAAAGATCTAATCATTTACCACGATCTCAACCCAAAAAAATCCCAAAAGTAACTAGGTTTTTGGAAAGAAAAAAAAACTACAGTTTTTCAAATCTCTCTTTTTCTTTACACTCCTCTAATTCACTAGCAAAACCATTTAAATGCAATACAATTGACATAAAAAAAGGAATGGAGTTGTCTATTACAACTTTGCATTAATAATCCATAATCAATCTTCTCCTCCTACAAAGGGTTCAACGCTATTGCATGGGCTGCTGCAATTGTTACGAGGAAGGCGTAGAAGACTTTGATGGCAACGTGGTGCTTCTGGATGATAATGACGATAATACTAGAAAATTATTTTACCAATAAACAAGATATTGCAAATGAAACTCAAATCACTTCTCTTTGTCGGTAATCTTCAAATTACTTCTCTTTGCTAATAATTTTGTTATAATTTTTTCCTCTTGTAATTTCATTTTTCATTAATCAAATCTATCTAATTAACTATATTCTTTTCTTTCTTTCTTTCTTTTTCTTTTTTTTTTTAATTTCCTTTTTTTTTAATTTATAAATAAAGGTTCGTATATTTTAAACAATAAATTTTTTATTTATTTTTTATTTGGTTATTATGATAAACCCTTATGAACGACGTATAAGGTTGAGCAGTCTCCTCCCAACCATGACCCCTCCTAAAGTTGAGAGTTATACTTATCAAAAGGGAATTTAACATAAAGCCATCACACACCCACCCTCTCACACACTCGTCCATGGAGCGGTTTGGGCCTTGGACCTCCCAAAAAAAACCAAAACCCGAAACATTACACCAAGTATAAATTTAAATTTAAATTTTTTTTAACCTTTGAAGGTTTGTATATTTTAAATAATAAATTTAAATTTAGGAGGTAAGAATGAGATATGCACACTTAATTAGTAGATAACACATGAATGTTTTTTTCCATACATTGTATACATTGTAGACTATAAAATTTTAAAATTAAAAAATCAAAACCCTTCCTCCGAAGGTTTATGTTTAAATTTTGGGAAACTTCATATTTTACATATATATATAAAAGCAATGGTTACAATCGTGATTTTTAGTAACTACCAGCACAGCGGGTAGGGTGCAAACTATTTACGAAGGCTCCCAGGACTTCCACTGTCTCGGTACATGGTAACCCGGCGTGAGATGGGGACCGCCGGACGCATAGGGGTTGCACCGTCGTCATCAATCTGGCACACCACTCAGAGGAATCGGATCTGGGCTACTGTCTGTGCATGGGCAAGCCCGTGAGATTGGAACCTAGGTCTCCTCTCGGTAAGCGCCCCAACTTACCAATCCACCTAGACCCACGGACGAAACTTGATATTGTTGTGCACGATAAAACACTCGATGGAGATTTAGGTTTCAATCTTAAGGACGTGCCCATGTATAGCCAGTAGTCTGATTCGAATCTTTTGTGTGCTGCGCTTCGACGGTACGATGGTACAAACCCTATGAGTTAGGCGGTCTCCATTTTACACCGAGTTACCATCAACAAAATGAATGAGTTTATTGAATACAATTGTTAATGGTTGAAACTCTACCTTAAAGATTACTACAAATTGTAATTGTAACCAATTTATTATATACTTAAAAAAAAACTAAAAACAATAATTACAACTGTGAAAAATCAACCACGTAGATCTTTATTTTTTAGAAGATGGAAAACTACATATAGATCTTTATTTTTTAGAATATGGAAAACCACATATAGATTTAAATTCTAGAACCCTCATCAGATGGGAAGTTCTTTCAATGACTGCCATTGACTAAACAATCTATTTGATACTGGACTTTTTTTGCTTTTCATCCTCACAGCAAACTGCTATTTTTTTGACAAATTCATCAACACAAGGAAATGCAACCATGCATTCCTTATAAATAATATGGACAGCACTGCGGCCCTGTTTGAAAATCTCCAACGTCATGTTATTCAGGTTAGGGCAGCCATTCAAGTACAGAGAGGCAAGTTTAGGGCACCCATTCTTAAGAAAAAGCAAACTTTTGTCACACAAATTTCTGCATCGATTAACATGAAGGACCTCTAGGTTTCCACAATTCATTGCAACAGCTCCCCAACCAGCTACAGTCACTCCTGTGCAGACTGCCATATTCCACTCCTTCAACAAAGGGCAGCCCCTGGAAATCTCAATTACAGCTGAGTCATCAAGAGTATGGCACATCCTAAGATGCAAAAATTGCAACTTTGGGCAGGACATGCCAATGCACCTAAACCCTCTCAAGCCATAACCTGTCCAATGCTGTGGGTGGAACTGTGGGTGGGACAGGTTCAAATATTGAAGAAAACCACCATTAACAATGGCAGACAGGCCAACGTCTGTCAAGCGGCATGAGTCTGCATTTAGATACTCAAGAGATAAATACTTGTCAAAGCCTTGTCCTTGAATGTTTCTACAAAAAGAGATAGTAACAACCCTAAGTCTTGGGCATCCTTTACCAAGAACTGCAATGCCTGAATCAGAAATACCATGACAATATGAAAGGTTTATTATTTCTAAGCTTGGACAGCTTTTTGCTACATATTCAAGTCCTGTATCGCTGGTCCTGCAGCGATAGAGACTTAAGGACACTAGAGCAGGACATCCATCACAAATATGAGATAGACCTTCATCTGTGATACTGAAGCAGTAATCAAGTGCAAGTTTTTGCAACTTTAAACCTGCTGATTGAAATGCAGTAAGGGTTGAATCTGAAATTCCAGTGCAGCCAGCCAATGAAACAGATTGCAGCACAGGAAAGCGATCAAGAAGCTTTACAAGATAATTCCTGTAACTTTGGGAGGCATTATTGGGAAACTGAAATCTTATATGATGTCGGGCACCACTCTGAATTTTCAGCCAGCGGTGACAGGTGAGACAAAATGCATCTCGATCAGCCCAATTATTTAAAAACTTGACAACATTATAAAGGCATTCATCCGGAAGGTCCTCTACACATGTTTTCCCTCTTAAACCATAATTAGAACAAATTCCATTGTTGGCCATTTCCTTAAAGCGTAGGCGCTTGCTACGACGGACCATTCCAAAACTTCTAAAATAACAAGGACTGTATGCAAGTTCACTGTTCCACAGATGAATAGCTGAACCAGATAAATTTCATAGACAAATCAGTTTCATCTTAATGCTGCAGTGACTGAATTGTCATTTTGTATTTCTTCCAACCTGGAGTTCCAGTACTTGATCTTGATCTGAACTGTGAAGACCACATGAGATGCATCATCTAGCAATAGCCAAAGTTCCACATTTGCAACAGAGAAGCTTCACGCTCATTCTGTAAAAACTACAAATGAATATTTGACTTCAACAACCTGAGTGAACCTGCACAAATCAATTGAGAAGAAAGAATGATGCCCTTCTTGATGACCTTGTAATACTCTGAACCAATGTTAGAATTGACGTCATTTGACAAGCTCAGATTTAAACAGTAACTGCAAAAGCCAAAGCTGTAAAGTTAAAATCGATGAAAAAATGCTGGCCTCATCAATTGAAAGGTTGATGAATATCAAATACTATGCTTAACAACAAAGCATAGCTCCATTTAACTCTGAAGGGGAAGTCAAACAACATGCCTCAAACTGCAGAGCTACAAACAAAAGGCATTCCTTTAATGTTCACAAAAATATCAAATGAGGAGAGTGCTGG
Organism: Wollemia nobilis; assembly: GCA_028583015.1. Taxonomy (NCBI): domain Eukaryota; kingdom Viridiplantae; phylum Streptophyta; class Pinopsida; order Araucariales; family Araucariaceae; genus Wollemia; species Wollemia nobilis. The sequence continues at coordinate 5,126,920 of JAQPPZ010016858.1, read as the reverse complement.
ACAATTTTCTTATTTATTTTGGACAATTCCTTTTAGTGACAAAAGAAGAAATATCACCTGTCGGACAACACACTTACTTTAAGACTGGAAAGTCTGAAACATGTTAAAACTAAATTACTGAAGATTCTATTCTTGCTTCCTCCTGAATAGCACAACACAAAGAATGCCTTTACAATAAAACTGCTATATATATATAAAATAGGACAAACGGGCTAAGTATTCTGCTAGAACTAATAGACAACATGCACAAGGTCCATTTTGGGGCATATGCTATTTAGCTTCTAAATTGTATAGATACCTTCATACATGAATATATTTCACAGTTTGGAAGATTCATTCGAATTCTCAGATAGTATAGACAACCATTCTAATTAACATTTTTTTAAGATCATTGTGACTAAGAGTGACCACTGTAGGCATATTTGATTTTTCTTTTTAAATAAAGAAAAAAAGGTATGAGAAACCAAAACATGTTCAAGTGAAATTTTTGAGGAAAAATAGGAGAAAAAAAATATAGGAGTTAAAGAAAATCTAGCAAGCAGTGATTCCTTAAACAAGTTATAAATAGATCTCTCAGATGAAGACAGGCGCATAAGACCATCTGCGGTATTGGAAGATTACAACACACTGCATGACTCTGACATAATGATGATGTGACTGCATTAATACCCAAGTCTTCATATTCGTTTGTTATTTCAGAACTTTAAGCATCCTCAAAGGGTAGCATTAGGACCATCTAAAAACCATGCTTTATACCATAGTAGATTCTTGTTGGCCTTGATCAAATGTAGAGGCCTTCTTCACTAGTATAAATCCATATTAACCTGGAACTGGCATGTCGATAGAGGTATCCAGAAGTTTGAAGATCCATGTTTTTGCACCAACATGATATGGTCACTTTGAGAATTGTGCTATTTGACTTGAGTTTAACCAGATGCATCATTAGCATCGACCCATACCTTTAATTTAGATGAAGTGGAAAGCATCGCTTGAAATTACAATATAAAAAATTCCCATCCAACCTGTAGGATTGGATCTGGTGATGCAAATTACTCTGAGAAACAGCTTATGCTCTCATGGGGGTCATTCTAAAAACATGGTTCCTCCTCAGTGCCATTTATTACTATGAGCCTGCTACAATAGATAAGGAGAACGGCATCTAGTGCATCTTTGTGTAATGTGTTCGCAGTACCAACATACATACCCAAGAAGTATCCATGATGAGGCAGATAGATATTGTGGTTGCCATTAAAAATATGGCTAAATTCCTACGTATACCTAACATCAGGGATTATATAACATTGAAGAAAACCTGCATATATCACATTCATTTAAGAAGAAAATAAAAGTATTAAACTTACATCTCATTTTCTATCAATGGACTCAACAAAAACAAGAGGTGACTAGTCAGATTCCCTTCCAAAATAGCTGGAAAAGCAAAATGAAGTAGATAACTGTCCAAGAGGTTATAGTCATACAATTCTAAACCTCCTTTGCTATATGGCAGATTTGAATGTCAATCCGTAGACCATATTATGTTGGATCATCCTCAATCCCACACACATTGCATGTCCACAAATGTTGAGCTGCAAGACGAGTGAACCTTGACTCTGAGTTGTTGCACTTCGTTGATAGGGGTGAGGGCAGTCCAAACCAACCTAGTTCGTTGTGATATGAATGCTATGGTATTTTGGAAACCTTAATGGATGTAAACTTATATGCATAGGGTCTCTTACAGCTGTAGAAGCAAGCAGAAGAACATACCATGAATTGAATGAAAAGCATAAAAAACCCACTTACATCTGAAATAGATGCTTTGATGGACCAAGAATAAACTTTAAATTTACCATAGATGACTATATATACTGGGAGTCCCTCCTTTATTTTTCTCCTCTCCTTCATCTTGTCTCTCAACCTTTCTATCTATGCTCTTCTGCTAAGTAGTTCCTCTCTCTTGTAAGAATGACAACCCTAAGTTATTTCATTTATGTCAATATTAGAGGTACCAAGGGTCTAGATCTAACCAAAATGTCTAGTGCACGATATACAATTAATGAATGCACACATAAAACAAGATAATCAATTGGGGCAAGAACATTGCCACAAGAGATTCTCACATCAAGCTGGAGGTTAATGCTAAATAGTTGACGGCAAGGATGACACTGATGCAAGAAAACAGTCCATGTCAAAGCGATAAGTTGTGTTGAAGCATCATGCCAATGACCAGTTTACACTGCCAAAACTTCATAAAGAGTCTGTAACAAAGGATAAAGCAAAGAAAAAATGCATTAGAGCCAAATCTCTACTAACTAAAATTGTCGGGATGCAGGGGTACACAAGGTGTGAGTATGAAGAACTTGGTGCAAACGCCCCAAGACTACAGTGTGCAGGTATGAGGGTGCAGAAGTATGCAAGGTGCAACGGTGCTATGATATGCAGAGGTTAGACCTAGAAAACTTGGGTACGCTGCAGTTAAATCACAAAGTTGAGATGTAACTTGTGTATGCTGTAATGAAATCATAAAATTGAAACATGAAGTTAGGTATACTTTGATAAAATCATAGAGTTGAAGCAAAAGAGCAGCACAAAACTTAGTAAAATAATAAATTAAATTGAAATATGAGTCTCAAAAGTGTGGAGCAGAAGTTAGAGCTAAGAATTTCAGCAAGCAGGAGAGAAGTGAATGGCAAGTTTTCCTTTCTCCTTTGTCTTTCTTGATATGTCAATTTTTTAACCTTTTTGTTGTAGGGTTTGACTCGAGTACATGCCTAAATAAGGGCCAATGTACACGATGCACAACCTAGCACCAAATGCATCTTGGTTGCAAGGAGGGTTGCATTTTGCATCCACATCCAAGTATCCTGTATGGGTGTAACTTGGATGCAAACCAAAAATGGTTGGGTACATAAACCTAGACAATATAGGTGCTAACACTCAATGCTTACTTCAAGAAGTTGTTTCAGGGCTCTCTACAACTAACTCATAGGTTTTGCATAAATCATAAAGACTATTTTTCAATGTAGTTGTAAATGTTGTAAGTTACTCTATAGCATGGTCAACAAGTCTTGAACAAAGACGACAGTTAAATGTGATAAAAAGAACAGCAAGGTACAGTCTAAATCCTTCTATAATCAAATTCATGTTGCTGAACAACTTTGTCAAAGGAAAAGTCATAGTTTTTGGTTAATAGAATGAAACTCTTTTGAATTCTAATTTAGCTTTTAAAAGCTTTTAAAAATAAGTGTGTTTCCAATTTGCATGATTTGAACTTAATAATAATAGGCATGTTAAACCTGGGTGTTGTAGGTGAGTTGGAGAGGAGAGGGCAATCCTCCAAGGGAGGTCCCAGGTTCGAATCTCCACCCTACCAAAAAAAATTGAATTGGGTATCCAAAATCCAATTGATAATGTTGGTGCGGGCAGGGTCGGGCGCGACTCCCGGGTGACTTTGATGGTGTAGAACCCCCTGTTCGTGGTCTCTCAGACCAAGGTGGCCCCGCAAGGGGTTTTTCGCTTTTAAAAAAAAAAAAAATAGGCATGTTAAATAGCAAGACATAATTCACAAGAATACGATATGTATAAACTTGAATCAATAGGTTGACGCTGTGGTAAATATCTTATTTGCTATGAAAACCAACTTTGTAGACAGTTTGGAATACATGGTGAATGTATAGCAGGAAATGCTTAACACTGATGGACTTCTGAGGAGATATAGAATGGAGGAAGAATATGACCCCAAAGTCCTAGACAGTATGACTGGCATGAAGAAGTGTATTACAAGCCATAGTTTACTTGAATAGAGATTTGTCTACCCTGATGGAAATGCTCACACGATCCATAACAAATGATGAAAGATGCAAGAGGTAGCAGTAACAACACTGCTCCAACAACCAACTCATAATAAATAGTTCGTGTTAAGGCTAAACCAGGAAAGCCCCATATTGGTTAAGTCAACTTCAAGAAGCCCAATAGGTGGTCAAGCCAACAAGAGTTATACTTCTGTTATCAAGGTTAAATGACAAGTGAAAGCATACTTAGATTGAAGATACCTTGGTATTCTCGAGAGAAGCACAACCCTCTAGAGTCTAACATACTGGAAGACTTCGAGAACTCGACAAGGACTTCGTTCTATCCTGTAGAATACAATAAGGAGTATTCAGTCATGTTATGGTATCTTAGTTAATGACACGGGGTAAATATTAAAGGTTATACCTCAGACTGTCTCAAACAAGCAATTTTGTTGAAATTGGGAATAAGAATCCATGGTTTTCTGGTAATGTATATTATTAATTAGCATGCATGCATTTACAAGGCATTGATATTGTTCATTGATAAAACTTAAGACCTTAGAACATGTATATAAGTAACCAACATAAATTGATTCTAAGAGCAGAGGCCCAGCGAAATCTTTCAAGTAATTTGGTGTAAAGATGGAAAAGTGAAGAATTTTGCAGATAAGGGTCCAGGAAAGAAGACCATCAAAACACAATCCAAAAGAAATTGCATTTCACAGATGGGACAATGTCATCATTGCCAGAAGAATGACAATTTAAACACTAGTATTGGTCACTGCATCTAGAGTTAATGCTAGTGAAGAAGGCTAGCGATAGGATGTGTTGGATGGCCAAAAAGTGGATGAAAAGGTCACAATTTTTGTCTTGTCAAAGCCAACAAAGCTAACACCCACCAAGGATGCACTAACTAAAGCTATGTCAATCAAGACCATGCTAAACAAGGTATTGCTAAACTAGAAAGATAAATTTTATTTCAAGGCAGCAACTAAGAACCTCTGCAACAGTCTATAACAAAGAGGTTAAGAAGTTGTTTCATGTGAAGATCTGGATCAAGGAGATGGACGTCCCTGCTTTAAAAAAGGTAGCTAGAGAAATCTAATCTTTGAAGTAACGGTCAAGAAGCTTTGGTTGAAAACTGCCAATAATATAGACCCATACCCCTTTGAGATGGAGCATCAAGGATATTGCAGGTCACCCTCCAATGCAAAGCCATCCCTACACCATGACATATACCCCAATTATGTGTATCCCAATATTTCCAAACCTGGAATGCTGGCTTGGCCTGTTGGCCTGTTACCTAAAAATATTTTTACCTTTTTATAAATGCAATACACTCTATTTTGTCTAGTAAGGCAGAAGGAACTGATAGCATTATAATTTTGAATAATAGACACCCATGAAGGAAACCTTTATCTACCAAAGATCCATAACCAAAGTTTCAAACTGAGCTTGTACTTGTAGATAAAGATCCATAACTAAAGTTCCAAACTAAGCTCTTCAGCAAGATAAATAGAACACATTACCTTTTACTTGTTGATATAAGTCCTAAACCAAAATCCCCGAATGAGTTCCAAAAATTTGTATCAGAGGATTCAATTCCAAGCAAATATATATAGGTGGATCCAATAGGGTCTCCAACTAAAGGACCTAACAGAAACAAGCTAAACAACAATAAAAAGACAGTTTTTCTCTTTTAATTATTTTCAGCAAGTTTTCATACATTCAAACTATTCAAATTTTATATTATAGAAATACAAAACAAGATTCCAAAAAGTCTGGTATATTCCAGATAAAAATGCTTTATTTATAAAGCTGCTTATTCCCCTTCTTATAAAAATAAGAAGCAAGATTACAAAAAAAAAAGCATAGTACATTCCAAATATGTACCAGATAAAAATGTTTTATTAATAAAGCTGCTTATTCCCCTTCTTATAGAAATAAGAAGCAAGATTCAAAAAAAACCATAGTACATTCCAAATAAAAATGCTTTATTAATAAAGCTGCTTATTCCTATTCTTATAGAAATAAGAAGCAAGATTCCAAAAAAAACATAGTACATTCCAAATATGTAGCAGATAAAAATGCTTTATTAATAAAGCTGCTTATTCCCTTTCTTACAAAAATAAGAAGTAAGATTCCAAAAAAAAACATACTACATTCCAGATAAAAAATGCCTGCTTATTCCCATTCTTATAAAAATAAGAAACAAGATTCCAAAAAACCATAGTACATTCCAAATATGTACCAGATAAAAATGCTTATTAATAAAACTGCTTATTCCCCTTCTTATAAAAATAAGAATAGTACATTCCAAATAAAAACACTTTATTAATAAAATTGTTTTATTAACTGTTTTAAAAATATATATAGAAAAACTCTTTACTATGTTTTATAACAAACTTTTACTACGTTTTTAGTAACCCCAGTAGGATAGGCAAATTGATTAGATTATTTTGAGGATGGGTGGTTCACCTGTATTGTTTTTGTGAGAATGTGAAAGGTTTATAATAACAATATTTCGAAATCAAACCTTTCATTGAAAATTTGGGTTATTACCCCAATCGAATCCCTAACCGGCACTGATTCCCTCTTTGAATTTTCGAGGGAAAAAATTGTGGAAGAAGTCAAGAGATTATCTTTACAAGATTATAATTTAACGTGATCACATATACAAAAGATTGTGTTTTTATGTGTTCAGGTTTGACCTAAGCCTCTGCCAAAACTTGAATTTGAACTCTTCTATTAAAGTTTTTCCGTTAAACTTATACATATATTTTTTTTGCTTTTGTCTTTACTTTTTATTTTTTAGGTAAAATTTTAATTTATTATTTTTAATTAGTTAGAGAAGATTTAAAAATTTTGAGTGATATAATTATATGAAAATAGTAGTTTAAAATTAGGATTGTGTTAGGGTAAATATTTTCATTTTTAAGAGTTATTTTCCGAAGGGTTATCCAATTTAAATGATTTTTGGATTAATTTGTGTCGAATTTAAGGAGCTTTAAAATGAGTGGTCATATAAATGAATCTAAGCAATATTGAAGGAGATAGGACCTTGTGAAGTCAACTAACTTCTTAGAATTATCTCTAGTAGTAGAGGTTAGTGACGATCTCATAGAGCAACATTCTTTATTGCTCAAAGATAGGGCAATGATTGCTAAATTTAATGGGTCTTGGCCAAGGGCTTCGACCTTGAGAAAATGGATTGATAGAAGTTGGAAATCTCTAGGAGTGAGTCTATCCTTTCTTTCCAAAGGTTTCTTCCTAGCATTTTTTTGTTCCAAGGAGGAAAAAGATAGAATCCTAAAAAGGGATCTTTAGTTTATGGGAAGAGTAAGACTATTCCCTACCTATTGTTATGAAGGTTTTGTACCTAAAAATGTAAATCTATCCCTAGTACCAGTCTAGGTTAGGATGTATGGGTTATCCATTGAATTTTGGGAAATGGATACCTTCAAGGCAATACACAACACTCTAGGAGAATTCCATAAGATTTAAAAAACTACAAAAGATGGGTTATTGGCTATTTATGATTGAATATTTGTCATGATTGATATAAGTAAACCTTTACTAGAATCAATCATTCTTAAGTATGGGGGTATTTTGTGGACCCAAATCATAGATTATGAAAACATGTCAATTAGATGTAGAAGGTGTCATGAGGTGGGGCATATTACGAGATCATGCCCTACAAAGAGTCTAACAAAAATATATGTAAAAAATTGCAAGAGACACTTACAAATGGATATGGATGAAGTTGGTTTTCAACTTCCAAAAAATAGGTCCAAATAAATAAAAGTAAATAAATAGTGGAGACCAATGAGGAAGGATATTGGAAGAAATACCAATTCTTTTGAGGCTTTTAGTCTATAAAGAAACAACAAATCAGAGCTTAGAGGACACAGTATAACATGAACAAAATATTAACAAGGAATCATCTATTCAGTATGATCCTAATTTAAGATTGAACATTCTCGTTGAACTTAATAAATGTGCCTCACTAGATTTTGAAGACTCGCTTGAAGTACTATGCACCATTTAGGAGAAAAAAGTGGTAGAGAAAATGCAGTGTTAGATGTTAATACCTCTATCATTAATAAAAAATACCAAAAAATGAGAAGGACAAGTCAATAGTTTTCATAGCAGAGCTAGGAGAGGATAAATCTAATGAAAAGGAAAGTTGTGAAAGAACATTGAGGAATAGAATAATAAGATCTACTCTTGATATAGACAAAACCAAAATATGAAAACCTTTAAATTATCAAGCGAGAGCTAGGGAAGCAAGAGTAAACATAGAGAAAAGAACACAATCTAAGTTGGTTGAACTTCTCTTTACCAAACAACAAAATGATATCGGTAATTCACAGGCAAGGCCAATAGCCCCTAATAAGACATGATTGCCATCTCATGGAATATAAGGGATGTTAATGTCCCTCAAAGTAGAGGTGTATTGGGGACCTTTGTTTAACTAACAAGCCTAATATTATTTATATCATGAAAGCTAAAATGACAAAGGAAGAAGTTTCTAAAACTATGAAAGTAGTATGGACAAGATGTGAATGGTATGTTGTGGATTCTAAAGGAGCAACAGGAGAAATTCTAACATGTTTGAATCATGTTAGAACCTCCTATGCAACCATTCATAAAACTAGGTATTGGATAGCCTCATTAGTCACATGTTATTTTGCAGATATTTTTTTCATCCTTATTAATTTTTATGGACCTACAACTTAGTTAAGCAAATTAGAAGTATGGAGTGGGATTGAAGCCTTTATGAGAAGTAAAGACTAAGAAACAAAAATCATAGGATATTTTTATGTCATAACCAAGTTGGATGAAAATTTTGGGGGAATTAAGAAAATAACCCAAAGTATGAGAAATTTCTCAACGTTTATTCAAAGCAATAATCTATGGAAGTTTGAGTTTAAAGAAGACAACTATACATGGGCCAACAACAAGAGAGGCCAAAACCTAATAACAAAAAATTAGATAAATGCATACTCTCATATCATTGGCTAGATGAAGGGACTTGTGCTAAAATTAATACCTTGACAAGGATTGGTTCATATCATTAGCTAATAAGAGTTAAAATGGTGGTAAGTGGTTTCAAAAAATATTATATTTTAAATATGAGTAGATGTGGGAAGACCATCCTCAATTTGTTGATATGATAGTGCAAATGCAAAATCATTTAGGAAATAATAGGTTGTATATACTTCCAAAACAAATTAATTCAATGGCATCTAGATTAAAAGAATGGAGTAAGAACACTTTTGGAAATATTTTTAGAAGAAAGAACTAAAAGAGAAACTTTAAAAATTAAAAAAAAATGAGTATAATAATCCAAGCTCAAAGAAAAGGGAGTTGCTTGGTGAATATCATAATATTTTGAGTAAGGAAGAGAAATTTTGGAGATTAAAATCGAGACAGACTTGGTTAAAAGGAGATAAAAACACAGTTTTTTTATAGGATGGCAATAGTACATAGATCAACATCCAAAATTTGTAGAATTAAATTAGTAGAAGGGGTTTGGATTGAAGATCAAAGTGAAATTAGAAAGGAGGTTAGTTTTTTTTACCAAAATATTCTAGCATCAGAGGAGTTTGAAGTTCTTAATGATAAACTACTACAAGAAGTACCTTTAGTTTTAACAGATGAAGACAATAAGAAACTAATGAAGCCTTTTGCTTTGGAAGTTCATTTAGCTCTTTTCTATTTTAATAAGGATAAATCCCTAGGTCTAAATAGGCTCTCTACAACATTATCTCAATATAATTAGAATATAATGAAGGACTCTTTATTGGTGGCAGTGGAATAGTCTAGGGTAAAATAGTACATACCTTATAAAATAAATGCACCATATCTCACCCCGATTCCAAAATAGGATGTAGAATTGTTTGATTCATTTAGGCCCATAAGCCTATGCAATATGACATATAAGATAATCTTCAAAGTCATGGTAAATCTATTAAGACCACTATTAGACAAAATTATATTAGAAGAGCAAGGAGGATTTTTGAAAGGGATATAGATTTTGGACGAGATAATAGTAGCTCATGAAGTTATGCATTCAACGACTTCAAGAAAAGAGAGAGCAATGATATTAAAAATTGATATGAGTAAAGCCTATAATAGAGTTAAATGGGATTTTCCTTTTTCTATATTAGAAAAGTTTAAATTTGGAAAGAGATGAGTCAGATGAATTAAAGCTTATGTTTGTACAATATCATATTCCATATTAGTCAATGGGTTGGTAACAAAATCATTTAAATCCAAGAGAGGTCTTAGACAGGAAAATCATATATCATCATATTTGTTCATTATTATGGTAGAGGTATTAGGTAGGAACTTGAATAAGGCTAACAAATATGGGCTAATAAGTGGACTTAAGGCTAGTAATAACATCGACAACATCACTGATTAATAGTTTGTACGTGTAGGGATAAAAGAGGCTAGAGCTTTGAATAACTTGTTAAAGGAATATGAAAGAGTGTCAAGGCATAAATTTAATAAGACAAAATCCAAAATTTACTTCCTAAACACTCTAGCTAGAATCAAAGTAGAGATATGCAAATTAATTGGAGGAGGCAAATTTGCTAGCGACTTATCTAAGGATGCCCTTATTTGAGGGGAGAATAAGGATATAATTGTGGAATCTGGTTAAAAGTAAATTTTATAATAAACTGCCAACATGAAAAGGTATATGATTATCATTAGCAAGAAGAGTGCAACTAATTAAATCAGTCTTACAAGACATTCCAACAAATTATGTCCTTGTATACTATGCTAAAATCGATAGAAAAAAAGTTTAATCTATATTATGTGATCATTTTTTTTGTCACTATTACATGATAAAAGGAAAATTCCTTTGGTGAAATGGAGCAAGGTGTTTGATGATAAAACTAGGGGAGGTCTCAATTTAAGAGTTCTTATGTATGCAAACTTAGCTCTTAGGGGAAAAGTAATTTGGAGATTGTATAAAGAGAGTCAAAGACAATGGGCAAGAATTCTTCTAAGTACATTGAGCCCAATGACCCAAGCTTAATATTTATTGCTTTCTCACTACCATATGGTTTTGCACTATGGAATGGTTTAAAAAAATTAATTGATCTAGTAATTAAAGGTCTAAGATGGGTGGTGGGAATTGAAGAAAAAAAATCTATTTGGATGGATACTTGATGTGATAAAAAACCACTCAATATAGATCTAATTTTGAAACCATGGATGAGATTACTTCAATATAAATATGGTGATAAGATTTCAAACATTATGTATAAATACCAAAAAGGAAGATACAAATGGAAAGAATATTTTTTATAAGTATACCAAACATTGATGCTAGGAGGTAGTTGAGTAGAAAGATAACAACAATGATTATTCCGAGGGAAGCCAAGAATAAGCTGATTTGGGAGTTGAATAGCTCAAGATAATACACAACAAGAAGTGGATATAATGTAAAGCACCAAGAAAATATGAATACCGCAAGAATATGGAGAGATATTTGGGATAGTCCGAGCATTTTTGAAGTCAAAATGTTTGTTTGGGTCGTAGTTCATAGACGAATTTTATCTTGGGATAACCTTATGAAAAGGGATTTTCATGGCCCCTCATCATGTGTTTTATGTAAAAGTAGGAGAGTATATACTATATCTTGGGACACTACTCAATAGCCTATAAACGATGGCAATGGATTCTTAATATGCTTGATAAATGCATGGTGATGAATATCAAAATTAAAGAATGGTTAAAACAATGGCATAGCATTTTTAAAAGTGATGAGGCTAATATATCAAAAGATACAATACTTTAGATTGTATGGATAGAAAGGAATAGAATAATATTTAAAGGAAAGAGATGCAATTTATAGGAAATGAAAAGAAAATTTTGTTTAGCCATAAAGGAGTCTAAACCAACCCTTTCAACTTACCTAATCCCTAATATTAAAGCAAATAACCTTAATAGATGGAATGAAGTCATCAAATGAAATTATGATGTTGGCTAAAAGAGAAACAAAAAGAAGACAAAGAATATAAAGTAGAAACCACCAGAAGTGGAGTTGGCCAAATTGGATTTTGATAGAGCATCTAAAGGAAATCCAATTAGAAATAACAGGGAAGAGATTTTTTTCATTACGTTTTCAATAGTGGATTTAAGACAAATAATGAAGTTGAAGCTTGGGTGGCTTTGGAAGGGTTAAAAGTATACAAACAAATGAAATGAGACACAATATGGATGGAATGTGATTCACTAATAGTAATAAATGCAATTTTGAGGAAAGCAAAGATTCCATGAACCATACAAGAGATAATCATAGAAATACAAGACCTTGCTACAAAGTTTGAAGAAATCAAGTTTACACATATGTTAAGGGAAGGAAACAAATATGCAGATAAGCTAGCCAATAGAGGGGTTTTAATTGAGGATCATGAAGTTAAATTTTATTTTCCATGGTTAGAGGAAGTAGTAAGTTTAACTGATGTTGACAAGAAAATGTTGATTGCTTGAATCAAATAATGATTAAGATTTAATTTAATATTTTCCATTGGTAATATTTGTTTTTTTGTGTAACATTGATGTGTTTTCATATAAACTATTTATTACAATTCTTGTGGTTGCACTTATGCTTCAAGAAGGAAACTAACAATCCAAATATAGCAAAGCGGACTATGATAGCATAAAGTTTTGGAAATATTACTCTACTAAGATGCAATGCATAGACAATAGAGGTGGAATTTTGGTATTGTGAAGACTGCTACAAGAAAATGTCAAGAAGAAGGATGTTGAATTTTGGAATATTTGTATTCACACAAAAAATTGAAGAAGATCCAAAAAATGAAAATCAAGAATTTAGACTTTTTATGAAAAATGATGTAGGTATCTAGCTATAACAACTCAATTGAGATGAGAATTGAATTTGTTTGTAAAATCTCAAACTCTAAAGGAGAGAGTTGTAATTTGTCAAGGATAAGGGACCTAAATACCACCCCTTGTTCTCCAACAAAAGACAAATATTTAAAGAATTTTATTTATATTTTATTACAATAAGTTGTACTATTTTTTAAATTCAAACTGTCTCTACATATTAAAAAATAAGATTTAAATTGGGTATTCAATCAATTAAACTCTTTAATTAAAATATTAAAACCTCTACATAAATTAAAACCTTCATTTTTTTTAATAAGCTATGTGTGTATTCTATTGGGGGCCACTCCCTTAAAAAAAAGAAAACATTACATTCTATCAATTATTTAAACCATATCCAACTTGCATTTCTATCCAAAAATATTTTTCATCTTCCTTTCTTATCAAAGGGATTTGCCATCTTCCTCGCTACTAAGTTTCCACAATCAACTATTTTATATCATTTCATACAAAAGCCTTTCAAAATAAAAAATTTATCAATATAAGATTCAACATCATGAATGACTTAAATATTTGTTGCCCACTTTCCATATCTATAAATATAAATATATTGTCTATAACAACCTGATAGTTTCTTTTAACCTTTTTTTTTAGGGTTTTTATTCATACCCCTAATATTCCAAGATATTATTTTCATTGTTATTTTTTTGTATTTATGGTTTTAGCCCCACTTCTTGTTAACACCTGCAATATTTGCTTTTGTTTTCACATATCAATATCCCTTTGGGTTTCTTTATCTCTTTGTTTTTGCTTCTTCATCTCTTGAATCTTCTCACATTATCCAAAGTAAGACTTATCATCTATAGGTTTGTCTTGCTATGAAGTATCTACAGAGCAAGGAATAACCTCATAAACAAATTCTTCTTTATATTGCCTTGGAAACCCTAAAATGCAAAGACACTTTTCCAAAGCAATTACCTTCATATTCGGTCCTAACCCTAAATTGTTGTAGGCTTCCTCGATCCTCATTTCTTTATTTTGTTGCTCTTGAAAACTTATAGTGAAATGGATAACAGGTATTCCACTTTCACTTTTATTACTAGGAGAGGATTATATACTACTTAAGAAAAATAAAGATGATTTACCTAGAAATATCTTAACCTCTTCTATAATATTTATGTTACAATTTTTTTCCACATCTTCATTATTAGAACTAATTCCTCCCAAGTGCAATTATAAACCATTCTCACTTATGGAACATTACTTGTTATCAAAATCATGCATCATATAACACTCTAGTGATCATCTTATGAGAATGTAAATGAATTATCTCATTGGGAAGTAAATAACATTTAAATTCCATCTAATTTAATATTCACAATCTAACTAATTATTATCATTTTAGAAAGCAAATATATTATCCATGCATAACAACAATTGCAAGCCACAAAATAAAGGTACATAACATGTATCCTGGGAACCCTCATGAGGAATAAACCCAGCCTCCAATATATGTTTCTCCTCTCATTCTATAAACTTAAGTTGTCATAAATACAAATGTAAAAAGGCATCCCACGGATCATTTTCTAAATCAAATATATAATTAAAGGAATCAATTCGTTCATTTTTTAAATCATGATGCAAATAAGGAAATTCCACATTTTCTTTCTCTAAGCCATCAATACAATACATAAGAATCTCACAAGTTCTTATATCTACATGTTTATGAATGATCATCAGATTCATATTAAGGAGAAATCTCATCAATTATCAAAGAGGGAACCCCATAATTCCCTCGAGAATGAATCCCACATTCATTCTCCAAGGTTGATAAACACTCAACCCTCAATGAGATAAATTCTTCTAGCTACATTAGAAGAGTTCATTAGGCAATCATGCTTACATATATATATTATATATATAAGCATATAAAGAGGAAATCCATTCCTCGATAACATATATTCCATCATGATTTATCAATATTGAGAAGCTTAACCCATTATAACAACTTCTCCATGGAAACAATACACATATAATTTGCATCCAAGAATAGAACCTTGTCTATCCTTGTCTTTACCCTTTTGTCCTTCAAGTATAAGATCATACTAATCTCTCCAACTCATATATCCTAGAAATAAACACTAGTAGAAGGGTTATATAGGTATATTAATTGTATGATCGAACATAGTGAGGAAACCCTATAATTTTCTCAAGAATGAGTCCACGCTCGTTCTTTCCTCGACTCTGTCTCTTTTCTGCAAAGAGTATTTCTAAATTGTCATTTATCATTTGCTCAAACTTTCTATTTTATCAATCTAATCCTTACCCAAAATTTGATCCACTTTCAATACACCTTGTCTCAAAGGCTATCAATGCTTTTCTAAATATTGAGATATAGATACATTTACATAATCTATCAAAATGTATGTTTAACCCTTTGTGTGTCAAATTTTTCCAACATTTGATTCAATTTTCTTCTTAATAAATTAATATATTAATTTCCTAAATGATAGATAGTTCTTCCTCAATTTGGTTCTATCATTCCCAAGCATATATATACAAGTCTACTTCATTTCTTAAGAATGATGAATGGGGCACCCACTATAAAAGCTATATGAATATTAAAATTCTTATTAGTTTTAGAACAAGCAATCCCCTTTGTAACAAAATAAAAATGATATCAAAAAAGAATTTTACCCAATCCCTTACATACACATATGGGTTATACTATTAGGTACCCAAACAAAAATATTTTAAGGTTGTTTACTTAATCCTCTAACCATTCCGAGGAAGCCATGCATCCACAATTGTATAGATAATTCAAACACGGAAAAAGCAGATATATTTTTTTAAACCAAGCCAAGTGATGGGTTATTTCCTATCTCAAGTTTGGACAAACATGTTACACCCAGATATTTATCCGACGACCTTCTTAAAGTAAATCAAAATTTTCCCTTTGAAAGCTTTTCGAAACCATATGTGAATTAAGGAGAGGAGTTGCCATATCGATTTGCATCAGTTCAATTCAAAAGCCTTCTACAATAGCACATGACTAGAGGAGAGGAACTACCATATGTCGAGTTAAGTACATGGGGTTCAAGGTAGGCGTTTAGTTCGAGGTACTTTATATTCTGCCTATGTCCCAGTGTAGCATGAATATGGAGTAAGGTCAATTTATTAGTCATATTTTTCAAATGATTTTGATATCCTCAAAGACACGTTGAGGGTTTTGTGCTCACCCTTTCCATGATAGTCTTGGTTGGATTGATACTCACACAGATTAGAGGTGAACTTCGTTTTTAGAACCAAAGATTGTTAATACCTTCTAACAAAGCTCGAGCTGGCACATTGAATCGTATGAAACTAGGTGGTGATAGCTTGTTAAGTTCCAACTTGAAGAAAAGAAAACACCAACTTCATTGGTTTATTCCCATGGTTGAATTTGAAGGGAAAATTGTACTATTGAGATTTCCACAGTTCGACTGTGATGACTTGAGACAAACTCATTACGCCTGAAGGTGCATACAAATTTTGGGGAAAGTAGCAAAGTCTCCTGGTTTCTGCCTACTGTAATAGATTACCCAAACCAAAGAACAACGTACAGGGAATAAGTCAAGTTTTATTAAATTTTATACCTCTCCTATTGCTATAGTTAAACAAAAATCGATGATGCAGTAAAATTATCGTAGATTTAATTTCAAGGGTTTATTCTTATAAACAACAAATAGTATTCTGAGTGCAACGATCAAATGCGGTGAGGTGTGAGTAATATTTCTATTTAGCCCATACCTGAACATCGGCCTTAAGATTACCGTAAATGTGTTGCACGACGCATAGAAGATATATCCCACATGCATCTTGCTAATAACATAATGGAAATTATAAAGGTTTTCACACCAGTAAGATGATAATCACCACACAGTGGTCGTCTTGGATCTACTGGTGGTGGTTTTCGTTTGATATATATGGTGACGTGGTGTAACCCTAACGAAATTTCCTCAGACCAAACCATACTTATCAGTATCCTAGGCCTTTAGATAAATCCAAAATTTATATTTGCAAGTTATATCTACATCAAAACGATCCCATATGAAGATATATATATTGAATCATAGGTTTTCTTTCAAATCCAAACCATATAGGGGATACTGAATATACATAAGATTTATCTTAACACCTAATAATTAATCATCAATAGGGTGATTCTCCCTAATATATTGCACCTAGTATAACATATAATAATCAAACATCCCTTTAATACATTAATGTATTAATATATTTATGTAGATAGGATGTTTGATTATTAGATGTGATACTCGATTGTTGTGGTGCAATATATTAGCTAGAATCACCCTCTCGATGATTAATTATTCGGTGTTAAGATCATAAATACATTAATATTGATCCATCCTATCTTTCAAACTTAATGTATTAAAGGGATGTTTGATTATTAGATGTGATACTAGATTGCTGTGGTGCAATATATTAGCGAGAATCACCCTATTGATGATTAATTATTAGGTGTTAAGATCAATCTTAATGTATTTATGAAGAAATAATTCACAATACACCCAACATAAAATATTCAGAGCATATCATTCTATAAAAAGAAAGCTCTGACCTCTAGAAGCTTATCTACCCTTCATGCTTCCTCCATCCTCCTTTCCAATACTGCCTATGGACTGCATATTTATGTCATGCTTCCTCCCCTCCAATTCCTCCTCCATCCATACTTTCTAAGGCTCTCCCTCCAAGATTACTTCCTAGAAATCACTCCTCTAGGATAAATGTCTTCCATTGCTAACTTAGTACTTTATGATGGCTTTCTAGTTTCTGATCTACCCAAGGTAGAGAGCATACTCCCTAAGCCCCAAGATTTTCTTCGCCCTTTTCTCAATCAATTGTCTCCCTTTTTATAATTTTCCCGACTTCTTTTTACTTCATGGGTAAGAAGGTGGTTTATTATTAAAATATTAAAGGGTGCCTTTTGAAGTCAACCCAAAATAGTGACATCCCTTTTATTATTTAAAAATTAGGGGAAAAGACAAGAGGAGATAAGGTGGGAGTACCTTGTTCATTTTGGGCCTTCCCTTTTCTCTTAGTGCAACTGCAAGGTCAACACTATTACTATTTGGAAGTAGTCATGGTGGAAGGAAGAATAGTTCACCCATTAGTAAAATATATTTTTATTATTAAATCATGACATTGCTCTTTTGGGTCCAATTAAAATTGGATAAATTTTGTGGGCACCTAATTGTATTAAATTAGGTTAATTAAATTACTTTTTGTAAAAGATAACTCCCAAATTAATCTTTCACAAAAGCCTTATTTTAATTTCTCCAAACCTTACAAAATCCCAATTGCATTCCAAAACTCTCCCAATTAACCTGGTAGAGTGTAATTAGTTTTAATTAGGGATTTTATAGGATAATTAGGGTTTACCATCCTCTAGATTTATCAATTAGACCCTCTTATTAATGCTAGGCAACATTAGTAAGGTTAGGTTAATATTAAAATTCGAGTATTAATTGATCCTTTGGATCAATTAATATCTTTTAGAAAGTCCTAATGGGTGGGCTATGACATACTCCCCCTTGGATTAAACACAACCCTATGTGTTTCTCATTAGTTCCTAGCTTAGTTATTGCAAAAAATCAATAAAACTAGCATTAGTTCTTTACAAAACAATTAGAACCATCATCCTTTTCCTTATTTCCAATGTCTCGTTCCTAATGGTAAGCAACATCTTCCATCCATGAGAGAACCTGGACCTGCAAGAATACAAACTATCAATAGTACCATATTCTTAAAGCAATAAAACATCCATATTGCATCAACAATAAGTATTGAAAACATCATCAATACACAATTTTCATCATAAAATCAAAGCATCAAAACATCTATCATTGCATAGTCAATGATAATAGAGTACTGCAACAATAGAATTATAGAATATTTTCATAGAGATGACATGAAATTATGTTTTTATAATAAGTTAGACACAATATATCTAATTAGATTCATCAAATACTCTCACAAAGGAGTATCACACTATACCTTGATAGTCCTTTTTATGAGTTGTAAATAGGTGTCATCAAAGACAAAGACATAATTTCATAAATCTCACTTCAAGATACCCATATATCTTGAAATCACCTTGGCAAACTCATTTGCCACCACCAGTGCATCATCCTTGATGTCCCCTGGTAAACATATTTAATCAGCCTATTGCAATATTCGTATCTCAAGAGACACAAATGTCAAGTGCAATCCTCAAAAGAGCCTAAGGTACACCGCTTAAGACCCACAAAATGTGGAGGGTTCACTTAGCTCTTCCACTTTGATTCACTAGTGGCTCAATAGTGGGAGGAGAAGAACTTGAACACATGTAGTCTCTGAGTATCAAAATCCATTAGCAATAGCAATGATCATCTTTACTATGCTTAAGATACCATACTGATATTTATGGTCACACATTCCCATTGTAAGGTGCCATTCACAAGTTTTGTTATCCTAGTCATACTTACTTTTTGTAAGGTGCCATTTTATACATATTATTGTTCATTGATAGTTTCTATAACCACACTTACTCTATGTAAGGTGTCATCCTAGTCATACTATCATCCACTGATAGTAACTATGACCACACTTACTCCATGTAAGGTGTCATATCAAACATACTATCATCCACTGATAGTACCTATGACCATACTTACTCCATGTAAGGTGTCATATCAAACATAAGAACATGATTTCTTCTATTTTAAGAGAGGATCCCACACTCTTCTTTAAGGATAGATTCCCTATCTATACCTCCTAAGAGTGTTCCAATCTTAACTAGAATTTTCATGTCTAATCTTGCTCATTTAAGTTAATTTTAAATCTTAACTAGAATAATATTTTCTTTCATTAAGTTCATTGGACTCACACATAGATGCATCCCAAAATACCTCTTCTTACCCTCCAAGGCATTCCTCACTTGATAAATTGGTCGTTGCAGATGACACTCAAGTGGTTGACATGCCTAATAGGGTATTTAGCCCAAGCTTTCCCGCTTAGGACCTTCTAAAAGCTACTTGCTATTTGGAACCTTCTGAGCCACTACTCAGAATAAGAAAAACAAGCATAATCAAGTATTAGGGACCATCCAGTCCAAATTTTAACAAAATATAATAATCTAAATCACTCATTAGATAAACATTGCTTTACATATAAAATACATTTTTTTGGGTTACATGTAACCCTATAATACATAAGGATTGGCTTTTCATCCATACAATATGGCAGACTTATGGTTGTCATATTTCTATCCTTTCATCATTCAGGGGTAGACCTATTTCTCGTAGTGAAGCGGTTCGAGGTCTAACTTACCTAGTAATACTTCTATGCCCATGTGGGATGTTGGATGTGAGTAGTCCATGAATCACTAATGCATCGAGATAGGATGCTAAGTAGGTAGATATATACTCATCCCTTGCTTGTCGAAGTTGTGAATTCTCGACTTGGATGGCTATTATTGATTCTCCACCATTCCTTTGAGTTAGCTCTTGTTGGAGTACATCTCGTTCGGCTCTAGCAACATCTCTTTCCACCTCCAACTATCGAATTTGTTGCTTCAGGGACTCTATCTCAAGTGGTCCACCTATCTCAGAATACTCACTATCATTTCCTCGATAGTTGGAAGGACCTACTTTAACCTCTAGTTGATGGTGTACTTGAACCCTAGGAAGTTATCCTACTTCCCTTAGACTTTCCTCATCTTGTCCTTGTTGGGTAGACCACCATTGATCGTATTCTAGGGTTGTACCAACATCATCCACACTTGGAACCCATATGTCCTCATCCATTTCTAAGGTTAATGGTTCCATTTGTGGGGGTACAACTTCTTTCCTCCCTTTTCTTGTGTAAACCACAAGAGGGTTCGATATCCTTTTCCTGATACCAAACCACCGCAATACTCGAGTATATTGTAAATACTTCTAATGCATGCTTACTCACCCAATCATCCATCTGGATCTTTTCACACGAGCTAGATGATATCTATCTTTTGACCATATTGGACCTGTCCTCCATGGTCTCCAGATCACATCTTAGGATTTTAATTTTTTCCATATGGAGCGATAGAGATCCCAATTACCCTCTCGTGGCCTCTTTAGCCATGACTCTTTTACCATTTTCCATATTAATGCACAAGGGGCTTCTAGGTTTACCAAACTATGTACATCATAGGGTAATCCTTGGGGTCTCCTTATAGCCACATGCTCCCAGGCCCATATCTGCAACAAAATGCCACAATTCATTCTTACATGCTTTATTGTTTGAAACTCGGACAACTCTCTATAGGATTGGGATAGTAAGGATGGTGCCCAAGCAAACAAAATTGAATACTCCACTAGATCTTGTACAATCCCTAACATATTCCAAGGGAATCATGCACCTAGTGTATAAGGTAGAATGACCTTTGCTATGAGTGTCATCACCCAAGCTTGTTTGGGTGACAATTTACCGAACGTGAAAAGTAGTTCATACAATATACCACTCTTATCGATATTAACATCTTTCCACTTATATTTGAACACTCTTTCTACAACCAGTATTTTTTCTACTTCATTTTTAGCTATTACTATACACCCTTCAATTGGTAATCGATATATCCAGTATACATCATCTAGGATAATAGTCATCTCTCTAGTAGATAACTGGAGAGTTCCCCGATCGGGATCCCACCTTTTCGTCAGTGCTGATAGGTATCCTCTATCAATCAGTACTGGTTCCAAGCAAGCAACTCCTGCTAAACCTATCTCTCTTAACCATTTCCAATCATTGATATCCAACACACTCCTAGATCTTTGAAATATTGGCCTAAGAGCAGTGTGGGCTTTAATAACCTTCAATGGCTTTGTTTCTATTGACCCAACTTCATGGCTCACTCTGATACTTCTAGAGACCATCTTCTTACAAAGTGTGTACTAGTAGATCAGCTAGTAAAAATAGCAGAAGCAAGAAGCACACTATGGGGTTTACCCTGAGAAAAATTACTATGAGTAGTGCAAACCCTAAAACTAATATAACCATGTTGAACTCCATAGGATGATTCTCCTTGTTGTAAAAGTTATCCAGACTTACTTTTTTCTGAAACTTTACGTTATGTTCGATAATCGGTTTATTCAACCATCAAATCGAACATCTTTTGAGAATCATGTTTTGGTTGACTCTTAAATCAATATTTTAGGGATTCATTGTACCTTTTTGTACTTGAAAACCCTATTTTATTTCTTTGTGTCTGACACCTTACCCACTTAGTGTCTTGTCAATGCTTTTTTCAATGATTCGTCATATTCTTAGGCATTATTTTTTATTCCAACCATTATGTATTTGTTTGAAATGATGTTGGTTTGAGCCAAGTACCATCCCTTCTTTACACTTATCATTCCTGGAAATCATGTATCGAGATTCCCTTAACTTAGGTTTTCTTTTGAAGAATTTGTTTTTACTATTTTCAAGGTATATGAGGTAATACCAAATATTCTTATGCAAGTATTAATACCACATTTATCTAGTGGAGCCATCCCACATTTAAATAGTGTATAACACCCTTTTAAACTCGACCATCACCCGGGTGGTCGGTTGGCATATTATATAGTTGTTTGGCAGTATCTTGGGTAATTCTACACAAAAATGCCATTTTAGGAAGTGTTTCAGGTGGATCTGGTATGGTGATTCTATCTTCATCATGGTGATCTTCCATTAGCTCTATCCTTACCTTCTATGGTCATTGTTGGGATATTCAGCTCCTTGCTCTGGCCAAAGACCATGATTGCATTGTAACATTGATCAAAAATGTAAATAAAGAAAACATTCTTTTGTTGATCTCATGATCTTATCTAGACTCTTGCCTCATCGCAAGGTAGTATTACCATTTGCAATTTTGAAGGGGATCTTATCTTCATATTTTCCAAAACTTACTCTATGGATTATCTCTCCATAGATAACTTTCAATACCCAACATTCTTAGGAAACTTTATAGCTAACATAGCTAAGTTTATGATCAAGGGGTTACTTTAGAAAATCTCCATGTGGTTCTCTTAAATATGAATACCCAAGTAATTCCAAGGCTGCACTTCACAGAAATCAATGTGGTCAATGTCTATCCTGTGGATAGGAGTGGCCAATCCTCCTATTAAGACCAACGGGTAATCAAACATACCACGCTCTTGGGAATTCTCCTGTCTATTTCAATAGGAACACCTTTTTTCCTTCTAGCTTAAGCTAGACTCATGTTAGGTCTCTTTCAACCTGTACATTAGGTGTATGCCTTGAATACTAAATGTCCTACCATAAAGATAGAACATCAATCATTTGCAATGCTTAACTTTCTCCCCATATCACACAATGGGAGTTAATGGGGTTATCACACAAACCCTCATAGACACTCCAATGTCTACCATTTTACCTTACTATTCTATTCAACATTTAATCTCTCCGATATGAGACAAAATCTAAGTTTTTCCCCCACTTGATCATTCTTGAATCTATTCAACATACCATTATTTAGTAAGGAAGTGGCTTAGCTCAATACTATAGTTGTCAAGTACCATTTCTCAATGATCTCTTGGGTACTCCACAAGTTGTGGAAGATTCCCTCACTCTTCCATTCTGATTTACTAGTGAATTCAGGCAATGGGAGAAAATATTTACGCAATAGTAGCTTCTAAGCACTTATTCTTCCCTTACTAGGTATTTATCAATTTAGAGTTCATCAAGAATAGTTATAGGTTTATAATGGAAATTTATTCCCAAAGTTTGACAAAGCCCATATCTTTGCTAGCCTAGACCTATCATTAGATTCCATTAACTAGCCTGGGCTCTGATACCAACTATAACAACCCCAAATTACCAATTGAAGAACACAAGCTTATACTGAGAGGGGGGTGAATAGTATAAGACCGCTTTTTACTTTTTTTTCCCAAACAATATTATGCAATATATCAATGGCAATATCAACAGTAGTAATCAAAGTAATTCTCACCACACACAATAGAGACACCAATTTAACGTGGTTCACCCAATGTGGGATACTCCACGGAGAAAATATTTCACTAATATTTTCTCAACAAATCTCTTGGGAATCCTTTCCCTATTACAATTTTTATGGACCTCTATCCAAAGGAGACACCAATTCCCTAATCTGGTTTGTGGGCACCAACCCACAAGAGACACCAATCTCCTTATTTGGTTTGTGGATCTCTATCCATAGGAGAACTCCTTCTCCTCTGCTCTAGATGGTGATCCTCTAGAATACTACTGCCTCCACTGCACTAGCTTGTGGATCTCTCTCCACTGAAGACTCTATCCTCACTCAGAAGATCTGTGTCCTCACTACCCTGGCTAATGGATCTCTATCCACTGGAGACTATTGTCCTCTACTCTGTCACCTCCAAAGCTTAATCTTAGCTCTGTGTTAAATCTATACTAAACACAGTCCTTCAATCTAGCACAAATTTGCTCAATCTCTATCTCAAATCTGCACTAAACGCAATACTTCAGTATAGCATAAATCTGCTTAATCTCTATCCTCAAATCTGCACTAAACATAGTCCTTCAGTCTAGCACAAATCTTCTCAATATTTGTCTCTGGTCTAGCACAAACCTATCCTCAAATCTGCACCAAAATCTATCCTCAAATATGTCCTCAAGACTTAACACAAAGCTTGATCCAATCATAAATCAACTCTACTAGATCTGTCCCAAACCTTAACTCAAGGTTTGAACAAATAAATCAATCAAATCTGCTCTCAAGTCTTCTCAAAGACTTACCTCAAATATGTCCATAAGTCCTCTCAAGGACTTATCCAATATTCTCTCAATATCTATCTTCAAATCTACATTGTAAGCTTCCACAAAAGCTCACACTAATCTATCCACAAGTCTTCTCCAAGACTTGCCTTAAATATGATCAAGTTCTCACTAGAACTTTCTCAATATGCTCAACAAGTCTTCACCAAGACTTACCTCAAATCTACATTGTAAGCTTACTCAACTCAGTCCTTAAGTCCACTCTAGGACTTACTCAAATCAGCTCACAAGCTTTTACAAAAGCTTATTCAACTCAACTCAATCTATCACAGAAAACTTCTTCAATCACACAAACAAGCTTCACACAAAATCTTGTTTAATATTACAGAAATATATAGAGAATGGTTAGAGACTCAATATGCTTCACACTCACAACAATGCTCAATCACTTTCAAACTCTTTTTTTTAACCATAAAAACATATAGAGAATGGTTAGAGACTCAATATGTTTCACACTCAATCACTTTCAATCTCTTTCTCAAATTAGTAATGAAAATTTTATTTCACAAAACTTGAACTATCACTCCAACACTTCCAATCAACTAATCCCAATAAACTCCACTCAACCAATCACTCAATGAAAGCTTAGTCAACAATGCTTATCAAAAAAACCTCACATAACAATGATACTCATGATCTTTCACAAACCCTAGTTTAAGATAGTTCTCAACTTCACATAATAATGATACTCATGATCTTTCACAAACCCTAGTTCAAGATTGTTCTCAACTTCACATAACAATGATACTCATGATATTTCACAAACCCTAATCAAGCATATGAAAGCTTACTTCAATATTTCCAACAATGCTTATCAAACAAGGTTTCTAGTATCAACTTTCATTCCAAAAAACCCACATCAATCAACATTGGATCTCTCAAAACCAAACTTCAAAAATGCTTATCAAACAATCCTTTTCACTCCAACTTAGCATTCACAACATCCAACAATATTTCACTCACAAGGAAGATATGCCCATACCTTTTGTTTGATGAAGTTTTGACCTCAAAACTTGTCTCAATCACAATCACTCTCTTTTCCAATATCAAAGGCTAGATAGCAAAAATATGTCTTTAATATTTTCTTTCAAAAATATTTCACCAAGTCAAAATATCAAAAATCAACTGTCTTATTTCTCCTTTCAAATCAATTTTTATAATATAACTTTATTTCAACAAAAACATCTAACACCCTTGGCACACCTTATTACTCCTTTTATAAACTTTAACCACTTAAAAAATCAAACACAAAAAATAAAACTTTGCATACCCTTTTATCTCCCTTGTATAACTCATAAACCCTTTTAAATATGCAATTTCCAATTAATGAAACCTTAGAAATTTGAGCGCATACCTTATTCAATCCACCAAAAATGCCTTGACGGGTTTCGAACAAGCAAACCCCTCCTTCCAAGCGTCTTTGCACAGTGCACGCCCACCAAGTGGTCTATGTGCCTCCATGCAAAGGGAAAGGCACGCGCCTTTCCTTTGTCCCTATCCGACGATGCAGACCAAAACACCTCCTCTTGCAAAAAAAATACCGCATGGATCAAACCCTTAACCTTGCACCTCTGAACGTCTTAGCGCAGTCCTTGGCTGCCAACCGTGCTACCCAGTGCCTTGCGATGTAAAGTGGGCTCCCCACTTACTTGTTCCTAGGTCTGCCTCCTTAATATTTTTAAAACACATGTGATTCTCCCTCTTTACCTTGGCGCATGATTTTCTATAGCATTCGATGGATCACATGGATAAAGTTTTGAAATAAAACTTGCCCCTTTTTATATGCAATGTGCCATGTGCTCAAAACATCAATGATATTTTTAAATTTGATTTAATTCAAATTAATTAAACTTTGTGCCCTTATAACCCTAACCTTAGGGTTATTTAAATTAAATCATAAACTAATTTATAATTAATTTAATAACTCTTGAATTAATCAAATTAAGTTATAAATTAATTTATAATTAATTTATAATTAAATTATTATCTTTAGGTCTTGACCTTAGACCTTTAATATTATAATAAAATATTATAATATTATTTTTCTTGGGACTTCCTATTGCTCTTTAGACCTCATCTGACCACCTTGAATATTATAATAAGAGGTACTATAATATTATTTCCCTTAGGCCTAGAAGCAATCTTTCTCTTGCATTGCTTATTGAAACTGATTCTCAACATCCTTCATTTTGCCTTGCTCACTTAAACTGACTCTTGACATCAATGACAACAAAACCTGCTTATATTTCCAACACCAACCCAACCTAAGATAGATTTTTTTTGTACATAATATTTTATCATATCAATTTTACAACCAACATCAATTAGGATAGCGAGTATCCGAGATAATTACAATGTGGTCAGTGTTAAATCTCATGATAGGAGTGACCAACTCCTATCTAACCTCACATTCCATCATGACATTTATTAATTCCTTTGTTTAATTGTTTCTATCTCTTATTTCATTAGGAAGTTTAGTTACTTAACTAATTGAATGTAACTTCAATCTTACTTCCTAATTCTTTGCAGTGGAATACCATGCATATATTTTAAAAAATACATAAATATTGTTTTACTCCCTTCAATATTTTTACTTGAAACAAAGCATAAACCATTGCATCATATTAAAAGAGCTAATCATTGGGAAAAACAAATGCAACATTCATTATTAGAACTAATTCATCTCAAGTGCAATTATAAACCATTCTCACTTATGGAACATTGCTTGTTATCAAAATCATGCATCATATAACACTCTAGTGATCATCTTATGAGAATGTAAATGCATTATCTCATTGGAAAGTAAATAATATTTTAAATTCCATCTAGTTCAATATTCACAATCTAACTAATTATTATCATTTTAGAGAGCAAATATATTATCCATCCATAACAACAATTTCAAGCCACAAAATAGAGGTACACAACATATATCCTAGGAACCCTCACAAGGAATAAACCCAACCTCCAAAATATGTTTCTCCTCTCATTCCATAAACTTAAGTTGTCATAAATACAAATATAAAAAGGCATCCCATGGATCCTTTTCTAAATCAAATATATAATTAAAGGAATCAATTCGTTCCTTTTTCAAATCATGATGTAAATAAGGAAATTCCACATTTCCTTTCTCTAAGCCATCAATACAATACATAAGAATCTCACAAGTTCTTATATCTACATGTTTATGAATGATCATCGGATTCATATTAAGGATAAATCTCATCAATTATCAAAGAGGGAACTCCATAATTCCCTTGAGATTGAATCCCACATTCATTCTCCAGGTTGATAAACCCTCAACCCTAAATGAGATAATTTTTTCTAACTACATTAGAAGCGGTCATTAGGCAATAAAGAGGGAATCTATTCCTTGATAACATATCTTTAATCATGATTTATCAATATTGAGAAGCTTAACCCATTATAACAACTTCTCCATGGAAACGATACACATATAATTTTGATCCAAGAATAGAACCTTATCTATTCCTGTCTTTACCCTTTTGTCCTTCAAGGATAAGATCATACTAATCTCTCCAACCCATATATCCTAGAAATCATCACTAGAAAAGGGTCATATAGGGATATTAATTGTATGATCGAACATAGTGAGGAAACCCCATAATTTTCTCAAGAATGAGTCCACACTCATTCTTTCCTCGACTTTGTCTCTTTTCTACAAAGAGTATTTCTAAATTTTCATTTATCATTTGCTCAAAATTTCTATTTTTATCAATCTAATCCTTACCCAAAATTTGATCCACTTTCAATACACCTTGTCTCAAAGGCTATCAATGCTTTTCCAAAGATTGAGCTATATATACATTCACATAATCCATAAAAATGTTTAACCCTTTGTGTGTCAAATTTCTCCAACATTTGATTCAATTTTCTTCCTCGATTTGGTTCTATCATTCCCAAGAATATATATACAAGTCTACTTTATTTCTTAAGAATGATGAAAGGGGCATCCACTATAAAAGATATATGAATATTAAAATTCTTATTAGTTTTAGAACGAGCAATCCCCTTTGTAACAAAATAGGAATGATAATCTACTTTTGGTTTCAAAAATGATTTTACCCAATCCATTACATACACATATGGGTTATACTATTATGTACCCAAACAAAAATATTTTACCTACTCGAGTAGGGTCCACGCAGAAGGTTTTTTACTATATCCTCTAACCATTCGAAGGAAGCCATGCATTCACAATTGTATAGACGATTCAAACATGGACAATGCGGATATATTTTGTTAAACCAAGCCATGTGATGGGTTATTTCCTATCTAAAAGTTTGGATGAACATGAAGGAATTGAAGTTACACCCACTACCCATGTGGGATATTTATCTGATGACCTTCTTAAAGGAAATCAAAATTTTCCCTTTGAAATATTTTCAAAACCATATGTGAATTAAGGAGATTTGTCATAGCGATTTACATTGGTTTAATTTTAAAAACATTCTATAATAGCACGCAACTCGAGGAGAGGAACTACCATGTATCGGGTTAAGTATGTAGGGTTTGAGGTAGGGGTTTAGTTCGAGGCACTTTATATTCTGCCTATGTCCCAACGTAGCATGAATGTGGAGTAAGGTCAATGTATTAGTCATATTTTTTAGATGATTTTGTTACTCTCAGAGATACGCCAAGGATTTTGTGCTCACCCTTCCCATGATAGTCTTGGGTGGATTGATACTCACACAGAACTGATGAGAGCTCCATTTTCAGAACCAAAGATTGCTAATACCTCCTAACAGAGCTCGAATTAGGAACATTGAATCATATGAAACTAAGTGGTGATATCTTGGTAAGTTCCAAATTGAAAAAGAAAACCCTAACATAATTGGTTGATTCCCATGGTTGAATTTGAAGGAGAAATTGCACTATTTGGATTCCCACAATTTGACTATGACAACTTGAGATAAACTCATCATGCTTGAAGGTTCATACAAGTTTTGGGGAAAGTAGCAAAGTCTCCTAGTTTCTACTACCATAATAGATTACCCAAACTAGAGAACAACATACAGGGGATAAGTCAAGTTTTATTAAACTTTATAGATCCCCTATTTCTACATTCAAACAAAAATCAATGATGTAATAAAATTATCGCAGATTTAATTTCAAGGGTTAATTATTATAAACAACAAATAGTATTTCGAGTGCAACGATTAGGTGTGGTGAGGTGTGAGAGTAATATTTGTATTTAGCCCATGCCTGAAAATTGGCCTCAATATTAGCATAAATGTGCTATGTAGTGCATGGAAGATATATCCCACATGCATCGTGCTAAGAACATAGTGGGAATTATAAAGGTTTTCATACCATAAAGAGGATAACCACCAAGTAGTGGCTATCTTGGCTCTGTTGGTGGTGGTGGTCATTCAATATTTGTGGTGACATGGTGTAAACCTAATGATATTTGCTCCAACCAAACCATACTTATCAGAGTCTCCTAGGCTTTAGCTAAATCCAAAATTTATATCTGCAAGTTATATCTACATCAAAATGATCTCAACCCAGGTGTTGTAGGTGAGTTGGAGAGGAGAGAGAAATCCTCCAAGAGAGGTCCCAAGTTCAAATCTCCACCCTACCAAAAAGATGAATTGCGTATCCAAAATCCAATTGATAATGTTGGTGCGAGCAGGGTCGGGTGCAACTCCCGAGTGACTTTGATAGTGTAGAACCCCCTGTTCATGGTCTCTCAGACCAAGGCGGCCCCACAAGGGGTTTTTCGCTTTAAAAAAATGATCACACCTTCATAATTTTATTTTGAAGATATATATATTTTATCATAAGTTTTCTTTCAAATTCAAACCATATAGGGGATACTTTCAAATCCAAACCATATAAGGGATACTAAATATACATAAGATCTAACTTACTACTTAATCATTAATCATAAAGAGGGCAATTATAGCTAATACATTGCACCACAACAATCAAGTATCACATCTAATAATCAAACATCCCTTTAATAAATTAAGTTCAAAATATATGATGGATCAATCTTAAGGTATTTATGAATAAATAATTCACAATACACCCAACATAATATATTCAAAGCATATCATTGTATAAAAAGAAAACTTTGACCTCTAGAAGCTTATCTACCCTTCATACTTTCTCCATCCTCCTTCCCAAGACTGCCTATGGACTGCATGTTTCTGACATACTTCCTCCCCTCCAATTCCTCCTCCATCCATACTTTCTAAGGCTCTCCCTTCAAGATTACTTCCTAGAAATTACTCCTCTAGGATAAATATCTTCCACTGATAACTTAGTACTTTCCCATGGCTTTCTGGTTTCTGATCTACCCAAGGTAGAGAGCATACTCCCTAAGCTCCAATATTTTCCTCCCCCTTTTCTCAATCACTTGTCTCCCTTTTTATAATTTTTCCTAGCTTCTTTTTCCTTCATGAGCAAGAAGGTGGTTTATTATTAAAATATTAAAGGGTGCCTTTTGAAGTCAACCCAAAATAGTGACATCCCATTTTATTATTTAAAAATTAGGGGAAAAGACAAGAGGAGATAAGGTGGGAGTACCTTTTTCATTTTGGGCCTTCCCTTTTCTCTTAGTGCAACTTCAAATTCAACACTATTACTATTGGGAAGTAGCCATGGTAGAAGGAAGAATAGTTCACCCATTAGTAAAATATATTTTATTATTAAATCATGACATTGCTCTTTTAGATCCAATTAAAATTGAATAAATTTTGTGGTCACCTAATTGTATTAAATTAGGTTAATTAAATTACTTTTTGTAAAAGATAACTCCCAAATTAATATTTCACAAAAGCCTTATTTTAATTTCTCCAAACCTTACAAAATTCCCATTGCATTCCAAAACTCTCCCATTTGGCCTAGTAGAGTGTACTTAGTTTTATTTAGGAATTTCCTAGGGTAATTAAGGTTTACCATCCTCTAGATTTATCAATTAGACCCTCTTATTAATGCTAGGCAACATTAGTAAGGTTGGGTTAATATTAAATTTTGAATATTAATTGATCCTTCAGATCAATTAATACCTTTTAGAAAGTTCGAATGGGTGGGCTATGACAAATAGCCTCATAAATACATTGATTTTATGTTACCCTAAAAATCCTAAAGTACATGGATGAACCTTCATAATCATTACTTTTTTATGTTGCCCTAGAAACCCTAAATTTCCTTGGATATCCTCCATGTGCTTTTCTTTATTATGTTGCTTTTGAAACCCTAAAGTGCAACGGATACATTCTATACTACTTTCATTTTTATTGCAAGGAAAATATTTTATGCTACTTAAGGAAAACGATGATGATTTACTTGGATTGACCTTTACCTCCTTGTCCTTATTCGCTTTAAAAGTTACCTCTCCATATTCCTTAATACCTTGAACTCCTTTATTTCAGCTTTCCCAATGTACTTCATCATCCCTTATGTTAGTTTTTCTTCTAATGGATGATTCGAGTGAACTATAATGGCCTTTGTCATTTGATGATGCAAAGGGATTTTTCTTTCCACTTTCTTAAGAATCAAAAATCCTTGATTTTACCTAGCTTCTCCTATGATATGATCTTCTTGTTCCGTATTGAAGTTTACCTCACTCTATAATTTTCACTTTGATGCCATGTATTCAATTTCATGATATTTAAGACATTAGAATACAATGTTTTTATAATCCACTTGCTAATCCTATTCTCTTTATTCATATTTAATCTTAATAGACCATGGTAAAGGTTTTGAATATTGATGGCTATACATATTCGAGTGTATACAACATGCCTTCTCTCCTTAGAATTTGGTCCCTCCATGATGATCTTGCCTAGAGTATTGCTAAATATCTTCAAAACCTCCTTATTATTGAGTTGATAAGGAAGTCCAAAAAGCCTAATCCACACTAAAATCCTTTTAATAGTCTCTATCTCCACAAAAAACTTCTCACTCCATGGTCTTAAATATAATGCATCTTTACCCCTAAACCAAGGGCCTCCATCCATTATTTTATCCCTTATTTTTGAACTAGATAAGATAATTAGGAAAAATATTTTCAAAAAAATTCATGGAGTAATTTGAATTCAATCTTCACTTTCAATTGATCTAATTTTAAATCTAAAAAAAAACTAGCCAGTATCCATGGAACTTACATATTAACTCTTTGGTTTTGAGAACTGTTATATCATGCTCAATCATCTCATCCTTGATAATAACTTCTAGTGTAGTATTTGCTACCTAGATAGGGTTTCCAATAGATTTGATCTTCCTCTTATCGCTAACTAGGACATCCACACTTCCAACTAAGGCATCCTTACTTTCAACTAGGGCATCCTTACTTCCAATAAGGACTTTCAAAAATGACTATATTGCCATGTTACCTAGATTTTCTTCATTTGTATTCTTTAGTTTTTTGAGTTAATCCTAAGATATAGAACAAGAAGCACTTTGCTTCCTGCTTTCTACTCATGCTTCCTACTTGCTCCTGTCTCACACTCACTCTCGACTCTCTTGGTTTGAAACTACCCTATTGTGTCATTATTACTATGATAATAAATCATGATTTAATACAAATAAAACCATTGCAATCCATATATCCATTTAGAAAAAAAATACTACTTTTCTATCATATTTTTTAAATGATATGATTTTATAATAAAGTTTGGTTTCAATTATTTAGTTAAAAATATTATAAAATTTTATTTTTTACGCCATTATTAAGGGTGTTTAAATAAAAACTTAAACTAAGAAATCATCCTTTTAAGGGTTATCTACAAACATATTAAGAACGTAATATTTTTTTTAATGAGTTATATGGGATTGAAATGAGCCCCGCTCGTATTACATCATCACCACATAGTGGTATTACAACAAAGCTTGGATATTCCTTGAGATAACTCCTTTATTATTTGATATTTTTTCACTACTGGATTCCCATTATGCTTGTAACTGAGATAACCATTGTGCACATGGTCCTGAGATAGCATTGATGACTATTTCATCCTCATATTTTTGTGATAAAGCATCAGCCGCTACATTCTCTTTCCCCTTTTTATATTCGATCACAAAATCATATCCGAGTAATTTGGTCAACCACTTGTTTTGTTTCGGATAGGAAAACCTTTGTTCCAAAAAATGCTTGATACTGTTGTGGTCGATCTTTATAATCAAATGACTATTGATTAAGTAGTGCCTCCATTTCTCTACTGCATGTAGAATAGCTAGCATTTCTTTTTCATAGGTGGATTTACCCAAATTATTTTCTCAAAGTTGTTTGCTCTCAAATGCTAATGGATGACCCTCCTACATTATTATTGCTCCAATACCTGTTCCAGAAGCATCGCATTCAATGACAAATGGATTTTGAAAATCGGGAGTAGCCAACACTAGAGTAGTACACATTGCTTGCTTGAGAGCCTCGAAGGCATTGGTGGCTTCGTCAAACCATTTAAAAGCATCCTTTTTTGTGAGATTTGTAAGAGGACCTGCAATTTTACCATAGTTACGCATAAATTTGCGATAATAGCCTATGAGAACCAAAAAACCATGAAGTTTCTTGATGGTTTTTGGCCGTGGCCAATCTTGTATTGCCTTAATCTTATTAGGATCCACTTTAACACCTTCCTGGGATACTATATGACCTAAGTACTCGACTTCTTTATTACCAAAGGAGCATTTAGAACTTTTTACAAACAATTTTTCTTGGCATAGGATATGGAGAACTTTATCCACATGTACTAAATGATCTTTCCAAGATTTGCTATAAATGAGTATGTCATCAAAGAAAACTAGAACGAATTTTTGTAGGAATGGGCGAAACACTTGGTTCATTAGACTTTGGAATGTAGATGGTGCATTAGTGATCCCAAAAGGCATGACTAGAAATTCGTAATGACCTTCATGCGTTCAAAAGGTAGTTTTTGGAATATCCTTCTCCCTAACTCGGATTTGGTGGAACCCTGAACGTAAGTCCAATTTGGTGAAGAATTTGGCACCATGTAGCTCATCTAGTAAATCATCAATGACAGGAATAGGAAACTTATCTTTGATTGTGATTTTATTGAGAGGACAAAAATCGGGACACATACGCTAAGAATTTTCTTTTCGACGAGCTAAAACAACAAGTGAGGAATAAGGACTAGTACTATGACGAATGACACCATGTTCTAAAATTTCTTGGAAAATATTCTCAATTTTTGTTTTTTTGGGTTGGGGATATTGATAAGGACGACCATTGTGTGGAAGACTACCAGGAATTAGATGTATGGCATGGTCATGAGATCTTTTGGGAGGTAGGGTTGTGGGTTCTTGGAAAACATCCTCATAGTTAGACACCATGTGTTGGAGATATTCCTCTTTGATTTCTATCGTATTTTGATCTAATTTTTCCATGCAATTGATTCGGGCTATGAATCCCCCACCATATTTTATTAACAACTTTTCCATGCTATGTGAGCTTACAACTTTTGCGGGAGGCGTGGGTAGTCCTTGAAGATGGATGGTTCTCCCATTGGCTTGCCATTTCATAAAGAGATGTTTGTGATTAAAACCTATTGTGGTTTCTAACTGTTCCATCCATACAACACCTAAAATAACCTCTGAATTTTCTAATCCCATCACAAAAAGAGGACCTTGCCAAGTATACGTACCCATTTGTAGAGAAATAGAAGATGTCTTATCGAGACATTGAGAAACTTCCCTGCTTGTTGTTCTGACTTGAAATCGATCTTGGCTAGAAGAGAAAACATGCAGACCCAAAGTTCTTGCAAGTCTTGCATCAATGAAATTGTGAGTACTTTCAGAATCAATTAGTACCGTCACCCGTTGCTTTCGAATGAAACCTGCCACCTTGATTGTATGGTGAGAAGAGAACCCCATGAGGGCATGTACTAAAATAGTCATGGTATCCTCCTCAACAACAACCTCGTCTTGTGAATTTGGATCCTCCACTAGGAGATCCTCAGGGGTGTCGTAGTCTTTCGGTTCTTCTTCTTCATGGTATGTGTATTCCATTTGAAATTTTTGGTGTTGTGGACATGCTTTTTCTTTTGGATGATGAGTGTGACATTTGTAACAAAAGTATTTAGATGCTTGATCACTCCGACGAAAGGAGTTGTTATTGTTACGGAATGGTTGTCTTCCATATGAATCATGTATCGTGGATGGGCCTCCTTGTACATTCATCCAATGTTGATGGTTACTTCAACTCGAATATGTGCTTTTAGTCCATTTCAAAAAGATGCTACTACCATGTCCATTTTTATCTCCTCTGCGTAGTGAAGCATACTAGTAAATTTTGACACATAATCCCCTACGAACCCTATTTGCTTGAGTGCTAACAATATTACAATGTAAGAACCTGTGGAACCTTTGTCAAATCTGTGAATAAAAGCTTGCCTGAAATGATCCCAATAGTAAGCTTCATCAGGCCTCTCACGTTTGAACCAAGTGAACCATTGATAAGCATCATTACCTAATTTTGTTGTTGTAAAGGAGACTCTTTTATTGTCTGGAATTTGGTAGACCTGTAAGATACCCTCCATTTTGGCTAGCCATCCACGTGGGTTATTACCTTCAAAGGTAGCCATGTCAATGCGAGGATAATTAGGAGGACCTCGTGGTTGATAGTTGTTTATTGCATGCTCATTATAGTCCCTTTGGCGTTGGTTGTTATTTTGGTAGGTCCTGTTATTGTCCCTTGGTGGATTTCACGTATTTGTGGTATACCATTCATCCTGATCGTTGTGGTTGGGTGGTTGATTAATTTGGCCTATTTGGTATGTATTGTGGTTGTTGTGAACCTCAATGCTCCAATGATCATTACTAGGATGAGTATATTGAGCCGAATTTTCTATGCAGTGTGTTATATTTTCAATGTTGGATACTAGTTTTATTAGTATATCATTATTGATTGGTGTGGAATGACTATTCTCATCTTGAGTGTGATTCACCTATGAGGAAGTTGGAGAGGTATTGGAAGCCATTGGATTAATTGCTTAGTGATTCGGATTGAAGCTACCAATTCTTAAAGGGGAAGGAGAACTTTTTGCACCTTGGCTTCGACGAGGTCTTCTTATCTCTTGGGGAGACTCCCAACTTGATAATCGATCGTCAGCTCCTTTATACCACTTTTAAACCATGCACTATCAAGAACCCTAAAAAAAAAAAATTGATTTTTCGCTTTATTTGTCATGCACACTGTGACACAGAATATGTAGTTGATGTCATAATGGCGAGATCTTTCCTTATGATGCGACACGAAGGAAGAACTGAACCAAACCTAACGTGATACCTGACGTGACACGAAGGAAGAATTGAAACCAAACTTGATGCGATACGAAGGAAGAATAGTGACATGATAATCTGACGTGACACTTAGGAGGTAACGACATGATGGAAGTACTGACACAACAAGAAACAACTCCGATGCTACACATAAGAGACAACGACACGATGGAAGTACTGACACGACAAGAAACAACCCTGATGCTACACGTAAGAGACAACACGATGAAAATACTGACGCGACAAGAAGGATAACCGAGACAAGACAAGCCTGACGTGACACGTAATAGACACAACACATGGAGGAAGAACCACACTTTACGATCCTAAACACCACTAAGCTTCGCAACGAAAATACTACCACATGACTGCAGTCACGACCAACCAGGGGTGACTAACAACACTTAACCGTGTGTGGACCAACACAACAAGAATGTGAGATATTTAGACGAACAGAAAAAATAAAAAATATTGATAACGCCAATACGTGATGTCAGCGCTTATTTTATTGAGACCTTAGGTTATGGCTTAATAATTACCTTTTTTGTGCTCGATGATTGGTTAGCGAATCTGTGAGAATAAACTACGATATTTTCATCATTTCTCTACGAATCTGATCGCATTTCATGTGGCTTTTGTGATTAGTACCTCACCAGCCCAATAACATTTCCAAGTACGGTGGTTTCCTCGTGATCGTCTATTACGAAGACGCTTTTTGCAGCATGTTGTGAACGCTTCTTTCGTAGTTTGACTTCAAAATGATTCACTGTAGCTATTTCTCGGTAAAACGATCGTTTTTTGAATATGCTTAAGCTCCTTCTCAACCGAATCAAAGACCCTGTTGGAAGACCCGATGACAGAAGATTTCCCTCCTAATATCGCAACACAACGTTCGAGATTTACAGAGTGCGTTGAAAGCACTATCTCGGCTAACGAACGTATTGTCTCACATCTAAAAAAAAATTGAGTATCCAAGAGCGCTACACCAGGATTGTGGTTTGAAACTGATACCACTTGGAAGGAGATATGTACACCTTCCTTCCTTATTTCTACTTAAAATGAATAATGCAAATAGAGATATTATCGAATGGAATTAATTGTCATAAATATAAACGATGAATGAAGATATGAATGAAATGCAATGCCACTCAAGGTGGGAACACCCTCGTCGTGAAGGCAGTAATGCAATTTGCAGATGATAAAATAATAAGAGATATGATTCTTAAAATAAATCTATTCTAACCTAAATAGTGAAACTATTTAATTCACTTGGAACCTAACATAGTTGGCTATGTTAGGGTTGTAGCAAATCGTTTGGCAAGATTCAAACCTAGGTCTCCTTGAAATATTGAGGAATATAACCAGTTGAGCTAATGCCACTTGATAGAACATAAGATTATTATTTAAATAAAAATTTAAACAAAAAATAATGGTTAGGTTGGCCAGGGTATTTGCTCTCCCCTGCGTGGGATTGAGTTGCCTTAGGCTGCTTCGGTTTAGTTTTGATCTATTTTGTCTTCTTCCTA
Organism: Wollemia nobilis; assembly: GCA_028583015.1. Taxonomy (NCBI): domain Eukaryota; kingdom Viridiplantae; phylum Streptophyta; class Pinopsida; order Araucariales; family Araucariaceae; genus Wollemia; species Wollemia nobilis. Next base: position 5,088,612 of record JAQPPZ010016858.1, on the reverse strand, counting down.
TTTGTTTGGGGCTAGTTGTGAATTGGTTGGTTTTCGAGATCCTTGTTTCTCTCTGTGTGGCCTACGAGCCTCACTTTTTCTTTTAAGGAAGTTTGGATCCATTTTGTAAAAGGTTTGGGGTCCTTTCAAAACCCCTTCATCCATCAAATAAAAAAAAATTGTTATACTTTTTAATTTAAATATTTATAATTTTATTTAATATTAAATAAATTATTATTCACTTTATATTATGCCTTCATATCTAAATGTCTTCCTACCTAAATTCTTAATTAAATATTAAATGGTGAACTTTCATTTATTGAAACAACCCCTTCCGAATTACATAATAATTGTATTATTATGATATTTTAACAAACTCGATAATAGTATTTGATAATTATATAAATTTTAATTTAAGTCTCAATCTTCAAATTCTATGAATTTAATTATTTTAGCTCATCATTAATAGTGTACTTTAATTATAAACTATATAAGGAAAACAAATCATGTTTTCATATTACATTTTTTCAAAAATACTTGTATGCCAAACAATATTAGACAAATAAAAATGCCTATGGAGTTTGGGTCAAGTGGTGGAAAGTAAGCAAAGGTTCCAATCTTATAGATGGGCCTAATTTTTTATCAAATGGAATGAGCTCAAGTAGTTACATGGGCTCATAATGTTAAGGACTAAGTTCAAATCATGCCAAGTGATATATGCATATTTTCCAATTAAAAGGCTACTATATAATTCATGGAAATATCATGATAACACAACTATTATGTAATATAATAAGGTCCATGTAACCAATTAAATAATAATAATGTCAAATTAAATTTTCATCAAAAACTATTGTGTAATAGTTTTTAAAATAGTTTTGCAAATAAGGGCAAGTAGGAAGCAAGCCCCACCTTTTCTTGTTTAAGACATTTGGGGAATTGTAGGGAGCAAGTGCAAGCATGAAGCAAGGATAAGCAAGGAGCAAGTGCAAGCATGAAGTACCATCATCTTTTCTTATTATGAATATTTAATAAAAGTCAAAAATTAAATATCTTTGTTCCAAGGAATCAATATTCTGGAAAGGAGAAACATCAAGAAGGTAATTATTGAAGGTGACTCACTAAACATCATCAACGCCATGAAAGGATATCAAAACCTAAGTTGGATTATTGAAGACTTTATGGAGGAGTTCAAAATAAACATTATGATTCTAGAGAACTTGCAGATCCAACATGTTTATAGAGAATGAAATAACGTTGTTGATACCATGGCTAACCTTAGCATCCTACAGTTAGCCCTCACAGTTTGGAGAGAAATATTTTCTCTTGACCTCATGTAGGTCACTCTATAGATTCAAAAGAGACTTCCTATTGACCTCAAAATTGGAAGACCTCCTTGGAACATCCTCAAGAAAGGTTCTAGAATGAGTGATATTTTTCCTCTTAATTTTTACCTTATTCTTTCATTTTGGCAAGTCAATGCTTTTTATTGTCCTACTAGCATGACATGTCCTGGAAAAAAAAGAGTAATAAGGCTGGAGCTACGATCTGGCATTTTTAGGCCCCAATATTCCTGGGTCCATTTGGATTTTTAAATGGAAGCTACTCTCCATGATTTTCTATGGTAGCCTAGGGATCATGGTTCCCATTTTTTCCATGTGTTGCATGAGAGTGTTGTCCTCAAGGTAGTTTTAGAGGATGGGGGATAACAACATGATTTATAAAGGATATAGGATGAGTGATGCATCTTATAATGCTCGCTTTGTTCTCCCCTTTTAGCAAGTCAGTGCTTTTTATTGTCCTACTAGCCTAATGTGTCCTAGAGTTAAGAAGACTTATGAGCCCATAACTATGAGCTAGCATTTTTTGGGTCCCTATTTTCATGTGACCATTTGGCCTTATAAATGGGAGTCACTCCCTGTAGATTCCAATGAAGGCCTGGAGATCATAGATTCAAATTGTTCCTCATGCTACATGAGGATGCTATCCTTGAAGCAGATTTGGAGGAAGGATGATTATAGCAATTTGGCTTGTGATGCATTTTTACCCATGATTGAGGCACCTTCTCCTTGTTTTTCTAGAAACCCTTCATCACATAGTATGTTCAACCACAAATTTTAATGGGAGTGGATCAAGGAGTTGTACCATCTTTAGGGTTACTCTCTTTTGAATGTTTTTCTTATTGTTCTTTCTTGTTGGGGCTTTAGCTATAATTTTTGGTTAAGGTAAAAAATTAGGGATGAAGAATGATGTGTGGAACATGTTGCATTATCTTTGGACAAGGATGTATGGGATATCTTCAAAAAATGTGGTTTCCTACCCTTTCTAAAAAAATCACCGATCACAACAAAGAGCTTTTAGTGGATTTGGTTCAATTGTGGGATGAGGGTAGAGTTAGGGCCAAGGGTATCAAATTAATCATTAGCATTGCTCTCATAGTGAAAATCTCTAGCCTGGATACTTTAAGTGAATGCATCAACAAGGAAAAGCACTCCCTTGACAAAGAGCTAAATATCTTTTGAGGAAAAGGTGAATACATGGACAAATTCTAGAATGGCATCCTTCAATATTCCCTCCCTAGCCATTGGGATAGAGTAGTCATAACCATCATGCAATTCTTTACTTTGGACAAGTATCTCTCCATTGTCAAAATTTTACACCTTGCCTTACTCAACCATATTTGGTGAAAGAAGAAAATGAATATTCTTGATTTTCTCTTCAAGTCTATAGAGAAATCCATGAAGTAGGTGCAGAAGGAGAACTCCTCATTTTTTTTGCACCAAGGGCTTCCCAAAATCATGTTCTTGCACTGGGTTAAGAAAGGGGGCCAAAGTGTTGTGGTGAGCTTGGGCCTAGACTACGAGATTCCCTTCGAGTCAAAGAGAAACCACAAATCCTTGGAGTATGTTGTGAAAGAATTTGACAAGATGGTCCATTTCTTTGGGGGTGATTTTGATGCTTCTACTAATTTCACCCCTCCAAGGGATAAAAGGGATAAATTTGGTAGCACCAAATTGCTCAAGAGTGATGTTAAGATCAAAAAGAAACCTAACCATGGTTGGGAGACGGTTGTAGGATCCAAATAAAATTTAGAGGTCCAAAAACGGTCCAAATGCTTAAAAAGATAAGTTGAGAAATAAGTTGGCTTTCCAATTCAAGTCACATCTAATAAAAATTAGAGGACTTTTAGGATTCTTCTCCAATACCTTTGCTAAAAAATCCTAATAGCACTGTGATCCCTTGATCCTTGAAGAAATTGCACTCCCTCTACAAAGAAGAAATCTTTTAGGGGTCCTTTAGATTTGAATCTTGGGAATTATCTCCTAAGCCTAAATGACCCCATATCCTCCTTACAAAGGGTCAACAATATGACTCTCACCTATGTGTACAAGACGACACTTCTCTAAAATGATCTCAAGAAAAATATAGGTGATTCGGGATCCAATGCTTTGAAGGAAGACCCTAACGAGGAAACTGCCTAGTAAGGATCTAGTGTGGATATCTGCTTCTCTCTTCTCCCTTCATGATGCTTCTCCTTATTACCATATGATGCTTTTGTGTTCTTGTTTCTCTTCTATTAGGATCCTCCTTTGGTGGCAAGATCCTTGTTGGTATTATATTTGTTTATTTTTTGTGCTTCTCCTTATGTCCTCTCTCTAAGGCTTGTTTATAGTTGTAAAAGGTTCGAGGATCCTTTCAAAATCCCTTCTTTCTACCAATAAAAAAATTAAATATTTCTATGAGGAGAAGTTATGTAGCATGGAAGAAAAGTAAATTTTTAAATCCTTAACTCAAAGTAAGGATACCCTAGCTAGAAGCATGGATGCTTTAGTTATGAACAAGAGGAATAGTGAGTCTATGATAATCCCTATCCAAAAAGTAGATATTACACCAAAAGTGATTATCAAGGATGAAATAATTGAGTGACATAATGGTTCTTAAAAGCATAGAGTTAATATGTAATTTTCATTGATATTGGCTAAGATTTTAGAGATACAAAATTGGATCAAGTGGAAGTGGAGATTGAAAGGACTTTTTCTCATCACCTTTTCTAGTTTGGAAATCAAGGATAAATTAATGGGTTGTGGCCCATGATTTAGGGGGATATATGCCTCATATTTAGGACCATTGAGAGAGTTCATTTTGTGGAAATAGAAAGTATTTAAAGGCTTATAGTGTGGTTAGGATTTTTGGACTTATACAGTAACTTATCAAAAGGTGTTTTCTGATTGGAAATACTCTATTGAAGTTCACCTAGAAGAGACCACCTATTAAGGAGTAAAAGTATGTTGTATATACGTGGATATATGTTTCATGGATTTTGAACCTTTGACAATATCCATTAAGATTAATCAAAAGAATGGGATTGACAAGCAAATTATGAAAACATTGTATTTTGATATCACAAATATTATGAGATTGAACATATGGTAAGAGATTGCAAAGTGAAATTGATGGATAAAAAGATAGAAAATTTTGTCATGAGATAAACTTCAAGTAAAGAGATCATACGTGGCAAATAAATCCTCTCCCTATTAATAGAAGATAAAGTTCACTTGTATTAACCATTAGAAGATCAAAGAAGGATACAAGGGATGAAGAACAATATTTTGCAAGTACGAATTTAGAAGGAACTAGAGGTGTGAAGGAAGATGCAGAGAAAAATTTTAAGACAAAAAATATACAAGATGTCAAATGTTATCCAAGTAAATTATCTTTGTTTTCCTCAAGCAATACAAAATCATCTCCTTTCTATAAAAATTGAGGTAGTGTATAGTTTATCCCTCATATTCTAGGGTTTCAATATCATTATAATAAAGAAAAAAGCATGTAGAAAATCTATGAAATTTAATTTTTTTGATGCATTGAAAAAGGTACTATGGAGGATGAACCTTGCATCTTAATATTTGCATGGAAATATAAAGAAAATATTAATTTTGAGGTTGTGCCTTACAATTCAAGTTCTCTAGGGCTACATAAACATAAAGATGATAAGGCTCATTATAAACAATATGAAAATTTTGAAGAGAATGATGAATATGAAAGTGTTGTTTGGAATGGAAAAAGGAGATGAAGAAACTCAAAGCAATAATAAAGATAAAAGAAAGCTTGGGGAGATATAAATATAAGAAACAAGAAATAAATTATCACAAATGTTAACAAGAAGTGGGGCTAATCCTACAAATAAGAATAAAAAATGATGATGAAAATGGTTGAAATACTAGGTATATGAATGAAACCCTTTAACAAAGTTATTAAAGAATTAATAGGTGGTTGCATTCCTTTACCTTATTTTAATACAAGGAAAAAAAAGTAGAGAGAAATGTAAGGATTAATTCAAAAACATTTATAATATGGGATATTATCTATTGGTTCTTCCTATATGATATTTAGGTATCACAATAATATGGGGCAAATGCAAATGGGATGGACAATTGTTAGAAGCAAATAGTAATCGGGTTGCTAGTCATTTTTTCAAGAAAGAGGAAAATATCAGAGTTGGGATTGGAGATGTATATGTTATACTAGTGGTTAATCCTCATGAAATATGTGGTAAGGACCTCAACATATCTTTTGTAAAATACAACAATGATTCATAATTGTGATCTATGGATTCTTAAGGGACTTCAACGCAATTCTATATCCTTCATAAAATAAGAGTAGTACTTTTGGATGGTCTAATTCAATGAAGGATTTTACTTCATTTATCAATATAAATGACCTTTATGATTATATTCCTTTAATATTTCAATATACATGGGATAATAGATGCATTGGAAATACTCATATAGAAAAAATATTGGATAGGTTTTTAGTATCCAAGACATGGTTGCAAATAAAGTATATAATCTATTCAAATGATCAAATCCAAACTTCTTCTCTTGAGATGTAATTTACTCAACAATAGTCATCCAAATCCATTTCGATTTCAATATATGTGGCTCCAAGACCTTGATTTTTCTCTATGGTTATGTTATGATGGGATGAAGCAAGAATAAAAAGATAATGTATGTATAGGTTTGTTTAAAAGCTTAAATATTTAAAGGGACAAATAAATATTTGGAATGTCAAAGTTTTTTTATAACATATTTAGATCAAATAAAGAAAATAAATCCAAGCTCAATAATTTATATGAGAGCTAAAATTAATGGAATGAACCAGGATGCTTATGTGTAAGAAAAATAATTACTTTCTTATCATCATATTGTATTGAAAAATGGAGGATCATATTGGTCCTAAAACTTTAGTTAGAGATGGCCTATGGAAGGGGACAAAAATACCAAATTATGCTACAACCAAGATAAATTTATCTTTTCAGCAAGTTCAAATATTTCAACTCCAAAAGACAACAAAAGAAGTCAAGTTAATTCCAGGTAAATCATCTTAATTTTCCTCTTGTAGTATATAATCCTCTTTAGGTAATAAAAGTGAAAATGATGAAGATATTATCCCTTGCACTTTAAGGTTTCAAGAGCATAATAATAAAGAAATGAGGTTGGAGGAAACCCATAACAATTTAGGAATTTTATGGTAGAATAAGAAGGTAATTTCTATAGAAGATCATCCTTACAATTTAGGGTTTCTAGGGCAACATAAAGAAGATTTTGCTTTTGAGGTTATTCCTTGCACTTCAAATCCTTCATAACAAGGCAAACCTAAATATGATAAGTCGTGCTATGAGCAGTGTGAGAAGATTGAAGATACTGATGAAGATGAAAGTATTGTTGGGAACGAAAAAGAGAGGAAGACCTAAGAAGCAAAAACAAAGAGAAAAATAAACACAAAGGGATATTGATGTGGGAAACAAAAGAAAATATCACAAGTGTTAACAAGAAGTGGGGCTAAACCCACAAATAAAATAATAATGAAAATAATATCTTGGAATATTAGGGGAATGAATAAGAACCCTAAAAAAAGGTATTAAGAAATTGTGAGGTTGTTATAGACAAGATATTTTTAGATATAGAAGTTGGGTAGCAAATATTTTAGCCATTCGCGGTGTTGAATTTCATCTTGATAGAATTTAAATTTTGGAAGGCATCTGATATAAAATAAGTTGATTGTGGAAACTTAACAGTTTGAGGATATGAAGAATATCTCTAATAGAAAAAAAGTTGGATATGCTTTAATTAAATTGTTATAAATGTAATGGGAGCAATGTAATGTTTTGTTTTCATAATGGGAGTGGCCTCTAAATTGAAGAAATATTGAGGAAGAAGATATGAGGAAGGAAGAAATTAATTCGTTCAAAGATATTCTATCAGATGTTGGGCAAGGTAAAGAATCTTAAGCTAAGCTTTTGCAAAATATTCCACCAGTTACAAAGAGACAAAATAAAATCTTAACGAAGAAGATAAGGAGGCTCAAGGTAAGCTTTTGAAAATTATTCCAATAGTTATCACAAGGGGACAAAATGAAAGCTTGACAACAAATATCTATATAGAAAAGCTATATGAAGCAATTATTTCTTTCCACGCTAAGAAAGCACCTAGTCCAAATGTATTTTCTACAATTTTCTTTCAACAAATTAGGTATTTGTTTAAGAGTGATATGTTGGCTATGATCCAAAAGGCTAAGAAAAACAAACTTATAGTAAGTGAGATCAATGACATCTTTATTGCACTAGTTCTCAAGAAAGGTGAGATAAAATATTTTGATAATTTTCATCTAATAGATCTTTGTAATATGATTTATAATATAATTTCAAAAATTATGGCAAACATATTAAAAAGCATTATAAATTATGTTATCTCATAAAAGCAAGTTTGTTTTGTTTGTGGTAAACAAATTCTTAATGGTGTAATCATTACACAATAAGCAATGCATTGTCTTCGTTCTATGGAAAAACTAGGTATGCTTGTGAAATTTTATACAAACAAAGCATATGATAGGGTTTGTTGGAGTTTTTTACATGATATTCTCAAAAAAAATTCTTTTGATCAAGGTTGGTGGAAATGGATTAGATGTTGTTATAACACTCCAAAATATTTTATTTTGATAAATGGATCCCCTACTAGATACTTTGAATCATCTAGTGGACTCTTACAAGTTGATAAACTATCTCCTTATCTATTTATCTATTCAAATTGCAATAAATAGTCCCTTCAAATATCGTCTCCAATTTGATGATGATGCTTTTATTTTGGGTCATCCCTAAATCAAGAAGGCCATGGAGTTCAAAATAAAATTATCATATTGTGAAAAGGTTGTTGGATAGTTGGTTATACTACAAAGTATAGAATCATTTTCATTAAGATTGCCCTAGATTTGCAATAGATTATTCTGAATATTTTAGGGTTTAAAGTTGGAAAATTGCCATCAACTTATTTGGGTATTCATTTTTTCTTTTGGTAAAAGGAAATGAGCTTTGGGACTCAAATTTTGAATAAAATTAAATCTTGTTTAGCATGTTTGAAATCTAAGTTTTAACACATGGATAGAAGCCTAAAACACATATATTACATTGCAATATATTCCTATATATATGATATCACTTTTAAGATTGCCAACAGATATAGCATCTGAATTTGATAAAATTCAAAGAGATTTTCTTTGGAAAGGATGTGAGGAAAATTTTAGGTTTCCTCTTTGTAAGTGGGATAGGGTTTGTAAAGGAAAGAATATTGGAAGAACAAGCTTGAAAAATTACATATTTATGAGTTTGGCATTAAGGGAAAATTTTGGTTTGAGATTACTCAAAGATCAAGGAAAGAGAGGCAAAATGTTACTATATATATATATATATATATATATATATATATATATATATATATATATATATATATATATTGTTGATTAATAAAATTGTTGAGAAAATAATCCCTACCTAAAGGCTCAGCAATATGGAACTTTAGATTAGATAGTTTATAATTGATCGAGATAACATATTAGATGGTTAGTTGATAAGGGGGTTTTACAAATTTTTGATATGGCATGTAATTGGAGCCTTATCTTCTTATTTTTGGTCCAAATGGAAATTGTTTGCTCTAAGATATTTAGCTTGTAAATATTCAAAGATCAAAAATTAGATTAATGTGATTAGCAACCCTAGAACATGGATTTCTATTAGTAACTTGGTTGAGGGAGAGGACCTCAAACATATAGTGAATGATATTCAAAGGATGCTTCAAAATTTCTATTTGCCTATTTTGCATTGAAGGTTGAATTGGTTTGGAATCTATCAAAAGATGGTGATACTTAGATAAGTTGGGATATAAAGATTAAAAGCATTCATAATTTCCTACTCTCAAAGATTTTCTAAAGAATATTTGGTCAATTGAGGCCATTTCTAAAGCCTCAACATTCCTTTTTTTAGTAGTCCAAACCAAGATTCTTATAGGTGAATGTTTTCAAAGAAGAGGATTTTATGAACCTTTTGGGTGTGAGACATTAGATCATTTATCTCTTCAATGTCCCTTTGATTATACCCTTTGGGGTCCCTTTTTAAAAAATAAGAGAATATATTAGATAGCTCCATCAATATTTAAAGGGTTCATGACATATTGGGTTATGTGAGTAAGTTAACAATTTCATTTTGTATTGTACATGTGTAGTTTTATCAAGTGTTGTCATTGTGTTGATCAAAGAGAGTTGTTTGAGTGTTCACCAAGTGTGTTAAGTGTTGTCATTTTGTATACATTATATAATCATGAATGTAAATAAGATAATATGTAGTGTTTTTAATTAGTTTGATAGTTTGGTACAAGACAATGACAATTGGGTTATAACCATCTTACCCCTTTTCAAATTTTATATATTCCATCGGATGATAATGAAATGGTGTAATTAAATTACATCATTGTGTGATGTTGTTGAGTACGAGATACATATTGATATAAGTAATGTACATATCATATTGCATATAATAAAATAGTTTTGTTATTGTTTATTCCATTTTGTTTGTTTTGTTTGACTTCTTGGTTATACAGTTGGAAGTAAAATCTATACTAAAATTGTTTTAAAGCAAAAGCATTGTGCATACTATAGAGGATTGATTCTACCATTAATTTGTTAGAATTTATGGCTTGAAATAAATAATAGATTTTATTTAAACAAATCTCAAAATCATGCCCAAGTTTGAAATCATAATATTGCCTCTCTTGCATAATATATAGACCTAGTGCTCATTATAGGAAGTCTCCATTGCGAAAATATATATCTTGGCCTCTTTGTAGCAGGATTTGAATATACATTTATGGGTCATCTATAAAAATGGATTTCATGCAAAATATTTGCCTAGATTGATATTAAAATGGAATTTCTATAAGTTGGGTTTATCAATTTATCAAAATTAATTTTGATGGTGCTTCCAAAGGAAATATGGAAAAAACAATTAGAGTTAGTGTATTTCAAAAATAATCAAGGCATAAGTGTCCTCAATTGCTCCCAATCATATGGAACTTCAACTAAAAACTATGTAGAGACTAGTGCACTTCTTACAAGGATCAAAATTATCATTTTAAAATTATTAAAATTATTTCAATTGATGGGGATTCACAAATTATTATTAATTGTATCAAGTAAAATGAAAGTAGAGATTAGATTAAAAATAAAATTATTTGTGATGTCTATCAACTATTATTGGATATAGAGGGAGATACGACCCTGTGAATTCAACCATTCAGAACAAGGGCAGTTATGATTTTTCAAGTTGCAAAAAAAAAAAATCCAAATATTTGTCAACTAGGGTTCGAATGATGGGAAGAGCAGTGAAGGGCTAAGACTTAGTGAGGCAAGATATCCTATTTGGACAAAGAATGTTTTAGCTAAGTTTTTTTTCCTTTCTTTATCTTAGAAAATTATGTATGAAAAGTTTATAAAGTTTTTATCAAATATTATATTTGCTATAGGACATTCAAATAAATTTCAATAGATTTTAAGTTTTAGTTTCCTTTCCATGGACCGATTTATAGTTAAATCCTTAGAATCATCTCTAGTGGTAGAGGTTAGTGAGCACACCTCATAGATATCCTCATTTCTCCAAGATAGGGTAGATTTTGGTAAATTTAATGGGTATTGTCCAGGGGCTTCAGCCTTGAGAAAATGAATTGATAGAAGTTGGAAGTCTCCAGGAGTGATTCTATAATTTCTTCCCAAATGTTTCTTCCTAGCCATTTTTTGTTCTAGGAAAGAAAGAGAAAGAATCCTAAAAGGGGGTCCTTGGTTTATGGGAAGAGCAAGACTCTTCCTTACCTCTTTGGTATGAAGGCTTTTCACCTAAAAATGTAAATTTATCCCTAGTACTAGTCTGGGTTAGGATGTTTGGGTTGCCCATTGAATTTTTGGAAATATATACCTTCAAGGCAACAGGAAACACTTTAGGAGAATTTCTTGAGATTTCAAATACGACAAAAGATGGTTTTTTGGCTATTTATGCTTGAATATTGGTCATGATTGATACAAGTAAAGCTTTACCAAAATCAATCATTCTTAAGTATGGGGATAATATTTGGAGCCAAACTATAGATTATGAAAACATATCTTTTAGATGTAAAATATGTCATGAGGTGGGGCATATTGAGATATCATGCCCTAGGAAGAGCTCAGCAGAATCATTTGTAGAAAATCGCAAGAGAAACTTACAAATTATTATGGATGAAGATGGTTTTCAACTTCCAAAAAATAGATCTAAAAAATAAAATAAAATAAAAAGTGGAGACCAATAAGGAAGGATATTGGAATAAATACCAAATCGTTTGAGGCTTTAGCCTATGAATAAAATTAGATCAAAACTTAGAGGATACAGTACAAAAATTTTAACATATTAACAAGGAATCGTCTATTCAGTATGATCCTAATTTAAGGAATAACATTCTCAATGAACCTAAGGAATTTGTCTCATCATATTTTGAAGACTCTCTTGAAGTACCATGCAACATTCAGGAGAAAATAATTGATAAATAAAATGCATTTTTAGAAGTTAATACCTCTGCCATTAATAAGGAAATACCGTAAAATGAGCAAGACAGGTCAAAAACTTCTGTAATAGAGATAGGAGAGGATAAATATGATGAAAAATAATTTTATGAAATAATATTGAGGAATAGAATAATAAGATCTACTCCTGATATAGGTAAGGCAAAAAGAGGAAAACCCTCAAATTATCAAGCAATATCCAGGGAAGCAAGAGCAAACATAGAGAAAGGAACACAAACTAAGTTGATTGAACTTCTCTTTACCAAACAACAAAATGATATTGGTAATACGCAGGCGGGACCAAAGCCCCTAATGAGACATGATTATCATCTCATGGAATATAAGGGGTGCTAATGATCCCTCAAAGTAGAGGTGTATTAGGGACCTATGTTTAAGTAATAAGCCTGATATTATTTGTATCCAGGAAACTAAAATGATAAAAGAAGAAGTTTCAAAAACTATGAAAGCAGTATGGGAAAGATGTGAATGGGATGCTATGGATTCTAAAGGAGCGGTAGGGGGAATTCTAACTTGTTGGAATCCTTCTAGAACCTCTCGTGTAACCATTCATAAAACTAGGCATTGGATAACCTCTTTAGTCACTTGGTACTTTGTAGATATTTGTTTCATCCTTATCAATGTCTATGGACCTAGAACTCAGTCAGGTAGATTAGAAGTTTGGAGTGGGATTTAAGCCTTTATGAGAAGTAAATACCAAGAAACACAATTCATTATCATTGGAGATTTTAATTCCATAACCAAGTTGGATGAAAAATTTAGGGGAATTAGGAAATCGACCCAAAGTATGAAATATTTATAGCTTTTATTTAAAACAATAATCTATGGGAGGTTGAGTTTGAAGAAGACAACTATACTTGGACCAACAACAGGAGAGGCCAGAACCTTATAGCAGAAAAATTAGACATGTATTCTCTCAGATCATTTGGCTAGATGAAGGAACTTGTGCTAAAATTAATACCTTAACAAGGATTGGTTTAGATCATCGGCCAATAAGAGTTAAAATGATGGTAAGTGAATTCAAAAAATATCATATTCTAAATATGAGAAGATGTGGGAAGACCATCCTCAATTTGTTGATATGATAGCTCAAACGTGGAATTCTTTAGGTAATGGTGGGTTGTATGCTCTTCCAAATCAAATTAAATCTATGACATCTAGATTAAAAGAATGGAATAATAACACTTTTGGAAATTAGAAGAAAGAATAACTAAAAGATAAACTTTCAAAATTCCAAAAAGCTGATCTTAATAACCCAAGCTCAAAGGAAAATGTGTTGCTTAGTGAATATCATAATATTTTGAGTAAGGAAGAGAAATTTTGGAGATTAAAATCAAGACAAACTTGGTTAAAATGAGATAAAAATACAATTTTTTTTCATAGGATGGCTATAGTACAGAGATCAACTTCCATAATTAGTAGAATTAAATCAATAGAAGGGGTTTGGATTGAAGTTCAGAGTGAAATTAAAAAAGAGGTAAAGTATTTTTATCATAATATTATCAATTTAGAAGAGACCAAAGTTCTTAATGATAAACTTCTTCAAGATGTTCCTTCAGTTACAACGAATGAAGACAATAGGAAATTGGAGTCTATTACTCTAGAAGTTCATTTAGCTCTTTTCTCTTTTAATAAGGATAAATCCCCAGGTCCAAATGGGCTCTCTGCAGCTTTTTACCAACATAATTGGGATATAGTGAAGGATTCTTTATTGGTGGCAGTGGATCAGTCTAGGGTAAAATAATACATATTTTATAAAATAAATGCAATATATCTAACCCTAATTCCAAAAAATAAGTATCTTGAATTGTTTGATTCTTTTAGACCCATAAGCCTATGTAATATGGCATATAAGATTATCTCCAAAGTGATGGTAAATAGATTAAGGCCATTGTTAGAGAAAATCATTTCAGAAGAGCAAGGAGGATTTGTGAAAGGGAGACAAATTCTGGACGGTATCATAGTAGCTCATGAAGTTATACATTTAGTAGCTTCAAGAAAAGAGAAAGCAATGATCTTAAAACTTGATATGAGTAAAGCCTATGATAGGGTTAAATGGGATTTTCTTTTTGCAGTTTTAGAAAAGTTTGGTTTGAAGAAGAAATGGGTTAGATGGATTAAAGATTGTGTCTCTACAGTTTCTTATTCAGTGTTGGTCAATGGTTTAGTGACAGAATATTTTAAAGCCAAGAGAGGCCTTAGACAATGAGACCCTCTATCTCCTTATTTTTTCATTATTATGGCAAAGGTTTTGAGTAGGAACTTAAAGAAGGATTACAAATATGGGCTTATAAATGAACTTAAGGTTAGTAATAACATCGAAAATATCACTCATAAACAATTTGTAGATGATACAACCCTTTTTGGAAGGGTAAGGACAAATGAATCCAGAGCTTTGAATAACATTTTAAAAGAATACGAAAGAGCTTCAGGGCAAAAAATAATAGGACTAAATCCAAAATTTACTTTTTTAACACTCCTGCTACTATCAAAGAAAGAATTTACATGTTGCTTCAAATGGAGGAGATAAATTTACCAACAACTTATCTAGGGATGCCTTCATTTAAGGGGAGAATGAGGATAGATTTATGGAATCCGATTACTAGTAAAGTTCAAAATAAACTTCCAGCGTGGTAAGGTAGATGGTTATAATTAGGAGGTAGAGTGCAGTTAATTAAGTCAATCTTACAAGTCATACCAACATATTATGGCATTGTATTCTATGCCAAAATTAGTTGAAAAAAGTTTAATCTATATTATGTGATCCTTTTTATGGTTAGGTGTACATGAAAAATAGAAATTTTCTTTAGTGAAATGGAGCAAATTGTGTGATGATAAAATTAAGGGAGGTCTTAGTTTAAGAGTTATTACAGATGCAAACTTAGCTCTTAAGGGAAAAGTAATCTGGAGATTGTACAAAGAGAGTCAAAGACAATGGACAAGAATTCTTCTAAGTATGTTGATCCCAATGACCCAAGTTTAATATTTATTGCATTCTCTCTACCAAATGGTTCTACTCTTTGGAATGGTTTAAAAAATCTATTGATCTTATGATTAAAGGTTTAATATGGGTGGTGGGAACTGGAGAAAAAAATCCTATCTAGATGGATACTTGGTGTGATAAAAAAACATTCAATTTAGATCCAATTATGAAACCTTGGACGGGATTGCTTCAAGACAAATATGATGATAGGGTTTCAAACATTTTGTACAAGGATCGAGAAGGAAGATACAAATGGAAAGAAGTTTTTTTACAAGTATACAAGACATTAATGCGAGGAGGTAATTGAGTAGAAAGATAACAACTATGATTATTCCGAGGGGAGCCAAGGATAAATTGATTTGGGAGTGGAATAGTTTAGGAGAATACACAACAAAAAGTGGATATAATGTACAATACCAAAAAAATAATGTCACTAGAATATGGAGAGATATTTTGGTAGCTCAAGCATTCCTAAAGTCAAAATGTTTGTTTGGATAGTAGGTCATAGAAGAATTATGAAAAGGGGTTTTCATGGCCCCTCTCAATGTGTTTTTTGTAATAAGGAGAAGGAGAGTATAGACCATCTCTTGGATCACTGCTCAATAGTCTGGAATCTATGGCAATGGATTCTTAATATGTTTGGTAAATGCATGGTGATGAATAACAGAATTGAATATTGGTTAAAGCAATGGAAGAGCACTTATAAAAGTGAGGTTTTACAAACAATATGGGATATATCAAAAGATACAATATTTTGGACTATATTGTTAGAAAGGAATAGAATAATGTTTAAAAGAAAGGAAAGCAATTTAGAGGTAATGAAATAGAAAATATATTTAGCCATGGAGGAGTCTAAACCAACCCTATCAACTCACCCAATCTCTAATCTAGAAGCAGAGAGCCTTGATATATGGAGTCAAGTCATTAAATGAAATTGTGATGTTGGGAACAAGAGAAGCAAAAAGAATTCAAAGAATATAAAGTGGAAACCACCAGATGTGGAGTGGATTAAATTGAATTTTGATGGAGCATCTAAAGGAAATCTAGGACCAACAGGAGGAGGAATAATTAGAAATAATAGAGAGATTTTGTCTCATTATGCTTTCAATAGTGGATTTAAGACAAATAATGAAGCTGAAGCTTGGGTGGCTTTAGAAGGGTTAAAAATATACAAACAAATGAAATAGAACAGAGTATGGATGGAAGGTGATTCTCTCATAGTAATAAATGCAATTTTGAGGAAAGCAAAGGCTCCATGGAACATACAAGAGATAATTGTTGACATTCAAGATTTTGCTAAAGAGTTTGAAGAAATCAAGTTTACACGTACTTTAAGGGAAGGAAATAAATGTGCAGATAGGCTAGCCAATAGAGGGGTTTTGATTGGATCGTGAAGTTAAATTCTCCTTTCATGGTAAGAGGAAGCAGTAAGTTTAGTTTAAGTTGATAAGAAAATATTGTTTACCTGATTCAATTAATTATTAAGATTTACTTTAATGTTTTCCATTGGGAATATCTACTTTATTTTGTAATAATATTGTGTTTTTATTTAGATTATTAATTATAATTATTGTGGTTGCACTTGTGTTTCAAGAAGGAAACTAGCAATCCAGATTTGGTTAAGTGGACTATGATAGTACAATATTTTGGAAATATTACTCTACTAAGATGCAAGGCATAGATAGTAGAGGTGAAGTTTTGGCATTGTGAAGGTTGCTATAGGAAAATGTCAAGAAAGATGCTAAATTTTAGAATAATTGTATTCATAGAGAAAATTGAAAAGATATAGAAAATGAAAATCAAGAATTCAAACATTTTATGTAAAATGATGTAGGTTTCTAGGTATAGCATCTCAATTGAGATGAGAAGTGTATTTATTTATAAACTCTTAAGCTCTAAAGAAGAGTTGTAATTTGTCAAGGGTGGGAGACTCAAGTACAACCTCTTATTATCCAGCCAAAAAAAATCCTATCATTGGAGGCAATATCTTGGAAATGTCATCATATCTATAGAGAAAGAAATTGTTGAGCAAGGTGCAGCAAAAGAATTGCAAAAGTATTGTCATTGTTGTCAACACAGTCAGATTGATGCAGTTGATGCAGTTCAGAGGTCAGTCAGATCAAGTGCAGAAAGTTTCAAGGAAAACAAAGGTGACCCAGATTCAGAAACTGGCAGAAAGAGACAAGGAAGAAAACTGTCGCGATTTCGCGACATGGTCGAGGAGAGAGAAGGCACAGCCGAACATGTCGAGTTTTCGCGACATGTCGAGTTTTCGTTGAGGAGAGAGAAAATGTGTCGCGATTTCGCGACAAAAAGTAGGAGAGAGAAAATGCATGCCAAATTGTCACGATTTCGTGACATGTCCGAGGAGAGAGAAGATGCGAGCAAAACTGTCGCGATTTCGCGACATGTCCGAGGAGAGAGAAGATGCGAGCAAAACTGTCGCAATTTCGCGACATGGTCGAGGAGAGAGAAGGCGTAGCAGGAAATGTCACGATTTCGTGACATGTCGAGTTTTTGCTGAGGAGAGAGAAAATGTGTTGCGATATCGCGACAAAACTGAAGAGAGAGAAACTACAAGGAAGATTGTCGCGATTTCGCGACATTGCCGAGGAGAGAGAAAGTGCATGCCAATTTGTCGCGATATCGCGACATGGCAGAGGAGAGAGAAAGTGAAAGGTAAACTATCACGATTTCGCGACATAAATGGAGAAAAGGAGCTAGCAACGAAAAGTGTCGCGATATCGCGACACGTCGGGTTTTCGTGACCCAAAGAGGAGAGAGAATGCTCAGCAACAAAGGTGTAGCGATATCACTACATGTTGAAATGAATGGAAACAAAGGTGTAGCGATATCGCTGCATGATGAAAATACATGGCACAAAGGTGTAGCGATTTCGCTACAATTAGGAAGTGCAGAAAACAAAGATGTAGCGATTTCGCTACAAGTGAAAAGACACAAACAAGAAGATGTAGCGATTTCGTTGCATGACAAAATGTATAAAAACAAAGGTGTAGCGATTTCGCTACCATTCAAAGTTGAAAAAATTAAAGATGTAACAAGACAAAAGCACAAGGCACAAAGTTGTAGCGATTTCGCTACTGCACGAAACAAAGAGTGTACAGAAGCAGTGAACGTCGCGATTTCGCGACATGTTCCTGTTGGTCACGAATCTGCCACAGGAAAGGATTTTACAAGTGCACCCTAGACCCGGCCAACATTGAAAGGCTGGAAGCAAGAAATGGCTCCCAGACCAATCTCCAGAGTGGGCTGGTTCCCTCTACTATTCTAAAATTGGTTTAAGATAAGGGTTGCTGGAAAGAGATTTAAAAAGTTGCAGAAAGAAATGGGAAATATGGCCACAGGCCGAAGTGATGGGATCGAAAAATAACAGCAGGAAATTTAAAGTGCAGCAACAGCAAGCAATAAAAGTTATCAATCTAACTTTCGCACGATGTACGCAGAGAAACCCTCCAAAATCACATTCCAGGAATCATACTCTCACGGCAGTACATAAATCCAATATGCAGAATTTAAATGTAACAGCCATGAAGACATACAAATGCTATTAGAAATGCAACATAAACAGAAAGGAAATCACTAATGCAAACGCTTGAAAAATAGAAGCCAATCCTTTATTCCTGCAAATGCACTTCAGTTTCTAGCAGAGAACTTTTTCCAACCTCCGTAAATGAAAATTACATTGGTTTTTATAGAGGTTCGTCCTCTTTGCAGCATTAAATATTTAAAACCAACTTCCTCGTGATCTACAACCATGCAACGAAAATTATGCACACGATCCCCTTAATTGCAGCAAAAATTAAATACAATTAGACGCTAGCGGTCTTCTTCATTAAATTCATTTTTTAAAATATGCATGAAACCGTTACGACAATCCACGAACAGCAGCCTCGAATGCATTAAATATTCAATCTTGGTGGCCTGGGCGCATCTTTTACTTTGAATGCCTTGGAAATCCGCAAATCATTAAATTCGGGTCAGCATTTAATCATCGGAAACCCAAAAACCCTTCTCGGCCGTTCATATTGCGTTTTGGCGATAAACAGTCGTAGGTCGCGAAAACGCGACGGGTCGCGAAATCGCGACATATTTTAATGCCGTACGCTTCGCTGCTGAAGACCCGCGAAAATGGCACCTGTAGCGATATCGCTACGTCTTTGGCTTTAGTTCTTTCCTCCTTGCTACCCGCAATTTGGGAACATGTAGCGATTTCGCTACGCACTTTGGTTCTTGGTTCTTCCTTGCGCTCTGCCCCGCGAAAACGAAACATGTAGCAATTTCGCTACGTCTTTTTGTCGTTGGCTCCTTTCTTCGCTTTGCTCCATGAAAACGGAACATGTAGCGATATCGCTACATGTTTCGGGCACTTTGTCTTTCTGGTCAAAACCCCGCAATTTCGCTACGGGTAGCGATATCGCTACGCATTTCTTTCTCCGTACCATTTGCCATTTTCCGTCGCGATGCGCTGCATCTTTGCCTTGCAGGAACCCTTCCTAAAAAAGTGCAGCGATGCGCTGCAACTTCTTCCTTAGACTCTTCTCTGCTCGAACATGCAGCGAATCGCTGCAAGTTTTGGCACTTGCCCCTTCGAAGCCGCCAGCGTCGCGATTCTGGAACATGTTAGCGACGCGCTGCAAGTTTTCAACTTGAGTCTTTGAAGCCGACCGACCCGCGATTTTGGAACACGTCGCGATATCGCGACGGTTCCGCCCAACCTGCCTGCGTTGACTGCGTTGACCGCGATTCCGCGACATGTCAGCGAATCGCTGCAGTTTTTAGACTTAGCCATTTTTTGCTCCTTTTTTGCTCAAAACCGCATCAAAACTGAAAATAGAGGTTAGATCTGCAACAATATAAGCATTAATATTTCAATCAAGATCAATGTGGCAAAAATGCCAACATTCTTGGCGGCTCGCGGGGTATACAGCTCGCTGTATGCAAGAATCCAGGCCTTAGTCCATTGGGCACAGAGTCATATCCGAACAGAAGGCGGGCTACTGCAATACATGTTCTGCTGAAGAGCTGAAACTGGAAAAACCTGCATATAACTGATTATGAAACGACTAATGGAACGCGATGATGGAGTGAGCTCTTGCGATTGCGCAAGCGATGACTGCAATGGAATGATGAAATGAAAATGAACGAAGTTATGGAGTGGGAATGGAACTAGGAAAGCTATGAAATGAAATGAACTAGACTATGAAATAAATGCATAAAAGACTGAACTTAGAGGAAAGGGATAAGAAGGGACGGGGAAAAACAGAAAAAGGGAAAAGAAACAACAGCCGTGGCTTATTTTTGTAACTGCAGAAGAAAAAGAAGTAAAAGAAGGAAGATGAAGAAGGGAAAGGAAAGAAAAAGGGAAGGGAAAAGAAGAAAGTGCTAGAAAGCCACCAACTGCTGGGAAAGGAGGAGACAAAAGGAAAAAAACAAGCACCTACAGCTCGCAGACAACAAAAGAGCTGAGATGAACAGTAATAAAAACAATACCGCTTTTTTTTTTTTTTTTTTCTTTTTTTTCTATTTTTTTTGTTTTTTCAAAATACTATATACAATAGTTCACGACATGATTGGCATGTCGCCACCAGAAACCCAGTCTCAGGAGTCGGTAAATCTGCAATGTCCCGACCAGATCCAATCATACTTGAGTCGGTCCTTGAAATTGGGTTGGCTCCTTCCTGAAGTTCTCCATGGTGCGAATAGGATGCAATGCGGCAGATTATCCTTCTTACTAGTACCCACATGGAGGACTTCGTCAGGTACTGGATGTAGTGGCTGGAACCAACACCACCACTTTACGGACTTTACTGGTTGTGGGCTGAGTACAGGCTCCTCTAACTCCTTGATGTGATCACAAGGCTTTTCAAGTGAGAAATCTGATTCTGGGATCTCCTCAGGTTTTGGAATTTGAACTTGTTCTTCTACTTGGCCCATCTCTTGATGAAAACTGCAAGCAACCATATTGTTCATTGCTGGAAAAGTTCTTGCATGTTCCAATCCTTGACTTTGGATGAGATCTGTCCCTTGAACTCCACATGACTGCATCTCAGGTTTCTGCTCAGTATAAGGGATCTGGCATGAAAAGTACTGTGCAGGGTAGACAGGAGCAGCAACCACCGGAGAAGGTAATGGAGTTTCTCCCCACGATAACTTTCTCGATAAGAGCAAAAGTTGTTCCGCTCGCACTGCTTCCTCAAAGATTTGTGGGAACCGTTGTTCACCTGACTGCAGCAAAAAGAGACCTATGTCAGAATTAAAAGCTCGAACATAAAAGAGGTGGGCTTGGGTGGGTGATGGACGGATCTTCTCTGGAATTCTCTTCCAACTTATCAAGAATCGGACATTGAAGTCCGTGATGCTTTCTTGAGGTGCTCTCTTGATGTACATGAAAAATTGGTAGAGATCCAAAGAACCGTAGAAAGGATCTTCGTCAAATCTTTTGATCAGTGCCCCCGCTAGATCGTCCCATGAGTCGATGCTTTGACGTTTGAGCAATCTGTACCACTGCAATGCTCTTCCTTCCAAAGACCGAACCAGAAGTCGGATCATGACATCTTCATGTTCTATGACATGGATCATGGACAGAGTAGCAATGTCTTCAACATGTGCCAGAGCCATGCCTTCGGTACCATCATATTTTGCCAGGTTCTTCAGGGCACCTTCGGGAATTTCATGCCGAACTTGGAGATTCAAAGGGCCAGGATCATCCCATCTAGGAAAAACCCTTGCCTTTGTGGCAGTGGTCTGCGGAATCACGGCCATCGCCATTAAGTCAGAGTCGCCAGATGAACATTCTTTGAATTTTTTTTTTTTTTTTTTTTTAATTTAAAACAGGCGTCCACGATCAAGAAATTCGGATCTTCAACTCAGCAAAGTCGCCAGATGAACTTACAAATCTCCGCTGTGAGGCCAAGACAGCTCATCAAATCTTGAGACCTCCGGGTGTTTTAAAAAAATGTGGATTTTTGTGAGACAGAAGAAGTCTGTCCCATCGGGCATGCCAAAAACTGTTGGCACCGGTGGGTTTATCACTTTGGAAAATTTTGCTTATCCCACCGATTATGAATTCTTGGAGACAAAAACAGTCTGTCCCACCGGGCGTGCCAAAAACTGTTGGTCACGAATCTGCCACAGGAAAGGATTTTACAAGTGCGCCCTAGACCCGGCCAACATTGAAATGCTGGAAGCAAGAAATGGCTCCCAGACCAATCTCCAGAGTGGGCTGGTTCCCTCTACTATTCTAAAATTGGTTTAAGATAAGGGTTGCTGGAAAGAGATTTAAAAAGTTGCAGAAAGAAATGGGAAATATGGCCATAGGCCGAAGTGATGGGATCGAAAAATAACAGCAGGAAATTTAAAGTGCAGCAACAGCAAGCAATAAAAGTTATCAATCTAACTTTCACACGATGTACGCAGAGAAACCCTCCAAAATCACATTCCAGGAATCATACTCTCACGGCAGTACATAAATCCAATATGCAGAATTTAAATGTAACAGCCATGAAGACATACAAATGCTATTAGAAATGCAACATAAACAGAAAGGAAATCACTAATGCAAACGCTTGAAAAATAGAAGCCAATCCTTTATTCCTGCAAATGCACTTCAGTTTCTAGCAGAGAACTTTTTCAACCTCCGTAAATGAAAATTACATTTGTTTTTATAGAGGTCTGTCCTCTCTACAGCATTAAATATTTAAAACCAACTTCCTTGTGATCTACAACCATGCAACGGAAATTATGCACACGATCCCCTTAATTGCAGCAAAAATTAAATACAATTAGACGCTAGCGGTCTTCTTCATTAAATTCATTTTTTAAAATATGCATGAAACCCTTACGACAATCCACGAACAGCAGCCTCGAATGCATTAAATCTTCAATCTTGGTGGCCTGGGCGCGTCTTTTACTTTGAATGCCTTGGAAATTCGCAAATCATTAAATTCGGGTCAGCATTTAATCATCGAAAACCCAAAAACCCTTCTCGGCCGTTCATATTGCGTTTTTGCGGTAAACAGTCGTAGGTCGCAAAAACGCGACGGGTCACGAAATCGCGACATGTTTTAACGTCGTACGCTTCGCTGCTAAAGACCCACGAAAATGGCACCTGTAGCGATATCGCTACGTCTTCGGCTTTAGTTCTTTCCTCCTTGCTACCCCGCGATTTGGGAACATGTAGCGATTTCGCTACGCACTTTGGTTCTTGGTTCTTCCTTGCGCTCTGCCCCGCGAAAACGAAACATGTAGCGATTTCGCTACGTCTTTTTGTCGTTGGCTCCTTGCTTCGCTTTGCCCCACGAAAACGGAACATGTAGCGATATCGCTACATGTTTCGGGCACTTTGTCTTTCTGGTCAAAACCCCGCGATTTCGCTACGGGTAGCGATATCGCTACGCATTTCTTTCTCCGTACCATTTGCCATTTTCCGTCGCGATGCGCTGCATCTTTGCCTTGCAGGAACCCTTCCTAAAAAAGTGCAGCGATGCGCTGCAACTTCTTCCTTAGACTCTTCTCTGCTCGAACATGCAGCGAATCGCTGCAAGTTTTGGCACTTGCCCCTTCGAAGCCGCCAGCGTCGCGATTCTGGAACATGTTAGCGACGCGCTGCAAGTTTTCAACTTTGTGTCTTTGAAGCCGACCGACCCGCGATTCTGGAACACGTCGCGATATCACGACGGTTCCGCCCAACCTGCCTGCGTTGACTGCGTTGACCGCGATTCTGCGACATGTCAGCGAATCGCTGCAGTTTTTAGACTTAGCCATTTTTCGCTCCTTTTTTGCTCAAAACCGCATCAAAACTGAAAATAGAGGTTAGATCTGCAACAATATAAGCATTAATATTTCAATCAAGATCAATGTGGCAAAAATGCCAACAGTTCCATTTTCGCTGCTGCTGGCAAAGGAGAGTGTACGGAAGCCCAAAGTGTCGCGATTTCGCGACATGCTCCATTTTCGCAGTTGCTGGCAAAGGAGAGTGTACGAAAGCCCAAAGTGTCGCGATTTCGCGACATGCTCCATTTTCGTAGTTGCTGGCAAAGGAGAGTGTACGGAAGCCAGAAGCGTCGCGATTTCGTGACATGCTTAAGGATGACGTCAGCAAATGTTGAAAGTGTCGCGATATCGCGACAAGAAGCAGGGAAAGCTTCCAAGAGCCAAAACGGTCGCGATTTCACGACATGCTTAAGGATGACGTCAGCAAATGTTGAAAGTGTCGCGATATCGTGACAAGATGCAGGGAAAGCTTCCAAGAGCCAAAACGGTCGTGATTTCACGACATGCTTAAGGATGACGTCAAAAAAAGTTCTAAGTGTCGCGATATCACGACATGAACAGAAGGAAATCTGTCAAAGCCAAAATGGTCACGATTTTGCGACGAAGAAGGGCATGAAGTGTGTGGCTTCAAAAAGTGTCGTGATATCGCGACAGGTAATGATCCGCGGGTAAAACCCGCAGGAGCATGCAAGGTGACATGTGTCGGAAAAAGCGAACAGGAAAAACATGCAACCGATTACGTAAAAAGTAAATCGATGTCCGATCGCAGATTACAAATTGATAGGTGTCGATCATGCACTAGTACAGTTGTATACTCTTGATTGAAAAAGCATTCGATGCATCACATATGGAGTTTTGAAAAAGCATTCGAAAAGCCGTATTCAAAGAAATTGAACAGTCGAAGTGCATGGAACCGAACAGCCGTATTGCAGGGTTTCGAACAGTCGAAGTGCATGGAACCGAACAGCCGTATTGCATGGATTTGAACAGTCAGAGTATGTGATTCGATTGCATGCAGGATTGAAATGTTATAAAAGAATAATCGTACAGAGAAGATGGTGTTGCTGTTAGAGAAAAGTTGTTGCAGAAAGAGAAATATTGCTGTGAAAAGAGGGTTTGGATAAGAAAATTAGCAGAGCCGTGAGAGTGTGCAGAGTTGGATTAATTGCAGACTGACTGTGGTTGTGCATGAAGTGAAGACACTTTTATTTCATTCTAATTGATCAGAATTGTAGTCCAAGTTGGTGCTTGGTACTAGGGGTTGGTGCTCCATCTGTTGCAGCAAAAAATTACAGGGGTTGGTGCTCCTTCCAGTGGATGCTTGGTAAAGAAGTTGTAAAATTGAAATTTTGCAAAGACTCGGATTTGGATTGAAGTCCAAGCAGTTAATTTTTGAGGAGTAGCCAAATTGGTGAACCTCGTTATATTGTGTGTTGTGGTGTGCTCTCATTTTGTTCTTCTGGTTTTATAAGTTTTATGTGCTTCAGTCTTTGAATGTTGTTGTTTCGAAATTAAATAACTACACTGATTCACCCCCTCTCAGTGTCATTGTGTGAACATCAATTGGTATCAGAGCGAGGTTCCTTGTACAAGCTTAATCAGCTAAGGAGATCTTGGAAGAAACAATGGCAGGCGGTGAAGGAATTTCATCCAACAAAGCTCCCTTATTTGATGGAACAAATTACACCTTCTGGAAACTCAGAATGCAAACATATCTGAGTGCATTGGGATATGATATTTGGGATTCTGTAGATAGTGGATACACAGCACCCACTACTCCTCCAACAGATACTGTTGAGAAAAAAAAAATTGAGAACAACTCCAAAGCTAAGAATGCCATAATGTGTGGGCTTGTTGACAGTGAACTGATAAGAGTCATGAGTTGTAAATCAGCAAAAGACATGTGGGATAAATCGAAGAGCATCCATGAAGGAGACAATAAGATTAAGGAAGCAAAATTGCAAACTCATCGAGCACAGTTCGAAGCACTGCAAATGAATGAAGATGAAAACATAGAGACTTATATGCTGAGAGTCAACGGAATTATTAATGCAATCAGAGGACTTGGTGAAGAAATTGATGATGCAGTTGTGAAAAAGGTTCTCAGAACACTTCACAAAAGATTTAACTCCAAAGTCTCTGCAATAGAAGAGGCAAAAGATCTAAACAACTTCAGCATGGATGAGTTGCATGGTTCCCCCGACAAAGATATGAAATGAGAATAGGACAAACCAAGTTTACAGACAGAGAAGCAGCTTTTAAAGCACACAAGAATGTAAAAGCTGAACATGAATCTGAGGATGAAGGAACACTGGATGAAACAAAAGCCAATTTTGTTCGAAAACTCACAAAAGGAAAAGGAAAATATAGAGGGAAGCTACCTTTTAAATGCTTCAATTGTGGAGGAGTCGGTCATTTTGCAGCCAAATGTCCAATGCAGGAGAGAACCAAAAATGGTGAAGGTTCACACCAAGAAAAAGGTGACCTGGAAGAAGAAACAAAATTTCAGAAAGAACAACTTCAAGAAGAAAAGCTTCATAACCAAGAATGTCAGCAGTTCTGAAGAAAGCACAGATGAGGAGTCTGAAGAGGGAGGTGAAGCTCTTTTCATGGCACTTGAAGAAGAAAGAACAGATAAAAATTAGGAAGGTGATGAAAATTCCAAGGATGAAGCTGAAGTGTATTTGGAAGGAGAATTGGTTGCTGCACTTGAAGAGTTGAGTGCAGAAAGGAAGAAGAATAAGAAATTTTCAAAGAAATTAGAGAATGCCACAGACATAATAAACAATCTAAAAATACGAGACAGAGGAATTCAAGAAAATGTCCGAAGTTCTTGATGAACAATTAACTGTAAAGACAGTTGAATGCAGCAAGCTAGAGGAAGACATTGTTATGTTAAGGATGCGGTTAGAGGAGATGAATAGAAAATTGAATTGTTTTCATAAGTTTGAAGAAAGTACTGTAAAGCTGGATAAAATGTTAAATAACCAAAGGCCTTCTGACATAAAATTTGGTTTAGGCTTTGATGAAGGAGAATCTTCAAAGGATTCAAAGAACTTGAATATAGAACTCATAAAGAAAGAAGAAAAGATCAGGGTTGAACCAAAAAAACCAAATCTTGCAAAAGAAAACAATAATGCCACATTCAAGAAGAATACTGACAAAGATGGATTCACAAAAGTCACACATCCAAGGAGGAGAAGAGTCATGGCTCCTACTTCAAACTGGCAAAGACCGGCACCCAGGTTTAATCATGCATTTTTTGGTTATTGTTTTAAATGCAATGCTTATGGCCATAAGATTTCAGATTGCAGGCATAATGTATCTCAAAGGAATTTTACCAGCAGTAAATGTTTTTTCTCCTTTAATGAATTATGCAGTTGAATGTTATAATTGTCATAATTTTGGACATATTGCTAGAAACTGCAGAAGCACTTTTGCATCAAATAATTATCAGGGTAGAAAATCTCAGCCAAGTGGGTTGAAACAAAACCAGAAATTTCTTGAAAAACAGGCACATGCTAATGAAAGGACAAAGGCAAAACAAGTAGCAAAATCTGCTATCAAACCAGAATGGAAAGAAAAGAAATCTTTGATTGTCCAGATCGCTTTTAAAGCTCGTAACAAATCAGCACCTTGGATACTTGACGGTGGTTGTTCCAATCACATGACAGGTGACAAGCAAAAGTTTGAGAATTTACAGAATTATGAAGGTGGTTCTGTGAAATTTGGAAATAATGATAGAGCAAATATTGTTGGAAAGGGATCAGTCAAGATCAGTGATGGCAATATAAAATCAAAATAAGTCTTGTTTGTAATTGTCCTGAAGCATAACTTGCTAAGTGTAAGTCAAATATGTGACAGAGGCCATGATGTAATCTTCAAGAAGGAGGGCTGTGAAGTAAAAAAGACAAAAAATGGAAAGTTCATAGCCACTGGACTGAGAACTTCTGGAAATCTGTATACACTTTCAGAAACTACAGAAGGAACATGCTTGATTGGAAAGGAAGATGAAAATTGGCTATGGCACAAGAGGCTTGGGCATATTAGTTTTGACAATCTGGCAAAAATTAGTTCAAAAAGAGCAGTTAGAGATATACCAAACATTGGCAAACCTGTAAATAGCATCTGTGAGTCATGCCAAAAGGGAAAACAAACCAGAGCCACTTTCAAAGCAAAAGAATACTTCACTAGCAAGCCATTAGAACTAATTCACACTTATCTATGTGGACCCATGAGAACTGAAAGCATAAATGGACACAAATATTTTATGCCGTGTATAGATGACTACTCAAGAATGACATGGGTACTATTTCCGAAACTCAAGTCGAAGCCTTTGAAATGTTTAAAACCTTCAAAAATCTTATTGAGAATCAATCGAGAAAAAGAATTAAATGCCTAAGATCAGACAGGGGAGGAGAGTTTATCTCCGAAGAATTTGCAGAATACTGTCAAAAATATGGGATAAGAAGACAGTTTTCAGCGACTAGGACACCTCAATGAGAATGGTGTTGTAGAAAGGAAGAATAGAACAAGTGCAGGAAATGGCAAGGACAATGTCGCGAGAAAACAAAATAGTCGACGATTTTGGAAAGAGGCAGTTCATACCGTAGTTTACATTCAAAACAGTGCATGCCGAGACCACATGAAAGCAAAACAGACTTATGAGTTGTGGTTTGGCGTAAAGGCAACAACAAGACATTTCAAAGTATTTGGAAGCAAGTGCTACATAAAACGGACCGAAGATAACCTCGGTAAATTTGAAGATAGAGCTGATGAAGGTATCTTTCTCGGTTACTCAACAAAAAGCAAGGCATACACATGTTACAACAAGAGGTTGAAGAAAATTGTTGAAAGTGCTGATGTGAAAGTTGATGAAGGTAGAGAACAAGAAACTACTTATCAAGAAAACTACCCTATGTATGAAGAAGTCATTAAAGGTGATGATGAAAAAGAAACAGAGAAGAATCAGAAAATTGATCCAGATGGTGTAAAAACTGAATCGAAGAAGAAGAAAACAAGAAATTTAAAAGCAGTAACTCGGCAGAAAAATCATCCAAGTGAACAGATTATTGGGGATCCCACGGATGGTATTCAGACAAGAAGAACAAGCAGTGAGGAACTATTCTCTGTTATCTAGTATTGAACCTAAAAATGTTGTTGAAGCAAGCACTGATGAAAGTTGGATGAAGGCAATCAATGAAGAACTAGATCAGATAGAGAAAAACAATACCTAGGAATTAGTACCTAGACCAACAAATAAAAACATAATTGGCACTAAATGGGTTTTTAGAAATAAATTGAATGAAGATGGGCAGGTTGTCAGAAATAAGGCAATATTGGTATGTAAAGGCTATGCTCAGGTTGAAGGCATTGATTTTGAAGAAACTTTTGCATCGGTAGCCAGACTAGAGGCAATCAGAATGTTTCTGGCATTAGCAGTTCATAAAAACTTCAAAGTATATCAAATGGATGTAAAATAAGCATTTTTGAATGGAAAACTGGAAGAAGAGGTTTACATTGAACAACCAGATGGCTTCCAACTTGGTGACAATCCAGATTTTGTTTGCAGGTTAAAGAAAGCTTTATATGGATTAAAACAGGCACCCAGAGCATGGTATGCAAGGCTAGATAATTATCTAATTAAACAAGGGTTTAAGAAAGGTTTGGTGGATAGCAACTTATATGTCAAAACAGAGAAGGGTCATCTTATTGTTCTTGTTGTTTATGTAGATGACATAATATTTGGCAAAGAGATAGATGAATACTGCAAAGACATATCAATTAAAATGAAAAAAGAATTTGAGATGTCAATGATTGGTGAACTTTCTTATTTCTTAGGACTGCAGGTCAATCAAAATGAAAAAGGCATTTTTATTTCTCAAGTTAAGTATGTAAAAGAAATGCTGAAAAAGTTCACAATGGAAGACAGTAAACCGGTCAGCACTCCCATGACAACAGTCGCAAGTTGAGCAAGGATGATAAATCTCCAGATGTGGATCAAACAATGTACTGTGTCTATGATTGGAAGCCTGCTGTATTTAACAACCACTAGACCAGATATATTACAAGCAGTATGTATGGTTGCAATATTTCAGTGCCAGTCCCAAAGAAACTCATGTAACAATTGTAAAGAGGATCTTCGGATATCTCAAGGGCACTATGGATTATGGGTTGTGGTACCCAAAAGGTAAAGATTTCACTTTGATTGCATATTCCGATGCAAATTGGGCAGGATGTATTGATGACGGAAAGAGCACAAGTGGAGGAGCATTTTATCTTGGAGACAGTCGGTAGCATGGCACAAGCAAGAAACAAGAATCAGTATCTATATCCACCGCAGAGGCAGAATACATTGCAAGCAACAACATGTTGTACTCGGATATTATGGATGAGACAAACGTTGAAATATCTTGGTATTCATTTCAAATAGCCAATTTCAATTAAATGTGATAACACTAGTGCTATCAACATATCCAAGAATCCAAGTAATGCATTCAAGAACCAAACATATTGCAATCCGATATCATTTTTTGAAGGATAAAGTTGCAGAAGGAGAGGTTAAATTGGATTTTGTTCCAACTACAGAGCAAGTGGCTGATATATTCACAAAACCTTTGCCAAAGGAAGTATTTGAATACCTTCGGAAGAAGTTGGAAGTAGTCACACCACCCAAGCACTGACTAGCTATGGGAAACACATTCTCAGGGGGAGCATTCAAACTTTTTAAGTCTGAGAATGTTGTGCATAGACTTAGGGGGAGTCTGCAGCAGCCCTTTGGTATTATTGGCAAAGGGGGAGAAGAAATTAAGCAAGGTTGCAGTGTGTTGCCAACAATTCCAAAGGGGGAGATTGTTGAGCAAGGTGCAGCAAAAGAATTGCAAAAGTATTGTCATTGTTGTCAACACGATCGATTGATGCAGATTGATGCGATTCGAGGTCGACCGGATCAAGTGCGAAAGTTTCAAGGAAAACAGAGGTGACCCAGATTCAGAAACTGGCAGAAAGAGACAAGGAAGAAAACATGTCGCGATATCGCGACATGTTTTCTATCGCGATTTCGCGACATGGTCGAGGAGAGAGAAGGCGCAGCCGAAAATGTCACGATTTCGTGACATGTCGAGTTTTCGTTGAGGAGAGAGAAAATGTGTCGCGATTTCACGACAAAAAGTAGGAGAGAGAAAATGCATGCCAAATTGTCGCGATTTCGCGACATGTCCAAGGAGAGAGAAGATGCGAGCAAAACTGTCACGATTTCGCGACATGTCCGAGGAGAGAGAAGATGCGAGCAAAACTGTCGTGATTTCGCGACATGGTCGAGGAGAGAGAAGGCGCAGCAGGAAATGTCACGATTTCGCGACATGTCGAGTTTTCACTGAGGAGAGAGAAAATGTGTCGCGATATCGCGACAAAACTAAAGAGAGAGAAACTACAAGGAAGATTGTCGCGATTTCGCGACATTGCCGAGGAGAGAGAAAGTGCATGCCAATTTGTCACGATATCGCGACATGGCAGAGGAGAGAGAAAGTGAAAGGTAAACTGTCGCGATTTCGTGACATGCTGGCAGAGAGGGAAGCAAGGTGAAAAGATGTCGCGATTTCGCGACATAAATGGAGAAAAGGAGCTAGCAACGAAAAGTGTCGCGATATCGCGACACTTCGGGTTTTCGCGACCCGAAGAGGAGAGAGAATGCTCAGCAACAAAGGTGTAGCGATATCGCTGCATGATGAAAATACATGGCACAAAGGTGTAGCGATATCGCTGCATGATGAAAATACATGGCACAAAGGTGTAGCGATATCGCTACAATTAGGAAGTGCAGAAAACAAAGATGTAGCGATTTCGCTACAAGTGAAAAGACACAAACAAGAAGATGTAGCGATTTCGCCGCATGACAAAATGTATAAAAACAAAGGTGTAGCGATTTCGCTACCATTCAAAGTTGAAAAAATTAAAGATGTAACAAGTCAAATGCACAAGGCACAAAGTTGTAGCGATTTCGCTACTGCACGAAACAAAGAGTGTACGGAAGCAGTGAACATCGCGATTTCGTGACATGTTCCATTTTTGCTGCTGCTGGCAAAGGAGAGTGTACGGAAGCCCAAAGTGTCACGATTTCGCGACATGCTCCATTTTCGCAGTTGCTGGCAAAGGAGAGTGTACGGAAGCCCAAAGTGTCGCGATTTCGCGACATGCTCCATTTTCGCAGTTGCTGGCAAAGGAGAGTGTACGGAAGCGAAGCGTCACGATTTCGTGACATGCTTAAGGATGACATCAGCAAATGTTGAAAGTGTCGCGATATCGCGACAAGATGCAGGGAAAGCTTCCAAGAGCCAAAACGGTCACGATTTCGCGACATGCTTAAGGATGACGTCAGCAAATGTTGAAAGTGTCGCGATATCGCGACAAGATGCAGGGAAAGCTTCCAAGAGCCAAAACGGTCACGATTTCGCGACATGCTTAAGGATGACGTCGACAGAAAGTTCTAAGTGTCGCGATATCGCGACATGAACAGAAGGAAAGCCGTCAAAGCCAAAATGGTCGCGATTTCGCGACAAGCAAGGGCATGAAGTGTGTGGCTTCAAAAAGTGTCGCGATATCGCGACAGTGTAGATCAGCGTGGTAAAACCCGCAGGAGCATGCAAGGTGACACGTGTCGAAAAAGCAGACAGGGAAAATCATGCGACCCGATTACGTAAAAAGTAATCGATGTCTGATCAGCAGTTACAAATTGACAGGTGTCGATCATGCACTAGTACAGTTGTATACTCTTGATTGAAAAAGCATTCGATGCATCACATATGGAGTTTTGAAAAAGCATTCGAAAAGTCGTATTCGAAGAAATTGAACAGTCGAAGTGCATGGAACCGAACAGTCGTATTGCAGGGTTTCGAACAGTCGAAGTGCATGGAACCGAACAGCCGTATTGCAGGGTTTCGAACAGTCGAAGTGCATGGAACCGAACAGTCGTATTGCATGGATTCGAACAGTCAGAGTATGTGATTCGATTGCATGCAGGATTGAAAGGTTATAAAAGAATAATCGTACAGAGAAGATGGTGCTGCTGTTAGAGAAAAGTTGTTGCAGAAAGAGAAATATTGCTGTGAAAAGAGGGTTTGGATAAGAAAATTAGTAGAGCCGTGAGAGTGTGCAGAGTTGGATTAATTGCAGACCAGTCAGGGTTGTGCATGAAGTGAAGACACTTTTATGTCATTCTAATTGATCAGAATTGTAGTCCAAGTTGGTGCTTGGTACTAGGGGTTGGTGCTCCATCTATTGCGCGAGAAAATTACAGGGGTTGGTGCTCCTTCCAGTGGATGCCGGTAAAGAAGTTGTAAAATTGAAATTTTGCAAAGACCGGATTTGGATTGAAGTCCAAGCGAGTTAATTTTTGAGGAGTAGCCAAATTGGTGAACCTCGTTATATTGTGTGTTGTGGTGTGCTCTCATTTTGTTCTTCCGGTTTTATAAGTTTTCTCGTGCTTCAGTCTTTGAATGCTGCTGTTTCGAAATTAAATAACTACACTGATTCACCCCCCCTCTCAGTGTCATTGTGTGAACATCAGAAATTGGGTTTGTCATGACAAAATTCAAATCTTCATGGTAATTGATTAAGATTTTATCTTTGAAACAAAATGTTTGAAGGAATTGATTGCAAAAACAGTTTTTTTTCTTGCTAAATGATATTGAAATGGTCCTGCCTATATTTCGTCATAACCACAAAGTGGTATTAGCTTGGTAACATTTGAACATGGTTCTCATTAAAAGTTGAGGGATTTCATTGGCTAAGTTCATGTCATTTGCTTAAATATTAAAGGTGAATTTTTGGGCAGATCTCATAAAAAATGTGAGGGTGGGCTTGGATTTATAAACAACTATACTCGACCTATGTCCATGCATAGCTATAAGTTCAACCCATATATCCAAGTATCTGCACACTCCCACCATTAGCCCCAAGCTTGTTGAACAATTTTAGAAGCATAATTCTTTGAGGAAGATAAATAATATATTTAGTAAAAAAAATAATTAAATATAATTTAATTAACATAAGACTAATGAAATATTTTATTATTTTGATGAAAGTAATACAAATACAAATCACACATAATTTATTCAAATAAATTATGAATTTTTTTTTAAATTTAAATATAATCACTACTTTGCTAGGGTTTGATGAGGAAAAAACTACTCTGCTAGGGTTTGGGTCTGTTGTCATTCATAAATTTGGTTGTTTTAGTTTTGGATACTGATATTGCTGCCAATTAGGCAGTTGCTCTCCTTTTTTATGGCTTCACCATCTGCAGATGCAACGGTTGTTATAGATAGTGGAACTCATGGTGTCAAAGTGAGCTCGAAAGTTTGTTTTGAAAGTGGTGGACGAGGTAATGATTCTTCTCCAAATGTTGTGCTCTCTCTTGATGTTGTTTCTCCAGTTGTAAAATGGTATGAGAACCATTGTCTTATAGCTTAATTTGTTGGTAGGATCCCATCACAAGAATAATTTCAAAATTGGTTGAAAATTCACTGTGAAGCTTATGGCATTGTGATTGTGGGTATCTTCAATCGTACTAAAGGTTTTTTTGGCTTCCTTCAAAGAACCCTCGCAATTGCAAACCGTGGTTGCTAAGTCCAATTTTTGGTTTCTTTGCAATACTTTGATGGTCCTTTCTCCTTGGACTCCTTTCCAAGTTTTAGAGCAAGTTGTCTTGAAAGAGTTAGTTTGGCTTGAACTTCTTGGTCTTCCACTGCCCTTATGGGCGTTTATTGATGATATTGTAAAACCCATTGGTTGTGTGATCTATCGGGAAGAAGAACAGTTCTTCTCAGCACGGCCTAATAAAGAGTATGTGTTGAGGTTGAACTCGCACAGGATCTCAAAGAATTTGTGGACATTCAGGTTGGTACAAAGCGTTTTATGCAAAAAAAATGTTTACTTTAATTTACCTAATAATTGTTATTGGTGCCAATCCACCCGCATCATATCAAGAATTATCCGTTGGTTGCTCTAAAACCTTTGATGGTTGCACCTACTCCTCATACCATGCCTACAACTCCCAAACCCTCTGTTGAGGGTGATTGGATCACAATTTCTAATAAGAAGGGGGTGACAAACCATAAGTCGACACTTTGTAACAGAGATAAGGTTGTGAAGTCGTCATCTCAGCCTCCTGTTGTTCCTGTTCATCCTTTTTTGGCTCCTCAAGATCCGCCTACTAAGAAACCTCTCAAGCATAAATTACCCTTAAAAGAAGGGAATTCACTACCAATACCTCCACCCTCCAAGTTTTTGCATAGTCCATATCAGGATGGCTTCCCATAGTCGAGGGGAAGCTAGGAGGCTAAGCATCATCCTTCGACTATTGGTGACTTATTTCAACCTTCTTAGACCTCTTTATTTAATAGGTTTTTGGTGTCAATCGATAGTGTGAGCTATCCCTCAATTGTTGGTGAATTAGTTCAACCTTCTTAGACCTCTACATTTAATAATTCTTCGATGTTGGTTGACAGTGGGGGCAGCCCTATGGGAGATGACTCCATGGATATTCCTCCTCCATGAATTTCCTTTTGTGGAATGTTCAGGGACTTACAAAGTCCTCAAGAAAATTTTATGTTCAATCTGCTCTACAAAGTATTGGCCATGTTGATGTTATTTGTTTACAATAAATTAAGATATTTGGTTTTTTGTTATATGTTTCTCTCAATTGTATTGCTCGTTCTTTTATGCATATTTCACTACTCACCATGAAGATGGTCAGGGTGGTGCTTATATTTTTATCTCCTCCAAAATTGAGAATTGTCTGCTTGGGTCTTGCGAGGATTCTTTTCATCATGTGGTCTGAATTTTGCTAAATATTAATGGGAACACCTTGGGCATTGCCAACATTTATACACCTAATGATGGGCCTAGTCGCTTTGCCCTTTGGTGGTACCTGGTTGATCACTTACCGATGGCATATTGGCTTTCTTGTGGTGATTTTAATATGGTTGAGCATGTTGAAGACAAATTTGGCCACCTCCTGATGCGTTGGTGTGCTGGAGAGCATGAGGCTTGGTCTTTTTATCCCCTTTTTTTCCAGCACAATTGCACATCTCCACCCTGGTTCACATGGTCCAATTTTCATGCGGATAATGATAGAGTCTGCAAGCGCCTTGATCGAGTTATGATGTCAGAGCAACAATTGTTTTTATTCTCCTCCATCAATAATAAGATTGTGATGGTCTGGGATCAATTCCTATTGTTAGATCATTTCTCTATTTCCTTCAGATTGAGTGGAGTGGTCGCCAATTTAATTTTTTGTGCAATCAATTTTATTTAAATACTTTTTTATTGCAACACCCTGGCACGATTGCTATGGTTGAGAGAATCTACAATTTATTACCTTGGCCTCCTCACTCTGTCAATTGGATTTCTTGGTGGAATTATGTGATTGTCCGTACTACCTCTTTCATGCAGCATTTTGGAAAATAGGTGGCACATGTCATAAACCATGCTCATTTGGTTGTTACAAAGGAGTATCAACGAAATTTACTATTACTGGAAAATGATTCGTATGACTGACAGTTGCAAACCAAGGTTGTTGATCTTCACCACCAGCTTATAGTCCATGAACGACATGAAGCCAGGGGAGCTCAGATTTTGGCTCGTCTGCATTGGTTGAGGGTTTGTGATCACCCATCCAAAGCTTTTTTCAAATCTCTTCATTTCAGATAGACCAGGATCCAGATCAAGGCCATTCAAGTCTCTCATGATAGACTGACTTCTCTTCCTAATATTGCATCGGTCTTTGTGGATCATTAGAAGCTTGTCTTTCAAGCACAACAAAAATCTCTAGAACGTCATATGGTGCTCCAATAGTATCTTGATGTTGTTCCTACTAAGTTGTCTACTTATGACAGACTTCTTTGTGAGGCTCCTCTTTCACTTGATAAGCTTCATAATGCTCTTATGACTATATCGGATGACAAGTCCCCTGGTCTTGATGGATTTCCCTATGAATTTTATAAAGCCACTTGGAATTTTATTGGGCTTAATCTGCTTAATGTCTACAATGAAGTGTTAGCCAACAATTATATGGGCAATATCATCAATCGTGGAAACATTAAATTTATTCTTAAGTGGGCAATCCTGAGCGTATAACCAGTTGGAGACCTATTACTCTGCCTAATGTTTCTTACAATATTTTAGCTAAAGCTTTAGCTTATTTGCAACATTCTCCCTATGATTATCAAATCGGAGCAGACGAATTTCATTAAAGGGTGTTACATCTTGGATAATCTTATTGTTGTCTGGGAAGGTTTAGAATGGGCTCGTCTCTCTGACCAAAATTCTCTTTTCCTTTAACTAGAATTTGAGAAAGCTTATGATCCTTAAAAGATTTGCTGAAATAATTAAAAGACAGAAGTTGAAATTACCCCACGA
Source organism: Wollemia nobilis (assembly GCA_028583015.1). Lineage (NCBI taxonomy): Eukaryota > Viridiplantae > Streptophyta > Pinopsida > Araucariales > Araucariaceae > Wollemia > Wollemia nobilis. The sequence continues at coordinate 5,051,504 of JAQPPZ010016858.1, read as the reverse complement.
CAGGTTTCCATGTAAAATCTTTGTATTATTGTTTTATTCTTTGTTATTGTGTTTTCTACTTGCAGGTAAAATCTAAAGTTTTTCACTAACACTGACTCCATATAGATCTATAATATTGATGCCCTAAGCCATACCTCTAAGATTGTTTCCAGTCAAGGTGGTGTAGGTGCCAATATTCTACAACCTTAACCTAACATTATGTTTTCTTTTATTCTTCAACAATTTGTTTCTTTATTTTAAATTCTTCTTCACAATATTCTCTCTTATGTCCTTCTTTTGATGTGTCTTACACTTCTGGCAAGGCTTCCTTAGACTTTGTTGCTGCTTCTTCCATGGACTCTATTGTTGTTGCTATTGTAAATTCAATTTTTGAGTTTTGTTGGTTCTTCAACTTGTTCCCTTGTCATAATTGTTTCTTGCTTCTCCTTAGACTTTAGACTTTGTTGTTGCTTCTTCCATGGACTCTATTGTTGTTGCTATTGTAAATTCAACTTTTTAGTTTTGTTGGTTCTTCAACTTGTTCCCTTGTCATAATTGTTTCTTGCTTCTCCTTAAATCCTTAGATCATAAGTTTTTCCTTATGAATGAACTTGCACATTGTTATCTATATTGTTTTCTTCTATTATATTCTCTTTATTCATTTCTTTCAGTTCCTCTCTGAAGCCTTTTTATTTCTTCTTCATATCCTTTGATGGTGACCTTCAAACTAGCTATCTTTTTATATGGATCCCACTGACTCGAGAATTCATGCTCCATTTCGTCCCAAGTGAAATCAAAATTTCTTTCCTTTTTAACACTTTCCCACGAAACATAAGCTTTCTCTGATAAAATTCTTGTAAGTTAAATTTGCCAAATAAAGAGATCTAAACTTCACCCACCATTCTTGAGCATCAATGTCATCATTTCCAATAAAAATTGGTAATTCCATGATCTCAACTCAAAAAAATCCCAAGAGCAGCTACGGTTTTGGAAAAAAAAACTAGGGTTTCTTAAATCTCTCTTTTTCTTTTAACTCTAATCCTTGCTATCACTAGCAAATCCATTGAAATGCAATATATTTTTTTTAGATACATAGGGGAGTTGGTTACAACCACACTATTTTTAGTAACTGTCTGTCATGAGCAAGGTTCAAACCGCAAGGCTGCTCCCAACAAGCCTATTCCACCTTGTTGTTGTTGACCCGGTGTAAGGGGGACCACCAATCGCCCGAGATTCACTCCCAATCAAATGCAATATAATTGACATAAAAAAGAATGCAATCATCTATTACGACTTTACATTATTCCATAACCAAGCTTCAACTCCAAAGGGTTCAACATTATCTATAATTGTTGTGAGAAAGCGTGGACGACTTTGATGGCAATGTGATTCTTCTCAATGGTAGCGACGACAATGTTGGAAAATTATTTTGCCTATTAATAAGATATTGCAGCTGAAACTCAAATCACTTCTCTTTGCCAATAATCTTCAAATTGTCTCCTCCTTTGTTAATCCAATCCATTCAATTAACTATATTCTTTTTTTTAATCTATAAATAAAGGTTTGTATATTTTAAATTAAAAATTTAAATTTGAATTTAAAATAAGAAGGTAAGAATGAGATATGTACACCTACTAAGTAGATAACACATGAATGTTTCTTTCCATACATTGTAGACTATAAAATTATCATACATTGTAGACTATAAAATGCACTGATATGCATAATACTTATAATCTTTAAAAATAAATCTATAAATTAAAAATTAAAAACCCTTCCTTCTAAAGTTTATGTTTAATTTTCGGGAAACTTGACATTGTTGTAATCATATAGTTGTATGCAAGCTCTTCCGTGTACAAAAAGAGGCTTGTCAGTTTTTATTTTAAAAGCATTTAAATATTGATAAATAAAACTATCAGGTTATGTTTTTAAAGATTTGTTTTTTTGTTTTTCAAGGAATTTATATAAGTTTTTATAAAGAATCATGGTCTCTTCCTACTAAATAGGATTTAAATCTCTTCCTACTAAATAGGATTTAAACCTAAGAATCCTGGTCTCCTCGTACTAAATAGGATTTAAACCATGAACTAGATCTTGTTTATTGTTGCGAATGGACCATTTCCTTAAATAAGATCTTCCCAAAGGCCATGCAGACCAGGATCAAAGAGCATTCTAAGGATCTATATCAATGTCTCATAACAAAATCAGGTCTAGTAAATTATGTGGAAAATAACAAACACTTATTTTGCTTGGAGGATATCAGTCCCACAATTTATGTAGGAAAAACACTTTTATTTTATTGGGAGGATACCTAGGTCATAACTAAATACTAGGTCATAACTAAATACTGAGAATTGGGTATAACTGATAATGTGGCAAAAGCAAACACTGATTTTGTTTGGAGGATACCGAGGTTATCATTAAGAACATAAGGAAAATTGGGAAAAGGATACCGAGGACTCACATTTTATATTAAATTGATTCTTGAGTTTAAAATTAAATTAAAAATCTTTTGCAATTTACTGTCTACCATAGTATGTTTGGATAATGTATCACAGAGTTTCATTAAAAAAAACAATTATTAGTTTTGTTTCACTACAAAGGTTATACCAGAAAAAAAATTGTGCCATTTGATGTCTTTTTTAACTTCTCAGACTTTTTATATATATATATAAAACATACATCTTTATGTATGTGGATACATATGCTTGGATTCTTACCCACAATATTTTCCAGAAGTATGCATCCCCTTTCTACGAGTTTCAGAAGTTCACCAAACACGGAGATGTTTCGGAATCTCAGAAACAAGTTCCTAGCCTATCAGAAATTGTTTGTGAAGTTCAGATCATAACTTAATTGTGAATAATTTCACTGCCTCTGGCTAATATTCGCTTTTAATATACATATATTCAAAACATTTTACTGAGGATCTAATTTTTTTTTCTTTTTAAATTTAACATGGTGTACACGGTAAAACACTAAAAAACACTGTGCTCCACCGTGGAAGCCTAAAATTTGTCGTCTTAACATGGCTTCTGATAATTGTTGCAAACATACAAAGCTAGTAATAATAATTGCAAGAAAATCATCTGAACATTAATGCTTCATTTGATTCCGTGAAAAGTCAACCATGTAGATCTCTATTTTTTAGAAGATGGAAAACCACAAAATACATAGAGTTGATATTTGACACGTTTGTGAAATTTCTACTCAATTGGAGAATGGAAATTTTCAATCCACAAGTCTATTGATTACAATTTACAAGACTTCTGGATTCCAGGGGTCGCACTTTTTCACGATATTGCTTCTAGTTTAAATTCTAAACCCCTCATCAGATTGAAAGTTCTTTCAATGACTGCCATCGACAAAACAATCTATTTGATACTGAGACTTATTTTGTTTTTCATCCTCACAGCAAAATGTTGTTTTTGGACGAATTTATCAACACAAGGATCTGCAACCATGCATTCCTCATAAACAAGATGGACAGCACTGCGGCCCTGTTTGAAAATCTCCAACGTCATGTCATTCAGGTTAGGGCAGCCATGTAAGTACAAAGAGGAAAGTTTAGGGCAGCCATTTAAGTACAAAGAGGAAAGTTTAGGGCATCCATTCTTAAGAAAAAGCAAACTTCTGTCACAGAAATATCTGCATCGATTAACATGAAGGACCTCTAGGTTTCTACAATTCATTGCAACAGCTTCCCAACCAGCTACAGTCACTCCTGTGCAGACTGCCATATTCCACTCCTTCAACAAAGGGCAGCCCCTGGAAATCTCAATTACAGCTGAGTCATCAAGAGTACGGCACATCCTAAGGTGCAAGAATTGCAACTTTGGGCAGGACATGCCAATGCAACTAAACCCTCTCAAGTCATAACCTGTCCAATTTCGTGGGTGGGACAGGTTCAAATATTGAAGAAAACCACCATTAACAATCGCAGAAAGGCCAACATCTGTCAAGCGGCATGAGTCTGCCTCTAGATACTCAAGAGATAAATACTTTTCAAAGCCTTGTCCTTGAATGTTTCTACAAAACGAGATAGTGACAACCTTAAGTCTTGGGCATCCTTTACCAAGAACTGCAATGCCTGAATCAGAAATACCCTGACAATATGAAAGGTTTATTATTTCTAAGCTTGGACAGCTTATTGCTACATATTCAAGTCCTGTATCGCTGGTACTGCAGCGATAGAGACTTAAGGACACTAGAGTAGTACATCCATCACAAATATGAGATAGACCTTCATCTGTGATGCTGAAGCAGCAATCAAGTGCAAGTTTTTGCAGCTTTAAACCTGCTGATTGAAACGCAGTAAGGGCTGAATCTGAAATTCCAGTGCAGCCAACCAATGAAACAGATTGCAGCGCAGGAAAGCGATCAAGAAGCCTGATGAGATATTTCCTGTAACTTTGAGAGGCATCATTGGGAAACTCAAATCTTATATAATGTCGGACACCACTCTGAATTTTCAGCCAGCAGTGACAGGTGAGACCAAATGCATCTCGATCAGCCCGATTATTTAAAAACTTAAAAACATTATAAAGGCATTCATCCGGAAGGTCCTCTACACATGTTTCCCCTCTTAAAACATAATTAGAACAAATCCCATTGTTGGCCATTTCCTTAAAGCATAGGCGCTTGCTACCACAGACCAGTCCAAAACTTCAAAAATAACAAAGGACCGTATGCAAGGTCACTGTTCCACATACAAATAGCTGAACCAGATAAATTCCATAGACAAATCAGTTTCATCTTAATGCTGCAGTGACTGAATTGTCATTTTGTATTTCTTCCAACCTGGAGTTCCAGTACTTGATCTTGATCTGAACTGTGAAGACCACATGAGATGCATCATCTAGCAATAGCCAAAGTTCCACATTTGCAACAGAGAAGCTTCATGCTCATTCAGTAAAAACTACAAATGAATATTTCACTTCAGCAACCTGAGAGAACCTGCACAAATCAATTGAGAAAAAAGAATGATGCCCTTCTTGATAACCTTGAGGAAGTCAAACAACATGCCTCAAACTGCAGGGATACAAACAAAAGGCATTCCCTTAATGTTAACAAAAATATCAAATGAGGAGAGTGCTGGACAATTTTCTTATTTATTTTGAACAATTTTTATTAGTGACAAAGGAAAAAATATCACAAGTCGAAAAACACATTTATTTTATGACTGGAAAGTCTGAAAATGTTAAAACTAAATTACTGAAGATTCTATTCTTGCTTCCTCCTGAATAGCACAACACAAAGAATGGTTGACAATAATACTGCTTTTTGCATGTCTATATATATATATATATATATAGATAATAGGGTAGGGCAAACGGGCAAAGTATTCTGCTAAAACTAATAGACAACATGCACAAGGTACATTATGGCGCAAATGCTCTTTAGCTTCTAAATTATATAGATAACTTCATACATGAATATATTTCACAGTTTGGAAGATTCATTTGAACTCTCAAACAGTATAGACAACCCTTCTAATTAACATTTTTTTAAGATCATTGTGACTAAGAGTGACCATTGTAGGCATATTTGTTTTTTCTTTTTAAATAAAGAAAAAAAAGGTATGAGAAACCAAAACATATTCAAGTGAAATTTTTGAGGAAAAAAAGGAGAAAAAACATGTAGGAGTTACAGAAAATCTGGCAAGCAGTGATTCCTTAAACAAGTTATAAATAGATCTCTCAGATGAAGACAGGTGCATAAGACTATCTGCGGTATTGGAAGATTACAACACACTGCATGACTCTGACATAATGATGATGTGACTGCATTAATACCCAAGTCTTCATATTCGTTTGTTATTTCAGAACTTTAAGCATCCTCTAAGGGTAGCATTAGGACCATCTAAAAACCATGCTTTATACCATATAGTAGATTCTTGTTGGCCTTGATCAAATTTGGAGGCCTTCTTCACTAGTATAAATCCATATTAACCTGGAACTGACATGTCGATAGAGGTATCCAAAAGTTTGAAGATCCATGTTTTTGCACCAACATGATATGGTCACTTTGAGAATTGTGCTATTTGACTTGAGTTTAACCAGATGCATCATTAGCGTTGACCCATACCTTTAATCTAGATAAAGTAGAAAGCATCGCTTGAAATTACAATATAAAAACTTCCCATCCAACCTGTAGGATTGGATCTGGTGATGCAAATTACTCTGGGAAAGAGCTTATGCTCTCAAGGGGGTCATTTTGAAAACATGGTTCCTCATCAGTGCCATTTATTATCGTGAGCCTGCTACAGTAGATAAGGAGAAAGGCATCTAGTGTATCTTTGTGTAATGTGTTCACAGTTCCAACATACATACCCAAGAAGTATCCATGATGAAGCAGACAGATACTGTGGTTGCCAGTAAAAATATGGCTAAGTTGCTATGTATACCTAACATCAGGGATTATAACATTGAAGAAAACCTGCATATATCACATTCATTTTAAGAAGAAAATGAAAGTATTAAACTTGCATCTCATTTTCTATCAATGGATTCAACAAAAACAAGAGATGACTAGTCAGATTCCCTTCCAAAATATCATGAAAAGCAAAATGAAGTAGATAACTGTCCAAGAAATACAGCCATTAGGAAGGTGATTGAGATGCAAACATTCTCTCAAGAGGTTATAGTCATACAATTTTATAACTCCTTTGCTATATGGCAGATTTGAATGTCAATCCATAGACCATTTTGTGTTGGATCATCCTCAATACCACACACATTGCATGTCCACAAATGTTGTGCTGCAAGACAAGTGAACCTCGACTCTGAGTTGTTGCACATCGTTGATAGGGATGAGGGCAGTCCAAACCAACCTGGTTTTTTTTTCTAGGATATTTGCGATATGAATGCTATGGTATTTTGGAAACCTTAATGGATGTAAACTTATATGCATAGGGTCTCTTACAGCTGTAGAAGCAAGCAGAAGAATATACCATGAATTGAATGAAAAGCATAAAAAACCCACTTACATCTGAAATAGATGCTTTGATGGACCCAGCATAAACTTTAAATTTAGCATAGATGACTATATATTGGGAGTCCCTCCTTTATTTTTCTCCTGTCCTTCATCTTGTCTCTCAACCTTTCTAACTATGCTCTTCTGCTAAGTAGTTCCTCTCTTTTGTAAGAATGACAACCCTAAGTTATTTCATTTATGTCAACATTAGAGGTACTGTTGGTTACGAATCTGCCACTAGGATAGGATTTTAATCTTATTGCGCCCTAGATTCGCCCAGCAGATTGAAAGGCCGAAAGGAAGGAATGCCTTCCGTGCCAATCTCCGGAGAAGGCCGGCTCCTATGTTTTCTCAGTTAGGGGGGTTAGCTCAGAGTGCAGGAAAGGGATTATAAAATGCAGAAAGAAACATAAATATGCTTGTTTCGGGTGGGGAAGATAAGCAGCACAGTTACTAACCAATCACTATACCAACAGCAATCAAAACAATGTATGTAACAGAAACCATTAGTGCTATTCTATCCTATGTATCCTTCCTTTAGTATTCCAGATATACTCAATTACCAATGCTGAAATCCAGAAATGCAGAATTATAGCAATCAGGAATATAAGCAACATGAAACAGAAATACTTAATAAAGGCAGCATAAAATATAAAGACAACTAATAGAGCCAAATATACTTTGAATTAAAAGCAAGTGTGTAGCTACAGAAGTTTCTTAGCAATATATCCCCCTTCCACCCTTTTACAATGAAATGAACCTGCTAGTTATAGCAGAATTTTCCCCCCAGATTACATTTTGGGCACAGAATCCCAGACCTGGCAAAAGCTGACAAAAGCGGCGAAAAGCGGCTGAGATTTGACCCCTGCAGGTAAAAAGTGTACTTGCAGCAAGGTCCACCTAGAAGTGTAACAACTCCGTGGCAATCTAGTAGGTGAGCAGTCGAATCCGGTTGAATGGTGGTAGATGCGGTACAATCTGTCACTTTACACTCGTCTACCCTGCACCCTAGTGGCACACCTTCTGTCACATCTTGACTCTTATCCCAAGACTAAACACCTGTCGGGATCTAAAGACTGCTGATGAAAGGGAGAATAATCAAACTTAGAAGCTCATTCATTGTTATTTTATCCTGCCTGACAGCGCACAAAAATGGAGCGCAGTTGGACGGCGCAAGCTGAAAACAGCGAGTTCGGGCGAGCCATGCCTTAGAATATTTTCCTCCTTCGGTCTCTCTTTCCCGTCTGACGGCGCACCAAAGCGGGCGCGAAGTCGGGCGGCGCAGCGCAGTCGGATGAGCCTCCATGCCTTAGTCATTTTCAGCATTTTCTTCTTTCCGCTCGAGGCCGCCCAGTCGGACGGCACAGCGCAGTCTGACGGAGTCCGACACTTAGCCAATTTTGTTGCTCTTTTTGACAGGCGTCCTCCCAATTGCGCAAAGTTGGGTGAGCGCCGCCCAACTTCGCTGCGAAGTTGGGCGGGCTCATACTTAGAATTTTTCCCTGGTGACGCTTCAATACTGCCGCCCAAGTGCGCACTGATCTCAAGGCGCCGTCCGACTTCGTTGCGAAGTCGGGTGGCCCCAACACTTAGTCAATTTTTGGCTGTTTTCTCAAAGTAACCGCCCGGGTGCGTAAAAAAGGATGAGCGTCGCCAGACTTCGCTACGCAGTCGGGCGGACTCGACACTTAGACAATTTTTAGGCAATTTTGCCTACTTGCAGAGAACACTCAAAAACATGAAATGAAAGGTGAAGAATTTGATATCTGGCAGCCGAAGAGTAGAAAGGACATGAAGAAGAACGGGAAAGAAGAAAGAGGTAAGGCAAAGCAGCAACCTTTACAAGAATTTCAAAAATTGGCACCCCGTGCAAAATGTGGCAACAAGTACCAAGGGTCTAGACCTAACCAAAATGTCTTGTGCACGATATACAATTAATGAATACACGTATAAAACAAGATAATCAATTGGGGCAAGAACAATGCCACAAGAGACCCTCGCATCAAGCTGGAGGTTAGTGCTAAATAGTTGACGACAAGGATGACACTGATGAAAGAAAACAGTCCATGTCAAAGGGATAAGTTGTGTTGAAGCATCATGCCAATGACCTGTTTCCACTGCCAAGACTTCATTAAGAGTCTCTAACAAAGGATAAAGCAAAGAAAAAATGCATTAGAGCCAAATCTCTACTAACTAAAGTTGTCGGGATGCAGGGCACAAGGTGTGAGTATGAAGAACCTAGTGCAGATGCCCCAAAACTACGGTGTGCAGGTATAAGGGTGCAGAAGTATGCAAGGTGCAACGGTGCTATGATATGCAGAGGTTAGACCTAGAAAACTTGGGTACGCTGCAGTGAAATCATAAAGTTGAAATGTAACTTGCGTATGCTGCAATGAAATAATAAAATTGAAACATGAAGTTAGGTATACTTTGATAAAATCATAAAGTTGAAGCAAAAGAGCAGCACAAAACTTAGTAAAATAGTAAATTAAATTGAAATACGAGTCCCAAAAGTGTGGAGCAGAAGTTAGAGCTAAGAGTTTCAGCAAACGGGAGAGAAGTGAATGGCAAGTTTTCCTTTCCCCTTTCTCTTTCTTGATATGTTCATTTTTTAACCTTTTTGTTGTGTGGTTTGACTCGAGTACATGCCTAAATAAGGGTCAATGTACACGATGCACCACCTAGCACCAAGTGCATCTTGGTAGCAGGGAGGGTTGCATTTTGCGTCCACATCTAAGTATCCAGTATGGCTGTATCTTGGATGCAAACCAAAAATGGTTGTGTACATAAACCTACACAATAAACCTACACAATATAGGTGCTAACACTCAATGCTTACTTCAAGAAGTTGTTTCAAGGCTCTCTACAAGCAACTCATAGGTTTTGCATAAATCATAAACACTATTTTTCAATGTAGTTGTAAATGTCGTAAGTTACTCTATAGCATGGTCAACAAGTCTTGAACAAAGCTGACAGTTAAATGTGATAAAAAGAACACCAATGTACAGTATAAATCCTTCTATAATCAAATTCATGTTGCTGGACAACTTTGTCAAAAGAAAAGTCACATTTTTTGGTTAATAGAATGAAACTCTTTTGAATTCTAATTTAGCTTTTAAAAATAAGTGTGTTTCCAATTTGCATGATTTGCACTTAAAAAAAATAGACATGTTCAATAGCAAGACATAATTCACAAGAATACTATCAGTATAAACTTTAATCAATAGGTTGACACCGTGGTAAATATCTCATTTGCTATGAAAGCCAACTTTGTAGATAGTTTGGAATACATGGTGAATTTATCAGCAGGAAATGCTTAACACTGATGGACTTCTGAGGAGATATACAATGGAGGAAGAATATGACCCAAAATCCTAGACAGTATGACTGACATGAAGAGTATTACAAGCCACAGTTTACTTGAATAGAGATTTGTCTACCCTGATGGAAATGCTCACACGGTCCATAACAAATGATGAAAGATGCAAGAAGTAGCAGTAACAACACTGCTCCAACAACCAAGTCATACCTCTTTGTTGGAGAAATCAAAGTTCCCAATGCAAGTGCCTCATAATAAATAGTTTGTGTTAAGGCTAAACCAGGAAAGTCCCATGATGGTTAAGTCAACTTCAAGAAGCCCAATAGGTGGTCAAGCCAACAAGAGTTATACTTTTGTTATCAAGGTTAAATGACAAGTGAAAGCATACTTAGATTGAAGATACCTTGGCACACTTTAATCTGCTAAGGGAGGATTCTAGAGAGAAGCACAACCCTCTAGAGTCTAACATATTGGAAGACTTCGAAAACTCGACAAGGACTTCGTTCTATCCTGTAAAATACAATAAGGAGTATTCAGTCATGTTATAGTATCTCAGTTAATGACACGGTAAATATTAAAGGGTATACCTCAGACTGTTCAAACAAGCAATTTTGTTGAAATTGGGAATAAGAATCCAGGGTTTTCTGGTAATATATATTATTAATTAGCATGCATGCATTTACAAGGCATTGATATTGTTCATTGTTAAAACTTAAGACCTTAGAACATGCATATAAGTAACCAATATAAATTGATTCTAAAAGCAGAGGCCAGAGAAATCTTCCAAGCCATCTGGTGTAAAGATGAAAAAGTGAAGAATTTTGCAGATAAGGTTCCAGGAAAGAAGACCATCGAAAAACAAAGCAAAAGTAAGTTGATTTCACAGATGGGACAATGTCCTTATTGCCAAAAGAATGACAATTTAAAAAATAATTAGTATTGGTCACTGCATCTTGGATCAACTTGTGCAGAATTTGAATAGCTTTAAAATGAGTGGTCATATGCAAAAATCCAAGCAATCTTGAGGGAGATACGACCCTGTGAAGTCAACCATTCGGAACATAGGCAATGATGATTTTTCAAGTCCCGAAAAATAAAATTGCAAATATTTGCGAGCTAGGGTTCGAACGATGGGAAGAGCAATGAAGGGCTAGGACTTCAGCGAGGCAAGACATTCTATCTAGACAAAGAATTTTTCAGCTAAGTTTTTTTTTCCTTTCTTTATCTTAGAAATTGTGTATGAAAATTTTATAAAGTTTTTATCAAATATTATATTTGCTATAGGACATTCAGATAAATTTCAATAGATTTTGAGTTTTAGTTTCCTTTCCATTGACCGGTTTATAGTTAAATCCTTAGAATCATCTCTAGTGGTAGAGGTTAGTGAGCACACCTCAGAGAGATCCTCGTTGCTCCAAGATAGGGCAGTTTTTGGTAAATTTAATGGGTATTGGCCAAGGGCTTCAGCCTTGAGAAAATGGATTGATATGAGTTGAAAGTCTCCAGGAGTGATTCTATCATTTCTTCCCAAAGGTTTCTTCCTAGCCATTTTTTGTTCTAGGGAAGAAAGAGAAAGAATCTTAAAAGGGTGTCCTTGGTTTATGGGAAGAACAAGACTCTTCCTTACCTGCTGGCATGAAGGCTTTTCACCTGAAAATGTAGATCTATCCCTAGTACCAGTCCGGGTTAGGATGTTTGGGTTGCCCATTAAATTCTGGGAAATAGATACCTTCAAGGCAATAGGTAACACTCTAGGAGAATTCCTTGAGAATTTAGATACAACAAAAGATGGATTTTTGGCTATTTATGCTCGAATATTGTTCATGATTGATGTAAGTAAAGTTTTACCAGAATCAATCATTCTTAAGTAAGGGGATAAGATGTGGACCCAAACTACAGATTATGAAAACATATCTTTTAGATGTAGAAGATGTCATGAGGTGGGGCATATTGAGAGATCATGCCCTACGAAGAGCCCAGTAGAATCATTTGTAGAAAACCGCAAGAGAAACTTACAAATGGGTATGGATGAAGATGGTTTTCAACTTCCAAAAAATAGATCTAGAAATATAAAAGAAAATAAACAATGGAGACCAATAAGGAAGGATATTGGAAGAAATACCAACTCTTTTGAGGCTTTAGCCTATGAAGAAAAAGTAGATCAAAACTTAGAGGACACAATACAACAATTTCAACATATTAACAAGGAACCGTCTATTCAGTATGATCCTAATTTAAGGAAGAACATTCTCGATGAACCTAAGGAATGTATCTCATCACATTTTGAAGACTCTCTTGAAGTACCATACACCATTCAGGAGAAAATAATTAGTAAAGAAAATGCAGTTTTAGAAGTTAATACCTTTGCCATTAATAAGGAAATACCAAAAAATGAGCAGGACAAGTCAAAAGCTTCTATAATAGAGCCAGGAGAGGATAAATATGATGAAAAGCAAAATTGTGAAAGAATATTGAGAAATAGAATAATAAGACCTACTCCTAATATAGGCAAGGCAAAAAGAGGAAAACCCTCAAATTATAAAGCAAGATCCAGGGAAGCAAGAGCAAACATAGAGAAAGGAACACAAACTAAGTTGGTTGAACTTCTCTTTACCAAACAACAAAATGATATTGGTAATACGCAGGAGGGGCCAAAAGCCTCTAATGAGACATGATTATCATCTCATGGAATATAAGGGGTGCTAATGCCCCCTCAAAGCAGAGGTGTATTAGGGACCTATGTTTAAGTAATAAACCTGATATTCTCTATATCCAAGAAACTAAAATGACAAAAGAAGAAGTTTCAAAAACTATGAAAGCAGTATGGGCAAGATGTGAATGGGATGCTATGGATTCTTAAGGAGCAGCAGGGGGAATTCTAACTTGTTGGAATCCTTCTAGAACCTCTTGTGTAACCATTCATAAAACTAGGCATTGGATAGCCTCTTTAGTCACTTGCTACTTTGCAGATATTCGTTTCATCCTTATCAATGTCTATGGATATACAACTCAGTCAGGTAGATTAGAAGTTTGGAGTGGGATTGAAGCCTTTATGAGAAGTAGAGACCAAGAAACCCAATTCATGATCATTGGATGAAAAATTTGGGGGAATTAGGAAATTGACCCAAAGTATGAAAAATTTCTCAGCTTTTATTCAAAACAATAATCTATGGGAAGTTGAATTTGAAGAAGACAACTATACTTGGACCAACAACAAGAGAGACCAGAACCTAATAGCAGAAAAATTAGAGAGATGCATTCTCTCATATCATTGGCTAGATGAAGGAACTTGTGCTAAAATTAATACCTTAACAAGGATTGGTTCAGATCACTGGCCAATAAGTTAAAATGGTGGTAAGTGAATTCAAAAAAAGATCATATTTTAAAAATGAGCAAATGTGGGAAGACCATCCTCAATTTGTTGATATGATAGCTCAAACGTAGAATTCTTTAGGTAATGGTGGGTTGTATGCTCTTCCAAACCAAATTAAAGCTATGACATCTAGATTAAAAGAATGGAACAAGAACACCTTTGGAAACATTTTTGAGAAGAAAGAAGAACTAAAAGATAAACTTTCAAAATTCCAAAAAGGTGATGATAATAATCCAAGCTCGGAGGAAAGGGAGTTGCTTAGTGAATATCATAATATTTTGAGTAAGGAAGAGAAATTATGGAGATTAAAATCAAGACAGACTTGGTTAAAAGAAGGAAATAAAAATACAAAGTTTTTTCATAAGATGGCTATAGTACAAAGATCAACTTCCAGAATTAGTAGAATTAAATCAATAGAAGGGGTTTGGATTGAAGATCAGAGTGAACTTAGAAAAGAGGCAAAGTTGTTTTATCATAATATTCTAGGTTCAGAGGAGACCGAAGTTCTTAATGATAAACTTTTTCGAGATGTTCCTTCAATTATAACGAATGAAGACAATACGAAATTGATGGAGCCTATTACTCTAGAAGAAGTTCATTTAGCTCTTTTCTCTTTTAATAAGGATAAATCTCCAGGTCCAGATGGGCTCTTTGCAGCTTTTTACCAACATAATTGGGATATAGTGAAGGATTCTTTATTGGTGGCAGTGGAATAGTCTAAGGTAAAACAATATATACCTTATAAAATAAATGCAACTTATCTTACCCTAATTCCAAAAAAGAAGGATGTTGAATTGTTTGATTCTTTTAGACCCATAAGCCTATGTAATATGACATATAAGATTATTTCCAAAGTGATGGCGAATAGATTAAGGCCATTGTTAGACAAAATCATTTCAAAAGAGCAACAAGGATTTGTGAAAGGGAGACAAATTATGGACAGTATCATAGTATCTCATGAAGTTATACATTCAACAACTTCAAGAAAAGAGAAAGCAATGATCTTAAAACTCAGTGTAACCGGGTTCACGCACCCGGTTGGCTGGGTGCGTGCACCCGCATCCGCACCGTGTGCGTGGGTTCACGGGCGGGTACGGCTGGGCCGAACCCCATCCGAACCCTGTCTGAAAGGGTTCACCTTGGACCGAACCTTGTGGCCAGACGGGGTTCAGCCGGCCAAACCTAGCCCATTTTGGGCATTAACATAGGAAAAAAAGTTTTTTTTATTATTTTTTAAATTTTTTTAGGTGGGCCCAGCCACACCCAGCCCATACAGGCTAAAAAAATTATTAAAAAGAAAAAGTGAAAAAACATTTTAATTTTTTTAAAAGTTTAAACTTTAAAGTTTTTATAAATTATAATTTATTATAAAGTTTTTATAAATTTAAACTTTAAACTTTATAATAGGATAATAAAGGGGCATAGTATTAAAAAAAACATTGTCGTTTATAGGGATGCCATAGTTGCAGCGACTAGCATGTCGTTTATTGTCTCAGGTGGCCAGTTCCTCAGCTTGTGAGAGAAATTGGAGTACTTATGGATTTATCCATTCAGCGAGGAGAGGTCGATTAGAGGCGAGTAGGGCAGAGAACCTCATGTATGTCCATAGTACTCTTCAACTCATGTCTCGTAGGGACAAGGGTTATACAGAGGGGCCTTTTGCACATTAGGATGCAGTTCCTGATGACAACAGAGATGACAGTAGGTGTGATGGCTTTTCAAATCTTCCACCACCAGATCCACAGGAGGAGGGCCTAGAAGATGATGAGGAATATGACGAATGAGAGTCAAATATCAGATATTTGATGTTATCTTTGTACATGTCCACTACTAAATACTATAGTATATACTTAAAGTATATTGTTATCTCTTGAGTCTTTATGACTTTGACATCCTGTCATTTTTTTACATGAATATCATATATCAATATGCTTTTATGATGCCATATTTAAATATTTTGCAATGTGTATGAATGATTTATTTTATTTCACAATGTGTATAATTTATCATTTATTTAATTATTTCACAAAGTGCATAATTTATTTTATTTTTAAATTTTTTTGATAAAAAATACATATATATATATATATATATATAAACTAGCCGCACCCGCACCCGACAAACCCTATTTTTGACAGGGGCCGCACCTGCACTTGCACCCGCGATTACCGCCCCACCCGAACCCCCGCACCTGGTAACCTTGTTAAAAACACTTGATATGAGTAAAGCCTATGATAGGGTTAAATGGGATTTTCTTTTTGCAGTTTTAGATAAGTTTGGTTTCGGGAATAACTAGGTTAAATGAATTAAAGCTTGTCTCTCTACAATTTCTTATTCAGTGTTGGTCAATGGGTTAGTGATAGAATTTTTTAAAGCCAAGAGAGGCCTTAGAGAAGGAGATCTTCTATCTCCTTATTTGTTCATTATTATGGTATAAGTTTTAAGTAGGAACTTAAAGAAGGCTTACAAATATGGGCTTATAAGTGGACTTAAGGTTAGTAATAACATCGATAACATCACCCATCAACAGTTTGTAGATGAGACAACCCTTTTTGGAAGGGCAAGGATAAATGAGGCTAGGTTGGTTATTGTTAGGATGGGTGATGTTATCAATGTTATCATCTAAATAGGGCAATCATTTGCTTTCTTTGTTTATTGCTAGGTTGGTTATACAACCCTGTTAGATGATATCAAATAAGATGTCATGCCCTGAAAATTTTCTAAGTGTTTATATGTAGCCCAACCATATCACACAGGATCACCATTTGTTTCAAAGATTTACACAATCACCAGTTGGTGAGAGATGGAAAGCATTACTTAGTCAATGCTTATCAAAGCAATGAAAAAATCTTCTTGGTATAAATAACTCAAGTAAAGAGGTTTATCAATGCCAAAAAGAAGTTTATGAACCTGATAGCAAGGCCTAATTAAGAGCAGCAAGGTAAAGCATAGTCACTTCTGTAAGTAACCTAGCAATAAACAAAGAAAGCAAATGGATGTTTGGTAGAGTTTAGTGAGATGGGGAAGGAACATATAGCATATCTGAGGCAAGTGCTGAAGGGCATGGGCAAGTGTATCAAGATTGCAAGTGCATACAACAAGTAGGGAGTTTTGTCGAGTCTCAATTACTAGACAGATCCATAGCTTATCTGGAATTACTCAAGAGTGAGGCAATTGTTTGAAAGTAGGAAGCTCATGTCAAGACTCATAAAAGGACATGTTGACTCACATTATACAAAATATAGAGTATTCATTGTCATTATACTCTAATTGGTTTTTATTCACCGTACTTAATATTCTTGGAAAACAAATGGGACTACGCTCATAGTGTGTCTGGCAATTAGTTATATGATCTGGTATATCCTCACTTGGACTTGTAAACTGAACATGTGCTTCCAGAGATTTGAGTATGCATTTTTTAGGTTGCACAATAGCCTAGACATGGAATTCTTCTTCTAGTCCAGGTGTTCATTCCTTGAAGTCGACCTTGTTTGCTGTCCAGCTATATTGAAATCTCAAAATACAAAAAAATATAGAAAAAAAATCTGACAAAAATTAAGCAGTCTTTACTCTCCCCTAAAAGCTTTGACAGTTCAATGGAAATTTGAATGTTAAGGGTAAGAGAAATTCAAGGCACATTCTATGAGGACCCTTAAGTGCAATGAAAAACAGAACGGGTTGGTACTAAGAGGATAAGGCTTTCAGGTGGCATAAGTTTTAAAAGATTTGAAGATTTTACCTGATGCAACAGTGCAAAATGCTGTTTTCTTTTTTTTTTTTCAACTTGAAAAAAACATTCTTTCAAATATCACAAATATCTCACCCACAAAACTGACTATCATTTTAAATTTTATGAGAGAAACTACAATAGGTAATTCCTAAAGCTACATAAGACATTGATGAGATTTATAATGATCTCTATTCTTAAATATCTCTCGCTTCCCTGTTATTATCTCAGTTAGCTTGTAATTATCTCAGTTGGTAACTAGACGTCCTAGTTTACATGTCTAGTTCAACTCAGTTTTTAGCTAGAGTTATAGTTTGCATGTCCAGTTCATCTCAGTTACTGACTAGAGCTATAGTTTGCATGGCCAAGCTCATTTCATTTGGATTGGATGAGGTGTACATGTACAGATCACTAACTACATGTAAGTTAGACTATGTGAGATGTCTATGCATGCCTAGTTCAAGGGTAATTTGCAAGCCTCAACCTCATTTTTATAAATCTACTTATGCCTCAGTAATGAAGAGTATACATCATCAGCTTTGGTGGTCATCTACTCTCATTTTCTCCTCAGTCTGTTGTCAAAGCTTGCCCCCTTTGCCCTGCTGTCAGCCTGTTACAGAATTGTTGTTTCTGTGTTTGTTGCCGCAAGCTGCTTTGCTGCTTTGTTTTTTCCCTGCAAACCAGAATTCTCGTTTTTTCTGGTCTTCCTTTACTGCCCCTTGTAGTACGTCTTTTCCCTCTTTCTTATTATGCACCACAATATACATGAGAGGAAAAACCCTAGCTTCTGTGTGCTCTGAATCTTTTAGAAACATGCTTATGAAGTAACTTTGGCCTTCAGTTAAAAAAAAAATGTGTATTCACCTCAAAGTTTTATCTCCTATAAATCAAATAATTCTAGGGGGTAGTTTGAAAGCTATGAAAGCAAATCTAAGAATGAATAAAGGTATTTCCAGAAGAACGATCAGACATGTATCACAACGCCACCAAGGATACAAAGCTTGCAAGTGGGTCACCAGCTCTCATAGATATTCCATTTATAAATTCTAAGAGATTTTATGGGCACTCAAATGAAATATTTCAATGGAGATTAAGAAAGACTTTTAACATGGAATCATATCATGTATAAGGGAATGGAGTACGATAATTTAATGGTGGAGGAGGAGGATTATCAGTCCCTTTGCCCTATATTGAATAGAAGTTCTTCTCAGATAGGCCTGTGGCTATCCAGGTTCAAAGTGATGTTGAACAGAAGACTTTCTCAAATAGGCCTGTGGCTATTCAGGTGCAAAGTCATCCCTACACCATGACATATACCCCAACTATGTGTATCCCAATATTTCCAAACCTGGAATGCTGGCTTGGCCTGTTGGCCTGTGACCTAAAAATACTTTACCTTTTTTGATAAATGCAATACACTCTATTTTGTCTAGTAAGGCAGACTGAACTGATAGCATTGTAATTTTGAATAATAGACACCCATGAAAGAAACCTTTTTCTACCAAAGATCCATAACAAAAGTTTCAAACTGAGCTTGTACTTGTAGATACAGATCCATAACCAAAGTTTCAAACTGAGCTTGTACTTGTAGATACAGATCCATAACCAAAGTTCCAAACTAAGCTCTTCAGCAAGATAAATAGAACACATAACCTTTTACTTGTGGATATAAGTCCTTAACCAAAAGCCCAAATGAGTTCCAAAAATTTGTATCAGAGGATTCAATTCCAAGCAAATATATAGGTGTATTCAATAGGGTCTCCAACCAAAGGACCAAACTAGGATCTTAGGCGAGGGTACCCACATCTAGTGGATTTTGGATGTAGAAGATAGCCACAAGAGAAACCTTATTTGGGTTCCAACAATTTGTATGAGAAGCTTTCATTGATTATATCCATGGTTGTTGGGTGCGCGGGTGCAGGTGCGGGTGCAGCCCCCCCTGAACAAAAAAAAAAGGTTTGTCAAGTGTTGGGGGGCCCCCTTATCAAAAAAATTAATAAAATAAAATAAGTCATACAAATTTCCGATATAATTTAAATATCTCAAACACATTGTGAAATAAAATAAACTATACACATTGCAAAAAATTTAAAAATGGCATTATAAAAGCAAATATGACATTTGTGTACAAAAATGACAAGTCATAAAGAGATAACAATATAGTAGTGTGCATATACACATTGTGAAATAAAATAAACTATACACATTGCAAAATATGGCATTATAAAAGCATATATGATATTTGTGTACAAAAATGACAAATGTCATAAAGAGATAACAATATAGTAGTGTGCATGTACAAATATAAGATCAGATATCTGATATCTCTCATTCCTCACATTCCTCATCATCATCTCCTAGGCCCTCCTATAGATCTGGTGGTGGTAGATCTGAAAAGTCGTCACACCTGCAGTCCTCTCTGCTGTCGTCAAGAGCTGCATCCCAACGTGCAAAAGGCCCCTCTATATAACCCTTGTCCCTACGAGACATGAGTTGAAGAGTACTATGGACATACACGAGGTTCTCTGCCCTACTCGCCTCCAATCGACCTCTCCTCGCTAAATGGATAAATCCGTAAGTACTCCAATTCCTCTCACAAGCTGAGGAACTGGCCACTTGAGACAATAAACGACATGCTAGTCGTTGCAACTGTGGCATCCCATGTTTGTGCAATGTCCACCAAAATATGGGGTTCTTCAGACTCCTGTCATATAAGGCCTCAATAGACTAGAATGCACCCCGTGCAAAAGTAAAAGTTGCAAAGTGCTCTTTAATCTCTGTTGCCTCCTGTCCAGTCCCATTTATGTCCTTGACTACCTGTAGAAACCCTGCAATCACCTTTGGATCTTGATTTGGTGCCCTCTTCCTCATTTTGTCTACATCGTACCACTTCGGGTTAAGAGCATAAGTTGCCATGTGAAGTGGTGAGTTGAGGGCATTCCACCTCCGATGAATGATGGTCTGTAATTGAGGGTACAAGTTAACATCTTGAAGATCAGTAATGGATTTGATCTTCTCACACATGGAATCCATACCCTCGTATATCTCTCCTAGGCATTCAGAATTTGTATCAAAAGTACGAAGCGTATCTGCAATTGGCTCCAAAAACCGCAACAAAAACTCGACATCTGCCCAAAATTGAGTAGATACAATCAGATGTCTAATGCGAAGGCCCTGCTCTGAAGATGATTGTCTCCATTGAGACCATTCTCTACTGAAAATAGTATGCCCCAATGCCGCCTTAACTTCCACCAACCGCTGCAGTAGAATATAGTATGAGGTAAACCGAGTGTCTGTCGGTTTGAGCAAGTCTAATTGGGCATGCTCGCGGTAGATCGCTAGTGCCCGATGGTGGTTACACATAAACATTTGGATGTCTCTCCCATCCGCAATCAATTTTGCCACCCAATCAATTCTACCAATATCCTTCAAAATATTATTTAATGCATGAACACAACATGGAGTCCAAAAAATATGTTGGTATTTATCATGGATCAACATACCTGCTGCTTTGCAAACTGGTGCAACATCCGTGATTACCTGCACCACTTTGGCCTGCCCAATCTCATCTATGGCTGCAGATAATAGACCCGCCTAGAACTCTGCATTCTTCTCCTGCCTTGAACAATCCACAACTCTCAGAAAATAGGGGCCAGCAGTAGAAGAGACAATGATGTTTATTAAGGGACGGCTCCGTGCATCAGTCCAACCATCCATAATAATGCTGCAGCCATTCATTGACCATGTGCTCCGAAGTGGCTCCAACGACTTGTGCACACGATCCCTCACACTCTCCAACAAAGTGGTGCGGATCCTCTCATATGTCGGAGGCACATATCCTGTAGGGCCATTATTGATGGCACGAACCATCCTGTCGAAATAAGGGGAACGGGCCACATTAAATGGGATTCCACATGCATAGAAAAATTCTGCAACAGTGCGGTCAAGCTCCTCCCTACCCTCAACATCAAACATGTGTTGTATGGGATTGGCCCCAGGTGGTGCAGCCCTCCTTCGCTTAGAAGACTCTGGAGGTGGTGTCATAGAAGATGCAAATGACATAGTAGGTGGAGAAGGTTCTGCAGAAGGGCCTCCCTGAATAGAAGCAGAAGATGGGGTTGGTGTGGGTATCCCATCTGCTCTCATTTGCTCATTAATGAGCCCTTGGCGTTGGACACCATCGATTTCATTACATATCCAAACCCCTTGCCCCTTCAATCCGCACAAATGAGCCTTCACCTTGTGGTATGATCCTGTGAAAGTTATGTCACAAAAATTGCACAAAAACTTGCATGTGCCACCTGCACCCTTTACCTTTTGTTCCACAACACTCACATTTCCATAATGGGCATTTTGAAGAACCAGATGCACTCCCTGCACCCTCCATGATGATGTGAAGATGATGTAAATCTCCTCCCCTCTGGGAGTGGAAAAAGGTAAAAGGTTTTATTACCTACTATTGTATATAGTGAAAGTAAAGACAACATGATAGGTTTTAAAGAATGTTTTATTACTTTGTAAAAGGTTTTATTACTTTCTGCATGACAGTAAAGAAACAAAAAAAATTAAAAATTAAAATTTGTCTTTCACTCTTCTCAAGTCTCTTTTCTCGACTTTCTGTCTTTCACTCTTTCTTCAAGCTTCTTTGTTCTTCCTTTCTCTAGTCCAAAATCTATCTTTCACTCTTCACTATAGTCTTTCAGTTTTCAATAAGAATGAAATAAAACCCTTAAAAAAGGGTTTATATAAAAAAAGATTGGACAATGAATTGGAGTCCACTTTATTATTAAAAAAAAATTCTTTTGGACTGGATGCGGCCGGTCGAATCCCGCCACTTGATTATATTAAAAAAAAATATATATATATATATATATATATATATATATTTCTTTATTTATTTATTTGCTAGCCTTTTGGGTTGGGTGCGATCGGCGTTCGGCCCAGCCGAACCCGCCCCCAGGGCAAGCATTATTAGAATAGGGTTCAAGTAAATTGTACATGTGTGTCCCTGAGATAGGCAAACTGGATTCGATTATTTTGAGGACTGGTGGTTCACCTTATACCGTATTGTTTGTGTGAGAACGTGGAGGGTTTATAATAACAATATTCCCAAATCAAAACCCTGATCAGCAATAGATGAAGATAATAGGTTATTACCGAAATCGAATCCCTAACCAGCACAGATTACCTCTTTAAATTTTGGGTGAAAAAATAAATGTAGAAGAAGTACTGAGCTGATGCCAATCCTAAATGTGGTTTTATATATGTGGGTAGATGAGATTTCCTTAAGATTAAAATTTTAGCACCCAGTTTTTATTTTAATTTTTTTCAGTTTCAGAATTTTTTGGGTTCTGTGAGGAAGGATCATAAATGCGAGGCAATAGGCATTGTAACGAAAATTTTGAGAGTTACTAGAATTTTTAATCCTCGGATCAATTTTACTTGAAATAAGAATAAACATAAATGAAAAAAGAATTACATGAAATACATTCCTCATAAGTAAATTTTTCGAGGTAAATACCTGTGAAAATGGATGTACAGAGACTCCTTGAAGGATACCATGCTTTAATTTCTGTGTGTGCCTTCGCCTACGTTGTGCGTTTGGTTATCGGTAGATAATTTCCACTTGATATTTCTCTTTTGGGTTTATATACTTCCCTGATATGTAATAGGCATCATTCAACTATTTATCGCCTTTGAAGATATTTTTTTTATTGAGTAAATACTTGTTAAATATATACATATCTGTTTTATGGATTGAATCTGGGTCACATCATCAATGATGCAAATGACATCCTTACCAGTAAACTACAGTACGTAGATATTTACTACTCTGTTTTAAAAAAAATATAGATTGGCCATTAGTTTTGGATAAATTTTCAGAAGTTAAAGAGATTGTAATTTAACCGTGATCACACATACAAAAGATTGTGTTTTTATGTTTATTAAGGTTTGACCTAAGCCTTTGGCAAAACTTGAATTTGAACAATTTTTTTTCTATTGAGACGTGAAGGTCCTCTTTTATTGAAGTTTTTTCATTAAATTTTTACATATATTTTTTCTTTATCTTTACTTTTTTTTTTTGGTAATTATTATAATAGATTAACAGTGGGTTTTTATAGAGGATCCCAAAACCTTATATACAAAATCAGCCTTGCTAAATAGTGCTTCATGCCTCTTGGCTGGAAGAATAAACCTGGAAGAATAAATCTGTATGGGAAAAAAAAACAAAAAGCTGCTAATTGCCCGAGGGCTACAAGTAAGGCATTTTTTCCTGATTATCCTAGAAACCATGGCCATTATAACTGGGAAAACAAAAACTAGTCGGAGAAGCTGGACCATCGGAAAGCATAAGAAGACAACCAAGAAAACTACAAAAAATTCTCCCATACCTGGGAAATAACTTTCCACATTTCTGCTTTCTCGGAGGCAGAATTCGAAGCATACATGTTGGATAGGATCCAAGAAAAATGACTGGACTGAAACAAACCGTTGAAAATCCTGCTGGAAAATTTTACCCTGGCCCAAATGGCCACTCCGTTTAGTCTTCTCATATCCAGGATTTCATCCGTACGATTTGAGGTTCTTCTTACTTCCCTTTCCCTGCTGGAAGGGAGGTTTTGGGATAAGCGCGTCACCCATCAGAGAATCGTAGTCATCTTGAAACAAAGAACCGTTGGGTTCCATTTGCAACATCAGCCGCAGTTTCTTTGTCTCTCTTTTCCTTGTTGGGGGGACGACCCTGCTTTCTTTCACTACCAAAATCCACCCCTCGCTTTTGACTCCTCGTAATTCGAGGGCTAATATTACCAGGCTGGTAACCTCTTCTTCCCAGTAGGTAGTCTTCCAATATCTTTTGTGCCTCGGGAGAGTTTCGATCATAAATTTTGGGTGAATCTGCTCGTGTGGTGATAAGGGGGGGCCTGTTCATTTTCCCCCTGTGGTCCTAGTTGGGGGCGCCCACCACACTGCTTCGAGTCCGGATGGGTGGTGATTTCCTCTTCTGGTAAGGAGGATTCGAGATGGTCCTTGGATGGACCTGGAGATTCATGGCCTTTCGCAAAAGGGTGCTTCGTCTGACCTTCACCATGCTCTAGAGGGTTGCAGGGATCCCGCTCCTTCTTCCTCGGCTTTTGGAGAGGACAATTGGACTGAAGATGCCCTTGAGAACTACATTGAGGGCAGAAAGCTGGCATGTTCTCATAAAAAATAGCTTGCTTGTGTAGAAAAGTACCCCCAGACCGCAGAGTAATGGAGGATGGGAGGTCCGTTTCCAAGTCCGCCAAAACACAGAACCGAGCTTGGACAAATCTAGTTCGAGCTCTGGTGGGAGGGTCTAAAGTGATCGCCTCCCCGATGGACCGAGCAATACCTTTGATTACATTTTCATGCCAGCAGAAAAGGGGAAGACTCGGGAGCCTAACCCATATTGGAGCAATGTTGATATTCTGGGTATCGGGGTTAAAGTCCAAACCCCACTTCCTTAGAAAGAGACTCCTACGGCCCAAGAACCAAGGCCCTCCAGCCAGGATTTTACAGTAGTCCTCCTTGTTGCTCAGCCTAATCACGAAAAAACCTCGGGTTAGGGCAGCCAGCTCTAAGTGACCAGAGGTCCGCCATTTGCCAGACGCCCACTTGCGAATGGTCTCCATGTCGGGACGACCACCAATAAACTTACCGATGAGGGTAAATTTTTTGAAATCCACAAAGCTTGAGAGAATTTCTGTCGGGATGTCCAACTCGTCCCCTGACGGAAATAACTCCTTGGAGAAGAGCCCACTTAGGGTTTCAGAGGCTGCTGCCAAAGCATATGACTTTCGAGGTCCATCTCCCCGTTTGTCTGGCGGATCCTTGCCGCGACATGGCAAGGACTCCTCAGCGTCCCCAGACTCTGTTTGCCCTCCCTCCACCCCCTGCTGACCCCTTGGTTCGACCTGCTGACGCTCCCGTGCTCTCCCAGAACAGCCTTCCCGCCCACCGTCATCCCCACCCTCCCCCTTTATCTTTACTTTTTATTTTAAGCTAAAATTTTAATTTATTATTATTATTAATAAGTTAGATAAGATTTTAAAAAGTTTTGAGTAGTTTTTTTTTAAGGATATAATTATGTGAAGATAATTATATAAAATTAAGATAGCATTACGGTAAATATTTCCTACAAAATTTTTTATTTTTTAAGA
This sequence comes from Wollemia nobilis, assembly GCA_028583015.1. Classification (NCBI taxonomy): domain Eukaryota; kingdom Viridiplantae; phylum Streptophyta; class Pinopsida; order Araucariales; family Araucariaceae; genus Wollemia; species Wollemia nobilis. The sequence goes on along the minus strand of JAQPPZ010016858.1, from coordinate 5,025,951 downwards.
GTCATTTTTTTTCGGAAGGATTGTCCAATTTAAATGATTATTAGATCAATTTGTATGGAATTTAAAAAGCTTTAAAATGAGTGGTTATATGAAGGAATTCAAGCAGTATTGAGGGAGATAGGATCTTGTGAAGTTAATCATATTGAACAAGGGCAATGACAAGTGCCAAATTTGAAGAGCTTTAAAATGAGTGGTCATATGAAGGAATCCAAGCGGTATTGAGGGAGATAGGACCTTGTGAAGTCAACCATCTAGAACAAGGGCAGTGACAATTTTTCAAGTCATGGAAAACAAAATTGCAAATATTTGCTAGATAGGATTTGGATGATGGGAGAAGCAATGAAGGGCTAAAGCACCAATGAGGTAGGACATTTTGTTTAAACGTAGAATTTTTCACCTAACTTTCTTTTTTCCCTTTATTATTCAAGAAGTTTTGTATACAAATTATTATAGGTTTATTTTCAAATATTATAATTGTTATGGGTTATTATTGTAAATTTCAATAAATTTTGATTTATAGTTCCCTTCCCATTGGTTGATTTACAACTAAATTCTCAGAACTATCCCTAGTAGCAGAGGTTACTGAGGACTTCATAGGGCATCATTCCTTATTGCTCAAAGATATGGCAATCATTAGTAATTTTAATGGGTCTTGGCTAAGGGCTTCGACCTTGAGAAAATGGATTGATAGAAGTTAGAAATCTCTAGAAGTGATTCTATCCTTTCTTCCCAAATGTTTCTTCCTAGCCTTTTTTTGTTCCAGGAGGAAAGAGATAGAATCCTAAAAGGGGGTCTTTAGTTTTTGGGAAGAGTAGGACTATTCCTTACCCGTTAGCATAAAGGCTTTGCACCTATAAATGTAAATCTATACCTAGTATCAGTCGAGGTTCGGATGCATGGGTTGCCCATTGAATTATGGGAAATGGATACCTTCAAGGCAATACACAACACTCTTGAAGATTTTCTTAAGATTTTAGACTACATGTAGAGGGGGAAAACTGCCCTACCACGTACGATTCCCTGAACAAAGAGGAGATCTGGATTTGTTGGGAAGGAGTCCTTTTGCAAGGGTGAACCATGGGGGTATGTTGTACTCTACACTCGGTTAGCTAAACAAGTATTGGGGGGTTCACTAGGAATGGTTTTAGGACTCGCTCCAAGTCCTTTTCGGGATACAAGAGAAGGAGACTCCTCAGGATATACAAGAAAAGTTTTAATGTGTTCACTTTAAACAAACAGCTTAGGTTTGGCCTCACTAATTTTAAACTAAGAAAACAAATGTATTAACATAAATTAAATGGAAATATAGACAAAGCAGAAATTAACTAACGGTAAAAAATAAAATGGAATGCAAATATAGACAAATATGGAATACAAGAAATGCAAAATACAAGAGTTAACCTAATATGAATCTTTTCTTTGAATGAGGCTAACCTAGGGTTTTGTTTCAAGCAACTTTTAAAATAGAATTAACAAATTAATTAAAACATAATTAATTAATTAAAACAAAATTAATTAACTAATTAAAATAGAATTGCTTAATTAATTAAAACAAAATTAACTAATTAATTGATTAATTAAAATAGAATTAACTAATTAATTAAAACAAAATTAACTGATTAATTAAAACATAATTAACTAATTAATTAAAACTAAATTAATTAAAGATAAATATGCAGGAATTAACCTAAATACAAACTATATGCTTTTTAATATTCAGATGCCTAAGAACGTAGATTAAAAAAAACAGTAATAAGAACAAAATCACTTAACTCAAATCGATAGTTGATCCAAGCTTTAATTCTCCTTGCCCTAGTGAAGTCAAAATAAACCTGTTCCTGTAAAGACAAATAATGGACTAGAAAAATGTTTGATTAGCGTTAGGGGGCCTGCTTAGGACACTATAAGAGAGTCCTTGGAGGTGCAGCAGTCAAGCCCCCTAGATCCAATTAGATGACCTTTGCAAATAAAATCAAAAATTGACCTTTGGAGTTTAAACATAAAATAGATATACAAAAATAGTAAAAAAAGAAATAGAATATGTTGTTATGTTAAAAATACGTAAATGGAAATAACGAAATTGACAGATCAGAAAACTTGCCCCCATGTGAAGTCTAGGATGTGAAATAACATGCAGAGAATATGATGAGTGACATTTTACAGTAATCTACAGATGCAATGCATAGAAATAACAAAGAGATCCTAATTACTAAATGCTTTTAATGATGATGCAAAGACAAAAATAAAAATATAAGAAAAATAATACAGTGTTTGATGGTTGTTGAGAGAACAACGAGAAGAAGATGAGAGCCTCCACAAAATGCACTTCATCTTTTCACCAAGCTCACACCAATGGATCCACCAAGTCAAAAACAAATCACGCAATGTAGATCAAATCCAAAAGTTGCACTTCGAGGGTTAGTAGTGAAACACACAATGAAGAAGAAGCAGCGAGAAAGCAGCAGAGAACAATCAGATCGTAAGCAAGAGCGTGTCGTTTGTGTTTGTAGCAGTGTTCATGTTATTAAAAATTGATTTTGATCTTCCTTTTATAGGCAAATAGGTAGGTCAAATAAACACACAATCGATGCCAAGAAACCCTAGGGTGGGTTTAAAAAGTGGTCCAAGCAGGCCAAAAATAATAAAATAAATTAGAAACAACAAAAACGTGCCCCATAAAAGTGGGACGCAACGTCACACCTGCTGGACCCTCATGCAGTTTTAATGCATTTAAAAGAGTCAAACGAAGTCAAAACAGGTCATATCATATACCGTTGGAAAACTCTTTTCGAGCCCGATCTAACGATATATGATTTAGAATAAATGAAGAATATTTAGTAGGGTAAAAATTGGATCAAATATAACCATATGATTTTAAGGAGAAAACAAGACATCTAAGGAAAATTATTCACCTTAGTGGGTCAATTTTTTGTGTCTACACTACAAAAGATGGATTATTGGCTATTAATGCTCGAATATTGGTCATGATTGATATAAATAAACCTTTACTAGAATCAATCATTCTTAAGTATGGGGGTAAGTTGTGGACCCAAACCATAGATTATGAAAACATATCTTTTAAATGTAGAAGATGTCATGAGGTGGGGCATATTGAGAGATCATGCCCTAAGAAGAGTTCAACAAAAACATATGTAGAAAATCACAAGAAATACTTACAAATGGATACGGATGAAGATGGTTTTCAACTTCTAAAAAATAGGTTCAAATAAATAAAAGTGAATAAATAATGGAGACCAGTTAGAAAGGATATTGGAAGAAATATCAATTCTTTTAAGGCTTTTAGCCTATGAAGAAAAAGCAAATCAGAGTTTAGAGGATGCAATACAACATGATCAAAATATTAACAAGGAATTATCTACTCAGTATGATCTTGATTTAAGGATGAACATTCTCGTTGAACCTAAGAAATATGCCTCATTTTATTTTGAAGACTCTCTTGAAGTACCATGCACCATTCAAGAGAAGAAAAGTGGTAGAGAAAATGCAATATTAGATGTTAATACCTCTACCATTAATAAGAAAATACCAAAAAATGAGTAGGACAAGTCAAAAGCTTTCATAGCAAAGCTAGGAGAGGATAAATCTAATGAAAATGAAAGTTGTGAAAGAATATTAAGGAATAGAATAATAAGTTCTACTCTGGATACAAACAAAGTCAAAAGAGGAAAACCCTTAAATTATCAAGTGAGATCCAGGGATGGAAGAGCGAACATAGAGAAAGGAACACAATCTAAGTTGGATGAACTTCTCTTTACCAAACAACAAAGTGATATTGGTAATTCGTAGACGGATCCAGTAGCCCCTAATAATACATGATTACCATATCATGGAATATAAGGGATGTTAATACCCCTCAAAGTAGAGGTGCATTGGAGATCTTTTTTTAACTAATAAGCCTAATATTCTTTATATCCAAAAAACTAAAATGACAAAGGAAGAAGTTTCCAAAACTATGAAATTAGAATGGACAATATGTGAATGGGACATTGTAGATTTTGAAGGAGCAACATGGGGAATTCTAACATGTTTGAATCATGTTTGAACCTATTATGCAATCACTCATAAAACTAGGCATTGTATAGCCTCATTAGTCACATGTTATTTTGTAGATATTTGTTTCATCCTTATCAGTGTCTATGGACCTATAACTCATTCAGTAAAATTGGAAGTGTGGAGTGGGATTGAAGCCTTTATAAGAAGTAAAGACTAAGAAACTAGATTCATAGGAGTTTTTAATGCCATAACCAAGCTAGATGAAAATTTTGGGGGAATTAGGAAAATAACCCAAAGTATGAGAAATTTCTCAATTATTATTCAAAATAGTAAGCTATGGAAATTTGAGTTTAAAGACGACAAATATACATGGACCAACAACAGGAGAGGTCAAAACCAAATAGCAAAAACAATAGATAAATGCATACTATCAAATCATTGGCCATATGAAGGGACTTGTGTTGAATTTAATACCTTGACAAATATTGGTTTAGATCACCAGCCAATAAGAGTTAAAATGGTGGCAAGTAGATTTAAAAATATCATATTTTAAATATGAGAAGATGTGGGAAGACCATCCTCAAATTTTTGATATGATAAGGCAAATGCAAAATCATTTAGAAAATAATGGGTTGTATACACTTCCAAAACAAATTAAATCAATGACATCTAGATTAAAAGAATGGAAAAAGAATACTTTTGGAAATATGTTTGAGAAGAATTAACTAAAAAAGAAACTTTTAAAATTTAAAAAAATGAGCATAATAATCCAAGATCAGATGAAAGGGAGTTGCTCAGTAAATATCATAATATTTTGAGTAAGAAAGAGAAATTTTGGAGATTAAAATTGAGACAGACTTGGTTAAAAGGAGATAAAAACATTAAAAAAAAATCATATGATGGCAATAATACAGAGATCAACATCCAAAATATATAGAATTTAATTAGTAGATGTAGCACAAGGGGGAGTATTTTCAGAGGGGGAGGTGAAGTGGAAGGTTTTGGGATGAATTCTCATGCTCTAGGACAACTTTGACCCAAATCGTACAAGTGTACGATTTGTTATTGAATGATTTATAACTTTCACAAAACTTCTTGTATGGCCTTAAAATCATATAATTGTATGATCCAAATCAGACAACACTTTTGTAGGTATGATTTTCCACTCGTATAATCTGATAGAATCCATTTTGTAACTCAGATTGAATAGTTTTGTAATTGTTTTCTCATAAACCCTAGTTTTCCTTATTTGGTAAGTTCCAACTATGCAATTGCACTTTCAAATCAGGAAAATTATCAGTTGTACGATCTGGTTTGGCCAACTGTATGGTTGCACAAACCCTTGCTGAATTCTCCACTTACAAATTTGCCAACTTGTACACAAATTCTCTTCAAGGAAATATTTGGATGTCTTTATAGTGCAATTACCAACATAGTTTCCTAACATGCAAACCCAAATTCACTAGATTGGAATTAATATCATCAATTGTCAATTCCAAAAATTGTACAACATCCTACAAATGTCTTTGTACAACAATGATAATATGTAAAATCATTCTCCACCATCACACCAAGTTATAGGATCATCAACAAAGCAATTCCATTGTATTCTTTACTTGTTTAACACACCATTTTGGCCATACTTATACATAATCTACAAATTGCAATTACCAACAATGCATCCAATGGAATTCACAATGACACATAACTAAAGATGCTTGCTTTCATATGATGGTAATAATAAGATCAATCCTATATAATTTCTACAATGAACATCATTGATATAGCTTATCAATCACATGAACAATCTCTCTGAAAATACAATATCATCGAACATCCACAAATTTGAATGTGGGGTTATATAATGCTTTCCCAGGTCATTCCAAAGTAGTTCCTAAGACAACTATTACTCACAATTGTCATCCCCATAAAAAACTAACTTGCATTAAGGTTTCTCTAAGTCTAATTTGATTATTATCAAATTAATCGAAATGCACATTTCAACTCAATTTCATTTTATTTCTAATTGTACATTTATAATCCTACATCGTAACATTAGACAAACCCTATGCTTGTATGTTTTGACCAAACTATACATATGACAAAAATTGATAAAATTTAACAAAATTGTGCAAATCCAAATTTTACTTCTTCTTTTGGGAGGTGGATTTGTTTTCTACATTTGCCCTCCCTTTTAAATTATGCGGTGTCCTCACTGACTTGGTTGTCTTGGTCTTAGCTGACTATGCTTTTTGAAGATCATCTAGCTAAGCACAAAGGATGGCACGTTCATTATGCAACTTGGTCGCGTAATTGTTGAGTTCCATAGCCTTTAACTAGATGGAAATATTACCCATCCTACTATAGAAGGAGAAGATAGATAAAATTTTGACAAGAAAATTAGAAAGGCAATACTCATCATCATGTTTAAAGTAGCAGATGAGGTCTAAGCATACATTAGAGATAAGACCACAACCAAATATTCATGAGAGAATTTGAAGTAAGTATTTGAAGCCATGATTCAAAGTTAGATGTTATTCCTTCAATTTTAACTACATTGTCTAAATATGAAGAGTGGAAAAACACTAAAAGCATTCATGAATATAATAAGAGAATTATGAGCATTATTGCAAGCACTAGGAACTTAGGTATCTAATGAAATATTAGTTTCTATTATTTTGATATCACTCCCATCCAGGTATAATGGTTTTGTGATTACAATAAATATTATTGAGCAAGAACCAAGCTTTGAGAAGTTGTGAAACCTACTTCAAAAAGTAGAGGCCTTGCACACTACAGAAGAAGAACAATAGTTACTAGTTACAAGTCAAATAGGGAAGTAATCATTCAGAAGAGGCATTGGACCTCCATAGTGCTTCCAAAAAATAAACTATTTTAAGATATTTTATTAAAAAAATCTTGACTCTTAAAGTACTTTCTACATACAAAATATGTGTGATCATTGTGGAAGAAATAGGCACACCATAAGATATTGTTGGCATATTCCGTTCAGAAATGGATCCCCTTCATGAGAGATGAATCAATAGGAAAACAAGTCATCTTCATAATAGTAAAATCAAAGTAAAACTAAAGTCCTTTCATGGAATGTGAGAGGGCTCAATGGACTAGCCAAAAAAAGACTTGCTAGTTCATTTAGGAAGGATTTAAAACCTATAGTTTTCATTATGCAAGAAACCAAGATTGATGAGAATGATTCCATCAAAGTAGCCAAGAAAATTTGGAAGCAAGGTGAAGCCACCTTTAGTCATGCTAGAGGCTCTTCCAGAGGTTTGATGTGTATTTGGGACCCAACCAGGCTTGAAGGCAGATTGATTCACTCAACTGATAGAATAACCAACATTTTATTTCATGACAAGGACTATGACATCATGTGGATCCTGTCCAATATCTACGGTCCCAACCCACTTTCGGGTAGATCTTGTCTTTGGGAGACCTTAAGAAACCTGAAGAAGTCCTTCTCTAATATTCTTTATTTCTTGGTAGGAGACTTTAATACCCCCCTTTATTCCTCAGATAAAAAAGGAGGAAATGGCATTCCCCTCAAAAGCATGGAAGATTTCAATGAATTCATTAATTCTAATGAACTAATGGATGTTTATCTCAAAGGTGCAAAATATACCTGGAGCAATAGAAGAAGTGGCCACCATCACATTCAAGTAAATTTGGACAAATTCTTTTTCTCTAAGGAAGTTGTTTTTCTATTTGGGGATGCAAACCTTCAGGTCTAACTCAAAATCGGCTCCGATCATAATCCTCTCCTACTGGAAGTTGAGAAGAAAATATCTTTCAAGATCCCTTTCAGATTCAAGAGTATGTGGATTCATCATCTTGATCTCAAAAGTAGAATATCTGAATAATGGTAACAAGATATCCAATGAACTCACTCTTTTAAGCTAGGGTAAAAACTTGGCATCATTAAGGAAAAACTCAGGATCTAGAACAAAGAAGTCTTTGGTAATTTATTTGAAAATAAACAATTCATCAAGGACAGGCTGGTAGCAATTGAAACCAAAATCAAAATGGGTAGGTTGATGACCAAATTAGGAATGAGGAGAGGGAACTTCTTTCAAATTTCCACAACATTCTAAAGTGTGAAGAAACCTTATGGAGGCAGAAATCCAAAGCCATTTGGCTTAGAGAAGGAGATTCCAATACAATTTTTTTCCATGCTTCTACCTTGCGTAACAAAAGCACAAATAAAATCAAGGAACTTTGGAAGGACGATGGCTCATCCACAAAGGACATCTTCGAGATCAAATCAAAGGCTATTTCCTATTTCAGTTATCTTTTAGGAAATCCTGGTCCCTATTCAGGTCTGGCTAAAGAGTCCATTCTTTAGAACATCCCCCATTCCATTTTTCATGACGCCAACTCCAAGTTGATTTGTCCTTTTTGAGAGGATAATATCAAACAAGCTCTTTTTTCCATGAATCCTGATAAAGCTCCAGGTCTTGATGGGTTCCCTCCAATATTATTCTAAGCTTTTTGGGACACAGTTGACCTTGATGTTTGCTTAGCCATTAAAAATTTCCAGGCATCCAAGTCCATTCCTCGTAGGTTTAATTCTACCTTCATCGCCCTAATTCCCAAAGGACTCGTTTCCAAATCCATGGTTGACTTCAGACCTATCAGCCTTTGTAATGTGGTTTACAAAATCCTTACAAAAGTGATGGCTAACAGAATGAAGGACATTCTTCCCAGTATCATTGATATGTGTCAAGGAAGTTTTGTTAAAGGTAGATCCATTACATATGGAATAATTACCATCCATGAAGCTTTGCACTCTTCATCCCAAACCAAGAAACTTGCTTTTATTCTCAAACTAGATATGAACAAAGCCTATGACAGAGTCAATTGGGATTTCCTCTTGGCCATCCTTCTAAAGTTTGACTTTCATCCATAATGGGTCAACCTCATCAAAGGATGTATTTCCACTTCTTGGTTCTTGATCTTGGTCAATGGATCCACTGCAAGCTATTTTCAAAGTTTTGGAGGTTTGAGATAAGGAGATCCCTTATCTCCCTTTCTCTTCATCATTGCAGTAGAATATCTGGACAAAAATTTAAAAGTGGCTTACAAAATAGGTCTCATTTCAGGTATCAAAGTAGCTTCACAGATTAACCCAGTGATGCACCAACAATTTATGGATGACACCTTAGTGGCTACTCAAGCATCTATTTTTGAGGCTAAAGTCATCAAATACATCCTTCTCCTTTATGAACAAGCTACTGGTTAGAAGGTAAATTTCCACAAAAGTAAGCTTTACTTCCTCAATACTCCTCAGTGCCAAATCAAAATAGCTCAAATTCTTGAGTGTGTAGTAGCTTCCTTTCCTACCACTTATTTAGGTCTACCGTTGTTTGTGGGAAGTCCTACTGTTTCAATGTGGAACAATGTGATTGAAAGGATTCAAAAGAAACTGACAGGCTGGAAAGGAAACCTTATATCCTAGGTGGGTAAATCTACTCTCACTATGGTGTGTCTTCAAAGCATCCTGGTTTACTTTCTTTTTGTTTTCAAAGCCCCTTCTTCTGTCTACTCCAAAATTGAACAAACCTAACAAAGGTTTCTCTAGTCAGGGTCTGAAAATAAAGAAATATTCAATCTTGTCTTATGAGACAAATTTTGCAAAGCCAAAATCCCATGGTGGAATAGGGCTCAAAAGAATACAAAATTTAAATATCACCTTGATGGCTAAATAGGCTTGGAGAATAGTTTCTAATGATAGTTCAGAATGGGTTACCATAGTAAAGAGGAAGTATTTATAGGATTTTAACTTCCTTGATGAATAGGTTCCAACCAATGGATCAACTTTATGGAAATCTATGATCCACACTAGACCTCTACTATGCAAAGGTTTAATATGGCAGCTAGGAAATGGAGAGAGCATAGACTTTTGGCATGACAAATGGATTAGAGGAGAACCGCTAATTGAAGATCCTAATCTCTCTATCCTCAAAAAAATAACAATTTCCTGGTTGGGATGAAAGGTCTCTGATTTCATAATCCAATCCCACAACAAACTATCTTGGAGATCATTATTGTGTGACTCGCATCCTGATGAGTTTGTGTCCCTTGATTCGCTCCTCAATTCTATGGTCATTCCTACAGGCAACATATTAGATCACCTCTTCCAGGATCACTCTAAAAGTGAGGATTTATCTATCAAGTTTGCCTATGATCTTCTATCACTGCCCACTGAGTCCTCTTTCCCTTGTCACCTTGTTTGGCCCAAATATATGATTCCCAAAATATCCTTCTTTTCATGGTTGGCCATCCAAGACAAGATTCTTACCACTGATAATTTAATCAAAAGAGGTGTCATGATTCCCAACTATTGCCACCTTTGCCTATTTTCTTGGGAATCTACTCATCACATTTTCTTAGGTTGTTCTTTTTCTTCCTCCATCCTTGATAATTTGTTTCAATCCTTTCAGATCCTTTGGGCCAAGCCCCAATCCATCATTGATCTTTTCAACCAATGGCCTTCACCTTTCTGCAACTCTTGCCTCCGTTCCATCTGGAAGTTTTGCCTCCACCATTTTCTTTGGCAAATTTTTTTGGTAGGTAAAAAAAAATATTTACTTTTTGGATTGAAGGGACATGTCCCTATTACATTGGGTATGAACATTACCATCAAAACAAAATTGGTACATCCTCTGAGATTTGATAGTTTGGGACCCATCAATAGACATACGTACTAAACAAACCAAACCAAAAAATAGCAGCATTGGGGGTTGAATCCCTACAGATAGTGAACACAAACCAAAACAAAGACCAACATAACTGAAAGTAGGCCTATTGTTGTTGCCACCTTCTTGTCACTACTCGGACTCCTCCTTAATGACATCTTTCTGGTTTGAGGCGAGGAGGACTCTAATCACCATCAAGAGTTCCTAGATCTCACTGGTGGCATTGGCTAGGACTGAGCCCACCTCCTTGATGATGTTTGCAGTATATTTAAGGTGGTCCACTATTTTACTGATATGCTTAAAGGTGGAAGATCATAGCATATTATATATGTTGTTGGTGGCCTCTTCATCTTCATTGATGATGACTTCGAGCGATTGGCACGAACCATTTTTGCTCTTAGACTTTAATCAGTGGGACTTCCTGCTCTTTTAGGAGGGGCAGATAACTTTTCGTTTACTTCTCAAGCTAGGGTATGGAGGCGCTGCTCCGAAGAGATAGGGTCCTTGGGAGTGGGGCTAGGATGGTCTCCCTCTTACCGCTAAGCTGTGCAGGGGTGACATTATCTAAAGGAACGTCACCAGGGGAGTCTGACTGCGGAGGGGTCTCGATAGAGGGGTTTGCCTTGGCTTTGTGGGTAGATGCAGAGGAAGGTTCAGGGCTCGAGGGGTGAAATGAGGGCTCGCCAAAATGTTGGTGAATGAGGGTGTGCTTATAGATGATAAAAAATAAACCTTGATGGGAGGGAGCTTGTATGAATTTCTATCCCTAAAATTCTTGATGGTTACAATGATGGACCGAAAGAGGAAATCAAGGATATTGATCAATTTAATGTAGCGAAGATGGTTAACAAAAGTAAGGTGGTAGGCGTGCAAGGGGTTGTTGGGGTTATCAATAGCTAGGAACTGGATCATGGGGACAACTATGGTGTCCCACGAGCAGGTAAGGGAAGACCAGACCACACCCGCCTTCTCCCAAACCAGGTCCTTCCCTTTATCAGGGAAGTGCTCGATTTTATCTTTGAAATTGTGCTTGTCCCTTCTGACAGACCTGCCTTTAGAATCTAAACCAAAATTTTAGCAATAAGATGAACGCTTACCTCAAAGCAAAGCCCACATATCTATACCACATCGTTATCCCAAGAGCTGATGATAAACATTGGTCACTTGATCGTTGACGCTGCTGAAGAGCTTAAAAAAGGGTATGAACCACTTAGGACCGATTAATGCTTCGATCACAACATCAATATGGAGTTTCAAGGGTTCGATGATGGCCATCACACTAAAAACCCTTAAGATGATAGAGTTGTTATAGTGTCCTCTACCAAACTGATTATGGACCTATCGACGACAATACACAGGATGGTTTGGCCAGAGATTATATAGTCGAAGCCTTAAGCATGGGGGGTAGCCAAGCGGTGGTCTAATTCTAAAATGAATATGGAAATGGCAAGAGAGAAGGCTAGACCTAAAAACAAATGAAGACAGGAGGTGTTGGGACACGAGCTAGGAGACGAACTGCCAGAGTGGAATGGAATGAGTGGACGAATGAGGCAAGTGGCAGGTGAAGCAAAAGGGGAAGAAAAGTGGGGGGTGACAAACAGACAATGAGGAATTGAGAAAAATAAGGGTGAGGGGATGGAGGCACAAGGGGGCGAAGGCTAGCGTGAGAGACTAGCAGCTTTGACATGATCATGGAAGCCCACATGATTAATCGTACCTATGACACTATGGGAAATGATAAAATTAGTGAAAACACAAACTTCCTTGGTGTTGATAAACACCTTTGGCGTTAAGCTTATACCTTTGGTGTAGTATAAGCTGCTATTTAAAAATTTGCTCCGCATCACGATTGGCTGCGTCGATGACGTCCTAGGGGAAGAAATATTCCTAGATGATCAAGTTAACTTGATTGGTTACTTTGTTAGCCAACATGTTTGCCACCTTGTTTGCCTCTCTGAACACATGTTGGATTGTGTTTTGAGAGTGTTGTATGAGGGAAGTTTGATAATATTGGATGATGCTTCGAATGTTCTAACCTCCACTGTTGTTATTTTTAATGTGGTTACCCACGTTTAGCAAATCTCCTTCGAAAATAATAGGGGTGGTCAAATCCTTGCTCACCTCAATGCTTCTCCATAGGGCCTAAGCTTCAGCATAGTTGTTGGTCTGGACCCCTAAGTTTTTAGTGAGCACCTTGATGATATTACCTTCGTGGTCCCTGATGACCCCTCCTGCACCAACGTCCCTAGGATTGCATTTGGATTATCCATCAAAGTTTACCTTTAGCCATCCTAGGGGGGAGGATTCCACTTGTATTACTTCTGGTGTTGGTGAGAATTTGGGCTTTGGAGCACTTAGTGGAAGCCCCTAGATACTGGAGCAAGGAAATCTATATCCCAAATGTAGGTGAGTCCAGGCATAGAATTAGGCTAGCATTTTTTATTGCAAAGCATAAATATTTATTGGCCATAGCTTCTAGGTCTCTGAGACGATCATTGAAGATGCGACTGTTACGCTTGAGCCAGATTTGCCACGTTGTGTGGTGTAGCAGGGCTTTCCAAAGGAACTTAAGCCTGGGGTTCCGAAATATAGTGGACCACTGATTGAACAAGTCAGGGATAGACTTGGGCCATACCCAATTGACCTAAAACTTGCTGATCAGGGAGGAAAACACATCGAAGGCAAAGGGGCAATCGAGCAAAATATGTTGGGTGGAATCCCACACCTGAGAACAAAGATAGCACCTATTGGGGATAATGATACCCATTTTGATCATATTTTCAGTGGTGAGAATCATTTTGTAGACCGCGAGCCAGAAGAAATGTGCTACCTTCAGGATGAGATGCTTGAGCTAGATGGTCCTAGTTGTGATAGGGTTGTTCATGGTGTTGGTTCTTTTTTGTGTTTTTTTTGACAAAAGAAAAGCAGATTTCATAGAGAATTACCTTTCATTGGTATATTTATAGAAGAGCTTATCTTCCATCCGAGTTTCAGGGATAAATTTTATCCTGAAAATAGCCTGAAGGGCCGACTTGGCTCTATCTAAGACCACATTTTTGACTTTGAAATGAAGTTGCTTCCACTTACGGCTATCATGATTGTTAGTAATGAAGTCTACCACTTTAGGCTCGAATCTACTGTTGATGAGATGTTTAATTGCTACAATGCCAGGGTTAGTGATGAGATCCTCATCCCTAAACCAAGGATCATACCAGAAGTCAATGTCCTTACCATCTCCAAGCTGCCACCTGATCCCTTGTTGAAGAAGGTTTTTGGTTTGGGTTATGGACCGCTAGAAATGGGACCCAATGCTAGGAGTCCCTTCATCCCTGAAGGAATGTTGTTACAGGTACTTCCTCTTAATGATAAAAATCCATTCAAAGTTTACGTTGGTGACCACCTTCTAAGCCTGTTTGGCTAGGAGGGCCTTGGTTCATCAGGCTGATCCTGTAAAGTCTCAGCTCGTCTTTGTCTTTTGAAGTACAAAATTTGTCCCACGCCATAAGATGGAACTTCTTTTGGTTATTTGGCCCTGTCCAAAGAAAACTCTTTTGGATTTTTTATAGAGCTTCACCTATAACCGCTAGGATTTTGAAAACAAAAAGGAAATATATCAAGATGCTTTGAAGGACAAACTTCACTAGGGTGGCTTTGCCTGCTTGAGAGAGGAGAGCCCCTTTCCATCTTGTCAGTTTATTATGAAATCTCTTGGTGATATTATTCCACATAGACTTTTTTGGTCTCCCCTAAAACATTTGTAGGCCAAGATAGGTGGTCGGGAGAGCAACAATGGTGCAACCTAGGATGTTCGTAATCTTGGCTTATCATTTCAATAGGGTGTTGATGAAGTAAAGTTTGCTCTTGGTGAAGTTGATTCATTGCCCTATAGCTTCCTCGTATATATTGAGGATGTATTTGATGGTCTTGGCTTCAAAAATAGAGGTTGTAGTAGCTAGAAAGGTGTCATCCATAAACTATTGATGGGTCGACGACTGGAGATTGGATGCAGCCTTAATGCTAGTGATCAGATCTCTTGAGCAAGCAATATTGATAGCCCTTCCCAGGCTCTCAGCCAAGATAATGAAAATGATGAGAGAGAGCGAGTCCCCTTGTCTTAGACCTCTAGTGATGGGGAAATAACCTACCATCGAGTTATTGAAAAGAACTAAAAACCATGATGAGGAGATGCATTATGAGATCAGCTCAACCTAGGTTTCATGGAAACCAAACTTTAGTAAAACTTTGGCTAGAAAGGCCTGATCCACTCTGTCGAAGGCTTTATTCATGTCCAACTTTAGGAAAAAGGTAGATTTGTTGGAGTTGTGGGTTGAGTGGATGAGCTCATGAATGGTGATGACTCCGTCAACAATATTTCTGCCCTTGACAATACTACCTTGGTAGGGATTAATGATGGAAGGTAGGATGCCTTTGAGTCTATTAACCATGGCTTTGGATAGGATTTTATAAATGACATTGCACAGGCTAAAGGGTCGGTAATCAGAAAGGGACTTGGAACTAGGACCTTTGGGAATAAGAGTAAGGAAGGTGGAATTAATGTCCCTAGGGATGGATCTAGAGAGTTGTATTTTAGAAATAGCTTGGCACAGATCAGGGCCAATGATATCCTAGTAGGTTTGGAAAAATCTTTGGGAAAAATCATTTGGGCTAGGGGCTTTGTCTGGCTGCATGGAGAAGAGGGCTTATGGATTTCCTTAGGGTTTAGATGGCTAAGGAGCAAATTGTTCAAAATGACAGACTACTTATTTCCTGATCTAGTGGATGTTTGAAGTGAACAAATCCTGTTAGCTCCTCTGTGCTTGAGAATGGAGATGTGAAAAAACTTAGATTTGAAGTCTCCTTCCTTAAGCCATAATTGTCTAGATTTTTGAAATAAAAAAATCTCTTCTTTCCTCAAGGTATTGTGGTAATCTGATAGCAAGTTTCGCTTCTCATTTCTTATGTTGTCGTCCCCCTGACCCTATTGAAACCTATTCTCAATCTGGAGGAGCTTGTTCATGATGTTTTGTTTATTTTCAAAGATATGAAGGTTTCTCTATTTCAGACCTTCAGCTTTTCTTTGACCGCCTATAATTTTTGAGTTAGTTGGCTTGTAACAATCCCAGGGAAACTTTTCTCCCACCATTCAACAATTTGATCTTTGAGGTCTGGATGCTGGATCTACATTGACTCAAAATGAAAAGGGGTTTTAAACTATGATCAGTTGGCAACTTCAAAAATTAAGGGATTGTGATCAAACCCAATCTTTGAAAGTGCCTACAAACTGGTATATCGAAACAAGAGGAGTGCTTCCTGAGATAGGAGAAAACGATCAAGTATCTCTTGGATGAGATCTTTGCCCATTCTTCTATTGGTCTAGGTGAACTAGGACCCTCTCAACTGGACATCCATGAGTTCATTTGTGTCTACAAACTAAGCGAAGTTGCCTGTGGATTTGGAGGTTATCACATTCCCACCTCTCTTCTTTGAGGGATGTAATGGGGTGTTGAAGTCCCCAGCTAGAATCCAGGGGATGTTGTTGAAAGCTTCTCTCATCTAGGTGATGTTGTTCCATAGGGCCAATAAGTCATACGAGCTATTGGATGCATACACATTTGTCATAACCCAAGAATTTTGGGTGTTAGCATCATGGAAGTAGATATTGGATAGATGTCCTTCGTCTGAAATGGATCTCCCTTCCACCTTGGTAGGTTTCCAAAGACAAAGGAATCTACCTGAGGTACCAGAAGTAGGGGTAAAGGCGAACTCATATTTTCTCCAAATAGCCTTGGAAACTTTAGGTGACCAATGCTCACCTAATTTGGTTTCTTGAATAAGAAAAATAGTGGGATTTGATTCCTTTTGCATAACAGTAGCTAATATTTGTTTGGCTGTCTTATTTAACCCTCTCACATTCTAGGAGAGGATTCTCATTTGGAACTTTTGAAGGTTTTTATGCCCCCTTTGCCTTGTTGCACAGGGGGATTGGATCACTTAGTTTATTCCCTATTGGGTATTCCCAGTTCCTGGAATAAGGTTTGTTGGGTGCCATTAGCAATGTCCTCTGTTGTATCTTTGCTCCTGAGATCAAACCCAAAGGGCCTACCCTTTTTTCTATCACCTCCCACATCTATTTGGGATATTTTGAATCTATGGGTCTGTTTAAGGCTCCATGCTTCTGAGGACTCATGGGAGGATTTTTTGCTATCAGCTTTGACATCGTGAAAATCATATGGGGAGTGGATAATCCCAGTCCCATTGGGAGGAGAAGACCTGTGATGGGGTTTTGGAGACTTGGGGGATTAGGGGGCTCTAGGACTCAAGGCTGAAATACATGGAGGAATTAGGACACGGGGGTGGGGATGGAGGATAAGTTTTCTAGGGGGTATTTTCCTTTGGAAGGGGTTGGTTCATTTGGTCTAGGGCAGGGGTTTCCTCACAAAGGAGCTCCTCATCATAGTTTTGAGCATTACGACCAAAATTATTGAGTAAACTGAACTTATAGGATAAGGTAAACATACTACTTGCCTTATTCATGTTGTTGATTAGAGGAGTGAGGGGCTGCTTCTTGCCTTTGAAATTCTAGCTTTGACTTGCTTTGGTTTTCATCTTCTAGGTGTTTCGAGGGGCCGATCAAAGAGAAATTTGGGCTTCGATCTATGCACTTTTTAGGGTCGAGCACTGGGTGGGAAGATGCCCTTATGAGTGGCATTCAGTGCAGAATGCAAGTTTGTTTTCGTACTCCAATGGTTGGCTTCGATGAAAAGACTTGTAAATTAGGTTAACATGATTCGTGAGCTGGATCTCCAAATTGATATTAACACATATGTGGGCCTGCAACAATCTTGATCAGGCGTGGGTTGCCAAATTGATAGTCAAAAGTTCCCAAATCGCTCGAGCTATCCCTTGTAGCACATCCTCATGGAACAAGTGTGAGGGTATATTTGGGAGCCGAACCTATATGGGAGCACAGTTGATGTTCTGGGACTCTGGGTTGAATTTTGCTCCCCATTTGCGAAGGAAGAGACTTCTCCTTTCGAAGAACCATGGACCCCATGATAATATATGATCTACGTCTTCTTGCATGTTGAGGTGTATCATGAAGAACCCTATGGACATAGCTAGTAGTTCCAAGAATCCCCTGGTTTTACACTTTATCGTCACCCAGCGGTGGAGTGAATCCATGTCGGGTTTTCCTCCCACAAATTCCCTACGAAGGAAAAGAAGTCTAGGGTAGCATAGTCTTCCATTACTTATGTCAAAAATAAAACATCGTAGCCCTAAGTGATGAAGGTGTGTGGTGCCATAGGCATTGTTTTGGGCTTCCCCATGAGTGCCTATGTAAATGTTCTTGACCTGGTTTTACTATCACCTGCCTCTATTTTGTTTGGAGGGTCTTCCCCCTTGAGCTCCATTCCCGTCATCTGGCACTCCCAGAGCACTTCTACCTGTTGTTTCGATTTCTTTCCCTTGGTCGGTGCTTTTGTTTCTGGTGTAATTAGTGCATGCTCATGATCCACCTCCTTGGAGATTACTCCTGCCTTTCTACTTCCCTCCTTTGCATAATCAAAATTTTAAATTTCGCTCGCCATCTTTGTGGCTTCATTTTCTTTGGCAAATTTGGCTTGAAAGAAATAAAAGAGTTTTCTCCAATGATTGCAAGGATACTACTTATTTAACCAATAAAATAATATCCTGTGCCAAAGAAAATGCCTAGCTTACTCCTCCCACTAAGGCCACCATTTCAAGATTTGAATCTTCCTTGCTGACTTCTTTGAATGTTCCCCTCTAGGATGCTTTATCTTCTTCTCCTCCCAAGGTCAGACTTAACACCAAATGGATCCCTCCTTCGATCGGTTGGATGAAGCTAAACTTTGATGGCACTACCAAAGGAAATCCAAGATCTGCAAGGGCAGGTGGAATTCTCAGAGATCACAATGGGAATGTTGTTTTGGCATTTGTTGAATATCTTGGTTTTTAGTCCAATCATTTTACCAAAGCCAGAGCTCTTTGGAGAGGGTTGTCTCTATTACCGCTAAGCTCCAATAGGCTGATCATCAAAGGGGATTCTCTCAATATCATTAATTACCTAAGGAACATCAAAAACCCCTCATGGAAAGTTAAAGGTTGTGTTGAAGAAGCCAAGAAAATCATAGAGCATTTGTGTGAACCCATTATCCAACATGCTTTTAGGGAAGCAAACAAGGTGGTAGATGTTTTGGCCAATTACGACACCAATATTAATGGTCTTGTTACATGGTATGACACTTTTCCCCATCAATTCTCTGTGGTAAATGCGGATAAATCTTCCATTCACCAAAGCCTTAGTGTTCAATCATTGGCTTCTAATCACCATTATAATACCTAATTGTAATACACCAAGTTTCTTCCCCAAGTTTATGCCTATTTTATCTTATTTTTTAAGTGGCCTCATCAGCAAGGATGGAAACAAGGATGTAGAGTAGCTACTGACTGTTGGGACATCGCTGAGGATGCTGCTTGGGATGGTTCCTGTGATATTTTTTTATGAGCCTGTTGTGAAATGGGTGCTTGTATTTTTGTGGTTTTTCTAGTGTGGGTTGTTGGCCCCTTTTTTCTTCTGGTTCCTCTTTTTAGCATGCTTTTATGCTGCTTTTGTAACAAGGTTTTGGGATCCTTTCAAAACCCACTTTAATGAAATTTTACTTATAAAAAATATCAAAGTTGGAGAAATGTACATCAAAGTAATATAGCCAAATAGAATCAAGTCAAGGAAGAAGAAGAATAAAAGAAACAAGAAATTAAAGAATAAAATCATGTGTTTGTCACACAAGCAGAGATAAGACAACACAACAATGTTTGGTATGATTCCAAATAGATGACAAGTCAAGAAATCGGATGTATTCAAATAATCTAAATTGTTATTGGTATAATACAACAAGGAATATCAAGAACAAAGAATCCAAGAATAAATATGTATACTTAGAATGTGATTCTTCACTATCAATAGAAGATTTTGAAAATAACAGAGAGAATGAGGAATCAATGCAATAAGCATTAAAAATTCAACCATTAACAACATATCAAAGAAAGTGCGAATACATTGCATACCATAAACAACATATTATAAAGATGAACAATGATGTCAAAATCAAGAATGAAGCTATTGATTTGTTAGGATCCCATCCTAACGTTATTTTGTAATTCTCATTTGCTTATGTAATGACCCACTTCCAACATGGGGGATTCCATCTATAATTTTATTTTGTAATACTTTGTAATGTATGTGGCAAGTAAGGCACCTAGCCAAGTGGGGCCATTTCATGTAACCATTATCAAGATTGTAACCGATGTTTGGTAGAAGATTCTAGCTTGAGTGGCATTTTGCATGTAAGCCAACTCTTGAGCCTTAGGGTAGGGTTGCATGGAGTTTCTCTTTAAAAGACATGGAGCCATGTACGAATGTATATTTTTTCTAATTAATGAAATATTGAAGGAGGTTGCCCCCTCGAAGAGGCCTACGATTCAGTGTTATTGTGAGAGTGTTTATTTTTGCATTTACTTTTTTGCATTGTGATATTGCATGAATTTTTGCTTATTTTCAGTATTTTGTGTGAGTGTGCTTATTTTTAATAGTAGGTTCCTAACAAGTGGTATCAAAGCACTTTCCAAGGCTGAGTTCTACTACGACTGTGACAATTCTTGCCCATCCATTCCATTTGTTAGGTATAATTTTCTTGTGTTTTTTATTTTTTGTTTATCCTTTATTTAAAAATTAAAAAATAAGCAAAAAATTACAGTCTCTATTTTTTAATAGTAGTTGAGTAGGTTAGAAACCCTGTGCTAGGGGTTTTAAAATATCATGGAGGAGTTATCGTTATTGGCTAATATAGATAGCCCATAAAGCATCTAGTGAAGTGAGGGGTGATCAGGCTCCAATACCCAAGCCTTAGACAACACCCGCACATGGAATTGAGCTCCCACGTATCTTTGGGTATTTAGGGAGACCATCTAGGCTTAAACAAAATTTTATCCAATAGGTGAATTTTTAGCCTTGTATTATCCATAGTCCATGGGACACAACATCCGAAATGATTACCCTCCCATACTATTAGAGAGGTAGATAGTGTGCTCAAGGGTATGTGTGGAATCCTCCTTGGGTAGTGGCCTAAAATATTGGTTTGAGCACTATTGTTCGTCACTACGGTATAACAGAGGGCCTATGGGTATTACATACTCCTCTACCTAGCGTACCCTAGTTCTATAAAAAAATTCAACCTGCAAAAATAAAACCTTCCTATTCTGCTAAACCTACATTTTTGACCCACAAAAGTGAGCATACAAAGGACTTCCCTATCATAGAAGAACAAACTTTTGCATGCACCAAACAGTTAAGACAGAGTCTACAAGTGTTTATGATAGTCAAAAATATTCTAGTACCATTCGAGTCAGTGGCAGTAATAGTTGAGTTAGTAATAGTAATAGTTAGGTCGATAGTGGTAGTAATAGTCATATGTAATAGTTAAAAATTATAGGTTGTCAGTGGCAAAAATAGAACCATTAGTGTCAGTAACTACATAGTACAGAGAATCCTAGGGTCAGTGAAGTGAACAATGTTAGTAACTATAGTACAGGTGATAGGGATAGAGACAATATAGTGACAAGGTGGTCAATAGATAGAATGCACAGGTCAGAGATAGTTGATCTAGTACCCAACTTTTGAACCCAATCTCCAAATCAAAAACCGACCACACTAGTAGACTCATCAAAATAGAGGATAAAAAAAAAGTTTAGGGTGTCCAAAACTAGTGTTGAGATATATAGCTCATTATGATCATTATTCCAAGATTATTTTGATATATAACACCCAAGCACTTTTTCAAACTCCTTACTAAAAATAGTAACTCCTGTAACCACACTTCTATTTTTAGTAATTCAGTGAAAGAGGTTCAAGACTCTCCAAAATGGCTACTAGCACTCGTGGACATCAAAAAGAGGTAGACCAAACCACCTCAATGTTGGAATACCTAAAAATCTCCCTTGATAGCATTACCCAAGCAAATCAATCCATAAGGGAAGAGCTTCAAGGCTTTAGAGATGATTACCTTACCTCCAAAAACCGCTTGGAAGAACAACTTGCAGATGTTGAGTCCAAATTGCAAGGTGGTCCAAGAAGGTCTAAGTACCATACTGAACAATCTGACCGAGGTAAAGGAAGGGAAATAGATGATTCTCACCCTCACTATGACCATGATCCTACCTTTAAGATGCCTAAATTGGACTTTCCTAAGTTCAATGGGAAGGATGCAAATGGGTGGTTGTGTCGTGTTGATCAATTTTTTAAACTCCACAATGTCCCTAGATATTATCGAGTTCAAATGGCTTCCTTCAACTTGGAATCTAAAGCTTTATAGTGGTACCAATGGTTGCAAAACACTACTCCTGATCCTTATTGGGAAGAATTTGAGTCTTAATTACTCACTCGATTTGGCCCTAGTGAGTATGATGACTTTACAGGAGCATTGAAAAAGTTGAAACAAACTTCTACAGTTCAATATTACCAAACGCAATTTGAGAAATTGGCCAACAAAACTAGGGGATTGAATGAAGGGTTCTTTATGAGTTGTTTCATTAGTGGCTTGAAGGATGATCTCCAGGCTGAGGTCAAGATGTTTAAACCATAAACCATGATGCAGGCTATCAGTTTGGCCCGGTTGGCCAAATCCAAATTTTTAGCTCAAAGGTGGACATCTAAATTTCCACAAGCTAGACCCTCCTTTCCTCCCATATTCCAAAATCATAATGAAAATAAAACTATTGCACCCAAATGTTTGACTATAGAATAAATGGATGCACGATACGCCCAAGGTTTGTGCTACAATTGTGATGAAAAGTATGTTCATGGACATAGGTGCACCCAAAAGAAGTTGTTCCTCATAGACGTTGATGAGCCAACCACTAGTGACCAAAGTGATGATGACATAGAACCAATAGAGGAACCACCCCAAACTGAGGAAGAAATCTAGGAAGAACCATAGGCCAAAATTTTTGTTCATGCTCTTGCTGGAATTACTACTCCCCAAACCATGAAAGTTGTGGGTTTTTTCAAAGGCCTACGTCTTACCATCCTGATTGATTCTGGTAGTACACACAACTTTATTGATCCTTGCATTGCCAAGTAGGCTAATTGTTATGTACACACATGTAATTCCTTTGAGGTTATGGTAGCCAATGGAGGGACCTTACCTTGCAAAGGTAAATGTCATAATGTTAAAGTAAAAATCAAGGAATATGAGCTCAAACAAGATATGTTTGCTCTCCAATTAGGGGGATGTGATATTGTGTTGGAAGCTCAATGGTTGGGCACATTGGGAACCATCTCATGGAACTTTTCCGAGCTCTGGATGTGATTTTCATAGAATGGATAGTCCTATACTCTCAATGGTTCAAAAGTAGGGCCTCCACAGATTATCAGTTCAAACTGTATGGAGAAGTTGTTGAAAAAATCTTCTCGGGGAGTCATAGCTTAGATATTTGTGATCCAACCTCCCACTTCGAGGTGGATTCCATTCCCATAGATCTACAACTTATTTTGGCCAAGCACAATTCTATTTTTGTCAAACCATTAGACTTGTCACCTCGTCGCTCCCATGACCATGTTATTCCATTGTTACCTGGCAATGCACCACCCAACATCAGACCGTACCAGTATCCTCATGCTCTTAAGTCAAAAATCAAGAAGTTAGTATAGGAATTGTTAAAAGTTGATATCATTAGGCCGAGTAACAATCCTTACTCTTCTCTAGTCTTATTGGTACAAAAGAAAGATGGGTCCTAGTGATTGTGTATCGATTATTGTGAGCTCAATAAGCTCACCATCAAGGATAAGTTTCCTATTTTAGTGGTGGATGAATTATTGGATGAGCTGCATGGGACTATGTATTTCTCCAAATTAGACCTTCGCTTTGGGTACCATCAGATCAGGCTCAAGGATGAAGATATTCCCAAGACTACTTTTCATACTCATGAAGGTCACTATGAGTTCTTGGTGATGCCATTTGGCTTGACTAATGCTCCTTCCACATTTCAAAGCCTCATGAACAACATATTTCACCCATTCCTTCAAAAATTCATCCTAGTTTTCTTTTATGATATTTTGGTTTATAGCCACTCATGGGAAGAGCACCTCGTCCATGTGGATCAGACTTTATAGTTGTTGGCACAACATCAACTTTATGCTAAGTGGTCCAAGTGTTCCTTTGGGTTGATAGAAGTGGAGTATTTGGGACACATTATCACCAAATATGGCATCAAAGTTGACCCCAAGAAGATCCAGGTGGTTCAGGATTGGCCAAAACCCCACACTCTCAAAGGTCTTTGGGGATTTTTAGGGCTTACAGGTTATTACCACAAATTTATTCATAATTATGGTAAAATTGTAGCTCCCCTCACATCCATGTTAAAGGAATATTTTACTTGGATGAGACCTGCTAAAAAATATTTCCTGGAGTTGAAGCATGCTATGACCACCATGTCGGTCTTAGCCATGCCAAAATTTTTCCAAGCCTTTTGTCATTGAAAGTGATGCTTCTGGTCATGGTATTGGTGTAGTGTTGATGCAGGAAGGGTGGCCCTTGGATTTCACTAGTAAAGCACTCTCCAGTCATAATCTGGGAAAATCCACTTATGCTAAGGAGATGCTAGCAATTTTGCATGCAGTAACCCATTGGTGACCGTATCTCATTGGGCATCATTTCTCCATTAAAACTGACCATCAAAGTCTCAAATACTTTTTGGAGCAATGGGTTGCCACCCCCGAACAACAAAAATGGGTTTCTAAGCTCATGGGCTATGATTATGATATCACTTATAAAAAGGGCAAGGAGAACATTATGGTCGATGCTCTCTCACCAATTTGAGGCTCACAGTATGCTATGTGCCATTTCTTCACCCATTCCATAGTGGATCAATTCCTTACGATAAGAGGTACTTTAGGATTTGGGCTTGCAAACTTTGGTTGCCTCCCTACACACCGAGCCTACTTCATGCCCTGGCTACACTTGGGATGACCATGATTTATATTACCACCAATGCCTTGTTGTTCCCCACACATCTCCACTCCAAGAACTTCTCATGAAGGAACTACATGCCACCCCATATGCAGGCCATTCAAGATTTCTCAAAACATATGAACGACTTAAGCACACTTTTTTATGGAAGGGTATGAAAAAGGACATTCATAATTTTATGGTGGCTTGTGACACCTATCAATGGATGAAAGGTGAAATGGTGCATTCTCCAGGCACTCTCCAACCCTTGCCCATTCTTGAACAGGTTTGGACCGATATTTCCATGGATTTTATTGAAGGGTTACCTAAGTCTAGGGGTAAATCCATTATTTTCATGGTAGTGGATCATCTTCAAAGTATGCTCACTTTTTTTCCCTCTCCCATCCTTACACAACCTCCATCGTTGCCCAAATTTTCCTTGATTCTATCTTTCACCTTCATGGTATGCCCACCTCCATTGTGTTCGATCATGACCCAACCTTTACTAGTCATTTCTAGCAAGAATTGTTTAAGTTGTAGGGAACTCAGCTCAAAATGAGTTTAGCTTATCATCCACAAATGGATGGCTAGACTGAGATTATCAATAAATATTTGGAGATCTACCTTTGTTGCTTTGCATCTGATCATCCTACATAATGGGTGAAGTGGCTTCCTTTGGCCGAGTGGTGGTACAACACTTCCTATCACACAACGACCAAGATTACCCCTTTTGAGGTAGTTTATGGGCACCCTCCACTCATACCTTCCTCTTACATTTTAGGTAGCTCTAGGGTCCATGCAGTTAACACTACTCTCAGTCAACATGTCGATGTCCTCCACCAACTGAAGATGAATTTGGATGCAGCCTAGAACCAGATGCACCAACAAGTTGACCAACATTATTCTGAGCGTAGCTTTGATGTGGGTGATATGGTTTTCCTTCACTTGTAGCCGTACAAATAGTCATCCCTACAACTTTGTAGGTGCCAGAAACTTGCTGCAAAATACTATGGGCCCTACCAGGTTTTACAATGGATTGGTGCCATAGCCTACAAATTGGCCCTCCCACCTACATCCAAGCTCCATCATATTTTTCATGTCTCCTCTCTCAAAAAGGTTGTGGGCACTCAGGTACAGGTTCAATATGCACTCCCATAATTGGATGAAGAAGGTTCTATCTTGCTCAAGCCCAAATAATTGTTGGATCATCGAGTTATACTTCTACACTATCATGCCAATACTGAGGTCCTTGTTTAGTGGTATGGACTCCAATTAGAAGATGCTACATGGGAGTCTCTCCAACAACTCCAACACCAGTTTCCTCATCTTCAACTTTGAGGACAAATATTTTTGAAGGGGAAGGACATGTTAGGATCCCATCCTAACATTATTTTGTAATTCTCATTTGCTTATGTAATGACCCACTTCCAACGTGGGGGATTCCATCTATAATGTTATTTTGTAATACTTTGTAATGTATGTGGAAAGTAAGGCACCTAGCCAAGTGGGGCCATTTCATGTAACCGTTATCAAGATTGTAACCAATGTTTGGTAGAATATTCTAGCTCGAGTGGCATTTTACATGTAAGCCAACTCTTGAGCCTTAGGGTAGGGTTGCATGGAGTTTCTCTTTAAAATACATGGAGCCATGTACGAATGTATCTTTTTTCCAATTAATGAAATATTGAAGGAGGTTGCCCCCTCGAAGAGGCCTGCGATTCAATGTTATTGTGAGAGTGTTTATTTCTACATTTACTTTTCCATATTGTGATATTGCATGAATTTTTGCTTATTTTTAGTATTTTGTGTGAGTGTGCTTATTTTTAATAGTAGGTTCCTAACATGATTGAATTATGCATAATACTTAAATAGTACAAAATAGAATTAAAGAGGTTACATGGATTACAACCAACTACAACAAATTTTTATGCAAGGACAACCACTTATAACAAACATGGAAAACAAAAAAACAACTTGCAAGAGACAAAAATAGTGTCAACAACAAGTCCAATGCATCTTAAACAACTAACAAACTATAACCAAACATAAGCAAGAAATGATTCACATGAATATAATACAAATAAATAATTTAGGCTTAAAATAAGCCTAAAGTCAAATGGTGTCCTCATCATTCCTTCCCACAATAGAATCACTGAACCCCAATGCTCTAAACAAATCTTGGAAGTCACAAGCCATATAGCGGTGAGAGATCTAGCGAGACTAGTGTGGAAACTGACCACAATGGATGACAAGGTATGAGATGGAAGAACCTTGTCGAGTATGACAAGTCTTTGTATCAAATACTATGTCTATATCAAACAAAAGCTAAAAGTAAAGTACCACATCTATTGGGTGGTTGATGACATGCTCAGTCTTCAATGTAGAATCTTGATATGGCTTGAGAAGGTCAACATTAACAACATCATGTCTACCACAGTATGTTGGAAGGTCCAAGTAAAGGGTATTCTCAGAGACCTATTGAATGATGGTATATGGACCATAGAGAAGAGGTTTGATATTACTATGTGATTTATCTAAAAAGTGCCTTTGTCCAAATAAATCCATACTCTGTCTCCAACCTAAAATGGATCAAGAATATGATGTTTATCCATTGCTTACTTTTTTTGCTACTGAATCTTCTGTAAGATCTATGTTACCTTGGTCTAAAGGCTCTAAAAGTGCTAAATGAAAGAAGTTACCTTGTCTTATTCCTTCTCCATGTGTACAGTGGCTAGAGATGGCAAGGCTAAAGGCAACTCATATGGAGCTAGTGGTTGAAACCTGAGATAAGCCTCAAAGGGTCAATATGTTGTAGAACTATGGAATTTTTTATTATAGGTATGTTCATTATGTGTGAGGCTCAAATCTCACATTGTCGAAGAAGAGTGGTGATAGATCCTCAAACTTTGTACAAGTGTGTGATTGACCACTTTAGCCTGCCCATAAGAGATAATCCTAAAATATTCCACATGGATCTCCAAAATGTTCCACAAACCATGGATCTCTGTCAGAAACAATGTTAGTTGGGAGACCAGAGGAACGCCATAATGTCTCAAAGAAAACTATGCTAAGTCTAGTGCAATGCTGATATTTCTACAAGGAATTAACTTAGCCATATTGCAAAACTGATCCACAATTACAAATACATAGTCATGCTATTGAACTATCATGGGAAAACCACTCATCAAGTCCATTGAGATGATTTTCCAAGGATAAGAAGGAATGGGTAAAGGAACACTTAGGCCTATTTTTCTATTTGTTGATTTAGAGTGATAACAAATTATACACTTTCTCAAAAACTGTAGCACATCCCTCTACATATGAGGCCAATAAAAGAACCATTGTAGATGGTGAATTATTTTCTATTTTCCATAATATATTCCATCAAGTGTTGAGTGGGATTCTTTGAGGAGAGAAACCCTATGCTCTTGTGGGACACAAATCTTATCCAACTTATACAAAAGTCCATCCTTCATGTTAAAATCCTAAAAAATATATAGGTTTAAGGAGGATGGGTGTACAAGATGATGATAAACTTTTTTAAAGTCAGGATCAATAGAATATAGTCTAGGCCAAGTCTGTAATCCAACATGTGAGGTGGTCACAACTATCAAGGGTTGAGTTGTTTGTGAACAACTCAAACAATTTGCCATTGTGTTGCTTGTTCCCTTCTTATACTTGATCACCAAATAAAATTGTTGTATGTGTCACATCTCAAATGCCTAGCTTACTCAGTCTTATTTTAGGATTGGAGAAAGTTAAGAGGCATATGATCTATGTGGAAAATTATTTAATTAACCAAAAGATAATGCCTCCATTACTTGATTGCTTGCACCAAACCATACAACTCTTTATCATATGTGGAGTAGTTCATCTTAGCAACTAAAAATATCTCAAAATGATATACCACAAGAGGACCATTTTGCTTTAACACCGCTCCAAGTGCAAACTATGATGCACTTGTCTCTATCTCAAAGGGTTGAGAGGGGTTTAGAAGGAAAAATACATGCATAGTACACAATTTGTGTTTCAAGGAATCAAAGGTGTGAGCATGGTCCTTTGTCCAATGCAACTCTATTTTGGCTTTAGTGAGATGATTTAAAGGTGTTTCTATGGTAAAGTAGCTAGGAATAAACTTGTGATTGAAGTTCGTAAGTCCAAGGAAGCTCCTAAGTTTAGTGACTAAGGAAGGATTTGGCCAATATTGAAGGACTTCTACCTTAGTAGGATCTACATGGACACCTTGTTGATTTATAATAAATCCAAGATAGGAGATGGAT
Source organism: Wollemia nobilis (assembly GCA_028583015.1). Taxonomy (NCBI): domain Eukaryota; kingdom Viridiplantae; phylum Streptophyta; class Pinopsida; order Araucariales; family Araucariaceae; genus Wollemia; species Wollemia nobilis. The sequence continues at coordinate 4,996,920 of JAQPPZ010016858.1, read as the reverse complement.
GTTTGAGCAAATGAGCATTTTGGAAGGTTGGCATAAAGTTGGTTCTTTTGAAGGGCATGAAGAACCTTATCTAGGTGTTCTAGATGTACCTTCTAAGTATATGAATACACAAGTATGTCATCCAAATAAATGATAAACACTTTGTTCATAAACCTCATGAAGGTTTCAGGAGCATTCAAGAGACCAAAGGGCATGACCAAACATTCAAAAAGCCCAAACTTAGTCTTAAGTGTTGTTTTCTAAGTATCTTCTACTTGAACTCGAACTTGATGGTATCCATTCTTGAGGTCAATTTTAGAGAAAAACTTTGCTCCCTATAATTGATCCAATAAGTGATCAATCCTTTGAAGAGGATATCCATTTTTGATGGTGATCTTGTTCAAATCATGGAAATCAATACATAGTCTTCAAGAACCATATTTCTTGAGCTTTAAAAGTATGGGAGATGCACAAGGAGAAGTGTTTGCTTTAATAAACTCTTTTTCTAGTAGATCATGAATTTATTTTTTTATCTCATAGGTCTATAGGGATGATTGTCTATACATAAGTGTATTTGGGAGAGATACCTAGAATGATTTCTATGCTATGATTAATATCCCTCTCAAGAGGTAGAGTGGTGGGTTCTTTGAATACATGCTCATATGATTGTAGATTTTTTTAAAGTGAAGCTTTCTTGGTGTGATTCTTAGATGGTGCTTTATCTTCTGTATTTGTTGACCTTATGAATATAAGAGCCAATTCTTATGCCTGATTAACCACCTTGTATGCTTGTCTGCAACTTAGAATAAAATTTGTGGTTAGTTTAGTGCATTCCACCAAGTATGATTTATTGTGCAATTGCAAGGTGTATGTGTTATCATAGGTATTATATGTAGCTTTCCTATTGATAGGTTTTCCAAAGCAACAAACCACAACAATCCATATTAGTTACATCACATGTCACTTTATACACAAATTTGCTACCAAAGAAAAAAGACATGGTGCATGTGTGTGTGATGTTGGAAGTTGACCCATTATCCTTCCATCCAAGCGCATATGGGTGAGGATGCAGTATCAAAGTAAGCTTCAAATTTTTGATAATGGACCTCACAATCATATCTTTTTTAAGTCATCAATTATACAATTGATGAAAAATTCATGTGTTAGGTGAGTTCTAGTGATAAAAAAATGGTCATGACACCTTTAGAAGAAATATGAGACATAAGGGTGTCTTTGTTTAGTCTACCTTTCAATTATGTATATGCATCTTCTTTCCTAATAGTCACAATGGGATCATATTTTGGATCCTCATTTGTAGAATTTACAATTAGGGATTTCCTTATATTCTTAAATTTATAGCATTTTATCTTGTTATGTCTAGGTCTTTTACAAAAATTATAATAAGAAGGTGAAGAATTTTTAGAAGAAGAAGATGAAGAATGGAAATTATATGGAGAGGAAGGATTAGAATAAGAGGGAGAGAATTTCTTCACCTTCTAATAGCGTTGATGCTAACTCGTCCCTTTGGAAGTGATTTCAATGAAGAAAAGTGAGGTTTGGAATGTGCACCAAATTTCTTTTTAACTAAAATTCATGATTAAATGCAGCATCCAAAGTAGCTAAGGGAGTGAACTTCACCTCCCTAAATACATGTTCTTACAAACCACTAGAAAATTTAGTGATTAGTGCCTTTCCTAGGCTTTCACTTTTAGAAAAATACTTAATCTATTAAACTAAAAGATATAGTCTTGGACTGACATATTATGAGTTTGCCTTAGTCTATACCATTTGATTTTGAGATCATTTTGGTAATTAGGTGGATAGAATAAGGTATTCTTCAAAGCTTTGATGAGGCCATTTAAAGTCTTGATTAGATTTTGTCTTTGTTGTCTCTCCATGATCAAGAGTTTTGCCAAACCTATGAGCTTAAGTTTAGGGAAGGAAACCTATTCATTGAAAGGAGTTTTTGAATAAGAGAGCCAAGTCTCCATATCTAATATCCAATTAGATAGGACACCGAGATTCCTAGATCCATCATAAGGATTTACGTCACATTTTACCTTATTCCAAAATTCATCGATATATATTTTTACATCATTAAGAGCAATTTGCATTGTAATGTCCTATACTCTATTCATCAAATCTTCAACTACATGAGTTAGATTTATCATTTGTTTTGCTAGATCAAAATTCATTTGGAATCTAGTGTAAGCTAGGTTAAGGGCACTTAAAGTGGTTGTAAATTGATTTATAGACACCTATTAGGGACAATTTGAAGGGTTCCTAAATGCAACAATTGGCTAACACTAGGAGATGCAAAATTTATCTTTAAATGTTGCAATATGAGTAATTTTTAGTGCTTTTCCAATATAATTTTTACAATAATTTTTAATATATTACAAGGCATTTTACCTTTCAAATATGAATTTTAAATGAAAAGGTAAAAAAATTATAACACTATGTTTACAAATTTCACACCTTAAAATGGAAAAAAGAAATTTTTATCTCTTGGAAATGGTAAAAGAAAAATTCACCTTCCTTGGTAGTAATTATTTGAATTTGAGTTTCAAATTTGGCACAAAATTCAAACTCCAACAATAAAATTTGGTGGCAAAATATTCCTAGAGATAATTTTTTTAATTTTTTGATGGTCGATGGTCAACAACAATGGTCATGGTCAAACAATCAATGACCCTAAGTCAATGATGATATATCCTACTATAGTCTAGGGTTCAACAACTCCCAGACTGCCACATGTTTAGCAAGGTATGTGCCTCCAAGCGACCCCATGTGGGAGGCTTCATTACAACTATTGGTGGTTGATTGATCTTGTGCCTCTTTTAAATTTTAAGGTGCTCACACCAGACCAAATTTTCTCCCTTTTTGTAGAGCCACCATACTTCATCAAATTTGGATTGGCAATGACTATTGTAATTGGTCTTTATGTGTGATAACAAAAGGAGTCTCTATTATTTTCTATCCATGTAAGGGTATGTGAGGTCGAAAGCAACCTATTTTATTTCCAAGCCCCTTGTTGCAACACTCTCAATATTTGTTTTGATCGAATCCAATGGGGTGCATAGGTGCAAAAGAACAATAATAGAGTCCTCTCAATATTCATCTGTCTTGGATTTTTTTGTCCTCTATCCAGAGTCCTCTTGATCTTGTTGATGAGTGGATAAAGTCAAGCTCCTATCCATTGCTAAATATTGAGATGGCTTATGTTTCTTGGCACCATGGGTTTTCTCTCATCCTAGCCTATTACAAATGGTCTTTTATCCTTTCTTGGAGCAAGGTAGATTGGTGAAATTATGTTTGAATTAATTTTGATGATGTCGTTCGACAAAGTAGTCTAGCAAATGTTGAAGAGAGGGACTAACTTCTTTAATGACTGAGGACCTAGATATTAACAACATGGTTCATCTATTACTTCTTTGACATCCAAATTAGACATAGGAAGAAATACTGGCATTGATGGCTATCTTCCCAATTCCATCAAAAATAAGCTAAGTCTCCCAAGGGCTCCTCCATGTTGAGCAAGCCCTTATGATGTCTCTTTCAAAAATCCTAATTTTTGCCTTCCTCGAGGTAGGTTCCTCTCATAGAACTTCGTGAAACATTAGGAAAAGACACCTTCCAACCTTTCAATTTGTGCACCCAGATTCAAGGGGCTTCATCAATCCTCTGAGGGTCTTCTTAGGGGTAACTAGTGTAGTGCAAATTGGACACCCTCAAGCTTCAAATAGGGTACTACTAGTTGGCTTGAATAGATCCAACACAACACCTAGCCATGGAACATATGCTTAATCTAAAAATTAATAAAAAATTAGCACCTAATCAACAAATGAAGTCGATGATTTTGCCACACCTTCTTGCTAGCCCTCTTGTAGCTCTGATACAGTTATTTGGGAATAAAAAATTAAGCTAATGATTGCATTATACATAGTGCTTAAATAGTAAAAAATATAATCAAAGAGGTTACAGGGATTACAACCAACTACAAAAAACTGCTATGCAGGGACAACCACCTATAACAAAAATGGGATGCAAACAAACAACAACCTACAAGAGACAAAAATAGTCTCAATAGCAAATCCAATACACCCTAACAAACTAACAAGCCATAACAAAACATGAGCAAGAAATGCTTCACGTGAATACAACGAAAATAATAATTTAGGCTTAAAATAAGCCTAAAGTCAAATGGTGTCCTCATCAAACAATGAAAAGAAGAAGAAGAAAATGATTAAATTAGGGGATAATCAAAGCTTAAGATACAAATTAGTTCAAACAAAAGATATGACAACACATAAAAATATTGAAAACCAGTCAATTATATGATTGATGCATGTTACATGTGAACACATACATCATGAGCAAAGACTTAATCAAATAAATGAATCCATGGAAAAGAATAAAGAAGTAATTCAACTTACCTCAACAGAATACATTGACCAAGACAAGATTTGGGAACAATTCTATATGATAGGAGAACACATATCATCAACACCTGACATATTTGATGAAGATTCTCCACTTTGAAAAAAATACTTAAAGCATTGAGTATTTTATGATAAATGTATTTTGGAGTGCATTATTGGTAAAAAATGACACTCCTAAGTATTAAAAGTAGTAAGTCTAGATTAAGGGGGAGAACTTCTCTCTAAATTTCCTACATCACCCTAAACATTGTATTTTAGTCATAAGCATAATAGATCTTTTGATTATGATGTAATAAGGGGTGGTATATTACAAGTTATTACATCATAGACCATGTGATAATTCAAGTGGTATAACCACCCCTTACAAGGTACATGCATGTGATATAGGATAATATAGTTTGAAGTTTGTTTGAGGGTATTTTATACCTAATTTAGGCATCCTATGTACTTAAATACCTTTCATTTCCATAATAAACTCATTTGAAGCTTAAGTTTTAATATTTTCTACATGATATTCTTAAAAATCTTAGCCTTGAGTAAAGCTAGTGTGAATAGATTAAATGTTGTTATAGCATTCCAAAATATCATATTTTGATCAATAGTTTTCCTATTGCTTACTTTAAGTCATCTTGTAGAATCTACCAAGGTGATCCGCTATCTCCTTATCTATATACTATTCTTGCAGAGGTGTTAGGGAGAGCAGTCTCAAATGAAAAATGGGAGGAAAATCAAAGATATCTAGGTTGTAAAAAATGGTCCCTTCAAATATCATCTTCAATTTTTGACGATACTTTTGTTTTGGGCCATCCCTTAGTATGGCTATAAAATTTAAATCAGTATTATTATGCTATGAGAAGGCTTTTGAATATATTTTTATTAGTATAAGAAGGGGTTTTAGGATCCCCAAACTCGTACATAAAGTTGTGTAAGATAATACAATATGCTACAACAACCTAAACAAAATACTATCATCCATATAATACTACAACTGAACCTTAGAATACAATATATCAATAAAACAACTTTTAAAACATGATAGATTACTAGACCACTTCCAAAACTAAAACTTAAAACAATTATAGCTACAAAAACAATCATTGGGACTATTATAGATTTTGCAGTCTTTGGGACTGTTATGAAGTTCATAGCCATTGAAACTATTATAGAGTTTGTAGCTATTGGATCTTTCGATTATTTTTCTTTCTCATTTTAAGTGGCAAGATATGAGAATGTATTTTTGCATTTTAAGCTCCTAAGGTAATATCTAGTTGTAAAATATTCGGTGGGATCTTCATTTTTAGAAAACTAATTGTCATCGATTATTTTATAATTAGCTTCAAGAATACCATCTAAGGTGCTAATTTTTCCATGGAACCAATTGGATGTTCTTCAGTAACCAATTGAATTTTATCAATGATTTGATTCAGATTCTCCTTTCAAGGTTGAGTCTTTTTTTGCTCACTTGATTATTGCTATGCAATTAGTGCATCTAGAGGATGAGCTTATTTCTTTTGAACTAGGATATTTGAATATTTAAGATCTTTCATGTATAGGATCTTCTCCTCCACCAAGAAGAAATCAAAGAATGATCGGATGATCGAGCATTTCTTCTTCAGATGGCCATATTGCTAACAACCATAACATCTCAAGGAGACATTTTCATATTCAATATTTTGTATCCATTTCTATTTGCTTGAGGTGATAGTAATGGATTAAGACCAAAGAACTGAAACATCCATCCAAATAGCCAATCTTGCTTTACTCATATTAATTTTACTGGATAAATTTTCTTTTATTTGGCATCCATATACTAGAATGCACCAATGGTGTTATCAATTTTGGTGAATATCTTCCATCCCTAAAACTCCACACAAAGAGCATATAGATTCACCTAGACTGGAAAACCATCAACTTCTATAAAGGGGTTTAAACTGGGAGTCCAAGGTCTTATATAAACACCCCTTTGTCCACAAAACCAATTGTATCTATAATCCATTACCCTATCCCTATCTGCTAAATCAGAAAAGAAAACAAAAAATAAATTTTTGGATAGCAGAGTTACTTGAAATTCTTTAAATTCTTTACTGGTCCAATAATGTTTAATGTATCATTTGAGCTCCTCATCTTTTGCCCTTTAATTTGTAGATAACTTTTCGAGCTTCATGACCACTTAGATCCAACCCAAATACATCCTTAAAAATCTTGATAGAGGACAAAGGTCGATTATAAAGTTTCAATTGTAAACCCAAATATCCCTGAGAGATATTCTTTTTATCGAAGACGTTTTCTCACAGAATAAAGAGCAATTAATATCATCCTGAGTACAGTGAACGGGTTGTGAATAACCCTCTTCCTGCAATGCTTGACTGCACTCAGGGTTGCACCCCTTTCACGAAGATTATAACCAAATGTGTTGCTTTGATTCATTGCATCCATATTATTCCATGATTTTTCTTTTTAAATTTACCCCTACTATTTTTTCATATAACATATTATATTTTTCAATAAGTTTACATGGGTTTTTATGAGAGGTCCTAGTCCTCTCATATTGAGTGGGGTTTGAACCTTGAACCTCATAAAGAGAGGCCAAAATCCTTACTAGTGTAGTAAGCTTACAATTAAGGTTTTTGAATAGTTGGTTAATACTACAAAATCTAATAATTTTCCTTGATGCTATAAAAAATTTACAAAGATTTATTGTGGATAATTTAGGGTTTAAAATTGAAAACTTTTCATCAACCTAGTTGGTTTTCTTTGTCTCATAAATGAAAGAAAAAGAAGCTTTTAGGTCTCTTGTTTGAATAAAATAAATTTGTTTAAGAGATTGGAAAATCAAGTTCTTAACCACGACAAAAAAAACTCCAACTCATAGAAACTACAATTCAATCGATCTCTACTATAAAATATCACTTTAAAAATTTCTATTAAATATAACATTTAAAATTAAAAAAATAAAATAAAATAATAAAAAATAAAAAATATCTTCCTCCAAATGAAGGCAAGACTAGCTTGCTGAAATAAAATCATAAACTTAAAACAATATTCCTTACCACAATCCCTTTTATCCAAGACATTTCTTTCTATTACTCAAACTCTAACTGGCACTGAATCACCTTCGAACACAACAAGTAAATCACTCTCAGTATTTAAAAAAAAAAAAAAATTATAACACAAGTATCTCATTTTCTAATCCCAAGAACCTGAAATAGAACATTTGAGGTTTCCACTTGTTGACATTAGCAAGTGTATATAAAATTATACTTTCTCTAGGTCTTAAAAAAAAAATCCTTTTAAATAAAATTCCTATAATACTATATCCCAGAGAATTAAGAACAAACTTTGTGGATTTAATAAGGACCATGTAATGATTTGTTAACCAAAAAAAAAAAAATCATACAAGAATTGTGGACCATGTGATTCAATGTCATAGAAGCATAACAAGACATTGACAGGCCTTGAAGACGAGGAAAGTGATGTAAGACCTCCCTCCAAACCTTAAATTCAATCTACCTGGAATTGAATAGTTGTATTTATTTTGATAACTAACCAAAGTGTGGATTCAACTAATTTGAACACCTCATATAAAAGTCTATATACATTACAAATTTTTTAATAAAATAATAAAAAATAAAAGTTTAAAATTTAATATTTTTAGTAGTTGTTAGGGTTAAACTACATCGATTGTTCTTAATAAGTTAATATTACTTCGTTGAGAGGATCAACTGTCACACCGCCACTTGGGATTCGTACCATCGCTTTAACATGCACGTAAAGGATTCACAGTAAACTACTACCTTTGCAAACAGACATGTCCCTAAGGTTTAAACCTAGGTCTCTTATTGACAAGTGATAATTACCAATCCACCTAGTTACAAAATATAAAAGACGGTTTATTAAAAATTAAAAAATTCAACCATTGAATTAATATTATTAAAAAGTCTTACAAATTATCCCAGGGCATAGCGCAATGGTTTAGGTTTTGACTCTTCTTCGGAGGTGAGGGGTGGATGTGTGGTGGTTGTGTGTTAAATTCCCTATTGATATAGTTCTCGGCTTTACAAATGATCATGGTTCATGGTTGGAGGAGCTTACTGTTGGTCGTAGAGGTTTCTCATACTAACCAAATAAAAAAAAAATTAAATTAAATTCGATATTTATTATTATTAACCAAGACGTGGGTGAGTGTGTGAGGGAGTGGGTGTGGTGGTTGCGTGTTAAATTCCCTATTGATAATTAAAATCGATATTTATTATTATTAACCACGATGTGGGCAAGTGTGTGAGGGGATGGGTGTGTGGTGGCTAGGTGTTAAATTCTCTATTGATAAGCATAGCTCTCGGCTTTAGGAGTGGTCATGGTTGGAGGAGGCTTTAGGAGGGGACATGGTTAGGGAAGCCTACCCGTGGTGGCTATGTGTTAAATTTCCTATTGATAAGCATAGCCTTCGGCTTTAGGAGAGGTCATGGTTGAGGGAGCCTACCCAACCCTGTGCATTAGTCATACGAGTTTCTCACACTAACCAAATAAAAATAAATATATATAATTATTATTTTTAAATGTTTAATAAATTAAAATAATTAAAACAAAAATTTTTATCTTCGGGAGGTCCAAGGTTCAAACCGGGCGTGTGCGAGTGTGCGAGGTGGGTGTGTGGTGACTTTCACACTAACCAAATAAAAATAAATATATATAATTATTATTTTTAAATGTTTAATAAATTAAAATAATTAAAACAAAAAAATTTATCTTCGGGAGGTCCAAGGTTCAAACCGAGCGTGTGCGAGTGTGCGAAGTGGGTGTGTAGTGACTTTGTGTTAAATTCTCTATTGATAAGTATAGCTCTCGACTTTACGAGAGGTCATGGTTGGGAGGAGACTGCTCAACCCTGTGCATCGGTCACAGAGGTTTCTCACAATAACCAAATCAAAAAATATATATAATATTTTTATTATGTTATTTTAAAAAAATGATTATAAATTTAATTAATTTAATTATATATATTAGATTTGGTTAGTGTGAGAAACCTTTACTACTAACGCTTAGGGTTGGGCATTCCCATCCCACCATGACCTCTAGTAAGAGGAAAGCAAAATTTATTAGCAAGGAATTTAACACATAACCTCACTCACACTATAGTTTGGACCTTAGACCTTTCGAAAAAGAACCAAAGCCTGAACTATTGTGTTGTTGGCAGACAATAATAACTATATTTAAAAAAACTAATTAAAGTAAAATAATTATTGACATCTACCATAAATCATTTGGGATGATCTTCATAAAACATGTTATTTGAGATGATCTCCATAAAAACATATTATTTATCTAATATGTGTATACCCAACCATAATTTGTTATCAAAACATGATTTACAACCCTGCCCTACTGATAAAGATCAGAACCTTAAAACTTACTTTAAATAATATTAAAATTAAAAAAATAATATTAAAATTAAAAAGAGAATGTGCTACATCATCCTAAAGACTATCACCTCAAAGCCTATTTTTGGGTTGACAAAGCTTTTAATACATGTGATAGTCACATATGATGTATTTATAATATCTAAAATATACTTAGATTAAAATTGAAAGTTTTTTTTTTTTTTTTTTTAAAAGTAGGTTGAAGAATTTAATTTATTGAGCTTATTTTATTTTATTAAAAGATATTTTATTTTTTATTATATTACACTATGATAATATAATAATTTTATTTAATTAAAAAATACTTTACTGTATTATATTGTGACCACATAGTAGTGTTGTAACGATCTGATAATATGCATGTATCACTTGCTAAAAGAGTTTAATAAATTGAGTTCAATATTGATTTTTTTCTAGAGAGCAAGGGGTTATACTAAGGTATTTTGTCATAGACAAATCATAACTCCTTTTTCTAGAGTTTGAGAGTTCACAAATAAATTCAATTTTTATCTCAATTGAGTTGCTATAGTTAGATACCTATATCATTTTATTTAAAATGTTTAAAAATTTTATTTTTATTTTCTAAATCTTCTTCAATTTTCTGTGTGAATATAAATATTTTAGAATTTGACATCCTTCTTGACATTTTTCTACAATAACCTTCACAATACCAAAACTCTACCTATATTGTATATGCATTGAATGTTAGTGAAGTAATATTTCAAAAACATCACTCTATAGTAGCCGCTTTACCAAATCTAGATTGCTAGTTTCCTTCTCAAGCATAAATGCAAACACTAAAATTGTAATAAATAGTTTATATGAAAACACATTAATGTTATAAACTAAAGCAAATATTACTAATGGAAAACATTAAAGTAAATCTTAGTCATTATTTGATTCAGATAATCAATATTTTCTTGTAGCTTCAGTGAAACTTACTATTTCCTCTAACAATGAAAAATAAAATTTAACCTCATAATCCTCAATTAAAACCCCTCTATTGGTTAGCCTATTTGCAAAGTTGTTTTCTTCCTTTAGCATATGTGTAAACCTAATTTCTTTAAACGCTATAGCAAGGTCTTGTATTTTTGATTTCTTGTATGTTCCATGGAGCTTTAGCTTTTTCCAAAATTGTATTTATTACTATTAATGAATCACCTTCTATCCATACTTTATTTCATTTCATTTCTTTGCATATTTTTAATCCTTTCAAAACTTTTCATCAACCTACTTGGTTTGGTTTTCTGTCTCATAAAAGAAAGAAAAAGGAGCTTTGGGTCTCTTGTTTGAATAAAATTAAAGTTTGTTTGATAGGTTGGAAAGGCAAGTTCTTAACCATGATAAGAATACTCCAACTCATAAAGACTACAACTCAATCGATTCCTAGTATAAAATGTCATTTAATTTTTTTTATTAAATATAACATCTAAAATTAGCAAATATATATATATAAAATAAAAATATCTTCCCTCCAAGTGAATGAAAGATTAGTTTGAATGAAATAGAGCTTCACCGTGGTAGAGAGGGTCCGTGAGGGTTTTCTATGTGAGAGCTTCCTCCGATCTAAGCCTCACCATGGCAGAGAGGGCCTGAGCCTCACCATGGCAGAGAGGGCCTGAGCCTCACTATGTGAGGGCTTCCTATGTGAGGGCTTCCTCCGCGAGGGTTTCACTTCCACCCCGACTTTGATGCTCTGAAACCCTTTGAGCAAAAAGCCTCCTTTTTCCCATCATGGATTTGGCTACTAGTCATGCTTAATTTCTCTGTTGTGGTTTGTGACCTGGGTGTTTTTCTTGTTAGGCTCTTACTGGTATGTTATGCTCTCTTATGGGTTCGACATTACCACTCTTATCTAGGGTAGAGGGTCGAATGCTGATCCAATCCTTTAAGGGTGATCTTGGGTCATTGTAATGCAGTAGAAAATTCTAGCTATTAACCCCTTCGCTGGCTCTCGCTCTGGTTGGTGGGTGTGTTGGGTGACTGCATTTCTTGGGTTGTTTGCTAGTTTCAAGGACTTGGTTGGATTGTGCAACAATTTCTTCTGGGTTTGGTAGTTTTATGTTTTTTCTTGTTTTCTAGGAAGAGGAAAGGGCCATCTACTGACTCAAACACATTGGGATGAGATTGGTATGGTGTTTGACTGCAAAAATTTGATGGTATTTCCTTGGTTAGCTTCGACTCTGATGACTTGACTGCTCTGGTTGGATGGTGGTTGGATGGCTCTGTTTCTAGGGTTCTCTACCAATAGTGGGTTCATGGCTAGTTTGTACCACTTTCTTCTAGGTTCGACAATTTCTTGTTGTATCTGGATGTTCCAGGGAGACAGGGCCAAATACCGACCCAAACCAATTGGGGTTAAAGTGGGTTGTTATGCTGCGATGGTTTTCGAATTTTGGTCATATGTCTCTGGTGGGCTTCATAGCTTTGGTGGTCTATAGAGATCTCTTTCTCCAGTTCTAGCAGTGGTGGTGTGTTTGATACCAGGGTTCTAAGACATTTTTTTGGGATCTTACCCTTCTCCCTCTCAGGTGTGGTGCGAAATGTTTCTCTCTTTTTTCTTGTACCTGAGAGCGTTTGTTCTTGAAACTTTTTTGGTTGGTTCTAGCGGGATTTGCGGGTTTCATGGAATTTCTTGTGCAGATCTCTTGGATGGTTTTTATGTTGTGGATTTTTTTGGCCGGTATTTCTAGTGTTGTTTTCTTAAACCGGTTATTCTCATGAGGGGTATCCTGTTATGTGCTTTGTTGGATAGATTTGTTGATTATGATGATAGGATTCCTCTGTTCTCCTTTCATGTTAGGCGACAAATGCTTCAGTTTGGGCAATTTTTATTTGTAAATTAATTTTTAACCAGTAGCATTTTTATTATTCTATTGTTTTTCTCCGTTGCTTTAGATTTAGAGCACACTGTGGTTTGACCATGGGATAATATCTTGTATTTGCTTGATAAAAAATTGTGACTTATTTGCTAAGAGGTTGTTTCATTGAATTTTTGGGTTTGATTTGTGGAATCCAACTCATTCTTTATTACTAAATCTAAAGTTTGAGGTGCCTTTTAAAACCCTACTTGTAATAAGCTTGAAGACTCTTTTAAAACCCCTTCTATTATAAAAAAAAAATCATAAATATAAAACAATCTTCCTACCACAATACCCCTTATCTAAGATATTTATTTCTATAAAAATTTATTAGTATTACTCAAACTCTAATTGCACTAATTCACCTTCGAACACAACAAGTAAATCACTCAATATTAAAAAATAATATATATATATATATATATATATATATATATATATATATATATATATATATATATATATATATATATAATACTAGTATCTCCGGTTTTTTTTCTTTTTGGAAATGGAGTCTTGTTAAATGGGAGACTATTTGTCGACCAAGGCAAGCTGGGGGGTTGGGTCTTCGTCTAAGCTCTCTTTCTGGGACTGCTTTGGTTGCTAAGCTGTATTGGCATTGGTGTAGTAATCAGGAGCAAACTTGGGCCAAGATTATCTCCCACAAGTATCTTAGGGGAGTGGAAGGTTCAGAGATTCCTCGATACAACTTGACTGGTCGAGGATCATTTGTTTGGAATACTTTGAAAAAGGGAGCAGAGCTGGTTAAGCAAGGGTTATTCTGGATTTGTTATACTGGGTCTCGGGCTCTTTTTTGGCAGGATTCTTGGGATGGCTTTGCTCCTCTTCTTAGCAAGTTTCCACATCTTCAAGATCTTGCTCAATGCTTTTGGGATGCTTTGGATGGTTGAAGGTGGCGATTTCAAAGCCGTTAAGTCCTTTGGTCGGATGGTTAGTCTCCAGTGGAAGGATCCTCGAGAATGGCCTCGCTGGTGGCACTATGGATGCGAGGGCAGAGCTGGCCCGTATTCTCGCTAGCCATCCCTGCTCTTCTCTACCTGGGGATGATGTGCTAGCATGGGGAAGAGATAATAGAGGGATATTTTTGGTTGCTGCTGGTTATTGTGTTTTGGATCGACAGCGGTTTGGTGAGGAGGAGGTTCCGTGGTGGAAGCAAGTTTGGAATAAGTTTATTTGGCCGAAGTGTAGTTTTTATGGGTGGCAGGCTACTCATAATCGTTGTCTCACTTGGGATAATTTTCAAAAGCGTGGGTTTGTCGGCCCCTCTTTATGCTATAACTGTGGGAAGGCTGAAGAATCTGTTGGGCATTTACTTCTCCAATGTGACTTTGCTCGACAAGTCTGGCATTATTGGTGGGGAGTATGGAATCACCCTTGTTCGCATGCTTCATCAATAGTTGATTTTTGGAGGAGTATGGGGCGGCCTCCTGCAACGGCTTTCTTTTTACAAGTTGGATGGAGTATTGGTCCTTCATGCATTTTTTGGCAGATTTGGCTTGAACAGAACCGTCGGATTTTCCAAGGTAAGGAGTTAACTACTTCCCAGGTCTGGCAGAGGATTTTGTGTATGATCCAGGAAACTGTCTGCAAAATGTCAGATTATTTCTCCCATGGACCATGCGGAACGTCAGATCATGGAAATATTAGGCTTGATGGTTAATGGTCCTGGTCCTAATGTCTCTTGCAGACGGATGGGTCAGAATAATCGGGTGCGGAGGGCTGGCAAATGGAATCCGCCTCCTCCGGGAGTGCTAAAAATTAATATGGATGGATCTTCCCGGGGTAATCCGGGTAATGCTGGTATTGGTGGTGTGGGGTGGGATAGTAGTGGTACTATCCAATTTTTTTTCTCTTGCTTTAAGGGACATCATTCTAATAACTTCATGGAAGCACTCGCAATTTTATATGCTTTGGAGCAAGGGTATGCTTTGGGTTGGCGTCGGATTGTTTGTGAATCTGATTCTCAGATTGTTATAAATTTGTTAAATTCTGGATATAGTCTTCATGGTTGTTGGCGGTTGAGTTGGGTTGCTCGGAAAATTCTTAATATCTCTGCTCACTTGGACTTCATTTATTTTGTGCATATTCCTCGGGAGTGTAATAGGGTAGCAGATTTGTTAGCTAAATGGGCTTCTAAGTTTCAAGATGGTTGGGATGTTCAAAATTGGTCTCAACTTTCTTTTGATTGCTCTCAATCTCTCTCTTCTTTATTGAGAGCTGATATGTCTGAATAGCTTCTGCTTTTTCTTTGTATCATGAATGTTTTGCTGAGTTAATAAATTTTTACCCTCTTTTACAAAAAAAAAAAAAAAATACTAGTATCTCATTTTCTAATCCCAAGAATGTGAAATAGAACATTTGAGGTTTCCACTTGTTTTTTTTTTTGAAAAAATATTGCTCATATTAATACAAGATATCGTAGCAGATTACAAAAATTTGCTCAAGGACATCCAACCATCTGACTTGTCCTCAGTAGAGAAGTCTTTGAGATCTTTGATTATAAGCCTCTCAAATGCTCTACATTGGAACTGAATATCAATAACAACATTAAACACAATCCCAGAAACAGGAATAACTTCATCTCGAAAAACTAAACTGCATCTCGCCTTCCAAATAACATACAAAGTTGCTACTCTAATAACAATCCACACCCCCCTAAGATGCTGAGGGCAGCCAAAGGCATCTCCCAAAAGAACCAATTTCCAACTCCACCTATCACCTAGGATAGGATAATAGGTCCACTTCAATATTTTCCAAACATTCCTTGCTACAATACAATCCCAAAAGATATGTTTAACAGTTTCTTTTTTGCCACAACTACTACAAAGGTTTGAGATATTCATCCACCTTGCCAACCTTGCCTTGCAATGGATACCTTGGAAAATAAGCAACCAAAGAAAAACCTTGAGTTGAGCAGATAATCGAAATTTCCAAACCTACTTTAGCCTCTTCTTCCACTTATTCTCTAGACAGACAATTTTCCAGTGTCTATTTAATAGGATATGCAAAGAAGTCTTAGGCAATAGAGTTTTGTAAATCTTAGTGGATTTGTAAGAAATGATGCTCCCTTGAAAGTTCCACCTTCAGTCACGCTAAATAGGGCTAGGAAAACCACCATTTAACTTATACTACTATTCATAGGGAAGAAGAGAATGAATCTGAACAATAGCATCTCTGTCAGGAGCTTTCAACTTAAAATTATTACGAAGATCCTCCCATTTAATCCAATCAGCGACTCCTGAATCCCATAGATATGCCCATTTCTTAATTCCCCTCTTAACCAACCTCTTGCATCTAAGATGAGGGAGGTTCGAGGCATACACCCCATTGTATTTCTATATCCAAATAGACCTATATGGAAGCACCCAGCCTCTACGCTCTTCCATATAGGCCCAATAAACCGCAGAGCCAACCGTCTTCCAAGCCTCCCAGATCCTCTTAATAAGGATACAACCCCGCATTTTAAATTGAACAGGATGACCCAAAATATCCTCAATATGAAAATCCCCCTTAACACCATCAACATGAAGACAGTTCTAAATTCTATATCTCAAGAGTTTTTGCCAAGGATCAACACCTTCCAATGCTCTCACTACCCATTTGGCTGCCAACACCTTACCCTGCATCTGAATGTCCAAAAGACCCAGACCACCTTCCTCAGGAATAATGCAATAATTCCAAGAGATTAGAGGGTATTCTCTTGGAGCCATCAAAATTAGACCAAATAAAGCCTCTAATAAGCCTTTCCAATCTTCCAAACTGACAAGCATTAGGCAGCCAACACGAAGAATAATAAATATGACAAGATTGTAATATTTTTCCAGCAATATTTATTCTACCAGCAAAGGATATGAGCTTATTTTTTCAGAACTAAATTTTCTTTGCAAATCTCTCAAGACATCAATCCCACATGCCTTTCAAAGAAAGAGCCTTACCAAATGGGATTCCAAGGTATCAAACAAATTCTCCATCCTTCATCCATCGCCAACCAGGAGAGAAATTATCTGGAAGAGTGTCACTGTCAATCAACCAATAGTCTGATTTTTCTTCACTAATAATGGCTCCAGAGGCTTTGCAAAACTGCTCCAAGCAACCTTTGACATTCTGCAGTGACAAGGCATCCAACTGAAAAGAAAGAAGGGAATCATCCGTAAAATGATTATTCAGAACATGACCTCCAAGAGTATCAATCCCTTTGATTAAACCCGCACCTATCTTCGATTCCAACATATAAACCAAAGCATCAGCAGTGATAACAAACAAAAGAAGAGCAAGAGGGCACCCTTGTCTAATGGACTTGAAAAGACTTATTTGATTAGTGAGCTTACCGTTAACTACAACTTGAGCAGAGTTAACTACAACTTGAGCAGAGGTACAGGTGAATAAGACCTTGATTTTATCCACTACCCGTTTGTTGAAGCCAAGCCATTCCATCATACTAAAAATAAACGACCAACCACCCGATCATAGGCTTTGTCAAATTCAATCTTAAGTATAATAGCTTTCTGTCCACTTTCCTATGCCCATTTCAAAGTCTCCCAAGCAATCAGGACCATATCAAAAATGAACCTACCCTTGATAAAACATGTTTACTCCCGTCTCACAATCCTAGCAGCAACATCTCTGAAGCAAAGAGCCAACACCTTAGCCACAATATTATAGGAAACATTTAAAAGAGTGATAGATCTCCATCCCCCATAATATCTTTCATGTTAGCCTTCGGGATAAACTTAATCAGACCTTGATTAAGCATACCATAAAAGAAGCCTTTCTCAAACACACACTTCTTGAATGACCCTGATGACGTTCTACAAAGGTTTCAACTTATCGATATTAACAACTGTATATAAAATTATACTTTTCCTGAGTCTTAAAAAAATCCATATAAATAAAATTTCTATAATACTATATCCAAATTTTAATAAACCTTTCTTAACAGGATTAAGAACAAACTTTCTAGATTTAATAAGGACTATTTAATGATTGTTAACCAAAAAAATCATACAATAAATAAGGACCATGTGATTCAATGTCATAGAAGCATAACAAGACATTGACAGGCCTTGAAGACGAGGAAATTGATGTAAGACCTCCCGCCAAACCCTAAATCCAATCTACCTTGGAATTGAATGGTTGTATTTATTTTGATATCTACCCAAAGTGTGGATTCAACTAATTTGAACACCTCATATAAAACTCTATATACAATACAGAACCTTTAATAAAATAATAAAAAATACAAGTTTAAAATTTAATACTTTTAGTAATTGTTAGGGTTTAAATTTCAATGATTGTTTTTAATAATTTAATATCATTTTGTTATTTTATAATTTAACATGAAGAGTATCAATATCAATGGTCACATGTGATTCATAACACACATTTAAGGATTTAGAGTAAACTATTACCTTTGCAAATAGGCATGTCCCCAAGGTTTAACCTAAGTCTCTTCTTGACAAGTATTTGATAGACAATTACCAATCCACCTAATCCTTTAAAACGACTCGACAAAATTTAAACGAAGGTTTTTTCAAAAATTAAAAAATTTAACCATTGAATTAATATTATTAAAAAGTTTAAAAACTTATCCCAGGGAACTCTTTTCCGAGAGGTCCAAAGTTCAAATCGCAGCGTGGACGAATGTGTGAGAGGGTGGGTGTGTGGTGGCTATGTGTTAAATTCCCTATTGATATAGTTCTCGGATTTACGAGGGGTCATGGTTGAGGGAGACTACTCAGCCCTGTGCGTTGGTCGGGGTTTCTCACACTAACCAAAAAAAAAAAAAATTAAAATCAATATTTATTATTATTAACCACGACGTGGGGTTTCTCACACTAACCAAATTAAAAAAAATTAAAATCAATATTTATTATTAACCACGGAATGGGCGAGTGTGTGAGGGGATGGGTGTTAAATTCCCTATTGATAAGCATAGCTTTTTCCTTTAGGAGGGGTCATGGTTGGGGGAGCCATTGGTCGTAGGGTCTTTCACACTAGCCAAATCAATATCAATATATATATATATATATATATTTATATATATATATATATATATATATATATATATATATATATTTAATGAATAAAAATAATTAAAACAAAAAATTTTATAATATTTTTATTATGTTATTTTAAAAATAAATGATTATAAATTTAATTAATTTAATTATATTTAAAGGATTTGGTTAGTATAAAAATCTTTAAGCCGGGGCTCAACCCCACCATGACCTCTCATAAGGGAGAGAGCTAAGTTTATTAATAGGGAATTTAACACACAACCACGCTCATGCTCGGGGTTGGGCATTCCCACCCCACCATGACCTCTCATAAGGGAAAGAGCTAAGTTTAACATTCCCACCCTACCATGACCTTTCATAAGGGAAAGAGCTAAGTTTAGCATTCCCACCCTACCATGACCTCTTATAAGGGACATGACCTCTCATAAGGGAGAGAGTTAAGTTTATTAATAGGGAATTTAACACACAACCACACTCATGCTCAAGGTTGGGCATTCCCACCCCACCATGACCTCTCATAATGGGGAGAGCTAAGTTTATTAGTAGAGAATTTAACACACAGCCACACGCACGCTGTAATTTGAACCTTAAACCTTTTGAAAAAGAACCAAAGTCCAAATCATTGTGTTGTTCCCCAATAATAATAATTATTTAAAAAAAAAAAACTCGTATAATTAAAAATAAAATAAAATAGTTTTTGACATCTTAAAGACTATCACAGCCTACTTTTGGGTTGACAAAACTCTTAATACATATGATTGTCACATATGGTGTATTTATAATATGCCGCATATACTTAGATTAAAATTGAAAGTTTTTTTTTATTTAAAAGTAATTTGAAGAATTTAATTTATTGAGTTAATTTTATTTTATTAAAAGATATTTTATTTTTTGCTATATTACATTAAGATAATATAGTCATTTTATTTAGCTAAAAACTATTTTATAGTATTATATTGTAATCACATAGTAGTATTGTAACTATTTGATAATATGCATGTATTACTTGTTAAAAGAATTTAATGAACTGAGTTCATGCCGTTTATTTTTTCCTAGGCGTTATACTAAGGTCTTTTGTTTTAGACAAATCATAACTTTTTTTAGAGTTTGAGAGTTTATAAACAGATTCAATTTTCATCTTAGTTGAGTTGCTATAGTTAGATACCTATATCATTTTATATAAAATGTTTGAATTTTTTTATTTTCATTTTTTGAATCTTTTTCAATTTTCTGTGTGAACACAAATATTTTAGAATTTGACATCCTTCTTGATATTTTTCTTCAATAACCTTCACAATACCAAATCTCTACCTCTATTGTATATGTATTGTATATGCATTGCATGTTAGGGGAGTAATATTTCAAAAACATCACCCTATCATAACCACTTTACCAAATATGGATTTCTAGTTTCCTTCTCAAGCATAAATGCAACCACTAAAATTGTAATAATTCATGTTATAAAATAAAGCAAATATTACCAATGAAAAACATTAAAGTAAATCTTAATCATTTTTTTTTTTTTTTGGCGGTGGCCACAAGGGGTAAACAGACTGTGACCACGAGGGAACCATTACATAACATATCCGCAACATGTGAGGCGAGAGATTTGAACCTGGGCCTCTCAGCAACTAGAACTAGAGAGGTTTAACTACCCACTTGCTCTCCAACTCCTCTACATGGGCAGATTAGTAAATCTTAATCATTATTTGATTAAGACAATCTACATTTTCTTGTTAGCTTCAACAAAACTTACTATTTCCTCTAACAATGAAAAAGAAATTTTAACTTCATAATCCTCAATTAAAACCCCTCTATTGGTTAGCCTCTCTGCAAAGTTGTTTCCTTCCTTTAATATATGTGTAAACCTAATTTCTTCAAACTCTATAGCAAGGACAAATAATAAAAAAAAACTTTATAGCAAGGTCTTGTATTTTCACAATGATTTCTTGTATGTTCCATGGAGCTTTAGGTTTTCTCAAAATTGTATTTATTACCATAAGTGAATCACCTTCCATCCATACTTTTATTTCATTTCATTTGTTTGCATATTTTTAATCATTTCAAAACTATGAATTGCATATTTCATTTGTTTGCATATTACAAGTAATTTTCACTTCTTATTATTTATTTTTCAATAATGGTTCCTTTGGTGGTGCATAAGCATATTACTTGCATAGAAGATGGTTTCTCATCCCTAAAAATTTCCATAAATCAATTCTCTTTAGAGCCCACTAACTCACTTTTAGTGAAGGGAACCACATAGTAGTATTGTAACGACTTGGTAATATGCATGTATCACTTGTTAAAAGAATTTAATGAATTGAGTTCATGCCATTTATTTATATTATTTTAAGAATAATATTGATTTTTTTCTAGAGAACAAGGGGTTACACTAGGGTCTTTTGCCCTAGATAAATCATAGCTTTTTTTTTTTTTTTTAAAGCGTGAGAGTTTACAAACAGACTCAATTTTCATCTCAATTGAGTTGCTATAGCTAGATACCTACATCATTTTATATAAAATATCTAAATTTTTTATTTTCATTTTTTAGATCTTCTTCAATTTTCTGTGTGAAAACAAATATTTTAGAATTTGACATCTTTTTTTCATATTTTTCTATAGCAACCTTCACATTACCAAAACTCTACCTCTATTGTATATGCATTGCATGTTAGTGTAGTAATATTTCAAAAACATCACCCTATCATAGCCACTTTACCAAATCTGGATTGCTAGTTTCCTTCTCAAGCATAAATGCAACCACTAAAATTGTAACAAATAGTTTATATGAAAATAAATTAATGCTATAAAATAAAGCAAATATTACCAATGGAAAAAATAGTTTATATGAAAATAAATTAATGCTATAAAATAAAACAAATATTACCAATGGAAAATATTTAAGTAAATCTTAATCATTATTTGATTCAAACAAATTCTTATTTCCTCTGACCACGAAAAAGAAAATTTAACTTCATAATCCTCAATTAAAACCCCTTTATTGGTTAGCCTATCGACCAAGTTGTTTTCTTCCTTTAGCATATGTGTAAACCTAATTTCTTTAAACTCTATAGCACGGTCTTGATTTCTTGTATGTTCAATGAAATTTTTGCTTTTATCAAAATTGTAGTTATTACTATAATTGAATCACCTTCTATCCATACATTATTTCATTTTATTTGTTTACATATTTTTAATCCTTTCAAAACTACCAAACTACATATTTTATTTGTTTACATATTACAAATAATTTTCAATTCTTATTCCTTATTTTTCAATAATGATTCTTTGGTGGTGGATAGGCACGCTACTTGCATAGAGGATGGTTTCTTACCCCTAGATATTTCCAAAATCAATTCTCTTTAGAGCCCACTTAAAGTTTAAGTGATTGTAACAATTTTTATAATTAATTATGTGGTAGGAAAAAAAATTCCAAATAAATTGCGAAAATACTTCTATGTTTGTGATTATTCTTAAATTATTATTGAATTTGATTTTCATCTGTAGCTATCAATTAAATATTTGTAATGGCAATGTCGCAAGGCAGAATTTCTTAAATGGTCACTAGATGACCACTTTCATGACTTGAATAACCATGAAAAGTTAAATATAAGAAGCTTGGAGGATGGTTTTATTGGTTATGATGTTTTAATAAGGAATAGTTAAAAATTTTTTAGGTTTATTTTAATTTTTTTTTTAGGTTAGGTGGATTGTTAAGTTTTAGGCATTTATTAAGAGTAGATTCAAGTTTAAACTTTGGAGTTAAGCTTTATTAGGAGTAAGATAGTAGATTGTCACGACTTCGTTAAGTGTGCATCAACCCGACAAAGATGATTCTAATTTTGAACCATTGGTGGTCTCCTCACGTGGAGTTGTTAACAACGAGGTGAGGTAGAGGTTATAATGACAACTCCAAGGATTTGAACCTTGGTCTAGTAGTAGAAAATGAAGGGATGTTACTGATTTCCTTATGTAACCAATAAATAAATAGTATTGGTATGAATTGAACTTTAATTTTTTTCAATTAATTATGTAGGAATGAAATAGGCCCTAACATCATCATTAACACATAATGGTATTACATCAACAACCCAAATATATATATATATATATATATATATATATATATATATATATATATATATATATATATATATATATATATATATAATCTTCTTATATACATCCGTCGGGGTTGAACCCGGGTCTCATCATCAATAATATAAGTGGCATCCTTGTCGATAGACCACAACATGACATTATTCATGTATCATTTGGTCATTTGGTAAGATTTGAACTTGGTCTTCTCTTTAAACCATGAAGAATCTAAGTGATTAAACTAATACCATTTAATTATGAATTGAATTTTAATTAATTTAATATTTTTTTAATAATTTCATCCATATTACAACATCACCGTATAATAATATTATAACAACTTAAATATTATACATGTATAATTTAATAAAAACAAATTAATACACTCATTACACCCTGTCCTAATTTGGACTAGGTCTCTCAATAAAAATCTAAAACCATACATACCATTAATGTATCTGCATAGACATTTGATAAAATTAACAATTTGTAAATTTTTTATCTCGATTCTACCTTAAAAAATAAACAAATAAATAACCACATTCCTCGATGACATTAAAAATTACTTTATTAAAATTAAATCAATCAAAAATAAGCTTTTAAGTAAAGGTCTTTTTGACTAGTTCTAATCCTTAACCCCTTCAAATCCCTTCCTCGAAATAAACGACAAAGATTATGCCCTAGATATAAAAATAAAAAATAAATCTTTGACTTAGATTATTCCCCTAGATATAAAAATTAAAAATAAATCTTTGACTTTTTTTTCCTTCATTTTTAATATCATTCAAGGCACTTTTAAGCTAGTCCCATAAATTATATTTACGACCAAATCAAAATTAATGAAATTTAAATCAAGCATAAAAGTTGACGCTGCTAAAAAATACCTGATTAATTTTAAAATAACGCATTCAAAATTTTTTCAATAATAAAAAAAAAATTACATATTTTTTTAATAAAAATATGTTTTTTAAATAAAAAATATGTTTTTTAAATGTTTTATATATACACGTTTTTCTTTAACAAAATAATAAATAACATCGTCAATTATTAAATAATAAAAAAAAGCTTTAATCGTAATTCTTAAATATTAAATTGAAAAAAAGATTACGTTAATTTAATTAAAAAAAAACATTTAAAAAAATCTTTTCATTATTTTTTTAATATGGTTTTTATTGAGGTTATTTTCATCAAAATAATTAAATATTATATTTATTGTAACATATTTTTATCACTTTTTATCATTTATTTTTTTCTTTTAAATATATTTTTCAACTTGAAGCTTTATGTTTCCACAATCAGCTCTTTAACATCATTTTGATTAAGAGATAAAATCTCACTTGGCCATGCAACAAATAATTATTTTTTCAAAATTTTTTTAAAGCCCCTGCTATCCTTAATATTGCAACACAACAAAAAATACTTAATTGTATCCCTCAGATTATTTTATCCGAACAAAACCAAACCCTTTTTAGACTTGTGGATAAAGATGAGGTGAGGAGCATAGTTTTTAGCATGAAATCAAGGAAATCTCTAGGGCCCGATGGTTTTCCAATTGAGTTCTTTAAGGCTTTTTGGGATGTCATAGGAGAGGATTTAACCAAGGCTGTTGAAGAATCTCATTCAAACAAAACTATGCTTTGGGTTCTAAATCATACTTTCCTCACTTTGATTCCTAAAGTGGGACAAGCCACCAACCTTGGAGATTTTTGCTCGATTGCTCTCTACAATGTGACCTACAAGATAATCACTAAGTTGATAGTTGAAAGGCTTAAAAAGATTATGGACAACATAATCTCCCAGGAACAAGGAGGATTTATAGAGGGGCGTCAAATTCTGGATGGAGTTATTCTAGCCTTGGAGGCTATCCATTCTATGCAACATTCTGGTCGAAGAGGCATGTTTATTAAACTAGATATGTCTAAGGATTATGATAAAGTCCCCTGGTAGTTTTTGGATCTAATGCATGAGAAATTTGGCTTCTCTCAGGAGTGGAGACAGTGGATCATGAGTTGTGTCTTGATGTCCTTCTCTATTCTCATCAATGACTCCCCCTCGGCCCCTTTCCATGCTTCTAGGGGTATTAATCAAGGAGATTCTATTTTCCCATTTCTTTTTATTATTCTAGCAGAAGGATTGGGCAGATTCCTTCAAAAAAATAAGCAACAAGGTCTTTGGGAAGGTGTGCAACTAGGTGAGAATATGTTAACTCATTAAATTTGTGGATGATAAAGGTCTCTTTGGGGAGGCCAACATTTGAGAGGCTAGAATGTTGAAAGCCATATTAAAAACCTACATAAATTCTATTGGTCAACAGGTGAATGCGGCCAAATCCAAGGTTGTTTTCTTCAATACGAATAGAAGAATCTAGTATCAAATTCTATCCATTTTGATCTTTGTCTAGGGTATCCTTCTGCTTGATTACCTAGGGATTCCCCTTCATTTTAAGAGCCTAAAGACATCTGATTGGAAGACCTTAATGGATAGAATCACTACTAAAGTTAATCATTGGACTCATCATTGGCTTACTTTGGAGGATGAATGGCTCTCATTCAATCAGTAATCCAAGACATGCATGTTTATAAATTCTCCATCCTAGCCGCCCCTATGAGAGTCCTCAAAGAGTTGGATTCGCTTATGAGAAAAATTTTGTGGGATGGCCCAAGGATGAGTAAGAAGTAGGCTCTTGTTAGTTGGGATAAAATATGTCAGCATAAAGCTTGAGAGAGCCTTGGTTTTTATAAAGCAACTTTAAATAATGAAGCTCTTTCTAGGAAGCTTTATTGGAGATTGATATCCAATAAGGAGGCTTTCTTCAATAGAGTCATCACTAGTAAGTATTTTGGTTCTATTTCTCATCAAGAAGTTGGCCGTATTTCTCTAAGGGGTCCTGGCTCCGTTATTTGGAAGGTCCTCAAAGCTAGTGAACAATTGGTAAAATCTAAATTTTTTTGGAAAGTAGGTACAGGAGACAAAGCTAACTTTTGGAGTGATTCTTGGGACCAAGATCCCCATTAATCTATGAGTTTCCAGATTTGCAGCCCTTGCAACAAAGCCTCGAGGGTAGAGGATGGATAAATATGACTTCATGCATTACTTCCAGGCAAATTATAGATTTCTCTTTCTTTCAATGGAAGAAGTTAGAAGAATGACCTATTATTGGCTCTCTTCATCAAAGGCTTCTTATTGATAATATCCTCAAGTAAAGGTGCCTTACAAAGAAAGAGGAAGAGGATGGGATCGCTTGGGGCCTTGGTACTCTAGGGGTCTTCATTGTTCGTGATGGTTATAATGCTTTGCTCCCTTCTTCGTTGATCCTACAAGATGCCCCATGGAATAGATTTTGGGTGGCTAAGGGCTAGCCTAAAATTAATTTCTTTGCTTTGGAAGTGATGCATAGGAGTTGTCTCACCTATAATAACCTTATGAAGAGAGGTTTTTATGACCCTTTTGACTGCATCATGTGTAATCCTAGGATGAGACACTTGATCATCTACTTTTCTAGTGTACATTTGCAAGAGAGTTGTGGAAAATATGGTTAGACCTCTTTAAGGTTCACCTAAACTTTCAGGTGACTCTTTCTAATATCTAGGAGATTTGGAAACGTAGAAAATTCAAGAATACCTCCATTCAGCTAGGCTGGTCCCTAGGTCCGAGTTTCATTTGGTGGCACATTTGGCTGGAAAGAAATTCTAGAATTTTTAGAGAGGAGTTCAATCCAATGGAGTTGGTTTGGCATACAATTGTTACCAAGATTTTTGAAACTATCAGAGCTCACTTTAGGTACAATAAAACTTTGGTGAATGAGGAGAATCCCAAACCACAGAAGTTGGGACCATGGCAGCCCCCTCCCCCAAATTGGAAAAATATTAATTCTAATGGTGTAGCTAAGGATAACCCGAAGGCTGCAGGCATTGGTTTTCTCAAAAGAGATTTCAAGGGAATATCTTCCATTAGGAGCTAGAGGGTCTTGGAAGGGCTACTAACAATGAAGCTGAAGAACTGGATATCAAACAAGGTTCTCTTAATGCTTGGGAGAATGAGGTTAGAAAGATCATAGTTAGGTTTGAATCACAAATTATGGTGGGGATTTTAGATGCTATTAGAAATTTCAGATCAAAGGCTTGGAGGATAAGAAACATTTTGAGCCAAATGAAGTCCATTTGGAAACAATTAAAGGATGTCATCATGATCTATGTTGATAGAAAAAATAATGCAACGACTATTTTTTGGCTAAACATGATAGTGAAAGTCCGGTTGGATACATGCTGAATTCTAATCAAGATAGGAACACTCCTTAATGGCTGGAGATGAATCAAATGGTTCTTAATTTGGCTAGTAAAGACTTAGGTAAGGATGAGGATAGGTCTAGGGTCCACTGAGCCTTGTAGATCAATGGAGAATGAACAATTATTTGTTGGGTTTTTATTACCACTTGCAGCACTCTGTGGCCCTTTTTGGAATAGCACTGGTAGTGTTCGTAGGACTATCAAGCCTGCTAGATTACTTAGGATCAGTGGAAAGCATAAATGTGACCAGGTTAAAAGTTTATGCTCTTTAGATGGTACTCAAATTTTTGTTATTTTTGGAGATGTTAATTTGAGTTTTATTTGGATTTTAGGGCTTGCCAAAAGTAGCAAACCTATGATTGTAATTTTTTTTGATAAGTAACATATTATATACAAAGAGGGGTTTTTTAAAGGGACCCAAAACCTTATTACATTAAATGACGTAGCATTGTCATGCCAGGAAATGCTAGAAAACTAAACCAGAACTGAATACCCAGACAAAAACAAGGATCCGGGATCCCAGACAGTCCCTTACAATAAACTATCCCAAGGATAGGGTAGAAAGCCATAGAGAACCGCCTGCAAAAACCCAATCCTGCACACAATATGTAAAAAATAGGTGTAAACCCCATCACTGATCCCAAATTGTCAGAGCCCGTCACAAAATCAGAACAACAAAAATCTTGGGAAGGGGGACACCACAGAAAATGGGATGGCCTTGCTACTTCTTGTCTTCGTCAGACCCAGATCCCAGTCTGCGATGGAGCTCCTTGAACACGTGCACAAAGGATAAAGCAGCATTGGTTGTGAAGGTCATGGATTTAATCGCCTTGTCCAGGAGGAGCTTGATAGGGAAGGACTCTAGCTCATCCTCAGAGTTAGAGATGATCTCAAGGGTTCCCTTCCTTTCCAGCTTCGGTCTCTTGAGCCTCTCTAAAGATTTGCTACCGCTGGGAGAGCTGGGACCACCAGGGATGGACCCGCTCAGGGCACTGGGACCGCCAGGGGACTTATCCAACACTCGCCACTTCTTGGTGGGGTTGCACTTCTTGGGGGTAGGTGTTTTATCAGGAACACTAGGGCTACCCTCCCTTTCTTTGGGTTCAATGTTGGAGGAGGCCGAGGAATCAGGAGGAGGATTTGTTGAGGTGGGGGGAATGTCCTGGATAGGAGGCTAGTTGGCCAGCGCATGGCAATAGAGGACAACCATGAGGTCCTTATGGATGGGCTTGAGGTGGGATTTCTGGGCCTTCTCAAAAGTGAAGGTGAGTGAGTACAACAAATACCTAAGGGTGCACAACTAGCTGGCATCGCGAAGGTGATTGACAAAGCTAAGGTGAAAGCTCCAGAGCTTTATATTTGGGTCATCACAGGTTATGAACTGCATAATTGGAACTATGGCCTCATTAAAGGGTTTGGGAAATTGATACCTGAAGAGGGCTGCCTTGTCCCAACCATAAGCTTTGCCCTAGTCAGGAAAGTGCACGAGTTCCTCCTCCCAATTGTACCTGTCACATCGTTTGTACTTTGCTTTATCCTCATGGTAAATCCCTATAACCTCGAACATAAGCTCCTTACTGACACAAAAGTGGGCACCCTTGACCACCACCTCACCGTTGTTCAAGGTGTCAAGAAAGATCTAGGCGATTTCATTGTCAGGGCCCACGAATTTGTGAAGGAAGGGGGTGAGGGATTTGACCTCCATGAAAACCTAAGTAGATTCGCTTAGATTCAGGGTGGTAGGCTCAACATAAATAGAATTCATGGTGGGGGAAAGAGTGGACGACACCTAAATGCAGCTGGGGGTACAAGTGTAGAGTGGTAGCCACACTTTCAAAAGATATCCCTGGAGGGGATGGAGGCGGGGAAATGAGCCGAGATCATTCTAAACAGAAGATATAGGCTTGAGGGAAGCCGAAGGGGCACAAAAATGCTGCATGTGTCAAGAATCTGGAACACAAAAGGTGGAAGACATGCTTGAAAGGTGGTAGTGAAGGGGAGAAGGGTGACGGGCACATGAATTAATGGGAAAATGGCAGTGGAAAACGAGTCTCTCGGGATGCGAATGATGAGGTGGCACTCTAAGCAGGGGTCAAGTAGATGACAGACACGGGGCAACTGCCTTATCATGATGATGGATGGATAAGGTGAGGATGTCGTGATGAGCGAACTGAGTTGGCATGGGGGAAAAATTAGGAGAAGTGTCGAGGCCCACATGGGTAAAGTGGGACTTGCTCGAACCCGATTGGATGCTGAGATGGCCGCTGTAGATAGGCCTATCATAAAAGACAACATTGGGAAGCTTAGAGCTGAGGTACATGACCTACGTGGATTCAGAGTGGGGCTTGGGGTTCCAGGTCAACAGGGCCCTGAGAGTGTCACCTCTAAACTTCTATACAAGCATCATGACTAGGGGATTGATCTTGGGAAGCTGCAACTAACAAATCATCGGGAAAGTCATCCCTCTAGATTCGAAGGCTTGTCGACGAGGCCACTGAGTTGGCCATGAAGTCCGCCAACTTGTTACCTTCCCTATAGACATTGCAGATGGTTATCTGAGGGAATCCCTAAAGGATGATTCGAGCCTCTTGAATGATGTTGGATATTCTCCACGATAGTTCCCCGTGCTTTGTCATGAAGTTGATGATGTTTAAGGAGTATCCCTCGATGATCACCTTTCTGGGGTCTTCCTAGAGGACGATCAGCTCGTGGGGGAGCACCAATGCTTCAACGAAGTATTTAGTTTGGAAGCTAAGGAATTATGCATAGGAGAGAATCAGATTCCCCTATGGTCATGAATAACCCTGCCAGCACCTGAGGGATCGGGATTGCCTTTGGAAGCTCCATAAAAGTTTAGCTTGATCCACCCGGGAGGGGGGGTCGTCCACCTGATTAAGGCTCTAGGGGAGGGGGAAGGGTGGGGGTCAGGGGGAAGCACCTAGACTCCAAGGGATTCGATGAGGGTAAGCTCACTCGAATTTAGGGGAGAGTAGGACGAGGAGAGGATGCGAGAGTTCTATGATGCGTAGGCGAGTGCTTTGACTACCACCACCAGGGGGTCCCTGGGTGGGGAAGAGAAGGCTCTGTTATTGCACTCAAGCTAAAGCTACTAGAGCAAGTGAGGTAGGCAAAATGCCCAAAGGGAGCGGAGGGTGGGGTGGGAAAAGGGATTGGGCCATTGGATGAAGAGGTCGGGGATGGATCTGGGAGGGGTCCATTGGATGGAGAAGTGGTGGAGGAGGTGGCCTACAGCCGTAGAGGAGAAAGGATAACTTAGGAAGAGTTTATTGGTCACTTCACAGTCAGAGCAACAAAGGTAGCACCGGTTTGGGATCGAGAATCCTCTCTTGGCCAAATTTTCAATGGTGAGGATCTTGTTCTAGATGGCAGTCCAAGCTAAGAAACTAATCTTGGGGATTAACATTTTGGCCCACACTTGCTTGACTAGGAAGTGGGTCTCTTAGGATCCCTTTTGAGGGCATAGGTGGATTTGATCGAGAAGGATCCACTACTAGTGTCGTGCCAGACACACCTATCCTCTCCCCCTCCTAAAGGGATGATAATTATGCTGAAAAGGGCTAAGAGGTTGGCTGCATAGAGGGGGAATAAGACATCTTCTATGAGGCCCCAACCTTGCCTACCCTGGATCTTGATCATATAGTCGACGACCTTGGATCCTTTGGAGACCTCCAACTAGGGTTTGAGGGCCAGGAGGTCTCTATCTTCTCTTAGGGCCTCGTATCGGATCCACTTGTCATCCTAGAAATCAATCCTGGTCCCGTCGCCTAGGATCCACCTGGCCCGTTTTTGGATGAGGTATTTTTTGGGTCAAGAACTTCCAAAAGGCAGACCCATCATGATACTGATGGTCGCTGAGGAAGGGGTGCTGTTGGAGGTATTTTCTTCTTACAATGTTGACCCACTTAGCTGAGAAGTTGGTGAACACTTTCCAGGCATACTTGTCCATAAGGGCCGTGTTCATTAGGGATACCCTCCAAAGGCCGATCTCGCATTCATTCTTGGGCCGACAGACAAGGGGCCACAAGACCAGGGGAATCATTTTCTTCTCTTCACTCCCAGACCACAAAAACACTTTTGGATCTGCTCGATGCGAGCACTGATCAAAGCTGAGATTCTAAAAATAGACATGAAATACACCAAGATGCTTTGGAGGCAAGCAGATGTGAGGGTGGTCTTGCCCGCTTGGGAGAGGAGGTGCCCTTTCCAAGAGGCTAACTTTTTTTGAATTCGCTCAACTAGGTTGCTCCACAGGGCCTTGAAAGGGAAGCCCACGAACATGGGAAGCCCAAGATAGGTGGTGGAGAGGGTGTTCGGGGTGCAGCCCAAAATCTGGGCTATCTTAACTTGCCTCGCTAGGGGAGTGTGGTTGAAGTAAATTTTGCTTTTTTAGGAGGTTTATCTTCTACCCAACCACATTCTCATACAGGTTGAGAATATTTTTGATGACTTTAGCTTGAGCCATCGAGGTGACGGTGGCTAAGATAGTGTCGTCCACAAATTGCTGATGGGACACCGGGACCAAGCTTGAAGCTGGTCTAATCCCTGAGATGAGCCCGTTTTTGGTTGCACTTGAAATGGTGCACCCTAAGGATTTGGCCATGATGATGAACAAGATCAGGGATAGAGGGTCGCCCTACCGTAGTCCTTTGGCATTGGGGAAGAAACCAACCAGGGAACCATTGACCAAGAAAAAAACCACAAGGATGATACACAACGCTTGATGAGATCGACCCAGGAGGGGTGGAAACCAAATTTGAGTAGGACGTTGGCGAGGAACTCCCAGCTGACCCTATCGAAGGTTTTTTTCATGTCTAGCTTGAGAAGGAACGCTGGTTTCTTGGCAAGGGATGCAGAGTGCAAGACCTCATGGATGATGATGATCCTATCTGTGATGACTCTCCCTTTGACAAATATCCCCTGGCAGGGGTCAATGATTAGGGGGAGGATGTCCTTAAGTCTAGTCACAAGGGCCTTGGTGAAAATTTTGTAAAGGATATTGCACAGGCTTATGGGGCAGAAGTTGGATAGGGATTTGGCCACCTAGATTTTGGGGATCAAGGCAATGAATGTGGTATTGATACCTCTGGGAATAGAGTCAACAAACTGGAGGTCTCTGACAACAACACACACTTATTGGCCCACCAGATCCCATAAAGCCTAGAAGAATCAGGGAGGGAAGCCGTCTAGGCCCAGGGCATCATCTGCTTTCATGGAGAACATAGCTGCTCTAATTTCCCTATCAAAAAGAGGGCTGAGGAGCACCTCATTGGTTTTTGGGGAGATGGTGGGGGGAATGTGCTCGAGGAGAGTCTCAACTGCTTGTGGGGATGGCTAGGATGCAGTGCCAAGACCCTCTTAGACCTACTGTCGTTACAAATGAGCTCTGGGATTCTATTGGTGCTTCTATTTCTGAGAGTGGAAGTGTGAAAAAATTTGGTGTTGGCATTACCATATTTGAGCCAAAGGGCCCTCAAATTCTTCCTCCAAAAGGTCTCCTCCCTTGCTAGTACATTATGGTATTCAACTAGGACTCTACATTCCTCCTCCCTGGACCCTGGATCCTGATAGTCTTCTTGGAATCTGTGCTCTAGGTATTCCAAATTTTTCTTCAAAATCCCCTTACTCTCGAAGATATTATCGAAAACCTCTTTGTTCCAGATATTAAGGTTATTCTTGAGGGACCTTAGCTTCTGATAAACTTGCCTAGTGAGGGGTCCTTTGGCGGCTTGGTTCCACCATCTGCCCACCTGCTCCTTAAAGTCGAGATGGTGGAACCACATGGACTAGAACTGGAAGGGATGTTTGTGATGAGGGCACCTGTCAGCTTTAAAGAGGAGGGGGCTGTGATCCGATCCTATTTTGGAAAGGGCCATGAGGGTTGAGTCTGCAAATAGGGGGATGGCTTCCCTGGATAGGAACACTCTGTCTAGCCTAATTTCGATGAGGTTGGCCCTTGCTCTTTAGTTACTCTAAGTGAATTTGGCTCCCTTTATATGGATATCCATGAGCTCATTGACATTGGTGAAAGCCCCAAAATCGACCATACTTTTGGTGTTCAAGGCGGTTCCCCCACACTTGTTGAGGGGAAGAGGGGGTTTTTGAAGTCACTGCCAAGATCTAGGGAAGGGGTGTGAACATCTCCCACATGAGGCTGATTTCATCCCATAGGGAGGCCCTTTCAATCGGGTTGTTGGGGTATAGATGTTGGAAAGGATCCAGGTCTTCCCAATCACTAGGCAGTGGAACATGATATTGATTATTCTGGGAGAGGATGAGATCAATCTCTCTTCGACAGTTTCTGGGTCCCATAGGCACATTAGACCCCTGGTGGAGCCTAGGGCTGGGGTGAAGAGAGAGTCACCATTGCTCTAGATTACCTTGGCTACTTTGGGAGAGGACATATCATTGAGATTGATTTCTTGGAGAATAAGGATAGTCAGTTTATGATCCCTGCAGAGCTGGGCTATGGTGCGCCTCTTGGGGGTTCCATTAAGCCCTCTTATGTTATAGGTGATGATCTTCATCTGAAACCCTTGGGGGATATTTTGCCTCCCTTCCCCTGCTAGGCAAGAGGTTTGGATCTCAAGGGTTCTTCTTTCAGGAGGTTAAGGGAATTGGACATGAGAGTCGACTAGAGGCTACTAGCAAATTCATCCTCCGCTTGTTTTCTTCTCTGTTCACCTAGCATGGGCCACCCTCTTTTCTTCTTACTGCCAAAGTCTATTGTAATTTTTTTGCTACGAGTTCGTTTGGGACTAAGTCCTTCTAGGGCCAACTGGGAGAAGGTTGGACTGCCTTCATCGTCATCCTCAGACATATTTGAGTTGACTTCTAAAAAAGCTTGAGAAGAGAGGGGAATGGTCAGGGGGACAAGGGAATGGGGGCACCGTAGGAGGAGGGAGGGGGCTTGAGGGGAGGGGGAGATGAGGGATGCTTTAGGAGGCTTTTTGAGGTTGGATTTGGGTCGCCCATGTCTGAGGTATGGGGAGGAAAATATTCATTTAGGGAACCCATCGGGGAAGAGGGGGTATCGACTAGCCCTTTGGACTAATGGGGAGGTTACTCGAGATGCTTTAGGTCTATTGTTGAAACTCCAGGGTTGGTGTCAGGGTGGGTGCATAATTGTTTGTGGTCATCTATCGAGATGGGGTCCGCCTTCTGTTTCCATTTATTAGTAGGTTTAGGAACCTTCCCACGCCACGCCTGGGCTGGAGGTCTACACTCATTTTGGGGGGGCTACAGGGGGGAAACCTGTCATAGGATGGAGCCTTCAAATGGGTATCATCAGGTGCTGATGCTTTTGACTTATTATTGAGGGGGCACTGATTGAGAAGATGCCCTTGCATGTTGCAATGGGTGCAAAAGGCTATCTTATTTTTGCATTCCAGGATTTTGTGCCAATAGTAGGATCCAGATGAAAGAGTTACTGAGAAAGGAAGCTCAGATTTGAGGTTCACATTAACACAAATCCTGACATGGACAATTCAGGATCTAGATTTGGTCACAGAGTCAAAATCCACGAGCTCCCCTATGGACTGTACGATGAGTTTGAGCACATCCTCTTTCTAGAGGTCGAAGGGGAGATCTGGAAGTCTGACCCAGATCATGGCATAGTTTATGCTCTGGGTGTTGGGGTTGAAATTAGTGGCCCAATGTCTGAGGAAGAGGCTCCTACACCCCAAAAACTAGGGTTCACCCATGAGAATCATGTTGGTGTCTTCCCTGTTGTTGATCTTGATGAGGAAAAATCCCTTTGACAAGGCAATGATCTGCATGTTCCCTATGGTTTTCCATTTGGTGAAAGCCCAGCGGTGGATGGTTTCCATGTCTGGTCGGCCCCTAATGAATTTATCGACCAGGGAGAAGGAGTCCCCTAACACAAAGGATGAGAAAACATCATCCTTGATGGAAATATGCGTCCCTTCCAAGGATAACCTCGAGGACGAGGGGTGGGGACGACTGGTCTCTCCCACCAAGATCTGAACGAACGAGGGTTTGCTGGACCCCCCAAGGAAGAATCCTCAACAACTTTAGTAGGTGGTTCTTTGTCTGGAGAATCATAATGCTCATTTCTAGAGGACCCCCAGGTGTGCCCTTGCTGCTTGCCTTAGGGCCCGGGCCCCTAGACGCCTGTCGAGATCCGATGCCATGGATTCCAAAACCCCCATTGATGGTTTCTTGTCCCGATCCCGCTCTTGGTCCCACCTCTATTCCTGATCCCACTCCTGCTCCCACCATATACCTGTTTCAAAAGATTCTCGCAATCCCTATGATTGTAATGTGATTCTTGTTCTATCAATAAAATTTATTTACCTTTTCAAAAAAAATCCCACTTGGCCATTTGTCTTCTAAATTTTGAATTTTATCGAAACGAAGATCAACACCACAATTCGCTAATTTATCTACTACCCTTTCTCTATAAATATGTTCACACTTCTAAGAGATTGTCTCTAGTAATATATGATGAACATCAACAATAATATTATATTTTATCTAGTCTCCACATTCATTTTTTACTAATAGCATTGATGATAATTTGTGAGTACCCCTCAATTGAAATATATTTCCATCCTTTTTCTACTACAATTTTAACCCCTATAAGAAGTGTCCTATCCTTTGTATAGTTGTTAGTTGAAGTTCCATATTATTTTTAATAAATGAGAAGAATTTTGCCTTCATTATTTCTAAAACACCACCTCCACCAACTTTTCCTGGATTTCCTTTAGAAGCACCATCAAAAATAATTTTGATAAACCCAAATTTTGAGCATTTCCATTTCATTTCCATTTTACCATATATCAAAGTAGATATTTTGTTTTAATTCCATTGTCACAAATGACTCTTCCATGTATGTTCAAATCCTATAGCCAAATTATCAACACCTATTTTTTTGCAATTGAGACTTCCCATGATGAGCACCTTATTTTTAAACATTCTACAAGATAGGTAATAATACGGTTCCAAAATTTGGCATTCTTTTGAGATTTTTTTTAAATGTTTGTCAGTCCTTTCAAGCCATAAATTCCAACAAATAATGACAAGGCCAATCCTACAAAGAATACATAATGCTTTAGCTTTGAAATAATTAATTAAACATTTCATCAACTTTTTCAATGTTGATGGAGCTACCCAATATAATTTTATATTTGTTAAAAAATAACCCCAAATGATGTGAGCAAACGAACAACGAAAAAGTAAATGGTCTAATTTTTCTAAATCCTTCTCACAAAAGGCACATCTAAAGGGTCCAAAATATCCTCTTCTTTATAGATTCTCTCTTGTAAGAATCTTACTTTTAATTGCTAACCAAAGGAATGTTGAGGCCTTAGGGAGAGCCTCTAACGACCAAACATTCTTCCAGGCCTTTTCAACCGTGACTAACATATCACTCTTCAATAAATCCTAAAAAAAAATTGAAAGAAAATTGTAGGAAATCCATCGAGGCCGGTGCCTTGTTAGGATGGAAAGAGAAAACTACTTCATGGAGCTCCTCCATAGATATATTCTTCATCAAGCTTTCATTTTGTCCTTGAGTGATAATTGATGGAATATTTTACAAATTTTTTTCTTGTGCCTCTTTATCTTGCCTAGAATTTGATAAAATAATTTTTGAATAATCTATTGCTTCCTTCCTTATATCTTCTTTGTCCTTAATATTTCTTCCATCTGGAGTTAAATTTTTTTTGATATGAAAAACATAAAAATTTGTTTTTGTTGTAGCATGAAAAAATTATGAATCTCTATCTCCTTATTTAAGCCATTTCTCTCAAGATTTTTGGAACCAATATGACTTCTCCTTTTTCAACGCATTATGATTATAGAAAGTAATTGTTTTTTTTCACATAAGAATCCTGATCCAATGTATTAATTTATAATATATCTTGTAATTTTTTGAGCTTGGATTCAATTTCTTTCTTTTCTTTATAAATGTTACCAAAATATTTCGCATTCAAAATCTTTATTTGTTCCTTTAAATATTTCAACTTTTAAACAAACCCGTACATACATGATCCTTCAAATTTTGATTCATCCCACCATAACATAACCATCTGAAAAAATTAGGGTCTTGGAGCCACATAAGTGGAAGAAAATGGCTTTGGATGACCATTATTAGGTAACTCACAAGTCAAAAGAATGGGTTTGTGATCTGATCTTGCTTATAATAAAATATATGAAGAGATTGTATACTTTGTTTGTAACTATTTATTGGATAACAATAATCTATCCAATCTTTCTACTATATGATTTTACCTAATGTGTCTATTATCCCATGTATATTGAAAACTTGAGGGACTATCATCCAAAGGTTATTTGAATTGACAAATGAAGTAAAATATTGCATTGTTTTAGATCATCCCATCCTTCTTTTTCAAAGGAGATTGAACATTGTAAAATCACCCCCAAGAATCCATAGATCATAATGATTCATCATTGTATTTGAAAAAAATATGCTAAGGTCCTTCCAACATCTTTCACGATGAGTAACTATAGTTGGAGCATATACATTTATAACCTCAACTTTGATGTTTTTCTCTTTCATGCAAAATAATATAGCAACCCAAATAATTTTTTCTTCTAATTATTGCTCATTCCATTTGCATTTATTCCATATTATTGCAATATTGCCTAAAGCTCCTATAGAAGAAATTGCTAAACAATCACCCATCTTCCAAATCTTCTTAAAAGTATCCTTACATTCCTCACTACTTAATTTTGTTTATTGTATTAAAATAAACTCGATACTATAACAATCTATTAATTTCTTAATAACTCTTTTTTTAAGTGTTTTACTCATACACTTAATATTCCATGATATCATTTTCATCAATACTTTTGTTTTAGTGGGCTTAGCCCAACTTTTTTTCAATGAGTTTACATAGGTTTTGATGAGGGGTCTCGGTCCCCTCATACTGAGTGGGGTTTAAAATTTGGACCTCTTAACGAGGAGGAAAAAAACCTTACTATTGCTTAGCCCCACTTCTTGTTAACACCTATAATATTTTTATTTGGCTTCCTAGATCAATATCCTTTTGAGTTTATTTTTATCTTTGTTCCCGCTTTGATGGCCTTCCTCTCCTTTCATTCCTGCCAACACTCTCATCTTCATCAATCTCTTCTATTTTTTCATATAGTTCATAATGAGACTTATCTTCTAAATATTTATGTTGCCCTAAAAATTCAAAAGTGCAAGGAATAGCCTCATTAGAATTTTCTTCTTTATGTTTCCTTAAAAACTCTAAATTGCATAGATGATCCTCCATAATCATTACTTTCTTATGTTGGTCTAGAAACTTTTATAATAATAAATTATATCCTAAGTTGTTACTAGGATAATCTGTGTGGTTGAGATTAGCTCAATTGGTTATGATCCAATGGATCAGATTGTATGCCTTTGCTATTTAAGCAAGGTTCATTTCATTTAATAATATCAAGTATTTCACTTTTCTAACATGGTATCAGAGCGGGCCTTCCCTGCCCTATGAGCCTGAGGAGCTTTTCCTCATGGGGGGATTTCCCTCATGCACCCCCCCCCCTTCATTTTTCCCCTCCCCATTATTTTTTCTTTTTCTCCCCATTTATTTTTTATTTTTTTTTACCGAGGGAGTATGCTCTCCATCTCTTGATGGATAAGAATCCATATGGTTTAAATTTTTTAAAATTTGGGAGGTTATTTTAGTTTTTAGGATTCACAAAATGGTTTAAAATCTTTTGGTGAAGCAATCGAGTTCTGTTTCAAATGTTGTCGAGTGCATGGTGGGCTTTGTTCTGATTTTTTTTCATCGAGTTTTTGCTATGATTAAAGTCGAGTTTTGTTTCAAATGTTGTCGAGTGCATGGTGGGCTTTGTTCTGATTTTTTTTCATCGAGTTTTTGCTATGATTAAAGGGTGAAATATTATCGTGCACTCTCTATTTTTTGATTCCAAAACTGGATCAAATTTTGGGAGAGGCTCGATCTGAACATTTCTAAGATTGGCTCTGCAAGGGAGACTTTGGAGCCGCAACATCCAGTTAAAAGCCTTAGAGCAACATCTAGTCAGAAGCTTTGGAGCAGTAATGTAAACACTTTGAGCATAACCGTGTAAATGCCTTGGAGAAGCATCCACTCAAAAATCATGGAGCAGGTTATGTAATAACATGTTCGTGCTTTGGAGCAGCAACCCTTAAAAAGATAGAACGTGTAAATTTTTACAACAATATTTTGTGTGTTACTAGCAGAATATAAGGCATTTTTGCATGTTTCGAACATAAGTTATATCATTGACACCTTTGGTGAGGAGATGCATATATGATGTACTACAAATATTCTACATATTTTGGGAACGACTCTCATCAACTGCCACAAAGAAATTCGTTTGATTTTTCACTACTGCGTGAAAGAAAGTGATACATTGGTAACTTTGATTTTGGTGCAATGTTGTTTTTTTATTGTGATGTTGTCTTCGATGGAAATAAACTCAATGGCGTAATTTTGAATGTTGTTGTCAGGTTGAGTGACTGGATGCATATTATTTTTAAGCAGTGGAAAATGTTATTGTGCATGATGAATTTTTGGTGATAACATTCAGCAGTCGATGTCACTTAGCACAGATGTCCGCAATGCAACTGGTGCTTCTATAAGGTAGCTTCAACTCCAGCCTTGTTGCCCCAGATAGAACTAAAAAAAATTTGTGATCTGGTGTTGCTGCGTCATAGCACCATGTGATTTTTGCTCAACAAAAGGAATAACAAGAAATTTGGAGGTGGTGATCGTTCAGGCTGGGGATCTGTTTTAAAATTAATTTAAGAGTGGTGATGATTTTTATCTTATAGGAGGCAATGCATAAATTTTTTTTTTCTCCCACCAAAAATGGGATGCAACTGAAGTGGCGCTACTCTGCTGCTAGCCACATTCTATCGAATAGTGTCGGATATTGGTGCCCAAGAAGAGATCTAATTTCAGCGACATTTACAGACGAAAAATCAGTGGCGACATCGTGGAGTCAATTACTAGCAGATTTGTAGATATGAGAGCACAACGAGATTCTTTTCCAAGATGCCAGATGCTAATTTTGTGGAGGACAGATTGCTATTTGATGGAATACTGGTTCACCAGTGTGCTAATATTTTTTTCTGATTAGAGATACTGTTATTTTTTTTCCTACGACAGTGCAATTGTTGGTGTCCGTTACTTTCACCTCATAAATATCAATGTGTGCTTTGGGTGATGTCTCTTTTTTAAGATCAATGTTCAATAGCTCTAAAAATCAAGTACAATACTGAACGACTACGGGTTTACAACAGGCCTGTGACGGTTCGTGACGTACGGGTAATTTTTTTAATGTTTGTTCGTTCTTGTTTTCCATCCATCCTATGGTGAGTGTTGCCACCGTAGTCAAGTTGGAGGCCCATGTGATATAATTAATTAAACAAACCAAAGAGAGTTGCAGCTTGGGGGCCTCCAACACCATGTTACCATCAATGATATTTTTATTAAATTAAAGATCATCATAGCATAGTGGGGTATTTTTTTATAGGCCATGTATTCCTTTTTCTAAAAGGGTAGTCATATTTATCCCACAATTAATGTTTTTAAAAAGGGTAGGGTCCACGTAACTTTGATTGAAAAACCTTTTTTTTATAAGCACTAATTTTTATTCCATTTTTTTTTGGAATATTTTATTGTGAGGAAAAGAAGAAGATTATTGTTTTCCTGCAAGATGTAGGCCTCATTGAAACCCCAATATAAGGGTATTTATAGTCGTCGAAAAAGTTTTTCCGTGCCGGACACAATGCTGGTGTCCTTTTTTAGTTTTAGGAC
This sequence comes from Wollemia nobilis, assembly GCA_028583015.1. Classification (NCBI taxonomy): domain Eukaryota; kingdom Viridiplantae; phylum Streptophyta; class Pinopsida; order Araucariales; family Araucariaceae; genus Wollemia; species Wollemia nobilis. The sequence continues at coordinate 4,955,976 of JAQPPZ010016858.1, read as the reverse complement.
TATTTTTCAAAATTTTTTATGGCTCGAATATTATTGTATCATGTAGTGTATTCTCGATTGAACCCGACACTCCCAAATATTTGTTATGTGATCCTAGTATCTAGTCATCTCCTCTATATCACCTAGTGGTTGCAGTGATTGGTTACCCATGCATTTCGATAGGATGAGGAGGTCACCATAAGGACACGTTCATAGCTACCTTGGTGCTTCACTCATATTCCCTTATTTTTTGTTGTTTATCCACAAGTTTTGGACCTTGTTATCAGCCCATTGTGTTCATATAGGTGGTAACCACTACTTATGCTTGTGGAGTCAATTTTGACTTCCCTTGCGATCCTTGTGGTTCTTTCCACACTATCTTCACACTCTTTTTTTGTGTGTGAGACACTTTGGTTTCATGAGGTTTTTTTGAGTGACCTTTTTTCATGGTTCATGACCTTGATATGTGTCACAAGCACCAATTTGGGAGTGAGTATCTTTCAGTTCGGCGAAGAGGCTACTCTACTTTTCTAAGACATCTGAGGGATTCTTTATAGGCTTATTGATGTTGTCCTTAAGGGGGGTTGAGAATCTTCCTTCATCCTCCATGCACATATTCCTCCTCTTCCTCCTTCTTCTTCTATTATCGCAGGTGGTTTTCTCCATTGTGGTATTTTTTCTTCATTTCTTTAGCAGACTTTTTTATGCATCTATTGTAAATGAGTACCTTATTAGGCCTTGTTTTTGGGACTCATACTTGTGGATATACCACTTCTTTTTGTTGTGTTGTTTTTCACTACCTCCTAGTATGACTAAAGGATGGGTGTTAGTATCTCCTAGTACCACTTGAGGTGGGTGTTAGAATAATAAATTATATCCTAAGTTGTTACTAGGATAATTTGTGTGGCTGATATTAGCTTAGTTGGTTATGATCCAATGGATGAGATTGTATGCCTTCGTTATTTAAGTAAGACTCATTTCATTCAATAATATCAAGTATTTCACTTTTCTAATAGAAACCCTAGATTTTATTGGATATCCTCCATAAGATTTTATTTATTGTACTACTCCTAAAACCCTAAAGTGTAAGGAATACACTCCATACTACTTTTATTTTTATTGTAAGAAGAATAACTTATGCTACTTGAGGAGAATAAAGGTGATTTACCTAGATTAAACTTCACCTCCTTCACCTTATTTGCTGTAAAATTTGCCTCCCCATATTCCTTTACTTTAAAATTTGCCTTCCCCTCTTCCTTCGCATCTTTAGCTCCTTCTATATTTGAGCTTGCACATTGTACTTCCTCATCCCTCATATCATTTTTTTTCTAATGGTTGATTTACGTGAATTGCAATGAACTTTGCCATCTAATGATGTAGAGAGGTTTTCTAGATACTTTCTTAGGAGTGTAATATCCTTGATTTGACCTTGCTTCTCTTGTGCATGATCTTCTTGTTTCAAATTGAATCTACCCTCATGCCCAAAAATTTCTCTCTTCTTTCATCATATTCACTTTGCATTTTCTTACCATGTGCTTAGTTTCATGACATTTATGACATCAGAATGTGGTATTTTCATAATTGACTTGTTGATCCTATTCTCTTGATTCAAATTTAATCCTAATCGATCGTAGTAAAGGTTTTAAAATATCTATGGCAACATATATTTGAGTGTATACAACATGTCTTCTCTCCTTAGTAATTGGTACCTCTTCAATGAATTCACCTAGAGTATTACCAATATTCTTCAAAGCCTCCTTATTGATGAGTTGATAAGGAAGTCCAAAAAGCCTAATCCATACTGAAATCCTTTTAATAGTTTCTATGTCCATATAAAAATTCTCACTCGAAGGTCTTAAATATAATGCATATTTATACCTAAAACACAATCCTCCATCCATTATTTATCCCTTATTTCTAAATTGGAGAAAATAATAAGAAAAAATCCTTTTGGAAGAAAAGTCATGGAGTAATTTGAACTCAATCCCCACTTCCACTTGATCCAATTTTGAATATTAGAAAAACTTGCCTAGTATCCATGAAAATTATATATTAACCCTCTAGTTTTAAGAATTATTATATCATGCTCAATCATCTCATCCTTGATAATCACTTCTAGTGTAGAATCTTCTACTTGAATAGGGTTTGCCATAAATTCACTCTTCCTCTTATTGCTAGCAAGGGCATCCATACTTCCAACTTGGCCATTCATACTTTCAGTATGCCATAAATTTAATCTTCCTCTTATTGCTAGCAAGGGTATCCATACTTCCAACTTGGCCACTGGCTCGCACTTGCTCATGGATCTTAATTATGACATTTAATTTGTAAAAAAATCTTCTCATTTTTTGACTACATATTTTTTTAATTTTTATATTATTATCAATATAAATTTATAAATCCAATATATTTCTTAAAAATCCACACTTTACCCTAACATTTTGGAGGGTCGGAAGACCTGTTGACTTCGTATTTACCCAACAAGCTAAGAATTATAAAAATCCCCTATGCAAAAATAAAATAAGTAAACAATTAAATATATCGTCTATATATTTTATTTTTAAAAATTCCATTCGACATGTCCTTAGTTTTGTGCAAATAGTTATATTTTTCTACTAGATTTATATTTTTTTAGGGAAGCTTTTGGTGTTATTGGGACATGCACTTTTTATTTGAAAAGGAAAATAATAATTTGGTTAAAATTGTTTGACTCAGCCATACAACCCAAAATTTAATTCTAATTTTTTCCTTTTTAAATTTTGCTGATCCTAAACAGTGAAATAATTTTTTTTTTTATAAAATTATTAATAATTATGGGTGTCATCTTGAGCTTATTATTCCTAAGTTGAGTGAAATTATGAATCGACAAATCCAGGGCAATTTTTTTGAAAAATAAACAATATTTTAGAAGCCATATTTTTGCATGTAGTTGTCCAATTCAAATGATTCTTGTGCCATTTTGTGAGAATTTTGAAAATATTTGAAATGAGTGGTCATTTGAAAGAATCCAACTAGTATTTATGGAGATATCACCATATGAAGACAATCATTCGAAACTAGGGCAACATTATGACATTTTTTTAAAAAATATCTCATCTTTTAGGAGCCATATCTTTGCAAAGGGTTATCTGATTGAACTGATTATTGGATCAATTAGTGCAAAATTTGAAGATATTTAAAATAAGTGGCTATATGAAGGATTTAAATCAATATTGAGAGGGATACAACCCTATGAAGTCGGTCATTCGGAACAAGGGTAGTGACAATTTTTTAAGTCACAAAAACAAAATTACAGATATCTATCAGCTAGGGTTTAGATGATAGGAGGAACAATGGATGGCTAGGGTTTCAGTGAGGTAAGATATTCTATCTAGGCATATAATTTTTTAGCTAATTTTATTTTTCCCCTTCTTTATCTTAGAAATTTTGCATGCAAATTATTATAGGTTTTTTCATATATTATAATTGCTATAGGATATTCTAGTAAATTTTAGTAGATTTTGAGTTTTAGTTTCCATACCACTAATCAATAGATAGATAAAACCTTAAAATCATCTTTAGTAGTAGAGGTTAGTGAGAAAATCACAAAGGATCAATCCTTATATCTTAAATATAGGGTAGTTTTTTGGTAAATTTAATGGGTCTTGGCAAGGGACTTCAACCTTGAGAAATAGATTGATAGGAGTTGGAAGTCTCCAGGAGTTATTCAATCCTTTCTTCCCAAAGGTTTCTTCCTAGCTATTTTTTGTTCCAATAAGGAAATATATGGAATCCTAAAAGGGGGTCCTTGGTTTATGGTAAGAGCATGACTCTTCCTTACCCATTGGTATGAAGGCTTTGTGTCTGAGAATGTAAATCTATCCCTAGTACCATTTTGGGTTAGGACGTATTAATTTCCCATTGAATTTTTAGAAATGGGTTCCTTTAAGTCAAAAGGAAACACTCTAGGAGAATTTATTGAGATTTCAAAAACTACAAAAGATGGATTCTTGGCTATTTATGCTTGGATATTGGTCATGATTAATATAAGTAAACCTTTACCAAGATTTATCATTCTTAAGTATGGGGGTAAGTTGTGGATCCAAACTGTATATTATGAAAAATACCTTTTATATGTAGAAGATGTCATGAGGTGGGGTATATTATAAGATGATGCCCTACGAAGAGTCCACCAAAAACATATTTAGAAAACCACAAGAGAAACATACAAATGTATATGAATGAGGATGGTTTTCAACTTCCAAAAAATAGGTCTAGGTAGATGAAAGTAAATACACAATGGAGACCAATAAGGAAGGATATTGAAAGAAATATCAATTTTTTTGAGGCTTTAGCTTGTGAAGAAAAAGAAGATTAGAGCTTAGAGGATACAATACAATAGGTTAAAAATATTAACAAGAAATGGTCTATTCAATATGATTCTAATTTAAGGATGAACATGTTGGATTTCAAGCCTTAATATCTCAAAATATCATAGGTCCAAATATAAATAAGCCACAATATTAAAGGTCAAAATATTAATAATCAAGAGTAGAATTATATATATGAGCAATCAAATATATATCTAGGCCAATATAATAATGAAATAACATTCACTTATAATATCAAATATGAATGTAAAATGGCCAAAATCATTCATGTACATGCATGAAGAAAACTTACAATATGAATTGCTCAAAAATTTGTATACAAGCTTTATTATCAATGTTTGCTATGTTGTGATCATTACAAACCATTTTACCTTACATTTTATGGAGCTTTATCTCCATAATATAGACATAGAAGATGACTCTTCATGTACTTGACTATTGCTCTCCATATGATAACTCCCATGACCTTTGGCTTATCATCTTACCACTTGTATACTAGACTCTTCACTCTCTTCTTACATGCACTCCTAATACAAGACATGTGTGCACATCCTCACTTTACATATTTACACACTTACATACATGACACTTGTGCATTTCCTACACATTAACACTTACATAAAGGGAAAATATAAATCACTCATCTAAACTATAGACTCAACCCTAATCTATTACATATTTATAATTATACCATGAATGTACGATGGAGATACATTAGCATGTACCAAATAATGTAATATTCTCCAACAAAAAATTCTCAATGAACCTAAGGAATATGTCTCATTAGATTTTGAACACTTTCTTGAAGTACCATACACCATCTAGGAGAAGAAAAATGATAGATAAAATGCAATTTTTGATGTTAATACCTCTACCATTAATAAGGAAATACCATAAAATGAGTAGAACAAATCAAAACCTTTTGTAGTAGAGTCAGGAGAGGATAAGTTAATGAAAAAGAAAGTTGTGAAAAAATATTGAGGAATAGGATAATAAGACCTACTCATGATATAGGCAATATAAAAAGAGAAAATCCCTCAAATTATCAAGTGAGATTAAAGGAAGCAAAATCAAACATAAAGGACCGCAAACTAAGTTGGTTGAAATTCTCTTTACCAAACAAGAAAATTATACTGGTAATTTGTAGGTGGGACTAGTAGCCCCTAAAGAGATATGATTACCATATCATGGAATATAAGGGGTGCTAATTGTTAGTCTTACAATGGCACTGAGAGGGGGGGTGAATCAGTGTAGTTCTTTAAACTTGAAATTACAGCTCTTAAAACAATGAAATGATGAAACCTTAAAAACAGATAAAGCAAGTATCACAAGAGAACATCACACAACACAAGATTTAACGAGGTTCACCAATTTGGCTACTCCTCAAGAATGACTTGCTTGGACTACCATCCAAATCCAGCCTTTGCAAAGCAACAACTTTACAAACAATTTACTAGCACCAACTGGAAGGAGCACCAACCCCCGATTTATCTGCACCAACAGAAAGGAGCACCAACCCCTGATTTACTAGCACCAACTGGAAGGAGCACCAACCCCTTATTTATCTGCACCAATAGAAAGGAGCACCAACCCCTGATGCCAAGCTGCAACCTGGACTTCAATTTTGAATCAAGAAGTTTAACAGAAAATACCTTCGCTTTTACAAGACCCTGACTGGTCTACTTCACCTTTGCATTCTCTACACACTCTGGTCTCTCTACGCAATCACTTCGCACACTCTGCTTCATCACAATCGAACTTCACGATCATCTTCTCCCTTTTGTGCACTCTGCTTTCGTTTCAAACTTAGCACGATTCGACACGACTTGCTCTCTACGCACTACGATCGAACTTCGCTCACTTTGCGCACTTCGCCATCATCTCGCCGCTTCTACGCTTTCTGCGCTCTTACGGCCACATTTCACACTTCGACTCGCATTCGACGACTTATACAACACCACTTAAATTCTCCAAATAGCCCTCCTTTTATAACAACATTTTCATGATGAAAACCCTAATCTCAGTCAGTTGTAAACCCTAATCTTAGTCGATTACAAGCCCTAATCTTCGTCGACTGCAACCCTAATCTTTGTCAGCTTACATCGATCTTCGTCGGCTTCAACTGCCCTTGTAACTCTTCTGTTGCTATTGCCATGAAAACACAATATGTCGTGATATCGTGACACTTTTTCGTCCGTACGCTTTCTCTTAGCTTTGGCCTGCGAGAATACAACATGTCCCGATATCGCGACACTTTTTCCTTCGTATGCTTTCTCTTAGCTTTGGCCCGCGAGAATACAACATGTCGCGATATCGCGACACTTTTTCCTCCGTACACTTTCTCTTAGCTTTGGCCCGCGATAATACAACATGTCGCGATATCGTGACACTTTTTCATCCATACGCTTTATCTTGCCTTTGGGTCGCGAAACTGCGACATGTCGCGATATCGTGACACTTTTTCTCCTTAGTGCTTTCTCTTGCCTTCGGGTTGTGATACTTTTTCTCCTTAGCACTTTCTCTTGCCTTTGGGTCGCGAAAACATGACATGTCGCGATATCGCGACACTTTTTCTCCTTAGCGCTTTCTCTTGCCTTCGGGTCGTGAAAACGTGACATGTCACGATATCGCGACACTTTTTCTCCTTAGCGCTTTCTCTTGCCTTCGGGTCGCGAAAACGTGACATGTCGCGATATCGCGACACTTTTTCTCCTTAGCGCTTTCTCTTTGCTTCGGCCCCGAAAATACGACATGTCGCGATGTCGCGACACTTTTTTATCCTGCCTATCTACCCTTCTTGGGTCGCGAAAATGTGACATGTCGCGATATCGTGACACTTTTGCTTTTCTGCCTTCCTGTCCTTTTTGAGTCACGAAATCGACATGTCGCGAAATCGCGACACTTTTTCTTTCAAAGTCTTACTTTCTGCTTTTGTCACGAAATCGTGACACTTCTACCTTTGAAGTCTTCTTTTCTGCTTTATGTCACGAAATCGTGACACTTTTTCTTTCGTACTTCACTTCTTTGCTATTGTCACGAAATCGCGACACTTTCTTCAACTTTCTCTCTCCTCCTTTAGTCACGAAAATGCGACATGTCACGAAATCGTGACACTTTTCTTACTTGTTCTCTTTTCTTCGAACATGTCGCGAAATCGCGACACTTTTTCTGCTTTCTCTTTTTCTTCCAACATGTCACAAAATCATGACAGTTTTCCCACTTGCCTTTTTCTCTTCCAACATGTCACGAAATCGTGACAGTTTTTCCACTTGCCTTTTTTCTTTCCATCATGTCGCAAAATCGCGACAGTTTTTCCACTTGCTCTTTTTCTTTCCGAACATGTCATGAAATCGTGACAATTTTTCTTTCTTCTTCTTTCTCTTCGAACATGTCATGAAATCGTGACAGTTTTCCTTTCTTCTTCTCTCTCTTCCAACATGTCACGAAATCACGACAGTTTTTCTTTCTTCTTCTCTCTCTTCCAACATGTCGCGAAATTACGACAATTTTTCTTGCCTGCTGTATATGTCGCGATATCGCGACACTTTTCTTACTTGTCTTTTTCTTTGATCTTTTGCAAGTGGTCCACTTCGGTCTTCTTGGAAAATCACTGTACATACTCTGAGTAACCTTTGAACTCTTGTCTTCTACATCTGACTAGCTTTTGAACTTCCTATCCACTGCATCAACAGATCTGTCTGACTGTGTTGACAACAATGACAATATTGTTTGTTGCACCTTGCTCAACAATCTCCCCCTTTGGAATTGTTGGCAACACATGTGCAATTTTCTTGTAATTCTTCTCCCCCTTTGACAATAATACCAAAGGGCTGCTGCAGACTCCCCCTGAGTCTATGCACAACATTCTTAGGCACAAATTATTACAGTTAGCAAAAATTACAAACATGAGCAAAAAGATAAACAAATACACAAATGCTCCCCCTGAGAATGTGATCCCGATAGCTAGTCAATTCTTGGGAAACGTGACCACTCCACAATTTGTTGTTGGAATACAAATCCAACTTAACCTCACTTTTTGCAACTTTCTCCTACGTACAACACGTTGTCGCTACAAAATATTCTGCCTCTACTGTGGATAAGGAAACTAACTCTTGTTTCTTACTGTTCTATGCGACCAATCTGTCTCCAAGATAGAATGCACCTCCACTGGTACTCTTTCTGTCATCTACACATCCTGCCCAATTTGCATCTTTAGGATACCATAACCCATACTCCATAGTACCCTTGTGATATTATAGAAGACTCTGTCTCTCTGTTGTATTGATCGGTGGACCTCTTCTTCACTTGAAGAATCCTCACTCAGATCTATCTTCAACTATGTTGGTCGCTAGATTTCTATCCATTGAGACTCGACCTCTCGTACTCTATCACCTCCAAAGCTCAGTCAATAGGCTCACTAAGAACCTCGCTCAATAGGCTCATACAGAACCTGCTTAACAAGCTCACATAGAACTTGTCCAATGCTGAATAACAAGCTCATAAAAAACCTATCCAAATCTGCTCCACCAAGCTCACTAAGAACTTGTCCGAATCTTCTCTAGCAATCTCACCAAGAACTTGCCCAAATTTGCTCTAGAAATCTGTCCCAGCATTGTCCTCAAATATTTCCCAAAGGCCTTCTCAAAGGCTCAATCAATCATGCTCAAGTAGTACTCAAAATGAACTCAATGATGAATGGCGATCTCAAATCAAATCCACTTCATAGAACTTTAAAAATCACTTCACATATAACATGACTAGGCTCAATCAAATCAACTCAATCAATCATCACAAGGGACAACTCTCTCTCACACAACCCTAGTCCAAGTATGTATCAACCAACTCAAATAATTCCAACAATGCTCAACCACAAATATCACATAACAATGATACTCATGTTCTTTTCTAACTCAAGTTCTTTCACAACCAATGGGCTTAAACCACTATGCTTATAACACAAGGTTTAAACACAACTCTCAATTCAGAAAACCTTGATGCATTCAACCAACCACTTTCGAAAAGGAAACCACAAACAATCATTTTCCCTCCAATGATATTTCAAAAATCAACCACCATAATGCTGTCACATGAGTCTCCTTGGGATTAGCTTGAAATCGTGCTACCATGCATACTTCCTGCACAATATCTGGTCTGGTAGCTATCAGGAATAGTAAGCTTCCAATTCAAAAATGCTGATTTCACATCTATCAACAAAATTGACAAGTGACTCACACTTGTACCAACTTTTGTCCAACACTGTACCGACACTGCAGTTTTACTGCCAACTCTGTGCAAGCATCAAACACTGTATCACAACACCAACCAAATCCCTTTTTACATTTTCAACTTGGTCTATGTTTTCTATAGTCACCGCTGGTCACACCTTACTTTCAACTGTTCGAATCAGGAGACAATATTTTGTTAAACACTTCACAGCCAACTATGGTGCACCTTACTCAAACTCATACTTTTGGACCTCGGATAGGTAAGATTCATAAAGCAAAGTTGCTCATCTTGATGAGCTAAACATGAATCAATGATCAAACTTCAATATTTTTCACCATAGCATCATAATAGATCTAACAATCTTCACGTCAATGTGTAGTTCAAATACACACTGCTTTTATCGAAACACATATATGCGGCTAGAGCAACATTCTTTCACTAACCAAATTATCTGAACTGTTATAATCCTTAACTTTGGAAAGTGGCAGTAAGAACCATCAACAGTACAACAATGACATATAGCAATACTACCAATAATGACAACTCTCAATTTAATCACCACCCTTCACGACACTTCCACAAACAACTACAAGAACTGAAAGACACTTCGAAAACTATACGACAATTTCCCTGACTACTTGCCTTTCATCCTCGGGTAATCAAACAAATACATAGGAGCATTAAAATGAAACTTCAAGATTGCTCCCCCTGAGGATGTGCTACCCGGAGTTGCTTAGTGCAATAGCGGAGTAGTCTCCTTCGACTCCAAGGAGACACGATTTCCTTTCTTCTATCTTTCTCCAAACTTTCTTGAACTCGGGCTTGGATTTTTCAACTACATCCCTATTTTGCACCTTTTCGTGAACTCGAACATTTCTCTTGTGTGGTTGTCTCTTGTGCATCCTTGATGAATGATTATTTTCCTTTCTTTTATGTACATGATTTATTCCCTGTCTGTGTTGCATTCTTTGCGTCTGATGAAATCTATTATTTTGCCTTAGATTAGATACAAAAGTGCTTGGACAAAACCTTGCTATGTGCCCATGACCATTACATTGAAAACATTGTACATAGTGTTCACTCAGAAATGCAGATGTATTTCTATCAGCATAACTCTTTGATTTATTATTCAATCCACAATAAATTGCCTTGTGACCATACTGGTTGCATCTGAAACAATAGCCATTAAAAGTATTATTATGAATAGAGTGAGAGTGATAGAACCTCTTTTGTTGTGGTTGCTTTTCTGTAGATCTCCTTTGATATTTTCTTCCTTTTGAAGATTCAACTTCAAACTTTTCTTGCTTCGATCCTTCAACGATGAACTTCTTCTTCTCTGTAGAGTTGGAAGATGAAGGTTGTTCAACTTCATATCCAAGACCATGCTTATCCATGGAGCTTCTTTGTTGTCTTATCATTTTATCTAGCAACTCTATGCTCTTCTCAAATTTGAGATTTGTATTGGCCTCCTCTAGTTGTTTCTTCAATAAAATAATCTCTTCTTCTTGTTTGCAGCAAACAATCTCTTTCTCATTGATCTGTGACCTGAGAGTTTCTTCAATCCTTTTGGACTCTTCTACTTGCAGCTTTAGATCACTAATAACTTTGTTAGATTCCTCTTCACGTTTGTTGCATACATCGCCTTTATCATCCAGGCGTGACTTCAAGGTTTCTTCTATTTCTTTGGCTTTCTGAATTTGTAAGAAGAGATCTTCAATATTATCCCCATATTCTTCCAACTTCTTGGACAGTCTTGTGTTCTTTTTCCTTTCTATATTCAACTCTTTAAGTGCAGCGATCAACTCACCTTCAAGATATACTTCAGCCTCAAGGTTTTCATCACATACTTCAGAATTCACTCCTTCAACCTTTTCTAGTTCAATTTTCTCTTCCACAGGAACTGAAACTGACTGAGATGCCCTTTTGGAGGAGGATCTATTCTTCTTACCCATTGCGTACTAATCCAAGATCAACCCTGACTGATTTACCCTGAGAAGGGAACTTGGCTCTGATACCAATTGTTAGTCTTACAATGGCATTGAGAGGGGGGTGAATCAGTGTAGTTCTTTAAACTTGAAATTACAGCTCTTAAAACTGAAATAATGAAACCTTATAAAAAGATAAAGAAAGTATCACAAGAGAACAATCACACAACACAAGATTTAACGAGGTTCACCAATTTGGCTACTCCTCAAGAATGACTGCTTGGACTACCATCCAAATCTAGCCTTTGCAAAGCATCAACTTTACAATCAATTTACCAGCACCCACTGGAAGGAGCACCAACCCCTGATTTATCTGCACCAACAGAAAGGAGCACCAACCCTTGATTTACCAACACCAACTGGAAGGAGCACCAACCCCTTATTTATCTACACCAACACACCAACCCCTGATGCCAAGCTGCAACCTAGACTTCAATTTTGAATCTAGAAGTTTAACAGAAAATACCTTCACTTTTACAAGACCCTGACTGGTCTACTTCACCTTTGCGTTCTCTACGCACTCTGCTCTCTCTGCGTAATCACTTCGCACACTCTGCTTCGTCACAGTCGAACTTCACGATCGTCTTCTCCCTTTTGCGCACTCTACTTTCTTTGCAAGTTTCACACTTAGCACGATTCGACATGACTTGCTCTCTGCGCACTATGACCGAAATTTGCTCACTTTGCGCACTTCGCCATCATCTCGCCGCTTCTGCGCTTTCTACGCTCTTACGACCACATTTCACACTTCGACTCGCATTCGACGACTTATACAACACCACTTCAATTCTCCAAACAGCCCTACTTTTATAACAACATTTTCATGATGAAAACCCTAATCTCAGTCAGTTGTAAACCCTAATCTTAGTCGGTTGCAAGCCCTAATCTTCATCGACTGCAAACCCTAATCTTTTTTGACTTACATCGGTCTTCGTCAGCTTAAACTGCCCCTGTAACTCTTCTATTGTTGTTGCCATGAAAACACATGTCGTGATATCGTGACACTTTTTCCTTCGTACGCTTTCTCTTAGCTTTGGCCCGCGAGAATACATGTAGCGATATCGCGACACTTTTTCCTCCGTATGCTTTCTCTTAGCTTTGGCCTACGAGAATACAACATGTAGTGATATCGCGACACTTTTTCCTCTGTACGCTTTCTCTTAGCTTTGGCCCGCAAGAATACAACATGTAGCGATATCGTGACACTTTTTCGTTCATACGCTTTATCTTACCTTTGGGTCGTGAAAACGTGACATGTCATGATATCGCGACACTTTTTCTCCTTAGCGCTTTCTCTTGCCTTCGGGTCATGAAAACGCGACATGTCGTGATATCATGACACTTTTTCTCCTTAGCGCTTTCTCTTGCCTTTGGGTCGCGAAAACGTGACATGTCGCGATATCGCGACACTTTTTCTCCTTAGCGCTTTCTCTTGCCTTCGGGTCGCGAAAACGTGACATGTCGCGATATCGCGACACTTTTTCTCCTTAGCGCTTTCTCTTGCCTTCGGGTCGTGAAAACGCGACATGTCACGATATCGTGACACTTTTTCTCCTTAGCACTTTCTCTTTGCTTCGGCCCCCGAAAATACAACATGTCGCGATATCGCGACACTTTTGTTATCCTACCTGTCTGCCCTTCTTGAGTCGCGAAAATGCGACATGTCGCGATATCGTGACACTTTTGCTTTTCTGCCTTCCTGTCCTTTTTGAGTCACGAAAATGTGACATGTCACGAAATCATGACACTTTTTCTTTCGAAGTCTTGCTTTTTGCTTTTGTCGTGAAATCGTGACACTTCTGCCTTTGAAGTCTTCTTTTCTACTTTTGTCGCGAAATCGTGACACTTCTGCTTTTGTACTTCACTTCTTTGCTATTGTCGCGAAATCGTGAAACTTCTGCCTTCGAAATTTCTCTCTCCTCCTTTAGTCGCGAAAATGCGACATGTCTCGAAATCGTGACACTTTTCTTACTTGTTCTCTTTTCTTCGAACTTGTGAAATCGCGACACTTATTCCTGCTTTCTCTTTTTCTGCCAACATGTCGCGAAATCATGACAGTTTTCCCACTTGCCTTTTTCTCTTCCAACATGTCGTGAAATCGTGACAGTTTTTCCACTTGCCTTTTTTCTTTCCATCATGTCACGAAATCGCGACAGTTTTTCCACTTGCTCTTTTTCTTTCCAACATGTCGCGAAATCGTGACAGTTTTTCTTTCTTCTTTCTCTTCCAACATGTCGCGAAATCATGACAGTTTTTCTTTCTTCTTCTCTCTCTTCCAACATGTCGTGAAATCGCGATAATTTTTCTTTCTTCTTCTCTCTCTTCCAACATGTCGCGAAATCACGACAGTTTTTCTTGCCTACTGTATATGTCGCGATATTGCGACACTTTTCTTACTTGTCTTTTTCTTTGATCTTTTGCAAGTGGTCCACTTCGGTCTTCTTGAAAAATCACTGTACATACTCTGAGTAACCTTTGAACTCTTGTCTTCTACATCTGGCTAGCTTTTGAACTTCTTGTCCACTGCATCAACAGATCTGTCTGATTGTGTTGACAACAATGACAATACTGTTTGCTGCACCTTGCTCAACACTAATGCCCCCTCAAAGTAGAGGTATATCAGGGACCTTTGTTCAAGTAATAAGCCTAATATTCTTTGTATCCAAGAAACTAAAATGACAAAGGAAGAAGTTTCCAAAACTATGAAAGTACTATGGATGAGATGTGAATGGGATGCTATGGATTTTGAGAGTGGTAGGGAGAATTCTAACATGTTAGAATCCTATTAAAACCTCATATGTAACCATTCATAAAACTAGGTATTGGATAACCTCTTTAGTCACATGTTACTTTGCAAATATTTGTTTCATCCTTATCAATATCTATGGACCTACATATTAGTCAAGGAGATTAGAAGTATAGAGTGGGATTGAAGCCTTTATGAGAAGTAAAGGCCAAGAAACCTGTTTCATGATCATAAGAGATTTTAATTCCATAACCAAGTTGGATGAAGAAATTAACCCGTATGAGAGATTTCTCAACTTTTATTCAAAACAATAATTTATGGGAGGTTGAGTTTGAAGAAGACAACTATATATGGACCAACAAAAAGAGAGGTCATAACCTAATAGAAAATAAAGTATACAAATGTATACTCTCTTATCATTGGTTAATGAAGGGACTTATGCTTAGATTAATACCTTGACAAGGATTTGTTCAGATCATTTGCCAATAAGAGTTAAACTAGTGGAACCCAAGTGTTGTAGGTGAGTTGGAGAGGAGAGGGCAATCCTCCAAGGGAGGTCCTAGGTTCGAATCTCCACCCTACCAAAAATTTGAATTGGGTACCCAAAATTCAATTGATAATGTTGGTGCGGGTAGGGCCGTACATGACTCTCGGGTGACTTTGATGGTGCAGAACCCCCTGTTCGTGGTCTCTCAGACCAAGGCGGCCCTGCAAGGGGTTTTTCGCTTAAAAAAAAGAGTTAAACTGGTGGTAAGTGAATTAAAAAATATATCATATTTTAAACATGAGTAGATGTTGGAATACCATCCTCAATTTGTTGATATGATATAACAAACATGGAATTCTTCAAAAAAATGGTGGGCTATATACACTTCCTAAACATATTAAATCAATAACATCTAGATTAAAAGAATGGAACAAGAACACTTTTGGAAATATTTTTGAGAAGAAAGATTAACTAAAAGATAAACTTTCAAAATTCCAAAAATATGATCATAATAATCCAAGCTCGGAGGAAAGGGAGTTGCTTAGTGAATATCATAATATTTTAAGGAAGAGAAATTTTGGAGATTAAAATTGAGACAAACTTGGTTAAAAGGAGATATAAATACAAAGTTTTTCATAGGACAACAATAGTATAGAGATCAACATCCAAAATTAGTAGAATTGAGTCGGTAGAAAGGTTTTGGATTGAAGACCAAAATGAAATTAGAAATAAGGTAAGGTTTTTTTACTAGAATATTCTAGGATCAGAGAAGTTTGAATTTCTTAATGATAAACTACTACAATAAGTACCTTCACTTTTAACTAATGAAGACATGGATAAGAAACTAATGGAGCCTATTACTCTATAAGAAGTTGATTTAGTTATTTTCTCTTTTGATAAGGATAAATCCCTGGGTCTGAATGGGCTCTCTACAATATTCTATCAACATGATGGGGATATAGTGAAGGATTCTTTACTGGTGGTAGTGGAATATTCTAGGATAAAACAATACATACCTTATAAATTAAATTCAACATATCTTACCTTAATTCCAAAAAAGAAGGATGCATAATTGTTTGATTCATTTTGGCCCATGAGCCTATGTAATTGGCATTTAAGATTATCTCGAAAGTGATGGTGAATCAATTAAGACCTCTGTTAGACAAAATTATTTCAGAAGAGCAAGGAGGATTTGTTGAATGGAGATAGATTTTGGAGGATTTATTGGTAAATTTGCCTCCTCCAAAAGATCAAGGAGGATTTGTTGAATGGACGAGAATTTACCAATAAATTTTCCCTCCTAGAAAGGATTGTTCAGAAGAGCAAGGAGGATTTGTTGAATGGAGGATACAAATTTTCCAGCAACTTATCTAGGGATGCTCTTATTTGAGGAGAGAATGAAGGTAGAATTATGGAATCCAATTATAAGTAAAGTTTAGAATAAACTACCAACATGAAAAGGTAGATGGTTATCATTAGTACGAAGAGTGCAACTAATTATATCAGTCTTACAAACCATTCCAAATTATTATATGTCCTTGTATACTATGCCAAAATTGATAAAAAAAATTTAATCTATATTATGTTGTTCTTTTTTATGGTCAGTTTTACATGATAAAAAAAAAATTTCTTTAGTGAAATAGAGCAAGGTGTGTGATGATAAAACTAGGGAAGCTCTCAATTTATGAGTTCTTATGGATACAAACATATCTCTTAGGGGGAAAGTAATTTGCATATTGTCCAAAGAGAGTAAAAAAAAATGGATAAGCATTCTTCTAAGTATGTTGAGTTCAATGACACAAGCTTAGTATTTATTGCATTCTCACTTACAAATGGTTTTGCTCTATGGAAAAATTTTAAAAATCTATTGATCTAGTTATTAAAGGTCTAAGATGGATGGTGAGAATTGGAGAAAAAATTTCTATCTGGATGGATACTTGGTGTGATAAAAACCGTTCAATCTAGATCGAGTTTTGAAACCATAGATGAGATTACTTCAAGACAAATATGGTGATAGGGTTTCAAACATTAAGTATAAGGATTAGGAAGGAAGATACAAATGGAAAGAAGATTTTTTAAAAGTATACAAGATATTGATGCTAGGAGGTAGTTGAGTAGAAAGATAAAAACAATGACTATTCTGAGGGAAGCCAAAAATAAAGTAATTTGGGAGTTGAATAGCTTAGGAGAATACACAACAAGAAGTGGATATAATGTAAAGCACCAATAAAATAGGAATATCACAAGAATATGGATAAAAGTTTGGGATAATATAAGCACTCCTAAAGTCAAAATATTTGTTTGGATAGTAGATTATAGAATAATTTTATCTTGGGATAACCTTATGAAAAGGGATTTTCATGGCCCCTCACAATGTGTTCTTTGTAAAAAGGAGAAGAGTATACACCATCTCTTGGGATATTTCTCAATAGTTTGGAATCTATGCAGCATGGTGATGAATGAAAAGATTGAAAAAATATTAAAGCAATGGTAGAGCACTTTTAAAAGTGAGGCTTTATAGACAATATGGGATATACTAAAAAATAGAACACTTTGAACTATATGACTAGAAAGGAATAGAAGAATATTTAAAGGAGAAAGCAGTTTAGTGGTAATGAAAAGGAATATTTGTTTATCCATAGAGGAGTCTAAACCAATCCTATCAACTTACTTAATCCATGATCAATAAGAAATAGCCTTGATAGATGGAGTCAAGTCATCAATTAGAATTATGATGTTGGGTATAGGAGAAAAAAAAAGAAGACAAACAATATAAAGTGTAAACCACCAATGTGGGGTTGGTCAAATTGAATTTTGATGGAGCATCTAAAAAAATCAAAGACCAGTAAGAGGAGGAATAATTAGAAATAATAGAGGAGAGATTTTGTCTCAATATGAATATAAATCTTGGGAGGTTTTGGAAGGGTTGAAAATATGTAAACAAATGAAATTGAATAGAGTATGGATGAAAGGTAGTTCACTCACAATAAAAATACAATGTTGAGGAAAGCAAAGGCTCCACAAAACATACAAGAGATTATTATGGAAATTCAAGACCTTGTTATATATTTCGAATAAATAAAGTTTACTCATACATTAAGGGAAGGAAACAAATGTGCAGATAGGCTAGCCAATAGAGGGGTTTTAATTGAGGATAGTGGAGTTAAATTCTCGTTTCCATGGTTAGAGACAATAGTATGTTTAGCTGAAGGTGACAAGAAAATGTTGATTACCTAAATTAAATAATGATTAATATTTAATTTAATGTCTTCCATTGGTAATATTTACCTTATTTTATAATGTTAATGTGTTTTCATATAATCCATTTATTACAATTTTGTGGTTGCACTTATGCTTTAGGAAGGAAACTAGCAATCTAGATTTTGTAAAGTTGATTATAATAGTGCAATTTTTTGGAAATATTACTCTATAAAGATGTAATGCATAGATAGCAGAGGTGGAGTTTTGGTATCGTGAAGGCTGCTATAGAAAAATGTCAAGAAGGGTGTTGAATTCTAGAATATTTGTATTCACACAAAAAATTAAAGAAGATCCAAAAATGAAAATAAAAAATTCAGACATTTTATGAAAATGATGTAGGTATCTAGCTATAGGAACTCAATTGAGATGATGATTGAATCTGTTTGTAAAATATCAAGCTCTAAAGGAGAGAGTTGTGACTTTTCAAGGGTGGGGGACAGGAGTATAACCCCTTGTTCTCCAATGAAAAAAAATTAATGATATTTATTTTGTATTTATGATATAAATTGTCTCTTTGAGATACTGTAGTGATTTGGGTTGTGTGAGCTTGTTAAAATATATATTATTTACTATTTAAAATTTTATATTAATAATTATTTTTCATAAAATTATGTTAAATTAACCAATGTAATTTTTCTATTGTTAAGGAAAAGATCTAGGTCTCAATCTTAAAAAATACATCTTCAACTTCCTCATACACATTAGATTCAAGAAAAATAAAGTAGTATGATATATATATATATATATATATATTGGATTTAAAAATTTATTTTTCTTAATTTATAATATTATGCAATGAAAAAAAGGAACATATAAAAAGTATATTATACATGTATTTTAAAATTTAATTGCTATTTATTTCAATGCCTTTTTTTTTAATAA
Source organism: Wollemia nobilis (assembly GCA_028583015.1). NCBI lineage: Eukaryota > Viridiplantae > Streptophyta > Pinopsida > Araucariales > Araucariaceae > Wollemia > Wollemia nobilis. The sequence continues at coordinate 4,937,040 of JAQPPZ010016858.1, read as the reverse complement.
GTTATGTGTGGCTTCTACCAAGGTCACTCCCATTACAAAAAAAAACATCATGTTGCTCTCATTACATTTCTATCAAGTTAATTAAACCATATCCAAATTTCCTTTCTATCAAAGATACTCTTCATTTGCCTTATTATCAAAGATATTTTCCATCTTCCTCAAACTATTAAGTTTTTACAATCAACTTCTTAACATAATTTTTATTAAGACATAAAATATCACTCATACAAATGAATTTCGAAATTTAAATTTTATCAAAATGAAATTCAACATTGTGAATGGCTAAAATATTTGGTGCCAAGTTTCCATATCTATAAATATCTTGTCTATAACAACTTGACAATTTATTAATACCTTTTTAAGGGTTCTTATACCCCTAATATTCCAAGATATTATTTTCATTTGTTATTTTTTGTTTTTATTTGTGGATTTAACCCCACTTCTTGTTAAAACTTGCGATATTTGCTTTTATTTTCCCATATCAATATCCCTCTAGGTTTCTTTTTCTCTTTGTTTTTGCTACTTGGGCCTTCCTTTTTTTTTTTTTTTCCACTAATACTTACATCTTCATCAATCTCTTCAATCTTCTCACACTACTCATAGAAAGACTTTAGGCTTGTCTTGCTTTGAAGGATCTAGAGTGCAAGGAATAACCTCAAAAGCACATTCTTCTTTATGTTGTCCTAGAAACCCTAAAGTGCGAAGATGATCTTCCATAGCAATTACCTTCTTATTATGTCCTAGAATATCTAAACTGTTATAGATTTCCTCCATCCTTATTTCTTTATTATGTTGCTCTTGAAATCCTAAAGTGTAAGGGATAACCTCTACACCACTTTTACTTTTATTAGTGTAACAACCCACCAAACCGACCTTAGAAAAATAATGTTACTATCACAGAGAATAACACACAAAGAAGTCCTAATATTTTTTAGCATTACAAGGCATAACCACATTTTGAGTACATTATCACCACAGGCAACACTAAAATGGATAGAAGTGGCTAACATCTCATACTTTTGGGATTCACTTTTTCAAACCACATTGTTTAGAAAAGATATTAATAGTGGTCTCCCCACTATTTCTATAACATCACCGACATGCGACAACTTGACCACAGCGTAGGGATTATCCTTTAAGGCCCATAACACTTAAAGGGGGATGCCTTTTCCCTAACCCTATATAAGTCCATCTATGTAGGATTATTTTGGCATAATTCCTTAGTGCTTAGTTACCACACCTCTATGGGTTAACTAAGGCCATTACCACTCACCTGGTAATGATCATGGTCACCCGATCCTCATCATTCAAGGTGCCACCACTATACTATCTTGTGAATAATTCCAAAAACCTCACTACTTTAGAACACCCAAGCCTCACTGTTCAAGGTGTATCATTCATAATTATCTGGTTATTGCATCATCATAAATCCTTCTATATTTGTAAATACCTGGTTATTGTGTCACCTCAACTCCTGTCGATATTCACAGCTACCTAGTTATTGCATCACCACAACTCCTCCTAGGATTCACAACTACTTGGTTATTGCATCATCGCAACTCCCCCATGGATTGGGTTATCTTATTAACTCAAGTGTTTCTATAATATGGCTCTAGATTCATCGCCAAAAAACTCCATATAAAGCCCAAGAGTTATATGTAAATAAAACAATAACATCTCTCCCAAAAGGAAATAAAGTGCTACAATAAACATGCTTAAATATAACACATTGCTAAACTAGGATCTTGAATATTTTCAATCCATAATACTAGCATTTAGAATTTCATTTTTTTCAAAAATGAAAGAATGAAACATCATCTAAATGAATTATAAACCATGAATTAGAATCTAACTCATTCTTTCTATTTGCTCATAACTAAGCATTCCAATCACTTTATATAAAGAATTAACACCATTTAATCTTCCATTCTTCGATCAATTTTCAAATATAACAAGGTAATTACAAAACATATTTTCTCTAATTACTTCACTTCCAACTTTATAATAACTTGACATAAAGAATAACATCACTTAAAATTTCATTCTTGAACAAAATCTAGTAATAACAAGAATGACAACAAGGTATTACATAACATAATTTTCATTTCCAAAATAACTTTTCATCCTCAATTACATTAAAACAATTCCACCTAAGTGGTCCCTAGCATCATCTTCTTTTCATAGTCCTCTTCATGAAAGAAAATCTCCCACAAACTTAGAGATAAACTTAGGGATCAAGATAGCTCTATAATGCATATGCAAGCCTAACATGAACTATGCGGTTTAAGCATTTAATAATGCATCATACAAAACAATTCCAAGCAACACATTAAAAGAATCTCATACTTTTTCTATGCATTAAGCAATTTCAAGCATACAATAACTATGCAAAGCAATTCCATGCAAAACTTTGGAAGAATCCTATACTTCTTCCAATTAAGCCTCATCCATGCATTAAGAAATTTTAAGCATACAATAACTATGCAAAGCAATTTCATGCAAAAATTTGGAAGAAACCCATACTTCTTCCAATTAAACCTCCTCCATGCATTAAGCGATTTCAAAGAACTCTTATACAATTAATAATAAATACTAATAATTTATATTAATTTTTCTTCTCTTTTATTTAAAATAACAACTATAGCCTTTGTAAAACATACTCATGAAATTACTGATCTTTCCTTAACAAAAATAATTAACAACAATATTAACTCAAGATTTGATAGCAATTTATATACTATATTTTTCCTTAACTTAAAAGATCCTTTTTTATAATAATAAATCTTCCAAACTATTAACTTATGACTTAATTAAAGATAAAAACCAAGACAAAGCCTACACTATAACATAATGCACTCAAAAAGAGCACTACCAAACTTGGAAGAAATCATAATCACGATTAACAAAACTGTCTAATACAACTAAACCTTCACCAGATAAAGGTTTTTAAAAATATCTACGCTCATAAGGACTAAAAAGACCAAACAAACTAGCCACTAAAAGCATTTAAATATGTGTAAGCTTTAGACCTCCCTCTAATTAAACTTCCCTGCTCCAACCACTTAACTCAAGCTAAAGAATGAAACAAAACCACTATAGACCAGCTTAAATAAAAAAAGTAGAGATCAAAGCAACACAAAAGAGAAGACTGAACTCCACAACTCCTTCCACATCCTAAATTTGTGGAGTACTACAATGCATTGATGTAACTGGGTTCCAATATTCAAATACTACAAGATAACTCTCTACTACCCAATCCTTCAATGGATAAAAACCCAGGAAGGTTGTACAACTTGGACTTAGCCCAAAATGAATTAGGGTGACTATAAAATTTGAAAGCCATTCTCAAACAATTTAACAAGCAACAACAATGCCAATAATGCAACTACATAAACTAGCAACATAAGTAAAACATTGAAAAATACAACAATGAAGCAACATTCAACAACATAGAAGTTAATTACCTCTACAATACGCTAACCATGCAAAGCTTCTTCTTTGGCTCCTACTTTTGAATCCTCTTCTTTTGTTAGCTTCTAACTTGTCATCCCCTTCCCAAAATGCCTCCAAGGAACATAAGGAAAGTGCCTTCCTCTTGCATTCCCTTTTGTTATGCAAAAGCATAATGTTCAAAACTATGTTAGTCTATCAACGTTTCCAACTTACCAAAAATTATTACCCTTTTTTAATTAATGGTTTTTTCCATGAAGTTCTAACTTTAAATACAACTTAATTAAATCCAATTTTTTCCATTACTATCTTATTAATTCCATTGCTTCCTCTAATATCATTGCTATCTACTAACATTAATTAAATTAATTTATTTCTTCCTACAATTGATTTAATTAATATTGATTGTTAATATATATATATATTTATATTTATATTTATATTTTTGGTAGGTAAAAATTATATTAAAAGTGGGTTTTGAAAGGACCCCAAAACCTTTTTACAACAGGTCAACCGACCAAACCAAAGGTCAAGAACAATCAATTTGAAGAATCCTGCCTAGCGAAAAATAGACAGTTTGGAAAAACCCGCCCAGCGAAAAAAGACAATTTTGAAAAATCTCGCCTAGTAGGAAACCACAAATCCCGCCTAGCAGGAAATGACCAATTTTGAAAAATCTCGGCTAGCGAAAAACCACCAGTTTTGAAAAATCCCATCCAGCGGGAAGCAGTCGAAAACCACAAGGTTGGAAATCTTGCCTAGAGGGAAAACCGATAGATTGGAAAATCCCGCCCAGCGAAAAACCATCAATTTTGAAAAATCCCGCCTAGTGGGAAACCACCTATTCTGAAATATCCTACCTAACAAGAAAACATGCAGGATGATGAATTTGAAAATCCTGCCCAATAGGAAGCAGTTGAAAACCACCAGATTGGAAATCCCACCCAGCGGGAAAACCAGAAGATTTGAAAATCCTGCCCAATGGGAAATCCCGTCAAGCCCAACAGGAAAACCAACAAAAAAATGGGATCGAAAAATCCTGCCCAGTGGGATTGGAAATCCTGCCCAGTGGTAAAACCAGAAGATTTGAAAATCTCGCCCAGTGAGAAATCCTGTCCCACCCAATAGGAAAACCAACAAAAAAATGGGATTGAAAAATCCTACCCAGTGAGAAAACCAGCAGGAATGGAAAATCCCACCCAGAAGGAGAACTAGGAGAAGAATAGGTTTGGGAAACTATAGCACTGGAATCCTGTAAACAGGAGTACGAGGAAGCCGAAAGGATCTAGGGAAAACAAATGTAGACACAAAGAAAGGATCCTGAAAGCCACAAAGGACTAGGGACCCACCATCCTTGCTCACGAACAGTTCCAGGGAAGAGGAATTGGGACTGGGAACAACTCAAGAACAAGAAAAGGCCCCCTCAAGGCCAAGAACAAGCTCTGAGAGTCCACCAAGAAGCAAGACCAAAAAGTGGAATCCCTCAAACAAAACTGAAATGAAAACCTATGAAGCCCAGGAAGAAAGCAGTAGTAGACACAAATATGGGATCCATGAAAACCTAAACTGAGGGATCCAGGGGTCTACATGCATAGATCACCGATCCCCCCCAAGATCAAGACATGCAACAAAAAACCCAAAGCACCCCAACAAAAAGGACTAGGAATCCCCATCCTTGCACATGAACAACTTCAAGGAACTGGGACTAGGTCTGGGAACAACTCAAGCACAGGAAGAGGCCCCCCCAAGGCCATGTAAATGCTCAAAACATCCACCAAGCAACAGATCCAACAAAAATAAGCCTTCGAACAGGAAAACAAACATGGTCCCACCCAAAGGGATGAGACCACCAGTAACCAAAGGCATCCTAGAGAGGAAACACGAGCAAAGAGGAAACTGGCCCCCCAGACCAACCTCGATGAAGAGAGAACCTCATGGGATGCACTAGGAAGCAAATGAGAACCCACCTTGCAACCACCACATACTGAGAAAGCCCTAGGTATTGGATCCCAGTAACAACCTGCAAAAAAAACCCCAGGGAAAATCCTAAGGGAGATCAGGGACAGGATCCCAAGAACATGCAGGAAACCCCAAAGGATCCCTGGGAAGCACCAGGCCGGGATTCAAACGAGGAAACCCCAAAAACTACTAGAAAAGGAGCATAAAGTGGGCAAGGATCTCCCCCTAAGGAGATCATCTGCTACAAACCATTCCCAGAGGGGGATGACCTGGGATGAATCAGGGACTAGGCAAGAACCAGGGAAAGGGGAGCAGGGAGAGGGAGGAGGTCCCTCCCCCTCCCATCCGCCCATTTATTTGAGTAGTTTTTAGTTACATGGAATAATCAATATTGAATGTTAATATTAACCATTAACACAATATGTTTTTGAAGCATTAAGAATTAATACCTAACTTAAAGGAATCATTAATCAACTCATTTATATATCTCAAACACATGCATAAATACATTATAATAATTGTTTTTTTCTAGACTAAGATGCAATCATTAATACACACAAGCAATACTTTTTCCTTGAGTAGAAGGTTTTATGATAACTACAATATTATCACCTCCTACTAAAGATGGCTCTTTTGCTTTTAGCAACCTCCTTGTCGATGATGCATTTTTAACTAATCAAACATCTATGCAATGCATCTATATGAGTGTATTCTTTCACCCTTGAGTTGTTTATGGAATGTCATCCATAATTTCTATTTTTCTCTCAACTTTAGTGGTTGTCTCATACCAATCCATCCATGAGAGTACATGATATTTCAACCAGTATTAAAATCATCAAAGCATAAAGTACATCTATCAACACATATTGATAACATAAAATGATATTATGCATTAGATATCCACACATAAATACATAAATAAAGTATCAATAACAAGTCCTTCCAAGGAGGACCATTACAATTAGAAGGAGATGAATCTATACTACTTGAGAAAAATGAAGATGATTTACATGGAATAAACTTGACCTCTTCTATGCATTTTTTTTTAGGATTTTCCTCCACATATTTCTTTGCACCTTTAATTGCTTCTAAACTTGAACTTATACATTATACTTTCTCATCCTTTATATCCTTAATTATTTTTTCTAATGGTTGATCCAAGTGAGTTATGGTGGCCTTTGCCAAATGATGTTGTAGATAGGTTTTCTTTACCTCTTCTTTTGGAGTGGAATATCCTTCATCTAATCTATAACTTTCGTATGATTTATTTTCTTCATCTTGAATTTTATCTCATGACCATTTTTTTCGTCTCTTTCTTCATAGTTTTCACTTTGCAAACTCTTGTCATGTGTCCAATATCATAACAATTGTGGCATCAAAATGTGATATTTTCATAATCCACTTGTTGATCCCATTCTCTTGATTTAGATTTAATCTTAATAGATTATGGCAAAGGTTTTGAAATATCCATAACAACACATATTTGAGTATATATATAGTATATTTTGCTCCTTAATAGTTAGCCCTTCCTTGAAGAATTCCCCTAGGGTATTTCTAATATTCATCAAAACATCCTTATTGATAAGTAGATATGCAAGTTCAAAAAGCCTAATCCACATCTAAAGTTTCTTAATAGTTTCTCTCTCAAAAAAAAAATTCATTTTGTGGTATTAAATAAAGGGCATCTCTCCCACTATAACATGGGCCACCACCCATTATTTTATCCTTAAATTTTGAACTGGAAAAGATTATGAGAAAAAAACCTTTAGAAAGAAAATTTACAGAATAATTTGAACTTAATCGCCACTTCCACTTGATCCAATTTTGAATCTACAAAAACCCTAGATAGGATCTATGGAACTTATATAATAACCCTCTATTTTTAAGAATCATTATATCATTCTCAATCATCTCATCTTTGATAGTTACTTCTGGTGTAACATCTGCTACTTGGATCAAACTTGCCATGTATTTGCTCTTCTACTTATCTCCAAATTGGTCCTCCATACTTCTAACTAGGGTATATTAATTTCTATCTTAGGTATCATGACTTCCCATTAAAGCTTTCAAATATGGTTTTCCTTCCATACTAGCTAGTGGGTCTCCCTCCTAGCTCGCACTCCCTCCTAGCTTGCACTTCCTCCTGAATCATGCTTGCTCCCAACTTACACTTCCTCCTACTTCACACTCATTCCTAGCTTGCACTCCCTCAAAATAACACTTGCTCATATCTCTTATTTGTCCCTATGTTTATTTACTCCAATAATTATTTAAAAAAATATTTGATGCATTCATGGTAAGGGTTTGAAGTATTGATGCACTCCAAATGAACTTATTGCTCACACTCCATCTTGAATTGCACTTGCTCCCAACTTGCACTTCTTCCTACCTCACACTTACTCCTAGATTTCACTCGCTCTTATCTCTTCTTTCTCATGGTATTCCTTCACTTCAATGATTTTCCAAAAATAATGTTTAACGTATTCATGATAAGGGTTTGAAGCATTGATGAACTATGGATGAAATCACTAGTCACACTTAATAAATTCATCCCAACTCACCAACTATTCAATTTAATGTTATCACCCATAAATATTTATATTACTTTACAATGTTTATATATATATATATATATATAATATTTAATTTATCATGATGTAGTGATTATTTTTGCCTTAACTATTGATATATAGTTTGATATAGCATCATATATTTTTTATTTTTAGTTCTTATTAAACTTAAATTCATGTTCATATTTTTACATTTACTTATTTTGATTGAAAGATCATTCACACTTTAAAAATTTTATATAATTTTGCTCTCCATGAATTAGTGTCACATTTGTGAAATTTTATATATTTAATGAAAATCTCATCACTACATTTTTATTATTACTTTTTAAAAATAAAACCTCAAATTATCAATAAACATGTAAATAAAACAATTTTGGAGCAGCATATAAGAGTACCATACCCTACAAAGGTCGAATGATGGTGGAGTCATAGAGCATACTAGAGGGAAGCAATATCAAAGCCATAAATCTTTAGTCATTTTAGAAGAGTAGTGGGTTCATACAAAGTGTATCAATGCTTCAAATCCTTACCATGAATGCATCAAACATTGTTTTCAAAAAATCATTTCAACAAAGGAACACTGGGAGAAAGAAGACAAGAGCGAGTACAAGCCGAGAGGAAGTGTGAGCCAAGAGTGAGACATACTATCTAGTATGGAAGGAAAGTCATATTTAAAATCCCTAATAAGAAGTCAATATATCATATCTAGAAAGTAGGATGCCTTAGTTGGATATATGGGGGCCAAGTTGGAGATAAGCAAAAGAGTGAATACATGGCAAGTTCAATCCAAGTAGTAGAAGTTACACTAGAAGTGAATATCAAGGATAAGATGATTGAGCATGATATAATGAATCTTAAAAGTAGAGGGTTAATATATAAGTTCCATAGATCCTAGCCAAGGTTTTTGGAGATTCAAAATTGGATCAAGTGGAATTGGGGATTGGATTCAAATTACTCTAACTTTTCTTTCTAAAGGTTTTTTCCTCATCATATTTTCTAGTTCAAAAACCAGAGATAAAATAATGGGTGGTGGCCCATGGTTTAGGGGGAGATATGTTATTTATTTAAGACCATGTAATAATAAAAATTATTTTGAGACAAAAACTATTAAGAAGCTTACGGTGGATAAGGATTTTTGGACTTCCATATCAACTTATCAATAAGGACATTTTGAATAATATTGGAAATACCCTAGCAAAATTCATTAAGTAAGGACTAACTATTAAGGAGCAAAAGCATCCTATATATATATATATTTTTTGAAAATTTTGAAAAAACTTGTATTAAAACAAAGATCAATTACAATATGGGAAGAGACTCTTCCTAGCCGAATTTAGAGAGAACACAAGCTTACAATAGTAGAAGAAGATTTGCAATGGAGCCAAATCTACTGAACCAATAACTAGCTAGCAGGGGGTCGGCATGGATAGTTGATGCAGCTTGTCACGAAATCGTGATACTATTCTTCTCCTTAGGCCACGAACATGCAACATGTCACGATATCGCGACACCTTTCCCCTTTGGCTGCAAAAAAGCAGCATGTCACGATATCGCGACATTTTCCTCTTTTGGCCGTGAAAATTCAACAAGTCACGATATCACGACACTTTTCTCCTTTGGGGATGAAAGTGCAACATGTCGCGATATCGTGACACTTTTGCTCTCTCGATCGCGATGAAGCAACATGTCGCGATATCGCGACACCTTTTCTTCTTTGGTCGTGAAAATGCAACATGTCGTGATATCGCGACACCATTTCTCCTTTGGTCATGAAAATGCAACATGTCGTGAAATCACGACACCTTTTCTCCTTTGGCCGTGAAAATGCAACATGTCGCGATATCGTGACACCTTTTCTCTCTTGGCCGTGAAAATGCAACATGTCGTGATATCACGACACCTTTTCTCCTTTGGCCGCGAAAATGCAACATGTCGTGATAGCGCGACACCTTTTCTCCCTTGGTCGTGAAAAAGCAACATGTCATGATATCACGACACCTTTTCTCTCTTAGCCGCGAAAAAGCAACATGTCGCAATATCGCGACACCTTTCCTCCCTAGGCCATGACAAAGCAACATGTCACGATATCACGACACCTTTCCTCCCTTGGCCGCGACGAAGTGACATGTCGTGATATCGTGACAACTTTTTGCCCATGACCGCAATGACACAACATGTCGTGATATCATGACAAATTTCTTGCAGTGACCGCGATGACGCAACATGTCGCGATATCGCGACAACTTTCCTCCAACGATCGCGACGACGCAACATGTCGCGATATCGTGACAACTTTCCTCCAGCGACCGCGATGGTGCAACATGTCACGATATCGTGACAACTTTCCTCCAGTGACCGCGACGGTGCAACATGTCATGATATCGTGACAACTTTCCTCCAGCGACCACCACGACGCAACATGTCGCGATATTGCGACAACTTTCCTCTAGTGACCGCGACGACGCAACATGTCATGAAATCATGACAACTTTCCTCCAGTGACCATGATGGCACAACATGTCATGATATCGTGACAAATTTCCTCCAACGACCGCGATGGCGCAACATGTTGCAATATTGTGACAACTTTCCTCCAGCGACTGCGACGGTGCAACATGTTGCAATATCGTGACAACTTTCCTCCAGCGACCGCGATGGTGCAACATGTCACGATATCACGACAAATTTCCTCCCTTTGCTTTTTCTTTGATCATTGGCTCAAGGACCTTTCCAGACCCTGTCTAATCACCTCATCCTCAATATCCATGTCACTGTGCAACTGAACTCCAACCTCCTTTTCGCACCCATCTTAGCCAGAAAGTCAGCCGCTTTGTTCAAATCTCTACTCGCATAAACTGGGATCACGTCCTCCAATTCCTTCCATAATTATTTAATTTGGATAACAAGAGCCCTCAACCTCCAAGCTTTCAGATCAAAGTTCCTCATGCAGTCTAGAGCTCCAACCATTATTTGCGAGTCTGATTCAAGAATAATCCTGCGATGGCCATGTTTCACTGCCCAAACAGAAGCAAACTTGATGGCAATGGCTTCAACTTCATTGTTAGTGGATCTTCCTAGGCCTTGCAATTCTCAATAGAGCACAGTCCCAGCATGTTTTCGACACACCACTCCAATTCTGGCTCTACCCGGATTGCCTTTTGTAGCTCCATCAGTATTGATTTTAATCCAACCTTTCAGGGGAGGTTTCCAACAATTTCTGACCTATCCCTCTTGCAGTTCAAGGCGTTCTTCCAAAGCTCCAATGTCAATTTGAGCTTCCTCATTAGCATGAACAGCCATAGTTTCGGTAACCTTGCTCTAAATGGTCTGCCAAACCCTGTCAAGAGCAGTAAAAGTTTCTCTAAAAATTTTGGCATTTCTTTCCAGCCATACTTGCCACTAGATAAAGCTTAAACCAAGCTCCCAGCCAAAACAAAGAGCTTTAGATTTGAATCTACCTTTCTGCCATTTTGCCCAGATATTCATCCGATTCAGGTCACCACTTACTTGAATTTTAAAGTATGCAAACCAACGCAGCCAAATATGTCGGGTGAAAGGGCAACCAAACAACAAATGGTCAACAATTTCCTCGCTCTTGTAGCATAGAACACATTGAGAAGGGCCGATGATACCTTTTGATCTGATATTATCAAAAGTGAGGATTCCATTGTGCATGCACTGCCAGGAAAAAAAGTTAACTTTCGACCAGCCTTTAGAGTGCCAGATTTTCCTCCAGTCCTCAACCTGAGAAGTATGAGGGGGGGCTCTGGGAGAATGCTGTCATATCCATCCTATATATATATTCAAATATGTGTTTCTATGGATATTTGAAAACCTTTTCCACAATCAATCAATATTAAATATAGATCAAGAGAATGGGATCAACAAGTCTATTATGAAAATATCATATTTTGATGTCACAATTATTATGAGATTAGACACATGGCAAGAGTTTTCAAAGTGAAAACTATGAATAAAGAGATAGAAAATTTTGGTCATGAGATAAAATTCAACACGAAGTAAGAAAATTATATAGTAATAGAAGCTACATTAAATCAAGAATATTCCACTCTAAAAGAAGAGGCAAAGTGTAACAACCCAAAACTACCAACCCATGTTTTTTTAAAGAGGAATAATTACAAGCAAATTTTCATAAGGGAAAACCCTTCTTTCAAATTTTTAGCATACAATGCTTCACCACATTTGAGTTTCAGTCATTGTAGATGACACTCAATGGATAGGAGTGGCCAACTCCCATGGATTCTAGAGTTTACCTTACTAAATATACACATTTAGAAGGATTCCAAAAGTGGTACCCCCACATTTCCCATGCCCTCACCAACATAGGACCATGGCGTAGATATTATCCTTTAAGGCCCATAACACTTAAAGGGAGATGACAATTCCCTAACCTTACTCTAAGTTCATCTAGGTAGGTTAATATGATGTAGAGCCTTGGTGCTTAGTTGCAACACCTTTGTGTAATAACTAAGGTCATTGCCACTTCACTAGCAATGAACATGATCCTACTCTTAGTTACCACACCTTCATGGGCTAACTAAGGGATCACCATTGTTGTCTTGTGAATGGTTCCACAACTCTTAGTTGGAGTACACTCGAGCCTTCTCGTTCAAGGTGCAATGATTCATAAGAAACTTGACTATTGTATTCACACAACTCCTTCCAGGTTTATGAGTCCCTAGCTATTGCATTCTCACAACTCCTAGGCTCATGGTTACCTAGGTATTACATTCACACAACTCCTCCTAGGATTGGGCTTTAAAAGACTTAACTCGAGTCCATAAGATATTCTAACCACCCCAAGATAATCTTATCTTAAATAATTCTTGCACTTTAAAACATAATTCTAAAGTAAAGCAACATACATCACATCATATCAAAATCACTTTAAATCAAGTCATAATTCATTTAATCCAAAATGCTATAATAGATAAACAAGGATGCCTCTTAAATAAAGCCACATTTGCTTAATTTAAATGCTTGACATAAGCTTCAAACAGACACATTTTTATATCACAAAACCAAGTATTTAACATAAATATGCATTGTTGTAAGTGATAGTACTCAGTGCTAACTATTCAAATAAGAGATTGCTAAATTCACTTTAATATACGAAATCCAAGATATCATTAAAGCAACATAATCTTTTGGTTTGTACAATAATCATGTTGAACAAAACATTATTTTACATAGCCTTTGTTTTTCCGCATCATCTATATGTTTAAAGTACTATGAAATCATCTGCTAATGATCTTCAAGCCATCTCTAAATCTATAAGCTTCTTCATGATAGGGAGTCCATCCACAACTTATGAGGAATACTTAGGGATCAAGATAACTCTAAATGCAATGCAACTTAATTATGCTTTTTCTACTATGCAAGCCACCATGCATAAAACTCAAATAAAAAGCAAGCTACAAGAAGAGAATCCCATACTTCTCTTTATAATGATCCCTTAACTCACAAAAGTCTCAATAATCATTATAATAGTTTATCTTTCAAAACCAACATACAAATATCCATCTAACCAAAGAGAATCCCATACTTCTCTTTATAATAATTCTCTGACTCGCACAAGTCTCAAGAATCATTATAATAGCTTCTCTTTCAAAACCAACATACAAATCTCCATCTAACCAAAGAGAATCCCATACTTCTGTTTATAATGATCCTCTAACTCACACAAGTCTCAAAAATCATTATAATAGCTTCTCTTTTAAAATCAACATACAAATTTCCATCTAACCAAAGAGAATCTCATACTTCTCTTTATAATGATTCTTTAACTCACACAAGTCTCAAGAATCATTATAATAGCTTCTCTTTCAAAACCAACATGCAAGTATCCATTTAACAAAGAGAAACTCATACTCTTATAATGATCACCTGATCCACAAGAGTCTCAAAAATCATCATAAATTCTCTTTCAAAACCACATTCAACAATTCATTTTATGACTACTATATTAATAAGGTAAAGAACATACACCCCCTTTTTTATTTTTCCAAAACAATTCTACAAAAGATAAAGTAAACTTAAGCATCTATTAATAAATAAATTTTCCAAAAAACTAAACCTGCTTCTTTCTTAATGATCCATAAATCAATGATATATCTCTCATCAAGCCAACATTTATAATGAAGCAACATTCATAATAGAAGAGTCTCTCATAACCCAAGATTATTTCTTTTTAAAATAAAAGCAACCATTTATAATATGAGTGTTCTCCTACTTTAACCTATTAGTACAAAAAAAAAGGAGAATAAATGAGCATCCACCACCAACATAAATACATAGGATCCATGATTAGAACTTAATTTCAACCAAAAGATACATAAGTTATAGATCCAAGCATAAGGAGGCAACTCACACAAACGATCGAATGGCTCAAAACAACCTAGATACAACACAACCAGTTCCTAGCCAAGACAACTATTATTGGGTTACAAGCTTACAAGCATGGCCACAAATTAAGATAACAAAGTGCACAAGTTGGATGATAGTTTGGATCTACGCATTTAAGAAGAACAAAGACACGAATAAGAGTATCTTAGGCCTTATCAAGTGAAACCAAACATCAACAAGAAAACATGTCAAAAGAAACCATCCAACCATTGAAATCTTATGCAAAAAAAAGGTCGAAGTCAAGGGAAAAGGATGATTACTCAGATGTCTATGGAAAAGTATAGACTATAGATGAACTAAGGTAGTGAAAGGGAAGTTAAACCAAATTCTAAGAGACCATCATCAAATAACCAAAGCATATTGTACAAAAATAATAATGAAAGCACCTAGTTTTCTAGCTCTCCCTATGTCTCAAAATGGATGTCGCTGCTCTAGAAATAATTCCTTCTCCTCATGCCTCGGTCTCCCTCCTTTTGCTTCAAAAAACCATAACCCTCATGTATCTCGTTTGCCCCACACAATATTTAAAAAAAAGGTAAAAACTTGTATGGAGATGATCATGAAAGAAACACCCAAGAAAGAATTTTCCAAGAATCGAGCCACCTTAAAGAGAAGCATTCCATAACACAAGTTACCCTAATTTTTTTTGAAACCAAAGCTTTTCTTAATCAAACCAAAAGTGTGGCAGTAATTATTACCCCCTTCCCTTATTTAACATTCAACCAAAAAAATTGCTTAATCAAATACAAATCCCACATTAGCTTTATTTTTGGTATTTGACATTAATTGATTTTCTTTAAAGCTCAAATGTCAACAATCTATTTAATACTTTACTTATCTAAAGTATTAAAGCCACATTTCATTAAATTAATAATTTAGAAGTATTAATTTTATCCACTAATTAATACTTAATGAATCTAAAGTATTAATGTTACCATTCAATACTTATTCAACAACAATCTATGCATACCATGAACAAACATAGATTCACACCAACAATGTTTCACACCATTGTTTTATCCCTAAGTAGGTTGTCTCATTTAAGATAGTCTAATGCTATAGCCAACCTATTAAGGAGACTCATTGCACAAGCAACTTCCTGGACCAAATGTGTGAACATAGGAACAAGCAAAATGAAATGCATCTACATGAAAGATGTTTTGTTACCCTAAGTTTTCAATGAGCAAGTCATCACCATCACTTCCCTAAATATCCCTCTTTGTAGGTGGTTCACCCATATGGTCCCACCAAAGAGAGCACTTGGTCCTACACCCATAATTTTATTAGCAATACCATATTCCATGCTCAAAAGAATGCAATCATTCAACATGAAATGAAGCTATGCCATTAAAACATTCACACCAATACATAGTTCATTGTCTATAATTTTTTTTGCCAAGGAGGGTTTTTACATAAAGAAGTCTTATCTACAACATCATTTGGTAGAGGTCACCATAGCTCATTTGGATCAACCATTAGAAGAAACAAAGAAGGATATAAGGGATAAGAAAGTACAATGTGTAAGTTTAAGTTCAAAAGGATTTAAACATGCAAAGGAATATGTAGAGAAAAATATTCAAACAAAGATGACAAAAGAGTTCAAGTTTATTCCAGATAAGTCATCTTCATTTTTCTCAAGTAGTATAGAATATACTCTTGGTAATAAAAGTGAAAGTGGCGTAGAGATTATTCCTTGTAATTTAGGGTTTTAAGAATAGCATAGTAAAGAAATAAGAATGGAGAAAACCTATAACAATTTAGGGTTTTTAGGATAGAATAAAAAGGTAATTACTTTGGAAGAGCATCTTTGCACTTTAGGGTTTCCAAGACAACATAAAGATGAAAGTGCTTTTGAGGTTATTCCTTACATTTTAGATCTTTCAAAGCAAGAAAAATATAAAGATGATAAGTTTTGCTATGAGCAATGTGAGAAGATTAAAGAGATTGATAAATATGAAAGTATTGGTTGGAATGAAAAAAAAAGAGGAAGACCCAAGAACCGAAAACAAATAGAAAAAGAAACCTAGAAGGATATTGATATGAGAAAACAAAAGCAAATATTGCTAGTGTTAATAAGAAGTGGGGCTAAACCCATAAATAAAAACAAAAAATAATATCTTGGAATATTAGGGATATTAATAAGAACCCTAAAAAATTTATAAAAAATTATTAAGTTGTTATAGACAAGATATTTATAGATATCGAAATTGGGCAAAAAATATTTTAGTCATTTGTGGTGTTTTTTTGTTGGATAATAAGGGGTTGTACTCGAGTCCCCCACCCTTGACAAATTATATCTCTCTTCTTTAGAGCTTGAGAGTTTACAAATAGATACACTTCTCATCTCAATTGAGATGCTATAGCTAGAAACCTACATCATTTTACATAAAATGTCTGAATTCTTGATTTTTATTTTTGGATCTTTTCAAATTTTTGTATGAATATAATTAATCCAAAATTTAGCATAGTTCTTGACATTTTTCTATAACAGCCTTTAAATGCCAATATTTCACCTCTACTATCTATGCCTTGCATCTTAGTAGAGTATTATTGCCAAAACATCACACTATCATAGTCCGCTTTACAAAATATGGATTGCTAGTTTCCTTCCTGAAACACAAGTGCAACCACAAAAATTATAATAAATAATCTAAATGAAAACACATTATTGTTACAAAATAAAGCAAATATTATCAATGGAAAACATTAAAGTAAATCTTAATCATTAATTGATTCAAGCAATCAATATTTTTTGTCAGCTTCAACTAAAATTTCTACTTCCTCTAACCATGGAAAGGAGAATTTAACTTCACGATCCTCAATAAAAACCCCTCTATTGGATAACTTATCTGCACATTTGTTTCCTTCCCTTAATATATGTGTAAACCTGATTTCTTCAAACTCTTTAGAAAGATCTTGAATTTCCACAATTATCTCTTGTATGTTCCATAAAGCCTTTGCTTTCCTCAATATTGCATTTAGCCATTTGTGGTGTTGAATTTCATCTTTAAAAAAGTTAAATTTTGGAAGGCAGGTATGATTGAGATTTTACATCTTAATAAAAATGATATAAGGATTTGATTATGGAAACTGAACAATTTGAGGAAGATGGAAAATATCTTTGATAAAAAGGAAAGTGAAGAATATCTTTGATAGAAAGGCAAATTGGATATGGTTTAATTAACTTGATAGAAACATAATGAGAGAAATATAATGTTATGTTTTTGTAATAGGAATGCTCCCAATAGAAGCCACACAACTTATAAAAAAAAGAATTCACAATAATGGTTAAGAATGAATGGAAACATTATTTTATTCAAATAATATAATGAAAGAGGAACAAAGAGTAAAACGATATAAAAATACAAAAAGATACAAGAATTTCCTTAACCACCCCAACACTAATGATAACTAAATGATCATTCAACAAATATATCAATGGAAGAGGTATATAAGCATCTCTAATAACTATATCAATCCAAGTAAATATCAATCCAAGTAAATATCCAAGTAAATATCTAACGAACACAAATGGAAGAGGTCCCCCAAACCTTTTAACAAACTTTTATAATACAAGCCTATATGCTTCTAAGATAAACATAAACATTACAAATAGGCATCCTTCCATTCTATACAAACATCAAAAACTTAGAAAATGACTCGCATCAAATAAAAGCTATCACCTATTGAACACAACAAAAACTACAACAATTTGAAGCAATAGAGTAACAAATTTTATTTTCTTGTCTTGAGTTTTGATCCCACTATCTGCACACTTGATTGAGATTTATGGGTAACACACTCTACGCCAGTCCCAATAACATCTTTAGAAAAGTGAAGATGAGTTCCCCATAACCAAATCCAACCAACAACTAGACATGGGTTGTTCTCCCAAGCCACCATGGGAATTACTACCAAGTCATTATGGACACCACCATAAGCATCAAATCTCGGTTTCATGGCAGCTTTATTTTGGATAAATTCTATTAGATAGTGAACCTTGAAGTCTTGGTAATTTGTTTCCATATACTCAAAGTCTCTGACCCACAAGAGATAGTCCCAATGTAGAATATCTAGTAAAATATCATTAGTGAAACACATGGGCTTCATATCAATTGAAATAAGGATCACGAGCTACAATCTAGATAACACAAACATGCACATATGGATAATATTTATGGGAAAAACTCTATGAATCTACCCCACTAGCCTTCTATCCTTAGAACTACAATATACATTAGCCACTAACATAGTCCAACTAGGGTGGAATACCCAGGTCAAAACAACCTGGGGAAGGTACTCACTTGCACACAACTTATTCAAACTAAAGATTTTGAAAGAAAATATTAATAAAAAGGAGGCATGAATAACCATGTTACCAAACACACGATGGTACAAACAGGAGCCAACATCATCAGAGTTTCTTATTCTGAAAATCATGCAAAAATGGGGGGCACCATTGTTAAGAGTTGTACAATATTCTATTTTTTAAATTTCTCCTAGACGTCGATTCACAAGACCGATCTTCCATATTACTACTTCAAAGATCCTGCCACATCCTTCTATGAAATAAATTAGACAATTATTAAGGAATGAAAGATTAATCATTGTGAACTCCATTTATTTTTTCATGATTAGCAATTGCAATAACTTGTTGGGGGAAGTCTCCTTCCTAAACACTGAGCCCTTCTTGCATTATTCCAAAATTTAGCCATATAGTCTGCTCTGCTATTTCCTTCCCTATAAATATGATTAAATTCCACTACCTCCATAAGCCTTATAATATGCCAAGCTTCACCAATCATAGAGGCTAAATTCTAGTTGACTTCTATATATTTTTCATTAGATTAATCATGTTTAAGGAATCCCCTTCTATAATTACTTTTTTAACCTAAAGATTACTCACCATATTTATTCCCAAGCATATAGCATGGGACTCTACAAAGTGGCTAGACTAGTTTCCCAGGGCTTCAACATAAGCAATCAAAATATTACCATTTTGATCTCTTATTAGACCTCCCGCTCTAGAAAGTCCAAGGTTTCCTTTAGTTGCTCCATCAAAGTTCAATTTCAGCATACCACCCGGAGAGGGATCTATTTTGTTTGCATCCTTAAAAGGTTTTTATGAGGATCAAACATATTTTTCACTGATCAAGACCCCAATCAACAACAATCATACCTTCCTCCAATTCCCAGACCTCTTCCCTCTTAACTAATCTAGCATTATCCATAGTTAGAGAGAAAATCCTATTGGCTACAACAAGACTATCCCTTCTTTTCCCTTTAAAAATATGGCTATTTTGTTCTTTCCAAAGAGCCCATAGAGAATGAGGAAGACTAAAGTCCCATAAAGAGTTAAGCCTCTTACTCTTGAAAGGGGATTTCCATTGGAGATAAAGATCACTAAGGCAGTTGGGGAAGATCCAAGAAACCTGGAATCT
This sequence comes from Wollemia nobilis, assembly GCA_028583015.1. Taxonomy (NCBI): domain Eukaryota; kingdom Viridiplantae; phylum Streptophyta; class Pinopsida; order Araucariales; family Araucariaceae; genus Wollemia; species Wollemia nobilis. Next base: position 4,917,191 of record JAQPPZ010016858.1, on the reverse strand, counting down.
ACTGAGAACCAAATGGAGGACTTCTTGAGCAAAGGGGTAGTTTAGGCTCAAATGGTTAACATCTTCCAGCATACATTCACAAAGGTTGCACCTATTTGGAATTTGAAAACCTCTTTTCATAAGGTTATCCATAGTAAGGATCTTATTTTGGCAAATTCACTCTTATATTGTACACAAGTAGTTTTTATCTTTAAATATTTTGACTCACCTTTGGCTCACTTTGTATTTTTTCTTTATAAGGTTAAATATAAGGGGTTTTTTAAATAGGGTCCCAAAACATGTATTTACAAAAGTTCTTACAAATTTGTTGCAAAGATATTGTAAAATTGCAACTGTAGTTACCTATAACTTTACATATACATAGTTGTAGTCGAGTTACAACAAAGGCATAACACAAACATAGAAAAAACACAATGTCACCTTTAAATTCAGTAGGAGAACTTGGCTTGGTCTTGCAAATATCACTATCCATGATGCTTTATAAATTTATTTGGCCCTTGCTTGCACTCCCATTCCAATTTGCTACAACTTGAGTGTAAGTTTTTTCAAGCTGAATGAGAAAAATGGAACTAACCTTATTACCTCTTAGTTTAAGCAATCCATACCATCCACCAATCTAGATGGATGCAATGACCAACTCAAGAGAAAATATACATAATATAGTCATAATGGAAATTTCATGAGGGTTGATTCATCGATGATTAGGCCATAATTCGTAGCTTTGAAGTGTCACTCAATCTTGGGAATATGATGCAATTACGTGTGACACCATCATGGGGAAGGGTGTTGTGAAACATGTGCCTCTATCATGACTTGATTGATTGGTCGACTCAGCCCCTCAGTATTTCTTTTTTCTATCTAATGAGAGCCACTAGAGTACATTTGTTAGCTCATCCATAGAGAAATTTTTAGAGATGAAGGCTTTGAGCCTTGTGTAGACTATTGTTGCATCATTGTTGTGACTTCTAAAAATTCGATGATTTCTTTCTTTACAGATTATCCAGCAGAGGTGTGGGAGGATGAAATTCCAGAAGGTATTGAATACTTTTTTAGCTGAATTACCTTTCTATTGAATGATTAAGTCTTTTATTGTTATTGGCAACACCCAACACACCCCAAGATCGGTCCACAACATTCCCCAAATAGCTTGTGTATATTCATAGTGTATGAATAGGTGATCAACTGATTCTTCATCATTCTGGCAAAGATCACACCTATTAGGAATTGAAAAGCCTCTTTTCTTGAGGTTGTCCAAAGTGAGGATTTTGTGTTGGGCAACAACCCAACTGAAGAAAGAAACTTTGGGGATAAGCCCTTTCAACCAAATCTTCCTCCATAGGAGCTGATCTCTTTTAGGTGTGGCTCCTTTCATAGATTTATATCCTGAGGATACACTGTATTCCCTCCTCTTACCACCTCTTTATATTGGGATATCTTTTCATCTAGTATTTTCTATACCTTTTATGCTTAGCTCCTATCAAATTATATTGAGTTTAGCTTCCAAATCCCTTTATGGAGCTTCAATGAGGTTCCATTTCTTTCCATCCTCAAAATCAATGATGTAATTTTTAACAAGATCCCCCTAACTAATCCTTGCCCAATTTTCACAATCCTGAAACTCATCATAGTGGCTAAGAGGTCTACTTCTCAACCAAGGGTCATCCCAGAAGTAGACTTCAGAGCCATCCCTGACTTCCCAAGAGAGGTGTTCCCATATCATTTCATGGACTGTTAGGATCCCATTCCAAAATGTTGAACCCTTTGGGGGATTTTCAATCATAACAAAGAAATTGGTGGAGTTGAGGTATTTGGCCTTATAGATTTGTACCCACTTTTTAGCATTGGCTCCTAGCTTCCATCCTATCTTACCAAGTAATGCATTATTGAGCAATTTCATTTTCCTCAACTCAAGCCCCCATTCATCTTTTTATAACACACTTTTTTCCATGCAGCTAATGTCATTCTCTTCTTCTTTTATGTGCATGTCTAAAGAAATTAGGTGTAAAAGAAGGAATTTTAAAGACCAAATCATTGGAAATTTGTTGGCTTTGTAGTATAATTTTGATGAGAAAGAGCTTCCCTGATTGACTCAACACAACACCCTTAAAACTAGCTAACTTTGATTGAGTTCTCTCAAGCACCCTTTTACAATGGTTAGCTTTGATACAAACAACAAACATAGGCATACCAATATAGATGGATGGTAGTTTGCTAGTTTGACAATAAAAAATATTAGTTATCCTACTTTATCTTCTCTTTGGGGTGTGCAAGAAACATACCTTTGTTTTATTGTAGTTAACTTTTTGATGTGAGGCCTTCTCATATAGTTCTAGTACATTAATAAATGCTTGATCTTATTTAATAGATGCTTTCCCACAACAATAGTGTCATCCACAAATTTATGATGAGTGACATTGCTACAGTTAGAGGAGGTGTGATGCCTTCAATTTGATGAAGTTGCTTGGCCTTGGAGATAGATCTTTTGATTGCTTCTACCATTAGAATAAAGAAGTATGGGGAAATAGTGTCTCCTTGTATGATCCCTCTTTGGAAAGTGAAGAATCTGGCTGCCTCATCATTCATCAGAATTTAAAATCTTAGAGTGGAAATACAAATTTAGATCCGCTTTCTCCATATCTCATAGAACCCAAAATTTTCAAGCAATTTGTCCAAAAATGTCCAACTGACCTTGTCAAATACTTTTTGCATATCAAGTCTAAGGAGCATCCTTGCTTGTTTTTTCATGTTGATTGAGTGCAAGACCTCATGCATGGTGATTACTCTATCCACAATTTTTCTATTTTTACAAATCCAGCCTATTCTTATGAGATTATCTTGGGCAGTATATCCTTCATTCTTCCAACAAGGATTTTTATGATGATTTTATAGACAGTGTTGTACAAATTGATGGGTCTGAATTATTTGAACTTGTTTGCACCTTGAACCTTGGGGATCAATGCAAGAAAAGCGACTTTCCAATTTATGAGTTGGGAGTGCTTTTCTTGGAATTCTTGGAAAGCAACAGTAACATCATCCCCAATAATGTCCCAATTTTTTTGAAAAAATCCAACTGGAAATCCATCAGGTCTTTGGCCTTTATGTTTGTTCATGATAAAAACAACACCAGTAATTTCTTCCTTTGTGAAAGGTTTTGTGAGCATTTTGTTTACCTCATCAAAGATTAAGGTGGGAACATTAATTAGAATTTATTCCATTACTCCCAAGTTGTCCTCTTGATAAGAAGAAAGGAGGTTTTCAAAGAAGGTAACCCCAACAACTTTGATTTCATCAAGGTCAATGAGTAGTCTACCATTAGCATCCTTTATTTCAAAAATCTTGTTGTGACATCTCCTTTTCAAAGTGGATAATCTAAAAATATGGTGTTTCTATCTCATTCTATTAGCAAGGATATTCTCAACTTTTGCTTCCAATCGGATTCCTCCTACGCTAGAATGTTGTGATAGTTGGCAATGTCACACTTATTCTTCTACTCCAATTCCTAGGACCAACCATTAGATTGAATTTCATCTTCTATGTTGTTTAGTTTTGATTTGATTTGCTCTTTTTTGCTACCACATTTTGAAAGACTTATTGTCATGACATTTTTTTTACATGTTGTAACTTTTCTTGTGAATTGGAACATCTTAGTACCTTCTATTTATACTCTCCACCATTGTTGCATTATGTCCATTATATCAAGGTGAGATAGCCACATATATTCAAATATGAAGGGGGACCTCTTCCTTTGATTTTTTATAAATTTAGCACAAGAAGGGAGTGATTTGAACCAATTCTAGAGAGAGCTTTTAGTATATGGTTTGGAAACTTATCCAACCAATAGCCTAGATTGAATGAACCCTAATCCAAATCTCCTATTTAACCAAGTGTACTTACTTTCATGGAGTTCAACATCCATGAGATTTGTGTTGGAGATGAAGTTCCTTAGTCCCTCCATCCCGATTGTGTCATCCTTAGCACCTCCATTTTTTTTGAGAAAAAGAACAGGGTGTTGAAGTCACCACCCAACAACCAAGGAGATGTTTGAAACTCAATTCTTATTCTAATCAGGTTTACCCAAAAGGGAGATTTTTCTTGGTGTATATTGGGTGTGTATATATTAGTTGCTACAAATTTAAAACCAGAATAGAGACATGAGAAGTAAATTGATATATAGTTGTTAGAGGAGAACAATATTTGGCCCTTAAGAATTGTTGGGTTCTAGATGATATATAGTCCCCTTGTTGTGCCCTATGCTTCTTTTACCTCCACATTAGCCTATCTCCACATATGTCTTTTGATGGCTTGAGATTTTCCTAATTGGTTTTTGTTTCTTGCACAAAGAAGATATTTGGTTTATTTTCTAAGCAATTTTTTTTTAGAATTATTTGCTTAGCGGGGGAGTTGCACACCTTGATGTTCCAACTAAGGATCTTCATTTACCTAATATTGGGGTGATAACACCTCCACTCTTCTCTAGAGTTCATTGTGTGTCATCCATAATATCCTTTGTCATTTTTCTAGTTCTAATTATAGAGTCAGTAGACCTTTCGATGGGGTCTTTTCCAAGGTCTATTGTTTTCTTCGAGCTCCTAGTTTTCCTGAGGGGAGGTTTGGTATACTATTGTGAGGCAATGGTAATACTTTTCTCTAGTTCCTTCAATTGTGTCCTAGCCAATATGTCTACTAATATTATCAGTTCTGGATTGGCACTTTTTGATGCTTTTTCTATAGGTTGGGATTTTTTTGCAACTATCTCATCATGAACTTCTTTTTCTCTAAACTCTCTTTCTTCAAGCTCATTGTTAATCATTGTATCTAATGTGCCAAAGGATTTTTTATTTCTATTACTATTATCAGTAGTTTCTACGGGGGTCTTAGATTTATTTCTTCGTTCTCGCTTTTCATTCACTTTTTTAGCGGAGGGTTGAGCCTCCTTTCTAGACATTCTCTTATTGCATGCCCAACTACCTTGCAAATATTACACCTTATCAATAAGTTCTTATAATAAATATTTTGTTCCCATGCACCCCCTTCAAATTCGAGCAAGATTTTTCATGGAAGACGATATGCATTTACGCAAAACTTTGCTGCCATAATCCTACTTTTTGCTCTTGTGTCCAAGATTATTACAACATGTAAACCAATAGCCTTAGAAATCCTAGCTATTACATCCAAATTCTAGAACATGATGGTGAGGTCCAAAAATAGGACCCTTATGGGAGTGATATGAATGTTTTTAGTCTCTGCTCTAAAGCCTCTATACCATTTTCAATGATAATTTTACCAAAAACCATAGTCCAAACTCCAAAACCTTCTATGCATCAGATTCATGAGTGAAATTGAAGAGCAAGAAATCTTTTGGAAGTGCAAAAATCTCTAGTTGATCATTTATTCTCCATTTTTCATGAGCCCATCTATGAATTAAGTCAATGTTGGGATGCACCCCAACAAATTTGTCGATCAATGAATTCTTCCTCATACATATTTCCTACTCAATCAACTCTTTGGGTATAGAAATATTTTCTAGACCGGAAGCTTGATCCAAGCATGGCTTGAGATTAAATTGCAATACATTTTTTGTTGTATTGGATCCAACCACAAAAGCCCAAGAAGGGCTAAAGTGTCCATCCCTAGAATTTACCATAGTGTTCACTTTAACAGTTCATCCTGAATGTTGTTGTGCCTGGGTTGTAGGTTGGCTATGATGAAGCCATGAATTCATCGTGGAAAGAAGGGTGGTGAATGGGGAGAGAGGAGAAGAGAAAAAAGGTAAAAAAACTTATTTAGACTAGTGTAATATTACTAGTATTAATAGATGAAAAATATCTTTTATAGAAAGGCATATGAATTGGATCACTTAGTATTTGTCTCTACAATTTTAAAATCTTTTTATGTGCCATCTAAAAATGATGTAGAAGAGAGAAGAGCTCGTTGAGGGTTAGTTTCTTGTGTTTTGACAAAAATATAAAAACAACATGAACCACTAGTTCAAGCATCTAAAATGATAAAGATATATTAAAAATAATAATTTTAACATATTTTGAATCTTCTTTTTTATCTTCAAATGATGTTATCTTTGTCCTTAATGTTTTAAATCTAGTAATATATTCCTCAATATTATTAAACTCAACTATTTTAAAGTATCAACTTGTAGCTATAAGTGACTTACTTTTGTAATATTCACTCTTCCAATTAGATTGCATAGTAGAGTCCATACATTGATTGTGTTAGATTTTGTGAGAAGGGAAAAAGAGGGATCACAAAGGGGCCAATGAGGGGGATCCCAATGCCTTTTCTCTTTATGCTTCACACCTCAATATTAGGGGGAATAAAAGTGATAAGACTAAAACTATGTTTAATGTGTTTTTTTGCAAACACCTATGTTTCTAACAAAACCAAGTTTCCTCCTAAGATTCACTTCTATCTAGCAACAAAACTTTTAGTTTGGTCTTAATTTTTTTTGTTTTTCTAGAGAACAAGGGGTTGTACTCGGTCCCCTGCACTTGACAAGTCACAACTCTCTTCTTTAGAGCTTGATATTTTACCAATATATTCAATTCTTATTTCAATTGAGATGCTATATCTAGATACCTCCATCATTTTTCATAAAATCTCTGAATTCTTGATTTTCATTTTCTAGATCTTCAAGTTTTTATGTGAATACAAATATTGAAGAATTCAACATCCTTCTTGATATTTTCCTATAGCAACCTACCAAAATTCCAGCTCTACTATCAACACATTACATCTTAGTATAGTAATATTGTAACGACCACATAAAACCAACCCAAGAGAGAGATACATTTTTCTTTTATATCTCAAGTAAGGTTCACAAAGAAGTCCCATATTATATATTTCAGCAATCTCAAGGCTTCACCACATTTGAGTTCAAGTCATTGTAGACGACACTCAGTGGATAGGAGTGGCCAACATCCTATAGTTTTTGGGGTTCAACTTACTAAACCTCATCGCTTAGAAGGACACCAAAGTGGTCCCCCCACCTTTCCCATACCCTCACCGCTATAGGACAATATGACCATAGTGCAAGGATTATCCTTTAAGGCCCATAACGCTTAAAGGGGAATTCTTATTTCCTAACCTTACTCTAAGTCGACCTAGCTATATTAATTAGGTTTAAAGCCTTGGTGCTTAGATACCACACCTTCGTGGGCTAATTAAGGTCTTTACCACTCAACTGGTAATGAACATGATCAACCGAACCTACATGTTCAAGGGACCACCATTGTTATCTTGTGAATAATTCTGACACTTACTAGTTATGGAACACCCAATACTCCATGTTCAAGGTGTATCATTTCACAAGAATCTGACTATTGCATACATGTAACTCCTAGATTTCATGAGTTCCCAGCTATTGCATTCTTGCAACCCCTTCTAGGCTCACATATTCTTCAACCCCTCTTAGGATTTGGGCTATTCTTCTTGACTTAGGTCCTAAAAGGTGTTCTAAAATCTATCCAAGAGCTTTTTCCAAACCCAAGGACATGAAACCATATAAACAACTCTCTCTAGATATAAATGCTTCAATTAAAAACTAACATGCATAGCTTAAATCATAGTATTAATCAATACATCTTAAATCTAGCATGAGTCTTCAACAAGTTACCATTATCATAAAGCATTCTTAACCACCAATTCAAGAGCTAGAACAGACTAAGTGAAGCATTATTCTCATTTATACTATGCTAGCATCATAAAAAATACATACATAAAACCTTTCCAACATAAAAATATCCTCATAATCATTTATTATTCTTCATGACAAAAGAATAGTTTTGCAAGTCAAAGATCGCATCCCAAATCATTTCTTGCATAAGCTAACATCAAATCCACATTACAAAATTATCATATCTACTCTCTTTAAGGAGCACAAGGCAATTTATTGTTTACAAAATAACTTTTCAATCCAAGATACATCAAGTCCATTCCACCCAAATGCTTCCTACACCATCTTATTTTCATGATCATCTTCATGATGAAGTTCTCCCATGAACTTGAGGAACATTAAGGGATCAAGACAACTCTTATGCAATGCAAATTAATATGCTCTAAGTATGATGCAAGTAGCTATGAAAACAAGCATTGGAAAAAACAAACAACAAGAAGATAATTACATACTTTTCTCTATAGTGGTACCTTTATCTACTCAAGTCTTAAGGTTCCACCATGGTCTTTCCAAACTTAAGCACACTACAAGCATCCAAAGAATTCAAGGAGAGAATCCCATACTTCTCTCTTATAATGGCCCCCTTTACCCACTTGAGTCTAAAGAGACCACTATAATATTTTCTAATTTAAACCTATTACAAGCATCCATAGAATACAAGGAGAGAATCCCATACTTCTCTCTTATAATGGCTCCCTTTACCAACTTGAGTCTTAGGAGACGATTATAATTTCCAAACCGAGGTTAGCATTCATGATAAGGTACTTTGCTTTTTTTTTTTAACTCACATCCAACAAAACTATAAAAAGTACTAGTTACTTCACAACTAAAGGTGATTCTTTAACATATATATTTAAAACTAACATAGGATTCCAAAAGAAAACCATATAACATTCACTTGTCTCCCTAATTATAATCCAAAGTCTTAATAGTTTCAATAAAGATAATGCAACCTATGACACCCCCTTTTTTCTTTCTATTAATCATTAAATCTTGCCACACTAATGATTCCAATAGAACATTAAAACTATACCTATTTCCTTTAATAAAATAGTACTTTCCATTAAAGGGCATTAAAACCAAAGCGTCTAAAAACCTTAACACAGTAAAATTTAGAAAGGTATTGCATCTAGCTCTCAAACAATATAATCAAAATACCAAAGCAAAAATGGATACAAACAACTTAGACACACAAGCAATCGACTTTGGATGGAGACAATATCTTCTCCGTAAAGACGTTTAACTAAGTGCTCACCACCTAATGCAGGGCCACCAATATTACGCCACACTACAAATTTATAGATGAGAAGCTTTATCCTTAAGCAAACTAAAGGAGGAAACAACATAAACCAAATTCCCACCAAACCACGCAATGCAATATGAATGCCAATAACACCCCACTCAACATGAAGATAAACAGGGTTACAAAAGACTCTATATCACTGCTCGAGCCAACTCCAAATGCACTAAAACCAAAGCAACAACAACAAAGTTAAAAAAAAAAGATAAATAGAATGTAGAAGAGTCATAACAACACTTAGGGACCAAAAACTTCCTAACATCAGGACTCACAATTCCTGACATCCGAGGAAACCCACCATGACACAACCTTGCATCCAAAGCATTGCTTAAGGAAACGTACATACTTGCACTACAGATAAGGGTCAGACAAGAGTGAATCACAATCTCATGGATCAGATACCAAAGCACAGACTGAGACTGTGTACAAAACATACACAATCAACGCCACTATAGCGTCCGTCAAGCAACTTGATTTGGACTCCACATAATCAATCTAAATTAACAATCAGAGAGCACATGCATGCCAAACCAACAAAGCAAAAGCATACATACGTCCAACCAACGAAAATAAAGAGCATAGTAGTATAAAGATAAGCAACATAGTATTTTCAATGTAGGCAAAAACCAGACCTACCTCTTAGCACAAAACTTCCAAACCGATCCTTGCCTCCTCCAAGATCCTTGCTTTCTCTACTCACTAACGACCCTCCAAATCATCCCTTGAGCCTCTCAAATAGCAATCCAAATCCTTGTAATAGGTGGGAGTCTCTTCCCATTCCTTCTTGGATTCAATGGCCACCATTGCCATCATGCTCCAACTCGATGGGTAATGTCTCAGAGAGTACCGACAAGACTCATCAAGGTCAAGCTAGGGAGTTATGGATCGTGCACCTTAATGGAGCCAAAATAAATTCCTCATGCAAATATTATCATAATTTTTCCAACCTTAGGAACCTTAGGATTAATTTATCCTTTAATTATTAAGCAAGGCTATAAAGCAAACCAAACAATTAATTGCTTCTCTTTACTAGGGACTACTTGTCATTTTCAAGCATGTAATGGGAAAGGAGGGATTGCTTGGGAAAGTTTTATGGGATCCCAAAAGTAGGAGGCTCCCTAGGGCTGAAGAGAAACCAAAGTTTTTTGGGAATTCAACAAAGAAAGCTTTGTTAGAAGTACAAGGTAAGAAGGGAAGTAAATATAGTGTATGTTTTCTAAGCTGTGTTTGTTTGATATAGTGTAATTGCTGTCATCTTTGTAAGCTAGCTGAGTTGGCTTATAAGATTGACAATCCTAGTTTTAGGTGGTTTTTATAGCCCTGAATGTTATTGTGTTGATTTTTTGTGAATTTTTCTAGGGCTTTAATATCTATTCGTGTAAATATTTGTAAAAAATTTGAGGACCTTTTCAAAACCCTTTCTTCTATCTTAATATATAAAAAAAATAAAAAAATAAAACCTTAAAAGGATATTATTAAAAAAAAAAAAAAAAAATATTAATATCCATTGTACCATAAACCATAGACATTGTGTTTTACTCTCATCTATATATATATAAAACTAAGTAAGCATGTACATCCACCCTTTGAAGTTCCAAAGAACTTAAATTAGGCCAAAACATCCATACACCATCACGGCATCTTTAAAAATCATAATTAATTTATTATAAATAATTCATTAATTTAAAAGAATGCTGGGCCATGATCAAACGATTAACTTGGACAACAATTATGAAATATACTTCATGCCGCCGTTTCATAGCACATACATTTCCAAACCAAGAAAACGACGGGCACGGCAGGTAAAATTTTTCGATCGATTAGAATGTTTAAAAATGGTTAAACAAATTCAAAGAGCCCAAGTTTCCAACGATTAGAATTTGTCCTTTCCTCCGCGGCCACAATTAGCCGTTACAGCGCTGCCCAATCCGCTAAAAAACCCCTCAAACCCTGCCACATCGCCTCTAAATCCCGCTAAATATACCACCCATTGGGGCCCTCCACCAGATTCGTCCAAAGTGACCGTTGCATAGCCCGTTTGAATCCATTGGAGAACACCCATTTGAAAATTCCAATACATAGGAGGCAGAAAACCAGAAAAACCCGTTGAAAGGAGGAGACAAAGTAAAGATCTCTTGAAAGAGCAGCGGACGCAGAGGACGGAAGAAGGAGGACAAGCTAGAGAACAAGGCCATGATGAGCTTCACAGGGTCTCCTGCAAGAAAAGGGGGAGTTCAATCCCAAGCCCAAAGCATTCAATCCCCATTGAGTAGAAGAAGCAGCATTCAATCCCCTGGTGGCGGAACAAGAAAGAAGAACACCACCCGTGAAGAGGGTATTACAAGGGGCAAGATGGGTTCTGCCAGTCCTTCAAGGGAGAACTGTAATCCAAATTTTAGAGTCAAAAGCCCAAGTGGGTGTCAGAAATCTAGAGGGTTTCAATCCCAATCACAGCCCCAGTCCCCATTGACTAGAAGAAGTAGCTTGCAATCCCCTGGCATTAGGAGGGAAAACATCACCCATGAAGGGAACGTGGTGGATAAGGTGGGTTCTACTAGCCCTTCAAGGGAGAACTGTGATTCAAATTTTGGGGTGAAAAGCCCGAGTGGGTGTCTGAGATCTAAGGGTGGTGTTGATTCCTGCAAGTTAAGGAGGTGTGCGGCCATCTACTCAGATTGGGGGTGTGGTGGTAGGGCCCACCAGCAACAGCAGCAGCAGACCACCAGGAAGTTTGTTGTAGCCAAAAGGCATGATAGGGTGCAACAGGAGGGGGTGGTGTGTAATAAGTGCTGTGAGAGGAGGAAGTCAGGAGGTGGTGGGAAGTGTGCCTGTGTTGCCTCTGAGAAGTTGAGGGTCTCCCAGGAGGAGTTTGTGAGGAAGAATTTCAAGAAGGAAAAGAGGGAGCCTGCAGAGTGTGATGGAGAGAAACTCCAAGAAGTGGGGTGTGGTGGAAGTGGGTCTGACCAGGGTCCAGTTGGGTGTGATGGAATTCAGAGAGGGAGAAAAGGGTGTTCTGAAATGGATGAGAATGAGAAAACTGGGGTTTCAGGGGCTGAAAGTGGTGGTATGCATGAGCGTATCAATTGTTCTGAGGAAGGTTTCGACGGTTTTGAAGTGGGTGGCACATGTGGGATTTCTGAAACTAAAGAGAATCAATGTGGGAATGAGAGTGATGACAGTGGTGGGAAAACTGGGTTTTTTGGGCCTCAAACTGGAAGTGTGGGTGAGATGATCCATGGGGCTAAAGAGGGTTTTAAGGGTTTTGAATTGGGTAGCACAAGTGGATTTTTTGGAAATGGAGAGAATCGTTGTGGTTCTGAGTTTGATGGGAATGGGAACCTGGATGAAAAGATGCATTGTTCTGAGAAGGGTTTCAAGGGTTCTGAATTGGCCAAATGTGATGAACTGTCCATTTCACCAAGGGCATCGCCGGCGCCTAGAAGGCCAAGGAATGAGCTGCTTGCAGAAGCGATCGGCTCTATTCCTCAACAGGGTGGAGGAAGAGTAAAGCATTTAGTAAAAGCATTTGAAAGTTTGCTGAGTATTCCAGACTTTGACTCTACAGAAGGCTATGAGGCTGGGCCATTGGATAGGTCTATCTATAATGTTTCTGATGCTGATCAAGGAAGGCGAGAGATTGGTGCTCGCAAGGGGGTGAAGTGGGCTCTCCCTGGCATGCAGTCAAGGGGCTCCATAGAAAAGCCATATAGATATGATGGCTTATCGCATGAAAGCTGGGGTGATGTGGCTAGACCATTGGATAGATCTATGTTTGATGTTTCTGATGTTGATCAAAGAAAGCAAGAGGTGGGTGTTCACAGGGTTCTTAAATGGGGGCTTCCTGGGATGAAGGAGGAGAATACAAATCGTAATGATAGCACATATCATGATTTGAAGCAGGAAAATACTGTTTGCCTATCCGAGGCAAGCTTTGCTGATTTCAGGAGCTCAAGTAATCCATTTGTAGGTGATTTCAAGAGGATGAATAATATTAGCCCATCTCATGAAAGCTGTGATGAGTCCAAATTCCTTCCTTCTGAAGACACAGCCTCCGTTGGGAATAATGATACCCATAGTGCAAGTTCAAATGCAAGAAGTCAAAGCAGGTTAGTTAATTGAGGTTTTGGGTTGCTATTCTTTGCATTCGTGTATTAGCATTTTGTACTTGCTGGTTGTGTAACCCTGTTCAATGATATCTCAACGAAGATTTATTTTTGTTTTCATTGTGCAGTGCTGGGAGCAGAAGAAGCCGTAAACAGGTATGTTCTTGTTTCTCTTCCTCTGTTTGTTCTTATTCGTGTTTGTGTTTGCAACTCTATGAAACCATGCCAGCATCCATGTCTGGTCTTTGTGCCCATTTCAAACTATAAATTCATTAGAGCAAAATTGTTTGATGAGATCATACATCATTGAATCTTAAAGAGATTATTACGAGTTCGGTTGCTTCAAAATCAGTCTCGAAACCAGTTAGATTGCATGAATTCTTTAAAGGGAATCTTAAAATTAGCTGAAGCCTTGGGTATTCTTTAACATTTTCCTTCAGGGCTAACAGCCTGAAGAGCTTCATAGTGGTTATGAGAAATGGGCATTGCTTTAAGATTATCAAATTTTCTGAAATATTAATAGCTGAGTCCATATTATGGTGGTTGCTTTCAGAGCTTGGATTCGAGTGGAAGAGGATCTCTGGGAAGAAATGCAATGTATCAGTGGAAGAAGCAACTCAAGGTCACTTCTGCACGACCTTTCAAGCTCCGAACAGAGGTAATACAGAGCCAATGTTTTGACAGTTTTCAATTATTGGACATGGGTAATTGAGAAGTTCAAGTATCATGTCTGTTTATGTGCTGTATTGACGTTGAAAATCACTTATTGTTAGTACATGCATATTTACTAAATAGTACTGATTTAGGGGCATCTAAGTGAATCAGAGGATTGCTACTATTAGCAACAAATGCTTGACATTCTTTCTCATTGTCATCCCAACCTTATTTTTTTTGGAACATATTTTTGCATCCGTTTTTCTTTTTCAAATGTTTCCATGGTATTGTTTAACTTATTTTTCCAGCTTGCGCATTAGATCTCTTTATGCAAAGTAGCAGTTACAGCATGTCACATAAACTACTGTGACAAATAATAGCTGTTTACAGTTAATTATTATTTTTTTGACCACTGTTTATCTGAACTTGAACCAAAAATATACTTTACTCGCAAGCAACCTTGGCAAGCGTCATACTACTAAGCGAACATGAATGACAAACTGTCCTAAAATTACTCATGTCATTAGGAATACAAACAAGCATTTACTGAACAAATGTGCCAATATATCTAGGTCATTCCCAATCTCCCAACGATTGAGAAATTTATTCATATCACAGATGTTAACAGCTCTTCACTAAATTTTGTGAGCATGCCTTTCTCAGTAAGATTAGAAACTTTTTTAGACTGAAATGGTCCTGTTGATATTGCAGTTCATTAGTTTCTTTCACCCCACAAACTCTTCAGTTTCATCATATGACAACAATTTTTTCAGGCAAGTGCTAAAAACTTTCAGCCCTTTTTCTCCAGCAGATGCTGTCAAAATTCATTCCAAGGTCATATGGATGTGGGGGTGTTCCCCATCTATCCACAATCAAGAAATTTCTTTATATCACAGTTGTAACATGGAGGGGGGTCTTACCTAAATTTTCTCAGCATATAGCTCTCTCAGTTGTTTAGGAGCCCTTTGCACTGAGAGATGGTTCATTGATACTCCTATTCATTAATTTCTTTGTAACCCACAGAAAATTTCTTCAGTGCTCGCATATAACATTAAAAGTGTTAATTGGCGCTACAAAGTTTCAGCCCTTTTAACCTAGTAGATGCTAGGAGACTTCCTTCAAAGGTCACATGGATGGGGGGTCCAGGGTGCACACATGGAACAGCTGGTGTAGATCTCCAAAACTCGGATACACAGGTGTGAGCGTTTAATGTGTAGATCTCTCTCTCTCACTCACACACATACACACACACAGAGTATCCATGCATTACCAAAAGAACACTTTCAAATCAAGAATGAATTTTGAAGTTTGAGTTCCAAACATTAAACCATCATATTTGAAATGTAAGGAGATGGTCAATAAGCTACAAGATATAACAATAACTTATCCATGTACGCAATAAATTACGTGATAATATGCATCCATATTAGCAAAATATTGTAAATGCAATCTTATGGGATTAGCACATTTTTATAGCATTACAAGGTATTTAATTTCACCAACCACAGTGCAAAGTTGAAAATCAAAGCTAGCATTAATGCTAACAAACCTATTCTCAAATTTGTTTTTAAATTTGCTTGATTATTATTTTTATTTTTGGAGAAAATGGATTTAAAAGCTTGCATAATTTCAGACTGCATTTACCTCATACTCAGCTTGCACATCCCTGAAGCACCTGCTGCATTTGGTTACGTAACTGAGGCAGATCCCCAAAACTTGGATACACAGGCCTGAGGGTTTAATGTTTAGATCTCTCTCTCTCTCACACACACACATGCACACACACACAGAGTATCCATGCATTACCAAAAGAACACTTTCAAATCAAGAATGAATTTTAAAATTTGAGATCCAAATATTAAACCATCATATTTGAAACTTAAGGAGATGGTCAATAATCTACAAGCTCTAACAATATGACAATCCACATTAGCACATTTTTATAGCAGCATTACAGGGTATTTCATTTCACCAACCAGAGTGCAAAGTTGAAAACCAAAGCAAGCATTAATGCTAACAAACCTCCACTCAAATTTGTTTGTACATTTGCTTAATTACTTTTCTATTTGTTGAGAAAATGGATTTAGAAGAGTACGAGTAAATGCCGTTTGAAGTTATGCAAATGCACCTTCTACATACCTGAAGCACCTGCTGCATTTGGGTATGTAATTGGGTACAGGATACAGGTGCAGATGGGTCTTAGGTTGTGTACTAAACCTAATGGGGCATGTGCATGTGCACAATCTTGTTTCCTCCTAATGAATAGCTGCTCCAATGTTTTGAAGACAATTCTAACTTTTGTGTTCTTGAATGAATAGAATTTCACGAGACCTCCTGGAGCTTAAGAAGTGGAGTGGTAGCCTCCCCCCACTTCCACAAGTTTCATTTTCAAACTCTGAGTCTTGAAGTAACGCATGTTCCTTAAAGACTTATGTTGCCTGCATTCTTCTAGATATTGTTTTCATTAATGCTGTTTGCATTAAAATGGTTCATTACTTTCAGCTTTGGACAAACAAAATACCATCATGTTTCCATGTATTACATGTTGTCTGAGATCGTCTTGCATTTTGCATTACTTTCAGCTTGGACAAACAAAATACCATCATGTTTCCATGTATTACATGTTGTCTGAGATCGTCTTGCATTTTGCAGCAAAGAGGCCATGCAAAAGAGAAAGAATTTATGAAGAAGGTCCAGGAGATGCTTGCTGAGGAAGAAAAGGGTCGAATTCCAATAGCACAAGGGTTGCCATATACAACAGATGAGCCAGAGGTTACCGTTGAATTAAATGAAATGCGTTTCATGCCATTTCTCGTTAACAAAATATTTTATTTTATTTTATTGCATGAGAATTTCTTGGCATAATTCTGAACCTTTTGTAATTGTTGTTGAAATGACAGTTTTTGGTGAAGCCTCCTGTGAAAGAAATCACTAAACCTTTGGATGTGAAGCTTTATACTGAAATAAGAGCAGTTGACCGTGCTGAATTTGATCAGATTGTAAGGCTAAATTTCATCTTATATGATTTTTAATGTTTTGTTGAAGATTCTTAACTAGGTTTAGTTAGCAGTTTTGAATGTTTGTCTGGTTTGTTTAACTGGTTTTCAATATATGCCTGTGTTTTTGAACAAATTTAGATGGGTGCATGATTTCAGGAAATTCCATGCTTTCGACTCACCAACAAAAATTTAAAACTGATAGCGGAAGCTTTAATTACCTAATAATTTTCTCTGTTGTGCTGCAAATAGATTGCAGAGAAGCTCTATGCATTGGAGCAACAAAGACTAGAAGAAGAGAGATTGCAGAAGGTTTGCTTGTGTTCTCTATTGTTTTATCTTCTTCCAATGGCTATACTCTGTTCATTAGTTGATGTAGCTATCATGTTCTTTGTTGTAAGATGCATTTCTTCCCCAGCCCAACAAAGTGACAAATTATCTTCATGAAATAAATGATTTTGACAGTTAGCTGAAGAAGAAGAGATTAAAAGGATGCGAAAGGAGATGGTTCCGCGTGCTCAACCCATGCCCTTTTTTGATCGCCCTTTTATTCCTAAAAGGTATGATTGTTTGCAGGGCTATAATCAGTCTTTAAGTTTCTCCATTTGAGCTTGTTGACGTGTAAAACATTTATCCTGAATTGCCATACTTATCACTTGAACAGATCTTCCAAAAGTCCAACTGTCCCAAGGGAGCCAAAATTTCATGTTCCTCACCACAAAAGAGCAAAGTGCATCTCATGGAATGACTTCAATGTTTGCCAACAGTAGATTCCAAAATGATGGAATCTATGTCTCTGTACTAGTAGATTTTTTCTTTTTGGGGTTCAAACATTTTTACAAGATTATTTACTATGGAGCAAAATAAGTTTGCTTTTTCTGTAAGTTTCCAGTCCAGGGCTTATCAAAGATTGAGATTTTTCTATCTTTGATAAAATTTTCTCTGGGGTTTATAAAAGCATGACAGTAGTTTTTCTGAGGTGCCTCCACTGGTGGATACAGAGCATTGTATACGTTGTGTAGTGTTGGCATGATGTTGGTCTATTTGATGCAGACCAAGTTGATAAAACAGCTTCACAGTCTTTGTATTTATGTTCTTAATAGAATGTTCATTTGCAAAATGGCAGGCTAAACTTTTCAGTCAGATTAGGTATGTGGAAAAATAGATCAAGGCTCAAAAAGCATTGCAGGGCTACTTAAATCTTGAAATACTTCTCTAGTGATTTTTAGTGTATTTGAGCAAAATGCATTAGCAGTTGGAAAATGATATTTACAAGTATTATGCAGTGAGTATGTTAAGCAATTTACTTTGCATAAGCAGCCTAACCTGCTTTCAAAACAACTGCACATAATGTTCTGGGTCATTTTGAAAGCCACATAAATTATCACTACATAGATTTTACATGCTCTTCTAATTGGAAAGAGAATAAAGAAGGCAAAAAGAAACTCAATAAATTAAAGAAACTAGTGCATCAAGTGAAATTTGAAGCCCATATGCTTTTCTAACTGGGAAGAGAGTGAATAAGGCGAAAAGAATATCCAGAATGCTATTCTAAGCTTTATTGATGCATCAATGGAAACTACTAAGCAAGCAGAGTTTGCTAACTTGAAATCTTATCACTTAAGTAGTCAATAAAATTCATATTTTTAGGATTTCTCATCATTTTTGCTTGGCTCAAATAAGTGGCAAGATATTATTGTGTCTATTTCTTGCAGACAAGCTGGGAAAACAACTAACACAATTTGTATGTTAATAACAAATAGAATGTTAATATTAGTCTGATTTTGATATTTGGAGAAATGATCATACAAAGGCTTATCTTCCTTTTTAACAATACAGGTCTGTTTAAATCTATAAATATGCTTTTGCCTTGAAACATGGTTAAATGTTCATTCTCAGTTGTATGCATCTCAACCTCTAGACTATAATGGTAGAGACCTCCACCCCAACTGACCTATCAAAAAAATTTGATGGTTGAAAATGCCTCTAAAAGTGAAGATCAGTTTAAACAGCGCTTTCTTTTAATAATAAAGACCTTTTGAAATATTGCTTAGTTATTAATCTCCTTCGTTTACATGTTGACTTGTATCAATCATCATACAACCACCTTGAAAAATCAGAACTTTAGATATAGAGAGAGATTAATTATTGGTAGAGGCACAATTTTAAGCCAAACACAGCATAGTACATAATTGTGGCATGCATTTAGTCTTTATTTTTCATTTTGATGTATACAAATCTTGATTATAAGTCCATTGTCTCTAGGTGGCATATATTTGAGGTCTTATTCAGCCTTAAATCCCAAGGATGCTCAATCTTTCATATTTTGCCAATGTATACTTCATCATGCAAACTAGAAGATATCTGGTACACTTAGAATGTTTAACCTCTATAGCTTCTCTAATTTTTCTTGTAACGAAGCAACTATTGGTGATAAATAAGTGCCTTGCATTTCCAAGGCAGGTAGTCTCTATTTGATGTTATGACTATTGAAGATCCTTTTTGAAAATGAGTAATTTTTGAGTTATCTTTGCATGAAACCCATTTTTGTAATCTTCTCATGTGGTAATATTAATAATGAGACGAAGTGGAAGTCAAACAACTTTGATTCAATTTATTCTTTACACAAGTTAATTCTAGAAAATATTTGTTTTATCTTATAAATTAACATAGTTTAACAATTAAGTTTCTTGTTTCAACAATTTTTTTTTTTATGAAAAGGTTATTTAATTAATAGTTAAAAGTCTTTTACAACAAAAAAAGAGTGTGGGTGGAAAAATCACACCCTTGAGGAAACCACACTAATCCTAATAGCGGATTAGGAAAGACAAAGCTGAAAAGAACTGGCCCCACTCCCAACACATCAAAACTGAGAACTAATTACAACCAGAAAGGCATTATGGAATGGAGCCTTTTGTTGACATCTCCTTATCCATCGGAGTGGGCGGCTCCCCCCACCCATCAAAGTGATCATCACCCCATCCTGAAGCACGACTAATGGGAGATGGGGGACGTGACCAAGCAGAGAGATTTTCATTGCTGACCGGGGCACCCCACCCGTCACTGGCCGCCTGCGTCGGTTGTTGCACGTTCCATGTATCACGTTGCTGCAAATTACCCCCAGTATCATTGTCTCTGTTCCTAGGTGGCTGGCGTCTAGCACGATCTAGGCACCGATGAGAACGAGAGCGAGATTGGTTAGGAGGTGTGCGATCTGGGGCCACCCTACTCACAACACATGGGGCACCACCCCAATAACTCAACAAGGCCTGCAAGTGGTCCACCTCCATAGCCACCTTCTTAGCCTGGTCACAAATCTGAAACCACACATCATGGAATACTTCCAACTTGTCAGCCAAAGAAAATTCCAGAGACGGATCAACCTGTTTGAAAATAATTCTATTTCTAGATTTCCAAATGTGAAACAGAATGCTGACTCTGAAAATTTGCCACACTTCCTTCAGAGGGAGGGAGAATTGGATGGGATCACCCAGTAAGGCATGCTGCCATGAAAGTGGCAGGGGCATGTACGGAGCAAAGAAAGAAGCAACCCAATTCCAGGCCAGACTGGCACGTCTGCACGACCAAAAAATATGTAAACAAGATTCAGGTTCTTGACAGAACGAGCATCTAGGGTCAGGCACCCCCATATAAGAAAGTCGATTGCCAAGGGGTAGTCCCTGACACAACAAGCTCTAGGCAAAAAAGGCTTTCTTTGGCTCCAAGTAAGAAGCCCAAGCTGAGTGGAATCTGGCTTTCCATCTAGTGTGAGTAGAAACGAGGTCCCATTTGACATTGAGCTTGGGCACCATGGGGGAAGCTGGCGTAAGCCATTCATAACCCTGTCTGGCTTTGTAATTGAGCAAAGGAGTGCTTTTGTACCATGCCCAATCTTTCCACCAGGGTTTCTGGGATCTGACTCCTATTTTCTGCCAAATGGAAAAGGGGGTGTGGTCAATCACTGCATCATAGGTCGCTCTGTCCGCACTGGTCAAGCGGAAGGTGTGTTTAAAAGTATCCCAGGGGATCCAATCCCTGGTTTACCTGGAATAAAAATATGCAATTGTGACAATTCCACGCTTAAAGAACTTCTGAGCATGGACCCAGGGGATTTGTGCTAACGACGTGCCCTGTAACTTGAAAATAGGGGACCACCAAACATTGAGACGATTGATGGAGAGGCCTTTATGTAACCTGGCCCCCTTCCATATAATCCATGAGTTGATTTGTTGCCAAGCCTTCCATATGCTCTTGATAACAAAGGAGCCAGGTATTTTAATGAATACTAGGGCAAGCACCAGAGATGGAAGATCCATCCCTGCCCATGCTCTACGGTTGAGGGGGAGCCCAACCGAGATACAATGTCTGAGAAGCACTTTCCAAGCTTCAGGGCCTTTAAGAGCCCGAATAATCCATTTAGCATAGAGGGCTAAACCTTATCTTTTGCAGTCCAACATACCCATACCGCCAACATTCCTTGGGAGACAACAGATATCCCAAGCCACTCTGTGGAAACCCTTCCGCTCAGAACCATTGGACCATAGAAAGTCCCACAATAGTTTTTCAAGCTTTTTGTAACATGCCTGGGAAGGGACCCAACAGGATGAGTAGTAAACATGCGTGGAGGCCAACACTTTCGAGCAAATTTGGAATTTGCCAGCAAGAGATAGTTTCTTAGCATTCCAATACTCCAGTTTACTTTCAACTTTGTTGATGACATAGGACCATAATTGTGATGGAGAGCCTTGAAAGGCAAAGGGAATGCCAAGGAATTTGAAAATTTCCCCAGGCTGAATCCAACTCCATTGAACGTGTTGAAGCCAATGAGGAAGAGGTTGAGGGGATTGCCGGTAACAGGAAGTTTTCCTCCATTGAATATTAGAACCTGAAGCTTTGCAAAAAGTGTCGAGGCATGAAAGAGCTTCAGAGAGGGATTGCTCATCCTCCTGCAGGGTGAGGAAGGAATCATCAACAAAGTGGTCGTTAATAAGCTGGCCTGTATTCCCAGGAAGAGAAATACCCCGAAGCAGCCCATTAGAGGTACGATTGGCCAAAAGATAACCAAAAGCTTTTGTTGCTAAAATAAAGAGCGAAGGAGCCAGAGGACACCCCTGCCTTACTGACCTATGCAGCCCAATAGCTTCAGTTTGACATTTATTGAGAGAAAGCATGACTGAAGCATCCTGAAAAAGC
Organism: Wollemia nobilis; assembly: GCA_028583015.1. NCBI lineage: Eukaryota > Viridiplantae > Streptophyta > Pinopsida > Araucariales > Araucariaceae > Wollemia > Wollemia nobilis. Next base: position 4,895,258 of record JAQPPZ010016858.1, on the reverse strand, counting down.
ATCTTGATAGTGGAAATGAATTGAGGGCCAAAGCCAAGAGCTTCCAGCATGGAAAGTATGAAGACCCATTCAATTCTATCATAGGCCTTTTCAAAATCAAGTTTGAGGAAGAGGGCCTATTGATTAGATCTACGAGCCCACTCCATACCTTCCCATACTGCCAAGACATTGTCCAGAATGTAGCGATTTTGAATAAAGCCAGTCTGCTCAGGCCTTACAATAGTGGGAAGCAAAGGCCGAATCCATAGGGCAAGCACTTTGGCAATGATTTTGTAGCTGACATTTAACAGGGTGATAGGCCTCCAGTTTGTGATGATCTCTAGATCCCCTGACTTGGGGATAAATTTGATGTTTCCCTTATTGATTAGAGTGCCTAGGGAGCCAGTCCTCAAGGCTTCCAAGTATACTCTATGCAGGTCAGGGCCAACAAAATCCCAGTAGGTTTTGTAGAATTTGCAAGGGAAGCCATCTAGCCCAGGTGCCTTAGCGTCTACCATTTGAAAAAGAGCATCAGCTAGGTCCTGCACCGACAATAAGCGCTCACAATCATTCCTTTGAGTAGGGGAGAGGCAAGTAGGGACAACTTCTTTGCAACATCGGAGAGCTTGTTCCCTTTTCGGAGTGTACTATTGAGCAGCAAAAATGTGAGTATAATGCTTGGTAAATGTTGCTGCTATCTCAGGAAAAGAAGTGATTCGAACCCCGTTAACAACAAGGGCTTTGAATTGAGTAGAATGCCTGGGAGGCCTGAGTCTTTGAAAAAACTCTTTAGAAACTCTATCACCCACTTTAAGCCAATGGAGCCTGGCTTTGATCTGAGCCCCTTTAGCTTCATACAGCTCAACCACTTTGAGCTCATGCCGGATTTGAGCAATATGAGCTTGGATGGCAGAGTCAAAGGGACAAGCCTCCAGTCTAATGGAAGCCTTTGCAAGCTCATTTCTCAGAGCAGTATTAGAGCGTCGGTGCAGCTGCACCACTTTTTTCCCAAGCTTCTGAGCAGAGCAGTGGTGCGGAAGATGGCATCGTTCCACCACTCAATCCATCCAGAATCTCCATTGGGTCTGGGAACAAGATTCCAGATCCTTTGGATATGACAAATAGTGGTTTCATGTTGAAGGAAGGACGTGTTAAGAAAAAATAGGATTTAAATGGTCGTAGAGGAGTGGAAGAAACATTAACTGTAAACATTATAGGCAAATGATCAGACGAGACCATTCCAGGAATAGTTTCAACAAAAGGGACAAAAGGAAGTCGACGGGAAAAGGAGAACTCTCGTTGGTCCGACAACATAGCTCTGTCAAGTCTTTTTAAAACTCTTGCAAGGCCGGATTGAAAATTGGACCACGTGAACCAAAGATGCTCAGAAAAGTGCCCTACAAAAAAACATGCATTGGGATCGAAGACCCCCAGTTTATTTTTCATAAAGTACCAAGCCTGTCGCTCTCCTGTGGCCCACCTATTAGGAAGTTGGCCCACTTTATCAGAGGCTTTTTCTATCATATTGAAGTCACCACACATAAGCCAAACTACGGTTGGTAGGGACAATGCACACCATCTCCATAGGGCACATCTATCTTGGACCTCGTTAGAGGCGTAAATGTTAATAATCCCGAAGGACAACCCTCCCACTTCAAGAAAAATCCAAACCGCGTGATGGGAGGGATCGAAACCCCAAGTGATAAAATTACTTCTCCACCTATCATTTAACAAAATGATAGTGCCTCCGCTGCCCTGAGGGTGGTTGGTAGCATACATCTGACTTCCAGGCCATAACATAGAGCAAGCAGATTGCAAGGTGAATTCTACCGCTTTGACTTCTTGGAGATAAACAAAATTTGGGTGACCATACAGGTTGGAACAGGTATTGAGCTCATCCTTGACCATGTAACGTCGGACTGGGTCCGTCAAGCCACGTACATTCCATGAAAGAAACAACATTAGAATGAGTCGAGTTGCATACCACCACTGGCCTCGCTCACGTTGTCTGACAAAATGTGAAAGGAATTATTCATGAAGGCCTCCAAGTTCATGGGGGGAAGTTGGTAAGCCTTCGTTTGTCTAAATGGGCATGATGCTCACCTCGCGACGGGTTGCGGGACCGTCGGCCTGAACTCTGGGAGAAACTTCCTTCAGCCACCACCACTTTTTGGGAGACCAAGGGCACAGAGGAATGAAACCCCCCTTCCTGCACCTCGGAATCAACGGCTAGCGAAGGAGAAGGGGCAGGAGCCGAATCCATAATCGGGGTCTGCATGGGAGGCTTGGGAGCAAGGGCCTGAGCATAGGTCACCGTTGTATGCCCCACGTTAATGGTTTTACCACCTTTCCCCTTTTTGCGGGAAACTTCAGTCCATTCACCACCTTTAGGGGGGTTCGGGGTGGTGGGGGTTGACACAACACCAGCGGCCGAAACTGGCGCCTTGGCCTTGAATTTTTCTGCCATCAAGGGGCAATCCTTAATGCGGTGGGAGGCCAACTGGCATCTGTAGCATGTATTAGGGAGATTGATGTACACCACCCGCTGGTGAATACGGGTGGTACCTATCTGAATATCAATGTGCTCCTTCAACATTTTGGCTAGGTCAACCTTGGCGCACATTCTCTTAGTTGGGCGAACCGACATGAACTGGGTGGGCTCAACGCACACAAACTCACCAAGGGTGGACACCAAGTTCTTCAGGAAGGGCCAACATGTAGTGGGAAGGTCTGGGAATTCAACCCAGACGGGCACGACCAGGGAAACAACATTAGAAACCATGAAATCCTGGCTCCAAGATGAGCAGAGAGTTGTTAATGTAGCTAGGGCCCTTGTTCAGAAACTTTTGGGCTTGTTCATGGCTACCAAAGTGGAAATGGAAGAATCCCTTGGAGAGATTTTGTACATGGTCAACTTGGATACCATACAGGCGCCAGTAATGCTCAATCCAGTTCTTAAGAACATGCTCAGGGGGAATCCGACCCAAAAAATACCCGATAAGAGTATTACTTTCAAACCATGCACAGGCCTGATTAAACTCATGTAACGAAATCACAAAATCAGGTTCAGAATTACCTCATGGTACACCTTGGGGATGAACTTCCTGGGCCGCTTGGTCGCTTTCAGAGCCATTTCTCTCGTCGCCAGCTTCAGACGAAGCCAGGGGAGGAAGTGACGACATACTAAAATCTACGGAGCAAACACCACGTGGATTTCAGCACGCGCTTCCAGAGAATGTTTGGAGACTTCTAGAAACCCTAGGACGACACACAGTTCAACATCACAAGTAACATTTCAACAAATTTTAGTATTTACAAATAATTTTACAAAAAAACTTGATTATTTACATAAATTTGTCTTCTAAACTTTAAATTTTGTTCATGGAACTATGGTGGAACACATACATTTATGTAGAATATAAAGGTTACATGAGATTTATTTTTTTAACCCAACATTTCATGAAATATAAAGGAAAAAATTTCTATATCAAATTAATAGATTTTGTATAAACAATTTACCATGCAAATTCAGAGAAGTCTTGCACCATTGACATGATCAATAAGTTTGGATGAGTTTTTCAAAAAATTAAATATTAAAATACTTAAATTTCACTAAGCAATGGTTTAATGATAAATTTAGGTAGATTGCTTCACAAATTACTTATCAAGACACTAAGTTATGGATAAGTTTTTAGTATTCATTGAATGATGGCCTAATGAGAAGTGGAAGACTTAGTGTTACAATGGCCTACATAAAAATGATGTATAGACCACAAAATATGCATCACATTTTGGGTAGAAAATATAACATGCGGCTTATATAGACCTTGACAAAGTTGTTTTTATTTTTGTTGTGGATCATAAGATCAAAGGCTACAATCTTATAGATTTTCTAGTGGATGATCATAAGATCAAAGGCTACAATCTTATAGGTTTTCTAGTGGTCAAAAACATAGTAAAAACAAGTACTAAGCCCTCAAGAGATAAAGAGTGGACTACAATTTAATCTATGAATAATGTATAAATGGAAAAGTGTAAATATCCAAATGGGTTGAGAGATGCTTCTTCATCTATATCTTCTTCCAACAACTCATAAACACAACTCCACTATGGCTTAAAAACTAATGATGCCTCTCGGGTACCACTCAAAACAAGTCATCAATGGGTGAAAGAAAAGCTCCTGCTCCATCCTCGTATGTAGCATGCTCATTGGTTGAAAAGAAAAATACATTGAAGATAGACCTCCATACATCAGTCTAATAGGTTTCTATGTATGAAGGACTACATTGTCTAGGGTGTTTTGATAAGCAATGATTTATGATGTTTGGATATTTCATACATGCTAACTAGCATTAAAAAAACTATAAAATGCTTGAAGAGATCAAGGAAAATATGAATATTGATTTGTGGAATGCATGATTATTGTTTCATGAAATATTTACAATTTGGATAGAGTCATTGTAGAACTATTCATTAAGATCTACTTGTTAGTAGCTTGGTGCTTTAGATATTATTTACTAGTACAGAGTTAAAATTATGGTCTTGTCACTTTCTATGGTTGTAAGAGTGGTTTGGCTACATTGTTGATTTCTTTGCCATCAACCACTCTTAATTATTATGTCGAGGTGGTTACATTGATTATGTTGTCTTTAAAGTTTGATTTTTTTGGAGGAGCCCTACAAATTAATGCATCTAGTTAATGCTATAATGTTCAAGGTCAAATTCTTGCCTTTGTCAACATATATGCTCTAATGAAGCTTTATAAAGGGATATTTCTTGTTCTACATTGTGTTTTCTATGGATTTCTCAATATGGTTGAATCTTTTGAGGATAAGGAGGAGGCTCTACCATACATTGTTGTGTCAAGAAGTGAAAATATTGGCTTGAAGTGCACATAAATTAGCATTTTATGACCCTAAATTTTGATATTGTTAAGTTCAATTTTATATTTAGTTTATATGGTTTAGTTTTTTATAAGGATCAAACAAAATGCTCAAGGAAGATGATTGCAAACACCCAATTTTGATATGCCTAGTCAGCTTCAAGCAAAGTACGAAACGTCAACATCATATCATTAGTTAAACACCTTAACCTGAGCAAAATAGGCATCAAATTTGACTTCTTTGCAAAAGCACCACCTTTTTACAAAAGTGCTACCTAACACTTATGTTCAAACCCAACACTTTTGTAATACATGTTTTTCCTAGCAATATGACCAGTCAATAAGACTAGTGAACAAAAGCGCTACTTGAGTACAAAAGCGCTAGCCAAATCTTCTACAAAACCTAATGCTTTTGTCAGCATGAGTGGAATCTCTACGACACAAACTAGAAGCACACATATTTCTTTCTTCCTTTCCTGGATTAATCATGCATGCCCCATCCTCTCCATAGGCCTATGAAATTTGAATTTTGTCCTTGCCTAATTGCATGTTTGACTTCATATTTCCTCCAAGAATATGCCCTTCCAATATCTTTTAATAGAGCCTATGGGATGGGCATTCAAAGAAGAATTCTCAAGCTATCAAAATTCTTCCAAAATTTGCTCTCTCACACTCTCTCTCTCACTCTTATTCTCCTCTTTCTAGCATTTTGGGCATGAGATCAAGATTTTGGGGCAAGTGAAGCAAGGCAAGAGGCATTGGGCATGGAGATCATCTCGATGCAAGGAGGAGATTTTTTCCAGGGTATAACATCCATAGATCCTTCCTTTTCATCTCCTTTTGTTGTTTGTTTCATGTATTTTCCTCTTACTAGCCTTGCTGACACTTTGTTTTGCATTTTACAGTTGTTATCTTTGCCTCGCTTTATTCCTTGTATTTCTAACTCTTATTTGCAACTATCTAATAGTGTTTTATGATCATTTCCATTTTATTTGTAAAAAAATATAGTTAATTCATTGCTTATAATCATTTTTTTGTAGGGTTATTCACTTTGCTATTATCTCACTAATCCTTAGTCTCTTGTTTTATGCTTTTAAAATTATTCATATTTATTTGGACTCATTTTGTTTACATTTATAGGTATTTTGATCATTATATGCTTATTTACACTTTTTTAGGACCCCATCCTAACATTATTATGTAATGAACCCCTTTCCAATGTAGGGACCCTATTATAATGATATTTTATAATATTTTGTAATGGTATGTGGCACTTGAGGCACCTAGACAAGTGGGGCCATTTCATGTAACTGTTATAAAGATTGTAACTATTTGTTGGCAGAAGATTCTAGCTTAGGTGACACTTTGTATGTAAGGCAACTTTTAAGCATTAGGTTAGGGTTGCATGAACTATATCTATAAAAGACAATGGGGCATAAACGAATGTATCTTTTGCATATTGAATCAAAGTATTGAAGGAGGTTGCCCCCTTGAAGAGGCCCATGATTATGTATAGTGATTTGTGAGGTTAATATATATTTATGCATTTACATTTCTTTCATGAATTAATAATTTTATTGCAATATTTATGTGGATGTGCTTATTTTAAGTAGAAGTTTCTTAACCAGTGGTATCAAAGCACTTTCCAAGGCTGTGTTCCACTATGACTGCAACAGTTTTTACCTTACCATTTTGACTGTTAGGAATAAAATTTTCGTGTTTTTATTTTTTAGTTTATTATCCTTTAAAAAGAAAAATTCTAGCCTTTTTTTTTTAATTTACTGTTGAGCAAGGTGCAGCGATAGTATTGTCATTGTTGTCAACACAGTCAGATAGATCGGTTGATGCAGTGGACAGGAGTTCAGAGGTTATTCAGAGTATGTACAATGATGTTAAATGCTTATGAGGATGTTTTTGATGTTTGGGTGAAGTTGTTACAGAGTTGTTTGTGCAAAGTTGAAAAAATCGTCATGTTGTGGCTGCTCCACAACGTACCCCAAAATTGGGGACCCACCTTTTTGCATATTTTCCAAGAAGACCGAAGTGGCCCATATGCTAAAGATCAAAGAAAAAGCAAAACACCGCAAAGAAAAAAAAGTGTCGCGATATCGCGACATGTTGCATTTTCGCGGTCCAAAGCAAAGAGAAAGAGCAAGGAGAAAAAAGTGTCACGATATCGCGACATGTTGCATTTTCACGGTCCAAAGCGAAGAGAAAGAGAAAGAAAAAGTGTCATGATATCGCGACATGTTGCATTTTCGCGGTCCAAAGCAAAGAGAAAGAGCAAGAAGGAAAAAGTGTCACGATATCGCGACATGTAGCATTTTCGTGACTCAAAAAGGGCAGGTAGGCAGAGAAACAAAAGTGTCGCGATATCGTGACATGTTGCATTTTCGTGACTCAAAAAGGGTAGGCAGGCAGAGAAACAAAAGTGTCACGATATCGCGACATGTTGCATTTTCGCCAAAGGAACAGAGTAGTTGACAGTGCGTCTGATATTAGTGATGAACACCAGGATAGTGAAACCGAAGACTGCATAGTGACGTGGACCTATAAGGAATAAATCGAAGATTGAATAAGGTAATTTGTCACATAAGGACAAAATTCAATGAATAAGACAAAATGTTACATAAGGAATCTTTAATGATTTGAAATCATCTAAGATGGTCGTTACACATGGAAAGAAGCGGACGCATGCCCATGTGGAGAAAAGGAAACGAAGGGCCACAAAATAGAAATGAAAAGCCTTTTTGGAAACCAAAACACATGCATGCACAAGGGAAGGAGAAAACGAATAGTCATGGAAGGAGAAAACGAACAGTCATGGAAGGAGAAAACGAACAGTCATGGAAGGAGAAACAATTTTTTTTAGAGGTTTTAAATACGCCATTCAAAGAGGCCATAAGTTGTTGGTGCTCCTTTCTATTGGTGCAGATAAATTAGGGGTTGGTGCTCCTTTCTGTTGGTGCAGATAAATCAGGGGTTGGTGCTCCTTCCAGTGGGTGTTGGTAAATTGATTGTAAAGTTGGTGCTTTGCAAAGGCTGGATTTGGATGGGAGTCCAAACAGTCATTTTGAGGATGTAGCCAAATCGGTGAACCTCGATACATCTTGTGTTGTGTGATGTTCTCTTGTTATACTTGCTTTATTTGGTTTCAAGTTTTCATTGTTTCGGCTTTAAGAGTTGAAGATTTAAGTTTTAAAAGAGCTACACTGATTCACCCCCCTCTCAGTGTCATTGTGAGACTAACAATTGGTATCAGAGCGAGGTTCCTGAACAAGCTTAACCGGCTAGGGTGATCTTGGAAGTGACACAATGGCAGGTGGTGAAGGCTTCTCATCAAACAAAGCACCATTGTTTGACGAAACTAATTACGCATTTTGGAGACTCAGGATGCGGACATATCTTTGTGCTTTGGGATACGACATTTGGGATTCAGTAGATAGTGGATACACAATACCCACCACTTCTCCAACCGATGCTGTCGGTAAGAAACTGTTTGAGAATGACTCAAAAGCAAAGAATGCTATCATGTGCGGATTAGTGGACAGTGAACTGGTAAAGATTATGAGTTGTAAAATGACAAAAGAAATATGGGACAAACTGAGGAGCATTCATGAAGGAGACGTTAAGATCAAGGAGGCCAAGTTACAAACACATCGAGCTCAGTTCGAAGTATTAAAGATGAATGACGATGAGAACATAGAGGCATATATGCTAAGAGTTAATGAAGTCATTAATGCGATTAGAGGACTCGGCGAGGAAATCAAAGATTCTGTCATCGTGAAAAAGGTATTAAGATCTCTTCCCCAAAGATTTGATTCTAAAGTTTCAGCTATAGAAGAAGCTAAAGATCTAAATTCTTTTAGTATGGATGAGATGCATGGTTCTTTGACTGCATATGAGATGAGAATAGGAAAATCTAAACCCACGAGACAGAGAAGCTACTTTTAAAGCCCATAAAAATATGAAAGCAAAACAAGAATCCGAGGAAGAAGAGACATCAGATGAAATGGAAGCAAACTTTGTTCGAAAACTAAAAAGGGGAAAAGAAAAATACAGAGGAAAGTTACCATTTAAATGTTTCAATTGTGGAGGCATTGGGCATTTTGCAGCTAAATGTCCACTTAATGAGAAGAACAAAAGTGATGAAGGATCGCACCAAGAAAGAAGTGACTGGAAGAAAAAAAAAAAATTTCAGAAAAGGCAACTTCAAGAAGAAAAGTTTCATCTCCAAGAATGTCAGTTCATCAGAAGACAACTGCGGTGAGGATTCTGAAAAGGAAACAGGTGAAGCTCTTTTCATGGCACTCAAAGAAGAAAAAATAGAAAAAGAACAGGAATGTGATGAAGAAGAAATTGATGCAGAAGTAAATTTGGAAGAGGAACTAATTGCAGCTCTGGATGAATTGAAGATAGAAAGAAAAAAGAATAAGAAAATTTCAAGAAAGCTTGAGGATGCAAATGAAATCATAACCAGTTTGAAAGTACAAATAGAAGAATCCAAGAAAATATCTGAAGATCTCGAAGTGCAAATAACCATGAAAATAGATTATTGCAGCAAGCTAGAAGAAGAGACTGTTGGTTTAAGGATGCAGATAGAAGAGATGAATCGTAAAATTAGTTGTTATCACAAACGTGAAGAAAGTTCTATGAAGCTGGATAAGATCATAAAAAACCAAAAGACTACAGGCATCAAATTTGGTTTGGGCTTTGACGAAGGAGAATCATCAAATGGATCAAAGGCCATAAATGAAGAATCCATAAAGAATGAAGATAAGAAACAGGTTGATCAAGAAAAATTGACTCATGCAAAAGAAAGCAATAATGCAAGGCACGAAAGGAGAATTGACAATGATGGATTCACCAATGTCACACATCAAAGAAGAAGAAGATTTATGGCTCCTACGACAACATGGCAAAGACCATCACCCAGGTTCAATCATCTCTTTTCCGGTTACTGTTTTAAATGCAATGGTTATGGACATAAGATTTCAGATTGCAAGTATAATGTAGGACCAAGGAATTTTACCAGTAGAAATGTTTTTTCACCTTTGATGGATTATGCAGTAGAATGTTATAACTGTCATAATTTTGGGCACATTGCAAGAAATTGTCAAAGTACATTTGCATCAAATCAATTTTAGGGAAGAAAATTTCAACCAAATGGAATGAGACAAAATAGAAAATTTCCCAAAAAACATGCACAAGCTACTGAAAAAGAAAAGTCAAAACAAGAGCCCAAAACTGTAATCAAACCAGAGTGGAAAGAAAAAGAGCGATCTAAGGAAGAAAAGGAATCCCTGATCGTACAAACAACATTTAAAGCACATAATAAATCTGCACCATGGATACTTGATAGTGGATGCTCCGGTCATATGACAGGTGACAAACAAAAATTTGAGAAGTTACAACAATATGAAGGTGGTTCAGTAAAATTTGGAAATAATGATGGAGCTAAGATAGTTGGCAAAGGTTCAGTTAAGATCAGTGACAAAAAAATCAAGTCAAAAGAAGTCTTGTTTGTGGTTGGTCCGAAGCATAACTTGTTGAGCGTAAGTCAGATTTGTGATAGAGGTCATGAAGTGATTTTTAAGAAGCAGGGTTGTGAAGTCAGAAAAGCAAACAGTGGAAAGTTGATAGCAACTAGATCGAGGACATCTGGCAACCTGTACACTCTCTCAGAGACTTCAGAAGGAGCTTGCTTGATTGGATAGGAAGAAGAAAATTGGTTGTGGCACAAGAGGCTCGGTCATATCAGTTTTGACAATCTAGTAAAAATCAGCTCAAAAAAGGCAGTGAGAGATATTCCCACCATTGGAAAACCATCAAATAGCATTTGTGCTTCATGCCAAAAGGGGAAGCAAACTAGAGTCTCATTTAAAACAAAAGAGTACTACACAAGCAAACCTTTGGAACTAATACATACTGATTTATGTGGACCCATGAGAACGCAAAGCATAAATGGTGACAAATATTTTATGTTGTGTATAGATGACTATTCCAGGATGACATGGGTACTATTTTTGAAGCATAAATCAGAATCTTTTGAGATGTTCAAGGTTTTCAAAAACCAAGTTGAGAATCAAACAGGAAAAAGGATTAAATGTTTAAGATCAGATAGAGGAGGAGAGTTCATTTCAGAGGATTTTATAGAGTACTATGAAAAATATGGTATTAGGAGACAGTTTTCAACAGCCAAGACACCTCAGCAGAATGGTGTGGTAGAAAGAAAGAACAGGACAATGCAGGAAATGGCACGGACTATGTTGATTGAGAGCAAAGTAGCAGACAGATTTTGGAAAGAGGCAGTCCATACTACGGTATACATCCAAAATAGGTGCATGTTGAGGATGCATGAAAGCAAAACTCCTTATGAGTTGTGGTTCGGTAAAAAGGCAACAGTAAGATACTTTAAAGTTTTTGGCAGCAAGTGTTACATCAAAAGAACTGAAGAAAACCTTGGTAAGTTTGAAGATAGAGCGGATGAAGGTATTTTTCTTGGCTATTCGTCAAAAAGCAAAGCTTACAAATGCTACAACAAGAGGCTAAGGAAAATTGTGGATAGTGCCGATGTTAAAGTTGATGAAGGTAGGGAACGAGTAATTAGCTATGAAGAGAACTACCCAATTTATGAAGAGGTTATTGAAGGAGATGAGGAAAAGGAAACGGAAAAGAAACAAAAAATTGACTCAGATGATTCAAACAGTGATTTAGAAGTGGAAGAAAATAAGAAATTCAAAACAGACAACTGGTAGAAAGATCATCCTAGAGAGCAAATAATTGGAGACCCCACAGTTGGTGTTCAGACAAGAAGAAGAGTAGTAAGTAACTACTCTCTATTATCCAGCATTGAGCCCAAAAATGTTGCTGACGCAAGCAAATATGAAAGTTGGATGAAGGCAATAAATGAAGAATTAGATCAGATCAAGAAAAACAAAACTTGGGAGTTAGTACCAAGACCTGCAAATAAAAATATAATCGATACTAAATGGGTCTTTCGAAACAAATTGAATGAAGACGGATAGGTAGTCAAGAATAAAGCAAGATTGGTATGTAAAGGCTATGCACAAGTTGAAGGTATTGACTTTGAGGAAACCTTTGCACCTGTGGCTAGACTAGAGGCAATTAGAATGTTTTTGGCTTTAGCAGTTTACAAGAATTTCAAAGTTTATCAAATGGATGTGAAATCAGCATTTTTGAATGGGAAACTTGAAGAAGAGGTTTATATTGAGCAGCCAAGATGGTTTCCAACTTGGTGATGATCCCAACTTGGTTTGCAAGTTGAAGAAAGCATTATATGGCTTAAAACAGGCACCCCGAGCATGGTATGCAAGGCTAGACAACTATCTTACTCAACAAGGGTTCAAGAAAGGTATGGTGGATAGTAATTTGTATGTCAAAACAAAATAGAAAAATGGCCATCTTATTGTTCTTGTTGTATACGTAGATGATATCATATTTGGCAACAACAAAGATGAGTCGTGTAAATATTTAGCAAATAAGATGCAGAAATAATTTGAAATGTCAATGATTGGTGAACTTTCGTATTTCCTCGGGTTGCAAGTTAATCAAAATGAGAAGGGCATATTTATTTCTCAAATTAAATATGTGAAAGAGATGCTAAAAAAGTTCACAATGGAGGATTGTAAGCCAGTTAGCACTCCCATGACGACAGGTTGCAAGTTGAGCAAGGATGACAAATCTCCACATGTTGATCAAACCATGTACAGATCTATGATTGGGAGCTTATTGTACTTGACAACTACCAGACCAGATATTTTGTAGGCAGTATGCATGGTAGCACGATTTTAGGCTAGTCCCAAGGAGACTCATGTGACAGCAGTGAAGAGGATTCTTCGGTACCTCAAGGGTACTATGGAGTATGGGTTATGGTATCCGAAAGGTAAGGACTTCACCCTTATTGCGTATTCAGATGCAGATTGGGCAGGATGTGTAGATGACAGAAAGAGTACCGATGGAGGTGCATTCTATCTTGGAGACAGGTTGGTCACGTGGCACAGTAAGAAACAAGAGTCAGTCTCCTTATCCACAGCAGAGGCAGAATATATTGCAGCGACAACGTGTTGTACGTAGGTATTATGGATGAAACAAACCCTGAAAGATCTTGGTATTAACTTCAATGAGCCAATTTTAGTTAAGTGTGATAACACCAGTGCCATTAACATCTCAAAGAATCTGGTTATGCATTCTCGCACAAAACATATTGCTATCCGGTATCACTTTTTGAAGGAGAAAGTTGCGAAAGGTGAGGTTAAGTTGGATTTTGTTCCAACAACAGAGCAAGTAGCGAATATCTTCACAAAACCATTGCCCAAGGAAGTCTTTGAGTACCTTCGCAATAAATTGGGAGTGGTCACGCTTCCCAAGAATTGACTAGCTATCGGGACCACATTCTCTGGGGGAGCATTTGTGTATTTGTTTATCTTTTTGCTCATGTTTGTGATTTTTGCTAAGTGTAATAATTTTTGCCCGAGAATGTTGTGCATGGACTCAGGGGGAGTTTGCAGCAGCCCTTTGGTATTGTTGTCAAAGGGGGAGAAGAGTTACAGGAAATTGCACGTGTGTTGCCAACAATTCCAAAGGGGGAGATTGTTGAGCAAGGTGCAGTGATGATATTGTCATTGTTGTCAACACAGTCAGATAGATCGGTTGATGCAGTGGACAGGAGTTCGAGAGGTTATTCAGAGTATGTACAGGTGATGTTAAATGCTTATGAGGATGTTTTTGATGTTTGGGTGAAGTTGTTACAGGTTGTTTGTGCAAAGTTGAAAAAATCGTCATGTTGTGGCTGCTCCACAACGTACCCCAAAATTGGGGACCCACCTTTTTGCATATTTTCCAAGAAGACCGAAGTGGCCCATATGCTAAAGATCAAAGAAAAAGCAAAACACCGCAAAGAAAAAAAAGTGTCGCGATATCGCGACATGTTGCATTTTCACGGTCCAAAGCAAAGAGAAAGAGCAAGGAGAAAAAAGTGTCGCGATATCGCGACATGTTGCATTTTCGCGGCCAAACAAAGAGAAAGAAAGAAGAAGAAAAAAAAAAGTGTCGTGATATCGCGACATGTTGCATTTTCGCGGCCCAAAGCAAAGAGAAAGAGCAAGAAGGAAAAAGTGTCGCGATATCGCGACATGTAGCATTTTCGTGACTCAAAAAGGGCAGGCAGGCAGAGAAACAAAAGTGTCACGATATCGCGACATGTTGCATTTTCGTGACTCAAAAAGGGCAGGCAGGCAGAGAAACAAAAGTGTCACGATATCGCGACATGTTGCATTTTTGCCAAAGGAACAAAGTAGTTGACAGTGCATCTGATATTAGTGATGAACACCAGGATAGTGAAACTGAAGACTGCATAGTGACGTGGACCTATAAGGAATAAATCAAAGATTGAATAAGGTAATTTGTCACATAAGGACAAAATTCAATGAATAAGACAAAACGTTACATAAGGAATATTTAATGATTTGAAATCATCTAAGATGGTCGTTACACATGGAAAGAAGCGGACGCATGCCCATGTGGAGAAAAGGAAACGAAGGGCCACAAAATAGAAATGAAAAGCCTTTTTGGAAACCAAAACACATGCATGCACAAGGGAAGGAGAAAACGAACAGTCATGGAAGGAGAAAACGAACAGTCATGGAAGGAGAAAACGAACAGTCATGGAAGGAGAAAACGAACAGTCATGGAAGGAGAAACAATTTTTTTTAGAGGTTTTAAATACGCCATTCAAAGAGGCCATAAGTGGTTGGTGCTCCTTTCTGTTGGTGCAGATAAATTAGGGGTTGGTGCTCCTTTCTGTTGGTGCAGATAAATCAGGGGTTGGTGCTCCTTCCAGTGGGTGCTGGTAAATTGATTGTAAAGTTGGTGCTTTGCAAAGGTTGGATTTGGATGGGAGTCCAAACAGTCATTTTGAGGATGTAGCCAAATCGGTGAACCTCGGTACATCTTGTGTTGTGTGATGTTCTCTTGTTATACTTGCTTTATTTGGTTTCAAGTTTTCATTGTTTCGGCTTTAAGAGTTGAAGATTTAAGTTTTAAAAGAGCTACACTGATTCACCCCCCCTCTCAGTGTCATTGTGAGACTAACATGTAATAGGTTAGAAACCCTATGTTGGGGGTTTTAAAATATCATAAAGGAGCTATGATTATTGGCTAAGCTAGATTACCCGTAAAGCATCTAGTGAAGTAAGAGATGATCAAGTTCCAATATATAGGCCTCAGATAACACCCATATATGAAATTGAGCTCCCTAAGATGGTATATTGGGAGAACTCCCTAATATTAGGAGAAACATTTAGCCTTAGGAAGATTTTTGACCATATATTTTTTCATAGTGCATCAAACATAACATTCAGGAAGATAACTCTCAGAGGTGAGTAGTGTACTCAAGGGTATGTGTAGAATCCTCCTTGAGTAGTGGCCTAAAACATTGGTCTGATCACTATCATTCATCGTTGCAATATAATAGAGAGCTATGGACAATACATGCTCCTTGGCCTAGAGTACCATACTTGTGAATGTTTTTTTTACATGCCAAAAAGCCTACCATAGAAAGTGAGCATACTAAAGAGACTACACTATCACAAAATTGACTAAACAAACAATCGATGAAAGAGTTGGTGGTGAAAGTAATAGTATAGACAAGGCTTGCAAATAACAGTTAGGTATGGTTTTAGTCAGGGCCATAGTCAATAACAATCAAGATAAAGTTAGTTCATATAGTTGTCTGTTACATAGTTAGTAATAGTGTGGTAATAGTTAATATAGAGTAACTGTATAGTTGATAATTATAGTTAGGAATCATAATAATCAAGGTATTTGTCAAAAATAGAGTTTTCCAAGATAGCTATCAGAAACATTGAGTTATAGAGTTAGACAAAATAGTTGTTAGTAATGGATATTATAGAGCCTATTAAGGGGTTGTCAAACAAAATTCAATATTTTGAGTGAACAAAGACTCTAGGAGAAAAACACTCGACACTTGAAGACAACACTTCCCTTAAAAAAAGTCTTGGGTGCCAAAAAATGTTGTTGTGGGATATAGTTCATTGCGGTCTAGCAGATCATTTTGGTATATAGTCTCCATGCACTTTTTATAGGGTGTTAAAAAATTTCTTTGTGAGACAACCCATTACATTCGTCTTCTTGAGTTTATCATTTTGATATATAGCATCGAAACATTTGTTTGGCTCATTACTAAAAATAGTAACTCTTGGAACAATACCTATTTTTAGTAAGTTAGTGGGAGTGGTCCAAATCATACATATATGGATAGAGGGATCAAAGGATCAATGAAGGAGTTAGAAAAAAGAGAATATATGGAGCAATTAAACCATTTAGTAATCTACAATGTCAAAGGTCCCACATTGGACAAGAAGTGTCAAAGATGAAAGAGCACATGTAGGTTATGATAACTGACTAGATTAAATCCAAATATGAAATTTAAAAATTCATAGAGGTTGAAGAGCGAATAAGGGAAACCCCAAAGGTGTTCAAGCATATTAATATCGAAGGATTGGATGTCAATTCAATCAATAAAGATAAAGAAGTCCATCATTCTCTTTTGGACAAAGCTACCCCATTTAAGAGGCCTAAATTAGACTTTTCTAAATTTAATGGAAAGGGTGTTGATGGTTGGTTGTCTCAAGCAGATTAGTTCTTCAAAATTCATAATGTAACCTGATATTTATGGGTCACCAAGGCATATTTTAACTTTGAATATGAGGCCCTAAAATGGTATCAATGGTTATAGAACACAAACCTTGAACCTTAGGAATACTTTGAATCCCATACTCACTCATTTTGGCCTTAGTGAGTATGAGGAATTTATAGAAGACTTAACCAAATTGAAACAAACCTTTATTGTCTAAGAATATTAGATTCGGTTTTAGAAATTGCTAATAGGAAAAAGGGTTTGAGTGAAGAATATTTTTAAAGCTATTTTATCAATGGGTTGAAAGATGATATCAAGGCTGAGCTATAAATATTCAAACCATAGTCTATGATGCAAGCCATAGGATTGATAATATTAGTAGAAGAATTTTTTTGGCCCAAAGAAGATCATCCAAATTTCCACAATACAAACCCACATTTCCTTCTAAATTCACATCAGATACTAGCAATAAATCCACCCCAATCAAACAATTGACTATAGTGGAAATGGATGCCCATCGAGCATAAGAATTATGCTATAATTGTGATGAGAAGTATTCACAAAGGCATAAATGCATCCACAAGAAGATATTTTTTTGGATTTATATGAATCAATAGAAAATGAAATACCTAATGAAGAAATAGAACCACAAGAGGAACAACCTTCGAATGAGGGTAAAACACAGGAAGAACCACAACCAGAGATCCCTATCCATGCACTTTCAAGAATATCAACCC
Organism: Wollemia nobilis; assembly: GCA_028583015.1. Lineage (NCBI taxonomy): Eukaryota > Viridiplantae > Streptophyta > Pinopsida > Araucariales > Araucariaceae > Wollemia > Wollemia nobilis. The sequence continues at coordinate 4,877,980 of JAQPPZ010016858.1, read as the reverse complement.
CTTAGACGATGAAGGTAGTAGGATTATTCAAAGGAAAACTTATCACATTTGTTATTGATTCAATTAGTACACAATATTATTGATCCCCGAGTAGCCAAGCAAGCGAATTGTTACATACATGCTTGCAACGCCTTTGAAATTATAGTGGCAAATAGAGGAAAATTATCTTGTGAGGGTAAATATCACAATTTTATGTTGAAGATAGGGGACTATGAACTCAAAATTTATATGTTTGCTCTTCAACTAGGAGGATGTGATGTTGTGCTAGGAGCATAGTGGCTAGGTACCTTAGGAACAATAACCTAGATATTTACTAAATTATGGATGCAATTATCACATAATGGAAAGTCCTACACTCTTTGTGGTTCACAAACATGATCTACATATGTTATCAGTTCAATCCATATGGATAAGTTATTGAAAAAATCCTCACATGGGGTAGTAGCATAATTATTTGTAATTCAAATACAAACTTTAAAAAGCAAGCCCTAAGATGATTTGCAACTCGTTTTGACTAAGCATGATGCAATGTTTTGTGAAACTAACATAATTACCTTCACATAATTTCCATGATCATATAATACCACTAGTACTAGGTAGATGACCACCTAACATTAGATCCTATCGGTACCCATATGCACTTAGGTCAAAAATTATGAAGTTGGTACAAGAGTTGCTAAAAGCAAGGGTAATTTGACCTATTAACAATCCATATTCTTCTCCAATGCTATTTTTTAGAAAGAAATATGGGTCATGATGGTTGTGTATAGATTATTGTGAGATAAATAAGCTCACCATTAAGGACACCTTTCCTCTCTTAGTGATCAATGAATTATTGGATGAGCTACATTGCACCAAGTTTTTCTCTAAGTTGGATTTTTATTTGGGCTATCATCAAATAAGTCTCAAGGAGGTAGATATTCCCAAAATAACATTTCAAACTCATGAGGTCCATTATAAATTTTTGGTTATGCCCTTTGGCCTAACTAATGCACCATCAACATTTCAGAGTCCCATGAGTAAGGTCTTCCATCCATTCCTTTGAAAATTCATTCTAATTTTCTTTGATGATATTCTAATTTATAGCCACTCTTGGGAGAAGCACCTCATACATTTGGATTAGGCTCTATAACGTTTGTCTGAGAATCAAATTTATGCTAAGAATTCTAAGTGTTCTTTTGGGTTGCAAGAAGTGGAGTATTTGGGCCACATTGTCTATAGATATGGAGTTAAAGTTGATCCTAAAAGGATTCTGGTTGTTCAAGAATGACCAAAGCATCACACTCTCAAGGCACTTCAAGAATTTTTTGGACTCACAAGGTATTACTGTAAATTTGTATAAAACTATGAGAAGATAGTAGCTCCTTTAATAGCCGTATTGAAAAAGACTTATTTTATTTAGTCAGAAATAATAGAGAAGGATTTCAATGAATTAAATTAAGTCATGATAACCACCCTAGTGTTAGTAATATCTATTTTTTCTAAACCTTTTGTAATTAAAAGTGATGCTTCGAGCAAATAGAATCAAGTCCATATTGATGCAAGAAGGAAGACTATTGGCCTTCATCAGCGAAGCACTTTCAGGCCAAAATTTGGTTAAATCTACTTATGTAAAGGAGATGCTAGTTATTTTACATGCTATTAATAATTGGAGGCCATATCCCATTGGGTGTTATTTTTCAGTCAAAATTGACCACCAAAGTCTCAAGTACTTCTTGTAACAATGGGTAGCCACACATGAACAAAAAAAATAGGTTTCTAAATTGATGGGCTATGATTATGAAATCACATATAAAAAGGAAAGGAAACTATCATGGTTGATGCACTACCCTGATAGTTTGAAGATCAGAGTATGTTAAATGCTATCTCTTCACCACTCCCTTGATGGATTAATTATCTCAGAGAAGAAATGGCCAAGGATTCAGGCTTGCAAAAATTGATCACCAAACTTCAAATATAGCCTAACTCATGCCCTAGATACACTTGGGATGGACAAGATTTAAGATATCATGATCGACTTGTTATTCCCCAAACCTTATAGATGTTGGAATTCATCTTGAAGGAGACGCATACCTCACCAATAGTGGGACATTCTAGGTTTCTAAAAAATTATAAAAAGACCAAACATACTTTCTTCTAGAAGGAAATTAAGAAGGATATTCAAACATTTTTGGTTGAATGTGACATGTACCAAAAAATGAAAGAAGAAGCTATGTGTTCCCCCAAAACCCTTAAGTCCTTACTAATTCTAGAACAAGTATGGGTATATATATATATATATATATATATATATATATATATATATATATATATATAGATTTTATTGAAGGGTTACCCAAGTTAGGAGGAAAATAAATTATTCAGGTGGTAGTGGATCATTCATAAAGTATGCCCATTTTTGTTCCCTATCCTATCCCTACACAACCTCTATAGTAGCTCAAATTTTTTTAGACTCCATATTCTACCTTCACGGAATACCCACATATATTGTGTCAAATAGAGACCCTACCTTTACTAGTAATTTTTGGTAGGAACTATTTAAGTTGTAGGGAACTCAACTCAAAATAAGTTTGACCTATCATCCTTAGACTGATAGATAAAAATTGTTAACAGATTCTTGGAACCCTACCTTAATTGCTTTTTATCCAAACATCCTACATAGTGGGCACAGTGACTTTATTTGGATGAATGGTGGTATAATACTTCATGTCACACTATGACCAAGGTTACATCCTTTGAAGTAGTATACGATCATCCTCCATCAACACCTGCCTCCTAAATTCTAGGAAGCTCCAAGGTTCACACTATAGACACCACTCTCAGCCAACATGTTACCATCCTATAGCAATATAAGACGAATCTTGAATTGGCTTTGAATCGTATGCATAAACAAGATAATCAACACCATTATGAGCATAAATTTTAAGTGGGGGATATGTTTTTCTCTACCTGCAACCATACAAATAGTCATCAGTCCAACTCCACATATGCCAAAAACTAGCTACCAAATACTATGGACCCTACTAGGTATTACATTGAATTGGTTCAACAACCTACAAATTGGCTCTTTTGGCTATGCCCAAGATCCATCTAGTATTCCCTATTTCTTCTCTCAAGATATTTTTTGGAAATAAGGTACACGGTCAATCCAATTTACTAGAGCTAGATTAAGAAGGTTCCATCATGCTCAAACTTGAACAACATTTGGACCGAAGATCGTGCACCCTTTGCAACTGTGTCATCATTAAAGTTCTTATTTAATGGTATGGACTACAACCAAAATATGTCACACAAGATTCTCTCCATCAGCTACAACAATAATTTACTCATATCCAACTTTGAGGACAACATTTTGAAGGGAAAGGGCATGTTAGGACCCCATCCTAACATTATTATGTAACAACCCCCTTTCTAATGCAGGGACCCTATTATAATGATATTTTATAATATTTTGTAATTTTATGTGGCACTTGAGGAACCTAGACAAGTAGGGCCATTTCATGTAACTGTTATAAAGAATGTAACTATTTTTTGGTAGAAGATTCTAGATTAGGTGGCATTTTGCATGTAAGCCAACTCTTGAGAATTAGGTTAGGGTTTTATGAAATGTATATTTAAAATACAAGGGGAAATAAATAAATGTATCTTTTGCATATTTAGTCAAATTATTTAAGAAGGTTCCCCCCTTGAAGAGTTCCACAAATCTGTTTTGTGATTTGTGAGATTAATATATTTTTGCATTTACATTTCGTATTGCAATATTATGTTCTTTCATAAATTACTACTTTTATTGCAATATTTATGTGGATGTGTTTATTTTAATTATTATTTTTTTATACACTTTGTTGTAGGCACATTAGCATAATAAATCCTTCTAATATCTACTATTAGATTATTGAAACTACATACTTGTTTATTTATAATCAATTTGTAGGACTAATCCCTATTTAGTCTTAGTCTCAAGCGTCCACTTTAGCATCACTCAAGCATTTTATATTATTTTGCAATAATATCATGGTTAAATTACCTTTCTCTTACTAAAATTTATTTTCAATCAAGTCTTGTAATCCCTCTCTAGCCCTTTGAAGATATTTTAGGTACCTTTTTCTTGTATCTTAGACATATCTAGATCATTTTTGTAGATATTTTACCACCTCCTTCCATTTCTTAGTCTCTTATAACATCCTTAAACTCCCATGTAAGATTTGGAAAATCTAGAACCTATGTTATAGAGTTTTATAACTCCCTATTAGAGTATATTACATTATTGTACCACCTTGGGTACATTATTAGATTAGGAGTTAATCATCGATTAAGGTTTGAGTAGTTACTTCATGCAAGTAATAAATGCACAAGTGTTAGAATGTGAAAGTTATATAAATGTGCATGTAGTCCACACGTACATGAGTCATAGGATAGGTAGATGAAGAGTCATGGGTAGAGTAAAGGCCAAGAAACATATCTTCCTGTATATAGGTCTTAAGTGAGTTGTTGAGTGGACAGAGAGAGATAAAGTTAGTATAGAGAGTCAACTCATAGTAGTGAGTTCTTCATTGAAAATTATAGAATGTTCAAGTCCTCCATTATATTGCATTGTACTATTTTCATGATCTTTCATTAATGGCATATTACTGAGTTATTGTAGAAGTTTATCTCATTATTTTCCTGCATATTATAGTGCTATTATCATATAGTTATATTATATTACTTATTTAATATCTTGTGGTTACATTCCCTTCAATATACATCCTCAAATGCTAACAGTGGTATCAGAGCACATGGTAGATCGATAGGAATAGTGAGAGACACAAGAGATATTGAGAGATCAAAAATATCATTTTAAATTTTTTTAAAAATTACATTTGGTTGGAGTATTTCCATAGGGTTGTATAAAAACTCGTGAAGACTAGGACTCAACATTGATTCCACTAGATTGACAAATCAACTAGTGAAGATTTAGAATCTCTAGATTTAGATATTTACCATTTTTTAACATGGTGGAATCGGTAGCTACCATGAATTCGGGCAAGTTTTCCAAATTTTTATGGTCGCCATAGTATTCTACGCTGTTTTCCCTGGAAACCGCCACACAAATCTTTACGCAGTCTGCCCATATAACCGCCATGCCACAATCATTTTAAACATTTTATGCCACTGAAAGCACCAGGAAAGGGACATGCGTTCAGTTCGACGAGGCCTGATATTTGAACCTTGGACCTCCTCCCCCCTTATGGGGTTTGGATGAACCAATTGGTCTACACCTCGGACCTTAAAAATTGACTTCTTTTGCTTTTATATATATATATTTTATTTGTATTTATTTTTTTAATTAATTTTTTTTTGGTAATACTTATTATACACATCCACCACGGGGATTGAACCTGGGTCACATCATATATAATGCAAGTGGTGTCCTTACCGGTAGACCACACTCATGGGGATAGATTTACCATTTTTTAGTTTTCAACACTTTTTTATAGGAAAAAGGAGATTCAAAGAAAGTTGGGAAGCTTCCTACAAGAAAACTAGGAAGAATATATTCATTAGAATCAATCCAGAACTTGGAGTAGAAATTAGAAGGCTAGAGATTTTAGAGACCTAAGAAAAATATCCCATTGCAAGAATTACAGACTTGCAGATTATAGAAGAGAGAAAAAAACCAAAGGAGACTTACTATAAATTGAAGAGACTCTAGAGAAGATTCTATGAGAATATTGGATATTGGTGATCTCCATTGAATATTTAAGACCTATATATTACAAAAGAGAGAAAGCCCATAGGAGCCTTGTTACAAAAGAGACTCTAGAGAAGAGTCCAGGAGAATATTGGAGGTTAGTGATCTCCATTGAATAATGAAGACTATAAATTGAAGATTGAAGAAGAAGAGAAAACAACCCAAGAAGCTGACGAGACCTACAAGAGGTCCCATTGAATAAATTCCAATTTTGGAAGATTGAAGATTGAAGAAGGACTAGCAAAAGTCCTATTCTAGATTCTAGAAGCAGGAAATTTTAGAGATCCAAGAGGGATATCTCATTACAAGACTTCTACAACAATAGATTTTAGATATCCAAGTTGGAGATCTCATTGTGAAACTTCCACAATAGAATACTGAATAAAATGTATCATTAAGAAGACCAGAGAAGCTATGAGATTGAAGATCTTAGAGAAGAGGTCTCAAGGAGAAAGAATAAGGCTTAGAGAGCCTCATTGAATGTGATTCAAAGAAGTCCATTGAAGGAGTTCTTAGGATAACTCATTGAATAAATTTTCCACCAAGGAGAAGTTTCTAATAGTGAAGAACTTGGGATAATTATCGCCATTTTAAAACAAGCCCAAGTGAGAAATATTTGGCAAGAAGCTTGTCAAATTTTGGAGGAGATTGGTGAAGACCTCAAGACTTTTAGATTCTTGAGAAGAAGGCCTATATTGAAGTCAGATCTCTACAAGGAGATTGAAGGAGAAAGGAGCTAGACGATAATACCAAACCTAAGAGGTTTAAATATTTTATTTGAAGGATTTGAAGGCTTATTGGAGAAGGAGGAATGCTAGTTTCTACAACAAAAAACTAAAGGGTTTTTAAAGGAAAATATCAACTGCAATTTGGAGGAGTTCCCTACCACATTTTTGAGATTCAAGAACAACATTTCAGTGAAGATTGTCTGCTTTACAATCTAAAATTTTTAGATTTGAGGATAGAAAGAAAATAACAATTTAGGTAGCATTACTAGTTGCTAATTTATAGAATTCAAGAGAGCAACCTGAAGGAGAGTTAAAGCCACCAAACTATATTTTCAAGCAACAAGTTACAGCGTTTCAAAGCTGCAAATAGGTGAGATAAATACTATTTCGAACAACCAAGAAGAGCTACAATTTCATCCATTACAAGGCAACATTTAGGTGAATCTAATCACCAATATTTCCATCATCTATAAAGGAAATTAAGGTAAGAAACATTGATTTAGAAGGTTCCTTACTTGAACATTACTTATTCAGTTAATTATTAAGTTTCATTAAGCACCATATTAGAGTTTAAAAGTTGCAAGGAAAAAGTTGCATATTAAAGTCTTCAAGGGAGTGCAAAAGATAGTTTATTTTAAGGTTAATACCTACACATTAAAATAGGAGTTAGATATATTTTGAAAGAAATAAAAATATCATCTTCCTATTGTCTAGTTAAAGAAAAGAAGACATTACTCTTAAGTGAAAGTTGTAGATATTATAGTGCATCTTACAAGTTACTTTGAAGGAGCAATAAGGTGAGATTACTACTGCACTATACTAGTTATTATTAAGATATATTAAGTGGATTGGTTGTTAAGTTAAGGTGGAAGACCAAAGTGTAAAAATAAGCATAATATCAAAGTGTTTAAAGAAACCATTCAATGTAGAAAACCTGTAGCATATTATGGCATAGAGAAGCCACCTAAAAGGGTAATATACCTCTAAGGAGTGGAGAAGGAAGCCACCATCTCAAATTAGAAGAAGATACAAAAGGAGAATAGGAGAGTCTTATATTAAGGTGCAATTAAGGAACCTATTATAGGTTATTACAGAGTTATTTACAAGCACCATACTTGTCTTCTATATTACATCAAAGGGAGACAAAGGTTCAAGTATCTCAAGGACACACTACATAGCTCATTATCATGTCTACAAGCAGCCACCATTAGAAATGGAAAACACAAGCCAATGTACTTAAGAGTAGATTCATTGAAAGGGATTGATACCCACCTCATCAAGGTGTAACAAGACACCATTTTTCGGTGCTATAACAACACGTGAGCAACACCATAGTGTAAGAAACTTGTCACGATGGACAACTTGTAGTAAAATAAAGATAAGGTAAACTATAGTGCAAGGTGGAAGATAACTCATTCCAGTTGGCAAAGATAAGGCATAAATCAAAATATCATCTTTAGCTAGCAAAGACAAGGCATAAATAATATTATCATTATTTCCCAAGAAACACAAAGATCCATTGCACGTATTGCTATCACAAAGAAGAAAATCCATCTCATACTTTGCTATCACAAAGGAGCCAAAGAAACATGGAAATAGTTGGCAAAAATAAGAAAGAAGAAAGCGAATTGGTATGTTAGAGGTAACTTGCATGCAAATAAAGGTTATACACTTGTCACAACAATGTAAGAAATATTGTGCCACTTGGCACAAAGGAAAGAAAATACTTCATAATTATAGCACTCAAGAAGAAAGATACTCATTCAAAGTAACACCTGTCTAAGAGAGAAGAGCACAAATAATTAGAGTAACACTCCAAATGGGAATCATATAATTACTTAAGTGCATCACACAAGACCTACACCACTTGTCTCAATGCTGTCATAACCTGTAATTCTCCAGATTCATGTAACCTATGATCCCAAGAAATATGGGCACCATTTGACATATGTTGCCTTCCAAGATCTGCACCACTTGGCATACGTTACACAAGAGACAAGAAGTATTAAAGACCTACATAGAAGGAGTAAAATAAGAGTGTATATAAGTCAAGGTGCATTAAATAAGTAAGTAATATTATCATAGAGGACGTCCATTAACCAACGAGTTCACTGTCATACACTGCAGTCAAGGAGACGCAATGCCTACAGTGGAGATTGAAGTCAAAGCAAAGCACCCATTTACCTCACACATTTAGCCTTACAAAGGTATAGTTTCACTTAGATTAATATTTTATTTCATTAAGGAGTGATAAGGAGTAGTATATAAGGTTGAAATTATTATTATTTGCATTGAAGACACAAGCAAAATCAACCTTAGTAAACTTGAAATCAAATCAAAAGGAGTTTATATCCTTAAATAGTATTTCAAAATATATTAGTTGAAATACAAGTATATTAATATTTGAAATTAATATCATAGGAGATATAAGGGTTTCTACTTGGAAAACCAAATTAATATTATATTGTAAATATTATCAATTTCTAAAATTCCAAATTAGGGAGTTATAAGACATACTACAAATTTTAGTTTCTTGGAATTTAGAAAAATTAAACCATTGAAAAGTGAAGGATAAAGAAGCAAAACCATTAATTGCTTAGAAGTTGGAAATCGCCTCTTACATTAGTTTGAGATATTAATCTAACTAAAAGGTCTTGAAGGAAAAGAACCTTATTAAAAATTGAATGCGCATCATCATTGATATTTAGCTTTCTACTTTCTAATAAATAGGTAGAAATAATAAAATACATTAAAGTTAAACATTAGGGAGATACAATAGATTTAACTTAAACTAAAGAAAGCTAAATATATCATCAAGTTCATAGTGCATTCAAACACTTGTAGATAGAAGGTATTTTACAAAACCTACAAAATTAAAGAATTCTTAGCAAGATTGAATCTAGGGAGTCATAAGGTAGATTACTACAAAGGATATATCGAAAGTATTTTTAAAATACTAAAGATCTAAAAGAATTATATTTATTAATCAGACATTATAAGATTCAATTCAACCTAGAATTCAACTAAAGAGAGATAAGGTCTACAAGTCTATTAAAACTAAGGAGAAAGAAAGATGTCAACCTCAAAGAATACAATGAACAATGATATGAAAAACACTATTAGAAAAAGAAATTGGAATCAAGAAAATACTTATAAAGTTTGAAATAAACTTAGACCTTACTTCAAAAGTGATTCATAGTGAAGCTCTAGAATATTATCTTCATACTAGAATCATTGAAGCAATTAATAATGGGAAGGATGATATTTAAGTTCCTCTATACTTTGGGAGTATATTATATATGGCTTTACTCACACTTCAAAATTACAAAGAAGAGAATGTAAAGTAAAAATAATTAATTGAATTACTTAAAGAGAAAACCAAAATAGATGAATCTTTCTTAGAGAAGATATTTCAATCACCATGCAGTATTGATACTTCAAGTTATACTAACTCAAGATCTTATCATGATGCCTTAAGTGTGTGTTCATAAGTCTCTGTACAAAATAGAAGTAGTACTACTAAGGACAAAGGCAAAGAAAAAACACTTTTACAAGAATCAACTGATAATACAACCACCTATGAAAGTGCAAAAATTGGATCCAAAGACAAGATTAAATAATAAGAAAAGGAAACAAATAAATGACGAATACAGTGCAAGGTGGATCAAAGAAAACACAAAGGACCCGATCAAGCTGAAAATACTCATCTAGATTCAGAAAAAGAGGACAATGAAGAAAGAAGAATAAATAAATTAGAGAAGGAAAGTACAAGTTCCAGAACAAGATGAAGATCCATATGAAGACTAAAGTCTTCAATACCCAAATAATGTAATACAGGGTGTGTTAGAGTATATTACATTATTGGGTACATGTCAATGCACCACATTGGGTACATTATTAGATTAGGAGTTTATTATAGATTAAGGTTTGAGTAGTTACTTCATGCAAGTAATAAATGCACAAGTATTAGAATGTGCAATGGTGTAAATGTGCATGTAGTCCACATGTACATGAGTCATAGGATAGGTAGATGAAGAGCCATGGGTAGAGTAAAGGCCAAGAAACATATCTTCATAGATATAGGCATTAAGTGAGTTGTTAAGTGGAGAGAGAGAGAGAGACAAAGTTACTATAGAGAGTTAGATCATAGTAGTGAGTAGGTACAATGTAGTTATTCATTGAAAATTATGGAGTGTTCAAGTCCTCCATTATATTACATTGTGCTATTTTTGTGACCTTTCATTAATGGCATCCTGCATTATCATATAGATATCTTAGATTACTTATTTCATATCTTGTGGTTGCATTCCCTTCAATATACATCCTACAAATCTAACACTCCATAGGCACCTAAAAACCAACAATTAGGGTTCTCTTCCCTTTTGGTAACTTAATCTCACACTTTCCCAAAAATTCTTGTTCAGTAGTTGTAGGAATAGAAGCACTCACATTCCTAGAAAACTAGTGCTTCTACTTCTTTGTTTCACATAGAACAAAAGTGCCACTTTTTATAAAAGTACTAGATAGCGCTTCTATTCAATTTTAGCACTTTTATATGAGCAAGCTTTCCTTCCAAATGCTAGGTAAATTTTTATTTTATTTTATGAATAGAAGGTCTGATCAGTCTAGCTAGATAGTCTACTACTTCCTTGTGATAAAAAATACTCCCTAAAAAATTAATAAATGTCCATGTTCAATTAAAAAGTCTAATTGTAGGATTCATAATATTCATACAAGAACTTAGGTTAACCTCATCAACAATATCATAGATAATATTCTCATACAAGAACAAATACAAAAATAGATTAACACATGGATAACAATATAATTTTTAGTAGTCACATATGATACAATTTTTTCTCACATATTATATTGTTCCTATCCAGCCATAGCTTTATAGATAATGGAGCCTCTTGTCTTTTCACCTTCGTCTTCAACTATTTCTTCATCTCCTATCAATATCTTAGGAGATGTGTCTCTTCATTTTTCCTTGGAAGTAATATTTATTAAACTCCAAATAATTACAAATATCAAATGATTACAAAAATATAAATGTATAAAATTCCAAATAATATAATATTCTCCAACATAAACAAAACTATCATCTAATTTTTTCCCTAGTCTTGTAGACTTGACAAAAGTGCTAGAGTTTCTACAAAAGTTCTAGGTAGTGCTTCTCCAAACTTCAACACTTCTACACAAATATCAAAAAATAGGTATTTCTATTTTGGAACCCTTTTGTATGCTCTTAATTGACTAATTTTTGCTTTTTGTTTCTCTATTTACTATAATTTTGGATAGAAACATATCTAATTTGGGTAAAAATCAAGGAACACTTATCATAGTTTAAATTTCTCTTAAAAATATTTAAGAAATAAAAAATAATCTAGTCTTATTTGTTTGCATTCTCTCTTGTTTGCCCTTAAAAGGAAAGACTCCTTTATTTTATTGCAAATCATCAAAATCACAAGTCATACTAGTTTAGGAACCTTGTTTTATGCATTATTGTATTATTGCATTTGTGATCCTTTTATTTTCATAAGTGGTCTCATTTAGGTTTAGAGACAAAACCCTTAGATGTTTGTAAATTAACTTATAAAACATCTCTTGAATATAAAAATATACATGTACATGGAGGTAGTCCAACCCACATGAAAATATTTAGGTCTTCCTTGAAAAGAGACTTAGTTATTGTCCTGTGCAACAAGATATGACTACATTTTGGTGAACCTAACATGAACACACATTTATTTGAAAGATAAAAAATTAATTCTAACCTAAAATAAGACCATCTAAATTTATTTATTTAGTTAGATCACATTAATCAAGATTAATAATTGGTTCCTATAACTAGTGTGAAAGTATCAATACCGAGTCACATATCTAGGTATCATTGATCCTCATACCACTCCTTGTTCACGTGCCTCAAGGTTTTCCCTTATATATGATCATGTATATCAAGGGAATAAAATCACTTCTAGTATCAATGGGTATATTAGAAGGGCAAGTATATTAGGTAGGTTCAGGTATATCAGGAAATCCTCCTAAGGCATATCAACCAGTTGATTGATATTAAGAATATTTGTTGCCTATCTTAATAAATACTTAATAAAATTTATTTGTAAATTATTGAACCATGAAAATTAGAAATTATATTGATAGTGCACCATAATTTATACAATAAGCTTAGGCTTAAAATAGCCTAATATAGGAATCAAATATTGCCCCCCTAATGTTGCTAATGATGAATAAATAACACCAACAAATAAAATAATATGCCAACCAATAAACAACTAATATTTGCAAATAATGTGAATATCTACCTAGGATAAAAATGACGTAGTAACCCTAATATACCCTAACATCCCCCCTTTATTACATTATTTTGAAATACAAAGAGTGTTGCAAAAAACTCAAATTTGACATGTGAAAGTGCCTTAGTGAATATTTCTGCAACCTGTTCATCGGTGGGAATGTAGTAACTTATATTCTACCCTAAAAGAATATGGTAATTATCCAAGATAAGAATATAGATATTACCCAAGTAATGGGATAATTAATCTAACACCTCCCCTTAATGTGAAGGAGAGAAAATGAAATATGTTGGTATGTTGGCTCTTGCTTTGGCTCAAGCTCTAGCTCATGGATCTGGCTCTAAGTGAATGTACCTCTGGATCATTGCCTCTGGATCTGCCTGTAGGTATACCTCTGAATCTTTGTCACTGGGTCTACCTTTAGGTTTATCTCTAGGTCATTGCCTCTAGGACCGCCACTCGGTCTATCACTTGATTTTCCTCTAGGTCTACCATAGGATTTACCTTTCTTGTATAAGCCATACAACATTTCTTTCATCTTGGTCCATTGTGTGAGATGTATCCATCCATAATCGATATGAACCTTGTTGGTAATTTTCACTTTGTACCAAAAATATTAAGAGGAGTGATTTGTACATCCACATGAATTATAAGGATGTAGTTTCCAACACTTAGCTTCTAAATGTCCTATTCTACCACAATGACTACAACAATGTTTTGTAGGAGTTGTTGGAGATTTAGGTTTTTCAAATATGGTTTTACTGGTACTTGCTTGTCCATAATAGCCAAGGCCTTCATTCTTTGGCCTGATATTTGGCAATATAGGAGTTTTAATGCCTTTATCATGTATACCTAATCCTTTACCATTGAATCTCATTTTTTTCATCAATTTGGATCCAATGCCTTTGGTGTGTTTTTCAAAACACCCAAGTTCTTCATCTTCATCAATGATTTTAACAATATGGCATTTATCACTATTGATGAGATTATGGAGCTCTTTTTGAGGATTTTTAGCTTTTAAGTCACTGGTGTCATAAGGAAAATATACTCTTGTAATGAGATCACCTATGCTACAACTGATATCTACCATTGAAGATAAGAGATCACTTGTATCACAACACACATTGGCCACAATGGGCTTAAGATCACTTGTGTGTCACAAAAAGCATTCACGATGAAGGTCACTTGTGTCACAACAAGCATTTTCCACCATGGGATGAAGGTTATTTGTGTCACAACAAGCATTCACCATCATGGGTTGAAGGTCACTTGTGTCACAACAAGCATCAACCATTAGGAGCATGACCTCTGATTCCTCACTAATTTCTCTTTTCTTTTTACATTGGGCAATGTCAAGTGAAACAAATGACATGTATATTGCTTGTATAATGCCAATAGGAATTAGAGCACCATTCTGAAGATGTTCACAAGCTTCAAAATCTTTGAGAATATATTTTAAACCGCTGTGTAGTGTGAGAAATTATCCATCCTCATAAAAATCCATTCCTTCCATCCCTGGTGGAAAGTAAGGACCTTTAACTAATTTTGCAACATCATCAGTTAGTTTTGGGGTATTTTTCTTCTTTGATCTGCCCATTTTAAGGTGTCGATATCTACCAAAAATACACCTTTTACAATAGAATTTTGTAAGAAGTTTGACTAAGGTGTCGGTCATTACCAAAAATGCACCCTTACAAGTCTTTCCCCTTTGTTGCAAAATATTCTTTAAAGGAATTTTGCAAGAACTTTGACTAAGGTGTTAGTCACTGGAAAAAGTGCACCCTTACAAGTATTCCTCCCTTTTTGCTTTGCAAAAGTGCAAAAAATTGCAACTTATGAACCTTTTAAGGCATTTACAAAGACTGCTTCCAAGGAAAATTTCAAAAAATTTCACCAAAAATCCCCCCTTTATTACAAGTACTTCAAACAAAAGAGTTTCTATTATGAAGCCTACAAAGATGTGTACAATGGTGCTATCTAGGTTTACAAATCCGTCCCCCTTAGGTAATTTCCAAAGTTTTCTCTCTTTAGTGCAAAAGATACAAAACTTTACCTTTTAGGAAAATTATCAAAAAATTTCACCAAAAAATCCTCCCTTATTACAAGTACTTCAAGCAAAAATTTACTATTATGAAGCCTACAAGAAAAGGTACAATTTGGATGACTTCTTCCTTTCTGATTGCCTTTTAAAAATGTTTGGTTTTTCACTTTTAGGGCATAAAATTCTGAATAAACCTTTGCCTCTTAGGTAATTTATCAAAAAATTCACCAAATAATCCCCTCCTTATTATAAGCACTTCAAGAAAAAATTACTATTATAAAGCCTAAAAGAAAAGGTATAATGTTGATGACTTCTTATTTTATGATTGCCTTTACAAGTTTTATCATCCTTTTGAAAAAATGTTTTTGAAGGAAGAAAGGAATTATCCTCCCCTTAGTGCAAATAATTGCTACTATGAAGGTTACTTATTGCACCCAAAATTGGTCTCTCTTTCGATATACCCAAAATGAGTATTGAAAGAGAATTCACTCAAATTGATATTTAATGGCACCTACCTAAAAACCCTTCTAAAGAAGGATGGTCAGTTGGAGGAATTTAAGCCAAACAAGAAGAGTGAATTTTAGGTTTTATGGAGTGAATATCAAAATAAAAAATTGGCTTTTACCTGTGCAATAAATTACACGGATGGGTGTAAAATTTTGGGGTCTTACTTTGTGCTTTTGATTTTTGACTTAATATGTAATTGCAGAAATAGGAAATTAAATGCAATAATCCATCAAAAGTTCCCACAAATTTTTAACACATAGGTGTTGGATTTGATCGACAATGCACCTAATTTATAATGCCAATTTTATAAAGGTGTCGAATGCTATCGAGAATGCACCTTTATTACAATAATTTTTGCAAGAAATTGATTTTGTGTTTGCAAAAATTTGATATTCACAATTCTCCCCTTGTCTTACAATTTTACAAAGAATTTGACAAAAACAATTGCCCTCCTTTTTGTTTTGCAAAATAAACAAGTTTCAATGCTTCAACCCTTTGATTTTCACAATTTTCCCTTTCCTTGTGTTATAATTTTGCAAAGAGAATACACTTATGTCCACCCATTTTGTTTGCAAAAGAAACAAGGTTTTGGAAAATTTAGATCTTCAATGTGATGAGATTCTTCTCCAATTTGCAAATATTTGAATGTGCAATATTTTTGTGTTATAACTCTTCTTTGGAGAAAACAAAAAATGGCACAAGTGGCTTTTGATTTTGTAAAAAAATTGATATTTAATTGCCCCTCGCCTTGTGTTACAAATTTGCAAAAAATGAATCACAATTTCTTGTCCCCCCTTTGCTTTCCAAAATTAACAAGGTAGCACACCTTTCAAGTCAAGTCAATACACGACCAACATTTGAAAGGTAATCCAGAACCAATCGACACACGAATTTGTTTTAGTGGACCCATAATTCTTCAATATTCAAAAATTGGAGGTGCATCAGGATTAAATGGCTCTCTAATCCTCATGGGACCGAAGCTACGATCCAAACCTTTCCAAGGGTCTCTGTAAGAATTAAAACAGGGTAAAATATTTCTATGTCATCTAAGCATACAAAAAAATTGGATCTTGTGGTCTAACATTGGAGTTCATTCCTCCTATGATTGATCCGTAGACGACGAAGATTTTTGGAGATCCAAGGTCTATTCTTAATGACATTTAGGGGCAAAATATTTTACTCTCAAAACGAATGCTAGAAAGGTTTTGAGAATTTTTAAAGAACTTCCTAATTTAAAAAAAAATGGTACTATTTTTTGTGGTACATCCCTCTTTTGGAGAAAACAAAAGCACTCATTTGTTTGAAATTTACAAAAAAATTGGTCTCTTTTCTCTTCATTTTGATTGCAAAAATAAAATATAAATCAAATAATAAAAAAATAATTTAAATTTTGCTTTAGAAATAATTATTTAGAAAAAAAATTGAATGTAAGCTTGAAAAGTAAATTATTAATTAATAAATTGAAAAAATAAATTATACCTTGCAAAAAAATGAAAAAGTTTGTTACCTTGAAAAATTTCGCTATTTTTTTTTTAACAAAATATTATTTATAGCGCCCACAAGGATTGATCCAGCGGCTTTTTGGGAGAGAGCGCACTACCACCGTGTGCTCTATCATATCGGTTAGAGGGCTAGATGGAATTGAAGAAACACTTTTCATGCTTTATTTTTTACTGTCATCGATAGTCAGAAAAACATAAGATTTGGGACTTTTTAGTCTCACATCGATAATACAAATAATATTTAGCTATTTACAAGCAAAATTTTGCCTATTATTTTTTATTGCTTCCAGGAAATCAATGAAGAAGACCAAAATTTTTCCAAATAACACCTTAGGAGATGCTCCAACCAATCACCAAGTGATACCTTAGTAGATGCTCCAGCCAATCGCCAAGTGATACCTCAACAAATGCTCCAACCAATCACCTTCCACCATGTCAGCTTGCTTTGCATGCACCACATCAAACACCTCAAGGTTTGTGCTTGCTAGGTCAGTTGCCCAGTTGGATCACCACATTAGTAGGTCTACTATCCTTAAGAATCATGCGAAGGTTAGAGTTCATTAGATCCTCATGCACCACCTGAGCCTCGTATCCCGATCCACTAGAGAAAAGTTTTCGTGCCCATCGTAGGTCATATCTGTGGAGCGTGCAGAGGTCTTGGGATTAATTCTAGTCTAATTTATGTTAAATATGTAAGCTTGTGTTGTTCTACACTGTCAAAGGTCATTAGTGTGCATGTTAGAGCCCGTTCATCCATGATTTCCAGAGGGATTCACACCCTATGGTTAGTCAGTCCTTCCCTACGGGATGTTAGTCTGCTCTACGGGTTGTTAGTTCATGTTAGAAAATAGGACTCTACGCAATTAAATATGATAGAGTCAAATCACCAATATGCTTGGATTTTCATGTAGAGGGTGACTTTCATATGTGAGTCCGTGTCCAACAAAATTTTGTGCCAATCAGAAACAAACATTTTGTAAAAAAATCCTTCCAAAATTCCATGTTGTGCTAGATGACATCATCAAGCCCGTGCAGGTTCCATACACCTCAAAAAATGTGCTGCTCAAGATCTACCTTGGGATCCATTTTTAGCAGTAGGGTGCTAGAGGGGGTCTCATCTTGGGAATTTTTCCCCATTTTCCAATTGTCTCACCTCGAAAAATATGCCATAGTTTCGCTCACCCAGGTATTGCTATGATACCAATGTAAATTATTGAACCATGAACATGAGAAATACATTGATAGTGCACTATACAATAAGCTTAGGTTTAAAATAACCTAAGATACAAATCATATATTACCCCCCCTAATGTTGCTAACGATGAATAAATCATGCCAACAAATAACAATAATATGCCAACTAATAAACAACTAATATTCACTAACAATGCGAATATCTACCTAGGATGAAAAATTATGTAGTAAATCAAATATACCCTAACATTATATCCCCTACTTTCTCCAAAATATTGAACTTATGGATGAACATTGATATAATACTCTCCAAAAGGTCTAGCATCATCAATGCCATATTTGTAGGAATATCTATTTCAATGCCATCTTCTAGTGTTCCCTTATCTATCCTAATTTCAAACTCTATTTCTACTAATCCTTTCTTAACAAATGATTTAGGGGAAAACTATATTCTTACACCAAATATCCCTAATCAAGTTGCTCAACCATAGAAAAATTGCATCAAATACCTTAGTCTTATCCTCAAACTCTACTAGTATTATCGACACCTTCAAATCAATCAACCTTAGAATTCCAAAACATAAATGCCAAACTAGAACACCTTGAGAAGGGAGATTCCAAATTTGAAGGAATAAAATACCAATCAACTTTCTTCAAGGAACATCATCAAGACAAAAATATTCTTTTGATGAATTTTATAGTCAACCTTTAGATCCCATGATCACTAATCACCCCTTTCCACCAAATTTTGAGACACCTAAATTTCAAATGTATAATGGTAAACAAGATCCTATTAATCATTTAAGGTTATTTCAAATTGCTTGTAGTGATGTAACCCATGATGAAAGATTACTCCTTATAATATTTCCTAAAAGCCTTAGTGGCCTAGCTTTAGAATGGTACTTTCAAATACCTTTTCATTCCATTAAAAACTTTAGGGAAATTATGGAAGCATTTGTGAAACAATTTTTAGTTTACATTGAAGATAAAATCACCATAGATGAATTTTACCAACTTAAACAAGACATAAATGAACAATCCACAAAATTCTTAGCCAAATAGTGAACCTTAGTAGGAATACTTCAATATATTCCTCCACCAAAAGAAATTTTATACATATTTATACATAACTGTGGGTGAAATTTTGCACCCCTTCACCCACTCTTCTTTGCAATATGATGATCTAAAATTTGGCCAAATTTTGAAGCAATGATGGTCGAGCAGAAGATGAAAGCAATAGCGATGGGAAACAACAAGTAACAAATGGGTGAAACTATCGAGGGTGGAACTTTAGGAAGCCAACAAGGCAAACCTTTCCAAAATCCTACTCAATCATAAATGATACATAAAATGATGTACTACTCATTCCATCCATGTCAAGATCACTACTTGTCGAGAAGGAACAACATTATTTCCCATCATGAGCATTAATGATTGTAGCTACTATAGTACAAAGGAATAATGAGCACAAAGGTGGCAATTCAAATTACTCTGATCCACAAATTGAATGAAGGGATAAAGTGGATAAGAATTTATGGCCTGATAGAAATGTCAAAGTGATCAAAGGCTCGCATTGGTGCAGAAGCACCTAACCTCTTCTAGACAATCACCATTATATTGAGGAGTAGAGTATCGTCTGAGTGTCTATCTACTTCAGTACTATATTCCCACCTAACACCATTAATGAATGTAATTTGAATTTATTGTAAACATTTCTATAAATACTAGGGTGTTAGACGTCCCAAGGGTGGCTCTTTAGCTATTACAATTCACATGTAATATTTTCACCATTATGTAAATACATGTGTGCAACTATTTGGACTTTGATTGAGCCTTCACATCTCCTTTTGTGTTTGATTTAAAATGATTATTTTTGGTTTGGCTATTCAAGTGAATCTCATTTATTTTTTCTATCTGGATTTCATGGGTTTTGTTTGATGGTTCTAGAATTCACATCGTTATCAAGTTGGGGTTTATTTTTGCTAAATTTGGTCAGACAAGAGTGCTTTAATTTTGAATCCTAGATTTCATGCACTCGTCCATTGGTCTTGGAATTACCTTCAACCAGATGCATCGAATGATAAGTGAAGACCCGATTGGTTGATATTTAGGTTGTACACCTATGTTTCTATCGATGGTGCTGAGTGTGCATGCATATTGATGTGGCTATAACCCATCCTTGTGAGTTCTTACTATGACCTTATTTTTTATCTCTTTTCTCCTCCCTTTTCCCCCTTTGTGTTTTAGACATAGGTAGCGATAACCTCTCTCGAGGAACTGACCTTCTTAGAAGATTGACTACCCTGCCCTACGTCCCTTTTATTGTAGTGGCAGCTATTTGATGTTGGTGTTGGTCCACCTAGTGGGTGTTGGATCTTCAACTAACAATAAACTTCATGAAAAACTATCTTATGCCTTGGAAATTGCTAATATCACTTATTTTAATGAGGTAATAGATATGGCAAAAAGAGTAAAAAATACTATCCTAATAAGAGGAAAACTTAACTATAAGAAAGAAGATAAACCACTTTACCTCAATAATAAAGGATAATATAATAATAAGCACATTGTAGGAAATGGTGGAACTGATTTTCTCCAAGAAAACAATGTAAATACAACCTAGAATGCTCCTAAAAAACTTGTATTATCAACATAGGATAAACCTAGACACTAATTTACAAATACCTTTCAAACTTAGAAAACCATCCTAAAAATGCTCCTTGATATAAAATTATAAATATTCAACCCATTATATCTTTAGACACTTCAAAATAACTACCCAATTAGTATCAACAAGAGGAACATTGTGATTATCATTGAGTTGACGATCATAAAATTGATAGGTGTAATACTTTATGAAATGTTATTCAAGATCTTAGAGATGTTGGAAATATTATCTTCAATCAACAGCCTTCACCAAAACTTGGAAATATTTCAAAATCCTTTACCAGACCATAATTAGAAAGTTTCTAATTTTGTAGGAATAATTTATCTATCTAATCCATCCTATGTGGTGACTTGAAAATAGGTAATAAATCAATTTGGAGAGAAATATACACAACCATCATTAGCTCTTCCTTGGAATACCAAGAAAAATTCCTCCAAAAATCCACCTTTGATTCTTAGATCTCCTAAAGATAGTCAAAATTCTTTTAATCTTCAACAATAGTTAAAAAATATTTTTTCCAAGATCTCCCTCTTAGAATTGCTAAGAACCTTACCTTCCCATAAGGACAAATTACTTAAAATTTTAAGTGAACAAGATGTCTCTCAATATTTTCCACCTAATGATATCACCAATATAGAAAGATTCACTAGAAGTAATAGTACCATCCTAGCATTTCATGAAACTGATATGCCTTTAAATACAATGTCGGGATATCTACCTCTCTATATAACAACTCACATTGGATATAAGCTTATTAAGAGGGTCTTGGTAGACAATGGATTACACTCAATATTTGTAATGTAAAATTCCTCCAATACATTAGAATAAGGAATATTTACATGAATTTTACCTCATCATTAGAGCTTTTGACAATGAAAGAAGAGAAGTCATTGATACCATAACTTTTCCCCTCAAAGTAGGATCCCAAATTCTCAACACTCTCTTTTATGCTATCCCATATGATGTATATTATAAAATTTTGCTTGGATGACCTTGGATTCATAATATGAAAGTAGTCCCCTTCACATTCCATCAATTTCTATAATATGAATGTCAAGGTAGGATAATTAATATCCAGTGCTAACCTAAAACCCTTCACGTATTGTCAAATAATAGAAGAAAAACAATTAGGAATGATCCTTTGTCCATCACTTCAATCAATTAAAATTTCTCCTTCTCATAGACCTATTAAAAATAATAGGACATCTGAAGAACCCCTTATCAACTTAAATGATGATACTCAACCTCAAAAAAAACAATTTGATTAATCAAAATAAGGAACCATTTGTAGATTTAGTTAGTCTTTTTCTTTCCCCTTATATATTAGGCTTACCTAATAGAAAGGGAGTAAAGGTCCAAATATAAAATTATTTCTTTATTTAAATCAATACTACTCAAGATGAAGATATTCATGGTTGTAACCCTTTTCTAAGTGAATGCTCATATGATTCATGTTACATATCTCTTGCATATACCATGCCTAAAAAAATGTTAGCCAACATGGGGTATCAAGGAAAGGTCTTAGTTTGATTTGAATAAGGCATTAAGGAACCAATAAAAACCAAAGTTTGACTAGGACATTATGGGTTAGGATACAATCCCAAAAAGAATGAAACTTTACCTTCATCACTATTTCTATAGGATGATGATGAAACAAACTACACAAAGTCTTTGTAGGGGTTGCAAAGGGTAATGAAGATGAAAGTGAATTATGGTCCCTTATTAGTATAAAACCTCTCAAAACCTTATATTTATCAAGTGTCAATTTCTTAACTATCATCCACACTAAGATAATATTAGGCATCACTAAAAACGAGGAATAAGAAAACTCCTATAGTCTTTCTAACCAAGATGATATTTGTGTCAAGGGATCTCTCTCTTGAATATTTAATCTTGCTTCCTCACAACTATTAGATCTTGAGTCATCATATTTGGATCCTAAATAATTTGAATATCTAGGAGTATTACCTAATCCCCCTCAATTTGAATATGAGTCACAAATCCTAATCAAAGAAACCATAGATTCCAACATTGGCACTGAAGGCAATCCCTAAATATTGAAACTAGGCAAAGTATTGACACAAGATGAACAAAAAGAATACACTAATATTTTAAAAGGAATTTAGTGACATTTTTGCTTGGATCCATGCAGAAATGCCTAGGTTCAATCATTTATTTTTATACAACCTGATGCCAAGCCAGTCAAACAAAAGAAATATACATCCAAAAGTCATCCTTCTAGTCATATATAAACTTAAAAAAATCCTAGTTGTCAAATTCATTAAAACAATAGATTATTCAGATTGGATCTCCAATATTTCCCCTATTGCAAATAAATATGGATCCATTCAAATTTTTATAGACTCTAGGGACATAAGAAAAACATGCCCCAAAGACAATTTTCCATTACCAAACATTGACATGATAGTAGATTTTACTGTCGAGTCTAAAATTGTATCCCTTATGGATGTATTTTCAGGATACAACCAAATCAAAATCAATCTTGAAGACCAATCCAAGATTTATTTCATCAGTCCTTGTGGAATATTTTGCTACTAAGTCATGTACTTTGGCCTGAGGAATGCTGGAGCAATGTATCAAAGGAAAATAATTTATATTTTCCATGACTTTATGCATGATATAATAGGAGATAATGTACATGACCTCCTAGGATGTTCCTTGAAGCATGAACATCATACCTGAGATCTACATCATATTTTTGAGCAATTACAAAAATATAAAGTTTGATTAAAATAACACAAGTGCATCTTCTAAGTAACATCAGGAAATTTTTTAGGATTCATTGTGTGCCATCATGGAATTAAGGTAGATCCCACTAAAATTTCAGCAATTGTAGACATACCACCTCCCATGAATCTTATTGAATTCTATTGTCTTCAAGGTAAATTTCAAGCCATTAAAATAATTGTCTCTCAACTCACTAATAAATTTGAACATTGTTCTAAATTGCTGAAGGAAATTAAATTTAAATGGGATAATGAATATTAAAAGGCTTTTAAAGCCTTAAAATCATACCTTTTGATACCACCCATCCTCATACCTCCTAATCCAACCCAAAAATTGTTGTTATATGTAGCTTCTATCAATCATACCCTTGGAGCTATGCTAGCTCAATACAATGACCAATGTTGAGAAACGACCATCAATAATATTACTAGGACATTAATTGACTATGAAACTCATCATACACCATTTGAAAATCTATGCCTAATAGTAGCATTTTATTCTCAAAAGTTAATACACACATGCTTAGCCAAAAGGCTTATGTTATAGTAAGAATAGATCCTATATGATATCTAATATCAAAGCCATATCTCTCCAGATGGACTTCCAAATTGGTTATCACCCTTAGAAAATTTGATCTTGAATTTGTCAGTAAAAACTATCAAAAGGACAAGTAATCATAGATCAATTAGCCACAACATATTTAGAATCCAAGCATTTGTTGATCATATATTTTCTTAATGAAGTTGTTCTTGCCATAGAAACACAAGAATTTGAGTTGTGTATCCTTTAATTTGATGGCACTCGATGCATTAGAGGTGCAAAAGAAAGAATTGTCCCAGTCACCCCACAATGACAACTTATACCTTTGTCATATAAACTTAAATTCTCATGCACTTATAATGCAATAGAATATGAAGCCATCATTTTAGGACTTCAATCCACATTAAGTTTAAATATTAAGACACTAGCCATATTTGGTGATTTCTAGTTAGTGATCAATCAAATTAATGGTATTTATCAAACCAAATATGATAAACTAAAACCATACAAAGAAATTGTGGATAGACTGATGATTTCCTTTGATAAGATTACAATAGAAGTTATCCCATAGTTAATTCCATAATTATAAGTATAGGGAAATTTTCCCTATAGCCCCAATTCACCCCAAGATATACCAATCAGAAGCAGGACTAGCCAAGGCTTCGTGGTTAAAATATGCTTCGTACCTCCTATTGAAAAGGTGCTTCCCACATTCGATCGAGAGAAGGAGCTTAAAATAAAAGCAATAAAACTAAAAGCCACACTAGTTGTTAGATCTTCCATCTACAATTAGCACTCCATGACTGCTCATATTAAGCCAACAAGGGCACCAATGCCCATGGATTATTGATTTTTAATCCAATGGACCATGTGGTCCTTAAGACCAAAGAGGTGATAGCAAAGGAGGAAAGGCTCTAACTAAAGTCAAGGAGATACATGATAACTAGTTAAATTCCTACAAGAGGAAAGAACTAAAACCTAAGGAGAAGGCTTGCCATTGGCCAAAGGAGTTTCCATCCCATTTATGGACAGATGATAGCCACATGCACAAATGAAAATCAAGCAAGAGGGTATTTAAGAATACATCCAGTAGTAGAAGTAAAGATTGAATTTTATAGCCAAGCATATAAAAATCAATCACACACCAACTAAGACCATCACCCACCATATGCGTGAGACTAGCCTATCCACCTACACTAGTCAAGGATTCCATGTATGCTACATTAGTAAAGTGACACATTCTAGGAGTGTGGTGAAATATTCATGGTGTAGCCACCCTAACATATTAGTAGAGATCCTATTCATATACACCAATTATCTAGAGTCCCTAAAGCTTTAAATATTTATGGCCTTGGATCTAGAGACCTTGAAGCTATCATCATGCTAGTTGCAGGAGGATTTTTTAGCTATAAAGATATAATATATCCATAGACCTTATGTATAGATATTCAAAGGGAAGGAACCCTCCTCTCAGCTTATAAATATGATATATTTTATTGTAAAATGTATTGTAAGTTGTTTTCTCATGCCCAACACCTAACCTTGTGAGATATTCCTTTCATCCTTCTTTCCTACTATAACAAGGGGAGCTTGAGCCTTTTATCATTCCTACAGAGCATCAATACCTTCAAGCCTCATTACCTTATAATCATTTTATCAAGTTAATGGAAACCATGACTCATTTTCTATCCTCCTCTTGATTTATCTTGATTTTTGGTGGCGTGTTTTTCTTGGTTGTGTTCAATAGCCATAGGTGATGTTTTTATGTTCAATTACCACTTGTTGTAGTTAAAAATAGTGATTTATTCTTAATTATTCGACGCATTGCCTCCATAGATTAGGGGTATAATTTATTGCACATTTAATTTATTTTTTATCTACTTTTGTTGGAATTTGCTTTTCTTGGGTACCCACACCCCAACCTCAGCTTGTGGATGTCACTATGCATCAAGGAGTTAAAATTTGATGAGGAGGCAACCTCAATTAAAAACCCTGGAGGTTTACCTATAGGATGTACTTTCCATACACCCCATGATGTTTCCTATTATTTTCTCTATACAAGGCATGGGCACAACACTGTCCCCCATTCCTATGATAAAGTGCACTTAGAGACAATAAAAATGTATTTGTCATTCCTGGTGGGATGGACTTCTACATTCGCCCTGCTAATATTGAAGAAATTTTAACCACGACTTTGATGAAGGTCATAGTATTTATTCTTGGAGAGAAGCATCCGAATAATTCACTTGGTGAATTTGCTCGATGAATCAAATTTAAAAGATAGACTTTTAGAAGTAATCCAATAAAAGATACACTAAAATTCTAATGGGGGTCTCTATCTCATTAGCTTGTTGAAGCAAAATATCCCCTCTTGATGAATTTGTTCTTAGAGGAAATACCTAAATTTATATGAGTAGAGGAACTATAACCAGAGTTTGTTGGCTTTTTAAGCCTTACTACCACAAAATATCACAAGTTATCTCACAATATCACATAGGTACCAATATAGTTATTTTTTGATGTGGTGGAAGAAAGGGTTTTGAAAGGTACCCCAAACATTGTACATAAAGAGGAAAGCTACCAACCCTCAGTAGAATCCAAAGGAGGTAGTAAACTTAACCACATCCAACATCCAACACCCACACAAGGGTAGAACCAAAACAACTAATAAAACAAAATTTTAAAAAAATGAAAGAGTTCCACATAGTTTCCAAAAAATAGCAATTTTCAAAACCCAACACCTATATAGGAGTAGAACCATCATAGCCAACACCCAACACCCACATAGGGATGATCATCTAAAAAAATAAAAATTCCCATTACAGTAAGAAAAATAGACCAGGTGGCCCAAGGACCCAACTTACCCTTCACAGTATTTAGAAGTATCCTTTCCTAGTCCCAACACATATTTCATCTAGCCCTAGCTCAACAGGATCTTAATTTCCTCAACATAGGAGATTTTTGAACACAGAGAAGCAATATGAGAGTTTTGAATGCTTATCACCATATTCATGATGAATTTTTTAACATTAGTTAGGTCTTTGGGCCTTTGGATCCCTTTTGATCATTTGATATTAGCCTCAAAAACTAGCTTCACTTTTTTCTTTACCAGGAATGAATCCTCAGAATCATAGGGTTTTTTTGGTTCATTTTGAAGCAAAATTTAAATGCTTAGACTGTATAGTATGAACCTCAATCCCACTAAAACCAACAAGGGGGAATATACCCATAATAGTGGGAGTTGCACTAGCTTTTCAACTCATGGTATGATCAAGGGAGGGGGTAATCTATTGGGACTAAGATTCACTATCGTCAGACAGGTTCAGGGGAAGCAACCACCATAGGGGTTGAAGTTAGGGGTTTCAAAATCTCATCACCCACAAAACCTCTAGCCTTGGTAACATGATAAAAGATTAATTTTAATAAAAATTGATGGAGAGGGTAAAAAAATTTACCTCTTTTGACTGGGTTCACCTATTTTTCTAGTGACTAGAACAAAAATGATAGAATGTTCATGGCTTTCTTTCTGTGATTCTAGTTAAGAAACATAAGGTGGTATCTTTGGATGAGCTCTTGGTTCTTGTCCAAAGTGTAGAATTGCATAAAAATTAGGGCCACCTTGTCCTAGGTCTCCTTTAGAGATTCACATCTATAGCCATTTTGATATCTCACTAGCTCTTCACCTTTAATCAAGAAGTTTTGGAGTTCTCTAGCCAAGGAATGTTTATCCCTATTATGGCAAGCCCTATCCACTAGTAGACTAGTAACTTTTACGATGAGGGGAACTGAAATATTAAACTTGAGACTTCCCACTCTTACCACCCCATTACGTTAGGTATAGGCTATATGTATGACCAGCTACATATTATGCACATTAAATTTCTCCAAACATTGTAGGATACCCTTTTTCTTCAAAATTTTCTTTAAATCTTCATCAATAGCTGGATGACTAGGTTCCAAAATTAAACTAGTACTATTACCAAATACCATTCTAAAATAGCACCACCCACTCAAAAAACAAATCAAATCCTATTTCTCATGACCCAAAAAATATCCAAACTACTTAATATCTCGAGGGATGGGGAGGAGGTTATACACAAAAGTTGATTTAGGGACCAAGGAAGGCTCCACAACCAATGCTCAAACCAATTAAAACAATTGGTAATCCACATTAGGACTAGGTATGAAAAATGTAGAGGGATACATATAAGCCAACCCCTAGAATTAAGAGCCCTAGTAGTACACATCAATTGATCATCCCCCACCAGACCAGATCGAAGATATCCAATACACAAAAATATAATATTGTGAGACTCACACCCAAATAGAAAGAAGTGAATGTAGAGAAAAATTATAGGAGCTACTACAAGAAGGTACCAATTGAGCACTCCCTATTATTGGTACTTCACATGAAGAAAAAGGGGAATGGTTACTAAGATAAGCCTAGAGTACCACGGGGTCAAGATCACACAAATTTTACCTATCTTTGAATTAATGTGTGGAGAATGCCACCTCAAAAAATGATAGCCCCTTTTAAGGTCCCACACTTACCTAGAACCTCTCCCCTTTCAATTTTTTTTTTTCAATTATTGACCTTAAATCCTATGACATGACACACTCTTTTTTCCATATAGAGATGAGTTCAGAACTTTAACCTAACTCTAATCCATGTTGAATTCCTCCACGAGGGTAAGAATCTTACCTTCCAAATGCTAGCTGGCAAGCTTGAAGCCCTCCCCTAAATATGACCCATCTAACCCCTCAAGTCTGCCCCACCAATGGTATTTTTTCTCCTTGATGGGCAATAAAGACCCCACTTGATTTGACTAACCCCTAGCCACCTCATTCTCCTCCATCTAAATCCCTTCCATGGATAACCCAACCATACTATTTCAACTTGAACTAGATCCTACTAAAGATGCATCATTAGAACGATAAACAAAGTACTAAAAATTTGATAATTCAAAAATTTAAAAATAATAGATCTAAGAGGGATTTCCCTATTCAGAAGTCTAAAATTTGGGCCCTTAGTTGATCTTTCTTCTCTAGTGCAAGCAATAGATATTGAAGTGCAAAATATCCTCCACAAAAGGGACCCACCCTTAGATCTGATCAAATTATATTCCACTCTAATCCATGAATACCTTGAGGGAAATCATATCTCTAGATGGTTAATTCTTCCTGGTTTAGCCCTAGCTTTACCAAAAAATCACCATATTTATTACCTTCCTTGTAAACATGTTTAACTACCACTTCTTCCAACATTAGAATAATTCTTATGGATCCAAAAATCATGTTGGCAATAGAGTAGCCGGGAGGATGAGTTTCCTTCACCAGGTTGATAATGTTTAGGGAGTCACCTTTAATAATAACTTTTTTATGTCCTAATGAATTCAAGAGAGATTTCTCCCAAAAGAGGTCTCTGGCCTCGACAAAGTGGTTAGATTGAACACCCAATTTTTTTGAAAATTCCAACAAAGGTTCTCTTTTGCAATTCTAAATAATCCCCCCTACTTTAGTGCATCTAGGGTTACCCTTAGATGCCCCATAAAAGTTGAGCTTGATCCACCCTATAGGGGGTGAGTCATATATAGTAAGGTGACTCAAGGCAAGACCAAGTTGAGCTATAGGCTTGGGACCTATACGTAACCCTAGAGAGCATTCTAGATCTTCTTCCAATATAGAAGATCCCTTCACCTCCATGGGGATAGAAGAGATATTCTCAACCACTACCAAGATAATTTTAACATAGTTAAAGGACATAAAATTGGTCTCATTGTTGAAAGCCAATAGGTTCCTTTATTTTTAGACACATCATAGGATGTGGGTCAAACAAGAGGATCAAAAAATATGTAGATGGGGAGTAAATAAAGGAGGGTCCCATTGGGTGAGAAGAACTAAAATATGAAAAGGAGAAACTCAACATACTATTAGTCTTACAATGACACTGAGAGGGGGGGTGAATCAGTGTAGCTCTTTAAACTTGAATTTACAACTCTTAATACAACATCAATTAAAACTTAAACCTTAAAACTAGATAAAGAAAGTATCACAAGAGAACATCACACAACACAAGATTTAATGAGGTTCACCAATGTGGATACTCCTCAAAAATGACTGCTTGGACTACCATCCAAATCTAGCCTTTGCAAAGCATCAACTTTACAATCACTTTACAAGCACCCACTGGAAGGAGCACCAACCCCTTATTTATCTGCACCAATATAAAGGAGCACCAACCCCTTATTTATCTGCACCAACAAAAAGGAGCACCAACCCCTGATTTACCAGCACCTACTGGAACGAGCACCAACCCCTGATGCCAAGCTGCAACCTAGACTTGAATTATGAATCTAGAAGTTTAACAGAAAGATACCTTCACTTTTACAAGACCCTGACTGGTCTACTTCACCTTTGCATTTTCTGCACACTCTGCTATCTCTATGCAGTCACTTCGCACACTCTGCTTCATCATAGTTGAACTTCACGATCGTCTTCTTCCTTTTGTGCACTCTACTTTCTTTGTGAATTTTGCACTTAGCACGATTCGACACGACTTGCACTCTGTGCACTACGACCAAACTTTGCACACATCGACTCTAATAAAATATCCAAACAACCCTTCTTTTATAACAGACATCTGGTGATGAAAATCCTAATCTTAGTAAGCTGTAAACCCTAATCTTAGTTAGTTTTCATGACACTTGTGAACCCTAATTTTAGTCGGCTGTTCATCGATTTTTGTCAGCTTCAACTCAACCGTGAAAATATGACATTTTGCGATATCGCGACACTTTTTCTTTCTCTCTTTCTTCTTGCTTTGGACTATGAAAACGTAGCATGTCATGATATCGTGACACTTTCACCTTCATACTTCTTTTCTTGGCTTGTACCCGTGAAAACACAACATGTCGCGATATCGCGACACTTTCGCCTCCTTGCCTCTTTTCTTGGCTTGTACCTACAAAAACACAGCATGTCGTGAAATCGTGACACTTTCACCTCCTTGCCTCTTTTCTTGGCTTATACCTGCGAAAACACAGCATGTCACGAAATCGTGACACTTTCGCCTCCTTGCCTTTTTTCTTGGCTTGTACTCGCAAAAACATAGCATGTCGCAAAATCGTGACACTTTCGCCTCCTTGCCTCTTTTCTTGGCTTGTACCCGTAAAAACACAACATGTCGCAAAATCGTGACACTTTTGCCTTTGTACTCTTCCTATTTACTTTTATTGCGATATCGCGACACTTTTGCCTTCTTAATTTCTCTCTCCTTATTTAGTCATGAAAATGCGATATGTCATGATATCGCAACACTTTCTCTCCTTTGCTCTTTCTCTTGCCTTCGGGTCATGAAAATGCAACATGTCGCGATATCATGGCACTTTCTCTCCTTTACACTTTCTCTTGCCTTATGTCACGAAATCACCACACTTTTTCTTCCGTACAATAACTCTTGCAATATGTCTCGAAATCGCGACACTTTTTCTTTTGGACTCTCTCTCTTGCAATATGTCGCGAAATTGCGACACTTTTTCTACTTGCCATTCTCTCTTCCAACATGTCACGAAATCGTGACACTTTTTATTTCGTACTATCTCTCTTGCAATATGTCGCGAAATCGCGACACTTTTTCTACTTGCCTTTTTCTCTTCCAACATGTCACAAAATCGCGACAGTTTTTCCACTTGTCTTTTTCTCTTCCAACATGTCATGAAATCATGACAGTTTTACCACTTGCCTTTTTTCTTCCAACATGTCATGAAATCATGACAGTTTTTCCACTTGCCTTTTTCTCTTCCAACATGTCATGAAATCGTGACAGTTTTGCTTGCTTGAACTTTCTCTCCGAACATGTCATGAAATTGCGACAATTTTCCATGCTTGCACTTTCTCTCCGAACATGTCGCAAAATCACGACAGTTTTGCTTGCTTCCTCAACATGTCGCGATATCACGATAGTTTTTTTCCTTGTGATTTTCTTTTGATTTTTAGTATATGGGCCACTTCGATCTTTTGGAAAGTCATTGTACATACTCTGACGAACCTATTAACTCCTGTCCACTGCATCAACCGATCTGTATGACTGTGTTGACAACAATGACAATACTGTTGCTGCACCTTGCTCAATAATCTCCCCCTTTGGAATTGTTGGCAACACATGTGCACTTTCCTATAACTCTTCTCCCCCTTTGACAATAATACCAAAGGGCTACTGCAGACTCCCCCTGAGTCCATGCACAACATTCTCAGGCACAATTTATTGCACTTAACAAAAATCATGACCACTCCCCCTGAGAATGTCATCCCTGTAGCTAGTCATTTCTTGGGAAGTGTGACCACTCCCAATTTATTGTGAAGGTACTCAAAAACTTCCTTGGGCAATGGTTTTGTGAAGATATCTGCTACTTTCTCTGTAGTTGAAAAAAAATCCAACTTAACCTCACCTTCCACAACTTTCTCTTTCAAAAAGTGATATCTGATAGCAATGTGTTTTGTGCGTGAGTGCATAACCGCATTCTTGGAGATGTTAATGGCACTGGTGTTGTCACACTTAACTGATATTGGCTCACTGAAGCTAATACCAAGATCTTTCAGGGTTTGTTTCATCCATAATACCTACGTACAACATGTTGTCACTACAATATATTCTACCTCTACTATCGATAAAGAAACTAAATCTTGTTTCTTACTGTGCCATGTGACCAATCTGTCTCCAAGATGGAATGCACCTCCACTTGTACTCTTTCTGTCATCTACACATCCTACCCAATCTGCATCTGAATACGAAATAAGGGTGAAGTCTTTACCTTTTGGATACCATAACCCATACTCCATAGTACCCTTGAGGTATCGAAGAATCCTCTTCACTCGTTGTCACATGAGTCTCCTTGGGATTAGCCCTGAAATCGAGTATGCCTCGTAAAATATCCTGGTCCGGTAGCTGCTCAGTACGATGAGCTTCCAATCATAGATCTCGTACATGGTTTGATCAACAGGTGAAGATTTGTCATCCTTGCTCAAGTTGCAACCTGTTGTCATGGGAGTGCTAACTGGCTTACAATCCTCCATTGTGAACTTTTTTAACATCTCTTTTACATATTTAACTTGAGAAATAAATATGCCCTTCTTATTTTGATTAACTTGCAACCCGAGGAAATACGATAGTTCACCAATCATTGAAATTTCAAATTCTTTATGCATCTTATTTTCTAAATATTTGCATGACTCATCTTTGCTACCAAATATGATATCATCTACGTATACAACAAGAACAATAAGATGCCCATTTTTTGTTTTGACATACAAATTACTATCCACCATTCCTTTCTTAAACCTTTGTTGAATGAGATAGTTGTCTAGCCTTGCATACCATGCTCGGGGTGCCTGTTTTAAGCCATATAATGCTTTCTTCAACTTGCAAACCAAGTTGGGATTATCACCAAGTTGGAAACCATCTGGTTGTTCAATGTAAACTTCTTCTTCAAGTTTCCCATTCAAAAACGCTGATTTCACATCCATCTGATAAACTTTGAAATTCTTGTAGACTACTGAAGCCAAAAACATTCTAATTGCCTCTATTCTAGCTACTGGTGCAATAGTTTCCTCAAAGTCAATGCCTTCAACTTGTGCATAGCCCTTGCAAACTAATCTTGCTTTATTTCTAACTACCTGTTCGTCTTCATTCAATTTTTTTCGAAAAATCCATTTAGTCCCGATTATATTTTTGTTAGCAGGTCTAGGTACTAAATCCCAAGTTTCATTTTTCTCGATATAATATAATTCTTCATTTATTTCCTTCATTAAAATTTCATCTTTGCTTGCATCATCAACATTTTTGTGTTCAATGTTGGATAGTAGAGAGTAGTTACTTGCTGCTCTTCTTTTTGTCTGAACACCAACTTTGGGGTCTCCAATTATTTGCTCTCTAGGATGATTTTTCTGCCAGCTGCCTGTTTTGAATTTCTTATTTTCTTCCACTTCTGAATCACAACTTAAATCATCTGGGTTAATGTCCTGTATCTTCTCCATTTTGTTTTCCTCCTCTCCTTCAATAACCTCTTCATAAATTGGGTAGTTCATTTCATAGCTAATTACTCATTCTCTACCTTCATCAAATTTGTTGTAATCACAATGACACTGAGAGGGGGGGTGAATCAGTGTGTTCTTTAAAATTTCTAAAACAATTATGATTTTAAAACCAGTAGCAGTTTAAAGCAGATAAAAGAGATACTAAAAGCATCAAGAAAGCATCACACATAACACAACATTTTAACGAGGTTCACCAATGTGGCTACTCCTCAAAAAGACCGCTTGGACTACCATCCAAATCCAATCAATGCAAAGCTACAACTTTACATAATCCTTTACCAAGCACCAACCGGAAGGAGCACCAACCCCTTGACTTTATCTCGCTACAATAGAATGGAGCACCAACTCCTATTTTACCAAGCACCTACTGGAAAGAGGCACCAACCCCTTATGCCAAGCTACAACTTGGAAGATAATAATAAAAATTGCAGAATAAAACTTTCACCTTAATTTTCATGATCTGCCATTTTTTTGCATTCTGCTGTGTGTTTGCATTCTGCTACTTCTATGCAAAATGATTCGCACTATCCGACAGCTTCTTTATATTTCTTTGCGCTCTCTGTCGTATTCAGTTTATCGATTACTTCTGTAAACTACGCACTGTCACTTCGGACTTAGAACACGACTTCTGCATATCGCGCTCTTATCATCCATGCACTTCACGATCTGCAGATCCGAATTACGACTCTGCACTTTCCTCAACCGAACTTGATGCAATCACCCTTCTCGCACTTACACATTATCTCATCGCTATATTCTCTATACTGCCATTCCAAAGAACTAACACTTTTCTCACTCTCTGGATCGAAACGACTTGCTCTCGGCTTCACGCGAACTTGTTTCGCACCTTTCACATCTATTGCACACCTTAACCTCGCAACAGACCCCCTTTTTATAGAAGATAATACCATATCAAACATCTTCGGCTGTCACTTAAAGACGTCGACTGCAAACCCTAATGAAGTCAACATGAAACCCTAGAATTTTTTTGGCTGATTAACCTTTGTGATTGTCGACTGCAAACCCTAAAAACTCTCATCGTAAAAACCCTAAAAAGTGTCGGCTTTAAAACCCTAAAGTCGTTCGTTGTAAAACCCTAACACATGTCGGCTTCAAGACCTCAAAGATGTCCGCTGTAAAACCCTAGCAATTGTCGGCTTTGAAACCCTAACGACGTTCATTGTAAAACCCTAACACATGTCGGCTTCAAGACCTCAAAGATGTCCACTGTAAAACCCTAGCAATTGTCGGCTTTGAAACCCTAACGACGTCCACTGTGAAGCCCTAGCAACTGTCGGCTTCAAACCCTAAAAACCGTCGGCCTCGATTCAAACTTGTCGGCCTCAAACTCCTCTGCCACCTTCTTCTCCTTCCCGTAGCTTATTTTCGTGAAATAGCAACACGTCGCGATATCGCGACACTTTTTGTGTCCGTACACCTCCTTGGCTTTGTCGTCGCGAAATCGTGACCTTTTTGGCCGTTGACAGCTTTGCCTCCGTTCTTGTCGCGATATCGCGACACTTTGATCAGTTGCTGACGTCATCATCATTCTTGTCACGAAATCGCGACGCTTTCGGCTTCTGGCGGCTTTTCTCGCAACCTGTCATGAAATCGTGACACTTTCAGCTTTCGCTGACGTCATCCGCATTCTTGTCACGAAATCGCGACGCTTTCGGCTTCCGTACATTTTGTGCTTCATTCAGTAGCGAAATCGCTACAACTTTGCCTTGTGCTTCCAACTTACTTCTTCTTGAGAAATTTTGACTTGTGCCTTACACTTTCGACTTGAAGTATGATTGCTGCAACTTTGATGTCTGCACTTTAGACCCGTAGCGAAATCGCTACACCTTTGTTTTGCGCATCTTTTACCCGTAGCGAAATCGCTACACCTTTACTTTGTGCTTTTGCAGCTCGTAGCGAAATCGCTACACCTTTACTTCGTCTCTTTGCAACTCGTAGCGAAATCGCTACACCTTTACTTTGTGCCTTTGCAGCTCGTAGCGAAATCGCTACACCTTTACTTGGTCTTTGTAACTTGTAGCGAAATCGCTACAACTTTTTCACTTAACACTTTCTCCCGATTTTTGCCAGCGAAAAGTCAACATGTAGCGAAATCGCTACAGTTTCTCAACTTGACTTCTTGGCCTCCGACTTGTCACGAAATCATGACAGTTTGACTTGCGCCTTCACTCTCCTTACTTCCATCGTGAAATCGCGACATCTCCGGCTACACTTTCTCTCTCCTCATTTTCGTCGCGATATCGCGACATTTCTGGCTGCACTTTCTCTCTCCTCACTTTCGTCGCGATATCACGACATTTCTGGCTGCACTTTCTCTCTCCTCACTTTCGTCGCGATATCGCGACATTTCTTATTGCACTTTCTCTCTCTTCCGACTTGTCACGAAATCGTGACAAAAAACATGTCGCGATATCGCGACAGTTTTCTAACTTGTCTTTTTCTTCGAATTTTTTCTATCTTCTGCATCTGAATGACTTCTGATCTGCCTACCCACTGCATCCTTGGATCTAACCGCCCGTGTTGACAACAATGACAACCTTCTTGCAACACCTTGCTCAACAATCTCCCCTTTGGAATTGTTGGCAACACCCGTATACATTCCTCGTAACTCTTCTCCCCCTTTGTCAATAATACCAAAGGGTCTGCCGTAGACTCTCCCCGTGTCCATCCTCACACTTCTCGTGCACAATTTGACTCCCCCCGAGTTCATCCTCACGCACTCAAGTGGCTCCCCCTGAGAAAGTGATCCCTATAGCTAGTCACTTCTTAGGAAGTGTGACTACTCCTAATTTGCTCCGAAGATACTCAAATACTTCCTTGGGAAAAGGTTTTGTAAAAATATCTCACTACCGTTTCTCGTAGTTGGGACATAGTCCAATTTAACTTCTCCTTCTGCAACTTTTTCTTTCAAGAAATGATACCTTATAGCAATGTGCTTTGTCCGGGAGTGCATTATTGGATTCTTAGAAATATTGATTGCACTGGTGTTGTCACACTTTACTGATATTGGTTCACTAAAATTAATACCTAGATCTTTCAAGGTTTGTTTCATCCACAGAACTTGTGTGCAACATGTTGCTGCTGCAATATATTCTGCCTCAGCGGTAGATAAAGACACCAACTCTTGCTTCTTACTATGCCATGCAACCAATCTGTCCCCCAAATAGAATGCTCCTCCACCGGTACTCTTTCTGTCATCAACACATCCAACCCAATCTGCATCTGAATATGATATAAGAGTGAAATATTTGCCTTTTGTATACCACAACCCATACTCCATGGTGCCTTTGAGATACTGAAAAATCCTTTTAACTCGTCGTTACATGAGTCTCTTTGGGACTGGCCTGAAATCTGGCTACCATGCAACCGCCTGCAGAATATCAGGTCTGGTTGCGCTTAAATATAGTAAGCTTCCTATCATTGATCTATACATGGTTTGATCTACAGGTGGAGATTTGTCTTCTTTACTCAACTTGCAGCTCGTTGTCATGGGCGTGCTGACTGGCTTACTGTCCTCCATAGTGAACCTCTTTAGCATTTCTTTCACATATTTGATTTGAGAAATGAATATACCTTTCTCATTCTGATTAACTTGTAACCCCATAAAGTAAGACAGCTTCACCAATCATTGACATTTCAAATTCATTCTCGCATCTTGTTTGCTAAGTCTTTACATGATTCATCTTTGTTGCTCGCCAAATATGATATCATCCACATAGACAACAAGAACAATGAGATGCCCATCTTCTGTTTTCACATACAGATTACTGTCCACTAATCCTTTCTTGAATCCCCGTTGAGAGAGATAATTATCTAGCCTAGCA
Source organism: Wollemia nobilis (assembly GCA_028583015.1). NCBI lineage: Eukaryota > Viridiplantae > Streptophyta > Pinopsida > Araucariales > Araucariaceae > Wollemia > Wollemia nobilis. Next base: position 4,840,067 of record JAQPPZ010016858.1, on the reverse strand, counting down.
TACCATGCCCGTGGTGCTTGTTTTAATCCATACAATGCTTTCTTTAATTTGCAGACAAGGTTGGGATCTTCACCGATTTGAAAACCATCTCGGTTGTTCAATATATACCTCCTCTTCGAGTTTCCCATTTAAGAAGGCAGATTTTACGTCCATCTGATATACCCTAAAGTTTTTGTGAACTCGCTAAGGCCAAAAACATTCTAATTGCTTCTAATCTGGCCACTGGAGCAAATGTCTCTTCAAAATCAATGCCTTCGACCTGTGCATATCCTTTACAAACCAGCCTTGCTTTGTTCCTAATGACCTGTCCGTCTTCATTTAATTTGTTTCGAAATATCCACTTGGTGCCGATTACATTCTTGTTTGCAGGTCTAGGTACTAACTCCCAAGTTCTGTTCTTTTCTATCCGATCTAACTCTTCATTTATTGCCTTCATCCAACTGACATCTTTGCTTGCTTCATCTATGTTTTTGGGCTCAATGCTGGATAAAAGAGAGTAATTACTTATTACTTTCTTTCTTGTCCGAATGCCACTGTGGGATCTCCAATTATTTGGTCTCTAGGATGATTTTTCTGCCACTTGCCCGTTTTGAATTTTCTATTTTCTTGCATCTCTCGAGTCATCCGATAAGTCATCTCGTATCGATCGTAGATGTATTTTCTGTGCCATGTACTTCATCAACTTCAATTACTTCTTCGTAGATTGGGTAGTTTTCTTGAAAATTAACTATTTGTTTCCTCCCTTCATCGAATTTAACATCTCGCACCGTCCACAATTTTCTTGAGTCTCTTGTTGTAGCATTTGTAAGCTTTGCTATGTGGAGAATAACCAACAAACACACCTTCATCTCGCTCTATCTTCAAACTTTCCAAGGTTGTCATCAGTTTTTTTGATGTAGCATTTACAGCCAAATACTTTGAGATGTTTTGCTGTTGCTTTTCTACCAAACCACAACTCATACGGTGTTTTGCATTCATGAGTTCTTAACATATACCTGTTTTGAATGTATACTCGCTGTGTGAACCGCTTCTTTCCAGAATCTATCTCGCTATTTTGCTTTCTCGCCAAGCATGGTGCGTGCCATTTCTTGAATTGTTCTGTTCTTCCTTTCTACTACACCATTCTGTTGAGGAGTTCTGGCTGCTGAATATTGTCTCCTGATACCATATTTTTCACAGTATTCTAAAAATTCATTCGAAATGAATTCTCCTCCTCTGTCTGATCGCAAGCATTTAATCCTTTTCCCTGTTTCATTCTCGACTAGCTGTTTGAAGGTTCTGAACATTTCAAAAGCTTCTGTTTTATCTTTTAGGAAGAATATCCATGTCATTCTGGAAAAATCATCAATACACAGCATAAAGTATTTGTCGTCGTTTATGCTTTGAGTCCTCATGGGTCCGCATAAGTCTGTGTGAATGAGTTCCAAAGGCCTGCTAGTATGGTATTCTTTTGTTTTAAATGAAACTCTGGTCTCGCTTTCCCTTCCGACATGAAGCACACACACTGTTTGCGAGGTTTCTTAATGGTTGGAATATCTCTCACCGCTTGTTTAGAGCTGATTCTTACCAGATTATCAAAACTTATGTGTCCAAGCCTCTTATGCCACAACCAGTTCTCTTCTTCTTGTCCCATGAAGCACATACCTTCTAAAGATTCTGAGAGAGTGTATAGGTTGCCAGACGTCCTTGAGCCGGTTGCTATCAATTTCCCGTTGTTTATCTTTCTGACTTCACAACCCTGCTTCTTGAAAACCACTTCATGTCCTTTATCACAGATTTGACTCACACTTAACAGATTATGTTTCAAACCATCCACATATAAAACTTCTTCTGACTTGATTTTCCCTTCACTAATTTTGACCGATCCTTTACCTATTATTTTGGCTCCATCATTATTGCCGAACTTCACAGAACCACCCTCATATTTCTATAGATTTTCAAATTTCTGTTTATCACCTGTCATATGACTTGAGCAACCACTGTCAAGAATCCACGGTACATATTTATTCTGAGCTCTAAAAGCTGTCTGCACTATTAAAGATTCCTGTTCTTTTCTGAGCTGTTCCTTTTGTTTCCATTCTGTCTTAACTGTGGTGTTGGGTTCTAGCTGGGATTTCCCCTTTTTAGAATTTTGCACATATCCTTCAGAAGAAATTCTATTGTGTTTTGCCTTATATGGTTGAGTTCTTCTTTTCTGAGATTGATATGGAATAGAAATAGTACGACAGTTTTTGGCAATATGCCCGAAGTTGTGACACTTAAAACATTCTACTGCATAACTCATTAGAGGAGCAAAAGCATTTTTACTAGTGAAACTTCTTGGACCTATATTGTATTTGCAATCAACAATTTTATGCCCATAACCATTACATTTAAAACAAAAACCATAGAAATAATGATTGAACCCGAAAGATGGTCTTGGCCAAGTTGTTGCAAGAGCCTTAGATCTTCTTTTCTTTTGATGTATGACCTTGGTAAAGCCATCATTGTCACCTGCTATTTCAGGACTGGTATTACAGACTTTCTTTTGCCTGATTTGTTTTTCTTTCCACAACCTGTTCCTTGTCTTTACTCTTTTCACTTTCAACATTGCTTGCCTTTGGTCCACTTGATGATTCTCCTTCAATAAAGCCCAGACCGAATTTGATACCTGTGGATCTTTGATCGCTTAGAATTTTGTCCAGCTTCATCGAACTTTCTTCACGCTTTAAATGACAGTTGATTTTTCGATCCAGCTCTTGTATCTGTATTCGGAGACTAACATTTTCTTCTTCCAATTTGCAGCAGTAATCTATCTTCATGGTTACCTGTATTTCAAGATCTTCGAACATTTTCTTGTATTCTTCTGTCTGTGTTTTTAGACTGGCTATAATGTCATTTGCATCCTTAAGTTTCCTTGACAGTTTTTCATTCTTCTTTTTCTCAGATTTCCATTCCATGAGAGCAGACACCAGCTCACCCTCTAAATCAACTTCAGCCTCATCTTCTTCAATAGATACTTCAGAGTTCATTCCCTCTCCATTTTCTGTGTTTTCTGCCTCTTCTCGATTCGTCTATTTCAAATGCCATAAATAGAGCCTCACCTGTTCCTTCCTCGCAGTTTTCACTAGAACTCGTCCTCTCGAAGATTCTCGCATTTCGGGAGATAAAGCTTTTCTTTTTGAAATTGCCTTTTCTGAAGTTTGTTTTCTTCCTCCATTCACCTCTTTCTTGATGCCGAGTTTCTTCACCTTTGTTTTGATTTTTTGGGTTGGTGAGTGTCCAATGCCCCCCCCCTCCCCCCCCCAAAGATTTAAGAGGTAGCTTCCCTTTGTATTTTCCTTTTCCTTTCTTTTTCTTTTTTTTCTTAAAATTTTCTTCCATTTCATCCGTCATTCTCTTTTTTTTTTTTTTTTTTTTTTTTTTTTTTTTTTTTTTTCTCTCTCGATTAGATCTTCCTCTCCTCATTTCCAAAGCAAAAAGACCCTGCCTCCCCTCCCTTCTTAAAATGATTTAAATCTTTGGCTTCTTCTATGGAGACTTTTTAATCAAATCTAGAAGGAAGTGATCTCAATAACCTTTTTCACGTGGAAGATCGGTTAGTTCTTCACCAAGACCTCTGATTGAATTCGTGATCCCATTGACTCTTTGCATGAAAGTCTCTATGTTCTCATCATTGTCCATCTTTAAAGATTCGTATTGAGCTCGATGTGCTTGAAGTTTGGCCTCCTTGATCCTATCATCTCCTTCATGAATTTTCTCTAGTTTATCCCAGATGTCTTTTTCTGATTCACAATTTATGACTTTGACTAGCTCACTGTCAACTAGTCCACACATAATAGCATTTCTTGCTTTTGAATCACATTCAAATGCCTTTTTACCTGCAGTGTCCGTTGGAGCGGTGGCAGGAGCTTTGTAACCATTAACTACCGCACCCCAGATGTCAAAGCCCAAAGCACTGAGATATGTTTGCATTCTAATTTTCTAGAATGCATAATTTGTCCCATCAAACAGTGGCGCTTTGTTCGAAGAGAATCCTTCACCACTTGCCATTGCGTAACTTCCAAGATCACCTTAGCTGTTTAAGCCTGTTCAGGTACTTGGCTCTGATACCAATTGTTGTAATCACAATGACACCGAGAGGGGGGTGAATCAGTGTGTTCTTTAAAACTTCTAAAACAATTAGATTTAAAACCAGCAACAGTTTAAAGTAGATAAAAGAGATACTAAAAGCATCAAGAAAGCATCACACATAACACAACATTTTAACGAGGTTCACCAATGTGGCTACTCCTCAAAAAAGACCGCTTGGACTACCATCCAAATCCAGTCAATGCAAAGCTACAACTTTACATAATCCTTTACCAAGCACCAACTGGAAGGAGCACCAACCCCTTGACTTTATCTGCTACAACAGAATGGAGCACCAACTCCTATTTTACCAGCACCTACTGGAAAGAGGCACCAACCCCTTATGCCAAGCTACAACTTGGAAGATAATAATAAAAATTGCAGAATAAAACTTTCACCTTAATTTTCATGATCTGCCATTTTTCTGCATTCTGCTGTGTGTTTGCATTCTGCTACTTCTACGCAAAATGATTCGCACTATCCGACAGCTTCTTTATATTTCTTTGCGCTCTCTGTCGTATTCAGTTTATCGATTACTTCTGTAAACTACGCACTGTCACTTCGGACTTAGAACACGACTTCTACATATCGCGCTCTTATCATCCATGCACTTCACGATCTGCAGATCCGAATTACGACTCGCACTTTCCTCAACCAAACTTGATGCAATCACCCTTCTCGCACTTACACATTATCTCATCGCTATATTCTCTATACTGCCATTCCAAAGAACTAACACTTTTCTCACTCTCTGGATCGAAACGACTTGCTCTCGGCTTCACGCGAACTTGTTTCGCACCTTTCACATCTATTGCACACCTTAACCTCGCAACAGACCCCATTTTTATAGAAGAGAATACCATATCAAACATCTTCGACTGTCACTTAAAGACGTCGACTGCAAACCCTAATGAAGTCAACATGAAACCCTAGAATTTTTTTGGCTGATTAACCTTTGTGATTGTCGGCTGCAAACCCTAAAAACTCTCATCGTAATAACCCTAAAAAGTGTCGGCTTTAAAACCCTAAAGTTGTTCATTGTAAAACCCTAACACATGTCGGCTTCAAGACCTCAAAGATGTCCGCTGTAAAACCCTAGCAATTGTCGGCTTTGAAACCCTAACGACGTTCATTGTAAAACCCTAACACATGTCGGCTTCAAGACCTCAAAGATGTCCGCTGTAAAACCCTAGCAATTGTCGGCTTTGAAACCCTAACGACATCCACTGTGAAGCCCTAGCAACTGTCGGCTTCAAACCCTAAAAACCGTCGGCCTCGATTCAAACTTGTCGGCCTCAAACTCCTCTGCCACCTTCTTCTCCTTCACGTAGCTTATTTCCGTGAAATAGCAACACGTCGCGATATCGCGACATTTTTTGTGTCCGTACACCTCCTTGGCTTTGTCATCATGAAATCGTGACCTTTTTGGCCGTTGACAGCTTTGCCTCCGCTCTTGTCGCGATATCGCGACACTTTGATCAGTTGCTGACGTCATCATCATTCTTGTCGCGAAATCGTGACGCTTCCGGCTTCTGGCGGCTTTTCTCGCAACTTGTCATGAAATCGTGACACTTTCAGCTTTCGCTGACGTCATCCGCATTCTTGTCACGAAATCGCGACGCTTTCGGCTTCCGTACATTTTGTGCTTCATTCAGTAGCGAAATCGCTACAACTTTGCCTTGTGCTTCCAACTTACTTCTTCTTGAGAAATTTTGACTTGTGCCTTACATTTTTGACTTGAAGTATGATTGCTGCAACTTTGATGTCTGCACTTTAGACCTGTAGCGAAATCGCTACACCTTTGTTTTGCGCATCTTTTACCCGTAGCGAAATCGCTACACCTTTACTTTGTGCTTTTGCAGCTCGTAGCGAAATCGCTACACCTTTACTTCGTCTCTTTGCAACTCGTAGCGAAATCGCTACACCTTTACTTTGTGCCTTTGTAGCTCGTAGCGAAATCGCTACACCTTTACTTGGTCTTTGTAACTTGTAGCGAAATCGCTACAACTTTTTCACTTAACACTTTCTCCCGGTTTCTGCCAGCGAAAAGTCAACATGTAGCGAAATCGCTACAGTTTCTCAACTTGACTTCTTGGCCTCCGACTTGTCATGAAATCACGATAGTTTGACTTGCGCCTTCACTCTCCTTACTTCCGTCGTGAAATCGCGACATCTCCGGCTGCACTTTCTCTCTCCTCATTTTCGTCGCGATATCGCGACATTTCTGGCTGCACTTTCTCTCTCCTCACTTTCGTCGCGATATCGCGACATTTCTGGCTGCACTTTCTCTCTCCTCACTTTCGTCGCGATATCGCGACATTTCTTATTGCACTTTCTCTCTCTTCCGACTTGTCACGAAATCACGACAGAAAACATGTCGCGATATCGCGACAGTTTTCTAACTTGTCTTTTTCTTCGAATTTTTTCTATCTTCTGCATCTGAATGACTTCTGATCTGCCTACCCACTGCATCCTTGGATCTAACTGCCTATGTTGACAACAATGACAACCTTCTTGCAACACCTTGCTCAACAAAATTTAACATCGACATTGTCCACAATTTTCTTTAGCCTTTTGTTGTAGCATTTGTAAGCTTTGGTTTTTGATGAATAATCGACAAAAATACCTTCATCCGCTCTATCTTCAAACTTGCTAAGATTATCTTTAGTTCTTTTGATGTAGCATTTGCTGCCAAAAACTTTGAGGTATTTTGCTGTTGCCCTTTTTCCGAACCACAACTCATAAGGAGTTTTGCTTTCATGTGTTCTCAACATGTACCTATTTTGGATATACACTACAGTATGGACTACTTCTTTCCAAAATCTATTTGCTACTTTACTTTTAGCCAGCATAGTTCGTGCCATTTCCTGCACTGTCCTATTCTTTCTTTCTACCACTCCATTCTGTTGAGGTGTCCTGGCTGCTGAGAACTGTCTCTTGATACCGTATTTTTCATAGTACTCTATAAGCTCCTATGAAATGAATTCTCCTCCTCTATCTGATCTTAAACATTTGATCGTCTTTCTTGTTTCATTCTCAACTTGGTTTTTGAAAATCTTGAACATATCAAAAGCTTCTGATTTATGCTTTAAGAAAAATATCCACGTCATTCTAGAATAATCATCAATGTACAACATAAAATATTTATCACCATTTATGCTTTGTGTTATCATGGGTCCACATAAATCAGTGTGTATTAGTTCCAAAGGTTTGCTAGTGTAGTACTCTTTTGTTTTGAATGTGACTCTAGTTTGCTTCCCCTTTTGGAATGAAGCACAAATGTTGTTTGCAGGTTTGCTGATGGTTGGAATATCTCTCATTGCCCTTTTTGAGGTGATTTTTACTAGATTATCAAAACTGATATGACCAAGTCTCTTGTGCCACAACCAATTTTCTTCTTCCTATCCAATAAAAAAAGTTCCTTTTAAAGTCTCTAAGAGCATGTACCGGTTACCAGATGTCCTTGATCTTGTTGCTATCAATTTTCCACTATTTTTTTTTCTGACTTCACAACCCTGCTTCATAAAAACTACTTCATGACCTTTATCATAAATACGACTTACACTCAATAAGTTATGTTTGAACCCATCCACAAAGAAGACTTCTTCTGACTTAATCTTTCCATCACTTATTTTAACTAAGCTTTTGTCGACTATCTTAGCTCCATCATTATTTCCAAACTTTACTGATCCACCTTCATATTTTTGTAACTTCTCAAACTTTTGTTTGTCACCTGTCATATGACTGGAGCATCCACTATCAAGTATCCATGGTACATATTTATTCTATGTTTTAAATGTTGTTTGAACTATTAAGGATTCCTTTTCTTCCTTGAGATGCTCCTTTTCTTTCCACTCTATTTTGATAGTAGATTTGAGTTCTTGTTTTGCCTTTCCCTTATCAATAGCTTGTGCATGTTTTACGGGAAGTTTTCTATTTTGACTCATCCTATTTGATTGAAATTTTCTTCCCTAAAATTGATTTGATGCAAATGTGCTTCTACAATTTCTTGCAATGTGCCCAAAATTATGACAGTTATATCATTCTACTGTATAATTCATCAAAGGAGAGAAAGCATTTCTACTGGTGAAATTTCTTGGTCTTATATTATATTTGCAGTCTGAGATTTTATGTCCATAGCCATTGCATTTAAAATAGAAACCAAAAAAAGGATAATTGAACCTGGGTGATGGTCTTTGCCATGTTGCCATAGGAGCCATAGGTCTTCTTCTTCTTTGATGTGTGACATTGGTGAATCCATTAATGCTAATTCTCCTTTTGTGCCTGGCATTAATGCTTTATTTTGCATGAGACATTTTTCCTTGATCAACCTGTCTCTTATCTTCATTATTAATGGATTCTGCATTTTTGGCCTTTGATCCACTTGATGATTCTCCTTTGATGAAACCTAGACCAAATTTGATGCCTGCAGGCCTTTGGTCATTTATGATCTTATCTAGCTTCATAGAAATTTCTTCACATTTGTGATAACAACTAATTTTCTTATTCATCTCTTCTAGCTGCATTCTTAAACCAACAATCTCTTCTTTTAGCTTGCTGCAATAATCTATTTTCATTGTTATTTGCACTTCGAGATCTTCGAAGATTTTCTTAGATTATTCTATCTGTAATTTTAAACTGGTAATGATTCCACTTGCATCCTCAAGCTTTCTTGAAAGTTTCTTATTCTTTTTCTTTTCTATCTTTCACTCTTCAAGTGCAGAGATCAAATCACCTTCTAGATCTACTTCAGCCTCAAGGTTTTCACCACAAACTTCAGAGGTCACTCCTTCTTCCTTTTCTGATTTAACTTCTTCAAGTGCCATGAAAAGAGCTTCACATGTTTCCTCTTCAGAATCCTCATCGGAGCTATCTTCAGATGAACTGGCATTCCTAGAGATGAAACTTTTCTTCTTGAAGTTGCATTTTCTGAAATTCATTTTCTTCTTCCAGTCACTTCTTTCTTGATACGACCTTTCATAATTTTTGTTCTTCTCATTAAGAGGACATTTAGTCGCAAAATGCCCAATGCCTCCACAGTTGAAACATTTAAGTGGTAACTTTCCTCTGTATTTTCCTTTTCCCCTTTTTAGTTTTCTAACAAAGTTTGATTCCATTTCATCTGATGTCTTTTCTTCCTCGGACTCTTGTTTTATATTTTTATCTTTAAGAGCTTTAAAGGTAGCTTCTCTGTCTGTGGGTTTAGATCTTCCTATCCTCATCTCATATGCAGTCAAGGAACCATACATATCATCTATACTAAAATAATTTAGATTTTTAGCTTCTTCTATCACTGAGACTTTAGAATCAAACCGTTGAGGAAGAGATCTTAATACCTTTTTCATGACGGTAGAGTCTTCGATATCCTCGCCGAGTCCTCTGATCGCATTAATGATTCCATTAACTCTCAGCATATATGCCTCAATGTTTTCATCATAATTCATATTCAATGCTTCGAACTGAGCTTGATATGTCTGTAACTTGGCCTCCTTGATCTTATCATCTCTTTCATGAATACTCCTCAGTTTGTCCCATATTTCTTTTGTCGATTTACAGTTCATGACCTTCACTAGTTCACTGTCTGCTAATCCACACAAGATAGCATTCATTGCTTTTGAGTTACTTTCAAACAATTTCTTTTTGTCAGCCTCTTTTGGAGGAGTGATGGGAATTGTGTATCCACTAACTATAGAATCCCAAATGTCATATCCCAAAGCACAGAGATATGTCTGCATCCTGATTCTCTAGAATGTGTAATTAGATCTGTCAAACAATGGTACTTTGTTTGATGAGAAGCCTTCACCACCTGCCATTGCGTTACTTCCAAGATCACACTAGCTGGTTAAGCTTGTACAAATACTTAGCTCTGATACCAATTGTTAGTCTTATAATGAAACTGAGAGGGGGGGTGAATCAGTGTAGCTCTTTAAACTTGAATTTATATCTCTTAATACAAAAATAATTAAAACTTAAACCTTAAAACCAGATAAAGCAAGTATCACAAGAGAACATCACACAACACAATATTTAATGAGGTTCACCAATGTGGCTACTCCTCAAAAATGACTACTTGGACTACCATCCAAATCCAGCCTTTGCAAAGCATCAACTTTACAATCACTTTACCAGCACCCACTAGAAGGAGCACCAACCCCTTATTTATCTACACCAATAGAAATGAGCACCAACCCCTTATTTATCTACACCAACAAAAAGGAGCACCAACCCCTGATTTACCAACACCTACTAGAAGGAGCACCAACCCCTGATGCCAAGCTACAACCTGGACTTGAATTATGAATCTAGAAGTTTAACAAAAATATACCTTCACTTTTACAAGACCCAGACTGGTCTGCTTCATATTTGCATTTTTTGCGCACTCTGCTCTCTTTGTGCAATCACTTCGCACACTATGCTTCATCACAGTCAAACTTCACGATCATCTTCTTCCTTTTGCGCACTCTGCTTCCTTTGCAAATTTTGCACTTAGCACGATTCAACATGACTTGCACTCTGTGCACTGCGACCGAACTTCGCACACATCGACTCTAATAAAATCTCCAAACAACCCCCCTTTTATAATAGACATCTAGTGATGAAAAACCTAATATTAGTCGATTGTAAACCCTAATCTTAGTCAGTTTTCATGACACCTGTGAACCCTAATTTTAGTCGACTGTTCATCGATTTTTGTTGGCTTCAACTCAACTGCAAAAATATGACATCGCAATATCGCAAAACTTTTTCTTTCTCTCTTTCTTCTTGCTTTGGACAGTGAAAACTCAGCATGTCGCGATATCGTGACACTTTCACCTCCGTACTTATTTTCTTGGCTTGTACCTATGAAAACACAACATGTCGCGATATCATGACACTTTCACCTCCTTGCCTCTTTTCTTGGCTTGTACCCACGAAAACATAGCATGTCATGAAATCATGACACTTTTGCCTCCTTGCCTCTTTTCTTGGCTTGTATCCACAAAAACACATGTCGCAAAATCGTGACACTTTCACCTCCTTGCCTCTTTTCTTGGCTTGTACTCGTGAAAACACAGCATGTCATGAAATTGCGACACTTTCGCCTCCTTGCCTCTTTTCTTGGCTTGTACCTGCAAAAAAACATGTCAAAAAATTGTGACACTTTCACCTCTGTACTCTTCCTCTTTACTTTTGTCGCGATACCTTCTTACTTTCTCTCTCCTAATTTAGTCACGAAAATGCGACATGTCATGATATCGTGACACTTTCTCTCCTTTGCTCTTTCTATTGCCTTCAGGTCACGAAAACGTGACATGTCGCGATATCGTGACACTTTCTCTCCTTTGCACTTTCTCTTGCATTATGTCATGAAATCGTGACACTTTTTCTTTCGTACAATAACTCTTGCAATATGTCACAAAATCATGACACTTTTTCTTTTGGACTCTCTCTCTTGCAATATGTCATGAAATTGTGACACTTTTTCTACTTGCCATTATCTCTTCCAACATGTCGGGAAATCGTGACACTTTTTCTTTCGTACTATGTCTCTTGCAATATGTCGTGAAATCGTGACACTTTTTCTACTTGAATTTTTCTCTTCCAACATGTCGCGAAATCGTGACAGTTTTTCCACTTGTATTTTTCTCTTCCAACATGTCACAAAATCATGACAATTTTACCACTTGCATTTTTTCTTCCAACATGTCACAAAATCATGACAGTTTTTCCACTTGCCTTTTTCTCTTCCAACATGTCATGAAATCATGATAGTTTTGCTTGCTTAAACTTTCTCTCCGAACATGTCATGAAATCATGACAGTTTTCCTTGCTTGCACTTTCTCTTCGAACATGTCACGAAATCGCGATAGTTTTGCTTGCTTCCTCAACATGTTGCGATATCGCGACAGTTTTCTTTCTTGTGATTTTCTTTTGATTTTTAGTATATGGGCCACTTCGATATTTTGGAAAGTCACTGTACATACTCTGACGAACCTCTTAACTCCTATCCACTGCATCAATCGATCTGTTTGACTGTGTTGACAACAATGACAATACTGTTGCTGCACCTTGCTCAACACATACACCCATAGAGGATAAGGAAGAGAAAACCTTCCTAGTAAACAATTATAGGATGAAAATATGGTGAGAAGAATCAACCCTAGTTCCACATAAGAAACAATGACTAGGGATGATTAACCCAAAAGTTTTGAGGTTGTCTAATGTCAAGATTTTTTTTGTATGGAGAGCCACAAAAAAAACATTAACCTTAGGACTCATACCTTTACACCACATGAGGTGACTCAGGAACTAGGGGGACTAGGATCCTCCATCAAAAAATAGGTTGGATTAATCGAAAAGGATCCAAAACTTTTCTTTTTCCAAAGGAATATGTCATCATCCTCTAAAAACTTGATAACTTGAAATTTTAGGTAGTTAGAGATCTTATTTAGAGCATCCTTTTTGGCTTGGTATAGGTTTGGGTTGGACAAAAATTTCCATCTCTTCCTATTGTTAGTAGTTTCAATATAATATTCCACCTTTGATTCAAAGATCTATCTATATAAAGTTTCATCCACTACCAACTCTAAAAAGACTGTGTTGGATCCTCAAAATCCAACTTGACTTTACCCCCCTTTTAAAAAAAAATACTATTTTTGGGCAATTTGTTATTTTTGGCAAAAATCTACCCTATTTTTAGTAAGTCACCAAAAAAGCCTAGATAGCACCCTAAATTAATACACATTATTACATTTTCCATATTATACCTCCTATAAAATCTCAACACCTATCCATGTCTAAAAATTCATTAAATTCCAAATTTTCTTTCTTCTAATTTTTATAAAAACACTAAATCCCATTTTCAGGGTACTAGATGAAGGAATTAAGGCCTGATAACACACTAAAAAATCTTCAAGGCTTCTAAAGAAACCTTTCCATGGCATTGTCCTCCTCTTTATCTATATCCATGTAAAGTTTCAAGCCGATCCAACGATCAGATAAAAAGTTATGCCCTTTGAAAGATAGACTATTATGGGCCATTTTCGAGATTCAATTAAGAGATAGTGAGAGGCCATCATTCAATTTTGGTAATTGTAGTTATAATAGTTTATTATTATCAAGCTTTATATAACAAGTATTTTTTAACCAACTGAGACCACTACCACACTACCACTACCACTAGGTTCTCCCATTACATGTTACATCATTTGAATGTGTAAATGGTGTCTTCTTTCACTGGCATGTTTAATCATTTCTGTTACATTATTTGAATGGATGTGATTGGCTCAGTTTTATCTTCTCCCCTTCTCTCTTCATCATATTTTAAGTCTGGCTACAATTACCCAATGGATAAGGCACCGATCTACTGATTGAAGCACTAGCTAGGAGTTACTTTCAAGCTTGGTCAACTTTTATGTTGCAGTTTTATTTCATTTTTGCAAATCTGGATGAGCATGAGCATATGAGAAATATTATAGGCTCACCTCTAGGGTTTCCTTACCCTACTCGATCTATCTAGAGTCTTAGGATAATATTTTCTTGAGTCAAAGAGGTGGATCCACCAGAGTCCATAGTGTTGATTGGATCAAGGAAGTCTTGCAGCATGACAAATCTCTTAAGGGTGCAAGAATTTCCCCCAATAGTTTTTGGCATCATTGTCGAGGAATACTATTTTGTTGTATTTCTCATAGTCTTTCCTAGAGTGAAATTTGTGAGAGTTGAGTGAATATCAAGCTGAGCAATCTTGGCCTAAGTATTATTGAAGATCTTGCTCTTTCTTTGCACATCTGTGTTGGCGACTTCGAATGAACTCAAAATTTTAAAAATCAAAAAGGAGGATTTGGATCTAGCATCTACAAGAAGAAGTGGTAAAGAAGTGCTTGTTGGAGTGCCAAATCCTGAGGTATTCTTCAAATCTCATGGAAAAAATTCAATTCAATTATTTTTGTTTCTAGTCCAAATCTTGGTTTAAATCAGTCTTCTCCTACTGTAAATCAAGTACCTATAGTGAATCAACCTGTAGTGAGTATGGCAGCTCCTAATGCAAATCAAAATGTCAATGTTAACAAAAATGTTAATCAATGGAGAACCAATAGATATAGAGCTTTTGTTTTACCTCCAAATCTGAATCCTCTCCCTGGTAAAGCTCATAAGTACTTACCTAAATTCCAAGGAAACAATGTTGTCATCGGTGAAGATCATATTAGGGATTTTTTGTATGCCATGGATAGTCTTGAGGTAGATGATGAAGATGTTATCCTTAGATTATTCTTTCAAACTTTAGAGAAAGATGCTTGAGAATGGTTTAACAACCTTGGAGCTGGTACTATCCATAATTTTCAAGAGCTAGAGCAAACTTTCCTTAGGAAATATGGAGAGAGGAAGAATGAACAGTCCTTGCTGACAGAGTTGGCTACCATGAAAAAGAAAGAAAATGAATTAGTGGAAGATTTCAATAGGAGATTCTTTAAGACTAAAAATAAGATTCCTAGTAGCATTAAGGCCAAATGATGAGTAATCCATTTGTTTCTACAAGAATGCTTTCCCTAGAGATTTTAGTTATGAGCTAAGACAACAAGCAATAACCACCATTGATATATGTATGGAAAGGGCTATTGAAATAGAGATAAATATGATTGATAGTGGGAATATGAAAGCATACTCTTTAGAGCCCAATCAACCTAAAAGGAAGCCCAAGAAGGTTGAGTTCTCTATCCCTAAGAAAATAGATCAAGATCCTATGAACAAAATAGCTAATTAGTTGAGTGAGATGTTTACTACTTTGAATAATAGGTTGGCTAGAATTGAAAAAGGTAAGGATAACATTGCAAAAACTTCACAGGGTAATAATAGACAATAGGAAGATAATAGGCCTCCTTTTAGGAGGAATTTCAATAGAAACTGGAATAACAATGGAAATGAAGAGGGAAATAAGAATTAGAATGGAAATTGGAAAAAGAAAGAAATAGAGAGAGATCTAGATTCTGTTCCAAATCCAATACCATCTAATAATATAGCATCAGATCATCCTTTTTATTGCTCTTCTTGTGATGCACCACATAACCCTATTGATTGTGGTATTTATCTAAGTTTGCATTCTAATGTTGATTTAAATGTTGAATCTGAAGATGAAGATATTAGAATTAATGTATGTTAGACTCAGGAGGATGAGGTCAGAGAAAAGGAATTTGAGAGGGATATGGACTTATGTGCCAATAATATTGAACAAAGAGCCTTAGTCTTTGGAGAGGCATCAACCTCAAGTGAGCCTCCTAATACCAGATTTGATAGAATGAAGTAGGGAAAGCTTATACCTACAATAGAAGAGGTTGAGTCTTTAGAGAGAATACATGCTATCAATCTCAGGAATAGAATAGTGGAGGATAAAATTGATGAAGGGCCTACACAAAAGGAGAAAACTATAGGAGTGATTTCATAGAAAAAGGTAAATCAGATGAAGCTGCAAATGATTCCTGAAGAGCTTGATGTAGAGGAAATTATCCAAAAGCAACAAAATGACTTGGTTAATCAGAGATCTAGAAAAGGAATTGATGATAAGAAAGATCAGTTTGATCTAGGTATAGAGGTTGCCAAGTAGAAGGTCAACATCACTTTTGGAGAATTAATGACTATCCCAAAGTACCGATATCAGGTATGTAGAGCCTTCAAATTAACTGATCAGTCAGGAGGACAACCTCAAAACCCCATAGGCCTTGAAAATAATGCAGTCAGAGCCCCATATTTAGTTAAACCATTTTACATATCACTAAGGTATACATCAGGCTATGGAGACCAATATGTTATTCATAACTGCATGCTTGATAGTGGTGCTTCCATGAATGTGATGTCAAAACAAGTAGTTGATCAGTTAGGCTTGATTTATCAGAAAGAGCACCCCCTATTTTTGTAATGGATAATAGGAGAGTACCTTGTGTAGGTATTATCACTAGACTTCTTGTCCATCTTGAACAATATCCTAAGAAAGGAGTGGTAATGGATGTTGTAGTTGTAGATGTGGACCCTTTCTTTTCCATCTTACTCTCTAGGCATTGGGTAGAGCAGCTAGGTGGTACTATTCAGTTGGATTGGTCATATGCCACTATCTCGATGTAGGGTAAGGAAAAATTCATCTTGAAAAGAGAACCCTTCAATAGGTATTTAGTTGAATTTAGAGATCCTAATGATAATATGGTTAATATCATGAATTCTATTGAGGAAAAAGATATGGGGGTTTACTCTATTTGGCATTCTCCTTTCTTGTTGGAAGTACCTAATGCTGAGAATATGGATCCAAAACTGAAGGCTAAAGTGGATGCAAAAATTGATAGAATTCTGACTTCAGAGTTATGGACTATGACCTTTGATGGGGCAAAATCTCAAGCAGGAGCAGGAGCTGGAGTAATGTTGATAGATATTAATGGAAGCTATCTTGGCATACCATATAGGTTAGAATTTTCTTGTACAAATAATGTTGCTGAGTATGAAGCTTTATTGCTAGGGCTAAGGAAAGCCAAGGAATTGGGTATTAATTACCTCAAAGTTAGTGGGGATGTTGAGCTAATAATTCAATAGATCAAAGGGAAATATCAAACAAAGCACCCTAGATTAAAGCAATATAAGCAAGCAGTGTTGGATGAAATAGATAGATTCTTGGCTTTTGATCTACAATATATTCCTAGAGCACATAATCATAATGCAAATCTATTGGCAATTAATGCTTCTAGAGTAGATAGCCTTGAGATAGACACTTGGTTTATGGATAGGTTCCCAACCATATCTGTTTATAAGCCATCTATCCCTGATAATGTGGTATATTTACAAGTTTTTCATGATGATATACACATTAATGATTTTATGACTATGCAAAATGAATTTTTTGATATTATTTGTGATGAAAGTGATGAAGAAAAATTGAAGGATGTTATTGGAGAACCTATAGAAGTCATACAACTGAAGACCAATAGGATCCCTAGGGGTTGGTATCTTTAGAGAGCTTGTTTGATGACTTTGATAGAGCATATAAACCTCTGGTTTAGGAGTCTGAGGTAGATGAAGTTAATATTGGAATAGAGGAAGAGCCCAATATTGTTAGGATCAATAAAGCTCTATCAGGAAAAGAGAAGCAACAATATATCAAATTTTTGAAAAATAAAATTGATACTTTTGCTTGGAGTTATGAGGATCTGAAGACCTTCAACACAAATGTGATGACTCACATAATACCCCTTCAGAAGGATACCAAGCCTTTCAGGTAGAAATAAAGAAATTTCAATCCCACTTTGCATCCAATTATGTAGAAAGAAGTGCAGAAGTTATTGGATACTAAGATAATTAGGAAGGTGAGATTTTCTTCTTGGTTAGCAAACCTGGTTCTAGTTAGAAAAAAGAATGGTGAGATCAAGCTTTGTGTAGATTTTAGGAATCTGAATAAGAGCTCTCTTAAAGATAACTATCCACTTCCAAATATGGAGCAATTGCTTCAAGTAGTGGTTGGGTCATCAAGAATGTCTTTATTGGATGGCTTTTTAGGTTACAATCAGATTGTAGTGAATCTAGAAGATAGACACAAAATAACTTTCACCACACCATGGGGAATATTTGAATATCTTAGGATGCCCTTTGGATTGATGAATGCAGGGGCAACATTTCAGAGAGCAATGGATGTTGCATTTAAGGGGTTGATGTTCAAGATAGTGGTAGTATATCTTGATGACATTACAGTTTTTTCAAAAAATCTTGAAGATCATTTTGCACATCTAACTCAAGTGTTTGATAGGTGCAAGGAGTTTGGCATATCTTTGAATCCTAGAAAATATGTGTTTGGGGCCACACAAGGTAAACTACTTGGGCATATTGTTTCAAAGGATGGGATTAGCATTGATCCACAAAGAATAGAAGCAATTGCTAAAATTCCCCCTCCTAAAAATCTTAAGGGAGTTAGATCATTCTTTGGGAAGATTAACTTTGTTAGGAGGTTTGTCCCTGATTTTGCTCAGATTGCCAAGCCAATAAATGACATGATCAAGAAAATTGGAGAAATAAGGTGGATAGAGGAAAATACTACAACTTTTTAGAAGATCAAAGATGCAATTACTCAAGCTCCAATATTAAATTGCCTTGATTACTCCAAAGATTTCAAAATCTACTCATTTGCCTCAGAACACACTATTGTTGTAGTTCTAGCTCAAAAGGATGAAGAGAAAAATGAAAGACCTATAGCCTTTATGAGTATAAGATTGAAGGGTGCTAAACTAAAATACTCTATGCTAGAAAAATAGGCTTATGCATTAATCAGAGCATTAGATCATTTCAAAGGTATCTTTGGATCCAACAAGGTAATAGCTTGTATCCCCTACATTGTTGTTAAAGATATTTTCACTCAGCCTAAACCTTTAGGCAGTCCTGCAAGATGGATGGCTAAGTTATTATAGTATGATGTAGAGTTCAAAGCAGTATAGATTGTTAGAGGACAGGGACTAGCAAAGTATCTAGCTAAAGAAGGGGAGGCTATGAATAACACTATCGTAGTAGATGAGCAACAAGAAGCTAGAGCAGTTGATAATTCTGATTGCTAGTGGTATGATGGCATTATGTTTTACCTTCAAAACTTATCATTTCTAGAAGACATGCCCAAAAATAAAAGGAGATCTATCAAGCAATTGGCCCAAAAATACTACATTCAGGAAGGTAGACTGTATTGGAGGCATCCAGATGGTGTGTTGCTTCTCTACTTGTTTGAGAAAGAGGTCCCTCAAGTGCTGAAAGAATATCATTCTAGATTTTGTGGAGGTCACTTTGCTCCAAAGGCTACTACTCACAAAATCATGAGAGTTGGTTATTATTGGCCCTCCTTGTTTAAGTATGTCTATCAGTTTGTTAGAAGTTGTCATAACTATCAGATTTTTGTAGGAAAAAAGAATTTTCCAGCCATGCCCCTAAGGCCAGTAATTGTGGAAGCTCCTTTTACTCAATGGGGAATAGATCTCATAGGTGAGATTAACCCCAATTCTTCTAGAGGTCATAGGTGGATCATCACAACAACAAACTATTTTACCAAGTGGGTAGAAGCAACACCTCTCAAGAAATCCACTACAGAAGTGGTCATCAAGTTTTTAGAAGAGCACATATTGACAAGATTTGGGGTTCCTAGGAAGATAGTCATAGACAATGGTAACTATTTCACTTCTTTTGAGATGATTGAATTTTGTGCTAGGTACAACATAGAGCTTTCTCATTCTACGAATTACTATCCTCAAGGGAATGGTTTAGCAGAATCCTCAAATAAGAATTTGATCACAAGAATCAGAAGAGCATTAGGCAGAAACAAAAGAAGTTGGGATAGTGAGCTAAAGTTTGCTTTATGGGCTGATAGAATATCTATCAAAAGAAGCACAGGAAAATCTCCTTATGAACTAGTATATGGTGAGAATGCTCTATTACCCCCTCAGGTGGAAAGTCATGCTTTATCTTTGCTTCTTCAGGATCATGAAAATCCAAATGTCTTGCAGAGAAGACTTGATCAAATTGTGAAGTTGCAGGAAGATAGAAAGGATTCATTAATGAAGATAACTGAGCAGGCTCACAAAATAACGCAGTTGTTCAATAAGAAAGCCAAAGGTAAACCTTTTTAGGGAGGAGATATAGTGTTGTACTGGGATCCCAAAAATGAGAAGCATGGTGAGAAAGGGAAGTGGGAACCCAAATGGCTTGGCCCCTATCAAATCCTTCAGAATGTAGGCCAACATACTTACAAATTGCAAACTCTGGATGGTACAAAATTTTCAATTCCTATCAATGGCCAACATTTGAAATTGTATCATTCTACACAGAGGGCTTGAGAAGCCACAAAAAATTGTGTTTCAGTATTGTCCTTTTTAGGTGATTAAGGTGTTTTTTAGGTGATTAAGGTGTTCTCTTTAGGTGATTAGGCAATTTTTGAGTCTTTTGGTGATCTGGTTTGCTGTTAAAAAGGTGTGTTTCAATCTTGTTCTTTTAGGTGATTAAGGTTTTAGTTTTTAGGTGATTAAGGTGTTATTTTTAGGTGATTAGGAGTTTTTGAGTTTTTGTGGTTGGATTAGGTATTCATGTTAAAAGGTGTTTTGTCTTGTTCTTTTAGGTGATTAAGGTTTCAGTTTTTAGGTGATTAAGGTGTTCTCTTTTAGGTGATTAGGCAAGTTTTTGAGTCCTTGTGGTCTGTTGGAGATTCTGGAGTTCTCAGGTGATTCATTGTCAAAGAGTATTTTTCATCACCTATCCCAGTCAGATCCTGTGTTGGATCCTCAAAATCCAACTTGAGTTTGCCCCCCTTTAAAAAAAAATTACTATTTTTGGGTAATTTGTTATTTTTGGCCAAAAGCTACCTTATTTTTAGTAAGTCACAAAAAAAGCCTAGATAGCCCCCTAAATTAACACACATTATTGCATTTCCCATATTATACCTCCTAGAAAATCTCAACACCTATCCATTTATAAAAAGTCATTAAATTCCAAATTTTCTTTCTTCTAGTTTTTCTAAAAAATACTAAATCCCATTTTTAGGGCATTAAATGAAGGAATTAGGGCCCGATAACACACTGAAAAATATTCAAGGCTTCTAGAGAAACCTTACCATGACATTGTCCTCCTCTTTATCTAGCTCCATATAAAATTTCAAGCCGATCCAATTGTCGGATCAAAAGTTATGCCCTTCAAAAGATAGGCTATTATGGGCCATTTTTGAGATCCAATTAAGAGATAGTGAGAGGCCATCATTCAACTATGGTAATTTTAGTTAGAATAGATTATTATTATCAAGATTTATGTAACAAGTAATTTTGACCAACTGATACCACTACCACACTACAAATAAGAACTAGAAGTTATGGACCATCATCGAAATAGTTGTAGTTTTTCATAATTATGGACCATAACTGAGCTTTGAATGAGAACCAATTTGTAGGCAATATGAGAGAGTTGCTTTAATAGAAAAAATGATCAAATTTTTGCACAGTAATTTTTCAATAGGTATACCAGTGTACTCATCCTTGTCAGCTGTATTTTGCTTTATGTGTCTTGTCTAGTCATCTTTGTTTCTTCCCCATTATTGTGCAGGTGTTGATGAGGAGGTGCCAAATTTATTGAGATCATTTATAGTGGCTAAGGCTGGAAGCTAGGAGGATATTTTTACATAATTTGAACAAAGAGTTGTAGTTCTCTATTGCATCATTTGAATGGAGAATTTATTTGTACTAGTTTAGTGAGATTTGGTTATTCTGATTAGACTCCCATTGTAATGATTTATTGTTTAATGCAATCCTATTTCCTCCTTTTAGTAGTTCTATGTGTAATTTTGTGTGTTCTCCCATTTACATGTTACATCATTTGAATGTGTAGATGGCATATTCTTTCACTGGCATGTTGAATCATTTCTATTACATTATTTGAATGGATGTGATTGGCTCAGTTTTATCTTCTCCCTCTTCTATATTCATCATATTTTAATTTTGGCTATAATTGCCTAATCGATAAGGCACCGGTATACAACTTGAAGCACTAGCTAGGAGTTACTTTCAAACTTGGTCAAATTTTATGTTGCAATTTTATTTCATTTTTGTAAATATAGATGAGCATGAACATATAAGAAATATTGTAGGATCACCTCTGGGGTTTCCTTACCCTACTCAATTTTTATAGAGTCTTAGGATAATATTTTTCCAAGTTAGAAAGGTGGATCCACCAGATTCCACAGTGTTGATTGGATCAAGGAACTCTTACAGTGTGAAAAATCTATTAAGGATGTAGGAATTTACCCCAATAGACTACTAACGAGAGGTCCATCAACAAGGGATCTACCCAAAAGTTGATAAGAAGACCATTACCCACATTCCATCTACCTCATTTGATGATAGTGCTTCTAGATTTTATGATGTTAATCCAAAAGTCCAACTCAGAACTAGGGATAGGATTCGATAAGAATCCATCCCCATTATTCAAGTATTTCACCCTTAAATGTTCACCCATTCCACCTTGTATTTTTGAACCAGACACCATTCTTGGAAATTAGTGCGTTATTCATTTGTATCAATTTTATAAGATCCAACCCCCTATATTCTATTCTACTTTAGATTTAATTCTAGGCAACCAAGTGGAATATCTTTTTTTCCTCGAAGCTAGACCAAAGAAAAGACTTTTGGGCATGTCTAATTCTCTACATGATTGTACCAAGAATTTTAAATATGGACATGAAGTATATTGGGATACTCTAGATAGTAGATTTAACTAGTAATGCCTTACCATATTGACTTAAAAGGGCTCCTTTACAACTATCCAGCTTGCGTTACACCCTTTCAACTATAAGTTCCTAGATTTATGCCTTGCAACTACCTTTAAACTAGGGTAGCCTAAGATAGATTGAAGGGAGCTCCGTTATCTTGTAGCCCAAAGCAAGGGCTATATTCCTTTGTTTGGTAGCCAAGGTGTTAATGAAGAATATATTACTTTTTATATAGTTAAATTTTTGTACCATTAATTTTTCAAAGGATATTAGAATATGCTTGATAGCACGAGCTTGGGGAATTGAGCCAAGGAAAGAGAGGAGAGTATCATCAACAAAATAATGATGAGAGATTGATTCCACGCTTAGGGCTAGTTTAATACCCATAATAGTAGAAGTGATATTAATAGTCATATCCAAAGCCTCAACCATCAAGATGAATATGTACGAAGAGAGAGGGTCTCCTTGCCAGATTCCTCTACAATTGCAGAAGTAGCTAGCTAGGGAACCGTTGATAAGGACTAAGAATTTGGTATAAGATATACAAGATTTTATTAGAGTCAACCATTTATTATGAAATATGAACCTGCTCAACACCTTGAGGAGGAAGTCCCATGAGACCCTGTTATAGGCATTATTCATGTCAAGTTTAAGGAAGGCCCCTGATATTTCAATTTTATCCACCGAATGGATAAACTCATGGTTTGAAATGACACCATCCAAGATCTACTTGTTTGAAACAAAAAAAAATTGAGCATGGTCAAGTAGCTAAGGAAGTAGGGGCT
Organism: Wollemia nobilis; assembly: GCA_028583015.1. NCBI lineage: Eukaryota > Viridiplantae > Streptophyta > Pinopsida > Araucariales > Araucariaceae > Wollemia > Wollemia nobilis. Next base: position 4,816,940 of record JAQPPZ010016858.1, on the reverse strand, counting down.
TGATCTTGTTAGCCAAATCTTTGGTTAATATTTTGAAAATAGTTTTACAAAGGCTAATCGGGCATAAGTCCTTGAATTATTTAGACCTAGTTGATTTAGGAATAAGGGCTGGGAATGTGGAGTTGACATCATAAGGAATAACCCCCATTATTTGGATTTCCTACAAGGCATCTCTAACCTCCTCACCCAAGGTATGTCAAAACCTCTAAAATAATATAAGGGGAAAGGCATCTAGGCCTAGGGCTTTAAGGCTTTCCATGGAAAAAACTACACTCTCGATATCATCATCCTTAAGTGGGATAGTAAGGAGAAGATTCATGTCCTTTGAAACCAGGTGTAGGATATTCTAAAGAAGCTTTGCCTTAACAACATTGTCTCCCATATCTATCTCATAGAGAAGATATTAAAAGAAAGAAATTGCCTCTGCCTTGATTTCTAAAATCTCTCCTATTTTAGAGCCATCTACTTTGATTATTTTCCTGATTCTATTATGAATTCTATGCCTTAGGGTAGAGGTATGAAATAATTTAGTGTTCATATCCTCATATTTAAGTCACAGGGATCTAGAATTTTGTCTCTGCATGACCTCCTTGAAGAACACAAGCTTATACTAAGAGAGGGGAGTGAACAATATAAGATCAAACTTTTAATTTTATTTCCAAATGATAAAAACAATAATATCAATGTAGTAAATGAAATAATGCACAAATAATAACACACATGAGAGACACATATTTCATGTGGTTCACCCAATGTGGGCTATGTCCATAGAGAAAATATTTCTTATAAAATTTCTCAACAAATCTTTTGGAAACCTATTCGCTATTACAATTTTATGGGCCTCTACCCAAAGGAGATCTCAATATCCTATGCTCAAGTTTGTGGACCTCTATCCATAGGAGACACCAATACCCTCTACTCAAGTTCATGAACATCTATTCATAGGAGATACTAATCCCTTCTGCTCTAGTTTATGGACCTCTATCCATAGGATAAATCTATCCCCTAAACTTTGGTTTGTGGACCTCTATCCACAAGAGAACTCTGTCCTCGTAACTTTGGTTCATGGACCTCTATTCATAGGAGAAATCTATCCCCTTAACTCTGGTTCATGGACCTCTATCCATAGGATAACTCTATCCCATCAACTCTAGTTTATGGACCTCTATCCATAGGAGACACCAATCTCCTTTGATTTTTTCTACTCCAAAGCCTACTCTCAAGCCTGATCAAATCTACTCTATTCAAATCTATTCCACGCCTTCTCACAAGGCCTACTCTCTACTTTGCTCAAATATATTCCAAACATTCTCATAAGGCCTAATCTCTACTCTGCTCAAATATACCTCAAGCCTTCACACAAGGCTTGCTCAAATTTGCTCCACATCCTACACAACACTTCTCACAAGCCTGCTCAAATATTCTCCAAACCTACACACAATACTTGCTTAAATATCTCACCAAAATATGCTCAAATCCTCTCCAATCCTACACACAAGGCTTGCTTAAATATTCTCACAAAAACCTACTTAAATATTCTCCAAGTCTACACATAAGGCTTGCTTAAATTTTCTCACCAAAACTTGCTCAAATCCTCTCCAAGCCTACACACAAGGCTTGCTTAAATCTACTCATAAAAACCTGCTCAAATTCTCTCCAAGCCTACACACAAGGCTTGCTTAAATATGCTCACAAAAACCTGCTCTACTTTTTGTTTTGATCTGCTCCAAGTATACACATAAAACCTGCTCAAATCATCTCGTAAACTTGCTCTCAAATCTATCCAAATCTGCCTTAAACCTTCACACAAGGCTTGCTCAAATATGCTCCAAACCCTGCACAAAACTAATCACAAGCCTTCTCAAAAGGCCTACTCAAAACAACTCATAAATCTGCTCATAACACATACTCAAATCTGCTCATAATACATACTCAAATCTGCTCTACTCACAGATCCTCTTAAATTGCTTTGATGAAGATGTGCCATCAAGAACCTGTCTCAAAATAATTTTATTTTCTTTGCCACTTGAAAGTTTGGTTAGCAATTTCCTTTTTCATACAATGAAAATCCTTCTCAAAAATATGTTCACAATAATACCTTAAAATAATGCTCTATGATCCTATTTTAATTTCATAAAATAAAGCTTTTAAACCATCACAATTTTCCCTCTATATCAAACACAAAAAAACAATAAGCCATAGTACACCTTATTTCTCCATTTCTCACATGCAAAAATATATCCCTTATTTGATACTTTATAATATTTGGACACACAAAAACCTTTATGTACCCTTATGAATCCTATATGCAAAATAAAAAACACCTTGTATCATGCACACCCTTATACTCCTTGTAAATATTAATCAAACCTTAGCACATACCTTACAAAAAATTATTGTTGGTGTGGATGGGAATTGAACCTTCGACCTAAAGCTGCCAATGGCAGAATGTGACCATTTGGGCTAACCAAGTGAACAAGACCTCATGTATGCGCTCACAACCTTATCTCCTCTATTGCATTCACCAAAACAAACAAAAGCTCTTCAAATAGGCACCAACAAGAATCAAACCACAAACCAACTCCATCACAACAACTTAGCACAAGTCCAACTACCACTTGGGCTACCCTGGTGGATGACGTCAAGGGGGTGAATTTTTTTTTTTATTTGTATTTTTGTTGCACTTCTAAAACGATGTTATCCCCCTTATCCTATCCATTGTCACCTCTTCACATCTTCCCCATCGAATCAAAAATTGAAATCTTGCTTAAACCAAAGTTTGAGGGTTATATTTATATACATTTCAATGCATGCTTTTTGATGTCGACCCACTTTGATATTTTATTTTTGATAATTTAAATTTACTTTGGCACCTTTAAAATTTATACTTTGATATTATAATATACATATATTTTTAACATTATAATAAAACATTTTGCCTTTCCTTGAATCTTTTTCAACCAAATAAAACCTTATCTTTTTATTGCAATTTAAAATCTTTTTCAACCAAATGAGGTCCTGTAATTTTTAAACTCTCTTAATAATATTTAAATTTAAAATTTAAATATTATAATCCCTTTCTTGAATATTCTCTTTGCTTTGCTTTCACAACCATGGAAAATATTTTTCCTTGAAATCCATCCTCTCTTTGACATCCATGACCATGACCTTTGACATCAATGACAACTCAAATTACACCTCAATATGCTAAATATTTCCAATAATTTTCCCCTTTTTCATTGATGGTAAATGTTTCAAAAAATATTCTTTTAGTGAAAATGGATACCAAAACTGCTCCCCTTGAGAAGTTTCTCCCCCTTACCTAAATATCTCCCCCTTACGGAATTCTCTCGCCCTTTGACATAAATGGTAAAGGGCTCCATGGGGCTAAAAATAAGATATTTTAGCATAGCCCCCACACCACCTCCTCTTCTTGAGGTGATTAATTTCGGGATGGGAGTGAAACTACTCCCAAATTACAATACTCTTCTCCTTTTTCATTCTTCTTCTTCCATACTTTTGTAGCCATGCCTATTTGAACATTCTGGTTATCCTTCTTCATGCTTGTCCTTGGAGATTATTGAAAGTCTATTATACACCACTTTGATCTATACCCAAAATTATTGTAATTGAAACATCTGATGTTGTAGTGTTTGAAAGGTGCAAATGAATTTAATTTTATTTTGGTGAAGCCACAATCATTCCTACCATGAACCCTAAAATGTATATATTTATGACCAAAATGATTACATGAGAAACAATGACCTTGGAAGAAATATTCATCTTACCTTGGAAAATATGGTCTCTTGGTCCTTTCTTTGCCTTCTCTGTGATGATCCCTGTTTCTTGATTGTGCATTATTTTCTTCCTCAATGATGCTTCCACTTCTCAACTTATCAACATAGGTCTTAGGTTCTTCTTCAATATCTTCCTCTAAAACTTCCTTTTCTTTTGAGCTTGACTCCCCTTTTTTTACCTCTTGAATTTCTTCATAGCCTAGTCTTGATTTGACAAATGAAGATATTTGTGTTTTGATAATGTTATCTAGAGATTTTGAACTTTTCCCTAACCTATGCAACTTGTCCTTAGAATCTTTCACTTCCATCCTTAGAGAAAGCACTTCATGTTCTAGTCTTTAACATTCTAACTCTTTTGCCTCTAACTTTTTAACCATAACTTTTTCAATTCTCCTTGCTTTTTCAACCTTAAATTTTAAGTTTTTGAGATCTTGTTGAAGCTTTACCTTTGTTTCCTTGTATTCTTGAACTTGAGCCTTTAGTATTGAGTTCTTCTTTTTAACTCTTTTTAAATATTTAAGAGCAACAATAAGTTCCTCTTCTAGCTCAACTGTAGCTTCTTCTTATTTTTTTGAACCTTCATATAGTTCTTCAACTATATGAGCATATTCTACTTGGTCTTCAATAGGAGTGTCCTCTTCCTCTTCTATTGCCAAAAATAGAATATTTTCTTTTTCACTATCTAAGAAAATTTTATTACTATCATTTGAAGCACTGCTTGCTTCTTCCACATAGAAAATCTTCTCGTGCCTTTGAAAAATCTTCTTCCCATGCTTTATTTGACCATATCTATTTTTATTTTCATACTTGAATTTTATTTCTTCATTCTTCTTATAATACCATTTCCCTTCACTGCTACTACTTCCAGCTTGTGGATAATCAGATGCATAGTGACCAAAGTTACCACAATTAAAAATTTCACTGTCTTCATATCTTTGTATTTCTTGAGGCCTTCTTATTTCTTCTCACAAAGTTATATTCTTCATCACTTTTTAGCTCATCACTTGATTCTAGTTCCTTATATTTTGTCTTCTTTGAAACTTTGAATGCTACCTCTTTCTTGGAATTTTGATTTTTTTGTCATCATATCATAAGCTATGATAATTCCATGCAATTAATCCATTTTCAACTTATCAAAATCCTTCATCTCTTCTACTACTAAAACCTTTGCATCATATCTCATAGGGAGTGATCTTAATACTTTTTGAGCAACACTAGAGTCCTCAATTTCTAATCCTAGTCCACACATGGTATTAAAAACTTCATCAACATAGAGTAAGTACTTAGCAATATCTTCCTCATATTTCATCTTCAACTCTTCCAACATTCTCCTGTGATTTTGAAGTTTTTCCAACTTAACCTTATTATCTCCTTCATATGTTTGCTTCAATTTGTCCCACATTTATTTTGCTAATTTGCAGTGCATAACTTTCACAAACTCTAATTCACATAATCCACTCAAGATTTCATTCATAGCCTTGGTATTATTTTCATATGGTTTCTTGATATACTTATCTGTGGGAGGAGTAGCTAAGGTTTGAACCCATCCTCAATATATTTCCATGTTTCATATCCTTGTGCCATAAACTAAGTCTTCATCCTCATACTCCAGAAAGCATAATTATTCCCATCAAACATTGGAGAATTATTTATTGAAGATCCACTTTGAAAAGCCATCAGTTTTCCTGTATGATATTCCTTCAAGTTGTTATACTTTTTTGAAAGAACCCACTCTGATAAACACAAGCTTATACTGAGAGGGGGTGAATAGTATAAGAGCACTTTTTACTTTTCTTTCCAAATCAATATTATGCAGTGTATAGATAGCAGTATCAATAGCAATAATCAAAGCAATGCACAAAACACCATACACAATAGAGACACCAATTTAACGTGGTTCACCCAAAGATGGCTACTTCCACGGAGAAAATATTTCACTAAATTTTCTCAATCAATCTCTTGGGAATCCTTCCCAATTACAATGTTTATGGACCTCTGTCCAAAGGAGATGTTGATCCCCTAAATCTGGTTTGTGGATCTCTATCCATAGGAGAACTCCTCCTCTGCTCTTGCTGGTGATCCTCTAGAAGACTACTGCCTCCACTGCACTGGCTTGTGGATCTCTCTCCACTGAAGACTCTTGTCCCCACTCAGAAGACCTATCCTCACTACCCTGGCTGATGGATCTCTATCCACTGGAGACTACTGTCCTCTCTGCTCTATCACCTCCAAAGCTCTATCTCAATTCTGTACTAAACATAGTCCAGTCGGTCTAGCACAACTCTGCTCAACTCTTGTACTAAACATAGTCCAGTCGGTCTAGCACAAGTCTTCTCAACAAGCTCACTCAAATTTGCACTAAACATAGTTCATTCGGTCTAGCACAAATCTTCTCAACTCTTGTACTAAACATAGTCTAGTCGGTCTAGCACAAGTCCACTCAAATCTGCACTAAACATAGTCTAGTCGTCTAGCACAAATCTGCTCAATAGGTCCACTCAGAACCTGCTCAAATCTGCTCAATAGGTCCACTCAGAACTTGCTCAAATCTGCTCAATAGGTCCACTCAAAACCTGCTCAAATCTGCTCAATAGGTCCACTCAGAACCTGCTCAAATCTGCTCAATAGGTCCACTTAGAACCTGCTCAAATCTGCTCAATAAGTCCACTCTAGAACTTAACCAAATATGTATTGTAAGCTTCCACAAAACTTGCTCAAATATTCAGTCAACAAGTCTTCTCAAAGACTTACCTCAAATATGCTTAACAAGTCCACACAGAACTTGTCCAATCTCATAGAAACATAAAGAGAATTGTTAGAGACTCAATATGTTCTACACTCAAATCTCAATCACTTTCTCAACTCAAATCAATCTCATAGAAGCATAAAGAGAATTGTTAGAGACTCAATATGTTCTATACTCAAAACTCAATCACTTTCTCAACTCAATCTCATAGAAGCATAAAGAGAATTGTTAGAGACTCAATATGTTCTATTCTCACAACTCAATCTCTTTCACAACTCAAATCAGAATATAGAATAGTTTGTTTTATGGAACTTGAACAACCACTTCATACATCCACTTGACTAGGCTTAATCAACTTACTCAACCAATCACTCAAGAAACAACTCTTGCTCACAAACCCTAGTCCAAGCATGTATCATCCAACTCAAAATGTTTCCAACAATGCTCAACAACAAATCTCACATAACAATGATACTCATGATCTTTTCAAACCCTAGTTCAAGTTCTTTGCATTACAACTCACTTCAACAACCATGCTTATAAAATATTCTTCACATAACAATGATACTCATGATATTTTCAAACCCTAACTCAAGTTCTTCACACAACCAATGGTTTCAACAACAATGCTTATAAAACAAGGTTTTAATCACAACTCTTAATTTCAGAAAACCTTGAAGCATTAACTCAAACACTTTCGAAAAGGAAACCCTAATCAAATCCTTTTCACTCCAAAATTTATTTTCTAGTAAGCCATTCAATCAACTCAACCAAAGAAGAATTTGCCCATACCTTTTTGCTTGACAAGTAGTTGATCTCACAAATCTGCCACACTCACAATTACTTCTTTGCCAATCTCAATAAGGGTTAGAGGATAATTTTCTCAACAAAACATAACACAAAAATAATATCAAATTTACACCTTATCACTCCAACTTGATTAATAATCAACACCCTCACAATAATCACAAAAACCCTTAATTCAAAATAACACAATACCCACAAAGTCTTAATCCTCCAATATACCACTATAGCAATTTAAGACTTTATTAAAAGTTAAAAACAAAAATCTCCTTATAACTCCTAATGATAATTCTCAACTACCACAACTTTATTACAAAGCAACCTTTCCAAACACAAACCACTAAACAACCTTATACCTCCAACTTAGGCATTTAATTAAAATTAAAACCAAAAAATATTACCTCGTCTTCGGAGGGAATCGAACCCTCAACGTTGCCCCCAATGTGCACCTTAGCCATGGCCAAAGTCACCACATGAGCCAAGCGCTCATTTGAGATTAACGAAGCACCACGTGCTTCTTAATCTCCTCACACCTTCCACCTTGGGTAAAATAACGTGCATCGTAGGTGCCTTAACCAACACAACTCATGATGCACCCATCGAGATTCGAATGCAAACCCTCTTGCAAGCCAACGCTTTCGTGCTTCCCAAAATACCACTAGGCCATGCTGTCCTATGCAACTTCGAGGATTAAAGCTTCCTCCCTTAAACGCTTCTCTATCACGACTTTCGCAAAAACTCATGAGCTCTTTTCTTCGCATGCAATATTTTTAATTTTTGAGCAAGGATAATTAATTGAACTTTGGGCATTGTATTTATATGCTTCCTCCATTGTTTTGAAGATGTCGGTGCTCTCCATGTTATCTTCCATGACGTCGATGGAGATTATAAAGGCTTCGAATGCCTTTTGTCTTAAACCCAACCTTTGGGTTTATAAAATATATTTAGACTTTATAAAACCCACTTTTGCATTATAAAATATTATAATAAGAATTATAAATATTTTATTTGGGTTTTCACCATATCACCTTTAATATTATAATAACCATTATTATAATATTATACCTTTGATAAAATATCTCCTTCTCACTATACCATAATATAATTTATTTATAAAATTTAAATTCTCACTAATTTAAATAATTTATAAAAATAAATATTATATATCCTTTTGAAATCTTAACTTCTGCATTGATTCACTTGATCTTTGGCCTTCTTCCTGGATATCAAATAACCATTTTTATCCCCTTTGTTTCCTTCTAAAATCCTTGATTATTAATGATGACTTCATCTGGTGACATCAATGACAACTTTGACTTAGGGACTCAAAATGTCCAACAATCTCCCCCTTTGTCATTGATGGCAACCCATACTCTTCTTACCAAAACCTGACCTTTCTTTTTATTCTGCTCCCCTGGACATTGCTCCCCCTGGCTCAATGCTCTCTCAAATATCAAATCTCTCCCCATTACACAAATCTCTCCCCCTTTGACATCAATGGCAAAGGGTCACCTTTGGGGCTCGGGGCTAAGAATGAGCCTCTTAGCTTAGCCCCTCCCCCACCTCCTTTTGAGGTGGTTAATTCTGGGGTGGGAGTATTTCTACTCCCAAAAGGCATTGTTCTTTACCTTTATCCTCTTCCCTTATTTTCTGAGTTTTTTGATTCCTCTGACTGTTTCTATCCATGTCATCATCCTTGTTCTTGTTCCTGTTCCTATTCACATCCATGTTCTTCATGTTCCTATTCTTTATGTTCATGTTCCTATTCATGTTCATGTTCATGTTCATGTTCCTGTTCCTGTTCATACCTATTTTTGGAATGTCTGCTCTACACCATTTTGTTGTGTGACCATCATTATTGCACTTATAACACTTAATGTTATTATTCCTTGGAGGTGCAAATGTCTTAGGATTTCTCCTAGTGAAGCCATATCCTCTTCTGTCATGAACCCTGCAATTCATTGCCTTGTGACCAAACTGATTACATGAGTAGCAATACCCATGGAAAAGTTATCTATTCCCATATTCCTGTCTTTCATGTGTCCTGCACTGTGAAGCCATGTGCCCAAACCTGTGACATGAAAAACATCTTCCATTGAAGCTTCCTTGTCTTGACCTCATTGGTCTCCTGTTCTGATTGTTGTTCCATCTGTATCTTCTCTGTGCATTGTTCCTGTCTTTGTTGAACCCTTTATTGTCCAACTCATCCTCTGATGTCTCACTCCCTCTTACACTGTCTTCTTCTGATGTATCTTCATCTGAAGTTTCTTCTTCTTCAAGGCTTGAAGTTGACTCCTCTTCCCATTTCTTTTGAACCTGTTTAGAACCAAGACCTATTTTGTTTGTTGCTCCTCTTTGTATCTTGATTATTTTATCCACACTCTTTGCACTTTTTACATACTTGTATAGCTTATTCTTGGAATCTTCTAAATCTTCCTTTAGTAGTGCCACTTCTTGTGCTAACTTCTCACATTCCAAAATATTTGCTTCTAACTTGTCTTTGAACTTCCTTGCTTTAGCCTTTGATTTTTCTAAATCCTCTATGAGCAATCTTCTTTCTTCATCACATTCTTGAAACTGAATTTCAAGTTTAGAGTGTTGCTTCCTTACCTTCTTTACCATGTCAAGGGCATAGATAAGTTCTCCCTTGAGATCATAACCATTCTCTACTGAATAATCTTCTATTTTTTTGCCTTTTTCCACATCATTACTTTATTTTGGCTTATCTTCTATAGGATCACTCACTTCTTCTTCTAATGCCATTAGAATATTTTCATCTGGTCTTTCAAGTGCATCTTCATATTCATCATCACTAAAACTATAACCATCCCTTGTGCAATCATCTTCAAGATGTCCAAAGTTACCACATCTAAAACACTTGAGAATAACTAGAGTCTTTTTCTTAACTGGTTCTTTTTCTTCAATCATAAATAGGACTTCATCTCTATCATTGTCTGAAAAACTAGCATCACTATCATTTGAGTACTTACTTGCATTATCCACATAGTAGCTCCTCTTTTGTCTTTGGAAGAACTTATTTCCTTGTCTGCTTTGTCCATCCTTGCTTTTCTTTTGATGCCTATATCTTTCTGATTCCCTGTACCTGTGATCCTATTTTTCTTCACCATTGTTGTTCTTTGGTTCTTTACAATCTATTGCAAAATGTCCATACTTTCCACAATTGAAACACTTAACAGATCTTAGATCTATGGGTCTTCTGGAACCTTTATCTCTTCTACCATAATTGGCTTCTTCATCACTAGAAGACTCATTGCTTGATTCTGACTTCTTACCCTTTGTTTCCTTGATTGCTTTGAATGTTGCTTCCTTTTTGGAAGTAGGATCTTTTGTTCTTATCTCAAAAGTTGTTAGCATACCAAGCAACTTATCTCTTGTCAAAGTATCACCATCCAATGATATTTCTATAGTAGAAACTTGTTCACTGAATCTGTTTGGAAGAGATCTTAAGACTTTATCACAAACATCTGATTCATCAATCTTCATTCCAAGTCCTTGCATATCATTAACAACCTCATCAATTCGAATTAGATAAGCACTGATATTTTCATCATCATTCATTCTCAATGCTTCAAATTGTCCTTTGAGATTTTGTATCTTTGCTTTCTTGACACTTTTATCTCCCTCATATATACATTGCAATTTATCCCACATTTCTTTTGTAGTTTTACAATGCATAACCTTCATAGATTCTGATCTACGCAAACCTCTCACAAGTGCATTCATTGCTTTTGAATTATAGTGTTGTAGTAGCTTACCTTCCTTATCTGTAGGAGGATTGATTGCTGGATCATATCCAAATTCCACTGCATCCCAAACTTCATTGCCAAGTGCCATCAAGTAGAACCTCATCATCATACTCCAATACATGTAGTCACTTCCATAAAATATTGGTGTTGAATTACTTGAGGATGCATCCTTAGGATCCATTGTGTTCTTGTTAGCTTTTCCTTCAAGCTGTTAAACTCTTTCGAAGGAACCCGCTCTGATACCAATTGAAGAACACAAGCTTATACTGAGAGGGGGGTGAACAGTATAAGAGCACTTTTTACTTTTCTTTCCAAATCAATATTATGCAGTGTATAGATAGCAGTATCAATAGTAGTAATCAAAGCAATGCACAAAACACCATACACAATAGAGACACCAATTTAACGTGGTTCACCCAAATATGGCTACTTCCACGGAGAAAATATTTCACTAAATTTTCTCAATCAATCTCTTGGGAATCCTTCCCAATTACAATGTTTATGGACCTCTATCCAAAGGAGATGTTGATCCCCTAAATCTGGTTTGTGGATCTCTATCCATAGGAGAACTCCTTCTCCTCTGCTCTGGTTGGTGATCCTCTAGAAGACTACTACCTCCACTACATTGGCTTGTGGATCTCTCTCCACTGAAGACTCTTGTCCCCACTCAGAAGACCTATCCTCACTACCCTGGATGATGGATCTCTATCCACTAGAGACTACTATCCTCTCTGCTCTATCACCTCCAAAGCTCTATCTCAATTCTGTACTAAACATAGTCTAGTCGGTCTAGCACAACTCTGCTCAACTCTTGTACTAAACATAGTCCAGTCGGTCTAGCACAAGTCTGCTCAACAAGCTCACTCAAATTTGCACTAAACATAGTTCATTCGGTCTAGCACAAATCTTCTCAACTCTTGTACTAAACATAGTCCAGTCGGTCTAGCACAAGTCCACTCAAATCTACACTAAACATAGTCCAGTCGGTCTAGCATAAATCTGCTCAATAGGTCCACTCAGAACCTACTCAAATCTGCTCAATAGGTCCACTCAGAACCTGCTCAAATCTGCTCAATAGGTCCACTCAGAACCTGCTCAAATATGCTCAATAGGTCCACTCAGAACTTGCTCAAATCTGCTCAATAGGTCCACTTAGAACTTGCTTAAATATGCTCAATAGGTCCACTTAGAACCTGCTTCAAATCTGCTTAACAAGTCCACATAGAACTTGTCCAATCTCATAGAAACATAAAGAGAATTGTTAGAGACTCAATATGTTCTACACTCAAAGCTCAATCACTTTCTCAACTCAAATCAATCTCATAGAAGCATAAAGAGAATTGTTAGAGACTCAATATGTTCTATACTCAAAACTCAATCACTTTCTCAACTCAAATCTCATAGAAGCATAAAGAGAATTGTTAGAGACTCAATATGTTCTATTCTCACAACTCAATCTCTTTCACAACTCAAATCAGAATATAGAATAGTTTGTTTTATGGAACTTGAACAACCACTTCATACATCCACTTGACTAGGCTTAATCAACTTACTCAACCAATCACTCAAGAAACAACTCTTGCTCACAAACCCTAGTCCAAGCATGTATCATCCAACTCAAAATATTTCCAACAATGCTCAACAACAAATCTCACATAACAATGATACTCATGATCTTTTCAAACCCTAGTTCAAGTTCTTTGCATTACAACTCACTTCAACAACCATGCTTATAAAATATTCTTCACATAACAATGATACTCATGATATTTTCAAACCCTAACTCAAGTTCTTCACACAACCAATGGTTTCAACAACAATGCTTATAAAACAAGGTTTTAATCACAACTCTTAATTTCAGAAAACCTTGAAGCATTAACTCAAACACTTTCGAAAAGGAAACCCTAATCAAATCCTTTTCACTCCAAAATTTATTTTCTAGTAAGCCATTCAATCAACTCAACCAAAGAAGAATTTGCCCATACCTTTTTGCTTGACAAGTAGTTGATCTCACAAATCTGCCACACTCACAATTACTTCTTTGCCAATCTCAATAAGGGTTAGAGGATAATTTTCTCAACAAAACATAACACAAAAATAATATCAAATTTACACCTTATCACTCCAACTTGATTAATAATCAACACCCTCACAATAATCACAAAAACCCTTAATTCAAAATAACACAATACCCACAAAGTCTTAATCCTCCAATATACCACTATAGCAATTTAAGACTTTATTAAAAGTTAAAAATAGAAATCTCCTTATAACTCCTAATGATAATTCTCAACTACCACAACTTTATTACAAAGCAACCTTTCCAAACACAAACCACTAAACAACCTTATACCTCCAACTTAGGCATTTAATTAAAATTAAAACCAAAAATATTACCTCATCTTCGGAGGGAATCGAACCCTCAACGTTGCCCCCAATGTGCACCTTAGCCATAGCCAAAGTCACCACACGAGCCAAGCGCTCATTTGAGATTAATGAAGCACCACGTGCTTCTTAATCTCCTCACACCTTCCACCTTGGGAAAAGAACATGCGCCTTAGGTGCCTTAACCAACACAACTCACGATGCACCCATCGAGATTCGAACGCAAACCCTCTTGCAAGCCAGCACTTTTGCGCTTCCCAAAATACCACTAGGCCACGCTGTCCTATGCAACTTCGAGGATTAAAGCTTCCTCCCTTAAACGCTTCTCTGTCACGACTTTCACAAAAACTCACGAGCTCTTTTCTTCGCATGCAATATTTTTTAATTTCTGAGCAAGGATAATTAATTGAACTTTGGGCATTGTATTTATATGCTTCCTCCATTGTTTTGAAGATGTCGATGCTCTCCATGTTATCTTCCATGATGTCGATGAAGATTATAAAGGCTTCGAATGCCTTTTGTCTTAAACCCAACCTTTGGGTTTATAAAATATATTTAGACTTTATAAAACCCACTTTTGCATTATAAAATATTATAATAAGAATTATAAATATTTTATTTGGGTTTTCACCATATCACCTTTAATATTATAATAACCATTATTATAATATTATACCTTTGATAAAATATCTCCTTCTCACTGTATTCCATGTCGTAAATAATATTTATTTATAAAATTTAAATTCTCACTGAATTTAAATAATTTATAAAAATAAATATTATATCTCCTTTTGAACTCTTAACTTCTGCACTGATTCACTTGATCTTTGGCCTTCTTCCTGGATATCAAATAACCATTTTTATCCCCTTTGTTTCCTGCTGAAATCCTTGATTATTAATGATGACTTCATCTGGTGACATCAATGACAACTTTGACTTAGGGACTCAAAATGTCCAACATGCTCTGATACCAATTGAAGAACACAAGCTTATACTAAGAGGGGGGTGAAGAGTATAAGATCAAACTTTTACTTTTCTTTCCAAATGATAACATCAATAATATTAATGCAGTAAATGACACAATGCATAAATCATCATATACATAAGAGACACAAATATAACATGGTTCACCCAATGTGGGCTATGTCCATGAAGAAAATCTATCTTTTAAACTTTCTCAACAAATATTTTGGAAACCAATTCCCTATTATAATTTTATGGGCCTCTACCCAAAGGAGATATCAATCCCCTATGCTCAAGTTCATGGACCTCTATCCATAGGAGACACCAATCCCCTCTACTTAAGTTCATGAATCTCTATCCATAGGAGACACTAATCCTCTCTGCTCTGTTTTGTGGATATCTATCCATAGGAGAACTCTACCCCCTCAACTTTGGTTTATGGACCTCTATCTATAGGAGAAATCTATCCCCTTAAATATAGTTCATGGACCTTTATCCATAGGAGAACTCTATCCCCTTAAATATGGTTCTTAGACCTCTATCCATAGGAGAACTCTATCCTCTAACCTCTAGTTCATGGATATATATCCATAGAAGAAAATAGTATCCTTTGATTTGGTCTACTCCAAAGCCTGCTCTTAAGCCTACTCAAATCTACTCCAAGCCTTCTCACAAGGCCTGCTCTCTACTCTACTCAAATCTACTGTAAGCCTTCTCATAAGGCCTACTCTCTCCTCTAATCAAATCTACTCTAAACATTTTCACAAGGCGTTCTCTCTACTCTACTCAAATTTGCTCTAAGCATTCTCACAAGGCTTTCTCTCTACTCTGCTCAAATCTACCTCACACCTTCACACAAGGATTGCTCAAATCTACTCTACACCCTACACAATACTGCTCACAAGCCTACTCAAATATTCTCCAAGACTACACACAAGGCTTGCTTAAATATTTTCACAAAAACTTGCTCAAATCCTCTCTAAGGCTACACACAATTCTTGCTTAAATTTACTCACAAAAACTTGCTCAAATCTTCTCCAAGTCTACACACAAGGCTTGCTTAAATCTACTCACCAAAACCTACTCAAATCCTCTCCAAGCCTACAGAAAAGGCTTGCTTAAATCTGATCACAAAATCCTACTCAAATCCTCTCCAAGCCTACACACAAGGCTTGCTTAAATATGCTCACAAAAACCTGCTCTACTCTTTGCTATGATCTACTCCAAGTCTACACATAAGACCTACTCAAATTAGTTCGTAAACCTACTCTCAACTCTACTCAAAACTTCCTCAAACCTTCACACAAGGCTTGCTCAAATATGCTCCACACCTCTATCCATAGGTGAAATCTATCCCCTCAAATATGGTTTGTGGATCTCTATCCATAGGAGACACCAATATCCTTTGATTTGGTCTACTCTAAAGCTTTCTATCAAGCTTGCTCAAATATCCTCCAAGCCTTCTTACAAGGCCTGCTCTCTACTCTAATCAAATTTGCTCCAAGCCTTCTTATAAGGTATACTCTCTACTCTACTCAAATCAACTCCAAACCTTCTCACAGGGCCTACTCTCTACTCTACTTAAATATGCTCCAATTATTCTCACAAGGCCTACTCTCTATTCTACTTAAATCTACCTCAAGCATTCACACAAGGCTTGCTCAAACCTACTCCACATCCTACAAAATACTGCTCACAAGCCTGATCAAATATTCTCCAAGCCTACACACAAGGCTTGCTTAAATATTCTCACCAAAAAATGCTTAAATCCTCTCCAAGACTACACAAAAGGCTTGATTAAATATGCTCGTAAAAACCTACTCAAATCTTCTCCAAGTCTACACACAAGGCTTGCTTAAATTTGCTCACCAAAACCTGCTCAAATCCTCTCCAAGCCTACACACAAGGCTTGCTTAAATCTACTCATAAAAACCTGCTCAAATCCTCTTCAAGCCTACACACAAGGCTTGCTTAAATATGCTCACAAAAACCTGCTCCACTCTTTGTTATGATTTGCTCCAAGTCTACACATAATACCTGCTCAAATCAGCTCGCAAACCTACTCTCAACTTTGCCCAAATCTACCTCAAACCTTCACACAAGGCTTGCTCAAATCTGCTCCACACCCTATAGAAAACTACTCACAAGCCTTATCAAAAGGTCTACTAAAAATAGCTCATAAATATGCTCATAGCACATACTCAAATCTTCTTGAATCCTACTCACATATCCTCTTAAATTACTTTGATGAATATGTGCCCTGTCTCAAAACAATTTTCTTTCCTTTGCCACTTGAAATTTTGGCTAGAAATTTCCTTTTCAATACAATGAAAATCTTTCTCAAAAATATGTTCACAATAATACCTTAAAATAATTCTCTATGATCCTCTTTTAATTTCACAAAATAAATATTTTAAATTATCACAATTTTCCCTCTATATCAAACACAACAAAAAAATAAGCCAGAATACACCTTATTTCTCCATTTATTACATGCAAAAATATATCCCTTATTTTATACTTTATAATATTTACACACACAAATTTTTTTATGTACCCTTATGACTCCTATATGTAAAATAAAAAACACCTCGTATCATGCATGACCTTATACTCCTTGAAAATATTAATCAAACCTTAGAACATACCTTACAAAAAATTATTGCTGGTACGGATGGGAATTGACCCTCCAACCTCAAGATCCCAATTGCAGCGCATGACCGTTTGGTCTAACCAAGTAGATGAGACCTCACATGTGTGCTAACAACCTTATCTCCTCTACCACATTTGCTAAAAAAAAAAGCTCTTCAAACAGGCATCGACAGGAATCGAACCGCGAACCAACTCCCTCACAACAACTTAGCACATGTCCAACTACCACCTAGACTACCCTGGTGAATGACGTCAAGGGGGTGAATGAAAATATTTGATTTGTATTTCTGCTATGCTTATGAAATGATGTTGTCCCCCTTCTCCTATTTGTTGTAACCTCTTCGCATCTTCCCCGTCGAATCAAAAATCTAAATCTTGGTTAAACTAAAGTTTGAGGGAAATATTTATATACATTTCAATGCATGCTTTTTAACGTCGACCCACTTTGATATTTGAATTTTTATAATTTAAATTTGCTTTGGCACATTTAAACTTTATACTTTGATAATATAATATATATATATTTTTAAATATTATAATAAAACCTTTTTCCTTTCCTTGAATATTTTTCAACCAAATAAAACCTTGTATTTTTCTTGAAATTTAAAATATTTTTCAACCAAATGAGGTCCTGTCATTTTAAACTCTCTTAATAATATTTAAATTTAAAATTTAAATATTATAATACTTTTCTTGAATATTCTCTTTGCGTTGCTTTCACAACCATGGAAAATATTTTTCCTTGAAATCCATGCTCTATTTGACATCCATGACCATGACCTTTGACATCAATGACAACTCAAATTACACCTCAATACACTAAATATTTCCAACACTCCTCTCTACCCAAGACATTGTGAAACTCAGCCATAACTCTTCTCTCCTCCAATCTATCTTCTTGAGATAGGTTTCCCAATTCTAGGGAGGATTGGATCACCTTTAATTTATTTTTAAGGTTGATTTTATTTTTTTGGATATCCCCAAGAATAGATTTTTCCAACCTTTAAGGTTGCTTTTGATGAGTCTAAGCTTAAAGGACACCTAATTAATTAAGGACCTAGTGAATCTAGTAGCTCACCACTTCCTTATTATTAATTTCAACTTTGGATGGGGAAGCCACATTGCTTCAATTTTGAATAGGCTGGATAAGAAAGAAGCATTTACAACATTTTCAAATAGACGCAGGTTGTCATCAGACCCCACAATAGGGAGATAACTGATGGAAACATCATCAAACATTGGAAGAGGCTCTTTTGAGATCAAAAGTTTATCTAATATTATTTGGATATGTTGGTCCCCTAAGCGCCTATTACACCAGTTATACCTAGAAACTTTCAATTCTAGGTCCATAAGTTCTTGATCATTGAAAAAAGTAGTGAATTCTTCCATACCTCTAAAGATCACCATGTCACCCTCTTTCTTATCTAATTGGAATAAATGAGAGTTGAAGTCTCCTGCAAGGATCCATACCTCATTCTTAAAAACATCCTGCATGGTAATAAGTGAGGTCCAAATAAGGTTTCTACTGATTCTAGATTTGGGGGCGTAGATGTTTGACAAATTCCATCTACGTCCAAAATCCTTCCAATAGAATAAAATTATAATAATTATATCTATGATTAGTAGTACTGATCTAGTTATCTTATTGGGATCCCACAAACATAGGAGAGCATCCAAAGCCCCTTGAGTGAAGCTAGCAGTAAACTCCACTTCTTTCCAGACTTCCATCTAACACAATCCACTCTACAATTTTCCATCTTAGTGTCTTGGAGAAGAATAATATCAGGATGAACCTCCTTTCTCAGAGAGGCCAAAACCCTTTGTTTGGAAGCTTGATTGAGGCCTATGATTTTCTATAATAAAATACTCATTTATGAGGTTTTTAAAATTTCTTATCCCATTAGCCTAGGTGGTATGATAGAATGTTTCAATATTAAGTTGTTTCCCCCCATTTCCTTGATGGTTTCCATTTTCAATAGAGCTTGAGAACCATCAGCCACCTCTACCTCCGTCTCTTGGGAACATTGAAATTTATTGGAGGGCTTTCCCACCTTGTGATCCACACCAAAATCGATCCTTTTTTTATGAATTCTAGTCTTGGGAGGTGATACTATTAGAGAACCATTCACAAGACCCCCTATTAGGGAGAGGGGAGCCTAGGGGAGTGGGTCCTCAAGGATTTTGTATTTTGGTGGGCCAAAGTTTAGATCCAGGAAATCAAAGTGATTTTGTAATAAAATAGGGTAAATGGAGGATCCAAGCATAGATCCTAAGGAACTAACCTAAGCCTTTAGCTGGTCTTGCTAATTTTTGCTAGAAGTTTGGGAAGGACTTCCAAGCAGATCTTTGTTCTCCATAATGGAGAGTTCCTCTAGAGATGGAGGTGCTTCACTTGGATCAACACCAATGAAATATTGGGCAAGAGATGCTAAAACCTTAGAATTCCCAATTAGGGCTTCATATTTTTTGAGGATCTCATAAGGAGTTGGAGGTTCCAATATAAAATAACCACAATAATAAAGGTCAAAATAATTATAATATGAGTAGAATAATATGAAAAAATTAATATGTATATCAAGGCTTATATAATAAAGAAAATAACATTCATTTATATACTGAAATATAAATGTAAATAGCCTGAATCATTCATGAACTATGCATGAAGAAAACTTACAATATTAATTGCTAAAAATTATATAAAATTATATATACAACCTTTATTCCTTATCTCCCTCTTACAATAAGATATTCAGATTACTATTGGGTTTATTTCCTATGGAGCATTGTCTTCTTAATTTAGCCATAGTAATGTGACTCTTCAAGTACCTGAAAATTACTCTCCATATGTCAAGTCTCATGACTTTTGGCTTATCAATTTTCCATTTGTATTCTAGATGGATACTTGACTCTACAACACTTGCACACATCTACATGATTCTTACACTTCTACATGCACTCCTAATATAGGACACTTGTTCACATCCTCATATTACATATTTGCACTCAAGAAACTTGTGCATATTCTATCAACCTACACTTGGACTTTAACTTACATGACACTTGTGCATTTCCTGCATATTGCACTCTTACATGACACTTGTGCACTTGTGCATTTTCTATACATTAGCACTTACATAAAAGAGAAATATAAACCACACTCTAAACTATAGACTCAACCCTAATCTATTACATATTTACAAATGTACCATGGAGGTATATTAGCATGTACCAAATAATGTAATATTCCTCAACACCCCCTTGTATTACATTATTTGGTTATTTAAGACTTTAGTCTTCAATATTGGTTTTCATATTTATATTCAATCTTCAAGTGACCTTGCACTGTTTGTGATCTCCTACTTGAGATTCATCAGATTCATCTTCTTGCTTAACTTATGATTTGATTTCTTCTTTGTCTTCATTCTTAGATTCTTCAGAATTTGTATCTTTTGGATCATGAACTACTTGAGCTCCTTATTCTTTCACTTTAGGTTCATGTGTATGAATAGCTTGAACTTTTTATTTATATTTGACTTCTAGACCATGTGCTTCATTCAATCTAGTTTTCTTACAATCTTGATATTGTCCTATCTCTTTTGAACATTCACTTAGAGCATCATAATAATTTCTTGAATTAGATGAACTTGGAATGTCAATATTACAAGAAGAATGAAACACTATTTTTAGAGATGATTCACTTGATTCTCTTGTATCAATCTCTACTTTTAGAGTTCCAACTAACTCTTTTTTTTTTAGATTTTCATATTTATAAAGCTCAAGTGAAAGCAATGCCATATACATTATACTAGATATATAGAGGTATAATAATATCATCTTTTAAATTATCAATTGCTTTAATAAGTTTTGAGTGCAAATAATATTCAAATATCTTAAAATTTTCATCCATAGCTCCTCTATAGATGATCTGTAATGCAAAATTTAGTAACTTCTTATCTTGTCTTATTGATTAAAAACTCCATATTTATTTCCTTAATGATCAAAGTTTGCAAGTTTATTCCTTTTTAAGTAGAAAATATTATAATTCCCTAATTAAAAATAACTTAAATATGAAACTTGAAAATTTATAATCCTTTGATGTTGAAAATCTTTTAACTCCAAAATTTTAAATTTACAAAATTTCAAAAACCTTCTAATATATATTTTCAAAATTTTCTTGAAATAAAACTTCAAATATAAAAAATTTTGAATAATCAAATTAACTAATTAAAGTAGACACCCTTATTACTCCATATCTCTTAAAAACTTAAATTTCAAACTAACGAAATCTTATAACTTCTATTCCCTTATAACTCATTAAAAATATGCAATCACCTTATAACTCCAATTAAAAAATAATTAGCAAACTAACCTTATACTATTCCTTAGGTTATTTTCTCTGCAATTCATTATTTTCTTGCTCACTAGTGCTACATTCTAATTGATGCTCTTCTAAATGTATGTACTGCACCTCAGTTTAAGTGAATCTTCGTTCAAGTGTGCCAATTGATAATGTCCATATGGAGCTTTGCATGCCTTAATAATTTTTTTTAGAAAATACTTTATTTCATTTTTCTATAATGTTTAATACATTAATTTAGGCTAATAACAAATTATTGTCATTACTTTATGCACATACTGATGTGCTTGTATTCATGATTAAAATTTTCATTTCCTCACTTATATATATATGCTTTGATGTTGTATGCTTCACCTTCCTTACTGGTTTTTGATGCTAGGTACTTCACCTTACTTAGTGGTTTCTTCACCTATGATGCAACTTTAACATTGGATGCTTTGATTCTTTCCTTAGATAATGGAATCTTTGTTTTTTTTATTATATGCTAGAAGCTTCACTTCTTTTCTTAGACGCTAGAAGCTTTGCTTCTTTTCTTAGATATTGGAATATTTACTTCTTCTTCTATGTTGGAAGATTTGCTGGTTCAAAAATAGACTTCCTTAGCTCCTCAGATGCTAGTATATTTTAATGTGAATTTTTTTGCTTTCCTTATACTCCTTCAATGATATCCTCATGCTATCTTCTCCACTTCAATGTTCTGACCTTTAAGATGACCTCCTATGTTGCTTCAAATCGGTCTCCTTTGTTGTAGATTCTACTATGAATAGCGCTAGTCACTATGCTATCATTTGAATGGCACTGGTAGCTCTTAATCAATACTATATGACATTGGTTGTTTGGATAAAATCTTTGTATAAGATTCTTCTTATGGAAATTCTACGTATACCTTTTGTTAGGAGAAAAACTCTAAGATATTTTTTGCTTTGCTTTTTGACTACATTATCTTACATTATTTCCTTTTGCTATATGTTGTGTTACTTTTTTGAATTGTTTGAATGACATATTTCTTTGCTATATGGCCAAATGGCTATGCCTCTACTATATGATCGAATGACTATTCTTTTTCTATATAGTTGAAGGGTTATTCCTCTACTTTTGACAATATTAAATTATAGGGCCTTATTTTTTTTTATCATGGGCCTCTTTTCTCTAACATGGGCATTTTTTTTATCATGGGTCTCTTTTATCTAACATGGGCCTCTTTTATCTTCTTGGCTTCTTGAGCTGATTCTATATTGGTCTCTTCCTTTTCTATATGACCTCTTAGGCCTTTCTCTCAAATGTTGGCCTATCTCTTGGGCCTTGTTCTTCAATGTCCTAGGAAGATATTTCCTCTTTTATTTTTTGCTCTATAATTTTGATTATGTTAGGGTCAATTTGACCTGAATCTCTCTTCTTATTATATTGCTATTTCTACTTTCTTAGGAATTTTTGAATGCTCCTCAATCTGTTATAACTTTAACTATACATTTTCTTCTATTTCTCTACACTTAGAAGCTGAAATTCTTCTCTACCTTCTATATGAAGCTTCCCAAAATTATGTGTCTCTTTATTAGTTTCTTTCTATCAATATGAAATCTTCAATGTCTTAGGTCACACCTAAGAACCCAATATAATTCTCCTCCTTAATATAGAAACCAATATCAATGTCAATGTGGCTCTATATATCTACAAATGATCAACTATCTCTAGAGTTGATTCTACCTCAATATTTAATTTGCAAATTCTTAAATCTTCAAATATTCAAATTCTTCCAATCAATGTCAGGATGTCTCTTTCTTGAATGATAAACTTGCTATTGAGTTGGTTTTACCTTAATCTATCAATAATTACTCTCCCTTTTTTAGAGAATATAAATGTTAGGGTGGCTCTATCCCTGAATGACCAACTTCCTTCAGGGTTGATTTACCTTCAACCAATATCCAACTTCTCTTCTAAATTGGCTCTTTCTATCAATATAGTTGAGTCCTAGTCTTCATTGGTTTTCCTTCAACCTAGTGGAAAGACCCTAACATTTTCTACTCAATATAACCTTTAAAAATAGAGTCCAAGTCTTCACTACCTTTAAAGTGGATAAAATCTAAATTAAATTTATCAAAATGGATAAAGATAATTAATAATGGTGGCCTAATAAAGAAATTTATCAAACTAGATAGAGTTAGATGGTAGCTCTGATACCATATTGGATTTTTAAGCCTTACTACTATAAAATATCATAGGTTATCTCACAATATCACATAGGTCCCAATATAAAATAGCCACAATAATAAAGGTTAAAATAATGATATTATGAGTAGAATAATATGATCAAATTAATATGTATATCAAGGCTTATATAAAAGAAAATAACATTCATTTATATACTGAAATATGAATATAAATAGCTTGAATCATTTATGAACTATGCATGAATAAAACTTACAATATTGATTGCTCAAAATTTTGTATACAAGCTTTACTTCTTCTCTCCCTCTTACAATCATATATTCAAATTACTATTGGATTTATTTACTATGGAGCATTGTATCCATAATATAACCATAGTAATGTGACTCTTCAAGTACTTGACTATTGCTCTCCATATGCCAAGTCTCATGACTCTTGGCTTATCAATTTTTATTTACATACTAGATGGACACTTGACTCTACAACACTTGAACACATCTATATGAATCTTATACTTATGCATGAACTCCTAATCTAGAAACCTTGTGCACATTATCACATTACATACTTACACTCAAGACATGTGCACATTCTCTTAACCTAAACTTGCACTCTAAATTACATGACACTTGTTCATTTCTTGCACATTACACTCTTACATGACACTTGTGCATTTCCTGCACATTAAAACATATAAAAGGGAAATATAAATCACACTCTAAAATATAGACTCAACACTAATATATTACATATTTACAAATATACCATGAAGGTACCATGGGGGTACATTAGCATATACCAAATAATATAATATTCCTCAACAAATCCTTCTTTAGAACTAATTAGCAATAGCTAGTGCCACCTATGAATATGAGGTAAAGAAAGAGGAACTAGTAGCACAATAGGGCAACCATGGCCCATCAACCTCCCTATTTTTTGCATGGAATGATAGAGGTCCTCTAATTCCACCAATTCCACCCAACACATGGGACCCAATTCTCACCTTAGCTTTCAAATTTCTACCATAATTCTTAGGAGAAGATGTCGCTCTCATAGAATATTTGTAAAATCTAGTAAGATTATGCACTATGAGTTTTATAGAAATGCAAGATATATCCTTGAGGCTATTGAAAACTTCTTTCCAAGGGAGAGCTCAAGAATGGTACCTCAGTCTTAGCCCATAATTAGTTGAAACCTAGGACCAATTCGCGGAGCTCGTAGTAAAGTGTTTTGGGGAAAATGTAAATAAAACATCCCTCCTAGAACAAATTACAACCATCAAGAGGGTACCTATGGAGAAATTGAAAAATTTCAACATCTGATTCTAGAAGACTTGGCAAAGGATGCTTAAGGAGATCCAACCACCTCTAGGTATGGCATTTATTTACTTCCTAAAATATTTTAATTCAAAAATTTCCATGATGGTCAAGTCTAAGGGTGGTTTTCCACTATTAGAGGTCTACAAGATAGCAATCCCAGATAATAAGGAATGAATTAAAATAGAAAGGCTAGCTCATAAACCACCTTTTCCATTATTTTGCTATATTAAAAATCCTTGCCATTACTCTCTAATCATATAACCCACCACCAGTCCAACTTGTCCTCCTACATATCAAGAGCAAAATTGAGACTTCTATCCCCTAGAAGCTAAAATGAACAAGATGTCCAAATCCATGAGAACCCTCTCTAATGATGTCATAGACTTAAAAATTCAAGAAAATATCCAAATGTTTCCCTACCAGAGTTATCCAAAACCATCCTTTCAATAGGGGAACCTGGGTGCCTATTCACCCTTGAATGGATGTCACAAACCCCCAATATCAACCAATAAGAATCTTGGTCATCCCTAGACCTTGACTCAATAGATGGTACCTATGTTGATCCAAAATTTACAAATACCTACAAGCTCAACTAGGGACCTGGTTGCCACCTAGAATAACTATGTTGAAGACCATAATGGATGGTACTATCCTGCTCCTTAATATCCCCCCTTTGAATTTTTTGTCATAAAAAAACTTAGGATATTGAGATTTCCTCTTTCAACCACAAATATTCCTATCTCTCCCATTCAAAATTCTTAATACCGAGTCAAGAACACATCACCCAATATCCAAGCATGCCATTAGTTGCCAACTATCAAATCTAGAGAAGGCTTTAATTACCTAGGATGAAGAAAAAGTATATTGTATATTGAAAAAGCAAGCCACTCAAATATGAGGCCACAAGTTTGATCAGTATATAATATAAGGGATGAGAAAATGGCTATGGAGGAGAAAAACATACCTAGACCAACTAGAGCTAGGCATTAGAAGAGATAAGTAGACAATCAAAGGACCCATACAACATAAGTTGTACTATCAAATTAGGAATAAGCATTCTTAATAATAGTAAGATTTGCCCTCAAACACCAAAGAAGCCCATTATAAACCTATTAAGACCACCTTGAGTAGCAAGAAGGACCAAGTTCCCAACAATATCAACCATTCCAAAATCCCCTTCTATCAAAACCTTTAACATGGTAGAGCACCTGAGGAAGTCTATCATGCCCATACCTCTTTGGGATATCATATCTATTCTTGAATAGAAGAAGAACCTAGAAGAGACCCTAAAAAGGCAAAAAGAGATGAGTGTATAAGGAACACTCATCATTCTATATATTTTAGAACCTAGTAGGCTTAAGCCCATGCGATTCTACCTAATATTGATCTATGAAGATCAATTGATACACAACTGCATAGTTGACTTAGGTTCCAACACTTTAGTAATATCAAGAAAGGTGGTATAAGCACTTGGCCTGCCACTAGAACATGTCAATAATAAGGTGGTATAGTTAGATGACACTCCAATGCCAATTTTTGAGCTCATCTAAGGTCTTTGTTTGGCACTCCAAGCATGCACTAATTTGATGGTTCATCAAGACCTAATGATGATTGATCTCCCAACTACATATGGAATATGTCTTTTGAGAGACTTCATCACTAAGATCAGAGGATACTTGTCACTCGATTGGATCCACATGCTACTCCAAACCAGATATGACACCAAGTTAAATTTTTGTTGAAACCCCTTCACATGTACCACATAGAGCAAATCCATTTTAGGAGGGGTGGTATTGAGTGATAACTTGCCCAATTGTAAAACCACCATCATAGTCAGAATTTTGATTAGAAAACCCTCTCTTGCAAAGAGAATTAGAATTCTCTCCAAGGTTCCTTTAGCTTAATTAAAACATGTGCTTGAATGTATATGAAATTTGTGCCAATTTGTGCTTAGAATACCTTAGTGATTTGCAAGTAACTGTTAACAAGGGGCCTGTGGTTAAAGTGATTTGCAATGCTTTATATCAATTAAAGGGCTTGATTTCCCTTATGTGCAGAAATAAATGATGAATGAGTGCTTGAAATTGATCCTAATTCATTTTATCTCTGATTTGTCAAAGTGATTTACCCATGAATCCCTGTGCCAAGACTATTTCCTTTTATCTTAAGTTTAATGTGAAATTGTAGTTAGTACTTGTTGTTAGCATATTCCTTTTATCTCAAATTAAAATGTTGTTATTAGCAAGTGTTGTGGAAAACCACTTCATTTTATCTTTGCCTTAATGTGAAATTGGAGTCAGTAGATCCCTCCCATGAATGCAAATTGATTTTATCTTGGCCCTTAGTTGATAAAAGAAGTGCTGAAAATTTATGAAGTGCTGATTCCTTTTATTCTTAAAAATGTTTAAATGATTATCCAAATGATTAAAAATATGTGTCTTAGAAAATTAATTATTTGGATATTTTATTACTATAAAATCCTGAAATTAACCTTGTGCATGCAGATATGTATTTTATCAGAATCTTGAGTGTTTGATAGAATTTTAAATAAAATAAAATGAAAGGTAAAAATAAATAAAAGCCGGGGTTAGAGGAAGAAAATAGAAAAAATCTGGAATATGAAACACAGTGCTGAAAATGATCAAAGAAAAACTACTGAAAACTAACCCCGCCTATTCTGCAAAAAATGTTAGGTCATGAACATTAAATAAAATTGGGTTAGACTTGCATCCACACAATGTAAATCTAGTTAAGTGCAAGAGTCTAAGAGATAAAACATGTGTTAAAAATATTTAAAATATTGCTACCATATCTATGCATAAAACACCATTGAAATATATCCAACACATGTAGAAAAGATATGCAATAAAGCTTTATTATGTTCAAAATCTCTTTTTGTTCTGCATACGATGTGAGATCAAATTTTGGCAGCATTTTGGACAACCTTCCAATATTTTTTTACGCCTCCTATTTCTAAAAATCCCTCCCTTCTTCATTATTTTCAATGGCTATTTAAAATTTCCAATATTTGGCTATTCGTTTCTTTTTTTCAACTCTTGGCTTTCCATTGTTTTTTTTTTTCTTAAAATTTTCAACATTTGGCTATTCCTTTCTTTTTTCAACTCTTGGCTTTCCAACGTTTTCTTTTCTTCTTAAAATTTCCAACATTTGACTATTTGTTGCTACCACTTTTTTCCTTCTAATTGGCATGATTCATAACATTTTCTCTTCTAATTTGTAACGTTTTATTTTCTTGAGTGCTACCGCTTTTTCCTTGCAATAAAAAACACACAAATTAAACTTTCCAAAACAAAACTATTAATAAAATTAAATTAAAAAAAAACTAAAGATAAAATTAAATTAAACTTTCCCAAAACAAAACCATTAATAAAATAAAATTAAACTTTCCAAAAAACACATTGATGGCTTTATTTTGATATATATATATATATATATATATATATATATATATATATATATATATATATATATATATATATATATATATATATATATATATATATATATATATATATATATATATTCTTTCTTTTTTTCTTTTTTTGTTTGTTTTATTTTTTATTTTATTTTCATGATTATTATTACTTATATTTTTTTTTTATCTTTCCTCCTTTTATTTTTTTATTTTTTTCTTGGCTTAAATTGGATTTAATTAAGTTCAAATGTTTGAATTAACTTAATTCAAAACATTTGAAATTAACAAACAACATTAAACCTAACTAACATTAAACACTCGAAAAGAAATTAAACCTATTAAACCTAACCAAACACTTGACATTTTAAAAGACATTACCCAAAAATAAACCTTGGGATCTATATTGCAAACTCCTGGGTAGGGACCTATCAAAATTATCACTTAAAGAAAACCAAAATTCCCAAAGACAAATTTTAAGTGGGTCCCCAAAATTGAGGTGTGTTGTGAGATAGTCACAACAGGTGGTAAGGAGTAGGACTACCTAGCAGAAGAAGAACTGTTATACTTTATATTTCTCAACCAACCCTCTAACCATGGAAATGGGTTAAGGGGCCACATCACTGTACCAACAATCAAGTTTGAAAGAGGCACGTATACCCAAGTCATCTCAAAAGGAGACCTGAGTGACATGATTAACATATACAAATTGAGAACTAGTAGAGAAGGTAAAAGGAGGGACTTGGTCCATAAGAGTGGGCATGGGATAACAAATCAGAGATCACTCAACCATATAGAATAATCCCTCCCAAAGTTGATGGTAGAAGGCATGAGGGGTAGGATACTTCATGACAATCACTTTGACATAGTGGAACTGTGTCACCTAAAAAATGGATCAACCCTTTTTGCAAGATTTTCGTCCACAAGTATGATCTAAGGTAACACTCACCTAGGGAACTCCAAACCCTAGGTGATGACCTCTTCCCATATATATATATATATATATAAGTTTCTTAGTTTCATGCCATTTCACCCCACAAATTCCAAATTTTGATTTTACACCCAATGGAAAAGTAAAGAAAAGTTTGGGTTCACTCCTTAAATAGGACGATGAGCCTTGAGAGCTACTAAAACTATAGGGAAATTTTCCCTACAATCTTGCTTCACCCCAATATAGACCAGTCAGAAGCAAGACTAGCCAAGGCTTCACAATTAGAAGGTGATTCCCACATCCTATTGGAATTTGATCAAGAGAAGGATATTTAAAGAAGATTGAGTAAACTAAAATCCATGCTGATCATTAGATCTTTCATTTATGGATAGCCCTCCATGACTAACCGTATCAAGCCAACAAAATTACTAAGGCCCATGGACTCCTAATTTTTAATCCAACGACCCATATGGTCATTTTTGAAAAAGGAGGTACTAGCAAAGGAGTAAGGGCTCTGATTGAAGCCAAGGAGATACATGGCAAACAATTGGAAGACTTATAAGAGAAAAGAACTAACACCTAAGGAGAATACTTGCCATTGGTCAGAGGAGTTTCCACCCCATAAAGGGCACATGGTAGTCACATGCCAAACAATGAGTAAGAAAGAGGGAATTTAAGAAGAAATCCATAAATGACCACAAAAATTGACTTTTGTGGCCAAGCCTATCAAAACCAATCACATGCTAGTCATCTCCACCAACCACCATATGCATGATATCACATTGTCCACTTGCACAAATCAAGGTGGCCATGTATCCCACATAAACAAAGAGATGCATTCTAGGAGCATGGTAAAAGAGTTAAGGTGCAACCACCTAAATGCAACAACAAAGAGCCTATTCATCTACACCAATTATCTAAAGGTCTTGAAGCTTTCAACATTTATGGCCATGGATCTAGAGACCTTTATAGAAGTATTCTTGGGCTATCGAGATAAAATATATGTAGAGATATTATACATAGATATTTTCAGGGAAGGCACCCTCCTCTCAACTTATAAATAGGTCCACTTTTATTGTAAAAGATATTGAAAGTTGTTTGCTCATGCCCAACACCTGACCTTGTGATATATTCCTTTCACCCTTATTTCCTATTGTAACAAGGGGATCCCAAGCATTTTCTCATACCTAGGGAGTATCAAATAATTTGTGCCTCATTTCCTTGTAATAATTTTAATAGGTTAATGGAAACCATGACTCATTTTTTGTTCTCATTCTCTTGTTTTGTCTTGATTTCTAGTGGTGTATTTTTTTCGTTGTGTTTACTAGCCATAGGTGAATTTTTTCATGTTCAACTACCAATTTTTGCAATAAAAAATAGGGGGTTCTTTTTAGTTCTTTGGGGCATCACCTCTATAGCTTAAGGATTTAGTTTTTTGCACATTCAATTTATTTTTTATTTACTTTAATTTCAATTCCCTCTTCCTGGGTACCCACACCTTTGCCTCAACTTGTGGAGATCATTGTATGCCAAGGAGTTAAAATACAATAAGGTGCTAACCTTGATTAAAAACCCTAGAGTTTTCCATATAGGCAATCATTCCCATCCATCCCATAATGCTTCCTATTGTTTTTATCTACATAACATGTAGACGCGACACCGTACCCCCCTCTTGGGATGGGGTTTATTCAAAGATGACAACAATAAGACTAATAAAAGAGATAAATTTAAAACAAAGCCAATATCCCCTAGCTATTTGCAGCATTGAAGCATCTTCATCCCAAGAGCCATGGTATCGAGACACCTTCAACTTACTAAAATATGATACATTACCTGAAGGGTTAAACTGATATGAATGCAAATGTTTTTTACAATGAGCTTGTAAGTATGTCATCAGAGGATACATTCTATATCAATGTTTCTTTGATGACATACTACTCATTTGCATAAATTTAGAGTAATCCTAAACAATCATCAAAGAATACCATGATGGATCATGTGGTAGATATTTAGTGGTCTATCTATAGTCAAAAAACTCCTTAGAATGGGTTACTAAGTTCCATATATATAAAAAGATGCTTATGACTATATGAAAAATGTGATAAGTATCGAAAACATGGTAACCTTATTCATGCTCCTTTCCAAGAACTACAACTGATTACATCACCATGGCCTTTTACTATTTGGGGTCTTGATATAATAGGGAAAATTAATCTACAATCATTTTATGAACACAAATTCATTGTCATTGCCACTGAATACTTTACTAAATGGGTCACTGCCATATCATTGTATTCTATCATTGGGAGCCAAATATTAAAATTCATAAATAATTAAATCCTCTATTGCTATGGTATCCATCCATCCTAATTTCCAATAATGGTATGCCATTTAAAAACAAAGAAGTTCAAAAGGTTTATACTTGTTGTGACCACTTCAAAACGACCCCAATATTGGGGACCCATTGAATTTTTGAAGCTTTTGATGCTTGTTTTTAAAGTGTTGACATCATTCAGTTGGTTGTTATTTTTTTTTGCTGATTTTCTTTTGAAAATCTCAAGATATGATAATTGTGATTTTAAATGTTTTAATTTTAAAAAAAATTAATTTTAATATTTAAAATAAATCATTTAAAATCATTAAGTAAAATACTGTAGAGTATAATTTTAATGTTTTAAATCATTAATTTTAAAAGTTTAATTAAAATATTTAAAGTTTATTTTGAATGTTTTTACTTTAAAGTGTATTGTAAATGTTTTAATTAAAATATATAAAGTATATAATTTTAATATTTTAAAACATTAATTTTAAAGTTTAATTAAAATATTTAAAGTTTATTTTGAATATTTTTATTTCAAAGTGTATTGTAAATGTTTTAATTAAAATATTTAAAGTACATAATTTTAATGTTTTAAATCATTCATTTTAAATTTTAATTAAAATATTTAAAGTTCATTTTGAATATTTTTATTTCAAAGTGTATTGTAAATGTTTTAATTAAAATATTTAAAGTACATTATTATAAAAAGTTTTGTGTTGGTTTTGCATGTTTTCAATAGAATATAGAACAAAATGAACGAACAAAGGAGCGGAAAGCAAAGAGAATAATATGGTTATAAAATCTGTTTTAAATTGTAGAACAAAATGAATGAATAAAATGTTAAATTATAAATAGGCCATTGGAAACCAAGAAAAGGGCCAGACAGATTGGAAAGATAATATTGAGAGAGAAGATAATTGGAGAATTGAAGAACATATTTGTTGCATGGAAGGACGTCATCCATTGTTACAGAGTTCAGGTTTTCTAAAGTCTAATGTCTTAATTGATATAATAATCACATTTGACCTTATTGTTTTATTTAATAAAAATTACGCATGCGGATGGTGATTTTACTAGCTTAGATATAAAGGATATATATCTAAAAACGTTGAGAGTTATCAATCTCGAGGCGCCTATCTCATTTCTTGGGGGTGTGATCTCCAAGATAGGCACCTCAGGATTGATAACTCTCGATGTTTTTAGATATATATCCTTTATATCTAAGCTAGTTTAAATATTTTAAATGTTTGCAATGGTTGGTTAGTCGGTTGTTTTAGTTTAAATATTTTAAATGTTTTTGTTAATGTTGGATTTTTAATAATTTTTTTTTTTTTTACGGTGTGACATGTATGACCTCTTTGCCTCCCACCCCTTGTATGCCATTGTAGGAACGCCTCTCGGCGTAATTAAATAATTTAATGTCATTCATTTTATTACCCTAGAAGATTGCATCTATTTTACTATTGATAGTGCGAATGCAGATCACAGTAAAGTAGGTTAAGATTTTTAGGAAATTCTTTTATGGAAATGTAAGGTTGACAAATTTCATTTTAGTAATCTGTTTGTCTGTTCCAAATTTTTGCATATTTTATTTTTGTTTTCCTAATCCTAATATTTTTTATTTTATTTAATTTCATTTCACGTATAAATCAAAACTCTAATTTTTAATATAAAATTTTCAATCTTATATTAGGGTAAATGTTATTTCATTTATTAAACTCTCGGTATTTCATATTCTAAAATCAACATTAGAGTTTAATTAATTAAATGGAAAATCAAAACCCTAAGTTCATGCAAAGTTTCAATTTGATATTAGGGTAAATATTATTTCACTTATTAAACTCTCAAAATTTCATATTCTGAAATAAACATTAGAGTTTAATTAATTATTATTTTTAAATAATTATAAATTTCCAATATTATTTCTTTGAATAATTTAATTTAAATAATTTTCCTAAGGTTTAATTCAAATATTTGCATTTCATAAAGTTTATTGACAATATTTGATTTTTAATCTTACATGTGGGGAATTAATTTCATGAATAATCAATAGCATAACACAATAAAATATTACCAAATAGGACACTTGTTAACAGTTGCTTGCAAATCATTAAGGTATTTGAAGCACTTATTTTGATGCATTTTCATGACATATAAACCCATTAAGTGAAAGGAACCTTGGAGAAATTTATATTTCTTTGCAAGAGAGGGTTTTCTAATCAAAATCTTAACTACGAGTGTGATTTTGCAACTGGGCGAAATTATACCTCAATAGAATTGGCACTAGAAAGAGGGCCTAAAAGGTAATATTTTTAATTTTCAGCATTTGAAGTTGTTCAAATTAGTTATTTATAAAAAAAATTGAAATTTTCTGATTTATGCTACATTAATGTTAATCTATTATAAATTCAAAAATTAGGTTATGATTCAATTTTTGTGAATTTTTCATACATAGCCTTGCATATTAAAACTGGTTCAATGGCAAAAAATGATTTACCCCATTATAAGCATGATGGAACGATTATAGTTGAGGAACATATTCAGGCATATAAAAACATTATGTTTATTATGCATGAAGATGTTATCTGTAGGATGTTTCCATACACATTGAATTAAGTTGCTCATGATTGGTTTATTAATTTACCTACAGGTTCTACCACATCTTGGGATCAACTAGAAGCAACATTTCTAGAACATTTTGGAGAATTGGTTGACACGGATATGATATCAAATCAGTTTTTCTCTATCTGTAAAAAACTTGATGAATCCATGAGTCAATTTAATGATAGGTTTCATAAGTTGTATACTAAAATAGAAATACATTTTATCATTTTAGAAGAATAAGTTATTAAAATATACTTGGAGGCTTTAGACCCTTTTATGGTTAAGTTTCTAGAAAAGCTTCTTAAAGATTTATCCTTGTCTAATGTCTATGGTGGGGCAAAAATTGTAGAGCAATGGTGGATTTCTAAAGGGGTTTATGTGGGTAAGTTATCGTTACTTAATCCTAAGGTTTCAAATAAAATACCACCTATAAGTCATGATACACATTTTTCTTTCATGTTAGATTATTCTTCAGGAGTTATGGATTCCAACCAATGCCAATCATCTAATCTGGCACCATCGAATGAAATTGAATGTCCTAGTTTTTCAACCACTTTCGATATTTTCCAAGAGGAAGTGCAAATTTCAAAGCCAATATTCATCAATGAGGATTGTGGTAACCAAGCTTATCCAAGTGTAGAAATGCATGAGTCTTCAAATATTAGAATTCTAGATCTAACTAGCTTTCAAACATATGATAAAATAGAATCTTCCATAGAGTTGAATGAAAAAATTAAAGCTCTAGAATTGAAAGGTTCTAGAGATAATTTTATTATGACTGATCATAAAATTTTATTGCATGAGGAAGATGAATTTTTTATTGAAGATAATTTTTTTGAAAGTGATGAAAGTGAATTTGAAAAACATTAGATTGCTGAATTTATAGAGTGTGAAGAAGTGGTTGAGCATCATTCCCTAATTTTAGAAGATGATTATTGTTGGTAGAATAAATGGGAGGATTTTGCCTCTCTTTCTAATAAAGTACTCACTTCACCTAAAATGCAGGACAAGTTGCAAAGGTTAGTTCTACAACTTAAAAGAAACATTGATCAAGTACAGGGACAAATGCACCAAGATGCATATCTTGATAAGTTTATAAATCATCTTCATGGAATAAATATTGAAGATACTAAAAGTGATATTATTTTAGATAGTGGAAGGTTTCTAGAGTGGACTAGTTTTGAAACATATGACAAATCAGGACCTTCCATAAATTTAGATGAATTTGTTGAAAATTATGATAAAAACCTTCAGTATCCTCAAAATAATGATCAAGAAGAAATAAAGGAAGAGATACAATATCATAAAGTATTTTAGAAATATGATTATTATAATGGTTAGGGAAGATATGAGGAATTATTTGTTTCTCACTATCCTATTGATGAATTTTCCATTTCACTTGATATGCAAGATGTTGAAACCTCTATCTTGCGTGAAGATCTGGAAATTTCTATCCAACTAGAAAATGACGTGTCAATTTCAAAAATAGAGAAGGTTCCAAGATTTTATCATTTTGAACATGAGTTTGTGGAACATCTTGTTGAAATAGAAAAAGAAAAATAGTAAATTTTTCTTATGATTCATCTATTTTAGATGAAGAAGAGGTAAAAACTTTTCTTTCATTCTCGAGTACTAAATATTTGAGTGAAAATTTTCATGATTGTATTGAATATTTAAATGAAGAAAATTCATGTGTGGCTAAAAAAATTAAAATCTTCTATTCATACTAAAAAAACTATTGTTGTGTTTGATCAACAAGATTTATGGTTTGAAAAAAATGAACATATTCTTGATTGGATGCCTAATTTTGGTGTTTTTTTGAAAAACATGTCATGGATCAAAGTAAGGGGTAACGAGATGATGATGATGATATAGACCATGAAGAGAAAGAAAATACTACAATGGCTCATCAAGTAGTGGTAAATGAAAGTGTACAAAAGGTAGAATCTTATCCATTATGTCTAAACATTCAAGAATTAGGTAAAATTTTGCATAATCATTTATTGGATTTTGATGTTATTTATGATGAGATGCCATTGGAGGTTGATGAAGAAATAGAGTGGATTTCTATTCCCACTACAAATAATATTGCATTGCTAAATGAAAAAGAAGATATGCTTGAATCATTGAACCAAGTTCATCAACAACTAACAATTCAATCTAGGATACAAAACTATAATGATTCTTATTTTGTAAATATCCTAGATTCTTGTAAATTATTGCATGAGTATGATTGGCCTAAAGATATAGATGATGACTTTATTTTAAAATTTTTAGAAGTAGCTTCTTATTTGAAAGAAGACCTATATGCTCATGAAAATGAAAACTCAAGTCAAAGTTTAGATTTGAAAGTTACATCTTATTGAATAAGCAAAAGATAGTTGAAAATTATGTATTCAATTGTAAATTTAATGAATTAAATCCTCAACATGGAATTGCTTATAAAATTGATTCAAATTGGTGGAATGAGAAAGGTAAAATAAAATTTGTTATATGGTTTGGCCTAATCTTCTTTTGGTTGGAGTTATATAAGATTTGGCATGCATATAACAATATATGTCTTTTACAGTGTGTTAATCATGTGTGGGATCTAAGAAACTGATAGCATAAATCTGGCATCGTCTTGTATATAATGTATATTTTTAGATTT
Source organism: Wollemia nobilis (assembly GCA_028583015.1). NCBI lineage: Eukaryota > Viridiplantae > Streptophyta > Pinopsida > Araucariales > Araucariaceae > Wollemia > Wollemia nobilis. The sequence continues at coordinate 4,780,046 of JAQPPZ010016858.1, read as the reverse complement.
TTGTGTTTTTGTTTTATTTTGTACATAATTTGTTGTTTCGTGAAATTTTGTTATTTGCTTTTGTTGATGTTTATGGTTTTTGGTGAAATTTTGATGTGTTTCCATTTTTGGTTTGCAATAAATTGACTTATGCCAAATTTTGGATTTCAATTTAGGTTATCATTTTGTTGTTTAAAGTTTTGTTTTTTTTTTTGTGTTGTTTCTTAATTGAGGTAGTTGTCATATGGACACTAAACATTTGATGATCTTATTTGGTATTTGTTACTGGGTCATTGTTGGTCACAAATCTGCCACAGGAAAGGATTTGTATGTATATGCGCCCTAGACTTGGCCAACATTGAAAGGTCGAGAGAAAGGGAAGTCTCTCGGGCCAATCTCCAGAGAGGGCTGGCTCCCAAACTAATCTAAACTGGTTTTGAAGATAAGGATGCAGGAAAGAAATGGGAAATAATAGAAAGAAAGGGAAATAACAAGAAAGAGATGGAAATATGGCCATAGGCCGAAGTTGATGATTTGGGGCAGACTAACAACAAGAATTCCACCAAGTTTTATGACAACATCTAATAAAGGGAAAGCAACAGAACTGAACTCACACCTTTGTAGAGATAACCTTCAGATCGCATTTCAAACTATACTCACTAACCAACAACGTTCGAATTCAGAATGCAGAATTCAAGACTTAACAACAAGAACATGAGCATAAATAGAAATGACTTTAAAACAAAAGGAAACCACACATAGAAGAATGCTTGCAAATCTCAGAAGTCGAGTCTCTTCTATTGATGTAGAGAACTTAGAGAGTTTTCTTGCAAAATGTCTAACCTTCTTTGCTTTAGATATACATGAATATTTATAGAGGTCTTCCATCTCTCTTTTGCATCACATCATTTAAAACATACAACAAATTTCGAAGAGGTGATCCGCAAAATGTGCACTTGAAAGGAGAAAAAATCCCCCTTAATCTGCCTTGGAGAAATCACACATTAAATGACCATTATCAGGGCAAGCCAAAAATTGTCAGGAGATCACGAACAGAACTTTTAATGCTGGAGGCCTCTTCAATTTTGGTGGCATCAAAACTGCCTCAGGTTCTTCTATCTCACGCACATCGGTAATCAACAACATTTAATCTTGGAGACTTCTTGACCACGATCTCACAATCCATTGGAGAGCCTTTACTTGATCCTTATCTTCTCTTCATGTTCTCCTATGCAATCCTGAAGAAAAATGCAAATAGAACTATATCAGACCTTTGTTATTACCTTGGTCATGAAAATGTGACAGGTCCTAAAAATGCGACATGTCATGATATCGCGACATCTTCTCTTAGTCTAGCTTTATCTTCAAGACATGTCACGAAATCGTGACATTTTCCTTCGTTTGGGCTTTTTTCTTCAACATGTCATGAAATCGTGACATTTTCTCTTCACCTGCCTCCTTCGCTACTCCAAGTCACGAAAACTTCACCATGTCACGAAATCGTGACATCTTCTTCCTTATATGTCCTTTTCATCTGTATACTCGTAAAACTACAACATGTCGTGAAACACCAACATGTCATGACATCTTTCTCTTCCGTGGCCTTCATCTTCCTGCAAGGAGCGAAAATGGGACATGTCATGAAATCGTGATAGTCCATACTTAGCATTGTCTTTCAAGCTCCTTCATCATGAAAACGTGACATGTCGTGATATCGTGACAATTTTTGTTTGCCTTGTACTTGTCAACTTTCATTTCATGAAAATGCGACAAGTCGTGAAAATGTGACATGTCACGAAATCATGATGTTTTCTCCGTTTGGCTATTTCATCTACAACAAGGCGTGAAAATGGAACAAGTCACGAAATCGTGACATGTTTCGCCATTCAGCCTTATCTCCACAATATGTCGTGAAATCATGATATTTTTTGTCTCCTTGCACTTTGCTACTACATCATCACGAAAATAAGACATGTCATGAAATCATGACATTCCGTACAATTTGGCCCTTCCACCCCAATATGTCATGAAATCGTGACACTTTCCTGCCTTTGCCTTCGTTCTCGCTTCCTGTCGTGATATCATGACATATTTCTCTTGGCTGACTTCATCTTCAAAAATTTTGCGATATCGTGACATCTTTCTTGCCTTGTGTTTTTCTTTCAATCCTTCCGCGATAACGTGACATGTCGCGATATCATGATAGTCTGTACCGTTTGCGCCTTCCTTATTTTTTTGTCGTGATATCGTGACATTTTTCATTGACATTGCCCTTTGCTGCTTTATGTCGTGATATCACGACATTTTCTATTGTTCTGCTCTGTGGCCACCGCAAGTCATGAAAATGCGACATGTCACGATATTGCGACAACTTTCATTTGAATGCTCCCAAACCGCAACAAGTCGTGAAACACCAACATGTCGCGATATCACGACAATTTGGCTTCTCTACTTTCATTGACTGTTTTGACCATGAAAACATGACAGGTCATGAAAATGTGACATGTCGCGATATCGTGACACTTTCTTGACTTAGCTCTTTTCTGCATTTGGCACCGCAAAACTACGATAGGTCACGATATCATGACATGTCGTGATATCATGATAGTTTCACTTTTGCACAAACTTGGTTATTTTGCATGAACAACAACAAAAACAATGTGGCAAAAATGCCAACATTCTTAGTGGCTCATGGGGTATACAGTTCTATTGTATGCACGAACCTCAGGCCTTTATCCATTGGGCAATAGAGTCAAGCAACTGGAGGAGCAGAAAGAACTGGTGCTGGTTGATGTTGGACGTCTCTGTAGGCTGCTGCAACAAGCTCTTGCTGGTTCTCGGCTCTAAAAATAGGACCTTCAATAGAAAATTGTGGAAGAGCAGAACTTCCCTTATTCTTGAGAACTACTGCATAAAAAGAAACACACACAAACTAAACAAAAACTATACCTAAGCTCCTAAGCAACACTTAGTGCCCTCGGAACTTTATTTACTAGCCGGGCTATTTATAATATGTACACAAAATTTTGCGACATGATTGGCATGCCGCCACCACAAACCCAGCTTCAGGTGTCTATCCGATGAACCTGTAGTGTCCAGACCAGATCTGATTGTACTTCAGTTGATCTTTGAAGTCCGGTTGACCTCTTCCCAAAGTTCTCCATGGTGCGAATAGGGCACAATGTGGCAGGTTATCATGCATGTCGGTACCCATACAGTTGATGAATAATGTAGCAAAGAGATTTGCCATATGGAGGGCTCCTTGGGGTACCAGTTGCAGTAATGGTCGAAGCCAATACCACCATTTGGAAGAGTCCACTGGCTGTGGACCGAGTACATGTTCCTCCAACCCCTTGATGTGATAACAAGAATTGTCCAATGACAGTCCTTTCTCCAAGATCTCTTTAGGCTCAGCCTCTTGATGAGACATGTTATTGGGTTTTGGTTGAGCACTTGCATGTTATACCCTAGGACACAAAAAGGGTGCAAAAATATGCCCTCCTTGCTCTCAGGTTCTGCCACTTGAGCTGGTTCTTCTTCTCCTTCGCTCATCTCCTCTTGATCCATTTCCTGATAGAAACTACAAGCAACCATATTATCTATTGCCGAGACAAGGCTTGCCGATTCCCATCGTGGGACTTGGATGAAAGCTGCCTGTTGAGCTCCACACAGCTGCATCTCAGGTCTCTACTCAGTATGAGGAATCTTCCATGGTGAATACTATGCAGGAGAGACAGGAGCGGCAACTACCGGGGAAAGTGATGGAGTTTCTCCCCACTGCCACTTTCTTGATAGGAGCAAAAGCTATTTCGCTCGCACTGCTTCTTCAAATATTTGAGGGAACCTTCATTCACCTGATTGCAGCAAGAGGAGGCTTATGTCTGGGTGAAAGGCATGAACATAGAAGAGGTGGGCTTGGGTAGGTTTCGATTGGATCTCCATTGGAACTCTCTTCCAACTTCTGTAGAATCAAACATTGAAATCTGTGATGTTCTCCAGAGGTGCTCTCGTGATGGTGGAGAAGTGCATTAAGAGCTAGAAGGGATCTTGAGAACCATCGAATGTGCTGATTAGTGCTCCCGCTAAGTCATCCCATGAATAGATGCTTTTTCACCCAAGAAAGTATATACCATTGCAATGCCCTTCCTTCCAAAGACTGAACCAAAGTCTGATCATGACATCTTCATGGATTATGGCATGGAGGATCGACAAAGCAGCAACATCTTCAATATGCTCTTGGGCCATTCCCTTAGTACCATTGTATTTCATCAGTGCCTTCAAGGCGCTTTTGGGAATCTCATGCAAACTTTGGAGATTCAAGGGGCCAGGATCATTCCAGCTAGGACAGCGTACACTCTCCATTATAGCAGTGGTCTCTAGGGATCACGGTTCCTACCACTAAGTCAGAGTCACCAGGTGCACATTCTTTTCTTTGCTTGTGAGGTCAAGGCTGCTCACCAAACCTTGATTCCTCCGGGGTATCTTCTTTTAGATTCAAAATGCATCTACGATCAAGAAATTTAGATCTTTAGCTCAGCAGAGTCGCCAGATGAACTTACAATCTCTGCTATGAGGTCAAGACAGTTCATCAAAATCTTGATTCCTTCGGGTATCAAAAAATGAGACTTGTGAGTCCCATCGGGCGTGCCAAAAATTGTTGGTCACAAATATACCATAGGAAAGGATTTGTATGTATATGCACCCTAGACTTGGCCAACATTGAAAGGTCGAGAGAAAGGGAAGTCTCTCGGGCCAATCTCCAGAGAGGGCTGGCTCCCAAACTAATCTAAACTAGTTTTGAAGATAAGGATGCAGGAAAGAAATGGGAAATAACAGAAAGAAAGGGAAATAACAAGAAAGAGATGGAAATATGGCCATAGGCCGAAGTTGATGATTTGGGGCAGACTAACAACAAGAATTCCACCAAGTTTTATGACAACATCTAATAAAGGGAAAGCAACAGAACCGAACTCACACCTTTGTAGAGATAACCTTCAGATCGCATTTCAAACTCTACTCACTAACCAGCAACGTTCAAATTTAGAATGCAGAATTCAAGACTTAACAGCAAGAACATGAGCATAAACAAAAATGACTTTAAAACAGAAGGAAATCACACATAGAAGAATGCTTGCAAATCTCAGAAGTCGAGTCTCTTCTATTGATGTAGAGAACTTAGAGAGTTTTCTTGCAAAATGTCTAACCTTATTTGCTTTAGATATACATGAATATTTATAGAGGTCTTCCCTCTCTCTTTTGCATCACATCATTTAAAACATACAACAAATTTCGAAGAGGTGATCCGCAAAATGTGCACTTGAAAGGAGAAACAATCCCCCTTAATATGCCTTGGAGAAATCACACATTAAATGACCATTATCAGGGCAAGCCAAAAATTGTTAGGAGATCATGAACAAAACTTTTAATGCTAGAGGCCTCTTCAATTTTGGTGGCATCAAAACTACCTCAGGTTCTTCTATCTCATGCACATCAGTAATCAACAACATTTAATCTTGGAGACTCCTTGACCATGATCTCAAAATCCATTGGAGAGCCTTTACTTGATCCTTATCTTCTCTTCATGTTCTCCTATGCAATCTTGAAGAAAAATGCAAATAGAACTGTATCAGACCTTTGTTATTACCTTGGTCATGAAAATGTGACAGGTCGTAAAAATGCGACATGTCATGATATCGCGACATCTTCTCTTAGTCTAGCTTTATCTTCAAGACATGTCATGAAATCGTGACATTTTCCTTCGTTTGGGTTTTTTTCCTCAACATGTCATGAAATCGTGACATTTTCTCTTTGCCTGCCTCCTTCGCTACTCCAAGTCATGAAAACTTCACCATGTCACGAAATCGTGACATCTTCTTCCTTATATGTCTTTTTCATCTGTATACTCGCAAAACTACATGTCGTGAAACACCAACATGTCATGATATCTTTCTATTCCGTGGCCTTCATATTCCTGCAAGGAGCGAAAATAGGACATGTGAAATTATGACAGTCCATACTTAGCATTGTATTTCAAGCTCCCTCATCATGAAAACGCGACATGTCGTGATATCGTGACAATTTTTGTTTGCCTTGTACTTGTCAACTTTCGTTTCATGAAAATGCGATAGGTCATGAAAATGCGACATGTCACGAAATCATGATGTTTTCTCCGTTTGGCTATTTCATCTACAACAAGGCGTGAAAATGGAACAAGTCACGAAATCGTGACATGTTTCGCCATTCGGCCTTATCTCCACAATATGTCGTGAAATCATGACATTTTTCGTCTCCTTGCACTTTGCTGCTACATCATCACGAAAACAAGACATGTCGTGAAATCATGACATTCCATACAATTTGGCCCTCCTTGCTTTTTTCTCATGAAAACATGACATGTCGCGAAATCATGATGTTTCTTTGCACTTGGTCCTTCCACCCCAATATGTCATGAAATCGTGACACTTTCCTGCCTTTGCCTTCGTTCTCGCTTCCTGTCGTGATATCATGACATATTTCTCTTGGCTGACTTCATCTTCAAAAATTTTGCGATATCATGACATCTTTCTTGCCTTGTGTTTTTCTTTCAGTCCTTCCACGATAACGTGACATGTCGCGATATCGCGATAGTCCGTACCGTTTGCGCCTTCCTCATTTTTTTGTCGTGATATCGTGACATTTTTCATTGACATTGCCCTTTGCTGCTTTATGTCGTGATATCACGACATTTTCTATTGTTCTGCTCTGTGGCCACCGCAAGTCATGAAAATGTGACATGTCACGATATCGCGACAACTTTCATTTGAATGCTCCCAAACCGCAACAAGTCGCGAAACACCAACATGTCATGATATCGCGACAATTTGGCTTCTCTACTTTCGTTGACTGTTTTGACCATGAAAACATGACAGGTCATGAAAATATGACATGTCACGATATCGCGACACTTTCTTGACTTAGCTCTTTTTTGCATTTGGCACCGCAAAACTACGATAGGTCACGATATCGTGACATGTCGTGATATCGTGACAGTTTCACTTTTGCACAAACTTGGTTATTTTGCATGAACAACAACAAAAATCAATGTGGCAAAAATGCCAATATTCTTAGCGGCTCAGGGGGTATACAGTTCTATTGTATGCACGAACCTCAGGCCTTTATCCATTGGGCAATAGAGTCAAGAAACTGGAGGAGCAAAAAGAACTGGTGTTGGTTGATGTTGGACATCTCTGTAGGCTACTGCAACAAGCTCTTGTTGGTACTCGGATCTAAAAAATAGGACCTTCAATAGAAAATTGTGGAAGAACAGAACTTCCTTTATTTCTTGAGAACTACTGCATAAAAAGAAACACACAAACTAAATAAAAACTGTACCTAAGCTCCTAAGCAACACTTAGTGCCCTCGGCACTTTATTTACTAGCCGGGCTATTTACAATATGTACACAAAATTTTGTGACATGATTGGCATGCCGCCACCACAAACCCAGCTTCAGGTGTCTATCCGGTGAACCTGTAGTGTCCAGACCAGATCTGATTGTACTTTAGTTGATCTTTGAAGTCCGGTTGACCTCTTCCCAAAGTTCTCCATGGTGTGAACAGGGCACAATGTGGCAGGTTATCATGCATGTCGGTACCCATACAATTGATTAATAATGTAGCAAAGGGATTTGCCATATGGATGGCCCCTTGGGGTACCAGTTGCAGTAATGGCCAAAGCCAATACCACCATTTGGAAGAGTCTACTGGATGTGGACCGAGCACATGTTCCTCCAACCCCTTGATGTGATAACAAGAATTGTCCAGCGACAGTCCTTTCTCCAAGATCTCTTCAGGCTCAGCCTCTTGATGAGACATGTTATTGGGTTCTGGTTGAGCACTTGCATGTTATACCCTAGGACACAAAAAGGGTGCAAAAATATGCCCTCCTTGCTCTCAGGTTCTGCCACTTGAGCCTGTTCTTCTTCTCCTTCGCTCATCTCCTCTTGATCCATTTCCTGATAGAAACTACAAGCAACCATATTATCTATTGCCGGGACAAGGCTTGCCGATTCCCATCGTGGGACTTGGATGAAAGTTGCCTGTTGAGCTCCACACAACTGCATCTCAGGTCTCTACTCAGTATGAGGAATCTTCCATGGTGAATACTACGCAGGAGAGACAGGAGCGGCGACTACCGGGGAAAGTGATGGAGTTTCTCCCCACTACCACTTTCTTGATAGGAGCAAAAGTTGTTCCGCTCGCACTGCTTCTTCAAATATTTGAGGGAACCTTCATTCACCTGATTACAGCAAGAGGAGGCTTATGTCCGGGTGAAAGGCATGAACATAGAAGAGGTGGGCTTGGGTGGGTGTCGATTGGATCTCCCCTGGAACTCTCTTCCAACTTCTGCAGAATCAAACATTGAAGTCTGTGATGTTCTCCAGAGGTGCTCTCGTGATGGTGGAGAAGTGCATTAAGAGCTAGAAGGGATCTTGAGAACCATTGAATGTGCTGATTAGTGCTCCCGCTAAGTCATCCCATGAACAGATGCTTTTTCACCCAAGCAGTCTATACCATTGCAACGCCCTTCCTTCCAAAGACTGAACCAGAAGTCTGCTCATGACATCTTCATGGATTATGGCATGGAGGACCGATAAAGCAGCAACATCTTCAATATGATCTTGGGCCATTCCCTTAGTACCATTGTATTTCATCAGTGCCTTTAAGGTGCTTTTGGGAATCTCTTGCAAACTTTGGAGATTCAGAGGGCCAGGATCATTCCAGCTAGGACAGCGTACACTCTCCATTATAGCAATGGTCTCTAGGGATCATGGTTCCTACCACTAAGTCGGAGTCGCCAGGTGCACATTCTTTTCTTCTCTTGTGAGGTCAAGGCTGCTCACCAAACCTTGATTCCTCCGGGGTATCTTCTTTTAGATTCAAAAGGCATCTACGATCAAGAAATTTAGATCTTTAGCTCAGCAGAGTCGCCAGATGAACTTACAATCTCCGCTATGAGGTCAAGACAGTTCATCAAAATCTTGATTCCTTCGGGTATCAAAAAATGAGACTTGTGAGTCCCATCGGGCATGCCAAAAATTGTTGGTCACAAATCTACCACAGGAAAGGATTTGTATGTATATGCGCCCTAGACTTGGCCAACATTGAAAGGCCGAGAGAAAGGGAAGTCTCTCGGGCCAATCTCTAGAGAGGGTTGGCTCCCAAACTAATCTAAACTGGTTTTGAAGATAAAGATGCAGGAAAGAAATGGAAAATAATAGAAAGAAAGGGAAATAACAAGAAAGAGATGGAAATATGGCCACAGGTCGAAGGTGATTATTTGGGGCAGACTAACAGCAAGAATTCCATCAAGTTTTATGACAACATATTATAAAGGGAAAGCAATAGAACTGAACTCACACCTTTGTAGAGATAACCTTCAGATCACATTTCAAACTCTACTCACTAACCAACAACGTTCGAATTCAGAATGCAGAATTCAAGACTTAACAACAAGAACATGAGCATAAACAGAAATGACTTTAAAATAGAAGGAAACCACACATAGAAGAATGCTTGCAAATCTTAGAAGTCGAGTCTCTTCTATTGATGCAGAGAACTTAGAGAGTTTTCTTGCAAAATGTCTAACCTTATTTGCTTTAGATATACATGAATATTTATAGAGGTCTTCCCTCTATCTTTTGCATCACATCATTTAAAACATACAACAAATTTTGAAGAGGTGATCCGCAAAATGTGCACTTGAAAGGAGAAAAAATCCTCCTTAATCTGCCTTGGAGAAATCACACATTAAATAACCATTATTAGGGCAAGCCAAAAATTGTCAGGAGATCATGAACAAAACTTTTAATGCTGGAGGCCTCTTCAATTTTGGTGGCATCAAAACTGCCTCAGGTTCTTCTATCTCACGCACATCGATAATCAGCAACATTTAATCTTGGAGACTTCTTGACCATGATCTCACAATCCGTTGGAGAGCCTTTACTTGATCCTTATCTTCTCTTCACGTTCTCCTATGCAATCCTAAAGGAAAATGCAAACAAAACTATATCGGGCCTTTGTTATTACCTTGGTCGCAAAAATGTAACAGGTTATGAAAATGCGACATGTCGCAATATCACGACATCTTCTCTTAGTCTAGCTTTGTCTTCAATACATGTCTTGAAATCATGACATTTTCCTTCATTTGGGATTTTTTCCTCAACATGTCATGAAATCATGATATTTTCTCTTCGCCTGCCTCCTTCGCTACTCCAAGTCACGAAAACTTCACCATGTCGTGAAATCGTGACATCTTCTTCCTTCTGTCTTTTTCATTTGTATACTTGCAAAACTACATGTCATGAAACACCAACATGTCACGATATCTTTTTGTTCTATGTCCTTCATCTTCCTACAAGGAGTGAAAATAGGACATGTCGCGAAATCGTAACAGTATGTACTTAGCATTGTCTTTCAAGATCCCTCATCGTGAAAACGCGACATGTTGCAATATCACGACAATTTTTGTTTGCCTTGTACTTGTCAACTTTCGTTTCGCAAAAATGCGACAGGTCACGAAAATGCGACATGTCACGAAATCACGATGTTTTCTTCGTTTAGCTCTTTCATCTGCAACAAGGCACAAAAATGGAACAAGTCACAAAATTGTGACATGTTTTGCCATTCGGCCTTATCTCCACAATATGTCACGAAATTGTGACATTTTCCATCTCCTTGCACTTTGCAGCTACATCATCGCGAAAACAAGACATGTCACGAAATCGCGGCATTCCATACAATTTGGCCCTTCCACCCCAATATGTCATGAAATCACGACACTTTCCTGCCTTTGCCTTTGTTCTCGCTTCCTGTCGCGATATCACATCTTTCTCTTGCCTGACTTCATCTTCAAAAATTTTGCGATATCGCAACATCTTTCTTGCCTTGTGTTTTTCTTTCAATCCTTTCACGATAACGCGACATGTTGCGATATCGTGATAGTCCGTACCGTTTGCGCCTTCCTCATTTTTTTGTCGCGATATTGTGACATTTTTCATTTACATTGCCCTTTGGTGCTTTATGTCGTGATATTGCGACATTTTCTATTGTTCTGCTTTGTGGCCATCGCAAGTCACAAAAATGCGTCATGTCACGATATCGTGACAAATTTCATTTGAATGCTCCCAAATCGCAACAAGTCGTGAAACACCAACATGTCGTGATATCACGACAATTTGGCTTCTCTACTTTCGTTGATTGTTTTGACCATGAAAACGTGATAGATCACGAAAATGCGACATGTCACAATATCACGACACTTTCTTGACTTAGCTCTTTTCTGCATTTGGCGCCGCAAAACTGCGACAGGTCGCGATATTGTGACATGTCACGATATCGCGACAGTTTCACTTTTGCACAAACTTGGTTATTTTGCATGAACAACAACAACAAAAATCAATGTGGCAAAAATGCCAACAGTCATTCAAGATAAAATTGCTTATTTTGAAAGTATGCAAAAATTTAAGAAAAAGAAAGTGATATGTTTAGTGTATATCTTTATGAATTTGGACTAAGATAGTAAAATTTGGAGCACTAAAATCATTTTGCAAAAGCTCCACAAATACTGCAACACATTAAAAGAACATTCCTTGAAATATTGAAGGATGAAGTTATTAGTTTTGCAGGTGAAGGTGAAAATCCAATGAACTCAATTTTTAGCCTTACTTGATCTCTAACCCAAGTGGCAGGTGAATTTTGTAAAAATGATATAAATCTTGAATAAAACGTAAGCAAAGAAAATACAATGGATAGTAAATTCAAATCAGTCACTATAGTATAGATAACCTTCATTGGGGCTATAGACGCTTGACTGGCAGTGGAGCTAGGTCTAAATTGAAATAAAGAAAAATATAGAATACAAATTCACCTAATATTTAGGAGATTTAGATAGTCTCTACCGGGGCTATAAATGTCTGGCCGATAGCAGAGCAATATCTTGAAGAGAGCAATGCAGAAGTGCACTTAAAAGAGCAAATTTTTATAGTCTGATTGCAAAATTGATAATATAAATCTGGATAGTATCAAGAAAATAAATGAACCACAGAGCACACACTGAGCAAAGACAATTTTTTTAGTTGTTTTAGATTGATGTTGTCTGTTCACATTCTTTGGATATTATTGATGCTCATTTTTCTAATATTTGGGTTTTGTTGATTTTAGAATTGGGTTCTTAAGTCCGAAATGTTCAAGAACATTTCCTAACAGAGTCACCATTTGTTGTGACCACTTCACAATGACCCCAATATTGAGGACCCATTGAATTTTTCAAGCTTTTGATGTTTGTTTTTGAAGTGTTGACATCATTCAATTGGTTGTTATTTTATTTTGTTGATCTTCTTTTGAAAATATCAAGATTTGATAATTGTGATTTTAAATGTTTTAATTTTTAAAATTTTTAAATTTTAATGTTTAAAATAAATAATTTAAAATCATTAAATAAAATACTTGAGTATAATTTTAATGTTTTAAATCATTCATTTTAAAGTTTAATTTAAATATTTAAAGTTCATTTTGAATATTTTTATTTCAAAGTGTTTTGTAAATGTTTTAATTAAAATATTTAAAGTATATAATTTTACTGTTTTAAAACAATCATTTTAAAGTTTAATTAAAATATTTAAAGTTCAATTTTGAATGTTTTTATTTCAAAATGTATTGTAAATGTTTTAATTAAAATATTTAAATTACACAATTTTAATGTTTTAAAATATTGTAAATGTTTTAATTAAAATATTTTAATTAAAATATCAATCACATTTGACCTTATTGTTTTATTTAATAAAAATTGCACATGCAGATGGTGATTTTATTAAATAATTTAATATGTCATTCATTTCATTACCCTAGAAGATTGCATCTATTTTACTATTGATAGTGCGATTGCAGATCACAGTAGATAGGTTAAGATTTTCAAGAAATTCTTTTCTATAAATGCAAGGATGACAAATTTCATTTTAGTAATCTGTCTATCCATTCCAATTTTATGCACATTTTATTTTTATTTTCCTAACCCTAATATTTTTCATTTTATTTTTATTTTCCTAACCCTAATATTTTTCATTTTATTTAATTTCATTTCATGTATAAATTAAAACCCTAATTTTTAATATAAAGTTTTCAATCTTATATTAGGGTAAATGTTATTTCATTTATTAAACTCTCGGTATTTCATATTCTAAAATCAACATTAGAGTTTAATTAATTAAATGGAAAAATCAAAACCCTAAGTTCATGCAAAGTTTCAATTTGATATTAGGGTAAATGTTATTTCATTTATTAAACTCTTGGTATTTCATATTCTAAAATCAACATTAGAGTTTAATTAATTAAATGGAAAATCAAAACCCTATGCCTTGGTTTATGATACCAAAACAATGTTCTAGAATTTTAGCTCCTCTCTTGCTTCCTTTGTTGTCTTCTTTGCTTGAATTTGGATGAGTATATTCAACTTGATCAGGTTCTTTGTATTTTAATTCACCTTGCACTGTATATCTCCTTGATCGAGTTTCTTTTCTCTTTTTGTGTTAATCTTGTCTTTGGATCCAATTTTTGCACTTTCATAAGAGGTTGTACTATCACCTGATTCTTATAAGATGATATTGTCTTTGCCTTTGTAATTCTAATCATAATTATTCTTCAGTATAGAATCCTCTATATCACTGCTTAAAGCATCATCATAATATTTTGAATTAGTAGAACTTGAAGTATCAATACTACATGATGATTGAAATATTTTTTTTTGGTAAGTAGATATTTTATATACAAAATGGGTTTTTTAAGAGGATCCCAAAACCTTATAACATGAGAGGCCACAACCATTAGTAAAAAAAGGAGCCCCTTGGGCTAGTATAGTAGAAACCATAGTAAACCTTACCAAAAAAAATATAGTAATGCCGAGGAGGGCTACATCATAAACCTCAAACTAGAGGTAAAAAATGCTGAAAAAATAACAAAAAGAAACAGATGCATCCATTCTAAAAACCTAAATATCCTCTCCCCACTCCCCGTGCCCGTCCACCCAAGCCCGATCCTCTCTTCTTGCTTATGTGGAATCATTAGTGATATCCTGGCTGGAGACCTTCTCCATGTTTACCGAAAACAACTACCGCCACACCACGAGACATGTGGACAGTAATCCATTATTTGCCAAGTGGTCTGCTAAACCATTGCCCTCCCTATAGGTGTGCTTGAATTGGACCAGGTTCCTCTAGAGGAGGAGGTTCCTAGCCTCAAAAATAACATTGAAAACCTTCCATGTCAGATCCTGGGAATTCATCATGTAGTTAATGATGTTCAGTGAGTCCCCTTAACCTACCAAGGGTTAGGGATCCTTAAAAATGAGCTTGAGTCCTCTCAGAAGTACTCTAGCCTCTGCAACATGATTGGTTTGAAACCCCAAATTTTCAAAGAAAGCTAGGATGAGCTGTCTATTATGATCTCTAACTGATCCACCCACAGTGGCCGCCCCTAGGTTGTCCCGAGAGGCCCCATAAAAATTTAACTTCAACCATCCTTGAGGAGGCCTAACCCACCTTACGTCCTTTTTGGATAACCACAGATCCTCTTGGTCCTTGATCTCCCATGATAACTTCAAGGATTTGAACAAACCCTCTTCAAACACATGCTTGGGCCATGGGCTGGTGATAAGCTTGGAGTTCTCAATGGCAAAGGTGATGGCCCTATGAGCGACTGAGGGAGGATCCCTGGGAGGATTACCAAAGACATGACCATTGTGTTCCAACCATATCTACCACAAAAAATTGTGGAAGCAAGCATTCCACAGGAAATAGAGCTTAGGATTTTTAAAAGGATTGGGCCATTGGAAGAAAGCTCCCTTAATGGTCTTGGGGGGAATCCATTGGATCTAAAATGTAGATAGGATGGAGCCAAGGACTGACCCAGTGAAAATGTAGTGTAGGAATAGGTGGTCAAATGAATCACAGGTAAAATCACACAAATAGCACCTATTGGGAATAACAAACCCCATCTTGTGAAGATTGTCAATTGTGAGAGCTTTATTCTAAAAGGCAATCCATGAGAAGAAATTTACCTTTGGTATCAAACATTTCCTCTAGACCATGTTGCAAGGAAAGTCTGATTTCAACCCTTTGCATTGGAATTCATAGGAAGATTTGACAGAGAATCCACCATCATTAGTCCTCCAAATCATTTGATTCGGACCTCTGCTGATGGGTATGATGATGTCCTTAAGGATGGAGGAAAAAAATTTGGCCTCAGTCTCTAGCCCCTCTATATCAATGACTTTCCACTGTAGGGAGCCATTTCTCCATTCAATGAAATTGGCCACCCTCTGCCCAAAGTTGTTATCAAGAAAAGTTTTAAGGTGAACCAACCCGGTCTGCTCAGAGAGAGGGTCCTCTAGGGCCCACCTATCCTTCCAAAAATCTATTCTCCAACCATCCCCAAGCATCCACCTGATGCCGTCTTGGATCAGCTACCTGGATTGGACAATGGATTTCCAGTAAGCCGACCCCCCAGTGGGAATCCCATCCTCAAGAAAGGAAGTTTTAGTGAGGTATTTCCTCCTAACAATTCTAATCCATTCTGCCAGTTTATCTACCAAGATCCTTCAGGTGTGTTTGGCAATGAGCACTAGGTTCATCTTGGCCATTCTCCTGAACCCTAATCCTCCTTGCTTATTACTTCTACAAAATTTGTCCCAAGCCACCAAAGGAACCTTGGACTTGTCTTCATTGCTTGACCAAAGAAAGTTTCATTGGGTCTGCTCAATATTGTGAAGAACCAAGGCAAAAAATTTGAAAATAGACATGAAAAAGGTTTGGAGGTACACCATAGTGAGGGTTGCCTTGGCAGCTTGGGATAAGAACTTGCCTTTCCATGATGCCAAATTTTTGTGGATTCTCTCGAGCACCATGTTCCACATCCCTTCCTTAGCACACCCACAGAAGAGAGGGAGGCCAAGATAGGTAGTGGGGAGGGAGTCAATGGAGCACCCTAGGATCCTTGCAATCTGAACTTGACGCCTAATAGGGGTGTTGAGAAAAATTATATTGCTTTTGATGTAGTTAAATTTTTGATCGGCATCACTCTCATAGAGTCCTAGGATTTTTTTGATGGATGTGGCTTGAGCTACTAACACTATGGTGGACATGAGTGTGTCATCCATAAACTACGGATGGGTGATTGCCTCAATCCCTGAGGCAAGGAGGATGCCAGTCACCTTCTTTCACTATTGGGCATCCTTGAGGGCTCTTCCCAAATATTTTGTTAGGATGACGAAAAGGATGGGGGACAGAGGATCCTCTTGACGTAGACCTCTTGAGCTCTAAAATAAATTGGTAGGAGAGCCATTGACTAAGATAGAGAACCAATGGGAGTAAATGCAACCCTAGATGAGGTCAACCCATGGGGTATGGAAGCTGAAATTAAGGAGGATATCCTGAAGGAAACCTCTATCAACCATATCGAATGCCTTATTCATATCAATCTTGAGGAAAAGGGCCGCCTTCTTGGTCATTGAGGTAGAATGTAGGGTTTCATGGATCGAGATGACCCCATCTAGGATGTTCCTCCCTTTCATAGAACTACCCTGAGACTAATAAACAATAATGGGGAGAATGGGCTTCAGCCTGTTGGACATAACCTTGGTCAACACTTTGTAGATGACGTTGCATAGGCTGATAGGCCTGTAATCAGAGACAGATTTGCATTCAAAGGCTTTTGGGATGAGGGTCAAGAATGTGGAGTTGAAACTACGAGGGATAAATTTGGTTGACTGGATCTCTCTAATGTCCTCACAAACATCATTCCCCACCACATCCCATAGGGTTTGGAAAAACCTCAAAGAGAAACCATCCGACCCAGGGGCTTTATCAGGTTGCATTGAAAATAAGGCCTCCTTAATCTCATCATGGGAGAAAGGTTCCACCAGTCTGAAGTTCATATCTTGAGGAACGATGCAAGGAATATTATATAGGAGAGTATCTTGAGCGGTTGTCACCCTTCGTGGCACTTCCCAAGAGGTTCTAGAAAAAGGACACTGCTTTAGCCCTAATCTCAAGTATGTCCTTGGTGGATCATCCATTGCTACACATAGTATCCATGATCTTGTTGGATGCCCTGTGCCACATAGTGGAGGCATGAAAGAACCTGGTGTTAGCATCACATTCCTTTACCAATAGGTCTCTTGAATTGTGCTTCTAGAATGTTTCCTCTCTAGCCAGGATGTTATGGAACTCTACTAGGAGGTTCATTTCATCCTCCCTAGCAGGGTTGCTGTGGTCCCCAAATTCGATTCTCATTTCCATATCTTGAAGTTTCTTAGTAATGGCCTTTTTACTGGTGAAAAGGTTACCAAAAACCTCCCTATTCTAGATTTTCAAGTTTTCTTTGACCATATTTATTTTATGAGCCAGCCGTGAAGTGGCGGATCCTCCAAACTTTTGATGCCACCATGAGGACACTTTATCTTTGAAATCCTTGTGGAGAGTCAACATGGATTTGAAATGGAAATGAGTTTTGAAGGAGGGAGGCCTACCTGTTTCATGGAGGATGGGACTATGGCTGATCTGAGGTAAGGCCAACAAGGTGGCATCACCAAATAGAGGGATAAATTCTTGAGAGATGAGGAACCTATCCAGCTTCACCTGGATGAGCCTACTATCAATCCTCCTATTGCTCTAAGTGAAAGATAACCCCTTGAGCTTAACATCCATGAGCTCATTGGTATTGAAAAAACCTCTGAAATACTCCATGCATCTTCTAAAAGAGTCATTACCTCCTTTCTTCTCAGATAGATGCAAAGAGATATTGAAGTCTCCTCCTATGATCCATGGAAAGGTGTTGAAGGTGGTTCTAATTTAAGTTACAGTTTCCCACATTTTGGCCCGCTCGATGGGGGAATTTGGAGCGTAAATGTTGGATAGGATCCAAGACTGATTATTGGTCTTGGAGTGAAACAAAATGTTTAGGATCCTGGTCAAGGATGACAAAAGCCTTCCTTCAACCAAGGTAGGGTCCCAAAGGCATATGAGCCCACATGAAGTACCTTAAGCTAGACTGATAAGGCACTCTCCTTTGGCCCAAATGGCCTTGGTAGACTTTTGATAAGAGAGCTCATAGATTTTGGTTTCTTGCATAATAAATATGGAAGGATTGATCCTTTTCCTTAGGTCAGCCATCGACCGCTACTTGGATACCCTATTGAGACCATTCAAATTCCATGAGAGGACCTTTATTTCAAGGGTTTAGGATTTTTACTACCTCCCTTCACCAGCTGGAAGGGGGGTTTGGTTCCTTGCTTATCATTTTGGTTGTCAGAATCATCAAAGAAAACCATCAACTGGGTTCCATTTACGATGTCCTCCATCATTTCCTTGTTTCTCTTCTCATTGATAGAGGGTCTCCCTCTTTTCCTTTTGCTGCCATAGTCAATGGCCTATTTATTTCTCTTGGTGTTTCTAGGGCTGATTATCCTAGAGACGGATGGTCCTTCTTTTTTAGATAAAGGAGAAAGGGGTACCTCACCTCTATTCGAGCGGTTTTGGGATTTCCTATTGCCCGCTAGGTAGTCATCCATAAAAGAATTTGGAAAAACAATTTTGGTAAGGGTCTATACCTGGGTAACTGGATTCTCTATGCTAGTACTGGTGTGAAGCTAATATTTTAATAGCACCTCTTACTCCTTTTGGGCTTATGGGAAGGCTTCTCCTCACTCATAGTTTTGCTTGCATTGATCTGGAACATCACTATGAACTTCCTCCTGAGGTGCTTGGTAGGTGGGATTACGCATGATTTGTTTTGAGCCTAGCACTAGCTCCTTGTTGAGAGGGGGAATACCCTATTTCCTCTACATGCCCTTTTTGGACCTATCACCTTTTGATTATAGGCCCTCAATATAGGGAACTAATTTAGGAGGTGACCTTGAGTGCGACAGTGAGTATAAAAGGCTGGCTTATTTTTGTACTTGATGGGCTACCTCTTGATGATGCATGATCATCTATACAAGTTTATGAAAGTGGGTAACTCTGTTTCCATGTTAGCGGAGACATAGAATTAGGCATGGACCATCCTAGATCAGACCTTGGTGGAAGAATCAATGGCAACGAGCTCACCTATAGACCAGGCTATCCCTCTGATGACATTCTCGTGCCAGCATTGGAAAGGGAGGTTGGGCAATCTAACCCTTAGTGGAGCTACATTTATGTTTTGGGTTTTAGGGTTGAAATCCTCTCCCCACTTCTAGATAAAAAGGCTCCTACACCCTAGGAACCATGGTCCCCCGACCAAGATGTTGCAGCAGTCCTCCTGAGTGTTGAGCCTGATGGCAAAAAACCCTCGAGAGAGGGAAAAAATTTCCATGTTTCCGCTAGTCTTCCACTTGGAAAAAACCCATTTCCAAATGGTCTCCATGTCTGGTCGCCCTCCTATGAACTTACCAATCAGAGTGAAATGCTCAAGCTCCAAGTAGTTGTCCATTAGGTCTTTAGGGATGACCAAATCTACTCCATAAGGAAGCAGTTCATGGCTAGGTTGCTTTGTTGGGGATCTTGGACTTAGTACCTGGGTGTAGGATCCTTTTTGGTTTAGGTTTACCTCGCATCTTGGTCCCTCCTTGTCAGGAGGGTCTTTTTCACTCCTGTCTAACCCATCCTCTTGGGTCCTTGATGCATCAGACCTTGCAACATCATCACTGCCATGGCTTGTACCTCCAGGACCCTTGCATTTCCATCCTGCCTCCTTTCTACCACATCCTCTCGATCTCTCTCCATCCACCACTCTCTCACCTACATTCCCACTCTCCATCCTCTATCAAAAACCTAGAGAATCTCCCAAGGGTTTTTTGTATTCGAAGTAGGCCACCAGGCTTGAACCCCAGACCTCCTTCCGAGGATTGAGGGAACTTTCTAGTAAGATACCTAATGCAGATATTGAAATATTTTCTCTAAGTAGGATTCTTCTATTTTTATCTTTTCCTTGATCAATTCAATTAATTCCTTCTGCTTTATATTCTCTTCTTTGTAATTTTGTAGTGCAAGTAAATCCATATATAATATGCTTTCAAAATCTAGAGTAACTAAAATATCATCCTTTCCATTATCGATTGCTTCAATGATTCTAGAATGAAGATAATATTCCTTATTTGTAAAATTTTCTTCTAAGGCTTCACTATAGATCAACTTTGAAGTAAGATCTTAGTTTCCAGTTTTTGCAAGTAGGTTCTTGATTCCAAGTTTGATAACACTTAATATTTATTTTCTAATAGTGTTGTTCATATCATTGTTTAATATAATATTTGAGGTTGACATCTTTCTTTCTCTTAAAATTTAATAGATCTCTCTTAATATTTTAAGAATATTCATGATAGAACCTTTGATGTAGTCTACCTTATGGATCCCTAGTTTTTAGAGCATATGAACTGCTTTGATAAATTTTTTTCTAAGATTTAGGATTTTTAGGATTCCTTATGTCTCCCTAGTGGTTAGGATAAGTTTGATAAAGTGTTTATCAAGTATTAGTTCAATCCTAAGTTGATTTTGTAATGTTTTATGAATGACAATAATCAACTTTTATTTCACCTTATTTCTCCTATGAACTATGCACTTATCAATTCAATAAAGTTCTCTATGGTTGGATTCATTTTGTCTCTTTAGTATGAGTATGAGACAAGTATATTTATTTAATTCCAACTTATTTAAGTAGATAATGAAATTCCTTTTATATCCCTTAATAATTCAAATTTTTAAATTCCAAAGTGCTAAGGTTTGATGTAGTATACCTTATGACTCCCTAATTTGGAATGTTTAGAAAATGATAGTATTTGTAAATTAATATTCTAATTTACCAAGGTTGAAAACCTTATATCTCCTACTTGGTTATTTGTAAATATCTTAATGTAAACAATTCTATAATTTCTTCTACCTTTGTCAACATTGCTTCCTTGCTTCCTAAGGTTGATATTTCAATGAAATAATAATAACCAACCTTATACTTAACACCTTATAACTCCTAATTTGAGAAAATAAAATAATTAGATGATAAACATATTTACCTTTCCTCAACATTAGTGTATTGGATGGTGGTGAGTGTTTTGAAATAGGATGCTAATGAGCATTCAATGCTCTTACTATATGATATTGATTTTATCCTTTCAACACAAGCATTCAACACATTGAAATTTGAATGATTAATGGGTGTCAGAATTTCTTGAGAGATGTTGTAGCTTCTCACTGATTTATGATAGGCTTAATGAATGTCTTTGAATGCACCTTTGAATCCTTGACTTTGAGCTTCGAATGTGCTTCTTTTTTAATGTTGGCTATGATTTTTCTTACACTCCACTTGGACTTTGCTTATACTTTGCTTTAAATTCATTTACACTTCACTACAACACTTCTTGTTTGGATGACTATATGGAGCTACTTCTTCTTGCAATGGGTTTCAAGTGGCAACAGGTGTTACTTAAGTCTCCTCCTTGAGCTATGTTGGATCTTGAGGAGAGTTAAATTATGCAGTTCTTACTTTGTAGAGGTTACAATATTTATTCCAATGCTCCAATATGTAATGGTAATCTCTACCTTCAATGCTCCAAGATGCGTATTACTCTTCACTGGGCATCAAAATTATTCCTTATTTATTAAATGCTCCAAGATGAGCATTATTCCTTCGTTGGGCTCCTGCATGTGCATTATATATAACACTTATTTTTGTTGTGCCAAGTGGAACTTGCATGTGAGGTAGTCCTCAATATTCTTCTATCCTTTAAGATTTATTCTATAGATAATGCAAGTTGTTCAATATTTTCTCCAATGCTCTCCTCCTTGCAAGCTATTCTATTCAAGGATGATGGTTGGCTCCAATTGTGAGGTATCAAGGGCGATGAAGTGGTAGTTATATGGAGCTTCAATAGTATAATGTGGTGCTTTCTCTTAGTCTTCTTACTAGGTATTACACCTCCATTTTATCCTTTGTTATACTGCTTTTTCTTGGTCTTCTTACTGGGTATTGCACCTCCATTTTCTCCTTTGTTATACTGCTTTCTATACATTGTCCTTGCCATATATTTTGATAGCTCATTTATGTAGATAATCTATGATATCTTCTGTTAGAGTATATTACATCATTTAGGTTATGAAAATATACCATATTTGGTACATAGCTAGAGTAGGAGTTTAGTTTAAAGTGAATTTACTTAGTTATTACAAGTATTGTAATAAATACACAAGTGTCAATGTGCAAGTTGCAAATGTGTATGTAGTCCACATGTACATAAGTTCTAGGTAGAGTAAGGGTGAAGAAATCTATATTCCTATATAAAGTCCTCATAGTTAATTTTTTGTAAGAGAGAAGGTGATATTAGATGAGGGGAAGTGATTATAGAGAGTGTGTGTTATAGTTTAGGAGTATAGTACAATGTAGTCCTTTCATATCTATACATGGAGTGTTCATGTCCTCCATTATATAGCATTGTACTATTTTCATCACTTTCATTAATGGTATATTTTTAAGTTATTTGCAGATGTTCATAGCATTACTTTCCTAAATATTATTGTACCATTAGTTTACATTCATCTCAAATTAGTTATTTTACATCTTGTGGTCATACTACCTCCCATAAAAAGCTAACAGTGGTATCAGAGCACATGGTAGATCAGACAGAGAATAGGAAGAGCCACAAGTGAGACTAAGAGAAATCCAAAAATTTTATTTATAGAATTTTTGAGATTACATTTTTCTAGAGTCTTTCCATAGGGTTATAGGAAAACTCATGAAGACTAGGACTCAACGTGGATTCCACTAGATTGAAAAATCAACTAGTGAATATTAGTCATCTCTAGATTTAAGATTGTCATACATTTTAGCTTCTAACAACTTGTTGCAAGAAAAGGAGATTCAAGAGAGTCAAGAATATTCCTACATAGAGCTAGGAAGAACATCTTCGTTAGAATCATTCCAACACTTGCAACAACAAGTAGAAGACTAAATATTTTAGAGACTTGAAAAAAGGTCCCATTACTAAAGATTGTAGACCTACAAATTTTAGAAGAAGAAAAGGCCATAGTAGCCTTACATTTGATTCAAGAGACTCTAGAGAAGAGTCCAAAATAATATTGGAGGTTGGTTATCTCCATTAAAGACTATAGATAGCATATTAAAGAAATCATCCCAAAGAATTTTAAGAGACCCTTAGAAGGTCCAGTTACATAATTTATAGTTTTGGAAGATTGGATATTGACGATCTTCATTAAAGCCTACAAATTGCAAAAGTAAAGGACCAACAAAGTCCTAAGAATTCTAGCAACAATAGATTTCAAAGATTTGAGAAATATATCTCATTGCCAACACTTCCATAGTAGAAGGTTGAAGGAAAGGTTTTATTTGGAAGACCAAAGAAGCTGCAAGATTGAAGTCCTTGGTGAGGTCTCAAGGAGAAACAAAGAGATGGCTTGGAGAGCCTTAGTACAAAATTTAGATAAGGCCATTAAAGGAGTTCCTAGGATAACTCATTGGAGAAATACACCAGCAAGGAGAAGCTACTGATAGAGCATAATTTAGGATAATTGTTACCATACGAAAACAAGCCCAAAAGGAGAAGAATTTGGTAAGGAGTGCCAAATTACAAAGGAAATTATTGAAGACCTAAAGATATTTATATTCTTTAGAATAGGGTTGAGATTGAAGTTATAATTCGACAAGGAGGTTGAAGGAGATAGGAGCCTAACTTTACTACCAAACCTGAGAGGTTTGAAGATTGCCATTGGAGGCTTGAAGGCTCATTTGGAGATAGGGGTTTGCTGAATTTTCAACAAAATATTGAAGGGTTATTGAAGGAATAACTCAACTATAATTTGGGGGAAATCCCTACAAAATTTTTTAGTTTCAAGATCAGTGTTTCAGTGCAAAAATTGACTATGAGAAAGTAGCAATCAAGATAGCATTACTAGCTACATAACTTTAGATCTATAGAAAGAATTATAAAGGAGAATCAAATCCACCATACTATAGTTTCAAGTAGCAATATAGAGGAGTTACTAAGCTACAAAGTGGCGAGTTAAGAAGCTATTGTAGATAACCAAGAAGAGTTGCAAGATCATCAAGTCAAGGGCAGCAATTTGGTGAATCAAATCACCAAGACATCCACCATCCTTAGGAGTTATTAAAGGTAAGCAACTTGGGTGCAAAAGGTTCATTAGTTGAAATTTAAAACTATGGTTTATTTAGAGATTCATTAAGCATCATATTAAGTGAAATTTGTAAGGAGTGGATTCATTTTGAAGTCTTCAAAAAAAGTTTAGAAGGAAGTTCTTTTAAGGTTTATACCTACACATTAAAATATCCCTATTATTCAGTTACAACAAAGAAGACTATATTAAGTTACAAAAATTACAGTGTATTTAGGAGAAATTACTAGTGCATGATTTAAAGTTCATTTGAAGGAGTAATAAGGTGAAATCAATATTGCACTATACTAGTTGTTCTTAAAATATTTTTTAAGATGCACTGAATACATCAAGTTACAAATATTCAAGGTGCACTAAGTATTTTAATTTACAGTGAAAATTAGTGCATACTTTAAGTTACCTTGAGATTTCATTATTACTACACTATACTTTAGTTAAAGTAAATAATAGTGTAAAGTTAAACCTCTTGAATAGCACATTAGTTGCATACTTGGATTCATTATTACTAAGTTATCCAAGTGCAGAAATTAGATGTTAGTGTTGTCTAGTAAGGAAGGTAACATTTGCTCTCAAGAAGATTATCTTACAAAAAATTTTAGAGAGCATTTCAATCCAAAACTTGGTGCAAGTTAAGATACATTATCTTAACTATTACAACTAATATTTACAATGAGAAAGGAGCACCATTATTGTCCTTTAAACAACAATAGAAGGATATAGGTTATTTCCATTCAAAGGTATTACATCAACCAACATTATATTAGCCATAAAGCAACCACAACATCGATGTCAAGAGGGGGTAGATATCTAGGCAAAGAAATTGAGCCATCAAAGGCTCATAAGTTGATGTCTGAAGGTGTATAGAAGCACCAGATAAGTGCCTATGTAATAAGAGCCTGCAACACATAAAGGGAAGCATAGAAATCTATGTAAGTCAGATAGCTCTAAGGTTAACCAAACATATATTACATAAAATCAAGATATGGATAAGGAATACATTATCCAACTGATCACATGGACAAATTGCTAGTGAAAACTATCTAAAGCTATCATCGATTGGAGATGAATCACTAGCAAGGAAAGAAGCAATTGAAGCAACCATCGATTAAAGCCATATCATCTGCCAAGAGAGAAATGTTGGAGCATCCTAGAAATACCATAGCTAGAGCCAACCTTGATGAGAATACAATCACCATTTTCTAGAAAATGCACAAGCTTGCACTCGCTGGCAAGAAGGAGAAAAGTGTTGAAGCCAAGATTACACAACTTGCACCCATTAAGGAAGAAATACTAAAGGAAATAAGATATTGAATATATCCTCACATGCAAGTGATACTTGGTAGATAAAAATAGAGTGTTACATAATGTCTATGCAAGGAGAGAGCATCCAAATAGTTATAACACTCATATTGAAAGTGTTAAAGGTATCTTTAAAAGGAGTGAAATGTGTAATAATAATTATAGCCAATCGAGAGCACTAAAGACCCATTGACCAAGATTCGAAGAGACTATAATATCTATATACCATATGAGAAATTAATACACCAAGTGTCTAGAGCATCAAAATATTACAAGGAGGATTAAACGTTGAAGAAACCTAATGTAACTCCCAAGTGACACTTGTCCAATGACAAGAGACATTCACACTATTTAAAGTGCCTAAAATCAAGGAGGAAAATAGCATATTCATAGCAAGTAGAAGGTAGTGTCCATACTCAGTGAAAGAGGAACAAACAATATTAAAGGCCAAGGTCAAGGGTCAAAGTAGCATTAAAGTATAATTGTCAGTGTCATACGTCTACCACTGAAGAAGAGCAGCGCACAATAAGACAATGTCTAATATTCATTACTTAGGAGTTGGAGCATTATAAAGGTAAGGGTTTTACCTTAATCAAATTGCTTTCATTGAGGGTTCTCGTGTAGTGGCTACACATGGAGGAAGTTTGAATATGAGGTGTATTCTCATTGGCTCACATTTGCTACTACTACTAGTTTCAAAGACCACTACCAACTCAACACTCCATTTTGACCACCTTATTTTTTGGTAAGCAACCAAATTGTGAATCAAACCACTCTTGTGCATGACATGGCCCATGTGGCAAGACATTCTAGGGAAAACCAAGCCAATCAACAGTCCATGGAGAGAACTTGGTCCAAGAAAGTTAGCATGAATTCACCCTAGCCATTGAAGAAGTTTATTTTAATCTAGTCTATGGATGAGGAAAACCAAAGCATTTTTGGAGTGAACTAGAAGTTGAGTTATACCTATGTTGAGAGATTTTATATGGATAGGAGGATGGCTTTGCTCAATCTCGAGAACCTACAACTAGACCCAATGGTAGAGGAGATCATGGCTTCTTACAGTTTACTAAATTTCTTAAGGAAATTAAATGGGTATGACCCTAAGATTTCAAAGGAATTTTTTCAGAGTTGGGATAGTGGCATAGTGTCCCTGAAGGGACTCACATTTGCTATTACCATCGACTTACTAGATAAAATCATGAAACTCTCTAATTATGGGGAGATTATTTGTAGGGATAAGCATTCAATGGCGAGTGAGTTGGTTTATTTCTATGACAAAAGGAAATTTATATCTAAAAAGGATAATGGGTTCATCTAGGAGGATCTCCCTCTACCCTATAATCGGGTCCTGGTGCCAATTATGCAATACCTGAGAAACAATGGTGAAATTGTTCTATTGATCAACAATGCATTACATAGTTTTATAGTTCTTGAAAGAACTAAAAATAGACATGGTAGTTGAGAGAAATCCTCTTAAAATTATTACAACAAACTAACTTAAAGATAGCTCTTATCCTAACAACATGCTAATATTGGACTATGGTCAAACATTGATCAACCAAACCAAAACCTCAAAATATGCTAATAAAATTAACTAGAAATATGTAAATCAAAACATTAAACTAAAACTAAATACTAGGACTTAATACTTAGGACTAAGGAGGCAATGTTGAAAATATTCCAACATTATCCCCCTTGATGCTAAATACACTCATGCAAGAGTTATTTAAGCATCACAGAGTTGGAAGAAAATATTTCTCTTACGTTTCCTCCAATCTTGAATCAAGAAATCAGAATTTACAAAATACTTATGGTGGCACTCCTTCCACTCTTCATGTGGAATTTCCTACAAATTCTTGAGTGCCTTCTTTTGTTGATTAGCTCCCCCTTCAACAAAAATATCTCCTCTTGTGGTTTTCAGCAACCACTCTCTTACATCTTTATCATTATGGTCTTTAAACCATGCTCTCACATTTTGATATTCTTTTACATCTTCAACACTAAACAATACTCCACATGAGTATTTACAATTAATCATCTCACATAGATGATTATACCATACAACTCTTTCACATATTTACACACAAAATATCATAATAAATATGGCCATATAATGACAAACTACATATGCAACATAAAGTTGCTCCTCACACAAATATTCTCTCACAACAATGACTTTACAAGAATCCTTCTCCCAAGGAATTTTGAACACATCATTTTGATCCATGTGACCCAAGTTCTCCATCACTGTATTCTCTCCAAGAAGAATCTTCATAAAAGTTGTCTCAATGAGACAATCACCTTTCTTTTCATTCTTGCTCACAAAAAACAAATCATTAATCATAAAAACATTACCTTTAGTATGAGTAGATTTGGTGCTTTCCATAAAGCTATTTTGTAGCAGTTCTCCTTTATTGTATGGTGCTTCAAGATCAACCATCAAATCTTCACTAATAGTTCTCCTCCTTTGTTCAATCCATGTTGGTGTGTTGAAACACCATTCATTTAAGAAATCATACATAGTTGCCTTTTCAAGACAACTCTCTTTCTGCAATGTAGTCACTCCAAGTGCGTGATCTTCATCTATGAGTGATGTTTCCTTTGCCATTATGATAAGAAAATCAACAATCTCATTTCCATTTTTTGTTTCTATCTCATTTTTCACATTCTTCTCCCCCTTTAGAGGAACTCTAACAATTTTATCTTCTCCTTGTAGGAGATCTTCATTTTCTCTGTCAAGAGAGCATACATCCATTCAATGTGAATGGTCTTCAAGACAATGGTCTTACATAAACATTGCTTCTCCATCAACATGCCAACAATTTTGGTTGATCCTATTATCATATTTATTCTCTCCCACGAGAATTTTAGGTGCATTATCCATAATACACTCTTCATTTATCTCCTCCATGAGATATTTTTTATCACTTTGTCTTCTATCAACAACAAATCCTCTTCTTCCTCTTTGCTATCAATGTGAATGCTTTCAAAGCATACCATTCATGCAAAAAATTCTTTAGTACAATTTTTCTTTTCAACTTTTTCTCCTCCTAAAAGAAATAATTGTTTATTACAATTTTCAATGCCTATACAAGACATGTCTTCAATGATCTGTGTCCCACAATGACTCTCTCCAAGGAAAGTTGTACAAGGCTCTTCCTCTTTCTTATCCTCTTCTCCATTAAGGGATTTTTTTATCTCTTTCACACAATGCTGTTCTTCAAGTATGTCTTGCTCTTCAAGAAAGAATTCTCCATTATAAGAATGTATGTATTCTGCAAAAGACATACCTTCATATGAGTCTTCACAAGACTCTTCAAAAGCTCCTTCAAAAGGATCTAATTCAAAAAATTCTTCAAGGAAGCAAGGCTCCTCCTTGCTTAAAAAATATTCATGATTGTCACTCATGGATTTAGGGGTGTCCTTATCAAACCCATAAGTATCCTTCAACACTTGCCATGCCATTGTAGCTGATCTACAATTGGCTATGAGAGGAAAAACATTATTTTCCATTCCTCTCCTCAAATCCATAAGAGCTAAGAAATTTGCATATTGCTGCTCCTTCTCTTTTCTCTCCTCACCTTGTAGCTTTCTCCAATAGGGATCCTCATAACCTTCTTGAACTATATCCCATAAGTCTTGAGCCTTCAAGAAGGTCTTCATCATTATGCTCCAAATAGCATAATTATCTCCATTGAATTTGGGTACTTCCAATTCTTTATACATGGTGGCCATTATGCAATCCACCATTCATCAATATTCCACCTAGCTCTAAGCAACTCCTTTCCTGTAGAATTATGATATACTTATCTAAAAATTCACTAATTTTCAGATCCAAATTCACACAAATGAGAAATATGTGATCAATTTACTTTTGCCCTTTCTAGATCTTAGAGTGTTTTTGAGACAACCTCAATGTTCTTCACATAAATAAATCCATACAACTCCAAATTTTTTGAAAATTAAACTCTGTATTCCTGAGAAAATAATATGAAAACCCTCTAAATTTCAGAAGAAAAATCACAAATGTGAAAAATATGTGATCATTTAATTTTTCCCTTTTTATCACAATTCCGGATCTAGGATTGTTGAAGGAAAAATAAATATTCACATAAATCAATCAATACAGATCCAAATGATATGAAATTTTGTATGAATTATTATTTTAGTGAAATAATATTTCTCCCAAAATTTTAGAAGCAAATACCATGTATTCCACCTTATACAACCATTTTATTGAAAAAATAAAAATGCTAATAAAATCAATAAATTACCTCCAAATCACTTGAAATTTTGACTGCATCCTCTTGATACAATTAACTAACAACCCTAAAAATTTCATAATCAAATAACTCAGGATTCATGAGATATTAATGATTTACTTGAGATCTTCCTTGCAAATCTGCTGAGTGCTAGCCACTTGAGTTTCTTTGACAAAGTGTGTGCTTCAGATCTCTTCACACCACTCTCCACAGGTTTGGATCCATATGAGCAAACTTGCTCTGATACCAAATGAGAAACAATGGTGAAATTGTTCTATTTATCAACAATGCATTACATAGTTTTATAGTTCTTGAAAGAACTAAAAATAGACACGGTAGTTGAGAGAAATCCTCTTAAAATTATTACAACAAACTAACTTAAAGATAGATCTTATCCTAACAACATGCTAATCTTGGACTATGGTCAAACATTGATCAACCAAACCAAAACCTCAATATATGCTAATAAAATTAACTAGAAATATGTAAATCAAAACATTAAACTAAAACTAAATACTAGGACTTAATACTTAGGACTAAGGAGGCAATGTTGAAAATATTCCAACAATACCTAACTGTGGATGAACCGTCCTCCACCTCTACAAATTCCACATTGTATTCTTATTTTTTTTGAAGAATGTAAAATAGATAAACATCCCAAAGTACTTATTTTTATCGATGTAACTTTATATCGATAGTGTCCAAAAAGGGAAGTCTACTTACCCTAAGCACCAGGGTCTCCACTTGATCATTTACAACTATATCAGCCAAAACCTGAACTAGAGGATCATTGAAGCTGGTAGACCGATTGTTATCCTGGGCTCACCTTTGGAACTGGTGGAAGTTACTTCTGAAGGTCTAGTAATCAATTTTGATAATGGTACCCCTAGTAGGGAAACCAAACAAATAATGGTACCTCTAGCAGGGTCATCATCAACTCCTAGTAGACATTCGACCCACATCAAGAATGCAAGTGAAAAAGGTAAGAACCTTGAAAATCCTTCCCCTACTTGCAAAATATAGAAGACCATGGTAGGTCCATATTCAGAGTATCATTACATTTAGAAAATGGGATATGTTGACCAGATCACCAACCTGGAAGACATTGTTACTCTAGCAACATCAATGCTCTTGAGAGGAAGTAAGATTATTAATCATATGAATGTCTAGAAAGCTTGTCAACCTGGGGAGGATGATCCCAGGGACAATGATGATGAAGATTACATCCCAGAATGATGTGGTGCACTTGGCCCCTATTGGTTTTTCCAATTTTGTATGTAGTATGTATCCTGTGTTCCTTTGGTGCCTACGAGTCGTCGCTATGTATCTCTTTATTTCAGTATTGTGGCCATAAGTGTTGGCATTTTTTTGGCTTGCACCGTATTGAGTTGAACCTTCATGATATCATCTCTACAGCTTGTAAAAAAGGTTTTGGGTCCCTTTCAAAACCCGTTATCAATAAAAAAAAATTGCTTTCATTAAGGAGGTATAAAGAGTATAATATAAGGTTGAAACTATTCTATTATTTACCTTGGAAATAATAGCAAAATCAACCATATAGTTGAAATTAAAAGTCAAGGATATTTATATACTTAATAGTTTGATATTTACAATAAAAAACCATAGGATTTATAAGGGTTTCTACTTGGAAAATTAAATTCTATTATTGTAAATATTATTGTTTTCTAATATTCCAAATTAGGGAGTTATAAGGTATACTACACCACATATATATTATTAGAATTTAGAAACATTAAACTATTAATATAAAGGGCTATAATTTTTTTTTATCATTTACTTAAAGAAGTTGGAATTATATACTTAAACTTGTCTCATACTCATACTAAAGAGACAAAAGAAATCCAACTATAGAGAACTTCAAAATTAAGTGCATAGTTCATTAGGAGAGATAAGGTGAAATAAAAGTTGATTATTGTTATTTACAAAACATTACAAAATCAACTCAAAAGGTGAACTATTATTTACTAAGCACTTTATTAAGCTTATATATTATTATTATTCACTAGGGAGACATAAGGATTCTACAAAACCTAAGCCTTGGATAGGTTTATCAAATTGGTTCTTTTGAGAAAGATATAGTATTCTACAAATATTAAGGAAGCAAAAGAATACTACATATAAAAATCCATAACTAGTAGTTTGATCATAAACTTAATCACTAGGGATTCATAAGGTAGACTACTTCAAAGAATCTATCTAAAGGCATTAAAAGGATCCTTTCATACATACTAAAAAAGTACTCAAGATCAGAATCTATCCAATATACCATATCAAATATGCCAAATTACTTCAAGTTAAAATAAATTCATAGGTCAAAGAAAAAAGAACATTTGGTATATTGATTCATAAGCAAGCCACCACATGACAAGAAATATACATTGGTTTGATTATATTGAGATCACTAACAACTATAAGTTGAAAATTATAGATGACAATAACTATCATATACATGGATACTGGTGTGTGTCACATAGTAAATTGTTTCCAAACTTTCTGCTACATGATGTTATGTATGTTCTTGGACTAACATCTAATCTCATATTAGTATCCAAGTTAGTAGAAAGCAAAAGGAATATTGACTTCAGATACATAAATGGAGCTAACATGTATCTCATTATACATCAAAATGAAGTTGAAGCTATTGGATCAATCCATAGAAATATATATGCTCTAGATTCTATCAAAATATCATAATATATTTTTGTTTTTCTAATCAATACTAATGCATTTATTGAGAAGAAAATTGGAGAGAATGAAGAACCCATATATCATAACAGTAGAAGAATAAATAAAAGGTTCAAAATTAAAAGGATGAGAGGTCAGCTACACTATGCATTACTTGACCATCTACAATCTATAGAAGAAATATCTGATCAAGATGAAGAATATGAAGATCCATATTGAAGACTAAAGTCTTCAATACCCAAATAATGTAATACAGGGGGTTTTAGAGTATATTACATCATTTGGGTTATGTAAATGTACCACCTTTGGTACATAGCTAGACTAGGAGTTTACTTTAGAGTGAATTTACTTAATTATTCCAAGTATTGTAATAAATGCACAAGTGTCAATGTCCAAGTTGTAAATGTGCATGTAGTCCACATGTACATAAGTCCTAGGTAGAGTAAGGGCCAAGGAATTTATCTTCCTATATAAAGGCCTCATAGTGAGTGTTTTGTGAGAGAGAATGTGATCTTAGATAGAGGGAAAGTGATTATAGAGAGTGTGTGTTATATTTTAGGAGTATGGTACAATGTAGTCCTTTCATATATGTACATAGAGTATTCATGTACTCCATTATATAACATTGTACTCTTTTTATCTCTTTCATTAATGGCATATTATTGAGTTATTTGTAGATGTTCATATTATTACTTTCCTACATATTATTGTGCCATGATTTTACATTCATATCAAATTAGTTACTTTACATCTCGTGGTCATAATAACTTCCATAAAAAGCTAACATCTTCTACGTATATACCATGTAAAATAGTGACTTGTATGTGTAGATTTCCTTGTGCTATAATAACTCTTTTATGTAGGTCCTTATGTTAAAGTTTGATGCACTCATAGGCACTGGATAAGGTGCTTAAAATGGTGTCTCTAGAAACATGAAATTGACACTTATGAGCCCTAGGTTGGATCATATATTAAGAACTATATTGTAGTGCTTGCTCTTCATGGATGGTAGATATTGAGACCCTTTCGAATGGATACTCTTTGAGCACTTTCACTAGTGCTTCTAGTGAATGTTTGTAGATAGTTACAAGAGCTATGTAGAGTTTCCTTATGAAACTTAATCTCTCCATTTGATGTAATAGTAGGAGATGAGTTTGGTGCTCAAAAAACAATATAAAATAACCTCTATTTTCACCTTAAATACAAGACACTCCAAGTCTCATTTTGTAGCTCCTTTCTATGGTTTCAATGGCTATATTTTTCTCCACTCCCTTGAAGGATTTTTATATACTTGGTGGTTTATTTAGGCCACAATGAATTGTAGTTTTTGTGCACCAAATAGTGTCTTTAGACACTTTGATATATGCATATTTTGTGCCCTTAATGACACCTTAAGTTAACAACCAATGCACATAATGATATTTAAGAGTAATAAGTTAAACAATATAGAATAGTAAAATAGCAGTCTCACCTTATTACTCCTTCAATGCACTAATAATAAATATTAAATAATTTCTAAAATGCTCTATAATCTCTACAATATTCACTTAGTAGTAATTAATAGGAATATGATATTTTCCTTTCTATTAAATATATCTAACTCCTTTTTAATGTGTAGGTGTAATCCTTAATATAAACTACCTTCTGCAGTCCCTTGGAGATTATAACATGCAACCTTGTTTTTGCAACCTTTTAAAGAACTAATATGGTGCTTAATGGAACTATATAATAATCCAAATTAAAGTTCAACTAATAAACCTATTTGCACCCAAGTTGCTTACTTTAATGATCTATAAATGAAGGATTGCTAGGTGATTAGATTGACCTTATTACTACATTTTAATGGATGAAATCATAGCTCTTATTGATTATTAAAATAGCTCTTTAACTTACCTGTTTGTAGCTCCTATTTCTTCTATATTTCTGTTTGATTTTGTAGTTTGGTGACTTCAACTTCTCCTTCAGGATGTATCCTAGAAATATGAAGTTTTATAGCTAGAAATATTGTCCTAATTGCTACCCTTTCACAGTAAATATTTCCTCTGAAATTCTATTCTTGAATATAAAAAAATTTATAGGGAAATTCCTCCAAATAGTTGTTGAGATTTTCATTCAAGAACCCTTCGGTTTGTCTATTATAGATTTAGCAAACCCCTATCTCAAAAATGCACTTTATAATTGTTAAAGGTAATATTCAAATATATTGGATTTGATAGACCCCTATCTTCATCCTCCTTATTGAATTTTGACTTTGATCTAGAAATTATTCTTAAGAATCTAAATATCTTGAGGTATTCAGTATTATTATTTAAGATTTGGTACTCTTTGCCAAATTATTCTTCTTTTGGACTTGTTGTCAGATGGCAATAATTGTCCCAAATTCTGCTCTATAAGAAAATCCTCCTTGTTGGTAGATTTATCCAATGAATTCTTCTAGGAACTCCTTCAATGACTTTTTATGAATCTTCTCCAATAAGGCTCACCAAAACTTCTGCTTGTTTCTCCTTGAGACTTCTCCAAGGTCTTCAATCTCGTAGCTTCTTTGGTATTCCAAATGAGACCTTTTCTTCAACCTTATACTATGGAAGTTTTGGCAATGAGATATTCCTCACAGATCTCTTAAATTTATTTCTTCAGGATAGGAATTTTGCTAGTCCTTATTTACTTCTACAATATCTAGGCTTCAATGGAGATCACCAATATCCAAACTTACAAAATTGGAAGTTATTTAATGGGACCTTCTATGTATCTCTTCAACTTATTAAAGGTAATTTCTTCTACTCCTTCAAGGTGAAGTCTTCAATCTTAAATGGAGATCACCAATATCCTATATTTACTGTATCTCTTATTTGGGGTCTCCAACAAGGCTCCTATGACCTTTTTTTTCTTCTACACTTTGTAAATCTTCAGTATTAAATGAAGATCACAAATATCCAATATTCTCCTAGACTCTTTTTTGGAGTTTCTTCTTATTTGAGTCTACAAAAAGGCTCCTATGGACTTTTCTTCACTTCTATAATGTGCAATTCTACAATCTCTAGCAATGGGACCTTTTCTATAGGCATCCAAATATCCTCTCTTTCATTTGTTACTTCTGGTGTTGTATTGATTCTAAATATGATATTATTCCTAGCTCTATGTAGGAGGCTTCATAGCTTACTTTGAATCCCCTTTCTATGCAACAAAGTATTAGGCTGTAATGGAAGAAACTATAAATATAGAGATGACTAATATTCACTAGTTGATTTATCAATCTAGTGGAATCCTATTGAGTCCCAGTCTTTACAATTTTTTTAGCAACCTTGTGGAAAGACTCTAGCAAAATGCAACCTCAAAAAGTTTATAATTTTTTTTCTAGATTTATCTCAATCTCACTTGAGGCTCTCCCTATTTTCTACCTAATCTACCATGTGCTCAGATACCACTGTTAGCTTTTGATGAATATATAAAATAGGAAATGCAACCACAATATGTAGGATAATCATACTATGATATATATAATAATGGCACTATAATATGTAGGAAAATAAGGAAATAAACATATGTAATAACTCAAAAAATATGCCATTAATGAGTGCTCATGAAAATAGTACAATATAGTACAATGGAGGACATGAACACTCCATGAACTAGTATGAAGAGACTATATTGTATCACACTAAAAATCCATACTATGCACTCTCTCTATATGATCTCTTCTATTCACTAATATATGGCATTTATATAGGAAGATAGATTCCTTAGCCCTTACTCTACCTAAGACTCATGTACACATGGACTCCATGCATATTTGCATCATTGCACATTGACACTTATGCATTTTTTACTTCTTCCCAAGTAACTACTTAACCTTACTCTAAAGTAAACTCCTACTCTAGTTATGTACTGAATGTGGTATATTAGCATGTACCCAATAATGTAATATATTCTCTAACATGTTCGACTACTTGTGTTTGATCCAATTTTTGCTTCTTGTTGATTTATTTCTTGGATTCCCATAGTGAATCTTTTACCTTCCTTTTGAATACAATAGGAACTGAAGGCTTAACCTTCTGAGTATCATCCTAATATTGTGATTCTAGTAGTGCAACTTCTAAAACAAGGAGATTTAAAGGCTTTAAGAAGGATATAATAGTAAATTTTATAGGAGTAAATACAAAGTTATCCTCTGCTTCATATCTCATTGGGTCCTATGAAGAGAAATATCCCCTCAAGGCAAGACTTTTCGGCCTTTGTTCTACCTAAATATTTTATATATTTCATGTATCATATTTACTAAGACCACCACCAAAATATTACATATTCTACATCATTGCAACCCCCATAGTATAATGTTGCAATTGTTCCTATGAAGGTTCAAAATCAGATTGAGTCTCTTTAGTTACTGGTGGGGAAGTTGTTGTAGTTTCCTCAACATCTTGTTGTTATGGTGGAGAGGTAGAAGCTAGGGGTGTCTGGTATTTCTTCTATCCTTTTCGTCTTGACTTCTTCCATTTGGCCTTACATTTCTCTTTTTTCTCTATCTCTTATCTTTTGTAGCTCAATGCTAAAATTCTACCATTATTAGATTTCCAAGTCTTATTATGCTTTCCATATAGCTCAGAGAAATTAGTGTTTGTTTGATGGTTGAACCTGGAATTTATAGTGTCTATATCTATTATCATTCTCCACCATTCCAAAACCTTACTCTCATCCTATCTATGCTTTTTCTCCATCTCTTTGATTTTGGGTTTCTTTAGCTAGTGGGTCTTCTTTTTAGGTTCATAATCGACTAATTGTTCATATAAGTCACTCCAAGGGGGCATTTTTTCCATCTATATAAAATTACACTCTAATGGAGAGATTTATTTATTATTTCTATGCTTTTAAAATTGAGGCCTCAAAGTTATTTCAAACTTAGGGGTTCTCTCTCCATTGAGGGCAGTTAGCTTCTCCAAAAATTTATTATCTGGGTCACATCTCCATCTTTGTGGAAGATAGATAATACCAAGTATCTCTAAATACTAAGTGTCTGCTCATGTTGTCCCTTTCTCATCACTATAATATCATCCATATTATGCAGGTAAACCATTATCCCTTTTATTCCTTTCCTTGTGCCAAATGTGACATTAATGTAGTTAGCTTACCTACAATATTCTAATGCCAACATTCTATTGGTGATAAAATGTGGAAGCAAGAATGGTTTCCCAGTGAAGATATAAATTCTAATGATTGTTCCCTTAGTTATAATATACTAGTCTCCTTCCTTAGCTTAAATTTTTCATAATAGTTTCTTAGTTAGAGGAGGGATTCTAGGATATTGCTCATACATAATTTTTAGGGTTGGCCCCAAAAATTCCAAATTGAAACTATTACAAGATTTAGTATTTTTGAGGAGCTTTGTCCATGTATAGACTGGTATAGGATTTCCATTATCATCCTTTTACTATAATCCAAATCATCTCTTACCTTATAGCACTGAGAAACATCTAGAATAAATTAGAGCAATGCTTTAAAGAAGGGGCCTCTAAATATTTTCTCATTTTTACCAACTGCTCATGCTTTTTCTTGGAGAGGAAGGTAAACCAATCGAAATAAATTGGTTTGTTATTTCCATCTCCCATAGGTATTCTATACATATTTTCATTAGAAATGCAATAGATAGTGGCTATTTTCCAATATCTTACATATTGGTTAGAATCCAAACTGGCCAGGCATGCCAACATGGAAATAGTTCTAGGTTTGCAAAAAATTTCATGGTAATTGGGGTGTTAGGAAAAGTATCCTTAGACCTTATGGTTTTAAACTAGCTATAAACCCATTTCCTGAAATGCTCACCATTTTGAGGATGACCCTTCAGTGAATAATACCTAGCTTGGACTTGGGGGTCAAAGAGTTTGATATTTATAGGTGGGTCTCTACCCATAGCAAAAAGGTCACGATAAGCTTGTGTAGTTATATTGAACAAGGTTCTACCCTTGTCCATTTTTTATTGCTTTTTCCCTAGGGTATTAGAATTTTACAATGGTAGGGATCAATTACGGATAGGAATGAACTGAATCACATATATATAAATACAAAAGAGAGCAAACAACATAACTACCTTGGAGTAAAATTGGTAGCCCTTCAAAGAAATCATTATAAATCTCCCTCTTGAGCTTAGTCTTGGTTTTCCATATCATTTTTGTATCAACTACTGCCTATGTTTTGTTAATGTAGTGCACAACTTCACTACCCTCATACTGAGTAGCTTGCTATGTATATTTTGGTGCCATATCTAAAATAGCTTCTAAAATTATTCTTCTAATGATCTGCAAATTTATTTCAACTCATTGTTACTACTCTTGAGGAGTTAGAATTGTTTGCAAAATGAAAATCAGTCAAATTCCAACTTTAAATATCCTATATGCATGCCCTCTACCATTAATGTGGTAGATGAACCACCACTTAGATGCACGCTTCAAATTTCAAATTGGCAAAAAACAACATAGTTTGTAATTGACATCTCATTTGTTTATTGGTCACAGCCTAGAACACATTGTAGCTCACAACCAACTTGTGTTTATTATTTTTGGGTGTAGCACCACACACACATTAGAATAATGCACAATTTTAGATTTGAATATTTTGACTTTCGATTGGGAACATATTATGAGTCATTGCTCTTGTTTTTTCTTTTTTCTCTATATAGAAAAGCTAAAAGAAAAAGAATATAATACAAATATGTACATATATTATATGAAAAGGAAATTTCTAATCAAAGTACAACTTTATATGATGTCCATTAATCAAAATTTGCTATAAATTTACTTCTTGATCTTGTAGTTGGAAAGCATTATTTTTCTTAACCTCAACTACCTTGAATGGACTATCCCAAAAAGATTTAATTTTTTGGTGATTGCTTGGTTTGGATTTCTCCACATTCCATCTGAGGACTGAATCACCAACCTTAAATTTTTTGAGTCTAGCCTTCTTATCAAACCATTCTTTGGTGTCAATGGAGTGCTTCTAGAAACTTTCGTATGCTTTAGTCCTTTTTTCCTCTAACTGTAGGAGGTGCATCAATCTAGCCTCTACTAGATTTTGATTTGATTCAACATCTTGTCTAGCCAATATTAGAGCTGGTATCTCTAGATGAGTAGGTAGAATAGCCTCTTTCCCATACACTAATGCATAAGTGGTTATTTTTATTAACTTTTTGATAGTAATCCTATATGCCCACAAGGCTTGTTCTAGTAGAAGATGTTAGCTTCTTTTGTTATCTTTCAGTACTCTTTTCAGAAATTTGAGTAGATTCTTGTTAGTAGACTCTACTAACCCATTCCATTGAGGGTAATATTTAGAATAATTCCTTAATAAAATGCTATATTGAATTACAAACTCTATGTACCTTGCATCTATGAAATATGGACCATATTTTATTACCAAGGCTTCAGGGAGACCAAACCTTATGATCAAGATTTCAAAAAATTTTATCACTACATCTTGATCTGATATCTAGGTTGGATTTGCCTCAACCCATTTGGTAAAGTAATTTTTAGCCATTAGAATTTACTTATAGCTTGTTGAAGAGTTGGGATTTATGACTCCAATGAAATCTAGTCCCCATTGGTGGAAATGTTCCTCTACTTGGATAGGCTTAAGGGGGAATGAAAAATTTTTGCTTCTTGCTACATATCTTTGGAACTTATCACATGATCTTGTTGCTTTAAAAGTGTTAGCAAAGATAGTAGGCCGGTAGTAACCTACCCTTGCTATTTTCAAAGTAGTAACTCTTCTTGAAAAATGTCCTCTTGACAATCCTTCATGGAATTCTTCAATAACTTTCTATTTCTGATTGTATTTCAAACATCTCAGAAGAATTCCATTAAGGTTTTTTCTATATATTCCCTCAAGTAAAAGGACATATTTGAAATCTTGAAGTCTATAACTCCTTCTTTGCGAAGTATTAAGATATTGAGGGTTTACTCTTATTTGGAAATAACTTGTTAACTGATCGACCCAATCTGAACCTTTTGAAGCACTAACCTCACTCTAACCAGATATTATTGGCTGATAAGTTGATATCTGATCTGAGATTGCTTTTACTATCATTCCATGACATAATACTCTACCTCTAACTAACTTTGTAGGATGTATTTCTATGTCATATTCTTGTATTTTGGTGATCCAACCAGCTCTTTTGTCACCCAACTCTCCTTGTAAGATAAAAATCTTGACATATGGATGTACCACATAAACAAGAGTTTTACTTTGAGGTAAATATTATCTAAATTTTTTCAATGATTTCATGACTACAAATACTTGTATCTAAATAAAATTATATTTAGTCTGGTACTCATGAAGAGTTTGAATCTAGAAAAATATAGGGTGTTCTCTAGGATCATTATTTTGTGTTAGCACTGCTACATAACTCTCCTTAGATCCATAGGTATATAAAATGAAATATTTTCTAAAATCAGGGTTCACTAGTACTAAGGCAATAGCAATGGCCTGCTTGATTGCTTAAAAAGTGCTTCCTTGCTTCAATCCACTTGAAATCTATATTATTTTTGAGTAGTTCTAAAATAGATTTAACAATTTGAGCAAAACCTAAAGTGAACTTCCTCACAAAATTGATTTACCCAAAGAAGGATTAAAAGGATTTCTTATTCATAGGGATAGGAAGAGCCAATATTGAATTTAATTTATCTGGTTCAATTGATATCCCCTCTTTACAAACAACATGCCCTAATAACTTGCCCTCATGGACAACAAAAAATAACTTCTTTGAATTTAGGGAGATACCAAACTCTTTGTATTCCTATAAAACTTGCTCCAAGTGTTCCAAGTGATCTTGTTTGTTATGGGTAAATATTTTCATATCATCAAGGTAGATGAGAATGACTTTATTGATTAACTCCCTAAAATCATAGTCCATGGATCTGTAAAACGAAGCCCTACATTAGATAAACCAAAAGGCATTCTTTGATAAGAAAAGGTACCCACTTAGTAGTAAAGGTTATCTTGAACTAATCCTCATCCTTCACCTAAATTTGGTTGTATCTTGAGAAATCATCTAACAAAGAAAACCTCTCAGTCCTTGCAACAATCTATAAAATATGTCCAATATAAGGAAGAGGACAATGGTATTTCAGTAATGTTCTATTTATGTTCCTAAAATTAATAGATAAATGGATATCTCCATTCTTCTTCATGTCTGACACAAAATTAGCATCCCATGTAGAATATTTGATAGGGTAGATAATATTTACTTTTAGTAGTTTAAGTAATTCTTGTCTCATTATGGATTCAATCTTGGGATTCATGGGTCTCTGCTTCTATCTGAAAGGCTTTGCATCAACTTCTAGCTCAATAGTGTGTTGAATAATATTTTTATCATATACCTTAAGATATTCATATAAATAAGCTATGATATCTTAGTATTTAAGGCATACGACATTAATCTCCTCCACTTATTTTGGAGAACAATGAATGCCAATCTTGAATTTTTAACCTTTTCTACTTCAATATCTTTATAGATTTCATCATTGATTTTTATTGCTCTT
Organism: Wollemia nobilis; assembly: GCA_028583015.1. NCBI lineage: Eukaryota > Viridiplantae > Streptophyta > Pinopsida > Araucariales > Araucariaceae > Wollemia > Wollemia nobilis. The sequence continues at coordinate 4,738,069 of JAQPPZ010016858.1, read as the reverse complement.
GATTTCCACCCATATTCATTATCAAAGAGGCTTTCTAGTGTGATCAAACCCTTAGGTATATGATTATTATTTAGTTGTATGATATCTTGTTGATCTATTTATTGAGGGAAATCTTCCTATAAATTTGACAAGTAATCTTCTCTCACTAGAAAATCGATGATCTGATCACCATTCACAAAGACATGCCAAAAAATATATGTATTTGGAACTGCAGGTCTAAAGACTAATTTGAATCTCTTGTCCTTTGTTGATCCAAGTTCTGAAGAAGGTTTGAAATTAGACTCTTAATGGCTAAAGCATCAGCCAACCTATGTTATTTTCTAGAAATAGAGTGGATATTTAGAGCATTAAAAGATTCCATCAAATACCAAACACTATTCCTATATGATTTCAAGTAATGGTGCTTGTTGTTGCACTTATCTATTACTTGATTAACTACTAACTCTGAGTCACTACATATGTCTAACATTTTGATTCCCATACTCTCTACTTGCATTAATACTAAACATAGAGCCTCATATTCTGTAATATTGTTAATGCAAGACCATGTCAATATATAAGCAAATTTTTTTATACCTTATGAAGGGTATTTCAAAATTACACCAACATTAGTTGCATCTTGCCCCATCAAAATGCATAGTATAAATTTTTGATCCCTTAATGACTTATGGGAATTGGAGAGGGTCTTTTTATTAGCCTTGAAAGAAATATTGTAAGTGCTCATTCCTATTTCGAATATGATGTAGTCTTCTCTGAATGGTAACTCATATTCCACTTCAAAATATTAAAAGCTTTCTACCAATTTAATATTATCCATAGTTAAGAGGTTACACATATCTTCCTCTATCTTTTCAATATGATAGGACACAAGTATTTCAAGGGATATCCTTATTCTCATTTCCTTGTATGGAATCATCATGCTAGAGTAATCCAAATACATGTAACCTCCAATATTAGTAGTGAAATATTTGGAAGAACACAAACAAAAGTAAGGCTTTAGGTCTACCACCATAATTTCTTGTACAATAGTAACCTTTGGAGCTTTGTGTAATCTCATTAGCACATATTTTACCACTCCAATGACCTTAACTGGTGTACCATACAACTGTAAAACTCCTAGATAGGAATGAGTGTTTTATCACAAACTAATTTGGGAATGACTATGGTTGAAGCCCCTAAATCTATCATATAGCTGTGGACTATCCAACCTTCCATTCTTAGAGAGATTTACAAGAGAGGGGGTTTGTTTTTTAACACTACAAGAGTCATCTTCTCCTTGCCATAAGGTATGCTGAAAATTGTGGTAGTCTATTTTTCTTGAGAATTATTGCTTAGAGAAGCCTTGAGTAGATCAATTTAACCAAGGATACAAAGAGTGTCATAGAGACTTACTCTAGAGGGGGTTATCTTCATCTCTTCCACAATGTTAAACTCTGATTTTTCCAAGAAAGCCTTTTCATACCTCTTCTCTGGTTCACCATAATTTCTTTTGTATTGTTGTGTAGCTTTAATTATTTGTTTCTTAGTGATGGAACAAAATATTAGCTTTTATTGTGCTTCATATTTAGAACTTATATTTTTTTTATTCTTTTCCTTCTCATACTTCTTTGGAGTGCTCATTCCCTTTTCTTGGATTCTAGGAACTAAATATCTTTTTACAGTTGCTAGTGTAATTAGGAACTTATCATTATTATGTAGAGGATATTCTCTTTTCTTCTAAGAGGGGACTTGGAATTGATCCATATTCTATGGATAAAACTACAATGTCTTCTTTATATGCATGATCATGACAGAAACTAATTCTTCTTCATAGGGTTCTTGTATGACCATAATTCATTCTAGCTACCACAACATGTTGACTCTTCCCTTTTGATTCATTTCAACTTTCTCCATGGCTTGTTTTACATGGTGTTTGTACATGGAATAGGTGTCTGAGTCATGAGGATAATTAAAAAATATATATCAAACATTTACCAAATTGGTCTTAGGGGTAAAATCTTGATCTTTTTGATTTGTGTTAACCCTGGGCCCTATATTATTTTTGGTACCAAGCTTTTAATATCTATTAATGTATGGGAGTATTCTCTACTAGGACCTCTCCATAACTCTATTTTAAATTGCATTCATCTTGTTATTGATTGTCTTTAGAGTATTCTGAATATCAAGTAACAAGGTGGATTCTTGGGAAATTTGATATGGGAGTAGTGGAAAAGGAATTGAGGTAGATATTATTCTAGGAGTAGGGATTGGGGCCACCTGGGGTAGTGGTTATGACAAGAAATGTGGATCCATATATGAATATGTAGTTGCTTTATCTTGAAAATAAGGGATATCAAAGCAATATGGCATGATTATTTTTGGAGGAAATCTTCCTACATTAATTAGGACATTTTCTGCTTATATGGTTGCATTGTATACTTGAGAAAAAAAAAATATTCTTGACTATTGAGTTTGTAGCCCAAGGTTTGAACCAAGGGATTTTATGTAGTACATGAAAGCAAGGGGGGTAGTTGGTTTAGCTTTAGGGGGTATCCTTTTTCAAGTTCTGCTAAACCTCAGGTTCAAATAAAAGACTAACTCTTGTTGATGTTTCTGCATAGATGTGAATTGGTTTAGGAAGGAGAAATGATAAGAAGATTCATTAAATTATTCCACAAAAGGACCAACTAATTCAACCCATGAAATGATGTTGTTATATTCAAGGGTTCTAAACCAATGCAGAATTTTTCCTCTAAAGTATAGGGCTAGAAGCCTAGCGATGACATCTTCATTTCTAATATTGTGGATGACTGCTAAGTTCAGTATATCCTAACAATACTCATAAGTATTTTTACCCATACCATCATATGTAGGTATAGCTTTGGATATAGCTTAGGTAATATCTTGTATTTGAGTAAGTCCTAAAGGACCAGTGGTATCCCAATTAGGGTATTTCTATGGAGCTTGATTCTAGTTTATGTTTTGTTATCCAACCATTTTTAATGAGGTTTTTAAAGGGGTTTATCTTGAGGAGAAAGGGTTTCTTTATGGTATTTGAATATCTTCAAAGGGTGAATCTAGGAATAATCTTATTGTATACCTAGATCTTATTAATGGTAGCTCAAAGAATGTAACATGTTCTTGACTATTTCTAGAAGATGACTTGGTAAACATGAAAGAACAATCTACTCAAAAGGTTTTTCTAGGTTCTTGATTTCAGGGAGTCACCAAGTGAATTTGCTTCCACTACTTGGTGAGGTCAAGATAATTCACTAAATCTTGATTCCTCTAGAAAAATGAAAAATGATATCTAGTGGATGAACAAACGTTCTATAAACAAGGTCCCACCAGACATGCCAAAAATTATTGGCATCTGAATTGACATCAATGTGAATTCTAGCTGTGAATATCATCTGCAATATTTTGAGAAACACAAACACCCACTACTCACAACCCTGACCCCAATATTGGATGGATTAAAATTACTTTTAATCCAACCTCCAGAGTAGGTTGGTATATCTTATCAACTAATTGGATGTTAACTCATATAAGCTCAAGTAAATGTGTAAATATAGGTATAGAAAGGGAAAAGGATTTTGAAAATAATGTTTCAATCATGGAAAAATAAAGCTAATAGCATAGGCATCTACAAAGAACCTCTAAAAACTCAATTTCTAGAAAACAACACTTATGATTAACAACATTCAAAACTTAGTAATCTTCAACATTAAAGCACATATGCATACTTCAAGAATTATTTCAAACATATAGGGCATCAATAATCCAAATAGTAGAATTATATTGATACTCTAATTAACAAAAATAGAATTCTTTACAAGCATACATTTAGAAATGAAGTATTTCAATTTTCTCTAATCTATCAATCCAATACCAGTAGAATAGACTAATTATAGTAGTGGTAGCAGAAATGACTTCAAATATTGATGATTCACAAAATAAAGAAGACACAAGTCTAAGGAAAATATCCAAGTAATGCTCCTTCTATTTATTGGCAGAAAATATACATAGTAGTGCAAACAAAAACTTTAGGGCTGACCCTTGAAAGTGAGGGTTTGACATCTATTTATAGTTTTGCATAAATTTAAAAAGTTTTGAAAGAATAAGGAATATTACAAAGAAGTTGGAGTGCCAGATTAGCAAGGTGTTAAGGTGGAAGTCTTTTGTTTGATTCAAGAAATAAGGAAACTATGCGATCCTTCGATCTTCTACAATTTGGCTTCTACAAGTTGTTTGGCTCTCATGGCTTCCAACTATAGATCTAGTTAATTTGAAATAAAGACCATATATTTTTCTTATCATGCATGTCCTATCATAAATCTACAACTAAATCTTCTCATGGATATTGATTCTCTATTTCTCCATATTCCTGATCTTTGCTTCAACTTAGAATAGATCTGATAGAGGTTCACTATCATATGTTGCATCAAATCTTGCTTTTATACGAGATTTGAGACACTTTGTATGTAGACCATTGATCTTCTATTGAATGACTAATATTAGCTCATATGAAATCTTGGTGCACTTCTTCATGGTCTGCAACACTTCATGATCTAAAAATTATCATGACATATTCTAATCCAACACTTGAAACTCTTGTTTGGATCATTTGACTGCTTTGACTATGGAATAGGACAAAGGAGTTTTCATATGTGCTTTTGAAACTTTGCTCTAGACCACATGGTGTAGAATCATATTCTGAGCTTCTCCTTTGATATTCCAAGTAAAAAATTTTAGCTTGCTAACCATGGTATAGAACAATAAGTTGAAGTGCGTAGTGTGGAACAATGTTTAGGAGAACACAATAGATAAATATGTTTCAAAGCACATTGTGGGGAACCTTTTTCTAGCCCATGATTTAAATTATCAAATTTTAAAGTTTGATCATATGGACCATGGCATAGAACCATGAACTAGGGTGTGCAGTATAGGTACATGCACTGGTCTGTGTGGTATGGAACTATGTTTAGGGTCATAATTTGAAATTATGACTTGCCATATTTAACTGCACTAACCACAATATAGAACCATGCTTTAGGTCACACAGTGTAGAAAACTTGTTGTAAGTCACTTTCTTATTTTGTGCTTTGAGCTAAAATTTGAAATCTATGAAATACCCATTTGATTGAGTTGACCACGATCTAAAGAATATTGCATTGAGACATTACCATGGTTCGAAGAACCTTTTGGGACTTAGAAAAAATTTGGAGAAAGTTTTTTAAGGATGCCATTGTTTGGTCTGAAGCCACTTCTTAAGCCTTCCAAGCTCTCAAAGAAATTGTGTGCCACTTCTATTTTGGCCACTCCTAAATATTGCTAGCCTTTTATCATTGATCATGATGCTTTTGACACAGGTATTGGGTCTACTTTGATGTAGGATGGACACCCATTAACATTTTAAATTAAACAAATTTTAGGTAAGAATCTAGGGCATTCCACTCATGAGAAGGAAATACTAGTTGTTCTACATATCATAGAGAAATGGAAGCCTTATTTTTTGGTGTATTGCTTCATCATCAAGACTCACCATAACAACCTTAAGCATTTCTTAGAGTAGTGTCTCTCATACCCTAATCAAAATAAATGAATAACCAAGCTCTTGGAGTTTTATTTTGTCATTGAATACAATAAAGGAAAGGAGAGTGTGGTGGATGATGATTTATCTTTGTAGACACCTAAAATAGATTATCTCAAGGAGACTTTTAAAAATACTCCTTTCTAACATGTATAATCCACTTTGGGTAGCCTCAGGGCTAATTCCATGAGTTTTTCTTACAACAGGAAAATTTCTCCATGAGAGGTGTAACTGTAATGACCCAAAATGATCTCATGTTTGCTACCATCTCAACCTGAGATAGTTGTAGTAAATAAAAAATAAAAAATGATAGGTAGTTAAACCACCTGTCAGTACCTGTGCATAGGCTAAAACATCACACTTAACTTTGCTCTAGTTCGAGTCAACCTATAGGTAGCGGTGTACCTGCCACCTGTAGTCAACTATTGGTAGAAAATTAGGCTACCCCTGATTACCATATTTACCTTACTTACCTCTTTCTAAAAGACCTATAAAATGGCACTCCCTCCTATGCTTTAAGATAATAAAAACTTCAAATTTACTTGCAAAAAAGTGCTATCAAGAATCTGCTAGACCATATTGCTACAAATAAAATATTTCCAAATTACCACCAAGGATTCAAAATCAATCTACTATTTCCCTCATATAAATTCTCCTTGTTGTACTATTGGTCTTTGATGCCCCTATTGTATCCATTCAACACATGAATCAACCTTCCAAAAAATCCTTATGCTGCCTCAAATATATCTCGAACCTAATCACAACAAGACATAGAGCTGCGATAGCGACCATCTCACCACGATATGGTGTATAGATGAAACCATATTGACCTAAGATGGTCATATTTAGGTGACCCATTTTCAATTTTTAATTGCATTCTAGCCTAGATATTGCATGTTTTCTACATTATAGACCAATCTTTACATTATATGAATTATTTTTGCTATTTTTATTAAACATAACTTGATTTGATACGGGTCCCATTTTTGATGATCCCTGCATATGCTACCTATTCACTATCATTTACTTTGGGCATAGGTTATAGAATTCAAGGATAATGAAAGGCTCTAGATCTCATCTTATGCAGTGATCATAGAAAATCCCACTCTCCAAGCAATGTGTTGGCACAAAAACATCAATATTGTACCTATTTGTTGAGAAAATGGGAATTACACCCCTATTGTAATATATTGCATCATTTGTAAATATCCTCTTGAGAGGAATCTTTGTAACCCTAGAAATACAAAATTAATGTAAAATCCATTTTTATTGCTTTAAAATTTTTGTTCAATTGCATGGTGTAAATTTCTATACTTCAAATGGCAATCACAATGGGACCCTCGGGTCCCTCTTTTTCATCATGTTGTTATTTTGTTATATCTACAAAATGAATAATTTCTATTTATTCTTGTCATTACAAGTTTTAGGTCAAACTGCATCTACCCTAGATGGTTCCAATTTAGAAATCTTCTCATGCTGAGATGGACCCTAATCAGAGGCCTAAAATAGTTGTGCTATTGCATTTAAATGTTGAGCTTTGCGTAGGCTATCAAGGTTGGGATTATTGCATTTTTCTTCTTGTTTTGCATGTTTTGAAGATAAAATAAATAATAATAGATAAAAATAAAAAGATAGTTGCATGTATTTATTTTAGTTTATTTTAAATCTATTAGACTGTGACCATTTTAGGTCAATATGATCTCTTGTCTACAACCATCTCAGGATGATATGGTCTACTATTTGCTATTGTCTCATTCAGAGATGATATCTGTATAATTTTTAATTTTCTCAACATGGCTTCATATTAGAAAATAAAGGATCAATATTGCATTTAATTTTACATATTCGTATCATTAATATTATTATGTACTTTGTGATTCACTTTTTCAATAAAAGGAACTCACACAACCACAGTGCATTTAAACATTGATAAGTTAGATTTCATCACAAACTGTTGATAGCAATCACACAATGTGGGCCTTCATATCCCTTTGTATATTGGCCCCCTAATATTTGGTACATCCTAAAGTGGGTTAGGTTTTAGATGCCCTTTAACCATGGGGTTTAATAATCAGTGGAATGTAGCTATCATTCTTTTCCAAACTCACCCGAGGATGAAGCGAAAGTCCAACTGGGCAAGTAGCAAGATTTAGATAATGAAACCCCTTATTTTGGGGGTATTGTATTCCTATAAGGACACCTATCATTCATATATCATCATAGAAAGGTATTTTGGTTGTTTGTGTCATATTACTCAATAGGGATTGTGCATAAACTACTCTTTTGTAGCATTTATTTCATTTGCCTTAGTCATTTTAAGAATAAAATTTCAAATAACACATCAAAAACATAAAAGAAAAGAAAAAAATCAATATAAAAAATAGAAACAAAAGAAAATATACCATAAAAAAACAACAACACTAACAAAAATCACATTTATTTTTTGCTTTGCTTGCTTTGTTTGTGTAGACTAGAAACTATACTCCATTTTCCTAGCTTATGGTCATGACATGTAGTCAGGATTAATCATGAGTAAACACTCATAATCCATCACCATGAGTCATGTATCATTTCCAACAGGACCAATAAGATGATTGGCCTAATGCGTCCTCTTACCAAGATCTTGATCTACTTGAGGGACACCATGTCCAATATGACTCACATACCACCTATCATTCCACTAACCCCAACATGCCAAGCATCACCATTTTGAATCCATCCACGAGTCCTAATGTTGATAATGATATCGACTATCCAGACCATGCCACTTTACTTACCCTCTATAAGGATACATATTTTTGTCTTAAAGTATCTAGGAAGTCATTATCACATATTCACATTCCAACTTGTCCTACAACTCCACTATATCAAGAACAGAGGTATAATCCACACTAAGATAGGGATGCTCAAGTTACTATAACTAAGCACCCTTTGATGGGCCATGAATATGAATTTTTGGATGCATACACTGGCCAAAATCATGAAAAATATTCCCTATCTACCCAAGTTCATTGCGCTTTAGCACCACCTACCTACACAAAGAAAATAATTCATCCTTAATATTAGGTTAATGTGGTATCACGTGGTCTTGGAAAAATAATTATCGACCCTTCTAGGGTTTGGGTACAATGCACACCCATTCACATCATCGAGATAGATGTAATTGCGCTCATATAGATGACCTGATAAATCACTTTCACTAGATAGACAAACCAAATCTTGGTCATCAGTAATAGTTACAACAAATTATCTGCCAATGGCTACCCATGCTTGTGCATTAGATTCAACAACCCCAACATCACCAAGAGTGCTTAACGCAAAACCACAATCTTCCACCTTGTACATGCTCAAATCCACTTCACCCACAATATCACAAACCACCACCCACTGATTATCTAGAACCACTTCCTCTTGAGCAACATCAATTATACTCTTATCAGTAAGAATATAAAACTTATGATGAACTTCAACCAGAGTATCACGATCAAATCAATACATGTCCTGACATACCTTACGGTGAAATTATTACTGATAACACACATCCACCACCACATTAACACCAAAATATACCACCTCTACTTTGTCAAAATCCAAGGCAAGCGACCAACATAATATTGCTAGAAGCCTATCAATTTTTGATAGATCAAATTAATTCATTGGAAAAATAAGCCTTTGGTGTGGGTTATCAAAAACCCACATTACAATAGCTCAAAAATCACCCCATTCATCCATCCATTCTCTCACCTGCGTATCCACCTCATTTTGAGATGCTCAAATTGGACAAATTCAATGGTAAAGAAGATACACAAGAATATGTAAGCAAATTTATAAATGCTTGATTTCATATTCAAGATAGTGAACCCTAATGCTCAAAATATTTTTTATAACACTTGTTGGGGATGCTTTGGAGTGGTACAATAATTTTCCACATCACATAATTTACACCTTTGAACAACTAGCCAATACATTTTTTGAGTGCTTCTCCTTTAGTTTTAAGAGGAAGGCTACCTTGTGTAGACACAAAAAATTGACCCACTTTAGTGGGCAATCTTCCTTGAGTCCTCCTGGGAGACCCCTTAGACTTGCCTAGGGCAAGGGCTAGGTCTCTCCCCCTTCCTTTTGTTTTTCCCTCCCTTTATGCGAAATCGTGGTCGCCCTTGATGGGGCACAATTTCGCATTTTAGGGTTTTCTCCCAAGGAAACCCTAATTTTTGAAGTTGGCATGTTTGGCATCGGCTCTCCTTGGTTTTTCCCACCCATTCCACTTTCAAATCCACTATATAAGGAGGGTTTGAAATCATCTTGAAGAGAATAATACAAGTGATTTTTGGTAATTCTAATCTCACGCAAGCTCTCTTCTTCAAGTGATTTCTAAAGTGCTCTCTAAGTGATCTGCATTCTTCTTCTTCTTCACAAGCAAGCTAACTCATAATTGTGAAGTGTGATCTATTTTCTACTGCATTGGATTATTTGTTGCTATTACTCACTTTGGTGGATTTGTGTTGGAGCCCTAAGGAGAGATCGACTATTCGGGAGGTCTCAACCCTTCTATCTACTTCTACGCTATCTACCAGGTGTTTTCACCTTCTTTCATGCATGCATTAATTTTCTCTATGACGTAATTGAGTTCTCGCATTATTATTTTATTTTTTGCATAGCTTCTATGAAATCATGCTCGATCTCTACGAGGCACGATTTCATCGGTCTACAAAATCGTGGTCGCCTATTACGAGGTGCGATTTCACCTAGACCACGTCTAGGGGTAAGTTGTTATCCCCAGACCCTAGATCTACATTCTAGGCTGCATATAGGACATATTGCTACATTCTATATTGTGATTTATCATTCTGTTCTGCTATATTCTGTTATGCTTGTTCATCTTCCAAAGGTCAACTTTCGCTTCTATTTTCAAAGGTCAGCTAAAAGGACCTAGGGGGCTTGATTGTTGCACCTCCAAGTATTATCATACAATGGCCTAAGCAGGCCCCCTAATGCTAATCATATTTTTCAAGTGTTTGCTAAGTTATCTTGCAGGAACATGAATTGTTGATATCATTGGATAAAGGATAAAAGCAAGGATCAACCACTGGATAAGATAAGTGCTCTAGTTAGTCTTTAGGTTATTTGTTGAGTGCCTTCTATTTCTATTACAAACCCTAGATCTGATTTAAAAGGAATATATTTAATTGATTTCTAGGCATTTGAAAGATAAACAACATATAGTGTGCACTTAGGGTTAATATTGTTTGTGCATCTTCTCTTGAGCCCTTGCTTGAAGGTTTTCTATCTTGAAACCCTAGGGTTAGAAAGCATTCAAAGAAAGAATCATTCTAGGGTTAGCTCTTGTCTTCTTGCATACTGTATTTCTGCATTGTCCTTTATCTTTCATAGCATAGATCTAGAAAGGCCAAACATAGGTGATTATCTTGAATCGAATACATCAAACATTCTTGAAAACTAGAGGACTTGGAGCGAGTCCTTAAACCATTCCTGGTGAACCCTTCCCCCTATTTTACATTGAGTGTAGAGAACAATGTAGCCCCCATGGTTCACCTCAAGGCTTTCCTATGGATCCAACCTTGAGAATCGTATGTGGTAGGGTAATTTCCCCCTCTACATCTTTGGTGAACCCGATGTGAACACCTCCTTTTTATTTTAAAACCTTAAACAAGATCATTAATTTATTTGTTTGGTTGTAGATCATTAATAACATCTTTAAGAATATTTCTTTGTGTGCTTGTTGTTAGTATTCTCTTCTATCCTTTCACTTCTTCTAATGGCTCCTTTCCTTAGAAGTTAGTGAAAGCACCTTGAATCTGATTATGTTCCCTCGAAAGATGATCAGATTGATAGAGAGGATCCTAACATAGATCTAGAAGAACAAGATAATATTGAAACTGAGATGAGTTTTGATCCTTATGAAGGACCCAATGGTGGGTTCATCTTTTCATCATTTGAACATATTTGGGGTTTCATGAAAGCTAATAAAGATAAGATATTGGAGGGTATGGAATGGGAGGCTCATCTTGAAAGAGGTGAGACTCCCCCACTTCCTCCTCCAATAAGCTCTCCTGTGCTTGATCAAAATAACCCCTTGTCCAAATCATTGCATCTTGATAATTTAAGAAACCAAGTAACTGATGCCACTACTATAACCACCAACATTGGCAGAAATCTACAAGTTCCTCCAATTAGTAGTGTCACTCAAAATTATTTTCAATTTCCTCCTCAATATTCTAATCTCAACACTTTTGCTTCTATCCCACCAAATGTTGGCTATCCCTTTTCACAAGGTAACACATATAATAATAGTATCCATGCATCCAATCTAAGCCAAGCACTTGCTCCCCAACACACATATATCCCTCCTTTAGGGAATCTAGGGATATTGCATAATAGTAATCCAGAAGTGCAGAATTTAACAAATATGGTAAAGCAGTTGGTTTCAAAAGTTGAGATGATTCAGCCTTCAAGTTTCACTTACAGTTATAAGGAAATGTGTAATCAACCATTGGATCCTATTGTTGCTGCAAGACCTTATCCTAAGCATTTTCCTATGCCAGTTTTACCTATATATAAGGGGATAGAAGATCCAATAGAGCATTTAAGAAGATTTAGGATAACATGCCATGATCTCATATATGATGACATGTTGTTACTAAAAATATTCCCTAAAAGTCTTGGTGGCATGGCATTAGAGTGGTATTATCGGTTACCTAATTACTCCTTGAAGAACTTTGAAGAAACAATAGAATTATTTGTTCAACAGTTTGGTGCCTATATTGAAAAGGAAGTAACAATGAAAGATGTCTATAGTTTGAAACAAGGTAAAGAAGAAATTTTTTCAGAATTCTTGGCTCGTTGGAGAAGTCTAGTTGGATGCTTGAGATATACTTTACCTCCAAAAGATATGCTTGAGATATTTATTGGTAATTTACAAGAACAATTATCTTATGCATTAGAAACTACTACTATTACATCCTTTGATCAAGCAATTGATTTAGCTAGAAAAGTAGAACAAGCTCTTATCAGAAGAGGTCAACTCAAGGTTAAAGAGGATAAACCTACTAAGTCTCAACACAAGAATAGGCATACAGGAGGTGATGGTGCAATGGATAGTAGGCCTGTTAATAATGTTACTAACAACCTACAAAAGATAATACTTCAGAAACCTCCACAAAGGAATTTTACAAGGCTTAATATGTCTATGGAAGCAGTTTTGAAACAACTTTTAGAAGCCAACGCAATTGAGTTACCTCCCATAAGGCAACCAGATACTACAACTAATTGGTACAAGGTAGGTCAACATTGTGCATATCATAGAGTGGAAGGACATTGGACAAATTCTTGTAAGAAGTTGAAACATGTGGTTCAAGATTTGATCGATGCAGGACGTATTGATATAGGGAGCTCTCAATCATCAAATAATCAGGCTCCTACTCAGCAAGCTTCAACAACAAATCAAGATATGGGAATATTCAAGGATCCATTACCAAAACATAATCAACAAGCAGCTAATCAGGTGGCTCATCATAATGAGCCTCCTCCCTATGGTAATATGGTTGGCATGGTTGGGGTAACTACAAGAAGACAAGACTCAAACTCATCCTACTCAGCATCCCCAAAGGAAAAATCTTGCAGCCCAATTCAGTTTCGAAGAATAATCAGAGAAAGGTTTCAGAGATAGGGACTCCACCTTTAGTATTGAAACCACAACCTAGAGTTTCATTTGATCTCCAAAAATAGTTGGCCAATACTCCAGCTAAAATTTCCATTTTAGAACTTTTGCAAACTTCTCCCAACCATAGAGATGCTTTGATGGAATTTCTAAGACAACAATCTGTTCCCCCAGATATTTCTCCTAGTGCCATAGTTGATGTCGTAGGATCTTTTGGGATACATCACATCTCATTCTCGGATGATGATAAGCCTTCCTCAAACTTACAAGAAGATTCTTCACTTTACATCACCACACTTATTGGGGATACCTTTATTAAGCGAATCCTGATTGATAATGGTTCTTCCCTCAATTTGTGCACATATCAATTCTTTCAAAAATTTGGATTAAAAGAGGAAGATTTAACTAAGTCTGATATCATCATAAAAGCTTTCAACAATGAGTCCCAAGAGGCTTGCGGTACCATATCTCTTCCCCTTAAGGTTGGGCCTAAAATATTGGATACTTTGTTTTATGTGGTACATTGTCCTACATATTTTAATCTTCTTCTTGGACATCCTTGGATCCATGCAATGAAGGTCATCCCTTCTACTCTTCATCAATGCTTGAAATTTGAATTTAAAAATCAAGTTATCACCATTCTGGGTGACCCTCGACCATTTGAGTTTTGCTCAAATGTAGAGCGAGCTCAATCTGAGTTCAACCTTTGTCCTTCTATTTCTTCAATGGTTTCTCCATGTTCCTCATCTCAGATATCAGAGCAATTTCAAAATTTAAATATGAGTGAGGAACGTATCATAAATTTCTCATCTCAGGATCATGATAATCAGTTTCTTCAAGAGCCTCTTCTGGATCTTGCCAAGCTACCACCTTCACCTAGAGCCATGGGTTTACCCCATAAGAAAGGTGATGTTGTACACATTGGCATGTGTACCTTTATCTTCATAGGGACTACCTTCGAAGAAAATATACATGGTAGCAACCCCTCTCCCATTGAGCATTCTTTTGCTCATTGTTACCTTTCCAATGACTACCCACTTCCTAAATAGATCCTATCTAGTATGGGATATGTAGGTAAAGGTTTGGGACCACAATAGAAAGGCATTCAAGAGCCCTTGGATGTCGAGATCTGGCCTAGGAGATGTGGCATAGGTTTCATACCTAGCAAAGACCAACCTTTACCATTTGATGATGATGATCATCTTATGACTTATGCTGAATACATGGATTATCAAAAGTCAGGAGTGGGTGATGAGGATGATGGTCCCCCTTATTCTTCTAAGATATTGTTTTGTAATATGATTGATTTTGTATGCTCCAAAAATAAGCTTTCTATTTTAGAAAAGGATCCTACTTCGCTGTCCTATAGTGATCTTGCAAAGTTAGGAATTGCTCCTCCTTATGTTAAGAATAATGGTTGTGTTCGAGAATGCATTGATTATCATGCTATGGCTATCAAAGAAAGAGCTATGAAGGAGCCTCTCTATGATTCTAGTTATCGATATGGCTTACCTTTTAGAGATTTCTTTGATGAAATAGTCCATGGTACACCTATTATTTTTGTCAAGATAGGAGACACATTCAGACTTTGTGTCGACTATCATCCTACAATTAAATTAAATAAAATAATAATAATAATAATCACATCAAATCAATCAATCATCATTTAGCTATGCATTTGCATTTCTATTGCATCCATCTGCTTGTTCATATTGCATTGTTGCCTATCATTTTTTTGCATTAGTTGCCTGACATTTAACACAACCTGCATGCTTGAGTGTCATATTTTGCATGATTGCTTGTTCATGACTGCTTGATCATATAGATTTTTGGGGATCTTGCGATAATGGCATGTGATGATACCTAGTTAGGTCATAGCTCACATGCATTGCACTTTCACTAGGGTTCTGATGCCTAGAAAAATCCCCACCTAGGGATTCTTCTCCAACTTCTTTCTTGCTTTTCCTGTTTCTTTCTTCCTTGATCTTGAAAGTATTGTTCATGTTCATCATTTTCTTAGGTCAAGGATGATATTTTGTCAATATGTCCTTGTCACCTCTTTCTTCTTCTTGAGTTTTTCTTTATCTTTTTCTTAGACAAGGATATATATATATATCTCCTTCTCCTTCTCAAATATTATCTTCTTCTGAACATTTGCACACACTCACAAAGTGTTTTTCATATTTAAAACCCCTATCGGGGGTAGCACTCACCTATTAATTCTTATCTACTTATATTGCACCCCACATGGGATAATGTACATCCTAGCGGGTATCTTATTGGATATGATCCCCTATCGGGTTATACTCCTTTTGACTCAGTGGGCTCAACACCCCATTATAGGATAAGCTCCTTGGCCATTTTAGTAGGCCTCAACATACATCCTAGTAGGTAATCACCCCATAGTAGTCAATTAGTGAGCAACCACCCATAGCGGGTCAAACTCCAACACTTCATCACTCATGGTGAGTACTACACCCATAATAGGTTTAGCTCCCTATTTATGATTTGATTCATAGTGTTTGGTCACATTGATCTGCCATGATCTACGTTGATTCAAATACTATGTTTCGCTTGTCCTTCTCTATTTTCGATGGTTGACCTTTGGTTCTTCTTCTCCTTCTTCTTCCTTATTTTTCTTCTCTTCTTGTGTTTCTTCTTCTTCCATTTTCACATCCATATCATCCATGCATTTCATATAGTTTTGCATTAGATAGTTTTCATGCATAAAACATCATAAATATAAATAAAAATAATACTTAATCAAATTATATCACATGCACACACATTAACACATAAAAAAAAGCAGCTTAGTATTACTCGGTAAAAGAGAGATACATAAGTGTCTGGTTGGTGTACCACAATCTAATCCTAGTACACTCAACCAATCCCTAGGGATGCATACCATAATAAAAATTGGTATGTCATCTCGATCCCTAGCCCTAGCTCTAAGAGCCCATCTCCTCTACTCCACCTGGAGGAGGTGGTCTAGGTAGCTTCATACCCATGGATGGTGAGGCTGAGACTATCTATGATCGAGATCATGACCTACTAGCTAATTGTAGGGATGGAGGGAGTACCACCCTCTACCCCTTTGGTACCACCTGGTAGTACATGGCCTCGTAGAAGGTAGCCCATTGAATGGCCACCTCCAACCTCTCTCCTATCCTCCATAGTTTTACCTATAGGAGGTGGATCCCATCGCTAGCCTAGCTGCTCCCAATGATAGCCATCCCCTCTTCTCGAGCCCTCTGATGCTCTATGTCTATATGGCTCACCTCCCCTCGAATATGAGTAACCTCTACTTGAGCTACATCCCTCTCCATCTCTATGGTACTCAAAGTACTTTGTAGTCCCTCGATCCTCTTGGACCTATCCTCTTAGAGTAGGTCCACCTATCTCTGTAGAGTCACCACCTATGCTCGTAGCACCTCTACCTCCCCCCTCGGGTCCCCTTGACCTAAGGCCTAGCCTTGGTCAACTATTGTTGATGTGGAGGTCTCTCCCGATCCTCTGCATGGTAGCACCCTAACCTCTATGGGGGTAACTCTAGATGCCCCTACCTACAACTTTGGTGGTCTTCATAACCATCTCGATATAGACCCATGCTTATATCTATCTTAGGGCTACCTAGCCCTACTACTCCCTCTCTGTGGCCCTATGAGCTACCTCTCGAAATGCTCATTGTATGCTCGGGTCCATCACTTGGTACCTCTATATTGGTATTAGTGGGAGACCCTCTAGGGCATGACTCCTCTATACCACCTTCGATATTTGAAGGCCACTCTTATATCTTCCACCCTTGGATCCATGTAAGGAGGATCATCCAAGTCCTCCTCTACCCACCTAGCCAAGTTAGGCTCATCCCTAATCCCTATTGGGTCTCGGTATACCCTCTGGTACTAGTAGTCCCTCAGGTTCTAGGATCCCCTATAAGATCTTAAACTACCTCAAGACTCTATCAAAATGGAAGACCTCTGGCTCCCCTCTCTCCATGGTCATCCATATGATCCTCTTGACCCTAGCTAGATCCTCCCTATCCTCAGCCCATCCTAGGTGTAGATTCTAGGGTCACCATATAATCTGGGCCTCCCTCAGCTCATCTATTACCCACCTCGCTAGTGGTAGGTTCCCAATGTATGTCCTCATGACTCACTCAAGGGATCTGGACCATCTATATGTAGTTGGTCACTTTAGGTTGGGAAATGGTCCTGGTAGTGCATCTAGTATCTACATCACTATGTGCTCCTAGCTCCATACTTAGAGCAATATCGTACACATGATCCTTGTATACCACTTGTACATGATGTTGTACAACATCCTATACAAATGGGCTAACACATATGGACCCCATGTGAATCACACTCTTTGGTCTTGCATGTCTACTACTACACCCACCATCATCCATGGTAGATGTCACCTATTGGTATGGCACATTAATAAGCCCACCACCACCCCATAGAGCATGATCATCAATGGGTCTACCCCATATCACCCCACTAGGTCATCTACAACTATCATGCTCTCTCACACCTGGTGGGTCTAACCTCTTGATAGTTATTGCAAGGTTATTGGCTACCCTCACACTCTGTAAATTACTCTCCCCTGATGGGGATGTGCAATATGCACCACACATCCTCTAGTGTGATGGTCATCTCCCTTATGGGTAGTTAAAATGTTGATGACTCTAGATACCACCTCTCTGCTAGAGCTATCAGTAGTACCCTATCCACCTCTACTTGAGGCATCCTCACTAGGTGGTCTAGCCCCACCACTCCTAGTGTGTCTCTCTACCTACCCGAGCTCATGCAACTCCACCTCTAAGGAGCCTGCTCACCACTCATGGCTCTCGAGTACCCTAAGCTGCATTCACAAACATAACAAAATATTTCATCAGTTTCATTAATCAATAATCAAAATTAATTACTAAATAAAATTTGCAATTTTGAGTTATAGCTTGCTTGCTTGCTTTCCCTCTTCTCTCTCTTTTTATTTTTCTTTTTTTTCTTCTCTTCCTTTTTTCTTCTTCGATGAAATCGTGCCTAGTTTTTTAAGATCACAATTTTTGTGCCCCATCTTTACGATGCATGATTTCATGAAATTATGCTTGTTATTTTTTTAAGCATGATTTTATCGCTATGAACTAGGGTGAAATCATGGTGATCAAAATTATACCTGGGTCATACATGGCAAACCCATTAGATTTGGTGAAAATTCACCCAAAATTTGAAAAAATTTGAAAAATTTAAGAAATTTTGGAAGGATTTTCGATCTTACCTCTACTCGCTCCACTTCCATGTCATCCTTACCCCTCATGATCATTGATCGGTGCACTGGTAATGCCATCTCCTATTTTTCTCTAGAGCTCCTTTCTTCTCTTCTTGCATGATAAAAATGAATTAGGGTTTTACCCCTTTTTCACTTTTATCTCTATTTTTGTTGTTGTCTTTCTTCTATTTTTACTTCCTTTTGTCCTTTTTCTTCTTCTACATCTGTCATTTTGAGTTTCATCAGGGATAGGTCCTCCCTTATGAAACTCGAGGGGGCACCCTAGCCTAAGAGGTATTAATGTCCCTAATACCTTGATTTGCATGTAAAATAAGAAAGTGTTTAGAATAACACTATTTTTGCACCACTCCTTTCTTCTAAACTAACCACCCCTTTTTTTCTTGCTTGTATTTTTTTTGTAAGTGTTTACATATTTCTTTGACACATTTATTAGGCCATAAATGCATCAAAGAGGGGGTAAAATGTAGACATAGAAAATTGACCCACTTTAGTAGGCAATTTTCCTTGAGTCCTCTTGGGAGACCCCTTAGACTTGCCTAGGGCAAGGGCTAGGTCTCTCCTCCCTTCTTTTTTTTTTCCTCTCTTTATGTGAAATCATGGTCACCCTTGATGGGGCACGATTTTGCATAATGTGAAATCATGGTCGATCTTAATGGGGCATGATTTCACATTTTAGGGTTTTCTCCTAAGGAAACCCTAATTTTTTGAAGTTGGTATGTTTGGCATCGACTCTCCTTGGTTTTTCCCACCCATTTTACTTTCAAATCCACTATATAAGGAGGGTTTGAAATCATCTTTGAAGATGAATAAGACAACAAGTGATTTTTGGTAATACTAATCTCATGCAAGCTCTCTTCTTCAAGTGATTTCTAAAGTGCTCTCTAAGTGATCTACATTCTTCTTCTTCTTTCACAAGCAAGCTAACTCATAATTGTGAAGTGTGATCTATTTTCTACTGCATTGGATTATCTATTGTTGTTATTCACTTTGGTGGATTTGTGTTGGAGCCCTAAGGAGAGATCGACTATTCAGGAGGTCTCAACCCTTCTGTCTACTTCTGTGCTATCTACCAAGTGTTTTCACTTTCTTTCATGCATGCATTGATTTTCTTGTGATGTAATTGAGTCCTCACATTATTATTTTATTTTTTGCATAGTTTCTACGAAATCATGCCCGGTCTCTATGAGGCATGATTTCACCAGACTACGAAATCACGGTCACCTATTACAGGGCACGATTTCACCTAGACCATATCTAGGGGTAAGTTGTTATCCCCAAACCCTAGATCTACATTCTAGGCTACATATAAGACATACTATTGCACTTTGTATTGTGGTTTATCATTCTGTTATGCTATATTTTGCTATGCTTGTTCATCTTCCAAAGGTCAACTTTCACTTCTATTTTCAAAGGTCAGCTAAAAGGACCTAGGGGGCTTGACTGCTGCACCTCCAAGTATTATCATACAATGGCCTAAGCAGGCCCCCTAATGCTAATCATATTTTTCAAGTATTTGCTAAGTTATCTTGTAGGAACAAGAATTGTTGGATATCATTGGATAAAGGATAAAAAGCAAGGATCAACCATCGGATAAGATAAGTGCCCTATTTAGTCTTTAGGTTATTTGTTGAGTGCCTTCTATTTCTATTACAAACCCTAGATCTGATTTAAAAGGAATATATTTAATTGATTTCTAGGCATTGAAAGATAAACAACATATAGTGTGCACTTAGGGTTAATACTATTTGTGCATCTTCTCTTGAGCCCTTGCTTGAAGGTTTTCTATCTTGAAACCCTAGGGTTAGAAAGCATTCAAAGAAAGAATCATTCTAGGGTTAGCTCTTGTCTTCTTGCATACTATATTTCTGCATTGTCCTTTATCTTTCATAGCATAGATCTAGAAAGGCCAAACATAGGTGATTGTCTTGAATCAAATACATCAAACATTCTTGAAAACCAGAGGACTTGGAGCGAGTCCTTAAACCATTCCTGGTGAACCCTTCCCCCCCTATTTTACACCAAGTGTAGAGAACAATGCAGCCCCCATGGTTCACCTCAAGGCTTTCTCTTGTGGATCCAGCCTTGAGAAATGTATGTGGTAGGGCAGTTTTCCCCCTCTACACCTTGATTGATGGTACAACCTTCACCAATTTGAATATGATCCAGTCATAGTTTATGGTAAAATATAGAGAGTGGTTATCACAAAATTTCCCTTCACCTTACCCATTATGGAGCTCACTCACATGTTCACAAGAAGTTGCTCAAAATAAATCTCACTCTTATTGCAACTTCAACAATATCAAACTTTTGAGGAAGCCCTAGCCCAAGAAAAGGTTATCAAGGACATTAAAATCCAAGAAGGAGACATCAAAATTTGAAAGAAGGAATGGCCTAACAAGAACACCAAGGGCAACCAAACCCAAAAAAGGTATCTCCTATGAACCAAGTCATTTTGAGTGCCCCTGGGCCCTTGAATCGAACTCCACCACAACCACCTAACTATCAGGCTCAAACTTCACTAGCCCAATATAATCCACAACCAACTCATCAACCATTGCAAAATCAACCTCCAAATAAACCATGCCACCCACCTCGCCAATACATGCCATTATTGGAGCCCTTGGTGATAATATTCCATTGGTTGTGTGAGGCATAAGCGATTTCCATCCTAGAGATTCACCCACTAGAACCAAATTGATCAAAATAAAAATATTACAAGGAGGAGCACTACTGCATCTATCATATATAGAAGGGCTATGATATCCAATCATGCTACTCATTCAAGAAATTAGTGCAATATATGATCAAACGATAGGAAATTCAAATTGATAATCCTCTTGCCTATTCTAATAAAAACATTGGCATATACAAAGATATATTTCCTCAATGTGGAGCAACTAAAGTACCTACCATTACAATGGAATAACCCAAGCAAGTCAATCAGGTACACACCACTCCACACAGCCAAGGATTTATTGTAATGATAAACATTGTGACAAGGAATCAAAGATATCCAAATTGACCCACCCAACTAGTGGATCTATCTAATGTCCCTTCAATGTCATAGGCACCTTTGTGATAAAATCCAATCACATTTTCTCTGCCTTATCGATACTTACACTAAAAAATAAACTTACTCAAAGTCTCAAAATGGCATCAACAAAATTCTCCATTTTCGAGCTAATACAACAATCGAATCAACATCATGAAGCTCTAATGGAGATTATGAAATCTATTGAATTACAACCACAAGATTCCAACACTATAATCAACTTTATGAGACACATTCAAACTTGCAAAGAGCCTACAATAATATTTCATGACCATAAAATAAAGACCATACCTGTTGAAATACCTGAAACCACTACACATCATGGCTAGTGTGGATAGGATTACTTATAAATGTATCTTGATTGATACAGACTATTCCATTAATATCATCACCACCTCCACCTTCAAACATCTAAATCTTCCACTATCACACATCACATCATCCACATTCACCTTTCATGTATGTAACGATGCCTTATGTTACACTATTGAGATATTTGTCCTCCCTATTTAGGTTGGACTAAAAATAATTCACACACTCTATCATGTCTTGGAAGGTATCATACAATATAATTTATTGCTTGGTCAATCTTGGATCCAAGATATGAAGTGTGTGCCTTCCATATTGCACCAAAGCATCAAATACGTGCATGAAGTTCAAGTCCATTGCATCCCTACAGATTTAAAACCATTCAAAATTTTCTATATGGTTTCACATCCACAAGATTCCACCTTGCCATCCACTCATTTGGACATTCAACCCAACCACCCCATGAAACACTCAAATATTCCACAAAAAATATCCATTACTCCATCATCACAACCATCATCACAACCATTATCATCAACTTCCTTGGGAATCCCTTCTAGTTTATCAGATCCTCCGATGAGAAACCCATCAAAAGTACCAATGCCATCCTCTTCACACAAACCCTCATAACCTACTATGTCCATATCTCAATCATCCATTCCACCTCCCACACCTTCCATCTCAACCATCTCCACAACATCCACCCACACTTCTCCTATTCTTGATGAACCACTATCTACCATACATTTCTCATAACAATCTATACTTCCATATTCATCTACCCCTCCTCTAAAATTCATAGTCCATATGACTAATCCAAGCTATGAGCAAGGTCCTCAAATCCCTTTAGAACCACATTATCAATTACCAATAGATAATTCAGGGTGAGGATACTCCATACATATGCCTAATGAAATTTCTTGTAGATTATATTTAGTGCCTTAACCTAGGACTTGAGGACATAGATGACAATGAGTATACTGATCCTAGCCATACTCATTTTCTTGGTGATCATCTTGAAATTTCCATGTTATCAATGGATACTTTTGACTCATCTAATAAGGATTTTGAAGATAATCTAAATGCATTATCCATTGCTTCAGCTAGATTAGAGGATTAATCCTCCCCCATTGTCCTTATCACAAATTTTGATGAATTTTATCCTCACCTCTTCCCTAGGTAGCTTCCCATTTGGTGACAACTTCTTCCACTAGAGGATACAATCATCCCCATTCCACCTTGATCACACCCTGTCATCCCAATTCCACCCCAACCACCTCCTACACATTTTTCCCCCATATCATTAATCACCTCCTACCACCCAATAATGAAGGCCATCCATAATTCATTAACATGATCTCCATAGATCTCACAACTCCACTTTTCTATCCAGGAAACCCTTCATAATCTTTATCCCTTGATCCTGAGGCCATTGATTTGGACAGTGTTGCTCTTCCATAATTATCTTTCAAGTTTATTCCTTCAAAGGACATGCTGAAATCATATCATTCTCCATCATACCCACCCTTATCTATCCTCCAAGATAAGATAGAGTTGAAAGACACATCTGAATCCTTTAATCCAGCTGATGATATTCACCTGATCCCCACTCCTCATCAATTGGAAGAGGGATCTCACATATCAATATAAGATACCATTGATATTGACATCAACACTAATCCTAAACTTCCTCATATTCTTAAATTGGAAAAAATTCTTTTAGATATAGAACATGTTGCATTCAATGCTCTTTTGATAGAGTATAAGCAAGGTTTTACTTGGTCATATAAGACATGCCTAGACTTGACCCAAACTTAGTAGTCCAAATTTTAACACTAAATCTAGCGATCAAGCCTATCAATCAGAAGCTTCAAAATATCCATCCAATGATAGCTTTAATGATCAAATATAAACTACATAAATTATTAAATGCAAGCTTCATCCAATCCATCGACTATCTTGAATGGGTTTCTGTTGAGCAAGGTGCAACAAAAGTATTGTCATTGTTGTCAACACAGTCAGATAGACCAGTTGATGATGTGGATAGGAGTTAAGAGGTTCTTCAGAGTATTTTTTGAGCAAGGTGCAGCAAAATTTGATGAAGTATACAGGAGTTAAGAAGTTCTTCAGAGTATGTACAGTGACTTTCCAAAAGATAGAAGTGGCCCATTTGAGAAAAATCAAAAGAAAATCACAAGGAAGAAAACTGTCGCGATATCGCGACATGTTTGGCCAGAAATAAAAACTATCATGATATCACGGCATGTTTGGCCAGAAATAAAAACTGTCACGATATCATGACATGTTTGGTCGGAAAGAAAAACTGTCACGATATTGCGACATGTTGAGCAAGAAGGAAAAACTGTCACGATTTCACATGTTCGAAAAGAGAGAAAGCGCAAGGAAAACTATCACGATATCGTGACATGTTCGGAGAGAAAGAGAAAGAAAGAAAAACTATCACGATTTCGCGACATGTTGGAAGAGAAAAATATAAGTAGAAAAAGTGTTGTGATTTTGTGACATATTGCAAGGAAGGTTGTATGGATGAAAAAGTGTCACGATTTTGTGACATATTGCAAGGAAGGTTGTACAGGCAAAAAAGTGTCGCGTTTTCACGACATATTGCAAGGAAGGTTGTACGGATAAAAAAGTGTCATGATTTCACAACATGTTGTAGGAGAGAGAGTCCAAGAGAAAAAGTGTCACGATATCGTGACATGTCGGGTTTTCGTGACCCGAAGGCAAGAGAAAGCACTAAGGAGAAAAAGTGTCACGATATCGTGACATGTCGGATTTTCGCGACCCGAAGGTAAGTGAAAGAGCAAAGGAGATAAAGTGTCGTGATATCGTGACATGTCACATTTTCATGACTAAAGGAGGAGAGAGAAAGTAAGAAGGTGAAAGTGTCACGATTTCGTGACATGTGTTTTCACGGGCGAAAGACAAAGAAGAGCACAAGGCAGCGAAAGTGTCACGATTTCGCGACATGTCATGTTTTCGCAGGTGCAAGCCGAGAAAAGGACAAAGAGGTAGAAAGTGTCATGATTTCGTGACATGTCATGTTTTCGTGGGTGCAAGCCAAGAAAAGGACAAAGAGGCAAAAAGTGTCACGACATCGCGACATGTATTTTCACGGGTGCAAGCTGAGAAGAGGACAAAGAGGTAGAAAGTGTCACGATATCGCAACATGTTATGTTTTCGCGGTCAACAACCAAGAAAAATTCAAAAGGGCAAAAATGTCGCGATATCGTGACATATTGTTTTTTGCCATGCAAAAAGAAGAACCCAGCCGAAGTAAAGTTAACTGAAGGAAAATGACAGTTACAGATGCAATTGCAGAGGAAATACATGCAACTAAAATAAGAAGAGTTAACTGAAGTCATACGGCAGTTCAGGGGTCGATGCAAAAGAAAATCATGTAGCTAGAATAAGAACAGTAAACTGAAGTCAAAACAGAAGGTACAGGGGTAGTTACAGTGACTGTAAATAGAAGTCATTACTACAGTTACAGGGTCCATTACGGAGTCAATTCGTTGAGCGGTGGCTATACCGAGAATCCTAATTAAAGAGACAAATCCATTAATAGGTTGCGTATAAGAATAGTGTGTCAGAAAGGAGTTACTTACAGGAGTGGCTATTAATAGGCTGCATGTGGGATTATGGAAGTTACAGAAGACTTAGGGTTTCAAGATGAAAATATTGTTATAAAAGGGCAGTTGCGTGCAGAAGAAAATGTTTGGCTCAAAATTGAAAAGAGTGCCGTCGTAAAGAGTTAAAGTGCTGCTACTGAAATAGTAAATGTGTCGTGAGGGCAGTTGCGTGTAGAAGTAAAGTTCGACTCAAAATTGAAAAGAGTACCACCGTAAAGAGTTAAAATGCCGTTGCTAAAAGAGTAAATGTGCCGCAAGGGTAGTTGTGTGTAGAAGTAAAGTTTAGCTCAGAATTGGAAAGAGTGCCATTGTAAAGAGTTAAAGTGCCACTACTGAAAGAGTAAATGTGCTACGAGGGTAGTTGCGTGCAGAAGTAAAGTGCTGCTCAGAATTGAAAAGTGTGTCACCATAAAGAGGGAAGGTGTCATTGAATGTGTGAAAGTGCTGTCGAAAGAGTGTGAAAGTGCTGATGAAAGAGAGTGCACAAGAGGCGAGTGAGCAGGGTGTGTGCTAGGTAAAGAGTGGGCAATGTTGAGAAAGCAATATACCAGTCAGGGTCTTGTAAAAGTGAAGGCATCTTTATGTCAATCATCTAGATTCAAAATAGAAGTCCAAATTGGTGCTTGGCATCAGGGGTTGGTGCTCCTTCCAGTTGGTGCTGGTAAATCAGGGGTTGGTGCTCCTTTTTGTTGGTGCAGATAAATCAAGGGTTGGTGCTCCTTCCAGTGGGTGCTAGTAAATTGTTTGTAAAATTGATATTTTGCAAAGGTTGGATTTGGATGGGAGTCCAAATAGTCAGTTTTGAGGAGTAGCCAAAATTTGTGAACCTCATTACATCTTGTGTTGTGTGATGCTCTTTGGTATATTTTCTTTATTGGGATTTTAGATTTCTTTGTTTTGGCATTAAGAATTGAAGATTTAAGTTTTTAAGAGCTACACTGATTCACCCCCCATCACAGTGTCATAGTGAGACTAACAATTGGTATCAAAGCCAGTTTCCCTTATCAGGCTAAATCAGCTAGGGTTGATCTTAGATTAGTACGCAATAGGTAAGAAGAATAGATCCTCCTCAAATAAGGTATCTCAGTCAGTTTTAGTTCCTATGGAAGAGAAGATTGAACTAGAAAAGATAGAAGAAGTGAATTCTGAAGTATGTGATGAAAACCTTGAGGGTGAAGTATATCTAGAAGGTGAGTTGATCGCTTCACTTGAAGAGTTGCATATAGAATGGAAATAGAACAAAAGACTATCCAAGAAGTTGGAAGAACATGGGGATAATATTGAAGATCTCTTCTTACAAATTCATAAAGCCAAGAAAATAGAAGCCTTGAAGTCACACTTGGATGATAAAGAGATTGTTTGCTACAAACAAGAAGAGGAGATTGATTTATTGAGGAAACAACTAGAAGAGGCCAATACAAATATCAAATTTGAGAAGAGCACAGAGCTGCTAGATAAAATGATAAGGCAACAGAGAAGCCCCATGTGTAAGCTTGGTCTTGGATGTGAAGCTGAACAACCTTCATCGTCTAAATCTGAAGAGAAGAAGAAGTCCATTACTGAGGGATCAAAGCAAGAAAATCTTGAAGCTGAATCTTCAAAAGGAAGAAAATCTCAAAGGAGATCTCAGAAAAGCAACCACAACAAAAGAGGTTCTATCACTCTCACTATATTCATAATAATGATTTTAATGGCTATTGTTTTAGATGCAACCATTATGGTCACAAGGCAATTTATTGTGGATTGAATAATAGATCAAAGAGTTATGCTCTGGTAGAAATACATCTGTTATTCCGGTTGAACACCATGTGCAATGTTTTAAATGTAATGGTCATGGGAACATAGCAAGGTCTTGTCCAAGAACTTTTGTATCTAATCTAAGGCAAGACATTAGATTTCATTAGACACAAAGAATGCAACACAGACAAGGAAGAAATCATGTGTATCAAAGAAAGGAAAAGAATCATCCATCAAGGATGTACAAGAGACAACCACCCAAGAGAAATGTTCAAGTTCACAAAAAGGTTCAAAACAGGGATGCAGTTGAAAAAATCAAGCCCAAGTTCAAGAAATCTTGGAGAAAGAAAGAAGAGAGGAAATCGTGTCTCCTTGGATTGAAGGAGATTACTCCACTATTGCACTAAGCAGCTCCAGGTAGCACATCCTCAGGGGGAGCAATCTTAAAGTTTTATTTTAATGCTCCTACGTTGTTTGGTTATCTAAGGATGAAAGACAAGTAGTCAGGGGGAGTTGTCGTATAGTTGTCAAAATGTGTTTCAGTTCATGTAGTTGTTTGTGGAGGTAATAAGCAGGAGCATGAGATGTTGGCTTGACAGAGCCGATTTATTTATTATTATGAAATCTCTCTGGTGATGGAAGTTACAATAGCAGATAGTGTCAAACTGATGTGCTTTAGCAGAACAACATGGTGAACAGCTAGGTTTTTGATGCAGTAGCTGATAGGCATTATCTGAGATAGAACATGCAGTACAAGTCGTCGTGTCATGGAAGCATAAGCTGGTAGGTGCTGGTTTTGAAGCCTGTAACATTTCCAATCTACAGATAACATAGAATCTATGTTGTGAGTATGTCTCGATTTATCTACCAATATCGAGGGAGGACTATGGTAAATATCTTCATGATCATTATGAAAATTACTACCAACGTGTAGCTGGGAAGGCGTGTGTTTCTTAACCAAAAATACAACACTTTGTTTGGTATAAGAGAACATCAATTTTCTCTAAAGAAGTAGCCATTATCAAAGAGAAGCCAGAGTCAAAGCAAACAGTGGCACTAGCACCCAGTTGGTCAAGAGTGCCAAGTGGCACATGCAATGCAGAGACGTTGAGAGAATAGCGCCCAGGAGGACAAGATGCCTATGCACCTAAGAAAGTCTTGCATTATTTGAGGAATGTGAGATATAGCCTAATGAATCCCTTGATTGCAGCAAGGAGAAATGCTCCCTAGAATCATGTGAAGAACGTTCACCTAAGACATTGAGTAGCCCTGACATATGCCCTAGCAGGAAGTAGAATACCGAGAGTTGATGATTGTGCACAGATTGAGGTTCCAACACTAGAGGTAATGGTCTAGAAGTATGAGTTTGAGTAAGGTGCACTATAGTTGGCCGTGAAGTTTTTGACAAAATGTTGTCTCCTGATTTGAATAGCTGAAAGTAAGGTGTGACCAGTGGTGACTGTAGAAAACATAGACCAAGTTGAAAATGTAAAAAGTGATTGGTTGAGTTGTGTTGAGATTGAGCATTAAGTATATAACATATTGAGTCTCTAAAAATTCTTTTTATGATTCTATAAGATCTGGGCAAGTTCTTGGTGAGCTTGCTAGAGTAGGTTCTTAGTGAGCCTATGATAGAGTACAGAGGACAGAGTCTCAATGGATAGAGATCCAATAGCCAACACAGTTGAAGATAGATCTGAGTGAGGATTCTTCAAGTGGAGAGAGGTCCACTAGTCAGTGCAACAGAGTGACAGAGTCTTCTATAATATAACAATTGAAGGAGAGGTTTATAATGAGCAGCCAGATGGTTTCCAGCCTGGTGATGATTGGTTGAGTTGATTGATTGAGCCTTTGAAGAAGGCCTTTGGGAAATATTTGAGGACAATGCTAGGATAGATTTGAGGATAGTGTTGGGACAGATTTCTAGATGCAGATTTGGGCAGGATGTGTAGATGACAGAAAGAGTACCAGTGGAGGTGCATTTTATCGTGGAGATAGATTGGTCGCATGGAACGATAAGAAACAAGAGTCAATTTTCTTATCCACAGTAGAAGCAGAATATATTACAACGATAGTGTGTTGTACGTAGAGGGAGAATTTATATATTTAATTATCTTTGTGCTCATATTTGTAATTTTTGCTAACTGTCATAACGTGTGCCTAAGAATGTTGTGCATGGACTCAGGGGGAGTATGTAGTAGCCCTTTGGTATTATTGTCAAAGGGGGAGAAGAATTACAGGAGATTGCATGAGTGTTGCCAACAATTCCAAAGGGAGAGATTGTTGAGCAAGGTGCAGCACAAGTATTGTCATTGTTGTCAACACAGTCAGACAGACCAGTTGATGATGTGGAAAGGAGTTACGAGGTTCTTCAGAGTATTTTTTGAGCAAGGTGCAGCAAAATTTGATGAAGTATACAGGAGTTAAGAAGTTCTTCAGAGTATGTACAGTGACTTTCCAAAAGATAGAAGTGGCCCATTTGAGAAAAATCAAAAGAAAATCACAAGGAAGAAAACTGTCACGATATCATGACATGTTTGGCCAGAAAGAAAAACTGTCATAATATCGCGACATGTTTGGCCAGAAAGAAAAACTGTCACAATATCGTGACATGTTTGGCCAGAAAGAAAAACTGTCACGATATCGCGACATGTTGAGCAAGAAGGAAAAATTGTCACGATTTTGCGACATGTTTGAAGAGAGGGAAAGTGCAAGGAAAACTGTCGCGATATCACGACATGTTTGGAAAGAAAGAGCAAGAAAGAAAAATTGTCATGATTTCGTGACATGTTGGAAGAGAAAAAGACAAGTAGAAAAAGTGTCACGATTTTGCGACATATTGCAAGGAAGGTTGTACGGATGAAAAAATGTCTCGATTTCATGACATATTGCAAGGAAGGTTGTACGGACGAAAAAGTGTCACGATTTTGTGACATATTGCAAGGAAGGTTGTACGGACAAAAAAGTGTCACGATTTCATGACATGTTACAGGAGAGAGAGTCTAAGAGAAAAAGTGTCACGATATCACGACATGTCGGGTTTTCGCGACCCGAAGGCAAGAGAAAGCACTAAGGAGAGAAAGTGTCACGATATTGTGACATGTTGGGTTTTCACGACCTGAAGGCAAGTGAAAGAGCAAAGGAGATAAAGTGTCACGATATCGCGACATGTCACATTTTTGCGACTAAAGGAGGAGAGAGAAATCAAGAAGGCGAAAGTGTCGTGATTTCGTGACATGTTGTGTTTTCACGGGCGAAAGAAAGAGAAGAGCACAAGGCAGTGAAAGTGTCACGATTTCATGAAATGTCATGTTTTCACAGGTGCAAGCCAAGAAAAGGACAAAGAGACGAAAAGTGTCACAATTTTGCGACATGTCATGTTTTCACGGGTGCAAGCCAAGAAAAGGACAAAGAGGCAGAAAGTGTCACAACATCGCGACATGTTGTATTTTTGCAGGTGCAAGCCAAGAAGAGGACAAGGAGGTGGAAAGTGTCATGATATCGCGACATGTTATGTTTTCATTGTCAACAACCAAGAAAAAGTCAAAAGGGTAGAAATGTCGTGATATCGCGACATATTGTTTTTCGCCATGCAAAAAGAAGAACCCAGCTGAAGTAAAGTTAACTAAAGGAAAACGATAGTTACAGATGCAATTGCAGAGGAAATACATGCAGCTAAAATAAGAAGAGTTAACTGAAGTCATACGACAGTTCAGGGGCTGATGTAGAAGAAAATCATGTAGCTAGAATAAGAACAATAAACTGAAGTCAGAACAAAAGGTACAAGGGTAGTTATAGTGACTGTAAATAGAAGTCATTACTACAGTTACAGGGTCTGTTACAGAGTCAATTCATCAAGTGGTGGCTATACCGAGAATCCCAATTAAAGAGACAAATCCATTAATAGGTTGCATATAAGAATAGTGTGTCAGAAAGGAGTTACTTACAGGAGTGGCTATTAATAGGTTGCATGCGGGATTATGGAAGTTACAGAAGACTTAGGGTTTCAAGATGAAAATATTGTTATAAAAGGGTAGTTGCATGTAGAATAAAATGTTTGGCTCAAAATTGAAAAGAGTGTCACCGTAAAGAGTTAAAGTGCCGCTGCTGAAAGAGTAAATGTGTTGTGAGGGCAGTTGCATGCAGAAGTAAAGTTCGGCTCAAAATTGAAAAGAGTACCATCGTAAAGAGTTAAAGTGTCATTGCTTAAAGAGTAAATGTGCCACGAGGGCAGTTGCATGCAAAAGTAAAGTTTGGCTTAGAATTGAAAAGAGTGCCACCGTAAAGAGTTAAAGTGTCGCTACTGAAAGAGTAAATGTGTCACGAGGGTAGTTGCATGCAAAAGTAAAGTGCTGCTCAGAATTGAAAAGTGTGCCGCCATAAAGAGAGAAGGTGCCACTGAATGTGTGAAAGTGCTATCAAAAGAGTGTGAAAGTGCTGATGAAAGAGAGTGCGTAGAAGTTGAGTGAGTAGGGTGTGTGCTAGGTAAAGAGTGGGCAATGTTGAGAAAGCAATAGACCAGTCAGGGTCTTGTAAAAGTGAAGGCATATTTATGTCAATCATCTATATTCATAATAGAAGTCCAAGTTGGTGCTTGGCATCAGGGGTTGGTGCTCCTTCCAGTTGGTGCTGGTAAATCAGGGGTTGGTGCTCCTTTCTATTGGTGCAGATAAATCAGGGGTTGGTGCTCCTTCTAGTGGGTGCTGGTAAATTATTTGTAAAATTGATATTTTGCAAAGGCTGGATTTGTATGGGAGTCCAAACAGTTAGTTTTGAGGAGTAGCCAAAACTGGTGAACCTCGTTACATAATGTGTTGTGTGATGCTCTTTGGTATATTTGATTTATTGGGTTTTTAGATTTCTTTGTTTTGGCATTAAGAATTGAAGATTTAAGTTTTTAAGAGCTACACTGATTCACCCCCCCCTCTCAGTGTCATAGTGAGACTAATAATTGGTATCAGAGCCAGTTTCCCTTATCAGGCTAAATCATCTAGGGTTGATCTTGGATTAGTATGCAATGGGTAAGAAGAATAGATCCTCCTCAAATAAGGCATCTCAATCAGTTTTAGTTATTGTGGAAGAGAAGATTGAACTAGAAAAGATAGAAGAAGTGAATTCTGAAGTATGTGATGAAAATATTGAGGGTGAAGTATATCTAGAAGGTGAGTTGATCGCTGCACTTGAAGAGTTGAATATAGAAATAAAATAGAACAAAATATTGTCCAAGAAGTTGAAAGAATATGGAGATAAGATTGAAAATCTCTTCTTACAAATTCATAAAGCCAAGAAAATAGAAGAAGCCTTGAAGTCACACTTGGATGATAAAGAGATTGTTTACTGCAAACAAGAAGAGGAGATTGATTTATTGAGGAAACAACTAGAAGAGGCCAATACAAATATCAAATTTGAGAAGAGCACATAGCTGCTAGATAAAATAATAAGGTAACAGAGAAGCCCCATGTGTAAGCTTGGTCTTGGATGTGAAGCTGAACAACCTTCATCGTCTAAATATGAAGAGAAGAAGAAGTCCATTGCATGCTTCATCCAACCCATCGACTATCTTGAATGGGTTTCCAACATGGTACCTATTGGGAAGCCAAATGGAGGATTTGCATATGCATAGATTTTAGGGATCTTAAAAAAGTGATCCCTAAGGATGAAATTCCACTTATCAGTATTGATACATTTTTAGATGTAGCTATAGGTCATGAAATGCTTTCCCTCATGGATGCTTTCTTAAGCTATAATCAAATTTGAGTTAAACTTGATCATCCCAAAATGACTTTTACCACACCATGGGAAACTTTTTGCTACAAAATCATACCTTTTGGTCTCAAAAATGTTGGTGATACATATCAAAAGATAATGAAATACATTTTTCATGAATACATGCATAATATTATCAAATATTATGTAATTATCTACTAACAAATTATCTATTGTGTTATGACCATAGCGATCTTCTACGTAAGTTATTTGAGTTCCTCTTGGAGCATAAAATTCGATTGAATCCCAAAATGTGATTTTTTTGTATAACATATAGAAAACATTTAGGCTTTATCATTTATAAATAAGGCATCGAATTTGACCCAAATAAGATCAAGGAAATCTTAAACATGCCTCCCCCACAAATATTTACTAGCTTCATAGCTTACAAGGGAAGATACAAGCCATCCAATGTTTCATCGCACAAATATCAGATAAATATGAGCCACTTAATCATCTACTATATAAGGGAGTCACTTTCCATTGGAATCATGATTGTCAAAATATCTTTGAGGATATAAAATAATACTTGGTTTCTACACTAGTATTATCTCCTCCTTGACCAGATGCACCTTTTCTATTGTATATCTTAGCCATTGAATTTGACTTAGGGTCTATGTTAGCTCAAAATTAATGAGATTAATAAGGAGTAGATCATCTATTACAATAGTCACAACTTAGTAAATTATGAATTCAAGTATACTTATATTGAGAAGCTCTACTTAGCAGTGGTATTTACCACTAAAAATTTGCATTGTTACATGATCAATCAAACAATTTATGTTATCTTCAAAGAGAATCCCTTGCGGTATATGATGAGTCACACATATCATAATAGTCGAAGCATAAAGTGGATTATGCTTTTGATAGAGTTTGACCTTGAATTCATTGGATAAAAATCTATCAAGGTTTAGGTCATCGTTAACCAATTAGCAGAAGCTCCTCTTCTCATTGATAAGCCTCTTACTATCAAACTGCCTGATGATGCAGTATTTGCATGATCTAACACTGAAGATTTGAATGAAACTAAACACAAAGATAATATCATGTTGTTATTCAATGGTTATAAGTGTGAACCTGATAACATCATGTTGTTATTCTGTTGTTATCCAACCTCCTAAGGAACCTGTTATTCAACCTAAAATCATTCCCACACAAAAGAAAACTTCCTTCACTACTTTATTCCGCCAAACTATTGAGCAATATGCTTCAAGTAAACAAAAACCTAAAACAAAACCAAATACCGATTTTCAACAATCTGGAATACATCATAATACAACTTCAAAGTTCCTTCATAATGCTTTTTCTACCAACAATTTACACAGTAGTAACATGGCATCTAATCTTCATGTTCCTCCATCATATGCCCATAAAACCCATGTCAATGCCCTACCAAACCAATATGGGGGGTAAACTAGTAATTTGGAAGCCATGGTGAAATAGTTGGCTTCACGTATGGACCAGATAGATCCCTACCATCCCTCGTATAATTATCGAGAGATATGTAGTCAACCTTTGGATCCCATAGTTGTAGCTTAACCATACCCTAAGCATTTTCCCATGCCTATCCTGCCTATATATAAAGGAACCGAAGATCCCATAGAGCATCTTCGCATGTTTAGGATAGCATGTCATGATATATCACATGATGACTTGCTATTACTATAAATGTTCCCGAAAAGTTTAGGTGGAATGGCATTAGAGTGGTACTATCAATTGCCCACTCATTCTTTGAGAAACTTTGAAGAAAAAATTGAATCATTTGTCCATCAATTTAGTGCCTACATCGAGAGGCATGTAACCATTAAAGATCTATACAATTTAAAACAAGACAAAGATGAATGTTTTGCCAATTTATTAGCTAGATGGAGGCAATTGATAGGAAAACTACACTTTGTGCTGCCTTATAGGGAAATGTTGGACATTTTTATCAATAATTTATAAGAACAAATATCTTATGAGCTATCAACTACTACTTTAACTACCTTCGACCAAGCTATAGATTTAGCTCGAAGAGTAGAAGATGCCCTCATTAGGAGAGGCCAACTTAGGAAGAAGGATGATGAGAAAACATCCGGAAATCAATATAAAAACAAACAAGTTGTCGGTGATGGAGTCACTGACAGCAGAAATGTTGATAATATCAATGCAACGAAGAAAACAAAAAAATTTATATTGAAACCTCCTGATAAGCCTCCTCGAGAATTTACTATATTAAACCAACCCTTATCAACTATTTTACCTCAATTACTCAAAATAGGTTTGATCCAATTACCAGCTATTCGGGAACCTGATCCAACTATACTCGGATACAAAGCTGACTTACACTGTGATTTCCATAGAGGACCTGGACACTCTACCAACGCTTGTAAAAGTTTGAAACATAAAATACAATATTTGATTGATAATAATGAAATGGAAGTGCAAGCCTTCCAACCTAAACAAAACCCTCCTAATAATCCTCAAAAGATCATTCCCCAAAATCAAAATCAAAATGCCAATCAAACTTTAGACATATTTCAACACCCTTTACCAAGACATGGTAAAGAGGTAGCCAATCAAATCGAACATCATAATGTTCCCCCTCCTACACAATATGTAGGAACCATTAGCGGACAATTACTTGTTTAGGATCCTCAAATATTTGACACAACCTTATCCCTGGTTACAACCAAGCCCTTACATAATTTCCAAATTTTTGATTCTAGTGATATAGAATCAGATACTAAAAGTGAAGTGGACATCACTTCAAACCAATCGAAGAGTTTTGAAAATGAATCAGATCCTATTCAACCCATCACAGATGCTATGGTTCCAGAAGAACCATTTCCTAGAAGAGTAACTACTCGACCTTCTTCTAATATATTCCTTTCTAATGAACAAGCCATCAATGCTCAACCGAGACTAGTTCAGCGTCTTCACTATAACATTGTAGGTACCATCGAAGTCGTCACTCGACAACAAGCTCAAAATTCCCAACAAGAATCAAATCAGAACAATGGATCGGCTCCATTCATTTTGAAAAATCCCAATAAAGGGAATCATGCTCCTAATGTTCAACCTAAACCCCCTTACAATATTAATGAGCAATTGTCCAATACTATAGCTAGAATTTCCCTTTTGGATTTATTAAGATCCTCTCCTACCCATAG
Source organism: Wollemia nobilis (assembly GCA_028583015.1). Taxonomy (NCBI): domain Eukaryota; kingdom Viridiplantae; phylum Streptophyta; class Pinopsida; order Araucariales; family Araucariaceae; genus Wollemia; species Wollemia nobilis. The sequence continues at coordinate 4,701,861 of JAQPPZ010016858.1, read as the reverse complement.
GGATGAGTTGATGCTTACATTAAGCCAAATGATGGTACCTCAAAACATCCAACTTGAAGCTATGGCCAATACTATCATCACTAGAGAGGTTGATTGTATTGATTTTTGGGATAAAGATATCCCACAACACAGTTTACATAAGGAGAATCCCTTATATATTACTACTCTAATTGCAGATGTAGCTATCAAACGAGTCTTGATTGATAATGGCTCATCTCTAAACATTTGCACTTTTGACTTCTACCAATGATTTGGCTTTAGAAGTGATGAAATGAAGAAAACTGATATGATTATCAAAGCTTTTAATGACGAAACACAAGAAACATGTGGAGTTATTACCCTCCCCTTGCAAGTTGGTCCTAGAACCCTAGAAACAACCGTGTTTATTGTACATTGCCCAACATTGTACAATATACTCTTGGGTCACCCTTGGATCAATGCAATGCGAGTGGTCCCATCAACTTTACACCAATGTGTTAAATTCGAATTTAAAAATTAGTTGGTCACTATCCATGGTGACCCTAGACCCTTTGATATGTGTGCTTTGGCAGAACCCGTTGGAGTGCAATTTTGCCCCGCTCTGTCATCCACACATCCTAGTTCTTATTTTTCATCTAAAACTGTGAAAGACACACCCATAACTTCACCTATTTCCCCTCCATTAATTTCATCCTCCTATATAGATCAACAATTCTCTAAACAAATCACTTTAGAACCTCAAAAATATCTTAAATCTACAACTAATCCTTCATGTTCTATCCTTATAAATTCAAAACCTATAGAAACAACTATCATACCTTCCACATCTCAAGATATAGGGAATAATCCTTCTACATCTTATGCCCTTTCTGATGAACTTTTACCAGATTTATCCACAACCTTAATATAAAAAAAAACAAATGCTTTCATGCAAGATTCAATTCTTTTAAATAACTTGCCACCATCTCCTCGTACTTTGGGCCTCCCACAACCTATGGGAAGTACTTACCAAGTCGGGAGTTGTGCCTTCATTTATAAAGGATATGACTAGGGAAGAATCCCTCGGAATATCAAAACTCATCATGAGGGATACGCTCGATGTTATTTTACCAATGATTATATTAAAGCTAAACCCATAATGCTTAAAATGGGATATAAAGGGAAAGGCTTGGGACCTTTCCAAAATGGCATGAAAGAACCTTTCGAGGTAGAACCGTGGCCTGCCTACTGTGGTGTGGGCCTATTTCCTAGTAAGGGTCAACCTTTTCCTTTTGAAGATGATGATCATCTCATATGTTATCAAGATTATTTGGATAGGTGTGCTAATTTGCCTCTTAAAAATCAATCATTTTCATGTAACATGCTATCCATAGCTTACCCTGAAATGATTGCTGACCCCAATGAAGAGTTGGAAGGAGATATCTTCCATGATGTCTCTGTTGAAGAGATGTTACACAATGGATTTTATTTTGATGGTTCTATACCAACTATAGCCCAAATTGAGGCCACTAATCCTCAAGACAAATTATCTAAATTAACCTTACAATAATTACAAGAATTGGGCGTTTCACTCGCCCCACCTAATTTTGAAAGAGATCTACACATGGAGGTAGAAAACGTCATTAAAATTAACATTGGAACTGAGGACAATCCTCACATAATCAATATTGGATCAGAGTTAAGTCAAGAAAAACAAGAACAATACATTGCATTCCTTAGAGTATGAAGATGTCTTCACTTGGACATACAAAGATATGCCAAGTCTAGACCCTTCTGTAGTCATGCATCATCTAGTGGTCCATCCGGATGATAAACCTGTTAAACAAAAACTTAGAAAAATGCATCCCAAAGTGGCTCTGCTAGTCAAATGGGAGTTAGAAAAACTCCTAAATGTTATCTTTATACAAGCTATTGATTATGCTGAATGGATCTCAAACATAGTTCCAGTCACCAAGAAAGAATCTACCAAAGTTAGGGTTTGCACAAATTTTAGAGATATTAACGCTGCATGCCCTAAAGATGACTTTCCTCTTCCAAACATGGATCAAATCATTGACTTTACTATCAAAAGTGGGATGATGTCCTTAATGGATGGATTCTTTGGTTATAATCAGATTAGGATAGCTCCTGAATATCAGGCTAAAACAGCCTTTATTACCCCTTGGGGTACCTTTTGCTAGAAAGTGATGCCATTTGGCTTAAAGAACGTAGGTGCAACTTATCAACGAGCTATGACCTATATTTTTCATGATATGATGCATGATATCCTACATGATTATGTAGATGATATTATAGCTCGCTCTATTATTGAAGATCATCATTTAGATGATTTGAGAAAAGTTTTTAATCGATTACGAGAATATCTCATTTGATTAAATCCAACAAAATGCATATTCGGAGTTAAGTCCGGTAAACTATTAGGGGTTTTAGTTTCTTTATGTGGTATCAAAATTGACCCTCTCAAGATTGTGGCTATCACTAATATGCCCGCACCTACTAATATATCTGAGTTACGAAGTTTACAAGGTAAACTTCAAGCTATCCGTCGCTTCATTGATAAGCTGGTAGACAAAACCGGTCCCTTTATTAAACTCCTTAAGAAGGATGTCCCTTTTAATTGGGATGATGAATGTAGAGAAGCTTTTGAACTTCTCAAACAATACCTCCTTAATCCACCTGTGATTTCATCGCCTAAACCTGATTGCCCATTTCTCCTATATATTTTAGCTTCAGATTTTGCCTTAGGGGCTATGTTAGCTCAGCTTGATGATGAAAAGAGAGAACGTGCTAATTATTATATTAGCCAAACCTTCATCAGTTATGAAACCTGCTCCACAGCGTTAGAGAAACTATGTCTAGCAGTCATGTTTGCTATGCAAAAATTATGACATTATATGCTTAGTTAGAAAACTTATGTCATTGCTAAATACGATCCCTTGAGGTATCTCATGAGTCGACCTTATTTATCGGGTCGCACAGCCAAGTGGGTTCTTGCTCTAAGTGAGTTTGATCTCACATTCATAGGAAAAAAGTATGTTAAGGGTCAAATAATAGCAGATCAATTAGTTGCTGCACCTTAGAGTCTACCCATCCCCTCATCATCGAGTTTCCTGATGAATGCCTTCAATTAGAGGCAAACCATATTGAACAATGGTCCTTATACTTTGATGGAGCCCGATGCATGAGTGGGGCTAGTGCGGTTATTATTTTAATATCTCCACAAAAACATCTTATTCCTCTGTCCTTCAAATTGACATTTTCTTGCACAAACAATACTGCTGAGTATGAAGCTCTAATCCTTGGATTACGAGCTACTTTAGCACTCAAAATTAAAAATCTTTTAGTTTTTTGTGATTATCAACTAGTTATAAACCAAATTAATGAAGTTTATCAGACCAGAGATGATAAACTATGCCCATATAAGGCCTATGTTTTACAATTAATGTCTCTATTTGATCAAGTTACCTTGGAAGCTATTCCTCGAACTAGCAACCATGTAGCTGATGCTATGGCTGCAACTGCATCTCTCCTGCCCTTGGAGTTAGATGACGAATATGCCACTATCATTATTCGTTGACTCCAGGAACCTGCTTCAAATAAATCATGCTTAGAGCCTTTGGATGTGTTTCTAATCAATGAAACTACTCCTGAACCTTGGTATACGGACATATTTGATTTTCTCCAAAATGGGACTTTCCCTGCCAATTCTAATAGAAACCAGCATCGATTATTAGGTAGACGAGCAAGTTGATTTGTAATAATTGGCAACACTTTATATAGGAGATCTTTTGAAGGTATCCTATTGAGATGTTTAAACTTAGAAGAGTCTAAATTAGCCTTGAGTGAAGCCCACGATGGATCTTGTGGATGACACTTTAGTGGTAGCGTCATTGCTAAAAATCTCCTTCGAATAGGATACTTTTGGCCTACCATGGAAACGGATGCACATGATTATGTGTGCCATTGCGACAAGTGCCAGAAACATGCTGACCTTGTCCATGCACCTGCACAAGAGCTGCAGGCTATTTCATCTACTTGGCCCTTTTCCAAATGGGGCTTAGATATTATTGGCAAAATCAATCCTGTGTCATCTGATGGACACAAATTCATCATAACCGCCACTGAGTATTTCACCAAATGGGTTGAAGCTATGCCTTTAGCTTCCTGCACTAGCACACAAGTCTCTAAATTTATTTTTAATCAAATCATTTGTAGGTTCGAAATTCCTACAAATCTCATCTCTGATAATGGAACTTGTTTCAAAAATAAATATGTTAAAAAATTATGCCAAAAATATAAGATTCAACATCGCTGGTCCACTCCCTATTATCCTCAGGGTAATGGTCAAGCAGAAGCATCTAACAAAACCTTAATCAAAATTCTCAAAATATTAGTCAATAAAACTGGCCGTGATTGGCACATTCAATTATATCTAGCCTTGTGGGCCTATCGAACTAGTGTTCGAACCCCCATGGGAACTTCACCATTTGTTTTGGTTTACGGTGCTGAAGCAGTTTTTACCTTTGAATTAGAAGTTCCTTCTTTGGCTCTGCTGCTTCAAGATATCAAAGTAGGAGATGAATATCGAGCTGGCAGACTCAATCAGCTGGAACTCCTAGATGAAAAACACATCAATGCTTTGGAACATCTCCATGCCTACCAAAACAAGCTTAAAAGATCATATGCCAAAAAAGTTCGTCATCGATCCTTTGAGTTCGGCGACCTTGTTTTAAAAGAAAACCAAAAAAATACAAATGCCACTAAGGACCTTAAAGGTAAATTTGAGCCCAACTGGCTTGGACCATATATTATTACTACTAAATTTGAATCGGGAGCATACAAATTATCTACCTTAGATGGTAAAGAACTTAAAGAACCCATGAATATTTTGCATCTTAAACGTTACTATGTATAAAATTGGTCATTTCATCCTTGTACATATTTGTTTAAAATAATCACTATCTTGTATTTTCTTTCAATTTATAAATTCAAAAACATCAAAAACATTCATAATCATCAAAATCTTCAAAACTATTTGTTGCATTTGTTTATGGCACTTGTTAAAAATTTTTGTTCAAAAAACAAAAATAAAACCTAAAAACAAAATAATCATAAAAATATAAAAACAACAATATGCTTGACTCTTTCGAAACCAAAACAATATAAAGAAGAAAGAGAGAGTCAGTATTCTCAAAACTTCTCAAAAAGTATTTATATATATTTTCTTACAAATGTTGCAGTTACATGTTTCAAATTATTTTTGATAAATTAGCATTTATTTGGAATCCCTCACTTGCACACTCACAAAAATAAATATCTTGATTTTTATCTGGCATGATTACTAATCTCTCTTATATCAAAGTCCACAAAATTCAATTAAATAAAGTTTGAGCATAGAGAATTGATCTTGTTATTTACTTAAACCAAGCACATATTTTCATAATAAAATGATTATATTTGTAATTTCCATGTTTTGCTACATAGTAGAAGTGATTTCTTGAGCAAAAAGTTTCCCCTGCTATCCTATCATGCACATGGTCTAGAATCTTTGAGAATTGGCAAAAGGACAAGCTCACCCCTACCCAGAATAAAAATCCCTTGCTCTACAACTAATCCGAGCAAGTATCCCTAGCAAAGAAAAAGAAAAGTTCAAGACAAAGAGAAAAAGAAAAAAATGTTATTTTATATCATTACAGCAATATTTCAAGCACTATCTCAAAAATCAAGCAAAAAAAAATACAAAAAGAAAAAGAAGCAAAGTTCAAAAGAAAAAAGAAAGCAAAAGCAAGAAAGCAATAAAATCCCTTTCCCTACCCTTTGAAAAGAAAAGAAGGGTTGATGAGCTTGAATCCCTGGAATTCTCAATTATTCGAAAACTATGAGGTAAGCCCCATAACAGGTGGTTTGTGCCCAACCCTGCTTGGACTTGGGTAGCTCCTAGCGTGGTGATATGTCCGTCACATTAGCGACCTTCTTTTGTACAGACCTATGTCTGCTTATGGATTAGCTAGCTCTTGATAATCCGACCTACATAGTAGTCTAGTATGGTTATATGCATCTACATCATGGTTAATGAACACTTATTTGGTTTCTTCAAATCACTTGTATCATATTATCTTGCTCAAAACTGGTAAATGCACAAAGAAATTGCACACACATTTGTATTTGAGAGATTTTGTGTATCATTATGATAAATCAAAATCAGAAATGAATTCACATATGCACATGGGATTCCTTATAAATCTAAATTTTCTCTTCAAAATACTTTGAAATATTCCTTTTGCAACTTGTTTGAAATAAATAAAGTACAGTTGTTTAGCATAAAGACAACTATAGAATAGAAAATCAAAAATTTCTTTCAAAATTATACAATCAAAACATATATATATATATATATATATATATAACTTTTTGTCGACTTTCGCGACAATGGTATAGTTCCAAAACCAAAATTGGAATTTTATGCCTAGCGCAAGTCCTCATCTTCATATTTTCTGTTTATTACAAAATCAACCGTGCAATAAAACTATCTCTTTTTTATTTTCGCAATGATGGTATAAGTCTATACCTACATATTCTATGCCTAGCGCAAATCATTGTAACAATTTTATTCCCCATTTATTTAAAATCATGAAAACCATATGACTTAATTCATTATGTTACACAAATTATGCTTTTAAGCATGCATATTTTCACTATTTCATGTCATTATGTCAACCTTCAATTTTGCAATGATGGTATAATTCCTAAGGAATTATCCAAAATTTTTATCACACTTAGGAATTTATACCTAGCAAAAATCATTATTTCATGCATACTTTTTTTATAAAAATCTGAAAACAAACCATCATCATCATCATTTTCACCATTGCACCAAAGTCTTAAGATAGTCTCTTAAGCACTCTTTTACTTTTAACAATATTTTTATAAATGGGATTAGCTTGACGACCGAGTGAGCAGCGACTCCATGAAATGGTCTATAACAACGACAATGTCCTTTGAAATTATTGTTAGAAGTATCTTTTTTTACGACATCACATTACAAACAATCAATTTGTTACATCAGATTATTTCATTTAAAATATTACCGTATGATATCAAAGTTATAAATTTTCAAAATGACATAATTTCATGAATCCTCAATCCAATTATCAAATTAATTAATCAAACATAAAAGCATCATAAACATATACATAACACAAGTCATATGATCAAAAATATCTCATATATATATATATATATATATATATATATATCACAAATATATGTATACATCATATCAAAAATGGATTGATATGCCACAATCTACATCTTGGCATACTCAATCCCTCAATCAAATACCCTCTGTGTAGTGTCTCAAGAGCCCCTCGGGCTCTCAGCCTCATCTCCTCCCCCCTGAGGTGGAGGAGGTGGCCCCATCGCAGTCCGTGTGGTGTCGTGAGTCCTGGATGCCGATCATGATGATGTCCTAGATGACCCCATCACGACAGGCTCTGCAATATGTGCTGGTAATGGCACCCTCTGCTCTGCTGGCATCGCCTGGTAGTATAGAGCCTGATAGAATGTAATCTGGGTGATAACACATGCTAAATCCCGAGTGCTCGCTCCTCCGCCCTAAGCTCTGAGCCATGTAGCCTCATCCTATAGTGTCTACACCTGAGCTCGCAAGCGGGCAACCTCAGCCCGAAGAGTCACCGTCTCGCTGCTCTCCCTAGTGTCTACACCCTTGCCCTTATCGAGCGATGGTGGCCTCTATCTCTATGTAGAAGGGGGTCTCGCCCCCCTCCTCTCCCTGTGCTGTGACCTCTCCTATGCATGCGGCCTCCTCAGCTCTCTCTCGCTGTGACCCTGGGTCGCCTCCATATCCGTCTGGTGTCACCTCCCTATCCAACGCACGACTACATGTATCGGACCCTGAGCCCTCGTCATCCGAGGAGGGTGGATGCCTACGTACCAGGCATCATAGCCATTGGCTACCCCTGCATCGTCCCCATCCATTGGCTGAATGGGGGCATCATCTGTGTCTTGACTCTAGAAGCGCTACATGTCTGGAGCCCCGCTCACTGTGGTGTTATCCCGGACAGTCCAAGAAAACTCATAATCCCTGAGAGATGGGATCCCTTGTTGTAGACCGAACTAACACAAAAATTAGTCATAGCGATGGAGCTCCACCTCTCCCCTCTCCATCCGTAGCCAGCACACTCGCCTAACGTGAGCCAACTCCTATCCATCCTCGGCCCACCCTGGATGCTCCCTCCATGGTCTTTAGGTAATCTGGTCTAGGACTAGATCATCTAGTAATATTTGGGACATAGGGAGGTCGATCTACCGCTGTGACCCTCTACGGAGCCACCAGTAGAAGACTCAGGGCCTCTCCCCATAAATCCCTATCAGAGGAAGCCCTACCGGCCTCCATACTGCAATGTGCTCCCAACACCAAACCTATAGGAGTGATGTCATCACCAGGCATCAACCGCCCTTGTACACGACCCCATATAGGATCTTGTACAACTGACATAGTACAAAATTGCCCTAAGAGAACCTATACCCATGGTCCTGCATGTCACAGATCACATCTACCAGCATCCACGACACCCTGCATCCGCTCTGGTGGCACAGTAGAAGTCCACCAACCACTCTAGCTAGAACTCGTGTGAGTCTAGATGCCCTAGGCATCTGATGCAGTGCATCGATATTAACTCCGCCCTTCTCCAGGGCGAAGCTCGGGTCACCACACAGTCGTCCCATAGCGTGGCCCTGATTGGTCGTAGGAGTAATCAACCGTCCTTGTATGGGGATTCTTAGAATCCTCCATACATCCTCCAAAGTGGGAGTCATCTCCCCTATAGGTAGCCAAAAACATGACGAACCCGGATACCATCTCTCTGCTAGGGCTGTTAGTAGCCCCATATCTGTAGACACCTATGGCATCTTTGCCACATGCTGTAAGCCGGCCTGTGCCAGCTGATCCTGCTTTGCCTGTGTAAGAGCGGCCAAGTCATCCCTCAAACCTCCATACTTCCATTCCCTACTTTTTAGCAAACCTCTCTGCAACATAAACAACAAAACAACAAACAATCATTAATAACAACTCAAGTATTTAAAAATGTAAGTAAAATAAGTTCAATTTTATGCAATTGATGATATCGTCCACTATTGGACGATATCGTCTCAAATTTGAGCAGAATCGTCTCCAATTTCGCAAGCCGAAATCGTCCCTAATTTGATGAAATCGTCCCCCTTTCACCGATTTCGCCCTCGAACGAAATTGGCGAAATTGAGACGATTTCATCGAAATCGAGACGATTTCATCTCGACGACGTCGATGGCCCAAAAATGGCCGCGATGCTCAAAATTCATCTAAAATTCATCTAAAAAGCATCTAAAATCAAATTAACGCATTCTAAGTTAAGTCTAGACTCTTACCCGTAGACCACGCTGGACCTCTGTTGATCTGTGCGTCGTCTCCACCATTTTTGCTTCCAGAGCTCTAAAACCAGTAAAAATGAATTAGGGTTTTACCCTATTTTTCTTAATTTTATTCAAAAATAATTTTGCTTTTCCACGTTTTTACCTCAAACGTTCGATTTGGGTAAAAACACGGAGGGGGCACCATAGTAAGCTGTCGTACGATTCGACCAAGAATCGTCGCCTAAAAATGGGAATAATTTTTTGCTTTCTCGTAGATCGAGAAGAACTCATCTTTAACGCATTTTCTTTGAAAATTTTGCTAAATAGGGGGCAAAATGTAGCACCCTAAAATTTGCGTAGTGAAATTGTAATAATTACATTCACCTTAATAAATAATTTAAATTCAAATTTTAACCTCCCAAACCGCCTGTTAACCGCCGGGTAATCCATTTCCCCCTTTTCCGTGCCATTTTTAGAGGTTGTTTTGACCGTTTGACGATATCGTCGCCAATCAGACGATATCGCCCCAGATCTGACGATTTCGTCTGGGCTAGGACATCCAGACGATCTTGTCGTAAAACTGATCTTACACAATTAGCTTCTGTTCCAACGGGTCTCTAATCTAGGCAAAAGCGTGTCTGTGCCATTAGGGACCCTCCCCCGTTGGAGATCTCCCAAATAGGGATGATCTCCAACCTCCTAACTACTCCCCTAAGCCTATTTAATCCTTAGGACCTTCCCTTCCCAACCCCTGGCTGAAATTCTCTGTAACTTAACTTCATACATGTTAAATCATCCCAAATTCACACTTGTAGTAGTCCTATACCAATTTTGTTGTAGGTACATTACTGTTTTTTAGTCGGAGCAAGATTTCATCGTTGTCGACGAACCTATTCAGATTGGAGGCGATCTTGTCGAATCAGAGAATTTCGTACCAATGTGGGACGATTTCGACTGTAGTCAACATTGAGGCAATCAGTGCATGAACTTTGCATTTCTTCTCCCCTTTTTCTGCTGTTTTATGTTGTAATTAGCAATTTTATTCAGTATTTTATGTTATTTTGCATTTGGAGTTCACCCATATAGTTTAGATTGCATGATAAGATCATAACTTCTCATTAGAATATCATAATTTGTTTGAATTTCTATTCATAATTATTGGTCAGTATTCATACTATTATTTTGTGTTGTTTCCCTCTGTTAGCACAGTGGTATCCTTTGTATTTTGCATCTATTTTTCTGTTTGCAGGTCTCTGACGAATTCGTCTGATGAATTCGTCAGATCTCAGACGATCCTGTCAGATCTCAGACGATTCTATCGAATTCCAGATGATCCTGACTGCTTCAAACATCAGAATCTCCATCAGACATCCGGATCAGGTATTCCTCGTTTATATTCTATACTTTCTTTGTTTTTTGTCTTTAAATATGTTTTCTGTACTCATTGAAACTACACTTTCATATAGATTAATTTAGATTCATTCGGCCAAACCTAGGATTTTGAATGCTTAAGGCTAAAAACGAACACATTAAAACACATCCCAAACCTTGGCGTGGAAACTGCGATTAAATGTTTCCTGGTGAACCCACCATCCATCGAAAAATCACCAATATACACCTCTCTTGAGAGGCGGGACCTTCGCAAGTCCTCTCAGTCTGAGGTACCACGACATCCTTTTCCCATCCTCCTTCCGGGCATGGATCCTATAGCCTGAAGGTAGGGATGCAAAAAATTTGGAGCGATACACACATACAAGTTGGGATTGGAAACTTATCAGTTAGCTACACTTGAGGGTATCGAGGAACCTAAAACCCTTAATATACTCCACCTGCAGGAATTTTATGCATTAAAAAATATAAAAACAACAAAATACAAAAAATATAGCAAATAATTTCATTATGCCATCCACCACATTTTCAATACACACCATTGATGCATTGTGTAGACACCTAAAACATGTCATGTAGATGGTGACTACTCATATGGACATGCTACAAGATCATATGGAAGATCTTGGATAGACTCCAAGATAGAACAGTGGTCCTAACCACTCAATTTGGGCTCCTTGACCTAATCAATTTGAACCACAGCCCAGACCTACGGTCTACAGTCTAAACCGCGGTTGACACCTACGGTTTACATTCTAGACTACAGCTGTAACCTATGGTATTAATTGAAGTTCAGTTGACCTTCATCTAAGCCAAATAGATTTGAACAACCATTTGTTCTAGAAGAATGTGGTTAAAGGATGGAAGCTTCCAATCCAATGGTCCTAACCACTCCTTCTTGATCTTGACTTCTCCATGAAGCCACCCCTAGCCCTTGGGTAATCCTATAAGTACCCCTCAAAAATAGGGTAAACTATAGAGAGATGAGATATCACACTTGAGCAGCGAAGCCCTATCAAATTGTACACTCACTTGAGAGTACTAAGAGAGATTTGTTGCCAACCCCTTTTCTAATTTGTCAACCATCATGACAATTATGCCATGGATGCCCTAAGGAGCTAGAGAGCCAAGAAATGCCAACTTGGGAATATGAAGGCCCAATTCAATGATTCAACCACCACAACCTGTCAGAGGACATCAAAGGTGACCCTTGAATATCAATTAGACAAGGAGGTAAATCCCATAGCCCTTGAATTTGAAGGGCAAACCACTTGGTTTCTCACCACGGCTTTTAGCTGCAGTTTATAGTGTAGACCGCTAATTAGAGCTATGGTTTGCAACAAAGGTGACTTCTCCTTATTGTTTCACTTCCAGTATGCTTAATTAGATCACATTTAGCATTTTAATGGTTTAGTTAGGAATTTAGAGACTTTTTACTGACATAATTAATGTTTTTACTAACTTGCATTCATTATGGTAGTTTAGACATTAATGGCTTCTTTTCATATTATAATGCTTCATTTCAAGTAATTGATGCCATAGATTGATAGTTGTATTTCTTGTTCATATATTTCCATCAATCTTGATAGGATTTGCACATGTTTAGCATAGTTTATGCATTTTCTTGAATTCATGTCATTATGCTATTTTCATGCTATTTGTCTTTAAAGGGCCTCATCATGAGAGGTTTCCTATGATTTTGACATTCTTGTGTTGTTTCTTGATCATAGGAAATAAGTTTTAAAGGAGCTACAATAATTCAATTCCTTCCTCAACATGAAGAAGAGGGTCTAATCCAACCTAGAGCAGTTCGTGTCATCCCGAAGGGCACTTTGAAATCACACCTACCCTTGAGAGGGATATAAAAACACCTCCTATTGTAACAATTGTATCAAGATGATTATCCCTAAGAGGGATGTACTTGTAATTTGAGCTTGGAACTGAAATATAATGGAATAAAACATATTTTATTGATTATTTCGTTGTCATTTTATTGTTCTTGTATGCATTTTGTATTTTGTTTATCAATTCTTGCAATAGGATACCTTAGGTGTGAGACTTTTTGGTGGCTACAGAAGGTGATCATGGTGGAATTCCACAATTCATGTGATATAACTACTATTTCTTGATTTTTGAAATTGTAGGTACAGATCGTAGCTATCAGCTATGGGAAAAAAATTGAACTGCAGGTTCAACATGTGGTTTATAGTGTAGATCGTAGACCAGATCCACAGTTTACACCTGATAACACAAACAGTAGAAAGCAGAGTGCAGATCAACTATGGACCTGAGGTAGGCCCTATTTTTTGCTTTCTATTTCTTTTTACTTATTTATGTTTTTATAGAATGCTTATTTTGAAATGCAATTAGGAAAATCAAACTAAGAAAAAGGAAATCAATCATTTCCTAGATTGTTTCAATTTGCATTTGTAGAAAGTGCTGCTAGGAACAACGGATCTCTGATTGCAATTTGCTCTAGAATCCAGTGTGATTGATAGAATTTGTGTGTTTGGTTTGCATTTTGAGGCCCAACTAGTGGCCATTACCATCGTAATATGCATTGTCTAGAGGAGCATCTAGAATAGCTTGCATTTTCTGAATCTGAAATGTTCTTTCATTTGCATAGCATATAGAAAATGAGCATGAGTGCTATATGATACATTTTTTTTATGTATATTAAAATGAACCACACACACCACTTGGCACTTAAACGCTAGTGAGTTGGGATTGACATCCAACCACTAGTAGGGTTCAGCGATGGTGGGTGTCATTTCCATCCATTAGTCCAAATCCTATGTACCCTTTGTTATTAGACCAATACCGGATCCAAGAACATTTCATACCCTAGAAAATTTGCATGTATTATCTTCAGAGGGTATAATTCTAACTGGGGGAAATAGGTGAGAATCTGGGAGGACATGTGCTCCTTGTTTGGGTGTGGACATTCATTACCACACACGGGGGATTTACATGGCCTGGAAGTTACATCTAGGTTGTTGAGCTACGAGAATATAGGTGAAAGCCAATTTAACTAAGAATATAATCTAATGCTTTTCAAAACATTATAAGGAGTTCTATACTCATACAACAAATCATTGAAACAACATCAAACAATTTGGGGCTCAATTTTAAAAATTAATATGAGATAAACACTATTGTATACCTTGTTTGTGTAATAAAAAATAAATTTAGACACTAGGTACATTATGGTGGAGACATGAGGCGGTCGACAAAGGTATAAGCTTGAAGCCAATGACCAAGCCCCAACTGATTCACATCAATAGCACATGTCGAGTCCTCACCCACATGTGCTTTCCAAACATCATTCGACAATCATTAGAGGAGATAACTTGAAACGAGGGGAACTTACTGAACATACCTATACTAGAGGAGTTTCTATGCATTCTTCTAGGCATAGGATAGATCAGGGAGCCTATCATCATGAGAGTGTTCCACTTGAAATCCATTACCAAGACCGCATTGCATGTGTGTCTACAGGATAGGCAAAAGAGTACATTTTACAGGGGTCTAAGCTAGCACCCCTACGACATAGGTCTACAAGAGGATCTATGGCTCCACCTTCAGAGTAAATATAGGATAAATATCCACCCATTTAGGGGCATTCAAATAGGGTCATCGCTGAGCATAGGCCTATGTAGACTCCCACATGTAAAGAACATAGAAATATCACCATTAACACATCTAAGGTGAGAGCCAATGGCACACCACCACATGAGCGATGGAGATCCAAATAATTGGGCGGCTTGGGTAGCATCCTTGAGAAGCTAGGCTATAAGCCTTCAGCTCTACCGACTCATACCCTAAGTGAGCATAGTAGGGGTTCTATAAGAACTAATATAGAACATGGAGAGGCTTCTAAGTTCCCTCATGTGATCCATCCACCATCCATGCATGGTGGCACAGAACATAGAGTTTAGCAGGATGCTAATGTCATCTTTATAGATAAAGGAAAAAGTATCACAGATCAGTCATATGGGTACAGAACCCATAAGGTCACTCACACAAAGCATGCATACCATAGGTCTGTCATAGCCAATGACCTTGATAGATCACACAGGCTAGTATCTAAGTAGTAGCGATGACAGCTTCTCCAAGATCAATTGGAGGATGCTTGCTTAGAAAGATAACACATTGAAGATGAGAATATTCAATTGTAGAGGCTCATTCAATAGAGACTATATGAGCAATGCATGCATGAAGAATGCATCCTTGCCTAAAAGGAGTGCGTAGAGCAAGAATACAGGCTAGCCAGGGTTGGCCTATATACTCATGTAGAGAGTAGAGAGCACATATAGAGAAAGGCTTTCTCACAAGTTGATGTGCACTAGGATCGTAGAGATGCTCATACTCATATTAGTGCCCTACCAAGAGAACGACCACCACCGTTCGACTATGAGAGGCAAAAATAACTTGAGGAAATTAAGGGAGATGGAATTGAGCAAGAGTATCCTAAAAAAACCTAAGCGAAGGAGGAGGAAGAGCAACATACTCCATTGTGATTGAGGAAGAATGTACCTCCTAGACTGTCGTAATGGAAAATCAGGGAGGAATTTTTGTCCTCAGAGGCCTACAAATCCCTAATGGCTAAAGTGAAGGTGATCAAGAGGCAAGGCATGACTATTCAAAAGTCAACCTTAAGAAAGATTCACAATAAGGTGATGAAGATGCATAGGAGCACATCATGGGCTTTTTGGATGCCTATTTCCAAATAGCTAGAAATAAAACCTTACTTCTACACACATTTATCATGATGCTATCAGGTCCATCCTGAGAGTGATTCAAATAGTAGAAGAGGTATAGTATTACTAGTTTCGAGCAACTGGCATACACTTTCCTTGAATTCTTTTCTTTTGGCATCAAGAAACAGGTAAACCTTTATGATTTGGCTACACTAGCTCAGTGTGATGACAAGCCAATTGAGAAATACATAAAGAGATGAAGGAGGTTAATGGTTAAGCTACCATTCCGTATTCCTACCATAGAATTAACCCGAATGTTCACTAAGAGTCATGCCAAAAACATTTCGCTATTGTTGCAACTGCAGCAATATTCAACATTCAAGGAAGCTTTGGCGTAAGCCAAGGTGATTGAAGACATCAAGTTGTAGGAAGGAAACTTGAAGCTTAAGAGTAGGAAAGAGGGGTCAAATAAGAGCTCCACAAAGTATAAGAACAAGTAGGCCCACGTCAACCAAATGGTGTTGAACCTCTAGAGAGAGGATAAAGGGCAGTAAAAAAAATTATCAAGCCCAACATCCTCCTGCGTAGTATGAAAAGTGCAATAGTAACTATAAAGGCAAGAAAAAAGAACAATGACCACCTCACCAATTCACACCTTTTATGGAATCGCTAACATTGCTATTCCACCAATTGTGTAAGGCTAAGGCAATAAGATTACCTAAAATCAAGATGGTCGATCCAAATCAACCCAAGGCAAAGGGGTACCAGGATGACCTATTATGCATCTTTCATCGAGCGAAGGATCATGACATTGAAGTATGTTTGTCCTTCAAGCATATCATGTAAAACATGATTGATAAAGGAGAGCTTGTAGTTCCAAGTAATCTACTAGCACCTGACAACCAGAACATGGGATTTACAAAAATCCACTTCCAAACCATGAGGTGCCACACAAAAATGCTAGTCATGTCAACCAGGTGCGCATCGAACCACCTACTCAAGGGTTCATTGGTATGGTTAATGTTGTCATAAGACATGGGAGGTATGAGTAGCTGAATAAACCATGTGCTACAATAATAATACAAGCCACACCGAATCAACAATGGGCGTAGAATATTCCAGGCCCACCAACGAGACCGATGGTGACCATATGAAGTAGGCTAGTCCAAAACCTGCAGACAGTCCCTACAAAGCTATATATATATATGAATTAATACAAAAATCCCCTAGGCATAGGGAGAATATTATGGAAATTTTGAGGTCTATTTAAGTACAATCCTAGGATGCTCAAGAATTCACAAATTTTGTGGGACATGTACAGCAGTGCCAGGAACCAACAATCCAATTTTACAATCATGATATCAGGACAGTTCCCACTAAGACGGTTGACCCATCATTGTATATAATTGCATGTGTCAACCACGTGACATTTAAAAGGGTCTTGGCCAACATTGGTTCATCGATCAACATCATAGTGACCAAGGCTTTGAGTCCCTTAAAGCTACCAAAATCACACATCATGCCAATTGCATTCACATTGAGAGCGTTTAATGACACGTTATGTTTGACGATTGGTACGATTGTCCTACCCATCCAAGTAGACATAAATACCATCTATGTGATGTGTCATGTGATAGAAGGAGCCATGTAGTACACCATCCTGCTAGGGAGGCCTTGGATTAGATGCGTTGCATTCCCTCGATATTACATCAGTGCATGAAGTACATTCATGAGAGACAAGTTCACGTGGTATCATTAGACAAAGAACCATTCAAATTTGTGAACATGAAAGATCTTCCAGGGGGTTTCATACTCTCATAAATCCACCTGGACGTCCAGCCAACATCGACGACTAAGATTCCAAAAAGAGATCAAAGGGTAGATGCTCAACCATCAATATCCGTGTCACACAGATCTGAGCATACTACTACTACTTCCTTAATATCGACTACATCAGCGATGCTTCAAGACGAGAGGAAGCAAAAGGCAAAATTGGGAAAGAGAAGAAAAGCATATGCTTGAGTTAGTCATCAAGGAGGCTCCCATCCCTATGGAAGTGGAGGAAGCCCAAGACATAGCTGAGGTACCTCAGCCTACCTTGCCTGCATCGTTAGCAAGGTCATCCACACCGTGGGTGACTGTTCATCTAGCCACTGTAGGGCTTGGAGAGTACATTGTGCAAAATGTTACCTTTGGACCAATTCTAGAGATAGCACAAGATATGGGCTGCCCCCATGCTCACCAATTTTTGGTTGGATCTATGGTTCCATTGGGAGAACCACCCAACCAGACAAACTTTGTCTATGCAAGGCTAGATCAGCTTCCCATGCGTACGCCCATGGATGAAGATGATGATGAACCATTCATGGTGAATTTTCATTATCTATCAAACCCCGACTATGCCAGACATATTTTTAAGTTATATCATTGGAACAGGTACAACCTTGGTCTCTTCAAACAAGGATGTAGGACTCCGTTCAAGCCACATTATCAGTTAGAAACTGATAGGTTCGACTTGGGATTACATATACAATGATAAGACAACTTGCTCATAGCATCCTTAGATCAATTATACCTTAGCCTGGGGGATGACATGGATTTTAACCCATATCATCCTAATCCATCCAGATTCTAGAGGATTTATCCAATGGTATCTATCATCACCACTGATCCACTTGAAGGAAATCATGAAGGGCTCCTAGAGTGTATTGATATAGAGTGGAACCCTAGAGATAACCTGGATCACCAAATTCATAGTGCTACCAATGACACAGGTGTGTAGGGGTATAGCCCCATAATTTTGGGTGATCTTGAATCATGAGATCTATATAGTGATGATGGAGAGGAGTCTACCTTCGAGGTGAGTGGACTGAGTTATGATGATGACAACGAATCCTCAAACAATGATCAATCCAAGGATGAAGCTGAGGAGGGCTATTTAAGGCCTATGCATGCACATCACATACCGCTTGCAAGGTCAGTACATGTTACTAAAGAGAATATTACCAACATTGATCACTTGGGGGAAGAAGTAAATCTGGATTTCTCGATAGTGTCACACTTACGGTATAATTATCTGATTTATTTGGATAGTAATAACAACAATCAAGAGGTCAGATTCATGGGGCCACACCTTCCAGAGTGCCCCACAAGAGTAGGAGATAATTATGGGTTTTGGTTGACACATAGTGATGAATAAGATGAGTTAGATAGGGCCTACCTTGGACCTCCTTATTTGTGTCACCATCATCAACCCATCGACATAGATGAGTTCTATCGTCAGTTACATGTCGGTCCTCATCTGAGAGCAAGACGGTTAAACCTGGAGAAAATTTATCAGTTGGTTAATCCTCTTCCATCAACCTACATGGGGCTCCATGAGCCAAATGATCTTATTTTGAAATTATTGCATAGGGAGGACCCAATTTTCAGTAGTCCTCACAAAGAAGACCTCTTTTTGCCTATGCCATTAGAGCCAAATTATGGGTATGAGGACTACATCGATTATGTAGAAGTTGGACCATGTGGTTCTGGAGATCAATTCCATTCCATCAATATGGTCTCCATTGATTTGACCACATCACTTTGCAATCCAACAAATCCATCCAAACCATTGTATCTTAACAAAGATGTTATTGATTAGGATCACACTGATTCACCTATAGAGCCTGAATATTTCTTTCCTAACAAAGAAATGCTGCAACCTTTCCATTTTGTGCCAGGATATTCATATGATGTCTATCATGCTGAAAATGCTTCCAATGCAGAACCTATCAACCCAACTGATGACATCCATTTTATTCTTACCTCATCATCTTGAGGAGGGATCACATATGTCAGTAGAGGAAACCTTCGAGGTGGATATCAATAACGATCCCACCAATGTAAAGAAGGTTAAATTTGGAGAGAGTCTCACTCCAGATGAGTGGGCCGCCCTCATCCCTCTACTGAAAGAGACCAAATCTATTTGCTTGGATGTACAAGGATATGCCAGGTCTAGACCCAAAATTGGTTACTCATAACATTTCACTAGATATGACGAAGAATTCGGTCAAGAAAAAGCTTAAAAATATGCATCCGACAGTAGCTTTAATGGAGAAAGATGAGCTACAAAAGCTGTTGGATGCAAATGCAGGTCACAAAATGCTGTCCTTAATGGAGGGGTTTTCTAGTTACAATCAAATTTGTATTAAACCCAAAGACCAGCACAAAACCATGTTTATAATGCCATGGGGAACATTTTGCTACAAAGTTATGCCATTCGGCATCAAAAATTCTAGTGCAACATATCAACGAGCCATGACATACATTTTTCATGACTATATGCATAAAATCCAAGGAGATTACATGGATGACTTGTTAGCCAAGTCATTTCTACATATTGAGCATGAGGAGAAGCCTTTGACAATAAAATGTCAGTCAATATGATTAGAGAATAACCAAAATCTGAATGGTTCTATAGAGCTAAAGATTTTTTGAAGAAGGCACCCTAGGGGTCATTAACCTCTTAGAGTCCAATGGGGAGTGGTACTACCATTCACCATAAGGTTGTTTCCTAGTATGCATTTGCAAAAGTAAATACGTAGGGGGAGCAAGTCATCTTAGCAGTCGAAGTTGAGATTTATCAAAACTGGATGTCACAAATTAAAGACTTCCTGAAACTTAGTATGATCCCAGAGGGATTGTCGCATGCCACAAGATGCACATTTAAACAAAAAGTGACAAAATATGTCTTAATAGGAGACATCTTGTATCGACAAAGTTACGATGGAGTTCTCCTTCATTGCTTAGAGCCCCAAGAGGCATCATGGGCAATTTTGCAAGCTCATGACGGTACATGCGATGGCCATTTTAGCGGCATGGCCATCATCAAGTGCATCCTTCGAATGGGCTACTATTGGCCCACTATGGAGAAGGAGTGCAATGTGTATGTCAAGAAATGCATCAAATGTTAGCATCATGCTAATCTTACGCACTTGCCATCATAGGCCTTACAGCCCATTCAAGCGGCTTGGCCATTTTCTCAATGGGGATTAGATCTTATAGGCAAGATCTCTCCCTCGTCATCGGGTTGACATACATTCATAATCATGGCTACTGAGTATTTCACAAAGTGGGTGGAAGCAATACCCTTAACAATGACAACTGGAGCTCGTATAGCAGAGTTTATACTAGAGCATATCATAAGTCATTTTGGGATTCCATCCAAAATAATATCGGATAATGGAACGTCATTCAAGAACAAAACTGTGAGAGCTTTGACATCTAAATATAGAATCAAACATAGTTTTGCGACTCCATACTATCCACAAGCAAACGGGTAGGCTGAAGCTTCAAATAAGATAGTGGTGGCCATATTGAAAAAGATGGTCCAAGAAAACCACAAGGACTGGCATATCCAGCTGCCCCTTGCATTATGGGCTTACAGGACTAGTATTCGGACGCCCATTAGGGCAACGCCATTCTCACTAGTATATGGTGTTGAGGCCATTATGCCCTTGGAATTGGAAATTCCAATGCTGTGCATCGCATTGAAAGAGTTCATCGATGATGACACCGCACGACAAGCTCGACTGGATCAACTGATGCTGCTTGATGAACGTCACGTGAATGCTTTGGAGCATCTCTGCATTTATTAGGAGTGACTAAAATGAGCTTACAATATCAAAGTCCACTAGAGAGACTTTGAAGTTGGGGATCTTGTCTTGAAAGAGAACCAACAGAACTCTAATTTGCCACCAGATATGCGAGACAAATTCATGGCTAATTGGCTAGGACCTTACATCATATCTAAAAATATTGGTCTAGGTACCTATCACCTAACGTCGCTAGGGGGTGTTGAAGAGCCTGAACCTCTCAACATCATCCATATTAAGGCATTTTATGCTTGAGAGCATAGTAAAAGGCTCCGAGGGTTTGCTTAAAACCGCTCGATCAATCCCAAAGGCTCCAAGGGTTGCTAAAAATTGCTCGGTCATCCTAAAAGGCTCCAAGCTCTTTCATGAGTAGTTTGGTCAATAAAAATCTCCAAAGGCATCTGTAAGCCCTTTGGTCATCCCAAAGGCTCCGAGGGTTGCTAAACACCACTCGGTCATCCTAAAAATCTCCAAGCTCGTCTATGAGTAGTTTGGTCAATCAAAAGGCACCAAGAGTTTCTAAAAAACTGCTTGGTCAACCCAAAAGCTCCAAGGATTCTCAAAAATCGCTTGGTCATCCCAAAAGGCCCCAAAGGTGCTCATAATCCCTTTGGTCAATCCTAAAAGCTCCAAGGGTTCCTAAGAATCGCTTGGTCAATCTAAAGGCTCCAAAGGCATGTACTCACCGTTTGGTCAGATATGAGGCTCAAAACTCATAAAAATTATAAAATCAATAAAATCAAAAAAATTTGGTAAAGCATAAAATACAAAAACATTTGCATTTGTAGTTGAATTTTGCATTCTCATTTTGCATTCACTCATGCATCCACTGCATTACTGCATTGCATATAGGTATTCGTCATCCATTGCATTCCGTAATAGAAGGCATTGTGTTTGTCAGTCTTACAAATGACACCACGTTTGTGTCTAAATCATGCATCTCTGCATTTATCATGATCCATCATTCATGTGAGTAATTGTGTTTCTCAACACAACCTATTTTGTTGCTATGGAGATATACTAGGGTTTTTTGGTCACTCAACCATACCTAGAGGTCTTATCAAGAGTTGGTAGAAAGCTTGCTTTGCTTTTGTAGCTGAGGTTCAGTTAGTATAGCCCTTAGCATATCAGAATCCTATCACTAATCAACAAATTAAACAATCCTAACAAGGACTAGGGGAAGATGAAAGCTACGAAGCAGGACCGGGTATCCTGAGGCGAAAAGAGTTATTCTTGCTTATCCCTCTGTGCGAACGGTATGGGAAATGTTGGCAGTTGGCAAAAGGACAGGTTAGTTCCCTATTCAGAATCCCTTGCTTACGATAAAATGAGCAATATCCCAGAGTGATATCCCACATCAATCCTCAATATTGATACCCTAGATCGATATCATAGATCGACTTCCCAGATTGATATCCCATATTGATATCATAAGATCGATATCCTCAATCGATATACCAGAAATAGTTTTCCCAAGTAAATCCCCCAAAGGAAAGTTTTTGAAGAAAATTATCACATGTGAATGCCAAAAAGTGAAGATCAAATGAAGATCAAAAAATAGGCTCAAAATCAAGTTCAAAGTGAAGATCAAATGAAGATCATAAATCAAAAGTTCGAGTGGAGATCAAATGAAGATCAAAAATCCAGTTCGAAGAGAGATCAAATGAAGATCTAGAGACAGTTCAGAATGAAGATGGAATCGACTCCCTTGCTTCACCATATATGAGCAAGTATCCCAAAAATTGAAGGATAGAAAGGAATGAGCCTGAATCCCTGGAATTGTCGGCACTACTATACCTTACGCATGATGATATGTCTGATACACTTGCATCTCGCTCATGGGTAGACCAATGTTTGAATGTGGAAGAGCTAGCTTCAGGTGTCCTGCATTGCCTAGTGGCTTAGTCCAACTAAAATCTAAACTTGGAATTGGATAAGACATTTGTGGAACCCCTATCTTAGCAATGGGCTGAAAGAATCCTGCCTGACATCGGGGAACGCTCGTGTCTTATCTTAAATATACTCATGTGCACACATAGGGATAATGAACAGTTAGGGCCTATCCTAGTGAAATATTTGCATTTCAGAAGCCTAGTATGGTCAGTATGCAACTCTTGATAAGTCTATTAGGGTGTTTGAGTCTCATGGAAAACCTCAAAATCTCTCTAAAAAGCAACAAATGCTAAAAGCATAAACCATCAAATGGTAAAATTCATTACAAATCATCAAACTACAAAGTATCGAGTCCATGATACATCATCATATAAAGCACAATCAAGATATAGGATAGATACCGGATGGATATTAGAAATAATATTTAGATGACCACTGACTATATTGTGCATATTTTTCAAATTTGCAAAGGAAAATAGAATGACACATTATATCATTCGCATCATAACATCGCATACCATTGCATTTCATATATGGGTGATTAATTGATCAAATTCTTATCTTCAGGATTTTCAATTACATTCATGATTTTTAGACATTCTGTGGTGTCATCCATTAGATTGATAAACATAATTGCATTCATTCCTTATGTTTTAAGTGATTAAAGCATACAGGTTCATTTACATTAGATTACCATCATGTAAATAATGCATTACATACATTGCATCTGCATATCATATCATCATCATAAATTAAATAGCTATCTAGTGCATGTCATCCATACATCACATCATATAGCATCAAATTAACATAAGCATTGCATCCATGTGCATAACATAAATAGAAAATTAAACATACACAAGTACACATAATGAGTCATAAATGATCAATCTCATATATATATATATATATATATATATGTGTGTGTGTGTGTGTGTGTGTGTCCAATAGAGTACATCAGGAGTACAAAATACTTGTAGGCTACAATCATGTAGGTCCTAGACCTTACACCAAAAAATGATACATATGCAAAAATGTAGCCTAGATCTGGTAGAGCCCTAGCTCTGGCCTGCTCCCTATATACTGGAGCTCTCACCACCTCCCTCAACCCTATGCTCTAGAGCCTGCTCTGCAGTCGGCTCTGGTGCCTACTCTGTGCCCTATTGAGGGCCCTATGTGCCACCTAACCCAAAGAGGCCTAGCACATAGGAAACTGGTATGTCTATGCGGCTAGACCTATGACTAGAGGTCACACCCATCTCCCTATGACCCCTATGAGAGCTACCTCCATGTGTGCTAGAGGACCTATGTGTCCTCTCTATCTTGTGGGTCCACTGGCTGGAGCTCATCGTGGACTGTCTTGTAGTCCTGGACCTGGTCCTCTGAGACCCCATAGCATGTCTATCCTCTGGCACCTGCAAGCCCTACAATCTGATGAAGCCCTCTAGCTGGGAGATGTGAGCTACCCTCGCATCGCAAAGGTCATTTCCCTCCTCTACGAGGGAAGTGAGCTACCTAATCTCTGTCATGGGATCACCACCTCCTAGAAGTATAGCTGATGGTGCCACTGGTGGTGCCATGATAACCTGAGATGAGGAGGGATCTCCTCTGTGAGCCTGGGACCAAGCCAAGTCCCTCTCTGCTATAGCCGTAGCTCATTATGCCTCTAATATCTATAATGAGCTAGTCAGCTCCTGAATCTGACCCTCTACTATTATGGCATGAGCCATGGCACCTATGAGCTCCTCCTAGATTTGCTATCACTATCTCTCACTATGAGCTAGCTTCACCTCTAACATGGTGATGCTAGTGTCCCTCTACAACATCTGAGTATGGAATCACCCAACCTGGCTCTATAGATCTACTACCTAGGCTAGCAGCTGGCCTACCTCACTGTCTGGAGGCACCTCACCCTCATCTAGTGCCTCCTCCTTGATATCCATGGGGGGTGCATCTCCTGCTATAGCCTCTACCCCCCAGCCACCCTCAGTCCATGGGCACACATTGCACCCCTATGGATCAGCCTCAGCCTCATCATCAACCCAACCGAGGGGCCCAGATCCCTGCCACTATAGTAGTGACCACCAAGCATCATATGCAGGAGTAGTCCCAACCATAGAAACCCTTGACTCCTAGAAATCATCAACCACATCACCAAGTGTTGTCGGTTGTACCCACTATAAACCTGTCTCTAGAGCCAATCACCTGTAGATGATCGATAGCTCTGGTATATCCTGGACTAGGCCAAACTACCA
Source organism: Wollemia nobilis (assembly GCA_028583015.1). Classification (NCBI taxonomy): domain Eukaryota; kingdom Viridiplantae; phylum Streptophyta; class Pinopsida; order Araucariales; family Araucariaceae; genus Wollemia; species Wollemia nobilis. Next base: position 4,676,598 of record JAQPPZ010016858.1, on the reverse strand, counting down.
TAGGACATGAGAGTAAAAATGGTACTCCTTGATCTCGTCCTTGTGGCCCAGGAGCCACCTATCTCGATGAGCCTGACGTAACCACTCATCAGCCTTCGACCATGTAGGGCACCCCATGTATGGGTGCCACTCTATATCATCGGGCCTCAATCCCATGAATCTGCTAAGGTAATTACCAATGTCCCCTACATGGGACCTACTTTGGAACCCCTCCTCCTCACGGGGCTAGCAAGCTGCGTAGCACTGGTGCACATCATCAATAGTGTCAATCTCAAGTGGTAGCTCTATAGGATGCTCAATGTGGATATGCTACCAACCCTAGATCTATAGTAGTAGGCTACAATTGATGCCTACCCAACTCCTACAAGTCACCTGATATAGCTCTCGATAGAGCTGGCATAATAAAGTGCTCCCCTAGGCTAGGAGCAGTGGCCGATGGATGGTGCTCTAAACAACCCTCCTAATACTGGCAAGAAGGTTCTAGGGGATCCTCATGCCTGAGGAATCTGGAAGGACTATCTGCATGACTAGGTGCATGAAGACTACCTCTCTGACAGAGAAGATGCACTCCCCCTACCAGTAGTCGATGTGTACACCTCCATGATCCATATTCCATTGGGCCTCGTCGCTCCGATCACCGAAGATAGCATCGCAGACAACCTTCTTCCTCTGAGAGGAAGAGGAGGTGATGGCCTCACCATCAATAGGGATCCTAAAGATCCGATAGACGTCCTCCAGGGTGATGGTCATCTCACCCGTCGGTAGATGAAATGTGTTGGTCCGGGCATTCCAGCTCCAGGCCAACGCGGTCATATATGTTGTATCTACCCTAATCATGGGTAGATCCAAGACATAGTTGAAACCAATGGCTCCAAACCACTCCCGCTCCCCCATAGTAAGCTATCTATGGAGGGTGCAAAGTATGTCTGGCTCTCGGGCCCTAGAAGTCAATGTCTAGAAATAAACAGTGCATAAGAGAAAAATCTAACTAAAACAAGCAAAAATAGATAAAAAATGACCTTAAAAACGTCAAAAACATTCAAAAACTGATAAAAAGACAAAAACATGTCACAAAGCATTCAGAAAAACCAAAAAAATCAATTAGGCAAGTCAAATTGCATTAAATAACATTAATTGCCTATTAAACCTTAGAAAAATTAAAAATTTAATAATTTTTTTCTAAAGTCATCGAACCGCGGGTCAACCCTACGGTCCGCATGCGGTCAAAAATTGATCGTTGGAATTTGAATTCCAACCACAGCTGATACCTGCAGTCCCCAATTTGACAATTGGGAACTACAACTGCCAGCTACGGTCTAGGACCGAGACCCATTTCGGGTCCCTTCCTAGCCTAGCTAGCCAAAAAAATAAAAATCTAACCTAGCCTAGTCTACGGTGAGGTTCGTTGCCAACAATTTAGTGAAGTTCATTAACCCATTACTTAATGCAGTTTATTTTTTTAGTTGGTAATGAGTGCGAGGACTCGGTTTTGAGTTACCTTGCCCACACCGTGGCCTCTGCTAGTGGATGGCTATCTCGGGTCCGCCATCGGGGTACGAGTGCAATTTGAGGTCAAGTTTGGCAGTGTTCCGGATCAAGGAATGTCTCTCACCTCTCAGAGCTCTCTGAAATGTAGTTATGTGAATGAAAATAATGAAATTTTCAAAGTGGGAAAACTATTTATAGTTTCCCCTAATTTCGACGGACCGCAGCCCCGACTTGTGGTTCCCAAATTAGAAATTTTCAACCGCAGACCCTAGCCACGGTTTGCAACCAACATTAAATGCACTCAAACCCCATCGTGGGAAGGTCTAAAATGACAAATTAATGACTCCTAATGGATCAAATTTCAAAAAGAGCAATCAATGTTGCAAATTTGGTGATGTTCAAAGCACCAGGATCGATCAATAAATCAAAATTAACAAAAAAATCAAATAATTAAAAATCAAATGTGCCTCGTATTCAGTACTTTACCCTATACACTTGGCGGTTGCAGCGACTTGCGATCCATGCAATCCGACAAGATGAGTAAATTACCATAAGGACATTTGGGGCAAAAATTGTCATCATTGATCTGATATGCTTCTTTTCAATCCCTAAGAAGGCCTTTGAGGTCGGACTGCTCCACGGGAACGAGGCGTTGCATGTCATTTCCTCTATGACATATTTTCAGAAAATCATCGATAACTTGATTCAACACAAATCTAATTGGATTTGTATCATTTTGATTCCCTAAGATGGCTATTGTAGCCCGACTACTCCATGGGATAGGAATGTGCAATTACTATTAACAATTGGAATCATAAGCTGAACTAGGCTTAGCCAAGTAATTAAATGCTCAAATCTAAATTTGTTTAGATCATTCATTGTGGTCAAGCGACCTCGTCACTTCATACATTGTCATTACCCTCATCGACTCATCGCTTGAGGGGGTAGTCATAATATCAAATCATAATCAAAATCAATAGAAGATCCCTGAGATCGTAGATCCCTTGATCTTGTCAAAATTGCGTTCGTCCTTGCGAATCATTGTCAACAACTATCATAAGCTTACCCCTTTGCTTGGGGTAAATAGAAAATATGATAATTAGTTTGTAACTCTCATCCTTTTGGTTATATAGGCCTAACTCCTATTGTAGCACCAAAGCTACTCGAATGTCTGATGACGAGTGCAAACTCTTTCAAGTTTAAGCCTCCAAAGAGTTGGAAGCAATGATTCCAGGATGCGCGTCCTTTTGTTGGACAAGAGGCATCTAATGTTGATCTGACTAATGATCATCATAGAACCTTCGACATCATTTTAGGAGGTCTATTTTTTCTCACGCATTGTTCGATCTCACAATGCATCTCAAAAGGGGCATCTGTAGACACCTAAAATGCATCATGTCGATGGCGACTACTCATATGGACATGCTACAAGACCATATGGAAGATCTTGGACAGACTCCAAGATAGAGTAGTGGTTCTAACCACTCAATTTGGGCTCCTTGGCCTAATCATTCTAAACCATAGCCTAGACCTATGGTCTATAGTCTAAACCATGGTTGACACCTACGGTTTATAGTCTGGACCACAACTGTAACCTATGGTCTTAACTAAAGTTCAATTGGCCTTCATCCAAGCCAAATCAGTTTGAATGACCATTTTTTCTAGAAGAAGGTGGTTAAAGGATGGAAGCTTCCAATCCAACTATCCTAACCACCCCTTCTTGATCTTGGCTTCTCCATGAAGCCACCCCTAGCCCTTGGGTAATCCTATAAGTACCCCTCAAAAATAGGGCAAAATATAGAGAGATGAGATAGCACACTTGAGCAGCGAAGCCCTATCAAATTGTACACTCACTTGAGAGTACTGAGAGAGATTTGTTGCCAACCCCTTTGCTAATTCATCAACCATCATGACAATTGTGCCATGGATGCCCTAAGGAGCTAGAGAGCCAAGAAATGCTAATTTGGGCATATGGAGGCCCAATTCAATGATTCAACCGCCAAACCTATCAGAGGACACCGAAGGCGACCCTTGAACATCAATTGGACAAGGAGGTCAAGCCCACAACCCTTGAATTTGGAGGGCAAACCACTTGGTTGCTCACCGTGGCTTTCAACCATGGTTTACAGTGCAAACCGCTAATCAGAGCTACGGTTTGCAATAGAGGTGACTTCTCCTTACTGTTTCACTTCTAGTATGCTTAATTAGATTACATTTAGCATTTTAATGGTTTAGTTAGGAATTTAGAGACTTCTGACCGGCATAATTAGTGTTTTTACTAACTTGTTTTCATCATGGTAGTTTAGACATTAATGGCTTCTTTTCATGTTATAATGCTTCATTTCAAGTAATTGATGCCATAGATTGATAGTTGTATTTCTTGTTCATATATTTCCATCAATCTTGATAGGATTTGCGCATGTTTAGCATAGTTTACACATTTTCTTGAATTCATGTCATTATGCTATTTTCATGCTATTTGTCTTTAAAGGGCCTCATCATGAGAGGCTTCCTATGCTTTTGACATTCTTGTGTTGTTTCTTGATCGTAGGAAATAGGTTTTAAAGGAGCTACAATCATTCAATTCCTTCCTCAATGTGAAGAAGAGGGTCTACTCCACCCTAGAGCAGTTCGTGTCATCCCGAAGGGCACTTTGAAATCACACCTACCCTTGAGAGGGAAACAAAACACCTCCTATTGTAACAATTGTATCAAGATGATTATCCCTAAGAGGGATGTACTTGTAATTTGAGCTTGGCATTGAAATATAATGGAATAAAGCATCTTTTATTGATCATTTCATTGTCAATTTCTTGTTCTTGTATGCATCTTGTATTTTGTTTATCAATTCTTGCAATAGGATACATTAGGTGTGAGCCTTTTTGGTGGTTACACATTGCATATTACCATGTATTACACTTTATATTTGATCATATTCATTTATTCATGCATCTCATATCGTGTAGTCACATGTTTTGTTGCATTGTATTAGGTATTTTATTTGCTATACTTGCATCCATATTTTCCTTTATTGACCAATATGTGTAGCATCACAATTGTATGAAGGTCACTTGTCTTGATGTAATATCTTTTATCTTGGGCATACAACCCATTTAATTGTTCATACACATATGCATTTCCTCTTTTCTCCATGTTGTTTACCCAACTCTTGCTCACTCCTAAGTAGTTGTTGTAAGGTGTATAATATGGTATTTCGATCACTCAACCATTCCTAGTTTTTCTTTCAAACTTTGATGCATGCCATCTTGATGTCTAGTGATAGGGTCTCATATTAGAAACCTTCGATTGGTAGTGGAGTAATCTTACATGTGGTGACATGTAAATCAAATTAGCAACCTTATTTTGTATATACCAATGCTAGCTTTTGGTTTATCTATCTTATGCTAGCTTGCATTCAGAGTAGTTAAGTCCAACCACGTACAAAATAAGGATAATGAACTTCACTATGCACACATAGGGATATTGAATATCTTGGTATTCCTAGCAGATTTTTATCTTTCAAATTCTTGCATGGTCAGTATATGATTTTTGACTAGTCAACTAGGGTGTTTGAGTCTCCTAAAAGCCTTGTTGTTCCCTTGTAACTTCTCATTTCTCATCATCTGCTACCTTGCATGCATCTTCATTCTGTATCTATCCTTTATTGGATTTCATTTGAGTGTATGCCCTTGATAAAATTATTCAAATCTTGATTTGTGACTCTCATACATTCTTTAGTGCTTACAATTAGTTTGTTATTGCATCTTAGATTCATTTTATTATGTTCCATTATACAAACATACATTCATAATTTGCATCATTAAATTTTCATGTGTCATTAGTGTATCACATACATACCTACTTCTATGCATACATAATAGCTCTATCATATCACATCATTCATTCATCTAACATACATGCATCATCATATCTATAAGTCTAGTTGTACATCTATACTCATCTATCATTACACTCATTCATCCATTTCATCCATACACATATGCACAATAAAACCATAATAAATACAATCAAATCATCTCATATATATATATATATATATATATATATATATATATATATATATATATATATATATATATCAAAAGGTAAGTACATCACATAGTATAAAAATACCCATAGGATACAATATAGTGGGTCCTCAAACCTCACATCCAAAAAGAAGCTAATAATAAGGGTCTCTCCTCATGCTAAACCTGCACCTCTTGATAGGGATTAGGTGTGTTTTTGATAGGTATTAGGTGTGTTCTAATAAATAATTACTTTTGTTGTTTAATGTTAGTTTTTGATAAGGATAAGGTGCACCATTATTATTTAATGAACCTTATCCTTAACATGTGTTGTAATACCATGTTGTAATGCCTATTTATAGGCCTTTGGTTATCAATGGAAATAATTTTTTGGATTGTCTTATTATTGTTTTTTCTGTTGGAATCACTCCCATATCATTGGTATCAAAGCAGGTTGCGAAAACAAGGCTATTATCCTCTTCCCATAGGTCGATATCAGTTCATATGAGGAATGAGAGCACCTTCATAGATCATTTTGTGGAGCATTACATTCATTTTAGATATTTTTGAATTGTAGGCTTTTCCAAAATTATTGATTCCATTTTACAGTTTCATCCTACTTTTTGCCTTGCAATTTCTAACAATCGCAAAAGCTCCGATCATCTCCGTTGTCATTTTCATGCGAGTTCATGCCTTGGAGCTACTCATTTACCACATAATTTTTGGGTATAGATCCATATTTTCTATAGATTGTTTGAATTGATCTAAAATTTTTAACTCATTGCTGCTATTTTCAGTGATATTATGGCAATTTTCGGTGTTGTTTGGACATTAATCCATGTTTTTTGATTAAAAATCTATCCTTAAAAGTTTATTTAGTTGGATCTACCATTTTGTACAACCATTTGTTGTTTTTCTAGTGGCTTTATTAATCACCAATAATTATGTGGCATCTTGACGATGTTTTAGGCTTGAGCACAATTGATCTATCGAATTCCACTCTTACTTAGCTTACGTGACATTGTTCCATCGATGATCATTTGTGGGCACATTCTTACGATGCTCCCATATGATGCCATTATGCATTCTGCTTCTTTGCTTCTCAGCATTGATAGTACCTATAACCCTATCATGTCATCCGATCACCCTTTGTGGATATTCTATAATGATCTACCACTATTCACATAACGTAAGCTAGCTATTTTAGGTCAACTTCATCATGGTCTACTTCGCACCATCACTGCACCAAACCACTACTTCCAGAATCCAACGATCCCATCTGAGCTCTTGTTGTGATCACCCCATGGATCAACTAGCAATGCCCCACTCCAATCCATTATTTGTTGCACCTGTTGCATCATGCAACCTCCCACATATGTCTACACTAGCATGATTTCATGAGATCTGGTGGTACCATTTCATCGCTCTAGACCGTGCTCTAATTTATTACCAGCTACATCAAACCTTTTCTCAAGATCGTAGTAGTTTTTTTTTTGGAGGCCACCACATTGCACCATTCAATACATTTTGAATATCCTTTTGATTCATGAATCTAACTTATAGGCCAGCTTCTTAGACATTGCATTCACATCCTTCGGTACATCCATCTCATTTTTGGTTGTACAATTTACCTCTCAGTGTGCCTCTATATCAAACTTGTGCATTTGATGACCACCTTGTTTGTTTTTGATGTTGTGCTTCATTTTTGTCCTCCTCTAAGATCTTCAGTAGCCTTCACATTATTCCTGGCGAGCATAGTGTTTTCAACTATGGCATTAGTGTTCCATAAATTTTTGGAGATCCATGAGAGTTTGCAATGTGTGTCCATCACATTTTCAAGTGCTTTTCATCCTTTTTAGCATTTCTCAATGGAAAATCCAATATCAACCACATTTTTCAGTGGCCCCAAACCTTAATATTTCTAAGGTTTCAAAACAATTTTTTGGCACATCCATGGTATATTTTTTGGTTGGATATTTGGCCTTGGCTTGGAAAATTTATGCATCCTAAGGTTCATCACCACTCCACACACTTTTGACATCCTCCAAGTATTCTGGAGGTAAGATAAATTCTTGATGCAACTATTTCTAAGGTCTCCTAAAAAAAATTTGGTCTTTCTAGTGAAGTTTCGACCAACATCCATGCCATGGGTTTTAAAAAATAAATACATATCTTTGGAAAACTATCCCACCTACATGGATTTTTCACATCACTGGTGTTTATTTAAGGGATGGCTTACTACATAGCATAGCCACTTCTAGAGGTTACCCAAGTCTTCCAGTCATTGGTCCTACATCAGATGACATCACTCTATCCACATCTCACTAATTTTTTGCTCCTATCCTTACTTTTCTTGCTTGGTCTTCTCCTAGTCCACATCACCCATCTATGACTAGTCATCAATTTCCATGCTTACTTTTATATTGGACCCATGTGCATCCCCTCTATCAAGTTTCTTGTCTGCCTCATGGTACCTGTGCTACATTCACTACCTGCACCATAATTCCTCCTTTGACACCCACCATTTGATGCATTATGTGCTTTTGTATCATCCGTGTTCACCAATTTCCATGTTTATTGGTGTCTGTCCAGTGTTATCTCATCAACTCACTGAAATAATCACCCTATCTAGTTAGTTTTCTGAACATCCTAGTTTTGTACTTTATTCCATGTTACCCTAAAATAACCCTTGTCTAGTTACCTTGCGTACCACCCTCGTGTCCATCACCTATTGATCCATCGAGTCATTCATTGATTTAGTGTTTTGTCAAGTGTGTGTTTGCACCCATCATGACTACATCAATGTCTGTCATTGTCCAGTATTTTTAACATCCCACATATTCTACATCACCGTGTGGCCTTCCATGTCACTCTTGGTTTCACATCCTGTCATGGTCATCATCGTGTCCTATAAAACATGCTCGTCGCATGTGCTACCCTTGGTCATTGGTGAGAATTGTTCTTCATTAAATTCCCTTGGAATTCACCCCCGTGAATAACTAATGGAGTTGATAAAAACAATTTATATTTTCATTGCCATTGCACGTTGTTGAAAATAATTAATGCCACCACAAATTGCTATTCACATGGAATCTTGTTGTAAATATTTCATGTGGGATACATCACGTTGCACTACTTGACCGTTGCCATTGGCTTGACTGTTGAAACAAAATATTTTGTCATTTTATCATTCAGGGAGACCTTAGTATTTTTTTCTTTTAGAGGGCCATTATTTATCTGAGTATACCCTTTATATACTCATTGGAAAGCTCATTTTAAGCTCTACCCATCTATTGTGGTACTTTTTCTATTTGCCCTTGTTTTGTCTTCTGAATTGTGTTCCAAAGAATTCCTTCTTCTCGGGCCTAAATATTTACATTTGGACTGCCATTTCATAAATTTTTTATTTTCTTCTTGGCTTGCACCATACATATGGCTGCCAACATGGCCTTAGTAAAAAATTAGCTGAAATATCTGCCAATCAATCTATTGCATTGGCCACCGTAGTTAATTATTTGACAGATAAAATTTAGGACATCACACTCAAGTCCTCATCTCTTTCCAAATGTGAAGTTCATATTTATGAAGGCTCTCAAGATACTAATGTTATAAATACTTGCATCCTCGACATGGAGACCTAATTTAACTATAGTCAAACAATGGAGGATGACAAGGTTCCATTTGCCAAGCTAAAACTTTTTGGCATGGCTAAAGTCCTGGTAACTGAATACCACATTGTCACATGGGATGACTTGGTCAAAGCTTTGAAGGCCACATTTATCCATCCCATTATGATATTGATTTATAGATTTATTGGCTTCATCTTCACTAGGGACATAATCAGTTAGTTCAAAATTATGTGTATCAGTTCAAAAGGTTACGTGTTTTACTACACATTGTTGATCCTATAGATTCCATGATTCTAAAGTTTAAAAGTGGGCTTCTTGCACATTTATTTTGTGAGTTGAAATATACTTTGTGCACCACACTTGATGATGTGTTCAACCATGCTTAGCTTGCAGAGGAGAAGTTCATTACACAACACCGAGGTCCTCGCTACTCGTCTGGTGGATCCACAAATGAGTCTCATAAATAAAAACAAGCACCACAACACTTTTCTTCTTCATCTCCTTCTTCTTCTAATACCACTTCTCATAACTCCCATGCTTCTAAGAAAAAAAATTATTCTTCTTCTACTTTTCAACAATTTTATCGATATTGTAAAATATCTAGGTATGACAAATATGCATGCACCAAGTTACAGAATTCTAACAAGAAGAATTTATTTGTAAATTCTAATAAGGTAATACATTGTAACCCCATCAAGGTTACTAGTGAGGGAGATATTTATGAGGAATTGAGGGTAAAATTGAATGATCTAACCTTGATGCATCACCATTCCACAACCCATGACCGTGATAATCTATTGTAACACATGCACATTTGTTTCATAATTTTACTGTATACTGTATCATCGACAATGGCTCATAGTAGAATCTCATTGCATAGTCCATTTTTTATAGGCTTAATATTGCCACAAAACCTCATCCTTATCCATACACTCTTGGGTGGAAGGATGATAACAACACTTCACAGATCACACACACGTGCTCTGTTGCCTTTGCGTTTGGCCCAAAATCATAGATAGGGTCATTTGTGATGTGAAACCCATGGATTGTTGTGGGTTATTATTTGGTAAGCCATATTAGTATGATAAGTGTGCCAATTAAGATGCTATAGAAGTGGAAAATCAATGGATACGCCTCTACTTATGTTTGTATGGCCTTCAAACAGGCAGATTTAAGCTAAGGGTATTATAGGCCAAAAAGAGTGCATATAATGAAACTAAGATAGAAAGCAACAAAATATGAATCTGATAACCAAATGAAATGCAATAAGATGTATTTTATTAATTTTATTTTCATAACTTTGATTACAAGATGCACTCCATTAATGGAGGTTTAAAACTGGCGATACATCAACCATAAAAACAATGAAAATGATGGTACTAAGGGATCCTATCCCTCGGTGGTAAATTGATGTTGGAACATCCAATGGTTGAATCCTCTTCCCAAGAAGAAGTTGTGTTGAGTTTTATTCCTATACCTCTAGCTCCTGGTTTGTTTAATCCTACAATCTACACACATGGGAGGTTGAAAGGGGGTTAATAGCATAGATATTATAATGGAAAATAGCATACATCCATCAAAATAAAATAAAATTAAAGCAATATAAGCTATAAAAACATATAAAAAATGCATAAAATAGATAGATATATGTTCTAACATTACTATAGCCAATTTTTATATCATTTTGAGGTCGTTTAGGCACCAAACCAGGTGAAAGATGATGGAGGCCTTAATGCTGGTCCACCTCACCCTACGACGTTCAAACGGTCGGTTACCCTACCAAATCAACTCCAAATTAGATAAAATTTGGATAGGGGTTAGGGGAATACCTATTTAAGACTCCTATGCTATAATCTAGGGCAAAATCACTATAGATTTTATGGCCATCATAGTTAGGGATGGTCATGACTATTGAGCACTCCTGCCCTGGATGGTTAGTAGGTCTACTTCAAAAATGGCCACTAATACCTATTGGATCAGTTATAGAGCTCACTAATTAGGTTTTTAGGCAAATGGTGTCTGTATATATTCTAGAGCAAACTAGTTTTGTAATCGGGTCGGTAGGTTTTGTAATCCTTCAAATCACCTTCATGAGGGAAGAGGGATTCAAAGGCAAAGGGGCACAAAGTTTGCAAAAAGGGGCGAGGTAAGTAACATCGGTTCTCTCCCAATTATAGAAGAACTTCATTGCTCCAAACCTGCATTCCATTCTCCTATTTTTTTGGTTGAGGAAAGGCTCCAATTTATAGGTAATTTGAGCCCTAATGCCCAAAATGGCATGGTGCCCATCCAAGGAAACCCTTGAAACTTGTCCAAGGTTGTCCTAGATGGGTTTGGGAAGGTTGTCCCATTTGGGCAACCCATTAGGTAGCCCAAATTGTGCCAGGCCACTCCCAATTAGCATGGGTGCTAATTGGGGTCGAGATTGGCAAGATTTGATTGCCAATCTCGATCCCACCTACTTTTTGATAGGTGGGTTTGGGGGTCGTCCCTGCTTGGGATGGTCATATGTGATTGTCCCAGGCAGGAGTGACCACAAATCCTAACCCTAATAATGACCATCCCTAGTAGGGATGATCACAAACCAAGGCCTCTAAGGTTCCCAAAACTAGTGGAGACCTTCCAAAAACTATCCTAGGATGCCTCCTGACTCTAGAAACTGCCCCTGGTGAGGTCATATGATGTTGATAGGATGATGCATTTGGTGCACTGGTAGTCCTATCCTATTTACCTGATTTTGGTGTCTACAAATGCCTATCATAATACTTACACTTTGTAGCACAAGAAAAAATATTTTCTTATCTGTATTGTTCTACCCATTACACATTGGGCTTGCACCAATTTGCATCTGGCATGATCCATTGCCTTAATTTTTAGCACACCATATAAGTAGGATGTATAGCCATGAATAATTTTATCCACTTCATAGCACATACATCGGGCTTCTGCTCCTATTGTACTAGTCATTGCTCTTGTTATACCTACAAGTGTTCCTGTTCTAGTAGTTATTCCTATGGTTTGTGCACTTGATTTTCTTGTTGCACCAATATATATTTGTGTTGCTCCTATGTTTGATATAGTTATAACTCCTCTTCTAGATCTTCATTTTGTTCCCACCATTCTACATCCTACCTCCTTCACATTTCAATACTTTCAGCATTCAATGGTATACCAAACACTATCATTCATACACACTCATATTGGCAGTCCATATTGCATCTACATGGAGCCTTATTTTGGAGCATCTCCATAGCCTCTAGGATTCACACCAATTTCCTTCCCTTTTGTACGTATTGGAGGCCAATGCTTCTACAATGGGGAGGAATTATAGGGATTAGGTGTATTGTTGATAGGGATTAGGTGTGTTTTAATAAATGATGGTTGTTATTGTTTAATGTTAGTTGTTGATAAGGATAAGGTGCACCATTATTATTTAATGACCCTTATCCTTAACATGTGTTGTAATACCATGTTGTAATGCCTATTTATAGGCCTTTGGTTATCAATGGAAATCAGTTTTTGGATTGTCTTCTTATTTCTTTATCTATTGTAATCACTCCCATATCACCTCCACTCTCTCCACTACCCTTAGCCTCATACCTACATGTCTAAATTGCTCTAATGGCACCTAACATCTGAGAAGTACTTGATAGTGTAAAATATGAAATAGGCACTACCACTATCATATCCCTTGAGGCCCTACTCCATAAAATTCAATAGGATTGAGATGATGATGGTTGTGATGGTAGCACCCCACCAAATATATCCACCTAATCCTCCAATTGCATCACATACTCTTACTCTATCTGATAATGAGTATGATATGTGGTCACCCTAGCCTGTAGTCATACAACCTCTACTCATAACCTAGTCACCTCATCGATGACCTACCCACCTATAGAAATCTGATACCGCTTAGCACTCACAGCTGAGACCTAAGTTTGTAGAGCATATTTATTTACCATAAGCCTATTTCTCTCCTCCTGGAGACTCTGAACCTAGGTCCACAAGGTGTCTCTCTCCTCCTCCCAACCCTACTAGTGTTTCTTGTTAGCTATCCAATGACTTTGATTTATGGCATGGGCTATATCCCACTCTATTTTTTGACCCTCTAGAATGCACACCTACTCGTACAAAGCTACAATATACTCCTATGGGTCATCCTCATCCCTTTCATCACCCCCAATACCCCTCATAACTACATCCACATCCTCTATAGATCCCTATGATCCACTTACCTCCCTCTCCACTTAAAAATGCACTCATCACTATAGTGGCTCCTTGACTACATTGGCATCCTTATCCTATCTAGTGGTTTCCCCTCCCTAAAAATATTGAGTGATCCACCAAGAATAATACTTTGGTGTGGTCCTTAGATCCTTAACGTCCATATCAATAAGTACCTCAACGTCTATATTCATGGTCATGCTAGTTGGGCCTTGCTGCCCCTATGCCTATAGATAACTATAGCCTCAAGAATCCCTTGTATGATCCCAAATTATCGGGTCACTCATGAGTACTAGAAGAACTCATGCTCTCTCCCATTTTGCCCAATCAACCATCTATGTTGTACTTGCCTCAAGTGTACGACATCCTTGACCCATATCAATCCTCTCCTCTAGGATATCCATATGATATCACTTGGCTATAGTCCAACCCATGCCTCAACTAGTGTGATAGGATACCTTGATACTGGTAACTCCTATCCTACTTTCAATTGTGGCCCCATTGCATAGCATAGGAAACCACTCTATCCATATCCTTGTGTTCATCCTAGGGAAACCCAACTAGCCTATCCATATGAAAGTGCTCCCATCCCCATATTTGTAGAAGGAAACAACACTCCAAGCCCAATCAACCCCATTGATGAATATTTACAACTCACTATACAAGTGTACCAATAAAGTGGTGCCACATGCCATGATCCTGGACTCCTCAACCAAGTCCATAACTAGGCCCAATAGGTTCCATGGGAATCTTATACCTAATGATTCATATAGAATGAAGTTAGACATTAGTGAAATTAGCACTACCTATATAGCAGTTAGTAATATTATCTCAAAACTAGTGTTCACCCTCACAGCTTCACTTTCCATATCATAATCAATATACTCCTAGTCCTCTTGGTATACTCTTTGTAACATAGCATTTCACTTTTTGATCAACATAGTCACTATATGCTCTCCCTCTATCAAGACTCATAAAACTTGGCATACATCCTCCAAGGTTATGGTGATCTTGTCAGTCAACATATCAAAGGTATTGGTTTGGCTATCTCATCTATCTATCAAGTTATTAAAGTAGGCTTGATATTTGTACACAAACTCTAATCAAGTCCTGTGTTGTAATTCAATGGATTTCAACCACCCCTAATTATCCTTTGATAAAGCATCATGAACCATATTGAATATGCATGTAAATCAATGTTGGAATCTCATAAGCTGCCACCACATAAATAATTAACATTAAAAAAAAAATTTTAAGGAACTGTCTCGGGTTGAGATAGGTCTAAAAATTTTACATTTTCTCACCAAATTGCTGGTCATACTACTTTTTTTCAAGTGCTTCATTGCTATAATCATTCTACCTTTCTTCCATCGAATCATCGCTTGAGAGGGTAGATAACACATGCAAATTTTTATCTCAAATCAAGTCAATAATCAAACACTCAAAAGTGGAAATTATGTTCATCCAAGAATCATTGTCAAAAACTATCATACACCCTCCTTGCTAGGGAAAAAGTAAAAATCCCAATCAAAAAAATACTTGGTATGCTTGAATCATAAAGCCTGTAGACTAAAAATGTCTACCTATGACTAAAAGGTTTACCAAGATCAAATCAAAACCACCAATTTATTAGAAGCTGTAGACACTAAAACCTAGCCACTTGTCCTCCATCCATGTTTTCCCATCATTTCCACCCACTATTCATATATATTTTAATATTAATATTTTATATATATTTAATAAATATATATTTATATAAGTGAATTAATCCCAACCATCCAATTTCATTTAATCATATCCGTCCATTCACATCAATCCATGCCACACCCTAGATTTAATATCCACCCTTCGATATGATTTTATCTCAACCACATGATTAGTGTCATTGAAACCCTAAGTATGCCCTAGGTTGGATTATTAATAGGAGCTATTTTTATGGCTCAACCCATAAGTTTTTCCTAATCAATTCATACTTCTGAGTTTCACCTTTCATTGGAGTATCCAAGTACTTTTACCTCCATCTTCGCTCACCCTAATCCCTGTAGTTGTCACCATTCATTTCCACTCATCAGATCTACTTTTGTAGACTCTTTCCTTAACCATCAAATACCTTAAGGTACTTTTTATCACCATCGAGTGCCTTTGGGTGCTTCCCCTCAGCCACCAAGTGTTTTTGGGAACTTCCCTACCAGTCTCAAGTACCCACAAGAATTTTACATAAGTTTTATGAGGACCTCCTAGCCTTCGGGTGATGATAGGGTATCACCACATCAATTCACTACAACAAGATATATTAGATAAGAAGACAACAAGTATGTAAGGTAAATCAAGTATTTATTATTTTATTACATGCACTTTCATTTCTATTCATTTTATTTACAATAGATAGTTAGGATTTATTATTGCTTATAGAGGGCCTCACATTGTGGATCCCTCATAGGTATTAATAATCTATTTTCTATGTTATTATGTGTATATATTAAGGTGTGACATCAACATTGGATAGTTGCTTAAGTTAGAGTAGTACAACATCGGATAAATAAAATCCCACTCAATTTTCTTGGGAGCAAGGACATGCCTGAAGACACCACCAACCTTGTTTTCTAGGGTTTTGAAGAACCCTAGCCATTTGTAAATACGTATAAAAAGTATTCAAGGATCTACATTGTAATAATGGAATTTTTAGGCTCCCCCAATTAATATAAGATCATCTATTATGCAATTTAGGGTTCTTTATGTTTAATTTATTTAGCATTGTTTGATGTTGCATTTTTATCTCTTTAGAATTAATGATCCAATGATGTGTATCCTTTCCTTGATTAGGGCATATGATGTTGAATTTTATTTTATACCATCTTGCACTACATATTTTCAAAGTCATTTTCCATCAATTACATAATTCATCATCAATTCAACCATTTTTGATCATCTATTTTTTCTCAACATTGTGCTCACACACAAAGCGTTCCAAAAAAGGGGTATTTGTAGAAATTTAAAATGTGTTATCTCAAAGAGAATCCCAAAAATAATCCTTTGTAACCTGTAAAATCCACTTTGGATAGCCTTAGAGCTAATCCCATGAGTTTTTCTAGCATCAGACGACTTTCTCCATGAGAGGCATAATCGTCTTGATCCAAGATAGTCTCATGTTCACCACTGTCTCGATCTAAGACGGTTGCAAAAAATTAAAAAAAAGATGATAGGCATTTAAAATACCTATCAACACCTGCATGTAGGTCAAAATATCATGCCTAAATTTGCACTGGTGCTAATTAGAGTACAAGCAGTAGTTTACCTACACCTATAGTCACCTACTAGAAGTAAATCAGGCTACCCTTGATTGCCATATTTCCCTCACTTATCTCTTTCTAGGAGGTCTATAAAATGGCACTCCCTCCCTTTGCTTTGAGATCATAAAAACTTCAAATTTTCTCATAATAAAGTGCTCTCGAGAATTTTCTAGGCCATATTACTATGAATAAAATATTTCCAGATCACCACCAAGGATTCAAAATAAAATCCACTCTTTCCCTCATCTAAACTCTCCTCATTGTACCACTAGTCTCCAGTTCCCTTGTCATCGCACGTCAACATGTGAATTGACCTTCTAGAAACCCCTTGCACTACCTCACATTTATATGGTACCTGATAAAGATAAGACATAGAGTTGTGATAGTTATTATCTCACCTTGATATGATCCATAGATGAAACTATCTCGACCTAATACGATCATAGTCAAGTGACTCACTTTTAAGTTTTAATTGCATTCTGGCCTAGATATTGCATGTTTTTAGCATTCAAGATCAATATTCACATTCCATGCATATTTTTTCTTGTTTCTATTAAACATAACTTGATTTGATATGGGTCCCACTTTTGGTGGATCCTACATATGCTATTGATTTACTATCATTTCCTTTGTGCATATGTTATAGGATTTGAGCACAGTGAAAGGCTCCAGATCTTATCTTACACTATGATCACAAAAAAACTTGCTCTCCAAGCGATAGGTTGGCATGGAAATACTAAGATTACACCTATTTGTTGAGAAATGGGAATCACACTCCTCTTGTAATATCTTGTATCATTTGTCAAGATCATATCTCTGTAACCTTGGAAATACAAAACTAATATAAAATCCATCTTTATTGCTTTAAGTATTTTGTTCAATTGCATGCTGCAAATTTCCATCCTTCAATCTCATAAATATAAGGATTTTGCTATCAATACCATATCTAGTCCTCTTCCACAATGGATTTCTTAATTTTATGAGGTTTGGATATTTTACTTAGAGATTACTCAAATCATTAAAGAAATAGAGGTTGACTTATAATTGCATTCTTGTTTCCTATATACTGATGGAGTGCTTCATAAAAATAATTACATTTATCTTTCTTAGTCATTTTCTATTAAGACATGTGTCCTCCAATAATTATATGCATTTCATTTGGTGGGATAGTTTTATATTATTAGAAACATACAAGGGAGTGAAGCAATAATTTTCTTAGAAAGGATTGAAAGTAGATGTCAAGACTTTTAAGGCCAAGTGTGAGGTGATAGCACAACAAGGGATAAAATATTAAATCTCCTAGATTGTTGCAACTCTTGCTTATTTCCAATTAGCAATGAGAGTGCATATCCATGGATTTCATTTAGGGTCTTCCCAAATATGACATAAAAATGATGATCTTTGTGGCAATATATCATCTTTTGCTCATTTCTATGCATGGCAATATCCCCATTCAACAACTAAGGTGAACAAGGTATTTTTTATTCTATTTTTAAATTGAGTGGTATGTTCAAGTCCATTGTAAGTGACCGTGACCCTATCTTCATTAAATGTTTTTGGAAAGAATTATTTTGTATCAATGGTGCTAAGTTGAGTATGCACTTTTCTTATCACCCTTAGTTGAATGACTAGATAGAGATTATTAATATATGTTTGGGTACTTACCTTTATTATTATTCTCAAAAAAAGTAGTATCATTGGGTTTACTGAATTTCATTAGTTGAATGATGATACAATACTTCTTACCATTCATCTCCCAATATTTCCTAATTTGAAGCATTACATGGTAAAAAATATCCATTAGTGATAGACTATGTTCTAGGATCCTCCAAGGTTGCCTAGGTAGATTATTTGTTATAACAAAAATGGATTGTGCTTTAGCTTCTTAGAGATGATTTGACTTAGAATAAGAATCACATGAAGCAATAGCTAGATTTAAACTATTTTATTGGTGATATTGTATTTTTTTCCTATAACCTTATAAGCAATTGTCCTTGAAGACTAAGTCTATTAAAAAGTTGACTCCTTAGTTTTATGGGCCCTACAAGATGGTTCATCACATTGGTAAAGTGTTTTATAAGTTGGAGCTTCCACCATATTCCTATATTCATCTTATCTTTTATCTTTCTTGTATCAAACAAATTATTCTCTAGAAGGTTTAGTTCTAGATGGAGCTTCCACTACTCGATGAAGAAGGCAAAATAAATCTCTAGCCAAAAGCAATGTTGCAATCTAGAGTTCATCTTTAATCTTGATAATTTTAAGAGTTCCTCATCATGTGGGGGGACCTTCTAGAAGAAGATTCTATGTGGGAGGTTGAGAGAATTTTCTAGTCTTTTCTAGCTTTGAGGACAAATATTTCTAAGGAATATCCATGTAAAAACTCTAATATAGCCATGTGTAACCACCAAAAAGTCTCACACCTAACGTATCCTATTGTAAGAATTGAAAAAAACAAACAAAATGCATACAAGAACAAGAAATTAACAAAAAAATGATCAATAAAAGATGCTTTATTCCATTATATTTCAATGCCAAACTCAAATTACAAGTACATCCCTCTTAGGGATAATCATATTGATATAATTGTTACAATAGGATGTATTTATTTCCCTCTCAAGGGTAGGTGTGATTTCAAAGTGCCCTTCAGGGTGACACGAACTGCTCTAGGGTGGATTAGACCCTCTTCTTCATATTGAGGAAGGAAATGGATGGTTGTAGCTCCTATAAAACCTGTATCCTATGATCAAGAAACAACACAAGAATGTCAAAAGCATAGGAAGCCTCTCATGATGAGGCCCTTTAAAGACAAATGGCATGAGAATTGCATAATGACATAAAATCAAGAAAGTGCATAAACTATACTAAACATATGCAAATCCTATCAATATTTATGGAAACATATGAACAAGAAATACAACTATCAATATATGACATACATTATACAAAATAAAGCATTAAAGCATAAAAAGAATCTAATTAAGTTATACTTTCCAATATGGAAATAAACTAATCAAATATTTATCCTGATTAGTCAAAGTCTTTAATATACCAAATAAAGTAGTAAAATTATTAATCTATCCTATCTAAACCTACTGGGAAATAAAAAGTAAGGAAAAGGTACCCCTATTGCAAATCGTAGCTCTGATGAGCGGTCTGCACTATAAACCATGACTAAAATCCACGGTGAGCAACCAAGTGATTTACCCTCAAAATTCAAGGGTTGTGGGCTTGACCTCCTTGTAAAATTGATGTTCAAGGGTCACCTTCAATGTCATCTAATAGGTTTGGTGGTTGAATCATTGAATAGGGCCTCCGTTTACTCAAATTATCATTTCTTGGCTCTCCTAGGTCCTTAGGGCATACATGGCCTAATTCGTCATGATGCTTGACAAATTGACAATGGTGATGACAAAAAATCTCTCTCTATGCACTCAAGTGAGTCCACAATTCGATAGGGCTTCGCTGCTCTAAACTCCAATGCTTCATTGATCAATATTTCGATAGCGCTTCACTATCAAAATGCTCTATATCCTCTATCTATTTTGAAGGGGTACTTATAGGATGTCCTAGGGCTAGGGGTGGCTTATGGAGAAGCCAAGATCAAGAAGGGGTGGTTAGGATAGTTGGATTGGAAGCTTATGTTCACTAACCACATTGTTCTATAATAAATGGTCGTTTAAATTGATTTGGCTTGGATTAAGGCCAACTGAACTTCAGTTAAGACCACAGGTTACAACTATGGTCAAGACTGTAAACCATAGGCCTTAGCCACAATTTAGCCTATAGACTGTAGGTCTGGGATGTGGTTCAGAATGATTAGGCCAAGGAGCCAAAATTGAGTGGTTAGAACCACTGCTCTATCTTGGAGTCTATACAAGATCTTCCATACGGTCTTGTAGCATGTCCATATGAGTAGTCGCCATCGACATGACACATTTTAGGTGTCTAAAGATTCCCCTCTTGAGATGCATTATGAGATAAAACAACGCTGAGCAAAAATAGACCTCCTAAAATGATGTCGAAGGTTCTATGATGATCATTAGTCAAATCAACATTAGATGCCCTAGGTCCTGCAAAATGACACGCATCTTGGAATCATTGCTTCCAACTCTTTGGAGGCTTAAATGTGAAAGAGTTTGCACTCATAATTAGACATTCGAGTAGCTTTGGCGCTAAAATAGGAGTTAGGCCTATTGGCAATTTGAGTTATTTTGTGTTGTCATTGATGTCACATGGATCACATTGAGTTTTAGTGGCAAAAGCACTTCATAAATAATCATTTATGATATTTTGGAGAGCATGGATGTATACAGGGTTTTGTGGCACAAGAGGCATATAATATTTAATTTTTAAATATTATATTAATGGTTTTTATTGAAACCAATGGTAAAGGTTTTATTAAAACCAATGGAAAGGGTTTTTATTAAAACCAATGGTAAAGGTTTTTATTTAAACCAATGGAAATGATTTTTATTAAAACCATTGGAAAGGGTTTTTCATTAAAACCACTATGCTAAGACTTCTCCAAATAATTATGGATGAAAAGGTTTTTCAAATAAAACCTTGGTGCAAAACGTTTTATGGCAAACTTCAAAATAATGAAGGAGATATCCCAATTCAAAGTTAAGAAGTTAATTATTAAATTCTTATTTAATAATTTTAAGGTCTAAAGTTGAATTTTATTATTCACCGTGTAATGGTTGGGGAGATTAATAAAATTTGTTGACGTCATTTGAAGGCATGGAGGTGCATATAAATAAAAGGTAAAACCTTTGTTTATAATATATTGGGAATTATTGCGCATGAGAGAGAATCGTCAAAAGGGAAGAATCGAAGAAATAAAGAAAAATAATTTTAATTTGAGAGCAAGATCAAGGAGACAACATGGGAAAGTGATGTGACGCAGGAGCCTATAGTGTAGTTGGTAGCGCACAAAATTTGCACAAGGTAGGTTCGCTATTCAAATCCTTCCAGGGGTAAAGTATTTTTCTAAGGAAGGAAATTTGAGTTTTTAGATTTGAGTGCAGGCAAATTTGGGTGTTTGGGATTAAATCCCAACGTGGGTTGCCCACATGGTAAGTGCTTCGCAGTGCTAAGTGATAGGAACAAAGTTCGACTCCTACAAAGGTGTGAAGGCCAATTGTTTTTGGCAAGGCATTAACGATTTTGAAGATGGTTAAGGCACATTAATTTTGGAAAAGGCATTTCATAAAAAGGTATTTCTCTCTAGCTCATGGTAATATTTGATATTGCCAAATTTTTGGTGCATTGAAAATTATTTCTATTATAACTAGGGAGTTATAAGGTATTTAGTAAAAATAAATGATTACTATATGTGCTTAGGGAGTTATAAGGTATGAAGTTAAATATTTGTGATTTCTTTATGTGGAGTTATAAGGTGTGAAATAAAAAATAAAAAGCATAGGTGTTTGTTGTATGTATAAATAAAATTAGGGAGTCATAAGGTTAAAAGTGTTGAACTTGTTCTATGTTCTAGTGCATGATTTAATTATGAAATTAAACTAGGAACTTGAGACCTAGTTAATTGTTACCTTGAGTTAGAAGACATGCAAATGAGTTAGGGTTTGAAGTTGAAGACAAATTGCTTGATTATGTGCCTTGGCTATTAAGAAGAAGTGGATGGATTAGAAAATTAATTTTGTGGATAAAATTGATGCTTGAGTTCATTATTGCTTTAGTGGAGTTCATTGAGAGTATTGCCATTATTGAGGAGGCTTTTGTCATTGCTTGAGGATATTATTGTTGGTTACTTGTTGAGTACATTGCCACTATTTGAGACCATTGAGGAGATCATTTGCTAGTCATTTGAGGAGATCATTGTTGGCTATTTGAGAGCTCTTTTCTTGAGGGAGTTGTGCTTGTTTCTTGAGAGTATATTGACACTGCATGAGGAAGATAGTATTGAGAACCTATTGCTATCACTTATGGAGGTTGTACTTGGTTGGTTAAAGTCCTCATTGTTATTGCTTGGAGAGGTTTTCATTAGAGAGCTCATTTGCCATATATTTGAGAGTTCATTGTTGAGCATTGTTATCATCCATTTGAGAGAGTATTTGTCAAACACGGTTGAGTTCATTGTTGAGCATTGTTATCATCCATTTGAGAGAGTATTTTTCTTACATGGTTGAGTTCATTGTTGAGAATTGTTATCATAAATTTGAGAGAGTAGTTGTCATACATTGTTGAAATCATTGTGGATCGTTGTTGTCATCCATTGAAGAGTACATTGCCATTCATTGTTGAGGTCATCATTAAGCCTTGCCTTCATTGATTTGTGGATGATATTTGAGTGCTATTTGAGCATGATTGATTGAGCCTTTGAGAAGGATTTTGGGACAAAATTTTTGGACATATTTGAGGCAGATTTTGTGCATGATTGAGTGAACCTTTGAGAAGTCTTTTGGGACAATTTTTTTGGATAGATTTGAGGCAGCTTTTGTGCATGATTGAGTGAGCCTTTTGTAGCACCCTAAAATTGGCGTAGTAAAATTGTCATAATTACATTCACCTTAGTAAATAATTTAAATTCAAAATTTAACCTCCCAAACCGCCCGTTAACCATCGGGTAATCCGTTTCCCCCTTTTTCGTGCCATTTTTAGAGGTTGTTTTGACCGTTTGACGATATCGTCGCCGATCAGACGATATCGCCCCAGATCTAAAAATTTCGTCTGGGCTAGGACGTCCAGACGATCTTGTCACAAAACTAATTTTGCACAATTAGCTTCTATTCCAACGAGCCTCTAATCCGGGCAGAAGCGTGTCTGTGTCGTTAGAGACCCTCCCCGTTGGAGATCTCCCAAATAGGGATGATCTCCAACCTCCTAACTACTCCCCTAAGCCTATTTAGTCCCTAGGACCTTCCCTTCCCAACCCCTGGCTGAAATTCTCTGTAACTTAACTTCATGCACGTTAAATCATCCTAATTTTTCATTTGCAGTAGTCCTATATCAATTTTGTTGCAGGTATCATCTTGTTTTTCAGCTAGAGCAAGCATACATCGTCGTCGACGAACCTATTCAGATCGGAGGTGATCCTGTCGAATCAGAGATGATTTTGTACTGATGCGAGACGATCTCGACTGCAGTCCACATTGAGGCAATCAGTGCCATAAGTTTGCATTTCTTCACCTTTTCTCTGTTGTTTTATTCTGCAAATTAGCTAGTTTATTTGATATTTTATGTTATATTGCATTTTGGAGTTCACCCATCTAGATCAAAGGCATAATTAAACCATAATTGTGATTTAATCAGCATCATTCATACATGTTTTGGTCTTTAAGTTTCAGTTCAGTGTTGTCACTATCATTTTGCACAGTTTCCCTCTACTAGAACAGTAGTATTCTCTGTATTTTGCATCTGTTCTTCTGTTTGCAGGTCTCTGACGAATTCGTCAGATCTCAGATGATCTTGTCTGATCTCAGACGATTCTGTCAAATTCTAGATGATCCTGACTGCTCCAAACATCAAAATCTCCATCAAACATTCGGATCAGGTATTCTTCTTATTCTTCCTTAATTTCTCTGTTTTTCTATCTTAAATTTGTTCTCTGTATTCATTAAATCTGCACTTTCATTTAGATTAATTTAGATTCATTTGGCCAAACCTAGGATATTGAATGCTTAAGACTAAAAATGAACACATAAAAACACATTCCAAACCTAGGCGTGGAAACTGCCATTAAATGTTTCCTGGTGAACCCACCATCCGTCGAAAAATCATCAAAATACACCTCCCTTGAGAGGTGGGACCTTCGCAAAGTCCTCTCAGTTCGAGGTACCACGACATCCTTTTCCCATCCTCCTTCCGGGCATGGATCCTATAGCCTGAAGGTAAGGATGCAAAAAATTTGGAGCGATACATTTTGGTGAACCCGACGTGAATGCATCATAACCTTTTGAAAAAAAAAAAAAAAAAAAAAAAAAAAAAATAGAACAACTAAAACATAGATGCATTTTAAAACATTTAAAGTTTAAAATCATGTTTAGATGGTAGCTCCTAAGAAAATATTAGCAGTTACTATAAATGTAGAAAACCAATTGGCAGCAATAGAAATCAACTCTATGCTTAATGTGCCTGAAACAAGTAGAAATCAATTCTTGTGGAATGAACTTGATAGAAGACTTAGTCTCATCTCATCTAGGTCCACACAACTTAAGCAAATCAAGAGGCTAGTCCTAGATAGAATCCTGGATCCTCATCAACTTGTTTTTTATCATGAACTTCAGAGAGCCTGCCATAGATGGTTAGCTTATAGGAGAGCTCTAGTATCTTCAAAATTGTTCACCTTCGAGGAATACCTCGAGAACGCAGCCATTGTACACCAGTTCCTAGGTTGTGTAGAAGACCAAGAGGTTGTTCTTACAGATAGGGAAATATGGAATAGAGTTCCGTGAGCTATGTTATATCGAGAGTATTGCCACGAGCTTTACTTCTATCAACCAGCATCTAAGACAGATAATATCACTATAGCTCTTTTCATCAAATTTTTAAAAGAAAACTTTCAATTTGAAGAAGAACACTTCATGACTCTTGAACAACTCGAGCCTATTAATGATATTTATAAATTGTTTATAGAAAACTAGATTATTACTTTCAATCTTATTTCTTGCATTTATTGTGTTGATTGTCTTTACAATATTATTTCAAAAACAAAGAAAAACTAAAAATTAAAAAACTAAGAAAAACTAAAAAACATAGCAAAAACTTAAACATTTCATTTCAAATATTGTAGTAGGTATATAGTAAATATATACCTCTTAATTTTGTTGCATATATATATATATATATTTATATATATATATATATATATATATATATATATATATATTTGCTGAAATCAAAATTTAGCACCATGCCTAAACTTAGGAATGGTAAAGACACTTTAGGAGAAGAAGAAGATTGGGTACAAGATACAACTAGAGACCCAAATGTCCTTCCCGGAGATCCAATTCCGGAAGGACAAACTCTAGATCAATCGAACATGACCTAGGTGAAGATAATGAACAAGAAGGAAGTGTTAAAGAGGATGGATCCTCATCCCCTAGAGTAGCTCCAGATGGAACTATTGCTTTTGACAACATAGATCATTTCAAGAAATTTCTTGATGATAACATTGATGCCATTAATGTGGCAGTTCGTATTGATAAAGGGCAAATTAGTGACACTCAGGCAGCCATGGAACATATGTATGATGTGCGCATTAATCCCTTGTCTTTCATTGATCAAGAAAGTGATAAGGCTGGGCCATCCAATACGGATATGGTCACTATGATTCAAAACATGTCAAAACAACAGGTTATCCAACCTCCTAAGGAACCTGTTATTCAACCTAAAATCATTCCCACACAAAAGAAACCTTCCTTCACTACTTTATTCCACCAAACTATTGAGCAATATGCTTCAAGTAAACAAAAACCTAAAACGAAGCCAAACACCAATTTTCAACAATCTGGAATACAACATAATACAACTTCAAAATTCATTCATAATACTTTTCCTACCAATAATTTACACAACAGTAACATGGCATCTAATCTTCATGTTCCTCCATCATATGCCCATAAACCCATGTCAATGCCCTACCAAACCAATATGGGGGGCAAACTAGTAATCTGGAAGCCATGGTGAAACAGTTAGCTTCACGTATGGACCAGATAGATCCCTACCGTCCCTCGTATAATTATCGAGAGATATGTAGTCAACCTTTGGATCCCATAGTTGTAGCTCAACCATACCCTAAGCATTTTCCCATGCCTATCCTTCCTATATATAAAGGAACCGAAGATCCCATAGAGCATCTTCGCATGTTTAGGATAGCATGTCATGACATATCGCATGATGACTTGCTATTACTAAAAATGTTCCCAAAAAGTTTAGGTGGAATGGCATTAGAGTGGTACTATCAATTGCCCACTCATTCTTTGAGAAACTTCGAAGAAATAGCTGAATCATTTGTCCATCAATTTAGTGCCTACATCGAGAGGCATGTAACTATTAAAGATTTATACAATTTAAAACAAGACAAAGATGAATGTTTTGCCGATTTCTTAGCTAGATGGAGGCAATTGATAGGAAAACCGCACTTTGTGCTACCTTATAGGGAAATGTTGGACATTTTTATCAACAATTTACAAGAACAAATATCTTATGAGCTATCAACCACTACTTTAACTACCTTCGACCAAGCTATAGATTTAGCTCGAAGAGTAGAAGATGCCCTCATTAGGAGAGGCCAACTTAGGAAGAAGGATGATGAGAAAACATCCAGAAATCAATATAAAAACAAACAAGTTGTTGGTGATGGAGTCACTGAGAACAAAAATGTTGCTAATATCAATGCAACGAAGACAACAAAAAATTTATATTGAAACCTCCTGACAAGCCTCCTCGAGAATTTACTAGATTAAACCAACCCTTATCAACTATTTTACCTCAATTACTCGAAAGAGGTTTGATCCAATTACCAGCTATCCGGGAACCTGATCCAACTATACCCGGATACAGAGCCGACTTACACTGTGATTTCCATAGAGGACCCGGACATTCTACCAACGCTTGTAAAAGGTTGAAACATAAAATACAAGATTTGATTGACAATAATGAAATGGAAGTGCAAGCCTTCCAACCTAAACAAAACCCTCCTAATAACACTCAAAAGACCATTCCTCAAAATCAAAATCAAAATGCTAATCAAACATTAGACATATTTCAACACCCTTTACCAAGACATGGTAAAGAGGTAGCCAATCAAATCGAACATCATAATGTTCCCCCTCCTACCCGATATGTAGGAACCATTAGCGGACAATTACCTATTCAGGATCCTCAAATATTTGACACAACCTTATCCCTGGTTATGACCAGGCCCTTACATAATTTTCAAACTTCTGATTCTAGTGATATAGAATCAGATAGTGAAAGTGAACTAGACATTACTTCAAACCAATCGAATAGTTCTGAAAATGAATT
Organism: Wollemia nobilis; assembly: GCA_028583015.1. Lineage (NCBI taxonomy): Eukaryota > Viridiplantae > Streptophyta > Pinopsida > Araucariales > Araucariaceae > Wollemia > Wollemia nobilis. The sequence continues at coordinate 4,648,944 of JAQPPZ010016858.1, read as the reverse complement.
AGATCCTATTCAACCCGTCACAGATGCTATGGTTCCAGAAGAACCATTTCCTAGATGAGTTACTACTCGACCTTCTTCTAATATATTCCTTTCTAATGAACAAGCCATAAATGCTCAACCGAGACCAGTTCAACGTCTTCATTATAACATTGTAGGTACCATCGGAGTCGTCACCCGACAACAAGCTCAAAATTCCCAACAAGAACCAAACCGGAATGATGGATCAGCTCCATTCGTTCTAAAAACCCCAATAAAGGGAATCATGCTCCTAATGTTCAACCTAAACCCCCTTACAATATTAATGAGCAATTGTCCAATACTACGGCCAGAATTTCCCTTTTGGATTTATTAAGATCCTCTCCCACCCATAGGGATGAGTTGATGCTTACATTAAGCCAAATGATGGTACCTCAAAACATTCAACCTGAAGCTATGGCCAATACTATCATCACTCGAGAGATTGATTGTATTGACTTCTGGGATAAAGATATCCCACAACACAGCTTTACATAAGGATAATCCCTTATACATTACTGCTCTAATTGGGGATGTAGTCATCAAACGAGTCTTGATTGATAATGGCTCATCTCTAAACATTTGCACTTTTGACTTCTACCAACGATTTGGTTTTAGAAGTGATGAAATGAAGAAAACTGATATGATTATCAAAGCTTTTAATGATGAAACACAAGAAACGTGTGGAGTTATTACCCTCCCATTGCAAGTTGGTCCTAGAACCCTAGAAACAACCGTGTTTATTGTACATTGCCCAAAATCATACAATATACTTTTGGGTCGCCCTTGGATCAATGCCATGCGAGCGGTCCCATCAACCTTACACCAATGTGTTAAATTTGAGTTTAAAAATCAGTTGGTCACTATCCATGGTGACCCTAGACCCTTTGATATGTGTGCTTTGGCAGAACCCGTTGGAGTGCAATTTTGCCCTGCTCTGTCATCCACACATCCTAGTTCTTATTTTTCATCTAAAACTGTGAAACACACACCCATAACTTCACCTATTTCCCCTCCATTAATTTCATCCTCCTATATAGATCAACAACCCTCTAAACAAATCATTTTAGAACCTCAAAAAGATCTTAAATCTACAACCAATCCTTCGTGTTCTATCTCTATAAATTCAAAACCTATAGACACATCTATCATTCCTCCCACATCTAAAGATATAGGTAATAAGCCTTCTACATCTTATGCCCTTTCTGATGAACTTTTACCAGATTTATCCACAACCTTAATATCAAAAAAAACAAATGCTTTCATGCAAGATTCAATTCTTTTGAATAATTTACCGCCATCTCCTCGTACTTTGGGCCTCCCACAACCTATGGGAAGTACTTACCAAGTCGGGAGTTGTGCCTTCATTTATAAAGGATATGACTGGGGAAGAATCCCTCGGAATATCAAAACTCATCATGAGGGATACGCTCGGTGTTATTTTACCAATGATTATATTAAAGCTAAACCCATGATGCTTAAAATGGGATATAAAGGGAAAGGCTTAGGACCTTTCCAAAATGGCATGAAAGAACCTTTCGAGGTAGAACCGTGGCCTGCCCGCTGTGGTGTGGGCCTATTTCCTAGTAAGGGTCAACCCTTTCCTTTTGAAGATGATGATCAACTCATATGTTATCAAGATTATTTGGATAGGCATGTTGATTTGCCTCTTAACAATCAGTTGTTTTCATGCAACATGCTATCCATAGCTTACCCTGAAATGATTGCTGACCCCGATGAAGAGTTGGAAGGAGATATCTTCCATGATGTCTCTGTTGAAGAGATGTTACACAATGGATTTTATTTTGATGGTTCTATACCAACTATAGCCCAACTTGAGGCCACTAATCCTCAAGATGAATTATCTAAATTAACCTTACAAGAATTACAAGAATTGGGTGTTTCACCCGCCCCACCTAATTTTGAAAGAGATCTACACATGGAGGTAGAAAACGTCATTAAAATTAACATTGGAACTGAGGATAATCCTCACATAATCAATATTGGATCAGAATTAAGTCAAGAAAAACAAGAACAATACATTGCATTCCTTAAAGAGTATGAAGATGTCTTCGCTTGGACATATGAAGATATGCCAGGTCTAGACCCTTCTGTAGTCATGCATCATCTAGTGGTCCATCCGGATGCTAAACCTGTTAAACAAAAACTTAGAAAAATGCATCCCAAAGTGGCTCTTCTAGTCAAAGGGGAGTTAGAAAAACTCCTGAATGTTATCTTTATACAAGCTATTGATTATGCTGAATGGATCTCAAATGTAGTTCCAGTTACCAAGAAAGAAGCTACCAAAGTTAGGGTTTGCACACATTTTAGAGATATTAACGCTGCATGCCCTAAAGATGACTTTCCTCTTCCAAACATGGATCAAATCATTGACTTTACTGCCGAGAGTGGGATGATGTCCTTAATGGATGGATTCTCCGGTTATAATCAGATTAGGATAGCTCCTAAAGATCAGGCTAAAACAGCCTTTATTACCCCCTAGGGTACCTTTTGCTGGAAAGTGATGCCATTTGGCTTAAAGAACGTAGGTGCAACTTATCAACGAGCTATGACCTATATTTTTCATGATATGATGCATGATATCCTACATGATTATGTAGATGATATTATAGCTCGCTCTATTATTGAAGATAATCATTTAGATGATTTGAGAAAAGTTTTTAATCGATTACGAGAATATCTTATTCAATTAAATCCAACAAAATGTATATTCGGAGTTAAGTCCGGTAAACTATTAGGGGTTTTAGTTTCTTTACGTGGTATTGAAATCGACCCTCTCAAGATTGTGGCCATCACTGATATGCCCGCACCTACTAATATATCTGAGTTACGAAGTTTACAAGGTAAACTTCAAGCTATCCGTCGCTTCATCGATAAGCTGGCGGACAAAACTGGTCCCTTTCTTAAACTCCTTAAGAAGGATGTCCCTTTTAATTGGGACACCGAATGTAGAGAAGCTTTTGAACTTCTCAAACAATACCTCCTTAATCCACCTGTGCTTTTACCACCTAAACCTGATCGCCCATTTCTCCTATATATTTCAGCTTTAGATTCTGCCTTAGGAGCTATGTTAGCTCAACTTGATGATGAAAAGAGAGAACGTGCTAATTATTATATTAGCCGAACCTTCATCAGTTATGAAACCCGCTATACAACATTAGAAAAACTATGTCTAGCCATCGTGTTTGCTACGCAAAAATTACGACACTATATGCTTAGTCAGAAAACTTATGTCATTGCCAAATACGATCCCTTAAGGTATCTCATGAGTCGACCTTATTTATCGGGTCGCACAACCAAGTGGGTTCTTTCTCTAAGCGAGTTTGATCTCACATTCATAGGACAGAAGTCTGTTAAGGGTCAAATCATAGCAGATCAATTAGTTGTTGCACCCTTAGAGTCTACCCATCCCCTCATCATCGAGTTTCCAGATGAATGCCTTCAATTAGAGGCAGACCATATTGAACAATGGTCCTTATACTTTGATGGAGCCCGATGCATGAGTGGGGCTGGTGCGGGTATTATTTTAATATCCCCGTAAAAACATCTTATTCCTCTGTCCTTCAAATTGACATTTGCTTGCACCAACAATACCGCTGAGTATGAAGCTCTAATCCTTGGATTACGAGCTGCCTTGGCGCTAAAAATTAAACACCTTTTAGTTTTTGGTGATTCTCAACCGGTTATAAACCAAATTAATGAAGTTTATCAGACCAGAGATGATAAACTGTGCCCATATAAGGCCTATGTTTTACAATTAATGTCTCTATTTGATCAAGTTACCTTGGAAGCTATTCCTCGAACTAGCAACCGTGCAACTGATGCTATGGCCACAATTGCATCTCTCCTGCCCTTGGAGTTAGATGACGAATATGCCACTATAATTATTCGTCGACTCCAGAAACCCACTTCAAATAAGTCATGCTTAGAGCCTTTGGATGTGTTTCTAATCAATGAAACTACTCCTGAACCTTGGTATACGGACATATTTGATTTTCTCCAAAATGGGACTTTCCCCGCCAATTCTAATAGAAACCAAGCATCGGTTATTACGTAGACGAGCAAGTCGATTTGTAATAATTGGCAATACTTTATATAGGAGATCTTTTGAAGGTATCCTATTAAGATGTTTAAACTTAGAAGAGTCTAAATCAGCCTTGAGTGAAGCCCACGATGGATCTTGTGGAGGACACTTTAGTGGTAGCGTCATTGCTAAAAAGCTCCTTCGGATAGGATACTTTTGGCCTACCATGGAAATGGATGCACATGAGTATGTGCGCCATTGCGAAAAGTGCCAAAAACATGCTGACCTTGTCCATGCGCCTGCACAAGAGCTGCAGGCTATTTCATCTCCTTGGCCCTTTTCCAAATGGGGTTTAGATATTATTGGCAAAATCAATCCTGTGTCATCTGATGGACACAAGTTCATCATAACCGCCACTGAGTATTTCATGAAGTGGGTCAAAGCTATGCCTTTAGCTTCCTGCACTGGCACACAAGTCTCTAAATTTATTTTTAATCAAATCATTTGTAGGTTCGGAATTCCTGCAAATCTCATCTCTGACAATGGAACTTGTTTCAAAAATAAAGATGTTAAAAAATTATGCCAAAAATATAAGATTCAACATCGTTGGTCCACTCCCTATTATCCTCAGGGTAATGGTCAAGCAGAAGCATCTAACAAAACCTTAATCAAAATCCTCAAAATATTGGTTAATAAAATTGGCCGTGACTGGCACATTCAATTATATCCAGCTTTATGGGCCTATCGAACTAGTGTTCGAACCCCCACTGGAACTTCACCATTTGTTTTGGTTTACGATGCTGAAGCAATTTTTCCCTTTGAATTGGAAGTTCCTTCTTTGGCTCTGCTACTTCAAGATACCGAAGTAGGAGATGAATATCGTGTTGGTAGACTCAGTCAGCTGGAACTCCTAGATGAAAAATGCATCAATGCTTTGGAACATCTCCGTGCTTACCAAAACAAGCTTAAAAGATCATATGCTAAAAAAGTTCGTCATCGATCCTTTGAGATCGGCGACCTTGTTTTAAAAAAAAACAAAAAAAATACAAATGCAACTAAGGACCTTAAAGGTAAATTTGAGCCCAACTGGCTTGGACCATACATTATTACTGCTAAATTTGAATCAGGAGCATACAAATTATCTACCTTAGATGGTAAAGAACTTAAAGAACCCATGAATATTTTGCATCTTAAACGTTACTATGCATAAATTTGATCATTTCATTCTTGTATATATTTGTTTAAAATATTTCAAAATCACTATCTTGTATCTCTTTCAAATTTATAAATTCAAAAACATCAAAAACATTCATAATTATCAAAATCTTCAAAACTATTTGTTGCATTTATTTATGGCACTTGTTAAATTTTTTGTTCAAAAACAAAAATAAAACCAAAAAACAAAATACTGATAAAAATATAAAAACAACAATATGCTTGACTCTTTCGAAACCAAAACAAAATAAAGAAGAAAGAGAGAGTCAACATTCTCAAAAACTTCTCAAAAGTGTTTATATATATTTTCTTACAATTATTGCAGTTATATGTTTCAAATTATTTTGGATAAATTAGCATTTATTTGGAATCCCTCACTTGCACACTCACAACAATAAATATCTTGATTTTATCTCGGCATGATTACTAATCTCTCTTATATCAAAGTTCACAAAATTCAATTAAATAAAGTTTGAGCATAGAGAATTGATCTTGTTATTTACTTAAACCAAGCACATCTTTTCACAATAAAATGATCATATTTGTAATTTCCATGTTTTGCTACATAGTAGACGTGATTTCTTGAGCGAAAAGTTTCCCCTGCTATCCTATCATGCACATGGTCTAGAATCTTTGAGAGTTGGCAAAAGGACAAGCTCACCCCTACCCAAAATAAAAATCCCTTGCTCTACAACTAATCCGAGCAAGTATCCCTAGCAAAGAAAAAGAAAAGAAAAAGTTCAAGAAAAAGAGAAAAGAAAAATGTTCTTTTATATCATTACAACAATATTCCAAGCACTATCTCAAAAATCAAGCAAAAAATACAAAAAGAAAAAGAAGCAAAGTTCAAAAGAAAAGAAAAAGAAAGCAGAAAGCAAGAATGCAATAAAATCCCTTTCCCTACCCTTTGAAAAGAAAAGAAGGGTTGATGAGCTTGAATCCCTGGAATTCTCAATTATTCGAAAACTGTGAGGTAAGCCCCATAACAGGTGGTTTGTGCCCAACCCGCTTGGCCTTGGGTAACTCCTAGCGTGGTGATATGTCTGTCACATTAGCGACCTTCTTTTGTACAGACCTATGTCTCCTTATGGATTAGCTAGCTCTTGATAATCCGACCTACATAGTAGTCTAGTATGGTTATATGCATCTACATCATGGTTAATGAACACTTATTTGGTTTCTTCAAATCACTTGTATCATATTATCTTGCTCAAAATTGGTAAATGCACAAAGCAATTGCACACACATTTGTATTTGAGAGATTTTGTGTATCATTATGATAAATCAAGATCAGAAATAAACTCACATATGCACATGGGATTCCTTATAAATCTAACTTTTGTCTTCAAAATACTTTGAAATATTTTGCAAATTGTTTGGAATAATTCCTTTTCTTCTTTCAAGTACAGTTGTTTTGACAACTATATGCATAATAGAAAAATTAAAATTTCTTTCAAAACTATACAATCAAAAACACACACACACACACACACACACACACATATATATATATATATATATATATATATATATATTTATTGACTTTCGCGATGATGGTATAGTTCCAAAACCAAAATTGGAATTTTATGCCTAGCGCAGGTCCTCATTTTCATATTTTCTGCTTATTACAAAATCACTTATGCAATAAAACTATCTCTTCTTTGATTTTCATGATGATGGTATAAGTCTATACCTACATATTCTATGCCTAGCGCAAACCATTGTAACAATTTTTATTCCCCATTTATTAAAAATCATGAAAACCATATGACTTAATTCATTATGTTACACAAATTATGCTTTTAAAAAGCAAACACATTTTCATTATTTCATGTCATTATGTCAACCTTCAATTTTGCAATGATGGTATAATTCCTAAAGAATTATCCAAAAAATTTATCACACTTAGGAATTTATGCCTAGCAAAAATCATTTTAACATTATTTCATGCATACAATTTTTATGAAAATCTGAAAAACAAACCATCATCACCATCATTTTCACCATTGCACCAAAGTCTTAAGACAAGTCTCTTAAGCACTCTTTTACTTTTAACAATATTTCTATCCTGGGATTAGCTTGATGACCGAGTGAGCAACGACTCCATGAAATGGTCTATAATAGCGACAATGTCCTTTGAAATTATTGTTAGAAGTCTCTTTTTATTTTTTATTACATCACATTACAAACAATCAATTTGTTACATCAGATTATTTCATTTAAAATATTACCGCATGACATCAAAGTTATAAATTTTCAAAATGACATAATTTCATGAACCCTCAATCCAATTATCAAATCAACCAATCAAACATAAAAGCATCATAAACATACAAGACACAAGTCATATGATCAAAAATACCTCATCTCATATATATATCACAAATATATGTACATCATATCAGCTAGATTGGTATGCCACAATCTATATCTTGGCATACTCAATCAAAAGTCCTCTGAGCAGTGTCTCGAGAGCCCCTCGAGCTCTTAGCCTCATCTCCTCCCCTACCCTGAGGTGGACGAGGTGGCCCCATCGCAGTATGAGTAGTACTGTACGTCCTAGTCCTCGATCGAGACGAGGTCATCGAGGACCCGGTCTTGATCGGATCTACAATGGCAGCTGGCAGCTGTACCCTCTGGCCCTCTGGCACCATCTAGAAATAAATACCCTAGTAGAATGCAGTCTGAGCAACCGACCGCATCAGCTCCTGAGTGCTCGCACCTCCGCCCTGTGCTCTGAGGCATGCAACCTCATCTTTGAGTTGCATAGACTCAGCTCAGTGGCATGCAACCTCATCCTGGAGAGTCTGCACCTGTGCCTGGAGATGGATATTCTCTGCCCGAAGAGTAGCCATCTCGCTACTCTCTCCTATGTCAATGCCCTTGCCCTTATCGGGCGATGGTGGCCTCTCCCTCTATGGAGATGGGGGTCTCGCCTCCCTCCTCTCCCTCTATCGTGGCCTCTCCTGTGCCTGTGGCCTCCTCGGCTCTCTCCCATCATGACCCTGGGCCGCCTCCATAGCCACCTGGCACCACCTCCCTATCCGATGCATGACTACGTGTATCGGACCCTGTGCCCTCGTCATCCGAGGAGGGCGGATGCCTATGTACCAGGCATCGTAGCCATCGGCTACACCTGCGTCGTCCCCATCCACTGGCTAGATGGGGGCATCATCCGCATCCTGAATCCAGAACCGTTGCATGTCTGGAGCCCCGCTAACTATGGTGTTATCTTGGATAGTCTGGGAAAACTCATAATCCCTCAGAGATGGGATCCCTTACTGCAGACCGAACTGCCTCAAAACTCGGTCATAGCGATGGAGCTCCACCTCTCCTCTCTCCATCCGTAGCCAACAAACTCGCCTGACGCAAGCCAACTCCTGTCCATCCTCGGCCCACCCTGGATGCTCCCTCCATGGCCTCCAGGTGATCTGATCCGGGACTAAGTCATCCAGTAGCCTTCGGGACATAGGAAGGTCGATCCGCCGCTGTGACCCTCTTTGGAGCCACCAGTAGAAGACTCGGGGCCTCTCCCCGTCTACCCTCGTCAGAGGAAGCCCTACCGGCCTCCGCACAGCAATGTGCTCCCAGCACCAAACCTGTAGGAGCGATGTCATCACCAGAAATCGGTCGCCCTTGTACACGACCCCATATAGGATCTTGTATAGCCGACATAGTACAAAAATGCCCCAAGAGAACCTTTAGCCATGGTCCCGCATATCGTAGATCACATCTACGAGCATCCACGGCACCCTGCACCCGCTCTGGTGGCACAAAAAAAGTCCACCAACCACTCCAGCTAGCACCCATGTGAGTCTAGATGCCCCAGGCATCTGGCGCAGTGCCTCGATGTTAACTCTACCCTTCTCCAGGGCGAAGCTCGGGTCACCACACAATCGTCCCATAGCATGGCCCTGATTGGTCGCAGGAGTGATCAATCGTCCTTGTATGGGGATTCTTAGAATCCTCCATACATCCTCTAGAGTGGGAGTCATCTCCCCTGTCGATAGCCGAAAACATGAGGAACCCGGATACCATCTCTCTGCTAGGGCCGTCAGTAGCCCCATATTCATAGACACCTGTGGCATCTTTGCCACATGCTGCAAGCCGACCTATGCCAGATAATCTCACTCTGCCTATGTGAGAGTGGCCAAGTCATCTCTCAAACCTCCATACTTCCATTCCCTGCTCTTTAGTAAACCTCTCTGCAACATAAACAACAAAACAACAAACAATCATTAATAAACAATTCAAGTAATTAATAATGCAAGTTAAAATAAGTTCAATTTTATGCAATTGATGATATCGTCCACTATTGGACGATATCGTCCCAAATTTGAGCAGAATCGTCTCCGATTTTGCAAGCCGAAATCGTCTCTAATTTGATGAAATCGTCCCCCTTTCGTCGATTTCGCCCTTGGACAAAATTGATGAAATTGAGACGATTTCATCGAAATCAGGACAATTTTGTCTCGACGACGTCGACGGCCCAAAAATGGCCGTGATGCTCAAAATTCATCTAAAATCTACCTAAAAAGCATGTAAAATCAAATTAAAGCATTCTAGTTAAGTCTAGACTCTTACCCATAGACCGTGTCGGACCTCTGTCGATCTGTGTGTCGTCTCCACCATTTTTGCTTCAGAGCTCTAAAACCAGTAAAATGAACAGTAAAAATGAATTAGGGTTTTACCCTATTTTTCTTAATTTTATTCAAAAATAATTTTTTCTTTTTCGCGTTTTTACCTCAAACGTTCGATTTGGGTAAAAACACGGAGGGGGCACCATAGTAAGTTGTCGTACGATTCGACCAAGAATCGTCGCCTAAAAATGGGAATAATTTTTTGCTTTCTCGTAGATCGAGAAGAACTCATCTTTAACGCATTTTCTTTGAAAAATTCGCTAAAGAGGGGGCAAAATGTAGCACCCTAAAATTGGCGCAGTAAAATTGTCATAATTACATTCACCTTAGTAAATAATTTAAATTCAAATTTAACCTCCCAAACCACCCGTTAACCGTCGGGTAATCCATTTCCCCCTTTTCCGTGCCATTTTTAGAGGTTGTTTTGACCATTTGACGATATCGTCGCCGATCAGAAGATATCGCCCCAGATCTGACGATTTCGTCTGGGCTAGGACGTCCAGACGATCTTGTCGCAAAACTGATTTTGCATAATTAGCTTCTATTCCAACGGGCCTCTAATCCGGGCAGAAGCATGTCTACGTCGTTAGAGACCCTCCCCCGTTGGAGATCTCCCAAATAGGGATGATCTCCAACCTCCTAACTACTCCCCTAAGCCTATTTAGTCCCTAGGACCTTCCCTTCCCAACCCCTCGGCTGAAATTCTCTGTAACTTAACTTCATGCACGTTAAATCATCCTAATTTTTCATTTGCAGTAGTCCTATATCAATTTTGTTGCAGGTATCATCTTGTTTTTCAGTCGGAGCAAGCATACATCGTCGTCGACGAACCTGTTCAGATCGGAGGTGATCCTGTCGAATCAGAGACGATTTCGTATTGATGCGAGATGATCTCGACTGTAGTCCACATTGAGGCAATCAGTGCCATAAGTTTGCATTTCTTCACCTTTTCTCTGTTGTTTTATTCTACAAATTAGCTAGTTTATTTGATATTTTATGTTATATTGCATTTTGGAGTTCACCCATCTAGATCAAAGGCATAATTAAACCATAATTGTGATTTAATCAGCATCATTCATACATGTTTCGGTCTTTAAGTTTCAGTTCAGTGTTGTCACTATCATTTTGCACAGTTTCCCTCTACTAGAACAGTAGTATTCTCTGTATTTTGCATCCTGTTCTTCCGTTTGTAGGTCTCTGATGAATTCGTCAAACGAATTCGTCAGATCTCAGATGATCTTGTCTCGATCTCGAGAAGATTCTATCGAATTCTAGACGATCCTGACCGCTTCAAACATCAAAATCTCCATCAGACATCCGGATCAGGTATTCTTCTTATTCTTCCTTAATTTCTCTGTTTTTCTATCTTAAATTTGTTCTTTGTATTCATTAAATCTGCACTTTCATTTAGATTAATTTAGATTCATTTGGCCAAACCTAGGATTTTGAATGCTTAAGACTAAAAACGAACACATAAAAACACATTCCAAACCTAGGCGTGGAAACTGCCATTAAATGTTTCCTGGTGAACCCACCATCCGTCGAAAAATCACCAAAATACACCTCCCTTGAGAGGCGGGACCTTCGCAAAGTCCTCTCAGTCCGAGGTACCGCGACATCCTTTTCCCATCCTCCTTCCAGGCACGGATCCTATAGCCTAAAGGTAAGGATGCAAAAAATTTGGAGCGATACACCTTTGAGAAGGATTTTGGGATAGATTTGTGGACATATTTAGGACAGCATTTGAGCAGGATTTTTTGAGCCTTTTTGTGAAGGCCTTGAGTACAGATTTGGGACAATAGGTCCACTCATAACCTGCTCAAATTTTCTCAACATGTCCACTTAGAACCTGCTCAAATTTGCTCAATAGATCCACTTAGAATTTGCTCAAATCTGCTCAACAGGTCCACTCAAAACCTGCTCAAATCTGCTCAACAGGTCCACTCAGAACCTATCCAAATATTCTCAACAAGCTCACTCAGAACTTGTCCAAATTTGCTCAACAAGTCCTCTCTAGGACTTTCTCAAATCTGCATTGTAAACTTCCACAAAGCTTACACAAAATCAATCCATAAGGCTTCTCAAAGACTTGCCTCAAATCATCTTAACAAGTCCACACAGAATTTGTTCAATCTCATAGAATCATAGAGATAGTTGTTAGAGACTCAATATGTTCTACACTCAATGCTTAATCACTTTCTCAACTCAATATTATAGAAGCATAAAGAGAATTGTTAGAGACTCAATATGTTCTATTCTCAAAGCTCAATCTCAACTCAAATCAATATCATAGAAGCATAAAGAGAATTGTTAGATACTCAATATGTTCTATTTTCAAAGCTCAATCTCAACTCAAATCAATATCATAAAAGCATAAAGAGAATTGTTAGAGACTCAATATGTTCTATACTCAAAGATCAATCTCAACTCAAATCAGAATATAGAATAACTTGTTTCATGGAACTTGAAAAACCACATCCATCCACTTGACTAGGCTTAATCAACTCTACTCAACCAATCACCTCAAGGAACAACCCTTTCTCACAAATCATAGTCCAAGCATGTATCAACCAACTCAAAATGTTTTCAACAATGCTCAACCACAAATCTCACATAACAATGATACTCATGTTCTTTTCTAACTCAAGTTCAAGTTCTTTGCATAACCAATTGGCTTCAACAACAATGCTTATAAAACAAATTTTAATCACAACTCTCAATCCATAAAACCTTGAAGCATTAAAACAACCACTTTCAAAAAGGAAACCACAATCAATCCTTTTCTCTCCAATGATATTTTTAGAAATCAATCACCCAATCAAGTCAATGGAGAATATTGCCCATACCTTTTTGATGCCAAGGAGTTGTCCACAAAATTTGTCAAACTCAACACACTTTCAAATATTTTCTTTTCAATCACAAAGAGGTTAGAGGACTTGAGTAATATCACAACAATAAAAATAATATCCCAATAACACCTTATTACTCCTACTCAATAAAATTCACCATGTCCTCTCATGAAAGAAATAATCCCCTTTGAAAAATAATAAATCAAACTCACTTTTGAACTATTTTACAAAAATAGAAATATCTCTTTAGAAACATCTTATTTCTTCTTCTAAGCAATTTAATCAAATAGCCCTTTAAAAATGCTTTCCAACGATATATAATATGCTACTCTTCCAAAAATAAAACAATAAAAAATCTCTCAATTTTCTAGGGCATAGCATAACCCTTATTTATCCCTTAAGGTTATTTAATAAAAAATAAAATATAAAAATTAACTTGCCTTGCCTCTCAGAGGGATTCGATCCCCTGATATCTTCCTTCCCAATGCCTTAACCATGGCCAAGCCTCCATTGGGCCACATGCCCACACGTGCCTAAGAAGACATGAACTATATCAACAACCTCACGAAACTACACCTTTCGAAATAATCAAAACGTGCTTCGAGCACTTTGACCTTGCAAGCAACCTCCAAGTGAATCAAATGTGGGACCTCTTGTGTCTTGCCAAGCCAAAGAATCACTAGTCCAAGTTGGCCTATGTGCTCCACAAGTCAAATGTTCCCTTCTTCAACCCTTGCGCACTTCATAAAGTCTTGTTGTGGTTGCTCCACAACGTACCCCAAATTGGGGACCCATATTTTTTATTTTTGGTATTTGGGTGTTTGCATGTTGGTTCCGAGCATCTAATGCTCGGTTTGTTTTGAATTTGCATTTATCATTAGTTTTTTTCAATATATTTTTCTTGTCGATGATATCTTATTGTCGACGACTTTTTCTTATCGACGATATCTTATTGTCGACGACTTTTTCTTTTTGACGATATTTTATTGTCGATGACTTTTTCTTGTCGACGATGTTTCATTGTCGATGACTTTTTCTTGTCGACGATGTTTCATTGTCGATGACTTTTTCTTGTCGATGATATTTCATTGTCGACAATATTTTCTTGTCGACAATATTTTATTGTCGACATTTCTTTTGTTGTCATCTTGTGGTTGACGATTTTTTTTATCATCATTGTTGTGTCGGCAAGTTTTTCATCGATTTTGTGGTTAGTGTTTTCATGGTTACTTTTTGGGTTTTCTTTCATTTGTGTATCCCGAAAAATATACATTATTATTATTATATATATTTTGTATATAATAATAGTTAAAAAATGGTGTGTGGTGGTTTTGTGTTAAATTTCATATTAATAATGATAACTCCCAACTTTAGGAGGTGTCATGGTTGGGATGATATTGCTTAACCATGTACATGGTCATAAAGGTTTCTCACAATAACCAAAAAAAAAAAAGCAATAAAATAATAATAAAATAAAATAATGACAAATAAAGGTAAAGGGCTTTTATGTTTATCTTTATTTATTAAACCTAATCGTGTTTCATGTGTATTAAGGTTTATACAAGGTTTAATGAAAATTTAATACTTGGTTATATCATGTGCAGGAAGAGTTCGACGGCGAGGCAGCGTGGCATCAACGACTTGAACTAACGATGTAAACAGTAATTACATGGCATAAGAAGGTATATCATGTGTTAAATGTCTATTGGATGGGCAGCAATATTGTTTATAACTCGACAGATAGCAATGGAAATTCAGGTGATAGGTAGTCTAATCACAAAGATGCAACCTTCTCCTCTCTCTCCTTCTTTCCTCCCCTCTCTCTGGTCCTCTTTTTCTCTTTCCTTTTCTCTTCTTCCCCTCTCCTTTCTTGCTGTCCCTCGGGTGGTGTTTTTGTTCTTCCTTCTCTCCTTGCTTTTTCCCTCCCTGCTTGCTTTCTTGTGGTGTTCCCCTCCTGGGGTCCTTCCCCTCGTTTGCCTTCTGGTGTGGTTTTCTCTTCTGTTTCCTTCCCCCTCTTTCCCCTTGCCTGTTCGTGTGGCCTCCCTTGTCTGTTATTCGTCCTTTTGCCTGGTTGTTTTCTTTTTTCTTTGCCTTCGTTCCCCTTCCCTCTTTCCTGGATCTTCTCTCTCTCCATCTGGACTGTGGTGTGTCTTTGTGGTCCATTTCTATATCTACTCTTTTCTCCCTGTTCTCTTGTTTCTTCTCGGTTTGGTTTGGGTTCTTCCTCTCGCTTTCCCTGCCCTTTTTTCTCCCCTCCCCTTGGGGACCCCCTTTTTTGGTTTTGGGGTTTGCTGTTTTTCTTCTTGTTTTTTTTTTGCTTTTCTTGTTTTGCGTTTCTTCGTTATCTTTTTCCCTTTTCTTCCTTCTTTCCAATTTCTCTTCACTTTTTCTTGTTCTTTTCTTTCCACTTTCTTGTGCTGTTTCTTTCGCACTTTTCTCCATTTTCTTGCGATTTCTTTCGACTTTTTTTTCCTTCTTTTTTGCTCTTACTTTTTTTCATTTTTTGTCAATTTTTCATCATTTTGTTGTGTTCTTTTTTTCTCTTTGTTTCTCAATTCTTTTTTTTTTTTTTGATATTGTTGGGGTGTTTTGGTTTCTTTGTTGTACCCCTTTTGGGTGTCTGGTTGGGTGTTTGCTTAACCGTGTCTGGTCTGGTTTCTCCAATACCACGCTTTTTATATGCTGGGCTTTTGTTTCCTTTTTTTTACCTATCTGCTCTTGTATTAGTTTATCAAGTTTATGATTTTCTGTTTTCTGGCGGAAGGTCGGCGGTGGGCGCCGGCTCCGCCGACTCTGCGGTTCGGCTGGGTCCTGGTTACGCTTGTGGGCGCTTTGTTGCCGCGTGCGCGGTTTGGCCGTGCATCCCTGCTCGGTGACTCCCCGCGGTGAGTTTGTCACCGACGTATGTGGTGCCCTTGCTCGTGACAGCTGCCGGTGGCGTTGGCTCCACAAAGCTGATGTGACGGGCTCACGCGGGGCGACGTGGCCCTACCAGGGAGCCCTGGCCTGGAGCGAGTTTGACGCCCCGAGCCGGTGACGCTGCTATTCGGGGATGTTCGTGGGCGCCTGGGACTGCTCAACGGCGCGGCTGGATAGTTGAGCTTCCACGTGACGTGGTCGACATCGGTGCGCCCTGGCCCGTTTTGAATGCCGCGGGATGCGACTACTACGAATCCGATTAGAGCTGTCGCGGGACACCGGCGGCGAGTGTGACGGGCGCCGGGGCAATCGGGCGAGAAGCACAAGCTGAGACTGGCGGGGTTGCGTAAGATTCTGCTACCGGCGACGGGGCAATGGGTTTCGGATTGGGGCTGATGCCTGAGATGTTTTTTGGACATACATTTGATAGCACGGGGAGCCTCGGTTTGCGCGCGAAGCCGGACTGGACTGACGCCCCGACCCTGACATCTGGCATGGCTGCTCCTGGATCCGGATGGCCATATATCCAGGGATTTCTTGGTTTATGACTTATTATATTTTGGCCAATTGGGTGATAAGCCTGTTACCCAAAAAGACGCTGTGGTCTTTGTTTGTTGTTATGACGAAACAGAAACGGTCGTTGAAAGCCAGCAGCGTGGAATCATGAAACGGAGGTTTCGAAACCAAGGGGCGCGAAGAATGAGGTTTGAGGAAGCTTTAAACTGAATTGGGGCCGATGGTGCAAGCTGTTGCGTTTGAGGCGGTGCTATTCCGACCTTGGGTTCTTCCATTGTTGTTTGGAAAACCAAAATTTCTTATTGAAAATGATAAATTTTAACACAAAATTTCATAAAGTTGCATCTTATGAGCAAGAAATGGCTTTTCGCATGCAAGATTAAATTTTTTATTTTCCCTTTTCGTTTTGGCTTGTAAATGGGTTATGCAGTTTCTTGTTGCTTCTGCATGTTAAATCGAACCTCATTTAAAACCCTAGAGCCCCTGCTATCCCATTGGCTTGTTTTGCAAGCCATGGTTGTTGCATGAATGAAACCTCCATCTTCGGTTTTGCTAGATAGCATCAAATGAATATTCATGTGTTTCTTTTCTCATTTCATTTTCTTTTTCTCCTTTTTTTTTCCAATTTTTTTTTATTTTCTTAAATAAACTTAAATTTCCAAATCCAAAACATTAACCATTGCATAGGTTATATTTCATACTTCTTCGCCTTTGAATTTTTTTCGAGTTGTTTGTATTTTTAAAAATTCATTGAGTTGTGTATTCGTTTTGAAAATTCCAATAGAATTTCTTTTTGGACCGAATTTCATTTTTTCTTCATGTTTCTTCATGAGCCTATGATGACATTCCCTTCATAAAATTCCAATTTCATTGAAGGGTTATGTTTTCTGGCATTTTACAAATTTCCATTTCGGACCCTAATTCCCTCTCTTTATAAAATTTCCGATTTTACAAAAGAGGGAATTTGACACTCCATTAGGTCATTGATTCAAAGCACTTAATTGTTCATATTTATGAAAATATAATTTCATTTAAGAGGATGTTGAGGTGACACTTAAAGCCCTTACTTTAAGGCCATAATTATTGCTTCTTTGTGAAAACCAATTTCCCCAAAGAAGGATAGTTTATATTTCACATTAAAAGCTATCTTCATCTTCATGATAATGAGTCGTATTTGGACTTAATAAAGAAGATAAAATATACCTTAAAATCCTCAAGATAAAGGAATTAAGGCACTACATTGTGGTCATATGACCAACTCATATTTGCTCTATTTTGTTCAATGAACAATCACTAAAGTTTCATGGTGAAATAAACCAACATTGCCCCTTGTTTACGCTACTTGCAATCACTAAGGTGTTCCAAGCTTTAAATTGAATATCTTTATTTGAGATTACCAATACACATATGCAAATGCTAATATAGCTAAGACCTTGGAGAAGTTGTTTGTTTAACTTCTTGCAAGAGGGGATTTAGAACCCAAATCCTAAGGGAGATTGTACTTCATAATTGGGTGAAAATGCCACTCAATATTTTGGCGCTAGAAGGAAGGCCTCAATTGGTTTATTTCGGTGATTTAAATGCTCGATTTAAATTTTGAATATTTCATCCCTATTGATTATTATCTTTAGACCTCTTTTAACAATACAACCTTGAGTGTTAAAAGGAGGACATGAATTGCTATGCATTGTTCTAACGCTTTTGATTGTTCATACATGAATAATGTGTTTGATTTGATTTTGAAAATTTGTCTTGACTAACAAGGTTGCTCCATGCAATTACTTTCATTTAATTTTAATGGATACATCTCTTGGTTCATGCTAACATGATTATTCATACATTACATGTTTGATATTTGCTATTCATTTCATGCTTATTTGTAAGGAATTATTTTGTCTAAAATGATTTGTTGTCGGATATGCTCTTCACTTCGTGAATGCGATCTTGTGAATCCGAAAGCCTACAACACTAGGAGTATGCTCTTCACTTGCCATATGCGATCCTGAATCGTAACCGATTTATATTTTTAGAATATTGCTTTGTCATGGTTCCTTCTTTTATTCATGACTAACAAATTGGTTTTGAAGTTATCTTTGAGTTTCATTCATGGCTACAACTCAAACGTGGTATGGGATACATGTTAATCCTTTGAACATTAGTGGAGATTCTCATGATTTACCCAAGAACGTAGAAAAAGTTTACCCAAATTTAGACACAATGGCACAACATTAGCTGAGGATCACATTCAAGCCTATATGGATATCCTAGTTATATGGAATGTCAAACACGAGGATGTGGCATGTAGAATATTTCTTGGAACCCTAGATGATGTGGCATATGATTGGTACATCAATTTACCCACCGTTCTATTACATCTTGGACTCAATTGAAAGTGAGTTTATCAATCAATTTAGGTTGCTCATTGATCCTCTCATGATATATCAACATTTACTTCTTGCAAAGAGAACCTAATGAGCCGAGAGTTTCAACTTGAGGTTTCAAAGCTTTATGCAAATTGTTTCTCCCTATACTATTGAGGAAAGTGGGCTCTTCAAATATACTTCGCATTGGATCCTTGTTTGCCATATTTGTTAGATAAATCTCTTGTTACCGTCTTCATCCTACCAAGCTATGATTGTAGATCAACAATTGAGGCCACAAGTTATGGAATGAGCAATCAACTATGTAGGACAACTAGGGCTTGCAATCAAACCTCGATGTAAATCAAGTGTGCACACAAAATTTGATATCAAATGTTTTTCCCTACATCATTTAATCCTACCTACCAACTTATGCTCCCACATATGCTTATACAAGTACTTCCATCCATCCAATTATGCCTCAATTAGAGAATCATGTGGTCACTCATGGAACCATTACAACAAATGTTCAAGCTTTGTCCATGGATATCAATCCAACTAATCCTACTACTTCTACCACTCAACCCAAAGAGTTCGTATTGAAAGTAAAAGAGCAAAATAAAGTGGTTAAGAAGGTATGTAGGCATGTTCCACCACAAAAACGAGCACGTCAAGGTATGCATCCAAATCATCCTAGGAAGAAAATTGATGCAGGAGCATCCAGCAGAACCTGATGCAGAAGCATCCAGTGGCAGGAGGGCCACTTTAGAAAAATTGCCTAAGGAGGAAAAACGTCGCGATTTCACAATGTGTTGCGAAATCGCGACTGAAAAAAGCAAAGGGGGCGAGGAGAAAAACCTGTTGTGATATCACAACAAAAAAAGTGTCACGATATCGCAACAAGACGAGGAGAGAGGAGCCGATGGTGAAAGCTGTCGCGATATCGTGACAGAAGATGTGTCGCGATATCACGACAAAAATGGAGAAAGAAGTTAGCAAGAAGAAGCTGTCGTGATATTGCGACAAGAAATGTGTCACGATATTGTGACACAAGTGCAGCAAGGGGGTGAGCGAGGAGAAGTTGTCGCGATATCACGACCCAAAATGGAGAACGGAGCCAGCAAAAAGAAGATGTCACGATTTCACAACATGTCACGATTTCGTGACCCAAGTAGGAAGGAGAAGGCTGTAAGAGAAGATGTCGTGATTTCATGACATGTTGCGATTTCATGACCCACAAGAAGAAGGATAGTACGGAAGTCAAAGATGTCACAATTTCATGACATATCGCGGTTTCGCGACCTAAGGAAGAAAGAGGAAGCTGAAAGCGAAGATGTCACGATTTCGTGACCCGAAGGCAAGATGAAGAGCGAAAGAGGAAGATGTCGTGATTTTGTGACATGTCGTAGTTTTGCGACCCATAGAAGAGAGAGATGGCACAGAGGAGAACATGTCACGATTTCGTGACATGTCACAGTTTCGCGACCCACCAAGGAAAGAGAAAGCCAAGAAGAAGAAGTGTCACGATTTTGCGACAGGTCGTAATTTCATGACTAGAAGGCGAGGAAGGAGCCAAGGAGGAAAGATGTGATTTCATGACATGTCGCATTTTCGTGACCAGCGAGGACAAGCGAAGAAGCCAAGGGAGGAAGATGTCACGATTTCGTGACATGTCGCATTTTCACGACCAGAAGGCGAAGAAGAAGCCAAGGGAGGAAGATGTCACAATTTCGTGACATGTCGCATTTTCGCGACTAGAAGGCAAAGAAGGAGCCAGCGAAGGAAAATGTCATGATTTCATGACATGTCGCATTTTTGCGACCCGAAGAAGCAAGAGGAAGCAGAGAGGAGAAGATGTCGTGATTTCATGACATGTCACATTTTTGCGACCCGAAGGAGAGAAAGGAGGCGAGGAAGAAAAATGTCGCGATATCGTGACATGTCGCGATATCATGATCGAAAGAGAAAAGGATGCGCAGGAGAGTAGAAATGTTGTGATATCATGACATGTCGAGTTTTTACGACCCGAAGAGGAGAGAGAAGGCCAAGGAGCAGAAGTATCATGATATCACGACAAGAAGAGAAGAAGAAGAGCAAGGGAGAGAAAATGTCACGATATCATGACATGCTGCATTTTTGAGGGGACCGCGACAGAGCGATAGTGACAGCTCATGGAAGTTAGGTAGCAGGTGCAGAGGCTGTTACAGTGTAGTTGGAGGAAGAAGATGACAAAAGTCAGGCAGCGATTGCAGAGGCCGTTGTAGAAGGACACGTGGTAGCATGGAACAACACGTGGCATCGAAGTGTAGTGGAAGTGAGTGAAGCAGTGTAGGAAGACAAAAATGACCAGTCGAGAAATGGAAACGAAGGGTCATGCACAGTAATCTGATAGAGGGTGACGATCAGACGAGGGTGACAGAGGTCGTGCGAAGTGAATGCATGGAGCGGTTATGGTGATCTGCATTTTGTGTGAATGATTCAGAGGGTCGGGACCTCTATAAAAACTCTAGCATTATAATGGGTAAAGGGGGGGAAAAATGCAAAAGTAGTTGTAGGAAAACTATAAAAGCAGACTCACACAGTCGAGTTGCAGATCCGAGGGTAGAGAGCCAGCTTAGGGTGTTGCGTTTTCCTTCCAAGGGGTAGGCAGAGTAGGAAATTGCATAGAGTGAGAGAGAAAACTGAGCGGTGTGCCAGTTTCTGTGAACCAAGCCAAGCACTGGTGTTTGTAAAGCCTACGGGCTGTTACTGTAGAGGTATTTCCGAATTAATGAAAGAAAAGAATTTGGAATTTTTGGGTTTGTAATTTTTTGTTCTACGTCAAGTGGTATCAGAGCTAGTGTTTCGTGGTAGGGTTCTAAGAGAGAAGAGAGAGTTTAGGATCCCTGAGCGTGTTAGCAGAGCATCGAAAGTGAGGTAGCTACACCAGGATCGATTGAGCTTTGTGAGAAAAGCAAAGAAAAATGCATCCACGAAGAAGCCATGGTAGTAAGAGCGATATGATGACAGTGGAAGAGTTTGAAGCTTTGTAGAGGCAAGTGCAGGCGATGCAAGAGGAGTTGCTCAAAAGATATTTGTAGAGGCAAGTGAAAGCCCTGCAAAGGGAGCTGTGCAGACAGCATGAGGGTAAACAAGAACGAGGCCAGGGAGAGAGAACTGGTGGAAGAAATGATGGAGTGCTTCAAAAGTTAAAGCCATTGAAGGCTGCAGATGGAGTTCATCAGAAGATGAAGCCATTAAAGGCTACAAACAAAGAGGTGTGCAGTAGTGCCAGGGTCTGCCTGGAAGAAGACAGAAATTTAATTGGCCAAGAGAAGGAGTATAAGCAGGCTACAGATGAGGAAGTGTGCAGCAGAGGGAGAATCTATCTAGAGGAAATCAGAAGTTGTTTGGGCCAGGAGAAGGGGTTGGAACAGGCTGCAGAGGCAGATGAATGTCTGGAGGTGCTGCAGAAGGCAGTAACCAGATAGTGCAGAAGTGAAGATCACTTCTCCATCAACCTCGGGTGTCTGATGCAGGAGCATATAGCAGCACCTGATGTAGAAGCATCCAGTGGCAGGAGGGCCACTTCAAAAAAATTTCCTAAGGAAGAAAACCATCACGATTTTACGACGTGTCATGAAATCACGATAGAAAAAGGCAAAGGGGGTGAGGAGAAAAACCTATCGCGATATCGCAATAGAAAAAGTGTCACGATATCGCGACACGACGAGGAGAGAGGAGTCGACAGTGAAAGCTGTCGCGATATCGCAACATGACGAGGAGAGAGGAGTCGACGGTGAAAGCTGTCGCGATATCGCGACAGAAGATGTGTCGCGATATCGTGACGAAAATAGAGAAAGAAGTCAGCAAGAAGAAGTTGTCGCGATATCAAGACAGGAAATGTGTCACGATATCGCGACACAAGTGTAGCAAGGGAGTGAGCAAGGAGAAGCTGTCGTGATATCGTGATAGGAAATGTGTCATGATATCGCGACCCAAAATGAAGAACGGAGCCAGTAGGAAGAAGATGTCACGATTTTACGACATGTCACGATTTTGCAACCTAAGCAGGAAGGAGAAGGCCGCAAGCAAAGATGTCACGATTTCGTGACATGTCGTGGTTTTGCAACCCACAAGCAGAAGGAGAGTACGAAAGGCAAAGATGTCACGATTTTGTGACATGTCATGGTTTCATGACCTGAGGAAGAAAGAGGAAGCCGAAAGCGAAGATGTCATGATTTCGTGACCCGAAGGCAAGATGAAGAGCAAAAGAGGAAGATGTCACGATTTCGCGACATGTCGTAGTTTCGTGACCCGCAGAAGAGAGAGATGGCAGAGAAGAGAAGATGTCATGATTTTGTGACATGTCGCAGTTTCGTGACCTGCCAAAGAAATAGAAAGCCAGGAAGAAGAAGTGTCATGATTTCGTGACAGTTCACAGTTTTGCGACCAGAAGGCGAGGAAGGAGCCAAGGAGGAAAGATGTCGTGATTTCGTGACATGTCACATTTTTGTGACCAGAGGGCAAGTGAAGAAGCCAAGGGAGGAAGATGTCGTGATTTCACGACATGTCGCATTTTCGTGACCAGAAGGCGAAGAAGAAGCCAAGGGAGGAAGATGTCACGATTTTACGACATGTCACATTTTCGCGACCAGGAGGCAAAGGAGCCAGCAGAGGAAAATGTCACGATTTCGTGACATGTCATATTTTCGCGACCCGAAGAAGCGAGAGGAAGCAGAGAGGAGATGTTACGATTTTGTGACATGTCACATTTTTGTGACCCGAAGGAGAGAAAGGAGGCGAGGAAGAAGAATGTTGCGATATCGCGACATGTCACGATATCGTGATCGAAAGAGAAAAGGATGCACAGGAGTATAGAAATGTCGTGATATCACGACATGTCAAGTTTTCACGACCTGAAAAGGAGAGAGAAGGCCAAGGAGCAAAAGTGTCGCGATATCGCGATAGGAAGAGAAGAAGAAGAGCAAGAGAGAGAAAATGTCGCAATATCGTGACATGCTACATTTTTGAGGGGACCACGACAGAGCAACAGTGACAACTCATGGAAGTCAAGCGACGGGTGCAGAGGCTGTTATAGTGCAACTGGAGGAAGAAGACGACAGAAGTCAGGTAGCGATTGCAGAGGCCATTGTAGGACACGTGGCAGCATGGAACAACACGTGGCATCGAAAAGCAATGGAAGCGAGCGAAGTGACATGGGAAGACAAAAATGACCAGTCGAGGAATGGAAATGAAGGGTCGTGCACAGTAATCTGACAAAGGGCGACGATCAGACGAGGGTGACAGAGGTCGTGCGAAGTGAAAGCATGGAGCGGTTATGGTGATCTGCATTTTGTGTGAATGATTCAAAGGGTCGGGATCTCTATAAAAACCCTAGCATTATAATGGGTAAAGGGGGGGGAAAATGCAGAAGCAGTTGTAGGAAAACTGCAGAAGCAGACTCGCGCAGTCGAGTTGCAGAGCCGAGGGTAGAGAGTCGGCTTAGGGTGTTGCGTTTTCCTTGCAAGGGGTAGACAGAGTAGGAAATTGCATAGAGTGAGAGAGAAAACTGAGCGGTGTGCCAGTTTCTGTGAACCAAACCGAGTGCTGGTGTTTGTAAAGACCGCGGGCTATTACTGTAGAGGTATTTCCAAATTAATGAAAGAAAAGAATTTGGAATTTTTGGGTTTGCAATTTTTTGTTCTGCGTCAAAAATACATAATGTCAATCTTAATGATGTTTCATGTTATGCTTCTTCAAGTGATACAAGAGATTTTGAGGTGACTTACGTTGAAGTAAATACCTATTCAAAATGTCTTGAAGAGCATGAATATTTTGGAGAAGAAATTCTATGGATGGGTAACAAGAAGTTGGAATCAAATGATCACCATCTTGTTTTGGAAAAGAAATATCTAGAATCATTACACAAAAAGGAGGATTTGGATGAACAAACTTATGTGAATATGATTTGGTCAGATGTACTTACAAAGGATTGGAGCAACTATATTGCATGGAATTCAAAAATTGATCCCATTATAGAAGCTCCTAAGTCATCACAAGTGGCTGAAAATGAATTTGAAAGAAATTCAACAAATGAAGTTGAAGACATAATAGAATTTCACCACTTGTTCTCCAAAGACACTTTGGATGATGTTCTCGAAAGTGATGACCAAGAGGATCCACACCTTACCAATTGTGATAAAATTGAATCATGGGTTACAAATTTGGATTATGATAGCTTTACCAATTTGAATTTAAGAGATAACCCACTTTTGGAAATAATTGAACCATCTAAGGAAGGTGAAGATGAATTGGATGAGAAACATGTTGATGAATCAAAAGATGAAGAAGTACTTGAGCGTCACAACTTGAACTTTGAAGATGATTACTATGATTCATAGAAGAAATGGGAAGAATATTATCAATCTAAATCTTCTAATAAACTTGTTGTGTCAATTAATATGCAGGATAACTCAATTGCTTCCTCACATGAGGATACTATAAATCCTGTACAATTTGAGAAATTTTTGGAAAAGGAATTCGGATCTCATCAAATTTTGGAACATGATAAGGATTCTACAACCAGAAATCAAGAAAGAGAGTCATTTTCTTTAGATTCATTTGAAGGAAAAGAAATTTAAAATCTTGATCCACTTACTTGTGCTACAATGACTATGCCAGTTCAAAATGAGAAAATTACAAAACCTAAATCATTTGGGTTTGATATCATTGATGATCCAATTTAAAATCTCACGTTACCCAAAATAACCCAAGTGATTGATCATGGAAATGTGTTAGTTAACCCACCTCTAGATAGACAAGACTTATGGTTTGAAATGGATGGACATGTTTTCAATTGGGTACCTAAGTTTGGTGCCTTTGATAAAAAAAGTCATGGAGAAATAACAAGTGCTACATGATGATGAATGTCATGAGAGAAAAGAGGAATTTTCAAATCCTCTTCAAGTAAGGTTAAATTAAGACATGCCAAGGTAAAATCTCACCTTTTTGGTTTCACCATGCAAAATTCGAATGAGGGTTTGCCTAATGAATGGTTTGATTCAAATATTATTAATGTTATGGCTTTATTGAATGAAAATGAAAGCTTGTTTCTACACCATGAATCAAAGTGTGGAATGGACATCTTAAAGAATAGACATAAAAGAATTGAATATCAATCATTGTCTAATCAATTTGAAAACTTGAAACTCCAACATAGGATTATTAATGAAATTAAATAAAATTGGTATGGTGAGAGGGGCAAGTTGAAGTTTGTTTCTTTGTTTGGTTTTATCTTGTTTTTGTTGGATTCCTACAACACTTGGTATGCGTATCACGTCATATGTCTTTTAAGAAATTCTAATCAGGTTTGGGATCTGGGAAAATGATAATCCAAACTTTGCACCATCTTGTATTATATTGTACATTTGTATATACTGTTGGTTTTCGTGTTTTGTTTTTGGATTGGATCTCATTTTGGTTTTAAGTTTTATGTGTTGGTCCTTTGGACACTTTTGGTTTGTCTTGAAAAAAAAAAGTGAGATGTCAACTTATGTCCTTATGAATGTTGACTAAGACTAAGAGAATATGAAACATCGGAATTGTATTGCATAAAGCTCCATGAGTATCGCAAACACATTAAAGAATATCGTTTGGAACTTGTGATGCATGAAGTTGTCAGTTTACAAATTATGGCAACATAGGTGGTATACTCCATCTCGCAATTCAAAAAGAGCAATGCATTCATCCATATCTCATGTTACATTCCACATTGCATATACATTTCATCTCAGTTGCATCTACATTTCAAATACAATCATTGAAAAGATGTCAAATCCTCTTAGGGTTATTACATAACATATATTAAAAGGATCCTAAGGTTGGGATCTGATGCCCGAACTATCTTGAACCAAACACGTTCTACACATTAAATAAGATCTTGAGCAAAATGGTCAAAACCATACTTGGAAGAAAAGGTGAGGTGAAAGGAATATTTTGTGTCTGTCCTATCATACATCCTTAAGACAGTGGTTTTTACCACTCCCATAGTGCTTAAAGCTTAAAATCATAGTAGTAAGGATAGGGTTAAATCCCCATCAAACTTAGGTTGAGGATCCAATTCCCCAAAGCTCTGATTTGACCTTCATGGAGTAGTAAGGATAGGGTTAAATTCCCATCTTGCTTAGGTTGGGAATCCTATTCCCCAAAGCTCTGATTTCACGTACACTTGCACATGGGTTCAAGATGGTAGTGACACATAACCAACTTTGGGATCTAGTAAATTAATTCAGTATACACATATTTGGTCCTAAGAGGGTTTGACAGTCTTAATATGCTTGTTTATGGTACTAGAAAGTTTGAGCCTTTGCAAAGCAGGTTGTTATATCTCTAGCATCTTCACCATACATTAAATCCTATAGGAATCATTCATAACTTCTCATATGCACGAATCATAAGTGAAACAAATGATGGAATGTTGATCAATTTTAAATGATAAGGAATGAATCACACAGTACACATTGAGCTGACGCTGAATAATTCTAATGCTTCATATATTTCTCGTCTAGTTTCATTCTTTGGATATTTACTGATGCTCGTGTTTGAGTTTTGTAGGTTTTCAGGTTGGGTTCTCACCGAAATGCTCAGGAGCATTTCCCAATAGAGTCGCCATTTGTTGTGGCTGCTCCACAACATACCCCAAATTGGGGACCCACCTTTTTTATTTTTGGTATTTGGGTGTTTGCATGTTGGTTTCGAGCGTATAATGCTTGGTTTGTTTTGAATTTGCATTTATCATTAGTTTTTGTCAGTAGATTTTTCTTGTCGATGATATCTTATTGTCGACGACTTTTTCTTGTCGACGATATCTTATTATCGACAAATTTTTCTTGTCGACGACTTTTTCTTGTTGACGATGTTTCATTGTCGACGACTTTTTCTTGTTGACGATGTTTCATTGTCGACAACTTTTTCTTGTCGACGATATTTCATTGTCGATGATATTTTCTTTTCGACAATATTTTATTATCGACATTTCTTTTATTGTCATCTTATGGTTAACAATTTTTTTTTTATCATTATTATTGTGTCAGCAAGTTTTTCATCGATTTTGTGGTTAGTGTTTTCGTGGTTACTTTTTGGGTTTTCTTTCATTTGTGTATCTCGAAAATATACATTATTATTATTATATATTTTGTAAATAATAATAGTTAAAAAATGGTGTGGTAGTTTTGTGTTAAATTTCATATTAGTAATGATAACTCCCAATTTTAGGAGGTGTCATGGTTGGGATGATATTGCTTAACCGTGTACATGGTCATAAAGGTTTCTCACAATAACCAAACAAAAAAAAGCAATAAAATAATAATAAAATAAAATAATGACAGTAAAGGGCTTTTATGTTTACCTTTATTTATTAAACCTAATCGTGCTTCATATGTATTAAGGTTTATACAAGGTTTAATGAAAATTTAATACTTGGTTATATCATGTGCAGGAAGAGTTCGGCGGTGAGGCAGCGCGGCATCAACGACTCGAACTAACAATGTAAACGGTAATTACATGGCATAAGAAGGTATACCATGTGTTAAACGTCTATTGGATGGGCAGCAATATTGTTTATGACTCGACAGATAGCGACGGAAATTTGGGCAACAAGTAGTCTAATCACAGCATGCATAGCGAGTAATGACAATCCTACGCTGCAGGTTGAAGAATATTTGAACACCGAACGTAAATGTTGGATGTCCCATTGGACATACGATGACAGCAAATGTCACGGTGGCAAGTTTAAGGGCATCCAACGAAAGCATGATGTAGTAACGGGAGCTCACAGCAGGAGAGCGAACGATGGTCACCATGACCAAAGGAGAGCACCATGGCCAATGGAGACGAAAGTTTTGACGACCACTCGGAGGCTACGGTGAACGTCAATGCTTATTTGGGGATAGTTCAGATGTGGCAGCCAATGGTGACATGGCTCTAACAGGTCGACGGCATGGATAAGAATGATGAGGCTTCCAACTGTATAGTAAACGATGGTCGAAACATCGAAGATAGCGTACAACAATGGACCCAGTTATTTGAAAATGCACGTACAGTGAGAATGACGTACATAACAACGAATCACAGTAATTAGAGCATGATCGCAGGTGAACACACAGTGGCAGGCGAAGTGGTGAACGTGGCGCCGAGGTGCAATACAGTGGTCGAGAAGAACAAAGCTGAGACATGGACGGTGAGATTGCGTGAAGATTACGTGGCTACCAAGGCGGACAGAGTGGTCGAATGGGTTATTCGGATTGGGTGTGTCATGGATAGGCCTGAGATGAATTTTTTTTTGGACATACATTTGAAAGCAAACGAGGGAGGCTCAATACGTAGATATTTGCAGCGCGAAGGCCAGTAGACTATGGACATGAACGACTACCTCGTAGGACCCTGACATCTGGCATGGCAATGACATCCATGGATACACGGGTGATGTGGCCATATAATCCAAAAAGAGGATTATCTTGGTTTTATGAAAACATTATTATATATTTGGCCAATTGGGTGATAAAGCCATGTTACACCAAAAAAGAAACGCATGATGGTTACTTATAAAGTATTTTGTTGTTATGTACGAAACAAGTAAAACGGTCGTTGAAAGTCCAAGACAAGCGATGGAATACAATGAAACGGAAGAGTTTCGAAACCAAGGAGGCAGACGAAGAAATGAAGGGTTTGAAGTGAAAGCTTTAAAAACTAGAAAATTGGGGGCTGGAAATGGTTGCAAGCATAGTTGCAGATTTGAAGGCAAGAGTGCTATTCTGGACCTGTTTGGGTTCTTCCATTGATCTGGTTTGGGAAAACCAAAAATTTCTGTTATTGTAAAATGATAAATTTTTAACACAGAAAATTTCATAAAGTTGCATCTTATGAGCAAGAAATGAGTCATTTTCTCGCATGCAAGATTAAATATTTATTATTTTTCCCTTTTCGGATTTTAGGCTTGTAAATGGAGTTTATGCAAGTTTCTTGGTTGCTTCATGCGAATGTTTAAATCTGAAAACCTCATTTAAAACCCTAGAAGCCAACACTTAGCTTATCCGGATTGTGCTTGTTTTGCAAGTCCAATAGGTTAGGTTGCATGAATGAAAACCTCACATCTTCGGTTTTGCCAGAATAGGATAGCATCAAATTGAATATATCATGTGTTTCATTTTCTGCATTTCATTTTCATTTTTCTGCATTTTATTTTTCCAATTTTTTTTTTTTTAATTTTCAGGAATTAAAATAAACATTAAAAAAATTTCCAAATCCAAAAACAATTTAACCATTGCATAGGTTATATTTCATACTTCTAATACGCACTTTGAAATTTTATTTTCGGAGTTGTTTAGTATTTTTAAAAATTCATTGAAGTTGTTGTTTTATTACAGATTTTGAAAATTCCGAAAATAGAAAATTCTCATTTTTGGACCGAATTTCATTTTTTCAGTTTCATGTTTCATTCATGAGCCTATGATGACATTCCCTTCATAAAAATTCCAATTTCATTGAAGGAGTTATGTTTTATGGCATTTTACAAATTTCCATTTCGGAGCCTAAAATTGCCCTCTCTTTATAAAATTTCTGATTTTACAAAAGAGGGGTAATTTGAGCATCACATTGAAGGTCATTGATTCAAAGCACTTAATTGTTCATCTTTATGAAAATTTGATTTCATTTAAGAGGGATAAGTTGAGGTGACACTTAAAGCCCTTACTTTAAGGCCATAAATTATTGCTTCTTTGTGAAAACCAATTTCACCAAAGAAGGATAGTTTATATTTCACATTAAAAGCTATCTTCATCTTCATGATAATGAGTCGTATTTGGACTTAATAAAGAAGATAAAATATACCTTAAAATCCTCAAGATAAAAGGAATTAAGGCACTACATTGTGGTCATATGAGGGCCAACTCATATTTGCTCTATTTTGGTTCAATGAACAATCACTAAAGTTTCATGGTGAAATAAACCAACATTGCCCCTTGTTTACAATTACTTGCAATCACTAAGGTGTTCCAAGCATTTAAATTGAATATCTTTATTTGAGATTACCAATACACATATGCAAATGCTAATATAGCGAAGACCTTGGAGAAGTTGTTTGTTTAACTTCTTTGCAAGAGGGGATTTAGAACCCAAATCCTAAGGGAGATTGTACTTTCATAATTGGGTGAAAATACCACTCAATATTTTGGCGCTAGAAGGAAGGCCTGAATTGGTTTATTTCAGTGTGATTTAAATGCTACAGGGATTTAAATTTTGAATATTTCATGCCCTATTGATTATTATCTTTAGACCTCTTTTAACAATACAACCTTGTAGTGTTAAAAGGAGGACATGAATTGCTATGCATTGTTCTAACGCTTTTGATTGTTCATACATGAATAATGTGTTTTGATTTGATTTTGAAAAAATTCTGGTCTTGACTAACAAGGTTGTCTCCATGCAATTACTTTCATTTAATTTTAATGGATACATCTCTTGGTTCATGCTAACATGATTATTCATACATTACATGTTTGATATTTGCTAGTCATTTCATGCTTATTTGTAAGGAATTATTTTGTCTAAAATGTATTTGTTGTCGGTATTATGCTCTTCACTTGCGTGTAATGCGATCTTGTGAATCCGAAAGCCTACAACACTAGGAGTATGCTCTTCACTTGCGCATATGCGATCTGGTGAATCAAAAACTGATTTATATTTTTAGAATATTGCTTTGTCATGGTTCCTTCTTTTATTCATGACTAACAAATTGGTTTTGAAGTTATTCTTTGAGTTTCATTCATGGCTACAACTGCAGGAACGTGGTATGGGATACATGTTAATCCTTTGAACATTAGTGGAGATTCTCATGATTTACCCAAGAACGTAGAAAAAAGTTTACCCAAATTTAGACACAATGGTCCAACATTATCCGAGGAACATATTCAAGCCTATGTGGATATCCTAGTTAGATGGAATGTCAAACATGAGGATGTGGCATGTAGAATATTTCTTGGAACCCTAGATGATGTGGCATATGATTGGTACATCAATTTACCCACTGGTTCTATTACATCTTGGACTCAATTGAAAGATGAGTTTATCAATCAATTTAGGTTGCTCATTGATCCTCTCACGATATATCAACAATTTACTTCTTGCAAAAGAGAACCTAATGAGCCAGTGAGAAGTTTCAACTTGAGGTTTCGAAAGCTTTATGCGAAATTGATTTCTCCCTATACTATTGAGGAAAGTGGTGCTCTTCAAATATACTTTCGAGCATTGGATCCATTGTTTGCCATATTTGTTAGGATAAATCTCTTGGTTACTGATCTTGCATCGGCCTACACAGAAGCTATGATTGTAGATCAACAATTGAGGCCACAAGGTTATGGAATGGAGCAATCAACTATGGTAGGACAACTAGGGGCTTGCAATAAAACCTCGATGGTAAATCAAGTGTGGGCACAACAAAATTTGATATCAAATGTTTTTCCCTACAATCAATTTAATCCTACCATACCAACTTATGCTCCCACATATGCTTATACAAGTACTTCCATCCATCCAATTATGCCTCAATTAGAGAATCATGTGGTCACTCATGGAACCATTACAACAAATGTTCAAGCTTTGTCCATGGATATCAATCCAACTAATCCTACTAGTTCTACCACTCAACCCAAAGAGTTCGTATTGAAAGTAAAAGAGCAAAATAAAGTGGTTAAGAAGGTATGTAGGCATGTTCCACCACAAAAACGAGCACGTCAAGGTATGCATCCAAATCATCCTAGGAAGAAAATTGATGCAGGAGCATCCAGCAGAACCTGATGCAGAAGCATCCAGTGGCAGGAGGGCCACTTTAGAAAAATTGCCTAAGGAGGAAAAACGTCGCGATTTCACAATGTGTTGCGAAATCGCGACTGAAAAAAGCAAAGGGGGCGAGGAGAAAAACCTGTTGTGATATCACAACAAAAAAAGTGTCACGATATCGCAACAAGACGAGGAGAGAGGAGCCGATGGTGAAAGCTGTCGCGATATCGTGACAGAAGATGTGTCGCGATATCACGACAAAAATGGAGAAAGAAGTTAGCAAGAAGAAGCTGTCGTGATATTGCGACAAGAAATGTGTCACGATATTGTGACACAAGTGCAGCAAGGGGGTGAGCGAGGAGAAGTTGTCGTGATATCACGACCCAAAATGGAGAACGGAGCCAGCAAGAAGAAGATGTCACGATTTCACAACATGTCACGATTTCGTGACCCAAGTAGGAAGGAGAAGGCTGTAAGAGAAGATGTCGTGATTTCATGACATGTTGCGATTTCATGACCCACAAGAAGAAGGATAGTACGGAAGTCAAAGATGTCACAATTTCATGACATATCGCGGTTTCGCGACCTAAGGAAGAAAGAGGAAGCTGAAAGCGAAGATGTCACGATTTCGTGACCCGAAGGCAAGATGAAGAGAGAAAGAGGAAGATGTCGTGATTTTGTGACATGTCGTAATTTTGCGACCCATAGAAGAGAGAGATGGCACAGAGGAGAACATGTCACGATTTCGCGACATGTCACAGTTTCGCGACCCACCAAGGAAAGAGAAAGCCAAGAAGAAGAAGTGTCACGATTTTGCGATAGGTCGTAATTTCATGACTAGAAGGCGAGGAAGGAGCCAAAGAGGAAAGATGTGATTTCATGACATGTCGCATTTTCGTGACCAGAGGACAAGCAAAGAAGCCAAGGGAGGAAGATGTCACGATTTCATGACATGTCGCATTTTCACGACCAGAAGGCGGAGAAGAAACCAAGGGAGGAAGATGTCACAATTTCGTGACATGTCGCATTTTCGCGACCAGAAGGCAAAGAAGGAGCCAGCGAAGGAAAATATCATGATTTCATGACATGTTGCATTTTTCGCGACTCGAAGAAGCAAGAGGAAGCAGAGAGGAGAAGATGTCGCGATTTCATGACATGTCACATTTTTGCGACCCGAAAGAGAGAAAGGAGGCGAGGAAGAAGAATGTCGCGATATCGTGACATGTCGCGATATCATGATCGAAAGAGAAAAGGATGCGCAGGAGAGTAGAAATGTTGTGATATCATGACATGTCGAGTTTTTACGACCCGAAGAGGATAGAGAAGGCCAAGGAGCAGAAGTGTCATGATATCACGACAAGAAGAGAAGAAGAAGAGCAAGAGAGAGAAGATGTCACGATATCATGACATGCTGCATTTTTGAGGGGACCGCGACGGAGCGATAGTGACGGCTCATGGAAGTTAGGTAGCGAGTGCAAGAGGTCACATTACGGTGTAGTTGGAGGAAGAAGATGACAAAAGTCGAGCAGCGATTGCGAGAGGCCGTTGTAGAAGGACACGTGGTAGCATGGAACAACACGTGGCATCGAAGTGTAGTGGAAGTGAGTGAAGCAGTGTAGGAAGACAAAAATGACCAGTCGAGAAATGGAAACGAAGGGTCATGCACAGTAATCTGATAGAGGGTGACGATCAGACGAGGGTGACAGAGGTCGTGCGAAGTGAATGCATGGAGCGGTTATGGTGATCTGCATTTTGTGTGAATGATTCAGAGGGTCGGGACCTCTATAAAAACTCTAGCATTATAATGGGTAAAGGGGGGGAAAAATGCAAAAGCAGTTGTAGGAAAACTATAAAAGCAGACTCACACAGTCGAGTTGCAGATCCGAGGGTAGAGAGCCAGCTTAGGGTGTTGCGTTTTCCTTCCAAGGGGTAGGCAGAGTAGGAAATTGCATAGAGTGAGAGAGAAAACTGAGCGGTGTGCCAGTTTCTGTGAACCAAGCCAAGCACTGGTGTTTGTAAAGCCTACGGGCTGTTACTGTAGAGGTATTTCCGAATTAATGAAAGAAAAGAATTTGGAATTTTTGGGTTTGTAATTTTTTGTTCTACGTCAAGTGGTATCAGAGCTAGTGTTTCTGTGGTAGGGTTCTAAGAGAGAAGAGAGAGTTTAGGATCCCTGAGCGTGTTAGCAAAGCACTGAAATTGAGGTAGCTACACCAAGATCGGTTGAGCTTTGTGAGAAAAGCAAAGAAAAATGCATCCACGAAGAAGCCATGGCAGTAAGAGCGATATGATGACAGTGGAAGAGTTTGAAGCTTTGTAGAGGCAAGTGCAGGCGATGCAAGAGGAGTTGCTCAAAAGATATTTGTAGAGGCAAGTGAAAGCCCTGCAAAGGGAGCTGTGCAGACAGCATGAGGGTAAACAAGAACGAGGCCAGGGAGAGAGAACTGGTGGAAGAAATGATGGAGTGCTTCAAAAGTTAAAGCCATTGAAGGCTGCAGATGGAGTTCATCAGAAGATGAAGCCATTAAAGGCTACAAACAAAGAGGTGTGCAGTAGTGCCAGGGTCTGCCTGGAAGAAGACAGAAATTTAATTGGCCAAGAGAAGGAGTATAAGCAGGCTACAGATGAGGAAGTGTGCAGCAGAGGGAGAATCTATCTAGAGGAAATCAGAAGTTGTTTGGGCCGGGAGAAGGGGTTGGAACAGCTGCAGAGCGAGATGAATGTCCGGAGGTGCTTGCGGAAGGCGATAACCGAGATAGTGCGAAGTGAAGATCACTTCTCCATCAACCTCGGGTGTCCGATGCGAGGAGCATATAGCAGCACCTGATGTAGAAGCATCCAGTGGCAGGAGGGCCACTTCAAAAAAATTTCCTAAGGAAGAAAACCATCACGATTTTACGACGTGTCATGAAATCACGATAGAAAAAGGCAAAGGGGGTGAGGAGAAAAACCTATCGCGATATCGCAATAGAAAAAGTGTCACGATATCGCGACACGACGAGGAGAGAGGAGTCGACAGTGAAAGCTGTCGCGATATCGCAACATGACGAGGAGAGAGGAGTCGACGGTGAAAGCTGTCGCGATATCGCGACAGAAGATGTGTCGCGATATCGTGACGAAAATAGAGAAAGAAGTCAGCAAGAAGAAGTTGTCGCGATATCGCGACAGGAAATGTGTCACGATATCGCGACACAAGTGTAGCAAGGGAGTGAGCAAGGAGAAGCTGTCGTGATATCGTGATAGGAAATGTGTCATGATATCGCGACCCAAAATGAAGAACGGAGCCGATAGGGAAGAAGATGTCACGATTTTACGACATGTCACGATTTTGCAACCCAAGCAGGAAGGAGAAGGCTGCAAGCAAAGATGTCACGATTTCGTGACATGTCGTGGTTTTGCAACCCACAAGCAGAAGGAGAGTACGAAAGGCAAAGATGTCACGATTTTGTGACATGTCATGGTTTCATGACCTGAGGAAGAAAGAGGAAGCCGAAAGCGAAGATGTCATGATTTCGTGACCCGAAGGCAAGATGAAGAGCAAAAGAGGAAGATGTCACGATTTCGCGACATGTCGTAGTTTCGTGACCCGCAGAAGAGAGAGATGGCAGAGAAGAGAAGATGTCATGATTTTGTGACATGTCGCAGTTTCGTGACCTGCCAAAGAAATAGAAAGCCAGGAAGAAGAAGTGTCATGATTTCGTGACAGTTCACAGTTTTGCGACCAGAAGGCGAGGAAGGAGCCAAGGAGGAAAGATGTCGTGATTTCGTGACATGTCACATTTTTGTGACCAGAGGGCAAGTGAAGAAGCCAAGGGAGGAAGATGTCGTGATTTCACGACATGTCGCATTTTCGTGACCAGAAGGCAGAGAAGAAGCCAAGGGAGGAAGATGTCACGATTTTACGACATGTCACATTTTCGCGACCAGGAGGCAAAGGAGCCAGCAGAGGAAAATGTCACGATTTCGTGACATGTCATATTTTCGCGACCCGAAGAAGCGAGAGGAAGCAGAGAGGAGATGTTACGATTTTGTGACATGTCACATTTTTGTGACCCGAAGGAGAGAAAGGAGGCGAGGAAGAAGAATGTTGCGATATCGCGACATGTCACGATATTGTGATCGAAAGAGAAAAGGATGCACAGGAGTATAGAAATGTCGTGATATCACGACATGTTAGGTTTTCACGACCTGAAAAGGAGAGAGAAGGCCAAGGAGCAAAAGTGTCGCGATATCGCGATAGGAAGAGAAGAAGAAGAGCAAGAGAGAGAAAATGTCGCAATATCGTGACATGCTACATTTTTGAGGGGACCACGACAGAGCAACAGTGACAACTCATGGAAGTCAAGCGACGGGTGCAGAGGCTATTATAGTGCAACTGGAGGAAGAAGACGACAGAAGTCAGGTAGCGATTGCAGAGGCCATTGTAGGACACGTGGCAGCATGGAACAACACGTGGCATCGAAAAGCAATGGAAGCGAGCGAAGTGACATGGGAAGACAAAAATGACCAGTCGAGGAATGGAAATGAAGGGTCGTGCACGATAATCTGATAGAGGGCGACGATCAGACGAGGGTGACAAGAGGTCGTGCGAAGTGGAAGCATGGAGCGGTTATGGTGATCCGCATTTTGTGTGAATGATTCAGAGGGTCGGGACCTCTATAAAAACCCTAGCATTATAATGGGTAAATGGGGGGGAAAATGCGAAGCGAGTTGTAGGAAAATCTGCGACGGACTCGCGCGATCGAGTTGCGAGCCGAGGGTAGAGAGTCGGCTTAGGGTGTTGCATGTTTTCCTTCCAAGGGGTAGACAGAGTAGGAAATTGCATAGAGTGAGAGAGAAAGCGAGCGGTGTGCCGGTTTCGTGAACCAAACCGAGTCTTGGTGTTTGTAAAGACCGCGGGCTATTACTGTAGAGGTATTTCCAAATTAATGAAAGAAAAGAATTTGGAATTTTTGGGTTTGCAATTTTTTGTTCTGCGTCAAAAATACATAATGTCAATCTTAATGATGTTTCATGTTATGCTTCTTCAAGTGATACAAGAGATTTTGAGGTGACTTACGTTGAAGTAAATACCTATTCAAAATGTCTTGAAGAGCATGAATATTTTGGAGAAGAAATTCTATGGATTGGTAACAAGAAGTTGGAATCAAATGATCACCATCTTGTTTTGGAAAAGAAATATCTAGAATCATTACACAAAAAGGAGGATTTGGATGAACAAACTTATGTGAATATGATTTGGTCAGATGTACTTACAAAGGATTGGAGCAACTATATTGCATGGAATTCAAAAATTGATCCCATTATAGAAGCTCCTAAGTCATCACAAGTGGCTGAAAATGAATTTGAAAGAAATTCAACAAATGAAGTTGAAGACATAATAGAATTTCACCACTTGTTCTCCAAAGACACTTTGGATGATGTTCTCGAAAGTGATGACCAAGAGGATCCAAACCTTACCAATTGTGATAAAATTGAATCATGGGTTACAAATTTGGATTATGATAGCTTTACCAATTTGAATTTAAGAGATAACCCACTTTTGGAAATAATTGAACCATCTAAGGAAGGTGAAGATGAATTGGATGAGAAACATGTTGATGAATCAGAAGATGAAGAAGTACTTGAGCGTCACAACTTGAACTTTGAAGATGATTACTATGATTCATAGAAGAAATGGGAAGAATATTATCAATCTAAATCTTCTAATAAACTTGTTGTGTCAATTAATATGCAGGATAACTCAATTGCTTCCTCACATGAGGATACTATAAATCCTGTACAATTTGAGAAATTTTTGGAAAAGGAATTCGGATCTCATCAAATTTTGGAACATGATAAGGATTCTACAACCAGAAATCAAGAAAGAGAGTCATTTTCTTTAGATTCATTTGAAGGAAAAGAAATTTAAAATCTTGATCCACTTACTTGTGCTACAATGACTATGCCAGTTCAAAATGAGAAAATTACAAAACCTAAATCATTTGGGTTTGATATCATTGATGATCCAATTTAAAATCTCACGTTACCCAAAATAACCCAAGTGATTGATCATGGAAATGTGTTAGTTAACCCACCTCTAGATAGACAAGACTTATGGTTTGAAATGGATGGACATGTTTTCAATTGGGTACCTAAGTTTGGTGCCTTTGATAAAAAAAGTCATGGAGAAATAACAAGTGCTACATGATGATGAATGTCATGAGAGAAAAGAGGAATTTTCAAATCCTCTTCAAGTAAGGTTAAATTAAGACATGCCAAGGTAAAATCTCACCTTTTTGGTTTCACCATGCAAAATTCGAATGAGGGTTTGCCTAATGAATGGTTTGATTCAAATATTATTAATGTTATGGCTTTATTGAATGAAAATGAAAGCTTGTTTCTACACCATGAATCAAAGTGTGGAATGGACATCTTAAAGAATAGACATAAAAGAATTGAATATCAATCATTGTCTAATCAATTTGAAAACTTGAAACTCCAACATAGGATTATTAATGAAATTAAATAAAATTGGTATGGTGAGAGGGGCAAGTTGAAGTTTGTTTCTTTGTTTGGTTTTATCTTGTTTTTGTTGGATTCCTACAACACTTGGTATGCGTATCACGTCATATGTCTTTTAAGAAATTCTAATCAGGTTTGGGATCTGGGAAAATGATAATCCAAACTTTGCACCATCTTGTATTATATTGTACATTTGTATATACTGTTGGTTTTCGTGTTTTGTTTTTGGATTGGATCTCATTTTGGTTTTAAGTTTTGTGTGTTGGTCCTTTGGACACTTTTGGTTTGTCTTGAAAAAAAAAAGTGAGATGTCAACTTATGTCCTTATGAATGTTGACTAAGACTAAGAGAATATGAAACATCGGAATTGTATTGCATAAAGCTCCATGAGTATCGCAAACACATTAAAGAATATCGTTTGGAACTTGTGATGCATGAAGTTGTCAGTTTACAAATTATGGCAAATTAGGTGGTATACTCCATCTGCAATTCAAAAAGAGCAATGCATTCATCCATATCTCATGTTACATTCCACATTGCATATACATTTCATCTCAGTTGCATCTACATTTCAAATACAATCATTGAAAAGATGTCAAATCCTCTTAGGGTTATTACATAACATATATTAAAAGGATCCTAAGGTTGGGATCTGATGCCCGAACTATCTTGAACCAAACACGTTCTACACATTAAATAAGATCTTGAGCAAAATGGTCAAAACCATACTTGGAAGAAAAGGTGAGGTGAAAGGAATATTTTGTGTCTGTCCTATCATACATCCTTAAGACAGTGGTTTTTACCACTCCCATAGTGCTTAAAGCTTAAAATCATAGTAGTAAGGATAGGGTTAAATCCCCATCAAACTTAGGTTGAGGATCCAATTCCCCAAAGCTCTGATTTGACCTTCATGGAGTAGTAAGGATAGGGTTAAATTCCCATCTTGCTTAGGTTGGGAATCCTATTCCCCAAAGCTCTGATTTCACGTACACTTGCACATGGGTTCAAGATGGTAGTGACACATAACCAACTTTGGGATCTAGTAAATTAATTCAGTATACACATATTTGGTCCTAAGAGGGTTTGACAGTCTTAATATGCTTGTTTATGGTACTAGAAAGTTTGAGCCTTTGCAAAGCAGGTTGTTATATCTCTAGCATCTTCACCATACATTAAATCCTATAGGAATCATTCATAACTTCTCATATGCACGAATCATAAGTGAAACAAATGATGGAATGTTGATCAATTTTAAATGATAAGGAATGAATCACACAGTACACATTGAGCTGACGCTGAATAATTCTAATGCTTCATATATTTCTCGTCTAGTTTCATTCTTTGGATATTTACTGATGCTCGTGTTTGAGTTTTGTAGGTTTTCAGGTTGGGTTCTCACCGAAATGCTCAGGAGCATTTCCCAATAGAGTCGCCATTTGTTGTGGCTGCTCCACAACATACCCCAAATTGGGGACCCACCTTTTTTATTTTTGGTATTTGGGTGTTTGCATGTTGGTTTCGAGCGTATAATGCTTGGTTTGTTTTGAATTTGCATTTATCATTAGTTTTTGTCAGTAGATTTTTCTTGTCGATGATATCTTATTGTCGACGACTTTTTCTTGTCGACGATATCTTATTATCGACAAATTTTTCTTGTCGACGACTTTTTCTTGTTGACGATGTTTCATTGTCGACGACTTTTTCTTGTTGACGATGTTTCATTGTCGACAACTTTTTCTTGTCGACGATATTTCATTGTCGATGATATTTTCTTTTCGACAATATTTTATTATCGACATTTCTTTTATTGTCATCTTATGGTTAACAATTTTTTTTTTATCATTATTATTGTGTCAGCAAGTTTTTCATCGATTTTGTGGTTAGTGTTTTCGTGGTTACTTTTTGGGTTTTCTTTCATTTGTGTATCTCGAAAATATACATTATTATTATTATATATTTTGTAAATAATAATAGTTAAAAAATGGTGTGGTAGTTTTGTGTTAAATTTCATATTAGTAATGATAACTCCCAATTTTAGGAGGTGTCATGGTTGGGATGATATTGCTTAACCGTGTACATGGTCATAAAGGTTTCTCACAATAACCAAACAAAAAAAAGCAATAAAATAATAATAAAATAAAATAATGACAGTAAAGGGCTTTTATGTTTACCTTTATTTATTAAACCTAATCGTGCTTCATATGTATTAAGGTTTATACAAGGTTTAATGAAAATTTAATACTTGGTTATATCATGTGCAGGAAGAGTTCGGCGGTGAGGCAGCGCGGCATCAACGACTCGAACTAACAATGTAAACGGTAATTACATGGCATAAGAAGGTATACCATGTGTTAAACGTCTATTGGATGGGCAGCAATATTGTTTATGACTCGACAGATAGCGACGGAAATTTGGGCAACAAGTAGTCTAATCACAGCATGCATAGCGAGTAATGACAATCCTACGCTGCAGGTTGAAGAATATTTGAACACCGAACGTAAATGTTGGATGTCCCATTGGACATACGATGACAGCAAATGTCACGGTGGCAAGTTTAAGGGCATCCAACGAAAGCATGATGTAGTAACGGGAGCTCACAGCAGGAGAGCGAACGATGGTCACCATGACCAAAGGAGAGCACCATGGCCAATGGAGACGAAAGTTTTGACGACCACTCGGAGGCTACGGTGAACGTCAATGCTTATTTGGGGATAGTTCAGATGTGGCAGCCAATGGTGACATGGCTCTAACAGGTCGACGGCATGGATAAGAATGATGAGGCTTCCAACTGTATAGTAAACGATGGTCGAAACATCGAAGATAGCGTACAACAATGGACCCAGTTATTTGAAAATGCACGTACAGTGAGAATGACGTACATAACAACGAATCACAGTAATTAGAGCATGATCGCAGGTGAACACACAGTGGCAGGCGAAGTGGTGAACGTGGCGCCGAGGTGCAATACAGTGGTCGAGAAGAACAAAGCTGAGACATGGACGGTGAGATTGCGTGAAGATTACGTGGCTACCAAGGCGGACAGAGTGGTCGAATGGGTTATTCGGATTGGGTGTGTCATGGATAGGCCTGAGATGAATTTTTTTTTGGACATACATTTGAAAGCAAACGAGGGAGGCTCAATACGTAGATATTTGCAGCGCGAAGGCCAGTAGACTATGGACATGAACGACTACCTCGTAGGACCCTGACATCTGGCATGGCAATGACATCCATGGATACACGGGTGATGTGGCCATATAATCCAAAAAGAGGATTATCTTGGTTTTATGAAAACATTATTATATATTTGGCCAATTGGGTGATAAAGCCATGTTACACCAAAAAAGAAACGCATGATGGTTACTTATAAAGTATTTTGTTGTTATGTACGAAACAAGTAAAACGGTCGTTGAAAGTCCAAGACAAGCGATGGAATACAATGAAACGGAAGAGTTTCGAAACCAAGGAGGCAGACGAAGAAATGAAGGGTTTGAAGTGAAAGCTTTAAAAACTAGAAAATTGGGGGCTGGAAATGGTTGCAAGCATAGTTGCAGATTTGAAGGCAAGAGTGCTATTCTGGACCTGTTTGGGTTCTTCCATTGACTGGTTTGGGAAAACCAAAAATTTCTGTTATTGTAAAATGATAAATTTTTAACACAGAAAATTTCATAAAGTTGCATCTTATGAGCAAGAAATGAGTCATTTTCTGCATGCAAGATTAAATATTTATTATTTTTCCCTTTTCAGATTTTAGGCTTGTAAATGGAGTTTATGCAAGTTTCTTGGTTGCTTCATGCGAATGTTTAAATCTGAAAACCTCATTTAAAACCCTAGAAGCCAACACTTAGCTTATCCGGATTGTGCTTGTTTTGCAAGTCCAATAGGTTAGGTTGCATGAATGAAAACCTCACATCTTCGGTTTTGCCAGAATAGGATAGCATCAAATTGAATATATCATGTGTTTCATTTTCTGCATTTCATTTTCATTTTTCTGCATTTTATTTTTCCAATTTTTTTTTTTTTAATTTTCAGGAATTAAAATAAACATTAAAAAAATTTCCAAATCCAAAAACAATTTAACCATTGCATAGGTTATATTTCATACTTCTAATACGCACTTTGAAATTTTATTTTCAGAGTTGTTTAGTATTTTTAAAAATTCATTGAAGTTGTTGTTTTATTACAGATTTTGAAAATTCCGAAAATAGAAAATTTCTATTTTTGGACCGAATTTCATTTTTTCAGTTTCATGTTTCATTCATGAGCCTATGATGACATTCCCTTCATGAAAATTCCAATTTCATTGAAGGAGTTATGTTTTATGGCATTTTACAAATTTCCATTTCGGAGCCTAAAATTGCCCTCTCTTTATAAAATTTCTGATTTTACAAAAGAGGGGTAATTTGAGCATCACATTGAAGGTCATTGATTCAAAGCACTTAATTGTTCATCTTTATGAAAATTTGATTTCATTTAAGAGGGATAAGTTGAGGTGACACTTAAAGCCCTTACTTTAAGGCCATAAATTATTGCTTCTTTGTGAAAACCAATTTCACCAAAGAAGGATAGTTTATATTTCACATTAAAAGCTATCTTCATCTTCATGATAATGAGTCGTATTTGGACTTAATAAAGAAGATAAAATATACCTTAAAATCCTCAAGATAAAAGGAATTAAGGCACTACATTGTGGTCATATGAGGGCCAACTCATATTTGCTCTATTTTGGTTCAATGAACAATCACTAAAGTTTCATGGTGAAATAAACCAACATTGCCCCTTGTTTACAGTTACTTGCAATCACTAAGGTGTTCCAAGCATTTAAATTGAATATCTTTATTTGAGATTACCAATACACATATGCAAATGCTAATATAGCGAAGACCTTGGAGAAGTTGTTTGTTTAACTTCTTTGCAAGAGGGGATTTAGAACCCAAATCCTAAGGGAGATTGTACTTTCATAATTGGGTGAAAATACCACTCAATATTTTGGCGCTAGAAGGAAGGCCTGAATTGGTTTATTTCAGTGTGATTTAAATGCTACAGGGATTTAAATTTTGAATATTTCATGCCCTATTGATTATTATCTTTAGACCTCTTTTAACAATACAACCTTGTAGTGTTAAAAGGAGGACATGAATTGCTATGCATTGTTCTAACGCTTT
Source organism: Wollemia nobilis (assembly GCA_028583015.1). Lineage (NCBI taxonomy): Eukaryota > Viridiplantae > Streptophyta > Pinopsida > Araucariales > Araucariaceae > Wollemia > Wollemia nobilis. The sequence goes on along the minus strand of JAQPPZ010016858.1, from coordinate 4,604,901 downwards.
TGATTGTTCATACATGAATAATGTGTTTTGATTTGATTTTGAAAAAATTCTGGTCTTGACTAACAAGGTTGTCTCCATGCAATTACTTTCATTTAATTTTAATGGATACATCTCTTGGTTCATGCTAACATGATTATTCATACATTACATGTTTGATATTTGCTAGTCATTTCATGCTTATTTGTAAGGAATTATTTTGTCTAAAATGTATTTGTTGTCGGTATTATGCTCTTCACTTGCGTGTAATGCGATCTTGTGAATCCGAAAGCCTACAACACTAGGAGTATGCTCTTCACTTGCGCATATGCGATCTGGTGAATCGAAAGCGATTTATATTTTTAGAATATTGCTTTGTCATGGTTCCTTCTTTTATTCATGACTAACAAATTGGTTTTGAAGTTATTCTTTGAGTTTCATTCATGGCTACAACTGCAGGAACGTGGTATGGGATACATGTTAATCCTTTGAACATTAGTGGAGATTCTCATGATTTACCCAAGAACGTAGAAAAAAGTTTACCCAAATTTAGACACAATGGTCCAACATTATCCGAGGAACATATTCAAGCCTATGTGGATATCCTAGTTAGATGGAATGTCAAACATGAGGATGTGGCATGTAGAATATTTCTTGGAACCCTAGATGATGTGGCATATGATTGGTACATCAATTTACCCACTGGTTCTATTACATCTTGGACTCAATTGAAAGATGAGTTTATCAATCAATTTAGGTTGCTCATTGATCCTCTCACGATATATCAACAATTTACTTCTTGCAAAAGAGAACCTAATGAGCCAGTGAGAAGTTTCAACTTGAGGTTTCGAAAGCTTTATGCGAAATTGATTTCTCCCTATACTATTGAGGAAAGTGGTGCTCTTCAAATATACTTTCGAGCATTGGATCCATTGTTTGCCATATTTGTTAGGATAAATCTCTTGGTTACTGATCTTGCATCGGCCTACATCGAAGCTATGATTGTAGATCAACAATTGAGGCCACAAGGTTATGGAATGGAGCAATCAACTATGGTAGGACAACTAGGGGCTTGCAATCAAACCTCGATGGTAAATCAAGTGTGGGCACAACAAAATTTGATATCAAATGTTTTTCCCTACAATCAATTTAATCCTACCATACCAACTTATGCTCCCACATATGCTTATACAAGTACTTCCATCCATCCAATTATGCCTCAATTAGAGAATCATGTGGTCACTCATGGAACCATTACAACAAATGTTCAAGCTTTGTCCATGGATATCAATCCAACTAATCCTACTACTTCTACCACTCAACCCAAAGAGTTCGTATTGAAAGTAAAAGAGCAAAATAAAGTGGTTAAGAAGGTATGTAGGCATGTTCCACCACAAAAACGAGCACGTCAATGTATGCATCCAAATCATCCTAGGAAGAAAATTGATGCGGGAGCATCCAGCGAGAACCCGATGCAGAAGCATCCAGTGGCAGGAGGGCCACTTTAGAAAAATTGCCTAAGGAGGAAAAACGTCGCGATTTCACAATGTGTTGCGAAATCGCGACTGAAAAAAGCAAAGGGGGCGAGGAGAAAAACCTGTTGTGATATCACAACAAAAAAAGTGTCACGATATCGCAACAAGACGAGGAGAGAGGAGCCGATGGTGAAAGCTGTCGCGATATCGTGACAGAAGATGTGTCGCGATATCACGACAAAAATGGAGAAAGAAGTTAGCAAGAAGAAGCTGTCGTGATATTGCGACAAGAAATGTGTCACGATATTGTGACACAAGTGCAGCAAGGGGGTGAGCGAGGAGAAGTTGTCGCGATATCACGACCCAAAATGGAGAACGGAGCCAGCAAGAAGAAGATGTCACGATTTCACAACATGTCACGATTTCGTGACCCAAGTAGGAAGGAGAAGGCTGTAAGAGAAGATGTCGTGATTTCATGACATGTTGCGATTTCATGACCCACAAGAAGAAGGATAGTACGGAAGGCAAAGATGTCACAATTTCATGACATATCGCGGTTTCGCGACCTAAGGAAGAAAGAGGAAGCTGAAAGCGAAGATGTCACGATTTCGTGACCCGAAGGCAAGATGAAGAGCGAAAGAGGAAGATGTCGTGATTTTGTGACATGTCGTAGTTTTGCGACCCATAGAAGAGAGAGATGGCACAGAGGAGAACATGTCACGATTTCGCGACATGTCACAGTTTCGCGACCCACCAAGGAAAGAGAAAGCCAAGAAGAAGAAGTGTCACGATTTTGCGATAGGTCGTAATTTCATGACTAGAAGGCGAGGAAGGAGCCAAAGAGGAAAGATGTGATTTCATGACATGTCGCATTTTCGTGACCAGAGGACAAGCAAAGAAGCCAAGGGAGGAAGATGTCACGATTTCGTGACATGTCGCATTTTCACGACCAGAAGGCGGAGAAGAAACCAAGGGAGGAAGATGTCACAATTTCGTGACATGTCGCATTTTCGCGACCAGAAGGCAAAGAAGGAGCCAGCGAAGGAAAATATCATGATTTCATGACATGTTGCATTTTTCGCGACTCGAAGAAGCAAGAGGAAGCAGAGAGGAGAAGATGTCGCGATTTCATGACATGTCACATTTTTGCGACCCGAAAGAGAGAAAGGAGGCGAGGAAGAAGAATGTCGCGATATCGTGACATGTCGCGATATCATGATCGAAAGAGAAAAGGATGCGCAGGAGAGTAGAAATGTTGTGATATCATGACATGTCGAGTTTTTACGACCCGAAGAGGAGAGAGAAGGCCAAGGAGCAGAAGTATCATGATATCACGACAGGAAGAGAAGAAGAAGAGCAAGGGAGAGAAAATGTCACGATATCATGACATGCTGCATTTTTGAGGGGACCGCGACAGAGCGATAGTGACAGCTCATGGAAGTTAGGTAGCAGGTGCAGAGGCTGTTATAGTGTAGTTGGAGGAAGAAGATGACAAAAGTCAGGCAGCGATTGCAGAGGCCGTTGTAGAAGGACACGTGGTAGCATGGAACAACACGTGGCATCGAAGTGTAGTGGAAGTGAGTGAAGCAGTGTAGGAAGACAAAAATGACCAGTCGAGAAATGGAAACGAAGGGTCATGCACAGTAATCTGATAGAGGGTGACGATCAGACGAGGGTGACAGAGGTCGTGCGAAGTGAATGCATGGAGCGGTTATGGTGATCTGCATTTTGTGTGAATGATTCAGAGGGTCGGGACCTCTATAAAAACTCTAGCATTATAATGGGTAAAGGGGGGGAAAAATGCAAAAGCAGTTGTAGGAAAACTATAAAAGCAGACTCACACAGTCGAGTTGCAGATCCGAGGGTAGAGAGCCAGCTTAGGGTGTTGCGTTTTCCTTCCAAGGGGTAGGCAGAGTAGGAAATTGCATAGAGTGAGAGAGAAAACTGAGCGGTGTGCCAGTTTCTGTGAACCAAGCCAAGCACTGGTGTTTGTAAAGCCTACGGGCTGTTACTGTAGAGGTATTTCCGAATTAATGAAAGAAAAGAATTTGGAATTTTTGGGTTTGTAATTTTTTGTTCTACGTCAAGTGGTATCAGAGCTAGTGTTTCTGTGGTAGGGTTCTAAGAGAGAAGAGAGAGTTTAGGATCCCTGAGCGTGTTAGCAAAGCACTGAAATTGAGGTAGCTACACCAAGATCGGTTGAGCTTTGTGAGAAAAGCAAAGAAAAATGCATCCACGAAGAAGCCATGGCAGTAAGAGCGATATGATGACAGTGGAAGAGTTTGAAGCTTTGTAGAGGCAAGTGCAGGCGATGCAAGAGGAGTTGCTCAAAAGATATTTGTAGAGGCAAGTGAAAGCCCTGCAAAGGGAGCTGTGCAGACAGCATGAGGGTAAACAAGAACGAGGCCAGGGAGAGAGAACTGGTGGAAGAAATGATGGAGTGCTTCAAAAGTTAAAGCCATTGAAGGCTGCAGATGGAGTTCATCAGAAGATGAAGCCATTAAAGGCTACAAACAAAGAGGTGTGCAGTAGTGCTGGGGTGCGCTCGGAAGAAGACAGAAATTTAATTGGCCAAGAGAAGGAGTACAAGCGAGGCTATAGATGAGGAAGTATGCAGCAGTGGGAGAATCTATCTAGAGGAAATCGAGAAGTTGTTTGGGCCAGGAGAAGGGGTTGGAATAGGCTGTACAGGCAGATGAATGTCTGGAAGTGTTGCAGAAGGAGGTGACCAGATAGTGCAGAAGTGAAGATCACTTCTCCATCAACCTCGGGTGTCCGATGCGAGGAGCATATAGCAGCACTCGATGTAGAAGCATCCGGTGGCAGGAGGGCCACTTCAAAAAAATTTCCTAAGGAAGAAAACCATCACGATTTTACGACGTGTCATGAAATCACGATAGAAAAAGGCAAAGGGGGTGAGGAGAAAAACCTATCGCGATATCGCAATAGAAAAAGTGTCACGATATCGCGACACGACGAGGAGAGAGGAGCCGACGGTGAAAGTTGTCGCGATATCGCGACATGACGAGGAGAGAGGAGTCGACGGTGAAAGCTGTCGCGATATCGCGACAGAAGATGTGTCGCGATATCGTGACGAAAATAGAGAAAGAAGTCAGCAAGAAGAAGTTGTCGCGATATCGCGACAGGAAATGTGTCACGATATCGCGACACAAGTGTAGCAAGGGAGTGAGCAAGGAGAAGCTGTCGTGATATCGTGATAGGAAATGTGTCATGATATCGCGACCCAAAATGAAGAACGGAGCCAGTAGGAAGAAGATGTCACGATTTTACGACATGTCACGATTTTGCAACCTAAGCAGGAAGGAGAAGGCTGCAAGCAAAGATGTCACGATTTCGTGACATGTCGTGGTTTTGCAACCCAAAAGCAGAAGGAGAGTACGAAAGGCAAAGATGTCACGATTTTGTGACATGTCATGGTTTCATGACCTGAGGAAGAAAGAGGAAGCCGAAAGCGAAGATGTCATGATTTCGTGACCCGAAGGCAAGATGAAGAGCAAAAGAGGAAGATGTCACGATTTCGCGACATGTCGTAGTTTCGTGACCCGCGAAGAGAGAGATGGCGCAGAGAAGAGAAGATGTCATGATTTTGTGACATGTCGCGGTTTCGTGACCTGCCAAGGAAAGAGAAAGCCAGGAAGAAGAAGTGTCATGATTTCGTGACAGTTCACGGTTTTGCGACCGGAAGGCGAGGAAGGAGCCAAGGAGGAAAGATGTCGGATTTCGTGACATGTCACATTTTTGTGACCGAGAGGGCAAGCGAAGAAGCCAAGGGAGGAAGATGTCGTGATTTCACGACATGTCGCATTTTCGTGACCAGAAGGCAGAGAAGAAGCCAAGGGAGGAAGATGTCACGATTTTACGACATGTCACATTTTCGCGACCAGGAGGCAAAGGAGCCAGCAGAGGAAAATGTCACGATTTCGTGACATGTCATATTTTCGCGACCCGAAGAAGCGAGAGGAAGCAGAGAGGAGATGTTACGATTTTGTGACATGTCACATTTTTGTGACCCGAAGGAGAGAAAGGAGGCGAGGAAGAAGAATGTTGCGATATCGCGACATGTCACGATATCGTGATCGAAAGAGAAAAGGATGCACAGGAGTATAGAAATGTCGTGATATCACGACATGTTAGGTTTTCACGACCTGAAAAGGAGAGAGAAGGCCAAGGAGCAAAAGTGTCGCGATATCGCGATAGGAAGAGAAGAAGAAGAGCAAGAGAGAGAAAATGTCGCAATATCGTGACATGCTACATTTTTGAGGGGACCACGACAGAGCAACAGTGACAACTCATGGAAGTCAAGCGACGGGTGCAGAGGCTATTATAGTGCAACTGGAGGAAGAAGACGACAGAAGTCAGGTAGCGATTGCAGAGGCCATTGTAGGACACGTGGCAGCATGGAACAACACGTGGCATCGAAAAGCAATGGAAGCGAGCGAAGTGACATGGGAAGACAAAAATGACCAGTCGAGGAATGGAAATGAAGGGTCGTGCACAGTAATCTGACAAAGGGCGACGATCAGACGAGGGTGACAGAGGTCGTGCGAAGTGAAAGCATGGAGCGGTTATGGTGATCTGCATTTTGTGTGAATGATTCAAAGGGTCGGGATCTCTATAAAAACCCTAGCATTATAATGGGTAAAGGGGGGGAAAATGCAGAAGCAGTTGTAGGAAAACTGCAGAAGCAGACTCGCGCAGTCGAGTTGCAGAGCCGAGGGTAGAGAGTCGGCTTAGGGTGTTGCGTTTTCCTTGCAAGGGGTAGACAGAGTAGGAAATTGCATAGAGTGAGAGAGAAAACTGAGCGGTGTGCCAGTTTCTGTGAACCAAACCGAGTGCTGGTGTTTGTAAAGACCGCGGGCTATTACTGTAGAGGTATTTCCAAATTAATGAAAGAAAAGAATTTGGAATTTTTGGGTTTGCAATTTTTTGTTCTGCGTCAAAAATACATAATGTCAATCTTAATGATGTTTCATGTTATGCTTCTTCAAGTGATACAAGAGATTTTGAGGTGACTTACGTTGAAGTAAATACCTATTCAAAATGTCTTGAAGAGCATGAATATTTTGGAGAAGAAATTCTATGGATTGGTAACAAGAAGTTGGAATCAAATGATCACCATCTTGTTTTGGAAAAGAAATATCTAGAATCATTACACAAAAAGGAGGATTTGGATGAACAAACTTATGTGAATATGATTTGGTCAGATGTACTTACAAAGGATTGGAGCAACTATATTGCATGGAATTCAAAAATTGATCCCATTATAGAAGCTCCTAAGTCATCACAAGTGGCTGAAAATGAATTTGAAAGAAATTCAACAAATGAAGTTGAAGACATAATAGAATTTCACCACTTGTTCTCCAAAGACACTTTGGATGATGTTCTCGAAAGTGATGACCAAGAGGATCCAAACCTTACCAATTGTGATAAAATTGAATCATGGGTTACAAATTTGGATTATGATAGCTTTACCAATTTGAATTTAAGAGATAACCCACTTTTGGAAATAATTGAACCATCTAAGGAAGGTGAAGATGAATTGGATGAGAAACATGTTGATGAATCAGAAGATGAAGAAGTACTTGAGCGTCACAACTTGAACTTTGAAGATGATTACTATGATTCATAGAAGAAATGGGAAGAATATTATCAATCTAAATCTTCTAATAAACTTGTTGTGTCAATTAATATGCAGGATAACTCAATTGCTTCCTCACATGAGGATACTATAAATCCTGTACAATTTGAGAAATTTTTGGAAAAGGAATTCGGATCTCATCAAATTTTGGAACATGATAAGGATTCTACAACCAGAAATCAAGAAAGAGAGTCATTTTCTTTAGATTCATTTGAAGGAAAAGAAATTTAAAATCTTGATCCACTTACTTGTGCTACAATGACTATGCCAGTTCAAAATGAGAAAATTACAAAACCTAAATCATTTGGGTTTGATATCATTGATGATCCAATTTAAAATCTCACGTTACCCAAAATAACCCAAGTGATTGATCATGGAAATGTGTTAGTTAACCCACCTCTAGATAGACAAGACTTATGGTTTGAAATGGATGGACATGTTTTCAATTGGGTACCTAAGTTTGGTGCCTTTGATAAAAAAAGTCATGGAGAAATAACAAGTGCTACATGATGATGAATGTCATGAGAGAAAAGAGGAATTTTCAAATCCTCTTCAAGTAAGGTTAAATTAAGACATGCCAAGGTAAAATCTCACCTTTTTGGTTTCACCATGCAAAATTCGAATGAGGGTTTGCCTAATGAATGGTTTGATTCAAATATTATTAATGTTATGGCTTTATTGAATGAAAATGAAAGCTTGTTTCTACACCATGAATCAAAGTGTGGAATGGACATCTTAAAGAATAGACATAAAAGAATTGAATATCAATCATTGTCTAATCAATTTGAAAACTTGAAACTCCAACATAGGATTATTAATGAAATTAAATAAAATTGGTATGGTGAGAGGGGCAAGTTGAAGTTTGTTTCTTTGTTTGGTTTTATCTTGTTTTTGTTGGATTCCTACAACACTTGGTATGCGTATCACGTCATATGTCTTTTAAGAAATTCTAATCAGGTTTGGGATCTGGGAAAATGATAATCCAAACTTTGCACCATCTTGTATTATATTGTACATTTGTATATACTGTTGGTTTTCGTGTTTTGTTTTTGGATTGGATCTCATTTTGGTTTTAAGTTTTATGTGTTGGTCCTTTGGAAACTTTTGGTTTGTCTTGAAAAAAAAAAAGTGAGATGTCAACTTATGTCCTTATGAATGTTGACTAAGACTAAGAGAATATGAAACATCGGAATTGTATTGCATAAAGCTCCATGAGTATCGCAAACACATTAAAGAATATCGTTTGGAACTTGTGATGCATGAAGTTGTCAGTTTACAAATTATGGCAAATTAGGTGGTATACTCCATCTGCAATTCAAAAAGAGCAATGCATTCATCCATATCTCATGTTACATTCCACATTGCATATACATTTCATCTCAGTTGCATCTACATTTCAAATACAATCATTGAAAAGATGTCAAATCCTCTTAGGGTTATTACATAACATATATTAAAAGGATCCTAAGGTTGGGATCTGATGCCCGAACTATCTTGAACCAAACACGTTCTACACATTAAATAAGATCTTGAGCAAAATGGTCAAAACCATACTTGGAAGAAAAGGTGAGGTGAAAGGAATATTTTGTGTCTGTCCTATCATACATCCTTAAGACAGTGGTTTTTACCACTCCCATAGTGCTTAAAGCTTAAAATCATAGTAGTAAGGATAGGGTTAAATCCCCATCAAACTTAGGTTGAGGATCCAATTCCCCAAAGCTCTGATTTGACCTTCATGGAGTAGTAAGGATAGGGTTAAATTCCCATCTTGCTTAGGTTGGGAATCCTATTCCCCAAAGCTCTGATTTCACGTACACTTGCACATGGGTTCAAGATGGTAGTGACACATAACCAACTTTGGGATCTAGTAAATTAATTCAGTATACACATATTTGGTCCTAAGAGGGTTTGACAGTCTTAATATGCTTGTTTATGGTACTAGAAAGTTTGAGCCTTTGCAAAGCAGGTTGTTATATCTCTAGCATCTTCACCATACATTAAATCCTATAGGAATCATTCATAACTTCTCATATGCACGAATCATAAGTGAAACAAATGATGGAATGTTGATCAATTTTAAATGATAAGGAATGAATCACACAGTACACATTGAGCTGACGCTGAATAATTCTAATGCTTCATATATTTCTCGTCTAGTTTCATTCTTTGGATATTTACTGATGCTCGTGTTTGAGTTTTGTAGGTTTTCAGGTTGGGTTCTCACCGAAATGCTCAGGAGCATTTCCCAATAGAGTCGCCATTTGTTGTGGCTGCTCCACAACATACCCCAAATTGGGGACCCACCTTTTTTATTTTTGGTATTTGGGTGTTTGCATGTTGGTTTCGAGCGTATAATGCTTGGTTTGTTTTGAATTTGCATTTATCATTAGTTTTTGTCAGTAGATTTTTCTTGTCGATGATATCTTATTGTCGACGACTTTTTCTTGTCGACGATATCTTATTATCGACAAATTTTTCTTGTCGACGACTTTTTCTTGTTGACGATGTTTCATTGTCGACGACTTTTTCTTGTTGACGATGTTTCATTGTCGACAACTTTTTCTTGTCGACGATATTTCATTGTCGATGATATTTTCTTTTCGACAATATTTTATTATCGACATTTCTTTTATTGTCATCTTATGGTTGACAATTTTTTTTTATCATTATTATTGTGTCGACAAGTTTTTCATCGATTTTGTGGTTAGTGTTTTCGTGGTTACTTTTTGGGTTTTCTTTCATTTGTGTATCTCGAAAATATACATTATTATTATTATATATTTTGTAAATAATAATAGTTAAAAAATGGTGTGGTAGTTTTGTGTTAAATTTCATATTAGTAATGATAACTCCCAATTTTAGGAGGTGTCATGGTTGGGATGATATTGCTTAACCGTGTACATGGTCATAAAGGTTTCTCACAATAACCAAACAAAAAAAAGCAATAAAATAATAATAAAATAAAATAATGACAGTAAAGGGCTTTTATGTTTACCTTTATTTATTAAACCTAATCGTGCTTCATATGTATTAAGGTTTATACAAGGTTTAATGAAAATTTAATACTTGGTTATATCATGTGCAGGAAGAGTTCGGCGGTGAGGCAGCGCGGCATCAACGACTCGAACTAACAATGTAAACGGTAATTACATGGCATAAGAAGGTATACCATGTGTTAAACGTCTATTGGATGGGCAGCAATATTGTTTATGACTCGACAGATAGCGACGGAAATTTGGGCAACAAGTAGTCTAATCACAGCATGCATAGCGAGTAATGACAATCCTACGCTGCAGGTTGAAGAATATTTGAACACCGAACGTAAATGTTGGATGTCCCATTGGACATACGATGACAGCAAATGTCACGGTGGCAAGTTTAAGGGCATCCAACGAAAGCATGATGTAGTAACGGGAGCTCACAGCAGGAGAGCGAACGATGGTCACCATGACCAAAGGAGAGCACCATGGCCAATGGAGACGAAAGTTTTGACGACCACTCGGAGGCTACGGTGAACGTCAATGCTTATTTGGGGATAGTTCAGATGTGGCAGCCAATGGTGACATGGCTCTAACAGGTCGACGGCATGGATAAGAATGATGAGGCTTCCAACTGTATAGTAAACGATGGTCGAAACATCGAAGATAGCGTACAACAATGGACCCAGTTATTTGAAAATGCACGTACAGTGAGAATGACGTACATAACAACGAATCACAGTAATTAGAGCATGATCGCAGGTGAACACACAGTGGCAGGCGAAGTGGTGAACGTGGCGCCGAGGTGCAATACAGTGGTCGAGAAGAACAAAGCTGAGACATGGACGGTGAGATTGCGTGAAGATTACGTGGCTACCAAGGCGGACAGAGTGGTCGAATGGGTTATTCGGATTGGGTGTGTCATGGATAGGCCTGAGATGAATTTTTTTTTGGACATACATTTGAAAGCAAACGAGGGAGGCTCAATACGTAGATATTTGCAGCGCGAAGGCCAGTAGACTATGGACATGAACGACTACCTCGTAGGACCCTGACATCTGGCATGGCAATGACATCCATGGATACACGGGTGATGTGGCCATATAATCCAAAAAGAGGATTATCTTGGTTTTATGAAAACATTATTATATATTTGGCCAATTGGGTGATAAAGCCATGTTACACCAAAAAAGAAACGCATGATGGTTACTTATAAAGTATTTTGTTGTTATGTACGAAACAAGTAAAACGGTCGTTGAAAGTCCAAGACAAGCGATGGAATACAATGAAACGGAAGAGTTTCGAAACCAAGGAGGCAGACGAAGAAATGAAGGGTTTGAAGTGAAAGCTTTAAAAACTAGAAAATTGGGGGCTGGAAATGGTTGCAAGCATAGTTGCAGATTTGAAGGCAAGAGTGCTATTCCGGACCTGTTTGGGTTCTTCCATTGGTTGGTTTGGGAAAACCAAAAATTTCTGTTATTGTAAAATGATAAATTTTTAACACAGAAAATTTCATAAAGTTGCATCTTATGAGCAAGAAATGAGTCATTTTCTGCATGCAAGATTAAATATTTATTATTTTTCCCTTTTCGGATTTTAGGCTTGTAAATGGAGTTTATGCAAGTTTCTTGGTTGCTTCATGCGAATGTTTAAATCTGAAAACCTCATTTAAAACCCTAGAAGCCAACACTTAGCTTATCCGGATTGTGCTTGTTTTGCAAGTCCAATAGGTTAGGTTGCATGAATGAAAACCTCACATCTTCGGTTTTGCCAGAATAGGATAGCATCAAATTGAATATATCATGTGTTTCATTTTCTGCATTTCATTTTCATTTTTCTGCATTTTATTTTTCCAATTTTTTTTTTTTTAATTTTCAGGAATTAAAATAAACATTAAAAAAATTTCCAAATCCAAAAACAATTTAACCATTGCATAGGTTATATTTCATACTTCCAATACGCACTTTGAAATTTTATTTTCGGAGTTGTTTAGTATTTTTAAAAATTCATTGAAGTTGTTGTTTTATTACAGATTTTGAAAATTCCGAAAATAGAAAATTTCTATTTTTGGACCGAATTTCATTTTTTCAGTTTCATGTTTCATTCATGAGCCTATGATGACATTCCCTTCATAAAAATTCCAATTTCATTGAAGGAGTTATGTTTTATGGCATTTTACAAATTTCCATTTCGGAGCCTAAAATTGCCCTCTCTTTATAAAATTTCTGATTTTACAAAAGAGGGGTAATTTGAGCATCACATTGAAGGTCATTGATTCAAAGCACTTAATTGTTCATCTTTATGAAAATTTGATTTCATTTAAGAGGGATAAGTTGAGGTGACACTTAAAGCCCTTACTTTAAGGCCATAAATTATTGCTTCTTTGTGAAAACCAATTTCACCAAAGAAGGATAGTTTATATTTCACATTAAAAGCTATCTTCATCTTCATGATAATGAGTCGTATTTGGACTTAATAAAGAAGATAAAATATACCTTAAAATCCTCAAGATAAAAGGAATTAAGGCACTACATTGTGGTCATATGAAGGCCAACTCATATTTGCTCTATTTTGGTTCAATGAACAATCACTAAAGTTTCATGGTGAAATAAACCAACATTGCCCCTTGTTTACAGTTACTTGCAATCACTAAGGTGTTCCAAGCATTTAAATTGAATATCTTTATTTGAGATTACCAATACACATATGCAAATGCTAATATAGCGAAGACCTTGGAGAAGTTGTTTGTTTAACTTCTTTGCAAGAGGGGATTTAGAACCCAAATCCTAAGGGAGATTGTACTTTCATAATTGGGTGAAAATACCACTCAATATTTTGGCGCTAGAAGGAAGGCCTGAATTGGTTTATTTCAGTGTGATTTAAATTCTACAGGGATTTAAATTTTGAATATTTCATGCCCTATTGATTATTATCTTTAGACCTCTTTTAACAATACAACCTTGTAGTGTTAAAAGGAGGACATGAATTGCTATGCATTGTTCTAACGCTTTTGATTGTTCATACATGAATAATGTGTTTTGATTTGATTTTGAAAAAATTCTGGTCTTGACTAACAAGGTTGTCTCCATGCAATTACTTTCATTTAATTTTAATGGATACATCTCTTGGTTCATGCTAACATGATTATTCATACATTACATGTTTGATATTTGCTAGTCATTTCATGCTTATTTGTAAGGAATTATTTTGTCTAAAATGTATTTGTTGTCGGTATTATGCTCTTCACTTGCGTGTAATGCGATCTTGTGAATCCGAAAGCCTACAACACTAGGAGTATGCTCTTCACTTTCGCATATGCGATCTGGTGAATCAGAAACTGATTTATATTTTTAGAATATTGCTTTGTCATGGTTCCTTCTTTTATTCATGACTAACAAATTGGTTTTGAAGTTATTCTTTGAGTTTCATTCATGGCTACAACTGCAGGAACGTGGTATGGGATACATGTTAATCCTTTGAACATTAGTGGAGATTCTCATGATTTACCCAAGAACGTAGAAAAAAGTTTACCCAAATTTAGACACAATGGTCCAACATTATCCGAGGAACATATTCAAGCCTATGTGGATATCCTAGTTAGATGGAATGTCAAACATGAGGATGTGGCATGTAGAATATTTCTTGGAACCCTAGATGATGTGGCATATGATTGGTACATCAATTTACCCACTGGTTCTATTACATCTTGGACTCAATTGAAAGATGAGTTTATCAATCAATTTAGGTTGCTCATTGATCCTCTCACGATATATCAACAATTTACTTCTTGCAAAAGAGAACCTAATGAGCCGGTGAGAAGTTTCAACTTGAGGTTCGAAAGCTTTATGCGAAATTGATTTCTCCCTATACTATTGAGGAAAGTGGTGCTCTTCAAATATACTTTCGAGCATTGGATCCATTGTTTGCCATATTTGTTAGGATAAATCTCTTGGTTACTGATCTTGCATCGGCCTACACAGAAGCTATGATTGTAGATCAACAATTGAGGCCACAAGGTTATGGAATGGAGCAATCAACTATGGTAGGACAACTAGGGGCTTGCAATCAAACCTCGATGGTAAATCAAGTGTGGGCACAACAAAATTTGATATCAAATGTTTTTCCCTACAATCAATTTAATCCTACCATACCAACTTATGCTCCCACATATGCTTATACAAGTACTTCCATCCATCCAATTATGCCTCAATTAGAGAATCATGTGGTCACTCATGGAACCATTACAACAAATGTTCAAGCTTTGTCCATGGATATCAATCCAACTAATCCTACTACTTCTACCACTCAACCCAAAGAGTTCGTATTGAAAGTAAAAGAGCAAAATAAAGTGGTTAAGAAGGTATGTAGGCATGTTCCACCACAAAAACGAGCACGTCAAGGTATGCATCCAAATCATCCTAGGAAGAAAATTGATGCAGGAGCATCCAGCAGAACCTGATGCAGAAGCATCCAGTGGCAGGAGGGCCACTTTAGAAAAATTGCCTAAGGAGGAAAAACGTCGCGATTTCACAATGTGTTGCGAAATCGCGACTGAAAAAAGCAAAGGGGGCGAGGAGAAAAACCTGTTGTGATATCACAACAAAAAAAGTGTCACGATATCGCAACAAGACGAGGAGAGAGGAGCCGATGGTGAAAGCTGTCGTGATATCGTGACAGAAGATGTGTCGCGATATCACGACAAAAATGGAGAAAGAAGTTAGCAAGAAGAAGCTGTCGTGATATTGCGACAAGAAATGTGTCACGATATTGTGACACAAGTGCAGCAAGGGGGTGAGCGAGGAGAAGTTGTCGCGATATCACGACCCAAAATGGAGAACGGAGCCAGCAAGAAGAAGATGTCACGATTTCACAACATGTCACGATTTCGTGACCCAAGTAGGAAGGAGAAGGCTGTAAGAGAAGATGTCGTGATTTCATGACATGTTGCGATTTCATGACCCACAAGAAGAAGGATAGTACGGAAGGCAAAGATGTCACAATTTCATGACATATCGCGGTTTCGCGACCTAAGGAAGAAAGAGGAAGCTGAAAGCGAAGATGTCACGATTTCGTGACCCGAAGGCAAGATGAAGAGCGAAAGAGGAAGATGTCGTGATTTTGTGACATGTCGTAGTTTTGCGACCCATAGAAGAGAGAGATGGCATAGAGGAGAACATGTCACGATTTCGCGACATGTCACGATTTCGCGACCCACCAAGGAAAGAGAAAGCCAAGAAGAAGAAGTGTCACGATTTTGCGATAGGTCGTAATTTCATGACTAGAAGGCGAGGAAGGAGCCAAAGAGGAAAGATGTGATTTCATGACATGTCGCATTTTCGTGACCAGAGGACAAGCAAAGAAGCCAAGGGAGGAAGATGTCACGATTTCGTGACATGTCGCATTTTCACGACCAGAAGGCGAAGAAGAAGCCAAGGGAGGAAGATGTCACAATTTCGTGACATGTCGCATTTTCGCGACCAGAAGGCAAAGAAGGAGCCAGCGAAGGAAAATATCATGATTTCATGACATGTTGCATTTTTCGCGACTCGAAGAAGCAAGAGGAAGCAGAGAGGAGAAGATGTCGCGATTTCATGACATGTCACATTTTTGCGACCCGAAAGAGAGAAAGGAGGCGAGGAAGAAGAATGTCGCGATATCGTGACATGTCGCGATATCATGATCGAAAGAGAAAAGGATGCGCAGGAGAGTAGAAATGTTGTGATATCATGACATGTCGAGTTTTTACGACCCGAAGAGGAGAGAGAAGGCCAAGGAGTAGAAGTATCATGATATCACGACAAGAAGAGAAGAAGAAGAGCAAGGGAGAGAAAATGTCACGATATCATGACATGCTGCATTTTTGAGGGGACCGCGACAGAGCGATAGTGACAGCTCATGGAAGTTAGGTAGCAGGTGCAGAGGCTGTTATAGTGTAGTTGGAGGAAGAAGATGACAAAAGTCAGGCAGCGATTGCAGAGGCCATTGTAGAAGGACACGTGGTAGCATGGAACAACACGTGGCATCGAAGTGTAGTGGAAGTGAGTGAAGCGGTGTGGGAAGACAAAAATGACCAGTCGAGAAATGGAAACGAAGGGTCATGCACGATGTCCGATAGAGGGTGACGATCGGACGAGGGTGACGAGAGGTCGTGCGGAGTGGAAGCATGGAGCGGTTATGGTGATCCGCATTTTGTGTGAATGATTCGAGAGGGTCGGGACCTCTATAAAAACTCTAGCATTATAATGGGTAAAGGGTTGGAAAAATGCAAAAGCAGTTGTAGGAAAACTATAGAAGTAGACTCGCACAATCGAGTTGCAGAGTCGAGGGTAGAGAGCCGGCTTAGGGTGTTGCGTGTTTTCCTTCCAAGGGGTAGGCGAGATTAGGAAATTGCATAGAGTGAGAGAGAAAACTGAGCGGTGTGCCAGTTTCTGTGAACCAAGCCAAGCACTGGTGTTTGTAAAGCCTACGGGCTGTTACTGTAGAGGTATTTCCGAATTAATGAAAGAAAAGAATTTGGAATTTTTGGGTTTGTAATTTTTTGTTCTACGTCAAGTGGTATCAGAGCTAGTGTTTCTGTGGTAGGGTTCTAAGAGAGAAGAGAGATTTTAGGATCCCTGAGCGTGTTAGCAAAGCACTGAAATTGAGGTAGCTACACCAAGATCGGTTGAGCTTTGTGAGAAAAGCAA
Source organism: Wollemia nobilis (assembly GCA_028583015.1). Taxonomy (NCBI): domain Eukaryota; kingdom Viridiplantae; phylum Streptophyta; class Pinopsida; order Araucariales; family Araucariaceae; genus Wollemia; species Wollemia nobilis. Next base: position 4,588,127 of record JAQPPZ010016858.1, on the reverse strand, counting down.
AGAAAAATGCATCCACGAAGAAGCCATGGCAGTAAGAGCGATATGATGACAGTGGAAGAGTTTGAAGCTTTGTAGAGGCAAGTGCAGGCGATGCAAGAGGAGTTGCTCAAAAGATATTTGTAGAGGCAAGTGAAAGCCCTGCAAAGGGAGCTGTGCAGACAGCATGAGGGTAAACAAGAACGAGGCCAGGGAGAGAGAACTGGTGGAAGAAATGATGGAGTGCTTCAAAAGTTAAAGCCATTGAAGGCTGCAGATGGAGTTCATCAGAAGATGAAGCCATTAAAGGCTACAAACAAAGAGGTGTGCAGTAGTGCCAGGGTCTGCCTGGAAGAAGACAGAAATTTAATTGGCCAAGAGAAGGAGTATAAGCAGGCTACAGATGAGGAAGTGTGCAGCAGAGGGAGAATCTATCTAGAGGAAATCGGAAGTTGTTTGGGCCGGGAGAAGGGGTTGGAACAGTGCAGAGGCGAGATGAATGTCCGGAGGTGCTTGCGAAGGCGATAACCGGATAGTGCGAAGTGAAGATCACTTCTCCATCAACCTCGGGTGTACGATGCGAGGAGCATATAGCGGCACTCGATGTAGAAGCATCCAGTGGCAGGAGGGCCACTTCAAAAAAATTTCCTAAGGAAGAAAACCATCACGATTTTACGACGTGTCATGAAATCACGATAGAAAAAGGCAAAGGGGGTGAGGAGAAAAACCTATCACGATATCGCAATAGAAAAAGTGTCACGATATCGCGACACGACGAGGAGAGAGGAGTCGACAGTGAAAGCTGTCGCGATATCGCAACATGACGAGGAGAGAGGAGTCGACGGTGAAAGCTGTCGCGATATCGCGACAGAAGATGTGTCGCGATATCGTGACGAAAATAGAGAAAGAAGTCAGCAAGAAGAAGTTGTCGCGATATCGCGACAGGAAATGTGTCACGATATCGCGACACAAGTGTAGCAAGGGAGTGAGCAAGGAGAAGCTGTCGTGATATCGTGATAGGAAATGTGTCATGATATCGCGACCCAAAATGAAGAACGGAGCCAGTAGGAAGAAGATGTCACGATTTTACGACATGTCACGATTTTGCAACCTAAGCAGGAAGGAGAAGGCTGCAAGCAAAGATGTCACGATTTTGTGACATGTCGTGGTTTTGCAACCCAAAAGCAGAAGGAGAGTACGAAAGGCAAAGATGTCACGATTTTGTGACATGTCATGGTTTCATGACCTGAGGAAGAAAGAGGAAGCCGAAAGCGAAGATGTCATGATTTCGTGACCCGAAGGCAAGATGAAGAGCAAAAGAGGAAGATGTCACGATTTCGCGACATGTCGTAGTTTCGTGACCCGCAGAAGAGAGAGATGGCAGAGAAGAGAAGATGTCATGATTTTGTGACATGTCGCAGTTTCGTGACCTGCCAAAGAAATAGAAAGCCAGGAAGAAGAAGTGTCATGATTTCGTGACAGTTCACAGTTTTGCGACCAGAAGGCGAGGAAGGAGCCAAGGAGGAAAGATGTGATTTCGTGACATGTCACATTTTTGTGACCAGAGGGCAAGTGAAGAAGCCAAGGGAGGAAGATGTCGTGATTTCACGACATGTCGCATTTTCGTGACCAGAAGGCAGAGAAGAAGCCAAGGGAGGAAGATGTCACGATTTTACGACATGTCACATTTTCGCGACCAGGAGGCAAAGGAGCCAGCAGAGGAAAATGTCACGATTTCGTGACATGTCATATTTTCGCGACCCGAAGAAACGAGAGGAAGCAGAGAGGAGATGTTACGATTTTGTGACATGTCACATTTTTGTGACCCGAAGGAGAGAAAGGAGGCGAGGAAGAAGAATGTTGCGATATCGCGACATGTCACGATATCGTGATCGAAAGAGAAAAGGATGCACAGGAGTATAGAAATGTCGTGATATCACGACATGTTAGGTTTTCACGACCTGAAAAGGAGAGAGAAGGCCAAGGAGCAAAAGTGTCGCGATATCGCGATAGGAAGAGAAGAAGAAGAGCAAGAGAGAGAAAATGTCGCAATATCGTGACATGCTACATTTTTGAGGGGACCACGACAGAGCAACAGTGACAACTCATGGAAGTCAAGCGACGGGTGCAGAGGCTGTTATAGTGCAACTGGAGGAAGAAGACGACAGAAGTCAGGTAGCGATTGCAGAGGCCATTGTAGGACACGTGGCAGCATGGAACAACACGTGGCATCGAAAAGCAATGGAAGCGAGCGAAGTGACATGGGAAGACAAAAATGACCGGTCGAGGAATGGAAATGAAGGGTCGTGCACGATGATCGACAAAGGGCGACGATCGGACGAGGGTGACGAGAGGCCGTGCGAAGTGGAAGCATGGAGCGGTTATGGTGATCTGCATTTTGTGTGAATGATTCAGAGGGTCGGGACCTCTATAAAAACCCTAGCATTATAATGGGTAAAGGGGGGGAAAATGCGAAGCGAGTTGTAGGAAAAGCTGCGACGGACTCGCGCGATCGAGTTGCGAGCCGAGGGTAGAGAGTCGGCTTAGGGTGTTGCATGTTTTCCTTCCAAGGGGTAGACGAGTAGGAAATTGCATAGAGTGAGAGAGAAAGTGAGCGGTGTGCCAGTTTACGTGAACCAAACCGAGTGCTGGTGTTTGTAAAGACCGCGGGCTATTACTGTAGAGGTATTTCCAAATTAATGAAAGAAAAGAATTTGGAATTTTTGGGTTTGCAATTTTTTGTTCTGCGTCAAAAATACATAATGTCAATCTTAATGATGTTTCATGTTATGCTTCTTCAAGTGATACAAGAGATTTTGAGGTGACTTACGTTGAAGTAAATACCTATTCAAAATGTCTTGAAGAGCATGAATATTTTGGAGAAGAAATTCTATGGATTGGTAACAAGAAGTTGGAATCAAATGATCACCATCTTGTTTTGGAAAAGAAATATCTAGAATCATTACACAAAAAGGAGGATTTGGATGAACAAACTTATGTGAATATGATTTGGTCAGATGTACTTACAAAGGATTGGAGCAACTATATTGCATGGAATTCAAAAATTGATCCCATTATAGAAGCTCCTAAGTCATCACAAGTGGCTGAAAATGAATTTGAAAGAAATTCAACAAATGAAGTTGAAGACATAATAGAATTTCACCACTTGTTCTCCAAAGACACTTTGGATGATGTTCTCGAAAGTGATGACCAAGAGGATCCAAACCTTACCAATTGTGATAAAATTGAATCATGGGTTACAAATTTGGATTATGATAGCTTTACCAATTTGAATTTAAGAGATAACCCACTTTTGGAAATAATTGAACCATCTAAGGAAGGTGAAGATGAATTGGATGAGAAACATGTTGATGAATCAGAAGATGAAGAAGTACTTGAGCGTCACAACTTGAACTTTGAAGATGATTACTATGATTCATAGAAGAAATGGGAAGAATATTATCAATCTAAATCTTCTAATAAACTTGTTGTGTCAATTAATATGCAGGATAACTCAATTGCTTCCTCACATGAGGATACTATAAATCCTGTACAATTTGAGAAATTTTTGGAAAAGGAATTCGGATCTCATCAAATTTTGGAACATGATAAGGATTCTACAACCAGAAATCAAGAAAGAGAGTCATTTTCTTTAGATTCATTTGAAGGAAAAGAAATTTAAAATCTTGATCCACTTAATTGTGCTACAATGACTATGCCAGTTCAAAATGAGAAAATTACAAAACCTAAATCATTTGGGTTTGATATCATTGATGATCCAATTTAAAATCTCACGTTACCCAAAATAACCCAAGTGATTGATCATGGAAATGTGTTAGTTAACCCACCTCTAGATAGACAAGACTTATGGTTTGAAATGGATGGACATGTTTTCAATTGGGTACCTAAGTTTGGTGCCTTTGATAAAAAAAGTCATGGAGAAATAACAAGTGCTACATGATGATGAATGTCATGAGAGAAAAGAGGAATTTTCAAATCCTCTTCAAGTAAGGTTAAATTAAGACATGCCAAGGTAAAATCTCACCTTTTTGGTTTCACCATGCAAAATTCGAATGAGGGTTTGCCTAATGAATGGTTTGATTCAAATATTATTAATGTTATGGCTTTATTGAATGAAAATGAAAGCTTGTTTCTACACCATGAATCAAAGTGTGGAATGGACATCTTAAAGAATAGACATAAAAGAATTGAATATCAATCATTGTCTAATCAATTTGAAAACTTGAAACTCCAACATAGGATTATTAATGAAATTAAATAAAATTGGTATGGTGAGAGGGGCAAGTTGAAGTTTGTTTCTTTGTTTGGTTTTATCTTGTTTTTGTTGGATTCCTACAACACTTGGTATGCGTATCACGTCATATGTCTTTTAAGAAATTCTAATCAGGTTTGGGATCTGGGAAAATGATAATCCAAACTTTGCACCATCTTGTATTATATTGTACATTTGTATATACTGTTGGTTTTCGTGTTTTGTTTTTGGATTGGATCTCATTTTGGTTTTAAGTTTTATGTGTTGGTCCTTTGGAAACTTTTGGTTTGTCTTGAAAAAAAAAAGTGAGATGTCAACTTATGTCCTTATGAATGTTGACTAAGACTAAGAGAATATGAAACATCGGAATTGTATTGCATAAAGCTCCATGAGTATCGCAAACACATTAAAGAATATCGTTTGGAACTTGTGATGCATGAAGTTGTCAGTTTTACAAATTATGGCAAATTAGGTGGTATACTCCATCTGCAATTCAAAAAGAGCAATGCATTCATCCATATCTCATGTTACATTCCACATTGCATATACATTTCATCTCAGTTGCATCTACATTTCAAATACAATCATTGAAAAGATGTCAAATCCTCTTAGGGTTATTACATAACATATATTAAAAGGATCCTAAGGTTGGGATCTGATGCCCGAACTATCTTGAACCAAACACGTTCTACACATTAAATAAGATCTTGAGCAAAATGGTCAAAACCATACTTGGAAGAAAAGGTGAGGTGAAAGGAATATTTTGTGTCTGTCCTATCATACATCCTTAAGACAGTGGTTTTTACCACTCCCATAGTGCTTAAAGCTTAAAATCATAGTAGTAAGGATAGGGTTAAATCCCCATCAAACTTAGGTTGAGGATCCAATTCCCCAAAGCTCTGATTTGACCTTCATGGAGTAGTAAGGATAGGGTTAAATTCCCATCTTGCTTAGGTTGGGAATCCTATTCCCCAAAGCTACGATTTCACGTACACTTGCACATGGGTTCAAGATGGTAGTGACACATAACCAACTTTGGGATCTAGTAAATTAATTCAGTATACACATATTTGGTCCTAAGAGGGTTTGACAGTCTTAATATGCTTGTTTATGGTACTAGAAAGTTTGAGCCTTTGCAAAGCAGGTTGTTATATCTCTAGCATCTTCACCATACATTAAATCCTATAGGAATCATTCATAACTTCTCATATGCACGAATCATAAGTGAAACAAATGATGGAATGTTGATCAATTTTAAATGATAAGGAATGAATCACACAGTACACATTGAGCTGACGCTGAATAATTCTAATGCTTCATATATTTCTCGTCTAGTTTCATTCTTTGGATATTTACTGATGCTCGTGTTTGAGTTTTGTAGGTTTTCAGGTTGGGTTCTCACCGAAATGCTCAGGAGCATTTCCCAATAGAGTCGCCATTTGTTGTGGCTGCTCCACAACATACCCCAAATTGGGGACCCACCTTTTTTATTTTTGGTATTTGGGTGTTTGCATGTTGGTTTCGAGCGTATAATGCTTGGTTTGTTTTGAATTTGCATTTATCATTAGTTTTTGTCAGTAGATTTTTCTTGTCGATGATATCTTATTGTCGACGACTTTTTCTTGTCGACGATATCTTATTATCGACAAATTTTTCTTGTCGACGACTTTTTCTTGTTGACGATGTTTCATTGTCGACGACTTTTTCTTGTTGACGATGTTTCATTGTCGACAACTTTTTCTTGTCGACGATATTTCATTGTCGATGATATTTTCTTTTCGACAATATTTTATTATCGACATTTCTTTTATTGTCATCTTATGGTTAACAATTTTTTTTTTATCATTATTATTGTGTCAGCAAGTTTTTCATCGATTTTGTGGTTAGTGTTTTCGTGGTTACTTTTTGGGTTTTCTTTCATTTGTGTATCTCGAAAATATACATTATTATTATTATATATTTTGTAAATAATAATAGTTAAAAAATGGTGTGGTAGTTTTGTGTTAAATTTCATATTAGTAATGATAACTCCCAATTTTAGGAGGTGTCATGGTTGGGATGATATTGCTTAACCGTGTACATGGTCATAAAGGTTTCTCACAATAACCAAACAAAAAAAAGCAATAAAATAATAATAAAATAAAATAATGACAGTAAAGGGCTTTTATGTTTACCTTTATTTATTAAACCTAATCGTGCTTCATATGTATTAAGGTTTATACAAGGTTTAATGAAAATTTAATACTTGGTTATATCATGTGCAGGAAGAGTTCGGCGGTGAGGCAGCGCGGCATCAACGACTCGAACTAACAATGTAAACGGTAATTACATGGCATAAGAAGGTATACCATGTGTTAAACGTCTATTGGATGGGCAGCAATATTGTTTATGACTCGACAGATAGCGACGGAAATTTGGGCAACAAGTAGTCTAATCACAGCATGCATAGCGAGTAATGACAATCCTACGCTGCAGGTTGAAGAATATTTGAACACCGAACGTAAATGTTGGATGTCCCATTGGACATACGATGACAGCAAATGTCACGGTGGCAAGTTTAAGGGCATCCAACGAAAGCATGATGTAGTAACGGGAGCTCACAGCAGGAGAGCGAACGATGGTCACCATGACCAAAGGAGAGCACCATGGCCAATGGAGACGAAAGTTTTGACGACCACTCGGAGGCTACGGTGAACGTCAATGCTTATTTGGGGATAGTTCAGATGTGGCAGCCAATGGTGACATGGCTCTAACAGGTCGACGGCATGGATAAGAATGATGAGGCTTCCAACTGTATAGTAAACGATGGTCGAAACATCGAAGATAGCGTACAACAATGGACCCAGTTATTTGAAAATGCACGTACAGTGAGAATGACGTACATAACAACGAATCACAGTAATTAGAGCATGATCGCAGGTGAACACACAGTGGCAGGCGAAGTGGTGAACGTGGCGCCGAGGTGCAATACAGTGGTCGAGAAGAACAAAGCTGAGACATGGACGGTGAGATTGCGTGAAGATTACGTGGCTACCAAGGCGGACAGAGTGGTCGAATGGGTTATTCGGATTGGGTGTGTCATGGATAGGCCTGAGATGAATTTTTTTTTGGACATACATTTGAAAGCAAACGAGGGAGGCTCAATACGTAGATATTTGCAGCGCGAAGGCCAGTAGACTATGGACATGAACGACTACCTCGTAGGACCCTGACATCTGGCATGGCAATGACATCCATGGATACACGGGTGATGTGGCCATATAATCCAAAAAGAGGATTATCTTGGTTTTATGAAAACATTATTATATATTTGGCCAATTGGGTGATAAAGCCATGTTACACCAAAAAAGAAACGCATGATGGTTACTTATAAAGTATTTTGTTGTTATGTACGAAACAAGTAAAACGGTCGTTGAAAGTCCAAGACAAGCGATGGAATACAATGAAACGGAAGAGTTTCGAAACCAAGGAGGCAGACGAAGAAATGAAGGGTTTGAAGTGAAAGCTTTAAAAACTAGAAAATTGGGGGCTGGAAATGGTTGCAAGCATAGTTGCAGATTTGAAGGCAAGAGTGCTATTCTGGACCTGTTTGGGTTCTTCCATTGACTGGTTTGGGAAAACCAAAAATTTCTGTTATTGTAAAATGATAAATTTTTAACACAGAAAATTTCATAAAGTTGCATCTTATGAGCAAGAAATGAGTCATTTTCTGCATGCAAGATTAAATATTTATTATTTTTCCCTTTTCAGATTTTAGGCTTGTAAATGGAGTTTATGCAAGTTTCTTGGTTGCTTCATGCGAATGTTTAAATCTGAAAACCTCATTTAAAACCCTAGAAGCCAACACTTAGCTTATCCGGATTGTGCTTGTTTTGCAAGTCCAATAGGTTAGGTTGCATGAATGAAAACCTCACATCTTCGGTTTTGCCAGAATATGATAGCATCAAACTGAATATATCATGTGTTTCATTTTCTGCATTTCATTTTCATTTTTCTGCATTTTATTTTTCCAATTTTTTTTTTTTTTATTTTCAGGCATTAAAATAAACATTAAAAAAATTTCCAAATCCAAAAACAATTTAACCATTGCATAGGTTATATTTCATACTTCTAATACGCACTTTGAAATTTTATTTTCGGAGTTGTTTAGTATTTTTAAAAATTCATTGAAGTTGTTTTATTACAGATTTTGAAAATTCCGAAAATAGAAAATTTTCATTTTTGGACCGAATTTCATTTTTTCAGTTTCATGTTTCATTCATGAGCCTATGATGACATTCCCTTCATGAAAATTCCAATTTCATTGAAGGAGTTATGTTTTATGGCATTTTACAAATTTCCATTTTGGAGCCTAAAATTGCCCTCTCTTTATAAAAATTTTGATTTTACGAAAGAGGGGTAATTTGAGCATCACATTGAAGGTCATTGATTCAAAGCACTTAATTGTTCATATTTATGAAAATTTGATTTCATTTAAGAGGGATAAGTTGAGGTGACACTTAAAGCCCTTACTGTAAGGCCATAAATTATTGCTTCTTTGTGAAAACCAATTTCACCAAAGAAGGATAGTTTATCTATCACATTGAAAGCTATCTTCATCTTCATGATAAGGAGCCATATTTGGACTTAATAAAGAAGATAAAATCTACCTTAAAATCCTCAAGATAAAAGGAATTAATGCACTACATCGTGGTCATATGAGGGCCAACTCATATTTGCTCTATTTTGGTTCAATGAACAATCACTAAAGTTTTATGGTGAAATAAACCAACATTGCCCCTTGTTTACAGTTACTTGCAATCACTAAGGTGTTCCAAGAATTTAAATTGAATATATTTATTTGAGATTACTAATACACATATGCAAATGCTAATATAGCGGAGACCTTGGAGAAGTTGTTTGTTTAACTTCTTTGCAAGAGGGGATTTGGAACCCAAATCCTAAGGGAGAGTGTATTTTCATAATTGGGTGAAAATACCACTCAACAAGTCTTTTAAAACACGAGCCTTAATTCGCATGCACTCCAAACGAATTAGCAAGGATAAAATTAATTAATGCCTTTTATGGCATTATATATAATTCCTTTGTCTTCCATGCAATCACATCAGTGCATCAATTTAATTCGACGTTGGCTTGGTTGATTAATTTATAATATATTTAAATTTAAATTTAAATATTATAAATTAAATTAGACCAACCTTAGGTTTTATTTTAATTAAACCTTGGAGCCTTGTCTTAATGCACAACCTTGGTGCAATGAATATTATTTATAAAATTTAAATTACTTGTGAATTTAAATAATTTTTAAATAATTATTAAACCTCCTTTTTAACCTTGGCAATAACCCATCTTGAGATTTTATGAACAAATCTCTTAACATGTGCTCCCAATAATATTAAAATATTATGGAGCCTTTTTCCTTTCACTTTTACACTGTTGAAGTTTTTTCTTGGATGATAGTGACAACCTTGGACGACTTTATTTATTTCCGAATTACTTGATATGAGTGATAACTCTATCAGGTGATATCAATGACAATTTTGACTTAGAGGACTCAAAATGTCCAACATGTTAGAACATGCATGGAGTCATCCATCACCTTATATGACTTTGAAATAAAGTCAATGACCTCAGAATCCGTAGATCCTCCATTGCATATTATGGCTCTGATAGACAAAAATCCATTTAAGAGAGTCCTAATTGATACTAACTCATCCATCAACATTATAACTATTGATGCCCTTAGACACCTCAACCTTCTGCCTTCCCATATTTCCAAATCCTCATTCACCCTCAAAGAATTTAATGATGCTTTGTGTACCAAAATTGGTACTATTGTTTTACCCATTGAAGTAGGGGTCAGAACATTGCATACTATGTTCCATATATTGGAAGGGGCCATGGCATACAATGTACTCCTTGGTAGACCTTGGATGAGGGAGATGAAAAGTGTTCCATCAATTCTGCACCAATGCTTGAAATGTGTTCATGATGGTCAAGTCCATTGCATCCCCGTAGATGTAGAACCTTTCAAGTATTGTAATTTCATTTCAAACCCCTATGAATCCATGTTCCATTCCACCCACCTATTCTTATCCCCATCATATTCAAATCCATCCACCTCTTCTTCCAAAGCTCCTATTTTTTAGGAGTTACCCATTACCAAACCCCCTCAATCATCAATTTCTTCGTGTACATGTGGTCAAGGTCAACCCACTTTCGCCACACCATCCACCTCAACCACTCCTTCTACAACCATTTCTTCTTCATCATCATTGTCTCATCCACCTTCTTCTAATTCCAATCCATCACCCAATATTCCTCCATCACCCAATGTTTCACAAGTCAAACTTTTGGATTGTGAAATATTCAACTCCCCACCACATTCCACGACCCCTCTCATTCCTAAGCCATTCATTTCCACATCATCCACAACCTCATACCAAGTCGAGGTCCACATCACTAGTCCTGGTATTGGTGAATATATGGTCCAATATGTTACCATTACCCCACTTGCCATGCCTATATCCAAGGATTTCGATCACCCACGTGACCCTCCTTTAATAATAGGTTTTGTAAACGATATGAGCTCTGCTCCTAATAGTATTAACTTTTCTATGGAGGGATTGATTCCTCAATTGAGGAAAATCCATCCAAAGAACCAAAAGAGCCAAGATGTGCCAAAAATACAAAATATGACAGGATTTCCATCTCATTACTTCCACATAGTCAATTGGCAAGGTCAAGGTCTAGGTTCCCATGAACAAGGGATACATGATAATTGATTTCCCATATCGAGGAGAACATGATCGGTCAAGATTGGGATATACCCCACTTTCCTCAACCACTTCCCTTGAGCAAGCCTTCCAAAATCTTAGCCTCAATGAAGAAGACAAAGCATCCTTTCCATTACCCTCAACCACTTCTCTTGAACAAGCCCTTCAAGAGCTTAGATTCAATGAAGAAGAAGACCCACTAAATTTTTCCTACCCACTTCTAGATTATAATGATGAAAGTTATGAAGAGTATGAACATATGTCCAACGCTTTTGATGATTCTGAAGATGATTCTCTGCCCATTGTTCCCCTTACCCAATAGGATGATTTTTACCTCAGACTATTTTCAAACCATCAGCCCATATTTCACTTGCTTCTTCTACAAGAACAAGCTGACCCACTTGGTGAACCACCCCCATCTGAGTTCCATTGAGCCATTCCACCAAGAAAAAATTTGTAACATATGTAAATAAACAAAAATTCAAAAAAAAAATCAAAACATTCAAAACAAAACAAAAACAAAATATTTCTTTGCATGATGATGATGCAAGCCGAATCCTAATAGGGGGGCTTGGTTCCTAGGTAGGAGAAGCTTATTTCTCAAGCGGTGGGTAGTGAATTTCAATCCTAATACCTATAGTATCAACTTTACATAGATTTGGGTTCACATCCTAGATTTGCCTTTCCACCTATGGCATGAGGATGTCCTGAGAGCTATTGCAAGAACTGTTGGTGAACTAGTGGCTATCGATTCTACAACCAAAGTGTTCTCTAGAATGGTCCACACCCGCATATTCATGAATGCCAATCTCCATAACGATCTACCCATGTTTGTAAACCTAATTTTGGGACCCTTCAGATGGTGACAACCTCTAGAATATGAAAACAAGCCAATATTTTGTGTCCAGTGCCACATGCAAGGCCACCTCAAAAATTAGTGCCCTCTTCTTAGAGCCAAACCTTCAAATAAAATCGAGGATGGTGACCCTTTCTTTTCAAGGATTCCTCCTAGATTCCAAAATTGATTCCATCCTCTTCCATCAAGGAATAATCATCTCAAGAATTTCCAACCCTTTCCTAAGAAGAACAACTCATATGCGCAAGCAAACCAAGCCTCAAGTCAAAGGAGGGACAACTCCTCAGAAGACAAATGGAAAAAAATTGTTGATCCTCCTTCGACCCCAAATATTGATCAAGTATGTCTATCGTTTGAATCTGATCCTATTGTATTTTATGGTAAAATGGACCCCCTGCAGTTGATCCCCCTCCCCCTCTTCACTCAGACCCTCCCCAGGCCATTTTAGCAGTGATAGTTCCTTTTGAGTCCCTATCTAAATTTGATCCATTCCACCTCCCGTTGGAAGCCTTCGTACTAACATCCATTCATTTTGATGATGAAGATGAGGTAAGTCCTGTCCCATCCCAATCCTTCCTATGAGAGCTTCAGCCCCAAGTAGACTCAAAGAAAAAATCCCTCATTGACTATGGAAGTGATAGAAAAATAGGAAGGTCATCCACTACCGAGCATATAAGGAAAGAGGCTGAAGAGGATATAGCAAATGGCTTCCAAGCCACCTTGTTGTCTGAATATCTCAACATGATAAGAGATAAACCCAAGAAACCCAAACCTCCCCCTCATCAGGTGAAGGGAGGCAAAAAATCCCTCAAAAAATTCTAAATGAAGATTCTCACTTGGAATGTGAGAGGGCTCAATGGTGCCCCCAAGAAACAGTTGGCTACAAATCTAAGAAAATATTATAGCCCCACAATTCTCATCTTGCAAGAGACCAAAGTAGATGAGATCTCTTCTCCCAAATTTGCCAAATTAAAATGGAATAAAATGAATTCATCTTCACTCCTACCCAAGGAACGTCCGAAGGGTTGTTATGCATGTGGGATCCGACTAAATTTGAAGGAAGGATGATTTCCTCCTCAAGTAGGATCATCGACATGTTTTTTCACTACAAAACCAACAACACATGGATCCTTTCCAATGTCTATGCTCCTAATAACCCTCTCGAAAGAGCCTTGTTGTGGAACTCAATTAGCCATATGTGAAACTGGTTCAATACCATCCCCTGGATCCTTGTAGGAGATTTCAATAGACCCCTATTCCCATATGGCAAGAAAGGAGGTAACACCTTGCTTACTAGAAGCATGGAGTAACTTGAGGAGTTCATAGATGTGAACAAACTCATGGATATTTAGTTGAAGGGAGCAAAGTTCACCTAGAGTAACAGAGGGGCTAGAAACAATCTCATCCAAGTCAAATTGGATAGGGTCCTACTTTCAAGAGAGGCTATCCCTATTTTTGGGGATGCCACCCTCAAATCCCTTCCTAAAATTGGCTTTGATCACAGTCCCCTTCTGTTTGAAGCCACCAAATCTCCCTCTTTTAAGAGCCCCTTTCACTTTGAAGCGATGTGGTTCCACCATCCATATTTTTGGAACCAAGTCTCTCGATGGTGGCAGCAACCCTTCAAGGGGTCCCCTTCTAGGTAACTATATCAAAAACTTAGATTCATTAAGGAAAATCTCAGGACTTGGAACAGAGAAACCTTTGGTAACATTTTCTAAAGCAAGTGGATAATCAAAGAGAAACTAGAGATCATAGAATAGCAAATCCAAGAAGGCAACCAAGACAACAACATTAGTGCTAAATAGAGCAAGCTCTTAGCTAAGTTTCACAACATCTTGGCTAGAGAGGAAATGTATTGGAGGCAAAAATCAAGAGCCCTTTGGCTTAGGGATGGAGACTCGAATACCAAATTTTTTCATGCATATACCCTAAGAAATAGAAGCTCCAACAAAATATCAAAGCTCACCTACAGTGATGGAAGGGTCACAAGGGAAATATTTGAGATTAGGAATAAATATATCAATTTCTCCCAGTCCCTTCTGGGCACATCCTCTCCTAGATCCACCCAGGTTGTAGAATCTCTCTTAGGCAATATCCCCCACTCCATCTCCTCCTCCACTAATGAAATGCTCATTAGCCCTCTCTCCAATGAAGAGATCAAAGGAGCTTTGTTCTCTATGCAGCTTGATAAGGCCTCCAGACCAGATTGGTTCCCTTCATGCTTCTAATTGTTTTAGAACCTGATTGGGCCCAAAGTGTGTGCAACTATCAGGGACCTCCAATCCTCCAAGGCCATTCCCAGAGGGATCAACTCAATCTTCATTGCCTTGGTTCCCAAAATGTCGACTTGCAAAGCTCTATCTAACTTTCATCCTATCAACCTCTGTAATGTTCTCTACATTATCCTAACCAAAGCCTTAGAAAATAGGCTAAAAGAGATCCTTCCCCTTATCATTGATCCCTTTTAAGGTAGATCTATCAAAGGAAGGATCATAATAGATGGAGTGATTACCATCTATGAGGCCCTGCACTCTACCACCTTGGCCAAGAAACCAACTTTCCTACAAAAACTAAACATGAACAAGGCCTTCGATAGGGTCAGCTGGGAGTTTCTCATTGATGTCCTCCTCAAATTTGGCTTCCACCCAGCATGGGGTGATCTCATCAAAATATGCATATCATTTTTGTGGTTCTCCGTCTTGGTCAATGGATCCCCTATTGGATTCTTCCCTAGCTCTAGAGGTTTGAGACAAGGAGATCCTCTATCCCCAATCTTGTTCATCATCCTGGTTGAGGCTTTAGGGAGGTCCATTGCATGTGTCGATAGGAGAGGCCTTATTTTTGGGATCAAAACTGCTTTTGGTCTTAACCCTATTACTCACCAGTAGTTTTTTGATGATACAATTTTGTCCACTTTAGCTTCATTTTCTCAAGCCAAGGCCATTAAACACATCCTCCACATTTATGAGAATGTTGTAGGTCAGAAGATCAACCTCCTCAAAAGAAAAAAAAAATTCATCAACACTCCCCATACCTGGCAAATCAAAATTGCACGGATCCTTGGATGCTCCCCAGAGGCTCTCCCCACTTCCTATCTTGGGCTCCTCCTATTCTCTGGCAACCCCAATGCTCCCATGTGGAATAATTTCATTGAAAGAATTAAAAAAAGTTGACCTCTTGGAAAGGTCACCTCCTCTCCTAGGTAGCCAAAGCCACCCTTACTTTGACCTATCCTCAGAGCATCCTAGTGTACTTCTTGTCTGTCTTCAGAATCCTAGCCTTTGTGAGCTCCAAGATTGAGCAAATCCAAAAGAGGTTCCTTTGGTTCGGTAGTGAGGAAAATAAGAGAATCCCCCTAGTGGCTTGGGACTTGGTTTACCGCATCAGAAGCAAAGGAGGCATTGGACTCAAGAAAGTCACTCAAATGAATCTTTCTCTCCTAGCCAAGCATGCATGGAAGATATACACCAACAACAGTGCATATTGGGTTGAGATAGTCAAGAAAAAATACATGCAAAACCACCAGTTCTTGAATGACCAAGGGCCCCAGAACGGTTCAATGTTTTGGAATTACATCACCCAGACCAAAAGTCTCATCTAGGAAGGTAGCAAATGGATTCTAGGTAATGAGATCACAATCGATTTTTGGCATGATAGGTGGCTTCAAGAGGAACCTTTAAGTGAAAAAAGGGAGTTGATGGTCCTTAAACCATCCACTGATACCATCCTGGGGAGTGAGGTTGTAAACTTGATCACCAATCACAATGGAGGCCCTAAATGGAGAACCATTAACGTGGCCAACTTCCCTAATCAAGTTGCTGCCCTATCGAGCTTGCTCAATGTAGTCACCATTCCAATATGAGAGACAAAAGATAGGCCCATATGGAGAGGAATTGATGAAGGGTCCTTTTCTATAAAGTCAACCTACACCTTTCAAGAGAAGGCCCATGTTACAACCATCCCTTTCAACCTCATCTAGAAGAAGAAACTTATCCCAAAAATAAGTTTATTTTCTTCGATTGCTATCCAAAATATGATCCTCACACTCAAAAATCTGGCCAAAATATGATTCATGATCCCCAATCCTTGCTACCTATGCCTTTTAAGCTGGGAATCTATGAATCATATCTTTACCAACTGTGCTTTTTCCTCCACAACCCTTGGTCACTTGCTCAATTCCTTTCACATCTAGTGGGTCCAGCCCAATTCAATCATTGACCTTTTCTCCCAGTGGCCAAACCCGTTCAACAATCCTAGGCTTCGCTCCCTCTGGTAATTCTGCCTCCATCACTTCATTTGGCAAATTTGGCTAGAGTGCAACACTAGGGCCTTTTCATCCTCCTCTAGGTACCCCTGTCTATGGCTTCCAAATCCATTGCCTATGCTATTGAAAACATCTAGCTCATACCCTGCTCCACGACCCCATCTCAGGCTCTCGAATGTGCCCTTTTCAAACCTTTTGGTATACCTGAAGAGGATTCTAGAGCTCTACTGAGGCCCAAACCCAAAGCCAATCTCAAGTGGATGCCACCTTCGAAAGGGTGGATCAAGCTAAATTTTTATGGGGCTTCTAAAGGAAATCCTAGCAATGTTGGGGCAGGAGGGGTCATCAGAGACCACAATGGCAATCTGATCCTTGCGTTTGTAGAGTTCCTTAGACCTCATTATAACAATTTTGTAGAAGCCATGGCTATGTGGAGGGGGCTTGTCCTACTCCAAGAGGACCCCAGAAAGGCAATCATAGAGGGTGATTCCTTAAATATAATCAACTACATGATGAATGACAAGACTCCTTCCTAGAAAGTCTTCAACACCATCCAAGAATCCAGGAAGATCTTTTGAAGTCGTTCATAGATAACTATCCACCATAACTACAAGGAGGCTAATTAGCTAGCCAATCTCATGGCCAACCTGGCATCATCATACAATAGCCTTAGAGTTTGGAGAGATAACTTTCCCCAAGACATCACCAATGCAACAAGTCGTGAAAAGGATAATTTTCAAAATGGCAAGTCCCAATAAATTGAATTTAGAAATGAAGCTTATCCCAGAAGCTTTCCTCGCCATTGTTGGATGTCTTAGACCTTCTTCTCGGATTGCAGGCAATTGTCATGAGTGGAACGGGTATGCCATTAGGTTTGAGTTCACGGGTGGCAAAACATGGAAAAACCTCCACACTCCCCACTTGGTCAATTTATGGTGTTTCCCAGACCTCAAGACCATTGGCATGCGCTCCATCAAAGTCATCATGTTCCAAGTTATCAAAGCTCGACATATTTTTTGCTACGTGGCTAATTGCAAGAAGTTGGGAAGGCATTTTCGTCCCTGCACCGCTAATCATGGCAATTTTCTTTGACTTTTTCTTCCATTCCAAGTTGTCCATTGCTTTTTCCAACACCCCTTGTTTCACCTCACAAAGTTTTTTTGGAAGCTTCCCTAGTTTCTCATGCATGTTTTGATTGTCCAAATCTTGAGCGGGTCAAGATCGATATTTCCACATTTTGGAATATTTTTCTGCTCCTTCCCAATAATTCCCAAGGCCCAAGTCATGCCTTCTCCCACCATATTTTCATCCAACCTGACTCTGTCACTTTCAACTCTCTCCACTCGACCCACTCCCTTTTAACCAACAAAATCTCCAACCCTTCTGCTCGCACTCCCTCCATTGCCACCCTTGCCTCTGCTCTGCAAAACCTTTACTTCGGCTCCCTCCACCTCCTGTCTCCCTGCTTTCACCCTTTTTCCCCTATTAAGAGTATGGTCTTCGTCAAACCAACTTAGTTGAACCTCAACCCAACAACCCAAATTTTCATGGACACCAAAGGATTCACTCCTTTCTTGTATAAATTCTCTAGAGTCGAGGACCAAATAACCAAGAATTTTATCACATCTTGGAAAAAAGGTGAGGTCACCATCTAGGGAGTTCACTTCAAGGTGATGATTGAAATGCTAGCAAAAATCACCAGCTTCCCATTTATAGGTCGCTTCATCCACCACGATAAGCACAACTGGAAAGAGGAGACGGATCAGTTTCCAAATAAAGGTAAGAGTTTGGGTTGGGAAAAATCCACCCTTCATGTTTCTTCCCTCCTGGCTCCTTGGAATATTGCCATTATCCCCATAATGCAGTATGTGACATGTGATGACCCAGAGAAGCCTCTGTGAAGCTTCCACCTCGCCTTCATCAACCACCTCCGGGACAGAAAGGCAATCTATGTCCTGGATTCATAGCATTTAATTTCATATTTTATTGTTGTTATCCGAGGTTAACAAGACTCAACATCGGTTCCAATCCAATCATTCCATCCATCCATTCTTCCAATCCATCTCTTCTTCTACTAAGTTAGTATGAATCCTATTGACTTATTCACCCCACTCCGCAATCCATACAATCTGGCTAAGCCAATTTAAATTAATATAAGCCTTGTTGACATGGACCGGATTTTTTCCTTACCCTCCTTTTCAGAGTTTGTCCTTTTTGAGGAATTGTTAAGGGCTTCCACCAACTACATTCCTCATTTCCCTACATCTTCACCTCCATCTTATACCAATAATACTTAGGTCTTTCAGGAAGAGTTAGATGACGATAAGCAGGAAGAGTTGGATGACATATTAGATGACATTCATATGATCCCAATACCACATCAACTTGAGGAAGGTTCACATATTTCTATTGAAGATACCATCAAAGTGAACCTTAGTTCAGATCCTGACAATCCCCAAATTTTTAATCTTGTAAAAAGCCTATCATCCGATGAACAAGAGCAATTCGTTGCTCTTCTCAAGAAAAAAAAATGTGTTTGCATGGTATTATAAAGATATGCCTGGTCTTGACCCTAGTATTGTGGTCTACAATCTCACCTTACATCCTAATGCCAAACCGATCAAACAAAAGCTTATAAGGATGTATCCTACCATGGCCCTCTTAGTCAAGGAAGAGCTTCAAAAACTTTTGGACATCAATTTCATTGTTCCTATTGACTATCCTAAGTGGCTTTTAAACATGGTACTCGTTCATAAGCCTAATGGGTCGATACGCATTTGCACTGATTTTTGATATCTTAACAAGGTGTTTCCTAAGGATGATTTTCCTCTTCCAAACATTGATACTCTTGTCGATACCTACGCTGGCCATGAAATGCTTTCTCTCATGGATGGTTTCTTAGGATACAACAAAATTCACATAAATCTTGATGATCAACACAAAATAACATTCACAACACCTTGGGGGACCTTTTGTTACAGGGTTATTCCCTTTGGCCTTAAAAATATAGGAGCTAGCTATCAATGATCCATGACTTGCATATTTCTTGATTACATGCATAATATTATCGAAGACTATTAGCTAAATCTAAAACTCGACAAGAGCACATTAGTGTATTGGACAAGATTTTTGACCGACTTCTCGAGCATAAGGTGAGGTTAAATCCCAAAAAGTGTATCTTTGGTTTTACCTCAGCTAAAATTTTAGGATTCATTGTCTCCAAAATAGGTATTGAAGTGGGCCCAAACAAGGTCAAGGTCATCATGGAAATACCTCCTCCAACTAGCATTAAAGAATTGCATAGTTTACAAGGAAATATTCAATCAATCTAACATTTTATTACGCAATTTTTTGATAAATGCAGGCCATTTAATTACCTGTTACAAAAGTGGGTGCCATTTGTATGGATATATTAATGTCAAAAAGCCTTCGATGATATCAAGCAATACCTAGCTTCTCCACCAGTCTTAGTTCCTCCTCATTCGGGGGTCCCGTTCTATATTTATGTCTCTATTTGAAGGTATTTTATTGTTAATATGATGTTTATATGTATATATATATATATATATATATATATATATATATATATATATATATATATATATATATATATATATATATATATATATATATATATATATATATATGACTAAACAAAAAACAAAAAAAAATAGATCATTCACATAGGCATGTTCCAATTGCATACATCTTGCATTTACATATAGGCATATTTACATGCATTTTTCACATTGCATTCACACTTACTGCATAAACAAAAAGAAAAAAGTTCACACATATTCCATTTGCATTCATTCCACATGCATTCCACTACATTTTACATATCATATGCATTCCACTACATTCCTTCATTTTGCAAATTGCATTCATCACGTCCCATGCTCAATGATATTCTATAGTTGTGATGATATGTACAAATAAAAAAAGTCAAGTTTTCGCAATTGGGGGTACCTATATTTTTTTGGAATTTTATGCAATTTTTTTTCAATATCATAAGCCAACAATTCCATTTTTCAAAACTTATAAACCCCAAGTTTTCAGTCACTCAGCCACTACTAGTGTGTCTAGCAACCTCCAAAAAGATGTTCAATTTTCTTTAGGACCAAAAGCACTTTTTTCACATTAATAAAATCTTGAGTCTTGTCAACTGATTCCAAAACAATCTTACACCAACCACACTTCTTCACATCTTAAAAAATATTTTGAGTCAAAGAGGGATAACACCATACTTGGGTGGTACCTTGAAGTGAAAACGGTATTCCTCGCTTGTCCTATCATGCAACATAGTCCAAAATAAAAAATAGTGGTTTTCACCACTATCACAGTTACTCTCCAAATATACACACAATATATATAGTAAGGATAGGGTCACATTCTCATCACACTTCGTTTGAGAATCCGATTCCCTAAAACACTATCCAAAGTTAACAAATTCTATGCACACACCACAGATCCCTAAAGTTGTAAGGATCGTAATACATTTCCCTTAGAAATTTATGTAGTCATCCCCAAGGCCTAAATATCAAATCATTGGACTATGGAGTGAATCTCCATTGGAGCTATAGATGCTTGATTGGCAGTGGAGTAATCTCATGCGGGGTGACATGTCTCTCTTCCAAAAATGGAGACCTCTAACCGCACATACGAACAAAATAGCTTCTTGGTCCTCTCCATAACAAGTCATGCCTAATTTACTCATAATGGCTAAATGAACTTCACATGCACACACATTGGTTCTTGATTGCCTAGGGTCATTTTCATGCTCAAGATTTGGTACATGAACTTCACTTGCACACACATTGGTCCTAAAGAAAGTTAGACAACCTTTAGTGAGTTTGGTTGATAACACTAGTATGATTGAGTCTCTAAAAATCCCTTAGTATTCCATATCAACATCCATATCTTCTTCCATATCAACATCCATATCTTCTTCCATGTCAGCATCCATGTCTTCATCATGGATCAACCTGCATAAAGCCACCAAGTTTGGTGCCCCCGATCGCAAAAACAATGAACAAAACTGGCCAAAAAAATTCTGAACTATAAATGATAATTCAAACAACATGCATTCCCCTCATATAGCTTGCATTAATCATCCATAAATTTACCATTTAGCTTGCATTAATCATCCATATAAGCACTACGCATACACATCATTATTATCTTGCATTAATCATCCATATAAGCACTACGCATACACATCATAATTAGCTTGCATTAATCATCCATAAAACATTCATAAAACATTTTCATAAAACATGCATTGCATACACACAAAAAATTCACATAAAATATAACATAAACATAAAAGCTATGTATATATAAAAATTATCACATGTACAATGAGTGCCAAAAAGGCTATAATGGAGCACCAAGGCTCATATACAAAAGTGCATCTAAGCACTAATCTAATGTCCATGAGAGGACCCCTAAGACCTAGTAGGAGCCCTAGACCTAGAACTCTACCTAGATGTCATGTACCTTGATGACTCAGTCCTAGAAGATGACGGAGGATCCGACAAAGGAATGTGATAAGCCATGCACAACTCCTCCAAAGAGTGTGCATAGGTCTCACTAGCCTGTAGTCATCACAAGTCAATTTGATGATGATGCTCTCTCACCAATATATTTTCTTGGAGCCTCGTGACCATCTCTTGATCACCCACGTCAGCCCCGTCTACCAACTGCTCTACCTCTATTCAGGCTATAGTAGCTTGCAACCCAGCTATGACCGCATCCCATCCTGCCAGAGACTCCTTATGAGCCTCTAGAGTAGTCTCTCACTCATCGCAAATTTGCTCCACCTTAGCCCATATCCTAGCAACCTCGGATATATCCCACATATCATCATCATCCTCCCCCTCATCATCCACTACCTCCACCTTAGAAGTCTATTATGACAATCCCCTTGATATCCTCTGACTCATCAATCATCGAGACCTCATCCTTTTTGTATTCCTCCTTGACTTCGTAGTTTCTACATCTCCACCCATCACCACCTTTGGCACTCATACTGGTTGGGTACCAAACCATGCTTCATCTGGGACCTCCAGTTGCTCGTCATCCTCTATCTAAACTCTCCATAGCTCTACACATGGAAGCCCTACCTCATCCCACTAACACTGGTACATCACTGGCCCATAAAATACACCTTGAGGCAAATCAAATTGCCTCAACACCCACGAGTACTGAAAGCACTCTATCTCATCATATCTCCTCCTAACCAGCCATTGTTCTTGTCTCACCCAATGCAACTGCTCCCCATCACCCTCCCACATGGCTTCCCACCATGGCCTCCATATCACCTAAGCCAAATTCAACCCTGCCCACATATACCTATATCACTAGCTGATATGCTCCTCCCAAATCAGTTGCACCTCCTTAGCCACTTCCCATATCCTAGCATAGGGCTCACCCATCTGCCATGCTTGGCAAGGTAACCCCTTAGTCTGAGCTACACTAAACTGCTCCCATACCGAACATTGATGAAGGAAGTTACATCCAATCCCCTTCCTCCCTCTCCATGTAATCTCATATAGCTCTCGGTATAATTGTGCCAATAAATCAGGAGCCCATGCATATACCCTTGGATTGGTGAGTAGGTCACTCATCAATCCCAATAGGTTCCAAGGGAAACTACATCCCATGCTATTGGGGAGCACTATGTTTGCTAACATGAACATGATCAAGGTTGGGAGTGCATCCAACTCCTTAGCCTTTTACATGCTCAAATGGCAAATCCCCCTCATCCCCCATCCTCGCCTCTTGCCATCGCTTGCTAAACATATTCATCATCTCTACATTTCTATCATGTCCAATCATCACCTTCACACCCTCCGTTGGCACCTTGAGGATGTGGTATACATCCTCAAGTGTGACAGTAGCCTCCCTAGTTTGTAGCTTAAAGGTCCCCCCATATGAATCCCACCTCTCTGTCAAAGATGAGAGGTATCCATCATCCGCCCTAAGCACATCCAACCGAGCCACTACCTCCAAACCCACCTTCTTCAAAAGGCCCCAATAACCCTTCATAAGCTTCTTCCTCATCCCAAGAATGGTAGGAGAGAACCGATGTTAAGGCTCTATCTCCCTCAACTACAACAACAAATATTTTTGCATTAGTATTAATTTCAAAAAATAAATAAATAAATAATTTCAAAATTTTTGCACAAAAATAAAAAGTGTTTTTCAATATTACCAAGGCAAATCATGCTTCAGCTCTACCAGTAACATTCGCTCCTTCCATCGCCATAGCTCCTATGTAGATCTCCATCAACCTCACTTCCCTCACCAATCCACTCCACTCCTCAGGATCACCTTCACAAACTCTCAAGCGCACAAATGACCCTCAAAATCTACCCTATAATCTATTTATAGATACAACGAGCACACTCAGGTGCAGTGTAGCACCTATGGTCTATAGGCACACATGGGCAGCTGCTGATGCACCTAGGCACAACCAAGTGCCTACAACATTCCACAGGTGTAGTAGGGCACCTGGCACTAAAATTACATAAAGATAAAATCAATCAAAACAATAGCATACCCCCTCAAAATTTCATCAAATTTCATCTACAAATCATACACGTCATAAAATTAGGTTTTGTGAAAACAGATATTTTTTTGCATACATATTTTTTGAGCACGGCATAAATTTGTCAAATGCACAAATCAAGTTACAAAACACATCAAATGAATCTAAATTTTTACATAACTGACACTCAACTCTTCTATGTCATATTCTTCATCATCCCATAAAATTTTGCATAAATTGGAGTTGGTTTGACCATTGAATAAATTGTTTTAGTTTGAAAAATTACAAAATCAACCACTAAAAAGCTCTAACATTTACAAATCAACTCCAAATTTGGAAACATATTCCATTATCATAATACACCATCAGTTCTTCCAACACGTGTCAAATTTACAAGTGAATCTCGTATATAGTGGCTTGTTCTATATACTTGGTGATTGAAACAATTTGCATCCATGCAATTCGGTAAGATGAATGAATTACCATACGAAAACTTAGTCATCTTCATCATCACTTATCTCCTTGATCGATCACAATAACATTTGGTACTTCATATTTTGAGTGAAACCTTGCCAAGAACAATTTGCACAAAAGTAGTCATTGATGTCCTTTTCTGTGGGGCAAGAAAACATGGATAATTAATATCACAATAACTCATTCATTTTACCATAGTCACAAGTACATAAAGCCTGGTAGGTTAATTGGTTCCATGATGGAATTATATGAAAGAGTTTTCCACAGTCACTACCCATCCCCTACATTGACTTTTCCATCCTGCATCTTCATAACCTGCATACTCAATGATGCCAATAAGGTATTTTCTTCAACAACATTGAATCACCCCAAATTTGGGGTAACCACATTTGATTTTTTTTTTGTAGATAAGATACTATAGCATTAGTACTGAGTTTTATAGGTTGACCCAAAACCTTTTACAAAAATCAGCCCAGGGTTGTTGATGAACATGTCCTTACTAAGGATCCTATATATGTAAAATCTACATGCCGCCAAATCCATTACATCCGGTAAGACACATAGCATATTATCAAAAAGAAACTTATCATACAACATTTTGGGTATACCCTAAGAAAATACACCTGCATCATAATTACAAAAAATAAATAGACACAAATCTCTTCCTTGAAACTGTGAAGAAACAAAAAGCTGCAGACACACATAGAAGAGTACTAAAACCAAACTCCCACAAGCTCTGTATTGATAGTTACTCTTAATAATTCTTTGGTAATTTCTTTCTTTCATATATGAAATGCTTTGGGACCACATCCTATCTTGGCCAATCAGCCTTGGAGAAGTGAACCTGCTGGCTAGATTTATGGCGGTGGCTATCTGGTGGTCCATGTGGCTCTGGTTCGAAGTCTTATATTGTCATTTCTTTCCTGCCTTGTGATTATCAACCAACCTCAAATTACTAAGATGACTAGGAGCCATGTTATCTAACATGTGACTATCCCCATTAGTCTTTGTGGTATTTCCAAGCAACATCCACCAATACTGACAGCTCGGATAATTTTTATTGTGAGTCCATTTCAAAAAAGAGACTGGAATAATCATAGCCTTCGAACTTACAGTGCCTTCCCTGTTGGTAAATTTGACTATCATTCTTCGCATTCTTGTTGAATAAGATACTCTACTTCACTCAGGACACCGTGTTCCCATTTAAAAATCTTGTCACCATCGACACCCAAATTGGCCAGCTTATCAACAACTTTGTTAGCTTCCCAAAAGACATGTTGGGCTTTTATGTCTTGTCTTCCCTGGAAAAGGATCCTAGCCTCTTCAACAATTTTTTTAATCCTCCAAGGAGGTGTTTTCTAATTATGGATGAGATTTATAACATGCATAGAGTCTCCTTCTATTATCAAATTGCCTTATAAGTCTTGAGTCATTTGAAGGCCTCTCCACATAGCTCTAGCTTCGGCTTCGTTGTTCGTCTTTTTTCCCAAATATTTAGAAAATGCAAGCATCATATTCCCATTATGATCTCGCACAATACCTCCAGTGCCTACTCTACCAGAATTGTCCTTATAAGCTCCATCAAAATTAAGCTTAAACCAACCCATAGGAGGTGGGGACCACTTAACATTGGCTCTGGGGTTGACTACCCTAGGCACAGACTCATCTAACAAGGTTAAGCTTAAATATTTAGCAATTGTGGTCTCCTGTAGATGAGGTTTATGACTATCAAAATGGATAAGGTTAACATTCTCGTTGGAAAAGGATGGGATCCTAGCAATGATAGTTTGATGATCATTATAGACTCATTAAAGACTCTATGGTTCCTTTATAACCACACCTGCCAAAGATAGTGATTGAGTCAAATTTTCCACATGTATCTAAGTATTTGGCTTGAAAAGGAGCAAGGAAAATGGATGAACAAATCAAGTACGATGGCTTGTTTAACCCAAGAAATATTAAAAGCCTAAAAAACCCCACTTAGGACAGTTAAGGAAAAAGGGCACTCAAGGAAAATGTGATAAATGGTCTCCTAATTAGCCCTGCATAGATAATAGTGATTAGTGATACAAATACCTCTATGCATCATATTATCAATGGTTAGAATTCTTCCTTGGATAACCAGCCATGAAAAGACTACAATTTTTGGAATTAAATTTTTTATCCAAACTAAATCCTTTTGGAGGACAAAATCCTTGACATCAAGCATAAGCTTGTAAGTTGATTTAACAGTGAACTGCCCATTTTTCGTAGGATCCCAGGTCACTTGATCTTCCTTGGGTCTCATGGGGATAAATTTTTTCTCGATAATGTTACAAAGATCATTTGATTCCACTTGAAATCCTTGAATCCTTATTTGTTTCCACTTCATTTTGCCTCTATCCTCAACCATATAATCGGAGACTTTTCTACTAATGAGTTCTTCCGTGATATATCTGATTCGGGCTAAGTTAGGATATTGCGTCAGTGGTTCATCCTTAGCCCACCTATCATTCTAGCAATTTATCCTCTCACCATTGCCTAAAACCCATATTAAACCTTTTTTGATGATTTCCTTACAATTGAGAATTGCTTTCCAAAAAGCAAAACCTCTAATTGGAACTGAGTCACTTAGAAATTCCATATTTTGAAGATACTTTCATTTGATGATAGTTGTCCATTCATTTTCTTCACCAGAAATGAGGTGCCATGTCTGCTTAGCTAGTAAAGCTAAATTCATATGAGCAATTCTCCTCATACCTAAGCCCCTATTTTCCCTAGGTATGCACACTTTGGTCCATCCTACAAGGTGTATCCTTTTTTTCTCCTCTGATCCAGTCCATAAAAATTATTTTTGGAGTTTCTCAATTTTTTGGAAAACCTTCACAGGGGCTTTGAAAATAGAGAGGAAATAGATTGGAATGCTCTGAAGAGAGGCCTTAGTGAGGGTCAGCTTTCCTTCTTGAGATAGAAGATGACCTTTCCATCCAACAAGTTTTTTTTTAATTCTTTCAATAACCTTGTCCCACATCAACTCTCTCGAAGAACCAATGAAAAGAGGGAGACCAAGATACAAAGTGGGGAGGTTTGCTATATCACACCCTAAAATTTTTGTAATCCTTCCTTGCCTCTGAATGGAGGTTTTCAAGAAATATAACTTGCTTTTACTGAAATTAACTTTTTGACCAGCAACATCCTCGTAGAGTTGCAAGATGTATTTAATTCTTTTGGCCTCAACCACCGATGCCTTAGTCAATAGAAGGGTATCATCGATGAATTTTTGGTGAGAAATAGCCCTAGTGAGATATGTTGCCTTAATTCCTGATATTAGCCTTGAACTGTAAGCATTTTTTATGGTTATGCCTAAATATTCTGCCATAATTATGAATAACGTGGGGTTGATAGGGTCCCCCTTTCGAATTCCTTTGTGACTTTAAAAGTAACCAGTAGTTGTTCCATTAACCATAATTGATAACCATGCTTTAGAAATTCATTCTTTGATCAAATTAACCCATTGGAGGTGAAAACCAAACTTAAGAAGGACAACAATCAGAAATTCCCAATTTAGCCTGTCAAATGCTTTGTTCATATCAAGCTTGAGGGCAAAAATAGACCTATTAGTATTATGAGAAAAGTGCAGAGTTTCATGAACTATGATAACTCCATCCAAGATTGACCTACCCTAGACATAGCTTCCTTGGCATGGATCTATGATGCGGGGTAGAACATATCTCATTATATTTGTAATGGCTTTAGTTAGGATCTTGTAAGAAACATTGCACGGATCGATTGGCACTGAAGTCAGCCATAGATTCAGGGGTTTGCTTCTTAGGAATTAGAGAAATAAAAGTAGAGTTGATACCTTTTGGTATATTATTGCTTGCTTGGAATTATTTGACAACAGATATTACATCCTCACTTACGATGTCCCAAAAAGCTTGATAGAAATGAGGGGGAAATCCATCGGGTCCCGAGGCTTTGTCTGGCTCCATGCTAAACAAGGCTTCCTTAATTTCCTCATCAGAAAAGGGAGCTAGAAGCTTAAGGTTTATATCCTCATTTATTATGCTAGGAATGGATTTCAAGAGAATATCTTTGGCCTCCTCATTGCACTATGATTTTTGACCAAGGATAGAATTGAAATAAGTTACTGCCTCCTTTCTGATTTTTGTTAAGTCCTGAGTAATAGAAATATCTGCTTTTTTAAAAAGAATTATCTTGTTATTTCTTCTGTTTCTAAGCATGGTGACATGAAAAAACTTGGAATTTGAATCTCCATATTTCAACCAAAGAGCCCTTGATTTTTGCTCCAATAGATTTCCTCACAGGTAAAAATGTTATGAAACTCTGCTATTTTTATATGTTCCTCCTGCCTAGTAGTTTCATCAGTATCACCATGTTGAATCCTCTGATCAATTATCTTCAAACTTTCAACAACCTATTTTTTATTTTCAAAGAGGTTTCCAAAGACCTCTTTGTTCCAAGTTCGAATATTTTCCTTAAAAAACTTTAATTTGCCAGGAAGTTTAAAAGTTGCACTACCCATGACAGGCTGTTGCCACCACTGAATTAAGTTATCTCTGAAAACAGAATGTTTTATCCAGGTAGATTGAAATATGAAAGGTTTTCTTGAAGGACAGAGAGTTAGGGATCTCCAAAAAAATGGGATTATGATCAGAGGCAATTTTAGGAAGGGCTTGCAGGGTAGAATCACCAAACAGAGTTGTAGCCTCCTTTGATAGAAAAAACCTATCGATCTTTCTTGAATGAGATGACACCCTATCCGTCAATTTCTCTAGGTATAATTCTTGTTAAAGTAATATTCCATTACTTGGGATAATTACCATTTACTCCACTAGGTAAAATAAGCTAGTGTATTGCATTACACTACTTAGGATTTATTTCTACATTTACTATTTTACTTTCTACCATATAGATATTTATTGTCCTAAATATCTAATGGTAACTAGCCTAAATATCCTAGGGTAGTCAATCCTAAACCTAACTCTCTACCTAGCCTAATGCATTTGTTAGCTTGGTTAGTGGGGAATTAGTTAGGTTTACTATTCATTGTATTATATAAACATTAGTCTTAAACCTAATGTTAAGTTAGTTAATTTGATTATTATTTCATTTGACTTACCTTGCATCATTGGTATCATCGCAGTCGGGTGGCCTAATACAAGCTTCGCTCGTTCCACCCGACCTGGACCTAGCATGGTCTTCGAGGGCCTTGCTGGCCCTCAAGACCTGCATGGATCTTGAGGCGGACCTGCATGGATCTCGAGGTAGATCCCAGGTAGTAGGGCCTGCAGGCCCATATCACTGGGCGACCACGGGAGAGGGCCCGCAGGCCCATGTCATCGCACGACCACGAGAGCAGGCCCGCAGACCCCGACAGTTCTGACAGCACTCTGTTGTCTGACCTATTAGGCCTAACAAGCGACCAGAGCCCATAACACAGGGCCTAGATCACGAGGGCAGGAGGCCCTCTGATTATCGGTAGCCACTAGTGTTGCTGCCCCCGTGGGTCCAGCACACAGTCGGGAGGGTAGGCGTACCCTCCCAGGCAGATACTGGACCCAAACCCGAGGGCAGGAGCACCCTCGGGTCTGACCACCATTGACAGGGGATATCCCTGTTAGATCTCTGGTGATCGGGATCTGAGAGGGCAGGCGCGCCCTCCGATCCTCGACGACCAGTGGCACATATCCGACGATCGGGATCAGAGAGGGCAGGTGCGCTCTTTGATATTCAATGACCATATTAGAGACCCTACAACTATAGACCATCTCGAGCATAAATCCCAAGGACAATCATAGCTGGGACCCACATGTGCTTAAGC
Source organism: Wollemia nobilis (assembly GCA_028583015.1). NCBI lineage: Eukaryota > Viridiplantae > Streptophyta > Pinopsida > Araucariales > Araucariaceae > Wollemia > Wollemia nobilis. The sequence continues at coordinate 4,558,129 of JAQPPZ010016858.1, read as the reverse complement.
AAAGATCCCAAGGCACTGACTCAGACCACTGCCATTGGACATGACATGTGGCAGGCTGATGCGACCTCAGGCATAGATCCTGAGGTACTGACGTGCGTAGCCAGGTGGCATAATATGAGCTTCGCTCGTTCCACCTGACCTGGACCTGGCACGGTCTTTGAGGGCCCTGTTGGCCCTCAGGACCTACACGGATACCGAGGCAAACCTGCATGGATCCTGAGGCAGATCCCAAGTAGTAGGGCCCGCAGGCCCATATCATCGGGTGACCACGGGAGAGGGCCTGCAAGCCCACGTCATCAGGCGGCCACGGGAGTAGGCCCACAGACCCCGACAGTTCTGACAGCACTCTGCTGTCCGACTTGTTGGGCCTGACAGGAAACCAGAGCCTGCAACACAGGGATCCAATCATGAGGGCAGGAGGCCCTCCGATTATCGGTAGCCACTAGTGCTTCTACCCCCGTGGTTCTAGCACACAGTCGAGAGTGTAGGCACGCCCTCCCAGGAAGAGATCAGATCCAAACCTGAGGGTAGGAGCACCCTCGGGTGTAACCACCACTGACAGGGGACATCCCTGTCAGATCTCCGACGACTGGGATCTGAGAGGGCAGGCGCACCCTCTGATCCCCGATGACTGACAAAACAGATCTGGTGATCGGGATCAGAGAGGGCATGCGCACCCTCCAATCTTCGATGACCAAATTAGAGACCCTACAACTGTGGACCATCCTGGGCATAAATCCTGAGGACAATCATAGCTGGGACCCATGCGTGCTCGGGCATAGATCCCAAGGCACTGACTCAAACCACTGCCACTGGACATGACATGTGGTAGGCTGATGCGACCTCGAGCATAGATCCTGAGGTACAGACATGGCACTGCCACTGGACAGGACACGTGCCAGGCTGACGTGACCTCGGGCATGGATCCTGAGGTACTGACGTGGCACTGCCATTGGACAGGACATGTGGTAGGCTGACGCGATAGCTGGACAGGACATGTGGCACATGCCACCTAGATAGGACAACAGGACGACGACGGACACGCGGATCGAAGACCTGGACAAGATGCAGACTGACACGTGGTGAACTGCCATGTGCCACCTGACTCGACCTGACCACGACACGTGGCGGCTTGACAACCGCACCACATGGCAATGACCAAAAGGGGGACGGGGTGACTGCCCGAAGGCAATCAATATTAAAAGGGCTTGAAAGCCCTTTTATACCCCTTCGCAACCCCCACGCGGGTGATGTGGGATAAATCCCACATTTTTCCCCGCCCGCGCGAGGAGTGAAGGGAAAGGGAATATCATTCCCTTCCCTTCACGTCGGGCTAGCTAGCCCGACCGACGGAGGGGCCAGTGCTAAGGCGCTGCCCGACGGGAGGTTGGGAGTTCGACTCCCATCGAGGCAAAATTATTTTTTGCTCAAAGGGCAAGAAAAAAAACATCCTAAGGTATATTTTTTTTATTTTTTTTGTAATATTTTATTCTTTTTATTCATTTTTTTTAATAATTTAATATATTTTTGTTTAAAAATCAATTTTTTTTTAGGATTACATTGATTTTTACAAAAGTTATTTTATTATTAATTATATAATGATTAGATTAAATTGAGTTTTGCATTAAAAATAGACAATTACCAAGGATAAATACAAGGTAATTTTTTTTTGCAAAAACATCAAGGAAGGAGCTTTTGTTTTTTTCTCCAAGGGGGAATATAAGACATAGAAGAGCACCTACTTTTATTGCAAATAAGAAAACCTTTACTCTCTTCTCAATACCTTGTTTATTTTGCATATTTCAAAGAAGGATAAAATCAAAACAATTGATTCTTTATTGCAAATTTGAACACAAGGAGACTTAAAATTTTGTAATATTCAAAGGCAAAGTGTGCATTTGTTTTCTCCACGGGGGGATATAAGACATAAAATTGCACATTATTTTTTGCAAAATTGAGAAGAATTTGAAGCCTTGGGTCCATAAAAACCAAGTCATTTGTCGACTGGTTCTGGAAGCCTTTCAAACGCGGGTCGTGTGTCGACTTGTCTTGGAAGGAGTGCTCAAAATTGTTAATTTTGCAAAATACAGGGGAGAAGACAACATTGTACTTCTTTTGCAAAATTGGAAAACAAAGTAGGAGACATAAATATATCATTTTTTGCACAACACAAAACACACATTTTGTTGCAAAAATTAAAAAGGTGCATTTTTTAGATTTTACTCGACACCTTTATTGGCAAAATTAGGTGCATTTTCCGTAGCATCCGACACCTAGGTGATAAGAATTTTGTGGGTATTCTTGTTTGATTATTGCATTATTTCTTTTGCAATTATAATTCATAGAATCAAGAACACACTAAACCCCAAAATTTCACAAATTTGTGTAAATCCTTGCACATATTTAAAGCCAAAATTACTTGATATTCTCTCCTAAATCAACAAAACCCCTAATTCACTCTTATTTGTTTGGCTTAATTTCCTCAAAATTTTCATCCTTCTTGAAGGGAGTTAAGGCAGGTGCCATTAAATATCTGTTTGAGTGAATTATATTTTGATACTCTCTTAGGGTAATCAAAAGAAAGAACAAGTTTTTTTAAGGAACCTTAAAAGTTGCAATCCTTTGCACTAAGGGGGGATAATTCCTTTCTTCCTTCAAACATAGATTTTGATAAGAGGGAAATAAAACTTGTAAAGGCAATCGGAAAATTCTAAATCATCAACAATTAAACCTTTTCTTTTAGACTTCATAATAGCAATCATGCTTGAAGTACTTGCAATAAGAAAGGACAAATTGGTAAACTTTTTTGATCAAATTGCCTAGAAAGCATAGTTTTGCACAAATTGTCAAAATGACAACCATGACACCATTCAGTGTTGGTTTCAAAACAAGCAAAACTAAAATGGAAAAGGCACAACACAGAAGCCATATTTCTTGTGAAGTGTCTCATTCTGATTCTGTTTCTGGTTCAAAGATAGCACAAGGAGTGCTAAATTTCTAAAACAGTTTTGTAGAGGGAAAACACATGTGTCCCTTGGGCAAAAGCACCATTTTCTCACTCTTCTTTTAGGCTTCATAAATAGCATAAGTTTTTTGTTTGAAGACCTTGCAATAATGGGTGCTTGTACCTCTTTTAGGCTTCATAAATAGCAAATTCTAGGTGTTTGAAGTACTTGTAACAAGAGGAGCGATTTTTTGTGGTGTACAATTGTCTAGGAGGCAATATTTGTAAAATTCTTCACAACACTCTTGACTTGCACACTTTTTTTGCAATTGGGGGGGATATCCATTTCTTTTCTTCATTTTTTTTGTAAATAGGGAAGATGACTTATAAGGGTGCATTTTCGGCTTTGACCGACACCTTAGTCACACTTCCTTCAGAAATTAATTACACTATGTTTTGCAACAAGAAGGGGGAACTTATAAGGGTGCATTTTCGGCAACAACCGACACCTTAGCTACCTTATATTTTGCAAATTCATATTGTAAATGAATGAACCTTGTATGAAGTGATCTATTCTACTACACCTAGCGATTGCAGTGGCTGGTTACCCATGCAAATCGATTGGATGATGTGATTACCATAAGGACATTTGTTGGCATGAAGACATAGTGAGGAATGACCCACTTTTTGCTTAGGAGCAACCAGAGTACTGTGACAGAGCAAAGAACCAGCAGATCAACATCTTCTTCACTGTATTGGGGCAGTTATATACTTCACCCAAATATTGTTGTATAGATGGATATGTATGTATTACCCAAATAATGTAATAAGGGGGCATGTTAGAGTAATATTCCATTACTTAGGATAATTACCATTTACTCCACTAGGTAAAATAAGCTAGTGTATTGCATTACACTACTTAGGATTTATTTCTACATTTATTGTTTTACTTTCTACCATATAGATATTTACTGTCCTAAATATCTAATGGTAACTAGCCTAAATATCCTAGGGTAGTCAATCCTAAACCTAACTCTCTACCTAGCCTAACACGTTTGTTAGCTTGGTTAGTGGGGAATTAGTTAGGTTTACTATTCATTGTATTATATAAACATTAGTCTTAAACCTAATGTTAAGTTAGTTAATTTGATTATTATTTCATTTGACTTACCTTGCATCAATTCTCTCCTCTAAGTTTTACATCCATCAACATATTGGAGTTCACAAAGTCATTGAACTCATCCATGCTCCTGATAGGTAGTCCATTTACACCCATTTTGTCTGAAGGGTAAAGAGGAGTGTTAAAATCCCCAGCCAGAATCTAGGGGACATTAAGGAAGATTTCACTTAGATTGCATGGACATTTGATTTTTATCCTCCTACAACAAGATACATATTACATGATCATGACATCTACATTTGACACAACCCCTCTACCACCATTGGGGTAAAATTGGTATTATATTTTACATCATTCATATCGTCCACATCACATCACATTTGCACAAAACCCTTTATCCGTTAGGGCAAACACAAACACACCATATCACATTTTACACCAACCCCTTTCACATCGTTGGGGCAAGAATGGTATCACAACATTCATCATTTACACAAATTTTTCAATTGGATTGTGTGATTCATCCGTAATCTCATTTACCAATTGAGGGGGTAAGCTACGCAAATTCCAAAATTCTTTATTCTTTTGTCTTCAATAGTTTTGCTCAAAAATCCAACGAGAGAGAATTTTCTTTTGCACCCAGAGACCAACTAGGTGTCTCATGTTTTTGCACCATATTGTGTTTCACACAACATGGTACAAAAATGGGCATCTATAGACACCAAATCCTAGCCACTTGTCCACCATCCCCCTTTCCTACCATTCAATTGGTCATTCCATTCCTTTCCCACCATCCAATGGCTTACTTTAGCCCTTTCCTACCATTTTTTTATCCCTATTTGACTTATTTATATTTATTTTATATTATTTATATTTAAATATAATATTTTATATTATATTTTAATATATTTATTATAAAATATATATTTATAAATCAAATTAACCTCAATCGTCTAATCCGATCTAATCTCAGACGTCCATCTCCCTTAATCTGTGTTACACCTAAAGTTTAATATCAGCCTTTGGATCCAATTTAATATTAGCCACACGATCAAAAGTGTTAAGCTAAAACCCCAAGAAAACCCTAGACTTGATAATAAATAGGAGCATTCTCAATGCTCAACCCCTGGAAAACTTGAACGTTGGAGATTTAATTTACTTGTGAGATATAACTTTGCTTAGAGCTAGTTTCTTATGAGTAGGTTGTGCCCTAGTCTATCCTTCCCCAAAACCCTAGTTTTCCCTAGGATTTTTTTATTCTAGCCATCTTCGTAGCCCATTCCCACCATCGCCATTGTCGTTCATCCGTCGAACCCTTAGCATCCCCTCGATCTACTTGTGTAGATCAAACCCTAATCCATAGGTGCTACCAAGAACCTACCTCATCCCATAGGCACTACAGAGTGCCTACTGCATTCTATAGGTGCAACACAAAGCCTACCATCCCCACAACCACATACCAGAACCTACAACATAATATCATCAGGTTTCGTCAGGTTACCCTACCATAAATCTACAATGGAGCAATGGAATAACATCATCAACAACAAAGTAAGTATTCCATGCATTTTTATTTGATGTTATTTGAATTTTGCATGTTTTTTTTATTCAGATCTAGGGTTTTTAGTTTATATTTTTGAGGGTTCACACTGTGGAACCCTCATTTTGTTTTCTAACAACTCTATGTTTGTTGTATGTTCAGGATCAGGTAGCATCAGCCAAGGATTTTTTAGTAGCTATTGAAGCTAGAGTGGTTTGATTATGGATAACCAGAAGCCCACTCATCCTGTTGGAAGCAAGATACATTGGAGACACTACTTGCTTTGTAGCTAGGGTTTCAAAGAACCCTAGCACCTATATTTATTGTATCAAAATAAGTTCTTTTAAACAAATAGATTGTAACAAAGGATTTTCTTAGCTCCCCCCATTTATTGAATAAAATCATCTTTTGTATAGTCTCTTGTTCATTGGAATTATTTTACTTTCATATTTTTTTTAGTGTCGTATTTTTACTTCAGAAGACCAAATTCAAGAACCTCAAGTAGTGCTAGAGTTAGAATCAAAGGACAAGCAAGAATAAGATATTGAAGACTAAAGTCTTCAAACCAAATAATGTAATACAAATTACATTATTTGGTGCTATGATATAGTACTCCCATGGTACCATTGTACATTTTTAAATATTAAATTAGAGTGTGAGTTATTATATTATGGTATGTGAATAATATTTCTCTTAAGCACGTATTAATGTGAGGTAATAAAGTGCGCAAGTGTGTAGTTTGTAGGAGTGTGCAAAGTTCATGCAATAAAGAGTGCATGTATGTAGAAAGTCAAGATTTGTGTGTAGGTGTCAAGTATACAAGTTAAGAGTCAATGTAAAGTCAAAAGACATGAGAGGTTTGTCATATGTGAGGAATATGAAAGGATGCATCTCCCAAATATGTGAGGAGAACAATAGTCAAGTATTGAAGAGTTGTCTTCTAAGGTTATATTATGGAGACAAAGCTCCATGTATTGAATCGAAGAAAATTTATCATAAAGATATTGTATATTTGATTCATCAATAATATTGTGAGTATATTGTTGATTGATATTATTATTATTTCATGAATTTTATGTTCACTTATATCGGCCAGAGATATTGAATGTTATAATATTGAGTTTGTTTAAGATCCTAGATATTGGAACCTATGATTAATCTAGAAAAAAATCCATCAAGTCTACCATTTTTCTCAATATTGAATTAAAAAGTAAACCTATGATAGGATTTAGTGGTACTTCATATTTACCATACTCAAAGATTTGGGGTTTGACCAAGGATTTATAAAATTTGTCCATATATTTTTCTCTGGTACTTCATATGTACTCTCCATTAATAAATGCCAATAAGATACCATTGGACTTTTTTGGTACATCAAACAAGGATTCCTCCTCACTTATCTTTATGTGATTATAGCTAAGGGTTTGGATATTTTTGGTACTATTAATTCAATTCTAATACTTATGAGGGTCATTTTCCTCCTACATTATATAGCCCACCTTGTTAATGACCATTTTATAGATGATTCATTTATCATATTGGTAGAGGATGAAGCTTCATTGACTTATTCTATATATTGTTTGGACACTTTATGCCTTGCTTTGGGCTCTAGCATTCAATGGAATACAAATACTATATTAGAAATCAACTATGACACATCAACAATATTGGATAGCCTAATTTCCTTAAAATAGATTGGTTTTTTAGAAATATGTAATTTTCTAAGACTCCTATTTGCATTCAATGTCTCTCCCTCTAATATGTGGTAGTATCTCTCAAATATTTTAATGGGCCAATTATTCACAAGGTAAACGTGTTTCATAGGGTGACATGCAAATTTTTTTGTCTCTAATGCCAATATAGAAGGCTAGGCATGTTATATATTCAAAGGCAATGGATAACACTATGTGCCAAATGGACCATCAAAGCAATTATAGAGAAAGAGGTCTATAAAGTGTTACTTTGACATTGTTTCTCCTTAGATTCCCCCTACAAAAGGAAATTGTAGGAGAGATTGGATTTCATGTCCCTTATTGTTGGATCTTTATCCATTAAGATATTAGGATTATTTATATCCTACAATATTTATGAAGTGTGGAAATATATATATCCATTTATTTAAGGATAAGGTAATTATTTAAAAATTGATTTAGCAAAAACTTTGTTGTCTCTAGTGGTCCTCTATTTTGATTGATCATGTGATTTCATTTGTTGAGATTCATTGGATTCATTCTTTAAAGGCTTTTTTTTGTAGAGGTTTATACTTTGTGGAATACCTCTTCTATTATCATAGCATGAAAACTTAAGAAGCGCCTCACACCTCCTTTTTCTTAAATAAGAGAGACAAGAAAATTTTACTAAGAATTCATAAAAATGTTCCATTTAATATGTTTTATAAAACTAGAATGCAATCTCAAGAACCTTAGTGGAAATATAGGAAATGGTATGTACACACTTCGATACTCAAAATTGGGTAAAGGTGGATTAATTTTTTACTCTCCACATCTACCTATGATAGATAAGCTTAAGTGTGACACTCACTTCAAGTAGGAGATTTGCTATAGTTTGGGTTAGTTATTTGGACCTAGAACATTATTCATTTTCCTTGTGCATAGATTTTTAAGGACTTCCCTTGGACAATAAACCAAAAAACCTTAGATTACCTAATCCCACCTTCCTATTTTTCTTAGTGAAAGAGGATGTCAAGCATCTATTTTACTTTTTCACTAGGGTAAAGACATGGATTTTTTTTTTCCTTTTTTGCATATTTTTCTCCTAATAGGTTCACATAGTAGTAGGCACTACTTGGAGATCCATAAATCTATTATTTTTTCCTACAAGAGACATGTCACATATTCAAAATTAACATTTTACTAATATTTTATAAATCTCAAGGTAATGCTATTTTTACTAAAGTCGTTACTACTTATCACTTTTCTATATATGGTAGGAAAATTTTAATTAATTGTATGAGATTGAAGTGGGCCTTACCTATATTGCATCATGACCATATAGTGGTATCACAACAACCTTACATTATGCATGTATTTCTTGGCAAGATTTAAAGTTGGGTCTCTTACTTGAAAGTTGATAAAATCAATTGGTTGAGCCCTCTCTATAGGCACAACTCTATTTCTGACTTGTTCCTTAAGGGGTTTAGGGAGGGGGAAGGGCATAACCCTTAGTATATTTTTTATAAATTTCACACTTTTACACAAGTGATTTTTCTTATTTTTAGAGGAGGGAATGGATGTTCTTGGGAGATTCACATATTGTAATCTTTAAGGATCTGGTTGGGATAATTAAAGTTAATAAGAAACATAAGGATCTAGCTAGCCAATATACCAAGAATCCTATGTCTAATTGGATAATTATTATAGGAGTAATCCACTTAGGATGACAGTGATATTCATTCAATCTAAAAAAATGCATGGGAATGATGATGATCCACTTGCTTATTGAACCCTTCCTACTATGACTTAGGATAGTTATAAATTCTCTATGTTTTTTTTTTGTGTGTTAATTGTAAAATTTTAGCATATGTCTCTAATGCCTTGTAAATTTCCCTAGGAGAGTACTATTCGTTTATCCTAGCTTTTATAGCAATTATGAAAACTTCTGGGGTGTAATCTATTACAGTTGCACTTTTTTGTAAGTAGGTTTTTTATTACTATTATTTTAATGTAATGCATACTATTCAACAAAAAGAATCAAATTGATGAAGAAATAATTTATTTAAAAAGTTGGTAAATACAAATAAATTTTAGGAAGTTTGATTACCTTTACTATTAGTTTTATCTTTGGAGTCAATTCAAATATTCAAGGTATAATTATATACAATTATTAAAATACATTGCAAAGTACTAGAAAGGTGCTCCAAATTTTAATTTTAAGTTGCACAAAATTCCATGTGGATGGAAGACTTGCTTTAGAATAATGGGATACCAAAAAAACCATTATTTATTATATACACATTAACACCATCAAGGTAGCATAAAACCTTATTGTGTATAAGAGGATGAATCACATTAATTAATATTTGCATCTAGTATTTCTTGTTAGAAAATTACTATTATTCTCATAGGTTTAATACTCTTCTAGGATCATACAATATCTCAAGAACATATATGTACATGAATCAATCCACAACAACAATGAACATAAAACTCACTAAATATATTATTGAAATATCTACTAAAGCAATGCACTACAATTCAATTATTTATCTTCAATATATACATATATGAGACTCTTCATATTTTCAAGACTCTTTACCTTTCCACTTACATAAACTCTTCATCTCCTCATACTCAAAGGGGATCTAACTCTTCACATTTATTAATACATAATAATAAATCTCACATATTTACATAAATACAGACTCTCATGATTGCACATACTACATGACAAACTCTTCACAACTCATAACTCCACACTTATTAACATGACACATAAATCACACTTACTAATATGATAACTCACTTATATAACTCACACTTATTTACATGACACATACTATATCCTCAAATATTAAACTCACACTCTAGACTAAACTATTTACATGGTCCTTGCATTAATATTGCAAGGTACCAAATAATGTAATACCTCCAACACCCCCCTATTACATTATTTGGTATGAAGGAATTTTTCCTTCATGTGCTTTCAATATTCTTGATGCATTTTGGCTTTTTTTGATGTTGGTACTTATTTTGATTAGGTTCTAAATATTTCCCTTTGAGCTATCACTTGTACTTTTGTGTAAATCATCAAAGAACATATTTTTCAACTTTGTTGATGTTTTATTATGTTCCTTTGCCATACAAATTTTATGTTCAATAAAGTATTTCTTCTAATATCGTTATTTTGGTAGAAGCTTGTTTAAATATTTTTGTGCAAGTTCTATTACATAAAAGGCAAATATACCAATTTTGGGGGACCCAAGAGATTCATTTTTCTTTAGTATTTTGATAAGATATTTTTTATTGTCATTGATAATTTTGAATTCTACCATTCTTCTATCCAACAATTATGACATTGAAATTAGATTATTTGCTATTCTAGGAATATAAAACATATTTTTTAGTGTACATTCTGAATACAATAGGCTGAGTGTAACATTCCCTGACCCTTGTACTTGATATATTTTATCATCTACTATCTTAATTGGTATACTTGGTTTTACTTGAATGGAATCAAACCAATATAGGTTACCTGTCATATGATGGCTAGCTCCTGAATCAATGTACCAAGAATTATCTTCATATTCAATTTTTGGTTTTGTTTGAAGTTTTGGTATTTTATTGTATCATAGAACATGTTTGTGACCATATATTTTCTATAATTGAAAATATTTCTTCATGATATTTGTCTCTTTAAACATATGAGGTTTTTAAAAATACTTTTATGATGCACTTATTTTTGTTCTTTCAACAATAATTCTTCAATTATTTTGTATACATAAATATCTTCTTCAATTTTAATTTCAAATTACTTTCCTTTGTTGTAAAATTATTTATTACTCCTTATAGTGAATTTTCACTATAGTAGGGCAGGTTCCTTCCCTAGATAGAAATAAGCAAAAACTATCGCTAGAAAAAACCATATGAGAGGTCCTAAATTTTCATCCATGTACCAAGTAGTTGATTAAAATAAAGCATCTGCAAAGGATAGTCTATGCCTAACACTGATAGCATACTCAAATCTCTCTTTGTTGTAATGCAATTTCATTCACTCTAAATAAGCCAACAAGGTATTTTAGCCTTTTTGGTGGTGACAAATCCTTGCTTCATGATTAAGAAAATATCTTGATTCTTCTTGATGGTGAAAAATGGGGTTCCCTTGGTAATGAGGCCTCCACTAGCTTGATGGACCTACAACTACCTGCCTAACAAGTTGTAGGGTCCTAAATCAAGCCATATCCCTCTATCAATTGGGTTGTAGCACTTCATATACCCATGGGTAATTGTTCAAAGGCATGAGCAACACACCTATCAGGGGGAACCCAAAATCCCTAAAGATATAGAAAATAGGGGATCAAAGGATTCAAGTAAGGATCAAACAAGCCCACCATATCTTTTTGGCCTTCATCAAGATTCTCCCATAAGCATTCTAGAGAATTAGCCACCATATATGATAGGGCAACATCATAAGTGACAAGAATCAAACTTGTAATCGATCAAAAGTACAAGGGTGATATCATGAGAGCAACTAGATCATCGAAATGGATCCAAGCTCCTATCAACATATAGGGGTTAGCATGATAAGGGAATAAAACATTAGGATATGTCAATAGTTGTTGGAAGGCTAACACCTAGGCTCATTTCTCCATGAAGGAAGGTGGGAACATTAAATGATGCCTCTAAAAAGAGGATCATACCACCCATCGCGGAATTTATGGTGACTTCCCCCTTTATAGCTCCAGACTCTCTTGAATTTAAAGAGATATGATCCTCAATATCTTGTGACCTAATATAACATTAGCACTCTCACCCACACTCCTTTTTGGGTGGGATTTTGAACTTCAGAACTTACCTATAAATATTATAAATAGGAGATTTTGCATCCAAAGAAAGGAGTTTGGATTTGTTATTGTGCCAATTATCTTACCTGCAACATTTGCTTTTTACCTTTTATTTTCTCTTGCATAGTTTGGACTCAAACCTTGAGCTAACTATATGTATAGGCCCTGAGCCTCCTTTAATTATAAAAAGTTTTTTGTATGAGAAAATTTATATTCAATATATAGTTGTGCATAGTTCATATGTTCATTAAATCTCACTAAGTAGAGGAAAAAAATTTATCGTATGATTTATTTCCTCTTTTCTCTTTTCCCTAGAAGTAATTAATGTAGGGGTAGACTATAAATATGAGCTCCAAAGGAGATATCCAAATACAAGGAAACAACCTTGTATAAATAATCCCAGAGGTCATCCAACAGGAACCACATCCTATGCTCTCCTAGACTTCCTAGGACTAGCACCCCTACATGAGGCGCAGAGCACTGGATACACTCATTTGTTTGAAGGTGGTGGTAGACACCAAGACTACAACCATAGTGGTCATGATGCTTGAGGAGAGATAGGTGTCACTCTCGATCCCCTAACACTCCTAAATTAAAATTTCTTCTTTTTTTGATAACTCTTCTTTTTTTTTTGGTAGATAAGATACTATAGCATTAATATCGGGTTTTACATGTTGATCCAAAACCTTTTACAAAAATTATCATAGGTTTGTTGATGAACATGTCCTTAATAAGGATCCTATATATGTAAAATCTACATGTCGCCAAATCCATTACATCTGGTAAGGCACATACTCTATTATCAAAAATAAAATTCCCATACAACATTTTGGGTATAACTCGAGAAAACACACCTACATCATAATTACAAAAAAAGAAACAAGCACAAATCCCTTCCTTGAAATAGTGGAGAAACAAAAAGTTGTACACACATAGCAGAGTACTGAAAAAAACTCCAACAAGCTATGTATTAACAGTTACTCTTAATAATTCTTTGGTAATTGCTTTCTTCTGTATATGATATGCTTTGGGACCACATCTTGTCTTGGCCAATCAGCCTTGGATAAGTGAACCTACTGGCTAGATTTATGGCAATGGCTATCTAGTGGTCTACATGGCTCTGGTTCGAAGTCTTATATTATTGTTTCTTTCCTACCTTGTGATTATCAACCAGCCTCAAATTACTGAGATGACTAGGAGCCATGTTATCTGACATGTGACTATCTCCATTAGTCTTTGTGGTATTTCCAAGAAGCATCCACCAGGACTGACAGCTCAGATAATTTTTATTATGAGTCCATTTCAAAAAAGATACGGGAATAATCATAGCCTTTGAACTTACAATTTCTTCCCTCTTGGTAAATTTGACTATCATTCTTGGTGTTCTTGTTGAATAAGCTCCTCTACTTCGCTCGAGACACCGCATTCTCATTTAAAAAGTCCATCACCATTGACACCCAAATTGGCCAGCTTATCATCAACTTTGTTAGCTTCTCGAAAGACATGTTGGGCTTTTCTATCATGTCTTCCTTGGAAAAGGATCCTAGTCTCTTCAATAATTGTTTTAATCCTCCAAGGATGTGTTTTCCAATTATTGAGAAGATTTATAACATGCATAGAGTCTCCTTCTATGATCAAATTGCCTTTTAAGCCTTGAGTCATTTGAAGGCCTCTCCACATAGCTCTAGCTTCAGCTTCATTTTTTGTCCTTGTTCCTAAATATTCAAAAAATGCAAGCATCATTATCCCATTATTATCTCACATAATACCGCCAACGCCTACTCTTCTAGTATTTTCCTTAGCCGCTCCATCAAAATTAAGCTTAAACCAACCCGTAGGAGGTGGGTACCACTTAACATTGGCTCTGGGGTTGACTACCCTAGGCACAGACTCATCTACCAAGGTTAAGCTTAAATATTTAGCAATCGTGGTCTCCTACAGATGAGGTTTACGACTATCAAAAGGGATAAGGTTCACGTTCTCGTTGGAAAATTATAGGATCCTGGCAATGATAGTTTGATGATCATGGATAGACTCGTTAAAGACTCTATGGTTCCTTTCTAACCACACCTATCAAAGATATTGATTGAGACAAATTTTCCACATGTATCTAAGTCTTTGGTTTGAAAAGGGGCAAGGCCATTGGACAAACAAATCAAGTACGATGGCTATTTTAACCCAAGAAATATATAAGACCTAAAAAATCCCACTTAGGACAGTAAATGAAAAAGGGCACTCAAGGAAAATGTGATAAATGGTCTCCCAATTAGCCCTACACAGATAATAGTGATTAGTGATACAAATACCTTTATGCATCATATTATCAATGGTTAGAATTCTTCCTTGGATAACCGACCATGAAAAGACTACAATTTTTGGAATTAAATTTTTTATCCAAACTAAGTCCTTTTGGAGTACAAAATCCTCGTCATCAAGCAGAAGCTTGTAAACTGATTTAATAGTGAACTGCCCATTTTCCATAGGAGCCCAGGTCACTTGATCTTCCTTGGGTCTCATGGGGATAAAATGTTTCCTGAGAATGTTACAAAGATCATTTTATTCTGCTTGAAATCCTTAAATCCTTATTTTTTTCCATTTCATTCTACCTCTATCCTCAACCATATAATCGGATACTTTTCTGCCAATGAGTTTTTCCATGATATCTATGATTCGGGCTAAGTTAGGATATTGTGTTAGTGGTTCATCCTTAGCCCACCTGTCATTCCAACAATTTATCCTCTCACCATTACCTAAAACCCATCTTAAACCTTTTTTGATGATTTCCTTACAATTGAGAATTGCTTTCCAAAAAGCAAAACCTCTGATTGGAACTAAGTCACTTAGAATTTCCATATTTTGAATATACTTTTGTTTGATGATAGTTGTCCATTCATTTTCTTCACCAAAAATGAGGCACCACACCTGCTTAGCTAGTAAAGCTAAATTCATATGAGCAATTATCCTCAGACCTAAGCCCCCATTTTCCCTGGGTTTGCACACTTTGGTCCATCCTACAAGGTGTACCTTTTTTTCTCCTCTGATCCAGTCCATAAAAATTCTTTTTGGATTTTCTCAATTTTTTGGAAAACCTTCATAGGGGCTTTGAAAATGAAGAGGAAATAGACTGGAATGCTTTGAAGAGAGGCCTTAGTGAGGTTCAGCTTTCCTACTTGAGATAGAAGATGACCTTTCCATCTAGCAAGTTTTTTTGAATTCTTTCAATAACCCTGTCCCACATTGACTCTCTCATAGAACCAATGAAAAGAGGGAGACCAAGATACGAAGTGGGAAGGTTTGCTATATCACATCCTAAAATTTTTGCAATCCTTCCTTACCTTTGAATGAGAGTGTTCAAGAAATAGAACTTGCTTTTACTAAAATTAACTTTCTGACCAGCAGCATCCTCGTAGAGTTGCAGGATGTATTTAATTATTTTGGCCTCAACCACTAATGCCTTAGTCAATATAAGGGTATCATCGATGAATTGTTGGTGAGAAATAGGCCTAGTGAGAGATGTTGCCTTGATTCCTAATATTAGCCTTAAACTGCAAACATTTTTTATGGTTCTACCTAAAGCTTTTGCCATAATGATGAATAACATGGGGCTGATAGGGTCCCCCTGCTAAATTCCTCTATGACTTTGAAAGTAACCAACAGTTGTTCCATTAACCAGAATCGAGAACCATGCTTTAGAAATGGATTCTTTGATCAAATTAACCCATTGGTGGTGAAAACCAAACTTAAGGAGGACAACAATCAGAAAGTTCCAATTTAGCCTATCAAATGCTTTGTTCATATCAAGCTTGAGGGCAAAAATAGACATGTTAGTCTTATGAGCAGAGTGTAGAGCTTCATGAACTATGATAACTCCATCCAAGATTGACCTGCCCTACATAGAGCTTCCCTGGCATGGATCTATGATGCGGGGTAGAACATCTCTCATTCTATTTGCAATGGATTTAGTTAGGATCTTGTAAGAAATATTGCATAGACTGATTGGCCTGAAGTCAGCCATAGATTCAGGGGTTTGCTTCTTAGGAATTAGAGAAATAAAAGTAGAGTTGAGACATTTTGGGATATGATTGCCTACTTGGAATTATTTGACAATAGAAATTACATCCTCACTTACGATGTCCCAAAAATCTTGATAGAAACAATGGGGAAATCCATCGGGTCTCGGGGCTTTGTCTGGCTCCATGCTAAACAAGGCTTCCTTAATTTTCTCATCAAAAAATGGAGCTAGAAGCTTAAGGTTTATATCCTCATTTATTATGCTAGGAATGGATTGCAAGAGAATATATTTGGCCTCCTCATTGCACTGCAATTCCTAACCAAGGATAGAATTGAAATAAGTTACTGCCTCCTTTTTTATTTCTGTTAAGTCCTGAGTAATAGAACCATCTACTTTTTTTTTTTAAATTATCTTGTTATTGCTTTTGTTTCTAAGCGTGGTGATGTGAAAAAACTTGGAATTTTATTTCAACCAAATAGCCCTTGATTTTTGCCTCAAATAGATTTCCTCACAGGCCAAAATGTTATGAAACTCTGCTAGTTTTGTTCATTCCTCCTGCCTAGTAGTTTCATCAACATCACCATGTTGAATCCTTTGATAAATTATCTTCAAACTTTCAACAACCTATTTTTTATTTTCAAAGAGGTTCCCAAAGACCTCTTTGTTCCAAGTTGAATTTTTTCCTTAACAAACTTTAATTTGTCAGCAAGTTTAAAAGCTGCACTACCCCTCACAGGTTGTTGCCACCACTAAATTAAGTTATCTCTGAAACTAGAATGTTTGATCCACATAGATTGAAATTTGAAAGGTTTCTTGAAGTACAGAGAGTTAGGGATCTCCAAAAAAATGGGACTATGATCAGAGGAAATTTTAGGAAGGGCTTGTAGGGTAGAATCACCGAACAGAGTTGTAGCCTCCTTTGATAAAAAATACCTGTCAAGACTTTCTTGAATTAGATGACACCCTATCCATCGATTGCTCCAGGTAAAATTTGCTCCTCTAAGTTTTACATCCATCAACATGATGGAGTTCACAAAGTTATTGAACTCATACATGCTCCTGATAGGTGGTCCATTTCCACCCATTTTTTCAGAATGGTAAAGAGGAGTGTTAAAATCCCCAGCTAGAATCTAGGGGACATTATGGAATATTTCACTCAGATTGCCTAAGTACTTCCATAGTAGAGCTCTCCCTTGAATTGAAGTCGGGGCATAAATATTTGAAAGGATCCACGACCTGTTGTTGTTTATTTCCTTAAATAAAACACTAATAACCTTGTCATATTTCTGAATAATTGTGTCTTCTACTATCCGAGGATCCCACAAAGTCATAAGGCCTCTAGATGCTCTTCTGGCTGATTTGCAAACCATCTCCCCTTGATTCCATATTTTTTTTGCTACTTATTTTGATTGAATATCATCAGTTTTGTTTCTTCCAACATAATAATAGTTGGATTCACTTGATTTCTTATTGACTTCCCTGTATTTGGGCAGGCTATTGAGGCCTCTCACATTCCATGAGAGGAACTTCATTTAGATTGTTTGGTATTTCTTCCTCTCCCCCTCCCTTGAGGGGGTTTTCCTAATTTGTTGTCTTCAATTTTGGAATATGTAATGCAACATTGTGTAAATTATTCTTAAACTAAAATAAAAAGTCTAAAGAATAATATTTGAATTAGAATATAATTTTATCTTATGTAAAATATTCCCACCCAATTAATAAATAAATTAAGGGTGCTAGGAATATTTAATTTCTTGGGAAAAAGTTATTTCCCTTTTCTAAAAAATATTAGAAAGTAACTAATAACTTTCTAATATTTGATAGATGTCACTTATCACATATCTCAAAGATTAGATTGTGATAAAATTAGAAAGTAACTAAAGCACTTTCTAATATTTGATAGATTGTGATAAGATTTAGGGTTGTAGTAGAAAAGTTTCTCTTTAAATAGGGGTGTTTTCTACTACATATTATCATATCTTATCATATATCTTGTCATATTGACTTGTGTTGTAGGTTATGTTGATGTATATTGTTGCATAACATTGAAGCATTATTGTACTGTTGAATCATTGAGTAATATAGTGAGCTTCATAGTGGATGTTTCTCTTCTTCATTTGAAGTAGGGTTTTACCACTTAATATTGGTGTTGTGGTTTTTTTCTTTTTTGTGTGTGATTGATCTTGTGGAGCATTCTTCGATCTTGGGGAGACTTTGCTTGTCTCACATTTGGTATCAGAGCGGTTGGGATCTCCATCAAGTGTCTTCAATCCTTTGAGGTGAAAAACCCATTAAGGTATATTTTTTTACATGCATTTGATATTTGGGTATTTTATATAAACTTATTTTGCAAATTTGCCATTAGGGTTTATAGATTTATTATGTTTTTAGATCTAGTTGTTAGATCTTTTGCAAATAGTATTTTCATTTTAAATCTATAATTTTTTTTTTTGCATTAAGCTTTTGCTGGAAAGGTTTTTGGAGCCAAACGGACCCCATGGTTGCGTCCGGAAGACCCAAAAACCCCTATTTCCATATATAGTCATTTTTTTTATTTATTTAAAAAAAAAAATAGTCGGCTATATATATAAAAATAAAAATAAAACAGTTTTGCTTTATAAAAAAAAAAAAAACAATTTTATTTAAAAAAAAAAAAAAACTGTTTTGCTTTATAAAAAAAATAGTTTTGTTTTTAAAAAAAAAAAAACAGTTTTGTTTTTTTGAAAAAGTTTTGCTTTATAAAAATCTTTAAACTTTTTCATGCAATTTTTTTTATTAATAAAATAAATTTTATTAATTTAATTGCATTTTTTTTAAGCAATTTTTGTATTAAAAATTATTATTATTCTCCTTAAAATGCAATATTTTTTTCTCACATTAACAATGGTTGTTTGTGAGTTTGCTTTTTTTGCAAGGTTATCCAAGTATGTTTTGGAGTATACAAGATAATTTCGGATCAATTTTTCACTCTCTTCCCTTATTTTTATTAATTTCTTCTAATCTCTCTCCAGTATTTGCTTGAAGCATACTATAAATTAATGTAACTTGTATCTCTCATTATGAAAGTAAAAGAGAATGAAAGTGAGAGAGAGAGAGAGAGAGAGAGAGAGAGAGAGTGTGTGTGTATTTGTGTTTTGCTTTGTGTCTCCACTATCTCTTGTTCATCTTTCTTACATTTTGCATCTCAACTAATCTAACTACTAACTTGCTACTAAACAATCTACTAACCAACTAACTTGCAATTTACTAATTTTCATATTAATCAAGAAGGTTAAAAATGAATCAACTTACTAACCACAACTTTAGTATTTAATTAAAATTTACTTAATCTTGCAACCAAGTCATTTTTGGGTCCTCGTACTCGTACCCTTTTGGGTAGCTTGGTTAACCTTGGGTGAGATGAATTGGCAATTCATTAGGCTATAGCAAAACCTAAAATGAACACTAACTTACTAACTTATTGACTATATAACATTTAATAAATGTTTTATGGTTCAATTCAAGTTAGTTTATTTTGTTGCAAGATGATTGTTATGGTTAGTTACCTTCTTATTGCAAGTTAATCTATTGCAATTTTATCTTGGTTTATTCAATTGCAATATGGTTATAGTTGTTTATTGCAAGATGGTTATAGTAGTTCATGATTATCTTTCATGATGATCAATCAGTTATTGCCTTGGCTAAAAATCCTATAATGCATAAAAGGACAAAGCATGTTGAAATCCAAGCCCATTTTATCAGAGAAGGTATTGGATGGGACTATTCAGTTGGAGTATTGCTCATCATCTTCTAATTTTGTTGATTTGTTCACCAAACCTCTTCCCAAGGAGCAGTTTTGTAAGTTGAGGGACTCACTTGGTTTGGTGAAGTTGTCCTCAAGGAGGAATGAAGTGTAGTTACACTTGTGTGATGACAACTTCATCCTTATGAGGTGTTTTGTGCTATATATATAAGTTCATCTTTGATGGTATAATTGCTTTTTGCATCTCTTTTGAACATGGTACTTTCTTGTTTGCCTTATGCAAATTTTGTACATGTTACTTTGTAGATGGCATTGTGCAATTATGGTATATGATGCAATTGCTTTATGCAACCCTTTTACATGGTACTTTCTTGTTGCCTTGTGCAGCTTTGTATATGTTTTTTTATGTAGTTGGCATTATGCAATTGGTTTATCATGGTACTTTCTTGTTAGCATTTATGCTACTTTTGTACATGATATTTTATGGTTGGCTTTATGCAACTGGTGTGCACACTTTATTATTTTCATATACCTTATGCAACTCTTGTACATGGTACTTTTTTGTTAGCCTTATGCTACTTTTGTACATGGTACTTTAGAGTTTGCATTATCATGGTACTCCTTGTTTGCTTTATGCAACTTTGTACATGATATTTTTTGATCAACTATATAGCACGTGACTATAAGTATGGCTTGGCATATATTTGTGATGACTTATAGTTCACTATTTTTTAGATAAGTTTTGTTATCATCTTTGGATATTCATATATGTTGTGGTGAATATATTTATGATGATGTATATAACAAATCTTATGTTGAGCTGCTTGTAGCTTGTAGGTACTTCCGTTTGGGGTTTTGTAGGCTTACTGAAGACACCCTTGTGATGTTTTCTTCTTTTTATGTGCAACCACTTGTGGTTGATGTATGGCTTTGTAAGCTGCTTGTATCTGAAGCTACTCTATTAGGGGCTTACAGTCTCATTTTGGCCCATTTTGTATTGGTGCCTTATTATAGACCATTCTTGGTCATAAAAGCTCATTGTAACTAATTTACTCATTTGATTCTCATCACTATTTGTATCTTTAGGGGGAGAATGTTTCTTTGTCTCATAATTCCTTTCCCCAATATTGCATTAAGGGGGAGTGTTGGAATATGTAATGCAACATTATGTAAATTATTCTTAGACTAAAATATAAAGTCTAAAGAATAATATTTGAATTAGAATATAATTCTATCTTATGTAAAATATTCCCACTCAATTAATAAATAAATTAAGGGTGCTAGGAATATTTAATTTCTTGGGAAAAAGTTATTTCCCTTTTCTAAAAAATATTAGAAAGTAACTAATAACTTTCTAATATTTGATAGATGTCACTTATCACATATCTCAAAGATTAGATTGTGATAAAATTAGAAAGTAACTAAAGCACTTTCTAATATTTGATAGATTGTGATCAGATTTAGGATTGTAGTAGAAAATATTATCTTTAAATAGGGGTGTTTTCTACTACATATTATCATATCTTATCATATATCTTGTCATATTGACTTGTGTTGTAGGTTATGTTGATGCATATTGTGCATAACATTGAAGCATTCTTGTACTGTTGAATCATTGAGTAATATAGTGAGCTTCATAGTGGATGTTTCCCTTCTTCATTTGAAGTAGGGTTTTACCACTTAATATTAGTGTTGTGGTTTTTTCTTTTTTTGTGTGTGATTGATCTTGTGGAGCATTCTTCGATCTTGGAGAGACTTTGCTTGTCTCACATTCAAAACCCGGAATAACCTGTTGAAACAAGGTTCTCTTTTTTCATTGGCAATGTCATTATCAGTTTTAATTTTTTGATGCTTAGCATTTGATATTCTCCCTCTTCTTTTTTCACTACCAAAATCTATAGGAGACTTCACAGTGCTCCTGGTTTGTTTAGGACTAAACTGGGAGGAGGCAATTTGTTGCAGAACCGGACTGCCATCTCTTTGAGAGGTCTAAGGTTCAAACCCTACTTAGTATGAGGGGACCATGACCCCTCATAAAAACATGTGTAAACTCATTGAAAAAACATAGATTTCATGTTTTTGGAAATGACTCAAATATTCTACCCCCTTGACATTATGACTTTTTTATAGGAATTACAACATGAAAGTTACACTCTTCCATGTTCCTTCCTATCCCATCCATTACTTTTGGCATTGTCTAATATATTGTTCAAATCATTCAATATCCACATTCCTTCATCACTTTAATATTTCCTCAAATACCTGCTTCTATAGTCCATACAATCTTTTCATGGTTTTATCTGTCAAACATTATGCATGTATGGTTCACATTTTGGTCCATATACACATCTAGATCATTTTCTAGTCCATCTACGCATCTAATTCATGTTCTATTTTATCTCATATTTTGGTCCACGCTCTAGTCTATCTCACCTTCTTAGATACATGTTGTAATCAAATGTGTATTTCAATTCCTCTCAAACTATGGTGGATTCACACAATCTCCTCCTTTCATAGCTTCTAACTTCACTCTCTCTCTTCCACAAAGTACTTTACTCTCTTTTGCTACTTTCTACTCTTTACTGTATCTCTCCTCCAAACCTCTAGTAATATGGATCTAATACCACTATTAGAAAATCACTATTATTCTCATAGGTTTAATACTCTTCCAAGATCAAACAATATCTCAAGAACATATATGCACATGAATCAATCCATAACAACAATGAACATAAAACTCACTGAATATATTATTGAAATATCTACTAAAGCAATGCAATGTAATGCAATGCTTATTCTTTGACACCATATTACAATACTTTATCTTCAATATATACATACATGAGACTTTTCATATTCTCAAGACTCTTGACCTTTACACTTACATAAACTCTTCATATCCTCATACTCATGGGAGATCTAACTCTTCATATTTCTTAATACATAATAATAAATCTCACATATTTACATAAAGAGAAAGACTCTTATGATTGCACATACTACATGACAAAATCTTCATAACTCATAACTCCACACTTATTAACATGACACATAACTCACATAACTCACACTTACTAGCATAACACCTCACTTACATAGCTCACATTTATTTACATGACACATACTTGTTGGAATTGATTATTGCATCCGTAGGATTTCAATTGTCACACTACAAGAATCCATTTGAAACCAACGAGCTATTACAGGCTCTGGTCGACCTACCTCATGTTCTACTAAACATGAATATTGCTAAAGAAGACTGCATAATGGGTAAGGAAACCCTAGCGGTAATTCTTTATTAAGCTATAAGTATTCTTTTTTAAAATTACCAAGCATGAAAACAACCAGTTTTTATGCCTTATGTAGACCGGTGCCTAGATTCATTGGGTTGTTATAGCAATTTAACAACAATTTTTAATCATGAACGGAGAGAAAGGGGAAAAGAAAATTTGCGTTCAAATCTTCATTCAAATATCATAATAAAACTAGGAGTTAACCAACGAGATAAACGTATATAATGCATTCAAATAATGTAACCCATTATACAGTGACACACAGTACTAAGACAAATATATAATAAAAATGAAACTCATAATTGTATTGATTTCAAGAATTTTTACATGTAGAGTGGGCGAGATGCCTTTTAACTCTGTTTTCAAGAAAAATATATCAATACAATGAAAATATATCATTCAAATAATATAATAGGTCTCTCCTACTCTACTTCCAATCTGGTAACAGTAGAATCTTTGAATCTCAGGCTCAATAGGACAGAAAATAATCTTAGCTTCTTGAGCACTTTCCTATTACAATCCTGCACAACAAAGAGAAGAATAAGAATGATAATTAAAATAGACACAGAAGGGGATACGATAGCACAACTAACAGGGCACTCAATTATACCTCTTAGCAAAAATTCTATTCTCTAATTGCTCGATACATAATATGTCCTCAGCACTTCTTCTTATAGCCTTTGGATCTTGATTCTGTTATTCCTAATTTATTTCTAGCATTACACCTGTTAGCATCTGGTTGAGACTCAAAAATTGGTACAACTGGCTTCTATTGTCTTTTCCATTTTTACTATGTTCTCTTATTTGACTCTTTCAAACATAACTTTATCAATCGGTGATTAAGGTATGAGGGAAACCTTTATCTTCTTTTGCTACTTCCTTGTGTGTTTAGTTGTTGTCTTTCGGACTGGCCTCTTTTGGGTTGTCCCCCTTTGATTACTTGGCTCTCTAACTGTGCCAGAAATATTCCCTCTTGTTGTTGTTGTCTATTGTGTTGAACTTACTTTCTGCTGCTGACTGCAGGTATTAAACCTTTTTTCCTTTTTGACTTTGTTGCAGCTGTTTTATGTGTTCATCAATAAATTTCCAAACTCTTGTATCAAATTTGGTTGCAATCCTTAGCATGTTCATTTCCTGCAAGATTTTGTTTTTTTGTACAAAAATAATAGGCATGCTCCTATCATATTTAAATAGTAACATTTCCACAACATTTACCATAAGTGTGGTTTTCCTAATCATCTCTTCCTCATCACCTGGTTCACAGTCGAATCTTTCAAGGATTTCTTTAAATACCTCTTCTATATCTGAGGCTTCTAAGCATTGGTCTAGGGATAGGCCAATATCTGCCAGTTTCACTATAGCATATTTTATTAGGTCATTCATTTTAGTTACAAAATTTATCCATCTCTCTTGGTTTGCTCCAAACAGGGCTACTTTTAAGAACTCAAAATTGATCTAGATCTTATTGTCATCAGGTGTCATTACTTCTTGTCCTTGTAACTTTTCAAAATGATCTCCTACAAAGTCTATGGTAGGGTGGATGATTCCAAAAGCCTATTCTCTTTCCTACATCAAGGTCATAATTTCTTGAGCAGTCATTTGGATTATCCTTATTTGACTGAACATTTCGGAAAAATGTTTGGCATGAGCTCTTATTCTCCTTAACATGTCCTTTTTTATTACATTCAGATAGTATACATGACCTTGAACCTTTGTCACTGATGGGGGTTGTGCACTTGAAGTGTCTCTTCGAGCCAATTCTTCTTGTTGCTTACTTATTATTGCTTTTAAATCTACCTTTTCCTCTTCCTCTTTGCTTAGTTTTTTTCATAGTTTATCAATTGTTTCAACAAATTGGTCTATGACTTGGACCTACACTACTTTAGCAACTTCTACCATCTCTCCCTCTTTTCCTAGCACTGATGAACCCCCTATTTCCTCATTAAATTTGAATACTAGTGGGTTTTTTAGAGGAGGATGATTGATTTATGCCATATCTAATATAGGTGCCTCTGATTTACCTTCTCTAGTGAGTTGTTCTCCTATATTCCCTATCCCTGCAACTAACTGCAATTCTTGTTCATTTACGGTAGTGAAGGCGGTCTACTCATCTGTTATTTCCAAAACAACTTGGGTAGTAGGCAAAGACAATACGGGTCTCTTCATTTCCACGGGAGTTACCTCTTTTTGATTCTTCACTAGGTGGCTTAGGAAAAGGCCACCTAGTCCACAAATTCTCCTAGTATTCATTTGTATCACTAATGGAATTTTAATCTCCTGTCCCTTTATGTTTATAGAGGTAGGGATGGCCATGGGTGCCAATTTCTTCACACTAGTTACAGCTAATACATTATCAAAAATGGGAACTACAGCTTGCTCTATGGGTGATGCTTCTTGAGTGGATGCAGTTACAATTTCCTTTCCTTTATCTACACTGGTTTGTTGAGAAGCTTCTTGAGGAATGTTTGGTGTTGCTTATATTCTGAGTTGAGAATTCTCAGGGGGTCTGAACTATTGTTCTATTACACCATTAGCTTTAAAAGTGACCTCCATTAGATCAATACCCTTTTCTTCTATTAATTCTAATAAGGGGTCTTCCTTGATTGTTGGGTATGTCCTTGGTATAACAGGTGCTACAACATCCACTAAATTTTCTCGAAGTCTTCTTAGTTATGTAGGGTAATCATAGGCTTCATAAACCTGTGTGCTACCTCTTTTTTTTGGAGAGAATTTATTCCATACTACCTACAAATCTAATCCTTTCTCCATGGCTTATACTAAGCTTTCTTCGAAAGCGTCTTCACAATGTCTTATTCGAGCATATTCTCTCTTTTCCATCATTCTGCTCTATATTCCCATTGGGTCATAGAATCTCCAAGATATTTCATCTAATCCCATGTTGTCCAATTCAAACATTCCATTGATCAGATAAGGGTAACCAACAAATACAAAATCTCCAAAATGACAGGGAACATCAAGCCAGGGTACCTTACCATGTTTCTTTACCAGTCTCATCTTAGCCTCTTCTGCTACTTGTCTGCATAATTCCAAGGCTGCTATGGACAACAGGCAATACTATGGTAGCATCTTAGGAGGGATTTTAGCTCCATATAATCTGATGTAAGTAAAACCCTCCATGAAGAAGAAGTCCCCAATTTCTTTCTCTTTGATAAAGGTTTTTACCCCTAGCCCTAATCTCTCAGGAACTAGCCCAGTTAATGCCCAATGAATTTCTACTAAGAAATGGTCACAGAACCAGCTTATGTGAGTTCGTCCTTCATGTAATATCCAAAAGCTATTCTGAACATAGGGGTTGTCAATGGCTCTTACTCTTCTATGGGCTTCTTCACCCAGTTGACCCGCTATCAAATGGATAAAAAATGAGTATTGTGAAAAATGGGGCATTTCTTGCCTCTGTTCGAAAACTGCTTTTCTCAACTCTATCATTTCTCTATGTATTTGGGTACTTAATTCTAATTCCCAGGCATAAATTAGAGTGTTATACGCCCTATTGCATTGAGAAACTAAGTATAAAACTCTTTTAGTTATCCTACTAAGATCCTGTACTCCCAGAATTATGTTTATCATATCACAAAAATCTTGAACCCATGGCTTAAAAGCACTTTTATTAATTGGGAATTCTTTTTCTATTTTTTCTTGCGTATCGAACAAGGTTTTAAAAACTTCCATATTTGTAAACATACGATATTGGTGTTTGATTACCTGGTCTACTAGGAAGGTGGTATGTTTTGCCAAGTTGAAAACTTCTCGGATATGCTCAACTTTGATGTTGAATACCGACCGATTTTTGTTGTCTCGGAAGGTCTTCGTTCTCTCGTCATACGCCACCGCCATCCATGCCATCAAATCTTAGGAGAAGTGTACTTTTGGATATATCAGCTTCCCAATGTTACTGTTCCATCTATTATTTTTGGGGAAACCCTTACTGTAACCTACAGGATTTGTGAAACAAATCGGCCATTATCCACGGGGTTCTGTTATCATTTTCCATCACCTGGACGAAGCTCTTGATGCAAGCATTATCTATCTCGTATTGTTGAGCTGGATTAGGTATTTTGTCTGCTCCACATCTCTGAGAAAACTCGTACATGGTGCTACCAAGGATAGGCGGTCCAAGAATTGTAGAGTAGGGTGACCTATCTATGATGAATTTCATAGCTTCCCTAGTGTCTTTAGGTATGAAAACATCTCCCCATGATGCCATTGATCTCTTGATAACAGATCGAGTCTTTCTATGGCTGTGAAGCTCAAAAATCCTCCTTTCTCTGTACTTTTGATGTATCAACTTATGCTCTTTAGCTTACCAGGGTAGTGGCCTTGACTAATTTTGTGAGTTCATATACAGGGTGGTGGAATGGGTTCGATAAATTCGTACGTTTTTTCATCAAACCAATGCCACCTATTGTTGTTTAAAATTGGCCAAAGAAAATTTACCACCACATCTTTTTCCTGGAGTTGAGCGTTTATG
The DNA here is from genome assembly GCA_028583015.1 of Wollemia nobilis. Classification (NCBI taxonomy): domain Eukaryota; kingdom Viridiplantae; phylum Streptophyta; class Pinopsida; order Araucariales; family Araucariaceae; genus Wollemia; species Wollemia nobilis. Next base: position 4,530,469 of record JAQPPZ010016858.1, on the reverse strand, counting down.
AAAGGTAATTTCTTTTACCTTACGTGCCCCGAGACCTTTTGATTTGTGTGCCTATAATAATTTATGAACTTTCGCTATTGGTCACTAGGAACTTTTTTATCATACGTGGAACTTATATGTGCCACTGGGATGACTTTTTTTTTTAATCTTGTGCCACCTTAGGTTCGAATGGTAACTAAATCCTTGGGATCAATTATATTTCTGTTGGAAATTTAATTTAATTTAAGGCATTTTATGTTGTCATTGAGGTCACATTGATCATTGATGTCACATGGATTATTGATGTTACATGGATCACATTTGGTTTTGGTGGCCAAAATATTTCATAAATAAGCATTTATGATATTTTAGAAAGCATGGTTATTTACAAGGTTTTTATGAAAACCAAGGCAGACAAAATAAAAGGTTTTATTTAAAACCATGGTAGGCTTATGTGGAAAGGACTTTTCTTAAAATCCAAGGTGTAACTTGTTTTCATCGAAAAAGGACCTTCGGTGATGAAGATATTAAAGTTTAAAGTTTAAGTTTAAATTAATGGACGACCGACCTATGTGCAATTAATGGAGGTTGACATATATATATGTAAAGGTTTCAATTTATTTCTAAAAGGGGGCATATTATATATCATCGGAAAGCTTATTTCGAGGGCTATTTGACTAACTTATTTAGAAGGAGAAATAATATGTGTGTAAAGATATATTTATGATTTTTCAAAGGGGTTCCAAAAGTGAAGTTTGCCTTGTTCTTTTTCAAGAGGATTAATTCTTTCATGAGGTGACAACGTATGCAATATTGTGATTTATTTTATTTTATGATATAAGTGGTTTTGGGAGTGAAAAGGTTATGCAATGTTTTGATTTATTTTATTTTATGGTACAAGTGGTTTTAGGAGAGATAAGGAAGTTGTGCAATTAAAGGCCTTGGTGATGATTATTGAAAAGTGGAGTAATGTTGATTATTTTGTGATCTACTAACCCTTGTGAATATTGGCAAAATAATTTTGTGATTGTGGCAGATTTACAAAGAGGTTTTTTCATCTTCATAAAAGGTATGGGCACATTATCCTATTGACTATTTATGGTGGTTGATTTCTAAAATATCATTGGAGAGAAAAGGATTGATTGTGGTTTCCTTTTCGAAAGTGATTGGTTTAATGCTTCAAGGTTTTCTAGTTTGAGATTTGAGGTTAAACCTTGTTTTATAAGCATTGTTATTGAATCCCATTGGTTGTAAAAGAACTTGAGTTAGAAAATAACATGAGTATCATTGTTATGTGATATTTGTGGTTGAGCATTGTTGGAAACATTTGAGTTGGTTGATACATACTTGGACTAGGATTGTGTGAGAAAGAGTTGTCTCTTGTGATGATTGGTTGAGTTGAGTTGATTGAGCCTAGTCAAGTGATGTGTGAAGTGGTTGTTCAAGTTCTATGAAATAAAATATTCCATCATTCTATGTTGAGTTGAGATTAAGTTTAGAACATATTGAGTATCTAACAATTCTCTTTATGGTTCTATAATACTTGAGTTGAGTTGAGGTTGACTTGAATTGAGTTGAGGTTGATTTGAGTTGAGATTGAGATTAGAACATATTGAGTCTCTAACAATTCTCTTTATGCTTCTATGAGTTGATTTGAGTTGAGTTGAGTTGAGATTGATTTGAGTTGAGTTGAGTTGAGATTGAGATTATAACATATTGAGTCTCTAACAATTCTCTTTATGCTTCTATGAGTTGATTTGAGTTGAGTTGAGTTGAGATTGAGATTAGAACATATTAAGTCTCTAACAATTCTCTTTATGCTTCTATGAGTTGAGTTGAGTTGAGAGCATTGTGGATAATTTTTTTCAGTAATTGAAGAGTACATTACCATTCATTTTTGATTTCATCATTGAGCTTTCCATTTATATATTTGTGGATGAGATTTGAGTGCTACTTGAGCATGATTGGTTGAGACTTTGAGAATGCATTTGCGATAGTTTTATGGGTAGATTTGTGGATAGATTTGGGACAGTTTTGGACAAGTTCTTAGTGACCTTGTTGGAGCAGATTTGAGCAAGTTCTTGGTGAGCTTGCTAGAGCATATTTGGACAAGTTCTTAGTGATCTTGTTGGAGCATATTTGAGCAAGTTCTTGGTGAGCTTTCTAGAGCATATTTGGACAAGTTCTTAGTGAGCTTGTTGGAGCATATTTGGGAAAGTTCTTTGTGAGCTTGCTATAGCAGTTTTGGGCAAGTTATTGGTGAGCTTTCTAGAGAATTTTTGAACAATTTTTGTGTGAGCTTGTTAAGCAAGTTTTGTGTGAGCCTATTGAGCAGGTTATTAGTGAGCCTATTGATAGAGCTTTGGAGGTGATAGAGTACAAAGTACAGAGTCTCAATGGATAGAGATCCAGCAACCAGCACATTTAAAGATAGATCTGAGTGAGGAGTCTTCAAGGGGAGAGAGGTCCACCAGTCAGTGTAGCAGAGAGACAAAATCTTCTAGAATATCACATAGCCAGAGCAAAAGAGGAAAGAGTTCTCCTGTGGAAGAGATCCATGAACTTGAGATTAGGGGATCAGAATATCCTTTGGATAAAGATCCATAAACATTGTAATTGGGAGTAATTTCCAAATATATTGATTGAGAAAGTTTTAGTAAAATATTTTCTCTGTGGAGTAGCCCACATTGGGTGAACCATGTAAATTATGGTGTCTCTATTGTGTATGGTATTTTGTGCATTGCTTTAATTATTGCTATTGATACTGCTATCTATACACAACATAATATTGAATTGGAAGAAAAAGTAAAAAGTGGTCTTATATTGTTCACCCCCCTCTTAGTATAAGCTTGTGTTCTTCAATTGATATCAAAGCGGGTTCCTTCGAAAAGGCTAACAGCTTGAGGGTATATTCTACAAGAACACACATGGAAAAGAAAGGCAAAAGAAGAACCAGGAGATCTAAGAAGAAAAATGAATCCGATCTTGAATCTCTAAGAAGGAAAGAAGAAAAATCAGTAATATGTCTTGAGTATGGTAAGCTTGATCACAGGGCATTTTATTGTCCACGAAATGGGTATAGCAGAATAGAGAGGAAATGGAACTTGACTGGATTTTCAAAGATATTGTTGCTCAAAAGGCAACATTCAAGGTTTCAAAAGAAGAATATTCTACTTATGGTCAACTTGATCATGTCTCAAGTTACTGCAATGGCTTCAGTGATAGTGAATATGAAATGGAACTCAAGGAATACAGGCACAATCAAAATAGTGAAGATGAATGAAAGAATAAAAAAGAAAAGGAAAACATGTATGAACAAGGTAGGCATGACAAGAAGAGATTGTATATGGAAGAATCAATCAGTGCTTCTAGCAGAAATAATTAAAGTCTCTCAGTCAGTGAAAAATAATAAGCTCCTACTGAAGATCAAAAGCAGGAATCTCAAGTAAGAATTTATCAAGAATGTGAAATATTAGAACATGAAGTTGTTTCCTTAAGGTTGGAAGTGAAAGACTCCAAGGATAATTTGCACAAGTTTTGGAAATGTTTCAATGCACCAAAGGTCTCATATTTTAGGTTTTTGGAATCACAATCAAAAGGAAAGGAAGTTCTAAAAGATGAAAGCAAGGAAGCACCTAATATTTGTGAGGAAAGTTCCAAAGTTTCTATGGATTCAAATATTCAGTTTGGTTCTTGTTTTGAGATAGGTGAATCAAGCTCAAAGGGAAAATAAATTCTTGAAGAAAAAGGTTTTATATGCTACAAAGAAGGTTCAATAATGCAATGCACAAGTTGAAGATTATCATAAGGATAATGGTCAAGAAAAGGCTATACATTGCAGGATCCATGAATCAAAGAAGTTTGATTTTGCTAGAAGAAACTTCAAGGGAATAAGGTATGGTTTTCAGGGACATTGCTTCTCATGCAATAGGATTGGTCATAGATCTTTTCAATGCAAAGGAAATGAGCAACATGGTTTTGGTTTTAGATCTACATAATTCAAAAGTTTTGGTTATAATGGTCATGAAAACAGAGCTACACAATACAGGGTTTAGGAAAGGAATGGATATAGAAATTATTTCAACAATAATTTTAGGACATGGGCACCAACCAAAGGCTACAATATCAAGTGTTTTAATTACAATAACTTTGGGCATATTGCAAGATGGTGTAGGACTCAATTCCAAACAGGTTCAAGGCAAGAAAGTCAAACAAATTCTAGACAAGAAGATCAAGTAATTCATCAAGAGAAGGATGTCATAAAAACATGGAAGGAAGTTGATAGAGAAAAAAAACAAAGTATATGGGAGTAAAACTACTCCCATCCCAAAATTAATCACCTAAAAAGAGAAGGGGGTGAGGGGGGCTAAGTTTAAGAGTCATATATTTTAGCCTCATAGGTGTCCCTTTGGTCATTGATGTCAAATGGGGAAAGCATTGAGTTAGGGGGAGCATCCTCCAAAGAGAGTATTGAGTTAGGAGGAGTAGCCTCCAAAGAGAGCATTGAGTTAGGGAGAACAACCTCCAAAGAGATTATTAAGTCAGGGGGAGCAGCTTTGATTCTCAGAGATGGTTTTTGCAGTGATTATGGTTTTTGCTTTAGAGGTGTTGTCATCAATGACAAAGGGGGAGATTGTTGGAAATTTGAGTTAATTTGAGGTATTTTATGTTGTCATTGATGTCGCATGGATCACTGATGTAACATGGATCACATTTGGTTTTGGTGGCCAAAATATTTCATAAATAAGAATTTATGATATTTTGGAAAGCATGGCTATTTACAAGGTTTTTATGAAAACCAAGGCAGGCAAAATAAAAGGTTTTATTTAAAACCATGGTGGGCTTATGTGGAAAGGGCTTTTCTTAAAAACCAAGGTGGAATTTTGTTTCATCGAAAAAGGACCTCCGGTGATGAAGATATTAAAGTTTAAAGTTTAAGTTTAAATTAATGGAGGGCCGACCTATGTGCAATTAATGGAGGTTGACATATATATATATATATATATATATATATATATATATATATATATATATATATATATATATATATATATATATGTAAAGGTTTCAATTTATTTCGAAAATGGGGCATATTATATATCGTCGGAAATCTTATTTCGAGGGCTATTTGACTAACTTATTTAGAAGGAGAAATAAGGTGTGTGTAAAGAGATATTTCTGATTTTGCAAAGGGTTTCCAAAAGTGAAGTTTGCCTTGTTCTTTTTCAAGAGGATTAATTCTTTCATGAGGTGACAAGGTATGCAATATTGTGATTTATTTTATTTTATGGTATAAGTGGTTTTGGGAGTGAAAAGGTTATGCAATGTTTTGATTTATTTTATTTTATGGTACAAGTGGTTTTAGGAGAGATAAGGAAGTTGTGCAATTAAAGGCCTTGGTGATGATTATTGAAAAGTGGAGTAATGTTGATTATTTTGTGATCTACTAACCCTTGTGAAGATTGGCAAAAGAATTTTGTGATTGTGGCAGATTTACAAAGAGGTTTTTTCATCTTCATAAAAGGTATGGGCACATTCTCCTATTGATTATTTATGGTGGTTGATTTCTGAAATATCATTGGAGGGAAAAGGATTGTTTGTGGTTTCCTTTTCGAAAGTGGTTGGTTGAATGCTTCAAGGTTTTCTAGTTTGAGAGTTGTGTTTAAACCTTGTTTTATAAGCATAGTTGTTGAAGCCCATTGGTTGTGAAAGAACTTGAGTTAGAAAATAACATGAGTATCATTGTTATGTGATATTTGTGGTTGAGCATTGTTGGAAACATTTGAGTTGGTTGATACATACTTGGACTAGGGTTGTGTGAGAAAGAGTTGTCCCTTGTGATGATTGGTTGAGTTGAGTTGATTGAGCCTAGTCAAATGATGTGTGAAGTGATTGTTCAAGTTCTATGAAACAAACTATTCCATCATTCTATGTTGAGTTGAGATTAAGGTTAGAACATATTGAGTATCTAACAATTCTCTTTATGGTTCTATAAGACTTGAGTTGAGTTGAGGTTGACTTGAATTGAGTTGAGGTTGATTTGAGTTGAGATTGAGATTAGAACATATTGAGTCTCTAACAATTCTCTTTATGCTTCTATGAGTTTATTTGAGTTGAGTTGAGTTGAGATTGATTTGAGTTGAGTTGAGTTGAGATTGAGATTAGAACATATTGAGTCTCTAAAAATTCTCTTTATGCTTCTATGAGTTGATTTGAGTTGAGTTGAGTTGATATTGAGATTAGAACATATTGAGTCTCTAACAATTCTCTTTATGCTTCTATGAGTTGAGTTGAGTTGAGAGCATTGTGGATCATTGTTGTCATTCATTGAAGAGTACATTGCCATTCATTGTTGAGTTCATCATTGAGCTTTGCCTTGATAGATTTGTGGATGATATTTGAGTGCTACTTGAGCATGATTGGTTGAGACTTTGAGAAGGCATTTGGGACAGTTTTGTGGGCAGATTTGTGGATAGATTTGGGACAGTTTTGGACAAGTTCTTAGTGAGCTTGTTGGAGTAGATTTGAGCAAGTTCTTGGTGAGCTTGCTAGAGCATATTTGGACAAGTTCTTAGTGAGCTTGTTGGAGCAGATTTGGGTAAGTTCTTGGTGAGCTTGCTAGAGCAGATTTGGACAAGTTCTTAGTGAGCTTGTTGGAGCAGATTTGGGCAAGTTCTTGGTGAGCTTGCTATAGCAGTTTTGGGCAAGTTCTTGGTGAGCTTGCTAGAGCAGTTTTGGACAAGTTCTGTGTGAGCTTGTTAAGCAGGTTCTGTGTGAGCCTATTGAGCAGGTTCTTAGTGAGCCTATTGATAGAGCTTTGGAGGTGATAGAGTATAGAGGATAGAGTCTCAGTGGATAGAGATCCAGCAACCAACATAGTTGAAGATAGATCTGAGTGAGGAGTCTTCAAGTGGAGAGAGGTCCACCAGTTAGTGCAGTAGAGAGACAGAGTCTTCTAGAAGATCACATAGCTAGAGTAGAAGGGGAAAGAGTTCTCCTGTGGAAGATATCCATGAACTTGAGATTAGGGGATCAACATCTCCTTTGGATAAAGATCCATAAACATTGTAATTGGGAGTGATTCCCAAAGAGATTGATTGAGAAAGTTTTAGTAAAATATTTTCTCCGTGGAGTAGCCCACATTGGGTGAACCACGTAAATTGTGGTGTCTCTATTGTGTATGGTATTTTGTGCATTGCTTTGATTACTGCTATCTATACACAGCATAATATTGAATTGGAAGAAAAAGTAAAAAGTGGTCTTATATTGTTCACCCCCTCCTCTCAGTATAAGCTTGTGTTCTTCAATTTCATTTAGGCAACGATCTCCCTCGGGATTTTTACAAGATCTGGTTCTTGGTGTGAGTGACAACTTTTATTGCCTCGAAGGTCTCCCTTTTTCCTTAAGTCAAACGTGATCAAGCGCAGCCGTTGGATGTGCTCCTTTTGTTATTGCCACCATGGATCTTTTCGAAACCTGTAGGTTAATTAATCGAAAGAAACATGCTCCGAACCCCTTTTTAAATTTTGACCAATAAGGATGGGGATTAATAATGGGTTCACAGTATTGTTAAATGCGTTTAAAACTTTTAATTAAACAAGCATTTTCTTTAAACTTACCTTCGGTTTACCTTTGGATCGAGCGCTACCATCGGATCTGAGTGTAGGTGAGCGCATTCGTTTGATTCATCGAAGATGCTTGTTCGTTAAACCCTTTGTATTTTCTTTGTCTTTACTCTGACTCATGCACGACCGTTGGATTTCTTTTATCTCAATGAAGCGCTGTCGTTAGATCTCGATAGTTGATTCATCGCTTAACTCTTTGGCTCGTGCGCTATCGTCGGATTGATTTGAGATGAAGCACATTCGTTGATGTCCCAGGACCTGCACAATAGTTAGTCTTCCTACATCTGATTGGGTTAATCATGCTTGTATTGTCGAAAACCTTTGGTTTGGTAATAATTCATAAGACATTATTTAAAGGTTAGAGACCATACCTTCATTGATTTAATTTTCTAATAACGTGGTATATTAATCTTCATCTAATCATGATTATCCAATGTTAACCCCATGATTTTTTATCTTAATAACTCGATTTAAACCTAGGTAGCATATTACACGTTTACCTTTCCTTGCGATCGTCGTTAGATCTTACCATGGTGAAGGCGCGACCGTTGGATCTTTCCGACCATGTGCTTGGTTTAACATAAGATAGAAGGGACAAATTATAAAGTATTTAATTAACCAAAAGAAAACCTTTAGATTAAACCTTGATCACTTTTACCGATGCGCACCATCATATTTGAGCGGTGATGAGCGCAGCCATCGGATCTCTTGTACCTGCACACTTTAATAACTAGGGGGTGCATCTTTTAATTTTGATTAATCTCGATTAAGCTGAAAGGGGGAGATTAGCTGACGTGTTAGACCCTTGCTAATTACTTAATTAACTTTACCTTTATCTTTGTCCTCATCCGATATCTTACCGTCCATGATTTTTGAGTGGTCGTTGGATCTTAGATGGCTATTGGCGCAATCGTAGATTTTAATCAACCTGCAAGTTAGTTACCAAAGGACGCATGGTTTTAATCATGATTAAGCTAAAAGGGGGGTGATTATCCAATGTGTTTAGACCCTCGTTAATTCATGCTTAATATTTTAATTAATCATATGGGGACTTTTACCTTTTAAAAGCATCTTTTATGGGAGCGCCATCATCAGATTGAATCTCGATCGAGCGTATCGTCTGATCCGACCAACTTGCTCGATAGTTATTCCAAAGTGGGCACGGACTTTAATGTTAATTTTAATGTGTGATTCATTTAAAACAAGTGTGACCATTGATTTTAAATTTGATTGAGCGCTGTCATCCGATCCGTTCGAGTTGCTCACTTTTTAATTGGCAGGTTTGACCTATTGCAACTTTTTAAAGTTTTGACTCTTTGGAAATTGATTGTGATTTGGCTTGGTAAGGATCTTCGATCAAGGATTGTAATTTTAATTAATTTAATCTTAGGTTATAACCTTATTGACCTTTTGACTTATATGATGGCGGGTTGCTTTAAGCGCTATCGTTCGATTTGGAGTGAAAGTGCGGCCTTTGATTTTAATAATGTTGCTCATTTTTTAGCAAAGGGGGTGCATACCTTTAGTTTCAATTAAATTTTGATTTTAACCTTAGGCTAGCACTTTTGAATTTTGGTTTTTAGACCATGATGATTTATTTGACCCTCTTTTAAAGTATAAAGCTATTTGGACCTTAGGGTATAATGATTTATTTAATCCTTAGTGATATACTTTTAGATTTTAGGTCTTTATGTTTTAACATTGGATTTAGACCTTAGGGAGGCTTTACTTATGAAGGTCAATTATTAATAAAACTTGCCATAACCCTTATTAAGATAATTAAGCAATTATTAAAAGGGTGTCTACCTAATCAATGACCAAGATTTAGACTCATCAAACCAATTCAATGAAAAACTTAGATACTCACACTAATTTGAAGAAGTGACCAACATTATGGATACTTTGATTGAAACCAAAAATTTAAATTTGGGGGTTTCAAAGTTGAGTCAAATTTGGCTCCAACATAGGCTCTGACTGGGACAAGGTGTTGAAAACTTGAGGCTCTTGAGAATTCCAGAATCTCTCGGTTTTATTTGCAAAAGAAATTAAACAAGAATAAAACTTTGACTTGCTAAGTAAAGCTTGAAATGTATAAAAGAAAACTTTTTTTTTTTTTTTTTTTTTTTATATATACTAAAAAATTGTATGAACAACATGATATCAAAGCAAGTAGAGTATGAAAAATTGTAGATCCCTTTTCATTCAATTTGGAAACAAAGGTTAGAAATTTTAGAAATAAATGAGTTTTATTTTGAAATATTGTAATGCTTGTTTTAGCTAAGTCATAAGATATGATTACACAAATTTTGTCACAACCATTTGTTTCATCATATTTTTGCCCATGTGTGTGTTTGTGCATTCTTTTTGATTTCTAAATCTTTCAGAACTTTACCATATCTGAGCAAAATAGTCAAGCCTAATATGTGATTTCACTCTTTAAAAATTTTCACCATTCTATAGGGCTCCACTTGCCGATCAAGCATCTATAGCCTCGGTGGAGTTGCTTCTAATCCCATCTTAGTTTTACCCTACTGCCAATCAAGCGTCTATAGCTCCGGTAGAGGTTTTCCAAGATATCTCAGGCAGTGACTCAGTTTTACTTTATTTTTTATTTTTCTTTCTCGTGAGAGAAGTATTTGGATATATAAGCAAATTGTGCAATAAGTATGCCTGAGTTGAGGATTAGTTTCTGGCTATAAAATATGAGTGTAATGATTTTTGGCTCAACTACCCTCTCAAAGATAACTCAGTTCTTCGGACCTTTGAAGTCACCTTAAGTATCATTTGTAATGTGAGGCTTGACATGATGTTTCAATCAACTTTGTTTTCCTTCTGTTTTATCTCATATCAAACAACTATTGCATAAACACTCATATTTTGAAAGAATAGTAAACCTCATCAGAATCTAAAATAAATCCCCTTTTTTCTTATTGTCTTTGGTGGAATAAACAGTTAGATATACTCATCAAACTAAGAATATCATGTGTACAGTAAACTCAAAATTATTCAAGAACAAAAGGGAAGCTTAACTAATAAAAAAAATACACCACTCTATTTTTGGATTTTTTTTTCTATTTTTTTTTTTTATAGTACACCTTCAATAGGGATTGTACATTTTGAGGTGTTGGCCATTAATAGGGATAGCCATTATTTCTCCCTGCAAATTCTGTAGCTTGTAAGTATTCTGATTGATAACATGAGCAATTTGGTATGGGCCAATCCATTTAGGTTCAAATTTACCTTTTTCACCATGCTTATCATTTTTAGGATCCCAATAGATGACTATATCTCCTTGAGAAAAAGGAGTACCCTTAGCTTTCTTATTAAACAATTTCATGGTTTTCTTGGTTTGTTCCATCATTCTATTAAGGGTCTCTCTTCTTTGTTCTTCTAACAGGACAATTTGATCAAGCCTTCTCTGTATGGGATTGGGGTTTTCATGGTCTTGCAATAAGAGGGAAAGTGCCAATTTTTCTATTTTTGGAGGTAGTAGGGCTTTCTCTCCATAAACCATCTCATAGGGGGTTCTTCCTGTATTTCTTTTGATAGACAACCTATCAGCCCATAAAGAAAATTTAAGTTCATTGTCCCATCCCCTTTTGTTTTTGCCTAATGACATTTTTATTCTTGTTATTACATTTTTATTTGATGACTCAGCTAAACCATTTCCTTGGGGGTAATAATTAGCAGAATGAGATAATTCAATTCCATATTCAGCACAAAATTCTACCATTTCATATGACACAAAATATTGAGCATTATTAGTTACAAGCTTTTTAGGAACTCCATACCTAGTCAAGATGTTTTCTTCTATGAATCTGATGACTACAGTAGTTGTAGATGTTCTCAAAGGTGCAACTTCCACCCACTTTGTGAAGTAATCTATTGTAGTTATGATCCACTTATGTTGGCCAGATGAATTAGGCTTGATCTCTCCAATCAGGTCAATACCCCATTGAGCAAAAGGTGCTTCAATAATTACTGGCTTGAGGGGCATGGCTGGTAGATGCTTTTTCCCTATAAAAACTTGGTAGTTATGACAATTCCTAACATATTTATATACATCCTTAAAAAGGGATGGCCAATAATATCCTGCTCTCATGATTTTATTAGTTGTAGCTCTTGGAGCAAAGTGTCCTCCACAGAAACCATTATGAAATTCATTAATTATTTCTGGGACTTCTCTTTCATATAAGCAGACTAATAATACTCCATCAGGATGTTTCCAATATAATACTCCATTTTGTATATAATACTTCTGAGCTTGAAGTTTGACTGACCTCATTCTGTTTATTGACATATCTCTGGGAAAAGACAACGTTTGTAAGTATGACAAAATTTCTTCATACCATTTACATTCTTCATTTTTTATTCTTCTATCATCATATGTCTGATCTATGGTGAGAATATTTTCAGATCCTGCTTCTTCTTTGTTAGCCAACAGTTTAGCTAAACCTTACCCTTTGACTATTTTAACTATTTTGAATTCAACATCGTATTGCAAAAGTTTTACCATCCATCTTGTTGGTCTTCCTAATGGCTCTGATTGAGAAAAGATATCTTTTATTGCTATAAAGGGAATACAATAGTAAACTTTGTTTGAGCCAAATATACCTTTGAAGTGTTCTAAATATTGGATGACTGCATAGGCATGTTTTTCTAGTAGGGTGTATTTAAGATGTGCTCCTTTTAGTCCTGAGCTCATAAAGGCTATTGGCCTTTCATTATTTTCATTATCTTTCTGTGAAAGAACTACAGCAATAGAGTGTTCAGATGCATATGAATAGATATTAAAATATTTTGCATAATCAGGGCAACTTAAAGTTGGAGTGGTTGATATGGCTTCTTTGATCTTGTTAAATGTTTCCATATTTTCTATTGTCCATTTTATTTCTCCAGTTTTCTTCACCATATCATTTATGGGTTTGGTCATTTCTGCAAAATTTGGGACAAATCTTCTGATAAAATTTATTTTTCCAAAGAATGACCTTACTCCTTTTAGGTTCTTGGGTGGGGGAATTTTAGAAATGGCTTCTATCCTTTCTGGATCAATGCTTATCCCCTTTTCTGAAACTATATGACCTAGCAATTTTCCTTGTGTAGTTCCGAATATGCATTTTTTTGGATTTAGAGAGATTCCAAATTCCTTGCACTAGGAAAAAACTATAGTCAAATGTTCTAGATGATCTTCTAGATTTTTAGAAAAAATTGTGATATCATCTAAGTACACTACTACAATTTTGAACATTAATCCTTTGAAAGCAAAGTCCATCGCTCTCTGGAAAGTAGCACCTGCATTCATCAATCCAAAAGGTATTCTTAAATATTCAAATGTGCCCTAGGGTGTGGTGAATGTTGCCTTGTGTCTATCTTCTGGATTTATCAGAATTTGATTGTACCCTAAAAATCCATCTAACAGGGACAATCTAGTTGAACCTACTACTGCTTGCAATAGTTGTTCCATGTTAGGCAATGGGTAATTGTCTTTTAGTGAGCTCTTGTTTAAATTTCTAAAATCTACACAGAGTCTAATGTCCCCATTCTTTTTCCTAATTGGTACTAAGTTGGATATCTAGGAGGAAAATCTTACTTTTCTTATTATCTTGGAGTCCAACAATTTTTGTACCTCTTTTTGCATTATTGGGTGCAGAGTTGGATTGTATTTCCTTTGTTTCTATCTGAATGGCTTGGAATCTTCCTTCAAAGGTATTATGTGAGTCATTACATCTGTCTTGAAGGTTTTGAGGTCTTCATAAGTCCAAGCAAAATGTTCTTTGTTCTTTTTCAAGAAATTGATATATCCAACCTTTTCTTTAGCAGGTAAAGCCATGTCTACTTTCACTATTCTGGGTTCTTTCATTGAGCCAATATTAATATCCTCAGATATCACTTCTCTTTGTAAAGGTTTATAGGCTTTGTCAAAATCATCGAATAGGCTCTCTAGAGAAACTAATCCTTTGGGTATTCTATTAGTTTTCAACTGGATTACTTCTACTGGCTCTCCTATTTGATTTTTTAATTTTTCTTCATCCTTTTCATCACAGATTACATCTGCATACTGATTTTGTAAAGTCATAAAATCCTTAATATCTATATCATCTTGAAAGACCTGTAGATAGACTATGTTATCTGGCACAAAAGGTTTATAGACTAAAATAGTTGGGAATCTATCCATATATTCTGTAGTTATCTCTGGGTGATCTAGACCTGAGGCATTTACAGCTAAAATATCTGCAACATGATTTTGTTCTCTAGGAATATATGAAATATTGAAAGCCAAAAATTTATCGATTTCTTCCAGTACTGCATTTCTATATTGCTTAAGTCTAGGATGCTTGGTCTGATATTTACCTTTGATTTGTAGTATAATAAGTTCTGCATCCCCTGTTACAGTTAAGTAGTTAATACCTAGCTCTTTTGCTTTCCTTAGCCCTAATAGTAAAGCTTCGTACTCAGCTACATTGTTTGTGCAAGGAAATTGCAATCTGTAAGGGATACTAAGGTAGTTTCCTTTAATATCAATCAAATTTACACCTGCACCTACTCCAGATTGGGATTTAGCCCCATCAAATGACATGGTCCACATTTCTTGGGTTAATACTCGGTCTGATTCAGCATCATATTATTCTCATATCTTCTGGATCCATGTTCTTTGCATCCGGTACTTCCACCAGGAATGGGTTGTGCCATATTGAATAGACTCCCATCCCTTTTTCTTCCATAGAGTTAACTAAGTTAATCATGGTTTCATCTATTTGAATTAACTCTACAAAATGTTTGTTGAATGGTTCCCTTCTCAAAATTATATTCTCCTTATCTGATATGGGGATGGTAGCATAAGACCAGTCTAGTTGTATTGATCCCCCTAGTTGTTCTGCCCAATGCCTACTAAGTAAAAGTGAGAAGAATGGGTCAACATCAACTACTGCTATGTCCATGACAATGCCCTTTTTGGGGTGTTGGTCTAGGTAAACTAATAATCCAGTTATCACCCCTACATAGGGAATTTGTCTACTATCCATTACAAAAATAGGAGTAGAATCTCTAGTATAGATTAATCCCATTTGGTCAGCTATTAGCTTAGGCATGATATTATGTGAAGCTCCACTATCGAGCATGCAATTGTGAATCACATATCTTTCCCCTTCATCTGAATTATATCTTAATGACACATAGAAGGGTCTGACAGAAGATGGTGATCTTGTATCATGTTGATTTTGTCTAGCAGCATGACAAGTAGGGTCTTCTTTCTGCTCTACTAATCCAAAAGCTCTACATACTTGTTCTCTGTATGTTTGAACTTTCATAAGTTCACCAAATGTGATATTAACTTTTTGCTTACTGAGTTCTGACCCAACATCAAATTCTATCTTCTTTATATCCAATGGTTTATTACTTTCTTCTTTGGGAATCTCTTCCATTGATTCTATTACTTCAGGAGTAATCTTGTTAGGGTTCCTATCAGTTTTCTCTTTACTGATATTTTTATTGGTGAAAGTTTATCTTCTTGTTTCATTTGTAGATAATTTCTCTGTTCTTTCAGGGACTGTTCTATTCCTTAAATTTAAAACATGGGTTGCCTCTAATTCTTCAACCTCTTGAGCAGTGGGGATCAATTTCCCTTGCTTCATCTTATCATATCTTGACTCATGTGATTTCTACAAGATTTTAGTTCCTCCAGTTACTAAGATCTGAGGATGATGATTTGAAGCATATTTATCCATGTCTTCTTCAAACAACCTTTCTCTGGATTCATCTTCAATGGACCAACATGCATTGATTCTTATATCCTCTTCTGATTCTGCATGCATATCTACATTACGTTGATCACTTAGGTGTATTCCACATGCATCAGGGTTATGGGGTGCATCACAAGTAGAGCAAAAATAAGGAAAACCTTCAGCTACATTGGCAGATGGCATTGGGTTAGGGACATTGTTCTGATCCCTATCGAAATCTCTATTTTTCTAGTTATTATTCCCATTACCCCTATTCCTATTCCCTTCTTCAAAACCATTGTTGTTTCCCCAATTCTTATTGTAATTTTTCTTAAAGGGGGGATGGTTGTCAATATGTGGTCGCTCTGTCTGTGAAGATTCACCGTTATTTCCATTTCTTTCAATTCTTGCTAACTTGTTACTCATGTTGTTGAACATTTCTATCATCTGACTAGTCAACTTCTCCACAGGATCAATTTTAGTTCTTCTTTGTATATCAAAAGCCACTCTCTTAGGTTTTCTCTCAGGCATGTTAACCTCTAAAGAATAAGGCTTCATCTTACCACTATCAAGCATATTTCTTTCTATATCCATTGCTTTTTCCATACAACCATCAATGGTAGTGGCTTGTTCTTGCCTTAATTCATAGTTAAACTCTCCTTGAAAAGCATTCTTATAAAAACAAATAGACTGAATATCACTAGGCCTGAGGTTGGCAGGGATTTTGTTTCTTGTTTTTGAAAATATTCTGTTAAAATCACTAACAACCTCATTTTCTTTCTTCTTCATAGTGGCTAGCTCAGTTAACAATGATTGTTCATTTTTCCTTTCACCATACTTCTTTAGGAACACCTCTTCCATTTTGGTGAAGTCTGGGATATCATTGTTAGGAAGGGAATTAAACCATTCTCTGGCATATTTTTCTAAAGTCTGTAGAAACAGTCTTAATACTACATCTTCATGTTCAACTTCTAGACTATCCATTGCATATAAGAAACTTTTGATATGATCCTCTCCAGTTACTGCATTATTTCCTAAAAACTTAGGGAGGTATTTGTGAGCTTTACTGGGTAAGGCATTTAAATTTATTGGTAATGCAAAAGGCCTATATCTGTTAGTTCTCCATAAATGAACATTAACCTGAGCCATTGCTATTGTAGAATTTAATTTCATAGTTGTAGTACCTATGGTGGTATGGGTCTGGGCAACTTGAACGTAAACTGATGGATTATCTACCTTTGAATGAGAATAATCACATATATCTTCTACTACTGATTTTAAACGTTCATCTACAGTAATATCAATAGTAATAGTATTCTAAATTTTCTTTACGTACCTTTTACCGCTAGAATTTAATCTACTGTTATAAATAATATTCTTAAAAAGTGGAGTTTTCTAGGTATGTATAAATACCTCTAGATTCTCGAGTTCTGGAAATAGCTCCTTACCACTTCTCCTGGTGTTAGCCAACATGTTCTGTTCTCTCCTTTTTTATATTTTTCTTCTGGGTTCGTCCAGTAGAGTCGCTAGCACCGAGGTGCAGAAAGAACAACGTGCACTTTTACCAAGAATGCTTGATATTACCACTCATCCTCATAGAAGTTGGTTCTTGGGAAAATTCAAGAAAATCAAGAAAAAAATTTCAAGAAAATCAAGAAGTGGAAATTCAAGAAAATATAGGGACGTAAAAAACTCACAATTAAAAACTACGGGAAAAAATAAAATAAAGAACGTTAGAAGTCATGGAAATTAAAATGCAAACTCTTTATTTTAACTTGGCTACTTGTTGATTGATATATGTCGTGAACTCTAGGCTTAGAATGTAAAAATTCTCCTCGAAAATGGTGCCAAAAAACTATTGGAACCGATTCTTGCATCCATAGGATTTCGATTGTCACGCTACAAGAATCCGTTTGAAACCAATGAGCTATTACAGGCTCTGGTCGACCTGCCTCATGTTCTGCTAAACACGAATATTGCTAAAGAAGACTATAGAATGGGTAAGGAAACCCCAATGGTAATTCTTTGATTAAACTTCTAATTACACGCTCCAGATTTATATTAAGCTATAAGTATTCTTTTTAAAATGACCAAGCATGAAAACAACCAACTGTTATGCCTTATGTAGACCGGTGCCTAGATTCATTGGGTTGTTATAGCAATTTAACAACAATTTTTAATTATGAATAGAGAGAATGGGGAAAAGAAAATTGGCATTCAAAGCTTCATTCGAATATCGTAATAAAACTAGGAGTTAACCAATGAGAGAAACGTATATAATGCATTCAAATAATGTAACCCATTATACAGTGACACACAATACTGAGACAAAGATATAATAAAAATGAAACTCATAATTGTATTGATTTCAAGAATTTTTACATGTAGAGTGGGCGGGATGCCTTTTAACTCTATTTTCAAGAAAAATATATCAATACAATGAAAATATCTCGTTCAAATAATGTAACAGGTCTCTCCTACTCTACTTGTTCCAATATGGTAACAATAGAATCTTTGAATCTCAGGCTCAATAGGATAGGAAATAATCTCAGCTTCTTGAGCACTTTCCTATTACAATCTTGCACAACAAAGGGAAGAATAAGAATGAGAAGGAAAATAGACACATAAGGGGATACAACAACACAACTAATAGGGCACTCAAGTATACCTCTTAGCAAAAATGCTATTCTCTAATTGCTTGATGTAGAATCTATCCACATCTGCCTCTTCTTATAGCCTCTGGTTCTTGATTCTGTTATTTTTGGTTGATTTCTGGCCTTACACTTGTCAGCATCTGGTTGAGCTTCAAAAATTGGTACAGTTGGCTTCTATTGTCTTTTCCATTTTGATTGTGTTCTCTTCTTTGACTCTTTCAAACATAACTTTATCAACCGGTGATTAAGGTATGAGGGAAACCTTTATCTTCTTTTGCTACTTCCTTGTGCATTTAGTTGTTGTCTTTCGAACTGGCCTCTTTTGGGTTGTCCCCCTTTGATTACTTGGCTCTCTAACTATGCCAGAAATATTCCCTATTGTTGTTGTTGTTGTGTTGAACTTACTTTCTGCTACTGACTGTGGGTATTAACCTTTTTCCCTTTTTGACTTTGTTGCAGCTATTTTATATGTTCATCAATCAATTTCCAAACTCTTGTATCAAATGTGGCTGCAATCCTTAGCATGTTCATTTCTTGCAAGATTTTGTTTTTCTGTACAACAATAATAGGCATGCTCCTATCATATTGAAATAGTAACATTTCCACAATATTTACCATAAGTGTGGTTTGCCTAATCATCTCTTCCTCATCACCTGGTTCACAGTCGAATATTTCAAGGATTTCTTTAAATACCTCTTCTATATCTGAGGCTTCTAAGCATTGGTCTAGGGATAGGCCAATATCTGCCAGTTTCACTGTAGCATCTTTTATTAGGTCATTCATTTCAGTTATAGAATTTATCCATCTCTCTTGGTTTGCTCCAAACAAGGCTGCTTTGAAGAACTCAAAATTGATCTGGATCTTATTGCCATCAGGTGTCATTATTTCTTGTCCTTGTAACTCTTCAAAATGATCTCCTACAAAGTCTAGGGTAGGGTGGATGATTCCAAAATCCTCTTCTCTTTCCTGCATCAAGGTCATAATTTCTTGAGCAGTTATTTGGATTACCCTTATTTGTCTGAACATTTCGAAAAAACCTTTGGCATGAGCTCTTATTCTCCTTAACATGTCCTTTTTCATTACATTCAGATAGTATACATGATCTTGAACCTTTGTCACTGATGGGGGTTGTGCACTTGGAGTGTCTCTTCGAGTCAATTCTTCCTGTTGCTTACTTATTACTGCTTTTAACTCTACCTTTTCCTCCTCCTCTTTGCTCAGTTGTTTTCTTAGTTTATCAATTGTTTCAACAAATTGGTCTATGACTTGGACCTGCACTGCTTTAGCAACTTCTGCCATCTCTCCCTCTTTTCCTAGCACTGATGAACCCCCTGTTTCCTCATTAACTCTGAAGACTAGTGGATTTTGCAGAGGAGGAAGATTGATTTCTGCCATATCTGATATAGGTGCCTCTGATTTACCTTCTTCAGTGAGTTGTTCTCCTATATTCCCCATCCCTGCTACTAATTGCAATTCTTGTTCATTTGCGGTAGTGAAGGCGGTCTGCTCATCTGTTCTTTCCAAAACAACTTGGGTAGTAGGCAAAGACAATCTGGGTCTCTTCATTTCCATAGGAGTTACCTCTTTTTGATTCTTCACTAGGTGGCTTCGAAAAAGGCCACCTAATCCACCAGTTCTCCTAGGATTCATTTGTATCACTGATGGAATTTTAATCTCCTATCCCTTTATGTTTATAGAGGTAGGGATGACCATGGGTGCCAATTTCTTCACACTAGTTACAACTAATACATTATCAGAAATGGGAACTACAACTTGCTCTATGGGTGACGCTTCTTGAGTGGATGCAGTTACCATTTCCTTTCCTTTATCTGCACTGGTTTGTTGAGAAGCTTCTTGAGGAATGTTTGGTGCTGCTTCTATTCTGAGTTGAGCATTCTCAGGGGGCCTGACCTATTGTTCTATTACATCAATAACTTTAATAGTGACCTCCATTAGATCGATACCCTGTTCTTCTATTAATTCTAATAAGGGGTCTTCCTTGATTGTTGGGCCTGTCCTTGGTATAATAGGTGCTACAACATCCACTGAATTTTCTCGAAGCCTTCTTAGTTCTGTAGGGTAATCATAGGCTTCATAAACCTGTGTGCTACCTCTTTTTTTTGAGGGAATTTATTCCATACTACCTATAAATCTAATCCTTTCTCCATGGCTTCTACCAAGATTTCTTCGAAAGCATCTTCTCGATGTCTTATTCGAGCATATTCTCTCTTTTCCATCATTCTGTTGTATGTTCCCTTTGGGTCATAGAATCTCCATGATATTTCATCTAATCCCATGTTGTCCAATTCAAACATTCCTTTGAGCAGGGAAGGATATCCAACAAATACAAAATCTCCAAAATGATAGGGAACATCGAGCCAGGGGACCTTACCATGTTTCTTTACCAGTCTCATCTTAGCCTCTTCTGCCACTTGTCTGCATAATTCCAAGGCTGCTATGGACAACGGGAGTACTGTGGTAGCATCTTAGGAGGGATTTTAGCTCCATATAATCTGATGTAAGTAAAACCCTCCATGAAGAAGAAGTCCCCAATTTCTTTCTCTTTGATAAAGGTTTTTACCCCTGGCCCTAATCTCTCAGGAACTAGCCCAGTTAATGCCCAATGAATTTCTACTAAGAAATGGTCACAGAACCAGCTTATGTGAGTTCGTCCTTCATGTAATCTCTAGAAGCTATTCTGAACATAGGGGCTGTCAATGGCTCTTACTCTTCTATGGGCTTCTTCACCCAATTGACCCACTATCAGATGGATAAAAAATGAGTATTGTGAAAAATGGGGCATTTCTTGCCTCTGTTCGAAAATTGCTTTTCTCAACTCTATCATTTCTCTATGTATCTGGGTACTTAATTCTATTTCCTAGGCATAAATTGGAGTGTTATATGCCCTATTGCATTGAGCATCTAAGTATAAAACTCTTTTAGTTATCCTACTAAGATCTTGTACTCCCAAAATTATGTTTATCATATCACATAAATCTTGTACCCATGGCTTAAAAGCATTTTTATTAATTGGGAATTCTTTTTCTATTTTTCCTTGTGTATCAAACAAAGTTTTAAAAACTTCCATATCTGTAAACATACGAGATTGGTGTTCGATTACCTGGTCTACTAGGAAGGTGGTATGTTTCGCCAAGTTGAAAACTTCTTGGATATGCTCAACTTTGATGCTGAATACGGACCAATTTTTGTTGTCTCGAAAGGTCTTCGTTCTCTCATCATATGCCACCGCCATCCATGCCATCAAATCTAAGGAGAAGTGTACTTTCGGACATATCAGCTTCCCAAGGTTACTGTTCCATCTATTATTTCTAGGGAAACCCTTGTACTGTAACCTATGAGCTTTATGAAATAAATCGGCCATTATCCATGGGGTCCTGTTATCATTTTCCATCACTTGGGTGAAACTCTTGATACAAGCATTATCTATCTCGTATTGTTGAGTTGGATTAGGTCTTTTATCTGCTCCACATCTCTGAGCAAACTCATACATGGTGCTACCGAGGATAGGCGGTCCAAGAATTACAGAGTAGGGTGACCTATCTGTGATGAATTTCATAGCTTCCCTAGTGTCTTCAGGTATGAAAATATCTCCCCATGATGCCATTGATCTCTTGATAATAGGTCAAGTCTTTCTGTGATACTTGAAGCTCGAAAATCCTCCTTTCTCTGTACTTCTGATGTATCAACTTCTGCTCTTTAGCTTACCAGGGTAGTGGCCTTGACTGGTTTCATGAGTTCATATACAGGGTGGTGGAATGGGTTCGATAAATTCGCACGTTTTGTCATCAAACCGATGCCACCTACTATTGTTTAAAATTGGCCAAAGAAAATTTGCCATCACATATTTTTCCTGGAGTTGAGCGTTTATGAAAGGTAATGTCTTTTATCTTACGTGCCCCGGGCCCTTTTGATTTGTGTGCCTGTAATCATTTATGAACTTTCGCTATTGGTCACTGGGAACCTTTTTATCATACGTGGAACTGATATGTGCCACTGGGATGACTTTATTTTTGAATCTTGTGCCACCTCAGGTTTGAATGGTAACTAAATCCTTGGGATTGATTATATTTCATTTAGGCAGTGATCTCCCTCGAGATTTTTACAAGATCTGGTTCTTGGTGTGAGTGATAGCTTTTATTGCCTCGAAGGTCTCCCTTTTTCCTTAAGTCAAACGTGATCAAGCGCAGTCGTTGGATGTGCTCCTTTTTTATTGCCACCATGGATTTTTTTGAAACCTATAGGTTAATTAATTGAAAGAAACATGCTTTGAACCTTTTGGTCTTATTAAACAAGTGTTTTTTTTAAACTTACTTGGTTTACTTTGGATGAGCACTATCGTTGGATCTGAGTGTAGGTGAGTGCATTCGTTAGATTCATTGAAGATGCTTGTTCGTTAAACCCTTTGTATTTTCTTTGTCTTTACTCTGACTCATGCATGATCATTGGATTTCTTTTATCTCAATGAAGCTTTATTGTTAGATCTCGATAGTTGATTCATCGCTTAACTCTTTGGCTTGTGCACTGTCATTAGATTGATTTGAGATGAAGCGTGTTCGTTGATGTCCTAGGACCTGCATAATAGTTAGTCTTCCTACATCTGATTGGGTTAATCATGCTTGTATTGTCAAAACCTTTGGTTTGGTAATAATTCATAAGACATAATTAAGGTTAGAGGCTATACCTTCATTGATTTAATTCTCTAATAATGTGGTATATTAATCTTCATTTAATCATGATTATCCAATGTTAACCTCGTGATTTATTTATCTTAATAATATTTAAACCTAGGTAGCATATTACATGTTTACCTTTCCTTATGATCATCGTTAGATCTTACCATGGTGAAGGCGCGATCGTTGGATCTTTTGACCATGTGCTTGGTTTAACATAAGATAGAAGGGATAAATTATAAAGTATTTAATTAATCAAAAGAAAACCTTTAGATTAAACCTTGATCACTTTTACTCGCACCATCAGATTGAGTGGTGATGAGCGCATATCGGATCTCTTGTACCTACACACTTTAATAACTAGGGGGTGCATCTTTTAATTTTGATTAATCTCGATTAAGCTGAAAGGGGGAGATTAGCTGACGTGTTAGACCCTTGCTAATTACTTGATTAACTTTACCTTTATCTTTGTCCTCATCTGATATCTTACCGTCCATGATTTTCGGTGCGGTCGTTGGATCTTAGATGGCTATTGGCGCAGCCATAGATTTTAATCAACCTACAAGTTAGTTACCAAAGGACGCATGGTTTTAATCATGATTAAGCTAAAAGGGGGTGATTATCCAATGTGTTTAGACCCTTGTTAATTCATTTTAACCTGCTTAATTAATCTTATGAGGACTTTTACATTTTAAAAGCATCTTTTATGGGAGTGCCACCATCGGATTGAATCTCGATCGAGCGTATCGTCTGATCCTTAACTTGCTCGATGGTTATTCCAAAGGGGGGTGGACTCTTTAATGTTAATTTTAATACATGATTCATTTAAATCTAGTGACTTTATTTTAAATTTGATTGAGCTATGCCTACGTCTGATCCGTCGGACTTGCTCACTTTTTAATTGTAAATTTTGACCTATGTACGACTTCTTTTAAAGTTTTGACTCTTTGAAGTGCACATGTTGGCTTAGTTTCGATCAAAGGAATATGCCTCATTTTAATTAAGAATAATCTTAGGTTATAACCTTATTGACCTTTTGACTTATATGATGGCAGGTTGCTTTAAGCGCTACCATTCAATTTCGAGCGGTAAAAGCGTGGCCTTTGGATTAAATCTAAGGTTGCTCATTTTGTTAGTCAAAGGGGGTGCATACCCTTAGGTTTTAATTAAATTTTGATTTTAACCTTAGGCTAGCGCTTTTGAATTTTGGTTTTTAGACCACGATGATTTATTTGACCCTCTTTTTAAAGTATAAAGCTATTTGGACCTTAGGGTATAATGATTTATTTAATCCTTAGTGACATACTTTCGGATCTTAGGTCTTTATGTTTTAACATTGGATTTAGACCTTAGGGAGGCTTTACTTATGAAGGTCAATTATTAATAAAACTTGCCATAACCCTTATTAAGACAATTAAGCAATTATTAAAAGGGTGTCTACCTAATCAATGACCAAGATTTAGACTCATCAAACCAATTCAATGAAAAACTTAGATACTCACACTAATTTGAAGAAGCGACCAGCATTATGGATACTTTGATTGAAACCAAAAATTTAAATTTGGGGGTTTCAAAGTTGAGTCAAATTTGGCTCCAACAATACTATATTAAACTCACACTCTAGACTAATTTTTTTGCTACTAGCATTAATATTGCAAGGTATCAAGTAATTTAATACTTCCAATATTTCTAAAAAATAAGTTTACTTATCTATTAGTGGATCAAAGACCATGTAGTAGGAACAATCATGAAGTCATTAATGGAGAAAAGTTTACATAACATTGATACATGTGCTTTAATAAGTTGTTGGCAAAGAGATATTAGTGTAATGCTCTTGCTTTGTTCCTTCCAAGTTTTATTTAATCGGGAATATTAAAATGCATAAAGTTTCTCATTAGTATTTTAGGCACATTGTCAAATTAATTCATGCATTATTTATTTGAATGATGGCTTATTTAGATGTGCTACTTTAGATTTTTTCTTAATATTTTCTTAGTTTAGACTTAAGTACTACTTATAGAGACATAACCATGTGGAATATATATAAAGGAATGTAATTTGATCATTGTAATGATCATATTGAGTTACTTAAATGTAATTTAGCAAAGTATATTTTCTCCAAGTATATTTTTTTCTTTTTAATTTCTTTTGAATAGTGTGTACATTTCCCACAATAAGACTACTACCTATAATGAAGGATAAAAAGGCATCTAGAAGAGTGTAATGATTATACCCTTGATTTTTTTTCAAAGGTGATTCGTGGTTACCACAATCCATTGTTGTAATTTAAAAATAATAATAATATTAAGGGTAAAATATATGTTGACCATACTAATAAAATAATACCTTACTAGGAATATCCTTCTACACTATTTTTCTTTTTTCAACCTTGTAGTAGCCAAGACTACTCCTATGAATAATAGTGTAAACAAGGAAACTTGACCCATCAAAATGAGTTAATATTTCCTTAGATCCTTAGGAAGCCACCCAAATTTTCTAAGTGCAAATTTGGGCCCCTTTTCCCCTCTTCCTTTGTCCTTTTTCTCTAGCCTTACCAAATTCATTCCCAGTCCATACAAAGAGGGAATTTGGCTTGCCTAATTTGCACCCTATAATTATTGGGTACTAATTTAGCATCCTAGGGATTTTTCTCTCAAAAACCCCTCCCCTAATTGGCCTATTTTGGTGTCAGCCCTTTCCCATGCTGAACTTTCATTTTCCTACCCTTTTAGCCCTCTAAACCTCTTATAAATAGAGGATTGGATACCCTTTTTTGCTAGATATCCCAACAAATCTTCTTGAGAATCCTAATCTTGACTTGCTCATTTTTTCATGCTCATAAGTTATCTTTTGTTGTGGGATTGTTGTTTTTTTTATTTTTTGCTTTGGAGTTATTTTCCCTTGGGGATCAAGTGGAGGAGTCTTAATGATTGGAGATATTTTCCATCTTGGGTTGCTTCTTCTATCCTCTCA
Source organism: Wollemia nobilis (assembly GCA_028583015.1). NCBI lineage: Eukaryota > Viridiplantae > Streptophyta > Pinopsida > Araucariales > Araucariaceae > Wollemia > Wollemia nobilis. The sequence continues at coordinate 4,504,829 of JAQPPZ010016858.1, read as the reverse complement.
TTGCTCCTTTATTCCTCCATAATCTAACTGGGTTCTTTACTTGCATTATTAGTTATTAGATCTATTTTTTGTTGTTTTGCGTCATATGTTTTGGCATATTGAGACCCGAAATGTGCATCTAAATCAAATTCATGCCCCACCCATATAGGGTGTGGATTTGGTAAACCATATTCATGATTTCTTATTATAAGGAATGAATTTGGTCAATTAGGGATTGGGGATAAAATTTTTCTTCCCAAAACCCTAGTTTGTTGCTTGAATTTTAGCTTTTTATCACTTGCATTCTATTTTATTTTTGTTGTTGCATGTCCTTTCCATCTTATTTTTTCTTGTTCCAAAGGTCAAATATCATTTCAATTTTGAATGGTCAGCTAAAAGGACCAAGGGGGCTTGACTATTGTGCCTCCAAGCTCAGTAATATAGGGTTTTGTGAAACAATTTTATAGGATTTGAAGTTCTTTGGATATTTTGGATGTAAGTTAAAATATAAGGACAACCATCAGATTAGATAAGTTCCCTAAATAACTTCTTAGGCTATTTTATGTTTGCTTTTTGCCCATATATGTTCAAAACCTAGATCATAAATAAAAGAAAAATATTTAGTTACATTCTAGGCATTTGAAGAAATAAACACATATAGTTTGCATTCTAGGGTTAATTTTGTTTGTGCATTCTCTTAAAACCTTGCATAAAAGAGAAATATCTATTGCAAGTTAGGTTTTAGTCATAATTGAAAATCAAGAATTATTCTAGGATTAGTCCTTGTTTGATTGCATTTATGTTTGTCCTACATTGTTCTTTTATTTCTTAGTTAAGTTTTATAAAGACCAAACATAAGTGTTTGCTTAATATAGACATCAAACCTTTCCACCCTAGACTTGGAGTGAGTCCTTAAACTATTCTTGGTGAATCCACCGATCCCCAAGCCCCTGAGTGTAAATAATATAACACACCCTTGTGGTCACTTCGACCCCAATGGATCCAACTGAGAATTGTATACGATAGAAAATTTTTCCCCCTCTACATCTTTGGTGAACCCAATGTGAAAACACATCTTCGTGGCCAAGGTAGAAAGCTTTTTCCTTTTTTTTTTCTTTTGGAAACTTTAAGCAAGACCACTAAATTTGTTTCTTTAGAATTAAAACATTAAAAACATCTTAAAAGTTTTCTTGTGTATCTTTTACTAATTTTCTCCTTTATACTTTCTCTTCCTCCTAATGGCTCCCAACATTAGGAGTAAGCAAAAGCTTTTAGAATCTGATCAGATTCCCCAAGAATATGATCAGCTTGATAGGGAGAATCCCAATCTATATGTAGAAGAGAAATAACATGTAGAAATTGGTAATGACTTTGACCCTTTTGAGAGGCCCAATGGATGCTTTACTTCTCATCATTTGAACACATTTGGGGTTTCATGAAACACCATAAGGAGAAATTGGTTAAGGATATGGAAGAGGAATCCCAACTTGAAAGGGTTGGGACATCTCACCCTCCAACCATATCTCCTAGGAATGTTCATAACAACCATTTGTTTGAATCTTCACATCATGTTAATCCTTTTCATAAACCAACATAAATGACTTCTATGACCACCAACGTTGGAGGGATTCCACAGGCTCCTCCAACCGATAGTGCATCTCGTGATTATGCTTAATTTCCTCCTCATTCTACTCATCTCAACATCCATGCTTTTGTTCCACCAAATTTTAGTTATCCTCCATATAAAGATACCACATATCATAACCCATACCATAACAATGTCAATGCCTCCAACATTGGCCAAGTTCCCTTTCAATAGCCTACCTATACCCCTCCCCTAGGGAATCTAGGGGTATTGCACAACAATATTATTGACATGCAAAGTTTAACTAATGTGGTGAAGCAATTGATTATAAGAGTGGATACGATTCAACCATTAAGCTTCACCTATCATTATAGATCAATTTGCAATCAATCCTTAGACCCTATCATCACCTTTAGGCCCTACCCTAAGCATTTTACAATACCAATTTTACCTATTTATAAGGGAATAGAAGACCCGATTGAACACTTAAGGATGTTTAGAACAACATGTCATGATATTATATATGATGACATGTTGTTTCTAAAGACATTCTCTAATATCCTTGGTGGTATGGTATTGGAATGGTATTATCAACTCCCCCATCATTCTTTGAGAAATTTTGAAGAGATAATGAAATTGTTTGTTCAACAATTCGAAGCTTATAAATTATGACTATGAAATATGTTTATATGTTGAAACAAGATAAAGAGAAAATATTTTTAGAATTCTTGTCTTGTTGGAGAAGTTTAGTTGGACGATTAATAGGATGGGGTCCTAACATGCCCTTCCCCTTTGGAAAGCTTTGTCCTCAAAGCTAAAGATGAGGAAACTGTTGTTGGAGTTGTTGAAGAGGTTCCCACGTAGCATCTTCAGGTTGTAAGCCATACCATTGGACAAGAACATTGGTGATGACATGATGAATAAGGGTATGCGATCTAGAATGCATTTAGGTTCAAGAATGATGGAACCTTCATCATCCAACTCTGGAAGTGTAGATTGCACCTGGACCTTGTTGCCAACAACTTGCTTGAGAGAAGATACATGGAAGATTGGATGAATTTTGGAACTAGCTAGAAGGGCTAGTTTGTATGTTGTCGACCCAATCCTTTGCAACACCTGATAAGGACCATAATATTTTGTGGTAAGTTTTTGACAACCATGAAGCTAGAGAGAGGATTGTTTGTATGGCTGTAAGTGAAGAAAAACCATGTCTCCAACATCAAAGCTACATTCTATGTGGTGTTGATCAACTTGTTGTTTCATACGGTTCTGAGCCAAGTCCAAATTGACCTTGAGTTGGCGAAGAATGGAATCATGCTAGCGAAGAGTGGAATCCACAACTTGAACCTTGGAACTGCTTGGAATGTAAGAAGATGGTGTTGGTGGAGGCTGACCATAGACTACTTCAAATGGACTCACCTTAGTGGCAATGTGATATGTTGTGTTATACCACCATTCGGCCAAAGGAAGCCACTTGGCCCATTGTGTAGGATGTTCAAAGGTGAAGCAACGAAGGTATGTTTCCAAGCATTTATTCACAATTTTAGTTTGGCCATTAGTTTGAGGATGATAGGCCAAACTCATCTTGAGTTGTGTTCCCTACAACTTGAACAATTCCTACCAAAATTGACTGGTGAAGGTAGGATCCCTATCAGAGACAATGGATTTAGGTATGCCATGGAGATGAAAGATAGAGTCTAGGAATATTTGAGCAACAACAAAGGTGGTGTATGGGTGGGATAGGGAACATAAATGAGCATACTTTGTAAGACGATCCACTATCACCAGAATAATCAATTTTCCTCCAGATTTAGGTAACCCTTCAATGAAATCCATAGAGATATCTATCCAAACTTGTTCAAGAATCGGCAAGGGTTGAAGGGTACCAAGGGAACACACATTTTCACCTTTCATACATTGGCAATGATCACATTCAGCCATAAAAGTATGAATATCCTTTTTCATACCCCTCCAAAAAAAGGTATGCTTGGTCCTTGTATAGGTTTTGAGAAACCTTGAATGGCTAGCTATTGGGGAAGCATGCATCTCCTGTAGGATGAGGTCCTTTATTTGTGACTGATGGGGCACAACAAGATGATCATGGTACCATAAATCTTGACCATCCCAAGTATAGCTAGGGCATGAATGAGGATCTGCTTGAAGTTTGTGGATGAAAGTTTGCAAAGAGGAGTCCTTGATCAGTTCCTCATGGAGTTGATGAATCCATTGAGGATGTGGTGTGGATATAGCCTGTAGCATGGCTTGTTCTTCATGTAGTCGGGATAAAGCATCCACCACCACGTTCTCCTTACCCTTCTTATAGGTGATGTCGTAATCATAACCCAACAATTTTGAAACCCATTTTTGTTGTTCTAGTGTGGCCACCCTTTGTTCTAAGAAATATTTGAGACTTTGATGATCAGTCTTGATGGAAAAATATCTCCCAATGAGATACGATCACCAATGATTGACCACATGTAAAATGGTAAGCATTTCCTTCTCATAAGTAGACTTGCCTAGATTCTAGCCTAAGAGTGCCTTGCTAGTGAAGGCCAAAGGTCTACCTTCTTGCATTAAAATTACCCCAATGCTAGTTCTTGATGCATCACTTTCAATGATAAAATGTTTAGAGAAATCTGGCATTGCTAACATGGGGGTAGTGGTCATGGCATACTTCAAATCGATAAAAGCCTTTTTGATAGGTTCTATCCATAGAAAAGAATTCTTCCTCAACATGGCTGTCAAGGGAGCTATTATCTTGCCATAATTCTTCACAAATTTCCTGTAATATCTCATGAGTCCCAAGAAGCCATGAAGTCCCTTTAGGGTACGAGGCTTAGGCCAATCTTGAACAACCTAAATTTTCTTGGGGTCAACCTGAACTCCATCCTTAGTGATGATGTGACCCAAGTATTCAACCTCTTGCTAGCCAAAAGAATATTTGGACCTCTTTGCATAGAGTTGATGGTCAAACAAAAGTTTGAGTGTTTGATCTAAGTGCTGAATATGTTCTTCCCATGAATAGTTGTAAATCAATATATCATCAAAAATACTAGAATGAATTTGCGAAGGAAAGGGTAAAAAATGGAATTCATCAGACTTTGGAAGGTAGAAGGGGCATTGGTTAATCCAAATGGCATAACCAGGAATTCATAATGCCCTTCATGAGTTCTAAAAGCTATTTTTGGAATATCCTCATCCTTGATTCGAATTTGGTGATACCTTGACCACAAATCCAACTTGGAAAAGTATTGAGCCCCATGCAACTCATCAAGTAATTCATCGATCAATGGAATAGGGAATTTATATTTAATAGTGATCTTATTGAGGTCTCGATAATCCACACACAAGCACCAAGTGCCATCCTTTTTTGTACTAATAACATCGACAAAGAATAGGGGCTAACACTGGAATGGATAACCTTGATAGTATGAAGCTCTTGCACTATTTTCTCAATCTCTGATTTTTGAGCATAAGGATACCTGTACGGATGGACATTAGGGGGAAGACTACCAGGAAAAAGTTGTATTGCATGGTCATGTGAGTGATGAGGAGGTAGTCCCTTGGGTTCCTCAAAAACTTGAGCATATTTGTTTAATAAGCCTTGTAATTGCACTGGATGGTCTCGTTCCTCTTCCTCAAGGGCATTGATAGCAAAAATTTGTGCCACCACTCCATGAGAAGACTTTTTTAACAACTTTTCCATATTATGGGTAGAAATAAATTGTGCCACACTAGCCTTCATGCCATGTAAAGTATATTCATTCCCTTCTTGACTAAACTTCATCCACAACTCAACAAAATCCCATAAAACTGGTCCTAACATCCGCAACCATTGTGCTCCCAAAACTATATCACACCCACCTAATGGTAGGGCAAACATGTCTATCTTGAGATTATAGTCCCCAATTTGAAGTTTGACATTACGACATTTTCCTTTGCATGGTAGGGTGCCTCCATTAGCAATCATGACTTCAAAGGAATTGCATGTAGTAATGTAACAATTTCCTTGTTTGGCCACACGTGGATCAATAAAGTTATGTGTACTACTAGAGTCAATAAGAATGATGACCCATTGTCCTTTGAAGTAGTCAATCACTTTCATTGTTTGGGGAGTGGATACTCCTGCTAAAGCATGCACAAAGATTTTTGGTTGGGAGTCCTCTGGATCTATTGCCTGATCTATGGTTTCTCCCTCTTGAGGATCCTCCTCTTCCTCTGAATATTCTATGGTTGGTGCCTCATCCATATCTAGTAGATACAATTTTTGACGCACACACTTGTGCCTCGAGGAATACTTTTCATCACAATTATAACATAGCCCTTGTGCCCTTCTATTCTCCATCTCTTCACGAGTCAATTTTTTTATAGTTGGAGATTTAGTGGTAGGACTTGTCATAGGCTTGGATGGAAAAGATGGTCAAGATTGAGGAAATTTAGAGGTGCATCCTAGAGCCTTGAATTTATCTTCTGCCAATCTAGCCAATTGTATTACCTGTTGTAATGTTTGGGGTCTCAATAGTTTAACCTCAGCCCTAATGTCATCCTTCAAACCACTCACAAAACAACTTTGAAAGAAGTCGACATTTAGACCAGTGGTATGATTGGCAAGTTTTTCAAATTGAGTTTGATACTCTCGAATGGTTGAGGTTTGTCTAAGTTTAGAAAGAGCTCTTGTAAAATCTTCAAACTCACTAGGACCAAAGCGAGTGAGTAGACATTACTCAAATTCTTGCCAAGAAAGGTCAGGTTCGACCTTCCTAAGCCACTGAAACCAATGTAGTGCATCTGATTCAAAATTGAAAGAGGCAATTGTCAAACACATGTAGCATGGGATATTATGAAGACTGAAATATTGTTCTGCCTTACAAATCCACCCCTTAGGATCTTTTCCATCAAATTTTGGGAAGTCTAATTTTGGCAATTTAAATCCATTATTATCTGGTACATTTCATTGGCGGTGACTCATACCTATATCCTTGTTGATCCTGATGACCCAAGGAATCAGTAGAGATATGACTATCCAACTCTGCCTTCATTTCCCTTTGTGTCTTGGTGACCACACTCATAGATTCTTGGAAGTTTTTGAGTTGTGTCTTTATCTCGTCTAAGTTGTTGGTGAATGAGGACCATATTTGTTTGCTCATACTATCCACTTGTTTAGCAATATGTGACTCTAATTCTTGTTGTCAAGTACTTGAAGCCATGTTCTCAGAGTTATGACCTATTGTGAATTCTTACTAAAAATAGAAATTTGATTTTAGGGGTTACTATTTTTAGTAAGGAGCCTAAAAAGTGGTTTGGGTGCTATATATCAAAATGATCAACTCAAAAATATGGTTGTAATGAGCTATATACCACAACACTAGTTTTGGACACCCCAAAATTTTTTTATATTGTTTTGTTACCAAGGTTGTTGGTGTTGTCGGTTTTCCTCCTAGAGGTTTGGTTCAAAAATTAGGTTTTGGGTTGACCAACCTCTTATGATACTCTGTACTGTCTATTCTGACTACTGATCAATCCTGACACTATGTTGTCACCTGTATGGTCTGACTCTATCATAGATATTCCTTATCTATTTTAAATTTTGACTATCATAGGTAACTATTACTAACACTGACAATTGATGCCCTGTATTGACTATTACTAAATGAATATCCTAATTGTTACTGACATTGTCCACCTTGTTCCCCTATTTTTGACTCTGGTGGTTTCTGTCCCGATTGATATATTCTTCTGTAAATTCTTTTGACTATTTTCATGCAAGAATTTTGGAATAGGGATGTCTTCTTCGTATGCTCAATTTTTGTGGTAAGGTTATGGTAACTGGTTCGATATTCACAGAACAAGATTTTTGTTGCAGGTTTGATATTCAACACAATAGGGTATTCTAAGCCAAGGTGTATGTACTACCCATAGGCCCTCTGTTATACTATAGTGACGAATGATAGTGCTCAGACCAATATTTTAGGCCACTACTCAAGGAGGATTCCATGCATACCCTTGAGCACACTACCTACCTCTCTATCAGTACGAGAGGGTGATCTTCCTGGATGTTGTGTCTGATGTACTATGGATAATACAAGGCCAAAAATATTCCTAAGGGCTAAAGGTTTCTCCTAATCCTAGGGGGTCTCTCGATATACTTAAAGATACGTGGGAGCTCAATTTCATAGATGGGTGTTGTCTGAGGCCTAGGTATTGGAGTGTAATCGAAGAACACAAGCTTATACTGAGAGGGGGGGTGAACAGTATAAGACCTCTTTTAACTTTTCCTTTATACTTCAAAACAACAAAGCAATATATTCAAAGCAATATCAAAACAATGCACAAGATCATCCACAAAGTGACACAACAATTTTGATGTGATTCATCCACAAAACTTTTCTCTAAAAGTTATCTCAAAGTTCTTTGGGAAACCTTCCCAATTACAATGTTTATGAGCCTCGGCTCAAAGGAGAAACCTTCCCCCAATCTGAATTTATGAGCCTCTGCTCAAAGGAGATACCTTCCCCTACCTCTGCTCTGCTAGTGATCCTCTAGAAAACCTCTGCCTCCTGCTCGCCCTTAGCAAATGGAACTCTATCCACAGAAGACACCTGTCTTCCCTGCTCTGGATGGAGACCTCTGTCCTCAACTCTATCACTTCAAAGCTGGTCCTCGAATTTGCACTAAACATAGTCCTTCGATCTAGCACAAATTTCCTCATCCTCTGTCTTTGATCTGCACCAAACACAGTCCTTCGGTCTGGCATAAATATGTCCTCAGGTTCTTCTCATAGAACCAATGCACCTCTGTCCTCAAGTTCTCTGATAGAACTATCAAACTCAGCTTCACAAGTCCTCTGCTAGGACCTGTCCAAATCTGCTCACAAGTCCCCAATGGAACCTGTCCAAAACCTGCTCACAAGTTCATCAAGAAAAACTTGCTTGGCGTGAACCCACAAAGAGAATTTTTAGAGACCCAATGTGATTCATCAACCTCATAGAAGCATAAAGAGAATTGTTAGAGACTCAATATGTTCTATACTTAACTCCCAATCTCAATCTCAACTCAATCTCAATCTCAACAGAATAAGATAGATGTAGTATGCTTTTCTCAAGAACATGAAACTCAACCCAACAATTGCCAACCATGCAATATGTCATATAACAATGATACTCATGTTCTTTCCAACAACCAATATCTTTTCTCAACCAATTAGGGCTTCAACAACAATGCTCAAAGACAAAGTTTAACCAACATCATTCAACTCAACATTAACCTTGAAGTATTCAACCAATCACAACTAGAAAAGGAAACAAGTAGAAATCCTTTTCCCTCCAAAGATATTTGAACAAAACAGCCACCAACACAATATCACCAAATGCAAAGAATAACTTGTTCAAATCAACTCAATGGAGTAAGCCCAATATCATGTATCAAGTAAAGCACTAACGTCATCAACACAACCACTATGGAAGCAACTTATCCATCACTATCAAAACAACCATCTAAGGGTTTTCATCATCTCAATGCAAGTAACAAGACTTACAAACATAAATTCTAGTGCCCAATGCTTCCACTACCTCAAACCAGAATTATGCATTCACCAAAATTCTCATCAAGGATAACAATGCATAAGTAGTCTTCAACAAACCAGAAACTAGGACTTACACCCAACCAAAGGAAACCTAGTTGAATACCTTTTCTCTCCAATCTTATTTCAGGAAAACATACACCAATCATACTCATAAGAAGAATGTGCCCATACCTTATTGAAGTGAAGGAACCCCTTTGGAAATCTGCCACAATCACAAAGTTCTTTTGCCAATCTTCACAAAGGTTAGTAGATCACAAAATAATCAACATTACTCCATTTTTCAATCATCATTACCAAAGCCTTTAATTGCACAACTTCCTTATCTCTCCTAAAACCACTTGTACCATAAAATAAAATAAATCACAACATTGCATAACCTTATAACTCCCAAAACCACTTATACCATAAAAGTAAAATAAAATATTACATAACCAATAACAAGCTTTAATGTAAATATATTTTCCTTACCCTTATATCTCCTTTACTCACAACAAAAGCGATTTTCGTCCTTTTCTAAGATGCAAATCCCCAAACTCAATTAAGTGAATTCTCCTTACCCTTATGTCTCCTCAAACTAACATAAAAACATACCTTAAAATTAATCATGACTCGTGCGCTGCAGACGGCTTGTTCGTCCCGTGTCAGAGCATCTTCAACCGGTGGGCCATTCTGGATTCATCCACTGTCACACTGCGCATCGCTGCCCATTCCACCTGCTGGTTTCGTCAACACCGTGTATCACTATTTCTTCTGCTACGGTCTAAGGGAAACACCGCGTCTTCGCTGATATCCTCTTGCGTCTTAGACTCACATAACTCGCTTTTGTTGTGCCTGTCAACTTGCCTCCAATGTCAGTTGATGAGCTGGAAATTTGTGCGTGAAAGAAACATTTGCTTGTGTGATTCTTCTTCCTTTGGACGTTTCTATCTACGCAACAAATGTAATGGTTCTTCCACTGTGTGATGCGTCTTTCAGATGTTCTCTGCCGCAAGTCACTGCTTGCCCTTTTGGTGTAAATCTGACACTCCTAGGGTTGCCCTGTAACGTCTTCTTGATAAGTTTCTTTCTGACTTCAAAAACATTGCAGGCTCTCCCTTCGAACGTAGTCGCAGGCTCTTTCTTCCAGTGCAATCGTAGGCTCTCCCTTCTAGTGCAATCGCAGGCTCTCCCTTCGAACGTAGTCGCAGTATTTCTCTTCCAGTGCAATCGAAGGCTCTCCACTGACTTCGTACGCTGGTCGCAAGACTTTCTCACTGTCTCCGTCCGCAAGGCTTCTTTCACAACATCTGTATGCAATACTTCTTCACTGCCTCCGCTTACAAGGTTTCGTCAAGGGATATCTCACTGCCCTCATCCTCAACAAGCAATTCATTCATTGAAATGAAATTCATTTCCTTATTTTATATGCACTATGATGCATTGATTAACACGTCGGCACTTTTAATTTAATTTAAAATTTTAATTTAAATTTTAAATAAATAAAATTTAAACTAAATATTTAAAATTAAATATCTTCATCACCGGGGCACATTTTTCAACGAAACGAAAAGCCAACTTGGGTTTTAAGAAAAACCCATTTCAAATCTGTTGTCCATGGTTTTAAATAAAACCTTTTATTTTGTCTGCCTTGGTTTTCACAAAAACCCTTCCGCTTCTTGACATCAATGACAACATCAACACTTGAGCAAAGGCAATGTACCCAATGTACCCAAAATTGCCAACATAATCACCCCTCACTTCACTAGATGCTTTACAAACAATTTAACTTAGCCAATAATGACAACTCCTTTGTGATATTTTAAAACCCCCAGCATAAGGTTTCTAACATAATAAACTAATGCAAAAAAACAAGGCTGAATATTTTTATTTATATTTATTTTTTAAAAAAGAGACTAGAAAAAATAATAAAACACAAACTCTTATACCTAACATTCAAAATGGTAGAAACTATCACAATCATAGTAGAACACAACCCTAGAAATAAATCGGATACCACTTGTTAGGAACCTTCTCATTAAAAACAACACATTCACATAAACATTGCAAATAAACATAAATGCTTGAAACATAAACTATTGCAATACAAAATATAAGTGCAAAAATGAAACAATCTCACAAAGTAACACAAAATTGTAGGCCACTTTGAGGGGGCAACCTCCTTCAATACTTTCATTCAATTATGCAAAAAAATACATTCATTCTTGTCCCTCATAGTTTTAAAGACTTCATCTACCATCTAACTCTCAAGGTTGGATTACATGCAAAATGCCACCGGAGCTAAAATATTCTACCTATAAAACAATTACATTCTTGATAACAATTACATATAATGGTGTCACTTGTCTAGGCACTTCTAGAGACACAACTATTACAAAATATTATCATGGAATCCCCCACGTTCAACAAGGGTTATTACATCATAGTGTTAGGATGGGATCCTAACAAAATCCATAATAATATTGATTCCCTAAGCCGTACCTCCAAGATTGTTATCACTCATGGTGGTGTGGGGGACAATATGCTAAAACCTTAACCTAACATTTTGTTTCCTTTGATTCTTTAGCATTTTATTTCTCTATTTAAAATTCCTCCTCATGCATTTTTCTCTTGTGTCCTTCTTTTGGTGTGTTCTTGTGCTCACAACTGACAGATATCTCAAATTTATTATTTTGAAAAATCATTATTGCCTTAGTTCTAAATGATTGAATTCATAGGGTTGTATCCCCCTCGATAATACTCATATTCCTTTATATGGCCACTCATTTTAAAACTCTTTTAATTTTGAACAAAATGATGTAGGAATCATTTAAATTGGGCAATTTTACAAAAATATATAGCTCCCAAAAAATAGACATTTTCTAAAAAAAATTGTCAAAATTTTACAACGCACAAAACAATTCACACTTTGCCAAAATCATTGCTCTGCTACCATTTATTATGAAACTTTATTCTCATTAACATAAATCATTCACCAATATGTATAAATATCAAATCATTTATCTACAAAAACTATTCCACAATGATAATCCACATAATAAAATAGAGATAGATAATCCCTTAGGGTAGGACAACACCAATAATACTCCTTAAATAAAAAATGACTTACAAGATCTCCCATGATGAGAGTGCCATTTAGAGAAGGCTAAGTCTTATAAGCCACTTCATAGGTAAAGACAATTACAAGTAATATTTTATATAAACGATCATTACAATAACAATATCTCTTCTTTATATATTCATCTTTTAATTCTACTTTGGAAGCTGACTACTAAACTCTCATCCCACTTATTATTATAATATAATATAATAATATATCAACCTTTGGGTTATGTGTGGCCCATGTCAACTATTCATAATACCTTATAAAATATAATAATTTATCCTCATATACTTATTCTTAAGTACTATAGCAATAACCAATTAAAAAATATCTTCTTAATCCTCTAATAACATTGCCCATCCATATTCAAATAAAATAATTAACAAATATCTCTATATCTAATAACAATCAATTTTACATTTACAATATTAAATGACAAGAGCTCAACTATTTAAATTTCATAACTTTTTTAAAAAATTAAATTTAAATATTGCTAAATAATATATACATAAATACTAAATTATTATAATATAAATAACATCATTTTTTTTTTTAGGTTAGTGTGAAAAACCCCTACGATCTACGCTTAATATTGGGCATCTCCATCCCAACTATGACCTCTAATAAAGGTGAGAGTTGAGCCTATCTATAAGGGTCAAACACACAACCATACACACACCCATCCCCCTCACACACTCTCCCACGCCATGGTTTAAACCTTGGACCTCCCGAAAATTATACATAAATATTGCTCAATAATATATACATAAATACTAAGTTATTATAATATAAATAACATCATTTTTTTTTAGGTTAGTGTAAAAAACCCCTACGATCTACGCTTAATATTGGGCATCTCCATCCCAACTATGACCTCTAATAAAGGTGAGAGTTGAGCCTATCTATAAGGGTCAAACACACAACCATACACACACCCATCCCCCTCACACACTCTCCCACGCCATGGTTTAAACCTTGGGCCTCCCGAAAATTATACATAAATATTGCTAAATAATATATACATAAATACTAAGTTATTATAATATAAATAACATCATTTTTTTTTTTAGGTTAGTGTGAAAAACCCCTACGATCTACTCTTAATATTGGGCATCTCCATCCCAACTATGACCTCTAATAAAGGTGAGAGTTGAGCCTATCAACAAGGGTCAAACACACAACCATACACACACCCATCCCCCTCACACACTCTCCCACGCCATGGTTTAAACCTTGGACCTCTCGAAAATTATACATAAATATTGCTAAATAATATATACATAAATACTAAGTTATTATAATATAAATAACATCTTTTTTTTTTTAGGTTAGTGTGAAAACCCCTACGATCTACGCTTAATATTTGGCATCTCCATCCCAACTATGACCTCTAATAAAGGTGAGAGTTGAGCCTATCAATAAGGATCAAACACACAACCATACACACGCCCATCCCCCTCACACACTCTCCCACGCCATGGTTTAAACCTTGGACCTCCCGAAAAAGAGTTAAAACCTGAACCGTTGTTTTTCAAAAATACAAATAACATCCTTTTAATATGTATAATTAATTTAAAAAACATACATATTAATTTAAAAAACATTAGTTAATCATAATAAAGTCAAGAGTAATCTTCTAAAATAAGCATTAAACTATTTTATCTAATAGGAGAAAAGCTTATAGTTCATAAGCATTTTGAGATATAGTTCAAAATGTGAAAGCTTTTAACCCCAAACATTTATGTCTCTAAACCATAATAAGACTTTATGCATAACTATGTGTAGTAGTGGTTTTAGTTGCATGGAACTCTCTTCCTAGATGATGATTTCTAACTCTGAGGCCAATTAATGATTATTAAAGGATATAATGTTGTCTAACCTTAAAGATCACTCTTGGAGTAAATAAGTTGAACTCTTCATGTGATTTTCATTTTTCCCCTTGTCATTATGTCTTTTCAATTGATTTTTCTTAGTAAGAGTACAACTGGATGGAAAGCCCTTCCCCACCATGAAGTGTCTACTTGATTTATTTGATATAGTGGGCCGTGGCATTTTAGCTTTTGACATGATGAAGTTGGTTAATATATCTATTTATATTAGATGAATATGGGACTTATCTTGGTCAACATCAAATTTGTGGTTAAGATTAATATTAATTTTGGTTAAGTGTCAATGTAGTGTTTATGGCATAATCATATTTGATAGTTTAAGAAAACATATTAAGAGAGATTTGACTTTAAGGTTATTGATTGGCTTAAAAATTGATTGCAAGGGTTGGAAGGTCATAGAAACTTAAGTTTAAAGCATGAGAAAATAATGGATAGTGAGAAGAATATAGGTCAATTCCCCTTGCCGTATGGATAGAAATCGGTTAAATTTTAAAGTGATAGTACAACTTTAAGTAGTATTGGGTAAAGATTTTTACGTTTTAGGTTTAAGATAATAATTATAAGAGTATGGATATTCTACATTGTACAATTTGATCAGGTTAATGATGGAGATAATAAAATTTTGAATAAAGATTTAATATTTGAATCTTGGGATAAGGTTTTATATTATATTTTATAGTTAGATTAGAGATAACCATAAATAATGTCGGTTTTATAACATTTATGGTTTCACTTGTGTTAAAAACTATTTTATCATTTAATGACAATGTCATTGAACTGCTATCTAGGCTACCCAAGTTCAAGTTAAGAAGAGGTAATTATTTTAGTTTTTATATTATGTTTTGGTAAATGGAATAACTATATCTCTATATATATATATAAATATAAATAAGTAATCAATATCTATTGTGTTAAATGACCTATGATATTGTAGAAAAAGAATTACCTTTTTTATATTATGTTTTGGTAACTAAAGTATGATTGAATAATTTAAAAAAAAAAAAAACTAAATTATATCAATTCATTAACCGGAACATTACATTATTATGGTGCTAACATTATCCACCAGCTAAAAAAATGAGGTAGATAAGGAGTAACCATATATATTAATAAACATAAATGACTTGTGATCTTTAAAAAAAACACTACTTTATTTTAGTTAACACATATGGCATACTATTCTCTGACCACATGAAAATTACACATGAAGGTTTGAACCTTAAACCTCCCAAAGAAAGGCCAAAGCCCTGACCTTTGCGTTGTCCTCACCTAGACTTTTCCTTTATTCTTAAATAAATATAATATCAAAACTTCACATTTATTCTTAAATAAGTATAGCATCAAACTGGTTAACTAAACTTATATCCATATTCTAAAAAAACATAAAAATACATCATTGAAATTAAATTGTATATTGCCAATGGGGATTTCGTTCAATGGATCAGACATGTCAACTGATACAACCTACACCAGTGTTTGAATCCAAATGATACCAAATGGATTATATAGTTGTGTATTCATTGTATTCACTGTTAAATATATATATTATATATTATTATAGAATAGAAAACAAACACCCTTCACTTTTTTTTCATGGGTTATATGAGATTGAAATGGGCCCACTTTTACATCATCACTACATAGTGGTGGTACTACAAAGTTTGATATTATCTATGTATGGTTTGGCAAGATTCAAACCTTGAAATGTTAAGGAATCAAACAGATAATTAAAAAAACATAAATTATATAAATATTTAGCTTTTAATATTAATGACATAAATTCAATTAATTAAATTTATCCAAAAAAAAAATTGTCAAAGTAAAATACATAAATAATTCTCAAATTCTTATAATAAAAATATGCGAGGATAGTAAAATAAATTTTATCAAACATAATACATGCTTAATTTTAAAACTATTATAATATTATTTTTTTGAGTAATACTTCTTATACACATCCATGAGATTGAACCTGGGTCACATCATCGATAATGCAAGTGACGTCATTGCGGTAGCTCACGTGGATAACTATTATAATACGTGGAGATGATGTACACATAAATTTAATATAAATAATAATTTTAATAAGTTATTTAAAATTTTTATTTATATTATAATATTTTAATATTTTAATAAATTATTACAATTTATAAATCATATATATATATTTTTAGCAGGTGCAGTTTAAATCGGAAAAGCTATCTGGTCCACCCTCCTTAAATTTTTATTCTAAATTAAAAAAATAAATAAAGAATCTCGGGATCATAATTTAATTATGTTATCTATATTAAAATTTATACTGACTAAATCCACTTTATAATACAAAGATGTGAAATTAGATTGAGTTTTTGCGACCACATTTTATGTAATATTATTTCAAAATTTCTCTTACATCACATTCACTTCTCTTCAGCCTTGAATGTGGAATAATCCTTGATCCACAGATCTTGTATATCATATGTCATCATGTTTACTGTTTTTCTTACTTTATTTTCTCTGGAGCTGCATTAGGCACTCTCGTTGCTTTGTATATGTCCTACTTTACAATCCTATTGACCTCTTTTGGTCACCCATGGACATTAATACAAATACAAATTCAAATTTAAATTCAAATTCTCTACTTTAAATTAAATATTGGTACATATAAAAAAAATTAAGTAAATATCTGAACATTTGAAACAGTGTGATTAACAGTGATTAATAGGGAAGGTAGTAGACACTTTGGTTAATGTTGGCCAATTTAAGGTTAATAGTGTCAATCACTAAAATAAATATTTAAGAAATGAAACAAATGATTATAAAGATAATTTTTTTTTTTGAAAAAAACACCCATTAAAATGAAGATCATGGTTTCCCTTCGATTGAGTATAACCTCTCCCCATATATGTATAGATATATATTTGAAAAAAAAATTCACAAGCCTCATAACTCCATAACACTAAATTTGGAAAACCCATGGATCATAAAGAATCAGATGCTTCGTAGATGTACAAGCTTGCTTTTGTTGTTACGTTGTGAACCATATCTGGACCGAGTCAATAGCTTGTCTTACGCTTAAAAAAGCAAACAGATGAAGGATTTTCGCTTGAAATTGACAGCATGTTAATGGGGATGATGATTTCGGCATGATGTTGTCAATTATGAAGCCTTGAATTGAATGCAATGGTTCAATGGCTGATGTGCAAAACAGAATTGCTTATGATTGCATGGGAACTCCATAAAGAAGAAGATAGGCCAAGTATGATGAAAATTCAGTCTGACCCACAAGAAAGTTGGTTGATTGACATGATTTAAGGCATCACAAAATGAAGGAAACCATGAAGGAAACCAGGGATGGGAGAAGCAGGTATTGCAATTCAATGGTGAATCCAAACAAGTACAGGGTCATGGCAGCTGACTGCAATTGCAGGAGCAAAGAAGGGGGTGTTGGGATCTTTTGCCCTGGATCCCTTGGTCAGTTGCATATCACAGGTATGAATACTTGTGAGGAAGAATGCAGGGAAAGAGAAGGATTAAAGTTGGGTGTTGTATGTGTTTTTAGATTTTACAGGGTGTTATAGTTGTGTGGGAATTTTGAGATATATTTTTTACAGGGAATTTAAATTTATTTGGGAATGAGGAAATCCTATAAGGTTTTAGTGGGTGTCATTGATCTGTTCATAAGAAATAGAGGGAAAGAAGGTGAAGAAAAGCTTTGGATGTCGTATTTTTGGTTTTGATTATGTAAAGTTTGCAACTCTGGATGTTCTGCTCTTACAATGTTTTTTTAGGGTCTGACTTATATGTAAGAATTCAGCCCAAGGGTCTCCTTCTGTTGAAGAATAGAAGAATTCAAAGGCCAACCCCCTTCCCCAGCGAGAAAAAGAGGAGAAATAAAAATGAAAAAAAAAAAATTTATTTAACAGTCAAAAGATTTAAAAATAAATAAAAATTGATTAACAGTTTAAAGATTTTGTAACTCTCTTTTCTTTCGCTGCTGTTTTAACATCTTATTTAAAAAATAAAATAAAAAGACTTTGGTTTTATCAATAACAAAAATATCTTATTTAATTTATTAAATGATATTATTTTAATTATTTATATTTTCAATAAATTTAAATTTAAAAAATGAGATATTTATAATTATTAAACTATTTTAAACTTTTATTTATCTTTTTGAATGCTTTTTTCTGTACTTCATATAAAAATTCAATAAAAGAGAGAAAAAAAGGGAGGGCTTAACTTTGATTTTGAATTTGTTTAATAATTAAAAGTTATGTATACTTTATAAATTTTATTTATTTTTTAATATTTTTAAATTTTTATTTATTTTTATAAATGTTTTTATTTTTCTATTTATAAAAATTAATTGAAAAAACTTTGATTTTGATCAACAATTAAAAAATATACTTTGTAACTTTAATCTTTCAAACTCTGGCTATCTTTTTGAAGCTTTTTAATTTTGTTTTGTCAAACTTATCTGTAAGAAAAACATTTTTGAAGTTTATCTCTTTGTAATGCCTCTAAACTCTTGTCTATCCAGAATAATATACCTTAGGAGGACTTAGTTTTTTTTTTAAATCCAGAGTTAAAGAATATATATAATTTTGTTTGTAACTCTAGTCCATCTCTCCTAGAGTTAAAGATTATATATAATTTTGTAACTGTAGTCTATCTTTCCTAAGATTTCAGATACGTTTTAATTTTTCATACTTGTCTATTGAAAAGAATAACATTTTAAAAATTATAACTTTGTTTTTTCTATCTAAAAACTCACACATTTGATGGATTTAATTTTTAAAATTTATCCAAAGAAATGAAGAAATAACTTTAGAAGGATTAGCTTCGATTTTGGTCATAAATTAAAGATTACTTTCTTTTATTTACAATTCTTGTCTATCTTTTTAGAGTAATTTCTGTGTGTACTCATAAGAAATTTAGTTAAAGAAAGGGAAAAGAAACTTCAGAGGATTTAGCAAAGTTATGATCTAGGGTTAAAGATTATTTGCATTTCTGTTTCTAATTCTTATTTATTGTTGCTGTAAAGAGAAAAAAAATAAAAAATAAATCTTAAATAGCTTGGTCCCCAGTTCAAAGATTAACTGTACTTTTGCTTGCAGCTCTGGTTTCTTATCTATTTTCAAGGTTTTAGTTTTGGTTTTAGTCTAGAATTAATATTTCATGTACTTCTATAACTCTTCTGTTATGTGTTTAAATCTTGTGCTTAGAATGTTTCTCAGTTATTTATAACTAATGGAAAGCAATTTTGGAGGAGGTTTGAGTTTTGGTTTTGGTCTTGGGTGCTTAAAAGTCATTTGTGAATTTCATGAGTTGAAAGTGACTGATGTTTTGATTTTCAATTTCATTCAATAAAAAGTCCAACAACGTGCTTGAAAAGTCCCATGTAAAATGCATTTCTTGAATTGGAATTACGTTTCTTGTAAATTCAAATGAAGGGAAAGAGGTTTTAGTTTTTGCTTTCATGGAATGCAAATGTTTGAGAGGTTCCAAGCTAATTGCATTTCCTGAATTGAACTGATTTCTTGTAGATTTCATTAAAAGGAAAAACGTGGTTTCTGTTACAGTCTATGGCATACAATAATAGCCAGCATTATGCCTAAAAATGGACTGATGCTTCTTGTAGATTTGATAAAATGTGAGACTGATTTTGGTTTTTTTTCTTTAGGATACGAACTTTAGGACACTACTCCAAAAAAACCCAATTAAATTGCCCTCTATTGAACTGATGTGTCTTGTAGATTTGATAAAACAGGAAAGAGTGGTTTTTATTTTCAGTCAAATTCCATATATAGTCCAAGGTAGTGCTTGAAAAGTCCTATGTCAATTACATGGCTTGAATTGGACTGATTGATATTGTATGTTTGATAAATGATAAAATAGTG
The DNA here is from genome assembly GCA_028583015.1 of Wollemia nobilis. Taxonomy (NCBI): domain Eukaryota; kingdom Viridiplantae; phylum Streptophyta; class Pinopsida; order Araucariales; family Araucariaceae; genus Wollemia; species Wollemia nobilis. The sequence goes on along the minus strand of JAQPPZ010016858.1, from coordinate 4,484,812 downwards.
GTTTTGATTTTCTGTTTCATGGCATAAAAATTCCAAGAGGGTGCTTGAAAAATCCCATGTCAATTGCATGCCATGAATCGGACTTGTATCTTTTGGGATTAAAAATTCCAAGATGAAAGTCCGATGTGGATTGCATTCCCTGTATAGGACAGATGGTTTTTGTGGGTTTGATAAAAGGTTAAACAGTGATGTTTCAGTTTCATGCCATACCAACTCCATGATGGTAATTGAAAAGTTCCTTGTCATTTGCCTCCCCTGAATTGGACTTCTATTTTCTTGTAGATTTGATCAAGGGAAAGCAAGATGGTTTGGCAATGGATAAGGATGGAATTCTTTTAAGTGCCTTGAAGAGGGTGTTCACTAAGCCAAAATTCCACAAAGTAAGTTCTGTATCTTCAATTTCTTTCCTTTCTTTTTTTGTTGAACATTTTGGGTATTTGATTCCTAAATCTGAATATGGGGTCTTGCTTGGCTCCAAAAAAATCAGAAGAAATGGAAATGGAAGTGGGATTTTGGGAGGTGCAAACATCAGGACATCCTTTCCCCTATAAGTGCATTTGCAGATGCACAAACTAAGGCAAGGAAATCAATTAAGGATTCTGAGGCAGAGGAAAACAAGTCTGAGATAAGCGTGGTTTTTAAGGAACAAACTAAGATAAAGACACCATCAAAGGAACAAGAAGGGGAGCAAATTAGGCATGAGAAAAAGGTGATTTCAAAGAAAGAAGGTAAGGTAAGGAGAACAGTGTGGGATTCATTTGAGGAATCTGAGGGGGAGCAAAATCGGCATGAGAAGAGCTTGGTTTCCAACGAACACAGTAGGGCAAAGAAAACATTGAATGAATATGAAGGAAAGCAAAACCAGCTTGATAAGAAACCGGTTAAGGTAGAGGAAGAACAAAACAGACAGGTATCAACAGTGGTAGCAGCAGCAGCAACTGCAGCTGAGGCTGCTGAAGCTGCCCATGCTGCTGCTTGTGCAATTGTAGGCCTCACAGGGTCCTCTCACTCCCCTAAACACTTAGAAGAAATTGCAGCCATAAAAATTCAGAGCGTGTTCCGAGCCTACCTGGTACAACCCTATTCCATTACTATATCTGTTATTTTGGTATTTTTTGACACTAATATAATTTCTTTCTTCTATGATAAGAGAGGTTTTCCCTTATTTTTAGGTATAAGTCATTTGCTTGAACAATGAGTTTAATTATTGTATGCAGGCCAGGAGAAGCTTATATTCTCCGAGGGGTCTTATGAGGCTGCAAGCATTTGTTCATGGGCAGAGTGTGAGGCGTCAAGCAACAAGCACTTTGCGTAGCATGCAAGTGCTTGTTAAAGTCCATTCACAAATTGATTCTAGAAGAATTCGCATGGCTGAGCAAAATCGTGCCCGTCAATACTACCTTGAGCAAAAACATCCAGACCTTAAGCACAAGACATCCAATGTAAGCCAGAGGCCTATATATTTTCACAAGCTTTCTGTTTTCATCTTACTAATACCCTGAGTTCCCTGGTTATAGCTACTTCTGAGTAGAAGGCATGGTTTATTTTTGGTCCTATATGTGAGGGTGTTTCAGATTAAGGATTATTTCCAAAAAAGGAATAGCAAACCAGGTCATAGTCATCTGATAGCTCGTTGGAACGCATTACGATGGGAACCTCAAAATCAGTAAAGTATAATATTCTAAGCTTCATAATAGGTGTATAAAATACCTGTACCATACTTGATACTACACTATATAGATTGATATACCATAGCATAGGAAAATTGGCAAAGGTCAAATTTTAAGGAGATACAATGTTACAAGTACAACCATAAAGTCAAAAAAACTTCTCTTGTTCAGTCCATCAGGCCATAATATAGTGGCAAGGCAAAACATTTTACGATGATGATGACCTGTGTTGAACCCTCCAAGATTAGTTCCACGTTTTAATGCAGCCATGATAAAGAAAACAATTACACCACACTCAAATGAGGTTTGGAACAGATCGTAGGCAAATTGTGGCAGGATAGAAGTCCCTTGAATATAGATTCCAAGCCAGAAGGTGGCCTAAGCTTGATGGTTCAAACTTCATACCCTCTTAGTTTAGTTGATGGTAAAGTGAAAGTTACACTTTACCAACCAAGAAAGGAAATAAAAAAAACCATTGTTTCTCAAGAAAAAAAAAAAAAACACAAAAGCTACCTTGTTTCTAAAAGGGGTGGGACATGGCCCAATTAGGCATCCTGACTAGGGCCGGACCTCAAAGGTCACCTTTATATGTATTAAATGAGGACAATTCACTACTGGCCGAGGGAAACAAATCACAACCATAATCTGTGTTGTGGTATGTTATAGTATATTGGTTCTTCAATCTCCTAAATACATAAATCTTATGCTTCTCGTCTTAGTGATTCACTTCATGCTCCCCTTTAATACAATATGGCTCAGCTCTTTTGTTCTTCATAACCATGTTGTTTGAAATAACATGTTTCATTTGCAAGTAATGTATTGAGATAATTTAGAATATTTGTTGGTATGAAGTGATCCTTAGCCTCAAGAAAGGCCATCTGAATTTTCTGCGTCGCATAATAAACTAATTTATGAGCAAATAACTTAGATAAATGATTCAAGAGATCACTGAATCTTAGCTGAATAGAAACCCATCTGATATTTTATTTTTAATTTTTCATTTATGTCCCATTTCTGATATAATAATGATGTTATTTCAATCCAACAAGGAGCACATAGTTACTGCTATGCTTGAGTGCTCTCTGTAGAACTATTGGTTAATATAACTGCATCATGTTAAAAAATGGCGTCGCTTTCAATGTATATTGCTTTTTGTTTTCATGCTTTACACTTAATCTAAAAAACTGAAACATAGCTGTTCCTTCAGAATGAATCTACACATCAAAGGGAATGGGATAACAGTACTATCACCATCGAAGAAGAAAAGGCTAGACTGCAGAGCAAAGTCGAGGCTTCTATTAAGCGAGAGAGGACAATGGCATATGCATTTTCTCGCCAGGTATAGTTCAAATTGCTTCCCAAATGAATAAGGCCTATTCCATACAAGTTTTTTATTTGAATACTATTATTACCAGATCATTTCACAGAGAAGTCTATAGAACAAATCTGTTGAGATAAGACAAACTAAGTTTGACTAAATTCCATGTAGTTTTCCTATTCTTAAAAACATCTGATGATCTACTCTTATGCTTATGGGAGGCAATGATGAATTCACAGATATGAACATGTTTAATTTAGTTCATTTGTGACTATATGTGGAACCAGCCGATTGTGACAAATTTGAATTTTCAACTGTCTGCCTCATAAGTTAGGCTGCTGTTTCTTTGCATTACAGGTGTGGAGGAACGCTCCAAAGCCAGTCCAGACTATGTTGATGGAAATGGATCTAGATAAGCCTCATTGGGGATGGAGCTGGTTAGAACGCTGGATGGCAACTAGACCATGGGACAACTACAAGACAATTGAGAAGGCATACTCACTCATCAAATTGAACTATATACTGCAGAATGGACGACATATTTCGCATATAGGACTAAAAAATCCTATTTCAGAAGCAGCCAATGGTGCTGCCTCTTCAAAGCCATTCACATTGAGAAATATGTCATCTGGGTGGAGAGGCCTTACTTTGGAATTGCCCGGTGGTGTTAGCTCTTCAAAGCTATCCATGTCAACTATGGAGAAGCCTAATTCAGAAGTGGCTTATGGTGTAACATGTTCAAGGTTGTCTACCATGAGCATGAAAAAGCCTGATTCACAAGTAGCCAATGGTTTTACCTCTTCAAGGGCATCCACGCTGAGTAATTTTTCCTCGATCAGTGATGATGATATAAGAAGCAATTACAGTACTATGAGATCAGGAAGAACCAGAGACAACTCTAGTTACAGTGTAGCTTCTTCAGTTAAGAAAAATGATGAAAGCATTGTGAGACCTATCAGATTTCCCAACTACATGGCATCCACAGAGTCAACCAAAGCAAAATCTAGATCACAAAGCAATCCTAAACAGAGATTAACTTTTCCTTTGACAGAAACCGGTTCAAGCTCTATGCCTCATCATAAAACTTCAATTATAAGACCGCATTCAGGACCATTGAATTTAGGGAGTTCAGGTTCATGGAAATCAGGGAATTCAGGATCATTGAAATCAGGGAAGTCTAGTTATTCTTTCAGAGAATTTGGTAATGAATCAGACCGTTTTGCGAAATTGGGTGGCAAAAAGCCTTTTAGGTGAATACTTCTCTAATTAATAATTTCCTCAGTTGTGCCATGGCCTGCCAGAGTAGATTTTTTTGTTTCTTTTAATCAAAGGGATCAGCAAATCTCAGTTACATCTCAATCATATCTCATGGATCAAAAGTGGGTTCCTTGGTGATTTTGCACAATGAGAAAATATCTAGATAAAAGAAATGTGTCATTCAACTACCTGTTTGTTGCAGGCGCATTTCATAGTGATTGGATGGCTTGGAAGATTAACAACTACAGCTTTTTCAATTGTGGTATAGCGAGCATGCATGGATTGTTTGAATGTTGTTGGGAATATGTATTTGGTAAGCATGTTTACAACCGTTGAAATTGTATATGTTTTAAACTAGAAAAAATCAAACTAAGATGTAAGTGGGTTCAGCTATTATGAGATAGAAAGTCTAAATTGTGAAGGCAGTTCTTCTTAGTGAAAGTTTTTTATTTTATAATGGATTTGAGGGGTCAAATATATTGTAAACCAACTGATCTTGTACATTGTCACCGAAGGGGAACCTCTGGCATCACCTCATAAATTTTTGCTCACCAGGACTGATTCTTTTCAGAATAATGGATGTTTCCATATGTAGTTATTTTGTTGTATACTTATTGGCTGAGATTGAGATCAGTAGCAGGGGATTTTCAAGTGATGCATTGATACAATTAGTAACCAGTAAACAACTACAATGGAGATTGAGGGAGGTCCTAGGTAGATGGTCGATATGGTAACTAAAACCAAAATGAAATGAATCTGTGATGACATCATGACATGTCAATAGACAAGCAAAAAGGCCACAGTAAAGGACCAAAACCACCATGCAGGTAAAAGCTTTTGAAGTACCATCTCAACTGCCATGAGGGTGTATGAGTCCTATTATATGGGATTATGGGATTGAGAAGGCCTTCTCGTATATTATATTATAATTATTTTTAAATATTTTATTAATATTTTGATATTTTTTTTAAAGGATTGTTTGAAAGTTATGCTTAATAAAGAATTTAAGCCACAAACACATATCCTTTCCACAACCGTTGCCCATAATTATATATATTTAATTTAATAAGATTGCAAACACTAAAAGTGAATATAATTTACGGATTAAGGTTCAATTTTAAAAAGTCTTGTCGTCCTCTCACATTTAAAGTTTCTATTGTTTTTTAATATTTATGATTACAGAAGTACACATCTAATTAAAAACATCAAATTAAAAATGCAAAAAGAACAGAGATGGATAGTTTGCAAACAAGTTCGCTTGTCCCGATAAATCTTTATGTATAGTGGTTACTCTATAAGTTTTTTTATTTATTAGTTTTATTTTTTAATTATTTAAAACTAAAAATAAATAAACAAATTTCCACCATGTAAAATTAAAAAAAATATTAAACAAATAATATTAAATAAAAAATAATTATTAAAAGTTATAAAAATTTTAATAATACTTTTGAAAATATAGTATTGATTTTAAAATAAATATTATATAATAGATCGTTTAATTTATTTTGTAAAGAATGAGGTTACTTGTAACATGTTTATGTATTTGTTGAAAGAGAATCATCTTTTAGGAGTTATATCTTTACATAGAATTGTCGACGATTTTTATGTTATTTATAAAAAAATATAAAAAAATATAAGTAGTCTTGAGGGAGATATGACTATGTGAAGATAGCCATCCATAAAAGGGCAGTACTAGGGGGCAATTAAAAAAAAAACTTTTCAGCTTTCAAGAACTATATCTATTGGTTTTTTAAGCCTTACTACTACAAAATATTATAGGTCCCAATATAAAAAAGTCATAATATTAAAAGGTTAAAATATCAATAATGAAGAGTAGAATAATATATGAGCAATTTAATATGTATATTAAGGCCAATATAATACCTATAAATAACATTCACTTATATAATCAAATATCAATGTAAATAACCTAAATCATTCATGAACTATGTATGAAGAAAACTTATAATATTAATTGCTCAAAATTTGTATACAAGCTTTATTTTTTTTTTTGTACCTCTTACAATTGGATAATTTGATACTCAGATTCTTGATTCTTTCTCATGGAACATTGTCTCCATAATATAGTCATAGTAATGTGACTCTTTAAGTATTTGACTATTGCTCTCCATATGACAAGTCCTATGACCTTTGGCTTATCATCTTACCACTTGTATACTAGACTCTTCACTTTCTTCTTACATGCACACTTGACTCTATGACACTTGCACACTTCTCCATGCACTCCTAATACAAGACACGTGTGCACACACTTGAATTCTTACTTACGTGATACTTGTGCATTTCTTGCACATTGCACTCTTACATGACACTTAAATGAAAGGAAAAATATAAATCACACATCAACTAAAGATTCAACCCTAATCTATTACATATTTACAATTGTACCATAAAGGTACCATGGGGGTACATTAGCATGTACCAAATAATGTAATATTCCTCAACATCCCCCTATATTACATTATTTGGTTATTGAAGACTTTAGTCTTCAATATTGGTCTTCATCTTCAATCTTCAATCCACTTCTTTCAGATCTTTATCTGAATCTTCAGTGTATAAAACTTTGATTTTTTATTCATGTCTTCTATTCGCTTTTTTTGTGCTTTCCTCTATTCTTCTTTTTTCCTCTTATCCATATTTAGTTGTGATGTACCTGATGGTGTACTTTCTAAATATTGCGTTAGTAAATCATTACAATAACACATTTTGGATTTCAATTATTCCTCATTAAAGCTAACATAGGCTCCATTTCAATTGTATGAGTCATTATTACCAAATTTTTTCTTGACATTTTTCTTGAAAGATTTCACCATGTTCTAAAACGTTTTTCATGAAGATAACTTATAAGTGTTGTGAAATTTTCATCTTTTGCATCTTTGAGAAATAAAGATAGTTTTTCTTTTAAACCATTTGATATTTGCTTCTTTCCATCAAAATCATCTATTAAGTTTTGAGAATAAAACTTAAGTTTGTTCATCATTTCTTCACTATCTTCATTGAATGCATTTCTAATAATTTCTTCCATGATAATCAATGATTCAACTTGATGATTTTGTTCCTTTGAAGTAGTAAACCTTATATATCCCAAGTTTAATAAATCAAATATGAAATTTGTAAATTTTAAATTTTCTAATCCTTTGATGTAGAAAACCTTTTAACTCCTTAATATATTAAATTTGCAAAATTTTAAATTTCAAATACCTTAAAAACTTTAAAAAACTTTGAAAACATTAAAAACCTTTTAACTCCCTACTTTCAAATCTTCACATTCTTCAAAAATATTAAAAACACTCTAAAGCTTTAAATATCTAAAACTTCAAAAACTTAATTAAATCCTTAATAACCTTCAATTTTTTTTAACCTAGTAGCATTCCTTATCACTCCAAACCTTATAAATTAATTTGAACTTTAAATAATTGATAAATGTAAATAAACCTTATAACTCCATTCAAATTAATCAAAGTATAGTTTTTCCCTCGAAAATAATAACTAGGACATAAATGAGTAACACAAAGAACATTACCTAATTAGCCTTGGCGTGATTTGCATTGTGATGAGTTGCATGCATGTCCAACATGTTGAATTGGGGTAATTTTTTATAAATGCTTGCATTCTCCTTGTTGGCTCATTTATTTAAATGAAGGGACATTCTTGTTGTGACTTGCTCATGCGAATGATGACATGCTATCCCTTTCTCCTCTTTCTTGTGTGACATTCAACTTTCTTCTTAGGTGCCTCAAAAAACTTAGTTGACCTAGGTAACAATAGACTAATCTCAGGTGCCTCGAATAGTAATGCTTTGGCTCTCTCAACTTTGGTGGAGATGACTTGGGTATCAATGTTCTGATTCTAGGTGACAACAATGTTGGTGCATTCATCTCAGGTTTGGTGGCTTACTTCAACGTTGGTGCTTGCCAATAGCTCTCTTCTACCTTGCAATTGGTGCTTCTACACCCATGAATCAGTGTTTTTGGTAGCACTATAACTATTAATGGATTGCTCTTATGTTAGCTTCTTGAGCCATTATCTGTGAACATAAAAAAACACCATTTGCACTAACAATAAAATATTGTATTAAATTCAAGAAAATCCCTTTTGATACAGATCACCCCTTTTAGGGTGTAATTTACAATCAAATGTGCCAAAAGGGGTAAATCTCTTTGTACAAAATAATAATGGTGTCTTCATCTTTTCATGCCATAAGCAAGTTGTATGGTGGGTTTGTTGTTATGACCATCAATTGAAGTAGATTTGATTAATACCTTTGTAGTGAGTGAAGTTGCAAATCCTGCACACATGAAAGCAACAAAAGATGTTAGTAGCACCTGTCAAAGTGAGTATAATGAAATTATCAATATAAATTAGTAATGGAAATATTTTGACATACATAAATCATGATTTTGGTAGCATAACAATAGTATTCTCTCTGTTGCCTTCGTCTACGTTCGTTTGTTTGTGTCATCCTCTTTTCTTTTTTCTGTTCATCGTCTCCTCCATTCACGAAAGTGAATGATAATTTTCTAACCTTTTTGAAAAGGTTAGGGTTAGGGTTGGATTGTGGCATTGTTAAATTTGGCCATTGATTAAAAAATAATGTTGATTAGATCTGACTGTTGGATTCTGATTTGTGGCATTATACTTTGGATTAAATCTAACCATTAAAATACACTTTTTACTTATTAAATATGGTCGTTGGATTCTTGATGTTTATTTATATATATTTATATATTTATGTATAGATATATATGAATAACAAATGGCTAAAATTTTGTGTCTACAGATGCCCCTTTTTGCATTGTGTTGTGTAGAACACAATGCGGTGCGAAAATAAGAGACACTTGGTTTTATTGAAGAAATTGATTTTTTTTGTTGCCTCAGCATGAAGATGGAATGATCGATGATTTTTTTATTTTGGCTTACCCCCTAAATCGACGAATGGATGAAAGATGAAACCCACGAACCAATTGACCAAATATATATGATGAAAGGGGTGTTATTTGATGGATGCAAATGTTCAAAATATAGTTATGTGTTGTCGAAACTTTACTTTCAACATGATGTGCAATTTTGTTGTTGTTTGATGAACCGACTAGTGTAGGTAAGTGTATGGAGGAGGTGGAGGTTTGTTTTACCACCTCACTTACGTAGACCATGTTTCAAACCTATATAGTGGCCTAGTTCATGTCATTTTATAATTTGTGAAAGGTTTTCGCTTTTACGATACCTACGGAGAGGGCTTATGATAGCTTTGAGAAAATTTTCTTGAACATAGTTGCACTACAAAAGTGAGGGACCAAAATGATTTGGTTTTTAATATGGTGGCATTGGATGATGATTTGGATGCATTGCTTGGCTAATTTGATGAATTTGTGAAGTTTTGAGGTTGATTTAATGGTATTTTTTAAAACAAGTGTTCTTATGGTGATCTATCCATCCTACCAGATTGTATGGATTACCATTTGTTGTAACCTCCAGGTATCTAAAATAAATCACTTTATGCGAGGTTCACTTGAGACTCTAATCTATGATCAAAAAATAAACTCTAAGCTATTGCAGGAAATAAAAAGTTATTCTAAATGATGACCAGAGGGATTTGGTGCCTCTGGATCTTTTTAAGGTAACAAAAAGAGTTCAATTCTCTTTGAAGATTTTTGAATTGTAATGTGGCCAGAGGGGTTAGGTTCCCTTTGGGGCTTTTTGAATTGATTTGACCAAAGGGGATAGATTCCTTTGGAGCCTTTTGAAATGATGTGACCAAAGGGGTTAAGTGTCTTTGGAGATTTTGAATTGAAAATTTGACCAAAGGGGTTAGACCCTTTGGAGCTTTTGAATTGAAATTGTGACCAAAGGTGTAAGGTGCCTTTGGAGTCTTTTGAATTGAATTGACCAAAGGAGCATTTACTTTTGAGCCTTTTGGGTTGAATTGACCAAAGGAGCATTTTATTTGGAGCCTTTTGAATTGAATTGACCAAAGGATCATTTCATTTGGAGCCTTTCGAATTGAGTTGACCAAATGATCATTTTCTTTGGAGCCTTTTGAATTGAATTGACCAAAGGATCATTTCATTTGTCACTTTTTGAATTGAATTGATCAAAGGAGTGTTTCATTTGGAGATTTTTGAATTGAATTGACCAAAGGAGTGTTTCCTTTGGAGCTTTTTGAATTGAATTGACCAAAAGAGTGCTTCTTTTGGAGCCTTTTGAATTAAATTGACCAAAGGAACATTTCATTTGGAGCTTTTTGGATATAATTGACCAAAGGAGTGTTTCCTTTGGAGCCTTTTTTGAATTTTGGTATGCATGTGATGAAATGAATGTATTATGAAAATATTTAATTTGTGGTGGTGTATGCAAATGAATGAATGGTGTTGCCTTATTAATTGTTATTCAAAGAAATTTGAACCATTATTTAATAGACTTTGCCATTATTGCTTCATCAGGGACACCAACATCTAATGGTGAAATATGAAGTGAATCATGAACTTTGTGTAATGATACGGTGATGATATGGAATGTAAGCTTGTTTTTGCAGAATTGTTTACAGAGACTCAAACATCCTAGTGACCTCAAACAAACTAGTAAAGTGGAGTCAATTTTTTCAAAGACCAATTATATGTGCAATGGAAGTTCATTTACCAATCATGATCATGGTAATAACTCAATCCAATCAAGAACCACTGTGTGTGCAAATAGTGAATTCATTTACCCATATTGAGTAAAGTGGCATTAAGCCAATGATGAAGTGAACTAAAAAGCTAGCTTGTTCTTATTTGCATTCAGAGGTCTCTTCAAGAGAGACGTGTCACCACGCATAAACATACTCCACTGCCAATCAAGCATCTATAGCCCCTATGGATATTATCTCCATGGTCCAATGATAAAATCTCCAAGCTTTGGGGAATTAGATTCTCAACCAAGTCATGATGAGAATTAAACCCTATCCTTACTACTTGAAGACCTATCATTATTATTATATATTTTTAAAAAGAGTTAAAGCTTTGGGGAATTGAATTCTCAACCAAATCAAGGTGAGAATTTTACCCTATCCTTACTACCCACTCTTTTTGTTGTTAAATTTAAGTGGTAAAAAATATTGTTTTCATTGTTATTTTGGACTATATTTTGTTTAAGTGGTGAAAACCACTGTTTGTGGACTATGTGCATAATGGAACAAGCAAGAATGACTTTTTTGCTTCAAGGTTCAACCCAATCATGGTGTCATCCCTTTCTACCACAAGATGTTATTAATATGTGATATGTGCTTGGTTCAATAATGGCTAAGTCAATTCCAGAACTCAAGATTTTCTTAGTGAAAAATTGTGCTTTGGTCCAAGATAAAACTTGACATTCAACAGAGGTTGCTTGAAACACTAGGAGTGGCTGAGTGACTGAAATTTTTTGATGTTCATGAGTTTTGGATTGCTAAATGGGACTAATGCTAGACCAAAAGTGCCCCTGATTAAGGTGATAATACTTGTTGGACTAAAAATTATCCAAATTGAGTGAATGACAACTAGTATTGCAGGTGACATGAATGGATGTAAATGATATGAATATGTGAATGCAATGTAACTGGAATGAATGAGTTATGAATGCATAAATGGATGCACAAAATTCAATGTGAATAAAATTATTTATTAATGTTTTATGATTATTATTTAATGTGATGTTGAATGATGAGGAAGGTGTAATACCTTAAGTACCCCTATTTTATTGATTGTTTTAGGAGGGAAGGTGTGATACCTTGAACATACCTAAGTGGATTTGTTTGCTTGCTTGATTGTTGATTGTATCACATGTTAGATTACCTAATTGATTTGAATTGATTGATTGGTGGAGAAGGTGCAAGACCTTAAATCTCCCCTAGTTGTTTGATAGTGTGATGTGACTAATGGGGAAGGTGTGATACCTTGAGCACCCCCAAGTTGCTTGATGTTGGGAGTGACCCCACGCTTCTTGTAGGGATTAACCTCTATGCTAAGGACATAAAAGGTAAATTTCAAGGATGTAGGGAGTGACCCCTCGCTTCTTGTAGGGAGTGAACTCTGTGCTAAGGATATGAAAAGTAAATTTTTTGATGTACGGAGTGATTCCTCGCTTCTTGTAGGGAGTGATCTTTAACATGAAAAGTAAATTACTTGATGTAGGGACTGACCCCTTGCTTGTAGGAAGCGACCTCTAACATGAAAGGTAAATTGCTTGATGTAGGTAGTGATCCCTCACTTCTTCTAGAGAGTGACCTTTATGCTAAGGACATGAAAAGTATATTTCTTGATGTAGGGAGTGACCTCTCACTTCTTGTAGGGAGTGACCTCTATGCATGAAATATAAATTGCTTGATGTATGGAGTGACCCCTCGCTTCTTGTAGAGAGATACCTCTATGCATGAAATGTAAAGTTTTTGATGTAGGGAGTGATCCCTCGCTTCTTTTTGGGAGCGACCTCTTGTTATACCCCTATTGGAGCAACACTTGGTTGTACTCTTGTTGGTTTGGTATTGAAATATGCTCTAGTTGTTGTTGGGGTACCTAAGTGTACCCGTGTCATGTTGGCACCTGAATGTACATTTATTATTGAAATTTTGATGTTTTGCGTTGGTTGTTGAAAATATTTTTTTGACAAGTTTTGTGTTTGACAATATTTTGTGTAAAAACAATTCTTTTGTTGGCAATTTTTGGCCAGTTTTTTATTTTATGGTCAATTTTTCCAAGTAAAAAAATAAATATGTAATTGTTGCACTTTAAGCATTAAAATAACCTTGAAAATATACACAAAATATGCTTTGGATTTGTGCATTGAAAATATATCAGAATCAACTTTACAATGCAACTTTCAGAACTAAAATCCTATACTCCAAGAAAAAGTTATGCCAAAATAAATTTGTTGATTTTTTTAAACCCTCTTATGGTAAGGGAAAAGGGGGTTAGGCAACCCCTGAGCAGGGTTGTGGTGATACCAAGGAGGCATTCCTTGAGTGGGGCCATTGTTGTGGAAGGGAGGTGGTCCCCTGAGCGGGGTTGTGGGGATAATGGGTAGGTGGCCCCCAAGCAGGGTCACGGGGATAATATGTAGGTGGCCCCCGAGCGGGGCCATGAAAGTAATTTTTTGAGGGCTACGCACAATATGGCTCCCATGGGGATGATTTGGGTGCTGCACATAATGCAGCTCCCTCAAGGAGGTTTTGGGGCTACGCACAACATGACTCCCATGGGTAGGTTTTGGGGATCGTGCATAATGTGGTTCCCATTGGGATGTTTTAGGGCTACGCATAGCATGGCCCTAACTTAGGGAAAATAGGGTTGTGCACAATGCAACCCTTAATTAGGGTATGGGAGATGCACTATGTGCAACCATCGAGAGGATGGAAAAGGGGGGTTGCATCAATGCAACACCACATGGGGGTGTAAAGGGGGAAGGGGGCTGCATCAGCGCAACCCAACGTGGGAGGTGTTGACATAGCCTCACTTTGTGGGTGGGAAGGGACTACATTAGTGCAGCCCCACTTACCCCACATTTGGGGTGAGGAGATGGGTGGGGACTGTGTAAGTGCAACCCCACATAGAGTGTGAGAAGGGGATACGTCAGTGCAACCCCACATGGTGGAGGATGGGGGTCATGCATAGCATGACCTTTGAGGAAGGAAAAAGGAGGCCACACACAACGTGATCCTCACTTAGGGTTTGGGGGCCACGCTATGTGCAACCCTCATAGATCTGTGAGGGTAGAGGGGAATCCAGGGAACCTCCCTTAAAAGATCAAAAAAATGTTAAAAAAAAATGTTTTTTTTAATTTTTATTATTTTATTTTGTTTTAAATATACATAATTTAAAATAGTTAGAACACTAAAAAATAGACAGATTTTTTTTAAAATTTCAAAATGAAATTAAAACAAGAAGAAAAACTTAAAAACGTAGAACTTTTTTTTTTTAAATTAAAGAAGAAAGGTTTTTAAAAACACTTGCCTGTATTTATCTTTTATGAAATTGTGGTCCATACAAAATAGAAAACCCCGATCAACAAGGTTTTTTTTGTTTATGGATAGTAAACCCTACAATCATAAAAAAATAAAAAATTAGTGTGGGAAAACACCGTGATCACCATTTTGTGAACATAAAAAACACACCATTTGCAATAATAGTAAAATATTGTATTAAATTCAGGAAAATCTCTTTTGATATAGATCGACCCTTTTAGGGTGCATTTTATAATCAGATGTACCAAATAGGAATAATCTATTCAGGAAAATCCCTTTTGATATAGATCGACCCTTTTAGGGTGTCTTTTACAATCAAATGTGCCAAAATGGGTAAATCCCTTTTTATAAAAGAATAATGGTGTCTTCAGCTTTTCATTCCACAAGTAAGTTGTATGGTGGGTTTGTTGTTGTGACCACCAATTGAAGTAGATTTGATTTACACCTTTGTAGTGAGTGAAGTTGTGAATCCTACACACATGGAAGCAATAGAAGATGTTAGTAGCACCTGTCAAAGTGAGTATAATGAAATGATCAATATAAATTAAAAATGGAAATATTATTGCATACATAAATCATGATTTTGGTAGTATAACAATAGTATTCTCTCTCTTTCCTCCATCTTCATTCATTCGTTCGTACCATCCTCTTTTTTTTTCATTTGGTGTCTCCTCCATTCACAAAAGTGAATGATAAATTTATAACCTTTTTGAAAAGGTTAGGGTTAGGATTAGATTGTGGTGTTATTAAATCTAATTGTTGATTATAAAATAATGCTGATTAGATCTAACCATTGGATTTTGACCTGTGGTGTTGTACTTTGGATTAAATCTAACCATTGAAATGCACTTTTTACTAATTAAATCTGGTCGTTGGATTCTTGATGTTTATTTATATAATTATATATAAATGTATAGGTATGTAAAATATTTATATAAAAATATAGATGAATAAAAAATGGCTAAAATTTGGTGTCTACACTGTCTTCTTGCTAGATTTTTAGACTTTGTATGTAATGTTTCCCACTTTGGCTTGTTATACTCTATTGGTCATGCAAGCTTCTTTTGTTATGTTGGCTACTTTAGGCTTCTAGTATTATTTTGGCCACTTTAGGCTTATAGTATTATGTTGGTTGCTTTAGGCTTCTATTGTAATGGTGTCCACTTCAGACTTCTAGTATAATGTTGGTTGCTTCATGCACTTTGCTGGCATCATCTTCTGTATTTATCCCTTGGGCATTTATCTCTATGGTTGATTAGGCTCTGTATCCTTTTACTTGGCTGCTTAGGCTCTATTCCCTTTACTTGTATGCTTAGGAAACTCTTACTAAGTTTGGTCGCTTCCTCTATGTGGATTATGGCTCCACACAATAGGCACTTTAATGTGTTTTAATATTCTCCTTGCTTATTATCTTCTATGAGATGCTATATAGTTCTATTCTCTACTAGCTTAACACTATTATATGAATGTTGTAGAATACGATTTCTTTTCATAAATCCAAATAAGTCAATGCCTAGAATGATATTGCTTCAATTAGCCCAATGTTTCTATTTTTTTGAAAAATCATCTCCTTAATAGCTCAATCTCTATAGGATTCATCTCTGTACTTATCAATACAACTCTTATTTCTATATATTATTTCTCCTCTATATTTATACTCAGGAAGCTTTAATGCTTTTCAATATACTACTTAATATTTGTAGAAGGCTTGAATGCTTCTATATCACTGTAGAAAGCTTTGATGCTTCTCAATCTCTAAAACCTCTCTATAATTTCTTAGGTCACATCTAAAAATCAAAATATGATTCTCCTCTTTGCTAGAGAACCCAATATCAATTTCAAGGTGACTATGAATATCCTTGAATGACCAACTTTATTTTGAGTTAGCTTTCTTACAATATTCTATAGTGATTCTCTTCTTCTTCTCTAGAAAATCCAAAAATCTATATCAAGGTGACTGTAAGTGTCCCTGAATATCTAACATTTTTTAAAGTTGGTTATCAATCTATCAATGTCCAACTTCCTCTTGAGTTGCCTCTCTCTATCAATGTCCAACTATCTTCTGAGTTGGACCTTTCTATCAATATAGTTGAGTCCTAGTATTCATTGGTTTTCCTTCAACCAAGTGGAAAGACCCTAGCATCCAAATTAGGATGGCTTAATATTTTTCCCCTCAATCTCTACTCAATCATACCTTTAAAAATAGAGTCCAAGTCTACATTACCTTCAAAGTGGATAGACTCTAAATTAACTTTATAAAAAATGGATAAAGTTAAATAATGGTAGCTAATAAAATAACTCTATCAAAAATAGATAGAGTCAGGTGGTAGCTTTGATACCACTATTGGCTTTTTAAGCCTTACTATCACAAAATATTAAAGATATAAAGAATACACAATGTTAAAGGTCAAAATATCAATAATGAAGAGTAGAATAACATATGAGCAATTTAATATGTATATCAAGGCCAATATAATACTAAAAATACATTCACTTATATAGTCAAATATTAATGTAAATGGTCTAAATCATTCATGAAGTATGCATGAAGAAAACTTACAATAATAATGACTCAAAATCCATATAAAAGCTTTATTTATTTTCTATACCTCTTACAATTGGATAATTTGATATTCAAATTCTTGATTCTTTATCATGGAATATTATCTCCATAATATAGTCATAGTAATATGACTCTTTAATTACTTGACTATTGCTATCCATATGACAAGTCCCATGACCTTTGGCTTATCATCTTACCACTTGCATACTAGAATCTTCACTTTCTTCTTACATGCACACTTGAATCTATGACACTTGCACACTTCTACACGACTCTTGCACTTCTACATGCACTCCTAATACAAGATACTTGTGCACACACTTGCACTCTTACTTACATGGCATTTATGCATTTCATGCACATTGACACTTATATTAAAGGATAAATATGAATCACACATATAAACTAAAGACACAACCCTAATCTATAACATATTTACAACTATACCATAAAGGTACCATGGGGGTACATTAGAATGTACCAAATAATTTAATATTCCTCAATAATATCTTTGTGAAGGGTTATCTAATTTAGATGGTTCTTAGACCAATTTGTGTGGAATTTGAAGTGCTTTAAAATAAGTGATTATATAAAGGAATTCAAGTAGTATTAAGGGATATATGATCCTATGAAGTCAACCATCTAGAATAAGGGAAATGATAATTTTTTAAATCATTGAAAATAAAATTGTAGATATTTGTTAGCCAAGGTTTGGATGATGGGAGGAGCAATGGAGGGCTAGGATATCAACAAAACATGAAATTTTGCCTAGGCATGATATTTTTCAACAAAGTTCCATTTACTCCTCCATTATCATTGAATTTTTGCATGTAGAATTTTATAGGTTTATATTCAAACAATACAATTGCTATAATATTTATTGATAAATTTTAGTAGATATCAAGTTATAGTTTCCTTCCCATGGACCAATTTATAGCTAAATCTTTAGAATAATCCCTAGTATTAGAGGTTAGGGAGGACCTCATGGAGTAGCAAACCTCATTGCTCAAA
Source organism: Wollemia nobilis (assembly GCA_028583015.1). NCBI lineage: Eukaryota > Viridiplantae > Streptophyta > Pinopsida > Araucariales > Araucariaceae > Wollemia > Wollemia nobilis. The sequence goes on along the minus strand of JAQPPZ010016858.1, from coordinate 4,466,999 downwards.
TATAAGGTAGTCATGGGTAAATTTAAGGGGTCTTGACCAAGCGTTCTAGCTTGAGAAAATAGATTGATAGGAGATGGAAGTCTCCAAAAGTGAATCTATTATTTCTTCCCAAAGTTTTCTTTCTAGTCATTTTCTATTCTAGGGAGGAAAGAGATAGAATCCTAAAATGGGGTCCTTGGTTTATGGGAAGAGTAAGACTCTTCCTTACCCACTAGAATGAAGGCTTTACACTTGAAAAAATAAATCTATCCCTAGTACCACTTTGGGTCAAAATGTATGGGTTGCCCATTGAATTCTAGGAAATAGATGCCTTCAAGGCAATAGGAAATACTATGGAAGAATTCCTTAGGATTTTAGAAATTACAAAATATGGAGTCTTAGCTATTTATGTTTGGATATTTGGCATAATTTATATTAGTAAACCTTTACTAGAATCAATCATTTTAAAGTATAGGGGTAATTTATAGATCCAAACCATGGATTATGAAAACATATCTTTCAGATGTAGATGTCATGAGATGGCACATACTAAGAGATCATGTCCTAAGAAGAGACCAATAGAAATATTTTGTAGAGGAGAAAACCGCTCCACCGCGTATAATTCCCACAAAGGTTGGATCTGCTTAGATAAAGGAGAGAAAAGCCTTATGGGGTGAACCATGGGGGCTATGTGGTTGTTCTATACACTCGGTGCTAGGGGAAGAAGTGATAGGGATTAGGTGTGTTAGGAGTGGTATTTTACATGTAATAAATCGTTATATTTTAACGATCATGTGTTTTTAATTATGGTTTTTGTAACGGATAAAGGTGCATCAAAAACATTCAATGAAACCTTATCTGAAATATGTGATGTATTGTCTATTTACAGGCCTTTGGTTATCAATGGAAATCAAGTTTTTATTTGTCATTCTATTCTTTGTGGTTGCAATTGTTGTTCCACATCATTTGGTATCAGATACAGTTGCAATATCAAGGTTAGTTTCCTCTTCCCCTAGGCTGATATCGGTTTAGACAGGGAATGAGAATACCTCCGTAGTTAGATCTATGCAGTAGCTATCTCTGTTTTATGCACCTTGTTTTACCAGATCTATAGATTATATTGAATCTGTATGTGGTTTCATCCCACCTAGGTCATGCACTTTTGACAAATCTAAAACCTCTGATCGTCTTCATTTTCATTTTCCATACGAGTTTGTGATTTGGAGCGATTCATTTACGACATTAATCCGTATTTTTTGAAGAAAATTTCATTTATGGTGTGTTGTTTGGAGTATTGATCCAAATTTTTTAGGCCTCCATCTGATTTATGGTGTTTGTGCCTCTCACCGTTTGGCCAAATCTATCATTTTTGGTTCATTGATGTAGTTTTTGGGTATAATTTGGTAATTTTTTAGTGGTGATCATCTATTTTTGACACCACTTTGCTGTCTCACACACCCACATAAATTCTTGATGTGTATTTTCAGTGGTTTACCTCCTTCGATCAAACAATTCTGTCTTCTCTACGATGATCTGTAAGCTCCTCAACCTCATGTCTCTCTCCTAGGATCTCCAGAACATGCTTTGTGACCTTCCTCGATAATTTTTGGCCTCAAATAATTATCGACGAGTGATATTTCACTTTCTAAGGTTTCACCAAAAAAATAAAACATTTTTCAATGCTCATTTTACGATGGTATTTATTTTCATGGTAGCTTTTATCCATTGTCGGTCCACCCAAACCATGACCTGGTCAGATTTCTATTTGTCACTGGGCTACCGGTCCTTAATCAATGTTATATTCCTTTATTTAATAGCTATTGTAATCCCTCTTGGTCATTGCACCCATTAAATGCTTACCATTCAATACCTTTACAACTTGTTACCATTGGAATTTATTGCTATTGAAAATTAAATCCTAGCCATTGCAATTAAATGTTGACCCACAATTAATGCCAGATAATATCTATTGGATGCATAACCATTGGCATTAAATTCTCCATTACTTGCTCCTTGGCCATTAATTATCATTATTGTTGCTATCTGCCATTGGAGTTGCCAATCATTAAGCCATTCTAAAATAGTCGTTGGCCTACCATTAATTAATGCCATAGTTGTTGGACGTTGTTGCCCGTCGATAGCCGTTGAAAAACATTTAATGTCGTTGTCATTGAAGGTTGTCCAATTCCAATTATTTAATGTCGTGGATACTTGCCAATTCAATTGACCGTTGAAAACTAAATTTTTACCGGTTTCTTATTTCGGGAGTCCTCTTGCAATTTTTTATTTTACAAGGCCATTATTTGTCCGAGTATACCCTTGCATATACTCATTGGAAAGCTTATTTTGAGCTTTACGCATATGCTATGGTCATTTTTCCATTTACACCTATTTTGTCTCCAAAATTGTGTTCCAAAGCATAACTTATTCTCGGGCCTGCATCTTTAAATTCTGAATACCATTTTGACAAATTTTGGATTTGCTTCCTGGCTCACACCATAAATATGACCAATAATATGGCCTTAGCCATCACTAGGAAAGGCTTTACTCACTCTAAGTCCATAAGAATTTTAGGAATGTTTAATGTATTCGATTTCATGACAAACACATGTATTTGACATTTCTAGATCTATTCTATAACAGTTAAAGGATAATGTAAAAATACAAAATGCAAGAATACAAGAGCTAACCCTAGTATGATTCTTTCCTTTGAATTCTTTTCTAACTTAGGGTTCTAAATAAAAAACCTTTAAGCAAGGGCTCAAGAAGAGATGCACAAACATAATTAACCCTAAGTGCACACTATATGCTATTTTCTTTTCAATACCTAGAATTAATTAAATATACTTAATAAAATTAGATCTATGTTTTTATAATAGAAATAAAATCACTCAACAATCATCCTAGAAGACTAATCAGAATACTTAGCTTATATGATGTTTTATCTTTGTCTTTATCCCTTTGTCTAGAGCTATTGAAAATACCTATTCCTGCAAGATAACTCAGCAAACACTTGAAAATGGAATTAGCAATAGGGGACCTACTTAGGCCACTGTAAAACAATTTTTGGAGGTACAAAAATCAAGCTCCATAGGTACTTTTAGCTGACCTTTGATAATTAAAAGCAAAAATTTATCTTTGGAGGAAAATAAGCATTAATGCAATACAACTGAACATAATGCAAAAATCATAGATCAGAATATGCCACTATGTTTTAGATGTAAATTAGAATGCAATGGAGAAAATAGGGATAATAGATTACCCCCATTTTTATCTTAGGAAAAATCGCACCCCATAATGGGTGACCGCGATAAAGTCAAGTGAAATTATGCCTCGTAATAGACAAGACATAATTTCTCATAAACTATACAAAAAATAAAGTATGAATGTAGAAGCTCAATTACGTCACTCAGAAAACCTAAGTGTGCATGTAGAAGAGTGAATTCATCAGGTAGAGAGTGTAGAAGCAAAACATAAGGGTTTTAGATATCCTAGATAGTCAACCTCTCTTGAGGGCTCCAATAACAATCCACTGATAGCAAAGAAGAACAATGCAATAAACAATAAAACTCCAAACTCCAAAGTTGCTTGTGAGATAAGAAGAAGGATGCATACCAAACAAAATACTTTTTTTTTTATTTGTGGGAAACATCCCAAAAGGGATGCCACTTTCGGGTAAGACCCAAGGAGGCAAGGGTATCCATTCCACAAAAAATGCCCAGGACTCGGACCTGGCCTACCACCTTTGACATACTCAAGGAGCAAACAAACACACAAAACCAATTTAAAAATAAGTAAATAACAACAAAAATAATAAAATAAAATAAAAAACATGCTCCTTGAGTGTGTCAAAAACAAAAGCACAACCAAACACGCACAATAAGATAAAAGAAACCACAACACAAACCACATAGAAAAACACAAGAACCACATAACAAAACACAAACAAGACAAAAACAACAAAACACTACAAAGACATAACCCAAAAAAAACATGAAAAATAAACACAACCAAAACCTAATTAAAAAAATAAAATAAAAATAAAAATAAAAAACAACCAACAACAGACAATAAACAAAAACAAAAAACATAGAAAACACTCACACATAAAAACACAAAATAACACAAACAAAGAGAAACCCAAGAACAAGAACAAAAAAAACACAAGAACAATAACAAAAAACATAAAAAAAAAAACAAAACAACAAAAACACAAGAACAACAAAAAACAACACAAAGAACACAAAAACAAAACAAAACAAAAGAACCCACCCACCTTAAAAAACTAAACAAAAAAAACAAAAAAGAAAAAAGAAAAAAAATGAACAAAACAATGACCTATCTAGACCAGAAGACTATTAAGGCAAGAATCAATAGAGGAAACAAAATAAAGAATAGAATGAGCTAGGGAACTAAAAAAAACTGAATGAACCAAAGAGAAGCAAAAAAAAAAAACAAGAAGAAACTAGGTACCTTAAGAACTGGAGCCATCCAAAGAAATGATAGAAAGAAGAGCTTCCCTAATTTGAGAAGCCCACCATATAGGAGGGTGGCCATAACAAGTAAGATCACCTTTGTCCAAAGCCCAATTAGCTAAAGCATCAGCACTCTTGTTTTGATCTCTGACCACATGATTGTAATCAACTTTCAAAAATCCCATCTGGATTAACTGAATCTTCTCAATAATTCTTTTTATTCTCCAATCCACCTTATGATTCTTAGAAGGAGTCTTCAAGAGATTAATCATAAGTTGAGAGTCAAACTCAACTAACACCTTTTCCCATCCAACCTTAGTAGCCTCTTGAAGGCCTCTAAGGATACCATACCCCTCAACAAGGTTATTGGAAAGAATACCCAAATTCTCAGCAAAAGTAAAAACCAGGGAGCCATCTGAAAGTCTACCAATTCCTCCCACACTGGCTTTTCCAGGGTTCCCTCTAGAGGCTCCATCGGTATTGAATTTTCCAAAATCCTTAGGAGGAGGTTGCCAATTTCTAGTCCTATCCATCTTACTAATACTCACATTCCCTTTAAGTTGGTTGCCCTTAGAAGATTTAATCTTCAATATTTGCATCACTTGATCCCATCTTTGGTGGGAGTTTTGGGGGTGATTAAGGAGTTGATGGACTGATTCAACTAAGTTGGCTATGGTCTTTTGCCAAATATAGTGAATATCCTTCCTATCTTGATTAAAAATTTGGTTGTTCCTTTCATTCCAAATATTCCAAAGAAGAATGGTAGAACCCATCCAAACTAACTACCTAATAAAATGATCAACACCCTCTTGATTAGGCCAATCCCTCCAAAGCTATTCAAAAGTAAAAAAATTGGACCACTGTAAGCCAAGTAAAGTGGCCATTCTCCTCCATAGCTCGGAGGCTAAAGTACACTCAATAAAAATATGGTTGATATTTTCTACATTCTCTTCACACATTTCACATCTAAAAGGGCCATGAAAACCACGCTTCATAAGTTGCTCACCGGTAAGCACCCTACGATGCAATAAAATCCAATTAAAGAACCTCACCTTAGGCCAGAGCTTTTGAGCCCACAATCGAGAAAATATGTCAGAAGAATGGTTGGGATTATTATGGCATAAGGTCAAATAACCTTGAGCAATTGAATACTCACCCTTAGTAGTGTTGTTCCATCCAAAACAATCTTTTTCATGGGACCAAGAGAGGGATCTCATATGAAGGATGCCTTGGATATCTTGTCTTTGCCTTTCTGGGATTTGAATAGGCCAGTCCTCAATAGGGATCCAATATCTACCAACCTTTGAATTACCGAGTATGGTACCGACGAGTAATTAGCCACCTTTATCCAATTAGCTCGGTGAAGCTCCTCCATCCAAGGCCTCCAATCGGGAAACCGAGTTATCAAAGGCTTGTGACCATCCCAAGAATCTGTCCAAAAATTTGCATGTTGACCATTATGAATGATCCAAAATAATTTTTTCTTTATCAAATCCTCACCGAGTCTTAAGAACTGCTAAAATGGGAGAACCTTTGGTAGGAAGTTGATAGCGAACAAGGTCTTCAGGACTTTTGTTCTCAACATATTTAGCATGAAGATTATTGGCCCAAAGAGCATTGGGGTTATGCAACATCCTCCAATATAATTTAGCAGCTAAAGCTTTGTTGTTATTAATTGAAGACCAGAATCCTAACCCCCCTTCACTCTTAGGAAGACATAAAGTATCCCATTTCACCAAGGCCCATTTTCTTTTCTCCTTAGTACCACTCCAAAGGAAACGATGACTGATTTGATCCAATTCTCGAAGAACAACCTTTGGGATATTCAAAATGGAAGAAACATAAATAGGAATAGCTTGAAGGACTGATTTTACCAAGGTGATTCTACCCCCAGAAGAAAGCCACTTGTTGGTCCACTTTCCAATTTTCTTCTTGACTTTGTCCAACAACCAATTCCAATCTTTATTTTTCTGCCTTTGAATATTTATGGGAATACCTAAATAAGTGATTGGAAGAGAGGTCTTCTTATATCTTAATTTATCCAAGACCATGGATTCCTGTCTAGCAGAGCAGTGAAAGAAAATAACTTTAGATTTGTCTTCATTGATCAAGCTGCCCGATAGCCTTAGAAAAATAGCTAATGATTTGCTTAATATTAGAAGCTTCCTTAAACTGTAGCTTTACCTAAAAGAGTAGAGTCATCCACAAATTGAAGATGAGAGATAGGTCTAGCTCCATGAGCAATGGTAACTCCCTCAAGGGTTTTGTTTTCCCTCTTTTTGGTTATAGTCCTACCCAAGCATTCAGCAAGAATGATGAATAAATAAGGGGATAGCGGGTCACCTTGCCTAATACCTCTAGAAGCTAGGAAAGAGCGAGAAGGCCTGCCATTGATAAGAACTAAGTAGGAAAGCTGAAGAGATACATCCCATAATCCAATCCATCCAATCCTTAGAGAAACCAAATTGCCTCAAAACTTTGATAAGGAAGTGCCAATCCACTTTGTCATAAGCTTTGGATAAGTCTAACCGAATGAACATGGAAGGAGAATTTTGCATATCCATGGAATGGATGGCTTCCTGAGCAAGAACTATCTCATCTACTATTTGACGTCCTTCCACATAACCCCCTTGCTATGGGGAAATAATATTATGCAAAAGAGGCTTCAACCTTTCTGCCATGATTTTAGTAATGATTTTGAGAAGAACATTACATAAAGAAATAGGTCTAAAAGCTGAGATATGATCAACCTCTTGAGCTTTTGGAACAAGAGTAATATAAGTTTTATTGATAACCTTCAAAATTTCTTTGGCTTTCCTGGCTTCTTCCACCACCTCTAATAAATCAACATGAAGGATATCCCAGAACTCTTGGTAGAACTCAATGGGAAAACCATCAGGACTTGGGGTTTTCCCTTTTTGCATTTTAAAAACTACTTGTTGAAGCTCATTGATAGTAACAGGAGAAGTCAAAATAGAGTTCTCCTCAGAAGTGATAAGAGAAGGGATTGCTTGAAGAACATTTTGTTGTGAAGCTGAGTCAAGAGGAGTAGCAGCAAAAATATTGGAAAAGTAATCAACAACAATAGAGTTCATGCCATCCCAAGTATAAACAACATCTCCAGAATCTGATTTTAAGGAAGAAATAAAGTTGTGAGATCTTCGAGCTAGAAGAGATTTGTGGAAGAAATTTGTGTTTCGATCTCCTTCTTTGAGCCATTGAATTCTAGATTTTTGCTTCCATAAGATTTCTTCTCTTTTTTCCCATTCCTCTAACCGAGTTGTGAGTTTAATTTCATCTGCACTTCTCTTCTCTGTGAGGCCATCTAAACGGATTTTCTTATTCAAATTTTCAAGATGAGCAATAACTTCATGTTTTTTTTATGAACATCCCCAAACTCTTTCTAGTTCCAAGTCTTGATTTTGGATTTAATGTATTGCAATATTTTGGCAAAACAGAACATCTTAGTCCCATGCCTAGGTTTACCTTCCTTCCACCATTGTTGCACATGAGGTCTGAAGGAAATGTCTCTAAGCCACATTAATTGAAAACGAAAAGGAGAGAAACTCACATTGGTTTTCCACATTTCCACCATGATTGGCCAATGATCCGAACCAACATTATTAAGAGTCTTCACTTTAGGAATGTGACCATGGATTAAGAAATTTTTAGAGAGCAAAAACCTATCCAATCTCTCCATTATACAAGCTAAGCCTTGCCTTCTATTAGACCAAGTCATAAGGCCATTATCTGGTTGGATATCCACAAGATGGAGGTTTGCAATATATTCTCTCATGAGGTCAATGCTTTTGTCCAAATTTCTATTTCCCCCCATTTTCTCATCTAGAGAGAGGATGGTATTGAAATCTCCTCCGATCAAGATCCAAGCTTTAGGAAAATGAGAGATAATATGAGTAATATCCTTCCACTGTCTTATTTTTTCCTCCAAATAAGTCGGAGCATAAATAGTAATGCAGAGCATAATCTGGTTGGAATGTCTACTTTGAATAGCTATAGCCAACAAACCCCAACTGCCAACCATATGGTGAATAACTACCTCTTTTGGGTCCCAAAGACAAGCAATGCCACCGAAGTCCCTTGGGAACTGAGGGAAACCACTTTTCCAGCTGGCCAAATTTTACTGGCAATTAAGTCCATATCCTCCATTGACATCTTTGTTTCTTGAAGGAAAACAAGATGTGGATGATTTATATGAATCATTCTTCTAATTTCATTTTGTTTTGAAAGACTCCATTTGAGTCCTCTAATATTCCAAGTGATGATCTTCATTAATACCAAGGCTAAAAAAGTTGGGAAGGGCATTAATCTTACCTTCCTCTACAAGCTTTTCACCTTCTTTTACCATATGATATTGATTGGTCTTGCGACCTACTTTTTGATTAGAATCCATCTTCAATTTTTTTTCCCTGTTTCTTGACTTATTCCAATTGAATCTGAGATGGCTTCTAACCTTGAAGAATGCTTGTACACAACCAAAATTTTACTAGATGGTTCAACGGAGTCTATATTGGGACTTGCATTATTTGAAGTTTTGACATTTGAAATATTGTTTTTCTTGTGTAAATTTTCTCCTTTTTTTTCTATTGAAAACCTTTGATTTGTTGGTTTGTCTTCGAGTTCTTCCCTTCATATTTAAATTGTGTTTCTAAGATTTTAGTTTCCATTATTTCCTCTTCCTCACTTGGGACATCATTTGTGGAAAGGATTTCAAACATATTAGCGAGATGACTTTGATTGATCCTTCATAACTGGTTTTTCTAAGTGTTCTTCTTCTTAGGTATTTGGAAACCTGTTGAGTTTATATCTTCTTTCTTTTGATCAGGAATTTTATTTGGGCAAGCATTGGCCAAATGACCATATTCATGGCAAATTCTACAATGAAAAGGAATGTTCTCATAGTCCACTACTTGCTCCCAAGTGTCTTCCCCAAATTGTAATGTGATCTTTTTAGGTAGGGGTTTGTCAAAATCCATTAAAAAACAAATCCGAGCATAAATAATATGTTCAAAATTTTGAGTACAATCAACAGTCATCATAAAAGTTCCTAAAGAGTTTCCAATTGAAGAAAAAATAGTAGGATTCCAAAATTCAATAAGGATGCCAAGGACCCCCTTGAAAAGTTTTCTCTCTATCTTCATTATTAGCAAATAAAACAAGAAAATAACCATTTGGATAAATAGAGATTTGTAACTCACCTTTAGTTTTCCAGCTTTTTGTAGCCCAGAATTTGAAAGCAGATAGACTCGGACGAAAACCCACGAATCGACAAATTAGTCCTCTTTTTTCCAAATCTTCAATGCCAGTCTGAATGTTACCCATATCAAGCTTAAAAATAGGAGTTCCATTAGCTTATTTAAGACATCCTGACTCTATTTTCCTAGGATCAATATTAGGCATTCTTAGAGGTTTATGGGAAGCCCTAATATTGATATTAGCATTGGGTTGAGGTTGTCCACCACGAAGGGCATCCCTAAAATTCATTTTTGGGACTGAGTCTTCGAAATTCTTACCCTTGACAGGGGTTTTCATAGTAGAATTATTTTGTGGGTGCACCTTAGCACCAGATTCACTTGAGATATGAGCCATTTTTTGATCAACTGCTTGAAACTTGTTTTGTGATATCTTTAATCCTTGCCCTAGACGTCGTGGAAAGGTATGGTTTTCACTTTTATTTTGTTCAGCAAATTGGAAGTCGTTGTCACTCAAGTTCATAGTATGATCTGTTGAAAGAAAAATTTCTAACCCATATTGTATCCCCTGCAACATTTCCTGCTAAAATATTGAGCATAAACCACAAAAATATTGGCCGCTAGGGCTCGAAGGCCCTAAAAACCAACCTCTGGAGCTGCTTGCACTCAACCCAGATGAAACCCTCGCATAGTCGCTTGCCAAATATTTCATTCACACATAGGGATGCGCTAGGATCTTTGTTGCTCCAAATGATATGAAAATTGGTGGAGATATTCTAGGGTTTTTCAGGCATCTACCCTCAAAATTTTATCTCAATTCGAGTCCGGATGAGTGAGATATGGCTGAAACTAGTTCGGTAGTTTGGGCAGTCCTGTAAAAAACGTCTAATCAATTTTGACTCTAGTTTTTTTTTCAACAAAATAATTTTACAAGAAATCAAATGCAAGCAATAAAATCATTAAGTGCCAAATAAAATGAGCGTGTATTAGATCTTATGTTATCGATGTGAAATGTGAATTCAAACCCTCCTTATATAGCATATTTGAAGGTAAAAAAGCAAGAAAACCTAGGAGGGCCAACGTAAAACATGCCAACCTAAAACAATTATGGTTTTAATGCATAAAGCCCTAAAAAGGTGAAATCGTGCCCCATTCGGGCCGATCACGATATTGCAATGCGAAGTCTCACCTCATTAAGGATCGGGCGTGATTTCGCATAAAGAGGGAAACATGCAAAAAAGAGGGGGAAAAGCCTTGTCCTTTCCTTAGGCAAGTCTAAGGGGTCCCCCTAGAGGGCTTAGGCAAGATTGCCCGATGAAGTGGGTCAAATTTATGTGTCTACATTTTACCCCTTCTTTGACGCATTTATGGCTTAATACATGTGTCAAAGAAGAGATGTAAGCATCCACAAACAAAAAATGAAAAGCAAAAATAGGGTGGTTGGTTTAGAAGAAAGGGATGGTGCAAAAATGATGTTACTCCGAACACTTGTAAATTTTACATGTAAATCGAGGCATTAGGGATATTAATACCTCTAAGGCCAAGGTACCCCATCGAGTTTTATGAGGGATATGATCCTCATAAAAAATAAAAAAAGGTAAACTCAGAAGAAGAAGAAGAAGCGAGAAAAAAATCTAAAAAGAGAAAAAACATGCAAAAAATAGGGTTAAAAAGTGAAAAGGGGGCAAAACCCTAATTCATTTTAACCATGCGAGGAAGAAGAAAGGGATATATGGAGAAATTGAGGATATGGTACTACATATACACCTTTAAATGATCATGAGGGATGAAGCTAACAAGGAGGCAGAGCGGGCACAGGTAGGATAAAAAATCCTTCCTTGAATGTAAAATTTTCCAATTTTTGCATGTATTTTTAGTGGTTTTTCGCCAAAATCGGTGGTTTTTACGCATACGACCCAAGCGTAATTTTGCGACCTGACCGTAATTTCATCTTAGGCAGCAGTGGTGAAATCACATATGCAAAAAATAGACCAGGCGCGATTTTACGAAAACATGCCTAGTGGGCATGATTTCGCTAAAAAAGGGGAAAAAAAGAAAAAGAAAAAAGAAAAGAGGAAAAAGAAAAAGAAAGGAATAAGGAGGGAAAAGGAAGCAAGCAAAAAAATTTAAAGATATAGAATTTGATTATGCTATGGATTTAGATTAATTTTAAATTAATTAATTAATTTTAATGTATTAAATTTTTTATTAAATTTATTAATGGAAAAATTTTATTTTGTTGTTATTGCAACTTAGGGTACTCGAGAGCCATGAGTGGAGAGCGAGCTCCCTAGAGGTGGAGCTAGAGGCACTCAGGTAGGTAGAGAGGGACACTTTAGCAGTGGTGGGGCTAGACCACCTGGCTAGACTACCTCGGGTAGAGGCAGATAGGGCTTTGCTGACAGCACTAGCAGAGAGGTGGTACCCGAGTCGTCTACCTTTTGGTTACCTATGGGAGAGATGACCATCACACTGGAGGATGTGTGGTACATCTTGCACATCCCCATTAGGGGAGAGCATTTTATAGAGCATGAGGGAGGCCAACTACCTTACAACAATTTTTAGGAGGCTGGACCCACTAGGTGCGAGAGAGCAACATAGTCATGGACGACCTGGTGGGGTGGTATGGGGTAGACCCATTGATGACCATGCTCTGCGGGGTGGTTGTGGGTATGCTGATGTGCCATACTAGTAGGTAATATCTACCATGGATGATGGTGGGTGTAGTGGTATACTAGAGGGCTAGGTTTGCATGGGGCCCATATGTGCTGGCCTATGCTTGCATAGGATATTGTACAACATCATGTACAAGCGGCATACAAGGATAGTGTGTACGATGCTGCTCCAGGTGTGGAGCTGGGAGCACATAGTGGTGTAGAGACTGGATGCACTTCCAGGTCCATTGCCCAGTCCAGAGCGACCAACAACATATAGGTGGCCCAGATCCTTAGAGCAAGCCATGAGGACCTACGTCGAACATCTACCACTAGCGAGGTGGATAGTAGACGAGGTGAGGGAGGCCAAGATAGTATGGTGACCCTGGCATCTACACCCAGGATGGGCTAAGGATAGGATGAAGCTAGCGAGGGTCAGGAGGATCAGGTGGTTGACTACGAAGAAGGGGGAGCTAGAGGTCTTCCGATTTGATCGAGTCTTGAGGTAGTTTAGGATCTTGCAGGGCATCCCAGACCTAGGGGACTACTGGTACCAAAGAGTCTACCAAGATCCAGTAGGGGTGGGAGGTGGACCCGACCTAACTAGGTGGGTCGAGGAGGACCTAGATGATCCTCCTTACGTGGATCCTAGGGTGGATGATGCGGGAGTGGCCTTCGACTACTGGTGGTGGTACAAAGGAGTCATGCCTCGTAGGGTCTCCCCACCAGTTTTGATATAGAGGCACCAGGTGATGGGCTTGGGCATGCAATGAGCATTTTGAGAGGTTGCTCATAGGGCCACAAAGAGGGCTCAATAGGGACCAGTAGCTCCTAGATAGAGGTAGGCTCGAGTCAGGATTGAGTTGGTGATGGAGGACACCAGCACTATCGGGACCAGGGAGGTAGGGGCATCCAGAGTTACCCCCATAGAGGCTAGGGTACTACTAGGTGGAGGATCGAGAGAGGCCTCCACATCAGTAGTAGCTATCCAAGCTCCAGGATGAGGGGATCCAAGGGAGGAGGCAGAGATACTATGGGCTCAGGTGGTGACTCTGTAGAGATAGGTGGACCTGCTCCAGGAGGATAGGTCCAAGAGGATCGAGGGACTACGAGGCTCATTGAGCACCATAGAGAGGGAGAGAGATGCGGCTCGAGCAGAGGTCAATCATCTCTAAGGAGAGGTGATCCAACTGGACATAGAGCACCAGAGAGCTCGGGTAGAGGGGATGGCTATCATCGGGAGCAGCTAGGCTAGCGATGGAGTCTACCTTCTACATGTGGAGCTACAGAGGGCAAGGGAGAGGCTGGAGGTGGCCATTCAATGGGCTACCTTTTATGAGACCATGTATTGCCAGGTAGTACCAGCGAGGCATAGAGCGACACTCCCTCCATCCCTCCAGTCGGCTAGCAGGTCATGATCTCGATCATGGATATTCTTGGCATCTCCATCCGTGGGTATGCGGCTGCCTGGACCACCTCCTCCTTCGAGTGGAGTAGAGGAGATAGGCTCTCAGAGCTAGGCTAGGCTAGGCTAGGGATCGGGATGACATGCCAATTTTTATTGTGGCATGCACCCCTAGGGATTGGTTGAGTGTACCAGGACTGGACTATGGTACACCAACCAGACATGACTGTATCTCTCTCTTTTCATCGAGTAATACATAGTACTTTCTCTTTATGTTTTGTGAATGTGTGCATGTGAATTTAATGTTATCTTAGATGTTCTTTAATTTGATGTTTTATGAATGCAATCTATCTTAAATGCAATGCTATATGAAATGCATGGATGAATAATGGATGAAATGGATGGAAGAAAGAAAGAAAACATGAGACAGAAGAAGAAGAATGAAGAGGAAGATGAAGAAGAAGACATAGAAAGAGAAGACAATCCAAAGGTCAACCATATAAAATAGAGAAGGATGGATGAAACATAGTATTGAAATCAGCGTAGGTCGCAAGGGACCAATGTGACTAAATACTATGAATCATACCAAAAAATAAGGGAGCTAAACCCGCTATGGGTGTAGTGCTCATCGAGAGGGATGAGGTGTTGGAGTCTGACCCACTATGGGTGGTTGCTCACTTATTGACTACTATGGGGTGATTACCCACTAGGATGTATGTCGAGGCCTACTAAAAATGGCCAAGGAGCTTATCCTGTAATGGGGTGTTGAGCCCACTGAGTCAAAAGGGAGTATAACCCGATAGAAGATCATATCCGATAAGATACCCACTAGGATGTATAGCTATCCCATGTGGGGTGTAATATAAGGATAAAATATATATATTAGGTGAGTGCTACCCCGATAGGGGTTTAGAGCAGAAAACAAGCTAGTGAGTGTGTGCAGTTGTGCCAAAATATGACTTTGAAAAGAAAGAAAAGAAGGCATATGTATTTCCTTGTTTAAAAGCAAAGGAAGACAAAGAAAAGAAGGCAATGGAAAAGCGACAAGGAAATATTGATGAATGATCATCCTTGATCTAAGAGATACTCTCACTATTTCCAAGATCAAGGAAGATAAAACTTGAAGAGGCAAAAAGCAAGAAAGAAAACTGAAGAAGAAATCCCTAGGTGGGGATCTTACTAGGCATCAAAATCCTAGAGAGAGTGCAATGCATGTGAGCTACGACCTAACTAGGTATCATCACATGCCATTGTCGCAAGATCCTCATAAATCTATATGATCAAGCAGTCATGAACAAGCAATCATGCAGAATATGACATTCATGCATGCAAGTTGGATTAGATGTCAGGCAAGCAATGCAAAAGGATGACAAACAACAATGCAATATGAACAAGCAGATGGATGCAATGGAAATGCAAATGCATAACTAAATGATGATTAATTGAAAAAATATTTTTATTATATATATATTTATTATTAAGTAATTTAAATAACTTAATTCAAGCAAGTAGAATGAAATTCGACACAACATCTAAGTGTGTCACCTTTCTTAACAAAAATAATAGGTGTACCATGGGTTGTTTTGTCAAAGAAATCTCTAAAAGGTAAGCCTTCTCGATAATTAGAATTATGGAGAGGCTCCTTCATAGCTCTTTCTTTGGTAGCCATAGCATGATAATCAATGCACTCACGAACATAACCATTCTTTTTAACATAAGGAGGAGCAATTCCTAACTTCACAAGATCGCTATAGGACAATGAAGTAGGATCCTTTGCTAAAATAGAAGGTTTACTTTTAGAACACATAAAATCAATCATATTGTAAAACAAGACACTAGAAGAATAAGGGGGACCATCATCCTCATCACCCACTCCTGACTTTTGATAATCCATATATTCAGCATAAGTCATAAGATGATCATCATTGTCAAATGGTAAAGGTTGGTCTTTACTAGGTATAAAACCTATGCCACATCTCCCAGGCCAGATTTCGACATCCAAAGGCTCTTGAATGCCCTTCTGTTGTGGCCCCAAACCTTTACCTACATATCCCATACTAGATAGGATCTGTTTAGGAAGTGGGTAGTCATTGGAAAGGTAACAATGAGCAAAAGAATGCTCAATGGGAGAGGGGTTGCTACCACGTATTTTATCCTCGAAGGTAGTTCCTACGAAGACAAAGGTACATGTGCCAAAGTGTACAACATCACCTTTCTTATGGGGCAAACCCATGGCTCTTGGTGATGGTGGTAGCTTGGCTAGATCTAGAAGAGGTGATTGAAGAAACTGATTATCATGATCCTGAGATGAAGAATTTAAGATATGTTCCTCACTCATTTTTAAATTTTGAAATTGTTCTGATATTTGAGATGAGGAACATGGAGAAACCATTGAAGAGATTGAGGGACATAGGTTGAACTCATATCGAGCTCGCTCTATATTTGAACAAAATTCAAATGGTTGAGGGTCACCCGAAATGGTGATAACTTGATCTTTAAACTCAAATTTGAGACATTGATGAAGAGTAGAAGGGATGACCTTCATTGCATGGATCCAAGGTCATCCAAGAAGAAGATTAAAAGATGCAGGACAATGTACCACATAGAACAAAGTATCCAATATTTTAGGCCCAACTTTGAGAGGAAGAGATATGACACCACAGGCTTCTTGGGACTCATTGTTGAAAGCTTTTATAATGATATCAAATTTTGTTAAGTCTTCCTCTTTTAATCCAAATTTTTGAAAGAATTGATATGTACACAAATTGAGGGAAGAACCATTATCAATCAAAATTTTCTTGATAAAAGTATCCCCAATAAGTGCAATGATGTAAAGTGAAGAATCTTCTTGCAAGTTTGAGGAAGGTTTATCATCATCCAAAAATGAGATATGATGTATCCCAAGAGAACCTACGACATCAACTATAGCATTGGGTGAAATATCTGAGGGAACCGATTGTTGCTTTAAAAATTCCATCAAAGCATCTCTATGATTGGGAGAAGTTTGAAGGAGCTCTAAAACTAATATCTTTGCAGGAGTGCTAGCCAACTATTTTTGGAGATCAAATGAAATCTTAGGTTGTGGTCTCAACACAATAGGTGGAATCCCTGTATCTAAATATTTTCCTTGATTATTCCTCAAAACTGAACTGGGTTGTAACACAAAATTCTATCCTTGTTGAGGATGTTGAGTTTGAGCTTGTCTTCTTGTAGTTACCCCAACCATACCAACCATATTACCATAAGGAGGAGGCTCATTCTGATGGGCCACCTGATTTGTTGCTTGTTGGTTATGTTTTGGCAATGGATCTTTAAATATTCCCATATCTTGATTGGTAGTCACATTTTGTTGGATAGGTACTTGATTATTTACTGTTTGAAAATTGCTTAAGTCAATACGTCCTGCATCAATCAGATCCTGAACCACATGTTTCAATTTTTTACAAGAATTCATCCAATGTCCTTCCACTCTATGATATGCACAATGTTGACCTACCTTATACCAATGAGTTGTAGTATCTGGTTGTCTAATAGGAGGTAACTCAATTGCCTTAGCTTCTAAAAGTTGTTTCAAAACTGCTTCCATAGACATATTAAGCCTTGTAAAATTCCTTTGTGGAGGTTTCTGAAGTACTATCTTTTGTAGGTTGTTAGTAACATTATTAACAGGCCTACTATCCATTCCATTGTCACCTCCTGTGTGCTTATTCTTGTGTTGAGACCTAGTAGGTTTCTCTTCCTTAACTTTGAGTTGACCTCTCTTGATGAGAGCCTGTTCTACTTTTCTTGCTAAATCAATTGCTTGATCAAAAGATGAAATAGTAGTAGTCTCTAATGCATAAGATAATTGTTCTTGTAAATTACCAATAAATATCTCAAGCATGTCTTTAGGAGGTAAAGTATATCTCAAACGTCCAACTAAACTTCTCCAACGAGCTAAAAATTTTGAAAAGCTTTCTTCTTTACTTTGTTTTAAATTATAAACATATTTCATTGTCACTTCTTTCTCAATGTAAGCACCAAATTGTTGAACAAATAATTCTGTTGTTTCTTCAAAATTCTTCAAAGAATAATTGGGCAACCGATAATACCACTCTAATGCCATACCACCAAGACTCTTAGGAAATGTTTTAAGCAACAACATATCATCATAGATGAGATCATGGCAAGTTGTTCTAAATCTTCTTAAATGTTCTATTGGATCTTCTGTACCCTTATAGATAGGCAATACTGGCATAGAAAAATGCTTAGGATAAGGCCTAGCAGCAACAATAGGATCCAATGGCTGATTACACATTTCCTTATAACTATAAGTAAAACTTGAAGGCTGAATCATCTCAACTTTTGAAACCAACTGTTTCACCATATTTGCCAAATTTTGTACTTCTGGATTATTTTTATGTATTATTACTAGATTCCCATATATGTGTTGAGGCACCAATGCTTGATTCAAGTTGGAAGTATGGATATTATATGTGGCACCTTGTGAAAGTGGACAACTAACATTGGGAAGAATAGAAGCAAAAGTGTTGATATTAGAATATTGAGGAAGAAATTGAGAATATTTTTGAGTGACACTACTAATTGGAGGAGCTTGTATATTCCTTCCAATATTGGTGGTTGTAGTAGTATCAATAGCTGAGTTCAACTTATCAAGATGCATTGATTTAGGCAAGGAGTTTTCTTGGTTAAGCATAGGGGAGCTTATTGGAGGAGGAGAAGGAGTTTCATCTCTGTCAAGGTGAGCTTCTTGCTCCATGCCTCCCAATATTCTATCCCTATTAGCTTTCATAAAACCCCAAATATGCTCAAATGATGAAAAGACAAAGCTACCATTAGGTCCCTCATAAGGATCAAAACTCATCTCAGTATCCATGTTATCTTGTTCTTCTGGATCTATGTTAGGATCCTCTCTATCAATCTGATCATCTTTCGGAGGAATACAATCAGACTCAAGATGCTTTCACTGACTTCTAAGGATAGGAGCCATTAGAGAAGTGAAAGGATAGAAGAGAATGCTAACAATAGAAACAAAAATATTTTTAAAGATATTATTAAGATTCTCCAACCACACAAATAGATTTAATGATCTTGCTTAATATTTTTTAAAAAAAAAGAGGTGTTCACGTTGGGTTCACCAAATATGTAGAGGGGGAAAACCACCCCACCGCGTACAATTCCCACAAAGGCTAGATCCACTTAGAGAGAGGAGAGAGAAGCCTTATGGGGTGAACCATGAGGGCTATGTGGTTGTTCTCTACACTCAGTGCTAGGGGGAAAGGGTTCACCAGGAATGGCTTTAAGGACTCACTCCAAGTCCACAGGAATTTTGGGAATGTTTGATGTATTCGATTAAAGATAAAACACCTAGATTTGGCCTTTCTAGATCTATGCTATAAAAGATAAAGGACAATGCAAAAATACAGAAATGCAAGAATACAAGAACTAACCCTAGAATGATTCTTTTTTTGAATGCTTTTCTAACCTAGGGTTCTAAGCAAATAACCTTTAAGCAAGGGCTCAAGAAAAGATGCACAAACAAAATTAACCCTAAGTGCACACTATATGCTATTTTCTTTTCAATACCTAGAATTAATTAAATATACTTAATAAAATCAGATCTAGGGTTTTATAATAGAAATAAAAGCACTCAAAAATCAGCCTAGAAGACTAATCAGAATACTTAGCTTATCCGGTGTTTTATCTTTGTCTTTATCCCTTTGTCCAAAGCTATTGATAATACATGTTCCTGCAAGATAACTCAACAAACACTTGAAAATGGAATTAGCATTAGGGGTCTTGCTTAGGCCACTGTACAATAGTGCTTGGAGGTGCAATAATCAAGCCCCCTAGGTCCTTTTAGCTGACCTTTGATAATTAAAAGCAAAAATTGACCTTTGGAGGAAAACAAGCATTAATGCAATACAACAGAACAGAATGCAAAAATCATAGAACAAAATATGCCACTATGCTCTAGATGCAAATTAGAATGCAATGGAGAAAATAGGGACAACAGATTACCCCCAATTTTGTCTCAGGAAAAATCACACCCTGTAATGGGTGACCGTGATAACGCCAAGCGAAATCGCACCCCGTAGCAGACCAAGCACGATTTCGCATAAACTATGCGAAAAATAAAGTATGAATGCAGAAGCTCGATTACATCACTCAAAAAATCTAAATGTGCATGCAAAAGAGCGAATTCACCTGGCAGAGAGTGCAGAAGCAAAACAGAAGGGTTTTAGATCTCCCGGATGGTCAATCTCTCCTTAGGGCTCCAACAACAATCCACCAAGAGTGAAGAAGAACAATGCAACAGACAATCAAACTCCAAACTCCAAAGTTGCTTGTGAGAGAAGAAGAAGAAGGATGCAAACCGAACAAAAAAACTTTGTGAGAAATCAAATGCGAGCAATAAAATCATTAAGTGCCAAATAAAATGAGCGCATGTTAAATTGTGTGTTATCGTGTGTGAAAAGTGAATTCAAACCCTCCTTATATAGTGGATTTGAAGGCAAAAAAAGTGAGAAAACCAAGGAGGGCCGATGTAAAACATGCCAACCTAGAAAAATTAGGGTTTTAATGCATAAAACCCTAAAAAGGTGAAATCATACCCCGTTCGGGCCGATCGCGATATCGCAATGCGAAGTCATGCCCCATCAAGGACCGGGCGCGATTTCGCATAAAGAGGGAAAATAGGCAAAACAGAGGGGGAAAGCCTTGTCCTTGCCCTAGGAAAGTCTAAGGGGTCCCCCTAGAGGGCTTAGGGAAGATTACCCACTAAAGTGGGTCAATTTTTTGTGTCTACACATTTATAGAAAGCCACAAAAGAAACTTACAAATGATTATGGATGAGGATGGTTTTCAACTTCCAAAAAATAGATCTAGACAGATTAAAGTAAATAAATAATGAAGACTAGTAAGGATATTGGAAGAAATACCAATTATTTTAAGGCTTTAGCCTATGAAGAAAAAGCAGATCAAATCTTAGAGGACACGGTAAAACAAGATCAAAATGTTAACAAGAAATCACCCACTCAGTATGATTCTAATTTAGGGATGAACATTTTTGTTGAACCTAAGGAATGTGCCTCATCAAATTTTGAAGACTCTTAAAGTACCATGC
Source organism: Wollemia nobilis (assembly GCA_028583015.1). NCBI lineage: Eukaryota > Viridiplantae > Streptophyta > Pinopsida > Araucariales > Araucariaceae > Wollemia > Wollemia nobilis. Next base: position 4,446,150 of record JAQPPZ010016858.1, on the reverse strand, counting down.
ACCATTTAAGAGAAGAAAAGTGGTAGAGAAAACACAATGTTAGATGTTAATACCTCTACCATTAACAAGGAAATACCAAAAAATGAGCAAGATAAGTCAAAATATTCCTTAGTAGATCTAGGAGAGGATAAATCTAATGAAAAGAAAAGTTGTGAAAGAATATTAAGAAATGGAATAACAAGACCTGCTTTTGATACTAACAAGGGAAAAATAGAAACCCCTTCAAATTATCAAGCAAGCTAGGGAAGCAAGAGCAAAAAAAGCGAAAGGAACACAATCTAAGTTAGTTGAAATTCTCTTTACCAAACAAAAAAATGAAATTTGTAATTCATAGGAGGGGCCAACAACCCCTATTGAGACATGATTACCATCTCATGAATTATAAGGGGTGTTAATGCTTCCTCAAAGTAGAGGTGTATAAGAGACCTCTGTTTAAATAATAAGCTTGATATTATTTGTATCTAGAAAACTATAATGATAAAGGAATAAGTTCCTAAAAATATGATAGTATGGGCAAGATGTGAATGAGATGCTATGGATTCAAAATCAATAAGGGTAATTATAACATGTTGTAATCTAGGTAGAACCTTTTGTGAAACCATTTATAAAACTAGGCATTGGATAGCCTCATTGGTCATATGACACTTTGAAAATATTTATTTCATCCTTATCAATGTCTATGGACCTACAAATCATTCAAACTGATCAGAAGTATGGAGTGGGATTGAAGCCTTTATGAGAAGTAAAGACCAAGAAACTTGATTCATGATCATAGGATATTTTAATGCTATAACCAAACTAGATGAAAATTTTGAGAGAATTAGGAAAATAACCTAAAGTATGAGAAATTTAATAGCTTTTATTCAAAACAATAATCTATGGAAGGATGAGTTTGAAGAGGATAACTATACATGGACCAACAATAGGATAGGCCAAAATATAATAGAAAAAAATTAAGTAGATGCATAATTTGAGATCATTAGCTAGACAAAGGCACTTATGCTAAAATTAATACCTTGACAAGGATTGGTTTAGATCACTAGCCAATAAGAGTTAAAATGGTGGTAAGTGAATTAAAAAATTTTATATTTTAAATATGAGTAGTTGTGGAAAGACCATCCTCAATTTGTTGATATAATAGCATAAACATGGAATTTTTTAAAAAATGGTGGGTTGTATACATTTCCAAAATAAATTAAATCAATGACATCTAAATTAGAAGAATGAAACAAAAACACTTTCAAAAAATATTTTTGAAGAAGAAAAATTAAAAGAGATAATTTTATTTTTCCAAAAAAGTGAGCACAATAATCCAAGCTCATAGGAAAGGGAGTTGCTTAGTGAATATCATAATATTTTTAGTAAGGAAGAGAAATTTTGGAGATTAAAATAAAGATAAACTTGGTTAAAAAGAGAAAAATATTATTTTCATAGGATGACAATAGTATAAAGATCAACATTTAGAATTATTAGAATTAAATTAGTAGAAAGGGTTTGGATTGAATACCGGAGTGAAATCATAAAAGAGGCAAGGTTTTTTTTACCAAAATATTCTAGGATTAGAGGAGATTAAATTTCTTAATGATAAAGTACTACAAGAAGTACGTTTAGTTATAATAAATGAAGACAATATCAAATTGATGGAGCCTATTACTTCGGAAGAAGTTCATTCAACTCTTTTCCCTTTTGATAAGGATAAATCACCAGGTTTGGATGGACTCTCTACAATATTTTATCAAAATAATTGGGAAATAATGAATGATTCCTTATTGATGGCAGTGGAATAGTCTAGGGTAAATAGCACATACCTTATAAAATAAATGCAATATATCTTCCCTGATTCCAAAAAAGAAGGATGCAAAATTATTTGATTTATTTTGGACCATAATTCTACGCAATATGGCATATAAGATAATCTCCAAAGTGATGGAAAATAAGTTAAGACAATTGTCAAACAAAATTATTTTAAAATAACAAGTAGTATTTGTGAAAGGGAGATAGATTCTAGACATGATTACTGTAGCTCATGAATTAATGCACACAATTTCTAGAAAAGAGAGAGAAATGATATTAAAACTTGAATCAAATTTTCTTTTTGAAGTATTAGAAAGGTTTAGATTTGAAAAAAAATGGGTTAGATGGATTAAAGCTTGTGTCTCTACAATATCATATTCAATGCTAGTCAATGGGCTAGTAACAAAATCATTTAAAGCTAATAGGGGTATTAGATAGAAAGATCCTCTATCACCATATCTATTCATTATTATGATAGAGGTATTGGGAAGGAACTTGAAGAAGGCATACAAATATGACCTAATAAGAAAACTTAAAGCTAGTAATAACATCAACAACATCACCCATCAACAATTTGTAGATGATACAACCCTTTTTTGGAGGGTAGGAGTAAATGAGACCAGAGCTTTGAATAACTTATTAAAGGAATATGAAAGAGCATCAAGGCAAGAATATAATAGGAAAAAAATTTAAACTTTGCTTCCTAAACACTCTAGATAGAAATAAAGTAGGGATATACAAGTTAATTCAAATAGATGAGGTAAATTTACCAACAACATATCTAGGGATGCCCTTATTTAAAGGGAGTGAATATAGAATTGTGGAATCCAATTATTCATAAAATTTAGAGTAAACTATTGACATGGAAAGGTACATGGTTATCATTAGTAGGAAGAGTGCAACTAATTAAATTAGTTTTACAGACCATTCCAACATATTATATGTCCTGGTATATTATGCTGAAATTGATAGGAAAAAGTTTAATCTATATTATGTCATCATTTTTGTTGTTAGAATTACATGATAAAAAGAAAATTCCTTTGGTGAAATGAAGCAAGGTGTGTGATGATAAAACTAGGGGAGGACTTGGTTTAAAAGTTCTTATAGATGAAAAATTAGCTCTAAGGGAAACATAATTTGAAGATTGTACAAAGAGAGTCAAAGACAATGAGTAGGAATTTTTCTAAGTATGTTGAGCCCAATGACCAAAGCTTAATCTTTACCACATTCTCACTAGTATATGGTTCTGCACTATGAATCGGTTTAAAAAATCAAATTGATCTAGTGATTAAAGGTCTAATATGGATGATGGGAACTAGAGAACAAAGTTCTATTTGGATGGACACTTGGTGTGATAAAAAACAATTCAATCTAGATATAATTTTAAAACCATGAATGAGATTACTTCAAAATAAATATGGTGATAGGGTTTCAAAATTTATGTACAAGGATCAAGAAGGAAGATACAAATGGAATTTTTTTAGAAGTATATCGGACATTATTTCTAGGAAATAGTTGGCTAGAAATATAATAATAGTGATTATTCTAAGGGGAGCCAAGGATAAGTTGATTTGGAAGTTGAATAAATTTGGAGAATACACAAAAATAAGTGGATATAATATAAATAACCAAAAAATTACGAATATCACAAGAATATGGAGAGATATTTGGGATAGCCTAAGCATTCCAAAAGTCAAAATGTTTGTATAGATAATAGGTCATAGGAAAATTTTATCCTAGGATAACCTAATGAAAAGGGGTTTTCATGGCCCCTCACAATGTGTTCTATGTAAAACAAGGATATTATAGACCATATCTTGGGACATTATTCAATAGTGTAACAACCCAAGTCTACTCACCTGGTTGTACCACATAAAACACACCAAGCAATTTTTAGATTTTTATTATTATTTAAACTCATCATTTTTCCTAGGTAGAGGTTTCATGTTCATAGTAATTAAGGTTCACCCAATGATTCAATAATGTAAAGTTCAATTAGTACAAGGTATATCAACCACTTTTAGGAATTTGAACTGCTATAGACAATCACCCAAGTGGACGAGATTGGCCAAATCCCGTAAAGGTGCCATTTTGTGGATCCAACCTTCTCATTTAACTTCCACTTGTTCTGGCATGAGTGTTGAACCATGGATAGGGTTATCATCTAGGGTCCATAACAAATAGAGGGTGGACGCATACTCTTACCATCCTTAGGATAATGAACCTTGACTTAATCGATTGACATGTTTAAAAATTTGTATGCAAGGGTTTAGTGTACATATACCTAGTATCTAGTTGATTGTCCTCTTTCCTAGGGTTAGGTAGAAACATGTCATTACCCTAACCTTGGTCTTGATCCACTTGTACACTATTACTCACGTTCGTTTTTCCCATACCAAATGTTGTGGAAGAACTAGTTTATTTGTCATACGAGCTCTCTATTAGTCAAATGGTACGGGGACTTATCAATTATACTCTTGAGCAATGCCAAAGATGAAGCATCCCATACCACCCCTTGTTACAAGTTCTGACAAGATCACTTGATTCGACCTCGTTCTTGTCAAAGAATGGTCGTTCTCGAGTCTTGTTGCATGCTTACCCGCATCTCAATGGCATTGGGTATTTCAAGCCATTCATATTCTTTGGTAGTAATTATCATTCATTCCTCTTGATGAAAAATAATAAAGCTTTAGGGCCACTTCTAATAAATACAAGGGTTTTCTAAGAAGGGGTAAGTCTAAGGTTTTGCTTCTCTTATGATGTTTTAAAAGTAGTGTCTTATTTTATTTAAAGGTATAACTCCCTATTGAGAATGAAAGGTTTCCTACTAAACAAAATTAAAGATACAAATTAACTAAGGAAAGCCAATACCAGTTTCATACAAGCTTATACTATAACATTTACATTCATAACTAGGCAATCCCTAATTACTCTAACCAAACCATTGTTTACACTTATGTGTATTAATGAATATAAAGAGTTTTAATTACTTAAACCCCCAACACATTCCTAATTCGACTAAAGTAATTGATTAGTCGAAATACTAAATGTAAATAATTATGAACCTCTCCCTTTCACCTGGGTTGGTTATTTTTTATATCCATAATATTCATACACAAAAATGTATAGTTTCCCCAAATCATTTCATTTCCCAACATGGAATCAAAATAGGAAACACAACACAAAATATTCTCTTTTTAAAACTTACATGGACTTTTCTATTGGTCAGACACCTTAACTCCTATTTTTATTTTCCAAAAGAATACAGTTACTAAGTTAACATTTAGTTCATCATCTTCGATTTTATCCATTCTGACATTGCTATGGTTATACTAAGTTTCAATAATATCTACAAGGGAATTATCACAATATAACTTAACATACATAAAAAAAGCACCCCTTGAGTCATTATTTAAGTTATTCTACATTTGCTATGTCGAATATGAGTCCATACCGCATTAATCCATCTACCTCCATTACTTAAATATTTACACATTCACAACAGTGGTTACACTTTCTATTTATGCTATTGTTTGACTTAGATTCAACCTTTGACAATTCTAATGAAAATCTATATTATTACTTTCCACTTCATAATAAAATTTATTGGATATAAGTTTTACCTTACTCTAACTAAATTAAAATAAGTTTCACAATAGTGACATGCTATGCATTCTGCCCTATGAACATTATCGTTATGAGCCACATACTAAGCAATCCAAACATTTCGTTTCTACTTAACTTATGTTACACGGTAGCAAGGTCGTAGAGCTCATTCTACCCATCACGACAATACAAAAAATAAAAATATTTTACTCTCATTTTCATTTGAAATATGAGGTTCTATAATATGTTTGGAATTACCAATTAAAGGACATTATATACACAAGACTCTTATTTTCTAGCTTGAATGTCCATGCATTGTTTACTTTTTATTTTACTTTCTCTTAATCAATTAATTCAACCCTTCTATTTTTCTCATATTTTTGGGTTGAATTTTTAAATGTGCATTTTAAAAGAAATATTTCTACCCTAATTTCCTTAACAGGCGTTCCCAAGCTTTGCTACCTTATATGGTTAATACTATCTATGGAGCATCATCAAAACCTTTTTTTTCTCAATAAACTGAAAGAAACCATTTAACATATATGCAGTTAGTGAATATTCTAATTCAATAGTATGGGAATTCCAAATGGAAATAATACAATATTCCTTCAATAAATTCAAACTGCAGTTACAACTTCAATTTTGCAGGGTTTAAAGGAATTCCTTCTAGCTTCCCTTCCGTAAAACAAACATTGATAATTGTTTCTATCATAAAAACCCATAATAAATTGGTAGTTTGTACATTTGGAATCCCATTCCAATTCTAGAGTTCCCTTATACCATTGCATAATATGATTTGAGATTACTTTCTTCAGTTCTGGTAGTAAATAACTTTTTTTTTTGTTAATACGTTTCTACTCCAAATTGCAGGTGTTGGATGGAGCAGATGACATAAACAATTTGAATAATTGGCATTGGGGGATCATATATAGTCCTTATGCAAATGTATATGCAACTATTGTGAATGTGCACCTTCTCATTCTCCTTTCTATCTAATAGAATTTTCAACAGGTCATTATACCCAGTACATGCCACTAAACATCTAAGATAAAAGGAAATAAACAAATATTTTGTACTAGAGAATTGCTCTCTCAAATATATATATATATATATATATATATATATATATATATATATATATATATATATATATATATATAACAATATTTTTTCTTTCAATAAACAGATTATAAGCATTCCTACGAGAACACTTCCATATACAAACAAAAATACAAGTATGATATTCCAGCTTTAAATCACACCCATGCAGATAACAATGCAGTATCACTAAGCAAACACAATAACTAAGGAATATATTTATTTTCAAACCGTGTTTCCTTTCTCTATAACGTAAACAACATGTATAGTAATTAGTTAATGCTACTAATTCAACTGTAACGTTATGATTTTCATCGGGACTACACAATTTTTCTTTCTTTTTCGTCAAGCAACCACAACAACAAGAATAACACTATGCATTCATGTACAAAAAACCAAAAATAAATTATACATTTACTCAAACAATTAAAACGTTTTACAAAAAACCATGAAATTGTAAAACATTCAGACCTGGTGTTTGGAAGAATATTGAATCTATGCAAGCTCTAGAAGAGCTTTTGGCCACAAGCATAATTTGCAGGAAAAGATACAACAATATCTTCTGTTGTTTCTTCCCTGGATTCCTCTATCTTTGGTTCCCAAGCAACACAAAATATCCATATGCCGAATAATCAAGATAACAAAAATTAAAATCACACTCTCTTTTTCATGCAGAACCAAAACCCCATATGCAAGAAAATAATGATGACCCCCTCTACCCACATTCCTTTTCTTTTCGCTTAAGGATTTATGGAGGAGGTTCATCACCAATTATAACACTGTACACTCTGTTGCAACTCGGTTATCCCAACATTATACCAAGCAACTAACAATTCATAAAAAATAACTATATATATATATATATATATATATATATATATATATATAAAGTTTATAATTCTTTTATTTAAACTTCCATTTAATAATACTTATATCATTTACAACCTTCAAAACAAAGAGTAAATAATTTTATAATCCACCACACTAATATTTTACCTCAAAATATCTTTCTTACTAGCATCTTGAGGCCTTCATTTTCCAGAAGAAGTTGTCTCCCATATTTGTTGTGACGTCCTTCACAACGATCTCAAATTTTGGGGACCCACCGAGAAAATTTTGAAATTTTATTGTTTTGTTGTTGGTTGGTTTTGATTGTTTCAATTGGTATGATGTGGAAGAATGGGGTGGTTTATTATTTCTATTTTATTGGTCTTCAGTTTCAAATGTTCTTTTAAAATAAAATTTTTAATTAATTAAATTATAAAATTTTATAATTTTATAATTTAACATAGTTAGAATGGTTATTTTATAAATATGTTTTAAATTAATTGAATTATAAAGTTTTATAACTTTATAATTTAATTATATTTAAGAAGGTTATTTTATAAATGTTTTATATTCTAATTAATATTTGTCTTGTTGGAAGTATTATTAAAGTATGTTGAATACATGATGTGTTCGTGGGTTTCATTGACATGTCTTAAATTTAATTTTTAAATGCGAATGAGAAAAATATTAAATCCTTTGAAAAAGGCATTGGTGACATTAGGTTTTCATTGAGAAGAAATATTAAATCCTTTGAAAAAGGCATTGGTGACATTAGTGTTTCATTAAGAATTCACTTTTACAACTGTATGGAAACCATAATGAAATGAGAAAGAACCAACCATGTAACAAATTATTCAAACTATAAATGAAGAATGAAAAGCCAAGAACAAGGTCGGACATTTGTAGGGCAGAGAAAGGTTAAAAGGATTGAAGGAACAAAAATGGACAATAGAAGAAGACTACAAGGTTTGGAATAACAGAGATTTGCAGAGATTTTATTGTAATATTAAACTATTATATCAAATTATTTTGATTTAAATATTCGTGAATATGGTATTTAATTTTTAATAAAATGATTTGATATAGTTCTAATAAATTAAATTTCCATTGAAGATTGCACCATTTTTATTGTCGTATTGTGTGATTTCTGGTAGACATAAAATTGGTTTTAAAGTTTCTGTATATTCCATTTTGTAGTTGTTTGTCCAAGATTTAATTTATTTCTTTACTTTAAACATTTTTGAAATTTATTTTATATTAAATTTGCTGGTTTAATTTTTATAAAGTTAAACTTTATAACTAGGTTATAAATAAATTTATTATTGAAATATTAAATTTAATTAGTATTTGAATAAATAAATTTACCGAGGATAAATGACTATCTTGATTCCAACATTGATTTCATAAAGTTGAGAATTTAGAATTGATATTTGTTCATTAAATAGTTTGAGCTTTATTTTAATATGGTTTCAATTTATCCAAAGATCCAAACTTTACATTTCATGATTATATTTGTTCTCAAATATTTAATTCAATAAATATTTAAGAAATAAATATTACGGGAAGAAGATGCTTTATGAACTTTATTTTCATATCATAAAATTCAAAAGTTCATAGATCAGTTTTATATTAAACCCTATGTTTCATAATTATTAAGGTTTCAAAACCTTATAATTTGGGTTAATCATTATTATATTTGTTCATTCTCAGAATATTTCAATTTTAATTTTATATTTGGATGAACAAATATTTACCTTAAATTTTGAATATTATAAAGTTTAGACTTTATAATTAAGATTTATATTTAATCAATTTCATTAAAATTTTATAAACTTTGATTTTATTAAATTTAATTGCAATTTAATATTAATTAAAATGCTAGATTAATTTTTTTTTGAACACTGAGGGAAGTAGAGGAGAAAAAAAAGGGTTTTGATTGGAATTAGACATTTTTCGCAGGACTGCCCAAACTGCCGAACTCGTTTTGGCCATATCTCACTCATCCGGACTCGGATTGAGCTAAAATTTTGAGGGTAGATGCCTGAAAAACCCTAGAACGTCTCCACCAATTTTCATATCATTTGGAGCAACACAGATCCTAGCACATCCCTATGTGTGAACGAGATATTTGGCAAGCGACTATGCGAGGGTTTCATCTGGGTTGAGTGCAAGCAACTCCAGAGGTTGGTTTTTAGGGCCTTCGGGCCCTAGCGGCCAATATTTTTGTGGTTTATGCTCAATATTTTAGCAGGAAATGTTGCAGGGAAACCAATATGGGTTAGAAATTTATCTTTCAACAGATCATACTGTGAACTTGAGTGACAACGACTTCCAATTTTCTGCACAAAAGAAAAGTGAAAACCATACCTTTCCACGACGTCTAGGGCAAGGATTAAAGAGATCACGAAACAAGTTTCAAGCAGTTGATCAAAAAATGGCTCATATCTCAAGTGAATCTGGTGCTAAGGTGCACCCACAAAATAATTCTACTATGAAAACCCCTGTCAAGGGTAAGAATTTCGAAGACTCAGTCCCAAAAATGAATTTTAGGGATGCCCTTCGTGGTGGACAGCCTCAGCCCAATGCTAATATCAATATTAGGGCTTCCCATAAACCTCTAAGAATGCCTAAGATTGATCCCAGGAAAATAGAGTCAGGATGTCTTAAAGCAGCTGATGGAACTCCTATTGTTAAGCTTGATATGGGTAACATTCAGACTGGCATTGAAGATTTGGAAAAAAGAGGACTAATTTGTCGGTTCGTGGGTTTTCGTCCGAGTCTATCTGCTTTCAAAGTCTGGGCTGCAAAAAGCTGGAAAACTAAAGGTGAGTTACAAATCTCTATTTATCCAAATGGTTATTTTCTTGTTTTATTTGCTAATAATGAAGATAGAGAGAAAAATTTTCAAGGGGGTCCTTGGTTTTTTGGAAGGGCAGGGCTTTTCATGAAGCCCCGGCATACTAAATTTAAAGCCGAAGAAGAGATGCCTTCTATAGCTCCCGTGTGGGTTAGACTCTTTGGCCTCCCTATTGAATTTTGGAATCCTACTATTTTTTCTTCAATTGGAAACTCTTTAGGAACTTTTATGATGACTCGCTGATTGTACTCAAAATTTTGAACATATTATTTATGCTCGGATTTGTGTTTTAATGGATTTTGACAAACCCCTACCTAAAAATATCACATTACAATTTGGGGAAGACACTTGGGAGCAAGTAGTGGACTATGAGAACATTCCTTTTCGTTGTAGAATTTGCCATGAATATGGTCATTTGGCCAGTGCTTGCCCAAATAAAATTCCCGATCAAAAGAAAGAAGATATAAACTCAACAGGTTTTCAAATGCCTAAGAAGAAGAACACTTAAAAAAACCAGTTATGAAGGATCAATCAAAGTCATCTCGCTAATATGTTTGAAATCCTTTCCACAAATGATGTCCCAAGTGAGGAAGAGGAAATAATGGAAACTAAAATCTTAGAAACACAATTTAAATATGAAGGGAAGAACTCAGAGACAAACCAACAAATCAAAGGTTTTCAACAGAAAAAAAGGAGAAAATTTACACAAGAAAAACAATATTTCAAATGTCAAAACTTCAAATAATGCAGGTCCCAATATAGACTCCATTGAACCATCTAGTAAAATTTTGGCTGTGTACGAGCATTCTTCAAGGTTAGAAGCCATCTCAGATTCAATTGGAATAAGTCAAGAAACAGGGAAAAAAAATTGAAGATGGATTCTAATCAAAAAGTAGGTCGCAAGACCAATCAATATCATATGGTAAAAGAAGGTGAAAAGCTTGTAGAGGAAGGTAAGATTAATGCCCTTCCCAAATTTTTTAGCCCTGGTATTAATGAAGATCATCACTTGGAATATTAGAGGACTCAAAGGGAGTCTTTCAAAACAAAATGAAATTAGAAGAATGATTCAGATAAATCATCCACATCTTGTTTTCCTTCAAGAAACAAAGATGTCAATGGAGGATATGGACTCAATTGCCAATAAAATTTGGCCAGCTAGAAAAGTGGTTTCCCTCAGCTCCCAAGGGACTTCGGGTGGCATTGCTTGTCTTTGGGACCCAAAAGAGGTAGTTATTCACCATATGGTTGGCAGTTGGGGTTTGTTGGCTATAGCTATTCAAAGTAGACATTCCAACCAGATTATGCTCTACATTACTGTTTATGCTCCGACTTCTTTGGAGGAAAAAAGAAGACAGTGGAAGGATATTACTCATATTATCTCTCATTTTCCTAAAGCTTGGATCTTGATCGAAGGAGATTTCAATACCATCCTCTCTCTGGATGAGAAAATGGGGGGAAATAGAAATTTGGACAAAAGCACTGACCTCATGAGCGAATATATTGCAAACCTCCATCTTGTGGATATCCAACCAGATAATGGCCTTATGACTTGGTCTAACAGAAGGCAAGGCTTAGCTTGTATAATGGAGAGATTGGATAGGTTTTTGCTCTCTGAAAATTTCTTAATCCATGGTCACATTCCTAAAGTGAAGACTCTTAATAATGTTGGTTCGGATCATTGGCCACTCATGGTGGAAATGTGGAAAACCAATGTGAGTTTCTCTCCTTTTCGTTTTCAATTAATGTGGCTTAGAGACATTTCCTTCAGACCTCGTGTGCAACAATGGTGGAAGGAAGGTAAACCTAGGCATGGGACTAAGATGTTCTGTTTTGCCAAAATACTGCAATACATTAAATCCAAAATCAAGACTTGGAACTGGAAAGAGTTTGGGGATGTTCATAAAAAAAACATGAAGTTATTGCTCATCTTGAAAATTTGAATAAGAAAATCCGTTTAGATGGCCTCACAGAGAAGAGAAGTGCAGATGAAATTAAACTCACAACTCAGCTAGAGGAATGGGAAAAAAGAGAAGAAATCTTATGGAAGCAAAAATCTAGAATTCAATGGCTCAAAGAAGGAGATCGAAACACAAATTTCTTCCACAAATCTCTTCTAGCTCGAAGATCTCACAACTTTATTTCTTCCTTAAAATCAGATTCTGGAGATGTTGTTTATACTTGGGATGGCATGAACTCTATTGTTGTTGATTACTTTTCCAATATTTTTGTTGCTACTCCTCTTGACTCAGCTTCACAACAAAATGTTCTTCAAGCAATCCCTTCTCTTATCACTTCTAAGGAGAACTCTATTTTGACTGCTCCTGTTACTATCAATGAGCTTCAACAAGTAGTTTTTAAAATGCAAAAAGGGAAAACCCCAGGTCCTGATGGTTTTCCCATTGAGTTCTACCAAGAGTTCTGGGATATCCTTCATGTTGATTTATTAGAGGTGGTGGAAGAAGCCAGGAAAGCCAAAGAAATTTTGAAGGTTATCAATAAAACTTATATTACTCTTGTTCCAAAAGCTCAAGAGGTTGATCATATCTCAGCTTTTAGACCTATTGCTTTATGTAATGTTCTTCTCAAAATCATTACTAAAATCATGGCAGTAAAGGTTGAAGCCTCTTTTGCATAAGATTATTTCCCCGCAGCAAGGGGGTTATGTGGAAGGACGTCAAATAGTAGATGAGATAGTTCTTGCTCAGGAAGCCATCCATTCCATGGATATGCAAAATTCTCCTTCCATGTTCATTCGGTTAGACTTATCCAAAGCTTATGACAGAGTGGATTGGCACTTCCTTATCAAAGTTTTGAGGCAATTTGGTTTCTCTAAGGATTGGATGGATTGGATTATGGGATGTATCTCTTCAGTTTCCTACTTAGTTCTTATCAATGGCAGGCCTTCTCGGTCATTCCCAGCTTCCAGAGGTATTAGGCAAGGTGACCCGCTATCCCCTTATTTATTCATCATTCTTGTTGAATGCTTGGGTAGGACTATAACCAAAAAGAGGGAAAACAAAACCCTTGAGGGAGTTACCATTGCTCATGGAGCTAGACCTATCTCTCATCTTCAATTTGTGGATGACTCTACTCTTTTAGGTAAAGCTACGCTTAAGGAAGCTTCTAATATTAAGCAAATCATTAGCTATTTTTCTAAGGCTACTCGGGCAGCTTGATCAATGAAGACAAATCTAAAGTTATTTTCTTTCACTCGCTCTGCTAGACAAGAATCCATGGTCTTGGATAAATTAAGATATAAGAAGACCTCTCTTCCAATCACTTATTTAGGTATTCCCATAAATATTCAAAGGCAGAAAAATAAAGATTGGAATTGGTTGTTGGACAAAGTCAAGAAGAAAATTGGAAAGTGGACCAACAAGTGGCTTTCTTCTGGGGGGTAGAATCACCTTGGTAAAATCAGTCCTTCAAGCTATTCCTATTTATGTTTCTTCCATTTTGAATATCCCAAAGGTTGTTCTTCGAGAATTGGATCAAATCAGTCATCGTTTCCTTTGGAGTGGTACTAAGGAGAAAAGAAAATGGGCCTTGGTGAAATGGGATACTTTATGTCTTCCTAAGAGTGAAGGGGGGTTAGGATTCCGGTCTTCAATTAATAACAACAAAGCTTTAGCTGCTAAATTATATTGGAGGATGTTGCATAACCCCAATGCTCTTTGGGCCAATAATCTCCGTGCTAAATATGCTGAGAACAAAAGTCCCGAAGACCTTGTTCGCTATCAACTTCCTACCAAAGGTTCTCCCATTTTAGCAGCTCTTAAGACTCGGTGAGGATTTGATAAAGAAAAAATTATTTTGGATCATTCATAATGGTCAACATGCAAATTTTTGGACAGATTCTTGGGATGGTCACAAACCTTTGATAACTCAGCTTCCTGATTGGAGGCCTTGGATGGAGGAGCTTCACCGAGCTAATTGGATAAAGGTGGCTAATTACTATCGGTACCATACTGGTAATTCAAAGGTTGGTAGATATTGGATCCCTATTGAGGACTCGGCCTATTCAAATCCCAGAAAGGCAAAGACAAGATATCCAAGGCATCCTTCATATGAGATCCCTCTCTTGGTCCCATGAAAAAGATTGTTTTGGATGGAACAACACTACTAAGGGTGAGTATTCAGCTTGCTCAAGGTTATTTGACCTTATGCCATAATAATCCCAACCATTCTTCCGACATATTTTCTCGATTGTGGGCTCAAAAGCTCTGGCCTAAGGTGAGGTTCTTTAATTGGCTTTTATTGCATCGTAGGGTGCTTACCGGTGAGCAACTTATGAAGCATGGTTTTCATGGCCCTTTTAGATGTGAAATGTGTGAAGAGAATGTAGAAAATATCAACCATATTTTTATTGAGTGTACTTTAGCCTCTGAGCTATGGAGGAGAATGGCCACTTTACTTGGCTTACAAGTGGTCCAATTTTTTTACTTTTGAACAACTTTGGAGGGATTGGCCTAATCAAGAGGGTGTTGATCATTTTATTAGGCAGCTTAGTTTGGATGGGTTCTACCATTCTTCTTTGGAATATTTGGAATGAAAGGAACAACCAAATTTTTAATCAAGATAGGAAGGATATTCACTATATTTGGCAAAAGACCATAGCCAACTTAGTTGAATCAGTCCATCAACTCCTTAATCACCCCCAAAACTCCCACCAAAGATGGGATCAAGTGATGCAAATATTGAAGATTAAATCTTCTAAGGGCAACCAACTTAAAGGGAATGTGAGTATTAGTAAGATGGATAGGACTAGAAATTGGCAACCTCCTCCTAAGGATTTTGGAAAAGTCAATACTGATGGAGCCTCTAGAGGGAACCCCGGAAAAGCCAGTGTGGGAGGAATTGGTAGACTTTCAGATGGCTCCCTGGTTTTTACTTTTGCTGAGAATTTGGGTATTCTTTCCAATAACCTTGTTGAGGGGTATGGTATCCTCAGAGGCCTTCAGGAGGCTACTAAGGTTGGATGGGAAAAGGTGTTAGTTGAGTCTCACTCTCAACTTATGATTAATCTCTTGAAGACTCCTTCTAAGAATCATAAGGTGGATTGGAGAATAAAAAGAATTATTGAGAAGATTCAATTAATCCAGATGGGATTTTTGAAAGTTGATTACAATCATGTGGTCAGAGATCAAAACAAGAGTGCTGATGCTTTAGCTAATTGGGCTTTGGACAAAGGTGATCTTACTTGTTATGGCCACCCTCCTATATGGTGGGCTTCTCAAATTAGGGAAGCTCTTCTTTCTATCATTTCTTTGGATGGCTCCAGCTTCAAGGTACCTAGTTTCTTCTTGTTTTTTTTTTTGCTTCTCTTTGGTTCATTCAGTTTTTTTTAGTTCCCTAGCTCATTCTATTCTTTATTTTGTTTCCTCCGTTGATTCTTGCCTTAATAGTCTTCTGGTCTAGATAGGTCATTGTTATGTTCATTTTTTTTTTTTTTGTTTTTGTTTTTTTGTTTAGTTTTTTAAGGTGGGTGGGTTCTTTTGTTTTGTTTTGTTTTTGTGTTCTTTGTGTTGTTTTTTGTTGTTCTTGTGTTTTTGTTGTTTTTTTTTTTTATGTTTTTTGTTATTGTTCTTGTGTTTTTTTCGTTCTTGTTCTTGGGTTTCTCTTTGTTTGTGTTATTTCGTGTTTTTATGTGTGAGTGTTTTCTATGTTTTTTGTTTTTGTTTATTGTCTGTTGTTGGTTGTTTTTTATTTTTATTTTTATTTTATTTTATTTTTAATTTTTTAGGTTTTGGTTGTGTTTATTTTTCATGTTTTTTTTTGGGTTATGTCTTTGTAGTGTTCCGTTGTTTTTGTCTTGTTTGTGTTTTGTTATGTGGTTCTTGTGTTTTTCTATGTGGTTTGTGTTGTGGTTTCTTTTATCTTATTGTGCGTGTTTGGTTGTGCTTTTGTTTTTGACACACTCAAGGAGCATGTTTTTTATTTTATTTTATTATTTTTGTTGTTATTTACTTATTTTTAAATTGGTTTTGTGTGTTTGTTTGCTCCTTGAGTATGTCAAAGGTGGTAGGCCAGGTCCGAGTCCCGGGTGTTTTTGGTGGAATGGATACCCCTGCCTCCTTGGGTCTTACCCGAAAGTGGCATCCCTTTTGGGATGTTTTCCACAAATAAAAAAAAAAAATGCTAGATTAATTTTTTATCTCAAAATCATTTGAAGCATTTTAATTAAGATATTTTGATATTATAGAATAAATTTGCACAAGTTATCAAAATTAAAAGGTAAATTTATCTATTATTGCTGAGAGAAAGAGTTGGAGTAAAAGACACCACATGATGAATTTAAAATTAATTACCTGATTCCTAGGCCCCTTGTTATCAGTTACTTGCAAACAATAGAGATTTTTCAAGCACTTATTTTAGCACATATGCATGATACATAAAAACATTAAGTGAGAACCTTGGAGAAGTATACTTTCTTTGCAAGAGAGGATTTTGAATCGTAGTTGTCAAGTGATATTTGTAACTGGACAAAATTACACCTCAACAAATTGGCGCTAGAAGGAGGGCCCGAAAGGTAAATATTTTAATTTTCAGCATGTGCAATTAGTTTTTAAAAAAATAATAATAAAAGTTTTTTATTTATGTTGCATTAATGTTAATCTATCATAAATTTAAAAATTAGGTTATGATTCAATTTTTGTGAATTTTCATACATAGCCTTGCATATTAAAATTGGTTCAATGGCAGAAAATGATTTACCCCATTTTAAGCATGATGGGACGATTACAATTGAAGAACATATTCAGGCATATAAAAACATTATGTTTCATTTTCAAATTATGCAGGAAGATGTTCTCTGTAGAATGTTTCCATACACATTGGATGAATTTGCTAAAGATTGGTTTATCAATTTACTTGCAGGTTCTACCACTTCTTGGAATCAACTAGAAACAATGTTTCTTGAACATTTTGGAACATTGGTTGACACGGATTTGTTATCAAATCAATTTTCCTCTATCTATAAAAAACCTAATGAATCCATGAGTCAATTTAATGATAGGTTTCATAAGTTGTATACTGAAATAGAGATACACTTTATCATTTCAGAAGAAGTAGTTCAAATATACTTGGAAGCTTTAGATCCTTTTACTATTAAGTTGTTAGAAAAGCTTCTTAAATATTTATCCTTATCTAATGTCTATGGTGGGGCAATAGCTGTAGAACAATGGTTGATTTCAGGAGGAATTGATGTGGGTAGATTATCATTACTTAACCCTAAGGTTTCAAATCAATTACCACCTATGAGTCATGATACACATTTTTTGACACCATCGAATGAAATTGAATGTCCTAGTTTTTCAACCACTTTTGATATTGTCCAAGAGGAAGTGCAAGTTTCAAAGCCAATATCCATCAATGAGGATTGTAGTAATCAAGTTTATCAAAATGTAGAAATGCATGAGTCTTCAGATATTGGAGGAATCTTAGATCTAACTAGCTTTGAAACATATGATAGAATAGAATCTTCCTTAGAGTTGAATGAAACAATTAAAGCTCCAGAATTGAAATATTCTAGAGGTAATTTCATTATGACTGATCATAAAAGTTTATTACTTGAGGAAGATGAATTTTTCATTGAAGATAATTTTTTTGAAAGTGATGAAGGTGAACTTGAAAAGCATTTGATTGTTGAATTTACAAAGTGTGAAGAAGTGGTTGAACATCACTCCCTAATTTTAGAAGATGATTATTGTTGGTGGAATAAATGGGAGGATTTTGCTTCTCTTTCTAATGAAGTACTTGCTTCACCTAAAATGCAAGACAAGTTGCAAAGGTTAATTCTACAACTTAAAAGAAACAGTGATCAAGCACAGGGACAAATGCATCAAGATGCATATCTTGATAATTATATAAATCATTCTCATGAGATAAAGATCGAAGATGCTAAAAGTGATATTCTTTTAGATAGTGGAGAAGTCCTAGAGTGGACTAGTTTTGAAACACATGATAAATCAAGACCTTCCATAAATTTGGATGAGATCATTGAAAATGATGATCAAAATTTTCAGTATCCTCAAAATAATGATCAAGAAGAAATGAAAGAAGGGATGCAATATCATAAAATATTTAAGGAAGATGATTATTATAATGGTTGGGGAAGATATGAAGAATTATTTATTTCTAATTATCCTACTGATGAATTTTCCATTTCACTTGATATGCAGGATGTTGAAACTTCTATCTCGCATGAAGATCTTGCAACTCCTATCCAACTGGAAAATGACGTGCTAATTTCAAAAATAGAGAAGGTTCCAAAATTTGATCATTTTGAACATGATTTTGTAGAACATATTTTTACAATAGAAAGGGAAGAAATGGTAAATGTTTCTTATGATTTATCTATTTTAGATGAAGAAGAGGTAAATTCTTTTCTTTCATTCTCGAATACTCGAGATTTGAGTGAAAATTTTCATGATTGTATTGAATATTCAAATGAAGAAACTTCATGTATGGCTAAAAAAGAACTAGAATTTCCTATTCATCCTAAAGAAACTATTGCTTTGTTTGATCAACAAGATTTGTGGTTTGAAAAATATGGACATATTCTTGATTGGATGTCTAATTTTGATGCTTTTGAAAAATAGGTCATTGATGAAGGTATACGAAATGATGATGATGATGATAGAGATCATGAAGAAAAAGAAAAGATTACAATGGCTCATCAAGTAGTGGTAAATGAAAGTGTACAAAAGGTAGAATCTTATCCACTATGTCTAAACATTCAAGAATCAGGTAAAATTTTGCATAATCATTTATTGGATTTAATTGTTGTTTATAATGAAATGCCATTGGAGGTTGATCAAGAAATAAAGTGGATTCCTATTTTCCCACTATAAATAAGTTTGCATTGCTAAATGAAAAAGAAGATATGCTTGAATCATTGAACCAAGTTCATCAACAACTAATAATTCAATCTAGGATACAAAACTATAATGATTCTTATTTTGTAAATATCCTAGATTCTTGTAAATTGTTACATGAATATGATTGGCCTAAAAACATAGATGATGATTTTGCTTTAAAATTTTTAGAAGTTGCTTCTTATTTGAAAGAAATCTTATATGCTTGTGAAAATTAGAATTTAGGTCAAAGTGATGAATCAAGGTTTGAAATTCCCATCTTGTTGAATAAGCATAAGATCATGGAAGATCATGTATTTAATTGTAAGGTTAATGAATCAAATCTTAAACATGGAATTGCTTATAAGTTTGAATTAAATCAGTGGGGTGTGAAAGACAAAATGAAGGTTGCATTGTTTCACTTAATCTTGTTTTGGTTGGATTTATGTAAGGCTTGGAATGCAAATCATATATGTCTTTTACAATGTGCCAATCGTATTTGGGATCCAAGAAGGTGATAGCATAAATTTGTTATCATTTTGTACATAGTGTATATTTTTGTAAATAGCTTTTTGGATTTTGTGTGTTTTTGTTTTGTTTTGTACATAATTTGTTGTTCATCATTTGTTGTGTCTATATTGTGCATGTTTGTCTACATATTACTCAACTTTGTGAAAATTTTTGGATGTGTTGGTTGTTATGTTGCAATAAATTGGCTTTGCCAAATTTTGGAGTTTTGTGATGATGTTTGTTTTGATAAAGTTTTAGTGAGGTTTTCTTGATTGAGGTAGTTATTATCGAGACACTAGTAATTTGATGGTTTTATTTGGTGTTTGGTCCGGGGTCATATAAGATGAAATTAACTATTTTGAAAACCTGTAAAACCTGAAGAAAAGGAAAATGAGATGTTAGTGTATATCTTCATGAATTTGAACCAAGATAAAGAAATTTGAAATATTGGAATCATATTGCAAAAGCTTCACAAGTACTACAAACGC
Organism: Wollemia nobilis; assembly: GCA_028583015.1. Lineage (NCBI taxonomy): Eukaryota > Viridiplantae > Streptophyta > Pinopsida > Araucariales > Araucariaceae > Wollemia > Wollemia nobilis. The sequence goes on along the minus strand of JAQPPZ010016858.1, from coordinate 4,426,111 downwards.
TTTAAAGAATATCTTTTAAAATTTTGGAATTATGAAGTTGTCAGTTTTTCAAATTAAGGTGAAAAATTCCATATACTCTTTCAGCCTTACCTGATCTCTAACCCAAATGGCAGGTGGATTTTTTGCAAAGTACCTTATTATTGGAAAAAAGATAAAAGATAAAAGAGAAAAAATGATGAATACAAAGAAAAGTAATGATAAATCTATTATCGTAGTCTAGATAGCCTTCATCGGGGCTATATATTCCTGGCTGGCAGTGGAGATAGGTCTAGACTGAAATAAAAAATACAAAATGCAAAAATTCACCTAATAAATGAGAGATTCAGGTAATCTCTACTGGGGCTATGAACGTCTGGCTAGTAGTAGAGAAATGTAAGAAGAGAGCCAGGTGGAGTTATACTTCAAAAGAGAAAATGTTCATAGCCTGAAATGTAAAATTGATAATGGAAGGTTGAACGGTTTCAAATATATAGAACGAATCACTTTACACACATCAAGCCAATGCTGATGATTCTACTATTTCATGTTGAATTGGTCTGTTCACATTCTCTAGATATTATTGATGCTCATGATTCTAATATTTGGGTTTTTGTTGTTTTTAGAAGTTGGGTTCTTAAGTCCGAAATGTCCAGGGACATTTACCAGTAGAGTCACCATTTGTTGTGACGTCCTTCACAACAACCCCAAATTTTGGGGACCCACTGAGAAAATTTTGAAATTTTATTGTTATGTTGTTGGTTGGTTTTGATTGTTTCAGGTATTGGTATGATGTGGAAGAATGGGGTGGTTTATTATTTCTTTTTTGTTGGTCTTTAGTTTCAAATGTTATTTTAAAATAAACTTTTTAATTAATTAAATTATAAAATTTTATAATTTAATATAGTTAGAATGATTATTTTATAAATATGTTTTAAAGTAAATAAATTATAAATTTTTATAACTTTATAATTTAATTATATTTAAGAATATTATTTTATAAATATTTATATTCTAATTAATATTTGTCTTGTTGGCAAGATTATTAAAGTATGTTGAATAGAGGATGTGTTTGTGGATTTCATGAACATGTCTTAAATTTAATTTTTGAATGCCAATGAGGAAAAATATTAAATCCTTTGAAAAATGCGTTGGTGACATCAGGGTTTCATTGAGGAGAAATATTAAATCCTTTGAAAAAGGTGTTGGTGACATTAGGGTTTCATTAAGAATTCGTTTTTACAACTGTATGGAAACCATAATGGAACGGGAAAGAACCAACCATGTAAAAAATTATTCAAACTATAAATGGAGAATAAAAATCCAAGAACAGGGTCAAACATTTGTAGGATAGAGAAAGGATAAAAGGATTGAAGGAGCAAAAGTGGAGAGTAGAAGAAGACTACAGGGTTTGGAATAACATAGATTTGTAGAGATTTTATTGTAAGATTCAACTATTATATCAAATTATTTTGATTTAAATACGCGTGAATACAATATTTATTTTTTAATAAAATGATTTGATATAGTTCTACTAAATTAAATTTTCATTGAAGATTGCACCATTTTTATTATCGTACTATGTGATTTTTGGTAGGCATAAAATTGATTTTAAAGTTTCTGTGTATTCCATTATGTAGTTGTTTGTCCAAGATTTAATTTATTTCTTTACTTTAAACCCTTTTGAAATTTATTTCATATTAAAAATGTAGATACTTAACCTAGTTTAATTTTTATAAAGTTAAACTTTGTAACTAGGTTATAAAAAATTTATTATTCAAATATTAAATTTAATTAATATTTGAATAAATAAATTTACCGAGGATAAATGACTATTTTGATTCCAACTTTGATTTCATAAAGTTGAGAAGTTAGAATTGATATTTTTTCATTAAATAGTTTGGGTTTTATTTTAATATGGTTTCAATTATCCAAAGATCCAAACTTTACATTTCAGGATTATATTTGTTCTTAAATATTTAATTCAATTAATATTTAAGAAATAAATATCATGGGAAGGAGATGCTTTATGAAATTTATTTTCATATCATAAAATTCAAAAGTTCATAGATTATTTTTATATTAAACCCTATGTTTCATAATTATTAAGGTTTCAAAACCTTATAATTTGGGTTAATCATTATTATATTTGTTCATTCTCCGAATATTTCAATTTCATATTTGGATGAACAAATATTTACATATAAAATAAACCTTAAATTTTGAATATTATAAAGTTTAGACTTTATAATTAAGGTTTATATTTAATTAATTTCATTAAAGTTTTATAAACTTTGATTTTATTAAAGTTTATTGAATTTTAATGTTAATTAAAATGGTAGATTAAATTTTTATCTCAAAATCATTTGAAGCATTTTAATTAAGATATTATTTTGATATTATAGATTAATTTTGCACAAGTTATCAAAATTAAAAGGTAAATTTATCAACCCAGGTGTTGTAGGTGAGTTGGAGAGGAGAGGGCAATCCTCCAAGGGAGGTCCCAGGTTCAAATATCCACCCTACAGAAAAATTGAATTGGGTATCTAAAATCCAATTGATAATGTTAGTGCGGGCAAGGTCTGGTGCGACCCTGGGTGACTTTGACGGTGTAGAACCCCCTGTTTGTGGTCTCTCAGACCAAGGCGGCTCTGCAAGGGGTTTTTCGCTTAAAAAAAAAAAAGGTAAATTTATCTATTATTGCTTAGAGAAAGAGTTGGAGTAAAAGACACTTAACACATGATGAATTTAAAGTTAATTACCTGATTCCCAGGCCCCTTGTTATCAGTTACTTGTAAACTACTAGAATTGTTCAAGCACTTATTTTAGCATATATGCATGATACATAAAAACATTAAGTGAGAACCTTGGAGAAGTATACTTTCTTTGCAAGAGAGGATTTTGAATCCTAGTTGTCAAGTGATTTTTGTAACTGGATAAAATCACACCTCAAAAATGTCTTAACGCTTTCATTGCCTTTGAGGTATTCATTATTTTTCAATAAGTAACAACCAAATTTCAAAATAAAATACTCACACAATGCAAATCATTCATGATGCCCTACATGATGTGCAGTTTATGTGAGCTTCCATGTACTCATGGATCGAATCATCAGTTCTCACTTACCTTTCTCCATCAACCTTCTTCTATCCATCGATAAATATACCTGGTCTTGTATACACAACAACCATCAACAATATCATATTATAAATAAACAAGGTAAATATAATCCATCAATTCATTTGCTATCAAAGGTCATGTGAGGAAGGTCGTTACATCTTCCCCCCTAGAAACAAATACAATCCCTGTGTTTAATGCATGGTTAAACAAATCAGAATATATATTCATTCACATATCCATTAGTATATATACCCATTCACATTCATACACCATTTAATCATATCCATACATAAATCATTCAATAATTTAAACTTATTTACATAATCCATTCCACATAGTGTTTTATTTTGCATTCAATCATATGTCTGTATACAAACCAAAGCACACACAAAAACAACTCTAATCAGTAGTCCAGATATACGTCCATACATATGTACATATATAACTATAAATCCACTTAAAATTTTTAAAATGTTTAAGTTCACTCAAAAAAAAAAGGAAACTATTTCTATATATTTGCTACATTCTTCCATGTGGAATTTTTGCTTGAGTAGTGGTCCCATTAGACCTGACATTGGTCAATATTTCTTCTCCTCAAACTCTTGGTCCTAAAACCAAGTACTAATTAACTTGACATTATGGATTTTTTATAAGCTTGGTGACAAAGCAAGTTTGTAGGCAATAAAACTTATTTTACCTATAATTTTGAATGGACCCACATATCTAGGGTAAAATTTTGAAGATTTAATGGAATTCATAGTAAGATTCACCCTTAAGAAGACTCTATCACCTATAAAGTATTCCTTTGATGTTATTTGGAGGTCTGCATAGCTCTTTTGATGATCTACGACCTCCTTCAAATTTTGCTGAATTCTTTTCAATTGTTCTTACATTTATTTTACAATATCCGACCTGATCACTACCCGATCATCCAAATTATCCCATGACAAGGGAGTCTTGCATCTTCTGTACAAGGCTTTAAATGGTACCATACCTAGTGATGCATGATAACTATTATAGTATGTAAATTTGACTAGGTACAGATAATATTTCCATTTTATATGTTAATCCATATAATACATTCTCAACATATCTTCTAAGACCTAATTCATCCTCTCAATCCATCCATTTGTCTCAAGGTAATAGACTAAAATGATATTAAATTTGTTACCCAATGCTTCATGCAATGCTTGCCAGAACTCTGATGTAAAACCTGAATCTCTATCAAATATTATAACTTATAGAATCCAAGTAATCTCACTTTCTCTCTAGCAAACTTTCTCGCTATAGCAAGTGCATCATCCTATATATTTCTAGGTATAAAATGTGCAACCTTGGTTAATTTATCTACTACCACCATGATTGCATCATGCCTAAATATTGTCTTAGGCAATTTGACCATAAATTCCATCGACACCACCTAGCATGTTTGCATAAGAATGTTGTGTGGGTACAAACGACTTGCCAGGTGCAAATGTTCTACATTAACTTTCTAACATGTCAAGCACCTAATCACATAATCATTAACATATTTTTTCATTCTTGGAAAATAATAGGCCTTCCTCAGGCTCTCATGCATTTTCACTCCACAATGATGTGTATAATAAGGAGTATTATGTGCCTCCTTAAGGATTGTTTGTCTCAATCCACCCCAATTTGGAACAAATAATATACTCTTATAAAATAACAAGTCATATTTGTGTATAAAACCTATATCTTTTCTAGGTTTTTACTCATTTTGAGCTTGATATTTTTGACAAAATTCATCATTCTATTGCTTTCTTTAACCTAATCTATCAGGTCATAATGATATTTTTCCATTGCAGCAATACACCCTCTCCTACTCAAGGCATCAACTATCTTATTATCCTTACCCTTGAGGTATTTAATATTGAAATCATACTTTACCAAAAACTCCATCGACCAACACTATTTGGAATTCAATAAGGGTTGAGTAAAAATGTACCTTAAACTCTGGTGTCTTGAGTTTAAAAGGTTTACCCAAGTAAATAGTGCCTCCAAATTTTAAGAGCATGCACAACATCTGCCAACTCCAATTCATGAGTGGCATAGTTCACCCCATGTATCTTAAGTTTCCTTGATTCGAAGGTAATGATAGCATCTTCTTGGGTAAGAACTCCTAATACTTCAATAGATGCATCCATGCATACTGTAAACTTCTTGGAAGGATTAGAGAACTATAGAATTGGTGTGGTCATCAATCTCTTTTTTAGAGTTCGAAAGGTTACCGCACGATGTTCTATCCATGTAAAAGCCTTTCCTTTTATTTGAAGGTTTGTGATAGGTTGAGCTATCATCAAGAAACCTTTGACAACCCATATTTCATAGCCTATCAATCCCATAAAATTACACACCTTAGTAATATTTGTGGGTGCAGACCAATCTATAATTGCTTTGATTTTCTTGGGATAGACAAAAATCACCTAAGCAGAGACTATCTCTCAAATACTATACCTGAGGAATGTAAAATTCACATTTTGATAGTTTTCCATGTAGGTGATTCCTCCTAAGGATCTTAAGTATAGTCCTCATATGTTGATCGTGCTTCTCCTTGTTTTAGGAATAAATCAATACGTCATCAAGGAACATAAGCACAAAATAGTCTAGATGCTCTCTAAAAATGATATTCATGAGATTGATAAATGTGGTAAGGGTGAGTCAACCCAAAAGGTAGGACTGTAAACTCATAATATTTTTACCTTGTAAAAGTTGTTTTATGTGTGTTTTCTTCTCAAATCCTTAATTGATGGTAACCCGATCTAAGGTCAATTTTTGAGAAGATGGTAGCTCCTTTCAAATAATAAAAAATATCATCTTTGCTAGGTAAAGAGTACCTAATATTTATGGTAACCTTATTTAGCATCTGATAGTCTATGCAAAATATTAAGGATCCATATTTCTTTTTTTACAAACAAAACATGAGAACCTTACGACAACACACTAGGCTTGATAAGCCATTTCTCTAACAAGTACTGAAGTTATATCTTGAGTTCTTGTAACTTTATTGAAAATTCAAATTCTCTTTGGGAAGGTAGACCTGGTAGGTCCTCCGAAAGCACATCCATAAATTCACCCAAAATAATATGCTTTTGGAAGAGGTTATATTTAGCTTCAGTTTCTTCCTTCTTGTTCATATTAACAACATAGGTCATTCCTCTCTTCCTTAGTACCTTCTTCACTTGCATTGCTAACAATATATGTGGTTTAACAAAACTACAATCACAATGAATCCTAATCCTCTGATTAGATTCATTCGTAAAATCCAATCATCTATCTTCAAAATTTAGGAAAGCTTTATGGCTTTTTGCTCTGTTATTTGTCCCACTTCACAAATCTGACACTCTTACACTTCCTAAGCTCTTTTTTATATATTTTAGATAGGTAGTTAAAATAAACCTTTTTGGCTACTTGGTTGGCTTCTTCTTATCAAGACAATTCAAAAGCGTTAGGATGATCTTCAGGTTTTAGCATATTCACCACCATCCTAATCTTGGGATGCAGCCCTAGTATAAAGTTATGCACCTTCATGCCCTCCTTAATCTCATAGTTAGGCACATATTTTAATATTTGGATACATTTTTGATGATATGCTTGGACTATCATTGACTCTTGCTGCAATTAGTAAATTCTTCAAATTTCTCCACACAATATTGCCTAGTTAGGAATCTATTCCTAAATTCCTTAACAAAGTCTTTCTATTTGAGATCTGCAACTTCAATACCTTGCCATTTCTTAAAATTCTTCCACCAATATAGGGCTACTTCTACCATATTCATGACAACCAAAGCAGTTTTATATTTTGATGACAAAAGCATCAAGGAAAAGTATGACTCTAGTTCATTCAACCAATTCTCTGCTACATCTCCATCATATTTTCTATTAAATTTGGAAATCACAACCTTCTTTAAGTCCTTGGCCAACTCTACACTCACTCCAACCCTACCAGTTCCTGCAAGCACATTGGGTACTTTCTCTGCTCTACTTATATGTTTTCTACCCTTGGTTAAGTCCTCTATTACTTTTTGTTGTTGGACTATTAACTCTTGTTGTTGGGCCATGTGAGCTTTTTGTTGAACCATTTCCTCTTTTACCTGCTCCATATGAGTATGCAATAGTCAAACTAATTTTGTTAAATTTTCTTCCTCCCAAATAAACTCATTTGGTGGATGCTCATTTAACTATTTCATTCTTATTTTCCTTTGAGGACCTTCTTTTCTTGCTCCTATTTGTGGTCCCATTGGAGGTCTTATAGTGGTTTCTTCCTACCTAGCTCCCATGGTATTCCTCAAAGATCCACCTCGCAACATTGTGCCTTTAGACCTGTGGCAAAGGAAGTGAATTATTTGATCTGGATTTGATATAAAAGAAAAAACATTACTTAGATTCCTACAAATTAAGGATATCTTCTGCTCCGATACCACATGTAACAACCCAAGTCTACTCACCTGGTTGTAACACATAAAACACATCAAGCAATTTTGAAGTTAATTTTATTTATTATTTAAGTTCATCATTTTTCCTAGGTAGAGGTTTCATGTTCATAATAATTAATGTTCACCCAATGATTCAATAATGTAAAGTTCAATTAGTACAAGGTATATAAACCAATTTTGAGAATTTGAACTACTATAGACAGTCATCCAAGTGGATGAGATTGGCTAAATACTATAAAGATATAATTTGTGAATCCGACCTTCTCATTAACTTCCAATTGTTTTGGCATGAGTGTCAAACCAAGTTTAGAATTTTTCTCTAAGGCCCATAACACCTAGAGGGTGGACGCATACTATCCCCATCCTTTAGCATAATGAACCTTGACTTAACTGATCAACATGTTCAAAAATTTATATGCAAGGGGTTAGCATACATATACCTTATGTTTAGCTAATTTTCATCTTTCCTAGAGTTAGAAAAAGCCATGTCATTACCCTAACCTTGGTCTTGATCCACTTGTCCACTATGAATCACGTTCGTTTGTTCCATACCAAACATCGTGGTAGAACTAGTTTATTTATCATACTAGCTCTCTATTAGTAAAATGGTATAGGGACTTATCACTTGTACTCCTGGGAAACAATCTAGATGAAGCATCCCATACCACTCCTCATTACAAGTTTTGATAGGGTCACTTTATCCAACTTCATTCTTATTAGAAAACAATCATTCTACAGTTGCATTGAATGCTTACCCACATCTCAACGACATTGGGTATTTCAAGCCATTCATCTTCTTTGGAAGTAATTATCATTCATCTCTCTTGATGAAAAAGAATAAAGCTTTAGGATCACTTCTAACAAATAAAAGGATTTTCTATGAAGGGTCAATTCTAAAGTTTTGCTTCTCTTAGGATTTTTTAAAATTAGTATCTTATTTTGTTTAAAGGCATAATTCCCTATTGACAATGTAAGGTTTCCTTCTAAACAAAATTAAAGATACAAAATAAATAAGGAAATCCAATACCAGTTTCATACAAGCTTATACTACAACATTTACATTCATAACTAGGCATCCCCTAATTACTCTAACAAAACCATTGTTTACACTTATGTGTATTAATGGATATAAAGGGTTTTAATTTCTTAAACCCCCAACACATGCCTAATTTGACTAAAGTAATTGATTAGTTGAAACACTAAATGTAGATAATTATGAACCTCCCCCTTTCATCCGGGTTGCTTATTTTTTATATCCATAACGTTCATACATAGAAAAGTATAGTTTCCTCAAAACATTTCATTTCCCAAAATGGAATCAAAATAGGGAATGCAACACAAAATATTTTCTTTTTAAAACTTACATGAGATTTTCTATTGGTTATACGCCTTAACTCCCATTTTCATTTTCCAAAAGAAACTAGCTTCTAAGTTAACATTTAGTTCATCATCTTCGGTTTTACCCATTCTAACATTGCTACATTTATACTAAGTTTCAATAATATTCACAAGGGTATTATCACGCTATAACTTAGCATACATAAAACAAGCATCCCTTGATTCATTAATGATTTAAGTTATTCTACATTTGCTATGCCGAATCTGAGTCCATACCACATTAATCCATCTACCTCCATTACTTAAATATTTACACATTCACAATAGTGGTTATGCTTTCCATTTATGTTGTGGTTTGACTTAGTTTCAACCTTTGACAATTCTAGTGAAAGGCTATATTATTACTTTCCACTTCATAATAAAATTTATTGGATATAGGTTTTACCTTAATCTAACTAAATTAAAATGAGTTTCATAATAGTGACATGCTATGCATTCTACCCCGCGAACAAAACTGTTATGAGCCACATACTAAGCAATCTAAAACTTTCATTTTTGCTTAACTTATGTTACGTGACAACAAGGTCATAGAGCTCATTCTACCCATCACAACAATATGAAAACTAAAAATGTTTTACTCTCATTTTCATTTTAAACATGAGGTTCTATAATATGTCTAGAATTCCCAATTAAAGGACATTATATACACAAGACTCTTATTTTCCAGCTTGAATGTCCGAGAATTGTTTAATTTTTATTTTACTTTCTCTTAATTAATTAATTCAACCCTTCCAGTTTTCTCATATTGTTGGGTTGAATTTTTAAATTTACACTTTAAAAGAAATATTTTTACCCTAATTTCCTTAATAGATGTTTCCAAGGTTTGCTACCTCACATGGTTAATACTATCTATTGAGCATCATCATAAATTTTTTTTCTCAACAAACTGAAAGAAACCATTTAACGTATATGCAATTAGTGAATATTCTAATTCAATAGTATGTAATTTTGAAATGGAACTAATACAATATTCCTTCAACAAATTCAAACTATAGTTACAACTTCAATTTTGCAGGGTCTAAAGGAATTCCTCCGAGCTTTCCTTCCATAAAATAAATGTTGACAATTATTTTTGTCATAAAAACCCATAATAAATTGGTAGTTTGTACATTTGGAATCCCATTCTAATTCCAGAGTTCCCTTATACCATTGCATAATCTAATTTGAGAGTTCTTTCTTTAGTTCTGGCAGTAAATGCCTCTTTTTCTATTAATATGTTTCTACTCCAAATTGAGGTGTTGGATGAAGCATATTGCATAAATGGTTTGAATAATTGGAATTGGGGGATCAAAGATAATGTATATGCAACTATTATGCATGTGCACCTTCTCATGCTCCTTTCTATCTAATAGAATTTTCAACAGGTCATTATAACCAATACATGCCCTTAAGCATCTAAGATGAAAGGAAATAAATAATTCTTTTGCACCAGAGAATTCCTCTATCAAATATATATATATATATATATATATATATCATATTTTTTTATTTCAATAAATAGACTATAAGCATTCCTACTAGAACACTTCCATATACAAACAAGAATACAAGTATGATATTCCAACTTTAAATCACACCCACACTTATAGCACTGTAGTATCACCAAGAAAACACAGTAACTAAGGAATATATTCATTTTCAAACTATGTTTCCTTTCTCTATAACTTAAACAACATGTGCAGTAATTAGTTAATACTAATAATTCAACTATAGCATTATGATTTTCATCAAGCAACCACAATAGCAAGAATAACACTATGCATTCATGTACAACAAACCTGAGATAAATTATACATTTACTCAAGTAATCAAAATATTTTACAAACAACAATGAAATTGTAAAACATTCCAACTTGGTGTTTGGAAAAATATCGAAGCTGTGCAAGGTCTAGAAGAGCTTCTGGCCATTAGCACAATTTACAAGAAAAGTGATATAGAACACAATTACAAACAACACCAAAGGTTTCCCCAAATGAAAATTGAATTGTATTACCAGAACATGCTTATAAATAGGTATTACAAAGCTTTCAATCAGGTAAGGTTGTATTAAATGGTGATGGCAACCAACTTATTTTTTACAACTAATAAATAGTAATACACTAATCTCTATCATTCCTCCCCACTGAGAAAACATTGATCCCCAATATGTACAAGTGTGGAAGAGAAAGATAGGTAACTAAAGAGTGTCGGGTACAACTGATAATGTACTTCTATTGCAAAACAAGAAGACCAAAATGATAAATTTGAAAAGGTCTTCAAAAAATCAAGAAAATGACACTAGCACTACATCAGGCTTGAAAAACGCTCTTCAATGACTGTACACACTCTTATATCGACAGACAGCTGGATGGGTCCCTCGATTTGATAGAAGAAAGCAGAAACTGATGTGTTGAAGAAGGTGTAGCAAAATATTCCTCGAACCACATGCACAAAAGGTGCCAAGCTAGAAATTAAATTTTTGGTTTTAATTGTAGGCCACACGCATTAATGAAAGGTGTGCATTAATGTAGGGTAACAATTTAATGCGCATTAATGAAGGGTAACATACATTAATGAAAGATGACATGGATATGCACATTAATGAATGGTAATGGATATTAATGAAAGATGACATGGATATGCACATTAATGAATGGTAATGGATATTAATGAAAGATGACATGGATTAAATGAATGCGGTATGGATTAAAAAATTAAATGATGGTTATTGATTAAATTAAATTAAATAAAAAAATAATTTAATTTAATTAAGGGTTATTGAATGAAAACGACCATGGAAATGCATTTAATGAAAATGGTGTTTAATTGTGTTGTGCATTAATGAAGGGAAACAGTGCATTAATGCCCTTCATTAATGATGTGCATTAATGAAATAAATTGTACATTTAAAAATGCCATCATTAATGAAATAAATTGCGCATTTAAAAATGCCATCATTAATGAAATAAATTATGAATTTAAAAAATGCCATCATTAATGAAATAAATTTATGCATTTAAAAATACCATCATTAATGAAATAAATTATGTATTAAAAAATGTGTGGCAACTATAATGGCTAGCAGGGTTGTAAGTCATAGAAAATCTAGAGATTGGCCAGAATGTGCAGTAAAACCCTAGAAATATGCAAAAAACTTCAGATCGGGTGTTGGAAGAGTTACTAGTTGTAGTGGATGTGATGAAAACTACGGTGAGCTCGATGTACCATGGTAAATGGGTAGAACACACGACGAAGGCCACGGGTAAGGTTGATTAGCAAGAAAATAGTGCGAGGATCATGTGGAGATGGAAAGAAAATTGTGGATCAACTAGGAAATGTTGGATGATGGAGTAAAGAATTAAGCAAGGCAAGAAGCAGTAGATAAAGAGAGGAGTATTTTCCAAGGAAGAACATGATAGTAGAGACACCATAGAACCTATCGAGCGATGGTGGCAACATAACAATGCTAAAAAACATGAGATAAAAACTCCAAAGCCATAGAGAGGTCAAGCGCAAAATAGACGAATCATGGTTAGATGTGAGAAAGAGCAGCCATGATCTACAGTTGCGATGGGAACTACATGAACATGTGAGGTAGCAGTGGTTGCTAGTGGTAAGAAGCAACGAAGAGCTCCAAAAATTGATGAGATTCATCAAAAATTTATGTGATTGTGACTTAGAACAGAAAACCAACATCTGAGAGAAGAACCATCAATCGAGAAAATTGTAGCGAAGAAGCTATGGACGAGATGGTAGGCCATGAGTTACAACAAGTACAGGAACAACGGTAGAGTGAGCAGCTTGTTCTTCAATTGTAACATCTTCAAGTGATCTTAGATCTGTAATGTCCTGATTTACCTAATCTACAACAGAAAAAATATCAACACCATTAGCAAAATCATCTAATGGAAATATGATGGGTGTTTTAACCATAAATCCTGGTTTGATTCTAGGTGTTGCTTTAGAATATTCAGTATCTAGAATAATTTATGGATTAGGTTCTTCGATGAGAACTTCGTTAGCAACAACAACCATTTCAGCTTGGATCTGCTAAAATTCAGCAAGCATAGCCACAAGGATTTGTTGAAGTTTCAGAGAGAGGTCGATAAGTCTATCAGAGACCTCATCAAGCTTCAAATTGAGCATAGCATCACAATGGTAATGAATGGTAATGAATGAAACCACCAAACCAAGATCCATGGGAGTTTTTTTCATTCCTCTTTTGAACTCTAGCCTAGAGGAAGAGGATACTTGCCTACCTAGTGCTCGACTCTGATACCAATGATATAGAACACAATTACAAACAAACACCAAAGTTTTGTATGAATGAAAACTAAATTGTATTACCAAAACATGCATATAAATAGATATTACAAAGCTTTCAATCAGATCAGGTTGTATTAAATTCTAATGACAACCAACTCATCCGTTACAAGTAACAAATGGTAATACACTAATCCCTATAAAAAAGATACAACAATCTCTTCTATTATTTCTTCCATGAACTCCTATATCTCAGGTTCCCAAGAAACGCAGAACATCCATGTGCCGAATGACCAAGATAACAAAAATTAAAATCACACTCTCTTTTTCATGCACAACCAAAACCCCGCATGCAAGAAAATAATTATGACACCCTCTACCCACATTCCCTTTATTTTCACTCAAGGAGTTCTGGAGGAGGTTCATTAACAATTATGACACTTTACACACGGTTGCAACTCGCTTGACTTGAAATTATATCAGGAAACTATCAATTCATAAAATAAAATAAGAATTATATATATATGTATATATATTAAGTTTATCATTCTTTTATTTAAACTTCCATTTAAAAATTCTTATATCATTTGTAGTCTTAAAAACAAAAAATAAACAATTTTATAATCCACCACACTAATATTTTACCTCCAAATATACTTCTTACTAGAATCTTGAGGCCTTCATTTACCATAATAAGTTGGCTCCCATGTCTTAACACTTTCACTGCCTTGGAGTTATTCATTATTTTTCAATAAACATCAACCAAAGTTCAAAATAAAACACTCACACAATGTAAATCATTCATGATGCCCTATATGATATGTAGCTTATGTGAGCTTCCATGTACTCACGGACCAAATCATCACTTCCCACTTATCTTTCTCCATTGATCTTCTTCTATCCATCGAGGAATATACCTAGTCCTGCATACACAACAACCATCAACAATACCATATTCTAAAGGAAAAAGGTAAATATAGTCCATCAATTCATTTGCTATCAAATATCATCCAAGGAAGATCGTTACATCTTCCCCCACTAGAAACAAATACAATCCTTATGTTTAATGCATGGTTACAAAAATTACAATATATATATTCATTCACATAACCATTAGTATATATACCCATTCACATTCATACACCATTTAATCATGTCCATACATGAATCATTCAATAATTCAAAATTATTTACATAATCCATTCCGCATAGTGTTTCATTTTGCATTCAATAATATGTCAATATACAAACCAAAACACACACAAAACTCTAAACTCTACTCAGTAGTCCAGATATACATCCACACATATGTACATACATAACCAAAAATCCAATTAAAAGTTTTTAATTCAAGTTCACTCAAGCAAAAAAGGAAACTACTTCTATATACTCGCCATAGTATCTCATGTGGTATTTTTGTTTGAGTAGTGGTCCCATTGTACCTGAAATTGATCAATATTTCTTCTCCTCAAGCTCTTGGTCCTAAAACTAAGTACTAATTAACTTGACATTATGAACTTTTGATAAGCTTGGTGATAGAGCAATTTTTTAGGTAATACGACTTATTTTACCTGTAATTTCAAATGGACCCACATATCTAGGGTCAATTTTGGAATATTTAATGGAATTCTTAGTAGGATTTAACCTTAATAAGACTCTATCACCTATAAATATTCCCTTGATGTTATTTTAAGGTATGTGTAGCTCTTTTGGTGATTTGTGACCTCCTTTAGATTTTGCTAAAGTCTTTTTAATTGTTCTTCCATCTCTTTTACATTATACAACCGGATCACTACCCTATCATCTGAATTATCCCACGATAAGGGAGTCCTACATATTCTTCCGTATAGGGCTTCAAATGGTGCCATACCTAATGATGCATGATAACTGTTATTGTATACAAATTCAACTAGGTATAAATACTCTTTCCATTTCATATGTTGATCCATATAATACATTCTTAGCATATCTTTAAGACCTAATTCACTCTCTCAATATATCCATATATCTTAGGGTAATAGGCTAAACTAATATTAAACTTGGTACCCAATGCTTCATGCAATGCTTGTTAGAACTCCAATGTAAAACGTGAATCTCTATCGAAGATTTTTAACTTTTGGAATCCATGTAATCTCACTATCTCTCTAGCAAAATTTCTCATTATAGTAGGTGCATCATCCTATATATTCCTAGGTATGAAATGTGCAACCTTGGTTAATATATCTACTACTACCATGATTGCATCATGTCTAAATCTTATCTTAGGCAATATGACCACAAATTCCATCGATACCACCTACCATTTCTATGTAGGAATGTCATGTAGGTACAAATGGCCTGCTAGGTGCAAATGTTCTACTTTAACTTTCTGATATGCCAAGAACCTATCCACACAATCATTAACATATTTTTTCATTCCTAGAAAATAATAGGCCTTCCTAAAGCTCTCATGCATTTTCACTCCACCTAGATGTGCAAAATAAGAAGTATTATGTGCCTCCTTAAGGATTTTTTCTACCAATCCACCCCAATTTGGAACAACCAATCTACTCTTACAAAACAACAAATCATATCTGTGTATAAAACGTATATCTTTTCTAGGTTCTTGCTTAATTTTATATTGATATTTTCAACAAATTTTATCATTCTATTGATTTTCTTTAACCTTATCTACTAGTTCATAAATAATTTTTTTCCATTTCAGCAGTATAACCTCTCCTACTCAAGGCATAAACTATCTTATTCTCCTTACCATTGAGGTATTCAATACTGAAATCATACTCTACCATAAACTCCATCCAACGACGCTATCCGACATTCAACCAGGGTTGACTAAAAAATGTAACTTAAAATCTAGTTATCTATCAAGAGTTCAAAAGGTTTGCCCAAGAAAATAGTACCTCCAAATCTTAAGAGCATGCATAACGACTTCCAACTCCAAGTCATGAGTGACATAGTTCACCTCATGTCTCTTAAGTTTCATCGATTCAAAGATAATGACCACATATTCTTGGGTAAGAACTCCTCCTAATCCTTAAATAGATGCATCCATGCATACTGTAAACTTCTTAGAAGGATCAGGTAACTATAGAATTGGTACGATCATCAATCTCTCTTTTAAAGTTTGAAAGGCTTCCTCACATTGTTCTATCCAATTAAAAGGCTTTCCTTTTCTTTGTAGGTTTGTGATAGGTTGATATATCTTCAAGAAACCTCTTATAACCCATCTATCATAGCCTACCAATCCCATAAAACTATGCATCTCAGTAACATTTGTGGGTGCAGGCCAGTCTATAATTGTTTTGATTTTCTTGGGATCAACAATAATCCCCTTAGTAGAGACTATGTGTCCCAAATTTTGTACCTGAGGAGTGTAAAATTTATATTTTGATAATTTCCCATATAGGTGATTCCTCCTATATTTTGATCATGATTCTTCTTGTTTCAGGAATAAATCAATATGTCATCAAGGAACATGAGCACAAAACAATCTAGATGCTCTCTAAAAATGGTATTCATGAGATTCATGAATGCGGTAGGAGCGTTAGTCAACCCAAAAGGTAGAACTATAAACTCATAATGTTCGTACATTTTTCTAAAAGTTGTTTTATTTGTGTCTTCTTCTCGAATCCTTAGTTTATGGTAACCTGATCTAAGGTCAATTTTTGAGAAGATGGTAACTCCTTTAAGTTGATAAAAAATATCATCTATCCTAGGTAAAGAGTACCTAATCTTTATGGTAACCTAATTTAGCATCTTATAGTCTAAGCACAATCTTAAGGATCCATATTTATTTTTTTACAAACAAAACAGGAGCACCTTATGATGACACATTGGGCTTGATAAGCCTTTTCTCTAATAAGTCCTGAAGTTACGTCTTGAGTTCATGTAACTTTATTGAAAAGTCAAATAATATTTGAGTGACATAGTTCACCTCATGTCTCTTAAGTTTCCTCGATTCAAATATAATGACTGCATATTATTGGGTAGGAACTCCTCCTAATCCTTAAATAGATGCATCCATGCATATTGTAAAATTCTTGGAAGGATCAGGTAACTATAGAATTGGTATGATCATCAATCTCTCTTTTAAAGTTTGAAAGGCTTCCTCACGTTTTTCTATCCACTTAAAAGGATTTCCTTTTCTTTGTAGGTTTGTGATAGGTTGATATATCTTCAAGAAACCTTTTATAACCCATCTATCATAGCCTACAAATCCCATAAAACTATGCACCTCAGTAACATTTGTGGGTGCAGGCCAGTCTATAATTGCTTTGATTTTCTTGGGATCAACAATAATCCCCTTAGTAGAGACTATGTGTCCCATATTTTGTACCCGAGGAGTGTAAAATTCATATTTTGATAATTTCCCATATAGGTGATTCCTCCTATATTTTGATCATGATTTTTCTTGTTTCGGGAATAAATCAATATGTCATCAAGGAACATGAGCACAAAACAATCTAGAGGCTCTCTAAAAAATGGTATTCATGAGATTCATGAATGCGGTAGGGGCATTAGTCAACCCAAAAGGTAGAACTGTAAACTCATAATGTTCGTACATTTTTATAAAAGTCGTTTTATTTGTGTCTTCTTCTCGAATACTTAGTTTATGGTAACCCGATCTATGGTCAATTTTTGAGAAGATGGTAGCTCCTTTAAGCTGATCAAAAATATCATCTATCCTAGGTAAAGAGTACCTAATATTTATGGTAACCTTATTTAGCATCTTATAGTCTATGCACAATCTTAAGGATCCATATTTATTTTTTTACAAACAAAACAGGAGCACCTTACGATGACACACTGGGCTTGATAAGCCTTTTCTCTAATAAGTCCCGAAGTTACGTCTTGAGTTCATGTAACTTTACTGAAAATTCAAATAATCTTTGGGGAGGTAGACCTGGTAGGTCCTCCAAAAGCGCATCCCTAAATTCACCCAAAATATGATTCTTTTGGAAGAGGTCAAATTTAGCTTTAGTTTCTTTCTTCTTGTTTATCTTAATAATATAGATAATTCCCCTCTTCCTTATTGCCTTCTTCACTTGAATTGCTGACAAAAGATGTGGTTTAATAGAACTATGGTCACAATGAATTCTAACCCAATGATTAGATTCATTCATAAACTTCGATCATATATCTTCAAAATTTAGGAAATATTTATGGCTTTTTGCTCTGTTCTTTGTCCCACTTCATAAATCCAATGCTCTTGGACTTACTAAGTTCATATTTATATTTTTTAGATAGGTAATTAAAATAAACCTTTTTGGCTTCTTGTCAAGCCAAATCAAAAGCTTTAGGATGGTCTTCAGGTTTTAGCATATTCACCATCATCCTAATATTGGAATGTAGTCCTAGTATAAATTTATGCACCTCCATGCCATCCTTACTCTCATAGTTAGGCACATATTTTAATAGATAGATAAATTTTTGATGATAGGCTTGGACTGTCATTGATTCTTGTTGTAGTTAGTAAATTTCCCAAATTTCTCCACATAATATTTCTTAGTTAGAAATTTGTTTCTAAATTGCTTAACAAAGTCTTTCCATTTGAGATTTGCAACTTCAATACCTTACCCTTTCTTAAAATTCTTCCACCAATCTAGGGCTGCTTCTACCATATTCATGACAACCAAAGTAATATTAGATTCTGACAATAAGAGCATCAAGGAAACGTATGACTCTAGTTCATTCAACCAATTCTCTGCTACATCTCCATCATATTTTCCATTAAATTTAGAAATCACAACCTTCTTTAAGTCCTTGGCCAACTCTACACTCACTCTGGCCCTACCAGTTCCTGCAAGCACATTAATTACTTCCTCTACTCTACCTATAGATTTTCTACCGTTGGTTAAGTCCTCTATTACTTTTTATTGTTGGACTATTAACTCTTGTTGTTGGGCCATGTGAGTTTTCTATTGAACCATTTCCTCTTTTTGTTGCTCCATATGAGTTTGCAACAATTGTACTACTTTTGCTAAATTTCCTTCCTCCCTACTAAACTCATTTGGTGGATGCTCATTTAACTATTTCATTCTTCTTTCCCTTTGAGGACCTTTTTTCTTGCTCCTATTCGTGGTCACCTTGGAGGTTTTATAGTGGTTTCTTCCTACCCATATCCCATGGGATTCCTTGAAGATCCACCTTGCAACATTGTGCCTTTAGAACGATGGCAAAGGAAGTTAATTATTTGATTTGGTTTTGATATAAAAGAAAAAATATTACTTAGAGTCCTACAACTTAGGGATATATTCTGCTCCGATACCACATGTAACAACCCAAGTCTATTCACCTAGTTGCACCACATAAAACACACCAACTAATTTTCAAGGTTATTTTTTTATTATTTAAGTTCATCATTTTCCTAGGTAGAGGTTTCACGTTCATAATAATTAAGGTTCACCCAATGATTCAATAATGTAAAGTTCAATTAGTACAAGACATATCAACCACTTTTGGAAATTTGAACTACTATAGATAGTCATCCAAATGGATGAGATTGGCTAAATACTGTAAAGATACCATTTTTTGGATTTGACTCCACTTATTCTAGCATGAGTATCGAACCACGACTAGGTTATCCTCTAGGGACCATAACACCTAGAGGATGGATGCATACTCTCCCCATCCTTTAGCATAATGAACCTCGACTTAACTGATCAATATGTTCAAAATTTTTTATGTAAGGGGTTAGCGTACATATGCCTAGTGTCTAGCTGATTGTCCTATTTCCCAGAGTTAGCTAAAGCCATGTCATTACCCTAACCTTGGTCTTGATTCACTTGTCCACTATGACTCACATTTGTTTGTCCCATACCAAACATTGTGGTAAAAATAGTTTATTTATCATACTAGCTCTCTATTAGTTAAATGGTATGGGGACTTATCACTTGTACTCTTGGGAAAAAACCTAGAGGAAGCGTCCCATACCACCCCTTGTTACAATTTTTGATAGGGTCACTTGTCCAACCTCATTCTTGTCAAAAAATGATCATTCTCGAGTCACGTTACATGCTTACCCGCATCTCAACAACATTGGTTATTTCAAGCCATTCATCTTCCTTGATAGTAATTTTCATTCATCCCTCTTAATGAAAAAGAATAAAGCTTTAGGGTCACTTCTAACAAATATAAGGGTTTTTTAAGAAGTGGCAAGTTCAAGATTTTTCTTCTCTTATAATGTTTTAAAAGTAGTATCTTATTTTATTTAAAGGTATAATTCCCTATTGAGAATGTAAGGTTTCCTACTAAACAAAATTAAAGATACAAAAAAACTAAGGAAAGCCAATACCAATTTCATACGAGCTTATACTACATCATTTACATTCATAACTAGGCAACCCCTAATTAATGGATAAAGGTTTTTAATTACTTAAACCCCCAACACATTCCTAATTCAAATAAAGTAATTGATTAGTTGAAATACTAAATGTAAATAATTAGGAACCTCCCTATTTCACCCAAGTTTGTTATTTTTTATATCCATAACGTTCATACATAGAAAAGTATAGTTTCCCCAAAGTATTTCATTTCCCAACATGGAATCAAAACAAGCAACACAACAAAAATATTATCTTTTTAAAACTTACATGGATTTTTTTTGTCAGACGCCTTAACTCCTATTTTAATTTTCCAAAAGAAGCTAGTTCCTAAGTTAGCATTTAGTTCATCATCTTTGGTTTTACCCATTTAAAATTTGCTACAGTTATACTAAGTTTCAATAATATCCACAAGGTAATTATGACGATATAACTTAGCATACATAAAACAAGAACCCCTTGATTCATTAATGATTTAAGTTATTCTACATTTGCTATGCTGAATCTGAGTTCATACCACATTAATCCATCTACCTCCATTACTTAAATATTTATACATTCACAACAGTGGTTACGCTTTCCATTTATGTTGTGGTTTAACTTAGTTTCAACCTTTGACAATTCTAATGAAAATCTATATTATTACTTTCCACTTCATAATAAAATTTATTGGATATAGGTTTTACCTTACTCTAACTAAATTAAAATAATTTTCACAATAGTGACATGCTATGCATTCTTCCCAACAAAAATTACCGTTATGAGCCACATACTAAGTAATCTAAATATTTCATTTTTGCTTAATTTATGTTACACGATAAAAAATTCATAGAGCATAGGAAAGCTAAAAATATTATACTTTCATATTTCATTTCAAACATGAGGTTCTATAATATTTTTGGAATTCCCAATTAAAGGACATTATATACACAAGACTCTTATTTTTGAGCTTGAATGTCGCGGTATTGTTTAATTTTTATTTTACTTTCTCTAAATCAATTAATTCAACCCTTCTGGTTTTCTCATATTATTGGGTTGAATGTTTAAATGTACACTTTAAAAGAAATATTTTTACCCTAATTTCCTGAACATGTGTTCCCAAGGTTTGATACCTCATATGGTTAATACTATATATTGAGCATCATCGTAACTTTGTTTTTCTCAACAAACTGAAAGAAACCATTTAACATATATGCAATTAATGAATATTCTAATTCAATAGTATGGAAATTCTAAATGGAACTAATTCAATATTCCTTCAACAAATTCAAACTATAGTTACAACTTCAATTTTGCATGGTTTAAAGGAATTCCTCCTAGCTTCCCTTCCATAAAACAAACATTGATAATTATTTCTATCATAAAAACCCATAATAAATTGGTAGTTTGTACATTTGGAATCCCATTCCAATTCCAAAGTTCCCTTATACCATTGCATAATCTGATTTGAGAGTGCTTTCTTTAGTTTCAGCATTAAACGTCTCTTTTTCTGTTAATATATTTCTACTCCAAATTGTAGGTTTTGGATGGAGCAGATTGTAGAAATGGTTTGAATCATTAGCATTGAAGGATTGGATACAGTCCTTATGTAAATGTATACGCAACTATTATGCATGTGCACCTTCTCATGCTCCTTTCTATCTAATAGCATTTTCAACAAGCCATTCTACCCAGTATATCCCGCTAACTATCTAAGATGAAAGGAAAGAAACAATTCTTTTGAACTAAAGAATTGCTCTCTCATATATATATCATATTTTTTCTTTCAATAAACAAATTATAAGAATTCCTTCTAGAACAATTTCATATACAAACAGGAATACAAGTATGATATTCTAGATTTAAATCACACGCACCCAGATAACACTGCAGTATCACCAATCAAACACAATAACTAAGAAATATATTCATTTTCAAACCATGTTTCCTTTCTCTATAACGTAAAAAATATGCATAGTAATTAGTTAACACTAATAATTCAATTGTAGAGTTATAATTTTCATTGAAACTACACAACTTCCCTTTCTTTTTCATCAAGCAACCACACCAACAAGAATAACAATATGAATTCATGTACAGAAAACCATATATAAATTATAAATTTACTCAAGAAATCAAAACATTTTACAAACAACCATGAAATTCTAAAACATTATGACTTGGGTTTTGGATGAATATCAAAGCTGTGCGAGCTCTAGAAGAGCTTTCGATCACAATTACAATTTGCAGGAAAAGATACAAAAATATCATCTGTTATTTCTTGCTTGGACTCCTATATCTCAGGTTCCCAAGCAACACAGAACATCCATATGCCAAATGACCAAGATAACCAAAATCAAAATTGCACTCCATTTTTCATTTAGAACTAACACCCCACATGTAAGAAAATAATGATGACACCCTCTACCCACATTCTCTTTATTTTTGCTCAAGGAGTTATTGAGGAGGTTCATTACCAATTATGACACTTTACACTCGGTTGCAACTCATAACGTAACATTATACCAAGCAACTATAAATTTATAAAATAAACAAGAATTATATATATATATATATATATCAAGTTTATAATTCTTTTATTTAATCTTCTATTTAATAATTCTATATCATTTGCAACCTTCAAAACAAAGAGTAAACAATTTTATAATCCAAAACACTAATATTTTACCTCCAAATCTCCTTCTTACTAGCATCTTGAGGCCTTCATTTTCCATAAGAAGTTGGTTCCCTTGTCTTAACACTTTAATTGCGTTGGAGGTATTCATTATTTTTCAACAAACAACTAAAGTTCAAAATAAAACACTCACACAATGCAAATAATTCATGATGCCCTACATGATATGCAGTTTATGTGAGCTTCCATGTACTCATAGGTCAAATCATCACTTCCCACTTACCTTTCTCCATCAACCTTCTTCTATTCATCGAGGAATATACCTGGTCCTGCATACACAACAACCATCAATAGTACCATATTCTAAAGGAAAAAGGTAAATATAATCCATCAATTCATTTGCTATCAATGGTTGTGCAAGGAGGGTTGTTACAAATAGTCTGATAACTATGGCAATGGATTTTTAATATGTTTGGTAAATGCACGGTGATGAATGGTAGAATTAAAAAAGGATTAAAGCAATGGAAGAACATTTTTAAAAGTGAGGCATTATAAACAATTTGGAATACATTGAAATATACAATACTTTGGAATGTATGACTAAAAGGGAATAAACAAATATTTACAAGAAAGGAAAATAATTTAGAGGTAATGAAAAGGAAGATTTATTTAGCCATGAAGGAGTCTAAACCAACCCTATCAACTCACCTAATTCTTAATCTTGAAGTAGAGAGCCTTGATAGATGGAGTCAATTCATCAAATAGAATTTTGATGTTGGGTATAGGAGAAACAAAAGGAAAGAAAAAAATATAAAGTGAAAAGCACTTAAAATGTTGTTGGTTAGATTGAATTTTGATGGAGCATTTAAAAGAAATCTAGGACCAACAAAAGGAGAAAGAATAATTAGAAATCATAGAGGTGAGGTTTTATCACATTACACTTTCAATAGTGGATTTAAGACAAATAATGAAGTTGAAGCTTAAGCAAACTTGGAAGGGTTAAAAATATGTAAAAAAATAAAATGAAACAAAGTATGGATGGAAGACAATCCACTAATAGTAATAAATGCAATTTTGAGGAAAACAAAGCCTCCATTGAACATATAAGAGATCATCGTGGAAATATAAAACCTTGCTATAGAGTTTGAAGAAATTAGGTTTACACATATGTTAAGGAAAGGGAACAAATGTGTAAATAGGCTAGCTAATAGAGGGGTTTTAATAGAGGATCATGAAGTTAAATTCTTTTTTCCATGCTTAGAGGAAGTTGTAAGTTTAGATGAAGCTAACAAATAAATGTTAATTGTCTGAATCAAATAATGAATAAGATTTACTTTAATATTTTCTATTAATAATATTTGTTTTATTTTATAACATTGATGTGTTTTCATATAAACCATTTATTACAATTTATGTGGTTGTGCTTATGCTTCAAAAAGGAAACTAGCAATTCAGATCTAGTAAAGTGGACTATGATAGTGCAATGTTTTAAAAAATTTACTCTACTAAGATGCAATGCATAGACAATAGAGGTGGAGTTTTGGTATTGTGAAAGTTATTGTAGGAAAAATATCAAGAAGAATGATGCTAAACTCTGGAATATTTTTACTCACATAGAAAAGTGAAAAAGATCCAAAAAATGAAAATCAAGAATTCAGACATTTTATGAAAAATGATGTAGGTATCTAGTTATAACAACTCAATTGAGATGAAAATTGAATTTATTTGTAAACTCTCAAGATCTAAAGAAATTATTTATGATTTTTCAAGGGTGGAGAACTCAAGTACAACCCATTTTTCTCCAAAAAAAGAAATACATAATAAAAGTTTTGAATACATCCATTTTTAATTGAAACATTTTTTATTTAGAAAGAGTGTTAATATTTTTCACTAATCTTTTTAAATCTTATTTTTTCTCACCACCCACCTTTGCTCATTTTTGGCACGTATCATGGTAACTTTATACATTTTTTCTTTTGCCTCCTTATTGTTCATTGATTGTGCATGCTTTCACTCTTGTATATGGGGAATGCGACTCAATCATCTTACTTCAGATTCATAAACTATTTAATCTCATCCATATGACTATATAGTTTTTTATATTAGAATGAAAAATCCATATTCATCCCATTCACTAAACTTCTAAACCTATGGTACATGCAATAGTACCTGAAATTACTACTGGAAAAATATATAAAAGATCATTGGGCCATTGTCTAATGGATCTCCATAATAATTATGTCCCATACAAGAGGTAGTAGAGGCCCTTAATACAAGATCATTCAAGTTAGGTTTCTTTGTTATTGGGATAAGTAGACCCTTATGAATCCATCCTTTGAAGGAACTAGACATACCAAAGAAATTTCATTTGACTTGAGCCATTTAAAATAAAGAGGAGCTAAACTCAAACTGATAAAGGGTGTATCGTCAGAATAATAACCAAATGTACCTATACCCTTATTGGTAATTTTCTTATTTCAGATTAAATGCTCAGTACCCAAGTAAGCTTACAAATTCGATCATGATCAACATGCCTTTTGGATCATCTTATTCCTTGTAACCCGTGTTTATCCCCACGAATAGATCTCAAAAGCATACAAGGTATTGACTTGTTACTGATCTGGCCTTTCTCCTTCCTTAGATCCCTTCTTTTACTCCGATAGTTTACCTTATTGAAATGCAAGGGAAATGGATGCATTTTCATACTATGAAAAGCAAAGTATAAGTAATATGTTATTTATTATGGTACACTATTACCCGGATCTCACGGAGCCCTTCCTAATTTGGATTTGATCATAGAAATAACTCTCTTGGAATGGAATATAATAACCTTAAAAAAAAGTCTCTTACCCTTCTAAACTTCCTATTTCTGATGATATAATTGGGCTAGAGAAGTATTTTTACAAGGAAATTTGAGGAATGTATATGCATGGCCTAAGCAATAGTTCAAATCACACTTATATAATCCATCTTCTTGGTCCGAGTTGAGGATAAACTCCAATTTTTTATATTAGATG
Organism: Wollemia nobilis; assembly: GCA_028583015.1. Lineage (NCBI taxonomy): Eukaryota > Viridiplantae > Streptophyta > Pinopsida > Araucariales > Araucariaceae > Wollemia > Wollemia nobilis. The sequence continues at coordinate 4,399,968 of JAQPPZ010016858.1, read as the reverse complement.
AATAATACTATATAATTGATAGGAAAAATCCAAGGAACTTTATAATAGGAGCATGGTTTCTTATTTCCAATATGCTCTAAACCCAATAATGTTGTCATTACTCAACAAAAGGATGGGTTATGAATACTCATTGATACTCATTCAAAATCTATCTTTCCTCTCTATAAAGGACCTGAAATACCCTGCTTACGAATCATTAGAAAGTGCATTGACATAAATACAGCGGTAAGGAGGGGTAATATGAAAGTGTGTAAACTATAAAAATGTGACTCATGCTATCACTTTTGTGTAATAAATCTAGCAAAGGAGATCCATTTTTTGAAATGAGAGAGCAAGAATAGCCTTAGGAACACCAATCACAATCTTGACTACCCAATAACCAATTAAATGGATAAATAATAGCCAATGACACCAAAGGATACCATTGGTATAGCTAAAAATCCTCTATCCAAGTTAATTCACAAGGGTTTTTAAGTCCACCTGTGATATGAACATGGAATACATACAAGGTAATCATTAGAATCATCATACTTGCTCACCATTGATGAACTGGTTGCTCTGCCCTATAAATAAATATCTTATTTTATATGTAAATATTAATACATTAAATGGTATTAGTTCAAATGACTTAAATGTAAATTTTGAAAAAAAAAACCTAACTTTAAATTATATCACATATAGAATGCGAGTGGGTTTAACAATGAAGACTTTGGAATTCTAAAGAGGAGGTCTAAGGTCTGAATCCTTTTGAGGATAGCCTCATATGGCCTATTGCCTCAATGTTAAAATCTACTTTACCTTTATATATATTTATATATATAAATATATATATATATATATATAGGAGAGTTGGTTACATCCACACTATTTTTAGTAAGGAGGATCACTGATCGCTCGGGAATCATATTGTCATCATCAATCTGGGATGCACTTAGAGGATTTAGATCAGACTACTACCTCGTTATTGTTGACCTGATGTGAGGACCACCGATCACTCGGGAATCATATCATTATCATCGATCTGGGGTGCACTCATAGGATTCTAATCAGACTACTACCTTTGAAACATGCATACCCTAAGATTTGAACCTAGGTCTCTTCTTGGTAAGTGCCTGGCCATACAAACAATTACCAATCCATCTAGCCCTTGGGGCAGTAAGATTACATATTAAAATAAATATAATATTTTAAAAAAGATTGTACCTATAAATTTTAAGTTTTAATGTCCTAAAATATTTTAAAAATAAACATATAGTTATTTTTTGCTTATCAAGCGAAGAACTTTAAAATAAATTTATTTATAAATAAAAATAACAACAATGTTAAATAAATAAATGTAAAACTTAAAATAATATATAAAAAACTTTATGAAAGTTTCAACCATATTTTTAATCTTGTTAAATTTTAACGAAAGGTAAAAGTAAAAAAAGGTTAAATAATTTTTATCTTTGTCTTTTAAAATTTGAACCTAAGACTTTTATTTAAAAAACTAAAATTTTTATTATTAAATCGTAAGCATGATATAAAAATTTAAACCTTAAACCTCTATTTAAAATTTCAAAATTTCTAACATTAAACTATATATATGATATAAATATTTTTAAATTTAAAAAATATAATATATTTTTTAAAAATAATCTTGATCTAGCTAGTTTTCTACTCAAGAGGACATGAGGATGGAATGGATAAAAAGGGGTGCAAACCCTAGGTGTGGTCAAGTGTTTTAAGAGGAGGGTTTTTCGTAGCCCACTCATTGGACTCAAGAGGGCATGACGATGGAATGGAGTAAAAGGGGTGCAAACCCTAGGTGCAGTCAAGTGTTACAAGAAAAGGGTTGTTTGCAACCCACTTGCTCTACTCAGGGGGATATGAGGATGGAATCGATCAAAAAGGGTGCAAACCCTAGGAGTTTATTTGCAGTCAACTCACTGTACTTAGGAGGATATTAGTTGCTCTTTAGTTGATAAAGCCTCTTTGGTTAGAAAAAATGTCTCTTAAGGATCTTTGGGTTCACAGGTGGAGCTTTATGATGAACCTCTTCCCTTTATCAAGATTTTGGAAGATGAATTTGGGTTGGATCTAATTTATCATAAATCCCAAACAATTATTTGCAAAATCAAGGGCAAAAGACCAAGCTTGGAGGAGCTCAAAGGATACATTAAACTTTGGTGGTCCAGTAAATTCCAAGTAACTTTTTTACCAAAAAAAATATTTTCTACTTCCTTTTCTGATTTAGCGGATAGAGATAGGGTAATCTATTATAGATACAATTGGTTTTTTGGACAAATGGGTGTCTATATATGACCTTGGACTCTCGTTTTTAACCCCATTACAAAAGGAGTCAATGGATTCCCAATTTGGGTGAATCTATATGCTCTCCCTATGGAGTTTTGGGGAGAGAAGATATTTGCCAAAATTGGTAATGCCATTAGTGCATTCTAGTATATGGATGTCCAAACAAAGAAAAATTTGTCCAATAAAATTAATATGAGTAAAGCAATATTGGATATTTGGATGGATGTTTCAATTCCTTGGCTTCAATCCATTACTATCTCCTCAAACAAAAGGGAATGAATCTAAAATATTGAATATGAAAACTTCTCTCTAAGATGTTATGATTGTCAGCAATATGGCCACCTAAAGAAGAGATGATTGGTCATCCGATAATTGGAGGAGAAGGCCTTGCATATGAATGATCCTAAACCTTCAAACATTCTAGTTCACAAGAAAGAAGCTCATCCTCTAGTTGTGCCAAGTGTCTATCACGAATCAAATTAACAATAGAAGACTCAACCTCGAAAGGAGAATTCGAATTAGATCATTGATAAAATCCAGATAATTACTAAAGACCATATAGTCAGTTCCATGGAAAATATTAGTACCTCAAATAGTATTATTGAAGCTAATTATGAAATAATCGATGGTGACAGTCAATTTTTTTTTAAATGAAGATCATAGATAATGTGTTACAACTAGATATTATCTCGGGAGCTTAAAGTGCAAAAATGCATTCTAAAATCTTGCCACTTTTGAAGGAGGAAGAACCTATGCTACAAAAGAAAAATAATCAAAAGACCCATAAGCTATGAAATCCATAGCAACCCCAATGGTTATGAGTTGTTTTTGTTGTGATTGGGTGGTAGCTACATTTTATTTTATTTTTTATTTATTTTAAGCTTTTATTTTGGAAGTGGTCTACTAATTTATCATGTTTTGGAAGGTGTTTTATTGATATACAATATTCTAAGGTTTAATTGTAGTACTAAGTGGATGATGTTATTTTATAAAGCTGTTGCAGCATATTATACTATCTTACACAGTTTGATATACAGTTTTAGGGACCCTAAAACCTCTTTTTACCCTAATAAAAAAAGTTAATGTCTTTTATAGTACCAACAAGGACATTGCAATAGCAAAAAGCGTTTAGTTCTCCTAGCAAGGACTCAAGTTTAATTTACAAAAAGAATGGCCCTCGATGTGTTCCCAGCTTTTCAACCTATTAAAAAATAAATAAATTTGATGGCCCTCGATGTGTTCCCAAATTTTCAACCTATTCAAAAAATAAATAAATTTGATCCATTAAAGAGTTTAAAGAGTGAACAAGAGACCTTTTGAACTTTCAAATAATGCTTTGCAAAGCTGAGCCTACTAGTTGAGGCAAATTATCATTTTCTAAAACCCATTTTATATGAAAAAAAAAGTAAATTTACAGTAAATTAAGATAAAAGCTTTAAAAAAAAAGTGGGTGGGTTAACACACCCCATTTTCCTATCCTATCACAATCCATTCATTTTAAAGATAAAAATTTAAATTTTTAATATAAAGCTATGAAAATAAATTTATTACTAAGTTTTTCAAAAAAACCAAACATATCATATATTGTCTTTAACATTAGATCTGGACATCTAAACTATTTATTATATTATTTAAAAAATATATATCTCCAAAATATGAGAAAGCTTAAATGTAATAGTTCAATTACAATATTATTCTAATAATATTTATAATTAATAGTTTTGAGGGACAATGTAAGAGTTCAATTCAAGGTTTGGCTCTTCTTCGAGAGGTGCAAGGTTCAAACCGCGGTGTTTGTGGCTATGTGATAATCCCTTATTGATAAGCGTAGCTCTTGAACTTACGAGGGATCGTGTTTGGGAGGGGACTGCTCAACAATATGCATACATACTAGAGGTTTATCACACTACCTGAATCCAAATAAATAAATAATATCTATAATTAATAAGTTTAAAAATTATAATTTACTAAAATGATTATAATAACTGTAAATAACACTTTATTAAAATATTTTATAAAAAATGCTATAATGAAATCTTTGATAAATTAAAGAAATATTAATTTACAAAAATAATTTATATATAAGAATCATTAAATTACTTATCTTAAACAATGAGGTCTTGGTCTGGTTAGTGATTGAGAAAATTAAAGAAATATTAATTTACAAAAATAATTTATATATAAGAATCATTAAATTACTTATCTTAAACAATGAGGTCTTGGTCTGGTTAGTGATTGAGAAATCTTCTTCTCTTAAAACAATCTTGGCCTAGTTATGATTGGGAAAACTTGTCCTCTTAAAGCATTCAAATTTTGAAACCCATATATCATAAAATAGTTGTTCTTGTATGTGAGCACTATGTCCAATTGACCATGAAGTATATAGAGAGCAACACAAGATATAACATTGAGAATTGTTTTTAAAATTGCTTACATTTCATTCATTCAAACACCTGCATTTATAACACAATCTTAGGGAGATGTTACATTTATTTATCTAGTCACCACACACTATTAATTGGATAATGCCACAATACCTCCCATTATCTAGACACAACCACAATACATGTTATTGGTTGGACAATAGCATAATGCATCCTATTATCCATTGACAAAATTAATTTACTCTAACACCTCCCCATAAATTAATTTCATAAAAACTTGAAGACATCCCCACAAATAGGAAATTATGAGTCCCTCTTGCCTCTTTGGGTATTATGATTGAGTAGGTAGCCATTTACAAGAAGGTATTCATCAAGTCTTCCACTCTATCATGGTATCCTCATCATGAACCATTGTGTGCACAACATCACTAAGGGTTTTTAAGTGGCTAACCTAAAACTATCTCAATAAAGGGTTTTCTTATGGTTGAATTCAAGGGTTTTGCATGTGGATGACCCATAACCATCATTTTTGTCTCTCACAACTATCCAAGCTAGTGAACACATGAAGGCTTCTTAGCCATTTACAATAATCACCATAAGTGCAATACCATCTTTTATATTTTATCTCATTTGAGGAGAAAACATTCTTCTATAGAATCTTCTCAACATGTTTGTTACCTTGTCTCATCCAAACATATCTATCCATCCAGATTCAACATGTATTTTGTTTGCCATATCAAGTTTGTACCAATCATATTTCTCACAATGGTTTTTCTTTCCACAAGTGAAACATTGATGAAGATTTCAATAGTTTGCTATCACATGTCCTACTTGGCTACAATAACCATAACAATTTTCTAGATTTCATACACATGTAAATATTCCATCTACCACATAATTTTATTTTTTAACAAATTTGGTGTCCCTAGTCTTCATCCTTTTGTTGTCTCTAGCCTTATATTTTCTTTCTTAAGCACGACAAACTTGGAAATCATATTGCATATCATCATCACTATAATGATTGAGAACAAAAAGTCATCTTCATGAACATTAGTGTCTTTGAGAAATATTTATAACTTCATTTGAAGATTAAAAAGCATTTCATCTTCATTTTTATTTTTTAAATAAAATCTTTAATTTGACATATCTTCTTTTGATTTTGTTTTCTCTTGACCTTTTCCATTTTTATTAGGTAAAACAAATGATCTCTTTACTAAAGACTTAACTTTCTAATACAAATAACAATTTTTTTTTTGGTAGATAAGATACTATAGCATTAATACCGGGTTTTACAGGTTGACCCAAAACCTTTTACAAAAATCAACCCAGGGTTGTTGATAAACATGTCCTTACTAAGAATCTTATATATGTAAAATCTACATGTCACCAAAGCCATTACATACGATAAGACACATAGCCTGCTATCAAAAAGAAACTTCCCATACAATATTTTGGGTATACCCCGAAAAAACACACCTTCATAATACAAATAACATTTTATCTTCACACAACTATAACATTTTTAATACATTATAAACTTTTAACTTATGTATCAATACCCATACTCAAAAACACAATATATTAAGTACAATTCAGAGGACTCTTCATTTGCTCACTAATATAACTTTTCACCATAAAATAATAATTTGTAAACCTGGTTTACAAGACTATATTACCCTGATTCATTTTTTTTTTTTTTTTTTTTTTAAGAAAATTTTATAATCCTTAGTTTGTTGGGTAAAGACAAAGTCAATATAACTCTATTTTTTTGGAGAAATCAAACTGAAATAGTTCACTGACAAATACTTCTCTACTAATAATCCTTAGCTTGTTGGGTAAAGACAAAGTTAACATGACTCTAATTCTTATTGAAATCAAACTGAAACAATCCACAACAAATACTCTTTTACTAACAACCGACCTATCCTCCCTTTATGGCTCCATAATTTTTTAATATCTCTAAATTCCTCACACTTTTCCATTTCATGACTTAAAGATAACACTAGACTCTTAGAACACAACGACATGTCTTTTCACCCCTCTTTATACGTTATGTTCCCAATTAGAATGACTCTTTGACATTAGAATGACTGTGACATTTGACTGATTTCCACCACCAAAGATTATTTAACAGACTTTAACGTTTGATTTTACACTGCCGGATGGACCTTGTTGCAGAAAGGTCCACTTTATGTGGATGACTCCCGTCTTTGAAGCTAAAAAAATGCCAAAGCACAAAAAAAAATCCATACAGGTAAAACCAGACAAGCTGTTAGAATAACTGAAACTTAGAAACATCTCGTAGTATCTAGCAGTATTTAGGAAAGTGTTTAGAATGAGTATGGCTTTATTTTGTAAGCAGGGATGACAAATATTATCTGATTCCAAAGCTTTATAGGTAGACATTGTCAAGAGCAAATACCTTCGCCACTGCTCTTTCTTCACTAATTCTGTTTGTCCCGATGGATTGACGTTTTGAAATGTTGTGTCCCACATCAAAAGCATCATTGACAAAGGTTTTCGGTGGTGATTGGGGAATGACAACCTCATCCAGTTTTGGGAAGACCTGTGAATCTTAGACTGACCTCTTATCAACTCCCTTGAGCTCTATCTCCTAAAGCCACTTCTTGATCAATATGTGGGAAAGTTTGTTTCCAATTTTATTACCTTTGATAGCAACCAACATCCTTCGTGGAAGCCCATCCCTTCCTTCGATAACATCTTTGGTTTGGTCGAAGCTGCTAAGGCTCTCTTTGATTTACTCAGAACCGCTATTATCCCTTTCAGTCAGTCTCATGATTCCATCTTTTGGGGAGCCACGAAAATAGTATTTTAATGTCAAATCTGCTTATTTCCTCCAAGAAAAGCCGCTGCAAAACTGGTTTCTAGCTGATCTCATTTGGCGTCATTGTCTCATTCCCAAAATTTTGGCTAGTTGTGCAGAACCGAGTGTTAACTCTAGACAACTTATCTCACAAAGGGCTTATTGTTGCCAACAAATGCTACATGTACGAGTCTGATTGGGAATGGATTCCCCACCTTTTTTTGGGCTGCCCTTTTGCCTCTTCTGTTCTGTCCTCTCTCATGTCTGAGTTCAATCTTTCTTGGACCCCTCCTAACTCCATCATGGACCTTTGCTACTAGTGACCCAACCCCTTCCACCACATCCGCCTCCATTCCTTATGGTATTCCTGCCTCCCACACTTTTTATGGCAAGTGTAGCTCGAGAGAAATAACAGGGCCTTCAACAATTTTCCAGTTCCCCTGCCTCTGTCATTTCCAGAATTCTCACCTTGGCGAAAGAGAATGCCAATATTTTTCCTTGTCCTGAGAGTCGTGGCCATGGCAATGAAACCCATATCATTTCTTCGTTCAATCTCCTTGCTGGCCCTTCCAAGGCTCAATTTTCCAAAGTTGATAGATCTTTTGTCCACTGGTCTTGCCTCCCCAGGGTTGGCTCAAACTCAACTTCGACAGAGTGCTAAGGGCAACCCTGATAAAGCTGGTGTAGGAGGCCTCATCATAGACGACCAAGGCATAATTCTTCTTGTCTTTATTGAAGCCATTGGTGTTCAGTCCAACAATTTTGCTGAAGCTCGAGCGTTGTTCTAGGGTCTCTCCTTTGCCGCTAGCAAACAATTCCGCAATATTATCATTGAAGGGGATTCGATGAACACCATCAAATTTTCCAAGGGTTCCTCTCCCCCTGCTTGGTCTGTTGCTAATGCTATTTTAGAGTTGAAAAGGATAATTAGTCACCTTGACCATTCTTTAGTTCAACATGTCTACAGAGAAGGCAATGGAGCGGCTGATATCATGACAAACATAGGCCTGAACCAAACAGGCTTCCGAATTTGGAATAGAGATTTCCCCAATGAAATCATTGAGTTTTGTCTTCATCATGATGTTCTAATCTAGTGATTTGTTCCTTAAAGAGAGCCACAGAAACCTGCATTCCACCTTCCCAAAGAGCTGACGCAGATAAGAATACTATTCATGAGGCCAATATTTGATTTCGCTGACCTCCATGTTTGGTAGTCCTTTCTTGTTTTTGGCAGGGTTTTCTCCTCTTTCTATCCCGGCTTGTTGTCTAAGACCGCAGTTTCAGTCCCTATTCTTTTTTGGTTTCTATCTTTTAATCTCTATGGGATCCCGTCATGGGTTTCCCCTTTTTGTAAATTTATTTATATATTAAATTTATTTTTATTATAAATAAAAAATAATAATAAATATGAAGTTAAAAGTAATGAGTAAATTATTTTTAAATTTAAATAAATAAATTAAATATTTTAATTTTATTTGAAAATATGTATTTAATATAATTACATCGATAGGCATCCTACAATGACAGCCAGGAAGGTCAGTCATGTCGTAAACAATATTAATATTTTATTAAAAAAGTTGACATTAAGAAAATTATCCACCGACATTAAGGGTTACGGTGGATTTAAAATATTTAAAAAATATTTAAACTATTTAAACTATAAAATATAAACGCCGAGAGTTATCAATCTCGAGGCGCCTATCTATCACACCCCCAAGAAATGAGATAGGCGCCTTGAGATTGATAACTCTCGGCGTTTATAGATATATATTTTATATATCTAAGTTAGTTTTTGACAATGGTAGTTGCTTGTTGGTCAAACATTTACCTAAAAGAAATCTAGGTTCAAACCTTAGGGGCATGCCTGATTGCAAAGGTAGTAGTTTGCTGTGAATCCTTTGAGTGCGTGCAAGACCGACGAAGATATGAACCGCCTGTTGTCGATGATTCTCTTCAGGCCGAGTTACCTTGGTATAGACTTGTTGGGAGCAGCTCCTATGGTTTGAACCTTACACTTGACCGATGTATAAAAAAATATATATATATAATTTTTGATAAAATATAATATTTTAAAAGCAAAGTAACATAAAAAAATAAATTTAGAAGTACATGAAGGAGGTGTTGAGGTGTTGTAAAATAATATATATTAAAGGGAGTGTTAAAATAAAAATATAAATGTCTAACATATAATTAAAAAAAAAAAGAAACGATTTATTATTGGACTTCTCATTTGAGAAGTACTAAGTGTTTTTACAAATTCAACTTGGAATTCTTAGGGTCAACATTAAAAATAATGTATGGGGAATGCCCTAGGCTACCACCTCTGGCCAAGAAAATATTAATATCAAAAGGTGCAGAAGGATATTGGTACCTCCTAACAAAGGGCACGATCATTAGATTGTATGGCTTTATGGGTAAACCTTTTCTGCTTAGAAGAATATTTTTTTAAATTATTTTGCTACTTAGAAGAATATTAATATTAATTTTTTTTTATAAATAGACAAATATTAACGTGAAACTATTATATATATATATATATATATATATATATATATATATATATATATATATATCTTGTATTGATTTTTATTGCATGATATAGGTCGTAGGGCACTGCTATGTGCCCTCTCAATCGGAGCAATCAAACGATGCACCTGCTTTATAAAATATAACCTTGTAGGTGACAACTCTCGTCACATCATCTCAAAGCTATAGTGAAGTATTTAGATTCATGCTTAGATCAAATCAACCTGTATCGTCCTATGTATAGCTATAAAGAGATGTGCAATCAGCCATTAGATCCAATGGTCGCTGCTAGGCTCTACCCTAAAATTAATTGGAAAAGCAAACTCTTAAACTATGCTTATTAAGGTAGGATAAGAGATTCCCCTGTAAACATGGGATTTATCATAGTGGCAACGATTTTTATTTCTCCTTCTAGCTAATATTTTATCACTTAGAATCTAACGACGGTTAGATTAGTCAATGGCATCATTTCCCTCTTTTTCTAAAATTAGATGTACGTCGTCCAGGTTGTGCAATTTTTTAAAAAACTGATGGTTTCCACTGTATAGGATAAGAAGCTTCTCAGACCGACTGCGTTTGAATGGATAAGGATGCGTCTTGCATCGCTAAGAAGTGCCTTTGAGGAACTCTAGCTGATGTAAGGGGGCTAGACCAAAACAAACGTCTAATGGATGCAGGTCCCACCTATGTTTCGCTGATGCAGTCCTCGAAAAGTGCTGAACTTCTTTGGTGGCTGTGGTAATAGATTCTGGGCCATATTGCCTGAAGGATTTTCTTGAGGCAGAGGAACGCTAGTAGCAATACTACTTGGACTTAAAGGAACGAAAAACACACTAGCTATCTGTGAAGATGTTACGGTTCATGTGGGAGTCGGTGTGACTAATATATGGTGTTCTAATTTTTGGGTATCAAGCTCAAATAAATCAACGAAGTTTTCGAGATATTGTGCATATAATTTAAAAAATAAAATAAAAATTATTTATTTACTGAAGTATATGAAATTGAAATGGTTTTTTTGGGTTGTACTTATTCACACATAGTCTATGTGGTTTGAACAAGTTTCATTGTATTATATAATAATTATATAATAGTGTAGACACCTAATTTTGAGTGCATTCAAAACTTATCAATATTTTAGAAATTAACCAATCAAATATCTAATGGAGTAAGTCATATTCAAGCTTAAACTATCAATATTTATTGCTTAAAAAAAAGTGTTGGGATCAAAGCGGTAGCACTGATAAGACTTCTGCTTGTATGACAACACTTTTTCCAACCTTTAAAATTTTGTTATTTTCCATCCAATTTAGTGTGGCAACAATCATTTGGCACTGGTACCTAATATTTAACACCATCAACTCTTATGAAGCCAATGCTATTCACTATAGGTAAGTTTCCCACCGTATACAAAAGCCAAATTGTGTCGTGCTAACCACATCCATGGTTACCTTGAGCATATGCTGTGTCATGGAACTCACCAAGTTATGCAAAGGAGGCCACACATAGTTGAATGCCAATCACAACAGATTCTCTAGAATATCCTTGAAGGGAGCCTCAATTTTTTATAAAGTTGGCCCTTAGGTAAGCACAAGATATAATATATTCTTGGTAGCAAAAGAATAGGTTTTAATGTAAAATGAAATTTTATCATAGGAATATCCCACTAGTAGCAAAGCTATGTAGAAATTATTTCTTGTGAGTAATATTTTTTAGTAATGAAGACTTTACAAAATCTCTTTTCACAATAGGTCCAAGGTGTAGACCAATTTGTTCGACCAAACCCCGTAAGAGGGCGGAGGTCCAAGGTTCAAATCTCGGGTCTCGTCGGACTGAACACTTGTCACTTTCTTGGTGCTTTTAGCGATTGTGGCATGGTGGTTATAGGGGCAAACTATGCAAAGAACTATGTGGTGGCTTCTAGGAAAGACAATGCAAAATACTGTGGTGACCATAAAAGCTGGAAAGCCTACCTGAATTCGTGGCGGCTACTGATTCCATCATCTAAATTAAACAAAAACAAAAAAATCTCTTTTCACAATGAAACTCTACCAATGCCATCCCTCATATATGCTTATGGGTAGTGAAGTCCTCCTAGAATCAACCTCCATATGCCATCTTGTAGTAGTGAAACTCTATTAAATCAAAGAAGCAGTGACTCATTTTTTGTGAATTCTAGTGGTGGCCATACCTCAAGTAGTAGCATGCCCTCACTCTCTCATCATGACGTGAGGCATCTACCAAGGCTATCAAGGTTTTTGAATTCTAGGGGTGGCCATCCCTCAAGTAGTAGAACCCTCACTCTCTCATCATGACGTGAGGCATCTACCAAGGCTATCAAGAATATAGTTCTATCTACAACTAAACTATTTATCCCCTTCCACTCCTAGCTTACCATTCCTATTTTTCTATTTTTATAGTCATTTCATTATTGCTTGCTAAATTTACCCTTTATATCAAGATTGTCAGTTATCTCTTTATTATCCTCACATCTAAAGGTTTTAACACCAATCAACTTTGTCTAGTTCTCTGTTTGACTACAATTATCCTTATCTCACTCTCTTTTTTTCAAACATATTATGATAGTATACAAATCTTTTTTTTTTTTAAGTATATAGTTTATCTATTATTATTTGATCTGTCAAGTTGATCATACCTTCTATTTTAATCTACCATTTTCATCAGAATCCTTGCACCTTCCTAGTTAGAGGTTTCATGTTGAAACTTATTTGCAAGTCAAAGAGTTCCTTTGAAAGACTCATTTTACTATGCCTTCGAGTAGAAACATTGTAGGATTGTAGTTGTAATGATGTTTTTGCACTTTGTTTCTACTGCAATAGCTACTAAGACTCCATAGTCTAAGTTTTTCCTTAAGGAACAAAAGTGTCACCACCTAGTAGAAGCATCATTGACACTATTGCTCTCCAATGACACTTTTGCCATTGATCTTATAGTCATCATTTTAGCTTTAACATCTGATTTATTTTTGTTTTATGAATAGGAGTTTGATGATGATCAAAGGAGTTACATCTTCTCCATTGATTTAGGTAGACCCTTTGCTACCAACTCTATTTTTTTTTATCTTGCATGTTTTGGAAAAATAGGAAGTCATCAGTAAAAGTGTTTTTAGATAGCTATAACGTTGGTAGTTATTTTGCCCTCATGCTAGCATTTCTTCCATTGAGGTAGAGTATAGTTAAAAACTTCTAATTTCATTCTTGTTATTCCATATTAGTGGGGATATTTGCTATCTATTTTAATATTCTACATCCTCATATGTCATTTTGCATTTTTATTTTATTCATTAAAGGATAAAGGAATAGGAACACATTGTATCTTTAAAAATATTAGGGGTTTATCCATCATCTTGCATCACATTGAAAATTGAACTACTTGTAGGCATTAAGATTTATTTTATTGCATCAAATATTTTTGAAACTTTCGTTTGAACATAAATTGTCTCCTACATTATTCATCGAAATCGAAAAACATATAGTTCATAGGTCTTGTCTACTAAACTTTAATGCATTTTATAGTTAAGATAGGATCAAATTAAAGTTTAGGATAGTCAAGGAAAGATATTTGGAAGAAGCATAGGTGTTATTAAATTAATCCAACATACATAGAACTTAAGCTCACGACTATCTCTATCCTTGAGCTGAGACATCATGCATTCATTACCTCATAGGAACTAGATAGCCAACATGTCTAGTCCTATAGGGTATGTTGGAGGCTCTTCTGATTTTTTCGTCTCACATTTTGGTGAACCTGGCATGAACCATTGTGGGCCCCTAAATATTTTTTCTTGACCAATCCTAACTTAATAAAAGACTAAAATATGTTAAGCAAGATCATTAAATTTGTTTGTGTAGTTAGCACACACTAAATATAGATAACAAAAAGCTAACCAAAGGTTAGTTCTACTAGGAGTTGTTTATAGTACTTTGATTAATTGTCATACAAATCACTAAGATATACTGGATATATAACAAGCCTATGCTACCAACCACCCACATAGGGTCTCATGCATACTTACACCTTGTGAGGATTATATCATACTTGGCTAGTGGGAGTCATAAGGAGGTATATTACTACCCCTCACATACTATCTTGGTCCATGTATCTAGGAGGTCACTTCCACATACTTTTGTTGTACCACATATCAATTGTCTCTCATATATTGATGAGTATACCTTTATGTATATAGGGAGACCCATAAGGTATATAGGTAATATTAAGCATATCAAGGTAAGGAGATATAAGGTTACAAAATATGTTCTTTTTCTTCTCTAATAAAATCTCAACAAATAAAGCATTAAGTAACCCCCTTTCTTGCCTACTCTAAACCTATGGTTGAGAAACATTACTTGACTTGTAGTGTCACTCATTAATTAGCCACTATCCCCAACCTCCTTATGGTATGTCATGCTAAATACCCTAGCCTTAAGGAACCTACCTTCAATCAAGAAGAAAAGAACCCAACACCTTAATATTTATTAATCCCTGATAATAAAGAATATGGAAAATTAGTCTTTGAATCCACCAATAACATGGCTCATTTTATACAAAAATATAGGGAATTCATAGAAGACTTCCTTAGAAAACACAAAAACTAGGGTGTTTCTATAGGGGATGTTTCATTATTGAATCATCCCTAATGACCTAACTCAAACCCCTTATCAATAAGTTAAATGGATCCAATTTTTGAGTCCATAAACACAATCCTCAATGCATAAACATCTCAGTTTGTGGATTCAAATCCACATATCATCACCACATCAAAGGATGTTAAGACGTAATCCCTCCTACCTCCATTAATGAATTAGTAATTTATGTCTTCTCTTAATGAGTTTTTATAGGGCAATGCTAGTTTCCCCACAATCCAATAGGTAGGCTCTAGTGAAACTTTCAACTAGGGTGTCCAACCAAGAGTCCCAACCTCTAATTCCTATAACAATTTGTCTTATGTTCATCAAATTAATCCTACAATTGTGGGGATAGGATTGAGACAATCTCAAACCCTAAAATTTCTCATCACTAACCCTCCAATCTTGTTATCTCCAATCTCTTGGAAATTAATTGTATGATGCTTGTTTCAATGTCATAACCTTCCCCTTTTATCAATAATTACTAGATCACTTTTACCTCTCAACACATGCCTTTTGTGCCATCAAATCCTATTTCTCATGAACTTCAAGCCTTCGTCACTCAACTAGAGTAATTGAAAATAAAAAATATCCATTATTCTAGGGTTTATTATCTAGGTGCAATAATTCGTATAATGACTTGTGCAACCAGTATTTAGATCCTTTTATACCTAATCATACCTTCCCACCTAATTTTAAAACACCCAATTTTTAGATGTACAAAGGGAAAGATGATCCCCTTAACCACCTTAGACTATTTAGGATTGACTGTAGCGACATTGTATATTAAAAACATTGTTACTTAAAATATATTCCAAGAGTCTCAGCAATCCTACCTTAGAATGGTACTAATAGATATCAAGGCATTCATTAAAAATATTTAGGGACCTCATTGAGATGTTCATTAATCAATTCTTTGTCTACATTGAGAATTATGTCACCATTAGTGACCTATACAAAATTAACTTAAATACGAAAAATTTACCAGCTTCTTAGTGATATGGCGAGCCTTAGTGGAGAGATTGAAATATGTTTACCACTATGGGAGCTACTGGATATCTTCATAGGAAATATCAATGAGAAACTATACTTCTACCTAGAGATAACTAATGTGTCTTCCTTCAAAGACATAATTGAAATGGCCAAGAGAGTAGATAATGTCCTCGTTAAACATGGACAATTAAAGATAAAACCTAATAAAGAGGAAGAAAATCCTTTTTATAATATAAAAGGGAAATGCAAGAGCAAGCATGTTGTAGAAAATAGATTTATAGACTCATGCCATTCTAAAAATGTTAGTGCTACTACAAAACTTTAAAAGCTTATCTTAGGGAATTCTCAATAATATAAACCTAAAAGGAGGTACTCTTGACTAGACAAGTCTCTTTCATCCATCGTAGAGAAACTTCTCAAAGCCTAAAGGATAGAACTTCAACCTGTTAAACCCATCAAACTTGAAAAGGAAAAGGGTCCATGGTTTCATGTCAATGAGCAATGTGTCTTCCACTACATGAATAGTTATGCGTCCACTCAATGCATGGATATCAACAATGTGGTCTAAGACCTCATCAACAATGGCCAAATCATTCTCAATGGATTTGACTCCCAAATATTTTATTATCAAGAATTGATAATATCCTAAAATACATTGCTTAATCACAATCAAAATCAAAATGTAATAAATAATATTCACTATAGGAACATGCCACATTCAAATCAAGGGATGGTAGGGGTACTTCATTCTTATAAACACATGTCTCACATTTGTATTATGACTAGATAGTAACACAAAAGCAATCATCTGATCATCCTTCAAGACCTCATTTGGTATTTTGTGGAAAAAGAGATTCTCCACCCAAAGGACCTCATCTAATCATCATATTAGAGACCAAGGCTAAGGGTGCTTTTGAATTGCTCTAACAACTTGAGAGCACCATGGCTAAGATCTCCCTCCTTGAACTTCTTAAGTCTTCTTTGACTCATCAAGATATCTTACTTAAAATTATAAGTGAACAAATCATTCCTCAAACCCTCAACTCCAGTGACCTTAATTCCATAGTAAGATCCATTAGGGTCAATCATACCACCATATCATTTCATAAGGATGATATTCCTCAATTATTTTTGTCTGAAGATCTACCGTTATATATTACAAGCCATATCAATGACAAGTTCATATAATGAATCTTAGTCTATAATGATTCTTGTCTTAACATTTTTAGCCTAAAGTGCATCAATCATGTTAAGTTAACCAAACAACATCTAAAGAAATTCAACCTTTTAATTATAGCTTTTTACAATGGGAAACATGAGGCTAGTGATACTATAGTATTATCTCTTAGAGTCAAACCTCACACGCTTAATACTCTCTTCTACATCATGTTATGTGATTTAACCTAGAATATTCTTCTTAGGAGGCCATGCATCCACAAGATGTGGACCATCCCTTCAAATCTCCATTAATGCCTTAAATAAGAATATAAAGGCAAGAATTATTATATACCATATGAAACCAAATATTTCACTTATTTTCAAGTAATTAGGGTTGATAATATTAAATATCATCTTTGTCCTTATCTAAATCTTTCTTTTGAATCATCTTCTTCTTCTCTTTAGTCTCATATCACTAGTGCATTGAAGTCTCTCACACTAAATAATTTCTCTAGCAAAGAAATTACAAGTCAAAATGCTAATCTAATCATCATTAATAATAATTAATCAAATAACAAATAATTTGTACTAGACCTAGCCAAGATTTCTCTGTATCCTTAAACCTTTGGCCTTCCCTCTAGCAATAATGGAAAAACAATACAAGTAGGAAGGTGTTCATTTGCATTGGCACTTGCAAAAAGGAGAAAATTAATGGTAGAAATCCCTACTGGTTTGAGTGACAATACACTTCATATGTTTTGTCAAACTCATATCCTATCCAAAAATAGATGCTTTCAAACATGGGATATCAAGGAAAATAAATAGGATTGTATGAGTAGGATATCAAAGAGACCCTATAGGTGAAAATCCAATTTGACTGCCATGGAATAGGTTATATTCCCAACCATAATCAATGTGATAGGGTGTCCCATGATGGTACTATTTATTGAAATAAACAATACTAGGACAAGGATGATGACCATGGATCATCACTCATAGATCCTAGATTTTCTAAATTTACCTAATTTATCAATACAAAATTTCTAACCTTAGTCTATCTCTATATTGAGGATCAAAACCTCAATAATATTTTTATTAAATTTTCTAAACTAAATAGGCATTTAAAATTTCCAAATTACAATAAGATAAATTATTATAAAAATATCTTAACAACTAACAATATGTTTTTAAGATATTTTTTTAACAAAATTTCCAATATTTAAAGTTGCCGATAAATAATAATTTAAAATAATAAATTAATTAAATAATAAAACCTACGCCACTATAGATCCACATCACTCAAGCTCATCACTGATGAAAACAACTGTGAGTAGGAGGATATCACAAATAATCCTCCATAAGATGGTCCCTCAAACTATCTAGCACAAAATAACTCTTTCCTAAATTTAAAATGTGGTTTTTTGACAATAAATTGACAATAGTTGGCTAGCCTTAGACCCTGCAAATATAGAGAGTTTGGGAGTGTTTCCATATCAATTGGAACATGAGTCTCATATTTTTATTGAGGAAATTATTGAAATCAATATATTTTTGATTAGTAAAAGGGGTTTTGAAAGGATCCCATAACCTTTTATAAAAATATGAAGGTTGGGAGAAGATATCCCAACCAAAAAATAGCTAAAGAAATAAACCCTTTGTGGGATATTGGAGAAAAATAGCTAAAACAAAAAAGAGAAGCCCATGCAAGAGCAAGAGAGGAAGCCACACAAGCTGAGAAGAGAAGCCCTCACAAGGGAAATAGAGAAACCTCATAGGTAAACACAAAATTGAAAAGGATTTTTTCATATAGGAGAAAACCTCACACCAATTTGAAAAGGGTTTTCCCACATAGGAGAAAAACCTCAAATTTAGAAGGCCATCCATAAAGGAATTAGGACCATCTGCAAACCACACAAGACGAAACACAAAAGAATTAGGATCATTCACAAATGAAAATGGACTACCCAAAAACTAGCACAAGGCCATCCGCAAAATAGCCTAGGGCCATTCACAAACCAACACTGGACCATATGCTAGAGCCTCTATGCGATCTACCAGAGAAGAAATATGAAGTAAATTTGAAGAAAAAACTTGGAAAGAGGATGCCTAGATCAACAAGAAACCCTAACCCAACCACCAACAAAGAAACCATGAAACCCTTCTGCAATACAAAGAAGCACATGGTCCCCTCCAAGACCAAAAAATGTGAGAAGGAATCTATTAGAAACCCATGTACATGAGCCCCGAAACGCTAGCCACAAAAAACACTCAACTATAAATTTGAGGCCTCCCCAAGCCCATAAAAGGTAGTGAATGACCATCCTGGCAAGCAGATAAAAAAAATGCATCCACCAGAAACCCCGAATCGCCAACCATGAACTGCAAACAATGGGAAACTCTCAACTAGGAACAATCGAGGCCTCCCCAAGCCCACATAAACCAGAGAAAGACCATCCTGATAAATAGAACAAATGAATTAAAGCCACAAAAAACCCTAAACCACTAGCCATGAATCATAAACCATGGGAAAAACTTATCTGAGAATAATCAGGGCCTCCCCCAAGCCTAGAAAACCTAACGAATGACCATCTTGGCAAGCAAAACCAATGAACTGGATCCCACTCCAAAGTAATACCAAGATCTAGAGAGGAAAAAAGAGTTTCCCCTATAGGAAGTAAAGTGCATGGCCCCATCCCATGGCCAAAGAAAAAACTACAAGGAAGAGCTCTATAGACCCCCCAAATCGAGCAAGAATGGAAACCCCCACACCGTGACCAAAAACTCAGTTTTGTCCGACCATGCAACAACACCCAATAAGACTTCCTGGAACACCTTAGGAAGAAGAAAAAAAGGTCTTGGAGACCCTCCAGGCACCAAGTAGTGGCAAAAAGGGCTAGAAAACCTAGGAAAACTAGGGGATATGCCTGAATTCCTTAGCAAAGCAAGAGATCCACCTAAGAACCCTAGGAAGAGCTAAAGAGGGAGCAAGAAGATGAAGAGGTGACCTCCCATCCAGAGTGGGAGGTCTCTTGCTCTTGCACCGAGGTACCTCCTTAGTGTGCTATGGATCTGCTAGAAGAAAAGGAGATCTACCTCCTCTTTCCTAGAACACCTCAGGAGGAAGTAGAAAAGGTCTTGGAGACCCTCCAGGCACCAAGCAATGGTAGGAAGGGTTAGAAAACCTAGGAAAACTAGGAAATCTGCCTGGAATTCCTTAGCAAAGCAAGATATCCGCTTGATAACCCTAGGAAGAGCCAAAGAGGGAGCAAGAAGATGAAGATGTGACCTCCCACCTAGAGTGGGAGGTCTCTTGCTCCCACCATAATTTTTTTTAAATCAATATTGGGACTCTAGATGATCTCAAGATCCTTAAAATTCACAAGATCTTAACCCTAACTAAGCATGAGGAATACACAAATATTATTGACAAAGTTTAAAGACATATTTTCTTAGTCCTATGCTGATATGCTTGGCCTTGGTCCTTCTTTAGTTTCAAACCATCTAGTAGTCACCCCTAGTACAAAATCCATTAAGCATAAGCTACAAAAAATGCACCCTAAAGTCATGCTTATAGTCAAAGAGGAGCTCCAAAAGCTTCTCAATGTTAGATCATCAAATCCATTGATTATTTTAACTAGATTTCTAGCATTGTGTTCATTACCAATAACAAAGGTAGCATTAGAATATGCAACAAATTTCAAGACATCCACAAAATATACCTCAAGGATGACTTCCCTCTATCCAACATTGACATGATCATCAATTTCATTACAATATATGGAATGCTATATTTTATAGATAGATTCTCAAGCTATAACAAGATAAAAATCACTATTGAAGACCAATACAAAATACTTAAATTGAGTTTACACGAGTTTTTATGAGAGGTTTCGACCCCCTCGTACCAGGGTTTGAACTCAGATCTCTTGGATGAAAAACCCAAGGAATTACCATTAAGGTATCCCTCATGGATCTTAAAAATCCTATGAGGGATACCACAATGGTATCATGTCTTTGTATTTGCATCCAAGAGACTCAAATTCAAACCTTGGTACAAGGGGACCAGGATCCTTTCAAAAATTCCCTTGCTTTACCCTAAAATTTTATTACATCTTCCAAAACCATAAAAAAATTGAAGTAGAGGTATACCATATTGTTACTGAGAATTCTTCAATTTGCAGGCCACCAGGAGATGGAAAGGATAGTAAAATGATTAAGGTGCTTCAACTTCTCTCCCATGAGGGAAGCAACAGAGGGAGTAGCAAGCTTGAAGTATGAGGTGCTACCACCCAACCCAACTATCAAGGAGAAAATACAGTGTGTGGTTTTTAGAACCTTCTTTAAAAAGAAGAAGATGTAATTTTGCTAATTTTTGGGTTTCTTTTGTACTATTCTGACTAGGTATGCTTTAGTTTTACTAGGATTTCATTGGGACTTTGTTGTGGTATGATAAATGTATATAACTTATTATGCTTTGGTTTTGCTAAAGTATTACTAAGGATTTGCTATTTTTATGTGGATGTATGAAACTTTATTGTAAATAGGTTTTGGGGACCCTATTCAAAAAACCCACCCCTTTATTTACCTAATAAAAAAAGACCAATCCAAAATAATTTTTACCACCTCATGGGGAACCTTCTACTATCAAGTTGTGCCCTTTGGGATGAAAAGTGCAAGGGTTACCTACCAACGATACATGATGGACATGATTCATGATATGATGCATGATACTATGGAAGACTATACCAATGATCTTCTTGATTGGTTGTTAAACCAGGAAGATCATATTTAAGACTTAAGATGCATCTTCGAGTAGCTAAGAGAGTGAAAAGCATAGCTAAAGCCTCAAATTGCATCTTTGGGGTTACACTAGAAAAACTATTAGGATTCATTATGTCTTGATGAGGTATTGAAGTATTTATCCTAATTATAAATCAAGAATTGTTGTTATCCTACCTACTCAAACCCTAGCCCATCTTAAGAGCCTTCGACATAAAATCTAGGCCATTCAAAGGTTAATCTCTTAGCTATCTAAAAAATTTCAACCTTTCACTAAAATACCGATGAAGGATGTGGTTTTCAAATGGTATGATAAATACCAACCTTCCTTCAATTATCTCAAATACTATCTTTTATCCCTTCCTATATTTGTCCCACCTAATACCCTTAGGGCCTTGTTACTATACATGGAAACCACTAACTATGTATTAGGTGGCATGTTGGAGAAATATGATAATCAATGTAGAGAAAGATATATCTATTACATTATTAAAATCTTAGTCAATTATTAAGTCTAATATACATCCTTAGAGAAGATTTGCCTAGCTATAGTGTTTGCTTTCCAAAAGCTTTGACACTATATGCTTAGGCTTAAGACCGTTGTCATCATAAGGATTGACCCCTTATGATACTTAATGTCTAAACATCACCTCTTGATAATGACCACTAAGTAGATAACTGTACTTAGAAAATTTGATCTTGATTTCAACAATCAAAAGTTTTTAAAAGATCAAGTCATTGCTAACCAACTAACATTAATATTATCCAAATCTAGACAATCCCTATTGGTAGACTTTCTTGATGATCTGGTGTTCAACCTTGAAGTAAATCAACCTGAATCTTGGATCCTATACTATGATGGTGTAGATGTATCAATGGAGTAGGGGAAAGAGTTATTTTGGTCACTACTTAGAAACAACTAATCCCTCTATCCTTCAAAATCAAGTTTTCTTACAATACTACTAAGTATAAAGCTCTTATCTTAGGGATACATGTGACATTAACACTCTAGGTCTAAATATTGTTAGTATTTGGGAATTTCTAACTAATGATCAACCAATTCATTGATTTTTATTAAACTATAGATGATAATATCAATCCATACAAAGACATAGTCAATAAATTAATGGTTTCTTTTGATAAAATCACTATTAATGTTGTCCTTAGGTCCAACAACCATCATGTTGACATTATGGCCTTGGTTGCATCCTTGGTCCTCCATAGAGCTATATGATGAGTAAAATACAATCATCATTCAAAAAATTAGGGAATCTTCAACCCTTGAGTCTAGTTAGCTTCCTTTAGAATTATTTTCCATGGAAGCCACCTCATCCTCTAATCCTTGGTATAAAGATATCTTAATTTATATTAAGGATGATACATTATCTAATGGTTTGAACCACAAGCATAAGAACCCAAATAAATGAGCCTATAGGGGTGTCATCATTGGAAATATTTTATATCACCACATCCTTGATGGCATTTTAATTAGGGATGTCATCATTTATTAGATATATTTTTAATAGGGGTTTTCCATTGAAACCAATATACAAGTCAAATTATTTTCCTTCATTAAAATTATTTTGTTGTACCTATATATGGAAGAACTGCAGGATTGTATTTTTAGTGGTATTCTTGTACCCTATTTATGCTATAGTAGATACTAAGACTCCATAGTATTAGTTTATCCTTAAGGAGCAAAAGTACCACTAGCTAGTAGAAGCGATAATGATGCTTTTTCCACTAATATCATAGTCATCATTTTGGCTTTAATATATACTGTATATTTATTTATTGAACGAGGGTTTGATGATGATAAAGGGATTTACATATTATCCACTAATCTAGGTAGACCCCCTTGCTACTAACTCCATATTTTTCTATCTATCTTATAGGTTTGGGAAAGTAAGAAGTCATCAACATAAGCATCACCAGAAAACAATAGCATTGGAAATGCTTCCACCCTCCTACCATTTCTTTTGCCACTGAGCTAGAGTATAGGTAAAATTTTCCAATTTAATTCCTATTATTCTAGATTAATGAGTTTGTTTACTATTTATTTTATTGTGTTAAAAACAAGGCAAAGGCAAGCAATAATTAGAATGATAATATGTTATTTATAATGAGATAAAACTTCCATACATATTATTAAATCATACATTATGGTGTTTATTAAATTTTTAAGAGAACCTTAGCATTTTTACTTTTGATGTGTCATATTATTATTAGAATTTTCATCTTCTTATTCTCACAAGAGACTTGACTATCAAGTTTCTAATATCTCTCATTGTAGACACCAAAACAACACCAATCCGATTATGTGACTGCAAACACTGATCGCATTGACACACACAGCCCCCAGGGCAGCCCCTAGAGGTTAAACAATGGTCCTAACCACTCTCACAATAGTTTTGGAAGGTCAGGAGTCAATTTGGCACCTTCAGGCACTCTGCTCCATACTCGTTCCACCCAGGGATGATTACAAACTTCTATTCACCCCACCCAGGGATGATTAGCAGTATTCGCTCCAGGGTGGGGCGAATAGCAGGTTTGATGGGCAAAAAGTCAAATCTTGACAAATGGCAGCTCAGATCCACCACTTAACTCTTCCTTCATTGCATGGGAGTGTGAGTGAGCATTTTTGAGCGTTAGAGGTAGTTACAAGGGCAGTCATGGAGCCCCTAATCAGGGAGGAATCTTCTCCCCCTGGGAAGGCATGATTGCCAAGTGGCGCCTCTGCATGCTCAATCACAAGAGACCTCCAGGTCTATAAATTGGTGAGTTTTCTCACCACAAGATATACAGAGAAGGAGCATTTTGAGCAATGAAGTGCTACCATTTTACTTCCACACACACACCTTTTGATTTGTGCCTTTCACATCCTTGATCTCTTTTGGAAGGGAGGTCATAGGGTGGTTATTGGAAGCGCAAATCCAGAACCAAAACCTGACATTTGGCCACAACATCCTACCAAATTTTTTGACAACACCCCACAAGAGGTTTTGGACCCATCCCAAGTGGATTGGTGCCAAAATCGGGCCCCAAACGGTGGGCGTCCTGCCCCGGGCGCCCCCACACTGTTGTAGTCCTAATCGCCCCGCCTCGGAGTGATTAGAAATCTATGGTAGATTTCCTTTCTATTATTTTTGCATTTGATTCTATGCTTCTTAGATAGGTTTTCATTCAAATTTCACATCGTTTTGAGCATTTTTTATCATGTTTCTATCATTTCCCGCCTTTACTAACATGCAGGTAGCATCATCAAATTCCTGGTGATAGAGGCCAAATTGGGAAAATATGACCTTCTGGGTCTTCCCAAAATACCCCCATTTAGCTAACCCCCAACTTTGTAGGTGATTTGGAGCTTCCCGGATGTGACATTTGGGACAGTGCTTTTTGATGCTTTGTTGTAGGTCTATTCGTCCCACCCCGAGCGAATATGAATATGTGGTGAATTTTTTGACTGTTCCATTTGTAGTGCCTTCCTTGTGATGTTTTGATGCCCTTGTCAAGTTTTTAGTTCATTTGGATCTATTTTAGTTATCATTTTATTTATATTTTGCATGCACTAATTGAAGGCTTGGGGATTGCATGTTTCATTTTATCTACAGGTGCTATTGACTATTTTATATTTCCTTGAATGTAGGGTCTTAATATTAGAGGAGCAGCAAGGATTCAAGACTCATCAATGCAAGTGGCGGTGATGTTTGGTCCGCCCACTTTACATGTGGGCATGCGGAAGAAGGAATGGCATCCATTGATGTGACAAGAACACATTTTAACGCTCCTAGCCCCTAAAAATGGAGGAGACAAATTGTAACCAAGTTCTAAAGCATATTAATAAAAGGGTTGTCTTCCATATTGGCTTTCTATTTGGTTTTGATTCGTTTATGCTTCTTTCCTTTCATGCACTTTCAATTCATAGGATTTAGCGTTATCTTTTGTTTCGTTTACATCGCATCTTGGCTTTTCCTTTTTGTTTTCGTATCCTCATGCTTTCAGTGGTGATCATGGTGGGACCTTGTCCTCTATTTTTAATATCAGAAATCTGATCAAAACTTGATTGTTTTTGCTTGTAGGTACCAAGTTTTCAAACATTGGACTGTTGTTCGTTCCAGTCTATGGTGAATACAGAGTTGGAATTCGTCTTACCCAGGGATGAATGGGCATTTGTCCCACCCTATGATGAATATAGTTCTATTATTCATCCCACCTAGGGATGAATAGCTCTCTGTGTATTTTTAGGATAGAAACTCAGAACCAGTAGATTTGGGCAGAGAAGAGGTAGAGGTCCTGAACTCTTTCTGTCATTTTTTGCTTTTAGTTTTCTATTTTCTGGTTACTTGCTTGCTTAGGGAAAGTTATTTTTACTGCATGTTGCTTTATTTTATGCAAAATAAAAATAACCCCACACATCACATGGTAATTTAAACACCAAGGAGCTGGTCGTAAAACCCCAGCCCTTGATCAAGACCAACGGTGGATTTCATCACCACCTTGGCTTGAATTTTTGCATTCATAACCCCGATCGCTACTATTGCTAGATGTAAATCCTGATGAAAGCTGACCAAGTGTAGTTGGGGTGATTCCCAGTGCATGAGGATAAGTCTTCTATGGTAGGTGTCAAAAATAGGGTGATTCCCCTTCCGTACCGCCTACGTTCCACGTACCATCTGCTCTCACGTACCAATAGTTTCCCTCACGTAAGGGCGGGTATATAGAGAGGTTGGTATATCATCCCGGCAATGGTATATCGAAGGGGTGACCATTTTTGGGAGTCATAAGAGCCATCATATTGCATTTAAATATTCTTTACAAAAGCTTTCAAAACAAAAATCAAAACACACTAAACCAGGTTTAGGGCACACCTTTAATATTTAAATGAGATAATCATTGCTTTGTGTGTGTGATATTTTCTATTTAGTGTAGCATAAAAATCATAAAAAGAAACAAAAATCTACGCATCTTGTAGGAAAACACCACCATGGTGTACACCCGTAGCCAAGCCCAATCACGGGCAGGAGCTACGGAGAGTGTACAAGGGGGCACAAGTCACCTCCGCTATAGCCCCAAGGACTTGGTCATACCACCTTGGTGGCCCGACCCACAAGAGAGTCCACATCATGCCATTTCAGAATGGGACTATAGAGGCACCCCTTCGAGGGGCACTCCCATCCAACATAGACCCTTTCAGGAGGAGTCCTTACACGTGGCACTCAATATAAATGGGAAGGCTCCCTTAGAAGCTCGGTATGAGTGGCCACCATATGATGAAGTGCTAGAACAACATAGGGTCCATGAGGAGAGGCCACATGATTATGTCATCCCTCCTTTACCCCCCATCACTATTAGGAATAATAAGCAAAATCCAGAGCACAAGGCTCTTCAAACAGGGTGAGCCAACTCTGCCCACCCCTTTCACATATATGAAAGGGAGCATGAGGAAGACCATTACATTCCTCAAGAGCAATACATAGCATGGGAGCAATGCACCTCTGCACCTGCTATCTACCAGAATCACCTACTGAGGCCAGAGCCTCGAGTGAATGCCACCAACCTCGATAGAGGGAAGTGACCTATAGAGATCTCGGATCATCATGATCGAGATAAATGTGTAGGAGAGGCATCTAGGCCTCCTAGACTCAATATGGTAGAACAAATTGACCTGGCAGTCACCAGACATGCCACCCACCAAGCGTAGATCACGCAGCTTGAGCAAGACCAACAATAGCTAGAGCATCTATATCACCTTAGCAAAGAGCGCATTCGATGCCAAATAGATGAGCTGCTCCATAACACTGTGCCTGAGAGGGTTCCAACCCCTCGCACCCAAAGAGCAGAACCATATGAGAGGCGCAACCCCTTGGTACGAGATAGGTCTCCATGACCTTACCAAGTGCTACCTCCGAGACCTCCTAGACCTGAGCGGGAGGCCACTCCCAGGAACAATGATGGGCACCCTCCATGGGGACCCACCCATGGTTATAGGTCTCATCCAAAAACTCCTCAAGAAGCCTATGAGGAGTATGAGCAAGAAGAAGAGTGGGCTGAAATGCCCTACCAAGGTGGAGGGGCTGCTATCCGGCCACCCCTCCATAGGCCTCAAGTTTCCCACAACCCACAATGGGAGCAAACTAAGGAGGAAGAAATTAAATCTTTCGATGCATATAAAGCGTTGCTAGAGCGCTTGGAGTCTATGGAGACCAAGACTTCTGGGCCCCAAAATCCCACTTTATGCCAACTCTATAGTCATCCTGTGCATCCGTCAGTGCCGGCACCCCCTTACCCTGAACACTTTAAACTGCCTCAGTTGGCAATATTTAGAGGTGAGGAAGATGCCCAAGAGCATGTGACTAGATTCTTGAGCCAATGCTTTGGCATTCAGGACAATGATGCTTTGTTGTTAAGAACATTCATCACCACGTTCGTAGGCCCTACCTCGGATTGGTTCACTCAATTGCCAAAGCACAACATTAGTAACTTAGATCAGCTAGTGGATGCGTTCCTCGAATGCTTCACCTTCAACACCAAGAAGAAGGCATCACTAAGTGACCTAGCCAGCCTCAAGCAGTATGAGGAAGAAACCATGGCGGCCTATGGGAACCGGTGGAGGACTTTGCTTTCAAAGCTACCCTACCTCCCTCCTATGTCCGACCTCACCCAAATGTTCTCAAAGAGCTATTTGAGATCGATCTCTATGCTATTGCAGCTGCAACAATATGCCACTTTAGAGGAAGCTCTGGCGCAAGCTAGAATCATTGAGGAGATCAAGATTCAGGATGGCGAGATAGCCAAGCCAAAGAAGAAAGAATGGTCTAAGAACACCAAAATAGGGACCACGCAACAGAAACCCATTGCGGTCAATCAGGTTGCTATAAACGTCCCTAAGCCTGCACAAGCAACACAGCCCCAAAAGGCTAACTATCAAGCGGTGCCTCTTAATAGTTATGATAGAGAAAATTAGAGGCAAGAACAAAATCAGTAAGCATCACCCTAGGCGACAATTCACACCTTACACAGAGTCCAGAGACTCCCTGTTTGACCGCTTGTCAATGGCAAACTTGATTAACCTACTCGAGATTCAACCCATAGACCCCAATGCACCAAAACCTAAGGGCTACAGGGAAGACTTGTACTGCAGGTTCCATAGATGGAAGGGACATGACCTTAATGCATGTTGGAAGTTTAAAGGCTTGGTGCAAGACCTAATTGATAACAAGACATTAGCGGTAGATAATCCCGTGGCACCAAGCAATCAACAAATGGAGGTCTTCAAAGACCCCTTGCCTACCCATGATGCATAGGCAAAGACCCTACAAGTCAATGAGGTCACACATAACTGCCCCATGCAGGGGTATGTAGGGATGATCAGTATAGTGACTCGAAACAAGAGGTACCCGAGCACAACTGCTCCCACGATAGCTGCAGGAGAGGTGCCAACAATGTCACAACCACAATAACACCTTGCACCACCTCCTCCACCTAGACCAGTGGCCACAATTCGGACCAAACTCACCCAGAGTTTGAGGACCACATCGGCTAGGCTCTCCATCTACGAGCTCATACAACAATCAACGCCCCATCGGGAGGCTCTAATGGAGATACTAAAAGCCATCGAGTTGCAGCCCCATGAAGCAAACTCCTTCAACAACTTTGTGGGACATGTCAAATGATGCACTGAGCCAGTCATCACCTTTCGAGAAGACGAATTGAAATCAGTGGCTGGTGACATGGCAGATCCACCCCTGCACGTCATCGCACGGGTCAACGGGATTCCGTACAAGAGGGTATTGGTGGACACTGGCTCATCCAGTAATATCATTACAACAACGGCCTTGAAGCACCTAAAGTTGCCCGCATCTCACATAGTGGCCTCCACCTATACACTACGAGCATTCAATGATGCAATATGCTCGACAGTTGGCACAATTGTCCTACCCATCCAAGTGGGACAAAAGACTATACCTACATTGTGCCACATCTTGGAAGGTGAGATGGCCTATAACATCTTGTTGGGTCGGCCATGGATCAGGGACATGAAGTGTGTCCCTTCGATAGCTCATCAGTGCTTAAAGTATACATTCGAAGGGCAGGTGCATGTAGTCCCGACGGACTTGGAACCCTTCAAGTATTGCAATGCGGTGCAGCTGATGCCGCAATCGACCCTTCCATCAATGCATTTGGATTTTTAGTTGAATCCATCTAAATAGGGTCCGATTCCGTAGGCATCCCCATTGACAAGTCCATCAAAACCCCAATCGGGTCCATCTTCATCGTCTGGTCCTTCACCAATGATGCCACCTATGGTGGCCACATAGAAGGACAAAGGGAAGAAACCTCTGGAAGAGGTGCAACCTCTGGAAGAGGTACCACCATCAGTATCAACCATCTCTACTGAGGAGATGCCTAGCAGAATGGAAGTCGAGGCTCCTAGTTCACCCGACATGGAGTGGACTCAGGAAGAACTTTCGTTCCCTCCCCCTCAATCACCAACAATCATTGTTGAAATGGCCAATACGGGCCTAGGGGAGTATCTGGTGTGGAATATTGTAGCAACACCCACACTTGAGTCCATGCAGGACATGGGGAGACCTCGCCTCCCCATCGGTACTATTGTTCCTCTAGGCTACCCGCCAAATCAGACAAACTTTGTGTATGGGGGCCTTGATCATGGTATTGAACCTTACATGCAAGAGGACGAAGATGAAGAGCCTTTTACTGAAGATGTCAACTATTTTTCCAACCCAGATTTCGCTTTGAGATACCTTGGCCAATGCAATTGGCATGGATATGGGTTAGGCAGATATGAGCAAGGAGTGCGTGTTCTTTGCCAACCAAGATACCAAATGCCATACGACAAGTCAGGAGTAGGGTTCAACCACCCCCTACCCTTGGACATCTTGGTAGAGAACATGCAAGGCCTAGGGATAGGCAACAAGGGGGGATTGGCATTAGATCCATATGCCAACCCTAACACGACATATACACTGGGGGATTATCTCCCATTGTTGACAACCAACCTTGTTGACCTCAACAACCCTTTCCCTTCGCTCGAGAGAGGAGAAAGTTCGAGAACTCACCTACAAGAGAGGTATAGACAAGGTCAGGAAGGATCTTCAGAAGATGAGTCAGAATATGAGGTAGCACCATGGGACCCCTTCGAATCGGATAGCAATCACTCACAAGTGACCCCCATGGATGATTATCAAGAAAGCCTCTTGGCAATGTTCCCTTTGGTGGCTCCAATCGAGCAAGTGCCACCACAAGAAAATCAGGCCCCATCGTAGAGAGCGGAACAACCCCAATGGGGCCAGATCAATTTTCTCGAGCAAGATGAGCCTCTAATGTCACAAATAGTTGTTGGAACCAACGAAGGCCTTTGGATCTCCGATAGTGATTATGAAGATGAAACTGAGATGGCATATCTCAATCATATGCGATAGCAACAATACCCCTTGGATATTGATGACATATTTGAACAACTAAACATAGTGCCAGGGCATGAGTGGCACATAAACCCAACGTAGTGGGACCAAGTGTTGAATCCACCACTTTGGGCATACGGAGAACACCTTTCGCCCAGAGACCCTATAGAGATATCAGTGTCGAGGGTAGACCCTATCCTCCTATCCACACATAGGGCCGATCCATTCATGCCAATACCTCCAGAGCCAGATCCGGAGCACAAAGATCATCCAGAATGTTCGAGTCATCACACCCATGGTAATGGAGACCAAAATCATTTCATCAACATGATCTCCATTGACTTAACCACCCCCATCCACAATCTGACTGATCCAACATAGTCATTGTATCTAGACATAGATGCCATAGACTGGGATCACATCAATTCACCACCATCCCCATCAGAGTACTGGCCTTTCGGTGAGATGCTTCATTTCACCCCAGGGCCAACTCAGGATATCTTCCATGCTGAAGAGGGACCCGAGGTTCCTAACGATGATCTAAACTCAGCAAATGATATCCACTTGATCCCAACTCCACACCAGTTGGAGGACGGATCCCACATGTCGGTCGAGGAGATGACTGACGTAGACATCGGCTCGGATCCAATGAATCCATAGATTATCAAGTTGGGGGTAAGTCTATCCCCCGAAGAGCAAGCCGACTACATTGCCCTTCTCAAAGAGAAGAAGGAGGTTTTTGCATGGTCCTACAAAGACATGTCGAGGCTAGATCTGTAGCTAGTCACGCATAATCTAACGCTTGATCCGACAGTCAAGCCAGTTAAGAAAAAACTATGTAAGATGCACCCAATAGTGGCCTTAATGGTCAAAGATGAATTACAAAAGTTGTTGGATGCATAGTTTGTCATCTGCATGGATTACCCACCATGGTTGTCCAACATGGTGCCCATCAAAAATCTTTGATGGGAGGATTCGCATATGCACTAATTTTTGAGATCTAAACAAAGTGAGTCCTAAGGATGATTTCCCCTTGCCGAGCATCGACGCATTGGTAGACGCTACAGTGGGCCATGAAATGCTTTCCCTCATGGATGGTTTCTCGGGATACAATCAGATTCGTATCAATCTCGAGGACCAACTAAAAATGGCGTTCACAATGCCTTGGGGGACATTTTGCTATAAGGTCATGCCCTTTGGCCTTAAAAATGCTGGCGCCACCTACCAACGTGCCATGACGTACATCTTCCATGATCACATGCATAAAACTTTGGAAGATTACATGGATGATTTGTTGGCCAAATCTCTTTTGCGCCCAGATCATCTCGATGACTTAAGCAAGATCCTCGATCGCCTCATGGAACATAAAGTCAGACTGAATCCCAAGAAGTGCGTATTTGGCATCACATCTGGAAAACTCTTGGGTTTCATAGTCTCAAAATGAGGCATCGAGGTGGACCCAAACAAAGTCAAGGCAATCCTTGAAATGCTTCCCCCAACTACCATCAAGCAGCTCGAAGCCTACAGGGAAAGGTCACGTCAATCAAGCGCTTCATAGCACAGCTATCTGACAAGTGCCGACCCATGAATAAATTATTGCACAAGGGGGTAGCATTTCACTGGGATGACGAGTGCCAGTCAGCCTTTGATGACATTAAACAATACTTGGCTTCACCACCAGTATTGGCACCACCTAGACCAGGAGTGTCATTCTACTTATACATCTCAGCTATTGAGGTGGCACTGGGCGCCATGCTAGCCCAAAAAAATGAACTTCACAAAGAACAGGCTACTTACTATCTTAGCCGCACCCTAGTCAGTTATGAACTTAACTATGCATACGTCGAGAAGCTCTGCTTGGCAGTGGTGTTTGCTACCAAAAAGCTATGCCATTACATGCTGAGCAACAAGACGTATGTTGTGTCTAAGGAGAATCCATTGTGGTACATGATGAGTCATACTTATCATAGTAGCCGCATGATGAAATGGATCATGTTGTTGATGGAGTTTGACATAGAGTTTATTGGACAGAAATCCATCAAAGGTCAAGTCATAGCCGATCAACTAGCAGAGGCTCCTCTCGAAGATGATCAGCCTCTGATCATAGAACTACCCGATGATGGGGTCTTCCATGTCTCAGAATCGCCAGATTCTGATGAGCCTGAGTCACAGGCCGACATAACCCTATTTTTTGATGGTTCTAAATGTGAGCAAGGGGGTGGCATGAGAATTGTATTCTTCACACCACAAGGGGCTCCAATGCCTCTGTCATTTAAATTAGATTTCCCATGCACCAACAACAATGCAGAATACGAAGCCTTGCTCATAGGTCTTCAGACAACAATCACCATGAACATCAAATGATTAAACATCTTTGGTGATTCGTTGTTAATTTTCAACCAAGTCAAAGGGGTATTCCAATGTAAATGCCCAGTTCTATAGGCCTACAAAGCCCTTGTGGACAAATTCTTGGCAAATCTTGAATGGTACGACATCGAGGCACTCCCTCGATCATCGAATCATTTTGTGGACACTATGGCCTCCTTGGGGTCACTAATCCCGCAAGACATTTCTGGTGATATGACAACCATTCAAGTCAAAACATTATCGCAATCAGTGATGGAGCGTGCAAGCTCTGACTTAATGCCAGGAATCCACTTGATCCAGATTGAACCATCCACGGACAAGTTCTCTCGAATCCATGATTGTCTGAATCATGCTAACTGGGGGTCCTTGTTCTCCCCTACTCCCATTAATAGCAACACAATGCTATTCTTACAAGTTCTTTCCCGCTCAGCTTTTGCTAGGGATGAACTTCAAGAGGGATTGGCTATTCATACCATCGAGGTTTTCGATCAGCAGGATTGGTATACACCCATAAGGGACTACCTCAAGTTAGGTAACCTCCCACTTGGATTGACGCATGCCACAAAATGATCATTCAAATAGAAAGTGGCAAAGCATGTCTTGTTAGGAGACATTTTGTACCATCATAGCTATGAAGGAATCCTCCTTCATTGCTTGGACCAACAAGAGTCCACTTGGGCGATCACCCAAGCGCACGATGGTACATGCGGTGGCCACTTCAATGGTATGGCCATCGCAAAGCGCATTCTCTGCATGGGCTATTATTGGCCATCTTTAGAGCGAGATTGTTGCGCATATGTAAGGAAGTGCGTGAAGTGTCAACACCATGCCAATTTGACACACGTACCTTCTCAGGCCTTGCAATCGATCCAATCGGCTTGGCCATTTTTGTAGTGGGGCTTAGATCTAATCGAAAAGATCTCCCCTGCATCGTCAAGCCATCACACGTTTATCATAACGGCCATAGAGTACTTCACCAAATGGGTGGAAGCAATTCCGCTTACCTCTACGACTGGAACCCGCATTTCGGAGTTCATTTTACATAATATCATATGTCATTTTGGTATTCCATCCAAGATAATCTCGGATAATGGGACATCATTCAAGAACAAAGACGTGCGTGCTTTGACCACAAAGTACAAAATTCAGCATAGTTTTTTGACACCCTATTATCCACAGGCAAATGGGCAAGCAGAGGCGTCAAACAAAATGCTAGTTGCCATCCTCAAAAATATAGTCGTAGATAGTCATAAGGATTGGCACATTCAGATCCCACTTGCCCTATGGGCTTATCGCACTAGCATTCGGATGCCCACTAGGGCAACTCCATTTTCGCTCGTGTATGGCTCCGAGGTTGTCATGCCTCTCGAGTTGGAAATTCCTTCCCTGCGCATATCAATGCAAGAGTTCATCGATGATGACACTACATGGTAGGCCCGGTTAGACCAGCTTACATTGCTCGATGAACGATGCGTTAATGCTCTCGAGCATTTACGTATCTATCAAGAGCGACTTAAGAAAGCATACAACATGAAGGTTCACCTGAGGGACTTTCAGGTTGGTGACTTGGTCTTAAAAGAGAACCAACAAAATTCTAACTTGCCACCCCATCTAAGGGACAAGTTCATGGCAAACTGGTTAGGTCCTTATGTCATCGATAGTAAAATAGGACCTGGAACATACCGACTCACCTCTCTTGATGGAATCAAGGAACTAGAACCCTTGAACATCAGTCATTTGAGGCCATTCCATATTTAAAAGAGCCATAGCCCAAACCAAAATGCTCCAAGGATTCTCATAATCGCTTGGTCAACCCAAAATCCAAAGGTGCCCTTGTCAACCAAAAGCTCCAAGGATTCTCATAATCGCTTGGTCAACCCAAAATGGCCCAAAGGTGCCCATTAACCCTTGGTCAAACCAAAAGCTCCAAGGATTCCCATAATCGCTTGGTCAACCCAAACCGCAAAAAGCTCCAAGGATTCCCTCGTAATCGCTTGGTCAACCCCCAAAATCCCCAAAGGTGCCCATTATCCCTTTGGTCAAACCAAAAGCTCCAAGGGTTCCCACAATCGCTTGGTCAAAAATAAGAAAATTCAAAAACAATAAAATCATCAAAAATAACAAAAATTGCATCTCATTTCCATGCATGCTCAAAATCATCACAACAATAAAGAGCTCTTTTTGCATCTCATCTTCATACTCACAAAATAAATCCATCAAAAACACAAAAATAATAGTTGCATTAAGCATCACATCCATACATTACATATTTGTGGTCATAAAGGTCAAAGGCACCATAGACTGTAATTATTCGGCAAATCCATCATTTTCCACATTTCTCCATTCTATAAATAGTCCATCAAAAATAAACGCCATTCACATCTTTTTCGCCATATCATAGTCAGTTGTCTTCTAATGTATCAAGAGTTTTCGTCATTCAGCTATCATTAGCTTTCTAGCCAAATACTGTACAAAGTCAGATAGATTTTACAAAGGTAGAGTTCTACTTGGATCACACCTTGTTACGTAGCATCCCAACACAAATTAAAACACATAAAATAATTCCCAAGTTGTGTGAATGAAAGATGAAATCTGTAAAGTAATCCAGGTCACCATAAGTGAAATGGTTATCTTGCTCATCCCCCTGTGCGAATGACCCCAAGAATGCTGAGAGTTGGCAAAAGGACAAGCATCTTCCCTACCCAATTCCCCAAGAATCCCAAGTTCTCAAAAAGTTGCAAAACATCACAAATTTGCAAAAGTCAAAACTCCAAAAAATTGACATCACAACCAAAGTGCATACATCAAAAGGCACATACAATAGTGATTCTCATCACTCAATATTCAAAATCCCTTGCTCAAAAGAAAAAACAAAAATAAATAGTGATTTTTATCACTACAAAAGAGCAAGTATCCCAATACAATTGAAGAAAAGAAGGGAGTCGAACTTGAATCCCTGGAACTCTCAACATTCAGAAGGTCATGAGGTAAACCTCAGTACCGGTTTGGTGGATAACCTATCGGTCACTAGTGGTAAACCTCCCGCATGATGATATATCTGTCACATTAACTTGTGTACAGATCAATGTTTGCATGTGGATGAGCTAGCTTATGGTATCCTAGATAGCACCATAGATTAATCGACTAAATACAACAAAGGAGTTAGTGGAGCTAATTAGGTGATCCTCAGTACAGGTTTGGTTGACAGCCTATCTGGAACTGGCGGTATCTTGACAAATACCACATAAACGAACTCAATTGCACACACAAGGATGTGAAATAACTTGGTCAAAGACAAGTCCGATTCATACCTTGTCCAAAAGTCTTGTAAGATAAAAATATAGTACTGGCTAGTTAGTTAAAACATCTGAGTCTCAGAAAACCTTAACTACATTCTAAACCAATTGTGCTATCTTTCATCCTCGCATTGCCATCAAAAAATACAAAAAATAACATGTATACATAAAAAGTCATTTACCACAACAATCGCCTAGGACAAAAAGCCATAAGTTCTAAATAGTCTATGGTGCCACCACCAAAAATCACAAATTCAATTCATCCATTCCATTTGCATATCATATAAATTAGAAACATTTGCATTCATCATAACATATGCATCCATCAACATAAATTAACATGCATACATACACATTCAACAATCATTGTGCATAACATCAAATCATGACACGTGTATAAATAAAATAAAGTCATCTATATATATATCATCAAAAATGCCCACAGGCTACAATAACCGGTCCTCTGACCTCACAAAAAGCAAAAACTCAAAAACCCCCAAGCCTAGGGCATCGGCCACCATGATCACGTAGGATCGGTGCGACAGGAACTACCCCCATGGTGTGGGTCCTATGGGACCTCTCAGGGTGGCTGCTGCTAGC
Organism: Wollemia nobilis; assembly: GCA_028583015.1. Lineage (NCBI taxonomy): Eukaryota > Viridiplantae > Streptophyta > Pinopsida > Araucariales > Araucariaceae > Wollemia > Wollemia nobilis. Next base: position 4,362,678 of record JAQPPZ010016858.1, on the reverse strand, counting down.
CCCCGCATCATGCCTACTAGCCCCCCTCATCCAATCGCCTACGATGAGATGATGTTGACTACTCAGTATCGCTGCCCCTCATCTGGCATGAAGACCCACCTCTAGAGGGCTCAGGTATCCACCCCTCGAGGTGGATAATCTCTCCCTCCAAATCCATCCGATGTGAAACCACTTCCCTCCCATCGATGATACAAAGCTACTACATCATCGTGCTGTGCCAATGCCTTCTCCTTCTCCCATTGCATCCGTAGGAGATCCATCTCCCATGCAGCATCGGTATCCCCATCCTATCGGTGGTACGTAGCAAATGCGTTCTCCCGCTCCACCTAGGTTCATAGGAGATCCCTCTCCCATGTGCATCCCCCAGCTCCTCATCTCACCTCTAGAGTAGCCCCTCCAATCATGCATTCTCAGCACGTAACCCTACCTCCATATCCTCTGAGACTTCCTGAGGCATTGGCATCTCTGAAACAGTAGTCTGCTCTGGCTCCCACTACTCTGGGATGTCCTATGTCTCTGGATGATCCAGAACCCCAAAATCCCCACCAAAATCATCCACCTCTACCATATTCGCATCCTCCAATGGAACCCCCAATCCTCTCCTGGTGCCTCTCCACCCTCACCACCTACTCTTCCCTCTGCACCTCCTAGTGGTCCCTCTCCTCGCCATCATCGCAAGGTCCACCATTGGTCATACTCCATGGTAGTCCCGATGTCATCCACATTCGGGACATCAATCATAGTATCTGAATCCTCACCCAATGGCACAATGACTGGCCAAACTAGAGTCCTCTCGTCCCCCAGATGTCGATAGACCATGGGCTCACTAGGAACCCCTGGTGCACCCCAAACTATCATGTCACCCGACCATAAGGGAAGAACTCCTGCTCGGTCCCATGCCACCCAATCAGCCATCTCCCCCTATGAACCCATCGAGAGCCACTCTCCAGCCTCAGGCCAGGCTGGACAGTCTCGGTAGGGGTGCCAGAACACCTCCCCTGGAGTAAGCCAAGCGAAGGCATCAGCATAGTGCCCTATGACACCTGCCCATCATCGACTCTATCCCTACTCCTCAAACCCCACCATAGAGCCACATAACCTATATCCCTATCCACCATCTCTGCCTGAGTAGTCCATGGCAACCCCATCGGCCTCTCCATCGCTATGTGCTACCAAGCCCAACTCTACAATAGATAGCTACAGCCAATCCCCTTCCCTCTGGTAGTGGACCTCGTACAACTCATCATAGAGCTATGCCAGTAGTGTCTGACCCCATCTCATAATCATAGGTGCCTTCGTGGGACACTCCACCAACTTGAATACCACCTCCAATAGGTTCCATGGGAACCTCGCACCCGAAGAGTCGGGTAGCAACATGTTGGAAATGAGGCCCATCAGTATTGCGTGCCTCACTCCCAACACACCCCTCTCAAGCCACCATCGTACCAGAATACCACCAATCTGGAAGTCACCCTCTGCCCTCTCCACTGGGCTATCCACACCCACCTCCTCCCCATGCCCAAAGTAGCGTGTCAACACTGTTGTTCGTTGATCCCGTGGCATCGTCCTGATCGGCAATCCATCTATCGAGATCCATAGAATCCGATAGACATCCTCCAAGGTCACTATCATCTCCCCTATTGGGATATGGAAGGTGTTAGTCCGAGGATCCCACAAGTTGATCAGGGCCATCAGATAGGCCCGATCCCCGACCATCGGCTCCAACTGAGTCACCTGCTTGAGCCCAAGGGCATCAAGCCACTCCCAGTCAGCCAAAGTCAGTGCCTCCCATGCTTCAGTGAAAACTGTAGGCACACGGTACCGGCTCTTCACAATCTGCAAAAGAAAACAAGACAAAAACATTAAAAAACATGATAAACTGTACAACAAACATGAATATACAACAATGCATAAAATAATGTATAACTAAAAATAGATAAATAACGAACAACAAAATTCACAAAAATTCAAAAAATAAATAATTTTTTAGTTCCTAGGGTTTTTAACTCTAAGTCTAAACTGATAAATTAAAAACAAACAAAAAATCAAAAATAATTTTTAGTCCTAGGGTTTTTAACTCTAAATTCAATGATAAATTAAAAACACAAAAAATTCAAAACAAGTTTGTCAGTCCTAGGGTTTTTAACTCTACGTTTAAACTGATAAATTAAAACAAAAAAAAATTAAAAATAATTTTCAGTTCTAGGGTTTTAACTCTACATCTGATAAATTAAAAACAAACAAAAAAATAACTAGGGTTGAGTTACGTTTTTAAACTAGTTTTACCCTAAGTTTTAACCTAAGTTTTGATCTTTGTTTAACTAGGGTTAACCTAAGTTTTTAAGCTAAGTTTTGATTTTTGTTAGACTAGGGTTTCTTTTAGTTTATCACAAATTCAAAATAAACATGGTTTCCACTAGGGTTTCAACCTAAGTTTTAATGAAGCCATACAACACAAAAATTCACACATAACAACACACATTTAACTAGGGTTTTATTTTTAATTTGAAAAACAAAATACAAAAAAAAAACAAATAAATTGCGGTTTTAAAACTGTAACGCAAACAAAAAAGAGGAAGAGCACTCATCGGTCTCGCTTCGGCTCTGCTACTCGAAATGGTTCATGCACTCATGGTGGTGGGAAAAATTTAGCAAGCTTCACTTCGTAGAATCAACCTCCTCCTCCTCAGAGCTCCAAATCGCCAAAAAATTTGAATGCAAATGAGCCCAAACCCTAGTTTTGGCCCTTAAATAGGCTTTTAGGCCTGTAATCGTTCCTCCCTGGGGCGAGCACTCTAGTTAGCACTCGCCCCCTCGAGGACGATTACTAAACTGGTATTCGTCCCACCCAGGAATGATTACAGAGCAAAAATTTCAAAAAAAAAAAATGCACAAAAATGCACAAAAACAAGCAATAAAATTGTCCAATGAGAGTGCTTTTGCACTTGACATTTCGGGCATGCAAAATAAATGTCGGGGTCACAAATCCTCACTATCCTACTCCCTAAGAAGGCTACCATAGCCGGACCACTCCACGGGAGGACGGATTTTCGAGAATTTCATCCCCAAATGACGTCCCAAAAAGGGTCAAAACCCACCCAAAAATAGCAATAACATTGCCGAACAAAGGCGCCTTTGCGCCTGACATTCTTGGCATCCAAAACCGACGTTGGGGTCACAAATTGTCACTATCCTACTCCCTAATAAGGCTACCATAGCCGGACCGCTCCACGGGAAGATGAATTTTTGACAATTTCAGCTCCAAAATGCGTCACAAAAAGGGTTCACACCCACCAAAAATAGGTCTAAATGTCGGAAAACTGCACACACATTCAACGATAAACATCTGAAGGCACCCTTACACAAGTCATCTTGGGTCAAGTGACTCATCGCTTTTCTCATGTAGGTCATTCCCTCATCGATTCGTCGCTTGAGGGGGTAGTCACACTTAGTCACCAATCAACAAATACACACCCAATCATGGAAATGGCATGCATTCAAAGAATCATTGACAAAGACAATCACGCTCCTGCTTGGGGCAGCAAACAAGCAATAATCACAAGCTGATCAAACACTTGGCATTCATGAATCATGAACTCAAGGTTCCCATAGACAAAAGGTTGCGCCCTTTGCCTATTCATGACTGATCAATGTCCAAGATCAAGTAACACCTCACCGAAAAAGGTTAACACTTGAATTGAGTTCCTTCGCTCGTCAGAAGCAAGGATTCAAGAATGCATGCCCTTTCCATACTTGGGGCATCAAAATTTGGTTAGGTTACTAAGAAACCCTAATCATTAGTGCTTTGGTTATCTATTTTTGCTCAGCATTGCGCCACACACAACGCATCCCAAAAAGGGGCATCTGTAGACACCAAAACAACACCAATCCGATTATGTGACTGCAAACACTGATCGCATTGACACACACAGCCCCCAGGGCAGCCCCCAGAGGTTAAACAGTGGTCCTAACCACTCTCACAGTAGTTTTGGAAGGTCAAGAGTCAATTTGGCACCTTCAAGCACTCTGCTCCATACTCGTTCCACCCAGGGACGATTACAAACTTCTATTCGCCCCACCCAGGGACGATTAGCAGTATTCGCTCCAGGGTGGGGCGAATAGCAGGTTTGATGGGAAAAAAGTCAAATCTTGACAAATGGCAGCTCAGATCCACCACTTAACTCTTCCTTCATTGCATGGGAGTGTGAGTGAGCATTTTTGAGCGTTAGAGGCAGTTACAAGGGCAGTCATGGGGCCCCTAATCAGGGAGGAATCTTCTCCCCCTGGGAAGGCATGATTGCCAAGTGGCGCCTCTGCATGCTCAATCACAAGAGACCTCCAGGTCTATAAATTGGTGAGTTTTCTCACCACAAAATATATAGAGAAGGAGCATTTTGAGCAATGAAGTGCTGCCATTTTACTTCCACACACACCCTTTTGATTTGTGCCTTTCACATCCTTGATCTCTTTTGGAAGGGAGGTCATAGGGTGGTTATTGGAAGCGCAAATCCGGAACCAAAACCTGACATTTGGCCACAACATCCTACCAAATTTTCCGACAACACCCCACAAGAGGTTTTGGACCCATCCCAAGTGGATTGGTGCCGAAATCGGGCCCCAAACGGCGGGCGTCCCGCCTCGGGCGCCCCCACACTGCTGCAGTTCCTAATCGCCCCACCTCGAAGCGATTAGAAATCTATGGCAGATTTCCTTTCTATTATTTTTGCATTTGATTCTATGCTGCTTAGATAGGTTGTCATTCAAATTTCACATCGTTTTGAGCATTTTTGATCATGTTTCTATCATTTCCCGCCTTTACTAACATGCAGGTAGCATCATCAAATTCCTGGTGATAGAGGCCAAATTGGGAAAATCTGACCTTCTGGGTCTTCCCAAAATACCCCCATTTAGCTAACCCCCAACTTTGTAGGTGATTTGGAGCTTCCCGGATGTGACATTTGGGACAGTGCTTTTTGACGCTTTGTTGCAGGTCTATTCGTCCCGCCCCGGAGCGAATACGAATCTGTGGTGAATTTTTTGACTGTTCCATTTGCAGTGCCTTCCTGGTGATGTTTTCATGCCCCTGTCAAGTTTTTAGTTCATTTGGATCTATTTTAGTTATCGTTTTATTTATATTTTGCATGCACTAATTGAAGGCTTGGGGATTGCATGTTTCATTTTATCTACAGGTGCTACTGACTATTTCCTGTTTCCTTGAACGTAGGGTCTTAACATCAGAGGAGCAGCAAGGAGTCAAGACTCATCAACGCAAGCGACGGTGACGTTTGGTCCGCCCACTTTACATGTGGGCACGCGGAAGAAGGAATGGCATCCATGGGTGTGACAAGAACACATTTAACGCTCCTAGCCCCTAAAAAGGGAGGAGACGAATTGTAACCGAGTTCTGAAGCATATTAATAAAAAGGGTTGTCTTCCATATTGGCTTTCTATTTGGTTTCGATTCGTTTATGCTTCTTTCCTTTCATGCACTTTCAATTCATAGGATTTAGCGTTATCTTTTGTTTCGTTTGCATCGCATCTTGGCTTTTCCTTTTTGTTTCCGTATCCTCGTGCTTTCACTCATATAATATGGAATAAAAATTATTGCCAAAGTGTAATTATTACATGATATCAAATAATGTAATAAAATATAATACCCTCCTTGTTACATTGTTGGTATAAATATCATTACCACCATGATTATAGGGGTGGTACACTAGAATTATTCTTTGGATATAGCTCTAACTTTGGCTCCAAATATTGCTCTTGTTCTTAATCTAGCTCTTAAGAATTCTCCACTGCCTATTTGGTCTATCACTAGGTATGCCTCTAGGTAATTACCTTTAGGTCTTTGCCTCTAGGATGTCTCTATGGTTTTACCTCTGGGTCATTTCCTTTGGTTCTTCATCTTTGAGTTACCTTTGGGTTAGCCTCTAGATCTACCTTTAGATCATTTCTCTAAGAAATTATTACATATCTATAATGTTTTACTATAGGTTCTATCACTACAGGATTTTGATATAATAATAATGCATATCTATTGCTCCATGGAAAAACCATCACTATGATATCTTTCAACCACAAAAATTTATCTTCTCCTTGCTCTCTTTTGAGAATAAAACCTTCTCTTATATAAATCATTCAATTTTTTTTTAACTTTATCCCATTTTGATACACTTATCCATCCATGATTTATATGTATTTTATTAATCACTTTATCTTTGTGCCAACACTTTCTTTAAGAGTGATTATTACCTCCACAAATTTCATAAGGATGAAAGTCTAAACCTTCCACAATAACTGTAACAACTCATCCTAGGAGTTTATCTTTTCAATAATTTAGTATCACTACTTCCCACTTGATCATGAAAAGCAAGACTTTCATTCTTTGGTCTTATATCTAGAATTATAGGTATTTTTATACCTTTCTCATATCTTCACAAACATGTACTATAGTATCCTATTTTTTTCATTATTATTGAACCAATTTATTTATTATGATTTTTGAAGCATGCAATATTTTTATCATTACTATCAATATCAACACGGCCTTAAACATAACTAACACCAATAATGTTCAAATATAACTCTTCACCATCTCTATGGTATTTATCAACATGAACTTTGTCATGACCAATACAATCAGCAATATTGAACATGATATCATGATGATAATATTTACTAATGATATCAAGGGAAAACAAATCATTCTTATATGAACCAATTGCAATTAACTCATCATTTTCATGATGAAACACTTTTTCCTTCTACAACATTGAATTCAACTCCCATGTCTTGATCTAACATTTATGAGATAGATAACGAGTTGTTTGTTACTTCATTAAATATAGAATATTTTTAATTGTGCATTTCCATTAGTTAGATTAATAGGAATATTTCCCACTCCTTTAACTTGATAGGCCTTATCATTACTAATTATGACTGGTCTCCTATATTTTTCTTATAGATAATCAAACCACATTCTATCTCTAGTCATATGTTTGCTGGTACCTAAATCAATATATCAAACAATATTACATTGGGTTTGTTACTACCTTAGTCATGATTACCTTATGTGCTATTTCATACTCTTCTTCATAATCTAATTCAAGTTCCTTCTAAATAATATACCCTTGTTGCTATTGCCCTTGTTGATATTTCCCTTCTCCTTGTTTATGTCAAGATTGTTCCTCCCCTTGAGGAGGTTTACAATCTTGATTCCTTCAAGTTAATGTATTATATTTATAAAACTTGGAGTCATGTTATTTTTCACAAATATGACAATATCTCCTTCTCCATTAAGGCTGATTTTGTGATAAAGATGATATAGAAGGACCATTTGAATCTTTTTTGTGGTTTATTTGTGGAGATAAGGTCATTATTGAACAACTCATATCTCAATTGATTTTCTAATCCATATTGTTGAAGGATGTTTAACAATTATTCAAATGATACCCTTATATTTGACACTTAGAGAGATGCCACCAATATTTTGAATGATTTAGGGAGTTCTCTAAGTACAACTAAAACTAAGAGCTTATCTTCCACATTTTCTTATATGGTGTTCAATTTTACCTTCAAGTTAGTAATTATTCAAAGGAATTGTTCAATACTTTTATATTATTGGACCCTTAATGTATGAGTTGTGATTGAATATGAAGGATTGTGGTGTCAGTCCTTCCTTCAAATATAGAATAAAGTTTATCTCATGTATCTCTTGATGTTTTTGCTTGACTTATATGTGGTTGTATTTCATCATCCACTCCAAATGTGAGGAGCACAAGTGCCCTTGCATCTCCTTCATCATACTTTTACTTAACTACCTTCTCCTCATGTTGATTTTCATCACTATTAACAATATTCTAAAGTTTTTTGACTGCTAGTATCATCCTTATTTTTGTTTTCCATGGTGCAAAATTTGGACCCTTGAGCAACTGAGATTTAGAGAGAAATATTTTTGATGTAGACATGGCAAAGATTCCTTATATCTTCCAAAATGATCATCTTTTCTATATGCCACTAGTCCTATATATTGAACCTTTCATTTATCCTCCCTTCTTATATACTCATTGGTATGTAGAAAAAGCTAGTTCTCTCAATATATGTGGCCACACATGAGAGAGATCTTATGGTACATAAAAGAGATTGATACATGATACCAAAATAGTATTGAAAAGGATTCATCCTATAAATGACACATAATTAAAGATAAATCCTCATATGTGGGCATAAATTCCCTATATAATTGGATTTTTTCAAATTTTAGATTTACATATAACAATAATAACAAATGGGGTAAAAATAAAGTGAAATAAAATATTACAAAAATGTACCCTTATTCTTCCTCAACAACTTATAGGGTCGATGCCTAGATGTTATTATGGTGGCTATATTAGGCATTAGATGTAGTAACTTAATGTGACAATAGTACGTGTAAATGCAAGTCAAAGGTGATGTTTATACAAAATGTTGTGATTGTGCAAAATCATGAGTTTAATGTGTAAAATTTAAACACAATAATTTTTGACCATAAACCAACCTGTGACTCTTTTGGATAAATTACGAATTATTTTGACACTCAAAATATAATGACTCCTCACATATTACCCAATTCTTATATTACTTGACATTTTTTTAAAGTATTGACCATAACAACTTTTCAGTATAAACCCTTGACCTTTGACTAATTACAACTCTTTTTACACTTAGATAAAAAAAGTACTAAGACACAACAACATGAGTCTAGACTTGAATCTCACAACTTTTAATAATCCTCCCAAATCACATTAACATAATTTAACTTAAATAAGATATTTAAAAATAAATTGACTCATAAAAAAAAAACTTGCTCATATGCCCTCTTGAAGATACTTGACTAAAAAATGAAAAAAATGTGATTTAAAAAAAACATTTTCTTTTCTTATTTTATTTTATTTTCACACTTTAATTTTTTATTATTTATTTATTTATTAATATAAAAATTAAAATGTTGCATACAAAATAGAGGTAGAGAGGTTGGAATCTATGACTTTTTTGAATCAAAGTTCCCTTTCCTCACATTCTAGCCAACATGGAACCTGAGTAATGTTGTCTCAAATTTGAACTCTAAATAATATGGACACTACCCTGGAACATATTTTCACACCACTCATGGACTACCATGCTTTGTTGTGTTCAACCAAAAACCTTATTGGTCCTTTTGAAATACATGAGATTTAAACAATTTTAACTATCACTTTGAGTCCACATTTCAAATCCTCTCATAGCATTTCTTGTTTTGACAAAACTCTTTTTATCAACACACATTATAGAGCTAAAATAACTACATGGTTATAAATAAGCTTGGATAAAGCCTTGAGAATTATGTTTTCGCTACACAACAGGTGACAGGAGATGCTAGGCTAAGAGGAGAAAATCTAGGTCCCTAAAAATAAAGTATTTAGAATAATATTAATTGATAGAACAAGTTTTGGGAAGGGTGAAGAATATCAAAGTACCAAAAAACAAAGTATGTGAAGTAAAATTAATTTAACAAAAGGCTAATGAAATTGGTTATATGGAATAAAATGTGTAGCACATTTCCTGCAAGAATGAAAAATGAAAATGGATGGTTGACAAAAATATATTTGACTGAATGGTAAAATTGAACTAGATGATGAAATAGGTGGATTATTAGACAGGATGTAAGGGAAAATATGAATATGTATTCTGCAAGAAAAAAATGGACTTCTATGAAAAAATACAAGTGAAACTACTGATGGGTACCCATCATAAAATTGGGCAACTTGGTAAGGAAGAAAGAGTTCAAGGTAAAGCAAACTCGATGGAGCCTTGTGTGACTCGAAGCATGAAAAAAATAGAACTTAGCAAAGTAAATGTAGGGATAAGATAGCCTACTCTAATACCATTTGTTGAAAATAGGGCAAAGGCAAGCAATAATTATAACGATAATATGTTATTTCTCACCGAACAATATTTCCATACATCTTACAAATTTATATATTATAGTCTCTTATATTTTCAAGAGATCCTTGGCATTTTTCCTTTTGATGTTTCATATTCTTCTCATTCTCACATGAGATGTGACTATCAAGTTTCTAATTTCTCTCATATAATATTAAATAATAATCATCCCCCAAAGTGTAATTATTACAAGACATCAAATAATATAATAAAGTCTAAAATATTATTCTATATTCTTATCTATTGTTCTACCCTTTATATTTCATTCATTAAAGTATAAACAGAAAGGGGATGAATCATAGGGGCCCATACATAGTCTTGCATCACATTGAAAATTGAATTGCATGTGGGCATTAGGGCTTATTTGACTACATCACATTGTTGGCAATTTGAGTTATTTTATGTTGTCATTGATGCCACATGGATCATTGATGTCACATAGATCACATTGAGTTTTGGTGGCCAAAGCATTTCATAAATAAGCATTTATGATATTTTGGAGAGCATGGATATATACAGGATTTTTGTGAAAACCAAGGCAGGAAAAATAAAAGGTTTTATTTAAAACCATTGATGGCATATTTGAAATGGGTTTTTCTTAAAACCTAGGTTGGTTTTTTGTTTCATCGAAAAAGGTGCCCCGATTATGGAGATATTTAATTTTAGATATTTATTTTAAATTTTAAATTATTTAAAATTAAAATTAAAATTTTAAAATTAAATATATTAATTATAGCATCGACTAAATAAAGGAGGAAAGGCTATATTAATTAATAGCGTCGACATCTAAAGAAAGGGGAAAAACATATATATATATATATATGCCAACAAAAGCTTAGACTTCAGGACCCCCAACGCTTATTTTTCAAATGCCTTTGATTGGGGAATGAATTGCGAAAAGAGAGAGAAGAGTGACTTTGGTCTATTGAAAAATCGTTCGTGGAGTTTAATAAGATGCATAGGCATATTTTGCCTCCAGGTTCGTGTGATGTGTGTTATGCAGGAGGTCCTGCGATTGAGTCTTGTCGTGGTTATTTGATTTGTTGAAGCGCTTGAAGCATTGTTAAGTATTTCTAAGGGTGCAAAAGTTTATAGCATAATTTTTTGTTCATGTCCCTTTGGACATGTGAGGGCGTGTGGCCCAATGGTAGGCTGGCTATGGTTAAAGCGCTAAGAAAGGAAAAGTCACGAGATCGAATCTCGTCAAGGATAGAGGCAAGTTAATAATTTTTTAATATATTTTATTTTTCTAAAGTTTCCCTAGGAGGAATAAGGGTTGTGATGCATGTTTAGAAAAAGAGATATTTTTGGTGTTTCTCTTTTTGAAAGTATATCATATTCTATATTTTTGGAAAGCTTATTTTGAGGGCTATTTGATTAACTTGCTTAGAGGGAGAAATAAGGTGTATGTAAAGAGATATTTCTATTTTATAAAGGGTTTCAAAAGTGAAGGTTGTTTTGTTCTTTTTCAAAGGTGATTAATTCTTTCATGAGGGGACATGTATTTTATTGAGTAGGAGTGATAAGGTGTTATTTGGATATTATTGTTGTGATATTAATCATGATCTCTAACCCTTGTTGAAAGTTGAAAAAGAAGTTTGTTGAGTGTGGCAGATTTAGTGGACAACCAATAAGGCATCAAAAGGTATGAACAATACTCTCCATTGACTTTGTTTATGGTGGTTGATTTCTGAAATATCATTGGAGATAAAAGGATTGATTATGGTTTCCTTTTTGAAAGTGGTTGGTTGAATGCTTCAAGGTTTTATGGTTTGAGAGTTGTGTTTAAACCATGTTTTATAAGCATAGTTGTTGAAGCCCATTGGTTATGCAAAGAACTTGAGTTAGAAAAGAACATGAGTATCATTGTTATGTGAGATTTGTGGTTGAGCATTGTTGGAAACATTTGAGTTTGTTGATACATGCTTGGACTAGGGTTTTGTGAGAAATATTTGTCCCTTGTGGTGATTGGTTGAGTTGAGTTGATTGAGCCTAGTCAAGTGATTGAGTGATGTGATTGTTCAAGTTCCATGAAATAAACTATTCTATAATTCTGATTTGAGTTGAGATTGAGGTTTGAGATTAGAACATATTGAGTCTCTAACAATTATCTTTATGCTTGTATAAGACTTGAGTTGATTTGAGATTGATTTGAGTTGAGATCATTATGGATCATTGTTGTCATCAATTGTAGAGTGCATTGCCTTTCATTATTGAGTTTATCATTGAGCCTTGCGTTCATATATTTGTGGATGAGATTTAAGTGCCACTTGAGCATAATTGGTTGAGCCTTTAAGAAGGCTTTTGGGAAAAAATTATGGACAGATCTGGGACATCATTTGAGCAAGTTCTTGGTGAGCTTGTTGAGAATATTTTTGAGCAAGTTCTTGGTGAGCTTGTTGAGCAGTTTTTGAGCAAGTTCTTGGTGAGCTTGTTGAGCAGTTTTTGAGCAAGTTCTTGGTGAGCTTGTTGAGAAGATTTTTGAGCAAGTTCTTGGTGAGCTTGTTGAGCAGTTTTTGAGCAATTTCTTGGTGAGCTTGTTGGGCAGTTTTTGAGCAAGTTCTTGGTGAGCTTGTTGAGCAGCTTTTGAGCAAGTTCTTGGTGAGCTTGTTGAGCAGATTTTGAGTAAGTTCTTAGTGATCTTCCTGAGAAGATTTGAGAAAGTTCTTAGTGAGCTTGTTAAGCATATTTGAGCAAGTTATTGGTGAGCTTGTTGAGTAGATTTTGAGCAAGTTCTTGGTGAGATTATTGAGAATATTTTGGGAAAGTTCTTAGTGAGCTTGCTAGAGTAGTTTTGGGCAAGTTCTTGGTGAGCTTGTTGAAGCAGTTTTGAGCAAGTTCTTGGTGAGCTTGTTAGAGCAGATTTTGGGCAAGTTCTTAGTGATCTTGCTAGAGCATATTTGGGTAAGTTCTTGGTGATATTGTTGAAGCATATCATTGGATTGCCTACCTAAGAAGATCAAGATTGCCTTGTTGATTAGATCAGTGGATTGCCTACTTGAGCAGATCAGGATTGCCTAGTTGATCAAATCAATGGATTGCCTACCTGAGTAGATCAGTGTATTTCCTAGCTTTGAGCATATCAAAGTAATAATTTGTATTGGGATAAGGATCCTTATTTCTATGTGAAATATTATAAGGATATTATCTTGTGGAGTACCCCACATTGGGGGAACCACGTTAAATCTTGTGTCTCAATTATGTGTGGTGATTTGTGCACTTGTTTACTATTGTTATCTATGTCATTAATGCACACTGCTATATTTGGTTATTGCAATTAAGAACACTAATTGATATTGGTTTGGAAAGAAAGTAAAAAGTTGCCGTTATACTGTTCACCCTCTATCTTGGTATAATCTTATGTTATTCAATTGGTATCAGAGCGGGTTCCTTAGGAAAGGCTAACAGCTTGAGGGTAGATTCTATAAGAACACAAATGGATTCACATAATGGATTATATATAAATAAGGCTCCACTATTTGACGATAACAATTATGCCTTCTAGATCATGAGAATGGAGAACTAATTGATATCACAAGGATATGAGGTATGGCAGATGGTTGAAAAAGAGTATAAGGTTGAAGGTGATCCCGAGGCAGATAAGACTATCAGGAAATTGGTTGAGATAAATGCAAGGGAAATGAATTGTATTTTGAGTGGGATACATGAAATAGATTTTACAAAGGTCATGGTATGTAATTCAGCTAATGAAATGTGGACCAAGTTGCGAAATACTTATGAAGGAGATTCAAAGGTAAAGTTGGCAAAACTACAAACTCATAAAAAAATATTTGAGGAATTGAAAATGGAAGATTCTGAAGATATTGCAAAGTTTTTACTTTGAGTTTATGAGATCACTAACACCATGAGAGGCCTAGGATTTGAGATGAAATAATAAGAAGTTACTAAAAAATTTGAGATCACTTCCTAAAAAGTATGATGCAAAGGTTTCAGTAATAGAAGAAACAATAGATATCAACAAACTAACAATGGAAGAACTACAAGGAACTCTCACAACTTATGAGACGAGGGTGAGTAAGCATCAGGTTACAATAAAAGAGATTGCATTCAAGGCTTCATAGAAAAAGAAATGGAAAGTTCCAGAGACAGATAGAGATTCAGATAATTATGAGGAAGCTAACTTCATCAAAAGGAAATAGGACTTAATAAATTACAGGGATATGAAGAAAGTCAAATGCTACAAGTGTGGTGATTTTGGTCACTATGCACACAAGTGTCCACATGAAGAAAATAGTGATGATGAAAAGCAGGGTCACAGAAGAAAATAATATGGAAATCATAAACATGACAAAGATGACAAGTACAAGCAAGGCAGGTATGAGAAGAAGAAAAAATTTCGTAAGACAGAAAACTTACTACATTGTAGAAGCAAGTGATAGCTCAGATCACAATGATAGAGACAAGTCAAATGATGAAAAATAAGAACATATATTTCTAGGAATAGAAGGTGAAAGAGAATAGTGCTTTGTATGTGGTCAAAGAGATCACAAATCAGGATATTGCAATGGTTTCAGTGATAGTGAATATGAGATGACACATCAAGAAAACATGCATGGTCAAAAAAATCATGAAAGTTTTTTTGCTATAGAAGATTATAATGATCTCAGTGATAGTGAAGATGAAGAAGGGTTTTTGTATGGGATAAAAGAAGTAGAAGAAGAACATTCACTCCAAACAGAAGAAGTTAAGCAAGAGAACATTGTAAGAAAGACAAATGTCTCAGTTGATCTAAAGGAAGAATTCAATGATATCCATGAGCAACTACAAGAGGGTAAGAAGAATCTAAAAGAATTAAGATGTTCCATACTTGAGAAGTTTGATCCATCACATGACTCAAAAGGTCAAGATATTTTCACTAAGAAGGAAACATGTATTTTAGAGACAATAAATATGGATGTCAATTTGCTATTTGACACAAATGAAGAGAAAGAAGAGGAAGGTCCCAAAGCACCAAAGGTCTCATATTTCAGGTTTGGGTAATCACACTCAAAAGCAAAGTAAGTTCTAATAGATGAACGCAAGAAGAACCTAAGTTTATTGAAGAAAGTTCCAAAGTTCCTATGCCTCCTAATATTCAATTTGGATCTTGTTTTGAGATAGGCGAATCAAGTTCAAAAGGAAAATAAATTCTTGAAGAGGAAAGCAAGGAAGAAACTAAGGAAGAGGATTTAGATACTACAAAGAAGGTTCAAGGATGCAATGCACAAGTTGAAAATGATCATAAGGATAATGGTCAAGAAAGGATCCATGGATCAAAGAAGTTTGATTTTGCTAGAAGAAACTTCAAAGGAAGAAGGTATGGTTTTCAGGGACATTGCTTCTTATGCAACATGATTGGTCATAGAGCTTCTCAGTGCAAAGAAAATGAGCAACATGGTTTTGGTTTTAGAGCTACACAAATAATAAGTCATGGTTATAATAGTCATGAAAACAAAACTTCACAATACAGGGTTCAGAAAAGGAATGGATATGGAAATTATTTCAAGAAAGAATTCAGGATATGGGCACCATACAAAGGCTACAATATCAAGTGTTTTAATTGCAATAACTTTGGATATATTGCAAAATGGTGTAGGACTCAATTCCAAACAGGTTCAAGACAAGAAGGTCAAATAGGTTCAAGAAAAGAAGGTCAAACAGGTTCAAGACAAGAAGATCAAGTAATTCATCAAGAGAAGGATATCAGGAAAATATGGAAGGAAGTTGACAGAGGAAAAAAAAATGTAATATGGGAGTAAAAGTACTCCCACCCCAAAATTAATCACCTCAATAGAGAAGGTGGTGAGGGGGCTAACCTTAAGAGTTATATCTTTTAGCCCAATAGGTGTCCCTTTTGCCATTGATGTCAAAGGGAGAGATATTTGAGTAAGAGGGAGAGCATTGAGTTAGGGGGAGCAGCCTCCAAAGAGAGCATTGAGTTATGGGAGCAACCTCCATAGAGAGTATTGAGTTAGGGGGAGAAACTTTGATTATCAGAGATGGTTTTTGTAGTGATTGTGGTTTTTGCATTAGAGGTGTTGCCATCAATGACAAAGGGGGAGATTGTTGGAAATTTGAGTTATTTTATTTTTTCATTGATGTCACATGGATCATTGATGTCACATAGATCACATTGAGTTTTGGTGGCCAAAGCATTTCATAAATAAGCATTTATGATATTTTGGAGAGCATGGATATATACAGGGTTTTTGTGAAAACCAAGGCAAGCAAAATCAAAGGTTTTATTTAAAACCATGGATGGAATATTTGAAATGGGTTTTTCTTAAAACTCGGGTTGGCTTTTTGTTTCATCGAAAAATGTGCCCCAATAATGGAGATATTTAATTTTAAATATTTAGTTTAAATTTTAAATTATTTAAAATTTAAATTTAAATTTTAAAATTAAATATATTAATTATAGCGCCGACTAAAGAAATGAAAAGGCTATATTAATTTATAGCACCAATGTCTAAAGAAAAAGGAAAGGCATATATATATGCAAATAAAAGCTTAGACTTCAGGACCCCCAACGCTTATTTTTCGAATGCCTTCGATTGGGGAACGAATTGCGAAAATAAAGAGAAGAGCGACTTTGGTCTATTGAAAAATCATTTGCGGAGTTTAATAAGATACATAGGCATATTTGGCCTAGTGGTTTGTGCACTGTGTGTTACGTAGGAGGTCCTACGATCGAGTCCCACCGTGGTTATTTTCTTTGTTGAAGCGCTCGAAGCGCTATTAAGTTTTTCGAAGGGTGTAGACATTTATAGTATAAGTTTTTGTTCGTGTCCCTTTGGAAACATGAGGGTTTGTGGCCCAATGAAAAGCTGGTTGTTGTTAAAGCGCTGAGCAAGGAAACATCACGAGATCGAATCCCATCAAGGATAGAGGCAAGTTAATAATTTTTTAATATATTTTATTTTTCTAAAGTTGCCCTAGGGGGAATAAGGGTTGTGATGCATGTTTAGAAAAAGAGATATTTATGGTGTTTCTCATTTTGAAAGTATATCATATTCTATATAGTTGGAAAGCTTATTTATAGGGCTATTTGATTAAATTGCTTAGAGGGAGAAATAAGATATATGTAAAGAGATATTTCTATTTTTGTAAAGGGTTTCAAAAGTGAAGGTTGTTTTGTTATTTTTCAAAGGTGATTAATTATTTCATGAGGGGACATGTTGTATTTTATTGAGTAGGAGTGATAAGGTGTTATTTGGATATTATTGTTGTGATATTAATCATGATATCTAACACTTTTTTAAATTTGAAAAAGAAGTTTGTTGAGTGTGGCATATTTAGTGGACAACCAATAAGGCATTAAAAGGTATGAGCAATACTCTCCATTGACTTTGTTTATGGTGGTTGATTTTTGAAATATCATTGGAGAGAAGAGGATTGATTATGGTTTCCTTTTTGAAAGTGGTTGGTTGAATGCTTCAAGGTTTTATGATTTGAGAGTTGTGTTTAAACCATGTTTTATAAGCATAGTTGTTGAAGCCCATTGGTTATGCAAAGAACTTGAGTTAGAAAAGAACATGAGCATCATTGTTATGTGAGATTTGTGGTTGAGCATTTTTGGAAACATTTGAGTTGGTTGATACATTCTTGGACTAGGGTTTTGTGAGAAATATTTGTCCCTTGTGGTGATTGGTTGAGTTGAGTTGATTGAGCCTAGTCAAGTGATTGAGTGATGTGATTGTTCAAGTTCCATGAAACAAACTATTCTATAATTCTGATTTGAGTTGAGATTGAGGTTTGAGATTAGAACATATTGAGTCTCTAACAATTATCTTTATGCTTCTATAAGACTTGAGTTGAGTTGAGATTGATTTTAGTTGAGATCATTGTGGATCATTGTTGTCATCCATTGTAGAGTGCATTGCATTTCATTATCGAGTTCATCATTGAGCCTTGCCTTCATATATTTGTAAATGATATTTGAGTGCTACTTGAGCATGATTGGTTGAGCCTCTAAGAAGGCTTTTGGGATATATTTCTAGATAGATTTGGGACAACATTTGAGCAAGTTCTTGGTGAGCTTGTTGAGCAGAATTTTGAGCAAGTTCTTGGTGAGCTTGTTGAGCAGTTTTTGAGCAAGTTCTTGGTGAGCTTGTTGAGCAGTTTTTGAGCAAGTTCTTGGTGAGCTTGTTGAGCAGTTTTTGAGAAAGTTCTTGGTGAGCTTGTCAAGCATATTTTGAGAAAGTTCTTAGTGAGCTTGTTGAGCAGATTTGAGAAATTTCTTGGTGAGCTTGTTAAGCAGATTTTGAGCAAGTTCTTAGTGAGATTGTTGAGCAGATTTTGGGCAAGTTCTTGGTGAGCTTGTTAAGAAGATTTTAAGGAAGTTCTTAGTGAGCTTGTTGAGCATATTTGAGAAAGTTCTTGGTGAGCTTGTTGAGCATATTTTGAGCAAGTTCTTGGTGATATTATTGAGAAGATTTTGAGCAAGTCCTTAGTGACCTTGCTAGAGCAGTTTTGGGTAAAGTTCTTGATGAGCTTGCTGAAGCAGTTTTGAGCAAGTTCTTGGTGAGCTTGTTAGAGCAAATTTTGGGCAAGTTCTTAGTGATCTTGCTAGAGCATATTTGGGTAAGTTCTTGGTGATATTGTTGAAGCAGATCAGTGGATTGCCTACCTAAGATGATCAGGATTGCCTTGCTGAGTAGATCAGTGGATTGCCTACTTGAGTAGATCAGGATTGCCTAGCTGAGCAAATCAATGGATTGCCTACCTGAGTAGATCAGTGTATTGCCTAGATTTGAGCATATCAAAGTAATAATTTGTATTGGGATAAGGATCCTTATTTATATGTGAAATATTATAAGGAGATTATCTTGTGGAGTACCCCACATTGGGGGAACCATGTTAAATATTGTGTCTCAATTATGTGTGGTGATTTGTGCACTTGTTTACTATTGCTATCTATGTCATTAATGCACACTGCTATATTTGGTTATTGCAATTAAGGACACTAATTGATATTGGTTTGGAAAGAAAGTGAAAAGTGGGCGCTATACTATTCACCCCCCCTCTCAGTATAAGCTTGTGTTCTTCACACATTATTTTTAACCCTTTCTTTAAAAGTAGATTAGTTCTTATATTATTCATCAAAATTAAAAAGCATATAGTTCATAGGTATTGTCTGCTACATTTTTTTAATGAATTTTGTAGTTAAGATATGATCATATTAATGTTAGGAAAATAAAGGATATATCTTAGAGAGAAACTTAGGTGTTCTTAAATTATTCCAATAAACATAGAACTTAGGCTCACAACTACCCCTAACCTCAAGGTGACACACTATATATTCGTTATCCCACATGAATTAGGGAACCAACATGCAAGGTCCCATATGTCAAGTCAGAGGTCGTAATGACTTCCCCATATCACAAGTAGTATTACAATAGTTTACCATTTATACATGTGTTATTTTGTAACATTCAAACCTAAACCTTGTCCTTGAAAGTTGATGCCATTTTAAATATAGGTAATTTTTATGATAATGTAATTTATTAAAATAACACAATTATAATATAAGAATGTGGGTGGTAACACAATGACTTATGAGGGACTTTTATCAATCCCATATAACAAATAAAAAATTAATTAATTTGAATTATCCACAATTCAAAATTCATCTAAGAAGAACTGTATCTTCTCTTAAATATGTGTCTTAAATTGTGATAAAAAAATGTGTCTTAATTCATATCCCTTCTTCCTTTCAACCCAAGAAAATAATAATAATTACAACCAATATATAAAATAATTTAAAGTTCATGCATAAAATTAATCTAAGTATGGTGTTATAACTTAAGAGTGGTTTGTCATATAAGAGAGCCCTCTTTAGAAAATAAAATTTCAACTATTATACAAATATGAAGTTTATATAAATATATAACTACTCATATGGCATAAAACATTCAAAAGGGTAAATTCATCCATGCCTAAATATAAAAGTGGTACATGGGAGTGGGCAAGTTGGTCATTAGGATTGGTCACTAGTGTGAGTCTTGTAGGATAGGGTTGGTGTATCACTTAAAGGGGCATTATAATTCAAACTCTAAGTACTAATTTTAGTAAACTGACCAACTTGGGAAAATTCATCCATATATACTTGAACATAAAATATAAGACCTAATTGAAAAGACAATAGAGACCAAAATTAACTTGATAATATAGGAAATAATAGCCTTTTCAACTATAACTCATCATGGATAAACTTGGTTAGCAATTGTTGTATAATACTATCAATAAAATAAATAAATAAATTATGGTTAATCAATGATATAATTAATCTTGGTCCTTGAATATAACCACTCCCTTTAGTACCCCTTACTACCAAGGATAATTTATTTTATAAACTAAATCATCATCATTCTAGATATCTACAAATAAATATAGAAGGTGTTTTTAATCAAGTCTTGGACTAATTATGATGATCCTCAAAAAGTAATGTAACTATGCATTGAAAGGAAACCCTCATACTCCCTTTATTTATTGAAATGCATCTTAATTACTACATACTCATTTTGTTAGCTAAACATAGCCTTATATATGATAAATTGGTCCAACCTCGCAATAATATAATCTATAAAATTAAACCCTTATATAAATAGCAATACTTCAAACTAGTTAAAATTCACCCAATTGGTAGCATAGTATAGGAATACAATCAAATATGAGCATCAAAGAATGGTTAGTATAAAATTGGCTAATAAATATGTCTTAAAAATCCTCTAGAAGTATAAATTTAAGTATTAATAACTCAAGATAGTATAAAATATTGAATGTCCTATAAAGCATCAAATGATGTCAATAATAACATACCCTACATGAAGCATCAAATGGTTAGAGCATTGGTGATTGTGTGCATGTTTATTTAATTGCTTTTATAGGAACTATTCAAAATTCTAATCAAAATCAAGCAATCCAGATCTTGATTTTCAACCTCATTTGTTGCTTGGCCAATTCTAAAATTTGTATGCTATACCACATTTCTAATTCAAACATAAAACATTTTACATAATTATCATTCTTGTTATCTTGCAGTGTGTCAAAGGAGCACAAACTCTTTGTTTATATGATGCTCATGGTATTGAAAAAATTCATATCTTGGAAAATCATTGTAAGAAAATATATAATATCCATCATATTTTTATTTATTAAACTTGCATAATTCTTTGTATGAGTTGAGTGATTTGTTTTCAATACTATAGTTGTCCACCAATTGTTGAATTGAAAAACCATGTGTTTTTAAAGGATATTTTGGGAGTATCAAATTATGACCATATTTATTTCTTTTTGCTATTTTTTTTATTATATTTTCCTATACAAATTAGGTTCTCGATCACTAGGTTTAGTTTGGTGTTTAAATTTTATAGCTTGCTCTTTTTTCTTTTTACAAATTTGACTGCTCTACTTGAAATTTATTACAATCTTATCCTAAACGTTGGTTCATTATTGAATTTGTACTTGACATACTTTCATATTATAATTCACACTTAAAGTTAACCACTGGTAAATGCAACAAATTTTCTTCCTTATTTATATGGATCCATTTTACACGATGATTTTATCGTAATAAATCTTAATGTTTTCTCTCATAATAAAATCTATCTTTGGGACTATATTTAAATGAGAAAATAACTTGCTTTTTTAAAATAATCATCAAAGTTTAAATATTAGGGAATGTACTAGAATAGCCAAGTTGTGGGAAGTGATACTTAGACTATACCATAAAATTTGAGTACAATAATGTCTTGAAAATATCAAAAAACATGTTAATTTTATTTTTCATAGGTTTAGTTAGGTGATTTTACTTCAATTACTTAAAACCTTTTTTTTGAAGCATCTCAATAATAGGTTTTGTTAGGGCCTAGGGAAAATAATCAAGTGATAATTAACTATGTGGCATTATAGTCTCATTATAGTAAAGGTTTTCATTGTATTAGCTTTTAAAAGAAATTAAAACCTTAGTTTTTATATCATACATTTGATAATAACAATTGCACTAACAAAAGCATATTTTGAGTAAATATATTTGTTGAATTTTTTATAAAATTTGAATACTTTACAAGTTATGGTGGAAATTCAAAATTTAGTTCATCCTAATTACTAGAATTAGTAAATCATTGAACAAAATATCCAGCAGGTCTTCACTTCGTATTTGAAATATCAATCATAGTCTATTTAGTATCTAAAAATCTCATTGTTTTTGTACATATTTATAAATTGATCCCATTGAGATGGGAATTCTTTACTCCATATTATTGAATATAGTATATATAACATGACTTTATGCGTACATTATTAAAACACTTGAGGGTGAATAAACATTGCTTTCATTGGACCTCATCACTATAGTCCAAAATACTTTGGCTCTTTAGGAATCATAATTTTATCTATATAATTAGTTCTAATTTTTTTCAATGAGTTTACGTAGGTTTTTATGAGGGGTCCCGGTCCCCTCATACTGAGTGAGGTTTAAACCCATGATTAATTCTAAGTTAAACACTAGGATTTCAACATATTTAGCATCCTAAACAATAAGTAGTAAGTCAAACTTTAACATAAACCCTAAACTAATCCATAAAAACCTTAAAATATAAATGCAATATTCCTTTTCCTAACATATACCCTAACTCATTCTTCTAACACATGGATCATTTTTTTTATTTTAATTTTTTACCTAACATATCCCATCCTAAATTATAATCTATCATATAGTTTCTAGGATATATCTTCTCTCCTCCTTCTAACATGCCTACTTGCTTATTTTAACTTCTAACCTTGCACATCTCTCTCCTAAATTTTAACCCATCACCCCTTCTAACATACCCTTCCCCCTTTGTAACATGCATGCTATTACAAAAATCTAACTTATACCTTAGATATTGTTCTATTATATCCAAGTTATAAAATTAAAGGTTATACGTTATAACCCTACCTCCAATCTAGTTTCTAGACATTAAAAATTGACCTACATTACATCAATTTTCATTAATTCTCCCTCATGCATTAACTCTCTAACCATCCAAATTCACCTTTTAAAAATAAAAAATTAAGCATTTATTGCTTCAAAAATTAAGGTCATCTTTGACATGAATTTTCACCAACCAAATCATCTCTAAACTTCTCAAAACCACCACCATTGGATTGGGCTTGAAAAGAGCTTTTTGATTATTTTCTCCAAATTTCCTCCAATTCTTCTCAATTTCCTCCAAAATCTCTAATACTTCTTCTAATGTCATATATTTTCTCTAATTTCTCCCTAATATTTCTAAATCCTCCTAAATTTCCTTCTAATACCCCTAGCTTCTTCTAATCCTCTCTAATTCCTTTCTAATTTCCCTAAGATCATTGTTCATTGTACACTGTACACTATTCACAGATCACTATACATTGTTCACGGATCACTGTACAATGTTCACGGATCACTGTACACTGTTCATTGTTCACTGTTCATTACGCACTATTCACTATTTTCAAATTCAAAGTAGAATGTGTCATTTTCAAAATGGCATTAGCCCACTTTCAAAGTGACATATTATTTAATTATTTTTATTAATCCATTTTCAAAATAGAATGTTCTATTTTCAAGGGGCATGTTATTTCAAATTTCATCTTCAAAGTAACATGTTTCATTTTCAAAATAGCATGTTACTTCATTTGCCCACTTTCAAAGTGGCATATTATTTTATTATTTTGTTAATCCATTTTCAAAGTAGCATGTTCCATTTTCAAAATGGCATGTTACTTCATTAGCCCACTTTCAAAGTGGCATATTATTTTATTATTTTATTAATACATTTTCAAAGTAGCATGTTCCATTTTCAAAATAGCATGTTACTTCTTTAGCCCACTTTCAAAGTGGCATATTATTTAATTATTTTTATTAATCCATTTTCAAAATAGAATGTTCTATTTTCAAGGGGCATGTTATTTCAAATTTCATCTTCAAAGTAACATGTTTCATTTTCAAAATGGCATGTTACTTCACTATCCCACTTTCAAAGTGGCATATTATTTTATTATTTTGTTAATCCATTTTCAAAGTAGCATGTTCCATTTTCAAAATGGCATGTTACTTCATTAGCCCACTTTCAAAGTGGCATATTATTTTATTATTTTGTTAATACATTTTCAAAGTAGCATGTTCCATTTTCAAAATAGCATGTTACTTCTTTAGCCCGCTTTCAAAGTGGCATATTATTTAATTATTTTTATTAATCCATTTTCAAAATGACATGTTCTAATTTCAAGGGGACATGTTATCAAAGTTCAACTTCAAAGTAACATGTTTCATTTTAAAAATAGCATGTTACTTCATTAGACCACTTTCAAAGTGGCATATTATTTTATTATTTTGTTAATACATTTTCAAAGTAGCATGTTCCATTTTCAAAATGACATGTTACTTCTTTAGCCCACTTTCAAAGTGGCATATTATTTAATTATTTTCATTAATCCATCTTCAAAGTAGCATGTTTCATTTTAAAAATGGCATGTTACTTCATGACCCATTTCAAAGTAACATGTTTCATTTTCAAAATGGTATGTTACTTATTTAGCCCACTTTCAAAGTGGAATATTATTTAATTATTTTCATTAAACCATTTTCAAGAATCAAAGTAGCATGTTCTACTTTAAAAGTGACATGTTACTTCAAAGTTCATTTTCAAAGTAACATGTTCCACTTTCAAATTGGCATGTTACTTCAAAGTCCATTTTCAAAGTAACATGTTTCATTTTCAAAATGGCATGTTACTTCATTAGCCCACTTTCAAAGTGGCATATTATTTTATTATTTTTGTTAATCTATTTTCAAAGTAACATGTTCCACTTTCAAAGTAACATGTTACTTCAAAGTCCATTTTCAAAGTAACATATTTCATTTTCAAAATGACATGTTACTTCATTAGCCCACTTTCAAAGTGGCATATTATTTTATTATTTTTGTTAATCCATTTTCAAAGTAGCATGTTCCATTTTCAAAGTGGTACTTCAAAGTCCATTTTAAAAGTAACATGTTTAATTTTAAAAATAATATGTTACTTCATTAACGCACTTTCAAAGTGGCATATTATTTTATTATTTTTTGTTAATCCATTTTCAAATTAGAATGTTCCATTTTAAAAGTGGTTGCTGAGCAAGGTGTTGCAAGAAGGTTGTCATTGTTGTCAACACAGGCAGTTAGATCCAAGGATGCAGTGGGTAGACAGATCAGAAGTCATTCAGATGCAGAAGATAGAAAAAATTCGAAGAAAAAGACAAGTTAGAAAACTGTCACGATATCGCGACATGTTTTTTGTCGCAATTTCGTGACAAGTCGAAAGAGAGAGAAAGTGCAATAAGAAATGTCGCGATATCGCGACGAAAGTGAGGAGAGAGAAAGTGCAGCCAGAAATGTCGTGATATCACGACGAAAATGAGGAGAGAGAAAGTGCAGCCGGAGATGTCATGATTTCGCAACGAAAGTAAGGAGAGTGAAGGCACAAGACAAATTATCGCAATTTCATGACAAGTCGGAGGCCAAGAAGTCAAGTTGAGAAACTGTAGCGATTTCGCTACATGTTGACTTTTTGCTGGCAGAAACCGGGAGAAAGTGTTAAGTGAAAAAGTTGTAGCGATTTCGCTACAAGTTACAAAGACCAAGTAAAGGTGTAGCGATTTCGCTACGAGCTACAAAGGCACAAAGTAAAGGTGTAGCGATTTCGCTACGAGTTGCAAAGAGACGAAGTAAAGGTGTAGCGATTTCTCTACGAGCTGCAAAGGCACAAAGTAAAGGTGTAGCGATTTCGCTACGAGTAAAAGATGCGCAAAACAAAGGTGTAGAGATTTCGCTACAGGTCTAAAGTGCAGACATCAAAGTTGCAGCAATCATACTTCAAGTCGAAAGTGTAAGGCACAAGTCAAAATTTCTCAAGAAGAAGTAAGTTGGAAGCACAAGGCAAAGTTGTAGCGATTTCGCTACTGAATGAAGCACAAAATGTACGGAAGCCGAAAGCGTCGCGATTTCATGACAAAGATGAAGATGACATTAGCGAAAGCTAAAAGTGTCACGATTTTGCGACAAGGTGCGAGAAAATCCGCCAGAAGCCAGAAGCGTTGCGATTTCATGACAAGAATGCGGATGACATCAGCAAAAGATGAAAGTGTCACGATTTCGCGACAGGTTGCGAGAAAAGCTTCCAGAAGCCGGAAGCGTCGCGATCTCGTGACAAGAATGATGATGACATCAGCAACTGATCAAAGTGTCACGATTTCACGACAAGAACGGAGGCAAAGCTATCAATGGCCAAAAAGGTCGTGATTTCGTGACGACAAAGCCAAGGAGGTGTACGAACACAAAAAGTGTCGCGATATCACGACGTGTTGCTATTTCGTAGAAATAAGCTACGAGGAGAAGAAGGTGGCAGAGGAGTTTGAGGCCGACAAGTTTGAATCGAGGCCGATGGTTTTTAGGGTTCAAAGCTGACAATTGCTAGGGTTTTACAGCGGACATCTTTGAGGTCTTGAAGCCGACATGTGTTAGGGTTTTACAACGAACGTCGTTAGGGTTTCAAAGCTAAAAATTGCTAGGGTTTTATAGCAAATATTTTTGAGGTCTTGAAGCTGACATGTGTTAGGGTTTTACAACGAATGACTTTAGGGTTTTAAAGCTGAAATTTATTAGGGTTATTATGACAGGAGTTTTTAGGGTTTGCAGCCGACAATCACAAAGGTTAATCAGCCAGAAAAATTCTAGGGTTTCATGTTGACTTCATTAGGGTTTGCAGTCGACGTCTTTAAGTGACAGCCGAAGATGTTTGATATGGAATTCTATTCTATAAAAATGGGGTCTGTTGCGAGGTTAAGTGGGGCAATAGATGTGAAAGGTGTGAAACAAGTTTGAGTGAAGCCAAGAGCAAGTCGTTTCGATCCAGAGAGTGAGAAAAGTGTTAGTTATTTGGAATGGTAGTATAGAGAATATAGCGATGAGATAATGTGTAAGTGCGAGAAGGGTGATTGCATCAATTTCGGTTGAGGAAAGTGCAGAGTTGTAATTCGGATCTGCAGATCGTGAAGTGCATGGATGATAAGAGCGCGATATGTAGAAGTAGTGTTCTAAGTTCGAAGTGACAGTGCGCAGTTTACAGAAGTAATCGATAAACTGAATACGAAAGAGAGCACAAATAAATATAGAGAAGTTGTCGGATAGTGTGAATCATTTTGCACAGAAGTAGCAGAATGCAGACATACAGTAGAATGCAAAAAAATGACAAATCGTGAAAATTAAGGTGAAAGTTTTATTCTGCAATTTTTATTATTATCTTCCAAGTTGTAGCTTGGCATAAGGGGTTGGTGCCTCTTTCCAGTTGGTGCTGGTAAAATAGGAGTTGGTGCTTCATTCTGTTGTAGCAGATAAAGTTAAGGGGTTGGTGCTCCTTCCAGTTGGTGTTGGTAAAGGATTATGTAAAGTTGTAGCTTTGCATTGACTGCATTTGGATGGTAGTCCAAGCAGTCTTTTTTAGGAGTAGCCACATTGGTGAACCTCATTAAAATGTTGTGTTATGTGTGATGCTTTCTTGATGCATTTAGTGTCTCTTTTATCTGCTTTAAACTGCTACTAGTTTTAAAATCATATGTTTTAGAAATTTTAAAGAACACACTGATTCACCCCCCCTCTCAGTGTCATTGTGATTACAACAGTGGTATGTTACTTCAAAGTCCATTTTCAAAATAGCATGGTCCATTTTCAAAGTGGCATGTTACCTCACATGGTCCATTTTCAAAGTGGCATGTTATTTTCCACCAAAAGTTGATGGACAATATTTTATGTTATTTTTAAATTTAAGCTATTTTTCGTCTCTCCCAAGGTCATGAAAAAACTATAAATAGAGCCCTTGGGATAGCCTCTTCATAAAGTATTTTCTCAAGCACTAAAATTCTGCAGGATTTTCCCAAGCCTTCTCTTCTTGCATTTGGAGCTCTTCAATCAAGGCATAAGGACATTTGGAGCAAGCCACATCCTCTTGTTATTATCAAGGAGGAGTTATTGAATGATATCTCACCTATTTGGTTGTATTTAGCTCTCCATTTGTTCTTTCATTATTCTTATAGCTAGATTACATCTAAGAGTGTTATCTCATTATTTCTATTTCATTCACAATCATCATGCATATTTCATGCTAACTTTCTATTGTGTTTTATTCTAAAATTACAACTACATACCTTCTTCATGCTGCCATCTTCATTTACATATTTTACATTCATTATAATTTTGATTGTAATCATATTTTACTAGTTTTTCTTTTCACTCCCATTTCAAGTTTTAAGCGTATATAATCATTGCATGCTTATTTTTGTATCTATAACTCTCATTTACATCTATCTTAGAGTGTTATTTCATTATTTAAATTTCATTTACAACCACATGCATATTTCATACTAAATTTCTATTGTGCTTCATTTTAAATTGCAACTACATCCTCCTTCATGCTATTATCTTCAGTTACATATTTTACACTCATAATATTTTTGATTGTAATCCAAAAGGGTCAAAAACATTTCATTTTCTTCTTATGATCATATAAAAGGATCTAGGGGGCTTGACTGTTGTTCCTACAATCACGATTATATAACGGCCTAAGCAGGCCCCCAAACACTAATCCAATTTTCAAGTGTTTTGTGAAGTTGTTTTACAGGATTCAGAGATTCTATGGAATTTATGGACGAAAGATACAACTAGTGGTCAGAATTTTGGATTTAGGTGAAGTGTTCTTGTTAGTTTTCTAGGTTTCTTGTTGAAGTGTTTTCTATTAAAACATTTTTTGTTATCACTTATTAAATCGTAAAAAAAAGGGGGACTAATTTACTGTAGGTATTGAAAGTAAAAGTGCATATAGATTTTGCATCTAGGTTAGATTATTTGTGCATCTTCCTTATGTCCTTTCTTTAAAAGATAAAAATAATTTATTTTCTACAATTAAAACTAGATAATATTCAAATAAATAATCATTTTAGGACTAGTTCTTGTTTGTTTGCATTTATATTCCTTGCATTGCTATTTCATTTAATTTAGTTTAGTATATAGAATACCAAACATTAGGTGTTTTTTCAAATTTACATACAAACATTCCAACCCTCGGACATGGAACGAGTCCTAAAATTGTTCTTAGTGAACCCATTTTCCTTGTCCATCAAGTGTAGAGAACAACATACCCCTATGGTCACCTCGGCTCCCAATGGATCTAGCTAAGAATCGTACACGATAGGAAAAATTTTTCCCCTCTACATATTTTGGTGAACCTGATGTGAACACCTCCTTTTTCTTTTGTTTTTCTTTTTAAAACTCTAAATAGGATCACTAAAATAAATTTTCTTAGATTAGAAAATATAAAAAAGAAAATTTTAGAAATCTTGTTTGATACACATTTTTTTTCCCCCTAAAAAGAACACATCCGACATCTTATTCCGTAGCTGAGCCTTGTGATAGGGTGCCACTTTGGTGGTGTGAAATCTACCTTAAAAAGACCTATGAGTCAAAGCTGGTCTGTAATTAATGAGAATACACAATGAAGGGTATTAGCCATACCCATGAACCTTTGGAAAGGGATTATCCTTTTACTTGTGCTCAAAAAACTAAAAACTTTTAATCAAGATTAAAATTTTGTTGATCAAACAACCATCATAGCTATGGAATAGAGCATGTATTTATCTTTAGAGGGTATATCACTAACCACTATGAATTGGGTGAGGACTGGTAGGACTTGGGCTCTATCATAGCTTAGATTTCATCACCAAGTTTCTTTATGCGGGCATCCAGGTGAAGGCCCTAATTTAAGACAAGTTAACTATACCTCTCCAATATTTTTTCCCACACTTTGTATTTGATACAACTTTATTTTTATCGTTTTTTTTCTTTTCTCTCTTATCCTTTTTCTTATTCCTAATGGCTCCCAATATTAGGAATAAGTGAAAACTTTTAGATCAAGGTCATATATTCTAAAAATATGATCAAGTTTATAGGGAGAATCCCAATCTAGATGTTGAAGAGGACATATAAACTAGTAATGACATTGATCCTCATGAGGGGTCTAATGGATGCCTCAATTTTGAATCATATGATCATATATGGAATTTTATGAACATCATAAAGATGATTTTATTAAAGCCATGAATGAAGAAGCCCAACTTGAAAAGGTTGGGACATCTTATCATTAAAATGTTTCTCATAAAAATATTGGAATTAATTCCTTGTTTCAATCTCCCATAATATTAATCCTTTTCATAATCTCATGTATACTACTAAAACAACAACCAACATTGGAGGAATTTTACAACGTCCTCCAATTAGTAGCATACCACCAAGATCAACTCAATTTCCACCTCATTTTATCCCTTCTTCTAATACAAGTAATATTCCTTCTAATATTTCTTCTTCTATTATACCAAATATGAATTATTTTTCACAAAAAACTATTAAAAAAACTATCCCATATCACAACCCATATGTTGGGGGAATTTCACAAGCTCCTCTAATTAGTAGTACATCTCAAAAAAATATTCAGTTTTCATCTTATAATATTCCTCCTTGTAATGTTCCTTCTATTCCACCAAATTCAAATTATCTTTTGCAACAAGATACTGCACAAAACATTCCCTTCCATAACCTATATCACAATAGTGTTAATGCGTCCAAAATTAACCAAGTTACCTTTCAACAACCTACTTATAATCCTCCCCTAGGGAACCTAGGGCATTGCACAACAACAATATCGATATGCAAAGTTTGATAAATATGATGAAACAATTGTCAAGAAGAATGTATTCACTTCAACCTTCAAGTATCACCTATAACTATAAGGAAATGTGTAATCAGCCCTTATACCCTTACCTCTAGGCCCTATCCTAAACATTTTCCAATGTCGGTCTTACCCATTTATAATGGAACAAAGGACCCCATTGAACATTTATGGATGTTTAAGACAACATTCCATGATATTATATATGATGACATGTTGTTGCTAAAAACGTTCCCTAAGAGCCTTGGTGGTGTGGCATTGGAATGATATTATCAACTACCTAATCACTCTTTGAGGAATTTTGAGAAAATAGCTGAATTATTTGTTCAAAAATTTGGGGCTTATGTTGAGAAGAATGTCATTATGAAATATATATACCAATTGAAGCAAGGGAAAGATGAATTTTTTTAAAATTTATTGTCTCATTGGAGAAGTTTAGTTGGATTATTAAGATACACCTTACCTCTTAGAGACATGTTAGAGATATTTATTGGAAATTTACAAGAACAAATCTCATATGAATTGGAAACAACAACTATCACCTCTTTCGAGCAAGTAATAGATTTGGCTAGAAGGGTTAAGCAAGCACTTATTTGAAGAGGTCAACTTAAACCAAAGAAAGAATAAAATAGAACCATGAAAACTAAATATATTAACAAGCATGTAATTGGTTATGGGGTAATAGATAATAGACCTACCAATAGTTTTAATGTTGCTAATACCTTGAAAAAGTTGGTACTTAGCAAATCTCAATGACCCCCATCAAGAAATTTTACTGAAATCAACCAACCCATTAAATAAGTTCTTAAGCAACTCTTGGAAGATAATATGATTGAATTACCTCCCATAAGATAACCTAACACCACAACTAATTGGTATAAGCTTGGTCAACATTGTGATTATCATAGAGTGGAAGGGCACATGACTAGTTCATGTAAGAGGTTGCAACATGTGGTTCAAGACCTAATAGATGAGGGTCACCTTTTTATGGAAGACTTTTAACCTGATTCTAACCACAATCCTCCAACTACCAACCAACCTTCTATATAATAAGTACCTACAACTAATCAAGATATGGGGATTTTCCAATATCCCCTATCCATTCATAAACAATAGATAACCAATCAAGTATCATACCATAATGTGCCACATCCCTACTACAACATGATTGGTATGATAGCAACTACTACAAGGAAATAGGCACAAGCTCAACCGACTCAACAATATCAATAGGGGACAAGTTCTACATCCAACCATTCCTCTAGACCTCCTTTAGTCTTGAAGAACCCCCAAAAGAAGACCACAATTGTGGATAAACCCACTTTGCTCCTAAAATATCATCTTACAATCTCCTTTGATTTACAAAAATAATTAGCCAATGCCACAGCTAAGATATCCCTCTTAGAGCTTTTAGAAATTTATCCTACTCATAGGGAAGCCTTTTTAAAGCTTCTAAGTCAAAAAAATATCCCACAAGATATTTCCCCTAGCAACCTAGTCAATGTTGTAGGTGCTCTTGGGATAAATCACATATCATTTTGTGATGATAATATTCCTTCCTCAAACTTACAATAGGATTACCCACTTTAAATCACTAGATATATTGGAAAAAAGTTTATCAAGAGGATTTTGGTAGACAATGGTTCCTCCCTCAATATATGCACTTCTAATTTTTTTCTAAAATTTGGACTAAAGGAGGAATATTTAGTTAAATCAAATGTCATTATTAAGGCATTTAATGATGAATTCCAAGAGGCCTGTCACACAATATCCCTTCCCCTTAAGGTAGGACCCAAGATTTTAGATACTTTGTTTATGTAGCATCTTGTCCATTGTACTTCAATCTTCTTCTAGGATGCCCTTGGATCCATACAATGAGGGATGCTCTTTCTACTCTTCACTAATGTCTAAAATATGAATTTAAAAATCAACTCATAACTATCCAGGGTGACCCTCATCTATTCCAATATTTTTCAATGGTTGAGCAAGCCCAATCAAAATTTGATTTTTTTCCATTTGTTTCTCTCTACAAGAGCCTTTCTTTTTCTCCCTCTTCTTCTTCTTTTCAAATTAACAAGGATTTTGAAAAATTCAAAATAAGTGAGGAACCACCAATCATAACGTCGATACAAGATCAAGTCAATCAATTAGTTGAAAGTCCTCTTCTAGATCTAGCCAAGCTACCACCTTCACCTCAAACTATGGGTTTACCCCATAAAAATGGTGAAGTAGTACATATAGGTATATGTACCTTTGTCTATGCAAGTACATCTCATGAAGAAAAGATCCATGGTAGCAACCCATTCCCAATAGAGAAATTCTTTGTCCATTTTTACTTATCTAATGATTATCCACTTCCTACGAATATCTTATCTAGAATTGGATATGAAGGTAAGGGTTTAGGGACTTAACAACAAGAAATCAAAGAGACTTTAGAAGTTAAATTATGACCTGGGATATGTGGCATAGGTTACATCCTCCAAAAAATACAACATTTACCAACTGATGATGATCAAGTTATTACTTATGATGAGTTTGTAGATCATCATGGATTAGAGTGGAATGATGAGGATGAGGAACCCTTACCTCCATCTAAATTTATTTTTGTTATATCATAACCATAGTTCACCTTGAGTTGATAGCAACCCACGGGGAGTATGTTGAAGGGGATACTCTTTGTGATATGGATCATGAAGATATCATTCAAAATAGCTTCTTATTTGATGGGTTGGTCCCTTGTGTTGCTCATGTTGAATATTCTACTTCTAAAGTGGATCCTATGTCTCCTGAAGATCTTGAGAAATTAGGTGTTATTCCATCTCCCCTTCCTTATGAGGATGAATCTTCCATATTCATAGAAGAAACCATATATGTTAACATAGGAACTAAGGAAAGTCCTAGAGTCCTTAAGTTAGGAAAAGCCTTCTCCATGGGTGAGCAAGAGCAATTGACCAAGTTGCTCAAAGAATTTCAAGATATTTTACCTGATCTTATGCTGACATGCCATGGCTTAATCTCTCCTTAGTTATGCACCACCTAGTAGTTAAACCCAATGTTAAATATTTTAAACAAAATATTAGAAATATGCATCCTAAGTTGCCCTATTAGTAAAGGAGGAGGTCCAAAAACTCCTTGATTTCAGTTTTATCAAAGCTATCAACTATCTCGATTGGATCTCTAATATTGTTCCTGTAGCTAAGAAATAAGGTACAATCAATATATAACTGACTTTCAAGACATCAATTTAGCTTATCCTAAGGATTAATTTTCTCTCCCTAACATAGATATGATAGTTGATTTGACTACCAAGTGTGGGATGTTATATCTCATGGATGGCTTCTCAGGATATAATAAAATTTTGATTGCCCCTAAGGATTAGGTCAAGACAACTTTCATCACTCCATGGGGCACCTTATGTTGGAAATTCATGCCTTTTGGGTTGAAAAATACTGGTGCCACATATCAGAGGGCCATGAATTATATTTACCATGACATGATGCATGATATTCTACAAGATTATATTGATGATCTCATGGGTCACTCCATACATCAAGAGAATCATGTTCATGATATAGGACAAATTTTTTAAATGCTTTGATAGTTTAGAGTTTGTCTTAAGCCCTCCAAGTGTGTTTTTGGAGTCACATATAGGAAGTTGTTATGTTTCATCATTTATAGGTGAGGCATCAAAGTATACCCCTCTAAGATAACAACCATTACTAACACGCCTCCTCCCTATAACATAATAGATTTATGTAGATTACAATGAAAAATTCAAGCTATTTATCAGTTCATAGCTCAATTAGTTGATAAGTGTCAACCCTTTCTTAAGATTATTCAAAAAAATATAGAATTTAATTGGATTTGGAGTGTGAGTAAGCTCTTGATGAAATAAAAAGGTATCTCACTTCCACACCTATATTAGTTCCCCCTAGACTAGATAAGCATTTTATGATTTACATAACAACAATAAATCATGCTTTGGGAGCCATGTTGGCTCGACATGATGATAAAAACAAAGAGTGAGCCATATACTATATTAGTAGAACCTTGATTAGCTATGAAACCTGGTATACTCCCTTAGAGAAGCTTTTCCATACTATAGTGTTTACTTCTTAAAATTTAAGACACTACATGCTTAGACATAAGACATTGGTTATTACAAATTTTTATCATTTGCACTACTTAATGTCTAAATACCACCTTTCAAGTCGAGTTGCTAAGTGGGTTTTAGCCCTTAGTGAACTCAACTTAACCTTCATATGTCAAAAGGTTATCAAAGATCAGGTGATTGCTGATAAGCTACCCTCTACTCCCTTAGAGTCATCTTATCCCTTATTTATTGAGTTTCCTGATGAATGCCTTAATCTAGAAGTAGAAGAGCAAGAATCTTGGACTTTGTTTTTTTGATGGAGCCCAATGCTTAAAGGGTGTTGGTGCTGAAATCATTCTAGTTATGCCACAAAAATAGTTCATTCCTATTTCCTTAAAACTTCTTTCTCTTGCACTAATAATACTGAAAATATGATGCTTTAATCCTTGGTCTTAGAGCAACCTTAGCCCTGAAGGTTACAGTACTTTCAATTTTTTGTAACCTGTGGTTAATTATATCAATGAAGTTTATCAAATTAAAGATGATAAACTAAAACCTTACAAGGATATTATTACCAAACTATTATCATACTTTGATAAGGTAACCATAGAATCAATCCCTTGATCCTCCAATTGTCATGGCTACTGTTGCATCCCTTATCCCATTGGAGTTAGAAGATAATAAAGAAACAATTAGCAGTCAACTCCAAGATCCTACAACCCTTAACTCTAGCCTTGTCTCATTAGATGTCCTAACCATCAGAAACTTCCCCATCTGAGCCATGGTATAATAACATCTTTAATTTTATTAAGGATGGTTTAATTATTGATGTTTTATATTGTAATCAGCATAAGATTTTGTGTAAAAGAGCATGTCAATTTGTTGTAATTGGCAATACTATGTATCGACGATCTTTTGAATGTATCCTCTTATGATGCCTTAACTCTGATGAAGCCAAGCTAGCCGTTAGTGAAGCTCATGAAGGATCATTTGGAGGCCATTTTAGTGGTAATGCCATTGCCAAAAAGCTTCTTAGGATAGGTAATTATTGGCCTTCTATGGAGAAGTATTCATGTGATTATGTTTGACATTGTGACAAATGTCAACGTCATGACAATCTTGTTCATGTCCCTTCTCAAAGCCCTTCAAGCCATTTCTTCCCCTTGGCCATTATCCATGTGGGGGTTGGATATTATTGAGAAAATTAACCCCACATCATGTAATGGTCATAATTTTATCATCATGACAATAGAATACTTCACTAACTGAATCAAAGCCATGCCCTTGGCCACAATAATTGGAACCCAAGTATCCAAGTTCATATTCAACCAAATCCTTTATAGGTACAAGATTACTTCAATGATTATTTCTGATAATGGTACTACTTTTAATAACAAGGATGTCCATAAAATTTGTGCTAAATACAAGATTCAACACAAGTGGTCAACCCATATTATACTTAGGGTAATGGTCAAGTTGAAACATCGAACAAGTCTTTAGTTAATATCCTTAATAAGTTGGTTAGCAAGATTGGTCAAGATTGGCATATCCAACTTTACCCTATCTTGTGGGCCTATCATACTAGTGTGCAAACTCCTACAGGTGCAACCCCCTATGTCTTAGTTTATGGCACTAATGCAATATTTCCTTTTGAGCTAGAATTCCCATCCTTGCATATCTTGTTACAAGATGCCTCAGCTGGTGATCAGTATCATTTAGTTGAAACTATTGGATGAAAAGTGCATCCATGCATTATAACATCTTTGATCCTATCAGGATAGACTCAAGTGAGCTTACTCTGAGAAATTTTGCACTCATTATTTTGAAATTGAGGACCTTATTTTTAAAGAAAACCAAAGAAAACAAATGCTCGCATAGATCTAAAAGGTAATTTTCAACCCAATTGGCTAGGTCCCCAAAATAGAGAGGGAAAAACTACCCTACTCTGTATGATTCTTAGTTAGATCCACTAGGAGCTGAGGTAACTGTGGGGGTATGTTTTTCTCTACACTTGATGCACAAGGAAAAGGAGTTCACAAGGAATAATTTTAATACTCGTTCCAAGTTCGAGGGTTGGAATGTTTTGTATATAAATTTGAACAAACACCTAATGTTTGGCCTTCTATGTACTAAACTAAAATAAATGAAATAGCAATGCAAGGAATACAAATGCAAACAAACAAGAACTAGTCCTAAAATGATTCTTGATTTGAATGATATCTAGTTCTAATTGCAAAAAATAAATTCTTTTGATCTTTTAAAGCAAGGGCACAAGGAAGATGCACAAACAATCTAACCTAGATGCAAAAACTATATGCACTTTTACTTTCAATGCCTAAAGTAAATTAGCCCCCCATTTTTATTTATTTTATGATTTAATAAGTGATAAAAAAAATGTTTTAAGAGAAAACACTTCAACAAGCAGCCTAGAAAACCAACAACAATACTTCACCTGAATCTGAAAGGTTGACCACCAGGGTTATGCATAGTGGCTATTTATCACTAAATTGGCTAAAATTAGGATTTTTGAAATTTGGAATTGGTTGATATTTAGGACCCTTGACCAGGGCCCATTAGCCAAAAACTTTTGGGTGCAAATTTTTTTTGGGTTCATTCATCCCAATTTTGTAATAATTTGATAATTTTAAGTTTAAATTTCCAAAATTTCCCCTAATAATAGTGAACCTTCTACATACATTTGGACACTATTCTCCTAGATTTCAAAATTGATTCACCAAAATTTTATAAATACATTTTGGGACCGACCCCTTACGCATAACCCTACTGACCACTAGCTTTATCTTGTGTCTGTAAATTCCACAAAATATCTGAATGCTGTAAAACTTCACAAAATACATGAAAATTTGGATTAGTGTTTGGGGGTATGCTTAAGCCACTATATAATTGTGCTTGGAGGTGCAGTAGTCAAGCCCCCTAGGTCCTTTTAGATAACCGTAAGAATAAAATGAAATATTTTTGACCCTTTTGGATTACAATCAAAACTATTATGAGTGCAAAATATATAAATGAAGATAATAGCATGAAGGAGGAATGTAGTTGCAATTTAAAATGAAGCACAATAGAAAGTTAGCACAAAATATGCATGTGGTTGTAAATGAAATATAAATAATGAAATAAAACTCTAAGATAGATGCAAATGAGAGTTATAGATACAAAAATCAGCATGCAATGATCATATATGCTTACAACTTGAAATGAGAGTGAAAATAAAAACTAGTAAAATATGATTACAATCAAAATTATAATGAATGCAAAATATGTAAATGAAGATGACAGCATGAAGAAGGTATGTAGTTGCAATTTTAGAATAAAACACAATAGAAAGTTAGCATGAAATAAGAACGATGATTGTGAATGAAGTAGAAATAATTAGATAACTCACTTAGATGTAATATAACTATAAGAATAATGAAAGAAAAAATGGAGAGCTAAATACAACAACCAAAGATACGAAAATTTGGCTTGCTCTAAATGTCCTTATGCCTTAATTGAAGAGATACAAATGCAAGAAGAGAAGGCTTGAGAAAATCCTGTAGAATTTTAGGGCTTGATAAAATACTTGATGAAGAGGCTATCCCAAGGGTTCTATTTATAGTTTTTTCATGGCCTTGGGAGAGAGGGAAAATAGTTTGAATTAAAAAAATAAAATTAATAAAATATTCTCCACCAACTTTGGTGGAAAATAACATGCCACTTTGAAAATGGACCATGTGAAGTAACATGCCTCTTTGAAAGTGGACCATGCTACATTGAAAATGGACTTTGAAGCAACATCATACTTTTAAAATGGAACATGTTACTTTGAAAATGGATTAACAAAAATAATAAAATAATATGCCACTTTTAAAGTGGGTAAATGAAGTAACATGCTATTTTAAAAATGAAACATGTTACTTTAAAAATGGACTTTGAAGTAATATGTAACTTTGAAAGTGGAACATGTTACATTGAAAATGAAATTTGAAGTAACATGCCACTTTGAAAGTAGAACATTCTACTTTTAAAATGGATTAATAAAAATAATAAAATAATATCCACTTTGAAAGTGGGTTAATGAAGTAACATGTCATTTTGAAAATGAAACATGCTACTTTGAAAATGGACTTTGAAGTAACATGCCACTTTGAAAGTGGAACATGTTACTTTGAAAATAAAATTTGAAATAACATGCCCCATTGAAAATAGAACATGCTATTTTGAATATGGATTAATGAACATAATTAAATAATATATCACTTTTAAAATGGGCTAATGCCATTTTGAAAATGACATATTCTACTTTGAATTTGAAAATAGTGAATAGTGCACAATGAATAGTGTATAGTGATCTGTGAATAGTGTACAGTGATCCATGAATAGTGTATAGTGATCCATGAATAATGTAGAGGGGGAAAACTGATGATGATAAAGTTATTACTTATGCTGAATTCATAGATCATCATGGCTTAGAGTGTAATGATGAGGATGAGGTTTCTTTTTTTTGTAATTTGATAACCATAGTTCACCTAGAGTTGATAGCAATACAAGGGGAGTATGCTAAAGGGGACACTCTTTATGATATGAATCATGAAGATATCCTTGAAATATTCTTCTTTTATGGGTCGTTCTCTTGTGCCGCTCATGTTGAATCTTCTAGTTCTAAAGTAGATCTTATGTCTCTTGAAGATCTTGAGAAATTAGGTGTTATTCCAACTCTTCTTCCTTATGAGGATGAATCTCATATTCTCATAGAAGAAACCATAGATGTTAACATAGGAACCGAGGAAAGTCCTAGACTCTTTAAGATAGGAAAATACTTGAACATGGGCGAGCAAGAGTAATTGACCAAGTTGTTCAAAGAATTTCAAGATATTTTTCCCTAGTCTTATGCTGACATGCTAGGACTTGATCCCTACTTAGTTATGCACCACCTAGTAGTTAAACCCAATGTTAAACCTGTTAAATATAAGCTTGGAAATATGCATCCTAAATTCACCCTATTAGTCAAGGAGGAGCTCCAAAAACTCCTTGATGTCAGTTTTATCAAAGCTATCGACTATTCTGATTAGATCTCCAATATTTTTCCTATAGCTAAGAAAGAAGGTACAATCAAAATATGTACTGAATTTTGAGACATCAATTTATCTTGTCCTAAGGATGAATTTCTTCTCCCTAACATAGATATGATAATTTATTTCACTACAAAGTGTGGGATGTTATCTCTCATGGATGGCTTCTCAGGATACAATCAAATTATGATTGCCCCTAAGGATCAGGCCAAGACAACTTTCATCACTTCATGGGCACCTTCTATTGGAAATTTATGTCTTTTGGATTCAAAAATATTGGTACCACATATCAAAGGGCCATGAATTATATTTTCCATGACATGAGCATGATATTCTACAATATTATGTAGATGATATTCTGGGTTGCTCCATACATCGAGAGAATCATGTTCATGATCTAAGACAAATTTTTGAAAGGCTTCGATAGTTTAGAGTTCATCTTAATCCCTCCAAGTGTGTGTTTGGAGTCACATCTAAGAAGTTGTTAGGCTTCATCATTTCTATGCAAGGCATCGAAGTAGACCCTGCTAAGATAACAACCATTACTAAAATACATCCTCCTTGTAACCTAACCGAGTTACTTAGCTTACAAGGAAAACTTCAAGTTATTCATAAGTTCATAGCTCAGTTAGATCATAAGTGTCAACCCTTTCTTAAGCTTCTTAATAAAAATACAAAATTTAAGTGGGATGCGGAGTGTCAGTAAGATTTTTATGGAATCAAAAGGTATTCCACTTCCCCACCTATCTTAGTTTCCCATAGACCAGATAAGTATTTTATTCTTTAAATAACATCCACAAGTCATGGTTTGGGAGCCATGTTGGCTCAACATGATGATAAAAAAAGAGAGCAAGCCATCTACTATATTAGTAGAACATTGGTTAGCTATGAAACCTGGTATACTCCCTTAGAGAAGCTTTGCCTTGTTATAGTGTTTGCTTCTCAAAAGTTAAGACACTACATTCTTAGCCATAATATATTGGTCATTGCAAAGTTTAATCCTTTGCATTTCTTAATATCTAAACTCCACCTTTCATGTCGAGCTGCTAAGTGGTTTTTAATACTTAGTGAATTCGACTTAATCTTCATAGGTCATAAGGCTATCAAAGGTTAGGTGATTTTTGATAAGCTAGCCTCTACTCCCTTAGAGTTAGCCTATGCCTTAGTTATTGATTTTCCTAATGAATGCCTAAAATTTTAAGTAGAAGAGTAAAATATTGGACTTTGTTTTTTGATGGAGCTCGATGCTTAAAGGATGCTAGTGCTGGAATCCTTATATTACCCCACAAGAATTGTTCATTCCCATTTCCTTCAAACTTCATTTCTCTTGCACTAATAATACTGTAGAATATGAAGATTTAATCCTTGGTGTTAGAGTAGCCTTAGCCCTAAATGTTAGAGTCCTTCCAATTTTTATGACTCTCAACTTGTGGTTAACTAGATCAACAAAGTTTATCAAACTAAAGATGATAAGCTAAAACCTTACAAGGATATTATTACCAAAATATTATCAACCTTCGATAAGGTAACCATAGAGTTAGTCCTCCGGTCCTCCAATAATCATGTAGATGCCATGGCTACTACGCCATCCCTTATCCCCTTGGAGTTAGAAGATGATCAAGCAACAATTATCATTCATCAACTCTGAGATAGTGCAACCCTTAACTCTAGCCTTGTACCATTAGATGTCCTAACCATAGGAGCTTCCCCATGTGAGACATGGCATAATGACATATTCAATTTTCTTAAGGATGGTTCAATTATTGATGGTTTCTATTGTAATCAGTGTAATATTTTATGCAAAAGAGCATGCCAATTTGTTGTTATTGAAAATACTTTGTATCGACGTTCTTTTGAAGGTATCCTCTTACAATGCCTTAAATCTAATGAAGCCAATCTAACCCTTAGTGAAGATCATGGAGGATAACGTGGAGGCCATTTTAGTGGTAATACCATTGCCAAAAAACTTCTTAGGATAAGTTATTATTGGCCTTCCATGGAGAAGGATGCATGCAATTATGTTTGACATTGTGATAAATATCAATGTCATGAAAATTTTGTT
Source organism: Wollemia nobilis (assembly GCA_028583015.1). NCBI lineage: Eukaryota > Viridiplantae > Streptophyta > Pinopsida > Araucariales > Araucariaceae > Wollemia > Wollemia nobilis. The sequence goes on along the minus strand of JAQPPZ010016858.1, from coordinate 4,320,711 downwards.
CATGCCCCTTCTCAAAGCCTTCAAGCCATTTCTTCCCGTTGGCCATTATCCATGTGGGGGTTGGATATTATTGGGAAAATTTGTTGGCAATTTTGGGTTTGAGATCCTAGCTTCTTGTCTATGAGTTGTCATTGATGTCAAAAGGAAATGGCATTAATGTTAAGAGGATGTGTTGGCTTCAAAGGTGGAAGATTCCAAGAGAATATTTTTAAGAGAATCGAGAGAGATTCCATTGGCAAGGGTTTTTCATTAAAACCAAACCGGTTTTTATTAAAACCAAGTTGGATAGGGTTTTTATTAAAACCAAGTTAAATGGTTTTTATTAAAACCAATGGAGGTTCTCTTTATTATTTATTTAATTATTATTTAAAACCCTTCAAGGTTTTAATTAATTAATTATTTAATTAATTAAGGGAGAAATTATTTTTAATTTATTAAAAATACTTAAAGGTTTTTAAACCTTTTTTTATTCTTAATTTATTAAAATTATTTAAGGGTTTTTAAACCCTTTTTGAAAAGACTTTTGATTAATTTCGAAATGGTCTTTATTTTCGTCGACGTCAAGGTGTCTTCGAAGAGACTATTTATTCTCCAACTCCTAAGGTTGGAAGGCTAATTAATTCGAAATTCCTCGAATGCAATTTGCGGTGTTTGTGCTCTGTATTCGCTGCGATCGAAGGAAGACTTAGAAGCACGTGCGGTTGAAAAGTCTTCGGGAGTTTTTTTTAGGGTGAAGTGGAGGGAAGTTCACTTGTGAACTTCGTAGCCCACGTGGGCTAGTGGCGGCGAAGGCCGTTGTTGGGCGCTGCATTGGCGGAGGTCACCGTTTCGAGTCTCGCGGGGGTGCTTTGCTAGAGTAACACACGTTTTTATTAAAACGTCTTTATGCCACGAAATTCGGAGTTTCTTGGACAGCGATTTATAAGGTGTGATTAAATTTTATGAGTTTTGGCTTTTGTGATTAGCATTGAATAAAAGCTTAGGAGAAATAAGGGCATATTTCTTTGGATGTATTTTTAAGATTATTCTTTGCTATGCTAAAATTAAAAATGGAGGTATAAGGTGTGAGTCTGTGATTGTTGATTTATTGGCATGTTATGGTGGTTGTGTTTAAAGAAGTGGAGCTAAAAGGTGTAATAAAGGAAGTTTATATTATTGCTCATTTCTTTTTATTCTAACCCTAACTTGGTTGGAAGTTTGAGAGTTGTGTGTGGTGACAGACTTGAAGGTTCAATTATCTTCTACTCCAATAAGGTATGGGCACATTCTTCTTATGAGTATGATTGGTGTATGTTTTCTGAAATAAGGTTGGAGTGAAAAGGTATTCTACTAGGTATCCTTTGGCTAGGTGTAAATCCTATTTTCTGGTTTGTTGAAGACTACTTATGCATTGTTATCCTTAAGGAGAGTTTTTGGTGAATGCATAATTTTTGGTTTGAGATAGTGGAAGCTTTGTGCACTAGGGTTTATATTTGTGAGTCTAGCTACTTGCATTGAGTTGGTGGAACCCTTGGTTGGCTGTTTTGAGTTTGATGGTTGAGTTGCTTCCATAGAGGTTGTTTGATCAAGTTATTGCTTTACTTGATTCATGATATTGGGCTTACTCCATTGAGTTGATTTGAGCAAGTTATTCTTTGCATTTGGTGATATTGTGTTGGTGGCTGTTTTGTTCAAATATCTTTGGAGGGAAAAGGATTTCTACTTGTTTCCTTTTCTTGTGATGATTGGTTGAATGCTTCAAGGTTGATGTTGAGTTGAATGGTGTTGGTTGACTAAACCTTGTTTGATGAGCATTGTTGTTGAAACCCTAATTGATGGTGAAAAGAACATGAGTATCATTGTTATGTGATTCTTTGCATAGTTGGCAATTGTTGGGGTTTCATGTTCTTGAAAGAAAACATTCTATCCTATCCATTTCAGATATTGAGTTGAGTTTTCAGATTTGAGATTGAGATTGAGCTGAGTTGATTTGAGTTGAGTTTTGAGATTGGGATTTGAGTATAGAACATATTGAGTCTCTAACAATTCTCTTTATGCTTCTATGAGTTTGACAAATCACATTGGGTCTCTAACAATTCACTTTGTGATTTCCTACTAAGAAAGTTTTTCTTGGTGAGCTTGCTTGAGTTTTGGACAAGTTCCAGTGGGGACTTGTGAGCAGTTTTTGGACAAGTTCCGGTGGGGACTTGTGAGAATTTTTGGACAAGTTCCGGTGGGGACTTGTGAGCAGTTTTGGACAGGTTTCGGTGGGGACTTGTGAGCAGATTTGGACAGGTCCTAGCAGAGGACTTGTGAGCTGAGTTTGATAGTTCTATCAGAGAACTTGAGGACAGAGGTGCATTGGTTCTATGAGAAGAACTTGAGGATAGATTTGGCAAGTCTTTGAGAAGGCTTGTATGCAGAGGATTGATTTGTTCAAGAGTTGGACAGATCTGACAGACAGAGGAAGACTTGTACTAGACCGACTGACTATGTTTGGTACAGGTTGCTGAGCTGCTATGGACATGATCATAGAAGGCAGAGGTCTCTTAGGCTAAGCATTGAGGATAGGAGGTCTTCGGTGGAAAGGAGTTCCACGTGCTGGCAAGAGGTAGAGGCAGTTGATCTTCTGAGGGATCATTTCCAGAGTAGAGGGGAAGGTATCTCCTTTGGGCCGAGGCTCATAAACATTGTAATTGGGAAGGATTCCCAAAGAACTTTGAGATAACTTTTAGAGAAAAGTTTTTGTGGACGTAGCCCAACCATTTTGGGTGAACCACGTTAAAAATGGGTCTTCAATGTGTGATGCTTTCTGTCTTGATTAATGTTGTGTTGATGCCACTGCTATCTAAAGTTAAAATTATTAATTGGTTAAGTCTTATACTGTTCACCCCCCTCTCAGTATAAGTCCATGTTCTTCAATTGGTATCAGAGCCGGTCTCTCCAGAAAGAGCCTAACAGCTTGGAGAAGGATCTATCGGGAGGAACATACTGATTCAGAAAAAGATGAAGAGGTTGAGTTTGATCTCAAAGGTGAATTCTTCTTGGCTTTAAGAAAGCTTGAGAAATTCAGGGAAGAGAATTCTGTTCTCAAGCATCAATGTCAGGGAAGAAGAGATGGCAAGATCAGAATTGTCTCAAAGTGTTATAGACTTCAAAATTCTAGCTGAAGAAGGGAAGAAGGTTGAACAGGTTCTGATAGAGGCTCTCAAAGGAAAGGAAGCCGATTGCGAGAAACTAGAAGAAGAGGTTATGTCTCTTAGAGTGAAGTTGGAACAGTTGGCTCTCGGACAGAATACTCCGTGTGAAAAGCAAAAGAAGGATTGTATCACCATTCATGAAATAGGGTCTTCGAGCAAGATCAATCTTCATCCTGAAGAGCGGTGGATTCCAGTTGGTCACAAGAAGAACAATCATCCAAGGCATCAAAATAGGTTACATAATACTTTCCATGGCTATTGTTTTTCCTGCAAGAAATTTGGTCACAAAGCTATGCATTGCAATAAGTCTTTGAATAGCCATAGTAAGGAAAATGTTAACTCTTTTGCACCTCTTATGAATAAAAATGTCATGTGTTACAAGTGCAAGAATTTTGGGCATATAGCAAGGATGTGCGGTTTGGATAGATCTAGCCTTGAGTTCACTAAAAAGAGAAATGAGATCAAATCTAAGTCAATGATAGTTCAAACTGCTTTTCATGCTCAAGACAAAGTAGAAAAATGGTATCTTGATAGTGGTTGTTCAAAACATATGACTGGTGAAAAGGAAAAGTTTTTGGTCTTAAAAGAAACAAACAGAGGAACAATCAGTTTTGGAGATAACAGGTCAGCTAAAATCTGTGGTAAAGGGACTCTTAGTTTGGATGGGAAATCCAAAATAGAAAATGTGCTTTATGTAGAAGGCCTAAGACATAATCTTCTAAGTGTGAGTCAACTTTGTGATCAAGGGCACATAGTATCTTTCTTTTCGGATAGATGTGAGATAAGTAAAGAAAAAAATGGAAAACTCATTGCTAGTGCTACAAGGACTCCAAACAATCTTTACATGCTAAGTGAGATAAAAAAGGAAAAGTGTTTTCTAACTCAAGAAGATGAGAGTTGGTTATGGCATAAAATATTGGGGCATTTGAGCTTTGATAATCTTGTCAATATTAGTAACAAGGAAGCAGCTAGAGACTTGCCCAAAATAAAAAGGCCCCATAACATCATTTGCGGTCCTTGTCAACATGGAAAAAGGACCAGAACCAGTTTCAAATCAAAAGGGTATACTTCTTCAAAACCATTGGATCTTATTCATACTGATTTATGTGGCCCTACTAGAACTCAGAGCATTCAGGGAGAAAGCTACTTCATGTTGTTTATAGATGATTATTCTAGAATGACTTGGGTTACTTTTCTCAAAGAAAAATCTGAAGCTTTTGAAAAATTTAAAGCTTTCAAAGAAATGATTGAAAATGAGACTGACAAGAGAATCAAATGCTTAAGATCAGATAGAGGAGGAGAGTTCACTTCAAATGAATTTGTGGAATACTGTGAGCAACAAGGAATCAAAAGAGAATATTCAGCAGCAAGAACTCCTCAACAAAATGGAGTAGTTGAAAGGAAAAACAGAACTATTGAAAATATGGCTAGAGCTATGTTAAATGAGTCAAAACTTTCAGATGGTTTTTGGAAAGAGGCAGTCAGTACGGTAGTCTACATTATCACCAGGGCCCAACTTAGAGTCAATCATCATAAAACTCCTTATGAGTTGTGGAAAGGAAGACCAGCTACAGTAAAATACTTCAAAGTGTTTGGGAGTAAGTGCTTCATCAGAAGGGAAGATCAGAATTTGGGTAAGTTTGATCCTAGGTGTGATGAGGGAATCTTTCTTGGATATTCCAGTAGAAGCAAGGCCTACGGATGCTTCAACAAAAGAACTCATACAGTTGTAGAGAGCATAAATGTAACAGTTGATGAAAAGACAGGGATAAGAGAACCGGTCAAGGAACTCAGTGATGAAATTTGTCAAGAAGAATTCAGAGAGGTTTCAGATGAAGAAGAGGAAAGACAACAACTGCTTCCCAAAACTCCTTCACGATATGTTCAGAAACATCATCCCAAAGATTTGATCATTGGTGATCCAAATAGCAGGCAAACAAGAAGAAGAGTCATTCCTTCACATGATTCTACAAATGTTTCATTATTATCTCGGATTGAGCCAAAATATTTCAGTGAAGCATGTGCGAGATAAGTTTTGGGTAAAAGCAATGGATGAAGAGCTAAATCAAATAGAGAAAAGTGAAACTTGGGAATTGGTTCCAAGACCTAAGGACAAGAATGTCATTGGCACAAAATGGATATTCAGAAATAAACTCAATGAGGATGGAAAGATTGTCAGAAACAAAGCTAGGTTAGTCCGCAAAGGTTATGCTCAAGTAGAAGGTGTTGATTTCGAAGAGACGTTTGCTCCTGTTGCTCGTCTTGAAGCTATCAGAATATTTTTGGCCCTTTCAAGCTTCAAATCATTCAAGGTATATCAAATGGATGTAAAGTCAGCTTTTCTAAATGGGGTGTTGGTAGAAGAAGTCTACATAGAACAGACAGAAGGAGTGTCTCTCTCGGAACAGTCAGACTATGTGTGTAAACTGAAAAAGGCCTTGTATGGGTTAAAGCAAGCACCTAGGGCTTGGTACTCAAGACTTGACAGGTATCTTCATGAGCAAGGCTTCAGGAAAGGCGTGGCGAGATAGCAATTTGTATATTAAGAATGAAAATGATGATATGTTGATTATGGTTGTCTATGTTGATGATATTATTTTTGGGGGAAATAATACTCAGATGTGCAAAGTTTTTGCTAACACCATGCAGAAGGAATTTGAGATGTCTATGATTGGAGAGCTGTCATTCTTTTTAGGTCTTCAGATTGCTCAATCAAAGGATGGTATATTTCTCTCTCAAGGAAAGTATATCAAAGAAATGTTGAAGAAATTTGGGATGATGGAAAGCAAACCAGTGTGTACTCCAATGATTACAGGGTGCAAGATGAGTAAAGATGATGAATCTCCAGTGGCAGATCAGAGGTTGTACAGATCTATGATTGGCAGTTTATTATATATTACAGCTACCGAGACCGGATATCATGCGAGCAGTTGGGTTAGTAGCAAGATTTCAGGCAGCTCCAAAATATTCTCATGTTATAGCAGTTAAGAGGATATTCAGATATCTGAAGGGCACTATGGACTTTGGGCTTTGGTATCCCAAAGGTGATGATTTCACCCTCACAACTTATACGAGATGCAGATTGGGCAGGCAGTATTGATGACAGGAAAAGCACTAGTGGTGGAGCATTCTTTCTGGAAAGAGTTTGGTTTCTTGGCTAAGTAAGAAACAACCTTCAGTTTCCTTATCTACAACAGAGGCTGAATACATAGCAGCAGTGGCTGGGTGTACACAGGTTTTATGGATGAAAACCACCTTGGAGGATTTCAAAGTCAAGCATGAACAACCCATCTCCATACTTTGTGATAATACAAGTGCCATAAGTATTTCCAAAAATCCGGTAATGCACTCAAGGACAAAGCATATTTCCATCAAGTATCACTTTCTAAGGGAGAAAGTGCAAGACAAGCAAGTCAAGGTAGAGTATGTGTCTACTAAAGAGCAGATTGCAGATATCTTCACCAAACCTCTTCCAAGAGATACGTTTGAGTATCTAAGGGAGAAATTGGGAGTTGTACTCCCACCCCAGAATTAATCACCTCATCGGGAGGTGGGGGAGGGACTAAGCTAAGAGGCTCATTCTTAGTCCCGAGCCCCAAAGGTGACCCTTTGCCATTGATGACAAAGGGGGAGAGATTTGAGTAAGGGGGAAAGCCTCAAGACAGGGGGAGCTGTTTATGTTGAGTTTCTGTGTTGTTGAGAAGCATGGTTTGCCATCAATGACAAAGGGGGAGATTGTTGGCAATTTTGGGTTTGAGATCCTAGCTTCTTGTCTATGAGTTGTCATTGATGTCAAAAGGAAATGGCATTAATGTTAAGAGGATGTGTTGGCTTCAAAGGTGGAAGATTCCAAGAGAATATTTTTAAGAGAATCCGGAGAGATTCCATTGGCAAGGGTTTTTCATTAAAACCAAACCGGTTTTTATTAAAACCAAGTTGGATAGGGTTTTTATTAAAACCAAGTTAAATGGTTTTTATTAAAACCAATGGAGGTTCTCTTTATTATTTATTTAATTATTATTTAAAACCCTTCAAGGTTTTAATTAATTAATTATTTAATTAATTAAGGGAGAAATTATTTTTAATTTATTAAAAATACTTAAAGGTTTTTAAACCTTTTTTTATTCTTAATTTATTAAAATTATTTAAGGGTTTTTAAACCCTTTTTGAAAAGACTTTTGATTAATTTCGAAATGGTCTTTATTTTCGCCGACGTCAAGGTGTCTTCGAAGAGACTATTTATTCTCCAACTCCTAAGGTTGGAAGGCTAATTAATTCGAAATTCCCCGAATGCAATTTGCGGTGTTTGTGCTCTGTATTCGCTGCGATCGAAGGAAGACTTAGAAGCACGTGCGGTTGAAAAGTCTTCGGGAGTTTTTTTTGAGGGTGAAGTGGAGGGAAGTTCACTTGTGAACTTCGTAGCCCGCATGGGCTAGTGGCAGCGAAGGTTGCTGTTGGGCGCTGCATTGGCGGAGGTCACCGTTTCGAGTCTCGCGGGGGTGCTTTGCTAGAGTAACACACGTTTTTATTAAAACGTCTTTATGCCACGAAATTCGAAGTTTCTTGGACAGCGATTTATAAGGTGTGATTAAATTTTATGAGTTTTGGCTTTTGTGATTAGCATTGAATAAAAGCTTAGGAGAAATAAGGGCATATTTCTTTGGATGTATTTTTAAGATTATTCTTTGCTATGCTAAAATTAAAAATGGAGGTATAAGGTGTGAGTCTGTGATTGTTGATTTATTGGCATGTTATGGTGGTTGTGTTTAAAGAAGTGGAGCTAAAAGGTGTAATAAAGGAAGTTTATATTATTGCTCATTTCTTTTTATTCTAACCCTAACTTGGTTGGAAGTTTGAGAGTTGTGTGTGGTGACAGCTTGAAGGTTCAATTATCTTCTACTCCAATAAGGTATGGGCACATTCTTCTTATGAGTATGATTGGTGTATGTTTTCTGAAATAAGGTTGGAGTGAAAAGGTATTCTACTAGGTATCCTTTGGCTAGGTGTAAATCCTATTTTCTGGTTTGTTGAAGACTACTTATGCATTGTTATCCTTAAGGAGAGTTTTTGGTGAATGCATAATTTTTGGTTTGAGATAGTGGAAGCTTTGTGCACTAGGGTTTATATTTGTGAGTCTAGCTACTTGCATTGAGTTGGTGGAACCCTTGGTTGGCTGTTTTGAGTTTGATGGTTGAGTTGCTTCCATAGAGGTTGTTTGATCAAGTTATTGCTTTACTTGATTCATGATATTGGGCTTACTCCATTGAGTTGATTTGAGCAAGTTATTCTTTGCATTTGGTGATATTGTGTTGGTGGCTGTTTTGTTCAAATATCTTTGGAGGGAAAAGGATTTCTACTTGTTTCCTTTTCTTGTGATGATTGGTTGAATGCTTCAAGGTTGATGTTGAGTTGAATGGTGTTGGTTGACTAAACCTTGTTTGATGAGCATTGTTGTTGAAACCCTAATTGATGGTGAAAAGAACATGAGTATCATTGTTATGTGATTCTTTGCATAGTTGGCAATTGTTGGGGTTTCATGTTCTTGAAAGAAAACATTCTATCCTATCCATTTCAGATATTGAGTTGAGTTTTCAGATTTGAGATTGAGATTGAGCTGAGTTGATTTGAGTTGAGTTTTGAGATTGGGATTTGAGTATAGAACATATTGAGTCTCTAACAATTCTCTTTATGCTTCTATGAGTTTGACAAATCACATTGGGTCTCTAACAATTCACTTTGTGATTTCCTACTAAGAAAGTTTTTCTTGGTGAGCTTGTTGAGTTTTTGGACAGGTTCCAGTGGGGACTTGTGAGCAGTTTTTGGACAAGTTCCAGTGGGGACTTGTGAGCAGTTTTTGGACAGGTTCCAGTGGGGACTTGTGAGCAGTTTTTGGACAGGTTCCGGTGGGGACTTGTGAGCAGATTTTGGACAGGTCCTAGCAGAGGACTTGTGAGCTGAGTTTGATAGTTCTATCAGAGAACTTGAGGACAGAGGTGCATTGGTTCTATGAGAAGAACCTGAGGACAGATTTGGCAAGTCTTTGAGAAGGCTTGTATGCAGAGGATTGATTTGTTCAAGAGTTGGACAGATCTGACGGACAGAGGAAGACTTGTACTAGACCGACTGACTGTGTTTGGTACAGGTTCTTGAGCTACTGTGGACGTGATCATAGAAGGCAGAGGTCTCTTAGGCTAAGCATTGAGGACAGGAGGTCTTCGGTGGAAAGGAGTTCCACGTGCTGGCAAGAGGTAGAGGCAGTTGATCTTCTGAGGGATCATTTCCGGAGCAGAGGGGAAGGTATCTCCTTTGGGCCGAGGCTCATAAACATTGTAATTGGGAAGGATTCCCAAAGAACTTTGAGATAACTTTTAGAGAAAAGTTTTTGTGGACGTAGCCCAACCATTTTGGGTGAACCACGTTAAAAATGGGTCTTCAATGTGTGATGCTTTCTGTCTTGATTAATGTTGTGTTGATGCCACTGCTATCTAAAGTTAAAATTATTAATTGGTTAAGTCTTATACTGTTCACCCCCCCCTCTCAGTATAAGTCCATGTTCTTCAAAATTAACCCCATATCGTTTGATGGTCACAATTTTATCATCACAACAATAGAACACTTCACTAAGTGGGTTGAAGCCATGCTCTTGTCCACATTAACTGGAACCCAAGTATCCAATTTCATCTTCAACCAAATCCTTTGTAGGTATGGGATTCCTTCAATGATTATTATAATGGTACTCCTTTTAAGAACAAGGATGTCCATAAAATTTGTGCTAAATACAATATTTAGCACAAGTAGTCAACCCCATATTACCCTCATGGTAATGGTCAAGCTGAAGCATCCAACAAGTCTTTAGTTAATATCCTTAAGAAGTTGGTTAGCAAGACTGGTCGAGATTGGTATATCCAACTTTATCCTATATTGTGGGCCTATCATACTAGTGTGTGAAATCCTACATGTGCAATCCCCTATGTCTTGGTTTATGGCACTAAGGTAGTATTTCCTTTTGAGCTAGAAGTCCCATCCTTGTGTATCTTGTTACAAGATGCCTCAGTTGGTGATGAGTATCATTTATATCATTTAAAGTAGTTGGAACTATTGGATGAAAAGTGCATCCATGCATTATAGCATCTTTGAGTCTATCATAATAGACTCAAGCAAGCTTACTCTAAGAAAGTTTGCACTTGTTCTTTTGAAATTGAGGACCTTCTTCTCAAAGAAAATCAAAAGAACACAAATTCTTGCACAAATATAAAGGGTAAGTTTTTACCCAATTGGTTAGGTCCCTTTGTCATAACGACCAAGTTTGGCTTAGGATCCTATTTTTTAGAAACATTGGATGGTAAATATCTTAAATAACCAATGCATTTAAAATGATATTATGCATAAATTCATGAATTCATAAAGTCATCTCTTTGTTTCTTCTCTCCTCATTGATAATCTAATTTCTTCCATCTTCTTCAACTTTTTTTGTACCAACTTTGCATTGGTTTACTTACTCATACTGCATTATTTCTTGTCATACGTTACATAGATTGCTTGACATACTTCTCCTTTTTTAATTTTACCTATCATATAGTTATCCTTTGCTGCTTGATCATACTTGCATGATTGCTTGATCATATAGATTTTGGGGACTTTGCAATGAGGCAGGTGATGAAACCTAGTTATGTTAGATAACATTCATTGCACCCATGCTAGGTCATTGATGCTTATCGAATCCCCACCCTAGGGCATGTCTTTTATTTTCTCCCACCAAGATGCTAAATATTACCTCTATTGTGTACATATATACATGGGGTATTTTCTATGCTAGTGGGTACCTTGTTTTTTATGCATTATTTATTACATTTTTTGGCACAACATAAGCTTTTATTTCATATATTACTTGACTATAAAAGTATCACAAAAGAAAAAAAAATAATATATATAATAATAATAGTAAAAAATAAAAACCATCAAGCATAACACATCAACACCATCAACCATGACTCATACACCTTAATTCATATTATCTAGCATGAACTATGCCCGTAGGCTACACAATAATTTCCCGTAGGCATGAAACTTCGTCAAAACATACAAAATGGTGGCTTATTAAGCCATACCCAAATATTGGTCATCCTTGTTGTTACTTCTCACCTATATCATGACTTATATCCCCTTATCCTAGCTAAGATTTTGCAACCATCTCTTGTCCACTCTGATGATTCCCCTCATTTTCCTCTTGACTCTCATCAACTAATGGTGAAGCAATTCCTAAAGTTTTTATAGCTACTAAATTTTTAATTGGTGGTATTCTTGCACCCATTGTTGTTTTTCCTCCTTTATTGTGTTGGGATTGAGAAGTTGATTATGAGGGAACAAGCAATCCATGACTCACTAATGCATAAAAATAGGACACTAAAAATGTTTCCCTATAATATTTCCTTGCACGTTGTAGCTAAGAAATATTTGCTTGCATAATAGTTGTATATTACCCAACATTGGTAGCATCCCTTTCAATCCATGGCATCCCATCCTCTAATACTGCACCACTCCATCCACTAATTCCCATACTATCAATTCCCATTCCACTTTCAAAATTGGTCATTAACTATTCCTCAACCACTGCTCCTGAGATCCTAGTTGTCTCCTTGAATTGATGACACACCACCTCTCCCTATCCCTCATGTACTACCTCTTCTCTTTCACTAGTAGAATTGGTCATTTCTCCAACTGTCCCTCCAACTTCACCCATACCAACATCCTCCTCTTATACTTCCCCTACTTGCCATTATTGTGTAGCCCACCAATTATCAAACTTTGGTGTTGTGATTGCATCATCAACATTAGGTACTAATAGGGGTTCATTTGAATCCCTATCTAATACTACTATCAATGGAGAAGTTGTATAATCGTATTGCCTTTGATACACTATAGGTGGATCATGTACCCCTTTCCTTAATAAAAATTGGTAAAATACTCGAGTATACTAAAAATACTCATATTGCATACTCCTTCGTCCAATTAGCCATCTCCCTCATCGCACATGATCCAATTATCCTACCTCATCACTCCATCTTGGACGCCCTCTCCATGGTCACCAACAAATATCCTGTGGCCTCAAACTCTCAAAGACATAATGGTAGTGATCGCCATACTTTGCATATGGTCTAATTACCCTTGTCTCCCTAGTCATTTGCCATCTCAATACATATGTTACCTCTAACCCCATAAACCTATGGGCATCATAAGGTAGACCTTGCGGTATCTCCATTGCTATATGCTCCTATAGCGACCCTGAGGAAGTGGCATGTCATCCCCCCACTACTCCACTTGCAATTTAATGGAATATTTTAACGTTTAAACATGTATTTAAATGAAATGCATAAAAGAAGATACAACCAGAATGCGAAGAAATAAATGAATGAATGTTTTTCTATTGATATTTCCAATATATGGTTACATATGAATCCCTCTAAGGGATACCCTTCGTTTGATACATGATTTTACACACAAAGAAGGTAGTAGGTGCATAAAATATCCCCTTGCAAGGGGTGTCACGCTTTATCAGGCTTCCTAGTGATGCACACAGAAATGTATGAGGACTTACAGATGCCTCCATATCTAGTTCTGATTGCTAGAGGTATCCTCTTGCTTTCATATGTTGTGGATTTTTTCGATGAACCTATAGCCCTGTAAATAATGAAATAATAACACACGCTTAGATGTCTGAGATTGCCTCCCCGGATGAGGCTGTTAGCAATGAATATACTTGATGAAAACAAATGAAATGAAACTAGTGCTATTAGAACAAGTAAATGAATAAAATCTATGCTAATGATATGAAAAGTAAGTAACATGCTAAGATGTAAGAAACTAGTACAAAGAATGCTAGATTCGATCGGTAGGCCACTATCCGAGACAACGACCACTAAGGTGAACCTATTTCTAGTACTCCAAGGCTATGGATCTAATCTTATTGCCGGTGTTGAAAGAGTTGTTTCTTATCCATTGTATCAAATATCTTGTAGATGGAAAAACCCTGAATTGGCTAGCACTTCGTTGCACCTCAAATATGCTCTAATAAGCTCTCCAATATGATAGGGATTTGCTATAAAAATGATCTCCAAGGGAAGCTCTCCAAGTCTTGCAAATATCTCCTCAATGACCTATTCTATTCAATTCATGATCCTTTGGTGCTCTTAGGCTTACACCTTTTAAAGTGTGTGAAGCCCTAGGTCTATGTTCAAAATCCTAGGACTGGATACCTCATGCGTAGATGATGTTCGAATGAGAAGATTTTGTTTTTCTATGTTTAACTGAAGTCTAAATTTAGACTAAAGTCTCCCATGTGAACTGGTCATGAAAGGGGAATGCAAAGTTTTCCCTGCTCACCTTTATTGCATGTAAACTACCACTTGCACCCATGAATGGGTTGATTCATCGACAAGTTACATTTATGGCTTAGCCATTGTCATCCGCAGTGACTAAGATTTGGCTACTGTCTTCTGTAGTGGTTGAGGTTTGAACGCTCTGAGCTTGAGCAACCAGGATATAGCTACTCTGGTTTACAATGACCAAGCTTGGATGGGCTGAGACTACCCCATATGAGTGGTGAGAACCACTTTTGATACTTGGAAAGTCCAAGGTTTAGTCACATGGCCTAGGAATGTGCCTATGTTAGTAGTTTATCCTAAACTTGCCATGTTTTAGGTGTCTACAGATGCCCCTTTAGCAATGCATTGTGTGAAAAATACAATGCTAAGCAAAAATGTTGATTGATATGTCCATAAGGTGTATGATGATCATTGGTCTGATCAACTTTGAATGCCTCAATCATGCAATATGGTGCACATTCTTGAATCATTGCTTCAACATTTGGAAGGCTTCACTTAGCATAGGGCTTGCACATGTTCAATTGCACTCATTCCTCAAACACAATTGGGTAGCTTTTGCTACTACAATCAGATCTGATTGGTAGGAGAGCTACGGACTGAAGATGTCAAAATTTGCTTATGATCCCAAAAAAAAAGGGAAATTTTTGTAATAGTTATCTACAATGATTCATCGGACAAACGCAATTTTGATATGATTAAGTGATATTTTTTTTATTTTGATTATGATTATTTGAAGATTTGAACTACCCATTCACATAACGAATTGGTAAGGGAAGGGAAATGAATGAAGCGACAAATCACTTGACCAATCTTGATTGGTTCTGGCTTCTTTCTAGTATTTGTTCTTTTAATGGGCAAACCCCCATCCAAGTATGATATCAACTATTTATGATAATCATTCATCCCTATCTCGGGGAGTGGTTCAACTATAAATAGCCTTCTTAGGTAATTAGGATGAGTGACTCTTTTTATGCTTGCATTGCATCACTTGGCGTAGTGTTTTTGTGTCATAAGGGGATCAGGATGATTCTATCGCACCGTGGAGCATTTCGATCATCTTGGTCTTCTTCAGGATTGAAAGAGGCACATTGTAATTCTAAAATGAATAATTTTCCCCAAGTAGCCCTATGATAACTTACTCATCTCGCCGAATTGCATGGAGTGCAAATCGCTGCAACCATTGAGTTGATAGAGTAAGTAACTTGATACGAGGCTTACTCGAGATGTGTTTTTATGTGATTTTTTTGTTATTTTGAACATTATGATGACCATGAGTCATCAAAATGTATTTATTTGATGTTTTTTTCTACTTCTCATGGAGGGAATTCCTCCTTTTTTTGCTTGTTCTATTGATCGCTGTCAGATACAGCAACCCCAAATGCTTGTTCTTGGTCGCTCTTGGATACAATGGCCAAGAATTTTGGGCCACTGATGGCAGCAACAACTGAGGCATAACTTGAAAATATAAAATAACCTAGGGTTTTTGACTTTTGACTTTTCCAACTAGAGATTTGCTTATCAGAGCTCTAGAGAGAAAGCGATGTTTTTGACCTAGAGTGTTGTTGCATCGAGGATCATGGTTGCATAGGGTGAGGCATCATCGAGAAGAGGAGCCAGAGCTTATTGGGTACTCTTTGAAATCTTGTAACCCTACTTCTTTCACTTTTGGGTAAAAATGAACTGCACTAAGTAATTGGTAGGCCACTATCCAAGACAATGACCACTAAGGTGAACCTATTTCTAGTACTCCAAGGCTATGGATCTAATATTATTGTTGGTGTTGAAATAGTTGTCGTTTCTTGTCCATTGTATAAAATATCCTATAGATTGAAAACCCCTAAATTGGCTAGCACTTCGTTGCTCCTCAAAGATGCTCCAATATGCTCTCCAATCCGACAGGGCTTTGCTATAAAAATGATATCCAAGGGAAGCTCTCCAAGTCTTGTAAAGCTCTCCTCAATGACCTATTCTATTCAATTCATGATCCTTTGGTGCTCTTAGGCTTACACCTTTTAAAGTGTGTGAAGCCCTAGGTCTATGTTCAAGACCCTAGGACTGAATACCTCATGCGTAGAGGATGTTAGCATGAGAATATTTTGTTTTTCTATGTTTAACTGAAGTCTAAATTTAGACTTAAGTCTCCCATGTGAACTGGTCATGAAAGGGGAATGCAAATTTATCCCCGCTCACCTTTATTGCATGTAAACTACCACTTCCACTTGTGAATGGGTTGATTCATTGACAAGTCACATTTATGGCTTAGCTGCTATCATCTGTAGTGACTAATATTTAGCCATTGTCATCTGGAGTGTTTGAGGTTTGACTGCTCTGAGCTTGAGCAGCCAGGATATAGCTACTCTGGTTTACAACGACCAAGCTTGGATGGGCTGAGACTGCCTCATATGAGTGGTGAGAAACACTTTTGATACTTGGAAAGTCCAAGGTTTAGTTACATGGCCTGGGAATGTGCCTATGTTAGTATTTTATCCTAAACATGAAATGTTTTAGGTGTCTACAGATACCCCTTTTAGCAATGCGTTGTGTGAAAAACACAATGCTAAGCAAAAATGTAGACTGATATGTCTGTAAGGTGTATGATGATCATTGGTCTGATCAACATTGGATGCCCTAATCATGCAAGATGGTGCACATACTTGAATTATTGCTTCAACATTTGGAAGGCTTAACTTAGTATAGGGCTTGCACATGTTCAATTGCACTCATTCCTCAGACATAATCGGGTAGCTTTTGCTGCTACAATCAGATCTGACTGGTAGGAGAGCTACGGACTGAAGACGTCAAAATTTGCTTATGATCCCAACAAAAAAGGGAAATTTTTGTAATAGTTATCTACAATAATTCATTGGACGAACACAATTTTGATATGATCGAGTGATATTTTGTTGATTTTGATTATGATTATTTGAAGATTTGAACTACCCATTCACACAATGAATTGGTAAGGGAAGGGAAATGAATGAAGCGACAAATCACTTGACCAATCTTGATTGGTTCTGGCTTCTTTCTAGTATTTTTTCTTTTAATGGGAAAACCCCCATCCAAGTATGATATCAACTTTTTATGAAAATCATTCATCCCTATCTTGGGGAGTGGTTTGGCTATAAATAGCCTTCTTAGGTAATTAGGATGAGTGACTCTTTTTATGCTTGCATTGCATCACTTGGCTCAGTGATTTTGTGTCATAAGGGGATCATGATGATTCTATCGCACCATGGAGCATTCTGATCATCTTGGTCTTCTTCGGGATTGTAAGAGACACATCATAATTCTAAAATGAATAATTTTCCCCAAGTAGCCCTATGATAATTTACTCATCTCGTCGAATTGCATGGAGTACAAATCGCTTCAACCACTGAGTTGATAGAGTAAGTAACTTGATATGAGGCTTACTTGAGATGTGTTTTTATGTTATTTTTTTGTTATTTTGAACATTATGATGACCATGAGTCATCAAAATATGTTTATTTGATGTTTTTGCTACTTCTCATGGAGGGAATTCCTCCTGTTTTTGCTTGTTCTATTGGCCACTGTCAGATCTAGCGACCCCAAATGCTTGTTCTTGGCCGCTCTTGGCTACAGAGGCCAAGAATTTTGGGCTACTAATGGCAGAAACGACTGAGGCATAACTTGAAAATATAAAATAACCTAGGGTTTTTGACTTTTGAATTTTCCAGCTAGCGATTTGCTTGTCAGAGCTATGGAGAGAAAGCAACATTTTTGACCCGAAGTGTTGTTGCATCGAGGATCATGGATACGTAGGGTGAGGCATCATCGAGAAAAGGAGTCAGATATTCTCAGGTACTCTTTGAAATATTTTAACCCCACTTGTTTCACTTTTGGGTAAAAATGAACCGTACTAAGTAATCGGAAAATGAACCTCATTAATCTTGCCGGCAACGAACCAAACCCATAGTTTAGACTTAGTTTAGGATTTAATGTGGTGGGCTTGCCCCCATTTTTAGTTTTTAATTTTTTTTTTGTCATTTATGGCCTAGGGCGTACATGTATTCCGTGTTGCCCATAAGTCGTTGCTGCTCAGAGCGGCCATTTCGGCTTGCAATTTGGCCACTGTCGCTTAGAGTGGTTAGCTTTGAATCCCAACGATAAAAAAATTGACCATTGGGGTTTGGCCACTTCTGTCCTCGGCGACCAGTTTTTGGCTGCTATAGGCGACAGCGGCCAAGAGCCTTAGTTAAATTTTATGAATTTTTGGATTTTGCAAGGTGATTATGCTGATTTTTTTGAATTTTTAAACTGCTTTCTTGTGCTATGTTGCATGATTAGATGCATTTATTCCTCTTTTATTCAGACTTAGGATAGTTTATCATTACGTGCACCATTTTTTATGCTTTATTTGTGATTCATGCCTTAGATGCATTGTAGTTATGCTTTGTTTTCTTTTGTTCTTAGATTCTCACTACTCGGGCTCGAGACCCGAAGCTCTTGAATGACCTTCTGCCCCTCCTAGATGATACAGACTGGTCCTAGCTCAAATCTTGCAGGCTATAGTATGTTACTAGGTTGCATAATATTATGTCAGATTAGGCTTACCTCACGGCCCTGCTATACCGATGGGATCCTCGGACTAATACCTTCCATCTTCCCACTAGTGAGATGACTATCATACCAGAGGATGTATACAAGATTTTCGAGATCCCTTTTTATGGAGCGGCCATTGTCTCTTCTGCCACTAATGACCATGATGTTGTCTTTGCTCGGGTGTTTAGAAGGCATGCTGCAGATGCCTTCAAGGACACAAAATCTTGGGGTCAATTTGTTGTGCACTGGTATCGAGATAAGGTCTTATCTGAGAGGCACATAGTGTTGCTGATGGTTGTCAACAACATTCTTATTCCAGATTGCTCAGGCTTGAGGTTCCTGTGGAACCTCCTTGCAATGGTACATGATATTATGGACAGTGAGGAGGCCATAATATATGCATGGGGGAGGTCTCTGTTGGCCCAATGTTATAACGAATTGTACCACATATAACAGTAGGGTCATGTTGGCATCACTTGTAGATTGCTCTTATAGGTTTTGGGATGGGAGCACATCAAGGTAGATCGCCCCAGAGGGCTTCTTGATGATATTGTAGTCATCAAGAAGTAGATGCAGTGCTATTTTGCTAGATGGTCTTGAGGGCATGAGGAGCGTAAGAGCCATCCTCATGTGGGGGAGCTCTCCTACTACACTACTACTTTTAATGGGTTGAAGGCCATAGATATCATGTGGCACCCATACCATGAGTTCTCAGATTATGATGATATGGCTAGTTTCATAGCTAGGACGTGGCATGCGTGGTGGCTCATCAGTTGCAAGATTGGTATCAGGGAGTATTTCTTCTACTCTCAGGTTCTTTGTAAGTATGGGCTACAGTATGATGTGCCACTAGTTCTATTTTTGTATAGGCACCTTGCATCAGAGAGAGACCTTCCCCCACCATGGATCATAAAGATTTTCACTAAGGAGGATGCCCCAGTAGTTGAACTAGGAGTCATTGAGGGAGTCACATATGCATTTGCATAGTGGTGGGGGTATCTTATGTGGCATGGTGATGGCAGCATGGACCGTGAGGATGATAGCAGGAATTACGATGCAGATCTAGTTGGATGTAGAGTCTGTGCCAGGACTAAGGTATGGGTCCAACTAATAGAGTAGGTGGTAGCAGAGGAGCAGGAGGATCCTAAAGAGGATGAGGAGGAGTTGGATCCTGAGGAGAGAGATTCTCCTTTGAGAGCACAATTGCATGAGATTGAGGCTGAGCTCCAGTCGACCAATATTTAGGTACAGTAGCAAGATGCTACTATAACACAATGAGATGCCACTATAGAGCAGGTCATGCTATAGATCCAGGATTTACTGGCTATTGTCAGGGGTGGTGCTACTAGGATGTAGTTTGTTGTTACTCATTCTACATTGTAGAGTGATACCAAGGTAGATCCTAGGGCCGATACATGGGAAAAGGTTATACACTTACAATCATTGCTAGATGAGTATGAGGGGCAGATCCAGGGACATGTCTCCCATATAGCCTCTCTCCAGATGTATCTTAGGAGGCACAAAGTGGTACCTAGGGGGAACTAGGTGTAGGTGGCTCACAGGTCAGTAGGCACTCCATCTTAGGGTAGTCTTCCATTCGTCCTAGCTAGAGGATTTGGACTCGTGCAGACAGACCAGCAGACTCACACCACTCTACTCATGACACAACCATAGGGGGAGGTGATGTTGGGGGTACAAGCCCCGTATTTGGCTGATGTTGCACTTGGATTCTATTTATAAGGTCTGTTTGACCTGTATGACTATAGACCATGATAAGTTTTTGTATACCCACATACTTTATACACACATTTATATGATATCTTTGCATTATGAATCATTATATTTATTGTTTGTTGCTCATGTTTTTGTTTTTGTTTTTTTGTTTTTTTATGTGATGTAATGATGGCATTATAATAATTTGATGTATGTGTTAGATGATAGGTGATATTTATGATGATGTGGATGTTTATATGGATGATCCTGTAGATGTGATATGATCCAATAATGTGATGTATCATGCATTGACTTGATGATGGATTTATTATTATATGTATAGGCGAATTATGATGTGATCTTAGATGTGAATGGATGAGTTATGAATTATGTATTTATGGATGTAGGGTTTATTGTTAAATACATGTTTAATTTTGATTTTATTGTATGCATCTAACTCATGCTATGATAAGGTGGATGCAATATGTAATGTGTTATGTATATAGTGTTTAATCTAATGTGAATGAACTTGTATGTTTTAATCACTTAAAATATAAGGAATGCATATGATATGATTATGACAATCTAACGGGTGATACCACAAAAAGTATAAAAACCATGATTTTTTTTAATAATCATTTTAATTATAAGAATTAATTATTAAAACCATCCATATGTGCAATGTAATGGTGTGGAATGTATGTATTTAATTGATAAGCTTCTGTAATTTAAAATATATAAAATAATCAGTGGTCATTTAAATATCATTTCTGACATATATCTGGTATCTAGTTTATTTCATTAATACTCACTAATTTACAGAAGCTTATAGATAAATTTGATGATGTGGTTGATGATATTATTTGTTGCTATGTAGGAGTTTTGAGGTTTCTTCTAAGACTTCAAACACTCTAGTTACCCTGTAAACAACTATGTACTGACCATACAAGACTTTTGAAAAGCAATGCTTTCACCATGTTCCTATATATTCATTATCTCTATGTGTGCAAATGAATATTTATTTTTGAGATAGAACCCAAAAATTTCCTCCGATGTCAAGCGGGATTCTTTCAACCCATTTCTAATATCAAGGATCCTCAAGAGTTCATCTCATCCTTATGTTGGACTTAGTTGGACTATACCACTAGGCAGTATTAGGTTACCTAAGCTAGCTCATCCACATGCAAACATTAGTCTATACCAATTCTAGAAGCAATTGTGATAGACATATCATCATGCGTAAGGATATCTCCTTACAGTTATGTAAAATGCTAAGAATTCCAAGGATTCAAGATCCATTCCCTTATTTTCTTGATTTAATTTGGGATACTTGCTCATGTGTAGTGATGAGAATCACTGTTTATTTTGATTGATTTTTTTTTTATTGAGACAGGGACTTATGTAGTGATGATAATCACTATTTTCTTTGTTTTTACATTCTTTTAACTATGAATCTAAAAACTGGGGTCTTGAATTTGTGCTTTGTTTCAGGATTTTTGCTTGTGTTAATGAAAGAAAGGGATTTATGCAGTGATCATAATCACTCATTTTTGGGTAGGGTGAAACTTGTCCTTTTGCCAATTCTCAGCACCTTTAAACCGGTCGCACAGGGATATGGGAAAGGAAGATCCTTTTCGCTTAAGGTAACCTAGACCACTTTTGTAGTTTTCATCTTTCCCTTGTACCAGCTAGGATTTTAGTGTTTCAATTAGTGATGGGATCCTAAATATCCAATGTATTATCACAACTAGACCTTATCCTCTAATAATCAAGGTGGATTCCCACAAAATCTGATAAGACCACTAGATGTGGTTGAATGCCTAAGAAACCTTAGTATATTCCTTATAGCAACATGATATGGTTGTTTTAAAAAACACAGTTACTCACATGGATGCATAGATGCGGATGTATTTGAATATTGTGATTGTGATACAAACTATGGCATTGTTTGAAATAATGTGATCATAACCTATGTGGATGCAATGGATATGTATGTTATGATGAAATGCAACTATGTGGATGCAGATGTGAGATGCAACTATTTTTGTATTTATGATTTTTGCATTATTTTTTACCAAAAGGCTTTAAGATGCCTTTGGAGCTTTTTGTGATTTGATTTATCCAAAGGGCTTTAATATGCCTTTGGATAATTTTGATGAAGTTGACCAAGTGGTGTGAAGATACCCTTGGAGAATTTTTTATTGATTCGACCAAACGGATTAGGTACCCTTGGAGCATTTTGATTGATTTTGACCAAGCGGATTAGGTACCCTTGGAGCATTTTGTGTTTTGACCAAAGGGCTTTAAGATGCCTTTGGAGCATTTTACTGAAGTTGACCAAGTGGTGTGAAGATACCCTTGGAGCATTTTTGATTTATTTTGACCAAGCGGATTGGGTACCCTTGGAGCATTTTTTATAGAATTTTGATTTTTTTTTTGTGTGTGTTTTTGACATATTTGAATGTTTTTGTTATTTTTGAATTTTTTTTGAATGTTTTGTTTTTTTGACATATTTGAATGTTTTTTTTATTTTTGATTTTTTTTTAATGTTTTGTGTTTTTGACATATTTAAAGTTTTTTTTTATTTTTGAATTTTTTTGAATGTTTTGTGTTTTTGACATATTTGAATGTTTTTGTTATTTTGGAATTTTTAAAATATTTTTGTTATTTTTTAATTTTATGTATGAAACGCCTTCAAATGAATGATGTTGAGAGGTTCAAGCTCTTCAACACCCTTGAGTGATGTAAGGCGATATGCTCCAGGACCAACCCTTTCTAAAATCATGTAGGGTCCTATCCAATTTACCGTAAACTTGTCTCATAGGAGCGGTGGTAGATTTGAGTTTTGTTGGTTTTCTTTGAGCACAAGATCCCCAACTTTGAATTCCCTCAAGTGGACTTTACTATTGTAAGTTCATGCAAGGCAATATTGATAAACACAAAGATGCTCCAAGGCATTGACTCGACGTTCATTAAGAAGCATCAACTGATCAATGTGGCCTTGTCACGTGGTGTCATCATCTATGAAGTCCTTCAATGCTACGCGCAAGATTGGAATCTCCAACTCTAGGGGCATGATGGCCTCAATTCCATATACAAGTGAAAACAATGTTGATCCAATGGGCATCCACACACTAGTCCTGTATGCCTATAATGCAAGAGGTAATTACAAATGACAATCCTTATGATTATATTTAACCGTATTCCTCATGATGGAGACGATCATTTTGTTTGAGGCTTCTGCTTGCCTATTTACTTGTGAATAATAGGGTGTTGAATTTTTTTTTGAATATGGTATTTGTTCATTAAAGCTCGCATATTTTTGTTCTTGAACGATGGCTCATTATCTGAAATTATCTTTGAAGGGACCCCAAAATGACTTATGATATTGTGGAGTATGAACTCTACAATCCTTTGTCCAGTAGTCAATGTCAAGGGGATCGCTTCGACACATTTGGTGAAGTACTGAATGGTCGTTATGATGAATGTGTACCAGCCTGAAGATGGGGGAGAGATCTTCCCAATCAAGTCTTATCCCCATTGTGCGAAGGGCCATGCTGCCTGGGTGGGTTACAAGGCTTGTGATGGCAAGTGGGTGAGGTTTGCATGATGCTAGCACTTGACGCATTTCTTGACATACTCACAACAATATTTTTTCATAGTGGGCCAATAGTAATCCATTCTCAATATGCACTTCATGATGGCCATGCCACTGAAGTGGCCACCACAAGTACCACCATGAGCTTGAGAAATTTCTTAGGATGCTTCTTGGGGCTCAAGACAACTAAGGAGCATTCCATCGTAACTTCATTTATAGAGGATATCTCCTAGAAAAAAGTATCTTGTTGCCTTTTGTTTAAAATTTTATCTTTCAACATGCGACAGGTCTTGCGGTATCATTCCAAGCTTCAAAAAATCTCGCAATTGGGAAAGCTAATCCTGATAAGCCATAACTTCTATGGATAAAATGATATGTTCCCCCTATGATTTATAATCTGAGAATATAGATTGGGAAATAACCTTGTGGTGAATGGTTGTACCACACTTCGTAGGACCTTGAGAAATCAAAGATTCCCAAGGTGCCATTTGCAAGAAAGCTCTAAATCTGAAGGACCATTCCTAATTTGGTTCAGTTTGGATCATGTTGACTGACTCTTGATTGTCAATATCCTCGTGTTGTATTGCTGAGTGCATGCAAAATTTCACATGGACGGTTGTGAAATAAGTAAATGGATTTTGAGGGATTAAGGATCCCAAAGATGCCATGGTGTCTACAATTTTTTTTTATGTACGAGGGATTGCCTCAATGTCATACCATTCCAATCGAGCTAGGTAAGTGTCAACAAGCTTCTTGTAAGATTTTAGGAGTGGGCACCTTCACTGGAACAATTATTTGACTTGATTAACTATGAGCAAGGAGTCACCAAAGATATTTAATCTTTTAATGCCCATTACCATGGCTGTTTGAAGTCCCAAGATTAGGATCTCATCCTCTGTGTTATTATTCATGCAAGAGAAGTCTAGCTTGAATGACAAGGGCAATGGGGCACCCTGTGGTGTGATAAATACTATCCCTGCGTTGCCACCTTGCTTACATTTTGAGATATCAAAGATAATGTCATGTCTCTTTCTTTCTTAGGTTCTTTGAGTTCTAATAGATCTAATAATGCAAAAACTACATCATCAAGCAACTCTATAGTGAGAGGCTTGTTATCTTGAAGAGGTGCCTCTACTGATTGATCTGCTATGACTTATCCCTTGATGAAATTTTGGCTTATGAAATCTAGATCAAATTATATAAATAGAATAATCCACTTTGTAGTACGTGTATTGTGATATGTCTTGTTCATCATGTATTGTGAAGGATTTTGTTTGGATATAATGTAGGTTGTAAGGCTCAACATGTAGTGTTGTAACTTTTTGGTTGCAAAAACCACTGCTACATATGCATATCTTAGCTCATAACTCACCAAGGTGCGACTAATGTAATATACGAGTTGCTCTTTGTTTTGTGAGTTATTTTAGGCTAACATGGTGCCCAAAGCAAAATCAGTAGCCGAAATGTATAGTAAAAATGGTATGTATGGCCTTGGTGGAGCCAATACTGGTGGCATTTCCAGGTATGTTTTTATCTCTGCAAAGGCTTATTGGCACTTTTCATCCCAATGAAATGGTACATCCTTGCATAGCAACTGGTTCATGAGTCGACATTTTTCTGACAATTGAGCGATGAACCATTTGATGGATGCTACCTTGCCCTGTAGGGTTCTTAACTCCCTAATATTGGTAGGGGTGGCCATATCCAATATAAACTTTACTTTTTCAAGATCAACTTCGATGCCCCTCTTGGAAATGATGAACCCTAAGAGCTTACCAAAAGTTACGCCAAATACACACTTCTTAGTATTTAATTCGACGTTGTGCTCAATGAGGCAATCAAAAACCTTTGTAAGGACTTGAGCATGCTCTTGCCACAATAGGGACTTGGCTAGTAGGTCGTCAATGTAGTCCTCCAAGATCCTATGTATATAGTCATGAAAGATGTATGTCATGGCCCGCTCATATATGGCACAAAAATTCTTAAGGCCAAATAGCATCACTTTGTAACAGAATGTCCCCCATGGAGTAATGAAAGTAGTATTGTGTTGGTCCTCATGTTTGATCTAGATTTTATTGTATCCAAAAAAACCATCCATTAGGGAGAGCATATCATAACCTATAGTGGCGTCCACAAGAGCATCTATGTTTGGCAATGGGAATGAATCCTTTGGAGTTGCCCTATTCAAGTATTTGATATCCATGCAAATGTGGACTCTTCCATATGGTTTTCCCATGGGCACCATGCTTGAGATCCATTTAGGATAGTTGATGGGAACTATGAAGATCTCATCCAATAGTTTTTACAACTCGTTCTTTACTATCAAAGTGACAGTTGGATGCATTTTCCTCAACTTTTGCTTGATTGGCTTCTTTAGGGTATCCAATGAAAGGTTGTGAACAAATAACTTTGGATCAATCCATGGCATGTATTTGTAAGTCCAAGTAAAAATATTTGGCCTCTCCTTAAGAAGAGGGATAATGATGGGTTGTTCCTCTAGAGATAGAATTTCTCTAAATTTGACTTTATTTTGTTGAGTAGGATCATCGCTGATGTCTACCTCAAAAGTTGGTTCTGTAGCCATGTGTGACCCATCCTCCAACTGGTGAGGTGTGGGTATTAGATGAATGTCATTTGTAGGATTTATAGGTCCTACTGACTTAGGATCCAAACCAACATGAAACACATCATAAATATAGCCTGATACAAAATAGAATGGTTGTAATGTCTCTTCACTAGAGAAAATATCCTCAAGCTCTATGGGTGAATCAATGTGATCCCAATCAATAGCCTTTATATCAAGACGTAAATATTTCATGGGATCTACTGGGTTATGAAGTGGAGTGGTCAAATCAATGAAAACCATGTTGATGGATGGAATGAAATCTCCAGGACCACATGGGTGAAGTTGTGTCTTAGAGGTCTCCCTTCCATACTCACGATGAGATTATGGCAAAAAATGGATTTCTGGATCTGGGCCCTAAGTAGGCCAATAATAGGATCATTGGGATCTAATAGCTCTCTGAATGTAGGTAGAGGGGGATTTATCACATGGTGAATGACAACTAAGTTGATAGGTCTTCCCAAAAACCACAAATTGGGGTCTATGGTACAGAGTGCCACTTCTATTTCTACGAGTGCATTGACTTGCTGAAAGTGGTGAGGCCCAAGATAAGCCATCTCAGTTTCATCTTCAAAGTCATCATAACTTATCCAAAAACCATTAGCATTGGTATGTGGCCCCAAGACAAGAGGCTCGTGTCTTGGCCCTAAGTAGGCCATTTCTATCTCATCTTCATGTTCTTCATCACTTATGAAGAAGCCATTTGCATTAGTTTCTTGCCCCAAGCTATGGGGACACTACCTTGTTCCTAGATAGGCTCTCTCTATTGAGTCCTTTGACTCATAGCCACTTTCATCTGATATGAAACCATTCTCATTGTGGATGGACCAAGTAAATCTATGTAAATAGTGAGGCCCATGATAGGCCAAGCCTACTTGTGCTTCATAATCACTTGTCACATATCCATTTTCTTCTTGTTATTCATCCCACGAGTTGTAACACGTTGGGGTGGCATCAATTGTTGAGCTTGGATGATATGTTTCAGGTGATGGTATGCTCACTATGCCACTTATATGTTGCTCAAATGCCTTGTACTCAATGGATGATAAGGAATACAATTGATATCTTCTCCTAACCCCAAGTTTAATCTATCCAAGGTTACTAATAAAGAGTCATCTTGACCTCTTATGTGATAGCCTAATCCAAACCTATTAGTGGGAAGCTGGTATTGCAGTTCGAATGGTCGCCTATAGCCCTACTCATATATACCAAGACTGTAACCATGCCAATGGCACCATTCAAAGTAGCTTAGAGAAAAATCAGGATTAGAGAGGTAACAAAAATTAATCATTAATAATTCATCATTGTCCTCTTCTTCATCAGTATACTTATGGGTGTAGTCTAGTCCAACATAGACAAAGTTTGTTTGGTTGGAAGGGATTCAAAGCAGAACCATTGTTCCCACTAGTGGCCGTAAGTCCTTTGGTCATCTCATGTCTTGTGCAGGATCTATGATGGGCATGAATGTTATGTTATGCACAAGATACTCTCCTATACATATACTTTCCAAGTGTATAATCACATGTAATGTGGATGATCCTACAGACGACACTGGAAAAATGGGCTCTAGTATCTCCTCAACTTGATCTTGGATATCTTCTTCTTTCATGGGACTTGGAATTTTCTCAATGGCTATGGTTAGCACTTCCTTGGGATTTATTTCCTTAACTAAGGGGACCTTTAGCTTCTAATTGTCTTTTGGTTTAGACGTTGATGGTCTCTTAGAATCATTAGTCATGTTGTGTGCTAGATGAGGTGTTGCTGTAGATGGGTCTTTTTGTACCCTTTTGTCCTTATAATTTAGTTGCGTAGCTGGAGACGAAATTCCTACATACAAGTGGGTAGAAGGAATTAAAAATTATCCTGGACAATCCACCTGATGGACATATTTTAATGGCTCTTCATCATCCAACACCATGTAGACCTTGTTATCATGCACATGCTTGACACATTGGTGTAAGATTGAAGGAATACACTTCATGTCCCCTATCTAAGGACACCCTAGGAGGATGTTGTATTGCATGGCTTCTTCCAAGACATGACACATCATGAGTATGGTCTTATGCCCCACCTTTATGGGTAGGACTGTCGTTCCCACAATATTGCATAAAGCATCATTGAAAGCCCTTAATGTGTAGGCTCCCAAAATGATATTGGACTTGGGGATCTTAGGTGTTCTATTGATATTGTTGTGATGGTTTTGATTGATGAACCTATATCGATCAAGACCATATTAAAAGGTAAATCATTGATTGATGCCACAATGTGCAATGGAGGGTCTAGTAAGGCAATAGACACTATCTTAATCTCATGATCATAGAATCGAATTATAGGTTCTTGGAATTCTTGTACTTGTCCCAAAAAATGGGTGAATGCATTTGGATCTTGTGGTTGGAGCTCAATCAACCTTAAAATCTCCATCAAGGTCTCCCTATGCTTTGGGGACTGTTGTATGAGCTCATAGATGAATAGCTTAGATGGATTCATTTGTAAGTTTTGCTCAAGTCTACTTTGAATAGTTACCATAGGTCAGGTTGGTGGACCTGTAAGGTTGCTTTACCCCTACCTCTACCTAGGTGTAGTGGGGACATTAATGGGAGTTGTAGGAGGTTGCAGTTGACCATACCATCTAATCTTAGTTGCTATATTGACAATTTCAACCATCCCAACACATCTATGGGTGGGCATATCAATTCAGACTTGATTTACTTATGCACCTTGTCCTCTAGGGACCTCATGGTTTTGTAGAGGGTTTTTGTATATTCCCATATCTCTGTTTTCAAGAGCCAATGGATTGTAAACTTTAAGTTCTCCCACCTCCATCATGTTTTGCACCTAGTGCTTGAAACCAACACATACCTCAATTTTATGCCTCAGTATCCTATGATAAAGGTAAAAATGATATTCTCTATATCCTTTTGGCTTAGGATGGTTGGGATCTATAATAGGTATATCAGGGAACCTGATATTTCCCACCTCACTCAATTGGTTGAATATTGATTGCATTGATTATGTTAATGGTGTAAAATAGTGAGGGAGTTTGTGTTCTCTGTTTCACCCTTGATTGTTTTTTTTATCATAATTAGCTAGTGGAGGTTGAGCTTGATAATTCTAGGGTTGCTACGTAGCCCCATCCTCATGTGAAGCCAATACCACTTGATTAACTGGAGCAGGGTTTGCCTGCTTCTACTTGTATTTGTCATTTTTGTCATTTTTATTCCACTCCTTGGTTTGGAGTTTGATGGTTCCCTCATCTACCTTTATGTCCTTAATGATTTTGGCCTATGCCAAGGATTCCTCAAATTAAGTATATTTTTGAAGTTGTAGCAATATGGAAATGTTCTTAGAACAAATCTTGGTGAACATGCGGACAATTGTTTTTGTGGGGACAGAGAATGATAACTTCGCCATAACTTTTCTCCATCTATTCGCATAATCCATTACTGGCTCATCATCATAATATTTCAAATTAGCCATGTCTAAAAGGTTCACCTTACTCTTAGCACCAAAAGAGAAAAACTTCAAGAAAGCGTTCACTAGTTGTTCGAAATTGGATATGCTATGCTTGGGCAATTGGTTGAACCATTGAGTGGCAGCACCCAAAAATGTCATAATGAATGTCCTTAGCATAAGAGCATCATTGTCTTCAAGATGAAAACATGCATTGATGAAATTGGTAACATGCTCTTGTGCATCCTCTTCACCCTTAAAATTTTCCAACCTAAGCATCTCAAAATTCTTAGGGTATGCGGGGCTAGGGACTGATGGACATAATGGCTGATAGTGTATTTTGCACAATGTTGGTTAGTTCCTAGCTGTCTCTTGTTTTTCAAAGAACTTCATATTTTTAGTGAGTGATTGAAATACCTTTGATGTGAGGAGTTCCTCCTCTTGTAGACCCCCTTGTGGTGGTGGTGGAGGTTTCCCTCTATCCACTTGATTTTCTCTATTTTCTTCCTTCATACAAAGGGATTCAGGATGTGTCTGATCCTGCTCTATCAGGTTTACCCTTTCTCCACTAGTTGGATTTCATTCATGATTTGGAGGGTGGTTTTGTTATGGGTTTCCTTCTTGTGTAGTGTGCCCCTCTCTTGGTGATTCATCATGTTGATATCTTTGATGATAATTTCTATTTTCTTGTTGGTTGATACAATCTAGCTTCTCAGCTTGCTCTCTTAAATGTTGCTCATGTTGGTGCAACAACCTTTTTCTTTGCTTTTCATGTTTGAGAGCTTCCACAAGCTCTCAATATTTTCTTAAGGTATTATATAGCCATCACATATGGTTAACTTGTGCTATCATAGAAGACTCATGCTTATTTGATCCTATTCTAGTGGTTTTGATTCGTAGATTCCTTGAAGAGGGTTTTGCTGTTTCCTTGCTTTTACTAGCTAATGTAACTTGTTCAGTGTATTGTTGAGTGTCTCTGTGATCAGACTCTATATGTTTACTACAGGGTCACCCTGAAGTACCCCAATTTGAGAAGTGTGCATAGAAGTCATGGTTTGTGATTTTCCAGATGTAGAATTCTCTATGGCTACGATTTTGGGAGGTGGCCTCGAATAAATTCGATCCACCTCATCTAACTATCTTGTTTTCCATGGTTGATCCCATGGGGTGCCATTTATTCCAATGAGGTCATATTCTATTGGAATCATTCCTCTTGTGTGAAGGATATCTTCTATTTGATGTCTATGACTAGATGTATCTCTAGTTTCATGCCCCTTAGTGGGCTGATTTGTTCTAAGTGTCTCATGTGAATGTTGGGATGTTGTGACTCTTGTGTGTCCTTTTGATGATGAAGGCTTTGTGGTCACCCCATTTATCCATGAGGATGGAGGTGTGGAAGCCTCATCATCCTTGTGTGAAGAATGGATTTTAGAACCCCCCTTATGTCCATGTGGGGAGGAAGCTCTTGAAGCCTCCTCATGTCTTTGAGAAGTTTTTGTATTTTTGGAGGAAGCCCTTGAGGTTTCCTCATGTCTCCTTTATGATGATGGTCGTGAGGCCTCTTTGTGTTTAGGTGATGTAGTTCCATGATGTTTCTTCCTATTTGGGATTTCTTGAGGAGAACCCCCAAGGGTTGAGTTATCACCCCTAAGACTCACAGAACTATGTCTCACGGTCTTACGAGTGGGTCTTCCAATGTGACTACAACTTTGCCTATGGGTATGGGTTGCTTTAGATTCTCCCTCGATATCAGATCGAGGATGTTTACTTCTTGTTTTGACCATTGTGTTTGTAGATTCAACTTTTTGTGTTGCAATTAAATATAGCCAAACAATATCAAGCAAATGTTTATCTTGATTATCAATTTAAGTGTGCCCTAAACTGTTTGTTGTATTTAGATGTTTTGTTGTTCTTATTTCTCACTCTTGTTTTGGATTTAGAATGAGGAGACTCATCCATAGGGTTAATCAAGAACACCCATGCCAAACATGATTTTCTCAAAAAGATACTAGGGTACATCGCCTAAATCCCAGTGGGGGGTTCACCTAGATCTTCCACTATGAACCAATTGTTCCAATAGTGGTAGACAGTTTGAACATAAATAAAGTAGTACCACTATAAGTAAGTTCCTAATTCCATTTCTAGGAATATCTAGGGGGTAAACCGGTGGAAGGAGATGAATGCCAAAGTCATCAGACTGAATTGAGGGTTGGTGATAAAATCCAACTCCTAAATGTTTATGGTAGAATGTGCAAGTGTGTGGGGTTATTTTTAGATTTTTGAAATGGAAAGTGATGCATCAACCAAAATTCATGACTACTTTCCTACATGCCTAAAAAGAACATTTTGAATTAAGAAATATGCACATCTAATTTAATCTAAATGATTTCTCATATAATGCACTTCCTACTTTGTGAATGGGTAGCCACTGATTTGGCCACATGCAATCAAAAAAAAATACAATGGCCTAACACGCTGGAGACTAGGGTGGACCTTACAGGTAGAGGTTCATTTTTCCTAGTAGCACCTAGAGGAAATCTAAAAGAAACCTAAAAAATGCAACATGCAATTTTTATTTCCGTTTCATTCTTTCAACTTTCCAAATTGAAATATGTCTTAAGAAAACAGAAGCAGATAGTAAACCATAAAGCATAAAAAAAGTTGTACCAACCTTTAATCCAACTCATAGAATCAATTTTTTGACCTCTACTGCACTCCATTTTTGGCTGCTATCGACCAGAGCGGTTGATTTTTAGTCACTATAGACCAAAGCAACTGACCCCTAGACACTATAGACCAGAGCGACTAATTTCTTGCTACTGTAGATCAAAGTTACTAAACCTGCACACAAAACCTGAATTAGTAAAGCAGAAAAAAATAAAAATTAATTATAGAACTGGGTAGGAGTCCCACTGTGATCGCCATCTGTAGTGACCTCGAGGAAGCAGCATGTTGTCCCCCCACTACTCCACTTACAATTTAATGGAATATTTTAACATTTAAACATACATTTAAATGAAAGGCATAAAAGAAGATATAACCAAAATGCGAAGAAATAAATGAATGAATGCTTTTGTATTGATATTTCTAAGATACGATTACATATGAATCCCTCTAAGGGATACCCTTCATTTGATACATTATTTTTCACACAAAGAAAGTAGCAAGTGCATAAAATATCCCCTTACAAGGGGTGTCACACTTTATTAGGCTTCCCGATGATGCACACAAAAATGTATGAGGGCTTACAGATGCCTCCTTCTCTAGGTTTGATTGTTAGAGGGATCCTCTTGCTTTTGTATGTTATGGATTTATCCGATGAACCTGTAGCCCTGTAAACAATGAAACAACACACACTTAAATATCTGAGATTGCCTCCTCAGATGAGGTTGTTAGCAATGAATATACTTAATGAAAACAAATTCAATGAAACTAGTGCTATTATAACAAGTAAATGAATCAAATCTACACTAATGACATGAAAAGCAAGTAACAAGCTAAGATGTAAGAAACTAGTACAAAGAATGCTATATTGGGCCAACAGGCCACTGTTCGAGATATCGGCCGCTAAGGTGAACCTGTTTCTAGTACTCCAAGGCTATGGATCCAATATTGTTGTCAGTGTTGAAATAGTTATCATTTCTTGTCCATTGTATCAAATATCCTATAGATAGAAAACCCCTAAATTGGCTAGCACTTCATTGCACCTTAAAGATGCTCCAATAATCTCTCCAATATGGTAGGGCTTCACTGTAAAAATGATCTCCAAGGGAAGCTCTCAAAGTCTTGTAAAGTTATCCTCAATGATCTATTATGTTCAATTTGTGATCCTTTTGTTCTCTTAGGCTTGCACCTTTTAAAGTTTGTGAAGCCCTAGGTCTATGTTCAAAACCCTAGGACTAAATACCTCATGCGTAGAGGATGTTAGAATGAGAATATTTTATTTTTCTATGTTTAACTGAAGTCTAAATTTATACTTAAGTCTCCCATGTGAACTGGTCATGAAATGGGAATGCAAAGTTGTCCCCAGTCACCTTTATTGCATGCAAACTGCCACTTCCACCCGTGAATGGGCCGATTAATTGGCAAGTCGTATTTATGGCTTAGCTGCTATCATTCATAGTGACTAATATTTGGCCACTATCATCTATAGTAGCTAAGGTTTGGCCACTCTGAGCTTGAGTGGCCAGGATATAGCCACTATGTTTTACAACAGCCAAGCTTGGATGGGCTGAGACTGCCCCAAATGAGTGGTGAGAACCATTTTTGATACTTGGAAAGTCCAAGGTTTAGTCACATGGCCTGGAAATGTGCCTATGTTAGTATTTTATCCTAAACATGACATGTTTTAGGTGTCTAAAGCTCCCACTCCCATACTTGCACCAGTAGACTACAACTCAATCCACTTCGAGTTGTCCTATTAACTTCATAAAGCTCCCTATAAGTTTGTGCTAATAATATCAATACCCATGCGAAGACCATTGACCTCTTAAAAAAATTTGTTACAACCCCTAGAATTTTTAATATAAATTGTACCCCTGATGAATCAGGTAAAACCTAATTTGATATTAACACCATTGCTAGAGTTTGTGTCACTGATAACACCTCTACCTCAAAATACTCCTTGTACAATATCCCACCACTATTGAGATCAAAATGAGATCAACTAGTACCAAATATATCCTCCATCACTAACCTTTTTTGTCATTGAATCACCACTGTGATGATAGATCCTTCTATCGGTAACCAAAATCTTTGATACACATCCTCTAGGGTAATCGTCATTTCCCTTGTAGGAAAATGAAATGTACCCCTATCCAGATCCCATATCTCATATAATGCTTATAGGTACATTGTATCATCATACACTATCTTAACCTGGGCCACCCCTACAAATTCTATCACCTCCAACCACCTCCAATCCTCAATTGTCATCAATCTTCTTAAATTTCCAACAAGTGGTCGATGTTAGTGTCGAGGTTGCAATACCTTCAACTATCACCACAATACATAATCCCATTCAAAATGCCACCAATTCCATACAAAATTAATACTTAATTACATTGCATATTACACAATAAAACCCTTTACCCACTTGCATAGCCAAAAATATCTCAATACAATTTGTGCCTTCCTTCACTATTCTACTTCATTTATGATTTCATTTTTCAAAATAAAATAAATAAATAAATAAATAAAATAAAATTCCACTCATCGACTCTTCTCCTCCTCTACTGTTTGGTGCAATTCCTTCATTAGATCTATGGTAAACCTCAAGGATGCTTCATGTTTATTTTTGGCCTCCAGCCCTCTTTATTATCCTGCGTGGCATATTACATGTGCAATTTAATACCCTGCAAACACCTTCGAAATACTAGAGTGAATCCATGATATTTTGAATCTTGTTTATACCTTATAGCATATGAAGTGAAAGTTCCACAAAAACCAGCAAAATAATAAATATGAACACCATCATAACTACTGAATATATGCTTCAAAGGACAAGCAATGCCAAACATGCATCATGTATTACATAGTCAACCGACATATCCAGTTAATAGATTAATATTCTTACATCAATATCTAAAAAATATTACATTTAACCCAGGTGTTGTAGGTGATTTGGAGAGGAGAGGGCAATCCTCCAAGGGAGGTCCCAGGTTCAAATCTCCACCCTACCAAAAAGCTGAATTGGGTACCCAAAATCCAATTGATAATGTTGGTGTGGGCAGGGATGGGTGCAACCCCCGGGTGACTTTGACGGTGTAGAACCCCCTGTTCGTGGTATCTTAGACAAAGGCGGCCTCGCAAGGGGTTTTTCGCTTAAATATATATATATATATATATTACATTTTTAAGATGTTTCTTTATTCGCTCACCTTAGGTATAGATGCAAAACCCTATTTTTTAAAGATACAAACTTAATATCCTCACTCTTGATCAACAAGAACATAAGGGACAAGTGTTGATGATCCAAAACAAAGGCCCTATGTAAACTAGACAACTGTCATCAACTACATAAAGTAGATTCCTTTATGTATGAAGACCTATACGCAACATCAACATTACGTGTTGCATCATTTTTTTTCAAAAATACACGTCACACACGCACATGGGTTATGGGTCCCCACAACCTTCACCTTAAAAACATCTACTCACTATTTGAGTTGGAATAATTTGAAGTTGTTGCATCCTCCCCCAGGATTCACAAGCCTCTATTTCTGCTTGAAGGGTTTTTCATTTGGCTCCAGCTCAATTGTATGTTGGATGACATTCTTTTCATATACTTTAATATCCTCATATGACCAAGCTACAATATCTTGGTATTTAAGGAATAGAGATTTGATATCCTCCTCTTCCTCTGGAGAACATAGAACTCCAACTTTGAGATTATTTTCTTTCTCAATTTTAATTTCTTTGTAGATATTTTCATTGATTTCCATGGATTTGATCTTTTCCTATCCTCATTGTCAAACAAGCTTTCTAGGGTAACCAACCCTCTAGGTATATGATTATTCTTAAGCTAGATGACATCTTTTTGGTCTATCTCTTCTAGATTTTCTTCTTTAATAATAGATATATAGGCTTCTATTAACATAAAATCAATGATCTGTTCATCACTTTCAAAGACCTACTAGAAAATCTGCTTGTCTAGTAATGCAGGCCTGAAAATCATTTTGATCCCTTTGTCTTTTGTAACTCCTATATCTGCATAAGGGTTGAAATTATCTCCCCTCACTACCAAGGAATTGAAGAACACAATCTTATACTGAGAGGAGGGGGTGAACAGTATAAGACCTTTTTCAATTTTATCTATCAATATAGCTTTCAAACCATTAACATGCAGAATAAAATAGCAAAGAATAACAGCAGTAAAATAGTGCACAAAAAGCAATCCACAAAGAGACACAACACTTTACGTGGTTCACCCAAGGTGGGCTACTCCACGGATAAAACTTTCCTCTAAAATTTATATCAAAACCTCTGGGAATCCTTCCCGATTACAAAGTTTATGAGCCTTAGCTCAAAGGAGACACCTTCCCCTAATTCTGCTTTGCTAGTGATCCTCTAGAAGACCTCTACCTCCTCTGCCCTTAGCAAGTGGAATTCTATCCATAGAAGACACCTGTATTCCCTGCTCTGGCTAGATATCTCTATCCTCAACTCTCATATCGCAAAGCTGGTCCTCTTTCTTACCAAACACAATCCTTCGGTCTAGCACAATTGTCCTCTTTCTTTGTTCCTTTCTGCACTTGGTTGAAAACAACTTTTCACTGCCTACACAACTACAAGACAGCACAGTCTTCTCAAATTACAGTGGCACTATCTTCTCAAATTATAGCAGCACTTGATCACCATTTGTCCTTCACAACTGTTCACAATTACAGCAGTATCTACTTCGCGCACGTTGCTTTATTTTACACAGACATCGTGAACACAGTCGCAATCACAGCTGTCCTTAGATCAAATTCCACCCTTTACATAATCTTCGTAAACACTGCAGCATTCGAACGCACAACAACTTATGCACCTATGTGCAACCACAACATGATACTTTTCGGATAGTCTTCTCATGAACAGTAGCACTATCTTTGATACTTAGAAGTTTCAATGAAATCCACTCTTATGCTGTAGTCGAACTTCGCTCTCTGCTTTTTCGATGATCGAACCTTACTAGTCGCACTAACTTTGCGAACGCCTCACTTCGAATGCACACTTCAATCAATACTCAAAATTGCTCAAACATTCTTCCTTTAATACTCACAATCTCAAGATGAAATCTTGTTCTTTAGTCGGTTGTTCAATCTCCAAACATGTCGGCTGTAAAAACTTACACTTCATCGGCAAAGGTTAACTTCGTCGGTTTTAACCGCCTCTACTGTTCTATAGCTGTTCTCACGCGAAACTCAAACATGTCATGATATCGCTACGTTTTTGACTGCCATACACCTTCTTTGGTTTTTTGTCGCGAAATCGCGACACTAAAGCCTTTGCTGACATCATCGTAAATCTTGTCGTGAAATTGCGACGCTCTAGACTTCAAAGCCTTCTTCTCCGCTGCTGTCATGAAATCGTGACACCTTTGCCTTTTGCTAACGTCATCATGATTCTTGTCACGAAATTGTGACACTCTGGACTTCAAAGCCTTCTTCTCCGCTACTGTCGTGAAATCGCGACACCTTTGCCTTTTGCTGACGTCATCAGCAACTCTATCGAGAAATCGTGACACCTCTTGCTTCTTCATCCTTTTCTTGGTTTGCACTAGCGAAAAATAAGCATGTCACAAAATCGTGATGCTTTAGCTGCCTTAAGCTCTTGCTTGCCAACTTCTCGTGAAACTGGAACATGTCACGAAATCGTGACGCTTTTGCTGCCTTAAGCTCTCTCTTGCCAACTGCTCGCAAAACTGGAACATGTCACGAAATCGTGACGCTTTTGCCAACTGCAAGCTGCCAAATCAACCTATCATGAAATCGTGACACTTTCTGCATTCGTAATACTTCTTCGAAACTTGTCACGAAATCGCGACACTTCCTGCAACTCAACACTGCCAACTCAACTTGTCACAAAATCGTGATAGTTTTTGCATCCGTACAACTTCTTCGAAACTTGTCGCAAAATCATGACAGTTTTTCCCATTCTGCCTCTGCCTTCCTGCATGTCGCGAAATCGTGACACTTTTGCCCGCTTTGCCTCTGCCTTCCTGCATGTCATGAAATCGTGACAGTTTTGGCCAAACTTTCTCTCTCCTCAAACATGTCGCAAAATCGCGATAGTTTTTCCAACAGCCTGCAAACTTTTTCGAACTTATATTTTTTTGGATTTTTGGCAACTGGGCTGCTCTGATTTTCTTGGAGACTTACTGACCAACTGAAACCTTCATCAAAACACATCCTTAGACATAAAAAAAAATTGCTCCAAGAACTCGTTGACATCAAAAATAACAACTACCAATAGCTCCTTGACATCAATGACAACAATTAAACTTAGGCAAAGGCAATGTACTCAAGATACCCAAAATTGCCAACAATCTCCCCCTTTGTCATTGATGGTAACCCTTAATTAAAAACACATCTTTCAAGAGCAAAAACTGAAATCAATCTCTTCAAGTTTTGCTCCCCCTGACTTGAAGCTTTCCTCTTCACTTGAAAACACTCCCCCTTACTTAAATCTCTCCCCCTTTGTCATCAATGGCAAAGGGTCACCTTTGGGGCTTGGGACTAAGAATGAGCCTCTTAGCTTAGTCCCTCCCCCACCTCCTGATGAGGTGATTTAAAACAGGGTTGGGAGTGATACTCCCTTTAGACACTCATCATCATTAGTGTCTAAGATTTCTTTGTCGGGCCTTCTCTTGAATTCTTTTCTCGTATTCTCGTTCTCGTCATCGTTTTGATCCTCGGACCTGTTAATACTACTGTTCCTATTTCTTTTATCTTTTCTATTCTTATCCATACCTTGATCCTTGGACCTGTTCATATCACTTTTCCTATTTTTGTTATCATTCATATTCTTATCCATGCCTTGATCCTTGGATTTGTTCATGTCGCTGTTTCGTTCTCGTATCTCAGAAGATCAGCTCTACACTGTCTATCTAGGTGACCTTCATTGTTGCATTTATAGCAAGTAACAATATTTGGCATGACTGTTCTTTGAATCCGCCTGTTCTGACTAACCCAGTTCCTGTTATTTGCCTTGCAAAAAATTGCCTTGTGCCCGAATTGTTGACAAGAGTAACAATACCCTTGAAAGAAATTATGTATCCTAAAACTGTCATTTACTCTCTTCATTTGAGTCATGCAATGTACAGCCATGTGACAAAATCTGTGACACGCAAAACATCTGTCGTGAAATTTTCTTTTATTCGACTTCATGGGTCCCAAAAAATTCTTCTTCTTAGTCTGAATATCGTTTTCTGTTTCTGCGTATTCATCACTTACTGACTCATGATCTGAAGTACTTTCTTCAACAGGACTCTCTTCCTTTTGAAATCTCTTGCTAGATTCCCCAACCTGTTCCTTGTGCGGCTCAACAAAACCGAGACCTATTTTATCTGTTGGTTTTCTTTGTCCTTTGATGAGAAATTTAACCTTCTTGGAGCTATCCTGAAATCCGTAGAGCTTATCCTTGTACTCTTTATTTTCTTCTTTCAAAGAAGCCATTTCCTGTTCTAACTCTCTATACTCCAAAATTTTAGAATCTAACTCATTCTTGAGTTCTTGTGACTTAGCCATAGATGCTTCAAGATTTTCTACAAGTTCATCTATCTCCATACAACATTCATCTAACTTAATCTTGAGTCTATCATTCTTCTTTTTTTCCTTTTTCAAAACACTAAGAGCATTATTGAGTTCACATTCAAGATCCTCTATTTGATGGCACTTTGAATTATCACAGCGTTTTTCAGATTTCTTATCACTAGAGGTGCTACCTTTTTCAAAAACCATACATGCATCTTCATTGTAGTTTTCTGAAGCATCCTCATACATACTAGCAGCCAAATCATTATTTTTGCAATCATCCTCAAGGTACCCAAAATTTCCACTTCTAAAACATTTCATGATAATGAATTTATGTTTCGGTTCTTCCTCTTTTTTTGAAATGAACAGCATCTCATTTTCATCATCACTAGAAGAACTGTCACTATCACTGCTAGAACACTTACTTGCTTTGTCTAAGTAGAAGCTCTTCTTATTCTTGTGAGAATGCCTCTTTCCATGATTGTTGTACTCATCTTTGCTTTTCTGGTGATTGTTGTACTCATTTTTGCTCTTTCCGTAATACTGTGCTTTTCGTAGTCCTTGCTTTTAACATCCCGTATATCTTCATCACTTTCATTTTTAGAAACAAGATAGATACAGTAGCATAATGACCAAATTTCCCACAGTTAAAACATATTATATTTTTCTTGCTTTTGTGCTTTCTGGAAAACTTGCCTTTCTTGTTGTAATATGCCTCTTCCTCACTAGAAGAATCATCACTTTCTTGAATCTGTTTGCCCTTCGATTTCTTGATAGCTTTGAAAGCTGCATCTTTCTTTACATCAACTTTTACTTGAGTTCTCAACTCAAATGCTGCAAGAATACTATTTCAATTTATCTAAATCTTTGGCTTCCTCAATAGTAGAAATATTTTCACTAAATCTATTAGGAAGAGATCTTAAAATCTTATCACACACATCATTTTCAGCAAGTTCAAGACCTAAGTCTTTCATGGAGTTCACAATATCATCCATCCGAAGCATGTAGTCACTAATATTTTCATCATAATTCATCTTGAGTTGTTCAAACATACCTTTAAAATGTCTCAATTTGGCCTTTCGGACATTTGCATCACCTGTATGAACAACCTGCAATTGTTTCCACATCTCACTAGCTGTCTTGCAGTGAATAACTTTGTTAAGATCAGCCTTCTGTAAACCTTTTAAGATTACATTCATGGCTTTTGAGTTGCCATGATGTAGAAGCCTGTCCTCTTTAGTGTAAGGACCATTTGTAGGAATGGTGTACCCATATTCAATAACTTCCCATACCTCATTACCAAGAGCCATAAGATAGACCTTCATTCTTGCACTCCATAGACCAAAATTTGATCCATCCAGAATAGGTGTTGCATTCCCACTTGAGTAGTCCATTGTGTTCTTTGCAACCTTTTCCTTCAAGCTGTTAAACTTTTCGAAGGCACTGGATCTGAAACCAATTGAAGAACACAAGCTTATACTGAGAGGGGGGGGTGAACAATATAAGACATTTTTCAATTTTATCTATCAATACAGCTTTCAAACCATTAACATGCAGAATAAAATAGCAGTAACAACAACAGTAAAATAGTGCACAAAAAGAAATCCACAAAGATACACAGCACTTTACGTGGTTCACCCAAGGTGGGCTACTCCATAGATAAAACTTTCCTCTAAAAGTTATATCAAAACCTCTGGGAATCCTTCTTGATTACAAAGTTTATGAGCCTTAGCTCAAAGGAGACACCTTCCCCTAATTCTGATTTGCTAGTGATCCTTTAGAAGACCTCTACCTCCTCTGCCCTTAGCAAGTAGAATTTTGTCCACAGAAGACACTTGTCTTCCCTGCTCTGGTCGGAGATCTCTGTCCTCAACTCTGTTATTGCAAAGCTGGTCCTCTTTTCTGTACCAAACACAGTCCTTCGGTCTAGCACAATTGTCCTCTTCCTTTGTTCCTTTCTGCACTTGGTTGAAAACAACTTTTCACTACCTGTGCAACTACAGCAGCACAGTCTTCTCAAATTACAGTGGCACTATCTTCTCAAATTACAGTAGCACTTGATCACCGTTTGTCCTTCACAACTGTTTGCAATTACAACAGTATCTACTTTGTGCACTTTGCTTTCTTTTACACAGACTGCGTGAACACAGTCTCAATCACAACTGTCCTTAGATCAAATTCCACCCTTTACATAATCTTCACAAACACTGCAGCATTCGAACGCATAGCAACTTATGCGCCTATGTGCAACCACAACATCATACTTTTCGCATAGTCTTCTCATGAATAGCAGCATTGTCTTTGATACTTAGAAGTTTCAATGAAATCCACTCTTATGCTATAGTCGAACTTTGCTCTCTACTTTTTTGATGATCGAACCTTACTAGTCGCACTAACTTTGCGAATGCCTCACTTCA
The DNA here is from genome assembly GCA_028583015.1 of Wollemia nobilis. Classification (NCBI taxonomy): domain Eukaryota; kingdom Viridiplantae; phylum Streptophyta; class Pinopsida; order Araucariales; family Araucariaceae; genus Wollemia; species Wollemia nobilis. Next base: position 4,278,551 of record JAQPPZ010016858.1, on the reverse strand, counting down.
AATGCACACTTCAATCAATACTCAAAATTGCTCAAACAGTCTTCCTTTAATACTCACAATCTCAAGATGAAATCTTGTTCTTTAGTCGGCTGTTCAATCTCCAAACACGTCGGCTATAAAACCTTACACTTTGTCGGCAAAGGTTAACTTCGTCGGTTTTAACCGCCTCTGTTGTTCTGTAGTTGTTCTCGCACGAAACTCAAACATGTCGTGATATCGCTACGCTTTTGACTACCGTACACCTTCTTTGGTTTGTTGTTGCAAAATCGTGACACTATAGCCTTTGCTGACGTCATCGTAAATCTTGTCACAAAATCACGACGCTCTAGACTTCAAAGTCTTCTTCTCCGCTGCTGTCGTGAAATCGTGACACCTTTGCCTTTTGCTGACATCATCATGATTCTTGTCACGAAATCGTGATGCTCTGGACTTCAAAGCCTTCTTCTCTGCTACTGTCACAAAATCGCAACACCTTTGCCTTTTGCTGATGTCATCAGCAACTCTGTCGTGAAATCGTGACACCTCTTGCTTCTTCATCCTTTTCTTGGTTTGCATTGGCAAAAAAGAAGCGTGTCGTGAAATTGTGACACTTTAGCTGCCTTAAGCTCTTTCTTGTCAACTGCTCGTGAAACTGGAACATGTCACGAAATCATGACGCTTTTGCTGCCATAAGCTCTCTCTTGCCAAATGCTCGTGAAACTGGAACATGTCGTGAAATCGCGACGCTTTTGCCAACTGCAAGCTGCCAACTCAACCTGTCGCAAAATCGTGAAACTTTCTGCATCCGTAAAACTTCTTCGAAACTTGTCGCGAAATCATGACACTTCCTGCAACTCAACACTGCCAACTCAACTTGTCATGAAATCACGACAGTTTTTGCATCCGTACAACTTCTTCGAAACTTGTCGCAAAATCACGATAGTTTTGCCCATTCTTCCTCTGCATTCCTGCATGTCGCGAAATCGCAACAATTTTGCCCGTTCTTCCTCTGCCTTCCTGCATGTCACGAAATTGTGACACTTTTGGCAAAACTTTCTCTCTCCTCAAACATGTCATGAAATCGCGACAGTTTTTCCAGCAGCCTGCAAACTTTTTCTAACTTATCTTTTTCTGGATTTTTGGCAACTGGGCTACTCTGATTTTCTTGGAGACTTACTGACCAGCTGAAACCTTCATCAAAACACATCCTTAGACATAAAAATAAATTGCTCCAAGAACTCCTTGACATCAAAAATAGCAACTACCAATAGCTCCTTGACATCAATGACAACAATTAAACTTAGGCAAAGGCAATGTACTCAAGATACCCAAAATTGCCAACAGGAATTAGCTAAGGTGTTCTATCTTCTGGAAATAAAATTAATATTTAGGGCATCAAAGGATTTCATTAAATCCCATACCTTATTCCTATACCTTCAAGTAATGATTCTTACTATTGCACCTCTCTCTTACCTGATTGAAAATGAATTTAGAGTCACCATATATATTCAATATATTAATACCCATGCTTTCATCCCGCATTAGCCCAAGGTATAAAGACTCATATTATGTAGCATTGTTAGTTCATGAACATGTTAGCCTATACGTGAAACTCTTTATCCCTTCTGATTGGGATTGTAATAGTACACCAACACCAGCACCATTTCTACATATTACACCATCAAAGTGCATGGTCCATGTTTCTATTTCTCTCAAGTACTGATTAGATATAGCAAGGATTCTTTTCTTAGTTTTTATGTCAATGCTATATGTGCCCATACCTGTCCCAAATTGACTATAATCCTCTCTAAAATGTAGATCATATTCAATCTCTAGCTCTTCAAAACTGTACACTAGTTCAAATTCATCTAGAGGAGTGAGATTATAGATGTCTTCTTGAATTTTTTCAATATGATAAGACACAATATTCTCTGGTGTTATTCTCATCCTATTTCCTTTGAAGGGAATCACCATGCTAGAATATTCCATGTACATGCATCCTCCCAATTTGGCAATGAATTCTCTTGAAAGGTACAAGCCAAAATAAGGCTCTAGATCCACCACCACTATTTCTTGCATGATGGTTACCTTCGAAGCTCTATGTAGCCTCATCAAAACATTTTTTATTACTCCAACCATCTTCACTAGTGTAACATCTAATTATACAAATTTGGGGCAGGATTTGGTATATTCCATTCCTATCTCCTCGCAGATTGATTTGGGCATAAATATGGTGGAAGCCCCTAAGTCGATCATGCAGTTGCGGATAATCCACTCCTCCATCCTTAGATAAATGTAAAAGGGATGGGGCTTGTTCTTTAAACTTGTAGGAGACATCTTATATTTTTTAGAAGGTAAGATGAGGATTTTAGTGGCCTACTTTTCTTGCGGATATTTGTTTAGAGAAGATTTCAGTAGGTCTATTTGGCTAGGAATGAAGAGGGTATAATATAGGCTAGCCTTGGAAGGTATTCTCTTCATTTAATCCATAATGTTATACTCTGACTTGGCAAAGGTGGGTCTCTCAAACCTTCTCTCTGGCTTGCCATAATTTCTATTATACTATTGTGTGGCCTCAATTCTCTACCTCTTGGTTATGGAGTGAAATCTAAGCCTCTATTGGGATCCATTCTTGGATCTCATTCTTTCTTTCTCAAACCTTTTAGGAAAATTGACCTCTTTTTCTTAGCCTTTAGGGACCATGTCTCTCTTTTTATTGGCCTGGGGATAGGGAATGTATCACTGCTTTGGGTAGGTGGATCCTTCTTCTTTTGATAGGGGACCTAAAATTGACCCATATTTTATGGATCAACCTATAGTGTTTTCTTGCTTTACCTTGTCATGATAGAAATGGGTCCATCCTCATCAAGATATTTTCTAACCATGATCTGATCTGGTTTCCAGAGCATATTCACTCTTCCTTTCTAATTTATTTCTACTTTTTCCATGGCTTGTTGTACATGGTGTTGGTACATAACACAAGATTATGATCCATGGTGATCATTGCACACCAGACACCATACATTCACCAGACATATTTCTAAAGAACATTCTGGATCTTCTTGCATCACATTTACTCTAACCTTGATGCTATTACTGGGACTAGGTATTTTATCCTTGTTGACATAAGAAAATCTCCTTTGTTGAGATCTCTCTATCTCTATTTTTTCCATTGAGTTCATCTTGTTACTGAGCTTTTTTAAAGTATTTTGAATATCAAGGAGCATAGAGGATTATTGGGGTATCTAAGAAGGAAGTGGAGGGAAAGGAACTGTAGTAGGTGATACTTTTGAGTGATGAATGGGGGTCATATATGAAAATGGAGATGACAAAGGAGGAGGGTCCATATAATATGATGTAGTTGTCTGACCTTGGACATTGGGAGTTTCCAAATTTTAGGGCAACATAGCTTTAGGGGGTAGTCTTCCCACATTAATGAGAATATTTTCAGCATGGACAAATGCATTGTAGACATATGGAAAGGTATACACTCCAGCTTATTGGGTTTTTAGACCTAACTCTAATTCAAGGGCTTTGATATAATACATGAAAGCGAGGGTTAAAGCAAGTCTAGATTTAGGAGGAATCCTCTTCCAATTCCTACTAAACCTCAATTTGAAGTCTAGAATAGTTTCTTGTTGATGCTTTTGTATGGATGTGAATTGATTGAGGAGGGAATAAGGATTAGTAGACTTATTGAATTCTTCCACAAACCATTCTGCTTAATATACCCATGAGGTAGTGGTATTATCTTCTAGGGTCCTAAACCAATGCAAAATATTTTCTCTAAAGGATAGGGCTAGGATTATGATAATAACATCCTCGTTTTTTATGTTGTGGATTGCTACCATATTTAGAATATCTTGGAAATGTTCATATGCAATTTTACCAGATCCATCATAGGTGGGAAAGGCCTTAGACACAATTTAAGGAATGTCATGCATATGAGCCAGTATAAGGGGACCAATTGTATTCCAACTAGGATACTTTTGTAAGGGCTGATTTTGAACTGCATTTTGATTTTGGTTTTGGGCCATGTTCCCAGGTGTATTTCCTATTGGAGGTGGCCTTGGGGGTACTGTAGGATGAACCTTAGGGGGAGTTTCATCTGAATAAAAATACTAATTTAAATCTCTTATGATAGTAGACCCTCTAAAAGGGAGCTCATATTAGAAAAAGGATTCTGGGTTACTTCTTGTGGATGCCCTAGTAGTCATGAAAAAACTACAAGATATAGAGATAGTTTTATGGTTTCGCAAACCAAAGAGTCACCAGGTGAATTTGATGCTCACCACTTAACAAGGTCAATACAATTCACAAAATCTTGATTCCTTTGGGGAAAGATACAGACAATAAAGAATAATATAGGTTCTAGTTTTTCATGTAAACAGGTTCCACCAAGCATACCAAAAATGTTGTGATCTGAATTGACATCAAGTAAAATTGAAAATGCAACTATCTATCTTCTAGCTTTCTAATTAGGCTTACACCCAATAGTCATAGCTTATAACTCAACATTGGATGGCCTAAATATTGCTCTAGCCGAACCTCTAGAGTAGGCTGGTTCCTTGTCAACTAATAGAGTGTTGATTCAATTAAACTTAGTAATAGTTTTAAGATATAGGGCTAAAAAAAGGGTTTAGGGTTAATAATTTATGAGTAAAACAATGTTCGGATAGAGCTAACATCATATTCATCCATAGGGAAAATATTTCAGTAAATTATTTCCAGTGTCCCACACTCAAGATTAGCAACACCCAAAACAGAGTGATCTTCATACAATAAACACAAAGCAAAGATATACCCCAAGAAGTAATTTCAACATCCATAATACTAACAATCCAATTTAGTAGAATATATTAGTATCTATATTTAATAGAAATAAACCTCTTGCAAGCATAGATCTAACTATGAAAATATTTCAATTGCTTTACAACTAGTAATCCAATATCAGTGGAATGAACTAACCATAATAACATTAGTAGAAATGTGATTCATAGCTCAAAATCTCAATACATATATCAAAGATGATAGTTCTTGAGTCAAAAAATTGATTAATGCTCCTTCCATTAATTTGCAAAAGATGTTACATAGTAGGACACACAAACACTCTAGAGTTGACCCTAAAAATTGAGGGTTCGATGTCTATATATAGTTTTTACAATGAAATAAAAAGGGTGAAGAAATACAAGGATTAAACCATGCTAGATAAGTAGAATGATGTGATGACATCATTTCATTTACCTACAAGGTCCAAGAAATCCACTTGATGTTGTATGCCATGGTAGCTCAGCTTTGTAACTTGTTGGTTCTGTAATGGTAGTTTGACTCCAAGCAGTTAGAAATAAGATCTAATCGATTCATATTTCTTGAGAAATTCATCCTAACACAGATATGGAACTACTCAAGTTCTTGGTTCTTTGCTCCATGGATGCTTCGTCTACCTGCTCAAACTGATTGGTTCTCATTTTCCAATAATCCACTTTTGTATACTCGAGAAAATGTCAACATGATCTAAATCGTTGATGCACTTGTGAACAACTACAATTAAGCCTTACCAAATCTCTACATATGATAATCGTAGAACATGTTGCCAATCCACTCTAAAAAGAACAATGATGTCAGCTTGGACTACTTTGGCTAGTAGTGTGGAGCATCTATGAAAATACACTAAGTATTAAGTGGAATGTAGCATGTCGCCAGACCGCTCTCTTAGTTATTAAAATTGCTTTATTTCCTTTCACATACATGGCATAGAGCATATGGTGTAATCCACTCCTCGAAATATACTCTTGGAGCTTTGATCCAAGTTGACTGTAGAATAGAGCATGTTGTCAATTCGCTCAAGGAATAGTGTAAAATATCACTTTTCACTGTCACTCCCTTGTACTTCTCTTTGGGCACTTTGATCTCTTTGACCAATGATGAAGGGCATGTCACCAGGCCACTCTAGAATGGACGTGGAATTCAATGACATGGAACATCTTCAAAACTTAGTCACTTTAGTGCATGGAATGAGATAATGTGCACTAATATGCTCTTTGGAGGATGCTAACATCAACTTTGACTTGGTTTGACAACGACATAGAACATCCATGCTAGGCTGCTATAAAATACACTAAACACTGAGTGGCATTGAACACCTTGCTTATGCTACTACAAAAAAACTAAGCGTTGAGCGGATAAGAGCATCTTGTGCTAGGCTGCTCTGAAATACACTATGTCTTGAGTGGCTGGGAGTATCTTCGTACCTTATAAAATATTTTCAAAAAATTTACTAAGTATGTGGCCATTTTGGGTGTACAACAATGTCCAAGTTAGTTTCTTTATTCCTTCTCTCTTGATTTGAAGGTCTAACCTTTTTCTTGTCACTACCAACATTGACAGTAATTTTCTTCCCTTAAATCCTAGTTTTAAAGGTACTAATAAGTTGCTCCAAAATAGGGGATTACGAGGCAGTGGGAGGAAGAATTCGATTGGAAAGTAGAATTTTATTGAGTAATAAGAATTGAGATGGGATTTGACAAAAAATGGCCAAATGAGGAATAGAAGGCCCACTAGACCTAGTGGGGGACTGGGGATTATCACAAAGGTGAATAGATAGATCAATGAGATTTTTATGAACAGTTACATTTTTAGTAAGATTTGCATATTTAGGATCGACAAAGATATCCTCAACTTCAATATTTGGATCTTGGCCATTTTAGGGCATGAAAGGATTAGGTTTTACAAAAATAGAGCTTACTTGGTCTTCAAATCATAGATGAATTTGGATATGAGAGACATGTTGCTTGCCTTTGTCAATCTAATTCTTTTTCTCAAATTTTTGAGTTGGTTGACTGTTCCATGGTCCGTTCTTGCCATGATTTGCATCCTTATTTAACTCTTTTTTTAGAGTGGATAAATAGGCATGGAGATAGCCCTATTTTTGGACCTTAATGCAAAAAGTAGGTTTGTTCTCATACTGATAGTCTAATACCTTCAATATGATCCTGAAATGAGATATACATAAGTTGGCAATTGGGAATCTATATTTGCAATGACACAAATGTGGGTATAAGTATGAAAATTTCTTGCTTTGGTTGCTAATTCAATGGCAACAAGGTCACCTATGGTTTGAGAAATACCTTTGAGAATTCCAAGATGCAAAAACAATAATGGGAGGCTCAAGAGTCTGACCTAAATAGGTGTTGAGTTTATACTTTCTGTTTATGGGTCAAAATATTCGCTCCATTTCCTCAAGAAAAGACTTATTCTACCAATTAACCAAGGGCTTCCAGTGATAATTATGGTAGTCTCATGAGGATTGTTTAACCTGATTAGGAAAATACCCCTTGGGTAGGCAGCTAGCTCCATGTTACCCATAGGTCTCCACTTCGAGAAGGCCCATTTGTGAATGGACTCAATATTCAACCTTGCACAAATAAATTTTCCAATAAGCGATAGATATTCCTAAAAAATTAGGGGATCCATGACTTCAGGAGGAATTATGACCTCTCTTCTATAAATAGTGAGAGGAGTAGAATCCTAGACAATGGAAATAGGAGGTACCGTTCCATTTCAAACTTTATGCGTAAAGGAGCTAAAAAAGGTGTTTTGAGGAGAAACTATCAAGGGTTCCCCTTCAATATATGTGACTTCATATTTTTCAATGGTATTGTTCACATAATAAAAAAATCCATCACCAATAACACTAGTTCTGGCTAAAATTCCCCCTCGATCATTTATTGCTCCAAATAAAGGGTGTTAGATCCACCTCCTCTGTGAATCTCATTCACCTTCATTGCAATGCTCCTATGAAACCCTAATTTGTCTCCTCTAAAACCCTAATATACCTCCTCTACATGCTCCTCTAAAACCCTAATTTGTCTCCTATAAAACCCTAATCTGCCTCCTCTGCAATGCTCCTCTAAAACCCTAAACTGCCTCCTCTACAATACTCATCCTATGTTGTTCTGCCTCCTCTGTTAAAGATATTTCTAGTCAACTTTCTTTTTTATTATTGATTGTAGCAAGGGGTTTTTAAAATGGTCCCCAAATTTTTTTAAGATAGTAAAGAGCTACAAAAAGAGGGTTGCTAGAGAACATACTAGAAGCTATAGATTTGTAGACTCAACTAAACATTGCCTTGTGGGTAGTCGTTGGAGAAATTTTTTAGGATGAAACCATACTCAAGTGTAAATTGTATTAACATATCCATGATGAACATTATAATGTTATCTATATATTCTAGTAATTGAATATTTATCTCTTATTTTGTTGATTTCATGAGAATAACCTCCACCTAGTGAAAACTTCTATTGTAGTTGAATTAAACCATACCCTATACTAGATAATGAGATAATTCTTTCAATGAAGTATATACCCCATTGTAATAATGACTTTATCATTACTATGAGTTGTCATGCAATAAGCATCCTTATTTCTTTCCAATGAATATACAAGCCTAGAATTATTTTACCCATTGTAAGGAGTCTATCATTAGTACGAGTTGTAGTGACATAAGCACCCTCTTCTTTTTTCAAATGAACATACAAGACTAGAATTATTTCACCCATTGGAAGGAGTCTAAAAATATGGTGGACCAAAAGTATTTTTCCTTTTAGATTTTATATGTTATATTTGGGCTAAATAATGATCACCCTTGTTATGATATTCTTCATCACATTTACTATCACCATGTATCTCCATATGTCATTTATCTACCCAATTTCTTCATCTAAATAAAATTCTCCCATAGGGATATGACTAGGTTCTCATATAGAGATCATCCCCTTACTAACTTGGTTAGCTTTATTTTTATACCAATTTCTTAATCTTATTAATCTATTAAATCCTCTATTATACTATGTATATCCACACAACACTATAAATATTACATTAATATGGACCACAAAGACATTATCTTTCTCTAGACAAATAATATATAAAATTCCTTAGGGATTTTATCATTGCAAATTTCTATTTTTCAATGAAGATATTTTGTTTCTCATAATTGTGAAGGGTCTAACTTATAAAGTATATATAATGCTCTTTTCCTTTGTCATCCTTTTAAGATAATATTTATATAGTACTGAAATTTGTACCAAATACATATAGCTTCCAATCCTTAGAGAAATTTAGTTTAATCAACACTAGTGCCTTGGTGATTTTTTCCTTAATTTCCTTGAAAGCTTATTTTCCTTATTTAGTACAAGTAAATTTGGTATCCTTCTTAAGCATACTACTAATTGACATAACTAATAAAGTAAATTTGATGATGAATTTGTATTATAAAGGACCTAATACTGTAAAATAAAAAAAACTCTTGTATAACCTCGATATGATTTGGTTTTATTGCAATCCATTCCTCGGACACCACATGCCCCAAAAACTTTATTTTGTAGACAAAAAATATAGATTTTTTGGGTTTAGGGATGTTTTGTACACATTTTTAATATGTGTTTCACATGTTCAATATTCTTACACTTATATTTAGAGAACACAATTAGGTCATCTAGATATATGAGGACAATCTCATCAATTAAGCCAATAAACATAATATTAGTTGCTCTCTAAAATGTGGCTCGTGTTTTGAAAAATCTAAATGGAATTAATTGATAAGAAAATGTCCTCTACTTACTCATGAATGTAATATTAGGGTAAATGGCATATTTGACCAATATCAGATTATGGCTTAAGAAACCATTAAGTAATGACATTATTTATCATCCTACCACCTTTTGTAGTATATTTTCCATTGATGGAAGTGGGCAATGGTTGTTCAAAGATGATATATTCAAGTATTTTAAGTCTATGCATAATTAATTTCTTCATTATTCTTATGCATAGGGAATAAATTAGATACCCATGTTGAATTCTTAATGGAGAGAATGATTTGCACTTGTAGCAATATGAGGAGTTACTTATTTATCACAAATTCTATATTGGAGTTACTGAGTCTTTGTATTTTTGAAAATGGCCTAGCACTAGGCACAATATACATTATATGTTCAATTCTATTTATATCACAAACATTAAAATTTCCATATCCAAAAGCAACAACATCATTGTATTTTATACACAACTCCTTGAACATGTAGACATATCCCTCTATACATTATTTACCTACCAATAATATTTTACTTTCAAAAAATTTAATTGGTTGATAACATAAAGGTTTTGCCTTGATAATAGCACTTTTGGTGCTATCATAATGATTGAATATACTTTACAATGTGATTAAACCCCTATATAATCAGTTTGTTTTTAATTGAATAACCTCATCCTTGATGTCATAACTATACTCATTTTTACTTTTAGTATGTTGGGATTATTTGATCAAAAATTCAATTATCTATTTATAATTAAATATTTTCTAGTGATGATAATTATTAGGGATAATAGTCCTAAATACTAGTTCTAGTTCATTTGGTTTCTTCCACATATAAATGGTTAGGTTAAATCCTGCAACTAGAGAAGTCAACTCATTGTCTTTTTAATTAAGCTTCCTAGATACTACTAAAATTTTATAGGTAATAAAAGTCTTATGTAGATACCATACTTGATGTTTGTATGATTTCAAGTGTTTTTTCATGGTGGAACACATTGAATTGACCTGGTTCACCACAAGTTTTGAGTTATTATTATTTTTATGTTCTTAACTTTCAACATCATTGTTTTTCTTAAACTAGTACATCATGATTTATATTATACTATATTATTTTTAGAATTGAATAACAATATAAATGTCTCATTTATTTGTATATCTTATAATCATGTGAGTTTTATGTCATTACCAACTCCATTCCTAGTCCTCTCCCCATCAAATACAATGTTCATATCCGTTTTGATTAAGACTATAATTTTGCTTGTTTCTTTTGATATTAGGTAATTATCTAAGTAAATATATTTTAATGTGCCCAATATATCATTGCCATCATCCTCATACAAAATCACAATGATAATTTCTAGCTTAGAAATGAGCTTACCTTGATCTAGTTATTCATCCATAAATTTTGGAGATTCATTCTAGTTGGTGGTCCCATCATAATAAAAATTCTGTAAGAGGTAATTGCATGGAGATTAATTTATAATTATAATAAAATTTCCATACCTATGAACTTTAATGTGAGTATAATATATTGAAAAATACTTATTTTCTAATAAATTCTTCATCCACTCTCTTGATAGAAACATTCCAAAATAAGGAAGATATACTATAATTGCCTCTTGGATGACAATAAGTTATGGTGGTTTGCAGAATGTTATAATTAAGTCCTTCAAAAATCTAAGTATATTTACCATCATTCCATCCATATAAATATACCATCTAATTATTTGTACATAGGGCAAACCCATCTCCTCACACATTGATTTCAACATAATAGTTATAAATCTACTATGTAGTTATGTACTAGCTAATTTTTGACATTCAATAAGATTGTGGTAGGACTTTAAGCATTCAACATATCTATCACATTAAGATATATATCATATGGACCTTCAAATATTAAGTTATGTTGTTTAGTTATATTTGGTTGTGCGTATTACTATGCAACTAGCTTTATTTTATTATAACTTTGCTCTTGATCCCTTAAAGCTTCTTGTAGCAAGACTCTTTACCCATGGAAATATAAGGCCTCCAACATATTCACTTTAATGAGTGTATTCCTCAATTCCTTAAAAATATTAAATTTAAATTTAGTCTTGTTACCCTCACTGTATGGGATGGTTTTTTAAATTGCATAAAATCTCTTCCCTCACTAGTTACACATGGACACTTTAGATTCTTTTTTGTCTCCTTCTACCTCCTTTCTCTTCCATATTAATTATCAGAGATCATCATATATTTATATAATATAGGGCAATGTTTTTAATAAATGTTTGTTTGTGGAACCTAGGTCAATATATCTTCTTGAATTTTCCCCTATATAGTAGGTTTCTTGTATAAACACCCAATTTTGAGTGCATAACTAATCTTCAAGTTTACCAACCCCTTCATCAATCAGAAAAATTGAATCAAAATTACTTATGCCCAAATTTAAAGCATTTATTACTCTAAGAGAGAAATCACCAAAGCATGAACAATATCATTGTTGATGCTTTCATAACTTGTTGATGCTTTTGCCAACTTTTTGACTTTGACCTATTCCATTGAAATTTGAGCTCTAACAATCATGACGATGAAAGTGCAATTGCAAAAGCACCATTGAAACTTTCACCAATTAGTGCTTTTGAATTTCGTGCACAAAAATAAATAAATTTTACCTTTTTATACCCTCTAAGCTACCCATAATTAATGGATTATATCCCTACGATCCAATACATAGTCTCCAATATCAATCTCAAATTCAAAATATTTCATTTTCAAAATTTCTCTATTAATGGCTTCTTGATGTATTTTTAAATTCTTACCATATCTAATCCTATAATCTTCAATGTAATAATTCTCCCAAGAAGTCATGGATTTATATAAAACCAACACTTGGGCTGACCTATTCATATCCAAAATCTCTCTATAATCATAAGAATTTATTATTTTGCATGGCAATATTATGCAAAAACCTTCCCACAATCTTGTGAAGACTATTATTACAAGTATTCAAGATCTTTTTCTTCAAGCTTTCTCCAAGCATCCAAGCCCTCAAGTATAAAGCATTCAAGCCTTCAAACTCAAGCTTTTAAGTTTCAACAAGCAAGCTAGAAAGAATTCAACAAGATTCTACAATCAAGGGGAAAACAACCATGTATCTTGGATTGTACTCTTTCCTCTTATTTTATTTTGGCACCCTATATGTATTGTAGCTCTAAGCTTTTATCTTGTTGCATGTTAACTAGTTTTGCACATTGTATTTGCATTTAGTTGGAATATTATTTTTCCTTTGATATTTTAATTCAAGTAAGAAGAACTTTATTTTTTGCTATTTGATAGAGTCTCTATAATCCTAAATTAGATACCTCCATTATTTCAAGTATAATTTTATCTTATTTTGCATCTGATATTTCTTTTCTACTATCAAAAGTGAAAATACTACCATATTGTAGGTTTGGTGGTGCTTTTGATCTTTGGTTTACATAGAGTGAAAGCACTAGTGGTGCTATTACCAACCTTGTGGTGCTTTTTCCATAAAGCATTTATTTTATGCACTTAAAATTTTTGTCATTTTTCACATCTATCTAAATAGGGGCCTAATTGTTGTCCAAGGGAGTTTAATATTATTTGCCAACTTAGGTAGGCCCTATTATTACATCTATTTTAATTTGTTTTGTAGGTAAGAAAAAGCACCATCAACGGGTTAAAACACCAATGGAAATAGGTTTTTTCTATAAATCCTTGTCCTTTATGCATTTAGGACTAAAAATCATATTTGTTGTGTGATTAAATTATGCCCATTTTCTATTTATTTAGAAAAATAAGTAAAAAGGAAATAAAGAACTAGTTTAGTCTCAATTACATAGGGAAGCACTTATATATTTAAGCTTTAATATTAAATTGAAATTGCATATAGGACTTGTTTTCTACATCTTTCTTACACCCTTAATTCTTAAAGATAAAATCATCATTTACTTCCTCGTAAAAAGAAAAATAATTTTAGCTTTAGCCCTTAATTTTTATATTTGTATGTTGCATTAGGGATAGATTAGAATTAAACTTAGATAAAAAAATTATTTTAGGAGAAATGTAGGTGTTCTTTAACTAATCCATAAAATACTCTCCAATCTCATAAATTACCCTTAATATTGATGTGAGAAGAGTAGAGAGTAGAAAAGCATAATGAAAATTCCCTTCACAAGCCTTTCAATATTCTCTCCATATCACCTTTTGGTGAACCCGATGTGAGCACACCATAGGTCCCAAGATCTTATTTTGACAAATTTAAATCTTAATCAAGCTAAAATTTATCAAACTTTAACAAATATCACTTAATAATTTTTGTTTAGATTAGTCACATTAAATATAGACAACAAGAACATAACCAATTGATAGTCCTAGTAAGGATCTTTACAATCCTTTGAGTAGCTATCACATGAGCTACTAGGATATATTGGGTATATAGTGAGCTTGGGCAACCAAATTTCCATATAGATTCTCACAAGTAGTTATGTCTAGTAAGGAGTATATTATAAGGGGCTAGTGGGAGTCATAAGGAGGCATACTATTACCCCTCATGTACCATCTTGGCTACTTATCCAAGTGGTCACTTCCATGTATTGTTGGCAACCCACATATCAACTTTGTATTAGACACCAAGTATATAGAGAGAACTTAGCTATATAGGGAACTTTAGTATATAGGGATTCCATTAAAGTATATAAGCTATATTTGGTATATCAAGGAAATAAGTTATAAGGTAACTAAAACATATTTTCTTTATTCTTTAATAAACTCTATAATTATCAAAACTTAATCAGTTGAATCTTTCCTTCCAAATTCATGATTGAGAGATGTTACTAGATCCATAACATTGCTTGTAATTGACCATAACCATTTGGTGTAATATCATGATGACCAACCTACCTTTGAGAACCAAAACTTCAAGGAATAAGAGGAGGTTTCTACACCTTCAGATTTTCTAAGCCCTATCCATGATGAGTAAGGAAGAGTTATTTTCTAATCTATGACTAATGTGGTTTAATTTTTATAGAAGCATAGGGAGGTTGTGTAATAATTTCTTAGGTAATATCATGGCACCCTAGGCATATCTACAAGGTAATATTCACTTAAGGATCATATCCAAACACCTAGCTCAAATCCTTTGCTTTTAAATCAAATGGATCCATCCTTTAAATATTTTAAAGTAAACCTTAATGCATCAAATTCTAAAGTAAACCTTAATGCATAAAATATCTCTATTATCAAGACTTCTATGGATGACATGATGTAAATCCTCCTCTCTTCTTTGAAACATCATTCATATTTGCATACTCTTGCAAAATATTATAGGGCAATGTGAGTTGTATTATAGCTCAACAAGTAGGTTAAAGCTACATTCCTAACCTAGATGTACCATCAAGTATCCAAATTTATAATCCTCATATCAATAACCTTAAATCTAATATCAAAACAAGAGCATGGATTTCACTCAAAACCCTAATACTACAATCTCTCATATTTTATCTTCTAACCCTTTAATTTAAAATACCTTAGGGCCAAATTGTAAGATTCTAACTTTGGAATAACACACTCAAGTGCATTTTTTTTTAAGCGAAAAACCCCTTGCGGAGCCACATTGGTCTGAGAGACCACGAACAAGGGGTTCTACACTGTCAAAGTCACCCGGGGGTTGCACCCGACCCTGCCCACACCAACATTATCAATTGGATTTTAGATACCCAATTCAGCTTTTTGGTAGGGTGGATATTTGAACCTGGGACCTCCCTTGGAGAATTGCCCTCTCCTCTCCAACTCACCTACAACACCTCGGTTAAGTTTTCAAATTTTTAATCTATGTAATGTCTCCTTCAATTATTTCATTTTTGTAAAACTATAAATAGAGGTCAAACCCTCATTTTTTAGGGTCGGCTCTAGTATGTTTCCTTGCCCTACTATAAATATATTATGCAAACTAATGGAAGAAGCATTAATCTATTTTTTGACTCAATACATGTTATATTTGCTATCTTTCGATTTAGAGGTTTGAAGCTGTGAATTGCATTTCTGTCAATGTTGTAACGGTTAGTTCATTCCATATTTTTTGTATTACTAGTTGTGAAGGTAGTTGAAATTTATTCATAGTTATATCTATGTTTATAGGAAGTTTATTTTTGATAAATCTGATTATTGGTTTATTCTGCTAAATTGGATCATCAATATATTAGATATTAGAATTGCTTCTTTCAACACATCTCTATTATTTTCTTTAATATATGAATATTTCATGGTTTTGGGTGTTTCTAATCTTGAGTCATGGGATACTAGAAGTAGTTTTTTGAAGGTTTCTATTGTAGGTTCCTATGTTGTTAGCCTACTTGTCTATTGTTAATGCATATTTCTCTAACCCTAAACCTTTTTTTAGCCCTATTATTCAAACCTGTATTAAGCTTAATTGTGTCAAAATATTGCTAAGTTGATGAGGAACCAACCTACTCTGGAGGTTGGATTGAAGTATCCTTTTGTCCATTCAATGTTGAGTGTTGAGCTATGACTATTAGATGCAAGACTGGAAAGAGAATTAGAAGATAAACAGTTGCAGTGTCAAGTAATACTTGATGTCAATTCAGTGTCTAATAGTTTTTGGCACACTCGATGGGACTTGTTTGCAAGAAACACTCAAGTGCATTAACCTCCTTCTTATGTCAATCATTAAAACCTTATTGTTTCTTAACACATGCCTTTTATACCATCAAATCCCATTTATTTTGAACTTCAAACTCTAACATCTCAACTAGAGCTATTGAAACAAGTGGCCATCTTCCAAGGGTCTTCTTCCAATTATAAGTACTCTTATGAAGATTTTTGCAACCAAACCTTAGATCCTTTTGTGTCTAATTTTCCTTTCCCTCCCAATTTTTAAACTCCTAAGTTTTAAATGTATAAAAAGAAGGAATATCCTATCAATCACCTTAGATTATTTAGGACTACTTATAGTGATATTTTATTATGTTGAAACATTGCTACTAGTGGCCTTGCCTTGGAATAATACTACCAACTATTGAGGCATTATCCTAAAAGCTTTAGAGATCTTGTTGAAATGTTTTTCAAGAAATTCTCCATATACATTGAGGAAACTATCATGATTACTGATCTATACCAACTCAAGCACTCTAAATGTAATGACCCTCATCACATGATTAATGAAAGAAAGTAAAATATGTATATACTTAACTTTTCATGTAAATCATGTTACTTTTGATAGTCTCTATGAGTGAAGGACAGTTGCAAGATGATAATGAAAGGAAGCAAGTCAGTGGAAAAAAATGTAAGAAGGGGAATTGATGATTTGGCTCGCGAGAACATGGAAACTTGCACTTGCATATATTTTAGGTATTGTAAATTGCATCTCTATGTGAGTTAAATTGTTTGAAATATTGCTTGTTGGTAAGGAATGAGAAATATTTTTATGGTGGCAATGATGATGGGAGCCACTAGCTTGGAAAGGTATGTGAGTGTTTACTTATTTGCACATGTGTGTGTGTGTCTAATATTTGGAATATTATTTTGTTTTAATAAAGTGAGCTTGTGTGATTAGAGGTGGCAATGAAGATGTCTTAATCATGGGAGCCACCCTTTATTTGCTTGAGTGAAGATTTGAAAATATTTTCCTTTATCCTTTCATGATTTTATGGAAAGGTAATTTTATAAAAAAATAGAAAATATAAAGTAAAATAATTATTTTGTCTCTTAAAAAAAAAAGAAACCTTATGCGTAATTGAGATATAGCTTGCTATGTTTTTGTTCTACGTTCCATATTAAATAGCTATGGTATTAGATGTCAAAGAAAAATAAATATAGGTCCTCCATGTTTAGTCATGATGGCAAATGATGTGTGTTGTATGGTGGCTGGAAATCCTTCTGTGATGGATTTTGTACATAACTCTAATATTATTTTGTTTAAAATATGTGTGAAATAGTTTATATTATTATTGTTGCCTTATTTTAGAAAGGGTTGAAAATCAGCAGTGCTAATTTTAATAAACATTCATGTTGGTGGGACACACTTGGAATGTTTGTTAATGGTTAAAAGTAAATGTTAAGAATTTTTGAAATGCCATGATAAAATTTTATGTGCATGAGGTTTTGGAGGGGAGGCTTGGTGATCTGGAACTATGCATGAGAGGGGGGAAAAACAACTTATCAATTTCCTCGCATATCATTTTGGAGGAGGAAGAAAAATGAGAAAAATTAAGATCGTGTGTGGGGAAAAAAGGAGAGGAGAAGAGGCATCAGTGATAGGCTGAAAGGAAGTGAATTTAGGGATCAGTAAATGGTATTGGTTGGGAAATGAAAATATACATGTTGGTCATTTTTTTTTATTTTGTTTAATGAGTCTATCCATGATCATAAAACTATCATTTCCAGGATTCTATCCTTTACCAATGAGAATGTGAACCTTATCCCTTTTGATAGCCGTAAAACTCATCTACAGGAGACCATGATTGCTAAATATTTAAGCTTAACCTTGTTAGATGAGTCTGTGCCTAGGGTAGTCAACCCCAGAGCAAATGTTAAGTGGTCCCCACCTCCTACAGGTTGGTTTAAGCTTAATTTTGATTGAGCGGCTAAGGAAAATCCTGGCAGAGCAGGTGTTGGCGGAATTGTGTGAGATCATAATGGTAATATGATGCTTGCATTTTTTGAATATTTAGGAACAAGGATGAACAATGAAGTTGAAGCTAGAGTTATGTGGAGAGGCCTTCAAATGACTCAAGACTTAGAAGGCAATTTGATCATAGAAGGAGACTCTATGCATGTTATAAATCTCCTCAATAATTGAAAAACACCTCCTTGGAGGATTAAAACAATTGTTGAAGAGGCTAGGATCCTTTTCCAAGGAAGATAGGACAAAAAAGCCCAACATGTCTTTCGGGAAGCTAACAAAGTTGTTGATAAACTGGCCAATTTGGGTGTCGATGGTGACGGACTTTTCAAATGGGAACATGGTGTCCCGAGCGAAGTAGAGGAGTTTATTTAACAAGAATGCAAAGAATGATAGTCGAATTTACCAACAGGGAAGGCACTGTAAGTTCGAAGGCTATGAGTATTCCCATATCTTTTTTGAAATGTACTCACAATAAAAATTATTCGAGCTATCAATCTTGGAGGATGCTGCTTGAAAATCCCACAAAGACTAATGGGGACAGTCACATGTCAGATAACATGGCTCCTAGTCATCTTAGTAATTTGAGGTTGTTTGATAATCATAGGGTAGGAAATAAATGGAAATATAAGCCCTCGAACCAGAGCCACGTGGACCACTAGATAGCCACCACCATAAATCTAGCCAGCAGGTTCACTTCTCCAAGGCTGATTGGCCAAGACGGGATGTGGTCCCAAAGCATGTCATATATGAAAGAAAGCAATTACCAAAGAATTATTAAGATTAATTATCAATACAAATCTTGTGGGAGTTTTTTCAGTACTCTTCTATGTGTGTCTGCAGCTTTTCGTTTCTCCACTATTTCAAGGAAGGGATCTGTGTTTGTTTCTTTTTTGTAATTATGATTCAGGTGTGTTTTATCGGGGTATACCCAAAATGTTGTATTGGAAGTTTCTTTTTGATAACAGGCTATGTGCCTTACCGGATGTAATGGCTTTGGCGGTATGTAGATTTTACATATATTGGATCCTTAGTAAGGACATGTTCATCAATAGCCCTGGGCTGATTTTTGTAGAAGGTTTTGGTTCAACCTGTAAAACCCGGTATTAATGCTATAGTATCTTATCTACCAAAAAAAAAATGTGTCTCCATGGTTTTTATGTGTACTCATTTTCATTGAATACGCTAAATAAAGAAACCGCTAAGTTACCTTTGTATTATTGTGCTAATTCAAATTTGAAAGCAGTGTAAAACTAGAAATGAATGTTTCTATGTTACTATGTTAATAAGAATTTGAAAGCAATGTAAAACTAATATTGAATGATACTGTGTTGACTATGTAAAATTGTAATTGAAAGTAATGTAATGCTGGGAAATTACTACTTGTTATTGTGTGTATTTACATTTTTAAGCAAAGGAATGATGGTAAAGTGTTACCTTGTTGCTGGTTATTTTAAGAAATGAAAGAATCTATTTGTGAATTTATATTTTCTTTGGTACCTGGAAACAACTCTAGTTGTGAAAGATAGGTTTTGTGGAAATTGCTACCTAAGAAAATAGGTAGTCTATAAAGAAAGAAACATGCTAAAAAACTTAGATTTAATCTCAAGCAAGGAGATATGTGAAATTTTAAAATGAATCTATGTTAGTATAGATTGCATGTGTGCATAGTAGGATGCATGATCGTCTACCATGAGCCGTATCTGATCCTTGGTGATGCTTCATGGATACTTTTGTGCAAGTATAAATTGTTAAGGAAAGCCGACGTAGAGTGTAGTTGGTAACCAAAGATGTTGAGTAGCATGTGATCAGTAGCACCAAGAACTCACCATTACTCTGTTGTGGAAGAAGTTACTAGAATCTAGTCAAATGCTCTAAGTAGTGAAGTTTTTTTGTTAGGAGCTTTGGAATAGCACAGTTTACAAAAAGTAAACATTTGATGTAATGGATGGACCAAACCTTAGAAGATGATAGTTTAAACATTTAGAAAAATATAAAACTCCTGCATGTAAGAAAAATATGGGGCATTGCCCTCTTGTACTTTGTTCTGAATAAAGTCTTATGAGTTGGAATCATCGATTCCAAACATAATAGATATGTTTCAAATATTTTAAGGATAACTATATCTAATAAAGAATTACTATTTCTAAAATTCTTCTATGCATGCTTTTATTTGATGTCATAGTTAATCATTTAATCAAATAAACTTTAGTTTTATCTTGATAAATTTTAGATGAACTTTGAAAGTCATTTAGTTATGTTTAAACATAACATTTGTAACTTATAAGCTATGTTCTATCAAATAATTGTTGTTTAAGTCATATATTGGTAGACCAGATAGGATCACCATGAGTGGAGTCAATTGATATATTTACTTTTAAAAGTATGAATGTATGTAATAAAAAACTATAGAATGAGATTTGCAAAATAGTGGTGGAATCCGTGAAGTGGTTTTCTTTACTTATTTTATTAAAGAAATAAAATTTATGCTAGAAATTTGCAATGTTAAGAGCATAAGTCTTGAACCAAAACATTGTGCAAATGGTTTTTAGAATCTTCTTTTGTGGAACAATAAACTTGCACTTGGAAGTGAATCTACTTTAGGATGGAAATAATTCCATGGAAGTAGGTAATTTAGTATTGAATAGCAAACCTTCTTTATGTCTAATTATACCTTATATTTTTAATTGTAATTTTTATTTAAAAAAAAAGAGTTACCTACTCAAGGGAGTTTTGTTAGAAATAGAGCATATTACATTATTTGGATCATGTAAATGTACCTTCCTTAGTACATACTTAGTACATTAGGTTACTTTAGGGCGAGGTTATTTGGTTACTTTATGCAATATAATAAATGCACAAATATCAATGTGCAAGTTGTAATGTGCAAGGTGTCCACTTGTACAACTAGATAGAGTGTTGGCCAAGGAACTTATCTTCTTATATAATGGCCATAGATATAGAAGTCATAGAATAAAAATCAATGTGTGATAGGTAGGTAGTATGGTAGTGTGTGTGTGAGCTATAAGCCCAGAGTTCTTTCATGGAGCAATAGCATATAGTATGGAGTACCCATTTACTCCATAGCTACTATTGTGATATTTTTACCATTTGTATTTATAGCATATTTTAGTCATCTCGTAGATTTACTTTATTTATTTTTGCATATTGTTATTAGTATCTCCCATTGTATGTGGCATATTAATCTAACAATGGTATTAGAGCTACAGTAGATCAAGCCATAGTAGGTCTATAAGGAAACCACCATTATTATTTGATCTCGAGTTTTTTGAGAACTTGATGTATCATTAGACCAATCACTATCAAAATTTCTCAGAAGATTCTAGGTGGTAGAATTAGGGAGAGTTACAAGTGAGGATTGAAATATTAGTTTTAGAAATATTGAGATTGCATAGGGCTAGAATCTTTCCACATAGTTGAAGTAAAACTCATGAAGACTAGGACTCAACATTTGATTCACGATGTTGATGAATCAAATGGTGAAGCTAAGAGATCTATAAATACTTACCTAAAATTTTCTTTCATTATAGGTAATTAATAGTCAAATGATTGAGATACCTCCAACAATAGAAATCTATGAGATCTCAACTTCGTTACCCAAATGTCAGAGTGCCTTCATAGTGCAGAGATTAGTTGTTGTAGAGAGGAGAATACTTCAAAAGAATATTCTATAAAATAATAATGATGAAGTATAGATATAGGAGATATCCATTGATATATTGAAGAACTTCACAAGAATAAAAGGCTACAAAAGCCTTAATACTGAAGAAAAGACCATAGAAGTCTTGATCCAAAAGAAAATGCCATAGAAACCTTGATCTAGAAGAAAATGCCATAGAAGCCTTGATATTGAAGAACAAACCATAAAAGCCTTGATATTGAAGAATAAGCTATAGAAGCCTTGATATTGAATAACAAGCCATAAAAGCCTTGATATTGAATAATAGGCCATAGAATCCTTGATACTGAAATAGGCCACATGTGCATTTTATCCTGAAGAAGATTCCAGAGGAGAGAATCTAATTCAGAAGAATATTTTATTACTAATATTTTTGTTGCAGGTAAAGGTGATCTAGTAAGTCGAGAAATATTCCTACAATAACATTAGTAAGAAAAACCTCTTCATAATCAATCCAATATCTGAAGAAAAAGTGAACAGGAGGAGATCTCATTGAAGAAATTATAGGCTAGGAAGAAGGACTAAGAGAGTCCGACTCATATTCAAAAGCAAAAAAATTAGAGATCCAAGAGAAGATCTCAACACCAACACTTCTAGAAGTAGAAGATTGAATATAAGGTCTCTAGGAATACTAGAAGAAGTTGCAAGATCAAAGACCTTGACAAGGTATCGATGAGCACCCAATAAAAGGCTAAGAGAGCCTTGTTGAACAAATATTCAAAGGAGAACTCACTGGAGAAATCCACTACCAAGGAGAAGTCCTTTATAGTGAAGGAATTGGAACAATTATCACCATTTGAAAACAAGCCCAAGAGGAGGATAATTTGGCAAGGAGTGTCAAATATAAGCAAAAGAAGAATCCAATGAAGACCTCAAGACATTCAAAATCTTGAGATGAAGATCTTACTTGAAGTTAGAATTCAACAAGAAGACTTGAAGGCAGAAGACGCTCATCAAATCTAGGATATTTGAATATTACCTCCTATATAATTAGGTCACTACTTTAGAGATACAAAATTCACCAAACCTATAGTAAAATGAGGAGACTACAAGAGGAGATCAAAGTCACCAAATTCTATGCTTGTGAAAGAAATATTGAAACCATAAAATTAGTGAGGAAGGAGTTGTTTAAAATAGTCTACAAAGATCTACAAGATACTATTCAAGGTATCAACTTGGTGATCTTAGGCACCAAGATCTACATCCTCTATAGAAGCAGAAAAGAAGCTAAAAAAGTATTCAAAAAAGATAAGAAACTATCAGTGCAAGTAGATTCATTAGTTGGTTTACTTATCAGATTTACTAAAGCACTTTCATCTTGATTAAAGTTACAAAAAGGATATTTGTATTACAATATTCAAGTGTGCAAAAAGAAAGGTTCATTTGCACGTTAGGATTTGATTACATTTCAATTTTTTAATAATATATCAACTAGCCTATTATCTACTTTGGAAAGCAAAATAAGACTATCTCCTAATATCTTGCTTGTAAGAAATTTACATAATAAATATTGAAGGTTCATTTGATATTATTCTTGATTAGTTGTAGTGAATTGATTAAGTGCATTTTCTTGAGAATATATTAGAGTGATAAGGTGTAATATATTAGTGATAAGGTGTAATTTTATGTTGGTTGATAATCACAGGGAAAGGAAAGAAACGACAATATAAGACTTCGAATGAAAGCCACGTGGACCACCAGATAGCCACCACCATAAATATAGCCAACATGTTCACTTATCCAATGCTGATTGGCCAAGATAGTATGTGGTACCAAAGCATGTCAAATATGAAAGAAAGTAATTACCAAAGAATTATTAAGAGTAACTGTCAATACAAAGCTTGTGGGAGTTTTTTCAGTATTCTTCTATGTGTGTCTGCAGCTTTTCGTTTCTCCACTATTTCAAGGAAGGGATCCGTGTTTGTTTCTTTTTTGTAATTATGATTCATGTGTATTTTCTTGGGATATACCCAAAATTTTGTATGGGAAGTTTCTTTTTGATAATAGGCTATGTACCTTACTAGATGTAATGGCTTTGACGGCATGTAGATTTTACATATATAGGATCCTTAGTAAGGATATGCTCATCAACAACCTTGGTCTGATTTTTGTAAAAGGTTTTGGGTCAACCTGTAAAACCCGGTATTAATGCTATAGTATCTTATCTACCAAAAAAAAAAAAAAGTAGTGCATTAAAAGTAGAATTTATTAGATTCCTTTGCACTATTATTACTCTCAAAATAAATTAGTTTTGTGCTTTGAAATAAAGGCTACAAAATCTAGTTTGGATCAAGTGTCTAAACATACTTTTAAAGAACATAAACTTGGAACTCATAGTGGCCAATAAAAGCCACCAAAATTGGTTAGTACAAGCAAAATAAGGAAAAAAAACTAACCAAAAAGAAGCTTAAAATATTAAGACTTGGTGAGTCTCAAATCCAAAGCACTTAGGGTTAGTGCAACTAAAATAAAACCTCTATACTATAGCATTTACAAGACTTGGATTCACCATCAATAATCCAAGCAAAAGGGTAAGGAGTCTAGCCAAAGAGACATCCTTAAAACCCTCATTTTGCACTCATTAATCTACTACAAAAATAAGAATTTTAGACCTACAAAAGAGTGCAAGAAAATGTGCAATAAAAAGGTTCTATATATGTGTAAAGGTTAAATGGTATTGCACTTCTACTATACATCAAACACAGGGAAAGGAACAGATTTAAAGGTGACACAATAAGCACAATAGGTACAAGGAAAAAAGTAACCAAAGGAAGGGCCAAAGGATCGAGCGTTCTCCAACACCGAAAGGGCATTCTCTCCAAGATTGAACTTGTAGACAAAGGAAGATTTTACATAAATGACAACAAGCCTTCAAATACTATTTATGTAATTCAAAGGAAATCTATCACAAATATTTATGTAAACCATATAAAGGAGAAAAATCTATCTACATAAAATAAAATGATAGAGCATGTTCAACATTCAAACACATCAAGCTTCACCTCTATCATTATGAACAGGGAGCACAACAAAGGTATACGCATACAGAAGGAAAGTGGATGCTAAGTTTGGAGTAGCATCACCAAAGGGTAGCAAGAAAGCTACCTCATCCTCATACAAAGCTCCATGATGGCTCACGAATTACCTACAAAATAAAATACGTTGCTTGTTATTCAATAAATCAAAGCAAGCTAAGGAGGAAGACATTCAAAGGAGTTATGATATCCTTCTTAGAGGAATTACATAGAAAAATCCATGTAAAATGGTTGAGTTCCACTTGGCACATTATTCCCTCATGGCTATCATTTCTCTAATGCTCAAGAGATGAACATTGAGAGCACTCAAATCAAGAAGAATATGTTACGCAGGAGTAATGATTGGCATAAAAATTTTACAAGAAGAAGTGGTAGTGCTCCCAAGAAACTGAAGTACCACTTGTCCATCGAATATTACCCATATATGTAGCATAGAGAGTGAAAGGATAGAATTCACGTATGACATCCATAGAGTGTGTTGAAGAACACAAGCTTATACTGAGAGGGGGGTTAATAGTATAAGACCAAATTTTACTTTTCTTTCTCAAATAATATTATCTAATATATCAATGGAAATATCAACTACAGTAATCAAATCAATTCACAAATAATCACACACAATAGAGACACCAATTTAACATTGTTCACCCACTGTGGGCTACTCCATGAAGAAAATATTTCACTAAAATTTTCTCAAAAAATCTCTTTCCAAAGGAGACACCAATCCCCTAATCAAGTTCATGGACCTCTATCCATAAGATAACTCCTTCTTCTCTGCTAGTTTGTGGATCTTTATCCATAGAACTCTTTCTTCTCTACTCTAGATAGTGATCTTCTAGAAGACTACTACCTCCACTGCACTAGCTTTTGGATCTCTCTCCACTGAAGACCTCTGTACTCACTTAGAATACCTCTATCCTCATTGCCCTAGCTAATGTATCTCTATCCACTAGAGACTACTATCCTCTGCTCCATCACCTCTAAATATTAATCTTAGCTTTGCTCAATCTCTATCTCAAATCTGCACTAAATATTATCCTTAGTCTAGCACAAATAAACTCTCAAATATATCTCTGGTCTAGCACAAATCTACCCTCAAATCTACACAAAAATCTATCCTCAAATATGTCCTAAAGCCTTAACACAAAGCTTGATCCAATCACAAATCAACTCTGCTTAGATCTACCCCAAGCCTTAACTCAAAGCTTGAACAAATCAATCAATAAACTCTATTCTCAAGTCTTCTCAAATACTTGCCTCAAATCTATCCACAAGTCCTCTTAAGAACTTGCTCAATCTGCTCAAGAAGTATTCACTAAGACTTACCTCAAATTTATCCACAAGTCCTCTCAAGAACTTGCTCAATCTTCTCAAGAAGTCTTCACCAGGACTTACCTCAAATATTTCCACAAGTCCTCTCTAGAACTTGTCCAATCTTCTGAACAAGTCTTCACCAAGACTTACCTCAAATCTACTCAAAACTTCCTCCCTAGAACTTTTTCAATATTCTCAACAAGTCTTCACCAAGACTTGTCTCAAATCTGTCCACAAGTCCTCTCTAGAACTTGTCCAATATGCTCAACAAGTCTTCACCAAGACTTGCCTTAAATATTCTTGTAAGCTTTCACAAAAGCTTACACAAATATGTCCTTAAGTCCCCTCTAGGACTTACTCAAATCTACTCACAAGATTTCACAAAAGCTTACTCAGATCTATCCTTAAGCTTTCACAAAAGATTACTCAAATCTGTCCTTAAGCTTTCATAAAAGCTTACTCAAACAATTGCAAAAATTGCATTCAAAAATCAACTTAATATCTTTTAGAAAACCTCTTCAATACCACAAAAAAGTTTCATTCAGAATCTTGTCTAACCATATAAACATATAAAAAATTATCAAAGACTCAATATGTTTCACACTCACAATATTTTATACTCAATAAAATACTCTATCACTTTCAAACTCTCTTTCAAATCAATTCAAAAATAGAGTATAATTTGTTTTACAAAACTTGAACTATCAATCCAATGCTTTCAATCAATAATGCTCAATCAACTTCACTCAAACAATCACTCAATGAAGCACAACTTGCTTACAAACCCTTAATAAGTTTTTCTTTATACTTCCAATAACTCACACTATGGAACTTAAACCTTGACTTAAGATGATTCCAATGTCACATAACAATGATACTCACGTTCTTTTACAAACCCTATCTCAACATAGTTCTCAATATTACATAACAATTATACTCATGATATTTCACAAACCCTAGCTCAAGATAGTTCTCAATCTCACATAACAATGATACTCATGATATTTCAACATCCACAAATAATGCACATGAAAAATCACTCAAAAATTTCCAATAATGCTTATCAAAGAATACTTTTCACTCTACCTTTGCATTTCACAATATTTAATCCAACAATACTTCACTCATAAGGATGATGTGCCCATACCTTTTTATGGAGACATGTCTTAATCACAATCAAATCCTCTTTACCAATTTCAAGGTTAGATAGCAACAACCTATCTCAATATTTCCACATAAACGTTCTCCCCAATAATTAATTCACCATACAAAATATCAAGTCTCAATGATGCAGGAGCATCCGAGGACAGCAAAGCAATCGAGCATCAACCAAACTTTTTGTTGTTATTTTTTTCTAAGTGTTGCAATGTATTTTTTTCTAAGTGTTGCAAGAAAAATATATGTCGCGATTTCACGACATGTCACGAAATCGTGACACAAGGCAGAGAAAGCAAGGCGCAGAGACCAAAGGTCATGAAATCGCGACATGTCACGATTTCACGACATGTCACGAAATCACGACCACCATAGGGGAAACAAAGGCGTAGAGACAAAAGGTCACAAAATCGTGACATGTCGCGATTTCACGACATGTCGCAAAATCACGACCACCACAGGGGAAACAAAGGCGCAGAGACAAAAGGTCACGAAATCACGACATGTCACAATTTCGTGACATGTCACGAAATCGTGACCACCGTAGGAGAAACAAAGGCACGAGGACCAAAGGTCATGAAATCGTGACATGTCATGATTTCGTGACATGTCGCGAAATCGCGACCACAGTCGAAGAACAAATGCGCAGAGAAAAAAGGTCGCGATTTCGTGACACGTCACGAAATCGTGACCAAAGCAGGGAAGGCAAGGCCCGAAAGACAAATGGTCACGAAATCGTGAGATGTCACGATTTTGCTACCAAAGCAGGAGAACAGAGGCCGACAGACAAAAACGACACGATATCGTGACAGGTCGCGATATCGTGGCCAAAACGGAGAGAGAAGGCTTGAAGGAGGAAATGTCGCGATATCGCGACGGGAGCAGGAGAGAGAAGGTGTAGGAAGAAAATGGTCGTGATATCACGACCAAACAGGAAAACACGCACTCCTAGCTTTCTTAAAGGCGGCTCTTCATGCGCGGTAAGTTAGCGGCAGTGAAGCAGCAGTTCCAAAGAAGGATTTCAACGGGCATGTTGGCCACTCGCGTAGGATATCTGGAAGAAGCATTTAAGGCAACTAACAGCAAGCAGCAGATCATGGAGAAGATTCCATTGGATATGGCAGCCAGTTGCGCACCTCACCTAGAGTCTCATGAATGCAACTTACCATAATTGTCCCAGGTGGCAATTGTAGATCGTGGGAAGTTTGAAAGCACAGAGGATCGGGACCTCAATAAAAACCCATGGATTGTAATGAGAGGGGGTGGGCAAACGACAGTTTGGCTGTATATTCTTGTAAAATTCTTTCGAAGTATTCAATACAAATTTAGGCTCTTGTTTTTTTTTTTGGTTTCCTGTATTATGCAAGATCTGTTCTCCACCACTCAAGTACACCTTATAATCTCCAAAATATCAAAATAATATTCAAAAATCAAGTTTCTTTACTAACACCTTATAAACTCCAAACTCTCAAAATAATATTCAAAAAATCAAGTTCCTTTACTAACACCTTATAAACTCCAACCTTTTCAAAATAACATCCAACATATAAAAATCAAATTCTTTTATTAACCCTTATAACTCCAAACCTTTATTTATTTTTCTAGGCAACAAAAATATAAAATAATTTTTAATTAACCTTATAACTCCCTATGCATTCCACTATGCAAAAATATCACGTGGTATTTATAAAACTAGTGCCTCCAAAACTTTGGTGAATTTAAACAATAATCAAAAGCGCTTACCTTAGTCTTTGGCCCACATCTCAAAAATATTACGCACATCTTGGATACACCCAAACTCAAACCTGCGACCAACTATCGTCGCAGCACATTAGCCCAAGGCTAGGCTGCCATTGGGCTACATGCCCACACGTGAACCTTAGTTCATGCACATCCTCTTATGCCTCCGTAGAATTTGGAGAACAAACAAAACATATTTCTCCTTCATAAAAATTAGTCATGTGGGGATTCAAAACCATGAACTCTGTTGTGTGAGTGCCTTGGAAAGTCTTTGGCCACCGTCTGTGCTACCCAGCGCTATAGAACTTTCTAGCCACATCACTTGCACTTCAACCATCGTCTACCTCTTAAAAATTTAAAATTGTGAATTCTCTCTTCTCACTTAGCAAAGCAGCGCACAAAATATTACACATAGCATAGCATTCGAATTGCATAGTAGTTAGGGAGGGAAATGAAAATTATTTCCCCTTCTTATATACTTTGTCCTTTGCCCTTACACATCAGCCCAATTCGAAGTCGAAAATATTAAATTTTGAAAAATTTGGCACCCATTATTTATTTAAATTAAAATTTTAACCATAGGTTAAAATATTTTAATTTAAATAAATTAAATTAAATCCTTTGCAAACTGCTCAATGGGTCTTTTCAAGGATAGATTATTTTTTAATGATTCCTTGGACCTTGTTTTCTTCACCTCATCCTTTTTCCCAAAATATTATAATATTATTATTTCTTTTTAAACCTGCTTCTCCTTCCTTGGGTCTTCAATCTTTTAGGCCTCTTTAGGCATATAATATTTAAAATAAATATTATATCCTATTTCTTTTAACCACTTCCGTGTCTTTTCGAAAAATAACCTGATGACATTAATGATGATGAAACTTGAACATCAACCTCTTGATATCAATGACAACAAAACTTGCTCAAATTTCCAACATGTGTGAAGAGAAAGCGCATTTTAGTCAATATTTTTCTAAGTGCAGCATGGAAGGAGAGCATAGGATCATTTAAGACTCCATAAAAAGGATCAACATCTACTCTGCAATCATCAAAGAGGAAGCCCAAAAATATACCACACTTGGTCATTCAGACTCGTTAAGTCAAGCACCGTAGAAAGGGTACGTAGAAGACTATCATATTTTAGTCAGCACCAGTGTCATTCAAGTGTGAATTCAATGGAGCTAAGGTAATAAATCTCATTAATATTGCTTTCAAACATAGGAGATGTAAGGTCATAATTTTAAGGATTATTTTTAAGGTTGAGAAAGCAAAATACATAGGAGATAACTTACAAAAAATTAGAATACTATTTGTAAACTAACCTAGGAGATATAAGGCCTTCTGCTTAGTTTAAATCATTTAATACTTTGCAAATATTATTATCTTTTCTAATTTTCCAAAGTTGGGAGTCATAAGGTCTACTACTACAAATGAATTTATTGGAAATTAGAAAAATTAAAATTAAATCTCAAAGAACCATTATAAGAGGTTTATCAAAATCATAAATATTTACTTTTTTCAAATCCTCTCAAATAGAGACAAAAAGTCCAACATTAAACCTCTTGAAATCTAGTATAAGTGCTTAGTTCAATAGGAGCAATAAGGACAGTAAAATTTAATTTTAGCATTTACATATCTTTACAAAATCAACCAAGATTGAACTATATCTTACAAAAGCACTTCATATCTTGTCCAAAACATACTAGGGAGTCATAAGGTATTCTACAAAACTTGGTAACATCAGAGTCTATTGTTTATCAAGTTGCAAATCCATTAGCAATATATAAGCTATCTACAAAACCTAAAAATTCCTTGAGTACTCATTCTCATTACTAGGGAGATATAAGGAAGCCCACAAGAATAAAGGATTAATATAGGTTTTATCAAATCAATCTTATGTACTTATATCAGAGATCATATATCCTAACAGGAAGTCATAAGAAAATTCTTTCATTTCTTCAAAATGTCATATAATGAATGTAGAATTTTCTTCAACAAAAACCGGTCTACAAAACATGAAAATATGTGGTACATTGACTCTGGAGAAAGTCATCATATGACAGGAAATATACAATTATTCAACTATCTTGAAGATGCCAATGGCTACAGACTAAGAATTATGGATAGCCAAACTTATCCTATACATGGATATGGATGTGTAACACCTAGCGGATCATTTCCAAATCTTCTACTATAAAGTGTATTGTATGTTCTTGGATTAACATTCAATATCATTTCAATAAGCAAGTTGGTATAAGATAATTATATGATCAAATTTGGAGATATGGATGGAATCAATACATGTCTTATCATGAATCAAGGTGAAATTAAAGCAACAGGGTCAATCCATGGAAATACATACATCTTAGATTCAATGGAAATATCACAAGATACTGTGATATTTTAAAATGATACTAACATATTTCCAAAGGAATTGGTTGATGAAAATAAACAACTAGTACAACACAGATCCAAGCATAGAAGAATAAAAATCAAGAAGATGAGAGGACAAGTGCACCATGCTCTATTTAGCCATCAATAATCAGAACCAAACAAAGATCCTTACAAGGAGACCAATGAAGGTGGATGGATAGAAGATAGCAATGGTGAATCTGAAGAAACCAAAGATTATTTCAAATATGAAGATCCAATTCAAAGCCATTAGATGGAATAATATCCATATTGAAAACTAAAGTCTCCAATACCCAAATATTGTAATACATGGGGGTGTTAGAAATAGAGCATATTACATTATTTGGGTCATGTAAATGTACCTTCCTTGGTACATACTTAGGAAATTAGGTTACTTTAGGGGGAAGTTATATAGTTACTTCATGCAATGTAATAAATACACAAGTGTCAATGTGCAAGTTGTAATATGAAAGGTGTCCACTTGTACAACTAGATAGAGTGTTGTCCAAGGAATTTATCTTCCTATATAATGGCCATAAATATAGAAGTCATAGAATCACAATTAGTGTGTGGTAGATAGATGGTAGTGTGTGTGTGAGCTATAAGCTCAAATCTCTTTCATGGAGTAGTAGCATATAGTATGGAGTACCCATTTCCTCCATAGCTACTATTGTAATATTTTTACCATTTGTATTTATAGCATATTTTAGTCATCTTGTAGATTTACTTTATTTCTTTATGTATCTTGTGATTGGTATCTCCCATTGTATGTGGCATCAAAAGCTATCAAGTTTTGTAGGCTTATTTTGTAGAGAAATGTTAGTGGTATAACTAAAAAAAATTTCTTAAGAAGATTGACTTGAGAATATTACATATGATCATCCAAAAATGTTGAGATGTGGGTATGCATAAAAAAATTTGAGACAACTGATGAATGATGGAATTGGTAAATAAAATAATTGGTCAGATCTGAATGATAAGGTGGTATGGGATACCTTTTCTAGGTTGTACTCAAAGAGCACAATGATAAATTCCTTACTCATCAAACTTAGCTAAGATTAGCCATAGGGTTTGGTATGGGATAAACCACTGTGAGTTGCAATGAGTTTACATAATGAAGTCCAAGGTCAAGGAATTGACATGGTACTAACTGGATCTAAGAAAAGGGATTCACCAGTTAGTCATAGAAGTATAAATATACTAACCTCTTCCATACTGGTTTAAGAACAAGTCGACTAGATAGTCGAAGGTTTGGTATGAAGAAAAAATGGATAAAGGTGTCCACCCTCTAGGTGTTATGGGCCCTAGAGGATAATCCTTGTGATGGTTTTACCCTCATGCTAGAATATAAATATGGTAAATGAGGTTAACCATTTTCACTGAATGGCTTTTCAATGGGATTTGGTCGATCTCATCCACTTGGGTGACTGGCTACAGTAGTCTTGAATCCAAAAGTGGTATGTTGTGTCTGTCCTATATAATTTGTATAATGAGTTTTAAATCCATTGGGTGATCCAAATTGATGTTAGTTTAAAACCAAACCTTGTAAACCTGGAAAAAAATTTAGGCTAAGAGGAAAAAATTTTAGAAAAAAAATTAACTTGGGTTTTGTTGATCTTTTTATCAGGCAACCAAGTGAATAGCTAGACCTGGGTTGTTATATATGGTATTAGAGAAAAAATAATTCTAAGTTGTAGAACTCTACATGTGAACTAGAATAGATTAGATAAATAATTTACTACCTCTTTCACTTATAGGTTAATGGCATGAATTTTGCAAGGTGGATCCTCAAGAAATCCTATGGGAGGTAGGGAGGAGGAAGTCACTGAAAGACCTATAAGAGGACTAAGAACACATTTTTTGCAAGAAGGTCCTCAATGTGAAATAAGGCTAAAAAGGGGTAATGAGATTCCTTAGAATGATATTGGTATGGAGTAAGGGAACCTCACAAAGGTGGTAAAATTATTGCAAAAACATATCGAATACCAAAGGGAAGATATGGCCCAACAGAAAACTCATATGGCCCAACAACAAGAGTTCATTATCTAGCAACAATGGGTTATAGAAGACTTAGCTAGGGGAAGAGAAACTGGATTGGACATGACAGTGGAAGCCCTAAGGGAACCTACGAGAACCAATGATGGAAGAGCAAGGGTGAGTAAGGAGTTGGATAGAAACCTAAAAAAGGTTGTAATATCCAAGTTTAATGGAAATGGCAATGGAGAATTAGCTAAAATTTGGTTAAGTGAACTAGAGTCCTAATTTTCTCTAGTGGTTTTATCTTCTAAATCCAAGATTGCTTTGGTAATTATGAATATGACTAAAATAGCCTTGGACTGGTGGAAATCATATAAGAAAGGGCATGAAGTAGAAGTTGTTGACCTCAAATGGGAGGAGTTTGTTAAGGAATTCAGGGACAAATTCTTGACAAGGCAATATTATGTAGAAATATTTGGGGAATTCTCAAATTTAAGATAGGAAAGCATGTCGGTTCGTGAATACCACCAAAAATTTATTCAACTACTAAAGTATGCATCCCAATATGAAAGCAATGAAGAAATGAAAACACATAAATTCATTTTGGGATTACATCCTAGAATCATGATGGTGGTAAACATGCACAATCCTGTCAATATGCCAACTACTTTTGATTTAGCAAGAAAAGAGGAAGCTAACTAGGAAATAAGAAAGGCACACTTTAATTACTAAAGGCTATCCAAAAAGGAAAAATATGAACTCAAAAAGCAAAAAAGTGTTGTATTTATGAAATGGGAGAAGGAACAAAATAAGAAACTCAAAGGGGGAGATCAGAATAAGAAAAATAGAAAAAATAAATCCAATTACCAAGGTGGTAGATTCAACAAGGATGTTAAGGAGTTTCCTAGAAGACAGGACTAGAACTAGCATGTCAAGAAAGGGATAGGGAAACTACATCTATGAATAGAAATGAGAATAACAACAAAGAAAATAGAGCTCCACCAAATGGATGCTATGTATGTAAAGGAGCTCATTATGCCAATAAATTCCTCCCTAGAGCTGATCTACCATTGAAAGCCCCAAAAGAGGCTAGCCATAGGATCTATGCAGCCACAAGTTGTTCTGAACTCAATGGTCAAATTACTTATTTCTTAATTAATGGTAAAATGTTTGATAAAATGTGCAAATTTTGATTGATAGTGGGTCAACTGATAGCTTTATCTCATCTAGATTAGTGAAGGATTTTCCTGCTAGACCTATATTCTTGGCCAATGGTTGGAAGGTAGAGTATGGATCAGGGTAAAACTACCATGTTAACCAATATCTTTTTGATCCCCACATCTCCTTGCCACAAGGAAAGACTAATCGGCATCTGTATGTGGCATCATTGCACGCATTTGATATCATTTTTGTTGGAATATATAATGCAACATTGTGTAAATTATTCTTAGACTAAAATATAAAGTCTAAAGAATAATATTTGAATTAGAATATAATTCTATCTTATGTAAAATATTTCCACCCAATTAATAAATAAATTAAGGGTGCTAGGAATATTTAATTTCTTGGGATAAAATTATTTCTCTTTTCTCAGGCCCTTCTGTCCAAACATGCCTGGAAGGTCCATACCAATACCCCTGACGAATGGGTTGGCTTTGTTCGAAGGAAATACTGTCACAGTCACCCCTTCCTCGGGGATTCCCAGCCCCGCATCGGATCTACCTTCTGGAAGGCCCTGCTCTCCACCAGAGACATCGTTCAGCTTGGGACCAGATGGCTCCTTGGGGACGGTGCCAAGATCGACTTCTAGGAGGACAGATGGTTCCTCGACGAGGCCCTGAGCTCCGACAGAGATCTCCTTATTCTCTGGCCTGGGCTAGCGGGCCGTGGGCCCAGAGTTTCTGAATACATGGCCCTGTGCCAGGGGCAGATCACCTGGAAACCCATCCTGAACCCTAGGTTCCTACTTCAAGCTGCCAGACTTCAGCGCATCCTCAGTGCGACAGTCATTCCTTATTTTGGTGCCAGCGACAGAATCATGTGGCATGGCTCTCCTAGCGGCATCTTCTCTGTCAAGTCTGCCTACCATATTCAGAGAACCCCCGGGGCTACCACCTTCCCGACCCAGATGGTCTGGGCCAAGAAATTAATCCCCAAAATTAGCCATTTCGTCTGGGCGGCCACCCAAAACAAAATCCTCACGATCAAAAATCTGATCAAGTGTGGCTTCCAAATCCCCAACAGATGTTTCCTCTACTGCGCCACGTGGGAGTCTACCAACCACCTCTTCTTAAATTGTGCCTTCTCTTCCGTAGCTCTGGGCCTCATCCTTTCCCAGTTTTTCATTCAGTGGGTGGCCCCCAATTCCATTTCTGACCTGCTACCCCAGTGGCCCACCCCCTTTGCCCATCCCCTCCTCCGCTTCCTCTGGAAGGCCTGCCTTCCCCATTTGCTCTAGTAGCTTTGGCTCAAGTGCAACCGGCGAGCCTTTTACACCTCGGCCTGCTCCCCCCAGAGGTTGGCCATCAAAGTGATTTCCTTCACCTCCGAGAACTCCCGCTTCATCCCCTTTTTTGCGAAGCCCAAGCGCTCGAGCGAAGCCTCCCTCCTCTCCTCCCTCGGCTTCCAGATCACCCCCCTTGTTTCCCCTCCTGCCCCTTCCCCCCGATCCCTGATCAGATGGACTCCCCCCCCTCTAGGTGGCTCAAGCTCAACTTCGACAACGCGTCCAAAGGCAACCCCGGACCCTCTGGGGCTGGCGGGGTTATCAGAGACAGCTCCGATAATCTGGTCTCTACCTTCACGGTCCCGCTGGGCAAACAAACTAACAACTTTGCTGAAGCTGCTGGCATGCTCAATGGCCTGTCGGCTCTTAGGGGCCCCTCCCCAATTATTATTGAAGGGGACTCTCAAGTCATTATTAGAGGTGCCAGGCAGCCCGAGTCCTGCTCATGGCGATTTCAGAACTCCATCCGGGAGGCCCTCTTTCTGCTCCAGGGTTTTCCTGATCACACCTTCCAACATGTTCTCAGAGAAGGCAACAAGTCGATTGACTTCATGGCGAACCTTGGCATCACCGTTGGAGAATTCACCAACTAGACCTCGCACTTCCCTGTAGGCCTAGTTCAAATTGTGCTGTAGGACCATCCCGATCATGTCGTTCGACCAGGTGTCTAATCTCCCCTGCGGCTGGGTGAAGTTGTCCTCCCAGTCTGTGCCCTTGCTATTCAGTACTTCTCGCCCCCATGGCAAGCCTCCGACTCGCGGCCCTGGCAGCACAAGGATCCTCCCCGCAGCGGCCCGCGTCACCGGTCTAGTCAGCTACCCTCGTCGTCCAGCTGGCAACCCCGACAGTCTTTTTGCTCTATTTTTTGGGATTGGTTTTGTGGAGGTTCGCGGCTGTGCCCGGTTTTGTTGGGGTTTTTGTTGTTTGTAGGCTCTAGGGCCCCGTGGCAAGGCCCTTATTGCTTTTTTCTATTTCCTGGGCCCCAATTTGGGGCAGTCAAGTCTAGTTATACAGCTTACTGCTTCGGCTTATATTGTAAATAAGGTTTTGGGATCCTTTTAAAAAACCCGCTGTAAATATTTCGTTAACTATCAAAAAAAATATATTAGAAAGTAACTAATCACTTTCTAATATTTGATAGATGCCACTTATCATATATCTCAAAGATTAGATTGTGATAAAATTAGAAAGTAACTAAAGCACTTTCTAATATTTGATAGATTTTGATAAGATTAGATTATGATAAGATTTAGGGTTGTAGTAGAAAATATTCTCTTTAAATAGGGGTGTTTTCTACTACATATGATCATATCATATCATATCTTGTCATATTGACTTATGTTGTAGTTTATGTTGATGCATATTGTTGCATAACATTGAGACATTCTTGTACTGTTGAATTATTGAGTAATATAGTGAGCTTCATAGTGGATGTTTTCCTTATTCATTTGATGTAGGGTTTTACCACTCAATATTTGTGTTGTGGGTTTACATTTTTATGTGTGATTGATCTTGTGGATCATTCTTCGATCTTGGAGAAACTTTGCTTGTCTCACATTTGGTATCAGAGCGGTTGGGATTTCCATCAAGTGTCTTCAATCCTTTGAGGTGAAAATCCCATTAAGGTATATTTTTTTTTGTATGCATTTGATATTTGGGTATTTTATGTAAACTTATTTTGCAAATATGCCATTATGGTTTATATATTTATTATGTTTTTAGATCTAGTTGTTAGATATTTTGCAAACAGTATTTTCATTTTAAATCTATAATTTTTTTTTGTGGCTTAAGCTTTTTGCTGGAAAAGGTTTTTGGAGCAAACGAACCCCATGGTTGCATCCAGAAGACCCAAAAACCCCTATTTCCATATATAGTCATTTTTATTTATTTAAAAGAAACAGTCAGCTATATATATATAAAACAATTTTGCTTTATTAAAAAAATAGTTTTGTTTAAAAAAAAAAAAAACTGTTTTGCTTTATAAAAAATAACAGTTTTGTTTTTTTGAAAAAAAATTTCTTTATAAAAATATTTAAACTTTTTCATGCCATTTTTTTATTAATAAAATAAATTTTATTAATTTAATTACAATTTTTTGTATTAAAAATTATTATTATTCTCCTTAAATTGCAATATTTTTTTGTCTCACATTAACAATGGTTGTTTGTGAGTTTGTTTGTTTTGCAAGGTTATCCAAGTATGTTTTGGAGTATATAAGGCAATTTCGGATCAAATTTTTCACTCTCTTCCCCTATTTTTATTAATTTCTTCTATTCTCTCTCCAGTATTTGCTTGAAGCATACTGTAAATTAATGTAACTTGTATCTCTCATTATGAAAGTAAAAGAGAATGAAAGTGAGAGAAAGAGAGAGAGAGAAAGAGAGAGAGTGTGTATTTGTGTTTTGCTTTGTGTCTCCACTATATCTTGTTCATCTTTCTTACATTTTGCATCTCAACTAATCTAACTACTAACTTTCTACTAAAAAATCTACTAACCAACTAACTTGCAATTTACTAATTTTCATATTAATCAAGAAGGTTAAAAATGAATCAACTTCCTAACCACAACTTTAGTATTTGATTAAAATTTACTTAATCTTGCAACATAGTTTATATTTGCTAAACACCTATTGAATCCAAATGAATCCGCTTTATCGATAGCAAGTCCTTTTCAAGTCCTCGTACGCGTACCCCTTTGGGTAGCTTGGTTGACCTTGGGTGAGATGAATTGGCAATTCATTAGGCTATAGCAAAACCTAAAATGAACACTAACTTACTAACTTATTGACTATCTAACATTTAACAAATGTTTTATGGTTCAATTCAAGTTAGTTTATTTTGTTGCAAGATGATTGTTATGGTTAGTTATCTTCTTATTGCAAGTTAATCTATTGCAAGTTGATCTTGGTTTATTCAATTACAATATGGTTATAGTTGTTTATTGCAATATGGTTATAGTAGTTCATGATTATCTTTCATGATGATCAATCATCTATTGCCTTGGCTAAAAATCCTGTAATACATCAAAGGACAAAGCATGTTGAAATCCAAACCCACTTTATCAAAGAGAAGGTATTGGATGGGACTATTTAGTTGGAGTATTGCCCATCATCTTCTAATTCTATTGATTTGTTCACCAAACCTCTTTTCAAGGAGCAGTTTTGTAAGCTGAGGGACTCACTTGGTTTGGTGAAGTTGTCCTCAAGGGGAATGAAGTGTAGTTACACTTGTGTGATGACAAATTCATTCTTATGAGGTGTTTTGTGCTATATATATGAGTTTATCTTTGGTGGTATAATTGCTTTTTCCATATATTTTGAACATGGTACTTTCTTGTTTGCCTTGTGAAAATTTTGTACATGTTACTTTGTAGATGACATTGTGCAATTATGGTATATGATGCAATTGCTTTATGCGACTCTTTTACATGGTACTTTCTTGTTGCCTTATGCAAATTTGTACATGTTTTTTTATGTAGTTGGCATTATGCAATTGGTTTATCATGGTACTTTCTTGTTAGCATTTATGCTACTTTTGTACATGATATTTTATGGTTGGCTTTATGAAACTGGTGTGCACACTTTATTATTTTCATATACCTTATGCAACTCTTGTACATGGTACTTTTTTGTTAGCCTTGTGCTACTTTTGTACATGGTACTTTAGAGTTTGCATTATCATGGTACTCCTTGTTTACTTTATGCAACTTTGTACATGATATTTTTTATTAACTATATAGCACGTGACTATAAGTATGGCTTGGCATATTTCTGTGATGAATTATAGTTCACTATTTGTTAGATCAGTTTTGTTATCATCTTTGGATATTCATATATGTTGTGGTGAATATATTTATGATGATGTATCTAACTAATATTATGTTGAGCTGCTTGTAGCTTGCAGGTAATTTCATTTGGGATTTTGTAGGCTTACTGAAGACACCCTTGTGATGTTTTCTTCTTGTCATTTGCAACCACTTGTGGTTGATGGATGGATTTGTAAGCTACTTGTATATGAAG
This sequence comes from Wollemia nobilis, assembly GCA_028583015.1. Lineage (NCBI taxonomy): Eukaryota > Viridiplantae > Streptophyta > Pinopsida > Araucariales > Araucariaceae > Wollemia > Wollemia nobilis. The sequence continues at coordinate 4,238,475 of JAQPPZ010016858.1, read as the reverse complement.
CTACTCCGTTGGGGGCTTGTAGTCTCATTTTGGCCCATTTTGTATTGGTACCTTATTGTAGACCATTTTTTGTCATAGAAGCTCATTGTAACTATATTACTTATTTGATTCTCATCCCCATTTGTATCTTTAGGGGGAGAATGTTTCTTTGTCTCATAATTCCTTTTCCCAATATTGCATTAAGGGGGAGTGTTGGAATATGTAATGCAACATTGTTTAAATTATTCTTAAACTAAAATATAAAGTCTAAAGAATAATATTTGAATTAGAATATAACTCTATATTATGTAAAATATTCCCACCCAATTAATAAATAAATTAAGGGTGCTAGGAATATTTAATTTCTTAGGAAAAAATTATTTCCCTTTTCTAGCAAATATTAGAAAGTAACTAATCACTTTCTAATATTTGATAGATGCCACTTATCACATATCTCAAATATTAGATTGTGATAAAATTAGAAAGTAACTAAAGCACTTTCTAATATTTGATATATTTTGATAAGATTAGATTGTGATAAGATTTAGGGTTGTAGTAGAAAAACTTCTCTTTAAATATGGGTGTTTTCTACTACATATGATCATATCATATCATATCTTGTCATATTGACTTGTGTTGTAGTTTATGTTGATGCATATTGTTGCATAGCATTGAAACATTCTTGTATTGTTGAATCATTGAATAATATAGTAAGCTTCATAGTGGATGTTTCCCTTCTTCATTTGAAGTAGGGTTTTACCACTCAATATTTGTGTTGTGGGTTTACCTCTTTTATGTGTGATTGATATTGTGGAGCATTCTTTGATCTTTATTCCCACCCAATTAATAAATAAATCAAGGGTTCGAGGAATATTTAATTTCTTGGAAAAAAGTTATTTCTCTTTTCTAGCAAATATTAGAAAGTAACTAATCACTTTCTAATATTTGATAGATGCCACTTATCACATATCTCAAATATTAGATTGTGATAAAATTAGAAAGTAACTAAAGAAATTTATAATATTTGATAGATTATGATAATATTAGATTGTGATAAGATTTAGGGTTGTATTAGAAAAATTTCTCTTTAAATATGGGTGTTTTCTACTACATATTATCATGTTTTGTCATATTGACTTGTGTTGTAGTTTATGTTGATGCATATTGTTGCATAACATTGAAACATTCTTATACTGTTGAATCATTGAATAATATAGTGAGCTTCATAGTGGATGTTTCCCTTCTTCATTTGAAATAGGGTTTTACCACTCAATATTTGTGTTGTGGGTTTACCTCTTTTATGTGTGATTGATCTTGTGGAGCACTCGTCTCCACATCTCCTTGCCACAAGGAAAGACTAATTGGCATCTGTATGTGGCACCATTGCATGCATTTGATATCATTTTGGGAGTTGATTGGTTAAAGGTACATAAGGATTTTCTAAATTTTGAAGAGAGATGGGTGGAATTTTTGGATGAATCTAATCAAAGGGTTAGAATCAATTACAGATGAAGAGAAGTTAAACCACATTTATTGACTGCAATGCAAATTAAAAAGGTTATTAGGAAGAAGGGTATGATATTCATAGTTAAGTTGAATATGAAAGAAGATACTAAAGAGGAATCTGACCTCTTCCAGAAATACTCAGTGTTGGATGCATTCAAAGATGTATTTATTGAGGATATACCAGGATTACCTCCTTAGAGGAAATTTGATTTTTTAATATAATTGTTATTGGGTACTACACCAATTGCAAGGTCACCATATAGAATGACATCCATAGAGCTACAAGAACTCAAAATGCAACTTCAAGATTTATTGGAAAAAGGGTTGATCAAACCTAGTGTGTCTTCTTAGGGACCTCCTATACTATTTGTTAAAAAGAAAGATGGTACCTTATAAAATATGCATATACTATCAGATGCTTAATAAGGTTACTGTTAAGAATAGGTACTCCTTACCAAGAATTGATGATTTATTCGATCAATTGAAAGGAGCAACCATATTTTCTAAGATAGACTTAAGATCTAGTTATCATCAATTGAGAATAAGAGACGAAGACACTTCTAAAACAACTTTTAAAACAAGGTATGAGAAATTTTAATTTATTATTTTACCTTTTGGGCTAACCAACACCCTAGTCGCATTCATGAATCTCATTAATAACATATTTAGAGAACAACTGGATAAGTTTATACTCATATTTTTGGATGACATTTTGGTTTATTCCAATAGCAAGGAAGAGCATGATCAACATATGAGAATAGTGCTTGAGATTCTTAGAAAGAATCAATTATATGGAAAATTGACCAAGTGTGAGTTTTATACTCCACAAGTGTAGTATCTTAGACATATTGTCTTTTATGAAGGAATTGCAGTAGACCCCAAGAAATTTTAAGCAATTATTGATTGGCCAGCACCTACTAATGTAATAGAGGTGTGAAATTTTATGGAAATTGTAGGATATTATAGACGGTTCGTCAGATGGTTTTCAAGAATTGCTAAACCCATTACAAACCTACAAATAAAAGAGAAAAGCTTCAAATGAATAGTGAAGTAGGGAAAAATGGTACACAAAATGTAATATAAACAATGCAGGTATCTATGCCCTATCGCTAATGAGTGCCAAACTGAAGCATGCAAACAAATAGAAAGATAGCAAATAACAAGAAGTGAAGCAAAACAAGTATATCTCTTATTAATATAAATGATCCAAATATTATGGGTTACAATGCATCCCCTTGAGGGCTCAAAATGGGTGATACAAATTTTTACAACTCGGGTGCCCAAGGGACAAATATCTCAAATAAATTGGGTGCACATCCACTGTCTTTCCTCGTACCCACAATCGAAGTGGGCAGGCCAAAGTTGATGCCGCTTGCATATTTGATCTCTTATGTCTTAGTATACCTCCCAATGCTTTGTAATGACCTTATCCTACACACAAGGAAACCAGAATTGTCAAATAGCGAGTGTGTGTGATAAAAAGCATGCAATCCCCATAGGGGCAAAATGGCTAATAATGAGAAAATACATCAAAACAAATCCAAATGATAAAATATAAAATGGGTATGTATAATGGATATGTTTTGGGAAGATATCACTAGAAATAGCTCTGAAATCATAGCCGACAGGGTTTTGAAATTGAGGTGACCATTCGTAACCTACAAAACCCAAAGAAAGAAAATCCTAACCCTACGCATATCCAAAATGCATGAAAATTGGACATAATACATAAAATACTATTCTAAGAAAACCCATTTGATAATATTTTTGATATCAGTCACATTTTGGGTGTTCTCTCAAATGACCGTCGGATACCTACAAGAGACCCTACAAAACACTAAAAATGCAATATCTTGGCCAATATAGCTCAGAATGACATGAAATTTGAATTGTAGAATCATATGAACATGTAGAAAATATATAATTAAAAATATTTAGAAAATTGTTCATAGATCTCTATTTATCTTGGGGTGGAGCGAATAGGACTGTCATAGATTAGGGGGTGCCCTAGGGTGCAGCGCCCACGAAATCTCCCTAAATTTTGCCACCAATACCACTTGGAATGATGCAAAATCCTATAAAATATGTTGTATTAAAATTTGGTGATGGAATTCACTTAGTTGGTTTGGTTTTGTAACAGATTACGCCTCCTAACTCACTCGCAAACCTCCTTCTCTAGGAAGAGATTCTGAGGGAGCAATTGGTGCAAAAAGGGTGGAAGGAAATCTTGGCAGCACTCCATTGCTTTGTCCTCAAAAATATCCTCTCTTTTGGTGTGGAAAATATCTCCACTTTATAGCCTAAGGAGGCTTCAAGGGTCAAAAGGCATGCGAGGGCATGTGAGGCATGAGGTGCCACTTGGCCACCAGGGTGGCATGCATTGGAGGGAGAAGAGAATCTCCCAATTTGGCTTCCCTCATGGGCTAGAGCATTAATATGTTGTGTTCCCTACCCTCCTAGCCATTATGGACCAAAAATATAACCGTTGGTAGGCACCATTTATCCAGGTTTGACTTTTTTCTAGTCAAACCTGCTATTCGCTTCACCCTAGAGTGAATGCTGCTATTCACTTTGGGGTGCAATGAATAGGTTCTATATTCATCCCAGGGTGGCACGAATAGCAGTAGGGTGTCCAAAAGGTGCCAAAAGTGGCCTAGAACCTTTCAAACCCTTGCATTAAGTGGTTAGAACCATTGTATACCTCTTGAGGGCTGACCTAGGGGCCTTGGTGTGTCGCGAAGTCACTACTTATGGTAGCACAATCAGATTGACCAATTTTTAGTGTCTACAGATGACCCTTTTTGGGATGCATTGTGTGCAGCACAATGATTGAGAAAAAATAGATGACTAAAAATGTTCAATGATTAGGGTTACTCAATAACCTAACCAACTTTAGATGCCCCAATCTTGGAAAGAGCATGCATCCTTGAATCCTTACTTTTGATGAGCTAAGGAAATTGCTTTAGCTTAGGAATTTTTTGTCATGAAAAGGTGAGGCCTATGTTTCCATGATGCCATCAATACTGAGCACTTTAATTTGATACTTTGTGCTTGTTTACTTCCCCAAGCAGGAGCGTGATTGTTTTTGTCAAAGATTAGTTGGAAAAACGCAATTTGCATGTTGACTTGAGTATGACTACCCCCTCAAGTGATGAGTCAATGAGGGAATCACTCATGAGAAAAGCGATGATTTTATTGACCCAGATGACTGTTGTTAAGGTTACCTTCAGTTGTACTCATTAAAAATGGCACAATTTTGAAAGGATTTGAATGATGCTATGGGGGTTTCGTGGAAGCAAGAAGTTGAAAACTTCATTCTTGTGGGGCGGTCCAACCATAATGGCCTTCTTGGGGAGTAAATTAATAACTTATCCATGCATCCATGAAAAATTTGTATTCCATATTTACCCTGAATGAATTCCATCAGATGCGACTTGTTTTTGGTGGGTTTTGAGCCCTTTTCTTTGTGACTTCCTGGAGGAAGGAATGAAAAACCTCGCTCCTGTGGGGTGGTCAGACCATGGTGGCCTTCTTAGGGGTTGAATTTAGGTTCTTTCCAAGCATCCATGAGTGTTATTATTTGCCTCTTTATTATTACAAAAATTTGACCAAAATAGAGCTATTTGTGTGGGTCTTTGGACCCTTTTGGTGTCTTTTGAAGCCATTTTGACCTATGAACCCTGTATTCATCCTGGGGTGGAGAAAATACATTTTGTTTATTTAGGTGATGAGCTGGTATCACACACTAAAGCTCTTTAGGACCACATGGGATGCCTTGAATGAGGTTTATTGGGAGTGGCTTGATGCCCTAGGGCTCAAGCATGTTGCTCGACTAGAGCTTGTGATAGGTGATCGAGCTTATTTGACTGTGTTGATCAACTTATGGGACCCGCACACCAAAAACTTCCATATATCAATGGGAGAGATGATAGTGATTTTGGATGACATCTACCATACTTTGAGGATTCTGATAGAGGGGTGACCCATCCGATCATCGCACCATGACCTGAGGGATGTAGTGCTAAGGAGGTACTTTAGGGAGGACACAAATGTGGCAGAGTTGGACTACCATACTAGAGGTATACTGGTGGGATAATGGTATGAAGAGGGGGTATTAGGTGTGAGGCATGCATTACTGATGATCCTCATCTCCAATATGATCCTCCAAGACTCATCATGGATCATGTTCCCATGGAACCTTCTAGAGCTGATGTTTTCCCTGGTAGAGTGCTCCACGAAGGAGCCATTGGTGTGGTATGGGGGACTGCCATTTTGGTACAACTCTATGATGAGTTGTATGAGATCCACTATCAAAATTAGAAGGGCTTAGGGTGTAGTTTCTTGTTGCAGTATTGGTGATGGCAGCACATAGCTATGGGGCAACCACAGGGCTTTCCCTGGTCGACCTAGGTACAGCTAGTGGACCTAGAGATAGGATATGGCATCCTATGGCAAACAACATAAGAGAGAGTAGAGTCAATGGTTCATGGGTGATGTAGATAACTACGCCGATCTCTTCTCTCTCTTGGCACCCAGATAGGTGCATTGGTGATCGTACAAGGATTATCTGGTCTAGGTTGATGCTGGAGAACAGCTCCAGTGGGTGATGCGAGGGAGATGGCTGATCTCTCAACATGGGACCAAGTGGGAGTACTTACTATTTGCTTAAGTCATGCGATAATTTGGGCTATAATAGGGGTTACCTGGGGAGCCAATGGTGTACCAGTGCTACGAGGATAAGCGAATGCTATCCTGGCCTATGGTGGAGGAGGTGGGTGAGGATTCAGATCCTGTGGTCGATGTTCCAGATAGGAATGACATCAGGATGATAGGAGAGTATGATTCATGGTGGGTGATGCACCCGTGGCGAGGGATAGGGACCTTATGAGGTGAGGCAACTAGGGCAGCTAAGGAGGTGATGTCAGATGCACTAGGGGAGGACTAGCAAGAGGGTTATGAGCAGGGAGATCTCTTAGAATTGGGAGATCAAGGTGATGACATGGCGGTAGATGACCCTGGGGTACAGGCACCAGAGGGTGCATAGGGTGGCTAGTATGCAGAGTTGCAGGCTGAGTTGGCAAGGGTTAAATAGGAGAGATATCTCCTATGGGTACATACATAGGAGGTGGAGGGGCTGAGGGTAGAGGTGTTGTAGTTGTAGTCGGTGGTGGAGACCTACCAGGGGTGGGAGCAGCGGAGATAGGGATACATGGGTCTACTAGAGATAGAGGTGGTACACCTTGGAGGGCACCTACTAGATGATGGAGAGTCAAGAATATTGCATCGGTCTCGACGGAGTGAGACGGTGTAATCCTCTACTAGGTGGAGGGAGGATAGAGCTGGTGGCAATAGGCATGGGGGTCCCAACGGACTCATACCACTGGGGGTGGTGTGAGTCATAGCACCGATCCTACGTGATCACGGTGACATAGACTCATGGGACTATTTTTGGGTTTTTGGGTGGTGAGGTCTGAGGACCCACTTTATTGTAGCCTACGGGCATTTTGAAAACTATGATGTATATTTTTTTTGCCCCATATATATATGAGATTTTTGTTGTGATCATCATGTGTTTTCCCTTATTGCTTTTTTTGGATGAATGCAACGTGTGTAATGATTTATGATTATGTGTTAGATGCTTAGTATGTATGCATATGGATGCAATGAGATGGTGATAGATAGATATCATGTATGTATATGTAATTTTATTTTATTGGAATTACAACTATCTATATGCATTGATGCACAATGAGATGAAATATGTGAATGATTGATAAACATGGAGTTGTGGCTAATGATTTGACATACTATGTGAACACTATAGGCTGTACAAAATACATTAATGCTCTTTGTTGTTGCTTCTTATTATTTGTTTTGTAATGGAAATGTGAAACCATTATTGCGATGTAGTGAAATGGAGTAAATAAGATAATATGTGCGCAGAATGTAGGTGAGGTTTTTATGAGACTCAAAAACTCTAGATGATTTTATCAAAGGTTGTATACTAACTATGCAAGACTTTTTGACAAGGTATGAATATACTAGGATGACCAAGGTACTTCATATCCCTGTGTGTGCAAGTGAGTTCATTCTTGTGAGATGCATAAGGATACCGCCAGTGCCAAGCAGGCTCTCAACCAAACATGTATTGGGGATCACCCTATGAATTCCACCATCCTAGGTTTTGTACTTAGTAGGACTAGACCACTAGGCAATCTAGGTTACCAAAGCTAGCTCATCCACATGCAAACATTGGTCTACACACACGCCCAAAAGCTAATGTGGTAGACATATCATCATGCATAAGGATACCGCCATTGTCGGATAGGCTATCCACCAAACCCATAATGAGGATCACCTTATGGTTTTCCAAATGTTGAGAGTTCCAGGGATTCAAGTTTGACTCCCTTATTTTCTTTAATTTTATTGGGATACTTGCTCATATGTAGTGATGAAAATCACTATTTATTTTGTATTTTTTGTTTTCTTTGAGCAAGGGATTTGGGATTTGGGATTAGTGGTGAAAACCACTATTTATTTTGATTTTACTTTTTGCTTTTTGCTTTTTGAGGATTTTGATATGGAAATTTTGGGTATTTTGAATTTTGAATTTTGATTTTTTTTATTTTTTGAGGGATTGGGATTTGTGGGAGTTGGGATTTCTGATAGTGGTGAAAACCACTTTTTATTTTGGGGAATTGGGTAGGGAAGATGCTTGTCCTTTTGCCAACTCTCAGCATTCTTGAACCATTCGCACATGGGGATGAGCAGGATGACCTTTTCACTTAAAGTAACCTAGACCACTTCATGGATTTCATATTTCCTTGTTACAAAAATTGGATTTATTAATGTTTAACTATGTTTGGGATCTGATGTACACAAGGCATAATCTAAGTAAGAATCTACCTCCTAAAAATCAAGATAGCTTTCTACAAAACTTGAAGAGAAGCTAGAAATGGTTGAGTGACCAAAAACCCTAATGACATTCTATAACAAATGACTAAGTGAAGGGGTGGACACAAATGTGGAAAATGGAAAATGTGGGTGAAAATGGTAAGTGAAAATTTGAACTATGATTACTTTCACAACATTGATTTTGGGTGATAAGTGGTGTACCATCATGGTGCTAGACATGTATGAGCAACTCTAAAATGTAAAGTGCAAATTATGAGTATGCCTAAATGCAAGCGATGGTAGAATGCAATGGGATGCAATGCGATGCAATTTTATGTATTTTTGATATTTTGATGATGTTTTTGAAATGCAATGTGATGCGATGTTTTTGTATTTTTGATTGATATATATGTATGTACTTGCAATGTGATGCAATGTTTTTGTATTTTTGATATTTTGATGATTTTTTTGGATTTTGATTGGTATATATGTATGTACATGTGACCAACGGGCTTATTGGGGGCCATTGGGGCATTTTGGGGGACCAAAGGGCTTATGGATGCCTTTGGGGCTTTTTGGTTGACCTAGATGGTTCTAGACCATCTAGGGGCATTTAGGTTGACCTAGATGGTTCTAGATCATTTAGGGGCATTTAGGTTGACCAAGCGGGATGTAGGCACCCATGGAGCATTTTGGGGTGACCTAGATGGTTCTAGACCACCTAGGAGCATTTTAGGTTGACCAAGTGGGATATAGGCACCCTTGGAGCATTTTGGGGTGACCTAGATGATTCTAGACCGCCTAGGAGCATTTTAGGTTGACCAAGCGGGATGTAGGCACCCTTGGAGCATTTTGGGTTGGGCCATCCTATGCTAGGCATGGAATGGCCACAAATGAAGGATGTTCAAGGGTTCAAGATCCTCGACACCTTCAAGGGAGGCTAGGTGATACGTTCCGGGTCCTATATGACTGGTAATGACATAGGGACCTAACCAGTTTACCATGAACTTGTCCCTCAGATGGGGCGGAAAATTATAATTTTGTTGGTTCTCCTTTAGAATGAGGTCACCAAATTGAAAGTCTCTTAGGTGGACTTTCATATTATAGGCTCTTTTAAGTCACTCTTGATAAATGCGTAGGTGCTCGAGAGCATTAATACGATATTCATCAAGCAGCATAAGATGATCTAGGTGAGCCTGTCACGCAGTGTCATCATCGATGAAATCTTGCATGGATATGTATAGTGATGGTATTTTGAGCTCTAGAGGCACAACCGCATTGACACCATACACTAGTGAAAATGGAGTAGCCCTAGTGGGTGTCCGAATACTAGTGTGATAGGCCCATAGAGCAAGAGGTATTTGTGTATGCCAATCTATGTGACTCTCTCTAATAGTTTTCTTGAGAATGGCAATCAATTTTTTGTTAGAGGCCTCTGCTTGCCCATTTTCTTGTGAATAGTAGGGTGTCAAAAAATTGCGAAGGATATTATACTTTGTTGTCAAAGCATGCACATATTTATTTTTAAATGATGTCCCATTATCCAAAATTATCTTGGATGGAATATCAAAATGACAAATGATATTGTGCAATAGGAACTCCGCTATGCGGGGTCCCATCGTAGTGGTAAGGGTAATTGCTTCCACCCATTTAGTAAAATACTCAGTAGCCATGATGATAAACATGTGATGGCCCGAGGACATAGGGGAGATTTTCCCGATTAAATCCAACCCCCACTACGAAAATGACCATATCGATTGGATCGATTGCAAGGCCTGAGAAGGTACGTGTGTCAAATTGGTATGATGCTAACACTTCATGCACTTCCTCACATATGCATAGAAATCTCGCTCTAAAGTTGGCCAATAATAGCCCATGTGAAGAATGTGCTTGGCGATGGCCATGCCACTGAAATGACCATCGCATGTACCATCGTGTGCTTGGGCAATTGCCCAAGTCGACTCTTGATGCTCTAAGCAGTGAAGGAGGATCCCTTCATAGCTCCGATGATATAGAATATCTCCTAGAAAGACATATTTTTTCACCTTTCATCTGAATGTTCTTTTAGCGACGTGTGACAGTCCAGGAGGGAGGTTACCAAGCTTTAGGTATTCCCTGATTTGTGTTGACCAATCCTATTGTGAAGAAGCCTCAAGTGCATGAATGACCTATCCCTCTCGAAGTTCATCCCTAGAAAAATATAACTGGGAAAGAACTTGTAAGAATAGCGTTGTGCTACTATTGAAATGGGCTTGAGGGAACAAAGTCCCTCAATCGGCCTGCTTCAAGTGTTTGTGAATGTGCGAGAATCTCTCCTGATGAGGTTCAATTTGAATCAAGTGGACTTTTGGCATGACTTGATCATTCTCGCGCTCCACCATAGATTGCGAGAGCATTTTGACTTGGATGGTAGTCATCTGATCCATAGGGTCTTGCAAGATCAAGGACCCCAAAGAGGCCATCGTATCCACAAAATTATTAGATGATCGAGGGAGTGCCTCGATGTTATACCATTCAAATTTTACTAGGAATTTATCCACAAGGGCCTTGTAGGCTTGCAGGACTGGGCACTTACACTGGAAGATCCCCTTGACTTGGTTAACAATGAGCAAGGAGTCACTAAAAATATTGAGCTTTGTTATTTTCATGGTGATAGCCATTTGAAGGCCTATGAGCAGGGCCTCGTACTCGGCATTATTGTTGGTGCATAGGAAATCGAGTTTAAATGATATGGGTATGGGAGCCCCATGCGGTGTGAAAAACATGATTCCTGTGCCACCCCCTTGCTCACATTTAGAGCCATCAAAAAATAGGGTCATATCTGCCTGCACCTCAGGCTCCTCAAAATCTAGAGATTCTGATATTTGGAAGACCCCATCATCGGGAAGGTCCATGCTAAGAGGCTAATCATCCTGGAGAGGAGCCTCTGTGAGTTGATCGGTGATGACCTGACCCTTAATTGATTTTTGTCCAACAAACTCAAGGTCAAACTCCATCAACAACATGATCCATTTCGTCGTATGACTACTATGATAAGTGTGACTCATCATGTAGTGCAATGGATTCTCTTTAGATACAACATATGTGGTATTTCTAAGCATGTAATGTCATAGCTTCTTGGTGGCGAAAACCACCACTAGGCATAATTTCTCAACGTATGCGTACTTGATCTCATAACTGACCAGGGTGTGGCTGAGATAGTAAGTAGCCTATTCCTTATGAAATTCATTGTTTTGGGCTAACATGGCACCCAATGCAATCTTAGTGGCTGAGATGTATAAGCAAAATGACACTCCTAGCCTAGGTGGTGCCAACACTGGTGGTGAAGCCAGGTACTATTTTATTGCATAGAAGGCCTCCTGACACTCGTCATCCCAATGGAATGTGACCCCCTTGTGCAACAACTTGTTCATGGGGTGACACTTGTCCGACAATTGTGCTATGAAGTGCTTGATGGACATGATCTTGCCCTGCAAACTTTGGAGTTGCTTGATCATGGTTGGGGGAGGCATCTCGAGGATGGCCTTGAAATTATTAGGGTCCACTTTGATGCCTCACTTAGAGATAATAAATCCCAAGAGCTTTCTAGATGTGACATCGAAGACGCACTTCTTGGGGTTCAGTCTCACGTTATGTTCAATGAGGTGGTCTAATACTTTGCTCAAGACCTCAAGATGCTCATGGCATAATAATGATTTAGCCAGTAAGTCATCCATGTAATCTTCCAGAATTTTATGCATGTAGTCATGGAAGATGTATGTCATGGCACATTGGTAGGTGGCATTGGCATTTTTAAGGCTAAAAGGCATGACATTATAGCAAAATATCCCCCAGAGCATTGTGAACACCATTTTGAGTTGTTCTTCTAGGTTGATACAAATATGACTTTACCCAGAGAAACCATCCATAAGGGATAAAATTTTGTGGCCCGTTGTAGCATCTTCCAGGACATCGATGCTTGGCAAAGGGAAATCATCCTTAGGACTTGCTTTTTTAGGTCTCGAAAATCAGTGCAAACGTGAATCCTCCCATCTAGCTTCTTGATGGGGACCATGTTGGACAACCATGGCGGATAGTCTAAAGATATGACAAACTGGGCATCCAACAACTTCTACAGCTCATCTTTGACTATCAAAGCCACTGTTGGATGCATATTTCCAAGATTTTTCTTGATAGGCTTGGCATTCGAGTCAAGCATCAGATTGTTGGTGATTATATTTGGATCCAGTCTCAACATGTATTTATAGGACCATGCAAAATCCTCCTTCTCCCTCGTGAGAAGGGTTGTGTAATCGACCTGCTCTTTGGGGGATAGGCTTTCCCCCAACTTGATATACTATGGATTTTCTAGGTTTGAGCTGATATCTATGTCAATTTTAGGCTTGATTGACATATGTGACCCCTCCTCCAGTTGGTGGGGGATAGGGATCAAATAGATGTCATCTGCTAGATTTAGATCATCAATGGGAACCTCGAGTTCCTCCTCAGCGTGGAAGACATCATGAGCTAGCCTTGTAGAGAAGAAGAATAGTTGTAGCATCTCATCACAGGGCCAATACTCAGAAGGTGATAGGGGTGAATCTCCCATATCAAATTTAATTACCCCCAAGTCAAGGTGCAATGGCTTTGATAGGTTATTTAGATCTCGTAATGGCTCGAACAAATCTATGGAAACCATATTAATAGATGGATGATTTCTCCTAGGTGGATGGTGGTGACCATGGACCTCTAGATGTAGCACGACCTAAGGAGGTGGATGTGAAGGTGGTGGAATTACCAGTGGTGGTCGATGCAGCTATGGAGGAACTTACCCTTCATGAGGTAGAAGCTACCACCAAATGGGCTCTTGTAATGGGATAGGTACAAAAATTAATCATCATTCTCATCCCAAGGGATGATCTGCACGTATTCTCCATCAGAACTATTAGAGTCAATCGGTGCAACCCCATAGTCCAACTCATCATCTGAAATCCACTCATAAGGGGACCCTAGATCTTCTTCCTCACCATAATGGGTAAGAGTGCACAAACCTTCACCTATCTCGTAGGATTGGATACCATCTTGAGGAAGTTCATTGTCTCCCAAGGGCATAGGGAAATAGTCCCCCAGTGAGTAGACATGATTAGGGTTGGCAAAGAGATCTCGGGCCAACTCATATTAGTAATTGAGGTATAGGCACTCCATACCATAAGCAAGAATATCCAAATATAGGGGGCTATTATGTCCCAACCCTAACTTATCATATGGCATCTGGTACTGAGGTTGAAATGGAACCCACGTGCCTTGCTCATACAAGCCTAACCCAAAACCATACCAATTGCATAGGTCAAGATACTTCAAGGTGAAGTTAGGGTAGACAAGTAGTGGATGTCCTCTCTAAAGGACTCTTCATCCTCCTCCTGTTGTTGGTAGGGTTCGATGCCATAGTCAAGTCCCCCATAGACAAAATTCATTTCATTAGGGGGGATGCATAGGGGTATGATAGTGCCTATGGGAAGATGTGGTCGACCCATGTCGTGCATCGACTCTATGGTAGGGGTAGTTGTAACCTCCCTAACCATGTATTCTCCTAATCTGATGGAAGTTAATTGAACTGTCACTTGAGGTTGCAGATAGAAGAGTGATGAGAGTGAGATATGATCTAAATCATCTTCTACCACATGTGGTAGCTCTTCATCATCTGGGCTAGGTATCTCTTATGTGGATATGGTGGATATGGTCAATTGTACCTCATCAACGGGCTTCTTCCCTAGGTTCCTTAACAAAGGTTCTGTTGATAAGCAACACACCCCCACTGAAAAATGAGATTCCATCCTTAGAAAATTATGAACTTCCATTTTTGCAGCAGGGACCCTCTTGATCTTTTCAGGTTTTAAATCCAAATTTGCTTGCCTCCTTTTTAAAGTTGTGCTTTTTCTTGCATTCTAGCTGTGTTATCCAAGAATTCACTTTTTACATGCTAGAATCATTCATGCACAAGCAAAATCTTGCACCGGTACCGAGAAAATCCAGAAAACAGTTGCATAATTCACTGAAAAATCAAACTTTCCATTTTTGGTAGTGTCGCGATATCGCGACACTTCCATTTTCGGAAATGTCGCGATATCGCGACAGGTAAGTCAAAATGTGGCTAAGTGCCGAGAAGGTCGCGATTTCGCGACATGTCACGAAATCGCGACAGTTTTTGGGAGAGAGACGCAAGCTGTACGGAGGGCGCGATTTTGCGACATGTCGCGAAATCGCGACATGTCGCATTTTCGCGGCAGGAGAGAGAAAATGGGCTGCAGGATGAAAAATCGGCTAAGTCAGAAAAATGTTCCAAAATCGCGGTCAACGCATGCAGGTAAGGGAACTGTCGCGATATCGCGACGTGTTCTAGAATCGCGGCTGAAAATCAAGAAGCGTACGGAGGCCAGGAAGGGTCGCGATTTCGCGACATGTCGCGAAATCGCGACATGTCACGTTTTCGCGGCCGACGAGGGAGGAAGTTGCCGATGCTCTGGCAGGGCCGCGATTTCGCGACATGTCGCGAAATCGCGACATGTCGCAGAATCGCGGCAGGAGAGAGAAAGTCATAGTTGACCTGAAAGTGCATTCCGGCGGGAAACAAAAGGCTTCCTGGGGTAGCGACACGTGTCAAAGCATGAATGGGACAAACAGAAGCCGACATGCAAGCTTATTTTGCGGTTTTTAATCTGTTTTTAATGTTTTAAGCTTCTGATTTAATTAAAATGCTAATCTAATGCATCTTTTTGTCTTTCATGCAGGATTCCACCTGGCACTTGCGGGACAACCGGGAAAGACCATAAAGGCAAAGATAAAGTGCGGATTTAGTCAAGGACCGCCATGCTAGAGGAAAAGAAGCCAGTAAATGCATTTAATGGAGATTTATTGCAGAATTGATAGCATGGAGACCATTTCAACTCAGAGATGGATTTGCGGAGATCAAATTGATGGAGAAGTGGTGACTCATCCGGCTCACCAGCAGAATTAATGGAGGCATTTATTTGCAGCTGCGGATGAATGAAAATTGCATTTGATTTTATCTTCTCCATTTATGGCAGCTAATCGCACTGATTTGCAGAAGGGTTAAGTTCTATCCGGACTTTGATTTTTAAATGGATTTTTATTGTAAAACCCGGGTCCTAAGGTTTAAGTGCGATAAGATTTAGGGTTTGAGCAAGATATTTTGGAAAAGATCAGGGTCTGTCCTGAGTCTATAAATACAGATTCTAAATGTAATCACAGAGGCGGAGACTTAGAAATAAAGGCTTATAAGCAATTTCTTGCAAATTTTGTGAAATCCTTTGTTTCTGGACTTGGAGTTGATGTGCTTTAGCTTTTCTGTGATAGCATGGCCAGGAGCCTAATCTTTTGCAGAGTGTGATAAGTGTATTTTCTTTTGTTATCCGTTCCATTTAAAGTTTGTTAGATATATGCTGTAAATCTGCCATTGTCAAGATTAAATATCTTGTTAGGCTTCAATTGTTCTATTGTCTGCTAGGGGAAATTACAGATTTGAGGTTAAGTTTGTTCTAATTGCTCTGTCTTCACTGTGCGAGCTAGGTCGCCGGTGAAAGATACCGGCTTTAACCAGCTGCCCTTGGATTTATGATTTTTCGCTAGATCTGTTTCACTCTGCCTTGTGCTCTTAGTTGAAAGTGATCTTAGACTGACTGGACACTTTCTTCTGGGATTTGTTCTGTTGTGAAGCTGATAGCATAGATAAGATTGACATTTTGGGTTTACAATTGATGTTTGATAAACTTCTCTTTTCTGCCTTACCCTACCCTCTCTTTGCTTACCGTTAATGATCCATTTTTATTTTCTGTATTTGCCTTTTATTTAAATCTGTCGACCCATGAGAGCTAGATCAAGAATTCAAGTTAAATCTGATTGTCAACAACTTTTGCAACTATTGAACAAGTTCAGGAACCCCCTGTAAGGTAACAGAGCAGTCCATATTGAAATCTATTCCAGAAGTGGAAAAGAGTGAATTGCCATTCGACCCAACTCTGTAACTCGCACCTTGGATAACCAGCTAGATCCTAAAGATGAGTGGGATCAGTCCCGTGGGTGTCTCCGGAGCTTTCCTTGCCTTCATCCTTTTTCCCGGGGTGTGCATGAAAGCCGGACCAACAGGTTCCACCAACCCAATGGGCATCGAAGGGGGTGTCGATGATGAGGAAGGTATGTCATGCGATGATGAAGGGGTCAAACCTTGGTTGGATTTATTATATTGGAAATCTAGATGTGTCGATGGTAAGGTTGACTCGGGGATCTATTGCACCATGTTACAGTACTTGTAGGGCTCTAGGTCTGTAAGGATGACATGAACTTGCCCTTCATGAGTGTACTTGAGGCACTGGTGAGAAATTAAAGGGATACACTTCATGTCCCTAATCCATGGTTTGGCTAACAAGATATTGTACGCAATATCATCCTCTAGTATGTGGCATAGTATCGAGATGGTTTTCTCTCCTACCTGAATAGGTAGGAAAATCGTACCAATTATCGAGCATATGGCATCATTAAATGCTTGAAGAGTGTATGTAGATGGGAAAATATGGGATACCAGGAGCTTCAAGTGCTTGATAGTTATTGTAGTTATGATATTTCTAGATTACCCTGTATCTATCAACACTCTCTTGTATGGTGTCCCATTTACGCATGCAACGATGTGTAGGGGAGGGTCCACTATATCATGTAAAACTAGTTTAAGCTCATCTTCTCAGAAGGATATCACCAGTTTAATGCACTGTCTGACATGCCCCACAAAATTATTGAAGGGTTTAAACTCCTGGGGCTGATGCTTTATGGCCTTAAGGATCTCCATCAAAGCCTCTTTATGAGGTTGTGATTGCTAAATCAACTCATAAATGGAGAGTTAGGTAGACATTGTTCTCAAGATCTATGTGATCTTAATATTGAGGGTGGCAACAGGTCTAGGTGGAAGGCTCAGTTGAGGAGGCAGTGGTTGTTGTGATGTTGAAGGGACATTGCTTTGAGCTACAGGTGGTGCGGTTGGACTTGGCTACCGCATGTTCCTCGTGATAATGCTGATGATGCTGACATACCTCTACTAAGGAGGGGCATGGTGAACCTCATTCACCTAGGGCACTGTATTTGCCTGCTCCACATGGGTAGGTAAGGGATATTTAAATATCTCCATATGCTGGTTGTTTGGCGTGATAGGGTTGTCTACCTGAAGGTCCTTCCTATCGATCATGTCTTGTACCATGTTTTTAAACTTGTAGCACATGTTTATATCATGCCTATTTTGACTATGAAATTTGCAATATAGGTATTCTCTGTACCCTTTGGGTCCAGGTGCATTCGGATTGATAGGATGAATCTCAAGAAGATTTATTGAATTTACCGCTAAGAGGCTCTCAAACAACAAGTCCATAGACTCTGCAAGGGGTGTAAATTGTCGCTTGGGATGACATTATTGATTCTGCCCTTGACTATTCTAATTGTCCTTAGTATAGTCCCGATGTGTGGCCTAATAATTAGGCTTTTGAGGTAGTGCATCTTGCACTGGCCCCGGGACACTAAGGGCAACTTGATTCACTGCTACCAATTTGGACTATGTCGAGGTGCTCTTGGCATTCTTGTTCCACTCCTCCTTGCGATGCTTCACAATCTCCCCCTCTTGAATTTTGATTTCTTCGATGGTCCTAGCTTGTGCCAGGGCATCCTCAAGAGTGGGGTATTTTTGTAGCTGCAATAACAAGGATATGGGCTTAAGGCAACTCTTGGAAAAAATTTGAGTCATCTATGACATGGGGAGCAAATAAGGCAGCTTGGTGAGCAAGGCCCGCCATCTATTGCCATAATTTATTATTGACTCATCATCATATTGCTTCAACCCAGCAACGTCATCCAATGCCACCTTCCTCTTGGTATTGAAGGTGAAGCATTCTAGGAATGCGTCTACAAGTTGATCCAAAGTACATATGCTATGCTTAGGGAGCTGGTAAAACCACTCTAAGGCAGGGCTTGAAAGGGTAGTAACAAATTTTTGCAAAAGTAAATCATCATCATCATGAATGCTGAAAAACTGACCCAAAAATCTGGTGACATGCTCCTGTGCATCCTTTTATCCCTTAAACATAGCCAACTGTGGTAACTTATAGTGCTCTAGATAGGGATGTGTAGGTACTAAAGTATGGATTGGCTAACTACGCAGTTGGTGCATAGTGGGCTTTTGAGACCCAGACCTAGAGGTCTTGTTCTCTTCCAACTCTAGGTGCTCTAGCAGCTCTTTATATGGATCTGATGAATTGATCTCCTCATTCTTTCTCACATCCCGAGGTGGAGGTCTAGGATCCTCCAACCTAAGTTAGGGTGTTGGCTTGCCACTCCTTGCCTTGATAAGGCATCTTCAAATACTATACTTTTAGCTCATGCTCACTTTAGTCTTTGTAAGGCATCTCTCAAGTCGATCTATAAATAGGGGTGCCCACCCACTATGGGCAC
This sequence comes from Wollemia nobilis, assembly GCA_028583015.1. NCBI lineage: Eukaryota > Viridiplantae > Streptophyta > Pinopsida > Araucariales > Araucariaceae > Wollemia > Wollemia nobilis. Next base: position 4,219,614 of record JAQPPZ010016858.1, on the reverse strand, counting down.
TCTACATCTGGCCTATGAGGTAAGTCTCGCTCCGACCTAGGAGGCCGTGGAGGCAACATCAGATAAGGTCTAGGAGACCTTTCTCAAACAAGCATAGGTTACCTCGAAGGTACTTCCTACCTATGGTTCTTAGGGGTAGGTATCCTCTCCTGTAGAGTCTGCTGGAATAGATCATTAGTCTGTCGCTCAATCCTCTCTTTCTTAAGATGATGCAAGTGGTCTAGTTGCTATTTATCATGTCGAAGATGCTTGAACTGAGCTTGGAATTCTACATATTTTGCAATTACTTGCCTGATTTGTTCCATTCTATAGGGCCTAGGAGGTCTAGGAGCCTCACCTTAGGGTTGACCTCGTTCGAGATAGTCTGTGATATCTATGGGGTGCTTGCCTCTTTCAAGGTTCACCACATTAACTTGAGGTTCGGGTTGGAATATGTGATAATTATACTCAGCTGGCATAGAGGCACATTGGACATGTATGAAATACTACTCCTAAAGAAAATCTGGGACCTCCTTGTGCCTTCCATCATGGATGAGGAAAGTTAGGGTGGAATTGGCTGCATGAGCTGATGTATCCTCTCAAGGCAATGTAGAGGTAAAGTTGTATCGACTTGTTATGGATAGTGTGTGAAGTCATGCTCATGCCTATGAATAGGCATGTTAGCCCTAATGGGTACATGGATGTGTGGAACCACTATGTCTATTAGTGCCTCAGCACATTGTTGACTTTTATCCAATAAGGCTTGTGATGTGTCTACATATCGGGAACACTCTCCCAAGTAATGATCATTATCCCTCAGGGTGTCGTGCGAAGGGTCCCTTCAAAGATGAGGCTCATGCCCTACTATATTGGGACTAGGTGGAGTAGAAGCTCACCAAGGAGGTATGACCAAGTACCTAGGGCTATAGTGGAGATGATTCATGTCTCTTAATCCACTCTCCATAGCTTTCACCTGTGTTTGGGCTTGGTTGTGGGTGCGCACCATGGTGCTCCTCTATCAATACCCCAACAAATTTTTAATAAAACAACAAACAAGAAATGCAACACTTAATAAGATAGATTATTATCTTGTTTAAGTTTTAGGTGTGTCTCCCTAAACTATTTTGTGTGTTTCATATGTGTTGTTTGTAAAGAATGGTCTTGTATCGCGTGTTTGAAAACTTGTTGGATGATATTCTTGTGTTTAATTGGTTTTCACCTGTATACTCATAGCTCGATAACCTAGTGATGAAATCTAGGTCACGTAATCCCACCTATAATGTGTGGTAATGAAGTCCACACATGACCAAGGAGCATGAGTCCTACCAGTTCCTAACCTTGTTCACCCGCAGTCTGCTATATACCTCTCCAAGGAGAGATACATGCTATAACCCATGGGCTATGACGGATCTTGGAACCGATATTGGAAAATAACAAGGTACATGGTATTTGAGATGACAGATGGAGATGAAAGCCACCTCATCAAACTCTACTAGTGGATGGTGATAAAGTCCACCTCACTAGCGTTTACATGTGTCGTGGTGTATGTGGTTCTTTTTAACTTTTAAAGAAAGTAAGAAAAGAAGAATCCAATTAATATTCACTAAATGCATTCATGAAGTGCATTTTACTTTAAGAAAGGTTAATATATAAAAATAAACTCACAAATGTATCTGGAAATTCAAATCCCTAGATGTTAGCCTACCCATTGGGTAGGCTACAAACACACAAACCATAGAGAAGCATTCCTACTCTTAATTTATTTTGATTTTTCTGATTTTTATGTGTTTTTGTTATTTTTCATCTAAGAAAAGGAAGCTAATTTTTACCTTTCTAAGAAAACAAAAATGCGAGAAAAACCAAATAACACTAAAAATAAATAGTTTTTGTAACTGCAAAATAGAGATGACAAATTCAGGGACCTACCTTATCACTGCCAAAACTTGTTATTTCTAAAATTCTGCTCCAAAAGATCTTTGTTTTCTATTCACTCTAGGGTGATGAATAGTAGGTCTTTATTCACTCTTATGAGGTGAATTCACATTCGCCCTAGGGAGGCATGAATAGCGAACCAGTGTTTGCTTTAGGGCAAAACGAATAGAACTTGCAACATGAAAATATGGAAATGAGATCCAAAATTCACCTAAAGCAAAAGGGACTACATCCCACCATGATCACCACTGAAGTAGGGAAAAATGGTGCAGCAAACTAAATATAAAAAATGCAGGTATCTATGCCCTATCTCTAATGAGCGCCAAACAAAAACAACAAATGGAAAGATAGCGAATAACAAGAAGTGAAGCAAAAAAAGTATATCTCTTATTAATTGAAACAATCCAAAGATTATGGGTTATAATGCGTACCCTTGAGGGCTCAAAATGGGTGATACAAATGTTTACAACTAGGGTGCCCAAGGGACAAATCTCTCAAAGAAATCTGGTGCACATCCACTGTCTTTCCTCGTACCCACAATCGAAGTGGGCGGGCCAAAGTTATCACCACTTGCATATTTTATATTTGATGTCTTAGGATGCCTCCCAATGCACTATAATTACCTACTCCTACACACAAGGAAACCATAATCATCAAATAGCGAGTGCGTGTGATAAAAAGCATGCAATCCCCACAGGGGTAAAATGGCTATTAGTGATAAAACACATCAGAACAACTCCAAATGATAAAATAAAAAATGGGTATGTATAAACGATGGTTTTGGAAATATGTCACTAGAAATCACTCTGAAATCATAGCAGACAGGGTTTTGAAATTAAGGTGACCGTTTGCAACCTACAAAACCCAAAGTAAGCAAATCCTGACCCTACATATATCCAAAACATATTAAAATTGGATAGAATATATAAAATGCTATTATAAGAATACCCATTTGATCATATTTTAAATATCAATCACATTTTAGATTTTTTTATCAAATGACCGTCGGATACCTGCAAGAGACCCTACAAAACACTAAAAATGCAATATCTCGGCTAATATAACTCATAATGACATGAAATTTGAACTATAGCATCATATGAACATGTAGAAAATAAATAATTAAAAACATTCAAAAAAGTATGCACATATCTATATTCATCCCTAGGTGGAGCGCATAGGACTGTCACAAATTAAGGGTGCCTCGGGGTGCGGTGCCCACGAAATATCCCTAACTTTTTCCACCAATCCTACTTATAATGATGCAAAATCCTATAAAATTTGTTTTCATAAAATTTTGTGATGGAATTCACTCATTTGGCTCGATTTTGTAACATATTATGCCTCCTAACTCACTTGCAAACCTCCTTCGCCAGGAAGATATTCAGAGGGAGCAATTGGCACAAATAGGGTGGAAGGAAATCTTGGCAGCACTTCATTGCTTTTTCCTAAAAAATATCCTCTCTTTTTGTGTGGAAAATGTCTCCAATTTATAGCCTATGGAGGATTCAAGGGTCAAAAGGCATGCGAAGGCATGCGAGGCATGAAGTGCCACTTGGCCACCAGGGTGGCATGCATTGGAGGGAGAAGATAATATCCCAATTTGGCTTCCCTCATGGGCTAGAGCATTAAGATGTTGCGTGCCCTGCCCTCCTAGCCATTATAGACCAAAAATATAACCGCTGGCAAGTGCCATTTATCTAGGTTTGACTTTTTACCAGTCAAACCTGCTATTCACTTCACCCTAGAGCGAATGCTGCTATTCGCTTCGAGGTGTAACGAATAGGTTATTTATTCATTCCAAGGTGGCATGAATAATAGCAGGGTATCCAAAATGTGCCAAAATTTGCCAAGAACCTTTCAAAACCTTGCATTAAGTGGTTATAACCACTGTATACCTCCAGAGGGCTGCCCTAGGGGCCTTGGTGTGTCGCGAAGTCACTACTTATGGTAGCACAATTGGATTAACCAATTTTCAGTGTCTACAAATAGAGAAATTTGAAGAAGCATTTTAGATTTTGAAAGAGAGATTGACAATTGCAATCGATCCTACAATTTCCTGATCTTAATAAGCATATTATAGTCTATACAGATGCATCAATTTAAGGGTTAGGTATTATTTTGACCCAATATAGTGCGGTTATTGCTTATAAGTCCAAGAAAATTAAGAGATACAAGATCAATTATGCCACTCATGATTTAGAATTAGTAGCGATAGTGCACACTCTAAAAATTTGGTGATATTATTTGCTGGTAAAACCATTTGAGTTAAAGATAGACCACTAGAGTGTGAAGTATATTTTTACCCAACCCTTATTGAATTCCAGGCAATGACGTTGGATAGAATTCTTAGCGGAGTACAATTTAAGCATTGAGTATATTAAGGGTAAAGAGAATAAGGTGATTTATGCTTTAAGTAGGAGAGGACATATTACCACAATGGAAAAATGTCAATATGATATGTTAGATAAAATTAAAATATGGCAAGAAAAAGATGAATTTTGTCAATCTTGTATTGGTCAGGTTGGACATAAAATGGACAAGGATGCAGAATATGTTTTTAGATATGATCTACTATATTTCAAGAATAGGTTGGTAGTACCTAATTTAGGAGGATTGAGGGAAACAATCCTTAGGGAGGCACACAATACTCCCTATTTTGTGCATCCAGGAGGAGAAAAAATGTGTGAGAATATAAAGAAAGATTATTTCTAGCCAGGAATGAAGAAAGATATTACCAATTATGTGGTCAAATACTTGGAGTGCCAAAAAGTCAAAGAAAAACACCTGCATCCAGCTGGAAAGCTATACCCACATGAGATACCCACACAAAATTGGCAAGTAGTATCAATGGATTTTATTGTGGGATTGCCTAGAACAAGATTTAGGCATGATGAAATTTTAGCAATTATGGATAAATTAACTAAAGTCACACATTTTATACCAGGAAATGATCAAGATGGTGCAACTATCATAGCAAGTAAGTTTTCTAGGGAAGTGGTAAGGCTGCATGGTTTTCTAGAAATTATAATATTTGATAGAGATTCATGTTTTACTTTTGAATTTTGGCAAGTACTATTGGTAATTTGAGTTATTTTATGTTGTCATTGATGTCACATGGATCACATTGAGTTTTGGTGGCAAAAGCACTTCATAAATAATCATTTATGATATTTTGGAGAGCATGGATATTTACAGGGTTTTGTGGCATAAGAGGCATAGAATATTTAATTTTTTAAATATTATATTAATGGTTTTTATTAAAACCAATGGTAAAGGTTTTTATTAAAACCAATGGCAAGGGTTTTTTATTAAAATCGACGGAAGGGTTTTTTATTAAAACCAACGGAAAGGGTTTTCATTAAAACCGTTGGAAAGGGTTTTTCATTAAAACCACTATGCTAAGTCTTCTCCAAATTATGATGGATGAAAAGGTTTTCCAATAAAACCTAGGTGCAAAAAGTTTCATGACGAAAAAAAAATAATGAAGGAGATATCCCAATTCAAATTTAAAAGGTGAATTATTAATTTTTTTATTTAATAATTCTAAGGTCTAAGGTTGTATTATATTATCCATCAATGTGCAAAGGTTGGGGGGATAAATAAATATTCACTGGCGTCATTCGAAGGCATGGAGGTGCATATAAATAAAAGGTTAAAACCTTTGTTTAAAAAAATACTAGACATAGCGCATGAGAGAGAGTCGTCGAAAGGGGAGCAACAAAGAAAGAAGGATAAATAAATTTCAATTTGAGAGTAAGGTCAAGTAAACAACATGGTAAATTGATGTCACACAGGATCCTATAGCGCAGTTGGTAGTGCACGAACTTTGCACAAGGCAGGTTCGCTATTCGAAACTTGCCAAGGAAAAAGTGTTTTGCTAAGGAAGGCAACTTAAGTTTTTCAGATTTGAGCGCAGGTGAAGTTGGGTGTTTGGGATTAAATCCCAACATGGGCTAATGCCCATGTGGTAAGCACTTCACAGTGCTAAGTGAGAGGAATGAAGTTCGACTCCCGTGAAGGTGTGAAGGTGCATTAATTTTGGGAAGGCATTTTGGCAAAGATGATTTCAAAGGTTATGAAGGTAGTGAATTTCATATAAAGGTATTTATCTCTAGCGCATGGTAATATTTGTTAATACCAATTTTTTGGTGCATTAAAATTATTTCTGTGATAACTAGGGAGTCATAAGGAGTTTAGGGAAATAAATACTTGTTGTATGTGTTAATGTGCTTAGGGAGTTATAAGGTGTAGAATTAAATATTTGTTATTGTTGTGTGTTATTAGGGAGATATAAGGTGTGAAAATAAATATTTGTGATTGTTGTATGTAGAGTTATAAGGTATGGAATTAAAAATAAAATAATAGGTGCTTTTTGTATGTGTTAATGAAATTAGGGAGTCATAAGGTTGAAAAGTGTTGAACTTGTTATATGTCCTAGTGCATGATTTAATTATGAAATTAAACTAGGAACTTGAGACCTAGTTAATTGCTACCTTGAGTTAGAAGACATACACATGAGTTAGGGTTTGAAGTTGAAGACAAATTACTTGATTATGTGCCTTGGCTATTGAGAGAAAGTGGATGGATTAGAAAATAAATTTTATGGATAAAATTGATGCTTGAGTTCCATGATTGCTTTAGTGGAGTTCATTGAGAGTATTGTCATCGTTGAGGAGTTTTTTCTATTACTTTTAGGAGATTATTGTTGGTTACTTGTTAAGTCCATTGCCACTATTTGACACCATTTAGGAGATCATTTGCTAGTCACTTGTGGATACATTTTTATTTCATTTTAGGAGATCATTGTTGGCTATTTGAGAGATCTTTGCTTGAGGGAGTTGTGCTCTTTTCTTGAGAGCTTATTGACTGATGGGGAGCCAAACTTGCTCAAAACCCAATTCTCGATTCTCATTCAACACTTTGGAAAAATTTACAATAATGGCAGCAATCTGCCAAATAAACTCCTTTATTTCGAAAGATAGTTTATTTTTATTTTTATATTACAACATTTCCAAATCTGGAAGAAAACATCCCAAATAGGTCTAGAATGGCCCTCTTGCCTTCACGTCTGCAACACTGTCTCAGTAGTTTTTCGACCCCTTGTGCATACCTTTGCTTCTCCTTTTAAAAATATCTGGCATGACTCTCCATTTCCCTTTTTTGGCCCTTCGTTTCATTTCCCATGCCTCTTCGTTGTCTTGGATTTCGAAACATTTTTTCTTTCCAACTCTTGATCTTCGTCTGCTTTCATTGCACCTTGGTGCCACGTGCTTGTCCAGTGCTGCCACTGTCGACTCTATCCGCCTATCAACCAATGATGACATTCAGTATACCCACTGCTTGATAATTTCCTCTGTAACGGCCCCTGTAACCGCCTACCCTTTTTTTCTTTTGGTCACAAAAATGCGACATGTCGCGATATCGTGACACTTTTTCTTTCTCTCTTTCTCCTTGCTTTGGCCTACAAAAATACATGTCGTGATATCGTGACACTTTTTCCCTCTTGATCTTTATCTTCTCTTTAGGTCTAGAATGGCCCTCTTGCCTTCACATCTACAACATTGTCTCAACAGTTTTTCGACCCCTTGTGCATACCTTTGATTCTCCTTTTAAAAATCTCTAGCGTGACTCTCTGTTTCCCTTTTTTGGTCCTTCATTTCATTTCCTGTGCCTCTTCGTTGTCTTGGATTTCAAAACATTTTTTCTTTCTGACTCTTGATCTTCGTCTGCTTTCATTGCACCTTGGTGCCACGTGCTCGTCCAGTGCTACCACTGTCGAATCTGTCCGCCTGTCAACCAATGATGACGTTCGGTATACCCACTGCTTGATAATTTCCTCTGTAACGGCCCTTGTAATCGCCTACCATTTTTTTATTTTGGTCATGAAAATGCGACATGTCACGATATCGCAACACTTTTTCTTTCTCTCTTTCTCCTTGCTTTAGCCCATGAAAATACATGTCGTGATATCGTGACACTTTTTCCCTCTTGCTCTTTCTCTTATCTTTAGGTCCAGAATGGCCCTCTTGCCTTCACGTCTGCAACACTGTCTCAGCAATTTTTTGACCCCTTGTGCATAACTTTGCTTCTCCTTTTAAAAATCTCTGGCGTGACTCTTCGTTTCCCTTTTCTGGCCCTTCATTTCATTTCCTATGCCTCTTCGTTGTCTTGGATTTTGAAATGTTTTTTCTTTCCGACTCTTGATCTTCGTCTGCTTTCATTGCACCTTGGTGCCACGTGCTCGTCCAGTGCTACCACTGTTGACTCTGTCCGCTTGTCAACCAATGATGACATTCGGTATACCCACCGCTTGATAATTTCCTCTATAACGACCCCTGTAACCGCCTACCCTTTTTTTTCTTTTGGTCGCAAAAATGCAACATGTCGCGATATCGCGACACTTTTTCTTTCTCTCTCTTTCTCCTTGCTTTGGCCCACGAAAATACAACATGTCGCGATATCGTGACACTTTTTCCCTCTTGCTCTTTCTCTTCTCTTTCTCGTGAAAATGTGACATGTCGCGATATCACGACACTTTTTCTCTCCTGCGTCTTCTCTCCTCTTTTGGTCTCAAAAATGCGACATGTCGCGATATCACGACACTTTTTCTCTCCTGCACATCCTCTCGCCTTTTGGTCGCAAAAATGAGACATGTCGCAATATCGTGACACTTTTTCTCTCCTGCGCCTCTCTCACTTTTTGGTCGCAAAAATGTGACATGTCGCGATATCGTGACACTTTTCTCTCTTGTGCCTTCTCTCGCCTTTTGGTCATGAAAATGTGACATGTCGTGATATCACGACACTTTTTACCCTTTGCGCATTTTCTCGTCCTTTGGTCGTGAAAATGCCACATGTCATGATATCGCTACACTTTTTCCCCCTTGCGCATTTTCTCGTCCTTTGAACGCGAAAATGCGACATGTCACGATTGCGCCTTTTCTCGTCCTTTGATCGTGAAAATGCGACATGTCACGATATCGCGACACTTTTCTATCTTGTGCCTTCTCTCATATTTTAGTCGCAATAATGCGACATGTCATGATATCACGACACTTTTCCTCTCTTGAGCCTTCTCTCGAATTTTGGTCATGATAATGCGACATGTCGCGATATCGCGACACTTTTTCTCTCTTGAGCCTTCTCTCGGCTTTTGGTCATGATAATGCGACATGTCACGATATCGTGACACTTTTTCTTCTTTGCCGACATGTCGCGATATCGCGACACTTTTTCCTCTTTACGGTATTTTGCTTTCCGTTGGATGCTCCTGCATCATTGACATTGCATGAGGAAGATATTATTGAGAACCTATTGCTATCACTTGTGGAGATTGTCCTTGGTTGGTTGAAGTCCTCATTGTTATTGCTTGGAGAGGTTTCCATTTGAGAGTACCTTGTTGAGCATTGTTGTCATCCATTTGAGAGTACCTTGTTGAGCATTGTTGTCATCCATTTGAGAGTACATTGTTGAGCATTGTTGTCATCCATTTGAGAGTACATTGTTGAGCATTGTTGTCATCCATTTGAGAGATCATTTGTCATACATTGTTGAGATCATTGTGGATCATTTTTGTCATCCATTTGAGATATCATTTGTCATACATTTTTGAGATCATTGTGGATCATTGTTGTCATCCATTGAAGAGTACATTGTCATTCATTGTTGAGCACATTTTTGAGTATTGTCATCATTCATTTGTTATCCATTGTTGAGTTCATCATTGAGCCTTGCCTTCGTTGATTTGTGGTTGAGATTTGAGTGCTACTTGAGAGTCATTGGTTGAGCCTTTGGGAAGGCTTTTGGGATAGAATTTTTGGACATATTTGAGACAACTTTTGTGCATGATTGGTTGAGCCTTTGGAAAGGCTTTTGGGATAGAATTTCTGGACACATTTGAGATAACTTTTATGCATGATTGGTTGAGCCTTTGGGAAGGCTTTTGGGATAGAATTTCTGGACATATTTGAGACAAATTTTGTGCATGATTTTTTGAGCCTTTTGTGAAGGCTTTGAGGACATATTTGGGATAGCATTTGATCAAGATTGTTTGAGCCTTGTGAGAAGGCATTGAGGCATATTCATGAGTAGTAAAAGAGACATGACGAAAATAGAAAACACATTAACACCAGTTGCCTAGCTGAGTAGATTAGTGGATAGCCTAGCTAAGCAGATTAGTGGATAGCCTAGTTGAGTAGATCAATGGATAGCCTAGCTGAGTAGATCAGTAGATAGCCTAGCTGAGCATATCAGTGGAGAGCCTAGCTAATAATATCAGTGGATATCCTAGCTAATAATATCAGTGGATAGCCTAGATGAGCAGATCAATGGATAGCCTAGCTGAGTAGATTAGTGGATAGCCTAGCTGAGCAGATCAGTGAAGAGCCTATTTGAGTAGATCAATGGATAGCCTAGTTGAGTAGATCAGTGGATATCTTAGCTGAGTAGATCAGTGGAGATCCTAGCTGAGCAGATCAATGAAGCTCACCTAAGAAGATCAGGATATCCTAGCTTTGAGCAGATCAAAGTAATAATTTATATTGGGATAAGGATCCTATTTCTTTGTGAAATATTATAAGGAGATTATCTTGTGGACTACCCCACATTGGGGGAACCACGTTAAATCTTGTGTCTCAATTATGTGTGGTGATTTGTGCACTTGCTTAATATTGATATCTATGTTGCACATTGTTATATTTGGTTATTGCAATTGAGGACACTAATTGATATTGGTTTGAAAAGAAAGTAAAAATTGGGTACTATACTGTTCACCCCCCTCTTAGTATAATCTTGTGTTCTTCAAGTACTGCATCAAGAATTAAGGACCAAAATGAATATCAATACTACTTATCACCCAAATATAGATGGATAGACTGAGAGGGTAAATCAAGTGTTTGAGGATATATTGATATTGTACTACATGGATCAACACGCAAAGCAGAAAGACTACTTATACGTAGTGGAATTTGCATATAATAATAGTTACCATGCATCATTGGGTATGGCACCCTTTGAAGCCATGTATGGGAGATGGTGTAGAATTCCCTTATCTTGGGATAATCTATAAGATCGGGTAGTGATCAAACCAAAAATGGTAAAATAAATGGAAGAGCAATTAAAGAGAATTCAACAAAAACTAAAAGAGGTCACTGATTGCTAAAAGAGTGATGTGGACCTCAAAAGAACATCGAGATAATATCCTATGGGAGATAGATTATTATTGAGGGTGAAGCAAACTAAAAGTTCAATAAAATATTCTAATATTGACTCCACTTGGGTCCATTTGAGATTAAAGCTAAGATAAGCCCTGTTGCGTACATACTAGCTCTACCGCCCAACTTATCCAAAATTTATAATGTCTTTCATGTGTCCCTCTTTAGAAAATACATTTATGATCCTACTCATGTTTTGGATGTTTCCAACTTGTAGATAACTAATCCATTAAATATTGATGTTTGACTTGTTCACCTACTTGGTTTTCGAACCAAGTATCTAAGAAAATAAAACATAGAACAATGTCGGGTCCAATGGGACCACTACTCAGACAAAAATGCTATGTGGGAAGATGTCCACCCAACTTATCCAAAATTTATAATGTCTTTCATGTGTCCCTCTTTAGAAAATACATTTATGATCCTACTCATTTTTTGGATGTTTCCAACTTGTAGATAACTAATCCATTAAATATTGATGTTTGACTTGTTCACCTACTTGGTTTTCGAACCAAGTATCTAAGAAAATAAAACATAGAACAATGTCGGGTCCAATGGGACCACTACTCAGACAAAAATGCTATGTGGGAAGATGTCCGCCCAACTTATCCAAAATTTATAATGTCTTTCATGTGTCCCTCTTTAGAAAATACATTTATGATCCTACTCATGTTTTGGATGTTTCCAACTTGTAGATAACTAATCCATTAAATATTGATGTTTGACTTGTTCACCTACTTGGTTTTCGAACCAAGTATCTAAGAAAATAAAACATAGAACAATGTCGGGTCCAATGGGACCACTACTCAGACAAAAATGCTATGTGGGAAGATGTGGCAGATATGCAACGGTAATTTCCTTATTTTATTGAGTAGATAAAAGGCTTTATCATAATTTTTTTATAATTTTGTGATATGTATATAAAATATATTAGTGGAGTTACTGAATAGAGTAGCTTGTAAATGTTTTCGTATTGCTAAGTGAAATGTTCTGGACCATAATGGATATGTGTAAATGATTTAATTATGACATAATATATGATGTGATTACATGTCAATAATTTTAAAGTGTGATGTGATTCTATGATGATAAATATGATTGCCATTTCTAGTGTTAAAGTGGAAAAGAGAATGTGCTTTTTGGTTAAAGTAAAGGATATGAATATACAAAATGCTTCTTTTGCTTAACCAAGTTTTAAACACAGGGACTGTGTTTATCTCTAGTGGGGGACGATGTAATGGCCCTCCTTGCACGATTAATAAAATAAAGGAAAATATGTATATACTTACATTTTCTTGTGAAACATGGTGTTGTTGATAGTCTCTGTGAGTGCAAGACAGTTGCAATATGACAATGAAAGGAAGTAAGTCAGTGGAAAAAAAGGTAAGAAAGGGAAGTGATGATTTAGCTCATGAGCACATGGAAAATCACACTTGCATATCATTTAGGGGTAATATAAATTGCATCTCTACATGAGTTAAATTGTTTGAAATATTGCTTGTTGGCAAGGAATGAGAAATTTTTTTATGGTGGCAATGATGATGGAAGCCACTAGCTTGGAAAGGCATGTGAGTGTTTGCTTATTTGGACATGTGTGTGTGTCTAATATTTGGAATGTTCTTTTGTTTTAATAAAGTGAGCTTGTGTGATTAGAGGTGGCAATGAAGATGTATTAATCATGGGAGCCACCCTTTATTTGCTTGAGTGAAGATTTAAAAATATTTTCCTTTATCCTTTCATGATTTTATGGAAAGGTAGTTTTATAAAAAAGAAAAATAAAAAGAAGATAGAAAATATAAAGTAAACTAATTATTTTTTCTCTTTAAAAAAAGAGAGAAACCTTGTGCATAATTGAGATATAGCTTGTTGTATTTTTGTTCTATATTTCATATTAAAGAGTTGTGGTATTAGTTGTTAAGTAAAAAGAAAAATAGGTCCTCCATGTTTAATAATGATGGTGAATGATGCGTGCTATATGGTGGCTGAAATTCCTTCCACGATGGACTTTGTGCATACGTCTAATCTTATTTTTTTTAAAACATGTGTGAAATATTTTATATTATTATTGTTGCCTTGTTTAGAAAGGGTTAAAAGTTGGCAGAGCTAATTTTAATAAACCTTCATGCTGGTGGGATGCACTTGGAATGGTTTTTAATGGTTAAATGATAGAATGTTATGTGCACAAGGCTGTGGAAGGGAGGATCAAAAATCTGGAACTATGCATGAGAGGGGAGAAAACTACTTACCAAGTTCCTCGTATATTGTTTGGAGGAAGGGAAAAATGTAGAAAAGGTATGATAGTGAGCAAGGAAAAAAGGAGAGAAGAAGAGGCATCAATGAAATGATGACAAGAAGAAAATTTAGATATCATCGAATTGTATTTGTTGGGAAACAAAAATATACAAGTTGGTCATTCTGTTTGATTTCGTTATGATGAATGCATCTCCATGGTTTTTGTGTGTACTTGTTTTCATTGAATACGTTGAAGAAATAAAATGTTGATTTACCTCTGTGTTATTGTGTTAATTTGAATTTGAAAGCAGTGTAAAATTAGGAATGAGTGTTGTGTTACTGTATTAATACGAATTTGAATGCAGTGTAAAACTAGGATTGAATACTATTTTGTTGACTGTGTAAAATCGTAATTGAAAGCAATGTAATGTTGGTAAAGTACTACTTGTTACTATGTGTATTTATATTTTGAAGCAATGGAGTGATGGTAAAGTGTTGCCTTGTTTCTTTGTTCTTTTAAGAAATGAAAGAATCCATTTGTGAATTTATATTTCCTTTGGTAGTTGGAAACAAATCTAGTTGTGAAATATAGGTTTTGTGGAAATTGCTACTTGAGAAAATAGGTAGTCTATAAATAAAGAAACATGCTAAAAAACTTAGATTTAATCTCGGGCAAGGAGATATGTGAAATTTTAGAATGATTCTATGTTAGTATAGATTGCATGTGTGCATAGTAGGATGCATGATCATCTACCATGAGTCGTATCTGATCCGTGGCAGTGCTGCATGGACACTTCTATGTGAGTATTGCTTATTGAGCAAAGCCAACGTTGAGTGTAGTTGGCAACCAAAGATGTTGAGTTGCATGTGATAGATAGCACCAAGAACTCACAAATGAAGGACGTCGACCATTATTCTACTGTGGAAGCAGTTACCATAATCTAGTCAAACACTCTGAGCAATGAAGTCTATTTTTTAGGATCCTAGGAACAACACAGTTTATGAAAAGTAAACATATGATGTAATGGATGGACAAAAACTTAGAATATTATAGTGTAAACCTTTAGAAAAATATGGAACTCCTACATGTAAGAAAAATATGGAATGTTGCCCTCTTGTACTTTTGTTCTGAATAAAATTTTCTAAGTTGGAATTGGTGATGTTGAACAAAATAGATATGTTTCAAATATTTTAAGGATAACTATATCTAATAAATAATTACTATTTCTAAAATTATTATAAGCATGCTTTTATTTGATTTCATAGATAATCATTTAATAAAATAAAATTTAGTTTTATCTTGATAAATTTTAGATGAACTTTGAAAGTCATTTAGTTATGTTTAAACATAACATTTGCAGCTTCTAAGCTATGTTATATCAAATAATTATTGCTTAAGTTATATATTGGTAGACCAAATTGGATCATCATGAGTGGATTCAATCGAGACATTTAATTTTAAAAGTATGAATGTCTGCAATAAAAACTATAGAATATGATTTGCAAAATAGTGGTGGAATCTGTGAAGTGGTTTGCCTAGACTTATTGTATTAAAGAAATAAAAACTATGCTAGAAATGTGCAATGTTGAGAGCATAAGTCCTAAATCAAAAGGTTGTGCAAATGGTTTTTAGAATGATATTTTTTGGAAAAATAAACCTGCATTTGTCTCGAAATTAAATCTACTTTATGATGGAAATAATTCCATGGAAGTGGGGAATTTAGTTTTGAATAGCAAACCTTCTTTATGTCTAATTATACCTTATATTTTTAATTGTAATGTTTCTTTTAAAAAAAGATTACCTACTGAAGGGTGTTTTGTAGACTTATTTTGTAGAGGAATGTTAGTGGTATAACTACAAAAAAACTCGTAGGAATATTGACCTGAGAATATTACATATGATCATCCAAAAATGTTGAGGTATGGGTATGCACACAACAAACTTCAAGATAGTTGATGACTGACAAAATTGGTCAATAAAAGACTTGGTCAGGTTTGAATGAGAAGGTGGTATGGGATACCTTTTCCAGGTTGTACTTGAAGAGCACGATGATAAATTCCTTACTCATCAAACTTAGCTAAGATTAGCCACAGGGTTTGGTATGGGACAAACCACTATGAGTTGCAATGAGTATGCATAATGAATTCCAAGGTTAGGGAATTGCCATGGCACTAATTGGATATGGGAAAAGGGATTCTCTAGTTAGTCATAGAGGCATAAATATGCTAACCTCTTCCATATTGGTTTAAGAACAAGTCGGCTAGATAGTTGAAGGTTTGGTATGAAGAAAAAAGGGATAAAGGCATCCACCCTCTAGGTGTTATGGGACCTAGAGGATAATCCTTGTTGTAGTTTTTCCCTCATGCTAGAATATGTGGATGGTAAATGAAGTTAACCATTTCCACTGCATTTCTTCTCAATAGGATTTGGTCGATCTCATCCACTTGGGTGACTGGCTACAACAGTATTGAACCTAAAATTGGTATGTTGTGCCTATGCTATATTGTTTTTATAATGAGTTTTAAATCCATTGGATGATCTAAATTGATGTTAGTATAAAAGCAAATATTGTAAAATCAAAAAACATTTTAGGCTAAGAGGAAAACTTTTTAGAAAAAAATTAACTTGGATTTTGTTGATATTTTTACCAGACAACTAGGTGAGTAGCTAGACTTGGTTTGTTACACTAAATATGAGAAATTTTCCAACTTCTTAACAATAAGGTGAGTCCTCATATAGAGACTTCAACATTTTATTTCACCAAAAGATCTTTTAGACATATTTATGGGTAAAATCAATGAGAAATTGGCCTTGTATTCAGAGATCAACAATGTATCTTCTTTTGAAGATGCAATTGACATGTCTAAGATAGTAGAGACACTCTTGTCAAAAGAGGATAATTAAAAAATAAATTCCATGAGGACGATAAGTTTACATGGTGGATTTATGGACTCGTGTTAGAACAAGAATGTTAGTGCTATGATTAACCTTTAAAATATTATCTTAAGTAAACCAAAACAACTAAAACCTAATAGGAAGTACTCCTGATTGGATGAAGTTCTTTCAACCATCCTAGATTAGGTCTTGAAATTCAAAATTGTGGAGCTTCCACCTATCAAGCATTTATATCTTGGAAGGAAAAAATATCCTTGGTTTTGTCTTAATGATAAATATGCCTTCCACTGTGTTAACTACCATGTAACTAATATTTGTATGAACCTTAGAAACCCGATCCAATACCTAATTAACAAAGGTCAAGTTAATATCGATAGATTTGATTCTCAATTATGTTTTAACCAAAACCATGGAATTTTTCAAAACTTACCTAATCATATTTAGAATCCAAACATAGAAAATAATATTTACTATAGGAACTTCCCACCTACAAACCAAATAATGGATGGTATGATCCATTATTTTGATCATATCTCTCACATTTGTTTTATCTTAGGACTAAGTGTATTGTACACTTGCAAGTCCCAGGTACAGTGTTTGTGCATTATTGTATTATATAATTTTCTAGAAAAATATTAAATAATGTAATTTTGTATGTATCCATGATCCCCTTATGGACCCTTGGAAATATTATTTGAACACTTAACAAAGGTTTTAAGAGCATTTTAGAAAAACAACAAAAATAGGAAAAAAATATATTTTTTTTGGTTTTTTGTTTCAGTGATTATTTTTTGGAGTTATATTCTAATTGGGGTACCCATGTTTATTTTTTGCACATGGTTTTGATGATACCACAAATAGTTTCATGGTTTTGATCTAGTTTTAGAATGACATCTTCTTTGTAGTGGGTTTCTTAGTCATAATGGGAGATTTACTATCTTATTATAGGTCTGATTTGAAAATAATTTTAAATGGAAAGCACTTCAAAATTGGAGATAAAAAAGTTAGATAGGAAGAAATTGAGTTGTGGAAACTCAAAATGAAATATCTCTTGGTTGAGAGATGTCAATTTATTGTGGTAATTACTAGAAAATTTTTGGCCTTGAGGTTCCAGTATTGTGAGTGAGTGCACACCGATATTGGAAAGGCATACTAAGGTGAGTGAATGCTTTCTTCTCTATGCTTTGAGGAGGGTATTGGAAAAGGTTTTGGGTGTTGAACACTGGTTAATTTTATCATAAATTTGTCACAACACTTGTATTTAAATTGTCAACCTGGGAGCTTGTAGACTTTCAAAGTGCCACGATTGAGACCACTCACATTACCACTTTTGAGATGAATCCATTAACTACCATTGGGGGGTGTTTATAAAACATTAGTTGATTCATCCACACCAAGAAGTATTAAATACAAATGAAATGTGTAGAAGTAAATATACCACACTGAAAGCAATAGCACACTTACATAAAAAGAACACAACTCTAAAATAATTAAATTAATCTAGGAATTAAAACATACTACCACACACAATTGAATACATGAAAAATAACTAAGAATTATGGGAGGAATACTAGCTTGGAGTGGACCTAAGCTCCAACAGATCCTGCCCAAAAAAGTGCATAGACAACTCACTGATAAATAACGCTAAATCTTTTTATTAACAGTGCAATGAAATATTACATGCGGTAATGTTCTCTGAATTTTGCCTCCCCTACTACAGAGAAGTCTATGTGTTTATATACCACACACAAGGCTTCCTATTGTAGTTCTGTTACAACAAGAATCCTATTTATAGTCTAAACTAGGATAGTGCAGTTACTGTAGCCAGTGTGTGATGATCATTTCTTTATCATTTCCTTGCAATAGGATGATTACGATTCTACTTCATGAGTGGTTCCGTGCTTGTCCATCCTGGATGTGATAGCTCGTTCATTAGTGATTTTCCATAGATGATGTGGAACGGTGGTCAAAAGGGTATCTCTTCAGCCACTTGGTCAACACACATAATATGGGCATCCACCTGAGTAAGGCACCTTCCTTAGTAAGGTGCATACTTCAGTAAGGCACCTACTTCAGTAAGGTGCCTACTTCAGTAAGGCACCTACTTCAGTAATGTGCCTACTTTAGTAAGGTGCCTACTTTAGTAATACACCTACTTTAGCAAAGCATCTACTTATGTATGCCTTCATTTATTTGAGCAGAACCATTTCAGGTCCATGTATGACCTCGACTGAGCAAAATACGACAAAATCAGGTGATTAACTACACAAAATACACTTCATGCATGGATTAGATAATACACATGATTTCATTAAATAAATACATAATATTTCATAAAAATATACAACTCATGATATATTGTCGCACAAAAATTGTTAGTACATATACAAAAATATGAGCATATCTGGTGCTCATCATCCCCCCATGCCTAATATGTGCCACGCCCTCGTGGCACCTAAAACCAGTGATCACCTCCTCTGTATAGGCCATCACTCTCAATTTCTTTTTCTTGCTGGTGGCCTTGGATTTCTCTCCATATTGAGGCTTCCATTTTTGTTGAAGGACCCTAGTTTGTTGTAGGGCATCCTTGGGTTGTGTTGTCCTCCAGCTACGTTGTATTTTAGCTACACTATGTTGGCCTTCATTTTGCACTAGATTCTTGTTATGCTGGCTACGCCTCCCTATCATGCTTGGTCTAGCACCCATGGTGGGCACTACAACCACAGTCATCGCTCCCTTCTGGAAGGCTGCCCCTACTTCCTACCACAAGTCAGCATGTTGAGGGTGTAGCTCTCCAAAGGGAATGTTGAAGTCATCCCTCTTCCACACAACCATGTTAGCCTTGTACAGTTGAAGTTGTTCGAGGGTAAGGCTGACATTTATCTCCATGATCATTGCTACCTCTGCCTTTGGTCCATATACCCCTCATATTTCCAGCCATTTCCTCATATTGGAGGGTTGACCTTATGAGGAACCATAGATCTCCCAAAATTTGTCATCCATAGTAGGGTCCATACATATGCTTGGACCTATTTTAGCATTTTTGGTAGCTTTCCTAGTTGCCTTTACCACCTTGAACTCTTCTTAGATATTTTCAAACTTTTTCTTTCATTTAGTGAAGGCATGTAGGCTTTCTTCCCAAAACTTGTTTGATTGGGGGTTCGATTTGGAAAATATTACTCTAGCATTTCTTTTGGAACTCTTCTGTGCCATTTGAGGTGCCTTCCCATTTCTCCTTTTTGGTATTACAATGGCTCATCCTACAGGGCATTTTCTAGGTAGAACAAGACATTAATTTCTCACCCATGCACTAGATGGTTAAGAAAATACATATGGCTTGCATTCAGGTGTGAATAATTCTTGGTGCATGTGAAGTATCTCACAACCTACTCAAAGAGCTTCCTCAAGTGCATCAAGAGTCTCTAATTTGGGAGCTTATGTTGGTCGCATGGGATATTTCCTTGTTCGAGCAACACTTATATGCACTTCATTGCCACAATGTCTTTATATGTGTATTCCCCAGTAAAGGGGAGGCCGATGACATGAGCGATGTGCTCTGGAGTGACTATAATTTCCAATCAATGCAATCGGGAAACTCCTCCACTCATAGTGGCAACAAATTCCTTTTCCGCTTCTACATCCTGGTCTTGGCTAACCAGGCGAAATTAATTCATCTAGCTGCTTTGAACCAGTTGTGGACTTCTCCCCTAATCCCCTCAGTGCAATTAGGCTCATTATTTTTGAGTGCATGATTCTTTGATCATACACCCATGGAAAATTTCCTAACTAGTTTTATGCCCTACTCTCAGTAAGGTGTCTTTTTATAAACTTAGGCACCTAAATCTGGATATTGTTTCCACATTGGGGTTGGCAGGGTACGCCATCCAAATTAACTTCCAGCATGACATATTAGGCATGAGGGGTGAATTCAATTCTTGTGCCGATATTATTTTTAGAGAAGCATATCATAGAAAAATTACGCATATATCTAAAGAAAATTGTGTTCATACTTGATTGGTCATTTCGTGTTGCGTGGAGTATGTCGAGTTGGTACTCGATAATATTTTTTCCATGTGCTGATTACGTCACCTTGGGTACTGTATTCCTAGTTCGCTCGAGGTCCTACACTGAAAATACGATGGATCCTATTGGTTCAAGTTGGGACACATATCTCCTCAACGGTTAGCCTTGGAATGTGCAGAGATCCTACCCAATGATTTTGAAATATTTTTGAGTGCTTCCAAATTTCCATCACATGAGATGATGGTGTTGGCTTTAGCTGCTCCATGTACTTCCAAGTTGTGCATATATTTTTGAGTCAATCGAGGTGCCTACTTGAGTAAGGTGCCAGAGTAAGGTACCTACTTTAGTAAGGTGCCTACCTCGATAAGGTGCCTACTTGAGTAAGGTGCCTACTTGAGTAAGGTGACTACTTCAGTAAGGCACCTACTTCAGTAAGGCACCTACTTCAGTAAGGATCCTACCTCAGTAAGGTGCCTACTTGAGCAAGGTGCCTACTTGAGTAAGGTGCCTACCTTAGTAAGGTGTCGCTTCACTATGAATAATGCTTCGGGGTGGCACCTCCTTTGTAGAGTAATGTACCTCCATTCTAGAGTAAGGTGCAAGAGTAAGGCACTGGAGAAAGGTGCCAGAGTAAGGTGCCCCCTTCGTCATTGAAAATAAAGTAGTGGATGACATGTATTTTGATGTTAGGTTGATCAATCCTTCTAAAGTCCTCCTCGTACTACATCAGCATCTACTTCATCCAGGCATGGGGGTGCATAATTTTTCCTTTGTGGGGAATTGGCACCCACTCCATGCCTGGATCATCACTATCCTCCTATTGTGCAGGTTCATGGATGTTGAGCCAGTCTAGGCCTTGTTCCCAAGATACCTCTTGTTTGAGTAATAAGGTCATTTACCTACAAAAATAAAACAAAAAATAAAAGAAAAATATAGTTAAATGCAATCCATACCTGTTAGGCCCTGGCTCTCAGGATGCCTACAACTTGCATGTAGGCGTTGTCCCTACAAAACACACCGTAAGCTAAAAAATAGGAAACTACACTAATTTATTCTTGGTGGACACCTCTGCATCCACCATGTTGTTGAGAATTCTAGAAAATTTTTACTTGGATGGGGTCTCCCCCATGCCTATTTTGGATTCCACCAACAAGATTTTGAACCTGTGGTATGGGTGCAACCAGTGACCATTTGCTGTTAGAATGGTGTTGTTGCCAAAAATTTTCTTGAATTGCACAACACCATTTTTTATTATTTCCACCACCTCAAACAATCCCATCCATATTTACATCAATTTTCCCTTCCACTCCTAGAACCTGGAGTCATACAATAGTATCCAGTAGCCCTCTTTGAACTGTTTTGTTTTAATGTGACGGTCATGCCACTACTTCTTTTACCTTTGCATGATTTTTGTTCATTAGAGGGCATCCATTCAAAATTTGTCCAGTCGGTTCAGCTACCGAATTCATTCCCTTTGTGCTTCGTCTAGGCTCAGGTCTAGTTCTACTATCATTCTGAGCATTTTGACCTTAACTTTTATGGGTATCATTGCATCTTTATCGTATACTAGTTGGAAGAATGTGAAGCCAATGGTCTATTTCCATGTTGTATTATATGCCTATACCACCTCCAGCAATATTGCATCCCAATCCTTCTTGTGCTGCTGCATGGTTTTTGTCAGGATATTTTCTATTTCCCTGTTGGTTACCTCCACCTACCCTTTCACCTATGGATGGTAGGGGGTAGTTATGTTGTGTCATACCCTGTACTATTCCATTAGCTCCTCGATTAATCTAGAGGTGAATTGGAGTCCTTGGTCTATTGTAATTTCCTTGGGCACTCCAAACCTTATGAAAATATGGGAAAATAGAAATTTGGCTACCATCCCCTCCTTAGAATCTCTCAGTGCTTAGAATTCGATCCATTTGGTAACGTAGTCTATGCAGACTAGAATACACCTCCTCCTAGTTGAAGGTGGGTTGATGGGTCCCATGAAATCCATACCCTATTTATTGAAGGTCTTAAATAGAGCAACCATGTTCCACGTATCCTTCTATAGAATAGATACTTTAGGATGATGAAGTTAAGGTTGAGGAGCCTCAAAATCTAAAACAACCTACAAGGAAAGAATATGAGGAGGAAAAGGATATGGAGGTCGAAGAGCCTCAAATTTTAGGCCAAGAGAGAGAGATAGAGCACTCTACATTTGATACAGGGATTTTAAAGCCTTAGGAGGAAGAAGTAGTCCCCGTTGAGTAGCAATTAGCTACAGAAGAAGAGGCTTAGCAGCCTGAATGTCTTGTACACCAAGAAACAATAGTTGCACAAACACACCCTTGGGTACAACAAATAAAGCTGAGATCAAATAAAAAAGCCACAAGGGCATCTTAGGTATGATCTAGAACCAAAGTGAGAGTTTTTGAGTTGAAGGTATTGGGAATCAAATTTGATAAGGAATCAGAGCTGGATTTTGATGAGGAATGGGAGGCAACAAAGAATTTGTTTGCTGCTTAAAAATAAAAATTTGAAAAGCTTAAAGAGGATATGGCAATAGATAAAAAAAATTGAAATAAGTCTTCTAAGGGAGCTCATAAATAATCATAAAAATATGCCAGAGAGCAATCTAACAGGCCTCACAAGAAAATTCTAGTTGCTTGACCTAAGTAGTTTTAATACTTGTATGAGTCAAAAGATGGTAAGCCTTCACGAATGAAGGCATATTTTATGAGGATGGGATTTCTAGGCCCTATGCAACCTAAATATATGACATAAGGTAGTATAATTCCCCCAATAAAGTGACTACCTTAGCAAGGCACCTACCTCAAGAAGGTGCCTACTTGACCATAAATAACGCTTCGGGGTGGTGCCTCCTTGGCGAGGCAAGATGCTGCCCCTTTGGAGTAAGGCACTAGATTAAGGTACCGAAGTAAGGTTTCAAAGTAAGGTGATATAGTAAGGTTCCAAAGTAAGGCACCTCTCCTCATACTTACAATGAAAAAATACTCTGGTGTGGTGCCTCCTTGGTAGAGCAAGGCACCGCACCTCCAGAGTAATGCGTCAGAGTAAGGCACCAGAGTAAGTTGCCCTCTTCCCCATTGAAAATTTAGTAGTGACTAACGTGTCTTTTGATGTGAGGTTGATCAATCCTCCTAAAGTACTCCTCATAATATGTGAGTTTGATCAATCCAAGCATGGGGGTGCATAATTTTTCCTTTGTAGGGAATTGGTACCCACTCCATGCCTAGATCATCACTATTCTCCTATTGTGTAGGTTCATGGATGTTGAGCTATTCTATGCCTTGTTCCCAAGAAACCTCTTGTTCGAGCAATCAGGCCATTTCCTTACAAAAAAATGAAAAATAAGAAAAATGCAGTTAAACATAATATGTACCTATTAGGCCTTGGCTCTTAGGATGCTTGTAGCTTGCACGAGGGTGTTGTCCCTGCAAAACACATTGTAATATAAAAAATAGGAAACTACACTAATTTATTATTTATGGACACCTTTGCATCCACCATGTTGTTGAGAATTCTGGAAAAGTTTTACTTGGATGGGGTCTCCTCCATGCTTGTTTTGGATTCCACCAGTAAGCTTTTGGACCTATGGTATGGGTGCAATTGGTAGCCAATGGTTGTTAGAATGGTGTTGCTATCATCAATTGTATTGACTCACACAACACCGTTTATAATTATTTCCACCACCTCATACGGTCCCATCCATATTTACATCAATTTTCTCTTCTACTCCTAGAACCTGGAGTCATACAACAGTACCCAGTCTCCCTCTTTGATCTGTTTCATTTTAATATGGTGGTCATGCCACTGCTTCCTTTGCCTCTACATGATTTCTATTCATTGGAGGGCATCCATTCAAAATTTTTCTAGCTGGTTTAGTTGTTGAATTCATTCCCTCTGTGCTTCATCCAGGCTCAGGTCTAGTTCTACCGTCATATTGAGCATGTTGACCTCAAATTCGATGGGCATCATTGCATATTTCCCATATAGCATTTGGAAGGGTGTGAAGCCTATGGTTGATTTACACATTATATTATACGTCCATATCACCTTCGATAATCTTGCAACCCAATCCTTCTTGTACTATTGCACAGTTTTTATCAAGATGTTTTCTATTTCCCTATTGGTTACCTCCACCTGCCCATTCGTCGGCAGATGGTAGGGGGTAGTTTTTTTGTGCTATACCTTGTACTGTTCCATCAGCTCCTCGATTAATCTGGAGGTGAATTTGGGTCCTTGGTCTATTATAATTTCCCTGGGCACTCCAAACCTTATGAAAATATGGGTAAATAGGGATTCGGATACCTTCCCCTCCTTAGAATATCTTAGTGCTTGGACTTCAACCCATTTGGTAACGTAGTTTGTGTAGACTAGAATATACCTCCTCCTAGTTGAAGGTGGGTTGATGGGTCCAATAAAATCCATGCTCCATTTATCGAAGGTCTCAATGTGTATGTGAGGTTAATTGAACGTGTTATGCCCCACTAGAATATTTTTTTGTTTCTTTTTTTTGTTTGGGTAATTATTTTTTAAAGCTACATTTTAATTGGGATACCCATGTTTGAATATAGCCCATGGTTTTTATGGGACCAAAAATGGATTTATCTAAGAAAAATCTATTGAAGGCTTGTCTAATGGTTGTATAAAAACAATATTTGGAGGAGCATTTGAACAACATTCACTCTAAAAATTGAGAGGAAGGATATTTTTGCTATGGATGATAGTGGGTTTCATTATTGTATTTTTATTTTATTGAATATGTAATATAAGTGTTGCTCCTTTTGTGTGCTAGGTTTTCCTAGGGTATATACTGTCTTTTTTTTTCAATGAGTTTACACATGTTTTTATGAGGGGTCATGGTCCCCTAATACTGAGTTGGGTTTGAAACTTGGACCTCTCAAATAGAAGCCAAAGTCCTTACCACTGTAGTAATAATTTATCTAGGGTATATATTGTCTTATCTTCTTCTACTTTTTTGTTATTGTTGTTCTATTTCTCTATTTCAGTTTTCTTTACACACTAGGATTAGCCATTTAAATTATAGATTAGATTTAAAAAAATTGTTGAATGTTCCTAATTAGACTAATTAACCCCTAGATATCTACATTATATAACTAGGAAGGAACACAAGAATCCTTCATTTTATGAACATTCAAAATCTCCTTTGGCATTTCACTTGAAAAAAAAACCTCCATGAAGGACCTCCCTTAATAATCTAATCCAAAGCTACAACTAACGAAACTTATGATTTGCTTCATAAAATTGATAGAAACCCAACCAAAATATCCTTTCTTGAGCTTCTTAAGGCTTCTTTGACCCATAGGAACATCTTACTCAAAATTTTGAGTGAACAAGTTATTCCTCAAGATCTCAATCTAAATTATCTTACTTCAATAATGGGATCCATTAGGGTTAACCACACAACTATATAATTATCTGAGTATGATATCCCTCAATCCTCTATGGTTATAGATCTCCCATTTTACATCATAAGTTATATCAATGATAGATTTATAAAACAAATCCTAGTCAATAATGGTTCTAGTCTTAATATTTGTAGCCTAATATTCATTAATCACTTTGGGATAACCAAAAAATATTTGAGATATCTAATATTATTATTAGTGCTTTCAATAATGATAAGTGTGAGGTCCGAGGTGTAGACCAATTGGTTCATCCAAACCCCATAAGGGGGCAGAGGTCCAAGGTTCAAATCTCGGGCCTCGCCGGACTGAACGCTTGTCCCTTTCCTGGTGCTTTCAGCGACGTAAAAGGTTTAAAATGATTGTGGCATGGTGGTTATAGGGGCAGACTATGCGAAGATCTATGTGGAGACTTCTGGGGCGGACAACGCAGAATACTATGGCGGCCATAAAAATCGGACAGCCTACCCGAATTTGTGGCGGCTACCGATTCCACCATGTAAATTCAAAAAAAAAAAAAAAAAACAATGAGAAGTGTGAGAATATTTTGGTGGCCATAAAATCTGGACAACCTAACCGGATTTGTTGTGGACACCATGTAAATTAAAAAAAAAAACAATGGGGAGTGTGAGGCTAGTGGCAGTATAGTCTTACCCATCAGAATTAGACCTTGCATCCTCAACACTCTATTTTATGTCATGCCTTCTAAATTAACCTACAATTTTTTTTGGAGGTCATAGATCCATGATATGTGGTCCATTAATTCAACTCTTCATCAATACCTAGGAAAAAAACACATTATATTCTAGCCAAACTCAAACCCTTTTTTTATTCCTAAGCATTTACGATTGAGAAATCTAAAACTCATATTTATACTTCTCTCAAGTGATCTCTTGAGTCAACTTCTTCTTCTTCTTTGCTTCTAAAAATTGATGCCTTAGTGTCTCTAAACTTAAATAATTAACCTTATAATGAATCTAAGTCAAAACTATAATCCAACCAAAATTAACATTAATAATAAATATAGTAATCAATCTTTCCTAGACCTAGCCAAGCTTTCCCCATAAGGGTAAAAATATATAGATACAAAGTTGCTATTTTATTTGTGTTAGTACTACTAACAAGGAGAAAATCCATGGAAGTAACCCTTTTTTGGCTAAATGACAATATTCTTCATGTTTTATCGAACTTATATTCCATTACTAAAAAAATGCTTTCTAACATGGGATATCAAGGTAAAAAACTAGGAGGAAAATCTTACTATTATGAGTGATTAAGATCTATGAGGAGTGATGGGCCATCATCATCTTCCTCATCCCAATATAATTTTCTTAAGAAAATTAAGTTAACATGAGATGCCCTATCAGGGAGGATTGCTTCCTAGAATATTAATATCATGTGTTCTACCATAAAAACAATTTCATCATGAGTGTTGACCCCTTGCAATATCTCATGTCTAAGCCACACCTCTTGGGATAAATTACTAAGTGGGTAATCATACTTAACAAATTTTATCTTGAGTTTATCAACCAAAAGTCTATAAAGGTCAGGTCATTTCTAACCAACTCATAGTTATGCCTTTAGAATCTAGCCACCCCTTAGCTATAGACTCTCTTGATGAGTTAGCCCTTAGCCTTGAAGTAGATCAATATGATTCTTAGAATATATAATCTGATAGTGCTCTATGTGTGAGAGGATAGGGGGTAGGATTAATATTGATCACTCCTCAATAGCAACTTATCTCTCTATACACTAATCTTAAGTTTTATAATACAAATAATATCACTGAGTATGAGTCCCTTATCCTAGGGTTCTATGCAACATTAGCTTTGTAGGTTATAACCTTCTCCATATTTGAAGATTTTAAACTTGTAGTAAACTAAGTAAACGGTGTTTATTAAACTAAATATCAAAAGCTTAATTCATACAAGTATATTATTACTAAGCTAATGTTTGCTTTCAAAAATATCACCATTGAAGTTATCCTAGGTATAGTAACCACCATTATGATGCTATAGCCTTAGTTGCATCCCTTATCCCCTTAGAGATAGATGATGAATAAAATACAATTATCATGTAGTAAATTAAGAAGCCTTCAATCTTATAGTAGAGCTAGCTTCCTCTAGGGGGGCTTTTATAGAAGTGTCTCCTTCTCCTTATCCTTGGTACAAGGATATATTTGCTTTTCTTAGGGATGGCATATTACCTAATGGTTTGAACTACAATGAACATAAAAACCTTAGACAATATGCTTATAGGAATATCATCTTTGGCGATACTCTATACTACTATTCCATTTTTGGCATTCTCCTTAGTTGAACAGCCTTAATCAAAGTCCAAGCAATCATCAAAGAGGTCGATAATGGATCATGTGATGGTCACTCTTGTGGTGTTCCCATCACCAAGAAACTCCTATAGATGGGTTATGATTGTACCTCCATGGAAAATGACTCTTGAAACTATGTTAGGAGGTGTGATAGAATTTAGAAGATTGATAAAATTATCCATGCTCCCTTTCAATCTCTCCAAATTTTGACTTCTCCTTGGCTTTTTTTCATTTGGGGCTTAAACATAATTGAGAAGATCAACCTTGTATCATCTAATGTACATAAGTTTATCATCATGGCTACTGAGTAATTCATTAAATAAATCAAATCCATACCTTATGTCTCAACCACTAGAATCCAAGTCTCTAAGTTCATCTTTAGCAAAATTCTTAGTTGTTATGGCATCCCTTATATTTTAATCTTTGACAACAGAACACCCTTTAAGAATAAGGATGTCTAGAAAATTTGTGCTATATACAAAATTTAGTATAAATAGTTTATGCCTTACTATCCTTAAGTAAACAACCAAGTTGAAGCTTCTAACAAGTCTCTTGTTAATATCCTTAGTAAGCTTGTCAACAAGACCAGTTGATATTGGCATATCTATCTATATCCTTCCTTATGGGCTTATTGTACTAGTTACTAAAATACCATTGGTGCAATATCCTATGCATTGGTTTATGGAACCAAAGCCATATTCCCTTTTGAGCTATAGGTACCTTCCTTTTGAATTTTATTATAAGACTCCTCTATCAAAGATAAATGTCATCTCACTTGTATTATCTAGCTATGATTGCTTGATGAAAAGTGGATCTATGCCCTAGATAATCTATAGATCTTCCAACCAAGACGTAAACATGCATATAGCAAGAAGATAATATCATGTTCCTTCAAAGTTGGTGATCTCATTCTTAAAGAGAATTAAAAGAACACCAATGTCAAAACTGAGGTCAAAAGTAAATTTGAGCCCATCTAGATTGGTCCATACATCATAACCTTCAAGCAAGGTTCATGTGCCTACTGCCTCACCACACTTGATGGTAAAGAACATAAAGAACCAATGAACATAATGTGTCTTAGAAGGTATTACATGTGAGTCTATATTGTTTGTCTATTTTTTAGATGCTTGTAACTACTTGCTTATATCTACCTAATACCATGTTTGTTTGCATGCACATTCTTATCTACATCTATACCACATATTACATCTTGATTCAAGGATCTATGTTGATATGTAAATGATAATCCTAGTTAGGATAGTTGATTTTTCATTGCATTATATGAATCATGCAAGAAGATCCTCCTAGTCCCAACTTTGCAAACTAAATCAAGGTTTGCATAAACATCTTGTTATGGCTATTCCACAACTAGCCCCAAAGCTTGGGGACCCACTTAAATTTTTTAGAAAATTGAACTAATGGGACATGATTGAGCAATTTGGTTCTCACTGTTGACCCAATTGTCCCATGATTTTGAATGTATAAAAAGAATAATAATGGGGTTATACTTGCTAGCAATTTTAGTGACAGGTGGTTGCTTGATTTATTGCTACTTTGGCTAGTAAGATTGTTGTTATTTTTGTTGCTCAAATATTTCGTTTCTTGTCCCTTTGTTTAGTTGTGTTATTTATTATTAATTTGTTGTTAGCAATTTTTGATGATTTTTATTGTCAATTTGTTGCTGACGATTTTTATTGTTAATTTGTTGTTAACAATTTTTTGATGATTTTTATTGTCAATTTGTTGTTGACAATTTTTATTGTTAATTTGTTGTTAGCAATTTTTTGATGATTTTTATTGTTATGTTGTTGATGATTTTTATTGTTAATTTGTTGTTGGCAATTTTTAGACGATTTTAATTGTCAATTTGTTGCTGGCGATTTTTATTGTTAATTTGTTGTTAACAGTTTTTTGACAATTTTTATTATCAATTTGTTACTATGATTTTTATTGTTAATTTGTTGTTGATGATTTTATTGTCAATTTGTTGTGACATTTGTTTTTTTTTTTTGTTTATTAAAGTATTTATAGTTCAAGCATTAGTGATTGTTTGGTTCATGTTTTAATAAAAATATATATATGTACATATATAAATAAAATCATATATGTATACTATACATATGTGAAACAAAAAAACATAAAAATACAAGCTATATATATATATATATATATATGTATATACAACTTTTATTGGAACCAACAATTATTTCAATAAAAAAAACAAATAAATAGAATAAACAAAATATTATTGTATATATCGTGTATATAATAATAATAATAATAATAAATTACAATAAAATAAAACATGAACCATTTTTTAAAAGACATTAAATTTGATATTCATAAGATATTGGCTATTTTTGATATACCACCACCTCAAACTCTAACCCAACTTAGGATTCTCTAGGGCAAGATCTAAGCCATTTGGAGATTCATATTCTAACTTGCTAACAAATTTCAACCTTTAACCAGATATTTTGAGGAAGGACATAGCCTTTGAATGGGATGCCAATTATCAAGTGACCTTTGATTCTCTCAAATACTACCTCTTGTCTCCTCACATCCTTGTTCCTCCTAATTCTTCTAGATCCTTGTTCGTATATATAACAAAAATAGACCATATCTTAGGAGGTATATTGGTGTAGTATGATTACAAATATGCAAAATAATATATTTTCTATATTAGTAGGACTTTGGTTTATTATTAAGTTTGCTACACCCCTCTAGAGAATATTTATCTAGCCATTGTTTTTACTAACTAGAAAACTAATATCATGTGTCTTACCATAAAAAAAAAATCATCATGAGCATTGATACCTTGCAATATCTTATGTCTAAGCCACACCTCTTGGGATAAATTACTAAGTGGGTAATCATACTTAAAAAATTTGATCTTGTGTTTATCAACCAAAAGTCTATAAAGGTCAGGTCATTTCTAACCAACTCATAGTTATGCCTTTAGAATATAGCCACCCCTTAGCTATAGACTATCCTGATGAGTTAGCCCTTAGACTTTAAGTAGATCAACATGATTCTTAGAATATATAATCCGATAGTGCTCGATGTGTGAAAGGATAGGGGGTAGGATTCATATTGATCACTCCTCAATAGCAACTTATCTCTCTATACACTAATATTAAGTTTTATAATACCAATAGTATCACTGAGTATGATTCCCTTATCCTAGGGTTCTATGCAACATTAGCTTTGTAGATTATAACCTTCTCCATATTTGGAGATTTTAAACTTGTAGTCAACCAAGCAAATGGTTTTTATTAAACTAAATATCAAAAGCTTAATTCATACAAGTATATTATTGCTAAGCTAATGGTTGCTTTCAACAATATCACCATTGAAGTTATCCTATGTATAGTAACCACCATTATTATGCTATAGCCTTAGTTGCATCCATTATACCCTTACAGCTAGATGATGAATAAACTATAATTATCAGGTAGTAAATTAAGAAGCCTTCAATCTTAGAGTATAGCTAGCTTCCTCTAGGGGGGGCTTTTATAGAAGTGTCTCCTTCTCCTTATCCTTGGTACAAGGATATATTTACTTTTCTTAGGGATGGCATATTACCTAATGGTTTGAACTACAATGAACATAAAAACCTTATGGAAAATGAACATAGATGGGTTATGATTCTACCTCCATGGAAAATGACACTTGAAACTATGTTAGGAGGTGTGATAGAATTTAGAAGCTTGATAAAATTATCCACGCTCCCTTTCAAGCTCTCCAAATTTTGACTTCTCCTTGGCCTTTTTTCATTTGGGGCTTAAACATCATTGAGAAGATCAACCTTAAATCATCTAATGTACATAATTTTATCATCATGGCTACTAAGTAATTCACTAAATGGATCAAATCCATGCCTTTAGACTCAACCACTAGAATCCAAGTATCTAAGTTCATCTTTAGAAAAAATCTCAGTTGTTATGGCATCCCTTATATTTTAATCTTTGACAATAGAACACACTTTAAGAACAAGGATGTCTATAAAATTTGTGCTAAATAAAAAATTTAGTATAAATAGTTTATGCCTTACTATCCTTAAGGAAACAACCAAGTTTAAGCTTCTAAAAAGTCTCTTGTTAATATCCTTAGTAAGCTTGTCAACAAGACTAGTTGATATTGGCATCTCTAACTATATCCTTCCTTATGGGCTTATTGC
Organism: Wollemia nobilis; assembly: GCA_028583015.1. Lineage (NCBI taxonomy): Eukaryota > Viridiplantae > Streptophyta > Pinopsida > Araucariales > Araucariaceae > Wollemia > Wollemia nobilis. Next base: position 4,187,394 of record JAQPPZ010016858.1, on the reverse strand, counting down.
TCTAATTACTAAAATACCATTAGTGCAATGTCCTATGCATTGGTTTATAGAACTGAATCCATATTTCCTTTTGAGCTATAGGTACCTTATTTTTGAATTTTATTATAAGACTCCTCTATCAAAGATAAATGTCATCTCACTTGTCTAATCTAGCTAGAATTGCTTGATGAAAAGTGGATCTATGCCCTAGAGAATCTATAGATCTTCCAACCAAGGCATAAAAATGCCTATAGCAAGAAGATAATATCATATTCCTTCAAGGTTGGTGATCTCATTCTTAAAGAGAATTAAAAGAACACAAATGTCAAAATTGAGGTCAAAAGCAAATTTTACCCCATCTAGATTGGTCCATACATCATAACCTTCAAGCAAGGTTCATGTGCCTACTGCCTCACCACACTTGATGGTAAAGAAATTAAATAACCAATGAACATAATGTATCTTAGAAGGTATTACATGTGATTCTATATTGTTTGTCTATTTTTTTAGTTGCTTGTAACTACTTGCTTATATCTACCTAATACCATGTTTGCTTGCATGCACTTTCTTATCTACATCTATACCACATATTACATCTTGATTCAAGGATATATGTTGATATGTAAATGATAATCCTAGTTAGGATAGTTGATTTTTCATTACATTATATGACTCATGCAAGAAGATCCTCCTAGTCCCAACTTTGCAAGCTAAATCAAGGTTTGCATAAACATCTTGTTATGGTTGTTCCACAACTAGTCCTAAAGCTTGGGGACCCACTTAAATTTTTTTGAAAAATAAACTAATGTGACATGATTGAGCAATTTGGTTCTCACTATTGACCCAATTGTCCCATGATTTTGAATGTATAAAAAGAATAATAATGGGGTTATACTTGCTAGCAATTTTAGTGATAGGTGGTTGCTTGATTTATTGCTACTTTGGCTAGTAAGATTGTTGTTATTTTTATTGCTCAAATATTTTGTTTCTTGTCCCTTTGTTTAGTTGTGTTATTTATTGTTAATTTGTTGTTAGCAATTTTTTGACGATTTTTATTGTCAATTTTTTGTTGACGATTTTTATTGTCAATTTGTTGCTGGCGATGTTTATTGTTAATTTTTTGTTAACAGTTTTTTGACAATTTTTATTATCAATTTGTTACTGATGATTTTTATGGTTAATTTGTTGTTGATGATTTTATTGTCAATTTGTTGTGACATTTGTTTTTTTTGTTTTGTTTATTAAAGTATTTATAGTTCAAGCATTAGTGATTGTTTGGTTCATGTTTTAATAAAAATATATATATGTACATATATAAAAAAAATCATATATGTATACTATACATATGTGAAACAAAAAAACATAAAAATACAAGCTATATATATATATATATATATATATATATATATATATATATACAACTTTTATTGGAACCAACAATTATATTCAATAAAAAAACAAATAAATAAAATAAAGAAAATATTATTGTATATATCGTGTATATAATAATAATAAAAAAAAAAATTACAATAAAATAAAATAAAACATAAAAGATCAAAATGAAATAATATATATGTACGCATATATTTTCATACATATTCTTACAATAATGAATTGAAACTTAATAGAGCATGGTATTTCATTTTAAATTGGCCCTCACGAGTTTTTTTTATGTCCAAAGGTAGGGTATGCAAAGGTTTGACGCAAGCCCTCAACGCCGACGTGGAAGCTAGGTGCCCCTCTAACAACAAAGTATGTGGGATGAGTGCGGTCGATTCACACTGTCAAAGGGCACCCACGATGACATGGACAAATTGTATATGAAGTACGTGGAATGAGTGCAATCGATGTAGACACACCCCTAAGTCCGACGGTGACATGCCGATGTGGCAACACACACTGCCACGAGGATTTAGATGTGGTGATGACTAACGGAATAAATGTGAATTCACATTGGGCAACACAGACTGCCAATATAGAGAAGAATCGATGGCTGAGACTAAAGGGATAAACGTGAATTCAAATTGGGCAGCTCATAAGTGGACCAATGAACATAAGCATTGTGTTGACATACTAAATAGAGAGGTAGTAACGGTGGAAAACATACCATTTGATAGAGATTTATCAAGGTGATTATGTGGCATTCTAGATGTAGGATGCGACACACGACGATGAACATTGGTGAATCGATAGTGGGTTTAGTGTGTACGGAATATATGTGGAATATGCCGGTGTAGCCGTGGTGGTGCTAAGTGGTTGGGGATGTGAAGACCTTATTGAAGGGACATTTATATTGCAGCTCAGAAGTTTCTCTGAATAGGTGGATACAAATGTAGACTAGATGGGCATTGGTTTCTGCAAGAATGTGGCAAGGTATATGTTTCAGGGAGTATTTATCTTGAATTGGTAAACGTGGCATTTGTTCGTCAAGCACACTATTAAAGGAGACAAATAATAAAAATAAATAAATAAAATTAATTCTTAAATGGCTTCCCCATCACCAAAGGTTGTAATAATGTAGCCGAAACAAATATTGCAAAGTGTTACAAGGCTACAATGAAAGGAGAGTTAAACAAACCAAACAGAGGTAATTGAAGGAAATAAAAATAGAAGTGTGAGGGAAATGAAATATTGGGAATGGAAAATGAAGAGGTTTTGTTAAATCTTTAAAAGATGAGGTAAATGCATGTACAAGAGTGGAATTTTTTGTTGGTCAAAGGTTTGATCATTTTGGAAGCTATGGTTGGATTGATTTTGTCATCTTGTTGGATTTTGTTTTTCACCACATGATGCTTATTTTGGGGCAGAGTTTTTTTGCACACATGTTTAATATTGAAGATCTTTTCTGCAATATATTAGAGATACATCAAACTTATGCATTTTAATGGTTTACTTGTGTGTTCTTTGATATATTGCACCATTTCCTTAGAAGCTTGCATCATCTGATTACGTGAATTTGGTAACACTAATGCTGGTTTTTGTGCAGAATATTAATGCTTGTAGGGTCTGTGGAGAATTTTTGAGTTGCAGTATTTGTTTTATTTCCAGATTTTTTTTTTTTTTTCTAACCCTTCTTTTTGCAGATTTTTTTAAAACTTCGACGATTAAAATAAAAATAAAAAAAAAATTAAAACTCCAAAAATAAATGCATGGGTGTAAAGAATGAACTTCAATATTTCATTTGAAGCAAGTTCGATCTCATTCCGAAGCCATTTCGAATTTATAAAAATTATTGAAAATTGTTGTTTTATAAGAAGTTTATAATTTCAATTTTTTTTTATTATTTCATGTTTTGAAGGCAAATCAGTTTTTTTAGCTTTGCATTTTTATTCGCAAACAATAAATGAACTTTCCTTTATGAAAATTCCAATTTTATTATATGAAGTGATTTATATGGCATTCCATAGGCCATCATTTTTAGAGCAATTAATTGAATTCTCTTTATGAAAATTCTGATTTCATTAAAAAGAGGCAATTTATACCTTATATCAAAGGCTATTGTTTTAAAGCATTAAATTATTTTTCTTTATGAAAATTGTGATTTCATTAAAGAGGGATAATTTATAATGACATTTAAGGCCATTTACATTTCATAGTTACTCATGCATATTTATTTCCTATTTTTATTTCATGCACAAAGCAAGTTAAAAGGAATCCAATCTTCATTTCACATTCACATTTAGAGAGATTTTAATCTTCTATTTTATTGTTCAAAGTAGGGTTTAATGCAAGATAAAAACTTGTTTAAAATCTACTTAATCAAAGGAAGATAAAATCTACCTAAAACACTCAAGATAAAATGAATTAAGGCTTTACATCATGGTCATATGAGGGCCAATCACATTTCTATTTTCTTTTAAGTTTCATGAACAATCATTAAAATAGCATAATAAAATAAACCAACATAGGTCCCTTGTTAACAGTTACTTGCAAATCACTAAGGTATTCCTAGCACTTATTTTACACATCTTCACAAAGATTACTAATACACATGTGCAATGCTTACATAGCGGAACCTTGGAGAAGTTATTTTTGTTTTAACTTATTTGCAAGAGAGGGTTTTGTAATCAAAATCCTAAGGGTGAGTGTGGTTTTGCAATTGGGCAAAATTAACACTCAACACATCTTTATCTATATTCAATCTCCCTATCTAAATTTGGTTTACCTCAAACCTCATATCTTATAAATTATTTCAAACTACCAATATTTTATCACTTGATGAATATTATGAGGTTCATAGGCACTAAGAGAAATATCATTCAAATCAAAATCTTTTATCTCATCAAACACCACATCAAGGTCACCTTGTTTTTTATTTTATAAAAAGTCTAGGCATTTAGATGAACAACGAAGCTGAAGCTAAAGCAATGTGGAGATGATTGGTCTTGGCCAAATATGTCTAGGATAGATTTATCATGGAAGGTGAATAGCTCAACATCATAGACCTCCTCAGAAACAACAAAAACCCCCCATGGAGGATTGAGGCCTACATCAAGGAAGCTAGGATCCTGATTGGCTGTAGATGTGATATAGTGGTCCAACACTCTTTTAGAGAGTCCAATAAAGTGGTGGAAAGGCTGGAAAATGGAGTTAATGTTGAAAGACTCATCATGTGGACTCAAGGATTACCACGTGATATGGAATTTCTAGTTCAAAATGAATAAATATGACATGGATGACTAATGTTTGGTTTGAGTGTATGTTTCCAGTTTTAATCCAAACTGGTCCTCATTTTTTGGTTGCAAGGAGGAAGTTCCTTTTTTGTCTCATTAGGCTTGTCAAGTTTTCAAGAAGTGTTAGCCTTGATAAGTGTGGAATCAAGCATGGTTTCAATGGGCATATTGACAATACAATCCACACTTGCCTAAGGAGTGCCAATCAAGGTTGGGCTTGGTCCTGATGCAGGTGGTTGATGGCCCCATATCATGTGCTAAGTGTTATCATCCATGTTGGATGCATCAGCTTTCCTGCCATGCCTACCCTTTCAAATCTCCTCATGATTTCAAAGCATGGGTATCTAAACAGTTACATTTTATTCAAATCTCGCATAAATTTTTTGCTTATCAAGGATGCCATGTAGATCATCCTCCAGGTGTCTTCGAGTATGGTGCTCATCCCTATGCATGGCACCATCCCCTAAGATAATTCCCACACAAGCCAAGGCCACATACAAAAGCTTCCCTCCTTTTCTAATAAGCACCAGTTTCATTTTTCATCAAAGGTAAATCCAACTATTTTTGAGAGCAAGAGCAAGGTCAACATCTACCTTATTGATTTTCTTGTGGTTGGTAGTAACTATGCTTGTGGGGGTTGTTCCATGACGTTCATCAAGTCGAGAAGCATTATATGGAATCCCTGGTAGAAGCTATCCTCACTAAGAGGGGTTTCACTCCATTTTTTAATTTTTTCACTAGGGCTGAAAGAGAGATTACTATGGCGGTGCTGGAATCGTGGGAAGTTGGCAAGGATGGTAGCAAGGTGAATGTCCATGGATGAGAGTTCGTCATCGATGTCTATTTTATAGCAACAAATGCGAGACAAGCGACCAAGGGTAGATCAATTCACAGGGAGAAGCACAATTGGGACGTGGATCTCAATGAATTTAAGGACAATTCCAAGATTTCAAACAAGCCAAAATTGGTCTACTGCGTACTAACCTCCCCACCCCTTGGAATGTTGTTATGAAAAATGTAATGGAATTCATAACTGTTGAGGACCCTAGGAAAGTCCTTATCAGTTTTTATTATGCTTTCATCAACTTTTTCCATGATGTAAACATGATTAGCATTCCTCACTTCTTGTTTAATTACATAAACTACACTATCAATTCTTGCAAAAAGAAGAAAGGGGTTGACCTTCCCATCCACCAGGGTTTATTTGAGGTTATCTATAGCCACATCCTTACCAATTCTTCCTAGAGTGACCCTCGCATTGCTCCTAAATTAGAATGTTCCAAAGGCAAAGACAACCTTGGACTCCATAAGCCTTATGGGGCATCTCCAACCAAGAAGATGGCCATGCTAATGTCATAATTGGAGGCTTGAAGGTAATAGAATGCGTCTTGTTTAGGAGTTGGTCAAAGACCATCAGGGACTCTTTTCAAAGTTCGAGTGAACCTAACATTGAAGTTAAAAATTTCCTCTTGTGGATGCCTTTGAATGGTAGGAAATTGATGTAATAAAGAGAAAGGGTCTACTTTTTCATTGAAACCTTTTATCAATAATTCAGCCAATTGGTCCCAAGTGGTTATAGTGGTAGGCTGTAAAGACTAGTACTAGAAAAGCAAATTTCCTCTAAGAGAGTACAAGTAATATTACTATGACATATTCATATGTGATGCTATTAATGGTCACCAAAGAAGCCACATCTTGGACATGCTCATAAGTTGTTTTTCTTGTACCATCATAAGTAGGCAAGGCCTTCAACGCTGCTTATGGAATCGAGTTCTGAGCTTATAGGTTCAAATATTTAGAGTGATTCTATGATGGGAACTATCTTGGTGGTGGTGGTATATTTTAGGCCATTTGGACTAGAGTGTTTTCTTAGGGATAAGAAAATATAGTGGTTGTGCTAGTAGGACTTGAAGGAACAAAAAACACACCAACTACCTGTGAAAATGTTGCGACTGATGGAATAGTCGAAGTGACTAATCTAGGATGATTTCCTAAAATTTGGGTGTCAAACTCAAATAACTCAATGGGATTATCAAATTTTTTTGCTTTCAATCTTGTGAACATGAAGTAAATATTTTGCTCTCTTAACATTCAAAGGTTTCTAGGTAAAACTAAGTCTCTAGATGTTCTAGTTAGATAGTAAAATGATAAAAACCAAACCTTATTATTGCTCAAAGTGGAACTTTTAATTTCCCATCGGGTATGCCAAAACCTGTTGGTCACAAATCTGCCTAAGTACAAAACATATGTGTTCCCTAGACCTGACCAACATTGAAAGGCCAAATAAAAGAGATGTCCTTCGGGCTAATCTCTAGAGAGGGTTGGATATCATTCTAATATAACAATTGGTTTAAATCTTAGGGTAACAAAAAGAGATAGGAAATGATAGAAAGAAAAAGAAAATATGGCTATGATCCAGAAACGTAAGGTGGGGATAAACTAGTAGCTAAAATTCAAATCAAATTTTAATTAGCATGTAACATAAAGAAAAGAATAGGAACCATTCACAACTTGTAGAGATAACTTCCAATAAATATTTCAGCATTCAGTTCTCTATCAAAATTAAATTTAAATGCAAAATTTAAATTTATCTAACAAAGATCATGAACATAACATAAATGATAGGCAAAAAGTAATTGCATACACCATTGATCCAGGAACCAGAGCCAAATATCTTTCAATTGATGCAGAGAACTCAAAGTGTTTTTTAGCAGAGTGTATATCCTTATTTACATCAAAATGCTTAATATTTATAGAGGGTTGCATATTTGTAATTAAATGCACATTAAAACAAAATTCCTGCTAGTCAAAGATCAAACGGTAGCAATTCCTCCTTGGCAATAGCAATAAACCAATTAGTAATGCACTGGGAAATATCCAACAATTTCATCACATGGCGTATCAGGTCTTTGGTAGAAATTATTGGTTTGATTTCAATCTTCATGATGGTGCCTTGGAAATGAACACGATTGCATTAGAATCAAGGACATAGTGCTTAAACTCAACATTTTTTTAGTAGTGATCCCAGACATATCAATTGCATCGCCACAGATATTAAATTCACTAGCTTTGATCCTTTTCCAAAAAATATCTCTATCTAAAATTTTGGAACGATGGTGTTTCCCTCCAAAATGAGCTTTCACTCAAATTTGCACCCGAAATGATACTTTATCATGATTTCATCCAGGTCGTGTCTGAAATGGGCTTTCACGTGGACTTGCACTTGCAATATGCTCTTGACTTCATTTTCTCCCAGGACATGCTCAAAAATAGAGTTTTGCTTAAAATTGGGGTGAATAGAGAGTTTCATCCCAAACTAGGGTGAAAAGGGAGTTTCGCCCTACATTGGCATCTTTGCTACAAATTTGTCTGGGGAACTTGCACTGTTGAAAGTGGGGCCCACCTTGGAAATTGAATTTCACTGAAGAATGAAGTGAAAAGGAGTTTCGCTATAAATGATAGCGAAACTGTCGGTAAAGTGATTTCGCCAACGAAATGCCCAAGAAGTGTTTTCGCCAAAAAAATGCCTGAAAATGATTTTTGCTGCACCTAGGGGCAAAAAGGCTTTTTCTTGGATTCTTCCAGAAATTGCACCCATCAAACAATTAGAAAAATTTCAACAAACTTTTTAATGGGGTGAAAACACTCAAAATGAATTTCGCTACAAAATTGTTTACATATGTGGGTAAAATTTTACAAAATTTTAATGTGGCAAAAATGCCAACAGAAGGATATTGCAGAAAAATATCAAGAAAAAGGATGCCAAATTTTAGAATATTTGTATTTACAAAGAAAAATGAAGAAAATTAAAAAATAAAAATCAAGAATTTATAATTTTTATTAAAAAAGATGTAGGTATCTAGATATAGCAACTTAATTGAGATGATAATAGAACTAGTTTGTAAACTCTCAATCTCTAAAGGAGAGAGTTGTGATTTTTCAAGGGTGGGGGACCCAAGTACAACCCCTTTTTATCCAACAAAAATGAAAAATATGTCCTTATACTTTATAAGTGCACCCTAAACCCCATATCCCAATAATTTATTCTTACAAATTTACCAATATTTTTACATAAATTTACCATCCCAAATGGGTTTTGTGGGACTCAAATGAACCCCACCTATAAATTACCATGGTATTTCATCAAACAACATAATTATGTTTATTTTGCAATAATACATATAATGCTTTCTAAGACTTGAACCTAGGTCTAAGCGTTGAAAATCTAAATTTTTAACCATTTGATTTCATTTAATCAATTTTCTGTATTCTTTGATAATACAATGCTACATGTTTGTCTTGTGGATACTTAATTTGTTGTATAGAACTAGACACAACAAATAGTATTTTTTTGTTTATACAATTTATCTTAGATGAAACTATTCATTGTTGTATTGCATAACATAATGATGTACTTCTAAACAATCTACCTTTTATAACTAGTATGTGCTTATTTTTTATTGATTGCCTTTTGACTTATGCTTATCATGCTTATCACCCATCCTTCCATCAATTGCCTCCAAATAAACATACAAATCATGCTATATATATATATATATATATATATATATATATATATATATATATATATATATATATATATATATATATATATATATAAGGATTCTTTTAAATGTTTAAGGACCATCTATTTTTTTAATTATTATATGGGATTGAAATGGACCCCATCATATTACATTGTGACCATAAAGGCTTAGTAATTATGCATGTAAAACTAGGTAATATTTGAACCTAGGTCTTCTGCATAAAAGTTGAGGAATTTAACTAGTTGAACTTATGCAATTTAACACTTTAAGGTTTAACCATAAAATTTGAACCTTAATTTAAAATGTAAAAATTTTCACTTCAATAAAAATAAAAAATCTTAAACTTACTAAAAATAAAAATTAAAATATTACATATTTCTACAATACTATAATTATTTTTATACATAAAATAATATTATATTTTATAGACTAATACAAATCATATATTTTTACATTAAAAATAAATATCATAAATTATGTAAATATATGATTATACAAAATTAAAATAATTTGTAACTTATTAAACCTCGTATATATTTTTTAAATATACTATCAATAAACAATAATTTTTCAAATGGCATGGGCCTCTTATATTGCACCTAAACAAAAATATTTTCCTGGAGTATTTTGCATCAAGGGTTACCTATTGTGTCTCGTCTCCTTTATCTTGGGCGTGACAAATCCTTCATACATTTTTTGTAAACAACCTGAGGACTTTTTGCATTCTTTTTGGAATTGTTTGCGTGCGCAACTTGCTTGAGAATGACTCCTCTCATTTTTTAGACCTTTTATGAAGAACTCTTTCTCTTGGTCCCATGCTATTATGGGAGACCATATTGAATTTGATGAAAAACTGTAAGTAGTATGGAATATTTTCAAAATCAACACTCTTTTTCACTTGCGGAAGACTCGAAATCATTCTATTTTTTTGCACAAGATGTATCAACTGCATTTTCTCTTGTTGATAAATATTCCATCTTTTATGACTGTTGGTTACAAATGTTTGTTCAGATCGAGAAGGTGAATGTTGAGCTTCAACATATACAAAATTTGATGGCTTATTGGGAAATGCTCCATGCACTATCAGTCGAATTCCTCCAAACTCTCCCAACAAACATTCCTCTTCTAGGGTTCATCCCAAATGGAACCCTTGCACTCAGTCTCCTTATGAGTTTCAAGAGCGACACTGGTCTCTACCTCCTCCATGCAAGAAGAGGCTCAATATTGGTGGAGGGAGTTCTTCACGCCAATCCGGTTGGGATGTGGCTCCTGAATCTTCTCAATCCATTGTTAGTTGGATTGCTCCTATTGTAGATGTTCAACATCTTGGTGTAGAGCGTGCAAATTAGGGAAGAACTTTCCAAAAGACTACTGAAGTTAATGATGCTGGATGGAATGTTCCCACCACCTCAAATGGTGGTTGGCATTATGATGATGTGGATGATAATTTCCTCTCTCCTTGTCAGAATGTTTAATTTTGGTCTATGTTTTGATAGTGGTGTGTGGAGATCTGTTCTTTTGGAGGTTGTCCTAACTCGTAATTAGCATGATTATCTACTTTTTTTTGTTGGAATGCTTTTGGTTGTTGCTCCTAACCGTTTTAGTTAGTGTGAACATTGGGGTGTGCTAATTCCACCCACTCAGTTTTGTATGGTTTAGCTAATTAATATAATTCGACTTTTCCATTAAAAAAGAATTAGACATAAATGTGGTTAACATCTAATCAATAAACATTTGATGACATTAATGAAGCATGATGAAATGTTTCCATCCTATAAACATTTTAAATTGTTGAAAACTAATAAGAATTGACATTGGTTCTTGATTCTATGACATAATACACCATATTAAAATGCCCTTATTAGATGGTCTTTAACTTATTTATTTCAATGATTCTGCTCATATAAACAAAGTTAAAGTATATAAAATATTTTTTATCATAAAATTTTTAGACTAAACATATTCATCCTGATGCATCCTAATATAAATATTAAAAATTCTAAGAATATAACCACTAAAATTTATAATAAAATAGTGCCAATGTGTAACCAAAGTACCCTAGCAAAGTACCCTAGCAAATTCATAAATAATCTAAACTCTAAGTTGAGGGTTCCTTTGACAACACATTAGGAGTATCCTAGGAACTCAGATTTAATGGCATTCAATGTAATAGATTAATGTCATAAACAAAACTGCATTGAATAAAATAATGAATTGGTTAAAAAGTTGACTAAATAAAAACTATATTTGATAAAGTAACAAATATCCAAGTTTAATCAATATTATATAATGATAAGTGGGTCGGCCATATCAGTCCCTATTTCTTTGTCTCTTGATTATTTATAGATATTAAACCCGGGAAATAAGATTTTGAAGTGAAATATTTTTTTCTTTTCTATTCATAAGTGGGTCGGCCATATCTGTCCCTATTTCTTTGTCTCTTGATTCTTTATAGATATTAAACCCGAGACATAATATTTTGAAGTGAAATACTAGTACAAGGTTATTTTTTATATGATTTGAAAGTGAAGAGGAATATCACACTTTTATGGAAAAGGAGAGGTTAATGTTGACAATGAATGGACTTTTGACGAATCTGATTTTTCTAATTAAGAAATTAATTATGTATAAAGTTGGCCTGGCCTCGTCTTCCGAAAATATTTTGTCAGCCTTTAAGGTTGATGGAAAAAATAATAGTAACACAATTTTGTATTAAATTGAAAGTTGGGATTAACAAAGAAGTTATTTAAATTGGTTATATAAGATTGAAATATGTTTTATTAATGATATAATATAATATTCTTTTAAATATAATAATATTATTTTAATTTATCAATAAATTTATAGATATTTGTATATATAGAAGAACAAATTACGTTATGGCATTATAATATATATGTTTGGTATGTTTTATTGAGGAAAAAGTCAGATAGAGGGGAAAGGGTTCTAGAAGGGAACGATGTACATAAGAGAGATGGATAGAAACCAAAGGTGGAGAGGGTTTCAAAAGGGAACAATAGCAAAGAGACTAAATGACTAAGGGAGTTAGAAGACCAAATGACAATTGGAAAGAAGGAAACAAAATAGTAGTTGAAAGCTAACAATACAGTGAACAATAGAGGAGATCCCCTCTCACCCATCCTCTTCATTATTCTTGCCGAAGCTCTTGGAAGATCCTTAAAAGTGGCTTGTAACCAAAGAATTTTATCTAGCATACAATTTGTTTCTTCTATTGAAACCATCACACACCATCATTTTGTGGATAATACTATTCTTGCAATGCTTGTCTCTACCCCCAAGCCAAGGCTATCAAGGATATCCTTATTTGCTATGAGGAAGTTGCTGGGCAAAAAATCAATTTTTGTAAGAGCATGGTCTTCTTCCTAAGCACCCCTCTCAGTAGGCAACTTAAACTAGCTAGAATTTTTGGATGTCTCATTTCTAAGTTTTCTTCAACCTACCTTGGGATGCTTCTTTTATTTGGCAAACCTCTTGAAAGGCTGTGGACTCCTATTCTTGAAAGAATGCAAAAGAAACTCTCTGGCTAGAAAGGAGCCCTCTTAATCCAACCTAGGAAATCCCAACTTGTCCAAGCCACTCTCCAAAGTATTCCCATCTTCTTTCTATCCATTTTCAAACTTCCTTTAATCATCTACCAAAAATTGAGCAAATATAGAAAGCCTTTCTCTGGTCCAGCTTTGAATATCACAAAAGGTTCCCACTTGTTGCCTAGGATCGGATTTATTCTTAGAAAAAGGTTGGAGGTCTTGGATTTAGGAAAATTAAACCAATGAACTTAGATCTTATAGCTAAGCATGGTTGGAGACTCCTCAATAATGACGAAGCAATATGGATTGATATCATTCAGACTAAGTACCTCTAACAAGGTATTTCCTTCCTGAAAGATTATAACTTACCTAATAGCTTGGCTTTTTGGAACATTCTTCTCAAAACTAAATATCTTCTCCAATGTGGCATCAGATGGAAACTAGGCAACAACAACAAAATCAACCTGTAGAGAGACTCTTGGATCCTTGACTATCTTCTTTATTCACATCCAAACATGGTGATCATCAAACCCTTCATTGATCATATGTTTGGTGAGAAATTGTAACTTCTTTGAGAAGACTTGTGATTAAAGTTGATTGATTGATTTGTTCAAACCTTGGGTTAAGGTTTGGGGCAGATCTAGCATAGTTTATTTGTGATTGATTTAAGCTTTATGTTAATATTTGAGGATAGATATTGAGGATAGATTTGTGCTAGATCGAATGACTATGTTTAGTGCAGATTTGAGGATAGATTTGTGCTAGACCAAAGGACTATGTTTAGTGCAGATTTGAGGATAGAGATTGAGGATAGATTTGTGCTAGATCGAAGGACTATGTTTAGTGCATATTTGAGGATAGATTTGTGATAGACCAAAGGGTTGTATTTAGTATATATTTGAGACAGAGCTGAGAGCAAGCTTTGGAGGTGACAGAGTATAGAGGATGACAATATCTAGTGGATAGAGGTCCATCAGCTAGGGTAGTGAGGATAGGTATTATGAGTGAGAACATGAGTCTTCAGTGGATAGAGATCCATTAGCCAGTGCAATGGAGGCAATAGTTATTCTAGAAGATTACCCGCCAGAGTAGAGGAGAAAAAAGTTCTCCTGTGGATAGAGATCCACAAACCAGCTAAGGAGATTGGTGTCTCCTATGGATAGAGATCCATAAAATTGATTAGGGTATTGGTATCTCCTTTGGATAGAGGTCCATAAATATTGTAATAAGGAAAGGATTCCCAAAAATATTAGTGAAATATTTTCTTCGTGGAGTAGCTCACATTGGGTGAACCACGTTAAATTGGTGTCTCTATTGTGTGTGATGATTTGTGCATTGCTTTGATTATTGCTATTGATATTCCCATTGATTATATTGAATAATATTGTTTGGGAAAGAAAAATAAAAAGTGGTCTTATACTGGTCACCCCCCTCTCAGTATAAGCTTGTGTTCTTCAAACCAAAAATCGTATATAGAAAATAACATTAATTAAAGATCAAAGATACTCATTACCCATGTGAGGTATAAATGAGACAAAATGAGGAATGAAAGGAGAGGATATGTACTTTTTATACATCAAACCAATTAAAATATAAAAACATTTTATTTTAAAATGTAATTCATATAATAATAATAGAGCTAGCTTAATTATAACTCTAATTATAAAATCATTGCAAAAATTACTTAAAAAGAAGAAAGTAAAATAATAATAATAATAATAATAATAAATCAATATTATAAAAAAATAATAATTAAATCGTGAGCTAATAATCATATTCTCTAATAAAGTTTTTATCCCATACAAAACTTTTAATAAAAAGCTATCTAAAAAAATGCAACATTAGTCTCTTCTCATGACTTTTAAGTTTTAGACTATGACATTAATAAAAGTTCTTAAGGCCAGGCCAACTTGTAATAAAATATACATCCTTAATTTCTTTATTAGAAAAATTAGATTTGTCGAAAGTTCATTCATTGTCAACATTAACCACTCCTTTTTCATAAAAGTGTGATATTGCCCTTCACTTTCAGATCATATAAAAAATAAGTTTGTGCCAATATTTTACTTCAATATACTGCAACGACCGGTAAGTATGATATTTTATATTTTTATTTTATTATAAATTTTAGTTGTATATTTATATTTTGAATAATATTTATATTAGTATGCATGATTATAAAAATAATATTATTGACCACCCTAATGAGAAAGATTTTACGATGAACAATTTTATATAATAACAAATAAAAAAAAATATATATTTAGTTAGATCACTCAAATCATAAAAATAAATAAGATAAAAATCATTCCATAATATTTCAATATGGTCTATTATGTCATATGAATCAAGTGACAATGTCAATTCCATTATGCTTCATATTATCAAATGTTTATTGGTTGCATGTTACCCATTCTATCATGCTTCGTACCATCAAATATTTATTGGTTGCATGTTATGTCTATTTCTTTATAATTATTTATTAATAGAATACTATAAAAGGAATATAAAAGGTTTAATTCTTTTAAAAATTATAAAATTATTTTATATTGAATTATTATAAAGATAAGTTGCAAATTATTATTATTATTATTTATTTGGTTAGTGTGAGAAACCTTTAGGTTCTTTCAACCATGACCCCTCCTAAAGTCGAGAGCTATGCTTATCAATAGGTAATTTAACAGAGGACAAATGGCTAAGTAGGCTCCTTCCAACCATGACCCCTCCTAAAGTCAAGATCTACGCTTATCAATAGAGAATTTAATACAGGGTATAGGGCTGAGCAAGCTCCCCCCAACCATGACCCCTCCTAAAATTGAGAGCTATGCTTATCAATAGGGAATTTAACATAGGGCTAAGTAGGATCCCCCAAAAATGACCCCCCCTAAAGCCAAGAGCTATGCTTATCAATAGTAAATTTAACACAGAACCACCATACACACCACCTCACACACTTGCCCACACCGCGGTTTGAACCTTGGACATCCCGAAGAAGAGCCAAAGCCCGAACCATTGCATTGTCCACTAGGACAATTGCAAATTATTTAAAATCTTATATAATCATATAATTCATACAATAAATTATTTATTTTCTAGTATAACTCTTTGGTTGGTTGAAATACTATGGTAAAATAACATAGTTGGGGCATGTTACAATCCTCGTATAACCAATTAAAAATAACTAATAAAATTCATATGCTTGTTATTTATATTCTAATACCTATAAATTTATATATTTTATTGCAATGTGATATGATTTAACACATAAGGTTTTTAAAGTTGCTTTAATGATCCTTCCAGCACATAATTTTTTTCTTTTGGTTGGATAATGAGATTGTACTTGGGGCTCCCACCCTTGAAAAATTACAAATTTCTTCTTTAGAGCTTGAGAGTTTACAAATAGATACACTTCTCATCTCAATTGAGATTTTCTAGCTAAAAACCTACATCATTTTATATAAAATGTTTCAATTCTTGATTTTCTTTTTCTAGATATTTTCAATTTTATGTATGGGTACAAATATTTCATAATTCAACATCCTTTTTGAAATTTTTTATAACAAATTTCACGATACCAAAACTTCACCTCTACTATCTATGCATTGCATCTTAGTAGAGTAATATTTCCAAAACATCACATTATCATAGTCCGCTTTAACAAATTTGGATAACTAGTTTTCTTCCTGAAATGCAAGTGCAACCACAAAAATTATAACAAATAGTTTATATGAAAACACATTATTGTTATAAAATAAAGCAAATACTACCAATGGAAAACACTAAAGTAAATCTTAATCATTATTTGATTCAAGCAATCAACATTTTCTTGTCAGCTTCAGCTAAACTTACTACTTCCTCTAAGCATGGAAAGGATAATTTAACTTTATGATCCCCAATCAAAACACCTCTATTGGCTAACCTATCTGCACATTTTTTATTTCCCTTAATGTATGTGTAAACCTAATTTCTTCAAACTCTTTAGCAAGATCTTGAATTTCCACAATTTTCTCTTGTATGCTCCTATGAGCCTTCGCTTTCCTCAAAAATACATTTTTTATTATGATAGAATCACCTTTCATTCATACTCTGCTCCATTTCATTTGTTTGCATATTTTTAATCCTTCTAAAGCTGCCCAAGCTTAAGCTTCATTATTTATCTTAAATCCACTATTGAAAGCTTAATGAGATAAAATTTCTCATCTATTATTTCTAATTATTCCTCCTCCTACTGGTCCTAGATTTCCTTTAGATGCTCCATCAAAATTTAATTTAACCCTCTCCACATTTGGTGGTTTCCACTTTATATTATTTGCCTTATTTTTGTTTTTCTTTTACCAACATCATAATTCTATTTAATGACTTGACTTCATCTATCAAGGCTCTCTGCTTCCAAATTAAGGACTAGGTAAGTTGATAGGGTTGGTTTAGACTCCTTTGTAGCTAAACATATCTTTCTTTTCATTACATCTAAATTGCTTTCCTTTCTTTCACAAGCACATAAAATGATATAACTCCATAAATTTCTATTACAAAATGATATAATTTTACTTATATTAATATAATCAATGTCGTGCCACTAACCCTATTAGTAGAGTTAGGTGGTAATAAACTATGGACCATCACACTATTGATGTGCTAAAATAAGTTTGATAAGAATAAATAGAGTTTTTTAAGAGTAACTTCATTTTCTAGGTTAAAATTTTTAATATATATTTATAAAATAACTCATTATTGTTTCTAACATTGAGAATAACTTTACATTTATTCATAGACTAGCATTGAGCTCATATTAATATGTGAGAATAACATTATCTAGAACTTATATTCGCATGTGTGGTCTATCCGTAAGGATGCCACTTACATTATCGGTGAGACCCAAGTTCAAGCCCCACATATGTATAAGAAGCATTGCTATATTTATTATAATAATAATCCCCTTATAAGTCTCAGGGGACAATGCAATGGTTTGGACTTTGGCTCTTTTTCAGGAGGTCCAAAATTTAAACTACAATGTGTGTGTGGGGTCATGTGTTAATTTTTTTTATTGATAAGTTCAACTCTCCCCTTATGAGAGGTCATGGTAGGATGGGGATTCACAATCTTGAACATCAGATTCCCACACTAATTAAATTAAAAAACAAATTAATAATAATAATAGTAAACATTATCCAAAACTTGCCATAAAGCCCATTTTAATGCTTGAAATTTAATTTATTCTAATGTTTGAATTTAAATCCATTCTAAGATTGATGATAAGCATAGCCAAAGGATAAATTTCACTATGATAGGACTATGCTTCGGGATAGCCTAAAGTTAGGCTATATCAAACTAATATACCTAGTATTAAACCTAACCTGACCTAATTTGAGATTCTTAATTTTAAGAATGTTACAAAACAATTTTTTTTATTATTATACTAGAAGAATCGATAACTCATTATAATTTTTTACAGCTCATCATGGGTTCGAATCTCACTCCTTGTTGCTACTATAACCTCTAGTTGCATTGGGTAAACATTTTATGTAGCCTGTTATGCTATGCTGACGCCCTTGGTCTCCGTACTCCTATAGAAGTGTTTTACCATTGAACTAAGACCTCGGACCCATGTTACAAAACAATTCTATCATAAATCTCCTCTCACAATTTATAGAACTTATTTTTAATGTGTGGTTTCTATTAGGCCACTTCCATTAAATTATCAAAATATTATATTTTTTATTAGATCAATTAGACGATAACTAGATTTCTTTCTACCAAAGATATTCTTCATTTTCCTCAAATTGTTGTCTCCTCTATTAACTTGTAATTATAATATTTGTTAAGAGAGAATCTCTTATAGGTAGTTACCATTTAAAATTTGAATTTTGCCAAGAAAATGGTTAATATCGTTATTAGATAAAATATTTGCTACCTTGTTTCCTTCTTTATAGATATGTTGACATTTTCAAGATATTACATCCAACAATAGTTGATGGACTTAAAAAAATATTATTTTTGATCCAATTTTTACATCCATTTTTCTTTTTAGCATTTTTAATAATATATGAATCTCCCTCAATTAAAATATATTTCTATTTTTAAATGAAAATATTAATACCTATAAAAAGTATCATAGCCTTTGCATTTATAGGTATCTTAATACCTATAAAAAGTATTTTTTATGGCGTGTCCAAAGGTAATCTTGGTGAAGCAAGTTGTGATGGAATGATCCAGAATGACAGAGGCATAATCATTTTAGCCTATGCAGAAAGGCTTGGAATACGATCAAATAATTTTTCTGAGGCATGTGTAGCCTTCTATGGCATTCAAATGGCCCTAGAGTCCAACATCTGGAATTTGATCATTGAAGGTGACTCTCTAAACACTATAAACTACATAAAAGGGGTCTCAAATCCACCTTGGAATGTGGGGCCACTTATTCAAGAAATCATATTCCACCTAAGGGTGATCAACAACACGTGTATCCAACATGTGTACAGGGAAGGCAATAAATTCATTGATACCATGGCTAATTTTGGGTTAATAGTGCAGTCCTTCTCGATGTGGTGGGAGGACCTTCCTCAATGCATCATCAACTCTTACCATGAACTTACAGTTTCCACCTATGACTAGCACCACGATGTCGAGGACCTTTCTGCCCCACCACGTAAGGTGCTTTGATGGACCTTACTACACCATAGTGTTGAGGTGGCATCTTTATTTACGCTATCATGTGAGGAGAGGTGGCAGAAAATCATATCCAAGAGTCATTCTTGTCACTCCTCAAGTTGATAACTCTTAGTGTAGTGGCCATTGTAAAGTGTTCGTATCCCACCAACTAAGCGGTGGTTTTCCCAATAGCAATGCCAACATCATCCATTGGAAAGGTGTGTGTGGACAAATAGCAAAGGAAAAGCACCATAGAAAATGTGATCCTTTTCACATGTGTGAAACAATTCACCTAGGGACTACCACCTCATGCCAAGATGCTGACTACGTAGAGTGCGATGATAGACTTGTTAATATCGTACCCACTTTGGATTTTGACATGGCATATGATGCCCTGAAGGCTAATCAACGGAGGAATGTTGCATATGTGGCAGTTCCCCAATGGTACACCCTATCCACTATTAAAACTTCCAACTAATTTTTATAGATTTTTTTCCTACTCCAGCCACCTCCATTTTTGGTGCATGTTTACCATATGAACCAAATCATTCTTCAAAATCGAACAAACCATGCTTCAAGACATATCACACCCAAAAAACCCAATAAACAACATCAAACAAGTCCCAAGGTCAAGAATATCGGCATGAACCATTTTTGGCTATTGGAAGGAAGGCTTTTATTATGCCAAGTTGTAGATAGATCCAAAGTACTCATCAAAAAGAGTGGGACATTGAGGTGGTCGCACAAAGTATTTTCTTTGGAGTGGGAAATAATGGTACTACTCAAGCTTGAATAGCTACAACTAGACCCGATGGTCAAAGAAATTCTGGTGGCTCACAAAATATTAAATTTCCTAAAGAAGTGCAATGGTCATGACCCTAAAATATCCCATGAATTTTTCCAAACCTAGGATAATGGCACTGTATCTCTGAAAGGATTAACCTTTTATATTACCATCAATATGTTGGTGGAAATCCTAAGCTCTCAAACAAATGAGAGATTATTTGTAGGGACAAGAATTATATGGCTAGAAAATTGGCACTTATTTGAGACAAAGGGAAGTTTTAACTAATAAGGACAATGGTTATGTTAGGGAAGGGCTTCCTCCACCATGGAACCAGGTTATGGTACCTGTAATGCAGTATTTGATAGTGGATGAGTCGATATCACCCCTTCAGTTTTCATATGGCATTTCTTAATTTTATCAAGGATGTCAAGCAAATCAAAATCCCATAGTACCTTTTCTGGTTGATGGAGATTTCAGTGGATAGTGTTAAGCAGGGAAAATCCACTCACCCCAAGCACCAGGGCCTCCACTACATCATCTTCAAGTTTGTAATTCAAAACCTTGACTAACACACATTAGATTAGGAGAGACCGGGTGGTGACCCTGAACCTATTCCCGCACCCCTGAAAATTTTGGATGACACTCAATAAGCTCTACCGGTTTAAGAGGACATTGGAAGTCCAAGAAAATCTAGCCATCCAAGGCGATTACCCCCTATGGGGCCTTTAGGGACCCCCATGTAGCACTTTTTCCAAGTTAAAAATTCTACTGATAAATTGAGCCCATCCCCTGCTCATAATATCCAAAGGACTGTGTCTGGTCCATCTCTGGGATCCCATTTCATCTAGTAGATGGGATACATGGACCAAATTATCGACCTGGAAGACATAGTCACCATAGCCAACTCAATGCTTCTCAAATCCGGTAAGATTATAACCTTGATGCATGAGTAGAAGAACACCATATCTGTGGAGGAGGACAAGGATTATGTCCCAGAATGAAAATATGATCCCAAGTGGTTCCTTCATGGGATTTTCCCATTTTGATGTTGGCATTATCCATGTGCTCTCTCTACATTTTTTGGTTATCATTTTGTGCCTGCGGGTCATTATTGTAATAGGTTTTATGCTTTGTTTCTGTTGTATGGACTCAACGTATGGTCCATTTTTGCCTTGTCCTGTAGAGATTTGAACCTTCACGGGATCCTCTCTACAACATGTTTATAAGGTTTTGGGTTCATTTCAAAACCCATTATCAATAAAAAAATCATAGCCTTTGCAAATTTTTAATTGAAATTCTATATCATTACAAGTAAATGATGAGAATTTTGATTTTATTACTCCCAAAATTTTGAATTTCTATATCTTATTAGATATATTGCTATTTATGATATGTAACTATGTTATAGTTATTTTCGTATATAATGGTTATTGCTATTATATTATATATTTTAGATATCAGGACTAATTTATAAATTTGGTAGTATATTTTGGTTACATTTTAATTTTATTTTATTATAAACTTTAGTTAGCATATTCTTGTTTTTTAAATTCAAATGATATTTATATTAGTATGTATGATCATGAGAATAACATATTTGATTATCTTATAGCATGATATAATATATAGTAGTGGTTTGACTTTGGGCTCTCATTTCGGAGATCCAGTTCAAACTATGGTGGAATCTTTGTGAGTGTGTTATATATATATATATATATACTATATTAGCCATTCAAATAAATCATTATTGACCATATTATAATTTAAAAAATATATTAATAACTTTCAAAAAACATTAGTAACCATCTCATAATGAGAAATATTTTATGATGTACAATTTATATAATATAGGAAAGATTTATAAATTCTTTTGGAATTGAGTCAAGGAAAAACGTAAATGGGCAATGTGAAATGGGATAGTTTATGCTTACAGAAAAAGGAGAGAGGATTAGGAATCAAATCAGTTGTCAATAATAATAAGGCATTGGTAGATAAGTTATATTGAAGATTATTAAAATCCCTTAAAGAATTGTGGGATCAAATTTGATGGCCAAATATGCAGAGAATAAAATCTCAACATAGCTTGCTAAAATCCCATGAGGAATTGTGGGCTAAGATTTTATGACCAAATATGCAAAGAATAAAACCTCGACAAAGCTTATCCGATTTCTACTTCCTAGCAGAGGATCTATCATATTAATATGACTTAAAATGTGAAAGTATATAATCAAGGACATATTTTTTTGGATTATCTATAATGGATAGAAGGCTAAATTTTGGATAGAATCATAGGATGGTCATCCTCCTCTAATAACTCAATTTTTGACTTGGATACCATTGATGGAGAATCTTCATAGAAATAATTGGGTTAAGGTAGCCAAATATTGTAAGCCTCAAAGTAGTAGCTGGGAGGTAGGAAGGAAATGGATCCCAATAGAGGAGTGGTCAATCCAAATCCTAGAGTATTAGAGAAAAGAAATATATAGGACCATACAAATGAGATCACTCTCATGGTCTCAAGAGGAGGATTATCTTGGTTGGGACAAGAAAAAATAAAGTGAATATACAGTTGCCTCTGAATACTTAGCCCTCTATCAGAGTACCTTGAGCCTATTAAGTGATTTATTCACATAGTTATGGGCATAAAACCTTTAGCCCAAATTTATATTCTTCATTTGACTTCTACTTTATAGAAGTGTGCTAACAAGAGAACAATTGATGAAAATATGGATGCATAAACCTTTAGATGTGAGATGTGTTATGAGAATGAGAAAATAATCTCACATTTTTATAGAATATCCCATCACAATCAAACTATGGAAATATATGGTAGCTTTGATGGGCATTCTTTGGTTTGAAATAACTTTTATAGAACACATTTGGAGGGAGTGTCCTAAATGGAAGAAAATGGACCAATCCACTCAATAGATATCTTTGGTGGGGATGACTCTCCTATGGATTTTTTAGAAGGAGAGATGTAATTGTATCTTCAACC
This sequence comes from Wollemia nobilis, assembly GCA_028583015.1. NCBI lineage: Eukaryota > Viridiplantae > Streptophyta > Pinopsida > Araucariales > Araucariaceae > Wollemia > Wollemia nobilis. The sequence goes on along the minus strand of JAQPPZ010016858.1, from coordinate 4,164,217 downwards.
AAGACTACAAAGACAACCAATTTTTTTTGGTAAGTAAAGTTAGATTTTCATTAAAACAGGTTTTGAAAGGGTTCCAAAACCTTAATATAGAAGTAGCATTGACTCATGTTGGACTCAGAATATGAAATAGGAAAGGGCTACCTACCCTAGCACAAACATCCCAAAAAATATAAAAAACCTGAGCATCCCAGGTTTACAAAAAAACATCCTAGCACCTGTCCTCAGGCGAATCCTCTAGCCCATCCTCGACACTACTCCTAGGCAGTATCATTATCGTTGTTCTTGCCCATGTCCTTTCTTTCATATTTCATCCTAGAGATCTCCTTTGGCTTGATTGGCTCTTTAAAGTTTCCACATTGGTACCTTCAAACACTTTGTAAAAAAATAAGTTTAATGCATTACACATTTCTTTCAAGGTCTCCATAAACTCCTCGTATTGAGAAATTTCTATGGATATGGTTTGAATTACAATTTTTTGTAGGGCATCCATTGTTTGGTCCTCATCATCATTAGATTCCAGCTCTTGGTACATGCTCTGGCTCTAGTGCAACTTATTTGAGAGACAAATTGATTTCTTGGTTGCACTTGTTAGTTCCTCAATTTTAGGCTTCTTTCTTTTGGATGCCTCAGCATCCCAATCAGACTCAATAGATTTCATCTTTCTTACTACAGTTGACATAGGAGTTAAGAAGTCATCATCCTCAAGGATATTATTATTTGGATCGACTTGGGAAAAATTCACATAGGGAGCATGCTAAAATAGGGGAATTTTGGGGCTGTGGGCAAGAAGATGGCTATAAATAACCTTGAATAATCATTGGTGGAAAGGGAGATCGACACCCTTATTTTTCCTATAATTTTTGATAGAATAATTCATGGAACTAAATAGAAACCCGAGGATGTTCATTACATTAATGTCTCTAAAATGGTTGATGAAGACCAAATTAAAACTCCTCAATGGCTTGTTAGGATCGTCAAAAATAATAAAATATATTATTGGTTTTATAACGTTATTCCAAGGCAAGGGAGGTCAAATCTGGTCATCCCTATTTTCACCAGCTTCAACATCTTAAGTTTATCTAGAAATTCCTTGATTTCCACATCCCATTTGTGTTTTTTCTGCATTACATATCTTCTTGAAATAGGTAACCCAGAGATGGTCACCAAAAGACTAGTGTCCATAATGAAATATCTTCCTTTGATATAAATATGCCATTCCTCCCAACTACTCAATAAGACCATGGTCACTTCATGATCATTTCCAAAGAAATTTTGCAAAAACTCCTGATATCCTCGCTCGGTAAGGATGGATTCTACAGTCGTTTCCACCACTAAGGTATAGGGTTCCACAAAATCCATCTTAGCACATAGAGAAAACCATAATTGAGGACAATCACCAGAGGGAATGGAATTAATATTTAGGGTAGTGTGATCTAACCTATGAGACAACCACTTTGTCGGGTATAATTTATTCAGCTTCAAAAATCAACTGTGTTGGATTTCGATGCAATGATATGGAAATATTTCCTTGGAAGGATGAATTGAAGTAGAAGAGTCCCTAGGACTTTATTCAATTATAGATTTTTCAAAGAGCCTAAGGTTGCATTTGAAATAAAAAATCATGCCCTTCTCTTCACAAATGAATGAAAAACACCTAGGACTAGGTCCGCCAATAAGAAGCGAGGGAGAGCGAATGTGGATAGAGGGCATGCGGGAGGTTTTAGAAACAAGTGAGGAGGGATGTGATAATCGAAAGGGAGATGAAATGATTGAAAGGTAGGAGGTAAAATATAGGAAGCATGATGATTGCTTTTCAGGAAGGCAAAAGGATATAGAAAGGCATGAAGGTCAAGGAATGGGAATTGATGCTCATAGGGAAAGAAAGAAAAAAACATACCATGCACCTAGTGAAATATGGATCAGTAAAAATAGGAAGTACAATAACCAACTTACACTCAAACCAAGGAGAAATGGATGAGCATATAAAAAATGTAGTGTCATCAAGCAACACCACCTCAATGATTAGACATTGGAAATTGGAATCATGTATTATGGAGGAAGGAGGCTTTGTCTACATTAACCAGTTATAGGATTTATTAGGGAAGGGAATTAGACCACGTGACCAGGCCATTGATGGTGGTGCCATGATTTGCCAAACCGTCTACCACTTTATTGGCTTTCCTAAAGGCATGTTGGATAATTGGCTTCCAAAAATGCGCTATAATTTTTTGAGCTTATTCCATGCATATCTTGACTTTCCAAGAAGGATTTTTTGAATTCTTCACATAATTTATTATGTTTAGGGAATAACCCTCGATAATCTCTGAGTTGGAATTCATTGGCAATAGCGATAATCCTCTCCACAAAGCTTTGGATTTAGTGAAATGATTAGACTAAACCCTAAAATTTTTAGCAAAATCCATGATAGCTTCACCATGGTGATCATGAAGTATACCTCCTGCTCCTGCCAACCCAGGATTCCCTTTTGTTGCAACATCAAATTTTAACTTCAACCAGCCCTCTTGAGGAGAAATCCACTTAGTATTAATCCTAACATTGGGAGGATTTTAAGTGAGGGCTTCTTGAAGGGGAATGTTTAGAGAAACCAGTAGAAATATCTAAAACTAGAGATGGTGGAATTTGTGGTGGAGGAAAGTTGGGTATTTTCTTTGGCAAAGAAAATAATTCTATTAGTTATGGACGAAGGATCCTTGCAAGTATTGGAAAAAACTCTTTTGTTGCGTTCAAGCCAAACTTACAAAAGGAAATGATATAAAAAAACTTTCCAAATGGATTTAAGTCAAGAATTGTGGAATCGTGATGGCCGTTGGAAGAAAATACTGAGGAAGGACTATGGTTTGACCCAGGGGATGTTGAATAATTGGAAAAGGTTATCAAGAATGGACAAGGAGAAGAGGTACCCCAAGAAAAAGTGATGAATAGACTCCCAGTTCGAAAGACACATGTAGCAATGGTTGGGGATCAACATACCTATTGGGAACTGAGTTGCACCAAGTTTTCACTCAATACTATGGCTATCTATCTTCCTAATTTATGTCTAGGCTTGCACCCGATAGTTGCAACTCAACACTCAACATTGGATGGACAAAAATAGGGATTTTCGATCCAACATCCAAAGTAGACTGGTTCCTTGTCAACTTAGCAAGTTGTTGACACAATTATGCTCACTTAGGTTTTGGATTTTAGGTTAAGATAAGGTTAGGGATATAGAGATGTAGATAATAGTGTATGGATAGGTTAACATCATTGCATTACCATAAAAATCTCTCAAAAAACCATGCTAAGGACATACTCAAATCAAAATTTATCCCAAAACATATTGTTTCATATATTAAAGCACAACAAAGAAATTTTGTAGCAAGCAATTTCAATATCTAGGGAATGATAATCCAAAAAAAAAAATTCACCAAACACCTAGATTTCATAGAAATGTACTTCCTAACCACATAGAATGAATTCAAAAGCATATTTCAATTACTTATAACAGCTAGTAATCCAAAATTTGGCACAAACTAACCATCAAAGTATTTACAAAAATGCAACTAAGAAATCTAAACCTCTGACATCAAGCATGAGAATGTGAACTTGAGGCGAAGATCAATGTATTGCTCCTTTCATTTAACTCTTCAGGAATATTTACAATGGTACAGGAAAACACGCTAGAGTCAACCCTTAAAAATGAGGGTTCAACCTCTACTTATAGTTTTCTCATTATAATAAATAAGAAACAATACCAAAGATCTTGTTACAATAGCACAACAAAGATATTTAGCTAGCATTAGCTCATTGGTCCGTCCTCTGGGAATTATGCTAAAGGAAAGTTTGCCATGGCAGCTCGGGGTCTCTACAACTTATTGATTGCTTAGTGGAACTTAAGTTCAAAATGTTAAAGATCATGTGTCTCCATTGATCCTTCTTGGGAGTGAATTACCATTGACGATGTGTAACCGCCTCTAGTTTGATCTTCTTGGAAAACCCTTGATGCTTCATATTCCAGCCGACTATTATAAATTCTAACGTAGCAATATATTTTAAACCACCAAGATTTGGCAGCTTAACCTCCACCGTTGATTCTCTTCATCACATGATTTAGATTCAATCTGGCACAAGCTAAATGCCATTCTACTTTAAAATTGATGATGTCATATTTTAATCAGAAGCAACAAAATCTCCAATCCGGATCTCTGATATCTGAACATCGAATCTGCTCCGAGATCTATCATATTCAACATTATATTCTTCAATCCGCATTAGAATATTGATGACATCACCTCTTTCTTATAGCCTTTGTAGATTTCATTTCGGATAGAGCAAATGCTAATCACCAATCCAGGTCCGGAGCTAGTCACATACTTCTTTCATTGTGAATCCACACTTTTGTTATTTTGTCACCCCATATTATCTTTATTTCAGAAAGGAAAGACTTGTTCATTCCCTGAATCACCAATCCACACTTTTCTTCTAGTGACATCATTATATCCTTGAAAATTTTATGGATTTGAAGCTAGCATTAATCTGCATCTGAAAAATAAAGGATCTTCCCAGAATCAAATATTCAATATACAAATATGCCATTCCACACTTTTCCACCACTGACGTCATCGTATCTTAGGAAATTTTACTGATTTGAGATCTGCCATCATTTCGGAGTTGGAGTGAAATCATCTGGAATCGCTCCAAACATGAAAACTTCACTAACTGTTGAGCGAATTCATATCTTCTGGCCTGTTTCTACTTCAAAGCATACTATAAGGTTTGCAAAATGATGATTTTATCACTTAGTCAAAATTATACAAAATTTTACTAAGTATGTGGCCATTTTGGGCCTACATTCTGGCACCTCTCGGGTGGATTTGCTTGCAAAGCCAATCAAATCCAGAGTCTTATCCATTGAGTCAAAAGAATACTTATCTTTGAAGATATATTTTAAGGAATAATTTCCATACAAACACTACCCTAAAGGTTCATATATAAACCATGCCAAAAACATCATAGAACTCACTTGTTCAACTAGATACTGTATCCATAATATCAGTATTACTACTGCATTCAAAAACTATACACAAATCTACCTCATTTATAAGGCTTCATTTCAAAAAATGCCTTCACACAAAAATGTTGCGCTGTAGGCTTCATGCCTTTATTGCTTATTTCTGACAATTGTCAGAGTAAAAACAAAAATACAAAACTGATGTATAGAAACACAAAACTTATGTATATGTACAAATAGAAATGAAATGATTTGAGCATGATCCCCTCTTGGGCCTATAGCTACTCAATCTTATCTTCATTCTTCTATAGCCTCTTCATCCTCATATTCCCTTTCCTCTTCTCCATGTTCTTTTGGAGCATGTACTCTCTGGTTATCCTCACCGGAGGTGTACCCAAACAACTGGACCATTAATTCCAAAGACTGAAGAGCCTATTTCCATGCTTCCTCAAAGGGATTTGATGTTTATTTAAGCTTCTTATAAACATATTGTAGTTCCTCAACATCCTCATAATTATCAACATTCCCTATAGTCACCAGATCCCCCATGAGATCTCTTAATCGGGTGTAATCCATAATTATTTTGGTAGCTTGTTCTTGGGATAGTGGCTCTTCCAGTCAATCAATTCCAGCCTCATCCTGTAAGTTATTCTTGATGCTTTTCTTGGCTTCTTCCAAAGATAAAAAGTTGTAATCCTCCTTCCAGAGTCCTTTGAAACTAATATGAATCATTTCCTTATTTATTTCAATGATGTCTTTAATTCCTCTTTCCATTATGTCAAACAACAACCAAGCTCTCTAAACTGCCCTGTGCTTCTTCACCACTATTTTGGTAGCTACCCTAACCAGATTCCATTCCCTATTGGAAATTGGTTTAGTAGGATCACTGAGCCTACTTCCAACCAGCCTGTACATTTGTTCCTCTAGAATCACCATAGGTTGTAACTCTCCAGTGATTTGATCTAAATCCTTCTAAATAGTAGAGAGCAACTGGCTGGCATATTTTAGGTAGTCGATTATGATTTGAAGACCTGAACATTTTTCTTGAACTTAAGAAAGCAACTCCTTATTTATCCTTTTCAAATCATCTTTGGAAAAACTTGAGGACTTGGCTTTCTCAATATGAAGCTGATGTTTTAAATTTTGAATTTCTTTTGCCTAATCCTCATTCAACTTCTTTTGTTATTCTAACTGGTCTTTCCACTCATTAGCCTTTTAAAACCTTTCCTACCAACTCTTAGCCTCTTTTCTCAAAGCTTTATCTATTTCTTTTTTATAATTGAGGCTCATATTAAGCTTTTCAACTTGTTATTTCAGCTTATCTACCTTCTCTTTAGCTATATTAGTTTTCATATATAAGGTGTCTAAGTGAGCCTTGGCAATCCCTAACTCATCCTTAGTAGGAAGCTTGTCAATATCTTCTATGATTTCCTCCACTCTATAATCTTGAGCAGTCATTTCATTTTAAGGTTTGCTCACTTGGAGAATCATAGAACTTGAAACCCTTTTCCTAGTGACAGGATTAACATACATACTTTTTATTGTCACATCCATCCTTTTGGAAGGCCGAGTAAGCTTCTCTATCCAATAGTAATTTATACTCTGAGTGGATGCCTGTTCTTTTGATATAGTAACAGACTTTAAAAAATCAACAGCCAAAGGAGATAAGGACATCAAAAACATAAGGATGGACTGACTTGTTATTGGTGGGGGTGAAGATATATTGATAGTAGCCTTTGTTACAATGGTAGACTCTATGATTACCGATGTTGTGGATACAGGTAAATTTAGAGAAACATGAACATAACTGATAGTAGAAGGGGTGGATGAAGTCGGAACGCAGTGTCCCATGGATGGTGGTAATGAAATAGATTAGGGTGCAGTAATGGTCAACATTGAAGTGGACATCTCCGAAGTGGAAGGTGGGTATTGAAGAGGTTGTGATACAACAGAACTGACTGGTACCTCCATAGCTAATTATGAGAAGAGGTAAGAACTATGAGGTGGATGAGGTAAATTTGCCAATTTTCTTGACTAGAAATTAAGGGAAATTCTTTTAGGGATTCATGGAGATGAAAAGGAAAATAGGGATTAGAAACCATACCTTCGCCTGCAGATATAGGGTGTTCTTGTTTAGCTTCTATCTCCAGTTGTTCTTGTTCAACTAACCCTTCTGTATTAAAAATAGCCACCTCTTCAGCAATTTATTCCATACTCATTTTCTATTGTTAGAGTTAATGTAATGTGCACTATGCCAGTTTGACACTTGTCAGTTTCATTGACAAGTGTCATGTTCATCATATAGGCCTTCTGCCTATATATGTAACACATTTTTATCAATAATATATCCCCTTCAGTTTTCCCTCCTAACATTTGGTATCAGAGCAAGGTCAGCCACATCTGGGTCTGTTGCCTCTACAGGTCACTGACTAGATTCACCATGAGTATGAAATCCCTCCTCATGGTGAACTCAATCTAGAAGGTATCGGTCTCTCTCGAAAATGCACATAATGAAAGGAAAAACGAGCCATATAAGAGTGTCGGTCTTTGCCGAAAATGCACTCAATACAATAAAATGAGCCATAGATCCAAATAGGAGGAGAGAAGAAGAAAAGAAGAGAATCTTATGAAGTGTCTTTGTCTGTAGTCTTCAGAAGTAGATCCGAAAAAGACCTCGGATAGAGTCTAGGGTGTCTTTGTTTGTAGTCCCTAGTATATGTGTCCTTATGGTGACCATGTCATCCCATCGAAATGCATGGGTAACCAGCCACTGCATTCGCCAGGTGTATAGAAAAGGTCACTAGGTACAAGGATCACATATAAAATTACCTTGGGAGTGTCGGGTACAACCGAAAGTGCACTCCAAGGTAGAAAAATTTTGAGGCTAAAAAACTGAACTGAAACAGCCTCAAAATTACAATTTGACACCTCCATTGTGTCCGTCACGGAAAACCATTTCCAACGACTATAAATACCCCTATACTTGTTGCAAAATAAATATGGACAACATCTCTGAAAAAAAATACAATAAGAAGCCATGAGGGCCTTCTTCCACTTCCACTCTCCATGTGGAAAAAATAGGGCAATAATGTTTTACTGTCGACCATTCTTAGCATGATTAAAAAATTTCCTCCCAAGGGAAATTACATAGGCCATGTGGCCATACAATAAAAAATTACTCCACTTAACTTAAATGAAGTGCCCATGGTCCCCTCCACTAAAAAAGATGCCCCTTTGATTAGTAGAGATGTCAGATCGCGATCTCGAAAGTGCACTTGGAATGTCAAAAAAATATTTCACAGGCAGGAAATTGAATTAAAAAAGCAGACGGTGTATCAAAACATTTCCAGCATCTCCGTTTTAGGCGTGGCGCATCACCCAGAAACACCACATAACATGCAGAAGCACGATCAATGCATTGGCCACTAATAATATTCTCCACGACCCACAACGAGAGCGTGTGAAAGCTGCAGTTCCCGAAACGAGAGCGCGTGCACAATCTCGGCATCATTATCGGCATGACATTACCAAGAACAGCTAGAGAGCACAATTTTTGGGAATAAATTATGGAAACGCAGCTTTCCGAAATGCCTGCAATCATATTGTTATCCATGCTTGAACTGGAGTAAACTGTGCTTATCCACCGTTCGCCAAAGGTACGCAAACCAAATTTGCCAGTCACTGTAGGTGTGAAGCATCATCAGCAGAATCATCATGGAGATCAACATGAGCATGCTGATGGTGGCGTCGGAAAGAAACCACCATCGCCGGGAGACCTTCTGTCGAGCGCCAAGGTCATTATGGATGAGGCCATGAGAAAAATGCACAAAGCAAAAGATGAATCGTAGGAGGGAAATCCAGTCGAAAAAACCAAGGTTGCAGCGGCGGCCGCTGATGTGTTGGCCGCAGCCAAGCATTATGGCTGAAAATCTCTGATGCACCAGGTGAATGTGCAGTAAGAAAAATAAACACCCAGCAATAAATCAACCTATCTTCCATGCGATCTGGGCCACGCCTCAAACAACAACAAATCATTAGCCATGTTCTTCAGTCTGCGAGAAAATTAAACCCATCCACGACATGATTCATAGATGGGATCTACATATAACCGTAAAAAATAAACCTTCATTCTTTAACAGCAATAGCAAATGACAGAGAAAGATAACAGAAGCTCAAAATCTTGACCACCGTCCATCGTGAGGGAGCGACAGAGCGGAAGGCTGCCTATGTAGAAACAATAGCATCCAACATTGTCTTTGCTCCTACCAACAATTCCATTGCCTTCATAAATTCCATTGAGGTTGTTTCAGTCCCAAATTCGCAATGGTTTTCCTCCACCTCGCGGGACTGATCGCCTACAGACAAAGACACCCTAGACTCTATCCGAGGTTGATTCCGGATCTACTTCTGAAGACTATAGATGAAGACACTTCAGAATATTCTCTTCTTTTCTTCTTCTCTCCTCCTATTTGGATCTATGGCTCATTTTATTGTATTGAGTGCATTTTCGGTAGAGACCGACACTCTTATATGAATCGTTTTTCCTTTCATTAGGTGCATTTTCAGCAGAGACTAACACCTTCTAGATTGAGTTCACCATGAGGAGGGATTTCATACTCATGGTGAATCTAGTCAGTGACCTACGAGAGGCAACATCCTCTGAGGATGACCTGCAGAGGCAACAGACCTAGAAGTGGCTGACCCTGAGGCACCCATGATGACCCCGAGGCACTTAGACGGCTGACCCAGTGGCAACAGACCCGTGGAAGTGGCTGACCCTGAGGCAACAGACCAAGATGTATACACAGTGAATCTAGCATTATTCACAGTTGGAGAGCCAAGCACAAAGAGCAAGAGCCTAAGACCAAATCAACAATAAAGGAGGATGTAGATTTTTGTTAGAGAAGTCAACATTAAGGGGGAATGTTACCTAATGTTGACTTGTTTTTTTTCTTTAGTTAGGATAGTGCACATTAAGAGGGAATGTTAGAGTTAATGTAATGTGCACTATGCCAGTTTGACACTTGTCAGTTTCATTGACAAGTGTCATGTTCATCATATAGGCCTTCTGCATATATATGTAACACATTTTTATCAATAATATATCCCCTTCAATTTTCCCTCCTAAAATCTACTTCTTGGAAACCTCTCTCTCCTCTATTTTTGGGGCCCTCTTAGTCCTCCATTAAACTAATTGAAAAGTAGCCATCTCTCCTTTAGAATTTTCCTCCTCTTCATCTTATTGTACTACTATTGAAAGTAGAGATTGCTCATATACAGGTCGTAATTCAACTAATGATGTGGGGATTATAGAAAAATATGGGGATCTAATTTGAATTAGCGGAATATTGACAACCCTTTTTTTAGAGAATTGTGTTTCATTCACCAATTCAGCCTTCTCGGGAAATTTCTCTACTTTCTTAGAAGTAGGATTGGAGATTTTGAGTACCTCAACTATGGTCAACGGAAATTTTTGTATCTCTATCTGAATATTTTGAATTGAAAGAGGAAGGAGGGACTCAAAATCATTATAGGGTTTTTCACCGATCAATACTATATTTCTAACATCCTTTGGTCTCCAGGCTTCAACGTTATTATTATAAATCCTTGAAAATTCCTTATCAATTTTCATTCCAAACTTTGATTTGGGTTTTCCAATTTCGACCCTCATAAACCACTAATATGCAATATTTTTTATCTTCAATGGTCCTTTCTCTTCTAGTCTTCCTCTCTCTACTACCTCTTCTTCAGAAGGAGTGTCCTTCATATCGGTAGATTTAACCCTCACTTTATTAATTGTATCCTTTGTAATTCGATGGCTGAGCTCATGCTTTGGATTGAAATACACAACTTGTTCATAGAAATCCAACCATGGAGGTAACTGATCTATGTTTGAGATGTTCCACTCCAAAAGAGTAGTTTCAACATTATTCCTTCTCTGTTCAAAATTAGCCTTGGGCCTTTCTTCAAATTTATATGCCTTGTATCCATTTAGGTTTTATTTCTCGTATTGAAAACATCATCAGGATCATAACTCCATCTCTGAGGAATATAAAACAAACCTATTATGTCAAGGTATTGATCAATTTTTTGGCTCTCGAATACAATAATATTATATTTAGTGCGGTAAGTAATTAAATACTTCTTCTTCCTTACGAACCGTAGCTTGCGTAAATGTACATGACCTACCTTAGATAATCTAGGGCGAAGAGTCTTTCTATGATAAAGTGAGATAGGAGAAAGGGTTTATCTATGAAACCATATAACCTGATTACTGTGCCCTATATTAGTAGATACCAATCTACTTCCTCAGTGTATTCCTTCCTTAGAATCTTCTTAGCCAAGGAGGGAAACCTAGGGCACTCATTATACATTATTTTTATGGCAGGTTCCAAAAATTCCAAGTTAAATTTGTAATAGGACTCACTGCTCTTTAAACAATCCGTCCAATAATAGATCGGCATGGGTTATCCATTACTATTTTTATCCTTAGCCAAAATCCATGGTATTATCATCCACACCAAACTCGAGCAATATCTAAAACTGGGAGTACCAACACCCTTCTTCATGTTTACCAACTGCTCATGGATCCTCCGAGCGAGAACAATTGGCCAGTAAAAGTAAATTACTCTGGTACCCCTATCTATCGCATCTTTCTTGTACATCCTCTCATTAGAAATACGATATACCGTGGCAATTTGCTAACCATGAACCATCCTGTCAGAGTCCAAACCCTCCATATAAGCCAAAATAGAAAATAATTCTGGGCTTGCAAATTCATCGATGTGAATTGGGACTTTGGGCATTTCGTCTTGATTCTTTATCCTTATGAAATTAATATGAAGCCATTTTTCTAGTATCTCCTTTTTTTTGTTCTGAAGCTATCATGTTAGTGTAATCTTTGTCTAGCTCTGCTACGCTAAACAGTCTGAGCTTTGAGGATGGGCATTCCCCTACAACAAATAACTCATAGCAAGTATCTCTTATGATGGAAAATAGGGGAGTGCCTTCAGGGATTTTAACTATTCTATTTTCATAATCATAGAATTGAATCATAGCAGAGACTATTTCGGGGTAGTGATGCAAAGAATCACAGATATAAGAGAACAAAAAGGATTTTATGGCTATCATACTTTATCGCCGCATTGGATTTCCTTCAAAATATGGAAATTTGAAACCTGTCCTAAGGTGAGACCTTATCAATCTTGTCATCATTGTATCTATGACTCTACTGGTATGATGTACATGAACCTACAATCTTGTCGCTATATTCGATGATTTGGTGGATGACTTTTTGGGCACCATCCTCAAAGTAGCAAACTTTGTCCTCCCGATTTGCAGTAAATTCTCCAAGGTATCAGTAGACTTTTCTACCTTCCTGTAGACGTAAGGGGTTTACAAATGAATTTTGTGTATGCTTTTCATTAATTTTCTCCTTTTGATCCTACATATCTTTCACCATTAATGCAGCTACTGTGCGATATCTTTGTTGGCACACTTTCCAATCCTTTTCATTATTTCTTTGGTGGCTCAAATGTGGCATCCTATTTTCTTAGTGGTCGAATTTTGAAATTGTGCTGCTAGCTCATCATATCTCTTCGGCTACACTTTGGTCCATGCGTGAGTTCATTAGAATTGAATGCGGGAGCACTATTTAGCCTCCATGTGTCATATTGGAACTGTTAGTCTTACAATGACACTGAGATGGGGGGTGAATCAATGTAGCTTTTTAAACTTGAATTTATAGCTCTTAATACCATAGCAATTAAAACTTATTACTAGATACAAAAAGTATAAAAAAAGAGCATCACACAACACAAGATTTAATGAGGTTCACCAATTGGGCTACTCCTCAAAATTGACTACTTGGACTACCATCCAAATCTAGCCTTTGCAAAGCACCAACTTTACAATCAATTTACCAAAGACCAACTAGAAGGAGCACCAACCCCTGATTTATCTATACTAACAGAAAGGAGCACCAACCCCTGATTTATCTGCACCAATAGAAAGGAGCACCAACCCCTAATTTATTTACACCAATAGAAAGGACCACCAACCCTTGATTTACCAGCACCAACTGGAAGGAGCACCAACCCCTAATTTATCTGCACCAACAGAAAGAAGCACCAACCCCTAATGCCAAGCTGCAACCTGGACTTCAATTTGAATTTATAAGTTTGACAGTAAGATACATTTGCTTTTGCAAGACCCTAACTGGTCTTCTTCACCTTTGCATTCTCTGTGCACTCTACTCTCTCTGTGCAATCACTTCACACACTCTACTTCGTTACAGTCGAACTTCATGATCATCTTCTCCCTTTTGCACACTCTGATCTCTTTGCAAATTTTGCACTTAGCATGATTCAACACGAATTGCTCTCTACGCACAACGATCGTATTTCACACACACTCACAATCTTCTCAATTATCCAAACAACCCTCCTTTTATAACAATATTTTTTATGATGAAAACCCTAATCTTAGTCGATTGTAAATCCTAATCTTAATCAGCTTTGATAACAACTGTAAACCCTAATTTTAGTCGACTGTCATACTTCTCATTTCAGTCGGGTTCTCCTTCTTGACTTGCGCATTTATGACCTATCATGAAATCGTGATATTTCTACCTCTGTAGCTTCTTTTGTTGTTGTTGCCGTAAAAATACATGTCACGATATCATGACACTTTCACCTCCATACACTTTCTCTATTCTTTTGTCGCTATATCATGACATTTCTGCCTCCGCAGACTTCATCTTTTATTTTGTCATGATATCACGACATTTTTGCCTCTGTATACTTCATCTTTGTTGTTATCACAATATCGTGACACTTCTGCTTTCATAGAATTTGACTTTGCTTTTGTCGCGATATCGTGACAATTCTGCTTCCATAGATTTCAACTTTGTTTTTATCGTGATATCGTGACACTTCTGCCTCCATAGTCTTCAACTTAGCTTTTATTGTGAAATCATGACACTTTTGCTTTCGTACTTAGCTTCTTTGCTTTTTTCATGAAATCATGACACTTCTGCCTTCGAAGTCTTCTTCTCTGCTTTTGTCATGAAATCACGACACTTTTGCTTCCATACTTTACTTCTTTGCTTTTGTCGCAAAATCATGACACTTCTGCCTTCGAAGTCTTCTTCTCTGCTTTTGTCATGAAATCACGACACTTATGCTTTTGAAGTCTTGCTTTTTGATTTTGCCACAAAATCATGACAGTTCTGCTTCTGTACACTTCCTCTCTTTCTTTTGTCATGAAAATGCGACATGTTGCGATATCACGACACTTTTCAAACTTACTTTCTCTCTCCTATTTTAGTCCCAAAAATGCGACATGTTGCAAAATCGCGACACTTTTCAAACTTACTTTCTCTCTCCTATTTTAGTCGCAAAAATGCGACATGTCGCGAAATCGCGACACTTTTCAAACTTACTTTCTCTCTCCTATTTTAGTCGTGAAAATGCAACATGTCACGAAATTGTGACACTTTTTAAACTTACTTTCTCTCTCCTATTTTAGTCGCAAAAATGCAACATGTCGCGATATCGCGACACTTTTCTTACTTGTTATCTTTCTTCGAACTTGTCACGAAATCGCGACACTTTTTTCTGCTTTCTCTTTTTCTTCCAACATGTTGTGAAATCGTGATAGTTTTTCCACTTGCCTTTTTCTCTTCCAACATGTCACGTAATCGTGACACTTTTTCCTGCTTTCTCTTTCTCTTCCAACATGTCACGAAATCGTGACAGTTTTTCCACTTGCATTTTTCTCGTCCAACATGTCGTGAAATCGTGAAAGTTTTTTTTGCTTTCTCTCTCTCTTCCAACATGTCACGAAATCGCGATAGTTTTTCCTACTTTTTCTCTCTCTTCCAACATGTCACGAAATCGCGATAGTTTTTCTTGCTTTTTCTCTCTTCCAACATGTCACGAAATCGTGACAGTTTTTCTTGCCTGCTATATATGTCGCGATATCATGACACTTTTCTTACTTGTCTTTTTCTTTGATCTTTTGCATATGGGCCACTTCGGTCTTCTTGGAAAATCACTGTACATACTCTGAATAACCTTTGAACTCTTGTCTTCTGCATCTAAAATAATTTTGGATAATGGACGTCATTTAAGAACAAAACTATGAGGGATTTAATGTCTAATTATTATATACAGTACAGTTTTGTGACTCCATATTATCTGTAGGCAAATGGGTAAGCTGAGGCTTCAAATAAGACAATGGTCGTCATCTTGAAAAATATGGTATATGGATACCATAAAGACTAGCACGTTGCCCCTTGCATTTTGGGCTTACAAGAATAACATTCGAATGCCCACTTGGGCAATTCCATTTTTACTAGTATATGGCATTGAGGCCATTATACCCTTAGATTTGGAAATTCCAACACTGTGCATCACATTGAAAGAGTTCATCGATGACAACACTACGCGACAATCTCACCTAGATAATCTGATGCTTCTTGATGAACATCGCCTGAATGCCCTAGAACATATTCAAATTTACCAAAAGTGCTTAAAATGATCTTATAATAGTAAATTCCACTTGAGAGACTTTAAGGTTGGTGATATTGTGATAAAATAGAACCAATAGAACTCAAACATACCGTTGCACTTGCAAGACAAATTCATGGCTAATTGGTTAGGTCCTTACATGATATCAAAGCAGATTGGACCTGGAACGTATCACTTGACATTGCTCTAAGGTGTTGAAGAGCTTGAACCTATCAACATCCTTCATATTAAGGCATTCCACACATAATAATTCAAAACCTAAAAATATGGAAAATCTTCAAAATCCATAAAAATTAAAAAAGTAATAAAATCTAAAAACATTGCATTTCATTTGCATCATGCATTTTCATTTTGCACATGCATTAATTTAATTGCATTGCATTATGTATTTCCATACATCGAACTTGTATTACGATAGGTTGTGTTTACAGTCTTATAAACAACACCATGTTTGTGTTTCAATCATGCATCTATGCATTATCATCATCATACATCATCCTTGTGAGTAATTATGTTTCTCAACACAACCCCTCCTATTGCTATGAAGAATATACTAGGGTTTTTTGGTCATTTAGCCATACCTAGTGGTCTTCTCAGATTTGGTATAAAGCTTGCTTTGCTTTTGAGGATGAGGTCTAGTTGTGATAGCACTTAGAATATCAAAATCCCATAACTAATCAACACATTTAACAATCCTACTTAGGGTAAGGAAGGATGAACACTACAAAAGTGGTATGGGTCACCTTAGGCGAAAGGTTTTGTTACTTGCTCATTTTGTGAGGTACAATGGTCTAGAGTAGTGGTCATTGGAAAAAGGACAAGTTTATCCCCTACCCAAATAAATCCCTTGCTTACAAATGAAGGAGAAAAATCCTAGAAAATCAAATCACTATCAAATCCCTTTCTCAAATGAAAAAGAAATACAAAATAAATAGTGATTTTTATCACTATACAAAAATAAACAGTTATTTTTGTCACTATACATGAGCAAGTATCCCAATAAATTGAAGAAAATAAGGGGGTGAGCTGGGATCCCTGGAATGATCAATGCTAAAAAATTGTAGGGTGATCCCCAATATAGCAATGGGATGAATGAATCTCACCTGACCATCAATGGGGATGTAGAAGATGTGGTAGACATCCTCTAGAGTGACTGTGATCTCTCTAGTCAGTAGATGAAAATTATTGGTTCGTGCATCCCAACAGTGAGCCAAAGCAGTCATGTAAGCCTAATCAGGCCTGATGGGAGGGAGGTGAAGGACATAGTTGAGCCCTATAGCATCAAAATAATCTCGATCAGTATCACTAATCTCTCAAGGGATATCCTGATAGAGCTCAAATTCCCTCACTCAAGAGGTCAACTATAAGAGCACATAATAATAAACATAAAAAAACAAACCTAAAAAGTCAAACAAATTAAAAAAAAAATTAAAAAGATAAAAATATTCATAAACATATACAACACATTCAGAAAAAACAAGATTGCATTTCAAAAATATTAAAAAAATCAATTAAAATAGTTAACATTAAAAAAAATTGAAAATTTTGGAAAATTTTCCTAAAGTTGCCTCATCATGGTTGGGACTTGCGGTTGGCACCAACGGTCAAATTTATGACCATTGTAATTTGAACCTAGTCATGGTTGATAGTCACGACCCCCAATTTTCCAATTGAGAGACAAAACTGCCACCCGCTGCTAAGGCCTATGACCTTTTTAGGGTCACATCCCACCCAAAAACGATAGAAAAATAAAAAAAGAGACAAAAAAATTAAATAAAAATTAAACCCTCCCCTACAACTAACCTAGACTAATCCTAAGCTAGAGTGAGGTTCATTACCAACGATTTAATGTGGTTCAATTAACCCATTACTTAATGAGGTTTAGTTTTAACTACTAACCTAAAGCTACGTTGAGGTTATTTACCGGTAGTTTAGTGTAGCTCATTTAATTCATTAATTAGTGAGGTTCAATTTTAATGTGGTAAAAATTAAATGAGAGAGTTGCATTGTTACCTTTGTAGCACTGGCTCCACCACTAGTAGATGCGTCCATCAAGTCAGTTATGTTGAGTGTACAGTTCGGCAGCATTCCGTGTCAATTTTTTTACCTCACCTCTCAGAGCTCTCTAGACAATGACAACAAATTGGAAAATAATGACTTGGAAAATGATAAAATTTCTTTTATAATTTCCAATTTACTCTTGACCGTGCTTAGCACCTATGGGCGTAGGATTAGTGTTTGTCGACCATGGTTCAGAGCCATGACTAAGGAATTTGTAATTTCTAGCTACCTCTGGCACACACATCTAGCATATGAACAAAGATACCCTCAAAATTTCACCATGATGGGTTTCAAAATATAAAATTACAAATATCAAATGGGCCAGTACCCTCAAAAATTTTCAAAATAACAAAAAAATTTAAAAATTCAAATGTGCCTCATATCCATTTATTTACCCTATACACTTGGTGGTTGCAACGATTTATGATCCATGCAATCCAACAAGATGAGTAAATTACCATAAGGCCATTTGGGGTAAATTAGTCATCGTGGAATTGATATGCTTCACTTCAATTCCTAAGAAGGACTAAACCATCATATTGCTCCACGGGAACGAGGTACTCATCTCATATCTTCTGTGACATTTTTAGTATATCATCGAACAATATGATTCAAAATGAACCCAATTGCAATTACTATAATTTTGATTCCCTATGAATACCTAAACGATCGGACTGCTCCACCGGATAGAGATGTACAATTACTATTAACAGTTGTAATCATGGCTAAATTAAGCCTTGTCAAGTAATCAAAATGCTCAAGCCTTAAATTGTTCAAATCACTCATTGTGGTCAAGCGAATCATTTCTTCATTAAATTGTCCTACTCTCATTGACTCGTCGCTTGATGGGGTAGTCATTATATCAATTTTCATAATCAAAGTCAATATAATATCCCTTGATCTTGTCAAATTGTGTTCATCTTACAAATCATTGCCAATGACTATCATAAGCTTACCCTTTGCTGAGGAAAAAAACAAATATGATAGTTTAGTTTATAGCTCTCCTTTCGGTTAAATAGGCACAAACTCCTAGAGTAGAACTGAAGCTACCCGAATTTTTGATGGATGTGTGCAAGATTTTTCAAATTTGTGTCATAGCAAATTATCATTAATCTTAATGGACCTTACTCTTGGTGCTTGTTCTAAACCATATAGGAATTTCTTTAATTTACAAACCTTTTTTTTTTATAACTAAACCGTCTGGTTGAGTCATATATACCTCTTCTTCAAGATCACCATTAATAAATGCACTCTTAACATTCATTTAATGAATTTTCCATCCAAGTTAGGTTACTAATGCACATAGTGTTTGAAAATAGTCATTCTTGTTGTAGGTGCAAAAGTTTCTTCGTAGTTAATTCCTTTTGTTTGAGTATATCCTTTTGAAACTAATCATACCTTGTATTTGTCAAGAGAGTCATTTTCTTTGTATTTTATTTGTAAATCCATTTAAATTCTATTGCTTTCTTTCCTTATTTTAGATCAACTAAATCTGATGTTTTACTTTTTATTAAAGCTACATATTCTAATTTCATGTCTATTTTCATTTTGATTATCCTATAGCATCTTGTGTAGTTACAGGTTCTTCTACTATACTCAATAATCTTATATTTGTTCTTGTCATACTTCAATTTTAAGGTCTTGTGGTGGTAAGATCTGATATTTCCTCAATATTTGAATATTTAAGTGTGTGTATGTACCATTTTACCTCTTTTCTTTGATGTGTCATTATGAATTCTAAATTTTCAATCATTTCATTAAATATTTTTTATTTTGAATATTTACTTGATAAGTTTTCTTCATCTAAAATATTTGGAATAGATCTTGTATCAACCTTTTGATCTTTAACAATATCTTTGTTTTCTTCATAAAAAACTTCACCTCTACTTACATACATTTTCTTTGTAATTGGATCAATTAATTCTATACCCTATTTAATCATCATAATATCTAATAAATATCTTGTATATGGTTTTATCATCTAATTTTGTCCTATTTTTCTTTTGGAACATGCACATATGCCTTACATCCAAAGATTCTTAGATGTTCTATTAAAGGTTTTCATACTAACCATATTTCTTCAAGAGTAAAATTTTTGTGTATTCTCATGGGTGATCCATATTGTATGTATATTGTAGTTTTAATGAAATTTTACTAATATTATCGATCAAGATGTGCTTCTTTTAGCATGCAGTACAAAATTTCCATAATAGAATACTTTTTTTCTTTTTGTTATACCATTTTTTAAGGTAAGTTGTAGTAAATTGTCTTTTTATACCATTTGACCTTAGAAATGATTCAAACTCTTTTGATAAAAACTCACCACCTCTATCAAAGTGAAAATTCTTGATTGATTTTCTTGCTTTTGTTTCTACTAGTTGATTGAATTGTTTAAAGCAACTAAAGGCTTCAAATTTAAGTTTCAGATACCCACATATTCCTAGAATAATCATCAACAAAGAGCTTAAAATATCTATCCTCCAAGACTAGTAATGTTCATTGGTCCACATAAATCTATGTATATTAATTCCATTGGTTCTTGAGCTTTGCATTTACCAAGTTAAAAAGGTATTTTGTGTTGTTTTCCTACAAGAAATTTTGGATAAACTATATATTTCCACGTAATTTTGGGTAATCCTCTAACCATTTGATATCTATTCATTTCATTCAAAGAAGATGCACTTGTATGTCCTAACATTTTATGCCAAAGTTCTTTGGTTTCTAATGTTCTTGTTGATAGAGCAATATTTGATAATGTGTCTAGGGAAAATAGACCATTTATGTAAGAAGTAGAGGCTATAATATTTTATTTTATTTTTTGTAAAAGAGGGTAAAAATTTATTAACTCAGCAAAACATTCATGATACAAAGAAAAAGTAGAAGCTATTCAGACATATCAGCTCTCAATAAAGAAGAGAGAGATTGAGAGCAATCAGAAGAAAGTTGAGACCAATTTTGAACATCCCAACCATATTGAAACTTAGAAGCCCATTTAGCTAACAAATCCACTACCCTATTCCACTCCCGAGGAATATGCACAAAATAAATGAAGTCCAAGTGAGCAGAGATATTAAGAATTTGCCGAGCAACCCAACTCAACCGCCAACAACCATGAAGACTATCTCCAGAATTTAACAAATTTATAACAATCTGAGAATCAGATTCACAAACAATATGACGCCAACCCAAAGCATACCCTTGCTCCAAAGCATATAAAATTGTGAGTGCTTCCATGAAGTTATTAGAATGATGTCCCTTAAAGCAAGAGAAAAAAAATTGGATAGTACCACTACTATCCCGCCCCACACCACCAATACCAGCATTACCCGGATTACCCCGGGAAGATCCATCCGTATTAATTTTCAACACTCTCGGAGGAGGCGGATTCCATTTGCCAGCCCTCCGCACCCAATTATTCTGACCCATCCATCTACAAGAGACATTAGGACCAGGACCATTAACCATCAAGCCTAATATTTCCATGATCTGACGTTTCGCATGGTCCATGGGAGAAATAATCTGACATTTTGCAGACACAGTTTCCTGGATCATTCGCAAAATCCTCTGACAGACCTGGGAAGTAGTTAACTCCTTACCTTGGAAAATTCGACGGTTCCGTTCAAGCCAAATCTGCCAAAAAATGCATGAAGGACCAATACTCCATCCAACTTGTAAAAAGAAAGCCGTTGCAGGAGGCCGCCCCATACTTCTCCAAAAATCAACTATTGATGAAGCATGCGAACAAGGGTGATTCCATACTCCCCACCAATAATGCCAGACTTGTCGAGAAAAGTCACATTGGAGAAGTAAATGCCCAATGATTCTTCGACCTTCCCACGAGTTATAGCATAAAGAGGGGCCAGCAAACCCACGCTTTTGAAAATTATCCCAAGTGAGACAACGATTATGAGTAGCCTGCCACCCATAAAAAATACACTTCGGCCAAATAAACTTATTCCAAACTTGCTTCCACCACGGAAACTCCTCCTCACCAAACTACTGTCGATCCAAAACACAATAACCAGTAGCAACCGAAAATATCCCTCTATTATCTCTTCCCCATGCTAGCACATCATCCCCAGGTAGAGAAGAGTAGGGACGGCTAGCGATAATACGGGCCAGTTCTGCCCTTGCATCCATAGTGCCACCAGTAGGCCATTCTCGAGGATCCTTCCACTGGAGACTAACCATCTAACCAAAGGACTTAACAGTTTTGAAATCTGCCACCTTCAACCATCCAGCATCCCAAAAGCATTGAGCAAGATCTTGAAGATGTGGAAACTCGCTAAGAAGAGGAGCAAAGCCATCCCAAGAATCCTGCCAAAAAAGAGCCCGAGACCCAGTATAACAAATCCAGAATAACCCCTGCTTAACCTGACTCTGCTCCCTTTTTCAAAGTATTCCAAACAAATGATCCTCGACCAGTCAAGCTGTATCGAGGAATCTCTGAACCTTCCACTCCCCTAAGATACTTGTGGGAGATAATCTTGGCCCAAGTTTGCTCCTGATTACTACACCAACACCAATACAGCTTAGCAGCCAAAGCAGTCCCAGAAAGAGAGCTTAGACGAAGACCCAACCCCCCAGCTTGCCTTGGTTGACAAATAGTCTCCCATTTAACAAGACTCCATTTTGAGGAACCAAGATTGCCAGCCCATAGGAATTGCCTAGAAAGAGAATCCAGGTCATGAAGAAAACTTGCTGGAGCAATCTGAATAAGGCATCTATACACCGGTAAAGCCTGAACAACTAACTTCAAAAGTAAAACCCGACCAGCAAAAGTTAACCATCTATGAGTCCAATGACTAACTCGACTACGAAATTTGTCATGTTAGTCCAAACCGCCCTAGGTAGAGGACCAACAGAAATGGGAATCCCCAAGTATGTAAGAGGAAGAGTTCCAACCTGAAACCTGAGAATATGAACAATTCTAGCTTGAACCCTAGGATCTGTATTGAAAAATAAAATAATATACTTGTGCTCATTAATCTCCTGACCAGAGATAGCCAAATACAAGTCCAAAGCATGTCTAAAGTTGGTTGCTTCACAAATAGAAGTTACACCCAAGAGAGCAGTGTCATCAACAAAATGAAGATGGGAAATGGCTGGCCTACTATTCTCCCATTTCCATCCATGAATAAGACCCTGGTGAACCTGATCTTTAAGCCAGCGACCCAAACCTTCAGCCATAATTATAAACAAGTACGGAGATAAAGGATCCCCCTGTCGAAGACCCGGGAAGCATGAAACAAAGGAGAGGGCTTTCCATTAATTAGGACAGAATATGAGGGAGTTGTAATACAACTCATAATCCACTCAATCCAAGAAGGATCAAATCCAAAGGCCAAGAGGATTTTGTGAAGAAAAGACCATTTCACCCTGTCATAAGCCTTCACCATATCCAACTTCATAAACATAAACTTATTCTTAGAAGTTCTCATAGAATGAATCGCCTCGACAGCAATAGCCACTCCATCCAAAATCATCGACCCGACCACATAGCCACCCTGCTCATCAGAAACAACTCTATCCAGCCAAGGCTTAAGACGCTCCGCAATCAGCTTAGTAATAATTTTATACACCACATTGCAGAGAGCAATAGGCCGAAACTGATCAAAAGAGCTAGCACCCTCCTTTTTAGTAATTAGCATCAAAAAAGTGGAATTCAAAGCTTTCAACAACTGATGGTTATGAAAGGACTCAATAACAACCCTCAAAAGATCAGATTTAATAATTTCCCAAAAGTGTTGAAAGAACTCAACCGGGAAGCCGTCGAGCCCGGAGCTTTCCCGATCTTCATAAGGAAAACTACCCTTTCTAGTTCATCAATGGAAATAGGTTGAAGAAGGCATGCATTGATCTCTTCTGAAATAATAGAAGGAATACAACGCAAAATAGTATGATCATCAACATGATCCCCACAAAAATCCTCAGAATATAAGGAAGAAAAAAATCGAACAGCTTCCCGAGAGATATCCTGAGAAGCAGACAACTGAATACCTTGAGAAGAAATAATCGAAGAAATACCATTACCGTGTCTTCGAGCCTTAACAGTGTTAAATAAAAAAGCTGTATTTCGATCTCCTTCTTGTAACCATTCCACCCTGGCCTTTTGCTTCCAGAAAATCTCTTCCCGAAGCTCCCATTCTTGAAGTTCATGCAAAGCTTCAGACTCCTCCTGGAAATTCTGCTCTGTTAACCCATGATCTCTGATATGTCTGGTGATAACATCAAGCCTTCTTTGGGCCAAATTTTTAGCTTGAAATAGATTCCCGAAACACTGCTTGTTCCACTTTTTGAGTTGATATTTCACAAATTGGAGTCTTTTAACAAAAGAGTACATAGCAGTACCGTGGAAAGGACAGCCCTGACTCCACTAGACTTTCATCAACTCGTACAAAGAGGGATCCCTAAGCCACATTAACTAGAATTTAAAACTTGGATGATGATCCATTTCTTGCCGAGAGATAACAAGTTTAATAGGCCAGTGGTCTGATCCCCTCCAGTCAAGAATCATTGAGTTAGTAACCCAAGAATTGCTAATCCAAAATGAAGAAGTAAGAAACCTATCCAACCTCTCAGAGATCGAGTTAGAACCACACCACTTATTCGTCTAAGTGAACACACCATTCTTTGGCTTAATATCCACCAGATTAAGAAGCTGAATATTATCATTAAGGAGTCTAGAGGCAGGCCCCAAAGTACCCACACCACCCCTCTTCTCATCAATACTAGATACAACATTAAAATCTCCAGCCATAATCCAAGGATAGAATGGAACCAAGGCTCGAACACTTTGAATATGATTCCACAGCAACACCTTCCCAGCAAGATCCGAGGGGGCGTAAATGTTAGTGAACAAAACCACTTCTCCAGACTCATGGCAAGAAGCTATCATAGAAAGAGATGACTTATTCGATACCCACCAAAGAGGAGTAAGCTTCTATGGATTCCAAAGGCTAACAAGCCCCCCAGCACTACCCACAGCCCCAACACACTGACAAAGACCTCGAGGCCAGAGTTTAGAAGCAATACTAAATAGACCCTCCATCGATAATTTAGATTCTTGAAGAAAAACAACATCCGGCTTATGTGCCTGAACCAAATCCCAAATAGCTTTTTGATGAGGTAAGCTATTCAAACCTCTCACATTCCAAGAAAGAACA
This sequence comes from Wollemia nobilis, assembly GCA_028583015.1. Taxonomy (NCBI): domain Eukaryota; kingdom Viridiplantae; phylum Streptophyta; class Pinopsida; order Araucariales; family Araucariaceae; genus Wollemia; species Wollemia nobilis. Next base: position 4,139,447 of record JAQPPZ010016858.1, on the reverse strand, counting down.
ATCATTTAGAGAGAGAAGAAAAGTGAGACTCCAGGGGTTTAACCACCCCACTCTCAACCAATGTTTCTCCCTCCATATGCAGTTTATGTGCATATTTCTTTCTACCCACCTTAATCAGCTTCGCAGGGGCCTCTTTTTTAAAGTTCTATTGGAGTAACCCTAGAGAAGGACTAGGCCAAGAACCCTTTCCTCTACTAGAAGTCAGCAAATCAGCCAAAAGAGGGTCATCCCCTTTCACACCGTCCTGTTGCCCCTCCGAAACAGGAACAATTGCCAGGGCTGTGTTCAAAGAAGAATCTGTCACTTCCTGTTGCCCATTAGGATTCAACACCTCAGTTACATTTTGAGTATCCATATTCAAATTACCATTCATTCCTTCATCAGGAGATACCAACTCATCTAAGGCATCAAACTTATTATACAGGCCATCCATTTGTCTAGCAGTAAAGGTCCGCTTCAACCCTTTTCCCTTATTACGATTCTTAACTGGAACAAAGCCTTCTTTGTCTACCCCACTAACATCCATGGGATCCCTCCCCTGTCCAGGTCTAGCCTCTTGTGTAACTGAATTCCCACCCTGAGATTGTAGATTTGGATTTTTAGAACCAAATGATTTATTTTCAGGCATTTTAGGGCATTTACACTGAAGATGCCCGTACTCATGACACAACCGACAACAGAAAGGAATAGTTTCATAGTCTAATTGTTGAACCCAAGAAAAAGATCCAACACATATTTGCATAGAATTAGGTAGAGGCTTAGATAAATCCAATTCCACACAAATACGGGCACATGAGACTACCTTTTTGTCTGAAGTTTGCTGAGACGGTCCCACCGTTTTGCCTAACACCAATGCAATCATGTGCAGAATATCCGTCTGCCAAAACTACAAAGGTAGCCATGGAAGTCAAACCCACACTGGAACCCTAGAAGGAATCTCCTCATTCGGATTAAAACCCATATGCCAGGGTTTAATAAACAGGCCAATCTGGTTGTAAAAGTATGGGCCCCCCTCAAAAGCCCTATTTCGGTCTGCCAAGCAGGAAAACACCACCAGAAAGAAATTATTAGCTCCCATCATGATCTCCATATCATAATATTTTATTGTTTAGTAGTAAGACATTTCTTTTTGTTATCAAGTATTCTAAACTCAACTACTAGAATTTGATCCATAATTTGAGATATTAACAAGAGAATCATAGTTAAACCATAAACATATAATACATTTTTAGTTATGTCTTTTGTATTAGACAAATTGATTAGAATATCTCCTACTTATTTAACCTCATATGTCCTATTATCAACTATGGCAACTGGTTTCTCACATTTCTCTTGAAAATTATTAAACCATTGTTTATTTCCTATCATATGCCTTCTTTCCCCTGAATCAATATACCAATAATTTAGACCATGATGGTTTTTAATTATTGACATGACTTATTCCTTTGATGTAAAACACCTTATGACTCCCTAATTAAAATATAATTTTCACTTTTCAATTTTTTTCAAAAAATAACTTTTTGAAAACAATTTCAATTTTCAAATTATCCTAATTACTCCCTTTTTATATTTTCCTAGGCCTTATAACTCATCCAAATTCAAACTTAAATAATCAAATGACTTATTTTTAGATAGGTACCAAATGAGTTTAACTGATAATATGACATATGAGGTTAAATAATTAGGAGATATTCTAATCATTTTGTCTAGTACAAAAGACATAATTAACAATGTATTATATGTTTATGGTTTAACTATGAATCTCTTGTCAACATATCAAATAATTTTTGCTCGATTTAAACTTGCTTCTTGATTATATAGATGACATCTCCTTTTCAAGCATCCATGTTTTTGCAATGCTTAGATATTATAAAACAATTACATTCTAAAAATTTTATTGTCTTGACCAATTCAATGCTTTGAGATCTGACTACTTATGTCTCTACCTTCAATTAACTAGACCCGTTACTTTTGCTATGCTCATCCAATAATACCTTATTCTACATAGGCTTTAACACAAATTTTGATCTCTCCTTATAGACTCAGCTCATAGAAAGCAAGTGTATGGTACACACTTTATCTCAAGCCTTTTCTCATTGATTCATTCACTTACCTCTTATCTGGTTCTTATAAAAACTTTGGTTATTTTTTATGTCTCTATGCTTGGCATTCTCACATTCAACCTACTCACAATTTGATAGATTTCCTTTCTTTTAATATCCATAAGCACTTTAGTAGAATATTGGGTTGATTATACTTTAGCTCCCTTTTACTGGAATTATATTCTTATACAGCTAATTTAGCCCTCTTTCTTAGGTACATACAACCTATCTTAGCCTACTTGCAATAGCAAGTCCACCATAGTAGATGTTTTGTCTACCTTCTAATTTTTGAGTGATTAGAATCTTTCTTCAATAACCAATGCTCTTTATTATTTCTTAATTTAGTCCATTCTCTCTTCAATGGAATCACAACTTTATCTACTAATATCAATATTCATAAAATAATGTTAGGATTAACCCAAAATCTATCTTGACCTATGTTTCCTTCATGTGGCTCTTCCTCTAAATTCAATTTTTAAATCACACCAAAGACTTTCTCTAATACCAGCTTATGCACTAAATATGGATATAATGTAATTGATAAATTTTTATCCAGATTCAATCATATATAATATCCAAGATCATAAAAATATTATGAAATATTATTTGCATAATAACACTAATGCAAATCATAGATTAATATAACAATGCCACTATATAAACATACTCACAATATTATTGATGTATCAAGTATACAATATGAGAATGACACAATCATCTAGTACAATACATCGAGCTTTGTCTCCATAATATAACCTTTGAATATGACTCCATAATATAACCCTTGAAGATGACTCTTGAATACTTGACTATTTATTTCCTTTAATATCTGGGAGACACATCCTTTCATATTTCATACATAAGATAAATCTCTCATGATTCTTGACTTTCTAATATCTTGCACACTATGCTATATGACACTTGGACTCGCCCTATACATAGACACATACTTTAGGAGAAATATAATCCATACACCCTAATATAATATTTAAACTATTTAAAATTGTACCATGGTGGTACATTATAATTTACCAAATAATGTAATATTATCTAATAAGCATCCCATTTATATATTTCCCATATTTCTTTCATAGTTTTAGAACCTTCTTCCTTGTCATTTTAGTGTTCTAGATATAAATAATATCAAGCCGCTTATTACTTAAACAAAGGTCCCTGATAAACCTATTATTTGAGGATAAATTAGCCCCCCTTATATTTCATGAGATGATAATCATGTCTCATTAGGGACTGATAGCCCCTCCTAATAATTACCAATATCATTTTTCTATTTGGTAAAGAGAAGTTCAACCAACTTAGACTGTATTTCTTTCATTATTTTTACTCATACTTCCTTAGCTCTTGCTTGATAATTGTTATGATCCTCTATTCTCATAACCATAAATAATTCACCAGTATGCAAAAATATACAATGTGCATCCACAAATAAATTCCACATAATAGTCCACACAATAAAATAGAGATTGATAATACCATTTAGGTAGGGCAACACTATACAATGCTCTTTATTGGAAGGAAGTCACTACACAAGATCTCCAACTCCACATGATATCTAGCTCCACAAGCCAAGACTTATATAAATAATAATTGATACCCTTTCTTCTCCACTCCTACCTTTATATAGACTCTTATTTTTCCTCATCCTAGTAACTCTTACAATAAAGTAACCATTACATCATTACTAATAACTCTTAATAAAATAATGGTTACATCATTATTAATAACTGCTAATTACAATAAAATAAATATAATGAACCATACCACTTGGCACACATATTTCTATCCCTAGGTATCTAATATTCCACCCCTTTTACAAAAAGGTTCATCCTAAAAATATAAGAAGAGACTAAGTAATATGATATTTGGAGCCATGTTGGTAACTGATGCCAATCTTGATCATCCATCCATCCCAATAAAAATATGATTTGTGGAGTTCTTTTTTGATGTTGAATGTCATTTTTCCACTTGAGTATCCAAAACTACTTAGTTGGCTCCATGCTTTCACTGATCTACTTTGATGATGGATCCATTTATTCCTTGATGCAGCTACACCACTTTAAAAACCAAATTCACTATGCTTTCTTTTTTAAGCATTGCCATAGCTGGTTCCCTTTTGATTACATGTAGAACCATAATATTGTTGCCTTAAGCCATACCTCCAAGATTATCACCACTCCTTGTGGTGTGGGTGGCAATAAGCTACAACCTTAACCTGATGTTCTACATTTTTTACTCTTTCTTCTTGCCTCCCTCATTTGTTTTATCCCTTGTTTTTATGTCTTCCTTGATTTCAACTACCACCTCTTACTGATATTCTATTTTATATTATTTTGCTTCTCTTGCAATAACTTCAGGTTTTTCCCCTAATTGCTACTTCTTGAGCTAAGAAATATCTTGTATTGTTATCTTCTTTTTCTATACCAAAACTTCATGAACTTCTTTTGTACATTAATATTAACAGTACCCAATGAATGCAACCAAGGATAACCAAGAATAATATTTGCATTGTCCATCTCAATAGCATAAAGATCTGGATGTAAAACATATTTATCAATGGTGAGCTTTAAATCCTTAAAAAATTGAACATTCTCACCCTCAACCAATATGTCTTTCATTTTATTTGCTTGAACTTACAACCTCTTAGGCTTTTAGCCAAATATATATTAATCAAATTATATTTACTACTAGGGTTAATGGAAATAAAAATCCTTTCCTTTTGAATGTTTCCATGAACTTGTAAAATAGAATTTTTAACATTGAAAAATATTTTTTACCATTGTTTGGCCTTGACACAAAAGGTGTAGTTTCCCTAGCCTGCATATTTTTATCCTTTTCTTCTGATCTCCATTTACTTAAATATACAACTTCAAATTCTTCTTGTGTTTATATATAGTCATGAGAATGCAAAAATTAAAAAATAAAAATAAACTTCCCCTTTAAGTAAGTCCAAATATTTTCTCTCTATTCTCTCTTACAAAAATTTAAAAAAAATGTTTTTCCATTTCATAAACCATTCCCTAGATAAATATCATATTTTCTAGAGAATTTTGGCAACTCCATGACCTCAATATTTTTCCAACTAGGGTTTTAAATAACTAAAATTTCTCAAAAATAAAAATTTTCAAATCTCATATATTCCCTTCTTCAAACAATTAAATCTATAAATATTCTTAAAAAAAAACAAATGACAACTGATTTGCTTACCTAGATTGAAAGATGATTTTTCTCCTTTGCATGAATTTTTCATGTAGCCCAAAAACATCAAAATCCCAACTTTCAATAATTGTAACTCCCTCAATACTTATTAGAATTTAACATGTGAGTAGTCCTTTTTGTAGTACTCAAAATAATCTACATGCTGGTGTAAAAAAATTCTAAAAATGATTAAATTTTTTTTTTGAATATGGATTAGAATTCAACAAATGAGTAGTCATTTTTATAGTACATAAAACGCTCTACATGATGGAACACAAATGTTTTGAAAATGACTACTAAAAAAGATAAGATCCCCATAAAAGATTATGTTTTTCTAGAAAAATATGCCCTAGATCTACAAAAACAACCCCACTTTGTTCAAATTGTTTCTCTGATACCAAATGTGATAACCCTCTATTCTCATAACCATAAATCAATGACCAATATGCATAAATATACAACATGCATCTAGAAATAAACTTCACATAACGATCCACAAAATAAAATAGAGATTGATAATACCCTTGAGTTAGGGAAACATTGTACAATGATCCTTATTGGAAGGAAGCCACTCCAAAATATCTCCAGCTCCACGAACCAAGACTCTTACAAAGTATAATTGATATCCTTCCTTCTCCACTCCCACATTTATATAGACTCTCATTTTCTCTCATCCTAGTAACTCTTACAATAAAGTAATCATTACAACATTACTAATAACTCATAAAATAATGGTTACACCATTATTAGTAGCTTTTGCTTACAATAAAATAATCATAATGAGCCCTACCACTTTGCACCCATATTTCTATCCCTAGGTATCTAATAATAATTTTAAAAATTTTCACTTTTTGCCTTGCCAATATCGAGGGTAGGTCTTATTATTATATTCCTTAATATTCTTTCACAACTTTTTTCATTAGATTTATCCACTCATCTCTCTACTAAGCAAGCTTTTGACTTATCTTGCTCATTTTTTGGTATTTCCTTTTTTATGGTAGAGGAATAAACATATAACATTGCATTTTCTCTACCATTTTCCTTCTCTTGAATGGTGCATGGTACTCCAAGAGTCTCTAAAATATGATGAGGCACATTCCTTAGGTTTAGCAAGATTGTTCATCCCTAAATCAAGATCAGGCTGAGTAGACGGTTATTTGTTATTATTTTGATCCTATTATACCATGTCCTCTAAGATATGATCTATTTTTTCTTTATAGGATAAAGCCTCATAATAATTGGTAATTATTTCAATATCCTTACTTATTGGACTCCACTTTTTATTTACATTTATTTATCTAGACCTTATAACTTGTAATTAACCGTAAGCCCTCTTGTTATGTCATCTTAGGTTAAACTCATTTATGTAATTGGGGTTTTGTTATTGGTAAAAATACATCACACCACTCCATCTATTGTATCAGAGTATGGTGATTCTCATCTATATATAATATAGTTATTATGGTACCTATGGTACCCACTATATCCTTTTCTCCATATTTTTTAAGTTTTTTGTATAAGATTTGAGTGGATGGATTGCATCTATTCACTTCTAGAAATAGATGTGAATTTCAACATGGTATCAGAGCAAGTATGAAGATTCATCATTTGGTCATGTAGAAATTTCATTCGAAACCTTTGATGTTTCTTTTAATCTCTAGGAAAAATTACTTAGAGCTTCATAATCATGTTTGACAAAAATACAAAGGAAAAATCTATTTTTTTTCTTTATCTAATTATTTTTATTTTTTTGGAGAAATTTTGCCTACTCCTAGTTATATTTTCCATCAAAAAAAATTAGAATGAATTCTAAAATTGATGTTTTTCAAAATGTCACTCTATACCTATTTTGGAGGAAAAAAATATATAGGCCATAACTTTTGCATAAGGGTTTTGAGACTTTTTTTTTAACATACAATTTTTAATCCCTTTGCATTGGTGTTATTTGTTCAAGGATATACTACAAGTGGAGGGACATATTATTGTGTGATTATCTTCAAACCCTATTACCCTCTTTAAAAAGGGTAAGTCTATAATATGTTATGCAATTAGAATCTCTAGTCTACATTTTTGAGAGATACACTTGGATTTGTGACAATTGCAATAACTATTGAGTCTTTTGGAGGTATACATGACAAGGATTTAGAATATGCTTAATCAATACCTCTTCCTCCTTTGGGCTATTGATTTAGTTTATTCATGAAGATCTAATCTTTAATGATCTCTTCTTTATTCTCATATTTTTCTAGGAATCTTGGGATTTTGTAATGGATTTTTTCATAAAAATATCCATGCAAAGCCTCTTTTGGTAACAAAAATTAGGTGGCCTAAAGGTAAGTTGACATTTTCAAAGGTGATGTACACTATAAAATGGGAAGTTATGTTTCCAAGTCTTACCGTATGTGACTATAGAATATTGAAGTAAATTTACTTTAGAGGAAGTACTCTTAACTTCTCTTCCTCACATGGAGTCTTAGTGGAAGTGTTCTTAGGATATATATGGGAGTATCTTATGGTGACAATGATGACTATGGTCTAACCTAAGGATATTCTTATGAAAAGGTATTTTTATATCAATAGATTTCTATATAATGAGGGGATCCATATGAGTCTTCCTCAAGTATGGAGGCCCACTAGAGCATCCATTATGGGGGGAATATATTATTGTTACTAATGTATTCTCTCATTGGACCCTTAGTTTAGATTGTGAGAAGATGTTGAAAGTGTAATTTGACTTATGATCAAGGCCAATGTTATGTGATGTAATTTTATATAGGCCTATGAGCAATAATTGTACAATTATATATAATTTCTTCTATTGTTTTATTATGTAGGCCATATCTATTGCGTCTTCTTCTACTCTGCATCTCCATCATCTTGCATTTAATTATTTTGAATTATTAAACACCCACCCTTGACTTTATCGATTAAAATTGTTATAGTTAAACCTATATTATAACTCATAATTAACCTTAAGACCCCTTGTAATGTTGGCTTAGGTTAAAATTATATATGTAATTGGGGTTTTGATATCAGTATAAACACCCCCACCACTCCATCCATTGTATTAGAGTGATGTGATTCTTATATACAAATAATATAGTGATTATCTATGGTGTCTACAAGTTCCCACTATATATTCCTCTATTATATCCTTTTTTATACTTTTTGGTATAATATTTGTGTGGATGGATTACTTCTATTCTTTTTTTAAAATAGGCATGAATTTCAATAATAAGGTGTACTTATCTATATATACATAGTTATGCTTCTTGGTAAATGGTTAACACAATGGTAGCAAATGGAGTAGATTGATATTGAGCATTTGGGATAGGTTTCATTGGTAGAGAAAAATATTACACTCATGCAGTTTGGATTTGGTCTACATCTATAGCATAGGCCAAATGTGGAGCAAGCAATACTTTACTTACTTGTATAAGTACATCATCAACACACTTACTTCCTTAAATACCTTAGATAATTTAACATGATTAGTATTTCAGACCATTAGAACTAGGTCTAATTACAAACCCCTTATGTAGTATGACAAGACCTACTCATTCAAGGAATAAATATTTGGTGGTATAAGATGTATTATTTTCATAAACCTCATGTAAAAATCATGGATGTTCTCTTGGGAATTCCTCTAAATTGTATTTAACCAAAAGATTACTAAATAAGCAATTCTAAAATTACAAGGAACTCTTCATGAAAGGTTCAACCTTAAAAATCTAGTTGGTGATTGAAATGTCAAATAGGCTTCTATACCAAAATGTTGCTTTATCTCTTAATGAGTATATCAATAATCACACCATAATATTTTTCTCTTAAATATAGCAATATATTTTAGCATTGATAACTCATTGAGGTGGTCCAAGATAATTTTATTATTGTTTCCATGAAAAGTAGGTAAGGGCTTCATTGCAACAACCAATATTGGAGAGTAAAGCATTAGATTTAAAGGTCCTCGATATGTCTAGTCTAGTAGTGGGTTTTGTGGCCTCACCTAGATTTACATTTGGTAACACTGAAAACCTTATCTATATTATATTTACAAGATATATTACATTTGGTACTAGTGAGCCTCTAGCTATGGGTGTAGTGGACCATATGATTTTTTAAACTACATGGTGATTTTAGGTTATTACAGGTTGTTGAGGAATAAACAATTGATTTAGATTTTGTAACAATTGTGGATTACAATATGCCTAAGGATTAGGGTTTACCATCACTTGAGGATTGGGTACATGTTTTTGCTTTTGGAGATACTAGAAATACTATGGAATTGGTTGATTTGAGGAGTCTACGATAAATGCTCTAGAAGTTGAATACATGGATGTAAAGGTTGATTCTGAGTAGTGCCTTAAATAATTTTAGCTCCTTTTTTTCCAGGTAGGACCTATTATCTCTAAGTTACATTTTGACTTATTTGGAGGTTTAATGGGACTACTTGACATTGTATAGTATGAGGATTTAGGTTATTAAGTTTAACTTGCTCAATGAGACTTGTATCCTAGGTTGGCTTAGCATGGCTTGTAAATTTAGGATATTTACTTGTTGGATTGGTCTAGGCTATGGTTAGCTAGTGTTAACTAACATATTACACCTAATTTGTTGATTTTGGCTAATATTATAAGCTATACACACTTGTTGGTTGACAATATGATACCATTGATTATGGTTTTGAGGATTGGATGATAGTTGGTTATGATGTGGTAGGACCCATGTAAAAGGGTTATGGGTTGTTTGTATTGTTAGGGCTTACATTATATTTTGTATTCTATATAAAGTATCTATTCATCATCTATATACTAGGACTATTGGAAGTCCAAGCTTGATTAGCTTGGATGATATTTGTTAAGGTGTAACCATTAGGTTGACCTATCTCCATCAACATAGATGAGAAAACTATTGAATAATATGACTAGGAAATATTTTAGTTCATATTAGATTGTTTTCCTTTTGATGAAGTTGGAATTTTTCACCAAACTCTTGCATCCATATGGAAGTTATAGGTTTCTTTCCCTTGGTACCTTTCCTTTGATATGTAATGAGTTTGATTAATTGATTTTTTTTGTAGACTATTATGCTTTTAATTTGGTATTCGTAAGTCTTAGTTTCATTTTGATTCTACTGGTACAAGCAAAATATCATCTTAAAAAATTGTAAGAAAATAATTTTTAGCAAAAATAGTGAATTGCAACCTTTGAAATATGAATCAAAATTTCTATCTAGTTTAATTGCACATTTCTTACTTGAGCGAAATTTACCCTTGTTGGAAAAATGTTGCAAATCACACTTTGTAGGGAAAATTGCTTTTCCCAAAAAACTATGAATCACAATATTTATACTTGGGTTTTTTTTTTTAAAGGAAGAATTAATTCACACCTTTTAAAATAGCAAATTGCACTTTTTAAAGTTGGAACATTTTAGTGTTTAAAAGATGTGCAAATCATAATTTTTCAACTGAGGGTGATTTTTCTATTTAGTTAGTGAATTGCACTTGAATAAAAGCAAAGTGCACCTTATTTATCAAGTACAAATTCTAGAAGGAAAAATTGCTTTTGAAGCTACAAAAATAAAGTTAGTCAAAGTTTTACACAAAAACACTTATTTGATCAAAAGAATCATGGAAAAATTAATTTACAATTTTGATTTGGAATGTTGAAGTTGAAATATATTGATGGGTTATATTATGGAACTTCCATTCCATAAAGTACTTTTAGATCGAAAAACAAAACGTACAAATTCAAAGTCATAGCAAGTAGATTTGATAAAACATTTTTGGGTTATGTTTGGTTTAGTATAACTAACAAACTTGTAATGGATATGAAAAAATCTAAGCAAATTTGCATAGATTAAAAAATTGGGGGCAAATGGACTAGTCCTTATTTCCAAAAAAATCAAGCCTTGGTCCTACTAGCTAACGAAATACTATTGAACTCACATAATGATATGTCCCTACAAGCTTGCATTTTAACAATTGAAAGAAAGGATGTCTCCTTATTAACCTTCAAATTTAGGTTGATTCCCCATTGATCCTATTAAACTAAACTAATATAGATGCATAAGAGTGAATTTGGAAGGAGAATGGTGTAAGAAATTTGAAGCAAATATTAAGATTAAATACAATAATTATTGCAGTTAGATTAGTATTGATCAATCAAAAAATCTAGAGGGAATCAAATAACATCAGTGTGATCCAAATTACAAATTATTTGCAATAATAGAAGAAATACAATGTGAATGGGTAGTGTCATAATTAATAATAAAATACCATTGCAAGTATTTTTATTGTTACCAAAATGATCTCATAAATATAATTTATATATGAAGACAAAATATTTATTTTTGGGTGGTTTTCTCATGTCCCATGCCAACCTTATCTTATTCTAAACCTTGAATTACTATTCAAAATTCATTGAATCATTTGCTTCATGCATGATTCCCTATTGGAATTTGAAGATAGTATCCAAGATACTATATTTCCTAAGCATATTTATGGTTTGATTGTATGCTCAAGACTCTTTAGTGTTTTGTTAACCTAAAAGACTTTAGTCATAATTGGATGGGAAGCAAGTTTATATCATATTTAAATGCTAGAAAAAATATTTCTTGCTTTAGTTGTTTGATAGTTGAATATGATATGATTCCATCTTCTTAATGAATTAATATGTACTAAATCATTCTATATCTTCTCATCCCATTTTATATTTGTAATTAATCCAAATAATTGCTCCTAAACTAATAATTTAGAACGTAAATTCTAAAAACATAGTTTTTTTTGTTCTTTCATATTGACCATGGGAGAATGGTTCTCCATATGTCCTATTTTAATATAATTTCATCCTCTATAATGCAATATATTTCAAGAAATATATTAAGTATAACTTTAGAAACAATATTGATCCCAAGAAACAAAAATATTCTTTGCCACATGTATTTGGAATAAGAATATCCAACAAGCACATGTTCCATAATTTCCTCATTTGAACATACTAAGCATATTGATGAGCCCAAAATTCATCTCTTCATGATATTTTTATGGGTGAGGATATTATTGGCTGCTACCAACCCAAAAAATTATATATATATTTTCTTTGCTCTAAACTTTAGCTCCCTAAATGACTTGCTAGCCAATATGAAGATCATTTTATTTTAAATATCAATAACTTGTATGTCTTTTATATCTTATATCCTGTTAATTTATTATTCTCTATTTTTAATATAGCATTCCTTTTTTATTAATTCATATATATACATTTGACATAATATTTGATTTTGACCACTTTCTATGAAGTGAATCATATTCTTTCAAGTCTTTGCAAACACTTGTACTTAGTTTAATATTTTAATCAAGGTAGACCATAATTTTATTTTCCAAGACTAATCCAACATAATTTATAATTCATGGATATACCTTTAATCACTAATGGGATTGGATTATATCCATGAGACTTTTCTTAAGAGAAATTTATCAAATTTACTCAATTCTATCTTAGAGAACTTTGAATCACATCCTTGCAACTAAATTAAATTTCTAGGTCCTCAAATTTTCCATCCCATTCTACATGAAAAATACTCTTCTAGGTTCTATGTTACTTAAATATTTTGAACAAACCATTATGCTCAAAAGGCACTACTTCGCTAAATAAAATTTGAATATTATCTCTACATCAATATCTTTATTCATCTTCTTTAGATCTTCAATTTTTACTTGATTTAGTAAAATGGACAAACTTCTCCATGGAAATACGACAAATCTTCTCCCATCCTTTGTTACTTATTAAAGAAAATTATCTATTTTTTTGTGATTTCCACATTAAATTTTGACAAAATTTAGAAAACTACTAACTATAACATTAACATGTCTAAGATTTTTGACTTGAGAAGTTATAATTTTCCTACTATTAACAACCATTTTCTTATCCAACCTTTGAATTTCCTTTTATATATATAATATTTACCCAATTCATTTTTTGTTTTTCTTGGGTAAGGGGAATGACTATAGATGCTTTCTAGGAATTAGACACCTACATGCATTTGTGAGGATGTACTAAAAATGAATAAGTATTATTTATCCTTGTTTACTTTCTAAACTATCGAATTCTCAAAATGTTTGATAACTAGCATATGGTATATAGCCTTGCAAGAATTTTTTCTTCCCAATAAGCTTAAATTGGATAGATAAATAATATATAGTTATGTTGATTATTGATCAAACTTGCAAATCTTGAAAAATATTTTTATTTATTGTTTTTTTGACAATTTACCTAATCCTTCTACCTTTATATGTATATATATTTTCTCATAAAATCCTTCATATTTTTAACCAACATAAAAATTGAAGTGATGTAACTAATTACCCGTTTTTTTCATTTTTTATCAAAATAAATTCATTAAGGATTCTACCCAACTAGTCACAATACATTCTATAGTACACTAGTTATGTCCAAATTTAGTAACATGCTTATCTCAATTATAGTTGTGGAATGAAAAAATTTGTGAAGAAGAATCACACCATCCAATATATTTTTTCCTCCACAAAACCTTCCTATACAACTACATTCAAGTTTTATTTATTCATTTATATTGAATATTGTAGATAGATAAGTTTATCAGAATCAAATAAATTATACACTTTAGGTTATAGACCAAAGTTATAAAAATACTATTCATCTACTTCAGTATAGAGTGGTATCTAAAGATATTAATTTCTCAATTAAGCTCTTTGTAACAATAAGTTGGTCATGAGAAGAGAGGGCTCTACTAGGGTTTGATGAGAAAAAACTACTCTACTAGGGTTTGATGAAGAAAAACTGCTCTGCGGGGATGGCAACAACTTTTGGAGGAGGTCTAAAAAATTGGAGGAGTGTCGTGATGCATCAGGTCCATCACAGAGAGTGCATGCTCGTGATGTTTTTTCATCTAAAAATGACTAGAAGGAATAGGATTTTCCAGTGCATACTAGGAACCGCTTGTTAAATAACAATGGATGTTTGGAATGATGTGAAGCCAGGCCAGTTCTAGTGGTTCCACCAGACTCGATGGTGAAAGATGTGGAGTATCTAAACAAACATACCCCTATTGGAAAATTTTTGGGCATCCAAATTTCTCTCCCCTTTGTGTAGGCTTGGGTCAGGAAGACTTGGAATCCTGAAGGCGATGTGGAGGTGATGTTGAGTGTGAACAACTATTTTATGGTGGTTTTCTCTTATATTGTAGATCGTAACAAAGAATTTTAAGGGGGTCATTATTTCTATAACCAAGTGGGACTCTTTCTTAAACCTTGGCATGTGGGTTTCAACCCATCAGAGGAGCGGTCGTCGCGGGTTCTAGTATGGGTGCGGCTTCCATGGCTCTTGTTGGAATTTTGGAGAACTGATATCTTGCATAAGATTGCCCTTCTACTTGGGAAGATGGTTGGACCATCACAATATACAATGGATAAAAATGTAATCTTTGTTGCTCGTATTTGTGTTGAAATTGACTTAAATAATCCTATTCCAGATTCTATTGAAATACAATTTGGATCAACTACATGGGTTCAAAAACTTGACTATGAAGCTCTTCCATTTCATTGTTGGATTTACCATGAATATGGCCACCTACAAAGAAAATACCCTAAGTTTATCCCACCTGTAGCTTCAAATCCTGGGCCATCATGGTCTGGAAAAAGTTTGAATAAAGGAAAAGCCTCGATAAAGGAAGGGGAACGAGATAAGGAAGGTTTTGTTCCGGTAAAATCCCAAAATAGAGGACGAAGGGCAAACAAAGACCTTAAGGATAGCCAACCAGATGCTCTACTCAACCATTTTGAAATATTAGATGATCTTGATCAGTTCATGGAGATATCTAAAACGTCACTACTTGGTGCAAATATAACAAGGCCGAATCAGATGTCTCTTCTTGAGGGGGAACTTAAGGAATCAGATCTAGGGGGTTTAAATGAAGAACAAAGGGCTTTGGATTTGAGTATATGGGACATGGTTGCATCTATCCCTATAATGAAAACTATTTTGGAAAGTGGTACAAATTTATTTATGCCCTCTCATACTCAGGCACTGATGTAGTCATCCTTGGACTGCAAAACTCCTATGGTATTGGGATTGCAGCAGAAAATAATTAAAAAAAGTTTTTCGGATAAGAATATGAAGGTGGGTCGGAAGAAGGACCATGATAAAATAAAGTTAATGGGGGAGACTTTGGTGGACTTAGGCTTGGTGAGAACATTGGACTCCCATTTTTATAACCCCCAAAAATTATTATCCTCTCATGGAATGTAAGGGGGTTGAACAACATCCCCAAACAAAAAGTTTTTTGTGATTTGGTTTGTGTGCATTCTTTAGATGTGGTGTTTATTTAGGAGACTAAATTGGCTATTGATAGTATGTTAAATATTGCTCCCAAGTTGTGGAGAAGGGGTTAATGCAAGTGTATTGGTGCATGTGGATATGTTGGTGGTATCACTTGTTTATGGGATCCGGTTAAGATATCCCCTCTTACTTGGATTTCTAGTAGATGGTCTATTTTGATGGTCGGGCATGATAATGAATCTGGTGAAACCATCCTACTTAAAAATGTGTATGTTCCTATTGATTACAATGGTAAAGTGAATTTGTGGGAGCACATTTTCTTTGTGAGAAGTTTGGTTCCCCTATATCAATGGATTTTAGTTGGAGACTTCACCTCTATCACTTTACTAGAGGGGAAAAGTGGTGGGGTGGACCGTCTTGAGCCTTTTTCTTTTGTATTTAGTGCTCATATCCAGGCCCTAAACTTGGTTGACATCAATCCAGATAATGGGATCTTTACTTGGCATAATAGAAGGTGTGGGGAAGCTTCCATCTCAGAGAGACTAGATAGGTTTTTGATATCCAGTTATTGGATGGGTAATAACAGAAGTGCTAGTTCTGTGATTCTGGAGGGTAGGGGATATGATCATTGGCCTATAAAACTCTCTACTTTGGAGTTAGGGCTAAAAAATAATCCCTAATTTAAGTTTCAACTTATGTGGCTTCATGATCCTAAGCTTCATGATTTCATGCGAGGCTGGTGGACCACTGACAAACCTCCTCATGGCACCGCTATGTATTCCTTTATGAAGCGACTGCAATTTTTAAAATATAAATTGAAGATATGGAATAGAATGAATTTTGGGAACCTTTCCTTGGCTAAGATGGCATATCTTAGGAGAATGGAAGAAGCTTCAAGGAATATTAGAGATCAAGGATTCATGAAGGAGCTTCTTGTTGAGGAATCTGAGGCTACAAAAGACCTTGCTGAATGGGAACTGAGGGAAGAAATTTTTTGGAAACAAAAATCTCGAGTAGATTGGCTTCAAGAATGGGATAGGAACACAATCTTATTTTATAACTCAGTTAAGGATCACCGTAATGGTAACTTGATTACCTCTCTTGTGAATTCTCAGGGTGCCCTGCTCTCTTCTTTTAGGGATATTTCAAAAGATACTAAGAGGTATTTTTCCTCTCTCTTCAAGGAGGACTCCCTATCAGATGATGAGAATAAAAAGATTACTCTAAACTATATTCTAGTGATTATTTCTAGAGAGATGAATGAGCACTTGATGGGTCCAATTTCCCTTAAGGAGTTGGAAAATTTTGTATTCAAGATGAAAAAAGGAAAATCCCCAGGTCTAGATGGATTCCCAATTGAGTTTTATTAGGAGTTTTGGGATTTAATCAAATTTGATCTTTTGGAGGTGGTCCATGAGTCCCAAAAGAACAAATAGATGTTAAGGGCCCTAAATTCTACCTTTGTGGTGCTTATACCCAAAAAAGAGGGAGCAAATTCCTTGGATATGTTCAAGCCTATTGCTCTCTATAATGTTGTGTATAAGATCATAAAAAAACATTTGCTAAGAGGTTGAAGATATGGTTGAGAAAAATCATCTCTGAGGAGCAAGGAGGGTTTGTTGTTGGCTAACAAATCTTCGATGGGGTTGTTATTTCTATAGAATATATTCACTCTATAGAAAATTCTAAGGAGAAAACTATGTTCATTGAGTTGGACATGGCCAAAGCCTATGATCGGGTCAGATTGTCCTTTCTTCAAAAATTTCTTGCTACTTTTGGATTTGAGGATGAATGGATTAGATGGGTGATGAGCTGTGTTTACTCTTTCTCATTCTCTGTTCTTGTTAATAATGAGCCATAAGAGCTGTTTGAGGCCTCAAGGGGATTGAGGCAAGGAGATCCTCTATCTCCTTATTTTTTATCATTATGGTGGAAGGGTTGGGAAGATTGCTCAAGTATCAAGTCATGTAGAGTCTCATTTAGGGGTGGAAGTGGGATAGTAGTTTTCCACCTCTTTCCCACCTTCAATTTGTTGATGATACTACTTTGTTGGGAGTTGCCACTATTAGGGAAGCTAGCAATATTAGACAGTCTCTTGACATATATCTTGGTGCTTCTGGGCAGTTGATTAATGAGGACAAGTATTCTATTTTCTTCTTCAATACCCCTCCTCTTATTCAAGCCAGGATTGCTCGCATTCTAAGATTCTAGGTTGGGACTCCCCCTTCATTTATCTTGGTATTCCAATTTCATCTCATCCTCTACCTAGATATTCTTGGCAGTCTATGCTTGATAAATTTAGAAGGAAGGTGAATAATTGGACTTTCAGATGGCTATCCACTGTAGGTAGAGTGTTGCTTTTAAAATATGTTGTTCAAGCTTTACCCATTTATAAATGTTTTGTACAAATAGCTCCCTCTCACTTCATCAAGGACATGGATGTTTTGTCAAGACAATTTTTATGGTCTAGAAAACTTGATCAATCTAAATGGAGTTTGGTTAGGTGGGATTCTATATGTAGGTCGATGCAAGAGTGAGACCTTGGGTTACGATAGACAACTCTTTTTGGATAGGCTTTGGCTGTAAAACTTTATTGGAGATGGTGTAGCTCTAAAGATTAGATTTGGGCTAAAATATTATATTGTAAATACTTGAGAGGCATTTCTGAGGCTGATATCCCTAGAGTCAGCTTGGTTGGGAAAGGTTCAGTTATCTGGGACACTCTAAAAAGAGGAGCTAATTTAATCAAGCAGGGTTTATTCTATATTTACAATTAGGGATCAAATGCTATTTTTTGGGAGGATTCTTGGGATGGTCACCCTCCTATATTGAATCAATATCCTAGGTTACAGTCCCTAAGCATTTTTTATTGGAAGCAGGCTGGTCTCGTGTGGAGGAATTTAAAAAAATTGTCTTTTGGAAATATGGAGATGTATAGGTGGAAATATCTGCAAGAATGGCCCCAGGGGGGCCTGACCAAGGATAGAGAGGTGCTTGCTCTTATCTTATGGGAGGCCTTGCTCTTAATTGAGGGGTAAATATATTCTGGCTTGGAACCCTGATCCTAAGGGAACCTACTCGATAGCCTATGGTTATCAGGTTCTTGATAAGCAAAAGTATGGGAGTCTTCTTGTCACTTGGTGGAAAAAGGTGTGGAACAAATTTTCCTGGCCAAAATGTAACTTCTTTCTTTGGTTGGTAGCTAGTAATAAATGCCTCACTTGGTATAATGTGAGGAAGAGGGGATTTTAGGGTCCCTCTTTTTGTGTCCTTTGTAGTAAGAATGAGGATGACTCTTCTCATTTATTTTTCCAATGCTCCTTTTCTAGAGACATTTGGCACCATTGGTGGAGTGCTTGGAACCATCCATGTTTTCATGTTTTGTCCCTGGTGGAGTTTTGGAGTAGTCTAGGAGGACCTCCGACCAGGGCCCCCTTCCTTTGGGTGGCTTGGAATTTGGGCCCTTCTTGCATCATCTAGCAAAGGATCCTGTATATGGTTCAGGAAACCATCCATAGCAAATGTGATGTGGACCCTATTTTGGATTCTAGGGAGGAGAAGGTACAACAAGTCCTTGGTATCTTTTGGGATGGTGTGAAGTCTTCTAGCCCTAGTAGGTTTCCTCATCTCAGCAAGAAGGTTAGGAGATATGGTAGGTGGAGGCCACCCCCTAGAGGAGTTTTAAAAATTAATACTGATGGATCGTCCAGGGATAATCCTAGACATGCTGGAATTGGCGGTGTTGTGAGAGACACTACTGGTGGTGTCAATTTTTTCTTTTCCATTTATAAATGTGTTCACTCCAACAATTTTATGGAAGCTCTTACAATTCTTGAGGCCTTGTGGAGGGGGTTTTATCTTGGCTAGAATAGGATTATCTACAAGTCTGACTCTCAAATTGTGGTTAATATTTTAAATAGTAAAAGGGTGGAGGAAGTTAATTGGCAGTTGACCTCTGTAGCCATTTAGATTCTCATAATGAGTGAAGAGTTCAAATGTATATCCTTTGTGCACATTTCAAGGGAATGAAATGTGGTTGCTGATTACCTAGCCAAAAGGGATTTTGAGCCACTGGATCCTTGGAGTATCGATAATTGGAAGAGTCTCCCATATGGGGACTCTCAACACCTATGGGAGTTGATCCACAAGTATGTACAGACTTAATGTGGTTTATTATTCTTTTTATTTTTTGGGTGTCATTCTAGTCTAGTGGTTTTAGCCTGTTTGGTTGTTTATTTGAGTCTTGTTTGGAAGCTTAGTTGTACTCTATAATCCATACTTTTTATCAATAAATTTTTACCACTTTATTTTAAAAAATAGAGTGGTATCTTCTTGTCTCTTCAATAGATTCAATGGGTTGCATAATAAAATTGATTTCATTATTTATTATGAGAGAAATTATTTGATCAATTATCTCCTTTTGGTGTTATCTTCTAGATCATATGTACCTTCTTTCACAAAGGAAGATAAGTAGTCAAATGCTAGACCCCTAATTTTTCAATATTTTATTATTTTGATCCACCTTGTAGAATAATGTTACTAACCATATTCTCATTTTTGTAATAAACACTCTTTAATTTAAAAAAACTTATATTATTTTCAGCTTCTTAAATTTAGGTAGCTAGGGCTTTTTGCTTTCAAAAAGAATTATGTTGATTCAAAACCTATTGTAATTCCTTAAAACATATTTTTCCCTTTCTAATTATTCTCATTGAGATAATTATGTTATATTTGAATTGAATACTACCATGCCTAACTTAATTTTAAACTTTCTCTTAAAAATACCAACAAAGATTTTATTCTTCTAGATTTTTAAATTTCTTTAACACTCTTTTACATATTTGGACTAGGTTGGAATATTTGAGTGTAATTTATCTAATGGTAAATATTTTCATTACTAGATGATTTGGATATGATATTACCCTGAGGATCATATCATTTCATACTTGAATGGTTCACCTTTTCTCAACTCATCGAATCCCATATCCCATTGGATAGGTTAATGGTCTAGCCCTAGAAATTAAATAGTGGAACTTTCCAATATTATAATTGCCATATAAAATACCTATATGTGATCATAAATTATCCATGATAAAAGAAAATAAATTCATTGAACAAAATTAAAATAAAGCCTATCTTCTTATTAAATGTGCTAAAGTTGCTACCACACTCCAAGTTTTCTCTAAATGGCATGTCTTTAGACTTAGTTAAAAAATCACACTCTTCTCTTTAACTACATAAAAATTCAAAGGGTAGACATTCATAGTGGATCCAAGAAAAAATTCCTTCTACAAAGGGTGGAGTATTACACTTCACTAGTTTCTTTACTCTTCTAATCTCCATTTCTTAAAATCTACCTTGTAACTATGCAATAACTAGGCCTCTTAAGTTTATAAACTTGACTTATCCAAAATTCCAAAATAATAATTTCATATATGATTTAATGTATTATTAAAATATTTGAGTTATACTTTCTTATGTAGCAATTCAAATGATAACTCTTTATAAGTGGATTCATGACCCTTATATTCCTTGATTTCTACTAAAACTCCGTATAGTAACCAATCCTTCTAACTTTTCTTTCAAGTTAATATTTCTCCAAGAAGCTCCTTTCCAAATTGACTCATACAAAATTCTTTAAAATTTTCATATTTTGATCCTATATTAGAAAAATACTTGAAGCATATAATGTTTCCAAGCATTTCAAAATATACCTCATTATAGAGGAATTCATGGGCCTTATATTTCAAGATACTATAATTAGTTTTACCCTAGATTTATCTTTTTCTAGAGATTGCTTGATTATAGATTGACTATTTATTTCAGTTAATAGTTTGAATTCCTTTTGTAACATCATGTAATTTTATTTTCTTTTGATTCTAATTGATGTTCATATTTTAGTTCCTTTTGATTGACATTATAGGCGAAGTTTTTCTTTCCAAATATTTATCCTCTTTTCTATGCAGTGGTGTAGAGAATTTTGAAGATCTTTTATGGGTACTCTCCTTTAACAGATACTCTAATTCTTGAGGTTTTAGGCTATTGTCCTTACCATCAAATCTACTTATTCCTTAACATTCTTATCACTCTCAGCTTGATATAGAAGTTGGAAGCTTTTAGTTAGATTCATGAGCAAATGTTTCTTCTTTGATATTGTGATTTTCTTTCCAATACTATATTTTTTTAATTGGTTATTTGGGATTGAAATGGATCCCACCTGTATTACATCATGACTTGGCTATTATGTTGTATTGGTAAGTAACATTTCAAACTAGGTCTCCTCCTTGTTAAGAAAATTATCCAATTAAGCTAATACCATTGATCATTATAGTCTCCAATATTAAGAGTTATTTTTTAATCATATTTCATTTTTATTCTTATCCTTCCAGGTTGCCAATGTTCCTTTCTTTAAATCCCATAAAGAGGCCTTCCTATCCATTTTATACCCTACCATCGAATCTAAAGTATAATATCCAATAGTGATTCTTATGATTACAATTTATGTTGTTGAAAGGAGGGTTATCATAGTTTAACAATTGGCTATAGGTCTTCTTATCCCATCCCTTAAGTTAAAGTCTAGTTGAACATAATCTAGTGTATGCACAACATGTTCTTTCTAGAGTTTCACTAAGCATATTAAAGTATTTAAGGAATATTTCACCTTATCTAAAAGAAATTCCTACATAACAAGGAAAGGATCCACATCAGCTTACGGTTGTTTTTTGTAACAGGTTTTGGGTTAACCTTTAAAACCTGGTATTAATGAAATGATCCTTAATTACCAAAAAAAAATTATGTTTGAAGATTCAAAAACCCATATTAGAGCTACAAAAGGCTCTTATTTAGGAAAAAATAAAATTTGGGCATCAATAGTCTCATGAACAAGCAAATCTCCTCATAAACTGAGGCCTTTATCCAAACACAAGTGTTATCTTCTCTTCATTTGTGAAAATAGACCTAAAAGAAATTTGAACTCACAAATATCAACATTTATACCTTTAATTTTCACAAAATATTAGCCTATATTTTGTATCTCTCTTTTGACTATTTCTTATGAATATGTAAGTCATGTTGGATATTTTGAGTTCATAGAGTTGTCATTGATGTCAAGGCATGAAGTTGTCATTGCTGCCAAGAAGTGAACACATGAAGTTGTTATTGATGCCAAGAAGTGAACCACCATTGACGCCAGGAGCAATGCGAGAGGTTGATTGAAAAGATGTCATAATATTATTTTTATATTATGTGAGATTAAAATAAAGGGTTTTTATTAAAACCATGGTGGCAAGATAAAGGGTTTTTATTAAAACCATGGTGGCAATATAAATGGTTTATATTAAAACCATGGTGGCAAAATGATTTTCTATTAAATCATTATGAGCAACAAAAAGTTTTTATTTAACCCCCAAGGAGGTTTTAATTTTTATAAAGCCAAAGGTTACAAAGTTAATTTATAAAATTTAAATTCTAAATAGAATTCAAATGATTTATAAATTAATTATGCATATTATAAATGCATCGACGTCCAAGTTTAATACACCGTCGATGTGAAATATATTTAAACCTTTGCCTAAGTTCAAAACCAAAGGATTCAAATTACCTTCGATTATTTCTGTGTCAAAAATCATGCTAAGGTTCATGGAGAAAGTAAAAAGGAGTAGCGAAAAAAAAGCTCATGCATTAAGTAAGGAGGGAGTGCATCGAATGCGCTACGTGGCAAGAAGAGAAGGGAGCCAAGGGATCTAAAGGATTTGACAAAATATAAAAGCACCTTCTACGCTTTTAGTGGGCACGTGAGCACTTGGCTCACAAATCTTGCAAGCCGTAGCCAAGGCACTAGCAAGGGAGAGAGTGCAATATTGAATCCCCCAAAATAAGGAGCAAGAAATATAAAATGTTTTTATATTTTTGATTTAATTTTAATTAATTTGCTAAGGTTGTGGAGATATAAGGGTTTTTTATAGAAATTAAATTACTCTTTGCTTTGTTAAGGTTAGGGAGATATAAGGGGTAAATTGGTTGTGATATTTACCTAGGTGGTAAATGGAAATTTACTAGGATAATATTATTTTTACCTTAGGGAATTAAAAATTGATTTATTGCATATATTTGGTAAAGTGACTTCATCAATTATTGTAATATTGAGAAGATTAAGGTGTATTTGGTCAATTATTTTTTATGGATGATTTCTTTAATATGGAGTAATAAGGTGTATGTATGTTTTTATAATTGCATTGTACCTTTGAGAGATTTTATCATCTTATAACTTCTTTAATATTGGCAAAGAAGTGTTTGTGGTTGTGGCAGATTTTTGAGGTTCCTTCATCATCAAGAAAAAGGTATGGGCACATTATTCCATAGTTGAGTTGATTGGTTGGTTTTCTGAAAAACAATTTTGGAGTGAAAAGGACTTAAGTAGGTCTCCTCATTAAGTATATTGATTTAATGCTTCAAGGTTTTATGGAATAAAGAGTTGTTGTTAAAACCTTGTTTTATAAGCATTGTTGTTGAAACAATTGGTTGAGTGAAGAATTTGAACTAGGGTTTGAAAATAACATGAGTATCGTTGTTATGTGAGATTGTTGTATAAGCATTGTTGTTGAAGCCATTGGTTGAGTGAAGAAATTGAAATAGGGTTTGAAAATAACATGAGTATCATTGTTATGTGATATTGGTTGATAAGCATTGTTGGAAATTTTTTGAATGAAGGTTCATATGCTTGGACTAGGGTTTGTAAGCAAGGATTGTTTCATTGAGTTATTCTTTGAGTAGATTTGGTTGAGCCTAGTCAAGTGGATGTGTGAAGTGATTGTTCAAGTTCTATAAAATAAACTATTCTATATTCTGAATTGATTTGAGAAAGTGATTGAACATTGAGGTGATTATGAAGCATATTAAGTCTCTAACAATTCTTTGTATGTTTTTGAAAGAGTGATTGAAATTGATTGAGCATTGAGGTGAATGTGAAGCATATTGAGTCTCTAAAAAATCTTTGTATGTTTCTAAAAGAGTGATTGAAAGTAATTGAGAATTGTGATGAGTATAGATCATATTGAGTATATAAAAAATCTCTTTATGTTTCTATGATATTGGACAAGTTCTAGTATGGACTTGTTGAGCAAATTTGAGGTAACTTTTTGAGAATACTTGTGGATATATTTGGGTAAGATTTTATGGAAGCTTACAATACAGATTGAGAATAGATTTGGATAAGTTCTTGTGAGAACTTATTGAGTAGATTGGACAAGTTCTATAGAGAACTTGAGGATAGATTAGTGTGAGCTTTTGTGGAATATTACAAGGTAGATTTGAGATAAGTCTTTGAGAAGAATATAAAGCAGAGTTGACTGATTGATTTGTTCAAACATTGAGTTAAGGTTTCGGGTCAATCTAGTAGAGTTGATTTGAGATTGATTCAATCTTTGAGTTAAGGCTTGAAGATAGAGATTGAGGATATATTTGTGCTAGACCGAAGGACTATGTTTAGTATATATTTGAGGATAGATTTTGGTTTAGATTTGAGGATAGGTTTATTCCAAACCAAAGATAGAGATTGAGGATAGATTTGTGCTAGACCGAAGGACTATTTTTAGTACAGATTTGAGGACAGAGTTTGGTGCAGATTTGAGGATAGGTTTATGCCAGACCAGAGATAAATATTGAAGATAGATTTGTGCTATATCAAAGGACTATGTTTAGTATAAATTTGAGATAGATCTTTGGAGGTGATAGAGTTGAGGACAGAGATATCTAGCAATAGCAGGAAAGATAGGTATCTTCTATGGATAGAGTTCCATTTTCTAAGGGTAGTGGAGGTAGAGGTCTTCTAGAGGATCACCAACCAGAGAAGAGTTAGGATATTGGTGTCTACAGTGGATAGAGATCTACGAAATTTGATTAGGGTATTGGTGTCTCCTGTGGATAGATATCCACAAACTTTGATTAGGGTTGTAATAGGGAAAGGATTCCCAATATATTAGTTGAGAAAATTTTAGTGAAATATTTTCTTCGTGGAATAGCCCACATTGGTTGAACCACGTAAATTTTGGTGTTTCTATTATGTGTGGTTATTTGTGCATTGCTTTAATTACTGCTATTGATATTTCTATCTATATATTGCATAATATTTATTAAGAAATAAAAGTAAAAAGTGGTCTTATATTGTTCACCCCCTCTTAGTATAAGCTTATGTTCTTCAATTGATATCAGAGTGAGTTCCTTTGAAAGAGTTTAACAGCTTGATGGAAAATCTAACAAGAACACAATGGATTATAAGAATGGATCATCAAATAATTCAGCACTAGTATTTGATGGAAGTGACTACATATATTGGAGTATGAGAATGAATATTTACCTGATGGCACTTGGTAATGAGATTTGGGAAACAATTGAAAATGGATACGATCCCTCAGTTGATCCACCTACAGATAAAGAAGTTAAGCTTCTACAACATTACAATTCAAAAGCAATGAATACAATTTTGAGAGGTTTGCATAGAACAAAGTCCATAAAAGTTATGCATTTTCAATATGCAAAAGGAATGTGGGATAAATTGCAAAGTATATATGAAGGATATAAAGGTGTCAAGAAAGCAAAGATATGAAATCTCAAAGGACAATTTGAAGATTTAAGAATGAAGGATGAGAAAAACATTAGTACTTATCTACTTCAAGTCGATGAGGTTGTTAATGTTATGCAAGGACTTGGACTTAAGGTTGAAGAATCAAATGTTTGTGATAAGGTCTTAATATCTCTTCCAAAAATATTTAGTAAAAATATATCTTCTATAGAAGAATCAAATGATAGTGATTCTTTGATAAGAGATATGTTGCTTGGTATTCTTACATATTTTGATTTGATAATAAAAGAACCTAATCCCCATAAGGAAGCTATCAAGAAGACAAATGGTAAGAAGTTAGAATCAAGCAATGAGTCATCCAGTGATGAAGAAGCTAATTATGGTAGAAGGAAAAAGTATTCAAGAAGATCTAGAGATGCAAAATCTGTTAGATGTTTCAATTTTGAAAAGTATGGTCATTATGCAACTGATTTTCAAGAAGCTAAGAATAACAATGATGAAGAAAAGTAGGATCATGAAAATAAGGAATCGGAAAGATACAGGCATCAAAATAAAAGTAATGATGGAAAAAATAGACAAGGAAATAAGTTATTTCAAAGGAAAAATAGGAGCTACTATGCAAACAAGGCAAGTAAGTACTCAAGTGATAGTGATAACAATTTTTTAGATAATGATAAATATGAAGTCCTATTTATGATTGAAGAAAAAGAAGTTAAGAAAAGGTCACCAATAATTCTCAAGTATTTTATATGTGGTAAATTTGGACATATTGAATATAGTTGTACAAGAAATAATTTCAGTTTTAGTGATGATGAATATGAAGATACACTTGAAGGACCAGAAGAGAATATTCTAATGGCTCTAGAGAAAGAAGAAAGTGATCCTATAGAAGACAAGTCAAAAGAAAATGAATATGTGGACATAGGCAAAAAAATAGAGGAAGAATTAGATAAAGAAAAATATGATCTCAAGGGAGAACTTATTTATGCTCTTGACTCAGTAAATAAGGTAAGAAAGCAAAACTCTAAACTTGAGTTTTAGTTTCAAGAATGTGATGAAGAGATAAAAATGCTTATAGAGGATCTTGAGAAATCAAAGGCTAAGACAAATAAGTTCAAGGATAATTTAGAAGCTAAGGTTCTAGAATGTAAGAAACTAGAACAAGAGGTAGCTTCATTAAATATGGAAGTCAAAAAATCCAAAGTCAAGCTACAAGGATTCAAAAACACCTCAAAGAACTTAGATAAGTTCATCAAGATACAAAAGCCTACATCAAGAAAGACAAGTCTTGGATTTGAACAGGAGCAAAAGAAACAAGAAGATAAGTCAATCTCAAGCTCTTAAGAAGAAGAAACTTCAAAAGAATACAATGTAAGAGAAAATGAGATATCTGAGGATGATTTGGACAACAAAAAGTTCAACAAGGATAGGAACAATGCACAAAGAAGAAACAGATTGAATAACAATCAGAATAGATCAAGAGAGACTAAGAGACCAATGAGATCAATATAAGAAAATTTTAATGGAAGGTGTTTCTCATGTCACAGGTTTGGACACATGGCTTCATAGTGCAGGACACATGAAAGACAAGAATATGGAAACATACAACTTTTCCATGGGTATTGCTACTCATGTAATCAATTTGGTCAGAAGGCAATGGATTGTAGGGTTCATGACATAAAATGATATGGCTTCACTAGGATAAATCCTAAGACATATGCACCTCCAAGGAGTAATAATATTAAGCGTTATAAGTGCAATAATGATGGACACACAACAAAGTGGTGTAGAGCAGATATTCCAAAATCAAGTATGAACAATAACAAGAATAGGAACATGGATATGAACATGAACAATAATAGGAATAGGAACAGGAACAAGAAAATGGGCATGGACAGGAACATGGACATGGAAAGAAACAGTTAGAGGAATCAGAAGGATTAGATAATAAGAAAAGAGGATAAAGGTAAAGACCAATGCTTGTTGGTAGTAGAAATACTCCTATCCTAGAATTAACCACCTCAAGAGGAGATGGGAGAGAGGTTAAGCTAAGAGACTCATTCTTAGCCCCGAGCCCCAAAGGTGACTCTTTGCCATTGATGTCAAATGGGGAGATATTTGAGTAAAAATGAGAGATTTGGTATTTGAGTAAAGAGGAGAGATTTTAAAAGAGCATTGAGCCAAGGAGAACAATGTCCTAGGGGGAGAAGAACAAAGAAAATGTTAATTTTCTAATATAAAATAATTTGGGTTGCCATCAATGACAAAGGGGGAGATTGTTGGACATTTTGAGTTCATAGATTTGTCATTGATGTCAAGGCATTAAGTTGTTATTGCTACCAAGAAGTGAACACATGAATTTGTTACTGACACTAAGAAGTGAACCACCATTGACTCTAGGAGCAATGAGAGAGGTTGATTGAAAAGATGTCATAATATTATTTTTATATTATGTGAGGCAAAAATAAAGGGTTTTTGTTAAAACCATGGTGGCAAGATAAAGGATTTTTATTAAAACCATGGTGGCAAGATAAAGGGTTTTTATTAAAACCATGGTGGCAAAATGATTTTTTATTAAATCATTATGAGCAACAAAAAGTTTTTATTTAACCTCCAAGGAGGCTTTAATTTTTATAAAGCCAAATGTTACAAAGTTAATTTATAAAATTTAAATTCTAAATAGAATTTAAATGATTTATAAATTAATTATGCATATTATAAAGGCACCTACGTCCAAGTTTAATACACCGCAAACATGCAAGATTTGGAATACAAAAGGTATTTAAACCTTTTCCTAGGTTCAAAACAAAAGGATTTGAATTACCTTTGATTATTTCTGCACCAAAAATCATGCTAAGGTTCGTGGAGAAAGTGCCAAGGAGCAGCGAATAAAAGGTTCATGCATTCAGTAAGGAAGGAGCACATCGAATACACTACATGGCAAGAGGAGAAGGGATCCAAGGGATCTAAAGGATTCAAAAAAATATAAAAGCGCCTTCTGTGCTTTTAGTGGGCACGTGAGTGCTTGGCTCACACGGATAGCAAGCCACAACCAAGGCACTAGCAAAGGAGATAGTGCAAGATCAAATCCCTTGAAACACGGAGTAGGAGATATAAAAGGTTTTTATATTTTTTATTTAATTTTTAATTAAGTTTCTAAGGTTGTGGAGAGATAAGGGTTTTTGATAGAAATTAAATTACTCTTTGCTTTGCTAAGGTTACGGAGAGATAAGGGGTAAATTGGTTGTGATATTTACCTAGGTGGTAAATGGAAATTTACTAGGGTAATATTATTTTTATCTTAGGGAATTAAAAATTGATTTATTGCATATATTTGGTAAAGTGACCTCATCAATTATTGCAATATTGAGAAGAGTAAGGTGTGTTTGGTCAATTATTGTTGATAAATTATTTCTTTAAGATGGAGTAATAAGGTGTATGTATGTTTTGATAATTTCATTTTTCCTTTGAGAGATTTTATCATATTATAACTTCTTTAGGATTGGCAAAGAAGTGTTTGTGGTTGTGGCAGATTTTTGAGGTTCCTTCATCATCAAGAAAAAGGTATGGGCACATTATTCCATAGTTGAGTTGATTGGTTGGTTTTATGGAAAACAAGTTTAGAGTGAAAAGGACTTAAGTAGGTCTCCTCATTGAGTGTGTTGAGTTAATGATTCAAGGTTTTATAGAACAAAGAGTTGTTAAAACCTTGTTTTGTAAGCATTGTTGTTGAAGCCATTGGTTGAGTGAAGAATTTGAACTAGGTTTTTAAAAGAACATGAGTATCATTGTTATGTGAGATTATTTTATAAGCATTGTTTTTGAAGCCATTGGTTGAGTGAAGAACTTAAACTAGGGTTTGAAAAGAACATGAGTATCATTGTTATGTGATATTGGTTGATAATCATTGTTGGAAACATTTTGAGTGAAGGTTCATATGATTGGACTAGGGTTTGTAATCAAGGATTGTTTCATTGAGTGATTGGTTGAGTAGAGTTGGTTGAGCTGTTAGGACCCTCCTAACATATTGTAATTATATTTATCCGGGGTGCATCTTTCCAATCGCACCCCATCCTTCATATTTATGGTGCATCACCATATTCATTTTAAATCATCAAATACATTCATTTATATATATATATCAATATTGCAGGTTAAACTCAATATTTCCAAAAGCGATTCTTATCCAAAACGATACAGTTATTTCTGATTTAATCCTAACTTTCACATTGCTGGTGTCTTAACATCTGGTTCAGAGCCATTTTTTTCAACCAGGAGACGACAAGCTTGGTTGATTACTTCGTTGCCCTCTGCATCTCAGTGCACAGACAACAAATTCAAGCGGCCCTCTATTATCTTCATCTGTGATAAACGTGCGGTGCATCAGTGAATTAGTACGAGCGACCTTTGTATCTCAACACACCAGCAAGGATCTCAATGATTATAGTGAAAATAAGAAACCCTGTGGTGTTAATAAAAATTCACAAGCCCTACAACATCTTTCCAGCGACGTCTATTCACGGCAACAAAACAAAACCGACAAAAATTTGAAAGTTAAAATCATCGAACAATACATTATAATTACCATTGAGTGGTCTATTTCCATATTAAACTGTGATTCATTCAAAACATCGATCCAGTATCCATCGTATCCAAGTTATTCCATTATAATTCTTGCAATTAGACGTTGAACTCTTACAACTGGGTATTTGCGATCGCGTTTTGTTCGTAGTGAATTATCCCACATAGCGGGTGCGAGAATTTTTTCCTAGTTTATAAGGTGGGCAGCACGCTTATTAAAGCGTGACTTCGGTCACGCCCACCCTTGACCAACCTTCGTGCATACCCACTACCGCTTGTCGATTATCGCCTCTGTCACTCCATCCTGCCTGCTCTCTATCGCCTCGATGCTCCATTCTACCTTCGCTATCACTCCATCTCGCCTGCTTGCTGTCACCTCTATCAGTCTGTCTCTGTCGCCTCTGTCAGTCCATCCCACCTACTCACTGTCTCTCTGTTAGTCTGTCCTGCTTACTCTCTATCAGTCTTGCCGCCTACTGTTGCCTTTGTCAGTCTTGTTGCCTGCTGTTGTCTTGCTCACAAATCGTTGTGCGCTCTCAGCAGTCTTGCCGCCTGTTGTCATCCTGCTCGCAAACCATTGTGCGCTCTCGGGGGGCCAAAATAAAAAATAGTTGATAGGGCATTGCCCACCAAATTTTTAAAAATTTAATTTAATTTTTAAATTAAATTAAATTATTGCCCAATTAATTTTTAAATTTTTGCTCACCTTGATCATTACCTAGTCACATTGATCGTTACCTACACCAACCGCAATGGCCGACGGACGACGATCACTGGATTCCATCCATGAGAAACACGAAAGGCTCGCTGAAGAAGTTAAATAGGAAAGAGAGGAGAATTCCCGTAACACAAGAGAACTCTTCGAGAAAATATTTGCAATGGATGTTAAACTTGATGCCATCAGTCAAAAACAGGCAACAACACAAGCAAACTCAACCAACAACGGGTCATCAAACCGAGCAATGTTAGGAGGTCCACAAACTTCCATTCTACCATGGACGACCAAATTAGACTTCCCAAAATTTGAAGGCGGAGACCCTACAAACTGGATCTACCGAGCAGAGCAATATTTCTCACTAAATCAAATTCTAGAAATACAAAAAGTGCATATCGCCTCCTTCCATTTGGAAAATGATGCCATCCAATGGTACCAATGGTTCGAGAAAACTAATGGCACTCCGACGTGGTCAACCTTTACACAGAACCTATTAGTACGATTTGGCCCTAGCAAGTTTCAAAGCTTTACGAGGGCCCTCACTAAATTATGCCAAATCACTTCGATAAGCGAGTACCAAGCAGAATTTGAAAGGTTAGCTAATCGAACATCCGGATTAGACGTTGCCTTCTTTCAAGAATGTTTCGTTAGCGGATTAAAAGAAGAAATTCGAATTGAGGTACAAATGTACAACCCTACAAACATGTTAGAGACCATCGGCTTAGCGAAATTAGCGGAAGACAAAATCAAGGCACGGAATCGGTTCACAAAACCAACTTGGGGGAAACAATCAAACACTTATACCAACCCCAAGCCAATGCAAAATGGACGAACCCAAAACTCCTACACAACCCCCAAAATTAACCCCGCTCTACCAATTAAACGTCTGAGTTTCGAGGAAATGAAGGAAAGACAAGCTAAAGGTCTTTGCTACCATTGCGATGAGAAATTTGATAGAAATCATAAATGTGCCTCACGAAAATTATATATTCTCGATGCCACAGAGGAAGGGAATTCTACTGAAGAGGAACCTAAACTCGAAGTAGAGGTATTATCCAACACACTTGAAAGTGACGAAGAAAATACACCAAAGGTTTCCTTCAACGCCCTTGCCGAATTTTTTGCCCCTCAAACAATGCGAGTAAAAGGGTATTTTAAGAAACAAAACCTTACCGTGCTCCTAGATTCTGGTAGCACGCACAATTTTATCGATCCAAAAGTGGCTAAACAAGCAAATTGTTTCATATACCCTTGCAATAACTTCGAAGTGATGATTGGAAATGGCAGAAAAATTGCATGCAAAGGAAAATGCAAAAATATAAAACTAACTATGGGAGTTTATACCATGCAAAGCGACATGTACGTCTTACCCCTAGGGGGATGCGACATTGTACTAGGCGTACAATGGTTAAGAACCTTGGGCATAGTCCAATGGGAATTTGATGAACTATGGATGAAATTCACAACAAAGAACCAAACCTATATTATCCAAGGCCTGAAATTAGGACCTTCCCAAATCGTCAGCTCGCATAGAATGGAGAAAATTATCCAAAAAGGGAACAAAGGAATGGTCGCCCAATTATTTTCAATTCAACCTAGTCACCAAAAAGACGAGACACCAGAGTTACAAAAAATTTTAGACCACCATAAGGCGGTATTCAACGAACCAAAAGGACTACCTCCACAACGAAGTCACGATCACACTATTCCACTATTTCTAGGGCATCAACCTCCTAATATTAGACCTTATCGTTATCCATACCTCCAAAAGACCAAAATAGAGAAATTAGTACAAGAGCTTCTTACAGCAGGAGTCATTAGACCTAGCAAAAGCCCTTACTCCTCTCCAATTATTTTAGTTAGGAAAAAGGATGGTTCGTGGCGTTTATGTGTCGATTTTCGAGCGCTAAATAAAATGACCATCAAAGATAAATTTCCTATTCCGGTCATAGACGAGCTACTAGATGAACTCCACGGGGCAGCTTACTTTTCCAAGTTGGACTTACGGTCAGGCTACCACCAAATACGAGTCGCTGAAAAGGATATTCCTAAGACGGCCTTTCGCACTCACGAAGGGCACTACGAATTCTTGGTGATGCCATTTGGCCTTACCAATGCTCCTTCTACCTTTCAAAGTCTAATGAATAAGGTATTTCACCCTTTCCTTCGTAAATTTATATTAGTTTTCTTTGATGACATTTTGATTTATAGCAAAACATGGGAAGAACATTTGGACCATGTTAGACAAGCGTTCCAAATCTTGAAGGAAAATCAACTTTATGCAAATAGATCAAAGTGTTCCTTTGGGAAACAAGAAATTGAATACTTAGGGCATATTGTCTCAAAGGAAGGCGTGATGGTAGATCCTTCCAAAATCGAGGAAGTGAAAAATTGGCCTATTCCAAAAACCGTAAAGGCTCTACGTGGGTTTCTTGGACTAACGGGATATTATAGAAAATTTGTCCAAAATTATGGTAAAATCGTTGCTCCTCTAACAACATTACTTAAGAAAAATGCTTTCAAATGGTCGCCTAAAGCGGACGAGGCCTTTATCACCTTGAAAACTGCAATGTGTACCACCCCTGTTCTAGCCATGCCCAACTTTTCTAAACCGTTCGTCATTGAAAGTGATGCTTCAGGAATAGGAATGGGAGTCGTACTCATGCAGGATGAAAGACCTCTAGCTTTTATAAGCAAAGCATTTTCTCCTAAGAATTTAGCTCGCTCTACATATGAAAAAGAGATGTTGGCGATTGTCCATGCTATTCAACATTGGAGGCCTTACCTTATTGGCCAACATTTCATTATACGCACCGACCATCATAGCTTGAAATATTTTTTGGAACAAAGGACTAATACCCCGAAACAACAAAAATGGGTTACTAAACTTCTTGGCTATGATTATGAAATTACATATAAAAAGGGCAAGGACAACATGGCAGCCGATGCACTTTCTAGAAAATTTGAAGATATGCCTCAAGTCCATGCTCTTTCCTCCCTTATTCCTAAATGGGTAGATGAGGTGCATGAAGAATGGATAAATGATCCTATTACCCACGCCTTAATTCAACAACTTCAACATAATCCTAGT
Organism: Wollemia nobilis; assembly: GCA_028583015.1. Classification (NCBI taxonomy): domain Eukaryota; kingdom Viridiplantae; phylum Streptophyta; class Pinopsida; order Araucariales; family Araucariaceae; genus Wollemia; species Wollemia nobilis. Next base: position 4,104,850 of record JAQPPZ010016858.1, on the reverse strand, counting down.
AGCAAACCTCCATACACTTGGAAGGACAATATATTAAGATACAAAGGGAGGATGGTCCTCACCCCCAATTCAACTTATCGAAAGAAACTTCTTCATGAGTTACATACCTCACCCATTGCAGGCCACTCTGGGTTCTTAAAAACCTATAAAAGAGCCACTACCTCCTTCTATTGGGTAGGAATGAAAAATTACATCAAAAACTTTGTAAAAGAATGTGAAGTGTGCCAAAGACAAAAGGGGGAGACCATCGCTATTCCCGGATTACTTCAACCTCTTCCTATACCCACCAAAACATGGGCAGATATTTCTATGGACTTTATTGAAGGATTGCCTAAATCAGGCGGAAAAACAACCATTTTCGTAGTTGTTGATCGTTTATCTAAATATGCCCATTTTTGTCCAGTGGCTCATCCTTATACCGCAAGCACTATAGCCCACCTTTTCCTCGATAACATCTTTAAATTACATGGTATGCCCTCCACAATTATTAGTGATCATGACCCAACTTTCACTAGTACCTTTTGGAAGGAATTATTCAAATTACAAGGTACTCAACTTCGTATGAGCTCCGCTTACCATCCTCAAACCGATGGCCAAACCGAAGTTGTAAATAAATGCTTGGAAACATACCTTCGATGTTTTGTCTCTACTCAACCACTCCATTGGGTAAGGTGGCTTTCACTAGCGGAATGGTGGTATAACACTTCATACCATACGTCCATCAAAATGACTCCTTACGAAGCACTATATGGTCAAACACCACCATCCCTCACTTCCTATATTCCAGGGACTACAAAAGTCCATGCGGTGGAAACAGAACTTGCTAGTCGAGAGGACATACTACGGACCCTAAAAGAGAACCTACACACCGCCCAACATCGCATGAAGCAGCAAGCCGATCAACATAGAAGCGAACGTAGTTTCCACGAGGGTGATATGGTTTTCTTACGTCTCCAACCTTACCGGCAAACCTCTCTTAAACAAAAAGGTTCTCAGAAGTTAGCACCCAAATTTTACGGGCCGTATAAAGTTCTCCAACGTATTGGGACCGTTGCTTACAAACTTGAGCTTCCTCCCTCTTCCAAACTTCACCCCGTATTTCATGTATCTTGCCTTAAGCTCGCAGTCGGAACACATATCACGACACAAACCACTCTTCCGGAATTCTTCGAGGAGGGAGTACTTTTAGTCGAGCCAGAAGCTATCTTGGATCGCCGCTCTCGTCACCTTCGTACTCGCGATATCACGGAAGTGTTAATCCATTGGAAAGGTCTACCTTTAGAAGACGCGACGTGGGAAACTCTTCACGATATCCAACGACAATTTCCAAATTTCCAGCTTTGAGGACAAAGCTCCTTTAAGGGGGGTGGCATGTTAGGACCCTCCTAACATATTGTAATTATATTTATCCGGGGTGCGTCTTTCCAATCGCACCCCATCCTTCATATTTATGGTGCATCACCATATTCATTTTAAATCATCAAATACATTCATTTATATATATATATCAATATTGCAGGTTAAACTCAATATTTCCAAAAGCGATTCTTATCCAAAACGATACAGTTATTTCTGATTTAATCCTACACATTGCTGGTGTCTTAACATGAGCCTAGTCAAGTGTATGTGTGAAGTGATTGTTCAAGCTCTATAAAACAAACTATTCTATATTCTGAATTGATTTTAGGAAGTGATTGAACATTGAGGTGATTGTGAAGCATATTGAGTCTCTAACAATTCTCTGTATGTTTCTGAAAGAGTGATTGAAAGTGATTGAGCATTGAGGTGAATGTGAAACATATTGAGTCTCTAACAATTCTTTATATGTTTCTAAAAGAGTGATTGAAATTAATTGAGCATTGTGATGATTATAGAGCATATTGAGTCTCTAACAATTCTCTTTATGTTTCTATGAGATTGGATAAGTTCTAGCATGGACTTGTTGAGTAGATTTGAGGCAAGTCTTTGAGAAGACTTGTGGACAAATTTGGGTAAGATTTTGTGGAAGCTTACAATACAGATTGAGAATAGATTTGGATAAGTTCTTGTGAGAACTTATTGAGCAGATTGGACAAGTTCTAGAGAGGACTTGAGGATATATTGGTGTGAGATTTTGTGGAAGCTTACAAGGCATATTTGAGAGAAGTCTTTGAGAAGACTTGAAAGCAGAGTTGATTGATTAATTTGTTCAAGACTTGAGTTAAGGTTTGGGGCAGATCCAGTAGAGTTGACTTGATATTGAGTCAAGATTTGGGTTAAGGCTTGAATATAGATATTAAGGATAGATTTGTGCTAGATCGAAGGGCTATATTTAGTACAAATTTGAGGATAGAGTTTGGTGCAAATTTAAGGATAGGTTTGTGCTAGACCAGAGACATATATTGAAGATAGATTTGTGCTAGACTGAATGACCATGTTTAGTATAGATTTGAGGATAGATTTTGGTGTAGATTTGAGGATAGGTTTGTGCCAAACCAAATATAGAGATTGAGGATAGATTTGTGCTAGACCGAAGGACTATGTTTAGTACGTATTTGAGACAAATATTTGGAGGTGACAGAGTTTATGATAGAAATATCTAGCCAAAGCAGGGAAGACATGTGTCTACTATGAATAGAGTTCCATTTTTTAAGGTTTGTGGAGGCAGAGGTCTTCTAGAGGATTACCAACTAGAGCAGAGTTAGGATATTGGTGTCTCCTATGGATAGAGATCCATGAAATTTGATTAGAGGATTGGTGTCTCCTATGGATAGAGATCCATGAAATTTTATTAGTGGAGTGGTGTCTCCTTTGGATAAATATCCATAAACATTGTAATAGCGAAATGATTCCTAAGAGATTTATTGAGAAAATTTTAGTAAAATATTTTCTCCGTGGAGTAGCCCACATTGGGTGAACCACATAAATTTTGGTGTTTCTATTGTGTGTGGTGATTTGTGCATTTCTTTGATTACTATTGTATTGCTATTTATACATTACATAGTATTTATTGGGAAAGAAAAGAAAAAAGTGGTCTTATACTATTCACCCCACCTCTCAGTATAAACTTGTGTTCTTCAAGTCAAAGTTGTACCTATACAAAGTGCATTTCTGTATCGTCCCTATTGATTTCTAAGAATAGTTATGTTCTTTCTAATTTAACGTGTCCTCACTTCAACCATAGGTTTTCATTCCTTTATCTCTTCAAGAAAATATCTAAATCAACTACAAGATTTAACATTTTGGGACTAGATGTGATTATAAAATTTTGAAGGAAAGAGACTATGTTTCTTTTAGTTTTACCCCCATATGTGAAGCACCACCTAAAATACAAGCCACTCTTCAATGTTAAAAGGACAAGATTTTATATTTAGGAAGAGAAAGAAAAATATAGAGGCTAAAAAGTGAAGAAACATTACACTAATATAAAAAGCTCTCACAAAAACATTAAATCAAAACCATTCTACTTTAAGTTCCTTTATATTAATTAAACAAAAAATAAATTATAAAACATATTAAATCATTATACAAATTTTCATTATTTTTTTTTTAAATACCATTTTTTATAATATATATTTTTTAATTTAGTGAAAAACCCCTTACGGGGCCGCCTTGGTCTGAGAAACCATGACCAAGGGGTTCTACACCGTCAAAATCACCCAGGATTCATGCCCAACCCTAACTACACCAAAATTATCAAATGGATTTTAGGTACCCGATGTGCATTTGGTAAGGTGGAGATTTGAACCAGAGACCTCCTTTGGAGTATTGCTCTACCCTCTCCAACTCACCTATATTATAATATTACTCTTCTTTTTACAAAATCCATATACTTGTAATGATAATTAAATATATGTAATTTTTAATACAAAGAGAGAGCATGCACACAAAAATATTTAAAACCAAAAAAATATTATTGAGTGCCAAAACAAAATATCGAACCCTTAATAAAAATCCTTCTTGGTAAGTTTTTGGGAGGAAGGCCGAACATTGAGACTATTCACTCATGGGCTGCAGCAAAGTGGAAAACTTCAGGAAGCTTAGAAATTGTAGCCATGTCAAGAGTTTTTTTTATGATAAGACTCAACAACAAAGATGATGCAGAGCACATCTTGACATGAGGACCCTAGTTTCTAGGAAGGCGTAGCCTCTTTTTGAGAAAGTGGGGAGAGGATTTCAACCCTGAGAAGCAGAACATTAATATAGTACCCATTTGGGTCTACTTACCAAACCTCCCAGCCCATTTTGTTAGTGAGTACTGGCTTAGTGGCATAGCAAAGACGATAGGAGAGTTCATGGAAATATACCATTCAACCCGGGCAAGGACCGATGCATGCCAGGATCTGTGTAAATGCAAACTTGGATTCTGATCTATCTTGTCAAGTGGAACTAGCATATGGAGAGTTTCTAAGGATTTAGCCTATGGAGTATGAGAACAAGCTAGCATTTTGTAGCGTGTGCAAAACCCAGGGCCACCTTCAAGCCCAATTTCTGACAATAACTACAAACAAGGAAGCCACGAGCGAAGATTTTTTGGGGAAAGCTAATGGGAGAGGGATCCCAAAGTTTCAAGGATCGACTTGGAAGGATATAGACAAGTTAGGAATAACCAGGCTAACCAAGCCAACACAAAAATGGCAAAAATCCAAGAGAAAGGAAAGCAACATAATGAGGGAGGCAAAAATCATAAGGTATGTAATAAAGATCCCATTTTGAACATGTTTGATATCCTAGAAAATCTAGAATTTGAAAAAGAAAATAGTAAGGATGATACCATCAGTGTCAAGTTTCCTGAAACCCTACACTCCCCATCCAAATCGGGACCATCCATAGTTATGACAAAAAGCCCCAAAAGCTATGCTCAAAATGAAGAAAAATTGCCAGGTCATTTTAGTTTAAACATGGAAAAAATAGAGTCAAGAGTCGAAGTTGTGGAAACAAGAGGCAAGAATGTAGCTCCTAATCCGGTAGTGGAGAAAATTATCCCTTATCAGACAAGCCAAACAGTAAAAGGTTCCTTGAAGGAAAGACCCCTGTTTAGGAACCAGATAGGAGAGGTGAACCAAAACAAGGCTGAGGATGAAGAGGGAATTGAAAACCCCAAAAAAGAGGAAGAAGGTTCAAGCCCTAGAATATCATAGTATATGCCCCCTCATTTCAGTCCAAAACATACTAGAAGCACTACCAAGCCTCTGATAGATTATGGAAGTGAAAGAAAGAAAGAGAGAATATCTACAAAAGAGCACTATAGAATGAGAATCAATGAATAAATTACAAACGGAAAGCAAAGAACATTGTTACAGCAAGCTATTTCTGGCTAGGATAATAGAAAATTTGACAAACCCCCTTTGACTCAAGGAAGGGGGCGGGGAAAAAATATCAAATAGTCTAAATGAAGGTTCTCTCATGGAATGTGAGAGGCCTAAACGGCCCACCAAAACAAAGGATGGTGAAGTATATAAGGAAGGATTGGAATCCTACTATCATTTTTCTTCAAGAAACCAAAATAGATGCGGCACAATCAACACTTATAGCTAGAAGGATTTGGAAGCAAGGGGAAGTGGCATTTCAACAGGCGAGAGGAGCGTCTAGGGGCCTCATGATCTTATGGGATCCTATTAAAATAGAAGGAAGTATTACTCGAGAAAATGAAAGAGTCTTAAGTGTATTATTTCATGATTTTGATACTAATAAGAATTGGATTATGTCAAATGTTTATGCCCCCAACTCTGTCCAAGGGCGGTCTAAACTATGGAAGTTTTTGGGGCATTTGAGCCAAGATTTTAAAGACATTCCTTGGGTGATTGGGGAAGATTTCAATACCCCCATTTATCGATCTAATAAGAAGGTAGGATCTAGGTTACCCTCAAGGAGCATGGAGGACTTCAATGAATTCATTAACACAAATGAATTGATGGATGTAAGACTAAAAGGAGCCAAATTTACATGGAGTAACAAGAGGATAGGAAGTAAGCTGATTCAAGAAAGGTTGGACAAGTTTTTTTATCCAAGGAAGCTACAACAATGTTTGGTGATTCAACGTTACAAGCCCTTCCTAAATGCACTTCAGACCATAATCTTATTCTATGGGAGGCATTTTAGGATAACTCTAAAAATCCATTCAAATTTCTGTCAATGTGGGTTAAAAATCCATACTTCAAGAAACGAATAGAGGAATGGTGGCAACAACCTATCTAGGGAAGTGCTTCCTTCAAACTATCTCAAAAACTTAAGATGGTGAAAAACAACCTTAGAATTTGGAATAAATAAGTCTTTGGAAATATTTTTGAGAATAAGAGAGCAGTGGGGGAAAAAATGAGAATAATAGAAAGCAAAATCCAAAATGGAACCTATGATGAGGCAACAAGGACTGAAGAGAAGGAAACCCTTTGTGAGTTTTGTAATATTTTAGCTTGTGAAGAGATGTATTGGAGGAAAAAATCAAGGGCATTATGGCTAAAGGAAGGAGACTCTAATTCAAATTTTTTCCATGTTACCACATTGAGCAATAGAAGCAACAATAATATTAGAAATTTAACTAAGGTGGATGGATCCTCAACTCAAAACATTCATGAGATCAGGGACGAGGCTGTTAATTTTTTAGTTCATTATTTGGTGAAGAATGGGCCTGTAATGCCCAAGCAAAGGACTCTCTCCTTCAATTCATTCCACAACTCATTGATGAAATGATTAACGAGTCTCTTACAATAACTTTTTTAGATGAAGAGATCAAGGAGGCTTTGTTTAACATGGATCCTAACAAAGCTCTTGGGCCGGATGGGTTTTCACTGCAGTTTTTCCAAGTTTATTGGGATATTGTTGGAGCAGAAGTTATTGCTGCAATCAAGGAGTTCCAAAGTTCAAATCATATTCCAATGGGTTTCAATTCAACTTTAATTTATTTGATCCCTAAAGGGCCCAACCCCTAGACTATGGCTGCCTTTAGGCTAGTTAGCTTGTGTAATATATCCTATAAAATTCTATCCAAAGTTTTAGCCAACCGTTTGAAGAAAGTTCTACCGGTTATCATTGATCCAAGTCAAATAAATTCCATACAAGGAAGATCAATATTATATGGATTTATTACTGTTCATGAGGCTCTTCATACAACCGCCCAGACCAAAAAAATAGTCATGGCTTTAAAGGTAGACATGAACAAATCTTATGACAGGATAAATTGGAAATTCATAGAGGAAGTTTTATTAAAATTTGGCTTCAACATGAAATGGGTCAAGTTAATAAGAGAGTGTATTTCTAAGCCTTTTTTTTTAGTTTTGGTTAATGGGTCTACTATATGTTTTTTTCAAAGAAAATGTGGTCTAAGACAAGGAGATCCCATAAGTCCTATGTTGTTCATCATTGTAGCTGAGGTCTTGGGAAAAAGTATTAAGGCAACAACGGTAGCTGGACTCATATCAGGTATCAAGGCCATGTCACTAACTACCCCGGTGACACATCAATAATTTGTTGATGATACATTGCTACTGACTTTGGCTTATGTGGTTGAGGCAAGAAGGATTAAAAATATTCTCATACTGTATGAAGAAGTGGTTGGACATAAAGTGAATTTTGATAAGAGCAAACTTTATTTCATCAATACCCCCATTCCTAGGCAAAAAAACATAGCAAGGATCATGGAATGTCAGATTGCATCCCTTCCCACCTCCTATTTAGGTCTTCCCCTATTTACGAGGAAACCTGAAGGATCAATGTGGAACATAGTTTTGGAGAGGATCCAAAAAAATCTAGCAAGTTGGAAAGGACATCTATTATCTCAAGAAGGCAAAGTAGTTTTAACTATGGCTTCACTTCAAAGTATACATGTTTACTTCCTATCAGTCTTCAGAGCTCCCAACAAGGTGTATCACAAAATTGAGTAGCTTCAAAAAAAATTCTCTAGTCAGGGACTGAGGATAATAAAAGGATCCATTTAGTAGGTTTGAACAAGGTTTGCAAACCTAAATCTAATGGGGGGTTAGGATTGAGAAGATTTGCTCATCTTAATACAGCCTTGTTAGCCAAAAAAGCGTGGCAGTTATTGACTAAGGTCGATAATGAATGGACTAACATAGTTAGGAGGAAATACCTCCAAGGTGTGAACTTCCTTAATGACAACTTAGCAAGAAGGGAGTCTTCTTTTTGGAAGGCAATCCTCATGAGCAGGGATCTTGTCAAGAAAGGTCTTAGATGGATTCTAGGAAATGGGCAAACAATAGACTTTTGGAAGGATCGGTGGGTGAAAGCTGAGGAGTTATCCCAAAATCCTCGTTTGTCTAGGATTCAAGAGCATATGGAGCAGCATATTGGGAAGAAGGTTGAAAATCATATGTGGCAGGATATAAATATCAACAGGTGGAAACACATCAGAGTACAAGGTTTTGAAGTGGAGTCTAAAGAGCTTTATAACAATTTAACTCAAAAAATTATTCTCTCTAGAGAGGATGAACATCACATTGTTTGGGCTAAGAATGAAAGTGATGACTTCACAGTTAAGTCTACCTATAATTTACTTCTCAATGTGGAAGGTCAACAATTTCAATCGAGTTTGGTTTGAATCAAAGGCTTAATTCCTAAAATATCCTTTTTTTCATGGCTGGTGATTCAAGGAAAAATCCTCACTATGGACAATATGTTATCCAAAGGTATGGTTATTGCTAACCGTTGCTACATGTGCAGGGCAGGGTGGGAGACTACCCAACACTTGTTTTTGGAGTTTTTGGTAGCGGAGTCCATCCTGGATGAACTTTTCCAAGCCTTTAGGATCTCATGGGTTAAGCCTGCTCTTATATATGAAGTGTTCGATCAATGGCCTCAACCCTTTGTTAGCCTAAAACTTAAGTACCTATGGAAAATATTTTGGCATCATTTTCTCTGGAAGATTTGTCTAGAAATGAACCATAGAGCCTTTAAGGATACCTTTCACAACCCAAAAACCATCCTCAACAGGATTATTGTCTTTGCAAAAGAAAACCTTAGCACCTTAGTGGATTAGAACCACTCAATTCCTCCCCAAGAAAAATAATTAGCTCGGGCCTTAGGTATTGAGGACAAACCTTCCATTCCTTTGCCCAATCCTAGAAATGGGATTTCTTGGGAGCCACCCCCCAGGGTTGGTTTAAACTAAATTTTGATGGTGCAGCCAAGGAGAACCCGAGAAGATCTGGAGCTGGAGGAATAATCAAGGATTATCAAGGAAATCTGGTCAAGGCCTTCGCTGAACCATTTGGAATCAGAACTAATAAAAAAGCAAAAGCTAGAGCCCTTTGGAGAGGGTTGCAAGTAGCCCAAGAAACTCAAGGTAACTTGATGATTGAAGGTGATTCTATGAACATCATCAACCTATTAACCAATGGCAAAAAACCTCCATGGAGAATCGAGGGAGTCATCCATGAAGTGAGGATCCTTTTTGTGGCAAGACAGAATAGGAGGGCTCGTCACATGTACCGTGAGGCCAACAGGTCAGTTGAAAACTTAGCCAACATAGGTTTTGATGTTGGTAGTTTGGTGACATGGACACAAGGTGTGCCATGTGAAGTGGAAAACATTATTAGTTATGAAAAGAAACCTACCCATTAAGGAGAAATATGAATGTTCCCCATGGAGCTGGTAATAACTATGGGGTTTCCCTCTAAATCATACCAAATTGGAAATGAAGGTAACAGGGGGTAAGACTTGGAATATTCCAACAGAGAATAGGAAATGGGAAAGCAATAGGTTTCACAAGTGCAAAGTTCCAAACTTCAATTTCCTGTCAATGTAAGTAATGTTTACAGTTATGTTTAGGTATGGGTGTGCCTTGTTAGTAAGGTGTTGTAGGGGATTCAACACAAGTTTTGGTAAGAAAGTTTCAAGGATGACTAGGATCTACAATCTCAGCAGAAGGTTGGATATTGTAATAGGTTTTGGGTTAACCTACAAAACCCAATAATTAATGAAGAATTTTATTTACCAAAAAAAGATCCTTCTTGCTACTCTATCAAAACCTCATAATATTAAACAAATAAATCATAATTACAGATTACAACTAAAAATATTTTCATTTTCCTGCTCCCCTACTCCACTCCCAAGCTCTTAGGATCCACTTGGAGCCTTCTAGGCTGGTTTTCTAGTGTTTTACTATCTCTACATAACTATTTGGACCGTCCTAATGACCCTGTATTAGATGCCTTAGTTTGATTGGATTTTGGTTTACCCAATTGGGGGGTTGTGGCTTATGGAATAGTTTTCAACATTCGTTACTTGTTCCTAGTTATTGGGATCCCTGTTTGTATTTTTTCTTCACTACTGGGGAGCCCCACGTTTATCATCCATAGATGGTCATCCATCCTGCTCCAGATCAGGGTTTGCAATACCTCTTGGATCTCTTTGTAGATCTAGTGTTTGTTCATTTTAGGGTTTACTATTGGAGCCTCTACTATAGTCTATATTTTGTTCTTGGGATGGGACCCTTTGCTTCTTCGTGTAGTTGTGGTTTTGGATCTTGAGGTTTCTTCCCTCCATGGACTTGGTGGGATTCTTCTTACTGCAACTCGGGTTTTAGATTTATCCAATAGCATGAGTGGAAAATGTTGTTTTTTCCAGTGGGTTTTCTCATTCCATTGTTGAGTGGGATGGTTGTTTATCTCAAGGCTTTGCATTATGACCCATGTTTTATGGGTTTGTGGTTTTCCTGTGCCTTACTAGATGGGTTTTTCATTTTTGGACCAGTCTATGATAATCTCGTGCCTTTTTGGATGGGATTCTCCTTTTTGGGATAGGATGTGTTGTTATCATGCCCTCATGGATGAGATTGTCCTTTGTTGTTCTGGCTTTCAAATTTGCTTGATGTTTTCTATGTTCCAAATGCCTCTCCTGGGATGCCATTAACCGGATTCTTTTTTCCAGGTGGTTTTGAATTCCAATTTCTCCCAAACGGGATTCAGGTTTTTGGTTTTCCCCTTGGCTGGGATTTTTAATTTTAAAATTTTCTGGTCATTGGCAGGATTCTCCTTTTTAAATCTTGGGTGTGTTTGGCAAGTTTTTTAAAAAAATTCCATGCAAGATGATCCCGCATCCTACTTTGTAAGGTCTATTGATAATGGTCCCTTTAGAACTATCCTCCTATGCATTTTTTAATTTTTAAAAGGCATGCCCTTTATTTTTTTGGTTGATCTATTGACCTTTTGTAAAAAAAAAATTGAAACCCTTTCAAAACCCACTTTTTAATTTACGCTACCAACAAAGATTTATTTTTAAAGCCCATTAAAAAAACATATTGCATTGCCTTCCAGAAAGAACAATGTGAAAATATAATCACTCGTTGCTTTTTTTCTTCTTTCCTACTTTGGAACAAAGCTTTTTCTTCTCTTTTTGATTTTTTTAATATCATTTCAGCTTTGACATAAAACATATTTTGCTAAAAGTTTTTCCTCAATATTGACCTCATCAATGAATTTTCTCCAACCTCAAATGCTTTGTCCCTAAATTATGGTTTTAATGATAAAATATCAGGTGATTTTATCACTATCTATGATACAATATGCTTATGTAAGGCAAAGCATTATAGTGTTCCTACAATTCAATATCCCTAAGTGTATTTTTGTTGCATTTTTGGCCATATTTACAAAATTATATTATTCGATAAGTATTTGGATGCTAATTATCTGTAAGAAAGCCATAATTACTAGTAACCAACCTGAACCTCCTTTGAAAAGCCCTAGCCATGTTACCATTGTCATCGAGGAGCCCAATGAGGAGTTTGTTTCCCCTAAACCTAAGTCTAGAACCCCTGGTTCTATGAAGCATGAATTTGACTTCTCGAGGTTTGAACTAAGGCATTGTCACTAAGGAAACTCAAGCAATAGGAAATTGTCCACAAGGCTCAAGGTTTTGGAAGGTCCAAAAAGGTAAATATCAAGGGGAATCCCTCAAAGTTGACCCCTGCCCAGATTTTTGATGATGATAACTTGCTGGAGGTGGATTCTGCCATTGTGCTATAAAATTCCATCATGACTCTTGTTTCAAACACCATGATCAACCTTTCTACTATTGTTAATGCTGCTTGGACTTCTTGGACAATCTATAATCAAGCCACCAAAACCATGGAGGAGCTTCACGTGTAGCTTAAACAAATTTTCAAGAATGAAGATGGCATCCCTGGAGATCACGTGGAAATCACTAAAATTTGATTTCCTTCTTTGTTGTGCCTAAATATTTGTTTTTATTTTTTGTTTTTTGTTAAGAATTTTCTTGTGGTTTTGTTTACCCCTGGTGGCTAGGATCATCTTTTTGGTACTATCCCTTTGACTTTTTGGTTGGTTTTCTGGTTGTCATGTTGCACCCATTGTAATAAGGTTTTGGGGCCCTTTCAAAACCCACTTTTCAATCTAAAAAAAAAAATAGTTGGATGCCAAGAGTTCTATAATTAAGGTTTAAATTTTATGAGTAAATATTAATAATTTTTCTTTAATAAAATGGAATTAGCTCAAGTAATTAAAAAATACAAAATTTTAATGTTAAACTTTAGGTTGAAATCTTGTTAGGCCATACACACTATATGATTTATTGAAATATCATAGTAATATAGTCATGATATAATATAGACAAGACTCATTTCAATCTCATATAAAAAATTAAAAAATGATAAATTTATGTTTTATATCAAAAAAATATTAGAATGTTTTCAAATTCCTTGATAATGGAATTCAGGGTGATTATTTATTGCAAAGCAAAGTAAATCAATATTGAATTATATTAAAGCTTAATTTAATTGTATCTTAAATTACAACCTTAAGAACAGTAAGCAAGAAGATGTGTGATGTATTTCAAATTTGTGGGGGATGAATTCTTTTAAACTACATAGAATTATAGTACGCTTAGACTTAAATCAATTCAACAAGTTTTAGAGATATCTTTGACATAACGATTGTTCTCAATAAAAAATTATAAACTTGGATTAGAGGGATATTTGATAAATATTATCAATATAATGAACAAGAAGAAGGTAGTAATTGAAATAATAATATTATTATACATGATGTTACTTGTTTATTAAATAGTTTGGTGTTTGTAAATTTCAACATGTTTATTGGGAGGGAACTCATGAGGTAAGTAAACTATTAAACATTGTCTAGTAACACTTCATCGTAATCATTGTGAAATCATGGATAATTATTGGTTAAATAAACTACATTTCTTTGTGAAAAATACATTAATCATCTTTGAAGTTGTTGGAAGTATTACATTATTTGGCCTCCTTGTAAATAATAGTTTGGTAGTTGATTTATATTTTATAATGTATGTGTCAATATGAGAGAAAGTGCAAGGTGTCAAGAAAGAGAATGAAGATCCACATTGATATGTGGCAAGATGAGACTTTTATCTTTATGAGAGGAATATGAAATGATGCATCTCCCAAATGTTTGAGGAGAGCAATATTAAGAGTACTAAAAAGTCATGTAAAATTATATATTGGAGACATCTCTCCAGGCAATGTAATCAATCTGAATCATTCATGTAATTCTTTTGATATTGTGTATATTTGAGTGAGATATTGTTGTTATTCCAATATTGATATTCATTTTTAGTTTTATTATACTTGATTTTGGATAAAGCTTTCTATGAGTTAATCTATCTGGAACACTAATAGAAGTTAGATTTATATTGTTTTAGTGATATAATTGAATGAATAACCTTTAATTCTACATTTTATCCTTGAAAATAATAAGGTGAATAATAGAAAAATGTGTAGTAATAATTAAAAAGAACAAGAGTAATTTCCATTACATAAGTGTGATCAACCCATTTATGAATGATAAAGATACATCTTTTGATAGAAGAATGTGATTATATTAGTGAGACAAGACTACTCAAGGTATATTAATAGAATGTATGTCATTCTTCATGCAAGGTGATGGAGGACACCTAATTTTATTATAGAAATTCTAGTTTGAATTGGTTTTGACATCCTGCATAGCCATCATTATATAAGGACGAAAACTACACAAAAATAAGACTATTATAGAAAGATGGTTGTGATCTAATAACAAAGGAGCCTATAAATAGAAATATTTTGAGGAAGAAAAATAAGTTTCTTTTGAATGACAAGTATAATGGAAGGCCTACTGGGAAAGACCTCAGAAAAATATAGAGGATATCAAAAGCAAGTGGACAAAATCTCTATGAAAATAAAGTATTATGGGCATAGAAACTACTAAGATAGAGAGGGAAAGGAGAAGTTTTTTGAGGTCTTGAGATACTTTAAGTGTTATAGGAACAAGACAAAGTGTACAGAATGCCATAATTTTATAAGTATTTCTTTGAAATATTATCCAAGTATTAACTTATCTTATTTCCTTATAGATCATATTCAAATGTTAAATTATCTTCAAAATAAGATAATTTAGTGTTTGAATAAGACTTGGAAGGCTCACAATTGGCATCATCAACATGAAATGGAAAATTATAAGTGTATTAATTGTAGAGGATCAATTGGACCAATCATGAGCTAGTATTTAGGAACAATATATTTTTCCATGAGTTAGACAATAACTACACAATCCCTCTCCTTGGTAGACCACCTTTCTAGAGACTAAGCCAGTATTTTTTTTTTTAATTTTGATAGTCATGATATCTTTTAATTTCAAAATGTAGTTGATTGGTGGTATTGGAAAAGATAGAGGATATCAAAAACAAGTGGATAAAATCTCTATGAAAATAAAGGATTATGGGCAAAGGCACCGGTAAAATAGAGTGGGAAAAGAAATTTTTAGGTCTTGAGAGATTTTTAGTGTCATAGAAACAAGACACAATGTATATAATGCCATTTTTTCGTAAGTATTTTTTTGAGATCTTATTAAATTATTAAATTATCTTCTTTCCTTCTAGATATTATTTAAATATTAAATTATCTTCAAAAGAAGATAATTTTTTTATTTGAATAAGAACTAGAAGGCTCAAAATTGAAATCATCAAGATAAAAGGGAAAAGGATAAGTGGACTAATTAGAGAGGACTAGTTGGATTGTTCATAAGCTATCATTTAGGAATAAAATATCTATCCATGAGTACCTATGAACTATTGAGGATATGTTAGACAATGACTATGTAATCTCTCTCCTTGGTAGACCACCTTTCTAGAGACAAAGCTAGTATTATTTAATTTTACAATTTTGATAGTCATTGTCTCTTTTAATTTCAAAAAGTAGTTGCATGGTGGTATTTTTGTTTTAGGTTCAAATTTAGTAGCAACATGTCTAGAATTTAGATTTCAAATGTCTTATTTAATACTCAAGTTAGTGGCTTAAATTTAGATGCAATGAATGGCACTTTTTCTAGGAAATTTTTGAATTAAGTTGTTTTATGTGGTATTTATTTGCTGATTTATGACATTAAATTTAATGTATTTATCTTATCTTTACCATGGATAAATTCTTAATTTTTATTTTACAACTATAATAATTTTTTCTATTTATTTCTAGTTTTTTCTTTGTTGTTATTTTTCCTTCCTTCATATTTGTTATGTTAATCTCTTGCATCTTTCTTCTGCATTAGTATTGTTGTTTATCATGGTTTCTTATTTGAGGAAGGTGATATAATATTAATGCAATGTCTTCCTTCTCATTTTTTAAAATTGTTTACTTCTTCCCTCTTCCCATTATGTTCACCTCTATTTTTTTCACCCATGGTTTAAATATCATCTCATAATCAATATATAGGTTTCAAATGGTAAAATATGTAGCCAATAAATTATCACCCATTTTTTTTTTAGCTATTTGACCCATAAACTCAATAAAGAATGATAGTATGTGTCATAGAAAATATTCCTAAAGAGTTGCAAGCTTACTGTAGTGGTAAGGACTTTTGTCTCTATTTGGAAGGTCCAAGGTTCAAACCCCACTCAGTATGAGGGGACCGGGACCCCTCATAAAAACTTGTGTAAACTCATTGAAAAAAATATTCCTAAAGATCTGACAATGAATAAGATCTAAGAATATATATATATATATATATATATATATATATATATATATATATATATATATATATATATATATATATATCATGGGTTAAAGGTTATATGGAACTAAAACGGGTCTCACCCGTATTATATCATTATCACAAAGTGGTACTATAACAACTCAAAAATTTGTATCACTTGTCAAGATTTGAACCTTTGTGTCCTTGAAAATCAAGGTATTTAACTAGTTGAACTAATAGCATTTAATGTAAGTAAACATCATTATGTCCTAATTTTTTTTAATGTATCCAAATTTTTAACCTTTTATAAGATTATCCAACATAAAAAATGGAATACAATTAAGTCAATATTTTTAACATTTTGAATATAGACTTGGTATAACTGATGAAGTGTATGCGTGAATCCAAGTTTGTAAAATGGTGGTTGAATGTTAGGTGGGCATGGCTAAGTGGAGGATGGCAATAGGTGGTTGCATAATAAAATGACTTAAAACTTATATAAAAACCTATAGATTTTTGGCTAGACATTATACATTAGGGATAGGTTAGCAGTTAGGTTATGTATTAACCTTAATTTAGGGATATATGTTCCGATAAAGTTAAGGGTTAGAGGATTATTAAGGATAAAGGGTTATATATTAGATGTTATAGATTATTTCATTATAGGTTAGGGATGTTTAAGTGTGAGGACAATGATTATGTGCTTAATTTTAATTAGATAAATCAATTTGTTACTTATTGACATATATGGATTGGATTTTAGTTTAGTAATTTTATTTATAGAAGCATCTACTTTTGTAATCATTCAAAATGCAATTGAGAATAATTTATAAATTATTTTAATTAGTTATTATCTAGTAATTTTAAAGTAGAGTTAGCGAATGGTATACAAAACAAGTGGTTTGGAGTGAAGAATTTTACACCATAAACAAAGGTTGAAATTTTATGGGTGAACCTTAAAATCTAAAATCCCATTGGATTTAGGGCAAGTGGTAGGAAATAATATTTTCATGCCATTAACTAATGTTTATATCTAATGAATGAATCTTAAAATTTTATGTGCATTGGATTTGGGACAAGAGATGGGGGATAAGACATATCACAATATAAAGCAATGTCTCAATCCCATAGGTGAACCTCAATATTATAATAAAATAGAATTAGTTCGAGGTGTTAAATTATAGATTTTAAATATGAAAATCTAGATTTAAATATTTTTAGGTGATATATGCATAATAGAAAAAAAATTATAGTATTAATATCAAATTATGGTTTAGTTAGGTATCATGTAAACCTGATCATGATTTTATATAGGTGAATCTCATTTCAATCCCATGTAGATAGCTAACATTTTTATAAAGAATAGATTGTTGAGGATTAAAGAGTAGGGTCTAGGGGTTGCGAGTTAGACATTACTAAAATATAGGTGTTAAAATTAATATTGTAGAGATTTCTTGATCTAGTTTTATACACAACATTGAATAACAACTATATTAATAAGAGAAAAATGACATGAGAATATTCTATTTAGAGAATAGGTAATCAAAGAAAATCTTCATTCATATACAATAATAATATAATGGATCTCTATATAAATATGTATTAATGCATGGCCAAAGAAGATATATGTTGGCACATGTTGTATTCTTAGGAAGGATTGTAAGATGATGCAACTCAAATTCTTATCTTGTTCTATTTATTGTCTTATCCTTGTCTTGTTCAAATTTTTATCTTATTCTTATCCTCTTTTTTTTTCTAGTCTTATTCAATGTTACTATTTCCAACATTCTCCCCTTTGATATTGAATGGGGAAATTTTCGATCTATATTTGAGTGAAATAAATTGATTCTTTGTCATTATACTTATAATAATGTGTATGTACTGATGTTTTCAATTATAATGTTTCAATTCAATTTCCTTTTCCTAGTCTGAATCACTATATCTAACCAATTCAATATTATTGGTCAAAATATAATGGAATGCATAATTTAAAGTTCCTTTCACATACCTCAAAATTCTCTTAGCTCCTCTCAAATGATCTTCTAATGGCTTACTCATGAATCTTGAAACTAAATAGATTCCATATGCAATATGTTTTTTCTTGTTATTGTTAAACGTGTAAGGTTGTTAATAAGATTTTATAGCTCTTCTCATCCACTCTTCCACTTCCATCATTCATGAATGTTTTTTACCTTGTGCAAGTGGGGTAGCAACAATGCAATTTTTTTTTCCAAACTTATTCATCATATAATGTGCATCTCTAGATTGACAAACAAATATCCCATTTTAATGTACCTCCATGCCAAGAAATTAATGCACCAAGCCTAAATTGCTCATTTCAAATTATTGTAATGACTTGCTTGAAATTTCTCTTCATTCTTCATGAACTTACTATGAAAATAATATCATCAAACGATAAAAATTTCATTACCTTACCTTTTGGATTACAATGTGGGTTCAATCATACTTCTAATGAATACACACTTCAAGAAGTGTATATCATTTATTGAATACCATGTCCTTGGTGTTTCTTTGATTCCATAGAGGATAATTTTTAACTTGTAGACATATCCTTCTTCAAATCCTTGTGGTTTTTCCACAAATACTTCTTAAATATTGTCATTCAATAATGAACTATTTACATCAAGTTGGTGTACATACCATATTTTTGGGGCTTCCAAGGTTAATATATTTTTTTATTGTGTCTTAACTTGTAATAGGTTCATATATCTCATTATAATTTATGCCAATTTATTATGGATACACATTTTCTACTAGGTTTTCTTTATGCCTTTGAATTGATCCATCATTATTTTACTTGGTCTTGAACACCCACTTCACTCCAATCATCTCCTTGTTCTTTGGAACTTCATAAAACTCCAAAGTAGCATTATTTTCAATTTTATCTAATTATTCTTTCATGGATTTGGTCCATACCTTGCTTTTGGATGCTTCAACACTTGGTGGCTACACTTCAATCTTGGACAATAGTGTATAGTTCACCATATTATCTTCTTGTTTTTTTCCTTCATTCTGGAACTTGTTCTTGGTTTCTTGTGAACTTTCTACCAAAATTATGATCCAAAATTTGGTAGATTCGATGTGTTTGTAATTTTATATTACCTTTTGTTCTTGTACTTAAATAAATGCATGTGCCTCCACTTGATTTTTGTGACACACTAAAATCTTCAATTATGATTTTTTTTTAATTCTTTTTTGCTTTTGTCTTTTCATCAAAAATTATATTTTTAAACACAATGCATTATATAGATTTGGGATCATAATATTTTTATACCTTTATCTTCAAAATAACCAATTTAATAACACGCTTGACTCTTCAGTTCTAATATAATCATTTTCTTATCTTCAACACAAACATATATCAAATAACCAAACACTCTCAAGTGACTTATAGAAGGCTTCTTTCCATACTATGTCTCATGAGAAGTAATATTATTTATTGTACTTGTGGAAATTATGTTTAGGATGTACATTATTATTGTAACTACTACATCCAAAAAATGATCACCCAAAATTTTTTCTAGTACCATGATTCTTGCAATCTATATGATTGTCCTATTCTTCCTTTCTATCACTCCATTTTGTTGAGGTGTATAGGTTGCTATCAATTGCTCTCTTATCCCATATCATTACAAAATTTAATACTCCCCACCATTATAAATTCTTAATATTTTATTCCTATATTCACTTTAATTCTCTACTATGGCTTTGAAACTCTTTAATACTTCAAAAACATAACTCTTTTTCTTTAAAAATTATGCCCAAGGTTTTCTAGTATGATCATCAATGAAGGAAATAAAGTAAAAGGATTTACCAACACTTGGTGTATTCATTGTATCATAGATATATGAATATAATAGTTGCAATGGATATGATGCTCTACATGCTCTTCCTTTTGGAAAATTTTCTCTATGATATTTTTTCAATATGAAACCTTCACACACTTAACATATTGCATCTAAAAAAGGAATTCCATGGACCACTCCTTTAGTATTTAATAAATGTAAGCCTTAAAATTTGAAGTAATCATACATATGTTTCCATAACCAATTCTTGTCCTTAGTGCCAATATGGAAAGAATTGTTCTCTTCTCCTCCAACTTTCAAAGGAAATATTCTATTCTTTGTTATATAAACAAAAAGAATTGTTTAGTTTATATTTGCTATGTCATAGATGATGTATGCAGTATTCTCAAATATGATTTTATATTTTCTCTCTATGAGCTATCCCACACTCAATAAATTATGCTTCAAGCCTAGGCTGAAGTAGACATTTTGAATATTTTCCTTCCAATATTTTGTGTCAATTTGTGAAGTTTTTTTTTGTCCAATCTCTAATGCTTTATTGTATATAAATTTTACCTTGATCTAGTATAGTTATCTAACTCCATGAACAACTCCTTATTAATATATCATATTATTTGAATAATCATAATCTAAGTACCAAGAATATTTAGTTGAAACTTCTAACATATTACTTGATAAGAACATATTTTTTGAGCTCTCACCACCTTCATGTGAAAAATTTACCTTTTCTACTCCTTCATTGCTTGTCTTTATTCTATATTTTTTCACAGTGGTCGTATATTTTGTAATAGTGACATTGAAAATTTCTCTTATCCTGAAATCTACCTCTTCCTCTTCCACTATACCCTCCTCTTCTACCATGGTTCTTCGTCTTGTTGAATGTTGATTTTTTTGTTCCCTCTTTGTCCTTGGAATATTAAATTTAAGATAGCCTCAATATTGTTTGAAACTCTTGCCTTGAAATAAAATCCTTACCTCAGGTTTTGTTCTTCACTATATTTTATTCTTTATCTATGGTACATAAGTGATCCCATCAATTCATCAAACTCCAACTTCTTCAAATATTAACTTTTTTTATTAATAATTGCATAATTTACCAGTTTCATATCAATATTTTCAACATCTTTTTGATAGCATGTCCTTGTATTGGTCCTTCACTATAGATACCCACTTTGTACATAATGTAATGCACCCTCACACAATAATCTCTCACATTATCATTGTCCTTTATTTTTAAATTTTTATGTTCTCTCTTCAAATTTTGTAACTTCATTAATTTCACTTTAAAAAACCTTTGATAGGTTATCTTCAAGGTGTCCCAAGATCTTTTGGTAGTCTTGATTCTTATAATTTATAAAAAAATACATATATCAAGAGTTGCTTGTATATGATACAGAGTCAATATATTTTTTCTTTATGATTCCTACATATATATATATATATATATATATATATATATATTTTGATGGATAATAAAATACTCTAATGTGTAGGTTACTCATATCCATTTTCCACAACACTTCATATTTCCTTTGTAATCAGCAATGTCCTCATATTTATGCACCAACAATTATAATTTTCTTCTTAATATTCTATAATGGGCTATGAAGCATTACCATGAGCATTGATAGGTATAATGTATGAAGTTTTCCTCCACAAACTCAAATTCTAAATTCCTAGTTAAAGAGAATCAAAATCACTAAGATATCCGCTTCTCCAATCTCCAATCTCTAATACCAATATGTAATATATTGTGGAGCACTAAAATAGAAATTAACATAACATAAAAAGTAGAAAATGAACAAAAAAAAATTTCATAAAACCCTCCAATAAAAAGTTCATCAATCTTCAAAGTCATACACTTTGTTTCAATATAATACCTATACTTATATATATAGTATATAATATGATTTTTGGACATTTTGAGTCCTCTAAGTCAAAGTTGTCATTGATGTCACCTGATAGAGTTATCACTCATATCAAGGAATTCGGCAAGAAATAAAGTCATCCAAGGTTGTCACTATCATCCAAGAAAAAGCTTCAACAGTGCAAAAGTGAAAGGAAAAAGGCTCCATAATATTTTAATATTATTGGGAGCACAGGTTAAGTGATTGGTTCATAAAAACCCAAGATGGGTTATTGCAAAGGTTAAAAAGGAGGTTTAATAATTATTTATAAATTATTTAAATTCACAAGGAATTTAAATTTTATAAATAATATTCATTACACCAAGGTTGTGCATTAAGACAAGGCTCCAAGGTTTAATTAAACTAAAACCTAAGGTTGGTCTAATTTAATTTATAATATTTAAATTTAAATTTAAATTTAAATATATTATAAATTAATCAACCACGTCGACGTCAAATTAAATCGATGCACCGACGTGATTGCATGGAAGACAAAGGCATTATATATAATGCCCCAAAAGGCATTAATCAAAATTATCCTTGCTAATTCGTTTGGAGTGCATGCGAATTAAGGCTCATGTTTAAAAGACTTGACGATTTACGAAAAGGTTGAAGCAGGGAATGTTCGAGGTTTTGGAGCACATAGGCCAGCTTGGCCTAGTGGTGTGTTGGCTTGGCGAGACAGAGGAGGTCCCACGTTCGATTCACTTGGAGGTTTCTTGCAAGGTCAAAGCGCTCGAAGCACATTTTTATTATTTTGAAAGGTGCCAGTTCGTGAGGTTGTTGATGCAGTTCGTGCCTTTTTAGGCACGTGAGGGCGCATGGCCCAATGGCGGCTTGGCCATGGCTAAGGCATTGGGAAGGAGGACGTCGGGGGATCGAATCCCTCCGAGAGGCAAAGGCAAGTTAATTTTTATATTTTAATTTTTTTTAAATAGCCTTAAGGGAGAAATAAGGGTTATGCTATGCCCTAGAAAATTGAGAGATTTTTGATGGTTTTATTTTTGGAAGGGTAGCATATTATATATCGTTGGAAAGAATTTTTCAAGGGCTATTTGATTAACTTGCTTAGAAGGAGAAATAAGGTGTGTGTAAAGAGATATTTTTGTTTTTGTAAAGGGGTTCAAAAGTGAGTTTGATTTATTCTTTTTCAAAGGGGATTATTTCTTTCATGAGAGGACATGGTGAATTTTATTGAGTAGGAGTAATAAGGTGTTATTGGGATATTATTTTTATTGTTGTGATATTACTCAAGTCCTCTAACCTCTTTGTGATTGAAAAGGAAATATTTGAAAGTGTGTTGAGTTTGACAGATTTTGTGGACAACTCCTTGGCATCAAAAAGGTATGGGCAATATTCTCCATTGACTTGATTGGGTGATTGATTTCTGAAAATATCATTGGAGAGAAAAGGATTGATTGTGGTTTCCTTTTCGAAAGTGGTTGGTTTAATGCTTCAAGGTTTTCTGGATTGAGAGTTGTGATTAAACCTTGTTTTATAAGCATTGTTGTTGAAGCCAATTGGTTATGCAAAGAACTTGAACTTGAGTTAGAAAAGAACATGAGTATCATTGTTATGTGAGATTTGTGGTTGAGCATTGTTGGAAATATTTTGAGTTGGTTGATACATGCTTGGACTAGGGTTTGTGAGAAAGGGTTGTTCCTTGAGGTGATTGGTTGAGTAGAGTTGATTGAGCCTAGTCAAGTGGATGCATGTGGTTGTTCAAGTTCCATGAAACAAACTATTCTATATTCTGATTTGAGTTGAGATTGAGCTTTGAGAATAGAACATATTGAGTCTCTAACAATTCTCTTTATGCTTCTATGATATTGATTTGAGTTGATATTGAGCTTTGAGTATAGAACATATTGAGTCTCTAACAATTCTCTTTATGCTTCTATGAGATTGATTTGAGTTGAGATTGAGATTTGAGTATAGAACATATTGAGTCTCTAACAATTCTCTTTATGCTTCTATGAGATTGATTTGAGTTGAGATTGAGCTTTGAGTATAGAACATATTGAGTCTCTAAAAATTCTCTTTATGCTTCTATGAGATTGATTTGAGAAAGTGATTGAGCATTGAGTGTAGAATATATTGAGTCTCTAACAATTCTCTTTATGATTCTATGAGATTGGACAAGTTCTGTGTGGACTTGTTGAGTATATTTGAGATAAATTTTGAGTGAGCTTGTTGAGCATATTTGGATAAGTTTTGTGTGAGCTTATTGAGCATATTTGAGCAAGTCCTAGAGTGGACTTATTGAGAATATTTGGACAAGTTCTGAGTGAGCTTGTTGAGCATATTTGGACAAGTTCTGAGTGAGCTTGTTGAGAAGATTTGAGCAGGTTCTGAGTGGACTTATTGAGCATATTTGGACAAGTTCTGAGTTAGCTTTTTGAGAATATTTGAGAGTTTTGAGTGGACCTGTTGAGAATTTGAGTAGGTTTTGAGTGGACCTATTGAGTAGATTTGAGCAGGTTTTGAGTGGACCTATTGAGAATATTTGAGCAGGTTTTGAGTGGACCTATTGAGAATATTTGGATAGGTTCTGAGTGGACCTATTGAGCAGATTTGAGTAGGTTTTGAGTGGACCTATTGAGCAGATTTGAGAAGGTTCTGAGTGAACCTATTGATAGAGCTTTGGAGGTGACAGATTATAGAGGATAGAGTCTCTAGTGGATAGAGATCCATTAGCCAAGACAATTGAAGATAGAATCTTCTGAGTGAGGAGTCTTCAAGTGGAGAGAGATCCACCAGTTAGTGCAGCATGGAGACAAAGTCTTCTAGAAGATCACTAGCCAGAGCATAGGAGAAAGAGTTCTCCTATGGAAGAGATCCATGAACTTGAGATTTAGGGGATCAACATCTCCTTTGGATAGAGGTCCATAAACATTGTAATTGGGAAGGATTCCCATGATATTATTTGAGAAATATTTAGAAGAAATATTTTCTCTGTGGAGGTAGCCCACATTGGGTGAACCACGTTAAAATTGGTGTCTCTATTGTGTGTGATGATTTGTGCATTGCTTTGGTTATTGCTATTGATATTGCCATTGATTATATTGATTAATACTATTTGGGAAAGAAAAGTAAAAAGTGGTCTTATACTATTCACCCCCCTCTCAGTATAAGCTTGTGTTCTTCAATTGGTATCAGAGTCGGTTCCTTCGAAAGAAGTTTAACAGCTTGAAGGAAGATCCTACAAGAACACAAATGGCAAAGAAAGGCAAGAGTAGAAGCATGAGACACAAGAAGAAAAGAACACCTATGGTCATGAAAGAAAAGGAAGATGAGTTTAATATTGTTGTGTTGGGAGGACAAATGGAAATAGATTCAAGAGATGAATCAAGTAATGGAGAAATATCCAGACTGATAAAGTTTTGTACCAGATGTGGGAACACAGGTCACCATGCAACTTATTGTCCACAAGAATGTTTTGTTTGTGGTCAACTTGGCCATGATGCAAGATATTGTAATGGGTTTAGTAGCAGTGAAGATGAAGATGATATTCTCAAAAATGAAATTCTAGAGATTGGTTCAAGAAAGGATAATAGGGACAATCAAAATAGGTATGAAGAAGAAACTCTACTTTCAGTAATAGAAGAAAAAGAAGATGCTTCAGAAAAAGAAAAATGGAAAGCCACTCTTAAGGAGCTTATTGAATTGAAAAGAGAGAATTTAGAATTGAAGGCTCAAATACAAGAAGATGAGAAATGTAAGACAAAGCTTCTACAGGATATCTCTGACTTGAGAGATAAGGTTGAAAAAGCAAGAAGAGTTGAAGAAGGTATGATTAAACAGTCAAAGGTAAAAGAGATAGAATGTGAAAGGCTTATGATTACTCTTGGAGAATTAAAAAGGGAGAACTCAGGATTAAGGGTTCAAGCTCAAGAAGATGAGAAAGAAAAAGCAAGGTTTCTATAGGAACTCACTAACTTCAAAATCAAAGTTGAAGAGACAAGAAAATTTGAAGAAGGTATGGCCAAAAAATTAAAAACAAAAGATCTAGAGTGTGAAAGATTAGAGCATGAGATAGTTTCACTAAGGATGGAAGTAAAAGGTTCTAAGGACAAGCTACACAAGTTTGAGGAAAATTCAAAGACCTTGGAAAGGACTATCAATGCACAAAGGTCATCAATCACCATAACATGACTTAGTTCTAAAGAAGAACAAGGGAAACAGGAAGTAGAAAAAGGAGAGTCAAGCTCAAACACCAAAAAAGAAGAAGAGTCAAAAGAAGTAAGTAAAAGAGAGAGTGAGACTTCTAAGGATAAGTTGGACAATAGAAAGTTCAACAAGGAAAGGAACAATGCACAAGTAAGGAACAGATGGAACATGAAACAGGTAGAAGAGACTAAGAGACCAATGGGGTCTAGGCAAGGTTTCTTCAATGGAAGATGTTTTTCATGTCATAGGTTTGGGCACATGGCTTCACAGTGCAGGACACATGAAAGACATGAATATGGGAAAGGACAACTTTTCCATGGGTATTGCTACTCATGTAATGAGTTTGGTCACAAGGCAATGAATTGCAAGATTCATGATAGAAGAGGATATGGCTTCACTAGGAGAAGTCCTAAGATAGTTGCACCTCCAAGGAATAATAACATTAAGTGTTATAAGTGCAATAATGATGGTCACATAGCAAGATGGTGTAGAGAAAATATTCTAGAATCAAGCATGAACAAGAATAGGAATATAGATGAGAACATGAATATGAACAGGAACAAGAATAGGAACATGGATGAGAACAAGAATAGGAACAGGAACAGGAACATGGATGAGAACAAGAATAGGAATAAGAACAAAAGTGATGATAAGAACATGGATGATGACTTGGAAAGAAACAGTGAGAGGATTCAGAAAACTCAGAAAAGAAGAGAGAAAGATAAAGGTAAAGAACAGTGCTTTCGAGGAGTAGAAATACTCCCACCCCATAATTAACCACCTCATGTGGAGGTGGGGGAGGGGCTAAGCTAAGAGGCTCATTCTTAGCCCCGAGCCCCAAAGGTGACCCTTTGCCATTGATGTCAAAGGGGGAGAGATTTGTGTATATTGGGGAGAGATTTGATATTTGAGAGAGCATTGAGCCAAGGGGAGCAAAGTCCTAGGGGGAGCAAAAAAGAAGGTCAGGTTTCAGTAAAAGGATATGGGTTGCCATCAATGACAAAGGGGGAGATTGTTGGACATTTTGAGTCCTCTAAGTCAAAGTTGTCATTGATGTCACCTGATAGAGTTATCACTCATATCAAGGAATTCGGCAAGAAATAAAGTCATCCAAGGTTGTCACTATCATCCAAGAAAAAGCTTCATCAATGCAAAAGTGAAAGGAAAAAGGCTCCATAATATTTTAATATTATTGGGAGCACAGGTTAAGTGATTGGTTCATAAAAACCCAAGATGGGTTATTGCAAAGGTTAAAAAGGAGGTTTAATAATTATTTATAAATTATTTAAATTCACAAGGAATTTAAATTTTATAAATAATATTTGATTACACCAAGGTTGTGCATTAAGACAAGGCTCCAAGGTTTAATTAAACTAAAACCTAAGGTTGGTCTAATTTAATTTATAATATTTAAATTTAAATTTAAATATATATAAATTAATCAACCACGTCAACGTCGAATTAAATCGATGCACCGATGTGATTGCATGGAAGACAAAGGCATTATATATAATGCCCTAAAAGGCATTAATCATTTTTCATCCTTGCTAATTCATTTGGAGTGCATGCAAATTAAGGCTCATGTTTAAAAGGCTTGAATATTTATGAAAAGGTTGAAGTAGGGAACGTTCATGGTTTTGGAGCACATAGGCTAGCTTGGCCTAGTGGTGTGTTGGCTTGGCAAGACAGAGGAGGTCCCGCGTTCGATTCGCTTGGAGGTTGCTTGCAAGGTCAAAGCGCTCAAAGCATGTTTTGATTATTTTGAAAGGTTCCAGTTCGTGAGGTTGTTGATGCAATTCATGCCTTTTTAGGCACGTGAGGGCATGTGGCCCAATGGTGGCTTGGTCATGGTTAAGGCATTGGGAAGGAGGACATCGGGGGATCGAATCCCTCTGAGAGGCAAAGGCAAGTTAATTTTTATATTTTAATTTTTGTTAAATAGCCTTAAGGGAGAAATAAGGGTTATGCTATGCCCTAGAAAATTGAGAAATTTTTGATGGTTTTATTTTTGGAAGGGTAGCATATTATATATCGTTGGAAAGAATTTTTCAAGGGCTATTTGATTAACTTGCTTAGAAGGAGAAATAAGGTGTGTGTAAAGAGATATTTCTATTTTTGTAAAAGGGGTTCAAAAGTGAGTTTGATTTATTCTTTTTCAAAGGGGATTATTTCTTTCATGAGAGGACATGGTGAATTTTATTGAGTAGGAGTAATAAGGTGTTATTGGGATATTATTTTTATTGTTGTGATATTACTCAAGTCCTCTAACCTCTTTGTGATTGAAAAGGAAATATTTGAAAGTGTGTTGAGTTTGACAGATTTTGTGGACAACTCCTTGGCATCAAAAAGGTATGGGCAATATTCTCCATTGACTTGATTGGGTGATTGATTTCTGAAAATATCATTGGAGAGAAAAGGATTGATTGTGGTTTCCTTTTCGAAAGTGGTTGGTTTAATGCTTCAAGGTTTTCTGGATTGAGAGTTGTGATTAAACCTTGTTTTATAAGCATTGTTGTTGAAGCCAATTGGTTATGCAAAGAACTTGAACTTGAGTTAGAAAAGAACATGAGTATCATTGTTATGTGAGATTTGTGGTTGAGCATTGTTGGAAACATTTTGAGTTGGTTGATACATGCTTGGACTAGGGTTTGTGAGAAAGGGTTGTTCCTTGAGGTGATTGGTTGAGTAGAGTTGATTAAGCCTAGTCAAGTGGATGCATGTGGTTGTTCAAGTTCCATGAAACAAACTATTCTATATTCTGATTTGAGTTGAGATTGAGCTTTGAGAATAGAACATATTGAGTCTCTAACAATTCTCTTTATGCTTCTATGAGATTGATTTGAGTTGATATTGAGCTTTGAGTATAGAACATATTGAGTCTCTAACAATTCTCTTTATGCTTCTATGAGATTGATTTGAGTTGAGATTGAGCTTTGAGTATAGAACATATTGAGTCTCTAACAATTCTCTTTATGCTTCTATGAGATTGATTTGAGTTGAGATTGAGTTTGAGTATAGAACATATTGAGTCTCTAAAAATTCTCTTTATGCTTCTATGAGATTGATTGAGAAAGTGTTGTTGAGTGTAGAAATATTGAGTTTAAATTTCTTTATGATTCTATGAGATTGGACAAGTTATGAGTGAGCTTGTTGAGCATATTTGGACAAGTTTTGAGTGAGCTTATTGAGCAGATTTGAGTAAGTTCTGAGTGGACTTATTGAGCAGATTTGGACAAGTTCTGAGTGAGCTTGTTGAGAATATTTGGACAAGTTTTGAGTGAGCTTGTTGAGCATATTTGAGCAGGTTTTGAGTGGACCTGTTGAGTATATTTGGACAAGTTTTGAGTGATCTTGTTGAGCATATTTGAGCAGGTTTTAAGTGGACTTTTTGAGCATATTTGTACAGGTTCTAGTGGACCTATTGAGCATATTTGAGTAGGTTCGAGTGGACCTATTGAGCAGATTTGAGCAGGTTCTAAGTGGACTTATTGAGTATATTTGAGTAGGTTCTGAGTGGACCTATTGAGAAGTAGGTTCTGAGTGGACCTATTGAGCAGATTTGAGAAGGTTCTGAGTGAACCTATTGAGCAGAGCTTTGGAGGTGATAGAGCATAGAGGATAGAGATCCATCGACTAGGACAATTGAAGATAGATCTTCTGAGTGAGGAGTCTTCAAGTGGAGAGAGATCCACCAATAAGTGCAGTGGAGGTAGTCTTCTAGAAGATCACTAGCCAGAGCATAGGGGAAAGAGTTCTCCTATGGAAGAGATCCACGAACTTGAGATTTAGGGGATCAACATCTCCTTTGGACAGAGGTCCATAAACATTGTAATTGGGAAGGATTCCCAAGATATTATTTGAGAAATATTTAGAAGAAATATTTTCTCTATGGAGGTAGCCCACATTGGGTGAACCACGTTAAAATTGGTGTCTCTATTGTGTGTGATGATTTGTGCATTGCTTTGGTTATTGCTATTGATATTGCCATTGATTATATTGATTAATACTATTTGGGAAAGAAAAGTAAAAAGTGGTCTTATACTGTTCACCCCCATTTCAGTATAAGCTTGTGTTCTTCAATGATGTCTCTATCAAGAGTCTTTTGGTGCTTCATATCCTCTCTAAATTTGGATAAGAATATTTTTTTCCATTTTTAAAATTTCACTAGCAATTCCAATTTTGTCTTGTTTTGATTTTATCTTATTCTAATCCTATTATGTTTTTGTCTCTTTTGGTATAGAAATTTTCAACACTAATTATGTTAGTATTATTATTATTTGATTAGATGGAAAAATAAAGGGTTTTGAAAGGCTCTCCTGATATTTTACAAAAGGGACAAGGAGCAAACAACAAAAATCCAAAACCAAAAAAAAACTAGAGAAAACCAAAAATAAAAAGACCCAAAAGAAACCAGCCATCCAAGGCACAACTACAATGCAACACAAAAAAGGACTGCTCATAGAAACCTAGATCAGGATATCAGTCCTAAGAAGAGTCACCTTTAAAATTGAAAGGAGAGCCTATCATATTTTTAGCTTCCAAGATATCTCCTTGACCAAAACAAAGTTTTATTGGTAGATCTCTTGATAGCTTTGAGGATTTCTTTCGTAGAATCAGAATGGCCAAAATAATGGAAAGAGTCAGTCTAAATTTTTCACTTGAAATTATTCAGGTGTTTCCTTTTTGAGGAAGGATATTCATCCGAGTCCTCCGAGTCCTCATAAACATCTGTAGAGAAGAAATTTTGCACCTTGTCACCTTTAGATTTAATTTTGCTTGATCTTCTCTTAAATTTAGGCTTGAATTTGACTTTCTGAAAAAAACTTTTGCTACCCTTAAAATTTTAGTATTATTGGTATTTAAATGTTTTGTATTATATTAATGATAATGATACTAGTATTGGTGCTTATGGATGATTTTTCTTAGTGATCAAGCATCCATTTGTAGTTGGTTGGAAAAACCTATACCAACTGGATGAGGCATATGATATTTGATAGTAAGGGGTATATGTGAATCCTTACATTGATTTCTCATCATTGAAAAGTAATAGATTTCATTATTTCTAGCTCCTAAATCAAGTAGGATAACTTATTTTTAGAGTATGAATATAATCATAGTTATTTTGATATCTTTTACCATTGATTTTTGGGACCTAAAGCATGCCTAAAGTGAGATAAAAACATTTGATATTCATTTTTAGATTAAATTTAGTTGCTTTAACTAAAATCATGTAAATAGTAGATCAAATACTAAAGTAAATGATAATTAATATCATAAGGATCAAAAGCATGATAGTGTGGAAGGTTATATTTCAACATTATTTTATAGTAATAAATGATATATTTATGGAAGGTACAACCTTTAGTATTCTATAGCATTATCCTACTAAAATGATGATGATAATTTGAAGCTTAGATTCATAGAACCTCATGGTGCTTCAACATTTATGGTTTCTTGAGTAGAGCATCACATACATTTAATGGTATCACATCATAGACTATGTCATATTAGAAATATTTAATAGAAAAAGGAAAGAGATACAATTTTTAAAATGAATATATTTACCTTTTTTGAACCTATATATATGGTTTAATTTTGGATGAGATGTGATCATCAATAATGTTTTTATTATGGTATCTACAAAGTTAGTTTCTTTTGAATTCCACTCTACATAATGAAATATAGTGGTCACTTTTGTAACTACTTTATATAATGGAAAAGGAACTCCCTTTTTTAATATATTAGAAGTATCTATTATTGTGATAATTACATTTGATTCAATGTCTATAATTTTTCTCCTTCATGTTATGTCAATGTTGGAGGTGACACCAATTCTACTTTGGGTATTGGTTCTTATATGTTTTTAAGCATTGACTAAGTGGTTTGCCACTCATCTTGGCTATGGAATTGATTTTTGTGGTATGGACACCATTGAGTCGATCTATTCCGTTATGTACTATTTCCATAATCCTTAAGACTAGTACCCTTATCCTTCATGGAATGTTTCTTCTAGTATTTGGATCTATTTTGTTTTACACATTTTAGATTTTTTTGTGTGGCATATTGTATGCCTCAATTTGCATAATGATGTTTAGAAATTTTAAATTCATCTAGATGTACCTATAAAGTGTGTTATGGTATTTATGAATTTTATACCTTTTGATATTGTGGATATCAATTTTTTCCTAGAACTTATGGAAGCAAATTGTATAATTTTTAATCAACTTTTACTATCCCTAGGATAGTTTTTACCATTTAAGATTTTTTACATCATAGTACTCACTGGGTAATATTCATATTAGATGATACTCATAGAATTTTCTCAAGTAAAATATGATCCTACTATGTGGAATTATACATAATCAAATTTATATTGAAAAGCATAATACTTCCACTAGTTCCATAAGAGAATTGAGCCTTTAAGAGATACAAATATGATATTCTTATTACTTGAGAAGTTATGGACACATAAATATTTTTATAATATATCTCTCCAATTTTATTTTTGTTTGATTGGTTGAAAGGGTGTTGAAAGGTCCCTGAACCTTGTACAAGAGGAATTACATGAAAACTAGAGCGACCGAGATGGTCTAAAGATCAAAGAGTGAGCAAACCTTCCCATGAGGAAAGGAGTCACGAAAACGTGACCAGTTTGGTGATGTCGCGAAATCGTGACAAGAAGCATTGTTGCAGCCAAAAGAAGAAGGGGTTGTGGCAAAGATTTTGTTTCAATAGTTCTAATAGATTTTGTTTTAAAAGAAAGAATGTCAAAGTTCACCTATAAATTTAATGGGGTTGTGGCAAAGATATTTATATTGTATGAGGCTAAGTTGAGGTGGAAACACATTAATCATGCTAAATAATATACATAAATTGATGAGAACTTGCCTCTAGTATTTCTTCAATGATTTTTTTACCAATATCATGAAGGATTTAGATGTCATAGCATCATCTTAAATTTGAGATCATTTGAAATGGAAAGAAAGGTAGTTGCTATATTGTTATTTTTATAAATTGATCTTTATTACAAGGGAAATTGAAGAACACAAGCTTATACTAAGAGGTGGGGGGTGAATACTATAAGACCACTTTTTGAATTTTTCCTTTTACTTCAGAAAGCAATGCAATGAACCAATAGAAAAATCAAACCAGTAATCAAATCAGTGTACAAGTCATCACACAATTGAGACACCAATAGAACGTGGTTCACCCAAGGTGAGCTACTCCATAGAGAAAATCTTTCACTAAATTTTCTCAATCAAATCCTTTGGGAATCCTTCCCAATTACAATATTTATGGACTTCCTGTCCAAATTAGAATCCTTCCCCTAATCAAATATTTATGAGCCTCCTTCCCAAAGGAGATGTCCTATCCCCCAAAGAAGTATTTATGAGCATCCTACCCAAAGGAGATGTCCTATTCCCCAAAGATCTAGAAATGATACTTTAGAAGATCACTACCTCTTCTGTAGCTAGCATGTGGAACTCCTTTCCACAAAAGATGTCTTGTCCTCATTGCTCTGGCTCTAGAGACTTCTGTCCTCACTGATCACCTCCATAGCTACTCATAAAAACTTGTACTAAACATAGTCAGTCGGTCCAGCACAAGTCCTCTCAAACTCTATCACAAATCTGCACCAAAATCAGTCCTCTAGTCTAGCACAAATCTACACCAATCTCAGTCCTATGGTCCAACACAAATCTGCTCTCAAATCTCTATCAGATCTATCCCAAGCTTAAGCCAAAATCTTGAATAAATCAATCACAACTGCTCATAAGTCTTTAGCAAGACTTCATCAAATCTGTCCACAAGTTCTTCAACAAGAACCTGTCCAAATCAGTCCACAAGTTCTCCACAAGAACCTATCCAAATCATTCCACAAGTTCTCCAAAAGAACCTATCCAAATCTGTCCTAGCAAGCTCACCAATTACTTGCCCAAATTAGCTCAAGAAAGTTTACCAAGAAACTTGTCCAATATGAACACACAAAGAGAATTGTTAGAGACCCAATGTTTTTCATCCAATCATATCAAATCAATCTCACAGAAGCATAAAGAGAATTTTTAGAGACTCAATATGTTCTATCCTTCAAATTTCAATCTCAAATCAAATCAATCTCATAGAAGCATAAAGAGAATTGTTAGAGACTCAATATGTTATACCCTTCAACTCTTAATATCAACTCAAATCAATCTCATAGAAGCATAAACAAAATTGTTAGAGACTCAATATGTTCTATCATTCAAATTTCAATATCAACTCAAATAAATATCATAGGAGCATAAAGAGAATTTTTAGAGACTCAATATGTTCTCCTTCAACTCAAAAACAAACTCTTTCCCAAATTAGAATAAAGATAGAAGTAGTATACTTTCACAAGATATTGAACCACAACCTAAAAATTGTCAATAATGCAATATCAAGGAATCAACTCCTCCAACATAGAACCATAACTTGCTATCAAACCCTAGCCAAGTTAGTTTTCAATAACTCAAAGCAATCTCTCTCTAAGCATCAAAAAGGGGTTCAAGATATTTCCAACTTCTCTCAAATGGGAATGCTCAACTTAACCACACAACCAAGTTTATCAAGCAAAGTATAACTTGATAAAATCAAATCTCAAAGGAGCAAGCCCAACTCATGTATCAAGTAAAGCATAACTTGATCAACTCAATCTCAATGGAAGCAATCTCAAAACCAAACTCTCAACAACCAAACAACTCAATTAGGGTTTCAACAACTTATAGCAATGACATAAGCTTCTCACTCAAAAAAACTAAAGAAAATTTCAAATGCTTCCACTCTCATAAACCATAATTATGCAATAACTCATACTCGTCATGATATCATAATACATAATCATTACTTCCACTTTTAGAAAATAATATCCACTCCAAATAAGGAAACTTAATTTAATCCTTTTCACTCCAAACTTATTTTCGGAAAACCATCAATCAATAATAACCATGGAAGAATGTGCCCATACATTTACTTTGATGAAGAAGGAGAACTCAAAATATTTCACAACACTAACTCTCAATTTGCCATAAATTAGAGTTAGGAACAATATAATAATGCACAATGATAAAATTCCTAATAATACCTTATCACTCCAACTCATCAATAATCAAAACTCACAAATATACATATCAACAATATTCCTTTACACCTTATAACTCCTACTTAATATATCACAAAATAACTTCAACCTCAAAAATAATTACAAGAGACTATCCACTCAATAACTCCAAAGGCTTTCTAACCCCAATATGACATTAAGCACAATTATTCCTTAAACCCTTATAACTCCTAAAATACATTTACTTCTAAATGCATTTACCACATAAACATTAAACATAAATAATAACAATGTCAAAGCAATATTTCTATTTAACCTTATACCTCCATCCAATTACCAACAATAATTTTCCAAGTCAAATCAAACATTCCACATTATCAACAAAAAATCTACCTTGGCCAAAAATCAATTCTCCAACCTTAGGAGAAGTGTGGAGACACCAAAATAAGTGCAAAAGTTCTTCCTCCTCCAAACTCGTGGCCCAAGGCAACTGTTGTACCATGTGCATAATAATTCATGATCAAAAATGAAACACACCCAATGCAAATCGATATTGACACCTCTGCCTAGCGAGTGCCTTTGCTCCACTACCTCTGTCGTTGAAGCACAAGTTCCCAATGAAAATCTCAAGCACCACTCATTGTTTTACCTTCCCTTTGCTCGTAGAGATTAAAGACAAACAAATTTGTCTTCCTCACAGGCATAAAAAATCAAAACTTAAACATAGAGCAATACGAAACTCAAAAATCATAGAGCAATCCAAAATCAAAGGTCATAGAGCAATACAAATTTGAAGGTAATCGTGCAAATCGGAGGTGCATTGAACCTTAGGAATTAATGCCCTTTAATAGTCTTTTGCATCCCATGCAAGTTGACATCGGTGCTCCTTCCAAACAAATGATGTCGATGAGGTAAGTCTTTTACATGAGCACCACTAAGGGTTTAGAAACCCTTTCAGTAATAATTATTAAATTAATAATTATTATTTTATTAATAATAAACATAACTTAAAACATTTTCAAAGGTTTGAGTTAATTTATTTATTAATAATCAAAATGGACTTTTAAGGTTTTTTCAAGGAGAAAAAACTTTTCATTAAGCCAAGATGGTTTTAATAAAAACCCTTAATGAGTCCAGATGGTTTTAAGAAAAAAATTAACCTTGTCACCATGGTTTTAATAAAAACCCTTAAAAAAACATCATGGAAATTTCAAGATCTTTTTGGCACCAAACTCAAGCACAAATTCCTTTTGACATCAACACAAACTCCTTTTGACATCAATGACAACTCACAAACATGATGCTAGGCAACATACCCAAAATTACCAATAGAAATTCCTATGCAAAACATACTTTAATGTCAATTATTTGGGTTTGGATGTAATTCCATATTATAACTATATTAATGGGATAAAGAGAGATATGCAACTTCCTATACCAAGAAAATAATAAAATGCTTATAGGTGTTAAAATATTTTTACTTGTGTACAATAATAATACAATGTGTCTCTCTAGAGAGATATAGTAAGTCATGGCCAAATATTTCAGAAGAGATGTGGTGGAGTAGGTAATTGATGTAGAAGCATCCAGTGGCACTGGTGACTTTTGAAGAGTCGACTAAGGAGGAAAGACATGGTGATTTCACGACGTATCATGAAATCGTGACAGAAGGAGCAGAAGAAGGCAAGGAGAAAAATATGTCATGATATCATGATAGAAAAAGTGTCGCGATATCGCGACACAAAGAGGAGAGAGGAACCAGCGGAGAAGACTATCGCGATATCATGACAGAAAATGTGTCGCGATATCGCGACACAAGCGGAGAACGTAGCCAGCAGGGAGAAGCTATCATGATATTGCGACAAAAAATGTGTCGCAATATCGTGACACAAGTGGACCAAAGAAGTCAGCAAGGAGAAGTTGTCGTGATATCACGACAGGAAATGTGTCACGATATCATGACACAAGTGAAGCAAAGGAGTGAGCAAGGAGAAGCTATCGCGATATCGCGGCAGACAATGTGTCACGATATCGTGACACAAAATGGAGAAAGAAGCCAGCAGGGCCAACTGTCACGATATCGCGACAGGTTCCATAAGAGAAGCAAGGGTTCCAAGGATGTCATGATTTCATGACCCAGACATGAAGGAGGAAGCTGCAAGCAAAGATGTCATGATTTTGTGACATGTCATGGTTTCATGACCCTTCTCCCTCTTGCTCTTCTTCTTATCCTGTCTGTCGTGATATCATGACACTATATTTTTGAGGGCCATGACAGAGTGACAGTGACAACTCATGAAAGTCAGGCGGTGAATGCAGAGGTTGTTATAGTGTAGCTAGAAGAAGAAGATGACAGAGGTCAGGCAGCGATTGTAGAGCAGGGACAACACGTGGCACCAAGGTGCAGTAAAGGCGGGTGAATACCAAGAGGCACGAGAAACGAAAATGATGGGTCACATAGAGTAATCTGATAAGAAGCGACAATCAGACGTCGATGACAAGGGCCATGCAAAGTGGAGCCTAGATCAGATTTTGTGCTCCAATTTTTGTGAAAGGATGTTTCATAGGGTCAAGGCCTCTATAAAATCCAAGCATTGTAATAGGATATGTGGTGGATGTGAAGATTGCACGCAGAGTGTAGTTGAAAACCAAGCTGAGCGCTGGTTATTGTAAAGCCTATGGGTTGTTCCTGTAAAAGAGATTCCAGATTAATGAGAAAATTTGGAATTGGTGAGAGTGCAAATTTTTCATCCCCCATCAGTGGTATCAGAGCTAGAAGATTCTGAGTGCGCAAGCAGATCACCGACCATAAAGTAGTTTACACCAGGATCTATGGAAGGGTTCTGAGAGAGAAGAGAGAGTTAGGGTTCTGAGTGAGTGAGCAGATCACCGAAAGTGAGGCGGCTACACCAGGATCGATTAAGCTTGTAAGAAAAGCAAAGAAAAATGCCTCCACAAAGAAGCCATGGTGGTGAGAGAGATATGGTGCCAGAGGAAGAGTTCATGGCTTTGTAGAGGCAAGTGCAAGCCCTACAAGAGGAGCTACGCAGAAGGCATGAGGAAAAACAAAAAAGAAGAGAGGATGGAGCATGTCAGAAGTTGAAGTCATTGAAGGTTGTAGACAAAGATGTGTGTAGCAGTGCCAGGATCTACCTAGAAGAAGGTAGAAATTTATCTGGCCAGGAGACGGAGTTCAAGCGAGCTACAGACGATGAAGTGTGCAGTAGTGGTAGAATCTATCTAGAAGAAGGCATAAGGTATTTTGACCAGGAGGTGGGGTTGGAGCAATATGTAGAGGAAGGTGAATGTCTGGAGGTGTTGTAGAAGGTGGTGACCAGAAAACACAGAAGTGAAGATCACTTCTCCACCAACCCCAGGTGTCTAATGTAGGAGCATCCAATGGCACCTAATGCAAAAGCATCCAGTGGCAGGAAGGCCACTTCTGAAGAGTCGACTAAGGAGGGAAAACGTCAATATTTTGTGACATGTCACAAAATAATGACAAAAGGAGCAGAAGAAGGTAAGGAGGAAAAATATGTCATGATATCACGATAGAAAAAGTGTCACAATATCATGACACAAAGAGGAGAGAGGAACCAACGGAGAAGACTATTGTGATATCATGATAGAAAATGTGTCACGATATCGCAACACAAGAGGGGAACATAGCCAGCGGGGAGAAAATGTCATGATATCATGACAAAAAATGTGTCACAATATCACAACACAAGTGGAGCAAAGGAGTCAGCAAGGAGAAGTTGTCACGATATCGCGATAGGAAATGTGTCGAGATATCGTGACACAAGTGAAGCAAAGGAGTGAGCAAGGAGAAGTTGTCGTGATATCGTGGCAGACAATGTGTCGCGATATCGCGACACAAAATGGAGAAAGAAGCCATTAGAGCCAACTTTCATGATATCGTGATAGGTTCCATAGGAGAAGCAAGGGTGCCAAGGATGTCACAATTTTGTGACCTAGACAAGAAGGAGGAAGCTACAAGCAAATATGTCGTGATTTCGTGACATGTCACGGTTTTAAAACCCAAAAGTGGAAGGAGAGTACGAAAGGAAAAGATGTCACAATTTTGTAACATGTCATGATTTTGTGACCTGAGGAAGAAAGAGAAAGCCGAAATCTAAGATGTCACAGTTTTGCGACCTAGAGGCAGG
Organism: Wollemia nobilis; assembly: GCA_028583015.1. Taxonomy (NCBI): domain Eukaryota; kingdom Viridiplantae; phylum Streptophyta; class Pinopsida; order Araucariales; family Araucariaceae; genus Wollemia; species Wollemia nobilis. Next base: position 4,065,763 of record JAQPPZ010016858.1, on the reverse strand, counting down.
ATGAAGAGCGAAAGAGGAAGATGTTGAGATCTCGTGACATGTCACAATTTTGTGATCCGCATAAGAGAGAGAAGGCACAGAGGGGAAGATGTCATGATTTCACGACATGTCATAGTTTCGCGACCCACTAAGGAGAGAGAAAGCCAAGAGAAAGAAATGTCATGATTTCGTGACAAGTCGTAGTTTCACGACCAGAAGGCGAAGAAGGAGCCAAGGAAGAAAAATGTCACGATTTCATGACATGTCACATTTTCATGACCAGAGGGCAAGCGAAGGATCCAGAGGAGGAAGATGTCATGATTTTGTGACATGTCATAGTTTCATGACCGGCTGGCGAGCGAAGGAGCCAGAGGACGAAAGATGTCACGATTTTGCGATAGGTCACATTTTCACGACCCGATGAAGAAGAGAAGGCAAGGGAGTTGAAATGTCGTGATTTCACTTGTCATGATTTCGTGACCCAAAGGAGAAGAAATGAGGCAAGGAAGGAAGATGTCATGATTTTGCGATGCAAAGAAGAGAAGGTAGGCAGAATGAGAAGATGTCGCGATATCACGACATGTCACGATTTTGCGATAGGAAGAAGCGAGAGGAAGCTGAAAGAGAAGATGTCATGATTTTGTGACATGTCACGATTTCACGACAAGGAAAAGAGAGAGAAGGTGGAAAGAGAAGATGTCATGATTTCGTGACATGTCATGATTTCACGACACGAAGAAGAGAGAGATGGCAGAACAAGAAGATGTCATGATTTTGTGACATGTTGCAAAATTATGACCCATAGAAGTGAGAAAGGGGACAAAAGAAAGATGTGATATCGTGACATGTCATGATTTCATGACCCAAAGTGGAGAAGAGGAACGAGGAAGAGAAAGGTCGCGATAGCATGACATGTCACGATATCGCGATCGAAAAGGAAAAGGAAGGGCAGGATAAGGAAGATGTCGCGATATCGTGACACGTCGCGATATCGTGACCCAAGGAGGAAAGAGAATGAGAGGAAGCAAAACTGTCACGATATCACGATAGACAGGATAAGAAGAAGAAGAGCAAGAGGGAGAAGATGTCGTGATATCATGACATATTGTATTTTTGGGGGCTGCGACAGAGTGACAGTGACAACTCATGAAAGTCAGGTGGTGAATGCAGAGGCTATTACAGTGCAGCTAGAAGAAGAAGATGATAGAGGTCAGGTGGTGGTTGTAGAGCAGGGACAACACGTGGCACCAAGGTGTAGTAAAGGCGAGCGAATACCAAGAGGCACGAGAAACGAAAATGATGGGTCATGCAGAGTAATCTGACAGGAAGCGGCGGTCAAAAAATGGTGATAGGGGCCATGCGGAGTGGAGCCTGGATCAGATTTTGTGCTCCTATTTTCATGAAATGATGTTTTAGAGGGTCAGGGCCTCTATAAAACCCAAGCATTGTAATAGGATAGGTGGTGGATGCGAAGATTGCACGCAGAGTGTAGTTGAAAACCAAGCCAAGCACTGGTTATTGTAAAGCCTACGGGCTGTTCCTGTAAAAGAGATTCAAGATTAATGAGAAAATTTGGAATTGGTGAGTGTAATGTGCAACCCCCAACTGAGATTTCCACTTATCACTCCGATTGGGTGTTTTAGTTTGGGTTTTGTGTATTTTGCAATATATGAAAGAAAAAAGAAACACACACTGCTGAAATAAAGAAATGCTTCTAACTTTGTTTCTACAACTCTGGATGCTGCCAAATTTGTACACAAGCTTCCTCTAATATAGATAAACAAACCCAATGAAGGAAACTACATTAAAATGAGAATACCCAGAAATATGAAGGTCTGTTATAAACTGGAAATTGCATGTCAACTACATAAAACTCATTGTTTGCTCATAACTTTCAAATTACAAACTTCTCCATCAAACTAGTGGTAGTTTTAAACACCCTCTATTGAGACAATGACAATGCAATCTTGGAAAGCTCCAAAAAACAAGGCGTCTCAACACCCAAGTCCCACGTCCCTCTCTGCGTTGTACGACCAGGCTGGGAAGTTGTACGGTTGCCAAGGACTCTTCCAATCTGCCATGAACTTGACTAAATTCACTCCTATATGAAGTGGTTGGGCTGTATGAGGAAGTATGGTTACAATACAATCAAACCCTAGCTGAATTTTCCCCTTGCACAAGCTGATTTCACCTCAAAATGGTACGGCCTCCTTGTGGGTTGAAGTACAAATAATGTACAGCTGATAATGTCTTCAAACTCTCATAAGAAACTTCAATTTGATACTGAAGTATGCCTCCAATCTGCTCAAAATCACTCCCAAGGATTGAGAATGCAACTAACCAAAGTAAGGAGATCTTTCACTCCCAGCAATGGTGTCCTCTGCTGTGGTTTTCGTCACAACAAAGCATCAATGAGAAACTCCTGCACAATGCAAGCTCTCCTTCAAAGACTCCAAGAGAATACAATAGCAAAAGATGCTTCCTTATGCCTCCTCAATGCCCTTTTATTATTTCTTCAAGTTGGGTGATCCTCATGTTTGATGAATGTGGGATAAAAGAAATACATTAATTTCATAACTTAAGAGCCAAAATGAGCATCCCACTTCCCAAGGTGACAAAAGTAATTAAAAATGATAAAATAATCTTTCCAATCAAATATTTATTTCTTCCCCTTTAAAACAAGTACTCACAAGGCCCCTTTTAATCAAAAATATAAGCCCAACTTTAATATATTTAAATATTACATGTGAATATAATATTAATTAACTTTGGGCATTAAAATAATCAGGCTCCCAACATCCAATCACCAATAAAATGGTAGAAACAGATACATTTTTTTTCGTAGATGACAAACATACATTTCTCGTTTCCCAAAATGCCAACCCTAACTGACTTACTAAAAATAGTAAGTCTCCTGCTCTAGTGTCCAAAAGGACACAAAACTCACAACTGAAGATACATCTGAATACCCAATTTTGCATAGAACACCAATCCACTGTCTGCACGGTCAAAAACCTTAGCCACTGACTTAATAAAAATAGTAATTCCATCATCAAAGCACATAATGACTTTCAAAAACTAGCATCTAAAAGCAATCAACATCCTTGCAATGTCCAAATAACACCTGAGTGCATCCACACTGCCGATAAGCCAAAATGGGGACATTACAGTCCTCCCTCCTCGAGATTGCTTGTCCTCAAGAAATCCAAATGCATCACACATCATTCTCAAGAATGAATACCATGTGATCCTTGGGTCCCAGATTTTTGTCATTTCAGATCTACCACGCTGATGCTGCACCACTCTGATCACAACAATAAATTCCATCTGCTCAAACTGCACATCCCACTCCTGTATATAAAAATTAAGCTCATCCACAAAATCAAAACAAGTGTGCCTGTCTAGAATGTGCTCAAAATCCTGAGGGGGCTCAAGGATAACCAACTTGACATGATCCATCTCTATAATGACATTGTCCAATCTGATCAAGGGCATCCAAGAAAACAATCTGTTCATCAAGTTATCACAACGCTTTTTTGATCTCACCACAATGGTCCAACAAGAATGTTGATAAGACTCCCTCAACTGGTAAATATGGAAATCAACATTATCCATCCTAAAAAAATTTCTCCTAGGGATACATCTACCATCAAAGTCCAAAGACACCATGATGATACCATAACTCCATGTGTCAAAAGAATCAACCCAGTATAAAATGAGATCTTTGCATGAACATAAGAGCCTAATAAGGATGGTATGCTGAAGAAAAGCCATAATTAACTCTCCATCATCTCTCGATAACCAAGGTATTCATGTCTTGACTACAATCTCTCTCCAATCTACCGAAAGAGATAAAATAGGAGTCCAATGGTTGCCGATTTGCAACCTAGTAGTAAAGTCCCATCTAAAAATTTAAACTAACTCTTGCCACCAACCAGGTAATGGAAGTAACATCATAGCACAACCTCTACCGACCACTATCCCCCATAGATACATACCTCTTGGATCCCATGGGCAAAAGTAGAGCCTAGCAGTCATAGCAACTGTCGACTCAGTGGGACAGAACAAACACCACTGATAACTCCCTGGATCCCAGATGTGTAACTGATCACTATCGTACCTCACACCAAGGAGTAGACCATAATCCAGCATATAAACATCATAACTGTCTGAATAATCCTGCTGTAAAAATGTACATGCAGGTGTAAAGCTGCTAATCCCAAACTCAATCTTTAAAAAAGTGTTGTCCCACTGAAACAGTCCACCATCCCTGTATAAAACCATCTTTCCTTCTGGAGAAGGAAACACCTCATACTCAAAAGAAGGAAACAACCCACCGTCACAATATTTCGTTCCATGACCATGTGTCAACAAAAATGAAATCCACTCATTAATATATGGGTCGAAGTGAATTGGTGAGCATAACACACAATGCAATCCATCAAAATCTCACCAACCTCGCCATCATAATCTTCACATGAGGAAAGATTCATGGAATCAACTACAACTGGAATGGCATCCTGCCAAGGGGAAACACCATCATCCACACCATGCTCATGTTGATCCTGCTGAGTGGAAGGGGAAACTATGCCAATGCTATGTAACTCCTCATCACACCCAATCTCATGCATATCCTCCACCAACTGTTGAATCACAGTGCTCTCTGTCACCCACTCTAAATGTTGTGTAGTAGCTATAATAGGTAACTGAGCCCTCGCCTGATCAAGAGAGTAGTGAGCTAAAGAAAATTGCAAACTCATCTCATCCAATTCCTGATCTCTCTCTACTAATCTCTGAAAAGTATTTCGAGTGAACTTGACAGCCACGTCCTGATCTGATAATAACTATAAATAATCAGACTTGATTTTCTCCAAAGCATGCGTAAGAGTCTGCCTACTAGCAATAGATGGGTCATAAATCATTTCTCCATTTCTCTCCCTGAGTTGAGTTGAATGACAGAGGCCCTCCAAAAATGAATGAGCATAATCAATATGTGACAAAGCCTGAGCAATCATCTCCTCTGAGACCTACAAATGATCTCTCCAACTATGCGCTGCATCATAACTATGCTCACAATCGATATCACACATCTGTATCCCTAAACTATCACCTCTAGTAAGAAGAACAGATTCAAATCCTTTGCACTTTCCAGTCTCATGAACTAAAGTGAAAACTAAATCTGGCTCAACCTCAGAGTCTTGAACCGCATACTCTACTGACTTATCACCTAAATCAGCATGCCCATCAAGAAAACTATGACCGCTCTCAACATGTAGAGACTCACCATCAATAATAACTGACTCTAGCTCTAAAATGGGGTCCCCGTCAACTGTGTCATGAAAAGCATCGTCATGCACTAATGGGCTAGAACAAGAACTTGTGCATGAATCCTCAATGTGGTGTTCAACCAGCGTAACACCTACTTGAAACTGATTTGAAAACAAGTCAATATCAACTGTACTGACCAGGTGCTCATCTCTAATACTGCCTTTGGTGCCTAACCCATGCTATGAATCTAGGGCAGCAATATCACTAGAAGGAGAAACATCTCCCTCTGGTGCAAAGTCACCACTAGGTGTCAACACACCAGGATCCCATGGTACAATGAGACGATCCACTACCCCAATGCCAACACCAGGAATGTGCTCATAAGTGTCGACTGATGTAAGGGAACCATGTTGCTCAATATCGTCACATATATTTGGTTTGAAGACCAAATCCAACACCACCTGCACCATCATGCTCTGAATCAGCAAATGTATCATTACCTGTAGTATACCTGTCAATCCCAATATCACCATGACTAACCTGACCTTCAACATCAATTCCATGCATAAGCTGAGAATAAGTAACATAATCATTAGGAAAATTTGCTCTGGAATCTGTGACAACACCATCATTAGCAACATACACATCCAACTCTACTGAATGGACAACATCGATAGCCAAACCCGTAGTGACTACATGTCCACTAACAGCTGTAGAGACTCCAAATGGTATGTCAAAATCTGAATCTGCATCTGCTATCAAGTCATCGCCTCTGTGCTCAACACCATCATTGCTAGGTGTATGCAATCCTAAAACTACAATTCCACCACCATTTCCTATATCCGTTTTCGAGTCCAAATCAACTTCCATATCATGAATCTTATGATCAATGGCATTATTATTATGTGCATGCATGACCATAGGGAATTCTGGGGGTACATATGAACACATTTCATGTGATGAAGTATTTTTTACACCATCATCTACAATCCTTGATTTGCATCCTTCTTCAATAACCTCTGAATTTGCAACCCTATCATCAATGAGAGTTGATTCTCTGTTCATCTTTTCAAGAAGGTTCATTTTCTCATCACCATTCGGTTGTTGCCTCATTATCATGTCCACATAATCCCAAAGTGACATTAATTCTTTGAATTTCGTACTGGCATTGGTCCATTCTTGAACAAACTGATCATGCAACTCTGTAATTATAGGTAGAAAATTTGACATTGTAGCAGCAAAGTGGATACCCAAACAGGCAAGCAGTGTTGAACCTGCTCTGATACCAATGTAATGTGCAACCCCCAACTGAGATTTCCACTTATCACTCCGGTTGGGTGTTTTAGTTTGGGTTTTGTGTATTTTGCAATATATGAAAGAAAAAAGAAACACACATTGCTGAAATAAATAAATGCTTCTAACTTTGTTTCTACAACTCCGGATGCTACCAAATTTGTACACAAGCTTCCTCTAATATAGATAAACAAACCCAATGAAGGAAACTGCATTAAAATGAGAATACCCGAAAATATGAAGGTCTGTTATAAACTGGAAATTGCATGTCAACTACATAAAACTCATTGTTTGCTCATAACTTTCAAATTACAAACTTCTCCATCAAACTAGTGGTAGTTTTAAACACCCTCTATTGAGACAATGACAATGCAAGCTTGGAAAGCTCCAAAAAATAAGGCGTCTCAACACCCAAGTCCCACGTCCCTCTCTGCGTTGTACAACCAGTCGGGAAGTTGTACGGTTGCCAAGGACTCTTCCAATCTACCATGAACTTGACTAAATTCACTCCTATATGAAGCGGCTGGGCTGTATGAGGAAGTATGGTTACAATACAATCAAACCCTAGCTGAATTTTCCCCTTGCACAAGCTGATTTCACCTCAAAATGGTACGGCCTCCTTGTGGGTTGAAGTACAAATAATGTACAGCTGATAATGTCTTCAAACTCTCACAAGAAACTTCAATTTGATACTGAAGTATGCCTCCAATTCTGCTCAAAGTCACTCCCAAGGATTGAGAATGCAACTAACCAAAGTAAGGAGATCTTTCACTCCCAGCAATGGTGTCCTCTGCTATGGTTTTCATCACAACAAAGCAGCAATGAGAAACTCCTGCACAATGCAAGCTCTCCTTCAAAGACTCCAAGAGAATACAATAGCAAAAGATCCCTCCTTATGCCTCCTCAATGCCCTTTTATTATTTCTTCAAGTTGGGTGATCCTCATGTTTGATGAATGTGGGATAAAAGAAATACATTAATTTCATAACTTAAGAGCCAAAATGAGCGTCCCACTTCCCAAGGTGACAAAAGTAATTAAAAATGATAAAATAATCTTTCCAATCAAATCTTTATTTCTTCCCCTTTAAAACGAGTACTCACAAGGCCCCTTTTAATCAAAAATATAAGCCCAACTTTAATATATTTAAATATTACATTTAAATATAATATTAATTAACTCCGGGCATTAAAATAATCAGGCTCCCAACATCCAATCACCAATAAAATGGTAGAAACGGATACCCTTTTTTTCGTAGATGACAAACGTACCTTTCCCGTTTCCCAAAATGCCAACCCTAACTGACTTACTAAAAATAGTAAGTCTCCTGCTCTAGTGTCCAAACGGACTCAAAACTGACAACTGAAGATACATATGGATACCCAATTCTGCATAGAACACCAATCCACTGTCTGCACGGTCAAAAACCTTAGCCACTGACTTACTAAAAATAGTAAGTCCATCATCAAAGCACATAATGACTTTCAAAAACTGGCATCTAAAAGCAATCAGCATCCCTGCAATGTCCAAATAACACCTGAGTGCATCCACACTACCGACAAGCCAAAATGGGGACATTACAGTCCTCCCTCCTCGAGATTGCTTGTCCTCAAGCAATCCAAACGCATCACACATCATTCTCAAGAATGAATACCATGTGATCCCTGGGTCCCAAATTTTTGTCATGTCATATCTACCACGCTGACGCTGCACCACTCTGATCACAACAATAAATTCCATCTGCTCAAACTGCACATCCCACTCTTGTATATAAAAATTAAGCTCATCCGCAAAATCGAAACCAGTGTGCCTGTCTAGAATGTGCTCAAAATCCTGAGGGGGCTCAAGGATAACCAACTCGACATGATCCATCCCTACAATGACACTGTCCAAACTGATCAAGGGCATCCAAGAAAACAATTTGTTCATCAAGGTATCACAACGCTTTGTTGATCTCACCACAATGGTCCAACAAGAATGTCGATCAGACTCCCTCAACTAGTAAATATGGAAATCAACATTATCCATCCTGAAAAAATTTCTCCTAGGGATACATCTACCATCAAAGTCCAAAGACACCATGATGATACCATAACTCCATGTGTCAAAAGAATCAACCCAATCTAAAATGAGATCTCTGCATGAACAGAAGAGCCTAACAAGGACGGTATGCTAAAGAAAAGCCATAATTAACTCTCCATCATCTCTCGATAACCAAGGTATTCATGCCCTGACTACAATCTCTCTCCAATCTACCGAAAGAGATAAAATTGGAGTCCAATGGTTGTCGATCTGCAACCTAGTAGCAAAGTCCCATCTAAAAATCTGAACTAACTCCTGCCACCAACCAGCTAACGGAAGTAACATCATAGCGCAACCTCTATCGACCACTATCCCCCATGGATACATACCTCCCGGATCCCATGGGCAAAAGTAGAGCCTAGCAGTCACAACAACTGTCGACTCAGTGGGACAGAACAAACACCACTGATAACTCCCTGGATCCCAGATGTGTAACTGATCACTATCGTACCTCACACCAAGGAGTAGACCATAATCCAACATATAAACATCATAACTGTCTGAGTAATCCTGTTGGAAAAATATACATGCAGGTGTAAAGCTGCTAATCCCAAACTCAATCTCTGAAAAAGCGTTGTCCCACTAAAACAGTCCACCATCCCTGTATAAAACCATATTTCCTTCTGGAGAAGGAAACACCTCATACTCAAAAGAAGGAAACAACCCACCATCACAATATTTCGTTCCATGACCATGTGTCAAAAAAAATGAAATCCACTCATTAATATATGGGTTGAAAGTGAATTGGTGAGCATAACACACAATGCAATCCATCAAAATCTCACCAACCTCGCCATCATCATCGTCACATGAGGAAAGAGTCATGGAATCAACTACAACTGGAATGGCATCCTGCCAAGGGGAAACACCATCATCCACACCATGCTCATGCTGATCCTGCTGAGTGGAAGGGGAAACTCGCCAATGCTATGTAACTCCTCATCACACCCAATCTCATGCATATCCTCCACCAACTGTCGAATCACAGTGCTCTCTGTCACCCACTCTAAATGTTGTGTAGTAGCTACAACAGGTAACTGAGCCCTCGCTTGATCAAGAGAGTAGTGAGCTAAAGACAATTGCAAACTCATCTCATCCAATTCCTGCTCTCTCTCTGCTAATCTCTGAAAAGTCCTCCGAGTGAACTCGATAGCCATGTCCCGATCTGATAATAACTGTAAATAATCAGACTTGATTTTCTCCAAAGCATGCGTAAGAGTCTGCCTGCTAGCAATAGATGGGTCATCAATCAATTCTCCCTTTCTCTCCCTAAGTTGAGTTGAATGACGGAGGCCCTCCACAAATGAATGAGCACGATCAAGATGTGACAAAGCCTGAGCAATCATCTCCTCTGAGACCTATAGATGATCTCTCCAACTATGCGTTGCATCATAACTATGCTCACAGTCGATATCACACATCTGTATCCCTAAAATGTCACCTCCAGTAAGAAGAACAGAGTCAGATCCTCTGCACTTTCCAGTCTCATGAACTGAAGTGAAAACTGAATCCGGCTCAACCTCAAAGTCCTAAACCGCATACTCTATTGACTTATCACCTAAATCAACATGCCCATCAAGAAAACTATGACCGCTCTCAACATGTAGAGACTCACCCTCAACAATAACTGACTCTAGCTCTAAACTGGGGTCCCCGTCAACTATGTCATGAAAAGCATCGTCATGCACTAATGGGCTAGAACAAGAACTTGTGCATGAATCCTCAATCTGGCGTTCAACCAGCACAACACCTACCCGACACTGCTTTGAAAACAAGTCAATCTCAACTGTATTGACCGGGTGCTCATCTCTAATACTGCCCTTTGTGCCTAACCCATGTTGTGAATCTAGGGCAGCAATATCACTAGAAGGAGAAACATCTCCCTCTGGTGCAAGGTCACCACCAGGTGTCAACACACCAGGATCCCATGGTACAATGAGACGATCCACTAACCCAATGCCAACGCTAGGACTATGCTCATAAGTGTCGACCGATGTAAGGGAACCATGTTGCTCAATACCGTCATAATAACCATGATCCTCAGGATGAATTCCCCCTGTAAAAACACACTGTGAATCATACATAGGTAGATTAAACTATGCATTATCCACCATATATTTGGTTTGAAGACCAAATCCAACACCACCTGTACCATCATGCTCTGAATCAACAAATGTATCATCACCTGTAGTATACCTATCAATCCCAATATCACCATGACTAACCTGATGCTCAAAAACAATTCCATGCACAAGATGAGAATAAGTAACAGAATCATCAGGAAAAGTTGCTCTGGAATCTGTGACAACACCATCATAAGCAACATACACATCCGACTCTATTGAACGGACAACACCGATAGCCAAACCCGTAGTGACTACATGTCCACTAACAGCTGTAGAGACTCCAAATGGTATGTCAAAATCTGAATCTGCATCTGCTGTCAAGTCATCGCCTCCGTGCTCAACACCCTCATTGCTAGGTGTATGCAATCCTAAAACTGCAGTTCCACCACCATTTCCTGTATCCGTGTCTGAGTCCAAATCAACTTCCATATCATGAATCTTGTGATCAATGTCATCATTATTATGTGCATGCACGACCATAGGGAATTTAGGTGGTACATATGAACACATTTCATGTGATGAAGTATTTTTTACACCATCATCTGCAATCCTTGATTTGCATCCTTCTTCAATAACCTCTGAATTTGCAACCCTATCATCAATGAGAGTTGATTCTCTGTTCATATTTTCAAGAAGGTTCATTTTCTCATCACCATTCGGTTGTTGCCTCATTCTCATGTCCACATAATCCCAAAGTGACATTAATTCTTTGAATTTCGTACTGGCATTGGTCCATTCTTGAACAAATTGATCATGCAACTCTGTAATTGTAGGTAGAAAATTTGACATTGTAGCAGCAAAGTGGATACCCAAACAGGTGAGCAGTGTTGAACCTGCTCTGATACCAATGTAATGTGCAACCCCCAACTGAGATTTCCACTTATCACTCCGGTTGGGTGTTTTAGTTTGGGTTTTGTGTATTTTGCAATATATGAAAGAAAAAAGAAACACACACTGCTGAAATAAATAAATGCTTCTAACTTTGTTTCTACAACTCCGGATGCTACCAAATTTGTACACAAGCTTCCTCTAATATAGATAAACAAACCCAATGAAGGAAACTGCATTAAAATGAGAATACCCAAAAATATGAAGGTCTGTTATAAACTGGAAATTGCATGTCAACTACATAAAACTCATTGTTTGCTCATAACTTTCAAATTACAAACTTCTCCATCAAACTAGTGGCAGTTTTAAACACCCTCTATTGAGACAATGACAATGCAAGCTTGGAAAGCTCCAAAAAACAAGGCGTCTCAACACCCAAGTCCCACGTCCCTCTCTACGTTGTACGACCAGGCTGGGAAGTTGTACGGCTGCCAAGGACTCTTCCAATCTGCCACGAACTTGACTAAATTCACTCCTATATGAAGCGGTTGGGCTGTATGAGGAAGTATGGTTACAATACAATCAAACCCTAGCTGAATTTTCCCCTTGCACAAGCTGATTTCACCTCAAAATGGTACGGCCTCCTTGTGGGTTGAAGTACAAATAATGTACAACTGATAATGTCTTCAAACTCTCACAAGAAACTTCAATTTGATACTGAAGTATGCCTCCAATTCTGCTCAAAGTCACTCCCAAGGATTGAGAATGCAACTAACCAAAGTAAGGAGATCTTTCACTCCCAGCAATGGTGTCCTCTGTTGTGGTTTTCGTCACAACAAAGCAGCAATGAGAAACTCCCTGCACAATGCAAGCTCTCCTTCAAAGACTCCAAGAGAATACAATAGCAAAAGATCCCTCCTTATGCCTCCTCAATGCCCTTTTATTATTTCTTCAAGTTGGGCGATCCTCATGTTTGATGAATGTGGGATAAAAGAAATACATTAATTTCATAACTTAAGAGCCAAAATGAGCGTCCCACTTCCCAAGGTGACAAAAGTAATTAAAAATGATAAAATAATCTTTCCAATCAAATCTTTATTTCTTCCCCTTTAAAACGAGTACTCACAAGGCCCCTTTTAATCAAAAATATAAGCCCAACTTTAATATATTTAAATATTACATTTAAATATAATATTAATTAACTTCGGGCATTAAAATAATCAGGCTCCCAACATCCAATCACCAATAAAATGGTAGAAACGGATACCCTTTTCGCCGTAGATGACAAACGTACCTTTCTCGTTTCCCAAAATGCCAACCCTAACTGACTTACTAAAAATAGTAAGTCTCCTGCTCCAGTGTCCAAACAGACTCAAAACTGACAACTGAAGATACATCTGGATACCCAATTCTGCATAGAACACCAATCCACTGTCTGCACGGTCAAAAACCTTAGCCACTGACTTACTAAAAATAGTAAGTCCATCATCAAAGCACATAATGACTTCCGAAAACTGGCATCTAAAAGCAATCAACATCCCTGCAATGTCCAAATAACACCTGAGTGCATCCACACTGCCGACAAGCCAAAATGGGGACATTACAGTCCTCCCTCCTCGAGATTGCTTGTCCTCAAGCAATCCAAACGCATCACACATCATTCTCAAGAATGAATACCATGTGATCCTTGGGTCCCAGATTACTGTCATGTCAGATCTACCACGCTGACACTGCACCACTCTGATCACAACAATAAATTCCATCTACTCAAACTGCACATCCCACTCCTGTATATAAAAATTAAGCTCATCCGCAAAATCGGAACCAGTGTGCCTGTCTAGAATGTGCTCAAAATCCTGAGGGGGCTCAAGGATAACCAACTCGACATGATCCATCCCTACAATGACACTGTCCAAACTGATCAAGGGCATCCAAGAAAACAATCTGTTCATCAAGGTATCACAACGCTTTGTTGATCTCACCACAATGGTCCAACAAGAATGCCGATCAGACTCCCTCAACTGGTAAATATGGAAATCAGCATTATCCATCCTGAAAAAATTTCTCCTAGGGATACATCTGCCATCAAAGTCCAAAGACACCATGATGATACCATAACTCCATGTGTCAAAAGAATCAACCCAGTCTAAAATGAGATCTCTGCGTGAACAGAAGAGCCTAACAAGGACGGTATGCTGAAGAAAAGCCATAATTAACTCTCCATCATCTCTCGATAACCAAGGTATTCGTGCCCTGACTACAATCTCTCTCCAATCTACCGAAAGAGATAAAACTAGAGTCCAATGGTTGCCGATCTGCAACCTAGTAGCAGAGTCCCATCTAAAAATCTGAACTAACTCCTGCCACCAACCAGCTAACGGAAGTAACATCATAGCGCAACCTCTACCGACCACTGTCCCCCGTGGATACATACCTCCCGGATCCCATGGGCAAAAGTAGAGCCTAGCAGTCACAGCAACTGCCAACTCAGTGGGATAGAACAAACACCACTGATAACTCCCTGGATCCCAGATGTGTAACTGATCACTATCGTACCTCACACCAAGGAGTAGACCATAATCCAACATATAAACATCATAACTGTCTGAATAATCCTGCTGGAAAAATATACATGCAGGTGTAAAGCTGCTAATCCCAAACTCAATCTCTGAAAAAGCGTTGTCCCACTGAAACAGTCCACCATCCCTGTATAAAACCATCTTTCCTTCTGGAGAAGGAAACACCTCATACTCAAAAGAAGGAAACAACCCACCGTCACAATATTTCGTTCCATGACCATGTGTCAACAAAAACGAAATCCACTCATTAATATATGGGCTGAAAGTGAACTGGTGAGCATAACACACAATGCAATCCATCAAAATCTCACCAACCTCGCCATCATCATCGTCACATGAGGAAAGAGTCATGGAATCAACTACAACTGGAATGGCATCCTGCCAAGGGGAAACACCATCATCCACACCATGCTCATGCTGATCCTGCTGAGTGGAAGGGGAAACTCTGCCAATGCTATGTAACTCCTCATCACACCCAATCTCATGCATATCCTCCACCAACTGTCGAATCACAGTGCTCTCTGTCACCCACTCTAAATGTTGTGTAGTAGCTACAACAGGTAACTGAGCCCTCGCCTGATCAAGAGAGTAGTGAGCTAAAGACAATTGCAAACTCATCTCATCCAATTCTTGCTCTCTCTCTGCTAATCTCTGAAAAGTCCTCCGAGTGAACTCGATAGCCACGTCCCGATCCGATAATAACTGTAAATAATCGGACTTGATTTTCTCCAAAGCATGCGTAAGAGTCTTCCTCGCTAGCAATAGATGGGTCATCAATCAATTCTCCCTTTCTCTCCCTGAGTTGAGTTGAATGATGGAGGCCCTCCACAAATGAATGAGCACGATCAAGATGTGACAAAGCCTGAGCAATCATCTCCTCTGAGACCTACAGATGATCTCTCCAACTATGCGCTGCATCATAACTATGCTCACAGTCGATATCACACATCTGTATCCCTAAACTGTCACCTCCAGTAAGAAGAACAGAGTCAGATCCTCTGCACTTTCCAGTCTCATGAACTGAAGTGAAAACTAAATCCGGCTCAACCTCAGAGTCCTGAACCGCATACTCTACTGACTTATCACCTAAATCAGCATGCCCATCAAGAAAACTATGACCGCTCTCAACATGTAGAGACTCACCCTCAACAATAACTGACTCTAGCTCTGAACTGGGGTCCCCGTCAATCGTGTCATGAAAAGCATCGTCATGCACTAATGGGCTAGAACAAGAACTTGTGCATGAATCCTCAATCTGGCGTTCAACCAAGCGCAACACCTACTCGACATTCGCTTTGAAAACAAGTCAATCTCAACCGTACGATCGACCGGTGCTCATCTCTAATACTGCCCTTTGTGCCTAACCCACGCTGTGAATCTAGGGCAGCAATATCACTAGAAGGAGAAACATCTCCCTCTGGTGCAAGGTCACCACTAGGTGTCAACACACCAGGATCCCATGGTACAATGAGACGATCCACTAACCCAATGCCAACGCCAGGACTGCGCTCATAAGTGTCGGCCGATGTAAGGGAACCATGTTGCTCAATACCGTCACAATAACCATGATCCTCAGGATGAATTCCCCCTATAAAAACACACTGTGAATCATACATAGGTAGATTAAATTGTGCATTATCCACCATATATTTGGTTTGAAGACCAAATCCAACACCACCTGTACCATCATGCTCTGAATCAGCAAATGTATCATCACCTATAGTATACCTGTCAATCCCAATATCACCATGACTAACCTGACGCTCAAAAACAATTCCATGCACAAGCTGAGAATAAGTAACAGAATCATCAGGAAAAGTTGCTCTAGAATCTGTGACAACACCATCATAAGCAACATACACATCTGACTCTACTGAATGGACAACACCGATAGCCAAACCCGTAGTGACTACATGTCCACTAACAACTGTAGAGACTCCAAATGGTATGTCAAAATCTGAATCTGCATCTACTGTCAAGTCATCGCCTCCGTGCTCAACACCCTCATTGCTAGGTGTATGCAATCCTAAAACTACAGTTCCACCACCATTTCCTATATCCGTGTCCGAGTCCAAATCAGCTTCCATATCATGAATCTTGTGATCAATGTCATCATTATTATGTGCATGCACGACCATAGGGAATTCCGGTGGTACATATGAACACATTTCATGTGATGAAGTATTTTTTACACCATCATCTGCAATCCTTGATTTGCATCCTTCTTCAATAACCTCTGAATTTGCAACCCTATCATCAATGAGAGTTGATTCTCTGTTCATCTTTTCAAGAAGGTTCATTTTCTCATCACCATTCGGTTGTTGCCTCATTCTCATGTCCACATAATCCCAAAGTGACATTAATTCTTTGAATTTCGTACTGGCATTGGTCCATTCTTGAACAAACTGATCATGCAACTCTGTAATTGTAGGTAGAAAATTTGACATTGTAGCAGCAAAGTGGATACCCAAACAGGCGAGCAGTGCTGAACCTGCTCTGATACCAATGTAATGTGCAACCCCCAACTGAGATTTCCACTTATCACTCCGGTTGGGTGTTTTAGTTTGGGTTTTGTGTATTTTGCAATATATGAAAGAAAAAAGAAACACACACTGCTGAAATAAATAAATGCTTCTAACTTTGTTTCTACAACTCCGGATGCTACCAAATTTGTACACAAGCTTCCTCTAATATAGATAAACAAACCCAATGAAGGAAACTGCATTAAAATGAGAATACCCAAAAATATGAAGGTCTGTTATAAACTGGAAATTGCATGTCAACTACATAAAACTCATTGTTTGCTCATAACTTTCAAATTACAAACTTCTCCATCAAACTAGTGGCAGTTTTAAACACCCTCTATTGAGACAATGACAATGCAAGCTTGGAAAGCTCCAAAAAACAAGGCGTCTCAACACCCAAGTCCCACGTCCCTCTCTACGTTGTACGGCCAAGTTGGGAAGTTGTACGACTGCCAAGGAATCTTCCAATCTGCCACGAACTTGACTAAATTCACTCCTATATGAAGCGACTGGGCTGTATGAGGAAGTATGGTTACAATACAATCAAACCCTAGCTGAATTTTCCCCTTGCACAAGCTGATTTCACCTCAAAATGGTACGGCCTCCTTGTGGGTTGAAGTACAAATAATGTACAACTGATAATGTCTTCAAACTCTCACAAGAAACTTCAATTTGATACTGAAGTATGCCTCCAATTCTGCTCAAAGTCACTCCCAAGGATTGAGAATGCAACTAACCAAAGTAAGGAGATCTTTCACTCCCAACAATGGTGTCCTCTGCTGTGGTTTTCGTCACAACAAAGCAACAATGAGAAACTCCTGCACAATGCAAGCTCTCCTTCAAAGACTCCAAGAGAATACAATAGCAAAAGATCCCTCCTTATGCCTCCTCAATGCCCTTTTATTATTTCTTCAAGTTGGGCGATCCTCATGTTTGATGAATGTGGGATAAAAGAAATACATTAATTTCATAACTTAAGAGCCAAAATGAGCGTCCCACTTCCCAAGGTGACAAAAGTAATTAAAAATGATAAAATAATCTTTCCAATCAAATCTTTATTTCTTCCCCTTTAAAACGAGTACTCACAAGGCCCCTTTTAATCAAAAATATAAGCCCAACTTTAATATATTTAAATATTACATTTAAATATAATATTAATTAACTTCGGGCATTAAAATAATCAGGCTCCCAACATCCAATCACCAATAAAATGGTAGAAACGGATACCCTTTTCGCCGTAGATGACAAACGTACCTTTCCCGTTTCCCAAAATGCCAACCCTAACTGACTTACTAAAAATAGTAAGTCTCCTGCTCCAGTGTCCAAACAGACTCAAAACTGACAACTGAAGATACATCTGGATACCCAATTCTGCATAGAACACCAATCCACTGTCTGCACGGTCAAAAACCTTAGCCACTGACTTACTAAAAATAGTAAGTCCATCATCAAAGCACATAATGACTTCCGAAAACTGGCATCTAAAAGCAATCAGCATCCCTGCAATGTCCAAATAACACCTGAGTGCATCCACACTGCCGACAAGCCAAAATGGGGACATTACAGTGAGAGTGCGAATTTTCTGTCCCCCATCAGTAATATTGCTTGAGGAGAAATATAATATTACATGGGTCAAATTATCATGGAGAAATATTTGAGAAAAATAATAATTATGTATGTATATTTTGTGGTGTGTCTTGTATTTTCTTCTTAGTTAAAAATTATTGAACAACATTCTTATATATTGTTCATGTGGTAAAATAAAAACATACATTATCAATAGGTGAATCAATTCATATCCCATTGGTTACAAAAATTTGATATTGTTCATATTTTGCTTCCACCTTTGTTGGAGCTCTTGATGTTAGTGTCCATTGGCATTGATGTTGATATTGACTATTAATAGTATCAATAGGTATTAACACCTACAAACAGTTGTTGCTAGTGGTACATCTAACAAGTGTTAGTGGTAGTGCATATTAACACTTATGGTTGAATGGGTTATTAGTTGCTAGGGGTGATGATGCAAGTGTTGACATGAAAATGGTCAATATTACACCTAAGCACCCATTGATAGCTATATAAGATTATATTTGGTAGTTGTTGTAGGTATGTCCTTGAATAATTAGGTCACTATATTATATATTATGGGTATTAAGTATTAAGGATTAGATATTGATAGTAGCCAAGAGTTTAAATCAAATTAATGTTAAGTTAGGGGTAAGGGTTAGATGTTATTATGGGATAGTTCTTATAATATTAGCTAATGTTTATGGATTATGGATTAGAAGTATATGCTCACAATTATTGATTAGATATTAGGAGTTAGTATTTAGTGGTTAGGGATGATTATTAGATATTGTCAAGGATTACAATTTAGAGTTTAATGATTATTATAGGTTGAGAATTAAGTGTTACATATATAATGATAGTATTTGTTAGAATTTAGATCTATATGTTACATGTTATAGGTGCTAATTATTAAGTGTTAGAGATCAATAATGACTAGGGGTTATATAGTATTTAAATTATATTTTTATCTAATAAACTATTAGTTAAGTATAATTTAATTATATTAAATATTCTAATAATAGGTTATTACTTTGGGACTCCCCCATTATTGAATATGTTTAAATTTTGCTTGATCAACCAATTATGAAACCTAAATTTATAAAATTTTGCCTACATGTGTAATTTGCTCAAGGTGATGCAATTAGCTAATGAATTTCGAAGTGCTAGACAAGAAAGAGCAATTGGTCCCCAAAAGTGAAGTGCTAACGGAGTGGATTGAATTTCTTCCAAACATTATTCATTTACCCCCCCCCCCCTCCCAGAATTAATTTCTCATAGATAGTTAAATCCACAAAAGGAAGTTCATAGATACCAAGGAATATTTTGGAAAGCAACATGTTGTATGTGGTGGCACTACTAAGCATTTATAAGTTTTTTAAGTAGTCTAAGAATGTATCTAGAGGCATGTAACATTTGGAGGTGCATAAATTTTTTAATATTTCAAGTATTTTTTTTTTAATTTGTTTATTGAGATTGACCACATGGTGGTATTATAAATATTTGAAAATTATGCATTGCTTGGCGAGATTTGTATATGGATCTCCTCCTTGAAATTTGGCCAATATAACCAATTGAGCTAATGTATTTTTATATAATATTAAGTCTCATCCATAATATTTAAATCTTGGTTTAGGGTGTGAAACTCTTCACTTCAACCAATTTACCTATACCCCATGAGGAAGATTCCCCCAAATCTTTAATTCTATTAGAAAGTAAGAAATTTTCACCTAAGGTAACTCAAGGGTGAACTATTATTATAAACATGAGTCATAGGCTCTATTGTAAACATATTTTGATCTTGAGAAAATTAGAGCTACACTTCATGGGATCCACATTATTATTGCTCCTTCATTTTCTATTAATGAGAAATTGATGATATTTTTTACCTTCCATCAGTGGCACTACCTTCATGGATTTTTGAATGTGTGATGCTTGTGGTACTACACTTTTATCCTCTTGATATTCCTTGTTAATTTTATTTCATACAAATGGGATTCAATTGTTATTATTTAGTTTTCTTATGTGTTGATTAATCACACACTCTCCTTGCTACTATTAAAACCATATCTAATTTTATTCTCTTACATCCTAAACTTTAAAAATTACTTTCATACATTTTAATTTCTAAAATTTACTTTATGTGTTTAATTTCATGCAATTAGCTTAGATTAGTTATATTTTAGCAAGCATAGTGGGGAATAGAATAAATCTAGAGGTTAAAAGAGGTATTGTTCCTTCCTTATAATTTATTGAAATAGAATTATGGGCACACAAGGAGTTGGATTTTTCTATAATTTAACATGTTTCTAGCATGCCTAGTAGCAACAAGAGAATGATTTCCACGATGAGATTAGACCTAGTACCAAGTTGAACTTTATTTTTGTATATATATATATATATATATATATATATATATATATATATATATATATATATATATATTTCTTTGATTTTGTAGATGATTTACAAATGGTGACTCAGAACCTCAAGATCCTAAAATTTTCATGAAGAAATCATGCAAGGAGACCCCCAATTGGTAAAATTTCTCAACTTTGATGCCAAAATTACATTTTCCACAATCAAAAAGTGATTTTTTAGATTTTGGAAAAAAATTTCAAGTTCTCATTCAAGAATCAATTCACCTTGTTTGATGCTAGAGAAATAAAAAAGAGTTCGTAAATTAAAAATATTGAGTGATTCACTCCACGTTAACTAGCAATTCACTCCAAGAATAAAATTTCACCAAGTAAATTACAAAGAGTGATTTACCTAAAGTTAAAGAAGTGATTCACTTAGGAATATCAAAGATCTTCCTAACACCTCTCAAGAGATCGATTTCCCTCAAAACTAAAGTGACTCACTCAATGATTTTATTGGCATGGTTTGTCAAAATTTCCTAAAGTTATAGTTATTAGAGTGATTTGCTCTACTATTCAAAACTTTCAAGAGTTTTAAAATCTAATCCTAAAATTCTACCCATGTAGGAATGCATATGAAATATCAGAGTCTTATTAAAACTTCTCAAAGACACAAAAATCAGATAAAAAATTTCAACTAACTAAATTGATATCATACCACCAAAATAATCTGAAAGGGAAGAGAAAAGAACAAATTATCATGTGGGCACACCATGATGATGAGATCAAAGACGATCCAACACTAAATCTGACTCCATAAAAAGTAAAAAGTCTAATAGTTTATAAAACAATTCAAAATATTATGTCCCAAGATATCATGCTTTCTAGTTTTTCATTAGCCTACAATTATGCCACTATTGTTCCAAAATTTCCAAACCAAGCCTAGGCCACGATGTAACCCACTATGACTCAGACTAGTCTAGTATACAAAATATCTTGGAATAATATAAATAACTCTTTGAATAACCAAATATCAATAGCATTCAATAATTAGGTCAAGACAAGTCAACCACAAATCTCCAATATCCAAAATAATCCTCCTATATGTATGTCTTGACTCAAAATTTACTCAAATTTATCTAAAAAATTAACGTTTCTAAGGTAGTAGTATTATATTTAGGATAATATATGCCACCTAACATGAATAAATAAAGATAAATTTATATCCCAACTTAGAAACAAATAATAGCTCAAATTTTTTATGTGCTAGCTGGTCAAATGGGAGTGCAAGGAGCTAAAAAAATCATAATCCCAATGTTGTGCCCAACTAGTCAACCTCCATAAAATATATGGTAGTATCTACATCCCTTAAATCAACATGCCTCTTAACAAGGCTTGAAATATACTCCTATTTATAATTTGTTATCCCTACCTAATCAATAATTGCACTCTCTTAGTCTGCCACTATTTAAAAACATGGATCCTCTTTTTTGCAACCATATTATACTATGTAACAATATCCTTAGGTTTTTCCTCATAATATTTTCCCTTAAGTGTAACCATATCAAGCATATGTGGTGTTGCCTCAAGCTAGCAATTTACCTTTATTATTATGGTAAACCAACCCCAAATAAACAAGTATATTAACCACCTAGGCCCCAAAATAAAATTCCAAAAGGGACATTGAACGTAAGGGTATATTCTTCCATTTTTACTATTTCCATAAAATTCTTACCCACTTTCAACAAAAACAAGACCAAAATAGCAATGGATAACCTAAACACGCTTTACATTTTTAAATTTGATTCACCACATCTAAGAAGAATACATTATGGTATTTTTTCTTATATATTAATTAATAATAGAGCTACATTATGGAATAGGAGATTACTAGATAATTCCATCACCAATTGGGTTTCAATTGTAGAACCTGTCATTCATAGATTTGGTAATATGGGTAATAGGTATTTTTTTATTTCAATTAAATGTTACATAAAGGCATCCTCAATAAAATATTTATAATTATAACACTATATTCATGAGGACCCTATATGTTATTCCTCTTAATTTTAGACCTAATGAGGAATATGCTTTACCATATATCAAAGGCTTACAATATTGTTTTGTGTTGATGTTTTGTAATGATAACTATGTTACTTTAGCTACAACTTTTGAAGAGGTGAAACATGTGAAATATGTATTAATTAGAGTAGGTAAACTACCACTTACTTCAATTATGGCATATACAACCAATATTACCTAAAAACCTTAGATTTATAGATCCATGCTCACAATCTCTCCTATTTTAAGTGCTTTTTTATCTACCAATATGATTCCTTCTCCATACATAATGACATGCCTAGATAAAATTCACCATAAACCATCACTTTTCAACCTCCATTTCCATATTTACCCATCCCAATACACACTATTAATGATACTTGATGAGCACCATAAATGCTCATATTTTGTACATATTTCTTGGATTAATATGCGGCTATATAATAAGGATTGTGTACTTTTATGAATGATTATATAGATATTTGATATAATTATGCGTGTTATCTAATTTGTGTGCTTTTAGTATGTTTTGTGGAATTGTAGTTGATTTAGTTATATTTGGAATGGTCGAGGTCCTTTTGATGGACTTGGAACTTTATTTCATTAGGGGTCATTGTAGAGAACATAGGTGCCTCCCTGCAACCGAAAGGCGCCAAGGGAACAAGTGCCTCCCTGTAATCGAGAACGCGCCAAACCAAAGATGATTGCCTCCCTACAGTCGAAAAGCACCACTTAAATCCAAGCGCCCTCCTACAGTCGAAAGGCGCCACTTGAATCCAAGTGCCTCCCTACAGTCGAAAGGCACCACTTGAATCCAAGCGCCTCCCTGCAACCAGAAGATACCAACCAAATACAAGCACCTCCCTGTAGTCGGAAGGTGCCAATTGAATACAAGTGCCTCCCTACAGTCGGAAGGTGCCAACTGAAAGACAAGCACCTCCCTGTAATTGAAAGGCACCAACCAAAAGCAACCGTCTCTCCATAGTCGAAATGTGCTAATAGAAGGTAAGCACCTCCCTACAACTAGAAGGCACTAATAGGAGGCAAGCACCTCCCTACAACCAGAAGGCACCACTGATTCTTTGCCTGTTGACCAGAGTTGAACGACATGGATGACAACAGCTGGTGCAGTTCTAGCTCTGCGTCATGCAAAGCTAATTTGGATATAGCACCAATGTATCTGAACGTCTCACTGATGCCAGGAAAAGCACGAACCGAAATGAACATGCTACCTTTAGAACAGAATGCCAGACATCGATTGCATTCGCTAGACTGTTCTAATTTAGTCTGGGAAAGATCGACTATTGTAACCGCTTCTATAACATAAGTTATGTGGGTGTGTTATATAAACACACGCAGATCGTTCTAAAAGATATATAGAATTAATTAATAAAGATCTACTTTGAATTGCAGAAGATAGATTGTAATATGTTGATAAATATATTCCAGTTCCAGAAGTTCTAAAGCACATGTTCGATCGGGAAGAATTTGTTGGAGCCTGGGCCTACTCCAAGCCAATATTTCTTCCTCATTTCTTTTTTGCTTATTTATTTTAATTATTTTATTGCTTTCATAGGAACGTTCATCAGTTTGCTAGTTCTAGTATTTGCAATAGGTTTATTTTTAGGAATGTGTACATGCTTTATTCCTGTAGATTTAATTTTGTTCTTCTTACGTAATTTATTGAGGAGTGCGGGAATGATTGAAAACCATCTCAAGAACACCTCCCAAATGTAGGATTAGCATATTCACCCTCCAGTGGTATTATAGTAGCCTAATTTTGACTCTTCGCAAGTTTACAAAGCTCCCTGGGTTGATAATTAAATGCACGGGCATGTGACAAAAATAGGAAACCATTCACCTTGTTTGGCCCACAACATTTTGGTGTTGTTGTCGGGGAAGCATCTTAATTAGATTACTTACAATACCCTGAAACCTTCATCTGACCTTGCATGAGTTCTTCGAGAAGAAGAGGACCTGACGGTCGCTTTATAAGAACTAATCCATTAGGACCTAAGTCGGCTAAGCATCTTGGATTTGAGTTAGACTCGCCTGACCTACCAGCAGTCCATTGGAGTGAGGAACCACACTTTGTGCAAAGTGCCACCTCATCCCATCAACAAGGGGAAGAACAAATCATCATAAATCCCCTGTTTAATAGGACTCATCTAGAGGAAGCCTTATTGTGGAAGGCTATGGAGGATTAGACGATCTCGCTAGACAACCTTAGTGCATTGACTCAAAAAGTTTTAAATGATTAGAAGGCCATAAATGCTACTTTAGAAACCACATTTCCTAAAAAAATGGATAACGATGAAGTCTCATCTGGCTTTAGTTTCCCAATAGAGGAGGGAGTAGGAGATACCAAAATGAAAAACATATCCCGTGCTCACCTCCCGTCCTTCAGAGGACACCCGACTGAGGACCTTGACCTATTTTTATTCAAGTTTGATGTTTTGTGTAGGTCTATGGATTACAAATCAAATGTACAGAAGTTAAAATTATTTCCTTCTACATTAGACGGTGCATCTCTGTGATGGTTCATCGGTCTGGGAGACAAACACATCACCACCTAGGACCAGATGAAGACGCTCTTTCTAGAGCAATATCAAGATTTTGGGAGAGCAAGAGACTCCAGGGAGGAGGTCCTGAGCATGACACAAAGAGAAGATGAGTCTCTCGAGGAGTATTGGGAGAGATTCAGCTTTAATCTTCAACGGTCCCCTCACTCGAAGCTATCTAATAAGTCCCTCAAAAGCATCTTCTTGAGGGGACTTACCAATGAGTCACTGGAGGCTCTCAACATGATCTCTGGAGGTGATGTCTATCAGCATGCTATGGACAACATCCAGAAATTATGTCGGAACTACTCGAGAAGGTGAGGCAAAATCACCGCCAGGACCATGAAGATGACTGCTTCAATCACCAAAACAAAAATAGGCAACATGCTGGAGGATTTGAAGAGCGAAATGCTCTCATATTTAGCACTGCAGATGGATACGCTGCTGTTAGAAAATAAGAAACAAGAAAATGATGTAGCATTAGCGTATTTCTACCCAAAATGTAGAGGAAGGCACGCAAAGAATGCATGCCTAGAAAAAAATGTTAGAGTATGCACATTTTGCAAGCTGAATCATAAAAATTGATTGTGCCCACAATTGCCCAATAACTAGGAAGCGACTAAGAGCACGGAGGCCTACTTCATAGGCAATAGGAAGAGTTGGCCACAACCCCCCATAGGGAATATACCAACCGAAATGCCATCATATGGGGGAGGGTCATACATGCACCAAGGACCCCATCAACCACCTAATATGGGGTGGTGGGGACCGTCACCCTAGACGAATGCACCCCCAACAACATTCCCAAATCAATAGCCATGGATGCCATATCCATATCTTGGGCAATAGTGGAGAGGCCACAATGCATGGAACCAGACTCCATAGAATGCAGCTCTTGCTCACATCCAACAGAACTTACCAGCATTGCCAGTAGCGAGACCTATGCAACTACCAACACAACCGACAACAAACCTGAAAAACAAAGTAAATCAGCTGGCATACAATGTAGAAGGTGAGATGTATCATATGTACAATATTCAGCTTAGATCAGGTAGGAAGCTAGGAGTAGAGACACCGCCTCTGGTAGAAGGGGAGGAAGAAATGGTAGAGACACCTCCACTGGTAGAAGAGGAGGCAGAAATAGAGGAGACACTTTTGGTAGAAGAGGGAAAAGCACTTGAGAGAGCGGAGGCTCCATTTCCTAGCCGGCTGTAGGAACAAAGAAAAACAACACAGCCAGAATTCGACATCTTGTCGAGCTTGAAGAATCTCACAGTAACGATCCCATTATTTCAAGAAATTCAAGATGTCCCCATTTATACCAAGGAAATTAGAGAAATGTGTCTAAGGAGACCGGGACAAAAAGCTACCTAGACTATCAACATCGTGGGTAAACTGGCAGATTTGATGATGGGTGGAATATGTCATTCGAAGTATGCAGATCCAGGAAGCCCAGTGCTAACCGTAAAAATTGGAGGACATTCCCTGTCCAACACATTGGTTGACCTCGAGGCAGCCATCAACGTGATGCCTCAAGAGACCATGTAGAGGCTGTAGCTCACGAACCAGAAGCCAACCATGACAGTGTTGCAGTTAGCCGATCAATCAACCATGTCGTTGAAAGGGATGCTGGAAGATGTGATCCTAACAGTCAGTGCATGGGAATACCTAGCCGAATTTTTAGTTTTGCAAGCCAAGACCAGGCTGGGCGGTTACCCGCTCATTTTGGGGAGGCCATGGCTGGCAATAGCTGACGCTTACATCAGCTACCGGGATGGGCTAATGACCATATCCAATGGGTAAAACATCAAAAGGCTGAACATTTCACCACCAGCTCAGTCTATGGACTCGACAGAAGAACCCAAGATCACCGAGCATGGAACTATAGAGTTGTCCATAATCTAGCCGATGATGACCTTGGAGGAGGTGGCAGAAGAGGACGAGGATGGTGCTATCATGGAGTTTCTCCATGGAGAATCATCCAACCCCGCACCTGGATCACCATTGACTGGCACCCAAGATCAACACATCCAATAAATACACGTTGGGCCAAGGAGGACATTAAACGTCAATAGCAGGTTGATGCCCACATAGTTGGAAAAATTGGAAGAGCTTTTGGTAAAACACCAGCAAGCATTTGCATGGGACTACGTAGATATGCATGGCATCAGCCTAAAAATATGTACCCATCGAATTTATTTAGATGACCAGGAAACTCCTAGTCGACAGCCACAGAGAAGGATGAACCCAACAATGAAAGACATTGTCAGAGAAGAACTGCACAAAATTCTGGCTACCGAATTCATATATCTGATTTTTGATAGTGAATGGGTATCACCATTAGTGGTGGTCCCCAAAAAGAATGAGAAATGGTGAATCTGTGTAGACTACCGGTCATTGAACAAGGTGACTATGAAAGACCACTTCTCGCTACCGTTCATCAATCAGGTCTTGGACACACTCTTAGGAAGAAAATACTTCTCCTTTCTAGATGGTTTTAGTGGTTACAACCAGATCTAGATAGGGGAAGAAGATCAAGATAAAACAACGTTCACCTATCCATGGGGAACGTTTGCCTATAAGGTATTGCCTTTTGGACTATGCAACGCACCGACCACCTTTCAAAGGGTGGTGCTTAGCATATTCTTTGATATGATAGGAGACAGGGTGGAAGTATACATGGACGACTTCACCACCTATGGAGAAACCTTCGAGGAGGCAATGACAAATCTGGAAAGAGTGCTCGACAGGAGCAAGGAAAATCATGTCCCTAAGTAATGAAAAATGTTTTATGATGATGCAAGAAGGCATCGTGTTGGGACACCACCTCTCTGTAGAAGGAATAAAAGTAGAAAAGAGGAAGATTGAGGTCATCAGAGACCTACCTAGGCCTAGAATGCAGAAGGAGGTAAGAAGATTCCTTGGATCAGTCGGGCACTACTGGCGATTTATCGCAAAATTTAGTAAGATTGCCAAACCACTGCACACCCTACTTTCTAAATACATAGAGTTCAATTGGATGGGAGATTGTGAAGAGGCGTTCCAATTGCTAAAGGAAAAATTGATATTTGCACCGGTCTTGAGAGGACCGAATTAGGCCATACCGTTCCATATTTACTGCGATGCATCTAACGGTGCGATCGGAGTAGTCCTCGGGTAGAAATACGGTGAAGAATTCTACGCCATCTATTATGTCAGTAAAAACTTTACGAGAGCAGAGCTCAACTATACAATGACAGAAAAAGAATTCCTCGTAGTTGTCCATGCAATAAACAAGTTTTGCCACTATATAATCGGATATAAGGTCTTCTTCCATACGAACCACACGGCTATTAGGTATCTAATGAGTAAGCTTGCCATTGGTGGCAGAATTATCAGATGGCTATTGCTATTGTAGGAATTCGACATCACTATAGTCGATAAATCGGGCAAGGACAACATCGTGGCAGATTTTCTATCCAGATTGATACCAACAGATCATCAAGCAATGGAAGATCAATTTTTGGATGAACATCTATTCGCTATTAGTGAACAAACTCCGTGGTATGTAGACATAGCCAATTACTTGGCCACCGGAAGGACCTCACTTGCTCTCTCCTACAGAGAAAAGTAGGCAGTCATAGAGAAGAGTGCATCATTCCTTTGGATGGATGGTCTCCTATTTAAAATAGGACGAGACCAAATTATAAGAAGATGAGTAGCAGAACAGGAGTTTTTAGAAGTGCTCAAGGCATTTCACGATGAGCCATGCAGAGGACACTTTGCAGGGAAACGAACTGCCTATAAAATCCTATCGACTAGGTATTTTTGGCCCACTCTATTCAAGTACATGGCTACGTATACAAGCAAGTGTGATGAGTGCTAGAGGATGGGTAGACCAACCCACCGAGATGAAATGCCACTACAGCCCCAGGTACACTTGGAACCTTTTGATAAATGGGGCATGGACTTCATGGGACCATTTAATCCACCTTCGATGGGAAGGAGGTTTATTCTAGTCTACACGGATTACATCACCAAATGGGTGGAAGTGCAGGCATTAAGGGACTCAAAGGAAATAACGATCATCGATTTCTTATTTGCCCATATTTTCACATGATTTGGGGTTCCTCGAGAGATAATAATAGACCAAGGGCCCCAATTCACCTCCAAATTGATTGAGGAGCTGATGGAGTAGTATATAGTTCGGCACAATAAAATCATGCCCTACCATCCGCAAGCAAACGGGCAAGTAGAAGTGACAAACAGGGAGATAGAAAACATCCTAACAAAAATCATGCAGCAACACAAGAAATATTGGGCCACACGGTTGCCGGAGGTAGTTTGGACATACAACACCACATGGAAATCCACCACAAGATGCACACATTTCCAACTGGTCTATGGAAAAAATGCGATGATGCCCATCGAGTTCGAAATCAAAACTCTGAGGATGGCATCATAATTAAATTTGAGCTTGGATGAAGCTCAAAAATAGAGGATTCACTAGCTAGATCAGCTGGACGAAATCCGACTAGATGCTTTGCAGATGACAGAGATTATATAGAAGCAGAGAAAGAAGTGGCATGATAACCACATCAAGTTGAAGAAGTTCTAGGTATGGGAATGGGTACTGTTGTATAATTCTTGGTTACAAGAAAGGAAGGGCAAACTTATGTAGAGGTGGATGGGGCCATATGAGGTGGCAGAGCTCATTAGGAACGGGGCGGTGCGCGTTAAGACAATTGACGGCAGCAACACCATGTTCACAGTCAATGGCCACCGACTACGCCCCTATAATACGTTTGAAATGTTACAGGTGGAATCCAAAGTAGGCGTGGGGGAGACCCCATCTTGCTATATCTGGACCAAAATCTCACAGGTGAAATGGTGGGCACAAAAGTGCTCACCCAAATTTTTTAGTTAATATAGTTTTTTTTTAATGTGTGTTTTTGTAGGGACGACGCCCGCATGCAAGCTACAGGCATCCTAATCTAGGGCCTAACAGGCACGAAACACGTCTAACTGCCTTTATTTCTTTTCTTTTTTTTTGGTTGCTTTTTGCAGGTGGACCTGACAGCATGAGGGATAGGTATCTGGGAAACTAGGCCTGATTCGACTCAGTATTCCGACACCAGCTCGTAGATAGAATCCGGGCAGCATGAAAAAAAACTGGGAAGGTTTGATCACCCTTTTCTAGTCAAATCACCATCTAGAAGAAGGTGCCTTACTGCACCCAAAATAATATGCCAAGACAAAAAGAAGGTGCCTTACTGCACCCAGAAGGTGCCAAGACTAGAAGCAGGAACCTTACTACATCCAGAAGAAGGCGCCAAGACAAGAATAAGGCGCCTTACTACAAGCAGAAGGTGTCGAGTCTAGAAGAAGGCACCTTACTGCACCCAGAAGGCACCAAGCCCAGAAGAAGGTGCCAAGACAAGAAGAAGGTGCCTTACTGCAGTCAGAAGGTGCCAAGTCTAGAAGAAGGTGCCTTACTGCAATCAGAAGGCATAATATATATATATACATATATATAGGCACCTTCCATGGTAGGAAGGCACCAAGAAAAAAAAAGAGCCAGCTGAATATGCCTTCCAACATCAAGAAGGCACATTCATCCAGCCGAATATGCCTTCCAACATCAGGAAGGTGCATTCATCCAGTCGAATACGCCTTCCAACATCAGGAAGGTGCATTTATCAAGATGAATGCCTTCCAACATCGGGAAGGTGCAAACCAAAAGGAGGTGCCCCCCACATTGGGAAGACACGTGTAGGCAAAAGCACCTCCCACCAATCAGAAGGCACCGAAATGCGCATTTGTTCGAAGACAAGCACCGACAATGTTGGAAAGGCATTACAAGGGCACCATCCACATGGGGAAGGTACCAAAGAATGCCTCCCGTGTGCAACATTTACACATATCGGATGCCTCGAGCAGAATGAAGCATTGCACGAATAAACGACATCAAATGACTATACCCCTCCCTCATGTCACAAGTCAGCAAATCAGCGGCTACCAAGACAACTAGAATTTTGAATCAGGTACGCGCATATTAAAACAAATATTTTATATAACTATTTATAAATACGCAGTATCAAAAAAATATAGCTGTCATAGAGATCATACCCCCCATAGCATAAAACATGTGCCAATGAGAGGGCGCCTTCCATAACTGCTAGGGTTAGGCGTCTTTTCTATAAGAAGGTGCCTTCCTGAAGAAGGAAGGATAGAAAAAATACAACAGAAGGTGCCATGGGAGGAAGGTCTAAGAACCACGCGATCAAGAAGAATGAACCTAGTGACACAGATGGGATCAGAGGGGCAGTAAAGACCCAATTCGAAGCTGAGGGGTGGCTCGAATACTGCACCCTGGTCAGTCAGGGCCAGGACATGGAGGCAGCTAGAGAATTTGCCACCTCTCTGAGGGGCGATGCGGCCCAAGTACGAGGGATGGAAATTCTAGTCACCCTTGAGTTCATCTCACAGGCGACTGGATTGCCTCTCATGGGGGAATGTATATACAAGGGCGGAGTATTAAAAGTATACGTCGAAATACTACTACCAGGAGGAAATGTGTAGGTAGACAGGGAGGGGTTACTCAAAAATATTCTCCCCATGAATATGTGGAAGATGTTCGATCAGATTGCTAGATTCTTCACATGCACAGGGAAGTATACCCATCTGCACCTTAATCATGTACACTTCCTCAATTACCTAGTGCATGGGAGGAAATTGAATATACCTTTCTACCTGGCGAGTGCTCTAAAAGATGAAGCGACTTGGTACTAGAAAGGGGTACCATATGCCTTAGCCCACCATGGGCTGATATCGGCATTGGTCCACCACACAAAAGCACAAGGACAAAACCACGACCCAGAGGGAGATGGCGGCCAAATAGAGCAACACAATGCGGCTACCGAAGTAGGGCAAGATGAAGCATCCCCTGCAAAGGAGATAACAAAAATTAGGCAATTGGCATTGCCCTATTTTCCAGGAGGAGTAGAGCAGTCACTGGTGCCCAAAGACATAGAGGATAGAGGGCATTCCCCAATGCTCAAGTATGATGAGGAAGGAGCGCCACTCACTAGTGGTGAGGATGAACCAATTCCCAGGAGAAAACATCTATGGTGATTCCTCTCTATAGAGGAAGAACAGAGTGACACAGAGATAGACATTACCGCTCAAACCCTCCAAGAATTAACAAACTAGAGCCCATGGAATGAAGGAACTTTTGGGAGCAATGACCAGATCGATGTGGTGTTGGAGGAGGTGCTCGAATGGCAAACCGATTTCTGGATGGCACAACAGATTCTAGAGGATTGCCAAAACCAACATAAAAGGGAATTGGAGGAAAGGGATAGATGAATTGCTCAGCTCGAGCAGCTAGTATGGTAGTTGTAGGAGGAAAATCAAATGCTTCAGGACAGAGGAACAACAAGACAGGAGGTGTCCACATAGAATGATTGGGCAGAAGCAGTGCCGATGAACTCTCCCACATCCGTCAAATGAGTATTCTCTTTGGGGGAGATTCGATCGGACGCCCGACAGAGCAGCCCGGAGGTAGGGGAGGATTCCTTTGTTTTCATGGGTGAAAAGGAAAGAAGCTCTACGATGCCCCCTGTCATTGTCCTGAGTGACATAGAGCAAGATGAAGGTCCCCAGCAGCAGATAATACCAGAGGATACGGAGGACCTCCCCAGGCCTGAAGAAGGAGAAGAGCCTGAGGGGTCGATACTAGGTAGACAGGAGAACAAAGGATCACCCTCGAAGATAGCAGTATAGTCGATCCTTCAGAGTAAAGAGAAGTCCCCAAAGGAGAAGGAAGAGACCCTGGTCTGAGCCACCAAATTTTCTGTAGAGGCCAAGGCAAAGAGGCCCAGGACGGCTCGACAGAAGGTGAAAGTGACCTTCGTCAAGTCAGAGGAGGATGAATGGGACATGCAGCTGTTCATCGAAAAGTAAAAATATTTTGAGCAACTGCACAATGAAATGAAAGCATCCAAGGAGGCCAGGAAGGCATCCTCGAGGGTAAAAGGAGATTCTGGCATCTACATCAATCCAGTAGAAGACAACCAGTTTTGGGACATCTATGGTTCATCCCGAGGGCGGCCTTCCATGATGAGGAGGTACTTGGAATGGTGGGGAGTATATGGCCCACAATTGGAGGCCACTGCAATTGCAAAGGAGAATGCAGGGCTTACCCCTAAAGTGGTCGAATTATACAAGGCCCAAGTAGTGCCTTCTAGAGGGGATAACTCAGATATCCCTTTGGCAGAGGTCAAACCTCCAGACGTCGACCTCTGGCAAGCTATCAAAGCTACATTTCAATCGACAAGAACCACGCTGGCCAGACCACCACCAGTAGTGGCCAGAACAAGAAGGGGAAAATTGACAGCCGTAGTGTCCCATAGGCAAAGGCGAACCACACCTTCACATGTCGGCACAAAAATACAAACTCGAGCCGCAAGGGTAGCCGAATCCTCCAAGAGATGGTGACGATGAAAAGTCAAAGGGCTACCTACAGTTTGGATGCCACGAGGGCGTGGCATATGTTAGGCGTGGGGGGATGATGAGCACAAAAAATGCTCATATTTTGTACATATTTCTTGGATCAATATGCGGCTGTATAATAAGGATTACATACTTTTATGAATGATTATATAGATATTTGATATAATTATGCATGTTATCTAATTTGTGTGCTTTTAGTATGTTTTGTGGAATTGCAGTTGATTTAGTTAGATTTGGAATGGTCGAGGTCCTTTTGATGGACCTGGCACTTTATTTCATCGGGGGTCAATGTAGAGAACATATGCGCCTCCCTGCAACTGGAAGGTGCCAAGGGAACAACCGCCTCCCTGCAATCGAAAGGCACCAAACCAAAGACGAGCACATCCCTGCAGTCGAAAGGCACCACTTGAATCCAAGCACCTCCTTGCAGTCGAAAGGTGCCACTTGAATCCAAGCGCCTCCCTGTAGTTGGAAGGTACCACTTGAATCCAAGTGCCTCCCTACAACCAGAAGGTGCCAACCAAAGACAAGCACCTCCCTATAGTCGGAAGGTGCCAATTGAATACAAGCGCCTCCCTATAGTCAGAAGGCGCCAACTGAAAGACAAGCGCCTCCCTGCAACCAGAAGGTGCCAACCAAAAGCAAGTGTCTCTCCATATCTGGAAGGCTCTAATAGAAGGTAAGTGCCTCCCTACAACCGAAAGGCATTAATAGGAGGCAAGCGCCTCCCTACAACTAGAAGGTGCCACTAATTCTTTGCCCGTTGACCAAAGTTGAACGATGTGGATGGCAACGGCTGGTGCAATTCTAGCTCTGCATCATGCAAAGCTAATTTTGAGATAGCACCAATGTATCCAAATGTCTCACTGATGCCATGCAAAGCACAAACTGAAATGAACACGCCGCCTTCAGAACAGAATGCCAGACATCGATTGCATTTTCCAGACTGTTCTAATTTAGTCTGGGAAAGATCGACTGTTGTAACCACTTCTATAATAGAAGTTCTGCGGGTGTGTTATATAAACACACACAGATCATTCTAAAAGATATATAGAATTAATTAATAAAGATCTACTTTGAATTGCAGAAGATAGATTGTAATACGTTGATAAATATATTCCAGTTCCATAAGTTCTAAAGCACGTGTTCGATCGAGAAGAAGTTGTTGGAGCCTGGGCCCACTCCAAGCAGGTATTTCTTCCCCATTTCTTTTTTATTTATTTATTTTAATTAGTTTATTGCTTTCATAGGAACGTTCATCAGTTTTCTAGTTCTAGTATTTGTAGTAGGTTTATTTTTAGGAATGTGTACATGCTTTATTTCTTTAGATTTAATTATGTTCTTCTTACGTAATTTATTGAGGAGTGTGGGGATGATTGAAAACCATCTCAAGAACACTCCCCAAATGTAGGATTAGCAGATTTATCCTCCAGTGGTATTGTAGTAGCCTAATTCTGACTCTTCGCAAGTTTATGAAGCTCCCTAGGTTGATAATTAAATGCACGGGCATGTGACAAAAATAGGAAACCATTCACCTTGTTTGGCCCGCAAAAATACTAAGGTCATCATTCAATGCCTAGATAAAAGCCAAAATAGTATGAAAGAAATGGTGGAAGTAGTGAAGAAATGGTGAACCATAATAACATGGTGAAGATATAGTGGTATCATAATAGAATATGGAAAAGAAAAAATTGGAAACTAAGTAAAATCATTTAGCTTACAAAGGATCACGAATTTAAAAGTTAACATGTTATGATGTTTCCCATGTAATGTGGGGTATGATTCTATGGGCTACAATGTGTCTATTAGACATTCTCAAACAAATAAACATGACCAACAATGCCAGGCCCAAAAAGTTATTGTAATAGGATAAATGGTACAAATAATGATTTAAACCTTGATGGTGACCTCAAATGTCTACTAATAAACCATTATATGCCAGTTAGTTTACTAGTCTCCAAATCTAGTATTATAGGTAGTTCTAGATTTACCAAACCTCAATAATGTTTTTTTTTTCAAGTTCAACGTGTGGTTGGAGAAGACTAAAATTTCTCATCTGAGGATAATATTGTATATGCTAACCCATAAGTGGTTGGGACTAAAGGCAAGAAAAAGGTAACAAAATAGCAAGCACTAATTTAGTAGTAGGCCAAAGGAAACAACGATACTATATTGTTAAGAAGGAAAAGACTACCAATCCACATAAAACATAAGGGATGAATTACCATGTCACAATAGGAAAAATAAGGGGAGAATGATAGAAAATATCTTACCATTATTCCCTAGACTAATACACAAACTAAAAGGAAAGCAAATAGAAAAAAGAAAAGAATCCAAAATAGACAAGGAAAATTAGGAGGGGATAGATAAGTCAAAGTAAAACAAAAATGTGAAAGAAAGATATAAGTTACAAAAAGATGTTGAACAATGCCTTAATATACCCTTCTATAACCAATGAAGGACATGCAGTAGTAGCAAATTCAATTCTTGCATAATTATATATATTATATAGACTACACCTTGTGCTTGTAAATGCATCCTAACAATAAAACTATACCTATATCTATATCTATATATCTATCTATATATGTATGTATGTGTGTATCTGTCTCTCTCTCTATATATATACACACACACACATAGATAGATAGATAGGTATAGATATGGATATAACTTTTTATTGTAATCTTCTATTAGATAAATTTATACCCATGAACTATATGAATGTTTTGTCTAGGTAAACATATAGTTTTCCAACTAAATTAAATACTTATAATACTTCTTGTAAGATATGCATGTATTCATCTAAGATCATATATATATACACACACACATAGATAGATAGATATAGATATAACTTTTTATTGTAATATTCTATCAGATAAATTTATACCCATGAACTATATGAATGTTTTCATCTAGGTAAACATATAGTTTTCTAGCTAAATTAATTTCTTATAATACTTCTTGTAAGATATGCATGTATTCATCTAAGATCACAAGGAACATTGCGTATAAGATAATATGAAATCACAAGTAACATTGTCAACTGTTAAGAATAATCAAATCCTTAACCTCTTCACAATAAAATCCTTCCACTTAATAGTTCATAAATATAATGTTCTTTGTTAACCCACTCATGTTGTTTTGAACTACTTGGGTATCCTCAATACACTATATAGATCACCTCAAATGGCTAAAAATTTAAAAAAAATTTATACTTTGAGATTGTCATATATTATAAAATTTATGTATGTGTTTGCATCATTTACCTTTTCTTAGCTAGGCTTAGTTATCGTGATGTTAATAATAATTTACATTAAATTTATTTGTCAATATTTAATAAAATTGTCTTAACCTCCCATATACTTGAATATTAATAACACTTTTAATTTTTCCAAATAATTCATTTTTAAAATTATTTTCATGTTTAAACCTTATCATTTTGTTCACGAGGTTTAGAGTAATTGATTGGAAGTGAAGAGTTTCACATCTTAAACCAAGATTTGAATCCTATAGGTTAATATTAACATTTTTATCAAGTGGAATTACCTCAACTAGTTAAATTCACCAACTTTCAAGGAGGAGATCCAAGTTTAAATCTTGCCAATGGATATATGAATGATTATAAAGTTGTTGTAATACCACTATGTGGTTATGATGTAATAGGAGTGGGGCTCATTTAAATCCCTTATAATTGATTAAAAATAATTAAATAAATAATAGGATCATGAGTTTGGCATAAATAGATGAAAATACGAATTTTTATATTGTAAACCAACCTTTCAATCTTATACATAAACCTTTACATTTGATCAAATTACATGAATTTAAGTGTTTAAAAACAATGGTTTTTAATCCAAAAATCTAATATTTTTAAAATATTATCATAATATCACTATATAATTTATTAAAGTAACCATAAAAACAAACATTAAACGTCATGTAATATTCATTTCAATGATTCAATCCCATATAATCAATTAAAATAATAAATAAAATAATCAATTTTTTTATTAGATAAAAGGGTTTTTTGAGAAAGGTTCCCCAAACCTTTTTATATATGGAGATGAGGGAGATCTAGACCCAGCCCTGAAGCTCACTCAAAGAGACCAACCAAACAAAATTTAAAACTATCTAACAGAGGTTACCCCACAACAACAAACCAAAATGGGAGCACCCAACCTTACAAGACAAAATAAAGATGATCAAACAAAAAAATACATCACCCAAATTTAAAACACTACTGATCAAATAAAAAGAGAAGAACTACGTCCCATAAAAAATTAAGAAGTTGACGCATCCTTCTACTATTGTGTCATTCCACGAATCTTATTGATGAATGATATCACCACCTGGATTGATCTTGATAGCGCTTGGTGTTTTTCATCAAGTTTATTCAGGAACGACTAGACGATAGGGTCTTAGGTCTTGAATAGGAAGACATATCTTTAGCATTCTCTAAGTCTTGTGCACACTTGTGGATTTTCTTCGTTGATAGAATATCATATGAATCTTCCACCTTTATTGAAATAGATGCGATTTCATTTTTCAAAACCTTCAAGGATAGGCACTTCAAGCATCGTGCATGGCTTCCCTTGATACCATTCGATGAACTATTACTTTTTTTGTAGCTAAAAAATTCCCTTTCAAAGTAGAATGGGGATTCATGAACTCCCTAGAGTCCAACTCAGAAGAGTCACTAGAGGATCAAGAAGAAGTTAGCGATGGGTCAATGGCTGAGGGGATTTTCTAAAATTCAATTTTCTCTAGTGTCTCTTCCACTGCTATACCTCTAAATTTAGCCACATACTCAAATGTAAGATTAATTAAGACTTGATGAATTGGGTCCAAACCCCTTACTCCTTTTACATATTTCAAATACTTTGCCAAGGAGTGGTAAAGAAAATATGGGATGTTCATAAGTCTTTACGTCCTAAGCTAGTTCAAAAACATCATGTGATAGCTACGTATCACTTCTCTATTTGTATCCAAGGCGAAATAATCCATAATCACAAAAATAACTTGATTTCATGGGGCCATAAGAGCCTTGGAATCATGCCCATTTTGCAAATTTGAAATATAAACCCTGCCATCAAGAAAAAAACTGCATTACCTCTTCAGGGAGTGCTTTGGCCTAATGTGTCAACCGTAGTATAATTTATTATTATTAAATAAAATAATAATTTAATTAACTATAAAAATATTTTCCTACACTGTTATACCTTATGAAAAAATTCTTAAGCAAACACATAAGAAATTTCATAAACAATTCACTATACAATCTCTCTCTCTACATTTGTTTCCTTGAAAAAAATCAATAACTTTCATTTTAGAGTTTGAAAATTTTACAATGATATGAGTATTTTATACCCTCATATAGGCCTTACTAAATAGCCCCATTAATAGTTATTATAAAATATCCTAACAATGACTCAAATTTCTCTAAAAATTATATCAGATCTTATAAAATTAAAAACAATGAACTTGGAGTAAGCCTTTATTCATCTTATAAAATATCATTGTAGCCATGAGTCATCTTATATATATGTCCTTAATTATCAAAATGCATAAAAAAGAACACAAAAATTATGCTCAATGACTTCTGTCAAAAGGAAACAAGTATTAACAAGGATTAAGTTGTGGTTGGATCACAGTCCCATGCACTACTCTTTTTAATAAATTATCAACTAGAATATCCAAGGAAGCTTTTAATAGATAATTCACTTCCTTATTTAGTTCTCTATAGATATTTTTATAATATATCTCTAAAAATGATTCTTATAGCAATTTCACTTACTCATAATAAGGACTAATTATCAAATTTTGCATCTACACTAATATTGAAGCCCAATCCACCATCAATTTCAAGTGACCAAAAATTGGAGTTTTGTTATTCCCTATTCCATTGTCATTCTTATCAAAATATCAAATCCTTCCAATTTGCCATGTTATTGGTGCCTTTACCAAGCCCCATTTTGAAAATGAATTATGATTTTCATCTTGATATAACACTCCTCATGTCCCACATCTACCTAGACTATCTTTACAATATCCATCGAAAAAAACCCAAGACTCTGTAATATTCATTGTTAAATTGCCAACCTACATTACAACCTTTAATTTTGGGGCTTGTTTTATGCCTTAAAAATTATATTTGATCTAAGCTTGAACTTGTATAGGTGGAATTTATTTTATATCAAACAACATATAATTTCTTTTTAACCGTAGACCACATGCCACTATTAATGGAATGCACCCATATTCCTTTATGCCTTTGTCTTTGAATCATTGTTGCATATTCTCCAACAGATTCTCCAAGACCTATTTTGTAGAACATACCATGTCAATGCCTTCTTAGCTAATGCTAACTAAGAAAAATTTATAATTTTCAAGGGTGCTTTCACCTTTCAAATCGTGCTCCACCACCAAAGGACATTATCATTATTATCTTCAAACATTTGCTTGTATCCTTCTTAGCTAAAAACTATCCACTAGTTGGGTTATTTATCCATACTTAAGATTATTCTTCTTGTATTAGTCTTATAAAATCCCTTGTCAAACCCCTTGTATAATTGCTTCATTTCTCAACTTCATTTCCTTCCAAAAGTAATTCTTCTAGTGAAAGCCACCCCTGGTTCCACAAAGTAATTCTATCTATTGAAGCAACATCTACCAATAACTTGAGCCCCTATCTATTTAAATGTTTTATTGAATTTTTATCCAACTGGTAATCTTCTCCACTCCTCAACTAGGGGTCTTTTTCTAGTCTTACTTTCTTCACATTTCCTATTCTCCAAACCAAAAAATTACCCACTAATGGATTCACTAATGATTTCC
This sequence comes from Wollemia nobilis, assembly GCA_028583015.1. Taxonomy (NCBI): domain Eukaryota; kingdom Viridiplantae; phylum Streptophyta; class Pinopsida; order Araucariales; family Araucariaceae; genus Wollemia; species Wollemia nobilis. The sequence continues at coordinate 4,025,202 of JAQPPZ010016858.1, read as the reverse complement.
AAATGATAGGAGCATTGGTCACAAACTTGATAGGAAGTCTAATCCACTATTTAAAGGACATGGAACCAAAATATTTATACTTGATAACCTCATGCCATATTCATTTTCCAGTTATCAATCTCCAAAGACTCTTTGCAGTCAACACTCATATATGGAATTGATCTCCCATGTATCTTTAGGTATATCAGGAGACCCCCTAGGATTAGAAAAAACATTTACCCCTAGAAATATTTTCAAATGTGTATTTTCCATAGTGCATAAAATGCAACATCTAGGAATATCACCCTCCTATATTGTTAGAGATACGAGTAGTGTGCTCAAGGGTATGTGTGAAATCCTCCTTGAGTAGTGGTTTGAAATGTTGGTCTGAGCACTATCGCTCATCATTATGGTATAATAGAGGGATATGGATAGTACATACTACTTGTCCTAGAGTAACTTTTTTTCATGAATATTTTTCTTGCATGTCAAAAATCCTACCATAGAATCGAGCATACTGAAGAGACTACACTATTATAGAATTTATTAAACAAAAACATTAGACAAATAATCTAGTGGTGAAAGTAACAATCAAGACAAGATCTATAAATAACAATCAATTATCATTTCATTCAAGGACATAGTCTGTAACATTCAAGATAGAGTTTGTTACTACAGTTATCAATTACATAGTTAGTAATAGTTAAGATAGATTCTAGCCATATAGTTGATAGTTATAGTTGGAAATTATAACATTTAGGGAATTTGTCAGAAACAAAGTTTGATATGATAGGTATAAAAAATAGTGAGTTACAAAGTCTGACAAAGCAGTTGTTAGTAACATATATTGTAGAGACTATTAAGGGGTTGTTGGATAAAAGTCAATTTTTTGAGTGAACAATGACTCCAAAAGAAAAATATATGTCTTGACCTTCCCTTGGAAAATTGATTTCATATGATGGACTTATGAACTGATATGTTGTTTTAGTGATGGATTATATAGCTATATGATTATTAGCTATTGTAAACAATTATTTTATGTAAGAATATGATGTTGCTAATAGATTTACATGTATGAAAGAACATATATTCTTGTGGATGGAAGAAATGATCAACCATCGATAATGAGATGTCATAAGAAAGGGAAATGATGATGATGACTTGTTCATAAAACAACTCAAGGTAACATGGATAAATACCCCTTTCATTTAGTTGCATTCATGATTTGCATATGGGAAACATACCATCAATAGGGAAGTTGTTGATAACAATGGAGTTGATTGAGAAAAAGTTGATAACCTAAATTCACTGTAAAACCTTTTGCATATGTGACCAACTAATGGTTGTTTTAGATCCTCCTTGTGTGAGTTCAATTCTTGTTTCTTTTACATTTTTTTTGGGATAATTTGTGATCGTTTTGTGAAGCATTTATCTATTATTATTTTTTGTAGAAATTATTGCTTTTAATATTAAGATTGCTTAAAAAAGAATTATTTGATGTGACATTATGGTTTTTACATTAATAATTATGGATTAATATCATTGTTTACTTTCAATTATAATTAAGCATAATTGTTATATTCTTTTGATTAATGATTGTTCTTTTTATAAATGTTTTAAAAAATAAGGAATCTATTTTGGGAAGAGCCCATTAAGTAGGACTTAATGATCTTCTATTTAATATCTTGGACATTAATCCATAGTGGTTAATGGTATTAGTTTTGATATTTTAATTTGATGCCTCAGATATGACTAGTTTATATCAAATTATTGCTTGTTGTTTTCAAATTACCCCTTGGATTCTAGTAAGGCTTAGTGGTTGATTAAATCGAATCTTGTAAATTCCTAAAGATACAAATAGTGGGAGGTGATCCATGGGGGTATTTACATAGAGAGTGGAATCGGTTTTATGGGTGGCTCTTTCTTGAGAGTAAATTGCTGGAAAAGAGGAGAGAAGAAGAAAAAGAGGAATGAGAGAGGTTTTTGGATGTGGGGAAGAGATTTTATGAACCAAATACCTGTGCACCAGCTACAACGTACCTCCAAAACTTGGCAATGGAGCTAGCAAATGTTAAAGTAGGTATTTCTATTTTCTTCTTGGTGAACTTCTGGTTTGTAAATATCAATATTTGTGCAATATTTTGTATGGCTCATCTCAAACATATGCATCATTTTTCTTTATTGATCCTTAGTTTGGAGTTGGTATGTAGTGTTTTTGCTTTGCTTATTTGTGGTTGGTTCTCCTTTACTTGGAAAAAACCCAGTAGGCTTCGTATTGTTCTGATTCATAGAAGCTTGTTGTGCTCAGGGTTGAATGATACATGTGCTTATAGTTTTGTTGCTTGGAATGCACCCTTATGTGCTAGGTTGTCTTTGTGATGTCTATAACCTGTGGAACATAAGCTAACTCAAGGGTACACCCTCTTCTTGTTGTTTAGTTTTTGGTTAGTTTTTTTTTGGGGGTTGTAGCCCATTTTTAGACCTATGTTCTAAGTGTAGCCTTATTTTAAGTATAGACTATGTAAGCCTTTGTTTTATAATTCATGAAGTGATTATTTTAAGCTATAGTTATGAGCACCACCTTTTATTTGGTAATGTTGTGAGTGTATCAAATGTTTCATTGTTGTAGTTGCTTACTTTTTGTAGAGTGTGCCTTGTTATAGCATTGTATTATTTTGGATCGACTTTCAAGCCAGTGTTGTAGATTTTTTGCTATGTAGTGTGCCCTAGAATCATTTACTTCATTATGACTAAAAAGAAATTAATTCTTTTATGGGTATTAAGATGGAATTTTTATTTTGAGTTTGGTTTTTAATTATTAAAGGGGTATATTGCTTTTTAGCTATCACTATTTTTAAAAGAGATATTTGGTTGACCTTTGGTCTTACTTTTAATATTAAACATAGAATAGTAATGAAAATGGCCTATTGCTAAAGGATAGCTTTTGAATTATATATTGTTGTTATGAGGATTGATGAGATATCTCATGGTATATTTATCACTTGATTCTCCTATGGCACCTATATAACAATTATTTTGGTTTATATGAGTTTTAGGAATGAAAGGGATGGATGTGGAATCCAACCTATATAAGGATATTATAGGGTCTCTTTAATTTTATAAGAAGAAATGTATGGTTTTACATTTATTTATTTGAGGTGTGGAACCTTGTATGTTTTAAAATAAATTATGGGGTTTATTTTAAGGATAATATTTTCTTGCTTATGTTAAGTAGAAAATATGTTGTTTGAAAAGAAGGAAGAAAATTGAATGGGTGTTTTAAGTTTCTTTTGGTTGCTGATTGCAATGAACATAAAATGCATTAGGACCGCACTTTCATGATTTAAGAGTTGTTCTAATCCCTTCTAAAAGCTTCTTCTCTCATGAATATTGAGAAAAGCAATGAAGTAGTTATAAAGAAGGACCTCCTATGGTTTGGCGTAAACTATTCTAATTAAATTTGTACTAGTAGTCCTATGAAAGAAGCTAAGGACAAAGACCAAATGAAGGGCTTGTATAATGTATTGATTTTATCATGAATTAGATTTTTTCATGAATGTAAATCTAATTGCAATACATTTTTTTTAGTTATGATGAACAAATATTATATTCAATGATGAATGAATTACTTTGGAGCAAAATAAAATGTTATTTGTTCTTTATCTTATTTTATTCAATATAAAAGGATAAATCTTTTATTTCAATTATTATGCTTATATTACTCATAAATGCATCTAAGGAAATAATATGGTTTGTATAGAGTATGAATATTAATTATTATGAAGGAAAGTATGGTTTCTTTTTAAAGGAAATGAGTTGATTTATATTTCATTCTAGTTATGGGAATAAGTTCAAAAGGGTGATCTTAGTTTTTCCTTATAGATAAACCTAAATTAGATTCAACAATGTAACTCCTACGGATCATGCAATGAATACTCATTGATAATGTAATTTCAAGGAGATTTCAAGGATAGTGAATATTGGAAATGGGAGTATTGGGTGGTGAAACCTGTATCTCCTATCTATCCACAAAGGATTGAATTTCATTTTCATGAAGGATTTTGTGATGGTAACCAAGACAGGAAGGTCAAATGGTTCCATGTGAGGCTATGTAGTTGGAGTAGAGATCACCTTAGATATTTTCATCAGGGATATGGAAGCACTAAGCACTGGAAATATACTGTTTCACTGTGGATGTGTAAACAACTAGGCATAATGGCATTACATGTTAGCTTTTGATGCTATATACTTAAGATAAAAGGATCACAAGATCTAAAATAAAGTTGCAATATGAAATATAAGATAATTACAATATTATAAACATATAAAACTCATAAATAACTTCAATAATAACTCATATAATTACCATTAACAAATGCTCATGAAAATTATATCTCCATTGAATAAAGAACTCAAATACACCATACTTCCATACTCTCATTCTACAAATCCATATCTCACACTCACACTCATAGATACATATATAATGGAATGTGACTCTTCATATGGAGCACTCTTGGCCTTCACTCTTCTAGAGACTCTTCATCTTCCTATTCTATGGACTCATGTGCACATGGACTATTATGCACATTTACATTACCAAAATACTTTGCACACTTATGCATTTATTACATTGCATAAAGTAAATACTCACATTCTAATCTAGGAAACTCTCCTAATATAAATATGTACCCAAGGTGGTACAGTAGCATGTACCAAAAAGTGTAATATATTCCAACACCCCCTGTATTACATTATTTTGTTATTGAAGACTTTAGTCTTCAATATGGATCTTCATCATGTAGGTACTTTTCATCTTGTTCAGGTTCATGTTCTTCTTTGATCTGTAGATGTCCTTGTAGTGCAATATTTTGTTGTCCTCTCATTTTTCTTCATCTAAATCCTGTATTCTCCCATCTACTTCCATAGTAGAATGATTCCTTATTTTTTGTAGTCTATCTCTCAGAAAAGACATTAGTATTATCTTGAACCATTACAAGCTCTTGTGAAAAACCAATAGAATCTAAAGAGTATATTCCATTGTTGATTGATCCAGTAGCCTCTATTTCATTTAGCTTTTTAATAAAAAACTTATTATTCTTATTCACATATTTGAATTCTATTGTTCTCCACTTTCCACTTTCAATTAATTTGGTTACTAAAATGAGATTTGTTGTCAACCTTGGTACATACATGACATCATGCAATATAAAATGTGAGTAAGATGCATTAGGTATTACACATCCATTTCCATGAACTAGATATTTATTTCCATCTGCTAGCTTTAGACCAAAATTATTAGTAACCTCTAAACAATCAAACCAATGTAGGTTTCCTATCATATGATGACTTGCCCCTGAGTCAATATACCAAATATCCTTACCATCTTGAATAATAGAATTATCCTTTTGTGAAATGATTTTACATTGTTGATAAGGAATATGAAGAGTGCTTTGTCTTTTCATCATTATGATGATATGTCCCTCTTGCTAATTTATCCATAATTCTCTTACTTTGTGTAATATACCTTTCAATTCTTTAGACCTTTGTGGTTGACTACCTTATGGCTCCCTAGTTTTGAATATATTGTCTTTCTTGATAAAATATTTTCAACTTCTAAATGAGCAACTACTATTTTCAATTCTTGAAGTTCTCTACTCTTTTCTCCTTAGTTAGACTTGCCAAATAATACTTTTTGACTTAGTATCAATGCAATTTTCAGTTTTCCAAAAACTTATGTTGAATTCCTTTTATCTCCCAAATATCAAAAGATATAATTTCTTTAATTCTAAATTTCTCAATCCTATGTTGGTGTTGAATTCCTTATAACTCCAAATTTAGAAATTTAGAAATTCTATAAAAATATATTTGCAAGTTTTGTATTTCTAAGTTGATGTAGGAAACCTTATTTCTCCAAACTTATCAAATTGCAAATATTTAAATTGTTTTGTAAACTCAAATAATAAAATTACAAAAACTCAAATTAATTCCTTCAATTATTCAAATCAATTTTCAACTCTTCATAAAACTTTCAAATAGCAATAATCAAGTTTCTAAGGTTTAAAATATTACTTCAATATCTTATCTCTCCAATAATCAACTAAATAAAATAATTTCACTTTAACTTTAGAAAATAATAATTTCCTTCAACCTTATAACTCCTATCTTGGGCATATAATTAATTTTAAATAAAACAAATTACCTCCAGTCTTGAGGCACTCCTCTGTTGTACATATGGAGCTCTTATTCCTATCAATTCTCTCTCTCTCTCTCCTCTTTGACTATTCAACTATCATCCCAAGCTTTTCAAGGTGCTCAAATACATTATCTTGGTTGTAGTAGAGGTAGAGGTAGTGGTACTGGTAGTGATAGTGGTTGTGGTAGTGGTGCAAATTTATTTTTGGTCCATGCATTAATAAGTACTCCTAGACATTGCACCTTCCTCCAATGATAATTGTCTTGCTTAATATCAAGTGCCAAATGGTGCCATATGTCTCTCTTTAACTTCAATAGTTGTGTATTCATTTAATAATGTGTTCTAAAATAATTCTTATTCCTTAATGATTTATGACATTCTTCCTTTCATGTTCCAAGTGGCATGAATATTCTTATTGTACTCAATTCAACCTTATGAATGATAATTTCAATACTTTGTGCTCCTTGTAACATTATATTCTTCTTAGGTTGCATTATTCTTCCTCTCTCAACACTTGGTTGCATGTGTAACATATCTTACCTTCCTAGTCAAGAAATACATCATAGTCTTATTTGTAATGAATGTTATGGATGCCAACTATTTGCTCTATTCTTGGTAGTTGCAAAACCTAGATGTTTAATTTCCTCCATTTTCCTTTTCAATATTCAAATGTTGTCTCTTCTATTCCTTACATTTTAGAATTTTCAAGTAGTAATTCTTCTTCTCTAATGATGACTCTTCTCTACTTAGGTGCTTATTTACTCCTACTCCTAGGTTTGGTGGCTCCACCTTTCAATGGTGGCTCTCTAAAATAGTTGCTCCTCAGGTGGCTCTTCTTCCTAGTGGCTCTTATCCTAGGCACTACTTGGATGCTTTCCCCCCTATGCTTTGATATCACCTTGGCTCCTTTCCTATGGTGCTCAGACTTTGTTGTTCAGTGGCTCTTTCTTCAATATAGTGGTGCTTCCACTTGCTTAGTGGCCTTTCATTTCTTGTTTTATGGCTACTATTCCTTTGTTCTTTGACTGTCACTCTTGAACCTACAACTCTTCTCCTTACCTTGGTTGGATGCTACTCGACTTCTCCACTTTGTTTGGATTTCTTTAACACAATTTTTCAATGCTTATGCTCCTCTTTTGGCACTAATTTTCTTGACTTTTGATTCTAAAATTTGTGCAGGTTTTGAAGATGAAACTCAAACTCAACCTCCTTCAAAAACCTATAAACTTTGCACAATATTTGAGTGCTCTTTTGTAGCCTCTTTACTTGCAGGATCTACCTTTAATAATGCTTAAAACAACATTTAAATTATGCTTTTTAAAATGATATATTCTTTCCCTTAATACTCCTTCTTTATGCAATCTCTAACTCCTATTTTTTGTTGTTATATTTTTAGATTCTAAGATGGCAACGTCTCCTTATTTATATTGGAAAGACTCTATTTTCACTTCCTTTTTATAACATTGAAACTTGAATATGTAACTATTAAAAATATATATTTTATGCCTTAAGAAAAAAAAATTATAGCTACCTTTTTGCTTTTCAATGTTGCTACCCTAAAATGGTGAAATTGTAGCTCCTCTTTCTTTTGCTTTGTTTTCCAAATATCTTCTCAAATATTCCTTGAACTTCTCCAAAATGCAGCTCTCTTTTTTTCTTCTAATTATTCCCACAAAATTTTGTTTTTATGGCTTCAAATATCCTCCAAATTTGTTCTCTCAAACTCTGAAACTTGCAGCTATTAGTGTTGCCCAAATGCTACCTTCTTGCTATCCAAAACTCTACAATTTTATAGTCAATTCCTCCTTTGTTTTGCTGTCCAAATCTACCTCAAAATTCTCCAAATTTCTGCCTTATTTTTCTATCAAGTCCTCCTTAAATTTTTTATTCAAGGGCACTTCAAAATCTGCACAAATCTTCTCCAAAGCGTAACTCTATACCTTCTTCAATTCATTGTTCTATGACCCTTCAACTTCCACCTCAAAAATCAGCAACCTCCTTCTTTGTAAATCAATATTCAAAATCTTTGTGGTTGTCCTCAAACCTCTCAAAATTGTGGCCCCTTCAATATTATCTCTCCTTCAATATTCTTGTCAATTCTGACTTCAAATATAATCTCTTCCACCATCTTATTTCTCAAGAATATGAATGTCTTGAGATCTTCAAAAATCTTCTCCAAAATTTGGCAAACATCTTGCCAAATCCTTCTTCCTTTTGGGCTTGTTTTTGGATGGCGAAAATTATCCCAAATTCTTCTTATCAAAAGATTATCCTTGCTTGCAATCTTCTACCTTGAGCTTTCTTCAAAATCTTCTCCAATGGCCACTTCTTCAATAGGGCTTTTGAGTAGATTAGAATTTTTCAAGTTTAATGGAAAGAATGTTGATGGTTGGTTGTTTTGAGTAGATTATTGTTTCAAACTTCATAATGTACCTTGATATTTTTTTGTCACCATGGCATCTTTTAATTATGAATCAGAGGCCCTACAATGGTATCAATGGTTACAGAATAGGACTCTTAACCCTTCTTGGAAAAACATTGGGTCCTAATTACTCACTCATTTTAGCCATAGAGAGTATGAGTACTTTACAAGAGCCTTGAAAAAATTGAAACAAACCTTGACAATTCAATAATTTCATAATTAATTTGAAAATTTGGTTAATAGGATAAAGGGGTTGAATGAAGGATTTTTTTAGTGTTGTTTTATCAATGGTTTGAAAGATGATATCAAGGATGAGGTAAAAGTGTTCAAACCATGGTCTATGATGTAAGGCATAGGATTGACAAGATTAGAAGAAGAAAAATAATTTTACCCAAAGTATATCATCTAAATTTCCATAGGCCAAACCCATATTTCCCTCCAAGTTCACATCAAATACTAGTAATAAGTCTATTGAAGAATATTACATTATTTGGTACATGAAAATATACCCCCATGGTACCTTCATGGTACAAATGTAAATATGTAATAGATTAGGGTTAATTCTATAGTTTATATGAGTGATTTATATTTCTCTTTTATGTAAGTGTCAATGTGCAGGATATGCACAAGTATCATGTAAGAGTGCAATGTGCAAGATATGCACAAGTGTCATGTAAAAGTGTAATTTGTAGGATATGCACAAATGTCATGTAAGTGTGTATTGAGAGAATGTGCACAAGTGTTATGTATGTTATGTGAGCATGTGCATAAATTTCTTGTATTATGAGTGCATGTAGGAGAGCAATATTCATGTAGAAGTGTGCAAGTGCCATAAAGTAAAGTCAGCATGTAAGAAGAAAGTGAAGAGTCTAGTATACAAGTGGCAAGATGATAAGCCAAAGGTCATAGCATTCGTCATATGGAGAGCAATAGTCAAGTATATGAAGAATCAAATTAATATGTCTATATTAGGGAGATAAAGCTCCATACAATGTAACACAAGAAAAAGAGGAAAAATGATTTTTAGAGATTACCTCATAGCAAGCATTGATAATAAAGCTTGTATACATATTTTGAGCAATTTTATTGTAAGTATTCTTCATGCATGTACATGAATGATTTTGGCCATTTACATTCATATTTGATATTATAAGTGAATGTTATTTTATCATTATATTGGCCTATATATATATATATATATATATATATATAATTGCTCATATATTATTCTACTCTTGATATTGATATTTTAAATTATAATATTGTTGGTCATTTTACATTGGGACCTATGATATTTTGAGATAGTTAACCTTAAAATTCAACAATAGTATCAAAGCTACCACTTAAATTTATCCATTTTTTATGGAGTAATATTTTGGAGTTTGTCCACTTTGAATGCAATGAATACTTGGACTCTATTTTAAATTTTTAATTTAGTAGATATTTAGGGGACAAGGATAAGTTGCCTTGATTTGGACGCCAAGGTCTTTCTACATGGTTCAAATAAAACCAATAAAGACCAGGACTACACTTATTTTATTAATAGCCAACTCAGAATAAAGTTGGAAGTTTAGGGAAATTCAAATTCACCCGAATAAAATTCTAGATTCTCTAGAGAAAATAGGAGAATCATTATTGAATATTAAGAGAGCCAAATCAAAAGAAAGTTGGACATGAGAGGACATTCATAGTCACCCTGATAAATTTTTTGGATTATCTAGAAATGAGAATCATATTTTTCTTAGGTGCAACCTAAAACATCATAGTTATAATATAGAAGATTTAGGAGCTTCATAACTTCCCGATATAGAGAAGCATCATAACTTCTATAATATAGTGGAGCACCAAATCTTCTAGGGATAGAGAAGCATTCTAGCTTCCTGAGTACATATATTGAGCAATAATATACAAAGAATAAATAAGAGTACTAAGAAGTATAGAGAAGAAAACTCTAGAGATAAGGACAGACAGAGGTATAGAGAAGTTCTGGTTATTTAGAAAACCAAAAGCATAAGGTTGATTGTAGCAATTTTAGTCTTGTCCTTGACTTAGTTTTTAAGATATTTTTGAAAGAAATTTTATTCTATGGTAGAGAATAGTGCTACCAAAGTATATCTAGAGTCTCATAGAAGACAACAAGCAATAAATATTAAGACATATTGTGTGTCGATTTAGTGGAGCCATCATCCACTATAGAAGAAGTGACAAACACCTAAGTGTCCAACATAGAAGAAGAGGCAAACATTCAAGCAACCAATATATTTGAAAGGCCAAGTGGCCAATATAGTAGAGGAGCTAGTAGTCTAAGAAACCATCACTAGGGAGATAAATTATAGCAGTCTAAGAAACCATAAATGGGAAAATAAAGTACAATAGTCTAAGTGGCTATCCCTAAGACGATAAAGTGACAAACACTCTTAGAGAAGACCAATTCTCTCATATCAGCTCTATCTAGATAATACCAATGCTCTTAGATGAATTTTATCTAGAGAAGACCACACTCTTATATAAAAGTGTTGTCCAGAGAAGATCAATACTCTAATAGCGATAAGCACTGTCTAGATAGTATCAATGCTCTAAGAAAATAGTATAATTCCATAGAAAGAGTGCATCTGATAACAAAGAAAGAGCACATACACTAATAAATAAAGAGTGCATCAACTAATAGAGAAAGAGTGTCATCCACTATTAGATATTGAGCCTTCAAGCAACAAAGACTAGAGAGCTTCCCCAAAGTGCTATTCAGTAACAGAATTCAAGCGTGCCATCTAGTAAAGGATATTATGAGTGCACTAAGTGTACTATCCAAAGAAGGACAATGTGAATGCACTATGTGCATCATCTAGTAAAGGACATCGTGAATGCACTAAGTGTACTATTCAAAGAATGATGTCATGAATGCACTAAGTGTGTCATCTAGGGAAGAATATTGATAATTCACTAAGCGTTCTATTTAGTGAAGGAGATCAAAGAAAAACTTTGAGCATCCTATTCAACAAGTGTAACCCTAGGATGTCATACCGCTAAAGAGCATCAGGCTAGATGCCAAGAAAGAAGGAAACTTAAGCATCATATTTAGGAAATTTAAATGCCTGAGTGAGTGTAGTATTGTAGTCAAAATTTTAGCATATATGATGGATTAAACTAAGGTAACATCATACTTTAGTAATCAAAAGTATTTTTTAGTGGGAAAGGTATGTTAAAATTACCTTCTATACCTTTATTGCTTGGAGGGAAAGCAAGTATTTGAATTTAAATTTATTAAGGTTTTTCAAGTAGGGATTTATAAGGTTTTCTACCTTAAGATATTTTTTGAAGTTTATTTTTCAAAATTTTATAATTTTTAAAACATTTAAAGTTATTTAAGGTTTGGAGTTAAAAAACTTTCTACTAGGATTTAAGTATTTTTTATCTGAAGATTAGAAAAATTTAATTATTTAATTTTTTTTGAGTTCTTAAAAGGATTTGAAAGTAGTGTATTTAAAAGGTTTGAATATTTAGGGAAGCTCTTCTTTCTATCATTTCTTTGGATGGCTCCAGTTCTGAAGGTACCTAGTTTCTTCTTGTTTTTTTTTTTTTTTGCTTCTCTTTGGTTCATTCATTTTTTTTTAGTTCCCTAGCTCATTATTTTCTTTATTTTGTTTCCTCTGTTGATTCTTGCCTTATGAGTCTTCTGGTCTAGATAGGTCATTGTTATGTTCAATTGTTTTTATTTTCTTTTTTGTTTTTGTTTTTGTTTAGTTTTTTAAGGTGGCTGGGTTCTTTTATTTTGTTTTGTTTTTGTGTTCTTTGTGTTGTTTTTTGTTGTTCATGTGTTTTTGTTGTTTTGTGTTTTTTTTTATGTTTTTTGTTATTGTTCTTGTGTTTTTTCATTCTTGTTCTTGGGTTTCTCTTTGTTTGTGTTAATTTGTGTTTTTATGTGTGAGTGTTTTCTATGTTTTTTGTTTTTGTTTATTATCTATTTTTTTTTAAGCGAAAAACCCTTTGCGGGGGCCACCTTGGTCTAAGAGACCATGAACAGGGGGTTCTACACCGTCAAAGTCACTCGGGAGTCGCACCCAACCCTACCCGCACCAACATTATCAATTGGATTTTGGATACCCAATTCAACTTTTTGGTAGGGTGGAGATTTGAACCTGGGACCTCCCTTGGAGGATTGCCCTCTCCTCTCCAACTCATCTACAACACCTGGGTAAACCTTTTATGCTGCTGAAAGCACCAGGAAAGGGACAAGCATTCAGTCCGACGAGGCCCGATATTTTAACCTTGGACCTTCGCCCCCCTTATGGGGTTTGGATGAACCAATTGGTCTACACCTCAAAAATTTTGTTTATTGTCTATTGTTGGTTGTTTTTTATTTTTATTTTTATTTTATTTTATTTTAATTTTTTAGGTTTTGGTTGTGTTTATTTTTCATGTTTTTTTTTGGGTTATGTCTTTGTAGTGTTCTATTATTTTTGTCTTGCTTGTGTTTTGTTATGTGGTTCTTGTGTTTTCTATGTGGTTTGTGTTGTGGTTTCTTTTATCTTATTGTGCATGTTTGGTTGTGCTTTTGTTTTTGACACACTCAAGGAGCATGTTTTTTATTTTATTTTATTATTTTTGTTGTTATTTACTTATTTTTAAATTGGTTTTGTGTGTTTTTTTGCTCCTTGAGTATGTCAAAGGTGGTAGGCCAGGTCCGAGTCCTGGGTGTTTTTGGTAGAATGGATACCCCTGCATCCTTGGGTCTTACCCGAAAATGGCATCCCTTTTGGGATGTTTTCCACAAATTTAAAAAAAAAAAGTTTGAAGATTTAAATTTAATTGGTGTTGTTTGAAGGTTTTTAAATTTGAAGTCATTTGAAGATTTTTGAAGTTTTAAAATTTTGTAAAAAATTGAAATTTTGAAATTTAAAATTTTGTAAATTTAATTTATTAGGTATTTAAAAGGAATTCTACTTCGAAAGGTTTAGAAATTTAAAAATTTCATATTTGATTATGTTTTTAACTTGGGAGATATAAGGATTTCTACTTCAAATTACAAACTTTGATTATTATGGAAGAAACTATGAAATACATAATCAGGAAGAAAAGAATTTGAAGACAAGGTCATAATCAATACAAGGTCACATAAATATTGAATATGAAGACAAATATTGAAGACTAAAGTCTTTAATAACCAAATAATGTAATATAGGGGGTGTTGAAGAATATTACATTATTTGGTACATGCAAATGTACCCCCATGGTACCTTCATGGTACAAATGTAAATATGTAATAGATTAGGGTTGAGTCCATAGTTTAGATGAGTGATTTATATTTCCTTTTTAGTGTATGATATACACAATGTCATGTAAGAGTGTAATGTGCAGGATATGCACAAGTGTCATGTAAGAGGGTAATGTGTAGGATATGCACAAGTGTCATGTAAGTGTGTATTGAGAGAATGTGCACAAGTTTCATGTATATAAGTGTGCAAATATGTAATATGAGGATGTGCACAAGTATCTTGTATTAGGAGTGCATGTAGGAGAGTAAGAGTTATGTAGAAGTGTGCAAGTGTCATAGAGTCAAGTATGCATGTAAGAAGAAAGTGAAGAGTCTAGTATACAAGTGGAAAGATGATAAGCCAAAGGACATATGATTTCTCATATGGAGAGCAATATTCAAGTATGTGAAGAATCACATTACTTTATCTATATTATGGAGATAAATATCCATACAATGTAACATGAGAAAAAGAGGAAAAATGGTTTGTAGTGATCACCTCATAGCAAGCATTGATAATAAAACTTGTATACATATTTTGAGCACTTTTCATATTTTAAGTATCCATCATGCATGTACATGAATGAGTTTGTCCATTTACAATCATATTTTATATTATAAGTGAATGTTATTTTTATCATTATATTGGCTTGGATATATTTAATTTCTCATATATTATTCTACTCTTGATATCTATATTTTGACCTATAATATTGTTGGCTCATTTACATAGGGACCTATAATATTTTGAAATAGTTAAGCTTAAATACAATAAATTTTACCCCAATCAAGTGACTGACTATGGAGGAAATGGATGCCTGTCGAGCACAGCTTATGTTACAATTGTGACAAGAAATATTTTCCAGGGAACAAATGCATCCAAAAGAAGTTTTTTTTTTTGGATGTGGATGAATCAATAGGAAATAAAATACATAATGAAGTAGTAGATCTACAAGAGAAACAACCTCATAATGGGGGTAAAACATAGGAAGAGCCCCATCCAAAGATCTATATCCATGCACTTGTAGGAATCTTAATCCCTTAGATGATGAAGGTAGTAGGATTATTCAAAGGCTAACGTCTTACAATTCTCATTGATTCAGATAGTATGTATAATTTTATTGATCCTCGAGTAGCCAAGAAAGCAAATTATTACATACATACTTTCAAGTCCTTTTATGTTATGGTGGAAAATGAAGGAACATTATCCTGTAAGGGTAAATTTCATAATGTTAAGTTGAAGATAAGGGAATATGAACTCAAAACTAATATTTTTTATCTTCAACTAGGAGGATGTGATGTTTTTCTAGGAGCATAGTGACTAGGCACCATGGGAATAATAGACTGGAACTTTGTTGAATTATGGATGTAATTCTCATAGAATGGTAAGGACTACACTCTTCATGGTTCACCAGTAGAATCTCCATAGATTATCAGTTCAATCCATATGGAGAAGTTAAAAAAAAATCTCATGTGGTTTAGTAACTCAATTATTTGCAATTCAACTACCAAATTCAGAAGAAGACAAGCCCCAAGATGATTTGCAACTTATTTTGACCAAGAATGATGTAGCTTTTATGGAATCAATAGAATTATGGCCTCACCATTCCCATGATCATTCAATACAATTGGTAACATGTATCTTTCCACGTAACATTAGACCTTAATAGTACCCTTATGCACTTGAGTTAAAAATTGAGAAGTTGTTACAAGAATTGTGAAAAGCAGGGGTCATTTGGCCTAGTTACAATCCTTATTCTTCTCTAGTGTTGTTGGTTAGAAAGAAAGATGTATCATGGTAGTTGTGTATATATTTTTGTGAACTTGAGCTCACCATTAATGATAAATTTCCTATCCTAGTGGTTGATGAATTGTTGGATGAGCTACATGGTGTGAATTTTTTATCCAAATTGGATCTCTACTCAGGCTATCATCAAATAAGGTAAAAGTAGGAAGATATCCCCAAAATAACATTTCAAACTCATAAGGTCCATTATGAATTTTTGGTCATGCCATTTGGCCTAACTAATGGACCATCCACATTTTATATCCTCATGAATAATGTCTTTCACCCATTCCTTCACAAATTTATTCTAGTTTTTTTTTATGATATTTTGATTTATAGTCACTCTTGGGAGGAGAACCTCATACATTTGGATCAAACTCTACAACTTTTGTCTAAGAATAAACTTTAATCCAAGAGGTCTAAGTGTTATTTTGGGTTGATATAATTGTATTATTTGGGTCACATTATCACCAAATATGGAGTTAAATTTGGTTCTAAAAATATTCAGGTTGTTCAAGATTGACCAAAGCCTCACACCCTCAAGGGAATTTAAGGATTTTTGGGACTCATTAGGTATTATCATAAATGTATACTAAACTATGGGATATAGTAGCTCCTTTAACAACCATGTTGAAAAAAATATTTTATTTGGTCAGAACTAGTGGAGAAGCCTTTCAATGAACCAAAACAAGCTATGACAACCACCCCAGTGTTAGCAATGCCTATTTTTTATAAATATTTTGTAATTGAAAACAGTGCTTCAAGCAATGTAATTAGGGCCATATTGATACAAGAAGGAATACCATTAGCCTTCACCAGTAAAGCACTTTTAGGTTAAAATTTGGGAAAATATACTTATGCAAAGAAGATGCTAGTCATTTTATATGGTATTAATCATTGGAGGCCATATCTCATTGGGTATCATTTTTTAATAAAAACCGACCACCAAAGTCTCAAGTGCTTCTTGGAAAAATGGATAGCCACACCTAAAAAACAAAAGTGGGTTTCTAAATTGATAAGTTATTATTATGAAATCACATAAAAAGAAAATATGAATACCATGGTTAATGCACTATCCCGATATTATAAGGATTAGAGTATGTTAAATGCTATCTCTACACCAATCCCTCAGTGGATTAATTATCTTAAAGAAGAAATGGAAAAGGATTCAGGATTGTAAATTTTAATCACTAACCTTCAAATAGAGCCTAACTATACCTAGGATACACTTGGGATGGATGAGATTTGAGATATCATGACTGACTTGTTATTCCTTGAACCTCATAAATATGGGAATGCATCCTGAAGGAAATGCATACCTCACCAACAATGGGATATTTTGGGTTTCTCAAAACTTATGAAAGGACCAATTGTACCTTCTTATAAAAGGTAATTAATAAGGGTATTCAAAATTCTATGGCTAAATGTGACATGTGCTAAACAATGAAAGGAGAAACTATGTGTTCCCTTGGAACCCTTTAGCTCTTACCCATTCCAGAACAAGTATGGGTAAATATTTCTATGGTTTTTATAGAAGGGTTATCCAAGTCCAAAGAAATTTCAATTTTTCTTGTAGTAGTGGACCATATCACAAAGTATATTCATTTTTATTCCATATCCCAACCTACATAGCCTCTATAGTAACCCAATGTTTTTTAGACTCCATATTTTACCTTCATAGAATACCCATATCTATTATAGATTCCCTACCTTTAATAGTAATTTTTGGAAAGAATTTTTTAAGTTACAGGGAACTCAACTCAAATGATTTTAGCCTATCATCCTCGTATTTGTGGCCAAACAAAAATAGTTAACAAATTCTTGGAAACCTACCTTTGTTTCTTTGCAGATAAACATCCTCCACAATGGATGAAGTGGATTTTTTGGCTGAATGGTGGTATAATAATTCATATAACACCACAAAAAAATGTTACACCATTTAAATAAATATACATTCATCCTCCATCCACACGTTCCTCCTACATTCCAGGAAGTTCCAAGGTTCACATTGTAGACACCACTCTCAACCACGATGTCATCATACTTCAACAACTTAAGATGAATCTTGAATTGGCCCATAATAGTATGCATCAACAAGATGATCAACACAATTCTAAATATAAATTTAAAGTTCAGGATATGGTTTTTATTTACCTACAATCCTACAAACAATCATCACTCCAATTTTATGAATATAAAAAACTAGTTGCCAAATACTATGGACCCTACCAGGTATTAAAGTGAATTGGTTTAATAGACAAGAAATTGACCCTTATAGCTACATCCAAGCTTCATCTAATCTTCCATGTTGTTCTCTCAAGAATGTTATTAGAATTAAGGTACAATTTCAATCTACTTTACCAAAGCTATATGAATAAGGTTCCATCATGCTCAAGCCTAAAAAAATTTTGGACCAAAGATCATCCACCCTTTGCAACCATGTCATCATCAAAGTTTTTGTTCAATTGCATGGACAACAACTAGATAATGCTATGTGGGAGTATCTCCAGTAGCTATAGTAGAAATTTCCTCATATCTTGCTTTTATGACAAAGCTTTTGAAGGGGAAGGGCATATTAGGACCGCATCCTAATATTATTATGTAATGATCCCCTTTCCAATGTAAAGACTATTATAATGATATTTTGTAATATTTTTTAAAGGTATGTGGCACTTGAGGTGCCTAGACAAATGGGGTCATTTCATGTAAGATTTATAAATAATGTAATTGTTTGTTGGTGGAAGATTCTAGCTCAGATGGAACTTTTCATGTAATCAAACTCTTGAGTATTAGGTTAGGGTTGCATGAAATGTATCTCTATAATACAAGGGGACATAAATGAATGTATCTTTTTGCATATTGAATCAAGTATTAAAGGAGGTTGTCCCTTTGAAGAGGCCCATAATTTTGTATTGTGATTTATGAGATTAATATATATATATATATATATATATATATTTCATATTACAATGTTTTGTTCTTTCATGAATTACTACTTTTATTTTAATATTTATGTGGTTGTTCTTATTTTAATTAGAAAATTCTTAACAGATAAATAGTAAATTAAATTTTAAAAACAAGAATATTAAGATGTGCTTGACTTTACCACTTTTCTCTTCATATTTATTTTTATTTAATATAAAAATCACTAATGTTAATTTTTTTAATCAAATGAAATGATTTCAAGTGATTAAAATAGTGGATTATAACTTGAACATTAGGTTCAAATTACAAAATCATTATGGCCAATTCCTTATTTCTAAAGTTTTTTAGTAGCATGGTTGAAAGTAATATCAATAAGTGGATAGAAGAAAAAGTAAAGAAGGCAAAATAACAAGCAAGTTATAAACCAAAACACTCCAAAAAGTTTTTAGAAATAGGTTATATTCCATCATTTGGGTTATGTAAATGTATCTTCAAAGGTACATACTTAGGACATTAGATTACTTTAGGGGGAAGTTATCTAGTTACTTCATGCAATGTAATAAATGCACAAGTGTCCATGTGCAAGTTGTAAATGTGCAAGGTGTCACTTGTACAACTAGATAGAGTGTTGGCCAAGTATCCTATTTTGCCTATATAAGGAAGGCCTCATTGTTAGTATAGATAAGCAAGGGGAGTGTCGGTGACACAGTAGCTTAGGGATCTTAGTAGGTAGTTTAGTTCTATGTGGATCACCATCCATTGGTGATGGATGCAATGTAGTCCAGTAGCTATATTGATGGAGTGCTCATTTCCTCCATAGCTACATTGTATTCATTTATATATCATTTATGTTTATTGCATATCTCAGTCATCTTGCAAATTTACTTTCTTTAATATTATTCTACATCTCATGATTATTATCTCCTTTGGATATTGTATCAAAAGCTAACAGTGGTATCAGAGCTATGGTAGATCTAGTCTGTGCAGGTCTATAGGAAAATCACCATCATTATTGAGCCTGAGTGTTTTGTCAACCTGACGCACCATTGGACCAGTCACTATCAAAATTTCTCAGAAGAATCTAGGTGATAGAATCAGGGAGAGTCACAAGTGAGGACTGAAGGATATCTCAGTCCCAAAAAATACTGAGATTGCATTTGACTTGAGTCTTTCCACAGAGTTATAGGAAAACTCGTGAAGACCAAGACTCAACACTCAATCCACTAGATTGATAGAGCATCTAGTGAAGATCCAGGATATCTAGAATTTGCTAACTATTTTCTAAAGTTTATTTTGTTGCAGATAACTAATTCTCAGAGGATTGGTACTCCTCCTATGATAGAAATCTAGGAGACTCCAACTTCATTGCCCGAAGGTCGATGTGCCCTCATAGTGTAGAGATTAGTTTCTTGTGCAGGAGAAGAACACTATGGAAGAAGACTTCTAAAGAAAAGGTGTGGTGAAGCTAGGAGACTGAAGATCTCCATTGCATATTGAAAAGGCCATAGTAGCCTTGAAGAATAGGCCATAGAAGCCTGATACAAAAAGGCCATAGTAGCCTTGAAGAAAATATCATAGAAGCCTTGAAGTAGAAGCCATATAAGTCTTGATATTGAAAAGGCCATAGAAGCCTTGATATTGAAAAGGCCATAGAAGCCTTGATATTGAAAAAGGCCACAAGAGCCTTAATACTAAAAAAGGCCATAGAAGCCTTGATCCTGAAAAGGAATTCGAAAGGAATATCTAATTCAGAAGTAGATTAAGATTTTAGTATTAACATATTTGTTGCAGGGAAAGAAGATTTAATGAGTTGGGAAACTTCCTACAAAATAGTTAGGAAAGGTATCTTCTTTAGAATCAATTCAGCACCTGAAGCAAAGGAGATCATGAGAAGATCTCATTGAAGGACTTCCAGACTTGGAAGAAGGACTAGGAGAGTCCTGCTCGAATCTAGAAGTAGCAGAATCAAAGATCCAAGAGTAGATCACATCACCAACACTTCCAGGAGTAGAAGGTTGAAGAGGTCTCAAGTGAAGACCATCAGAAGCTGCAAGATCAAAGACCTTAGAAAGGTCTCATCGAGCATCCAAAAAAAGGCTAGGAAAGCCTTACTGAAGAAATCATCAAAGGAGATCTCACTGGAGAAATCCACTACCAAGGAGAAGCCCTTGATAGTGAAGAACTTGGGACAATTATCACCATCTGACAACAAGCCCAAGAGAAGGAGAATTTGGCAAGGAGTGCCAAATTGTAGAAGAAGAATCCAGTGAAAGACCTCAAGATATTTAGAATCTTGAGAGGAAGATCCTGCTTGAAGTCAGAATTCGACAAGAAGACTTGAAGATAGAAGAAGCTCATCAAATCTAGGAGATTTGAAGATTACCTCTCACAGCAAGAAGGCACCACTTCAGAGATAGAGACTTCTCCAAATCTACAATGGAAGGAGAATATTACAAGAGGAGAACAAGCCACCAAATCCTAGGCTCGTAAAAGAAAGTTTGAGACCATCATTTGGTGAAGAAGGGGTTGTTCAAGAATAGTCTACAAAGAGCTGCAAAACCCTACTCGAAGTAGCAACTTGGTGATCTTAGGCACCAAGATCTACATCCTCTATAGAAGCGGAAGAAGGAGCTATAGAATATTAAAAAAGGTATGCAACTACTGGTGCTAACTAAGTCATTAATTAAGATTCATTTGAGCACCTTATCTGGATTAAAGTTGCATAAAGAAAAGTAGATTACAGTCTTCAAAAGTGCAAATAGAAAGAGGTTCATTTTAAGGTTCATTTGCACATTAATTAGGAGTTGATTAGATTTTAGAATTATATCTATCAACTACCTATCATCTACTTAGAAAATAGAAAAGAAGACTAAGTCCTACAATATTAGTTGTAGTGAATTTGTAGAATAACTTCTAAAGATTCATTTTAGGTTATTCTTGAATAGTTGTAGTAGATTAATTAAAGTGCATTATCTTGAGAGTTAAATTGGAGTGATAAGGTGAAATTCTTAGTGCATTAAAAAAAGGGGTCTATTAGATTTATTATGCACTAGTATACTACTCTCAAAAGAAAATTAGCTTTTGTGTTCTTGAAGGGCACAAAATCTGATTTGTATCAAGTGTCTAAAGACACTATTGAAGCACTAAAATCTGCAACTTGTAGTGGCCAATAGAAGCCACCCAAAAAAGGTTAGAATCCTCCAAAACTTGGAGAAGAACCTAAAATAGAAATAGAAGCTTCATTGAGACTTGGTGAGTCTCAGATCCAAAGCATTACAAGAGTGAATGCATGAAAAGAAAATGCAGAAAATTGCATAAACTAAAAGCTTCTATCTACTGTTGTCTAAAGCTTGGATTTAATATAAAAGTGTCCAAGAAAAAAGGGAAGGTGTCTACTCATAAAAGACAACCTCAAAACCCTTGTATTGTAGGAAGAGAAATCTGCCATAAAACCAGAAATTTATATCTGAAATAAGAGTGCAAAAGAAGGAGGCTAATGTACAATCTATAGTACATTTTATTGCACCATTTTAAATCTGGTTTTTTACAGTCCAAGAGCATATTTGGACGTGTCTTCAAAAGGCACAATATCAATAGGAAAAGCAGCCAACGTAAGCACTCTTCTTCCCAAGCAATAGCAGCCACTCGAAGGGCGCACCTTGGATGGATGAACCTGCAAAACAA
The DNA here is from genome assembly GCA_028583015.1 of Wollemia nobilis. Lineage (NCBI taxonomy): Eukaryota > Viridiplantae > Streptophyta > Pinopsida > Araucariales > Araucariaceae > Wollemia > Wollemia nobilis. Next base: position 4,002,959 of record JAQPPZ010016858.1, on the reverse strand, counting down.
ATCCCACAAGAGGCCATCATCAAAGCTACGTAAAGGAGTGCACATTCACTAATGGACAACAATGAATGATGGACAACAATGTGATATGGACAACAACATGAGATGGATAACAATGTGAGATGAACAACAAAGTGGAATGAACAACATCTACACTACGGAAAAAAAAAGGGTATCTACTCCTACCAACGTAAGGCGAACAACAATATGGACAACATCTAAAAGGTATCTATCTCTATCAAGGAGAAATGAACAACATCTACTCTACAAGGATGTACAAGTTTCAATACGTTGGAAGCATTAAAGGAAAAGGAGCAACTATCTTGGTGAAGATCATCCACCAAATGAAGCATCAAATTTGCTACTCAAGCTCCATAGCACCTCATCAATCCACCTACAGAAAACAAGGTTGCTTGCTACTCAAGAAACATAGCAAAGCAAAGGAATGGCAAACTAAAAGACCTAAGGAGTTATAATCTCCTTGGAAGGTATTATGGTCTACATGCAGAGAGAGTGAATGCCACTTGGCATCTATCTTCCAAGAGCAAGTGTTACAAGAACGTTACCTCTCAAACACCCAAGCATTCGAACTTCATTCTAATTCTCAAGTGTTACTAAGAAGATTTGACTCTCAACATGTTACTAGAAGCTTCGACTCTCAAGCATTACTAGAAGCTTCGACTCTCAAGCATTACTAGAAGCTTCAACTCTCAAGTGCTACTAGAAGCTATGACTCTCAATGGATGAGCATAGTGGTGACACTTGTTATCCACAAGTCCCACATGAAGGAGCAAGCGTTACAAAGTGACCAACAATAAGGAGTTATGTAGAAGGGCACCCATACGTAATGGACATGACATGTGTCACCAAGCTGAGTTTGCTCCTCCAATAAAAGTGCTCAAAGTTTGAATATTACAACAAGTAGAGAGTGAGTGAAAATGTAGTCAAAGCTAGTCAACACAACATGGAAGGAAGGAAGAAGGAGCATTTAAGACTCCAAGGTTTTTCAAAGGTCAAATCTTCCATATTCAGCAGCGTATACGTTCTAGCATTAAAGACGTCTACCTCCATTGATTCTAGTGCCCAAGGGAACCATATCATCACTATTATATTCAGTCAAAGGGAGCACCGAAGAGTGGGGAGTCTAACATCAAAAAGGTAAGGGTGAAATCCCATCTTATTATTGCTTTCAACTTTGGAGATATAAGGGTTATAAACTAAGGTATAAAATTTAGTTTAGTGAAAGCAAAGCTATAGGGGATAACTTACCAAATTAAAATAATATTTGCATCTCAACCTAGGAGAAATAAGGAATTCAACTTGGATTAATTTCTTTGATATTTTGCAAATATTATTAATTTTCTAATTTTCCAAACTTTGGAGTGATAAGGGTTACAACATCAAACTAGGTCTTTGGAAATTAGAAATTGAAACCTAAGGGTCATAAAAGAGGTTATTAAATATTTATTGTTAAATTTGGAAATTATATTTTTTTCTTGTCTTTAAATTTCTCAAAAAGGACAAAAGGATTCCAACATTAAAACCTCTTGAAAATTGGAAAAGTGCTTAGTTCAATTAGGAGAAATAAGGTGTTAGATAAATTGATTTTTGACTGTACAAAATCAATCATAAAATTGAACTTTATCTTTACAAAAAGCACTATATCATACTCCAAAAACATTAAGGAGTTATTTGGCATTTTACAAAACTTGATCAAAGGTAATCAAGTTGGGAAGATATAAGCTTTCTTCAAAACCTAAAATTAGGTGTTCATACTCTCATTACTAGGGAGACATAAGGAAGCCTACAAATCTAAAGGTTTCATCAAATCAAGCTTATATACTTCAATCAGGGTTTGCATATCCTAATATAAAAGAGCTATAAGGTAGACTTCAAAGGTTCTACCAAATTTCAACAACAAGAATCTCTATCTTCAGAAATCTACCATGGATGAAATTTTGAGAGAAGCTTTCAATAATGAAGAACTATTCCATGAAGTAGAATTCTATTCTCAAAACTTAATAGATACTCTAAAAGGATATGAATATCTACCCTCAAGCGATAAAGAGAAATTCTCCTTATTTCTTAAAGAAGCCAAATAAATTAGCTTTACAACATTGATTAACTACCTTCATGAAATTCTCTTCACAACATGGTGGAACTAAAAATATTGGTTATATTTGCACCTGAAGAATGTCTAATGATCTATCTATCATTAATTGTATTTGTACTTACTCAACATAAGAAACAAGAGGGAAAATAACAATACTATTGTGATGATAGACTAACTTGTCATGAAGCAGAGATCACACCAGCATCACAATAGAATCACAAGAAGAGAAGAAGGAGAAAAATAAAGAAGAAACATACTAAAGGAGGCCAAGATATGAAGACACAAATTACTTGCTGAACCTAAATACAAAATACGTAGAAGGAGAGTACAAAGCTCAAGAAGAAGATGAAGATCCATATTGAAGACTAAAAGTCTCCAATACCCAAATAATGTAATACAAGGGGGTGTTAGAAATAGGTTATATTCCATCATTTGGGTTATGTAAATGTATCTTCAAAGGTACATACTTAGGACATTATTAATTTATTTAGGGGAAGAATTATCTAGTTACTTCATGCAATGTAATAAATGCACAAGTGTCCATGTGCAAGTTGTAAATGTGCAAGGTGTCACTTGTACAACTAGATAGAGTGTTGGTCAAGTATCCTATTTTTCCTATATAAGGAAGGCCTCATTGTTAGTATAGATAAGCAAGGGGAGTGTCGGTGACACAGTAGCTTAGGGATCTTAGTAGGTAGTTCAGTTCTATGTGGATCACCATCCATTGGTGATGGATGCAATGTAGTCCAATAGCTATATTGATGGAGTGCTCATTTCCTCCATAGCTACATTGTATTCATTTATATATCTGTAGACACCTAAAATGCATCATGTCGATGGTGACTACTCATATGGACATGCTACAAGACCATATGGAAGATCTTGGATAGACTCCAAGATAGAGCAGTGGTTCTAACCACTCAATTTGGGCTCCTTGGCCTAATCAGTCTGAACCATAGCCCAGACCTATGGTCTATAGTCTGAACCATGGCTAAGACCTACAGTTTATAGTCTGGACCGTAGCTGTAACCTGTGGTCTTAACTAAAGTTCAGTTGGCCTTCATCCGAGCCAAATCGGTTTGAACGACCATTTGTTCTAGAAGAAGGTGGTTAGAGGATGGAAGCTTCCAATCCAACTATCCTAACCACCCCTTCTTGATCTTGGCTTCTCCATGAAGCCACCCCTAGCCCTTGGGACATCCTATAAGTACCCCTCGAGAAATTAGGGCAAACTATCAATGAAGAATTGGAGTTTAGAGCAGTGAAGCCCTATCAAATTATGGACTCACTTGAGTGCATAGAGAGAGCTTTGTTGCCATCCCCATTGTCAATTTGTCAAGCATCATGACGAATTAGGCCATGGATGCCCTAAGGACCTAGGAGAGCCAAGAAATGCTAATTCGGGCAAATGGAGGCCCTATTCAATGATTCAACCACCAAACCTGTCAGAGGACACCGAAGGCGACCCTTGAACATCAATTGGACAAGGAGGTCAAGCCCACAACCCTTGAATTTGGAGGGCAAATCACTTGGTTGCTCACCATGGCTTTCAGCCATGGTTTATAGTGCAGACCCCTTATCAGAGCTACGGTTTGCAATAGAGGTGACTTTTCCTTACTGTTTCTTTTCTAGTAGATTTAATTAGGATAGATTAATCATTTTACTACTTTATTTGGTAGATTAAAGACTTTGAATGACCAGGTTAAATATTTTATTAGTTTATTTCCATCTTGGCAAGTAGGACCTAATTAGATTCTTTTTATGCTTTAATGCTTCATTTTATATAATGGATTTCATAGATTGATAGTTGTATTTCTTGTTCATATATTTCCATCAATCTTGATAGGATTTGCACATGTTTAGCATAGTTTATGCACTTTCTTGATTTTATGTCATTATGCTATTCTCATGCTATTTGTCTTTAAAGGGCCTCATCATGAGAGGCTTCCTATGCTTTTGACATTCTTGTGTTGTTTCTTGATCGTAGGAGACAGGTTTTAAAGGAGCTACAACCATCCATTTCCTTCCTCAATGTGAAGAAGAGGGTCTACTCCACCCTAGAGCAGTTCGTGTCACCCTGAAGGGCACTTTGAAATCACACCTACCCTTGAGAGGGAAATAAAATACATCCTATTGTAACAATTGTATCAAGATGATTATCCCTAAGAGGGATGTACTTGTAATTTGAGTTTGGCATCGAAATATAATGGAATAAAGCATCTTTTATTGATCATTTCATTGTCAATTTCTTGTTCTTGTATGCATTTTGTATTGTTTTTGTCAATTCTTGCAATAGGATACATTAGGTGTGAGCCTTTTTGGTGGTTACAGAAGGCGATCATGGTGGCACCCTACAAAAATAGACATCTGACTGTGTTTCTTGTGTTTTTGGAATTGTAGGTATAGACCACAACTATCAGCTATGGGCCAACAATTGAACCATAGGTACAACATGTGGTTTACAGTCTGAACCATAGATCAGACCTACGGTTTACATCTGATAGAGTAGACAGTAGAAAATAGAGTGCAGATCGGATGAGGACCTGAGGTAGGCCCCATTTTCACCCTCTGTGTTTTTTATTTCTGTCTATGTTTTCCAGAGAACAGAAATTGAAACGTAAATTTACTAAGGCTAAAATGAACTAAAAATGGATTAGGTCCTTAGGTTTCTCTTTCTTAGTTTTTGATAGGCGCTGCTAGGAACAATGGATCTCTGATTGCAGTCCACCCTAGAATACAACGTGCTATATTAAAACTTGTGTGTTTGGTGTGCATGTGTGAGGCCCAAGTAGTGGCCATTATCATCGTAATATGCATTGTCTAAAGGAGCATCTAGAATAGCTTGCATTTTCTGAATTTGAAACATTCTTTCATTTGCATAGCATATAGAAAATGAGCATGAGTGCTATATGATGCATTTCTTTTATGCAAATTAAAATGAACCACACACACCACATTTCATTTAAACATCAGTGGCATTGGGCTCTCACATCCAACCCATTTTATTGAGACCAATAGTGGATGTCATTACCACTTGGTTGGCTCATTTGAAATTGTATTATCGAGACCCACTCGTGGCCAAGGCCGACCCAAGAACTATCCTATCCATGCAAAATAGCATGCACTCATCTTCGAAAGAGTGTATCATTGTGCACGGTGTGTTGGGTGAGGGTTGGTAGTACCTATGCTACCTCGTTGAGTATGGACTTCACTACCATATTCGGCTTGTGCGAGTATATAGGTGAAAACCTTTGAACAAATTGAGTATAACATCAACTTTTCAAAACATGATAAGGAGTTCTATACTGATACAACAAATCATTGAAACAACATCAAACAGTCTAGGGCTCATTTTTAAAAATTAATACGAGATAAACACCATTGTATACCTTGTTTTCTTAATAAAGAACAAATCTAGACATTAGGTGCACCATGGTGGAGACACGGGGTGGTCGACAAAGGCACAAGCCTGAAGCCCATGACCAAGCCCCAATAGATTCACATCAGCATATGTCGAATCCTCGCCCACATGCACTTCCCGAACATCGTTCGATGAGCATTAGAGGAGATAATTCGACAAGAGGGGAACCTATTGAGCATACCCCCAATAGAGGAGCTTCTGTGCATTCCTCTAGACACAGAATAGAGCATGGAGCCTCTCAACATGAGGGTGTTCCACTCGAAAGCCATTACTAGGATCGCATTGCACGTGCATCCACAGGATCGATTGAAGAGTATGTTATACAGGGATCCAAATTGGTACCCCTACGTCATAGGTCTACAGGAGGATCCATGGCTCCACCTTCGGAGTACAGACGTGATCGAGACCCACCCATTCAGGGGCATGCAGATAGGGCCACTACTGAGCATAGGCCTGTGTAGACTCCCACACATGGTGAACATCAAAATATCACTATTGATATGGCTAAGGTGGGAGCCAATGGCACACCACCGTACATGAGCGGTGGAGATCTAGATAGTTAGATGGCTTAGGTAGCATCCTTGAGCAGCTAGGCTATAAGCCTTCGGCTCCACCCACCCGTGCTCCGAGTGAGCATAGTGGAGGTTCTATTAGGACTGCTAGAGAACATGGAGAGGCTTCTAAGCACCCTCATGTGACACATCCACCATCCACGCATGGTGGCACAGAGCACAGAGCTCAGTAGGATGCCCATGCCATCTTTACAGACAAGGGCAAAAGCATCACAAATCAGTCAGATGGGTACAGAACCCATAAGGTCGCTCGCATAGAGCATGCATACCAGAGGCCTGTCATGGCCAATGACCTTGATAGATCACACAGACTGGTATCTGAGCAGCGATGATAGCTCCTCCAAGATCAATTGGAGGATGCTCACCTAGAAAGGCAGCGCATTGAAGAGGAGAATCTTCAATCATAGAGGCTCATCAGACAATGACTATACGAGCAGTGCATGCATGAAGAATGCATCCTTACCCAAAAGGAGTGCATAGAGCAGGAGGATAGGCTAGCCAGGGCTGGTCTATATACTCATGTCAAGAATAGAGAGTGCACTCAGAGAAAGGCTTTTTCACAAGCCGATGCACAGCAGGAGCGCAGAGATGCTCATACTCATATTAGTGCCCAACAAAGAGAACGACCACCACCATTCGAACATGAGGGGCAACAACAATATGAGGAAGAAGAGGGAGAGGGAAACAATCAAGAGTATCCTAAAGAATCCCAAGTTGAGGAGGAGGAAGAGCAATGACCTCCACCTCGATAGAGGAAGAATGTACCTCCGAGACCACCCTCGCGTCAGCTTAGGGAGGAGGACTTCTTATCCTCAGAGGCTTATAAAGCCCTAGCTGAGAAGGTAAAAGTGATTGAGAGGCAAGGCACGACACTTCAAAATCTAACATTAAGAAATATTCATAATGAGCCTTTGGACCCCTCGATACCTGCTCCAGCGTACCCTAAGCATTTTGTTATGCCCAGGTTAGACAAATTTAAAGGTGACGAAGATGCACAGGAGCATGTCACGGGATTTTTGGATGCCTGTTTCCAAATTGCTAGCAATAATGCCTTGCTTTTGCACACATTTGTCATGACCCTTTCAGGCCCAGCCTGAGAGTGGTTCAATCAGCAAAAGAGGCACAACATTACCAGTTTTGAGCAACTGGCTGATGCTTTTCTTGAACACTTTTCTTTTGGCATCAAGAAATAGGCTAACCTTTTCGATTTGGCTGCACTAGCTCAACGCGATGATGAGCCAATTGAACAATATAGAAAGAGGTGGAGAAGATTGATGGCAAAGCTACCATTCCCTATTCCTACTATGGAATTAACTCGAATGTTCACCAAGAGTTGTGCCAAGCACATCTCGCTATTGTTGCAACTACAATAGTATCCAACATTCGAGGAGGCTTTGGTGCAAGCCAAGGTAATTGAAGACATCAAGTTGTAGGAAGGCAATTTGAAGCTTAAGAATAGGAAGGAGGGGCCTAAGAAGAGCTCCATGAAGCAAAAGGGCAAGTAGGCCCACATCAACCAGGTAGTGCTAAACCTCTAGAGAGAGGATAAAGGGTAGCAAAAGTAGAATTATCAGGCCCAACCTCCTCTTATGTAGTATAAAAAGTGCAATAATAACTATAAGGGAAAAACAAAGAACAATATCCACCTCACCAATTCATACCTCTAATGGAATCATTGACTTCAATATTCCACCAGTTATGCGAGGCTAAGGTGATCAGACTTCCCGAGGTTAAGCTAGTCGATCCGAATCAGCCCAAGTCGAAGGGATATCAGGATGACTTATTTTGCATCTACCATCGTGCGAAGGGCCACGACATCGAGGTATGTTGGTCCTTCAAGCATATTGTGCAAAACATGATTGAAAAGGGTGAGCTTGTAATACCAAGTAATTCATAGGTTCCTAACAACTAGAACATGGGGATTTACAAAAATCTGCTACCAAACCATGAGGCACCATGCAACAACGTTGGCCAAGTCAACCAAGTGCGCATCGAACCACCTACCCAAGGGTTCGTAGGCATGGTGAATGTTGTTACAAGACATGGGAGATATGAGCAGCTAAATCAACCATGTGCTCCCATAAGAATACAAGCCATGCCGAATCAATGATCGACATAGAATATTCTAGGCCCACCAATGAGATCGATGGTGACCATACGGAGCAGGTTAGTCCAAAACCTATAGATAGCTCCTATGAAGCTGTCTATATATGAACTGATACAGTAGTCCCCTAGGCACAAGGAGACTCTTATGGACATTCTAAGGTCCATCAAAGTATAGTCTCAGGATGCACAAGCATTTACCAATTTTGTGGGACATGTACAATAGTGCTAGGAGCCCATGATCCAATTTTATGATCATGAAATTAAGATGGTTCCTATAGATACGGCTGACCCACCATTGCATATCATCACGTGCATCAATCATGTACCATTCAAGAGGGTCTTGATCGACACTGGTTCATCGATCAACATAATAATGACCAAGGCATTGAATCATCTAAAGCTACCAAAATCACACATTGTGCCCACCACCTTCACGTTGAGAGCGTTTAATGATGCCCTATGCTCGACGGTTGGCACAATTGTCCTACCTATGTAGGTAGGCCTAAAGACCATCTCTGTGATGTGTCATGTGATCGAGGGGGCCATGCAATACAACATCCTACTCGGGAGGCCTTGGATTCATGAAATGCATTGTGTTCCCTCTATATTACACCAATGTGTAAAATATCTGCATGAGGGATGGGTTCACGTAGTGTCATCAGATGAAGAACCTTTTAAGTTTATGAACCTAGCAGATTTTCCTAGGGGTTTCATACTCCCATCAATGCACCTAGACATCCGGCCTACATCATCGATTAAAAATCTAGGAGGTAAACCAATAGTACATGCTCAACCATCGATATCTGTGTCACACAGATCTGAGCGCACTACTGCTACTTCATTGAAATCGACTGCATCAGTGATGCTTCAGGATGATAGGAAGTTAAAGGTGAAGATGGGTAAAAAAGAGAAGAAGCAAATGCTCAAACTAGTCGCTAAGGAGGCTCCCATCCCCATGGAAGTGGAGGAAGCCCAAGATATAGCCGAGGAGGTACCTCAGCCTACCTCGCCTGCATCATCAGTAGGGTCATCCACACTATGGGTGATGGTACATCTCACCAACACCAGATTAGGTGAGTACATTGTGTAGAATGTAACCTTCGAACCGATTCTGGAGACTACACAAGAGATGGGCCGACCGTCCACTCATCGTTATCCGGTTGGATCGGTGGTTCCATTGGGAGAGCCACCTAATCAGACTAATTTCATCTACGTTGGGCTAGATCAACTTCCAACGTGAGAGCCCATGGATGAAGATAGTGATGAACCTTTCATTGTAAATGTTTATTATTTATCCAACTCAGAGTACTCCATGCATATTTTTGAGTTGTATCACTGGCATGGGTACGGACTTGGTCTGTTTGAACAAGGGCATAGAACTCTGTTTGAGCCACGTTATCAGCTAGCAACTGATAGGTTTGGATTGGGGTTATAGATACAAGGACAAGATGATTTGCTTGCAGCATCCTTAGATCACTTGTACTTGAGTCTAGGGGATGATGTGGACTTCAACCCATATCATCCTAATATTTCTAGCTTTTGGAGGACTAACCCGATGGTATCTATCATCACTTCTGAGCCACTTGAAGAACATCATGAAGGGCTCCTAGAGCAGACTGATACAGATCAAAACCCCAGAGGCAACCTGGGTCATCAAATCTATAATGCAACCGATGACATAGGTGTGCAGGGGCATAACCCCATAGTTTTAGGTGATCTCGAGTTAGGAGATCTCTACAACGATGATGGAGAGGAGTCCACCTCCGAGATAAGTGGACCAAGTTATGATGCCGACAATGAATCCTCAAATGATGATCAATCTGAGGAGGAAGCTGAGGGGGCTATTTAAGGCCTTTGTATGCGCATCACCTACTACCTATAGAGTCGGTACATGTTATCGAGGAGATCCTTCCCAACATTGATCATTTGGGGGAAGAAGCAGAGCTAGATTTCTTGGCAATGTCACACTTGCGGTATAATTATCCAGTTTTTCCAGATAGTGATGACAACAATCAAGAAGTCAGATTCATGGGGCCGCACTTGCCAGAGCACCCCATAGGAGTAGGAGTGAATGATGGGTTCTGGTTGTCTGATAGTGATGAAGAAGATGAGTTAGAGAGGGCCTACCTTGGTCCTCCTTATTTGTGTTACCATCATCAACCCATCGACATAGATGAGGTCTATCATCAGTTACATGTCGGTCCTCATCTGAGAGCAAGATGATTAAACCTGGATCAAATTTATCGGTTGGTTAATCCCTTTCCATTGACCTACATGGAGCTCCATGAGCCAAATGATCCTATTTTGTAGCTAGTGCATAGGGAGGATCCAGTTGTCCACAGTCCTCATAGAGAAGACCCCTTTGTGCCTGTGCCATTAGAGCCAGATCATGGGTATGAGGACTACATCGATTATGTAGAAGTTGGTCCATGTGGTCCTGGAGATCAATTCCATTCCATCAATATGGTCTCCATTGATTTGACCACTCCACTCCACAATCCAGTAGATCCATCCAAACCATTGTATCTTAACAAAGATGCTATCGACTGGGATCGCGTTGATTCACCCATTGAGCCTAAAGATTTCTTCCCTAATGAAGAAATGTTACAACCATTTCATTTTGCACTAGGCTATGCATATGATGTCTATCATGCCAAAAATACTTCCAATGTGGAACCTATCAACCCGATTGATGACATCCATTTGATTCCTATGCCTCATCAGCTTGAGGAGGGATCACATATGTCAGTAGAGGAAACCTTTGAGGTGGATATCAGTAATGATCCCACCAATGCAAAGAAGGTTAAATTTGGAGAGAGTCTCACTCCAGATGAGCGGGCCACCCTCATCCCTCTACTGAAAGAGAGACCAAATATATTTGCTTGGACGTATAAGGATATGCTAGGTCTAGACCCAAAATTGGTTACTCATAACCTTTCGCTAGATCTGACGAAGAAGTCGGTCAAGCAAAAGCTTAGAAAGATGCATCCAATAGTAGCCTTAATGGTGAAATATGAGCTACAAAAGTTGTTGGATGTAGAATTTGTAATCTCCATCGACTATCCAGAATGGGTGTCCAATATGGTACCCATGGGAAAACTCGATGGAAGAATCCGTATTTGCATGGATTTTAGAGACCTAAATAAGGCAACACCCAAAGATTCATTTTCGTTGCCCAATATTGATGCTCTCGTAGATGCAACTACAGGTCATGAAATGCTCTCCTTAATGGATGGTTTTTCTGGTTACAATCAAATTCGGATTAAACCCGAAGACCAACATAAAACCATGTTTATAACGCCATGGGGAATGTTTTGCTATAAAGTTATGCCATTTGGCCTCAAAAATGTTGGTGCCACATATCAACGGGCCATGACATACATTTTTCATGACTATATGCATAAAATTCTAGAAGATTATATCGATGACTTGTTGGCCAAGTCATTGCTACGAGAAGAGCATGCAAAGGTCTTAAGGAAGGTCTTCGATCACCTGATAGAGCACAATGTCAGGTTGAATCCTAAGAAGTGCGTATTTGGCATAACTTCTAGAAAACTACTAGGATTCATCATCTCTAAATGAGGCATCGAAGTTGACCCAATGAAGGTCAAGGCTATCTTGGAAATGCATCCTCCCACCAATATTAAAGAGTTAAGAAGCCTTCAGGGCAAGGTAGCATCGATAAAGTGATTCATCACTCAGTTATCAGATAAATGTCGACCCATGAATCGACTTCTACATAAGGGGGTCCCATTCAACTGGGATGAGGACTATCAAGCAACCTTCACTAAAATAAAGCAATACCTGGCGATACCACTAGTGCTAGCTCCACCAAGGCTAGAGGTGCCTTTTCTACTATATATATCAACAACTAACTTTGCACTAGGAACCATGTTAGCCCAAAAGAATGTGCAAGGCAAAGAACATGCCATATATTATATTAGTCGAACCTTGGTGAGCTATGAGCTCGGGTATGCATATGTGGAAAAATTATGTTTAGCAGTAGTGTTCACTACAAAGAAATTGTGACACTATATGTTAAGTCATACGACATATGTTATATCCAAACAAAATCCTTTGTAGTACATGATGAGTAAGATGTATCATAATACGTGTACTACAAAGTGGATCATGCTACTGATAGAATTTGATCTAGAATTCATAAGCTAGAAGTCCATTAAGGGATAAGTCATAGCTGATCAATTAGCTGAGGCACCACTATCAAACAGTAGGCCTCTGACCATAGAGCTTCTGGATGATGCAGTCTTCATCATATCTGAAGCTCCCAAACTTGAAGAACTAGAGAACAATGTTGATATGACTCTGTTCTTCGATGGTTCGAAGTGTGAGCAAGGGGGTGGTGTAGGAATAGTGTTTTTCATATCGTAAGGAGCTCCTATGCCCTTGTCATTTAAACTAGACTTTTCATGCACCAACAACAATGTTGAGTATGAAGCCCTACTATTGGGCCTCCACACAGCCATCACCATGAATATTAAAATATTAAACATCTTTGGTGACTCCTTGCTCATAGTAAATCAAGTTAAGGGGCTCTTCTAGTGTCGATGTCCCATATTGAAAGCTTACAAGGATCTTGTTGCTATATATCTAGCTAAATTGGAATGGTATGACATCGAGGCAATCCCTCGATCATCAAATAGGTTCCAGACACCATGGCCTCTTTGGGATCCTTAATCCCTCAGAATCCATCTGCTGATTTCACTACCATTCATGTTAAAATACTTTCACACCCGATTGTGGAATGTGAAGCCTTTGATAATAGAATGTCAATCAACATGATCAGCGTAGAACCAAAAGCTGAATGGTTCTACAGAGTTGAAGACTTTCTGAAGAAGGCACCCTGGGGGTCATTAACCTCTCAGAGTCCGACGAGGAGTGGTACCACCATTCACCATAAGGTTGTTTCCCAGTCTACATTTGCAAAAGTAAATACGCAAGGGGAGCAAGTCATCTTAGCAGTCAAAGTTGAGGCTTATCAAAATTGGATGTCACAAATCCATGACTTCCTGAAGCTTGGTGTAATCCTAGAGGGATTACCACATGCCATGAAATGCACATTTAAATAGAAAGTGGCTAAATATGTCTTAATAGGAGACATCTTGTACCGACGAGGCTATGATGGAGTTCTCCTTCATTGCTTAGAGCCCCAAGAGGCATCATGGGTGATTTCACAAGCTCATGATGGTACGTGCGGTGGCCATTTCAGCGGCATGGCCATCATCAAGCGCATCCTTCGAATGGGCTACTATTGGCCCACTATGGAGAAGGAGTGCAATGTGTATGTCAAGAAATGCATCAAATGTCAGCATCATGCTAATCTTACACACTTGCCATCACAGGCCTTACAACCCATCCAAGCGGCTTGGCCATTTGCTCAGTGGGGACTAGATCTTATAGGCAAGATCTCTCCTCCATCATCGGGTCGACATACATTTATAATCATGGCTACTGAGTATTTCACAAAGTGGGTGGAAGCAATACCCTTAACAATGACAACTGGAGCTCGTATAGCAGAGTTTATACTAGGAGCATATCATAAGTCATTTTGGGATTCCATCCAAAATAATATCGGATAATGGAACGTCCTTCAAGAACAAAACTATGAGAGCTTTGACATCTAAATATAGAATCAAACATAGTTTTGTGACTCCATACTATCCACAAGAAAATGGGTAGGTTGAAGCTTCAAATAAGATAGTGGTGGCCATCTTGAAAAATATGGTCCAAGAAAACCATAAAGATTGGCATATCCAACTACCCCTTGCATTATGGGCTTATAGGACTAGTATTCGGATGCCCACTAGGGCAATGCCATTCTCACTAGTATATGGCGTTGAGGCCATTATGCCCTTGGAATTGGAAATTCCAATATTGTGCATCACATTGAAAGAGTTCATCGATGATGACACCGCGTGACAAGCTCGACTGGATCAACTGACGTTGCTTGATGAACATCACGTGAATGCCTTGGAGCATCTCCATGTTTATCAGGAGTGACTAAAATGAGCTTACAATATCAAAGTCCACTAGAGAGACTTTGAATTTGGGGATCTTGTCTTGAAAGAGAACCAATAGAACTCTAATTTATCGCCAGATATGCGAGACAAATTCATGGCTAATTGGCTAGGACCCTATATCATATCTAAAAATATTGGTCCGGGTACTTATCGCCTAACGTCTCTAGGAGGTGTTGAAGAGCTTGAACCTCTCAACATCATCCATATTAAGGTATTTTATGCTTGAGAGCATAGTAAAAGGCTCTGAGGGTTTGCTTATAACCGCTCGGTCATCCTAAAAGGCTCCAAACACTCTCATAAGTAGTTTGGTCAATCAAAAAGCTCCAAAGGCATCTATAAGCCCTTTGGTCAAACCCCAAAAAGCTCTGAGGGTTTGCTTAAAACCACTTGGTCATCCCAAAAGGCTCCAAGGGTTCCTAAAACTACTTGGTCATGTCAGTCAAAGGCCCTGAGGGTTTGTTTAAAATCGCTCGGTCATCCTAAAAGGCTCCAAGCTCGTTTATGAGTAGTTTGGTCAATCAAAAGGTACCAAGAGTTTCTGAAAAATTGCTTGGTCAACCCAAAAGCTCCAAGGATTCTTAAAATATCACTTGGTCATCCCAAAAAGTCCCAAAGGTGCTCATAATCCCTTTGGTCAAACCCAAAAGGCTCCGAGGGTTTTGCTTAAAACCGCTCGATCATCCTAAAAAGCTCCAAGGATTTTGCTGAAAAATCGCTTGGTCAATCTAAAGGCTCCAATGATATTTCCTCACCGTTTGGTCACTCCTAAAGGCTCCAGAGGCATGTACTCACCGTTTGGTCAGATATGAGGCTCAAAACTCATAAAAATTATAAAATCAATAAAATTCAAAAAAATTGGTAAAGCATAAAATCCAAAAATATTTGCATTTGCATTTGAATTTTGCATTTTCATTTTGCATTCACACATGCATCCACTGCATTATTGCATTGCATATAGGCATTCGTCATCCATTGCATTCCATAGTAGGAGGGATTATGTTTGTCAATCTTACAAATGACACCACGTTTGTGTCTAAATCATGCATCTCTGCATTTATCATAAATCCATCATTCATGTGAGTAATTATGTTTTTCAACACAACCTATTTTGTTGCTATGGAGAATATACTAGGGTTTTTCGGTCATTCAACCATACCTAGAGGTCTTATCAAGAGTTGATAGAAAGCTTGCTTTGCTTTTGTAGTTGAGGTTCAGTTAGTATAGCCCTTAGCATATCAGAATCCTATCACTAATCAACAAATTAAACAATCCTAACAAGGACTAGGGGAAGATGAAAGTCATGAAGCAGGACCAGGTATCCCGAGGTGAAAAGAGTTATTCTTGCTTATCCCTCTATGCGGACGATATGGGAAATGTTGGCAGTTGGCAAAAGGATAGGTTAGTTCCCTATTTAGAATCCCTTGCTTACGATAAAATGAGCAATATCCTAGAGTGATATCCCACATCAATCCTCAAGATTGATACCCTAGATCGATATCATAGATCGACTTCCCAGATTGATATCCCATATTGATATCATAAGATCGATATCCTCAATCGATATACCAGAAATAATTCCCAAAGTAAATCCCCCAAAGGAAAGTTTCTGAAGAAAATTATCACATGTAAATGCCAAAAAGTGAAGATCAAATGAAGATCAAAAAATAGGCTCAAATCAAGTTCAAAGTGAAGATCAAATGAAGATCATAAATCAAAGTTCGAGTGGAGATCAAATGAAGATCAGAAATCTAGTTCGAAGAGAGATCAAATGAAGATCTAGAGATAGTTCAGAGTCAAATATGGAATCGACTCCCTTGCTTCACCACATATGAGCAAGTATCCCAAAAATTGAAGGATAGAAAGGAATGAGCCTGAATCCCTGGAATTATCGGCACTATTGTACCTTACGCATGATGATATGTCTGATACACTTGCATCTCGCTTGTGTGCAGACCAATGTTTGAATGTGGAAGAGCTAGCTTCAGGTGTCCTGCATTGCCTAGTGGCTTAGTCCAACTAAAATCTAAACTTGGGATTGGATAAGACATTTGTGGAACCCCTATCTTAGCAATGGGCTGAAAGAATCCCACCTGACATCGAGGAATGCTCGTGTCTTATCTTAATATACTCATGTGCACACACAGGGATAATGAATAGTTAGGGCCTATCCTAGCAAAAGCCTTGCACTTCAGAAGTCTAGTGTGGTTAGTATGCAACTTTTGATAAGTCTACTAGGGTGTTTGAGTCTCATGGAAAACCTCAAAAATCTCTCTAATAGCAACAAAATACCAAATATCGCAAACCATATAAAATCATCAAACTGCAAAGTATCGAGTCCATGATACATCATTATATAAAGCACAATCAAAGATATAGGATAGATACTGGATGGATATTAGAAATAATATTTAGATGACCACTGACTATATTGTGCATATTTTTCAAACTTGCAAAAGAAAATAGAATGACACATTATATCATTCGCATCATACAACTTCATATCATTGCATTTCATATATGGGTGATTAATTGATTAAATTCTTATCTTGAGGATTTTCAATTACATTCATGATTTTTATACATTTTGTGGTGTCATCCATTAGATTGATAAACATATATTGCATTCATTCCTTATGTTTTAAGTGATTAAAGCATACATGTTCATTTACATTAGATTACCATCATGTAAATAATGCATTACATACATTGCATTAGCATATCGTGACATCGTCATAAAATTAAATGCATGCAATAAATAAAGCAAAATCAAATATGCATTTAAGTAAACATCACATCCATATGCATCCATCATATATCGCACATCTAAGCATCTAGATCACTGCATATCATCATCATCATAAATTAAATAGCTATCTAGTGCATGTCATCCATACATCACATCATATAGCATCAAATTAACATAAGCATTGCATCCATGTGCATAACTTAAACATAAAATTAAAAAATATACAAGTACACATAATGAGCCATAAATGATCAAATCATATATATATATATATATATATGTGTGTGTGTGTGTGTGTGTGTCCAAAAGAGTACATCAAGAGTACAAAATGCCCATAGGCTACAATCGTGTAGGTCCTAGACCTTACACCAAAAATGATACATATACAAAAATGTAGCCTAGATCTGGTAGAGCCCTAGCTCTGGCCTACTCCTCCTAAGCTGGAGCTCTCATCGCCTCCCTCAGCCCTATGCTCTGGAGCCTGCTCTACAGTCGGCTCTGGTGCCTACTATGTGCCCTACTGAGGGCCTTGTGTGCCACCTAATCCAAAGAGGCCTAGCACACAGGATACTAGTATGTCTATGCGGCGAGACCTATGACTAGAGGTCATAGAAGACTGATCGGTCTCTCTGGTCCTAGTATGGGAGCTACCTCCATGTGTGCTAGAGGACCTATGTGTCCTCTCGGTCCTATGAGTCTACTGACTAGAGCTCATTGTGGACTACCCCGTAGTCCTGGACCTGGTCTTTTGAGACCCCATAACATGTGAATCCTTTGGGACCTCCCCACCTATCAACCTGATGTGACCCTCTAGCTGGTCTACGTGAGCTACCCTAGATGTATGCCTAGCATTGGCATCCACCAACTGGTCCTGTAAGCATTGAATCTCTGACATCGGGTCATGACCACTTGGTAATAATGATAATGGTGTAGTTGGAGGTCCCATAATATCTTGGGAGGATGAAGGATCCCCCCTCTGTACCCTAAGCAAATCTCACTCTATGATAGCCTCACCCCGTTGCACTAGTGCCACATCACGTGCACTAGTGAGATCATGGACCTGAGTCTCTACCACTGTAGCCTATGCTGTAAGACCCATGATCTGCTCCTGAGCCTCAGCTAGCTACCTATCCCTATGAGCCAACTTCACCTCTAGAAGGGTGATAGAAGTATCCCACTACAACTATTGAGTCTACAGCCTCCCAACCTGACTCTACAAGTCAGTGATCTGAGCTAGGAGTTGTCCTACCTCATTTTCAGGAGGTACCTCACCCTCCTTAGATCCCTCAGCCTCCTCCTCCATGGAGCCTCCTCTATGGTGGCCTCTATGCCCCATCCACCCTTAGTCCTCTGGTGCACCCTACGCCCATCTGGATCGACCTCTACCTCTGCCTGGTCATCTACCCTGCCTAGAGGCCCTGATCCCTACCACTGTAGTAGGGACCACCATGTGTCATATGTTGGGGTGGTCCTAGCCCTATCATCCCCAGACTCCTAGAAATCGTCAGCCTCATCTCCAAGTGTTGTAGGCTGAATCCATGGTAGGTGCATCTCCAAGACTAGATGCCTGTAGACAAAAGGAATCTCTGGGATGTCCTACACTAGGTCGAACTACCATAGGATGTGAGAGTAGAATTGGTACTCCCTAACCTTGACCTTATGATCGAGTAGCCACCTATCTCGGTGAGCCTATCATAGTCACTCGCCTACCTCTGGCCAGTCTGGACAATCCATGTAGGAATGCCACTCAATGTCATCTAGCCCGAGCACTGCAAATCATGCAATGTAATGATCAACATCACCAGCATGGGTCCTACTCTAGAATCCCTCCTCCTCCTAAGGCTAGCATGTGGTGTAGCACTGATGCTGATCATCGATGGTAGAAATATGAAGGGGTAGCTCTATGGGATGCTCTATCCTAATATGTTGCTAGCCCTAGATCTGTAGTAGTAGGCTACAACTAATACCATGATGGCTTTGATTGGTGATCTGGTATAGCTCTTGGTAGAGCTGGCATAGTAAAGTGCTCCCCCAGGCTAGGAGTAGTGGCTGAGTAGTGGAGCTCTGAGTAACTCTCCTGACACTGGCCAAGAGGTTCTAGGGAATCCTCACACCCGAGGAGTCTGTAAGAACATGTTAGACTTACAATGGCATTGAGAGGGGGGGTGAATCAGTGTAGCTCTTTAATCATGAATTAATAGCTCTAAAAATAGTAGCAGTTAAAACTTATAAATAGATATAGCAAGTACAGCAAGAGAACATCACACAACACAAGATTTTAATGAGGTTCACCAATGTGGCTACTCCTCAAAAATGACTACTTGGACTACCATCCAAATCTAGCCTTTGCAAAGCAACAACTTTTACAAATAGTTTACCAGCACCCACTGGAAGGAGCACCAACCCCTGATTTATCTATACCAATAGAAAGGAGCACCAACCCCTGATTTGCCAGCACCAACTGGAAGGAGCACCAACCCCTTATGCCAAGCACCAACTTGGACTTCAAATCTGAAACTTAGAAGAATGATAGTAAGATACCTTTGCCTTTAACAAGACCTTGACTGGTCTGCTTCACTTTTTTGTCCTATGCGCACTCTGCTCTCTCTGCGCTATCACTTCGCACAATTTGCTGCTTAACTATCGAACGTTCATCTTCTCCCCTTTGCGCACTCTGCTTCCTTTGTGATCTTTACACTTAGAATGATTCGATGACTTGCACTCTGCACACTATGACCGAACTTCGCACTCTACGCACTGTCTCCGAACGTCGCACTTCTCAACATACCGAACTCTTCAAAATAGCCTTCCTTTTATAACAATATTTTCAAGATCAAAAACCTAATCTTAGTCGGCTGTAACCCTAATCTTAGTCGGCTACAAACCCTAATCTTCATCGGCTACAAACCCTAATCTTCGTCGGCTAACATCGGTCTTCATCGGCTTCAACTGCCTCTGTAACTCTTCTGTTGTTGTTGCCATGAAAACACATGTCGCGATATCGTGACACTTTTGCCTTCTTACTTTCTCTCTCCTCCTTTAGTCGTGAAAATGCGACATGTCGCGATATCGTGACACTTTTTCTCCTTAGCGCTTTATCTTGCCTTTGGGTCATGAAAATGCGACATGTCACGATATCGTGACACTTTTTCTCCTTAGCGCTTTCTCTTGCCTTCGGGTCATGAAAACCCGACATGTCACGATATCGTGACACTTTTTCTCTTGGACTCTCTCTCTGCAACATGTCATGAAATCGTGACACTTTTTCTCTCGGACTCTCTCTCCTGCAACATGTCATGAAATCGTGACACTTTTTCTTTGGACTCTCTCTCCTGCAACATGTCATGAAATCGTGACACTTTTTCTTTCGGACTCTCTCTCCTGCATTATGTCACGAAATCGTGACACTTTTTCGTCCGTACAACCTTCCTTGCAATATGTCATGAAATCGTGACACTTTTTCGTCCGTACAACCTTCTTTGCAATATGTCACGAAATCGTGACACTTTTTCATCCGTACAACCTTCTTTGCAATATGTCATGAAATCGTGACACTTTTTCGTCCGTACAACCTTCTTTGCAATAAGTCACAAAACTGTGACATGTCGCGAAATCGTGACACTTTTCAAACTTGTTCTCTTTCTTCGAACTTGTCACAAAATCGTGACACTTCTTCCTCTTTCTCTTTTCTTCCAACATGTCATGAAATCGTGACAGTTTTCCACTTGCCTTTTTTCTGCCAACATGTCACGAAATCGTGATGTTTTCCACTTGCTTTTCTTAACATGTGTTTCTTTTTTCTTGTAATCGGTTTTCCACTTGCCTTTTCTCTGCCAACATGTCACGAAATCGTGAAAATTTTCCACTTGCCTTTTTCTCAACATGTCAGGAAATCGTGATAGTTTTTCCAGCTTCTTTTCTCTCTTCCAACATGTCACGAAATCGTGACAGTTTTTCCTCTTCTTCTCTCTCTTCCAACATGTCAGCGAAATCAGAATGGTTTTTTCTTCTCTCTCTTCCAACATGTCACAAAATCGTGATAGTTTTTCCAGCTTTTTCTCTCTTCCAACATGTCGCGAAATCATGACAGTTTTTCTTGCCTGTTGTATATGTCGCGATATCGCGACACTTTTCTTACTTGTCTTTTTCTTTGATCTTTTTGCAAATGGGCTACTTCGGTCTTCTTGGAAACTCATTGTCCATACTCTGAATAACCTTTGGACTCCTGTCTTCTACATCTGACTAGCCTTTGAACTTCCTGTCCACTGCATCAATAGATCTATCTGACTGTGTTGACAACAATGACAATACTTTTGTTGCACCTTGCTCAACAATCTCCCCCTTTGGAATTGTTGGCAACACATGTGCAATTTTTTGTAACTCTTCTCCCCCTTTGTCAATAATACCAAAGGGCTACTACAGACTCCCCCTGAGTCCATGCACAACATTCTCAGGCACAATTTGTTACACTTAGCACAAATTATGATCATGAGCAAAAAAATAATCAAATACTTAAATGCTCCCCCTGAGAATGTGATCCCTGTAGCTAGTCAATTCTTGGGAAGTGTGACCACTCCCAATTTGTTTTGAAGGTACTCAAACACTTCCTTGGGCAATGGTTTTGTGAAGATATCTGCTACTTGTTCTGTGGTTGGAACAAAATCCAATTTAACCTCACCTTCTGCAACTTTCTCCTTCAAAAAGTGATACCTGATGGCAATGTGCTTTGTGCGTGAATGCATAACTGGATTCTTGGAGATGTTAATGGCACTGGTGTTATCACACTTAACTGATATTGGTTCACTGAAGCAGATACCAAGATCTTTCAGGGTTTGTTTCATCCACAAAACCTGCGTACAACATGTTGTCATTGCAATATATTCTGCCTCTATTGTTGATAAAGAAACTGACTCTTGCTTCTTACTGTGCCATGCAACCAATCTGTCTCCAAGATAGAATGCACCTCCATTGGTACTCTTTCTATCATCTACACATCCAGCCCAATCTGCATCTGAATATGATATAAGGGTGAAGTCTTTACCTTTTGGATACCACAACCCATACTCCATAGTACCCTTGAGATACCGAAGAATCCTCTTTATTGTTGTCACATGAGTCTCCTTGGGATTGGCCTGAAAGCGTGCTACCATGCATACTGCCTACAAAATATCTGGTCTGGTAGCTGTCAGGTACAGTAGGCTTCCAATCATAGATCTGTACATGGTTTGATCAACAGGTGGAGATTTGTCATCTTTGCTCAACTTGCAGCCTGTCGTCATGGGAGTGCTAACTGGCTTACAATCCTCCATTGTGAATTTCTTTAACATCTCTTTTACATATTTAACTTGAGAAATAAATATGCCCTTCTTACTTTGATTAACTTGCAAACCGAGGAAATATGACAGTTCACCAATCATTGACATTTCAAATTCTTTTTGCATCTTATTTGCTAAATCTTGACATGACTCATCTTTGCTGTTGCCAAATATGATATCATCTACATATACAACAAGAACAATAAGATGCCTATTTTCTATTTTGATATACAGGGTTACTATCCACCATACCTTTCTTAAACCTTTGTTGAGTGAGATAGTTGTCTAGTCTTGCATACCATGCTCGGGGTGCCTGTTTTAAGCCATATAAAGCTTTCTTCAACTTGCAGACAAAGTTTGGATTATCACCAAGTTGGAACCCATCTGGTTGCTCAATATAAACCTCTTCTTCAAGTTTCCCATTCAAAAATGCTGATTTCACATCCATTTGATAAACTTTGAAATTCTTGTAGACTGCTAAAGCCAGAAACATTCTGATTGCCTCTAGTCTAGCTACTGGTGCAAACGTTTCCTCAAAGTCAATGCCTTCAACTTGTGCATACCCCTTGCATACCAATCTTGCTTTATTTCTGACTACCTGTCCGTCTTCATTCAATTTGTTACGAAAGATCCATTTAGTCCCGATTATGTTTTTGTTCGCAAGTCTAGGTACTAACTCCCAGGTTTTGTTTTTCTCAATCTGGTCTAATTCTTCATTTATAGCCTTCATCCAACCTTCATCTTTGCTTGCTTCAACAACATTCTTGGGCTCAATGCTGGATAATAAAGAGTAGTTACTTGCTACTCTTCTTCTTGTTTGAACACCAACTTTGGGGTCTCCAATTATTTGATCTCTAGGATGATTTTTCTGCCAGCTGCCTGTTTTGAATTTATTATTCTCTTCTGCTTCTGAATCACAACTTACATCATCTGAGTCAATTTTTTGTATCTTTTCAATTTCGTTTTCCTCATCTCCTTCAATAACCTCTTCATAAATTGGGTAGTTCATTTCATAGCTAATTACTCGTTCTTTACCTTCATCAAACTTAACATCAACATTGTCCACAATTTTCTTTAGCCTCTTGTTGTAGCATTTGTAAGCTTTGCTTCTTGGTGAGTAACCAACAAAAATACCTTCATCTGCTCTATCTTCAAACTTGCCAAGATTGTCTTCAGTTCTTTTGATATAGCACTTGCTGCCAAACACTCTGAGGTATTTTGTTGTTGCCCTTTTACCGAACCACAATTCATAAGGAGTTTTGCTTTCATGTGTTCTCAGCATGTACCTATTTTGGATATACACCGTAGTATGGACTGCTTCTTTCCAAAATCTTTCTGCTACTCTACTTTCAGCCAACATAGTTCATGCCATTTCCTGCACAGTCTTGTTCTTTCTTTCTACCACCCCATTTTGCTGAGGTGTCCTTGCTACTGAGAACTGTCTCCTAATACCGTATTTTTCACAGTATTCTACAAACTCCTCTGAAATGAATTCTCCTCCTCTGTCTGATCTTAAACATTTGATCCTCTTTCCTATTTCATTCTCAACCTGGTTTTTGAAGATCTTGAACATATCAAAAGCTTCTGATTTATGCTTCAAGAAGAATATCCATGTCATTCTGGAATAGTCATCAATGCACAACATAAAATATTTGTCACCATTTATGCTTTGTGTTCTCATGGGTCCACATAAATCAGTGTGTATTAGTTCCAGCGGTTTGCTTGTGTAGTATTCTTTAGTTTTGAATGTGACTCTAGTTTGCTTCCCCTTTTGGCATGAAGCACAAATGTTGTTTGCAGGTTTGCTGATGGTGGGAATATCTCTTACAACCCCTTTTGAGGTGATTTTTACTAGATTATCAAAACTGATATGACCAAGTCTCTTGTGCCACAGCCAATTTTCTTCTTCCTGTCCAATAAAGCAAGCTCCTTTTGAAGTCTCTGAGAGCGTATACAGGTTACCAGATGTTCTTGACCCTGTTGCTATCAATTTTCCACTGTTGGTTTTTCTGACTTCACAACCCTGCTTCATAAAGACTACTTCATGACCTTTATCACAAATCTGACTTACACTCAATAAATTATGTTTCAATCCATCCACAAATAAGACTTCTTCTGATTTAATCCTTCCATCACTAATTTTGACTGAGCCTTTGCCGACTATCTTGGCTCCATCATTATTTCCAAATTTTACTGATCCTCCTTCATATTTCTGTAACTTATCAAATTTTTGTTTGTCACCTGTCATATGACTGGAGCATCCACTATCTAGTATCCATGGTACATATTTATTCTGTGCTTTGAATGCAGTTTGAATGATTAAGGATTCCTTTTCTTCCTTCAGTCGTTCTTTTCCTTTCCACATTGTTTTGATAGTAGTTTTGGGCTCTTGTTTTGTTTTTCCCTTATCAGCAGCTTGTGCATGTTTTACAGGAAGTTTTCTATTTTGTCTCATCCTGTTTGGTTGAACTTTTCTTCCCTGAAACTGATTTGATGAAAATGTGCTTCTACAGTTTCTTGCAATGTGCCCAAAATTGTGACAGTTATAACATTCTACTGTGTAATTCATCAGAGGAGAAAAAGCATTTCTACTGGTGAAATTCCTTGGTCTAACATTGTATTTGCAGTCTGAGATTTTATGTCCATAGCCATTGCATTTAAAATAGAAACCAGAGAAGGGATAATTGAACCTGGGAGATGGTCTTTGCCATGTTGTCGTAGGAGCCATAGGTCTTCTTCTTCTTTGATGTGTGACATTGGTGAATCCATCATTGTCAGTTCTCCTTTCGAGCCTGGCATTATTGCTTTCTTTTGCATGAGGCAATTTCCCTTGATCAACCTGTTTCTTATCTTCATTCTTTGTGGATTCTACATTTCTGGCCTTTGATCCACTTGATGATTCTCCTTCGATAAAACCCAGACCAAACCTGATGCCTGCAGGTCTTTGGTCATTTATGATCTTATCCAACTTCATAGAACTTTCTTCACGTTTGTGATAACAGCTGATTTTCTTGTTCATCTCTTCTAGCTGCATTCTTAGACCAATAGTCTCTTCTTCTAGCTTGCTGCAATAGTCTATTCTCATGGTTATTTGTACTTCGATATCTTCGAAGATTTTCTTAGATTCTTCTATCTAAACTTTTAAGTTGGTTATGATTCCATTTGCATCCTCAAGCTTTCTTGATAGTTTCTTATTCTTTTTCTTTTCTATCTCCCACTCTTCAAGTGCAGATATCAACTCACCTTCTAAGTCTACTTCAGCCTCGAGATTTTCACCACAAACTTCAGAGGTCACTCCTTTTTTCTGATTTAACTTCTTCAAATGCCATAAAAAGAGCTTCATCTCTTTCTTCTTCAGACTCTTCACCGGAGCTATTTTCTGATGAACTAACATTCTTGGAGATGAAACTTTTCTTTTTGAAGTTGCCTTTTCTGAAATTTGTTTTCATCTTCCAGTCACTTCTTTCTTGGTGGGATCCTTCATCATTTTTGTTCTTCTCTTTCAGTGGACATTTAGTTGCAAAATGCCCAATGCCTCCACAGTTGAAACATTTAAATGGAAGCTTCCCTCTGTATTTTCCTTTCCCCTTTTTCAATTTTCTAACAAAGTTTGCTTCCATTTCATCTGATGTCTCTTCTTCCTCGGACTCTTGTTTTGTGTTTTTATTTTTAAGGGCTTTGAAAGTTGCTTCTCTGTCAGTGGGTTTAGATCTTCCTATCCTCATCTCATATGCAGTTAAAGAACCATACATTTCATCTATACTAAAATAATTTAGATTTTTAGCTTCTTCTATCGCTGAGACTTTGGAATCAAACCTTTGAGGAAGAGATCTTAATACCTTTTTCATGACAGCAGAGTCATCGATATTCTCGTCGAGTCCTCTGATCGCATTGATGATTCCATTAACTCTCAACATGAATGCCTCAATGTTTTCATCGTCATTCATCTTCAATGCTTCGAACTGAGCTCGATGTGTCTGTAACTTGGCTTCTTTGATCTTATCATCTCCTTCATGAACACTCTTCAATTTGTCCCATATTTCTTTTGCCGATTTACAGTTCATGACCTTTACTAGTTCACTGTCTGCTAATCCACACAAGATGGCATTCTTTGCTTTCGAATTGTTCTCAAACAGTTTCTTTTCGTCCGCTTCTTTTGGAGGAGTGATGGGAATTGTGTATCCACTAACTACTGAATCCTAGATGTCATATCCCAAAGCACAGAGATATGTCTGCATCCTGACTCTCCAGAATGCATAATTAGATCCATCAAACAATGGTGCTTTGTTTGATGAGAAGCCTTCACCACCTGCCATTGTGTTATTTCCAAGATCACCCTAGCTGGTTAAGCTTGTACAGGGACTTAGCTCTGATACCAATTGTTAGACTTACAATGGCACTGAGAGGGGGGGTGAATCAGTGTAGCTCTTTAATCATGAATTAACAGCTCTAAAAATAGTAGCAGTTAAAACTTATAAATAGATATAGCAAGTACAGCAAGAGAACATCACACAACACAAGATTTTAACGAGGTTCACCAATGTGGCTACTCCTCAAAAATGACTGCTTGGACTACCATCCAAATCCAGCCTTTGCAAAGCAACAACTTTTACAAATAGTTTACCAGCACCCACTGGAAGGAGCACCAACCCCTGATTTATCTGTACCAACAGAAAGGAGCACCAACCCCTGATTTGCCAGCACCAACTAGAAGGAGCACCAACCCCTTATGCCAAGCACCAACTTGGACTTCAAATCTAAAACTTAGAAGAATGATAGTAAGATACCTTTGCCTTTAACAAGACCCTGACTGGTCTGCTTCACTTTTTCATCCTGTGCACACTCTGCTCTCTCTGCGCTATCACTTCGCACAATCTGTTGCTTAACTATCGAACGTTCATCTTCTCCCCTTTGTGCACTCTACTTCCTTTGTGATCTTCACACTTAGAATGATTCGATGACTTGCACTCTACACACTACGACCGAACTTCACACTCTACGCACTGTCTTCGAACGTCGCACTTCTCAACATATCGAACTCTTCAAAATAGCCTTCCTTTTATAACAATATTTTCAAGATCAAAAACCTAATCTTAGTCGGCTGTAACCCTAATCTTAGTCGACTGCAAACCCTAATATTCATCGGTTGCAAACCCTAATCTTCGTCGGCTAACATCGGTCTTCGTCGGCTTCAACTGCCTCTGTAACTCTTCTATTGTTGTTGCCTGAAAACACATGTCACGATATCGTGACACTTTTGCCTTCTTACTTTCTCTCTCCTCCTTTAGTCACGAAAATGCGACATGTCGCGATATCGTGACACTTTTTCTCCTTAGCACTTTATCTTGCCTTTGGGTCATGAAAATCTGACATGTCACGATATCGTGACACTTTTTCTCCTTAGCGCTTTCTCTTGCCTTCGGGTCATGAAAACCTGACATGTCGTGATATCGTGACACTTTTTCTCTTGGACTCTCTCTCCTGCAATATGTCATGAAATCGTGACACTTTTTCTCTTGGACTCTCTCTCCTGCAACATGTCACGAAATCGTGACACTTTTTCTTTTGGACTCTCTCTCCTGCATTATGTCACAAAATCGTGACACTTTTTCTCTCGGACTCTCTCTCCTGCAACATGTCATGAAATCGTGACACTTTTTCGTCCGTACAACCTTCCTTGCAATATGTCATGAAATCGTGACACTTTTTCGTCCGTACAACCTTCTTTGCAATATGTCATGAAATCGTGACACTTTTTCGTCCGTACAACCTTCTTTGCAATATGTCATGAAATCGTGACACTTTTTCATCCGTACAACCTTCTTTGCAATAAGTCGCGAAACTGCGACATGTCGCGAAATCGTGACACTTTTCAAACTTGTTCTCTTTCTTCGAACTTGTCATGAAATCGTGACACTTCTTCCTGCTTTCTCTTTTTCTTCCAACATGTCAGAAATCGTGACAGTTTTCCACTTGCCTTTTTTCTCCAACATGTCGCGACGAAATCATCGACAGTTTTTCCACTTGCCTTTTCTCTGTCAACATGTTGTGAAATCATGACAGTTTTACCACTTGCCTTTTCTCTGCCCGCCAACATGTCATCGAAATCACGACAGTTTTTCCACTTGCCTTTTCTCTCGCCAACATGTCGCGAAATCATGTGACAGTGTTTTCCACTTGCCTTTTCTCTAACATGTCCAAATGTTCCATTTTCTCTCACATGTCACGAAATCATGACAGTTTTTCCTGCTTCTTCTCTCTCTTCCAACATGTCACGAAATCGTGACAGTTTTCCTCTTCTTCTCTCTCTTCCAACATGTCATGAAATCGCGACAGTTTTTCCAACTTTTCTCTCTCTTCCAACATGTCACGAAATCGTGACAGTTTTTCTTGCTTGCTGTATATGTCGCGATATCGCGACACTTTTCTTACTTGTCTTTTTCTTTGATCTTTTTGCAAATGGGCTACTTCGGTCTTCTTGGAAACTCACTGTCCATACTCTGAATAACCTTTGGACTCCTGTCTTCTGCATCTGACTAGCCTTTGAACTTCCTGTCCACTGCATCAATAGATCTATCTGACTGTGTTGACAACAATGACAATACTGTTGCTGCACCTTGCTCAACAGAACAATCTACACCACCATGTGCATAAATATTGCCTCTCTCATAAATAAGATGCATTGACCCTACCAATATCCGATGTGGACTCCTCTGTGGTCAATCATGCCCTGAGCCTCCTAGCTCTGGTCATCGAAGATCACATCAAAGATAGACCCCTTGCTCCTGGAGGAGGAAGAGGTGATGGCCTTGACATCAATAGGGATACTAAAGATCTGATAGACATCCTTGAGAGTGATGGCCATCTCACCCATGGCAGGTGAAAGGTGTTGGTCTTCGCATTCCAGCATCAGGCCAATGCAGTCAAATAGGCATGATCTACCTTAATAGTAGGTAGATATAGAATGTAGTCGAAGCTGACAACTCCAAACCACATTCTCTCTCTAGGAGTGAGCTATCTATGGAGAGTCTTTAGAAGGTGTGGCTCACAAGGTCTAGAGGTCAACCTCTGAAATAAAAGCATTGTATAAGAGAAAATATAACTAAAAACAAACAAAAGCAAATAAAAAACATCCTTAAAAACATCAAAAATATTTTAAAATTGATAAAAAAACAAAAACATGTCACAAAGCATTCAAAAAAATTAAAAAAAATCAATTAGACAAGTTAGAATGACATTAAATGATATTGATTGCCTATTAAACCTTAGAAAAATTAAAAATTTGATAAATTTTTTCTAAAGTTTGTGAACCATGGGTCAACCCTAC
Organism: Wollemia nobilis; assembly: GCA_028583015.1. Taxonomy (NCBI): domain Eukaryota; kingdom Viridiplantae; phylum Streptophyta; class Pinopsida; order Araucariales; family Araucariaceae; genus Wollemia; species Wollemia nobilis. Next base: position 3,973,324 of record JAQPPZ010016858.1, on the reverse strand, counting down.
GGTCCGCATGTGATCAAAATTTGATCGTTGGAATTTGAATTCCAACCATAGCTGATAGTTGCAGTCCCCAATATGACAATTGGGAACCGTTGCTGCCAGCTGCAGTCTAGGAAGGATACCCATTTTGGGTCACTTCCTAGCCTCGCTGACCAAAAAAATTAAAAACTAATCTAACCTAATCTAGTGTGGGGTTCATTACCAATTGTTTAATAAAATTTATATACCACATTACTTAATATGGTTCATTTTAAATTAGTATTAATTGTGAGGACTCGATTTCGAGTTACCTTACCCGCTTTGCAGCCTCTGCTAGTCGATGGCTGTCGAGGATCCATCATCAAGGTATATGTGTGAGGTATGGTTGAGTTTTAGGTAGTATTCTAGATCAGGCATGTTTTCTACCTCTCAAAGCTCTCACAAATGCAGTTGCTTTCAAATAAAGTAATAAAAAATCAAATGGGAAAGGCTACTTATAGGTCCTCCTAATTTCGATGGACCGCAACTAACACCTGTAGTCCCAAAATTAGGGGTTTTACTTGTGGGTCCAACCTATGGTTCCCAAAATTTGAAAACTTCAACCAAAGGTTGTACTCATAGTTTGTATCTAGCATTAAATGCACTCAAACCCCATCGTGATAAGGTCTAAAATTATAAATTAATGACTCATAACAAATCAAATTTCAAAAATAACAATCAATATTGTAAATTTGGTGATGTTCAAAGCACCAGGATTGATCAATAAATCAAAATTAACAAAAATATCAAATAATTAAAAAACCAAATGCACCTTGTATTCAGTAATTTACCCTATACACTTGGTTGTTGCAACGACTTGCGATCCATGCAATCCGACAAGATGAGTAAATTACCATAAAGATATTTGGGAGAAAAATTATCATAGTTGATCTGATATACTTCTTTTCAATCCCTAATAAGGCCTTCAAGGCTGGACTACTCCATAGGAACGAGGCATTTCATGTCATTTCTTTTATGACATCTTTTCAATAAATCATCGATAACTTGATTGAACACAAATATAATTGGATTTGTATCATTTTTATTCTCTAAGATGACTATTGTATCCCAAATGCTCCATGGGATAGAACTATGCAAATACTATTAACAATTGCAATCAGAAGTTGAACTAGGCCTAGCCAAGGCATTAAAATGCTCAAATATAAATTTGGTCAGATCATTCATTGTAGTCAAGCGACCTCGTCACTTCATACATTGTCATTACCCTCATCGACTTGTCTCTTGAGGTGGTAGTCATAATATCAAATCATAATCAAAATTAGAAGAAGATATCTAAGATCGTAGATTCCTTGATCTTGTCAAAATTACATTCATCCTTGTGAATCATTGTCAACAGCTATCATAAGCTTACCCCTTTGCTTGGGAAAAATAGCAAATATGATAATTAGTTTGTAACTCTCATCCTTTCAATTATATAGGCCTAACTCCTATTGTAGCACCAAAGCTACTTGAATGTCTAATGACGAGTGCAAAATCTTTCAAGTTTAAGCCTCCAAAGAGTTGGAAGCAATAATTCTAGGATGCACATCCTTTTGCAGGACCTGGGGCATCTAATGTTGATTCGACTAATTATCATCATAGAACCTTCGACATCATTTTAGGAGGTCTATTATTTGTCAACGTTGTTTGATCTTACAACACATCTCAAAAGGGGCATCTGTAGACACCTAAAACGTGTCATGTCAATGGTGACTACTCATATGGACATGCTACAGGACCATACGGAAGATCTTGGACAAACTCCAAGATAGAGCAATGGTTCTAACCACTCAATTTAGGCTCCTTGGCATAATTAGTCTGAACCATAGCCCAGACCTACGGTCTATAGTATGAACCGCGTATGAGACCTACAATTTAGATTCTGGACCATAGTTGTAACTTGCAGTCTTAACTGAAGTTCAGTTGGCCTTCATCTGAGCCAAATCAGTTTCAATGACCATTTTTTCTAGAAGAATGTGGTTAGAGTATGGAAGCTTCCAATACAACTATCCTAACCACCCCTTCTTTATTTTGTCTTCTCCATGAATCCACCCCTAGCCCTTGGGTAGTCCTCTAAATACCCCTGAGAATTAGGGTAAACTATCAATAAAGCATTAGAGTTTAAAGCAACGAAGCCCTATCAAATTGTGGACTCACTTGAGTGCATAGAGAGAGATTTGTTTTCATCACCATTGTTAATTTGTCAATCATCATGAAAAATTAGGCCATGGATTCCCTAAGGACATAGGAGATCCAAGAAATGATAATTCGGGCAAACAGAGGCCCTATTCAATGATTCAACCGCTAAACCTATCATAGGATACTGAAGGCAACGCTTTAACATAAATTGGACAAGGAGGTCAAGCCCACAACCCTTGAATTCAGAGGACAAATCACTTGGTTTCTCACCGTGGCTGTATCACCAAAAAAAATTTGCACCCTTACCTTCAGGCTAAAGGATCCATACCCATAAGGGGGGTGAGAAAAGGATGGAACAATACCTCGAACGGAGAGGCCCTTTGAAGGTCACACCTCTCGAGGGAGGGGTATAAAGGTGAATTTTTGACGAATGGTGGGGTTCACCAGGAAACTTTGAGTGGCAGTTTCCACACCTAGGTTAAGAATGGGTTTGACTTGTTTGTTTTATGTTTAATCATTTAGATTCTTAGGTCAGCCAAAATGAAGCTAAGCTATTCTATATGAAGATTATGATTTATATGAAGACAACAGACATAAATGAATCCTAATGTTATTGAATACAAAGAATATATAAAATGGAGAAGAGTACACCTGATTTTTGATGTTTGATGAAGATTCTAAAGCTTGTAGGAGTCCAGACATCCCGGATATGATAAGATCATCTGCAATTGTACAGAATTGTCCCAAATCACAGGAGATCATCCGAGATCACCCAAGATTATTAGCGACCTGAAGAATTCATCAAGCAAATTCATCAAAAACCTGCAATCAAGAAAACAGACATCAAAAACCAAAAATATAATTGCAATAATGATAGAAATAAGAGTATAGATATTTGAATGATAAATCTAGATATCAAATTAAATGAGATGTATTATTTTGGAAATTTATTGTGAATTTTATCATGCAATTATGATAAATGAGGTGAACTCCAAGATGCAAAATAGAAGTAAATTAATCTAATACACCAATAAATAAGGAAAATGAGATAGAGAATGCAAAATCAAGGCTCTAATTTCCCCCAAGTTGAATTGCAGACTAGATCATCTGTAATCATACAAGATCATCGTCGATCTTGACAGGATCATCTAAAATTGTAGTTGAATTGCCTGTGATGATCCGAGCTACCTCCAGCTGAAACATAGTGAAATCCTGCAACAAAACTTGAAAACACAAATGCAAATGATGGGAGATCACAGAAAAACTAAAATTGTAGGGAAATAATCAGCCAAGCATCCAGGTAGGAGTCAGGGGGATAAACTGGGAAAATTCTAGTTTATATAGGATTAGGGGGAGGTTAGGAGGTTTGGGATCATCCCAATTTGGGAGATCCCCAATGTGGGAATATCCAACCATGTAGACACACTTCTACCCAAGTTGGAGAGGTTGTTGGAACATAAGCTAATTGCAAAAATTTGGTTTTGGGATGAAATCGTCTGGATGTTCTATTCTAGATGAATTCGTTCGATTTGGGACGATATCCTCCAATGGTCACAACCTCTAAAAATGGCACGAAAAATGAGGTAAGTGGTTAACGAACGATTTCAGGGTTAAAATTCAAATTTCTACTTTTTACTGATGGTTTAACTGTGCTAATTTTAGGGTGCTACATTTTTCCCCCTATTTAGTGAATTTTCTATAAAAAAATGCATTAAAGACGAGTTCTTACGAGAAAGCAAAAATTTATTCCACTTTTTAGACGATGATTCTAGGTCGAATCGTACGAATTTTTGGTGTGGTTCACCCTCTGATTTTATACCCAAATCGAACGTTTGAGGTAAAAGCACAAAAGCAAAAATTAAAAAAATGTTGTTTTGAATAAAAATAAGAAAAATAGGGTAAAACCCTAATTTATTTTTACTGTTCACTTTTGTTGTTTCATAGCTCTGTAGGTGAAATGGTGGAAATGATGCACAAATCGATAGAGATCCGATGCGGGTTACGGGTAAGGATCTAAACCTAGTTTACTGTGTTTTTAATTCGATTTACTTGATTTTTGACTTGAATTTTAAGTTTTTTTTGGGTGTCAGCACCGTTTTTAGGCCGCCAATGAAATCATTTCTATATTGTCGATTTCGTCTAGGGACAAAATCGAAGAAATAGGGGCGATCCCGTCTAATAAGGGGCGATCCCCAAATTGAAGAACAAAGATGATTTCATCCTATTAAGGATGATTTTATCTAAATTTGGTACGATATCGTCCAAAATGGGTGATATCAACTTTTATGGGATGATTTGATTTTAATAATTTTTTTTGTTTTCTTGCTTATTTTGTAGAGGGGATTGCTAAAGAGTCAAGAGTGGAAATACAGAGGTCTAAGAGATGATTTGGCCGCGCTCGATTAGGTTGAGCGAGATAGATTGGTAGAGGTAGGACTACAACATGTGGTAGAGATGCCACAAATTCCTATAGACATGGGGCTACTAACAGCCCTAGCAAAGATATGGTATCCAAATTTGTCCTACTTTTGACTACCGACAAGGGAGATGACTCTCACTCTAGAGGATGTATGGAGGATCTTGAGGATACCTATACATGGTCGATTCATGACCCCTTTGGCCAATCAAGGCCACGCTATCATGAGATTGTGCGAGGACCCAAGCTTCATCTTGGAGAAGGGCAGAGTGAACATTGAGGCTTTGAGGCAAATGCCTGGGGCATCTCAATTGACTCAAGTTTTTACAGGGGTGGTGGGTGGCCTTCTTTTATGCCACCAAAGTGGATGCAGATTACCGTGGCTACTTTCAGATGTGGTATGTGATATGAGAGACCACGTATACAGGTTTTCTTGGGGTAGCTTTGTACTATGCTGCTTGTATAGGATCCTTTATGGGGTCGTATACAAGGGGGGTCGATATCTAGTGCTAACATTGCTTCTATAGGTTTGGTTCTGGGAGCACATTGCGATTTAGAGGTCGGTAGGGCTTTTGCAAATAGGATTTGACCAAGAGAGACTCCGAGTTTACTATTAGTGGCTCCAAAGAGGATCATAGTGGCGGATAGATCTATCTATGTCCTGGAGGTTTCTAGATGACCTCACCCCAAATCGGATCACCTGGAGACCATGGAGAGAGCATCTAGGGTGGGTAGAGGATGGACAATAGTTGGCTCGCATCAAGCGAGTCATATGGTTGAGGACATAGCGGGGAGAGGTAGATCTCCACCACTAGGACTAAGTTTTGAGGTAGTTCGGTCTATAACAGGGGATCCCTACTCTTAGGGATTATGAGTACTCCTAAATTGTGCAGGATATTACCACACTAAGTGGGGCTTCAGACATGCAGCGGTTTTGGAGTCAGGATGTTGATGATGCCCCCATTCAGCCAATGGATGGGGATGATGCGAGGATAGCAAATGGATATGATGCCTAGTATGCAGGCATCCACCCTACTTGGATGACAAGGGCACAGGGTCTGATGCATACTATAGTGTAACAGATGGAGAGGCAGTTCCAGGCTGCCATTGATGCAGTGAGGGGTCATATAGGGAGGGATCAGTGATGGCCTCCTCAAGAGATATGTTGGAGAGTACCACAGGATTCAGAGAGACAGTAGTAGCCAGAGAGGAGGGAAGAGATGAGACAGAAGAGGAGATAAAGACTCCTTCCTCAGTAGAGGGATAGTCCACCATCGCCTAATTGGGGCAAGGGTGTCGAGGTGGGGGAGAGCAACAAGATGGCAGCTCTCTAGGTGGAGAATGCCCACCTACGATCTTAGGTGCAAACTCTATAGGATGAAGCTACATGGCTCAGGGCTTGGAGTGGAGGGGTGAGCATTCTAGAGCTGGTGCAGTTGGTTGCTTAGACCATGTTCTACTAGGGAGTGTACTACCAGTTGGTTCTATAAGGCTAGAGGATACAGTTGCCAGTCGACATTACAGAGATGATCAGGATGGGGTCATTGAGGACATCATCATGATCGATTTCAAGGACCCATGATACAAGACGGGCTTCGATGGGACCACCTCCTCCACCTCAAGGCAGGAGAGGAGATGAGGCTAAGAGCTCAAGGTCTTCTCAAGACTAGATGCACATTATACATAGACTATTTTTGAGATGATTGAGTATGCCAAGGTTTAGATTGTGGCATACCAATCTGTTTTGATATGATGTATATACTTCTTGATATATATATGATGTTCTTTTTGTGATATGAATTGTGCATATGTTTTATGATGCTTTAATATTTTAATTGTTGATTGATTATTCATGTAATTATGTCGTTGAAAATATTATAATTTTATGTCATGCTATAAAATTAAATGAAATAATCTGATGTAAACAAATTGGTTGTTATGGTGTGTTTTGATGAAAATAAAGTGACTTCTAATAATAATTTCAAAGGACATTGTCACTGTTACATGACCATTTCATGGAGTCGTCACTCGCTAGGTCATCAAGCTAATCCCGGTATGAGAGAAATATTGCTAAAAGTAAAAGGGTGCTTAAGAGAATTTCTTAAGACTTTGTGTTGTGATGATGAAAAATTATGATTTGTTTTCAGATTTCCATGAAAATATTATGCATAAAATATTAAAAATATGATTTTTTCTAGGCATACAATTCCTAAGTATGATTGAAATTTGAACAATTCCCTAGGAATTATACCATCATCTCAAAAAAAATGAATGTTGACATAATGAAATGAAATAGGAAAGTTTTCATTTTTTTAAAACACAATTGTGTAACATAATGATTTAAGATGCTTTTATGGATTAAATAAATGGAAAATAAAATTAGAATGATGCTTTGCGCTAGGCATAGAATTTGAGGTATAGACTTATACCATCATCACGAAATCCAAAGAAGAAATTGATATAATAGTTTTATTGCATAGTTGATTTTTTATTTTGAGATAAACATAAAATATAAAAATGAGGACTTGCACTAGGCATAAAATTCCAATTTAGGTTTAGGAACTATACCATCGTCGCAAAAGTCGAAAATATATAAATGTGACTTTAGTGCAAAATTTTTGAACATGTTTTGCAAGAAATTTTGGATTTTTGAAAAAAATGTATTTAATTGATTTTATGCTAAGCAGATATTCTCAAGTAAGAAAGTCAAATTATTCTAGAATATTTGAATAAATATTTTAAATTATCTCAAAGACAAAATTTAGATTTATAAGGAACCATGTGTGCATACGTGAGTTCATTGTTGATCTTGATCTATCATAATGATACAAAATCTCTCAAACACAAATGTGTGTGCAATTGTAATGTTCATTTATCAATTTTGAGCAAGATAATTTGATACAAGTAATTTGAATTAACCAAATGAGTGTTTTTTGACCATGATTTATATGCATGTAACCGTACCAGACTACTATGTAAGTCGGGTCATCAAGAGCTAGCTGATCCATAAGCGAACATAGGTCTGTACAAAAGAAGGTCGCTAATGTGACAGACATATCAACATGTTAGGAGTTACCCAATTTCAAGCAAGTTGGGCACAAATCACCTGTTATGGGGTTTACCTCACAGTTTTCGAATAATTGAGAATTCCAGGGATTCAAGTTTCACACTTCCTTCTTTCAAAGGGGGGAAGGGATTTATTGTTTTTTTCTTTTTATTTTCTTTTCTTTTTTATTTTTTTTTTGATACTGAGATAATGTTGAAATATTGCTAAGATGGTACAAAATGATACTGAAATAATGCTTCTGAATAATTTCTCTTTTTCTCATGATTTTTCTTGATTTTCTCTTTCTTTTTCTTTTTCTTCCTATACTGGGGATACTTGCTCGGATTGGATGTAGAGCAAGGGATTTTTATTCTGGGTAGGAGTGAGCTTTTCCTTTTGTCAATTCTCAAATATTCTAGACCATGTGCATGATAGGATAGCAGAGGAAACTTTTCGCTCAAGAGACCACTTCTACTGTGTAGCATCATTTTGAATTTGCAATGAAATCATTTTAATGTGAAAAGGTGTACTTGGTTTAAGTAAATAACAAGATCAGTTCTTTATGCTCAAAACTTTATTTAATTCAACTATGGACTTTGATATAAGAGAGATTAATAATCATACCAAATAAGATCAAGATATTTATTCATGTGAGTGTGAAAGTGAGGGATTCCAGATAAATGCTAATTTATCCAAAATAACTGAAAATATAACTACAATACTTCAAGAATTGACAGGTGCAAAATAGAAGATGTTTTTGAGGATTTTGATGATTTTTATTTTTTTATAGTTCGATTTTAATTTATGAATTGAGAGAATACATAATATTACTATTTTTGTTTTTTTTTAATTTTTATATGAATTACTAATATGAGACAATATGTATAATATATATAGTGACGAAATTACCAGATTTATGCATAATAGCACTTAAGATGCATAATGTTCATAGGTTATTTAAGATCTTTACCATCTAAGGTAGCTAATATGTATGCTCCCGATCCAAATTTAGCAGTGATAATATATGGCCCAAGCCAGTTAGGCTCGAATTTGCCTTTAAGGTCTTTAGTTGCATTAGTATTTTTTTATTTTCTTTTAAGACAAGGTCGTCGATCTCAAAGGATCGATTATGAACTTTCTTGAGATATGTTCATTTGAGCTTGTTCTAGTGGGCACGAAGATGCTCCAAATCATTAATGCACTTCTCATCTAGGAGTTCCAGCTGACTAAATCTACCAGCATGATATTCATCTCCTACTTCAGTATCTTGAAGTAGCAGAGCCAAAGAAGGAACTTCTAGTTCAAAGGGAAATACAACTTCAACGCTATAAACCAAAACAAAAGGTGAAGTTCCCATGGGAGTACGAATGCTAGTTTGATAAGCCCACAAAGTAGGATATAATTGAATGTGCCAATCACGACCAGATTTATTGACCAGTCTCTTAAGGATTTTAATTAATATTTTATTAGATGCTTCTGCTTGGCCATTACCCTGAGGATAATAGGGAGTGGACCAATGATGTTGAATTTTATATTTTGGACATAGTTTCTTTACATTTTTGTTTTTGAAACAAGTTCCATTATCCGAGATGAGATTTGCAAGAATTTCGAACCTACAAATAATTTGATTAAGAATAAACTTGGAAACTTGCATTCTAGTGCAAGAAGCTAAGGGCATAACTTCGACCACTTCGTAAAATACTTGATGGCGATTATGATGAATTTGTGTCCATCAGATAACATAGGATTGATTTTTCTAATGATGTCTAAGCACCATTTTGAAAAGGGCCAAGGAGATGAAATAGCCTATAGTTCTTGTGCAGGCGCATGGACAAGGTCAGCGTGTTTCTGATACTTGTCGCAATGGCACACGTAACCATGTGCATCATTATCCATGGTAGGCAAAAAATATCCTATCCTAAGGAGCTTCTTAGCAATGGCGCTACCACTAAAGTGTCCCCCACAAGATCCATCATGGGATTCACTCAAAGCTAATCTAGACTCTTCTAGATTCAAACATCTCAATAGGATACCTTCAAAAGATCTCCTATATAATGTATTGCCAATTATTACGAAGCGACTTGCTTGTCTACGTAATAACCGACACTGGTTTCTATTAAAACCTTCATGGAAGGTCCCATTTTAAAGAAAATTGAGGATGTCAGTGTACCAAATTCTAAGAATAGTTTCATTGATTAGAAACACGTCCAAATGTTCCAAGCATGATTTAGTTTAAGCGGGTTCTTGGAGTCGACGAATAATGATGGTAGCATATTTGTCATCTAACTCCAAGGGTAAAAGAGATGCAGCTATGGCCATAGCATCAGTCGCACGATTGCTAGTTCTAGGAATAGCTTCCAAGGTAACTTGATCAAATAAAGATATTAATTGTAATACATATGCTTTATATGGGCACAATTTATCATCTCTAGTCTGATAAACATCATTAATTTGATTTATAACAAGTTGAGAATCACCAAAAACTAATAGATTTTTAATTTTCAGTGCCAAGGCAACTCGTAATCCAAGGATTAGAGACTCATATTCAATAGTGTTATTAGTACAAGCAAACATTAATTTAAAGGATAGAGGTATGAGATGTTTCTATGGAGATATCAAAATAATCCCTGCACCAGCCCCACTCATGCATTGGGATCCATCAAATTATAGGGACCATTGCTCTAAATGATCCGCCTCCAAGTTAAGGCATTCATCAAGAAACTCAATGACAAGGGAATGGGTGGACTCTAAGGGTGCAACAACTAATTTATCTACTATGATTTGACCCTTAACAGACTTTTGTCCTATAAACGTGAGTTCAAACTCACTTAGAGAAAGAACCCACTTCGCTATGCGACTAGATAAATAAGGTCGATTCATGAGATACCGCAAGGGATCAGATTTAGAAATAATGTATGTTTTTTGAATAAGCATATAATGGCATAGTTTCTGTGTAGAAAATATGACTGCTAGACATAACTTCTTGTTGGTCACAAATCTTCCACAGGAAAGGATTTTATACTAAATGCACCCTAGACCCGGCCAACATTGAAAGGCTGGGAGAAAGAAATGTCTCCCAGACCAATCTCCAAAGAGGGCTGGTTCCCTTACTAATCTATGCTTGATGAAGACTAAAGTTGTAGGAAAGGAATTATAAATGTGCAGAAATAAATGGGAAATATAGCCGTAGGCCGAATTTATCAGATTGGGAAAGAATAACAGCAGATAACTTCAAGTACAATAATAACATATAATAGAAGATATCAACGTAATTAACTTACAACCTTGTGCAAAAAACCTCCAAGATCACATTCTAGAACTCACTTCCTCACTAGCAATATTTAAACTTAGAAACAAAATTCAAATTAAGCAGCAGATAAGGAATACGAGCATAAATTAGGAATGTATAAGACAGAAGGAAAAACCACACAGACAATTGCTTGCAAAACCAGAGGCCAAATATCTTTCATTCATGCAAAGAACTTCAAAGCTTTTAGCAAAAGTCTCTCTCTCGATCCCTCTTTCTGAGATCACAAAATTCTTGTGGCTTGGACATGTTCTTCTACCTTGTTTGCATTGGAAAGCAGCAAAACATTTAATTCTGGTGTGCTTTTAATCATTGGAAATCACAAAACTTCAACAGGCCATTTGAACTACTTTCTGGCATGAAACTGTAATAGGTCGCAAAAACGCGACATGTCGCAAAATCGCGATGCATCTCTGCTCTGTACACTTTTGTCACTTTCGGACCGTGAAAATCAACCATGTCACGAAATCGCTACAAGTTTGGCTCCCTTGTTTCCTTTGCTACCTTAGCTCACAAAAATGCGATGCGTCACAAAATCATGATGTTTCGTACTATTATGCTCTTTCTCTGCTTTGTTTCCATGAAAATGCGACAAGGCATGATTTCGCTACGTTCTTCATCCATGTTGTTCTCTTTGCCGCTTCAAACAGTGAAAACATGACATTGCGCAATTTTGCTACACCTTCCTCTTTTTTGGCTGTCTCGCTTACACATCGTGAAAACAAGATGAGTCACGCTTTAGCTACGTTGTTCCATTGGCATATTTGTTTCATCTCTAGGTTGCGAAAACCATACAAGTCGCAAAATCGCTACACTATATTCTCGCTGCTTAATCTTCTCTTCTATGTCATGAAAATCTGACATGTCGTGATATCGCGACAATTTTCATCCACCCTGTACGGTCCTGCTTCTAACCCGTGAAAACATGACAAGCTTGCCTCAAGGGGTTCTTCAATCTCCATCATGTCGCAAAATCATGACAGGTTCTATCTCCTTGGACTTTATTACTTTTAGACCGCAAAAATTTGTCATGTCATGAAATCACAACATTCCGTACAATCTGGCTGCCTCCTTCCTTCCTCGTAAAAATGCGACAAGGTGTGAAATCGCTACAATTTTCTGCATTTGGTCCTTCAACCCCAATATGTCATGAAATCATGATGATTCTATGTTGCTAGACTGTACCTCCACAACTGTCATGAAATCATGATGCCAACTTCTTTCTTGCCCTCATGTTCAAAAATGTCATGAAATCGCGATGTTTTTCATGCCTTATGACTTTTCTTTCAACTTTGTCATGACCACGCAACACGTCACGATTTCGCGATGTCTTTCATCTTTTGTGCCTTGTTCAATATTCTGTCATGATATCACTACAAAGTTTATTGTCATTGCCCTTTGCTTAGTTATGTCATGATTTCATGACCTTTTCTCTGCTCTGCTCCATGGCCATTGTAAGTCACGAAAACATGACATGTTGTGATTTTGCGACAATTTCACTACGCTGTCCCCGTTGACCATTTTGACCGTGAAACTCCAACACGTTGTGATATCGTGACAACCTTGTTGCATTGCTGCCATTGACTATTTTGACCATGATTTTGGAACACGTTGCGAAATCGTGACATTTTTTTACTTTGCTTCTCTCTCCTCGAAATGTTGTAATCACAGTGACACTGAGAGGGGGGGTGAATCAGTGTGACCTTTTAAATTTCAAATATGCAGTTCTAAAACCAGCAGTAGTTTAAAACTTATAAAAGATATATCAACTACAGTAAGAAAGCATCACACATAACACAACAATTTAACGAGGTTCACCAATGTGGCTACTCCTCAAAATGACTGCTTGGACTACCATCCAAATCCAGCCAATGCAAAGCTGCAACTTTACAATATCTTTTACCAAGACCAACTGGAAGGAGCACCAACCCCTTAGCTTTATCTATTACAAACAGAATGGAGCACCAACTCCCAATTTACCAGCACCTACTGGAAAGAGGCACCAACCCCTTATGCCAAGCTGCAACTTGGAAGTCAATAATGATTAAGAAAATTACAGAATAAAATTCTCACGTTATTTCTTACAGTCTGTTGTTTCTCTGTCGTCTGCTACTTCTGCGCAACACGCTTCGCACTGTCTGACACTTCTATGAACTTCTTCGCACTCTCAGCAGCAATCGGATGATCGTTCACTTCTGTTGTCTGCACGCTATCACTTCGCACTCATAACTCCACCTCTACACATCGCGCTCTTAATTCACACCATCACGATCTGCACACTTCGCTTCAACTCTAACTGCGACTTCGCACTCTGCTCGATAAGAACTTTACTTGCGCAATCACTCTGCTCGCATTCGCACTTTATCTTCACACTTCACTTTTTCAAACTCGAAGAAGCCCTCCTTTTATAGAAGAAATTTCAGGAACAAACCCTAAAGAACGTCGGCTGAGAAACCCTAGAATTTGTCGGCTGCCAAACCCTAAAATCCATCGACTGTAACCCTAAGAATGTCGGCTACAAAACCCTAGAAATTGTCGACTGCAAAACCCTAAAATCCATCGGCCCAGATTTAACTTTGTCGGCCTCAAACGCCTCTGCCACCTTTGTCACCTTCCTGTAGCTTATTGCCGTGAAATAATAACATGTCGCGATATCGCGACACCTTTTGTAGCCATACGCCTTCTTGTCCTTGCTGTCATGAAATCACGACCATTTTGGCCTTTGATAGCTTTGCCACCGTTCTTGTCGTGAAATCGTGACACTTCAAACTTTTGTTGACGTCATCCTCATTCTTGTCACGAAATCACGACGCTTTCGGCTTCCAGCGGCTTTTCTTGCACCCTGTCATGAAATCGTGACACTTTCAGCTTTCGCTGACGTCATCCTCAGCTTTGTCATGAAATCGTGACGCTTTCGGCTTCCAGAGGCTTTTCTTGCAGCCTGTCATGAAATCGTGACACTTTCAATTTTGTTGACGTCATCCTCAGCTTTGTCATGAAATCGTGACGCTTTCGGCTTCCAGAGGCTTTTCTTGTAGCCTGTCGCGAAATCGTGACACTTTCAATTTTGCTGACGTCATCCTCATATTTGTCACGAAATCATGACGCTTTGCCTTTACATTTCTTGCTTCATGCAGTAGCGAAATCGCTACAACTTTGTGCCTTGTGCTTTCGACTTGTAGCATAATCGCTACATCTTTGAGTTCTGTGTTTTTGTAGCAAAATCGCTACACCTTCGGTGTGCACTTTTGACTCATAGCGAAATCGCTACACCTTCGTGTTGTGCTTTTTCAACTCGTAGCGAAATCGCTACACCTTTGTTTTGTGCAATTTTGACACGTAGCGAAATCGCTACACCTTTGCTTTGTGCACTTTTGATTCGTAGCGAAATCGCTACAACTTTTCACTTAACACTTTCTCCTCGCCACAAAAAATTCAACATGTAGCGAAATCGCTACAACTTTTCACTTAACGCTTTCTCCTTGCTTCAGCCAGCGAAAATCCAACATGTAGCGAAATCGCTACAGTTTCTCGACTTAGCTTCTTGGCCTCCAACATGTCACGAAATCATGACAGTTTGCCTTGCGCCTTCTCTCTCCTCATTTTTGTCGTGAAATCGTGACATTTTCAGTTGCGCCTTCTCTCTCCTCATTTTTGTCGCGAAATCATGACATTTTCAGCTGTGCCTTCTCTCTCCTCATTTTTGTCATGAAATCATGACATTTTTGGCTGTGCTTTCTCTCTCCTCCGACCTGTCGTGAAATCGCGACAAAAAACATGTCGCGATATCGCGACAATTTTCTAACTTGTCTTTTTCTTCGAATTTTTGAAACTGGGTCACTTCTGTTTTCCTGGAATTGCACTTTACATAATCTGACTATCCTTTGAATTTCTGTCCTCTGCATCTGAATGGCTCTTGAACTGTCTATCCACTGCATCATTGGATCTAACTGCCTGTGTTGACAACAATGACAAACTTCTTGCAACACCTTGCTCAACAATCTCCCCCTTTGGAATTGTTGGCAACACCTGTGTACATTCCTCGTAACTCTTCTCCCCCTTTGTCAATAATACCAAAGGGCTGCTGTAGACTCCCCCTGAGTCCATCCTCACACTTCTCAGGCACAATTTGTTGCATCTGGCACAAATTATGATCATGAGCAAAAGAATAGTCAAATACTCAAATGCTCCCCCTGAGAAAGTGATCCCTGTAGCTAGTCACTTCTTAGGAAGTGTGACTACTCCTAATTTGCTTCGAAGGTACTCAAATACTTCCTTGGGCAAAGGTTTTGTAAAAATATCTGCTACTTGTTCTGTAGTTGGGACATAATCCAATTTAACTTCTCCTTCTGCAACTTTCTCCTTCAAGAAATGATACCTTATAGCAATGTGTTTTGTCCGTGAGTGCATTATTGGATTCTTAGAGATGTTAATTGCACTCGGTGTTATCACACTTAACTGATATTGGTTCACTGAAATTAATACCTAGATCTTTCAAAGTTTGTTTCATCCACAAGACTTGTGTACAACATGTTGTTGCTGCAATATATTCTGCCTCAGCTGTAGATAAAGAAACTGACTCTTGCTTCTTACTGTGCCATGCAACCAATCTGTCCCCCAAATAGAATGCACCTCCACTGGTACTCTTTCTGTCATCAACACATCCAGCCCAATCTGCATCTGAATATGATATAAGAGTGAAGTCTTTGCCTTTTGGATACCACAACCCATACTCCATGGTGCCCTTGAGATACCGAAAAATCCTTTTAACTGCTGTCACATGAGTCTCTTTGGGACTGGCCTGAAATCTAGCTACCATGCAAACTGCCTGCAGAATATCAGGTCTAGTGGTTGTTAAATATAGTAGACTTCCAATCATAGATCTGTACATGGTTTGGTCTACAGGTGGAGATTTGTCTTCTTTACTCAATTTGCAGCTTGTTGTCATGGGAGTGCTGACTGGCTTACAATCCTCCATAGTGAACCTTTTTAGCATTTCTTTCACATATTTGATTTGGGAAATGAATATGCCTTTCTCATTTTGATTAACTTGCAGCCCAAGAAAGTAAGACAGTTCACCAATCATAGACATTTCAAATTCATTCCGCATCTTATTTGCTAAGTCTTTACAAGATTCATCTTTGTTGCTGCCAAATATGATATCATCTACATAGACAACTAGAACAATGAGATGCCCACCTTCTATTTTTACATACAGATTATTGTCCACTAAACCTTTCTTGAATCCCTGTTGAGAGAGATAGTTATCTAGCCTAGCATACCATGCCCGTGGTGCTTGCTTTAATCCATACAGATGCTTTCTTTAATTTGCAGACAAGGTTAGGATCCTCACTAATTTGAAATCCATCCGGTTGTTCAATATAGACCTCTTCTTCGAGTTTCCCATTTAAAAAGGCAGATTTTACATCCATCTGATAAACTCTGAAGTTTTTGTGAACTGCTAAGGCCAGAAACATTCTAATTGCTTCTAATCTAGCCACTGGAGCAAAAGTCTCTTCAAAATCAATGCCTTCGACCTGTGCATATCCTTTACAAACCAGTCTTGCTTTGTTCCTAATGACCTGTCCGTCTTCATTTAATTTGTTTCGAAATATCCATTTGGTGCCGATTACATTCTTGTTTGCAGGTCTAGGTACTAATTCCCAAGTTCTGTTCTTTTCAATCTGATCTAACTCTTCATTTATTGCCTTCATCCAGCTATCATCTTTGCTTGCTTCATCTATGTTTTTGGGCTCAATGCTAGATAAAAGAGAGTAATTACTTATTACTTTCCTTCTTGTCCGAATGCCAGCTGTGGGATCTCCAATTATTTGGTCTCTTGGATGATTTTTCTGCCAGTTGCTTGTTTTGAATTTCTTGTTTTCTTGCACCTCTGAGTCATCGACTAATTCATCTGAATCAAGCGTAGATTTATTTTCTGTTTCATTCACCTCATCTCCTTCAACGACTTCTTCATAGATTGGGTAGTTTTCCTCAAAGTCAGCTAATCGTTTCCCAACTTCATCGAATTTAACGTCTGCACTGTCCACAATTTTCTTGAGTCTCTTGTTGTAGCATTTGTAAGCTTTGCTTTTTGATGAATACCCAACAAAAACACCTTCATCTAGCTCTATCTTCAAACTTCCCAAGGTTGTCATCTATTTTTCTGATGTAGCACTTACAGCCAAATATTTTGAGATGTTTTGTTGTTGCTTTTCTACCAAACCACAACTCATAAGGTGTTTTGCATTCATGAGTTCTTAACATATATCTGTTTTGGATGTATACTGTAGTGTGAACTGCTTCTTTCTAGAATCTATCTGCTATTTTATTTTCTTCCAAGCATGGTGCGTGCCATTTCTTGTATAGTTCTGTTCTTTCTTTCTACTACGCCATTCTGCTGTGGAGTTCTAGCTGCTGAATATTGTCTCTTGATACCATGTTTTTCATAGTATTCTGTAAATTCATTCGAAATGAATTCTCCTCCTCTGTCTGATCGTAAGCATTTGACCCTTTTTCCTGTTTCATTCTCAACTAGCTGTTTGAAGGATCTGAACATTTCAAAAGCTTCTATTTTATCTTTTAAGAAAAATATCCATGTCATTCTGGAATAATCATCGATACACAGCATGAAGTATTTGTCGTCGTTTATGCTTTGAGTTCTCATGGGTCCACATAAGTCAGTATGAATAAGTTCCAAAGGCCTGCTAGTGTGGTATTCTTTTGTTTTGAATGAGACTCTGGTTTGCTTTCCCTTCTGACATGAAGCACAAACACTGTTTGAAGGTTTCTTAATGGTTGGAATATCTCTCACTGCTTGTTTAGAGCTGATTTTCACCAAATTATCAAAACTTATGTGTCCAAGCCTCTTGTGCCACAGCCAGTTCTCTTCTTCTTGTCCAATAAAACACGTACCTTCTGAAGTTTCTGAGAGTGTGTACAGATTACCAGACGTCCTTGAACCGGTTGCTATCAATTTCCCACTGTTTATTTTTCTGACTTCACAACCCTGCTTCTTGAAGACTACTTCATGACCTTTATCACAGATTTGACTAACACTTAACAGGTTATGTTTCAAACCATCCACAAATAAAACTTCTTCTGACTTGATTTTCCCTTCACTAATTTTGATAGACCCTTTTCCTATTATTTTGGCTCCATCATTATTTCCAAACTTCACAGAGCCACCCTCATATTTCTGTAGTTTTTCAAATTTTTGTTTATCACCTGTCATATGACTTGAGCACCCACTGTCAAGGATCCATGGTACACATTTATTCTGAGCTCTGAAAGCTATCTGCACTATTAAAGACTCCTTTTCTTCCCTGAGATGTTCTTTTTGTTTCCATTCTATTTTAACCGTGGTATTGGGTTCTAGCTTGGATTTCCCCTTTTTAGAATCTTGCACATATCCTTCAGAAGGAATTCTATTTTGTTTTGCCCTATATGGTTGAATTCTTCTTTTCTGAGATTGATTTGAAACAGAAGTTCTATGACAGTTTCTAGCAATATGCCCAAAGTTGTGACAATTAAAGCATTCTATTGCATAACTCATTAGAGGAGCAAAAGCATTTCTACTAGTGAAACTTCTTGGACCTATATTATACTTGCAGTCAACAATTTTATGCCCATAACCATTACATTTAAAATAGAAACCATAGAAATAATGATTGAACCTGAAAGATGGTCTTTGCCAAGTTGTTGCAGGAGCCTTAGATCTTCTTTTCTTTTGATGTGTGACCTTGGTAAAGCCATCATTGTCAGTTCCTATTTCAGGACTGGCATTATTGCTTTCTTTTGCTTGATTTGTTTTTCTTTCAACAACCTGTTTCTTGTCTTTACTCTTTTCACATTCAACATTGCTTGCCTTTGGTCCATTTGATGATTCTCCTTCAGTAAAGCCCAGACCGAATTTGATACCTGTGGGTCTTTGATCGCTTAGGATTTTGTCCAACTTCATCGAACTTTCTTCACGTTTTAAATGACAGCTAATTTTTCGATCCAGCTCTTGTATCTGTATTCGAAGACCAACATTTTCTTCTTCCAATTTGCAACAATAATCTATCTTCATGGTTACCTGTACTTCAAGATCTTCGAACATTTTCTTGTACTCTTCTGTCTGTGTTTTTAGACTGGCTATAATGTCATTTGCATCCTCAAGCTTCCTTGACAGTTTTTTATTCTTTCTTTTCTCAGATTTCCATTCCATAAGAGCAGAAACCAGCTCACCTTCTAAATCAACTTCAGCCTCACCTTTTTCAATAGACACTTCAGAGTTCATTCCTTCTCTCTTTTCTATGTTTTTTGCCTCTTCTAATTTTTCTACTTCAAACGCCATAAAGAGAGCCTCACCTGTTCCTTCTTCAGAGTCTTCACTAGAACTGTCCTCTGAAGATTCTGCATTTCGGGAGATAAAACTTTTCTTTTTGAAATTACCTTTTCTGAAGTTTGTTTTCTTCCTCCATTCACCTCTTTCTTGATGCGGAGTTTCTTCACCTTTGTTCTTGTCATTGAGAGGACATTTGGTAGCAAAGTGTCCAATGCCTCCACAATTGAAACATTTAAAAGGTAGCTTTCCTTTGTATTTTCCTTTTCCTTTTCTCAACTTTTTGACAAAATTTGCTTCCATTTCATCTGAAGCATCCTCTTCTTCAGACTCTTGTTTTGTGTTTTTGCCTTTTAGGGCTTTGAAAGTTGCTTCTCTATCTATGGGATTAGACCTTCCTATTCTCATTTCAAATGCAGTCAAAGATCCATGCATCTCATCCATACTAAAGCGATTTAGATCTTTAGCTTCTTCTATGGCTGAAACTTTCGAATCAAACCTTGGAGGTAGAGATCTTAATACCTTTTTCACAATCGTAGCATCATCCATATCTTCGCCGAGACCTCTCATTGAATTTGTGATTCCATTGACTCTTTGCATGAAAGCCTCTATGTTCTCATCATTGTTCATCTGTAAGGATTCGAATTGAGCTCGGTGTGTTTGAAGCTTGGCCTCCTTGATCCTATCGTCTCCTTCATGAATGTTCTCAAGTTTGTCCCATACATCTTTTGCAGATTCACAGTTTATGATTTTGACTAGCTCACTGTCCACTAATCCACACATGATGGCATTTTTTGCTTTTGAATCATTTTCAAATGCCTTCTTACCGGCAGTGTCTGTTGGAGCAGTGGTGGGAGCTTTGTAACCATTGACTACTGCACCCCAGATGTCAAAACCCAACGCACGGAGATAAGTCTGCATCCTTACCTTCCAGAAAGCATAGTTAGTTCCATCAAACAATGGTGCTTTGTTTGAGGAGAAGCCTTCACCACTTGCCATTGCATCACTTCCAAGATCACCCTAGCTGATTGAGCCTATTCAGGAACCTGGCTCTGATACCAATTGTTGTAATCATAGTGACACTGAGAGGGGGGGTGAATCAGTGTGACCTTTTAAATTTCAAATATGCAGTTCTAAAACCAACAATAGTTTAAAACTTATAAAAGATATATCAACTACAGTAAGAAAGCATCACACATAACACAACAATTTAACGAGGTTCACCAATGTGGCTACTCCTCAAAATGACTGCTTGGACTACCATCCAAATCCAGCCAATGCAAAGCTGCAACTTTACAATATCTTTTACCAGCACCAACTGGAAGGAGCACCAACCCCTTAGCTTTATCTGTTACAAATAGAATGGAGCACCAACTCCCAATTTACCAGCACCTACTGGAAAGAGGCACCAACCCCTTATGCCAAGCTGCAACTTGGAAGTCAATAATGATTAAGAAAATTACAGAATAAAATTCTCATGTTATTTCTTATAGTCTATTGTTTCTCTATCGTCTGCTACTTCTGTGCAACACGCTTCGCACTGTCTAACACTTCTGTGAACTTCTTCGCACTCTCAGTAGCAATCGGATGATCATTCACTTCTGTTGTCTGCACGCTATCACTTCACACTCATAACTCCACCTCTGCACATCGCTCTCTTAATTCACACCATCACGATCTGCACACTTCGCTTCAACTCTAACTGCGACTTCGCACTCTGCTCGATAAGAACTTTACTTGCGCAATCACTCTGCTCGCATTCGCACTTTATCTTCACACCACTTTTTCAAACTCGAAGAAGCCCTCCTTTTATAGAAGAAATTTTAGGAACAAACCCTAAAGAACGTCGACTGAGAAACCCTAGAATTTGTCGACTGCCAAACCCTAAAATCCATCAGCTGTAACCCTAAGAATGTCGGTTGCAAAACCCTAGAAATTATCGGCTACAAAACCCTAAAATCCATCGGCCCAGATTTAACTTTGTCGACCTCAAACACCTCTGCCACCTTTGTCACCTTCCTGTAGCTTATTGTCATGAAATAATAACATGTCACGATATCGCGACACCTTTTGTAGCCGTACGCCTTCTTGTCCTTGCTGTCATGAAATCGTGACCATTTTGGCCTTTGATAGCTTTGCCACCGTTCTTGTCATGAAATCGTGACACTTCAAACTTTTGCTGATGTCATCCTCATTCTTGTCATGAAATCACGACGCTTTCGGCTTCCAGCGGCTTTTCTTGCACCCTGTCATGAAATCGTGACACTTTCAGCTTTCGTTGATGTCATCCTCAGCTTTGTCGTGAAATCGTGACGCTTTCGGCTTCTAGAGGCTTTTCTTGTCCTGTCAGGAAATCGTGACACTTTCAATTTTGTTGACGTCATCCTCAGCTTTGTCATGAAATCGTGACGCTTTCGACTTCCAGAGGCTTTTCTTGCAGCCTGTCATGAAATCATGACACTTTCAATTTTGCTGACGTCATCCTCATCTTTGTCGTGAAATCATGACGCTTTTGGCTTCGTACATTTCTTGCTTCATGCAGTAGAGAAATCGCTACAACTTTGTGCCTTGTGCTTTTGACTTGTAGCATAATCGCTACATCTTTGAGTTCTCACTTTGACTGTAGCGAAATCGCTACACCTTTTGTGCACTTTTGACTCGTAGCGAAATCGCTACACCTTCGTGTTGTGCTTTTTCAACTCGTAGCGAAATCGCTACACCTTTGTTTTGTGCAATTTTGACACGTAGCGAAATCGCTACACCTTTGCTTTGTGCACTTTTGATTCGTAGCGAAATCGCTACAACTTTTCACTTAACACTTTCTCCTTGCTTTGGCCAACAAAAATTCAACATGTAGCGAAATCGCTACAACTTTTCAACTTAACGCTTTCTCCTTGCTTCGCGAAAATCCAACATGTAGCGAAATCGCTACAGTTTCTCGACTTAGCTTCTTGGCCTCCAAAATGTCGCGAAATCGTGACAGTTTGCCTTGCGCCTTCTCTCTCCTCATTTTTGTCATGAAATCATGACATTTTCAGTCTGTGCCTTCTCTCTCCTCATTTTTGTCACGAAATCATGACATTTTCGACTGTGCTTTCTCTCTCCTCTGACTTGTCATGAAATCGTGACAAGAAAACATGTCGCGATATCGCGACAATTTTCTAACTTGTCTTTTTCTTCGAATTTTTGAAACTGGGTCACTTCTGTTTTCCTGGAATTGCACTTTACATAATCTGACTATCCTTTGAATTTCTGTCCTCTGCATCTGAATGGCTCCTGAACTGTCTATCCACTGCATCATTGGATCTAACTGCCTGTGTTGACAACAATGACAAACTTCTTGCAACACCTTGCTCAACACGAAAGACCCGCGATAACGCGACATGTCGCGATATCATGACAGTTTTGAAACTATGCTCTCCATGCTGCTTTTTGTCGTGATATCGCGACAGTCTTCGGACTTAGCCTTTTTTTGCATCAAAACCTGTAAAGGAGTGAGAATTTCAACATCTTATGCATGAATAATCAACAATCAAAAAAATGTGGCAAAAATGCCAACATTCTTGGTGGCTCGTGGGGTATACAGTTCTGTTGTATGCATGAATCCCAGGCCTGAATCCATTGGGCAACAGAGTCAAGAAAATTTGAGAATAGAAAGCTGGCTGATGGGGTACATCTCGATGGACTGCTGCAATCAACTCTTGTTGAATTACTGAAAACTCAAGGAATCTGTATTTGGCTTAGCTGACCAGGTGCTGTAAAAGAATCTCCATGAAAGCACCAGGGGTTGCAAAATGGAAATGAATGGAATGAGTGAGGACTATGGAATGGAAATGGTAAATGATGGAATGGTGGAGTGGAGGGAGTGATGCGGTAGATACAGTAACAGAGTGCTTCTGTGCTACCAGCTGCTATGAAATGGAAATGAAAGTGAATGGAATAATGGAATGGAAGTGGAAGAGATGACAAATGCGGGATAAACTATGGATAAATGCTAAAACAACAAAGAAATTAGAAGAAAAGGGAAAGAAGAAATGGGAATAGCAGAAAGGGAAAAAGAAACAACAGTAGTGGCTTGATTACTTGCAGAAGAAAAAGGAGTAGGAGAAGAAGGGAATAAAGAAGGGAAGGAAGAAATAGAGAGGAAGCCACTAACTATTGGGAAGGAAGAAGAAAAAGGAAAGAAATACACGTACCTGCGGGCTCGCATGCAAAAAGAGCCGAAGTTGATAGAGGAAAACAATACTTTTTTTTTTTCTTTTTTTGTTTTTTTTTTTTTGCTTTTTTTTTTTACTATATACAAGGTAAGACTAGACTCATCTTCATGTAGTATAGGCTTTCAGATGAAAGCCGTTCACTGAAATAGGAAGTGGGCTGCCATCCAAATCTTCTAGATGAAACGAATTTGCTGCACCAGCACTGACAATGCGGAACGGACCCTCCCACAGAGCATCAAACTTCTTGTGCATCCCTGGCTTAGCTTTCTTTTCATTCCATTTCAGGACCAAATCACCCACCTTAAGCGGACGATCAGCAAAATTTTTATGGAACCACTTTGAAATAACCTGTGTATGCTTAGCAAACTCCTCATAGGCCAAAGAACGTTGCTCTTCCAATTGTAACAACTGAGCCAACCGCATATCCATGGAATCTACATCTGCTTCATCATCCTAAAATTCCTGCAACTGCTACAATACTGGCAATTCTAGATGAACAGGCAACCTTGCCTCTTTTCCATATACCAGGGCATACGGTGAAGTCTTGATAGACTTCTTGATTGAGATTCTATCTGCCCATAAAGCTTGATTTAACAGAAGGTGCCATGATCTCTTGTTATCCCCCAAAGATCTCTTTAAAATCCGTAGCAAATTCTTGTTTGTGGACTCTGCCAAGCCATTTCCCTGAGGATAATAGTTAGAGGATGTCTTCAGGAAAACACCATACTTGTTTGCAAATTCAGCTAGCTCAGCTCCAATAAATGGAGTCCCGTTATCTGTAATAATAGCATCAGGAATGCCAAAGCGTGTAATCAGCCCTTCAATGAAAGAAATCACCACTCCTTGATTTGCGACCTTGGTTGGAATAGCTTCAGACCATCTCGTAAAATAATCTGTAGCAGTTAAAATATACTTGTGTCCAGCTAAAGAATTCGGATCAATAATCCCAATAAAGTCCAATCCCCACTGCTGAAAAGGTGCTTCAACCTGAATTGGATGCAAGGGCAATGATGCATTTCTAACCCTTCCTGTATACCTCTGACATTTGTCACATGCTTGGGCAATCCTGAAAGCATCTATGAACAAAGTTGGCCAATAGTAACCAGCCCGAATAATTTTTAAAGCCATTGGTCTACCTGCATAGTGTCCTCCTGATATGCCAGAATGAAACTCCTCCAGGAGTCTAACCTTCTCTGATTCCTTGACACACCTTAAAAGAACGCCATCAATGTTCTTAAAAAACAATCCTTCGGGCAGTAACACATACCTAAGAGCTTGCAGATGAAACCTTCTCCGTTGTGAGGCATTCAACTGTGAAGGGCATTTACCAGTTGTAAAATAGTTAATGAGGTCATCTGCCCAATCTTGTTCTTGAACTAAGAGGTTCATCAGATTGTCATCTCCAGCAAGATCATCTGCTTGATACTCAACTATACCAGATGCTGCAGTCTTTGCTAAGTGCTGGCATAAAGCCTTACCCCGCACTAGCTTGGTCGGATGAATCTCAACATCAAATTCTTGAATTTTGGTGACCCAACCAGCGTGTTTATCACCCATCTCTCCCTGAATGATGAAATTCCTTACATCAGGATGTATAACATAGATGACTGTCTTACTCTGAGATATGAAGTGCTTGAATTTTTTAAGAGACTTCATGACAACATACACCTATTTTTCAATGAAATTATATTTTGCCTCATGAGGTAAAATAACCTGACTAAGGAAAGCAATGGGCCTTTCATTCCCATCGTCTCCTTTCTGTGTGAGTACTGCGGCATAGCTTTCATCTTCCCCCACTGCATACATAATGAAATCTTTTGAATAATCTGGATTAATTAATACAGGAGCCTGCACTATTCTGTCCTTAATTTCTTGGAATGCCTCCTTCCTCTGAGTTGTCCATTTAAAGTCTGCATCCTTCTTCAACAACTCAGTCATGGGCTTGACAACCTGGGCAAAATCAAAAATGAACTTCCTGATAAAATTAATCTGTCCAAAGAAAGACTGCAACTCCTTTTTATTGGCAGGGAGCGATAGTTTCTTCAATGCTTCGACTCGAGATGGATCAATTGCCAAACCATCTTCTGAAATGACATGCCCCAAGAGTTTACCTTCCTTTACTGCAAAAACTGACTTCTTTGGATTAATGGAAATACCAAACTCTCTACATTTTCCAAATATTTGCCTCAGATGAGAACAGTGATCTTCCCGTTTATGTGAAAAGACAGTCATATCATCAAGATAAATAACAATAATCTTGTTCAAAAGCTCCTCAAATGCAATGTCCATGGCTCTCTGGAATGTGGCCCCAGCATTTGATAATCCGAAAGGCATTCGCTGATAAGCAAAAGTGCCCCACTTAGTTGTAAATGTTGTCTTGTACTGGTCCTCATCCCTAACCCAAATCTGGTTATATCCAGAGAATCCATCCAACAGTGAAAAACGTTGAGCCCCAGCAACAACATGCAGTATCTGATCAATGCGAGGCAAGGGATAATGATCTTTCAGAGATGCACGGTTCAGATTTCGAAAATCTACACACAATCGTATGTCTCCATTTTTCTTTCAAACTGGAACCAGATTAGCAACCCAAGTCGAGTGCTTAACCGGGTATATAATCTTGGCTTGCAGCATTTTCACAAGTTCGGCCCTCATGAGAGTCTCAATATTTGGATTCACTGGTCGCTGCTTTTTCCTGAAGGGTCTGACTCCTTCTTCCAACTCAATAGTATGTTGAACAATCCGTTTATCATATCCCTTTAGATCCTCATAACTCCAGGCCACAATATCAAAAAATTCTTGACATAGTTGCCTGATTTCTTGCAGTTCATCAAGAGTAGAATCAGTTCCAATCTTAATGACCTTATTGGGTTCTAATTGCATCTCCATATACTCTTTCTTGTCAATCTCAATCCGATGTTTCTTGGACCGATCATGCTGATCAAACAAACTTTCTAGAGTGATAAGACCCTTCGAAATATGATTATTCCATAACTGAATCAGACCATCAGTCTCTTCGTGCTCCAAAGTTCTTCCTTTGATAGTGGCAGCTTCTTGAATCAAAAAGTTAACAATTTGCTCATCACTCTCGAAGACTTGCCAGAAAGTATCCTTGTCTGGGACACTAGGCCTGTACACCATCCTTACTGTCTTTGGTTTCTTCACTACCTGCTCAATGGGAGAAAAATTTGCTCCAAGAGATGCTAGAAGATCTGCATGCTTATTCAGCTCTCGAGAAATGGCTTGAATATTCAGAGCTGTGAAAGACTCAAACAGGTCCCAAACTTGGTTGCGGTATGCTTTAAGATAATGTTGCTTGGAAATACACCTGTTTGTTACTTGGTTTACAATAAGCTCAGAATCACCAAAAATCTGCAACTGTTCGATTCCCAACTTTCTTGCCTTTTTCAAGCCTAGGCATAATGCTTCGTACTCGACAGCATTGTTAGTACAATTCCAAGTAAGACGGTATGAATATGTTCTTTGTAAACCAGAAGGAGAAATCAAAACAATACCTGCTCCTGCACCATTTTTGCATCTTGCCCCATCGAAATATAACTTCCATAGTTGATCCGTGACAGAGCTCTGATCATCTTGGTTAGGGAACACCTGCATTGCGCCATCCTCGGGCTTTGTGATAGAATAACAACCGATTTCGGTTTCCAGCATAGCATTGAAATCAAGCATGGAAAACCCATCTTCCAACTGAAGCTCGTCTAAAACCTCATTCATCAAATCAGAACCCTCTAACTCTTCGATTAGAATGTTGACAGATCGCATGGTTTTTCCTGCTTCATCCAACTTTTCAATATGAAAGGAGGAAGGTTTTTCATTATGAATCCGAAGTCTCTTTCCTTTGAAAGGGATCTCCAAGTGGGAATAATCCAAGTGCAAGGTAACCTCCCAACTTTGCAATAAACTCTCTGGATAAGCACATACTGAAATACGGTTCTAGATCGACCACAACTATCTCTTGAATGACTGTAATCTGAGGCATAGTGTGTAAAACAATCGGGACATCCTTGATTACACCCACCATTTTCATAGGAGTGCCATCTAACTGCAAGACTCCAAGGCTACTTCGTGTGTATTCCATACCCATAACTTCACAAACTGCCTTTGGCATGACAGTTGTAGCGGCTCCAGAGTCGATCATGCAGTTATGCACGATCCAACCCTCTATTTGCAGTGATAGATAAAATGGGGGTGGTCTATTTTTACCAGTGACAGAAGTGGTTAAAGCTTGAGCATAAATTGTCTGGGTAGGACCTTTCTCACTATCCTTCATAGATTTTAAATATTCTTGCAATAAATCTACTTGCCTAGGCAATTGCAATGCATCGTAAAGACTAACCTTAGCTGGGGTCTTCTTCAGTTCTTCGACAATGTTGTATGCAACCGCAGTCGATTCCTTCTTTTCAATGGGATGTTCATATCTGCTCTGATACTGCTGAGTGGCTTCCACTCTTAGCCTCTTCGTCAATGAAGGATACTTCAGCTTTTCTCTAGCTTGCTCCTCTGCTTCTGATCTTGCCTGTGCAGTTGCAGCCTTTTCTTGTACCCTGTGTGGAACAGGATCTTTCGGTAAAATAGGCGCATCTAGCTTTGATGCTGGCATAGGAGTCTTCACTGGTTTCTTCAAATCATCTGGCACTTTTAATGGCTCTAACTCAGCAGGATCTACTATAACAGGCTTCTTTCCAGTCCTTGTGAGAACCGAAACTTGCTCTTCAGATGGAACCATTAAGCTATGGCCTGCCTCAGAGATCATATTGACTTGTCCTCCTGAAGAACTAGCAGCCAATGTCTGCACATAATTCAAATGAACCATGCAAGTGTCTTCTCCATGTGGATCATTGCATGTCGAACACCAATATGTTCTTTCAGCAAGTACTGCATCTTCATTCGCCAAAATAGTCAGGTTCTTCTCGGGTGCTTTGCTTGTTGAAGCAGCTTGTTCTCTAGTAATTGGTGGGGGTTGAAATCTCCTAGGCTAGAAATCTCGCTCAGCTTGCTTCCTTTCAATAAGCGTGATCTTATTACCCATTGCTCTTATTGCAGAATTGGCAGATTTTACCTCTTGCAAAAGTGTTGTATAAGGATCAGGGTTTACAGGTGCAGGAGGTGCTGGTAAGGGCAAAGGTGTTGGTGGTGCCGATAATGCTGGAAATGAAGTGGAAGCAGGGAATGGCAGAATGTTGGGTGCAGGAAGCTAGGGATTTACTGAAGAAGAGAGCTGAGGAACTGGGATAGGTGCAATTTGAGGTGCACTAGAATTCCATGATGGGACAGGGTACATAGAAGACATAGATTGCGAAAAAGAACTAGGATATAAATGCTATGGAATATCAGGTAGAATGGGCATTGCTACCTTTGGGGGAAGCCTGTCGATTGCAATCAAGTCTGCCTCCACCTTTTGTGCTTGCTCAAACAGTTTCGAGAAGGTCATCACATTGGACTGCCTGATCGCCAAGCCAATGTCTGTATTGAATGCTCGGAGGTAGTAGAACGTAGCTTGCTCAGGGGTAGGGCGAAGTCCTTCAAGCACTCGCTGCCAGCTTCTGGTGAAACGAACATTAAAATCTGCTATTGCCTCCTACGGGTGCCTCTGGATTGCGTTAAACTGATGCAACAATGAAAATGGGTCAGCCTGTTCATGGAAATTCTTAACTAACAATTCTCCTAGCTGATCCCAGGATGCAATAGTGCCTGGTTGCAGAGATCGATACCAGTACAACAATTTTCCTCTCAAGGATAACACTAATAACTTCACCATCACATCTTCATCTGTTATATCATGAATGGCTTCCAGAGAAGCTACATCATGAATATGTTCGTATGCAGTCTTTCCTGTACCATCATAGGTTGGCAAGGCTTTCAAAGCAGCCTAGGGAACTGGATTTTGAGCCTACAAATTCAAGGCCCCTAAGCTGTTCCAAGCTGAAAATTGTCGGGGTGGAGGATACTGGGCCATTGGGACTAGTGTATGTAACTGAGAAGATGGAAAACTAGTAACAATACTAGGGATTTGTGTGGATATGGCAGATGATGCAAGTGATGGGGAAACCAACCTAGAATGCTCACCTCTTTTTGTGCTGTCAAGTTCAAAAAACTCAACAAGATCTTCAACTTTTTTGGACTTTGATCTCGTGATCATGAAGTACAACTTTCACTGCATCCATGTTCAGAGATTTTTGGGTACTGCAGAGTCACCAAATGTTCTAACTATACGGCATGAAGGCGAACATTAAACCCTCAATACTATGGGATCTTTCTGAGATAGAAATAGTCTGTCCCACCAGGCGTGCCAAAAACTGTTGGTCACGAATCTGCCACAGGAAAGGATTTTATACTAAATGCACCCTAGACCCGGCCAACATTGAAAGGCTAGGAGAAAGAAATGTCTCCCAGACCAATCTCCAGAGAGGGTTGGTTCCCTTACTAAATCTAAGCTTGATGAAGACTAAAGTTGCAGGAAAGGAATTATAAATGTGCAAAAAGAAATGGGAAATATAGCCGTAGGCCGAATTTATCAGATCGAGAAAGAATAATAGCAGATAACTTCAAGTACGGTAACAACATATAACAGAAGATATCAACGTAATCAACTTACAACCTTGCACAGAAAACCTCCAAGATCACATTCCAGAACTCACTTCCTCACTAGCAATATTTAAACTCAAATGCAGAATTCAAATTAAGCAGCAGATAAGGAATATGAGCGTAAATTAGGAATGTATAAGACAGAAGAATAAACTACACAGAGAGTTGCTTGCAAAACCAGAGGCCAAATATCTTTCATTCATGCAAAGAACTTCAAAGCTTTCAGCAAAAGTCTCTCTCTCGATCCCTCTTTCTGAGATCTACATTGATTTATATAGAAGTCTTGCTTCTTTACAACATTAAAAATTTGCAACGAACTTCCTCGAGATCTACAAAATGTGCAATAGAAACAAGGAAATGATCCCCTTAACCCAGCCTCGGAGAAACCAAAAATTGAATGAGACAAGGAGTCGGTCGTCTTCATTAAATGGTCGTTCTTGAAACATGCTTGGACCGTTAGAAAAATCACGAACAACAGCTTTGAATAATGGAGCGTCTTTAATTCTGGTGGCTTGGACACGTTCTTCTACCTTGTTCGCATTGGAAAGTAGCAAAACATTTAATTCTGGAGTGCTTTTAATCATTGGAAATCGCAAAACTTCATCGGGCCGTTTGAACTGCTTTCTAGCACGAAACTGTAACAGGTCGCGAAAACGTGACATGTCACGAAATCACGATGCATCTCTGCTCCATACACTTTTGTCACTTTTGGACCGCGAAAATCAACCATGTCGCGAAATCGCTACAAGTTTGGCTCCCTTGTCTCCTTCGCTACCTTAGCTCGCGAAAACGTGACGCGTCATGAAATCACGACGTTCCATACTATTATGCTCTTTCTCCGCTCTGTTCTCGCGAAAATGTGACAAGGCACGATTTCGCTACGTTCTTCATCCATGTTGTTCTCTTCGCTGCTTCAAACCGTGAAAACATGACACTGCACGATTTCGCTACACCTTCCTCTTTTTGGTTGTGTCTCACTTACACGTCGCGAAAACAAGACGAGTCACGCTTTCGCTACGTTCTTCCATCGACATCTTTGTTTCATCTCTGGGTCACGAAAACCATACAAGTCGCGAAATCGCTACACTATCTCCTCACTGCTCAATCTTCTCTTCTATGTCGCGAAAATCTGACATGTCGCGATATCGCGACAATTTTCATCCACCCTGTACGGTCCTGCTTCTAACCCGCGAAAACATGACACGCTTGCCTCAAGGGGTTCTTCAATCTCCATCATGTCACGAAATCACGATAGGTTCTATCTCCTTGGACTTTACTGCTCTTGACCACGAAAATTTGTCATGTCATGAAATCGCGACATTCCGTACAATTTTTTTTCTCCCCCCCCCCCTTTCCCCCCCCCCCCCCCCCCCCTCCCCCCCCCCCTCCTCCCCCCCCCCCTCTTTCTCCCCTTTCTCTCTCCCCCCCCCTCGTCTTTCCTTTTGTGCCTTGTTCAATATTCTTCGCGATATCACTACAGAGTTTATTGTCATCGCCCTTTGCTTAGTTATGTCACGATTTCGTGACCTTTTCTCTGCTCTGCTCCATGGCCATTGTAAGTCGCGAAAACGCGACATGTCACGATTTCGCGACAATTTCACTACGCTGCCCCCGTTGACCATTTTGACCGTGAAACTCCAACACGTCGCGATATCGCGACAACCTTGCTGCTTTGCTGCCGTTGACTGTGTTGACCATGATTTTGGAACACGTCATGAAATCATGACATTTTTTGACTTTACTTCTCTCTCCTCGAAAGACCCGCGATAACGTGACATGTCGCGATATCGCGACAGTTTTGAAACTGTGCTCTCCATGCTGCTTTTTGTCACGATATCGTGATAGTCTTCGGACTTAGCCTTTTTTTGCATCAAAACTAGTAAAGGAGTGAGAATTTCAACATCTTATGCATGAATAATCAACAATCAAATAAATGTGGCAAAAATGCCAACACTTCTCTAATGCTATGTAGTGGGTTTCATAACTAGTTAATGTTCTGCTAATGTAATAATTATCACGCTCTCTTTTCTCATCATCAAGTTGAGCTAACATAGCTCCTAAAGCAAAATCTGAAGAAAAAATATACAAGATAAATGGGCGATCAGGTTTAGGTGGTAAAAGTACAGGTGGGTTAAGAAGATATTGTTTGAGGAGTTAAAATGCTTCCTTACATTCGTCGCCCCAATGGAAAGAGACATCCTTATTAAGAAGATTAAGAAATGGTCCAGTTTTATCCGCCAGCTTATCGATGAAGTGACAGATAGCTTGAATCTTACCTTGTAGAATTTGTAATTCAGATATATTTGTAGGTGCGGGCATATCAGTGATAGTCGTAATCTTGAGAGGGTCAATTTTGATGCCACGTAAAGAAACTATAACCCCCAATAATTTACTTGACTTAACTCCAAATATACATTTGGCTGGATTCAATCGGATAAGATATTCCCTTAATCGATCATATACTTTTCTCAAGTCATCTAAATGGTCATCTTCTTCAGTGGAACGAGCTATAATACCGTCTACATAATCATGTAGTATATCATGCATCATATCATGAAAGATATAAGTCATGGTTCATTGATAGGTTGCACCTGCATTCTTCAAACCGAATGGCATCACTTTCCAATAGAAATTCCCCCAAGGGGTAATAAAGGCTATTTTAGCCTAATCTTCAAGAGCTATCCTGATCTGATTATAACCAAAAAATCCATCCATTAAGGATATCATTCCACTCCCAGTAGTAAAATCAATGATCTGATCCATATTGGGAAGGTGAAAATCATCTTTAGGGCATGCAGCATTAATATCTCTAAAGTCTGTACAAACCCTAATCTTAGTAGCTTCTTTCTTAGTTACTTGAACTACATTCGATATTCATTCAGCATAATCAATGACTTGTATAAAAATAACATTCAGGAGTTTTTCTAACTCCCCTTTGACTAGTAAGGCCACATTAGGATGCATTTTTCTAAGCTTCTGCTTAACAGGTTTAGCATCCGGATGCACTACTAGGTGATGCATAACTACAAAAGGGTCTAAACCTGGCATATCTTCATATGTCCAAGCAAAAACATCTTCATATTCTTTAATAAATGCAATGTATTTATCCTATTTTTCTTGACTCAATTCTGATCCAATGTTGATTATGTGAGGGTTATCATTGGTTCCAATGTTAATTTTTATGAAATTTTCTACTTCCATGTGTAGATCTCTCTCAAAATTAGGTGGGGTGGGTGAAACACCCAATTCTTGTAATTATTCTAAAGTTAGCTTGGATAATTCATCTTGAGGATTCATAGCCTCAAGCTGGGTTATACTAGGTATAAAGCCATCAAAATAAAATCCATTATGTAATAATCCCTCAATGGAGACATCGTGAAAGATATCTCCCTCCAACTCATCATCGGATTCAGCGATCATCTTAGGATAATCTATAGATAGCATATTACATGTGAATGTCTTATTCATTAAATGCAAAGCATCACATTCATCTAAATAATCTTGGTAACATATAAGATGGTCATCATCCTCAAATGGGAATGGCTAACCCTTACTAGAAAATAGGCCCACACCACATCAGGTGGGCCATGCTTCTACCTTAAAAGGTTCTTTCATACCATTCTGGAAAGGTCCCAAACCTTTCCCTTTACATCCCAATTTAAGCATTATAGATTTGGCTTTAATATACCCATTAGTAAAATAACATCAAGCATATCCATCATAATGAGTTCTGATGTTTTTGGGTATTCTACCCCAGTCATATCCCTTATAAATAAAGGCACAGCTCCTGACTTGGTAAATACTTCCCATAGGCTGTGGGAGGCCCATGGTACAAGGAGATGGTGGCAAATTATTTAAAATAAGGTAATCTTGCATATAAGCATTCATTTCTTCTGATATAAGAATTTTAGATAGATCGGGTAAGATCTCGTCAGTAAGGGCATAAGAGGTAGAAGGAACATTCCCTACGTCTTTCGATGTAGAAAATATGAATTTGGTGGATGTAGACAGTGTAGAGGTGTCGATAGATGGGTCTATTATAGGTATGGAAGTTATAGGAGCAGAAAAAGAGACATTGGTTGTGGGATTAAGATCTTTCTTAGGTCCTAATGCAGTTTGTTCAAAATATGGTTGAGCTATATGTGGAGGTGCAACTGATGGATAAGAAGTAGATAACATTGTGGGTGTGAGTTTCACATGTTTAGATGGATAATGATAATTAGGATGTGTCTGTGTGGATGACAGAGCGGGGCAAAATTGAACTCCAATAGGTTCTGCCAAAGCACACATATCAAAGGGTCTTGGATCACCATGAATGGTAACCAACTTATTCTTAAATTCAAACTTAACACGTTGATGTAAAGTTGAGGGAACAGCTTGCATCGCGTTGATCCAAGGACAACCCAAGAGTATATTGTACGATGTAGGGCAATGTACAATAAATACAGTCGTATCTAAGGTCCTTGGACAAACCTGCAATGGAATGGTAATAATTCCACACATTTCTTGTGTTTCATCATTGAAAGCTTTTATGATCATATCAATTTTTTTATTTCATCACTTCTAAACCCAAATATTTGGTAGAATTCAAAAGTGCAGATATTTAAAGATGAACCATTATCAATCAAAACTCGTTTGACTACTACATATCCAATTAAGGGAGTAATATACAAGGGGCTATCTTTATGTAAACTATGTTGCGGTATGTCTCTATCCCAAAAGTCAATACAATCAACTTCACAAGTTATTATAGTGTCGGCCATGGCTTCAGGTTGAATGTCTTGTGGTACCATCATTTGAATTAATGTGAGCATGAATTCATCTCTATGTGTAGGAGAAGATCTTAAAAGGTCTAAGAGAGAAATTTTAGCTGTAATATTTGATAATTGTTCATTAATATTATAAGGAGTTTTAGGTTGAACATTAGGTGAATGATTCCATTTATTAGCAACCTTCAAAACAAATGGAGCTGATCCACCATTCTGAATTTGATCTTGTTGAGAATTTTGAGCCTGTTGTCTAGTAACAGCTCCGATGGTACCCACAATATTATTCTATAAATAATGAATGGGTCTTGGTCTTGCATTTATAGCTCTCATTAGAAATTAATTGGTGAGACGATGGTCTAGTAGTGACTCTTCTTGGAAATTGCTCTTCAGGAACCATATAACTTGTGATAGGGTGAATAGGATCCGATTACTCTTTAGAACTATTCTATTGATTTGATGTGATTTCCATATCACTCTCAGTCTTGTATTTTGTATCACTAAGATCAGGTATCTTAATATTATATAGAGGCCTAGTTGTAACCACGGATAAAGTTGTGTCAAAGTTTTTCAGATCATGAACAGGTAAATGCCCACTAATAGTTCCTACATATCGGGCAGGAGGGGGGACATTATGATGTTCAACTTGATTAGCCACCTCCTTACCATGTTTTGGTAAGGGATGTTGAAATATTTCCAATGACTGATTGGCATTCTGTTTCTGGTTTGGTGGGGTGTTCTTTTGAAAATTATTAGGAGGATTTTGCTTAGGTTGAAAGTCTTGCACCTCCATCTCATTGTTATCAATCAAGTCCTGTATTTTATGTTTTAATCTTTTACAAGAGTTGGTAGTGTGTCCAGGTCCTCTATGGAAGTCACAGTGTAAATCTTCTCTATATCCGTGTATAGTTGGATCAAGTTCCCAGATATTTGGTAATTGAATCAAACCTCATTCTAATAATTATGGTAGAATAGTTGATAAAGGTTGATTTAACCTAGTAAATTCTCGAGGAGGTCTATCAAGAGGTTTCAGTACAAACTTCTTTGTTGTTTTCACAGCATTAACATTAGTAGTATTTCTGCTATCGGTGACTCCATCACCAATAACTTGTTTATTCTTATATTGATTTTTGGATGTTTTCTCATCGTCTCTCTTTTTAAGTTGGCCATTCCTAATGAGAGCATCTTCCACTCTTCGGGCTAAGTCTATAGCCTGATCGAAGGTGGTCAAGGTAGCAGTTGATAATTCGTAAGATAGCTGCTCTTGAAAATTATTAATAAAGATGTTCAACATCTCTCTATAAGGTAACACAAAGTACAATTTTCCTATCAACTATCTCCACCTAGCTAGGAAATTAGCAAAGCATTCATCTTTTCCCTATTTTAAGTTATACAAATCTTTAATGGTCACATATCTTTCGATGTAGGCACTAAATTGATGAGCAAAGGACTTGGTAGTTTCTTTGAAATTCCTCAAATAATTAGTGGGTAATTGATAATACCACTCTAATGCCATTCCTCCCAATATTTTTGGGAATATTTTTAGTAATAACAAGTCATCATGTGATATATCATGACATGCTATCCTAAACATATGAATATGCTCTATGGGATCTTTGGTTCCTTTATATATGGGAAGAACAGGCATAGGAAAATTTTTAGGATACGATTGTACTACGACTATAGTATCTAAATGCTGACTACACATCTCTCGATAATTGTATGAGGGGCGGTAGGGATCTATCTAGTCCACGCGGGAAACTAACTATTTCACCATGGCTTCAAGATTACTATTTTGTCCACCATATTGGTTCGGTGGCACATAGGTATGGGATCTATGAGTGTGTGATGGTATGACATAAGGATTAGATGTTACATTGCTATTATGCAAAGTGTTGGTAGGAAGATTATTATGAAGGGGATTTGTAATAGTATTATGTTGTACCTTAGATTGTTGGTAATTGGTGTTCGGTTTTGTTTTGGGGTTTTTTTTATTTGAGGTATGTTGATCAAGAGCTTGGCAAAATAAAGTAGTAAATGATAGTTTCTTTTATGTGGGAATGACCCTAGGCTTGTTAACAGGCATTTTAGATTGTTGGGTAACCTGCTGTTGTTGCATGCTCCGGATCACAGCTACTATATCCAAATTGGATGGTCCAACTTGATCACTCTCTTGTTCAATAAAGGACAAGGGATTAGTGCATGTTTGAAATAATTCTTCTAGATTTTCTTGAGCGTCACTAATTCGATCCTTGTCCATATGGGTTGCTCTATTAAAAACACCAATATTATTTTTAATGAACTTCCAGAATTTTTCCATGTTCTCAAAAGTGATAGCTCCTCCCAGAGATATTTTAGGGGATGAGGATCCTTACTTTATAATAGTTTCTTCTTGTTCATTTCCTATAGCAATCTCTTATTCTTGCTGGTCTAGGGTTTATTCTTCCTGAACATGGTCCTCAGGAGGGACATTTTGGTCATTTAATGGTCTTCCTAAACAATCTTCATTTTCTTCGGTTTTTTTTCCATTCCTAAGTCTAGGCATTGTGCTAAACTTAGGTTTTAGCAAATATATATACTTATATATATATATATATATATATATATATATATATATATATATATATATATATATGCGATAGGGTTGAGAGGTATATATTTTAACTATATACCTACTATAATACTTTAAAAGGAAATGTTTTGTTGTTTTTTTTTGTGTGATTTTATTATATTATTATTTTGCGAGAATAAAAATAACAAATAGCATGCTAGTTGTAAGAAACAACAGTAGAAAGAATCACTTAGCTTTCTATGAATAGTTTATGGATATCATTGATAGGGTCAAGTTCATCAAGAGTCATGAAATGCTCCTCTTCAAATTGGAAGTTGTTTTTCAAAAACTTGACAAAGTGTGCTATGGTAATATGATCTATTTCAGACTCTGACATGTAAAAATAAAGTTCATGGCAATACTCTCGATACAACACAGCTCTAGGAACCCTATTCCATCTCTTTCTATCCATAAGAACGACTTCTTTATCCTCTACACAAGATAGAAATTTATGTACTACAACTACGTTCTCAAGGTATTCCTCAAAGGTGTATAATTTAGAAGACACAAGTGTTCTTTTATCGGCTAACCACCTATGGCAAGCTCTTTGAAGTTCATGATACAAAGTCACCTGATCAGGATCCAGGATTCTATTTAGGACAAACCTCTTAATTTGCCTACGTTCTGTAGATCTAGATTCAATAATACCCAATCTCCTATCAAGTTTATCCCACAAAGGTTGGGCTCTATATGTTTGAGGTACTCTAAGCACAAAAGTAATCTCTATGGTCGTTAATTGATTTTCAACATTTATGGAGATAGCTCATCTTCTATTATAATCTACCATCTAAGTATGATATGCAAATTTAGCACCGCCGTCAGTACCACCGTCCTCTGGCCCCGTGGTGTCATCCGAATGGGAACCCCGTCTATCAGAATCTGGAGAATCTGATATATGTCCTCTAAGGTGACAGTCATCTCCCCTGTCGAAATATGGAAGGTGTTCGTATGAACATCCCACAGGCCTATCAAAGCTGTAATGTAAGCCCGATCTGCCACAACTACATCCAACCGAGCCACATGCTTGAGCCCTAGGGCATCAAGCCAATCCCAGTCCTCAGCTGTCAATGCCTTGTGGGCATTAGAAAAAAATAGTCGGTACTCGTCCTGATGGGGTTGTTCTGCGCTTTACGGGGGGACCAAATTTTTTGGCAATGGCACAGGCTTGATGGGAGCCTCCAAAGGGAGTAATGTTAGGAGAATTTTGTGATGCTCATCCATGGGGACCACCTGTGAATTAGTGCTGTCGAACATGAATGGGTCCCCTAGTGCTATTGCATATGCTAACTCATCTTTGGCGAAAGAGTCAGGCTCATCAGAATCTGGTGATTCTGAGATATGGAAGACCTCGTCATCAGGCAGCTCTACAACTAGGGGTTGATCCTCTTTGAGAGGATTTTTGCGTGAGTTGGGCATTTGGGACACCGAAATATTGATCTCTACCGACTCTAAGTGCTTTGGTAGTGCATTGCTTGTATCGGGGGATTTGAGCTCCTCCTGTTTGATTTGTTCCCGTTGCAAGTTATGGGAAACTTGATGCCTTGGGAGGGATGACCGAATAGCACCCCCTCTACCTTGGTAGGGCATTTCATCCTGCTCTTCTTCATGCTCAGGTTCCTTAGAGGCTTCTTGAAGAATTTTTGAGGGTGGCCCAGGAACCTAGGTGGGTGCATGAAGAAGGCGCCCATCATTGGTCTTAGGATTGGCCGCCCGCCCAAGTCTAGGAGGCATCGAGGGTAACGTTTGATAAGGTCGCATAGACCTGTCTCGCACCCAGTTGTGTCTCTCATAATGTTTTGTCTTATGCGTGCAATGGGTTGGAGTCTTCACCTGCATAGTGTGTTGGAACAACTCATCCTCATGGCTCTGAATGCACTCTTTATTTAGAAGATATGATTGTTCTAACTGTTTTTGTTCCAGCTCAAGTAGCGTGAGTTGCATCCGACGTGTAATATGCTTGGCAGATTCTAAGATAGTTGGTCTTACTATCTCATGTCTAGAAGGCCTAGATGCCTCTCCTAGATATCTATCCTGGTCATGGTGATCTGAGATCTCTATAGGCCGCCTCCCTCTATTGGGGGTAGCGGCATTCCCCCGAGGCTTTGGCCTTAGTAGGTAATCCTGATAGCTCGCAATTGCGGAGGCATGTTGCTCCTGCGATGTATATTGTTCTTGAGGAAGGTAAGGGTTTTCCTCATGCTCTCTTTTGTAATTGAAAGAGGAACGGGCAGATTTGGCTCGCCTCGCCTGAGGAGCCTTGTGCTCTGTATTTGTCCTTGTAGTCCTGACAACTAGAGGGAGTGAAGGAGGGATAGTGTAATCATGTGGTTCCTCCCGTCGAACCCTATGTTGACCTAGCACTTAATAATGTGGTGACCACTCATAGCAAGCATCTAAGGGAGCTCTCCTACGGATGTACCCCTCATGGGAGGGTGCGTGCTGGGTGCTATGCTGAATAGGAGTGCCCCTAGAAGAGGTGCCCCTATAGTCCCTTTTTGTTAAGGTGTGTAGGGGACTGCCTTGTGTGTTAGGTCACCAAGGTGGTATGACCAAATCTTGGGGACTATAACGGATGTGACTCGTGCTTCTTTGGACATTCGTCGCAGCGTCTGCCCATGAGTGGGCTTGACTACGGGTGAATACCATGGCGATGTTTCTCTAAAAACCCTGAAAATTGAAATGATTCATATGGGGCCCAAAATTGGGGTGCACATCCCTCTTACCATAGACAAGATAAAAATGAAGTTTCAAGTCTTAACTATAAATACATTAGGAGATATTGACCTTCGAATAGCTCAAAAAGCGAAAAAAATTAGCCGAGTAATTTTAAAACCTAATTTTGGGGCACTATATGATGGAATTTGGCCTCAAAAACTGACTTTTTTGGACAAATAGAATTCCAAGGAATTATATTTGCTTAAAATTATCCCAACTAACTCCCTGTAAAATTTTGCATCAATCGGAGCTACGGTTGAGAAGTTATGGCCCCGACAAGATGCACTAAAATTTAGGGAAAAATATAAAATTTCCCATATTTTGTTGGATGGTCCTGCATCACTTATGGGAACCTTGGGGTGCTTTTGGGTTGACCAAATGGTTCATGGACACCTTTGGGGCATTTTGGAGTGACCAAGCGATTGCGGGAATCCTTGGAGCTTTTGGAGCGAGTGGCAAAATGCGTAGATTTTTATCTTTTGTTTATGATTTTTCTTTTTATGATTTTTTTTTTGTCTAAACAGAAAATAGCATACACACACAAGCAAT
Source organism: Wollemia nobilis (assembly GCA_028583015.1). NCBI lineage: Eukaryota > Viridiplantae > Streptophyta > Pinopsida > Araucariales > Araucariaceae > Wollemia > Wollemia nobilis. The sequence continues at coordinate 3,932,614 of JAQPPZ010016858.1, read as the reverse complement.
GATTATCTCTTTTAAAGATTAATAGTGTGTCCTAAATCTGGTTTAGTGTGTTTTTGTTGTTTGTTTTGTTTTTGAAAATTTTTGTGAAACGTTTAAATGCAATTATGAAGGCTCTTATGACTCCCAAAATGGTCGCCCCTTCAATATACCATTGTCGAACCGATATACCAACCTCTCTATATACCCGCCCTTATGTGAGGGAGACTATAGGTACGTGAGAGCAGATGATACGTGGAACATAGGCGGTACGGAAGGGGAATCGCTCTGTTTATGACACCTACCATAGAAGACTTATCCTCACATGCTGGGAATCACCCCAAGCTACACTCGGTCAGCTTTCGTCAGGATTTACGTCTAGCAATAGTCGCGATCGAGGTAATGGATGCAATATCTCAAGCCAAAGTGATAATGGAATCCACCTTTGGTCTTATTCAAGGGTTGGGGTTTTACGACCAACGCCTTGGTTTAAAATACCATGTAATGTGTGGGGTTCGTTTTAATTTTGTAAAAATTGAAACAGGCAAACGAAAAAGAAATCTTTCTCTAAGCCATACAAAATTGAAAACCAAAAAACAAAAAAATAGAAATTTGACAGAAGCTGTAAAAACCCCTACCTCTTCTTTGCCTAATCGGAAGTCTCTGATTTGCTCTAAAAATTGCACAGAATTATACTCATCCTTGGGTGAGGTGAATATCATAACCGTAATCATCACAGGGTGAAACGAATAGTTTGTTCGTCTCGAGGTGGAATGAATACCAATTCTATAATCGTCACTTGCAGAGATGAATAACAGTCTGATGTTGAAAAATAGGTACCTGTAAAAAAACAAGCAATTTTAGATCAGTAATTTAACCTAAAAAAAATAGAGGATAGATGTCCCACCGTGATCGCCATTGAAAACACGAGATTTCGAAAACAAAAAGGATAAACTAAAATTGCAATGTAAATGAAACCAAAATAACGCTTAAACCCTATGTTATTGAAAATGCGTAAAAAGGAAGAACATGAACACAAGATATTAAAGCAATATAAAAATTGGCCCTTTTATTGATATGCTTTGCAAATTCATGTTACAATGCATCTCCTTCCTTTTTATGGGATAGGAGCGTTAAATATTGCTCTTTTACAACTTGTTTCAGAATTCCTTCTTCCGCGTGCCCACATATAAGATGGGCGAACCAAAACGTCGTCGTCGCTTGCATTGGTAAAGGTAGATTCCTCGCTGCTCCTCTAATGTTGAGAATCACGTTCAAAGAAACAAACAAAGAATCAGTAGCACTTGTGTATGAAAAATAAAAGATGAATCTAACGATGGTTAAAATGAATCTAAATGAAATGAAAACTTGACAAAAGCATAAATATGAAACTAGCTAAATACTATAAAAGAAATAAAGCGGGGGGTGCCCGAAGGCAAACCACCCGCGGGTGAAACTTTGCTTCGACACCAATCTGCTTAGGATGGGTCCGAAACCTGATGTGATGTGTTGTCGGCAAATTGGTAGAATATTGTGGTCAGAAAATCGATGTTGGTTCTTGATTCGTGCTTTCAAAAGTCACCCAATAACCTCTCTTTCGATTAAGAGATTATGGATGTTGAAAACACAAATTGCAAGTAAATGAATTAGCAGCACTTCGTCGCTCAAAATGCTCCTGCTCGGTATCTCTTTTGGGTGAGGAAACTCACCATTTTATAGACCCAAGGGGTCTCTTTGAATTAACATGCAAAAGTGTTTCTTTGCATAAATGCTTTTTGTGTGAAAAGAAGACTTCTTCTTGATTAAGGGTTGCTTAACTGTCTCTGTGCATGTCTTTGTATGTTTTAGAAAATCTCACTTGCACTCCCATGCAATGAAGGGATAGCTAAGTGGCAAATCTAAGTTGTCTTAAAAAGCTCACTCCCATTCCCATGCAGTGAAGGGAGAGTCAATTGGCAGATATGAGTTGTCAAAAGAACTCACTCGCACTCCTATGCCATGCAAGGAAAGCTAAGTGGTAGTTCTGAGTTGTCATGCGTCGAGGTCTGAATTTTTGCTGGTCAAACTTGGCATTCATCCCACCCAGAAGCGAGCGCTAATAATTGTCCCTGGGTGAAACGAGTATAAATCCATACTCGTCCCTGGGTAGGACGAGTACAAATTCGCACTCGTCCCTGGGTGGGACGAATAATAAATAAAGTGTCTAAAAGGTGCCAAATTGATTTCCGACTTGCAAAATCGCGTGTAAGTGGTTAGAACCACTGTTTAACCTCTGGGGGCTACCCTAGGGGCTATGTGTGTTAATGTGATCAGTGTTTGTAGTCACATAATCAGATTGGTGCTGTTTTGGTGTCTACACAAATTTAACAGTATTCTAATGATTTTAGATGTTCTTAATAATGTGTTTTTTTTTTTATTGTTTTCAAAAGGTGTTTTTAGTTTCACATCGGGTTCACCAAAATGTATCGCCTAAATTTTTTGCACCCTTACCTTCAGGCTAAAGGATCTGTACCTAGAAGGGGGTGATAAAATGATGGAACAACACCTCGGATAGAGAGGCCCTTTGAAGATCGTGCCTCTCGAGAGAGGGGTATAAAGGTGAATTTTTGATGGATGGTGGGGTTCACCAGGAAACTTTGAGTGGTAGTTTCCATGCCTAGGTTAAGAATGGGTTTGATTTGTTCATTTTATGTTCAATCATTCAGATTCCTAGGTTGGCCAAAATGAAGCTAGGCTATTCTATATGAATATTTTAATTTATATGAAGACAACAGACATAAATGAATCCTAATGTGATTGAATACAGAGAATATATAAAATGGAGAAGAGTACACCTAATTTTTGATGTCTGATGAATATTTTGAAGCTTGTAGGAGTCCAAATCATCTCGGATATGATAGGATCATCTGTAATTTTATAGAATCATCCCAAATCATAGGAGATCATCCGAGATCACCCAAGATCGTCAACGACCTGATGAATTCATCAGGCAAATTCATTAGAAACCTGCAATCAAGAAAATAGACACCAAAAACCAAAAATACAATTGAAATAATGATGCAAAATGATAGAAATAAGAGTATAGATGTTTGAATGATAAATCCCAATATCAAATTAAATGATATGTACTATTTTGGAAACTTATTTTGAATTTTATCATGCAATTATGCTAAATGAGGTGAACTCCAAGATGCAAAACAGAAGTAAATTAATCTAATGCACCAATAAATAAGGAAAATGAGATAGAGAATGCAAACTCAGGGCTCTGATTGCCCCCAAGCTGAATTGCAAACCAAATCATTTGTACTCATACAAGATCATCGTCGATCTTGACAGGATCATCTAAAATTGTAGTTGAATCGCCTACGACGATCCGAGATACAACCAGCTAAAACACAATGAAATCCTACAACAAAACTTGAAAACACAAATGCAAATGATGGGATATTATAGCAAAACTAAAATTATAGGGAAATAATCAGCCAGGCAGCCAAGTAGGGAGTCAGGGGAATAAACTGGGAAAATCCCAGTTTATATAGGATTAGGGGGAGGTTAGGAGGTTGGAGATCATCCCAATCTAGGAGATCCCCAATGTGGGAATCTCCAACCGTGCAGACATGCTTCTACCCAAGTTGGAGAGGTTGTTAGAATAGAAGCTAATTGCAAAAATTTGGTTTTGGGACAAAAACGTCTGGACGTTCTGTTCCAGATGAATTCGTCCGATTTGGGATGATATCGTCAGATCGACGATGATATCATCCAACGGTCACAACAACTTCTAAAAATGGCACAAAAACTAAGGTAAGCAGTTAACGAATGGTTTTAGGGTTAAAATTAAAATTTCTACTTTTTACTGATGGTTTAACTATGCCAATTTTAGGGTGCTACAGTGGCTTTCAATCGTAGTTTATAGTGCAGACCGCCTATCAGAGCTGTGGTTTGTAATAGTTTTCCTTATTTTTTCTTTTCCAGTATATTTAATTAGGATAGATTAATCATTTTACTACTTTATTTGGTAGATTAGAGACTTTGACTGACCTGGTTAAAGATTTGATTAGTTTATTTCCATCTTGGCAAGTAGGACCTAATTAGATTTTTTTATGCTTTAATGCTTCATTTTGTATAATGCATGTCATAGATTGATAGTTGTATTTCTTGTTCATATATTTCCATCAATCTTGATAGGATTTGCACATGTTTAACATAGTTTATGCACTTTCTTTATTTTATGTTATTATGTTATTCTCATGTCATTTGTCTTTATAGGGCCTCATCATGAGAGTCTTCCTATGCTTTTGACATTCTTATGTTGTTTCTTGATCATAGGAAACAGGTTTTAGAGTAGCCACAACGATCCATTTCCTTCCTCGACATGAAGAAGAGGGTCTAATCCACCCTAGAGTAGTTTGTATCACCCTAAATGGCACTTTGAAATCACACCTACCCTTGAGAGGGAAATAAATACATCATATTGTAACAATTGTATCAAGATAATTATCCCTAAGAGGGATGTACTTGTAATTTGAGTTTGGCATTGAAAAACAATGGAATAAAGCATCTTTTATTGATCATTTCATTTTCAATTTCTTGTTCTTGTATGCATTTTGTATTATTTTTGTCAACTCTTGCAATAGGATACATTAGGTGTGAGTCTTTTTGTGGTTACAATATCATTTATGTTTATTTCATATCTTAGTCATCTTGCATATTTACTTTCTTTAATATTATTCTGCATCTCATGATTATTATCTCCTTTGGATATTGTATCAAAAGCTAACAAAAATACCATGTTATCACTTTGAGACATCATTGAAAATGTATGGAATGAAAAAAGATAACTCTATTGTTTCTTTGTGAAATTCAACAAAGCTTTTGACATAGTGTGAAGAAGTAAACTTTGGAGTAGATTGAAATACTTAGACATACCAAAAAGTATGCAACAAAAATTCATAGACTCTATGAGGAGTTTGAGATAAAATCAAAATACTATCAAGCCTTTGAGAATTTTTTAAAATTTACATAAGATCTAAACAAGGATTCCCATTATCCCTTACCTTATTTGGTTTGTATTGACAAATTAGAAGAATGGCTAAATCTAAGAGGGTAATAGGATGACCATTTGGAAAAATATTAGGTGAGGCTTATTTATATGTAGATGATATCATTATAATTATATGGTTATAATAGGGTTTGAGAGAGCACTTAAAGTCTTTAAATCACTTTTACCAATGAAATGAAATATGCTAAATAAAATTTTATTTTGAAGGGGGTTTTGTTGAAGTAACAAAGTATAAATATCTTGGGATAAACTTAAATAATAACATCAATTGGAAACATGTAGAATGAAGAGAATGTTAGGAGGATGGAGAGCACTTCTTGAATTAAAAATAGAAGCATAGTGAATAATATATGGGAATGGAAGGCTATATAGGTTTTATTTGGGATTTTAGTGGTACAAATGATGTTCAGGATGTGAAGTGTAAGATAGTAGCACATAAAACTTAAAATGGAGGCAAATAAAGAGGATTTATAAATATTTAATTACAAAAATAAAAATGAAAACATTTGTTCCATATGAGATTCTTCGAGCAAGAACAAGTACATTCCCTATAGAGGAAATTGCTATGCTTCATATTTTAGGGAAAAAATCAACAAAATATATGGAACTAGATAATCTAAAGTTGTAATGCAAGTAAATCTAAACGAAAGAAAGAAAACATGGTTGAAGAAAAATAAGTCGATGAGTAAATGTAATATCACTTTGATGAGTACTCAAATAATAACAAAGACATAAAGGAAATTGTTAAGAAAAATTAAGAAACAATGTGGAAAATGAAGTTAGGAACAAAGAGAAAATATTATCATGATCAAATTATCCTTACATATGATCACCACAAAAAATCCTATATAGGGATAAACATGAATTGGATATCATAGATACTCATGGATCAACTGAGATATAAATGAGACAAAATAAGGAATAGGAGGAGAGGATATGCATTTTTTATACATCAAAGATAGTTCAGACATAGAAGCATTTCATTTTGAAATGTAAGTCATATAGTGTTAGTTGAGCAAGCTTGGTTGTTACTCTAGTTATGGATGTAATGTATCTTTCTATATTATAGCAGGCTATGGGCCCCAATCACCTATTTTTTGTGGAGTAGTTATTCTGAGTGGATTTTTGTGTGTAGGAGGTATAAGTATGAGTGATCATATGCAATTGTTTTGTATTGTTTTATTTATGAAAAAAATAGAAATTCCTATATTTTAGGCATATTCCTAATTTCTAGGAGGTAGTATTGAGTTTTGAGTGTCCCTAGTAATTTCCCTATATGTTTTCCATTCAACCATAGCTTTTGTTTGGTTTAATTTAGAGTTGTAACAAAGAATTTCATGGATGATTATTGTTAAATTATGGTCTTGAGAGGTCTAGTCTTACATTCTAGGCTACATTTGAGGAGGATAGAAACTTTAGATGGTGGTATGCATGTAGTCATTGGATTTAGCTTTAAGTTTTATAAATTGGGTCTTTGATGCTTTAGGTATTTACAATGTCAATCTCAAGTTATAACACGATCTTTGGGTAAAGGATTAGTATTTCTAAACTTTGTGGATTTAATTTAATTTTATGTCATATTAGATGCATTATAAGTTTGACTTAAGACCCAAGGAAATAATATAATAACTAATGTTCATGATATTTATTGTTAAGGGGTGTCACTTTTAATACATTAGAATTATTTCTAATGTGTGGAGTTTCCAAAGAACTTATTATTATAGCCTAGGATTGGCAGCTAAGGGGGAAAACATATTGCTATTTAGGGATTCTATGTGTTAGGAATATTGGTTTTTGTTTTATAATTTGTATGTGAGATTATTTTTTGGTTAGGGGATTTTACAATGGTATGAAATTTATGTTCCTTTTAACCTGAGGGGTTATAAGAGTGTTGATTCTTGAATGTCACTTAGTGAAATGGAAATAAGATATCAACAAAGAGAACAAAGGAAACATCAACAAACCATTATTCCACCATAGGACACAAATAGTTGTGTGAAGATGTCATGTGAGGATAAACAAATGAAATTCCTTTAAACTATTAAGTCCTTCAAGGATGGACAACAATATATTATTAACCTTTCGACCCAAATATTTCAAAGTCTAGATTATATCCCTACTACTATTCCTCTTGGTAATTGTGATAGAGGGAAATCCTCTACTTTGAGAGAAAATCATAAAATTTAGTAGACATATAGGATAGTTAGTTGTCCTAGGCTACCTAGAGTTACCTTCTTATAGAAAGAGGTAACACAACCAAATGAGGAGGTGGTAGAGCAACATGATGATGATTTGGTAGCTCTCCATATGGAGTATAGAGCATAAAGTGATTTTTGGGCAAACATATTTTTGTTAAATTTTTGTACCTTGAAGACAAAAACCAAACCTAATAATTAGAGACGACTAAATTAAAACCATAATAATAGGGATCTACAGAATAGATTTGTAAAAATCATAGTTATTTTATTTGATGGGTCCAACAAATATCCATATCATACTTGGTTTTAGAAGCTAAAAACCTATTTTTCCTTAATTTTGATGTATGAGGAGGAAATTAAGTTTGTTACCCCTCACTCAAAAGGATTTTATCATGAGTGGTGGTATCGTAGTCTAACTACCTAGGGATATAGCCTTATCATCACTTATGATGATTTCTATAGAATATTGATTGATAGATTCAAGAGGTGGGATCCTAAGACCCATTTTGATTCTAGAGGGACCTTCTTCATCAAAATGGGAAGATCAACTACCCACTATAGCATCTTAATCCAGAGTACTAAGGTTCCATTTTTTACAAGTTAAGGGAAGGATTAGAGGGTAGCCTATTGTAGCTCTTATTTATGGGAAAGTCATCCATAATTTTATTGATTAGGTTGTGGTAGCATGATTTAAGTTGAAGATAAAAGAGTTTAAATGTTTTGACATTACAATAGATGATGGATACTCCTTGATCTCTAAGTAGGTCATTCGCTAGTTATAAGTGGTATTGGATGGACATCCTATTACACAAGAATTTTATGTTATTTCTTTAGGAGGAGATCATATGGTATTAAGGATTCAATAGTTGAATTTTCTTGGTGAATTCACTCATAACTACTAGATGATGACATTATGTTTTTTTGACCAAGGGAAAGAGAAAATCATAAAAGACATGATAGGTAGATCAACACAACAAATATCTACACACTATTTGAAGAATATTTTGAGACAAGACTAGGTGAACTAGGTTTTTGAGTGTTATTCCATTAAAGTTATATCCTAGGGCACTACTAATTTCAAGGAGGTTGATTATCATCTAGATATTAGAGTCCTTTTGTATAAGTATGGATTACTGTTTAGAGAAATACCTCTAGATCTTTAACCATATAGGGGTTTCCAACATACTATTGAGTTGGAGTTAGGGAGTAGATCCATTATTTTTACCCCCTATTATAATTATCATGCTTTTAAGGATGAGATAAAGCATATTATATAGGAGTTGCTAGACTTAGGGCACATTTGGCCTAGCACAAGTCAGTTTGCTTCTTTAGTGGTTTTGGTGAAGAAGAAAGATAGGACCATGAAAATATGTGTTAATTACTAGGCCTTGAATAAGAAAACTATCAAGAACCAATATTAGATACCCTACATTAATGAGTTGTTAGGTGAACTACATGGGGTAGTTTACTTCACAAAGATTGGTCTACAATTTGGATACCATCAAATTTGGGTTAAATCTAAATATGCACATAATATAGCTTTCCAATGTCATTATGGGCACTTTGAGTTCCTAGTTATGCCTTTTGGGCTCACTAATGTACCAACTACCTTCTAGTCGTTAATGAATGATATTTTTAGGCATCAATTATGGATATTTGTGTTAGTTTTTTTTGTTGAAATTCTTTTCTATAGTAAGACTTGCAGGAGCATTTGGTATATTTGGATACAATGTTAGCCATTTTGTAGTAGTAGACCTTCTTTGCAAAGAAGACCAAGTGTGAGTTTGGAATGTAGAAAATCCTTTACCTTGGATATATGATTAGTGTTTTAGGTGTACATATGGACTAGACCAAAGTATGACATATTTAGGAGTGGCCTACTCATAAGACATTGACAAATCTATGAGGTTTCCTAAGCCTATGTAGCTATTATAAGAGATTTATTAGGAGTTTTTCTTAGTAGCAGCCCTTTTGATTAATTTGAGCAAGAAGGGTGTTTTATCTTGGTCCACAATAGCTCAGTGGGTATTTGATCAATTGAATAAGGAAATGTACATTGGACCTGTAGGAGAAAATGAACATCTTTCCATTGATTAGAACCAGTATAAATAATACATTGTAGAGCCTAGATTAGCTCATAATAATAGGATCTAATCAACAACTTAGATGTGAAATAAAATAATAATATAGACTCAATATTATATACACTAACTATAGTGTAACTAACCTAGGTAGTTAACTAACTACCCTAACAACATAAATAAAGTAAAAATATAGAATTACTATAGTAACTCTAACATCCCCCCTTATTACATTATTTATGTAATTTAAGAACTATTAGTTGTACAAACATCCCCCCTGATTACATCATTTGGTAGTACAAAGAGAGCTACGAAACAATTCAAATTTGACACGTGCAAGTGCCTTAGTGAAAATATCTACAACTTGAGCATTGGTGGGGATGTATTGAAGTTGAATTCGATGCCTTGGAACTTTGTCTCAAATGAAGTGACATTGTGTGTCAATGTGCTTGGTTCTTTCATGATGTACTGGATTCTTGAAAAGTTTCAAAACACCCATGTTGTCGTAGAACAAGTGTATTGGAGATTTTTATGGAAGACTCATACTTGTTAGGATGTGACGTAACCATATCACTTCGCACACAGCTTCACGTGCGGCGTGATATTCTACCTCTATTGATGAGATAGCAACCACCTATTGCTTCTTGCTATGCCAAGAGACAGGACCAGATCCAAGATGAAATAAATATCCTGAAGTTGATTTACGATCATCATATGATCCGGCATAGTCGGAGTCCATGTATCCCTGTAAGAATAATTTGTTGTTCCTCTTATATTCTAGGTCATATTCCATTGTACCATGGACATAGTGAAGAACACGCTTTGCTGCTTTCCAGTGTGTAGTCTTAGGTTCCTGCATGAACCTCAAAAGATAATTGATAGCAAATACGATATTTGGCCTAGTGTTGGTCAGATATATGAGACTCCCAATCAACTATCGATAGAGAGTACCATCTACCTGAGGTGAATCATCATATCACGATAACTGAATTCTTGTTTCCATCGGAGTTGACATTGGCTTACAATCAGTCATGCGATATTTTTCCAGTAGGGTCTTGGCATATTTTTTTTGAGACACTTTGATGTAGTGCTCCTTCTGGTTGACTTCCAAACCAAGACAATAATGGAGAAGTCCGAGATCTGACATCTCAAAATATTGACACAAGTCTCTTTTGACAATAGAAATCATTGTTTTTGAACTCCCTGTAATGAGTAGATCATCAACATAGAGTACAAGCAACACTATTTTAGAACCTTGTTTCTTAAAATAGAGGTTTGCATATGAAGGAAATCTCTTAAATCCATGTTGCAGAAGGTGATTATCCATTTTTATATACCAAGCCCAAGGGGCCTGTTTCAAAACATATACGGATTTTACTAATTTGCAAACTTTCTACTATTGGTCTTCCACTTCAAATCCTTCCATTTGAGTCATGTAGACTTCTTCTTGGAGATCACCATTTAGAAAAGAACTCTTGACATCCATTTGGTGCACTTTCCACCCATATTGTGTTGCCATAGCACAAAGAACTCGAATGGTTGTCATCCGAGCAGTAGGTGCAAAAGTTTCCTCATAGTCAATGCCTTCTCTTTGAGCATAGCCCTTTGCAACAAGTCGGGCTTTATGCTTATCTATTGTCCCATCTACTTTATACTTAAATTTATACACCCATTTGTAGCCTATGGGCTTCTTTTCGTATGGCAAATCGACAATATTCCAAGTTTTGTTTTTCATCAAATATTTATACTCTACATCCATAGTGGCCTTCCACTGAGGCTCACCAAGAGAATCTTGAACTGATGCAGGTTCAAGATTGTCTATGAAGGACATAAACACCCTATCATAATCAATATCCATATCTTATGTATCTCTCTCTAGATCTAGAGAAAGTTCCTCAAAATATTGACACAGATCATCAACCCCAGTATTCTCTATTGCAACTTTCTCCTGTCGAGCCATGCTGCGAGTACGAGGCCTATCTAATGTCAAATCTGGTGGAGTGGATAGCTTAGAGTCTCTGATTGTATTTGTATACCACTTTGGATTATTCTTATGAGGTGTTGAAGAAGATGAAGACGGACCTCCAACCTTTGATGAAGGAGATTTATCAACCTTAGTTTCCACAAGGTCTAGGTATACATCTGATGTGTTTTTTGATGTGAAAGCCTCATCAAAAACTACATCTCTACTAATGTGTATCTTCTTGGTCAAGGGATCAATCAAACGATAACCCTTAGAGTGCTCATCATACCCAAGAAGAATACACTTCAATGTCTTCTCATCCGGCTTCTTCCTTTTCTCTTTTGGTATGTGCATGAAAGCTTTAGATCCAAAAAAGCGTAGATGAGAAATGGAGGGTTTCCTACCACTCCATGCTTCCTATGGATTCATTCCTTGTAGAGCCTTTTTGGGTTCCCTATTCAACATATATACCATTGTGGTGACATCTTCTACCCAATATAGTTGCTCAAGACTAGCTCCTGTGAGCATGCAACGAACCATTTCCATGATGGAATGATTCCTCCTTTCAGAAACTCTATTTTGTCGAGGAGTATAAGCAGTAGTCAACTATCGTGTGATCCCATTTTCAGACAAGAATGCAGAAAATTCTTAAGAGGTGAACTCCCCACCTCAATCTGAGTTGATGGTCTTTATAGAAGTCCTTGACTCCTTTTCAACAGATTTCTTGAATTTCTAAAAGAATCCAAATGCTTCAGATTTCAGTTGAAGAAAGAATACCCACATCTTTCATGAGTAATCATCCATGAATAACTAAAAATACCTCTTACACCCACAACTATTGGGAGTTAAGGGACCGCATAGATAGGTGTGAATCAACTCTAGAGGTTTCTTTGCTCTTGTAGAGCTCATTTCAAAAGGTACTCTATGCTGCTTTCTTGCCAAGCAGTCAAAGCAAACTGGTAAAGTGGTAGAAAGGGAAGGAAGACCTTTTACCATTTCATACTTACTTAACTCAAGTAAGTAACTAGAACTCAAATGTCCATATCTCTTGTGCCATAGGGAAGTTGCCTCCTTGGTAGAAGCAATCATGGCTACATCTAGAGAAGAGATAGTATCTAGGTCAAATAAGTCATGCTTATATGAAGCGGTTGCAATGTTCTGACCTTTCCTAGTGATAGAACAACACTTCTTGCCCCCCTCAACACTAAAATTTACAACCATATTTTTTTCCAAAATTTGTGTCACTGACAATAAGATGTTTGCCAGTCTTGGAACATAGAGGAATTTCTCAATCTGGCACTTGCCATCAGGAAGAGTGATAGAGACGGTTCCTTCTCCCTAAAACTTGTAGGTTTTATCATCGACAATAGTGACCGGTTTACCCTCTTTGGCATCAAAAGACTCAAACCATGATTTGTCACCAGTCATGTGCTTACTGGCTCCAGAATCAACATACATTATAGGATTCGTCTGCTTGGACACTATGGCAATCATGAGAACTTTGTGGGCTCTCTCAGAATCCATGTCAGATTATTTAACAGCAACATTCACTTGTTTTTTCTTTTGTGGTTTGTTCCGGCCTTTTTATTTTGATTGTTTATTCTTATGCCAACATATGTTTGTATCATGACCTTCTTTGTCATAGATCTTGCAATATCTCTTTTTTTGTTGAGGTTGTTGAGTTTGTTTCCCTTTTGAATCCTTTTGTGAATTCCCTCCCTTCTAAAAATTACCCTTCTTTTGGTTTTGCCCTTTCTTGTTGATGTAGAGGGCAGTGTTAGAAGAATCATCTCGTTGTAGTTGGCGTGCCTTCTCATCTTGAAGCATATTAACCAACTCTACAAAAGTAACTTTTTGTTGTGATACCTAAAGGGAAGAGATCAACACCCGATAAGAATCAGGTAAAGCTCTCAATACAATTGAGGTAAGGAGCTTGTCATCAACTGGTTCTCCCAAAGAATTCAACTTTTCTTTCAATTCAGACACTCGCAAAGAAAAAGTTCAACTGTCTCCCCCTACTTCATGCTTAGACTTTGTAATTGATATTGAAGAAATAGAATAGTGGAATCATTATTTCCCTCATATATAGTGTTAAGGGCATCCCATGCCTCTTTACTATTTTCACAATCAGCAATATGGGGTTGAACTTCATCAGACACAGCAAGAAAAATGAGCACTTTTGCTTTTTTGTCTTTCTTTTCAAAGTCTTTTTGAGCGAGAGATGGAGTTGTAGCACCAGCAACAGATGAAGGTCTTGTTGTTGCTCCAAATACAACATCCCATAAGTCATCCATTTCTAGGATGGCCTTCATATTTTTTTTCCATGGTGTGTAATTAGGACCTTTCAACAACTGATGAGAATCAGTCATTAATTTTGCAGACATGGTGAAGGTTCCTTATAACACCAATTGGTCCCTCTTTTGATATACCTTTTTCTAGGCCATTATACCATACAAAATACTCGCCCTTACATGAGGGAAACTATAGGTAATTTTTAGAGATCATATAATACGTGGTACTTAAGCAGTACTGAAAGGGAATAGTCTTGTTGATGGCACCTACCATAGAAATTCTTCAATCCTCATGCATGGGGCGTAACTTCCCCTAAACACTTTGGATTTCAGAACTTTCATCAGGATTTACGCTTAAACACAACAACTATTAGGGTAATGGATGGAGTAATAAAATGCAAAATGGCAAACTTATCTCTCCTCGATGATTTATAGAGAACAATCTCAGACGTTGTTTTGGCAGCTATATTAGGTGGCGGATACAGTAGCGCAATCACGATAGCTTTACCTATAATTGATGGCCAAATGTATCACAAATACCGAATGCTGCAGTGCAATAAATTGCACGGATGGGTTTTAATTATTTTGGGGACTTAGGGAGTGAATTTGATTTTTTTTTAAATTTTAATGAAGTAGTGCAAAACAGAAAAAGAATGCACCCATACAACATAAAAGTTCCCATAGGAATGACCCACCTAGGTGTCGGGCACAACCAAAAATGCACCTTTACAAGTAATGCCAACAAAAATTTGCTTTTCAAAAAATTGCTCACTTTTCCCCCTTTAGATTTTTAGAGAAAAAAAATCACTTCCATTCCCCCCTTTGAAAAAAAAAATCACCTCCCCCTTAACAAAGCATTTTTATAATTATTATATAGTTGGATGCGATCCGAATTTGGGCGGGAAAATTTTTGAGCAGGCGACAGGCGATGTTCTAGGGTTTGTGGAGCGAAGGAAAATCTAGGGCATCAGGTGGGTTGCCGTAGTGTTTTTCTGGTTACTGTGGATCTGAAGGAAAGTCTGCTGCCCCAGGAGGGCCCAATGGGGTCTCCTCCAGACCCTCTCTCTGGGAGAAAGAGCTCTTACGCTGAAATGCTAAAAGAAAATTCTTCGTCTTCCAATGACGAAGCTCAGAGAAATAATCTTCATACGCTCTTCAAGAACGCTGGCAAGAGCTCAACAACACATCGAGTTAATGGATGCCTTCCGCAATCCGCCTCAAGACCCAAGATTGTCATCGAGCCAAAGTTGGTCGAAGACACAATCATATACAGAGCTAACCATGATCTGATCTATAAATTCATGGGTATCCGCCCTACCCTGAATTTCTTGCATACCTGGGTCAGACAGAACTGGGAGCCTCATGGTGAGTACTCCTTATGGTTTATTAGTAATGGGTATTTCATTGTTAGTTTTTCTTCTCTAGCCGATAGAAACAGGGCTTTTGAATCAAAAAAGAGGAACCACGGTCCGACAGGGTTATTTGTTCAACCCTGGAGAGTGGGTTTCGATCCTCGTATTGAACCCATGGCTGTCCCGGTTTGGATCCGGTTGTACGCTCTTCCAATGGAGTTTTGGGGTGAGCAGGTTCTAGAAATGATCGGTAACTCCCTCGGTAGACATCTGGGCATCTCCAAGGACACCATAGAAGGTAACACAACTGTCTTTGCAAGAATTTGCATGGAAATGGATATTAGCCAGCCTCTATCGACAGAGGTGGAACTTGAACTGGCAGGACTATCTTGGATCCAACAGCTAGATTATGAGGCTCTGCCCTTCAGATGCAGAGTTTGCCACAAACATGGGCATTTGGCCCGGTTTTGTCCAAATATTTTGAACACAAAAATGGAGGCCCCGCTTGGAATGCCAAATCGCCCCAGAGAGGGTAAGTCTACTCTTACCAAAGAACCATCCAATACTCCTCAGGGTAATGATGTTCAGAAATATGGCTTTGAACAGCCCAAAAGAAGGAGAAAGCAAAAGAAAAATGGTAAGGAGCAATCACAACTCAAGCCAACCAATAGATATGAAATTTTTAAGACACTAGTGGATCAAGAGGATCAAGTCATGGAAGGAGTGGATGGGAATATTGAGGACAATAACATCCACACTCATGCTTCTCCTTCATCTCCCCCTGTCTTAGAACAAGTGATTGAATCCAATGAGTTACCGCAGCCAGAGAATGCAGGGGCATTGATAGTGCACTCCCAAGCGCAGCCAGTAATTAAGGATGTCAGCATGGGAACTGCAGAAAAGAACAGAGAAAGGCCAGCCCTAGGGATAACTCAGGTGGAAAAGAGATCCAAAAATAGCAACTCTCAAGGAGCGGGCAGAAAATCAAATAAGGACCTGCTAGCAGTTCAAGGAGACAAGCTGATCACTGGAGGATCGGTGAGGACAATTGATTCTTACTACTCTCAAGGTTTTCAATGATTATTCAATCTTGGAATGTTAGGGGTTTAAATAGTAGAACCCATCAATCTGTTGTTCAAAGACTCTTAGGAAAATGTAAAACAGATTTTTTGCTTATCCAGGAGACAAAAATGTCTTTAGATCTTATGTGTAAAACAGTTAATAGAATCTGGAGGGGCGCTGGTCATATGGATGTGGCTGCCCAAGGTGCCTCAGGGGGGATTGTTACTTTTTGGAACCCTCTGGAATGGACTGCAATAGAACATATAGCTTGGAGGGGTGTTCTCACATCTCATTTTAGGAATAATGTCATAGTTGAACATGTTTTAATCACAAATTTTTATGGGGCTCAAAACCTTGATGGCCAGAGGCTCCAATGGAAAGTTGTGCATAACATGAGGTCCTCAAGGGAAGATTTAGACTGGATTATTGTTGGGGATTTTAATGCTAAATTATCTACTCGAGATCAGGAAGGTGGAACCCCAATTTTGGATCCAGGGGATAGGCTTCTGATTGCCCAAGTCCAGGCCTTTCACTTAGTGGATATTAAAGGCCCTGGAACCTACTTTACCTGGACTAACAAGAGGAGGGAGCCACATAGTAGGAAGGTAAAGCTAGACCATTTTCTGGTCTCAGAGGAGGCATTTGTAAAGTGGAATACTAAATTCCAGATTTTGGAGGGTCCAGTTTCAGATCATTTTCCCATTTTGTTGGAGGGAGGGACTATGACAGGGCAACATCACAAACCTTTTAAATTTGAGAATTTTTGGTTACAAAAGGAGGATCTTCGAAAGAAGATTCCGCAGTGGTGGGAAGAAGGTCGTCTACCTTTTGGGACTGCAATGTTTAGATTCCACAAACAGCTTCATTTTGTCAAAGTTCAACTGAAACAATGGAGGCAAGCTAATAAGTCAGATTTCCAGCTCCAAAAAGCTCCCTTGGTGGCCAGATGGGATGAGGTTCAAAAACACTTTAGGGAAGGAACAATTACAGAGCAGCTCAAAACCGAGGATGATGCCTTGCGTAAAGCGGTTGAGGACATTGATAACCAAGAGGAGACTTACTGGAAACAGAGAGCAAGAAACACTTGGTTATTAGAAGGTGATAGAAATACCAAATTTTTCCATCGGTCAGCTTGTGCTAGGAGACAGATGAATAACATGGAAGCCCTTCAAGATGAGAATGGACACTCCTTTGATACTCTTCCTGGTATGCATTCCCATTCAATGGATTATTTTTCTAAACTTTTTAAGGAAAGTATGGAGCAAGATGTAGAGGCTCAAAATGAAGTTATTGATGTCATACCCTCTCGTTATCTCTCGAAGAAGAAAATCAGACCCTTCTTAGACCCATTGATAGAGATGAACTGAAGAATGTGGTCTTTGGAATGAGCACTGGCAAATCTCCAGGTCCAGATGGCTTTCCTATTGAGTTTTTTTAGGCCTTTTGGGATACTTTGGAGGAGGATGTTTTGGTTGTCACAGAGGAGTCCAGAACTAATAAAAGAATGCTTAAGGCATTAAATCATACCTTCATCACTTTAATTCCAAAAGGGGAGAAGGGGGCTCATATTTTTGATTTCAGACCTATTGCCTTATGCAACGTGATTTATAAAATAATCACAAAGATAATGGCTGAACGGCTAAAACCTCTCCTTCATAACATTATCTCCTCAGAGCAAGGGGGTTTTGTAGAGGGTAGACAGATCTTGGATGGGGTGGTTCTCGCTCAGGAGGCAATCCATACAATGCAAAAATCTGGTAATAAAGGAATGTTCATTAAACTGGATATGTCAAAGGCTTATGATAGGGTGGAGTGGAGTTTCTTGTCAAAGATGATGGCAGCCTTTGGTTTCTCTCAGGACTGGATAGATTGGGTCATGAGTTGTGTTTCTACGCCTTCTTATTCTATTTTAATCAAGGGTCTTCCCTCGCAACCTTTTGGGGCCACACGTGGTCTTCGTCAAGGGGACCCTTGCTCTCCCTATATTTTCCTCATTTTGGTCGAAGGATTAGGTAGACTTTTCTTGAGGAGAAGACATCAAGGCCTGCTAACAGGTATCAAGGTGGGTGAGGAAATTTTGACTCACTTACAGTTTGTGGATGATACAGGATTGGTTGGAGTGGCCAGCTTCAGGGAAGCTAGAGTAATCAGAGATACTCTTAATGTCTACCTTAGGGCTTCAAACCAAGTCATCAATGATAAAAAATCCAAAGTGGTCTTTTTCAATCTTGACCAAAGGCTACAGGACAGAGTTATAGAGATCTTGGGATTCACAAGGACTTCTCTTCCAATGGTTTACTTGGGGGTTCCTTTGCATTTCAAAAAATTAAAAATAGATATCTGGAAGGATCTTTTGGATGGTATCAAAGATAGAATGAATCATTGGTCTCATAAATGGTTAAGCTATGGGGGTAGATTAACTTTCCTACAGTCAGTTATTCAGGCCATGCCAATTTATAAATTCTCTATCCTGGCTGCCCCACATACTATATGGAAAGAGCTGGACAAAATGGCTAGAAGATTTTTATGGGAAGGAGCAAAAGGGGAGAGGAAATGGGCCTTAGTTGGTTGGGATAAAGTTACCCAGCCCAAGGAAAAAGGAGGGTTGGGACTGAGAAGCTCCAAGCTTAATAATAAAGCTTTGGCTGGAAAACTGTATTGGAGGTGGATTTCCCAACCAACTTCCTTATTCAGTAGAATCCTAACTAGTAAATATTTGGGTCATGTTCACCCCAATGAGGTGGGCCGTTTCCCTCTGGATGGTACTGGATCCTTAGTGTGGCAGGCTCTCAAGCTTGGATCTCAGGTTATTAAAGACCAATTGTTCTGGAAAGTGGGGAGAGGGGAGAAGGCACGTTTTTGGACTGATTCATGGGACCAGTACCCACCCATCATTGTTGAGTTCCCCGAATTACAACCAATTAAATCCGCCATAGAAGCCAAGGGTTGGGTCCAAATTGAAAGTTATTTCAACACTAGTCAAATGGGGGAGTATAAGTTTAAGAAGTTTAAGAGGTTGGAGGAGTGGCCAATTACGATCCCTCCGGAGCTGGCACCCATCTTGACCAAAATCTTGACAGAAAGGTTTCTCACAGGGAGAGACGAGGAGGATGAATTAGCTTGGGGCTATGGGAACCTTGGTGTATATACAGTGAAGGACGGATACGACAAGATCCTCCCAGAGCCTCCCCCACATTCATTTCCGGTTCAGGATTGGAGAAAGATTTGGCACTCCAAGGGCTGGCCGAAAGTAAACTTCTTTGCCTGGCAGTTTATGCACAATGGAATTCTCACTTTTGACAATCTCAAAAGTCGAGGAATCATCGGTCCATCTCAGTGTGTTTTATGCCACAAGAACGAGGAAATAGCTGATCACCTGATGTTTGAGTGCCCTTTCACGCATCAGATTTGGAAGCGATGGTTCTCTCACTATAAACTCCAGGTTAATGGTGATCTGAATCGGACCAATATTTGGGAAATATGGAAGAGGGGTAGATTTAAATCTAAAGCTCTTCGAATTGGTTGGGAGCTTGGCTTATTTTTCATCTGGTGGCAAGTGTGGTTGGAGAGAAATGCCCGTATTTTTAGAGAAACGTTCTCCTCGCTAGATGGAGTTTGGCAGGTCATCTGGAGCAAAGTCACAAAACTGTTGCCGTCTATGCTAAAGAGGAAATTCAGGTTGATCCTGGGCCACTGGAAGAGGGAGCTGAAGAGCAAGAGAGACAGGACAGAGCTAGCTGGAAACCACCCCCAGAAGGTTGGATTAAAATCAATACTGATGGAGCTGCAAAAGGCAATCCGGGTAGTGCCAAAATTGGTGTTGTTTGTCGGGACCATGCTGGTTCAGTGCTCTATTGGGAACTGCAAGGCTTGGGAAGAGCCACAAACAATGAAGCAGAAGCCATTGCTATCAAATCTGCTTCCATCTGGGCAGTTAATCAGGGCCACAGGAGGATAATTCTCGAATCTGATTCTCAAATTCTGGTTGGCGCTCTAGACTGCATGAGGAACTTTGCTTCGAAAGCATGGAGGTTGAGGATTCTGGTCTCTCAAATCAAGGAACTATGGAGGGAATTAGATGATGTGATCCCCGTTTATGTGAGTAGAGATTTAAATAAAGCGATCGATTTCCTTGCGAAGATGGGTGCTGAGAAAGAGGTAGGGGTGCAGCTACACAGTGACATGCCTTTGGAGGATGAGGTGATTAGGCAAGGTCTTGAAAGATCCTTGAGACAATGAGCAAAGAAAATGCTAAGGGTGGTTTTTGTCATGATATCGCGACTTGTTGCACCGTCGCGGCCTTTGGAGGGAAGTTGTCACGATATCGCGACATGTTGCGCCGTCACGGCCTTTGGAGGGAAGCTGTCGCGATATCGTGACATGTTGCACCATCGCGGCCTTTGGAGGGAAGTTATCGTGATATCGCGACCTGTTGCGTCGTCACGGCCTTTGGAGGGAAGCTATCATGATATCGCGACATGTTGCACCGTCGCGGCCTTTGGAAGGAAGCTATCACGATATCGCGACTTGTTGCACCGTCGCGGCCTTTGGTTGGAAGTCGTCGCGATATCGCGACATGTTGCACTGTCGCGGCCTTTGGAGGAAAGTTGTCGCGATATCGCGACATGTTTTTCCATCGTGGCCATTGGAGGAAAGCTGTCGCGATATCGCGACATGTTGCGCCGTCGCGGCCTTTGGAGGAAAGTTGTCATGATATCGCGACATGTTGCGCCATCGCGGTTTTTGGAGGATTGTTGTCACGATTTCATGACATGTTGCGCTGTCACGGCCATGGAAGGAAAGTTGTCGCGATATCGCGACATGTTGCGCCATCGCGGCCACTGGAGGATAGTTGTCACGATTTCGCGACTTGTTGCTCTGTCGCGGTCGAGGAAGGATTATTGTCGCGATATCACGACATGTTGCTCTGTCGCGGCCAAGGAAGGATTGTTGTCGCGATATCGCGACATGTCGCGATTTCGCGACTTGTTGCCCCATCGCGGCCAAGGATGGATAATTGTCGCAAAATCGTGACATGTCGCGATTTCGCGACATGTCGTTCCGTCGCGGTCAAGGATGGTTAGCTGCCGCGATATCGCGACATGTCGCGATTTCGCGACTTGTTGACTTTTTGCGGTCAGCGGTGGTTTGTGTCGCATTTTCGCGCCTTGTAATCTTGTGTAACCGATCTTTGTTTTAATACAAGTTTTTTCAAATTTTTCAAAAAAAAATAATTATTATATAGTTTTAAAGTTTAAAAAAAAAATTAATTTTAATTTATATAGTTTAAAAACTATTAAAAAATAAATTTAAATCAAATTTTAATTTATATAGTTTAAAAAATATTGAAAAATAAATTAAAATCAAAATTTTTTTGATTTTAACTAAAAAATAATAATTAAAAAAAAAAACTTTATAAAAAAAATTTTACCTTTTTTTTTCAAGCAGGGGGTCTGCGGGATTGGAACCCGCGACCTAAGGGCTCCCTGAGCCTTACCGCACAGTCCACCACCAAGTGGACTAGCGGGATGATCCGAAAGGATCAAGGACCCCATCCTATTTGAGGAAGGTCCCAGAATCCTGTCCCCTACACGGACGCTTGGCCACGGCTTCCTTCGTGGTTGGCAGTGGCAGCAGGTCATGGATGTCACTGCTACAGGCGACAACAGGTGGCCATGGATGCTCCTACTATAGACAATGGTAGGTGGTCGTGGCTGCTTCTACTGTAGATGGTAGCAGGTGGCTACGACTGTAGGCGATGGCAGGGTGGCGCCTACTGCTACCTCCGTTGCTGGTGGCGACTGCGGTATCACCTGCGTCGCATGATGAAAGTCGTGCGACATCACACGACATTGGGAGGGGTATGGGATCCACGATGTCATGTAGGAGTTGCACGATGGGGGGGCAATGTCGTGTAGGAGTTGCGCGACTATCATGTCGTAGGCAGCATGCGGAGGGGAGGGGGGTGGCACGGGGGAGGGAGGGGCTGCACGGGGTGGCATCGGGGTGGCACATGGAGCAGGGGTTGTGAGGGGGTGACAGAATCCTAGGCTAGCCTCTACTGCTATGCAGGCTCCAGTCTAGCCACTGAGTTTTTTTTTTTAAATAGTCCAGCCTCTGCTGCTGTGCAGGCTCCAGTCTGACCTCTGAGTTTTTTTTTTTTAAAGTCCAGCCTCCACTGCTGTGCAGGTCTTCAGGGGCAATTTTTTTTTTTTTCTCAATCTCTAGCCATGCTGCTTCTATCAGTTCTTCAGAAAAAAAAATTTCAATCTCCAGCCAGGCTCTGATGCCATGTAGAAGAAAACGAACATCTTTCCATTGATTAGAACCAATATAAATAATACATTGTAGAGCCCAGATTAGCTCGTAATCATAGGATCTAATCAACAACTTAGATCTAAAATAAAATAATAATATAGACTCAATATTATATACGCTAACTATAGCGTAACTAACCTAGGTAGTTAACTAACTACCCTAACAACATAAATAAAGTAATAATATAGAATTACTATAGTAACTCTAACAAGACCTATTATTGTTATACATGAGTTTTCACTATCTTTTATGCTTCTAGAGAAGGCATCGATATTTTCCTTATGCAAAAAGGATAACCTATATATTTTGATAGTTTCGAGTTAAGTGTAGCTAAGCAATAATTTTACATTTATAATGATATATTAGTAGTTATGCATGTACTAGCCATGTTAAGATAGCATTTGGTTTGTGGAAATTTTGTGATGCATAAATATCATAATAGCCTGACTCTTTTTATCATAGCATGATCATAATGACCAAGAGTAGAAATGGATGACTATATTGCAAGCCTATGACTTTGATATTGATTATGTCAAGGGGAAGAACAATCGGGTTATAGATGCCCTATCCAAAAAACCTGAATTTTTAACTATTTCTTTAGAAGAGGTTGATTGGGGAGAGGAGTTGATGGATGAGTATGCTAAAGAAACTTTTGCTACAATATTGATAGAGGTTACTAATATTTCCAAGGATACATATGAGAGGTATTAGTTCAAGTGTAGAACTATCTAGTATAAGGAAAGAAAATTATTGGTTCCAGGGTCAAAGCCTAAGAATAAGATCATTGCAGTTTTCCATAATTCTCCATTTGTAGGGCACACTTGGTTTTTTCAAAACCTACATATAGGTGAGAAGCAAGTATTTTAGGAAGGAGTTGAAGGATGATGTATTGCAATATGTACAGAAGTGTGATGTTTTCCAAAGAATAAAATATGAGACTACACACCTAGCAGGTTTGCTTCAACCCCTCTATATTCCTCAGCAGAAATTGAAAGTTGTATCTATAGAATTCATCATAGGTTTACATTAGGTTGGAGGGAAGAAATTTATTTTTATGGTTGTATATAAATTGACAAAATGCATATTTTTTTCTCCATATATAGTTATTTTAGGGCACCATAGATAGTAGATGTTTTCATTAGAGAGGTCTTTCACCAACATGGATTACCCTAGACCATTGTTAGTGACCAAGATACGCTTTTTATGAGTGTTTTCTGGTAGGAGCTATTTAGGTTGATAGGGACAAAGCTGACTCTGAGTACTAGTTATCATCTCCAAACGGATGTCTAAATTGAGACAGTAAGTGGGTTTAGGGATACTTACAAAGTTTTGCTATCAATCATCAAATAGATTGGGTGAGATGGTTATGTTTAGGGGATTATTATTGCAATACTACCTATCACATGTCAATTGGGATGTCCCCACTCATGGCACTATATGGGTATGATGCACCTACCTTTGCTGAGTTGACTCTTCCATAGACATGGGTACCTATAGTTAATAATTTCATAGAGCATAGTAGGTAGGTATTAATATGTTTATGTGATCATTTGTGACATGCTTAGAACTAGTAGAAGATCTATGCTAATAGACATCACACTTAGAGATACTTTGATGTGGGTGATATGGTTTTCCTTAGGCTACAACCCTACAAATATTCTTCTTTAAAAAAGAGTAGAAAGAGTATATGGCCACTATAGAGTGGTACAACATATTGGCAAGATGGCATATAAGTTGGAGCTCCCTTCTAGCAATTGGATCCATAATATCTTTCTCATGTCATGTTTGAAGAAAGAAATGGGTCATCATGTGATACCTTCATCCAAGCCACCACCCCTCAATTATGAGAGAAGATTAGTCCTAGTATTAGAGAAATTTTTTAAGACCAAAGAGAAGTAATTGAGGAACTATATACTGACATAGTATCTAATATAGTGGAGGGGCCTACCTTGTGAGGATGTTACTTAGAAGATAATTGCTATCTGGTATCATCCTACATTATCTTTCTTGAGAGAAAGTAAATTTAAAATGGGAGGACTTGTAACTTCCCTTTCTGGATTATAGTAGGTTATGGGCCCCACTCACCCATATTTGTGGAGCAGTCGTGGTGAGTGGATGTCCATGTATATGAGTCATAAGTATGAGTGATTATATGCATTTGTTTTGTATTGTTTTCTTGATGAATAAAAGGGAAATTCCTGTATTTTAGGGACCTTCCTAATTTTTATGAGGTAGTATTGAGTCTTGAGTGGCCCTAGCGATTCCCCTATATGTATTCTATTCTACACTAGCTTTTGTATGGAGTAATTTGTTGTCATAATGAAGATTTTGATGGATGATTATGGTTAAATTATGGCCTTGAGAGATCTAGTCCAACTTTCTAGGATACATTTAAGGAGGTTGGATACTTTGGATGGTGGTATGCATGTAGTTTTTGGATATAATTTAGAGTATTTTGAATTGGGTCTTCAACATTTTAGGTATTTGATATGTTAATATCAAGTTATGATATGATATTTGGGCAAAGGTCTAGTATTTCTATACTTTGTAGATTTAATTTAATTTCATGTCATATAGGATGCATTATAATTTTGACTTAAGACCCAAGGAAAGGCTATAATGACTAATGTTATGACATTTAATGGTTAAGGGGTATTATTTTTAATACATTAAAATTATTTCTTAATTCCAATGTATGGAGTTTCTAAAGCACTTATTATTCTAGCCTAGTATTGGCAACTAAGTAAAAATTTAAAAAGATGGGTAGTTGTATAAAAGGGGAGGTTTTGGAAAAAACATCCATGAATTTCTATTTCAAAAGAACCCTATTCTACATTTTTCTTGTTGGTGGTTTTGTTCCAACAACAAGATTGCAAAATTTGAGAACTGAAACCCTTGAATTTTAGGAGAAGAGGGCTTAATTCTTTGATTCTAGTTGATGGATATATACAAGGTTAGTACTTAGGCATTCTAGAAGATATTTAGAGTCGTTGGCTCTTCTTCTAGGATGACTTTGAGCATCTATTTGGTAGATCATTCACTACACTTTATTTGGGTATTGATTATTTGGCAAGGGGTAACTGTTATCTAGGTTAGAGAGTTTGTTTAGTGCTAATTTAGTAGGAGATTATGGTTTATTGGTTGGGGTTTGGCTTAAGAGATTTTATGAGAAGATTGGTCTTGACCCTTCTTTGATTGTACATCTCTCTCCATTTAAACCTTCTTTTTGGGTCTTAAGTGGTATTAGTGAGCAACCAAATCTTCCATTGTAGTATCTCTTCATCACTCAATGATTGCAATTTGTAGGTACATTCCTCTCAGTTTATCATTCTATTTATATTTGTGTGACTTTCCATATTAAAGAAAATATATTATTTTTCAGGGATTCTATATGCTATGAATATTGGTGTTTTCTTTTGGAAATTGTACATGAGTTTGTATTTTTGTTAAAGGATTTTAAAGTGGAGCCATTCCAAAAAGGAGAAAGTAGAAAAAGTTAGAAAAAATCATCATTACAATCACTAGCAAAAGACCACTGTTGTAAAAAAAAAATTAACTAAATAAATTTTTTTAGTTGATGTTCATAGTTCATTATAAAGTTCTTGTTTACTTTTGACCTTGTAAATATAAGAAAATTATTCTAAATAATACCACATAATTAATCTATGTATATATAATTATAAATTTATTAAAGATCAAAATAATATAATTATATTAAAATACTACTAAAACATATTTCAATTTTATATAAGTAATTTAAACATTTTCTATATATATTTCAATTAAAAACTTCTTTCCTTATCAATGTATATTTGATACCAAATTTGGTTACTATTATTTTTTAGTCAACCTCTTCTCTTAAATTTAAGTTTTAGACTATGACATAAACGCTTTTCTTAAGACCACTCCAACTTGTACTAAAATATACATAATTAATTTCTTAATTAGAAAATTTAAGAAAATTTAGATTCGTCAAAAGTCCATTCATTGTTGACATTAACCGCTCCTTTTTTATAAAAGTGTGATATTTTTTTATATTTGATACCAAATTTTGTTACTACTATTTTTTTTAGTCAACCTCTTCTCTTAACTTTAAGTTTTAGACTATGACATAAAAGCTTTTCTTAGGGCCAGGCCAACTTGTACTAAAATATACATAATTAATGTCTTAATTAGAATATTTAGATTCATCGTTCTTTTTTTAATAAAATGTGATATTTTTTTGATTTGATCACTGTGGGAAATTTTTACCATTAATATATAGGTTGAGCAGTCTCCTCTCAATTATGATCATAATTCATCGTAAAGTTGAGAGCTATCCTTATCAATAGAAAATTTAACACACAACAATCACATACCCACCCCCTCACATATACCCTGATTTGAGCCTTAGACCTCTTAAAAAGAAAAGCCAAAACCCAAACAGTTACATTATCTTCTAAAACTATAAAACTGTGATATTGCTAATATATTAAGTCTTCAGTTTAATATCTAAAAAAATTAAGATACAAGGAAACAAGGAGAGACATGACCGACCCACTATAAAAGTGTGATATTGCTAATATTTCAAGTATTGAGTTTAATATCTAAAAAGAATAAATATACAAGGACAGACATGTGACCCACTAATGATTAAACTTGCATATTTGTTACTTTATCAAAATATAATTTTTATTTAGTCAACTTTTCAACCGATGTATCATTTTGTATTGTTATTTATGGCATCCAATATATTGTAGTTATTGGTATTTATTAAATTGGATGCCATTAAATCTTAGTTTCTAGGATACTCATAATGTCTTATCAAAAGAAGTCATTTTATAAAGAGAAGTTGTATAAAAACTAATGCTTTAACTCTGCAACTCTGCATGTTAACTCTGCAACTTTGCATGTTCACTCTGCAACTCTGCATGTGGGAGATTGACTTTGCATGTGTGAGATCCAATTCACTACGGGATTGATTTTGTTCTGAGTGTGCTTTAACGCCGCCTTGGGCAGGGGTAAGGCTTTTTTTAATGGCGGCCGCTCATACGGCCCCCTCAATTGATACTGCAGTGGATGGAGCACAAGATGGCACCAGGGAAACATCCTCGGAAGCTTGTTCTGCAGAATTTTCACGAGGTAATACATCTGTTCCCACTGTGGTCATTCCTATTCAAGAATTTCATTTTGCATGCCAATGGTTTGAGTCGCATACTTTAGTGGGCTATTTTTTGGGTCGTATCCCGAATGACACACTTCTACGTACCTGGGTTAATCAAATCTGGAGCCCTTATGGAGTTAAGGTCGAAAATGTCCAAAATTTGACTAAGGGGTATTTTCTCTTTCGTTTTGTGGATCCTGCTCATGTACAGAAGGTGCTCAATAAAGGTCCCTGGACTGTTCGAAATTCGTTGCTTATTCTGCAACCATATTCCAGGGATTTCCAAGTTGGCAAGGTTGCTGCCCTTGAGGTTCCTGTGTGGGTGGAATTCCCTGGTCTTCCAATTCCTGTCTGGAACTTCTTGCCTTCCTTAGTTGCTCCATTGGGTCATTTTGTTTGTTTTGAACCTGTTCATTTTTTCTCTGCTCGCCCCACTCGTCGTGTGTGTGTCAAGATTGATCTGACTAAAGACTTGCATGATTACATTGATATTAAAATTGGTGATTCCATTTTGCATCAGAGGGTTCAATATATTAATCTCCCCGATACTTGTTATCGTTGCCAATCTAAGGGCCACAAAATTAAGGATTGCCCTCTCATGATGGGTAAGTTTAATCAAGTTCCTGTCTCTTCTGCCAATCCTCCTCCTGTTCAAGCATCTGGTGCTCTCTGGAGAAACCTCTCAAGCGGATTGGCAAGTGGTTACTCGTCGGCATAGTAAACAACATCAATCAGTTCCTCCCAGTTCTTCTCAGCCTCCTTCGAATTCTATTGTTCCCCTGCTCCCTACTCCATCTGTTCTTCCTTCACAGCCCCCCATTTCTCCTCCTTCTTCAATTCCTCCAATTTCTAATTCCTCTCCCTCTCTAGTTCTTCCCCATGGTAATTCTCTTCGGTCTGGATCTTCTTTTGCCTCAGTTGTTGCAGACAATTCTATCCCTACTACAGTTAATGGATCCTCTTCTTCTCCTGAAGAGTTTGTTTTCTCTGTTTTCCAACAACCTATTGCAGAAGATCGACAGGTTTACAAGGCTCGCCGCTCTCGCAGTCCACTGAGAGTTGCGCGTAACCGACATTCTGATAATATGCATCCACTTGAAGAAGGGAATTTTGGCAAGAATTCTTTTGGGTCCCTAGATGCTTTGGAAGACTCAGAGGATGTTTTGGAGGCAGCCCACCCTAACCAATCCTCATGATTTTCTTCTCCTGGAATGTTAGGGGTTTGACGGACCCAACCCGAAAATATACGGTCCGTAGCGAGTTAGCCAATGCTGCTCGTTTGTTTGGTGCTCTAGATTTTGTCTGTTTGCAAGAAATTAAGATTGTTGGATTTCTTCTGCAGTGTACATGTAGCTTTTTGTGGCCCCATGGGCAGTTTTTTGCTACTCATCATTCCCCTGGAAAAGGAGGAGCTGTCACTTTCATTGCATCTAAGTGGCAGTCTAATATTGTGACTTGGGGTGTTGATCCTTCACATCAAGCAGTATGGGTTTTGTTTGAGTTCAACGGTAAACCTTTTGGAATTATTAATATTTATGCTTCCAATGATGCTCCACTTCGATGTGCTTTATGGCGATGGTTAGCTTTTTCCATGCCTGCTGCCACATGGATTCTTTGCGGTGACTTTAATATGGTTGAGAAAGCTTCTGACCATTTCAGTCACGTGCCAATGAGATGGTGTGTTGGTGAGCGTGAAGCCTTTTACTTTATGAAGAATAAATTGGCCCTTCATGACCCCAATATTTGTTTTTCTCCTACTGATTTCTTAACAGCTCAGTGGTTTACCTGGTCTAATTTCTAGGCTGGGGAATCTCGTGTTCTAAGACGTCTTGATAGAGCTATGATTTTTGAGAGTTCCTCTTTTCATATGGCTCGCCTGTCCCCTTCTTTGCCTACTATTTTTGTTATTCCTGATACTTCACTTTCTGATCATTCCCCCATTCTGTTTTCTGTTGAGTCTCATTCTCAATCTTCTAGCCAATTTCAATCCCAGTTCTATTTTAATACTTCCTTTCTTCAAAGTGCAGTAATGAAAGCCCATATTTGTAGAATCTGGAATCTTATCCCCAGGCCTTCAGGTTCTTCTGGTTGGATCGAGTGGTGGAATGATGCCATCAAAAGAACAACTTTTCTTCTGAGAACTCTGGGAGTTGAAGTTGCAAGAAGAAGAAAAAAATCAAATATGGTTTTGAAATCTGAGCTTGCCAAAGTCTCTGTCAGATTGGAGTCTGACCCTTTTAATTCAGATCTTCAAGCCTTTGCAGCTTCTATCCGACATGAGATGAGAAAAGCTGAGATTTATGAAGCTAAAGGTGCTCAGTTGAGAGCTCGCCTTCATTGGCTTAAAGTGGGTGATCGAGTGTCTAAAGAATTTTTTAAAAGACTACGCCCTCCTCCAAATATTACTCAGTTTCAAGCTTTACAAGTGGATGGTGTCGGACTTACTTCATTGCAAGAGATTTCTACAGCTTTTGTCCGACATTATCAACATGTTTTTGCTTCACAACCTTTAACTCCTGCAAGACAACGAGGCTCTTGATGAATGTTGTGCTGCCATCCCTTCTAGGCTCACTCCAACTCAAAGGGATGTTTGTGATGCTCCTCTCACTTTGGAGGATCTTAAATCTGCTCTTTCTCATATGGCCAATGATAAAGCACCTGGTCTTGATGGTTTTCCCTGTGAGTTTTATAAGGAGTTTTGGGACATGCTTGGGTCAGATTTACTCAATGTGTATAAGGAAGCAATATCTAATGGCTCTCTGGGATCACTTATCAACAAAGGTAATGTTAAATTCATCCCTAAAGAAGGTGATCCAGAGATTATCACTAATTGGCGGCCCATTACACTTTTGAATGTTAGCTATAAAATTATTGCCAAAGCTCTTGCTTTGAAACTCCGACCCTTGCTTCCTCTTATTATTAGACCGAGCAAACAGGATTTGTACGGACGCGGTATATTTTAGATAACGTTATTGTTGTATGGGAAGGTATGGAATGGGCTAATGCTTCTTCTCGGGATGTCCTTTTTATTAAGATTGACTTTGAAAAAGCATATGACGAGAATTGAATGGTATTTCATCTTAGCTATGCTTAAGGCTTTAGGTTTTGGAGATAATTTTATTCATTCGGTTCAAATGTTGTTTCAAGATGCTTCGTTGTTCTTACTCTTAATAAAGCTCAATCTGAAAGTATTCCTTTAGCTCGATCAGTAAGACAAGGATGCCCTTTAGCACCTTCTCTATTCATTTTGGCAGCTGAGGCTTTTGGTTATCTGCTAGCACATAGAGCATCTCAAGGGCTTATTAAAGGGATCTCCCTGCCTCACTCTTCTCAGCAGTTGATTAATGGTCATTTTGCTGATGACTCTTTTTTGACTTTATCAGAAGATGAGATTTTTGTTTCTCATGCTTTAGCTTGCCTTGAGCTTTTCTGTTTAGCTTCAGGGTCTAATGTTCAATGGAGAAAAACATCTTGTTTCAGACAATCTTTGAAACCTCTTCCTCCCTGGTTATCTGATAAACAATGGAAGTGGATACAACCGGGTGAGATGTTTAAATTTTTGGGCATTCCATTTGCATTTCAGGGATCTCCTGCTCAGCTTTGGGGATATGTAGTGCAAAAGGTAGAGAAAAAGATAGCTTATTGGACTTCTAAAAAGCTGTCTCTTGCAGGTAAATTCCAAATTTGCTCTAAAGTTTTAGCTTCTACACATGTTTATTATTCTTCTTGTTGGGTTCCTTCCAAGAATTGTTACAAGAAACTTGAAAAGCTTCTTCGGGATTTTTTATGGTCTAATGTTGTTGGTAAAAGAGGATTTCACGAGTTGCTTGGGATATTTGTTGTCTTCCTAAGCACTCGGGTGGTATGGGTTTGTTTGATTGTCAAAAGCAAGGTTTTGCTTTATGTGCCAAATGGATAACTCGTTCTTTGCAAGGAGATGAGGCTTGGAAAATTTTACTTAGAAATTGTATTTCTTCTGGGCTTCCCTTGGGCAGAAAAGTTTGGAAAGGCCTCAATCTTCATACGCTTATTACTGCCCCTGTTCCTGTCAAGATTTCAGGGTCCTTCGTGGCTAAAAGCATTTGGAAAGCCTAGGAAGCTCTCAAACCTTGGTTATCCTGGAAGGGCTTTGGCGGGAAAGTTGGCCCTTCTATCTCCTTTCCGAATGTATGGTGGTCTCAGGCTATTTCTTATGAAGGTTTGCCACTAGCACAAGTGCAATGGGTTAGAGCCCAACGCTTTTATAAAAAAGGAATTGCATTACTTTCTGATTTTGTTTCCTTTCATACTAAGAATTGGATCCCTTGGGAAGATTTTAAACACTATTATGGTTTGAAACAAGATGATAAATCCACTTATGAAGCTGTTATTGATCACACTCCCTTTTGCGTATGGTCCAAGTTGTCTAGACATTTTCAAAAGCCATGGTGGTGTGACTGGGAATGGCCTAAACATGTTTCATTGCTTAAGTATTCTGCCCGTTTGGGTTATTCTTGGCTTTCCCCTGCAGTTCCTATGGCAGCCATGCTCAATGGAAGATGGAATTTAAATTCTTCTCAGTCTGTTTGGAAATCTCGGTTTCATATTGTATGGGCTAAATATATTGAACCAAAGCAGTCTTTTTTTGCTTGGAGTGTGCTTTTTCAAGGTTTGCCTATTGGTCGAGCTGCACTGAAATACTTGGGAGTTGATGATGTCTCTTGTAAGTTATGTGGTCAGGAGGAAAACTATGTTCATTTATTTTGGGAATGTTCTCGGGCTAGACAGGCTTGGTCTTGGATTCTTTCATTTTTCAGACCTTTTATTGTTGGTTCATGCTCCTGGAGGCATATCTTATTGGGAGACCCTCTTCAGTTCTCCACAAATCTTTCAGTGGTTTGGCATATATTCAGAATTGCTATTCTCTTCCACATATGGAAAACCCGCAACAAAGTTATTTTTTCCCAGCAAGAATCCTCTTTGTATTTTTCACTGTCTGATAAATATGAGGTTTTCTATGATTGCTGGTTGCAGATTTTTGCCCAAATTAAGAAAGTCAACATGGAGTTTCAGTACCTTCGGCAACTTATGAACCACTGGCAGAACGCCCCGGGATCATGGATCTGCAACTCCTCATCACTGGTCTCAGTTCTTTCTACATGATTGTTGCTCTTATGTTTTCTGATAGTTGATTCCTGCTATTATGTACAGAGATATGTTAGGTGATATGTTTGTTGCAGTTAGTGTGACTTTTCTTCCTAATTGTAATAGTTTCTCTTGGTTGATTGGGGTGTGTTAATCCCACCCACACTGTTTTGTATGATTAAGCTTTATTAATACAATTTTGGCTTTTTCATTCAAAAAGAGAAGTTGTAAATTATTTTAATTTTATATAGTTATATGATTCATAAAATGTTTGATATGTTATTTATTTTTAATATAAAATATATAATTTATATTAGTTTATAATATTATTATATGTATAAAGATAATTAAAAAGTTTAGATATTATGAGATATTTTGACTTATGTTTTTAAAGTTTTAATATTTTTTTAATTAATTGATTTTTTATTTTGGTTGGAATGAAGATTTGTGTATTTTAAATCAAAGTTCAAATTTTATGGATGAATCTTAAAGTCTCAAATGGCATAAGTTCAACTAGTTAAAATCCTTAACTTTCATGGAGGAGACCCAAGTTCAAATCTTACCAAGTGTTGCATATTCGCCAAGCCTTCATGGTCACATTGTAATATGGATGGGACTCGTTTCAATCCCATATAATCAATTAAAAAAATAGATGGTCATTTATATATTTTAAAAAATTCTTGTATACATTGCATGATCTATGGGGTTGTTTGAGGGTAGTGGATGGATGATGAGCACAAGACAAAAGGTACTCAAAGATAAATGATTGAATAATAGTTATGAAAGAGAAATTATTTAGAAACAAATATTCCATGCTTTATATGCATCACTACTTTATGCAATACAACAATGAATAGTTTCATGTAATACAAATTACATCAAAACAAAAAATATATACTATTAGTTGTGTCTAATTCTATACAACAAATTGAGTATCCACAAGACAAACATGAAGCATTATACTATCAAAGAATATAGACAATTGATTTAATAACATAGAATCAAGTGGTTAAAAAACTAGATTTTCAATGCTTAGACCTAGGTTCAAATTTTGAAAAGCAATATATGCATAATTGTCAAAAAAATACCACTGCGTGGTTTAATGAAATAACATGATAATAAAGACAGGATGTAACATAGGTGGAATTTGTTTGAGTCTCATATAACCTATTTGGGATGGTAAATTTATATAAGAATGTTAGTCAACTTAGGGAGGATATCCAAGAAAATTTAGGGTTTCTAGGCTAACACAAGAAAGTATTGATTATGGAGGAAAATCTATGCACATTAGGGTTTTCAAGAAAACATAAATAAGAAAGTGTTAATGAGGTTATTCCTTGCATTTTAGAATATAAATCTCACTATGAACAATATGGAAAAATAAAAGAGATTGATGAATATGTGAGAGATGGTAGGAATGGAAATGGGAGAGGAAGGCCATCAAAGCATGAACAAAGAGAAAACGAAACTCAAAGAGATATCATTTTGGGAAGCCAAATAAAAATATCAAAGGTGCTATCATGAAGTGAGGCTAATCCCACTAATAAGAATAAAAAACGATGATGATGAAAATGATATTATGAAATATTAAGGTATGAATAAGATCCCTAAAAAAAGAATTAGTAAGGAATTAAAAGGTTGTTATAGTCCTGAGTTTATTTTAATGTAAGGAATACAATTAAGTAGTGATGATTAAAGGTATACTTTTAAGAAGATTTGGAAGATGGGTGATTGTCTAGAAGTTTCTTCTACCAGATTTTCAAGCGATATTGCAATAATATGGGATAAATGCAAATGGGATGGACAATTATTAGAAGCAAAAAGTAATTGGGTTGTTGGATTATTTTATAGAAAAGAGAAAAACATCAAAGTTGGGGTTATAAATGTATATGCTCAAACTATAGTTACTCCTCATGAAAGATGTTTGAATGAAATTAGCATATTTTTGTCAAATACAAGGATGATTCGTTATGATCTATGGATTCTTGAGGATGATTTCAACATTGTTCTATATCCATTGAAAAAGAAGGGTGGTATACTAGGATGGTCTGAATCAATGCAATATTTTGCTTCATTTGTCAATTCAAATGACCTTTGGGATGTTAGTCCTTCAAGTTTTAAATATACATTGGATAATAAATGCACTGGCCAAAATCATGTAACAAAAATATTAGATGTGTTCTTGTTATCTAATAAATGATTGCAAACAAAGTATATAATCTCTTTCAATATTTTATTACAAGCAAGATCAAATCACAAACCTATTATTTTGACTTGTGATTTACCTAATATTGTTCATCCAAATCCATTTTGCTTCTAGTATATGTGGATCTAAGAGCTTGATTTTTTCTAGATGGTTATGTTCTAGTGGGCTAAACCAAAATTTTAAGAATCATGTATGTACAGGTTTGTTCAAAAGATGAAATATTTAAAGAAACACATGAATATTTGGAATACCAAATATTCAAGTATTTTTTTTAAAGAAAAAAATGTGAATCCAAGCTCAAAAAATTACAAGATATAATGAAACCAATGGAATGGATTAGGATTCTTATGTGAAAGAAAAAAAATTACTTTGTTATTATCATAATGCATTGAAAAGAAGTCATATTGGTTCCAACAATCTAGGGAGAAATGGCTTAAGGAAGGAGATAAATATATTTAAAAAAAAAATCATTGCTACAAAAAAAATGTATTTTTATTTTCATCACATCAATAGGATTTTAACTCTAGATGGAAGAACTATCAAGTATGAAGAAGATATAAGAAAAAACAATTATTTCAAAAAATTATGTTAGATACTAGGCAAGATAAGGAGGCACAAGATAATATTTGGGAAAAAAATCCATCAATTATCATACTAGGAAAAAATGAAAGCTTGATGAAGATGTCTATCAAGGAGATACATGAAGCAATTTTTGTTAGTTTTTGATGAAATATGCTATGGGAAATGGCAATTATAGGATTAATAAAATATGAAGGAGAGTAATTATGGAATATGATTGAAGTATACTATAAATAGAAATGATGAAAATAATGCAATGTAGCTATGGAGGAAATGGACACTCCATGAATATATGCTAAAGGACTACATTGTACTCCATCACCAATGGAGTTTACCTTATACTCTACTACTACCTACTGTGATATATAATCACTTACAATGAGGTTCTTTATATAAAAATATGGGTTCCTTGGCCAACACTCTACCTAGTTTTACAAAGGGACACCTTGCACATTTATAACTTGCACATTGAAACTTGTGCATTTATTACATTACTTGAAGAAACTAGCTAACTT
This sequence comes from Wollemia nobilis, assembly GCA_028583015.1. Taxonomy (NCBI): domain Eukaryota; kingdom Viridiplantae; phylum Streptophyta; class Pinopsida; order Araucariales; family Araucariaceae; genus Wollemia; species Wollemia nobilis. The sequence continues at coordinate 3,896,747 of JAQPPZ010016858.1, read as the reverse complement.
CCCCCTAAAGTAATATCCTACTCTAACTATGTATTAAAGGTGGTACATTTACATTACCCAAATGATGTAATATATTTTAACACCCCCTGTATTACATTATTTGGGTATTGAAGACTTTAGTCTTCAAAAAGGATCTTCTTTATAAGAGTGATCTTCAGCTTGATCATGCTCTTTGTATTATCTTTAATTCACATTGCACTATATGCATCCTTGAATTGGTTCCTATTCTTCTTCTTTATTGGAGTCAATAATTTCATAGGTGGATGTACTATCACTAGATTCTTGCAACAATATTTTCTCTTTACTATAGTCCTTGTCATTATTCTTTATGTCTTGTACAGATTTTTTTGAACATACACTTAGAGCATCATGATAAGACTTTGTGTTAGTAGAACTTAAAGTACTAATACTGCATGAGGATTGAAATATTTTTGTTAGGGATGATTCATCCATTTATATTTTTATTTTGAGTAATTCTATCAATCCCCTCTGTAATATATTTTCATCCTTATAGCATTTGAATGTAAGTAATGTCATATATAATATGCTTTCATATTATAAAGGAATTTGAATGTCATTATTTCCATTATCAATTGCTTCATTAAGTTGAACATGTAGATAATATTTTATTGTTTCAAAGTTATCCTTTAAAGCTTCACTATGTATCCTTTTTGAAGTAAGATCTAAGTTTCCTTCAAACTTTATAAGTGAATTCTTGATTCCACTTTTTATGACACTTGCTCTTTCATTTCTAATAGTGTTGTTCATATTATTGTTCATTGTATTACTTGAGGTAGATATTTTTCTTAGATTTTTTTGTTTTAGAAATATTTTTGATGAATCCTTTGTAGTAGACTACCTTATATCTCCTTAGTAGATGAAGTGTAGTATTCTACTTGTTTCTTTAATATTTGTAGAATACTATATCTTTATTGAGAGTATATGATTCGATTCAATACTTAGGTTTTTAGGCTTCATTATATCTCCCTAGTGAATAGAGCATGCAATATGATTGATAAAGTGCTTTTTGGAATAGTAGTTCAATTTTGGGTTGATTTTGTAAAGTTTTGTAAATACCAAAAATCAACTTTTATTACTCCTTATTACTCCTATTGAACTAAGCACTTTATAATTTGAAGAAGTTCTCAAAATTGGATTTCCTTTACCCCTTAATGTGTTGATGAGACAAGTATATTAATTGATTCCGACCCCTGATAATATTTAATGAACATCTTTCTATATCCTTTGATATTTAATAGTTTAATGTTTCTAAATTCCAATAATTTATTTTGGTGTAGTATTCCTTATAACTCTCTAATTTGAAATATTAGAAAACAATAATATTTGCAATAATAGGGTTTTAATTTCCTAAATAGAACCTCTTATATCTCCAAATTTATTATTTGCAAATATGTAAATGTTCTTGAAATGGGCTTACTTAATATATTACTAATGCTTGATTAAAGATTTGCAATAGTAAATGAAATATATCCTTATAACTCCAATATCACTTAGACTTAAAGAAAGCAGATTTAATATGAAATTTACCTTAGTAATGTATCCGCTAACGGATTTGTGGTTCAACACAGTCGTTTATGGTTTAGAAATCCTTGTGGCTCAACATATTTATTGACGACTGGTGTAGATGAGAGTTTAATGCTTTCTCTGGATGGTGTTGGCACTAGTTTCTTCCTTGAATGGATCTTGGTCAAAGTTTTCTCCAATAAAAAATAATTGGATTTTTTGGTAAATGATAGGTCATTAATTCAAGCTATAGTCTTACTTACACTCCTCTTGAATGGTGCACATGCTCCTTTCTTGATTTAGCTTCTCACTACAAATATGCTTCTACACCCTTCAATGCTTGATCAAGCTTTTGACTTCGATATTTGTTCCTCCAAGTTGAGCGCTTTAAATAGCATGAATTCTTCTTTTATTTTCAAACAAGTGGAAATTAGGAGTTACAATAAATATGGACATTGAAATTCTTCCAACACTCATTACCTTATGTAATGATAGCAAATATATGTAACCTCCTAATGATTATGTAACCACTCGAAGGAAGGTATTCAATTATTTTTTGAGCATTGAGTAATTAAATTGTGGTAGGTTTGTTCCTACCGAGTGATACTACATGCACACTATCCCTCCAATGTCTTATAGCTCATATATTCCTTTATATAAAATGCTCTTGATAAAGCTTTCTTTCCAAGTTGTATGGGTAGCTCTAGCTATGGTGATGAGGAATGATTCTATGGCACTCCAATGGTGGTCTTATGGAATACCAAGGGCTGATTTGAGTGCTTCTTTTTGTAAAATTTCTTCTCGAGGCTATGTATCTGGTATAGCAAATTCTTTCAATATGCTACCTTTATTAATGTAGATGACTATGTGCTAGCTCCTTGTTCCTTCCTTAATAATTTTGTTCTATCCACATTGATAGCTATGCTATAGAAATGTAGATGATAACCACCCTTAATATTGTCTCATTTCTTATAGATTTTGATCAATAATGATCTTCTTATATTGGCCTTAATGCTACAGGTGGATGCTTATTCTATATGCTTGAATTAATGTGGAGAGATGAAGTCTTATGGTGCCTCGAATCTTGACCCCTTTAGTGGATATTTCCTTTTTTTTGAACTCAACCCTTCTTCCTATTGAGCTAACGACCATGCTTGCAAACCCTAAATCAACTTCTCTTCTACCTTCGTTGACATGCAAGCAATAAATGTAGAACACCTGTTGTATTAGTGTATTAGGAAAGTCAATATCCTATCCTCTTTTAGAGGTAAATGGTGCTTCAATGTATTATAAATAATAGACCTTATTTTGCACCAAATTTTAGTGTATTTCATGTCTCTTTTAGATGTTATTTCCTTCTCTATTATAAATGCTCCTTGCTATATAGCTTGAGGACTTTTGAAGATTTTTTCTAGATTATTGGATATGGCATCTACTTGCTCTTATTTTCTTGAGATAAGTGTATTGTTGCCTTTTTTATTAGACAACACTAATTCTTTTGCTTGGATAGTTAGTAAGAATGAATCCAAGCTAATATGCCTTATTGGAAGTAGAAATTTTTGCACTTACTCTTTTAATGAAACCCTAAGTGCACCTTGAATCTGAGACTCACCAAGTCTAGATTTCTAGCTTCCTTCAAGGATTTAATGGTGGTTTCATTTCCACTATTTTATTTGTATCGGTGGATTCTTTTGGATATGAAATACTATAGGTTTTTTTGCACTAGATAGTGTCTCTAGAAAATTTGATAGTATTCTAGTTTTTGTGCCCTTGATCATAATGATCAAAACACAAAATAATCCTTTGAGAGTAACTAGTTTAATGAACAACTAGTATAGTGCAATACTTCTAAATTAATGCACTTTAATTCTCACCTTATTACTCCTATAAATAAACTCTCAAAGTAGTTTCTAATGCACTTAATAATCTTTGCAAATATTAAGAGTAATTATAATGAATCCTTAAATAATCTGTAATTATTCACTACAATCATTGTTGTAGTATGTAGTCTTCTTACTTTCTAGATAGATAATAGGTAGATGATATATTTATTTCTCTCAAAATACATCCAAATCCTATTTTAATATGCAAATAAATCTCTTAAAATAAATATATTTTGAACCTTCTTTAAGACTATAATATGAGCCATTATTTTTGCAACTTTAATCCAAATATGGTACTTAATGTTATTTGATAATGAACCCCAATTTAAATTTCAACTAATTGCACCCAATTTGCTTACCTTTAATGGCTTTTGTATATGATGTAGATCTTGGTGTTTAGATTCACCAAGCTGCTGCCCTGTTATGAATGAATTCCACAACTTCTTGTTGGTTGTCTAGAATAACTTTTTGCTTCACAAAAACATGGTCTCAAACCCTCTGTCTTGAGCCTAGGGTTTGGTGGTTTTCTTCTCCAAGTGATCTTCTATTTTTTTTGTAGATTTAAAAAACTCTTACCTCTTAAATATACCTTCTTTATATGAGTTGTAATCTCCAAATATCTTAGATTTGATGGGATTCTTCTATATGAATCCTCCTTTAATATTCTTGTTGAATTTTGAATTCAAAAAAGGATTTCTTCTCAAGATTCTAAATTTCTTGAGTTCTTCATTGGACTCAGCCTTCTCTCTTGGTATTATTATCAGATGGCAACAATTATTCCAATTCCATAACTATTAGGAGCTTCTCATTGGTAGTGGATTTCTCTAATGAGTTCTTCTAGGAACTCCTTTGATGTTGCTTCTATAAGTTCTACAACAAGGCTCTCCAAGCCTATTCCTTATTTCTCATGGATACTTCTCCAATATATTCAATCTCGTAGCTTATCTGGTCTTCTTATTGAGAAATTTCCTTCAATATTCTCCTTGTGGAAGTGTTAGTGATGAGATCTTCTTCTCAAATCTTTGGCTTTTGCTCCTTATCTGATAAAAAATAGGAATTTGCTAGTCCTTCTCTATCTCTTTTGATATTGAAAATTTTCTAATGAGATATTCTATATATCTCTTTAGCTTCTTTAGGAATAGATATTCAATCTGTTATTTACAATGTGGTATTTTTTTAGACCTTTTCAACTTCACTAGTTATTCTTGAAACTAGTGGTATGAGTTCTATGCTGAGTCCTAGTCTTCACAGTCTTATGTAAAGACTCTAGCTAATCTGTAATTCACATTATTTAATTAAGATAACCAATATCATATTTCAAGGACTCTTCTCTAAAGTCTTCTTCTGTATTAAGGCTTTTGTGGCCTTTTCTTCTAGAACAAGGCTTATGTAGCATTTTCTTCTGGATCAAGGCTTCTATGGTCTTTTCTTCTATATCAAGTTATTTGTGGCCTTTTCTTCTATGAAGATTTAAATCTAGTAATGGAGATCTCCAATATCCAAACTTCACCAAGACTCTTCTCGTAGAGTCTTCTCTACAATGTCTTTTTTGCAATAAAGAACTAATCTCTGCACGAGCAAAGCACATAGAATTTTAGACAATGAATGTTAAATTCTTATCTATCTATTGTAGGAAGTTTCCCAAATTCTGAGAGTTAATTTTTTGCAACAAAAAACTTTAGACAATAGTTAACATGAAAAAATACAAATATGGAAATAGTCTTCACTAGTTGATTCATCAATCTAGTGGGATGAATTTTGATTCCTGGTCTTCATGAGTTTTTTGTAACTTTGTGGTAAAGTGTCTATCTAGATATGATCTCAATATTTTTGGAACTAAGATATACTTCAATACTTATGACTCTCCCTAATCCTATATGTATTCACCATGGCTATGATACCATTGTTATCTTTTGATGTAGTATGCTACAGGAAATGAAAAAAAGGATTAAGAAAATATGAAGGAGAGTAATTCTAGAATATGATTGAATTATACTATAAATAGAACTGATGAAAATAATACAATGCAACTATGGAGGAAATGAATACTCCATGAATATATGCTTAAGGACTGAATTATACTCCATCACCAATGGAGTTTACATTCTAATCTACTACTACCTATTGTGCTATATAATCACTTATAATGAGGTCCTTTATATAGGAATATGGTTTCCTTGGCCAACACTCTACCTAGTTGTACAAGGGGACACCTTGCACATTTAAAACTTGCATATTGATACTTGTGCATTTATTACATTACTGGAAGTAACTAGCTAAATTTCCCCTAAATTAATATTCTACTCTAACTATGTACCAAAGGTGGTACATTTACATGACCCAAATGATGTAATATATTCTAACAATTTTCTCTTTCCATCCTAAAAATGCACCTATCCCTAATGGATTTCCTACAATTTTATTTCAAAAATTTGGGATTAATTGAAGATTAACATGTTAGTTGTGATTTAAGAGTCCTAGAAAATGAAGGCTATAATAAGTAAGATCAATGTTATTTTTATTGTGTTGGTTCCCAAGAAAGGTGAGATAAAATATTTTGATAATTTTCACCCAATAAGCCTTTTCAATATGATTTATAAGATCATTTTAAAAAAGTATTGCGAACTGGTTGAAAGGTATTCTAGGTTGTGTTATCTCATAGTTACAAGGTGGTTTTGTTTGTGGTAAAAAAATTCTTGATGGTATAATCATTGCACAAGAAGCCATACACTTTTTCATTCCATGAAAAAACTAGGTATGCTTATAAAATTAGATATGAACAAAGTATATGATAGGGTTTCCTTAACTTTTTTACATGATATTCTCACATAATTGGTTTTTATTATAGTTGGTCTGAATGGATTAAATTTGTTATAGAATTTTAAAATATTATATTTGATCAATGGTTCTCTTGTTGGTTACTTCAATTCATATTGTGGACTTAATCAAGGTGATCCATTATCTCCTTATATATTCATTACTCTTGTGAAAGAATTAGGAAGAGAATTCTCAAAGGAAAAAATGTAAGAAAAAATCAAAGGTATTCAAGTTGCAAAAAATGGTTCCTTTGAATCTCATCTCTAATTTTTTATGATACTTTTATTTTGTGTCATATCTCAATCAGTGAGGCCATGGAGTTTAAATCAATATTATCATGCTATGAGAAGGCTACTAGACAATTGGTGAATACTACAAAAGCTAGAATTTGTATTAACATTGCCCTAGATTTACAAAATTGTTATGAATATAATAGGGTTTAAAATGAAAAAAAATCCATCAACCTACTTGGGTATTCCTTTATCTCATAAATAAAGGAAATAAAAAGGAGATTTTGGTATATTTTTTTGGATAGAATGAAAGATTTTTTGGTATGTTGGAAATTTTATTTCTTAACCATGGTAAGAAGGCTAAAACTCATAAATACTACATTGCAATCATTCCCTATTTATATGATGTCACTTTCAATATTATCAACAAGTGTAACATAAAAATTTGATAAATTCAAAGAAAATATATTTGGAAATGTTGTGAGAAAATATGTAGGTTTTATCTTTGTAAGTGGTATGGGGTTGCAAAGGAAATAATATTGGAGGAGAAAATTTGTGGAATTGTAGACTTATGAGTTTTTAATTAGGGGTAAATCTTGGGTAGATAGTATTTAGAGATCAATCAAAGAATTGGACAAAAATATTACTTCAAAAACATATAGGTTCTCTTGATGGAATGAAATTATTTAGCAAAATAATTCTACCAAAAGGATCATCAATATGGAATTTCATATCATATAGTTTGAAATTAATAAATAAACTTATTAGAGGAGCAAATTATGAGGGGAATTTTTTTTTTTTTGGTTTTATGCTTGGTTTAAGCCTTATTCTCTTATATCTGACTCAAAATGGTAACCATTGGCTCAAGCATGCCTAGCATGTAAAGGTCCAAAGGTCAAATACTATATTAATATGAGCAAAAACTCTAGATCATGGATTTATTTTAGTAACCTAGTTGAAGGAGAGGAACTCAAAGAAACTGCATATGAACTTCAAAATATGCTTCGAGAGTTTTAACTATCAACTTTTATATGAAAGGATGAGTTGGTTTAGAATCTATCAAAGGATGGTGGATACTTAGTCAAGTTGGTCCTTTGTCATTAGAGGATCTCCCTAAGGCCTCAACATTTATTTGGTTTAAGATTCTTATAAGAGAGTCTACAAAGGATAGGATATCATGGATGATTTAAATGTTCCTTGTGTGAGAAGAATGTAGAGACATCAGACCATTTACTTCTTCATTGTGCCTTTGCTCACACAATTTGAGATTTTTCTTAAATATGAAAATATATTGGGAAGCTCTATCAACATTGAAAGAGTTGATGAAATGTTGGATTAATTGTTTCAAAGCTAAAGTATTATGTATTCCATGCAGGATTTCCCCTACCATTATTTTTTTGGAATTTATAGCTTGAAAGGAATAATAGAATTTCTAAAAATAAATCTTAAAATCATGCCCAATTTTGGAACCATATTATTGCCTCTCTTGCAAAATATCTATAAATATGGTGCTCGTAATGGGAGGTCTCAAGTGTAAAAAAATAGGTGGTAATAACTTGGTTATAGTATTTGAATATACATGGAAGAGTGATATGTGATAATGGAATTAAAAAAAAAGGATCTACTTCGATCTAGGGTAAAATTGAAATGTCCAAAAATATTTATCAATTAATTTTGATTGGTATTTTTAGAAATAATGAAGGCAAAATTCACCTCATTTACTCAAAATCATATAATATTCAAATAACAACTATGCAAAGGTTAAGGTGCTTTTTACAAGGAATAAAATTGCAATATAAAAAGGATGAAAATATATTTCTATTGAGGGGGATTCATAGATTATCATAAATGTTATCAAAAAAAATGGATGTGGGGATTGTATACAAAATAATATTACTATGGGTTTTCATTGCCTATTATTAGAGGTAATCTCTTGGAAATGTGAGCATATTTATAGAGAATAAAATTGGGTAGAAAATAATTTAGCCAATCGTTGTGTATATATTCATCTTAGTGAAAATAAAATTTTAGAATGCAACTAGCAAAGTGAGATTTTATCCTTAAGCAAAATTATGCCAAGGAGCTAATTTTGGAAACATATCACTTCTAGGAAGTTGAATAACATATTTAATAGAAAAAACAAATTTAAAATATTTATGATAAAAGGCATGTTGTATATGATTTAATTGACATAACAATAAATGTAATATTTTGGTATTTTTATGGCAGTGACCCCAATAGAAGGCATATAGACAAAAATTTTGCTAATCATTCTTCACAATATTTATATTATTCTTAACATACCTCTAGTCAACTTCTACATTGCTTCTTTTACTTCCTTCTTTATAATTGTTTTTCTTCTTTCTTCACTTCTTTTAAGAGTTAAACTTTGTTCTTCATCATAATAAACCACATTGTACTACATTGCTATTGATCATGAGCTTATTAAATACATATTTTATTGCCCAAATATACAGCAATATTACATAACATGTATTTTCCTAATGATGAAAATCACAACTAACAACAATTATTTCTATGTGAGTGGTTTTAACCACTCAACTAAAACTGATTATATGTAATAAATTCCAACATTCCTCCCTTATAACATCATTATCCAAATATGGGTAGGGATACTTATAACAATACAAATAATATATGATGAACTAGCACACACTCAAAAATTCATCAAATTCACTTAGAGTATGAAGAGGGACAAACTCAACTATTCACAACAAGCAAAAGTGGGAATGCCCTCACTAAACTCTTAACCATGGATATGGAAAAATGCAGCTATCCATTATTCTCCAACAAAACTGGATAGGGTCACATACACTATCTAATATCAAATTTGTGAACAAGGACACACACTATTATTCATAACAATTATGGTTAGGGACACATACAATCGATCATAAAAAATCAATCATATTGAGCCTTACTAATTTACACCATCTTGTGAATGGGAGCAAAATCAACCATTCACCTTAAGTGTGTTAGGATCTTCACTTATCATATCAAACAATTATGATTAGGGACACACAATAAATCATAAAAAAGTATGGCATGGACCTCCACTTAATACGTCAAATACAATATCAATGGGAATTACATCCAAATTAAACATTATGTTGAGAATAGAGACATACACAACTATTCATAAGGATCAATCTTGAATCCATTTAATAAGTATATTCATGGGGAAGGTCTTCAACATGTGTTTCTATGCATCATGTGCTAGCGATATTCATAGCCTATCATCATTTTTGGTCTTAAATATTTCTCACTATGGTGAGGTCAATCACCACCCACTTTATTGTGTGCATATTGGCCTTATTTATTTGATTAAACCATTACCTATGATAGAAAATATGTTTTCACTTCCTCTGTCTAGTGGTGTGATGTGCTACTGATAAAAGTAATTGAATGTTGAGTGCCTTATGTATAGACTCTTGGTACTTCTTTATGGCCTCCATTTATAGCTTGTTTAGGCTAGAATCTTTGGATGAAAAGGAATTGCATTCAGAATGCACCTCTTTGACTTTGAGTTGCTTCATCTCAAGCACTTGAATCTACAAATTCAAAATCACCATTGTCTTATCCATGAGTATTAAGATAATATAGGATTATCCTCCCTAATCAAAAAATAAGTTATAAAAATATTGGGTACCATCAAGAATGCACATTTTAACTCAATTTTAACATTGATGGAATCACTTGTCTCAATAAAACAAGACTATAAAGAAAATACATTAACACTTCTTAACAATTATTTTTAACAATGAACTTAAAGAATAACCTAATACTAAACACAATACCTTAGAATATTTAACCTAATACTAAAAAGGAAATATGAGGGTCAACATAACCTCTTTTATCTAATTTTTTTAATAGTGAAATTATAAGAAATCAATAAAAATTGTAATTTGTACAAAATAGACTATAATTCAAATTGAAATTTCTTGTCTAGAATACTACCCCAACTTTGTTGTTTGCTCCATATTTAGACAATTTGCATTCATATTCTCATGTAGATCCATGTTTAAAGGGTTGTACTATTGGTAAAAATTAATTTAAAATAATGATATCATACATCTACTTATCAAAAGATTTAAAATATCTCAAGTGATGACTTTAGTTTGAACATAAGAAGACTCAACAAAACCCCATGACTTCACCATTTTCAAAAATCTAACTACATGTATTTGGTTTCTACATTCCTAAATTTTAATGCTCGTTGTTACTTAATTTTGAAGATTTCAGTCTCCATTTCATTCTTGGGAATTGCCTCCCCTAAATAAATATAATTATAGCTATGAATAATATGGAAATAAATGATAGCCCAATCTCATGAAGATTTTGTGTTGCTTTTCTAATCACTCCATTTATTTTTCATTATTGTTGTCATCTCCGATTGTCTTAGTTAGAATAATAGCACCTTGTGATGAGCGACATAGTAGGGCCACACTCAGGAGCATCGAATTTATCTTAATTGAGGGTCTCTAGGAGTTTATACAAGGCCAAATCTTTAATATGTGATCTTTATGGTGCATTTGGGCTAAAGGGGAAAAGATATGGGAGAGATAAAAAATTAAATAAATCAAAAAAGAAAAATGGTGGCGATGTGCCAAAATATCCACTAATATCCCTCTACACAATAGGCTTGAACACTTTGTGCCCATAGTGAATGCTTCCTTTCCCCAACACAATTAAGCATAGATGAGAGTCATTAACATAGGTATGCATAAAGAGGTGGGTCTATAGGAAGCCACATATGGTTGATCCAAAAATTGATGTAGGCCCCTCACACATACATACATCAACAAAATCCAATGTAGGTAAATACTACAAGCACACACACATATATAAATGGGTCTATAGGAAGTCACAAGTAACTAATTCGAAAAGTGATGCAGGCCTCCATATATATAATAAATATATAATATATATGTAATATACTTACATATATATATATATATATATGCAAATAGTATAATTAAAGATACTATGCCAGGATTAGGAGTTTAATTATCCCACAATCCACTCAAGTGTCACCTACTTTACAAAAGAAAATGAAGGAAAAGCCTACAATAGAATACAATTGTAAACTTTTTGATCCTTTACAAAGATAAAATTTCTCCTATTTATAATTTATAGAGAGGAGGGTTTCCCTCCAAAACTCATGTAGAGATTTAAATATGACAATTGTTTCCAACATTGGGTCATATATTTTCTGAGTCATTAGTCCTCCTAATGTTTACTAGATCTGGTATCTTAAAGGCCAAATGGTTCTAAGCCTTCAAATAAGTAGCTACCACCATTATTCCAACTACCCCTTTTGGGAGTCCTCACAATTTAAGTATGAAGAATTTTTGCTTTTAATGCTCTAGATTTGGGAGTGGCCTTATCATTGTTTTCTAGCTATTGTTGTCCTTTCCAAGAGATATGTAGCATCCCTTTTGTATTAAAGGATAGTACTCTCCAAAATATTGCACACCTCAACAAAAATTAGATTTTTAGGATGTGGTGCCTTTTATTCAAAAAAATTTCTCACCATCTAACGTCAAAACTTTTCTTTCCTTAGTACTTCCAATTTTCATACCTCCAATGTCTCATTTTTATTAGCCTAAATACAGGTTTAACCTTCATACTTTTTCTTGGATGACCTTTCAATCCTAAAAATTTTTGATCATAGGTTTCTATTTAGTTCTATTCCACTTCTTGCACTCTACCTTTTTTTTCAAAAAATGGTGTAGTGAGAAATCACTACAATTTTGATGACTCATAAGGGATATTTAGCCTACTAAAGATAAGGAACCCAAGGAGGTTGATTACTTAGCTCATTGAGAATGGATTTAGGCAAAGAGTCTACCTAGAAAAGTTGAGAAATTTTAATATTTTGCATCTCCACATCTCTACAATTGTTAGGAATTCCATCATCCCATGAATTTGGGACTATTATGTTATATATGATACATATGTATAATTTTTAAGTGGGTAGCCTTTATCCATTGGGTATGGTGTCAAAAAGGCCCTCCAATAGATACTCAACTCCTATTTTTTCCTTTTTCTCTAGTTTCTCGAGTGAAATATCATCATTCTAATGAAACAAGACTTCTCAATAGCCCCCTTGATGCAAAAATACTAGTATTGTGGATAGACACATTTTTTGGTGAAGTGGGACTGATACCAATATGGAATCTCTCTTTAAATTTTATCCAATTGGCATTCACATGCCACCTCCAACTCATGTCCTTTATCTCTTCTTCACTTTTGGATGGATTGGTTGCTCCCTTATGGCTTGGTATGTCCAAACTTATTTACTTAGACACATCCAAGGTAGTATATTCCACTACCTATGTTATCCTCTAACCCATATTATTATTGATCTAGCTTTGGGATTTGTTAAGAACTATTGCATCTACCTCCATGTACTCCTTTTCCTAGATTGACATAATTTAGTTAGGAGCAGTAACTTTTTTAGTGAGAGAGGACTACATAGTAGTAGGTCGAATACCTATGGTTGAATACTCCATATTTCCAAATTCATTTATAAATAGGATAGCAAGCTAGTCCTAATAAATGATTAAGTGCAGAGATAGGGAGTAGAACCCCTTACAATTCCTTATTTTGAATGAAGCTACAAGTAGCCTTAGATCTATATTTTGCTTCATGATATTATGCAATTGGTAGAAGTAGATGATATCTTATAGATGCTCCCCTAGGATTGATAGTCCTTCACCATCATAATATGGAAAATTTTGAATTATGAATGTTAGATAGTCATTCCAAACATCTAGTGGTCCTAGAGGTCACAAAGGACTTGCTTTACTCCACATTAAAAATTTCATTGGGAAGAAAGTGTTAATGATTTGGCATGTAGACTCCATGGTGGAGATTTCATAGTATTTTAGGTTCTTCAAATCGATTGGAGTCACCAAGTGAATGTAGCATTTTATCTAAAGGTGGATAGATCAAGGCCTTTACCAAAATCTTAGTCTCATATCTTCATCAATGGCTTCTTATGATGTTCATTTTGGAGCACAGTCACCAAGTGAATGAGAGGTACTTCAACAAGTAGGGGTAGGCTTGGACCCTCACCAAGTATACCCTAACTTCTTGTTATGATTATGGGACTGATTATATATCACTATAGTACCATATGTTATGCCTTTAAATTGTTGTCATATCTAATTATCTCGATCAAAATAATCATGCCTCAATGAGGAGCGACATAGTAGGTCCAGAATTGAGAGCATGGGCTTTGGCTAATAAAGGGCTTTCGATATTTTTAACAAGGTTGGATCCTTTTTAATATGTGATATGTATGGTGCACTTGGACTCAAAATTGGAAAAGGTATGTGAGAGATAAAAATTAAATAACTCAACAAATAAAATATGGTGGTGATGCACCAAAAGATTTACTAAGATCCCTCTACATAATAGGCCTAAATGCTATGTTCCAATGGTGAACACTTCCTCTCACAAACACAGTTAAGCACAAACAAATTCATCAACATAGGTATGCATAAAGATGTGGGTCCTCAAGAAGCCATATATGGTTGATCCAAAAATTGATGCACACCCAACACATACATACATAAAAAAACCTCAAAGTAGGTAAATACTAAAAGCACACACTCACATATAGAAATGGGTCCATAAGAAGTCACATATGATTGATTCAAAAATTGACACAGGATTCTATATATGTATATGTATGTATGTATGTATGTATGTATGTATGTATGTGTGTGTGTGTATGTATGTATGTATGTATGTATGTATGTATGTATGTATGTATGTATGTATATGCAAATAGTACAATTACAGATATTGTGTTGGCAGTGAAGGTTCGATTTGCCTGCAGACTACTTTGGAGTTGACTGCTTCAGAGAAGAAAATAAAAGAAAAATCCTACAAAAGAATACAATTGCACACATATAGATTCTTTACAAAGCTAACACTACTCCTATTTATAATTTATAGAGAGGAGGGTTTCCCTCCAAAACTCATACAAATATTTCAAGATGATTGTTACTTCTAACATCGGGTCATATCTTGTTTGAGTCGTTAATACTAAGGTTTTCTAGATTTAGTATCTTAAATTCCAAATGGTTTTGATCCTTCATATGAGTAGCTACTTCCATTATTTCCATCTAACCCTATGTGGAAATTCTTACAATTTGGGCATGAAGGGTTTTTGCTTTTAATGCTCTAGATTTGGGAGTGGCCTCGTCATAAATTTCTAGCTATTGTTATCCTTTTTGAGAGATATGTGGCATTCATTTTGTAGTAAATTATAGTACTCTCTAGAATATTGTGCATCTCAACAAATTTTAGCTTTTTGGAATATAGTACCTTTTCTTCAAAAGTTTTCCTTACCATCTGACCTTAAAACTTTTCTTGCCTTGGGAATTTTCACAGTCAAACCTTTGATGTCAAATATTTTCCTTTCCCTTTTCTGAATGGGCCCAATAAAGGTTTAACCTTCATACTTTTCTTGGCTCACCTTCCAATACTTAGAATTTTTTTTATCAAAGGTTTCTCTTAATGCTAGTCCACTTATTGCACTTTGCCATTACTTCCAAAAATGGTGTAGTGAGAAATCACTACAATTGCTAAATATAGTTTTTCCATTAAGCCATATTTGTGTGGTTTCCCATGTCATGTAATGAAGAGTGGAGTAACATAGAAATTATTTGCTTTGTATTTTTCCATAGAAAATTATTTAATAATTTGGATGATCTAAAACTAGTGAGTTGTAATAAGCTAAGAAATAATAATAAATGAATTTATTTGTAAGAAGAGAAGCATATGATTAATGAATTATGGTAAGGAAAGGGAAATCGTTGCAATGAAATTAGCCAAAAATGATCCAATGTCCAAAGTGTGGGACTGAAATCACAATATATATGAAATATATTTGATTTTAATGAAAAATTGCAACAAGTACTTCTTTGTTTTCAAACTAAGGTCATTATCATCATATGGTAGTAGAAAAGTAAATCAAGACATTAGAAAAAAATGTTATTCATCTGAAAGTGTGGCCATATTGAAAAATTAACTAGTCCAAAAATCCACATAGATGGTCTTTTTCATTTAGTGAATTATGTCCATGACATTTCCAAACTTTCCCATAGGCTTCCTCTTTATTACCTACTCCAGTAGAACTACCCTGTAATTATACACATCACTCTTCTCATCCACTTTTAATGTGTACATAGATTTTTATGTGCTCTTCTAGGGATCTCAACCTGAAGGATAATTATCATTTTATAAGATAATAACTCTATAAGTTTAGCACTCCCAATCTACCTAGTCTATGAATATATCTCTATTCAAGGTTGGCAAAGAAAAAAATAGATGTTGGGGAGTCTTCATTTTCACAAATTGGAACAAAGGAATAAAAAAGTAGTATGCTTTTAACAAATAGTGTCATCAAAGGATTAATTGTATTTTTGAAGAAATTTATTTGGTTTACAAGTAGAAGAAGACAATAATTTTGAAGTCAATTTTGTGTGGCATCTTTGATTACATGTCACTCATCAAAGACATATTTTGTTTGAGGTGGGAAGTATCTACATATTCATATATCAACATCTATGGTAAACCAAAGACCTATTGGACATTCTATTATCTACCAAGGACTCTAAATACCACTTTGATACCATTGATAAAACTACTTGTACTACATGTCCATTAATTAGGAACTTATTAAATACATATTTTGCTACCCAAATATGGAGCAACATTATATATAATGTGATTTCCTAATGATGAAAATCACACCTACCAGCAAGTATTTCTATGTGAGTGGTGTTAACCACTCAACTAAATTTGATCATATATAATAAATTTCAATTACACTTCTTCCTCTTCCTTCCTTTATTTTTAGAGGAAGATGTTGAGAAGCAACACACCCCCACTAAAAAAATGAAGTCCCATCCTTAGAAAATTTTTACTTTGCATTTTTTTAGCAGGGACCCTCTTGAGTTTTTCGGGTTTTAAATTCCAAATTTTTCTTGCCTCCTTCTTCAAGTTGTGCATTTATCAAAATATCTAAGTAGGCTTGCATGGGGCATTGTTTTCAATTTAAAACTTTTGAAAGATTGCATGTAAATGCATTTTCTCTTAATCCCTGATGAATTCTAAAGTTTTGTTTGTAGATTCGGGTACCCTTTTGCCTTGTTTATATCCTTGCAAAGTTTCATCAAATTCTAGGGCCGTTAGGTTTTTGTCATTTTTCTGCACCAAAAAGAAACAAGGCATGAAAGTGTTGCGAAATCACGACGTCGCGATTTCGCGATGTCGCGAAATCGTGACACAAAAACAAAAGGAAAAAAGGCCTAAGGCAAAGGGTGCCAAGACCCAAAGTCTCAAAAGTGTCACGATTTCACGATGCCTTCGGGACGTCGCGAAATCGCGACAAGAAAGGCGCAAAGACCCAAAGTCCCGAAAGTGTCGCGATTTCAAGACGCCTTCGGGACGTCGCAAAATCGTGATGAGAATAAGAAAGGCGCAAAGTGCAGGGTCACTGTCACAATTTTGTGACATGTCGCGAAATCGCGACATGTCATGTTTTCGCAGCAAAGACAGAGAAACAAAGGCCAAGGGTCGCAATAGAAGGCAAAGGGAGGCCAAGGCAATGGTGTCGCGAAATCGCGACACGAAATAACAAAGAGCACCTAAGGCAGAAACAGGTCACGATTTCACGACATGTCACGAAACCGCGACATGTCGCATTTTTGTGGCGGATCGAAGCAAAGAGTGCCTAAGGCAGAAACAGGTCATAAGGAAGCGCCACGTGTCAAAATAAACCAAGTCGACAAGATAATGAGTGTTAGGGTGTTAATCTGATTTAATTAAAGTACTAATCCATGTTTTGTCTTTTTGCAGAAAGTGATACAATTGCATGATGGCGGAAGTAATGAAGAGAAAGACAAAGTTAAGCATAGATTAATCGAGGACCGTCACATTAAAATTTGAGATGCCGAGAATTGTTGTTTCATCCAGATTTTACAGATCTGGCCGCAAAGAGACTTTACGGTGACTAAGCAGCTGCCCATTTAATAGAATATGTCGGCAATTGACCGAAAAATGAAAATATCTACACACGGTTACCAAAATTTGCCGATGGACGCATTTAATGAAAATTTATGGCGGAAGTAATGGCATGCAAAGATTTTCAACTCAGAGATGGCTCTACGAGGATGAAATGTCAGAGAAGTGGTGACTCATCCAAATTTCCCAGGGGAATTAATGAAGACATTTACACATAGTTATAGGTGGATGCAAATAAAATCGAATTATGCCTTCTCCATTTATGGCAAGTAACTGCAATGAGATTTGCAGAATGATTAAGTTTTATCAAAATTCTATTTTAAAAGGCCTTATATTGTAAAACCCGGGTAGTAGAGTTTGAGGTGATAAGATTTAGGGTTTGAGAAGAAGATATTTTTGAAAAATTCAGGGTCTGTCCTGAGTCTATAAATACTTCTTATGAATGTAATTTTCGGGAGGCGGAGACTTAGAAATAAAAGGCTATTTGAGCAATTTCTTGCAAATCTGATTTGAA
The DNA here is from genome assembly GCA_028583015.1 of Wollemia nobilis. Lineage (NCBI taxonomy): Eukaryota > Viridiplantae > Streptophyta > Pinopsida > Araucariales > Araucariaceae > Wollemia > Wollemia nobilis. Next base: position 3,878,715 of record JAQPPZ010016858.1, on the reverse strand, counting down.
AAGCTTTGTTCTGGACTTAGAGTTGGTGTGATTTTTCTTTTCTGTGATAGCATGGCCAGGAGCCTAATCTCTTTCATATTGTGATAAGTTCATCTTCTTTTGTTTTCGTTTCATTAAGGTTTATTTAATTTATGTTGTAGATCTGTGTTACCAGGATTGGATATGCTATTAGGCTTCATTTTCTTTATTGTATGTTAGGGAAAATTACATATTTAAGGTTCATGCCTGTTCTAATTGCTCTGTCCTCACTGTGCGAGCTAGGCTGTCGGTGAGAGATACCAATTTTAACCGACTTCCCTTCTGTTTATAATTTTCTGTTAGATCTGTTTCATCTTTGTCTTATGCTCTTAGTTGAAAGTGATCTTAGAAAGCTGGACACTTTCCTCTTTGATTTGTTCTATTGTGAAGCTAACCGGTATAACTAAAAATTGGCAGTTTTGGTTTTGCAGCTTAAGTTAGATAAACTTCTCTTTTTGCCCTACCCTACTCTCTCTGTTCCATCGTGAAATGATCCATTTTTATCTTTCTTTAAATTTGTCTTTTATTTAAATCTGCTAAAGCTATAAAGAGCTAGATCAAAGAACCGATTGTAAATCTGATTATCTACAAAGATAACCAACTCCAAAAACATTACTCGAACTAAAGTCCCGAGCCCGTTGTAAGGTAACTGACAGTCCACTTGAAGCTATTCCGAAGTGGAAAAGAGTGAATAGACATTCGACCCAACTCTGTAACTCACACCTTGGATATCCAACAAGATCCTAAAGTGAGTGGGATTTATCCCGTATAAGTGTTATCGGTATTTTATGCTCATTCTTCATAGGGTGTGTATAAAAGTCGAACCAACATTTAAAATTGGTGCTAGAAGGAGGGCCTCACTGAACTCCATTTAGTATTGTAAGTTGTCTATGCAAAGTCTGGTATTTTATCTTTTGAATCCTTTTCCCTCTTCCTCAGCCTTTTAAAACTTGTTTGTTTGAGTTTTTGCCTAAACAGTGGAACTCAACACCAATATTTAAAATTGCTAGAAAAGAGGACTCGAAGTTCAATAGTCTGTTAAGGATTGTAAGGTTGTAAGTGCTGGTGAAAAGCTGGATTCTAATTATAGAGTAACAAGGTCCCACCCCAGAGCTGGAGAGCTCCTTGTGCCTGAGTTAGAAACTCCCAGAAGAAGCAACCTCAGAAGGGCCAAGTCCTTGTCTAAAATAGTTTTATCACCACTTGTAGTTACTCCAACTGCAACTAAAAATATCATTGTCAATCCAGTAATAATGGCAAACTGGTTAGGTTCCACTGCCTTAAATATCCCGGGTGCAGCCCATGACCTGCCCAAAAATCCTGAGAGATATCTTCCCAGATATAAGCATGATGGAACTAGGACAATAGAAGAACATCTAGTAGCATTCAAGAATGCTCTAAAATTGTTAAATGTACAACATGAAGATGTGGCTTGCAGATTGTTCCCGTTCACTCTCCAGGAGGGAGCTTACGACTGGTTTCTAAATCTCACTAACGATTCTATTACCAGTTGGAATGACTTGGAAAAGGTTTTTGTGTCACAGTTTGGTGAGGTAATAGATCCCAGTGTATTATACTAGCAGTTTTTTGGTATTAAAAGAGAAATAAATGAATCATCAGATCTTACAATGTCAGATTTCGGAAGGCTTATGGTAGACTGACTGGTTATTATGTGCCGAATGCAGACCTGGCATTAGAGATTTTTAGGAATTCTCTGGATCCAATGACTTCTATTTTCTTGAAAAGAGATCCCTCTATTACCAATTTAACAGAGGCTTACAAAGAAGCTTTGGTTCTAGAAAGATAGTTGGGACCCCAACCTTTAAATGCTCATCAAATTCCTTTGGTCACACAAGCTGCCCCTATTTTCAATCCCATACCACATCAGATGATGTTGCCAGTGTGTCAGACTCCACCATCAGGAAATCCATTGGCTGTAACACCTACTGAAAATGTACAGAACCCAGGTAAAGAAGTTGATAATGCAAGAGTTGAAGAAGTGTCAAAAATAGTCCAAAAGTTGGCCAATGATTTTTTGAGTTTTAAAAGGCAGGTTTCTACTGGGGAGAACTCAAACAGGTATTCCTATCAGCAGAACAGATTCACTCGGCCCCCATACGAACCCAATAAGGATTACAAAGGTAAAGGTCATGATGTAAATATTTGTGATTTGGCTTTGCCTAACTAGTGCAGGATACATGCTACTTCTCAGCACGGGGAGTTGGATTGTTTGGAATTTTGTAATGCCTTTGAAGCTTTGTCTGGGGAGTTGATTTCTCCTGAACATCAAAGAAATACGGATGGCCCAAGTTCATCCAACCATAGTGCAGCTATGGTCTTGGATTCTTTCACTTTCCTAGAGGAATCTGAGAATGTAGTTGAAATGCCTATGGATGAGGTGCAAGCTTTTCAACAATACAGGAGGGACAACTACAACCTCAGAAACAAAAATTCGGAGCCCAACACTACATCTACCCCTCCGGACAACTCTCACAATGTTCCTCCAGATCCATCTTCAAGCAATAACCCATCTCCACCCAAGGGAGGAAATCCGAGAGGACCAGATGCTTTTGTCCCTCCACTCAATAAGGGATATAATATAGTGGAGGACATGAAGAAGATCAAAGCCAACATCACTCTTCATGAGTTGGCCCAAATTTTAGAACAGAGGGATAACTTGATTAAAACATACTCTGGGCCTACTACAAAATCTTTGGACAAGGGAAAGAAGATGGCAAATGCGAATGTAGCCATGTATAAGGAGAAGACTAAAGTTCCACCTTTTCTACTGACTATTCGTATTTTTGGGAAAAACTTACATAATTGTTCGGTAGATTCGGGTGCTTCAGCTAATGTTATGCCTTTGGCCATTTGTCAATAGTTGGGTTTGACCCCAATGAAGTCTAAAAGAAGAGTTGTCCAATTGGACAAATCAGAGGTTAAAGTAGTAGGTGAACTTTAGAATATCCATATCCAGTTAGCATCTGAACCAAGGGCACAACACAGAATTGAAATTCAGGTGGTGGATATTCCTGTGGGGTACGGGATGCTTCTGAGTAGGGATTGGTCAAGATCTTTGAATGGATACTTGGCAACTGACTTTTCACACATGTGGTTGCCATGGAAAGGAGTGGCAAACCAATTAAGGGTTGAAAGAGAACCCAGATACAAACATACGATCACTGAATATAATGCAAAAAATGAGACTGTAAATATTGCTGATGTAGATATTGGAGTGTATAATTTAACAACGGGACAAAATGAGAAGTTTAGTAAAGCTCATCCTGTTCATAGTAATGAAGTTTGGACGCTTCATGTGGATGGGGCTAAATCTAAATAGGGTTCTGGTACGGGGGAAGTCCTTAAAGGGCCTGAGAATCAAACATATTTTATGTCTTATCGCCTACAGTTCCCTTGTACAAATAATTTAGCGAAATACGAAGCACTGGTATTAGGATTGAAATTTGCTTTGGACAGAGGTGTAAGAAATATCCAAGTTTTTACAGATTCAGAGTTGGTGGCTAATCAAGTTAAAGGTAAATTCCAATGTAAAGCATCTTATTTAAAAGGATACAAACACCGAGCATGGGATCTCGTAGAAGATTTTGATGCTTTTAATTTAACACACATACCTAGAGAGCAGAATTCATGTGCAGATGTCTTGGCTTCATCAGCCGCAAGTCTGAAACCACTGGAAGAATTCAAATGGAACAAGTTTTCGATCGAGTTAGTCCCTTGTCCTTCGGTCCCAAATAATGTGGATAATTTTTAGGTTTTCTCTGATGACCAACAGATTATAAATTTTTTACAGAGTACCAAAGCGTTTGAAAATGCTATAATCGATGATGGACAAAGGGATACTCTACTGGAGCAGTTAGACGATGAAAGGGGAATAATAAGGTTGAAAGATAACAGAATTCCAAAAGGGATGGTAGAACTGGAGCGGCTCTTTGATGTTGACCAAATCAAGCAAAAGGTGAGTTCTAAGGATTCTATGGGTATAACAAACAGTGAGACTGAGAACCTGAACGTGGGGACTGAAGAAGATCCCAAGCACCTCAAGTTGGCTAAAACTTGTGACCCAAAAATAAAAAGAAATATGATTGATTTTCTTCACAGGTCCAAGGATGTTATGGCCTGGTCTTACAAAGACTTAAAGGTTTTTGATCCGAAAGTTTACACTCATATTATACCTTTAAAAGAGTTTTGCAAACCTTTCCGACAAAAACAAAGGCATGTCAACGCTCTGCTAGAGCCCCTCATCCAGAAGGAGGTAGAAAAATTATTGAGTGCCGCCATTATTTTTCCCATTAGGCATTCTACTTGGGTGGCCAATTTGGTGCCAGTCAGAAAGAAAAATGGAGAGATCCGCTTGTGTGTGGATTTTAGAAATTTAAACAAGGCATCTGAGAAAGATAATTATCCTCTGCCTTCCATGGATGAGGTGTTACAGATTGTCAATGGTTCGAAAATGATGTCTTTCCTAGACGGTTTTTTAGGGTATAATCAGATATTGGTTGAAAGGGAAGACAGGATGAAAACTACCTTCACAACCAAGTGGGGAACTTTTGCCTACAAAAGAATGTCGTTCGGATTGATTAATGTCGGAGCTACTTTTCAACGTGCGATGGATCATGCTTTCAAAGGCCTTATGGGTAAGTGCATTGTTGTTTACATGGATGACTTAACAGTTTTCTCTAAATCTCGGTTTGACCACGTAAAACACTTGGAGTCTGTGTTCAACAAATGCAGGGAGTTCGGCATTTCTTTGAATCCGAAGAAGTGCATTTTTGGTGTAACGGAAGGAAAGCTCCTTGGGCACTTGATCACCAAAGATGGCATTTCCATGGATCCTGACAGAGTTGAAGCCATATCCGGCATACCCTTTCCCAACTCTAAGAAAGAGTTAAGATCCTTTTTTGGGAAAATTAACTTTGTCAGGAAGTTCATCTCGGGTTTTGCAGAAATAGTCAAGCCACTGAATGATATGCTAAAGGAAACCGCTCAGATTGCCTGGACAATAGAAGCTAAAACAGCATTCCAAGAAATCAAGACTGCCATCAAGCAAGCTCCAGCTTTGGTGAGCCCAGATTTTAGTGCAGATTTTTACTTGTACACCTTTTCTTTTGAACACACACTTGCTGCAGTTCTGACCCAACGAAGAGAAACGAGGGAGCATCCAATTGCTTTCAAGAGTACCAATTTAAAGGGGGCTGAGCTAAAATATTCTCGCTTAGATAAACAAGCCTATGCCTTGGTGAGAGTAGTTAAGCAGTTCAGGCACTACATACTAAGAAGCAAAGTTCATGCTATAGTTCCTGACCCAGCAGTTAAATACCTTTTAAGCCAGGATGAATTGGGTGAACTAAGAGGTAATTGGGTTACAAGACTGTAGGAATACGACTTAGAAATTCGACCGACAAAATTAATCAGAGGACTTGGTTTGTCTCGACACATTGTCGAAATACCTGTGCAAGAAGAAATTAATCAGTTGAATTCTAGATTCGATGACTGGTATGGAGATATTATTCATCTGTTGCAATTTGGAATTTGTCCATCTCACTTGAATAGAACCCAAAGGAGAGCACTAAAACTGAAAGCTGCTCATTATCTCCTCAAAGGAGGCAACTTGTATAGAGAGAATTATGTTGGCATTTTCTTAAGATGCATTTCTCAGAGTGAAGTCAATGAGGTGATGTCCAGTTTTCATGAAAAGTTAGGGGCAGGGCATTCCTCAGGATCTGCCACTGTGCATAAAATATTGAGAGCAGGCTATTACTAGCCTACATTGTTTAAAGATGCGCATCAGCATGTGAGAACTTGCCATCAGTGCCAAATTTTTGCATCCAAAGAGGCCAATCGAGCTCTACCATTGCAGCTTGTAATAAATAAACCTTTTATGCAATGGGGACTTGATTTTGTGGGAGTGATAAACCCAAATTCTTTAGTAGGGCATAAGTATGTTCTAACAGCTACTGATTACTGCACAAGATGGGTCGAAGCAGCAGCCACCATGAGAAGTACAACTCATGAAGTGATCGAATTTCTAGAGTCAAATGTCATAACCAGGTTTGGGGTTCCTCTGAATTTGGTGTGCGATAATGGACCAACCTTCCAATCATTAGAGTTTGCAGAATGGGCATACCATATGGGGATAGTTATCAAATTTTCATCCAACTATTATCCCCAAGGTAATGGACTAGCTGAGTCCACGAATAAGAATTTAATGAATGCCATTAAGAAATCTGCAGCGGACAAACCCAGACAATGGCATACATTATTGAAATATGCACTTTGGGCTGATAGGATAAGATATAAAGTGGCTCTTAAGACTTCCCCATTTGCTTTGTTGTATGGTACTCAGCCCATTGTTCCCATCTCTCTGAAATTACCTACTTATCAATTTGTTTTAGACTATTTTGAGGATCAAGCAGATGCAGAGGCTCGTGTTTTGGATCTAACTAATTTACAGGATGAACGACTCCAAGCCCTGGAACATTTCAGTCGGCACCAAGAAATCGTCAAGCGCTGGTTTGACAAAAGAGCCAGAGTGAAAGCTTTCAGACTTGCAGACTTGGTGCTTCTATGGGACAAGGCCCATGAAAAGAAGGGTAAACATACAAAGTTGCAGCCGCTATGGATAGGGCCATACCAGATTGCTGAGATTCTGGGTAATAACGCATTTCGTTTACAGGACCTTGATGGTAATTTTCTGAACCTCCCTGTTAACGGTCAATACCTAAAACATTATTTCTCACTTGTTCCATCCAATATATCATTTGAATGAATCACAAAGAAGTTGTAACATGTGTATACATTGTAAATGAGCTTTAAAGTAGTTTTATTTTATTTTATTTTAAAGTTCTGTGTTTTATCCTTTGGGGTCTGTACAGTTTTATTTTATTTTCTTTGGGGTCTGTACAGTTTTATTTTATTTCCTTTGGGGTCTGTATAGTTTTATTTTATTTCCTTTGGGGTTTGTATAGTTTTATTTTATATCCTTTGGTGTCTCTACAGTTTTATTTTATTTTCTTTGAGGTCTGTACAATTTTATTTTATTTCCTTTGGTTTCTGTACAGTTTTATTTTATTTCCTTTGAGGTTTGTACAATTTTATTTTATTTCCTTTGGGGTCTGTACAGTTTTATTTTATTTTGTTTGTTTTTAAAGTTCTATGTTTATCCTTTGCCTGAACATCAAAGAAAGTCAGCCTTCTAAAAATTGTTTTATTCTGAGTTCAAAATCCAGTGTTCATTATTCTAATTGAGAGATAGTCTCGCTTTAACTGAACAGTGGAACTATTTTGTTATTCGAACAACAGTAGAAGGATGATTAGATTTTGTGTCTTGCTTGCCACAGCTTATTTTAATTATAAAGAAACTGCTATACTTGTTTGGTCGGAGAAACTCCCAGGGAATCCAAGAAAAGTTGGTCATAAGAGGGGACTATGATTCGTGAAATTATTTGAGTATCCATAGAGGCTATCAGTACCCAGGCTGAAGCAGTTCCAGATTGATGAAATATTAAAAAAAAAAAAAAATTGTTGTTCTTTTTTAAAGGCTTTTCAGATTTCGGTATATTTCAAAGAAGAGAGAGAGAAGGTGAAAGTTGAGCAAGACAGCATAAAACTGGCACTCTATTATTTCCTATAAAAAAAAAAAGAAAAAAAAAGGGAAGGAAAAATTTATGTAATGAAAGAGGTAGCCAAGGCTTCAAAAGATGTTTTCTTTTACCAAGTGGTAGATACTACTTCACAGTTGTGGATCAGGGTCGTGTAAATCTAAAGAGTAACTCTGTCGGGGCTGTAAAAGGCTAAACTAGTAAACAGAGCCCTACTCGGTTTCCCCTTCCACAACTCGGTTTCCCCTTTCTAGAAAAGTTGATCAATCCAGAGTACAACATTCGAAGGCCTAGTCATTCTTGAAGAAAGTTTTATACGCTTATAATTGCACATCAAAAATCTTCCTTAAGTGATTCAATCTAGTATGTCCTTGGGAAATTTTAACAACTATCAGGTAGTAGTTAAATTATTTTGAAGAATATTTGTGGCAAGGCATGGTACATGGTCTATGTTGTTTTGAAACTAGAGTCCTGGATTCTAAAATAGTGCTACTATTTTACCCGCAGATATCGCCATTTGTTGAGAAGCAACACACCCCCACTAAAAAAATGAATTTCCATCCTTTGAAAATTTTTACTTTGCATTTTTTTAGCAGGGACCCTCTTGATGTTTTCCGGGTTTTAAATTCCAAATTTTGCTTGCCTCCTTCTTCAAGTTGTGCATTTATCAAAATATCTAAGTAGGCTTGCATGGGGCATTGTTTTCAATTTAAAACTTTTGAAAGATTGCATGTAAATGCATTTTCTCTTAATCCTTGATGAATTCTAAAGTTCTGTTTGCAGATTCGGGTACCCTTTTGCCTTGTTTAGATCCTTGCAAAGTTTCATCAAATTCTGGGCCCGTTAGGTTTTTGTCATTTTTCTGCACCAAAAATAAACAAGGCATGAAAGTGTCACGAAATCGCGACACAGTTGAGAGAAAAGGGGCAAAGACCAAAAGGTGTCGCAAAATCGCGACGTCGCAATTTCACGACGTCGCAAAATCATGACACAAAGCAACAAAAGGCAAAAATTCCTAAGGCAAAGGGCACCAAGACCCAAAGTCCCAAAAGTGTCACGAATTTGCGATGCCTTCGGGACGTCGTGAAATCACGATAAGAAATGCGCCAAGACCCAAAGTCCCGAAAGTGTCGCGATTTCACGACGCCTTCGGGACGTCGCAAAATCGCAATGAGAATAAGAAAGGTGCAAAGTGTAGGGTCGCTGTCGTGAAATCGCGACATGTCGTGTTTTCACGACAGGGACAGAGAAACAAAGGCCAAGGGTCGCAATAGAAGGCAAAGGGAGGCCAAGGCAATGGTGTCGTGAAATCGTGACACAAAATAACAAAGAGCGGCTAAGGCAAAAACAGGTCGCGATTTCGCGACATGTTGCGAAATTACGACATGTCGCGTTTTCACGATGGATCAAAGCAAAGAGCGCCTAAGGCAAAAATAGGTCACGATTTTGTGAAATGTCGCATTTTCGTGGCAGAGACAGGAAAGCAGCATGGAGTGAAAAACAGCTTAAGGAAGCGCCACGTTTAGTGACACGTGTCAAAATAAACTAAGCTGACAAGATAATGAACATTAGGGTGTTAATCTGATTTAATTAAAGTGCTAATCCTTGTTTGTCTTTTTGCAGAAAGTGATACAATTGCATGATGGCGGAAGTAATGACGAGAAAGACAAAGTTAAGCGCAGATTAATCGAGGACCGTCACATTGAAATGGGAGATGTCGAGAATTGTTGGTTCATCCAGATTTTATAGATCTGGCCGCAAAGAGACTTTACGGTGACTAAGCAGCTGCCCATTTAATAGAATATGTCGGCAATTGACCGAAAAATGAAAATATCTACACACGGTTACCGAAATTTGTCGATGGACGCATTTAATGAAAATTTATGGTGAAAGTAATGGCGTGCAGAGATTTTCAACTCAGAGATGGCTCTGCGAAGATGAAATGTCAGAGAAGTGGTGACTCATCCAAATTTCCCAGGGGAATTAATGAAGACATTTACACATAGTTACAGGTGGATGCAAATAATATCGAATTCTGCCTTCTCCATTTATGGCAAGTAACTGCAATGAGATTTGCAGAATGGTTAAGTTTTATCAAAATTCTATTTTAAAAGGCCTTATATTGTAAAACCCGGGTAGTAGAGTTTGAGGTGATAAGATTTAGGGTTTGAGAAGAAGATATTTCTGAAAAGATCAGGGTCTGTCCTGAGTCTATAAATACTTCTTATGAATGTAATTTCCGGGAGGCGGAGACTTAGAAATAAAAGGCTATTTGAGCAATTTCTTGCAAATCTTGTTTGAAAGCTTTGTTCTGGACTTAGAGTTGGTGTGATTTTTCTTTTTCTGTGATAGCATGGCCAGGAGCCTAATCTCTTTCAGATTGTGATAAGTTCATCTTCTTTTGTTTTCGTTTCATTAAGGTTTATTTAATTTATGTTGTAGATCTGTGTTACCAGGATTGGATATGCTGTTAGGCTTCATTTTCTTTATTGTATGTTAGGGAAAATTACAGATTTAAGGTTCATGCCTGTTCTAATTGCTCTGTCCTCACTGTGCGAGCTAGGCTATCGGTGAGAGATACCAATTTTAACCGACTTCCCTTCTGTTTATAATTTTCTGTTAGATCTGTTTCATCTTTGTCTTATGCTCTTAGTTGAAAGTGATCTTAGAAAGTTGGACACTTTCCTCTTTGATTTGTTCTATTGTGAAGCTAACCGGTATAACTAAAAATTGGTAGTTTTGGTTTTGCAGCTTAAGTTAGATAAACTTCTCTTTCTACCCTACCCTACTCTCTCTGTTCCATCATGAAATGATCCATTTTTATCTTTCTTTAAATTTGTCTTTTATTTAAATCTGCTAAAGCTATAAAGAGCTAGATCAAAGAACTGATTGTAAATCTGATTATCCACAAAGATAACCAACTCCAAGAACATTACTGAACTGAAGTCCCGAGCCCGTTGTAAGGTAACAGACAGTCCACTTGAAACTATTCCAGAAGTGGAAAAGAGTGAATAGACATTCGACCCAACTCTGTAACTCACACCTTGGATATCCAACAAGATCCTAAAGTGAGTGGGATTTATCCCGTATAAGTGTTATCGGTATTTTATGCTCATTCTTCATAGGGTGTGTATAAAAGTCGAACCAACATTTAAAATTGGTGCTAGAAGGAGGGCCTCATTGAACTCCATTCAGTATTGTAAGTTGTCTGTGTAGAGTCTGGTATTTTATCTTTTGAATCCTTTTCCCTCTTCCTCAGCCTTTTAAAACTTGTTTGTTTGAGTTTTTGCCTAAATAGTGGAACTCAACACCAATATTTAAAATTGCTAGAAAAGAGGACCTCAAGTTCAGTAGTCTGTTAAGGATTGTAAGGTTGTAAGTGCTGGTGAAAAGTTGGATTCTAATTATAGAGTAACAAGGTCCCACCCCGAGATACGGAGAGCTCCTTGTGCACTGAGTTAGAAACTCCCGGAAGAAGCAGCCTCAGAAGGGCCAAGTCCTTGTCTGAAATAGTTTTATCACCACTTGTAGTTACTCCAACTGCAACTGAAAATATCATTGTCAATCAAGTAATAATGGCAAATTGGTTAGGTTCCACTGCCTTAAATATCTCGGGTGCAGCCCATGACCTGCCTAGAAATCTTGAGAGATATCTTCCTAGATATAAGCATGATGGAACTAGGACAGTAGAAGAACATCTAGTAGCATTCAAGAATGCTCTAAAATTGTTAAATGTACAGCATGAAGATGTGGCTTGCAGATTGTTCCCGTTCACTCTCCAGGAGGGAGCTTACGACTGGTTTCTAAATCTCACTAACGATTCTATTACCAGTTGGAATGACTTGGAAAAGGTTTTTGTATCACGAGTTTGGTGAGGTAATAGATCCCGAGTGTATTATATCAGCAGTTTTCTGGTATTAAAAGAGAAATAAATGAATCTGTCGAGATCTTACAATGTCAGATTTCGGAAGGCTTATGGTAGACTGACTGGTTATTATGTGCCGAATGCGGACACTGGCATTAGAGATTTTTAGGAATTCTCTGGATCCAATGACTTCTATTTTCTTGAAAATAGATCCCTCTATTACCAATTTAAAAGAGGCTTACAAAGAAGCTTTGGTTCTAGAAAGACAGTTGGGACCCCAACCTTTAAATGCTCATCAAATTCCTTTGGTCACACAAGTTGCCCCTATTTTCAATCCCATACCACATCGAGATGATGTTGCCAGTATGTCGAGACTCCACCATCAGGAAATCCATTGGCTGTAACACCTGCTGAAAATGTACAGAACCCAAGTAAAGAAGCTGATAATGCAAGAGTTGAAGAAGTGTCAAAAATAGTCCAAAAGTTGGCCAATGATTTTTTGAGTTTTAAAAGGTAGGTTTCTACTGGGGAGAACTCAAACGAGTATTCCTATCAATGAGAACAGATTCACTCGGCCCCCATACGAACCCAATAAGGATTATAAAGGTAAAGGTCATGATGTAAATATTTGTGATTTGGCTTTCCCTAACTGGTGCAGGATACATGCTACTTCTCAGCACGGGGAGTTGGATTGTTTGGAATTTTGTAACGCCTTTGAAGCTTTGTCTAGGGAGTTGATTTCTCCTGAACATCAAAGAAATACGGATGGCCCAAGTTCATCCAGCCATAGTGCAGCTATGGTCTTGGATTCTTTCACTTTCCTAGAGGAATCTGAGAATGTAGTTGAAATGCCTATGGATGAGGTGCAGGCTTTTCAACAATACAGGAGGGACAACTACAACCTCAGAAACAGAAATCCGGAGCCCAACACTACATCTACCCCTCCGGACAACTCCCACAATGTTCCTCCAGATCCATCTTCAAGCAATAACCCATCTCCACCCAAGGGAGGAAATCCGAGAGGACCAGATGCTTTTGTCCCTCCACTCAATAAGGGATATAATATAGTGGAGGACATGAAGAAGATCAAAGCCAACATCACTCTTCATGAGTTGGCCCAAATTTCAGAACAGAGGGATAACTTGATTAAAACATACTCTGGGCCTACTACAAAATCTTTGGACAAGGGAAAGAAGATGGCAAATGCGAATGTAGCCATGTATAAAGAGAAGACTGAAGTTCCACCTTTTCTACTGACTGTTCGTATTTTTGGGAAAAACTTACACAATTGTCTGGTAGATTCGGGTGCTTCGACTAATGTTATGCCTTTGGCCATTTGTCAACAGTTGGGTTTGACCCCAATGAAGTCTGAAAGAAGAGTTGTCCAATTGGACAAATCAGAGGTTAAAGTAGTAGGTGAACTTCAGAATATCCATATCCAGTTAGCATCTGAACCAAGGGCACAACACAGAATTGAAATTCAGGTGGTGGATATTCCTGTGGGGTACGGGATGCTTCTGAGCAGGGATTGGTCGAGATCTTTGAATGGATACTTGGCAATTGACTTTTCACACATGTGGTTGCCGTGGAAAGGAGTGGCAAACCAATTAAGGGTTGAAAGAGAACCGAGATACAAACATACGATCACTGAATATAATGCAAAAAATGAGACTGTAAATATTGCTGATGTAGATATTGGAGTGTATAATTTAACAACGGGACAAAATGAGAAGTTTAGTAAAGCTCATCCTGTTCATAGTAATGAAGTCTGGACGCTTCATGTGGATGGGGCTAAATCTAAACAGGGTTCTAGTACGGGGGCAGTCCTTAAAGGGCCTGAGAATCAGACATATTTTATGTCTTATCGCCTACAGTTCCCTTGTACAAATAATTTAGCGAAATACGAAGCACTGGTATTAGGATTGAAATTTGCTTTGGACAGAGGTGTAAGAAATATCCGAGTTTTTACAGATTCAGAGTTGGTGGCTAATCAAGTTAAAGGTAAATTCCAGTGTAAAGCATCTTATTTAAAAGGATACAAACACCGAGCATGGGATCTCGTGGAAGATTTTGATGCTTTTAATTTAACGCACATACCTAGAGAGCAGAATTCATGTGCGAGATGTCTTGGCTTCATCAGCCGCAAGTCTGAAACCACTTGGAAGAATTCAAATGGAACAAGTTTTTGATCGAGTTAGTCCCTTGTCCTTCGGTCCCAAATAATGTGGATAATTTTTAGGTTTTCTCTGATGACCAGCAGATTATAAATTTTTTACAGAGTACCAAAGCGTTTGAAAATGCTATAATCGATGATGGACAAAGGGATACTCTACTGGAGCAGTTAGACGATGAAAGGGGAATAATAAGGTTGAAAGATAACAAAATTCCAAAAGGGATGGTAGAACTGGAGCGGCTCTTTGATGTTGACCAAATCAAGCAAAAGGTGAGTTCTGAGGATTCTATGGGTGTAACAAATAGTGAGACTGAGAACCTAAACGTGGGGACTGAAGAAGATCCCAGGCACCTCAAGTTGGCTAAAACTTGTGACCCGAAAATAAAAAGAAATATGATTGATTTTCTTCACAGGTCCAAGGATGTTATGGCCTGGTCTTACAAAGACTTAAAGGTTTTTGATCCGAAAGTTTACACTCATATTATACCTTTAAAAGAGTTTTGCAAACCTTTCCGACAAAAACAGAGGCATGTCAATGCTCTGCTAGAGCCCCTCATCCAGAAGGAGGTAGAAAAATTATTGAGTGCCGCCATTATTTTTCCCATTAGGCATTCTACTTGGGTGGCCAATTTGGTGCCGGTCAGAAAGAAAAATGGAGAGATCCGCTTGTGTGTGGATTTTAGAAATTTGAACAAGGCATCTGAGAAAGATAATTATCCTCTACCTTCCATGGATGAGGTGTTACAGATTGTCAATGGTTCGGAAATGATGTCTTTCCTAGACGGTTTTTCAGGGTATAATCAGATATTGGTTGAAAGGGAAGACAGGATGAAAACTGCCTTCACAACCAAGTGGGGAACTTTTGCCTACAAAAGAATGCCGTTCGGATTGATTAATGTCGGAGCTACTTTTCAACGTGCGATGGATCATGCTTTCAAAGGCCTTATGGGTAAGTGCATTGTTGTTTACATGGATGACTTAACAATTTTCTCTAAATCTCGGTTTGACCACGTAAAACACTTGGAGTCTGTGTTCAACAAATGCGGGGAGTTCGGCATTTCTTTGAATCCGAAGAAGTGCATTTTTGGTGTAACGGAAGGAAAGCTCCTTGGGCACTTGATCACCAAAGATGGCATTTCCATGGATCCTGACAGAGTTGAAGCCATATCCGGCATACCCTTTCCCAACTCTAAGAAAGAGTTAAGATCCTTTTTTGGGAAAATTAACTTTGTCAGGAAGTTCATCTCTGGTTTTGCAGAAATAGTCAAGCCACTGAATGACATGCTAAAGGAAACTGCTCAGATTGCCTGGACAACAGAAGCTAAAACAGCATTCCAAGAAATCAAGACTGCCATCAAGCAAGCTCCAGTTCTGGTGAGCCCAGATTTCAGTGCAGATTTTTACTTGTACACCTTTTCTTCTGAACACACACTTGCTATAGTTCTGACCCAACGAAGAGAAACGGGGGAGCATCCAATTGCTTTCAAGAGTACCAATTTAAAGGGGGCTGAGCTAAAATATTCTCGCTTAGATAAACAAGCCTATGCCTTGGTGAGAGTAGTTAAGCGATTCGGGCACTACATACTAAGAAGCCGAGTTCATGCTATAGTTCCTAACCCAGCAGTTAAATACCTATTAAGCTAGGACGAATTGGGTGAACTAAGAGGTAATTGGGTTACAAGACTGCAGGAATACGACTTAGAAATTTGGCCTACAAAATTAATCAGAGGACTTGGTTTGTCTCGACACATTGTCGAAATACCTATGCAAGAAGAAATTAATCAGTTGAATTCTGGATTCGATGATTGGTATGGAGATATTATTCATCTGCTGCAATTTGGAATTTGTCCATCTCACTTGAATAGAACCCAAAGGAGAGCACTAAAACTGAAAGCTGCTCATTATCTCCTCAAAGGAGGCAACTTGTATAGAGAAAATTATGTTGGCATTTTCTTAAGATGCATTTCTCAGAGTGAAGTCAATGAGGTGATGTCCAGTTTTCATGAAAAGTTAGGGGCAGGGCATTCCTCGGGATCTGCCACTATGCATAAAATATTGAGAGCCGACTATTACTAGCCTACATTGTTTAAAGATGCGCATCAGCATGTGAGAACTTGCCATCAGTGCCAAACTTTTGCATCCAAAGAGGCCAATCGAGCTCTACCATTGCAGCCTGTTGTAATAAATAAACCTTTTATGCAATGGGGACTTGATTTTGTGGGAGTGATAAACCCAAATTCTTCAGCAGGGCATAAGTATGTTCTAACGACTCACGATTACTACACAAGATGGGTCGAAGCAACAACCACCATGAGAAGTACAGCTCATGAAGTGATCGAATTTCTAGAGTCAAATGTCATAACCAGGTTTGGGGTTCCTCTGAATTTGGTGTGCGATAATGGACCAGCCTTCCAATCATTAGAGTTTGCAGAATGGGCATACCAGATGGGGATAGTTATCAGATTTTCATCCAACTATTATCCCCAAGGTAATGGACTAGCTGAGTCCACGAATAAGAATTTAATGAATGCCATTAAGAAATCTGCAGCGGACAAACCCAGACAATGGCATACATTATTGAAATATGCACTTTGGGCTGACAGGATAAGATATAAAGTGGCTCTTAAGACTTCCCCATTTGCTTTGTTGTATGGTACTCAGCCCATTGTTCCCATCTCTCTGAAATTACCTACTTATCAATTTGTTTTAGACTATTTTGAGGATCAAGCAGATGCAGAGGCTCGTGTTTTGGATCTAACTAATTTACAGGATGAACGACTCCAAGCCCTGGAACATTTCAGTCGGCACCAAGAAACCGTCAAGCGCTGGTTTGACAAAAGAGCCAGAGTGAAAGCTTTCAGACTTGCAGACCTGGTGCTTCTATGGGACAAGGCCCATGAAAAGAAGGGTAAACATACAAAGTTGCAGCCGCTATGGATAGGGCCATACCAGATTGCTGAGATTCTGGGTAATAACGCATTTCGTTTACAGGACCTTGATGGTAATTTTTTGAACCTCCCTGTTAACGGTCAATACCTAAAGCATTATTTCTCAGCTGTTCCATCCAATATATCATTTGAATGAATCACAAAGAAGTTGTAACATGTGTATACATTGTAAATGAGCTTTAAAGTAGTATGTTTTATTTTATTTTTTTTAAAAGTCTGTGTTTTATCCTTTGGGGTCTGTACAGTTTTATTTTATTTCTTTTAAGTTTTATTTTATTTCCTTTGGGGTCTATATAGTTTTATTTTATTTTATTTGGGGATGTTTTATTTTGGGGGTTTTATTTTATTTTATTTTATTTTGTGTTTTATTTTATCCTTTGGGGTCTGTACAGTTTTATTTTATTTTATTTTATTTTAAAGTTTTATGTTTTATCCTTTGGGGTCTATACAATTTTATTTTATTTTTTTGTTTTTAAAATTCTATTTTTTTAAGTTTTTGCCTGAACATCAAAGAAAAAGTCAGCCTTCTAAAAATTGTTTTATTCTGAGTTCAAAATCTAGTGTTCATTATTCTAATTGAGAGATAGTCTGCTTTAACTGAACAGTGGAACTATTTTGTTATTCAGAACAACAGTAGAAAGATGATTGGATTTTGTGTCTTGCTTGCCACAGTTATTTTAATTATAAAGAAACTGCTATACTGTTTGGCTGGAGAAACTCCCAGGGAATCCAAGAAAAGTTGGTCATAAGAGGGGACTTCGATTCGTGAAATTATTTGAGTATCCATAGAGGCTATCGGTACCTAGGCTGAAGCGGTTCCAGATTGATGAAATATTAAAAAAAAAATTGTTGTTCTTTTTTAAAGGCTTTTCAGATTTTGGTATATTTCAAAGGAGAGAGAGAGAAGGTGAAAGTTGAGCAAGACAGCATAAAACTGGCACTCTGTTATTTCCTATAAAAAAAAAAAAAAAAAGGAAGGAAAAAGTTATGTAATGAAAGAGGTAGCCAAGGCTTCAGAAGATGTTTTCTTTTACCAAGTGGTAGATACTACTTCACAGTTGTGGATCAGGGTCATGTAAATCTAAAGAGTAACTCTGTCGAGGCTGTAAAAGGCTAAACTAGTAAACAGAGCCCTACTCGGTTTCCCCTTTCACAACTCGGTTTCTCCTTTCTAGAAAAGTTGATCAATCTAGAGTACAACATTCGAAGGCCTAGTCATTCTTGAAGAAAGTTTTATACGCTTATAATTGCACATCAAAAATCTTCCTTAAGTGATTCAACCTAGTATGTCCTTGGGAAATTTTAACAACTATCAAGTAGTAGTTAAATTATTTTGAAGAATATTTGTGGCAAGGCATGGTACATGGTCTATGTTGTTTTGAAACTAGAGTCTTGGATTCTAAAATAGTGCTACTATTTTACCCATGAGATATCGCCATTTGTTGAGAAGCAACACACCCCCACTAAAAAAATGAATTTCCATCCTTTGAAAATATTTAGCTTTCATTTTACAGTAGGGACCCTCTTGATGTTTTCCGGGTTTTAAATTCCAAATTTTGCTTGCCTCCTTCTTCAAGTTGTGCATTTATCAAAATATCTAAGTAGGCTTGCATGGGGCATTGATTTCAATTTAAAACTTCTAAAAGATTGACATGTAAAATGCATTTTCTCTTAAATCCTTGATGAATTCTAAAGTTCTATTTGCAGATTCGGGTACCCTTTAGCCTTGTTTAGATCCTTGCAAAGTTTCATCAAATTTTGGGCACTTTAAGTTTTGCACAAAAGAACAAGGCATGAAAGTGTCACGAAATCGCGACATTGAAGAAAGAAAGAAGTGAAATGGACGTCGATTTCACGACGTCGAGAAATCGTGACACATAGCAACAAAAGGCAAAAGGCTAAGGAAAGGGAAAGAAAAGTCGGAAAGGTCACGATTTTGGATGTTGGGACGTCATGAAATCATGACAAGAAAGGGCAAGATAAAGTCGAAAGTGTCACGATTTCGCGACAGCTGTGAGTCGCGAAATCGAAGAAATAAGAAAGGGCAAAGGCGTGTGTGAAATCGTGAATGTCATGATTTCACGATGGGAAAAAAAAATGAAGGGTTGCAATAGGCAAAGGGAGAAGGAATAGGTCGCGAAATCGTGACAGTCGCGATTGAAATGGAAATGTGAAAAATAAAAAGAGCGCCTAAGGCAAAAATAGGTCACGATTTTGTGACATGTCGCGAAATCGTGACATGTCGCGTTTTCACGATGGATCAAAGCAAAGAGTGCCTAAGGCAGAAATAGGTCATGATTTCGTGACATGTCGCATTTTCACGGCAGAGACAGGAAAGCAGCATGGAGTGAAAAACAGCTTAAGGAAGCGCCATGTTGTTGTGACACGTGTCAAAATAAACTAAGCCGACATGATAATGAACATTAGGGTTTTAATTTAATTTAATTAAAATACTAACCCTTGTTTTTCTTTTGCAGAAAGCGATACAATTGCATGATGGCGGAAGTAATGACGAGAAAGACAAAGTTAAGCACAGATTAATCGAGGACCGTCACATTGAAATGGGAGATGTCGAGAATTGTTGGTTCATCCAGATTTTATAGATCTGGCCACAAAGAGACTTTACGGTGACTAAGCAGCTGCCCATTTAATAGAATATGTCGACAATTGATCGAAAAATGAAAATATCTACACACGGTTACCGAAATTTGCCGATGGACGCATTTAATGAAAATTTATGGTGAAAGTAATGGCGTGCAGAGATTTTCAACTCAGAGATGGCTCTGCGAAGATGAAATGTCAGAGAAGTGGTGACTCATCCAAATTTCCCAAGGGAATTAATGAAGACATTTACACATAGTTACAGGTGGATGCAAATAATATCGAATTCTGCCTTCTCCATTTATGGCAAGTAACTGCACTGAGATTGCAGAATGGTTAAGTTTTATCAAAACTCTATTTTAAAAGGCCTTATATTGTAAAACCCGGGTAGTAGAGTTTGAGGGGATAAGATTTAGGGTTTGAGAAGAAGATATTTTTGAAAAGATCAGGGTCTGTCCTGAGTCTATAAATACTTCTTCTGAATGTAATTTCCGGGAGGCGGAGACTTAGAAATAAAAGGCTATTGGAGCAATTTCTTGCAAATCTTGTTTGAAAGCTTTGTTCCGGACTTAGAGTTGGTGTGATTTTTTTTTTGTGATAGCATGGCCGGGAGCCTAATCTCTTTCAGATTGTGATAAGTTCATCTTCTTTTGTTTTCGTTTCATTAAGGTTTATTTAATTTATGTTGTAGATCTGTGTTACCAGGATTGGATATGCTGTTAGGCTTCATTTTCTTTATTGTATGTTAGGGAAAATTACAGATTTAAGGTTCAGGCCTGTTCTAATTGCTCTGTCCTCACTGTGCGAGCTAGGCTACTGGTGAGAGATACCAATTTTAACCGACTTCCCTTCTGTTTATAATTTTCTGTTAGATCTGTTTCATCTTTGTCTTATGCTCTTAGTTGAAAGTGATCTTAGAAAGTTGGACACTTTCCTCTTTGATTTGTTCTATTGTGAAGCTAACCGGTATAACTAAAATTGGTAGTTTTGGTTTTTGCAGCTAAATTAGATAAACTTCTCTTTTCGCCCTACCCTACTCTCTCTGTTCCACCGTGAAATGATCCATTTTTATCTTTCTTTAAATTTGTCTTTTATTTAAATCTGCTAAAGCTATAAAGAGCTAGATCAAAGAACCGATTGTAAATCCGATTATCCACAAAGATAACCAACTCCAAGAACATTACTTGAACTGAAGTCCCGAGCCCGTTGTAAGGTAACAGACAGTCCACTTGAAACTATTCCAGAAGTGGAAAAGAGTGAATAGACATTCGACCCAACTCTGTAACTCACACCTTGGATAACCAAGCAAGATCCTAAAGTGAGTGGGATTTATCCCGTATAAGTGTTATCGGTATTTTATGCTCATTCTTCACAGGGTGTGTATAAAAGTCGAACCAACATTTAAAATTGGCGCTAGAAGGAGGGCCTCATTGAAATCAATTCAGTATTGTAAGTTGTCTATGCAGAGTCTAGTATTTTATCTTTTGAATCCTTTTCCCTCTTCCTCGACCTTTTACAACTTGTTTGTTTGAGTTTTGCGTGAACAGCGGAACTCAACACCAATATTTAAAATTGCTAGAAAAGAGGACCTCAAGTTCAATAGTCTGTTAAGGATTGTAAGGTTGTAAGTGTTGGTGAAAAGCTGGATTCTAATTATAGAGTAACAAGGTCCCACCCCAGAGCTGGAGAGCTCCTTGTGCCTGAGTTAGAAACTCCTAGAAGAAGCAGCCTCAGAAGGGCCAAGTCCTTGTCTAAAATAGTTTTATCACCACTTGTAGTTACTCCAACTGCAACTGAAAATATCATTGTCAATCAAGTAATAATGGCAAACTGGTTAGGTTCCACTGCCTTAAATATCCCAGGTGCAGCCCATGACCTGCCTAGAAATCTTGAGAGGTATCTTCCCAAATATAAGCATGATGGAACTAGGACAGTAGAAGAACATCTAGTAGCATTCAAGAATGCTCTGAAATTGTTAAATGTACAGCATGAAGATGTGGCTTGCAGATTGTTCCCGTTCACTCTCCAGGAGGGAGCTTACGACTGGTTTCTAAATCTCACTAATGATTCTATTACCAGTTGGAATGACTTGGAAAAGGTTTTTGTGTCACGATTTGGTGAGGTAATAGATCCCGAGTGTATTATATCAGCAGTTTTCTGGTATTAAAAGAGAAATAAATGAATCCGTCGGATCTTACAATGTTAGATTTCGGAAGGCTTATGGTAGACTGACTGGTTATTATGTGCCGAATGCAGACCCGGCATTAGAGATTTTTAGGAATTCTCTGGATCCAATGACTTCTATTTTCTTGAAAAGAGATCCCTCTATTACCAATTTAACGGAGGCTTACAAAGAAGCTTTGGTTCTAGAAAGACAGTTGGGACCCCAACCTTTAAATGCTCATCAAATTCCTTTGGTCACACAAGCTGCCCCTGTTTTCAATCCCATACCACATCGGATGATGTTGCCGTAGTGTCGAGACTCCACCATCAGGAAATCCATTGGTTGTAACACCTGCTGAAAATGTACAGAACCCAGGTAAAGAGGCTGATAATGCAAGAGTTGAAGAAGTGTCAAAAATAGTCCAAAAGTTGGCCAATGATTTTTTGAGTTTTAAAAGGTAGGTTTCTACTGGGGAGAACTCAAACAAGTATTCCTATCAATAGAACAGATTCACTCGGCCCCCATACGAACCCAATAAGGATTACAAAGGTAAAGGTCATGATGTAAATATTTGTGATTTGGCTTTGCCTAACTGGTGTAGGATACATGCTACTTCTCAGCACGGGGAGTTGGATTGTTTGGAATTTTGTAACGCCTTTGAAGCTTTGTCTGGGGAGTTGATTTCTCTTGAACATCAAAGAAATACGGATGGCCCAAGTTCATCCAGCCATAGTGCAGCTATGGTCTTGGATTCTTTCACTTTCCTGGGGGAATCTGAGAATGTAGTTGAAATGCCTATGGATGAGGTGCGAGGCTTTTCAACAATACAGGAGGGACAACTACAACCTCGAAACAGAAATTCGAGCCCAACACTACATCTACCCCTCCGGAAAACTCCCACAATGTTCCTCCAGATCCATCTTCAAGCAATAACCCATCTCCACCCAAGGGAGGAAATCCGAGAGGACCAGATGCTTTTGTCCCTCCACTCAATAAGGGATATAATATAGTGGAGGACATGAAGAAGATCAAAGCCAACATCACTCTTCATGAGTTGGCCCAAATTTCAGAACAGAGGGATAACTTGATTAAAACATACTCTGGGCCTACTACCAAATCTTTGGACAAGGGAAAGAAGATGGCAAATGCAAATGTAGCCATGTATAAGGAGAAGACTAAGGTTCCACCTTTTCTACTGACTGTTCGTATTTTTGAGAAAAACTTACACAATTGTCCGGTAGATTCGGGTGCTTCAACTAATGTTATGCCTTTGGCCATTTGTCAGTAGTTGGGTTTGACCCCAATGAAGTCTGAAAGAAGAGTTGTCCAATTGGACAAATCGGAGGTTAAAGTAGTAGGTGAACTTTAGAATATCCATATCCAGTTAGCATCTAAACCAAGGGCACAACATAGAATTGAAATTCAGGTGGTGGATATTCCTGTGGGGTACGGGATGCTTCTGAGTAGGGATTGGTCAAGATCTTTGAATGGATACTTGGCAACTAACTTTTCACACATGTGGTTGCCGTGGAAAGGAGTGGCAAACCAATTAAGGGTTGAAAGAGAACCCAGATACAAACATACGATCACTGAATATAATGCAAAAAATGAGACTGTAAATATTGCTGATGTAGATATTGGAGTTTATAATTTAACAACGGGACAAAATGAGAAGTTTAGTAAAGCTCATCCTGTTCATAGTAATGAAGTTTGGACGCTTCATGTGGATGGGGCTAAATCTAAACAGGGTTCTGGTACCGGGGAAGTCCTTAAAGGGCCTGAGAATCAAACATATTTTATGTCTTATCGCCTACAGTTCCCTTGTACAAATAATTTAGCGAAATACGAAGCACTGGTATTAGGATTGAAATTTGCTTTGGACAGAGGTGTAAGAAATATCCAAGTTTTTATAGATTCGAATTGGTGGCTAATCAAGTTAAAGGTAAATTCCAATGCAAAGCATCTTATTTAAAAGGATACAAACACCGGGCTTGGGATCTTGTAGAATATTTTGATGCTTTTAATTTAACACACATACCTAGAGAGCAGAATTCACGTGCATATGTCTTGGCTTCATCATCCGCAAGTCTGAAACCACTGGAAGAATTCAAATGGAACAAGTTTTCGATCGAGTTAGTCCCTTGTCCTTTGGTCCCAAATAATGTGGATAATTTTCAGGTTTTCTCTGATGACCAGCAGATTATAAATTTTTTACGAGTACCAAAGCGTTTGAAAATGCTATAATCGATGATGGACAAAGGGATACTCTGCTGGAGAAGTTAGACGATGAAAGGGGAATAATAAGGTTGAAAGATAACAAAATTCCAAAAGGGATGGTAGAACTGGAGCGGCTCTTTGATGTTGACCAAATCAAGCAAAAGGTGAGTTCTAAGGATTCTATGGGTGTAAAAAACAGTGAGACTGAGAACCTAAACGTGGGGACTGAAGAAGATCCCAGGCACCTCAAGTTGGCTAAAACTTGTGACCCAAAAATAAAAAGAAATATGATTGATTTTCTTCACAGGTCCAAGGATGTTATGGCCTGGTCTTACAAAGACTTAAAGGTTTTTGATCCGAAAGTTTACACTCATGTTATACCTTTAAAAGAGTTTTGCAAACCTTTCCAACAAAAACAGAGGCATGTCAATGCTCTGCTAGAGCCCCTCATCCAGAAGGAGGTAGAAAAATTATTGAGTGCCGCCATTATTTTTCCCGTTAGGCATTCTACTTGGGTGGCCAATTTGGTGCCAGTCAGAAAGAAAAATGGAGAGATCCGCTTGTGTGTGGATTTTAGAAATTTAAACAAGGCATCTGAGAAAGATAATTATCCTCTGCCTTCCATGGATGAGGTGTTACAGATTGTCAATGGTTCGAAAATGATGTCTTTCCTAGACGGTTTTTCAGGGTATAATCAGATATTGGTTGAAAGGGAAGACAGGATGAAAACTGCCTTCACAACCAAGTGGGGAACTTTTGCCTACAAAAGAATGCCATTCGGATTGATTAATGTCGGAGCTACTTTTCAACGTGCGATGGATCATGCTTTCAAAGGCCTTATGGGTAAGTGCATTGTTGTTTACATGGATGACTTAACAGTTTTCTCTAAATCTCGGTTTGATCACATAAAACACTTGGAGTCTGTGTTCAACAAATGCAGGGAGTTCGGCATTTCTTTGAATCCGAAGAAGTGCATTTTTGGTGTAACGAAAGGAAAGCTCCTTGGGCACTTGATCACCAAAGATGGCATTTCCATGGATCCTGACCGAGTTGAAGCCATATCCGGCATACCCTTTCCCAACTCTAAGAAAGAGTTGAGATCCTTTTTTGGGAAAATTAACTTTGTCAGGAAGTTCATCTCGGGTTTTGCAGAAATAGTCAAGCCACTGAATGACATGCTAAAGGAAACTGCTCAGATTGTCTGGACAATAGAAGCTAAAACAGCATTCCAAGAAATCAAGACTGCCATCAAGCAAGCTCCAGTTCTGGTGAGCCCAGATTTTAGTGCAGATTTTTACTTGTACACCTTTTCTTCTGAACACACACTTGCTACAGTTCTGACCCAACGAAGAGAAACGGGGGAGCATCCAATTGCTTTCAAGAGTACCAATTTAAATGGGGCTGAGCTAAAATATTCTCGCTTAGATAAACAAGCCTATGCCTTGGTGAGAGTAGTTAAGCAGTTCAGGCACTACATACTAAGAAGCAGAGTTCATGCTATAGTTCCTGACCTAGCAGTTAAATACCTTTTAAGCCAGGACGAATTGGGTGAACTAAGAGGTAATTGGGTTACAAGACTGCAGGAATACGACTTAGAAATTTGGCCTACAAAATTAATCAGAGGACTTGGTTTGTCTCGACACATTGTCGAAATACCTATGCAAGAAGAAATTAATCAGTTAAATTCTAGATTCGATGACTGGTATGGAGATATTATTCATCTGTTGCAATTTGGAATTTGTCCATCTCACTTGAATAGAACCCAAAGGAGAGCACTAAAACTGAAAGCTGCTCATTATCTCCTCAAAGGAGGCAACTTGTATAGAGAGAATTATGTTGGCATTTTCTTAAGATGCATTTCTCAGAGTGAAGTCAATGAGGTGATGTCCAGTTTTCATGAAAAGTTAGGGGCAGGGCATTCCTCAGGATCTGCCACTATGCATAAAATATTGAGAGCAGGCTATTACTAGCCTACATTGTTTAAAGATGCACATCAACATGTGAGAACTTGCCATCAGTGCCAAACTTTTGCATCCAAAGAGGCCAATCGAGCTCTACCATTGCAGTCTGTTGTAATAAATAAACCTTTTATGCAATGGGGACTTGATTTTGTGGGAGTGATAAACCCAAATTCTTCAATAGGGCATAAGTATGTTCTAACAACTCATCGATTCTTGCACAAGATGGGTCGAAGCAGCAGCCACCATGAGAAGTACAGCTCATGAAGTGATCGAATTTCTAGAGTCAAATGTCATAACCAGGTTTGGGGTTCCTCTAAATTTGGTGTGTGATAATGGACCAGCCTTCCAATCATTAGAGTTTGCAGAATGGGCATACCAGATGGGGATAGTTATCAGATTTTCATCCAACTATTATCCCCAAGGTAATGGACTAGCTGAGTCCACGAATAAGAATTTAATGAATGCCATTAAGAAATCTGCAGCGGACAAACCCAGACAATGGCATACATTATTGAAATATGCACTTTGGGCTGACAGGATAAGATATAAAGTGGCTCTTAAGACTTCCCCATTTGCTTTGTTGTATGGTACTTAGCCCATTGTTCCCATCTCTCTGAAATTACCTACTTATCAATTTGTTTTAGACTATTTTGAGGATCAAGCAGATGTAGAGGCTCGTGTTTTGGATCTAACTAATTTACAGGATGAAAGACTCCAAGCCCTGGAACATTTCAGTCGGCACCAAGAAAGCGTCAAGCGCTGGTTTGACAAAAGAGCCGAGTGAAAGCTTTTAGACTTGTAGACCTGGTGCTTCTATGGGACAAGGCCCATGAAAAGGAGGGTAAACATACAAAGTTGCAGCCGCTATGGATAGGGCCATACCAGATTGCTGAGATTCTGGGTAATAACACATTTCGTTTACAGGACCTTGATGGTAATTTTCTGAACCTCCCTGTTAACGGTCAATACCTAAAGCATTATTTCTCAGTTGTTCCATCCAATATATCATTTGAATGAATCACAAAGAAGTTGTAACATGTGTATACATTGTAAATGAGCTTTAAAGTAGTTTGTTTTATTTTATTTTAAAAGTCTGTGTTTTATCCTTTGGGGTCTATACAGTTTTATTTTATTTCCTTTGGGGTCTGTATAGTTTTATTTTATTTCCTTTGGGGTTCTTATAGTTTTATTTTATTTCCTTTGGGGTTTGTATAGTTTTATTTTATATCCTTTGGTGTCTGTACAGTTTTATTTTATTTTCTTTGAGGTCTGTACGTTTTATTTTATTTCCTTTGGGGTCTGTACAGTTTTATTTTATTTTATTTGAGGTCTGTACAGTTTATTTTATCCTTTGGGGTCTGTACAGTTTTATTTTATTTTGTTTGTTTTTAAAGTTCTGTGTTTATCCTTTGCCTGAACATCAAAGAAAGTCAGCCTTCTAAAAATTGTTTTATTCTGAGTTCAAAATCCAGTGTTCATTATTCTAATTGAGAGATAGTCTGCTTAAACTGAACAGTGGAACTATTTTGTTATTCAGAACAACAGTAGAAAGATGATTGGATTTTGTGTCTTGCTTGCCACAGTTATTTTAATTATAAAGAAACTACTATACTGTTTGGCTGGAGAAACTCCCAGGGAATCCAAGAAAAGTTGGTCATAAGAGGGGACTCTGATTCGTGAAATTATTTGAGTATCCATAGAGGCTATCAATACCCAGGTCGAAGCAGTTCCGGATTGATGAAATATTAAAAAAAAAATTGTTGTTCTTTTTTAAAGGCTTTTTAGATTTCGGTATATTTCAAAAGAGAGAGAGAGAAGGTGAAAGTTGAGCAAGACAACATAAAACTGGCACTCTATTATTTCCTATAAAAAAAAAAAAAAAAAAGGGAAGGAAAAAGTTATGTAATGAAAGAGGTAGCCAAGGCTTCAGAAGATGTTTTCTTTTACCAAGTTGTAGATACTACCTCACAGTTGTGGATCAAGGTTGTGTAAATCTAAAGAGTAACTCTGTCGGGGCTATAAAAGGCTAAACTAGTAAACAGAGCCCTACTCGGTTTCCCCTTCCACAACTCCGTTTCCCATTTCTAGAAAATTTGATCAATCCAAGTACAACATTCGAAGGCCCAGTCATTCTTGAAGAAAGTTTTATACGCTTATAATTGCACATCAAAAATCTTCCTTAAGTGATTCAACCTAGTATGTCCTTGGGAAATTTTAACAACTATCAGGTAGTAGTTAAATTATTTTGAAGAATATTTGTGGCAAGGCATGGTACATGGTCTATGTTGTTTTGAAACTAGAGTCCTGGATTCTAAAATAGTGCTACTATTTTACCCACAGATATCGCCATTTGTTGAGAAGCAACACACCCCCACTAAAAAAATGAATTTCCATCCTTTGAAAATTTTTAGCTTTGCATTTTTTAGTAGGGACCCTCTTGAGTTTTTCGGGTTTTAAATTCCAAATTTTGCTTGCCTCCTTCTTCAAGTTGTGCATTTATCAAAATATCTAAGTAGGCTTGCATGGGGCATTGTTATCAATTTAAAACTTTTAAAATATTGCATGTAAATGCATTTTCTCTTAATCCTTAATGAATTCTAAAGTTCTGTTTGCAGATTCGGGTACCCTTTTGCCTTGTTAAGATCCTTGCAAAGTTTCATCAAATTTTGGGCCCGTTAGGTTTTTGTCATTTTTCTGCACCAAAAAGAAACAAGGCATGAAAGTGTCATGAAATCACGACACAGTTGAGAGAAAAGTGGCAAAGACCAGAAGGTGTCACGAAATCGCGACGTCACGATTTCACGACGTCGCAAAATCGTGACACAAAGCAACAAAAGGCAAAAGGGCCTAAGGCAAAGGGCACCAAGACCCAAAGTCCCGAAAGTGTCACGAATTTGCGATGCCTTTGGGACGTCGTGAAATCACGACAAGAAAGGCACCAAGACCCAAAGTCCCGAAAATGTCATAATTTCACGACGCCTTCGGGACGTCACGAAATCGCAACGAGAATAAGAAAGGTGCAAAGTGCAGGGTCGCTGTCATGAAATCGTGACATGTCACGTTTTGATGGCAGTGACAGAGAAACAAAGGCCAATGGTCGCAATAGAAGGCAAAGGGAGGCCAAGGCAATGGTGTCGCGAAATCGTGACGTCGCGATTTCGCAACATTGCGAAAACGCGACACAAAATAACAAAGAGCGCCTAAGGCAAAAACAGGTCGCGATTTCGCAACATTTTGTGAAATCGTGACATGTCACATTTTCACGACGGATCAAAGAAAAGAGCGCCTAAGGTAGAAACAGGTCATGATTTCATGACATGTCGCATTTTTGCGGCAGAGACAGGAAAGCAGCATGGAGTGAAAAATAGCTTAAGGAAGCGCCACGTTTAGTGACACGTGTCAAAATAAACTAAGTCGACATGATAATGAGCATTAGGGTTTGATTAATCAAGGTTTTGATTTAATTAAAGTACTAATTCATGTTTTGTCTTTTTGCAGAAAGCAATACAATTGCATGATGGCGAAAGTAATGACGAGAAAGACAAAGTTAAGAGCAGATTAATCGAGGACCGTCACATTAAAATTTGAGATGTCAAGAATTGTTGTTTCATCCAGATTTTATGGATCTGGCCACAAAGAGACTTTACGGTGACTAAGCAGCTGCCCATTTAATAGAATATGTCGACAATTGACCAAAAAATGAAAATATCTACACACGGTTACCGAAATTTGTCGATGGACGCATTTAATGAAAATTTATGGTGAAAGTAATGGCGTGCAGAGATTTTCAACTCAGAGATGGCTCTGCGAGGATGAAATGTCAGAGAAGTGGTGACTCATCCAAATTTCCCAGGGGAATTAATGAAGACATTTACACATAGTTACAGGTGGATGCAAATAAAATTGAATTCTGCCTTCTCCATTTATGGCAAGTAACTGCAATGAGATTTTCAGAATGATTAAGTTTTATCAAAATTCTATTTTAAAAGGCCTTATATTGTAAAACCCGGGTAGTAGAGTTTGAGGTGATAAGATTTAGGGTTTGAGAAGAAGATATTTTTGAAAAGATTAGGGTCTGTCCCGAGTCTATAAATACTTCTTCTGAATGTAAATCACGGGAGGTGGAGACTTAGAAATAAAAGCTATTGGAGCAATTTCTTGCAAATCTGGTTTGAAAAGCTTTGTTTTGGACTTAGAGTTGGTGTGATTTTTATTTTTCTACGTGATAGCATGGCCAGGAGCCTAATCTATTTCAGATTGTGATAAGTTCATCTTCTTTTGTTTTCGTTTCATTAAGGTTTATTTAATTTATGTTGTAGATCTGTGTTACCAGGATTGGATATGTTGTTAGGCTTCATTTTCTTTATTGTATGTTAGGGAAAATTACAGATTTAAGGTTCAGGCATGTTCTAATTGCTCTGTCCTCACTGTGTGAGCTAGGCTATCGATGAAAGATACCAATTTTAACCGACTTCCCTTCTTTTTATAATTTTTTGTTAGATCTGTTTCATCTTTGTCTTATGCTCTTAGTTGAAAGTGATCTTAGAAAGTTGGACACTTTCCTCTTTGATTTGTTCTATTGTGAAGCTAACCGGTATAACTAAAAATTGGTAGTTTTGGTTTTGCAGCTTAAGTTAGATAAACTTCTCTTTCTACCCTACCCTACTCTATCTATTCCACCGTGAAATGATCCATTTTTATCTTTCTTTAAATTTGTATTTTATTTAAATCTGCTAAAGCTATAAAGAGCTAGATCAAAGAACTGATTGTAAATCTAATTATCTACAAAGATAACCAACTCCAAAAACATTACTGAACTGAAGTCCCGAGCCCGTTGTAAGGTAACAGACAGTCCACTTGAAACTATTTCAGAAGTGGAAAAGAGTGAATAGACATTCGACCCAACTCTGTAACTCACACCTTGGATATCCAACAAGATCCTAAAGTGAGTGGGATTTATCCCGTATAAGTGTTATCGGTATTTTATGCTCATTCTTCACAGGGTGTATATAAAATTCAAACCAACAGAAGATGATATGATAAACCATGAATTGCATTATTTTGATGGGTTTTTGTGGGTGAAATTTTACACACTTCACCCACTCTTCCCTTTAGGAAGTGATTTCCTTTATTTAGAAGGATTTCACTAGGTTTTGAAGACAATGATGGACAGGTGAAATATTTCAAAGTAGCAATAGTGATCGCAAGGTAGACCAATGCAACGAGTAGACGACATATTAAATTAAGGCGAGAGACAAGAGTGGATGGACACCCACCATAAACCTTGGGTGGAACTTCCCAAAAGACCCTTCCAAATTATTAGGTGAACATTTCAAAGGGTTAGCATGAGCGGACAAGTTGTACAACCCCTCACTTGGGGAGGAGATACAAGTGCAAATGGGGTGAAACCTTAGAAAAATGCTCACGCTCACTCCCAAATACCCTTGTGGGAAAAAAGAAGATAAAATCACCCACATGAAATGCAAGGCGCATGCCACCGCTCAAAATTCAAATGGAAGACTTATTTGTTGGTTTGAAAGTTTGGGTACCTAACAATGTAAGTGGATGTGATGGATTTTTGGTGCATTGCTCCAAGATTCTTCAATAGTCACACACAACCTAACCAAAGGATAAACAATAGAGGAGAAGGACAAGGTAGTTATGATTTAATGGACTGGGTAGAAACATCAAAAAATATAAAGACCCAAATCCAACCAGTTGTATCAGCAGCCTTCTAGAATATCAGTGCTATCTAAAGAAGTAGTGTACCAGTGCGACGTCTATCAACCATAAGAGTTGTCTTTTTGCCTACCACCATTAGTGTCCAATTCTAAATTCAATGTAATTATACCTATAAATAGTGGAAATTTGGTCATTCCTAAGGGTATCTCTTTAGCCATTACAATTAATGTGTAAGGTTTACCTCTATGTAAATACAAATTTTGCATTGTTTGGTCTCTACTTTCACCTCCCTCTTATTAATTAATTACATGAATGCATTTTTCTGTTTGGTTTTTTAAGTTATCACATGTTATTATGCTATCTATATTCCGTGGGGTTGACTTGAGTGAATCAAGAGTGTGTGTGTTCATAAAAATGGGTTGTGACTTTATTTTTTCTAAAAATAGTCGAATATGAGTGTTTTGATTCTGCATCCTAGATCTCATGCACCTGTTCGATGGTCCTAGAATTTACCTCCCACCCATAATTGATAGGAGTTAGAACAAAGGCATAGTTGGGTGATCTGTTAGGTGCTTTGGATCTATGTTTCATATGTGGTATATCACCTGCATATGTCTTGATGTGGCTATACCCATCCTTGTGAGTTTTGACTATGACTATTTTCCTATTTTGTAGCATAGACAACTAGAACCACCCTAGAAGGGAGCGGCCTCCTCTAAATATCATCCACCCTACCCCAATGGGATAGACATTCTATGCTTGGAATTGATCCACCTCCCTACCTTGGTGTGTAGTGCTAGATTGTATCCAACAATTTTTGGTGAATCTATTGGGGAACTCACTAAGTCCCCATGTTTCAAAATATCAGAGTTCAATTATTCTTTGATTTACCTAGATCTTCTCAAATTTACCTAGCAACTTAGACTGCACGACATATCTAGATCATGAGACCAGTAAACCACCCATGCTAAAGATTCAAATATCTTGGAGGACTCAAGGTACAATGAGCAGCCTTGATCTTGCTAGCGAATATAGCATGCTCATCTGATGACTCCGACCGCAACATCATATTCAAGATATCTAAATTATTTGTGCCTTAATGTCTCAACCATTATTTCCTTAGTGGAATAATCATAGTCCCCTTAATCTCCCTCATCGATATGATATTCTAAAAGCTACCTTCAATACCCTAAAAATATATAGTGGCATTAAGGGAGCTATGAAGGAACACCTTAAAAATGTGGCTTCTCTGGCCACCCTTCACAATATCATGCATGAAGATGCAATGACCAGGCCACTGGTTGCTTCCCTTCAAAGCATATCATGGCTCTGGTACAAAACCCTATAGCATAGAAGCATCTCTATATGGGTAGATCTAACAAGTCATCTCATGGATACATTTAGCAAAATGGAGAACCCCTTCTATTCTCTAAAACAATTCACATTTATCAAGAGGAATTCTATTGAAAGTGTGGCAGAATTCAATGTTCATTTTTAGAAGAGCTAGAAGAGGATTTCATGATAAATCCTATCAACCCCTACCCAGGCGTATTTATTCTATATCCAGGCTATTTTTCCTAATATCAGATTCCTTCTCCACCAATTTGGGAAAACCAGTTTCTTGTAACTCTACAAGGAAGCTATTAGAGTCGAGCAAGTTCTAATGTGGAGGCTCCATCTTATCAGTTCCTCCTAGAATTTGGTATCAAGTCATGAAATGGGAACACACTAGGTGCAGGTGTACCATGATGACCATGTCCATGAGGACAATGAGATAGATCAACCCCAAACTCAATAATATCTAGGTGAGGATGTGGATATCCATGAGTAGGAAAAGTTCCTCAAGATAGAGGAAGAGTCAACCATGGGATTGGTGCAGTTGGCCAATCTCAAAAGGAGACAACATGAAAATTTGATCCCTGATAGCTCACCACCATAAAGGAAAAATACAATGGAAAAAGGCATTGCCACCCTAGGATTCAAAGACCTGAGTGTTCAAATACTCAATAAAAATAAAAATAATTATGATTTTATCATAATTCTGAGCTAGGGTGGACGATGCCAAATGAATCACAAGTGATTCCTCAAATACAATGTGATCTGGTCCGAACACTACACATTTAAAGGATGACTTACATATCACATGTTGGCTTAAGCATACCTGTCACACCACAATTTTATAGCCAATAAATAAAACCTTGCATTATGCAATGCTAGTTCATTGGGAATCACATGTTTTATCACCGACCACTAGTGCAACAAAGTCCTATAAAAAATTACCACTTGGTCAAGTGTCAGAGGGTATCAACAAAGGTTCTTTAGGATTTTTTTAGGAAATGTAACATTCTCCTCCATCTATGTCTTGTTTTTCCAATTATCTATTCTTTTGTTGTTGTGACCCCATAACCTAATGGATACATTAAGAAACTTTCAAGGCCTCTTAAATCATCCCCAAGAGCTATAGGAAGCCTCAAAACTCATAGATGCAAGCACAAGACAAGGTAAGTATGCTACAAGTAGCCCCTATGATAAGATGCATATGAGACCATAAATTTCAAACTACAAATCATGGTTGAAGTAAAATAACTTCCTATTTGATAAAAATTAGTGAAAGAGGATCATTTTTGGGTCATGTAAAAAAGAGGTCCTAGGACAGTAGAGATAAAATACAATGGCAATCTGTCTACTCTTGGAATATCTCAAGTTTTTGGTGGGTTGCATTTAGGGGGATTCAATCCGTAAGCATACCTCGTGAAGAAGGATCTATGCCCCATTGGTCTCACTTTATAGGCTTCAAATTAATTTTCCCTTTGTGTCTTTCTATTCCCATGCCCTTTCCCCCCGTTCACATTCCTCTCCCCTTTGTTTCATGTAAGTCCTTTGATTGGTAACAAAGGGTTTGTTGTCTTTGTTGTTTCTTGTTTCTCTTTCCTCATATGTGTCTTACAACAAGCTTATTTAGTATTTGCTTACTGTTTCCACTACTTTTATTCTTTCTAATCTTGTTTGTAGTAGTCCTATTTGTGTTGGATGCCCTGATCCCATCCTTTTGGTTTTATTTTCCTTGTCCCCCCTTATACCCTTGTCGGTTGCACCCCTATGCCTTTGCTTCTACTATGCTTTTCACTATGTTAAATTCCCTACTTCTAACATATTTTGTGCTAATTGTTCTCCCTATGTCATTTCCTTATTTGTGTCCTCCTTTACTCAATGCCCTTCCTTCCTCTCCTTCATTTCTTTGTTGTGATTATTTCATTTCCTAATCCTTCTAGGTTCTTTTTTTTCCATAGAATGGAAAACCCCTGTGAGTCTCTAGAAGTGTTGGTGAAATTTTACACCCTTCATCCACTCTTCTCTTTAGGAAGGGATTATCTTTATTTGAAAGGATTTTGATAGGTTTTGAAGACATTTATGTATGAGTGGAAGATGTCAAAGTAGCAGTAAGGATTACAGGACGGACTAATGCAAAAGGTCGATGATAAATTAAAGCAAGGCAGGAGACAAGAACAGAAAAACACCCACCCTAAAAATTGGGTGAAACTTCCCAAAATACCTACCCAACTTGTTGGGAGAACATTTCAAAGGGTTAGCATGGGAAAAAAATAGTACAACCTCACCCTTTGGGAGGAGATAAACTCATGTCCATCTTGGGCAAGAGATACAAGTGCAAACGGGGTGGAACATCATAAAAATTCATAAAAATTGTTGGTCTAGTAGTTTGGGTACTTGACAACGTAAGTGGATGTGATGGATTTCTAGTGTGTTGCTCCTAAGGTACTTCAATATCTATCACCCACCAACTAACTAGAGGATTTCTAGTTGACGAGAAGAATGAGATAGCTATGATTTAATGAACTAGGTAGAAAAAATAGAAAATTGAAAGGCCCAGATCCAACTAGTTGTATCAGCAACCTTCTAGAAGATCGATGCTATTCAGAGAAGTAGTGTAGCAGTGTGATGCCTATCAACTATAAAAGTTGTCTTCCCACCTACTGCCATTAGTGTCTGATTTTGAATTCAATGTAAATATACCTATAAATAGGTGGCTCTTTAGCCATTACAATTCATGTGTAAGATTTACCTCTATGTAAATACAAATTTTGCACTATTTGGTCTCTGATTTTGCCTCCCTATTCTTAATTAATTGCATGAATGCATTTTTTTTTTGTTTTTTAAGTTATCTTGTGTTATTTTACTATTTGGATTCTATTGGATTGACTTGAGTGGCTTAGGAGTGTGTGTTCATAGAAATGTATTATGGGTTTATTTATTCTAAAGCCAGTCGAAAAGGAGCACTCTGATTCTACATCTTTGATCCAATGCACCTGTTCAGTGGTCCTACAATTTACCTCATACCCACCATTTATAGAAGCCAGAACAAAGGTATATTTGGGTGATCTGTTAGGTACTGGAACTATGTTTCATATGTAGTATATCGCCTACATATATCTTGATGTGGCTATACCTGTCCTTGTGAGTTCTAGCTACAGTCATTTTCCTTTATTACTTTTCTCTTTCCCTTTTTCTATTTTGAAATGTAGATAGCTGGAACCACCCTATAAGGTACCAACCTTCTCTAAATATTTTCCACCTTGTCCCGATGTGGTGATCATTCTATGCTTAGAATTGATCCACCTCCCCGCCCTGGAATGTAGTATCATATTGGAAGCCAACAGTTTTTGGACTCTACTAGGAAACTCATTGAGTCCACATGTTTCAAGAAATCATAGTTTGGTGACTCTCTAATTTTCCCACATTTTCTTAAATTCACCTAGTGACTCCAACCACATGACATGTCCAAATCATGAGACTAGTTCTTGCCTATGCTGAAGATCCAAACATCTCAGAGGACTCAATGTATGATGAGCAGTCTTGACCTTGCTAGCAGAGATAGCATGATCATCTAGTGACTCTGACCCTGGTATCACAAATCAGACCTCTAAATGATTGGTACCTTAATGGCTCAACAATTGTTTTCTTAGTGGAATGATCCTGGCCCCTCAATCTCCCTGTTCGACATAATATTCTAAAATCTATCTTCGATGCCCTGATAAAATATAGTGGCATCAAGGGATTTGTGAAGTAAAACCTTGAAAATATGGTTTTTTTGCCATCCTTAATAATATTGTGCACAAATATGCAATGTCAAGCTACTAGTTGCTTACCTTCAAGGCAAAGCATGGCTCTGGTATAAAATCCTATAGCCTAGAAGCATCTCTACATGGGTGGATCTAGTACAGCCTCTCATGGATACATTTGGTAAAATGGAAGAACCCTTATAGTCTCTAAAATAATTCATATTTATCAAGAGGAATCCTCTTTTTAAGTGTGGCAGACTTCAATGTTCATTTTGAGAAGAGCTAGAAGAGGATTTCATGATAAATCCTCTCAACCCCTACCTAGGTGTATCTATTCTATATCCAGACTCTTTGTCCTGAGATCAACTTCCTTCTCCACCAATTAGGTAAAACCAGTATCTTGTAACTCTATAAGGAAGCTATCAAAGTTAAGTAAGTTTTGATGTGGAGGCTTCATATTATCAATTCCTCCCAAAAGCTATTATCAGATCATGCAGCGAGCTCACACTAGGCATAGGTGTGCCACGATGACCACATCCATGAGGACAATGAGAAAGATCAACCCTAGACCCAATGGTATCTATGCAATTATGTGGATGCTCATGAGCAGGAGAAGTGCCTCAATATGGAGGAATAGTCGACTGCAATATTAGTGCAGTTGGCCAATCTCAAAAAGAGACAACATGAAAATTTGGTCCCTAATAGTTCACCACTAGAAAGGTAGAATAAGATGGAAAAAAACATTTCCACCCTAGGTATTAAGTGTCTAACTATTTAGATGCTCAAGAAAAACAAAAAGAATTATGATTTTATCATAATTCTGAGCTAGGGTGGACAGTGCCAAATGAATCACAAGTAGTGCCTTAAATACAATGTGATCTGGTCCAACCATTGTAGATTCAAAGGATGAATTACATATCACATCCTTGCTCAAGTGTGCCTATCACACTATTATTTTATGGATAGTAAATTAAACATTGCATTATGCAGAGCTAGTGCATTAGGAATCACAAGTTTTTTCATCGACCATTGGTGTAATAGAGTCTTATAAAAAATTTCCACTTGGTCAAGCATCGGAGATTATCAACAAAGGTTCCTCAAATTTTTTTTAGGAAATGTAACATTCTACTTCATCTCTATATTTTTTCTTAGTTCTCTATTCTTTTATTATATTGACCCCATAACCCAATGGATACATTCAACAATTTTCAAGACCTCTTAACTCATCCCATGGAAATGTAGCAAGCCTCAGAACTCATAGATGCAAGCACAAGGTAAGGTGAATATGATACAAATAGCCCTTGTGATAAGATGCAAATAAGACCATGAAGTTCAAATCAAAAATCATGGTTGAAGCAAAATAGCCTCCTGTTTGATAAAAATTAGTGAAAGAGGTGTTGGAAATTTTGATTCCCTAAGCTAAAAAGTTGTCATTGATGTCAAAAGGACCTATGCAAGTAAGCACTATGATTTTCTCCACAAAGAGCTTCATGATAAGAAAATTTTTTGATCAAAAGGGTGCATGGCATTTGGTTCCAAAAAGAAGCTTCAAGGGAAGATTAGCAAAGGGTTTTTATTTAAAACCATGGATGGCAAATTTGAAATGGGTTTTTCTTAAAACCCAAGTTGGCTTTTTATTTCATCAAAAAATATGCCCGGTGATGAAGATATTTAATTTTAAAGGATTTATTTAAAACCATGGATAGCATATTTGAAATGGGTTTTTCTTAAAACCCAAGTTGGCTTTTTGTTTCATCGAAAAAGGAGTCCCGGTGATAAAGTTATTTAACTTTGAAGTTTAAAGTTTAAATTTTAATATTTTAAAATTTAAATTTCCAAAGTGGAAATTCTCATCGACGTCGTCAAATATGAGGGAGAAGACTATATAAAGGGGCACCTAAGGTTTATTAACACCTATCCTTGCTCGTGCTATTTTTTTTGGCTAGTGTATGCGAATCGAGCTTGTGCAAAAAATGTTTAAAGGTAGAGGCAACGAATAAATCGGGGTGTGGTTGAATCCCAAGACAACGTAGGCAGTGTGGCCTGCTGGCAACTCAAGTAGCGTAAAGGTGTTGGGAGGCATGAGATCGTATGTTCAATTTTTGGTAGAGTCATTTTGGAAATTATGAAGTGGAGCGCCCAAGGTGCATGGTGATTTGGTGCACATGGTCAGTGAGGTAAAGAAAAGGCACAATGTGCCTTTTCCTTTGCGAATGATCGATTAGCTTGTGTGGAAACCTTAGTCACGGCTAAGGCGCTTGCGGTGAGGGCGGGTTGAGCAGTCGAAACCCCTTGAGTAGGTATGAAATTTTTGTTAATTAATTTTTATTGATGCCCTAAAGTTTGGGGTGATAAGGATTAGAAAATATTTCATTTTTTAAAACCTTTGTTGTGTTTAAAATGTTAAATAATTATTTTGTTGGTGAAAGCCATAGATGATTATTTGAGCTTTATGGTATTGATTTGAATTTTTTGAGAGCATTATTTTAGGATAAATAAGGGTTTTGAATTTGAGGATTATAATAGTGACTTATTTATTATTATTTTAGAGGGTTTTTTCTATAGATGGACTTTGGTGGATGTGATTATTGAGTTGGAGTAAAAAGGTGTAAATTGAGCTATACTTTATCTTCTGATTATTATTTGAAGTCCACTAATCCTTGTTGAAATTGGAAAAATAAAGTGTGTTGAGTGTGGTAGATTTTGTGGACAACTTCTTGGCATCAAAAAGGTATGGGTAATATTCTCCATTAATTGTTTGGGTGGTTGATTTATGAAAATATCATTGGAGTGAAAAGGATTGATTGTGGTTTCCTTTTGAGAGTTGTTAGTTGAATGCTTCAAGGATTTATGGTTTGAGATTTATGGTTAAAACATTGTTTTATAAGCATTGTTGTTGAAGCCATTAGTTGTGTGAAAAACCTGAGTTATGGTTTGAGAAGAACATGAGTATCATTGTTATGTGAAGAATTTCTTATAAACATTATTGTTGAAGCCCATTGGTTGTGCAAAGAACTTGAACTTGAGTTAGAGAAGAACATGAGCATCATTGTTATGTGAGATTTGTTGTTGAATATTATTGGAAAAATTTTGAGTTTGTTGATTCATGTTTGGAATAGGGTTTGTGAGAAAGAGTTGATCCTTGTGGTGATTGGTTGAGTAGAGTTGTTTAAGCCTAGTCAAGTGATTGTGTCAAGTTGTTGTTCAAGTTCCATAAAACAAACTATTCTATATTCTAATTTGAGTTGAGTTGAGATTGATTTGAGTTGAGATTAAGATTTGAGTATAGAACATATTGAGTCTCTAACAATTCTCTTTATGCTTCTATGAGATTGATTTGAGATTTTATTGAGATTATTTAAGGTAAGTCTTTGAGAAGGCTTGTGGACTGATTATGAGTAAGCTTTTGTGAAAGCTTGCTATGCATATTTGAGCAAGTCCTAGAGAGGACTTATTGAGCATATTTGGACAAGTTTTGAGTGAGCTTATTGATCATATTTGGATAATTTATGAGTGAGATTTTTGAGTAGATTTTGACGAGTTCTGAGTGAGATTGTTGAGCATATTTGGACAAGTTCTGGGTGAGCTTGTTGAGCAAATTTGAGTAGGTTCAAAGTGATCCTATTGAGAATATTTGAGCAGTTTCTGAGTGACCCTATTGAGCATATTTGAGCGGGTTCTAAGTGGACCTATAGAGAATATTTGAGAAGGTTTTGAGTGAACCTATTAATAGAGCTTTGGAGGTGATAGAGTATAGAGGATAGAGTCTCAGTGGATAGAGATCCAGAAGCCAAAACAATTGAAGATAGATCTGAGTGAGGAGTATTCAAGTGGAGAGAGATCCACAAGTCATTGTAGCAAAGAGACAAAGTCTTCTAGAAGATCACTAGCCATAGTATAAGGGGAAAGAGTTCTCCTATGGAAGAGATCCATGAACTTGATATTTAGGGGATCAGCATCTCCTTTGGATAGAGGTCTATAAATATTGTAATTGGGAAGGATTCCCAAGAGATTGATTGAGAAAATTTTAGCAAAATATTTTCTCCATGGAGTAGCCCGCATTGGGTGAACCACGTAAATTATTGTGTCACTTTTGTGGATGGTGTTTTATATGTCTTTTATTATTGCTATTGATACTGCTATCTATACACTACATAATATTGAATTGAAAAGAAAAGTAAAAAGTGGTCTTATACTATTCACCCCCCCTCTTAGTATAATATTGTGTTCTTCAATTGGTATCAGAGTGGGTTCCTTCAGAAGAGTTTGATATCTTGAAGTAAAAGTGGTCTAAGAACACAATGGATAAGAAGGATCAAAATTATGGGTCATTAAATAATGCAGTACCAGTCTTCTATGGAAGTGACTTCTTGTATTGGTGTATGCTGATGAGATTTTACTTGATGGCACTTGGAAATGAAGTTTGGGATGTAGTGGAACTTGGATATGATTCAACAGTCAATCCTCCTATAGATAAGGAAGGTAATATTCTAATGCATGCAAATTTAAGAGATATGAATGCAATTATAAAAGTATTGGGTAGATCAGAATCTATGAAGGTTATGGATTGTAAAACAACAAAAGATATGTGGGATCTACTACATGACATATATGAGGGTGATAAAGGTGTCAAGAAAGATAAGATCAAAAATCTCAAAGGAGAATTTGAGAACTTAATAATGAGAGATGATGAAAATATTCATTATTATCTCAGTAAGATTGATGAGCTTGTATATGAGATGAGAGGTCTTGGAATGAAGGTTGATGAATTTGATGCTTGTGATAATATCTTGATAACTCTTCCAAAAAGGTATAGTGAAAAGGTTTCTGCTATAGAAACATCAATTGATAGTGATTCCTTTACAAGGAATTATTTGCTTGGCATGCTTACTACTTTTGAGATAAAAACAAAAGATTCTATTCCTCCGAAATAAGTTGCATTCAAAGTGGAAAAAAATAAAAAGGGTAAAAATACATAATCAAGCAGTGATTCATCTAGTGATAAAGAAGCTAACTATGGTAGAAGAGATAAAGGTTCCAAAATATCCATAGATATAAGATCTATTAAGTGCTTCAATTATGGAAATTATGGAAACTATGCAACAAAGTGCAAAGAACCAAAGTACAACAGTGATGAAGGAAAATAGGATCATAGGTGCAGGGAATCATAGATACACAAGTACCAGAATACAGGCAAGGATGGACAAAATAGACAAGGAAAGAAGTTCTTCCAAAGGTAAAATAAAAGCTACTATGCAGATAATGCAAGTAAGTACTCAATTGATAGTGATGCTAGTTTTTCAAAGAATTATAGAGATGAATTCCTATTTATGGATAGAGAGAAAATGAATCCAGATATTCTCAAATGTTTTAGATGTGGTAAATTTGAAAATCTTGAAGATGATTGCACTAGGGATGGCTAGAGTTTTAGTGATGATGGTTTTGAAGATGCACTTGAAAGACCAAATGAGAATCTTCTAATGGATCTAGAAGATGAAGTAAGTGATCCCATAGAATACAATCCAAAAGGAAGTAATGATAAGTACAAAGGCAAACAAAGGATTAATCAATAGATAATGGTTATGATATTAAGGGAGAACTTATCTATGTCATTGACACGGTAAAGAAGGTAAGAAAGCAACACTCTAAGCTTGAAATTCAGTTTCAAGAATGTGATGAAGAAAGGTTATTGCTCATAGAGGATTTAGAGAAGTCAAAGGCTAAAGCAAACAAGTTCAAGGATAAGTTAGAAGTAAATATTTTGGAATGTGATAATTTAGCACAAGAAGTGGCTACTCTAAAATAAGACTTAAAGGACTCCAAGATCAAGATGAATATTTTCACAAATAGTTTTAATAACTTGGATAAGTTCATCTATGGAAAAAAATGAACATCATGTTCAACAGGTCTTGGCTTTGAAAAGGTTCAAAAGAAACAGGAAAAATAATCTACTTCAAGTCTTAATGAAGAAGAAACTTCAATAGAAGATACATCATAAGAAGATAGTTTAAGTGAAAGTGGAACATTAGAGGTTGAGTTGGACAACAAAGAGTTCAACAAAGAGACGAACAATGCACAAAGAAGATACAAATAGAACAAAAATCAGAATAGGAGACCAATGAGGTCTAGGAAAGGAAGCCTTAATGGGAGATGCTTCTCATGTAACAATTTTGGGCACATGGCTTCACAGTGCAGGTCATATGAAAGATAGTAATATGGGAAAGGACAACCTTTTCATGGGTATTGCTACTCATGCAATGAGTATGGTCACAAAGTAATGAATTGTAGGGTTCATGGTAGAAGAGGATATGGCTTCACTAGAAGGTATCCTAAGATATTTGCAAATTCAAGGAATAATAACATTAAGTGTTATAATTGCAATAATTATGGACATACAACAAGATGGTGTGGAGAAAATATTACAAAATCAGGTATGAACAAGAACAGGAACATGGATGAGAACAAGATTAGGAACATGAACAGGAACATGGAAATGAACAAAAATAGGAACAAGAACAGGTACATGAACATGAATAGGAATAGGAACATGAACAGGAATAAAGAATAAAAAAAGAACAAAGACTAAAAAAATAACAAGAACAAAAACATGGATGAAAACAAGAACACAAACAAGAACATAAATAATGGCAGGAAGAGGGATGATATCTTGGAAAGAAATAGTGAGAGGATTCAAAAAACTAACAAAAGAAGAGAGAAAGATAAAAGCATAGATCTATGCTTTCGGTGAGTATAAAAACTTCCACCCTAGAATTAACCACATCATGTGGAGGTGGGGAAGGGGCTAAGCTAAGAGGCTCATTCTTAGCCTCAAGCCCCAAAGGTGACCCTTTGCCATTGATGACAAAGGGGGAGAGATTTGTATATTGGAGAGATTTTTTGATATAGGGAGAGATTTCATATTTGAGAGAGCATTGATCCAGGGGGATAAAATTCCTAGGGGAACAAAAAAGAAGGTCAAATTTTGGTAAATGAATATGGGTTGCCATCAATGACAAAGGGGGAGATTGTTGGACATTTTGAGTCCCTAAGCTCAAAAGTTGTCATTGATGTCAAAAGGACCTATGCAAGTAAGCACTATGATTTTATCCACAAAGAGCTTCATTAGAAGCAAAGTTTTTGATCAAAAGGATGCATGGCATTTTGTTCCAAAAAGGAGCTTCAAGGGAAGCTTAGAAAAGGGTTTTTATTTAAAACCATGGATGGCAGATTTGAAATGGGTTTTTCTTAAAACCCAAGTTGGCTTTTCGTTTCATCAAAAAATGTGCCTCGATGATGAATATTTTTAATTTTAAAGGTTTTATTTAAAACCATGGACAACAAATTTGAAATGGGTTTTTCTTAAAACCCAAGTTGGCTTTTCGTTTCATCAAAAAAGGAGTCCCGGTGACAAAGTTATTTAACTTTGAAGTTTAAAGTTTAAATTTTAATATTTTAAAATTTAAATTTAAATTTAAATTTCCAAAGTGGAAATTCCCGTCGATGTCATCGAATATGAGGGATAAGACTATATAAAGGGGTGCCTAAGGTTTATTAACACCTATCCTTGCTCATGTTATTTTTGTTGGCTAGTGTATGCGAATCGAGCTTGTGCGAAAAATGTTTAAAGGCAGAGGCAGCGAATAAATCGGGTTGTGGTCGAATCCCAAGACATTGTGGGTAGTGTGGCCTGTTGGCAACTCGAGCAGTGTAAAGGCATTGGGAGGAACGAGGTCGTACATTAAAGTTTTGTTAGAGTCATTTTGGCAATTGCAAAGTGGAGCACCCAAGGCTCATGGTGATTTGACGCACATGGATAGTGAAGCAAAGAAAAGGCACGTTGTGCCTTTCCCTTTATGAACGAGAGGCTAGCTTGTGTGGCAACCTTAGTCATGGCTAAAGTGACGGAAGGTTGAGGGGTCGAAACCCCTTGAGGGGTTATGAAATTTTTGTTAATTAATTTTTATTGATGCCCTAAATTTTGGAGTGATAAGGGTTAGAAAATATTTCATTTTGTAAAACCTTTGTTGTGTTTAAAAGGTTAAATAACTATTTTGTTGGTGAAATTCATAGATGATTATCTGGGCTTTATGGTATTTATTTGAATTTGTGAGAGCATTATTTTAGGAGAAATAAGGGTTTTAAATTTGAGGATTATAATAGTGGATTTTTAATTATTATTTTAAAAGTCTTTTCTATAGATGGACTTTGGTGGATGTGATTATTGAGTTGGAGTAAAAAGGTTTAATTTGAGTTATACTTTATCTTGTGATTATTATTTGAAGTCCACTAACCCTTGTTGAGATAGGAAAAAGAAAGCATGTTGAGTGTGGTAGATTTTGTGGACAACTTCTTGGCAAAAAAAAGGTATGGTCAATATTCTCCATTAATTTTTTGGGTGGTTGATTTCTAAAAATATC
The DNA here is from genome assembly GCA_028583015.1 of Wollemia nobilis. NCBI lineage: Eukaryota > Viridiplantae > Streptophyta > Pinopsida > Araucariales > Araucariaceae > Wollemia > Wollemia nobilis. The sequence goes on along the minus strand of JAQPPZ010016858.1, from coordinate 3,833,972 downwards.
ATTGGAGTGAAAATGATTTATTGTGGTTTCCTTTTGAGATTTGTTGGTTGAATGCTTCAAGGATTTCTGGTTTGATAGTTATGGTTAAAACCTTGTTTTATAAGCATTGTTGTTGAAGCCATTAGTTGTGTGAAAAACCTGAGTTAGGGTTTGAGAAGAACATGAGTGTCATTGTTATGTGAAGAATGTTTTATAAGCATTATTGTTGAAGCCCATTGGTTGTGCAAAGAACTTGAACTTGAGTTAGAGAAGAACATGAGTATCATTGTTATGTAATATTTGTTGTTGAACATTGGTGGAAACATTTTGAGTTGGTTGATTCATGTTTGGACCAGGGTTTGTGAGATATATTTGCTCCTTGTGGGTATTGGTTGAGTAGAGTTGTTTAAGCCTAGTCAAGTGATTATGTGAAGTGGTTGTTCAAGTTCCATAAAATAGACTATTCTATATTCTGATTTGATTTGAGTTGAGATTGATTTGAGTTGTGATTGGGATTTGAGTATAGAACATATTGAGTATCTAACAATTATCTTTATGCTTTTATGATATTGATTTGAGATATTATTGATCTGATTTGAGGTAAGTCTTTGAGAAGTCTTGTGGACTGATTATGAGTAAGCTTTTGTGAAAGCTTGCTATGTTGATTTGAGCAAGTCCTAGAGAGGACTTATTGAGCATATTTGGACAAGTTCTGAGTGAGCTTGTTGAGCATATTTGGACAAGTTCTGAGTGAGCTTGTTTAGTATCAAGTTTTGAGTGATCTTGTTGAGCAGATTTGGACAAGTTCTAAGTGAGCTTGTTGAGCAGATTTGAGCAGGTTTTGAGTGAGCCCTTTAAGCAGATTTGAGCATGTTTTGAGTGAACCTATTGAGCATATTTAAGTAGGTTCTAAGTGGACCTATTGAGAATATTTGAAAAGGTTTTGAGTGAGCCTATTAATAGAGCTTTGGAGGTGACAAAGTACAGAGGACAGAGTCTCAATAGATAGAGATCCAATAGCCAGGATAATTGAAGATAGATCTGAGTGAGGAGTCTTCAAGTGGAGAGATATCCACAACTAAGTTTAGCAAAGAGACAAAGTCTTCTAGAATATCACTAGCCAGAGCATAAGGGGAAATATTTCTCTTGTGGAAGAGATCCACAAACTTGAGATTTAGGGGATCAACATCTCCTTTGGAAAGAGGTCCATAAACATTGTAATTGGGAAGGATTCCCAAGATATTGATTGAGAAAGTTTTAGCAAAATATTTTCTTCGTGGAGTAGCCTACGTTGGGTGAACCACGTAAATTGTTGCGTCACTTTTGTAGATGGTGTTTTGTGTATTGCTTTGATTATTTCTATTGATACTATTATTTATACACTACATAATATTGAATTGAAAAGAAAAGTAAAAATTGATCTTATATTGTTCACCCCCCTCTCAGTATAAGCTTGTGTTATTCAAGAGGATCATTGTTGGGTCATGTAAAAAAGAGGGCCTAGGACAACAAAGATAAAATACAATGTCAATATATCCGCTCTTGGAATATCACAAGTCTTCGATGGGTTGCATTTATAGGGATTCAATCTATAAGCATACCTTGTGAAGAAGGGTCTATGCTCCATTGGTCTCACTTGATAGGCTTCAGATTGCTTTTCTCTTTGTCTCCATGTTCTCCCATCCTTTCCTCCCCTTTGACTTCCTCTCCTCTTTGTTACCTATAACTCTTTCAGTTGGTAATAAATTATTTGCTATCTCTATTATTTCATGTTCCCCTTTCCTCTTATGTGTGTATTACAGTAAACTTCTTTAGTATTTTCTTCTTATTTCTTCTTATCTTCTTACTACTCTTATTTGCAGTAGTCATCTCTATATTGGCTACCTCGGTCCTATCCTTATTGTTTTCTTTTCCTTGTTCCCCCCTTCTACCCTCATCACTTGCAACCTTGTGCCTTTGAATCCACTCTACTTTTTGTCATGTTAAATACCTCGCTTCTTTTGATATCTTTTCATGCTCATTATTCCCCCTACTTTATTTCATTCTTCACATCCTCCTTTCCTCACTACCGTTCCTTCCTCTCCTTCATTTATCTATTGTTATTGTTGCATTTCCTAATCCTCCTGGGTTTCTTTTCTTCCACATAATGGAAAATCCCTATGACTTGCTAGAATTATGGGTGAAATTTTACACCCTTCACCCACTCTTCCCTTCAAGAAGTTATTCCATTTATTCATAAGGAGTTTTATAGGTTTTGAAGACATTTATGGATGGTAAAAATATATCAAATTTGTATCAAGGGTCGTAGGGTAGACCAATGTGATGGGAGAATGGTATATTAAAGCAAGGTGGGTGATAAGAGTGGGTGAAAGTCCACCCTAAACCTTGGATGGAACTTTCCAAAAGACATACCCAACTTTGGGTGAACATTTCAAAGGTCTATCATGGGTAGACAAATTTTACAACCTCACCCTTGGGGAGGAGATAAACTCCCACCCATATTGGGTGGGAGATACATTTTCAAACAAGGTGGAACCTCAAAAAAATACCTACCCTCAATTCCTATTACTCCCACAGGAAGAAAGAAGATTAAACAAAGCACCCACCTAACATGCAAAGCTCTTGCCATTGCTCAAAATTCAAATGGAATACTTTTCCATTGGTTTGGTAGTTTGGGTACCTGACAACGTAAGTGGATGTGATGGATTTCTCGTGCATTGCTCCCAAGATGCTTCAATACCTATCACCGATAACCTAACTAGAGGATCACCAGTCAAGGAGAAGGATGAGGTAGTTGTGATTTAATGAACTAGGTAGAAACATTAGAAGATCCAAAAGCCCATATCCAACTAGTTGTATCAATGGCCTTCTAGAATATCGGTGTTATACAAAGAAGCAGTGTACTAGAATGGTGTCTGTCAGCCACAAGATTTATCTTTCAACCTACCACCATTAGTGTTTGATTTTGAATTCAATGTAAATATACCTATAAATAGTGGAATTTTGATCATTCTAAGGGTGGCTCTTTAGCCATTATAATTTATGTGTAAGGTTTATCTCTATGTAAATATAAATTTTACATTGTTTGTTCTTTGATTTTGCCTCCCTATTCATAATTAATTGTATGAGTGTATTTTTTTTGGTTGTTTAAGTTATCTCATGTTATTCTGTTGTTTAGATTCTACAGGGTTGAATTGAGTGACTGTGGAGTGTGCATTCATAGAAATAGGTTATGTATTTATTTTTGCTAAAGCCAGTCAAATAGGAGTGCTCTGATTCTGCATCCTGGATCTCATGCACCTATTTTGTGGTCCTAGAATTCACCTCCTTCCCATAACTGATAAGAGCCATAACAAAGGTGTAGTTGGGTGATCTATTAGGTTTCGGGTTTGTGTTTCATATGTGGTATGTTTCGTGCATATGTCTTTATTTGGATATACCTATCATTGAGTTCTATATATGACCATTTTTCTTTATTCCTTTTTCCTTTCCCTTTTCCTATTTTATGGCATAGATAGTTGGAACCACTCCAGAAGGAATCGACCTTCTCCAAAAATCATACAGTCTATCCTGATGTAGTGGTCATTCTATGCTTGGTGTTGATCCACCTCCTCACCTTGGTGTGCAGTTCTAGATTGGTATCCAATAGTTTTATTTGACTTAACTAAATATTTCCATAAACATAAATGAAATGCATTCACAAGTATGGAAATAAACATGTAATGATATCCTAGAAAATTTGTTTTGAAGTAGGATTCCTTATATCTCTCTAATTAGAAGTTTTAGAAGTATAAAGTTGTTTGCAAACTAATTTTTTTTACTACTCCTTATATCTCTCTATGTTAAGAGTTTGTAACTATTCTTTTGAAGCAATGGAAATGATATAAATGCTTCTATTTACTCAACATCTTCTATATAACCAATATTATGTTATAGAGATATTTTCACCACCTTATTACTCCTGATAATGTCTCTAGAATATGAAATAAAAATTTATATCAAACTTGCAATATAATAAATATTTCTCACCTTCTTAATTCTGAATTGCAAGTTGTTTGTATATAGTTTTCAAGGGTTGATTTCCTTGTTTCTCTTCACCTTGCTTGTCAACATTCTCCTCCTTGTGGATGAACTAATTTTCCTTCCTCTCTTCAATCGAATGTTGGTTTAATATGTGCTCTTCTCTTCACACTTTAACTTGGCTGATATGTACACTGTATGAGGCTTGAACACCCTCTTTAAAACTGATCTATTGTTGGTATGTAGTCATATTTATTTTACTATTTTCTATGTATTCTTAAAATTGCAAGCTTTCACTTCTTCAATACTTCTTTGGCTCTCTTCCTTTTAAATTACATACATTGGATTCCTTCTTAATTGATGCAATATGATAAGGGGGTGCCAAGTGGCACATGTTTTTTCCTCTCATATTTGAAAACATTCATTTTAAACCTTCATGTAGTGCATATGACATTGGTGCTTGTCTTCGGCTCTATTCTTTTGAAACGTTTGTCGTAGTCCCTTTGTTTAACACATGTGATAAGTTTTTCTGTATTTCTAACATCTTTGGTGGTTGAAAAACTATTTTAACTCCTTTTACCATCTTCCTGCATGCTAGATTCTTGTATATGGAGGGTTCTCAATGTGTTTTGTCTTTAACTCTTCTTCATTGGATGTAGAGTATGAGATGTTACACTGAACTGTTGGGTGCTTAATCTTCCTCTTCAACATGGCACTCATCACTTTAGATGCATGGAACAACTCTCACCATGTGGTAGTATATGTCTAACTCTTCCTTCTAATAATGTTTTTGGATGTGTAGACTCAATGAATTATAGCTTGATTCAATGGTAATGGTGCCTCCCTTATGATGACAAAAGACTTACACTTTTGATATCAACTTTTACCCTCATATTTTTTGTTTTGCAGGTCTACTTTTATATTTTGTGTACACAATAACTTTTATTAATATGGTGCTCTATTGGGTGTATTTTAACACCTCGAATACTTGATGTTTGGACCTCTTCAAATAACCCTTACTTTTGCTTTTTTAAGTCTCTATAAAACCTATATTTTTCATATCTTATGGAGTCCTTTGAGTGACTCAAACGTAGACTACAATTGCCCCCCTATTCTTGGAAATGTTATATTTACTTTGCTCGGAATTTTGTCTTTAAAATACTGATATGGCTATATGTATGTATGGTTCAAGCTTACTCCTAAAGACTAGTGTAAACTTCTTCAATACCATCTACTAAATCCATTTGGATATGTGCACTTAAACTTGGAATTCCTTCTTCCATTTAAGCTCTTTTCCTAACTACAAATTTGTCGGTTTCTCTTCTCCGTATTTTGGAGGTATTGTTGTCTTTTTTTGTGGCTATTATTTTCCATAATATTCTGCCATTTAATTCTACAAAAGAGATCTCAAAAATCTACCTTTGATCACTAGTTTGGTTGAGCTATAATATTGCCTTTAACTCTTGATAATATCTTTCTTGCTTGGCTATTATTTTACTTATTAACCCAAGCTACTCAATTTAATATTTTGCATTATATCAGATGCAAATATAGTCTTATTTTATTTATAATTAGTAATAGAATGGTGATACATTTATTTCTCTTTAAATATACCTAACTTCTATTTTCTTCTATGTGCAGGTTTGATCCTTGTAAACTATAACTTTTGCTCTATTTTGAAGATTTGAAATGAAACTATTCTACGCAACTCTTTGATCCTTTGAAAATGGTTCTTGATAAACCTTAATATGAAGCCAAATATGAAATATCAACTAATGAAATTTTGCACCTTATTGTCTCATACCTTTTTCTCTCATAGATGATGAAGATAGTGGTGATCCAAGTCACCTCAATGGTTGCCTTTAGTGGATGATTTTGCAGCTCTCCTATGCTGTCCAAAAATAAGTTTTTGCTCACCTTTTTTTATCTTCAATATTTTATCAACTTGCTTCTCTAAACTCTTATTTATGGCTCCAAAACTTCTTCAAAATGTACTTTTAGAATTTGAATTTTAGCAGTCATTAACGCTGCCCATAATTTTTGAAATTTTTAGCACTAAGCAATATTCACTGTTCTTCTAATTTATTTGATTTTATGCCCTTTTTGCTATCCATGAACTCTATATTTTACAAATCTAAGTGTTGTTAATATGCTGCACTTTTCTTTTTCATCTAAAAAATTTCTATATTGTAAGGCAGTCAATATCGTCACTAAAATGTTGTCCTTGGATCCCAAAAATTTAGTAGGATTCTCCCCAAATCGTAGTTGAGATGTTGCTCAAGAACCTCCTTCAATGATGGCCCCCAAATCTCATAGATTTGGTGGTTCTTATATCTCTTTTATCTTATCAAATTCTATCTTCAAAGTATAACTCCTCCTCAAACAATCTATCAATCTTAATATCTATTCAATACTACCTTTTTGGTTTGACAATCTTCTTGCCAAAATTTATCCTTTGGTCTTGTTGTCGAATGGTGAAAATTGTCCCAATTTCTTATCTTATTATTTGGTAGTAATTTCTCCAATGAGTCCTTCTATGAAATCCTTCAATGAGGCTCACCAAGACTTCTTCTTTTTTCTCCTTGAGACCTCTATAAGGTTCTCAATATTGTAGCCTCAAAAATCTTCAATGAGATCTTCCTTGGCCTCTTCAATCTTCAACTATGGAAATGAGATCTTCTAGGATCTCCCGAATCTACTGTTGCTGAAATATATTCTTCAATAGAGTCTTCAATGGATATATTATTCAATAGGGCCTTCAATGGACCCCTTCTTCAATCAGAAAATTTTAGTCTTCAATTGAGATCACCAATATCGAATATTTTTCTAGGACTATTCTCCTTGAGTCTCTTCGATCTTCAAGGTCTTATTTCTAGGACCTCCTTCCTATATTTAAAATATTAAATGTGACTTTCTTGGTCACTAAATATCTCCTTGATCTTTCAACTAAGAGTCTTCAATCTGGAAATATTCAATGGGACCTTTCTCCTTAGTCCTCAAAATAATCAATCCTTATATTTTTACAATAAAGAATCAATCCCTGCATGAGGAAAGTAACTTCAACTTTCAAGAAACAAAGATGAAGTTCTTCTCTATCTGTTGTAGGAAGCTTCCCACCTTCTGAGAGTTAATTTTCTGCAACAAGAAAAAATTGGATGATAGTAAACCAATGGTTCTCCTGAAAACTTCTTTTGTCTTTTGCATTGAAATATTAGAAATAATAAAAATTCCTATGACTCTGTGAAAAATAAAAAAACTTGTTGGATTGCCAATCTAGTGGATAAAATGTTGAGTTCTAGTCTTTACAAGTGTTAAAACTATTGTGGAAAAACTCTACCTAAATCTATCATGTGGCTTTCTCTATTTTTTATTCTTCTACCTAGAGATACTTCTATCAAAAACTATTGTGATGGTATTTGCAACAACAGTGCACTATGGCTGGTCCGGTTTATAAATACTTAATAATAGTACTTATGGATTTCCTTTGATCCACCATATATCTGATACCATCGTCAGCTTTTAGAGCAATAAACATAAAGTAAATACATTCACAAGTATGGAAATAAACATGCAATGATATAACTATGATAATAGAAAAAAACCATGCATGAAAATATCATAGAAAACTTAAAACAATTCTCTAGAAATGGTCATATAGAAAGCTCACGAAAATTACAATGCTCCTCTCATGGAGTTTGCAACTCCTCCATGATAGCAAAATGGAGCTACATTGTGACTACTATTACTCTCACCTTTGCACTACTCCACTACTCTCATAATAACTCACAATGAGACCTTTATATAGAAATATAGATTACTTACATCTCACTCAACCCTAAGACTCATGTACATGTGGACTACATGCACATTTACATCATTGCACATTCTAACACTTGTGCATTTATTATTTTACATTAATAAAGTAATAACTCCTAAACTAATCCTAAACTAAATAATTAGTCATGAGGGTACATTAGGAAATAACCAAATTATGTAATAGCCATATTTTCCAACATTTCCCTTGTTCCCCCTTTGGTTTTTCCACTTATGGATGAAATGTAAGGACAAGATATGACCAAACCAATTTAAGTCTCCAAATAGATCTAAGCCCTACCCGCAAACAAGTTGATCCATGGTATCTGAAAACATTACCAATATAATGCATAAACCCAATAAATAATGGAAGTCTAAGAGCACTAAAAAAAATTCAAATAATATCTACCAAAAGGTAAACATTACAATGACACAAGTATTTTCATGCTCTAATACCCTTTTCATTTTTTGAACCTAGGTGAATTTCTAATGTTACACAAACTTGAAAAATTGTAAGTTTAAGATAAATTCAGGTCACCCTTGATACAATATGATTGGGATAATATTACCACAAGCATTAAAGGGTGAGAGCATAATATTGTGTTACACATTGTCTTTTGTGTCACAAAAACCTATATATCTCAATTGGACTAATTTTTAAAGGTACTTTTGATTGGAATTTGAAAATTTGTTAACTAATGAATTGAAACATTTTGAATATAGCTATGATTATATTTTTTCACATAAAGTTATTTTCACTATCAAAACATATTTTTGTGTTGCGATATGTGGTGGTTAAGCTTCTCTTCAGTCCATGATAAACTTTTGTACTTGTATTGATTATATTTTCTCTCTTGGTCTATATAAACCTTGAAAATGGTACTTTTATAATTTTTTATAATATTTTATTCCTAAAGGATAGTCTCACAACATTGACCTAAAGGGAACTTGTATTTGGATAAAAATACCCCTTCATATCAATCATTTTTCTTATTGGTTGGAGTGTAATTTAATTTCATTTGAGGAGATTATTTGTTGTTCAAGACCACCCCCAATATTTCATATGTTCTTTGTTTTCATTCTATGTATTTCTTTCTTAATAGTATTGGATTATTTTTTATTCCATGTATTTTTGGAAACTAATATTAAATCAAACATGGTATCATGGTGGGTGCAAATATCCATTACTAAATTTATTTTACCAATAGGTATTTTCTCCAACTTCTCTCAAGGGAAGTTTTTATTGGAGCAAGCGAAGAAGAATTTATTTTGAAGGTTGATGATGTAATTAGAAGATGGATTTATGGATAAACCTTTGGTGCGATTAGATAATGAGCATCTCACTAGGATTAGCATATTTGCTCTAGGAGAAACATTCGTCTATAACTTTATTTTTTCTCTCATTAGTACTCAATCTTATTTTTTAATAATTTCTAACTATAAGATGCCCTAGTTTCAATATTGAGATTTTTAAGGTCTTTTGAAAATCTCATTTGTCTTTTATGGATGTTTTCAAAAAATCCATTTCCTTTTCTCTTCTAGAATTTCTTGTTCAATAGAAATATATATGAAAAGGTATATTGTTTGGCCAAAGTGAAAGAAGAAGTCATGGGGTACCAAATTAACACTTTTCCAAATAGTTAATATTTCTAGATTCTTTGCAAAATTTATGGGGTCCCAATTTAGTAGTTTCCCTTATTTTTCATTTAATTTCTCCACATTTGTGTCCAAAAAAAATTCTCTCCAAATTTTGAATTTTTGAATTTACAAAAATAATATCCCTAGAAAGATGACAAAATTTTGGCATAGGGTACTTTGGGTAGATTTTCTACACCCATTGTTTCGCTTAAAATATGGAAGGAGGGAAGAAAGAATGGGGTTATTCTAAAAAAATTATCGCTGAGAGAAAGGTCAAATGGAAATATGGGTTGCATCTATGATTTTCGTTACCCCAAACCTCATCAAGAAAAGAACAAGTTAAAAATACCCGCAATGGAATAATGGGATGTAATTCTCATCATTAGACCACCCAAAATTTTATTTGAAGAAAAGGAGTTGGACAGATGATTGGGAGGGCAAAAAAATGAAAAGGAATCCCAAGTTGTTGCCTAGGCAATTGAATCATAAAGATGGTAATTTGGGATATGGATTCAGGAAAAATGGTTTTTTTTCCTCGTATAAGGATCGTTCGACCACAGTGAAGGCAAAAATTATAGGAAGAGCAAGATGTGAAAGGGCTCCCATTTTCCTATCACAAAAGAGTATAACCAAAGCTCAAGAAGGGAGGCTAACCCGGGTGTGTGCCCAGTCTAAAGCTCCATCATGATCAACAATAAATGCATGAGTACCTGGCTATGAGGAAGGCCATTCAAATTCAAAGCTCCTCCTCCCACCAAAATAACTTGAATGCAAAATCCAAGAATGCAGCAGATGGGTGAATTTATGATTGACCAAAGCAAGTACGTAAGGTGGTAGCTAGGGAATTGATGTAAAGTGAATACTTTAGATCATCCAAAAATATTTATAAGTAGTGGTGGCATCAAATTTAGTGATTAGTAGAGAAGGTCCAGGCTAAGTGTGTCAGTAATTTCCATCTGAATGTAGTAAAAATGTTTTATCTGTTTCAGAGCAATCATGAAATAAATCGCTCGAGCAAGTTGAATACTAACATCCCAATCCACCATTAATATAAAATTAATTAGGCTTTCAAAAATCCCATCATTGAAAGGGTGCTATACATACATTTTTGTAATACATATTTTAAGTGTTAAGTCTCCAGTAATTACAACCTCCATGTACAGCTTGATACACATAGTAATACAAGTGGATTATTGTCTAGCCTTCAATTGTTTTCATATATGTATGATTTTGCTTTGCTAATTATGTATGTTATGGTTAAGTGAATGAACTGACTTTAATTTTGCTATTTGGATTTCATGCTACTAGTTCCTTAATTTTAGAATTATTGGTAGAGTAAGTGGTGTAATTGATTACTAAAAATAATGGTTGGTCTATTAGGTAGTTTATGAATGGTGTTCATGTTTCAGGCTTGTTAGGCATGTGTCTTGATGTGATTGTATCTGCACCACTTTGTGTCTTAGTTCTATGTTTTTCCTTAGCTTCTCCTATTTTCCTTTTTTTGAATATTTAGTTAGGACCTACAAGGACTTGGCCTTCTCCAAAGATTGACCCTGGGATAGCTACTCTTGGGACCATTCAAATTTGTTCGAGGTTTGTGGGTGCAGAATCCTTACCATTAGACAAAATTCTAACCAATAGTTTTTGGCATGCTCGATGGGGCTCCTTCCCACAAATTTGGATAATTATAAGGGACAAGTCATACTCTATCCTCCCTATATTCCCTTATTATCTAGTGGATCTATTAAAATATATATTCAGAAAGCCACATCAACCTTGTAGTTTTCATGATTACAAGACAAAAGGCTAGTAAATCAAAAGAACCAATTGATTTATAGAAATTATCCTCCATAAAGAAATTACTTGAGCTCATTATTGAGGTCTCTTTTTCTACTAAATAATTAGAGCCAAATCAATTTGATACTCAATTGGTACCCATACCTCAAATACCCACTTCGCATTATCAATGGTACAAAATCAAAACCTAGGAGTTCCTAACTAGAATCATACATGACCTCTTAACCTAGATGATCAACATGTTATCCCATAGGAAGCCTTAAAATCCCTTTAGACCTATGATGATATGGTAAAAATAACATATGAACATGTTCAATTTGTAGCATTGATGGTTGTTGTGCATAATATTCAATAAGAAGACGTGAATCAAGTTAGTGGTCATTTATTTAAAAGAAAATTTGCTTTATTGGTATAGAACTCTACCTAGTGGAAGTATAAATTCTTGGAATGCTCTGGCTTCCAAATTTATAAAATAATTTAATGAGCAAATAGACCCCTTTTCTCTGCTTACCTAGATCATAGTGATACAGAGACATCCTTAGGAAGATATTATGGATTTCAATATCAGGTTTAGTCATACCTAGTAGAGAGTCCCTGATGGCCTTAGACCAACCCACAAGCATGTTGTATATTATTTTCTAAGAGCATTCATTTATATTTGGAACTAATGATAAGACAAAAAAATGTCCTTGCTTCTTCCTAGATCTTTCAAGAAGCTATAAAAGCAAAAAAAATATTTATTTTTATATGCAGATTGCCTCTCAAGCTCGTGATGCCTATTTTTCTAGAGTTTCCTAATGGTCAACCACACTCCTACTTATGCAACATTATCACCTCCCATGGTTTTCTCTCAATGGCCCAACACATCTATAGTACTAGTACTACCTACATCTCCTGTAACACCTAATATTCCTGCTCCACCTACAATACTCGTGTTACCTACTCCAAACTCACAAGCGACCACCTTGCATGAGCTGCAGGACTATAAAAAATCTATCCAACAAGATCACTATGATGAAAAGGAGGGAGGCTGAAAGGAACTTCCAACCAATAATATTCCCATACGTCACAAGAGATCAATCCATTTTTTCTAATAAGACATTGGATAAAACTAATGCAATTCTCTCTAACGATGGAGGTGAACCTTCATATTCTTTGTCTGATTCATACTATTGGTGTTCTACCTATCATGATCCTCATGGGGAAAATAATTGTAGATGCATCAACATTACATACAAAGAATGGTCATTGAGAGAGAAAAAAGAATTTAAAATGTATAAATCAATATGATTGGAACCAATGAACACTATTTTATCATGCCATCAATAGAACAAGTCAAAATTTTGACCACATTCGAGAAAAATTGCTTAAAATAAATCCTAAGGAACTCAACCTCAAGAAAGTGGTCATTGATGGCCTAGTAGAAAAGAAATATGAATATGATGCTCCTCAAGAGATTTCCCTAAAAAAAAACCCATAGCAAGAAAAGGAAGATCCCAAGCCTAGTGCATTGTAGTCAAAAGTAATAGAGATTCAAACTGAGGCTAGAGATAAGCTTAAATATTTATTCTTGATGAAGCGTCAATGGATTGAAGCCACTCATGAGTATAGAAGTAAGTTTGAGCCCCCTTAAAAAGAGAAAGATAGGAAATCCAAAATTCCCACCTTCAATATCATAGAAGAATTAAAGAAAACCCCCTCAAAGGCTAGTATGTATGATGCTTTACTCATCCTTGGATAAGTTGACCTACTTAAAGCTTCCCTTAAAATGATCAAAAGCCAAATAAAAATCTAGCTATAACAAAATCCGGTTCAAAATAGTTCTTTTATGGGAGATAGAAAAAATAGACCATTACCATTTTACCTTTTTTTGGAAATAGAAGGATGGGTTGTACACAACTGCATGATAGATTCAGGAGCAGCTACCACAGTCATGCCTAAGGTAGTGTGTGATGTCATCAGAATGGAATATACTAGAAGTTATCTTGGGGTGTTGCAATTGGATGGTACCCTGGTAAAAATTGTAGGGTTGATCAAGGATGTACCTATCGTTATCCATAGATTACCTTAGGTTACTATCATACAAGAAATTGTGGTAGTTGACTTGGAGCCATACTTTAGAATGTTCTCTTATAGGGAATTTACTGCCAAGTTGGGGGGATACCTTTTTCTTGACTAGTATCATATGGAAATTTTGTGGAAAGGAAGAAGGGTAAAAATACAGTTAGAAAAACCGTCTCCCTTTCATATAGAAATAATAGAGGAGGTGGGCCAGAAAGCAGCCGCTATAAATATCATCATTGAGGAAGGAGGTGACATAGAAGAAAATTTGGAAGGACTGCAAATAGAAGATCAATTTTCCATGAAAAATATCAATGCAATAATGAAAATAAGGGTTGGTACTTACACCATTGAAAGACCAAAAGTGATAATATTGGAAGCATAGACATGGTCTCAATATCCATCTCATCAATTATGGAAGTTATATTTTGATGGACAAAAATGGTGCACGAGCTGAAATAGTCTTGATTTCCACTAAAGGAATCCAAAATTTTTCTCATACTAATTAACATGGAGTTAATAATGCAGCATAATATGAAGCCCTCTATTTAGGACTAAAATAGGAAAAAAAGTTGGGTATCAAGAAGCTCCAAATATATGAATATTTTGAATTAGTGATCAATCAGATCACTCAAAAATGTGTTAGCAAGCAACACTACTTAAAATCCTACAAAAATAGGGTATGGGACCTGTTAGATTCATTCAAAGCATTGAACATTAAGTCAATCCCCAGGGACCAGAACAAACATGTCAACATATTGGCCTCTATAGGAGTAAACTTTTGCCCAGTATTAAATACCATTCACAAAGAAAAATCATTCAGGTTGGTTTATAGGTCATCCATCCTTGATAAGGACATTTTCTAGCAAGTATTTGAAAATGACGAACATATAGTGGACTTTCTAACTCATGAAATGAATTGTTCATCTAAGGGTTCCTCTGAAGCTGAAGAGGAAGGATTCATTCAAATAAAAAATAACCATATTCCAAAAGGGCTGATCACATTGGAGAGCCTCTTTAACAATAGTGACCGACCAAAAGGTCTTAAGATGAAAGTTGAATCTAAAGGATATAAGGAAGTTCAAATATCAAAAGGAAAGAGGATAAATATAGGAGCAGATTGCTCAGAAGAGGAAGTTCACCAGATTCAAGAATTGTGTAAAACATATGATGGTATTATTGCATGGGCATACAATGACCTCAAGCTATATAGTAAATATATAATCCAACACACTATTGAATTGGAACCTTGTGCAAAGCCTTTTCAGTAGAATTAAAGACTCATCAACCAAAAAATAAAGGCTTTGATGAAACAAGAATTACTGAATTTATTGAATGCCAATATAATTGAAACGAGCAAAAAGACGCTATAACACTCATTCAATATCATATAATCTACTACATTTTATATTGAAATCACAAAAGGGTTACAAAACTCGATATCCTTTTACAAATCTGCCCTGAAGGCAACAATGGGGTCTTCCCTAAGGAAGCCCTTTTGGAATTGGTACAAAAGTAGCAAGATTCGTCCTTTTGTGTTCCTTAGTGTAGGTGGGCTTTTCTTGAGGTGTCCCCTACAAGGTGGCAACAGTGAGGTGTCCCCTGAGGTATCATGGTTCATAAATGAGGTTGAATGAGAGAATCCCTCACCCATCCTCAAATAATGATGACTTGCTAAAAATATCCATTAGGCATTAATGAACACCTTTTTGGAAATATTTTGATTAAAAATTACCTTTTATGTGCAAAAGTTTCCATCTTTCATTTATGACCTAGGGGAGTGTGAGGTGGAGAAATATCTGGGTGAGATGTGGCAAGGCTAGGATAGGCTAGAATAGGTGAGGTGGAATACTAGTCTAGTCAAAGTAGACTAGGTGAGGTGGAAGGCTCAAATCAAATCAGGATTAGATTTAATTAAGCATGTGATTAGCCATAAAGCATGTTTTGACCAAAAATGTTAACTTTTGAGAATAAAGTTATTTTTTACCATGGTGGAGAATTCAACCTTGGTTGAGTTGGGAATGAGGTCGCATGAGGACCTAGGGTTAAGTGTAGGGAGGGGCTTAGTTAACCCAAAGGGGCTAAGGATGATGAATAGTGATTTTGATAGATGAATAGTGTTTTTAGTCAATTTATGCAATTTTTGAGGGTTTTGCAAATTGATTGACCATGGAAATAGGGAGAGGGACAATATGCGATTTTTGGGTGTCTACATTTTGACCTTTTTTGTACTGTATTGTGTGAAACATGGTTTAGTACTAAAACTGATGATAGGAATTTATGGAATGATTTGGAATGCAAAGAATTTGTGATTGATAATTTATTGATGATTGCAAGAGAGACACATTGAAAAAAATGGTTTGTGATTGGATACAACACTTTGCAGTGTTGTAATGATTGCTTTTGGGGGAAGGTGTTAGATTGACTTGCATTATGATCAATGTAATATGTTCCAATTGTGGAAGAAACAAATGCATTTGTTAATTTTTGCTTTTGATTTATTGATGAGATTGTTTGACAATATTTCACAAATCGTTGGAGCCATGGGGTAGAACTTTCAAGAGTTTCATTCGTAAGTGGTCTTATGACTGCCACTATGAAGATTGAAATCCAAGAGATGTCTACAGTCAGAGGCATTTTGAGATTTATCAAACATTGCTTTGTTTTGGGTTGGAATTTTGGTCTTAAGATAATTATTAGCAAAAAATTTCTTAGGCAAGTGTTGAATCCGTGATTGAATTTTTGGTTGTTTGACCATGTGCAAAGTAGATTTTTTATTGGTTTTTGATGACTACCCCCTCAAGTGATGAATTTGTGATAGAGGATATGAGAATCGACGATGAAATGGTTGATGATGATGAGGAAGAAAAATGGAAAATTTTTCATGAAGATTAGAAAAAATAATGATTTGGAAGAAATTGTGACGAAATGGAATGCATATGATGCAATTTGTACGTGGTAGAATAGGTTCGCACAAAGTCGTGTGAACCAGGGTGGTTTGCATAGGGTTGTGTGAACCTGTCAGTTCACACATGTGGGGTGCAAACCTACGTAAATGGAGGTTTTTAAGCTAAAAAATATCGTTTTGATGTCATTTTTATACAAAGTATGGAGGATTGGTTAGAGAGGAGAAAATAGATTGGAGTGTTGTCAGAGTGCAAATCAGACGAGACAGATGGCAAGTGCATCAACATGTATGATCACGGGGGTGAAAACACCAAAGGTAAGCATCGTATTCTCTCTTGATTGACATGTGCTTACCTAGGATTTGGTAAATGTGTATTTGTGCTTTTAATGTCATAAATTTAATGCACATGCATGATATGGGTGAAATGCGTGCACTATGTATAAAAATGGGCAAATGGGTATACCGATGTGTTTTTCATTTTTGTGCGTAATGATTGTGGTCATGGGAAAGTGTGTGTGATGTGATGTGTGGGATGGAGTATGAAAATTGCATGCAAGTGAAATATGACAAGTGGGGGCATCTAATGGGAAAAATGGGTGTCCAGATCTATCTTTGTTTGACTATTTTGACCTCATTTTAACCACCTTGGTTTGCATGCATGGGGAGGGTTTTGCATCATTTTTTACATTTTTTGGCACATTTTTGTTATTTTTGGAAGGTGTGCATGGTATGGATGGAATAGGGATGTGATTGCATACCCACATGTGCAAAAATCATCATTTTATAGAGGTTTGCACGGGGTCGTGCAAACCACTTATTTTTGGGTTTTTGTTTTTTTTTATCATGATATGTACATGTAAAAATAAAATGGATGGATTTTATGTACATGATTTCTTATTTGTGACATGTGTTTTTGGCAGGTGAAGAAGATATATGCACGCCATCGATTGCACAAATGAAGAAAGGAGTTGGAGGATGCATGGCAGCAAAAGGATGGTGAGTGGTTATGGGAGGTTGTCTTGTATGGTGTATGGGTTATGCACGAGGTTCATGTGAACCACATGTGCATATCAACATTGTGTGAAAGGTGGGATCCAGATAGGAAAACCTTTCATTAATCGATGGGAGAGATGACTATGACTTTGGAGGACATCTATCAAATTTATCGGCTACCAATAGAGGGTATTACAGTGATGACCATAGACAAGGACCTGAGAGATGGAATTTTGGAGAGGGTGTTTGGACTTCAATGGCAGCATGTGGAGGTGAAGAAGGGGGTGGATTATATGAGGTGTTAAAAGAAGAAGCTATTGTCAAATCACCATGCGATTGTAATGTTTTTGATAGCCAGTCATGCACTACCAAACACAGGGTGAGATTCCCCTAGAACATGATGGGGATTCTATGTGATATGGTGGAGAGAAGCATTGTGTATGTATGGGCACCAGCATTGCTGGATCAGGCATATAGGGAGCTCCATGGAGTTGTGAGGACATATAGGATGAGCATTAGTGTGAGCCCACTACTTTAGATTTGGGTATGGGAGAATATCTTGATTTTATGGTTGGTAGACTTGTCGTATGATGCACACACCTTATATGGGAGGGGTGTGTCATATGCCATGTGGTTGAGGATGGATGTGGAGGGCCAAAGGAGTAGGGTGAGAGAGGGATACATGATGTGTCATCAAGAATAGTTGGGCGACCTGAGGGCAGGATCATTGAGGTGGAGGCCATGGAGAGGGGCACCCAACTAGATAGAGGATGTGGAGTAGTTAATCAGAGTGAGATGAGGATGCTGGTTTATGGGGAAGTATGGTTCACAAATTGAGTATTTCCCATTGTCATGGGTAAAATGATAGTTTGGATTGCGATAGGGTAGACCATAGTTTCTAGTGGTAATTTATAGAGTGGAGGGTGATACATGGCCTGATCTAGTGGCGTCTCCACTAGATCTAACACCTAATGAGCCCATGGTGATATCAGATGTGGACAAAAGTAGGATGATGCTTTATTTTTATGTGTGGTGGGCAAGGTAGGTATGGGAGCTAGTGCTCAAGATAGTTGATGGATGGGCAGAGGTAGCATGTGTGTTGCTTGATAGGGGTCTACCAGGTAGGATGAGGGTAGCATCATTGGGCCATGGGAGAGTACTATAGGAGGAGAGGTCACTCGAGCTGGAGAAGGAGGATGAGATTGAGCTAGATAGGCTAATTCAGCATGTGATGCCACACAATAATGAGCATGATCATTTGGTGAGTGGTCAAGGTATAGGTCCATTAATGGAGGGAGGTGGATATATTAGGGAGGGTGCATCTATGATGGAGGTGGCTCCCATGATGGATGTTGCGGATGAATCATCAGTGATGGGGGAGGAGGGGTTTGATGTAGATCTAGGTGGTGATTTGGGCATGTAGGATGAGGTACACTAGCTATAGGAGGAGGTCAAGAGGCTTAGGGATAATATTATTGACATGAAGATAGATTGGGTGAGTGATTTCTCACTCTTGGAGGAGGCACAAGAGCTAGAGGTTGACTTGTGGGCCACCCTAGAGGATAGAGATGAGGCTAGGATGAGAGCACAGTGAGTAGTGGAGGAGCGAGATGCACTCAATGTGGAGCTAAATAGGATGAGGGGTGAGCAAGATGCTACCCGAGGGGAGGTGGACACCTTGAGGGGCAAGTGGGATGTTACTTGATGGACACATTTAGGGTTGAGCAAAATGCTACCCAAGGAGAGGTTGTGATTTTGATGAGAGAGAAGGATGCGGCTCATGGGGAGCGAAACGAGATGATTAAGTCTATAGAGCAGCTCCAGGGACTATTATATGTGGCCAAAGCTAAGATTGAGGTCATGAGGGCAGGTCATATGGTGAGGATGGTGAAGCTCGAGCAAACCGTATGGGAAACACAACTCACTAAGGAGTGGGTTGATCAAGAGATTGCTATTTTGGGGATATAATGCCATGGCTAGAGGCAACATGGAAGGAGGTGGTGCAGTTGCAAGAGGATAATGAGATTTTTATGGCAACCAACATGAAGGAGGCTACCAAGAAGATGAGTTGTGAGGGTAAGCTTATGGTAAGGGGGATAGCTATCTCGACATACTTTAGATATCTCTTCTTGTTGCACCCTTAGTCATAGAGGAGCCAATAGAGCACACCATTATTTAGCAGGATGGGTCAGCAGGTGGTGGCACCTATGATGTCGTATGCATCAGTGAGGATGGCACCACCAACACAGGTGGAGGTACCATGGGTGGTAGGAACTAGAGAGACAAATGCATCGCAGGTAGAATTTGGATGAGCATAGGCATCATAGGTAGCAATTGTATGGGTTCCAACGGATGAGGGGAGTGGTGAGACTTCTACAGGACAACAGTCATGATGGGGCTATGGGGGCATAGTGGTTGGTGATTTTTTATTTTTGTAGGTGCTCGGGATGAGCATAATATTTTTATGGTGATGTACTTGTGAGGGTACACTCCTTATTGTAGTCGTATGAAAATTTTTATGGTGGTGTATGTACATGTATAGGTGATGTTATGCTCGTAAGGGCACACACATATTATTGTAGCCTGATGGTATTATTTTTTATATATATACAAATATACATATGATAATATGGGTCACTTGTGTCTACTTGCATTTATGCGTGTGTTTGTTTCTACTTATAGGGATACATGATTAGTGTAGATGTGGTGGTAGATAATTACATGTGAATGGAATGGTTATATGCTTAAATAAATATGAAATGACATTATGACATGATAGAAAAATGGTTATGCATAGGATTATAATGCAAAATATGTAAACGAGTTTCTTAGGGACAATATTTGCATTTTTGCGATAATAATATGATGTAATCCATTCCATTTTTCTAAGGAAGTTAGATATGAAGGTTGTAGTGAGGATATTCAAACACTATAGTTTGTAAGTAATCAAACACATTGACTAACTGAGCAAACTTCTTGAACAGGTTCTAGAATATATTGGTAAACAAGACCTCAATCCTAGATTTGTGTGTGGAAAGTGATGTTCATTTTACCATTCTAAAAAGGACAGTTTGTAACTGCATGGTAACTTAGCCTGTAAGCTAGCTCATCGGTAAATACCTAAGGAAAGTAGGGATTCAATATTTTTGGGTGGTACTCTTGAGGCATTGGCTTTTATTTTTTGAATATGTATTATGGTTCTCTTGTTTGTTTCTCTCTTTTATCATTCTCTTTTTTTTTGTTTTTGTGGGCATAGGCTTTCGTTTTCTACCATTTTTCTCTTTCTTTTGTAACTTGTCATTTTGTCAATCCTCAAGTTCAATAGAAATCATGTGAATGATATAATGAACTGAGTGATTTTTACTAAGCATTAGTCAACATGCAATGTAGCCAGTTCTATTTCCAAAATGTAATTAGTGTGTAGGACGTGCTAGTAAATCCAGGAGTGAGAGTAAGGTAACCAAAGGAAGTCTAGAAATGTTTTTGAAATGTGCCAAATTTGGATGGTGGTTGATTATATAATTATTTATGGGTGAAGCACTCAAAACATTTCAATAATCCTATCTCGTAAAAATGGGTTTGGGCATCACACTGGTATGCTAGCATGTGCATTTTTAATTCCCCAAGCATGATATTTACAATGATTATGTACAAATGCATGTATGGATGCAAAAAGAAAAAAATTATGTGTAAGGTTTCCCTAGTGTTATAGACAATGGAATGGGGTGACGACGTGTGTGATAGAGTTATGGGTGAAAGAAGTGAAGAAAAAAATTAAAAAAAATGAATGGAAAAGAAAAGAAGAAGAAGGAGAAGAGAAGAAAAGAAACTTATCAAAGGTATGTAGCTGCTTAAAGCATGACCATACACCATTCATTATAGAAGAGGGGTAGAAGAAGAAGAAAGAAGAAAAGAGTGAAGTAGAGAAAATATATTTGACTATGTGCCATAGAATGCCAAAAATAATGATGTTGTTGTTCTTGTGTTTTTTAGTATTGATTGATTTTTGTTTTTGTTTTTGTTTTTATTTATTTTTTTGAATTTTATTTTGAATTATAAACATATGTACAAGTGGTTGTGAGCTACAATACCTAAAATTAGGCATAAAATTCTCGTAGATGAATAATTTTAATGGCTTCAATTTTAGCAATACCTTCCAATGTGGCTAGGTGATATGCCCCAGATCCAAACTTTTGAGTAACCATGTAAGGGCCTAGCCAATTGGGCAAAAATTTATCATGGAGATGGTGCGGTTGGATAGTAATTTTCTTGTTTTCTTTGAGGATTAAATCTCCAAATTGAGATTCTCCTTGGTGTACCTTAGAATTGTAGGCACGTCATATATGATCTTGATAAACACATGTATGTTCGATAGCATGAATGTGGTGTTCATCCAATAGGGTCAATTGATATAGCCTAAATTTACGAGCGGTATCATCATCAATGAATTCTTGCATGGAAACCTATAGTGATGGTATTTTAATCTCCAAGGACATAATGGCTTTAGCACCATATACAAGTTAAAATGAGGTTGCCCAGTTGGAGTGTATATTCTTGTGTGGTAGGCCCATAATTCTAATGACATTTGATTTTTCCAATCACGGTGTGATTCTACAATAGTTTTATGAAGAATGGCATAAATGGTTTTTTTTTAGCTTCTACTTGGCCATTACCCTATGGGTAGTATGGAGTAGAGAAACTATGTTGGATGTTGAATTTCTCACATAATGTGTGAACATTATTATTCTTGAATGGTGTGTCATTATCAGTTATGATATTAGATGGGATGCCAAAATGACAAATGATGTGTTTAGTGATAAAATTAATAATTTTGGGACTGATCATTTGTACTAATGGGATGGCCTCAACCCATTTTGTAAAGTATTCAGTTGCAATTATGATGAACTTATGATTGGCATATGAGGTAGGTGTGATTTTGCTGATGAGATTCAAACCCCTTTGTGATAAGGTCCATATTGATTGAACAGTTTGTAGAGCCTCAGAATGCAAATGTGTAAGATTGGCATGATGTTGGTATTTAACACACTTTTTGACATAATCACAACAATCATGCTCCATTGTGGGCCAGTAATAGCCCATTCGTAGAATGCATTTGGTAATGGCCATACCATTGAAGTGGCCACCACAAGTACCATCATGAGCTTCTTGGGTGATGCATTGGGCTTCAAAGAGCTCAAGACAACGCAATAAAATGCCATCATAACTTCACTTATAAAGGATATCACCTATAAATGTATAGCAAATGGCACATAGTTTAAATCTCATTTGTGAGTATGATTTAGGTAAGATGGTAAAATACTGAGCTTAATGTAATCCTTGACTTGGGAAAACCATGGCTCATGTGGTTCAACTTCAATGATATTGATGCCATCATCATGAGAAGGTGGATTTTTGGAAATTGTGGAATGGAAAAGGGTGTGAATGGGCACATGAGTTGTGTTGAAAAGTGGGTTTTATGGAATGAGTGAACCTAGTGAAGCCATGGTATTAGCAAAATGGTTCATAGATCATGGAGTTTCAGTGATGTCATACCACTTGAACTGGGCCAACAAGTTTTTGACCACCTATTTGTATTATTGTAATACTAGGCAACAATATTACCACTCTCTCTTGATTTGATTTACAATGAGGAGGGAGTCACCGTATATGTCCAGGAATCGAATGTGCATTGAAATTACTTGCTTTAGGCCTAGGATAATATCTTCATACTCAGCATTATTATTGGTATAGGGAAAGCCTAATTTGAAGAAGAAGGAGAGTGGCTCCCATTTTGGTGTAAAAAAAACTAATATTGCACCCCCAACATGTGTGCAATAGGAGCCATCAAAAAAGAGGGTTAATTTAGTAGGTTATTTAGGTTCCACTAGCTCTTCTGCTTCGCTTGTGTGAAAGATAGAGTCATCTAGAAGTTGGATAAGCAATAGAGCATAACTTGGTAAAGGGGCATCAACTAGCTGATCAGAAATGACTTGGCCTTTGATGGGTTTTTAATTTATGAATTTGATATTTAATTTCATGAGGAGCATGATCCATTTTGCCATTCAACTATTATGGTAGCTCTTACCCATCATGTAGCAAAGTGGGTTATCATGGGAAAATACATAGGTAGTATGGTTAACCATGTAATATCACAACTTTTAGATGGAAAAAATAACAAGGTAAAGTTTCTCCATGTAAGCATACCATGTCTCGTAATCAATCAATGTGTGACTGATATAGTATACAACTTGCTCTTGGTCCATTTCATTCTTTTGAGCGAGGACCGAGCCCAATGTGACATCAATAGTAGAAATTTATATATGGAATGGGCATTCTAGATGGGGTATTTTGACATTGATCATCCCATTTCAATGGGACCCCCTTTTAGAGAAGATGATTAAATGATTGACACTTATCTAAAATTTGGGTGATAAATAAATGTAGGGATTGAATTCTTTCTTGTAAGCCACGTAACTATTTGAGATTCCCAAGGGGAGGCATGTCAATAATAGCTTGGAATTTTGTAGGATCTACTTTGATACCTTTCTATGAAATGATGAAACCTAAGATTTTTCGAGTGGTAACACCAAAGACACATTTCTTCGAATTTTATCAGACATTACGTTCCAATAGGTGATCAAATATTTGGTGTAGGTCTTCAATATGTTGACCATAGGTTTTGGATTTGAAAATGAGGTCATCAACGTAATCTTCAATAGTTTTGTGCATCATGTCATAGAAAATGTAGGTCATAGCGCATTGGTAAGTTTCCCCAGTGTTCTTGAGGCCAAAAGGCATGACCTTGTAATAAAAAGTCCCCTAGGAGGTGGTGAAAAAGGTCTTATGTTGATCATATGGATTACCATGAATTTTATTATAACCTAAAAAACCATCCATGAGTAATAGTATTTCGTGTATGGTTGTAGCATCTACCAATGTGTCAATATTAGGGAGTGGAAAATTATCCTTGGGATAAGATTTGTTAAGATCCCTAAAATCAGTGCAAATATAAATACCCCCCTTAAGTTTTTTTATGGGAACCATGTTTGAAACCCACTCAGGCTAATCAATAGGCTATATGAAATCCACATCAAGGAGTTTTTGTAACTCCTCTTTGTTAGTAAGAGCAATGATGGGGTGCATGCAATGCAAATTTTGTCAAACATGTTTGCCATTGTCATCCAAGACAAGGTTGTGCACAACTAATGATGGGTCAAGGCCAGGAATATCCATGTAGGACCATGCAAACACCTTAATAGAGTACCCAAGAAAATTGGTATAAAGGACAAGTTCTTATTTGGATAGGCTAGAAATGAGGTATACAATGTGAGGGTGTTTCGAATCATTGCCAATATCAACTTCAATGGTGTCCTCGATAAGCATGTGAGAACTGTCATGGAGTTGGGTGGGTATGGGGGTGAAGTGAAGGTCATTGATAGATGCAGGGAGCTATAATTCATCATCTAGATAAATATTTGTATGATTAATACATGGGAGATGAGGTGGGATGGAAGGTAATAGTCCATTTACAAATTGAAGCATTTGTGGTGTTGGGAGGAATTTAGCGGTGCATTTGTGGTGTTGGGAGGAATTTAGCGGTTGTGGGGGTGGAGGAAATATCATTGAGATCAATAAATTTGGGGATAGTAAATGGAATGTAATAAGGATGGTTTGGATATCGTAGCAATACATATAAGTCAACAAAGATCATGTTGACCGAGGTGCTCGAAGAACACAAGCTTATACTGAGAGGGGGGGTGAACAGTATAAGATCACTTTTTACTTTTCTTTCCCAAATAGTATTAATCAATATAATCAATGGCAATATCAATAGAAATAACCAAAGTAATGCACAAATAATCACACATAATAGAGAAACCAATTTTAATGTGGTTCACCCAATGTGGGCTACCTCCATAGAGAAAATATTTCTTCTAAATATTTCTCAAATAATCTCATGGGAATCCTTCCCAATTACAATGTTTATGGACCTCTGTCCAAATGAGACGTTGATCCCCTATTCTCAAGTTTGTGGGTCTCTTCCATAGGAGAATTCTTTCCCCTTCAAGCTCTGGCTAGTGATCTTCTAGAAGACTCTGTCTCTCTCCTACACTGACTGGTGGATCTCTCTCCACTTGAAGACTCCTCACTCAGAAGATCTATCTTCAATTATCCTGGCTGCTAGATCTCTATCCACTGAGACTATGTCCTCTATACTCTATCACCTCCAAAGCTTTATCAATAGGTTCACTCAAAACCTTCTCAAATTTTCTCAATAGGTCCACTCAGAACCTGCTCAAATCTACTCAACATGTCCACTTAGAACCTACTCAAATATTCTCAACATATCCACTCAAAACCTATCCAAATTTGCTCAATAGGTCCACTCAAAACCTGCTCAAATTTGCTCAATAGGTTCACTCAGAACCTTCTCAAATATGCTCAACAGGTCCACTCAGAACCTGCTCAAATTTTCTCAATAGGTTCACTCAAAACCTGCTCAAATATTCTCAATAGGTCCACTCAGAACCTGCTCAAATATTCTCAACAAGCTCACTTAGAACTTGTCCAAATCTACTCAACAAGCTCACTTAGAACTTGTCCAAATATGCTCAACAAGATCACTTAGAACTTATTCAAATCTGCTCAACAAGCTCACTCAGAACTTGTCTAAATCTTCTCAAAAAGTCCTCTCTAGGACTTGCTCAAACCTGCTCAATAAGTCCTCTCTAGGACTTGCTCAAATTTGCATTGCAAGCTTCCACAAAAGCTCACACAAAATCAATCCACAAGCCTTCTCAAAGACTTGCCTCAAATCTGCTTAACAAGTCCACAAAGAACTTGTCCAATCTCATAGAATCATAAAGAGAATTGTTAGAGACTCAATATGTTCTATACTCAAAACTCAATCTCAACTCAAATAAATCTCATAGAAGCATAAAGAGAATTTTTAGAGACTCAATATGTTCTATACTCAAAGCTCAATCTCAACTCAAATCAATCTCATAGAAGCATAAAGAGAATTTTTAGAGACTCAATATGTTCTATACTCAAAGCTCAATCTCAACTCAAATCAATCTCATAGAAGCATAAAGAGAATTGTTAGAGACTCAATATGTTCTATACTCAAAGCTCAATCTCAACTCAAATCAGAATGTAGAATAGTTTGTTTCATGGAACTTGAACAACCACTTCACACAATCACTTGACTAGGCTCAATCAACTCTCCTCAACAAATCACCTCAAGGAATAACTCTTTCTCACAAACCCTAGTCCAAGCATGTATCACCCAACTCAAAATGTATCCAACAATGCTCAACAAAAAATCTCACATAACAATGATACTCATGTTATTTTCTAACTCAAGTTCAAGTTCATTGCACAACCAATGGCTTCAACAAAAATGCTTATAAAACAAGGTTTAATCATAATCCTCAATTCAGAAAACCTTGAAGCATAAACTCAAAGTACTTCACTCAACCAATGGTCTAAACAACAATGCTTATCAAACAAGGTTTAATCACAACTCACAATCCAAAAAACCTTGAAGCATTAACTCAACCACTTTCGAAAAGGAAACCCTAATCAAATCCTTTTCACTCCAAACTTAATTTTCAAACAAGCCAACCATCTAACTCAATAGATAAGAATTTTACCCATACCTTTTTGTTGCCAAGGAGTTGTCCACAAAATCTGCCACACTTTCACAAAACTCTTTTCCAAACTTACATAAGGGTTAGAGGACTTTAATTAAAATCACAATGCAAAATATAACTTTAAATACACCTTTTTACTCCAACTTAATTTACATATCCACCAAAGTCCTTTTAGAAGAAAAACCCTTATTAAAATAATGACCAACAAGTCTCAAAATAAATCTCAATCAACACATTAACATAACTCCTTATTTCTCCTAAAATATAACTCTCAAAATAATAATCTCCAAATAATAATGCTCAAGTAAATATCAACACTTCATTTTCAAAAATAATCATAACAACCTATTTTTAATAAATTTTATTAAAACTTTAATTAACCCTATGACAACCTTATCACTCCAACCTTAGAGCATAATTATAAAAATTAATTAACAAAAAATTCATACTTGCCTCAAGGGGATTTGACCCCACGACCTTCCTTCCCCGTGAGTGCCTTAGCCACGGCTAAGGTTGCCACATGAGCTACCCGCTCATTTGCAAAGGGAGAAGCACCACGTGCTTCTTCTTTGCACTTCCCTTGCCCATGTTTTAAAACATGTGCCTTGGAGCTTCCACCAAAACATTTTTTGCAGGAATAGAATGCACAAATTTCATGCTTCCAATGCCTTCATGATATCCAAGCTACCACTAGGCCACAATGCCCAATACAAATTGGGGGTGGTCTAACTTCACTTTATCCTATGCTTTCTTTTCCCAAACCTTTTATCTCTCGAGCTCTTCTTCGCATGTGCCAATGATTTAATTCTTCGAGCAAGGATAATGATAAAAAAACATTGGGTATGTATTTATATTGCCCTTCCACCTTTGTTTAGATGTCGATGCTTTTTAGGAAATGCATTACGTCGGCGTATTAAGGCTTCGAAAGCCTTAGTAAACCCAACCTTGGGTTTTAATTAAATTTTCTTTTGGACTTTATAAAACCCCTTGCATTATAAAATATTATAATAAGGATTATAATTATTTTATTTGGGTTTTTACCATGGCAATAATAACCACCATTAAAATGTTAATATTTCGATAAAGTCCCTTTAATATTTATTTATAAAATTTAAATTCATTTTGAATTTAAATAATTTATAAAATAAATATTATAACTCCTTTTTGACTATTTTCCTCAATATTTTGCCTTCTTGTTGAATATCAAATAACCATATTTGTCGCCTTTATTTCCTGTTGAAATTACTGATGACCTCATCTAGTGACATCAATGAAAACTTTGACTTAGGGACTCAAAATATCCAACAATATCCCCCTTTGTCATTGATGGCAACCCATATCCTTTTACTGAAACCTGACCTTTCTTTTTCTTTTGCTCCCCCTGGGACATTGCTCTCCCTAGCTCAATGCTCTCTCAAATATCAAAATCTCTCCCCATATCAAGTCTCTCCCCAATACACAAATCTCTCCCCTTTGACATCAATGGCAAAGGGTCACCTTTGGGGCTCAGGTCTAAGAATGAAGCTCTTAGCTTAGCCCCTCCCCCACCTCCACATGAGGTGGTTAATTTTAGAGTGGGAGTATTTCTACTCCCTAAAAGAACTTTTATTTACCTTTATCTTTCTCTCTTCTTCTTGAGTCTTCTGAATCCTCTCACTATTTCTTTCCAAGTCATCATCTCTGTTCCTATCATCACTTATGTTCCTATTCCTATTATTGTTCTCATCCATGTTCTTGTTCATGTTCCTATTCCTGTTCTCATCTATGTTCCTATTTTTGTTCATGTTCTCATCCATGTTCCTATTCCTATTCATGTTATCATCCATGTTCCTATTCCTGTTCTCATCTATGTTCATGTTCCTGTTCCTATTCCTGTTCATGCCCATGTTCTTGTTATTGTTCATGTTCTTGTTCTTGTTCTTGTTCTTGTTCATGTTCTTGTTCTCATCTATGTTCCTGTTCTTGTTCCTATTCATGTTCATGCTTGATTCTAGAATATTTTCTCTACACCATCTTGCTATGTGACCATCATTATTGCACTTATAACACTTAATGTTATTATTCCTTGGAGGTGCAACTATCTTAGGACTTCTCCTAGTGAAGCCATATCCTCTTCTGTCATGAACCCTACAATTCATTGCCTTGTGACCAAACTCATTACATGAGTAGCAATATCCTTGGAAAAGTTATCATTTTCCATATTCCTATCTTTCATGTGTCCTGCACTATGAAGCCATGTGCCCAAACCTATGACATGAAAAACATATTCCATTGAAGAAACCTTGCCTAGACCTCATTGGTCTCTTAGTCTCTTCTACATGTTTCTTGTTCCATATGTTCCTTACTTGTGCATTGTTCCTTTCCTTGTTGAACTTTCTATTGTCCAACTTATTCTTAGAAGTCTCACTCTCTCTTTTACTTACTTCTTTTGAGGCTTCTTCTTTTTTGGTGTTTTAGCTTGACTCTCCTTTTTTAGCTTCCTGTTTCCCTTGTTCTTCTTTAGAACTAAGTCCTGTTATGGTGACTGATGAATTTTGTGCATTGATAGTCCTTTCCAAGGTCTTTGAATTTTCCTCAAACTTGTGTAGCTTTTACTTAGAACCTTTTACTTCCAACCTTAGTGAAACTATCTCATGCTCTAATCTTTCACACTCTAGATCTTTTGTTTTTAATTTTTTGGTCATACCTTCTTCAATTTTCCTTGACTCTTCAACTTTTATTTTGAAGTTGGTGAGTTCCTGTAAAAACCTTGCTTTTGATTTTTCATCTTCTTGAGCTCGGACCCTTAATCATGAGTTCTCCTTTTTTAATTCTTCAAGAGTAACCATTAGCCTTTCACATTATATCTCTTTTACCTTTGATTGTTCAACCATACCTTCTTCAACTCTTCTTGCTTTTTCAACCTTATCTCTCAAGTCAGAGATATCATGTAGAAGCTTTGTCTTACATTTCTCATCTTCTTGTATTTGAGCCTTCAATTCTAAATTCTCTCTTTTCAATTAAATAAGCTCCTTAAGAGTGGCTTTCCCTTTTTCCTTTTTGAAAGCATCTTCTTTTTCTTCTATTACTAAAAGTAGAGTTTCTTCTTCATACCTATTTTTATTGTCCTTGTTATCCTTTCTTGAACCAATATCTAGACTTTTATTTTCAAGAATATTATCTTCATCTTCATTGCTACTAAAACCATTACAATATCTTGCATCATGGCCAAGTTGACCACAAACAAAAAATTCTTATGGACAATAAGCTGCATGGTGACTTGTGTTCCCACATCTGGTACAAAACTTTATCAGTCTAGATATTTCTCCATTACTTGATTCATCTCTTGAATCTATTTCCATTTGTCCTTCTAAGACAAAAATATTAAATTCATATTCCTTTTCTTTCATGACCATATGTGTTCTTTTCTTCTTGTGTCTCATGCTTCTACTCTTGCCTTTCTTTTCCATTTGTGTTCTTGTAGGATCTTCCTTCAAGTTGTTAAACTTTTTTTGAAGGAACCGACTCTGATACCAATTGAAGAACACAATCTTATACTGAGAGGGGGGGTGAAAAGTATAAGACCAACTTTTACTTTTCTTTTCCAAATAGTATTATCCAATATAATCAATGGCAATATCAATAGCAATAACCAAAGCAATGCACAAATCATCACACACAATAGAGACACCAATTTTAATGTGGTTCACCCAATGTGGGCTACCTCCACAGAGAAAATATTTCTTCTAAATATTTCTCAAATAATCTCATGGGAATACTTTCCCAATTACAATGTTTATGGACCTCTGTCCAAAGGAGATGTCGATCCCCTAATATTAAGTTCATTGATCTCTTCCATAGGAGAACTCTTTCCCCTTCAACTCTGGCTAGTGATCTTCTAGAAGACTATATCTCTCTACTACACTAACTGGTGGATCTCTCTCCACTTGAAGACTCCTCACTCAGAAGATCTATCTTCAATTGTCCTAGCTACTAGATCTCTATCCACTGAGACTTTATCCTCTATACTATGTCACCTCCAAAGCTCTATCAATAGGTTCACTCAGAACCTTCTCAAATCTGCTCAATAGGTCCACTCAAAACTTGCTCAAATCTTCTCAATAGGTCCACTCAGAACCTTCTCAAATCTGCTCAATAGGTCCACTCACAACTTGTCTCAAATTTTCTCAACAAGTCCACTTAAAACCTGCTCAACATGTTCACTCAGAACCTGCTCAAATCTGCTCAACATGTCCACTCAAAACCTGCTCAAATCTGCTCAATAGGGTCACTCAGAACCTGCTCAAATATGCTCAACAGGTCCACTCAGAACCTGCTTAAATTTTCTCAACAATCGCACTCAGAACTTGTCCAAATATGCTCAACGATATCACTCAGAACTTGCCCAAATCTACTCAACAAGCTCACTCAAAACTTGTCCAAATTTGCTCAACAAGCTCACTCAAAACTTGTCTAAATCTGCTCAACAAGTCCTCTCTAGGACTTTCTCAAACCTACTCAATAAGTCCTCTCTAGGACTTGCTCAAATCTGCATTGCAAGCTTCCACAAAATCTCACACAAAATCAGTCCACAAGCCTTCTCAAATACTTACCTCAAATCTTCTTAACAAGTCCACAAAGAACTTGTCCAATCTCATAGAATCATAAAGAGAATTGTTAGAGACTCAATATGTTCTATACTCAAAACTCAATCTCAACTCAAATCAATCTCATAGAAGCATAAAGAGAATTGTTAGAGACTCAATATGTTCTATACTCAAATCTCAATCTCAACTCAAATCAATCTCATAGAAGCATAAAAAGAATTGTTAGAGACTCAATATGTTCTATACTCAAAGCTCAATCTCAACTCAAATCAATCTCATAGAAGCATAAAGAGAATTTTTAGAGACTCAATATGTTCTATACTCAAAGCTCAATCTCAACTCAAATCAAAATGTAGAATAGTTTATTTCATGGAACTTGAACAACCACTTCACACAATCACTTGACTAGGCTCAATCAACTCTCCTCAACAAATCACCTCAAGGAACAACTCTTTCTCACAAACCCTAGTCCAAGCATGTATCACCCAACTCAAAATGTATCCAACAATGCTCAACAACAAATCTCACATAACAATGATACTCATGTTCTTTTCTAACTCAAGTTCAAGTTCATTGCACAACCAATGGTTTCAACAACAATGCTTATAAAACAAGGTTTAATCACAATCCTCAATTCAGAAAACCTTGAAGCATAAACTCAAAGTACTTCACTCAACCAATGGTCTAAACAACAATGCTTATCAAACAAGGTTTAATCACAACTCACAATCCAGAAAACCTTGAAGCATCAACTCAACCACTTTATAAAGGGAAACCCTAATCAAATCCTTTTCACTCCAAACTTAATTTTCAAACAAGCCAACCATCTAACTCAATAGATAAGAATTTTGCCCATACCTTTTTTTTTCCAAGGAGTCAAAATCTGCCACACTTTCACAAAACTCTTTTCCAAACTTACATAAGGGTTAGAGGACTTTAATTAAAATCACAATGCAAAATATAACTTTAAATACACCTTTTTACTCCAACTTAATTTACATATCCACCAAATTCCTTTTAGAAGAAAACCCCTTATTAAAATAATGACCAACAAGTCTCAAAATAAATCTCAATCAACACATTAACATAACTCCTTATTTCTCCTAAAATATAACTCTCAAAATAATAATCTCCAAATAATAATGCTCAAGTAAATATCAACACTTCATTTTCAGAAATAATCATAACAACCTCTTTTTAATAAAGTTTATTAAAACTTTAATTAACCCTATGACAACCTTATCACTCCAACCTTAGAGCATAATTATAAAAATTAATTAACAAAAAATTCATACTTGCCTCAAGGGGATTTGACCCCACGACCTTCCTTCCCCATGAGCGCCTTAGCCATGACTAAGGTTGCCACATGAGCTACCCGCTCGTTTGCAAAGGGAGAAGCACCACATGCTTCTTCTTTGCACTTCCCTTGCCCACGTTTTAAAAATGTGTGCCTTGGAGCTTCCACCAAAACATTTTTCATAGGAATAGAACACACGACCTTCGTGCTCCCAATGCCTTCATGATATCCAAGCTACCACTAGGCCACAATGCCCAATACGAATTGGGGGTGGTCTGACTTCACTTTATCCTGTGCTTTCTTTTCCCAAACCTTTTATCTCACGAGCTCTTCTTCGCATGTGCCAACGATTTAATTCTTCGAGCAAGGATAATGATAAACAAACATTGGGCATGTATTTATATTGCCCTTCCACCTTTGTTTAGACGTCGGTGCTTTTTAGGAAATGCATTATGTCGGTGTATTAAGGCTTCGAAAGCCTTAGTAAACCCAACCTTGGGTTTTAATTAAATTTTCTTTTGGACTTTATAAAACCCCTTGCATTATAAAATATTATAATAAGGATTATAATTATTTTATTTGGGTTTTTACCATGGCAATAATAACCACCATTAAAATTTTAATCTTTCGATAAAGTCCCTTTAATATTTATTTATAAAATTTAAATTCATGCTGAATTTAAATAATTTACAAAATAAATATTATAACTCCTTTTTGACTTCTATATTTTGCACTATTTTCCTTAATATTTTGCCTTCTTGTTGAATATCAAATAACCATCTTTGTCACTTTTATTTCCTATTGAAATTACTGATGACCTCATCTAGTGATATCAATGACAACTTTGACTTAGGGACTCAAAATGTCCAACAGGTGCTAGATAAGGTGGAGGTGGGTGATGAATCAGATGATGATAGAAATGAATCCAAAAAATATTGGTGATGGCCTAGGTTTAACACCATAGGTGGGTAAGCAGAACCAGAATATAGACCATGAGGCAGTGGTAGTTATTGAATGGGGAAAAATCTTGTAGTGAGTGGGGGTGAGGAAGGTGGATCATCGGGCAAGGTTGGTTCGATGGGAAAATGTGGATTGAGGGATAATGCGGTGAAGTGATGAATGAGGGTTTCAACTTCTTGAGGAGAGAGGGGCTCATGTGGTGGGTATGGAAGAAATAATGCAGATGGAATATCGATTGTGGAGGGGAAGAACTATTTATCAGTAGATTAAGCTTAAATTCCTCATTGGAAAGAAGGTCGACAGGATCAAGATCCATATTTTTCAACTCATGATCGAGGGTACTGATTATTGGAGGATGGTAACCAATTCCTGATCGATCGATAGGTTTAAACTGGGGAGGATTTATATGGGTGTGACACCCCTATTCATATCTCCCTATACCATGACCATAATAGTTATATATATACAGATAATGCTAGGAAAAATT
Source organism: Wollemia nobilis (assembly GCA_028583015.1). Lineage (NCBI taxonomy): Eukaryota > Viridiplantae > Streptophyta > Pinopsida > Araucariales > Araucariaceae > Wollemia > Wollemia nobilis. Next base: position 3,799,777 of record JAQPPZ010016858.1, on the reverse strand, counting down.
AGGATTGGACGTGTGGTCAAGGTTATCGCAAAATATGGTTTGTAGCGGTCGAGGTGTTGGAGGTTATATGGATGATTCAAGTCCCCCATATAAAAAATTCATGCAATTATCAGGAGGATCAAGAGGAACCACTACCCCAATAGTCAAGGTTATATCATGAGGTCGACCAAAGTCATGGGTAGATTGGATGTTGGAGGGAAGAACTTGAGCATTGCTTATATTATACTCACTAGGACCTGGTGTAGTCATGAGTATAGAAACATGAGGAGGGATTATATGCTTAGGTTGAGGGGAGGATCCCCTAGGTGGAAAAATGGATGGTGGAGCATATGGATTTGGATTTGTGGGTGAAGGGGATGAAGTGGGAGGATCTTATTGAGCTAATTGGTCATCAAGTCGAGTGGTGCATTGTGTCCACTCATAGCACTCAATAAGTGTTCCTATGATTGGATGATTGGTGTGGGTAAATTGAGAAGTGGGGATAGATATTGTGGTAGGTTAACTGGAGATTACCTATGTCTGCATTGAGTAGGGCACAAAGCAATAGATGAGGTGTGGGTAGAATAGGTGTATTATTGGATGAAGATGGGATGGAGGGTGTAGCAACGAAGGTAAATGGTAGTAGTGGTGTGAAAGGTGATTAATGGTGATGATAAAATGTGGGAATAGTTGGGGTGCTAAGAACTTGAGGTGGATTCGAAGAGGTGGATGCAATGTTGCTCAGATCAAGTGTAGGATGTGGTTGTGAGGATTACAGATAGGTGTTGTCTAGACATTGATATGGGGTAGGGGTGAATTACATGGATGATAAGGGTGGACCTGGTGGAAGGATGATAATATTATAGAATTTGAATGGGTCACCGTTAGTGAGGATGCAGTGGACCAAGAAATTATGGAAATATTTGATAAAATTATGGAGCGTGGAAGGGATGCATTGCATGTCTCGAATCCAAGGGCATCCCAAAAGGATGTACTACATCTTGCCTTTGATAACATGGAAGAGAGTGGAAATGGTTTTGGCACCAACCTTTATGGGAAGTACAATGGTACCAAGGGTGGGACGCATGCATGGATCCATTAAAATCTTAAAGGTCCATGGATGGAGTGACTATATGGGAAGGAGGAAGATGAATGTGGCCAAGGATGGCGGTGGAAATAATGTTGATAGATGAGTTGGTGTCGATGAGAACATGCTTATAGGTGATGGCATTGATGGAGGCTTAAATATGTAATGGGGGATCGGCTCCCCCGACTACAAATTATATGGTTTCATGGTCATGGAAGCTAATAGAATGTTGTAGGCATCTCTGAACATTTCCAACAAAGTTGGCAAACGCATATGTATCATGAGTCTTGAGATCACGAGAGCGAAGGATAAATCAAGGGTTTTGTAGTGAGGTTGGGATTGCTATAGGAGGTCATAGATGGATAAACTTACAGGGGTGGTGTGGAGCTGATGGGAAATACTACCATGAATGGTTATGACAATCCATGGTAGAGGTAGAGCAATTAGTGGGGTAACGGGTGAGGTTATAGCAGGTGATTTTTGAGAAGTGGAGGGCTATTGGGTGGCCACAAGGGGTGGATAGCATTGATTACAAGTTGTGATATTGATCGTATCCACAAATCCCTACTAATAAAGACCTCAATTGACATGGTTCACTTACCATGGATTATTTTGAGGTGGATTACCCCCATTCCTAGGTAATAGATTTTGATATATTCCCAAGTTTTTATTTTGCAGTGCGAGGGGATTTGAGACTTGAATGGTGCGTCGATCAATAATATCTTGCACGGTATGGAAAAATATATAACATCAATCAAGAGTGTGGTCATGTTTTCGATGGAAATCATAGAAATATTATGGATTTTTGTCCCATAGGAGGGGAAACTTTGGATCAAGAGTTTGGACATTTGGTAAAGTGATGAGATATCCTTTATGTAATCTGTAGAATAAAGTAGGCATGGGCTCAAATAAAGGTATCTAATTGTGTTGAGGGTGAGGCAAATATGTATTGCTATCTTGGTATATATTAGACTATGGTGGAGGATTTCCTAGATATGGAGTGGGAAGTAGTGGAGTATTGACTTGATATGTATTTTGAGGAGGTCACGGAGGCATGGGTTGAGGTTTTTGAGTGGATGCAACTTGTGGTGGTGGATATGGAGAATTTAGGAGTACTTGATTGGTTTGAGGTGGTTTGGTAGTGGGTGGTATATATGGAGGTCAATTATAGTAGTAATTAGTAGGGTAGGGTGTCTTATAACAAAGTTTGATTTTTTCCATGTGGACCTTGATGTCCTCGATAACTTTGGCTTGGGCAATGGCTTCATCAAATATTCGACTCTAATGAATCTATAATGTCTAGGAGATTTTTTTATGACAACTCTTAGCAAAGAGTTTAATGAGATCTGAATGTGGGAGAGGGAAGGCGAGATTATGAATGACCACTCTCCAATAGGAAACAAAATTAGTAATAGGCTCATCATCATACTGGTGTAAAGCATAGACATCGAACAAGGTAAGCTTAGTTTTGATGTTAATCGAGAATTGCTCAAGAAATAGATTGGCCAATTGTTCAAAAGTGAATAATTTGTGGTGAGTAAAATGGTTGTACCAATATAATGCTTTTCCCCCAAGTGAAAGTGCAAACGTGCGAAGCATAAGGGGATCACTACCATGTAGTTGGTAGCAAGCAAATTGGTAATTATTGAGGTACTCTCTAGGATCTTCCTTACATTTAAATTTGCCAAATTTAGGGATCTCAAATCTGTAAGGATATGGATGTATAGGTATAGAAGGGTGAATTGGTTCATTGCACAACTTGTCATTTGTGGGTTTTTGAGGCCCATAACCAGTCGTGCGCAAATCCAATGTACAAATCTACTCTTGCATGGCTTGAAATTCACTAGAGAGCATCATGGTAGTATTTGGTGGATCCAAAAATAGGGGTGATGATGTGGATGTAGGTGATGGATGTGATGAAGGTTGTGAATAATCCAAATGTGGTGGATATTATATTTGTTGTTCCTCCCATGGGTGATAGTAAGTAGATTGGTTAGGATCAGGCATCGAGATGGTCTGATATTGTGGGACAGGAACCCGAGATGGATGAGGTGAGATGTAGGAAGATTGGAAGGCAGGTTGTTGACCATCATATACTAGAATCTACTAGGTAGGTATGGGTACCTAATTTTTCTATGCATATTTAAAATTTGGTTGCACTTGAGTGGTAGTGGTAGAGGACCACGTGGGTGGCGAGGTGAAGAAAATGGGTGGTGTAGAATATGGGGGTGAAAGAAATGGATGTGTGGTAAAAGAGGGTTGGTGTGAACATGGGGACAGGCTGGATGAGGATGGATGTGGTATTGAGGGGATGGTGAGCAAGGACTCAGGCTGAACTAAATATTGAGGTGGATGACCTTGATAATTGAGGTTCAATGATGGAGGTCAAAAGGAAGGTGGAGGTGGTAATCGAAATGATTTTGAAGGGGTCTATGGGGCCCATATGATGAAAATGGTGGATAACTAGTGGGTGGATGAGAAGCAAACTATGGTGTGAAAGGAGGCAATTGTGAGGATGAGAATGCCTACTACAGACAAACTTGCAATGAGGGATGGGATAAATTAGGTGATGATAGGTGGTAGTACTTAGATGGGTACAAAATATACTAAGATGGAAGTGAGGAAAGTGGTTGGGATGGACATTGATAACTCGAGGAAGCCTATTGAGATGGTAGGATTTGGGATGAAGGTATGGTAGGAGGGTCCATGGAAGAAGGAGAGGTAGATACCATACCAAATTTCTAGACGGTGGTGACGACATCAAGCATGATTTGGGAAATGACAGGGTCAGAGTTATCTACCAAAAGTGGATGAGAGGAATTCTTGAGGAAGGGATGGGTGGCATATGGTTAAGCAGATAGGGTGAAATCATCCACCACCATAACAGGTATGGGGTGACTAGAAGGGGTATATTTTACATGTTGTAAATAGGTGGATGGGGGATTTGGAGAGGAGAGATCTTCCAAATGAGGGGTATCCTCGAAGATCTCATCAAAGATATGGGATGGAGTGGATGAAGTGACATGGAACATAATACTAGCACTAGGGGTAGAGTCTCGACCAACAGGTTAGGTGGACCTATAAAAGTACTACATAGACCTAAAAGGTGGATCAGTGGTCTAAGAAGTAGAAGCACCTATGGTCATGATAGTCCATTCAGTAGCCTCAATGGCATGATGAAGGGCTTCACACATCTGACTATGTGTAACTGGCATGGTGATGTGTGCAAAACATGTGGTATTAGCCAAAATATATGGAATCTAGACTCTAGAAATATTTGTGGTTGAATGTGACACAATATGTTTTCAAATACATAGGTTCACACGGGGTCGTGTGAACTATTTTTGAGATTGAAGGTTCACACAAGGTCATGCAAACCACACAAAATTAGAAACATATGATAGATGTGCGCTGTGGAAGGTGTCTGTGTGCTTCCCGAGAAATATAGAACCTAAAAATTAGGTTTGCATGGGGTCATGAAAACCATCTCTACAACTAGAGGTTTGCATGGGGTCATGTGAACCACCAAAAATAGTGATAGAGGATGTATTTTTTGCTATGGAGATCCTCTATGTGCTATGTGGACCTATTTAGTGCAGTTTTGTAGCCTGGAAGCTAAGTTTCACACAAAATCATACAAATATATCTGAGTGTAGGAAATTCACACTATGGGGTGTAAATCACCTAAAAAAAGACTATGTAGTGTATGGCGTGGAAGTGAAACTATGGAACAACTGAGGAGTGAGTTATAGCAAGTTTGATATGTTGTTGTAACCACTTTCATGAGACTCAACAATAAGCAAATATTCTTTATTTTTTGTTTTCATGTGTTTTTATGAAAGTATGTATCCGCCCTAGGAACAAATCACAAGAATGGGTGAACTCTAATTTGAATCAGGTATGTCATAGCATAAAACCTCCTACAATACCCAAAAGAACACAAAATAGAACTATTTTTCCAATGGATGAGTAGCAACCTAGATGGATTTTGGTACAATAAAATGATATCCAAAGTGGGAAGACTCAAAATGTTTTGATGAGTCAATAAACTCTCACGAAGAGAGGTCACATTGTCAATGTGGTGCTACCGACATACCCATGCTTTCACTTAACCCTCATGTTTAAGTCATACACAATAATGATCAGCTACACCCACTAATTATTTTAAAAGCCCTATGGTAAAGGGGCTTTCTAAAACTATCCACTCTAAAGGTACCTTCCAGTGATGAATTCTGGATAACCAACACTCGAAGTGGAAGGACCGACTGGGCATTAATGTTGGAATGATCCACCTGGGAGGATACTATGGTGACTAAAATCGGAGGTGAGCTAGTGGAGAGTGAAATCCATACCTCACTAAACTCTGGTGGTAAATTTATGATGAAATCTAATTTTGGTTGGAGATGAAAGCCAGCTCTTTACACCACTTAGATAGGATGTGAGTGTGTGGTGTTTGTATGTGCGGTACTATTTCAGAAGCAAATCTACTATAAATGCCTTTTCAAAAGAAAGCTATGCTAGGATACTTTTTCAAAGAAAATATCGTTACTTGGTTATTCACAAAAACAAATTTGATCTATTGATTTGTGAAATGGAAATATAATTAATTACTTTTAAAGGGAAATTACTAAAATTGAATGTAACTAAATGCTTTTGAAGGGAAATTAAAAGAAAGGAAATTACAAGAATTGAAGCTAACTAGGTGCTTGTAAAGGGAAATGATCGAAAGTAAAATTACTAAAATGAAAGCTAACTAGGAAATCAAGTATTAATCTAAGTAAATAAAACAAGCAGATGTGATTTTGTAAAATTATAGCCCAATAAGAAAGGTTAGACTCAAAATTTAGTAAAAAAAAACTTTTGACATAATACCTACATCTAGGTGTGTGTAAAACTTTTTGGTTCACTTTCTATTTTGAAACTATGTTAATTTGGAAGGTTAGAATAGAATCATACAAACCTATCTTCTGATATGTGGTTTGCACAGGGTCATGCAAACCAAGATTCAAGGATTAGGTTGACTGGTTTTGAGGTTGTGATGATAATTTTGAAGTTTTTGAAATGTTCTAGCACCGATACTTGCACAAAAAATTCTAAAAATTTAATCTGAGCTTAGCAAGATGACAAAAATCTCAAAAATATTCTACATATACCTGAAGAAAGGAAATGACAGGAAAGTAAATTAAATACTGATTTTTTGCATAAAAATACAAGGATTCTTTAACCTTGCATACGTCAATGTGAGAGATAATTTGTGGTCTAGGTATGGGGGCATGAAATCCCCAAGAACATGAGGCTCTTAACCTCCCCTAACTTACCTTGTTGTTGGTTGCGGGTGTCTAAATCAATACCTGGGTATCAAGTATCAATTTTGAGGTAGATTGGGGGAATTCACACGCCCAAGTGTGTACTCTCTACTATCTTTGGAGTCTCACCAGTGCACTAGCGAAACTTTTGTGGTTTGGCCTGAGATGGCTTTCAGAGCATTGTTGGTTTGGGGTTTCTTCAAACATGACAACTACCTACCATACAAAAATAGACCATAATTTTATTAGAAGGTGATTAAGCTAATGCTTGGTGTGGGTCCCACCAGGCATGTCGTAATGAAACAAGCAAAAATATGCTATAACACTCATTCAATATCATAGAATCTACTACATTTTGTATTAAAATCATAAAAGGGTTACAAAACTCGATATTATTTTATAAATCTACCTTGAAGGCTACAGTGGATTCTTCTCTAAAGAAGCCCTTTTGGAATTGGTACAAAAGCAGCAATATATTCCTTTTGTGTTCCTTAGTGTAGGTGGGCTTCTTGCTCATGGGCCACCACTGGTTGGATGTGTTATTGTACTTGTTGGACCTGTTAACCTGCAAAATCTTGTTAGTGCATTGGGGGGTCTACCTCAGTCAAACCCCATGGTTATGAAGATAAAAGACTCAATAAATAAGCTTAAAACATGAAAATAACTACTAAAAACAACATAAAAATACTAAATTAAGCTAAACTTACCTTTTTTTATGATTCTGGTGCATATATCAGAGGTTCACATGGGGTTGTGTGAATTTGTCCTAGATTGGGTGGTTCGCACAAGGTCATGTAAATCTATCCTTTTTGTACCAAATCTGCAAGATGACTTTCCTGGTTGTCTTGAAGCAGCTTCTTCTTTGATTTTTGTGAGGGTATCCTTTAGAAAGTGCACTTTTTGGGAGATTATTAACCTATCTCAATCACAAAGGAATATTATGAAAGTGATAAATCAATTGCAATAGGTGAACAATGGTTGTGTGATGGATGAGTGTTGGATGCAATGGCTATAGTGATTTTGATAGAGTTTCGGTAAGCAAAAGTTGGTTGTGTTGAAAAGGTGAAAATTGCCTTCTATTTATAGACATGGCCAAGGTGAGAGGGATGGGATGAGGTGTCCCCTATGAGGTGGCAATGGTGAGGTGTCCACCTAAGAGGTGTCCCCTAAGGTGTCTTGGTTCATAAATGAGTTTGGGTGAGAGAAAACCTCACCCATCCTCAAATAATGATGACTTGCTAAAAATATTCATTAGGCATTAATGAACACCTTTTTGGAAATATCTTTTGATTAAAAATTGCCTTTTATGTGCAAAATTCTTCATCTTTCATTTACGGCCCACGGGAGTGTGAGGTGGAGAAATATTTGGGTGAGAGGTGGCAAGGCTAGGATAGGCTATAATAGGTGAGGTGGAAGGATAGGCTATTCAAAGTAGACTAGGTGAGGTGGAAGGCTCAAATCAAATCAGGATTAGATTTAATTAAGCATGTGATCAGCCATAAAACATTTTTTGACCAAAAATGTGAACTTTTGAGCATAAAGTGCTTTTTGACCATGGTGGAGAATTCAACCTTGGTTGATTTGGGAATGAGATCTCATGGGGACCCATGGTTAAGCGTAGGAATGGGTATAGCTATCCCAAAGGGGATAATGATGATGAATAGTTATTTTGATAAATGAATAGTTTTTTTAGCCAATTTATTCAATTTTTGAGAATTTTGCAAATTGATTGATCGTGGAAATGGGGAGAGGGACAATGTATGACTTTTGGGTGTCTACAATAATATATCCTATTAAGCATTCTACTTGTGTAGCTAACCTAGTTCCAGTCAAAAATAAGAATGGTTGATTTCTATAACCTAAATAAAGCCTCTTTGAATGACCACTATCCTCTACCACAAATAGATCAGATACTACATATAATGGCAGGAGCAGAATGGTTCTCACTGGTGGATGGCTTTTAAGGATTCAATAAAGTTTGGATCAAAGATGAATATCAACATAAAATAACATTCACTACTAAATGGGGAACATTTGCATATCAAATGATGCCATTTGGCTTATCTAATGTTGGCATAACTTTTCAAAGAACAATGGACCTGGTGTTTGGTGAGTTTGTCAATAGAATAATTATTATCTACTTGGATGACATGACTGTATTTTCTCATAAAATGCAGGATCATGTAAACATCTTCAATAAATATTTGAGAAATGTAGAGAATTCAAAATATCACTAAACCTAAGAAAATCAATCTTTATGATACAAGAAGGTAAACTTTTGGGACATATTGTGTCAAAATCAGGGCTTGCTATTGACTCGGATAAGGTAAATGCTATTTTAGAATTTCCAATACCCATTAATAAGAATTCATTTCAATCCTTCTTCAAAAAAATCAATTTTGTGCAGAAATTTATGTCTGATTTCATGCAAATGTCAAGCCTTTGACACAAATTCTGAAGAATAATATTGAATTCAAATCGATGAATGACCGAAAAATGATTTTAGAAATATTAAGGAAGTAATTTCGTAGGCTCCAGTTCTCATCAACCCAGATTATTCTAAATATTTTATTTTATATGCCTTTGGAGTAGAAGAAAGATATGCAACAGTGCTAACGTAGAAGGGAGATGATGGTTATGAGAGGCCAATTGCTTTTCTTAGCCAAACTCTACATGATCATGAAGAAAGATACAACTTTATAGAAATACAAGTATATGTTGTTATGAAATCTCTCAAGAAGTTTAGACATTTTATCTCACAAAACAAAACAGTAGTATATGTGGTACACCCTGATGTCAAGAATTTATGATCCAAGGAGAATGGGGTGATTTAAGGGCTGGTTGGACAACAAAAATTCAAGAATTTGATGTGGAAATTTGATCAAAAAAGCTAATTATGGATGAGAAATTTGTTAGCATTTTGCAAAAACAACAATCATAGATTCAAACTTATTTATAGAAGTAGTGGAAAACCTAGAATTAGCACATAAAGAAACATCATATAACTCATGGATCATCCATTTGATATCCTAATTTCACTATGGCAAGTGTTCAAAAGTATTGACAATAGCACAAAGACGTAGATACAATTTGTAAGCTCCAAAATATGTTTTGGTCAATGACACTCTCTATCAAAAGAATTTTTATGGTGTGTTGTTGCGTTGCACATCACAAGAAAAAGCAAGGGGTTTACTAGAAGAATTTCACTCTAAATTCTTAGGAGGCCATTATTCAGCATAAACCATAGTAGTTAAGATACTGTGGACAAGATTTTATTGGCCTTCCATATTATCATATGCATTCAAATTGGTCAAAACATGTGACAAGTTTCAAATATTTACAAAAAAGGAAAAGCATCATGCCATGCCTTTAAAGCCAATAGTAGTAGAAGAGCCTTTTTAGCAATGGGAGCTAGACTTTATTGGTGTTATAAACCCAAATTCATCATTCGAACACAAATATATTCTTACAACAATAGACTACTTCACTAAGTGGACTAAAATAGAATAAACTAAACAAGATGATCAACAGACAATCATCGAATTCCTAGAAATATTGATCACCAGATTTGAAATCCCAACCACCATTATCACAGACAATAGCTCTTCCTTCATAGGAGCCAAGACAATGGAATTTATGAGGATATATGGAATATACTGGAATGCAACTTCAAACTACTTTCCTCAAGGCAATGGCTTGGTGAAATCCTCAAACAAGAACTTATTGAGAATTATTAAAATAAGCATTGAGTACAATCCCAAAATTTGGCACCTTCTACTAAATCAAGTATTATGGGCAGATAGGATAACCCCAAAAAGGTCCCTAAGAACATCCCCTTACTCTTTGGTATATGGCAAAGAGGTTGTCCTTCCTATTAATCTTGAAATCCTAGCATTGAAGCTTCTACAAAAAATAGATGATGAAGAATTCTCACTAATAAAAAGGAGGCTAGCACAACTAACATAGCTAGAAGAGGCCCTAGAAAAGGTGTTTGGTAATAAAATTCAATATCAAAGTCTAGTATAGCAATGGTTTGATAAGAAAGCTAAACCAAAATAATTTTCCAAGGGAGATCTTGTACTCAAATGGGATGTAAATCTAGCCAAACCAGGGGCTCATGATAAGTTTGATTCATTATGGATTGGTCCATATCTCATAGAAGAATGTAAAACTTCAAATGCATATTAATTATAGGATTTGGAGGGCAATCTGATGCGAATACTAGTAAATGGGTAACACCTGAAGCACTATGCTTGACCTGCATGAGGCAGTTGTATATGTATGTACATATATTTTTTCCTTGTACATAAGGGGTTTGTATTTTACCTTTGTATTGTATAGTATATAGTCCTAATATTTTTAGGTGCTCTAAAAGTTCTCTTCAAGAACTATCTTTAAATCTAGAAGTGAATGGAAGAATGGAAAGCTTCTAATTAGGTAAAGGAGCCCGAATCTCTGTCTCAAGCAAAGGTAGAGAAACAGGATTGATATGAGTAAAAAGTGGAACCCAAAATGCTACCTAATTAGGAGAAGGAAAAGGAATTGTGGTCTACAACTATCATCTCCTTGGTTCATCAGAAGAAGCGAAAACTAAGTTAAAAGGGGTACTTAGCAAGCATAATTACATAAGTACAAATGGTTGATGCTCCATCCTAATAAAATCAAGGAGGAAGATCATGGGCATGTACATCAAGTGATTCTAGTGCACATAACAGACAAAAAATAGGTATGGTCATCCATCTGGCATCCATCAAAGAGGAACATTTATGAAAAGGTAGCATGGGGGCACTCTCTTTAGGTGAATTTAAGCATATGTAATAAATTAAATAAGAATCAAGGATAAAGCAGGATCAGCCTAGGAAAATAGCAATTCAACCATTTTTGAAAGGGATTGTGCCAACCTGAATCATTTCATTGGCCCAAGATCCACAATCCAAGAAAATTTGATGAAGAAAATCTGACAAGACTCTGCACCTTAACTAGATTTACCTCAAAGAGAGTGGGATTCATTGCAACAACCTTAATCACCAATCCCATGGATCCTTTGTTCTAAATATATAAAGGAGCAATATTCATAGAGCCCCCACAATGATACAGTGGCTACTAACTATTGTTCATGATCCTCATCAAGAAGGTTGGTCCATTAGATGATAAACTCTAAGTGTTTTGAATTCTTGTGAGTAGAAACAGAGCTACACAAAATGACCAAGGCAAAACTGAAAAAGAGACTAGAAGACTCATTAAAGGAAATTATGGACACATGCATAAATTTGAAGGCCAAAGCGAAGATATCTCAAATCGGAGTGAAACAAAAATCAAAGGCCATAAATTCTAGTGTCGTTGGGGTAGCACCGTGGAATACATAGTTGGTGATGTTTTTACCAATTGTTGTGCATCCTTGTTCTGAGTTGGTGGACATTGTAGCCAAATTCTATGATGCAAGCATGGGGATAGTCAAAGGGTAAGATGAACACCCTCTATTTTATATAATTACTTAGAACATAAGAAAGTCTTTTGTAGCTCCGAAGCCCTCCCTATAGCACAAGTGGAGTGCAGTATTCTTGTAGGGGGATGTGATGAGAGATTTTAATATGGATTGTGATTAATTGCACTTAATCTAGTCCAATATGTATAGTTGTATAGTTCATAACTATACAATTCCTAAAATGTACAATTGGAAACTGTACAACCCCTAAATGTATAGTTGTATGGTTACAACTGCGCACTTGTACATTTTCTCCAAGAATCTTGGAATTTCTCAAATCCCAATCACTTTGCAATTATTCACTTGGAAACTCATTGATCTACCTCTAGAATGCTTAAAATGCAATTTTAGGCCAAAACTCATCAACTATACGAATTTACAAACCCTTGTACAATTTGGTACTCCACTTGTATTATTTGGTAAAAACCCTCGTTATGCCCAATAATTTAATTCTAGGAAATACCCATTTGCATAATTATTACATAAATCTCATTTCCAATATTGGGTAACAACCATTAATTTTGGTTCTCTCCATTATGCATTCCACACAAAGCACATGGATGGTTGTACATTTTTTGGGTATGCACTTCTACCACAAATCTGGAATCAACAATACTTGCAACATCAATAAAAATCCACCAATAATATAATTATTGATATTGCCCTCTGATTCCCACATATGCATGCACAAATCTAGTTTAAATGAAGATTTATATTATTTTGGGTATTGTACATAGGCAGTGTACGACATTACACATCAGTAAATAAATTACAGCATTAACCCATGCTCCACAATCCATGAATAACAATGACAATTGAATCCAACACCAGCCACAATGATTGAACTACAACCAACAACACAAAAAATTGAATGGGGGGCTTATAATGTCTATCCAAGTCATTCCAAAGCGGTTTCCTGAGATAGTTCATTATTTACAACTGCCCGTACTCACATTAATAAAAATAATTTAATGTTTACTAAGGTTTAATTTGATTTTCATCAAATTACATTTCATCTGCATGTATTTCCATTTCATTTAATTTCACATGCATTTTACATTTATTTATTTTTTTATTTATTTTCTAATTGTACAATTCCACCCAATTGTACATTTTTCTTGCCAATTGTACAATTTATACCAAATTGTACATTTTACTTGCCCCTTGTACAATTACACCAATTGTACATTTTTATTCAAGACTGTGCAAATCCAAACTTTATTCTTGCTTCATATATGGATTTTCCTTCCTACACTCCCTTGAATATGTATCTATCAAACATCTTAGAGTTATAAAGGAGAAGTATCAAAGAGAAATACTTGTAGAGGAGGGTCCAAAAACTTGGATGAAAGAGGTATTAAACTTGAGAAGCTTCCTTGAAGATTATTTAGATAGGACCTAGAAGTTAACATAATCCAAATAAGATGTTCAGCTAGTTCTTAACATGATAGCCACATTTCATGGCACTAAAATATATAATTCAATACTTCTAGATCTTATAGCTTTGGTGTATGTTGTATTAAGGGCTAACAGGTCAATAAAGCTAGTCTAGGCTGAATTCCTAGCCAAGAACATTAGGAAGCAATTGGCAGAATACCATTATAATAATATTATGATATCCATATCTCATCTTATTTTTCTTGGTTGTTTCTCTTATTTATGCCCAAAGTAGCACATTTAGTGCAAATTTCTGAGGATGATCCCCACCCAGTTGTGGAATGGATACAATCCCTTAGGAAGAGTCAGCATTATCTAGATTTTAATAATAGCTTCCTTGGTCCAGCTTTAGCCTATCTTTATGGTACTTGCCCTCGTGTATCTGAAAAGAGCTATCTCATTTTTAAGAATAAAATTCCTTGAAGTAGGGGATCGATATTTCCTAGCAAATATAATATACATAATATTGTATGGCTTCTTTGGTTTCTCTTTTCTCATCCCTTATTATGTCACATATTGAATCTTTGGGCTTGAGTACTGTAGGTAGGCCATTGTAGTAGAAGATAAATATGGTCAAGGAGTGAAGAAAAAAATAATATTTCAGTTCCCTATAGTGTATAACCCTATCAAAAATCCCTTCAGATACCAAGCTACATATCGAGAATTGGATAATAAGCTACATTCTCTAGGACTTTAATTGATGCCTCCTCAGTCGTATTATGACCTTGATGGTGTCATCAAAAAGAAATTTACCAACAATGTTAAACCCTGACCATTTGAGCATCAATATAATGAGGTAAATCTAGATGTTGTGTGATTTAGAAATCTCCTATATGATCGAATGGTTCTATTTACCAAGTTTAAATTTTATAAGCGACCACCATGGAGGTCCTCATATCCATACAATAGGGTGTTTTACCTTGAAAGGAACCCTGATTAGATAATAGCAGCTACTTTATTTGAAATAGTTGAGTAGATAAAGGGATGGGGTGATGAGGAAACGGTGGAGCAATGGTGGATGATGAAATGTGAAAAGAATGACCTTAGAGAAATTCTCCTAGGAGCAATAGATGTTACGTTTCATACAAATTTTATGGCTAACATTGATCAATGGTGAGAGAAAAAGGATGATAATATCTACCAAAAAATGATAAATAAATCCAATCCTATGGAGCCTATAGTCATAGGAAGCAGTGATGATCAGGAAGGATATCAGGAACTAGAAGAGCTATATTCTCAAGAAGAATCCTATGACAAGGCTCATGGAGCATAAGTGGAACCAAAAGATCTTTTGCAAATAGTATTTTCATTTTAAATCTATAATTTTTTTTTTGGCATTAAGCTTTTTCTTGAAAAGGTTTTTGGAGCCAAACGAACCCCATGGTTGCGTCCGGAAGACCCAAAAACCCCTATTTCCATATATAGTCATTTTTTTTAATTTAAAAAAACAGTCGGTTATATATATATATATATATATATATATATATAATAGTTTTGCTTTATAAAAAAAACAGTTTTGTTTTTATAAAAAAAAAACAGTTTTGTTTTTTTTGAAAAAGTTTTGCTTTATAAAAATCTTTAAACTTTTTCATGTCATTTTTTTATTAATAAAATAAATTTTATTAATTTAATTGCATTTTTTAAGCAATTTTTTGTATTAACAATTATTATTATTCTTCTTAAAATGCAATATTTTTTTTGTCTCATGTTAACAATGGTTGTTTGTGAGTTTTCTTATTTTGCAATGTTATCCAAGTATGTTTTGGAGTATACAAGGCAATTTTGGATCAAATTTTTCACTCTCTTCCCCTATTTTTATTAATTTCTTCTAATCTCTCTCTAGTATTTGCTTGAAGCATACTATAAATTAATGTAACTTGTATCTCTCATTATGAAAGTAAAAGAGAATGAAAGTGAAAGTGAGAGAGAGAGAAAGAGAGAGTGTGTGTGTATTTGTGTTTTGATTTGTGTCTCCACTATCTCTTGTTCATATTTCTTACATTTTGCATCTCAACTAATATAACTACTAACTTGCTACTAAACAATATAACTTGCAATTTACTAATTTTCATATTAATCAAGGTTAAAAATGAATCAACTTACTAACCACAACTTTAGTATTTGATTAAAATTTACTTAATCTTGCAACACAGTTTATATTTGCTAAAAACCTATTGAATCCAAAAGAATCCGCTCTATCGGTAGCAAGTCCTTTTTGGGTCCTCGTACCCGTACCCTTTTGGGTAGCTTGGTTGACCTTGGGTGAGATGAATTGGAAATTCATTAGGCTATAGCAAAACCTTAAAATGAACATTAACTTAGTAACTTATTGACTATCTAACATTTAACAAATGTTTTATGGTTCAATTCAAGTTAGTTTATTTTGTTGCAAGATGGTTGTTATGATTAGTTAGCTTCTTATTGCAAGTTAATCTATTGCAAGTTGATCTTGGTTTATTCCTTTATTCAATTGCAATATGGTTATAGTTGTTTATTGTCGATAATCAATCAACTATTGCCTTGGATAAAAATCTTGTAATGCATCAAAGAACAAAACATGTTGAAATCCAAGCCCATTTTATCAAAGAGAAGGTATTGGATGGGACTATTTAGTTGGAGTATTTCCCATCATCTTCTAATTCTGCTGATTTGTTCACCAAACCTCTTCCCAAGGAGTAATTTTGTAAGCTGAGGGAATCACTTGGTTTGGTGAAGTTGTCCTTAAGGGGTAATGAAGTGTAGTTACACTTGTGTGATGACAACTTCATCCTTATGAGGTGTTTTTTGCTATATATGTGAGTTGATATTTAGTGGTATAATTGCTTTTTGCATCTCTTTTGAACATGGTACTTTCTTGTTTGCCTTGTGCAACTTTTGTACATGTTACTTTGTAGATGGCATTGTGCAATTATGGTATATGATGCAATTGCTTTATGTGACTCTTTTACATGGTACTTTCATGTTGTCTTGTGCAACTTTGGTACATGTTTTTTATGTAGTTGGCATTATACAATTGGTTTATCATGGTACTTTCTTGTTAACATTTACGCTACTTTTGTACATGATATTTTATGGTTGGCTTTATGCAACCGATGTGCACACTTTATTATTTTAATATACCTTATGCAACTCTTGTACATGGTACTTTTTTGTTAGCCTTGTGCTACTTTTGTACATGGTACTTTAGAGTTTGCATTATCATGGTACTACTTGTTTGCTTTATGCAACTTTGTACATGATATTTTTTTGATCAACTATATAGCACGTGACTATAAGTATGGCTTGGCATCTTTTTGTGATGACTTATAGTTCACTATTTGTTAGATATTTTTTGTTATCATCTTTGGATATTTATATATGTTGTGGTGAACATATTTATGATGATGTATCTAACTGATATTATATTGAGCTACTTGTAGCTTCCAGGTACTTTTGTTTGGGATTTTGCAGGCTTATTGAAGACACCCTTGTGATGTTTTCTTCTTGTCATTTGCAACCACTTGTTGTTGATGGATATTTTTGTAAGTTGCTTTTATCTGAAGCTACTCCATTGGGGGCTTGTAGTCTCATTTTGGCCTATTTTGTATTTGTGCCTTATTGTAGACCATTCTTGGTCATAGAAGCTCATTGTAACTATATTACTCATTTGATTCTCATCCCCATTTGTATCTTTAGGGGAAGAATGTTTCTTTGTCTCATAATTCCTTTCTTCAATATTGCATTAAGGGGGAGTGTTGGAATATGTAATGCAACATTGTGTAAATTATTCTTAGACTAAAATATAAAGTCTAAAGAATAATATTTGAATTAGAATATAATTCTATCTTATGTAAAAAATTCCCACCCAATTAATAAATAAAATAAGGGTGCTAGGAATATTTAATTTGTGAGAAAATTTTATTTCCCCTTTTCTAGAAAATATTAGAAAGTAACTAATCACTTTCTAATATTTTATAGATTCCACTTATCACATATCTCAAAGATTAGATTGTGATAAAATTAAAAAGTAACTAAAGCACTTTCTAATATTTGATAGATTGTGATAAGATTAGATTGTGATAAGATTTAGGGTTATAGTAGAAAAGCTTCTCTTTAAATAAGGGTGTTTTCTACTACATATTATCATATCTTGTTATATTGACTTGTGTTGTAGTTTATGTTGATGCATATTGTTGTATAACATTGAAGCATTCTTGTATAGTTGAACCATTGAGTAATATAGTGAGATTCATAGTGGATGTTTCCCTTCTTCATTTGAAGTATGGTTTTACCACTCAATATTTGTGTTGTGGGTTTACCTCTTTAATGTGTGATTGATCTTATGGAGCATTCTTCAATCTTGAGGAGACTTTGCTTGTCTCACACTTCATCATCACTTTTTCCATTCACCAATCCATCATCTAATCTTCCTCCCAGCTCATCAAAAGTCCCCATCCTTATATCCCTTTTCAATTCATAAATTTTTCCCACACTCTCCATAACCCTTCCACCTCCTTCTTGAGTATTACCCCAATAATTTCCCTCTTCATTAGTGTCAATCATTGCCAAAGTCATAATTCAATCAACCAACACAAACTAGGAATAGGCATTGGTAATGCTTTTAGTTTCTCCATTGTCCTTTGTAATGTCTTTTCCACTTTCATCTCAAAGGGTGGAAGAATAAGAACCAAAAAAATTCAAGGTCATGCATGTGGCAATATGCAATAAAAATAAATGGGTAGAGGAGTAGCTTCAGCAGGAGCACCAAAGCCAAGAAAAAATGACTATGATGGTTTTGCATGAACTTGACCCGATTGAGGGAAGACAACACAAAGTAATTACCAAGACTAGAGTCAACAAGGC
Organism: Wollemia nobilis; assembly: GCA_028583015.1. NCBI lineage: Eukaryota > Viridiplantae > Streptophyta > Pinopsida > Araucariales > Araucariaceae > Wollemia > Wollemia nobilis. Next base: position 3,781,641 of record JAQPPZ010016858.1, on the reverse strand, counting down.
AAAAGAAAATATAAAGAATGATTACTAGGAATTTTAGTGCCTCACCAAGCATATTGATGATATTCCCTCTATGGAAGTATGGAAGGTATCACACGTGAGCTTTGATACTTTGTACCTCAAATTAAAAAATATGAAAAAGAACATCAAAACAATAGAGAAAATAGTAGATAAATTTAAGGCTTAGTATCACTAGATACATCAAGTAATAAAAACTCTTGAGAGTAGAAGTAATATGCTAAGTGAAACATTGAATAAATCTTCCTTACCTGATCTACTATAGCAAAAGTAGGACGAGATTGCTAAAATCAAGAATGAGTTGCAGGAATTAAATAGCAAGCTGGAGTAATGCAATGAGGAGTCAAAGTTGAAAATGCAGTAGCATGAGAATGATTTCAATCACCTTCTTGAAAAACTATCGAAAGATAAATAAAGGCCTGCTAGGTCTACCATTTCAAAGGACAATTTAAAGAGGATCAAGCTCATCCATTTGAGGAAAGAAAAGGAAGTCACCTTGGAGATTGTTTCTCCTTTTGCATTAATATTCTAAAGCAACATCAAAATTTTGATGATGGTAAAATCTAAGCTCAGCAAAAAGAAGGGTATCATACAAAATATGAGCCCACAAGTGATAGATTTTCAAATAGTGTTGAGCAATCATGGTTCCAGTCCTCACGATTGTCAAAAATATGAGAGGGAGCAATATGAATTTATGAAATAGCAAAGCCTATACCTGATAGATTTGTACTGTGAAGGCACCAATATTTTGAACATGTTGAAGAAATAGCTTGGGGTAATTGATGCAGGAGCATCCGGTAACAGTATGGGCAATCTTGCATCTTCAGAATTTTCCTCATTTTTTTGAGAACATTTCTTCAGTTTTTCCCAAGGGGGAGGTGTTTGCAAAACATGGAGGAAGGGGGTCACGAAATCGCGACCTCAAAGGTTGCAATGTTGGTGAAGGCGAGTTGCGTCGTGGTATCGCGACGTCGCGATATCACGATAGTTCTTCAGAGAAAGGGCAGAGGGCGAGTTGCATCGCGATATCGCGACGTCGCGATATCGCGATAGTTCTTTAAAGCAAAGGCAGTGGGGGAAGTGTCGTCGTGATATCGCGACATCACGATATTGCGACGTCACGATATCGTGAAGATAGTCAGGTTAAGGAGCAGATGGAGGGCGAGGGTCACGAAATCGTGACATGTCATGAAATCGTGACCCCAACGGACTTTGGCATGGTGGAGACGCTGTGGGTCGCGATATCGTGACATGTCACGATTTCACGACCTGTCGCGATATCGCGGCAAATCAAAAACTGCCACGTGGCGTATTTCCAAGGCAGTACCAAGGGTTAAGACAAACCCAAGATCATGGCAAAGGACCTCAGAAAGGTGAAGACGAAGGTGGAGGGGTCGACCGCGACCAAGTAAAGTTAAGGTCAAAGAAAATAGCGGACGGCCAGAAAAGGCCAAAAACTGACACGTGGACTGCCACGTGTATCCTCGAGTTGTAAAGGGCACGTGCCTTGAAGATTGCACATTAAGGAGAGGGCAAGCCGAATTTAAACACGTGGTTAGCTACGTGAATCTGGTTAAAGATGGAGGCCACGTATCATGGAATGAAATTTTACAGCCGCATGCATTAAAGAAAGAGAACCACCTTTTAGAGGGATTTTGTTTTTTGACAAAACGATAGATTCAGAGCATGGACAGTATGGGTGAGCAAAGGCTCGGAAGGACAGTCTGACCAGAGCGGCGATGCAGGTCAATGAGGCCATTAATGAGGGCTTCTTGGTAGGTCGGGCAGTGACCCATTTATGACCGAGAAATTTGAAGCTTCGAAGGGGGGGAAATTTGAATTCGAATTTTTGTTAGGTGAAGGCATTAATTTTCGAGAGGATCGGGGGCCTCGTTAAAAGCCCAAAAATTTGTAATGGAAAGAGGTGGACCGGAGAACAGAGGAGGTAGTACAGACATTTGGAGGAAGGGTTGAAATTCGCACGCGGGAGCATGCGTGTATAAAAGTAAAGATGAAGGCCACGTATCGGGAATTAAAATTGACAGCCGCGTGCATTAAAGGGGGAGAACCACCTTTTTGGATGGATTTTTCGACAAAACAGCAGTGCAGAGTACGGTCTGAGCAAAGCGGGTGGTGCAGGGTAAGGGAGGCCATCAATGCAAGCGTTTGGTGGATCGGGCAGTGGCCCATTAATGCCAAAAATTTTGAATTCTCGGGGGGGAAAAGGAAAATTTGAATTTTTGTTTTAGGTGGGGGGCATTAATTGCGTGAGAGGGTCGGGGCCTCTATAAAAACCCATTTTATTGTTTTAATCGGGACGGTGGGATTCCGAATGCACTTAGGACGTAGAGGAGAGAGAGAACCGAGCCGAGGGCCGGTGATTGTAAAAGCCTGCGGGCTGTTAATTTTTGTTGTACATTTTTAGTTGATTTCAATGAAAAAGGGAGGGTTTGCAGGAGTGTAATTTTGGGTCCCCCGTCAGTGGTATCAGAGCGGGAGTTCCTGAGTGCGTAAACAGACCGCCGGTCGTGAGGCAGTTTGCGCCAGGACCTACGGGAGGGTTTTGAGAGAGAGAGAAAGAGAGAGTTTAGCATCCCCGAGCGTGTTAGCAGACCGCCGGACGTGAGGCAGCTACACCGGGATCGATTAAAGCTTGTGAGAAAAGCAAAGACAAAAAAAAAAAAAAATGTATTCCCGAAGAAGACGGGACAGCAAGGAGGAAGATATGGTGTCGGAAGAGGAAGTCAAAGCATTGCAACGACAATTAAAAGCCTTGCAAAAGGAATGGCTCACAATGAAATTGCGGGAGAAAGAAGAGCGGCAAAGAAGGCGAGAAGAGAGACGAAGAAAGAATGAAGGAGGCTATAGAGGAAAAATGTAGCAGTACCGGGACCTGCCCGGAAGAAGGCACAGATCTTTCTGTGCAAGAAGAGGAATTACAGCAGGCTGCAGAAGAAGTTTGTAGCAGTGGAGAAATCTGTCCGGTTGAAGACAGAAGTGTGGACCCAGAGCCGGGGTTAGAGCAGACTGCAGAGGCAGAGATGAGTCCGAGAATGTTGCAGGAGGCAGCAACCGGACCAAACAGAAGTGAAGATCACTTCTCCACGTACCCCGGGTGTCTGATGCAGGAGCATCCGGTAACAGTATGGGCAATCTTGCATCTTCAAAATTTTCCTCATTTTTTTGAGAACATTTCTTCAGTTTTTCCCAAGGGGGAGGTGTTTGCAAAACATGGAGGAAGGGGGTCCCGAAATCGTGACCTCAAAGGTTGCAATGTTGGTGAAGGCGAGTTGCATCGTGGTATCATGACAGTTCTTCAGAGAAAGGGTGGAGGGCGAGTTGCGTCATGATATCGCGACGTCGCGATATCGCGACGTCGCGATATCGCGACGTCGCGATATCACGACGGTTCTTTAAAGCAAAGGCAGTGGGGGAAGTGTCGTCGCGATATCGCGACGTCGCGATATCGCGACGTCGCGATATCGTGATGATAGTCAGGTTAAGGAGCAGATGGAGGGCGGGGGTCACGAAATCGTGACCCCAACAGACTTTGGCATGGTGGAGACGCTGTGGGTCACGATATCGCGACATGTCACGATTTCGTGACCTGTCGTGATATCGCGGCCAGGAAAAAGCACAGCCGAAAGAAAACCAAGTTTACACGTGGGTGGCCGGGCAAGGCGGAAATGGACACGTGGCTGCCACGTGTGTTAAGAGTGACGTAACATTTGGAGGAAGGGTTGAAATTCGCACGTGGGAGCATGCGTGTATAAAAGTAAATATGAAGGCCACGTATCGAGAATTAAAATTGACAGTCGCATGCATTAAAGGGGGAGAACCACCTTTTTGGATGGATTTTTCGACAAAACAGTAGTGCAGAGTACGGTCTGAGCAAAGCGGGCGGTGCAGGGTAAGGGAGGCCATCAATGCAAGCGTTTGGTGGATCGGGCAGTGGCCCATTAATGCCAAAAATTTTGAATTCTCGGGGGGGAAAAGGAAAATTTGAATTTTTGTTTTAGGTGGGGGGCATTAATTGCGTGAGAGGGTCGAGGCCTCTATAAAAACCCATTTTATTGTTTTAATCGGGATGGTGGGATTTCGAATGCACTTAGGACGTAGAGGAGAGAGAGAACCGAGCCGAGGGCCGGTGATTGTAAAAGCCTGCGGGCTGTTAATTTCTGCTGTACATTTTCAGTTGATTTCAATGAAAAAGGGAGGGTTTGTAGGAGTGTAATTTTGGGTCCCCCGTCAGTAATGAATGAGCTTAATGAGCAACTCAAATCACTTGGGTTACCTAGATTTTGGGATAGCAATCATCATTTATATTTAGAACAAAATCTCAAAATATTATTCCAAGATCTTGAGGAAGATGAAAGTATGATCATGACCTTGAAAGAACCCATAATATTGGATCAACTCTTTAGTTTCGTCTCTAAAATGTTCAACCTCTCAATAATTTCTAGCCAAATAGATGAGAGGTACAAAGATCCAACCAACCAAGAGTGGTGCATGCTTAAGTATATTATTGAACAAATGAAGAATACACCCATCCCTTCTGTAGGTGACTGGATCAAGATGTGTAACAAATTATAGAATGGAGTAGTTCATCAAGTGGTCATCCACCATGCTAAGTTGTATCAGGTAGCAATTAAAGAATCAAGAGATTTTTTGGGTCTATCTTGAGTCGTAAGGTGTGCCTTTTTATGAAGCATTTTTTAATTCTATTTTGATATAATAGACTCCATGACCCAATAGATGTGGCCAGATTTTTTTTATATAATTATTTGTTATTTTGTTTTGAAGTTTGGATAAGCTATGGTTATGTTAGATCCTATACCTCTTAGCAAGTAGAAGGCCCTCGTAAGTCACCAAGAATATCGATATATTTTATACACCCACTATTTTGCTTAAAATAAGAAAGGAGGAAAGAAATAAAAAAAAGGGGGGGGGGGTTATTTTAAAAAAATGTTGTCGAGAGAAATTCTAGACAAAAATATGGGTTGCATATATGATTTTTGTTTCCCCAAACCTCCGCTAAGAAGAGAAAAAGTTAAAAATACCAATTACAAAAGAATGGGTTTTAATTCTCATCATTAGCCTGCCCAAAATTCCATTCGAATAAAAGGAGTTGGACGAATGATCGGGAGGGTAAAAATAGGAAAAGGAGTCCCAATTTTTTGCCTAGGAAATTGAATCATAGAGATGGTAATTTGGAAGATGGATTCAGGAATAATGGTTCTCATTTCCCTTTCCAAGGATCATTCAACCACAATGAAGGTAGAAAATGCATAAAGAGCAAGATGTGCAGGGGCTCCCATTTTCCCATCATAAAGGAGTTAACCAAAGCTCGAGAAGGGAGGCTTAAGTAGATGTGTAACTAGTCCAAAGCTCCATCCTGACCAAAAATAATGCATGAGGACCTAGCTATGAGGAAGATCATTCATATTCAAATCTCATCCTTCTACCAAAATAACTTGAACAACAAATCCAAGAATGTAGTAGATGGGTGAATTTATGATTGACTAGAGCAAGTACATATGGCGGTAGCTAAGGAATCGATGTAGAGTGAATACTTCAAATTATTCAAAAGTATATATAATTAGTTGTGGCATCAAATGTAGTGATTATTATGGAATGTCCAAATAGAGTGTGTCAGTAATTTCCATCCGAATGCACTAGAAATTTTGTATCTGTGTCAAAGCAGTCACAGAAGAAATTGATCGAGCAAGCTGAATACTGACATCCCAATCCACCATTAATGAAAATTAATTAGGATTTCAAAAATCCCATCCTCAAAATAAGGCTATATATACATGTTTTTAATGCATATTTTAAGTGTTAGCTCTCCAGTCATTACAATCTCCATGTATAGCTTGATACACACAACAATTCAAGTGGATTACTTTCTGGTCTTCAATTGTTTTTATGTATGTATGATTTTGCTTTGCTAATTAATTCTACTATGGTTAATTGAATGAACTAGATTTAATTTTGCTATTTGTATTTCATGCTACTAGTTCATTAATTTTGGAATTCTTAGTAGAGTACGTGGTGTAATTGATTTATGAAAATAATGGTTTGTATGTTAGGTAGTTCATGAATGTTGTTCATATTTTAGGCTTGTTAGGCATATATCTTGATGTGATTGGATCTGCACCACTTTGTATCTTAGCTCTATGTTTCTCCTTAGCTTCTCCCCTTTTCCTTTTCCTAAAAATTTAGTTAGGAATTGCAAGAATCCGACCTTCTCTGGATATTGACCCTAGTATAGCTGCTCTTGGGGCCATTCAAAGTTGGTCAAGTTCTATGGGCGCACAATACTTACCATTAGATAAAATTTTGACCAACATGTACATACTTGCATCAGCATCACATAGGCCTACATCAACACAGTGTTATCTTTTGAAGCTTAATACTTAATAAAATTACCACAAGTTTTAATTACAAAAATAATAAAGCAAATCAATATGTTGAATATAGAAGAATTCACACATTAATTGCTCAAATGTATGCAACTTGTATTGCACTAACTTTTGTTACAAAATATCTCAAGGATAATATAATATAACCCAATAGTCATAATAGTAACCAACTAATCTAATATCACGTCACATATCTCTTGGCTATAACATGTATATATAGCCTTTCTATGAGGACTCTTGGATGACCATGACTCTTCTTTTCCTTGTGACTCTTGGCTATCACTTGCACACATATGAAGCTATATTTGATGTACACTTGTAACTTGAATCTTCACTAACTCTTCCTAATATAAGGACACATGTGCACACTTACATGTTGGACACTTGTGCACATTTACATTATTAAATACTTTGCACACTTTAATAACACTTGTGCATTTATTACATTACATAAAGTAAATACTCACTCTCTAATCTAGGGCACACATCCTAATCTAATAATGTACCCAAGGTGGTACATTAGCATATACAAAATAATGTAATATACTCTAACACATGGGACATCAAAAGGGGAAAATTGGCATTTATATTTATTTTAAATTTAACTCTTACCATATATCTCCCAAGAATAATACTTAGTAATATGGCTACCAAAAGTATGGTAAGAAATGTGCAAAGGGTAGGTATCAAATTTTATTTCATTTCATACCCAAAAACTTGATAATACTAGAATGCATGATGATGTGGCACCCTCTAATGATTTGGAATCTCATAATGATGAGGTACCATATGATGACATGAAAAGAGATGGTATCATCTCTGTGGATGATTGTGAAGATGTAGTAGAGTTTTATATATGAAACATTGTAGTTTGTATAATGACATGGTAGTATATATAGGTGATATGAAAACCAACATGCAAATACCAATGCAACACATGGTAGTTTGTACAACTAATATGGTAATTTACATAGGTAATTTAGTAGGTGCATGAATCTTAAGGTGATATATGGCAGCTAACATGGTGGTTTGTATAGTTTACTAGAAATAAATACATGAAACTTGAGGTAATATATGGTAGTACATATAGGTGATATCATAGTCTATACAAGTGATGTGTCAAAACATGTAGTGGATGGAACATGTGCTAACTTTGTTAGAGTATATTACATTATTTGTTGCATGCTAATGTACCATCTTGGATACATATTTAGCTTAGAAGTGTGTCTTGGATTAGAGTGTGAGTATTCACTTTATGTAATGTAATAAATGCACAAGTATTATTCGAGTGTGCAAAGTATTTAATAATGTAAATGTGCATATTAGTCCATGTGTACATGATTCCATAGAGTAGGAAACTAAAAAGTCTCAAGAAGAGTGAAGGCCAAGATTAATCCATATGATGAGTCACTTTCCATTTTAAATGGTACTATGTGTGTGTGTGTGATGAGACACAATGTAGAGTGAGAGTGTGTGAAGTATGGGGTAATGAGATATCCATTCCATATAAAAATACTATTTTCATGAGCATTTGTTAATGGTAGTTTTATGAGTTGTTGTAGAAGTTATTTATGTGTTTTATATGTTTATAACATTATCATTATCTTATATTTGATATAGAATCTTATTGTAGATCTTGTGTTTATTTTTCATAAATTATTTAGCATCAAAAACTATCAATGGTATCAGAGCCATATGGGAGATTGATAGGATATAGGGAGAGCCATAAGGGAGGTTTCATTTACAAAATTTAGAAGTTCCAATTTGGATAGATTCTTTCCATAGGGTTGTAGAAAAACTTGTGAAGACTAGGACTCATCATAGATTTTTTTCCACTAGATTAAAGGATAACTAGTGAAGTTTATTAATTTTCAAATTTTAGAGATTTGGATATATTTGATTACTATTGTCTAAGATTTTATTGCAAAAAAGTATTTCTCAGAATTTGAGAAGCTTCTTATAATGGATAGAGAAGAATTTTATCTTTGATTACCTAAAAGTCTATGTGCTTTCCTTGTGCAGGGATTAATTTTTGAGCTACAACAAAATACTAGAAATTGAAAAATAAGGAGGTCCAAGAAAGAGGTCCCATTGGAGATTGAATATTGAAGATTAAGGAGACCCTAGAAAGAGGTTCCTATAGAAGATTGAATATTGCGATTGAATATTGAAGAAAGTGTTGGAATATATTACATTATTTGGTATATGTTAATGTACAACCTTGGGTACATATTTATATTAGGAGTGTCTTAAATTAGAGTGTGAGTATTTACTTTATGCAATGTAATAAATGCACAAGTATTATTAGAGTGTGTAAAGTATTTAATAATGTAAATGTGCATAATAGTCCATGTGCACATGTGTCCATAGAGTAGGAAAATGAAGAGTCTCAAGAAGAGTGAAGGATAAGAGTTCTCCATATGAAGAGTCACATTCTATTATGTATGTATTTATATGTGTGTGTGTGTGTGTGTGTGTGTGTGTGTGATGAGACATAATGTAGAGTGAGAGTGTGTGAAGTATGGGGTATTTGAGATCTCCATTTTATATAATAATACTATCTTCGTGAGTACTTGATAATGGTAGTTTTATGAGTTGTTGCACAAGTTATTTATGTGTTTTATATGTTTAGAACATTTCCATTATATATAGCAATATAATTTTAGATCTTGTTGTTATTTTTCATTAAATATTTAGCATAAAAAGCTAATAGTGGTATCAGAGCCACAAGGGAGATTGATAGGAGCTAGGGAGAGCCACAAGGGAGATTTCATTTACATAATTTGGAATTTGCAATTTGGCTAGAGCCTTTCCATAGGGTTGAAGAAAAAATCATAAATACTAGGACACACCATACATTTCTTTCCACTAGATTGAAGGATAACTAGTGAAGTTAATTGATTTGAAAATTCTAGAGATTTGGATGTATTTGATTACTGATGTCTAAGATTTTATTGCAAAAAAATAGTTCTTAGAAGTTGAGAAGCTTCCTATAATGGATAGAGAAGAAATTTATCTTTGATTTTTTGAAAGTCTACGTGCTTTCCTCATGCAGGTATTAGTTTTTTAGTTACAGCAAAAGTGTAGACATTGAAGATTAAGGAGGTCCAAGAAAGAGGTCTCATTGGATATTGAAGATTGAAGATTGAGGAGACCCAAGAAAGAGGTCCCCATAGAATATTGAATACTGCAGATTGAATATTGAAGAAAGTGTTGGAATATATTACATTATTTGGTATATGCTAATATACCACCTTGGGTATATATTGAGATTAGGAATGTGTCTTATATTAGATTGTGAGTATTTAATTTATGCAATGTAATAAATGCACAAGTATTATTAGAGTGTGTATTGTATTTAATAATGCAAATGTGAATAATAGTCCATGTGTCCATAAAGTAGGAAATTGAAGAGTCTCAAGAAGAGTGAAGGCCAATATTTCTCTATATGAAGAGTCACATTCCATTATATATGTGTCTATGTGTGTGTGTGTGTGTGTGTGTGTGTGTGTGATGAGACACAATGTAGAGTGAAAGTGTGTGAAGTATGGGGTATTTGAGATCTTCATTCTATATCAAAATACTATTTTTGTGAGTATTTTTTAATGGTAGTTTTATGAGTTACAAAATTTATTTATGTATTTTATATTTTTATAATATTGCCATTATCTTTTTTTTAATAAGCTATCCAAATTTGCTCTCATTACATTTCTAAAAATTTAATTAAAGTATATCCAACTTTGTATTTCTATTGTAGATATTCTTCATTTACCCTTCTATAAAATATATTCTTCATCTTCCTCAAACTGCTACATTTCCACAATCAAATCCTCTTATATCAAATGCCTTCAAAAATTTAAATTTTTTTAGGATGAAATACAACACTGTGAATGGCTAAAATATTTATTATCCAGCTTCTATATCCAAAAATATCTTGTCTGTAACAACCTCACAATTTCTTAATACCTTTTTTTAGGGTTCTTTCCCCTAATATTCCAAGATATTATTTTCATTGTTATTTTTTATTTTATTTATGGGTTTATCCCCACTTTTTGTTAACACTTGTGATATTTGCTTTTGTTTTCCCATATCAATATCCCTTTGTGTTTCTTTTTCTCTTTGTTTTTGCCTCTTGGATCTTCCTTTTTTTTTTTCATTCTCAGCAATACTTTTATCTTCATCAATCTCTTCAATATTCTCACATTGTTCATAGTAAGACTTATCATCTTTAGGTTTACCTTGTTTTGAAGGATCTAAAGTGCAAGGAATAACCTCAAAAGCACACTCTTCTTTATATTTCCCTAGAGACCTAAAGTGCAAGGATGCTCTTATATATAAATTACCTTATTATTCTATCCTAAAAATCCTAAAGTGTTATCAATTTCCTCCAACCTCATTTCTATATTATTATGCTCTTGAAACCTTAAAGTGCAAGGGATAACATCTTCACCACTTTCACTTTTATCATCTGAAGAGAATTATAAACTACTTGAGGAAAATGAATATGATTTTACCTAGAATAAACTTGACATTTTTTGTTGTCTTTAATTTGGGTTTTATCTCCATATCTTCTTTTGTACCTTTAATTCCTTCTAAACTTACCAATTGATATTGTCGGTAGGATTTCTTTAGCTCTTCTTTTGGAGTGGAATATACTTGATCTGATTTAGCTTTTATTATTGAATTATTTTCTTGCTTCGTCTTGAAGTTTATATCATGGCTAGAATTTTTTGTCTCTTTCTTCATAGTTTTTAATTTGCAAACTCTTGCCATGTGTCCAATCTCAAAATAATTATGGCAATGAAATGCAATATTTTCATAATCTACTTGTTGATCCCATTCTATTGATTTAGATTTAATATTAATGGATTGTGGCAAAGGTTTTAAAATATCCATAGCAACACATATTCGAGTATATATATCATGCTTTCACTTCTTAGTTGTTGGTCCTTACTTGATGAATTCCCCTAGAGTATTTCCAATATTTTTTAAAACATCCTATTTATAAGCTAATATGGAAGTCAAAAAAGCCTAACCCACACTGGAAGCTTCTTAATAGTTTATATATCAACTAAAAATATTCATTCTATGGTCTTAAATAAAGTGCATCTCTTCCCATAAACCATGGAGCACCAACCATTATTTTATCCCTAATTTCTGAACTGAAAAAGATGATGAGGAAAAAACCTTTAGGAAGAAATCCACAAAATAATTTGAATTAAATCCCCACTTCCACTTGATACAATTTTGAATTTCCAAAAACCTTGGCCATGATCAATGGAACTTATATATTAGCCCTCTAATTTTAAGAAACATGATATCATGCTCAATAATATCATCCTTGATACTTAATTCTAGTGTACCATTTGCAACCTGGATCGAACTTGCCATGTATTCGATATTTCGCTTATCTCCAACTTGGGCCTCAAGGGTATTTTGATTTCTAGCTAGGGCATCCTAACTTCCCATTAGGGCTCTCAAAAATAACTTCTCTTCCACAATAGCTAATGGGGATTGCTCTTGTCTTGCACTCCCTCTTGGTTCGCACTCCCTCTCTACTTGCACTCGCTCTTGATTCCAACTTGCACTCTCTCTTACCTCACACTTGCTCCTAGATTGAACTCCCTCCTATCTCATAATTTCCCATGTTTCTTATTTTTCTTGGCATTCCTTCACTTCAACAATTTTTTGGAAATAATGTTCCACACATTCGTGGTAAGGGTTTGAAGCATTGATGCACTCTGGATGAACCTACCACTCTTTCACCATGATTGAATCCTAGCTTGCACTCCCTCTTAGTTTACACTTCCTTTTGGTTCACACTCTATCCTGCCTCACACTCTCTCCTACCTCGCACTCACTCTCAAATTGTACTCTCTCTTGGCTCATAATTGCATTTGTATTTTCTTTTTCTCGATGTTCCTTGGCTTCAACAATATTTTAGAAATAATGTTCCACATATTTATGGTAAGGGTTTGAAGTATTGATGCACTCCAGATGAACCTACCACTCTTCTACCACGACTGAATCTTAGCTTACACTACCTCTTGGTTCACACACTCTCTCTTTGATCTCATTGTCTTCGAGCTTGCACACTCACTCCCAAATCATGCCCTCACTCACTGCTACATATTACCATTATCTTATATTTTATATAGCAATCTTATTTTAGACCTTGTGGTTATTTTTCATTAAGTATTTAGCATCAAAATATAAGAGTGGTATAAAATCCACAAGGGATATTGATAGGAGGTAAAGATATCCACAAGGGATATTGATAGGAGGTAGGGATATCCACAAGGAAGATTTTATTTACAAAATTTGAAATTTGTAATTTGGCTAGAGTCTTTCCATAGGGTTGCAAAAAAACTTGTGAATACTAGGAATTAACATAGATTTCTTTCCACTAGATTGAAGGATAACTAGTGAAGTTTATTGATTTTAAAATTTTGGATTTTTGGATGTATTTGATTATTGATGTCTAATATTTTATTGCAAAAATTAGTTCTTAGAAGTTGATAAGCTTCCTACAATGGATAAAGAAAATTTCATCTTCGATTGCCTGAAAGTCTATGTTCTTTCCTCATGCAGGAATTATTTTTTGAGTTGCAGAAAAAGAGTAGACATTGAATATTAAGGATGTCCAAGAAAGAGGTCCCATTGGATATTGAAAATTGAAGATTAAGGAGACCCAAGAAATATTTCCCCATAGAATATTGGAGACTACAAATTGAAGATTGAAGAAAGTGTTAAAATATATTGTATTATTTTATACATGCTAATGTACCACCTTGGATACATATTTATATTAGAAGCGTCTTATATTAGAGTGTAAGTATTTACTTTATGTAATGTATTAAATGCACAAGTACTATTAGAGTGTGCATTATATTTAATAATGTAAATGTGTATAATAGTCCATGTGCACATGTGTCCATAGAGTGTGAAAGTGAAGAGTCTCAAGAATATTGAAATTCAAGAGTTCTCCATATGAAGAGTCACATTCCATTATATATGGGACTATGTATTTGTGTGTGATGAGACACAATGTAGAGTGAGAGTGTGTGAAGTATGGGGTATTTGAGATCTCCATTCTATATCAAGATAATATTTTTGTGAGTATTTTTTAATGGCAATTTTATGAGTTTTTGCAGAAGATATTTATCTATTTTATATGTTTAGAATACTGCCATTATATTATATTTGATATAGAAATCTTATTTTAGATCTTGTGGTTAATTTTCATTTAGTATAAAAATATAATAATGGTATCATAGTCGTAAGGGAGATTTATAGGAGATAAAAAGAGCCATAAGGGAGATTTCATTTACAAAATTTTAAAGTTACAATTTGGCTAGAGTCTTTCCATAGGGTTGTACAAAAACTCATGAGGACTAGGACTCAACATAGATTTCCTTCCACTAGATTGAAGCATATCTAGTGAAGTTTATTGATTTTAGAATTTTGGATATTTTTATGTATTTTATTACTAATGTCTAGGATTTTATTACAAAAAATTAGTTTTTAGAAGTTGAAAAGCTTCCTACAATAGATAAATAAGAATTTCATCTTCAATTGCTTGAAATTCTATGTGCTTTCCTCATGCAAGGATTAGTTTTTGAGTTGCAGCAAAAGAGTAGACATTGAATATTAAGGAGGTCCAAGGAAGAGACCCCATTGGATATTGAATATTGAATATTGAGGAGACCCAAGAAAGAGGTCCTCATAGAATATTGAAGATTGTAAATTGAGGATTGAATAAAGTGTTGAAATATTTTATATTGTTTGGTACATGCTAATGTACCACCTTGGGTACATATTTATATTAAGAGTGTATCTTAGATTAGAGTGCGAGCATTTAATTTATGCAATGTAATAAATTCACAAGCATTATTAGAGTATGCTTTGTATTCAATAATGTATATGTGCATAATAGTCCATGTGCACATGTGTCCATAAAGTAGGAAAGTGAAGTGTCTCAAGAAGAGTGAAGGCCAAGAGTTCTCCATATGAAGAGTCACATTCCATTATATGTGTCTATGTGTGTGTGATGAGACACAATGTAGAGTGAGAATGTGTGAAGTATGGGGTATGTGAGATCTTCATTCTATATCAAAATATTGTTTTTGTGAGTATTTGTTAATGGCAGTTTTATGAGTTGTTGCAAAAATTATTTATGTATTTTATATATCTGGAATATTGCTATTATATTATATTTGATATAGAAATTTGGTTTTAGATCTTATGGTTATTTTTCATTAAGTATTTAGCATCAAAATATACCAATGGTATCATATCCGCAAGGGATATTTATAGGAGATAGGGAGTGTAACAAGGAAGATTTCATTTACAAAATTTGGAAGTTGCAATTTGGCTAGAGTATTTCCATAGGGTTTCCAAAAAACTCGCGAAGACTAAGACTCAAAATTATTTTATTTCCACTATATTGAAGGATAACTAGTGAAGTTTATTGATTTTAGAATTTTGGATATTTGGATGTATTTGATTACTGATGTCTAAGATTTTTTGCAAAAAAATATTTCTTAGAAGTTGAGAAGCTTCCTACAATGGATAGAGAAGAATTTCATCTTTAATTTCTTGAAATTCTATGTGCTTTCTTTGTGCAAGGATTGGCTTTTGATTTGTAGTAAAAGAGTAGACATTGAAGATTAAGTAGGTCTAAGAAAGAGTTCCAATTGGATATTCAATATTTAATATTGAAGACACCTAAGAAAGAGATCCCCGTAGAAAATTGAAGACTAAGATTGAATATTAAAGAAAGTGTTGGAATATATTACATTATTTGGTACATATTAATGTACCACCTCGGGTACATATTTAGATTAGGAGTGTGTCTTAGATTAGAGTGTGAGTATTTACTTTATACAATTTAATAAATGTACAAGTATTATTAGAGTGTGCATTGTATTTAATAATGTCAATGTGCATAATAGTCCATGTGCACATGTGTCCATAGAGTAGAAAGGTGAAGAGTCTCAAGAAGAGTGAAGGCCAAGAGTTATCCAAATGAAGAGTCGCATTCCATTATATATGTGTATATGTGTTTGTGTGTGATGAGATACAATGTAGAGTGAGAGTGTGTGAAGCATAGGGTTATTGAGATCTCCATTATATATCAAAATACTATTTTCATGAGTATTTTTTAATGGTAGTTTTATGAGTTGTTGCAGAAGTTATTTATATTTTTTATATTTTTAGAACATTGTCATTATATTATATTACATATAACAATCTTATTTTAGATCTTTTAGTTATTTTTCATTATGTATTTAGCATCAAAAATTAATAGTGGTATAAGAGCCACACGGGATATTGATAGGAGATAGGGAGAGCCATAAGGGATATTTCATTTACAAAATTTAGAAGTTGTAATTTTGCTAAGTCTTTCCATAGGGTTGCAAAAAAATTTGTGAAGACTAAGACTCAACGTAGATTTATTTCCACTAGATTGAAGGATAACTAGTGAATTTTATTGATTTTAAATTCTAGATATTTAGATGTATTTGATTACTGATGTCTAATATTTTATTGCAAAAAATTAGTTCTTAGAAGTTGAGAAGCTTCCTACAACGAATAGAGAATAATTTCATCTTTGATTATTTAAAAGTCTATGTGCTTTCCTCATGCAGGGATTAGTTTTTGCATTGCAGAAAAAGCATAGATATCGAATATTAAGGAGGTACAAGAAAGATGTCCCATTGGAGATTGAAGATTGAGGATTGAGGAGACTCAAGAAAGAGATACCCATAGAATATTGAAGACTACAAATTGAATATTGAAGAAAGTGTTGGAATATGTTACATTATTTGGTACATGCTAATGTACCAACTTCGGTATATCTTTAGATGAGGAGTGTGTCTTAGATTATAGTGTGAGTATTTAATTTATGCAATGTAAAAAATGCACAAGTATTATTAGAGTGTGCATTGTATTTAATAATGTAAATGTGCATCATAGTCCATGTGCATGTGTCCATAAAGAATGAAAGTGAAGAGTCTCAAGAAGAGTGAAGGCCAAGAGTTCTCTAAATGAAGAGTCACATTCCATTATATATGTTTCTATGTGTGTGTGTATGATGAGACACAATGTAGAGTGAGAGTGTCTAAAGTATGGAGTATTTGAGATCTCCGTTCTATATCAAAATACTATTTTCATAAGTATTTGTTAATGGTAGTTTTATGAGTTGATGTAGAAGTTATTTATGTGTTTTATATTTTTAGAATATTACCATTATCTTATATTTCATGTAATAATCTTATATTAGATATTATGGTTATTTTTCATTAAGTATTTAGCATCAAAAGCTAACAGTGGTATTAGAGCCACAAGGGATATTGATAGGATATAAGGAAAATCCACAAGGGAGATTTCATTTACTAAATTTAGAAGTTGCAATTTTGCTAGAGTCTTTCCATAGGGTTGTAAAACAACTCGTGAAGACTATGACTTGGTATAGATTTATTTCCATTAGATTAATGGATAACTAGTAAAGTTTATTGATTTTAGAAATGTGGAGATTTGGATGTATTTTATTACTGATGTCTAATATTTTATTGCAAAAAAATAATTCTTAGAAGTTGAGGAGCTTCCTACAATGGATAGAGAAGAATTTCATCTTTGATTGCCTAAAAGTATATGTGCTTTCCTAAAATATGGATTAATTTTTCAATTACAGTAAAAGAGTATACATGGAAGATTAAGGAAGTCCAAGAAAGATGTCCCATTGGAGATTGAATATTGAAGATTGAGGAGACCCAAGAAAGAGATCCCTATAGAATATTGAAGACTGCAGATTGAATATTGAAGAAAGTGTTGGAATATATACATTATTTGGTACATACTAATGTACCACCATGGGTACATATTTAGATTAGGAGTGTGTCTTAGATTAGAGTGTGTGTATTTACTTTATGCAATGTAATAAATGCACAAGTATTATTAGTGTACATTGTATTTAATAAGATAAATGTGTATAATAGTCCATGTGCACATGTTTCCATATAGTAGGAAAGTGAATTCTCAAGAAGAATGAAGACCAAGAGTTATCCATATGAAGAGTCACTTTTCATTATATATGTATCCATGTATGTCTATGTATGTGTCTGTGATAAGACACAATATCGAGTGAGAGTGTGTGAAGTATGGGGTATTTGAGATCTCCATTCTATATCAAAATATTATTTTTGTGAGTATTTTTTAATGATAGTTTTATGAGTTGCTGCAAAAGTTATTTATGTGTTTTATATGTTTAGAATATTGCCATTATCTTATATTTGATATAGAAATTTTATTTTAGATCTTGTGGTTATTTTTCATTAAGTATTTAGCATCAGAACCTAATAGTGATATCAAAGCCGCATGAGAGATTGATAGGATATAGAGAGAGAAACAAGGAATATTTCATTTATAGAATTTAGAAGTTGCAATTTGGCTAGATTATTTCCATAGGGTTGCCAAAAAACTCATGAAGACTAAGACTCGACATAGATTTCTTTCCACTAGATTGAAGGATAACTAGTGAAGTTTATTGATTTTAGAATTTTGGAGATTTGGATGTATTCTATTACTGTTGTCTAAGATTTTGTTGCAAAAAACTAGTTCTTAAAAGTTGAGAAGCTTCCTACAATGTATATATAAGAATTTCATCTTCTGTTGCCTAAAAATCTATATGCTTTCCTTGTGTAGGGATTAGTTTTTGAGTTGCAACAAAATATTAGACATTGAAGATTAAGGAGGTCCAACAAAGAGGCCCCATTGGATATTGGAGGTTGAATTTTGAGGAGATCCAAGAAAGATATCCCCATAGAACATTGAATATTGTAGATTGATGATTGAAGAAAAAATAAGAAAGAGGCTAGAGAACCCCTATTGAATATTGAGAAAGAGGAGACCCAAGAGAAGAGGTACCCATTACAAATTTGGGAAAGGAGATAGGATATTTGATAAAGAATATTGATAAGGAGGAGACCCAAGAGAAGATGTCCCCATTGCAGATTTGAGAAAGGAGATAGAAGCCCAAGAGAAGTGATTTCAAACAAATTTGGAAGGATAAAAAGGAGAATAGAGAAGCTCTATTGATAAGTTGAAGAAGTGGCCATTGGAGAATATTAGAAGAAATTTTGAAGTAGAATATTGCAAGAGGAAGAAACTCCTAAACGAAGGTAAGCATATCAAATTTAGGAAGATTGTTGACATTCAACAACAAGCCCAAAAGGATTTGTGAAACTGATTCAAGGAGAAGATTTTTGGCAAGAAGGTTGCCAAATTTGAGAAAGTATTTTTTGAATATTTTAAGACATTCAGATTCTTTAAGAAGAGGCTAGAAAAAAGGGCAAATTTAAAGACAGAAATCAATAGAAGCTGAGGAGAAAGAACATTGAAAGAGGCCACGAATTGCTATTTTTGGAGACAACCATTAAATTTTTGGAGAAGATTGCAGATTTTTGGTGCAAATTTTGAAGGATTTCAGGACAATAAGATAGAGGAGAATAAGTCAAAATTTTGGAGCAGTATTTAAAAATTTTTGGACTATGGATTTGGGCAATATTAGAATGAGATAGAAGAGCTACGAATTGGAGAAAATTTGGGCATATTTGGAAGACTTTTTTAATAGTTATTTTAAGAAGGAATTAACAACAATTTGAGGAAGAAAGTTGAAGGAGATAGAGCTATATTTTAGAAAACATTTGGTGAAAGAAAATTTCTACAAATTTTAGAATTTGGAGGTGATAATTTTGGTAGGAGAAAAGAAGTTTTGAACAAAATATATTTGACAACATTTGAAGCTGCAAAATTACAGAGGTTTTGGATAGTGAAAATGTAACTTTTTGGGCAGCATTGAAAGCTGCAAATTTCATAAATTTTGGACAACATTAAGGGAAGAAAGTTAGCTACACGTTTCAAATAATTTGGGCAGCAATTGATAAGAGAAGGAGAATAATTTTTTACAGCATTATTTGAGGAAGAAGAAGATATTTTTTGGCAGCATTTTGTAAAGGAGAGAAGTTGCAAGTTATCTAGTTTTAAAAAACATACTTTGAAGGAGAAAATGGTAGATTTTGAGCAGTATTTAGAGGAGTAAAGCTACAATTTTTAGAATTTTTGGACAGCAAGTTGGGTCAGCAAAATAGTGAGCAAGAAAATCAAGAAAGCAAGCTATAAAAGAAAGAGAAATAGGACTGCAATTTTGATGATCAAAGTGCATCTTATTTAAGCATTCAAAAAAGTGTTTATATCAAGTTTGCAAGTGTTATATATCAAGAGTAATCATAAAGAAAGGAGGTATTGTAAGTTAAGTTTTTCAAACTTTATCCAAGCATTCTTCATTGTCATCAAACCTACATCAAGATATAGAAATATACAGAGTATTAGAAGAAATGGAAAGTATATCTACATGCTAGAAAGAAGAGAAAAATTAAAGTTTCACAGTATAGAAGGTGCAGTCGAGAAAGTTAAAAATTACAATGAATAGTAAGGAGAAGAGCCATCGAGTAAGCAAAAATGTCCATTGAGAGAGAAGGAAGAAGAGCCATCGAGTAAGCAAGAATATCCATTGAGAGAGAAGGAAGAGCCACCAAGGAAGTGTGAAAGCACCACAAAAGGAGAATCATCAAGGGTAGATAGATAGAGTCATTGTGGGAATATAGAACCACCTTGTAAAGGAGCAAGATCCATTGTGTTGAGAATTGAAGTCGCTATATTGATTAGTAAATTCATCAAGTGAGGAGTGTTATTTAAAGGAGGAACCACCAAGCTCAAGGAGGATCCATCAATATCAAGGAGGAGCCACCAAAGATTAGCACAAGCACCATTAAAAAGAAGTTGAGAGCATCAAAATTGTGTGCCATTTAGAGTGAATCATTAAAAGAAAACCAAACATAATTAGGAGTAATTCAAACAACCATTTGTTGTTACTTTACTAAAGAGAAATGAGAAAAAATATATTGAGTACTAAATAACTGAAAAGTAGAGAGCATTAAAAATTGCGTAGGTGAAGAGTTGAAGTTGCTACCAAGTGTAGAGGAGAAGCAAAGCGTTATCAAGTGTAGAGAAGAAGAGGATGTTTTGAAACTTTATTCTCATTAATAGAAATAATTTACCAATATACAAAAATATCCAATCATTCATACATAATAATTATCCACAAATAACAATCCATATAAGATACAGATATAGATAACCCTTAAGGTAGGGAACCACCAATAATACTTCTTAAAGAAGGAATAACTCCATAAGATCTCCCAATATGAGAGAGCCACTTAACAATGGAAAAGTCCTATAAGTCATTTCGTAGGCAAACATGATTATATATGATTGATCTCCCATGATGATTACACTGACAAATATCTCTTTTTTATTTATCCATATTCTCATTCTATTTTGGGGAGACTACTACTAATATAATATTATATTATAATACAATCAAGCTTGGGTTATGTGTGGCCCATACCAACCCTTATACAATATAATATACTCAAATATCTATTCCTAGGTACCCTAACATGCCACCCTCCTTTCAAATGTTTTATCCTCAAAAAATATGAAGAAACAATATAATATGATTTTCTAAGCAATGTTAGCAACTGGTACCAATCTCAATAATCCATCCATCCTAGTGAAACATTGATTGGTGGTGGTGGTCGTTGATGTTGGTATGTCATTTTTCCACTTGAGTAACCAAATATGCTTTGTTGGCTCCATGCTTCTGCTACTTTATTTTGATAATTCAAATGATGGATCCACTTGTTCCTTAATGCTAATGAACCACTTTGAAAACCAATATCACTATGTTTTCTCTACCAAAAAATGCCATAGTTTGTGTCCCTTTAATTCTATGTAGAAGCATAATATTGTTGGCTTGATCCATGCCTCCAAGATTATTGTCGCTCATGGTGGTGTGGATGGCGATAAGATGCTACCTTATTTGACTCCTCAACATTTGGCTCCACTATTTTAAATTCTTCTACACATTGTTCTTTCATGTTCCTTTTGTTTGGTATGTCCTTGTGCTCTTTTAACAAATTTTCCTTAGAATCTACTACTGTTATTTCCATGGACTCAGTTGTTGTTGCTTCTTGCATGGACTCTATTGCTGCTACTACCTTCTTGGATTCTATTTTAGGTTCTATTTATTCTTCAATTTGTTTCTCTACAACCACTTCCTATTTGTCCTTGGATCCTCACTCCTTAATATGAGAAATATCTTGCAATGTTATCTTTGTTTTCTTATACCATAACTTAATGAACTTATTTTGCACATTAATGTTAATAATACCCAAAGAATCTAACCAAGGATAACCAAGAACAATATCCTCATCATCCATCTCAATAGCATGAAAATTTGAATGTAAAATATATTTATCCATGGTGATCTTCAAATCTTCAAAAATCTGAACATTCTCTCCCTCCAACTATATTTCCTTAATTTTTGTTGCTTGAACCTACAACCTCTTAGTCAAAGCAATATTAATAAAATTATATCTGCTACTAGGGTCAATAGAAATAATAACTTATTCCTTTTGAATTCTTCCATGAACCTGCAAAATAGACTTTTTAGATTCAATAAAATCCCCTTGTCCACTTTTCAATTTATCTTCTACCAAAGGTATGGTTTCCTCTATCTACATACTGACATCTTTTTTTATCTTCTACCACTTCTTTGAAATTTGCTAGCTCTCTTTTTATTTTCTTTTGTTCTTTTTTAAGCATGTTTATTTCTTCTTCATATCCCTTGATGGTGACCTTCAAACTAGCTATATTTTTATATGGGTCCCATTTACTCAAGAATGCATGCTCTATTTCATCCCAAATGAAGGCATTATTAAAAACCAAGAGAGATCTTCTCCTCCAAGATAGCAAGGAAGCATAATTTTCCAAAGAGAAAAATATTGATACAACCATTTAAAATTTTACCACCAATCCCTAACATCAATATCATCTTCTCTAAAAAAAAATTGTAGCTCCATAAGTTCACACCTCAAGATAATGCAAATCTAGGGTTTCATGAAAATATATATCATGCCCCAATGCAAACTAGGGTTTTATAAAAATATATAACTCCCCACTGAATTGAAGCTAAAATTCCACATAAACAACTAGATCTACAATTTTTCTTCCAAACAAAATAAATTGCAACTATTTTTCTTACCCAAACTAACAAATTTTGTCTTTCAAAAAAAGAATTGTGAATTGAAAATTCATCACTACCCTTGTTCTAGATATCTGAATTTAAAAGTTTGTATCTCTTTCAATACTACTCAAATTCCATCATATGACCACTCATTTTAAAGCTCTTCAAGTTTTGCATAAAATTATCCAAGAATCATCTGAATCGGATAAAATTTCATAGAGATATAGCTCCTGAAAGATGAGATATTTTCCAAATAATCAGCCATAATTCTATAATTCTACAAAAAAAACTCCTCACTTTTTTTCTAGAATCATTGCTCTGATACCACTTGTTATGAAAATTTATTTTCATTAACAAAAATCATTCACCAATATGCAGAAATATCAAATCATTCATCCACAATAATTATCCATAAATAACAATCCACATAAGACATAAAGATAGATAATGCCCTTAAGGAATGGAACCACTAATTATACTCCTTAAGGAAGGAATAACTCCATAATATCTCCCAATATGAGAGAGCCACTTAAGGAGGGCAAAGTCCTATAAGCTACTTCATGGGTAAATATGATTACATATGATTGATCTTCCTTGATGATTACAATGACAAATATCTCTTCTTTATATATCCCGAAGAACACAAGCATATACTGAGAGGGGGGGTGAACAATATAACACCACTTTTTACTTTTATTTCCCAAACAATATTATTCAATATTATCAATGGCAATATCAATAGCAGTAACTAAATTAATGCACTAATCATCACACACAATAGAGACACCAATTTAATGTGGTTCAACCAATGTGGGCTACGTCCACGAAGAAAATCTTTCACTAAAATTTTCTCAACAAATCTCTTGAGAATCCTTCCCTATTATAATTTTTATGGACCTATATCCAAAGGAGACACCAATCCCCTAATCAAGTTCATGGATCTCTATTCACAAGAGACACCAATACCCTTAACTAATTCATGGATCTCTATCCACAGGAGAACTCCTTCTCCTCTACTCTAGTTGGTGATCCTCTCGAAGACTACTACCTCCACTACACTAGATAATGGATATCTCTCCATAAATACTCTTATCCTCACTCAGAAGACCTCTATCCTCACTACCCTGGATAATGGATCTCTATCCACTAGAGACTATTGTCCTCTGCTATATCACCTCCAAAGCTTGATCTCAGCTCTGTCTCAAATCTCCACTAAACACAGTCCTTCAGTCTAGTACAAATTTTCTCAATCTCTGTCTCAAATCTACACTAAACATAGTCCTTCGGTCTAGCACAGATTTTCTCAATAACTATCTTTGGTTTGGCACAAACTTGTCCTCAAATATTTCCTCAAGCCTTAACACAAATCTTGAATCAATCACAAATCAACTTTGCTAGATCTGTACCAAACCTTAACTCAAGGTTTGCACACAAATTAGTCAATCAACTCTACTCTCAAGTCTTCTCAAAGACTTTACATAGTATATCTGCAACATGTGAGGGGAGATATTTGAACCTAGGTCTCTTGATTTCAACTGGAGAGTTTTAACTACCCATTTGCTCTCCAACTCCTCTACATGAGTGGATAAACCTTTATATTAAGGAAAACCGTTCCCTAGGCTAGCCGAGGGGTTTTTTTTTATCCGATGTAGGCCTCCAGGCTTGAATACTAGACCTCCTTCCAAGGATTGAGGGAACTTTCCAATAAAGTACCTCTTAGGTCTGAGGAGAATTGCTCATATGAATTTAGCTTTACTAGCTAAGCAGACAGAGCGCCTCATTTTTGGTGAATAAAATGAATGGACAACTATCATCAAATGAAAGTATCTTCAAAATATGGAATTTCTAAGTGACTCAGTTTCGATCAGAGGTTCTACTTTTTGGAAAGCAATTCTCAATTGTAAGGAAATCATCAAAAAATGTTTAAGATGGGTTTTAGGAAATTGTGAGATGATAAAATTGTTGGAATGACAGGTG
Organism: Wollemia nobilis; assembly: GCA_028583015.1. Classification (NCBI taxonomy): domain Eukaryota; kingdom Viridiplantae; phylum Streptophyta; class Pinopsida; order Araucariales; family Araucariaceae; genus Wollemia; species Wollemia nobilis. Next base: position 3,757,077 of record JAQPPZ010016858.1, on the reverse strand, counting down.
GGCTAAGGACGAACCACTGACGCAATATCCTAACTTAGCCTGAATCAGAGATATCACAGAAGAAATCATTGGTAGAAAAGTCTCTAATTATATGGTTGAGGACATAGACAGAATGAAGTGAAAACAAATAAGGATTCAGGTATTTCAAGCAGAATCAATTGATCTTTGTAACATTCTCGAGCAACATTTTATCTCCATGAGACCCAAGGAAGATCAAGTGACCTAGGCTCCTACAGAAAATGGGAAGTTCACTATTAAATCAGCTTACAAGCTTCTGCTTGATGATGAGGATTTTGTCCTCCAAAATGACTTAGTTTGGATAAAAAAATTAATTCCAAAAATTGTAGTCTTTTCATGGCTGGTTATCCAAGGAAGAATTCTAACCATTAATATGATACGTAAAGGTATTTGTATCACTAATCATTGTTATCTATGCAGGGCTAATTGAGAGACCATCTATCACATTTTTCCTGAGTGCCCTTTTTCCTTGACTATCCTAAGTGGGGTTTTTCAGGCCTTCAATATTTCTTCGGTTAAACTAGACATTGTACTTGATTTGTTTGTCTAGTGGCCTTGCCCCTTTTCAATAAAAAGACCTAGATACATGTGGAAAATTTGTCTCAATCATTATCTTTGGTAGGTGTGGTTAGAAAGGAACCATAGAGTCTTTAATGAGTCTATCCATGATCATCAAACTATCATTGCCAGGATCCTATCCTTTGCAAATGAGAATGTGAACCTTATCCCTTTTGATAGTTGTAAACCTCATCTACAGGAGACCACAATTGCTCAATATTTAAGCTTAACCTTGTTAGATGAGTCTGTGCCTAGGGTAGTCAACCCCAGAGCCAATATTAAGTGGTCTCCACCTCCTACGGGTTGGTTTAAGCTTAATTTTTATGGAGCGACTAAGGACAATCCTGGTAGAGTAGGCACTGGTGGCATTGTGTGAGATCATAATGGGAATATGATGCTTGCATTTTTTGAATATTTGGAAACAAGGATGAACAACAAAGCTGAAGCTAGAGCTATGTGGAGAGGCCTTCAAATGACTCAAGACTTAGAAGGCAATCTGATCATAGAAGGAGACCCTATGCATGTTATAAAATATCCTCAATAATTGGAAAACACCTCCTTGGAGGATTAAAATAATTTTTGAAGAGGCTAGAATCCTTTTCTAGGGAAGACAGGACAGAAAAGCCCAACATGTCTTTCGGGAAGCTAACAAAATTGTTGATAAGCTGGCCAATTTGGATGTCGATGGTGACAAAATTTTCAAATGGGAACACGGTGTCTCGGGCAAAGTAGAGGAGCTTATTCAAAAAGAATATCAAGAATGATAGTCAAATTTACCAACAGGAAATGCATTGTAAGTTCAAAGGCTTGGAGTATTCCTGCATCTTTTTTAAATTGACTCACAATAAAAATTATCTGAGTTGTCAGTCTTTGTGGATGCTTCTTGGAAATACCACAAAAACTAATGGGGATAGTCAAATGTTAGATAACATGGCTCATAGTCATCTTAGTAATTTGAGGTTGGTTGATAATCATAGGGTAGGAAAGAAACAACAATATAAGACTTTGAACTAGAGCCATGTGGACCACCAAATAGCCATCACCATAAATCTAGCCAGCATGTTCACTTCTCTAAGGATGATTTTCCAAGACGGTATGTGGTCCCAAAGCATGTCATATATGGAAGAAAGCAATTACCAAAGAATTATTAAGAGTAACTGTCAATATAGAGCTTGTGGGAGTTTTTTTACTACTCTGCTATGTGTCTGTAGCTTTTTGTTTCTCCACTGTTTCAAGGAAGGGATCCGTGTCTGTTTTTTTTTGTAATTATGATGCAGGTGTGTTTTCTCGGGGTATACCCAAAATGTTGTATGGGAAGTTTCTTTTTGATAACAGGTTACGTGCCTTACGAAATGTAATGGCTTTTGCGGCATGTAGATTTTACATATATAGGATCCTTAGTAAGGACATGTTCATCAACAGGCACTGGGCTGATTTTTGTAAAAGGTTTTGGGTCAACCTATAAAATCTAGTATTAATGCTATAGTATCTTATCTACCAAATATATATATATATATATATATATATATATATATATATATATATATATATATATATATATATATATATATTCTCAAAGACTTATCTCAAATCTATCCAAAAATTTCTCTCAAGAACTTGCTCAATCTTCTCTCAAGTCTTCGCTAAGACTTACCTTAAATCTACTCTACAAGTCCTCACTAGAACTTGTCCAATCTGCTCTCAAGTATTCACTAAGACTTGCCTCAAATCTGATTGTAAGCTTCCACAAAATCTCACACAAATCTATCCTTAAGCTTTCACAAAATATTTCTCAATTCTATCCTTAAGTCCCTTCTAGGACTTACTCAAATATTCCCACAAGCTCTCACAAAAGCTTGCTCAAATCAATTACAAAACTTGCATATAAAACTCAACTCAATATTTCACAAAAAACCTCTTTCAATCACACAAACAAGTTTCACACAAAATCTTGTTTGACTCACAGAAACATATAGAGAATGGTTAGAGACTCAATATGTTACTCACTCACAACAATACTCAATCACTTTTAAACTCTTTTATTTAACCATAGAAACATATAGAGAATGGTTAAAGACTCAATATGTTTCACACTTACAAACACTCAATCACTTTCAATCTCTCTTCCAAATCAATTCAGAATATAGAACAATTTGTTTCACAAAACTTGAACTATCACTCCAACACTTTCCAATCAACTATGCTCAATCAACTCAACCAATGAAACAAAACTTGCTTGCAAACCCTAAGCAAATGTTTCACCCAAAGCTTTCAACAACTCACACAATGGAACTCAACCTTGACTCAAGATGATTCCAAATTCACATAACAATGATACTCATGTTCTTTCACAAACCCTAATAACACATGAAAGCTTACTCAAGTATTTCTAAAAATGCTTATAAAAAAAAAACTTTTCACTCCAACTTGCACTTCACAACATTCAACAATATTTTACTTCACAAGGATAATATACCCATACCTTTTGTTTGAAGAAGATTTGACCTTAACACCTATCTCAATCACAATCAACCTTTTTGACAATCTCAATGGTTAGATGTCAAAAATATTTCTCAAAACATCACTTGAATATTTCTCTCAAAAATTATTCCACCATACAAAAATAGCAAGTCACAAGTACACCTTATAATCTCCAAACTTAATAAAATATCATTCAATATATTAATTTTCTTAACTCCAAACTATACTTTATAATATTTCCTTTTAAATTAATTTTTCATTCTACAAATACTTTGCATACCCTTGTCACTCCAATATTTTAAAGAAAAAGTAATCCCTTTATAATATTTATAAACCAAGACTCCTCATAAAATATTTCCTTTTCACCTTATTACTCCATTGTTCTACCTTTTGCAATATACTTAAAATAAAATGATTAAAGAAATTATACCTTATAGCTCCAAATATTAAAAATTTTTGCTACCTTTTAACAACGCCCACGTGGTTCGAACTGCGCAACTCCCAGGCCAAGACTTTAGCGCTTGCTTGGATATCAACTATGTTGACCCCACTTTTGATGATTTTTATTTCATTCATCAGACTGCGACCAGAATCAAAACTACCTCTACCAATAAAACTATCAACCTACAAGATTCGAACTGTCGACGCTCTCTTCACTGCACAAAGCCAAACACCACCTGTGCTACTCGTCCAATGAGATTGAAAAGAGAAACAAGCCTTATCTATTTTCTTTGTCTTTAGTTCTCTCAAGAAGTGTGAACTTCCTGTTCACTCCTTTGTCACTGGTGCATCGATTACCGTGCCAATGTTCGTGTTGTAGTCTGGTTTTCATTTACCTTCAAAATCGTGTGCTTGGATAAAAATGTTTTCATTGCATTACACATTCTTTCTAACCATATCTCATCGCCATTTATACATGTGCCATTTGTTTTTAAATCTCTAACATGAATGCAGCCTTTTTTATTTTCTCGAATGCCACACTTTAAAACATTTGTATCTCCCATTTTTATATATGATTAAGGTCTTTAACAGAGGGACATCGGTGAGGATAAATGTCTGTTTGACATTGACGTACGATGAATCCTTTAATAGACTTTCAAAGCAACTTCAGTGGATAAAACAATGGCCCAAACCTTTATAAAAGTTAACTTTAAAATATTTAAATATTTAATTTAAATAATTTAAATATTTTAAATTAAATAACTCCTTGGTCATTAATTAAATTAATGACCATGCACCTTTGATATTAATATTTTTCTGCCTTGCACTTTTGACATCAAAGACAATTCAATAACTCAAATTTCCAACATATCCATTTTCTCATTCTACTTTGGGAAGCCTACTACTAATATTATATTATAATATAATCTAATATAATATAATATAATCTTATAATACAATCAACCTTAGGTAATGTGTGGCCCATGCCAACCCTTATACATTATAATAATATATCCTCAAATATCTATTCCTAGGTACCCTAATAGTGGAGAATTACCAAGAGGAGTAAAAGACAATACGAGGAGGAGAAGCACCATCCATTTCACCTCAATGTCACTTGGAGACGATAGGATATATTCATAAAAAAGTGAAGATTTAATTTTTCCAAGGGTCATAGTATAGAAGGTAGCTCCAACCATCGCCATGAAAGTGAAATGTCTCCTTGTATCCATAAGTGCATGATGAACAAGTCATAGAAGAATATACGCGAGAGAAGATAGTGGAGCAAGTGTGTGGAGCATTGCATATTGTTTGTCACAGAAGCCAGCAAGCAAGCAAAGGAAGGTCAAAGTCTTGAATATTGAAATTTTTGAGTGTTATACACAAGGAGGAGCATTAAATACATTGGAGAGAGAAATCATTTGAAGAGTTTATTTTTTTGGAGAAGAGCACCTAAATTAGAACGCAAGTTGCAAAGTTGAAAAGTCTCACAAGGAACAATTCAAACTTGTAGCACACCATATACAAGGAGGTATATAAAACATTTGAACTAATTTGATTTTTGCAAAGGTTAAGGAAGCATAAGAAATATTATTATTAAGGTTAAGACAAATTAATCTATTATGTTTGAGATTAATTGAATGGATGGAGGAATAAGGTAAGAATTGATTAATTATAACCTTAGAAGATTTATTGAATGATTTGGAATATTTTTGAAATGAGAAGAAATTTTTTTTTTTTTAATTTACATGGTGGAATTGGTAGCGGCCATGAATTCGGATAGGTTGTCTAGCTTTTATGGCTGCCACAGTATTCTACGTTTTTTGCCCCAGAAGCTGCCACACAAATCTTCGCGCATTCCGCCCCTATAACCACCATGCCACAATCATTTTAAACCTTTTACGCCATTGAAAGCACTAGGAAAGGGACAAGCGTTCAGTCCGACGAGGCCCGAGATTTGAACCTTGGACCTCCACCCCCCTTATGGGGTTTGGATGAACCAATTGGTCTACACCTCGGACACTGAAATGAGAAGAATTTAATTTGAAAGTTTTTTGAATTATTTTATTCTATTTGAAATTCAAGTTGCATAGAAATATTTACAAATAATTTAACTTGGAGGAATAAGGATTTCTACATCAAAATAGGAATATTAAATTTACAAATATCTTTGTTTTCTAAATTTCTAATTATGGAGTTATAAGGAATTCAACACCAACATATTTTTTTGAAATTTAGAAACCATATTATTAAAATTTGGGAGATAAAATAAATTCAACCTGGATATTTGAAGAATTGAAATCTTTATAAAAAACTATTGTTTGATCAAATTATCCAAACATCATTAATTATAAGATATTCTACAAAAAGTTGAGAATTGAAAAGATTTCATCAAAGTTGATCAATATATAATTTGGAGATATAAGGATTACATCATATTTTTGGAAGGTCAAAAAATTGAAAAGTGTTCTTAATCTATTATAAAAAACAAAGAAGGAATAAGGATGTCTACTTCAAAGAATACATTAAACAATGATATAGAGAACATTATCATAGAGAAAAAGAGAAATGTTATAAAAATTGGAATCAAGAGTTTGATTAACAAGTCTAAAGGAAAATTAGACTTAGTCTCAAGTTTCATTTACAAAGAAGCATTAGAAGAAAATTTTGAAACATTAGAATACTATCTGCATGCGAGAATGTTTGAAATAATTGACAATGACAAAGATAGTGTTATGATTCCTTTGAATGTTGCTAGTATAATATACATGGCATTACTTACACTTAAACATTACAAAGAGAATAACTTGAAACAAAAGGAGTTGATTGAATCCCTTAAGAAGAAAGCAAAAGTGGATGAATCATTTTTGGAAAAGGTATTTCATTCTTCATGTAATATTGATGCTTCAAGTTCATCTAATTCAGGGTCTTACCATGATTTTATAAGTGAATACTCAAGAAGATTCTATACTAAATAAGACTTGTGATATGAAGGACAAAGGCAAAGAGAACATCAACGGGATATCACCTGAAATCATGAAGACCAACATAAATGATGAATATAAGAAAAAGGATAAATAACATGATCAAGGAGGCATACCATACATAGTTAAAATATGAAGGTCATATTGAAGACTAAAGTTTTTACTAACCAAATAAAGTAATACAGGGGGGTGTTGGAATATATTACATTAGTTGGTACATGCTAATGTACCACCTTGGGTACATATTTAGATTAGCAGTGTGTCTTAGATTAGTGTGTGAGTATTTACTTTATGCAATGTAATAAATGCACAAGTATTATTAGAGTGTGCATTGTATTTAATAATGTAAATGTGCATAATAGTCCATGTAAATTTGTGTCCATAAAGTAGGAAAGTGAAGAGAAAGAAGAGTAAAGGCCAACAGTTCTCGATATGAAGAATCACATTCCATTATATATGTGTCTATGTGTGTGTGTGTGATGAGACACAATGTAGAGTTAGAGTGTGTGAAGTATGGGGTGTTTGAGATCTCCATTCTATATAAAAATACTATTTTTATGAGTATTTGTTAATGGTAGTTTTATGAGTTGTTGCAAAAGTTATTTATGTTTTTTATGTGTTTATAATATTGACATTCTTATATTTGATATAGAAATCTTATTTTATATCTTTTGGTTATTTTTCATTAAGTATTTAGCATTAAAAGCTAACAAAAATAAAGGAGAAAGAGGCCAGATAAGCCCTATTAAATATTGAGAAAGAGGAGACCCGAGAGAAGAGGTCCCATTGTAGATTTGAGAAAGAATATTGAGGAGGAGACCTTAGAGAAGAGTTCCACATTATAGATTTGAGAAGGATATAGAAGCCTAAGAGAAGAGATTTCAAGAAAATTTGGAAGGAGAAAAAAGGAGAATAGAGAAGCCCTATTGAGAAGTTGAAGAATTGGCCATTGGAGGATATTTGAAGAAAGTTTAAAGTAGAATATTGTAAGAGGAAGAAACTTCTAAAAATATGTAGTCACATCAAATTTGGGAAAATCTATTGACATTCAACAACAAGGCCAAAATAATTTGTGAAACTGATTCAAGGAGAAGATTTTTGGTAAGAAGTTTGCCAAATTTGAAAAAGCATTTTCTGAAGACTTCAAGACATTAAAATTCTTGAAGAAGAGGACAGCAAAGAGGTAAATTTGAAGATAGAATTCAGCAGAAGCTAAGGAGGAGAAAGAAGATTTAAAGAGGCCATAAATTGATATTTTTGGAGACAACCATTAAAGTTTTGAAGGCTGATTTTTGTAGAAGAAAATTGCAGATTTTTGGGGCAGAATTTGAATAGTTTCATGACAACAAGATAGAGGAGAATAAGTCAGAATTTTGGAGCAAAATTTTAAGAGTTTTGTACTGCGAATTTGGACAGTATTAGGAGATAGAAGAGTTGTGAATTGGAGAAATTTTGGGCAAATTTGGAAGAGTTTTTGAATAGTTGTTTGAAGAAGGAATTGACAAAAATTTGAGGTAAAAATTTGAAGGAGATAGATCTGTATTTTAGACAACAGAGTTTTTTGACAGTGAGAAGATAGATTTTTGGGCAGCATTGAAAGCTGCAAATTTCATAAAATTTGGACAGCATTGGGAGAAGGAAGTTAGCTACGATTTTCAGATAATTTGAGCAAATATTTTATAAGAGGAGCATAATTTTTGACAACATTATTGGAGAAAGAAGAAGATAGTTTTTGGTAGCATTTTTTAAAGGAGAGAAGCTGCAAGTTATCTAGTTTTAAACAGCATACTTTGAAGGAGAAAAGGGTATATTTTGAGCATCATTTTGAAGAGTAAAGCTACAATTTTTGTATTTTTTTGACAACGAGTTGGCACAGAAAAATATTGAGCAAGAAAATAAAGAAATCAAGCTAGAATATAAAGAGAAATAGGACTACAATTTTGATGATTAAAGTATATCTTGTTTAAGCATTTGAAAGAATGTTCATATTGATTTTGCAAGTGCTACATATCAAGAGTAAATCAGCAAGAAAGGATATATTGTAAGTTAAGTTTTTCATACTTTATCCAAGCATTCTTCATTGTCACTAAACCTACATCAACCTGCAAAAATATACATAGTATTAGATAAAATAGAAATTTTATTTACATGCTAGCAAGAACAGGAAAAATTAAATATTCATAACATAGAAGGTGTAGTCCAAAAAGTTAAAAATTATAGCAAGGAGTAGTAAGGAGAAGAGCCACTAAGAAAAGAAGAACAACCACCAAGTAAGGATGAAGAGCCACTAAGAGAGAATTAAGAATCACCAAGGAAGTGTGAAAGTGTAACCAAAGGAGAACCATCAAGGGCAAATAGAGAGAGCCATCGTGGAAATATAGAACCACCTTGCAAAGGAATAATATCCACCGTGTTGAGAAGTGGAACCGTTAGATTGAGTAGTCAAGTTATTGAGTTAGGAGTGTTGTTTATAGGAGGAGCCACCAAAGCTAAGAGCAGGTGCCATTACAAAGATTTTTTTGAGAGCATCAAAATTGTGTGTCATTTGGAGTGAATCATTGGAAGAAAACCAAACATCATAAGGAGGAATTCAAACATCCATTTGTTGTTACTTTACTAAAAATACATTGAAAATAAGACATGGGGTGTTGAAAAGTTGAAGTTGTTGCCAAGTGTAGAGGAGAAGAAAAGCATTATCAAGCATAGAGAAGAAGAGGAGTGTTACCAAGAGGAGGAAAAGATGGTATGATGAGGATAAGAACCAACCATTTGGTCTAATTATCACTAGAGAGGATAGGATGTATTCATAAATAAGTGAAAAGTTAATTTTCCAAGTGTCACAATGCAGAAGGTAGCTCCAACCATTTCCAAGAAAGTGAAATATCTCCTTGTATCCATAAGTGCATGAGGGATAAGTCATAGAAGTATATACATGAGAGAAGAGAGTGGAGTAAGTTTGTGGAGCACTACATATTGATTGTCAGAGAAGCCAGCAAGAAAGCAGAGGAAGGTCAAAGTCTTGAAGAGTAAAATTAATGAGCACCATACACAAGGAGGAACATTAAATACAATTGAGAGAGAAAATGTTTGAAGAGTTCATGTTTAGAGAAGAGTTCCTAAAATAGAGTGCAGGTTGCAAAGTTAAAAAATCTCATGAGGAGCAAGCCAAAATCGTAGCACGCTATATACAAGGAGGTATATAACATTTGAATTAATTTATTTTTTGTAAAGGTTAAGGAGGCATAAGGAATATTATTAGTACTGTTAAGATTAATTAATATATTATGTTTGAGATTAATTGAATTAATGGAGGAATAAGGTAGTGAATTGATGAATTATAGCCTTAGAATATATACTAAATGATTTGAAATATTTTTGAAGTGAGAAGAATTTAATTTGAAAGTTTTTGAATAATTTTATTCTATTTGAAATTCAAGTTACATAGAAATATTTGCAAATAAATTTGACTTGGAGGAATAAAGACTTCTACATCAAAATAGGAATATTAAATTTGTAAATATATTTTTACTAGATTTCTAAATTTCTAATTTTGGAGTTATAAAGAATTCAACACGAACATAGGTTTTTGAAATTTATAAACCATATTATTAAAAATTAGGAGTTATAAGAAATACAACATAGAGTATTTTTAACATTGACATGAGTCTCTTATTCAAATTAACGAGACATAAGAAATCCAATCTAAAGTTCTTGAAATTAGAAAATTTTATCAAAATTGAAGTTGCATCAAAATTATTTTTAGCTTTCTACTCATAATTAGAGAGATAAAAGGGATTCAATTCAAAGGAAAACTTAGAAAGCTAAGTATTTTATCAAAGCTATTTTACATTCAAAATACTAGGGAGCTATAAGGAATTCTACTTCAAAGGTTTAAAAGATTAAGTTAAAAGAAACATGGATGAAATAGTGAAGAATGCATTTAATGATGAAGAACTATTTCATGAACTGAAGTTTTATTCACAAAACTTAATAGATACTTTTGATGGATACAAATATTTTCCTACTAGTTTAAAAGAAATATTTTCTTTGTTTCTCAAGGAAGAAAAACAAGAAAAATTTATGACACTAATTGATTATCTTCATGAAGTACTTTTCAAGACTTGGTGGAATGCTCAAAACATAGTTATGCTTACTTCAAAAGAATGTTTGATGATATATTTATCATTAATTACTTTTGAATTCTTTCAAGGGATGAAACAAAATAAATATGAACATATTAGCAATGAAGTACTGAATTATGGTCAATACTATTATGATGATATACTAACTCACCACATTGAAGATATATCATTAGTAAAGGTGCGGAAATGAAGAAGGAAAAGAAACAAGAAAATAAATGATATTGAGAAAGTCAAAATGAAGACTAAAACTAGTGAAGATACTTATTTGAAGAATCCAAGACAAAAATAAAATTTGTATTATTGTGATAATTTTCTAACACAATGCTTAGAAGGTGAACCATAAATGAAGATACAAAAGCAAAGAAAGAAAAAGAAGAATAGGAGTCACATCAAAAAGGTTAAACAAGAACCATTTTGTGCAAGTTCAGGAATTGATCTTAAAGAGATAGATTGAATACAAAATATGAATATCATATTGAAGACTAAAGTCTTCAATAATAAAATAATGTAATACAGGGGGTGTTAGAGTATATTACAGTATTTGGTACATGTTAATGTACCACCTTGGATACATCTTTAGATTGTCTTAGATTAGAGTGTGAGTATTTACTTTATGTAATGTAATAAATGCACAAGTATTATTAGAGTGTGCAAAGTATTTAATAATCTAAATGTGCATAATAGTCCATGTGCACATGAGTCCATAGAGTAGGAAAGTGAAGTGTACCAAGAAGAGTGAAGGCCAAGAGTACTCCATATGAAGAGTCACATTCCATTATATATGGGACTATGTGTGTGTGTGTGTGTGATGAGACACAATGTAGAGTGAGAGTGTGTGAAGTATGGGGTATTTGAGATCTCCATTCTATATCAAAATACTATTTTCATGAGAATTTGTTAATGGTAGTTTTATGAGTTATTGTAGAAGTTATTTATGTGTTTTATATGTTTAATATATTATCATTATCTTATATTTGATATAGCAATCTTATTTTAGATCTTGTGGTTATTTTTCATTAATTATTTAGCATCAAAAGCTACCAAACATAATCCAAGTTTTGTAGGTTGATGAGTGTCGTTGTTCATTCATCATTTAATCATTATGTGTGTCAATCCAGGGCGGTGCCCAAGGCTACATACGAAAGAAGGCTCCAACAGGTTAAAGATTAGTTCATTCAGAAAATAGGCTTTATTGATGGATCAGTTAGCATTTGGGGAGTTTGTTGTGACCTCTAACTCCTAAGAACTGAAATTAACTTCTATTTACTTTTGCAGAAATAGAATTGCAGGAAATGAAATGACAAAATCTAAAAATTACAGAAAATGAAATATTGCTAAATTGAAATTGTCAGAAAGGCAAATTGTAGAATTGAAATCACACATAGTTACAGAAAAATAAACTAACTACAATTCTCTGAGCATGTTCTAAATATAGAAATTCAAACTAACATCTATTGCAAAACTGGAAATGTCACAAATCTGAAAATTGCAGTAAAATGACAGAAAACTAGAAATTGCTGCAAATCTAGAAAATGACAGAAAACTTGAAGTTGCTGCAAATCTGAACAAAAATGTTGAAATTGCATAGAATGATGGAAAAATGTTGTCAAGACTAAAATCTGAATTTAAAGCTGCTAAAGAAATAAAACTGGCAGAATTTTTCTAATCTGCTGCAGCAAGGAATTAGCAATGTATTCTGTCAGAAGATGTCTTCCTCTGGTCTTGCAAGTGGCCCTTGCTTCCAGAACCAGATGAAGGTGAAGAGTTATGCTAAGAAAACCTAAATACTAATAATAAACTCAACATACCAATTGAGAACTAAAAACTGCACATTTTTATTCAATCTAGAAATGCATTACAGTAATGCAAGAAAAACCTACAGATTACTGTTCTACTACAACTGCACTCTCTATTTCTCTGTCTCCTATATGACTATATGCCTATATTCTATATGCTCAACCATGCTGGGAGCTCTCTTATTTATAATATTATGTTGATATACTTGATTACTGATTTGCGGGGATTTACAATTGTTTGCACAACTGTTTCCTAGAATGCATGAGCTTACTTTGTCAAACTTGATCTATTCAACCTTATTAATCTGCATTCATTGAGGAAATCAGTTAACATGAGCTGGGACAACTTTTTGGTCAATTTTCAATACTTTCCTCTACCGATCTATCACTTTTTGACCATCTTCTATTGTTCCTGCGCTATTCCCTATTCCTACACCAGAATAACAGGCAGGTGACAATTCATTGCTTATCTGCACTCCAAACGCATAGGGAGGAAGTTGTTGACCATTTGGATTGTTTTCCCTTATCTTGTACACCCTTATGCATTGGTGGCACGTGTTGGAGTGACTGATTCCAAGCCTTGCTATATATGTACAATTGGCTGGAATTTGTATGACTGTGTCCTGTATTTACCAGATTTTTTGCATTTTGCCTTTTGACTTGTTGCTTCCATTTGCATCACGTGGTAGTGCTGTCAGGTGGAGAAAGAGTCATGCTTATTCTCTCTCAACTATTTCCAAGAATTTACCTCTTCTTTATTTGACAAATTCCATGCCTTCCTTCAAAGTGACAGGTGGCTAGAATTTGTATGGACTGTGACCTGTTTTTCAGCTGCCAAAACATGCTTAGATGCCTTTTTGGAGTGATCATAACTTGTTCATAATAACTCCATTTTTTACAAAATTATGTCCACATGTTTTTGGTTATATGAAAAAAATTGGGTTCAATTTTCAACTCTTAATTCCTCATAAATTACTCCCTGCATCATTGTCAAGTTGGCCTTTAACACAGATTTTTACCAGCATTTTCAGTTGTCAAAAAGTGTGAAACTGCCATTTTGTAGGCCCCATAACTTCCAGGTTACTTATCCATATGCCTTCAAATTTTGGCTATGTTTTCTCTATATTATGAAGTACCATTGGTATGAATTTGGTACCTTAACTCACTCTGGATAATTCCTAGTAGCTCTGCCAATGTTCCTTTTAACGTAGATTTGCATCTGTTAACAGCTCTAGAAAAGACTAAGGCATGAACAATGAGCGTAGGAACGAACAATGAGCGCAAGAATGAATAATGAGTGCAGGAACAATGTAACCTTTATAACTTTTTATCTACAGCTCGGATTGACTCGCTTCAAAAAGTAAAGTTGTAGTTCTTGATGAGAGGAATCTATTCATGCCATCAAAATGTAATTACAATACATGTTTTATTTACTACCTAATCAACTGAAACTGTGCATAAAATGCTGAAAATAGTCAAAACAGAGGTATAATGTTCCAAACATAAAATCATGCAAACATGTAACAAATAACATATTCTAATCACTATTTGACACTTTAAATTTTTCATATTTAATATTATGGCAGTTTTTATATGTCAACCATAGTGTAATAATGAGGTATTTATAGGCCTCATCAGTCCCCCCAACTTGAACTGATGCATGCCCTCATGCATCCTAGTAGGCCCTAGTAATATGAACAACATACTTTTGCCACATACTACCCGAAAAAGTTCTTCTTACTGCACTACACCAAGCATTGTAGTTCCTGCAACTTTTTTTTTTTTGTTTTTTTTTCTTCCTTTGTACTTGTGGTAGAACTTTAAGAAACTTAATATCTAATGTGCTCTGTTGTTCTGCAACATTTTCAAGAATTTTTGGCATAATTTGTCTCGATTTGAAGCTTGCTCTGGAATGACACTGTTATTCTGAAGATGTGTCAAAAACATGCTGAAATGGCCTCCTATGCAAAATTTAGCTACAGATTCTAGTGTGGGCCCATCTTTACAGTGTATAAGCCTTCCATAACATCAAACATTATTTTTCCATGCTATTTTTTTTTTGTCTGTTACTGTTTTATTGCAGTAGTAGTAAAACAAAAATTTTAGGTGCATTTCGTCCTTCTCAGATTTATGTGGTATTGGTGGGACATTGTATTCTGAAATCTTCCCTACTAATAAAGATAAAATGGTTGTCATATTTGTCCCAAAATCAAGTTTTTCACAATTTTGAATTTCCCATGCAACTAAGGGTAGAAGGGGGGTGTTTCTTGACATTTTGAAAAACATGTTCCATTTTTTTAACTTGCCAATATTGTATGAACAGTTTATGTCAAATATTGATTATTATATACTAAATGCTAAATGCTTACCATAACTAAATGCAAGAAACACATACCTCATTGTCCTGAAAATTTATCATCCTCCTTACAAGTTGCTTCTGATGATGATTTTTTTTTTAAATAAGAACAACATAGGTGTAGTAGGTGAGATTTGTACAATGGTAGAACAATGATGGGTGGATCAACAAGGCAATGCATGCCGAAAAACCGGTTTTCATGCAAGCCAACTCAACAATGCCTCCGAGAAGGTTTTCACTACTAAATTATTCATTTTTTATTCCTTTTTTTTTCATTCATTTTTTTTTTTTTCATTTCATTTTTTTTTTATCAGAAGAGGCTGTCATTTCTGGTTTTCAACGAACTTCTATTTTTTTTTCAAGTTTTTTTTTTTCAACTCTTTTTTTTTTTTTTCAAGGCTAAAAAAAATATGATCATTTGGAAACCTTGTCAAAAGAGGAATCCTCTTCTATCATATGCAAATGTGACTGTGTGAAATATTGAGCAAATTCCTTCTTTGTGAGTGGTTTATGGTACAACTGTAAAAGATGTCCATTCACCACTAATGTCCTTCTTGAATCATCAAGCTGAAGAAAGTTGAACAACTCCATTCTCAAACTCTTCTGGTTCATCCTTGTTGCTCTTAATGTGATCATCATGCCACATTTTCCATTTTTGTTGAATGAACTCTATTTGGTGAAGTGCTTCCAACCAAAGTTCATTAACTACATTCAACTGCAAAATCTATTTTTTTTGTACCTGCAACAACTCAATGCCAACTGCTAAAGATGCATAAAGTGTTAGTAGAGCATTAGGATGTTGGATCAATACATCAAACAAATTTACTTTCGGGTTTTTAGTCAACCAACTATTGTTGTTCAAAGGTTGTTTTGGCTGCATTTCAATTTTTTTTGTACTAAGATGTTTTGAATTGGTTCTTATAGAATGATGCATTAATGAATTAAGAGAACAATGATATGGTGAAAAGGAATGGAAAATCTGTGTATGTTTACCAAAAACAATTCTTAAAAGAATTAACTTTGATAAATGGAAAGAAAAAGATGATAAAAAATGATGACATCCATGTGACAAGTGAAGAAAATTGTTTTGTATTGGAATGGATGACAAATTTTTAGAATTTTTTTTTCATCATTCCATAATAATTGTTGAACAGTGATTGGTTCATCTTTAAAATCTGCATTCTGAACATTTTAATCAAAAACAGACTGTTTGGATGAATCCATCTCTTCTACATTATCCTTTACAACAATGGAGGTCAAAATTGAAATGTCCATTTCATTTTCCTTATATGTTTCACGAAACCATGGGCATCCTAGATAATCATACTTAGGTGGACTAAGGTTTTCTGCAAGCAAGTTTACTCTTTTACCATCGACTTGTATGTTTTTAGGATATATTTTCTTCTTTTTTCTTGGTTTGTTAAAACATATTTCTTGAACAATTATATTAATGATTGGCACATCTTTAATAGCTTGAAGTAAAGGGACTATAACATTTAAATGTTTTAATTCCCTTATCAAATCTGATTTCAAAGATGTTAGTTTTGATATTTCAAACTGTTCAAGATATGATTCTTTTTTGGAGAGATTTTTTGTTTCTTCTTCTTGTTTCAGTGCAGATTTGTTTTTATGTGCATTCATTTTAGCTCTTATTTCTACACTGGTAAGTGGAATATGTTCAAGAAGTGGTTTTCCTAAACACCACTGATTTTTATGACAGTCACCAGCATTTATTATGGCTATATTTTTTGATTTAGCCATAGAGACAGAGGTTACCTGTTTAACATTGTTTGGACTGACCATAGGTTGAGCTGAAAATAGAGGTGGTTTTTCATTTTGTTGTTGTTGTCCATGAGAGAAACTATGGGTATGAGTGGGCAATAAATTTGATTTATGTGTTTGATAATGTTGCTGCCCTTTGTGCAATTTTTGTTGTTGTCCCCATTGATATCCTTATAGTTTTGGTTGCAACCATGGTGGATGTGGTTGATTCTATTATTGTTTCATCCATCCATGTTGATACCACTCTTGGGAATATGCCCATGGTGGTTGACTCTAACATTGTTGAAGTGGACCTGAAGCATACCATGGCATATACCAAGGATTATTTCCCCAATGTGTAGGAAATTGAGAAGCATTCTGATATGGAAACTTAAGAAAATTATCTTCTTGTCCTTGTCCTACAAAGTTGAGTTTTTTCATAGGTTGAGGCTGTTTTTCAAAGACACTTTTGAGTTACGGCAATAAACTACATTGATTTGTGGAATGTCCTTTTTGACAAATGCTACATGTAGCTGGTATAAATGTTTTGTTCAAAGGACAGGACATGAGCGAGTGTTGCTGCTCACATATTGAACAATAGATAACTGAAGGTTTAGTAGATTTACTCTTTCTATCTACTATTTTATCAAGATGTACAACAATATCAGCTTTAGCAAACTCTTTCATGCATTCTTTCAAATCATGTTTATCATTACCAATTCTATGTTTCTATGCCTTGAATGAGAATAATTTTTGCAAAGTTTAATGATTTCCTAGATTTCAAATGCATTTGCATCGCCTCTTCCTAAAATATCCAATGCATCCTAAAATTCATCTTGTAGTCCCCTTAAGAATATAATTTTGCGCATTTCAGGTTCAACACTACCACATCTCTTATGAACAAAAGAAAAATTTTCTACATAATCTTCTAAGATTTCATTTTCCTTTTGTTTCATTTCAAGCAATTCATTGTTTTGATTCTTTACTTGACAATATTCTTGGTATCTCTCCAAAAATATATTTTCCATCTCATTCTAGGTTCTAATTGAATCAGATGCTAAGGTGATAAACCATCATAGAGCTGACTCTTTAAGAGTGGAAGGAAACAATTTGAGCTTTTGATTATCGTTAGTGTAATCATGAGCTTGACACATAATTTTAAACTCAAACAAAAACAAATCAGGGTCTTCAGATGTAACTCCCTTAAAATTTGGTAACACAGAAGGTGAAATGACCTTCATGGGAGCATTTTGATTAGGATCTAATTGCATGGGATTTTGAAAATTTTTTGCAGGTGTACTAGTTGCACTAGGTTGGAGCACATTATTGGCTCTCCCTAGATTCTCTTGTGAGCCTACCCTTATAGGTTCCCAATCATAATTGTATATCTTGTTAAACTGTCCTGATTGTGTGGATTTGTCAATAAAAAAAGGTGTTGAACTATTGATTGTTCCTCCTTGTGATGATTTCTCAAAGGATCCTACAATTCTGGACATAGATGATTGTAATTCTTTGAAAGTTCCAAAAGTTTTGGGAATCATAAATTTGGACAACTTTGACATACTTTCAACCTCTTGTGAAATTTTTCTTCCTATGGTAGGCAAAGGATTTTTCATAATTTGACATCATGCTTTCACATCCTTTAACCTATTCATACTTGCTTGTTCTCTAAATGAACTGAAATGGAATTTACCAACAACTATTAATTATGCTAGTTATTACATTCAAATTTCACTCTGAAGTTCACAACTTAGCACACTAACAATTATTGGACTGCTTTCCTCTTCTAACAACACCTACCCCTGTCAACAGTTCCAAAAATTATGAGTGTCATTGTTCATTCATCATTTAATCATTATGTGTGTCAATCCAGGGCAGTGTCCAAGGCTATATATGAAAGAAGGCTCCAACAGGTTAAAGATTAGTTCATTCAGAAAACAGGCTTTATTGATGGATCAGTTAGCATTTGGGGAGTTTTTTGTGACCTCTAACTCCTAAGAACTAAAATTAACTTCTATTTACTTTTGTAGAAATAGAATTGCAGGAAATGAAATGACAGAATCTAAAAATTGCAAAAAATGAAATATTGCTAAATTAAAATTGTCAGAAAGGCAAATTGCAGAATTGAAATAGCACATAGTTGCAAAAAAATAAACTAACTACAATTCTCTGAGCATGTTCTAAATCTAGAAATTCAAACTAACATCTATTGCAAAACTGGAAATGTCACAAATCTGAAAATTGCAGTAAAATGACAGAAAACTGGAAATTGCTATAAATCTAGAAAATGACAGAAAACTTGAAGTTGCTGCAAATCTGAACAAAAATGTTGAAATTGCATGGAATGATGGAAAAATGCTGTCAAGACTAAAATCTAAATTTAAAGCTGCTAAAGAAATGAAACTGGTAAAATTTTGCTAACCTGCTGCAGCAAGGAATTAGTCAAAAGATGCCTTCCTCTAGTCCTGCAAGTGGCCCTTGCTTCCAGAACCAGATGAAGGTGAAGAGTTATGCTAAGAAAACCTAAATACTAATAATCAACTCAACATACCAATTGAGAACTAAAAACTGCACATTTTTATTCAATCTAGAAATGCATTACAGTAATGCAAGAAAAACCTGCAAATTACTGTTCTGCTACAAAAACAACTGCACTCTCTATTTCTCTATGTCTCCTATATGACTATATGCATATATTCTATATGCTTAACCATGTTGGGAGCTCTCTTATTTATAATATTATGTTGATATACTTGATTACTGATTTGCAGGGATTTACAACTATTTGCACAACTGTTTCCTAGAATGCATGAGCTTGCTTTGTCAAACTTGATCTATTCAACCTTATTAAGTTGCATTCATTGAGAAAATCAGTTAACATGAGCTGGGACAACTTTCTAGTCAATTTTCAATACTTTCTTCTATCGATCTATCACTTTTTGACCATCTTCTGTTGTTCCTACACTATTCCCTATTTCTGTGCTAGAATAATAGCAGGTGACAATTCATGGCTTATCTGCACTCCAAACGCATAAGGAGGAAGTTGTTGACCATTTGGATTGTTTTCCCTTATCTTGTACACCCTTATGCATTGGTGGCACATGCTGGAGTGACTGATTCCAAGCCCTGCTGTATATGTACAAATGGCTAGAATTTGCATGACTGTGTCCTGTATTTACCAGATTTCTTACATTTTGCCTTTTGACTTGTTGCTTCCATTTGCATCATGTGGTAGTGCTATCAGGTGGAGAAAGAGTCATGCATATTCTCTCTCAACTATTTCCAAGCATTTACCTCTTCTTTATTTGACAATTTCCATGCCTTCCTTCAAAGTGACAGGTGGCTGGAATTTGTATGGACTTGTGACTTCTTTGTTTCTCTCTGCCAAAACATGCCTAGATGCCTTTTTGGATTGATCATAACTTGTTCATCATAACTCCATTTTTTACCAAATTATGTCCACATGTTCTTGGTTATATGAACAACATTGGGTTCAATTTTCAACTCTTAATTCCTCATAAATTACTCCTTGTATCGCTGTCAAGTTGGCCTTTAACACAGATTTTTACCAGCATTTCCAGCTGTCAAAAAGTGTGAAATTACCATTTTGCAAGCCCCATAACTTCCAGGTTACTTATCCATATGCCTTCAAATTTGGCTATGTTTTCTCTATATTATGAAGTACCATTGCTATGAATTTGGTACCTTAATTCACTCTGGATAATTCCTAGTAGCTCTGCCAATGTTCCCTTTAACACATATTTGCACCTGTTAATAGCTCCAGAAAAGACTAAGGCATGAACAATGAGCGCAGGAACGAACAGTGAGCGCAGGAACGAACAATGAGTGCAGGAATGATGTATCCTTCATAAATTTTTATCTACAGCTCGGATTGACTTGCTTCAAAAAGCAAAGTTGTAGTTCTTGATGAGAGGAATCTATTCATGCCATCAAAATTTAATTGCAATACATGTTTTATTTACTACCTAATCAATTGAAATAGTTCATAAAATGCTAAAAATAGTCAAAACAGAGGTATAATGTTCCAAACATAAAATCATGCAAACATGTAACAAATAACATATTCTAATCACTATTTGGCACTTTAACTTTGTCATATTTAATATTATGGCAGTTTTTATATGTCAACCATAGTGTAATAATGAGGTATTTCTAGGCCTCATCATAGGTGAGTTGGAGAGGAGAGGGCAATCCTCCAAGGGAGGTCCCAGGTTCGAATCTCCACCCTACAAAAAAGCTGAATTGGGTACCCAAAATCTAATTGATAATGTTGGTGCGGGCAAGGTTGGGTGCGGCTCTTGGGTGATTTTGATGGTGTAGAACCCCATATTCATGGTCTTTCAGACCAAGGTGGCCCCACAAGGGTTTTTTCGCTTAAAAAAAAGCTACCAAACATAGCTAATAAAATAGCATAAGTCCCAAGGTGATACATGGTAGGTGATGTAGGGGCTAATGCAAGTGCTAATGTCATAATCTCTCATTGGGCTAATGCAGTAGCTTGTATGCCACTAGACATGCATAATATGGGTATAGCCTATCACATTTTTACAACTCATTAAACTGAATAAATGACTCACACAATCAGCTATCCCCGACTCTCGCGTCCCACAACTATATCTATCGGGGAGAACCAGCTATCTCTAGGTTCGATAAGCTTTCCACTCCTAACCAAGGGCCTTTAAAATAGAGGGCGAGTCATCCAAGAACATGGAAACTTAAACTGGCTATAGCGGGGGTAGATCACTGAATATGGGAGGGCCCGTATGATTTGAGTAATGGAGGAATAAGCTCTTAAATAGTCCCTTCCCGACCGTAGGGGGGCGCATGGGTGGGTAACGCCAATTAAATTAAACTCCCCTCTCTCTTTTTAAAAGATTGTCCCCCTTATTTCTTCGGGGCTCACTCACTCACCTTTTAAAGAAAGCTCTTCACTCGGCCCCTTTTTAAAACAGAGAAAGAGGTTGAATATTTTTTGAGATGCTTCGAAGCCACTTTCATGGTGTGACGGAGGTTTGGTTCTGGGGTCGAGTCGATCGAGGGGCCACCCTAGCCGTATTATAACACAGAATATCGAAACCGCAAGCCGCTCAGGATCGATCTCCCACTTCCCAAAAAGATCATTCGAGGAGGGGAAAAAAGAGGTTCTTGTTATTTCTTTCCTTAATCAATGGACCTTTTTAGAATAGAGAGGGAAAGGCAGTAAATAAAAAAATGATGATCTGGTTTGGATACGGACAACTACCAAGCGGATTCCTCTACTTGAAGAGGAAACCTTTTCTTTCAAAGGCCAACCTCCCCCTTATTGGAATAGTGGGGCTCTGGTACGCAAGGGTCATTCACCTTTGTGCTTTGTTCATAATAGTGGGGACTCTGCCCTAGTAGCAGCCGTCCACTCGAGAGGGATGGTTCTGAACCGCCAACCCCCGCTTCACTAATAATAGAGGGGGCCATCCACCCCGAGGCCCCAGTAGCAGCCCGAAGCTTTTAAAGGCCAATCTATTAAGGGGGAATAGGAAAACGAAGGAAGATAATGACTCAACTTTGCCAACATATCTCTCGTTCTCGCTCGGGGAAAGGGCGGTAGTGCCGGAGAAAGGTTTGGAATGAGCGAATGCGGGCAAGCGAGCCGGGGTTCTATTCGCCTTCAATCTCATTCCTTCAAGCAAAGCCCTTAAAAGAAAAAGTGCGGCCCCCGGTTGAGTCGGGTTGGGTACCTCTTTTTCCTTCCCTTCTAGATCGGGTGGGAACCCCTTTTAAAATAGAGAGGGCTGTTCAGACTGGATTCTTCTTCAACAAGAAACAATTAATTAAGTAAGGCGAGCCCCGAGAGGAGACATTTAAAGGTTTATGCCAACTACAGAGAGACGGACGTGAGTTTCCCTCACCTGTCCTGTTTTTTCAAAGGGCAAAGGGCAGACAAGACTATTTGAGACAGAAATAGAGAGAGACTATTTAAGACAGAGAGACACTATTTAAGACTATTTAAGACTATTTAAGACAGAAAGAGAGAGAGATTACCGAGAGAGATTACCGAGAGAGATTACCCTCTATTTAACAACTATTTAAGACTATTTAAGACTATTTAAGACCGGGCTTAAGGCGTGAGTGCTGAAGGAAACTACGAATACAAACGGGCAAGACGATCAGACAATTTACACCCCATATACGCCTACGCTTATAGATATCACTCTCCCCTCATCTTGAATATGATGGGCTCGGCGTTTAATAAGTCTCTTTATATACGTATTATAGATGTCTTCAATAACCTCCTCGAAAGAAATGGAAATAAGTAAATGGAAGAAATGGCCCTCTCTATTTAGTCGAGGATGGAAATAAGTCGAGGAAGAAATGGGAAGAAGTCGATTCGGGGCTAAAGGCGGAGGGGCGAAAAGAGATATTTGATTTTAAAAGCATTGCCTCTCCTCTCTGATATTTGATTTTAAAAGCATTGCCGGGAAAACCTTATTTTTGGTGAGGGAAAACCAAGGGAGAGGGGATCTTGATCGAGGGAAATCTCTCTTTTTGAGGAGGGAAAGAAATGTCGAGCTGAGGAGGGAAAGAAATGTCGAGCATGGTTTTTATCTCGATTCCGATTCCCCTTTTATCGTTAATTGAATTTCATTAAAAGTAATATCCTTAATCAAATTCAAGGGAAGAGGAATATCGTTAATCGAATTAAGGGGAATGAAGATTATCGGAATAGAGGGAGGAAGGAAGGGGAGACCGGTCGTACTCACAAAAGGGAGACCGGGAAACCCGACCCTTACTCCTAAGAATAGATGAAATAATCCTCCTAAGAATAGATGAAATAAACTATTCCCGCTTCTCCAGAATAGATTCCATAAACTATTCCCGATAGAGAGCCTACCTAATAATAGATTAAATAAACTAATAATAGATGAAATAAAGTATTCCCGATAGAGAGTTTCAAGTTGTTAATACGTATATAAGAGAATCGACTACATCTCTTTTCTCCGGCCACGGAAGCTCAGCGAGTTAGCCGCATTTTACTACTCTCTATATTGGAGGGTTGCTTGCGGAAGCCGGTACGGAGTCGCGTTCGGACAATGTCTACAAGATCATTCGGGAATCGAACCCGAAATAACTTTATGCTCCAGCTGATCCCCCCTCCCCGGCCCCCACGGCTGGCAGGCAGGCAGGCAGGCTATCTTAAGGGCAAGGCAAGGCAAGGCCCCCCCTCCTTTTTAAAAGCCAAATTATGAGCCACCTTTAAATATGGAGAGGTCGACCCTCTCTATTTTAAAGGAATTGATAAGGTCGAGTCCGGATTTGAAATGGGGAACCTCACCTTAGAGAGCATATGTAATATCTTTGGAGTCCTTTTCACCTTCTTTTCATGTGAAGAGGCCCATTCCCCTTAAAATTCTGGCTCCGCCCACCTTAAAATTCTGGCAGGAGCTTACCTTAGAATAGTAGGGTAGGCCTTTTACCGGCTCTAAATTCTCTTCTATACGCAATAGATTTTAAGGCAGAAAGATATATTCTCTAACCTCTCGGGATATAAGGCCGAAGCTCTGTTCGTCGGAGAATAGGACGATCCTACCTGCCATGATCCCAGCTTTTAAAAAGGATTTTTAAGGGTTACGAGATCCTACCTTTGGAAATGGACTCCACCGACTTCCATCAACATCCAGGAATAGACAGCTCTCAACCCACCCTCTATCATACTACCTTTTAAGATAGCTTTTAAGACCCTTCAAACCATAAACCACCCTAACAGACACTTTACACACACCCCTAATATTCAGAGCGGTTCTTAGGACCATAAGCATCATAGCACCATTGGGAACAGAGAGAGGGCTCTTGAAGGAGCACCAGGAAAAGCATCAGAGCACCTTAAGATAGGGAGAGCCTTTCCCTTCATTTCCAATAACCCACACCTTATTTGAATAAAGCTCTCTATCCCTCAGAGATTGGGAGAGATGGGAGAGCAGCTTTTTCAAATTCAAAGCTTTTTAAAGGCTTCTTTAATATAATATAAAAAGTTGCTTTTTTAATGAGGGCCTCTCCCATAGAGAGGAGAGATGAGGGCCTCTCCCTAATCCTTTAATAGCCCGCCCTCCTCTCCTTGTTTTTAAAGGGGAAGAGAGAGAGGCGAGCCTCTTTTAATTTGAAGCTAAGAGCTTATCAATCCTTTAATAGCCTGCCGGGGCGCTTATCAATCCTTTAATAGACAGACTTTTAAAGGGGGCCTTCAGTTGTTAATACGTATATAAAACGACCTTATTGAAATAAACCCGCTCGCTTATCAGTAAAAAAGAAAAGAGGCTTTTAAGATTAGAGAGCCTTTAATTAAAAGGTTATAGCCCTCTTAAAAACCAGCCCTCCCCTCCCCTCTTTTAAAGGCTAAAGGCCCGGAGGGGGCTAAAGTGGTAAAAATATGGGGTGATCTCGGACCGAATAGATGATCTCATAGTGGATAACAACTCTAAAGGTAAAGGACTCCTCAATTCTGAGGTGGGATGTTGAGCCGCTATACAAGGTCCTAACAACCAGGAAAGAGCCTTATTTAAGCATTCTCATTTGAGGAAAGGTTTGATACTGATGGCGGCTTATTAAGGCGAATTGGCGGC
Organism: Wollemia nobilis; assembly: GCA_028583015.1. Lineage (NCBI taxonomy): Eukaryota > Viridiplantae > Streptophyta > Pinopsida > Araucariales > Araucariaceae > Wollemia > Wollemia nobilis. Next base: position 3,731,925 of record JAQPPZ010016858.1, on the reverse strand, counting down.
GTAAAGAATCTATTAATGGCTTGTGAGAACCTTTTAAAGTAAAGTAAAGTAAAGTAAAGTAAAGTAAAGTAAAGTTCCGGGCGACTCAACCGCCTTGACGGCAAAACAAGCGGGATCAGGGAGTAGAGGGATATACAAGAAAGATCCCAGGAGTTGAGGAATAGGACCTTTTAAAAGCTCCCCACCCCACGAAGCTTAAATATTAAAGGGAATAGTAGGGGCTTGGATAAGAGGGCTGATCATGAAGGAATAGTAGGCCCAGTCATAGTAGGCCCTTGAATAGAAAGATTACCCAACCCTCCACCCTATAATAGTAGAGATAGTAAGGGTTACAGCAATAGATAGTAAAGGCGGGTTGAGGGTGTTGGAGCGACATGGCCAATTATTTTATTGGTCCAGCTCTAAAGCTAAATGGATCGGGGTCACTTTCGCATGTATGTCCCACAGCCCGCATCCGCATTAATAGTAAGGGCAGAGCAGGTCACAGATTGATTATTAAAGGCCGGGGAGGGAATTAGTCATAGTGGGGAGCGGGAAAGCTATAGTAGGGAGTGGGAAGGGATGCGAACCGATCAATTACCCCCAATGCTGTAACCCGAGGGATGCGAGTACGAGATTCTATTATATACGTATCTATGGGTTCGGCGATTGACAGATCCTAATCCAGGGGAAGGATTAGTTCTTCAATAACTAGGCCCCATTTCCCACTCTTCCATGACTAGTGATTTCCCAATTCCTAATCGAAATAGTAAGGGTCCCTCGTCAGCAACAGAATCCTCATGTGGGGTTGCGTGGGGAATGAGCCTTCTCGACAGATAAGGTTGGCGGATGCTGATCCCCCCATCGTAGCTAATCACCCTAACCATCCCTTCTGACTCCATTCCACCTCTTCCATTTCATAAGGGCGATTGGCTAGACTCGAATCCCTTACTTACGAGATAGTGCGCAGAGAAGTTAGAGGAGTTGTTCCCTTCCAGTTGAGTAGTTCTTCTTTATTTCGGAGTGGGATACGACAACAGCCGGTCACAGGAGCTAATTCTATAACAAAGGGGTCTCAACCTTACTGAACCATTCTCTCGGTACGGCTCTTAATGGTGGGCCTAGAAAAGACTTGGGGTAAGGCGGGGAAAACTGGAGTGAAATGCGACCTCTTAAGATATAATTGCTTTCCGTATTAAGATATAGAGCGCTGCCCTCTCCGACCTTAAGCCGAGAGCGTTGTAATAACAAGGGCGGCCCTTTCCCTTTTAATTCTAGGGCTAAAGCAGGCTCTCCGCTCTCTCTTCAAAAGGGGAAGAGAGAGAGGTTTTTGAAGAGAGAGAGGCCCCTTTTTAGAGGTTATTGTATTAAAGGGCAAGGATAGAGAGCACCTTTAAGGATAGAGAGAGGACCGATAGGATCAAAAGACCGAGAGGATCAAAAGACCGATAGGGATATGAACCGAACCATAGAGAGTTAGTTCGCCGAGTCGTTTTATATACGCCCGTTGAGATTATAACAGGGCTCAAGAAAGCACGCCACCTTTCAAACTTATAGAGGTCGAGTGCTTATTTAAGACCTATTAAAACGTTTCGGCTCCTCTTTTAAGGAGAAGGGGACAGGAGGAGCTCTTATCTTTAAAAGGAGAGGGGGAGAGGTCCAATATCAATCATTATTTCCGAATAAGATATTGAATATTAGATAGGCTAAGTAAAAAAAAAATGATGTTAAAACAATGTTATTCCACTCTTGAATAAATGCCGGAGCCCCGGCCTCATTCCCTCTTGAATAAACGCTGGTAATAAGACCCTCTTGAAGCCGGAAGGTCGGGGTTGAGCCTGATTCCCTCTTGAATAGAATAAAGGCCGGAAGGTAGGGGTTGTCACTGCTATTTCCGGAAGGTAGGGGTTGAGCCTGATTCCCTCTTGAATAGAATAAACGCCGGAGCCTCATTCCCGATAAAGGAAGCCGGAAGGTAGGGGTTGAGCCTGATTCCCTCTTGAATAGAATAAACGCCCTCTTGAAGCCGGAAGGTCCTATTTTCCATGCGGATAAAGGAAGAAACGCCGAGAGATATAAAAGCCCTCTTGAAGCCGGAAGGTAGGGGTTGAGCCTGATTCTGCTCCTTCATGTTGATGGAAGTGCCCTCCTTCATGTTGATGGAAGTGCGCTCCTTATAAACAAGTTGATGGAAGTGCCCTCGTTTCCTCTCTATTTGAAAGACGTTTCCTCTCTATTTGAAAGAGCATGTTGAGGTTCTTCTCGTATAGCGATTAGGAACGGGTTCATCTCGTATAGCGATTAGTACCCGGAAGGTAGTGTTTGTTGATATCTTAATAAAGTTAGGAGGAGATAGCCCTGGGCCCTCCTTCATTAGTTTCTCGATTCTTCTTTAAAAGGGCGGGGCGCTCGACGACAGGAGAGGGTAATAAAGTTGAAAGGGTAATAAAGTTAAAAGGGTAAGGTTCTTCTCTTCTGTGGTCTTGTTCTGGCTAGGGATTGGTCTTCATCTGGCTAGGGCTAGGCTTCTTCTCTGCTAATCCTAACTTGATCAGGCTTCTTCTCTGCTAATCCTAACTGGATCTGGCCTCTTCTCTGCTAATCCTAACTTCATCTGGCTAGGGCTAGGCTTCTTCTCTGCTAATCCTAATAAAGAGGCCTAATCCGGCTAAAAACCTATGATGGTAAAAAGGCCTGGGGTTGGGCTATTTAAGGCATCTCTGCTAATCCTATGTTGGATGGGTTTGTTTGGGCTCCTTCTCTCTTCAGGGTTGGGCTCCTTCTCTCTAATAAACTCCTTCTCTCTAATAAAAAGGGGTTGGGCTAATAGCTAATAAAGGGTTGTGTGGTTGGCTCCTAATCCTAATAAACTCTCTTCAGGGGTTGTTATTTTATATCCGCGAGGGTAAGAGGATAGGAAAAGGATAGCTCAACTATGCCCTCCTCTCCTGTTGTCGAGGGGTTACTCTCCTCGAAATGAAGGGGAAAGCTTCAAGGCCCTCTTCTCTTTGGTTTGGAGATAGCGAAATGAAGGGGAAAGCTTATCGCCAAAAAGCTTATCGCCAAAATAGAGTAGAGAGAAATAGAGTAGAGAGGCGGGTTCTAGTTTCAAGGGTTTTATATACGTATTAACCACTTGACTTTTTCTTGAGGAGAGGCAAATAACTCCAAGACAAGACAAGAAAACGCTTTGAGCTTGAACTCTTCTCGGCTCTATCCTCTCCGCTTTGAGCTTGAACTCTTCTCGGCATGGAAAAGCTTAAAGTTTTTCAACCTCTTTAAACCGCTAAAGGTTTTTTCGTACTAAGCTTTTAAAGAAGAAAGGTGTTTAAGTTCGGAGACATGCTCTTTTAAAATAGAGAGGGCCTCTCCTCCGGTTCGGACACATCTTAGTCCAAATACGCAGTGGGAGAGTGGTAGAGGGGAGTGGTGGAAGACGGCAGACTGCGTTTTCTAGTTGGTTCCGAAGTCCCAGCAGCGTGGGTAAATGACCTGGGTGAGGGATTCTTTCCCGGGTCCTGGCTTGCGCCTCTCCAAATAGCTCACTCTCGTTTCGGTGGAGTGGCTAACCTCTCTATTTTAAGCCGTGGTGGGTTCCATCCATGACTTTGGGCCCTCATTAAAAAACTCCAGTGTGTCTGGCTCCTCACTGGCTCTTCCATCTCTCCGGTTTCATTTCAGACCATTTTTGGTGCATTCGTGTTTATGTGCTGCGAAGATAGCGTGTGGTTCATGATTCCCATGTATTGAGCCAGTTGGATCTGGAATGTCCGGAATAAGGGAATGGACGGCGTTTTTTGATGGTCCCGAGTGTAGTGGTAAGTTGTCAATCAGTGGTCTGCTGTCGGCTTTCAAAGGTATGTGGGATTGTGGGAGTGTCTGCCAAGGATTCTATTAAGCTCGTTCGATTCCCCTCTATTTTATTAAAGGGCGACTGGGGTCGTAAGCTTTTACCTCTGGAGTTATGGAAATATGTATTAGCGAGAGTGATGGTCTGTCACACTCCTTATTAATCCAAAAGGTCCTCTCTCTATCCCTATCTAAGCTCCTCTTCGATTCTGGAGCGGTTGGGGTTGGCAACAAAGAAACACCACCCACCCCACCCCACACTTAGAGAGGAGAGGAGAGCTCTTTTAAGGCCGATCTGTGTTTCTGCAGCTTCGATGATTCCTGGGCGGGTGGCAGCAGCAGGTTTAATCATAGCTATGGTGGTATGCAATAGATTAGGGCAGGCCGCCGACCCTGTACCCCCCTTTCAAAGGCCATGTAGGGCAAAAGACGATCCTAGACCCCGCCGTTTTAAAGAGGAGTGGCGAACCGATTGAGATTAGCGGAATAAAGGGTTTAGTGAATGGAAGCCTCTGTGTATTCAGATACTTACTAGCACGAGCATCCATCTGATTGAAGGGAAAGCCAGTTCCCCCCTTTCCCAGTCCCCTTTTCAAAGCTTAAGAGAGAGAGCTCGCATTCGGCTTGTAAAAGTGGGGGAGTCTATCACATACATTTTAATATTATGATAACCGAATCTATTGTATACAGGACTACTGCATGCTTCACCGAGAGGGTCGACCTTAAAAAAGCGTTTCCGAAAGATCGTTAAACCTCCCGGTGTATCAAAAGATGTTTTCTTCCCGCGTAGATATGATTCCATAGAGCAGGCTCTTTCTCTTTTAAAAGGGTGCAGGCGGCTGGAGATTAGCTTTAAGCACTCGCTCGCACAGCTGCTAATGGATGGAGCCTCGGCCCGGCCCCCTCCCTTTTTAAATAAGGAGGAGTTTGGAGAGGGAGATATGGATCCTCAACCTATCCTTTTGCCCTTTTAAACGGTGGGGGAGAGGGTCGAGTGCGTCGTCACACTTAAAATAGAGAGCCCTCTATTTTATTTTAAGGGCAGTCTTATTTACGAGATAGGAATATACACCCGCCCGCCCACACATTGATTTTCTCAACCTCCAAAACTGACCAACTCTTCTCAACCCTATTCCTTGATCAAAACATTCCACACCTCTCTATTTTCAAATAAAGAAAAAATCAAGGACTAGACTTAAAGAATCACCCTTCCATACTACAATAGACCCAATCGGACGATCTAGTTACCTTACTTTAATATGATATGCATCATATTATCCACACCTTATTATTTGGAGAGGAAAACTATCAGACCTTCTTATTAACAACGGTAGGCGGTCGGCCCACCTGCTTTATCACATTCATCCGAAGGGGTGCCCTCCACAACTTGAAGCGACTTCTCACCATTATTTCAATCCATCCCATATTTTTAATCCATCCATTCTAGTAGAATAACGGCCTGGGGTATCATTTTAAGGGGGGCGTGATTTCTCTCCTTTTCTCTTTTCTATCTTTTCTAGATTTCTCTCCTTTTCTCTTTTCTATCTTTTCTAGATTTTGATTTATCTTTCCTTTCGTTATAAGATTAGCTGGAGCCCCCATGAGTTTTATCTCATCGGGTTGAGGTTCAATTCCTTAATAATCTGGTAGAAATAGACCGAACGCGAATCTCGACATGCAACCATCCAATTTGGAGGATATCGTTTTTCCCATAAAGCAATGTTTAGGTATACTGGCGGAAAAAAGGCCAATATAAAGAGAGGATCTTGAAACCCCTCAACCTTGAAAAGAGAAGATAACTTTCCGTTTCTCTATCTTTTCACGGAGGGGAAATAACGCCCTCAATTCGATGATTATTCGATCCTCGATAAAAGGCGATTATTCGATCCTCACTTCTTGGACTTCCGGTCTTGATGGGACCCACGGGCTAAGATGCCTCCTTCACCCTCGATTTCAAGAGGAAAAGAGAGGTTCTTAGCTCGGGGGGAAGACGGAACCAGGAACCCTGGACAGAGATAAACGAGGGGGGAGGGGCTATCTTGCATCTAAGAAGAAGGAGGTTCTATAAGACATCTATAATAAGACATCTATAATACGTATATAATTGGACATATTCAATCCTCTATAGACATCTATTAAAGACTTAAGGGATCTCTGCCTAGATGTCATTGTACAGATTCTTTACGCCACTTGGACAGTGATTGTCACTGTCAATACGGCCAGTTCAGGCACACTGGCTCTTTGACTGAACCAATCAACATCGTCAGATGGGATGAGATATGGGTAGCAGCAACCACCCACCCGTATGAGGTACAATTTTGGTACCCGGCCCCCAGAGAATCATTATTTGAACTCTTAAACATGAGAGTTCTGAGCCTAAGCATGAAAAGGCTCATCACGGGAAGTAATGAAAGATGCCAGCCACATCAGATTCCACACAAAGAACGACTCAAGTATGGCTCCGGTCTGGACACTGCAGATTCACGGGATAGTCGCACATGTTGGACCTGTGGTGGCGGTGTGCCAATCATGCCGCATTTTGTGTACATAAGCCGGCTAATAAATAAAACATGCTTGAAGCATGAGGCCGTACAATAAGTGACATCACCTGAGGCAACTCAAAGCCGACTCCCCAGAAAGGTAATTGCTCTTAAGGCACTTTCTTTGTTGTTCGCTGAAAGTAAAGTAATTCTCTTTGTGCTAGCCCTCCGGGCCAAAGAAAGCCTCCCTTCGGTCGGGGGCCTCCCGTCGGTCGGTAGGCAATTCCATCTTTTAAAAAAGAGGCTCCATTTTTATTCCATCTTTTAAAAAAGAGGCCGTTTTCAGTGCAGCAGTTGTTACTGCTGCCCACCCTCCAGTGATGCACAAAATTTGGAGTGATGTAGGATGCGAAAATTGGCATAGTATGGTTCACAAATTAGTTAGAAAATTATATCATGATAAGTAGCATCATGAAATTCATCAATACATTGCATAGTTAGCACATGCTTAGCACCCCCTCATCCACTCATATAGTGACACATGACAGTCTCGAATTTCTCATAGGTACTTATATATTTTTTTTTATTTTTGTAAATTTTGAGGTATTTTTTGCAATTTTAGGGCAAAAATTTTTAGTACTATAACTTTTGCATGCAAAAACATTTTAAGCCATTTTTAAAAATCCATGCTTTTACAAGATCTATGTAGTGGTTGTTTTGTTTCTCATAGCAACTATGTGCAATTTTTTATATTTTAGTAGAATAGTTATGGACCACCAAATGCCCTTGTTGAGTAATCCAAACTATGCTACCTAAAATATCAATATTGAAGCTGAAACAAGGGGTTGCTCAAATATATGAATCAAGATCCTAATGATACTAATTCTTAATACATGAGGTAACTCTATAGGAATAAGAAGGATGACACTCATGGTGTCATTTCTCTTCATGTTGAAAATATATATGAAACTTATGTTAGTAGATCTAAGGATCATAAATTTTGCTTGAGAAAATTTAGAGGCTATCTGACCAAATTGATTCCACATAAATGAGTAAATTTGAGGTTGATCTTACAACCTTGTCCATGGACTCATTTGATGTTTTTTATAATGTAAATTTAAATCTATATGAAGTCCAACTTGATCACGGCATGGAGCAAGCTCATGGTTAGGATTCATTTCCATATTTTTACCTTATTTTATTGCTATGACATAGAGCAATGAAGTGGATGAAAGTTTTGATCACGGCTTGAAGCAAGCTTTATTTCCAATAGTGAGAAAATTGAGTAAAAATTTAAAGTGCTCATAATTTTATGAAAATTTCCACATTTCCAATTTAGTCAAATGGGTATCCAAATAGTTAATATAATTGAACAATTCATCATGTATTGAGAGACAAATCCATTTGAAGCTTGTAGACTGTCATGGGGAATTAATGTGGTTGAAATGATATTTTATCCAAATTTCCTAAAATATTGAGGTTGTGCATGTAAATTTGGTATCATTGTGAAGATAATTTTAATATATTTCTACTAGGCTTTGAATCACATTAAACATAGCTTTGTAGCAATAGTTATAATCACTTTAGTTTTACAGCTACTATAAATGGTAAAATTCAAAAAACCTTAAAAAAACTTCAAAAATAGAATTTTCCAAACTCTTAAGAGCAATTGAAGTTTAATACATGCTAAAATATTCTATGCAAGCAAATTAAAATACTCATCCAATGAAATCAAGCTTTAAAAATATCATTCAATGCAAGCAAATATAAAACATGGGTGCAAGCAAATCTAAAACTTGGTGTAAAAAAAATAATAATTCAAGTGGGTCCCCAATTGGGGTAAGTTATGCAATGGCAACAAAAATGGTGACTCTTCTATAAAATGCTCCTAAGTAATTTAGATAAAAATCCCAACTTGAAATAAATTTAAAAAAAAAAAACAAAACTAGCAAATATGCAAATCACTTAGCAACATCCAAGAAATATGGGGTTAAACAATTTTAACTGAAAATAGATGTTCCATTTACCTTAGCTTAGTGTGTGCTTTGTGCATTCATTCCTTATTATTGAATCAATCATAATTTTATCATTTGGTTTGAGGTTAGGCTATTAAGGATATCACTCATAAAGATTTGCCTTTGCATTGCTCCATAGCCAATCAAGCATCCATAGCTCCATTGGAGATGACCTTGATCTCTTTTAGATGTTGCTCTACTACCAGCCAGGCATCTATAGCCCTGGTAGAGGTTATCCAGGTCACCCAAGCACTTGATTGTTTTACATTATTATTATTTTCCTTCTTGATTAAGAAGTATTTAGATAAATTACAAACATTATATGTGCCTTTTGGGTTAGAGATCTATAAGGCTAAGGATAGAGTGTGTATATGTTTACCTAATTATCAAACCAATATAATTTCATTTTTTATGATTCAAAATGATTTAAATATAGTTGATAGATATTAAGCTTTAGCAATATGTTACACTATTTCAGTGTCCTCTATTTTAGCCCATAATCCAGGTATGATTGCTAAATAACTTGATTCACTAACTTTCAATTTTATCTAATTTCAGACAAGTCCTCAATATTTATTTGAAAAAGAACATTTCTTTTAGAGGAACCAAAATTTGATTGTAATTTGAATACACTTATGAGATTTTAAGGAAGAAAAAAAAGTAGTATGAAAATGAAAAATAAAAAATGAAACGGAAAAAAAAAAAAAATCTTTTACAAAGAAAATGAACTAATCAAAAAGAAAAATTGAACAAACATCTAAAACACTAAACATGAAAAGAAAAACCTCAAAAATCAGAAAATAAAACTAACTATGAAAAAATGAACATTATATCAAACAAATTAAATGAAAGTGCATAAAAATAGAAAACTATGGTACAGTGACTGTTTTACTGCACTGTCTTAGAGATGAAAGCAATGCTTTAGGAATTACCCATTGATAGGCAAAAGGATGTCTTCTCCACTCATATTATTTAATCTAAAATTGTTGTCACCAAAAATATTTGAAATTTGGTAAGGACCTAACCAAAGGTTGTCAAATTTACCATGGTCTCCTTTATTTTCATGTGCTTTATCCCATAGTAAAACCAGGTCAAAAAATTTGAAAGTTTTAATCTTAGTTCTCTTATAAAATAATATTTTGATCATACCTTGATGTTTGCTAAAATTTTGTAGAACATCCTCTCTCTTTTCATCTAATTTCATAAAATTTATCAGTTTGGCTTCTACTTTGTCATCTACTTCTAAGTATTCCTTCATGAACTAAAGTGTCAACAATTTCAAATCAATAATGAAAATGGGATCTTTCCTATATACCAAATTATAAGTTGATGTACCTATTGAAGCTTTTATTCTCATCCTATCTACCCATAAGGCATATTTGATTTTGTTGTGTCAGTCTCTGGGGTTTCTCTCTCGTAGTTTATTAATTATATATAATAAGATTTTATTAGTGGACTCTGCTAAATCATTCCATTGAGGGTAATATTTAGAAGATAAATTTATAGTCACCTTATTATCATAGACCCATTTTGCAAATTTAAGGGAGGTAAAGGCTAAACCATTATCACAGACCAAATAGTAAGTGTAGACACTAAAATCATGTAAATCGGATAAGACTACCAATGCATCACATGTGCCACTCTTATCGACATCATATGGCCCCATTGGGCAACCCTCTAGGGTAATTTAGAGCTCCATAGCATTTTTGGGAAGGTTCCCATCAGTTTTGGGAGGTTTTGGGGCATATCCTTATGACCATCCCACCAAGGGACGGTCACAGATGGTGACCATCCCACCCAGGGACGACCATCCAAAACCATCCCTGGGTGGGACGGTCCCTAAATAGACACCCCAAAAGTCAAAGGGCAGAGAAATGGCAATCAATTACTACCATATTCTCTTCCCAATCATCAAAAATTGATTGGGAGCCTATCATAGAGACCAGGAACTCCAAATTAGAGGCCCCAAATGGGTAACCTTTTCTACCCAATCATGGTGAAGGTTTTGACAAGTGGCAGCACTTGCCTTGCATGCCAAGACTTGCCCCTTTGCCCTAGATGCCCTATTTGGGCTATAAATTGAGGTGTGCTCACCCAATTTCAAAGAGGATAGAGTTGAAGCATTCTACCACAAAGTGCTGCCCAATTCTACCCTCGCTTTTGCTATTGAATTCACCCTCACAATTCCTTGAAACCCTCTTCATTTGAAGGTGCTTTTAGGGGCATCCCAAACCCATTGAAATAATTCCAAAACTGATCAAATTGGAGAGTAGTTTGACCAAAATTTATGACACAACATCTAGAATAGTTTCATACCAGATCCCTAAGGAATTGGTGACAAATTCCAAGCAGATTTGTAACCATCCCACCTGGGGATGGTTAACAATCCTAATCATCCCACCTAGGGATGGTTAATAAATAGTGAGGAATTTCCACCATATATCACTTTAGAATGGTATTATTAACCTTTTATCAAATTTTGGTACAATTTGGAGTTGTTTTGACAGGGTAATTCGAAGTTTTGTGATTGCGGGTCTGTCTGGATCACCCAAGGATGGTCACAGTTTTTGCTAATAATTTCCTTTCATTCATGCTCAGATATTTATAAAACTTATTAATGCAATATCATATTTAGGAATCATTTTTGAAGCATTTTGGTTTATTAGAAATAAGTTTTGGTGTTTCTATATGCATGCTTTCTATGTTTTCCCTCCATAAATGCATATGCTATTAACCATTTTCAATATCTTGTGTGTAGGTGCAGGTATACTAGATATGAGGGAGGAGCTAAGAGGCATAGAATAATAGGCCCAAGATTAGCTCTTGGGTGTGGGAATGCGAGATGAACTTTGCAACATGCCATTAAACCCCTTTGAAGGGATTAGATCCCTTAAGTCTTGTAAATGTTGAAATGTATCAAGTTATGGAGCCCTCAAGGGGACATATTGTAATCACCATTTGAATCATTTATGAATAAATATAAGGAGGAATCCACCATATTTTATTGCACATTATTCATCATTTCAATAGATTACATGTTTATGCTTATTCTTCCCCTTTTGCAAAGCTTACTTAAACATAGATTACATTTCAATAAAGAACCCATTAAGGCATGTCGTAAATTTTGCTTCTTCAGTGGTGATCATGGTATTTGAGATTATTTATATCTCCCCTTTGAATTTGTTAATTTTGACCTCCATTTTCTGTTTTGAATGTTGCAGGTTTTGACTATTTTGAGCAGAAATAACCCCTTTTTTGCTAGGTGACACGTGGGATGACCACTAGGTGACACATACCCCCAAACTGCTAACCATCCCCACTAGGGATGGTTACAAAACCAGAGGTTTTCTACAAAAATTTGCAGAAACAGCAAGTTCTAGGTCAAAAATTTCACCCATTTTCCCAACCTTCAATTTGCATATATACTGTTAAAATTAGCTCAAATTTCAGATTTTTCTTGTCTTCTTCATGCATGTGAAGGATAGATATCATATTTCTCATTTTTGCATTAATCAGATCAAGAAAAATAGGAAAAATAATAGTAGTTTGTATGCTTTTTGTCTAGTTTGCCTGCTTGCAACTTACCAAAAAGAAGGTTAAGTTCATATAGGTTATCAATTTCAGTGGTTTCCTTTTTATGCTACTAACAAATCTGAATATAAAATGTACTTTCATGCATATTAGTGAATCATCATTGAATGTTGTATTGTTTTATTTCAATATTTTAAAAGGAACACACACACATCATGATCTTCTTAAATATTGGTGAGTTGGACTTCATTCCCAACCATTGATTCCCATGAACCTTGTTCTATTGGCCAATACCGACTCCAAGATCTATCCTAACCATGCAAAATAGCATGCATTCCTCTTTGGAGGGGTGTATCACTATGCACGGGGTGTTGGGTGAGGATCGGTAGGACCTATGCTCCTTGATCGGGTATGGAATTCATCACCATACTTTAGATTGGTTTACGTGACCAAAATATGGAATTAATCATCATACTAGTTGTCAAGCTGTGAGTATATAGGTGAAAACCACTTAAACTTTTGAGTATTACATCCAACAAAATATCAAACATGATAAAAGTATTTTCTTTACAAAGCAACACATCTTGAAACAACAACAAATAGTTTAGGGATTCACATTTAAAATATTTAAAAAAGATAATCACTTCTTTGCTTACGTGTCTCTATTGTTTGTTTGTTTCAAATTCATAAAAATTGTAAAGGAGATAATCATATAGTAGTTTAGAGTACATAGCTATGGTATATACCCATAGCCAAGCCCATTTAAGGGTGGAAGTTATGGGGAGTAGGGAAGAAGACATACAACGTCTTCGCCTTGATCCCAAGGACATGGTCATACCTCCTTGGAGACCACCTACTCTTCCAGGCCCTAGAGGGGTTGAAAGGAGACCTAGCCAATAAGGGACCCCTACATGGGGCACCCCCATAGGTGATGGTCTCAACTTAGGAAACCATATCCCTACTTGCCAAGTGGTAGATGAATGGATGGTTAGTTCTAGAGTACCTAGAAGGGGACCTAGCCAACAAGGGACTCCTACGCGGGGTACCCCCATAGGAAACAGTCCCACTTTGGGGAATTATTTTCCTCATATAGATGTGTCTAATGCCTTATTTTGATAAGATTCACCATGCAATGGAGCACTACCCAATAGAGAAATCCCACGCATTCGTGTGCCTACTCGGTCTACTCCTCGTACTACTACATAGGAGCATGAATTTTCACCTAGAGTAGGGTTGAATGATCATCTTATGATTTCAAACCACCCTTCCCCAAGGTGCTATAATGGTGATGAGTATGATACTCATCAACATAGGTGAGCTAATTCTACCTTACCTTTCCTTATTTATGAGGGAAGACCTGAGGAACATCTAGATTATCCTCATGAAAATGTGTCAATGCAAGCACGTTGTGCCTCTGCACCAGTAGTTCCTTAGGAATATCTATTTAGGGGTGAGCCTCAAGTCAATGTAGCCTCCCTCAATCGAGGGAAAGTTGTAATAGATCTTATGAACACCCATGAACAAGATAGACATCAAGGTAATAGTGCTAAGGCACTTAGACCTAATACAATTGATCAAATTAATCATTTGGTCAAGAAGTATGTTGACCACCAGGCCAAGTTTAATCAACTTAGGTCTGATAAACATCACCTAGATCTCTTAGAGTAGTGACAACAATTAGAAAAAGAAAGACTTGAACGACAAATTCAAGAAACTTTGCATAATGGAGCTTCTACTCCAAATACGCGTAGACAGGAGGCTCACCCAAGGCAACCTAATTTCCAACAAGATAGGTCTCCTAGACCTAATCCAATGTTGCCTCCTAGACCTCCTAGGCCTGAATAGAATGTATATAATAGGCCTAACATAGATCACCTTCAAGAGGTATTCGTTCCTCCTTGTAGGCCCATACCTGATACACCTTATGGGGCTTATGATGACTTGGAACAAAATGAGGATTATGTAGAAGCACCTTATGGAGGTATGGATGATGTCAATCACCCACCCCAACCTATGCTTAATATTCCTCATCCACCTCTAAGAGTTCAAAATAAAGAAGAGGAAATCAAATCCTCGGATGCATATCAAGATTTGTTGGCATGCTTAGAAACTATAGAGGGTAGGATAGCTAGGAATGGGTCACAAAAACCCACTTTGCATTAGCTAAAGAGTCAACCATTACACCCATCCATTCCTTCCCTGATATACCCTAAGCATTTCAAAATGCTAAAATTGGATAGATTCAAGGGGGAAGAAGATGCTCAAGAGCATGTCACTAGATTTTTAAATCTATGCTTTAACATACAGGAGAATGATGCATTGCTCCTAAGAACTTTTCTAAGTACCCTCTCTGGCCCTACCATTGAGTGGTTCAACCAACTTCCAAAACATAGCGTCTACACATTTGAACAATTTGCTGATGCATTTTTGGAATGTTTCACCTTTAACACCAAAATAAAGGCAACATTAACTGACCTCACGAGGTTAAAGCAGTATGATGATGAGTCGATTACTGATTATGGAAATAGGTGGTGAATGCTTCTAGCGAAGTTACCCTATTTGTTACCACCATCTGAGTTAACTCAGCTATTTTCAAAGAGTTTCTTGAGACCCATCTCTTTAATATTGCAACTTCAACAATACCCTACCTTGGAAGAAGCTCTAGCGCAAGCTAGAAACATAGAGGAAATAAAAATCCAAGAGGGAGAAATAGCTAAACCTCGTAAGAAGGAGTGGACAAAGAACCCTAAAAGTAGCTCGGCACCTACAAAGCCGATAGTGGTCAATCAAGTGGCCATAAATATCCCTACGCCTACACAAGTGATGCCTCCTCAAAAGGTGAACTATCAGGCCCAACCTCCTCCTACGAGCTATAACAATAATGGTCAAGCGAATCAGGGACAAACCCAACAATGTCACCCTAAGCGATAATTTACTCCCTTTACTGAATCCATGGATTCTCTATTCGATCGATTATGGGTTGCAAAAATGATTAATCTTCCAGATATCAAACCCATCGATCTGGATACAGGTAAACCCAAGCCTATGGGATACCGAGAGGATCAATATTACAAATATCATCGACAAAGTGGCCATGATTTACCAATGTGCTATGGTTTTAAACACCTAGTACAAGATATGATTGAGAGGAATGAGCTCCAAGTGGATGCTCCACCTGCCCCTAGAAATGAATAGTTAGGTATATACAAAGATCCATTACCAACTCACGAGGTACAGGTAGCACCTGCTAAACCTATGACAACTGCACCCATGAAGACAACACCTCCTATACAGGGGTACGTTGGAATGGTGAGTATAGTGACTAGGAACAAATGATATCCGAGTCAAGTTGCACCACCTACAGCTTCAAATGATGTTCCAATGATGTCACAACCTACACCACCTATAATACAAGGCCTTCCACCTAGGCCAACACTGACAATAAAGAACAAGCTTGCACAAAGCTTGAGGACAATGTCAACGAGATTATCCATCTATGAACTAATTCAACAATCTACTCCACATAGGGAGGCATTTATGGAAATTCTCAAATCAATAGAGTTGCAACCACAGGAATCTAACTCTTTTGTTGATTTTGTGGGTCATGTGCAATAGTTCCAGGAACCAGTAATAACATTCCATGAACATGAGCTTAAGACAATAGCAAGTGATATGGTAGATCCTCCTTTGCACATCATAGCATGTGTAAATGATATACCGTACAAGAGAGTGCTCATAGACACTGGTTCCTCAAGTAATATCATAACAACCAAAGCTTTAAAGCATCTAAAGTTGCCAACATCTCATGTTGTTGCATCCACTTACACTTTATGAGCATTTAATGACATGATATGTTCTACAGTTGGTACTGTAGTCCTACCCATCCAGGTGGGGTGCAAGACCATATCGACATTGTGTCATGTGCTAGAAGGTGAAATGGCCTATAACATATTGTTAGGTAGACCTTGGATATGGGATATGAAGTGTGTCCCATCCATCATGCATCAATGTCTCAAATACACTCATGAAGGGCAAGTGCACATAGTCTCTACCGATCTAGAGCCCTTCAAATACTACAATATGGTGCAACAGATGCCAGAGTCGACATTACCTTCGACTCATGTAGACTTTTGACTGAATGCACCTATTCAGAGTCTACCCATTCCACCATCACCTTCCATTTCACCATCTACATCTTCATCCATACCATCCTCATCATTTGCAGCTTCAGAGATGCCTTCGACATCGTCAGATCCTCCATCGAGGAACATGTCAAAGAGGCCAATTGATGAGAGCCCACCTCTAGTTTCCACCATATCCATGGAAGAGATTCCTTGTGTGGTAAATGAGGAATCACCTCCAGAGGTTCATACTGAGTCACCTCAAACATCACTTCCAT
This sequence comes from Wollemia nobilis, assembly GCA_028583015.1. Taxonomy (NCBI): domain Eukaryota; kingdom Viridiplantae; phylum Streptophyta; class Pinopsida; order Araucariales; family Araucariaceae; genus Wollemia; species Wollemia nobilis. The sequence goes on along the minus strand of JAQPPZ010016858.1, from coordinate 3,715,672 downwards.
CCCATCCACCTTCACCATCCCAGGTCATAGTGCATATGTCTAGTACAGGAATGGGAGAATATCTAGTGAGGAATGTCACAACGGTTCCATCAATAGAGATAGTGCAAGATATGGGGTGACCTCATCTTCCCATAGGTAGCATTGTACCTCTTGGTCGACCACCCAACCAAACTAATTTTATATATGGGGGTCTAGAATATGGAACCTTGCCAATCCCTCCGAAAGAAGAAGATGATGAACCTTTTTTGGAGGATGTCAATTATTTGTCTAATCCAGATTATGCATTACGGTGTTTTCATCGATGCAACTGGCATGGTTTTGGCTTAGGCTTATATGAGCAGGGTCCCCATGTTCCATGTCAACCCCAATATCAGCTACCTTATGATAAGTCAGGGTTGGGACATAATAAGCCAGTCCCATTGGATGTTCTCATAGAGAGTCTAGAGCATCTATGTCTAGGTTATCAAAATAAGCTTGCACATGACCCATACGCCAATCCGAATCATGTTCATTCATTGGGAGATTATTTTCCCATAGAAATGATAGATCAAGGTCTATCTAGTGATGTTTCCCAACCCCATGAAGTGGGGGAGAGCTCACATACCTTGCAATATGATGGTGAGGAAGAGGATCAAGGTCCTCCTCACGAATGGATGAGTGATGATGAAGAAGATTATGGCATCGCACCCATTAACTTCCCAAGCTCAGATGATGAACATGAGTGAGTGTTCCCCTTGGATGATGAGGATGAATATTATCTAAACATGTTATTCCCCATCCAAGGCCCCATCTGATGCCAACTATTTTCATGTGAAGAGAATGCTCACCCTCTTCCACATAGGCCACCACCAGTTATTCCACTTCCACCCGAGCCCCCTCTGTGAGTTGATAGACTACATCAGGTCTCTAGACCTACTCACCCTTGGGAGGGGAATCATGTGTCCATTAACATGATTTCTATAGATTTGACTACTCCATTGAGAAATCTGAGTGACCCATCGAAGTCATTGCACCTCGATCTTGAGGCAATCGACTTTGGATGGGGGACTCACCCCCATCACCATCAGAGTATTGGCCCTATGAGGAAACATTGCAACCATTTAAATTTTCTCTAGGAACTACTCAGGATGTTTTTCAAGCTGAGGTTGAACATGAATTTCCTATGGAAGAAGTGAACCTAGCTAATGATATTCACCTAATTCCCACTCCACATCAGTTGGAATATGGGTCTCATATGTCAATTGAGCCAACAATTGATAGGGAGATCGGTATAGATCTCGATAATCCCCATATTATTAAGCTAGGGGAAGGGCTATCCCCTATTGAACAAGATGAGTTCATAAATGCATTAAAGGCTAGGATAAAGGCTTTTGCTTGGTCCTATAAAGACATGCCTAGACTGGATCCTGATCTAGTTACACATAATATTTCATTGGACCCAAAGATCAAACCAATCAAGCAGAAGTTATGTAAAATGCACCCAATAGTAGCCTTAATGGTGAAATATGAATTACAAAAGTTGTTGGATGTGGACTTCATCATATCAGTAGCCTACCCACCATGGGTATCAAACATGGTGCCCATTAAGAAACCTGATGGGAGGATTCACATATGCATAGATTTTTGAGATCTTAATAAAGCGAGTCCCAAAGATGAGTTTCCTTTACCCAATATTGATGCGTTGGTAGATGCTACAGCAGGACATGAAATGTTATCCCTAATGGATGGATTTTTTGGATATAATCAAATCTGTATTAATCTAGAAGACCAACTAAAAATGATATTCACAATGCCTTGGGGGACATTCTGTTATAAGGTCATGCCTTTTGGCCTTAAGAATGCTGGCGCCACCTATCAATGAGCCATGACGTATATCTTCCATGACTATATGCACAAAATTTTGGAAGATTACATGGATGACTTATTGGCAAAATATTTATTGCACCATGAGCATGTTGGTATACTGTGTAAAGTCCTCGATCACCTCATTGAACACAATGTTAGGCTTAATCCCAAGAAATGCGTATTTGGAGTTACATCTGGTAAACTCTTGGGATTCATAGTCTCTAAGCGAGGCATCGAGGTGGATCCAAACAAGGTCAAGGCTATCTTAGAAATGCCTCCCCCCACAACCATTAAGTAGCTACATAGCTTGCAAGGAAAGGTCACATCCATAAAATGCTTCATAGCGCAACTATCGGATAAGTGTCGACCCATGAATAGGTTGCTACACAAGGGGGTCTCATTTCATTGGGACAAAGAATGTCAAAAAGCCTTTGATGAAATTAAGCAATACTTGGCTTCATCACCTGTATTGGCTCCTCCATGACTAGGAGTACCATTCTATTTATACATCTCAGCCATTGAGTGGGCATTGGGCATCATGTTGTCCCAAAATAATGAATTCCATAAAGAACATGCTACATACTATATTAGTCGTACACTGGTTAGCTATGAGATAAAGTATGCATACGTTGAGAAGCTATGCTTAGCAGTGGTCTTCACCACTAAAAATCTATGCCATTATATGTTAAATCATACCATGTATGTCATATCTAAAGATAATCCATTGTGATATATGATGAGCAGAACATATCACAATAGTCGCATGATGAAATGGATAATGCTATTGATGAAATTTGACCTAGAGTTCATTGGACAGAAATCAATCAAAGGATAGGTTATAGCTGATCAATTAGTAGAGGCTCCTCTTCAGGATGATCAACCTCTTAATATAGAACTTCTTGATGATGGAGTATTTCATGTTTCAGAATCACCTGATTCTATCGAGCCTAAGTCACAGGTAGACATAACTCTATTCTTCGATGGTTCTAAATGTGAGCAAGGGGGTGGCATAGGTATCATGTTTTTCACACCATAAGGGGCTCCCATACCTCTTTTATTTAAACTTGATTTCCCATGTACCAACAACAATGTTGAATATGAAGCCCTCATCATAGGTCTTCAAATAACAATCACCATGAAAATTACAAAGTTAAACATTTTTGATGATTCCTTGCTCATAGTTAATCAGGTTAAAGGGATATTCCAGTGTAGGTGTCCCATATTGCAAGCCTACAAAGCCCTAGTGGACAAACTTCTAGAAAAATTTGAGTGGTATGATATAGAGGCACTCCCTCATTCATCTAATCATTTTGTGGACATGATGGCTTCCTTAGGGTCACTAATCCCACAAAACCCTTCAGATGATATCATGACTATTCAAGTAAAAATGCTAGCACAATCTGTGACTACGCATGATGAGCTTAATGCCACACCAGATGTTCACATGATTCAGATTGAGCCTTCACATGAACGGTTCTCTCAACTACACAATTATTTGAATAACGTCAACTAGGGGACTCTGTTCTCTCAGAATTATTTTGATACTAGCACAATGCTATATCTCCAAGTTCATTCTCAATCAACATTTGCATGAGATGAACATCAAAAGGATTACACTATTCATACAATTGAGGCTTCTTCACAACAATATTGGGCCATCCAGATTAAATATTATCTTAAACTAGGAAATATTCCACCTGGATTGTCGCATGCCACAAAGTGAGCATTCAAACAAAAGGCAAAAAAATATGTCTTATTAGGAGACATAATGTATCATCGGAGTTATGAAGGTATTCTCCTTCATTTCTTAGACTCACAGGAGTCAGCTTGGGCCATTGCCCAAGCACACGATGGTACATGCGGTGGTCACTTTAGCGGCATGGCCATCGCCAAGCGCATTCTTCACATGGGCTATTATTGGCCAAATTTAGAGCAATATTGCTGTGCTTATGTAAAGAAGTGCATGAAGTGTCAACATCATGCAAATTTGACACACGTACCTTCATAGGCCTTACAACCGATTCAATCAGTTTGGCCATTTGCACAATGGGGGTTTGATTTAATTGGGAAAATCTCACCTACCTCCTTAGGCCATCACACGTTTATCATAATGGCGACTGAGTATTTCACAAAATGGGTGGAAGCAATTCCCCTTACCACTATGACTGGACCTCGCATCATGGAGTTCATGCTACATAATATCATATGTCATTTTGGTATTCCATCCAAAATAATATCGGATAATGGAACACCCTTCAAAAATAAGGATGTGCATGCATTAACAACAAAGTATAACATAAAGCATAGCTTTTCCATGCCCTATTATCCACAAGCCAATGGGCAAGCAGAGGCATCCAATAAGATAGTAGTAGCCATCTTGAAGAAAACTATTAAGGAAAATCATAAATATTGGCATAATCAATTACCTCTTGCCCTTTGGGCCTATCGCACTAGCATTCGGATGCCCACTGGGGCAACTCCATTTTCACTAGTGTATGGTGCTGAAGCTATTATGCCTCTAGAGTTAGAGATTCCATCGCTATGCATTTCCATGCAGGAATTCATCGACGATGATACCGCTAGGCAAGCTCGTTTAGATCAATTAATATTGCTTGATGAATGATGTGTCAATGCCCTTGAGCATCTACGTGTTTATCAAGAATGCCTTAAGAGAGCTTACAACATGAAAGTACACGAGAGAGACTTTTAGGTTGGTGATTTAGTTCTAAAAGAGAACCAACAAAATTCCAATTTGCCACCCAATTTGTGAGACAAATTTGTAGTAAATTGGTTGGGTCCATTCATTATTACAAGCCATATTGGACCTAGAACTTATCACTTAGCATCCATCAAAGGAAGTGAAGAGCCTGAACCAATGAATATTAGTCATTTGCGGCCTTTCCATGCTTAGAGCACCATAAAATACCCCTAGGCGGTCTATGACCATCTAGGTCAAACTAAAATGCTCCTAGACTATCTATGATCATCTAGGTCAATCCAAAAATCCCCAAAGGCATCTATAAGCCCTTTGGTCACAATAAAATTTCCCTAGGTAGTCTATGATTCCATCTAGGTCACCTAAAATACCCCTAGGTGGTCTATGACCATCTAGGTCAAAAAATACTCCTAGACTATCTATGATCATCTAGGTCAATCCAAAAATCCCCAAAGGCAATCTATAAGCCCTTTGGTCACATAAAATACCCCTAGGTAGTCTATGATTAGTACTATTTTTCTCTAGGTTATGTTTTAGGTTCAACCAAATGCATCTATATTTGTTTCTAGGTGTCTATGAATCTAGGTCACCAAAAAGCTCCTAGGTTGTCTATGATCATCTAGGTCAAAAAATATCTAGGTTATGATATCTAGGTCAATCAAAATCCAAAGGTATCTATAATTTTTTTTAGTGTTATCTTCTATGACATCTAGGTCACCCAAAAAATCCCTAGGGTCTATGACCATCTAGGTCAAAATAAAATGCTCCTAGACTATCTACGATCATCTAGGTCAATCCAAAAATCCCCAAAGGCATCTATAAGCCCTTTGGTCACAATAAAATACCCCTAGGTAGTCTATGATATTTCCTAGTGTCTGACCATCTAGGTCATAAATGCTCCTAGGGTCTCTATTGTCTAGGTCAATCCAAAATTCCCAAAGGCATCTATAAGCCCTTTGGTCAACATAAATTCCCTAGGTAGTCTATGACATCTAGGTCAACCTAAATTTCCCTAGGTGGTTATGACCATCTAGGTCAAATATTAAATGTCCCCTAGACTATCTATGATTATCTAGGTCAATCCAAAAATCCCCAAAGGCATCTATAACCCTTTGGTCACCATAAAAATCCCCTAGGCAGTCTATGACCATCTAGGTCACCCTAAAATCCCCTAGGTGGTCTATGACCATCTAGGTCAAAATAAAATACTCCTAGACTATCTACGATTATCTAGGTCAATCCAAAAAGCCCCAAAGGCATCTATAAGCCCTTTGGTCACAATAAAATACCCCTAGGTAGTCTATGATAGTTTCTATGACCATCTAGGTCACCTAAAAGTCCCTAGGTGGTCTATGACCATCTAGGTCAAAATAAAATGCTCCTAGACTATCTACGATTATCTAGGTCAATCCAAAAAGCCCCAAAGGCATCTATAAGCCCTTTGGTCACCATAAAATACCCCTAGGTAGTCTATGACCATCTAGGTCAACCCAAAATCCCTAGGTGGTCTATGACCATCTAGGTCAAATATCCTAGGTATCTATTTTTGTTAAACCAAAGGTTTCTTCTAAATTGGCTATGCTTAGGTAACCAAAATCCTCTATCTATAGGTCAAAAAAATGCTCCTAGATTGTCTATAATCATCTAGGTCAATCCAAAAATCTCCAAAGGCATCTATAAGCCCTTTGGTCACCCTAAAATGTTCCTAGGTAGTCTATGATTGTCTAGGTCATCCCAAAATGCCCCAAAGGCATCTATAAGCCCTTTGGTCACCCAAAAAGCCCCAATGGCATTCATCTAAGCCCATTGGTCAACCTATATATACATATATATCAAAAATACAAAAACATCATCAAAATCATCAAAAATACAAAAATATTGTTTCATTGCACTTCATATAAATTGCATTAGGTATACTCATCATTGCATTATGCATCGTTCAAAATTGATCATTACATGTCTAGCACCAGGTCTATACATTAGGCATCTGTCAAAGTTAAAATTTTCAAAGTCAGTTATACCACCTATTTACATTACACATAGTATTTCCATTTACCCTCCATATTATATGTTTGTTTCCCATCAATTAACCATTGTTGATAAGACATAGTTAAGAGTTTTCGGTCACTCAACCATATCTAGTTTTCTTTTCAGATTTTGTAGAAAGCTATCATGATTTTTAGAAGGTAGAATCCTACTTAGATAATGCTTGGTATACATCAAAATCCCAACACATTTTTACATTAATAAATCCAAGTCTAGCACAAGGAAAGATGAAAACTATAAAGTGGTCTAGGTTACTTTAAGCGAAAGAGTTTATCTTGCTCATCCCCCTGTGTGAATGGTTCAAAAATGCTGAGAATTGACAAAAGGACAAGTTCCTCCTTACCCAAAATCCCTTGCCCTACACTAGGGCAAGTATCCCAAAGAGAAAAATCAATAGTGATTATTATACCTTCAAAATATTCCAAAAAGAAACAGTGATTATTATCACTTCAAAATATGCAAAAACAAACAATGATTATTATCACTTCAAAAAAAGCAAAAAGAAATAGTGGTTCTCACCACTACCAAAAATCCCTTTCTCAAACAAATCAAAATGAGCAACTCCCTTGAACACTTCAAAATTAAAAGAAAATAAGGGAGTCTTGAACTTGAATCCCTAGAATTCTCAACATTAGAGAACCATAAGGTGATCCTCATTACAGGTTTGGTGGATAGCCTACTTGGCAATGGTGGTATCCTCCCGCATGATGATATGTCTATCACATAAGCACCTTGCTTATGTATAGACCAATGTTTGAATGTGGATGAGCTAGCTTGTTGTAGCCTAGATTACATAGTGGTCTAATCCAACTAAGTACAAAAACTCAGGATAATGAGACTCACAGACTGATCTCTAGTATAGATGGGTTGAGTAATCCCATTTGCACTAGAGCAATTTTATGCGTTATCATGGTAATGAACTCACATGCACACACAGGGATGTTGATTATCTTGGTTATCTTAGTAGGTGCATACTTTGTCAAAAGATCTTGCATAGTTATTATACGACTTTTGATTAGGTAACTAGAGTGTTTGAGTCTCTTAAAAACTACCAAACATATCATATCACATTACATTATCCATTTCATTTTACATCATATTATCACATATTTGTCAAAATTACAAAATCCATTACATAAGTGTCATATTAAACATGAAATTAATATAGATACATTTTGTACATTCTATGGTGCTAGCATATAATGTGTCAAATAGTCATCATAAATCCATCATATAAAATTAAATCAAATCATCCATTACATCATGCATATACACATCTACATATCATCAAATCATATCATAGGATAAATACATGCATTCATGTTAGACATCCATCAAAAGCATCATAAAGCAACAAAATATGACATAATGATCAAAGCAAAGTCATGCATATATATAAATATATATATATATATATATATATATCCATATGTAAAAGTCAAAAGCTACATCATAGTCCATAAGCTGCCCGTAGGCTACAATAAATGTGAGTCCTCAGACTTCACAATCCAAAAATCCAAAAAGAACTAATAGAGTCTACTAGCCATGGTCACGCAGGACCGACACCATGACTCTCTCCTCTGCCCTCAGTAGGAGTCCATCATGAGCTCCCATATCTGCTACCCCCAGACCTCCTCCCCTCAAGATGTGTCCATCCTTCATGAAGAACTAGGAGCCCTCATCCGTGCAGATGACTATCCTGTATCACTCCTCTGGCTACGCTGTGATCCAATGGCCAATGCCTGATCTGGTATGCACCCCTTAAGGTGCACTATCTCATCCTCCATCATATCCATATAGGTCTGATCCTCTCTACATCGATTCTGATAGGTCACCACTAAACCTTGGAGATGTACCATCTCCTCTCGCATCATGGCTATCTCTTCACTATTAGAATCCCCATGGCTAGGGCCCTGTACACCAACCTATGCCTGAAGAGTAGCTATCAAAGTTGCCTACCTCTCCATCTCCATCTATGCACTCTACACCTGTGCCTATAGTAGAGCTCTCTCCTCTATAGAATCTAATGCACCCTACTGAGATCACCCCATAGCTCTATAATCATAGCCTCTCATGTTGCTAACTGTGCCTACATACCCTGATCTCCTGGGTCCTCCTCATCAAAGTCTAGTGGATCTTGTACATCAATCAACTCCACCCTATCTACTACCACACGATGATGCACAAACCACTCACCTATGTCTGCCTCCTCATAATCTGGAGACTCATCCTAACCCTCCTCATCTGGAGCACCCCTAGCTGTATCCACTACTCTAGTAGTTGCATCCCCTCCTAGTGGTCCCTCCCCTCACCACTACTCGATAACCCACCAAGCATCATACTCCTCTATCATACCAGCATCATCCAAATCAGAAATTACCACCACAGGATCTAACTCCTCTCCTAGTGCCTCTATAATAGGCCATGCTAGAGTCCTCTCATCCCCGTGATGATGATAGATCATCGGCTCCCTAGGAAACCCTTGGCATAGCCCAAACTATCATAGGACATGATCATAAGGGAAGTACTCTCACTCTGTCCCATGTCACCCTATCAACCATCTACCTCGTCAAACTCGATGTAGCTGTGTCCTAAACACCCCTCCATGCAGGACAATCCCTATAGGGCCTCCATAAAATGTCTGCCACTCTAAGCCATGCAAAAGCCTCTGCATAGTGCTCAACCTCCCTAATGTATCGATGGCTCTGACCTATCTCACGTGACCTCTTCCATAGCACCCCATAGCCAATATCCCTATCTGGTAGCTCTGCTCGAGTAGTCCATGGTAGTCCCCATGGTCACTCCATAGTAATATGCTGCCAACCCCAAACCTATAGTAGGAATCTATAGCCCAATCCCTTTCACCCACGAGAGTGGATCTCATATAACTCCTCATATAGTTGAGCTAACAATGTAGGACCCCAAGCCATCACTATAGGCTCATCCTCTGTACACTCCACAAGAGTGAACACCAGCTCTATAAGGTTCCATGGGAACCTAGCACCTGAAGAGTCGGGCAGTAGCATGTTGCTGATCAAGGTCATCAATAAAGCATGCTTAATCTTAAGCACATCAGTCTGGAACCACGATATCAATCATTAGTCATGATTAAAAGACTCCAAACACTCCCATAAGTATTTTGGTCAATCAAAAAGCTCCAAAGGCATTTGTAAGCCCTTTGGTCAAACTCAAAAATCTCTAAGGGTTTGCTTGTAACTTATCGGTCATCCTAAAAGGCTCCAAACACTCCCATAAGTAGTTTGGTCAATCAAAAAGCTCCAAAGGCATCTGTAAGCCCTTTGGTCAAACTCAAAAAGCTCTGAGGGTTTTTTTTAAAATTGCTTGGTCATCCTAAAAGGTTCTAAGGGTTCCTAAATCCACTTGGTCATGTCATTCAAATACCCCAATGGTTTTCCTATAATCGCTCGATCATCTTGAAATGTGCCAAGCTTGTCTGTGAGTAGTTTGGTCAACCAAAAGGCACCAAACATTTTTGAAAAAAAAATTGGTCAACCCAAAAGCTCTAAGGATTCTTAAAAGATCTCTTGGTCATCCCAAAAAATCCCAAAGGTTCTCATAAACCCTTTTTTCAAGCCCAAAATGCTTCAAGGGTTTGCTTAAAATCGCTCGATCATCCTAAAAAGCTCCAAGAATTTTGCTAAAAAATCGCTTGGTCAATCTAAAGGCTCTAGAGGTATGTACTCACCGTTTGGTTAGATATGAGGCTCAAAACTCATAAAAATTATAAAATCAATAAAATCCAAAAAAAAAAAATTGGTAAAGCATAAAATCCAAAAACATTTGCATTTGCATTTTAATTTTGCATTGTCATTTTCGCATTTACTCATGCATTCGTTGCATTATTGCATTGCATATAGGCATTCGTCATCTATTGCATTCTATATTAGGAGGGATTATATGTTTCAATCTCACAAACAACACTACATTTGTGTCTAAATCATGCATCTCTGAATTTATCATGATCCATCATTCATGTAAGTAATTGTATTTTTCAACACAACCTATTTTGTTGTTATGGAGATATACTAGGGTTTTTTGGTAATTCAACCATACCTAGGGATCTTATCAAGATTTGATAGAAATATTGCTTTGCTTCTGTAGCTGAGGTTCAGTTAGTATAGCCCTTAGCATATCATAAGCCTATCACTAATCAAAAAATTAAAAAATCCTAACAAGGACTAGGGGAAGATGAAATGATGCAGGAGCATCCGGTGGCAGCAGAGCAATCTTGCATCAACAAAAAAATTTCTAAGTGTTTGCCTTGATGTCGCGATATCACGACAGAGAAAAGTGTCGCAATATCATGACATGTCACATTTTTGCAACTCAGGAAGGAGAGAGAAGGCACAGAGCAAAAATGTTATGATTTCGTGACATATCACGAAATCGTGACCGAAAGAAGACAGGAAAGGCCAGAGAAAAAAATGTCGCAATTTCGTGACATGTCACAAAATCATGAATGAAAAAAGACAGGGAAGGCATGGAGCAAAAATTTTGCGATTTCACGACATGTCGCGAAATCATGACCGAAAGAAGACAGGAAAGGCATGGAGCAAAAATGTCGCGATTTCATGACATGTCGTGAAATTACGATCGAAAGAAGATAGGAAAAGCCAGAGAAGAAAATTTCACGATTTCGTGACATGTCACGAAATCATGACCGAAGGAGCAGAAAGAAAGCAAGGAAGGAAACTATCATGATATCGTGACATGTCACGATTTCATGACCCGAAACAGAGAGAGAAAGCAGAGATCAAAGTTGTTGTGATATCGTGAAATGTCACGATTTCGTGACCTGAGAGGCGAGGAGAAGGTAGAAAGGAAAGATGTCACGATATCGCGACATGTCACGATTTCATGATCAAAAAGGAGAAAGAAGAGCCGAAAAGGAAAGATGTCACAATATCGTGACATGTCACATTTTTGCAACCAAAGGACGAGAGAAGGCACAAAGGAGAAAAAGTGTCACGATATCGCGACATGTCGCATTTTCATGACCAAAGGACGAGAGAAGGCACAAAGGAGAAAAAGTGTCATGATATCGTGACATGTCGCATTTTCATGACCCAAGGACGAGAGAAGGCGCAAAGGAGAAAAATTGTCACGATATCGCGACATGTCGCATTTTCACGACCCAAGGATGAGAGAAGGTGCAAGGGAGAAAAGGTGTCATGATATCGCGACATGTCACATTTTTACGACCAAAAGACAAGAGAAGGTGCAAGAGAGAAAAGTGTCGCGATATCGCGACATGTCACATTTTCGCGACTCGAAGAGGGCAAGAAGGTAGAGAAGCCAAAAGTGTCGCGATATCATGACATGTCACATTTTTGTGACTCGAAGAGGGTAGGAAGGCAGAGAAGCCAAAAGTGTCACGATATCACGACATGTCACATTTTCATGACTCAAAGAGGGCAAGAAGGTAGAGAAGCCAAAAGTGTTGCGATATTGTGACATGTCACATTTTTGTGACTCGAAGAGGGCAAGAAGGCAGAGAAGAAAAAAGTGTCGTGATATCGTGACATGTCGTATTTTCATGACTCAAATAGGGTAGGAAAGTAGAGGAGCCAAAAGTGTCACAATATCGCGACATATCGCATTTTCGTGACCAAACAAAAGAAAATAAAAGAAAGGGCATGGGTATACCGAACGTCATCATTGGTTGACAGGCGGACAGAGTCTATAGTGGTAGCACTGAACAACACATGGCACCAAGGTGCAATGGAAGCAGATGAAGATCAAGAGTCGAAAAGAAAGACATTTTGAAAGCCAAGACAACGAAGAGGCATGGGAAATGAAATGAAAGGTCAGAAAATGGAAACAGAGAGTCATGCTAGAGAGTTTAAAAGGGGAAGCGAAGGCATGCACAAGGGGTGGAAAAACTGTCGAGATAGTGTTGCAGATGTGAAGGCAAGAGGGCCATTCTAGACCTGTTTAGGCTATTTTTCTTCCAGAGTTGGAAATGTTGTAAGGTAATGTAATAGAAAATTCTTCCTGGGCGAAAGATGCTATAATAGAGAAAAAATAAAAAATAAACTACCTTTCGAGATAAAGGATTTTATTTGGCAGACTTCTGCCAGTATTGTAAATTCATTTTTCCAAGTTTAATGAATGATATCATGACATGTCATGATTTCGTGACCCGAAATAGAGAGAGAAAGCAGAGAGCAAAGCTATCACGATATCGCAAAATTTCATGATTTCATGACCTGAGAGGCGAGGAGAAGGCAGAAAGGAAATATGTCACGATTTCATGATCGAAAAGGAGAAAAAAGAGCCGAAAAGGAAAGATGTCATGATATCACGACATGTCGCATTTTCACGATCAAATGACGAGAGAAGACGCAAAGGAGAAAAAGTGTCGCAATATTATGACATGTCGCATTTTCATGACCAAAGGACAAGAGAAGGTGCAAAGGAGAAAAAGTGTCACGATATCGCGACATGTCACATTTTCATGACCCAAGGACGAGAGAAGGTGCAAAGGAGAAAAAGTGTCACGATATCGTGACATGTCGCATTTTCGTGACCCAAGGACGAGAGAAGGTGCAAGGGAGAAAAAGTGTCGCGATATCGCGACATGTCACATTTTCATGACCAAAAGACAAGAGAAGGTGCAAGAGAGAAAAGTGTCGTGATATCGCGACATGTCGCATTTTCATGACTCGAAGAGTGCAGGAAGGCAAAGAAGCCAAAAGTGTTGCGATATTGTGACATGTCACATTTTCATGACTCGAAGAGGGCAGGAAGGCAAAGAAGCCAAAAGTGTCACGATATCGCGACATGTCACTTTTTCATGACTCGAAGAGGGCAGGAAGGCAGAGAATCCAAAAGTGTCGCGATATCATGACATGTCACATTTTCACAAATCGAAGAGGGCAGGAAGGCAGAGAAGCCAAAAGTGTCACGATATCGCGACATGTCGCATTTTCATGACTCGAAGAGGGCAGAAAGGCAGAGGAGCCAAAAGTGTCACGATATCACGACATGTCACATTTTTGTGACCAAACAAAAGAAAAGAAATGGCAGGCGGTTACAGGAGTCGTTACAGAGGAAATTTTTGAGTGGTGGGTATACCGAATGTCATCATTGGTTGATAGGTGAACAGTGTCTATAGTGGCAAAAATGAATAGCATGTGGCACTAAGGTGCAGTGCAAGCAGACGAAGATTAAGAGTCGAAAAGAAAGATGTTTCGAAAGCCAAGATAATGAAGAGGCATGGGAAATGAAATGAAGGGTAAAAAAAGGGAAATGGAGAGTCACGCCAGAGAGTTTAAGAGGGAAGCGAAGGCATGCACAAGGGGTGGAAAAAATACCGAGACAGTGTTGCAGATGTGAAGGCAAGAGGGCCATTTTGGACCTGCTTAGGCTGTTTTTCTTCCAAAGTTGGAAATGCTGTAAGGTAATGTAATAGAAAATTCTTCCTGGGCAGAAGATGCTGTAATAGAGAAAAATAAAAAATAAACTACCTTTCGAGATAAAGGAGTTTATTTGGCAGACTGTTGCTAGTATTGTAAATTTATTTTTCCAAGTTTAATGAATGAGTTTTGAGAATTTGGGGTGAGCGATTTTGGTCCCCCATCAAGTGGTATCAGAGCGGGAGTTCTTGAGCATGTAAATAGATCACCGAAAGTGAGGCAGTTTGCACCAGGATCTATGGAAGAGCTTAGGGTTCTTGAGTGTGTGAGAAGATCGTCGACAGTGAGGCAGTTTGCACCAGGATCTATGGAAGAGTGTAGGGTTCCTAAGTGTGTAAACAGATCGCCGGACGTGAGGCATTTTACACCAGGATCTGTGAAAAATTTGTTAGAAGAGAGTGAGGAAGAATGCCTCCATGAAGAAATTGTGGTGGTGGAATAAATGTGGTACCTGAAGGAGATTTCAGAGCTTTACAGAGGCAAGTGCAAGCCCTGCAAGAGGAGTTGTGAAGAGGGATTGAGCCGAGGAGAAAAGAGTCATGCTGAGGTTGAAGATTTTGCAAGATTTGAGATGTTGAAAAAGAAGGTGACAAAATAGTATAGAAGTAAAGGTCACTTCTCAATCCACCCCGGTTGTCTGATGCAAGAGCATCCGGTGGCAGCAGAGCAATCTTGCATCAACAAAAAAAAATTTGTGTTTGCCTTGATGTCATGATATCGTGACAGAGAAAAGTGTCATGATATCGTGACCTGTCATGTTTTCATGACTCAGGAAGGGGAGAGAAGGCACAGAGCAAAAATGTCATGATTTCATGACATATCGTGAAATCGTGACCAAAAAAAGACAAGAAAGGCCAAAGAAGAAAATGTCGTGATTTCACGACATGTCGCAAAATTGTGATAGAAAGAAGATAGGGAAGGCGCGGAGCAAAAATGTCATGATTTCATGACATGTCATGAAATTGTGACCGAAAGAAGACAGGAAAGGCGCAGAGCAAAAATATCATGATTTTGAGACATGTCACGAAATCATGACCAAAAGAAGACAGGAAAGGCCAGAGAAGAAAATGTCACGATTTTGCGACATGTCACGAAATCACGATCGAAGGAGCAGAAAGAAAGCAAGGAAGGAAACTGTCGCGATATTATGACATGTTGCGATTTCATGACCCGAAACAGAGAGAGAAAGTAGAGAGCAAAGCTATCATGATATTGTGAAATGTCACGATTTCACGACCCGAAAGGTGAGGAGAAGGCAAAAATGAAAGATGTCACAATATCATGACATGTCACGATTTCATGACCGAAAAGGAGAAAGAAGAGTCAAAAAGGAAAGATGTCGCAATATCGCGACATGTCGCATTTTCATGATCAAAGGACAAGAGAAGGTGCAAAGGAGAAAAAGTGTCGTGATATCACGACATGTCGCATTTTCACGACCAAAGGACAAGAGAAGGCGCAAAGGAGAAAAAGTTTCACGATATCGTGACATGTTGCATTTTTGCGACCCAAGGATGAGAGAAAGCTCAAAGGAGAAAAATTGTCATGATATCACAACATGTCACATTTTCGTGACCCAAGGACGAGAGAAGGCGCAAGGGAGAAAAAGTGTTGCGATATCGCGACATGTCGCATTTTCGCAACTAAAAGACGAGAGAAGGAGCAAGAGAGAAAAGTGTTGCGATATCACGACATGTCGCATTTTCATGACTCGAAGAGGGTAGAAATGCAAAGAAGCAAAAAGTGTCACGATATCATGACATGTCACATTTTTGTGACTCAAAGAGGGTAGGAAGGCAGAGAATCCAAAAGTGTCACAATATCATGACATGTCACATTTTTGCGACTCGAAGAGGGCAGGAAGGTAGAGAAACCAAAAGTGTCAGGATATCATGACATGTCACATTTTTATGAATCAAAGGGGGTAGGAAGGCAGAGAATCCAAAAGTGTCACGATATCATGACATGTCGCATTTTCGCGACTCGAAGAGGGCAGGAAGGTAGAGGAGCCAAAAGTGTTATGATATCATGACATGTCACATTTTCACAACCAAACAAAAGAAAATAAAGGGCAGGCGGTTACAAGAGCTATTACAAAGGAAATTTTTGAGTGGTGGGTATACCGAACGTCATCATTGGTTGACAGGTGGACAGTGTCTATAGTGGTAGCACTGAACAACACGTGGCACCAAGGTGCAGTGGAAGCAGACGAAGATCAAGAGTCAGAAAGAAAGATGTTTCGAAAGCCAAGACAACGAAGAGGCACAGGAAATGAAACAAAGGGTCAGAAAAGAAAAATAGAGAGTCACGCCAGAGAGTTTTAAATGGGAAGTGAAGGCATGCACAAGGGGTGGAAAAAATTCCAAGACGGTGTTGCGGACATGAAGGCAAGAGGGCCATTTTGGACCTGCTTAGGCCGTTTTTCTTCCAGAGTTGGAAATGCTGGAAGGTAATGTAATAGAAAATTCTTCCTGGGCAGAAGATGCTGTAATAGAGAAAAATAAAAAATAAACTACCTTTCAGGATAAAGGAGTTTATTTGGCAGACTGCTGCCAGTATTGTAAATTTATTTTTCCAAGTTTAATGAATGAGTTTTGAGAATTTGGGGTGAGCGATTTTGGTCCCCCATCATGAAATCCTCGAAGTAGGACCGGGTATCCCAAAGCAAAAAGAGTTATTCTTTCTTATCCCTTTGTACGAACGATATGGGAAATGTTGGCAGTTGGCAAAAGTACATGTTAGTTCCCTATTCAAATTCCCTTTCTTACGATAAAATGAGCAATATTCTAGAGGGATATCCCACATCAATCCTCAAGATTGATACCCTAGATCGATATCATGGATCGACTTCCCAGATTGATATCCCATACTGATATCATAAGATCGATATCCTCAATCAATATACCAGAAACAATTTTCCAAAGTAAATCCCCCAAAGGAAGGTTTCTAAAGAATATTATCAAGTATAAGTGCCAAAAAGTGAATATCAAAAGAAGATCAAAAAATAGGTTCAAATCAAGTTCAAAGTGAAGATCAAATGAAGATCATAAATTAAAGTTCGAGTGGAGATCAAATGAAAGTCCAAAATCTAGTTCGAAAAGAGATCAAATGAAGATCCAGAGACAATTCAAAATGAATATAGAATCAACTTCATTGCTTCACTACATATGAGCAAGCATGCAAGGATAGAAAGGAATGAGCCTGAATCCCTAGAATTATCGATACTACTATACCTTACGCATGATGATATGTCCGATACACTTACATCTCGCTTGTGGGTAAACCAATGTTTGAATGTGGAGGAGCTAGCTTCATGTATTCTACATTTCCTAGTGGCTTAGTCCAACTAAAATCTAAACTTGGGATTGGATAAGACATTTGTTGTGCCCCTATCTTAGCAATGGGCTGAAAGAATCCCGTTTGACATCAAGGAACACTCGTGTCTTATCTTAAAATAATCATGTGCACACATAGGGATAATTAACAGTTAGGGCCTATCCTAGCAAAAACCTGATGTAGGAGCATCCGGCGACAGCATAGCAGGGCAATCTTGCATCAACCAAATTTTCTAAGTATTTTGTTCTATTTCTTTTCTTTTCAAAGGCTAAAGTTTTGTCACGATATCACGACGTCGCGATATCGTGATGTCACGAAATTGCGACATCAAATGGAGACCAAGGCAAAGCGGCAGTTTTGTCGCGATATCGTGACGTCGTGATATCATGACATCTAATGAAAACCAAGGTGAGGTGGTAGTTTTGTCGTGATATCGTGATGTCATGATATCGTGACAACAAATGAATACCAAGACGAGGCAAAAGTTTTGTCGTGATATCGTGACGTCGCGATATTGCGACAACAATTAGAGACTAAGGTGAGGCAAAAATTTTGTTGCGATATTGCGACGTCGCGATATCGTGACGTCGCGATATCGTGACGTCGTGATATCGTGACATCAATTAGGGACCAAGGCAAGGTGAAGTTTTTGTCATGATATCATGACATGCCGCGATATCATGACATGTCGCGATATCGTGGCCTGGAGAAAGCAAACAAGAAATGAACACGTGGACGGCCACGCACGTGCATAGAAAAAGAGGCAACAGTCCCCGATGAACTTTCTAACAAAGCGACGGTTGCAGGTCAAGGGCCTATTAAATGCGTGCTTTCATGGCGGGTCAGGGAGTTGGCCAATTATAAAAGGAAAATTGAAGACTCAAGGGGGAAGCCGATTTTGCAGGTTTTGATTAATACTTTCATGTAGGTGGGTCATTAATGGCCTAGAGGGTCGACACCTCGATAAAAACTTAAGCATTGTAATAGAATAGGGGTGGTGGATCGGAGAACACGCTAGGAGTGTGAGTTCAGAGGAAACCAAGCCGAGTGTTGGTTCTTGTAAACCTATGGGCTGTTTCTGTAACTATTTTTAGATTTTTGAATGAAAAATTAGGGTTTGAGAACATGTGATTTTCTTGTCCCCCATAAAGTGGTATCAGAGCCAAAAGTTCTTGAGTGTGTAACAGATCACCGGACGTGAGGTAGTTACACCAGGATCTATGGAAATGCTCGAGAGAAAGTGAGTAGAATGCCTCCAAGAAGAAACCCCGTTGGTGGGAGAGGCATGGCAACAAGCAGCAGATTTTTGAGTTTTGCAGAGGCAAGTGCAAGCCCTACAAGAAGAGTGGCATAGAAGATCGGAGCCAAGAAGAGATGAAGGTAGTGAAGACAAAGTGGATGAAGAAGAAAACCAGTTTGAAGAAGAAGAAGAGGTTGTAGATATTGCACAAGCCAGACTGTACAAAGCCATATCCCAGATTGGGAAGAGGCCGAAGATGGAGGTTTTCACATATTTCGAGAACTTGGATCTAGAGGAATTGATCGACTAGATCAATGATCTGGAAGAATACTTTGAGTATGAAGAAGTTGAAGATCTTGAGAGGGTCAAATTTTCCAAGACCAAGCTGAAGGGTCATGCCAGCATATGGTGGAAGGGAGTGCAGCTGGAGCGAAACAAAAAAGGAAAATAATGGATAACAAAATGGGCACGAATGGTGGAGAAGCTGAAAAGATAGTTTATTCCTGCAGATTACGAGTTGGATCTGCTAAGGAAAATGTAGAGTTTGAGGCAGATGAACAAAACTATCCAAGAATACACAAAGGAGTTTTATAAGATCTCCATTAGAACTGTCCATTTAGAAGCAAGCAAGGAGAATGTGGCTCGTTATATCAATGGGTTGAGACCCAGTATTAAGGAAGAGTTGAGCCTAGTTCGGGTGAGCACCATTGAAGATGCTTACCAGTTTGATCTGAAGGTTGAAGAGAAACTGAACAAAAGGTTTGAGAGCAAGCAAAGAGGAAGAGGGCATGGAGGAAATACTGGTGGAAGAAAAGATGAAGGAAAAGAGGAGAAGAAAGAAGAAGCTAGCAGCAGCCAAGAGCAGAAGGCAGGTGATGATTACAAACCCCAAGTTTAGAACAATGGCTACCCAAGAGGAAGAGGTAGATCTGGACGTGGGTATGGAAGAGGAGTGTTTCATGGAACCTGTTTCCACTGTGGAGAAGAGGGACATCGGGCATATGAGTGTCCCCAGCACCCCAAGAGGGTGAACAAGAGACCTGTGGGTCCTGCCAGAGCTACTGTGGCAGAGGAAGATGCTGAATCAGAACATTCTAAGGAGGTAGAGAGAGGAGAAGTCATGGTCACAAGGAGAGCCATGTTGATTGATGAAGACAAGCTAGAGCAGAGGAGAAGCCTATTCCACACAAGGTGCAAAAGTTTAGGTAAAGTCTGTAATGTTATTATAGACAATGGAAGTACTGATAACTTAGTCTCCGAGGAAATGGTTACTAAGTTGCAACTGGAGAGGAAGAGACACCCGCATCCATACCGGATTGCGTGGTTGCGAAAGGACCATAGAGCATGGGTCCGTGAACAGTGCTTAGTCACGTTCAATATTGGGAACTACCAATACGAGGTCCTGTGTGATGTTTTTCCCATGGATGCTTGTCATTTGCTATTAGGAAGGCCATGGCAGTTTTATCGGAGTGCAGTGCATGATGGTTGTGCAAACACGTACTCCTTGACGAAAGATGGAATGTGCCACAAGTTAAATCCATTACAGGCAATGGATGAGAAGGTGTGCAGTAGTGCCAAAATTTGTCTGGTAGAAGGCAAAAAAAAATTTTGCCAAGAGACGGGGTTTAAGCGGGCTGCAGAGGCAGGTGCCCGTTTGGAGATGTTACAAAATACGTGGACCGAACAACACAGAAGTGAAGGTCACTTCTCCATTTTACCTCGGGTGTCTGATGTAGGAGCATCCGACGACAGCAGGGCAATCTTGCATCAACCAAATTTTCTAAGTATTTTGTTCTATTTCTTTTCTTTTTAAAGGCGGAAGTTTTGTCGTGATATCGCGACGTCGTGAAATCATGACATCAAATGGAGACCAAGGTGAAGTGGTAGTTTTGTCGTGATATCGCGATGTCATGATATCATGACATCGTGATATCACAACATCTAATGAAAACCAAGGCAAGGCGATAGTTTTGTTGTGATATCACGACGTTGCGATATTGCGACAACAAATGAAGACCAATGCGAGGCGCAAGTTTTGTCACGATATCACGACGTCACGATATCGCGATAGCAATTAAAGACTAATGCGAGGCAAAAATTTTGTCACGATATCACGACATCATGTTATCGTGATGTCACGATATCGTGACATCAATTGGGGACCAAGGCAAGGTGAATTTTTTGTCGTGATATCATGACATGTCGCGATATCGCGGCCTGGAGAAAGCAAACAAGAAATGAACACGCGGATGGCCACGCATGCACACGAAAAAAGAGGCAACAGTCCTCGATGAAATTTTTGACAAAGCGACGATTGCAGGTCAAGGGCCTATTAAATGCGTGCTTTCATGGCAGATCAGGGAGTTGGCCAATTACGAAAGGAAAATTGAAGACTCGATGGGGGAAGCCAATTTTGTAGGTTTTGATTAATACTTTCATGCAGGTGGGTCATTAATGGCCTAGAGGGTCGAGACCTCGATAAAAACTCAAGCATTGTAATAGAATAGGGGTGGTGGATCGGAGAACGCACTGGGAGTGTGAGTTCAGAGGAAACCAAGCTGAGTGCTGGTTCTTGTAAACCTGCGGGCTGTTTTTGTAACTGTTTTTAGATTTCTAAATGAAAAAGTAGGGTTTGAGAACATGTGATTTTTCGGTCCACCATCAAAACCTTTTATCTCAGAAGTCTAGTGTGGTTAGTATGCAACTTTTGATAAGTCTATTAGGGTGTTTGAGTCTCAAAGAAAACCTCAAAAATCTCTCTCATAGAAACAAAATATCAAATATCACAAACCATATAAAACATTAAATTGCAAAGTATCGAGTCCATGATACATCATCATATAGAGCACAATCAAGATATAGGATAGATACCGGATGGATATTAGAAATAATATTTAGACGACCACTGACTATATCATGCATATTTTTCAAATTTGTAAATGAAAATAGAATGACACATTATATCATTCTCATCATACAACTACATTCATTACATTTCATATATGGGTGATTAATTGATTAAATTCTTATCTTAAGGATTTTCAATTATATTAATGATTTTTATACATTATGTGGTGTCATCCATTATATTGATAAACATAATTGCATTCATTCCTTATGTTTTAAGTGATTAAATCATATAGGTTCATTTACATTAGATTACCATCATGTAAATAATGCATTACATACATCGCACATCTAAGCATCTAGATCACTGCATGTCATCATCATCATAAATTAAATAGCTATCTAGTGCATGTCATCCATACATCACATCATATAGCATCAAATTAACATAAGCATTGCATCCATATGCATCAAATAAGCAAAAAATTAAAAATATACAAGTACATATAATGAGCTATAAATGATCAGATCATATATATATATGTGTGTGTGTGTGTGTGTGTCTCAAGAGTACATCAGGAGTACAAAAATTATTGTAGGCTACAATCGTGTAGGTCCTAGACCTTACACCAAAAATGGTACATATGCAAAATGTAGCCTAGATCTAGTAGAGCCCTAGCTTTGGCCTGCTCCCCCTAAACTGGAGCTCTCACCACCTCCCTTAGACCTATGCTCTGGAGCCTGCTCTACAACCGGCTCTAGTGTTTGTTGTGTACCCTACTGAGTTCCATGTGTGCCACCTAACCCGAAGAGGCCTAGCACATGGGACACCGGTATATCTAAGCGGCTAGGCCTATGACTAGAGGTCACACTTGTCTCCCTATGACTCCAGTGAGAGCTACCTCCATGTGTGCTAGAGGACCTATGTGTCCTCTATATCCTATGATTCCAATGGTTGGAGCTCATCATGGACTATCTTGAGGTCTGGGACCTAGTCCTCTAGGACCCTATAGCATGTATGTCCTTTGGTACCTCCAAGCCCCATAATATGATGAAGCCCTCTAGCTGGGAGATGTGAGCTGCCCTCGCATCACAAAGGTCATTTTCCTCCTCTACGAGGGAAGTGAGCCGCCTAACCTCGGCCATGGGATCACCACCTCCTAGTAGTGTAGCTGATGGTGCAGTTGGAGGTCCCATAATAGCATGGGAGGATGAAGGATCCCCTCTCTGTGCCCTAAGTAGCTCTCTCTGCAATGGCCTCACCTTGTTGCGCTAGTGCCACATCTCATGCACTAGTAAGCTCACCAACATGTGACTCTACTACTATATCCTGAGCTATGAGGGTTGTAATCTGCACTTGAGCCTCTGCTAGATGTCTATCCCTATGACCAAGCTTCACCTCTAGAAGGGCGATAGTCGTATCCCACTTTGTAGTTGCTAGGTCTGAAACCTACCAACTTGAATCTGTAAGTCAGCAACCTGAGTGAGGAGCTCCCCTACATCACTTTTAGGAGGCACCTCACCCTCCTTGAACCCCTCCTCCTCCTCCGCCTCTGCCTATGGAGCCTCCTCTATGGTGGCCTCTATGCCCCATCTACCCTTGGTCCTTTGGCACACCCTGCTCCCATCAAGATCAGCCCTTGTCTCTGCCTGGTCATCCACTCTACCTAGAGGCCCTGAACCCTGCCACTATAGGAGGGACCACCATGTGTCATATGCTGGGGTGGTCCTAGGTGTGTCATCCCCAAACTCTTGGAAGTCATCAACCTCATCTCCTAGAGCTACAAGTTGAATCCACGATAGATGTGTCTCTAGCACGAGATGTCGATACACAAAAGGAATCTCTAGAATGTCCTGCACTAAGCCAAACTATCGCAAGACATGAGAGAAGAACTAATACTCTCTAATATCAACCTTACGACTAAGTAGCCACCTGTCTCGATGAGCCTGTCATAGCCACTTGCCTACCTCGATCCAATTAGGGCAATCCATATAGGAGCGCCACTCAATGTCATCCGGCCCAAGCACTACAAATCATGTAATGTAGTAGTCTATATCTCCAGCATGGGTCCTACTCTGGAACCCCTCCTCCTCTCGTGGCTAGCATGTGGTGTAGCACTGATGCGCATCATCAATGGTCATGATGTGGAGAGGTAGGTCCATGGGATGCTCGATCCGGATATGTTGCCAACCCCATATCTATAGCAACAGGCTACAGCTAATCCCTCGATGGCTCCAATTGGTAATCTAGTACAACTCCCTATAGAGCTGACATAGCAACATTCTCCCCCAAGCTAGGCATAGTGGATGAGCAATGGAACTCTGAATCACTCTCCAAAAATTGGCCAGGAGGTTCTAGGGAATCCTCATGCTCGAGGAGTCTGGAAGCACTATTTGTACCACAAGGATCATGAAGATCATTGCATGGATTGAGAAAATGTGCTCGCCTTGCCAGTATCCAATGTGGACACCTCCATGATCGATATTCTCCTAAGCCTCCTTGCTCCGATCACCAAAGATAGCATCAAATACAGGCCCCTTTCTTTGAGAAGAGGAAGAGGTGATGGCCTCACCATCGATAGGGATCCTAAAGATCCGATAAACATCCTCTAAGGTCATAGTCATTTCACCTGTAGGTAGGTGAAAGGTGTTGGTCTGTGCATTCCAGCATTGGGCCAACATAGTCAAGTAGGTCTGATCTACCCTAATAGTGGGTAGATCTAGTACATAGCCAAATTTGATGGCTCTAAACCATGCATGCTCACCATCAGTGAGCTGTCTATGGAGAATCTTAAGTAGATCAGGCTCGTGAGCCCTAGAGGTCAACCTCTGAAATAAAAGTAGTATATAAGCTAAAATTTAAAGAAAAGCATCAAAAACATCTAAAAAACTGATAAAAAGACAAAAACATGTCACAAGGCATTCATAAAAATCAAAAATATCAATTAGGCAAGTCAAAATTGCATTAAATGACATTAATTGCCTAATTAACTTTAGAAAATGCAAAAATTTAATAAAATTTTCTAAAGTTGGTGAACCGTGGGTCAACCCTGCGGTCCGCTTGCGATCAAAATATGACCATTGTAATTTGAATGTGAACCATAGTTGATAGCTACGGTCCCCAATCTGACAATTGGGAACCACAGCTACCAGCTGCGGTCTAGGAAGAATACCCATTTTTGGTACCTTCCTAGCCTTGCTTACTAAAAAAATTAAAAACCTAATTAACCTAATCTAGTGGGGTTCATTACCAACTGTTTAGTGAGGTTCATTTACCACATTACTTAGTGTGGTTGATTTTAATTGGTATTGAACTGCGAGGACTTGGTTTCGAGTTACCTTACCCACTCTACGGCCTCTACTAGTCGATGGCTGATCAGGATCCGCCATCGGGGTATCAAGTGCAGTATATGGAAGAGTTTTAGGCAGTGTTCCGGATCAGGGAATATCTCCTATCTCTCAGAGCTCTCAATAATGTAGTTGCTTTCCAAAAAATAATGACAAATTCAAATGGGAATAACTATTTAAGGGTCCTCCTAATTTTTATGAACCGTAGCTGACACCTACGGTCCTAAAATTAGGGTTTTTCGATCGTAAGCCCTAGATGCGGTTCCCAAAAATTGAAAAATACAACCGTAGACCGTACTCATGGTTCGTAGCTAGCATTAAATGCACTAAAAACCCATCGTGGGAAGGTCTAAAAAGGTAAATTAATGACTCCTAATGGATCAAATTTCAAAAAGAGCAATCAATATTGTAAATTTGGTGATGTTCAAAGCACCAGGATTGATCAATAAATCAAAATTAAAAATAAAACAAATCAAATAATTAAAAACCAAATGTGCCTCGTATTCAGTAATTTACCCTATACACTTGGTGGTTGCAACGACTTGTGATCCATGCAATTCGGCAAGATGAGTAAATTACCATAAGGACATTTGGGGTAAAAATTGTCATCATTGATCTGATATGCTTCTTTTCAATCCCTAAGAAGGCCTTCACGGTTGGACTTCTCCACGGGAACGAGGCGTTTCATGTCATGTCTCCTATGACATATTTTTAGCAAATCATCGATAACTTGATTCAACACAAATCTAATTGGAGTTGCCTCATTTCGATTCCCTAAGATGGCTATTGTAGCCCGACTACTCCATGGGATAGGAATGTGTAATTACTATTAATAGTTGGAATCAAAAGCTAAACTAGGCCTAGCCAAGGCATTAATATTCTCAAATCTAAATTTGTTTAGATCATCCATGGTGGTCAAGTGACATCGTCGCTTTAATCATTGTCATTACCCTCATCGACTCATCTCTTGAGGGGGTAGTCATAATATCAAATCATAATCAAAATCAATAGAAGATCCTAGATATCGTAGATCCCTTGATCTTGTCAAAATTGTGTTTGTCCTTGTGAATCATTGTCAACAACTATCATAAGCTTACCCCTTTGCTTGGGGTAAATAGCAAATATGACTTTGCTTGTTGTTCTCCACCTTTCAGATATATGGGTCAGAAGATACCTATGGAATGCATAGATGCATCGAATGAGATGAGAAGGGCACAAGCTTTTCAAATGTAAGCCTTTCACCCAGTTGGAAGCAATAATTCTAGGATGCGCGTCCTTTTGCTGGACAAGAGGCATCTAATGTTGATCCGACTAATGATCATCATAGAACCTTCGACATCATTTTAGGAGGTATATTTTTGCTCATGCATTGTTCAATATCACAACTCATCTCAAAAGGGGCATCTGTAGACACCTAAAATACATCATGTCGATGGCGACTACTCATATGGACATGCTACAAGACCATATGGAGGATCTTGGATAGACTCCAAGATAGAGCAGTGGTTCTAACCACTCAATTTGGGCTCCTTGGCCTAATCAGTCTGAACCGTAGCCCAAACCTATGGTCTACAGTCTGAACCATGGCTAAGGCCTATGGTTTACAGTTTGAACTGTAGCTGCAACCTATGGTCTTAATTGAAGTTCAGTTGGCCTTCATCCAAGCCAAATTGGTTTGAACGGCCATTTATTCTAGAAGAAGGCGGTTAATGGATGGAATATTCCAAAGGCTTCCATTCCAATTGTCCTAACCACCTCTTCTTGATCTTGGCTTCTCCATGAAGCCACCCCTAGCCCTAGGGCATCCTATAAATACCCCCTCCAAATGGGGAGAGAATATAGAGAGTTGATTGATCAAGTGAGCAGTGAAGCCCTATCGAATTGCATACTGAATTCATGCATTGGAGAAGGCCACTTTGCTATTCACCCAAAGATCAATTTGCCATGGAGGTCCTAGGAGCCTAGAAGAGCCAAGAAACGCAAATCTAGGAAAACGAAGGTCCCTCATAGTGAATCAACCACCAAACTTATCAGAAGGACACCGAAGGCGACCCTTGAACATCAATTGGACAAGGAGGTCAAGCCCACTACCCTTGATTTTGAGGGTAAACTTACTTGAGTGCTCATCGTGGCTTTCAGCCATGGTTTATAATGCACACCATGCATCAGTGTTGCAGTTTGCAACAGAGGTATCGCCACCTTACTATTTTCATTTCTACCCATCTAATTAGATTAGATTAATCATTTGCATGGTTTAATTGTAGTTTTAGAGACTTCTGACCAACAAAATTAGTGTTTTTACTAACTTGTTCTCATCATAGTAGTTTAGACATTAATGGCTTCTTTTCATGTTATAATGTTTCATTTCAAGTAATTGATTTCATAGATTGATAGTTGTGCTCTTCATTTACATATTTCCATCAATCTTGATATTATTTGCATATGTTTAGCATAGTTTATGCATTTTCTTGATTTTATGTCATTATGCTATTCTCATGCTATTTTTCTTTAAAGGGCCTCATCATGAGAGGCTTCCTATGCTTTTGACATTCTTGTGTTGTTTCTTGATCATAGGAAACAGGTTTTTAAGGAGCTACAACCATTCATTTCCTTCCTCAACATGAAGAAGAGGGTTTACTCCACCCTAGAGTAGTTCGTGTCACCTTAAGGGCTTGATAGTGCATTTCATCCCTGAGGGGAATTGAAATAATTGTAATTGCATATCAAATAGAGTATCCCTAAGAGGGACTTACTTGTAATCAGACACTTATTGATTTTAATGGAATAATAGAGGCATTTCTTGTAATTTCCATTTGTTTTGTCCATTTATGTGTTTGAATATCAATTTTACTTTGTTTATGCAATTACAACATTTTGGGTGCACACCTTTTTGGTCGTACAATAGTATCCCTCCATTGAGAATATCAACCACTACCTCCTCCTAGTGTGCCCCAAAATACCTTCGTAGTACGGTCTCTCATAGGAGTAGATACTATTGGATTTCCCTCTATAAAAATATTTAGTATCCGATATACGTCCTCTATGGTCACTGTCATCTCACCCATAGCTATATGGAAAGTATTAGTACAAGGAACCCATAAATCTATCAGTGCAGTCAAATAGGTGTGGTCTCTCACCACGGGATCTAACCGTGTAACCTACTTCAGGCCAATGGCATCAAGCCACCACCAGTATGCATTATTCAAAAGCTCTTTTGTGACCTGGAAGAGATTCATAACCCTATATCAACTCTTCACTATCTGATAAAGTAAACAACTTGTCAAAAATACCCTAAAAATGCATAAAAAGACTAAAAATACCAAAAAAATGCCTAATAAAGGGCCCTTTTCGGGCCAATTTTTGGCCGTCCCACCAAGGTAAAACCCCCAATTTGGTAACTTTCCCGCATATGTATGGCCACCAGTGACCGTATCCCATGGGTACGGTCCCCAAAAATGGCTAAAATAGGGTCATTTTGACCCCTAAAACAACCCTAAAAAAGCCTAGAAAACACAAAAAATGGCATAAAACTTAAATTAAACCACTTAAAAATAAAAATAAGAGCTCAATTTCATACATTATGCTATTATTCAGGTTTTTTAACCATGATTTAGTGTGTAGTATGAAAATTATAGCAGAAATTACAATTTCACAATAAAACGGAGAAGAGAAGGAAATGTGTTCCATACCCGTTTCGCACTGGCTCCACCGTTGGTTGCATCCGCTGGCTGGATCATGTTTTTGGGTAGATATTTTGGTAGCACTCCACTTCATAAAATCACCCTCCTACCTCTCTCCTCTCAAACTTCTCCAAGCATAATGCACAAATGAGCTCATATGCCCCATTTTGGGCTTTTATAGCTCCAAAACAAGCCAACCACCCCCAGGTGGTACGAGTGCAAAATTGGATAGAAATCCCACCTTGGTATAGTTATAAAATGTTTAATCATACTCCCTGGGATGGTCACCAAAAAATTACACAAAAATAGCCCAAAAATATCAAAAATAGGGTCAAAAACCCACCAAAAATAAGGCAAAATGGTCTAAAAATTAGCAGGGATCAAATTTAAACCCACAACATTTATGGATGCATTAAAAGAATTTATTTTATTCCCCAAGAAGGAATCCATTGGTGGACCAATCCACGGTAATGATTTTTTTAGCCTTTGCAACCAAAAATGCTCATCAAAATGATCAAAAATCCCCTCCAAACAAGTATATAGTACCATGGGTAAAACAAAGAGTTATCCCAATTCAGTCATATATGTCAAGTGACTAATAAATTTATCATTTTTCATGCCTTCATCGACTCATCGCTTGATGGGGTATTCATAATAATTATTTCATAAATCAAATTAACACTAAAACACTCAATGGTGTAATGTTCATACATTCAAAAGGAATGCTAAAGATAAATTTTCAAGCCCATGTTGGGACAAACAATCAGCACAAGCAAAAAAATAAGGATTAACCTCCTTGAAGCCTAGGTAATCCACCCATTTAAATTCTTACAAGAACACAAGGCACCAATACCTAGTATACCCTAAGCCCCATAATACTATTACTATAGCATGACTGAAAGGTATACCAAAAATTAATCCTTTGACTGTGTCAAAAGCAAGGATTCCAAGAATGTATGCTATTTCCACAATGGAGGCATCTAAATTTGGTTAGGTTAATGAATAAACTTAATCATTTAATAATTTAGTAATCTATTTTTGCTCAGCACTTTGTTGCACATAGCGCATCCCAAAAAGGGATATCTATAGACACTAAAATCATGTAAATCATATAATATTACCAATGCATCACATATGCCACTCTTATCAACATCATATGGCCCCATTGGGAAACCCTTTAGGGTAATTTAGAGCTCCATAGCACTTTTGGGAAGGTTACCATCAGTTTTTGGAGGTTTAGGGGCATATCCTTACGATCGTCCCACCCTGGGATGGTCATAGATGGTGACCATCCCATCCAGGGATGGTCACTATTAACTGTACTTGGGTGGGATGGTATCTAAATAGGCACCCCAAAATTTAATTGGGTAGATAAATAGAAATAAATTACTACCATATTCTCTCCCCAATCATCAAAAATTGATTGGGAGTCAGTCATACAGACTAGAAACTCCAAATTAGAGGCCCCAAATGGGAAACCTTTTCTACCCAACCATGGTGAAGGTTTTGACAAGTGGCAACACCTGCCTTGTATGCCAATACTTGCCCCTTTGCCCTAGATGCCCTATTTGGGCTATATATTTAGGTGTGCTCACCAAATTTAAGGAGAGGAGAATTGAAGCATTCTACCATGAAGTGCTACCCAATTCTATCCTCGCTTTTGCTATTGAATTCACCCTTACAATTCCTTTAAACCCTCTTCATTTGAAGGCTCTTTTAGGGGCATCTCAAACCCACTTGAAATCATTCCAAAACCGGTCAAATTGGAGATTATTTTGACCAAACTTACCAACACAATATCTAGAATAGATTTAGACCAGATCCCTAAGGAATTGGTGATAAATTCCAAGAATATTTGTAATCATTCCACCTGAGGACGGTTAACAGTCCTAATCATCCCACCTAGGTATGGTTAAGAAACAGTGAGGAATTTTGAGAAATTTCCATCATAGATCACTTTAGAATGGTCTTATTAACCCTTTGTCAAAATTTGGTGCAATTTGGAGTTGTTTTGATAGGGTAATTAGAAGTTTTGTGATTGCAGGTATGTCTGGCTCACCCAAGGATGGTCATAGTTTCTACTAACAATTTCCCTTCCATTCATGCTCAAATATTTATAAAAAATCATGTTATTAATTCAATACTGTATTTAGGAATCATTTTTGAAGAATTTGGTTTATTATAAATATGTTTTGATGTTTCTATATGCATGCTTTCTATGTTTTCCCTCTACAAATGCATATGCTATTAACTATTTTCAATCTCTTGTGTGTAGGTGCAGGTATACCAGACATGAGGGAGGAGCTAAGAGGTATAGAAGAATAGTCCAATACTATATCTCAAGTGTGGGATGCAAAAGGAACATTTTAGCATGCCATTAAGTCCCTTTGGAAGGATTAGATCCTTGTATTGTGTAATGTTGAAATGTATCATTTTGAGCAACCCTAAATAGGAGTGCATTTGTAACCCTTTAGAATGATTTACTTATGAATACAAAGAAATATTAGACCCCTTTCATTATTGTTATTTAGTAGTCATTTCATTAGTTACATGTTATGTTTTATTCTTCCCCTTTTGAAAATCTTACTTAAACATATATTGCATCTCACTAAACAAACCCATTAAGGCGTGTCGCAAATTTTGCTTCTTCAGTAAGGCATTCCAAACCTAATGACAATATATTCTAAAAATGTGATAACATCTATGGTACAGTTTTTTGTGGCTAGATCTTTTGTCCAACGAGTGCAATAATATATGGTAGTTAAAATATATTTGTGTCCAGCTAAAGAATTAGTATTTATGACTCCAATGAAGTATAATCCCCATTGTGCAAAAGGTTTAGCCTCAAATACGGGCTGCAAAATGCATAGATGCATTTCTTTCTCTCTTAATAGCTATTTGGCATGTATGATAGGTTTTGACATGGGCATGGTCATATTTAAATATGTGAGGCCAGTAATATCCATCTCTCAGTATTTCATGGGTAACAACATTAGCTGAACCATGTCTAGTTCCAAATTTTCCATGAAAGTCTTCAATAACTTGAATGGCTTTGTTATTATCTAAGCATCTTAAGTAAATTCCTTCATCATTTCTCCTATATAGGACACCTATTTTAATCATGAAATTGGTACTTTTTAGATGTTATGCTCTAATTTGAGTAGCATTGAAATGATTTGGGTATTTTTTATTCAGTAAGTAATACACTATGTCTTTGTACCATTTATCACTTGTGATATTATACATAGAATATTGTTGGCAAAGGATTTGAGGATAAATTTTTGCTAATGTTTTGCTTAATCCTTGCCCACTAACTAATTTCATAGGTTGTATTTCCATATCAAACTCTTGTAGGGTATTCATCCACTTACCTCTTTTTTCTTCCATATAATTTTGCATAAGCATAGCTTTGATAGCGAGGTCAGGCACAATAGCAAATATTCTACTATGTATAATATAGTGTCTAAATTTCTTTACTAATTTTACTAAAGTAAATGCTTGTTTATCTATTAATGAATATGTCATTTGGGCATATTCTAAACGAGATTTCATAAAGGCTATTGTATTTTCATAATTATTTTCATTCTTCTATGCTAGGACACTATCTGTTGAATGTTCCAAATTGAATGAAAAGATATAAAATGGTTGTGTATAATCACGACTTACTAAGACTAGGTAAATAGATATGGTATCTTTAATTCCTTGAAATTTTGCTTGAGCTTCAAAATTCCAAGTAATAACAACATATTTCTTAAGCATAGCATTTAATGGTTTAACGATCTATGCAGATCCTTAGATGAATTTTCTTACGAAGTTGATTTTTTCGAAGAATGATCTTAATTCTTTCTTTATTCCAGGGAGAGGAATTCTCTATATATCTTCTATTCTTTCAGGGTCAATAGAGATACCTTATTTTAAAATTACATGACCTAATAATTTTTCTTGATTTACTCCAAAAATACATTTCTTAGGATTCAATGAAATACCATGTTCTCTACATTTTTGAAATACTTTTCTTAAATCATCAACATGATTAACTCTTTTCTTTGAGAATATAGGAATATCATCAATGTAAATCACAATACATTTTCCAATTAGGTCTCTAAATGCATAATCCATTTCTTTTAAATGTAGCACCTACATTAATTAATCCAAATGGTACTCTTTTATAATAAAAAGTACCCCACCTAGTGGTAAATGATGTTTTCATCCTATACTTTGTATTTGTTAGCTTTTGATGTAATAGGCAATGGGAGATAGCAATCACAAGATGCAGAATAATATAAAATAAAGTAAATCTACAAGATGATTGAAGTATGCTGAATAGAAATAACATAAATGAATACAATGTAGCTATGGAGGAAATGAACACTCCATTAATGAAGCTACTGAACTACATTACACCCATCACCAATATATGGTGATATACACAGCACTACACTACTACCTATGACTATGTTGTAAGCAACTCTATCTATCTATGTCCCCCTTCTCATATCTATCTAACTATGAGGCCTTTCTTATATAGGAAGATAGGTTCCTTGGCCAACACTCTACCTAGTTGTGCAAGGGACAACTTGCACATTGACACTTATGCATTTATTACATTGCATGAAGTAACTAGATAACTTCCCCATAAAGTAATCTAATGTCCTAAGTATGTACCTTGGAAGATACATTTACATAACCCAAATGATGGAATAGACTCTATTTCTAACACCCCCTATATTACATTATTTGGGTATTGAAGACTTTCGTCTTCAATATGGATCTTTGGCTTGTTCAGAGTATTCTTGATCTGGTGATTTTTCTACTGCTTCAGTCTTCATATGATGCAAAATAGGCTGAAGTTGTAGGTTCTTCTTTTAGTTGACCTTACATTGTATTCCTCCTTCATTGGATTCATCTCCTTCTTCTTTCTTAGATTTACCTTTGAATTCAGTCTCTATGCTTTCATAGGTGGTTGTGTTGCTACTTGATTCCTATAAGGAAGATTCTCCTTTTTTATCTTCAATCTGTATAGAAGCTTATGAACAACCACTTAGGGCATCATGATAAGATTTTGAGTTAGTAGAACCTGAAGTGCCAATTCTGCATGAGGATTGAAAAACCTTTCTAGATATGACTCATTGAGTTCTTACTTATTTTTTGAGTAGTTCTATCAATCCTTTTTATTCTACATTTTTATTCTTGTAGTGTTTATATGTGAGTAATGCCATGTATAATATGCTCACAAGGTCCAAAGAAAGTGTAATGTCACTTTTTCCATTATCAATAGCTTCATTGATACGGGCTTGAAGATAGCATTCTATAGTATCAAAATTATCTTCTAAGGCTTCACTAAGGATCACTTTTGAAGTTAGATCTACCATTCTTTCAGATTTCATGAATAGATTCATGATCCCAAGTTTTATGGCACTGGATTTTTCTTTATTGATATTTGTAGTATTTTGGGAAGTAGACATCCTTATGGCTCCTGATTAGGATGTATGAAAGTATATAAGCTTGATTTGATAAAACCTTTACTAATCCTTAGGTTTGTAGACTTCCTTATGTCTCCCTAGTGATGAGAGTATGAATACCTAATTTTTAGGTTTTTGTAGAAAGCTTATATCTTCCCAACTTGATAATATTTTGAAGGATATTATTATCATCAAGTTTTGTAGAATGCCTTATGACTCCCTAGAGATATAATATAGTGCTTTTGTAAAGATATAGTTCAATTTTGGTTGATTTTGTACAAATTTTGTAAAGATCAAAAATCAACTTCTTAACACCTTATTACTCCTATTGAACTAAGCACTTTTCAATTTTTGAAGAGGTTTTAATGTTGGATTTATTTTATCCCTTTAGAGAAGTTTTTGAGACAAGAATATTATAATTTTCCAACCTTAGTAAAAAGCTTTAATAACCTCTTTTTATATCCCTTGGATTATTTCTAATTTCCAATAACCTAGTTTGGAGTTGTAGCCCTTATGACTCCCAAATTTGGAAAATTAGAACACATTAATATTTGCAAACTTTAAATGAATTAATTCCAAGTAGTATTCCTTATTTCTCCTAGGTTATGCTTTGCAAATATTAGATAATTTTAATATTTAATTTCCCTAAGTTTTGCTTTCAAATGAAGATTGATTTCTTTCAATAATTCAACCTTATAATATAACCTTATAACTCCTTTTTTATGGAAAGCAAATTAGATGGAAATTGTACCTTTATGAAATCGATGGTAGACTGTCCTTCTTGGGTACTGTGAGTAATGGAAGATTCTTCCACTTGCTATTTTCTTCAACACTCACTTCAATGCTTCCTTGACCCATTTGACTAGGAGTAATGTGCTTCGTCATTTTCTCTCAGATTGTTCTCCAAGTTGTTGTCAATCCATTGTCATGTAGTTGTTGAGCTACTATCGTGATATAGTTGAGATGCTATCAAGTTGCTTTAAACAAATTTTTTATCATTTTTGCCTTGTCTTTGACTATTCTTTCACCTCCTTGACCACCCTTTTTATGGAAGATAAGTCTTGAATTTTGTGACAAGTGTCACAAATGTTATGTATGAGCACTTGCTCCTTTTGTAATATACCAAATTCCTTGTCTAACGCTTCTTTGGCACTCTGTAACGTATGAGCACTCGTGTGGGCACTTGTGTGAGGCTTGTGGAGGATAACAAGTGGTACCACCTCCTTAATATTCCCTATAACTTTTGCGTGAAGGTTTCTTGAGTGTTGAGAGATAGAATGATGCTTTAGAAATATTATGCCAAGTGGCATTCAAATACTTTGCATGAAGACCTATGCTATAATTCTCCCAAGGAGAATATAACTCCTTTCGTATGCCTTCTCTTAGCTTGCTTTATTTCTTGGACAACAAGAAACCTTCTCTTTTGTAGGTGATTTGATGAGGTGCTATGGAGCTTCGAATGGTGATTCTGAAAGTGATATTGGTGCTTCCTTTGGTGGATGATCTTCACCAAGTTTAAGATCTGAATGTAGCACCTTTTCTCCTTGTCTACTATGCCTTCAATGTGTTGTTTTTTATGCTTCTTTGTAGTGTAGATAGTCGCTTGCTATGTTGTCCGTCCCACATTGGTAGAAGTAGATTTGATGCCTTCTCTTTGTAGATGAGCTCCCTTTCTATCTATGTAAATGTAGCTTGATAATAGCCTTGTGTGGGCTTTGATATTGTAGGTTCATCCATCCAAGATATGTTGAGAGTGAGCCCTTTGAGTGGCTCCTTTTGCTGTGGAAGAGGAGTGCAAATGTTCATCCTTCCTTGGTTGGCTTACCTTGTAGATGTTGTGCCTTTTGAGGCACCTTAAAATATGCTCTCTTCCTATGTATAATGTATTGTAGAAGTGCAATACCATGTAACTTTTACATGTATATAAAACTTTCTTTATTACACCTTTTCTTGCACTCTTTTGCAGGTCTGAAATTTTATCTTTGTAGAAGATTTTTGAATGCAAATATGAGGGTTTTGAGGATGTCTCTTTGGCTAGACTCCTTACCCTTTTTGCTTGGATACTTTGATGATAAATCCAAGCCTTTAATGATGTATATAGAAGCTTCTTTGTAGCTATAATTTTCTGCCCTTTGTAACAAGCAATTAACCCTATAATGCTTTGGATTTGAGACTCACCAAGTCTCAATATTTGAAGCTTCTATTTATATTTTTGGTTAGTTGTATTCTTCTCCAAGTTTTGGAGGATTCTAACCTGATTTTGTGGCTTCACTTGGCCACTATGTGTTGCAAATTTTTATGCACTAATAGTGTCTTTAGACACTTTGACAATTTCTGATTTTGTGCCCTTCTCAAGTACACAAAAGCTAATCTTTTGAGAGCAATAGAATAGTGCAAATGAATCTAATAATATTTCACTTTTAATGCACTAACAATTTCACCTTATCACTCCAATCAACTCTCAAGAAAATGCACTTAATCAAATTTACTACAACTAATCAAGAATAATCTGAAATGAACCTTCAATAATTTTACTATAATTTCACTACAATCAATATTGTAGGACTTAGTCTTCTTTTTTTTCTAAAGTAGATGATAGGTAGTTGATAGAAGTAATTCAAAAATCTAATCAACTCCTAATAAATGTGCAAATGAACCTTAAAAATAACCTTTCTTTTTGCACTTTTGAAGATTGTAATCCAATTGCAACTTTA
Organism: Wollemia nobilis; assembly: GCA_028583015.1. Taxonomy (NCBI): domain Eukaryota; kingdom Viridiplantae; phylum Streptophyta; class Pinopsida; order Araucariales; family Araucariaceae; genus Wollemia; species Wollemia nobilis. Next base: position 3,678,999 of record JAQPPZ010016858.1, on the reverse strand, counting down.
ATCCAAATTCAGGTGCTTTAACAAATCTGATAAGTAATCCAATTAATGAATCTACTTGCACCAAAAGTTGCTTACCTTTTTGAAAGCTTTTGTAGCTCTTTTGCCACTTCTATAGAGGATGTAGATCTTGGTGTCTAGGATCACCAAGTTGCTGCTTCAAGTAGGATCTTGCAGCTCTTTGTAGACTGTTCTGAACAGCTCCTTCTTCACCAAATGATGGTCTCAAACTTTCTTTCACAAGCCTAGGATTTGGTGGCTTGTTCTCCTCTTGTGTTCTCCTCCTTCTGCTATATATTTGGAGAAGTCTTTTGTCTCTAAAGTGGTGCCTTCTTGTTGTGAGAGGTAATCTTCAAATCTCCAAGATTTGGTGAGCTTCTTCTATCTTCAAGTCTTCTTGTCAAATTTTGACTTCAAGCAGGATCTTCTTCTGGGATTTGGCACTCCTTGCCAAATTCTTCTTCATGGATTTGGCACTCCTTGCCAAATTCTTCTTCTCTTGGGCTTGTTGTCGGATGGCAATAATTGTCCCAAGTCCTTCACTATCAAGGGCTTCTCCTTGGTAGTGGATTTCTTCAATGAGTTCTCCTTTGAGAATTTCTTCAGTCAGGCTCTCCTAGCCTTTTTTGGATGCTCGATGAGACCTTCCCAAGGTCTTTGATCTTGCAGCTTTTGATGGTCTTCCTTGAGACCTTCTCTTCAACCTTCTACTCCTGGAAGTGTTGGTGGTGAGATCTTCTTCTGGATATCTGATTCTATTGCTTCTAGATTCGAGCAGGACTCGCCTAGTCCTTCTTCTTCTTCTTTCTTCCAAGACTAGAAGTTCTTCACTGAGATCTTCTCCTGATCTCTTCGATTTTGCTTCAGGTGTTGAATTGATTCTGAAGAAGATACCCTTCCTAACTTTCTTGTAGGAAGTTTCCCAACTCACTGAATCTTCTTTCCCTACAACAAAGTATTAGTACTAAAATATTTAGTCTACTTCTGAATCAGATATTCTCTTTGAATTCTTCTTCAGGATCAAGGCCTTCTGTGGCCTTTTTCAATATCAAGGCTTCTGTGGCATCTTTATATTACTTCTCCTTTTTCATCCCTTCTTTTTTTTAGTATCAAGGCTTTTGTGGCATTTTTTCAGTATCAAGGATTCTGTCTTTTCAATATCAAGGCTTATGTGGCCTTTTTCAGTACCAAGGCTTCTATGGCCTTTTTCAGTATCAAGGCTTATGTGGCCTTTCTAGTATCAAGGCTTCTATGGCTTTTCTAGTATCAATACTTTTGTGGCTTCTCCTTCAAGGCTCCTATGGCATTTTCTTCAAGGCTTCTATGGCCTTTTTGTGTCAAGGCTTCTATGGCCTGTTCTTCAACTTGTGAAGTTCTTCGATTCAGCAATGGAGATCTTCAGTCTCCTAACTTCACCACAACTCTTCACTAGAAGTCTTCTTCCATAGTATTCTTCTCTTGCACAAGGAACTAATATCTGCACTATGAAGGCACGTCGACCTTCGGGCAACGAAGTTGGAGTCTCCTAGCTTTCTATTGTAGGAGTCCCAATCCTCTGAGAATTAATTTTCTACAACAAAAGAAACTTTAGGCAATAGTTAGCAAATTCCAGATATCTTGGATGATCTTCACTAGATGATTTGTCAATCCAGTGGATTGAATGCTGAGTCCTGGTCTTCACGAGTTTTTCCTGTAACTCTGTGGAAAGACTCTAGTCAAATGCAATCTCAGTATTTTCTAGAACTAAGATTTCTTTCAGTCCTCACTTGTGACTCTCCCTAATTCTACCACCTAGATTCTTCTAAGATCTTTTGACAATGGTTGGTCCAGCAGCACGTCATTTTGACAAAACACTCAAGCTCAATGATAATGGTGGTTTCCCTATTGACCTACATAGACTAGATCTACCGTAGCTCTGATACCACTATTAGCTTTTGATGTAATGAGCAATGGGAGATAGCAATCACAAGATGCAGAATAATATAAAAGAAAGTAAATCTACAAGATGACTGAAGTATGTTGAATAGAAATAACATAAATGAATACAACGTAGCTATGGAGGAAATGAACACTCCATTAATGAAGCTACTGAACTACATTGCACCCATCACCAATATATGGTGATATACACAGCACTGCACTACTACCTATGACTATGTTATAAGCAACTCTATCTATCTATGTCCCCCTTCTCATATCTATCTAACAATGAGGCCTTTCTTATATAGGAAGACAGGTTCCTTGGCCAACACTCTACCTAGTTGTGCAAGGGACAACTTGCACATATACAGCTTGCACATTGACACTTGTGCATTTATTACATTGCATGAAGTAACTAGATAACTTCCCCCTAAAGTAATCTAATGTCCTAAGTATGTACCTTGGAAGATACATTTACATAACCCAAATGATGGAATAGACTCTATTTCTAATAGGATCTATCAAAATTTGATTATATCCAAAATATCCATCCAATAAGGACATCATCTTTGATTCATTTACCATATATAAAATATGATCTAAGGAGGGTAAGGATAATTATACTTTTGGGAAGCCTTATTAAGATTTTTAAAGTCAATGCATTGTCTAATTTCTCCAGTTTTCTTTCTAAAAGGCACTATATTAGGTACCCAAGTGAAGTTTCTAATGGAAAAGATAATTCTTACATCCAATAACTTTTGAACTTCCTTTTGGATAAGTGGTTCTAATAATGGATTAATAGGCCTTTATTTATGCCTAAATAGCTTTACATCTAGTTTAAAATGGATAGTATGAGTAATAATCGATAGATCATATATTTTTAGATCTTCATAGATCTAAGCTATGACATATTTATAATATTTAAGAGCTTGTATACTATTTTCCTTTTCTTTGCAAGTGCATGCTTTACCTATTAACACATTTTAAGGATTTTGACTAGTCCTTATATTAACAATATCGCATGCATTATTCTAAAATGAAACTTTACTGCATTTCTTGATTTTATAATCAATATCAAATAGTCGTTCCAAAGAGATCATACCTTTGGGGATTAAAATTAATTTTAGTTTTACCTCTTGGTCTTCTTCTGCTTCATCTTGCATCCTTTCATCTTCATCAATAACCTAGTTTTCAAGTATACCATAATTAATAAAAAAATAAAAAATATGTCTATCATCTTCAAACACTTGGATATTATTTACATTATCAGGTTTGTATGGCAAAGTTATTAGCTCCATGGAAAATTTCTTGAGTTTCTTATTATCCATTGGTTGTAATGTGCTTTTTGTTACTACTAAGAAATTTGTAGTTCTTTTTTTCTTCCTAGAGATGATTTTGATGTTAAAAGCATATAATTCATTGATTAAATCTCTTGCTCTATTCCTATAGTGAATAAGTATTTTATCATGACAAGCATATTGACTTCTAATTTTCCTAACCATTAATTTTGAATATCCTAATACCTTTAGGCACTTGAATTTTTTTTTAGAGCTAATTTCAGGCCAAAAACTAATGCTTCATACTCTGTAGTGTTGCAAGTACATGGGAATTATTATCTATAGGATGCTAGACAAGATTTTCCTTTGGGATTAACTAGTTCTATACCTACTCCACTACCTTGTTTGGATTTTGATCCATCAAATTTCAGTGTCCAAATTAAATTTTCATATTTTAATTTTTTCACTTGTGATGTTTTAGCTTCAAAATTTTCTATAATCTATTTGGACTCAAAAGTATACACTCCTAATTATGATTCATTGAAGAGAACTTCATTGGTCTTATTATATTCAATTATTAGTTCTTTGAGTCTAGGTTCTCTTTCTATCCTAATTTAATTGGCTACACCTCACCATGGTAACCACATATGAGATAAATCTATTGTCATATATCCATTTAAGTTTCTAGACCAGTCTCTACTAAGTAGCATTCCATATCCATCAGGTATATCTACAACTTGAATATCTATATATTGTTAAATTCTAGGCTTTGATGCTAATTTTATATGAATTTTTTTGAGCATACCAACCATATTTACTTCTATTTTATCTAACTACACTACCACTTTGTTAGAAGGGGTAGGCTTCAGACCTAGTCTTTGGTAAAATTTATGAGGTATTACATTTCCTGAGGCTCCTAAATCAACTAGGTAATTATGCATATTTTTACCTATAATTCTGATTGTTAGAAGAAAATGAGGGGCATACCTTTTTATTTTCTAGAAATCATTTGAGAATTCACGGTTTTCTTAGATTGATATTTATTGAGTGCCAAATTTTTTAATTAACAGTTCTTGTTGATCAGTTAATTGTGCAACTTCAAATAGGGATATATTTGCTTTTGTTTTCTTCAAATCTTCTATGATGTTATAGGTAGGTTTATCTTGTTCTATGGTTTTGTGTGGTTGTGGAAGAATGTTATATTTAGATGGAGAATTAGGATTGTTGTTAGCTTGAGTATCAGGAGAAATAGTAGCATTGTTTGATGGAGTAGAAGAAGTGAGAGGAGCTTTATCTTTACTTCTTAGCATGTAATTGTTTCTTTTCTTAAACTATCTATAGGCTTGGACTTCTTCTTCTAGGGATCCATCATAACCTTCATCATCTCCTTCTAATGATTCATTTTTTTCAAAAACTAACATTGTTCCATTACTAGTGCTATCTTGATTAGTTATATCTTGATTAAGCAATATTTCCATGTTTTCCATCTCCTTTTGAACTATATCTAAAGCTATTTTGAATTCAGGACAATCAGTTTCATTATTTTGGGTTGTGGAATGGATTCTACACCAGTTATTTAAAGCTAAATCAGAAATATTCACAATGATATTAGCCTAATTTTGATTGGTAACATTGTCAGGCTGATTGGTGATTGGATTGGGCACTCCTCCATTGTTTGGACGAGTGTTCCATTGGTGGTTAACTCTTTGAAAGTTGAAGTTTCTATTTGGATTATTAGGAGGTGTATTTTGAGGTACTTGCTTCTACAGTTGAATCATGTCGCTACTAAGCTTTTGAACAAGTCTTTGTAAATTGTGAAGCTAAGAATTGGCATTATTAGCAGTATGGCCTGTAGTGGCCTGATTTGGAGTATTATTGATAGTTGAAGTGAGATTTAGGAAGGCAGGTATGTTTTCATTTATTTTATATTTAAAAATGTAGGTATATTCTAAGTGGTATTAATATTTGAAAATGTTGGCATTTTAATTGTGGTAGCATCCAAAAAAATTGGTTTTGTTGAAGGATTATTTTTAGTATTCCTATGGGTGGTAAATTGGTTATCCAAATATGTTGGGATAGTAGGATGGGTAAGAGTAGTAATAGGATTATATGGCTAATTATAATTGATATATGGTAGAGTATTCAACATTTGCAATTGTTGTGAAAGAGCTTGATTAATAATGGAAACTTGGTTAAATGCATGTGGTTGTCCTAGTGAAGGTAATTATCCTATACCAAAACCTTGAGGTATTAACTGTTGTTCTATAGTTAAGGATTCAGTGTATGCCATGTATAGGGTGGTAATATGAGGAGTTCTCCTTACAAACATGTATGTAAGATGATCTAAAACTCTAAAATACATTTGTATGGTTGTGTCGATGTTAAGTATATAAGGTGGAGTCATTCAATTATAAATATTGTGAAATCTAGTATCGAATAGCCTTAGAGGATCATTGGGGTTCCTTTTGGTTGCTACAAATTGATGATATATGATGGTTGGATCTATAGGTAACCTAAATTGGCCAACAAATATGGTTTCTAGCTCAACCCATGAATTGATAGAATTTGTAGGTAGACTAATGTACCATCATATGCTAGTTCATTCAAGGTAAGAGGAAACATATTACAGGACACATCTTCATGTTCAACTTGCAAATGGATCAAGGCATATTTATATGCTTTAATATGTTCTTCAACTATCTTGGCTTAATCATGTCTATACCTAGGTAAATACCTTTTAGCATTCTTGGGTATATCATGGGCTGGTCCAAGTATATTTAGTGGACTACTACCACCTAACCAAGGTACAAATGTTACCATTGGTGTACTTAATGGAGTGATAAATGGATCAATATATGGTATGATGGTTTGAGATGATGTATTAATGGGTGGAAGAGTACTAGATTGGCCTTTACATTTTTTGGGTCTTCTAGGAGGAGAAAGATTGTGAAATTTAGTATCACTTTCAAAGGCCTTAGACTTGGTGATATTAATACTAGGTTCCAATTTTAATAGTCAAACAGGTATAATATATGATAAAATATAACAATGAAAACTCAATAATTTCATAATTAAAAAACAAACCAAGAACTAAGCTCAAAATTTAAGAAGCCTATAACATAAAGGAATTAGAGCTTTTAGCTAGGATTATCAAAGTGATTTAAATCTACAGTAATAGTGAATAAAATATTTTAGAATTCAAAACACATTAGAGCTATTAGAGCAAATATCACATAATTTCAAAACTGAGTCAATTTATGCAAATTTTAAGCCCCAAAATCAAGTAAATCGGATTTAGACCCTCCTTCTAGCACCATTTCTTGTTGAGTGATACATCTCCCCAATTGCAAACATACACCAACGATTAGTACAAGATGTCCTCTCTTGAAAGGAATTTCCCCCCAAGGTTCTGGTAAGGTTGGTCTAACCTGGTTGATTTATTCTATCAAATTATTCAATAATTTAAAGGAAAGTAAGGAAAATATATGGAATTTTTAGGGTCACACATGACTATTACAAGGGTGAGTGATTAATTCATGTTCTTAGGGTCTAATTTAAGCTCAAGCTACTACAATTATTAAGTCAATTGTCATATTCTTTACAAATTTCATAGTAAAGTGCATATGAAAGCAAGGTTCTAGGCTTGTTGCTTTCTTATTATAATCTTGAAACACATTCAAAGAGATATTTTAAAACTTCAAACAATAAAATGCACATTCATGAAAATAAAGCTTCAAAATATGAAACTAAACTACTTCTAATCTACTTGATTGTCAAAGAAATTCAAAAGAAAGGGTTAGAGAATAAAAGAAAATAAGCCATTATGATCTTGAAGTCTTGTATAGAATTTGTTAACTCTGAATAACTAGTCTTAGTTCAATTAGCTATCATACAATATAAAACTAAGCTAGTGTCATCTTCAAAGGGAAAGAGAGCAAAATACATAAATTGACTCAAATAGCAACCACCTTCATCATACACAAATTACACCAAGAATTTTAATACTTTGTATTAAATGAAGATATTCAAGAATGACGTATTCTCATAATTGCTTGCTACAAATGATTACCATTACAAATATTCAAGTACAACAATAGGGGTATGAATGTCCATCGATCTACCAAAGAAAATAAAATGCTAAAACCTATTGCTAAGAGTGGAATCTGACGATCCTTTTGAAATGGGGTCTTAATGTCTATTTATTGCCTTACATTATTGAAACTTCAATGTTTTACAACTGTAATAGTATAGCTAGCATTGGATGATTTGTAATTTTGGGCTTTTTCTTGATCTTGATCTTCAATTCTTAGCCATGGATATCTACAATTATTTGAGAAGATCAGTTGTCAAGCACCAAGTAGTCATAATTAGGTCCAATTTCACTATATTTTCTTTAACTCTCACTTTTTGCAATTGGTATCTACAATTTTTTCAGCTCTAATGGCTTCCAGCTTTATTAATGTAAAATGGTACTAACTTAGTTTATTTAGTTTCAATTTGAGCCATCCCCTATTCTTACAATCATCCATCACTAAATATTTCTAATTTAATATTGTTGCTTAGATGTTTTAGATGCTTCTAGATATTCGAATTTTCACCTTCTTAATCATAGCATTTCATATTTCCCATCTGACACTTTGTCCTCTCGCTTATATGCTCCATCTTCCTATTGCCTACAAACACAAAAGATAAATTGAAAATTTTAATCAAATTAAAACTTTGGAAACGAAAAAATCATTTTATTGCTATTATTATTATTACTAAGGTTGATTATTATTAAATTTATTAATTTATTTTCTAAGGTTTGACATTATATTTCATTTAAATTTTTAATTTTATGTTATTTGCTAAGGTTTTGCTTTAATTTTAGGGCAAAATATTATATTTAATATTTAGTTCTAATGTTTTTTTATTATTATCTAAAGAATACTAGTTAGGGTTTCCATGTTTTATTCCTCCAACATGCACTGGGTCAGGATAATATTTTAGTTTATTCCTTTGAATGCTTCAGGCTACCATTTGAATTTATCGAGCTAAAAGAATCACCTTTGTGATCGTAGCACGGAGAAGGCTCTAAGTTAGGATTAAAATTCAAAACTTAAAGAATTATTCTTTTTTGATTGTGACATGGGGAAGGCTCTAGGTTGGGATGAGAATTCAAAAAATAAATAATGATCCTCTTTCGATTGCAACATGAAGAAGGCTCTAGGTCAGGATGAGAATTCAAAAATTAAAGAATGATCCTCTTTTGATTGTGGCATAGAGAAGCCTCTAGGTCAGGATGAGAATTCAAAAAATTAAAGAATGATCCTCTTTGGATCATGGCATAGAGAAGGCCCTAGGCCAGGATGAGAATTCAAAATTTTAAAATTTCAACAAACTTGATCATGACATAGGGCTAGTTCATGGCTAGAGATGGCTCTACACGAGGATTAAAATCAGTAAATCACTAGTTTGACCAGTTTTTACCATGGTATAGATATATCTCATGGTCGGGATTAATATTGAAAAATTATTAAGTTGGGAATTTTTTATTGTGACATAGTGTTGGCTTGTGGTTGTCATAGAAAATCAAAATTCACCTTCTTTGACCCATTTTACCATGACATGGAGCAAGCTCTTGGGGTTAATTTAAAAAAAAATCATTTATGTAATGTCACACATTGGTTTAAAACCATGATGCAATGTCGTTCATTGATGCACATTTTTTATATTAATCATAAATTCTTCAAGAAATGTCTCCAAAATTTAGCAAAATGAAGGATTATAACGTAAATTTAAATTTAAATGAAGTCAAGAACACATGCTTATACTGAGAGGGGGTGAACAGTATAATATCAACTTTTACTTTTCTTTCCCAAATAATATTATCCAATATTATCAATGGCAATATCAATAGCAGTAATCAAAGCAATAAAAAAATCATCTCACACAAGAGAGACACAAATTTAAGGTGGTTCACCCAGTGTGGGGTACTCTACGGAGAAAATATTTCTTCTAAATTTTCTCAACAAATATCTTGGGAATCAATTCCTTATTACAATGTTTATGGACCTATGTCCAAAGCAGACACCAATCCCCTATGCTCTAATTTGTGGATCTCTCTCCGTAGGATAACTCTTTCCCCTTTTCTCTAGTTCATGGATCTCTCTCCACAGGAGAACTTTATCCCCTTTCTCTGGTTCATGGAACTTGATCCAAGAGAACTCTATCTTCTCAATTGGTTTGTGGATCTCTCTCCATAGAAGAACTCTATCTTCCTAAATGGTTCATAGATCTCACTCCATAGGAGAACTCTATCCCCTCTACTTTGTTTGGTGATCTACTAGAATAATTTTACCCCCACTACTCTAGCTTGTGGATCTTTCTCCATAGGATACCTCTATCCCCACTACACTAGATGATGTATCTTATCCACTGGAGACTGTTTTCCTCTTTGCTCTATCACCTCCAAAGCCTACTCTCAACTCTATCTCAAATCTGCACCAAACTCTATCCCAAGTCTAGTACAAATTTACTCTAACTTTGCTCACAAATTTGTACCAAAATCTCTCTCAAATCTATCCCAAGCCTTGACACAAAGCTTGAACAAACTTGCTCTCAATTATTTTTCAAATATATCTCAAGCCTTAACACAAAACTTGAACAAATCAGCAATCAAACCTGCTCTCAATTCTATCTCAAATCTGCCCTCAAGCCTTAACACAAAGCTTGAACAAACATGCTCTTAATTCTATCTCAAATCTATCCTCAAGCATTAACCAAAGACTTGCTAAAAATTACCTTCAAGCCTTCTCAAAGACTTACTCAAATATTTCCTCAAGCCTTCTCAAAGACTTTCTCAAATATACCCTCAAGCCTTCTCAAAGACTTGCTCAAATATATCCTCAAACATTCTGAAATACTTCCTCAAATATGCCTTAATGTTGCTCACTTAACCTGCTCAAATATTTCCAAAATTTGCACACAAACCAAGCTTATATCTTTTTTAGAAAATCTTTCTTCAAACAGATATATTCTACTCAGAATTTTCTTAACCTCTGGAACATATAGAGAATGATATGCTCTATCAAAAACTCAATATGTTTCACACTCACAAATCTTGTACTCAATTAACCACTCTCTATCTCTTGCAAATGTTGGATATTTTGAGGCAAAATTATCATTGATGTCAAAGAATGAAGTTGGCATTGATGTCAAGGAATAAGCTACTGTTGATGCCAAAAGGTCAAAAGGAGCAATGCAAAAGGTTGATGGCAAAAGAGCTTCATAATATTTATTTTTAATATTATGTGAAGCAAAAGTAAAAGGTTTTATTAAAACCATGGATGAGCAAAAATAAAAGGTTTTTTATAAAAACCCAAGGAGGCTTTTAATTTCAAATTAGAAAGCCCAAGGAAGTTTTAATATTTAATTTATAAATATTTAAATTCAAATTGAATTTAAATTTTATAAATAAATATTATTTATTCGAAGTGGTAAAACCAAAGGAGGCTTTAATCTTTAATAAAGCAAAAGATTTAAATACTAATTTATAATATTTAAATTCTAGTGAATTTAAATAATTATAAATTAAATATTTCAAAGTCAAAAACATAAGTGCCGATCCCCAACGAATTCATTTCCACCAACGTGCATGGAAACAAGGGCATAAGGTATTTATACCTTAGCCAAACCTTAGATTGGAGTCTCGATTAATGCATCCGTGATTTTTGTCAAAAATATCTTATGCGTTGTGTAAACTCGAACTTCGATGTGATTAAAACATTGAAGTGCTTGGCTTCTAGCACCATATGATGGCTAGATCAAGTGGCATTTTGATTTGTGCTTGTGGAAGTGTGGTTACAGGTTCAAAACCTGGTGGAAGCAAGTTTGGAGGTTTATCTTTTTGTGTCTCTGTTCAACAGTGGTAGAGGAGGGATAAGAGTGCATGGGCACTCTAGCTTCCATGTGAGCGCCTAGCTCATGCAGTAGCCAAGGCTACATCTAGGGCGCTTGGGGATGCAACATCGTGGGTTCAAAAACCACTAAGGTCAAAGGTATATTTTTTATTTAATTTTTATTTTCCCTATAGTTTGACATGAGGTAGTTGGGAGGCATAAAGATTAATTAAAGTTAATGTTTTATGGTTATTTTTAATGGTAAAAGAGTGAAGGGAGTTATAAGGAGTTTGATTTTAATTTAAAATAATGTCCTAATTATTATATTTGTATTGGAGGAGTAAGTATTTTAATATATTGATTTTATTTTTAAAATGACTTTTTGCCAAAGGGATTATTGTGAAAGTAATTGTTCTAATATTTTAAGGTGTTGGATGTTATTTTAAATATGGAGTGATAAGGTGTATTTGTTTTGATATTATCTTGTATTGTGAGAGAGAGATTATTATCTTCTAACCTCCTTGAGTTTGGCAAAGAAGTGTTTATGATTGTGGTAGATTTGTATGGTCTACTCCTCATAAAGAAAAAGGTATGAGCACATTCTTCTTTGGTTGAGTTGATTGGTTGGTTTTCTAAAAAATAACATTGGAGTGAAAAGGACTTGATTATATTTCCTAATTGAGTTGTTGAGCTATTGTGAAGTGAATGCTATGCACCTTGTTTGATAAGCATTGTTGTTGAAGTGATTGAAGAACTTGAACTAGGGTTTGAAAATAACATGAGTATCATTGTTATGTGAATATTGTTTTATAAGCATTGTTGTTGAAGTGAGTTTTTGAGTGAAGAACTTGAACTAGGGTTTGCAAAGAACATAAGTATCATTATTATATGAGATTGGTTGATAAGCATTGTTGGAAACATTTTGAGTAAGTTTTCATATGCTTGGACTAGAGTTTGTGATAAAGGATTATTTTATTGAGTGATTGGTTGAGTAGATTTGGTCGATCCTAGTCAAGTGGATGTGTGAAGTGATAGTTCAAGTTCTATAAAATAAATTATTCTATATTCTAAATTGATTTGAGAAAGAGGTTGAGTATGGATGAGTGTGAAACATATTGAGTCTCTAAAAATTATTTATATGTTTCTATGATAAAAGAGAGATTGTAAGTTATTGAGAGTTTGTGAATGTGAAGCATATTGAGTCTCTAAAAATTCTCTATAAGTTTCAAAAGATTAATTAAAATTTATTGAGAATTGTGATGAGTTTGAAGCATATTGAGTCTCTAAAAATTCTCCATATGTTTCTAAAAGAGTCATTGAAAGTAATTGAGCATTGTGATTAGTGTGAAGCATATTGAGTCTCTAACAATTCTCTTTATATTTCTATGAGTTTGAATAAGTTCTAGTGAGGACTTATTGAGCAGATTTAGACAAGTCCTAGTGAGGACTTGTTGAGTATATTTGGATAAGTTTTAGAGAGGACTTGTGGATAAATTAGTGTGAGCTTTTGTGGAAGCTAACAAGGCAGATTTGACACAAGTCTTAGTGAAGACTTGAGAAAAATTTGGACAATTTCTAGAGAGGACTTGTGGATAGATTAGTGTGAGCTTTTGTGGAATCTTACAATATATATTTGAGACAAGTCTTTGAGAATACTTGAAGAGCAGAGTTGATTGATTGATTTTTTCAAACCTTAAATTAAGGTTTGGGGTATATCTAGAAGAGTTGATTTGAGATTGTATCAAGCTTTATGCTAAGGCTTGAGGATAGAGATTGAAGACAAATTTGTGCTAGACCGAAGGACTATGTTTAGTGCAAATTAGAGGACAGATATTGAGGATAGATTTGTGCTAGACCGAAGGACTGTGTTTAGTATAGATTCAAGGATAGAGTTTGGTGCATATTTAAGGACAATTTTGTGCCACACTAGAGACAGAGATTGAGCATATTTATGCTATATAGAAGGACTATGTTTATTACATATTTGAGATAGAGCTTTGAAGGTGATAGAGTATAGAGGATTATAGTCTCTAGTGGATAGAGATCCATTAGCCAAGGTAGTGAGGTAGGTGTATTCAATTAATAGAGATCCATTCACCAAAGCAGTGGAGGCAATAGTTCTTCTAGAAGATCACTAGTTAGAGCTAAGGAGAAAGGAATTCTCTTGTGGATAGAGATCCATGAACTGATTAGGGGATTGGTGTCTTCTTTGAAAAAAGTTCCATAAATATTGTAATAGGGAAAGGATTCCCAAGAGATTGATTGAGAAAATTTTAGTGAAATATTTTCTCCATGGAGTAGCCCACATTGGGTGAACCACGTTCAATTGGTATCTCTATTGTGTATGGTGATTTGTGCATTGCTTTGATTACTGTTGTTGATATTGCTATATTTATATTGCATAATATTGATTGGGAAAGAAAAGTAAAAATTAGTCTTATATTTTTCACCCCCCTCTTAGTATAAGCTTGTGTTCTTCAATTGGTATGAGAGTGGGTTTCTTAAGAAGAGTTTAACATCTTAAAGAAAAATATTTCAAGAACACAATGGATTCTAAGAATGTGTCTTTAGATAATTCAACACCAATTTTTTTATGAAAGTGATTATATATATTGGAGTATGAGAATGAAGGTTCACTTGATGGCACTTGGCAATGAAATTTGGGAAGCAGTTGAAAATGGATACATACCACCAACTGATCCACCTACAGATAATGAAGGTAAGCTTCTACAACATTACAATTCAAAAGCAATGAATATAATTTTGAGAGGTTTGCATAGAATAGAATCAATAAAAGTTATGCATTATAAATATGCAAAAGGAATTTGGGATAAGTTGTAAAGCATATATGAAGGATATTGTAATGTCCCCAACTCAACACTAGCTCAGTGCAGAGGTCTATTAGCCTAGACACGGGGTCCCCTAGGCTAGTCAGTGTGGTTAGGGACTTGGTGAGGATTTTATGTGTAGAACTCCACGACAGAGACTTGAATGTGATCCAGTGAGCCATAATTACCTTTTTTTGAGCATTTGCATCATCTGGAGAGCTTATTTTATCAAGTTGCAAGTGTTGACCAAGGCTGATGATTGTTAGGAAAAGGGGGACACTTTTTAGTAGAGTTATAACTTAAAAACATAAAGTGGTTCGACTAGGACATGGTAGTCCACTTTTATGAGTTGAAAGACATAAATTAAAAATTAAAAGAAATTCAAAATGGAGCCCTCAAAACCCTAATCAACCTCCCCTCATATTCTCATGTTGAGGGTCATTTTGGTTATGGAAGAATTTATGTTTTTGGAGAAGCTTTTCAAGGATTTTCACCAGAATATCACAAGGTTTGTTGAGAGTGGATTTCTTAGCAATATTATCAATTTCAAATGTGGAATATCATCTCTAGCTGATCATGGATTGATTTTCTTAATACAGAGGAATTATTTAAGCTTACCAGAGGTAGACAAGGGTTTGCTAATTTATGAAATCATCTAGGTTGACAAACTGACCATCTGGGTTGTATTATTTTGGCCATATTTCTTCTGGTTCAATGTCATTTTTATTTAGTTTGGAGTGTTGGATACCATTTTGGAGCTAGTTGTACAACATATGGGCACCTAGGGAATGGTGCCATTTGTTCATAACTGAGAAATGCATCCTTGAATCATTTTGGGCAATTTACCAATCTATTCAACTCACCAGTTAATAATTTTAGTGGCATTTCAAAGTCATTTTGAGTGGGGCATAAATTTCTAGATAAGGTCAAACCTTTTAGCCAACCGTACATCTATTTCTAGCCACCTTGAAGTACATATAAAAATAAACTGGGCATCATTTCACAATTTTAAGGGTCACAAATTGGGTAGCTACATTGGGTGGTCCTTTTGCACTTTACGATGATAAAATCAGAGTACCATAGCTCAAGTTATAAGCAAATGAATGTTATAGTTGTACTTTCCTATGTAATTTTTGCAAGTACAATACTATAATTTTCAGGTTAGAATTAAATAATAAATAATTTCTTCCTTGTTCAACATTTTTTGTTAGTTATTCCTTGTGTATTATGTTATTATGCATGACGATCATTATATGAACATAAAAATTCATCAAAATCCCTATTGCAACCTTCAAATCAAACAAAATCACAAACTAAAAACTCAACACATAAACCTCAAAACTCAGACCAGTAAGTTGAGGTGTATATTATAGTGGTATCAGAGCTCATATTTTTCCTGCCAGCTAGTGGGTGATAGTTAATGAGTGACTGGGATATTAGATACCTTGAGCGAGATAAGAAGAATAATCAACCCATAACATGTCATTAGGGTCATACACAGTACTAGTATTATAAGGCACCTGAGGGATAGAGGGTATCTCACATTTTTGTCATATCCACAGACTTAGCCATAAAACCATCTACAACCATGGGTGATAGGAATGCACAGGATGATATGGATAGGTATATGGCTGATGATATTAGATAGACCCAACATAGAATACAACATATTTTAAAACAGTTGGTTGGGTTGATGACACAACAGGTGCATGGGATAGAAATTTTGGTGAATAATGCACAAGGCACATGAAATCAACCACCTAATTCTACACAGGGACCGATAAATGAGGAATCAATGGCCAATAGAGTTGACACACACACTAGAGCAAAGAGAGCTACTAGTAGCTCTATAATATTCATGCCTAAATCTATTGCTCACCCTAAGCCTATAGTAGTTCCATTGATTGAGGAGGAACCAAAGCCTATTGTGGTTGAACAGCATCAACAGTATAGAGTAGAATGGGATGAACTCGAGCTAGACTTCTAGACTCTCATATCTTTTTGGGACTTTGTGGACACCCAAAATAGAAAAACTCCTAGAAATAAGGGGAGACCTGTTAATCAAGAACATATTCTATAAGGATAGAGTGATCATACACATGCCACATCATAGGGTCATCCTGAGATTCAGAAGAAGATTGGTAAAATACACATACCATTCTTTGATGCTTCTAGCAGAATGACAACCAAGGCATAGGTCCAAAAAAAGGACACATATCTACAGTTGAACCTGATGACATAGAATGAGGCCATCAAATTTTATACCCTGCATCTAGATGGTGTTTCTCATGATTGGTGGCACCATGGAGTGCATACTCTCAAACATGATAAGGTGAGCACTTATGTGAATTTCACTGAGAGACTTATGCAGAGGTTTGATAGAAGAGAGTAGTATTTGGATTTGAAAATTTTGACATATCTGAAGTAATAGAGCTCAGTCAATTCTTATATAGCAGAGTTCCAAATATTGTCGATGATGGTCACAAATTTGTATAAGAGGCAGTTAATAGTTTTATTTATGGAGGGGTTATCAGAACCACTAAGAGGTTGGATCAAGACATTTAACCCAACTACCTTGCAAGAATCCATCAGACAGGTGAGGGATATGGAGTTTACTTCGTCTAAGTCCAAAAATCAATTAAAGGAGAAGGATTTCAAAAGGGACAAGGACCAAAAACTGGTTAAGAAGGATGTGGACCAGCAAAAGAGTACCTTTAGTAAACTTGATCCTAAATCCCTTCATGAACCAAAAGAATGGGTTATGTTTCACATGTCACAAGTCATGGTCCCCAGGGTATAAGTGTGAGTTTAAGGGGAAACTATAGTTGATTGAGTATGTTTCAGATGACGACGATAAATCTAAAATTTCTGATTAGCAATCATAAAAAGAGGACAATAGCAAGATGAGCAGAAATAGGATGGTTTGGGGAAAGATAATTTGGTGCACCTCCATAGTTTCTAGAGCATAGGCCTTACGTATTTGAGGTGTTCTAAAGGGATAGAGAGTGGTGACACTCATAGACACAAGGGCTACCCATAACTTCATATATGAGGGTCTAGTTGCACACAAGGGTTTGTAGACAGAGGAGGTAGATGAGTTCAAGGTCATGATCGTAGATGGATTCTCCATTTCCTACACCCATAAGGTCCCATAGATGAGGTTGACTTTAGGGAACCATGAGGTTCAGTATGACTTCTATGTTGTTAGTACACAGAAGCTCAATGTGGTATTAGGTATCTAGTGGTTGCAGACATTGGGTGAGGTGACATTTAACTTCCAAAAGATGGAGTTTAAGTTTCAGGTGAATGGGTAGCCAATGGTACTCATATGGATGTCTAATGGGGGAGCTCGAGTAGTTTTCTTTAGGTGCATGGAGAGGTTCATCAGATTATATATGGTGGAGTGGGTTGCACACTGCATTATACTTTTGGCCACCATTGAGGAGGAAAAATGAACCTATCCTCTAGACATCCAGGTTTTTATTACCAAACACAACAAAGTCTTTAGTAGTATACCACTAGGGGTACCACCAGACATAGGGACTAAGCACATTATAGAGTTGGAGGAGGGGGCTACTGCCATCATTACCACGCCATACCAGCACTCAAGGAGGCATAAGGATGATATAGAGAAGGCCATATGAGAGTTTATTAACATGAGACACATCAGACCGAGCAAGAGCCCATTTGCTTTATCTATGATATTAGTGAAAAATAAGGATGGTACTATGCATATGTGCATTCACTATCAAGCACTAAACAAGAAGATAATAAAGAACAAATACCCAATACCACGCATAGATGAGTTGATCGATGAGTTGCACGATGCAGTTTACTTCAACAAGATTGATCTGAGGTCAAGCTACCATCAGATTAATATGAGGGATTTAGATGTGGAGAAGACTGCTTTTCGATGCCACTATGGGTATTTTGAGTTCCTGGTTATGCCATTCGGGCTAACCAATGCACCTGCCACATTTCAATCCTGTATGAACAAGGTGTTTTAGAGTAAATTAAAGAGATTTGTGTTGGTGTTCTTTGATGACATCCTTATATGCAACTGCACATGGGAGGAGCACTTGAGGCATTTGGATGAGGTGTTGAGTATTTTGGAGGCAGAGTCTCTTTATGCCAAATATACTAAGTGTGATTTTAGGATGACCAAGCTATTATACTTGGGTCATATCATCAATTCTCAGTGAGTTAGGATGGACCCTGAGAAGATACATGATATTTTGGATTGGTTGCCTCCGTATACCCTTACACAACTTAAGGGATTATTTGTGCTGTGTGGTTTTTACTACCAATTTGTCAAGGGAATTTCTCAATTGGCTACACCCTTGATAGATTTGACAAATAAAGGGGTTTTCTAGTGGTCAAACACAGCTTAGTAGACTTTCAATAGATTCAAGCAGGTGATGAGCATTTTCCTAGTCTTGGCCATTCCAGACTTCACCAAACCATTCAAGATGGAGTGTGATGCATCAGAAGAGGGGATTGGTATGGTGTTGATGCAGTTGAAGCACCCCATTGCTTATGAGAATCGAAAGCTTTGAGGGGGAGATACCAATTACTCAATTTATGATAGAGAGATGCTAGTTATTATGCATGTGTTGGCTAAGTTCAGACAGTATCTAGTGGGTAGGAAATTTGTGGTCATGACTGATCATAATAGCTTGAGGTACTTTTTGAACCAGAAGGACCTCAATGATAGGTAGATGAAGTGGGTGAGTAATATTCAGGTATATGACTTCGATATTGAGTACGTCAAGGGGAATAGAAATATAGTTGTGGATGCACTATCTAGGAGACCCCATTTATGCTCACTCACTAGGATATCAAAGGATTGGAGACACCAGATTACTGTAGACTATACAAAGGATACCTTTGCTAGTAGGATTTTTGAGGATGACCAGGATGATGACATATATGAGGTCAAGTATGAGGTTATATATTACAAGGGTCGGATATGAATTGTATTTTACTCCAAGCTGAAGGAGCAAATATTCCAAACATTTCATGACACACCTATGGTAGGCCACCTAGGATACTTTAATACCTATAGGTAGATCAGAGAGGGATTATCTTGGAGGGGTCTTAAAGAAGATGTGTTGCAGTATATCAGGGAATATTTGATCAGATGGTAGAATCTACCAGATGATGATTCCACTTGGAAGGGGGAACAGATATTACAACACCCAGGTCTCCAATTACTTAAGGATAAGTAATTTCGAGGAGGATGAACTATAATATCCCCAACTAAGCACTAGCTTAGTGCAAAGGTCTGTTAGCCTAGACATAGGGTCCCCTAGGCTAGTTAGTGTGGTTAGGGACTCATTTGGTGAGGATTTTATGTGTAGAACTCCATGGCAGAGACTTGGATGTGATCCAATGAGCTGGAATTACCTTTTTCTAGGTATTTACATCATTCAAAGATATTATTTTATCAATTTGTAAGTGTTGACCAAGGCCAACAATCGTTAGAAAAATGGAGACACTTTTTAGTGTTATATTTTAATGTTGAGTTATAACTTAAGTTATAACTTAAAAACATAAAGTGGTTAGAATAGGACATGGTGGTCCCTTTTTATGAGTTGAAATAATAAATTAAAAATTAAAATAAATTCAAAATGTAGCCCTTGAAACCCTAATCAACCTCCCCTCATATTCTCATGTTGAGCGTCATTTTGGTTATGGAAGAATTTATATTTTTGGAGAAGCTTTTCAGGGATTTTCACTAGAAGATCATAGGGCTTGTTGAGAGTTGATTTCTTAGCAAGATTATCAATTTCAAATGTGGAAGATCATCTCTAGCTGATCATGGATTAATTTTCTTAATACAAAGGAATTATTTGAGCTTACCAGAGGTAGACAAGGGTTTTCTAATTTATAAAATTATTTGGGTTGATAAACTGACTATCTGGGTTGTATTATTTTGGCCATATTTCTTTTGGGTCAGTGTTATTTTGATTTATTTTGGAGTTTTGGATGCCATATTGGAGCTATTTGTATAGCATATGGGTGCCTAGGGAATAGTACCATTTTTTCATAGCTGAAAAATGCATCCTTGAATCATTTTGGGCAATTTACCAATCTATTCATCTCACCAATTAATCATTTTAGTGGCATTTGGAAGTCATTTGGAGTGGGGCACAAATTTCTAGATAAGGTCAAACCTTTTATCTAGTCATACTTATATTTCTAGTCACCTCGAAGTGCATGCAAAAATAAATAGGGTATCATTTCATAAGTTTGAGGGTCACCACTTGGGAGGCTACATTGGGTGGTCCTTCTACACTTTATGATGACAAAATTGGAGTACCAGAGCTCAAGTTATGAGCAAATTAATGCTATAGTTGTAATTTCCTATGTAATTTTTACAAGTATAGTATTGTACTTTTTAGGTTTGAATTGAATAATAAATAATTTCTTCCTTTCTCGGCATTTGTTGTCAGTTATTCCTTTTGTATTTTGTTATTATGCATGGTGATCATTACATGAACACAAAAATTCATAAAAATACCTATTGCAACCTTCAAATCAAACAAAATTGCAAACTAAAAACTCAACACATAACCCTCAAAACTCAGACCAGCAAGTTGGGGTGTATATTATAGAGATAAAAGTGTCAAAAAGCCAAAGATACAAAATCTCAAAGGATAATTTAAAGAATTAAGAATGAAGAATGAGGAAAATATTATTACTTATTTGCTTAGGGTATATGAGGTTGTTAATGCTATGCAAGGACTTGGACTTAATGTTGAAGAATCAGATGTTTGTGATAATATCTTAAGGTCTCTCCCAATAAGGTTTAGTTAAAATATTTCAGCTATAGAAGAAGCAAAGGATGGTGATTCTTTGATAAGAGATATGTTACTTGGTATTCTTACAACATTTGAGTTGAGAACAAAAGAGGAACCTAATCCCTAGAAGGAAGCAACCTTTAAAGCAATTAATAAGACAAAGGTTAAGAAGTCAAAATCGAGCAATGAATCATCCAGTGATGAAGAATCTAATTATGGTATAAGGAACAAGGATTCAAGAATATTCAAAGATGCAAAATCTGTTAGATGTTTCAATTGTGGAAATTATGGTCACTATGCATCTGATTGTCAAGAAGCTAAAAATAACAATGATGAAGAAAAATAGGATCACAGGAACATGGAATCATAAAAATATAGGTACCAAAAGAAATGCAAGGATGGACAAGGCAAACAAGGAAAGAAGTTCTTTCAAATACAAAAGAGGAGCTACTATGCAGACAAGGCAAGTAAGTAATCAAGTGATAGTGATAATAGTTTTTCAGATAATGATAAATATGAAGTTCTATTTCTTATTGAGGAAAAAGAGGAAGTTAATAAAAGGTCACCAATAATTCTCAAGTGTTTTAGATGTGGTAATTTTGGATATCTTGAAGATAGTTGTACAAGGAATGGTTTTAGTTTTAGTGATGATGATGAATATGAAGATACACTTTAAGGACAAGAAGAGAATATTCTAATAGCACTAGAAGAAGAAGGGGGTGATCCTATAGAAGACAAGTCAGAAAAGAACAAAAATGTTGACAAAGGCAAAAAAATAGAGGAAGAATGAAAAAATGGAGTTGATTTTGAGGCAGAACTTTTTTATGCTCTTAAAACTTAAAGAAGGTAAGAAAGCAAAACTCCTAACTTGAAATTTAGTTTCAATATTATGATGAAGAGAGAGGAAAACTTATAAAGGATCTAAACAATTCAATGGCTAAGGCAAAGAAGTTCAAGGATAAGCTAGAAGCAAAGGTCTTAGAATGTGAGAGGTTAGAACAAGAAGTATATCTACTAAGGGAATATTTAGAAAAATCCAAGGATAAGCTACACAAATTTGGAAAGAGTTCAAAGAATTTGGATAATATGATCAAGGTACAAAGAAGGTCAACAAACAAAATAGGTCTTGGTTTTGAATAGGCTCAAAAGAAACAAGAATAAAATTCAATCTCAAGTTCTGAAGAAGAAGACAATGTAAGAGAAAGTGAGACTTCTGATGATGAGTTGAACAACAAAAATTTCAACAAGGAAAGGAACAATGCACAAAGGAGAAACATATGGAACAACAATTATAATAGGTTAAGAGAGACTATGAGATCAATGATGTCAAGACAAGGAAACTTCAATGGAAGATGTTTCGCATGTCACATATTTGGGCATATGGCTTCAAAGTGTAGGACACATGAAAGACAGGAATATGGGAACTTCATAAACAGGCAGCTTTTCCATAGGTATTGCTACTCATGTAATTAGTTTTGTCACAAGGCAATGAATTATAGGGTTCATGATAGAAAAGGATATGGCTTCACTAGGAGAAATCCTAAAAAAATTTCACCTCCAAGGAATAATAACATTAAGTGTTATAAGTGCAATTATGATGGACATATAGAAAATTAGTGTAGAGTAGACATTCCATAATCAAGTATGAATAGAAACAGGAATAGAAACATGGACATGAACAACATGAATATGGATAGAAATAGGAACATGGACATGAACAAGAACAAGAATATGGACAGGAATAGGAACATGGACATCGACAAGAACAGTCAAAGGAATTAGAATAATCGGATGAGGAGGAAAGAGTACAAAGGTAAATACTAGTGCTTGCTCAGAGTATAAATACTCCCAACCCAAAATTAACCACCTCAAGAGGAGGTGAGAGAGGGGCTAAGCTAAGAGACTCATTCTTATCCTCGATCCCCAAAGATGACCCTTTGCCATTGATGTCAAATAGGGATATATTTGAGTAAGGGGGAGAGATTTTATTTAAGGAGAGAGCATTGAGACAAGGGGAGCAATGTCTTTGGGAGAGCAAAACAAGAAAAAGGTCAAGTGTTTGGTAAAAAGAGTTTGGGTTGCCATCAATGAAAAAGGGAAATATTGTTGGATATTTTGAGTCAAAGTTGTCATTGATGTCAAGGAATTAAGTTGCCATTGATGTCAAGGAATAAGCTATTGTTGATATCAAAAGGTCAAAAGGAGCAATGCATAAGGTTGATGGCAAAAGAGCTTCATAATATTTATTTTTAATATTATATGAAGCAAAAGTAAAAGGTTTTGTTAAAACCATGGATTAGAAAAAATAAAAGGTTTTTTATAAAAACCCAAGGAGGCTTTTAATTTCAAATTAGAAATCCCAAGGAAGTTTTAATATTTAATTTATAAATATTTAAATTCAAATTGAATTTAAATTTTATAAATAAATATTATTTATTCGAAGTGGTAAAACCAAAGGAGGCTTTAATCTTTAATAAAGAAAAATATTTAAATACTAATTTATAATATTTAAATTCTAGTTAATTTAAATAATTATAAATTAAATATTTCAAAGTAAAAAATATAAGCGTCGACCCCCAACGAATTCATTATCATCAACGTGCATGGAAACAATGGCATAAGGTATTTATACCTTAGCCAAACCTTAGCTTGGAGTCTCGATTAATGCATCCACGATTTCTATGAAAAAGAGCTTGTGCACTATGTAAACCCAAATTTCGGTGTGCTTAAAATATTGAAGTGCTTGGCTTCTAGCACCATCCGGTGGCTAGCTTAGGTGGCATTTGGCTTTGTGCTTGTGGTAGTGTGGTTACAGGTTCGAAACCCGACGGTAACAAGTTTGGAGGTTTGCCTTTTCGTGTCTTTGTTCAACAGTGGCATAGGAGGAATAAGAGTGTGTGGGCACTTTAGCTCCCATGTGAGTGCCTAGCTCACACGGTAGCCAAGACTACATCTAAGGTTCTTGGGGAGGCAGCGTTGTGGGTTCAAAACCCACTAAGGGCAAAGGTACATTTTTTATTTAATTTTTATTTACCCTAAGTTTTCATGTGAGGTAGTTGGGAGGCATAAGGATTAGTTAAAAAAATGTTTTGTGGTGATTTTTAATGGTAAAAGAGTAAAGGGAGTTATAAGGAGTTTTATTTTAATTTTAAAATAAAGTCCTAATTGTTATATTTGCATATTGGAGGAGTAAGTCTTTTAAGATATTGATTTTATTTTTAAAATAACTTTTTTCCAAAGGGATTATTGTGAAAGTAATTGTTCTAATATTTTTAAGGTGTCAGATGTTATTTTAAATATGGAGTGATAAGGTGTATTTATTTTGATATTATCTTGTATTGTGAGATACAGATTATTATCTTATAACGTCCTTGAGTTTGGTAAATAAGTGTTTATGATTGTGGCATATTTGTATGGTCTACTCCTCATCAAGAAAAAGATATGAGCACATTCTTCTTTGGTTGAGTTGATTGGTTGGTTTTCTGAAAAATAACTTTGGAGTGAAAAGGACTTGATTAGGTTTCCTTATTGAGTTGTTGAGCTATTGTGAAGTGAATGCTATGCACCTTGTTTGATAAGCATTGTTGTTGAAGTTATTGAAGAACTTGAACTAGGGTTTGAAAAGAACATGAGTATCATTGTTATGTGAAGATTGCTTTATAAGAATTGTTGTTGAAGTGAGTTGTTGAGTGAAGAAATTGAACTAGGGTTTGAAAAGAACATAAGTATCATTGCTATATGAGATTGGTTGATAAGCATTGTTGGAAATATTTTGAGTGAATGTTCATATGCTTGGACTATAGTTTGTGAGCAAGGATTATTTCATTGAGTGATTGGTTGAGTAGATTTGGTTGAGCCTAGTCAAGTGGATGTGTGAAGTGATAGTTCAAGTTCTATAAAACAAATTATTCTATATTTTGAATTGATTTGAGAAAGAGATTGAGTATTGATGAGTGTGAAACATATTGAGTCTCTAACAATTCTCTATATATTTCTGTGATAAAAGAGAGATTGGAAGTGATTGAGAGTTTGTGAATGTGAAGCATATTGAGTCTCTAATAATTCTCTATATGTTTCAAAAGAGTGATTAAAATTGATTGAGCATTATGATGAGTGTGAAGCATATTGAGTCTTTAACAATTCTCTATATGTTTCTAAAATAGTGATTGAAATTAATTGAGCATTGTGATTAGTGTGAAGCATATTGAGTCTCTAACAATTATCTTTATGTTTCTATGAGTTTGGATAAGTTCTAGTGAGGACTTATTGAGCATATTTGGACAAGTCCTGGTCAGGAATTATTGAGCAGATTTGGAGAATTTCTAGAGAGGACTTGTGGACAGATTAGTGTGAGCTTTTGTGGAATCTTAAAAGGCATATTTGACACAAGTCTTAGTGAATACTTGAGAGTAGATTGGACAAGTTCTAGAGAGGACTTATGGACAGATTAGTGTGAGCTTTTATGGAATATTACAAGACAAATTTGAGACAAGTCTTTGAGAAGACTTGAAGAGCATAGTTTATTGATTGATTTGTTCAAACCTTAAGTTAAGGTTTGGGGCAGATCTAGTAGAGTTGATTTGAGATTTGATCAAGCTTTATGATAAGGCTTGAGGATAGAGATTGAGGATAGATTTGCGCTAGACCGAAATACTGTGTTTAGTGTAGATTAGAGGATAGAGATTGAGGAAAAATTTATGCTATATCGAAGGACTATGTTTAGTACATATTCAAGGATAGATTTTGGTGCAGATTTGAGGACAGGTTTATGCCAGACCAGATATAGAGATTGAACATATTTGTGCTAGATCGAAGGAATTTTTTGAGTACATATTTGAGATAGAGCTTTGAAGGTGATAGAGTATAGAGGATGATATTCTCTAATGGATAGATATCCATTAGCCAAGGAAATGAAGATAGGTGTCTTCAGTGGATAGAGATCCATTAGCCAAAGCAATGGGGGAAATAGTTCTTCTAGAATATCACAAGTTAAAGCTAAGGAGAAATGAGTTCTCCTATGGATAGATATCCATGAACTTGATTAGGGGATTGGTGTCTCCTTTGGACAAAGGTCTATAAACATTGTAAAATGGAAAATATTCCCAAGAGATGTATTGAGACATTTTTAGTGAAATATTTTCTTTGTGGAGTAGCCCACATTGGGTGAACCACGTTAAATTAGTGTCTTTATTATGTATGATGATTTGTGCATTTCTTTGATTATTGTTGTTGGTATTGCTATCTTTAAATTGCATAATATTTATTGGGAAATAAAATTAAAAAGTGGTCTTATACTGTTCACCCCCCTCTCAGTATAATCATGTGTTCTTCAAAAAATCCCTTTCAAATCAAATCAAAACAATGTATAACAAAACTGGTTTATTCTTCTTGCAAATTTTCTCTCAAAGATCAATCACACCAATGCACAATTTCCCTCATAAAATTGATCTCAAACACCTTCACAATTGCTATCAATATCTCTCAAATCAATGTTCAAAATATTTCACAAAGATGCACTAACTTGTCTTCAACCCTAGCACAAGTAGTTCACAATATCTAGCTCAAATGTCTCAAACCCTTTCAACAATAGAAGCACATATTGTTCTCAAATTCTATCCCAAATGTTTCCAAAACATTCAACAATGAAGCACAAAAACCTCACTCAAATATTTCCAACAATGCTTATCAAACAATCCTTTTCACTCCACCTTATGTTCCAAAACATTCATTCCAACAAACACTTTAAACAAAGGATGATGTGCCCATACCTCTTAATTGCTCTTGTGGAGATATGTCTTCAAAAATCTGTCTCACAAATAATTGATCTTTCTAGTGCCACTTCAAGAGTTAGATATCAAAATACTCTCTCAATACATCCATATGAATTTTCTTCTCAAAAGATATTTCACCATACAAAAATTACAATAAAATATCAAACCACTTTTACACCTTATTACTCCTATTCTTTCATGCAAAATAATGCTCAACAAAACAACCAGAAATTACACACATGAATTTCACATATACACCTTATACCTCCTTCTTATGAAAACAAAAATAATGCACTTCAAATTTCAATAAGACCAAAGAAATTATCACTTCATCTCATGCATCAACAAAGCACTAGCAATCTGAAATTTCACCTTTCATCCCTTTCTAAAATAAAAATCAAATCACTTTACTAACCTTATAGCTCCCTAACCATTTCATATCACAATGATAAAATTGACTAACCCTTATAACTCCTTAACCAAGCACAACATGCATACCTTTATTAAAAAATTAATTCTGCCTTCAAGCGTTGTCGCCGTTGCTCGAACCTGCGACCTCACTGGCCTCCGTGCCCTAGCACAAGGGCAAACACCACGTGGGCTAGCCACCCACACAAGCCCAAGGAGCACATGCTCCTTCTTGTCCTCTACCACCGACGCAAAACACAAAACTTCAAACAAAACCTTATCACCTGCCTCCACCGCGTCTCGAACACGAGACCTGTCTGCTACCACGTCCTAGCATCGTGGACGCTACCATCTGGGCTACCTACCCGGATGGAATAGAAATTTGGAGCCCCTACTCCTTGTCCTTTACTCTACCTCGATTTCCAAAAACTGATGTCTTCTTCCTCTCCATCGTGAATCGAACGACGATCTTTTGGGCGCACGAATTTCTCAACACACGAACACTTTATTAACCACCTTAGCATGCAATATTTATATGCAATGGTTGGCATTAACTTTGATGTCGACGCTCGAATTTGCAAACCTTTGGCACCAATAAAATATTATATTTTAATTATAATAATTTAAATCCAAGGGATTTAAATATTATAATTTCTCTTAGGGCCTTTTCTTAGGTTAAAACTTTTGCCACCATAGTTAATCAATTTAACCTTTTTCTTTTGCAAAATTACCACCAAGGTAAATCAGATAGACCTTTTTATTTTTCCTTTTTCAAATACCACCATGATAAATCAACTTGACCCTTTTATTTTTCTTTTTCAAATACCACCATGGTAAATCAACTTGACCCTTTTATTTTTTCAATACCATCATGGAGAAGGCTTTTCTTTCTTCTTGTTGCCTCATGCCTCATGTGCCCTTTGAAGAATATTCTCACAAACATTTCCATCAACTTAGGACATCAAACCTTTTGACATCAATGACAACACAACATGCTCAAATTTCCAACAATCTCCCCCTTTGTCATTGATGGCAACCCTTTTCTAAAATTCCTTTTTCCAAACCATTTGATTCCAAATCTGCTCCCCTGAGAAACTGCTCCCCCTGACTGAATGCTCTCCCCCTTACTCAAATCTCTCCCCCTTTGACATCAATGGCAAAGGGACTCCTTTGGGGCTAAATATAAGACTCTTAGCTCAGCCCCCTCCCCACCTCCTCTCCTTGAGGTGATTAATTTTGGGGTGGGAGTATTTCTACTCCCAACATACAATGCTCTTTTTCTTTGTCAACCTTCTTTCTCAACATACCCTTTTGATCCTTTTGAGTGTCCCTATTCTTGCTTATCTCTAGAAGCTCTGGAAACTTTGTTCTACACCACTTGGCCTTATGCCCTAGATTATTGCACTTGTAACACTTAATGTTGTAGTTCTTAGAAGGTGCAAATATCTTGAAGTTCCTCCTGGTGAAGCCATACTCATTTCTGTCATGAACCCTATAGTGGATTGCTTTATGACCAAATCGATTACAAGAGTAGCAATACCCTTGAAAGAGATGTCCATATTTGAAGTTCCTCTTAGTAAAACCATATTCCTTCTTTTCATGAACCCTGTAATGCATAGCCTTGTGACCAAACCGATTACATGAAAAACAACGTCCTTTGAAGAAATCTTGTCTTGAGCCCACTGGTCTCTTAGTCCTTTCTTCTTTGTGATGATCCATGTTCCTTGTTTGTGCATTGTTTCCTTTCTTAGTGAAGCTTCTATTCTTCAACTTATCCTCATAAGTCTCAATTTCTCCTTCACTCTCTTCCTCTGAAACTTCTTCCTCTTTTGAGCTTGAGCTTGACCCTTCTTCTTGTTTCCCTTGTCCTTCTTCAAAACCAAGTCCTGTTTTGATAGATGAAGATCTTTGTGCATTGATAATCTTATCCAAGGTTTTTGAACTTTTCCCAAACCTGTGTAGCTTGTCCTTAGAATATTTCACTTCCATCCTTAGTGAAACTACCTCATGTTCTAATCTTTCACATTCTAACTCTTTTGCCTCTAAATTTCCACTCATGACCTCTTTAATTCTCCTTGCCTTAGCTATTGAGTTTGTCAGGTCTTGTATAAGCTTTCCTTTTTCTTCCTCACATTCTTGAACTTGAGCCTTTAGTCTTGAATTCTGCTTTCTAACCTTTTTCAATTCTCTGAGAGCAACAATAAGTTCTTCTTCTAGATCTACTGTGCCTTCCTCTTCATTTTTTGAATCTTGTTCTACTTCTTGGTCTTCAAGAGCATCTTCACACTTTTCAACTTTATCTTCAATAAGAGCATTTTCTTCCTCTTCTAATACCAAAAATAGAATCTCTTCTTCTTCACTATCTGAGGGTCTTTCATCACTGTCACTTGAAGCCTTGCTTCCCTTATCAACATAGAAACTCTTCTTGTGCCTTTGAAAGAACTTCTTTTCATGCTTGTTTTGACCATACCTATTTTTCTTTTCATACCTAGATTTTCCTCCTTCCTTTTTCTTATGATCATGTTTCTCTTCACTGCTATGCTTCCAACTTCTAGAAAATTAGATGCATAGTGACCAAAATTTCCACAATTAAAACATTTCACTATTTTCATACCTTTGTGCTTTCTTGAGTCCTTGTTTCTTCTACCATAGTTAGCTTCTTCATCACTGCTTGACTCACCACTTGATTCTGGTTTCTTATATTTTATCTTCTTTGATGCTTTGAAAGCTACCTCTTTCTTGGAGTTGGGATCCTTTACTATTCTCATCTCATAAGCTATGAGAATTCCATGTAACTCATCCATAGTCAATTTATCAATATCTCTCATCTCTTCTATAGCTGAAACTTTTCCATCATACCTCATAGGAAGTGACCTTAAAACTTTTTGAGCAACACTGGAGTCTTCAATTTCAAATCCAAGTCCATGCATGGTATTAAAAATCTCATCCACATGAAGTAAGTATGTAGCAATGTCTTCCTCATCTTCCATCTTCAAATATTCAAACCTTTTCTTGTGATTTTGTAGTTTTGCCATCTTGACCTTTTTATTTCCCTCATATGTTTGCTTCAATTTTTCCCATATCTCTTTTGCTGATTTGCAATGCATAACTTTCACAAATTTTGCTTCACGTAATCCACTCAAGATTCCATTCATAGCCTTGGCATTATTCACATGCAATAGCTTACCATATTTATCTATGGGAGGATTAGTTGTAGGTGTGAACCCATCCTCAATTGATTGCCATGTCTCATATCCTTGTGCCATCAAGTAAGTCTTCATTCTTATGCTCTAAAAAGCATAATTGTTCCCATCAAACAATGGTGCCTTATTTGATGAAGATCCATTCTGAGATGCCATCTGTGTTCCTGTAATATCTTCCTTCAAGTTGTTAGACTTTTTCGAAGGAACTTACTTTGATACCAATTGAAGAACACAGGCTTATACTGAGAGGGGGGGTGAACAGTATAAGATCAAATTTTACTTTTCTTTCCCAAAAAATATTATCTAATATTATCAATGGCAATATCAATAGTAGTAATCAAAGCAATGCACAAATCATCACACACAAGAGAGACACAAATTTAACGTGGTTCACCCAATGTGGGCTACTCCATGGAGAAAATATTTCTTCTAAATTTTCTCAACAAATCTCTTGGGAATCAATTCCCTATTACAATGTTTATGGACCTCTATCCAAAGGAGACACCAATCCCCTATGCTCTAATTTGTGGATCTCTCTCCATAGGAGAACTCTTTCCTCTTGTTCTAGTTTGTGGATCTCTCTCCATAGGAGAACTCTATCCCTTTTCTCTGGTTCATGGAACTTGATCCAGGAGAACTCTATCTCCTCAACTAGTTCATGGATCTCTCTCCATAGAAGAACTCTATCTTCCTAGTTGGTTCATAGATCTCACTCCATAGGAGAACTCTATCTCCTCTTCTCTGGTTGGTGATCTTCTAGAAGACTTCTACCCCCACTTCTCTAGCTTGTGGATCTCTCTCCATAGGAGACCTTTGTCCCCACTACACTAGCTGATGGATCTCTATCCACTGGATACTATTGTCCTCTTTTCTCTATCACCTCCAAAGCCTGCTCTCAACTCTATCTCAAATCTACACCAAAATCTATCCCAAGTCTAGCATAAATCTGCTCTAACTCTGCTCACAAATCTGCACCAAACTCTATCTCAAATCTATCCCAAGCCTTAACATAAATCTTGAACAAACTTGCTCTCAATTCTATCTCAAATCTTTCCTCAAGCCTTAACACAAATCTTGAACAAACCTACTCTTAATTCTATCTCAAATCTGTCCTCAAGCCTTAACACAAATCTTGAACAAACTTGCTCTCAATTCTATCTCAAATCTATCCTCAAGCCTTCTCAAAATACTTGCTCAAATCTGCCTTCAAGCCTTCTCAAAGACTTGCTCAAATCTACCTTAATGTTGCTCACTTAACCTGCTCAAATATTTCCAAACTTTGCACACAAACCAAGCTTATATCTTTTTCAAAAAATCTTTCTTCAAATAGATATATTCTACTCAGAATTCGTTTAACCTCTGGAACATATAGAGAATGATATGCTCTATCAAAAACTCAATATGTTTCACACTCATAAATCTTGTACTCAATTAACCACTCTCTATCTCTTGCAAAATCCCTTTCAAATCAAATCAAAACAATGTATAACAAAACTGGTTTATTCTTCTTGTAAATTTTCTCTCAAAGATCAATCACACCAATGCATAATTTCCCTCATAAAATTGATCTCAAACACCTTCACAATTGCTATCAATATCTCTCAAATCAATGTTCAAAATATTTCACAAAGATGCACTAACTTGTCTTCAACCCTAGCACAAGTAGTTCACAATATCTAGCTCAAATGTCTCAAACCCTTTCAACAATTAGAAGCACAGATTGTTCTCAAATTCTATCCCAAATGTTTCCAAAACATTCAACAATGAAGCACAAAAACCTCACTCAAATATTTCCAACAATGCTTATCAAACAATCCTTTTCACTCCACCTTATGTTCCAAAACATTCATTCCAACAAACACTTTAAACAAGGGATGATGTGCCCATACCTCTTAATTGCTCTTATGGAGATATGTCTTCAAAAATCTGTCTCACAAACAATTGATCTTTCTAGTGCCACTTCAAGAGTTAGATATCAAAATACTCTCTCAATACATCCATATGAATTTTCTTCTCAAAAGATATTTCACCATACAAAAATTACAATAAAATATCAAACCACTTTTACACCTTATTACTCCTATTCTTTCATGTAAAATAATGCTCAACAAAACAACTAGAAATTACACACATGAATTTCACATATACACCTTATACCTCCTTATGAAAACAAAAATAATGCACTTCAAATTTCAATAAGACCAAAGAAATTATCACTTCATCTCATGCATCAACCAAGCACTAGCAATCTGAAATTTCACCTTTCATCCCTTTCTAAAATAAAAATCAAATCACTTTACTATCCTTATAGCTCCCTAACCATTTCATATCACAATGATAAAATTGACTAACCCTTATAACTCCTTAACCAAGAACAACATACATACCTTTATTAAAAAATTAATTCTGCCTTCAAGCGTTGCCATTACTACTCGAACCTACGACCTCACTGGCCTTCGTGCCCTAGCACAAGGGCAAACACCACGTGGGCTAGCCACCCACACAAGCCCAAGGAGCACGTGCTCCTTCTTCCTCTACCATCGATGCAAAACAAAAACTTCAAACAAAACCTTATCACCTACCTTCGTCGCATCTCAAACATGAGACCTATCTACTGCCACGTCCTAGCACCGAACGCTGCCATCTGGGCTACCTGCCTGGATGGAATAGAAATTTGGAGCCCCTGCTCCTTGTCCTTTACTCTACCTCGATTTTCAAAAATTGATGTCTTCTTCCTCTCCACCGTGAATCGAACGATGATATTGGGTGCACGAATTTCTCAACACACACGAACACTTTATTAACCACCTTAGCATGCAATATTTATATGCAATGGTTGGTATTATCTTGGCGCCAATAAAATATTATATTTTAATTATAATAATTTAAATCCAAGGGATTTAAATATTATAATTTCTCTTAGGGCCTTTTCTTAGGTTAAAACTTTTGCCACCATAGTTAATCAATTTAACCTTTTTCTTTTGTAAAATTACCACCAAGGTAAATTAGATAGACCTTTTTATTTTTCCTTTTTCAAATACCACCATGATAAATCAACTTGACCCTTTTTTTTTCTTTTTCAAATACCACCATGGTAAATCAACTTGACCCTTTTATTTTTTCAATACCATCATGGAGAAGGCTTTTCTTTCTTCTTGTTGCCTCATGCCTCATGTGCCCTTTGAAGAATATTCTCACAAACATTTCCATCAACTTAGGACATCAAACCTTTTGACATCAATGACAACACAACATGCTCAAATTTCCAACATAAAGTCCACATTGCGGTAGGGAGCAAGCTCACGGTTGGTATTCATTTTTTAATTTTTGTCTTCTTTAACTGATTTACTGCAACATAGAGCAATGAAGTGGATGAAAGCCATGATCATGGCCCGGAGTAAGCTTTACTTCCCATAGTGAGAAAATTGAGTAAAAATTTAAAGTGCTCATAATTTTATGAAACTTTCCATGTTTTCAAAATGGTCCAATGGGTATCCAAAACAGTTAATATAATTAAAAATTTTGTTATAGATTGAGATACAAAGCCATTTGATTCTCATGGACTATCATGGGGAATTAATGTGGCTGAAATGATATTTTATCCAAATTTCTTGAAATACTGGGGTTGTGCATGTGAATTTGGTATCATTACAAAGATAATTTCAATATATTTCTACCAAGATTCAGGTCACATAAAATGGAGCTTTGTAGCAAGAGTTATAGTCACTTTAGGTTTATAGCTACTATAAATGACGACATTCAAAAAAAACCCTAAAAAATAGCTTCAAAATTTAAAAATTTCAAACTCTGGAGAGAAATTGAAGTCTAATCCATGCTAAAATATTAAAAGACTCATCCAATGTAAGTAATCTTTAAAAAGATCATTCATTTCTAGCAAATGTAAAATATGGGTGCAAGCAAATTTAAAACTTGGTGTAAAAAAAATAAAAATAAAATATAGTCCCCAATTGGGGTAATTTATGCAATGGCAACAACATGACCATACTTTTCATTGATGGTGGCCTTGCACCTAGTTTCTCTTCTACCATTTTCAAGGACTATGGGACCAAAAAATAAGCCTCCTTTATTGTTGGTTGGGGATGTTGTACTTTGGCTATAAGGGCACATGATTTTTTGTGTCCTCGCATTGTGGTCCAACCATCCTCTTTGGCCTAGGTAAGAGACGATATTTGGCATTGAAAAACCTCAACATAAACCCTTTTCTATGGGTGGGCATTGAAAAACTTGTCAGCTTCAACTAATAAGACATGCCCTAAGACTGTCCTCATGCAATTCAAAAAGGGCCAAAGGGGAAAGGGAAGACCAGAGAACTCAATAGAGACTAGGATCTTAGAGGTTTTTCCTCAAAAACTAAAAAATATTGATTCCATGGAAAGAATACCATCAAGGAGCTTCTCATGGACCAAGGTTCGTTCTCATAAACTATTTTTGCATGAATAGTATCTGGTATTATCAAACTCTAGCAGAGGCAGACTAAATATACTTCGTGACTCTCCATCAAAAGCAATTTTTGAGGACACTCCATTTTTCTTGATAAAATTAATAATAATAATGTATAAATCCCTCTCAATTGAAATATATCTCCATCATTTTTAAATAAAATTTTGATCTCTACAAAAGTTCCATATAGTGAGGAGAAAATTGGTTTTGTTATTCCCAAAAACACCACCTCCATTAAAAATTACAATATTCTCAAAGTTTTACATAGATATGTTATTCTCTCTCTCTTTAATTTTCTCAAAGTTTTACATAGATATGTTACTCTCTCTCTCTCTCTTTTAAAGTTTTACATAGATATGTTATTCTCTCTCTCTCTTTAATCCATAACTTTGAAATATTTAATATAACATTTTATTTATCAATTTAAAAAATGTATTATTATGAATAAGTATATGTACTCTTTATGCCGATATAGGTTTGATGGAAGCAGTAGAGTGTATCAATTGGTTACCTCAGTTCAACGCCCAATGCCCTACAAGGTCAGGTCCCGTTGAATTTGTTTTGTCTAACAAAATAAGGTTTATAGTGGTGGCATCCAATGGTGTTATCTGTTTCTCTATGCATAAATAATATATATATTTATTTATTTATTTAAAAATAAAAATAAAAATAATTATTTTTTTAATAATTAAAAAACTTTAAATTTATCAAAGTTTATTAATTGTAATTATTATTATTATTATGTATATAATAAAAATAGGTTCTACTTGACTACATAGTCGTGTATAACATTTTTTTTAATTTGGGGTCTACAACATATTCAATATATATTTAAAAAACTTAAATTTGAATAAAATTTATTTATTTTTGTTTTTTTCAATTTTATGAATTAAAATAAATTTTGCATATATTACAATATTATAAAATAATATTATTATTACAATTCAATAAATATTAATTATAATATTTATAATTAATGATGTGGTAGCATTATTGGGCGGGTTCAATCCCCACAACGGATATATATGTATACGAAGTATCTACTAAAAAAAATATTAATTATAATAAACTTCAAAAATATAATAAAAAAAGGGTGAATAGAACATTGTTTGGCACCAGAGCTAACTGGGTTCCGGTGCTCTGGCGATTTGGCGGGAAAACCTCTGAACTGGCGTCGGGCGATGCTCGAGGGTTTCTGGCCCGTTAGATCTTACCAGAGACTTTGGCGTTTTGGTTTTAAATTACTACGAAGGTTTGTTCGTTGCTCCGGGAGGGCCCGATGGGGTCTCCTCCAGTCCCTCTTGCGGGGAGAAAGAGTTCATATGTTGAGATGTTGAAAGAAAACCCCTCGTCTTCCACTGGTGAAGCTCAGAGGACTACTTTTCAAACGCTACTCAAGAATGCTGGCAATGGCCCAAATGCTCACCGCGTTAATGGATGCCTCCCGCAATCCGCTTCCAGACCTAAGATTGTTATCGAACCCAAGCTGGTCGAGGAAACAATTGTCTACCGAGCTAACCATGACTTGATCTGCAAATTCATGGGCATCCGACCTTCTCTGAATTTTTTGCATACCTAGGTTCGACAGAACTGGGAGCCACAAGGTGAGTACTCTTTATGGCCAATAAGCAATGGGTATTTTATTATTAGTTTCTCTTCTTTAGCAGATAGAAACAGAGCATTTGAATCAAAAAAGAGAAACCACGGACCAGCAGGGTTATTTGTTCAACCCTGGAGAGTGGGCTTTGATCCTCGCATTGAACCCACGGTTGTTCCTGTCTGGATCCGACTGTACGCTCTCCCGATGGAGTTTTGGGGTGAGCAGGTTCTAGAAATAATAGGTAATTCCCTAGGCAGATATATTGGAGTCTCTAGAGACACCATAGAGGGAAATACGACTGTTTTTGCCGGAATACGTGTAGAAATGGACATTAGCCGGCCTTTATCGGTGAGGTGGAGCTTGAGTTGGCGAGGAGTTCCCTGGATCCAGCAGTTAGACTATGAGGCCCTACCTTTCAGGTGCAGAGTTTGCCATAAGCATGGACATTTGGCAAGGTTCTGTCCTAACACCTCGAGCACAAAGGCGGAGGCTTCGACTGGAATGCCAAGCCGCCCTAGAGAGGGTAAGCCCACCCCTGTCAATGAACCTTCCAACACTTCTCCAGGTCCTGATGCTCAGAAGGATGGCTTTGAACAGCCGAAACGAAGGAGAAACAAAAAGAAAAATGGTAAGGAGCAGATGCATCTCAAGCCAAACAACCGGTATGAGATTTTTAAGTCATTACTGGATCTGGAAGACCAAGTCATGGAGGGAGTGGATGGGAATGGTGAGATTAACAACACTCACTCTCAAGATTCTCCTTCATCCACTCCTGTTGCCGATCAGGTGACTGCACCCTCTGAGAGTATGCAGCCGGAGAACCCTAGGGCATTGGTGATACACTCCCCAGCACAGTCGGCTATTAAAGATGTTACTATGGGAAATGCAGATAAAAACAGAGAAAGGCCAGCTTTAGGGATCACTCGGGTGGAGAAGAGATCTAAAAACAATAACTCTCAAGGAGCGGGAAGAAAATCCAATAAGGAACTGCTCACAGCACAAGGAGATAAGATGATCAATGGAGGATCGGTGAGGTCAATTGATTCTTACTGCTCCCAAGGTTTTCAATGATTATTCAATCTTGGAACGTTAGGGGTTTAAACAGTAGAACCCATCAATCTGTTGTTCAAAGACTCTTAGGGAAGTATAAAACAGACTTTTTGCTTATCCAAGAGACAAAAATGTCGTTGGATCTTATGAGTAAAACTGTTAGTAGGATTTGGAGGGGCGCTGGGTATATGGATGTGGCTGCCCAAGGTGCCTCAGGGGGGATTGTCACTCTTTGGAACCCCCTGGAATGGACTGCTCTAGAACATATTGCCTGGAGGGGTGTTCTCACTTCTCACTTCAGGAATATTGTCACAGCTGAGCATGTTTTAATTACAAATTTCTATGGGGCTCAAAGCCTTGATGGCCAGAGGCTCCAATGGAAAGTTGTTCACAACATGAGGTCCTCTAGACAAGTTTGTGACTGGATCATTGCTGGAGATTTTAATGCCAAATTATCTACTCGGGATCAGGAAGGTGGAACCCCTGTTTTGGACCCGGGGGACAGGCTTCTGATTGCCCAGGTCCAGGCTTTTCACTTAGTGGATATCCAAGGTCCTGGAAATTTTTTCACTTGGACTAACAAGAGGAGGGAGCCACACTGTAGGAGGGTAAAGTTAGATCGCTTTCTGGTCTCAGAGGAGGCATTTGTTAAGTGGAATGTTAAATTCCAGATTTTGGATGGCCCTGTTTCTGATCATTCCCCCATCCTGCTGGAGGGTGGGACTCAGACAGGGCAGTACCACAAACCGTTTAGATTTGAAAATTTTTGGCTACAAAAGGAGGATCTTCATGAGAAAATTCCGCAATGGTGGGATGAAGGTCGTCCACCTTTTGGGACAACAATGTTTAAATTCCACAAACAACTTCATTTTGTCAAAAGTAAATTGAAACAGTGGAGGCACGCCAATAAGTCGGATTTCCAGCTGCAAAGAGCCCCCTTGATGGTCCGCTGGGAGGAGGTACAGAAACAATTTAGGGAAGGAATAATTACTGAACAGCTTAAAACTGAAGATGATACCCTGCGCAAAGCTGTTGAGGACATTGATAACCAAGAGGAAATTTATTGGAAACAGCGGGCTAGAAATTCTTGGTTATTGGAAGGAGATAGAAATACAAAATTTTTCCATCGATCAGCCTGTGCTAGAAGACAGATGAATAACATGGCAGCTCTACATGATGAGAATGGATACTCCTTTGATACTCTTCCTGGTATGCACTCCCACTCTGTGGATTATTTCTCTAAGCTTTTTGCAGAAAATAGGGAGCAAGATGTGGGGGCTCAAAATGAAGTTCTTGATGTTATTCCCCCTATTGTCACTCAAGAAGAAAATCTGGCTCTCCTTAGACCCATTGATAGAGATGAATTGAGGTCTGTGGTCTTTGGAATGAGCACAGGCAAATCTCCCGGTCCAGACGGTTTCCCTATTGAGTTTTTCCAGGCCTTTTGGGATACCTTGGAGGAAGATGTTTTGGCTGTTACAGAGGAGTCCAGAATCAATAAGAGAATGCTTAAGGCTCTAAATCACACCTTCATCACTTTAATTCCTAAGGGGGAGGAAGGGGTTCATATCTCTGATTTTAGGCCTATTGCCTTATGTAATGTGATTTACAAAATTATCACAAAGATAATAGCTGAACGTCTTAAACCTCTCCTTCATAACCTCATCTCCTCAGAACAAGGGGGATTTGTTGAGGGTAGACAGATTTTGGATGGAGTGGTTCTTGCCCAGGAGGCTATTCATTCAATGCAAAACTCCGGCAACAAAGGAATGTTCATCAAACTGGATATTTCCAAGGCTTATGATAGAGTGGAGTGGGGCTTCTGTCAAAAATGTTGGCCGCCTTTGGTTTTTCCCAGGACTGGATAGACTGGGTTATGAGCTGTGTTTCCACGCCTTCTTATTCTGTTCTAATTAAGGGGCTTCCCTCGCCTCCTTTTGGAGCTTCTCGCGGTCTCCAGACAAGGGGACCCCTGCTCTCCCTATCTATTCCTTATTTTGGCTGAAGGATTAGGTAGACTCTTCTTCAGAAGAAGACTTCAAGGCCTGTTAACAGGTATTAAGGTTGGTTCAGAAATTCTGACTCATTTGCAAT
This sequence comes from Wollemia nobilis, assembly GCA_028583015.1. Taxonomy (NCBI): domain Eukaryota; kingdom Viridiplantae; phylum Streptophyta; class Pinopsida; order Araucariales; family Araucariaceae; genus Wollemia; species Wollemia nobilis. Next base: position 3,639,707 of record JAQPPZ010016858.1, on the reverse strand, counting down.
TTGTGGATGATACAGGCCTGGTTGGAGTGGCCAGTCTCAGGGAAGCCGGGGGAATCGAGAGACTCTCTCAATGTTTACCTTAGGGCCTCCAATCGGGTTATCAATGACGAGAAAATCCAAAGTGGTCTTTTTCAACCTTGATCAAAGGCTTCGGGACAGAATTATGGAGATTTTGGGCTTCACTAGAACCTCTCTTCCTATAGTCTACTTGGGGGTTCCTTTGCACTTCAAGAAATTGAAAATTGACATTTGGAAAGATCTTTTGGATGGCTTCAAAGACGAGAATGAACCATTGGTCTCTTAAATGGTTAAGCTATGGCGGCCGATTAACCTTCTTACAGTCAGTTATCCAAGCCATGCCAATTTATAAATTCTCTATCCTGGCTGCCCCACCTTCTATTTGGAAAGAGTTGGATAAATTGGCCGAGAAGATTCTTATGGGAAGGAGCAAAGGGTGAGAGGAAATGGGCCTTGGTTGGGTGGGATAAAGTTACGCAGCCCAAAGAAAAAGGAGGGCTGGGATTGAGAAGCTCTAAACTCAACAACATAGCCTTAGCTGGTAAATTGTATTGGAGATGGATTTCCCAGCCATCTTCTTTATTCAGTAGAATCTTAACCAGCAAATATCTGGGCCAAGTTCACCCCTCTGAAATAAGCCGCTTCCCTTTGGATGGTAATGGATCCCTAGTCTGGCAAGCTCTCAAGTTGGGTTCTCAAGTTATTAAAGACCAATTGTTCTGGAAAGTGGGAAGAGGGGAGAAGGCACGTTTACTGGTCGACTCTTGGGACCAGTTTCCACCCATCATTGCGGAATATCCTGAATTGCTTCCAATTAAAACAGCCATAGAATCCCAGGGATGGGTCACTATTGAGAATTATTTCAACACTAGCCAGTTGGGTGAGTATAAATTCAAGAAGTTTAAGCGGTTGGAGGAGTGGCCGGTCACAATCCCTCCAACGCTAGCAACCATTTTGACCAACATCTTGACAGCACGGTTTCTCACGGGCGAGAGATGAAGAGGATGAGTTAGCTTGGGGCCATGGGAACCTCGGGGTTTATATTGTGAAGGCTGGATATGATCGGGATCCTCCCAGAGCCTCCCCCGCATTCATTTTCGGTTCAATATTGGAAGAAGATTTGGCATTCCAAGTGTTGGCCGAAAGTGAACTTCTTTGCCTGGCAGTTTATGCACAATGGCATTCTCACCTTCGATTTCCTCAAAAACAGAGGAATCATTGGCCCTTCTCAGTGTATTTTATGTCATAAGAATGAGGAGACTGCTGATCATTTGATGTTTGAGTGCTCTTTCACAGGTCAGATTTGGAATCGGTGGTTTTCCTTTTTTAAACTCCAGAGTAATGGTGCTCTGACTCGGAACAATATCTGGCAAAGATGGAAGAAAGGCAGATTTAAATCTAAAGCCCTCCGTCTGGGGTGGGATCTTGGTCTTTCCTTCATCTGGTGGCAAGTGTGGGTGGAAAGAAACGCTCGAATCTTTAGAGAGACCTTCTCCTCGCTTGATGGAATATGGCAGGTTATATGGAGCAAAGTCACAGAGACGGTTGCCATATATGCTGATGAGGAAATTTCGGCTGAGCTGGGTCCTCAGGAAGAGAGAGCTATTGCACAGGTTAGAAAGAACATAGCCAGTTGGAAGCCCCCCCCAGCAGGCTGGGTTAAAATTAACACAGACGGAGCTGCAAAGGGCAATCCGGGCAATCTTTGGAATTGGTGTTGTGTGCCGTGATCATCTTTGGAGCGTAGCTTTCTGGGAACTACGGGGTGCAGGGAAGAGCCACCAATAATGAAGCCGAAGCCTATGCTATCAAAATTGCTTCCATACGGGGTGCTCAAGCGGGGATACGAAAAGATACTCCTTGAGACAGATTCTCAAATTACGGGTTGGCGCTCTTGATTGTTTGAGGAACTTTGCTTTGAAAGCTTGGAAGATACAGATTTTAGTCTCTCAAATCAAGGACCTTTGGAAGGAATTAGAAGATGTGATCCCTATCCATGTGAGTCGTGACTTAAATTCGGTGGCTGATTTCCTTGCAAAGATGGGTGCGGAAAAGGAGGTTGGAGTTCAGCTACACAGTGACATGCCTGTGGAAAATGTTGAGATTCGACAGGGACTTGCAAAATTCTTGAATCAATGAGAAATTTTTGTACTAAGGATGATTTTTGTCGCGTTTTCGCGACCTGCTTTGCTGTCGCGGCCCTTGGCAGGGAACTGTCGCGATATCGCGATAGGTTTTGTCGCCACGGCCTTGGGAAGGTTTCTGTCGCGATTTCGCGACGCTTTGAGCGTAGGGGCAATAAGGAGGAAAACAGTCGCGATATCGCGACGGTTTTTGTGTTTCGGAGACAAAAGGAAAAACTGTCGCGATATCGCGACAAGTTTGAGCGCAGGGGCAACAAGGAGGAAAACAGTCGCGATATCGCGACGGTTTTTGTGTTTCGGAGACAAGGGGAAAAACCGTCGCGATATCGCGACAAGTTTTGTCGCCACGGCCTTTGGAAGGTTTCAGTCGCGATTTCGCGACGCTTTGAGCGCAGGGGCATCAAGGAGGAAAACAGTCGCGATATCGCGACGGTTTTTGTGTTTCGGAGACAAGGGGAAAAACCGTCGCGATATCGCGACAAGTTTTGTCGCCACGGCCTTTGGATGGTTTTTGTCGCGATTTCGCGACGCGTTGAGCGCAGGGGCATCAAGGAGGAAAAAAGTCGCGATATCGCGACGGTTTTTGTTTTTTGGAGACAAGGGGAAAAACCGTCGCGATATCGCGACAATTGTTGTTGCCACGGCCTTTGGAAGGTTCCGTCGTGATTTTACGACGCTTTGAGAGCAGGGGCAACAAGGAGGAAAATAGTCGCGATATCGCGACGGTTTTTGTGTTTCGGAGACAAGGGGAAAATCCGTCGCGATATCGCGACGTTTTTGATGCCTGGGAGCCAGATAGAAGAACTATCGCGATTTCGCGACACATTTGGCGCACTGAAGACTTCTGGAAAAGACGTCGCGATTTCGTGACCATTTTGGAGCTTGTGCATCATGAGGATAATTCGTCGCGATTTCGCGACACTTGGGAGGACTGGTTGCAGATTGACAATCTTGTCGCGATTTCGTGACACTTTTGGCGTAAAGGGGGCAAACGGAAAATGTGTCGCGATATCGCGACCTTTTTGAGGGATGACTGCTCTGAGGAGAACCCGTCGCGATATCGCGACAATGTTGGTGGTCAGGAGTTGTTGGCTTTGGCTGTCGCGATTTCGCGACCGGTTGCCCGGTTGTGGCTTTGGCTGCCTTGACTGTCGCGATTTCGCGACATGTCGCGATTTCGCGCCTGGTTTTCTTCTTGTGCTTTGTGTTGGGAAGTGCTGCCCTCTTGCCCTTTGTGCTGGCTTCTTGCTTCCTGGTTCTTGGTTGGGATGTTTTCGATCCCTCTTGTATATACTCTTTGTATTAATATAAGCTTTTCACTTTCTTCAAAAAAAAATATATAATAAAAAAATAAAACACATTTTACCCACATCCAAACCATCATAAGGTTAAGCCTTTGAAACTTAGTTAAAAGCATATGCAATAATAATTATCATGAAATTTATTCATACCTAATGTAGAAGATGTTAGCATATGGCATGGCATATATTGTATTTCATTATTGTCAAAAATATTGCTCGTAGGCAATCTCCAATTTCGTTGATTAACCAACTTATCGGTTAATCAACTGCTTTGTAATTCCTTATATTGAAATCAATGAGAATGAATCAAGTGCTTCGTCGAATTCTTCATGGCATCAGAGCTACGGATGACAGGCGGATGAATGACCAGACAACAGGCGGACGAAGGACGATCTCCGTAGGCGGATGAATGACCGAGACGAGCGGACGATTGACGGACAACGAGCGGATAGCAAGCGGATGATTGACCAGACAGTAGGCGGACAGCAGGCAGACAAAGGACGACCCAGAAAGCAAACTGACCAGATAGCGGGCGAACGAAGGACGACCCAGACAGCAGCAGACTGACCACACAGGTGCGTGAGGCAGACGGTGATGCAGATGACGGAGGAGGGGAGGACGCAGACGATGGTTGCGAAGGCCAAAAAGGGTGGGGTTGGTTGCCCGAAGGCAACCGAAAGCTTAACTGCTTTCCCCCAAACTTAAAACCTCCCACAGTGGCCGCACAGGCCATGTGGGATTTTTTATTTTTTCCCTTCCCAGGCCGCAACGCTCTTCATCATTCCCTATTGTCTGTTTTGTTTCGTCGGGCCGTCTGGCTCCCGTGGCAAGTGCGGACGTTGTTTGGTGGCAGATCGTGGGTTCAAATCTCTTCGGGGGTTATGTGACGGCGTTTTTTTTTGTTTGACGCCCGCACTAGTTTTTTGATGCCCGCCCGGCACTGTTGACGCCCGCATGGCGCCATTGACACCCCGCCCGGCACCGTTGACGCCCGCCCGCGCTGTTGACACCTGCAACGCATTTTTTTGACGCAGAACGCTGCTAGTTGATGGTTGCACTATTCATTTGATGCCTGCAAGGCCGCATTGACGCCCCACAGTAGCCAAATTGACGCCTTGAGGGCTCAATTTTTTTTTCAGGTATTCATTTCCCATTTTTTGTCTAATTTTGCAAGTTGAAGGGGGGCAGATTTCACATGATTCATTTGCAAAATTGTCAGATAAAGGGGGGAAATCAAGCCATTTGGCAGAATAATTGCTAGATTGGTAATAGGAGCTATAAATTTGTGGGCATTTATGATTGTTTTTTTTGCATTTAAATATTTTGTTTTCTTGCATTCACAATCATAAATTAAAAACAAAATATAAGACCCCAAATTTATACCCTATTTGTGCAATTTATTGCACAACAGCGTTCGGTATTTGAGATACCTCTGGTCCACACTTACAGGTAATGTTGTCGTGCTTTGGACTACTGTATTCGCCGCCTAATATAGCTGCAACAACGACGTCTGAGCTTGTTCTCTATAAATCGTCGGGGAGAAATAAGGCAAACCAGTTTTTTATTTCTCATTTCATACCCACATCGTGATTGTTGTTAGGCGTAAATCCTGACGAAAGCTCTTTTTTCCAAAGTGTTTAGGGGAAGTTACGCCCCACGCATGCGGAATAAAACTTTCTATGGTAGGTGTCATTAACAACACGATGCCCTTTCAGTATCGCCTATGTTCACTATATTGTGCTTCTCATATGTACTTATAGTCTCCCTCTCGTAAGGGCGAGTACATATTGAGTAGTATACTGTTCCTATATACCTATAGTTTCCCTCACGTAAGGGCGGGTGTATATTGAATGGTTACAATATAATGATCTGGCAGGTATAAAGAAAGGGAGACCAATTGGTGATATAAGGAACCTTCATAATGGCCACAATTCATAAGTATCTCTCAGATTCCCAATTGTTGAAAGGTCCTAACTTTGTTCCATGGAAGACAAAGATGAAAGCCATACTTCAGTTGGAAGATTTATGGGATGTAGTGACTAGCACTGTAAAACGTCCTTCGTCAACAGGAACAGATCAAGATGATTGGGATAAGAAAGACCAGAAGAGTCTTGTATTTATCTTACTTGCTACCACAGATGAGGTGCAGCCTCATATTTGTGATGCAAAAACTAGTAAGATAGCCTGGGATGCTTTGCTCACAGGTATATGAAGGGAAGAATCAATCCACTATTCTTCATCTTCAAACTCAACTACATAATCTCAGTATGAGTTCTGGAGAAACAGTTGACATATTCCTATGCAGAGTGGCAGATTTGAAAGCAAAATTGAATGCTATGGGAAAACCTGTGGATGATGATGTCTTGAATTCTGTTATCTTGAGAGCATTACCAAGTTCCTACAAGATGTTGATCACCTCTCTCAATGTTTCTGGTAGACAAGTCTCATTTGTGGAACTGGTAAACTTGCTTCAGACTGAGGAGGCAACTCAGGTCCAGAAAGATGACATGCCAGATAATGCTCTTTCCACACAACAAAGTGGTAAACAGCAAGGCCAGTTTCAAAAAGGAGGTGCTTCTTCCAAAGGAAAAGGGAAGCAATCTCAGCAAAAAGATACAAAATATTGCAAAATTTGTGACATGAATAACCATGACACCAACAGATGTTGGTTCAAAAACAAGCAACCAAATGAAAGAGGTTCCCAAAAGAAGGGCAAGCACAAGAAAAAATACCATAAGCATAAGCAATCTAAAGGCCATGTTGCTTATTCTGAATCCAACTCAGACTCACATTCTCCTGAGTCCGATTCGGACTCGACTCTGAACGAGCACACAAGGTGCTCATGACTCATACTTCGTCTTCCCAGATAGATGCAGTATGGTATATTGATTCAGGAGCTAGCAAACACATGACTGGGGATAAATCCTGGTTTGATACGTTTGTGGAAAAAGAGGGTAAGCCAGTCACAATTGCTGACAATCAGGTATATCAAGTAAAAGGAGAAGGGGATATTTTTGTGTCTCTTCCTGATGGTAATTGTCAAATTGAAAAGGTTCTCTATGTTCCAGGCTTAGCCAATAATCTGCTTTCAGTCACACAAATGTTGGATAGAAACATGGAAGTCGTGTTTCGAGTTGTCAATGGCCAAAAGAGATGTTTTATCACACATAGTGGTAGACATGTAGCAACTGGATCTTACAAACATGGCTTGTTTATTCTCGATGCTATATCCACTTCCCATGTTGCTTTGGCTGCAACTACAAAAGAGGCCACCTCTCTCTGGCATCGGCGTTATGGGCATCTCAGTTCTGGATATTTGCTTGAATTACACAAATATGGGATGGTGACAGGTCTTCCGCCCCTCTCATCTATCTTGCCGGTTTGCTCGGATTGCTTAGCAGGGAAGCAACATCGAGTGCCTTTTGAAGCAAGCTCCTCTCGAGCTGCAAAACCTTTAGAGCTGGTACATACCGATCTGTGTGGACCTATGCCAACCAGCTATGGTGGGAAAAAATATTTTCAACTATTCGTTGATGATTACTCACGGAGGATGTGGGTTTTCTTTCTTCAGTTGAAATCAGAAGCGTTTCTCTACTTTCAACAGTTCAAGAAACTTGTTGAGAAGGAGTCGGGATGTTTGATCAAAACCCTCCGCTCAGATCGAGGGGGGGAATACACCTCTGAAGAGTTTTCAGAGTTTCTTAAGAAACATGGGATCAAAAGACAACTGACTACAGCCTATACACCTCAGCAGAATGGAGTTGCAGAAAGAAGAAATCGTTCCATTATGGAAATGGCTCGATGTATGCTAAAAGGAGCACATCTTGAGGATCAATATTGGGCAGAAGCAGTAAATACAACATCATATCTCCTAAATAGAGCACCCACTAGAGCTCTACAAGGGAAGACTCCACAAGGAGCATGGAGTGGTAGGAAACCTTCCATTGCTCATCTAAAGGTGTTTGGATGTAAAGCATTCATGCACATTCCAAAACAAAAAAGGAGAAAGCTGGATGAGAAAACCTTGCAGTGTATCTTTCTTGGCTATGATGAGTACTCAAAAGGTTATCGATTGATTGATCCTAAGACCAAGAAGACACATGTAAGTAGAGATGTTATATTTGATGAAGCTCTCACATCAAAAGACACATCCACAACTGTATACCTAGATGAAGAAGAGCCTAAGAAGGAGGTTCAACTTCCACAGCAAAAACAGAAAGTTCCAAAATGGTATACTAGCACTTTGAGAGATGCTAAGTTGAAATCCCTTCCAGATCTATCTCTTGATAGGCCATGTACTCGCAGTATGACTCAACAGATGAAAGCAGAAGAATCTACTTCAGAGGTTGACGAACTTTGTCAACACTTTGATGATTTGTCAGTGGGTACGAGAAAATGATAGAGAGGAAGATAAGGATGGAGAAAAAATTTATATGTCTACATTGAATACAAACGAACCCACAACGGTTCAATCCGCACTTGATGAACCACAGTGGAAAGAGGCCATGGATGTAGAACATCAATCTCTCCTTAAAAATAATACTTGGAAGTTAGTCGATCTGCCAAAAGGGAAGAAACCCATAGGCTGCAAATGGGTGTTCAAAGTGAAGTATAAGGCAGATGGGTCTATTGATAAGCATAAAGCCCGGCTTGTTGCAAAGGGATATGCTCAGAAAGAAGGCATAGATTATGAAGAGACTTTTGCCCCTACTGCAAAAATGACTACCATTCGTGTACTTTGTGCCATGGGAGCTCAGTTTGGGTGGAAATTACATCGAGATGGATGTTAAAAGTGCCTTCTTGAATGGTGACTTACAAGAAGAAGTATATATGACTCAACCAGAAGGATTTGTGGAAAAGGGGAAAGAACAAAAAGTATGCAAATTGATTAAATCCTTGTATGGGCTAAAACAAGCTCCTCGAGCTTGGTATATCAAGATAGACAGTCACCTTGTGCAGCATGGATTCGAAAGAAGTCCTTCAGATGCAAATCTCTATATCAAGAGAAATGGTTCTGATATAGTGATCCTTGTACTTTACGTAGACGATCTGATCATCACAGGAAGCTCAAAAAGTATGATTGGCTTAGTGAAAAATGACTTGAAGCAATCATTTGAAATGACAGATCTAGGACTTCTGCACTATTGTCTTGGTTTAGAATTTACTCAAGAACAGTTTCATATTCGAGTAACACAAAAGAAATATGCCAAGACTTTAGTAGAAAAATATCGGATGACTAATTGTAAGTCCAAAGCAACTCCAATGGAGCAAGGACTTAAGTTATCTCGATATGATGAGTCACCTCAGGTAGATGGAACTCGCTATCGCCGATTGATTGGGAGTCTCCTATATCTGACAAATACCAGGCCAGATCTCAGTTTGCTTGTGGGATATCTTTCAAGATTCATGCAAGAGCCTAAGATGAGTCACTGGAAAGCAGACAAAAAGAGTTCTTCATTATGTTCGTGGTAGTACAAATTATGTCCTGGAATATAGAAAGAATAATAAATTTTTCTTACTTGGATACACAGACTCAGATTATGTTGGATCTCTTGATGATCGTAAATCCACTTCTGGATATGTTTTTCATCTCGGGTCTGGACCAATCTCATGGCACAGTAAGAAACAGCATGTGGTTGCTCTATCTTCAACAGAAGCAGAATATCGTGCAGCCAGTGAAGCAATCTGCGAGATAATGTGGTTAAGTCGCATTCTTACAAACATGGGCCTTCCAAAGAATCTTCCACTTCATTTGTTTTGCGACAATCAAGGTGTTTTGAATCTTGTCAAAAATCCAATTTTTCATGAACGTACCAAACATGTTGATACCAGATGTCATTTTATTCGAGATGAAGTTCCAAAGCACCATATACAACTTCAATACATTTCTACTGATGCGCAAGTTGCAGATATCTTTACCAAAGCACTTGGACGTATCAAATATGAAAAATTTCGAGATACAATTGGAATTTGCCAATAATGTAATAAGGGGGGATGTTAGCATATGGCATGGCATATATTGTATTTCATTATTTTCAAAAATATTGCTCGTAGGCAATCTCCAATTTCGTTGATTAACCAACTTATTGGTTAATCAACTGCTTTGTAATTCTTTATATTGAAATCAATGAGAATGAATCAATTGCTTCGTCGAATTCTTTAGAATAATTACCCCCAACCCTTAACCCTTACACTAGTTTCATTGCCTTCAACTTTATTTATTTAAGTTAATAGTGCCCATCACAATATGAGTTGTTTAGAGAATAACCCTTACACTGGTCTCATTGCCTTCAACTTTATTTAAGTTAATAGAAGTAAATGCCTATCACAATATGAGTAGTTTAGAGAATGACTCTAAGAATGACTTTTACTATAATTTTATATATGTGGTTTAATGAAATTTGAATAAATAATGGTATGTTTTTGAAATTTTATTTAGAAAATTTAATTTTAAAATGTAGTGATAAGAGTATTACAATTTTATATATATTATTTAAAATTTAGACATCACAATAATATAATTTGAGCTTTCATTTGGAAACCTAAATTGTTCTAAAAAATAAAATAGAAAATATAACAATTATATTTATAAAAAATAATAATAATAATTTTTTATTTTTTTAATTATTATATTAAATAAAATATAATAATTTTACAAACAACAAAATATGAGTGTATAAGCACATCTTTAAATAACTACTAACTATTTATAAGAAAACAAAGGCCCAACATGCCTCATACCATTAATTGTTTTTATCACAACTATCAAAATTATGGGGGCTTACCATTGATAGATTGCTCTCAACCATTTTTTTTTACGTGCAATGTGTTGACCTAAGGCATAGGATGAGTAGATGAGTCACCTTGATGAATGGACCTACCAAGTTCAATCTCAAACTCTATATTTTTGGTCGAAATAAATTACCGGTGTAAGAAGAAATTAGAGAAAGCATTCTAAAAATAAAAAATTATATCAATTACATCTTATACCATTTTATAAAATTCTATCTATTTTTTTGAAAAACCATTATATTAAATTAAAAAAATGGTATAAGTACACCTTAAATAACCATAAAATATTTTTGGTCGAAAAAAATGAGCAGTGTGAGAAAAAAGTAGAGAAAGCATTCTAAAAATAAAAATTATAACAATTACATCTTATAGCATTTAATGAAAAATAAAAAATTAACCATTATTTTAAATAAAATCTAATAATCTAATAAGCAACAAAAAAATGGGTACAAGCACACCTAGAATAACCATTAAATGTCAATTAAAAACGGAGGTTAATTTTTTTTTTTTTTTTATGAGGAACCCTTTTATGTACAACATATCCGCAGCATGTGAGGGGAGAGATTTGAACTTGGGCCTCTTGATAACTGGAGAGTTTTAACTACCCATTGCTCTCCAACTCCTCTACATGAGGTCAAATTTATCTTAGACCACTAATTGTTTTTATCACATCTAACAAGACTACGAAGGCTTGTCTTTTGATAGATTGCTCGAGTCGTCATTTTCCACTTGTACCATGTGTTTTGACTTGGCATAGAGAACACCTTAGTGGCCAAACCTACCACATTTAGTCTCAAGGTCTATGTTTCTAGCTGGAGAAATAAGTAGTAAAAGAAAACAGTGCAAGGAGCATTCCTCCAATGCTCAATCAATTATTGAAAATAAGCCAACTCTATTGCTACTTTTTTGGCTTGCATTGAAGCCTACAACAACACAAAAGAAACAACATTGATCTTGTCAATAACACTGTAGAATGTAACAACAGAGACTTGAGAGACCCAGGAATCATTTCTAGTTTTTCATAGAGAAAACAAGATGTCGATCCTGAAGAGGTGTCAAACTTCTAAGAACACCAAAAAGAAGAAATGAGGGTCTCCAAGGAGAATTTGTTGTCATGTGAACCATTGTGGAGAAATATTAGAAAAAAAAAATCGACTTCTAGGTAGCTTGAACCATATGATATTTCCAAGAGAGATGAAGGTCTTCAGGTTCATGGTAGGATAGACACAGTGGATTGGAAACCCTAATGTAAATAAGTTGTTTACCAAGTGAGAGGCCTTGGTGAATTAAACTTTAGGCAAAGACAACTTGTTTGGGTTTGAGGTATGTAGACCAAGCTATGTGAAAACAATAGGCCCAAATATACTTGGGTAAAGAGAGGCCCCAACAAATATTTAATTTGTCAACCATAGGTAAATATGATAAAAACCATTCATAACTCATTTTGGTCTTATAATTAAAGAGAAATGTCTCCAAGGGTTAGGTGGACTGATAAGTTCTGGCCCTTACCAAGAAGAGACCTAGGTTCAAACCCTAGGGGCATGCATGTTTACAAGGGTAATAGTATGACTCGAATTTGTGGAGAGTGCACACCATCCCAATGATGATGGTAAGCCTCTCGAGTGACCGGTGGTCCTCTTCACATCGGGTTATCTTCACGTCAAGTTATGGTGGTCCTCTTCATGTCGAGTAATCTTTGCATCAAGTTATAAAGCAACGAGGTGGAATAAGTGTTGTTGGGACAACTTCAGGATTTCAACTTTGTTTGATAGTAGAAAAATACTGTGGATGCAACCAACTCCCATATAGATAATAAAAAAAAAAACATCTCCAAATACCACTTCCAATCCTTTTATTTTTAAATCACTTAAGAAATAACTTAATATTATATTTTATTTAAAGTTGCAAGTTTATTGCAATGCTAAAAGCCTTGACCTCTCTTTAAAAATTTCAAAGTTCAAACCTCACTCAATATGAGGTGATAAAAACCCTTCATAGTTCAAATCCCACTCAGTATGAAGGGACAAAAACCCTTCATAAAAACTTACGTAAACTTGTTGAAAAAATTATTAAATTTTACTTATTATATTTAATTTAAATATTAAAAAAATTAAGATATAGGGACAAATACCGACCACATCATTGCAGCGAACCCAGTAATCAACGTATATGTGCATGCTTATTAGTATGATAAATGATATTTTAGTCAACTTTCAATCGACTTACCATTATGTAATACAATGGTATGAATGGCATTTAGGATGTAAACTATAGTTATTGTTATTTATTATAAAAACAAGTTTCTCAATACTCCAAATGTGTGGTCAAGAGCCCCTCATTCTATAACTTATGCTATTTATGGATGTGTTTGGTTCCATCATAATCTGTATTAATATATACTTTTAGTTGGCATATTCCCCTTTATGGCAACTAGTGGTTTTTTATATTAATAGGCATGGACCATGGAATAATATTATAGCATCATCCCAATATCAAAAAGATCTTATGATACACTAGTTTGGTGTTATAAAATATGAAATGTCCATGCTTAGTGCCATTGTTTGGAGCAAGACATAAAGCAGTCTAATAATCTATTAATAGAGCATTTCAATTCCTTAAGAAATGGTATATTTCCTGATAGGGATAAGTGACGATGTCAACGGCCATTAGTCTCCCATAATGCGGTATGCATTATGTAAGGGAATCAATATATTATGCCTCACTAATATTGTTAAGTGCTTATTAATCACATGTTTAATCACATCTATGTTTATTCATCTTTAATTTAACCACATCCTTGGTCATATCTATGCTTATTCATTTATATTTTATTAAAAATAAATGGTGAGTTATATAAGGATATTCAAATGATTTTGGTTTTATATAATTGATAATCGCATACCTTTGTCGTCTAGGTTGATATATATTTATTTTTAATATAAAATATATAATTTATATGATGTATTTTTTAATTAGATATAAGATTAAAATTAATTCATTTTTATTACACTATGATCCTATTATTATTATTATTATGATATTTTAAGTGATTATATAACAGTATTTATATCATTTTGAAGATTAAAAACTATGTATTAAGAAGTTGCATAGTTAACTCAAGGACAATAATAACAATAATACCAAAAATAGTTTATGAAAAGATGGGCTTACCCTACACCAAAATAGCTAGGCATCCAATCTAAATAGATGGCACTAGGGTAAATGCAGTGGGTATCCTTAAAGACTTGATCATGACCATAGCCAAGCATCCAAAGATGGTATTATTACAAGTAATAGTTTTTTATCTTCCTCCATACTTTGGTATGTTGTTTGTTTAGAGAATGGACACATAAATTGTTAGAAAATAATTATGTGGTAGTGGATTATATCCATATGAATGTGCCTAGAGGTGGAAAGGTGATTAGAATTGAGAATGAGCCACCTTGTAACTATCTTCTACACAAGCTTAATGAGGTTGGCATTGTATATTGGAATGAGCTCACAAAATTTGTGGGAGATGATGAGGGACCTAAAGATGATCAAACCTCTAAAATTGACATGATAATCGATGTACCTCAAGATGAAGAAGATCCAGTAGATGACTATGAGGAGGCTAAAATTGGGAATTATCTTATCATAGAAGAACCATGTAGTCTCCCAACTTTGACGACTTGAGATGCTAATAAGACCTGGACAATGCATTTTTATGGTGGTATAAATAGAAATAAGGTAGGTGTTTACATTCAATTCATTAACCCTCAAGGTGCACAAATCCATTTTGCATATAGATTGTTATTCAATTACACCAAGAATGTGGTGGAAATATGAAACATTATGCACCGACTTGAGAAAATCTAAAAAATATAGGAATTTTGAACCTGAGGATATATGATGACTTTGAATTGATCAAAAACTAGGTTAATTTCTAGAGTACTATAAAGAACAAGCATCTAAAGTCATATAAGCATTGGGTATGTGATTTACTAGATATTTTTGATACATATGATATCAAGGCAATCCCTAGGGAACTAAATATTAAATTAGATGAATTGGTAGGTATGACAACTACATTTGACCCCACCCTTGACATGTGGGATAAGCCAAAAGAGTTAGAGATATTCTTTAGGCTAGTTGTCCCTAATAGTATTGATCACTAGCAAGTATTCAACAATGATGAACAAATCAAAAAGGCCCAACACGCTAAAGAGAAGAATAAATATGGAGATGACATCTAATATGGGTTTATATAATTGAAGATAAATCAATTGTCTAAGGGGCTAATTACTTTGAAAATATTTTTTAACCCAAATGACATGAGTAAATCAAGCCTCAAAGTAACAGCTTCTTCATACCACCCCATCAAGGTTGCTAAAGGGAAGAACCTACTACTCAATAAAAATTTTACCCAAGAAGAGATCAATATTTTTAGGAAACCTTGTGGCAAGTACGAGGATATCATTACATGGTCATATGAGCATCTCAAGATATACAACTAAAAATCATCTAACACACTATTGAATTGAAACCTAGTGCTAAGCCCTTTCAACAAAAGCAATGATCAGTGAACCCTAAAATGAGTAGTGATGAAGAAACTCTTGAAGCTCTTATAGACCTAGACTATATTTTCAGTTTAGCATTCTACCTATGTTGCCAATTTGGTTCCTATGCATAAGTAGAATGGTGATATAAGATTGTACATCAATTTCAAGAACCTAAATAGAGCTTCATTGAAATATCATTGTCCTATACCTTCCATAGATTAAATTTTGTAAAAGGTATCTAGGTCATAAATGTTTTTGGTATTGGATGGTTTCTTAGGGTACAATTAGATTTAAGTCAAAGATAATGATCATAAGACTCCATTCACCATCGAATTGGGGACCTGGTCATACGAGATAATGCCTTTTGGGATATCAAATATTGGCTACCTTCCAATGGAAAATGTGCATTATTTTTTCTAGGCTTATTGGTGAGACAATCCTTATATACCTCAATTATCTAATTGTATATTATAAAGATAGGAGTAAACACATTGAACATCTTGAGTTAGTCTTCCACAAGTGTAAATATTTATACAAGAAAGCAAATTTGTAGGACGTGTAGTATCAAAGGCAGGCTTATCCATAGATCCTAGCAAGATATAAGTCATACAAGACCTCCCCTTATCCACCTCTATCAAAGGAATACGATATTTCCTATAAAAAATCTAGATTGTTACCAAATTCATAACAAATTTTGCCTAAACGGTCAGAACAATCACCAAAATGCTAAAGTAGGAGGTTACCTTAGTGTGTACTGATGATGGTAGGAAGGCTTTTCAACACTTCAAATATTCCATTACTCAAGCCCCTATCCGTATTTTTTTATTTTCACTAGTGGGTTAAGAATTGTAAAGAATATAATTGTGAATTCCATTAATATCATCAATATCATTGAATCCCATTATTGTGAATGAACCATTCCAACAATGGGACCTAGATTTCATAGGTAAAATAATCCATATATCAAGTGTAGGTATGGATGGATCCTCACTACCATAGACTATTTCACAAAGTAGATTGAAGCAGTCCCAATCCCACCCAAATTAGATAATCAACGTCAATTTTTGGACTATATCATCACTAAATTTGGAACTCCTATTACCATAGTCAATCACAATATCATTAATTTCAAGGGAGGTAAGTTGATGAACTTTTCCTTGGAATATGGATTTTTGATTAAAACATCATCCAACTATTAACACAAGGCAATAAATTGGATGGCACATAGTCGCTTCGCAAAGGATTAGGATTTTTCTAAAAAATATCTCATCTTTAAGTAGCCATATATTCACAAAGGGTTATACGATTTAGCTTATTCTTGGACCAACTTGTGCAGAATTTGAATAGCTTTAAAATGAGTGGTCATATATCTAAGCAATATTGATGAAGATACAAAACTACAAAGTCAATGTTGCATAACTTTTATTATTAAACATGAACCATTCACCAATATGCAAAAATATCAAATCATTCATCCACAATATATTATCCACAATAACAATCCACAAATGAGAGAGAGATAGATAATACCCTTAAGGTAGGGCAACACCAATAATAATCCTTAAGGAAGGAATAACTCCACAAGATCTCCCAAGATGAGAGGCCACTTCGTGGGCACGACGATTACATAAGATTCTTCTTCAATGATATGAATGTCCTTACAATGACAAATATCTCTTCTTTATATATCCATATTCTTATTCTACTTTGGAGAGCCTACTACTAATATTATATTATATTAAAATATAATATAATATTATAATACAATCAACCTTGGGTTATGTGTGGCCCATGCCAACCCTTATACAATATAATAATATATATCCCCAAATCTCTATTCCTAGGTACCCTACCATGCCACCCTCCTTACAAATGTTTCGTCCTCGAAACATATGAAGAAACCTGATAGTATGATTTGCTAAGCAATGTTAGCAATTGGTACCAATCTCGCTCATCCATCCATCCAAGTGAAACTCGATGATGCTGGTACGCCATTTTGTTACTTGAGTATCCAAATCTGCTTCGTTGGCTCCATGCTTCTGCTACTGTATTTTGATAACTTGAATGATGGGTCCACTTGTTCCTTGATGCTGATGAGCCATGCTGAAAACCATGATCACTATGCTTTCTTTGCCAAACACTGCCATAGTTGGTGCCCTGCTGATTACATGTAGAACCATAATATTGTTGCCTTGAACCATGCCTCCAAAATTGTTTTCGCTCATGGTGGTGTGGATGGCGATATGGTGCAACCTTTACTTGATGTTCTACCTTCGTTGACTTTTCAACCTTTGGCTTCATTGTTTTAAATTCTTCTACACCTTGTTCTTTCATGTTATCTTTGTTTGGTGTGTCCTTGTGCTCTTCTATCAAATATTCCTTGGACTCTGTTGCTGCTATCGCCTTCTTGGATTCTATTTCATGTTCTTCAATTTGTTCTTCTACAACCACTTCTTGATTTTCCTTGTATCCTTGCTCCTCAAGCCGAGAAATATCCTGCAATGTTATTTCCACTCGAATTAGTTACTGCTACTTCTTTCATGGACTCTGTTGCTACTATTGCCTTCTTGGATTCTGTTTCATGTTCTTCAATTTGTTCTTCTACAACCACTTCTTGATTTTCCTTGTATCTTTGCTCCTCAAGCTGAGAAATATCCTGCAATGTTATCTTCTTTTTTCTGTACCATAACTTCATAAACTTCTTTTGCACATTAATGTTAACAGTACCCAAAGAATCGAACCAAGGATAACCAAGAACAATATCCTCATCATCCATCTCAATAGCATAGAAATCTGAATGTAAAACATATTTATCCATGGTGATCTTCAAATCTTCAAAAATCTGAACATTCTCACCCTCTAGTTGTATGTCCTTAATTTTTGTTGCTTGAACTTGCAACTTCTTAGCCAAAACAATATTAATAAAATTATATCTGCTACCAGGGTCAATGGAAATAATAACCTGTTCCTTTTGAATGCTTCCTTGAACCTGCAAAATAGACTTTTTAGATTTAAACAAATTCCTTTGTCCATTTTCTAATTTATCTTCCACCAAAGGTATGGTTTCCTCGGTCTGCATACTGACATCTTTTTTATCTTCCCTGACCTTTTCCTCTTTCTTCTTGAGTAATTTTATTTCTTTTTCATAGTCGTTGATCAAATCCTTTAGGCGATCTACATAATATGGGTCCCATTTACTCAAGAATGCATGCTTCACTTCCTCCAAAGTGTATTCATCATTTGTTTCTTGACAAAAATTTATCAACCACAACGAAGCTTTCCCTCGAAGAGAGAAATGAAGGGAGTATTTCCAATAAGGATTACTATGATGTCGATAGACAAACTTTTTCCACCATTCCATAGCATCAATATCATCTTCTCCAGAAAAACTTTGGAGTGCCATTGTGCATGCCCTAATGCAACTAGGGTTTTTTGATAATAAATATCATATCATGCCCTAATGCAAACTAGGGTTTTATGGAAAAAAAATATATATATCTTCCCACCAAGTTGAAGCTAAAAATCCCAAAGACAACTACATCTGCAATTTTTCTTCCAAACAAAATAAAGTGCAACTGATTTGCTTACCCGAACTAAACAAATTGTCTTTTGAAAAATTCGCGACTTGCAAAGTCGTCACTTTCCTTGTTCCATATGGCTGACTTCAAAAGGTCGTATCTCCCTCAATACTGCTCGGATTCCTTCATATGACCACTCATTTTAAAGCTCTTCAAATTCTGCACAATCTGATCCAAGAATCGCCTCAATCGGATTAGCTGTCATAAAGATATGGCTTCTGAAAGATGAGGCATTTTTTCCAAAAAAAATCTGCGAAATTCGTCACTATCCTTGTTTCGGATGACTAACTTCAAAAGGTCGTATCTCCCTCAATACTACTCAGATTCCATCATATGACCACTCATTTTAAAGCTCTTCAAATTCTGCACAATCTGATCTAAGAATCGCTTGAATCGGATAAACTTGCGCAGAGATATGGCTCCTGAAAGATGAGATGTTTTTCCAAAAAAAAATTGCCCTAATTCTAGGGTTTCACACAAAAATCCCCACTTTGCCAAAATCGTTGCTCTGATACCACTTGTTGCATAACTTTTATTATTAAACATGAACCATTCACCAATATGCAAAAATATCAAATCATTCATCCACAATATATTATCCACAATAACAATCCACAAATGAGAGAGAGATAGATAATACCCTTAAGGTAGGGCAACACCAATAATAATCCTTAAGGAAGGAATAACTCCACAAGATCTCCCAAGATGAGAGGCCACTTCGTGGGCACGACGATTACATAAGATTCTTCTTCAATGATATGAATGTCCTTACAATGACAAATATCTCTTCTTTATATATCCATATTCTTATTCTACTTTGGAGAGCCTACTACTAATATTATATTATATTAAAATATAATATAATATTATAATACAATCAACCTTGGGTTATGTGTGGCCCATGCCAACCCTTATACAATATAATAATATATATCCCTAAATCTCTATTCCTAGGTACCCTACCAGTCAACCATTCAAAACAAGGGTAATGACGATTTTTCAAGTCATGAAAAACAAAATTTCAAATATTTTTCAACAAGGGTTCAGATGATGGGAAGAGAAATGAAGGGCTAGGACTTCAATGATGCAAGACATTTTGTCTAGACATAGAATTTTTTAGCTATATTTTTTCCCTTCTTTATCTTATAAATTTTACATGCAAATTATTATAAAGTTTTTATCAAATATTATATTTGTTATAGGATATTTAAAATAGATTTTGAGTTTTATTTTCCTTTCCATGGACCGATTTATAGTTAAATCCTTAAAATCATCTCTAATGGTATAGGTTAGTGAGTGCACCTTAGAGAGATCCTCGTTGCTCCAAGATAGGGTAGTTTTTGGTAAATTTAATGGGTTTTGTCCAAGGGCTTCAACCTTGAGAAAATGGATTGATAGGAGTTGGAAGTCTCCAAGAGCGATTTTATCATTTCTTCGCAAAGGTTTCTTTTTAGCCATTTTTTGTTCTAGAGAAGAAAGAGAAAAAAATCTAAAAGGGGGTCCTTAGTTTATGGGAAGAGCATGACTCTTCCTTACCCATTGGTATGAAGGGTTTTCACCTGAAAATGTAAATCTATCCCTAGTACCAATATAGGTTAGGATTTTTGGGTTGTCCATTGGATTTCGGGAAATAGATATCTTCAAGGAAATAGACAACACTTTAGGAGAATTCCTTGATATTTTAGATACTATAAAAGATGGATTCTTGGTTATTTATGCTCAAATATTGGTCATGATTGATATAAGTAAAGTTTTACCAAAATCAATCATTCTTAAGTATGGGGATAAGATGTGGATCCACACCATAGATTATGAAAACTTATCATTTAGATGTAGAAGATATCATGAGGTGGGGCATATTGAGAGATCATGCCCTAAGAAGAGCCCAACAAAATCATATGTAGAAAACTGCAAGAGAAACTTTATAAATGGTTATGGATGAAGATGGTTTTCAACTTCCAAAAAATAGATCTAGAAAAATGAAAGAAAATAAATAGTGGATATCATTAAGGAAGGATATTGGAAGAAATACCAACTCTTTTAAGGTGTAAGCCTATGAATAAAAAGTAAATCAAAACTTAGAGGACACCATATTAATAAGAAACCGTCTATTCAGTATGATCTAGATTTAAGGAAGAACATTCTTGATAAACCTAAGGAATTTATCTCATTATATTTTGAACTCACTTGAAGTACTATGCACCATTCAGGAGAAATTTTTTGTAAAATGTAGTTTTAGAATTTAATACCTTTGTCATTAATAAGAAAATACCAAAAAATGAGCAGGACAAGTCAAAAGATTCTGTAGTAGAGCTAGTAAAGGATAAATATGATGAAAAATAAAATTGTGAAAGAATATTGAGGAATATAATATTAAGACTTACTCCTGATATAAACAAGATAAAAAAAATGAAAACATTTAAATTATCAAGAAAGATCCAGGGAAGCAAGAGCAAACATAGAGAAATGGCCACAAACTAAGTTGGTTGAACTTCTCTTTGCCAAACAACAAAATGATATTGGTAATACATAGATGGGTTCAAAATCCCCTAATGAGACATTATTATCATCTCATATAATATAAGGGGTGTTAATTCCCCCTCAAATTAAAGGTGTATCAGGGACCTATGTTTAAGTAATAAGCCTAATATTCTTTCTAGAAAACTAAAATGACAAAATAAGTTTCAAAAACTATGAAAGTAGTATAGACAAAATGTGAATGGGATACTATATATTCTGTAGGAGCAGTAGGGGGAATTCTAACTTATTGGAATTCTTCTAGAATCTCTTTTGTAACCATTCATCAAACTAGGCATTGGATAGCCTCTTTAGTCACTTTCTACTTTGTAGATATTCATTTCATCCTTATCAATGTTTATGGACCTACAACTCATTCAGGTATATTAAAATTTTAGAGTGGTATTGAAGCCTTTATGAGAATTAAAGACCAAGAAACCTAATTCATGATCATAGGAGATTTTAATACCATAACCATGTTGGATGAAATATTGGGGGAATTAGGAATTTAACCCAAAGTATAAGATGTTTCTCAACTTTTATTTAAAATAATAATCTATGGGAGGTTGAGTTTGAAGAAGACAACTATACTTTGACCAACAATAGGAGAGGCCATAACCTAATAGAAAAAAAATTAGACAAATGCATTCTCTGATATCATTAGCTAGATGAAGGAACTTGTGCTAAAATTAATACCTTAACAAGTATTGGTTTAGATCACTGGCCAATAAGAATTAATATGGTGGTAAGTGAATTCAAAAAATATCATATTTTAAATATGAGCAGATGTGGGAATACCATCCTCAATTTGTTGATATGATAGCTCAAACATGGATTTCTTCAGATAATGGTGTGTTGTATGCTCTTCCAAATCAAATTAAATCCATGACATCCAGATTAAAAGAATGGAACAAGAGCGTTTTTGGAAATATTTTTTAAAAGAAAGAAGAACTAAAAGATAAACTTTCAAAATTTCAAAAAGGTGATCATAATAATCCAAGCTCAGAGGAAAGGAATTTGCTTAGTGAATATCATTAAATTTTGAGTAAGGAAGAGAAATTCTAGAGATTAAAATCAAGGTAGACTTGGTTAAAAGGAGATAAAAATACAATTTTTTTTCATAGGATGGCTATGATACAAAGATCAACATCCAAAATTAATTAAATTAAATTAATAGAAGGGGTTTGGATTGAAGATCAGAGTGAGATTAGAAAATATGCAAATTCTTTTTATCATAATATTCTAGTATCAAAGGAGACTGAAGTTCTTAATGATAAACTTCTTCAAGATGTTCCTTCAGTTATAATGAATGAAAACAATAGAAAATTGATGGAGCCTATTACTCTAAAAGCAGTTCATTTACCTATTTTCTCTTCTAATAAGGATAAATCCCATGTTTAGATGGGCTCTCTAAAAAATTTTACCAATATAATTGGGATATAGTGAAATATTCTTTATTGGTGGCACTGGAACAGTCTAGGGTAAAACAATACATACCTTATAAAATAAATGCAACATATCTTACCCTAATTCTAGAAAACAAGGATGCTAAATTATTTGATTCTTTTAGACCTATAAGCCTATGTAATATGGCATATAAGATTATCTCCAAAGTGATGGTGAATTGATTAAGACCATTGTTAGACAAAATTATTTTAGAAGAGTAAGGAGGATTTGTGAAAGGGAGACAAATTATGAATGGAATCATAGTAAATACATTCAACAGCTTCAAGAAAAGAGAAAGCAATGATCTTAAAACTTGATATGAATAAAGCCTATGATAGGGTTAAATGGGATTTTATTTTTATAGTTTTAGAAAATTTTGGATTCAATAATAAATGGGTTATATGGATTAAAGCTTGTGTCTTTATAGTTTCTTATTCAGTGTTGGTCAATGGGTTAGTAACAAAATCTTTTAAAGCCAAGAGAGGCCTTAGACAAGGATATCCTCTATCTCCTTATTTGTTCATTATTATGGTAGAGGTTTTGAGTAGGAACTTAAATAAGGCTTACAAATATGGGCTTATAAGTGGACTTAAGGTTAGTAATAACTTCTACAACATCACCCACCAATAGTTTGTAGATGATACAACCCTTTTTGAAAGGGCAAGGATAAATAAGGCTATAGATTTGAATAACTTTTTAAAGGAATACAAAGAGCACCAGGGAAAAAAGTTAATAGGATAAAATAAAAAATTTACTTCCTTAACACTCCAGCTAATATCAAAGCAAGAATTTACAATTTACTTCAAGTGCAGGCAAATTTGCTAGCAACTTATCTAGGGATGTCTTTATTTTAGGGGAGAATGAGGATAGTTTAGAATAAACTTTTGGCTTAGAAAGGTAGATGGTTATCATTAGCAGAAAGAGTGTAGTTAACTAAGTCAGTCCTATAGGCCATTCCAACTTATTATATGACATTGTATTCTATGCCAAAATTAGTTGGAAAAAATTTAATTTATATTATGCAAATTCTTTTTATGGTCAGGTTTACATTATAAAAGGAAATTTTCTTTGGTGAAATGGAGCAAGGTGTGTGATGATAAAACTAGGGGAGGTCTTGGTTTAAGAGTTCTTATATATGTAAAATTAGCTCTTAAGAGAAAAGTAATATGAAGATTGTACAAAGAGAGTCAAATACAATGGGTAAAATTCTTCTAAATAAGCATGTTGAGCCCAATGACCCAAGTTTAATATTTACTACATTCTCTCTATCTAATGGGTCTACTCTTTGGAATGGTTTAAAAATATATATTAATATAATTATAAAAGGCTTAATATGGGTGGTGGAAACTAGAGAAAAATTTTCTATTTGGATGGATACTTGGTGTGATAAAAAACCACTCAATTTAGATCCAATTTTGAAATCTTGGATGAGATTGCTTCAAGATAAATATGGTGATAGGGTTTCAAACATTTTGTACAAGGATTGGGAAGGAAGATACAAATGGAAATAAGTTTTTTTACAAGTATACAAGACATTGATTCTAGGAGGCAATTGAGTATAAAGATAACAACTATGATTGTTTTGAGGGAAGCCAAGGATAAATTTATTTTGGAGTTGAATATATCTAAGAGAATACACAAGAAGTGGATATAATTTACAACACCAAAAAAATAGTAATATCACTAAAATATGGAGAGATATATGGGATAGCCCAAGAAATTCTAAAGTAGAAATGTTTGTTTGGCTAGGAGGTCATAGAATAATTTTATCCTGGGATAACCTTATGAGAAAGGGTTTTCATGGCCCCTCTCAATGTGTTCTTCGTAAAAATGAGGAGAGTATAGACCATCTCTTAAGATATTGCTCAATAGTCTGGAAACTATGGTAATAGATTCTTAATTTTTTTAAATTAATACATGGTGATGAATAAATATTGGTTAAAGCAATGGCAAATCACTTATAAAAGTGAGGCTTTATAGGCAATATGGGATATATCAAAAGATACAATTCTTTGGATTGTATGGCTAGAAAAGAATAGAAGAATATTTAAAGGAAAGGAAAGTGGTTTAGAGGTAATGAAAAGAAAGATATGTTTAGTCATAGAGGAGTCTAAACCAACCCTATCAACTCACCCAATTCCTGATCTAGAAGCATAGAGCCTTAATAGATGGAGTCAAGTTATTAAATGGAATTATGATGTTGGGTACAAGAGAAGTAAAAATAAGGCAAAGAATATAAAGTGGAAACCACTAGGTGTGGAGTGGGTTAAAGTGAAATTTGATGGAGCATATAAAGGAAATCCAAGACCAACAGGATGAGGAGGAATAATTAGAAATAATAGAGGATATATTTTGTCTCATTATGCTTTCAATAGTGGATTTAAGACAAATAATGGAGTTGAAACTTGGGAAGCTTTAGAAGGGTTAAAAATATGCAAACAAATAAAATGGAACAGAGTATGGATGGAAGGTGATTCTCTCACAGTAATAAATACAATTTTTATGAAAGCAAAGGCTCCATGGAACATACAAGAGATAATTATGGAAATTCAATATCTTTCTAAAGAGTTTGAAAAACTTAGGTTTACACATGCTTTAAGGGAAGGAAATAAATGTGCATGTAGGCTAGCCAATAGAGGGGTTTTTATTGAGGATCGTGAAGTTAAATTCTTCTTTCCATGGTTAGAGGAAGTAGTAAGTTTAGCTAAAGCTGATAAGAAAATGCTAATTGCCTGAATCAAATAATTATTAAGATTTACTTTAATGTTTTCCATTGGTAATATCTACTTTATTTTGTAACAATAATATGTTTTCATATAAAGACTATTTATTATAATTTTTGTGGTTGCACTTGTGTTTTAGGAAGGAAACTAGCAAATCCAAATTTTGTAAAGTGAACTATGATAATGCAATGTTTTAGTAATATTACTCTACTAAGATGCAACACATATATAGTAGAGGTGAAGTTTTGGTATTGTGAAGGTTGCTATAGAAAAATTTCAAGAACGATGATTAATTATGGAATAGTTGTATTCATACAAAAAATTGAAAATATCCAAAAAATGAAAATCAAGAATTCATATATTTTATGTAAAATGATGTAGGTTTCTAGCTATCGCATCTCAATTGGGATGAGAATTGTATGTATTTTTAAACTCTCAAGCTCTATAGAAGAGAGTTGTAATTTTTCAAGGGTGGGGAACTCGAGTACAACCCCTTATTATTCAGCTAAAAAAGGCAATAAATTGGCTAAATTTACTAACAAGAACATAATAAGGATTCTAAAGAAAACTATTGCCCAATTACAAAGAGACTAACATACCAAGCTATGCAAGGAACTATGAGTGGATTGAGTGATGGCAAGGGCATCTACCAATTCATTACCCTACAAATTGATCTATGGAAAAGAGGTCATGTTATCGATCAACTTGTAAATCTCTTCTCTCTAAATACCACAATAGTTAGATCTTGAGGATATTGATATTGAGCCAATGCAATCAAGGATGAAATCTCTATTAGCCCTAGAGGAAGAGAGAGAAAAGGCTTGTAAAAGAAGAGTGTAACATTAGGAGTTATCAAAATATGGTTTGACAAGAAAGCCAAAGAGATGTATTACAAAGAAGGAGACCTTGTGTTCAAGTAGGAGGAATGCTGAATGAATTTGGGAGAATATCATAATTTTGATTCTCTTTTGAGTGGACCTTATCAAATTTTGAAGATAAAGGATCTAAATGCCTACAAACTTACCACCATGGATGGAAGAATATTGTCATTTTCTATAAATGGTAAACACCTCCATCTGATCTAGTAGAGTTCTAGCCAAAAGAAGATGTAAATATATGTGTTTTCCTTTTGCATCCGTTAATTTTTGGCATAAACTTATCCCCTTCATTTTAAAATTTTGCTTTGATTATTACATTTCTTCTAAAAATTTCCATTACCTTATCTTATTCTTCTTCTCTTCTATGATGGGCTTAGCATCCTAGTTCAATATTATGGTTAAATGTCATTAAAAACTTTTGAAGAGCTAGAGTAAGTGAAATGCTCATGAAAGTGAGTGAACCACTTGCCCCAAGGGCCTACCCCATGCTAACTAGCCAACAAGACAAATTGGCTCTTAGTGGGTTAATTACCCTACCCAGATAAACCCACACCAAGGGTTAGGTAGGTTTGGATAGCCTCTAGGAAATATATAAATCTCAAGGGCTCTAAAGAGACCTCATTCTAGCCTTAACCACCTCCATAAACATATCATCCACAATGTTGCCAATGTAATAGCTAATAATTTAACAAGCATTCATGCATAGAATAGACCATGAAGACTAATCTATCTAGGTTGAGCTTCACTTAGACTACCTATACATTGGATTTGAAGTGAATATATTCAATAAATATGTATCCATATATCTCATGTAATCCATTAAAAGGGATCAAAATACTCCATTGAAACCTCAAACCATATGTCAAGTCACTACTCCTAAGAAAAATACCTAACTTGCACAAGGTTGGGTCTGACTAATCATTTGCTAGTCTAAAAAGCAAATCACCCATTAATACCTAAGAAAAATGTTTATCCTATCCTAAATAAATTGCTCAATATTACAAGCAAATATTTTGCATCTAAAAGTGGACCACCTCTTTCTTAACTAATAATTACCCTCTAAGCTTAAACCACTAAGTGTTATTCCAAAGGTAAATCACTTTCTTATTTGAGCAAATTACTTGATTCAACAAGTGAATCAATCCTTTAGTCAAAATTTTCCAAGTGCCCTTTAAGCAAGTGAATCATTGCATTAGTCAAAAAAATTCAAATGCCCTTCAAGAAACTAAATTGTTCAATTTCATGAGTGAATTACTCCTTCTAGGATAGCCAATGTTTTTACAAAATTTGAAAATGCATCCCATCCATAATTCAACCATCATGGATACCTCTTTCAGATTTGGTATCCCACCATTAGCCAAAGCCAACCGCACTTCACCTTCATCCACTCTTGTTTTCCCACCCAATTTTTATTTTCCATCACCTATTCCAACACTTCCATAGAAGGTTAAAACATCAAAAGAGAAAGGGTAGAAAAAATAGGTAAGAGAAAGATATATGTCTTTCCTCATCCAAAGAGGCCAAATGAGCTTTCTTCTAATCCATATAGGATAATTAAAGAGGGCAAATATACACACCCAATTAGACAGGTTAGAAGGGAGGTCTTAAGATGATTCAACTTGGGTTGATCCCAAACTGACTTATGGAGCATCAATTGGATTTGGACACCAAGGCTTGCAATGAATCTAGTACCTCTGATTTAGAGTTATATTGAGTTAGTTGAGGCTTATGCATAAAGGTATGACCATTTAAGGAGGGGTTTTAGACCCCCTTAATGAAGTGGGAGTACTATTATATTTAGGAGGGGGATATCCAAAAAATGCTTAAGGTGATGGACGATCCAGCTATGTGGGTGTCTTATAACCCCAAAGTGCAAAATGATTTCTATTACAAGGGTATGAGCACCTACTAGATGGAATTTCTAGTCTAGTATCTAAATAAGCCCAACCTGCCAACTAAATTTAACATCTTTCTAGAGATAGAAATATTCAAGAAAGATGTGTAAATAGTGTTGTCAAGGATTACCATAGTTTTAGGGGAGAGTCTAGACCTATAGGTTTATGAGTAGCACATTGTCTTACTCCATGCTCTACAAACCTACCCTATAAACTTATAAATAATTAACTATGATAGATATATTATTGGTCAAATGGAGATTTAATTAAAAGCTTTCAAAGAGGAAATAAAGTTTAGTTACACCTCATACCTAGTTTTGGCTCATCATATAGAAGAAACATTGGTCCTCAACTTTTTAGTTAGACCAATTGGACACAAATAATGAGCTTCTTTTAGTGGTGGACTACACAAACATATCATGTAGATATGCAAATAAGACCTACTAATTTTATGACAAGGTGCATGAAATTATCATGGAAAAGTGTAAGGAAAATGCACCAAGGCTATCAGATAAGGCATGACATTTAATCAAGTTGATAGAATGTCCCAATGAAGACTTTTATTTTGGGAGTACATGTTCCTTTATATGCCTTTATAGATTTTGAGCTATTCCATTTGAGTTACCAATATATATTCCAAACTACATGTTCAACTTACAATATGTGAGGCTACTCGATTACATGGACCTAAAATATTTTAGAGGTAGAAGAAAAGTACCTTCTACCCACTCAAGCAAAAAATCATGAATACTATACCAAAGTTGTAAGTGTTCCACCAAGTGTATAAATGTAAGGTTGAGAGACATAGGAATAGAACAAATTAGATATTATTAGTTGTATTACCTAATCAATTTTTCAAAACAACCCTAAAGACAAAGAAGTCAGACACCTTCTTTGTTCATGAGGAGCTATAACATTTAAGAGGTAAATCCCAATGAAGAATTGGTCCTTATCACTTTGGAAATCAATCATGGTTATGAAATGAGATACATAGATGGTATAACAACCCACCATAGTGTATCATGTTCTATGTCAAGGCAAAGGATGATTTTGGTCCAAAGATAAAAATGAACCACCACATGTTGAGTTACTTAAGGAAACTAGGGTATATAGATAGAAAGATCTTGGCATAGGAGAAGATGAGGTGTGAAATGGTTATACTAATAAGACCTACCAAAAACACCCTATTTGATGACTAATTTTTTTCCATATGGGATAGAAATCATCCCAAAAGTGCTAAGAGAGCTAAAACCATCATAAAATTAGTAGTAATCCCATGAAGTCCTTAGAGAAAAAATAAGATATCAATGTCCAAGATCAATAAATTAACTACACTAATAACATTAGCAATGATTATTTTAGTAGATAAGTCAATGCTTAGAAATGTTATGATAATATATTAACAACAAGAGTAAACAACCTTACTTAAGTCAGGAAAATTCTTCAAAGAGGCTCCCCTCCTAATTTGAGAATGAACAATATTGTGGCCACCTCTGTAACAAATTTTATTCACATCCTACCCTCCACTACCCTTGGTTATTTCTTCTATAATTTCTTCTTCTCTTCTTGATTCTTCTTCTCTTCTTGATTCTTCTTCTCTTCTCATCCCTTCTTCTCTTGCACTTATCTCATACTCCACTAGTGCAGTTCATGGTTTTCCTAGAGGTACTCCATCTCTTATAGTATCTATCACACTTGGGACCACACATATCACTTCATTCAAATTCCTTTCATTCAAGTACCAACCATGCAACTCCTAGTACCATACACTAGGTCATCATCACCTTCATTTATAACTTCATGAATGATATCACCATTGGATAAAACACTAGTATAGCTATCATCACCATCTACTCCTAAAATTTGTATCATTCCCTCCCATACCCATATCCACATACCCACTATGGTAAGGTAACAAAATCACCTACACCAACTAAGGATTCCAAGTCTACAAGAACATCCCCTTGAAAGAATACAAATGCAAGGCCAAGTTAGTCCTTTGCATGGAAGACTATATGTGATTCAAAAAAGACAAATGTCCTTGCCACTGAGGAAAATAAATGAAAGAAAGAGTACAAGTGGTCTAAGGACAAAACTTCCAAAGTGTCAATCCTACTATACTCAAAGTTGTCTAGGAAAGAGGATAATATCCACATAGAAGAAGCATTAAAATCTAACCCCTTAAAAGTGGTAACAACCCCTATTGACTTGATTATTAGGTATTTTGAGTTAGATCTAAATAAAATGGAACCATATCAAATTATCCATCTCGCTAACTAACTTACATTTAGCGTGGCCATGAAATTTAATCAAATGTTAGTCAAGAATGAAATAGCACAAAAAAAACTGAGTTTAAAGAAAAATTGGCACAATTAAAGGCATAGAGAGATCAAATCTAGTAGGAAAATGAAGCTCTAAAGAAATATGTCTGAGAACGAGATTAGTTGAAGAAGCAATTTGAGGAGTTTAAATCCCAACTTTTCGAAGCTAAAAAGAATGTACAACAGTTGGAGGATATTTTAGAATAACTCACAAAAGGATAGACCTACATCAGGTAGCTTTAGGAAGCCGTACAAACAAGAACCTAAAAATTGTAGAGTTGATAGCTTTAGGACATACAAAGGTAATAGTAGATCCCAAGAAGACTTATGGCATCCAATGAGTCATGTCTCTTTAGGATAATATTCAGTAAAGGTGAAGAATGCATTAAAACAATATTGAATTATAGCCTATGTAGAACACATCTTAGAAAAAGTGACAAAAACCATTAAATAAAAGGAAGAACAACAAACTGCTAAACACCATGAAGTTATAAAGCTTATTCCTTGTGATCCTCAATCACTTTTTTAATACATAGGCAAATAAGTAAACCATTGGGTGCTACCAATATAAACCCTATCTTGATGGGTTAGACAAAGTCAATAGGACCCCCGACCCTCTAGGGTATTGAACTGGGGCAGCCAATCAACAAACACTTGATCGTTACCATCCAACCTATCCCTTCTAGTTACATCATGTTTTGAACCTTGGACCTCCCTAAAGAGAGGCCAAAGCCCTAACCACTATGTTGTCCTTTTCAAACCTCATTCATGTTATTGTATAATTGATTAATTATCTGTTATTGATATTTAGGCCTTCATTATAATGCTCTCAATTTTAATCATATTAAATATAATTATATTGAATTCTAATGATCATAGTGTAATAGGTTCGAGGTGTAGATCAATTGGTTCATACAAACCCCATAAGGGGGCGAGAGGTCCAAGGTTCAAATCTCGGGCCTCGTCGGACTGAACGCTTGTCCCTTTTTTGGTGCTTTCAACGGCGTAAAAGGTTTAAAATGATTGTGGCATGGTGGTTATAGGGGCGGACTGCATGAAGATCTATGTGGCGGCTTCCGGGGCGGACAGCGCAGAATACTATGGCGGCCATAAAAAGTTGGACAGCCTGCTCGGATTCGTGGCGGCTACCGATTCCACCATGTAAATTCAAAAGAAAAAAATGATCATAGTGTAATGAAACAAATGTGGCTTCATTGTTTAAATTGTTGATAGTGATCTTGTAATTTTTTATGGTATTGAAGACTCTACTCTAGTGATGATTTTTTGTTGGTGATATTATTAATATGTTCCTCTAGTGGTGTTCATTTCACAACTCATTGTACCACTTATATAATGATAATTAATAATTTTATTTATAAGGGTGATTCTAATTGTGTCTAATCTTGAACTAATTATATGTATGTGTGTGTGAACAACTTTTAACTCTTAAGTGCTACTAACATTTTTTATTTGAGCATAAGTGGTAGAAGACTTCAATCATTTAGCACAAAGTTGTAGTCGTTGATTCGTCAAAACTCCTCTAAGGTTTAGAGGCTTAATTTTTCACTTTTATCCTACTAATATGCCTTACCTTTTGGAGGTCTTAAGTTTTTGCATACAAAAGTATTTTGATGTTTTTTTATAGCTCACATGATTTTTAAGCTCTACACATTCGTGACATCAATTCAAGGACTTGTAGTGTAATAGAAAATATTATATCTATAAGAGGAGTAGGTTTTGGATGATGTGCAAGGTATGTCTTGTTCCTACTTGTCCCTTTTTAACCATTGGAGTTAATTATTCAAAGACTTACGTATTACTTGATGATTCAATATTTTCTTTGAGTTTGAAGGACAAAGTATAGTTATCATATCACATGTTGAGTATTTTATCATGTAAAGCTCAACCTCTTAGATCTAGAAGGTGGAGTCATGAATTCATGTTCAAGGAAGGATTGATCCAGTTCATGTACCTTTGGCAGGAGAGATAGTAATATTCTTGGAAGATTCATTGACTCATTTGAGCATTCATTATAGGAGATATACTATCTATAATGTCTCCTCTCCTTGGACTCTCAATTTAGATTATGGGGGTGTTAGAATATTTGTAACCTACCTTACTAGACCAAGGCTAATAGTAATGAAGTACCTATGGGTTCCTTTGATGTAGCATATGGGAAAGTAATTTGTAAACCTATAGGTATCATTTATGTAATCCTATAACCATCCTTTCTAGAATCCTACAAATAATATTTAAAGCTAGACATAGTTTTGATGTATCCACCCTTAGCAATATTGGTTAAACCACCTCTATGGTTAACCTTGACTAAAGGATTTAGTACATTAAAATTATTTAAATTTAACCTTTAAGTCAAGTTTTGTTGGCTTCAAGTTGACATTTAATTGAGGATTAGGTATCACTAAAAATATTGACTAATCTATTGTATTAGTTTATGGTAGGTGATATTGTGGGGGTGCCTATGGGTACCTACCCCTTGTCCTTATTTTGTCTACTTTCTCCCTCTATATTATCTAATTAATGTCTTTATTTTTTTTATGTCTTTATTTTTCTCCTTTACACATAATTGTGATGAATGTATGTTTCAATGTTTCTAGAAAACATTGTGAATTCCATTATTGCTCACACCATTTAAGGTAAATTTTTCAAAAATCTAAATATACATTGGGTAGCTTCATTAACATCAAAAGAGTTGAGAAAAGATTGGATTAATTGTTTCATAGCTAAATCATTATGCATACTATGGAGGATTGGTCTTGTCATTATTTGTTAGAATCTATGGCATGAAAGAAATAATAGAATTTTAAAAATAAAGCTCAAAATCATGCCCAAGTTTGAAATTATATTATTGCATCTCTTCTAAAAATTTTATAGACACAATGTACATCATGAAAAATATTAAGTGTGAAAAATAGGTGCTAGCCTCTTGGTTACATGATTTGAACATACATAAAAAGGTCATCCACGACAATGGAGTTAAATAAAAGGTCTACTTCAATCTATGATAAAATAAAAATATCCAAAAATTGGGTTTTTACTATTAAGTCTGATGGTGCTTTCAAAAGAAATCAAGAAAAACTAGTAGAGGTGTTTTGTTTCAAAATAATGAAGATAAAATTTTGCTCGCTTACTCAAAATCATATGGAATTTCAACTAAAAACTATGTAGAGGCTAGGGAAATTCTTATAGAATTCAAAATTGCAATTAAAAAATATGAATATATATTTCAATTGAGAGGGGTTCATAGTTTCTTTTTTTTTTTGTATAAGGGGGGTTCATAATTATCATTAATGTTATAAAAAAAAAATGGATGTGGGATTGGTTAAAAAATGAAATTATTATTTATGTGCATCAACTATTATTGGAGGTAGTCTCTTAGAAATGTGAGCATCTATAGAGAAAGAAACCAAGCAGTAGATAATATACTCAATCACAGTCAATAACAATGTTGATCTTCGTCTTAATGAAATTTAGATTTTAGAAAACAATTGATCAAGTTAAATTTAAATAGGCCAGGAATTGTTGGTATGCTCAGACTACTACTCTACTTCAATCTCTTGGCCTAGACATCATGAGACCTCCTCCTACTAAAGCATCAATCAATGCACCATACTCCAATAAGTATATTCGATATGATATTTACTCAGCATATATAAAAACTACTTGGACTGATCCAAAGGAACCTCTTTCACCAAGATCGCTCCATTACTCTCAGTTTTATCTCCAACTAGAGAATGGACTGCTCACTACTCCAAAATATAACTTGATACAGATGTCACATAGCCTCAGGTTTCCTCTAGCTCAGCTACGAGTTTGCTCCCATAAGTTGTGTATTGATACAAATCATCACCTCCCAGAGATCAACTTATTTGTAAATTATGCAGTCTTGATGTGGAATCGAGGGAGCATTTCATTTTCACCTGTCCTGTCTACTGTGAGATATGAGGTAGATATTATTGCTTATTCAGAGACACCCATACACTAAAATCTTGGATTAATTATGAAGATCAGAGATGCATTGTCCTTTTCATCTGAGAATTATTCAATCTCAGGAAATAACTACTTAATAACAGTTTACAGAAGATAACAAGATCCCAACTTATCACTTCATTCTTCCAGCCTCCAAAGGCCATGATCAGGAAGCACCAGGGTGATCACAAAGATACAAAAAGATCAACTCATCAACTCCAACAAAGAACATGTATGATGACATCCAACTCTTATATCACTCACTTTTCTTCAACCTTGAATGTTGAGAGTAATCCTTGATCCACAAATCTTGTATATCATATGTCATTTTGTTTACTGTTTTTCTTACTTTATTTTCTCTGGAGTTGCATTAGGCACTCCCGTTGCTTTGTATATGTCTTTCTTTACATTCCTATTGACCTCTTTTGGTCAACCATGGACATTAATACAAATTCAAATTCAAAATCTCTTATTAAAAATGATTTCAAAGAATTGAATTGATCGTATAAGCATGGCAGGTTAAGAAATATGAAGAATAGATTCAATAAAAATATAAATGAAAAATATCTTTGAGAAAGTGACAAGGTGGATATATTTTAATTGACCTAACAAATATATATATATATATATATATATATATATATATATATATATATTTATTTATTTTGAGTAATACTTCTTATACACATCCACCATGAGGATTGAACTTGGGTGGGTCACATCATCGATAATGCAAGGGGTAGACCACACTCACGGGGATATATATTTGTTATTTTGATGAGAGTGGCTCCGGATTATTGAAAAATAACACTTTGTTTAAACTTAGAATGAATTGATCAACCCAAAAACAACATCAAAATGAGCATAGATTTCATTTTCTTGATATTTATATTTATGTTAAAGGAGCTAACAACATCAAAATGAGCATAGATTTCATTTTCTTAATATTTATATTTATGTTAAAGGAGCTAACATAAAGTTTATTTGATGATGTATATGTAGTCTATAACTCCATAAAATTCTTTATTTTCATAAGAAACATTGATCAAACTTAATTATTATTTTTTTCAATGGGTTATACGAGATTGAAAATGACCTTGTCCCGCAGTACATCATCACCATATAGTGGTATTATAACAAAGTATTACATATCACTACATAGTGATATTATAACAAAGCTTAGATATTATTTATGTATCTTTTTGGCAAGATTTGAACCTAAGTTTTCATTTTTTCTTGAAAAGGGCCTCGCTTTAATTACATCATCACCACATACTGGTATTATTACAAAGCTTAGATATTATCTATATATCGTTTGACAAGATTCGAACCTGAGTTTTCTCTTTAAAATATTGATAAATCTAACCGATTAAACTAATATTAACTAAATATTATTGATTCTATGAATTTTATATATATACATCATAAGGACTATAATCCTATTGCTATTAATAGGATGTTATATATCCATCATCACACATGCTATAAATAGTGAGGTTTTATTAAAACTATAACAGACCAACCATGTATAACAATAACAGTAAACGTTCTCCTGAATGAATAAAGTGTTAGAATATATTTTATATTCTTTTATTTATTACATTATTAGGAATATGTTAGATATTGTTACAACCATCGTAACTATTAGGCTATTTTAGAGCCTTGTTAGTTTCGTAGGTTACAGCCTATTCTAAGGCTGTATTGTAGCTATTTATTTACATTCTATGATTAATGAAAATGTTGTTCTCTGACATGGTATCAGAGCCAATTGCTCTCTCGGCTCATCCGTAGCCTGAGAAACGACTGAGATCCAATCAACTCGCCATCGTGGAAGTTTTGGGCTCACATATTTGCTGTAGTAACAGGCATAAGTGATTTTCCTACTTGCCTGCACCTGTTGCAGTATTGTTCAGTAGGAGACAAGCATTCATAGCTCGACGGCTAGCCGATGCCCACTTAGCGCAGCGCTACAAGCCGTCGAGAGAGACTGTGTAAACAGCCACATTGTAGACGCCTGAACAGAGGTCGCCATTGTTGCAGATGTATTAAAGCTAACTGCACACAGACGTAATAAATCTAGTTGCATGCAGACGTGCTAAAACTGATCGTGGAGAATTTGTCGACGAAGGCAAGTTGCAGACAAATTGGTGCAGCTATATTTTTTTTTCTTTTTGCCGCAGACGTCATCGCTCCACACAAATCCACTTCAAACAAAAACAAAAAGAGTGTAGAGATTTGTTTTATTGTAGATCCAGATTTTACTCGGTTGACGAATACTGGGTGGAAATATAGCCATTTTCTGATGCAGCTTACGATCTTTATGAGCATAAGGGAGACGATTGTGTTGCAGATCGATTCCATTTTCCAATGGGTTGCATTTCGAAGGTGATCGACGCAGATTTTGGTAGATCGCAGAGAACACACAGCCATTTGTTGTTTTGCAGAGCAGCAGACCTCCATCAGAATCGAGAGGGACAGTTGCAGGCGTGCACGTGATGAATCGCATAGCCACAACGTAGCATTTTGGTGAATTTGTTTTGCATAGCAGATTGCCAATATTTCTACGAACCAGCATAACAGCAAGCTATTCCTGTTTCATCAAACACAATTGTGCAGGAAAGCAGCCCTTTCTTGTCACGTTGGACATCTGCAAGTTGGGTTTTACAAACGCGTATCCTGCAAACGTGTAGTTTGTAAACAGCAATAGAGCTGCGTGCCTACAGATCCAGCGCCGCCATTATGTCCAACTCGTCGGAGGTAGCCGCTCGGAGGTAGCTGAATTTCCCGCCGGCAGGAGGGGAAGACGATAAAAGGGAGAACGGCTCCCTTCGCTCCCAGCCGAAGCGGGAGCTTGGCTGGTCGGAGCTGCTCCGCTAAGGCGCTTGGGCGCGATAGTCGGGAGATCGATTCCCGACGGGGCAGAAACTTGCCCTTTTGCAAGGCGCCCAAGGTAAAAAAAAAAAAATTCTTTTTGCATTTTTTTTTAATTTTTTTTAGTTTTTTTAATTAATAAATTAATTAATTTGGTATAAAAATCATTTTTTTTAACAAATTAGATGATTTTTCTATCAATTTTTTTATTAATTAAATTATACTGAAATTAATTAAATTTATGCATTAAAAAAAAAAAATAGTGCATTTGTTTTCTCTAAGAGAGAAAACCTGCCCATTGGAACAAGGCTATCAATAAGGCATGAAACTCATCAAACCTCCAAACCTGTTTTTATAGGCTTCATAAATAGCAACTTGTTTGTTTGAAGTACTTCACACAGGGGGGATTTTTTTTGGTGATATTTTGTGCTAATTTGCCTAGGAGGCAAGCTTTGTAAGAGGGGATAAATTTTGCAAACCCAAGGGGGGAAAAGCCTTCTGGAGCGCCCATTTTGCACTTCCAAAAAATTTTGGACTCCCCGTCTCGTGATGGGGGAGGCACGCCAGGGGCGCTGCCCCTTGGAACCCCGTATAGGGGAGATATAATTTTTGCAAAAACAACGGGGGAAGACTTATAAGGGTGCACTTTCGGCAGTGACCGACACCTTAGTCAAATTATTTTTGCAAAATTTTATTGTAAAAGGTGCATTTTCGGTAGTGACCGACACCTTAGTCAAATTATTTTTGTAAAAGGTGCATTTTCGGCAGAGATCGACACCTTAAAAATGGGCAGATCAAAGAAAAAGATAGCCCTAAAAATTGATGTTGCTAAATCAGTTAAAGCCCATACTTTCCACCAGAGATGGATGGGTTGGACTTTTATGAGGAGGGCACATTCCTCACACTAAACAATGGTTTAGTAGCTCTCCTCGATGATTCTGAGTCTTGCATAGACCTTCAGAAAAATGGTGCTCAAGTTCCTATTGGCGTTCTAAGGGGCATATACCTGGTCTTTGTTGCACTTGACCGTGCCCAACGTAAATTGGAAATAAATGAGGAAAATGAGGTCCTAAAGGCGAACGCTTGTTGTGATACAAGTGACCTTCAGCCCATTGTGGCACATGCTTGTTGTGATACAAGCGACCTCATACCTTCTATGGTAGATATCAGTTGTAGCACAGGTGATCTCATTTCAGTAGCAGATGTTGCTTGTGACACTAGTGACTTAAAAACTGAACCTCCTCAAAAAGAGCTCCATAATCTCATCAATAATGACAAATGCAAAATTGTTAAAAGCATTGATGAAGATGATGAAATTGGGTGTTTTGAAAAACACACCAAAGGATTTGGTTCCAAAATAATGAAGAAAATGGGATTCAATGGTGAGAGATTAGGTAAACAAGAACAAGGCATTAAAACTCCTATAATGCCAAATGTCAGGGCAAAGAATGAAGGCCTTGGCTATATTGGACAAGCAAGTACCAGTAATTCCATGTTTGTAAAACCTAAATCTCCTACATCTCCTAAAAAGCATTGTTGCAGTCATTGTGGAAAGATAGGACATGTTGTAGCTAAGTGTTGGAGATTACATCCTTGTGATTCATGTGGATGTACGAATCATTCTTCTTCAAAATGTTGGTACAAAGTGAAAATGGCCAACAAGGTTCATATAGATTGTGGATGGACAGATTTCACACAATGGACCATGATGAAAGAAATGTTGTATGGCTTCTACCGAAAAGGTAAAACCTATGGTAGACCCCAAGGTAAATCCAGTGACAGACCTAGTGGCAGTCCCAGAGATAATGACCCAGAGACAAACCTAAAGACAGACCCAGTGACACAGTTCCAGAGGCAGATCTACAGGCAGATCCAGAGGCAATGATCCAGAGGCAGTTTCACAGTCAAATCCCGAGATAGACCCAGTGGTACAGATTCCAAAGGTATGCTTAGAGCCAGAGCCAGAGCCAGAGCCGAGCCATGAGCCAGAGCCAAAGCCGAAGACAAAGCACGAGCCACCATTCTTTCATTTCTCGTATTCTTTTTCACTGTATTGGGGCAGTTATATACTTTACCCAAATATTGTTGTATGGGGGGATTTTAGCATAGTTAGTAGTTATTCTATTATCCAAATAATGTACTAAGGGGGGATGTTAGAATATATTTTATATTCTTTTATTTATTACATTATTAGGAATATGTTAGATATTGTTACAACCATCGTAACTATTAGGCTATTTTAGAGCCTTGTTAGTTCCGTAGGTTACAGCCTATTCTAAGGCTGTATTGTAGCTATTTATTTACATTCTATGATTAATGAAAATGTTGTTCTCTGACATAGAGACCCCATTTCCAAGCAAAGTTCTTTTATTAAAAAAAGTTTAAAGCAAATACATAAACAAACTTTATTTTCACTTTATTCATAAAATATGGAATCTTTCATAGTTTAACATTTGTATTAAAAAAGTGCACAAGGTGGCCTCTCACAAAATTTATTGACTTTCAAAAGGTACGGACATGAATCATCCTAAGATTGAATGAAAAGTGTCAATCTAATCATTTCTTAACAACGTTACGGAATATATTGTATTTTTCTTCCAACTTCCACCCCCATCCATAGGCTATGAAATCATTAAAAATTGTCAATGGTTTTTCTTTCAACTTCCAACCCCATCCATAGGCTATGAAATCATTAAAAAGTGTCAATGGTTTTTTCTTTCAACTTCCAACCCCCTCCAACCCCATCCATAGGCTGTGAAAGCATTAAAAATGTCAATGGTTGGAATGGTCTACACTCTCTTCTTCATGCAACACTATTTGAATGGTTGGACTGGTCTACACTCTCTTCATGTAACACTATTATATTCTTTAACAAAATTAAAAAATATATTGGCTTTTTCCTTCTACTTCCAACCTCATCCATAGGCTGAGAAAGCATTAAAAAATGGCAATGGTTGGAATGGTCTACACTACTCTCCATGTAACACTGGACATGATATTGCTTTACATTCATTTATTTTTTAAACATACTTCCCACTGAACATACCAAAAAAAAAATATAAAATAAATATGATGTTGTGGGGTCATGGCTTTGGTTTCCTTGTCTCTTTTCATTTGTCCTCTGAATCCATGATGAATCAGAAAATTCTTTAAGCTTTATTTGCTGCTCTTATTTCAACACTGTTAACTCCATGGTGGGACATTCTGTAAACTTTATTTAAGGTTGTTTCACCTTTTTAACTCCACTATGGGACAATTTATTGTTATTGGGTTTTCAAATGTAACTTTACTTTTACTTTTATCTTATATTATAATTATATGTGAGTGTAACATTAATTTAGCTATATGTATATATTATTTAATATTTTTTAATTATTTAAATTAATGATGTTAAATATATTTAATATATAAAATTTTTATTTTGATTTTTATTATTATAAATATGATTTTACCATGTGTTTGCGGATAGTATAACGATTTGGGTTTTGGCTTTTTTTCGAAGGTTCAAAGTTCAAAACTTGGCATGTGTGTGGTTTGGGCTTTGACTTTGCTCTCCGAGGCCCAAAGTTCAAAGTATGGCTTGTGTGGTTGTGTGTTTTCATGCCATGGTGTATGTTGCTATGAGTTAAATTCTCTATTTATAAGCTCAACACTTCCTTTTATAAAATGTCATAATGAGATAAAAATACTCGAGGTTTTTCACCTTAACCAAATAAAAAAAATATGATTCCACCATCCATAAACATTTTTTCACACTAACTAAATCTATGAAAAATTCTTAGGCTAATTAAATCTAAAAAAAATATGATTCCCCATCCATACAAGTACAAAGTGACTCCATATGTTGTAAGAAGTACAAAGTGACTCCATATGTTGTAGCCCATGGTAGTACACGGCATTATTGTTTGATAATTTAACTTTTCATTTTGTAAGATAATTTTTTGGTGATTTGTGATGGTTCCAATTTTTCAGTGGTGCCCGTAGATTCTCTCTTCACATGGCATGAAAGCCGGTAGACAAGCCTCCGGACAACACTTTGTAATAAGGAATTTCAACAATGGACTTCTCAATAATTCATACAATGATTCTATGAATGGAGCTTATGCCACTAGATCTATAATACAGATATAGCATATTTAAAGTATATGTAAATAATATTGATTATATAAAATTGAAAGATACATTATAATGGTTTTTGTCATTATAATGGTTTTTTTTTTTTGTTGAAAACATCCCAAAAGGGATGCCACTTTCGGGTAAGATCCAAGGAGGCAGGGGTATCCATTCCGCCAAAAACGCCCAGGACTCGGACCTGGCCTACCACCTTTGACATACTCAAGGAGCAAACAAACACACAAAACCAATTTAAAAATAAGTAAATAACAACAAAAATAATAAAATAAAATAAAAAACATGCTCCTTGAGTGTGTCAAAAACAAAAGCACAACCAAACACACACAATAAGATAAAAGAAACCACAACACAAACCACATAGAAAAACATAAGAACCACATAACAAAACACAAACAAGACAAAAACAACAGAACACTACAAAGACATAACCCAAAAAAACATGAAAAATAAACACAACCAAAACCTAAAAAATAAAAAAAATAAAATAAAAACAACCAACAACAGACAATAAACAAAAATAAAATACATAGAAAACACTCACACATAAAAACATGAAATAACACAAACAAAGAGAAACCCAAGAACAAGAACGAAAAAAACACAAGAACAATAACAAAAAAACATAAAAAAAAACAAAACAACAAAAACACAAGAACAACAAAAAACAACACAAAGAACACAAAAACAAAAAGCAAAACAAAAGAACCCACCCACCTTAAAAAACTAAACAAAAAAAAAAACAAAACAAAAAAAATGAACAAAACAATGACCTATCTAGACCAGAAGACTAGTAAGGCAAGAATCAACAGAGGA
This sequence comes from Wollemia nobilis, assembly GCA_028583015.1. Lineage (NCBI taxonomy): Eukaryota > Viridiplantae > Streptophyta > Pinopsida > Araucariales > Araucariaceae > Wollemia > Wollemia nobilis. Next base: position 3,597,748 of record JAQPPZ010016858.1, on the reverse strand, counting down.
AACAAAATAAAGAATAGAATGAGCTAGGGAACTAAAAAAAACCGAATGAACCAAAGAGAAACAAAAAAAAAAAACAAGAAGAAACTAGGTACCTTCATAACTGGAGCCATCCAAAGAAATGATAGAAAGAAGAGCTTCCCTAATTTGAGAAGCCCACCATATAGGAGGGTGGCCATAACAAGTAAGATCACCTTTGTCCAAAGCCCAATTAGCTAAAGCATCAACACTCTTGTTTTGATCTCTAACCACATGATTGTAATCAACTTTCAAAAATCCCATCCGGATTAACTGAATCTTCTCAATAATTCTTTTTATTCTCCAATCCACCTTATGATTCTTAGAAGGAGTCTTCAAGAGATTAATCATAAGTTGAGAGTCAAACTCAACTAACACCTTTTCCCATCCAACATTAGTAGCCTCCTAAAGGCCTCTAAGGATACCATACCCCTCAACAAGGTTATTGGAAAGAATACCCAAATTCTCAAGCAAAAGTAAAAACCAGGGAGCCATCTGAAAGTCTACCAATTCCTCCCACACTGGCTTTTCCAAGGTTCCCTCTAGAGGCTCCATCAATATTGACTTTTCCAAAATTCTTAGGAGGAGGTTGCCAATTTCTAGTCCTATCCATCTTACTAATACTCACATTCCCTTTAAGTTGGTTGTCCTTAGAAGGTTTAATCTTCAATATTTGCATCACTTGATCCCATATTTTGGTGGGAGTTTTGGGGGTGATTAAGGAGTTGATGGACTGATTCAACTAAGTTGGCTATGGTCTTTTGCCAAATATAGTGAATATCCTTCCTATCTTGATTAAAAATTTGGTTGTTCCTTTCATTCCAAATATTCCAAAGAAGAATGGTAGAACCCATCCAAACTAATCGCCTAATAAAATGATCAACACCCTCTTGATTAGGCCAATCCCTCCAAAGTTGTTCAAAAGTAAAAAAATTGGACCACTGTAAGCCAAGTAAAGTGGCCATTCTCCTCCATAGCTCAGAGGCCAAAGTACACTCAATAAAAAGATGGTTGATATTTTCTACATTCTCTTCACACATTTCACATCTAAAAGGGCCATGAAAACCACGCTTCATAAGTTGCTCACCAGTAATCACCCTACGATGCAATAAAAGCCAATTAAAGAACCTCACCTTAGGCCAGAGCTTTTGAGCCCACAATCGAGAAAATATGTCAGAAGAATGGTTGGGATTATTATGGCATAAGGTCAAATAACCTTGAGCAACTGAATACTCACCCTTAGTAGTGTTGTTCCATCCAAAACAATCTTTTTCATGGGACCAAGAGAGGGATCTCATATGAAGGATGCCTTGGATATCTTGTCTTTGCCTTCTCGGGATTTGAATAGGCCAGTCTTCAATAGGGATCCAATATCTACCAACCTTTGAATTACCAGTATGGTACCGACAGTAATTAGCCACCTTTATCCAATTAGCTCGGTGAAGCTCTTCCATCCAAGGCCTCCAATCGGGAAACTGAGTTATCAAAGGCTTGTGACCATCCCAAGAATCTATCCAAAAATTTACATGTTGACCATTATGAATGATCCAAAATAATTTTTTCTTTATCAAATCCTCACCAGTCTTAAGAACTGCTAAAATGGGAGAACCTTTGGTAGGAAGTTGATAGCGAACAAGGTCTTCAGGACTTTTGTTCTCAGCATATTTAGCACGAAGATTATTGGCCCAAAGAGAATTGGGGTTATGCAACATCCTCCAATATAATTTAGCAGCTAAAGCTTTGTTGTTATTAATTGAAGACCGGAATCCTAACCCCCCTTCACTCTTAGGAAGACATAAAGTATCCCATTTCACCAAGGCCCATTTTCTTTTCTCCTTAGTACCACTCCAAAGGAAACGATGACTGATTTGATCCAATTCTCGAAGAACGGCCTTTGGGATATTCAAAACGGAAGAAACATAAATAGGAATAGCTTGAAGGACTGATTTTACCAAGGTGATTCTACCCCCAGAAGAAAGCCACTTGTTGGTCCACTTTCCAATTTTCTTCTTGACTTTGTCCAACAACCAATTCCAATCTTTATTTTTCTGCCTTTGAATATTTATGGGAATACCTAAATAAGTGATTGGAAGAGAGGTCTTCCTATATCTTAATTTATCCAAGACCATGGATTCCTGTCTTGCAGAGTAGTGAAAGAAAATAACTTTAGATTTGTCTTCATTGATCAATTGCCCAATAGCCTTAGAAAAACAACTAATGATTTGCTTAATATTAGAAGCTTCCTTAACTGTAGCTTTACCTAAAAGAGTAGAGTCATCCACAAATTGAATATGAGAGATAGGTCTAGCTCCATGAGCAATGGTAACTCCCTCAAGGGTTTTGTTTTCCCTCTTTTTGGTTATAGTCCTACCCAAGCATTCAACAAGAATGATGAATAAATAAGGGGATAGCGGGTCACCTTGCCTAATACCTATGGAAGCTAGGAAAGACTGAGAAGGCTTGCCATTGATAAGAACTAAGTAGGAAACTGAAGAGATACATCCCATAATCCAATCCATCCAATCCTTAGAGAAACCAAATTGCCTCAAAACTTTGATAAGGAAGTGCCAATCCACTCTGTCATAAGCTTTGGATAAGTCTAACCGAATGAACATGGAAGGAGAATTTTGCATATCCATGGAATGGATGGCTTCCTGAGCAAGAACTATCTCATCTACTATTTGATGTCCTTCCACATAACCCCCTTGCTCTGGGGAAATAATCTTATGCAAAAGAGGCTTCAACCTTTCTCGCCATGATTTTAGTAATGATTTTGAGAAGAACATTACATAAAGCAATAGGTCTAAAAGTTGAGATATGATCAACCTCTTGAGCTTTGGGAACAATAGTAATATAATTTTTATTGATAACCTTCAAAATTTCTTTGGCTTTCCTGGCTTCTTCCACCACCTCTAATAAATCAACATGAAGGATATCCCAGAACTCTTGGTAGAACTCAATAGGAAAACCATCAGGACTTAGGGTTTTCCCTTTTTGCATTTAAAAACTACTTGTTGAATCTCATTGATAGTAATGGACCAGTTAAAATAAAGTTCTCCTCGAAGTGATAAGATAAGGGATTGCTTGAAGAACATTATCTTGAGAGTCGAGTCGAGGAGTCGCAACAAAAATATTGGAAAAGCAATCAACAACAATAGAGTTCATGCCAAGGATTGCCCAAACTACCGAACTCATTTCGGCCATATCTCACTCATCCGAACTCGGATTGAGCTAAAATTTTGAGGGTAGATGCTTGAAAAACCCTAGAACATCTCCACCAATTTTCATATCATTTGGAGCAACACAGATCCTAGCGCATCCCTATGTGTGAACGATATATTTGGCAAGCGGCTATGCGAGGGTTTCATCTAGGTTGAGTGCAAGCAGCTCCAGAGGTTGGTTTTTAGGGCCTTCGGGCCCTAGCGGCCAATATTTTTGTGGTTTATGCTCAATATTTTAGCAAGAAATGTTGCCGGGGATACAAGATGGGTTAGAAATTTGTCTTTCAAAAGATCATACTGTGAACTTGAGTGACAACAGCTTCCAATTTGTCTGCACAAAAGAAAAGTGAAAACCATACCTTTCCACGGCGTCTAGGGCAAGGATTAAAGAGACCACGAAATAAGTTTCAAGCAGTTGATCAAAAAATGGCTCATATCTCAAGTGAATCTGGTGCTAAGGTGCACCCACAAAATAATTCTACTATGAAAACCCCTGTCAAGGGTAAGAATTTTGAAGACTCAGTCCCAAAAATGAATTTTAGGGATGCCCTTCGTGGTGGACAACCTCAGCCCAATGCTAATATCAATATTAGGGCTTCTCATAAACCTCTAAGAATGCCTAAGATTGATCCCAGGAAAACAGAGTCAGGATGTCTTAAAGCAGCTGATGGAACTCCTATTGTTAAGCTTGATATGGGTAACATTCAGTTCGGCATTGAAGATTTGGAAAAAAGAGGACTAATTTGTCGGTTCATGGGTTTTCGTCCGAGTCTATCTTCTTTCAAAGTTTGGGCTGCAAAAAGTTGGAAAACTAAAGGTGAGTTACAAATCTCTATTTATCCAAATGGTTATTTTCTTGTTTTATTTGCTAATAATGAAGATAGAGAGAAAACTTTTCAAGGGGGTCCTTGGTTTTTTGGAAGGGCAGGGCTTTTCATGAAGCCCTGGCATACTAAATTTAAAGCCGAAGAAGAGATGCCTTCTATAGCTCCCGTGTGGGTTAGACTCTTTGGCCTCCCTATTGAATTTTGGAATCCTACTATTTTTTCTTCAATTGGAAACTCTTTAGGAACTTTTATGATGCTCTACTGATTGTACTCAAAATTTTGAACATATTATTTATGCTCGAATTTGTGTTTTAATGGATTTTGACAAACCCCTACCTAAAAAGATCACATTACAATTTGGGGAAGACACTTGGGAGCAAGTAGTGGACTATGAGAACATTCCTTTTCGTTGTAGAATTTGCCATGAATATGGTCATTTGGCCGGTGCTTGCCCAAATAAAATTCCTGATCAAAAGAAAGAAGATATAAACTCAACAGGTTTCCAAATACCTAAGAAGAAGAACACTAAAAAAAAAAAAAAAAAACAAAGTTATTTTTTAAATTTTAAAGATGTAGTGAGGAAGAGGAAATAATGGAAACTGAAATCTTAGAAACACAATTTAAATATGAAGGAAAGAACTCAGAGACAAACCAACAAATCAAAGGTTTTCAACAAAAAAAAAAAGGAGAAAATTTACACAAGAAAAACAATATTTCAAATGTCAAAACTTCAAATAATGCAGGTCCCAATATAGACTCCATTGAACCATCTAGTAAAATTTTTGTTGTGTATGAGCATTCTTCAAGGTTAGAAGCCATCTCAGATTCAATTGGAATAAGTCAAGAAACAGGAAAAAAAATTGAAGATGGATTCTAATCAAAAAGTAGGTCGCAAGACCAATCAATATCATATGGTAAAAGAAGGTGAAAAGCTTGTAGAGGAAGGTAATATTAATGCCCTTCCCAACATTTTTAGCCCTGGTATTAATGAAGATCATCACTTGGAATATTAGAGGACTCAAAGGGAGTCTTTCAAAACAAAATGAAATTAGAAGAATGATTCAGATAAATCATCCACATCTTGTTTTCCTTCAAGAAACAAAAATGTCAATGGAGGATATGGACTTAATTGCCAATAAAATTTGGCCAGCTGGAAAAGTGGTTTCCCTCAGTTCCCAAGGGACTTCGGGTGGCATTGCTTGTCTTTGGGACCCAAAAGAGGTAGTTATTCACCATATGGTTGGCAGTTGGGGTTTGTTGGCTATAGCTATTCAAAGTAGACATTCCAACCAGATTATGCTCTGCATTAATTGTTTATGCCCCGACTTATTTGGAGGAAAAAAGAAGACAGTGGAAGGATATTACTCATATTATCTCTCATTTTCCTAAAGCTTGGATCTTGATCGGAGGAGATTTCAATACCATCCTCTCTCTAGATGAGAAAAGGGGGGGAAATAGAAATTTGGACAAAAGTACTGACCTCATGAGCGAATATATTGCAAACCTCCATCTTGTGGATATCCAACCAGATAATGGCCTTATGACTTGGTCTAACAGAAGGCAAGGCTTAGCTTGTATAATGGAGAGATTGGATAGGTTTTTGCTCTCTAAAAATTTCTTAATCCATGGTCACATTCCTAAAGTGAAGACTCTTAATAATGTTGGTTCGGATCATTGGCCAATCATGGTGGAAATGTGGAAAACCAATGTGAGTTTCTCTCCTTTTCGTTTTCAATTAATGTGGCTTAGAGACATTTCCTTCAGACCTCGTGTGCAACAATGGTGGAAGGAAGGTAAACCTAGGCATGGGACTAAGATGTTCTGTTTTGCCAAAAGACTGCAATACATTAAATCCAAAATCAAGACTTGGAACTGGAAAGAGTTTGGGGATGTTCATAAAAAAAAACATGAAGTTATTGCTCATCTTGAAAATTTGAATAAGAAAATCCGTTTAGATGGCCTCACAGAGAAGAGAAGTGCAGATGAAATTAAACTCACAACTCAGCTAGAGGAATGGGAAAAAAGAGAAGAAATCTTATGGAAGCAAAAATCTAGAATTCAATGGCTCAAAGAAGGAGATCGAAACACAAATTTCTTCCACAAATCTCTTCTAGCTCGAAGATCTCACAACTTTATTTCTTCCTTAAAATCAGATTCTGGAGATGTTGTTTATACTTGGGATGGCATGAACTCTATTGTTGTTGATTACTTTTCCAATATTTTTGCTCGCTACTCCTCTTGACTCGACTTCTCAACAAAATGTTCTTCAAGCAATCCCTTCTCTTATCACTTCTGAGGAGAACTCTATTTTGACTGCTCCTGTTACTATCAATGAGCTTCAACAAGTAGTTTTTAAAATGCAAAAAGGGAAAACCCCAAGTCCCGATGGTTTTCCTATTGAGTTCTACCAAGAGTTCTGGGATATCCTTCATGTTGATTTATTAGAGGTGGTGGAAGAAGCCAGGAAATCCAAAGAAATTTTGAAGGTTATCAATAAAACTTATATTACTCTTGTTCCAAAAGCTCAAGAGGTTGATCATATCTCAGCTTTTAGACCTATTGCTTTATGTAATGTTCTTCTCAAAATTATTACTAAAATCATGGCAGAAAGGTTGAAGCCTCTTTTACATAAGATTATTTCCCCAGAGCAAGGGGGATATGTGGAAGGACGTCAAATAGTAGATGAGATAGTTCTTGCTCAGGAAGCCATCCATTCCATGGATATGCAAAATTCTCCTTCTATGTTCATCCGGTTAGACTTATCCAAAGCTTATGACAGAGTGGATTGGCACTTCCTTATCAAAGTTTTGAGGCAATTTGGTTTCTCTAAGGATTGGATGGATTGGATTATGGGATGTATCTCTTCGGTTTCCTACTTAGTTCTTATCAATGGCAGGCCTTCTCAGTCTTTCCTAGCTTCCAGAGGTATCAGGCAAGGTGACCCGCTATCCCCTTATTTATTCATCATTCTTGTTGAATGCTTGGGTAGGACTATAACCAAAAAGAGGGAAAACAAAACCCTTGAGGGAGTTACCATTGCTCATGGAGCTAGACCTATCTCTCATCTTCAATTTGTGGATGACTCTACCCTTTTAGGTAAAGCTACGGTTAAGGAAGCTTCTAATATTAAGCAAATCATTAGCTGTTTTTCTAAGGCTATCGGGCGCTTGATCAATGAAGACAAATCTAAAGTTATTTTCTTTCACTGCTCTGCTAGACAAGAATCCATGGTCTTGGATAAATTAAGATATAAGAAGACCTCTCTTCCAATCACTTATTTAGGTATTCCCATAAATATTCAAAGGCAAAAAAATAAATATTGGAATTGGTTGTTGGACAAAGTCAAGAAGAAAATTGGAAAGTGGACCAACAAGTGGCTTTCTTCTGGGGGTAGAATCACCTTGGTAAAATCAGTCCTTCAAGCTATTCCTATTTATGTTTCTTCCATTTTGAATATCCCAAAGGTCGTTCTTCGAGAATTGGATCAAATCAGTCATCGTTTCCTTTGGAGTGGTACTAAGGAGAAAAGAAAATGGGCCTTGGTGAAATGGGATACTTTATGTCTTCCTAAGAGTGAAGGGGGGTTAGGATTCCGGTCTTCAATTAATAACAACAAAGCTTTAGCTGCTAAATTATATTGGAGGATGTTGCATAACCCCAATGCTCTTTGGGCCAATAATCTCCGTGCTAAATATGCTCGAGAACAAAAGTCCCGAAGACCTTGTTCGCTATCAACTTCCTACCAAAGGTTCTCCCATTTTAGCAGTTCTTAAGACTCGGTGAGGATTTGATAAAGAAAAAATTATTTTGGATCATTCATAATGGTCAACATGCAAATTTTTGGACAGATTCTTGGGATGGTCACAAGCCTTTGATAACTCGGCTTCCCGATTGGAGGCCTTGGATGGAGGAGCTTCACCGAGCTAATTGGATAAAGGTGGCTAATTACTATCGGTACCATACCGGTAATTCAAAGGTTGGTAGATATTGGATCCCTATTGAGGACTGGCCTATTCAAATCCCAGAAAGGCAAAGACAAGATATCCAAGGCATCCTTCATATGAGATCCCTCTCTTGGTCCCATGAAAAAGATTGTTTTGGATGGAACAACACTACTAAGGGTGAGTATTCAGTTGCTCAAGGTTATTTGACCTTATGCCATAATAATCCCAACCATTCTTCCGACATATTTTCTCAATTGTGGGCTCAAAAGCTCTGGCCTAAGGTGAGGTTCTTTAATTGGCTTTTATTGCATCGTAGGGTGCTTACCGGTGAGCAACTTATGAAGCGTGGTTTTCATGGCCCTTTTAGATGTGAAATGTGTGAAGAGAATGTAGAAAATATCAACCATATTTTTATTGAGTGTACTTTAGCCTTCGAGCTATGGAGGAGAATGGCAACTTTACTTGGCTTACAAGTGGTCCAATTTTTTCACTTTTGAACAGACTTTGGAGGGATTGGCCTAATCAAGAGGGTGTTGATCATTTTATTAGGCAGTTAGTTTGGATGGGTTCTACCATTCTTCTTTGGAATATTTGGAATGAAAGGAACAACCAAATTTTTAATCAAGATAGGAAGGATATTCACTATATTTGGCAAAAGACCATAGCCAACTTAGTTGAATCAGTCCATCATCTCCTTAATCACCCCCAAAACTCCCACCAAAGATGGGATCAAGTGATGCAAAGATTGAAGATTAAACCTTCTAAGGGCAACCAACTTAAAGGGAATGTGAGTATTAGTAAGATGGATAGGACTAGAAATTGGCAACCTCCTCCTAAGGATTTTGGAAAAGTCAATACCGATGGAGCCTCTAGAGGGAACCCCGGAAAAGCCAGTGTGGGAGGAATTGGTAGACTTTCAAATGGCTCCCTGGTTTTTACTTTTGCCGAGAATTTGGGTATTCTTTCCAATAACCTTGCTGAGGGGTATGGTATCCTTAGAGGCCTTCAGGAGGCTACTAAGGTTGGATGGGAAAAGGTGTTAGTTGAGTCCGACTCTCAACTTATGATTAATCTCTTGAAGACTCCTTCTAAGAATCATAAGGTGGATTGGAGAATAAAAAGAATTATTGAGAAGATTCAGTTAATCCAGATGGGATTTTTGAAAGTTGATTACAATCATGTGGTCAGAGATCAAAACAAGAGTCTCGATGCTTTAGCTAATTGGGCTTTGGACAAAGGTGATCTTACTTGTTATGGCCACCCTCCTATATGGTGGGCTTCTCAAATTAGGGAAGCTCTTCTTTCTATCATTTCTTTGGATGGCTCCAGTTCTGAAGGTACCTAGTTTCTTCTTGTTTTTTTTTTGTTTCTCTTTGGTTCATTCAGTTTTTTTTAGTTCCCTAGCTCATTCTATTCTTTATTTTGTTTCCTCCGTTGATTCTTGCATTAATAGTCTTCTGGTCTAGATAGGTCATTGTTTTGTTCATTTTTTTTTCTTTTGTCTTCTTTGTTTTTTTGTTTAGTTTTTTAAGGTGGGTGGGTTCTTTTGTTTTGTTTTGTTTTTGTGTTCTTTGTGTTGTTTTTTGTTGTTCTTGTGTTTTTGTTGTTTTGTTTTTTTTTTTTTTTTATGTTTATTGTTATTGTTCTTGTGTTTTTTTTGTTCTTGTTCTTGGGTTTCTCTTTGTTTGTGTTATTTCATTTTTTTATGTGTGAGTGTTTTCTATGTTTTTTGTTTTTGTTTATTGTCTGTTGTTGGTTGTTTTTATTTTTATTTTATTTTTTAGGTTTTGGTTGTGTTTATTTTTCATGTTTTTTTGGGTTATGTCTTTGTAGTGTTCTGTTGTTTTTGTCTTGTTTGTGTTTTGTTATGTGGTTCTTGTGTTTTTCTATGTGGTTTGTGTTGTGGTTTCTTTTATCTTATTGTGCGTGTTTGGTTGTGCTTTTGGTTTTGACACACTCAAGGAGTTTGTTTTTTATTTTATTTTATTATTTTTGTTGTTATTTACTTTTTTTTAATTTGGTTTTGTGTGTTTGTTTGCTCCTTGAGTATGTCAAAGGTGGTAGGCCAGGTCCGAGTCCTGGGCATTTTTGGCGGAATGGATACCCCTGCCTCCTTGGGTCTTACCCGAAAGTGGCATCCCTTTTGGGATGTTTTCCACAAATAAAAAAAAAAAAAATAGAGTTCATGCCATCCCAAGTATAAACAACATCTCCAGAATCTGATTTTAAGGAAGAAATAAAGTTGTGAGATCTTCGAGCTAGAAGAGATTTGTGGAAGAAATTTGGGTTTCGATCTCCTTTGAGCCATTGAATTCTAGATTTTTGCTTCCATAAGATTTCTTCTCTTTTTTCCCATTCCTCTAACTGAGTTGTGAGTTTAATTTCATCTGCACTTCTCTTCTCTATGAGGCCATCTAAACAGATTTTCTTATTCAAATTTTCAAGATGAGCAATAACTTCATGATTTTTTTTATGAACATCCCCAAACTCTTTCCAGTTCCTAGTCTTGATTTTGGATTTAATGTATTGCAATATTTTGGCAAAACATAACATCTTAGTCCCATGCCTAGGTTTACCTTCCTTCCACCATTGTTGCACATGAGGTCTGAAGGAAATGTCTCTAAGCCACATTAATTGAAAATGAAAAGGAGAGAAACTCACATTGGTTTTCCACATTTCCACCATGACTGGCCAATGATCCGAACCAACATTATTAAGAGTCTTCACTTTAGGAATGTGACCATGGATTAAGAAATTTTCAGAGAGCAAAAACCTATCTAATCTCTCCATTATACAAGCTAAGACTTGCCTTCTGTTAGACCAAGTCATAAGGCCATTATCTGGTTGGATATCCACAAGATGGAGGTTTGCAATATATTTGCTCATGAGGTCAGTGCTTTAGTCCAAATTTCTATTTCCCCCCCTTTTCTCATCCAGAGAGAGGATGGTATTGAAGTCTCCTTCGATCAAGATCCAAGCTTTAGGAAAATGAGAGATAATCTGAGTAATATCCTTCTAATGTCTTCTTTTTTCCTCCAAAGAAGTCGGAGCATAAACAATAATGCAGAGCATAATTTGGTTGGAATGTCTACTTTGAATAGCTATAGCCAACAAACCCCAACTTTCAACCATATGGTGAATAACTACCTCTTTTGGGTCCCAAAGACAAGCAATGCCACCCGAAGTCCCTTGGGAACTGAGGGAAACCACTTTTCCAGTTGGCCAAATTTTACTGGCAATTAAGTCCATATCCTCCATTGACATCTTTGTTTCTTGAAGGAAAACAAGATGTGGATGATTTATCCGAATCATTCTTCTAATTTCATTTTGTTTTGAAAGACTCCCTTTGAGTCCTCTAATATTCCAAGTGATGATCTTCACTAATACCAGGGCTAAAAAATTTGGGAAGGGCATTAATATTACCTTCCTCTACAAGCTTTTCACCTTCTTTTACCATATGATATTGATTGGTCTTGCGACCTTTTTTATTAGAATCCATCTTCAATTTTTTTTTCTCTGTTTCTTGACTTATTCCAATTGAATCTGAGATGGCTTCTAACCTTGAAGAACGCTCGTACACAACCAAAATTTTACTATATGGTTCAACGGAGTCTATATTGGGACCTGCATTATTTGAAGTTTTGGCATTTGAAATATTGTTTTTCTTGTGTAAATTTTCTCCTTTTTTTTTTGTTGAAAACCTTTGAATTGTTGGTTTGTCTCTGAGTTCTTCCCTTCATATTTAAATTGCGTTTCTAATATTTTAGTTTCCATTATTTCCTCTTCCTCACTTGGGACATCATTTGTGGAAAGGATTTCAAACATATTAGCAGATGACTTTGATTGATCCTTCATAACTGGATTTTTTTTAGTGTTCTTCTTCTTAGGTATTTGGAAACCTGCTTGAGTTTATTTCTTTCTTTTGATCGGGAATTTTATTTGGGCAAGCACTGGCCAAATGTCCATATTCATGGCAAATTCTACAACGAAAAGGAATGTTCTCATAGTCCACTACTTGCTCCCAAGTGTCTTCCCCAAATTGTAATGTGATATTTTTAGGTAGGGGTTTGTCAAAATCCATTAAAACACAAATCCGAGCATAAATAATATGTTCAAAATTTTGAGTACAATCAGCAGTCATCATAAAAGTTCCTAAAGAGTTTCCAATTGAAGAAAAAACAGTAGGATTCCAAAATTCAATAGGGAGGCCAAAGAGTTTAACCCACACGAGAGCTATAGAAGGCATCTCTTCTTTAGCTTTAAATTTAGTATGCCAGGGCTTCATGAAAAGCCCTGCCATTCCAAAAAAACAAGGACCCCCTTGAAAAGTTTTCTCTCTATCTTCATTATTAGCAAATAAAACAAGAAAATAACCATTTGGATAAATAGAGATTTGTAACTCACCTTTAGATTTCTAGCTTTTTGCAGCCCAAACTTTGAAAGTAGATAGACTCGGACGAAAACCCATGAACCGACAAATTAGTCCTCTTTTTTCCAAATCTTCAATGGCAGTCTGTATGTTACCCATATCAAGCTTAACAATTGGAGTTCCATCAATTGCTTTAAGACATCCTGACTCCATTTTCCTGGGATCAATCTTAGGCATTCTTAGAGGTTTATGGGAAGCCCTAATATTGATATTAGCATTGGGCTGAGGCTGTCCACCACGAAGGGCATCCCTAAAATTCATTTTTGGGACTGAGTCTTTGAAATTCTTACCCTTGACAAGGGTTTTCACAATAGAATTATTTTATGGGTGCACCTTAGCACCAGATTCACTTGAGATATGAGCCATTTTTTGATCAACTGCTTGAAACTTGTTTCGTGATCTCTTTAGTCCTTGCCCTAGACGCCATGGAAAGGTATGGTTTTCACTTTTCTTTTGTGCAGCAAATTGGAAGCCGTTGTCACTCAAGTTCATAGTATGATCTGTTGAAAGAAAAATTTCTAATCCATCTTGTATCCCCTGCAACATTTCCTGCTAAAATATTAAGCATAAACCATAAAAATATTGGCCGCTAGGGCCCGAAGGCCCTAAAAACCAACCTTTAGAGCTGCTTGCACTCAACCCAGATGAAACCCTCGCATAACCGCTTGCCAAATATATTGTTCACACATAGGGATGTGCTAGGATCTGTGTTGCTCCAAATGATATGAAAATTGATAGAGATGTTCTAGGGTTTTTCAGGCATATACCCTCAAAATTTTAGCTCAATCCGAGTCCGGATGAGTGAGATATGGCCGAAACGAGTTCGACAGTTTGAGCAGTCCTGCGAAAAACGTCTAATCAATTTCGACTCATCAATAAATTTGAAAATTTTTCAAAAAAATAAAAATAAATAAATAAATAAATAATCCTAATTTATAGTGGAAAACACCCCTTTCGAGGTGCCACTTTCAATAGGTTGGGCATAGGAGGAATGAAGCCTTGTCGGCCTCTACCAGCACATAGGACATTCCTAATTATACTATATATCTGCAGGATGGAGACAAGGGGAATGGAACCTGGGTCGACCTCTACCAGCACCTAGGGAATTTACCACTACACCACAACAAGCAGATACATTATAATGGTTTTTGTCAACATATTATAATGGTAAAAGTGTTTGGTTTTTTATATACAAATTTAAGTTCGATTTACAAGGAGAATGGTTTTCATATACGCCTAGTTGAATGCTTGACTATTATTATATGTTTTCATATAAATAGGTATATCATTTTTTAAAGGTTATGTAGAACTGAAATAGGTTTATGTTTATCTATAATATATGGTATTATAATAGTATGATAATTATGCATGTGTCATTTACCAAGATTTGAACATGGGTCTTCTCCTCAAGGTTTTTCCTTGTAATGACTCAAGCTCAATTCATGAGAAGGGTTGCCCTTGATATGCCCGAGTTGAATGCTTGACTATTATTATATGTTTATATATATATATATATATATATATATATATATATATATATATATATATATATATAATAACCCTTATAACCCTTATTCCACCTTGTTTAACTCGACGTAAAGTGGATCATGAACGATCACTCGGAATTGGTACCACTGTCGTTGAGCTGACATGCACTCAAAAGATTTAAATCAGATTATTACCTTTGCAAATAGCATGCCTCCAAGGTTTGAACCTAGGTCTCTTTTTGGTAAGAGTCAGAACTTACCAATCCACCTAACCAAAACTTACCAAAACACCTAGCTCCTTAGGTATCCTTATTACATGGTATTATAATAGTTTGACAATTATGGATGTCATTTACCAAGATTTGAACATGGATCTTCTCCTCAAAAATGAGAAATATAATCAACTAAACTAATGCCATATGATATATTATTATAATATTTAAGTAATTTATCTATATTTAGTAAAACTTCTTATAAACATCTACCATGGGGATATCTAAACTAGCTTAGATATAAAGGATATATATCTAAAAATGCCCAGAGTTATCAATCTCGAGGCGCCTATCTCATTTCTTGGGGGTGTGATCTCCAAGATAGGTGCCTCGGGATTGATAACTCTCGGCGTTTTTAGATATATATCCTTTATATCTAAGCTAGTTTATTAAACAGTTGCAACGGTTGGTTAGTCGGTTGTTTTAGTTTAAATATTTTAAATGTTTGCAACGGTTGGTTAGTCGGCTGTTTTAGTTTAAATATTTTAAATGTTTTTGTTAATGTCGCTTTTTTTAATAAAAAAAAATTGTTTACTGACGTGACATGTATGACCTCTTTGCCTCCCACCCCCTGTTTGCCATTGTAGGAAGCCTCTCGACGTAATTACTTTTACATATAGTATTTTATTGTACCTTAATATCTTAATAATTGTGTGTATATTATTTGATAAGATTTCAACATGAATCTCTATATTAAAAGTTAATGGTTTTTTTTTTTTTTTTTTTTTGAGTTTATACCATTTTATTAGTTTAATATTAAAATAAAATTTGAAATTGAAATAAATAATAAACTAAATATTTCTATGTATATTTATTTATTTATTTGATTGCATTATTGAAATTCCAAATTTTTAGTTTTAAAGTTGTTTCCTTAAGGTGTTTGAATTAAACCGGATACTATTGATTAACATCTTATCATTTTCATCTAGTGCTTTCTAATAGTTCACAATAGAAGCAGTAGTAAAATTAAAATAGTTTTTGCACAATTACAGTTTGCATATTTTGTAAAACTATATATGAAGACAATATCATTTAATAAAATAAAATCTTGATAAATAATAAAGGTTCCAAATATGATGATGATTTATATAGCACTTAAGAATTCGAATATTAAATATTTAAGTTGTTATTATTGTTAACTTTTACGTTTTATTTTGTTAAAAAACATAAATTCATTACAAGGGCTCATTGTTATAATTAAAGTCATGCTTTACTTTGAATCGACACGAGATAGAGAGAAAAACATACAACATTTAAGAAAAAGAATTTGAAGTTGCATGAATTTCATGTCTTTCATAGTAGCATGGCATGATTCAATCTTGGTTGAGTTCAATAAAGACAAGACAATAGGATAAGTTTCTTGTAGGGAAAAAAAATCGTTTCTATAGATTGTTGTTTACCTGTGAAGCTTTGCAATGCTTTATGACCTTATGAACATATATAGTGATATGCAATAACTCTTATAAAAAAAAATAAGTGTTCCTTCAAAAACAATACATAAAAGATCAAAAACTCTTAAGATATTGTATGTCAATGAATTTTAAAAAATATTTGTTGCAAATTTCTTAACTTTTAAGACAGTGATGGTTAGAGGTTAAATTTTCAAGGCAATGGCAATGAACCACTTTTAAATATTAAATACAGTGAAAACAACCAAGTAGGAGGCAACTTATACATGTGGTGGAAGTGAAATGATAGTGAAATCAATCTATTTTGTTTTTGTGCTTCTTTTTTATCCTCTTTAGAAAAGTAAAGCATAATATTAATTCTATAGAAACCTCTTAACATCTAAAAATGAATAACATCTAAAAATGAATGAAATGTGATTAAAGATTAACGTGAAATGATTTTTTTGATGATATTTATTGATTTTGATACAAAACTAATTTAATAGGTTGAATAAAGTTATTCCACATTAAATCACATTTTGTTTTTTTATACATAGCGGAGTTGGTTACATCCACACTATTTTTAGTAACTGCCAAGTACAGGGTTTAAACCACATGGGTTATTCCCAACAAGCCTATACCACCTTGTTATTGTTGATCCGACGTGAGGGGGATCAATGGTCGCTTGGGATTTGTATCGTCATCGTCGGTCTGACATGCACTCAAAGGATTCAGATCACACTACTACCTTTGCAAACAAACACGTATACTCCCAAGGTTTGAACCTAGGTCTCTTATTGGTAAGTGTATGGCCAAACAGACAACTACCAATCCACCTAGCCCTTGGGTACATTAAATCACATTTTAACAAATTACCCTTTACAACCGATTTTGGATTTAGTAAAATAAACCATAAGATCCTCTTTTGAGAAAATAAAATTACCGCAAAACTTTGTTAAAAAGCATTATATTAAATTAGAATTAGTGTCTAGGTTGTTATATTGTTAGCTAAGATTTTGAATTCTAATTGTTTTAGAATTAAAGGGATACCTTCTACTAAATTTTTATGGAAGACATGTCAAGTTTCAAATTTTCTATTGAGCTAAGATGGGTCTTCCTTGAGACAAGGTTTGAGATTTTTGGCTTCTTTCATTTGGTAGAATAGATTAATTTTGTTTGATGATAAACCCTTGGCCTTGGCACTGTAATTTAAGGGTAAGGTTCTTACCCAAAAAAAGTATATGCAAGTACGCAGATTTATGGGACTTCGTTTCTTCTAAATGGAAACCTGGAAAAGTTTTAAAGTGTCAATTTGGTCTAGATATTCATTATAGAGGGTTGATTGTATAATTTCAAATTGTAGTTGTTGTTGAACTTTAGACTAAGCTTTCAACCACATTAGCTTATAGTAAGTTAAAATATTGGAGATGGCCAAATGATAAAATGATTTGTTCTTCTTTGGTTAAGACCATTTACAAAGCTTTAATTTTACATTTTGTTATTTATATTAGACTCATTGTAAGATGGAGGGTTTTCTATTCTAAAAATCTTAGAGGTTGTATAGTTTTAGAATTTGGAAGACAAGTCCTTATATGACCAACAAGTTGTTAGCATAGAGAAGTCTACACTTGAAAATTCCTTCTAGAATGTTGTTGGCTATGTTTGGTCTTATTGATAATAAGTGTAGTTTGCAAAAGATCTAAAATCGTGAAGTATTTATTCTAGTCATGTTGGTTTGCTAGGGTTTTTTGGGATAGATTATAAAAGGATTATCCTATTGTCTTCAATCGAAGACTTAGGTGGAAAGAAACGTTAGTTTTCCTATAACTTTTGATAGACTAGCTGAAACATTTAGTCCTATGATCTTGGTCCATATTTAGTATGTTAGATGTTATAACTCATCAAGATTATCTTTTCAAGGTAGTTCAAATTCATGGGCTATTCTCTAATTGTAATTTCTAGTGGATACTTTGACTACATATTTGAAGGAGTGTGCACAAGTGAATGAAGAGGACCAAAAGAAATATCAACTATTAATGTCAACCATTGGATCTCAAATGAAACTGAACAACAATTTCCTCGGATACATCAAACAAAATATGGAAGATAGATTTGAGTATGACCATGTACATCAACTAGCAATGATTAAAGTTGTAAGTTCTACTATTAGATGTAATGTATTTGGATCTCCAAACGAAAGTGAACAATAATTTCCTTGGAGACATCAAACAAAATATAGAAGATAGATTTGACTATGACCATGTACATCAACTAGAAATGATTAAAGTTCTAAGTTATACTGTGTCTCCTAAAACTAAGTAAATAGATAGGCTATTAAATTTTGAGTTTTTGCTTTCTTTGTCTTCTAGCTTAGTTGGACCTTTTTTTTGATACATAGGGTAGTTGGTTAAATCCATACTAGTTTTAGTGACTGTCAAGGGTTCAAACCATAGGGGCTGCCCCCAACAAGCCTATACCACCTCATTATTTTATAACCTGGTATGAAGAGGACCACTAATCGCTCGAAATCCGTGTTATCATCGTCGGTTTGGCATGATAAGTTTTAAACTTTATTTTATTTCAACTAATATGGAAACATTTATAATTTAAAAAAAACTAAAATTGGCATCTTCATTAAACTTATATAACAAGCAAAGGCAAAAGTTATACCTAGAAAAACTAAATATAAATTTATAATAAAAGTTTGAACTTACTATATTCCAACTTTCAAACAATGTTTCCAAGGCTATCATTAACATTAGCTACAATATTAATTAATAGAGATGATACAATCCACAATATTTTTCTTATTAGTTAAGTCTTTAAGATCTGTGAGCATTTACCATATAATTACAAAAAAACCCAGCTATCTTGAGGGGTATACCCGGATAGGATAGGCCCCGTGGGATGAAAAGTCCTGATCCCCAGAGGATATGGGAAACAGTTTTCCTTAACATAAAGTTTTATCCGCATCAAATACCTTATTGGCAACTTCCCTCAATTCTCATAAGGAGGTCCGAGATTCATGCCTGACGGCTTGCGTGGATACACAAACCTCCCCCAGCCTGAGGGGTATACCCAGATGGAACAAGCCTTGTGAAATGGAAAGTCCAGGCCCCCAAGGGATACATGGAACGATTTTCTTAACATAAGGTTTTAAATTCCCTATTGATAAGCATAGCTCTCGAATTTAGGAGGGGTCATGGTTGGGAGAGCCTGCGTCGGATACACAAACCTCCCCCAACCTGAGGAGTATACCCGGATGGAACAGGCCTTGTGGAATGGAAAGTCCAGGCCCCCAAGGGATACATGGAACGATTTTCTCAACATAAGGTTTTAAATTCCCTATTGATAAGCATAACTCTCGACTTTAGGAGGGGTCATGGTTGGGAGAGCTTGCTCAACCCTATACGTTGGTCATAAGGATTCTTACACTAACCAAATAAATAAATAAATAAATAAATAAATAAATATATATATATATATATATATATATATATATATATATATATATATATATATATAATTTATTAGATTATAATATTATATATAATAATCTAAAAAATTAGATTTAACTAATATTTTTATTGAAAGATAAATTTGAATTCAATAAATTAATATTTGAATATATTTGTAGTTAGTGGAGTTGAATACTCTCACAAAAAGTTAACATTGAAACCTTAATAAAATTGGAGTTGTTCCCTAAATTCAAAAAAATAAATTGGGGTTCTATATATCTTTTAACATTAACCATGCACCTATATTGCTTAAACTACCTTTTAGTTTTTTATTCATTGCAATCTAAAATATATATTTTAGCTTGATATTAGTCCAAATAAACATTTTAACTTATTATTAAATCATATATTCATAAAATTTTAATGCAAGTTCATGTAATCACTTAATAAAAAAACATAAAAACATGCAGTGAAATAAAATTGCAATGCATTGTTAGAAAGGTTATTTTTTTATATATAAAAATTAAACTTAAAATTGTGTAGAACTAATTATCAACATTTCTTTATCAAATGACATTAGCTCAATTGGTTAGATTCCTTGATATTTCAAGGAAGAGACCCACATTACAATCTTGCCAAAAGATATATAAATAATATCCAAGATTAGCTTTGTTATAATACCACTCTATGGTGGATAATGTAATATGGATGGGACCAAACTTGAAACCACGAGATTTGAACCTTTAACATTATCACAAATACCCTTTCCTCTTACAGTTATATATTCATTCACATAGTTTCTAATATATTATATGAAGATTAGATTTTTTTTTACTTGTATTACATTGTGTACTTTTCATGGTAATTCAACAAATCTTTGGCAACTATACCCATTGTATGGTAAGATTTGGATTTTAATCTTCATCTTAAAAAAATTATATTTTTAATACCATTTAATAATTAATTCTATAGGTGGGACAAGGCAACTGGTTTGGGCTTTGGTTTTTCTTCAAAAGACCCAAGGTTCAAATCTCGCCTCTCACCTTTATCAGAGGTCATGGTTGGGATGAGGATGCCTAGCCCTGAGCATAGGGTTTCTCACACTAACCTCAATAAAAAAATAATTAATTTACATATATATTTTATATTGACTATGGGATGCCTAGTCCTCAGCATCCCTCCCTCATAGGGGTT
This sequence comes from Wollemia nobilis, assembly GCA_028583015.1. Taxonomy (NCBI): domain Eukaryota; kingdom Viridiplantae; phylum Streptophyta; class Pinopsida; order Araucariales; family Araucariaceae; genus Wollemia; species Wollemia nobilis. Next base: position 3,577,513 of record JAQPPZ010016858.1, on the reverse strand, counting down.
TCTCACACTAACCTCAATAAAAAAAGTAATTCACATATATATATATATATATATATATATATATTTTTTTTTTTTTTTAAACTGGTTATATACAATTGAAATAGTCCCATTATAATATTGAACTTCTTGAATGTTGAGGAGTTTAATGAGTTAAGTTTGTACCATTTCATAATTGATTCACTTAATTACATTTATAATATTTTTTAATAAATTATATAAAATTGAAATGAGTTTTACTAGTATTACATCATAATTATTTAAAAAGTATTTTTATCAATATTTAAATTTATTAATATAATTATTATTATTTTATTTGATCTTGTGATAAAAATAAATAAAAATAATATCATCGCAATAAATTCTTTATAAAAATAATTGAACAAATTTCTTATTATTTGTAATAAATATATTAATCATTCATAACCAGAAAAACATATTGTTTGCATGAGTATTAAAAAATAATTTCATTTAACATAAAATTAATTTAAAAATATATCTAAATTAACCATTATTAGTTTTATTAAAATTAAAAAAAAAACTTATTTTATAAATCCTTGTTCAAGGTAAATCAAATTTTAAAATTATTAAAATAAAAATATTAAAAATAATACCGCTCATATGAACTTTTACGATCTTTATAATTTTATCTAACATAAAACGTCAAAAACATCGAAAGCAATAACTGAATCTTTATCATGGTTGATCCATTAGTCAGTTTCTAGAATCTCGGTTATATAACCATCCAAAATTCAAATTGTGAAATTACTTGGAGGTTAAAGTCTATAATCATACCATCCAGAATCTAAAACCCCTTAAATTAATTAATTAATTAAAAATAAACAATATAATAAAATATGATTCCCAAGTTTAAAATATTTTTTAAAAACAGCCTTTGTTTACCTTAATCCATTTTGACCTTCTAAAATTCAATGAGCATGAATATATGTTCTAGAATTTCTTTAAAAGTCATGGAAATGGATTTAGGGGACTTGGCGGATGGATCTTGATAGGTTCTAGACATTGAAATAAGACCTTGAAACTTTTGTGTGTATGTTTTACATTAGAAAATGACTCTAGGGGCATATTCTAGGAATCTACTCTATGGGATCCATTAAGAAATATTGAAAACAAAAAGAATTATGGTGATCCAGATCAGTGTCTAAATTTGGTGGTTTATAGTGGATGGGATTGTATTTTTAACTAATTCTTGTAGGTGGTTTTTGTGTATATATTGCATGTGTGTTTGACGAATTCCTTGTGGGCTTTCTGTGTATTTATTGGCGGATTGATTTGTAGGTAGGAGTTGGATAACAGGGAACATTGAGTTTAGGAGTGATAGTATCAGCTTTGAGATTGTGAAGGAGATGGGATTGATCCCAAGAAAACATGAAGATGTCTCTGTGAAGGAGGAGGAAGAAGGGCTGGTTGTTCCACCACTGAATTTTTCAATGGTTGAGAAGGGTGTTTATAGGTCTGGATTCCCCAACCCAATCAACTTCCCCTTTCTGGAGACCCTGCAACTTCGGTCAATCATGTATGTACATTCAACTGTTCTTTTTATGATTTAGTGATTTGTACAGTTTATATATACATAGGTTGGAAGAGATGTGATGCTCCTTGTTGGATTTGTTTCTCTGTGTTGCTTTTCCTTTTCATTGGATTTGTTTCTCTGTGTTGCTTTTCCTTTTCTATGTTTCTTGTAGCTGAAAATTATTGGAATTTTTAGGTTTGTGTGATAAAAATTAAATCACTGACTGGTAAGGCCTCATATGGCTGATTGTCTAAAAATACCCAAGGAGAAGTTGTATCGATTTTGTTATTTTGGAAGTTTAATGTTTCAAGTAACAGTTAGAACCCAAATGAGTTCCAAGGCTGATCATTAAATACCCAAAATTAAGTTTTTCTTAAATCGGTAGTAATCAGATCCCAAATGGGTTGTCTGAAAGTTTGCATGGGTATTATTTTAGATATGTTTTCTTACAAAATAGAGCAATATTTTATGTGTTCTCTTGCAAAATAAAATTTCTGGTTTTTGAACATGATTGAGGGCAGGTGTGAAAAGCGGGACCATCCCCTGGAAATGGTATTAAGAAAATTGACTTTTAGAGCTGTTAATATTGAGGTGAAGCTTTTTTTTTCCACCCCTTTGGTTTGTGTGTTGGAATTCATACATTTTCAATAATAGGTTAAGGAAGTCAGTTGATTCTTTTTTTATTTTTTGAAGCGAAAAATCTCTTGTGGGGCCGCTTTGGTTTGAGAGACCACGAACAGGGGTTCTACACCATCAAAGTCACCCGGGAGTCGCACCCGGCCTTGCCCGTACCAACATTATCAATTGGATTTTGGGTACCCAATTCAGCTTTTTGGTAGGGTGGAGATTCGAACCTGGGACCTCCCTTGGAGGATTGCCCTCTCCTCTCCAACTCACCTACAACACCTGGGTAAAAACTAATTTATAGTGGAAAACATCCCTTTCGAGGTGCCACTTTCAACAGGTTGGGCATAGGAGGAATGGAGCCTTGTCGACCTCTACCAGCACATAGGACATTCCTAACTATACCATATATCTGCAGGATGGAGACAAGGGGAATGGAACCTGGGTCGGCCTCTACCAGCACCCAAGGCATTTACCACTGCACCACAACAAGCAGATTGTTGATTCTGACACTAGCAAATGTTTGTTCATTTTTTTTTGTCTTTTTTATGTTTTAGGTTTTTGGAATTTATCTTGAATGATTTTCAATCACTCTGTATGCTCTTTAACTTTCAGAGAATTGACTTTTGGGTTATCGATTTTGATGTTAAAGATCATTTATTCAATCTTTTGAATCATAATGAATGAAGGCTACTTGATTTTTGTTTCTTTTTCTGTTTGTTTTTTGGAATCCACCTTAATATGATGTGTTTTCCATTTGCATGCTTAGTTTTGTTTTATATTATATTTGAAATGTGGGTCTATGTGAAAACTAAGGAAGATCTTTTGATTTCAGCTTTTCAAGGATTGACATTTAGGACTGTTAGATTTGAACTAATCAATGAAGTTTAGTTGACTCTAATGTGTGCATTTTTTTTCTTTCCTTCCTTCTTTGTCTATGTTCTGCAACCCACTTTGGAATGATTCTCTGTCAATTTGCACACTGTTTCTGATTTTGATTATGTTTCATTATGGGCCCTCTATCAAAAGTCAGATAATTCTTTGGATTTATTGTTCAGAGACATGAATTTAAAGATATTAGTCATGAAGTTTGATTGATTTTAATATTTGCATCTATCTTTCTTTTCTTTCTTCTTTTGGGTTTTTAGAATCCATCTTGTAATGGTTCTTGACAATTTTACCTACGTGGTTTTTTTAATTCTTGTTACACTTCAACTGCAGAGAAAAAGAGAAGTGGCATATATTAGAGGCATAAGTTCTTATAGGGATGCCTTAAAATGAGTTTTGCAATGGCTTGGATGAGATTATTTTTTAATACCTCAGTGTTGGAGTTCTGTAGCAGTGGTGGTCTTTGTCATGAGTTGTAATTTATACTTTTTATATTTGATTAATAGTCTCTAAGCCATCCTTATTAGAGAAAAGGGCCTTTATTTCCCGAAGGCCTCAAATGATGGCCGAGATTCTTCTAATTGTTGTGTGAATTATGGGGTTTCGCAATCCCTATATATGACCAGTCCCAGGTTTTTCTTTTGCAGAGTGCCTTGTTTGAAAGATTTAACTCTGTATTTCAATGTTTTAATGCTAAGTTCATTTACATCCTTTTAGCAGAAGAGGGTCGTCTCTCTTAGTATTGCATGCAATTTTCATATAAATGTTTGAGATTTAGTGGGGCCATGTAATTTGTGGAAACATTTAAGCTGCTATATTTTACCCTTAAATTCATCTCAGTTTTCATGCAATGCTTTGAACTGAGCTCAAGTGGTATTGTTTGTTTGAATTTCATGTAACTGGTTTACTTATGTAGCACAGTCTACTTTTATAAGTATTCTATCATATTGCATGGTCATCTACATCTTTGGGTAAGAAATCACATGAAGCAAGGATTATTACTTCACTTTTTTTTTCTTATGCTCAATTCCTGCCCTTTGGATGCTTCATTATACCTTAAAATCCCTGATGGATCAGAATGAACTCTCAATGAATTTGTATGCTGTTTAACTTTGCCTATAGGTAATGACCTAATTTTTGTTATCACCAAACTCTTTCAGTTTGTTATCACCAAACTCTTTCAGAGCAATTGTCCAAGAATAATTTGTGCTCTTTAGTCTATGACACACTTCATGTTATTCATTTTTCTTTGGGATTATGTCATGTCTCTCTTTATGCTAACAAAATGTTGGGGAGAAGGGGCTGCTATATGAGAATATTTTGTGTGTATATTTCTATTTTTATTCTAGTTGCATTCTTTTATCCTGTTATGTGGATCTACATTCTTTATGTATTGAGCATTTCCATTCACGCAGTTTCAGCTTGTGCGTGAGTTATGGTCTATAGATAGTGTCTGTCACATATAGGAGATTGCTGACAAGTTCGTTAACTGAAAATTATGTTTTGAACTTTGTTTCTCCAGATATCTTTGTCCTGAGCCATATCCTGAAAGCAATACAGAATTTCTACATAAATCCGGAATTAAACTTTTTCAATTTGGCATAGAAGGAAACAAGGTAAGTTATATTCATTATTGACTACAATTTATGTTAATAAAATGCATTCCGATGATTCAAGGAATACTTATCATTATAGGAAAAGAATTCTGAACCTTCTTCATTATGTGTGTAAATCGTGAGATAATATTGATCTTATCTGCTGTCACAAATGTAGAAATAAACTAAAAAATTATACAATTAAGATAGATACCTTTTTAAGGAAAAGTGAACCATAACTAAGATCCTTACAGGTAGCATAAATCTGCATTAACTTAACTTTCCTTGCAGTGCTTTAGAATAAGAATGTAGATCTTTCTAGTTATGTTCACATTACACAAGGTCCTGTAAATTATTTGATCCTAAATGGTTTTGACATTTATACACAATGGTGACCATATATGTAACCTCTAGACACTTCACAAAGCTCTTTGTATTTGTTAATCATGATTTGTTGTCACTGCTTTATGCAATCCCCAGCAATCAACAAGGCTTTTATTTGGCTGATAACATCGACCCATTCAAGATGAAGTGAAAACATTAGCACCCTGAACATGATGTGAGGGATACTACCAGTGAAATAGGGAGACAAAGATGCAAAGAATGCAATGTTTATACCTCACATATTATATAATTATTTCCTTTTTAGACACAATACTCACTGAAATTCGTAACTAAAATGCATTTGATTGCCATTCAACCCACTCGTAGCCTCTCAAACTCTCTGTAGTTTGTCATTCTAAGTTGCCACATTGTGTTGATATTTGCCATTTTTTACATTGCATTTTCCATCCCTAGCTCTTGTCAACACAATTTACTGTTTTTTCAAGTTTTCATACATGTCTACCATGCATTCCTTCTGTGTTCTATTGAACTCAAAATCTTCCTACTTTGTTGCCAAGAGTGACCACTTGTTGCAAGGCAACTGAAAGTATGCAATTTAAGTGCTAACAAACAAGATGGCCTTCATACTATAAACCTGAAACCTGAAAGAGTTCAAAAGCAATGCACAGATGGACCAGCATTCTTAGTCTTGGCTAGCTTCACTCAGAACTCAAGAATCTTCTTGATGCTTTACGCTCTATAGTCATGTGTGAAAAATCTTCAGCTTAATTCCTGTATTATGTGTAAAAGTAGATTCGAGTTTATGACCACAACTTTTAACGGGCTACTTTTTGTGTTATAATGTGGTTATTCTTTATGGTATTCATGTTATGTCCCTCATATAGGAGTTTGTTGGGTAATGCTGTAAGAGTTCATCAATGTCCTAGTGTAGGCATTTGATGTATTTTTCTACAAATATCTATTAGTTGTAAGAGTCATCATCTTTTTTAAATAGAAATGTCACTATTTACTTTTTATGTGGCATAAATATTCCACATTCTATATCAAATTGCCCATGTTACTTCTTATAGAGATCCTTACACAGGATTTAAATAGAGTGAATCTTTTCACTTTTGTAATATGAAACGGTTTTAGAAAATACTTTAAATGTACCATATGTCATACTAAGTCACTCTCTTATGGTCTAATATCTTGTCTGTCCTTCATGGCATTGCCAGTCGGAATTTGCATGCTCAGGGATTTGCTGCAGGCCACATATGTCGCAGATTGTTGAGTCTCTTTTCATGCATTCAGACATACCTAGTGAACAAATAGAGAAGGTAAACTGTTTGGATGTATTTTAGCACTGTTGTGTAATGTATTTGTCATAGAGAGAACTCAGAATAAGTGTACTTTGTGGTGCATGTTTGAATTCCCTAATTTTGTGAATAGAGTCCATGTATTGAATGTGGTATTCAAAAGACTTATTTTATTTAGTGATTGATAGTTTGTAAATACCTTATGATATAGCTGGAGTTCATGTGAAAACTGTAATTTCTGCGATTTTTGTACCTCTGAGGAACACAACATCTGATGGCCATGGCTTATCTCATTGAAAAGCCTCTTCAACATATAAATAAGCCTCAAGAGTATGACCGATCTAACATAACCTTTTGAAAGTGAGTGCATTCCTTAACAAGATGTGATTAATGGTAAGGATATGTACATGTATGGAATGCCTTTAAATGGATTCATGGCTTTAGAGTATTGATCAAGGCAGACAACAGGAAATACAGATCAGTCTACAAGATGATTATTTGTACTAATCCTACTAGGTCACTCACTTTTAATAGACCTGTTCCCAATTGATTGAAGCTTTGGACCAAGTGAGGTTGTCTATCTAGGTCAAGACTCTGCTTGAGGTCCTAGTGATATTGCTCAAGACTATTTTGAAGAGAAACCAAACTGAATGCCAAATTCCCAACTCTGCATTATCAGGAATGTTATGAAGCTGTTTAATACAACTGGCCAGTAATGTGGATCACATATCATTCCTAATTAAAAGGGAAACTCCTACAATTGTTCCACACAATTTAAAATATAACACACACATAAAATGACTATTTTTTGGTGCTACTTTACTTATGTTTCAATCGATGTTTGGCTTTTACATAACGTACAAACATTTTTGTCTCTGCAGGAGCCTTTTGTGAACATACCCGAGGATACTATTCGTGAGGCATTGAAGGTTTTACTTGGTAGGAGGCTATATATGATAGTGATGATATTTCAATATAATCTGAAGTTTCTAAAGTATGTGTGTTTTTCCTATTCCAATAACTTGTTTACATTGTGATGCAGACACAAGGAATCATCCAGTCCTAATCCATTGCAAGAGAGGGAAGGTATGCATAGTGAGAACAAATGTTGATCTTGTAACTTCTTTGGAAGTATTTGAGATGTTCCTTAATTGTTTTGTTTTTCCATAATATTGTCTTGACATTCTTATATTTCCTCTTTTGTGAATTACATAGCTAATTTTGTCAACTTATTGCAGCATCGGACGGGCTGCCTTGTAGGCTGTTTGCGAAAAATCCAAAATTGGTGTCTATCCTCGGTATTTGATGAATACCAGCGTTTTGCAGCAGCAAAAGCACGAGTGTCAGATCAACGATTTATTGAGTTGTTTGATGCATCAAGCTTAAAGCGACACGGCTATGCATGGATTCATCCTAACACTAGCCAAGGGAGCACTAATCAAGGAGCCTCTATTTGATTTTTTTCCAAATCTTATCAATAATAAACTTTTCTCAATGCATGATCTCATGAAGATTATTCAATGAGGTGCCTTGGGACTGTGGAAAATAGGATCTTCATTATAGATCTATAGTCCCATTGAATTTAACATTGAGAACATCTTGTATGAGGGGAAGTTTTCTCTCCTTGCGGCTATATGTTGTCAAAAAGTAAATTCTTTCTGGGGATGAAATTCAGAAAGCATTTATCCATTTTATATTATAGAATAAGCTCAGATGCCTGATGAGGCTCCATTTCAGCCAATATATAAATGTGCTGACTGTGAGACTTGTGGAAACTTTTAGACATTTTGTAGGCATTTTTGGCCACAGAAAGCCTGTACATGCGAAGAAGGAAGCAGAATATTTGTATCTTTATGTTTTAATAATGCAAAATTTGGAGGATGACCCTAGTTTTTCCATTTGCTTTTTGCAGTTTTTAGATGTATTGTTTTTTATACGACAAATTATTTGTTGCTCTGTAATTTCGTTTCATTTTATTCTTAATTTATTTTTCTTTGCATCTAATAAGTTCATTTTCTCTATTTGCAGACTTAGCAAGGAGTTTATCCTTATTCAGTGTGCTGTAGTTATAATGGAGACGGAGATTACGCGGCACCACTTCAAATGCAATTATTGTATGTTTTCATGCAGTTAACAGAGACAGTATCATCTTTCTTGGATGGAGAACTATGCTATAGTTCCTTGAGCCTTTGAATTAAACGGCATGCAGAGTTGGCATGAATTTCCTAATGTCTCCGATTTCCCTAATGCACTCATTTCTCTAAGGCATGATAAACACAATATTGGCATAATGCATTCTGCAAGCGAAATTAACTTGATTGATTTTGACCCACAACTTTGAATTCAATTATTGTGTTTTGGATGGACATAATTTTGTGGTACATGAAAAATGGCAAATCAATTAAGTTCATGGTCAATCGTTATGTACTTGTCCTTTATTTTGTACTTGCAGTTGGTGATTCTGATTAACAAGATATAACAATTAACCTTTAGAGGGCCTATTCTGTTGTAGATAGCATTCAAAATACATTTTATGAAATATTTTAGTACTTAGTACTTTTAATGAGGTTGAAATTCGAAATGAAATGAAGTTGATAATCTTGGTTCTAGAATTCAGCCCATGACATTAAATTGTTGGTTTAATGCATCATAACAGACATGAATTCGTGCTAATAGTGCAAACAATAGGAAGCATTGCTCAAAACGAGTTCAAAAACTCAGCAAAAACTGAGGTAAATAATATAGATATTTAAATTTTTTGAAAAAGTTAATCACATGTAAAAAATTTTAAAAAGAAAAAAAAATAAAAAATTTAAGCGTAATTACAACAATAAGGGACTGTTCCAGTTATTTTCAACCATCAAGTTTGTGGAAAATATACAGCTGTAAAAGATGTAACAATTCATGTTCTAATGGTTACCTAGAATTGGCATTATATCTAGACTATTGGTGTTGAGTGAGCATTATGGTAGTTAGCACTATACCAACTTGTGATAGTCTTTATTATTAGTTGGCACTGTAGCATAGTCTTTATTATTTGTTTTTTTTTTTCAAAATTTATTTATGTGAGATTGAAATGTGTCATTTTGTTATTACATTGTGACCACATAGTGTTATTATAACATTTTTAGCAATTATACATGTGTTTTTTTTTTGGCTGGATAATAAGGGGTTGTACTTGAGCCCCCCAACCTTGACAAATTACATCGCTATTCTTTAGAGTTTGAGAGTTTACAAATAGATATACTTCTCATCTAGATTGAGATGCTATAACTAGAAACCTACACCATTTTACATAAAATGTTTGAATTCTTGATTTTCATTTTTTGGATCTTTTCAAATTTTTGAATGAATACAATTAATATAGAATTTAGCATCTTTCTTGGTATTTTCTTATAGCAGCCTTCACAATGTCAAAACTTCACCTCTACTATCTATGCCTTGCATCTTAGTAGAGTAATATTTCCAAAACATCACACTATCATAGTCCGCTTTACCAAATCTGGATTGCTAGTTTCCTTCTTGAAACACAAATACAACCACAAAAATTATAATAAATAGTCTAAATGAAAACACATTATTGTTACAAAATAATGCAGATATTACCAATGGAAAACATTAAAGTAAATCTTAATCATTAATTGATTCAAGCAATCAACATTTTTTTGTTAGCTTCAACTAAACTTTATACTTCCTCTAACCATGGAAAGGAGAATTTAACTTCACGATCCTCAATCAAAACCCCTCTATTGGCTAGTTTATCTGCATATTTGTTTCCTTCACTTAATATATGTGTAAACCTGATTTCTTCAAACTCTTTAGCAAAATCTTGAATTTCCACAATTATTTGTTCCATAGAGCCTTTGCTTTCCTCAAAATTGCATTTCTTACTATGAGAAAATCACCTTCCATCCATACTCTATTCCATTTTATATGTTTACATATTCTTAACCCTTCTAAAGTTGTTCAAGCTTCAACTTCATTATTTGTCTTAAATCCACTATTGAAAGCATAATGAGACAAAATCTCTCTTATAATATTTCTAATTATACCTCCTCTTGCTGATCCTGGATTTACTTTAGATGGTCCATCAAAATTCAATTTAACCCACTCCACATCTGGTGGTTTCCACTTTATATTCTTTGCATTCTTTTTGCTTCTCTTGTACCCAACATCATAATTCCATTTAATGACTTGATTCCATCTATCAAGGCTCTTTGCTTCCAAATTAGGGACTGGGTGAGTTGATAGGGTTGGTTTAGACTCTTCTATGGCTAAACATATCTTCTTTTTCATTACCTCTAAACTGCTTTCTTTTCCTTTAAATATTCTTCTATTCCTTTCTAGCCATATAGTCCAAAGTATTGTATCTTTTGATATATCCCATATTGTCTGTAAAGCCTCACTTTTATAAGTGCTCTGCCATTGCTTTAACCAATCTTCAATTCTACTGTTCATCCATCACCATGCATTTACCAAACTTATTAAGAATCCATTTCCATAGATTCTAGACTATTGAGTAATGTCCCAAGAGGATGGTTTACACTCTCCTCCTTATTACAGAAAACACATCGAGAGAGGTCATGAAAACTCCTTTTCATAACATTATCCCAGGATAAAATTCTTCTATGACCTGCTAGCCAAACAAACATTTTGACTTTAGGAATGCTTGGGCTATCCCAAATATCTCTCCATATTCTAGTGACATAATTATTTTGTTGGTGTTGAACATTATATCCACTTCTTCTTGTGTATTCTCCTGAGCTATTCAAAACCCAAATCAATTTATCCTTGGCTCTCCTCAGAATAATCATAATTGTTATCTTTCTACTCAATTTCCTCCTAGCATCAATGTCTTGTATACTTGTAAAAAAAAATTCTTTCCATTTGTATCTTCCTTCTCGATCCTTGTACAAAATGTTTGAAACCCTATCACCATATTTGTCTTAAAGCAATCTCATCCAAGGTTTCAAAATTGGATCTAAATTGAGTGGTTTTTTATCACCAAGTATCCATCCAAATAGAATTTTTTCTCTAGGGTCCACCACCCATCTTAAACCTTTAATCGTAATATGAGTAGATTTTTTTAAACCATTCCAAAGAGCAGAACCATTTGGTAGAGAGAATGCAATAAATATTAAACTTGGGTCATTGGGATTAATATACTTAGAAGAATTCTTTCCCATTGTCTTTGACTCTCTTTGTACAATCTCCAGATAACTTTTCCCCTAAGAGCTAAGTTTGCATCTATAAGAATTCTTAAACCAAGATAGACCTCCCTTAGTTTTATCATCACACAACTTGCTCCATTTCACCAAAGGAAATTTCCTTTTATCATGTAAACCTGACCATAAAAAGGATCGCATAATATAGATTAAACTTTTTTCAACCGATTTTGGCATAGAATACAATGACATACAATATGCTGGAATGGCTTGTAAGTCTGACTTAATTAACTGCACTCCCTACTAACAATAACCATCTACCTTTCCAAGCTAGAAGTTTATTCTAAACTTTACTAATAACTAGATTCCATAAAGCTATCCTCATTCTCCCTTCAAATAAAGGCATCCTTAGAAAATTTGTTGGCAAATATGCCTCCTCCAATTGAAACAACTTGCAAATTCTTGCTTCAATTATACATGTGTTGTTTTTTTTTCTTCAATTACATAGAGAGTTGGTCACAACCATACTATTTTTAGTAACTGACAAGTGCAGGGTTCAAACCACAAGGGTTGCTTCCACCAAACCTATTCCGCTTCGTTATTGTTGACCCGATGTGAAGGGGACCACTGGTCGCTTAGGATTCGTACCATCATCGTCAGTTTGGCATGCACTCAGCAGGCTGCCCCCGAGGTTTGAACCTGGGTGTCTTCTTGGTAAATGTCTGGCCAAACAAGCACTTACCAGTCCGCCTAGCCCTCGAGTGCTAATTATACATGTGTTGTTACTAACAAGTTTCAAATATTAGTCTTTCTTTTGAAACTTTAGGTATTTAACTAATTGAGCTTATACCATTTGATAAATGGACCATGTAGTGCTTTTCTTTAAGCTTGTGCCAACATAGTTGCATAGGAATGGAAAAGTTTCTAGTTGATTGGGGTGTGTTCATTGTGAGGTGTCATGTGTTAAAATGTTTGGACATCAGTACAACAAGTTTGGCTTGCAATGTTAGTATGGCCAAAAAGCAAAAGTTCTACCTTCCCCTTGGTGAGGCTTCAAATCCTTTCGAGCTGGTGTTGGATTTGAAAAGACTTGCTTGAAACTACAAAAACCTATATTAGGTTTCAAGTGTTAAAAGACGATCTTATAGTTTTTATGATTGGATAATGCGCAAATTGAGCTTCTTGAAATTGGCATGGTAAGTGATATTAGTAATGAATGCAAAATGTTGTATCATTTGCTCATGATATGTTAGTATGCATATACCTAATTGCAAAAGGATTTAACATTGTAATGTGTATGCATATTCTTATGTATGTGTGGGTTGCTTAAATTCATTTCAAAATAATGAAATATAATATATTTCGTAATCTTGCCTAAATGGTGGATATTAGGTGATCTTATAGTCTTTATGATTGGATAATGCACAAATTGAGCTTTTAAAAATTGGCATGGTAAGTGATATTAGTAATGAATGCAAAATGTTGTATCATTTGTTTATGATATTTTAGTATGCATATACCTAATTGCAAAAGGATTTAACATTGCAATGTGTATTCATATTCCTATGTATGTATGGGTTGCTTAAAATGATTTCAAAATAATGAAATATAATATATTTGGTTATCGTACATAAATGGTGGATATTGGTTTTAAATATATATATATATATATATATATATATATATATATATATATATATATATATATATATATATATATATGAAGAATACTTCAAAAAATATTTTTGTCAATGAAAAGAAAGATTTATATTCTATATGACCATCCTTGGTCCATCATCAATACACAACATGTCAAAAATTATATTTGAAATTATTCCTATAAAAAAACCTTGAGTTGATTGTTTATAGGGAAAGGACAAGAGGGGAGAAAGGAGTTTCAAATAGTAAAATGAAGTTCCAAACCCATGAGTGAACTTTAACCTTTTAAACCAAATTTTCAATCTTATGGGCGAATTTCAACATTTTAAAGGTTCCAATCCTATAGGTAAACATCTGTTGGGTTGAGGGTAAACTAGGAAAGCAAGAAGTTTCACATCTTAACTTAAGGTTCCAATCTTGCATGTGAACCTTAATATTTGTAGAAGGGGTTTGGACAAGCAATGAAGAGTGAGGAGTTTAGGGTAATCTAGAAAAGCAACAAGTTTCACATCTTAAGTTAAGGTTTCAATCCTAGGGTTTGGACAAGCAATAAAGAGTGAGGAGTTTCACGTTATGAACTAAAGTTCAAATCCAACGAGTAAACCTTAACAACTACATCAAGTAGTATGAGTTCAACTACTTTATAAAGTAGTTCTTGTAGTACTATCGTGTGATTCATTGAAATACTATGGCAACAAAACAATAATGTAGTACAAATGGATTTTATTCAATCCTATATAATATCTTATTTTTGAATTTGCCATAACTAAATAGACTGAAATTCATCTTATCTCATTTAAGGCATTGTAATCCTATATAACAACTTTTTGTTGAATGTAGTGTTTTACTTTTTAAACCAAGGTTTCAATTCTATGGGTGAACCTTAACATTAGATCAAAATTATAAATAAAATAAGCTTAATTGATTAAAAAAAGATGGTTAGATGGTTGCAATACTTTTATGTTTTTGGTTAAAAAAGATCACTTACAACAAAATGATGATGTAAGAGATATGTTGAATTTAATCCTATATAACACCCTTGAGCAAACTATAATGTACTATTTTTGAACCGGCCACAATCAAATAGATTAAAAATGATCATTGTAATATATATAACACCTTTGAATTGATTACAACCCAATAAATTAGAAATCATCTTAACTCATTAAAGATAGAGTGAAGCTAAAAAATTAAGATGCAAGTGAATGAACTAATTAACATTTAAAATAAAAGTTTAAAATAAAAATTGGATCTATAGTAATTCTATATAATCAATTTTAAAATAATTAAAACATATTTTTTTGAATAATGTAATCTCCTCTATCTTATGTCTAAATAACCTAACTGTTCAAAAAATAAAGTTCATGAAAGACAAGGATCAAGTATCCTTTACACTAAACCTACCTAAAAGACATATTCGCAGTGGGGGTTGAACCCAGTCTCACTGATAATACAAACATGTGCACACGAACTAAAGCTAATTTTATTACTCTAACTTCTCAATTGATCCTGCACATAACTTTAATTTTTTTAATTATTATTTTTTTAATATATAAGAGAATTGATAACACCGTTGCTACTATAAACCTTAACCTGTTAGGTTAAACAAAGTCAATGAGACCTCGACCCTTTGGACATCAAACTGAGATAATTAACCATCAAACATTCAGTTATTACCATCCAACCTATCCTCTTTTGGATACCACATGATTTGAATTTTAAACCTTCTAAAAACCAAAACCCTAACTATCATATTATACTTGTTAAACATAACCTTAAAAATTAATAATAAATAACCTGCATATAAAAATGGTTTACACCATACCACCTGACTCTTCTTGTGGGTCTATAGATAATGCAACTTATGGGCCAACCTTCTCACTATAACCATTATTTTTGGGGTTATAACCATTATTTTTGGGGTTGGCAAGGACGGCAGTCCTAAAATGGATTAAAAACATACAACGGAATAAGCCTTAGGTTTCATGACGTTTAAATTATTTAATTAATATTATATTTAATTTAATGGAGTTAATAATTGTGTTTCATTTCTTTTCTTAAAGGTAAGTAATATTATATTTGATTAAGTGTTTAATGACTATATATTTATGAAGAAAATATTTAAGTTTAATTTTTTTTAAGCGAAAAACCTTTTATGGGGTCGCTGGTCTGAGAGGCGAACAGAGAACAGGGGGTTCTACACCGTCAAAGTCAGTTGGGAGTCGCATCCGACCCTGCTCGCACCAACATTATCAATTGGATTTTGGATACCCAATTCAGCTTTTTGGTAGGGTGGAGATTTGAACCTGGGACCTCTCTTGGAGGATTGCCCTCTCTTCTCCAACTCACCTGCAACACCTGGATATTTAAGTTTAAACTTTGAGAGCAACTTATTTACATTGATTTAAACCTACACTTATTAATTATTAAAAATAATATGATTATAACCAACTCTTCTATATAATCAAAATATATATTATATTTAATAATTACTAAATATATATTATATTTAATAATTACTTTTATTTTTTTAGATTTTGACTTTCAATACTGTCCACAAGTTATAGTAGTATTTTTTTCACGTTATAGTCAATTACAAATTACCATCGCATCACGTTACCAAAGACTTCCACTTTGATTACGATACTTCAACGAGGTGGTTTGAACGTGACACCTTACCCTCGCCGTCTCGCCAAAATTATTCAAGGTGTTTTTTCAAAATTAGATTTGGAGAAGGAACGGGAGCAAATAGGGAGCATATAGGTGTTAAAGTGGAATGTGATGTTAATTAGTGGAAAGTGATTTCAATTATGAATATATAAATATTTTTTTTTGGTTATTTAAAAGAGTTGGTTACAACTATATTATTTACTAACTAGTAAGTGTAGGTTCAAATTACATGGCTCTTTTCACCAAACTTATTTTATTTTGTTATTGTTGATCGAGTGTGAAGTGTTGATCGAGTGTGAAGGGGACCATTGGTTGCTCAAGGTTCATACTGCTGTCATCGATCTGGCGCGCACTCAAAGGATTTAAATCAGACTACTACCTTTGCAAACAGACTACTCCCGAGGTTTGAACCTATGAATATATAATACTTATTGAGACGGGATAGTGGAGAAAAACTTTTGAATATAAAAAAAAATTGAGTACTTAAACTTTCTAGTTCTCAAATGTCTCTTGTCTAAGTTCCAAAACTAAAACTGAGGACTTAAGTTTCAATT
Source organism: Wollemia nobilis (assembly GCA_028583015.1). Classification (NCBI taxonomy): domain Eukaryota; kingdom Viridiplantae; phylum Streptophyta; class Pinopsida; order Araucariales; family Araucariaceae; genus Wollemia; species Wollemia nobilis. Next base: position 3,561,184 of record JAQPPZ010016858.1, on the reverse strand, counting down.
TTGAAAACTGATGTTATTTTAAAGCCCGTCTTTCTATAAAATAATGGCAAGGGTCCTTTCAAAATCTTTTTTTTTTTGTTATTAATAGATCTATGATATAATTTTTAATAAAAGGAGGACTGAGACCTGATAGGGTACCTAGAAATAGATATCTAGGGATATATTATTATATTGTATAAGGGTTGGCATTGTCATACATAACCCAAGGTTGATTGTATTATAATATAATATTATATTATATTAGTAGTAGACTCCCCAAAGTAGAGTTGGAAGATAGGTATATTTAGAAGAGATATTTGTCATTGTAATCATCATGGAGATCAATCATATGTAATTGTCTTTGCCCACGAAGTGGCTTATGGGACTTTGCCCTCCTTAAGTGGCACTCTCATCTTGGGAGATCTTGTGGAGTTATTCCTTCCTTAAGGAGTATTATTGTTGTTTCCTTACCTTAAGGGTATTATTTATCTCTCATTTGTAGATTGTGATTGTGGATAAATATATTTGGATGAATGATTTGATATTTCTACATATTGGTAAATGATTTATGTTGATAAAAATAAATTTTTGTAACAAAATCCCTCATAAAAACCCATATTAACTCAATATTTTTTAGTTGGACAAGGACACCATAGTGGTTAGGGCTTTGGCCTCTCTTTGGGGAGGTCCAAGGTTCAAACCATGTCATCCCCAAAAGGGAATAGGTTGAATGGTAGAAATTGAATGTTTATCGATCAGTTGCTCTAGTGGTAGGACTTTGGCCTCTCTTTGGGGAGGTCCAAGGTTCAAACCATGATGTACCCAAAAAGACATAGGCTAGATGGTAGCGGTTGAGTGTTTGTCAACTGGTTGCCTCAATTTGACACACTGAACATGTTTTTCAGTTGGCTGCCCCAATTCAATACCCTGAAGAGGGGACAGGGTCCCATTGACTTCATCTAACCCAACTAAGTAAGGTTTATACTGGCACCAAATGGTGTTACATATTTCTTTATATATACATCAAAAGTAATACTTTTATAATAATACATAATTTATTGTAATATATATTTAAAAAAAAAAAATTCACCGACATGTTTTATCAAATAAATATAATACAAATAAAACATATATTTTATGTCCCTCGATGCATCAATGCAACGATCAGGGTTTGGCTCTTCTTCGAGAGGAAAAAAGTTCAAACCGTTGTATGTGTGGGGATGTGTTAATCCCCTATTTATAAGGCAATTTTATAACCTTATAGATCAAAATTAATACTTTTATAATAATACATAATTGATTGTAATATTACACCGATACGTTTCATCAAATAGCATATTACAAATAAAACATTTTTTTTTTTGTCTTGGGGGATAATGCAACATTCGGGGTTTGACTCTTCTTTGAGAGGTTCAAGGTTCAAACCGTGGTGTGTGTGGGGTTGTGTTAATCCTCTATTGATAAGTGTAACTCCTTCCCCTACAAGGTATCATGATTGGAGGGGCTATTGAGCCCTATGCATCGGTCATAGGAGGTCCAAGGTTCAAACCGCAGTGTGTGTGGGACTGTGTTAATCCTCTATTGATAAATGTAACTCTCTGATGTAGGAGCCTATATTTCGGAGGGCATAACTTTTGATCTGATCGTTAGATTGACTTGAAATTTTATGTGGAGTTTGATAAAGAGGAGGACAATGTCGTGACTATCAATCTATGGTGTAGATGATTTTTCAAGATTTAATCGAGCCCTAATTCCTTCATCTAGTGCCCCGAAAATAGAATTTAGTGTTTTTTAGAAAATTGGAAGAAAAAATATTTGGAATTTAATAACTTCTTAGACATGGGTAGGTGTTAAGATTTTATAGAAGGCCTAATATGGGTGATATGATGATGTGTATTAATTTAGAGGGTTATCCGAGCTTTTAGTGAATTCCTAATAAATGGTAGTTGTTGGCTAAAATTAACAATTTGCCCAAAAATAGTAATTTCTTATCTTTAGGGCTTTAATATTTAGGGTTTTGTTTTAGGGTTTATTTTGGGATATATATTCCCTTGGTATCGCATTGTAAGGTGGTGAATCTAAGAATAAGAAAATAAAGCATTTACTGGTTTATTTCCATGTTATGCAATTTTTATGAGAATGAGGATTTTACTAGTTTATTTTCTATTTATCATAGTTTTTATGTGATTGGAGGTCTTTGTTTTGACCTCTTGCAGCTGGATTTACATCATTTGATATCATAACAAGTAGGATCTTGCTGGGGAAGATAAGGTAATCTTGTCAATTACATTTATTTTGCTATTATTATTTTTTTGTTTGGAATAACATAGATCATATTAGCATGAGGAGAGGGAGAGGAGGTTATGCCCATATTATAAGGAATATGCAAGTGCTACAGGCACAAGTTGCTCAATTGACTAGAATGATGGTCTATATGAAGGAAAGATATCCCATGGATTTTGTAAATCTGGATTTTGATAACAAAACTGTGGAAGGGGACAAGTCAGAGGTTCATGTCCAAGAAGAACCAAAGGAGAAGCTAGAGGATCGTCATTTTAAGGATAGGTTAATTAGGGCCTTGGAAGGAAATAGATATGAGATAATGATTGATGTCCATGAGTATACAAGAGGGTTGAAACTAGAGGAGTTGATAGACTGGTTGAATAGCATGGAGAAGTTCTTTGAGTGGAAAGAGCTTTAGAGAAAAAGAAAGTAAAGCTTGCATGCACAAAGTTGAAATTATAGGCGTTGATTTGATGGGATCATCTACAGAAGGATAGACAAAAGGAAAGGAAAAGATTAGGGTCTAGCATAAAATAGAAAAAAAATTGAAGGAAAAATTCCTGCCTAAAGATTATGCCCAAACATTGTTTCGTAGGTTACAAAACCATAGGCAAAAGGATAAAAGCATCGAGGACTACAACAAATTCTACAAATTATAAATTTTAGTGGAGCTTCAAGAGTTAGAAGAACATAATGTTGCAAGGTATGTGAATGGAATAAATTATGCCATATAAAATGAGTTGAGTATGCTTCAGATCCATAGTGTAGAATATGTATATCAGTTTGCATTAAAAGTGGAAGAGAAACATAAGAGGAGTAATTTTAGAAGAGGAGTGAGAAAAGAACCATCGTCACCCCTAGCCAGTGGAAGTGGTGGATTTAATCCCTCAAAAGGAGAATCTTCTAATACAGGAAAACAAGAAGAGTCTGGGCAAGGTCATAGTAACCATGAGAGAGGTGGAGGATTTTAAAGAGGAAAATGCTATGGTGGAGGACAAAATTAGGATGGACCATAAAGGAAATATACTTGTTATTGATGTGGTGAGGAAGGGCATAGATATTTTGAGTGTTCACACTATCATGCACAAGAAATAAAACAAGGAGAACAAGCTAGAGTCAATCTAGTTGAGGCAAAAGAGCAAACTAAGATAGAAGTTGTTGCAAACATGGGGGAAAATCTCATGATAAAGAGGACGATGATCATTCCAAGGAAGGAGAAAGCACAAGATAATGATGGTGGTGATTTCTAGCTACGTACAAATATATTTTGAACTAGGTGCACATTTTGAGGAAAGGTATATAAGATGATTATTGAAAGTGGTAGTTGTGAAAACATGGTTCAAATGAAATGGTTGAGAAATTTAACTTAAAGTGTGAGAAGAACCCGTATCCCTACCACATATCATCGTTCAAGAAAGAAAACAAGGTAAATGTAGATAAGAGGTGTTTGGTTAAGTTTTCAATTAGGAATACCTACAATAATGAAGTATGATGTGATGTAATTCTGATGGATGCATATCACCTATTATTGGAGAGGCCTTGGCAATATGATAGAAAGGCTACCCATGATGGGAGAAGGAATTATTACACATTCTAAAAGGATGGAGTAAAAGTGGTCTTATTACCACATAAGGAAGAAGGGCAGAGTGAAAGCCTATTAACAAGTAAAGAATTTATCACAAGGATGACGAAAGTTGAGTTTACCTATAATAGTTTAGTTAAAAGGTCAATAGGAAAATCTCTTTTTCATATTGTTTACGGTAAGAATATTAATGGTATGCTAGATCTAATTGACCTAACGATTCAAGGTAAAATCAATGATGATGCAGAGACATTTGTAGAGCACATACAAGAATTGCAAGAAATTTTTAGAAAGAAGTTACAAGATAGTAATGAAAAGTATAAAATAGTAGCAGATGCAAGTAGAAGAACAATAGTATTTGAGGTGGGAGACGTGGCTATGGTTCACCTTAGGAAGGAGAGGTTTCCCAAGGGAACATGTAACAAATTGAAGTATAATAAGATTGGACCATGTAGAAATTTGAAGAAGATGAATGATAATGCTTATAACATGGATTTGCTTGTTGATTTTGATATTTCACTAATTTTTAATGTTACGGATTTGTATGAATTTCATGGGGATGATGATAAAGTTGAAGAAGAGGACATATTAGGAGCAGTAGATACCTAAGAAGAAAAAAGAAAAAATTATGCAAGTACTTGATAAGAAGACAATCAGTACGAGAAAAACTATAAAAAATATGTGGTACAATGGGAAGGTTTACAATAGGAAGATAATACATGGATTTTAGAGTGGTAACTAAAAAATATTGATAGCAAAAATTTGTAGGAGTTTGATCAAAGGAATTCGCAGGAGTAGAGTTCTTTTCAACCAGAGGAGAATAATCTAGGAGCCCATCTTTCGGAGGGCATAACTTTTGATCCAACTGTTGGATCGACTTGAAATTTTATGTGGAGCTATATAAATAGGAGGACAACATTGTGGCTATCACTCTATGGACTAGATGATTTTTTAGAATTTTAACGGGTCATAATTCCTTTATTTAGTGCCTCAAAAATGGAATTTATTATTTTTTAGGAAACTGGAAGAAAGAATATTTGGAATTTAATTTCTTAGACATGAATAGGTGTTAAGATTTTTTAGAAGGCCCAATATGGATGATATGATGATGTGTATTAATTTAGAGGGCTATCTGAGCTTTTTGGTGAATTCCTAAAAAATGTCATTTGGCTAAAAATAACAATTTTCTCAAAAAGTAGTAATTCCTTATCTTTAGGGCTTTATTATTTAGGGTTCTATTTTAGGGTTTATTTTGGGGTATATATTACCTTGGTATCGCATTGTAAGATGGTGAATCCAAGAATGAGAAAATAAAGCATTTATCGATTTATTTCCATGTATTGCAGTTTTTATAAGAATGGGGGTTTTACCGATTTATTTTCTATTTATCACAATTTTTATGTGATTGGAGGTCTTTGTTATGATCTCTTGCAGCTGGAATTACATCATTTGGTATCAGAGTAAGTTGGATGTTGCTGGGGAAGAGAAGGTAATTTTGTCGATTACATTTATTATGTTATTCTTATTTTTCTATTTGGAATAACACATATCAGATTAGCATGAGGAGAGGGAGAGGAGGTTATGTCCATATTAATAGGAATATGCAGGTGCTATAGGCACAAGTTGCTTAGTTGACTATAATGATGGCCTGTATGAGGAAAAGATATCCCATGGATTTTGTAGATTTGGATTTTGATAACGTCACTGTGGAAGGAGATAACAGGTCAAATGTTCATGTCGAGGAAGAACTAGAGGAGAAGCCATAGGAGTGTCATTTTGAGGATAGGCTAACTAGGGTCTTGTAAGGAAATAGATATGGGATAAAGATTGATGTCCTTAAGTATGTACAAGGGTTGAAACTAGAGGAGTTGATAGACTCGTTGAATAACATAGAATTTTTTTTGAGTAGAAAGAGCTTTCAAAGGAAAAGAAAGTGGATCTTGCATGCACAAAGTTGAAAGGGCATGCGTTGATTTGGTGGGATCATATACAAAAGGAGAAGTAAAGAAAAGGGAAGGAAAATATTAGGGTTTGACATAAAAAAAAAAATGAAGGAGAAATTCTGATCTAAATATTATGTCCAAACATTATTTCGTATATCACAGAACCATAGGCAAAATGATCAAAGCATCGAGGACTACACCAAAAAATTCTACAAGTTATCAATTTTAGTGGAGCTTCAAGAGTTAGAAGAACAAAAGGTTGTAAGGTATGTGAATGGATTAAGTTATGCCATACAAAATGAGTTGAGTATGCTTTGAATCCATAGTGTAGAAGATGCATATAAGTTTGCATTAAAAGCGGAAGAGAAACACAATAGTAATTTTAGAAGAGGAGTGAGGAAAGGCCCATCGTCACCTCCATACAGTGGGAGTGGTGGATTTAATCCCTCAAAGGGATAATCTTCTAATACAGGAAAATAAGAAGAGTTTAGGCAAGATCATAGTAACTACGAGAGAGGTGGAGGATTTCAAAGAGGAAGAGGCTATGGTGGAGGATGAAATTGGGATGGCCCAAAAAGGTAATATACTTGTTATAGATGTGGTGAGGAGGGGCTTAGGGCTTTTGAGTGTTCAAACTATCCTGCACAATAAAGAGAACAAGGAGAACAAGCTAGAGTTAATGTGGTTTAGGCGAAAGAGCAAACTGATATAGAAGTTATTGCAAACATGGGGTAATATCTCATGATAAAGAGGATAATGATCGTTCCAAGGAACAAAAAAGTACAAGATAATGATGGTGGTGATTCCTAACTATGTACAAATATATTTCAAAGTAGGTGCACATCTGGAGGAAAGGTATGTAAGATGATTATTGACAGTGATAGTTGTGAAAAATATGGTTTCAAATGAAATGGTTGAGAAACTTAAGTTAAAGTGTGATAAGAATCTATATCCTTACCACATATCATGGTTCAAGAAAGGAAATGAGGTAACTATAGATAAGAGGTGTCTGATTAAGTTTTCAATTGGGAATACCTATAAGGATGAAGTATGGTGTGATGTAATTTTGATGGTTTCATGTCAACTATTATTGGGGAGGCCTTGACAATATGATATGAAGGATACCCATGAAGGGGGAAGGAATACTTACACATTCTAGAAGGATGGAGTAAAAGTGGTCTTACTATAACATAAGGAAGAAGGGAAGAGTGAAAGCCTATTGACAACTAAGGAATTTTTCATGAGGATGAAAGAAGCTAAGTTTACCTATAATAGTCCAGTCAATAGGTCAACATGAAAATCCTCTTTTGATATTATTTATAGTAAGAATGCCAATGGTGTGCTAAATATGATTGACATATAAATTTAGGGTAAAATTAGTGATGATATCGAGGTATTTGCAGAGCACATACAAGAATTGCAAGAATGTGTCAGAAAGAAGTTGCAAGATATTAATGAGAAATATAAAATAGTAGTAGATGCGAGTAGGAGAATGACAATATTTGAGGTGGGAGACATGGTGATGGTTCACCTCAAGAATGATAGGTTTCCCAAGGGCACATATAACAAATTGAAGGAGAAGAAGATTGGACCATGTAGAATTTTGAAGAAGATGAATGATAATGCCTGTAAAATGGAGTTGCCTGCTGATTTTTAAATCTCCCCAGTTTTTTATATTATAGATTTGTATGAATTTCATGGGGATGAAGATGAAGTTGAAGAAGAATAAGAGGACATAAGCTGGGAGTAGAAGATACCTAAGAAGAAGAATAAGAGGACATAAGTTGGGAGCAATAGATACCTAAGAAGAAGAAAGAAAAAATTATACAAGTACTTAATAATAGGAATATAATACTTGGATTTCAGAGTGGGAAGTGAAAAATATTGATAGCAGAAAGTTCCAGGAGTTTGATCAAAGGAAATCGCAGGAGCAAAGTTCTTTTTAACCACATGAGAATGATGCAGGAGCCTATATTTTGGAGGACATAACTTTTGATTCGACTGTTGGATCGACTTAAAATTTTATGTGGAGATAGATAAAGAGGAGGAAAATGTAGTGGTTATCTCTATAATAACAAGATGATTTTTTAGGATTTTATTGGGCCCTAATTCTTTCATATAGTGCCCTAAAAATAAGATTTAGTGTTTTTTTTGGAAAAATGAAAGAAATAAAATTTGAAATCTAATAACTTCTTAGACATGGATAGGTGTTAATATTTTCAAGAAGGCCCAATATGGATGATACGATGATGTGTATTAATTTAGAGGGTTATCCGAGCTTTATGGTGAATTCCTAAAAAGAGGTAGTAGCTGGCTAAAAATAACAATTTGCCCAAAAAGTAGTAATTTCTTATCTTTAAGGCTTTAATATTTATGGTTTTGTTTTAGGGTTTATTTTGGGATATATATATATATATATATATATATATATATATATATATTTCCTTGGTATCACATTGTAAGGTGGTGAATCCAGGAATGAGAAAATAAAGCATTTACCGGTTTATTTCAATGTATTGTAGTTTTTATAAGAATGGGGTTTACCGATTTATTTTCTATTTATTTAGTTTTAATGTGATTGGAGATCTTTTTTTTGACCTCTTTCAGCTAGATTTACATCATTTGATATCAGAGCAAGTCACATGTTGCTAGGGAAGAGAATGTAATCTTGTCGATTACATTTATTTTGATATTCTTATTTTTTTGTTTGGAATAACACAAATCAGATTAGTATGAGGAGAGGAAGAGGAGGTTATGCCCAAATTAATAGGAATATGTAGATGCTATAGGCTCAAGTTGCTCAGTTGACTGGAATGATGGCTCGTATGAGGGAAAGATATCCCATGGATTCTACAAATTTAGATTTTGATAATGACACTATGGAAGGAGACATATATTAGAGGTTCATGTCAAGAAAGAACTAGAGGAGAAGCCAAAGGAGCGTCATTTTGAGGATAGGCTAATTAGCACCTTGGAAGGAAATAGAGATGGTATAAATATTGATATCCTTGATTATGTAGGAGGGTTGAAACCAGAGGAGTTGATACACTAGTTGAATAGCATGGAAAAGTTATTTGAGTGGAGAGAGTTTTCAGAGGAAAATAAAATGAAGTTTGCATGCACAAAGTTAAAAGGGCATGCATTGATATGGTGGGATCATATATAGAAGGATAGGTAGATAAAAGCAAAAAAAAGATCAGGGTTTGGCATAAAATGAAAAAAAATTGAAGGATAAATTTTTATATAAATATTATGCCCAAACATTGTTTCATAGATTACAGAACCACAGGCAAAAGGATCAAAGCATCAAGGACTACACCAATGAATTCTATAAGTTATCAATTCGAGTGGAGCTTCAAGAGTAAGAATAATAGAAAGCTACAAGGTATATGAATGAATTAAGTTATACGATACAAGATGAGTTGAGTGTGCTTTAGATCCATAGTGTGGAAGATGCATATTAGTTTGCATTAAAAATGGAAGAGAAACATAAGAGAAGTAATTTTTGAATAGGAGTGAGGAAAGGACCATCGTCACCTACAACCAGTGAGAATGGTGTATTTAATCCCTCAAAGGGAGAATATTCTAATACAAAAAAATAAAAATAGTCTAGGCAAGGTCATAGTAACCATGAGAGAGGTGCAAAATTTCAAAGAGGAAGAGGCTATGGTGCAGGACAAAATTAGGATGGCCCACAAAGACAATATACTTGTTATAGATATGGTGAGGAAGAGCACAAGGCTTTTGAGTATCCAAACTATCCTGCACAAGAAATAAAACAAGGAGAATAAGCTAGAGTCAATCTAGTTGAGGCAGAAGAGAAAATTGAGACAGAAGTTACTATAGATATGAGGAAAATCTCATTATAAAGAGGACGATGATCGTTCCAAGGATGGAGAAAGCATAAGATAATGATGGTGGTGATTCTTAGTTGCATGTGAATATATTTTGAACTAGGTGTACATCTGGAGGAAAGGTATGTAAGATGATTATTGACAGTGGTAGTTGTGAAAATATGGTTTCAAATGAAATGGTTGAGAAACTTGAAGTATAAGAACCCTTTTTCCTACCACATATCGTGGTTCAAGAAAGAGAATGAGGTAACTATAAATAATAGGCGTCTGGTTATTCAATTGGAAATACCTATAAGGATGAAGAATGGTGTGATTTAATTTTGATGGAAGCATGTCACCTATTGTTGGGGAGGCTTTGGTAGTATGATAGGAAGGCTACCCATGATGGGGGAAGGAATACTTACACATTGTGGAAGGATGGAATTTTAGACACCTAGAACATGTAATTTTGATGAGACTACCTAAATGGACTCCTTTTAGACCACATAACCCACCTTGGGTAGATTCAATGCTAAAATACTGGTTTTCACCACTTAAATGAGCACCATTCCCCATAAAATTATGGTTGTATTGACCTGAGACACCCTCAAACCATGGTCATCTTGACCTGAGATACCCTAAAATTATGGTTGTCTCAACCCAAGATACCCTAAAATCATGGTCATCTTGACCTGAGACACCCTCCAACCATGGTCGTATTAACCCAAGACACCCTCAAACCGTGGTCGTCTCGACCTGAGACACCCACTAAATCATGGTCATCTCGACCTAACATGGCCGCCAAAAGCAAGTTTAAAAATAAGAATCCACGTAACTGGAATTTGAAACTACTAGTTAAACCTATGCATGATCTTGCACCAGCATTAAGCACCTTGCATGGGCCAAAATAGAAAAACTCATACAATAATTAATTGCATAATATTTTAGATACAAGCATTTGCTTTTCTTAATGTGAATTGCCTCTCTGCCTTTTCATGTAGGGTGCTTTTGCCAATTTTAGCTTCCATCCGAGAAGTCTATAAAGTGACACTCACCCCTAAGTTTTAATGGACGTTCAACTTTTGATTTTGTGCAATGAAGTGCTACCAAAATCCATATACAAAGTTCAAAATTTTACGTAATAAGGTGTTGCTCCTTTTGATCCTCCAAGCCATCCCACTATTGAAAGTCATTGTCATATTGCTGAAAAGGATTGGAAGTTGTGCTCCTACCTTTTGTACAATTGAATACCATTTCCTCAATGATTGATCTGACACACCAAGTCACTTTCAAAAGCACACAAATCCATCAACAACACATCTAAGACATCTTGCACGTTGCCTAGGACTAGTTTTGAGAAAACACATCCCTATGACAGTGATCATCTCATCCCAAGACAACCTGTAGGCAAGGTCATCTGACCCTGAGACGACCTCTAGTAGAGATCTTGTTTCACTATTTTTCTTAAAGCATATCTTAGATCGATATTTTTATCATCTCTACATTTAGATAGATTTAAAATTTCACATACTTTGGTCTGTTTTATCTTCTTTTATCACATTATATTTCATTTATCACACATATGCTTTTGATTAATTTATAGTTTCTTTGTGTGCAAATTACAGGATCCAATAGATGACAATAAAGCATAAGATCCACATCAAAATCTCCTTGCAATTATCATGGAAAACCCACATCCAAACAATTTAAGTTAGTAAGAAGACCATTCAGTGCACCAGGGTTGTGAAGAGGGGAATAAAACCCTCATATCGTATTGATTGTATCACATCCATGAAATCCCTTGAGGGGATGCTAGTGTAATACGTTTAGAAAGATAAACCAATAAAAGATAAATATTTACTATTTTTATCATAGTGTTTCAATTCATGTATATATTTATTATTATTGTATGATGCACAATTTTTAAGCTCTTAGATAGCGATCATGGTGGGACGTAGTTCCCTTTTTAGCTTTTTGATCGATTATCAACAAGTTTTCGCTCTTATAGGTACACAATCATAACCATCTCAGGTTGAGACATCCCCTGTACTACAATCATCTCAGATCAAGATGACCCCTAAAGTAGAAGCAAAGAAATAGCAAAAACAAGATATCTACATCAGAATTAGGCTTTCAAAGTAAGTCCTTTTATCCTTCTTTATCATATTTTTTGTAAATAAAAATAAATCATTCTCTATTTTGTAAAGAAAAAAAATTATTTACAGTATAAAATTGTAGAAGTTTTTAGCTTTAGGTTAGTTTGATAGATCTCAGATCGAGATAAACCTTGTTTGTGGTCGTCCCAAGTCTAGACGACCTTTGTTTATCACCATCTCAAATTTAGATGGCCTCTTTTCATGGCTATCTCTATGTAAGATGGCATCTGTCTACAATTGTTTGGTCTGCTTGCCTAGTTTCCTACTTAAAGGTTGAATTTCATATAGGGTTTTTGAATATCAAACATAAATTTTTGCATTAGTGAACATCACCGTGTACTCTTTGATTTATCTTTCTGCAACCCTCACACACACACGAGACAATGTAACATTAGTTAGTTTGATTTTATCACCAATGACTGACAACAATCACGTGATGTGGGTATTCATATCCCACCATGGATTGCCCCCCTAGAAATTGTAGCAACCCCCATCAAGTGGCTTTTTAGAATTCATCATAGAAAAGTCCTCAAATTTTGGGTGTGCTCGAAGTAGGCAGGTTAGACGCCCTTCATTTCAAGGGCTTAATAATTTCCAAAATCATAATTGTTGTTTATGCCCAAGCTCAAATGAAAGGGTGAAGTGAAAGCCCAGTTGGGCCGACAGCAAGGCACTAGATAGTGTGATCCCTTTTAGAGGTATTTTGTTTCCTTAGGATACCCATTAGCCATATCCAACATCCTATGAAGCCATTTTTTGTCGTTTGTGCGGTATTCCTTGATAAGGGGGTGTGCACAAACTACCTTTAATTAGTTTTCCTTTCATTTTACCTATTATTTTTCATAGGGTTAGGTTTACAAAAATTAAAGCACAAAAACAAATAATAAAAATCATCCAAAATTCAAAACAACACACAAAGTTTTTTCTTTCTTGTTTGTTTATTTACTATTTGCATAGGTTAAACAATGGTAACAACATGCAATCAAACTCAATCAAGAGCCAGTGTTTTTGAATACCCACAAGGAGGAATGAAATGTCTTTGATATAGTCCAAAGGATCTTGTCATTCATGACCAGCACCCTAGCACATGTCGTACTAAAGATATTTCATTTAAGGAATTGGGAAGCACCCACAGGTCTTGAGTATGATCAGAAAAGAGACTTTCTTGATCTAGACACTTTGCTTAATTTCTATAGAAAGAATCATCCACCCAATGAGGGGCCTAGTAGGGCAGTGCCACACATTCACATCTTGAATCATCCTAGAGAACCATTAGAAGCATCCTAAGAGTAGATATCATACCAAGATGATTGCTACCAAGATTCCCCAACTGAACATCTATCTATAAATCAAGAACATGATCAAGAGGATATGTGTGTTAACCATCATTCTTGCAAATAACCCATGTTAGCTCTCACATTTGTTATAGATGAGGGTAACCAAAATCACCCCAATATATTTCAAGAGAGATCATTCATTCAAGAATGTTGCACCTCTGCACCACCTGACTACATAGAGCTCACATTCAAACTTGAATATCAGGTCAATGTAAAATGAGTTGTAGATCTTACTAGGGGTGAGAGACAAGACAAGCCCATCCACATTTTAGATACTAGGGTAAACAAACACCATAAATTTGAGCAAATAAACTGCACTCATTAGGTGCCTAGACAAAACCTTAACTAAAAATAATAGTTGGATCAACTACGATTAGATCACCAATGATTAAATCAACAACAGATGGACCAACAACGGTCACACCTACAAATATTGCATCAACAAAGGGTACAACAAGAGCAATTACAAAAGGAATTGCATTAAACGGTACCTACACCTAGTACCCATAGGCTACAATAATGCATAAGGTACCCCACATAATATCAAAACCTTCCATTGTAGCTAGACCAAAGTTGCCTACCTCGTGCACGATCAAATTAGCCACCCATACATCCTCAAAGGTACCAACTGCCTGAAAAAAATAGACCATGCACTTATCTAGAGGAGTATGACCCTTATGAGGAACAACGGTTGGAATATCGAGGACCAATTGATAAAAACATTGAATTACCTTATAGGGAAGCACATGTTGATAACACCCAACCACCTCTGCTTCCTCCTCAAGGGTAGATGCAAGCAAATGAAATCATTTCATCGAATGCATATAACCTGCTGACCGACCACATTAATTACTTAGATAATCAAACTTTAGGCATAGGTTACCAAAATCCTACCTTGCATCAGCTCCAAAACCAATCATTGCACCCATCCATGCCACCCCCATATCCAGAGCACTTTGAAATGCTAAAATTAGATAAATTCAAAGGATAGGAAGACACTCAAGAGCATGTCACTCATTTCATGAATATATGCTTTCATATTTAGGATTATGATGCCCTCATGCTAAAAACATTTTTAATAACTCTTGTAGGGCCTACTTTAGAGTGGTATAATCATCTACCATGACATAGCATTTATTCCTTTGAACAACTTGGAAATGCATTCTTATAACGCTTTGCCTTTAGGGTCAGGAAGAAGGTAACATTGATTGACTTGTGCTATCTTAAACAATTTGAAGATGATCCAGTCATGGACTACAAAAACCGATGGAGATCAATGATAACCAGGTTACATTTTACCTTACCCATAATGAAGCTTACCATATTATTCACTAGAATATTTTTAAGCACATATTGCTTTTATTACAACTACAAAAATATCAAAACTTTGAGGAGGCCCTAGCATGAGCTAAGATCATTGAGGATATTAAGGTCCAGGAAGGTGATATTAAGATCCATAAAAAGGAATGGACAAATAAGAATTCTAAAGGAAGCAACATGCAATAGAAGGTGGCCTTAGTAAATCAAGTTGTCTTGAGTATCCTTGGATCCTCAAACCAAACCACACCACTGTAACCACCAACTCATCTTAATTACCAGGATCAACCTCCATAGTCCAATATTATACATAATAGAACTAAAAGCAAGGCCAACAATGCTATCCACCACAATAATATACTCCTTTTCTAGAAATATTAGCATCAATTTTCAATCGATTATGTGAGGTGCACACAATCCATCTCCCTAAGATCCTTCTAATGGACCCAAATAAAATTAAACCAATGTATTATAGGGAGGATCAACACTAAATTTACCATCGAAAAAGGGGTCATGACATCTAATCATGCTACTTCTTTAAAAATATAGTGCAAGATATGATCAAGAGGAAAGAGATTTAGACCGATAACCCTCTTACCCAAAATAACCAGAACATAGGTGTCTTCAAAGAACCTTTGCCCACTAAGAGTTTATGGGGATGATTAGTATGGTGACAAGGGACTAGACATCCCTAAATTAATCTATGCAACCTAAAGTTTTATCTAATGTTCCCCCAATATCACAAACACCTCTTCAACCCCCACCAGATACACCTCCATCTATCCAACCATCACCAAATTCTGAGGTCCATAGCCAACCTCCTCTCACTTCGTAATATAAGCAACTACCTCGACTGGGCTTACAACATATCTTGGATCAGCTAGCCAACATCAAGCTACAAATAGGTTTCCAACACATTCCAATTCTATAACAATTTTAAATCAACTCACAAACATTGAGCTACAATTGAGTCATCAACAAACCACATCCCAGACCAAACCACCTCCCTCGCAACCATATAAATGCAACAAGTGTCAAGTTCATAATTATACACCACTTCTAGAACCTTATTCAACCATATTTTAGAGGCTCTATGAGGTGCAAGCAATCACCTTACCAGAAATGAAATCCAAGGACCCAAATAAGCCTAAACCTAGGTCTTACAATGAAGATCACTATTGTGTTTACCATAGACTAAAGGGTCATGACATCAATTATTGCTTCAAATTTAAAAATATGGTTCAAGATCTTATTGAGAAGGGAACCATTCCCATAGATAGTCTACTTGCACCACACAATCAAAACCTCAACATCAACCAGACCTCCTTACCTCAACATAAGGCATCAACTTCCATCACTTCTCTTGATCCAATCAATCACATCACATTGAGCACAACACACAGTGGGGATGCTCAAGGTATCACACCTTCTCCATCAACCATGTCATAGATAATAAAATCATTTTGGGATTCTCAAGGTATCATACCCTCCCCACATTCATCGCATAAACCTCATCAATCACATAAACCTCATCAATCACATCAACCTCATCAACCGCATCAACATCCTTAACATCATTGACCTTGTCAAACTCATCAACCTTTTCCACCTCATTCCAAATGCTAGACCTGTACCTAGACCCCTCTATCTAAGTCCATATCAACAATATTTCACAAGTTGTAGGAGGTAAAAATAATTGTTTTATTTGACATACACCCTCTCAACCCCAACAGACCTAGACCAAAGTTGTATAGGGAGGGTCATTATTGTCAATAGCATCGGTAAGTGAGCCCCGACATAAAAGATTACTTTATATTCAAGAATATGGTCCAAGATATTATCAATGAGGGGGTATTTTTCATAAATGGACTACTCACCTCATCTCATCAGAACCTCGGTGGCTATCAAAACCGTAGCAGGGACACTCAAGGTATCGCACCTCCCCTATCATGCACATCACAAATAATAAAACCAATTTGGGGATTCTTAAGGTATTATACTTTCTCCACATTCACCAATCATGAAACACTTTGGGGACACTTAAGGTATCACACCTTCCCCATGAAAAACCAAAAAATAAAACAAACGTAAAAAAAATTAAAAACATTCAAAATTCAAAAATAAAATAAAATCAACAAACAAAACAATAAAATAACAAAAAAAACAAAAAAATACAAAATCAAAAATCACAAAAACATTTCTTACGCCATCATGCATTATACATTACTGAATTGCATTAATTAATTGCATTAGGTATATTAGTCATTGTCATCACTTACACTTATTTTTGTGGTCTTTTGACCATTAGGAGGTCCTCGTAAGATAGGATAGATACCGGATGACTATCAACAATGATGTTAATACGACCATTGACTATTTTAGGCACACCTCTTAATGTTCAAAATTTCATAAAAGACTTACACATATATTTTTATTATTTACATTTCGTATAGCACCATGCTTGTATGATTGTCATGAGTCTTAATCAAACATTTTCTATTGTCATCATTTACACTTTTCCTTATGATATTTTGATTATTAAGGGGTCCTTGTAAGATATGGTAGATACAGGATGATCATTAGTAATGATGTTCATATGACCACTAACTATTTTATGCACACCTCTTAGTTTTCAAAAGGTCATCAAGAAAATACACATCAAACAAATCATTTCCATCCACATTCCCCATATTAGGTGTTTATGTCATTTCCCCTCACCTAGTAAGTTGTTATAAGGTGTTCAATAGGGTCTTTCGATCATTCAACCATTCCTAGTTTTATTTGCAGATTTTGTAGAAAACTATCTTAATTTTTGAAGGTAGGGTCTTGCTTTGATTATACCTAGTATATCTCAAAATGCCAACACAATTTCACACTTTTAAATTCGAGTTTGAACAAGGAAGGATGACACTACAACATAGTCCTTACCCCTTAAGTGAAAGGTTTCCCTTGCTCATCCTATTATGCACATGGTCTAGAATGCTAAAAATTGACAAAAGGATAAGCTCCCCCCTATCCAAAGCAATAAAAATCCCTTGCTCTTCCACAAAATGAGCAAGTATCTAAAAAATAAAAAAATCCCCTTTCTCTTCCTAAAAAATGAACAAGTATCCCAAAACAAAACAAAAAAACAAAAAGAGAGAAACAATATAAAAGAAGGGGGTAAAGATATTGAATCCTTAGAATTAAAACAATCATGGGGTAATCTCCATCGCCAACAATGGGCTATAGATGTCGGCCTGGCAATAGAGTAGCCTTAGCATGGTGACACGCCTGTCACATTAGCAACCTTCTTTTTTACAAACCAATATCAGCTTGTGGATGAGCTAGCTTTTGGTGGCTTGTATTGCCTAGTAGTCTAGTCAAATACATACAAAATTAGGATAATGATGACCATGGGGTGATCCTCATTACAACAATGGGCTATAAATGTTGACCTGGAAATGGGGTAGTCTTATGCATCACATTAATGAATTTTACTATGCACACATAGGGATATTGAATATATGGGTCTTCCTAGCATATTTTTATCTTTTAGAGTCATGTATAGTCAGTATACAACTTTTGATTGGTCAACTAGGGTGTTTGAGTCTAATGAAAAACCTAGTTGTTCCCTTGTGACATCTCACTTTTCCACATTCATCATACACATTTTATTCTATATAATGTGTCTTCAAATGTATGACTTTCGTGAAAAGGTTAACATTTTGATTCATGAATTTTATACATTCTATGGTGCTTACACTTAGTTTATTTTTGCATCTTAGATTCATTCATTATGTTTTAACATATAAATATGAAAATCAAATTTTGCATCATCATGTCATTAGTGCATCACATACATACATAGTTCCATGCATACATAATAGCTCTATCATATCAAAAATATTCATCTAACATACATGCATCATCATATCACATCATCAACACCAACTAGGGGGGTTCAAGGTCTTACACCTTCCTCAACAATCACATCAAGCAATCAACAAACTTGGGGGTGTTCAAGGTATCATACCTTCCCCCAACCATCAATCAAACAAAAATACAACTTGGGGCAATCAAGGTATCACAACCTTCCCCACCAATCAATCAAATCAACCAATCCAACAAAAGGCTTAATCAATCAAGTGCTTTTGCCTCACCATCAAGACTTTGGTATGGTTTTATCAATGCAAACATTTAATCAACACATCATGCTAGGTTCAAAAAGTTTGCATCCTTTTATCAAAGGTTGCGCCCTTTGCCTTGCATTCACATTAATCAAATCAGTCGTTAGACTCAAAAGGCTGTGTCTTTTTTTCAAATGTTGCGCCCTTTGCCTCACCATATTGAAATTAAAATTCCAGTTCTAAGGCCTCAAAGGTGCGTAACCCCTTTGGTCATAGTTTCAATCAAAAGGCTCCAAAGGCACTTAAGCCCTTTGGTCATAGTTTCAATAAAAATGATCCAAAGGCACTTAACCCCTTTGGTCACATTTCAATTAAAAATCTCCAAAGACACCTAACCCCTTTGGTCAATCTATTCTCAAGTGAACCTCGTTTCTAGTGATTTACTTTAGTCACCTAGCGGTTGCAATAATTGGTTATCCATGCAATCTAGTAGGATGAGTAAATTACCATAAGGCCACTAAAAAAAAATCAATTTAATCTTGGTCAAGTGACTTATTGATTTCATTATTTTCCATATCCTCTATCAACTCATCGCTTGAGGGGGTAGTCATATAATTACAAAATTTAAAATCAAATCAATAATCAAACACTCAAAAATGCAAATTGCATTCATTTAAGAATCATTGCCAAAAACAATCATACACCCTTCTTGCTGGGGCCAAACAACAAACAAAAATAAACTCAAAATAAACTGGGTAGCTAAACTACTTAATTGGTATCCCTAATGGCTAAAGTGTAGACTCAAGCTTATCTTTTAATTCCCCAAAGGTTACCAAAAACTTGGTATACTCTCCATTGGTCGTGGACCCATATCATAGTGTCTACTCATGGCTAAAAATTTTACTAAAATCAAGTCCACCAACGAGTTGAAAGTAATGATTCAAAAGTGCATGCTCACTTCATGATTAGGGCATCTTGCATTGATTTGTTTAATGAATATCATTAACCATCAAATCAACCATTTTAGGTTCTCTATTTTTGCTCTGCATTGTGTTATCACATAAAGCATCCCAAAAAGAGGTATATGTAGACACCTAAAACACGTCATATTGAGGAGACTACCTAAATGGACTCCTTTTAGACCACATAACCCACCTTGGGCGGCTTTAGGGCTAAAACAATAGTTTTCACCACTTAAACAGGTATAATTTCCCATAAAATCATGGTCATCTTAACCTGAGACACCCTTAAACTATGGTCGTCTTGACTTGAGACACCCTAAAACTTTGGCCATCTCAACATAAGACACCCTCAAACCATGGTCATATCAATCCGAGACACCCTCCAAACGTGGCCGTCTTAACCTGGGACACCCTCCAATCATGGCCATCTCAACCGAAGACATCCTCCAACCGTGGTCGTCTTGACCCAAGACACACACCAAAATTATGGTCATCTCGACTCGAGATGATCACAAAAAACAATGATCTTGTTCCAGCATTAAGCATCCTGCATGGGCTAAAATAGAAAATCATTTATAATAATTAATTTCATAAGATTTTAGAGATAAGCATTCACTTTTCTTAATGCGAATTACCTCTCTCCTTTTTAATGTAGGGTATTTTTGCCAATTTTAGCTTCCATCCAAGAAGTCTATAAAATAGCACTCATCCCTCAGTTTTAATGGTCCTTCAACTTTCAATTTTGTGTAATGAAGTGCTGCCAAAATCCATATACAAAGTTTAAGCTTTTGCGTAACAAAGTACTACCTCTTTTGATCCTCCAAGTCATCCTGCTACTAAAATTTATGCTATTAGATTATTGAAAAGGATTGGAAGCTACACTCATATCTTCCATGCAATCAAATACCCTTGCCTTGGTGATCGATCCAAACCACCAAGTCACTTTCACAAGCACAATAATCCATCGAAAACACATCTAGGACATCTTGCACACAGTCCAAGATTAATTTTGAGAAAACGTAGCTCAACGACAATGATCATCTTACCTCGAGGTGACCCACAGGCAAGGTCGTCTAACCTTGAGATGGCCTCTGGTAGATATGGTTTTACTATTTTTCTTTTAGCATAGCTTAAATCAATATTTTATCATCTCTATATTTAGATAGATTTTAGATTTCACATGCTTTGGTCTGGTTTATCTTTTTAATCACATTCTATTTAATTTATCATAAATATGCTTTTGATTCGTTTCTAGTTCCTTTGTGTGTAGACTACAGGATCCAAAAAATGGCAAAGGAGTGCTAGATCCACATCAAAATATCCTTGTAGTGGTCACGAAAAACCTGCCCCCAAATAGTTTATGTTAGCGAGAAGACCATTCAATGCACCAGGACTGTGAAGAGGGGAATAAAACCCTCATATTATATTGATTGTATCACATCTATGAAATCCCTCGAGGGGATGTTATTGTAATACATTGAAAAAGATAAATCAATAAAAGATCCATCTTTACTATTTTTATCATAGTGTTTCAATTCATGCATGTGTTTATTATTATTGTATGGTGCACAATTTTTAAGATCTTAAGAATAAAAGTGGTCTTATTACAACATAAGGAAGAATGGAAGAGTGAAAGCCTATTAACAACTAAGGAAGAGAAGGTAATATTATTGATTACATTTATTTTGCTATTCTTATTTTTTTTTTGGAATAACACAGATTAGATAAGCATGATGAGAGGGAGAGGAGGTTATGCCTAGATTAACAGGAATATGCAGGTGCTACAGGCACAAGTTGCTCATTTGACTGGAATGATGGCCCATATGAGGAAAAAATATCCCATGGATTTTAAAAATCTAGATTATGATAATGAGACTATGGAAGGAGACACTATGTCATAGGTTCATGTCAAGGAAGAGCCAAAGGAGAAGCCAAAGGAGCATCATTTTAAGGACATGCTAATTAGGGCCTTGGAAGAAAATAGATATGGGATAAAGATTAATATCCCTATGTAGGAGGGTTGAAACCAAAGAAGTTGATAGATTGGTTGAATAACATAAAGAAGTTCTTTGAGTGGAAAGAGCTTTTAGAGAAAAAGAAAATGAAGCTTGCATGAACAAAGTTGAAAGGGCATGCGTTGATTTGGTGGGATCATCTATAGAAGAAGAGGCAGAGAAAAGGAAAAGAAAATATTAGGGTATGACATAAAATGAAATAAATAAATTGAAGGAGAAATTCTTGCCCAAATATTATTTCGTAAATTACAGAACCATAGGTAAAAGGATCAAAGCATTGAGGACTACACCTATGAATTCTACAAGTTATCAATTCAAGATTCAAGAGTGATAAGAATATAAGGCTTAAAGGTATGTGGGTGGATTAAGTTATGCCATACAAGATGAGTTGAGTATGCTTCAGATCCATAGTGTAGAATATGCATATCAGTTTGCATTAAAAGTGAAAGAGAAACATAAGAGGATTAATTTTAGAAGAGGAGTGAGAAAAGGACCATCATCACCTCCAGCCAATGGGAGTAGTGGATTTAATCCCTCAAAGTAAGAATATTCTAATATAGAAAAACAAGAAGAGTTTGGGCAAGGTCATAGTAACCATAAGAGAAGTGGAGGATTTCATGGAGGATGAGGCTATGGTGGAGGATTAAATTGGGATGGCCCACAAAGGCTATATACTTGTTATATATGTGGTGAGGAATGGCATAAGGCTTTTGAGTGTTCACACTATCCTGCACAAGAAAGAAAATAAGGAGAACAAGATAGAGTCAATTTGGTTGAGGTAGAAGAGCAAATTGGGACAAAAGTTACTAAAAACATAGGGAACAATCTCATGATAAAGAGGATGATGATCGTTCCAAGGAAGGAGAAAGCACAAGATAATGATGGTGGTGATTCCTAGATATGTATGAATATATTTCAAATTAGGTGCACATTTGAAGGAAAGGTATGTAATATTATTATTGATAGTGGTAGCTGTGAAAATATGGTTTCAAATGAAATGGTTGAGAAACTTAAAGTGTGAGAAGAACATGTATCCCTACCACATATCATTGTTCAATAAAGAGAACGAGGTAACTGAAGATAAGAGATGTTTGGTTAAGTTTTCAATTGGGAATATCTACAAGTATGAAATATGGTGTGATGTAATTTCAATTGATTAATATCACCTATTATTGGGGAGGCCTCGACAATATGATAAGAAGGATACCAATAATTGGGGAAGGAATACTTACACATTCTAGAAGGATGGATTAAAATTGGTGTTATTACCACATAAGAAAGAAGGGAATAGTGAAAGCCTATTGACAACTAAGAAATTTGTCATGGGGATGAAAGAAGCTGAGTTTACCTATAATAGTTCAATCAATAGGTCAAAAAAAATTTCTCCTTTTTAGATTATTTACAGTAAGAATCCCAATGGTGTACTAGATCTGATTGACCTACTGATTTAGGGTAAAATCAATGATGATGTAAAGGCATTTGTAGATAACATACAAGAATTGCAAGAAAGTGTTAGAAAGAAGTTGTAAGATAGTAATAAAAAGTATAAAATAGAAGCAGATGAAAGTAGGAGAGTAACATTATTTGAGGTGTGAGACATGGTGATGGTTCACCTCAAGGAGGAGAGGTTTCCCAGGGGTACATATAACAAATTTAGTATAAAAATATTGGACCTTGTAGAATTTTAAAGATGAATGATAATACCTATAAAGTGGAGTTACTTTATGATTTTGATATTTTACTAGTTTTTAATGTTATAGATTTGCATGACTTTCATGGGGATGAAGATGAAGTTGAGGAAGAAGAAGACATAAATTGGGAACAACAAAAACCTAAGAAAAATAAAGAAAAAATTATGCAAGTACTTGATAAGAAGACAATCAGTACTAGGTAAGGAAAGTACAACAAATAATTGGTACAATGGGAAGGTTTACAAAAATATAGTACTTGGATTTCAGAGTGAGAACTAAAAAGGATTGATAATAGAAAGTTGTAGGAGTTTGATCAAAGGAACTCGCAAGAGCAATTCTTTTCAACCAAAGAAGAATGATGTAGGAGCTTATCTTTCGAAGGTCATAACTTTTGATTTGACCGTTGGATCGACTTGAAATTTTCCGTGGAGCTACATAAATATGAGGATAAAGTCATGGCTATCACTCTAGGACCTAGATGATTTTTTAGGATTTTATGGGGCCCTAATTCCTTCATCTAGTGCCTCAAAAATAGAATTTCATGTTTTTTTAGAAAACTAGAAGAAATAACATTTGAAATTTAATAACTTCTTAGACATGGGTAGGTGTTAATATTTTCTAAAATGCCCAATATGGGTGATACAATGATGTGTATTAATTTAGAGAGTTATCCGAGATTTTTGGTGAATTCCTAAAAATTGGCAATTGGCTAAAAGTAACAATTTGCCCCAAAAGTAGTATTTTCTTATCTTTAGGGCTTTAAGATTTAGGGTTTCATTTTGGGATATATATTCCCTTGGTATCGCATTGTAAGGTGGTGAATATAGGAATGAGAAAATAAAGTATTTACTAGTTTATTTCTATGTATTGCAGTTTTTATGAGAATGGGGTTTTACCGGTTTATTTTATATTTATCATAGTTTTTATGTGATTGGAGGTATTTTTTCTAACCTCTTGCAATTGGATTTATATCATTTGGTATCAAAGCAAGTTGGATCTTGTTGGGGAAGAGAAGGTAATCTTATCAATTACAATTATTTTGTTATTCTTATTTTTTTGTTTAGAATAACACAGATCATATTAGCATGAGGAGAGGAAGAGGAGGTTATGCCTAGATTAATAGGAATATGCATGAGCTATAGGTACAAGTTTCTCATTTGACTAGAATGATGGCCCATATGAGGAAAATACATCCCATAATTTTTTTAGATTTGGATTCTGATAATGAGACCGTGGAAGGAGACAACAAGTCAAAGGTTCATGTTGAGGAAGAACCAGAGGAGAAGCTATAGGAGCATCATTTTGAGGATAGGCTAATTAGGGCCTTGGAAGGAAATAGAGATGGGATAAATATTGGTGTCCCTGAGTATGCAGGATTGTTGAAACTAGAAGAATTGATAGAATGGTTGAATAGCATAGATAAGTTCTTTGAGTAGAAATAAATTTCAAAGGAAAATAAAGTGAATCTTGCATGCATGAAGTTGAAAGGACATGCATTGATTTGCTGGGATCATCTACATAAGTAGAGGTAAAGAAAAGGAAAGGAAAATATTAGGGTCTGGCATAAAATGAAAAGAAATTGAGGCAAAAATTTTTGCCTAAAGATTATGCCCAAATATTATTCATAGATTACAAAACCACATGCAAAAGGATCAAAGCATCAAGGACTACACCAACGAATTGTACAAGTTATCAATTCGAGTGGAGCTTCAAGATTCAAAATAATAGAAGGTTGCAAGGTATGTGAATGGATTAAGTTATGCCATACAAGATGAGTTGAGTATGATTCGAATCCATAGTGTAGAAGATGCATATAATTTTGCATTAAAAGCAAAAGAGAAACATAAGAGGAGTAATTTTAGAAGAGGAGTGAGGAAAGGACCATCGTCACCTCTAGCCAATGGGAGTGGTGGATTTAATCTCTCAAAGGGAGAATATTCTAATATAGGAAAATAAGAAGAGTCTAGGCAAGATCATAGTAACCATGAGAAAGGTGGAGGATTTCAAAGAGGAAGAGGCTATGGTGGAGGACAAAATTGGGATGTCCCACAAAGGTAATATACTTGTTATAGATATGGTGAGTAAGGGCACAAATATTTTGAGTGTCTGCACTATCCTACACAAGAAATAAAACAAGGAGAATAAGCTAGAGTCAATCTAGTTGAGGTAGAAGAGCAAATTGAGATAGAAGTTGCTATAGACATGAGGAAAAATCTCATGATAAAGAGGTTTATGATCATTCCAAGGAAGAAGAAAGCACAAGACAATGATGGTGGTGATTCTTTGTTGTGTACGACTATCTTTCAAACTAGGTGCACATCTGGAAGAAAGTTATGTAAGATGATTATTGACAATGGTAGTTGTGAAAATATGGTTTTAAATGAAATGGTTGAGAAACTTAACTTAAAGTTTGAGAAGAACCCATATCTCTATCGTATATCATCATTCAAGAAAGGAAACGAGGTAACTGCAGATAAGATATATCTGGTTAAGTTTTCAATTGGGAATATCTACAAGGATGAAGTATAGTGTGATGTAATTCTTATGGATGCATGCCACTTATTATTAGGGAGGCCTTGGAAATATGATAGGAAGGCTATCCATGATGGAGGAAAGAATAATTACACATTTTGGAAGGATGGAGTAAAATTGGTATTATTACCACATAAGGAAGAAGGACAGAGTGAAAGCCTATTGATAACTAAGGAATTTGTCAAGGAGATGAAAGAAGCTGAGTTTGCTTATAATAGTTTAATCAATAGAAAAATATTTTTTTTTCAGATTTTTTATGGTAAGAATCCCAATGGTGTGCTAGATATGATTGACCTACTAATTCAGGATAAAATCAGTGATAAAGTAGAGGCATTTGCAAAGCACATACAAGAATTGCAATAAAGTGTTAGAAAGAAGTTGCAAGATAGTAATGAAAAGTATGAAATAGCAGTAGATGCAAGCAAGATAATGATAGTATTTGAGGTGGGATACATGCTGATGGTTCACCTTAGGAAGGAGAGGTTTTCCGAGGGCACATACAACAAATTGAAGTATAAGAATATTGGACCATGTAGAATTTTGAAGAAGATGAATGATAATGCCTATAAAGTGGATTTGCCTATTGATTTTGATATTTCACCAGTTTTTAATGTCACAAATTTGTGTGACTTTCATGGGGATGAAGATGAAGATGAAGTTTAAGAAGAGGACATAAACAGGGAGCAACATAATACCTAAGAAGAATAAAGAAAAATAATGCAAGTACTTGATAAGAAGACAATGAGTACCAGGTAGGAAAAATACAACAAATAATTAGTACAATGGGAAGGTTTACAATAGAAATATAATACTTGGATTTTAGAGGGGGAAATAAAAAATATTAATAGAATAAAGTTGCAGGAGTTTGATCAAAGGAACTCGCAGGAGCAGAGTTCTTTTCAACCAAAGGAGAATGATGCAGGAGCCTATCTTCCGAAGGGCATAACTTTTGATTTGATCCTTATATCGACTTGAAATTTTACGTGGAGCTAGATAAAAAGGAGGACAACATCATGGCTATCACTCTATGACCTAGATGATTTTTTTGGATTTTATTGGGCCCTAATTCATTCATCTAGTGACTTGAAAATAGAATTTTGTGTCTTTTAGAAAATTGGAAGAAATAATATTTGGAATTTAATAACTTATTAGACATGGGTAGGTGTTAATATTTTATAGAAGGCCCAATATGGGTGATACGATGATGTGTATTAATTTAGAGGGTTATTTGAGCTTTTTGGTGAATTTCTAAAAAATGGCAGTTGTTGGCTAAAAATAATAATTTGCCCAAAAAGTAATAATTTCTTATCTTTAGGGCTTTAAGATTTAGGGTTTCATTTTAAGGTTTATTATAGAATATATACTCCCTTGGTATCGCATTGTAAGGTAGTAAATCCAAGAATCGGAAAATAAAGCATTTACTAGTTTATTTCCATGTATTGCAATTTTTATTGGAATAGGGGTTTACTGATTTATTTTCTATTTATCGTAGTTTTTATGTGATTGGAGGTATTTTTTTCAACCTATTGCAAATGGATTTACATCATTTGGTATTAGAGAAAGTTGGATCTTGTTGGGTAAGAGAAGGTAATCATGTCAATTACATTTTTTTTGCTATTATTATTTTTTGTTTAGAATAACACATATCAGATTAGCATGAGGAGAGGGAGAGGAGGTTATGCCCATATTAACAGGAATATGCAGGTGCTATAGGCATAAGTTGCTTAGTTGACTAGAATGATGGCCCATATGAGGGATAAATATCCCATAGATTTTGTAGATCTGGATTCTAATAATGAGACTACGAAAGGAGACAACAGGTCAGAGGTTCATGTCGAGGAAGAACCAGAGGAGAAACCAAAGGAGTGTCATTTTGAGGATAGGCTAATGAGGGCCTTGGAAGAAAATAGAGATGTGATAAAGACTGATGTCCTCGAGTATGTAGGAGGGTTGAAACTAGAGGAATTGATAGACTGGTTGAATAGCATGGAGAAGTTCTTTGAGTGGAAAGAGCTTTAGAAGAAAAAAAAATGACGCTTACATGCACAAAGTTGAAAGGGTATGCATTGATTTGGTGGGATTATCTATATAAGGAGAGGCAAAGAAAAGGAAAGGAAAATATTAAGGTTTGGCTAAAAAAAAAACTAAAGGAGAAATTCTTGCCTAAATATTATACCCAAATATTATTTCGGATTCGAAACCCGGCAAGATCAAGCAGGGACTACCTAATGAACTTAAAGTGTGAGAAGAACCTGTATCCCTATCGAATATCCTGGTTCAAGAAAGGGAACGAGGTAACCGTAGATAAGAGGTGTCTGGTCAAGTTTTCAATTGGAAATACCTACAAGGATGAAGTATGATGTGATCTAATTTTTATGGATGCAATGTCACCTATTGTTGGGGGGGCCTTGGCAATATTATAAGAAGGCTACCCATGATGAGGGAAGAAATACTTACACATTTTGAAAGGATGGAGTAAAAGTGGTGTTATTACCACATAAATAAGGGAAGAGTGAAAGCTTATTGACAATTAAGGAATTTGTCACAAGGATGAAAGAAGTTGAGTTTGCCTATAAGGTCAATAGAAAATCCCCTTTCATATTGCTTATGATAGGAATCCCAATGATGTGCTAGATCTGATTGACCTACAAATTCAGGGTAAAATCAATGATGATGATGCAAAGGTATTTGTAGAGCAAATATAGGAATTGTAAGAAAGTGTTAGAAAGAAACTACAAGATAGTAATAAAAAGTATAAAGTAGTAGCAGATGCAAGTAGGAGAATAAAATTATTTGAGGTGGGAGACATGGTGATGGTTCACCTTAGGAAGGAGAGGTTTCCCAAGGGCACATACAACAAATTGAAGTATAAGAAGATTGGACCATGTAGAATTTTGAAGAAGATGAATGATAATACCTATAAAGTGGAGTTGTCTGCTGATTTTGATATTTCACCAGTTTTTAATGTTACAGATTTGTATGAATTTCATGGGGATGAAGATGTAGTTGAAGTAAAAAGAGGACATAAATTGGGAGCAACATATACCTAAGAAGAAGAAAGAAAAAGTTATGCAAGTACTTGATAAGAAGACAATCAGTACCAGGTAGGAAAACTACAGCAAATACTTGATACAATGAGAAGATTTACAAAAAGAAGATAATACTTAGATTTCAAAGGGGGAACTGAAAAATATTGATAGCAAAAAGTTGTAGGAGTTTGATCAAAGGAACTCGTAGGAGTAGAGTTCTTTATAACCAGAGGAGAATGATGCAGGAGCCTATCTTTCGGAGGGCATAACTTTTTGATCGTTGGATCAGCTTGAAATTTTATGTGGAGCTAGATAAAGAGGTGGACAACATCGTGGCTATCACTTTATGGCCTAGATGATTTTTCAAGATTTTATCATGCCCTAATTCCTTCATCTAGTACCCCGAAAATGGAATTTAGTGATTTTTAAAAAATGGAAGAAAAAATATTTGGAATTTAATTTCTTAGACATGGGTAGGTGTTGAGATTTTCTAGGAGGCTTAATATGGGTGATATGATGATGTGTATTAATTTAGAGGGCTATCCGAGTTTTTTTGGTGATTCCTAAAAATGGTAGTTGTTAGCTAAAAATGACAATTTGCCCAAAAAATATTGTAATTTCTTATCTTTAGGGATTTAAGATTTAAGGTTTCGTTTTAGGGTTTCTTTTGGGATATATATTCCCTTGGTATCGCATTGTAAAGTGGTGAAATCCAAGAATGAGAAAATAAAGCATTTACCGATTTATTTCTATGTATTGCAATTTTTATGAGAATGGGGTTTTTAGTTTATTTCTATTTATCATAATTTTTATGTGATTGGAGGTCTTTGTTCTAACCTCTTATAACTAGATTTACATCATTTGGTATCAGAGCAAGTTGGATCTTGTTGGGGAGAGAGAAGGTAATATTGTTGATTACATTTATTCTGCTATTCTTATTTTTTTGTTTGGAATAACACAAATCAGATTAGCATGAGGAGAGGGAGAGGAGGTTATGCCCAACTTAATAGGAATATGCAGGAGTTAGAGGCACAAGTTGCTCAACTGATTGGAATGATGGCCCGTATGAGGGAAATACATCCCACAGAATTTTTAGATTTGGATTCTAATAATGAGACTATGGAAGGAGACAACAAGTCAGAGGTTCATGTTGAGGAAGAACCAGAGGAGAAGCCAGAGGAGCATCATTTTGAGGATAGGCTAATTAGGGCCTTGGAAGGAAATAGATATGGGATCAAGATTGATGTCCTTGAGTATGCAGGAGGGTTGAAACCAGAGGAGTTGATAGACTGGTTGAATAGCATGGAGAAGTTCTTTGAGTGGAAAGAGTCTTTCAAAGGAAAAGAAAGTGAAGCTTGCATGCACGAAGTTGAAAGGGCATGCATTGATTTGGTGGGATCATCTATAGAAGGAGAGGCAGAGAAAAGGAAAGGAAAATATTAGGGTCTAGTATAAAATGGAAAAAAAACTAAAGGAGAAATTCTTGCCTAAATATTATGCCCAAATATTGTTTCGTAGATTACAAAACCATAGGCAAAAGGATCAAAGCATCGAGGACTACACCAACAAATTCTACAAGTTATCAATTTGAGTGGAGCTTCAAGAGTCAAAAGAATAGAAGACTGCAAGGTATGTGAATGGATTAAGTTATGCCATACAAGATGAGTTGAGTATGCTTCAGATCTATAGTGTAGAATATGCATATAAGTTTGCATTAAAAGCGGAAGAGAAACATAAGAGGAGTAATTTTAGAAGAGGAGTGAGGAAAGGACCATCATCACCTCCAACCAGTGGGAGTGGTGGATTTAATCCCTCAAAGGGAGAATCTTCTAATACAGGAAAACAAGAAGAGTCTAGGCAAGGTCATAGTAACCATGAGAGAGGTGGAGGATCTCAAAGAGGAAGAGGCTATGGTGGAGGACGAAATTGGGAAGGCCTACAAAGGCAATATACTTGTTATAGATGTGGTGAGGAAGGGCACAAGACTTTTGAGTGTCCGCACTACCCTGCACAAGAAATAAAACAAGGAGAACAAGCTAGAGTCAATCTAGTTGAGGCATAAGAGCAATTTGAGACAGAAGTTGCTACAAACATGGGGGAAATCTCATGATAAATAGGACAATGATTGTTCCAAGGAAGGAGAAAGCACAAGATAATGATGGTGGTGATTCTTGGATGCATACAAATATCTTTCGAACTAGGTGCACATCTGGAGGAAAGGTATGTAAGATGATTATTGACAGTGGTAGTTGTGAAAATATGGTTTCAAATGAAATGGTTGAGAAACTTAACTTAAAGTGTGAGAAGAACCTGTATCCCTATCGCATATCATGGTTCAATAAAGGAAACAAGGTAATTGTAGATAAGAGGTGTCTGGTTAAGTTTTAAATTAGGAATACCTACAAGGATAAAGTATGGTGTGATGTAATTCTGATGGATGCATGTCACTTATTATTGGGGAGGCCTTGGCAATATGATAGGAAGGCTACCCATGATGGAGGAAGGAATACTTACACATTCTGGAAGGATGGAGTAAAAGTGGTCTTGTTACCACATAAGGAAGAAGGGCAGAGTGAAAGCCTATTGACAACTAAGGAATTTGTCAGAGTTCTTTTACCACAAGCTAAGTTTACATATAATAGTTCAGTCAATAGGTCAACAGGAAAATCTCCTTTTCAGATTTTTATGGTAAGAATCCCAATGGTGTGTTAGATCTGATTGATCTATCGATTCAGGGTAAAATTAGTGATGATGCAGAGGCATTTGTAGAGCACATACAAGAATTGCAAGAAGGTGTTAGAAAGAAGTTGCAAGATAGTAATAAAAGGTATAAGATAGCAACAGATGCAAGTAGGAGAATGACAATAATTGAGGTGGGAGACATGGTGATGGTTCACCTCAGGAAGGAGAGGTTTCCCAAGGGCACATATAATAAATTGAAGTATAAGAAGATTGGACCATGTAGAATTTTGAAGAAGATGAATGATAATGCCTATAAAGTGGAGTTGCCTATTGATTTTGATATTTCACCAGTTTTTAATGTTACAGATTTGTATGACTTTCATGGGGATGAAGATGAAGTTGAAGAAGAAGAGGACATAAACTGGGAGCAACAGATACCTAAGAAGAAGAAAGAAAAAATTATGCAAGTACTTGATAAGAAGATAATTAGTACTAGGTAGGGAAACTATATCAAATACTTGGTACAATGGGAAGGTTTACAACAAGAAGATAATACTTGGATTTCAGAGTGGGAACTAAAATATATTGATAGCATAAATTTGCAGGAGTTTGATCAAAGGAACTCGTAGGAGCAGAGTTCTTTTCAATCAGAGGAGAATGATGCAGGAGCCTATCTTCCAGAGGGCATAACTTTTGATCCGATCATTGGATCAACTTGAAATTTTATGAAGAGCTAGATAAATAGGAGGACAATGTCATGGCTATCACTCTATGGCCTAGATATGATTTTTTAGGTTTTTATTAGGCCCTAATTCCTTCATCTAGTGCCCCAAAAATGGAATTTAGTGTTTTTTTAGAAAATTGGAAGAAATAATATTTGGAATTTAATAACTTCTTAGACATGGGTAGGTGTTGATATTTTCTAGGAGGCTTAATATGGGTGATACGATGATGTGTATTAATTTAGAGGGCTATCCAAGATTTTTTGGTGAATTCCTAGTAAATGGGAGTTGTTGGCTAAAAATAACAATTGGCCTAAAAAATTATAGTAATTTCTTATCTTTAGGGCTTTAAGATTTAGGGTTTTGTTTTAGGGTTTATTTTGAGATATATATTCCCTTGGTATCGTATTGTAAAGTGGTGAAATCCAAGAATGAGAAAATAAAGCATTTACTGGTTTATTTCTATTTATTACAATTTTTATGAGAATGAGGTTTTACCAGTTTATTTTCTATTTATCATAGTTTTTGGTGATTGGAGGTTCTTGTTCTGACCTCTTACAGCTGGATTTACATCATTTTGTATCAAAGCAAGTTGGATCTTGTTAGAGAGAGAGAAGGTAATATTGTCGATTATATTTATTTTTTTATTCTTATTTTTCTATTTGGAATAACACAGATTAGATTAGCATGAGGAGAGGGAGAGGAGGTTATACCTAAATTAATAGGAATATGCAATTGCTACAGGTACAAGTTGCTTAGTTGACTGGAATGATGGCCTGTATGAGGGAAAGATATCCCACAAAATTTGTAGATCTGGATTCTGATAATGAGACTGTGGAAGGAGACAACAGGTCAGAGGTTCATGAAAAGGAAGAACCAGAGGAGAAGCCAAATGAGCATCATTTTGAGGACATACAAATTAGGGTCTTGGAAGGAAATAAAGATTGATGTCCTTGAGTATTTAAGAGGGTTGAAACAAGAGAAATTGATAGACTAGTTGAATAACATTGAGAATTTCTTTGAGTGAAAAGAGTTTTCAGAGGAAAATATAGTGAAGCTTGCATGCACGAAGTTGAAAGGGTGTGCATTGATTTAGTGGGACCATCTATAGAAGGAGAGGCAGAGAAAAGAAAAGGAAAATATTAGGGTCTGACATAAAATGAAAAAATTTGAAGGAGAAATTCTTGCCTAAATATTATGGCCAAACATTATTTCGTAGATTACAGAACCATAGGAAAAAGGATCAAAACATCGAGGACTACACCAACGAATTCTACAAATTATCGATTCAAGTGGAGCTTCAAGAGTTAGAAGAATAAAATGTTCTAAGGTATGTGAATGGATTAAGTTATGCCATACAATATGAGTTGAGTATGCTTCGGATCCATAGTGTAGAAGATATATATCAATTTGCATTAAAAGCGAAATATAAATATAAGAGGAGTAATTTTAGAAGAGGACTGAGGAAAGGGCCATCGTCACCTCCAACTAGTGGGAGTGGTGGATTTAATCTCTCAAAGGGAGAATATTCTAATACAGAAAACAAGAAAATTTTGGGAAAGGTCATAGTAACCACGAAAGAGGTGGAGGATCTCAAAGAGGAAGAGGCTATGGTGGAGGATGAAATTGGGATGGCCCACAAAGGCAATATACCTGTTATAGATGTGGTGAGGAAGGGCACAAAGCTTTTGAGTGTTCACACTATCCTACAAAAGAAAGAAAACAAGGAGAACAAGCTAGAGTCAATTAGGTTGAGGCAAAAGAGAAATCTAAGATAGAAGTTTCTATAGACATGGAGAAAAATCTCATGATAAAGAGGATAATGATCATCCCAAGGAAGGAGAAAGCACAAGATAATGATGGTGGTGATTCTTGGTTGCATACGAATATATTTCAAACTAGGTGCACATCTGAAGGAAAGTTATGTAAGATGATTATTGATAGTGGTAGTTGTGAAAATATGGTTTCAAATGAAATGGTTGAGAAACTTAACTTAAAAGTTTGAGAACCCATATCCCTACCGCATATCGTGGTTCAAGAAAGGGAACGAGGTAATTGTAGATAAGAGGTGTCTAGTTAAGTTTTCAATTAGGAATACCTACAAGGATGAAGTATGGTGTGATGTAATTTTGATGGATGCATGCCACTTATTATTGGAGAGGCCTTGACAATATGATAGGAAGGCTACCCATGATGGGGGAAGGAATACTTACACATTCTATAAGGATGGAGTAAAAGTGGTCTTATTACCACATAAGGAAGAAGGGTAGAGTGAAAGCCTATTGATAACTAAGGAATTTGTCATAGGGATGAAAGAAGCTAAGGTTGCTTATAATAGTTTAGTCAACAGGTCAACAAGAAAATCCCCTTTCAGATTATTAACGGTAAGAATCCCAATGGTGTGCTAGATCTGATTGACCTACTGATTCAAGGTAAAATTAGTGATGATGTAGAGGCATTTGCAAAGTACATACAAACATGACAAGAAAGTGTTAGAAAGAAGTTGCAAGTTAGTAATGCAAAGTATAAAATAGCAGTAGATGCAAGTAAGAGAACGACAATATTTGAGGTGGAAGACATGGTGATGGTTCACCTCAAGAAGGAGAGGTTTTCCAAGGCATACATAACAAATTGAAGTATAAGAAGATTTGACAATGTAGAATTTTGAAGAAGATGAATGGTAATACCTATAAAGTGGAGTTGCCTATTGACTTTGATATTTTGTCAGTTTTTAATGTTACAGATTTGTATGATGAAGATGAAGTTGAAGAAGTAGAGGACATAAACTAAGAGCAACAAATACCTACGAAGAAAGAAAAAATTATGCAAGTACTTGATAAGAAGATAATCAATACCAGATAGGGAAACTACAACAAATACTTGGTACAATGAGAAGGTTTACAACATAAAGATAATACTTGGATTTCAGAATGGAAAGTGAAAAAGAATGATAGTAGAAATTTGGAGGAGTTTGATCAAAAGAACTCGCAGGACCAAAGTTCTTTTCAACTAAAAGAGAATGATGCGAGAGCCTATCTTTCAGAGGGCATAACTTTTGATCCGTAGGTTGGATCAACTTGAAATTTTATGTGGAGCTAGATAAAGAGGATGACAACATTGTGGCTATCACTCTATGGCCTAGATGATTTTTTAGGATTTTATCGGGCCCTAATTCCTTCATTTAGTGCTTTGAAAATAGAATTTAGTGTTTTTTAAAAAAATTGGAAGAAATAATATTTGGAATTTAATAGCTTCTTATGTATGCGTAGGTGTTAAGATTTTCTAGAAGGCCCAATATGGGTGATACGATGATGTGTATTAATTTAAAGGGCTAAGCTTTTTGGTGAATTCTTAAAAATGATAGTTGGTTAAAAATAAAAATTTGCCCAAAAAGTAGTGATTTCTTATCTTTAAAGCTTTAAGATTTAGGGTTTCATTTTAAGGTTTCTTTTGGGATATATATTCCTTTGGTATCATATTATAAGGTGGTGAATCTAAAAATAAGTAAATCAAACATTTATCAGATTATTTTCATGTATTACAATTTTTATAAGAATAAAGGTTTTACCGATTTATTTTCTATTTATTTCAATTTTTATGTGATTGGAAGTCTTTGTTCTGATCTCTTGCAATTAGATTTACATCATTCTTACCTAAACAAAAGATCATAACTAAAAAACTGTTAAACCCTATTTATAAGTCCTAAAAATTTATCACACTACCTAGATTCAAAAAAAAAATATATATATATTATATAATAAAATTTAAATGAGTTTCTAAAGTCAGACAGAGTATACCATCATCGCACCTCCATGGCACCTCCAAAACAACTTTGACCAAATTGGTGAGTGGATGCTCCAATACCCTGGCTAACTGCCTTATATACTCAAAAGCATCTAGACTCTTTAAATCCATTGTCTTTCTTTGTTGACTTCCAATTTCACTAAGGTCTTAAGTATCTTCACTAGATCTTAACATTAATCATTATAAATTTTATATTAAAAATTTAAAAATATTTTAAACGTCTAAAATAACTAAACGTACCTAGATATTAAAAACAATTATACGAGGGGTTAATCATTTTAATCATTTTTTTAAAATACTTGCAGCATTGATAGCTTTGCCACGTTGTACATTAGTGCAGTTGCGTTCATTGCCATTTGGGATTTTTTTTTTATTATTATGAGTATTGTTTATATGTAGAATTGAATCCAAGTTTTATTAATGATAATGTAAGTGATATTTTTTTTTGGTAAACCATACTTATGGGATTTATATGTATTTCATTATTATTATTTTTTGGTTAATGCACATCATCATGTCAGGTGATTTTCTTGATATACATGAGAACCAAAACTATGGAACAACAGGATCTTGCACACATACTCATTCTCTGCAATTTGGACCTTGAAGCTTTTAAACAAAAGGCGATAAACCACCCATGGGAATCCATATGTATTTTATTATTATTTTTTGTTAAAACATATAACGTCATGTTAAAATAAGTGATTTTTTATGATATAGATGAGAACCAAAACTATGGAACAAGGAAGAATTGCAGACATACTCATTCGAATATGATGATATAGATGAGAACCAAAACTATCCAACAACAAGGAATTGCACACAAACTCATTTAAATATGACATGCATGAGAACCAAAGCTATCTAACTAAAAAAAAAAATTGCACACATCCTCATTCTACACAAACTCATTTAAATATGACATGCATATGAGAACCAAAGCTATCTAACTAAAAAAAAAAATTGCACACATACTCATTCTATGATTTAAACTTTAAACCTTCTAAACAAAAAAACTAAAACAGTTACACTGTACCTACAATATTCTATTGTAAATTTATTCAAGAAGATTGAATATAAAAGAATTTATTGGCCGCAAGCACTAAGTGTATGCAAATGCCAAGACTTTGACCTGGGAGTGTACCCTTTCTTGTGAAAGGAACGACTTGCGGCTCCCAAGGTCAGTGTATTTCAGTCTGTGCTCCTTCCACTTCAAATGGGCTGTCAAATTATATTCAAATACATATACAATTCTTTGTCAACATGCCCAAGGATTAAAAACAGGGAGAGGAAGAGGGGGAGGCAAAAAAAAGAATTTCCTTTCTGTAGTTCTGGATTGACGCTGGATATGTTAAGAACAATCATGCACTTTTATGGAGGTATGTGTAGATTTGCTCCTTGAATTCACAAGTAGTTCTATACAAATGCATCTTAGTGTGTAAAACAAGAAAATCATTTACATGGGCCATCATTCCTTGTGGGTGCTGCCATTGCTAGTAATCATACTCCAATCCATTCATTCTGTTGCCCAACCCCCATCTGCCATCTATCTTGGCTCCAATGAATGTTTGGAGAATCCCCATGAAAAGATCTTGCAGAGCCAGAATGGGAGGTTTGCATTGAAATACTTAGTATCTACCACCCAAAATCAGCACTTGGTGATTGCTTACATCCAGTATAATGAGATAGTGGTGTGGACAGCCAATAGGAATAGACCCATCAAAGGAAACCCATGTTTAAAGCTGGGATCCCAGGGGGACCTAATCCTGCTAGACGCAACCAATGGGTCTCTTGCATGGTCTGCCAATGTCAGCCAGATAAGCCACTTGGAGCTGCAAGATTCTGGGAATTTGATATTTCTAGACAGCAAAAATAGAACCCTCTGGGCCAGTTTTGACCATCCAACTGATACCATAATCCAAGGGGGGCATTTGGGGCCAGGAAAAGCCTTGATCTCAAATAGTTCAGATGATGACCTGTCAGAAGGACCCTACATGCTCAAGATGGAGCCAGGGGGTGTTGTTCTGTATGGAAGCTTCCCCTCCCTTCTTCCCTATGGAGTGTGGACATACAATCCATTGGGTGTTGGGTCCTCCAGTTCTCTCAAGTTTGCATTGCACTCTGCCTGCAATAACACTTTGTTGCGTTATGGACCTAGAGGGGAGGGTATATATCTGAAGCAAGAAGGTGGCAATGTGACAGTTGAATGTGAACAAGAAACACAAGGTCGGACTTCTAGTTCGAGGCAAATTGTCATTGGGGAGCCAATTGGGGATGATTTTTTCCGATTCATGAGACTTGATAGGGATGGAAATGTTAGGACATATACTCAGTCAAGTGCCCTATTGTTCTCTAATTTGGATATGTTCTCTGTGTACTTTCAAGACATCTGTAAGCTCCCTGATATTTGTGGGACCCTTGGCATTTGTAGTTCAGGAGGAGTTTGCAAATGCTATGATGATGTTATCTTCAAGGAGTACAAATCCAATAGCGGATGCATTCCAAGGAAGAATTCCATATGTGGAGCTTCAAACCAATTTTTGGAACTTGAGGGAGTTGATTATTTTGCAAATGGCTACTCTAATCCAATCGTATCCAGTATTGCAGAGTGCAAAAGTTCTTGCTTGTCAAATTGTTCTTGTGCTGCTGCCTTCTTTTGGAAAAATTCCCGGGCATGTTATCATTATCAAGAGGTCAAATCCTTGCGGCGTGTCTCAGATCAGAGCATTTTGACATTTATTAAGGTTGGCCCAGGTTCATTGAAGGATATTGATAATTCCAAATCCAAGAGAAAACCAATAATTGTGGGCTCTACTGTAGCAGGAGCTTGCCTCCTGATCATAGTTATTTTTTTCTTGGGTTTTCTGGTAAGGAGACATAAAAGGAAGAAATCAACAAAATCCAAGTCTGAAGAAGAGGTGTTTCTAGAGAATTTACCAGGTTTGCCCCCAAGATTTTCATATAGAGAGATGGAAGAGGCCACAGATGGGTTCAGTAGACAACTTGGGGCTGGGGCCTTTGGATCCGTCTTTGAGGGGAACCTCCCAGATGGCAAAAAAGTTGCAGTGAAGAAACTTGGTAGTGCAGATCAGGGGCATTTGCAATTTCGCACTGAAGTTGCAACCTTAGGAAGCATCAACCATGTGAACTTAGTGATGTTACTTGGCTTTTGTGCAGATGGCACAAATAGATTGTTAGTGTATGAGTACATGAGCAATGTTTCACTGGATCGTTGGTTGTTCAAGCGACCTTTTGATAACTCTTATTCAGTTCTTGAGTGGAAAAAGAGATATAAGATAATTCATGACACTGCTCAGGGATTGGCCTTTTTGCATGAGAAATCAAGGGATAAGATTCTTCATTTGGATGTAAAGCCTCAGAACATTCTGCTAGATGAGAACTTTAGAGCTAAGCTTGCAGACTTTGGATTAGCCAAGTTGATGGATAGGACTCAAAGTCGCGCATTTACTCGGATCAGAGGCACCCCTGGGTATTTAGCTCCAGAGTGGCTGCTTCATGAATCTGCAACAGATAAGAGTGATGTGTACAGCTTTGGAATGGTAATGTTGGAAATCATCAGTGGCAGGAAGAATTTAGATTTCTCCAAGCCTGATGATATGCAGTTTTTTCCTTGTTGGGCCATTAGCATGATTGAAGTAGGGAAAATGATCGAGATCATTGATCCAAAATTGGGTGCTCTAACAGACCATGAGAAGGAACAAGCTAAAAGAGTGATCCAAATTGCTTTTTGGTGTATTCAAGAAGATGCACATGCAAGACCTTCAATGAATACAGTGATCCTGATGCTGGAAGGGCACTTGAGAG
The DNA here is from genome assembly GCA_028583015.1 of Wollemia nobilis. Classification (NCBI taxonomy): domain Eukaryota; kingdom Viridiplantae; phylum Streptophyta; class Pinopsida; order Araucariales; family Araucariaceae; genus Wollemia; species Wollemia nobilis. The sequence continues at coordinate 3,521,383 of JAQPPZ010016858.1, read as the reverse complement.
TTGAAAATCCACCACTTTCTATGCCGTTTTTATTGAGAACTCGAGCTAGAGTTTCTGCATATTTATCAGAGTTGGAAGGCCCTTCTAAAGAGGCCACATCAAGCAATGCTGCTGCTCTCTCCATGTCTCTTTCTGCAAGGTGATATCCAAGCTATAAAGATGACATTTCAAATTGGTGACATTATAGCTTTGAATCTTTTTGTCATCTTATCTCACTATCCATTTAGCATTTCTAAGCTCAGTTTTGTATTTTAATAGTAAATCACAAGAGATTCAAGTTGCATTCATGTGATGAAACCTACACAAGCATCTTTGCACTTTTCTTCAGATCCCAGATTTCTGCTCTATTGTATTAATGGACCTTTTGCCATCTTGGATTCCTATCCATTTATCATTTCAAAGCTCAAATTCGTATTCCTAATGCAATTCCTAAGAGCTTGAAGTTGCATTGACATCATGATATTTGGACATTCTTGCACTTGACTTCAGATCTTCTCAAAGTTTTGCTCTGTTATCTCAAATCAAGAAACTAAACATTGTTGGTCTTTGTGGATTGCCTTCCATGCAATGACATGATTTGACTTGATAGTATAATTGAATAATTAGTTTCATTGTTTATTCAAAGTGCAATTCTTAGAAGGTCCCAAAAGTTGCTTTGGAGATTGGCTAAGGATCTATATCCATAAGTACATGGTTGAGTTCGATTCCTGTTAAATCTTGGTGGTGTTATATTATAGCAAGTGTATTTACAAGCTATTGTTGGGTGTGTGTGAGAATATCTCGAAAGGTGGATGCATTGGGCCAAGATCCATATCCATAAGTGCAGGGTTATGAATTTGGTTCTCAAGAGTTAAAATCAACAAGCTCTTTAGTACTGCTAGTATATTTGTAAGCCGCAACAGCAAATTGCAGAGGCACTCAAAAATGGCAAAGGAATTGTATGGAGTCATTTAAAGTAATTATTTGGTCCTTGTGGTTTGTGATCTTGCTAGTATTATTTTGTTTCTTTAGAAATGTGAAAGTATGGCTAGTAGAACTCAAAACCTCGTACTGATAGATATGGGTCCTTAACCAAAAACCCAAATTGGGCCTAGCATTGTATTATTTAATGAGAAGTTGTTCCACATTTTCTTAAATGAAAAAGAGCTGGTTGTTTTCCTCTTAAATTCCCGTGTTCTTTTTATGCAATTGCAGTTTATCTCCATGCACAGTTCCTTTATATTCTCAAACACATGGTGAGGTGCTCAATTTTATTTGCTTTCCTTTTGCACTGTGCTTGATGTTTATTACTGTTATTGTCACTTCATGCATATGTTGTACAAATGGAGTCAGATTGCAGAAACCTAAATTCTCCTTATCTTTCTCAGCTTAAAAATGGACTAGGGGCTCGTGCTAGTTACTCATTAGACATATTGTCCTTTAAAGTTTTGGGTCACATTATGGTTGTTGAACGGGTTATTCAACATGCTTTATGCCACTAATCGGTCTGTTCTAGATACGGTTGTCGCGGGGAATATATTGTTGATAAATTGATCTTCTATGACTTTCTAATGCAAATCAATTTGCATAAAGAGCCAACCATGTGACTACTGCAAGGAAGACCTGATCCACCTGATCCAAATGTTCTCCTATAAGGGGTATCATTGTAGTTATGGGGAAGGCTCTTTGTTGGCTTGGACCTTTGCTTGTATAGATGAATCAATATGGATGACCCATCTTTAACCTGTGACACTCCAATCATTATGCATCCTTGGTTGTAAAACTACTCCAAAAGTCTAGCTGAAAGTCGGGTGGCTGATAAGTGCAGGTTGGTGTTTAAGCCCTAAGCCTTTGTAGTTCAAAACAAAAGTTTCAGTCCTGTTATCGAAAGGAGATGTTTTTGTATGGGCCACCATACTGCAGTTACCTGGTATCGATATGAATGTCATAGTTTCCTTGGAATGCAGTATTTTGATTTCTTTTTCATAATTGTACTCTTGGTAACTATCATGTCATAGTATCCATTGAATGCAGTATTTTGATTTCTGATCCATAATTGTACTCTCTGCAACTATCATTACTATTGGTCGTATCACTGGCAGGAATATTTATGGTTTATGATGCAAGTGCTTGATAACAATAGTTGTGGAGCCCTTAATTTAGTTTTCACTGTGGATTTCAAGAACAATCCAATGAATATCACATTAAATTGTTGTATCTAATGCATTATGACAAAGATGAATTCATGCTAATATATAAAAGCTATTTGTAGAATGTAAAAAAAAGAATATGGAACCTTTCATGCACATACAAAAAAAACAATATTGATAATTGGAAACAAATACGCAAGCTAATTTTATATGATGCTATGAGCTTTTTGATCCTTTGGTTTTCAACATTGTGCAAGATATCATTCTACTAAGTATATTTGAATATCTATAGACATAGATGGATAATGGGAAGGTTAGTCTAATATTTAGACAAGGTTGGTGTCATGCAAAATTGAAGTTATTACTACGTGTTGATTCAAAATGCGAACATTGATTGGTTCTTAAACTAAATTTTTAATCTTACAATTGCTTTTTAATCATACTAGTATTTTGCAACTTATATTACAATCTCAAAATTTCCTTATTAAAATAAAGCCTTGTTAATATAATAAATAAATAAATCAATAAATATAATACCAAAAAATTATATACAATATAAAAATGGATTGTTAGGTAGGCCTGACCTCTCTACACATAAAGAAAGCTTCCGATTTCCAAATGGCTATAAGGATACACGTCAACAAAGAAAGCTTTGTCAAGAGCACAAGGTAAGAAGAAGAACAGAGGCAAATTAGAGTATACCCTTTTGAGAGCAAAGAAGAGGTTGCCTGTGCCTATGGAGACTTCTCGATAGACTGACAAAGAGGAAGAAAGTCACCTAGTGGAGACTCAAAGGAGCTTAGATATGCTGAGGAAGTATGTCAAAAAACCAGTCAAGAACGCGAAGGTGGTCGATCTACCAAACCAGGATATGAAGGATGATGAATTTACCCAACAAGATGTTGTCAGAGGGGAGTCACTTGTGTTGTCTACCTCGCTAGAGAGTGGAAATCGCCTCAAGGAGGAGCATAAGATGGATATGGCAGAAGTAAGCAAGGATATAGTTGGAGAACCTCCGGTGAAGCACATACTGGAGGCTTTAAAACAAAACTATATCATTCTAAAATACCTTAACGACTCAATGAGGAGAGTGAGTCAAATGCTATCTCGAACTGTTGAGGATTCTGAAATTTATCTTGAAGACCTAAAGAAAAGGATCATCTCATTGAGCTCAGAGAGTGAGTCAAATGCTAGCTCAAACTGTTGAGGAGTCTAAAATTCATCTTGAAGACTTGAAGAAAAGGATCATCTCGTTGAGCTCCTAGAAAGAGATGATGAAGACTGGGTGGAATGCCAAGGGAAGCATTTGAAATTCCTCTATATGCTCCCTATCTAAGTTGTGTCTGTCTGATATCGTGTAATGGTTGTCATCTTTGTATGCTAGGTAGGTAGGTTTATAAGGCTGGCAATCCTAGTTTTAGGTGGTTTTTGTAGCCTTGGATATTGTTGTGTTGACTTTTGTGTGATCCTTTCTAGAGCTTTAATGTCTATTTTTATGTAAATATTTGTAAAAGGTTTGGGGACCCTTTCAAATACCCTTCTTCTACCTTAATAAAAATTAAAAAAAAGGACACAAGTGAAAAGTAAAACCTATCAAAAAACGGTTCTCAAGGAATGTATACTACAACACTTATAGCATCAAATCATAAAGTCCTTGAAGTCATAGAGGCCCTCCCATTGAAGCAAACATGAATGCATTAACTATTAAAAATCATGTGTTGTTAATCCACATAGAGGTAGGTTATAAAACTTGCAAATCCAATCAATTTTACTTAGGGAGTCATTCTATTGTCGATGAACATTAATTTTTGTAGAAAAAGGCATCACCAACTTCTATATCTTGGCTCCTAAAGGGAATTATAAGAATATATCACCTGGAGTGTTCTGAGAATCTATTCAACTTCCTTCAATACCAAGTGAAGAAGTAGCTCTAAATAAAACAAAGGGCCAAATAGATTTTTTTGAGAAAAAAAGAAACAAGTTCATTGACAAGAGTGTTTCAAGATCCTATTCAGTGAAGAAGTGGCTCAAGATAAACAAAAAAGCATGATAGTTTATTTTTTTTTATAAATTTTTAAAGAAGCATTCTTGATGCCAAAAAAGTTAGAGTGTATTATACTAATTATATAGAGCTTTTAAAAGCCTTGATTGATTAGGTGGCCCCCTATTAACAATATATGAAGCATGTCCTTGTAAACAATTAGCTCCTACAAGGGTTGAAACATGAAGGAAAACTTATCAACTTGACTTTGTATTTGGAGGGTGATATATCCTTACATAGAGTCTTAAGACCAATAGGGGAACTCAAAAATGTTGAGGGGACTTAGACCCTTGACCTCTTTACAACAAGCATCCACTATTCATTATTTTGCCAAGACATCATGGTCAAAAGGGGATTTGAACCCTTGATCTCTTCATTGCAAACACCTCCACTCATTGCACCATCAAGACCTTGTGGTCAAAATATTTTAAGCATGGGTGAATAAAACACCCCCAAACACAATAGCCTATACCAAGAAAGGGTTAGGGGATACACTTGAATAAGGTGTGAATCAAACATCCTTAAGCACAATAACATATTGTTGAATTAGGGAATAGTTTGACTTCTAATTTGATTGCTCCAATTCCATAATTTCAACAAGTTATTGGATGGAAGGGTTTATAGCCTCATCCAATCTCTAGATTTAGGTTGACTCCCTACTATCCTTGCTAATTTATACTCTAACCTATTCTAACTTCATGAAAAGTAAAATTTTAATGTTTAAATATGTGAGAGATTAATTGAAAATATGACTATAACCATAGCAAGGAAATGTGTGATCAATCAACACATGGAAATCCAAAAAACAACAATGCTCCCATTCAAGTAAATATGGAATGGAAAGATGAGTGACAAGATGGGAAAAAGGGCCATGCCTCAATCCTTACATATTTTGCAATCTAGGAGGGAAGTGCCAATGATCGAAAGCAAAAGAAATCAATTTCCTCCCAATCCCATAAGTTGCAAAGCACAATGTGTATTTCATAGTGTAGATCTAAATTCCCATGGCCAAAAGATGTTTACAATGGATCCCATGACTCCTATTTAGAGTAGGAGTTTACCCCTAAGTTACTTGGGTTGAGAAACTATTATTCCTAGTAAAAATAAAATTTGGGAACATCTTTAACAAAATAATGCATTTTCAAATGCCACATGCCTCTAAATACTCTTTTATTAAGCTTATAGGGATTCTAAAATGAGTTATGATGCCATTACATGCCAAAATGTCATTTTTCAAATATTCTCCTCATGATTCATGCCTTTACTTTTACCCCTTCACAGGTCTATAAACGATTTGCTCTAAGAAGCGAGTGAATCACTTGACTTTGCTAGTGATTCTCTAGTTGACCTTGAGCACTTTCATTTTGTGAGAGAGTCAAGCCACTTTGTTAGCAGATTGCTCTTAAACCAGTCGACACTTGTTGATCCAATTGACACTTGTCTTGTAATTAGTCAAATTTTAAAGGGTTTTGGAAGGCATCTATAGTATGATTTCATTAATTTGCATTCTTTCAAAATTATGAACTCCAAGGTAGCGACATGTCACTATATTCTTGATTACTTCATGGGGTACCAAGCTCAATTGACGAGAGATATTAGATCTTGCCTTTTTCCTTAGACATGAAGTCATTACAAAATTATCAAATTTGTCGTTCTCCCACTTTGTCTTTTATGGAAATAAACCTAAAAACTTTTATCATTATTTGCCTTTGAGCAATTGAATGGAGGCCAAGTCCTCAACTTCTCCAGTTAGATTCTTATACGGGTTTTTAGATAATCCATCCTACTTCCCCTTGAGTTCTTATAACTTGGCATATACGGGCTTCAAATTCTTGTAGATCTTGAATGCATCTCTTGAATCAGCCTGATCTTTCTCCTCTTCAAATGTAGTTTCAAGGATGTCATTATCGAGGAGTTTCATTTGTGGGTCAAAAACATCTAGCAACAACTAGCCCCTGAATTTCCTTGATCATCTCCTATACCAAGGTATTTAGAGAGGTAGTCCTACAGGTCTCTTTATGCACCTAGGATCTACTTGAGCCTATTGACCATGCATATTTTGACCTAGTTTTTGTGCTTGTGATCTTGACATTATAGACATGAGATTGAGCACCTCCTAGAATCTTTCCCTTGTAGTCATTTTTTCTTCAACCAATTTGATCATTTCTGTGACTTGGTTTAGGTTGTGTTTCACATAGGCTACAAAATGGAAGTATCCTCGGGAATTCATTACCTTTGCCTTGATTTTGTCCTAGAGGTACTTGATCTACTAAATTTCAAAGCTTATTTTTTGATCAATAGTTGTCTCTATTTCCTTCATTGTTTCTAGTTCTTTGTGGATATGATCAACCTTTTCATCCATCATTTGCTAGGCTTCTTGAAGTTGTTTAACTTGATCTTCTAATTGGACCTTTTCTTGATCATTTATTTATTTAAATGACTCTATCCCTATGCAAGATTTTCTCTAGCTATTAGCTATTCTTCTTAGTCTCATCAAGCTAGGATTTATGGTCCTCAACTTGCTTCTTTAGATGATATCATTTGGAGGTGTCCCTCTTTAGTGTCTCATTTCCTTGATAGAGTTGCTCCTTGGAATTTTATTGTGTCACGCTCACCCTAAGCTCTTTATTCTTATTCTTAGGTGCTTCATTCCTTATTGCTAGTTGGCCAAACTTCTATGGCTATACTAGTTGAGATCCGATTCATGAGTTGGACCAATTGGTAAGGATCTATTTGACTTATATCTAGCTTGAAAACGCTAGCAGTAAAGTTGAAAAGGATCTTGCAATCTTGGATAGATAGCTTTCTACAACCTCTGTAATGACTATCTTATCCCCCTTGATGCTTGTTGGGACCACAATAATACTGGAACTTGAGAGGTTTTATATCTCAATCACTTGTATTCAATTTTTTAGTCATTTTATTCTTTATTTCAAGGACATCAAATGTCTTTTGGATGTTTATTTTCTTAGGATCATAGGTAAAATTCTACATAAAGGCTTGTCTTGGCCTTGTGGCTAAACTATATGCATTGGATGCTTCTATAGGTAGTCACAACAAATTGAGTGGGTGACATGATTTCTATAGTAGTATCCTAGCTTGGGATGGAGGACAACATGATTGGGAGGAGATGCTAAGTGGAGTAAATTGAGTGGATGTGGGTGTGAATGTGGTGAGCATGGAAGGGATTGGCTTGGGATGAGAGTGACATGATTGGGTTGAGATATTAGGTGGAGAAAATTGAGTGGATATAGGTGTGAATGTGGTGGGCATGGAAGGGGTTGGTCTTGAATCTAGTTGTACCAACAACTTTGCTAATAGAGAGACCATTTTGTGAATATGTGAATTATGGTGAAGGGGACAATACATATGGTTCCAATGGTTGCATAGTGAATATTTGGATGGATGATGATGGAAATAAGATGATAGGGTCAATTCTTGGAGTAACAGTGATAGTTGGAGGTAAAGTAGTGCCTCCAAGAGAATGATGTGCTACATTGGTGATTGGTAAGGGGATTTCAAGAAAAGAAGGGGTGGGAGAATATTAAAAATTAGGAATAGAAGAAGCAAGAGTAGAAAAAGAAGTAGGACTAGTGGAAGGTGGAATAAAAGTGTATGTTGATGTAGTTGTGGCCATGAATTTGGTTGTTCCCAACTCAAAAGTGTTTCTATATTGAGGTATTTTCCCCTCCTCAAGTTGAGGTGTCTACTATTGTTGCTATATTTTCAAACATGTATCTGTACCACTCAAATCATTAATGTCCTTCTCTAATAATTGCACTACAAAAATAACAATTGCTAATGTTTTTGGTGCAATAGATATTACAATTTTTTTTTGTAGGGGCATGTTGTGGTCTTGGCAAACTTGATGGGCCTTATGAAGCTTCACCTATTTTAATCTCTCTTTTGGCATTATTGAGGTGTTTTTGATTTCATATGGTAGAGAACTGGTCATTGAACAGACCATCTCTTGTTGGCCTTGTTGAAGTTCCCATTTCATAGCACATATTCTACCATGCTACGATTTTCCTACCTAAATATACCAAATTCCTCAAGTCCCCCAACTTCTAATGGTTCATCTTGATATTTGGATCAAAGTCATATTTTTTCTTAATATAGAAGAAATTCCATTTCAATAGATTATCGTACATCTATATATTTTGTCTTTATAGCCATGTGTACTTCCTAGGGTTGCAAGAGCTAACTACTTACTACAATAGGCTTTCTTTGCATATTGTACCTCTTTTCATGTGCAAACTAAGTATCCAAACCGTTGGCCATAATCTTGTATCTAAAATATACTATTAGGTCATGGGACCACATATCTTTGAGTTGTTTTAACCCCATGTCTCTTAGTTTTTCTTCCATGACTTGGTGGAACCCTTGTAACTTAGGAGTGATCCTCATAATCCATTGCTTGAATGGGTAGAAAGTGGTTTTTTCTACCCTAAAGCATCTCAAATCCATGTAATTTAGTTTCCTAGCATACTCAAGATTGTCCATGTAGTCAAGTACAAATGTTGGCAACTCAAAGGGCATATCTAAAAAATCTTAGAGGCATATGGATGAGTGGATCCTCCCTAGATAGAAATCTCTATTTGGTCATTCTATTAACTTTAACAATTTTCGATCCTCATCTGACAACCTAGGGATATTTTCCCTCATATTTTATATAATCACTTATTATACCTTTTTTTATAGAAGTGGTAAGAGGTTTTATCCACTTCTTAACAAGGTACTTGGTACATTACACTATGGAGAGGGGTTCTCCATCTACTCACATTTTGTCTAGCTATAAATTTGGGATATAGTATTTCTTCTAATATATGATTAGCCAATCTAGGTAGGAAGTATAAGCAAACCTTCTCTCCTCCTTAAAATCCTTGAGAAAATGATCCATTTGATTGACAATGTATTTGACATAGTCAATCATCTAAAATGCGCGCAACAACACAACATTCTCTTCATAGATCTTTGCATCTAACCTTTCCCCAAACATGATGAATATCCTAAACAACAATATTTTAACATCTTCTTTAAAGATCTCTAACTCCACCAAAATGCTAAAGTCAAGCATCTTGTGGGGGTTCTTCATGTAGGGAACCAATAAATCTTTTTAGTAATTACTGGTGTATTTGTAATAGAATAATTTATGTATTTTGGGATTACATGAGACCCACATGGATGGGTCTTCTATGGTATTTAATATTTTCTTGATTTTACCTTTCCTTATATAACAAAAATTCTTGCTCCACTATAGGGGTCTAGTGTTTTGTCCTGAAAGGTCATACCTATATATGCAAGCCTCAACAAGCTCAAGACAACTCTAGAATTGTGGGAATAGACTCATGGCCAGATTGAAGTCCACATCTTGTTCATGTTCTAGGAGTTGACTTGTGGGACCAAGATATTCCTTCTTAAGACCTCTTTCCTCACCAAGTCTATTGAGTGTTTGTACTTTCCCTCATTTATCCTCCTATAAGGATCATCAATCAACTCTTGAGTGTCTGTAATTCCCTTCTTCAACATGACTTCTCTTCTTTCCCTTCCTCTTAAATGACTTAAATTCCTATGGAAAGTTTGGCACTAGTGAAGGTAGAGTAGATGTGGGAGGGCTAATAGGAATGGAAGATAAAGACATGGGATTGAATTCCATAGGGATGAGATTTGTGAGATTAAAAAAGTGTCTATGGTGGCTAGTATAGAACAAGATGAAATTTAAGAAAAAAGGATGAATATTTACTAAGCTTGAAACCAAGGAGTAATTTGCTTGACTCAATGAGTGATTTACTACTTTAAATGGGACTTGAAATGTTTTAGCCTTAAGCTATTTGCTTGAAAATATGAGCAATTTACTTGTAATATGGAGTGTTTTGATTTCTTGAAGAGCACTTAGAAATTTTATTCATATAGAATGATCCATTAGGTAGAGTGATTTGTTCACTTGTTTCCCTTAAAAATTTGTTCGAGATGTTTATATCATTTAGAGTTGGGGCATATTGCTTACTTCTACTAGTGATTCACTACTTGTTTTTTACTTGGATTTTTTTGGGTGAAAATCAACTCTTATGTGGAGCACCCATTCCTACAATGGTTTGTTGAGTATGTCAAGTAAATTGCTTATCACTAAAGTTTGTTAAAGTTGAATGATGCTTTCAGATAGAGCAATTTTTAGGTGTGATGATTGATTAAGAAGAAGATGAACTACTTAAAGGGGCTCCCATACGATTGATTTACCATTAATAGGGAGTCCCTATGGGACTTGAACTAGCTAAGGTTAGTATTTAACTCTTAAGATTTATGTGATGGATTAGCAAAATCTTGTTGGTGCACGTAGTCCATGAAGGAAAAGTTACAAGGTTGCAAGAGCACTTCCCTTTGCTTTTGGTAGGGCTTGAAGTGTAAATGAGGGTGATGATACTCATAGGGGGTTTTATAGCCTTTATACACACTTGACTATGCCTAATCTAAATATTTATATGATGGGTAGGTCTACCCATTTGGAGCTTATTTTCTTGCTCAGACAATTCACATGTCAAGCAGACCCTTAGCAAGAAATTCACTCCTTCTACCCTTCAATTGATTTTTAAGATAAAGTTGACTTCTATTAGCAATCAAGAATGTGTGATTGATATCCTTGATGGAATAAGAATTCAGGGAGAGGGAAGAATATGGAAGTAGTATATTGGGTTTTGTAGAAGAATGAGAGAGACAAGGAAGGGATAATAGCCAAAAAAGAAAATATATGTATATATTTACAATTTTATTTTGATCATAATTCTTACTAGATGGGTAAGAGGTTTTGACCATAATTATTACTATGAGTAATAGGTGCTTCCTATTCATTGAAATTGGTATTGTTCTTCCATTCATTGTGACAATTTTTTAGGCATTTGGACTTGCTATCTGAAAAATTTGGTAGGGTTTGTTTCAAAGGAAGTCAAATTTCCAATGACTTCTAGGCTTAGATTAGTTTCATCCCACTTGAATATAATATCTCCCTATTTTTAATCTATTTTGATGGATTGCTTGTTAAACCACCTGTTGACCCTTTCTTGGTGTTGCATTGTTCTTTTGAATGCCTTCTCCATTTCTTCTTCTAGGGCTAATAAGTGTTCAATATCACTTGAATTGTTTTGACATCAGTGTCTTTGACCTCCAACTATTATGACATTTAGGGGGAAGGGAGTTTCAAATTGATAAACAATATGACCTTTTTTTCATAAATCAACTTATAAGGAGATGGCCCTATAGAAGCTTTAGGTGTCACTTGGTCTATCTAAAATGCTTTTCATAGCTTGGTATACCAATATCTTTGTGATTCAACAATGACTTTCTTTAGGATCCTTATTATGTCCTTATTTGTGGATTTTGCTAGTCCATTTACCTAGGGGTAATATTAGAGGATGTCTTGAGCAATAACCCACATTCCGAGGCAAATTTCATCACTCTGGTCCATTTAAAATAGATGGTATTGTCAATGCGTATGGTGGATGGTGTTCCAAACCTGATGATGACATATTCCAATAGGTGGAAAATTACCTCTTGATTGGTTGATTTAATCACTGCCTCAAATCACTTAGTGAAGTAGTCCATCATGGTGAAGATCCATCCATATTCTATGCTAAACAAAGGATTTATCTTTCCAATGAAGTCTAGGCCCCACTATTGGAAGGGTTCAGTAACTATGATGGGATTTAGGGGCATTGATGCTTTTCTTCTCTTTCACATGACTATAAAGTACAATTCTTGACTCACTAGAAATAGTTGAATATGGTAGGCCAATATTAGCCTTCCCTCAAGATTTTATGTGTCATGGTTGTCCTTTTTTATGATATTACTTGATTAGAATTTCTATCATTTCTTCTTCAACAATCCATTGTATTCCTTTTTGAATAGGACACTATTTTTCCATGTATAACATGCTGCCGTTTTTTCTAAATCAGATCCTTTCTCTAGGCATCATTACTTTTGGGACTTGTCTAGTTGCCATGTAACTACAAATATCTCCTCTCCATATTATTCAATCATTAAGCTCTATTTCCTCTACCAAAGTAATTTAGTCTTTAGGAACCTATATTGCCAAGTTTTCACATAAGACCCTACCCTTGATGAACTTGGTGGGTTTGATGCCTATTTCAAATTCTTGAATTTTATTTATCCACCCAACTCTCTTTTCCTCAATTCACCATTAACTACAATAGATTAGACATTAGGTGAACTATGAAAATGATAGTCTTACTTTGTGATAAATAGAACCTAAACATCCTAAGAGCCCTCATGCTAGAAAAATATTTTTTCAACGAAGGTGTATCTTTCTTCATAAGCATCTTCAAGATATTAGATTGTTGTTATAATAATCCCCATCTAAGATCTCATTAATATATTATTATAAAATGAGAGAATGATAAAAATGAAGTGTAGAATAAAAGTATAATAAAAAATATTAAATTTAATAATTTTTTTTTTAGTTGTTTTTTAAAAAGTTTTATAAGGACAAAGTATAAATTGAAGACTAAGAAATTGAAGAAAGTATAAAAAGGGAAGACAAAGTAGATTTTAATGTCCATGACGTTCATATGGAACAATCCTCATGGAGGATGTTGTTTACACAATATATTATTATAAAGTAGCAGAATAAGAAAAATGAAGTGTAAAATAAAAATATAATAAAAAATATTAAATTTAATAAATAATTTTCTAGTTGTTTTTTAAATTTTTTTATAAAGACATGTCTAATATTTTAACCAGTTATTTTTAGATATGTATTATGTACAAAGATATCCGTTTCATGATATAATTTTTCTAAGTGCTATTTTTTTTTTTAACAAAAACCATTACACACACTCGTGATTTGAACCTTGGACCTCCCAAAGAGAAGCCAAAGCCCTAACCACTACACTGTCCCCATTAGGACAAGTTTAATTAATTTTCAAATCAAGAAGTTAAACTTTTAGGATAGACTTTTTGATTTGAAATTTTTTAGATATAGAAGTTAAAATACACAAACAAATCTAGGACATAAATATTTTTTAAAAGTTTTTAAATGCCATTTCAATTTAAAAAAAAAATTTATATTCAATAAATCCTAGAGAAATGAAATTAACTAAAACCCAAATAAAATTTATATTTTTTAAATCTATATTAGAAAATTTATCTAGATCTAGAAGTTTTGTCAATTATAGATCATTTAACCTCTTTTTTAATCTTTTAAATCTGTATTATTTTCTTTTAAAAATATGTAAATATTTGATACATGCAAATAAGACTTCAACAAATTAATCTAAGTAGACTAGATGATGTTGTTTAAAAGAAGTAACCCACACAATCCATTGGTATGTATTACAAATATATAAAAACTGGTTTGAAAATATATTTGATGTAAAATAATCTTAAATGCTTGTATTATTGTTCCAATATAGGAAACTCAGATTGACTTTTATGTGTTAGAAATTGATATAAATTCATCCCAAACAAAAAAACACAAACAAAAGTGGTGAATTTGTTTTTCACGATTTCATATAATGGATGGTAGGGCACACAATGTTATTAGGAATATGGCATAACAAGTTATTAAGAGTGCATCTATAAGTAAAAGTGTGAAATCATATGGGTGGTTAGAGAAATTGCTGAGATATTCAATATTAATAAATCTATAATATATAAAAAGTGTTAGATTTTTAACCAAATTATCATAGGTCCCAATATGTAGGATCAAATATAAACTATAGAAAATATATATGAAGGCTCACTTACAGAATAATACCAATGTCAATGAATATAAAATTCATGAAATATACCAATATATTTTTTCAATATACTCACAATATTTTTGATGAAATATACAAGAGCTTTATTATTGAGAACACTTTATAGATTTTCCTTTATTACAATACATAGATTTTTATCTCCATAGTATAGCCTTAGAAAGGTGACTCTTCAATACTTTTACTATTGCTCTCCTCACATATTTTGCAAATGCATCCTTTCTTATTCCACATATAAGACAAACCTTTCATGTCCTTTGGATTTACATCTTGCCACATGTATACATGACTCTTGAATTTCTACAAAGTTGCACACTTAACTATATGTCAATTTGCAACATCCTAAGCACTCCAAACATGCACACTTTATTTCATAACACTTGCACACTTTATCACTGTTAGAACCCTATTCTAACACCATTTTGTAATTTTCAATTGATTATTGTAATGAATCACTTCTAATGTGGGGATCCCTTTATAATGTTATTGTAATATTTTGTAGTGGTATGTGGTAAGTAAGATGTCTAGATAAGTGGGATCATTTCATGTAACCATCAAGATGCCTAGACAAGTGGGAGCTATCATCATTGGCTAAGCTAGATAGCCCATAAAGTGTCTAGTGAAGTGAAGGGTGATCAGGATCCAATACCTAGGCCTCAGAAAACATCCACATACGAAATTGAGCTCCCATGTATATTCGGGTATTTAGGGAGACCACCTAGAATTCAACAAACCTTTAGCCCTAGGAAGATTTTTTAACCTTTTATTATCCATAGTACATCAGATACAACATCTAAAAAGATTACCCTCCTGTAATGTTAGAGAGGTAGGTAGTGTGCTCAAGGGTATGTGTAGAATCCTCCTTGAATAGTGGCTTGAAATATTGGTCCGGGCACTATCATTCATCACTGCGGTATAACAGAGGGTTATGGGTATTACATACTCCCTAGCTTAGAGTACTTGGTTTTTTTGCTTACAAACAATTTTTTTTGTCTATGTAAACCCTAAAATCACAAATTTCCAACAAAAATTGAGCATACGGAGGAGACTTCCCTATCACAAAACAAACTACATGCACAAAGAAAATAATTGAGATACCAAACAAAAATAGTCAAGACAGAGTCTGCAAGTGTCTTAATTTAGTAACTGTAAAGCAATGAAAACCACACATCTAAAGCTATTGTAATATGATAGGGAATTGAAAGCATATAATCTATGTAATCATTTGAAAAAAGGAAATAACAAGTGGAATGCTCTCTTTTATTGATCAAATGAATATTCGATTGATACAATGTTACAAATGTAAATAACCCCAAAATGGGGGAATATGTGCTTCACAAGGTCTTCATGTTTCGACCAATTTGCTTATATGAGGGATTAATTAGCCACCTCTGTCTCTCTAGATTAAGAAACCATATCTTTATGATCCTTTACTCTATGATGCCCTGAGATCTACACACAAAGAACATCAAGAAATATTAGCAACATATGAGACCTCTCAAAATGAGGCTTGTGTCTTTGTTAATACAAATTGTAAAGCCAAGCATAAATGTATATAAATATGCCTAAAATATTGATAAGAAAGCATGAACTAATGCTTGAAATATACAAAGGAACCTAAATAAGCACGTAAACTTGCAATGAAGCATAAAGAACCTAATGTATGAAAGCATATAAAGGAAAGTGAAGATGCCTATGAAACTGATAATGAATCGTAGAAATACAACAAAAATAGTTAATCTATGCTAGATAAAGCTAAATACATGCTAAAATAGGAAATTTATGGCTAATAGCAAGGAAATTGCATGTCAAACCCTAGCCACTTCGCTCATAGCAGCTAGCTCTGTTAGCCATTGTTGATGTCAGTAGCTAAGCCTATGGGATGCTATTGAAAATAGCAATCACAAGGAAGATATTTTACCTCTTAAATCTAGCTCGATGATACTCAATTTCCTTGAAAAATTGATGGTCAAGGGTCGCTTGTGTCTCAAACATGGATTTTGTGGTGGATTGTTGTAAACTCATGGTGAATTGGTGGGAGAAAGCAGATTTGTTCTTCAAGACTATGGAAGCTCCATGAAAGTATGCACAATTGTCATTCTCCAATTGGATAGCATTTCACTACTCCTCAAGGGTTGCAAAATGGCTCTCCAATTTTGGCAAGGCTTCGCTGCAATCAATTCCTCATTGCATATGTCTCTTTGGAAGACCTTTAAATAGGATTTTTAAGTCCTCATCTTGGCTTCTCAAGGAAGCCAAGATCAAGAATCAGTTGGTCTGAGCAATTAGGAGGAAACCTTTGGAAGCTTCGCAACCCAAAACCATCCAAGAATCATTGCAAATTGATTAGTTGCAACTAATTTTTCTTAGCTTGAGAAGCCTAAGTTGGTTACAAGGCTAGCTGCTCTCACTCAGTGTAGCTAGGGGTAGGCTTCTCTTAGCCACTATCGACAATCATGGCTAATGCTTAGTATCTCTAATCGTTAGTGACTGGGATCTTAGTTATTATTGATGTCAGCGGCTAAGGTTGCATAGGCCCAGAATGCCCTAAATGAGTGATTAGAATCACTGCTTAGTCTTGGAAAGGCCCAAGCTCATTCATATGGTCTACAAAGGTGCCCATATGAGTAGTCTCTTAAACATGACATGTTTTAGGTGTCTATAGATGCCCATTTTGGGATGTATTGTGTGGAAAATATGATGTTGAGCAAAAATAGACCATCTAAAGCCATATTATAGGTTAATTGATGTTCATTGATCTAGTCAATGTTGGATGCCCCAATCCTAGAAAGGACACACATCTCAGAATCATTGCTTCCAACAGAATGGAAGGCTTAGATTGAGTAAAGCTTTGGATGTGATCTACATGAAATCAAAATAAATTATTTGAACAATAATGATAAAAAAATAGATTACCAAAAAATTAGTTCATTATGTATGCTTTTTCCCCAGTAGAAGGGTAAGCTTGTGATAGTTGTTAGCAATGGTTCGTAAGATGATTGCAATTTACATGATCAAGTGTTCAATTATTGATTTTGATTATGAATTTGTTGAGTATGACTACCCCCTCAAGCAACGGGTCAATGAGAAAAGGACAAGCGATGAAAGAAATGAGTTGCTTGAACAAGATGACTAATTTGGATAGTTCAAGATGATTGCATTTGTTGTTAGGTAGGTCCTATTACAATTGTGATTTCAATCATTAATAGTAATTGTACATCTCTATCCTATGGAGCAGTCCAGCCGCAATGGATTTCTTAAGGAATCAAGATGATAGTAATTTCATTTAAGCTTATGCTGAATCACTATGTTCGATGATCTGTTGAAATTTTCAAGATAGAATTGAAATGAACGCCTTGTTCCCAAGGAGCAGTCCAACTTCAATGGCTTTTTTAGAGATTGAAGAGAAGACATTTCAATTCAACGATGAATAATTTGGTTCAAATAGCCTTATGGTAATTTACTCATCTTGTCAAATTGCATGGAGCGCAAGTCACTACAACCATCAAGTGTGTAGAATAAATAACTAGGTACGAGGTATATTTGAAATTTGATTTATTTAATTTTTTTGTTATTTTGATGATTTTTAAAGATTTTGGACCGGTAGATATGCATTAATGTCCATTTTGAGGCTCCTCATGGTGAGAAATTGGGAGTATTTATTGTTGCTTCTTAGATTTTGTTGAAATCTATGACTAGTTTTTATAATTTCCTTAGCCGCTATCAATATCAGTGGTTGGGGTTACCCTGATCTATGTCCACTGTCGATGTTAGCAACTGTGGGAAACATGAAAAATATAAAAGCAAAATTATGGTTTTTATTCTTTATTATTTCTAGCTGGCTTGACTGAATAGTGAGCTCTGAGGGAGAGAAAGATAAACTTGATACAAAATGCTATCCAAACTTATCCTTTACCACTATGGCAGATTAGCCTAAGGCCTCTACTGGTGGCAGAGCTAGATATCTTAAGGTAGACTCTCCATCTCTCTTTAGTGAATTATGTATTAATAAAATGAACATCACCAAGTAATAAGTTTAAATGAACTTCACTAAAATACGAGTAATGAACCTCACCTTAGTTAGATTTAGCATTTAGGCCAGCTTAGAAGGGTGGGTTTTAATTTTAGGGTATTTATGGGGTGGGAAATGACCTCACGTGGGGTCTTTCTTGTAGTCGCTATCGATGATGATGGCTCCCAATATGCAATTGAGGGTCATGACACTGTGGACAACTAGGTTTAAATCCCAATGGCTAGAAAATTAATCATTGGTGCTAGCCATTTTCGACATCAATGGTGGCCATGGCGGCTACTGTCAACATGAGCGACTAAGAAACCTTAGCAAAATTTTTAAAATTTTTGATTTTTGATTTTTTTTGTTAAATTTGCTTATTTTTTTGTTTAAATTGCACATTTAGACCCTGACAGCACGGGTGCGAGAGCTTGATTTGTTACTTGAGCTGCTGCTCTAGATGGATAAGGTAGACTAGGATTAGTTTAGGGTGATTGGCCTTAGTTATGTCGTTCGATTGCTGATGATTATGTTGGATAATGCCTTCTTGATAGCTTTAGTCCATCAATGGAATTCGAGGACTAACACTTTCCATCTTTGTGTTGGACATTTTGAGTCAGAGTTGTCATTGATGTCAAGGAATAAGCTACCGTTGATGTCAAAAGGTCAAAAGGAACAATGCAAAGGTTAATGGCAAAAGAGCTTCATAATATTTATTTTTAATATTATGTGAAGCATAAGTAAAAGGTTTTTTATTAAAACCATGTGGGAAAAAATAAAGGTGTTTATAAAGACCCAAGGAGGCCTTTTTAATTCCAATTTAAAAAGCCAAGGAAGAAGAATTAAATATTTAATTTATAAATATTTAAATTCAAATGAATTTAAATTTTATAAATAAATATTAATTTATTTACTTAGGGCTCAACCCTAAAGTCATAGCACTGACGTACGAAGTTGAACACCATCATCGATGCATTGGAGGAAACCAAAGGCAATATAAATATTGCCTCACCCAAGGCAAAATAAAATGTAATTCGAATTCCAAATCGTGAGATATTCGCTACAGTTTCATGGAAGGAAGAAGAGGAGATAGTGTGCTGACATCATCCAAAATTTTGGGTGGTTTCAAAAGGACAAGTGAATCACCATTAACCACCATACGGTGGCTGGTGCATTTGGCAGTGCTTGGTCTTAGTGGCGAAGAGGTCATGGGTTAGAAACTCGGTAGCAGCAGGTGGATAAATTTTTGTGTGTTTATTTTTGTGATGCCAACAAGAGGTTATTAAGCACGTGGGTGCTTAAGCTCCCACATGAGCGCTTAGCTCACGCGGTAGCCAAGGCCACGACTAAGGCACTAAGGTGAGGAGGAATCTTGGGTTCAAATCCCACAAAGGGGTAAGGTATTAATTTTTATTAATTTGAATTGCCTAAGGTTGTGTGAGAATATTAGGAGGGATAAGGTGATGATTAAAAGTGGATTATTTACTTTTAAGCTAAAGTGATTTTTGGGCATGATAAAAGGTTGTTTTTGATAAAGTAAAACTAAGGTAATTAATTTTTATCTTAGAAGAATAAATTGCATTATTTTATAAAGTATTTTATTTGATAAGTGCAATTTGAGAAAGGAGTTATAAGTAGTAATTGAGTTATATTTTATTAAAGAGTTTTTGATGAAAATTATGATGTTGAAATTTATTATTGAGATGGAGCAATAAGGTGTATTTGGAATTTGAGTTATCATTGTATTTTGTGAAAAGTGTTAGGGTGATAATTCTTGTCATCTAACCCTTTGTACTTGGCAAAGAAAGTTGTGATATTTGATCTAGGTTTTGAAGGTCATCCTACATCAAAGAAAAAGGTATGGGCATATTCTTCTTTGGTTGAGTTGATTGGTTGGTTTTCTGAAAAATAACTTTGGAGTGAAAAGGACTTAATTAGGTTTCCTTGTTGAGTTGTTGAGCTATATGAGAAGATTGTTTTATAAGCATTGTTGAGTGTGTTTTAATGCTTCAAGGTTTTCTGGAATAAAGAGTTGTTGATAAAACCTTGTTTGATAAGCATTGTTGTTGAAGCCATTGATTGAGTGAAGAACTTGAACTAGGGTTTGCAAAGATCATGAGTATCATTGTTATGTGAGGTTGGTAGATAAGCATTGTTGGAAACATTTTGAGTGAGTGTTCATATGCTTGGACTAGGGTTGTGAGTAAGGATTATTTCATTGAGTGATTTATTGAGTAGAGTTGTTTGAGCCTAGTCAAGTGGATGTGTGAAGTGATAGCTCAAGTTCTATAAAAAAAATTATTCTATATTCTGAATTGAGTTGAGAAAGTGATTGAGAGTCTTGATGAGTGTGAAGCATATTGAGTCTCTAACAATTCTCTATATGTTTCTAAGAGAGTGATTGAAAGTGATTGAGTATTGAGGTGAATGTGAAGCATATTGAGTCTCTAAAAATTCTCTATATGTTTCTAAAAGAGTGATTAAAAGTAATTGAGTATTGAAGTGAATGTGAAGCATATTGAGTCTCTAACAATTCTCTTTATGTTTCTATGAGATTGGACAAGTTCTAGTGTGGACTTGTTGAGAATATTTGAGGTAAGTATTTGAGAAGACTTGTGGACAGATTTATGTGAGCTTTTGTGGAAGCTTACAATACATATTGAGAGCAGATTTGGATAAGTCCTAGTGAGGACTTATTGAGCAGATTTGGACAAGTTCTAGTGAGGACTTGTAGAGAATATTTGGACAAGTTCTAGAGAGAACTTGTGGATAGATTAGTGTGAGATTTTGTGGAAGCTTACAAGGCAGATTTGAGACAAGTCTTTGAGAAGACTTGTGAGCAAAGTTGATTGATTTGTTCAAACCTTGAGTTAAGGTTTGGGGTAGATCCAGCAGAGTTGATTTGAGATTGAGTCAAGCTTTGAGTTAAGGCTTGAGGACAGATATTGAGGATAGATTTGTGCTAGACTGAAGGACTGTGTTTAGTATAGATTCGAGGATAGGGTTTGGTACCAGAATAGAGACAAATATTGAGGACAGATTTGTGCTAGACCGAAGGACCGTGTTTAGTACATATTTGAGATAGAGCTTTGGAGGTGACAGAGTATAGAGGATAAAGGTCATCGGATAGAGATCCGTTAGCAAGTGAGGATAGGTGTCTTCTATGGATAGAGTTCCACTTGCTAAGGGTAGTGGAGGCAGAGGTCTTCTAGAGGATCACCATCTAGAGCAGAGTTAGGAGATTGGTGTCTCCTATGGATAGAGATCCACTAACTTGATTAGGGGATTGGTGTCTCCTTTGGATAGAGATCCATAAATATTGTAATAGGGAAAGGATTCCCAAGAGATTGATTGAGAAAATTTTAGTGAAATATTTTCTCCATGGAGTAGCCCACATTGGGTGAACCACATAAAATTGGTGTCTCTATTGTGTGTGGTGATTTGTGCATTGCTTTGATTACTGCTATTGATATTGCTATCTTTATACTACATAATATTGATTGGAAAGAAAAGTAAAAAGTAGTCTTATACTGTTCACCCCCCTCTAAGTATAAGCTTGTGTTCTTCAATTGGTATCAGAGCGGGTTCCTTCAAAAGAGTTTAACAACTTGAAGGAAAAGCTTTCAAGAACACAATGGATTCTAAGAATGGATCATCAAATAATTCAACACCAATATTTGATGGAAGTGATTATATATATTGGAGTATGAGAATGAAGATTTACTTGATGGCACTTGGCAATGAAATTTGGGAAGCAGTTGAAAATGGATACATACCACCAGTTGATCCACCTACATATAAGGAAGGTAAGCTTCTACAACATTACAATTCAAAAGTAATGAATGCAATTTTGAGAGGTTTGCATAGAATAGAGTCCATAAAAGTTATGCATTGTCAAGATGCAAAAGGAATGTGGGATAAGTTGCAAAGTATATATGAAGGAGATAAAGGTGTCAAGAAAGCAAAGATACGAAATCTCAAAGGAAAATTTGAAGAGTTAAGAATGAAGGATGAGGAAAACATTAGTACTTATCTACTTCAAGTTGATGAGGTTGTTAATGCTATGCAAGGACTTGGACTTAAGGTTGAAGAATCAGATGTTTGTGATAAGGTCTTAAGATCTCTTCCAAAAATATTTAGTGAAAATATTTTTGCTATAGAAGAATCAAAGGATGGTGATTCTTTGACAAGAGATATGTTGCTTGGTATTCTTACAACTTTTGAGTTAAGAACAAAAGAACCTAATCCCCAGAAGGAAGCAACCTTCAAAGCAATCAAGAAGACAAAGGGTAAGAAGTCAGAATCAAGCAATGAGTCATCCAGTGATGAAGAAGCAAATTACGGTAGAAGGAATAAGGATTCAAGAAGATTTAAAGATACAAAATCTGTTAAATGTTTCAATTGTGGAAAGTATGGTCACTATGCAATTGATTGTCAAGAAGCTAAAAATAACAATGATGAAGAAAAATAGGATCACAAGAATAGGGAATCGAAAAGATACATGCACCAAAATAAAAGCAAGGATGGACAAAGCAGACAAGGAAAGAAGTTCTTTCAAAGGCAAAAGAGGAGCTACTATGCAGACAAGGCAAGTAAGTACTCAAGTGATAGTGATGCTAGTTTCTCAGATAATGATAAATATGAAGTCCTATTTATGATTGAAGAAAAATAAGTCAAGAAAAGGTCACCAATAATTCTCAAGTGTTTTAGATGTGGTAATTTTGGTCATCTTGAAGATAGTTGTACAAGGAATGGTTTCAGTTTTAGTGATGATGAATATGAAGATACACTTGAAGGACCAAAAGAGAATATTCTAATGGCACTAGAAGAAGAAGAAGGTGATCCTATAGAAGACAAGTCAAAAGAAAATGAATATGTAGACAAAGGCAAACAAATAGAGGAAGAATCAGATAAAGAAGGATATGATCTCAAGGGAGAACTTATTTATGCTCTTAACACAGTAAAAAGGGTAAGAAAGCAAAACTCTAAACTGGAATCTCAGTTTCAAGAATGTGATGAAGAAAGAAGAATACTTATAGAGGATCTAAACAAGTCAATGGCTAAGACAAAGAGGTTCAAGGAGAAGTTAGATGCTAAGGTTCTAGAATGTAAGAAACTAGAACAAGAGGTAGCTTCATTAAATATGGAAGTCAAAAACTCCAAATTCAAGCTACAAGGGTTCAAAAATAGCTCAAAGAATTTAGATAAGTTTATCAAGATACAAAAGCCTACATCAAGCAAGATAGGTCTTGGATTTGAACAAGAACAAAAGAAATGGGGAAAAGAGTCAACCTCAAGTTCTGAAGAAGAAGAAACTTCAGAAGAAGAAACTTTAGAAGAAGATAGTGTAAGAGAAAGTGAGACTTCTGAGGATGAGTTGGACAACAAAAAGTTCAACAAGGAAAGGAACAATGCACAAAAGAGAAACATATGGAACAACAATCAGAATAGGTTAAGAGAGACTAAGAGACCAATGAGGTCAAGACAAGGAAACTTCAATGGAAGATGTTTTTCATGTCACAAGTTTGGGCACATGGCTTCACAGTGTAGGACACATGAAAGATAGGAATATGGGAACAGATAACTTTTCCATGGGTATTGCTACTCATGTAATCAGTTTGGTCACAAGGCAATGAATTGCAGGGTTCATGACAGAAAAGGATATGGCTTCACTAGGAGAAATCCTAAGATATTTGCACCTCCAAGGAATAATAACATTAAGTGTTATAAGTACAAAAATGATGGACACACAACAAAGTGGTGTAGAGCAGACATTCCAGAATCAAGCATGAACAAGAACAAGAACAAGAACAAGAATAGGAACAGGAACATGGATATGGATATGAACAAGAACAGGATCAAGAACATGAATATGGACATGGATAGGAATAGTCAAAGAGATCAGAAGGATCATATGAGAAGGAAAGAAGATAAAGGTAAAGACCAGTGCTTGCTAGGAGTAGAAATACTCCCACCCTAGAATTAACCACCTCAAGAGGAGGTGGGGGAGGGGCTAAGCTAAGAGACTCATTCTTAGCCCCAAGCCCCAAAGGTGACCCTTTGCCATTGATGTCAAAGGGGGAGAGATTTGAGTAAGGGGGAGAAATTTGGTATTTGAGTAAGGGGGAGAGATTTGGTTTAAGGAGAGAACAATTTCCCAAGGGGAGCAAAATAAAAAAGGTCAAGGAAATGGTAAAAAATTATTGGGTTGCCATCAATGACAAAGGGGGAGATTGTTGGACATTTTGAGTCCATAGAGTTGTCATTGATGTCAAGGCATGAAGTTGTCATTGATGTCAAGGAGTGAACCACCATTGATGCCAAAAGGTCAAAATGAGCAATGCAAGAGGTTGATGGCAAAAGAGCTTCATAATATTTATTTTTAATATTATGGGAAGCATAAGTAAAAGGTTTTTTATTAAAACCATGTGGGAAAAAATAAAGGTGTTTATAAAGACCCAAGGAGGCCTTTTTAATTCCAATTTAAAAATCCAAGGAAGAAGATTTAAATATTTAAATTCAAATGAATTTAAATTTTATAAAATAAATATTTATTTAATTACTTAGGGTTCAACCCTAAAGTCATAGCATCGACGTTCGAATTCGAACACCACCATCGACGCATTGGAGGAAACCATAGGCAATATAAATATTGCCTCACCCAAAGCAAAACATAAAAGTAATTCGAATTTTGAATCATGAGATATTCATTGTAGTTTCATGGAAGGAAGAAGAGGAGATAGTGTGTTGATGTCATCTAGAATTTTGGGTGGTTTCAAAAGGACAAGTGAATCACCATTAACCACCATACGGTGGCTAGTGCAGTTGGTAGTGCTTGGTCTTAGTGGTGGAGAGGTCACGGGTTCGAAACCCGTTGATAGCAGGTGGATAAACATTTTCGTGTTTATTTTGGTGATGCCAACAGGAGGTTATTAAGCACATGGGTGCTTAAGCTCCCATGTGAGCGCTTAGCTCATGCGGTAGCCAAGGCCATGGCTAAGGCGCTAAGGGGAGGAGGCGTCTTGGGTTCGAATCCCACAAAGGGGCAAGGTATTAATTTTTTATTAATTTGAATTGCCTAAGGTTGTGTGAGAATATTAGGAGGGATAAGGTGATGATTAAAAGTGGATTATTTACTTTTAAGCTAAAGTGATTTTTGGGCATGATAAAAGGTAGTTTTTGATAAAGTAAAACTAAGGTAATTAATTTTTATCTTAGAAGAATAAATTGCATTATTTTATAAAGTATTTTATTTGATAAGTGCAATTTGAGAAAGGAGTTATAAGTAGTAATTGAGTTATATTTTATTAAAGAGTTTTTGATGAAAATTATGATGTTGGAATTTATTATTGAGATGGAGCAATAAGGTGTATTTGGGATTTGAGTTATCATTGTATTTTGTGAAAAGTGTTAGGGTGATAATTCTTGTCATCTAACCCTTTGTACTTGGCAAAGAAAGTTGTGATATTTGATCTAGGTTTTGAAGGTCATCCTACATCAAAGAAAAAGGTATGGGCATATTCTTCTTTGGTTGAGTTGATTGGTTGGTTTTCTGAAAAACAACTTTGGAGTGAAAAGGACTTAATTAGGTTTCCTTGTTGAGTTGTTGAGCTATATGAGAAGATTGTTTTATAAGCATTGTTGAGTGTGTTTTAATGCTTCAAGGTTTTCTGGAATAAAGAGTTGTTGATAAAACCTTGTTTGATAAGCATTGTTGTTGAAGCCATTGATTGAGTGAAGAACTTGAACTAGGGTTTGCAAAGATCATGAGTATCATTGTTATGTGAGGTTGGTAGATAAGCATTGTTGGAAATATTTTGAGTGAGTGTTCATATGCTTGGACTAGGGTTGTGAGTAAGGATTATTTCATTGAGTGATTGATTGAGTAGAGTTGTTTGAGCCTAGTCAAGTGGATGTGTGAAGTGATAGCTCAAGTTCTATAAAATAAATTATTCTATATTCTGAATTGAGTTGAGAAAGTGATTGAGAGTCTTGATGAGTGTGAAGCATATTGAGTCTCTAACAATTCTCTATATGTTTCTAAGAGAGTGATTGAAAGTGATTGAGTATTGAGGTGAATGTGAAGCATATTGAGTCTCTAAAAATTCTCTATATGTTTTTAAAAGAGTGATTGAAAGTAATTGAGTATTGAAGTGAATGTGAAGCATATTGAGTCTCTAACAATTCTCTTTATGTTTCTATGAGATTGGACAAGTTCTAGTGTGGACTTGTTGAGCAGATTTGAGGTAAGTCTTTGAGAAGACTTGTGGATAGATTTGTGTGAGCTTTTGTGGAAGCTTACAATATAGATTGAGAGCATATTTGGATAAGTCCTAGTGAGGACTTATTGAGTAGATTTGGACAAGTTCTAGTGAGGACTTGTAGAGAAGATTTGGACAAGTTCTAGAGAGAACTTGTGGATAGATTAGTGTGAGATTTTGTGGAAGCTTACAAGGCAGATTTGAGATAAGTCTTTGAGAAGACTTATGAGCAGAGTTGATTGATTTGTTCAAACCTTGAGTTAAGGTTTGGGGCAGATCCAATAGATTTGATTTGAGATTGAGTCAAGCTTTGAGTTAAGGCTTGAGGATAGAGATTGAGGATAAATTTGTGCTAGACCAAAGGACTATGTTTAGTACAGATTCGAGGATAGAGTTTGGTGCATATTTGAGGATAGGTTTGTACTAGACTAGAGATAGATATTGAGGATAGATTTGTGCTAGACCGAAGGACTATGTTTAGTACAGATTTGAGATAGATCTTTGGAGGTGATAGAGTTGAGGACATAGGTCTCCATCTAGAGTAGGGAGGACAGGTGTCTTCTATGGATAGAGTTCCATTTTCTAAGGGTAGTGGAGGTAGAGGTCTTCTAGAGGATCACCAGCCAGAGTAGAGTTAGGAGATTGGTGTCTCTTATGGATAGAGATCCACTAACTTGATTAGGGGATTGGTGTCTCCTTTGGATAGAGATCCATAAACATTGTAATAGGGAAAGGATTCCCAAGAGATTGATTGAGAAAATTTTAGTGAAATATTTTCTTCATGGAGTAGCCCACATTGGGTGAACCACGTAAAATTGGTGTCTCTATTGTGTGTGGTGATTTGTGCATTGCTTTGATTACTATTGTTGATATTGCTATCTTTATACTACATAATATTGATTGGAAAGAAAAGTAAAAAGTGGTCTTATATTGTTCACCCCCCCTCTTAGTATAAGCTTGTGTTCTTCAATTGGTATCAAAGCGGGTTCCTTCGGAAGAGTTTAACAACTTGAAGGAAAATCTTACAAGAACACAATGGATTCTAAGAATGGATCATCAGATAATTCAACACCAGTATTTTATGGAAGTGATTATATATATTGGAGTATGAGAATGAAGATTTACCTGATGGCACTTGGCAATGAAATTTGGGAAGCAGTTGAAAATGGATACATACCACCAGTTGATCCACCTACAGATAAGGAAGGTAAGCTTCTACAACATTACAATTCAAAATCAATGAATGCAATTTTGAGAGGTTTGCATAGAATAGAGTCCATAAAAGTTATGCATTGTCAAGATGCAAAAGGAATGTGGGATAAGTTGCAAAGTATATATGAAGGAGATAAAGGTGTCAAGAAAGCAAAGATACAAAATCTCAAAGGAAAATTTGAAGAGTTAAGAATGAAGGATGAGGAAAACATTAGTACTTATCTACTTCGAGTCGATGAGGTTGTTAATGCTATGCAAGGACTTGGACTTAAGGTTGAAGAATCATATGTTTGTGATAAGGTCTTAAGATCTCTTCCAAAAATATTTAGTGAAAATATTTTTGCTATAGAAGAATCAAAGGATGGTGATTCTTTGACAAGAGATATGTTGCTTGGTATTCTTACATATTTTGAGTTAAGAACAAAAGAACCTAATCCCCAGAAGGAAGCAACCTTCAAAGAAATCAAGAAGACAAAGGGTAAGAAGTCAGAATCAAGCAATGAGTCATCCAGTGATGAAGAAGCAAATTATGGCAGAAGGAATAAGGATTCAAGAAGATTTAAAGATACAAAATTTGTTAAATGTTTCAATTGTGGAAAGTATGGTCACTATGCAACTGATTGTCAAGAAGCTAAAAATAACAATGATGAAGAAAAATAGGATCACAGGAATAGGGAATCAGAAAGATACATGCACCAAAAGAAAAGCAAGGATGGACAAAGCAGACAAGGAAAGAAGTTCTTTCAAAGGCAAAAGAGGAGCTACTATGCAGACAAGGCAAGTAAGTACTCAAGTGATAGTGATGCTAGTTTCTCAGATAATGATAAATATGAAGTCCTATTTATGATTGAAGAAAAAGAAGTCAAGAAAAGGTCACCAATAATTCTCAAGTGTTTTAGATGTGGTAATTTTGGTCATCTTGAAGATAGTTGTACAAGGAATGGTTTTAGTTTTAGTGATGATGAATATGAAGATACACTTGAAGGACCATAAGAGAATATTCTAATGGCACTAGAAGAAGAAGAAGGTGATCCTATAGAAGACAAGTCAAAAGAAAATGAAGATGTAGACAAAGGCAAACAAATAGAGGAAGAATCAGATAAAGAAGGATATGATCTTAAGGGAGAACTTATTTATGCTCTTGACACAGTAAAAATGGTAAGAAAGCAAAACTCTAAACTGGAATCTCAGTTTCAAGAATGTGATGAAGAAATAAGAATACTTATAGAGGATCTAAACAAGTCAATGGCTAAGACAAAGAGGTTCAAGGATAAGTTAGAAGCTAAGGTTCTAGAATGTAAGAAACTAGAACATGAAGTAGCTTCACTAAGTATGGAAGATTCAAAAACTCCAAGAGTCAAGCTACAAGGGTTCAGAAAGAGCTCAAAGATTTTAGATAAGTTTATCAAGATACAAAGAAGACCTACATTAAGCAATATAGGTCATGGTTTTGAATAAGAACAAAAGAAATGGGAAAAGTGTCAACCTCAAGTTCTGAAGAAGAAGAAACTTTAGAAGAAACTAAAGATAGTGTAAGAGAAAGTGAGACTTCTGAGGATGAGTTGGACAATAGAAAGTTCAACAAGGAAAGGAACAATGCACAAAGGAGAAATAGATGGAACAACAATCGGAATAGGTTAAGAGAGACTAAGAGACCAATGAGGTCAAGACAAGGAAATTTCAATGGAAGATGTTTTTCATGTCACAGGTTTGGGCACATGGCTTCACAAGTGTAGGACACATGAAAGATAGGAATATGGGAACAAATAACTTTTCCATGGGTATTGCTACTCATGTAATCAGTTTGGTCACAAGGCAATGAATTGCAGGGTTCATGACAGAAAAGGATATGGCTTCACTAGGAGAAATCCTAAGACATTTGCACTTCCAAGGAATAATAACATTAAGTGTTATAAGTGCAATAATGATGGACATACAACGAAGTGGTGTAGAGCAGACATTCTAGAACCAAGCAAGAATAGGAACAGGAAAGAATAGGAATAGGAATAGGAATAGGAATAGGAATAGGAATAGGAATAGGAATAGGAATAGGAATAGGAACAAGAATAAGAACATGAATATGAATAGAAATAAGAATATGGACATGGATAGGAATAGTCAAAGGGATCAGAAGGATCATATGAGAAGGAAAGAGGATAAAGGTAAAGACAAGTGCTTGCTGGGAGTAGAAATACTCCCACCCTAGAATTAACCACCTCAAGAGGAGGTGGGGGAGGGGCTAAGCTAAGAGACTCATTCTTAGCCCTGAGCCCCAAAGGTGACCCTTTGCCATTGATTTCAAAGGGGGAGAGATTTGAGTAAGGGGGAGAAATTTAGTATTTGAGTAAGGAGGAGAGATTTGGTTTAAGGAGAGAGCAATTTCCTAGGGGGAGCAAAATAAAAAGGTCAAGGAAATGGTAAAAATTTATTGGGTTGCCATCAATGACAAAGGGGGAGATTGTTGGACATTTTGAGTCAGAGTTGTCATTGATGTCAAGGAATGAAGTTGTCATTGATGTCAAGGAATAAGCTACCGTTGATGTCAAAAGGTTAAAAGGAGCAATGCAAGAGGTTGATGGCAAAAGAGATTCATAATATTTATTTTTAATATTATGTGAAGCATAAGTAAAAGGTTTTTTATTAAAACCATGTGGGCAAAAATAAAGGTGTTTATAAAGACCCAAGGAGGCCTTTTTTAAAAATCCAAGGAAGAAGATTTAAATATTTAAATTCAAATGAATTTAAATTTTATAAAATAAATATTTATTTAATTACTTAGGGTTCAACCCTAAAGTCATAGTGTCGACGTTCGAAGTTGAACACCACCATCGATGCATTGGAGGAAACCATAGGCAATATAAATATTGCCTCACCCAAAGCAAAACATAAAAGTAATTCAAATTTCGAATCGTGAGATATTCATTGCAGTTTCATGGAAGGAAGAAGAGGAGATAGTGCACTAATGTCATCCAAAATTTTGGGTGGTTTCAAAAGGACAAGTGAATCACCATTAACCACCATACGATGGCTAGTGTAGTTGGCAGTGCTTGGTCTTAGTGGCGGAGAGGTCACGGGTTCGAAACTCGATGGCAGTAGGTGGATAAACATTTTTGTGTTTGTTTTGGTGATGCCAACAGGAGGTTATTAAGCACGTGGGTGCTTAAGCTCCCATGTGAGCGCTTAGCTCACATGGCAGCCAAGGCCACGGCTAAGGCGCTAAGGGGAGGAGGCGTCTTGGGTTCGAATCCCACAAAGGGGTAAGGTATTAATTTTTTATTAATTTGAATTGCCTAAGGTTGTGTGAGAATATTAGGAGGGATAAGGTGATGATTAAAAGTGGATTATTTACTTTTAAGCTAAAGTGATTTTTGGGCATGATAAAAGGTAGTTTTTGATAAAGTAAAACTAAGGTAATTAATTTTTATCTTAGAAGAATAAATTGCATTATTTTATAAAGTATTTTATTTGATAAGTGCAATTTGAGAAAGGAGTTATAAGTAGTAATTGAGTTATATTTTATTAAAGAGTTTTTGATGAAAATTATGATGTTGGAATTTATTATTGAGATGGAGCAATAAGGTGTATTTGGGATTTGAGTTATCATTGTATTTTGTGAAAAGTGTTAGGGTGATAATTCTTGTCATCTAACCCTTTGTACTTGGCAAAGAAAGTTGTGATATTTGATCTAGGTTTTGAAGGTCATCCTACATCAAAGAAAAAGGTATGGGCATATTCTTCTTTGGTTGAGTTGATTGGTTGGTTTTATGAAAAATAACTTTGGAGTGAAAAGGACTTAATTAGGTTTCCTTGTTGAGTTGTTGAGCTATATGAGAAGATTGTTTTATAAGCATTGTTGAGTGTGTTTTAATGCTTCAAGGTTTTCTAGAATAAAGAGTTGTTGATAAAACCTTGTTTGATAAGCATTGTTGTTGAAGCCATTGATTGAGTGAAGAACTTGAACTAGGGTTTGCAAAGATCATGAGTATCATTGTTATGTGAGGTTGGTAGATAAGCATTGTTGGAAACATTTTGAGTGAGTGTTCATATGCTTGGACTAGGGTTGTGAGTAAGGATTATTTCATTGAGTGATTGATTGAGTAGAGTTGTTTGAGCCTAGTCAAGTGGATGTGTGAAGTGATAGCTCAAGTTCTATAAAACAAATTATTCTATATTCTGAATTGATTTGAGAAAGTGATTGAGAGTCTTGTGAGTGTGAAGCATATTGAGTCTCTAACAATTCTCTATATGTTTCTAAGAGAGTGATTGAAAGTGATTGAGTATTGAGGTGAATGTGAAGCATATTGAGTCTCTAACAATTCTCTATATGTTTCTAAAAGAGTGATTGAAAGTAATTGAGTATTGAAGTGAATGTGAAGCATATTGAGTCTCTAAAAATTCTCTTTATGTTTCTATGAGATTGGACAAGTTCTAGTGTGGACTTGTTGAGCAGATTTGAGGTAAGTCTTTGAGAAGACTTGTGGACAGATTTGTGTGAGCTTTTGTGGAAGCTTACAATACAGATTGAGAGCAGATTTGGATAAGTCCTAGTGAGGACTTATTGAGCAGATTTGGACAAGTTCTAGTGAGGACTTGTAGAGCATATTTGGACAAGTTCTAGAGAGAACTTGTGGACAGATTAGTGTGAGCTTTTGTGGAAGCTTACAAGGCAGATTTGAGATAAGTCTTTGAGAAGACTTGTGAGCAGAGTTGATTGATTTGTTCAAACCTTGAGTTAAGGTTTGGGGCAGATCTAACAGAGTTGATTTGAGATTGAGTCAAGCTTTGAGTTAAGGCTTGAGGATAGATATTGAGGATAGATTTGTGCTAGACCAAAGGACTATGTTTAGTATAGATTTGAGGATAGATTTTGGTGCAGATTTGAGGATAGGTTTGTACTAGACCAGAGATAGAGATTGAGGATAGATTTGTGCTAGACCGAAGGACTATGTTTAGTACAGATTTGAGATAGAGCTTTGGAGGTGATAGAGTTGAGGATAGAGGTCTCCATCTAGAGTAGGGAGGAAAGGTGTCTTCTATGGATAGAGTTCCACTTGCTAAGGGTAGTGGAGGCAAAGGTCTTCTAGAGGATCACCAGCCAGAGTAGAGTTAGGAGATTGGTGTCTCCTGTGGATAGAGATCCACTAACTTGATTAGGGGATTGGTGTCTCCTTTGGATAGAGATCCATAAACATTGTAATAGGGAAAGGATTCCCAAGAGATTGATTGAGAAAATTTTAGTGAAATATTTTCTCCGTGGAGTAGCCCACATTGGGTGAACCACGTAAAATTGGTGTCTCTATTGTGTGTGGTGATTTGTGCATTGCTTTGATTACTGTTGTTGATATTGCTATCTTTATACTGCATAATATTGATTGGAAAGAAAAGTAAAAAGTGGTCTTATATTGTTCACCCCCCTCTCAGTATAAGCTTGTGTTCTTCAATTGGTATCAGAGCGGGTTCCTTCGGAAGAGTTTAACAACTTGAAGGAAAAGATTACAAGAACACAATGGATTCTAAGAATGGATCATCAGATAATTCAACACCAGTATTTTATGGAAGTGATTATATATATTGGAGTATGAGAATGAAGATTTACCTGATGGCACTTGGCAATGAAATTTGGGAAGCAGTTGAAAATGGATACATACCACCAGTTGATCCACCTAGAGATAAGGAAGGTAAGCTTCTACAACATTACAATTCAAAAGCAATGAATGCAATTTTGAGAGGTTTGCATAGAACAGAGTCCATAAAAGTTATGCATTATCAAGATGCAAAAGGAATGTGGGATAAGTTGCAAAGTATATATGAAGGAGATAAAGGTGTCAAGAAAACAAAGATATGAAATATCAAAGGATAATTTGAAGATTTAAGAATGAAGGATGAGGAAAACATTAGTACTTATCTACTTCGAGTCGATGAGGTTGTTAATGCTATGCAAGGACTTGGACTTAAGGTTGAAGAATCAAATGTTTGTGATAAGGTCTTAAGATCTCTTCCAAAAATATTTAGTGAAAATATTTTTGCTATAGAAGAATCAAAGGATGGTGATTCTTTGACAAGAGATATGTTGCTTGGTATTATTACAACTTTTGAGTTGAGAACAAAAGAACCTAATCCCCAGAAGGAAGCAACCTTTAAAGAAATCAAGAAGACAAAGGGTAAGAAGTCAAAATCAAGAAATGAGTCATCCAGTGATGAAGAAGCAAATTACGGCAGAAGGAATAAGGATTCAAGAAGATTTAAAGATACAAAATCTATTAAATGTTTCAATTGTGGAAAGTATGGTCATTATGCAACTGATTTTCAAGAAGCTAAAAATAACAATGATGAAGAAAAATAGGATCACAAAAACAGGGAATCAAAAAGATACAGGCACCAAAAGAAAAGCAAGGATGGACAAAGCAGACAAGGAAAGAAGTTCTTTCAAAGGCAAAAGAGGAGCTACTATGCAGAAAAGGCAAGTAAGTACTCAAGTGATAGTGATAATAGTTTCTCGGATAATGATAAAGATGAAGTCCTATTTATGATTGAAGAAAAAGAAGTCAAGAAAAGGTCACCAATAATTCTCAAGTGTTTTAGATGTGGTAATTTTGGTCATCTTGAAGATAGTTGTACAAGGAATGGTTTCAGTTTTAGTGATGATGAATATGAAGATACACTTGAAGGACCATAAGAGAATATTCTAATGGCACTAGAAGAAGAAGAAGGTGATCCTATAGAAGAAAAGTCAAAAGAAAATGAAGATGTAGACAAAGGCAAACAAATAGAGGAAGAATCAAATAAAGAAGGATATGATCTCAAGGGAGAACTTATTTATGCTCTTGACATAGTAAAAATGGTAAGAAAGCAAAACTCTAAACTGGAATCTCAGTTTCAAGAATGTGATGAAGAAAGAAGAATACTTATAGAGGATCTAAACAAGTCAATGGCTAAGACAAAGAGGTTCAAGGAGAAGTTAGAAGCTAAGGTTCTAGAATGTAAGAAACTAGAACAAGAGGTAGCTTCATTAAATATGGAAGTCAAAAACTCCAAAGTCAAGCTACAAGGGTTCAAAAATAGCTCAAAGAATTTAGATAAGTTTATCAAGATACAAAAGCCTACATCAAGAAAGATAGGTCTTGGATTTGAACAGGAACAAAAGAAATAGGGAAAGGAGTCAACCTCAAGTTTTGAAGAAGAAGAAACTTCAGAAGAAGAAGAAACTTCAGAAGAAGACAATGTAAGAGAAAGTGAGACTTCTGAGGATGAGTTGGACAACAAAAAGTTCAACAAGGAAAGGAACAATGCACAAAAGAGAAATAGATGGAACAACAATCAGAATAGGTTAAGAGAGACTAAGAGACCAATGAGGTCGAGACAAGGAAATTTCAATGGAAGATGTTTCTCATGTCACAGGTTTGGGAACATGGCTTCACAGTGTAGGACACATGAAAGACAAGAATATGAGGACAAACAACTTTTCCATGGGTATTGCTACTCATGTAATCAGTTTTGTCACAAGGCAATGAATTGTAGGGTTCATGACTAAAAAGGATATGGCTTCACTAGGAGAAATTCTAAGACATCTGCACTTCCAAGGAATAATAACATTAAGTGTTATAAGTGCAATAATTATGGACATACAACGAAGTGGTGTAGAGAAGAAATTCTAGAACCAAGCATGAACATGAATAGGAACATGGATACGAACATGAACAAGAATAAAAACATGAAAAATAGGACATGAATATGAACAAGAACAAGAATATGAACATGGATAGGAATAGTCAAAGGGATCAGAAGGATCAAATGAGAAGGAAAGAAGACAAAGGTAAAGAAAAATGCTTGATGGGAGTAGAAATACTCCCACCCTAGAATTAACCACCTCAAGAGGAGGTGGAGGAGGGGCTAAGCTAAGAGACTCATTCTTATCCCCGAGCCCCAAAGGTGACCCTTTGCCATTGATGTCAAAGGGGGAGAGATTTGAGTAAGGGGGAGAGATTTAGTATTTGAGTAAAGAGGAGATATTTGAAGAGAGCATTGAGCTAAGGGGAGCAATGTCCCAGGGGGAGCAGAACAAAGAAAAGGTTAAGTTTATGGTAAAAAGTTATTGGGTTGCCATCAATGACAAAGGGGGAGATTGTTGGACATTTTGAGTCAGAGTTGTCATTGATGTCAAGGAACGAAGTTGTCATTAATGTCAAGGAATAACCTACCATTGATGTCAAAAGGTCAAAAGGAACAATGCAAAGGTTAATGGCAAAAGAGCTTCATAATATTTATTTTTAATATTATGTGAAGCATAAGTAAAAGGTTTTTTATTAAAACCATGTGGGCAAAAATAAAGGTGTTTATAAATACCCAAGGAGGCCTTTCTTAAAAAGCCAAGGAAGAAGATTTAAATATTTAAATTCAAATGAATTTAAATTTTATAAAATAAATATTTATTTAATTACTTAGGGTTCAACCCTAAAGTCATAGCGCCGACGTTAGAAGTTGAACACCACCACCGATGCATTGGAGGAAACCATAGGCAATATAAATATTGCCTCACCCAAAGCAAAACATAAAAGTAATTCGAATTTTGAATCGTGAGATATTCGTTGCAGTTTTGTGGAAGGAAGAAGAGGAGATCGTGTGCTGATGTCATCCAAAATTTTAGGTGGTTTCAAAAGGACAAGTGAATCACCATTAACCACCATACGATGGCTAGTGCAGTTGGCAGTGCTTGGTCTTAGTGGTGAAGAGGTAATGGGTTCAAAACTCGGTGGTTATTAAGCATGTAGGTGCTTAAGCTCCCACGTGAGCGCTTAGCTCACGCAGCATCCAAGGCCACGGCTAAGGTGCTAAGGTGAGGAGGCATCTTGGGTTCGAATCCCACAAAGGGGTAAGGTATTAATTTTTTTATTAATTTGAATTGCCTAAGGTTGTGTGAGAATATTAGGAGGGATAAGGTGATGATTAAAAGTGGATTATTTACTTTTAAGCTAAAGTGATTTTTGGGCATGATAAAAGGTTGTTTTTGATAAAGTAAAACTAAGGTAATTAATTTTTATCTTAGAAGAATAAATTGCATTATTTTATAAAGTATTTTATTTGATAAGTGCAATTTGAGAAAGGAGTTATAAGTAGTAATTGAGTTATATTTTATTAAAGAGTTTTTGATGAAAATTATGATGTTGGAATTTATTATTGAGATGGAGCAATAAGGTGTATTTTGGAATTTGAGTTATCATTGTATTTTGTGAAAAGTGTTAGGGTGATAATTCTTGTCATCTAACCCTTTGTACTTGGCAAAGAAAGTTGTGATATTTGATCTAGGTTTTGAAGGTCATCCTACATCAAAGAAAAAGGTATGGGCATATTCTTCTTTGGTTGAGTTGATTGGTTGGTTTTATGAAAAACAACTTTGGAGTGAAAAGGACTTAATTAGGTTTCCTTGTTGAGTTGTTGAGCTATATGAGAAGATTGTTTTATAAGCATTGTTGAGTGTGTTTTAATGCTTCAAGGTTTTCTAGAATAAAGAGTTGTTGATAAAACCTTGTTTGATAAGCATTGTTGTTGAAGCCATTGATTGAGTGAAGAACTTGAACTAGGGTTTGCAAAGATCATGAGTATCATTGTTATGTGAGGTTGGTAGATAAGCATTGTTGGAAATATTTTGAGTGAGTGTTCATATGCTTGGACTAGGGTTGTGAGTAAGGATTATTTCATTGAGTGATTGATTGAGTAGAGTTGTTTGAGCCTAGTCAAGTGGATGTGTGAAGTAATAGCTCAAGTTCTATAAAAAAAATTATTCTATATTCTGAATTGAGTTGAGAAAGTGATTGAGAGTCTTGTGAGTGTGAAGCATATTGAGTCTCTAACAATTCTCTATATGTTTCTAAGAGAGTGATTGAAAGTGATTGAGTATTGAGGTGAATGTGAAGCATATTGAGTCTCTAACAATTCTCTATATGTTTTCTAAAAGAGTGATTGAAAGTAATTGAGTATTGAAGTGAATGTGAAGCATATTGAGTCTCTAACAATTCTCTTTATGTTTCTATGAGATTGGACAAGTTCTAGTGTGGACTTGTTGATCAGATTTGAGGTAAGTCTTTGAGAAGACTTGTGGACAGATTTGTGTGAGCTTTTGTGGAAGCTTACAATACAGATTGAGAGTATATTTGGATAAGTCCTAGTGAGGACTTATTGAGCATATTTGGACAAGTTCTAGTGAGGACTTGTAGAGCAGATTTGGACAAGTTATAGAGAGAACTTGTGGACAGATTAGTGTGAGATTTTATGGAAGCTTACAAGGTAGATTTGAGACAAGTCTTTGAGAAGACTTGTGAGCAGAGTTGATTGATTTGTTCAAACCTTGAGTTAAGGTTTGGGGCAGATCCAATAGAGTTGATTTGAGATTGAGTCAAGCTTTGAGTTAAGGCTTGAGGACAAATATTGAGGATAGATTTGTGCTAGACTGAAGGACTGTGTTTAGTATAGATTCGAGGATAGATTTTGGTGCAGATTTGAGGATAGGTTTGTACCAGATCAGAGACAAATATTGAGGATAAATTTGTGCTAGACCGAAGGACTGTGTTTAGTGCAGATTTGAGATAGAGCTTTGGAGGTGACAGAGTTGAGGACAAAGGTCTCCAACCAGAGTAGGGAGGACATGTGTCTTCTGTGGATAGAGTTCCATTTGCTAAGGGCAGTGGAGGCAGAGGTCTTCTAGAGGATCACCATCCAGAGCAGAATTAGGAGATTGGTGTCTCCTATGGATGGAGATCCACTAACTTGATTAGGGGATTGGTGTCTCCTTTGGACAGAGGTCCATAAACATTGTAATAGGGAAAGGATTCCCAAGAGATTGATTGAGAAAATTTTAGTGAAATATTTTCTCCATGGAGTAGCCCACATTGGGTGAACCACGTAAAATTGGTGTCTCTATTGTGTGTGGTGATTTATGCATTGTTTTGATTATTGCTATTGATATTGCTATCTTTATACTGCATAATATTGATTGGAAATAAAAGTAAAAAGTGGTCTTATACTATTCACCCCCCCTCTCTGTATAAGCTTGTGTTCTTCACTCATGACTAGTAAGATGATGGTGATGTTAGAGGATGTCTACCACATTTTTAGGATCCCGATCGATGGTTGGGCTATCACATCTTCAGTGACTACAACTAGGATGGTAGTATTTTAGAGGGTTTTTAGAGATAGACACATTGAGGCACTAGGTGATATTGAGCATGGTGGGGTGATGGTTACCTATTGGTTCAAGGAGGATGTCTTCTCATGGAACAAGGCTATGCTTATGTACATTATCTATAATGTTATTTTTTTGGACATATCAGGTGTGAGGTTCTCGTGGAACCTCCTAGTGATGGTACAAGACTTTCTAGATAGCACTACATCACTGATTATGGTGTGTGGGAGTGCACTGTTGGCCCATATCTATGATAAGTTATATTGG
This sequence comes from Wollemia nobilis, assembly GCA_028583015.1. Classification (NCBI taxonomy): domain Eukaryota; kingdom Viridiplantae; phylum Streptophyta; class Pinopsida; order Araucariales; family Araucariaceae; genus Wollemia; species Wollemia nobilis. Next base: position 3,482,518 of record JAQPPZ010016858.1, on the reverse strand, counting down.
ATTACTAGGTGGGGGTGAGTTGGAGTTGGGTGTATCACACTTCTATAGATTTGGATATGGGAGCACATTAGGATAGACTGGCCTGGTGGATTACCCCTAGGGATTGTAGTAGTAGTGGTAGTGGCATAGTGCTATGGTGCCCAACAACCATGGGATTCAGAGACACATCGAAGTAGATCTCATATTGAGGATCTTGATCATTATATGAGATCACTGATAGGGCTATAGGCTAGCTAGATTATTTGGAGGCCCTACTTGGATTGTCCAGCTTGGTAGGAGGTGAACATGTACCTGGATTAGATGAGGTATGTCAAACGGGTCATTGTGTGTAAGTATGGGTTGAGGGATTCCATTTCTCCCAAGTGACAAGGAAGTTTGGGATTAGGTAGGATGTGCTAGAGGATATAGTCCTCTACCATTACATGAAAGCAAATATTTAGTTTGTTTAGACTTAGGTTACAGCTCTTACATAGGAGGATGATGATACTACGATAGATACAGGGGCAGTAGATGTGGGGACCACAAATGAGTATGATACCTTGTGGATGAATCAACTATGGTAAGGTGGTGGTAGTCTAGGTAGGGATGGAGATGATGGGGGTAGGTTGTGGAGCAGGAGGAGGAGTCGCAGGATGAGTAAGAGGAGGATACCCCAAAATGAGTAAGAGGAGGATAACCCAAAATGAGTAAGAGGAGGATGCCCCAGATGATGAGGTATCCAAACTATGGGTACAAGTACACAGTCTATAGGCCCAACTTATAAAAGCCTAGAGGTAGATCTTAGAGTGAAATTCATCTCTCGCTACTATATAGAACTAGCTCAGTGTAGGGCAGAGGTAGTGGTGAGGATACATAGAGGAGAGGACCACTTTGTAGGTGTAGGTGGATTCATCTTAGACTTTGATAGATAAGATCACTACCTAGAGGGATTTGCTACAGGTGTAGCTAGATGCTAGGATAGTTGAGAGAGATGCTCTCAAGACACAACTAAGGGCTCTTGCTATTGCTTAGATTGCACCATACACTCTAGCCACTCAAGGACATGCAATTTTAGGTGCACCTACTATAGGAGATGCATCAACATTGTAGGCACAAGTGACTAGATTGCAAGGTCTTGTTAGTCAGTATGATGCAAGGTACTAGTATGTTGGATCATACATTATACAATTGGAGGGGCAGGTGGCTATGCTTGGTGGTACTTTGCCTACGTTGTCTACTACAAGAGGGTCTCACAGGAGTTGAAATAGTGAGTCTGGATAGTCCTTAGTGCACCCTATCCATAGGTCAGGTGCCCTATCTAAGAGATCGATGGGTACAAGCTCTAGACAGTCTCACGAAGAGGGATCTAAGGGTGGAGGTGACTTCGAGGGTGCAATCCATGCTTGATATGCCATGATTTGGCTTATACCATTTTTTTGAGTGTAAGGTCTAAGGATCTACACTATTGTAGCCTATGGGTATTTTGTAGCTCCATGTACTTATGAAACTTACACACACACACATACACACACACACACACACATATATATATAATATTATGTTATTTCTCATTATGTGTATTATGTTATTGCTTTATGTTCATGTGATGCAAATGTGGATACAATGCTTATATGATGTTTTTATTATGCTATATTGATGCAATGTACTAATGAAATGCACTAGATAGATGCTAGATGCTATGATCTAGATGTATAAGTGCACTACTATGTATGCATATATAGATATAATAATGTACATTAAATGTATGTTTAATTTGTTTATGCATTTAATATATGTGATATGATATGATAGATAATGTGTAATGGAATGCATTAATTTCATGAGAATGATCTAATGCAAATGAACCTGTATGCTTTAATCATTTAAAACATAAGGCATGAAAATAATACATGTTACAAACTAATGGATGACACCACTGAATGTATAAAAATCCTAAATAAAAATGGTAACTCTTATTATAAGAATTAATCATTTAAGAATCAATGTGTGAGATGAGATGATGTGAGATGTATGGTTTTCCCTTATAAGCTTCTAAAAATTAAAAGATATCCATAAAATAGTCAGTGGTCGTCTAAACATCATTGCTAATATCCATTCGATAACTATCCTATTTTATGAACACCCCTTAATAAACAAAACCTTATAAGGAAAATGGTGATTGATTGATGAGATGATTTATTGCTATAAGGGATTTTTGAGGTTTTACATGAGACTCAAACACCCTAGTTGATTAATCAAAAGTTGTTACACAAGAATCTTGAAAGATAAAAGCTTTTGTTATAAAGGCTAAGATATTCATTATACCTGTATGTGTAAATGAATATGTTAGATGAGATATAAGACTACCTCATTGCCACGTGGGATTCATTCAGCCCATTGTTGTAATGAGGATCACCAAATGTTCATCTTGATCCTAAGTTTGGACGCAGTTGGACTAGACTACTAGGTAATATAGGAAAACCTAAAGTGCAAGGAATACACTCCATACTACTTTCATTTTTATTGTAAGGAGAAGATTTTAAGCTACTTGAGGATAATAAAGGTGATTTACTTGGATTAAGCTTGACCTCCTTCATCTTATTTGCTTTAAAATTCATCTTCCCATATTGCTTTGTATTTATATTTGCCTTCCCCTCTTCCTTTGCACCTTTAGCTCCTATATTTAAAATTGCGCATTGTACTTCCTCATCCCCCATATCAATTTTTTCTTATAATGACCAATTTGAGTGAACTATAATAGTCTTTGCCATTTGATGATGTAGAGGGATTTTTTTAGCCACTTTCTTAGGAGTGGAAAATCCTTGATTTGACCTAGCTTCTCTTGTGATGAAGTCTCCTTGTTTCAAATTGAAGCTACCCTCATGCCTAAAAAAATTAATCTCTTCCTCCATTTTCACTTTGCAGTCTCTTGCCATGTGCTCAGTTTCATGATATTGACGACATAAAAATACAATGTTTTCATAATTTACTTGTTGATCCCATTCTCTTGATTTAGATTAAATCCTAATAATCTATGAAAAAGGTTTAGAAATATCCATGGCAACATATATTTGAGTGTATACAACATGCCTTCCATCCTTAGTAGTTTGTCCATCTTGGATGAATTCACCTAGAGTATTACCAATATTCTTCAAAACCTCCTTAATTATGAGTTGATAAGGAAGTACAAAAAGCCTAATCCATACCGAAATCCTTTTAATAGTTTTTGTGTCCACAAAAACATTCTCACTCCAAGGTCTTAAATATAATGCATCTTTACCCCTAAACCACATGCCTCCATCCATTATTTTATCACTTATTTTTGGACTGAAGAAAATAATAAGGGAAAAATATTTTTGGAAGAAAAGTCATGGAGTAATTTGAATTCAATCCTCACTTCTACTTAATGTAATTTTCAATCTCAGAAAAACTTGGCCAATATCCATGAAACTTACAAATTAACCCTCTAGTTATAAGAATCATAATATCATGCTCAATTATCTCATCCTTGATAATCACTTCAGGTGTAGAATTTGCTACCTGGACTGAGTTTGCCATAGGTTCTCTCTTCCTATCATTGCTAGCTAAGGCATCCAAACTTCCAACCTGGCCATTCATACTTTCAATAAGAACTTTAAAAAATGACTTTCTTTCCATGTTACCCAGATTTTTTCAAACAAATCCTTTAAATTCTCCTAATATATGGAACAAGAAGTGGCACTTGTTACTTGATCACACTTTGCTTTCTACTTTTGCTTTCTTGCTCACCCTTTCTCCTCACTCTCATATTGCACTTGCACTTACCTTTTACTGCACTCACTCCTGGCTCGCACTTGCTACCGTCTGCAATCACTCTCAACTTGCACTTGCACTCTTGTTTCTGGCTGCACTCACTCTCAACTTGTGCTTGCACTTACTCTTGGATGCACTCGCTTCAAGCTTGTACTCGCACTCTCTTTCAGCTGTGTTCACTCGCTCTCAATTGCACTCACTTTCATGGATATTAACATATGTGTATAACTATGTTTTACTATAAATTGATGTTTAAAAAAATGTTGGAAATATGCTTAATATTTTCCATGTTATTCTGGTAAAGTTAAATCTAAAAGGTATTGGACACTCTCTATGTATCCTCGTCAGGTTTGGGGCCATGTCAAGCCTTGAGTAGGGATTTGAGGCTAACAACCTCCAAAAAGTGGGGGTCAAAATTTTTAGAGTTTCTTTAACTATTTTTAGACCCATATGGGCTGTTTAGGATTAAATATTTGAACCCATGGTTTTTTGCCCATGGTATTGTAAAATCCATTCTTGTGCTACTGTTATTTAATGGCACTTGCATCGAGATGAACATTATTGTATTGGAAATGGTTAAGTTTATATAATAAAGAAATATTATTATGTTGAGTTTTTATGGTAAAGGTTTTCTACATAAAATATTGTGTTATGTGTGTATCTGTTATCTTCTTATTCTTTTTTCCTTTGATTCTATATTTACTATTTTTCTAAATTTAATTTATCGAAGCCTTCTTGCTCCTTAAAAAAAATTATATAAGAAATGGTGCAATGAACTCAAGGCATATATATCCTTCATCTCAATATACAATCCTAAATCAAATAAAGATCCATATCAATAAAGAGAATATGTTGAATGTTAACTACAATTTAAGTTTGTTTTAAATAATTTTAATCATAAAAATAATTTTAAAATATATATATAGATAATTTATTAAAGCTAATTTATATTAATAAACAAATGTGAAGATATTTAAACTTAATATTGGATTAATTTTTTTAACATATTAAAAAAATTAAAATTAATTTTTTTTTATTTGGTTACACCAATTAATAACCTTTTTAATAAAAAGTAACCTACAAAGTAGTTTATATACAAATGCTTTATCTTTAATATGAATGTTTTTTTTTTTTTTTTACTTTTTAAATTTATATTATAAATCAGTATTGAGTAGTTTTGTAGAATAGTGGGCTATGAAGAAGAAGTTTATGTTATTATTAATGGTAAAAGAATATATTTATGTAATAGTTTTTAGTATAGGGAATTTTTATAATATTTAATTTTTTTAAATAAAAAAGTAAAGTTAATAATTTTTTATCTTTTCGAATTACCATAACTTTCTTATTCCAAATATATATAATTTACTTTATTCCTTTGGGGTTACCATAACCTTCTTATTCTCATGCTCCACATGTTACGGGAATAGAGATATATGATATACTGGGGAGGATATAGACAGACTGCATTTAACAAAAGTGCTATGATATCATGAATGGGCCATTACATGTATTTCAAGGTTATTGTATCAATCTATATTGATTTCATGCAATATTTTAAAGATATTTTAATTAAAGTGTAATTGATTTGTGAACAAAGTTGTATATTTAAAAGCTAACTTTTATTATTGAGTGCTAATTTACGGGAATTATTTCGAAAATGAGGAGCAGGAATCAAGAATATGTTTTTGCATTGGTTTGTCTGCCTACCTTGGGAAGTAGTTATCTGCTGGGGACCGTTGGGATGCGATTCAAATGTCCGGGGGGATTATATCGAAGTTAAATGCTATGTTGTAGAACTACCTCGGCTCTCTCACAGGTCTTCTCGGATCTCCCGACCCTTTGGATCATGTGGTTTGTAGTGCCGGTTTATGCAATTACTGTTTTGTTTTTGTTAGTGCTATAATACAATTTCTGTACTATTTTGTTTAAGTGTTGAAGTGAACTGTTTTGGTTTGCTGTTTTCTTTCGGTCGTAAAAGGTTTTGGGACCCTTTCAAAACCCTCTTTCCTTAATTTTACAAAAGAAAAAAACATTACATTAAAAAAAAACGTATAAATTATTGAGTGGTGTTTTGTGGCATGTTTATCTTCAACAAATTTTAATTGAGTATATAATATTACATATAAAATAAATTGAATCATAATAAAATTGATTGTTTATTGTAAAAGAAGTCGATTTAATGTTGGATTTTAAATATAATTATTGCTCATAAAATTACATTTGTTCACTATTGTATTTAATTAACTTAGATAAAAAATGTTAAAGCTAGCTTTATTTTTTGACACACTCAAGGAGCATATTTATTATTTTTATTTATTTATTTTATATCGTATTCTGTGTTTGTTAGCTCCTTGAGTATGTCAAAGGTGGTAGGCCAAGACCGTACCCTAGGCGATTTTGGCGGAATGGATACCCCTGCCTCCTTGGGTCTTACCCGAAAGTGACATCTCTTTTGGGATGTTTTCCACAAAATTAAAATAAAATATTAAAGCTAATAATAGTACAAAACTTATAAAGAAAATAAGGATATACTTGGTTTCATAATATATTTAAACTTAATCTTGTCTATGGCCACTTGAGTCTAGGTCTATGAATTAATATAACTTTATCCCTACCTCCCAGTACCCTTATGGGTCTACAATATGCTTACTTATTGGATTAGAACCTTGGATTCCAAAATGAAAGTTTCACTTTCCATCTGTTGCTTCAATTTTGTTGGGCTAAATGTTAATGTTAATATTAGGGTAGATCTTGTAGAAAACATAATAGTAGGAAATAATCTATAATATGGTTACATTGGACCTTAGATCTATAGACAGTTAATTTTAAGTTCATGCATTTGTTGGAGTATATTACCAGGGTTATTCACAATAGCGAATTTCGTAAATTAGCGCAAGGATTTCACATTTTTAATTTGGTAAATTTGGAGACCATAGAGGTTAACCCATTCGCCCAAAAATTTCAGGATCAATTTTTTTAAGGTCCGCTCCGCTATCATAAGGTTTCCTGCATAATTTTCACCTTCAAATTATATATATTTTTATCCCACTAAATTTGTCTCTTATACCCTGTTATATATAACTAACACGAGAGCGACACTCATACAATTAAAACATTAATTTTCTTCAATAGCGAGTGATACAAAGCAAGTAAGCAACAACAAGCAATAAGCAAAAGAAAGCAGAACAAAGAGAGTGTGTCAAAGGGCGACTGACACAACGTGACTGACAAAATATGACTTATTCGAGGTGACTGGCATTAGGGATTTGCACAAGGTGACTCGCACTAGGTGATTGACACAAAGTGATTTGCACCAAGAGATTGGCACAAGGTGATTAACACAAGGAGACTAGCATAAGGTGACTCACATCAAGCGATTGACACAAAGTAACTAGCACAAAGTAACTAGCACAAGGTGACTCACACAAGGTGGCTGGTACAAGGTAGCTGATACAAGGCAAGTGATAAAAGGTGACTCACATCAGGCGACTGGCACAAATTGAGTGGTAGAAGGTGACTCACTTTAGGGAACTCGCATCAGGCGACTAACACAAGGTAAGTGGTAGAAGGTGACTCACTTCAAGCATCTAACACAAGGTGAGTGGCAAAAGGTGAGTGGTAGAAGACGAGTGGCAGAAGGTGAGTGGTAGAAGGTGTGTGGCATAAGGCGAGTGGCAGAAGGTGATTGACATACAACGATAACCATTTATCGATAAGTTTTTTACCATTAATTTTTCTTACTAAAACTTTTTGTTCATGGACACTCAATAAGGAGGTTTTCCATTTATTTGGGCATCAATCTCAAGCCTGCTTGGATTAAACATCCTATTGTCTAGAATAGTAGTTCTCTTTTACCAATTATTCTCAATTTTAAAAATGATGTTCATGTTACTCTTCTATTTATATATGTAAAATATCACCTGCTGGCAGTGGAAAGAAGGGAGGCCAATATTTTGATAAAAGGAGTATCTTCAAATAATTTCATAATATTTTAAAATCAAGTTAACCATCAACATCTGCACAAATTGAAGGTACAAACACCTTTAATTACCAATTAATTTTTATACATTGTTAATTTTATATATAAATTTTTTATTAATTAAGAAGGGAGTTTTTTGGTTGATGTATTTGTCCATTGTTTATCAGTATTTTTTAATAGAAGGTATGTTTTTAAATGCAATAATGATATGTGAAAACATTCTTTACAGAAAACACTATTGACCCTAGTATGCCTCCACTTCCACATATCCCCGATAGTGAGAAATCCACAAATGAAAATTTTCTTAATGAATGCAACAACAACATGAAGAGATTCCTGAAACTAATATGCCAAATGGAAAAGAAAATAATAGTTTTCATACAGTCCCTAATTTTGGAGAATCTTCTTCTAAAAAACATAAACATGTAAAGTTATCTAGGTGGACAATTAACAAATCATTTCAACTTGATTGGGTATCAACATTTTCATTTATTAAGCTAGTGCTGCCAAAGAATAGTAGTGAAGATATAACAAAAATGAGATGCGTAATTTACAATTGGAAACACGATAATGATCATAGATTGTAAGTTAAGAAAGATACAGTAGAAAAATATTGTGGAAAAGGTTATATAAAAACAAAAGAAAGTGATGAAAAATACAAAAAAATTATAGGTGGAAGGATGCATCAGAGCATGCACATATCAGATATGCACAAGAATATGATAAAGAAATGCACCAGCCCTTACCAAAATATTCAGTTGTAGTGTTTATCCCTGATAGCAATAAACCTTCTTCTTTTGCTTGATCTTCTCTAAAAGGTGCATTCAGTTATTTCTCATTTTGTTTTAATACAACCTCCACATCTAGGCCCTTATCTTTGATAAAATTCTTCAACCAATTGTTTTCTTTGACAGTGAATTGTAATCTTTTCTTCACTTCAATAGCATTAGTCACACTAAATTTTGTAGTCCTAATAAACATTTTCATAGAATTCACTTGCGTATTTAAGTGCTGAAAATTAGACTACAAAATATAATAGAAAAATATTAATATTTATAAACAAATTATATATTTATAAAAAATTATTTTCAGTTATATGTAAAACTCATATTAGCAGGAAGTCTTGCAGTTTTTGCAACTGCTACATTTTCTTATCTATTTCCCATTCATTGAAATATGCCTAGGCCTCGACATTGAGGTTTTCTAATCGATTCAACATAACATTCAGAACTTCATCATTGTATGTAGACTTAGCTTGCACAGTTTCAGATTCAACTTTATGTAACAAAGCATCAAGCTTTTGTGGCTCATTCTCCACCTTTGAAAATAATTCATTTTTATTTGAAAAAATATTGTATCGGGAATTTACTTCTTTTATCAAAACCTTCATCCAATATTTCGAAGATTTTAAACTATTAATATCTACAAGTAGACTATCATTAACTGTAGCTTTACATCTATTAGCTAATAAAATATTTGATAAAAAATTAACTTTATCATCATCATTAAGATGATGATGGGTGGTGACTTTCTAGGTGGGGGAAGAGGAAACTCTAGTGGCATTTGCCTCAACATTCCCTTCTACTTTATGATGGCTATGTGGACCTTGAAGCACATCATTTGCCTTGAATGGAAAATTTTTAGGATTTGTATCTTGATAAAGAAAATCATCATCAAGATTCCCAAAGGGCATTTGAGATGCATTCTGCACATTTGAGAAATTCCCAAGGGAAAAAGTTGGGAACATTAAAACATTAGACTAAGACACATTGCATGTCTGGGAAAGACTTATGCTTCTTAGAGGTGGTGGTGTGAGGAACTATTTCCCATGCATGTGAGATTGGTTCCTCACCATTGGTGGTATCTACTATGGATGGACTTAGTGTGGCACTTTCTGTGGGTACATTTACATGTGTGCATATGGTGGAGGCATATTTTTTTAGTGTTTTGAATGTAACCGATGCATTTGCAAAATTTTACATGAAAATATTAATTAAAACTAGTGTAAAATATAATACCATACAAAATATTAATTTTAACCAAACATACCAGAATCAGACTCTACACTCGTTGTTGATGCAACCATTTTCCATTGCTTTGAAAACATTTAAAATAGTACTTTTGAATAATAAGGTTACTTTGTGAGCTGGAGGTTACTTCTTCAATGTCAACTATAACACATCCATAAGTAATAGGACCTGTAGGTGTATGCTGATCACTAGGAGACCTTGAAAGTTTTATGGATCTTGAGGTAGTTACTAGTGATGATTGTGACTACATATTAGAATCAATAGATTCTTCTTGAATCCTAAATGTGGTATCCCTTTTACTAGAATATTGAGCTACTTTTTTTGCTTTCAAATGAAACATAAAATAACAAGATTGATTGGAAAGAAAGAAAACATATATTATTCCAAAAAATAATTTTACATGTATTTCATCCTCCATCATACCAATAGCCATCAAGCTTGGGTGCAATATAGTTGGAGGAGGGCTATTTTGAAGATTGAAATATGCTTCATTAAAAATAGAAATAAAAAAGTTGTTGGTTGTTACTCCATAAGAAGATTGTATTTTTTGAGCATTTAGAAGATCTTGTTTAATGTAGTTTGAAATGTGCAAAGACTAATCAAATCTGCCACCAACAATACATTGAACCAAATAGGATAATACCCAAAATGGCATTTCTATAGGTCGCCCCTACAAAATAAGTCTTTCCTAAAACAATTCAATGCAAGCATGAATAAATTTGTCTCCAACGTTGGAAATGTTTAAACCCATTTTTGACTGAGAAGAATTAACTGAAAAAAGGGAGAACATTATTAGAAAATAGAAATTACAAAAGGGAGAACATTATTATAAAATGGAAACTATAATATATAAAAAATGCAAAAAAATAAAAACTAAAATTTAAAAATATACCTTTTCAAATTGTCTAAATGAATACTATATTTGGATGCTAGCAGTTATTTGTATTCTTTGGTCAAGACATATAGGTTGTTTACCAAGTGACCATCCGTAAATGGTAGCCCTGATAGTCATTGCATATCTACGGGTTTCACAGAAAAATAATATCCTTGTTATCCACTTTGATGTGAACAATGGACTCATCATGGTCGTAGCAACTATCTTTTGCATTAGGGAGATGTTGGTGTTGAATTGTAGCATCTTGTTTACTCCTGCGACTCCAAATCTATAAACCCATTACGAGACTCTTCCAGAAGTGCCAAAAATATTCTTAATATTGAGGTAAAATTAGTTCTTGAAAGACACTTTCAAAGGCATAGGAGAGGAAGAGCTAGCCATTTTTGCACTGAAAATTGCCTAAAAAATGCTTTCAAAATAGTCTGAAACATCTCTAGAAACACAATGGAAAACACTCTCAAAACTGTCTAAAACCACTTTGAAAATCGTCTAAAAATTCTTTGAAAACCATATGAAAATTCTCTGAAACTGCTATGGCAAATACTCTAAAAATATTGGAAAATGCTCTCAAAATACTCTAGAAAAAGCTCTGAAAATGCTCTAGAAAATGCTTTAGGAAAGGTAAAAAATGATCTTGCATTTCTATTTATAGAAGTCTGCATGGCTGAATTCTATGGATGGGTGACACATGGAAGAGAATAGGATACATGGTAGTTTCTTATTTACGACCTTTGGTGGTTGCCATCTACCAGTCATCATATTCTAGTTACCTTTAGCCAGTAACCTTCAGCCAATCACCATCTACCAATCACCTTTAGCCAGTCACCATTTGCTAGTTGCATTTATCCAATTGCCATATGCCAATAACATTATGCAAATTACATTATGTCAATCACTATCTGCCAGTCACCATATGCTAGTCACCATATACTAGTCGCCTTCTGCCAGTTGCCTTCTACCACTTGACTTCTGCCAGTCACATTTTGTGAGTCATATTTTTCCAGTCACCTTCTGCCAATCGCATTTTGCAAGTCACATTTTTCTAGTCATATTCTGCTACTCACCTTATGCCACTTGTCTTCTACCAAAATTTGATAATTTCTCTATGAAATTTTTAAAAATTCGCAAAATTTTAATATTTTCTCTGCAAAATTTTGAAACATTCGCCACCTAGTTAGATACGATTAGCCTTGATTTGTCAAATTTTTATAATTACTTTTTTGTTATTACCCCTCACGCATAACCCTATATATTACATTATTTGGTACATGCTAATGTACCCCATGGTACATATTGTAAATAATACATTAGGGTTGAGTCTTAGTTTAGAGCGTGACTAATATTTCCTCTTTAGGAAAGTGTGTATGTGTAGAAAATACACAAGTGTCATGTGAGTTAGTGTGAAATTGAGTCTATGTGCACAAGTGTCTTATATGTAAGAGTGCAAATATGTAATGTAAATATGTGCACAAGTGTCTTAGGTTAGAGTGTGCAAAGTGAAGGTCAAGAGTCATGTATAGGTGTGCATACAATATAGAGTCAAGTGTTCATCAAGTATGCAAGTGTCAAGTAGAGAAGCCAAGAGTCATGAGACTTGGCATATGGAAAGGAATAGTCAAGTATCCGAAGAGTCATACTACTATGGATATGTAATCTATATGGATACTTCATATCATATCATATTACAAAGAATATAGCAAGTTCTTGTCATATTTGTAAGAGAAAGCGGAGTAATAAAAATTGTATACATTTTGAGCAATTAATGTTATAAGTTATTCTACATGCTTGTTACATGTATGATTTAGGCTATTTACATTCATAGTGCTATTTATTAGTGAATGTTAGTTGATATATCATTAGCCTTTTGATATACATATTAGTTTGATCATATTACTCTACTCATATTATTATCTTGACCTTATTGTATTTTGGCTATATCATATTTGATCCTGTGATATTTAACTTGTGATATTTGTGTTAGTATTAAAGCTTAAAAAACCATATATGGTACCAAAGCTACTATCAAATTTTGTCTAGGTTGATAGAATTTAATCTAACTACTTACAAAAATTGATTTTGTCTAGTTTGATAAAATTGATTGAGTCTATCTACTTTAAAGGTAATGTGACTCGGATTCTATTATAAGGTCATAATAAGTAAATATACTAGAGTCTTTCCACAATTAAAGAACAACCAATGAATACTAGTAATCAAATATATTTAAGAAGGTGAATCAACTTTAATATAGTTGATCATTTAGGGTCATAGCCAACCCTTGACATTGAAGGTTGAAGGCAGAATCAACTTCATGGTAATTGATTATTCAGGGATATAGCCAACCCTTGATATTGATAGAGGTATTAGAGACATTCAAATTCACCTTAATATTGAATATTGAAGGATTAAGGTACATTTGAGTCACCTTGATGAAATAGAGAAAGAGTTGCAACAAAGATTAATCATTGAAAGTGTGAGAATATTCCTACAGTAGATAGAGAATAGTTTTAGCTTCTAAGTGCTAAAAGAAGATTCATGTCATAGAGAAATTGACCTTGATATTGAAGAGAATAATTGAGAGTAGTAGATTGAAAAATGAAAGATATACCAGGTCTTGAGAAAAATACATGAATTTTGAGATAGATATATAGTTCTTGAAATAATTGGTTGAAGCTATAAGATTCAAAATAGAGGTCTTTATATAGGATAAAGAAAGATGACTATATTAAGGATTTTTTTAGAGAAAGAAAGCAACCACTACATAAAGATATATTTAAGTGATAGATACCTTTTGAAGATAGAGGTCCCATGCTCTTTTATTGGTAAGCTAAGCATTCATAGGAGTAGCAAGATATAAAGAATAATTATAGGTTTTTGAGATAGACCTTGATAGAAAAGAAGTATTCAATTATTAACCTTGATAAAGATTCAAGAGGCTTGATAGAGGTAGCCATATAGAGAACAAGATAATAAGTAGCAGAAGAAAGGAGAACCTGAAGAAAATATAGAGAATAGAATGCAATTATAAGAGTTATTTATAAAATCAAAATATATGCTTGAGTTCTAGAAAGCCAAGAAACTATTAGAAAGATCAAGAATAAAAATAGAGATTCAGTAAAAAGACCCGAAGTCTAAGATGTGAACGAAAAGTCTAGGTTTCATGCTTAGATAAGAAGCCAAAAATTCAAGGTAGAGGCCCGAGGTAAAAAATGTAAAGCAAAATCTTCGAGGTTTATAATTAGAGAAGAGGATCAAGGTTAAACAAAAAAGGAGAGAAGCATTCGGTTCAACTTTAGAGGAAAAAAGATAAGAGCCATTTGGATCAAGTCAAAGTAGAGAAATATTGAGCCACTTGAATTAGGAGCAAAAAAGAGTGAGAGAACATAGCGCTAAGAGCAGCTAGATTTAGAGCCATCTATTGTATGTAGAGCTAGCATACAACAAAGGAAAACTAGAGGAATGCAGTGCTAAGAGAAACTAGACTTAGAGCCATCTATTGTACATAGAGCTAGCATACAAGGGACAAACAAAGGAATGTAGAGTCATTAAAATGTATAACAATCATATGTAAAATTATTAGAATCTACATGATGTAGATTAATGCAAGACTAAAGGATAAAGTTCTAAAGAAATATGTAAAGAGATAAGCAAAGTATCACCTTAAGCAAGAGCAACACCTTGAGGATGCTTGAGAACATTTGATCAATATCAATATTTAAGTAGCACTAAAAAGCACCAACCTTATGTTGAATGGTGCCAATATGAGATTGTTGAGCATAGCCAACTAGTGAGAAATACTGAATAATGCATAAGAACATTGAAAAACATCAACCAAGCTTCTTGTCTTGAGAGAAACAACACCGAGAGAATACCAAGCACTCTCTAATAACAATAAGCCAGATAATTTGAGAAGGAATAAAAAGAGATTGTTAGGTAGAATTGCAAGGAAGAAAAAGGTAACATTGGCATCAGTTGGTAGAGTCAAAATTCCAACATCATTGCTAAGTAATGTAAATTACTTGAAAGGTATTTTTGCTCACGGTTTGAAGGTGAAATACCTCACATGCTTGGAAACAAAATGCCTAAAGTTTAACACCTCATGTGAAAGAGAAATTCCTTGGCATGCATGGTGACATGCATCATCCATCCAAGATCATGAAGAGCTGACCACATGAGTTATTCTTGGTACAATATTCGTAGAAGAATGATGTGAAGAAGCACACAAAAGTAGGAAGATTTTGAAGGTACATTAATTTTTAGGTTTTTACAATCTAAAGTTTTATATTTGATATTAGGAGGTATAAGGTTAAAGTTATTCACTTTATTAAGAGTGTGGAGTGATAAGTAGTGATAATTAAGAGTTATTTATTTATTTAATGAAGAGTTCATTTTATTTAAGTTTCTTGGAGTGATAAGTAGAATAGACTTTATTTAAGTTATTCATTTGGAGTAATAAGGATTGCTTATATTTTTTTATTAGATTAAAGTTTTTTGAAATAATTTTCATAAAGTTGGAGAAATAAGGTATTTAATTTTTGTTTGAATTTTTCAAATTTAAATTTTTCTAGAATGATTTGGTTTTCTATTTTTGAAAAGAAAAATTTAAAATTAAAGTTTTTTGTGTATTTGCAATTTGCAATTTAGTTATTTGGGAGTCAAAAGGATTTCAACATCAAACTTAGAAAAACAAAAATTTGCAAAATTCATTCTTTAGTTTCTAGAACTAGGGAGACATTAGGTTTACTACTTCATAGATGTTAAAAATAGAAACTTTTAGATCTTTGATTTATCATTCAAACATAGGAGGTATAAGGTTTTATATTTCAAAGGAAATATTTTTTTGCATATCATGGAAGAATTTATTAAAAACACACTCAATAATGAAGATATAACAAATAAACTAAAATGCCATTTTCAAATTATGATAGATGATCTTGATAGAGAGAAGTGAACAACAAGATCACAAAATATTCTTGAGGATACAAAATTGGATCTTGTTACTACAAAATATTATTCTAGTAGTTCATCAATTACAAAATCAGAATCTACTAAAAATATTGAAGACCTTCATCATCTACAACTTATCTACATGGAAAATAAGGAAAGAATAGCTTTGGTTGTACATAAATGGTTATGTTGTTTTACCAAGAAGATAGATGAACTTGAAGATCTAAGAAGGATGAATAAAACAATAAAAATAAGTTCAAGGTGCATCTATTGTAATAGAATTGGTCATGAAAAATTAAATTGTTGGAGTCTTCATCCATGTAAATATTGTGGAAGACTTCTATATTCTATTGATACAAGGAAAAGTATAGAAGAATATTTGAAAGAACAATATTATTCATATTAGACTGTCTTTTTCAAATACTTATTTCTAAAGCATCTTCTAGTAGTGGATCTAAGTGTACAATTTCCAAACTATAGAAATGGAACACATTTAGAAAACACAAAAAATAAAATTGGATCAAACATAGTCCAAAATTGTCTTACAAAAAAAGTAAAGGTAAAGAAAATATTCCTATACAATAATTTGATGACAATGAGAGAGTTCAAGAGACATGTAATATTATAGCTATAAATATTGAAGAACATTGATGATTAACTCAAGACTAAGAAAGAAGAATATGAACTTGATGGAGCTCAAGAAGAATATCATATGAATTGTAAAGTCTCTTGAAGATTGAAGATCAAGATGAAGACTATGATTAAAGACTAAAGTCTTCAATAATCAAATAATATAATACAGGGGGGTGTTGGAGTATATTACATTATTTGGTAGATGTTAATGTACCCCCATGGTACCGTCATGGTAAATATTGTAAATAATAGATTAGGGCCAAGTCTTATTTTAGAGTGAGTAATATTTCCCCTTTATGTAAGTGTGTATGTGCAAGAAATGCACATGTGTCATGTGAGTTAGTGTGCAAGTGTAAGTTGAGTCTATGTGTACAAGTATCTTATATGTAAGAGTGCAAATATATAATGTAAATATGTGCACAAGTGTCTTAGGTTAGAGTGTGCAAAGTGAAGATCAAGATTCATGTATAGGTGTGCATACAATATAGAGTCAAGTGTTCATCAAGTATGCAAGTGTCAAGTAGAGAAGCCAAGAGTCATGAGACTTGGTATATGGAAAGGAATAGTCAAGTATCCAAATATTCATACTACTATGGATATATACTCCATAAGGATACTTCATATCATATCACATTATAGAGAAAATAACAAGTTCTTATCATAGTTGTAAGAGAAAGTGAAGTAATAAAGATTGCATAAATTTTGAGCAATTAATATTATAAGTTTTTCTACATGATTATTACATGTATGATTCAGGCTATTTACATTCATAGTGTTGTTTATTATTGAATGTTAGTTGATATTTTATTAGCCTTAATATACACATTAATTTTCTCGTATTACTCTACTCATATTATTATATTGACCTTATTGTATTGTAGCTATACTATATTCGATCTTTGTGATATTTAACCTGTGCTATTTGTGGTAGTATCAAGGCTTTAAAATCCATCAATATTCTCATACATTTGACCCCTAATTCCAAGTATCCTCATGGATATACAATGTGTCTACCTATATAATTGAAGCCCTAGTTTACATATCACAACCCCTTAGGTTGGTTAGAAATAAAAATTATACTTTATTTTTTAAAATATTTCTAGTTGCACATCATCTCATCTCATCAAACTTACCATCTAGCTAAGTCCAATCATCACACACACATATAATAGTTCTTAAAATATGTGTAAGTTGATCTTGTTTAGACCAAGACCAAAAGTTTGAAGAGGTGCTTATGAGCACCATTTATGTAGCATACAAGAATGTTCATGTAATCCAAAAAGATCCTTTCATATTTCAACATTAGAGGTATTGATTAATCCACATTCATGGATAATATTACTTAAAAAGGTAATTTCATTATTATTTTTATTGTAAGGTTAACCGCAAGGTTAATTTTATGTCCAGTTGAGGTTAACCTCTCATAGAGGATTTGGTATCATTATAAATACCTTTCAATTATGACCCATTTGTATTATAAGTGTGAATAAAATATGATATATTGGGGTGTTCATGTGAACCCACACTTTAAATCATTTTGTCATCTTATTTCATTTCTTTATATTATTTATTATTACTATCTTTAATCACCTTTTATTTTTTTCGGTATAAGATTATGGTGAATGAATAGTTTGGAATTTTTTTGAAAAATAATGCAAATTTGAACTTGGTATTAGAGTATATTTCATAGCTACATCTCTCATTTAGTAGAAGATATTATCACTAGAGATCATTGGCATCATATTCAAGTTTATTTTTTTTAATTTTCAAAATATTATATTCAAATATTTTTTTGACCAATTTATTACCCCAATTGATTGATTCATCTATGCGTGACCTGTTCATTTGTACCCCCTATGAAGGTCTACACAACCCTGGTGCTAAAGAAGTGCCTACATTGACATAGTGGACATGACGATATGTTTGTATGTTGGTATGTGAGAGGTATTGGATCAAAATACTTATTCATCTACATTTTGGTTGCAATTTCAGGTCTTATTGGTAGTGCAATGGTAGAGATCATCCTTTTGGATTGAAGGGTAGGGGATCAAATACTTGAGCCACAACCACCACAAATGTATTTTCTTGATGCAATGGGCATATGTGTTAGGTAAATACATCTACAAATCTACTCTAGGTATGGTCATTTAGCACAATGGTTTGACCTCTTACTTATGTAGAAGAAGTCTCTGGTTTGAGACTCCGTAAACCTTTCATGAATATTAGAAAAAGAGTGGATAAAAGATATTTTTGATAGTTAAATATTCCCATGTTCTCGTTTAGTGCAATAGTTGGACATTGTTTCTTGTAGGGAGGTCAAAAGGTCAAATCTCATAGGTCATTCTTTTTGTTTGATCATCCTCTTTAGTTGGATGGTGTATGCAGTAAGGGGAAGGAAGTCTTCAAAAACCTTCAACCCTCTATATGGCATAGTGGTTGAGAAATTATCTTATGGAAAGGAAGTATTGGGTTCAAATCTTGGTACTTTTTTTGCTTAAAAGAAAGCATTCTTTACATAAATTCTTTCACGTATGCTTTGTTTTGGTTTTAGTACATGAATATGGTGCACTAATTAGTGCCCTTGCTTATTCGTAGGGGGTCTTGGGTTCAAGCCCCATTGGCTCTAAACTTGCATCAAAACAAAATTTTTAATATATGTGAGCAATGATTTGTCAATCATATTAAGTCAAGTGCCAAAATATTATTCACTCATGCAATATCATAGAATACAATCTAGTGGCTCCAAATGATAATTTATGATTTGGAAATTTTTTTAAGGTTTGGAATTTGATTTTTTATTTTATTGATTTGAGTACTAGTATACCAAATATTTTGAATGCCATAAGTTTTCATACAAAATATTTTGAAGCCCATTTTTTCTTGATTGTATGATTTTTTGAACTCTATGTAATGGTGGCATTAGTTTATAGACATGTTATAGATATGTTTAGGGTTATGTTATGCAAAATAGATTCCTTAGGGTATTTTAATCGTATTAATAAGTGAAATTATAACACTTGGTAATTTAAATGGTAGGATTACTCAAAGAAAAAATCTCTAGTTCATATTCAATAATTAATCAAAAGAAGGTCCTAGTGATCAAAAACTTAATAAGAGAAAGGAGGAAGCTCTTGAACTATTCATGTTAGTGGAACCAAATGTACTTTTCCACATTAAAGAGAAAATTGATCCTATTGAGGTATGGAGTACTTTGAAATATCTCTTTTGAAAAGTAAGTACTAGTGAAGTTAATAGGATATAAATAAAGATCTTCAAAAAAAATTATATTTTAGTAATGTTAAAGACTATATCTCACTTCAAAGCTCTAAAAGCTAATTTAGTTATGACAAGAGGTAAGGTAAAAAAGGGTGAAGAGTATGGCAAATCTATAACTTACAATGTTTTTCCTCCTTTTCATACAATTGGATTGGTTATTTATGTGAATGATATGACAATCAAAGAGCCACAACCCATCTCTCTTGAAGGACTTTCCAATCTTATAATACATTATGAAGTGGCAATGAGGATATCTTTATCATACATAATATCATCAAAAAGACCTCAAGTCAATGGAATATAAAGCTCAAATTACTAAGGGTAAGTCTCAGATTTCAAAGAAGTCAAACACTTGTGAGTATCATAAAAGGGAAGGACACTAAATCATGAATTACATTGTAAGGTTGAAAAATATTGAGGCAGAATTATTGAGGGTTGGACACAAGCTTATTAAAAATGAAGATGAGGATGAAGGAGGAACAATGTAGGTCTAATAGAGCATCCATTATGGGTATAGGTGTTACCTCTAATGCCTTCTCTCCTTGGTCCTCTTTGGAGGTTGTTGAAATTTGTGTAATCTAATCTTGTTCAACCCAAGAACAAAAGTGTGAAGAGGTGCCTATGAGAACCATTTGTGTAGATTAGGGCATGTGATTATGGAAGCCTACATGTATTCATGATTTATATAATACTACAAGCATGTTCATGCAATCCTAATAGTATGTTTCATATTTCACCCTTAGTTGTATTGGTTAATCCATATTTATGGATAACCATACTTATATGAGTAATTGATTATTATTTTATTTTAAGGTTAACCTCAAGGTTAAGTTTATGTTGGCTTGAGGTTAACATCTCATTAAGGATTTGATATCACTATAAATACCCCTCAATGAGGATCCATTTGTATCATAAGTGTGAATAAAATATGATATATTGGGGTGACCACATGTGCACACCCTATACTTTTTCTTGTTGTCTCCATTTGCTTCTTTACATCATTTATTATTGTTATATTTTGATCCCCTTTTATTATTTTTGGAATACGATTGTTATGAATGTATATTTTTGAAGGTATCTAGAAAATATTGCAAATTTAAAATTGATATAAAAGTGGATTTTGGATTTGCATCACTTATTCAATAAAATATTCTTATTTGGGATTACTGGCATCACAATAAAGTTTAGTTTTTTGAATTTTAAAATTTTAAACTTCAAATAATTTTTCCACCAATTATTCTTTTCCAATGGACTAACTTGTTTGCATATAGCCTATTTGTTCATATCCCTATGAATTTCTATATAAGTACCTACATCTAACATAATAGACATAATGGTATATTTACATATTTGTATGCGAGAGGTATCAAGTTAAAAATGCATTGCATTACCTATATTTTGACCTTCATTTCTTGGTATTATTTATGGTAAAAGGGTACATGCCACTCTTTTTTGGACTGAAGGATATAAGATCAAATCCCTAAGCCACAACCATTGTAGATGTATTTTCTTGATCCAATGGGTATATGTGTTAGGTAAATGTATCTATATGTCTACTCTAGGTATCATCATTTAGCACAGTGGATTGACCTTTTGCTTGCATAGAAGATGTATCTGGTTCTAGACTCAACAACACTTTCATAGATATTTAGAAAAAAGGAGGAAATAAAAGAAGTTTTTGGAAATTAAATATTCACATCTACCCATGTGGTGTAGTAGTTGGATATATTATTTACAACAGGAAGGTCAAAAGGTTAAATCTCATAGACCCTTGTTTTTGTTTGATCATCCTCTTTAGTTGGATGGTGTACACGCTAAGGGAAATATGGTCTTCAAGAAGTATCAACCCATGGTATGACATAGTGGTTGGGTAGTTCACTTATGCAATGGAAGTACTAGGTTCAAAGCCTAGTTCTATCAACCTTTGTTGTTTCAAAGAAAGAGTCCTTTGCATAAGGTCTTATCACATCTACTTTGCTTAGGTTTCAGTATGCATGTAGCACATTGGTTAGTGCCCTTGCATGTTCATAGCAGGTCTTGGTTTTAAGCCTTGTTGGCTCCAAATCTATATAAAATAATTTTTTTTAAATATATAGGAGCATGATACACAAATCATATCAAGTCAAGAATCGAAAAATAATTCATCAATAAAGAGCACATAATCCAATATAGTGGCACCAAATAGAAATTTTTGATTTGACAACAGTTTTTAAAGTTTTAGAATTCGATTATTAAATTTTTTATTTGAGTGCTAAAAGATAAAATCTTCCAAAGGCCACAACTTCTACATATGGAATCATTTGGAGTATTGTTTTTCTAGATACATGAATTCTCAAATTCTACATGGTGGTGACATCAATTTATAGACCTATTATAGATCTATTTAGGAATTTTTATGCAAAATGGATTCCTTAAGGTATGTCACCTCAATGGGAAAAATTAAAGCACTTGGTCAATTCAAATGGTACGATTACTCGGTCAAAAATATCTAGTTCATTGTCAATAATAAATCAAAAGGACATCATAATAATCATGAACTTAGTAAGATAAAGGAGGAAGATCTTGGACTATTATTCATGTTATTGGAACCAAATATACTTTTTTGACATCAAAGATAAAGCTGATCCTATTGAGGTATGGTCTACTTTGAAATATATCTATGAAAAAGTAAGTGCTAGGGAAGTTAACAAGATAGAAATAAAGCTCTCCAATCTTAAAAGTCTAGATTTTAGTAATTTTGAAGATTATATATCTCACTTCAAAGCTCTAAAATCTGATCTAGCTATAGTGGGAGGCAAGGTAAAAAGTGAATAAGAGTATGCCAAATCTATTACTTACAATCTTTCTCCTTGTTTTCATATAGTTGGCTTAGTTCTTTATGTAAATATTGACTATCAAAGAGCCACAACCCATATCTCTTGAAGGAATTTTAAAAATTCTAAATTCATTTTGAAGTGACAATGAAGAATTATGAAGCTCTTTCTCATACACAAGCTCATCCAAAAAACATCAAGTCAATGGAATAAAAGGATCAAATGCCTAAGGACAAGTCTAAGGTTTCAAATAAGTCAAACACTTGTGAGTATTGTAAAAGGGAAGGACACTCCATTGTATTACAAGGATGAAGAAGATTGAGGTAAACTTATTGAGGGTTAGACACAAGCATTTTAAAAATGAATATGAGGATGAAGGAGGATCAAAAAGGGCCTACTAGAGAATCCATTATGGAGGGAGGTATTACCTCTAATGTCTTATCTCCTTGGCCCTCTTTATAGGCTATTGAAATTTGTGTAATTTAATCTTGTTTAGGCCAAGGCCAAAATTGTGAATAGGTTCTTATGAGCACCATTTATGTAGAGTAGGTCATGTTATTATGTAGTACTATAGGCATTTATCATTTATGTAAGACTAAGGTAATGTTCGTGCAAGCCTATGGGCCTGTTTCATATTTCACTCTTAGTTATATTGGTTAATCCACCTTTATGAATAACCTTACATATATGGGTAATTGATTACTATTTTATTTTAAGGTTAACCTTAAGGTTATGTTTTATGTTGGCCTGAGGTTAACCTCTCATTAAGTATTTGGTATCCCTATAAATACCCCTTAATGAGGATTCATTTATATCGTAAGTGTGAATAAAATGTGAAATAAAAGGTTATATTTTAATCATATTTTCTTATTTTCTACATGTTATTATGGTGAATGAATGCTTTGGGAGGTTTCTAGAAAATATTATAAATTCAAACAATAGTGAACCAAAAAACAATGATATCAATAGAAATCAACTCACAATCAACCATTCATTGTCTTTGAAGACCAAAATATAGTCTATCAAACCTGTAAATCAAACTATCATTATAACATCTATGATTAAAGATCTAAAATATTTATCCATGTCCAATGAAAGTACCACTACTATAAATTCCACCAAGACTAGTGATCATGCTTCTTACTAATGTAGAGTTGAACTTCCTTAAGCTTAAATTAATTACTCATGGGAGACTACATTGCATATATCCCTCTAAGGCTCATGTCAAATGTGTTTCAACGTCTTTTTAGTTTATATCGTCTTACTCCTTCCATCCATATATTATTGAGAAGTATTTTAAAATGATTGATCCAATAGCTTAGAATTTTATTTTGAGTTGGTATCAGTAAGACGGTATAAATGTACATAATTTTAGATTTCCAAGTAGCTTTTGGGTATCTTGAATATTTCAAGTTCATTCATAGGTGACTGATATTTATTTATCCATATGAGGTGACATCCTAATGCTTGCATACTTTATCATCAAAAGCATCCAACCTACCCTAAATATAAATGTATAAATCATGAGATAAACATGGGCAAGGTTAAACAACTTGATGACAAGATGAAATTTTCCCAAAAACCTAGCTAATAGACTAAGTCATGAGTTCTGCTTAAAAATATTGAGCACACATATTCAACCACTTCTTGTACATGTAAACTCAATTAACCATACATACATCACAATCAAAAATGTGGAATCACATGTGAACAAATTCAATACTCCAATTTGTTTTATAAGCACAAACAAAAACTCATTTAACTAAGAAAGAGTAAACAATATTTTCCAATCATGTATATTGATATGGGTCATGTCTTAGTCATGCTATATTTTGAAAATCATAGAGAATAATTGCATAGGAATTACCTCAACAATAATTATTTGAATAACGACTTGTAACATTGACCAAATAGATAATCATTATTCCCTAGAAATGAAATCAGACTTATTCAACGATAATACAACAACATATATATTTTTGTAAAACTTTGAATAGATATAATGAGTCATCCCTTATTTTCTAAGTGATATACATGCATAACAAAATTAGTATAAATTCCTTTAGTTAAGTCATAAGAAATATCACTAAAGAGAATAAAAGTCACATTGTTTCATACTACAACTCAACTCATATATCACTTTTCATTAAATTGAAAAATATCGTTAGTGACTACTATATGTAGATGCATCATTCATCAATGAGAAATTCAAAGGAATAATATTCATAGTCAAGTATTCAATTAGAATGGGTTACTTTAACTATAATTATTCTATACAAATCAATCAGTTTGATACATATTCCATAGAATAATATTATAGTCATGCATATTCCATTTATATTCACAAGATTTAAAGCAATTATTGATATAGTACACAATAATCCTATTAATATTTCTAGGTTATCTTATTATGATCTACCATGATAATTTCAAGTAGTATATTACACACCATTTGGTTCATCATTACTAACAAAATACATAACAATTGGAAGACCATTATGATACCCATATTAGGTTCTTAAACTATTACAATAATTAGAGACTTTACACAAGGATAAAAATTAAATTTTATAAGAATACATTTTTCTTTGACCTTTAAAGGACTCAATATTCCATCATATATTTGAAAATCCAAATAGTGAAGCATTGTGAATATTTTAGAGGTGATGAATGTTTACATGGTCTACTCTAGTTTTACATTTTAGTTGAGTTTACATATATAAAAAATAAACCCTAATCTAGACCACTCCTCAGTGACTTCAACCAAAGTGGCTTGTAAAATAACATAAGCCTCATATATATAAGTATCCAATATTTACAAGAAAGTTCACTAACAATTACCTCTTGATTTGAGAGGAAGGATATTATTGTTAGAGTGATTTATGACTCATCTAGGAAATTTTCACCTATAATTTTCTCTTGATTTTATTCCCAAATTGAGAGAATCAAACCTTAAATGAGGACATCAAATCCAAAGCAACAACATGTCAAAAAATAACTCATGGATGTCTTAATTTATCTACATAAGATCATGCAAATCATACAACTTCACACATAAATTATGCATCCTAATAAAATGAAGTCCACAATTACCTCAATGCAACCTACCTGCATGAAGTAATGATTTATTTAATCATAGTTTGACCAATATTTTTGTTGGAGTAATCCATATAATATATTTCTTAGTTATAACTTTATTAATTATTTAGAGTCACATATCAATGCACATCCTCAAGCATGCCACCCCTATGTTCATCAACATAAGACTTGAATTGAATTTTTTTTTGCAAGCAATCAATGTCCTCTTGTTTTTATATATTTCATCCATTACATATCACCCATTTGAATTTTCCTATATCTCACTATGGCTCTAAAGAGTTATCCCATTATTTTTGGCAATAAAATAAGCACAGGCTAGGAATATTACTCAATTCAACATGTTAAGGTATATAAATAATATCCCATAACCAAGTACCATACCCACAACTGTCTACTTTATATAACACAAAATGTGGAAGAAGACACCATTGTACATAAATACCATAGACATCTCAATGGTTAGTGGAAGTATCCAAAAGGAAAAAGTCAATTCTACAAGCAACATTATCCATAAAGCGGTGTTGGAGTCGTATAAGAATAATTATAGATATTCTTAAGAGGTAAAAATTGCAACAAATTTTGACCTATCAAGTATAATAAATTTACAAGTAGTCCAAGTCTTTTGCTAGAATAACTACCCAAACATAAATGATGTTACTATTTAGTGACATTTTTAATAGTCACTAAGTCTATAATTATTTTATGTTTCTTATGGTATAGTGATGAATGATAATTAAAGATTATTGTAAGTGCTATATATGATAATCGGAGTATATAATAGTTCTTTGGTGCCAACACTTTATCACCTTTTATCTAAATAAAATTTGAATATAGCAAGTTTATATATACAACAATTTCTTTTTGGTGTATAGCTACTTTAAATACAAATCCATCTATCTTTAGGAAACCAATTATAAGGTATACCACAAGTTCAAGGTACAACAAGGTTTTGGGTATATAGAAATTATAAGGACAAAACCTTCAAAATGAAAAATTAATTTTAAGCACAACAACAAATTCAAGGTACAACAAGAATGTAATATTAAAACACATTCCAACTTAATAAATCCCTATTCCAGATTAAAAAAATATATTCTATTTCTATATAAATAGCTTAAATTTTTAAAAATCAATTTGTAATCATATCATCCTAATTAATTTTAAAAATTAATCACAATATTAGAATGATCTAGTAAGACCTTAATTTGCTATACTATATAGTTATTAAGGCATTCACAACCTCTATCATTCCTAGAGATCCATTCTCTATATGGACTTGATGAAGTTTCTCAATTCTCAATGACCATGACACACCCAAAGATCAATCAATATATTCTATAATATAAGGATAAATTAGGTTATGTACTACGCCATGATGTAGAACATCATCTATTTTGTGTTAACCATATGACATCCATGTTAAATACTTTATCAAGTAACATTTGTTTCTTAAATTAATATCCATGTTTGACTTAGAGGTATTCCTTTGACTATGGTCAATATATATTAATCTATGTGGTATTATAATCCTAAATTT
The DNA here is from genome assembly GCA_028583015.1 of Wollemia nobilis. Taxonomy (NCBI): domain Eukaryota; kingdom Viridiplantae; phylum Streptophyta; class Pinopsida; order Araucariales; family Araucariaceae; genus Wollemia; species Wollemia nobilis. The sequence continues at coordinate 3,455,541 of JAQPPZ010016858.1, read as the reverse complement.
GATTCCAAATACTCATAAATGGACAATAAGTAACCAAGTTTAGTTTGATATCCGATAGAGAACTCTATTTCTCAGGAAAGTCAATTTCTATATCATGGTTTCATATACCTAAAAAAATATTAATGCAATAGTCTGAGAAAAGATAAGAAATTTTTTTCCTATGATCAATATAAGATAAATTCAACTTTTTTAAATATCAACTATATCACAAAAAGGAATAGCAAGTATACAATAATGTTTTTATTCTTTCATGAACAACAACTAACATATTACCATCTAAAAATGCCATAACAAATTTAGTTTTAGTGAAAGGAAAAAACCGTCTTTTCAATTTCAATACATGTTATACAATGCAAAAAATATGATGAATACTTAAAAGAACTATTTAATTCATTCTACTTGTGATATTTAACTAATTTTACAAGCTTACCATTATAGAATATACAAATTATTCTTCTCTTACTCTCAAATATACAAAATAATTTGAAATTCATAGGACAATTATTTTTGTTTCGTATCTTCTTCCAGACCTAAGCTAATGCTTGGAGGAAATAAGAAATCATTTAGGTGATTTACCATCCACCCAAGTGATATTCCTCAAATGTTCTTATCTTAGATTCATAGTATGAAGCTCTAGAACTTCACAAAGGGGGAGATATGTAGACCCATCTAGATATAGAGATTAAAATGTTCAATGCCTCATGCATGATTTCATGATATTCACAAGTATATACCCATGCTAGTAGTATATTTTAGTGCAGTGATTAACTTACAATTTATAATACGCTACTAGTAAGCATATACTTCTCACTTTCATGGTGCAGTGGCTTGTCTACCAATCCATTTATATCCATTCCTCTTGGTTTCTATATTTTAATTTAACAATCAAGTACACAATAATATAATGCATAGTATATAACATATATTTAAGTATTCTACTATAGTCCAAGCAATAACACTTGTTCATTTATAGTATCCACTATTGGTTCAAACAAGGTATCTACATTAGAATTATAGTTAATAATTGCATATACAATAACATGAGAAAGACAACCAACTAAATACACTTATCAATATTTTTTCAAGAAATAAAAAATAAATTCCTAAATTTGATTTATTGTCATCTCACTTTACAAGTCATAACTATATTTTTGGTGCCTCAATAAGCGAATGTGATAGCAGAACTAAAGGCCCTCCAAGAATAAGGTTAGAGGACTTTAAACTTAACCATTATGTTAACTTAGTCATAAAGGGCCTGTAGTTCTATTTTTATTAAGTGTTTTAAGGTAGAGGTTGTCTATTACTAGCTTGCTACTCAATGCATTAGAAAGAGAATATCATATATAGTGGTAAAAATGGTTAAATAATTAAGGATTATGATTTTAAGGATAAGTAAAAATGGTTATTGAAAGTAGTCACTAGTTGTAACTTATTGTACAAGTAGCTCTATATTTATAAGATACCTCTAAGTCCATGTAAAGGATTACATTAATTGTATTATGTTGCCTATTTCCCCATGTAAAAAAATACCTTATTGAAGTAATAGTTGAATTTCAGTCAAATACACTCATGACACCCTTTCCTACCACATTTAAAAATCAAGATAAGCTGACATGTGAAACTTATTTTCAATCATATTCAATAAGTCAAAAGAGGTAAAGGTAAGAATTTTCAACAATGTTTTCATTTCAATGATTAAAATAGATATAACAACTAAAGTCATAAAACTATGACATTATTTTAAATTTATTTTAAAGAAAGAATACAAGGCATGCATTATTTCCATACTTCCAAAACAAGGTATTCTACTTATACGCAGGTGTTAAACAACAAACTATTGAACAAAATATTTTACAACCATGCATCCAAACAATGTTTAGAAGATAATTTATTTTCAACCATGCATCTCAATCATGGTATGATAAACCATTAATTCATGGTCATGTTATCCTATAGGATATGCTTTATAATCCACTAACATATTTTACATAGGATACAATACATAATTTTGACATGCATTCATAATAGAGTATATGCTAGTTGTCATTCATTTCCATGATTCTAACATATAATATAATACATATTCTACTCTCTTTCATTCATTCATAATAGAGTGTAGATATACAATATTCATTATCAAATTTCTAGAATAGAGGATAATGCATGTTCTACTCATTGTCATGCATTCCTAACAGAGTGCAGCTACATAATAATCATTATCAAGATTTTAGAATGGAGGAAAATATAAATATTACATTAGGTAATTATTTCCACCATTCCATGGAAAACCATCCATTCTTTTACTATAGACCAATCCTTGTCAATACAATAGAAAAAATTCTAGTTACCTATAATATTATATTAATATCCTATTATTTCAAAGTCATGTTTTAATTTCCAAGTAAATAGAGCACAACTTGCCTTAACCAATAATGAACTCATTTCATGCACCTAGGGTATCAATGAATTAATACAAGCCTTTAAGGTAAGGAATTTATAAGAAATGGGAGTTTATTTACTCAACACACAAGCAATAAAATTTAAATAAATTCATAATAAAACAAATTCCATTAAATTTTAAAAGTAATTCTATTCAAAAGTAGTTTCTATTTAGATTCTCAAGTAGTTTCATTCACATTTCAATGCTTCAAAGAAAAAGGAAGACTTGAAAATATTCCTTAATATTTTCCCTCTTACCATGAAGTCTTTTTGAGCCCTCCCTCTCTCTCGTTTGCACTACCATTCCCTATTGTTATTTTCCCAAAAAACCTCATTTTGACACTTATTCAGGTTCTCCTTTACCTCCCAAGAATGGAGTGTTGGGTTATGAGTAGGTAAAAAAAATAAGATTCATAGGGGAGAGACAACAATGAACTTATGTTTTCCCAACTCCTCCCAAGATGCTCATTGTGCCCTATTGATGGCAAGGTAAACAAAGGACTATATTTTATTTCTATTTTGATGGAACCTCTCACTATCCAAAATATTTTCCCTTCTCATGCAAATTTAAAAATGCAAAGCACACATAGAGAACAAATTATTATTTTAAGGTATATGATCATACGTTTCTTTCAAGTCTATATAAAACCATGGTATTCATTAAGTACAATGACCCCAATTTTAAATTAAGGAGGTCCAATCTCAAAATAAGAAGATATTCCATTCAACCAAACTATTTTAAATAATTAACTATATAATGCATTCTAATTTTCTAGCACTTTAAAAGTTATCATAAGTAAAATTAAGCATTTATTTACTTGTAGTCATCACTCAAATGTGTACATAAGCAACCATGCATCTGTTATCATTTTTATGCATATTATATATGGTGTGTGAAATATCTATTAGTTGGTTGCTTATCTTGGATCTATTACCTTATTTCAAATGATACCTTGCCTGACCTTTTAGCACTTGTAAAAAATTACAAGCAACCATACATCTATTATCATTCTTATGCATATTATATATGGTGTGTGAGATCTCTCTTAGTTGCTTCTCTTGAATTTATCACCTTATTTCAAATGAGACCTTCCTTGACCTATTAGTACTTATAGCAAACTACAAGTCAATAAATTATATATATATATATAAAATTAATTATGAAATACAATTATTTTTTAAACTTTAATTAAATTTCCCAAAATATCTAAATTCATAAAATAGGGAAATTTATTGGGATGTGACAATGAATGAGTTTACAACCATTCTAAATGTAAAAATTTCTAACTGGGTATCAATTTATAATATAACAAGTTCAAGATACAAATAGAACAAGGACTTCGAAAAAAGGAATCAAGTTAAAGTACAATAACAAATTCAAGGTACAAAAAAAATGACTATACATCCACAAGTGCAAAGCCTTCAAATTGATGCATCAAGTTAAAGTAAAACAACAAGTTTAAGGTACAACAAAATAGGTTTACATCGAGTCTAATTTTAATGCCTTCTAACAATTTCAAGTAAAGGTTATATAAACAACTTCCGGTATGACCTGCTTTCAAGCAAATCACTTGTTGTAAAATCAGCCTTACATGAAAGACTATTTTAGACATGACAAAATTCCTTTACCAAGCCTTATGTTTATACAATTTAAGCATAAAAACAAATGTGTCTTACTTATGCTTCGTACACATAATATACCTCCATTATACTTTGTTGATTAACAACATACAAGTTTTTTGATTACAATAATACCCTCAAATGCAACTTTATACCATCCCATGGTATAAGATGATGATTTAAAATTGTTGTACAAGGTTTGCTAGTCATAATAACAACTAGGTAGAAATATATCCTTAGTAGAGTCAACACTCGGTCACTTCCAAAAAATAGTTTTGAAAAAAACTTCAACACAACATGTTGAACCCACACAAAGACAAGTGATGATAATATCATTGGATATCTTTATTTTAGTGCTATTTCCTAATAATACAATTAGCCCTTAATGTTCTAGAATGAAATTCAACTAGTACAACAAAAATATAATAGTCCCACTTTATTTTCTTCTTATATCTAATTCAATAATGCATTCCAAGGTTTAAGAAACTTATAACCTTATAAGGGTTGGAGCATACCTTGATTTAATCTTCTAGACTCTATTTCATTACCTCTTAAGATTTTATTTTCCCTCAAGTTCTTGTTGTCAATTTATCCATTTAGATAAAATATTTTCCACTGACATCCATATCACCATGTTCACTGAGGTCTATGTTTGTATTTGTCAAATTTTAAATCAATATGGTTTTACAAATTTGGATGAAATTACACAAGGCCTACATCTCAACAAGCAAATAGTTCATATAGTTTGAATACACCATATATTTTATCAATGTTAGGATAAGATTTATTACATTATCTTATTATTTTAGTAATTAGGTCATGCATTTTATATGGAGCATTATTTTAATATTTCTTGCATGTAACAAGGTCCTCCTCGGGAGTATCTATCTTTTTTGCAAATCTAAGGTATATAATAAATAGGTTTTGATGATAAAAAATGAAATAGATTTGCATTACCATCATTGGCATCAGAGACCTAGTCATTTTAGTATGTTTTAAACTTGTGAAATTAGGCTAATATAGTTTATCAAAAAGGAATCCTTACCTTCAAACCCAAACCACCACTAGGAAAGTGTGTGCGGTTTGAGAGAAGGTATAATTATCTCTATCCAATGACATGTCATTGCATTTGTTTTATTAATGAAGGTTTTGAGTGGCAAAATATTTCAAAGAAGCCCTATAAGTTAACATCAATAAGTTGAAGGGGCACTCATGAATTAGTTATTAATAGACAAGGAGAGAAACACAATGTTGGAGAGGAGCCATGTAAGATTTTAGCTCACAAAGCCCATGTGAAAGTTATGCCTACAATAGAAGATCAAATTCCTATATTAGATCCACATCGATTTCAATACAATAGAGAGGAGGTAAACAAGGATAGTACAATCATCTAAGATTTGGAGGCCTATATGCATTGTAGCACAATTGAGATAGGAGGAAGAGCCTGAGCATTATGGGAAAACCTCACTAACATGTATAGTCAAGTTTAATATCACTGCGCTCAACCCAAAATTTGGCATGGGCCCTAGGACAAAATTGAGAATGCCAAAGGAGGAAACAGTGGTGGTTTCAAAGGAGAGTAGAGTTGATACTTGACGTGAAGAAATATGAAGATCGAATGTGCAATAGGAAAGGAGGAAGAGATCTATGGAACCCCATAGAAAACACATAGTATATTAAAATAATCTCCAACATAGACATAAACCCTACCCCTGTATGGTCCATGTGGAGACCCTCCAAACATAAGGATATCAGATCTCTAGTTAGAATAGTGGATGAAGCTTTGATTAAATCCAACATCAAGTAGCTTGAAGCTTGATTCAAATCGAATCTAGTAGAGTCAAATTTGACTGCATTGTGTAGAAGGATTCCTACATTAGATTTCATTTAATATATTTTTAGGCACTTTTGCATGCCCTATGAAGCATTGACAATTGCATGAGGCCAATCCTTCATGACCATATGCATCTTGAGATTGAAGTAGTCTTTGATGCTTGACACAAGGACCTCCAAAATTAGATGGTTCATGGAGACCACAATGTAGATTAGATGTGTAAAGTAGGATAATCAATGATTGTATGGTATAGGAAAAAACACCCACACATAATTTTTGTTCTTGAAGAGTGGTGTTGGAAGGACTGGATCTGATGCACCATGGTAATAAATCAATCTAACCATGTTGGTTTGTTTCCATCTAGCCAATGTAGTCTCATAGATCTATAGAAGGTAGATCAAGCAACCATTATTAGATTGCAACTTGTGCATGATATAGCAATAGGGGGTATTGTTACACAAACTTATATAGATCACATGAATGAATTCAAGTATGCTAAATTTTATGCCCTATCAAAGAAAAACATAAGTAGAATCATCTTGGCCTCTACTCTTTACAAGAATGAATTATCTCAATGTCCATGGCTATGGTGATGTTATTGTAATTTTTTTGACTTGCTCAACAAGTTTTCTATTAGCAAGTGCATGTAAGGATCTCCTTCAGATAGCTATGCAATATCACAAGTCAAGCAACAGTCGATCGACATCATGGAGAGAAACCACCAAAGTGTAGGTGAAGCATAGTAGAATGATTTAACATTGAAGTATACCTTTTCCATACTTGAAAAATAGTGCTACCTAATTGGATAGCACACGATGGTTAAAACACTTTACAAACCTCTAGATATAGGTTTGAATCTCACTAATACATTTTTTAAAATAAGAATGTATTTGGAGGAGGACAAATTTAAGAAGACATGCTCCTTTTTGAACCTAATGAGCATGTCCATCCAACTGGCTAGTGCACATTTTTGGAATCTTTGCACTGATGAAAACAAAATTTGAATACCATTAGGTCCATTTTTTTTTAAAAGGCACATTTTTGCTTTGAAAATTTTGTCAAAAGAGGGGGCTTTAAGAAAAAAATGTGTATGCTTTTAGGGGTGTGTTTTTTTTTAACAAACACTTATTTTTTCAATGGGGACATAGTTTGCCATGATATTTTCAAAGGGGACACTTCTTTTTTTAAAACAAGCACATGATGTTTTTTCAAAATTTTCCAAAGGGGGGAATTTATTTTTTAAGTGCTCATTTAAAAAAGAATGAGGCATAGTAATCACCCTTTCTCAAACCTTCAAGTTTTGAAGCAACATTCAATATATATAGTGACTCTAGAAGTTGTTTACAAGTAATGTTGTTGTAACTCTTTGCTATGCTTAATTCATATCACAACTACAAAGATGATTCCTTGGATCTATCCCTATAAATCATCAAGGAGAAATAAGGAAGTCGAATTTTTTTATTTTCACTCTATGATTCCCTCTATTTGCCATTGTTGCTCAACATAAATTCTAAGATTGAGACTTTCATAGGAGGTCCTTCTAAGCAGGTATCAAAGATAGGATAAATCCCTTTCTAAACTACCTAGGTACCACTTACTATTCTCTTTTATGTACCTTAAGGTCTCTCTCATGTATGATTTTATATATAGAGAGGACTAACTTCTTCCCTGTACTAATGGGTATATTTAAAGGTACAATATATTGGAAAAATTACATATTGAAAAGGGGCACCATTTTGGAGATATATGGAACCCTCATCATGTCCACACCTAAAGTGTTCCTCATAGATTCTCAGCTCTTGAAAGGTCCCACTTTTAGACCATGGAAGATAAAGATGTTGACTATCTTGAAGGTGGAAAAGTTATGGATATTATGAAAAGCAAAAGAATGTGACCTCTAGATGTGTACCAAGCTAGAGAAATATGATGAAGCCAATCAAATAACATTGATGGTTATCATCCTTACTATAGATGATGTGATCTAGCCACAAATTTATGAAGTAGAAAATTCCAAGAAAGCATGGGATACTCTTACTACAATCTAGGAAGAAAAGCATCAATCCATCATTCGTAACCTTCAATCACAACTCCATATATTGAGAGTGGCAAAAGAAGATATTATAGAAGAATTTCTTTGCAGAGTCATAGAACTAAAGATCAAATTGAATGTTATGGGATAACAAGTGGATAATAAGCTCTTAATTACAATCATTCTTTGAGCTTTACTAGATTCATTTTGAGTGCTTATCACCTCCTTACAAGTCTCTAATAAGGTGTTTTTCTTTGAAGAGTTGGTCAATTCACCATAACAAGAAGTTACCAATAAATTAAGGGACTAGTTGTCAAATAGTAGACTCATTCATCAGATATCTAGGAAAAAAAAAAATTTAAAAGGCTCTTTGTAGAAAGGACCTTCCTCCTCCTCCTCCTCATAATCATAATAGAAGTAACCTTAGAGGAAAAATAGGTACTACCACATCTATGAAAAATAAGGACACGATATAAAATATTATTGGTACAATTCAACCACTTAGGATAATAAAGTCTACAAAGCTCAATAGAAAAAGAAGAAATATAGGCCACATCCAAATAGAAGTAGCAAAAATGACATGTTAAAATTGAATAATCATATTTGAATTCTGAATAGGCACACAAGGGGCTCATGAAAAAACTACCACCAAACCCAAGGATGATGTTTGATACATTGATTTTGGTGCTAGAAAGCATATGATAGAGGATAAATAATTCTTTGCTACCTTTGAAGTATAAGAAGAGAAACTGATGACCATCATTGATAATAAAATTTATAAGGTGAAAGAAGAAGGTGATGTTTTAGGTCATATTTGATATGGAAAATGCACCATCAAATAGGTACTATATATACCAAGCCTAGAAAATAACTTATTTTTTGTGTCCCAACTACTAGATCAAAATATGGAGGTTGATTTCAAAGTTGAGAATGGCCATAAGAGGTGTTTTATCACCAAAAAGCCTAGAGAATATTCCCATTGGTTCCTATAAAAGTGGCTTGTTTTCCCTTGATGTCCAATCTGATCCTAATTTCACACTATCAGTAGACATGATAGATGTATCCTCCCTTTGTCATAGGAGATATAGGAATCTTAGTTTTAGCTACTTACTTCAGCTAAGTAAGCATAAAATGGTGATTGGTTTCACCCTCATTACTAGTATTCTTGGGTTGTTTAGCAAGGAAGCAACTTTGAGTACCATTTGAATTGAGCTCTCACAACACCAAAGGTCTACTGGATGTAATACACACCAATATATGTAGACCCATGTAATTCAATATCAATGGAAAAAGAAACTTCTAGTTGTTTGTTGATGACTACTCTAAAAAGATGTGGGTTCTCTTATAATTAAAGTTTGATTAATTCCAATATTTTTAGTGTTTCAAGCAATGTGTGGAAAATAAAACCAGGTGTTATATTAAAGTCCTCCATTTAGATCAAGGGAAAATATACATCAAGGAATTTTCAAGGTATGTTGCATAGAATGGGATAAAATGGAAATTCACTATAACGTATACTCCATAGTAGAATAGGGTTGCTAAAAGAAGAAACTGTTCCATTATGGAAATAGTTTATTGTATGCTCACTAGATCTAATCTAGAGCAATAGTATTGGGATGAAGCTATCACCACTATAGTGTATCTTTTGAAAAAATCACCCATAAAGACATTACAAGGAATTGCATCTAAAGAAGCCTAGTCTAGGAGGAAGCCTTCCATCACACATATCAGAGTATTTGGTAGTAAGGCATACATGCTTATACCAAAGAAAAATATGACCAAACTAGATGTGAAATCCCTACCATGCATATTTCTTTGGTATAATTATGAATTCAAAGGGCATCGATTGATAGATCCAAAAACCAAGAAATTACATATAAGTTGAGATGTAGTATTTGATGAAGCAATTGAGCCCAAGTTAGATATTGATGTCCCTCATGATGCTACATCTCCCACTATAAGAATATAAATTAATGAGGAAGTCCAAGAAAGTATTCTAGCTATGAATTATGAATATCAAGTAGTTTCTCTTGCATAATAAAAAAGACTCCAAAATGGATCAAGAGTACCATTATAGATGCCAAGCTTGATGCACCTCCTGATCTCATTTCCACTCACCCCAAAACTCAAATTATGGCATATTAGGAAATAGATCTAGGTTTAATGTCTTCTATGATGGATAATTCAAAAGCAGTAGCAATGAAATATGCTCTTACCTTGCTTAAGTGGAAGGAAAAAATGGAAGCTAAATATGACTTTGATGAAAAATAAAACATGGAAGCTCTTTGATCTACCTAAAGGAAAGAAGCCTATATGGAAAAAATGGGCTTTCAAAGCCAAGTACAAGGTAGATGGATCACTCAATAAATATAAGACATACTCATTACAAAGGACTATACACAAAAGGAAAGAATAGACTATGAAATTTGTTTTGCACCCACAACAAACATGACCACTATCTACATTCTTTGTGCCATGGTAGTGTAGTTCATTTGGAAGCTACATGAAATGGATTTCAAAATTATCTTCCCAAATGGTTATCTTCAATAAGAGGTATATATGACTCATCCCAAAGGCTTTATTATCAAAATGTAAGAACATAATGTAGACTTAATATATATTTATATGGATTGAAGCAAGCTTCTATAGCTTAGTACATCAAAATGGATGAGCACATATTACAACATGATTTTAAAAGAAGATACTTAGATATAAATCTCTATTTCAATAAAGTTCAATCTAAAATAGTGATACTTGTGTTATATGTGGATGATTTGATTATTATAGGTAGTTCAGATGAATTGCTGGATGCTATCAAGAATAACTTAAAAAACTCTTTTGATATGATAGATCATGAACTTCTACACTATTATCTTTGCTTGGAAGTTTAGAAAAGAAAAATCACATTGTGATATCATAGAACAAATATGCTAAGACACTACTAAAAATATATCAAATGATAGAATATAAGTCTAAGGCAACACCAATCAATCTCAAGTTATAATTGTCTTGATATAACTAGTCTCCTCAAGTATCTAACACTCTATCATTAGCTCATTGGGAGTATCATTTATCTAAAACTAGGTTTGACATCATTATAATGTTATTCAACCTTAAAAATGATATTTTTTAACACTTATTGCTTCAAAATAATGTTCTATTCTCCTTGGTTGTGCTCTTTTTCTTCTCCTGATACTTGGTTGTGTGTGTAACATTCTCAACAAACCAATGCAACATTGCAAGGAACATTATGAATGCCTATTATTCACTTTATTTCTTGGTAGTTGCAAAATCCTAGACTTTTAGTCTCTCCTTATGCCTTTTCAATATCCAAAAACTTATCTTCTTTTGCTATTTACATTTTTGAGCTTGCAAACAATGCTTCCTCTCCTCCAATGGTGGTTCTTATCCAATTAGGTGCTCCTCTATGGGTGGATCTTCACGGTGGCTCTTCTCCTATTGGTTCCTCTCTTCTATTTGATGGCTATTATTCTAGGTAGTATTTGGATTCTTTCCCCCCTGTGCTTCAATATCACCTTGGCTCCTCTTCTATGGTGCTCAACCTTTGCTATTTGGTGGTGCTTTACTTGGTGGATCTACCACTCTTTTTGGTGGTTTTTCTTCACCAATGTTTTTTGCAATTTTGGTGCTCCTCTTGGTGTCTTTAGACACCTTAAATATACCTTAGCTTTGAGCACTATTCAGCCTTTCTTTTATTCAATAGAGCTTAGAATAAATATGCACTTTTTTTTATAAAAAACAGCATATAATACTTTTTCTTATCACTCCATTTTAGCACTTTTTAACTCTAATTCTTGTTGTTATATTTTACAGATTTTAGAATGATAATAATGTCTCCTTCCTTAGCTTGGAGACACTTAACTCAGACTTCATTTTGCTAGATTTTAATAACTCTAATATGGTGCTTTTAAAAACTTGAAATAATTACTTTTAATACTTGTATAAGAACACTTTATATCACCAATATTACACACCTCTTATGGCCTCCTTTGTGGCTATTATTTGTAATAATTTTCTATCTCGAATTTATGTATTTTTGAAGATCCACTCCCTTTTATTTTTCTGCTCTAAAATCATCAATTTACAGCTCTAGTTGCTGCCCTAAAATCAGCTCTCTTGCTGTCAACTTTTCTCCTTATTTTTCCTTCAAATGTATGCTTTCAACTTCTAAAATTTATAGCTATAGAGGCTTCCCTCTTGCTGTCCAAATTTGTAGTAATTATCCTACTTCAAATGCTGCTAAAACCTCCTATGATTTTATTCCCAAGCTCTTACAAACCTGTCCATAAACTCCTTCAAAATGTAGTTCAATTTTTTCTTTCTAATGCTACCCAAATTTGCAGCTCAAACCTCTCAATTTGCTGCTTACAAAATATGATTCTTTGATGTTCAAGAATATTCCAATTTGCTGCCTTATTTTTTTGTCAAGCCTTCCTTCAATTGGCTATCCAATATTACTTCAAAATTTCCCAAAACTTCTACAAATTTTAGCTCTAAGATTTCTTCAATTTGCTGTCCCGTTACCTTTTAGCTTCTACCTCAAAAATCAGCAACCTTCTCCTTTTAAAAATCAACCTTCAAAACCTTCGTGGCTGTCCTCAAAATTCTTAAAATTGTGGCCTCTTAAATTCTCCTTCCTTATTGAATATTCTTTTCAAATTATAACTCCAAATATGATCTCTTTCATTGTCTTATTCCTCAAGAATATGAATGTCTTGAGGTCTTCAAAAACCTTCTCAAAATTTGGTAAACTTCTTGCCAAAACTTCTTCCTTTTGGGCTTGTTTTTGGATGAAGTTAATCATCCCAAATTATTCTTTTTAGGAGCTTCTATTGCTTTCAATATTCTGTCATGAAATTTCTTAAAATATCCTTCAATGACCACTTCTTCAACTTTGCAATGAGGCTTTCTCTAGCCTTCTTCTTCTTCTCAAAATTCTCTTTAGACCTCTTCTCTTGGGTATTCTATTTCAGAAGCTACTCAAATCTCTTTCTCAAAAATTCAATGAGACTTTTTCTTGGTCTCTTCAATATTCCAACTATAGGAATTTTGTAATGAGATCTCTTTCTTGGATCTCCAGATTCTGTTGCTTCTCAACTTTGTAATAGAACCTTTTCATAGTTCTTATTCAGTATTCAATATTCCAAATATGAAATTTCTTCAATGTGACCTCTTTCTTGGGTCTCTTATAGCTTCAATATACAATATTCAATATTCAACGAGGCCTATTATTGGACCTTCTTAATCTATAATGTCAACTCTTTTTTTGTAACTCAAAAACTAATCCCTACATGAGGAAAACACATAGACTTTTAGGAAACTAATGGTAAAATTCTTCTCTATCTATTGTAGGAAGCTTCTTAACTTTTGAGAAATAATTTTTTGCAATAAAAAATTATACAATAGTAACCAAATACATTAAAATTTCTAAAATTCTAAAAGCAATAAACTTCACTAGCTATTATCAAAACTAATGGAAATAAATCTATGTTGAGTCCTAGTATTCATGATTTTTCCTTCAACTCTTTGGAAAGACTCTAGTCAAATATTAATCTAAAATCTTCTTATCTATCAAAATTTTCAATAGGACCTCTTTCTAGGGTCTCTTATTCTTATCAATTTCAAGGTCTATCTTCAAAACCTGTAAATTTCCTTCTATTTTGAATTTGCTCTTGGAAGAGGTAAATATTCAACCTTCATTGGTTTTCCTTCAACACAGTAAGAAATACTATCTTCTATGGTTTTCTTTTCCAGAGGCAATTTATTCAACTTCATTGGTTTCTCCTTAACTAGTGGAAATCTCCTTCACAACTTAAAAACTTGTGCAAGATAAAACCTTGCTATAGCTCTGATACCACTATTAGATTTTGAAGCTAAATACTCAAGATAAAATAACCACAAGATCTAAAATAAAGTTGCAATATGAAATATATGATAATAATAACCTAATAAGCATATTAAAATCATAAACAACTTCAGAAATAACTCATATAAAGGCCATTAACAAATGCTCAAAAAAATTGGATCTAAAGATCTCAAATACACCATACTTCCATCCTCTCCATCACAATTGTATATGTCATTTACTATATCTCTATCTCTCTCAATAGCAATATATATAATGGAATATGAATCTTCATGTGGAGCACTTTTGGCCTTCATTCTTCTAGAAACTCTTCACTTCCTATTATATGGACTCATGTGCACATGGACTATTGTGCACAATTACAATACCAAAATACTTTGCACACTTGTGCATTTATTGCATTGCATAAAGTTATTACTCAAACTCTAATCTAGGACTTTGTTTCCTAATCTAATTATGTACCCAAGGTGGTACATTAACATGTACTATATAATGTAATATATTCCAACAATCCATGTATCCCATTGAAGGTGTGATATGTCAATACAAATGGAGCAATAGTTAGGTTATCTTCCTTAGAGTCAAAAGGAAGGGAATTCGACTCTCAATGACCTCTTTTGTCATTTATAGTAGCATTTCATCTTATAGAAATCCCTTCTCCTTTCATACATAATCAATGGAGTGGTGAATTGTTAAGGTTTATCACTTCTTGGGAGGTAGTTTCAAGATCAAATCATTATACTTTTAAAGGTACCTATTAAAAAATATATTGAAAACATAGTACCATTTAGATCATGATAGTCTTTTGTTTTGAAGATATCTTGACTTGTTCAGTAAAAGGTCACCTTTCATTTTTATTTCAATCACATTTGTACCTATGGTGCGTTTGATGTGTATTCTATTTGTAATAAGAAATTATACAAGTTAAAATCCCACAAGGATCCCTTTTTAAGGTTATTTTATGCAGATTGTGTGGTCATGGTCTTAAGGAACTTAATGAGTTGTATGACACAATGGTTAAGCATCCTTCATACATGCATAATGTATCAAGCTCAAAATATGGTGCTGGATATTTTATCCCCTACTTCAAATAGGATCATTCTCTCCATTCATATACTTGTTTATTCATTTAATGTCCTATTTTTGCACATGGTGTAGTGATTTGTGTACTCACTGTGAAGTAAGTCATAATGGGTTTAAGCCCCATGGGCTCTAAAGTGCATCTCTATCTCTAGATATATATGTATATGTATATATGTATGTATGCATGTGAGGTTTATATGCCAATCACATTAGAGTAAGTGTCAAAACCCCATTCACAAATATAACACCTAATCTAGTGGTAACACATCACAATAACTAATTCTTCAATTTTTTTCTAAGGTTTGGCACTTAATTTTTCTTGACTTGAGTGTTGATCTAACCAAATATTCTAGAGGCCATAAATTTTGCACACAAAAGCATTTGGATCTCTTTTCTACAAATTATATATCTTTTGAGCTCTATGTAGTAGTGACATCAACCTATAGACCTGTTATAGATTTGTTTAAGATTTTTATGCAAAATAAAATCCTTAGGATGTGTTACTTACCTCAATGGATAGAAACATAGCACTTAATTTGTTCAAATGGCATGATTAATCAAAAGTATAAACCATTCATATCAAGATCATGTATAATTATTATATTTTATCACAATGGATGTTTGATCTAACTCCAATAATTTTTTAGTATGATGAATGGTAATTTTTTTGGGTTGTAAGATACATAGATTTTAGATTGTCAATGTAAGGTATACCTTGTGTTTATAGGTCCTTCTTAATTATTGAGGTTGATTATTTAGATATTTTTCAACTACTTCATAATTTAGTTACCTTATATTGAGATTGAGGAATAAATTGTGGTCACTATAGTGCATGTTGAAGGTCTTCTCATGGAAAGTTCAATATATTGATCCAAGAGATGGAGATATGACTTCATATTTAGGAGATATTGATCTAATTCATGTACCTTTGAAAAAGAGAAGACAAAAAGATCAAGTGTCCCATAAAAGCATTCATTATCGTTGGAGATGCATCATATCTAATGTCTTCTCTTATTATGAGGGGTGTTGAAATATTTATAATCTGATCTTATTAGGCCAAGGCCAATAGTTATGAAGTACCTATAGGCATTGTTGATGTAAGCCTATGGGAAAGTGTATGTAAGCCTTTTGATATCTTGACGTAATATTACAAGCATCTCCATGTAGGCTTACAAATATATTTCTATGTAAGCCTATAGACATTCTTCTATGTAATCCTATAGGCATCTAAAAGTCCACCTATGGACATATTCATGTAAGAATAATGAAAATCTCATGTATTCATCCTTAGTGGTATTGGTTAATCTACCTTTATGGACAACCTTTATTAAACGGATTATTTACTATTATTTTAATGTAAGGTTGACATCAAGGTTAAGTTAATGTCAACTTGAGGCTAACTTCTCATTAGGTTTGGGTATCACTATAAATACCCCTCATTGAGCAATAATTTATATTAAAAATATGAATTAAACATGATATATTGGGATGCCTATGAGTACTTGCCTTATGTTTCTTCTTGTCACCCCCCTTCATTCGTTTACTTCATTTACTATTGCTATTTCTTAATTGAACTTTATTTTCCTTTTCACATACGATTGTGGTGAACGCATGTTTTGGAATATTTCTAGAAAATATTACAAATCCAAACAAAATAATCTAATGCATGGCCAAGGATGACATTGTATGATGTAGTATTGGATTTATTATAATGTTTTATTATATAATTACTATGAGCTATGATTAACCTTGTCATGGTTTAACCCAACTTATAAATTTGTAATTAACCTTAAATTCTTTATTGTTATGTTGGCTTAATGTTAAGTTCATTCATATATTTAGGTTTTAGATATTGGTATAAATACCCCCTCCTCCCACTCATTTAATTTATATAATGCAATGATCATTATCTATCGATAATATAGTGACTATTTATAGTGTATATGGTTCCCACTATCTTTCTCTCTTTCATCATATTTTACACAATTTGTATAAGATTTGAGTGGTTTGATGGCTTTTGTGAGTTTCTAGAAAATATTATCAACTTTGAAAAAACATAGTGCACAACTTATAGAAAGTTAATAATAAAATATGATTAAACTAAAGCAATATATATAAAAAAAGAGATTATGTGTGAGATTATTATGTGTTCAAGAGCAAAAGATGGCTAGATGAAAGCATAAAATATAGATTAAATGTAGAAAAAATAACTTTGGTGATTATTCCATAATTTGTAGAGAAAAAATTAATGGTAGAAAACACAACATTGGGGATTCTTCCATAATTTATAGGGAAAAAATTGTAGAGGCAAGCAAATGGGGGAAAGACAAGAAAACTTCATTGTAATTGGAAATAAACATCCCTACATGAAGAAACTCACATGAAAGGTTGTTTGCGGGAGGTAGAAAAAATTGACTCTATGTTTTGTATCCACACAAAATAGTCTTCACATGGATCTTTAATGCATGTTTTGTGGGTTGGAGGGTGCAAACATATATCATCACCTTGGCATTCACTTGTGTCTAGTGTTAGTTGCATCTCTACACCCATAGGTCTGCAAATGATAAACTAATTTCTTATTTTCTAGGAAACTTCATCTCCATCAATTTTTCTCAAAAGCATATCTTTAAGATTTTTTTTGAAAAAAAAATCTTCTTTTGGAGAGAAATAAGTCCTTTTTATGGATAAATTTTTAGTTTTAAAAAATATACATTTTGACATCATAAGGACCTTTAACTAAAATTTTAAATCCCAAACTCCAAACATGATAAGTTACCCATTATCTAATTTATTTGCCAAAAATTTATACATAATTGTGTTATACATAAATCTATTTAAGAGTTTAGTTATTGTAAATTATTAAAGATTAATAATTTAATCAATAAATATTTTTTAACTGGTTATATAAGATTGAAAGGGTCTTACCATATAAAATGGTATTAGTTCAACTGGTTAGATTCCTCAACTTTCAAGAAGGAGAATGAGGTTCTAATCTTACTAGTAATACATACATAATTGTCAAGCTATTGTAATCTCACTATGTGGTCATGATGTAATATGGGTGAGGCCATTCCAATTCCATATAACCCATTGAGAAAGGGACCCACTATATTATACCATGACCATATAATGGTGTTACAATAACATAACTATTATGCATGTATTTTTTAACAAGGTTTGAACTTGGATCTCCTCAAAATTTAGAAAGTTTAATTAATTAAATTAATACTATTTTAAAATATCCATTTTATTCTATGCAAATCAATTTTAATTTTTCATTATGTTTAATATATTTCATTTTTCTTCTAGATTGACTATTTTTACTATAACATTATTATTATTATTTGATTGGTTGAAGGAAGGGGTTTTGAAAGGGTCCCCCAACCTTTTACAAAAAGAAAAGGCCCTCGCAGAAGAATCTACAAAACAAACATGGAGAAGATCCTCCAGAAGGAACCTACAAAGCAAAAATCCAGACAAGAGAACCAAACCAAAAGACTCCAAAAATAACCTTTGTCTAGCCTTAAGTTTTTCTTCAAGGTGGCAAGCAACATGCATTCGTGGTTTGATGCAAGAAATTGAGAATCTATTTTCTTTGAGGGCAAAGCTTGTTCTTTTTTATTGCTACTAGAGATTGCATTTCCCAAGGTTGTATTTCTAGAAACATAAGGACTTTTGTTACCAGATTTGCGTTTCTTGACAAGTGGAGATGGAGATTCTCCCACTATTAGGCCTTGGCTCTAGATATTGCCTCCAACACAGGTCAACACGAGTAGGGGCAACATCCTATAGAGTAGTTCTGGGGGTCACCTCCAAAGCAGGGGCAAGGAAAACATCACGAGGAGCAACTCCACAGAGCACCATCAAAGCAATTTTAGTAGGAGTAACAATGTTATCAAGAGTAATTCCAAAAGGATAAAATTAATTACTATACGAGAGCTTAAAAACAAACCAACTTAGATGTTTTAGTGGAAACTATTAAATTTGTTTTTATTAAAATATTTTATGATTTAATAATTTTGTTATATTTTTATTTAATAAAATATTCTAAAATAAATACAATAGGTAATAAAAAAATAATATACATTTTAACATTGAAATATAATAAATTATATGCTCATAAAAATATTATTTACTTAATTGCCTACTTTTGAAAAATAAAAATACTATTCTACCTTCTAACAAATTTCATCCTTAACTCTCGTTTTAGAGTTCCAATACTGTGATTGCACTTATCATCATGTAGAAAACTTATAAGCTGAAAAAAAAAACTAAGGGCATGACTTGTTTTGTCCCATGCCTTGGGCTAGGATATAATTTAGTTTGGTTTAACTTAGGAGATCCCTCTATTTGGTTAACTAGGATTTTTTTGTAAAGTTTGGCCCTCAATATTTTACATGGATTGAAATTTATAATTTCTTTTAATTATAATGGTATTGTCACACTTAAATAATTTTGCATTTGTCAGTTTGAGAGTTAAAATGAATTTTATCTTAATCACAGTGGTATTGTCACACTTAAACAATTTTGCATTTTTCTCAACACCATCCAACAATCCATAATTTATAAAAGTTTTCTTATAACTATAAATATATATATAACTTAATAAATCTAAAAATAAATTTCTTTGGCAAAAAACTTTAAAAAATATAATCACTTGACCAAATACCAACTTGATCTTGATCTATGCATAAATTTAAATGCTTTATTTAACTGTCTCCTCAAGCACAACTTTACATGTACATAAAATTAACCACTAAGATCACATCTGCACAACTTCATTAGTTTGAATGCAACGTATCCATCGTTTGACAGCTAGAATTTGTTCCACTCAACCAGCTTTCGCCTCTCAGCATAAATCCTGCTGCAATTCTGCACATTATGTATTGTGAAAACATGCTGTCACATGAATACTCTCGTAAAACTTTCTACCAAATCTTCACCAACTATTTTGTGCGGAAGAGAATGGTGAAGTTTTTTTATTTATAACCTCACCAAGCATCTTTACTGTGAAGGGGATAAATTAAACTATTTTCCTACAATTTTGTGTTTAGGAAGCATGTTATTAGCCTAAACATTTTGTGTGTGAAAGCATGCTGCGTTCCTATTAAATGTAAGGATCTTCATCTTTACTAACATCTAATCGCCTTCTGTGGTGTGTGTTTTTTTTTTTTTTTTTGAAGAGATTTGTCATTGTTAACATATACAATGATGGGTTTTTAATAAGGGTTCTATTCCACTTCATTATTCAGTCCTTCCATCCAGCAATGGCATTTTGGCCTCTGCTTTGTTTATTCTGGATGAAAATTTTCCCTATGACAATGGCAATAATGGCAATAAAGGACGTCAGGAACATGACCATAGAGGAATATATAAACTACATAAATCCTCCTGCAGTGCACAAATATCAGGTCACATCTCCCTCATTTATTTTTATTTGGGATATAGATTTATGTCAAATGGTGCTCGTTCAAATTTTGAAAAACTTGCACTGTAATATATTTCTAGAGTTGAATTGCTCTTCTATCATTAATAAACACTTGCAGAATGTCATTGATAAAATCTTGCAGAATGAACGTGGAGAAACAATACTTTGTGCAGATCAGAGTCATTCTACTTTGAACATTTCATACATTGGGCTTGAAAACAGGTGCCCAGAGGGAACTGTATCTTATAGGGAGATAAAGTATGAGATAGTGAAAGCTTTTGGATCTGTTGCTAATTTCTTAAATAGCAAAGCATCTTCAAACTGTGCACATGAGGTAATTTTTTTCCACAAGTCTAGGGATATTCTTTTATTTTTTAAATGGTTAAAATTAGGTTTGATAACTGTAGACATAAAAACACTAAACCCATACTAACTGTTTTTTTTGGTGTTTTTTTTGAAACTGGAGTATGCAATTCAAAGCCTCCAAAGCAACGATCCAATCTACTCGGCAGAAGCTACATTGAATGTGTGGCAGCCTCATGTGTCCCAGGACGATGCATTCAGCCTCTCTCAAATTTGGGTTGTACATAAAGGACCACCCGTGGAGGCAATCGAAGCTGGTTGGGAAGTAAGAACTATGTTAGAAATTTTAATTTTAATTGTTTCTTTAATGGTTTAAGCAATGTTTGGTTTCTAGGAAGGTCACCATAGAGCACATGGAGTGTGACAGTTCCTTGTTATTTTAATAATTTGAAGAGGCCTAATAATTAAGAATAGGTGGAAAGTTTTGAATTCTAAAGAGAGATTGTATACATACTCAATATAATATAGATGATAAAATTTTGAAAAACTTTTCATCTTAATAGAGATCATATTTTTTTTTTTTTTTAGGGATGTAAGTAAATATGAGTGAGATTAAAATTTTGTTTATTTATTTAAATTGGGAGAATAAATAGTCATATATTTTATTTGAATGAATTATTTTTAGAGATAGTAATAGAATACAAATACTTTGGTTTAGATTTTCAAAGTAAATTTAATTAGAAAATATTTAGATGAAATGATTACAAGTAGGATAAATGGCACTCACTAATTGTGGGATTGGAAAACTATTAGAATATCTTTGTGGTTTGTTAGGTATTCCAGTGGTGTTATATGGGTGTGAGATCTAGGCTAATAATACATCAAATTTTAAATGGAGCCCAAAAGAAAAATATTCAAAAATAATGAATTATAAATCATTTCAAAATTAAAGCATTAGTCCCATATGAGATTCTATTTGATGAAACAAGGACTTTTTCACTAGAAGCAAAAGCTATGATAAGCTTTTTGGGGGTATCTAAAGAAAATACAAAAAAATAGAAGATAGTAGGTTGTCAAAATTAGTAATTAAAGAAACAATGAATAGAAGGAAATACATATGGATGAAACAAAACAACAAATGGATGAAAAAATGAAACATTGAATTTCACGAGGTCCCAAACTCCAATAAAGAAACTAAATGGTATGTGAGGGAACATGTGAACTACAAATTTAGGAAGTAAAAAATAATTATACATCAATAAGTTTAATCCAAACTATAAACACAGTCAAAATAAGTACATGAATGCAAAGATCAAATGGAAGAAAAAAATGCTTATAACCCAACTAAGACCTAGTTCACACCATTTTAGATGTAAAACTGAGGCATGGTTAGAATTAATATGTGTCTTTTGCATAGCAAGAATAGTGGAGATAGAATTTGTTTTGTCATGGAATGTGAAGCCTACAAGGACATGAGAATTACATATGAGGACACATCTAAAAGTAAACTTGCTAAGAGAAATTTTTTGAAGAAATGATAATAGAAAAAAAGAATCATCAAAATCAACAATAGAAAAAACACTCCAAAAGATGATAAGAGGATGTTGAGCTTTTCAATTTTGTTTAACAATTTTCTTTCTTGGATGTTCAACTTTGCAACTTTGAATAGGAGATGGAAGGTTTTAAAAAAAAAAGGAATAAGTTTGTATATGATACCCTATCTTGTATCAAAAGTTTTGGTCCAATAAAATTGCTAAGAGAATTTTTTGAAGAAATGACAATAGAAAAAAAAAGAAAACTTTTCATCAAAATCAACAATAGAAGAAACACTCCAAAAGATGACAAGAGGATGTTGAGCTTTTTGATTTTGTTGAACAATTTTCTTTCTTGGATGTTAACTTTGCAACTTTGAATAGGAGATCTAAGGTTTTAAATAAAAAAGGAATAGGTTTGTACATGATACCCTATCTTGTATCAAAAATTTTGGTCCCATAAATTGTTTTGGTCCAATAAAATCACTAAGAGAATTTGTTGAAAAAATGACAATAGAAAAAAAAAAGGAAAATTTTTCATCAAAATCAACAATAGAAGAAACACACTCAGGTGTTGTAGGTGAGTTCGGGAGGAGAGGGCAATCCTCCAAAGGAGGTCCCAAGTTCAAGGGTATCCAAAATCCAATTGATAATGTTGGTGCGGGCAGGATCGGGTGTAACTCCCGGGTGACTTTGAAAGGTGTAGAACCCCCCGTCTTATAAAAAAAAAACAATAGAAAAAACACTCCAAAAAATGACAAAAGGATGTTGAGCTTTTTGATTTTGTTGAACAATCTTCTTTCCTAAATGCTAAAATTTGCAACTTTGAATAGGAGATCTAAGGTTTTAAATAAAAAAGAAATATGTTTATACATGGTACCCTATCTTATATAAAAACTTTTAGTCCCATAAATTACTTTGGTCCAGTAAAAATAGTTAAAATCATTTTATTTAAACCATCTTTTATGAATTTAAAACTTCTTTGCTTCTTAATATTTAGATATGGTTGCCTTATTATAGATGCATAAATATAAGGTCTTATAATATCTATGTTAAAGACTTATTATTGAACATGAACTAAATAAAATTTTGTTGTGGTTGTTTTGAGCTTTGATTACCATTAGAGTTTTGTTGGTTGAACATTGGTAATTGTGAAAGTATTATTAACTCATTTTTCAAAATATACTTATTAAATAAAAGAATTGGTTGACTTTGTTCTACTAGATAAATATAGCTTACGCTTGTTTCACCACAACTCTTACAAATGTCTTTAAACTTATTAGGTAGAGCTTATTTTGGTGAAAAAACACATAATGTGTAGCTGTTTAAAAAGAAATTAAACTGTATATAGCTGCATCCCATTCCCTTTCAGCATGGAAAGATTAAAACATTTAAAAAACTATATATAGCTGCATCCCATTCCCTTTCAGCATGAAAAGATTAAAACATTTTAAAAAGGGATTTCTATAACTTCAAGAATTTTGGTATCTAGGGACTGTTTAGACCATACTAAAATTTTATATTTTACTAATTATATTTTTTTTAAGGAATTGAGAGCAGAATATATAATAATTTTATAATAACTGATGTGAAAAATATAACGATATGTTTTCAGGTTTATCCAGCTATTTATAGCAATTCCGAACCCAGACTTTTTGTATACTGGACTGTAAGAAACCATTTAAAGGAGACTATTTTATTTTTTTATTTTATATGTTTTCACTAAAATTTGTATTCTACATTAATACTTTGTTCCTCTTAGTCCTATATCCTTTATGATACTGACACATGACGAAGACTCTTACTACAGGCTGATGGTTACCAAAGAACAGGTTGCAGCAATACAAGATGTCCTGGATTTAAGGCCGTTGAGGGTGCACGGTACGAGGTAGGCCAAGTTTTATATCCTCCATCTCAATATGGAAGCTTTCTTCAAACTGAAATCAACATCAATATAGAGAAAGTGAGTGCAATCTTACTTACAATGAAAGTTTGTGAACTCCAAATATATCTTTATTTATAGCTTCAAATATTTATAAATAATTTGTTAGTTTTTAGTTTTATAAAAAACAATTGTGATTATTTATGTTATTTTAACTCTTTTATATAATAATAATAAAAAATATTATCTTTTAATTGAATAGGGAATGATAGGTGGACAAGAAGTATGGAAGTTATATGTGGAAGGCGATCTTTCCGGTTATTGGCCGACTTCTTTGTTCCAAAATTTGGCAAAATCAGCAAATAGAGTGGATTATGGAGGGGAAGTTTGTCTTAGAAATTATGGGAAAGGAACTCCACACTCAAGAACAGATATGGGTAGTGGCCGATTTCCTTCCCATGATCCTCCTTTTACTCACGTTGCATATGTGAGAGGAATAGAGTTATACGGCCCTGATGGGGAGGAAGTAGAGAAACACAGAAGATGGGTTGATGCAACTAAACCAAAGTGCTATGATGTAAGGCTGTATTACGGAGAGGAATGGGGCCATTACATGTATTTTGGAGGCCCAGGAAGTGATGATCCCGGTTGTGTCAATTAATATATTATTTCAAATTTATCTTATTATATTTTCGTAAGTGTGATTTATTGGTAAGGACGCTATTTGCTGATGTAATCCGGATTCAATGATTTATTGGTAAGAACGCTACTTGCATTATGGTGATGTAACCCGGATTCAATCTCCCTAGTGAATATGTATAAAGTTCAATCTCCATAATAAATATATATAAAAAGTATTACTCAAAATTTATTTTATTATTATGTAATTAAGTGGGAATATAGCATTTTTTAATCGATTATGGCGATACAGTATATATATATATTTATATTAATCGATTATGGTTTTATATATTTATATATTACATGTGACTGAAACAGTTTCTCTTATGACTGATTAATTTGTCCTTAAAGAGTTTATTATAATGTAATGTTAAGTTTTGAATGCGAATTATATTAATGGATTGCATTTCTTTATCGTTTCTTGAATTAATTTGTTAATATTAATTATAGTACAAAATTTACAGAGAAAATAAAGATATTTTTATTTTTATAATATGGTTGATATATCTCTAGGACCATAAATGGTCATAAGTTTATTTTTACCTTCATATATTGCTATGACTCTACAAGGTGTTCACATGTAGGAGAACAACCTTGGATTGCAATACAAAATTATTCAATCTAATCTTAGTGTTTACATGGGATGGGTTGTAATATGTAATTAAAAATAAATTTTATTAAATAAAATGTTAATGTTAACATTTTTTTTTTATTGATAGAAAGGGATTTTGAAAGGTTCTCGAATCTTTTACAATATCAAGATAAAGGGGAATCTCAGGAAGGCATCTCCCAGAGAGATAGGAAAAAGGGAAACCAAAAAGAGAGAAGGGACTGACACAACAATCCTTAAACACAAACAAACACAAAAAGGAAAGAAAAACCCAGTAGAAACTAGGAAACTGAACCAAACCAAGGAAGCGAGCAAGATCAGATCTGGACCTCTGGATATATCTTCTTAACTTCGTCAGCGCTTTGGGTTGGATGACCAAGAACATCCGCAACCAAAACCCGTCCAACTAGGATTAGAAATTTGCAGGCCACGGTGGCACCACCTTACCATGACTAAAGTCCAACCAGGATTAGAAATTTACAGGCCACAATGGTGCCACCTCACCATGACTAAAATTCTTTGGATACAATTACAATTTGAAACATCATGGTAGAGGTAAAAGTCGACAATTTCATTAGGTAATTCATTGTCCCAAAGTCAAAGGCCTATCTGGTTCAAGTCTAGATTCGCCATCAGATCAGCAGCTCTGTTGCCTTCTTTGTAAACATGTTGAACTAAGGATTGATCAAAGAGTCTGAGAATCCTTTTCGACTCATCAAAAATAATAGCAATAGACCATGCAGGAGGAGAGGAACCCTTGAAAAAGTTGATGGTGTTCAACGAATCCCCTTCAATGATAAGATTGTGGAACTGTTTATTGGCAGCTAAGGTGGGACCCTAGAACAATGCTCGAGCTTCAACAAAGTTGTTGGACTGGACATCAATTGCCTTGGTGAAGGCAAGAAGGATTTTGTCTTGGTCATATTTGATGAGATCTCCTGTGCCAGTATTGCTAGGGTTGCCTTTAGCAGCTCCATCAAAGTTGAGTTTGAACCAACTCGGAGGAGGTAGGGTCCAGTGAACTGAGGATCTATCAACTTTTGGGAATTGAGGCTTGGAAGGTCCATCAAGAAGATTGAATGAAGAAATGAGATGGATCTCAATGCCATGACCTTGACTTTCAGGACAAGGAACAAGGCTAGCATTCTCTTAAGCCAGGGCGAGGATTATGGAAAGGACAAAAGCAGGGCTAATGGAAGAGTCATGAAAGGCCCTATTGTTCGTATCAAGCCACACTTACCACAGGAAATGCGAAAGACAGAAAGACTAGAGGGAGCAGAGGCATATGTGGTGGAAGGGATTGGGCTATTGGGTGAACAGGTCCATGATGGAATTAGGAGAAGCCTAGGAAAGATTAAACTCTGACATGAGAGAGGACAAGATGGTTGAGGCAAAAGGGCAACCCAAGAAAAGGTTGGAAATCGATTCCCAATCGAAATGGCACATATAGAATCTGTTGGCAAGGATTAAACCACGATGAGACATGTTATATAATGGTAAAATTTTGTTATGCACAACAAGCCAAAAAAAAATAGCAACTTTTGAAATGAGGTGGTGAAGACAAACGAGATCAGCTGGAAACCAGTTTTTCAAAGATTCTTCTTGGAGGAAGTAGGCAAATTTGACATTAAAAAGGCATTGATTAGTAGCTCCCCACAGGACAAAATCCTGAGATAGGTTAGATGGGATAATAGTGGTTCTGAGTAAGTTTGAAAGGGCATTGGCAGCTTTAGTAGAACTAGGGATGTCATCGGAGGAAGGAATGGGTTTCCACGAAGGATGTTGGTTTCTATCATAGGAAATAAGGTTGGAAAAAAATTCCCAATAGACCAATCAAGAAGAGGCTTAAGGAGACAAAGCTTAGGAGAATTGATAAGAGGACGGTCTAAGGTCTACAGGTCTTCCCAAAACCGAATTAGGTTACCATTTTTAGCGACCCTGGGGTGCATGCACCGCTCTTAACTCTACTTGCGATGTTATTACTATACCAAAAAATGAAGCTAAAAGATTACAAGAAAACATATAACATGGAAATGACAAAGAATGAATCTTTCATTACTATTGAACCTCGGTTACATGTCGGTCCCTCTTAGGGATACCCATCTTGATACAATGATTTACAAGTGGATGAAGAGATGTCCCCTTTTGCAAAAGGGTGGCGCACTCTAAAATGCTTCCCGGTTCCGCACACAAAAATGTTTGAGGGCTTACAAATACCTCCTTCTCTAGGTATGTCTCCTGGACGGATCCTCTTGCTCTCGTATGTTGTGGATTATGTCTCATGAATTTGTGGCCCTGTATGCAATTCAAACAAAAATACATGTTTAGATGTCCGAGATTGCCTTCCCGGATAAGGTTGTTAGTAATCAAAGAATGCAACAAAAATATGATAAAACAATACCATGGAATCAAGTAAATCTAAGCTAATAATATAAGAAAACAAGATAAAATATGATATGTTTATCTAAGCTAATCCTGCGGGCCATTGTCCAGGACAACGACCACTAAAGTAAACCTTACCCTCTTTGACCCAAAGCTATGGGTCAAAGATTATGATTTGATGTTGAATCAAGTTATGCTCTTTGATTTTTCCAAGCTCCACCGCACACGTGATCTCAAAAAGAACTCTCAAGTCTCAAAAGCTCTCAAAAATATGTCTCTCTCCCTGATGTGATAAAAGATTAAAGATTCAAGTTCAAAGTCCCCAATCCCCTGGTGCTCTTAGGCTTGCACCTTTTATAGTGTGAGACCCTAGGTCTATGTCCAAGCCCTAGAAATGAATTTCTCATACGTAGTGCAAGTTAGCATGAGAAGTTTTTGTCCATTGTCTATATTTGAAGGTCGGTTAACTGAAATATAACTGCCCACTTGAGTCTTCTACGCGAAATGGTCATTAGCATGAGAAGCTTTTGTCCTTTGTTTATGCTTGGAGGTCAGTTAACTTAAGTCTAAATGCAAACTCAAGTCTCCTATGTGAACTGGTCATGAAAAGGAATGCAAAGTCACTCCCGCTCACCTTTATTGCATGCAGACTGTGATTTATGCCCAATATTGGGCCTATTTGTTGGTAATATGCTTCTTATAGCTTAGTCGATGTCGTCTATAACGACTAATATTTGGCCGCTGTTGACTACAACGGCTAGGTCTGGCCGCTCCAGGCTTGAGCGGCTAGGATCTGGTCGCTCTTGTCTTGAGCGGCCAAGCTTGGATGACTTGAAAAGGCCCCAAATGAGTGGTGAGAACCACTGTTGATGCTTGGAAAGTAGCTCCTCTAATCATGACACAATTTAGGTGTCTACTGATGCCCCTTTTTGTGACGCGTTGTGTGGAAAACACAATGTTGAGCAAAAATGTAGACTAATCTGTTTGTAGGGTGTATGGTGATCAATGGTATGATCAACGTCGGATGGCCCAATCATGCAAGATGGTGCACATCCCTTGAATCATTGCCTCAACGTTCGGAGGACTTAGCCCAGTGGATTTTGCATGTTAAATTGCACTCATTCCTCAAACTCAATTGGGTAGCTTCAACTGCTACAACAATTTTGACCGATAGGAGAGCTACAATTGAAGATGTCATGTCTGCTTACATTCCCAGCAAACAAGGGAAATTTGTGATTGTTGTATGCAATGATTCAAAGGATGAACATGATTTTGCTATGATCGAGTGATCTTTTATTGATTTTGATTATGATTATGTTGAAGTTTTGAACTACCTCTTCACACAATGAATTGGTGAAGAAATGACAATGAATGAAGCGACAAGTCACTTGACCAATATGACTAATATGGTTCCTTTCTAGCATTTGTTGCTTTTAATGGGCAATCCCACATCCAAGTGTGATTCCAATTGTTTATGATAATCATCCATCCCTATCCTAAGGAGCGGTTCGGCTATCAATAACCTTCTTAGGGAGTTAGGATGAGTGATTCTATTTATGTTCAAGATTGTATCACTTTGACTTAATATTTTTGATGTCATAGGGGAATTAGAATTACCCCTTCGCACCCGTGGAGCAGTTTGACCATCTTGATCTTCTTTAGGTTTAAAGGGTGACATATCGTAATTCCAAAATGAGTTGCTTTTGCCCCAAGTGGCCTTATGGTTGCCTACTCATCTCACTCAAACACATGGAGTACAAGTCGTTGCAATTGCCGAGTAGATAGAGTAGGTAACTAGGTATGATGCCTACTTGATATTGTGATTTTATGCGATTTTTTTTGTTATTTTGGTCATTCTGCTGATTTGAAACCACCAAAGTGTGATTATTTACTATTTTTGTTATTCCCTCACTGAAGGAACTACTTAATTTTGATATGTGGGCTTGGACACTGTTAGGTCCAACGGCCTCTGATTTCCTATATGTGGTCGATGTCGCCTTTAGCGGCCAAGAAGCTCGCTCTGCTGACATCAGCAGCGTCCAAGGCATAATTAAGGAAATATAAAATTTGTAACTTTAGGGTTTTGACCTGTCATTTTTACTGTTGAAGATTCCATTTGTAGAGCTCTGGTGCAGTGGCGATGATTGTGACTTCAAAACTTACTGGTTTTGAGGACATGGCTGGACAGAGCGAACCATCAGTTTTTGGAGGAGTCAGAGCTTCTTGGGTATCTCTTCAAAACCCTAGCTCTCTTTTCTTTGCTTAAGTAAAATTGAACTCCACTAAGAAATGCACAAAACGAACATCACTAAACCTACTAAAAATGAAAAAACTTCGTAATTAGGCTTAGGTTCCTTTTTGCTATGGTGGGTTGGTCCCCAATTTTGCAATATGTCAGTGGCTTTAGCCTAGGGTTTTTGAAAATTTTTCATTATTCACCTACTGCCGTCATTTTAGGGCATTCTCAAACTTAGCTTAGTTTTGATGCTTGGGTAGGGAATTTGCTTTCCATTTTGCTTGCTTTCCCTCCCTTTGTTGTTTTGCTTAAGTCATTTTGTTAAAATTGTAATCTTTTTTGTTTTTCTGGCCAAGGGTTCATGGGTTTTCCGTGCTGCACCTTGGTCGTTGTCGGTCAGAGTGATCGGCTCTGAGCCGCTGTCGCTTAGAGCGGCCAAGCTTGAATCCCAACGGTCAAAAATTTGACCGTTGGGCCTTGGCCACTACTACCTCTAGCGACCAAGACTCAGTCGCTATAGGCAACAACAGCTAAAGCCTAAGCCTATTTTATGTATTATTTTTGCATTTTATGATTTTTTTTTGACTTTTTGCTTTGCTTAGGTGCAATTATTTCTTCTACTACTTAGGTTTAGAGTAACTCATAATATTTTTACACCGTTTTCATGTTTATTGTGAATTATACCTTAGATGCATTGTAGTTATGTTTTGTTTTTCTTTCACTTTGTTTTAGATCCTCACTGCTCGAGCTCGAGACCCGAGGCTGCTGCTTGAATTGCTTCCTAGGTTTTATGACACTAATTGGGAGTGTTTTAAGGCCCATGGGCTATAGTACATTATCAGGTTTCCCCACATCATGGCCTATCAGGCATATCTTACGCCTTTAGCCTATCATTGGGACTCGCAGACCAACACCTTCCACCTTTCGCCCAGCTAGATGACTATCATGCCAGAGGACATTTACAGGATTTTTTGGATCTCGTTCGATGGGGTGTCCATTGTTTCGTCGGCCACTAATGATAAGGTGGCCATCTATGCTCGGGTGTTTGGAGCACGGTCTACACAGGCCCTCCAAGAGACTAGGTTCAGGGGAGTATCTATCAAGACTTGGTATGATGTTCATGTTTTCACAGTGAGGCATGCCATGTTGCCGATGGTAATCAACAATGTTCTTGTCCCAAACTGCTCGGGTTTGAGGTTCCCTTGGAACCTCCTGGCGATGGTGCAGGACCTACTGGATAGCGAGGAGCCTATCATCTATGCATGGGGTAGATCACTATTGGCTCAATGCTACAATGAGTTGTACCACATCTGTTAGTGGGGACGCATCAACATTGCTTGCAGTTTGCTCCTGTAGGTTTGGGGATGAGAGCACATCAAGGTAGATCGCACTAAGGGGCTTCCAGATGAGATTACATCTATTGAGGTTTGTACACAGTGCTATGCTACCAAATGGGCTAAGGAGCATGAGGAGCGTAAGAGCCACACTTTTGCAGGGGAGTTGCCCCACTATACTGATGCTTTTACCATACTGTTGGTCAGAGAAATTATGTGGCGATCATATTATGAGTGTTCGATTTAGGATGATCTAGCTAGTTTTACTACTAGGAAACGACACAAGCGATGGCTCATTGATTGTAAGATTACCATATGGGAGTATTTCTTCTACTTTCAGGTTCTTTGTCAGTACGAATTGCATCAGGATGTGCCCTTGGTGGCATTCTTGTACAGGTGCCTCATAGTAGAGAGGGACCTACCTCTATGATAGGTCATAGAGCTTGAAGATGAGGAGGATGCCCAAACCATAGACCCTATAGTGGATGGGGGAGTTATAGAGGTCTAATATCAGTGGTGGGGTGATCGGATGTGGCATGGCATCAATATTCTAGGGAATAAGGATGATGGTGTAGATCCGGTAGGACGTAGGGTTCGAGCCAGGACTGAGGTATAGGGCCAGTCGACTGAGCAAGTGGCAATATAGGATCTTGATGTTCCTAAATACAAGGAGGAGTTAGAGCCCTATGAGAGAGACTCTCCTCTAAGAGCACAGTTGCACGAGGTCAAGTCTGAGCTCCATGCTACTAAGATCCAGGTATAGTGGCGAGATGCTACGATTGAGTAGCTCACAACATAGATATAGGCTCTATAGGCTACTATTGGGGGTGGCGATGTCAGGATGCAATTTGTTGTTCCTACTTCTATATCATAGGAGGTTCCATCAGAAGGCTCAGGGGCAGAGGTGGGACAACTCTAGTCCTTGTTGTATGAGCATGAGGAGTGGATCCAGGAACTCACGGATCATGTCACCATCCTTTAGATGCAGGTTAGGAGGCATGGGCTTGTCCCTAAGGATCCAGCAGGTGTAGGTGGTTCACAAGCCAATGGACGTTCTACCTCAAGGTAGTCTTCTACCTATCCTAGCTAGCAGACCCGATCTCAAACAGAGATACCTATAGGTTCATGTCACTCGAATCACAATACTGCCATAGGGGGAGGTGGCACTGGAGGAGGTGGCATAGGGGGCTCAAGCCCGACACTTGATTGATGTTCTACTTGATTCTTGATCCATTTTTGAGGTCGACTGACCTACATGACTATAGCCCACGGGAATTTTTGTATATCCATTGGACTTGATACACATATTTTTATGATAGATTTACCTTTTATGACTCATTATGTGTATCGTTTATTGCTTATGTTTTTATTATTATTTTGTTTTATGATATGATGCGATCATGATATTATGATGATTTGATGGATACGTTTAGATGATAGATGATATTTGAAGATGCTTAGATGGATGTGTAAATGTTTTTATGATTTGATGATATGATGCGATGTATTTTGATGATGAATGATGAATTTATGATGATTAATGACTTGCTTTCATGGATGCAAATTTTAATATTACATGCATGTTTAATTTTTGTTTTAATTATATGCATCTAACTCATGTGATGGAATGGTATAAATGAACCTGTATGCTCTAATCACTTAAAACATATAGAATGCATATGACATTGACAATCTTAATGGGTGATACCACAAAAAGTAAAAAATAATCATGAATTTAAATAATCACTCATATCATAAGAATTGATTAAGTATTCATATATGAGATGTAATGATGTGTAATGTATTTTTTAATAAGTTTCTGTAAATTAAAAGATATAAAGTAGTCAGTGGCCGTCTATATACTATTTCTAATATATATGCGATATCTATCCTACTATGTTGATACCCCCTAATTTATAGAATCTTATTAAGAAAAGTGATGGTGTCAATGATTTTATGATTTGTTGCTATGTAAATTTTTTTTGGGGATTTTCGGAGATTCAAACACTCGAGTTACCCTATCAATAGTTGTCTACTTACCACTTAGACTTTTGAAAAGTAATGCTTTTACAATGGACATGGTTTTTCATGATATCTGTGTGTGCATGTGATTGTATATTTTGAGATAGAACTCAAGAATTTCCTCCGATGTCAGGCGGGATTCTTTCAACCCATTGCTAAGATCAGGGATCCTCAAGTTTTCATCTCATCCTTATGTTGGACTTAGTTGGACTATACCACTAGGCAATATTTGGTTACCTAAGCTAGCTCATCCACATTCAAACATTGGTCTACACAAATGCATGAAGCAATTGTAATAGACATATCATCATGCGTAAGGATTTATCCTTCCATTTTTGTACAATGCTGAGAATTCTAGGGAGCCAAGCTTTATTCCCTTTTTGGCTTCTTTTTTGCTTTGGATTTTTGCTCATATGTAGTGATGAAGATCACTGTTTATTTTGATTTTGATTTTATTTTATTTTATTTTTTGAGCAGGTATTTTTTTTTAGTGATGATAATCACTATTTATTTTGCTCATTCTTAGTGATGAAAATCACTGTTTATTTTTTATTTTTTCTTGAGCTTGATTTTTTTTTGAACTTATGATTTGTGCTTTGAAATCTGGACTGTATGCTTGGCCTTTTGAATATGTACTTTGCTTTGGTATTTTGCTTATTTTGATTTAAGCAAGGGATTTTAATAGGGTAAAGCTTGTCCTTTTGCCAATTCTCGGCACCTTTAAATCGGTTGCACAGGGGGATAAGCAAGGATATGCCTTTTCGCTTAAGGTAACCTAGACCGCTTTGCGGCTTTCATCTTTTCCTTGTACCAGCTAGGATTTTAGTGTTTCAATTAGTGATGGGATCTTGAATATCCAAGGATTTATCACAACTAGGCCCTAACTTCTACTAATCAAAGTTGTTTTCCTCAAAAGTTGATAAGATTACTAGATTTGGTTGACTAATCGAAAAGCCTTACTATATAATGTATAGCAAAAAATAATGGCTGTGTTGAAAAACACAATTACACACATGTGGATGGAGGTATGGATATGAATGACTTGTGCGACAAAAAGTGGTATCACTTTTATGGCTCTTATGACATATACAATTGTAATGGATGTGAAAATGCAATGTAATGATGTGGATGCAAAATGTGAAGTGCAATTGTTTTTGTGTTTTTGATTTTATGTTGTTTTTGTATTTTTGATTAATTTGACCAAAGGGCTTATGATGCCTTTGGGGATTATGTTATTTATTTTGACCAAGCGGTATGAATTACCCTTGGAGCCTTTTTGATTTGATATTTGACCAAGCGGTATGAGTTACCCTTGGAGCCTTTTGAATTGATTTTTGACCAAGTGGCGTGAATTACCCTTGGAGCCTTTTAATTGATGTTTTGACCAAGCGGTATGAATTACCCTTGGAGCTTTTTGATTGATGTTTGACCAAGTGGTTTGAATTACCCTTGGAGCTTTTGATTTGATGGGATTTGACCAAGCGGTTTGAGTTACCCTTGGAGCCTTTTTGAATTGATTTTTGACCAAGCGATATGAATTACCCTTGGAGCCTTTTTTATTTAATTTTTGACCAAGCGGTATGAATTACCCTTGGAGCATTTTTTATTTGATTTTTGACCAAGCGGTATGAATTACCCTTGGAGCCTTTTTTATTTGATTTTTGACCAAGCGGTATGAATTACCCTTGGATCCATTTTTATTGATGTTTGACCAAGCGATGTGAACTACCCTTGGATCCTTTGAATTGATGTTTTTGAATTTTATGTTTTTATGATTTGTTTGTATTATTGACATATTTGAATGTTTTTTATTTTTGACAAATTTGAATATTTTTTATTTTTTATGTGTAAAATGCCTTGAAGTGAATGATATTGAGAGGTTCAGGCTCTTCAAAACCATCTAATGATATAAGACGATATGCTTCAGGCCCAACTATTTGTGAAATCATGTATGGACCTATCCAGTATACCACAAAATTATGTCGGAGATGCGATGACAGGTTTGAATTCTGCTGGTTTTCTTTGAGCAATAGTTCTCCAACCTTGAATTGCCTTAGGTGGAATTTACTATTGTAAGATTGCGCAAGGCAATCTTGGTAAACATGGAGATGCTCTAAAGCATTGACTCGACGTTCATCAAGAAGCATCAATTGATCAAGGTGGCCTTGCCGCGTAGCTTCATCATCTATGAAGTCCTTTAATGCTATGCGTAGAGTCGGGATTTCCAACTCTAGAGGCATGATGGCTTCAATACCATATACTAGTGAAAATGGTGTTGCTCTAGTGGGCATTCGTAGACTAGTGTTGTATGCCCATAATGCAAGAGGCAACTGCATGTGCCAATCCTTATGATTTTCTTGAACTGTCTTCCTCAAAATGGAGACTATTGTTTTGTTTGAGGCTTCTGCTTGCCCATTTTCTTGCGGATAATAAGGCATTGAAAAAATATGCTAAATATGATATTTTTTCATTAAAGCACGCATATTTTTGTTCTTAAAAGATAATCCATTATCTGATATTACCTTAGAAGGGACCCCAAAATGACTTATGATATTATGGAGTATAAACTCTACAATCCTCAATCTAGTTGTTGATGTTAAGGGGATCACTTCTACCCATTTAGTGCAGTATTCTATGGCTGTTATGATGAATGCATGTTGGCCTGAGGATGAGGGTGAGATCTTCCCAATCAAATCTAGTTCCCATTGCGATAATGGCCATGCTGCTTGGATGGGCTACAAAGATTACGATGGTAAGTGCATTAGATTTGCATGATGCTGGCACTTACTACATTTCTTGACATACTCACAACAATCCTTTTCTATGGTGGGCCAATAGTAACCCATTCTCAATATGCGCTTAACGATGGCCATGCCACTAAAATGGCCTCCACATGTTCCATCGTGAGCTTGCAAAATTGCCCAAGATGCTTCCTGGGGCTCAAGACAACGGAGCAATACTCCATCATATCCTTGTCTATAGAGGATTTATCCTAGAAAAATATATCTTGTTGCTCTCTGCTTGAATTTTTGTCTTTTAGTATATGATAAACCTTGAGGCATTATTCCAAGCTTTAAGAAGTCCTGTAGTTGGGAAAGCCAATCCTGATAGGCCACAACTTCTATAGAATAGAGATTTTGCTCTTCATTCATTTCTGAGGTAGTGAAAACGAATTGAGGAAAAGCTCTATGGTATATGGTCGCACCACACTCTATGGGTCCTTAGGAGATCAATGACCCCCAAGGTGTTGTTTGCAAGAAACCTCTCACTATGAAGGACCAATCCTGATTTGGTTCGATGTTGATCATTTTGACTGATTCTTGATTGTCAAAAGCTTCACGATGTATTGCTGAGTGCGAAAGCACTTTCACATGGACAGTTGTAAAATCGGCAGATGGATTATGAGGTATTAAGGATCCCAAAGAGGCCATAGTGTCTACAAATCTATTCGACATACGAGGGATTTCCTTGATGTCGTACCATTCCAATCGGGCTAAGTAATTATCAACAAGTTTCTTGTAAGTCTTCAGGAGTGGGCACCTACATTGGAAGAGTCCTTTGACTTGGTTTACTTCTTTATTAACCTTTTGTTTTCACTCTTTGAATATTTTTTTAAGAACATAGTAAATATTTTATTTAATACTAATATTTTGTGGAGAGGTAGTGAATGCGATTTTCAACAATTTTTTAATCATGGATGTTTGAATCCATCACTCAATTTCCCCTATGAATAAAATAAAATAACTATCATTATATTATTACAAGTCACTATATTTAGGTCAACTCTTGCATATTTTATTATTTTATAAAAGGACTAATTATCTTAGAATACAACAAAAACCATCATAAAAAAGTTGATAATTGTTGTTTTTCCCACTTGTATGTTAAGGGTATGTCAATATGAACAATTTGAATATTTGACTAATTATGTTGTCAAACCATGTATGGAAGTCCTTATAGGAGGTTCTAATTTGGAGAACTCAAAATTTGCCATGAAAGCACATATTCCTACATTAAAGCATTTAGGAAATAGATTAGACTCTATGATGGACCAAATAATAGATGGATTTATCATGAGAGAAATTTATAGTGAAATGTTATCATTAATAATATAATATGCATCAAAACACTTGAATTGTTCTATTATTTTTTTATTTACAATTGGAAATAAACCTTTAAAATAATAAAATATGTAGAGGATTTGGATTGTGATATAGATAAATATTTAGGTGAATATTAAACAAGTTTTTAATGAGGGAAGTTTTTCTAACAATTCTATGATTATTACTTGGGTACTATTTTTTATAATATAAAAGACCATACAATCACTCAAAAATTGTAACCATACTAATTTTAAAAAAATTAATACCACAAATGGCATGCTTCTTGATCTAACATAAGAGGAAGAACAACATAAATATTTCTCAATACAAGGTAGTACTAAAAGAATGAGAAGATGAGTATTAAGGATGGAAAAAATAATAAAGTGGAAGAAGAACTATGTCACCACAACAACAATAAGGAGGTATAGAGAAAATAATACCATGAATTAGAGGCTTTGTGAACTAGACACAAGAGAAAAAGAAAAAAAAATATCTTTCTCAATACAAGGATAATGCTAAAAGAATGATAAATTAAGAAACAAAGAGGGAAAAGATGAACAATGTGGAAGAAACAATGGCACAAAAACAAAAGGCATAGAAAAAATAATTGGTTGCAATATAAGATAGTAGAAAAAATGTTGTGATAATTGAGATCAATAATGAATTTATTGCATTGGTTCCCAAAACTTTAAGGCACAACATTTAATAATTTCTCCATAACATGCATTTCATCATAGGATTTATAAGATAAAATTGTTTAAGAATTATGTCAAATAAATTAAAATACTTTCTAGATTATGTAATTTTATTGAAATGACATTATATATGTGGTAATCAAAGTCATGATAACATTTTTTCTCTCTGGGTGCCTTTGCACAAACTTGTCGCGATATCGCGACACTTTTTCTCTCCGGGTGCCTTTGCGCAAACTTGTCGCGATATCGCGACATTTTTTTCTCTCCAAAGGTGGTCTTCATTTTTGTCGCGATATCGCGACGCTTTTTCTCTCTCCAATGGTAGTCTTCCAGGCTGTCGCGATATCGCGACCTTTTTTCTCTCCAACGGCGGACTTCCATTTTTGTCGCGATATCGCGACATTTTTTCTCTCCAACGGCGGTCTTCCTTTTTGTCGTGATTTCGTGACACTTTTTCTTCTTGGCAGTAGGCTTCCACTTTCATCACGATTTCGGGGCTCATTTTCTATTTCGGCTGCGGTCTTCATTCTTGTCGCGATTTCGCGACACCTTTTCTCTTCGGCAGTGTTCTCACTTCTTGTAGCGATTTCATGACTCCTTTTTCTTGTCGCGATTTCGCAACTCTTCTTCTCGACCGGCCCTGCAACTTGTCACGATATCGCGACACTTTGCAACTTGTCGCGATATCGTGACTTCTTCCCTTCTTCGGCTCCGATGGCGATTCTTGTCACGATTTCACGACTTCTTTTCTTCCTTTGGCTTCAACGGCGCATCTTGTCGCGATTTCGTGACATCACCATTTTGGTCGCGATTTCGCGACACCTTCCCTAGTGTGGAGGTTTGCCAGCATTCTATTCCTTTCTTCTTGGACCACCTCGGTCGATATGGATTTATTGTAATCTCTCTTGTACAAGGTTCAGGGACCTTTCAAAACCCTTTCTACCAATCAAAAGAAAAAAAATTCATGATAACATGATCAAATTAAAATATATTATACATTATGTTTAGCAATGAAGAACTTGGTATACTTATAAAATTAGATATGAATAAATCATATGATAAAATTTATTGGAAATTTATATGTGATATTCTTAAAAATTTTGGTGTTGGTCAAGGTTGTTATTAATAGTTTATATATCGTAATGCATTTCAAAATATTATAATTATACATCGATCACTCAATACTTGGAATTGTTCCATGGACTCTTATGATGTGAACTATAGCTCTTCATTATTCTTGTAGAGGCCTTGGGAAAAGCTCTAGCATATATAAAAGTGAAATTCAAAATCAAAAGTATTTATATTTTGATAAAAGGTACCTTTAAAACTCACCTCTAGTTTGTAAATGGAAATCCTTTTAAAATTATACCTTGGTTAGCATGGTCATAAAATTTAAATCAATCCTATGTCTTATTAGAATGCTACTAGGTATTTGGTTAATGATCTAAAATAAAATATCCCTTTATCAATACTATGATTGATTTACAATAAATTACTATAGATATGTTAGGGTCTAGTATAGAAAATGTTTATTATTATGCCTAGTATTTCCTTAAAAGAAAATAAGAATGAGATTTAAGACCTAGTACTAGATAGGATGAAAGTTTATCTATCTTGTTAGAAAGGTAAGTTTTTAACTATGACTAGAAGATAACTGATAAAGGTTGTATTGTAATGTATATGTGTATATGATGTCACTTATGATGTTACCAAAAGATATAATCTCCAAATTTGATAAAGTTAAATGAAAATTTTGGAAAGGATATGAAAATTTTAGGTATCCTCTTTGTAAATAGGATGTGATATAGAGGAAATAACAAAACATGGATAGGCTTGTGATATTGTAAATTTATGATTTTAGTATTAGGGGAAAAACATGTTTCGATATTATTCCAATATCTAGGAAAGTGTTAGCTAAATATATTTCTTAAAAATTTATAGCCTATGTGTATGTAGTAAAACTATTGAGAAAATAAATACTACATAAGGGATTGATAACATTAAAATTCATATCAAAGAGACTAAATTAATCAAAAGATAGTATAAAAATAGTAGATGAAGGAGGTTCTATGAATTTATACCTTTATGCTTGGTTTGAATTGACCCACTTATAGTTATTCAATATTATAAATATTTGTTTGAGTATCCTTGTCTTCTAGAGGTTCAAAATCCAAAAATCCCAATGATGTGAGCAACAATTCTAGATGTATTATTTACATTATAAATCTAATCAAGGGGGAGGAGAGGACCTAAATCACATAGTAAAGGAAATATAGAATATGATTCAATATTATTTTCCTCTTTGTTCATAAAATGTTGAGTTGGGTTTGAACCTAGTAAAAATAAATAAATACTGGATTGAATTGAAATATAAGGATTTGAAGCAATTAGAATTACATATTTTCAAGTATTTTGTATAAGAGAATATTTAATCACTTAATCCCCTCCCTAAGGCCTCAAAATTTCTTTGAGTACTAATTTATATAAGTCAAACTTCACAAATAAAAACATATTGTTGGCCCTTTAGGTGTGCTTCATGTGATCATATCACTTACTTATTTATTAACCTTTTTGCTTCCACTCTGAATATTTTTTGAAGAACATAAGTCTATATTGGGTTATTTATAAACAATGGCAAAGTTAGTGAAATATTGAATTAGTATTTCTAAACATAAAGCATAAATCATTTCATCGAGGATTGGTCTTTCCATTATTCGTAAGAATCTATGGCTTGAAAGAAACACTAAATTTTTAAAACCAAATATCATAATCATATCCAAATTTGGTTTCACAGTTTTGACTCTCTTATAAAGTATTTACAAATGTGATCCTTATGCTTAGAGGGTATCTTATGAATAGAAAATTATTTGATATCCTCTTGGTTAAAATACTTGAAATTACATTCTTAGGGTGATAAACAACAATAGATTTGACACAAAGGATTTTATGATCCAAGATAAAATGGAAATGCCCAAAAATTGGCTACATAAAACTTTGTTTTAAAAGTTCTACCAAATAAATATGTTAATATAGTGATAGAAGTGGTCTTTTATAGAATGATGAAGGTAAATTTATCTCCACCTACATATAATCATAGGGAGCTTCAATGAATAATTATGTGAAGGGTAAGCAACTCCATAAAATGATTAATCTTATCACTAATAAAATATGGGGATGTATTTTGATTGATGGTGGTTCATGAGGGATGTGCATAGTAGACTAATAATAGTATTATTCCTTATGTACATAAAGTATAAAATAAAGTTTTTTATCTTGGAAATGCCAATATATATCAAAATATGGTTGTAGATCATTTAAAAATCCATCATGATCTCTATTTTAGTGAAATTCAAATTTGAAAATATTATAGATTGAGGGATATTTTTCCCTTAAATTTAAAATGACCAGGAAAATTTTTTATGAAAGGCAAATTGAAGATAGTTTATTGAATTAGATAAGCTTTAATTGACTTAATTAGGAAATAAAATATTTTGATAGTTTGATTCAAGTGGTCTCCAATAGATTCCACATATAGCTTATTATATATACATAAATATAATAAAAATAACTAGTTCTATATATGAATTTCTAAAGTTATTTATGAGACTTACATATTCATAGTTTTAAATTTTATAAAAATAATTCATTCTATTTTTTAAATTTAACTTGTGTATTTAGAAAAGAACTATGAATCACTTTTGATTCAATGTTGTATCCAGAATAACCATAATCACATTTTGCATAATGTGGTTAATATTCATTTAAGGCTATGATCGATATTGTATTTTCATTATAGACCATTGTTCATTGTAATACATTATCATTATTTACTATTAAGTTCCAATAGTTGGTCCCTTTGATAATTTATTAAATACATGTATATATCATGCATACTATATATATCCCCTCTCATCCAATCATTTGTATATCAGTTGGATTTTTTAATTCTTTGAGAGAGAAACCTCTAGTGTCTAAAGGAAGCTCATAGATACTATTTATCTATAAGTATTTTCTTTATTTCCTTTCATTGAGTACATAGGTAACATAATTAATTGTTTTATTTATTGCATATTTTTATAACTACAAAGGTCACATGGTTTTAAGATGATTGAAGCAATTATGAACATTTAAGGATTAAATAACTTGAATGTCATGGTTGTATTTTTATTAAAAAAATATAAATTAGTTTTAGTTGCTACTTTAAAAAATATAAAAATAGCTTTGTGATAAAAAAATCAATCTTGTTGAAAAATAAAATCTAACAAAATAGTTAATAATTTTAAAATTGGTTATTTGAGATTGAAATTATTCTCATGAATATTACATCATGACTTTGTTAACATGATGTGATATTATAATAAACTAGATTGACAATTATGCATATATCACACAAGAAACAAGTGTAAGGAATAAGCACAAGCAAGAAGTAAGCATCACCATCAATACTTATTTTTAAGAAGTTATATGTGGCTTCTATTCGAGGCCACTCCTATAAAAATACCAAAATATTACATTTGGTGTGGCATACCTTTTTATTACAAATTTTCATTTATTTTTTATCTTATATATATATATATATATATATATATATTGATAGAAAAAATGATTGTGAAAGGGACCCCAAACCTTTTACATTAGAGAAAACAAAAAGGAGGAGGTCTCCCCAGGACCACAAAATGATAGACAAGAGAAACTAAAAGGAACAACAAAGAAAAGCTAAGAGAGATTCTTCATGAGATGCTAAAAAAAGAGTAGAGGCCATGAGAGAAGAACACAAAAACAAGGGGCATGATGTCCCTAGAAAGCAGTCGGAGGAACCTCTATTAATTAGATTTTTTAGAAGGGTTTTTTTCTTCAATGCTTGCATTGTGATCACCATATATGACCTGAGTGTTTTTATCCTTTTGCTCCTTGATAGTGGTGACCACCTTTTCAACTTGTTGGAGGATGGTCTAGGCCATGTTGGTCATTCTAGAAGTGGTTTTCAACATCTCCACAAAATTGACATGGGGATCCAAGTTAGTTCTTTATTGAGTGCAAATTGAAGGCCTGCTTGGGGAATCCCTATCCTTTAGGGAGAGACCGACTAGGGAGAACCTTTATCATTGGATTCTTTAGCTTTAGAGGGGACTCTCCCAAGGTCTCCTTATCTTATTCAATAATAGTGGGGATTTTCTACTTCCCCCTTGTAGCTTTACCTCTAGACAAGTGGTGATGAGACTTTGGTTTGATAGAAGATGGGGTGTTAGTAGTAGAAGGGCCAAATATTAGCTTCTTTCCTATTTTGGTGATGTTAGCAGAATCCTTATCTATGTTATCATCAATGTACTTCTAGGGGATCCCTTGACTAGAAGTTGAGATAGAGGGATGCTCTACAAGGCTACCAGCAACAAAGAGGATGGTATTTTCAACCTCCTTTTTTAAAGCATTCTTATATAGAATCATTTGGAGGCCCTAATACTTTGGGTGGGTTGATGTGCATTCCCTAAAAATTTCTACAAATACCTATAATGACCTAAATAGGTATGCATGGATATTGATGCACTTTATGTCATGTAGGCCAGGTGGAAACTTTTGAGAGGAGATTTGGTCTTGTTAATGGTGAAATTTTGAAGAATAGGGACCATTACTCTATTCCAAGGCACTAAAAGAGCCTTCTGGATAATCCTACTTTTTTGTCTTCCAAAATTTTTCCCTTTGTCCCTAAAATGGCTTAGCGCCTCTGCTAGAGAATGTTTATCATGATGCATGATTTCACCTTTATTAGATAGCTCCATTACCTCCACGAGCATGCATGTGGTCACTTTGAATTTGAACCAGTGTATTATCATGTAGCCATTATCCCATGACTTAATGAATTCAAGGGATAATTTAGAATCACTACCATAGAACTTGTAGAGGAAAGGCACAAATCCATGATTTTTTAGAATATCTTCCACTGTAGCATCAACTTGTAGAGAACCTGGTTTGAGCAATATCATCTTAGTACTAGGAAACCTTGTATCTGTCCATATAAAGAATGATACTGCAGATGATGTCTTGTGAGATTTATTTCTCTAAAGTTTGTATTCAAAACACATTCAGGAAGCTAAGTCAAATGAAGCTTCCTGGATATGCATACTAGTAAATCTGGAGAATTCATCATTCCAAAACTGATGGTGTATCACATCGTACTAGGAGGACCTAGTCGAGTGTGCCAAATCTGTGTTGGGA
This sequence comes from Wollemia nobilis, assembly GCA_028583015.1. Taxonomy (NCBI): domain Eukaryota; kingdom Viridiplantae; phylum Streptophyta; class Pinopsida; order Araucariales; family Araucariaceae; genus Wollemia; species Wollemia nobilis. The sequence goes on along the minus strand of JAQPPZ010016858.1, from coordinate 3,411,228 downwards.
ACAACACAACCAATGTAGGAAAAGTTCAAACTGAATTTAATATTGCTATGTGATGGGATTGGCCCATTCACTATCTTGGAAATATTTTTGTAAAGAGGTGCTTTGAAGAGGGCCATTAGCATGGGAAGTCCTACCTTTGAAGCAATCATGCGCATATATGTTTTGGCACGTGTTGGTGTAGGATTTTAGATTAGAGCTAGAGATCAATTTTAGGTAATGATACTTATGCTTGAGAGAATATTTGCATTGGCAATTTGAATGAGATACCACAGGCTGGTATGCATTCTAATAAGGATAAAATATTATGATATGAGTGTTGCTTAGATTTCCATGATGTCTTAGAAGCCATTGTAGCTTAATGACAAAATTTAGATGATAATACTTAAGCTTGTGCATATTCAAACATTGAAAATTTGAACATGACACCTCAGGTTGGAAAGTGCACTGATAAGGATAAAATTTGCTGACATGTGTGTCATTGTAAGGTCCATGTTGTATAAGAATCCAATGAGGTCTAATGACGATGCTAAAATAGTGATATTTTGTTAGTGTCATCAGGAGCCTAAAGGGCTTGAGGAAAGTTATCATACCATACATGAATAGAATCCTCATCTAGACCAAGGTTGGCCATGGAATTAGTGGTCTTGTTGCATTCCCTATAAACATACTAGATAATAACATTATTATAATTGTGAAAATAGCTCCTTGATTCTTCAATGAGGTTGAAAACATGCAATGTCAAAGTTTGAGATCCTTTGAGGTGATTGATGATGTTAGGGAAATCACCTTCAGTAATTAATTTTTTAAATTGAAGGTCATCTAGGATTGATAATCCTTAATATAAAGCTTTGGCTTCAACCACATTATTGGTTTGAATGCCAATATTCTCTACAAATACAAAGATGATCCTCCCATGGTCATCTCTAATGATGTCAACACTTCCAGACCTACCAGGATTTCCTTTAACAACTTCATCAAAATTGAACTTGAACCACCCTATAGGGGTGAGGACCCATTTGACATAGGATCTATCAATGGAAGGCAAGATTGAATAATAAGAAGCAATGAAGATATCAAAGTATGCAGTAAGACTAGAATTCAAAACAAACCTTGGGGCCTCAAGAGAAGGGATCTAGAGAGTATTTTAAGTGGCCATGGTTAGAACCTAAGAAAAAAAATTGGATCTCTAGAGACACCATAGAAAGCTCTACCAAAATTGCTAGAGAAAATGGGGTAAGCAAAAGGCCCACTAGGATTTAAGATGTGGGTGGAACAAGGGATTCGGCCATTGCTCACACAACTCAAGGATGGAGTTAGGTTGGACCCATGAAATACTGAAAGATGAGTAGAGGGAATATAAGATGCTAGAGGAGAAGAGACACTCAAGGACCAGATGATGAATAAACTCCCAACTAGACCAGAAAAGGTAACAACAATTAGAAATGATCAAACCTTTAGTTAAAATATTATCAATGGTCAAGATTTTATTTTGGACAACCATCCAAAAAATAAAGTAATCTTGTGGATTAAGTGTTTGAGCCAGATGAGACTAACAGGAAACCTACTGATAGTATGATTATTCTAGATATGGTACATTGAATTAACTAAGAACTAGTCACTTTCACTAAAGCTGCAAAAGCAGATATCCTTGGAGAGACCATTCAAAATGATGTAGGTTCTAAGAAGGTTGGAAATAAAATTGATAGTAGCACCCTACTCTGCACTTAGTCCATTAAGAGGAATGGTATTACAAACTTAGATTTGAGAAGAGTGAGTGATGAAGTTGCAAATTGTATCCCCAAATAGATTATCCATGGGTGGCTTTAAGGCAACCAAATTAGGGTCTTTAAGCAAAGGATTATCCTTCATCCAATGGTCCTTACAGAAACAAATATGAATTCCACTACCAAGCTACAATTTGAGACATTTTTTAAGGATGGATCTAATTGATGAAAGAGTTCTAGAATGAAGATATATTTGGGAGAGGGCAATCATCCACCAGAGATTTTCTTTGAAGTACTTGTTTTTTATTATGTCAACCCAAGTGTTTTTTCATTGGTGAGGATTCTCCATACTTGTTTGGAAACGAGGGTTATATTCATCATGCTCACCTTCTTGAAGCCCAAACCACCTTGGTATTTTTTACTACAAACTTTTTTCCAAGAAACTAGATGAAACCTTCTTCAATTCCCGACTCTATACCACAATAATCTCTTTTGGATCTATTCAATTTTTTGATAGATAGAAATTGAAGCCTTGAAAATAGAAATGAAATAAATCAAGATACTTTGGAGATTGGCTTGGGCTAATATGGCTTTAGTATCTTGGTTTAGGAGGGCCCCCTTCCATCCCATGAGTTTTTTCATAAGCCTTTCCATGACATTGTTCCACATGTTTTTAAATGGACTGCCTTGAAAAAGTGGAAGACCCAAATAAGTGGAAGGCAAGCTGGAAATGGTCCACCCTAGGATTCTTGTAATTTTGAGTTACCTATCATTATGAGTGTTGAGGAAGAAGATTTTTCTTTTCAATAAATTAACCTTTTGCCCTACAACTTCCTCGTAGATAGGTTTAGCTTCAGGAATAGATGAAAGAGTAGCCAAGATGGTGTCATCAACAAATTGTTGATGAGTAATGGGATTGAGACCAAAAAAAGCTTTAATTCCTAAAATATATCCTAAGGAGCAAGCAACTTTGAGGGATATATTGAGAGACTATGCTATAATAATGAAGAGGAAGGGTGATAGAGGATCACCTTGTCTTGGGCCTTTAAAGCTTTTAAAATATCCTACAATAGAGCTATTAATAATGATAGAGAACTAGGCATAGGTAAGACATTATTTTGTAAGAGTGATATAGTCATCATGGAAGACAAATTTAGAAATAACAACAAAGATAAAGTCCCAATAGATCCTATCAAAGGATTTATCCATATCTAGTTTGAGAAAGAGTCTAGCTCTCTTATTTTTAGACATAGAGTGGATGGGCTTGTAAATGGTGATAATGTCATCAGTAATAAGTCTACCTTGAATAGAAATTCCTTGGAAATAATTAATGATGATGGGTAGGATCTCTTTTAGTCTATTGCCAATCATTTATAAATGACATTACAAAGACTAATGGGTCTAAAGTCGGAGAGAGAATTACAAGCATGAGACAATGGAATAAGAGTGAGGGAGGTAGAATTGACATATTTAGGTAAAAATTTGGTCCTTTGAACATATTGGATGGCATTAGTGAGGTATTGACCAAAAATATCCGAAAAAAATCAAATAAATGGGAGGAAACCTATCAAGACCTAGGGCTTTTTCAGATTGCATCGAAAAGAGGACATCTTTTATTTCTTCCTAGGTAAATATTCTAAGAATTTGGGAATTAAATTTAGGATAAATGAGACACGAGATGTTCTAGAGGAGAAAATTTGAGTCTTGGGTAGGACATGAGAGATTAAACCCAAGGATATTTGCAAAATGGGCAATTGCTTCATCTCTTATCTCCAAAGTGTTGCTTGTGATAGACCCATATCTCGTAGTTAATTCTCTTATTTTATTGGAGCTTTTGTGCCTAAGAGTCAAAGCATGGAATACTTTAGTGTTGAATCTCCTTCTTTTAGCCATAGAGCTCTATATTTCTATCTCCATAAGACTTTCTCTTTTGCTAAAATGTTATGAAATTTAGACAATATATAATTTTATTTATTTTTTATTTTGGGGGATGAATTCCCATATTGAACCTATTTTTTTATGATGTTGAGTTGATGCATGATGTTTTGCTTACATTCAAAGATATTGCTAGAAATATCTTTGTTTCAAATTTTGAGATTAGCTTTGATAAAATGTAGCTTTTTGAAAATTTAGGAAATGAGAGGACCACTAAAATGCTTACTCCACCAGCTATTTGGTCTCTGATGTTGAGGTGTGGAGCCACATGGATTCAAATCTAAAAGGAGATTTGAAATAAGTTGGTTGAAGTCCTTCAAAGACTAAAGGATTATGGTTCGAAGCAATTTTAGGAAGAGAGTGGAGGGAAGCATCACCAAAGATATGGATGTATTCTTTGGATAGGATGAATCTATCAAGCCTAAGTTGAATAAATTGGTTGCTTATAAATCTATTACTCCATGTGAATCTAGTTCCTTTCAATAGAATATCCATAATTTTGTTACTATCAACAAACTCTACAAATTCCTCATAACATCTTGGATAAATGGATGTCCCCCTCACTTTTATTTGAAGGATATAGAGGGGTGTTGAAGTCTCTAGCTAACATCTAGGCTTACTTCAAAAATATGTTTCTCATTTGACTTAAGGTATTTTGTAAAGCCAAACACACATAGGTATTATTGGGAGCATAGATATTTGACAAAACCTAGCTTGCTTTGGAGTCTTTGCAATAAAAGAGGATATTAGTGACCCTATATGATGAAGATAAGAGGCTACCCTCAATTTTGTTTGGATACCATAGAAAATGGAGGCTTCCAAAAGTGCCTTGGGTTGGGTTGATGATGAATTCACTATTTTTCCATATGGCTTTAGTGATTCTCTCAATGCTATCCTCATCAATCTTGGTTTCTTACAACATGATAATACTAGGTCTAAGATCTTTTCTTATGGATGAGACTAGTCATTGTTTGGTTATTCCATTGAGGCCTATCACATTCCATGAAGAATATTCATGTAAGGTTTTAGGAATATTTCTTCCTCCTACGTTGGGATGGGGGTGGTTTGGATCACTTTCCATCGTCCTTAGGAAAAAAATTTCTTGATTGGTCTACAAGGGAAGAAAGGAGAGTAGACTAAATTCCATTGGTAATTTCATCGTCAATTTATTTCCATATTAGCTCTTGGTTAGAAGGTCTACCTTTATTTTTGTCACTACCTACATCAGTAGATAATTTATTCTAACTCCTAGTTACCAACTTTGGGGACTTGAAGACTCCCTTAAAATAGGGGAATTAATGATCTTGATAGGAGACACAATGAAACCATACTGAGGAGATATGTAATTGAGAAGTTTCAAAGAGTATTTGGAAAGAGGAAGGCCTGAAGGGCCTAACCTTGAAGGGGATTAAGGAGGAATGTCCAAAGTAGGAATAGAATCCTTAGGGGTACATTCTTAATAGTCATGGGTAGAATTTTCAACAGGAGGAGTACTTCCAATAGAAATACCTTTAGGTCCAACCAAATGGTTGAAAGGATTAGGATTAGAAAATAAGGAACATACCTAATTAGGAATAATTTTAGAAGAGGGAGGCATCAATTTCTTAACCTTTGGAATTGATGCAAGGTCTTCGTCCCCTTGATTCCATTTTTGAGATTGCTTAGCTGATAATCTATCCACTTGGGATTTCATAGTGTGGATTTGATATTTCTTTGATTATCTTCTCAAAGAGGGGCATTGTACCCTGAGGTGATCTTGCATTTGGTATTCTATGTAGAAGGTTGGCTTATACTTGTATTTGACTACTTGGTGTATGTGGTAAGGACCCAAAATGATATCAATGTATGTGGGTAACTCTAAACCTAGATTAATAATTACACATAAACGGGTATATATCATCCGGGACTTAGCTCTAGTCATCAGGTCAAATGCAACAAGGTCCCCAATGGTTTGATCAATTCCCCTTAGGATTCCATCATGCCAAAACTAAATGGGAAGGCCAAGAAGCCTAACCCAAATGGGGACCAAATTGATATTTTGGGTTTTAGGGTCAAAATATGCACCCTACCTTTTGATAAAAAGACTCCAATGGCCAAATACCTAGGGATTGCCTATGATAATGCAACTAGTATGTTCAATATTGTTGAGCCTAATGAGAAAGAAACCTTTGGGAAGAGAAACTAGGTCCATGATACCAGTGAGACACCATTTGGAGAAATCTCATTTATGGATGGACTCTATATCCATGTGTGATCCAACAAATTTTCCAACAAAGGATAAGGAGTCTTTGGAAACTAAATATGCCATGATATTAGGAGAAATTACTACCTCTCTACCATTTTTTGTGAGAGAAGATGAACTTTGTAAAATAGGGGGTGTAGAGGACCCCACATTTTTTTTTATTTTCTCCATGAAAAATATAGAGATGGTATTTCAAGGTGGGTCAGGTGGAGGGTCCTCCTCGATACTTGTGACCTCCACTCCCTCATATGGCCCATATTGAGGGCCAAACTCATGATCCTCATCTCCTCCATCACCAATTCTTAGATTATTTCCTTCTTGAGATTCAAAATTTTGGGAAGACTTGTTTTCCCGAGGTGATCCACTTGCTCTTAAATATATTCTTCATCTTCCTCGAAGTGCTATGTTTCCACAATAAAATCCTTGACATAATTTTGATTAATAGATAAAATCTCACTTGGCCAATTTCCTTCTAAAATTTGAATTTCACTAGGATGAAGATCAACACTACAATTCACTAATTTATCTGCTACCTGATTTCCTTATCTATAACTATGCTCACACGTCCAAGAGATTTTCTCTAGTAATAGATTATGAACATCAATAATATTATTATTTTTATCCAATATCCACATCCATGTTTGTTGATAGCATTGATGATAATTTGTGAGTCACCTTCAATCGAAATATATTTCCATCATTTTTCTATTGCAATTTTAATCGCTATAATAAGTGCCCTAGCCTCCACATAGTTGTTAGTTGAAATTACAAATGATTTTAAATAAGTGAGAAGAATTATGCCTTCAATATTTCTAAAAACACCACCTCCACTAGTTTTTCCTAGATTTCCTCAGAAGCACCATCAAAATTAATTTTTATAAATTTAATATATAGACATTTCCATTTTTCCATAGATTGAAGTAGATCCTTTGTTTTAATTCCATTGTCCTAAATAACTCTTCCATGTTTATTCAAATATTGTAGCCAAGTTATTAGCACCTCTCTTTTCGTAATTGAGAGTTTCCATGATGAGCACCATATTTGTAGAAATTCAGCTCACGGTTCCAAACTTGGGCATGATTTTAAGATTTATTTTTAAAAATTATGTTATTTATTTCAAGCCATAAATTCCAAAAAATAATGGTAGGGTCAATCTTCCAAAATTTCATTCGGATAGACTTATCCAAAGCTTATGATAGAGTGGATTGGCACTTATCAAAATTTTGAGGCAATTTGGTTTCTCTCATGATTGGATGAATTGGATTACGTGATGTATCTCTTTAGTTTCCTAATTATTTCTTATCAATGGTAGGCCTTCTCAGTTGTTCCCATATTCTAGAGGTATTAGGCAAGGTGACCCATTTTTCCCTCATTTATTCATCATTCTTGTTGAATGCTTGGGTAGGATAATAACCAAAAAGAGAGAAAACAAAACCCTTGAAGGAGTTATTATTGCTCATGAAGCTAGACCTATCTTTCATCTTCAATTTTTTGATGAATCTACTCTTTTAGGTAAAGCTACAGTTAAAGAAGCATCTAATATTAATCAAATCATTGGCTATTTTTCTAATGCTACCAAGAAATTTATCAATGAAGACAAATCTAAAATCATTTTATTTCACTGCTCTGTCAAAAACAAATCCATGGTCTTGGATAAATTAAGATATAATAAGACCTCCCTTTCAATCACTTATTTAGCTATTCCCATCAATATTCAAAGGCCAAAAAAAATATTTGTTGTTGGACAGATTCAAGAATAAAATTGGAAAATGGACCAATAGGTGAATTTCTTCTAAAGGTAGAATCACTAGTTTCCCGATTGGAGACCTTGGATGGAGGAGCTTCATCAATCTAACTGAATAAAGGTGGTTAATTACTATTGGTACCATAATGATAATTAAAAGGTTGGTATATATTGGATCCCTATTGAGGACTGGCCTATTCAAATCCCAAAAAGGTAAAGACAAGATATCCAATGCATCCTTCATATGAGATATCTCTCTTGGTCCCATGAAAAATATTATTTTGGATGGAACAACACTACTAAGGATGAGTATTCATTTGATCAAGGTTATTTGGACTTATACCATAATAATACCAACCAATCATCTGATATATTTTCTCAGTTGTGGGCTCAAAATCTCTGGCCTAAGGTGAGCTTCTTTACTTGGATTTTATTGCATTGCAAGGTGCTTACTAGTGAGCAGCTTATGAAGCATGATTTTCATGGCCCTTTTAGATGTGAAATGTATGGAGAGAATGTGGAAAATCTTAGCCATATTTTTATTGAGTGTACTTTAGCCTCTGATTTGTGGATGAGAATGGTCGATTTACTTGGATTACAGTGGTCCAATTATTTTACTTTTGAATAAATTTGGAGGGATTGACATAAACAAGAGGGTGTTGATCATTTTATTAGGCAGTTAGTTTGGATGGGTTCTACCATTCTTCTTTGGAATATAAATGAACAATTAAATTTTGAATCAATATTGGAAGAATATTCACTATATATCATAAAATACCATTGCCAACTTAGTTGCATAAATCCAAAAACTCCTTAATCACCCCCAAAACTCCCACCAAAGATGGGATCAAGTGATGCAAATATTGAAGATTAACTCTTGTAAGGACAACCAAATTAAATGGAATGTGAGTAATTACAATATGGATAGAACAAATAATTGGCAACCTCCTCCTAAGGATTTTGGAAACTCAATGCTGATGGAGCCTCTAGAGGGAACCTTGGAAAAGCATGTGTGGGAGAAATTGGTAGACTTTCAGATGGCTCCCTATTTTTTACTTTTGCTAGAATTTGGGTATTCTATCCAATAATCTTATTGAGGGGTATGGTATCCTCAGAGGCCTTCAATAGGCTGCTAAGGTTGGATGGTAAAAGGTGTTAGTTGAGTCTGAATCTCAACTCATGATTAATATTTTGAAGACTCCTAAGAATCATAAGGTTGATTGGAGAAAAAAAATAATTATTAAGAAGATTTAGTTAATCTAGATGGGATTTTTAAAATTTGATTACAATCATGTGGTCAAAATTCAAAACAAGAGTGCTAATGCTTTATATAATTGGGCTTTGGATAAATATGATCTTACTTTCTATGACCACCCTCCTAGATAGTGGGCTTCACAAATAAGGGAAGATCTTCTTTCTATCATTTATTTGGATAGCTCTAGTTCCTGAGGTACCTAGTTTCTTCTTGCTTTATTTTTGCTTCTCTTTGGTTTGGTTAGGGTATTTTAGTTCCCTAGCTCAAACTAATATTTATTTTGTTTCCTCTGATGATTCTTGCCTTAAAAGTATTTTTGTGTAGAAATCTCATGGTTGTGTTCAATTTTTTTCTTTTTTCTTTTTTATTTTTTTGTTTATTTTTTTGAGGTGTGTGTGTGTTTTTTATTTGTTTTGCTTTTGTTTTTTTTGTGTTGTTTTTTGTTGTTTTGTGTTTTTGTTATTGTTCTTATGTTTTTGTTATTCTTGTTCTTGTGTTTCTATATGTTTGTATTAATTGATGTTTTTGTGTTTTGGTGTGTGAGTGTTTTCTATGTTTTTGTTTTTATTTGTTGTCTGTTGTTGGTTGTTTTTTTTTATTTTTTAGATTTTTGTTGTTTTTGTTTTTCATGTTTTTGTTGGTTGTGTCTTTGTAGCATTTTGTTTTTTTTGACATTTATGTGTTTTGTTATGTTGTTAATGTGTTTTTTATGTGGTTCATGTTGTGTTTTTTTATCTTATTGTGTGTGTTTGGTTGTGCTTTATCTTTTTGACACACTCAAGGAGCATATTTTTTTTATCTTATTGTGTGTTTGTATTTGTGTTCTTGTTTTTTGTTGTTTCATGTTTACACCTTGAGTATGTCAAAGGTGGTAGTCTAGGTGCGAGCCCTGGGCAATTTTGGTGGAAGATATACGCCTACCTCCTTGGGTATTACCTGAAAGTGGTATCCCTTTTGGGATATTTTCTACACAAAAAATCTTCCAAACAATTCATAATGCTATAACTTTGAAATAATTAATATAACATTTCATAAACTCTTTCAATATTGATGGATATACTTAATATAGACAACCCCAAATTATGTGAGAAAATGGACAATGAACAAGTAAATGGTCTAACGTTTATAAATCCTTTTCACATAAGGCACATCTAAAGGATCAATAATATCCTCTTCTTTGTAGAATCTATTATATAATAATATTACTTTGAGTAGCTAACCAAAGAAATGTTGAGGCCTTAGGAAGAACCTCTAATGATAAAATAATATTCTAAGGAAAAAATTTGGGAGAAGGAAATTTTAACTTTTCTAAATATTCATATCCCAACTTGACCAAGTATCCACCATCCTTTGATAAATTTCAAATAAACTCATCCTTTCATGTAATAATTGGTAAATAAAACTCTGGAAGCATCTTTTGAAGTTCATTTGCAATTTGTTTTGGTAAAATAAATCCATGATTTATTGATTATAATAAAATAGTCTTTGACCTTTGGACCTTTACATGCTAGGCATGCTTAAGCAAATGGTTTCCATTTTGACTTAAAGATAAGAGGATAAGGTTTCAACCAAGCATCAGACCAAGAATTTGCATAACTCTCCTCATTGAATAACTATCTAATATCTTTCTTTATCAATTGTAGACTCTCTGATATGAAGTTCCATGTTAACGATACTTTGGGTAGAGTTATTTTCCTTATTCATTGCATCAAGAGAACCTATATATTTTTGAAGTAATATTTTTACCCAAATATTTTCTTGACCTTTAAATAATATCCATCCAAGATTTACTCCTAATGCCAAATTCATAAGTCTACAATTCCACAAGCCTCCTCCTCCAATATTCTTTCCTTTGTAAACCTTATCCCACTTACAAAGAGGAAACCTAACTTTTTCCTCGCAATATTTTCATAGAAAGTCTCTTTGAATTTATAAATTTCTAATGTTATACCTATTGGCAGTCTTGAAAGTGACATCATATAAATAGGGATGGATTCCAATTTAGTATTTATGAGTTGTAGCCTTCCTTCTATGGTTAAGAATTTACCTTTCCAACATGCCAAGCAAGCTTTTATACCCTAAAATATTCAGAGTAATTTGTTATAAATCTAGGGCAGTATTCATAAAAAAAACCTTGGATTTTGTAGTATTTAACAACTATCCAGTAGCCTTCACATAGCATGATAATATTTATATAAACTCCATGGCCTCACTAACTAAGGGATGGCCCAAAATTAAGTATCATCAATAAATTGGAGATGAGATTTGGAGGGACCATTTTTTGCAACTTGAATACCCTTGAATTTTTCTTCCATTTTTATATTTGAAAAGGGTCTCCCTTATGCTTCTGCCATCACCTCCAATGCTTTTGCCTTAGATATTTTAATTAATTTTAAATTTATGATTTTTATTATAAAATGATAAGTTACAAGAAAGAAATATAATTAAAGAATCCCTATCTCAAAATAAGGATGCATTTGTTGGGGGAAGTAATATTTGTTGATTAAGATCAAAAGTAAGAATGATTTAAGAGTAATCATTGTCCAACTATATAATTATAGACCTTTTGGAACCATTTTTTACATCCATAGGATACAATTGTCACGCTACAAGAAATTGTTTGAAACCAACGAGCTATTATAGGCTCTGGTCAACTTGCCTCTTTATTCTTATAAAAGAAGTATTGCTAAAGAAAAATTAATAGAAGGGGTAAGGAAACCCCAATGGTAAACTTATGATTTTACAAGTATTACACACTCCATATTTTAGTTATACATTATCTATATAAAATTGATCAAGTAGAGATAATTATAATGCCTTATGTAGACCGATGTCTATCTAATTGGGTTGTTATAGCAATTTAACAACATTCAAAATATGAACATAAAGAATGGGAAATAGAAGAATCAGCACCATTAAACTCATTTGAATATCGTAATCAGTCTAAGGGTTAGCCAACGAAAGAAACACTCACAATATGTTTGAATATCGTAACCTATTATGAGGAAACACATAGAATTGAAGACAAGGAAATGATAAAACTAAAACCCATAATTATATTAATTTCAACAATAATGATTACATGCAGAGTTGGAAGAATACCATTAAAATCTATTTTTAAAGATCTAATACAATGAGAAAGCCTTGTTCAAATTATGTAGCAAGACTTCATCAATATTTCTTCTAAAATTTTAGCAAGGAGAATCTCTGGACTTCAAGCTCAACAATACTAGAAATATTCTCAGCTCTCTGAACACAAAATTACCAAAACTTGCACAATAAAGGGAAGAATGAGGGTTGGAAGAGAAAATAGTCGCAATGGGAATACAGCAGCACAACTCAAATGGGCACTCAAGTATACCTCTTATAAAAATTGCTATCTCTAAATTCTTGATGCATATTTTGACCCTAGATGCTTCCTTTTATAACTTCTGGTTCTTGAATCTATTATTTTTGACCTGATCTTGGCCTTACACCTGTCACCATTTGATCTATTATTCAAAACTAGTATATCTGGCTTCCATTATCTCTTTTTATTCACACTATACACCTTTATTTGGATTATTTTATTTTAACTTGTTTAGTCGGTGATATATGTGCCCTTAGGGTCTCCATCTGTTGTTCGTCCATATTCGTTTTCTCTTTTTTCTATTTCTCATTTTTTTTTCTCCCCTTTCTGTTTCTCCCTGGCTATCTGATTGACTTTTTTCTTTGGATGTTTCCCCTTTTTGAACAACTTGCTCTTCATCTCTAGGGGGTGAGATCATTTCTATTTGTAAGTTGCATATTTTAATTACTTTTCTCTTTTTTCCCTATTGCAACCATTTGATATATTTTCCAATAATCCTCTAGGAATCAGTGTTAAAGGTCACAGAAAATCTTAACATATTCATCTCCTCTAGGATCCTATTTTTTTGTATGCTAATATAATTTTACTTTTTTCATAATGGGTGATCAACATATTCATAGTATTTACTAAGAAGGTGGTTTGTCTGGTCATTTTGGTTCATCATCCGACTCACAATTAAAGTCTTCTATTTTATCTTTAAGGAGATCCTCTATCCTAGCAGTTTCTAAGAATTCTTCTAATGATAACCTGATATCTGCAAATTTCTTTGTTATGTCATCCAATAGAGCAAACATATCTGCAACATTATTGAGTCATATTTCTTTGTTTGCTCCAAACATAGTTGCCTTCATGAATTCAATATTACACTTGATTTTAGCACCATAATTTAACAACACTTCTTTGTTCTACATCTCAAAATATTTTGACATTAAGTTGAGGGTAGGGTGAATGATCTCATAGTCTTCTTCCTTCTGACAAATCAAGCTTTCCATTTCTTGAGAAGTAACTTGAATCAACTTAATCTGCTTGAACATCTTAGTGATCCCCTTGATATTATCTTGAACTTTAATTGACATCTCCCTTTTTATTGTATTCAAATAATATGTATAATTGAGGATTTTTACCACCAAGGGGGGTTGTGCTATTGGGGTGTTCTTCTATGCCAACTCTTCCTTCAGTTTATTTATTAAGGCTTGCATATCTACTTTTTCTTTATCACTTATTTCTAGTTGGCTCCTCAATTTTGTATTACTTTGATGAAGTTGGTCCATAGTTTGCTCTTGTACTACTTTAGCTACTCTAACCATATCACCTTATTTTCCATGTACTAAAATTCCTCCTATCTTCTCATCAATTTTAATAAGAACAGACTCATGTAGGGCAGGTATGTGTACTTCTACCATATCCGATTTGGGAGTCTCTATTTCTATTTCATATGTAAAATTGTCTCCCCTACCTCCCATACCTACTACCATCTATAGCTCATGCTCATTGGCAGCACTAAAAACTATTTGTTCTTCTGATCTCTCCAACACAACCTTCATGGAGGGTAGTGATAACCTAGGTTTCTTTGTCTCTATGGTAGATAAAATTATTTGCATTTTAACTCTATGATATCTAAATATACCTCTAAATCCACATGCTCTTCTCATGTTCATTTGTATCACTGATGGAATTTTTATCTCCTTGCCTTTTATCTTCAAAGAGCTAGGAATGGCTCTGGGATTTAACTTCATTACATTGGTTATTGCTAATAGTTGGTCATAAATGGGAACTATAGCTTGCTTGGAATAAGTCAGCTCCTAAGTGGGTGTAGCAATAACTTCCTTTCCTTTTGTTGTACTGGGGCTTTCGAGGATCCCTTGGGAAGCACTGGGCGTTGCCTCTATTATGAGAATAGTATCATCAAAGACTCAGACCTATTGTTCTAAAATATCTGTTGAGATCACAGTGAATTCCATATGATCAATGCCCTGATCTTCTATCAATTCTAATAGGGGGTCTTCTCTTATCACTTGGGCAGCTTTTGGTAAGAGGGGGGTTGTATATTCCACTAAAACTATTCTGATTGAAATCAATTCTGGTGGGTAATCATAAGGTTTCTAAACTTATGATTTGCCTCTATTTTCAATGGGAAACTTATCCCATACAGTTTGTAAATCTTTCCATTTTTCTATAGCATCTAATAATTCTTCTTCGTAAGCATCTCTCGTGTGCTTGACCCAGACATAATCATGATATTTTATTAATCTCTCGTACTTTTTATCTGTATCATAAGGTCTCCAAGTTATTTCTTCAAAACCAATGAGATCCAAATCATACATCCCTTTGATTAAAGTTGGGTATCCTATAAATACATAACTTCCAAAATTTTTAGGGGACGTTGAGCCATTGAACTCTGTTGTGCTTCTTTACCAGTCTCATTTTAGTCTCTTCGAACACCTATCTGCATAACTCTAGGGTAGTAAGAGATAAGGTACAATACATGGGTAACATTTTATGGGGAATATTAGCTCCATAGAGCCGAATGTATGTGAACCCCTTAGAGAAGAAATATTATCCTATGTATTTTTCATTTATGAAGGCTCTTACCCTAGGCCCTAGTATCTTAGGGAGGAAACCAGTTAGAATCCAATGAAATTCAATCATGAAAATGTTACAAAACTAACCCATGTGAGTATGACCTTCATGTATCCTCCAAAAATTGGTCTGGACGTAGGGACTCTCAACGGCCCCAACCCTCTTTCAGCTTTCCTCTCCTAATTGTCCCACTAGTAGGTGTATGAGGATAGAATAGTGAGAAAAATTAGGCATCTCTTGTCTTTGTTCCAAAATAGCCCTTTTTAATTTTGACAACTGTGTATGCATTTGTTCACTCAATTCTTGCTCCCAAGTGTAAATTGGGGTGTTTATTTCTCGGTTACTCTATGCTACTAAATGCAACACTTTTCTATGTACTACATTGAGGTCTTGTACCCCAAAATGATATTAGCCATATCACAAAAATCTTGAACCCATGGTTTGAAAGTAGTTTTTTTGATGGGAAACTCAGTAACTATTTTCTCATGCCCTTCAAAAAAGATTTAAAAATATCTAAGTTTATTAACATTCGAGATTGCATTTTAATTACATATCGCATCAACTAAGTATTGGAAGGCACTATATTGAAGACTTGCTTGATGTGTTTGGTCATGATACTGAACACTGTTCAATTTTTATTATCTTGGAATGTCTTGGTTTTCTTGTCATATGCTATAGCTAACTAGGCTAGTAGTTTGAAGTAGTATACCCTTGGACATACCAACTTTCCCAGGTTACTGGTCCACCTAGTACTCCTGGGAAAACCCTTATGTTGTAGTCTCCTTTCTTTGTGGAATAAGTCTGCTAGCAACCAAGGGGCTCTCTGATCATTCTCCATTGTGTGATAAAAACTTTAAATGCAAGTACTCTCAATTTCATACTGCTACATGGGGGTGAGATTTTTGTCGACCCTGCTCTTCTAGGTGAAATCGTACATTATGCTCCCAAGCACAGCTGGTCTATAGAGTTTGGCATATGGTGATTGGTCTATGACAAATTTTACCATTTCTTTAGTGTCCTTGGGCATGAAAGCACTTCCCCAAGTCACCATCTCACTCTCAGTAATCATTCTATCTTACTAAAATAAAACTTTTGAGTCTCTGCTCACTTTTTGCCCTTTTAAACCAATTGTTTTTGCTCAAGATTACCAGGGTGGTAAGGTATTTGATATCGTGATCTTAAATACTTGATGGTGAAGTAGGTTCATTGTCATCACATAACTTGTCATTAATATATTTTGAATTTTCCAATGGAGCTTTGCCAAAGTGTCACATTCTAAAGTCAGACAGTTATGGTAGGTGGCTTTCCTCGACCTGCACATCCATGAGAACTTTGATCTATGTACTTGCAATCATTCATATATTTCCTATTGGTTACTAAATTGATCCCTCCTTTGACATGGAAATACGAATGTGGTGGTGGTGGCTTTTCATGAGAAAGTGCTATGCCACTTTGGGCCTGGGCGAAGATTTAGCTTCGAAAATAGTTACACCGTTAACAAGGTGGTGATCATTTTGGGGATTTGTTGTCAGATTTGATCATTGAGGGGTGTGCCTACTAGATCCATCAACTCATGATGACCGTTGGATGAGATACATAGCATTTACTTCCATTCGATACTTTTGGATCTGTAAGAATGTTAGTCCCACAATCTAGAAAACATGTGTCAATGGTGGTTATGCACATTGTAGGAGATACCCAAAAGTTATTGGTTAGTCAATTTTATACATTTATATTTTACAAATAATAATCATCGACTTGATATTGAATCAAGGTCTTACCCTTCGTCTAATATTTATTTATTGAAGGTTATTCAAAGTGATTAGAAAAATTACTAACCTCTGGCTAATACTCAACCTTTAATAGTTTGATTACCTCATTAGTAGCTCATCGTTCGATCGAATATGCGATTCTACATGTTCATCCGATCATCTAGATATGTATCAATGTTCACTAAAGAGAGGGGGTCATTATCAATGTGGTTAGACCCTCTCTTAACCTTAATTGATTTTCTACTAGCAAAATAAACCATATCTCTTAACCTCCAGGCAAATTGGTCATGCACGACCGTCGGATCTGGTCGAGGTTCATCGTTGTCATTAGATTCGGTAGAACTATACGCATTTTATTGGAATTTATTTTTCTTTGATGGTCATGAATGAGTGCAATCGTTGGATCAAATCGAGGATAAGCGTAGCCACTCGATTTGGGTCAAATATTACTTAGTCAATGACCATTTTGACATTGTTCATCTTCTTTAATCCAAGCACCACCATCGGATCTGGTTGGATAGAGCGTGACCATCCGATTAAATCATAATTGTACCCTTCTTAATGGGTGATTGCTTTGATAAAGCACCATCATTGGATCTTTACTTGGAATGAGCACGACTATTGGATTGACTTGTGATGTGCACTCATGTCTTTTATGGGACCTTGATTAGATTGCGGTCATTAGATCTTGACAGGTCAAAGCACCACCGTTGATCTCCCTTTGGTTTGTAATTTCCCTAAAACTAAATTCTACCATTGAATCTTGGCCATTTCAAGTGTTGCCATTAGATTTGGGTAGACTTGTGTGTTTCTCTTTATCCTATAGACCCTTTTGCTTGAAGCATGACCATTGGATTTAATCTGTAGTAAGCACTACCATTTGGTTATCTCTTATTTTTGATTGACCAAGGAAGAGTTCTACCATTGGATATGATTGGGATCAAGCATGATCATTGATTTTTTTCTTCTTATAGTGTCTTTGAGGACAGTGCTATGGTTGGATCTGATCGGACCTACCACAGCCATAGATCTTATTTGTTCCTTTGATTTGTCAACTTTAGATGACTTTGTGGAATCACAATAATTTGATCGGGTACATTTTGGAACTATCGTTAGGTCTTTTCTACCTTTATGTCCTCCAATATCTTTACCATGTAATTATTTGGGCTTTTAATTGAGTGCAACCATTAGATCCTGATGGGAATTAGTGCAACCATTGATTTCTTTCAACCTTCAGGATTAGTTACCAGGGAGCATTTATTTTTAATCCTTGAGTTAGAAAAAAATGGGGAGGTTAGCTAATGTGTTAGACCCTCGCTAATTTCACTTAATATTTTTAATTAATTCTTTGATATTTAACCCCTTTAATGGTAACTTTATGAATCTCCAAGAGAGAGTGATCGTCCGATTGAATCATAGTCTAGCGCTGCCCTTGGATCTCTTGAAATAGCCTGATATTTAATTAAAGGGGGTGCATACCCTCAATGATTTAATTAATTTTTCATTCAAAACCTTAGGTTTTATCTCTTTTGACCATGGTGCATTAAAGAATTGACTTTTTAGAGTGAGCGCATCCATTCGATTAAGGAGGATTTGGGCGCTACCTTTAGATCTTCTCAAGGTGTTCGATATTTAATGAAAGGGGGCGCATACCTTTGAACAATTAACATTCCGCTTAAGACCTTAGGTTCTCAGACTTTAGACCATGGTGCTTACCTTACCCCTTAAATGATTTTATTAAAACTTTACTTAGGCTAGAGGTGACTTCGGGTCCAAATGTTTTAATAATTTTTTAGATACCTTGGGACTTAGGGGTTTATTCATTTGACTTAATCCCGCAAGTTATGATTATTTTTAAAATGAGGGCTCACATTAAATTCATGGATCATAAACCTTACTTTAAAAGGATCGGGGTATTTAAATGGTTTGACCTTTTTAGTGGATGTTTATTCAATTTGACCTTTATGGATTCTTTTATGATAAAACAATGGTTGTGAAAGCAATCCAAAAATGGCTAAGGTTTAGTCAAAAATATCAACATTTTAAAATCAGCTTTTTAGATGAGAAATGCAATAGAGGCCAGCAACATTTGCTAATTTTATTGAAGACAAAAATTTAAAATTGGGGGTCTTAGATGTTGAGTCAATTTTGGCTCCAACATAGGCTCTGACTAGGACAATGTGCTAAAATCATGAAGCACTTGAGAATTCCATAATCTCCTAGTTTTACTACGAATATAAATCATCAATCCTGATAAACAAAACACAATGACTTTTAAATTGAAAAAATGTACAAACCACATGATATCAAAGCAATAGAGTATTGAAAACTGTAATTCCTTTTATTCAATTTGGAAACTAGGGTCAGAATTTTAGAAACAGATGAGTTTTTTAGATATATTGTTATGTTTGTTTTAGCAAGGTCATAGGATATGATTATACATAATTTTTCAAAGCTATTTTTTCCATCATGCTTTGGCCCATGTGTGTGTTAGTGCATTCATTTTGATCTCCAAGTCTTCTAGAACTTTGTCATGTTTGAGAAAAACAATTAAGCTTAGTGTATGATTTCACTCTTAAATATGTTCACCATTCTATAGGGCTCCACTGCCAGTTAAGCATCTATAGCCTCGGTGGAGTTGCTTCTAATCCCATCCAGTTTTACTCTACTGCCAGTCAAGCATCTATAGCCCCGGTAGAGGTTTTCCAAGATATCTCAGGTAGTGACTCAACTTGCATTATTTTTATTTTCTTTCTCGTTTGAGAAGTATTTTGATATAAGCAAATTGTGCAATGAGTATGCCTGAGTTGAGGATTAGTTTTTGGATAAAAAGGATGAGTGTAATGATTTTTAGCTCAACCACCTTCTCAAATATAACTTTGTTCTTTGGACCTTGAAATCACTTTAAGTATCATTGGTAATGTGAGGCCTCAATATGGTGTTTCAATCAACTCTGATTTCACTTTGTTTTATCTCATATCATATGATCATTGCATAAACATTCATATTTGAAAAATTGTAAACATCATCAAAGTCTAAAATAAATCTCCTTTCTTCTTTTTTTTTTTTTGTAGGAACCAATAGTAAGGAATACTTACCATACTAAAGATACCATGTGAAACAAAAAAACTCAAAACAATACAGACAAAGGAATTTTTTAAACTGGTAAACAAAACAACAACAAAACACATCACTCTATTTTTGGGGTTTTTGATTTTCTATTTTTTATTATTTTTATTTTTTATTACTTATTTTATCAACAGGGCACTTCTTCTTTCTTGGTCCCACCATAGGGACTGTACATCTTAAGGTGTTGGCCATTAATAGGGATAACCATTGGTTCTCCTTGCAAGGTCTGCAATTTGTAAGTATTCTGACCAACAACATGGGCTATCTGGTATGGACCAATACATTTAGGCTCAAGTTTTCCCTCTTCACCATGCTTATCATTTTTAGGGTCCCAATAGATGACTATATCTCCTTGAGAGAAAGGGGTACCTTTGGCCTTCTTATTAAACAATTTCATAGTTTTATGAGTTTGTTCCATCATTCTATTAAGGGTTTCTCTTCTTTGCTCTTCTAACAAGACAATTTTGGCTAGCCTTCTTTGTAATGGGTTGGGGTCTTCATGATCTTGCAATATGAGGGAAAGTGCTAATTTTTCTATTCTTGAGGGTAACAAGGCCTTCTCTCCATATACCATTTCATAGGGAGTCCTTCCTATGTTTCTTTTGATAGATAGCCTATCAGCCCAAAGAGAAAATTTTAGTTCACTGTCCCATCCTCTTTTGTTCTTACCCAATGATCTTTTTATTCTAGTTATTACATTTTTATTTGATGACTCAGCAAGACCATTCCCTTGGGGGTAATAATTAGCAGAATGTGAAAGTTCTATTCCATACTTAGCATAAAATTCTACCATTTCATATGAAACAAAATACTGCCCATTATCTATTACCAGTTTCTGAGGAACTCCAAACCTAGTTAGAATATTTTCTTCCAAGAATTTGATAATGGTGGTGGTTGTGAAGGTTCTTAGAGGAGTATCCTCTGCCCACTTTGTGAAGTAATTCATTGCAGTTATGATCCACTTGTGTTGACCTGATGATTTAGGCTTGATCTCTCCAATTAGGTCGATGCCCCATTGGGTGAATGGTGCTTCAATAATCACTGGTTTTTTGGGCATAGCTGCCACTTGCTTCTTTCCTACAAAAACCTAGTAGTTATGATAGTTCCTAACATATTTATATACATCCTTAAAAGGGAAGGCCAATAGTATCCTGCTCTCATGATTTTATTAGTTGTGGCTTTTGGAGCAAAATGTCCTCCACAAAAACCATCATGGAATTCATTAATTATTTCTGGAACTTCATTTTCATATAAATAGACTAATAACACTCCATCAAGGTGTTTCCACTAAAGCACACCATCTTGCACATGATATTTTTGAGTTTGAAGCTTTACTGATCTCATCCTATTTGTTGACATATCTTTGGGAAAGGAAAAAGTTTGTAAGTATGCTAGAATTTCATCATACCATTTGCATTCTACATTATTGATTCTCTTGTTATCATGTATTTCATCTATTGTGATGACATTATTAGAGTCTTCTCCTTTATATGCCATGTACTTCGCTAAGCCCTATCCTCTTACAATTTTGACTATTTTGAATTCAACATCATATTGCAAAAGTTTCACCATCCATATTGTTGGTCTTTCTAATGGCTGAGTTTGAGTAAAAATATCCTTTATTGTTATGAAAGGAATACAACAGTAAACTTTATTTGTACCGAATATACTTTTGAAATATTCCAAATATTGGATGACTGCATAAACTTGTTTTTCTAGCAAGGTATATTTAAGATGTGCTCCTTTCAGACATGAACTCATGAAGGTTATTGGTCTTTCATTATTTTCATCATCTTTTTGTGAAAGAACTACAACAATGGAGTGTTCAAATGTATATGAGTAAATTTTAAATTCTTTAGAATAATCTAGGTAGGGGCAGGAGGAGTAGAAATGGCTTCTTTTATCTTATTGAATGCTTCCATGTTTTCTACTGTCCATTTTATTTCTCCAATCTTTTTAACCATGTCATTTATGGGTTTGGTCATCTCTGCAAAATTTGGAACAAATATTCTGACAAAATTTATCTTGCCAAAGAATGACCTAACTCCTTTTAAGTTCCTGGGAGGAGGAATTTTGGAAATAGCTTCTATTATTTCTAGGTCAATGCTTATTCCCTTTTCTGAAACTATGTGACCTAATAATTTTCCTTGTGTAGTCCCGAATATGCACTTCTTGGGATTTAGGTAAATTCCAAATTCTTTGCATCGAGAAAAGACTGCAACTAAATGTTCTAAGTGATCTTCTAGATTTTTAGAAAATATTGTGATATCATCCAAGTATACAACCACTATTTTGAACATTAATCCTTTGAAGGCAAAGTCCATTGCTCTCTGAAAGGTAGCACCTGCATTCATCAGGCCAAAAGTTATTCTTAAATATTCAAATGTGCCCCAAGGTGAAGTGAATGTTGTTTTATGTCTGTCTTTTGAATTAATCTGAATTTGATTGTATCCAAAAATCCATCCAACAGAGACAATCTAGATGAACCAACTACTGCTTGTAATAGTTGTTCCATATTGGGCAATGGGTAATTGTCCTTTAATGAACTTTTATTTAAATTTCTGAAATCTACGCAGAGTCTAATATCACCATTCTTCTTTCTGATTGGTACTAAATTGGATATCCAAGAAGAAAACCTTACCTTTTTTATTATTTTGGAATCCAATAATTTTTGTACCTCCTTTTGCATTATTGGGTGCAAATTAGGGTTATACTTCCTCTATTTCTTGTAGAAATGGCTTGGAATCTTCCTTCAGGGGTATTATGTGTGTCATTACATCTGTTTTGAAGGTTTTAAGGTCTTCATAAGTCCAAGCAAAATGTTCTTTATTCTTCCTTAATAAAATGATGTATCCAGCTTTTTCTTTTGTTGGAAATGCCATATATACCTTCACTATTTTGGGCTCTCTCATTGTACCAACGTTAATGTCTTCATATATTACTTCTCTATGTAAAGGCTTATAATCTTTGTAAAAATCATCAAATAAACTCTCTAGAGAAACCAGTCCTTTAGGTATTCTATTTTTTTTTAGTTGGATGACTTCTACTGGCTCACCTATTTGATCTTTTAGTTTATCTTCATATTTTTCATCACAGATTATATCTGCATATTGATTTTGTAGAGCCATGAAATCTTTAATGTCCACATCATCTTGAAAGACATGTAGGTAAACTATGTTATCTGGCACAGAGGGTTTATAAACTGAAATAGTTTGGAACCTATCCATATATTCTGTAGTTATTTCTGGATGGTCTAGGCCTAAGGCATTTACAGCTAAAAGATCTGCAACATGATTTTGTTCTCTTGGAATAAATGAGATATTAAAAGCTAAAAAAAAATCAATTTCTTCTAGTACTGCATTTTTATACTGTTTAAGCCTAGGATGCTTGGTCTGATATTTACCTTTGATTTGTTGTATAATTAGTTTTGCATCCCTTGTTATATTCAAGTAATTAATGCCCAATTATTTTGCTTTCCTCAATCCTAGCAATAAAGCTTTGTATTTAGCTACATTATTTGTGCAAGGGAATTCTAGTCTATAAGGGATACCAAGGTAGTTTCCTTTTATGTTAGCCAGGTTAATTCTTGCACCTACTCCAGATTGGGACTTAGCTCCATCAAAATACATGGTTCACATTTCTTGAGTTAACACTCTATCTGATTCAGCATCAACCATTTTCATCACCTCTAGATCCATGTTCTTTGCTTCTAGTACTTCCATCAGGAATGGGTTGTGCCATATGGAATAAACTCCCATCCCTTTTTATTCCATAGAGTTCACTAAGTTTATCGTGGTTTCATCCATTTGAATAAACTCTACGGAGTGTTTTTTAAATGGTTCCCTTCGTAATATTATGTTTTCCTTATCTAACATTGGGATAGTAGCATAGGACCAATCCAATTGGATTGAACCTCCTAGTTGTTCTGCCCAATGTCTGCTTAATAATAGTGAGAAGAACGGATCAACATCAACTATTGAAACGTCCATTACTATTCCTTTCTTGGGATATTGATCTAAGAAAACTAATAACCCAATTATCACTCCCACACAAGGGATTTTTCTACTATCCATTATAGAAATAGGGGCAAAATATCTTGTACAGATTAACCCCATTTGGTCAGCTATTAATTTGGGCATGATATTATGTGAAGCTCCACCATCTAGCATATAATTATGAATCACATACCTTTCTCCTTCATCTGAATTATACCTTAATGATACATAGAAGGGTCTAACATAGGATGGTGATTTTGTATCATGTTGATTTTGTCTAGCAACATGGCAAGTTGGATCTTCTTTCTATTCAACTAGTCCAAATGCTCTGCAGACTTGTTCTATGTATTGTTGAACTTTCATAAGCTCTCTAAATGTGATGTTAACTTATTGTTTATTGAGTTCAACCCAACATAAAATTCTATCTTTTTTATATCCAGTGGTATGTTTATTTCTTATTTGGTTGTTTCCTCTTCTAATTCTACTATATCAAGAATAATATTTTTGAAGGTTCTATCAGTTTTCTCTTTACTAATATTTTTATTTGTAAAATTTGGTTTTCTTGTTTCACTTGTAGAAGCTTTTTTTGTTTTTTTGAGGATAGTTTTGTTTCTTAAGCTCAGGATATTGGTAGCTTCTAATTCTTCCACTTCATTAGCAGTGGGGATTAATTTCCCTTGCTTCATTTTGTCATATCTTGACTCATGTGGTTTTTGTAAGATTTTAGTACCTTCAACTACAAAAATTTGAGGGTGATGATTTGAAGAATACTTGTCCATATTTTCTTCAAAAAACCTTTCTCTGGACTCATCTTCTAGAGACCAGCAGGTGTTAATTCTTATATCCTCCTCTGAATCATCATGTAAATCTACATTGTGTTGATCACTTAGGTGAATTCCACATGCATTAGGGTTATGAGGTGAAACACAAGTAGAGAAAAAATAGGGAAAACCTTTTGCTACATTGGAATATGGAATATGGTTAGGAACACTATTCTAATCTCTATTAGATTCTCTATTTTTCTAGTTATTGTTTCCATTATTCCTACTCCTATTTCCTTCTTCAGGGCCATTGTTGTTTCCCCAATTTCTATTGATTTTTTCTTAAATGGAGGGCGATTATCAACATGTGGTCGTTATGTTTGTGATGTCTCACCATTATTACCATTATTTATTTCAATTCTTGCTAACCTATTGTTCATGGTATTGAACATCTCAACCATTTGATTAGTCAATTTTTCCATGGGATCTATTTCAGTTCTTCTTTGTATATCAAATTCTACCCTCTTGGGATTTCTCTCAGGTAGACTAATTTTCAGAGAATAAGGCTTCATCTTACCACTGTCAAACATATTTCTTTCGATATCCATTACTTTTTCCATACAACTATCAATGATAGTGGTTTGTTCTTGCCTTAACTCATAGTTAAACTCTTCTTGAAAAGCATTTTTATAGAAAAATATGGACTGAATATCACTGGGCCTAAGGTTGGTAGGGATTTTGTTTTTGGTTTTTGAGAACCTTCTATTAAAGTCACTAACAACCTCATTTTCCTTTTTCTTCATAGTGGCTAATTCAGTTAATAGAGATTGTTCATTTTCCCTTTCTCTGTATTTCTTTAGAAAAATAACTTCCATTTTAGTGAAATCTGGGATATCATTATCAAGGAGAGAATTGAACCACTCTCTAGCATATTTTTCTAAAGTTTGCAAAAATAGTCTTAGGACTACGTCTTCATGCTCAACCTCTAGGCTATCCATTGCATACAGAAAACTTTTGATGTGATCTTCTCCGGTTACTGCATTATTTCCTACAAACTTGGGAAGGTATTTGTGGGCTTTATTAGGTAAGGCATTCAAATTAGTAGGTAAAGCAAAAGGTTTGTATCTATTAGTTCTCCATAAATGAACATTGTTTTGATTTTTCTGATTTTCCTGAGCCATTGTTACTATAGGTGTAATGGGATTTGAATTTATAGCAGCAACACTTTTAGGGTTATGGGTTTGGGTAGCCTGAATATAATATAATGGATTATCTACCATAGTATTACTATTAATCAAGAAATGAGAATAATCACATGTATCTTCTATAGTAAAATTCAAATTTTCATCTATAGTAATATCAGCAACAATAGTATCTTGATCTTTATTTTTTCTTACGTACCTCCTAATTGTGGGACAAGATTTACTTTCATGCACAATATTCTTAAGAAGTGGAATTCTCTAATTATAGGTAAGTACCTCAAGGTTCTCAAATTCTGGGAATAGCTCCTTACCACTTCTCTTGGTGTGCACCAGCACGTTCTTCTCTTTCTTCCTTGATTTTTGATTTTTGGGTTCATCCACACAGATTCACCAGCATAGGTAGTGCAAAAAAAACATAATGTATAATCAAGATTGCTTGGTTTTTAACTCTTAGCCTCATAGGGGATGGTTCTTGGAGGAAATTCAAAAAAATCAAGAAATGTAAAAACACTTCAAAATATAATTGAAAACTATGAGCAAAATAAAATAAAGAACATAAAAATTTATAAGAATCAAGACATAGGTTTTTTATTCCTATTGGTTAATCATTGTTAAAATATGGCTAAGAATTTACAAACTCTTTATTGGCACCAAAAAATTGTTGGTGTCAGTTTGATGGGTCAGTTTAAATATGTCATGAAATATAGGTTTAAATTTGTAAAGAATCTATCCCCAGCAATGGCACCAAAAAATTGTTGGCATCAATTTTACGGGCTAGTTTAAAATATGTCATGAAATCCAGGTCTAAACTCGTAAATAATTTACTCCTAGTAGTGGTGCCAAAAAACTGTTGGAACCATTTCTTGCATCCATAGGATACGATTGTCATTCTACAAGAAATCATTTGAAACCAACGAGCTATTATAGGCTCTGGTCAACCTACCTCTTTATTCTAATAAAAGAAATATTTCTAAAGAAAACTTAATAGAATGGGTAAGGAAACCCCAGTGGTAAACTTATGATTTTACAAGTATTACACACTCCAGATTTTAGTTATACATTATCTGTATAAAATTGATCAAGCAGAGATAACTTAATTATTATGCCTTATGTAGACCGGTGCCTATCCAATTGGGCTGTTATAGCAATTTAACAACATTCAAAATATGAAAAAAAAGAATGGGGAAGAGAAGAATCGGTGCCATTAAACTCATTCAAATATTGTAATCAATCTAAGGGTTAACCGATGAAAGAAACACTCATAATATGTTCAAATATCATAACCTATTATGAAGAAACACACATAACTGAAGACAAGGAAATGATAAAACTAAAACCTAGAATTGTATTAATTTCAACAATAATGATTACATGTAAAGTTGAAAAATGCCATTAAACTCTATTTTCAAAGATTTAATACAATGAGAAATCCTTGTTCAAATGATGTAACAAGACTTCGTCAATATTCCTTCTAAAATGTTAGCAAGGAGAATCTCTGGACTTTAGGCTTAGAAAGACTAGAAATATTCTCAACTCTCCGAACGCAACATTACCAAAACCTGCACAACAAATGGAAGAATGAGGGATGATAGAGAAAATAGACACAATGGGAATACAACAACACAACTCAAATGGACACTCAAGTATACCTCTTATAAAAATTGTTATCTCTAAATGCTTGATGTAGATTTTGATCCTAGACACTTCCTTTTATAGCTTCTGGTTCTCGAATCTATTATTTTTAACATGACATTGGCCATACACTTATCACCATCTGATTTGTTCTTAAAAATTGGTACAACTGAATTCCATTATGTCTTTTTTATTCATAATATACACATTTCTTTGGATCCTTTTATTTTAACTTGTTTAGTCAGTGATATCAGTGCCTTAAGGGTCTCCCTATGTTGTTCCTCCTTCTTCAGTTTCTCCTTTTTTTGTTTCTCCTTTTTCTATTTCTCCCCTTTCTGTTTCTCCCCGGTTATCTGATTGACTTTCTACTTTGGATGTTTCCCCTTTCTGAACAACTTGTTATTCATCTCTAGGGGGTGAGCTCATTTCTAGTTGTAAGCTACATATTTTAATTTATTTTCCCTTTTTATCCAACTGCAACCATCTGATATGTTTTCCAATCATGCTCTAGGCATCAATATTAAAGGTCACAGAAAATATTAACATATTCATCTCCTATAGGATCTTGTTTTTCTGTATGCTAATATAAATTTTACTTTTTCATACTGGGTGATCAACATATCCACAATATTTACTAAGAATGTGGTTTATCTAATCATTTCGGGTTCATCATCCAGCTCACAATCAAATTCTTCTATTTTATCTTTAAATATATCCTCTATATTGGCATTTTTTAATAATTTCTCCAATGATAACCCGATATTTGCCAATTTCTTTGTTATGTCATCCAAAAGAGCAAACATTTCTATAACATTATTGAGCCATATTTCTTAGTTTGATCCAAACATAGCTGCCTTCATGAATTTAATATTACCCTTTATTTCAGCACCATCATTTAACATCACTTCTTTGTTTAGCATCTCCTCGAAATATTTTGACATTAACTCGAGGGCAGGGCAAATGATCTCAAAGTCTTCTTCCCTCTGACAAATCAAGCTTTCCATTTCTTGAGCAATAACTCAAATCACCTTAATCTTCCTGAACATCTTAGTGATCACCTTGATATTATCTTGAACTTTAATTGACATCTCCCTTTTTATTGTAATCAAATAGTATGTATAATTAAGGATTTTTACCACCAAGGGGGTTGTGCTATTGGGTTGTTCTTCTACACCAACTCTTCCTTCAGTTTATTTATTAAGGTTTGCATCTCTAATTTTTCTTTGTCACTTATTTCTATTTGGCTCCTCAATTATGTATTACTTCGATGAAGCTGGTCCATATTTTGTTCTTGTATTGCTTTAGCTACTTTGACCATATCACCTTCTTTTCCATGTACTAAAATTCCTCCTGTCTTCTCATCAATTTTGAGAACAACAGGCTCTTGTAGGGTAGGTATGTGTACTTTTGATATATCTAATTTTAGATTCTCTATTTCTATTTTAGATGTAGAATTATCTCCCCTGCCTCCCATCCCTGCTACCATCTACAACTCATGCTCATTGGCAACACTAAAAATTGTTTGTTCTTCTGATATCTCCAAAACAACCTTCATGGAGGGTAGTGATAACTTGGGTTTCTTTTTCTTGAAAGAAGATAAAATTGTTTGTATTTTAACTCTGTGATCTCTAAAGATACCTCCAAATCCACCTGCTCTTCTCATATTCATCTATATCACTGATGGAATTTTTATCTCATTGCCTTTTATCTTCAAAGAGATATGAATGGCTCTAGGAGATAACTTCCTTACACTTATTACTGCTAATAGCTGGTCAAAAATGGGAATTATACCTTGCTTGGAAGAAGTCAACTCCTGAGCGGGTGCAGAAATAACATCATTTTCTTTTGTTGTACTGGGGATTTTAGGGACCCCTTGGGAAGCATTGGGTGGTGCCTCTATTCTGAGAAGAGTATCATCAGCGAATATGAACTATTGTTATACAATATCTACTGATCTCACTGTGACTTTCATCTGATCAATGCCCTGATATTATATCAATTCTAATAGGGGGTCTTCTCTAATCGCTTGGGCAGCTTCTAGTAAGATGGGGGCTATAGATTCCAATGAAACTCTTCTAACTAAAATCAATTCTAGGGGTAATCATAGGGTTTATGAACTTGGTAATTGCCTCTCTTTTCAAAGGGGAACTTATCCCATATAGTCTACAAATATTTCCCTTTTTCTATAGCATCTAATAATTCTTCTTCGTAAGCATATCTCCTGTGCTCGACCCAGGAATAATCATGATTTTTCATTAACCTCTCATACTTTTTATTTGGATCGTAAGATCTCCAAGTTATTTCTTTGAAATCCATGAGATCCAAATCATACATCCCTTTGAGTAAATTTGGATATCCTATAAATAAATAACTTCCAAATTTATAGGGTACACTGAGCCATGGAACTCTATCATGCTTCTTTACCAGTCTCATTTTAGCCTCTTTGACCACCTGTTTGTATAGCTCTAGGATAGCAAGAGATAAGGGACAATACATGGGTAACATTTTAGGGGGAATCTTGGCTCCATAGAGCCAAATTTATGTGAAACCCTCATAGAAGAAATAATCTCCTACATATTTTTCCTTTATGAAGGCTCTTACCCTAAGCTCGAGTCTCTCAAGGAGGAAACATGTTAGAATCCAGTGAATTTCAATCATGAAAATGTAAAAAAGCTAACCCATGTGAGTACGACCTTCATGTATCCTCCAAAAAATGGTATGGTGAAGAACACAAGCTTATATTGAGAGGGGGGTGAACAATATAAGATCACTTTTTACTTTTTTCTTCAAATCAACTTTCAATTCAATATTATGCAGTGTATAGAAAGCAGTATTAATAGCACTAATCAAAGCAATGCACAAAACACCATCCACAATAGAGACACAGCAATTTACGTGGTTCACCCAATGTGGGCTACTCCACGGATAAAATCTCTCACTAAATTTTATCAACTCAAAATCTGGGAATACCTTTCCCGATTACAATGTTTATGGGTACCAACCCAAAGGAGATACCTTCCCCTAGCTCTGCTCTAACTGGTGATCCTCTAGAAGACCTCTGCCTCCGCTGCCCTTAGAAAATGGAACTCTATCCACAGAAGACACCTGTCTTCCCTGCTCTGGCTGGAGACCTCTGTCCTCAACTCTATCACCTCAAAAGTTGGTCCTCAAAATTGCACTAAACACAGTCCTTCAGTCTAGCACAAATGTCCTCGATCTCTTTCTCTAATCTACACCAAACACAGTCCTTCGTTCTGGCACAAATGTCTTTGTCCTATTTTTTTGGTTTGTACAAAAACATAGTCCTTCACTCTTTTTATGCAATCACAGCTGCACTTGATCAATATTTGACCTTTGCACCTCTGCACAATTACAACCGCATAGTCTTCGCACACTCTGCTCCCTTGCGATATCTCTCACTTGGTAGATTTGATAGAATGCACTCTGCTCTCAACGATCGAACTTCTTCTCTTTGCACAGTCTGCGAACGTCGCTCTTCGAATGCACACATCGATCGATATCTTTTTCTCTCCAAGCAGCCCTACTTTTATACTAATACTTTCAAGATCAAAACCTTGATCTTAGTTGGCTGCTACCCTTAACTTCATCTGCTGCAAAACCCTAAACTATGTCGGCTCAAATTTAACTTTGTCGACTTCAACCGCCTCTATGGTTTTGTAGCTTTTCTCGTGAAACTACAACATGTCACGATATCGCGACACCTTTGCAGTCGTACACTTTCTTTTGGCTTTGGTCACGATATCGCGACACTTTTTGCTTTTGCTAACATCATCTTCTCTTCTGTCGTGAAATCGTGACCCTTCTGTCTTCATTGCCTTCTTCTCTTCTTTTGTCGTGAAATCATGACACTTTTGCCTCTACTGACGTCATCTTCAATTATGTCGTGAAATCGTGACCCTTCTGTCTTCATGGCCTTCCTCTCTACTTTTGTCATGAAATCGTGACACTTTCGCTACCTTGAGCTTCTTTTTGCTTTACACCCGCGAAACTGGAACATGTCACGAAATCGCGACACTTTTGTCTTCATAGCCTTCCTCTCTGCTTTTTTCATGAAATCACAACACTTCACCTATGGAAGACATGCTTTCAGATTCTATCATGAAATCGTGACACTTCTGCTGTTGTCTGCTATATTTTCTCCCTGTCGTGAAATCATGACACTTTCTGCATCCGTACGCTATCTTTTTTGCCTATCGCGAAATCACGACGCTCTCAGCTTCTGAAAGCTTTCTTTGCAACCTGTTGCAAAATCATGATGCTTCTCATTTCAGACTCTTCCCTTTGCTGCATGTCACAAAATCATGACAGTTCTCACTTCAAGATTTTCAGCATGTCACAAAATTGTGACAGTCCTCACTTCAAGCTTTTCAGTATGTCACAAAATTGTGACAGTCCTCACTTCGTCTTTTGCAGCATGTCACGAAATCGTGACTGTTCTCACTTCGAACTCTACAGCATGTCACGAAATCATGACACTTTTTGAGATACTTTATCTCTCTTCAAACTTGTCGTGAAATCGTGACAGTTCACACTACGGACTCTCCCTTCTGCATCATGTCATGAAATCATGACACTTTTTTGTCTGTACAACCTTCCTTGCATTATGTCACGAAATCGTGACACTTTCCCTTCTTTGCCTTCCTGCACTTTTCGAGTCACAAAAATGTGACATGTCATGAAATCATGACACTGTCCACCTTGCTTTCTTTCTCTGCCAACATGTCACAAAATCGTGACAGTTTTGCCTGCTTCTTCTCTCTCTTCCAACATGTCGTGAAATCACGACAGTTTTGCCAACACTTTCTCCTCTAAAATGTCATGAAATCACAATAGTTTTTCCAGCACTTTCTCTCTCCTCTAACATGTCACGAAATCGTGACAATTTTTCCAGCCTGTTGCATACTTTTTCTAACTTGTCTTTTTTCTTTGATCTTTTGCAAATGGGCTACTAGGATCTTCTTGGAAACCCACTGTCCATGCTCTGAATAATCTGACATTAAATCAAATTCCTTCAAGAGCTTCTTGACATCAATGACAACTTCTACACTTGAGCAAAGGCAATGTACCTGAGGTACCCAAAATTGCCAACATATGGATGTAGGGAATCTCAATGGCTCCAGCCCTCTTTTGGCTTTCCTCTCCTAATTGTCTTGCTAGCAGGTATATGAGGATATAATAGTGAGAAAAATTAGGTATCTCCTATATTTGTTCCAAAATAGCCCTTTTTAATTCTAATAACTATGTATGCATTTGTTCATTCAATTCTTCCTCCTAGGAATAAATTGGGGTGTTTATTTCTTGGTTACTCTATGCTACTAAATGCAACACTTTTCTACCTACTACACTGAGGTCTTGTACCCCTAAATTGATATTAGCCATATCACAAAAATCTTGAACCCATGGTTTAAAAGAAATTTTTTTGATGGGAAACTCAGTAACTATTTTCTCATTCTCTTCAAACAAATATTTAAAAATATCTAAATTTGTTAACATTCGAGACTGCCTTTCAATTACCTATCGAATCAGCTGAGTATTGGAAGGTGCTAGATTGAATACTTGCTTAATGTGTTTTGCCATGATACTAAAAATAGGTCGGTCTCTATTATCTTGGAATGTCCTATTTTTCATGTCATATGCTATAGCTAACCAGACTAGTAGGTCGAAGGAGTAATATACCCTTGGACATACCAAATTTCCCAGGGTACTGGTCCACCTAGTATTCCTAGAAAAACCCTTATGTTGTAGTCTTCTTACTTTGTGGAACAATTCTACTAGCAACCAAGGCGCTCTCTAATCATTCTCCATTGTGCAAGAAAAACTTTGGATGCAAGTATTCTAAATTTTATACTACTGCATGGGAGTGAGCTTTTTGTCGACCCCTCTCTTCTAGGTGAAATCGTACATCATGCTCCCAAGAACAGCTGGTCCATGGAGTTCAGCATATGGTGATTGGTCTGTGATAATTTTTTATCGCTTCTTTAGTGTCCTTGGGAATGAAATAACTTCCCCATGTTGCCATATCACTCTAGATAACTGTTCTAGCCTACTAAAACAAAAATTTCAAGTCTCTGCTCACTTTTTGCCCTTTCAAACCAATGTTTTTTTTCTCAAGATTACCAGGGTGGTAAGGTATTTGATATTGCAATCTTAAATACTTGATGGTGAATTAGGTTCATTATCATCGCATAACTTTTCATTAATACAATGTTACTATCTACCTTTTTGAATTTTCCAATGGAGCTTTTCCAAAGTGTCACATTCTAAAGTTTGATAGTTATGGTAGGTGGCTTTCGTCGGTCTACACGTCCACAAGAACTTTGATCTATGTACTTGCAATAGTTCACAATTTTCTTTGGGTTACTAAATTGATCCCTCCTCTAACATGGAAATACAAACATGGTCATGGTGGCTTTTTGTGAGAAAGTGCTATGCCACTTTAGGCTTGGGTGGAAATTTAGCTTTGAAAATAGTTACATTGTTAACAAGGTGGTGATCATTTTAGGGATCTATTGTTAGATTCGATCATTGAGGGGTGTGCTTATCAGATCCATCAACTCATGATGATCGTTGGATGAGATATGCAACATTTAATTCCATTCGATACTTTTGGATATGTAAGAACGTTAGTCCTACAATTTTATACATTTATATTTTATAAATAATAATCATCGACTTGATATTAAATCAGGGTCTTACCCTTCATCTAATATTTATTTATTGAAGGTTATTCAAAGTGATTAGAAAATTTACTAACCTCTGGCCAATACTCATCCTTTAATAGTTTTATTACCTCATTAGTATCTCACCGTTCGATCAAATATATGATTTTGCATGTTCATCCGATCATCTAGATATGTACCAGAGTTCACTGAAGATAGGGGGTCATTATCATAATTGTACCCTTCTTAATGGGTGATTACTCTAATAAAGCACGATCGTTGGATCTTTACTCAGAATGAGTATGACCATTGGATTGACTTGTGATGTGCACTCATGTCTTTTATGGGACCTTGATTAGATCATGGTCATTAGATCTTGGTAGGTCGAAGCACCGCCATTGATCTCCATTTGGTTTGTAATTGCCTTAAAACAAAATTTTTCCATTGAATCTTGGCCAGATCAAGTGCTGCCATCAGATTTAGGTAGAATTATGTGTTCCTCTTTATCCTATAGACCCTTTTTCTTGAAGAGCAACCGCTGGATTTAATCTATAGTAAGTGCTATCATTTGATTATCTCTTGATTTTTATTGACTAGGGAAGAGCGCTATCATTGGATCTGATTAGGATCAGGAATGACCATTAATTTGTTTTGCTTATAGTATCTTTGAGGACAGTGCTACCATTGGATTTTTTTTTTTAAAAGCAAAAAACCCCTTGCGGAGCCGCCTTGGTCTAAGATACCACGAACATGGGGTTCTACACCATCAAAGTCACCCGGGGTCGCACCCGACCCTACCCGCACCAACATTATCAATTGGATTTTGGGTACCCAATTCAAATTTTTGGTAGGGTGGAGATTCAAACCTGGGACCTCCCTTAGAGGATTGCCCTCTCCTCTCCAACTCACCTACAACACCTGGGTTACCATTGGATCTTATCGAAGCTACCACAGTCGTAGATCTTATTCGTTCCTTTGACTTGTCAACTTTAGATGACTTAACGGAATCATAATCATTGGATTGAATACATTTGGGTGCTATCATTAGATATGTTCTACCTTTATGTCCTCTGATATCTTTACCATTTAATTATTTGGGATTTGAATCAAGCGCAACCGTTAGACCCTAATGGGAATTAGTGCAGCTGTTGATTTCTTCCAACCTGCAAGCTTAGTTACCAAGGAGCATTTATTTTTAATCCTTGAGTTAGAAAAAAAGGGGAGGTTAGCTAATGTGTTAGACCCTTGCTAATTTCACTTAACAATTTTAATTAATTCTTTGATCTTTAACCCCTTTAATGGTAACTTTATGAATATCCAAGAGAGCACGTGATTGAATCATAGTCTAGTGCTGCCCTTGGATCTCTTGAAATAGCCTGGTATTTAATTAAATGGGGTGCATACCCTCAATGATTTAATTAATTTTTCATTTGAAACCTTAGGTTTTATCTCTTTTGACCATGGTGCATTAAATAATTTACTTTTTAGAGTGAACACATATGTCCGATTAAGGCAGATCTGGGCTCTACCTTTAGATCTTTCCAAGGTGTTCGATATTTAATGAAATGGGGGTGCATACCTTTGAACCATTAACATTCCACTTAATACCTTAGGTTCTCATGATTTAGACCATGGTGCTTACCTTACCCCTTAAATGATTTTATTAAAACTTTATTTAGGCTAGAGGTGACTTTGGGTCCAAATATTTTAATAATTATTTAGA
The DNA here is from genome assembly GCA_028583015.1 of Wollemia nobilis. Taxonomy (NCBI): domain Eukaryota; kingdom Viridiplantae; phylum Streptophyta; class Pinopsida; order Araucariales; family Araucariaceae; genus Wollemia; species Wollemia nobilis. The sequence continues at coordinate 3,375,505 of JAQPPZ010016858.1, read as the reverse complement.
TACCTTGGGACTTAGGGGTTTATTCATTTGACTTAGGTCCGCAAGTTATGATTATTTTTAAAAATGAGGGCTTTCATTAAATTCATGAATTATAAACCTTACTTTAAAAGGATCGGGGTATTTAAATGGTTTGACCTTTTTAGTGGATGTTTATTCAATTTGACCTTTATGGGTTATTTTATGATAAAACAATGGTTGTGAAGCAATCCAAAAAAGGCTAAGGTTTAGTCAAAAATATCAACATTTTAAAATCAACTCTTCAGATGAGAAATGCAATAGAGGCTAGCAACATTTGCTAATTTTATTGAAGACAAAAATTTAAAATTGGGGGTTTCAGATGTTGAGTCAATTTTAGCTCCAACAAGGCCAAAATAAAATATTATAATAAGATGATAGAGTATGATATTATGATTCTTAAAAGAAATAGGTTCATATTCAAGTTTGAAATATACTTGAAAATAGTTTTGAAGTTTGTAAAATGAATTTAATGGAAGTCTAGATGATTGAGTTTAGAGGGAAACGAAATTTTGATTTCAGGCCATGGAATGAAGATTTTTCTATGGAAATGAAAATACTAGAAATGATTCTAGTGTAGGTTAGATATTTTGGACTACCATATCAACTAATCAAGAAATAAGTTTTCAAGAATATTGAAAATACATTAGGGGATTTCATATAGGAAGGGACAACTAAATGTTGAAAGTGTAATTTAATCCATGACCAAGGATGACATTGTAAGATGTAATATTGAATAAGCCTAAAGACATTCATTGTACTATGTATTGACTTTATTATAATATTTTACTATGTAATACCTATAGGAAAACCTTGTTATGGTTAAACCCACTTTATAAATTATAATTAACCTTAAGCCCTCTCATTATGTCAGCTTAGGTTAAACTAATTTATGTATTTGGGTTTTGATATTGGTATAAATAACCCCCAACACTCCTTTTATCATCATAGTGTTGTGATTCTTATCTATGGATAATGTAGTGATTATTTATGGTGACTATAGATTCCCCCGATTTTTTTTTATTATTTTATCACTTTTCACTTTTTTTATTCGAATTGAGTGTATGGATTGCTTCTATTTGTTTCTAGAAGGTATTGTAAATTCTAGTATGGTATTATCATGCAGAAATTTTATTTGGATCCTCCAACCCCTTTTTTTAATTCTATGGCATTTTACTTATTAAATCTTCATAAGCACATTTGGTAAAAGAGTCAAAGGGAAGATCCAAATTTTTCCATTCTCTAGTTATTCTAAAAAAAAATTGGAGAATTTACACATCCTCCAAGTTATGGTTTCCTTATGGAAATATTAGAAGGAAATTTGTGGATGAGATAAGGAAGTCCTCCTATGGATGAACTTGTCATGTAAATTATCCTTTTAACCAATAACTAGCCAATGCATGGTAATCACATGTACAATTATGACAGTGTCATACCCATTGTATGACCACATGCATCATTCAAGTGTATAGTAAGATCCTCTTAATATATGACCTTAATAATTGTATGATAACTTTGTTTTACAATGTCATACAATTGTATAACAATATCCTCCTTGTATGACCATGATTTAATCATACAATAGCTCTCATAGTCTTTGTACAATTACCCCCTCAATGCTCTTGAATGGTCTATATCATTGTACAACATTTTACTATGATGGCTTAAATACTCCTTCAACTTCCTATGATGATGACATCTCATGCATTACGCTCCCTTGAAACGACATTTCTTCTAGATAGTGAAGGTCTAATATGTGACAACAAATACTTCTATAACATGGTATGGAAAAATATAGTGGGGTCTCAAGACTACAATTCCTCATACTAATGTCTCCTTAGAAAATTCCTTTCTCTTAGATGATTCTTACAAACTTGAATGATGCCTAGAAATCTTACCTACAAACCTATAATTCCATGTATAATACACATTACCAATACTACAGAGTATTCATCATAGACATAACAATTGTTATGGAAAAAAATTATATTTGTTTATTATTGCTAATATACCCACATGCTACACAAGAAAGGAGATTCATGTCAAAACTCATAAAAAATAAAATTTTACAAGGATGCCCCACAATATCCATCCCTATTCCAAAATAAAGTTCACACCCTACTATAATTATTTCTCTCCTTAGTCTTCCCTCTTCTATGTATCTCTATTTGCCTAACAGTTTTCATTTTTTTGCTTGTATATATCTTCTCCATATCATTCTCTCTTCTCAACATGTTTTTTGATCTCCTTCTATGACTCTTCCTCTTATTTTCCCTATACCATTTTCTTCTTCACTTTTTTAGAATTATTCATTTCTTATTCCTATTCACTTCTACTTCTTTCCCTTTTCTCTTTCTCTCCTCCCTTCCACTTTGCCTTCCATTATTTCCTCTTCATCTCCCTGGTTGTTTTTCTTCCCTCTTATCTTCTTTCCATTCCATTTATTCATTTCAACCTCTTTATATTATTATACACATGGAGGGGGAAGTTATAAAAAGGTCAAAATTTACATTACCTATAACCATTTGGATGCTCCTATATCATACTCACTAGGTAAGAGGAAATATTCCATGAGTTTTAGGTCATGAAAATGAATTTTTCTTCCCATCCATTACCATTGTGTGTTAGGAACCTACAATTAAAATTAATACTATCAAAGAAATACTAAAAATAAACGTATATGTTTACAACACACTTGGAAATAAAATACACAATAAGAAAGTAAATTGCAGAAAAGGAACAATATCATAATAGCACTGAATCACAAGCCTCTTCGATGAGGAAACCTCCTTCAATACTTCATTTAATTATGTAAAAATATACATACAATACTACCTTTCATATTTTTAATAAATTCCTATAGCACCTAATTCCCAAGGTTGACTTACATTCAAAATTCCACATGGGCTAGAATCTCCTACCTACAATCAATTACATTTTTGAAAAAATGGTTACATAGAAATGCACCATTTGGAACATGTGCTTCTTAATCCAAAACTATAATAAAACATTACAAAAATATTAACATGGGTACTACCCACGTTTCACAAGAACTATTACATCAAGTGTTAGGATGGGGTTCTAACATGCCCTTCCCCTTCAAAAATATTTATCCTCAAAGCTAGAGGCGAGGAAAACACTGCTAGATTTGGTGAAGATATTCCCATGTGTTATATTTTGGTTGTAAGCCGCACCACTAGACCAAGATATTTGTGATAACCCATCGATGAAGGATACACGATCTTCGATCAAGAATGGATTTAGGTTCAAGAATGATGGATCCTTCCTCATCCAACTTGAGAAGTGTAGACTGCACCTGCACCTTATTTCCAATAACCTACTTGAGATATGACACATGGAAAAATTGATGAATTTTGGAACTAGCTATAAGGGCTAGTTTGTATGTCATTACCCCAAGCCTCTATAATACTTGATAAGGATCATAGTATTTGGTGGTAAGTTTCCGACAACCACGTAACTGGAGAGATGATTTTTTGTATGGTTGTAAGTGAATAAAGACCATATCATTAATAGCAAATATTTTTTTAGCATGATGTTGATCTTCTTGTTGTTTTATACAGTTCTAAGCCATGTCCAAATTTAGCTTGAGTTGGCAAAGAATGGAGTCATGCTGAGAGGGGACTCCATAGCCTAAACCTTGGAGCTACCTGGAATGTAATAATTTGGACCTAGTGGAAACTAACCATAGACTACTTCAAATGGATTCATCTTAGTGGCAGAGTAATAATTGGTGTTGTACCAACATTCAACCAAAGGAAGCCACTTAGCCCAATGAGTAGGATGTTCAGAAGTGAAACATCGAAGGTAGATTTTCAAGCATTTATTTACAATTTTGATTTGGCCATCAATTTGAGGATGGTAGGCTAAACTCATATTGTTGTGTCCCCTACAAATTGAAACATTCATACCAAAAGTGATTGGTGAAGGTAGTATCACGATCAAAGACAATGGATTTAGGTATTTCATGGAGGTGAAAGATGGAATCAAGGAATATTGGGTGATAATGGATGTGATATAAGGGTGGGATAGGGAACATAAGTGAACATACTTCAAAATATGATCCAATATTACTATAATTATTAATTTACCTCAAAATTATGGTATCTCTTCGATAAAGTCCATAGATATATCTATACAAATCTTCTCAAGAATGGAAAAATGTTGAAGTGTTCCTAGAGAACTCATAGTTTCACCTTTCATGCATTGATAGCGATCACATTTGACCACAAATATTTTGATGTCCTTTTTAATTCCCTTCCAAAAAAAGGTATGCTTGGTTTGGGTATATGTTTTGAGAAAATCTAAATGACCAATTGTGGGGGAAGCATGCATTTCTTGAAGGAGGAGGTCCTTGATTTGAGACTCATATGGAATAACCAAATGGTCATGAAACCATAAATCCTAACCATCCCAAACATAGTCAAGGTGGGATTGAGGATCCTCTTAGATATTATAGAGGAGAGTCTATAATGATGAATCCTTGGCCAGATCTTCATGAAGTTGATGAATCCATTGTGGAAGAGGAGTAGAGATAGCATGTAACATGACCTAATCTTCATGAAGATGAGACAAGGCATCGACCACCACATTCTCTTTACCTTTCTTATAAGAGATATCATAGTCATACCTCAACAATTTCGAGACCCATTTTTGTTTTTCTGAAGTAGCCACCCGTTGTTCTAAAAACTATTTTAGACTCTAATGATTAGTTTTTATGGAAAAATATCGACAAATGAGATATGGACACCAATATGTGACCGTATTTAAAATTGTAAGCATTTTCTTATCATAAGTGGACTTGCCCAAATATCAAGAATAAAGTACCTTACTAGTGAAAGCCAATGGTTGATCCTCTTGCATTAAAACCACCCCAATGCTCATACTTGATGCATCACTCTCAATGAAAAAGGGTTTAGAAAAAATTGGCATTGCTAAAATAGAGGTGGTGGTCATAACATACTTCAAATCAACAAAAGCCTTCTCAATCGAATCAATCCATACAAAAGCATTTTTCCTCAATGTGGCTATTAGGGAAGCTACAATATTACCATAATTTTCCACAATTATTTTGTAATATCCTGTAATATCCAAGAATCCATGAAGTCCCTTCAAGCTAGTAGATTTGGGTCATTCTTACACTGCTTGAATTTTCTTAGGGCCTACCTAAACTCCTTCCTTAGTGACTATATGCCCCAAATATTCAACCTCCTAGTGACCAAAGGAACATTTAGATTGCTTTGCATAAATTTTAATGGTTAGATAAAAGTTTGAGAGTTTCATCTAAGTGGTGAAGATGATCCTCCCATGTGTTACTATAGATTAGTATATCATCAAAGAAGACTAGAAAGAATTTGTGAAGATGAGAGCAAAAATAGAATTCATAAAACTTTGAAAGGTAGAAGGTGCATCATTCAATCCAAAAGGCATAACCAAAAATTCATAATGGCCTTTGTGAGTTTGAAATGCTATTTTAGGAATATCTTCATTTTTAAAGTGGATTTGGTGATAGCCTAGCCATAAGTCCAACTTGGAAAGATATTGAGCCCCATGCAACTCGTCCAATAGTTCATCAATGATAGGAATAGGGAATTTATCCTTAATAGTAATTTTGTTAAGATATCAATCTTCCACACAACTGCTAAGTGTCATACTTAGTTCTAGCTAGCAATACTAGTGAAGAAAATGGACTAACACTAGAATAGATAATACCAGAATCTTGAAGATCTTGCATAGTTTTCTCAATTTCAATTTTCTAAGCATAAGCATACATGTATGGGTGAACATTTGGAGGTTGGCTACCAACAAAAAGTTGTATTGCATGATCATGTGAGTACTGATGAGAGAGTCCCTTGGGTTCCTCAAATACATGAGCATACCTATTTAATATCCCCTATAATTATTGTGGATGACTAGACTCCCCTTGATTAGAAGTGGTGATAAAAATGTTGAGCTACCACACAATGGGAATATTTATATAACAATTCTTCCATATTAAGAGAAGAAATAAATTGAGCTACTCTTGCCTTTGTGCCATGAAAGGTATATTATTGCCCATACTAACTAAATTTCTTTCATAATTCTAAAAAATACCATAGAACTGGTCCTAAAATTCTTAATCATTCCACTCCCAAAACCATATCACACCCTCCTAAAGGTAGGGTAAACATTTTGAACTTGAAATTATAGTCTCCAATTTTAAGTTTAACATTATGACATTTTCCTTTGTATGGTAGGGTGTCACCATTAGTAATCATAACTTCAAAGGAATTACATGTGGTAATGTAACAGTTCCCTTGTTTGGCAATACATGGATCAACAAAATTATGTGTGCTATGAGAGTCAATCAAAATGATGACCCTTTATCCCTTGAAATGACCAATGACCTTCATGGTTTGGGGTATGGATACTCTTGCTAAAACATGCATCAAAAATTTAGGTTGGGTTTTCTCCTCCTCAATCGATTGGTCTATAATATTTATTTCTTGAGGATCCTCCTCATCATCAGAATATTATGTAGGGGTAACTTCATCCATGTCGAGCAAGTACAATTTTTGTTGCACACACTGTGCCCTTTAGAATATTTTTCATCATAATTGTAACATAACCCTTGTGCATTTCTGTTATCCATATCCTCATGACTCAATATTTATATAGCTGAAGATTTATTAGTCAGACTTGGCATTGGCTTGGTAAAAAAATGTCTTACAGAGCGGAAATTTAGAAGTTCAATCAAGAGCCTTGAATTTATCTTTTGTCAATTTGGCCAATTGTATGGCCTGTGGTAGTAATTGAGGTCACAAAAATTTAACCTCATCCCTAATGTCATCCTTCAGTCCACTTACAAAATAACTTTGAAAAGAACCAACACTTAGTCCCATGGTTCGATTGATAAGTTTTTCAAATTGAGTTTGGTATTTTTGAATGGATGAAGTTTGCTTGAGTTTGAAAAGGTCTATTGTAAAATACTCAAAATTACTAGGAACAAAGCGAGTGAGTAGGCATTGCCCAAATTCATACCATAGAAGTTTTGTTTCAACCTTCTTAATCCACAAAAACCAATGGAGTGCATTTGATTCAAAATTAAAAGAAGCAATGATCAACCATAGGAAATGATCCACATTATGAAGGGTGAAATAAAGTTCTACCTTACAAATCCATCCCTAAAGATATTTTCCATAAAACTTGGGAAAGTCTAATTTTGGTAATCTTATTTCATTGTGGGTGGGTATAGCTCATTGGCATTGGCTTGTACTAATATATTCTTGGTCATGTTGATCTGCAGAACTAGCAGAGACTCTACTATCCAATTGGATAGGTCAGTCATAGTTTCTTGGAAAGAATGGATTTGTGACTGTATTATCTATAGGTTTTTGTTAATTATCTCCCATATTTTTTTGTCCATATTATCTACTTTGTATTGAATTTCCCTATCTAATGCTTGTTGGTGAGTACTGTAAGGTAAGGTTTGGATCCTTTTTGTGGGACTTAATAAAAATAGATAGGTGGCTTTTAGGAGCTACTATTTTTAGTAAGGATTCAAAAATGGTTTGGGAATTACGATGAAACACTTATTTTAGGATAGGGACCACTTCTATGGTTGCTCAATCTGAGCACTCAGTGAGGAGATATACTCGTTTCTTTAACTTTTTGTTTTCTCTTAGTTTGGTGCAAGTTGATGTCAGGGCAATTTCTTCAACTTGGACTTAAAAATTTATAGGTGGGTCCTTAAGGGTCTTTGGTGCAAAATAATAAGTTTCTTCTAGTCCCATAATTTTTGTTTAAATTGATTTATCATTGGGAAGTTATGGCCTTAAAAAGAAAATTAAAAAATTGCCAATTTTGGGAAATCGATGCAAAATTTGACCAGGAGTTGCCAAGGACAATTTTTTTTAAAATAGAATGTAGAGTTGTCTACTAAGTTTTGGATTCAATATGAGATTTGAGTGAAAATATATCCCTATTTGAGTAAAATTTAGGTATTGTGTTATGACCCTGCAACTTGAAATATGAATTGAATGCATAAAATAATTGTTGTTTGAATAGAATTGTAGTTTGTATTGAAAGGCAAAAACCCACAATATAATAAATTAATATTCTTGGATGATCTTTGGAGCATCCTCCTTGTCCTATTTACATCTATCTAAAATGTGTGAATGGTGAAGGGATGTGTCCCTTTATAATACAATATAATATATAATATGATTAAGAGTTATGTTAGGAGGGTCCTAACATGCCACCCTCCTTTGAAAAAGCTTTGTCCTCAAAGCTGGAATTGCAAAAATTGTTGTTGAATGTGGTGGATCATCTCCCACGTAGCATCCTTTGGAGGTAGACATTTCCATTGAATCAATACCTCGATGATGGTGTGGTTACGAAGGGGACGCATACATCGGTCTAGGATAGCTTCTGGTTCAACCATGAGAGCTCCATTATCTAAAAATTTTGGAAGTTGAGTTTGCATAACGATGTTAGTGCCTATTACGACTTTAAGACAAGAAACATGAAATACCATATGGATTTTGGAAGATTCTTGTAATTCAATTTTATATGCAACAGGTCCAATACGTTGTAGAATTTTATAAGGGCCATAAATTTTTGGTGTTAATTTTTATGACCCTTTTATTTTCAATGAAGTTTGACAATATGGTTGGATGCAGAGAAATACCATATCCCCTTCTTCAAAAAACCTTTCAGTCCAATTTTGGTCCGCTTGTTGCTTCATGCGGTGTTGAGTGATATGTAGATTGTCCTTCAGATTGTGAATGATATTATCTCGAGTGACCAGCTCCATCTCTATAGCTAGTACTTTTGTACTTCCTATAATATAAGAGGTTATAGATGGGGGTGATCGGCCATATAATGCTTCAAAAGGGGTCATTTTTATGGTTGTGTGATATGTGGTGTTATACCACCATTCAGTTAGTGGAAGGAATTTAACCCAATGAAGGGGTTTGGTCGAAATAAAGCATCGAAGATAGGTTTCTAAGCACTTGTTGACAATTTTAGTTTGACCATCTGTTTGTGGGTGGTAAGAGGAGCTCATTCAAAGTTGCGTACCTTGGAGTTTAAATAATTCCTTCCAAAAATCACTAGTGAAAGTGGGATCACGATCACTAACGATAGTAGAAGGCATGCCATGTAATTTAAAAATATTGTCAAGGAATATTTGAGCAATAGTACTAGTGGTATAGGGGTGAGCTACTAGAAAAAAATGGGTGTATTTAGATAAACGATCTACCACCACTAGGATCATAATTTTTCCTATGGATTTTGGAAGACCTTCAATGAAATCCATTGAAATATCCTCCCATGTCCAGGTTGGTGTGGGTGGAGTTTGAAGAAGGACTGGTGTTGCCACTATTTCTCCTTTATTTCTTTGGCATGTTTCACATTCATTGAAAAACTTCCTTATATCATTTTTCATCCCTTTCCAATAAAATGATTTAGTCACTCTTTTGTACATTTTTAGGAATCCATAGTGGCCTATAGTAGGTGTAGCATGTAGCTCATGTAGAAGCTTTGGACGATAAATTGATGTAGGTGAGAGGACCAGACGTTCTTTGTAACGGAGCATGTTACCTTGCCAAGAGTAGTGGGGTTTACTCATGGGATTTTGTTGTAGTTGTTGAATTATGGTGTGTATAGTATGGTCCACATACCATTCATCCTTGAATTTTTTTTTCCATGTAGGGATGGGGCAGGAAAAAGCATGTAATTGTGAAGTTTCTTCGAACTTTCTGGAAAGTGCATCCGCAACCATGTTATATTTCCCTTTTCTGTAGATGATTTCATAATCATAGCCTAATAGTTTTGTTACCCAATTTTGTTGTTCTGGAGTGGTTATTCATTGTTCAAGAAATGGTGGTCGGTGCAGATAATGAAATGTTTTCCAATAAGGTATGGTCTCCAATGTTGGATAGCATGGACCATATCTAACATTTCTTTTTCACAAGTGGAACATGCTAAATTATTTTTGTAAAATGCTTTAGTAGTAAAGGCTAACGGCTTCTCATTTTTCATGAGAACCGCTCCCATTCCCAACCTGAAAGCATCATTTTCAATAATTAATGGTTGGGAAAAATCTGGCATAGCTAGGATGGGGGTGGTACACATGGCATTTTTCAAAGTCATGAAAGCTTCATTCACTTTTGGAGACCATATGAAGGCATTATTTTTAAGTAGGGTTGTTAAGGGTGTTGCTATTTTCCCATAATATTTAACAAATTTGCGATAATAGCCCATTAATCCTAAGAACCCATGCAACCCTTTTAGAGTTTTTGGAATTTTCCAATTTTCCACATCTTCAATTTTTTGGGGGTCTACTTTAACTCCTTCCTTGGAGAAAATATGTCCAAGATATTCAATTTCCTACTTTCCAAAGGAACACTTTGATATCTTTGCGTATAATTGATTTTATTCCAATATTTTGAGTGCTTGCGCTATATGTGTTAAGTGCTCTTCACATGTCTTGTTGTAAATCAAAATATCTTCAAAGAAAACTAAAATAAATTTTTGAAGGAAGGGAGAAAATACCTTATTCATAAGACTTTGAAATGTGGATGGAGCATTGGTGAGGCCAAAAGGCATCACCAATAATTCATAATATCCCTCGTGGGTGTGAAAAGCAGTTTTGGGTATATTGCTTTCCTTAAATCGAATTTGGTGGTAACCTGATCATAAATCGAGTTTAGAAAAATATGCGGCTCCATTTAGTTCATCGAGTAGTTCATCAATGATTGGAATATGAAATTTGTCTTTAATCATTATTTTGTTGAGAGCACAAAATTCCATGCATAGGCGCCATGATCCATCCTTTTTTCTTACTAGTATGACGAGTGAAGAGTAGAGACTTCTACTAGGTCGAATGACCCCTACCCTTAGTAGGTCTTGTACTAATTTTTCTATTTCCATATTTTGTAAGTATGGATATCGATAAGTTATAATATTTGGAGGTTGGTGTCCTAAAAGTAATTGAATAGCATGATCACGGCTTCGTTGTGGAGGTAATCACGTTGGTTATTTGAATATTTTATCATGTTTCTCTAGGAGTTCTATTAATTCAGGTGCATCTGGTTGCTCTTCGATGGTGTTTTGCAAGGAAAATAGTTGGTCAACCATGCCTTTTCCTCCTTTTCGAAGGATCTTTTCTATTCTATGGGAACTTACGATTTGTGTGGGACCTATTTTTAAACCTTGAATTGTGTATGTTTGGTTGTTTTGTATAAATTGCATCCATAACTCTTCAAAGTCCCATTGAATTTTGTCGAGCGTTCATACCCATTGTACTCCCAAAATAATATCACATCCTCCTAATGGTAGTACATACATATCTGCTTTCATGTTATATTCCCCCCATCGTGAGTTTGATATTCCTACATTTGCCTTTACATGCAATTTTTCCTCCATTGCCAATCATGAGTTCGAAGTTATTACCGGGATATATAAAGCAATTAGCTTGTTTTTCCAAACTGGGGTCTATAAAATTATGAGTGCTACCAAATTCTAAGAGCACAATAGGGTTTTGTTTCTTAAAATACCCTTTTACCTTCATTGTTTGTGGAATCGAGTATCCTGCTAATGCGTTAAAGGATATTTCTATTTTATCTTCTTGGTTTTCTTCTACAACCTCAGTTATTACTTCCACTTCTATGTCATCCTCCTCTTTGGAAGTGCAATCAACTATGTCCAAAATATATAATTTTGGTGAGATGCATTTGTGGTTGGGGGTAAACTTTTCATCGCAGTGGAAACATAGGCCCTTTTCTCGTCTTTCTTTTAGCTCTTCTTGACTAATTAGTTTAATTGGCATGACCTTATTTAGTTTTTGGCTAGTGTAGGTATTTGGTGTTTTTCCTTAAAAAACTCTTCCTATTCACCTTTGGTTATTGTTCTTCTCTTCTATCATTTGTGCTAATGCCATTGCATGCATCATATCGATAGGATTTTGTATTTGTACCTCCATTATAATGTCTTCTTTTAGTCCACTAATAAAACAACTTTGGAAGAATGATGCATCTATCCCTATTTTAAGGTTCGCTAATTTCTTAAATTGTGCTTGGTATTCCCTTACAGTGGAGGTTTACCGCAATTTTGTGAGGGCTCATGTGAAGTCTTCAAATTTAGTGGGGTCAATTGGTCCGCCCTATATATCCAATTTGTGGGGTCACCTCCATCAAATTTTAGAAAATTTAGTTTTGTGGTATGGGGAAGGATTGATGTATGTGGTCCCCCTATTAATGTTTGTTGTGGTGGCATAGTGTTTAGTTGTCCATTTTGCATGAGCAGCAAATTTTGTTATACTAAGTCCATGGAATGGGTTGTAGCATCCAATTTAGTGGATATATTTGTATTCGATTTGATGATGTTTATGGTTAGGTCTGCTATTTTGGTAGTGATTTTATCTTCTAAATTTTCCTTCCAAAATGCCATTCCTTGCATCATGTCTCTCATTTCCTTGGAAAAATGTGAGAGTTCTTTCATAATTTCTTTTGAAACCTCCTTCGCAATCTCCTTCGTTGTGTCTTGATATCGTCTTCCCTCGGCCATTTAGGGTGTGGTTGGTTTATAAGTGATTTGAATATGTAGAAATTAGTTTTGTCAAAAAAAATTATCTGTCTCCACCACATTTAATTTTACATACTTGCTGCTTTTTGTTCACAGCAAATGATATTTTCCTTGCATGTACTCGTTTTTGGGGTTTTCTAACTTTGATAATGCATGATGCTATCCCAAAAATTATGTATGCTACCTTTGTTGGCGACTGTGGCCTACTGTGTAATAGTTCCATCAGTAATGGTTATAATGTGTGCTGAAAAGAAAACGTTGTCGAGTAATGGCCTGTCAGTAACTAGAGTGGGGTGGGGAAAAATTTTTAGGTCTTTTTAGCTCTGATCCAGTTTTTATGAACCTGCAACTTGAAATATGAATTGAATGCAAAAAATAATCGTTGTTTGAATAGAATCACAGTTTGTATTGAAAGGCAGAAACCCATAATATAATAAATTAATATTATTTGATGATCTTTGGAGCATCCTCCTTGTCCTATTTACATATATTTAAAATGTGTGAATGGTGAAGGGGTGTGTCCCTTTATAATACAATATAATATATAATATGATTAAGAGTTACGTTAGGAGGGTCCTAACATATTGTGTCAACTATCTGCTTTGTATGTTCTGAAAATTGACCACTTCTATCATTGTCCTATCTCTATCCCTATCACATAACTGTAACTACTAACATTCTTTAGACACTAACCCTAGCATTATCTTTATTATGCAGTTACTAACTCTTTTGATTATGTTTCTATCACTAATAACCCTATAATTTCTAACTATTTTTATGACTATTACCGACTATTACTGCCACTGACTCAAATGTTACTAAAATAATTTCTAACTGTCATAGATACTTTTATACTCTATCTTGACTATGTGGTGCATGCAATTTTTTTTGTAATAGGGAATTCTTCCTCCATATGCTCAATTTTATGGAAAAAAAAATTAGGTTTAGCAAAATAAAGAGGCTTCATGTTTTTTTACAAGTTGATTTTTTTTATAGAGCCAAGGTACGCTAGGCAAAGGAGTATGTAATACCCATAGGCCTTATGTTATACCACAATGATGAACAATAGTACTCGGATCAATATTTTAGACCACTACCCAAGTAGTTTTCCACAGATACCCTTGGGCACACTATCTGCCTCTCTAACAATACGAGAGTATAGTCTTTTGGGATGTTGTGTCCCATTCACTATGGATAATACAAGGTCAAAAAATCTTCCTAGGGATAAAATATTGTTTAATCATATATGGTCTCCAGATATACCCAAAGATAAGTGGGAGCTCAAATCCATACATGAGTGTTGTCTAATGACTAGGTATTGGAGTCTAATTTCCCTCACTTCAATAGGCGTTGTATATGCTATCTAGCTTAGCCAATAATGATAGCTCCATTATATTTTAAAACCCTTGACACAAGGTTTCTAACCTACTCAAATAATGCAAAAATAAACTATATAATTTTTGGTTTTTTTTTGGATATATAATTTTTTTAAATAAGGAAAAACTAGCAAACAAAAAATTGAACACATAAATCATATGCCTAACAGTTGAATTAGCAAAAATCATCATAGTCACAACATAACACGATCTTGGAAAGCACTCTGATACCACTTGTCAATAACCTACTATTAGAATTAACACTCTCACACAAATACTAAAAATAAACACATATGCTCATAACACACTTGGAAATATAATGCACAATACAAAAGTAAATTGTAGAAAAGGAATAATCTCATAATAAAACTAAATCATAAGCCTCTTCAAGGGGATAACCTCCTTCAATACTTCATTCAATTATGTAAAAATATACATACAATAATGTCCCTCATAGATCTAAGGAATTCCTCTAGCACATAATTCCCAAGGTTGGTTTACATGAAAAATGCCACCTAGGATAGAATATCCTACCTACAATCAGTTACATTCTTGAAAAAATGGTTACATAGAAAGGCAATAATTTGGCATAGGTTTTTCTTAATCCAAAACTATAATAAAGCATTACAAAATATTAACATTGTGTACTACCCACATTCCACAAGGACTATTACATCAAGTTTTATGATGGGGTCCTAACAATATGGCTTGGTTGTCTTCAAGGTCTACTTCATTTCTTGTGCTAGTCTTCCTATGAGAATCAAACCCCCTCTTATAGAATGAACTTAGCATTCATTTCACTTTATCCCATTCTATCCCATCTATCCAACCTTAGTCAACCTATAATTTGTTTTCCACTTCTTCTTGGTGTTGAAACCTTCCTTTGGAGTGATTATGTCTCCCACTACTCTCACAAGGATGTAGGTTCCAACACCTTGTTGCAACATATCCAAATCTTCCACATTGATTGTAACTACCCATACTAGGACCTATGTTCCTTGTACTAACTTCTCTTCTCATAAATTAAGTCTCACTACTTTTGCCTTGACCTATATATCCAATACCTTCATTCGTTCGCCTTATTTATGACATTATGGTTAGTTTTATACCTTTCCCATATCATCCCAATCCTTTATCACCATTTTATTCCATTATGTTCATTAACTTAGATTCAATACCTTTGGTGTGCCTTTCAAATAACCCAAATTATTTATCACCACTTTGATCTCTTTCATCATTATTTAAATACCATACACTATCACAATGTTCTTCACCACACTCCAAAGTTCCATTACTACTATCAACACAAGAAACATGATCTTTATAATGGACAATACAACACTCAACCACATCATGGCCTTTATCTTCCTCTCCTATATCTTTCTTCTTCTTTTTATCTTTCTCTTTATCCTTATTTATAATATGAATCATTGCACCATCATTATCATTGTCACTACTACTGGTGACCTACGCTATCTGCTTATTTCCCATGCTCATTCTCTTGATTTTTTCTACCTTTTTCTCCTCATTCTCCATTTTTTTCATCCTATAAGTTGGATTATTATGTAAGCTTGATCTAATATTAAAATCTATTTGATGACCAACACACATCATGGTTAGTAACCAAAATTTTGAAAGAATTCTTCGATATTATTTCAACAAATCCATCACTCCATGTGGGAATTCATCCACATTTTCCACTATACCTTTTGTGGTTTTAGTGATAAAATAAAAGCATGCTTCTTTCTTCATTCCCTTCAAGGATTATTTTTCTATACCCATGCACATTGTAGGACCATTGTTCAACTTTTTTCCCTTGTCCTTTAATGGAATTAATGTATACCTCTTACCATCCTTCTCAATAATGTACGTGTTCATCCTACCATAATGCATTACCTTTATATCAACTTGCCATGGTTACCCAATAAGATATAGTAATCATCCATAGGAATAACATCACATAGTATATCATCCTTGTAAGAGCTAATTTTCCAGCCTATCATACATTTTTTAATTATCAAAATTTGATGTCCCCTTTGCAACCATGAGACTATATATAATTGGATATTCATTATTCTTCAATCCAATATTATATACCATCTCTATAGACACTAGATTATCTATACTTTCGTTATCCATAATGATATTACAACACTTGCCCCCTTATTTGAAAAGCATCTTGAATAGGTTCCTCCTTTACTCAGGTTCATGCACCTCCTTTTTTGTTTTTTGTAGACACTAAAATCATGTCAATATGATTAGACTACCAATACATGTTCTAATAAACACCATATGGCCCCCTTGGGCAACCCTCAGAGGTTACATAGTGGTCCTAACCACTTTTGGTAGGTTTTACCCCACTTTTTGGAAGTTTTGATCCATGTAGGCATGGTCGTTCCACCTTGGGATGACCACAGTTCATGGCTATCCCACCCAAGGATGGCCACCAGTGGTCATCCCTAGGTGGGACAGCAACCAACAGTTATCCCTAGGTGGGACGACCACCAACAACCATCCCTGGGTAGGATGGCCATGGCCTTGGACCCTCAAAAATTCAAAGGAGGGACAAATGGAACCCAAAAACTACCATTTATCCCACCCATTCAATCATGCCAGTATGATGGTGCATAACTCTCTTGCCAAGTTGCAAATTGAAGGTCTAAAATGGAGATTCGTCCCCCTCCAATGCATCCAAAATTTGTAAAAATGGAGGCCCATTTGACCATATGCCTTCTTTGGCTATAAAGTGGATTCATTCCATCCAATTTGAGGGAGTAGTCTTTGCAATATTTCACTCTGAAGTGCTGCCAAGATTTAACCCCCATCTACTGTGTGTTTTCCCTTGAGATCTCCATTGAGCAAAGTAGGTTTTCAAGTGATTCCAAAATGTGCAATTTGTTTACAAAATTGACTCATTCGAGTGAATCAGGTTCCCAAATTTTACAAAAACACCCCTAGGAATAATTTAGACCAAATCCCAGAGGAATTAGTGGTAAAAACCACCAAATTTGGTGGTCATCCCACCCCAAGTTGGTCCCCAAATTATGACAGTCCTAAATGGCTCACCTTGGAATGACCACAAATTGGAGTCCAATTTCTCAACTATTTTTGCATAAATGTATTCTAGACTAGATTATATGCTCTCTGTTAAAAATTTGGTGCAATTTGGAGTTGTTTTGCTTCTGTTATCATGTTTTTTTGTGTTTTGCATGCCTGAATGGCTCACCTTGGGATGGCCTCAAATATGAGCACAATTTCCTTACTATTTTTAATTAGATAATTTACAGAGTACATTATATGCATGAATATAATTTTTTGTAGAATTTGGAGTAATTTTGAATAATCTATTGCACTTTTCCTCTTTCAAGCTAATTAATGCATGCACCTTCATGGTTTCATCTTAATCCGCACATGCTATTAATCAATTTTAGTTTCCTGTGTATAGATCTATGTATAATAGTGCATGAGGAAGGAGCAGCAAGTTAGAACAACAATATAGCACATTGTGATAGCATCAGGAAGCCCGCTCTTCAATTGTGAGTGCGAGGAAGACACTACAAGTGTACCTTGGATTTCTAAAAGGATTTGATCCTTTAAGTATTTTAATGAATGTACTAATTGAGATCCCTCAAAAAGAACATTTTGTAACTGTATATTTAACATTTATATTAATATAAGGAGACCCACCCATTTCTTTCATATACTTATCATTTTATGCTTGCTTGAAGTGTCTCTTTTGTAGTTATTAGATCAAGTAGAATAATAGATGCATATCATTTACCCTTTCTAGATGCATCATTTTTCCATTCTAAAGTGGTGATAATGGTGGGACCCCTATCCCATTTCATTTTTGCAAGTTTTTCCTTTGAATGTTATAGGTTTTGGTCATTTTGGCCTAAAATGACCCTTGATTTCCTAATTGGAACATCCAGGTATGGCCATAGCAGTCATCCCAAGAAGGGATGACCCCCAAATTTGTAGCCATCCCATCCCAGGATAGCCACAAAATAGATGGTCTGCAATAGAAATTTCCAAAAATAGCAACTTCTTAGGCTTTCAAGGTAAGTACCCAGAACTTTACTTTGCACTTTTATTATTTAGAAAAGCTTAAATTTGGTATTTATTGCTCCCTTTGTTTTCTTGAAAGGTAGATCACACTTTTATTTAATCACAATAATAACAAAGAGAAGAAATATAGAAAAAGAACTAAGTAGAAATGCATTTATATGGTTTACTTGCTTGCAACCTACCTAACGATTAGGTTGCCATATAGGATATACATTTTTTAGGTTCCATTATTCATGCAATACTTCTAAAAGTGAAATGTTCTTTTCTTGCATTTAGTGAAGATTCATTGAGTGCTCTCTTGTTTTACTTTCTTTAAGCATAAAAGGAACCACACACACCATGTCACATTTTGAACACTAGTGAGTTGGATTTCATCACCAACCACTAGTAGAGACCAACGATAGAGACCAACGACGGTGGGTTTCATCTTCACCTATTGTCTCAAATTCTATGAACCCTATTTTGGCCAAGGTCGACTCCAAGATTCATCATACCCTATGGGATATAGCATGTATTTATCTTCAGAAAAGTATATCACTGACTACAGGTGAACTGGGTGAGGATTGGTAGGACATATGCTCCCTGATTGGGTATGGTATTCATCTCCATACTTTTGTGGGTTTACATGACCAAACTTTCACTGTCGTTTTATTGAGCTATGAGTATATAGGTAAAATCCCTTTAAAAAAATAATATCATCCAACAAAATAAAAACATGTGACACAAGGTCTTCTTGCAAACAAAAAATTAAAACACACAAAATAGTTTTAGGGAACACACATAAATATTTAAAAGAGATAAACACTGGTCTTATTGCATGTTTCCATTCTTGTGTGCTGCATTATTAAAAATTTTAAAGGAGATAATCACCTAGGATTTGTAAGAATGCGAACCAGAAATGTATTATTGAGCAATGTTTAAATACAAGTTACAATGCCGGGAATAGCACACCGGCGTAAACTGAACTGTTACAGGAGTTGTAACAGTGAGCTAAATAATGAAATAGAGACAAAATATGTTAAGTACGCTAACATCCCCCTTTATTACATTATTTTGGTAATGTAATAACTAATATCTATACTAACATCCCCTTACATCATTTTGCAATACAAAGAGAGCTGCGAAACAATTCAAATTTGACATGTCCAAGTGCCTTAGTGAAAATGTCTGCAACTTGAGAATCGGTGGGAATGTGCTGAAGCTGAATTCGGTGCTTTGGAACTTCATCTCGAATGAAATGACATTGTGTTTCAATGTGCTTTGTTCTTTCATGATGGACTGGATTCTTGATGAGGTTCAAAACACCCTGATTGTCGCAAAACAAGTGTATTGGAGATTTTGATGGATGGCCCATACTTGTCAGAATGCGACGTAACCATATCACTTCGCACATAGCTTCACGTGCGACACGATATTCTGCCTCTGTTGATGAAATAGCAACCACCTGTTGCTTCTTGCTGTGCCAAGAGACAGGATCGGATCCCAGATGAAAAATGTATCCAGAAGTTGACTTGTGATCATCAAATGATCCGGCATAGTCGGAGTCCATGTATCCTTGCAAGAAGAATTTGTTGTTCCTCTTGTATTCTAGGCCATATTCCATAGTACCACGGACATAGTGAAGAACACGTTTTGCTGCTTTCCAATGAGTGGTCGTAGGCTCCTGCATGAACCTCGAAAGATAGTTGACAACAAATACGAGATCTGGCCTAGTATTGGTCAGATATATGAGACTCCCAAACAACTGTTGATAGAGAGTACCATCTACTTGAGGTGAATCATCATATCACGATAACTAAAGTCCATTCTCCATCAGATTTGCCATTGGCTTGCAATTAGTCATGCGATATTTTTCCAGCAATGTCTTGGCATATTTTTTCTGAGACACTTTGATGGAGTGCTCCTTTTGGCTGAATTCCAGACCAAGACAGTAATGGAGAAGTCCGAGATCTGTCATCTCAAAAGATTTACACAAGTTTCTTTTGACAGTAGAGATCATAGTTTCTGAACTCCCTGTAATGAGCATATCATCAACATAGAGTACAAGCAACACTATCTCAGAACCCTATTTTTTAAAATAGAGGTTTGCATCTGACGAACATCTCTTAAATCCATGCTGCATAAGGTGATTATCCATTTTTATATACCAAGCTCGAGGAGCTTGTTTCAGACCATACAAGAATTTGACCAATTTGCAAACCTTCTGCTCTTGGCCTTCCACTTCAAACCCTTCAGCTGAGTCATGTAGACTTCTTCTTGGAGATCACCATTTAGAAAGGCACTTTTGACATCCATCTGGTGAACTTTCCACCCATATTGTGCTGCCATAGCACACATAACTCGAATTGTGGTCATCCGAGTAGTAGGTGCAAAAGTTTCCTTGTAGTCAATGCCTTCCTTTTGAGCATAGCCCTTTGCAACAAGACGGGCCTTATGCTTATCAATTGTTCCATCTGCCTTGTACTTGACTTTATATACCCATTTGCAGCCAATGGGTTTCTTTCCATGCGGCAAATCAACAAGCTTCCAAGTTTTATTTTTCATCAAAGACTCATACTCTGTATCCATAGCGGCCTTCCACTGAGGCTCACTGAGAGCATCTTGCATATTCAAATGATCAAACTTCACCCTTAAACCACTCTAATAGGTTACAATAACCTAAGTACCAAGATGAGTATGATACTCATCACTCAAGGTGAGCAAACTAAAACCTTCTCTTCCTCATCAATGAGGGAATTCATGAGGAAATATGTGATTATCCTCAGGTCCATTATGCTACACAAGCACGATGTGCCTCTGCACCAACTGAGTACAAAGATTACTTATCTAGGCCTGAACCTCAAGAGAATGCAGCTACCCTTGATCGAGGAAATCTTGTAATTGATATTTCATACCATCCTAAATGAGATAGGCCTCAGGGTGATACTGCTAGGGCTCATAGGCCTCGCATGATAGAGAATATAAATCAAGAGATTGTGAGATATTCCAAATGGCAAGCACAATTTATATAGGTTTGATGGGATAAAGAACACTTGGAATGATTGCATAAATTAGAAAAGCAAAGTATTGAAAAACAAAACGAGCTATTTCAAAAGACCTTACATGAGAGGGTTCCTAACCCAAGTACCCATAGACAAGGGGTCCATCAAAAGCAACCTAATTTCAATCAAGATAGACCTCCTAGGCCTAAACAAATGTTGCCTCCTTGACCTCCTATGCCTAATCGAGACTTGCTCCTAGGCCAAACATAGATTACCTTCCACATGTGCTTACCCTTATTTGTAGGCCAGTTCAAGAGACACCTTATGGGGCCTACACTAAGTGTGAACTGGAAGTAGAATATCTTGAAGCACCTTTTGGAGGCAGGGTGGATGACATTCAACCACCATACAATATGCTTTATGTTCCTCACCCTCCATCGCAGGGTTAAAGTAAAGAAGAGGAGATCAAATCCTCTAATGCATACAGAGCATTTCTAGAACACATGGAATCAATAGGGAATAAGACCTCTAGGTCTAGGTCTCAAAAGCCCACTTTATGTTATATTTACAATCAATCACTTCACCCATCAATACCTTCCCCTCCCTATCCAAAGCATTTCAAGATTCCCAAGCTAGATAAGTTTAAAGGAGAGGAAGATGCGTAGGAGCATGTCACCATATTTTTGAATCACTGCTTCTACATCCAGGAAAATGATGCCTTACTTTTTAGGATATTTTTTCTTACCCTCTCTAGCCCTGTCATAGAATGGTACAATCAACTCCCAAAGTATAGAATCTACAACTTTGAGCAATTCACAGATGCATTACTGGAGTGCTTCACCTTCAACATCAAGTGAAAGGTGACTTTAAATGACCTCACATGGTTAAAAAAGTATGATGATGAGTCAATCACATACTATGGTAATAGGGAGTGAATGCTTCTTACCAATATACCATACTTACTCCCCATGTCTGAGTTGACTCAAATGTTTGCTAAAAGCTTCTTGAAGACAATTTTCTTGTTGCCGCAACTCCAACAGTACCCAAATATTTAATATGCTCTAGCATAGGCTAGAACAATTGAAGACATTAAAATTCAAGATGGAGAAATTGCAAAATCCTACAAGAAGGAATGGACTAAGAAGTTGGTGCAACCAAAGACAGCAGCAGTCAACCAAGTTGCTATTAGTATTCTAGGGCCTACACAACCAACACCGTCTCAGAAGCCCAATTATCAGGCCACACATGGAAACTACAACATGAAAAATCAAACAAACCAAGGGAAACATCAACAACATTGCCCTATGTGATAATTTATGCCCATTGTTGAGTTTATGGACTCTTTATTTGAGTGCCTCTGTGCAGCTAAGGCAATTAATCTACGTGAAATTCAACCTATAGACCCGAATGCACCAAAGTCCCCAAGATATCATGAAGACCTATACTACAAATACCATAGGTAGAATGGGCATGACATGTAGATGTGCTATAGATTTAAAAACCTAGTGTAGGACATGATCGATAGGAATGATCTTCAGGTTGATAACCCTATTGCACCAAATAATCAACAAATGGGTGTTTTTAAAGACCCATTGCCTACTCATGAGGAGTAGACAAAGCTAGCACCACAAGTTAATGAGGTCCATATGGCACCCCTTAAACAAGGGTTCGTCAGCATGGTTAGCATTGTGACAAGGAATAAGTGTTACCCAATTCAATTTGCACCACTTGCAGCTTCCAGTGAAATTCCTTCAACACCATAGCCTCTACCACCTCCAGTGCAAAACCTTCCACCTCGATTGGTGGTCACAAAAAAGAGCAATCTTACTCAGAGCTTACAAACAACATCAATGAGGCTTTCCATATATGAGCTTATTCAACATTCTCCACCTCATCGAGAATCTCTCATGAAGATTCTCGATTTAATTGAGCTACAACCACAGGAGTCTCACTACTTTAATAATTTCATGGGGCATGTTCGACAATGCATAGAACTAGTAATCACCTTCCATGAGTATGAAATCAAGCTAGTACCAAATGACATGGTGGATCCTCATCTGCACATCATCACATGTGTAAATAGAACACCTTATAACAGAGTTCTAATTGATATTGGTTCCTCCAGTAATATCATCACCACGATGACTCTCAAAAATCTAGGGCTTCTAAAATCCCATATTATTGTGTCCACCTATACCCTTTGAGCATTTAATGATGCTATATGCTCAATAGTTGGCATCACAGTCTTACCTATTCATGTGGGACAAAATACCATACAAATACTATGTCACATCTTGGAGGGTAAAGTAGCCTACAATATCTTGTTGGGCAAACCCTGTATTAGGGACATAAGTGTGTGTCGTCCATCGCTCACCAATGTTTGAATTACACTTATGAATGTCAAGTACATGTTGTACCTGCAGACCTCGAGCCCTTCAAATACTACAATGTGGTGCAACAAATCCCTAAGTCGACCTTACCATCAACCCACTTGGACTTTCAACCAAATACATCCATCCAAGTCTTGACTCCTTCACCATCACCTTCCATTAATTCATTACCATCTTATTCCATATCATCCTCATCACCAGCACCTCCATATATACCTTTATCATCATCGAATCCTCCGTAGAGGAATATGGGGAAAAGACCTATTAACGAGATCCCTCCAACCATATATACCATATCCATAGAGGATATTCCTAGTCCAGTAGACGAGGAACCACCTCATGACATAAACATTGAGTCAACTCAAACCTCACTTTCATCTCATCCATATCTATTGACACAAGTCATAGTTCATCTAGCTACCACAAGTTTAGGATAATACCTGGTAAGGAACATCACAACAACTCCTACCATTGAGACAGTGTAAAACATAGATAGACCTAATCTCCCCATAGGTACCATTATACCTCTAGGATTACCTCCTAATCAAACAAATTTCATTTATGGAGGTCATGACTATGACATAGAACCATATCAGCAATAGGAAGAGGACGAAGAACCCTTCTTCGAGGATATTAATTACATGTTCAATTCTAACTTTGTCATGAGATATCTCCATATCTACAATTGGCATGTCTATGGTTTGGGGTTGTACGAAAAAGGTACACACATTCCTTACCAACTGCAATATCAAATACCATATGATAAGTCTGGTTTAGGACACAACAAACCTATGCCTCTTGATGTCCTCACTGATAGTTTAAAGTGCATGAGCCTAAACTATATATATGAGCTTGCGTGTGATCCCTATGCTAATCCTACCCATATCCATTCTTTGGGGGATTAATTTCCTACATCCACGAGAGATCAAGAGATATCTCACGATTTCACCTAATCTCACAAAATAGGTAAACTTTTGCATACCCTTCCACACGATAGTGAGGAAGAAGATCAAGGTCCTCCCTATGAATAGACATCTAATAACGAGTCATATTATGAAGTAGCATCTATCGAATCTCGTAGTACATATGTCGAATATGCATGGATCATCCTATTGGATGATGAATATGAGGTTTGGCTACGTATGTTCCCATTACAACACCCTATCTGGCAATAGTTTCTACCTGTAGAAGAGAAATATCACCTGTATTTGCATCGACCACCTCCAATAATTTTGTTTCTATCGTAACCACCTCCACAATTCTTGCAACAATCAGTTGTCAATAGACCCCATCAACCACCCAAAGGAGATCATCCATCCATCAACATGATTTCCATAGATCTTTTCATGCCACTGCCTGATATGAATAACCCATCAAAGCCACTACACCTCAACTTGGAGGTAATTGAATTTGTTCAGGGAGATTCTCCATCGTCTCATTTCGAGTATTGGCCTTGCGATGAGATGTTACAGCCATTTCATTTTGCTCCAAGGCCTACTCAATATGTCTTTCACACTGAGGTCAAGCTAGAATTTGCAATTAATGACATAAATCTAACTGATGGTATTCATCTGATCCCTACTCCACACCAGTTGGAATAGGGATCTCATATGTCAATTAAGACAATAATTGATAGGGATATCAGCTCAAATCTTGAAAACCCTTAATTCATCAAGTTAGGGGAAGGTTTATCCCCCACTGAGCAAGATGATTTCATAGTCATTATCAAAGAGAAGAAGGAAGATTTTGCGTGATCATACAAATACATGCCAAGATTGGATCTAAATCTCATCATGCATAACCTTACGCTTGACCCCAATGCCAAACCAATTAAGCAGAAACTACACAAAATACATCCAAGAGTAGCCTTAATGGTGAAAGATGAGCTACAAAAGCTATTGGATGCCAAGTTCATTATATCGGTGGATTATCTGCAATGGATTTCCAATATGGTTCTTGTCAAGAAAATTGATGGGAGGATTCATATTTGCATGAAATTTCATGATCTAAACAAAGCGATTCCTAAGGATGAATTCCCTTTGTCGAACATAGATGCCCTGGTAGACGCCACAACAAGCCATGGTATGTTATCTCTAATGTACAGTTTCTCTGGATACAACCAAATTCGTATTAATACATAAGACCAACTCAAAATGGCATTCACAATGCCTTGGGGGATATTTTTATTATAAGGTCATGCCTTTTAGTCTCAAAAATGTTGGTGCTACCTACCAACGGGCTATGACTTACATCTTCCATGACTACATGCTCAAAAATTTGAAATATTACATGGATGAATTATTGGCTAAATATTTACTATGCCATGAGCATATCGATGTATTGCGTAAAGTTCTCAATCACCTCATCGAACACAATGTTAGACTAAACCCCAAAAAGTGCATCTTTGGTATCACATCTGGAAAAATCATGGTATTCATAGTATCTAAACAAGGCATCAAAATTGATCCAAACAAAGTCAAGGCAATACTTGAGATGCCTCCCCCTACTACCATCAAGTAGTTGTGTAGTCTATAGGGTAAGGTCACATCTATCAAGCGCTTCATATTACAGTTATCAGATAAGTGTCAATCCATGAACAAATTGTTACACAAGGGGGTTGCATTCAACTGGGGTGATGAGTATTAAGCCACCTTTGATAAAATCAAACAATATCTAGCTTTTCCACCAGTATTGGCTCCTTCCTGACCTAGAGTTTCATTCTATTTATACATCTCAGCTACTAAGCTTGCATTGGACATCATGTTAATCCAAAAGAATGAATTGCACAAATAACTGGCTACTTACTATATTAGTCGCACCCTAGTTAGTTACGAAATCAAATATGCATACATTGAGAAGCTATGCTTAGCAGTGGTTTTCACCACCAAAAAGCAACACCATTATATGCTCAATCATATAATATATGTAGTATCCAAAGAGAATCCATTGCAATATATGATGAGTCATACTTACCATAACAATCGCACGACAAAATGGATAATGCTATTGATGGAATTTAACCTCGAATTCATCAAAAAAAATCAATTAAAGGTCATGTCATTGTCGATCAACTCGTAGAGGCTCCTCTCCAAGATGATCATCCTCTTAACATAGAACTTCCTGACGATGGAGTCTTTCAAGTGTTAAAATTTCCTGATCCTGAAGAGCCTGAATCACAAGCTAACATGACTCTATTTTTTGATGGCTCTAAGTGTGAGCAAGGGGGTTGCACAGGAATTATATTTTTCATACCTCAAGGGGCTCCAATACCCCTATATTTCAAACTTGATTTCTCATGCACCAATAATAATGCCAAATATGAATCTCTACTCATAGGCCTTCAAATGTAAGTCATCATGAAAATAACTAAGCTCAACATTTTTGGCGATTCCTTGCTCATAGTGAACTAATTCAAGGGAATATGCCAATGCAAATGTCCAATATTGCAAGCCTACAAAGCATTTTTGGATACAATTTTGATAGAATTTGAATAGTATGACAGTAAGGCACTTCATCGATCATCTAACTATTTTGCGGATACACTGGCCTCCTTGGGATTTATAATCCCACAAAACCCTTCTAATGACATAATGACCATTTAAGTAAAAATGCTATTGTAATTTGTGATTGAGTGTGAGAACATCCAATCCATTCCAGAATTCCACATGATTCAAATTGAACCTTCTCATGAATGGTTCTCGCAAATTCACAATCGCTTGAATAATGTTGCTTGGGGGACTTTATTCCCTCAAAATCCTTTTGATAGTAACACAATGCTATATTTACATGTTCTTTCCCAAATAGCATTTTCTAGGGATGAACTTAAAAAGTATCCAGCAATTCATGCAATTGAGGCTTCTTTAAATCAAGATTGGTCCACTCAGATAAAATATTACCTAAAGCTTGGTAATATCCCTTCTGGATTGTATCCATAAACCCTTTGGTAACACAAAAGCGCCAAAGGTATCCATAAACCCTTTGGTCACCTAAAAGCCCCAAATGTATCCATAAACTCTTTGGTCACCCCAAAAATCCCCAAAGGCATCCATAAACCCTTTGGTCACCCAAAAAGCCCCAAATGCATCTATAAACCCTTTGGTCACCCAAAATGCTCCAATGGCATCCAATAATCCTATTGGTTAACTGTATATACATATATATTAATTAAAATCCAAGAACATCATTAAAACAAAAAAAATACAAAATATTACATTACATCACATTGCATACCGCCGCATTATACAATCACTTGCATTAGGCATACCCATCATTGCACTTTGCATTTTAGAGTTGATCATACATATCTAGCACCAGGTCTATATACCAGACATCCTTCAGAGTCAAATTTATCAAAATTTATCATTCACACATGTATACATTACAACTATCATATACATTTCCAACCTTTGTATTTATGTCTATTTCCCTTCACCTAGTCATTTGTTATAGGGTGTCTTTAGATTTTTTGGTTACTCGGCCATCTCTACTTTTCTTTTCAGATTTTATAGAAAGCTATCCTGATTTTTAGAAGGTAGAATCTTTCTCTGATTATACCTTGTATACGTCAAAATCCCAACACATTTTCACATAAAATCCAAGTTTTACACAAGGAAAGATGAAACCTACTAAGTGGTCCATGTTAGTTTAAGTGAAAAGTTTACCTTGCTCATCCCCCTATGTGCATGGTTCAAAAATGCTAAGAATTGACAAAAGGACAAGATCCTCCCTACCCAAATCCTCAAAATAAATAGTAATTTTCACCACTATCAAAAGCAAAATCAAAAATCAAAATAAAAAGTGGTTATCACCGCTCTCAAAATCCCTTTCTCACCAAAATAAAATGAGCAACTCCATCGAGAAATTCAAAAATAAAATAAAAGAAGGGAGTACTAAACTTGAATTCCTAGAATTCTCAGTATTTGACAAACCATGAGGTGATCCTCATTACAGGTTAGGTGGCATCAAGCCTACCTGGCAATGATGGTATCCTTATGCATGATAATATATCTATCACATTAGCATCCTACTTTTGTATAGACCAATATTTGCATGCAGATGAGCTAGCATTTGGTAGCCCATACTACCTAGTGGTCTAATACAACTACATCCAAAACCCATGATCATGATACTCATAGGATGATCTTCAATATATATGGGTTGCATCAATACTGTTTGGCACTAGAGTAACTTTATGTGTTATCATAAAAATGAACTAACCTTCACACAGGGATATTGAGTATCTTGGTCATCCTAGCAGATTCATACCTTGTTAAAAAGTCTTGCATGATTAGTATATAGTTTTTGATTAGTTGACTAGAGTGTTTGAGTCTCATGAAAACCTCAAATACATTCTATAACATCTTGCTATTAATTCCATTCCATACCATTTTATCATAGTTTGTTAGTTCCCATTTTCACAAATCCATCACATAATCTCATGACGACATTACAAAATAAATCGATGAATTTTATACAGTCTATTATGCTAACATAATGTGTCAACTATTGTCCACATTTGATCATATAGAGAAACAAATCATCCATTTCATTATGCATATACACATATCCATATCATCAAAAAAATTATATTACAACACATGCATCCATCAAAGCATCATTAAAGCAAACATAAGTATTGCATACATCCAAAAAGCAATAAGGAAATACATAATGACAATAAAAATAATTCATATATATATATATGAATGGAACAAAAAGATATATCATCATCCAAAATTTACCCATAGGCTACAATAAAGTGGGTCCTCAGACCTCACACTCCTAAAATCCAAAAAGAATCACAGTCTCCATAGCCATGGTCATGCAGGACCGGTACCACGACTCTCACTCCCACCCTCAATCAACACCCATTAAGAGCTCGCATATATGCTCCCCCAGCACTATCCTCTCTCCTCATAGAGCTAGGATCCCTCATCCTTGTAGAATATTACCCTATAACACTTCCTCCTACTCTGGTGTGACCAACTAGCAGAAGAGTGAGCTGGTAAGTGCCCCTTGAGGTATGCTATCTCATCCTCTAAATATTGTGTGTACACTGTATCCTCTCGATGATGTACCTAATACTCACTCAATAAGTTTTGGATATGTGTCACCTTCTCCCATATTTTGGCTACCTCACCACTACTATATGGCCCCTGGCCCAAGCTCCTAAAGGTAACCTACAACTGAAGCATGGCTAGCTCTATCACATGCTCTACTATCATGGTCCCTCAATCACTAATGCCTATTGGTCAATCTCATCCTGTGTATTCTATACATGTGCCTATAGGAGAACCCTCTCCATTGTATACTCCCTTCACTCATGTTGCCCTATGATCATCTCATCTTGTAGCTCTACAATGGTGGTATCACGTGCTACCAACTATACCTGCACTCCTTTCTCATCCAGATCATCATCATCATAGTCCACCTACTAGCCCTCTACATCCATGTGGTCCATCCACTCATCATCTATCTGGTGGTGCACATATCGCTTCCCTAAGTCTACCTCATCATCATGTCACTCTCCCAAGTTTGGATCCTCATTCACTAGAGCCTCATCTAAAGCCTTCTCGTGAGCTTCCTTTGCCCCTGTAGCCATGTCACCCCCTACTAGTCCATCCCCACACCACAAACACATCACCCACCAAGATTCATACTCTTTTGTGGTCTTGAAATCATCCCCCTTAGTGGTAGCCTCCATAGTATTTTCCTCCTCCCCAACTGCCTCCACTACAGGCCAAGACAAGTCCTCTAAATACCATGGCATCGTAGATAATCAGATCACTAGGTAACCCCTAGAGTAGCCCAAATTGTCATAGCACTTGATCATATAGGAAGTACTCTTACTCGGTCCTATGTCAACCAACTAGCCACCTCCCTCATTGTACCCTTCGAAGTTGTGCCTCAACCTCACGCCATATCGGACAGTCTCCATATGGTTGCTAGATAACTGCATCTACCCTAAGTCATGCAAATGGATCTGCATAATGCTCAATCAAACCTACATCCAGGATGGCTCTGACCTCTCTCTTGATCCCACTACCATAGGATCCCATATCCTATATCCCTATCTACAAGTTGTGCCCACATCATCCATGGTAGCCCCCATGGTCGATCCATGATAATTTGATGCCATCCCCACACCTACAGTAAGAAGTTGCACCCTAATCCTTTCCACCCTTGATAGTGGATCTCATACAACTTATCATAAAACTATGCTAATACTGTAGTATCCCATACCATCACTAAAGGCCTCTTTATGGGGTACTCCATGAGTGTAAACACCAGCTCCAAAAGGTTCCATGGGAACTTGGCTCCTGATGAGTCCGACAATAGCATATTAGAAATAAGTATCATCAACAGGGCATGTCTCATTTGCAATACCTCTACATCATACCATAGATCCACTAGGATGCCTCCACTAGGCAAATCTTGTAGCACCTCAAGCCAATCCTCTTCGAAGTATCTCTCCAAAATTGTATCTCTAAGATCCCGATGAGTAGATATAATCGGATGCCCCTCTATCAAAATGCATAGAATTTGGTAGACATCCTCTAGGGTCACTATCATCTCCCTAATAGGTAATGTGAAGGTGTTGGTGTGAGGGTCCCACAAATCTATCAGTGCATTCAAGCAGCCTCTATCTCCCATCATTGGCTCTAGTCGTGTCACTTGCTTGAGCCCAACGACATTAATCCATTTGCAGTCCTCCTCTATCAATAGGTCATGAGTGGTTCTAAAGAGAGTCAAAAATCAATACCAACTCTTAACCACCTAGTAGGGGAAAGCAAGTTTAAAAACAAAACCAAAACAAAGCAAAAAGACACCCAAAAACATCAAAAAAGGGCCCCTTTTTTAGGCCAAATCATGGTCATACCACCAAGGGACGATCCCCAAATTGGTGTCTATCCCACCCAAGGATGGCCCAAAAATAGCTCAGGGAGATCGTCCCTCCTAGTGATGGCCCCCAAAATGGCCTTCCCGGCAACCAAAAATAGGCATAAAATGCCCTAAAATTCCAAAATAATGCAACCAAAATGCACAAAAATCAAGCATAAATTCTTACAAAATACCACTACTAAGGTTCATTTACTGAACTTTAGTGTTTTTTGTTGGAAAATGCAAAAATAATTACACTTCCAATTTCAATAAGGTATAGGAGCAAATTCAACCCTTACCCATCTCGCGTCGGCTTCACTGCTCGTCGAGTCTATAACATGGATCATGGTGATTATGGGATTATTTTGACAATGCTCCACTTCAAAAAATCACTCACCTACTCCTAACCTCTCAAAATACCAAATCAAAAATGCACAAATGAACCCATTTTTCAAATTTTGAGCTTAAATAGACTTGCAAAAGGTATAGCCATCCTAGGGTGGGATGATCAGCTATTTGGAAAACCATCCCACCCTAGGATGGCCACATATTATGTAGTCATCCCACCTTGGGATGGACACCAAAAAACCACCTCAAAAATAGTAAAAAGAGCACCAAAATGGCTTTAAAACCACCAAAAATAGGTCAAATCTGACAAAAATTCACTTTGGATCAAGATTGAACCAAATTGTTCATGGATGAATGTAAAATTCTCTACTTAAAATCCCAATAAGACCACTATGGTCAGACCACCCCACAATAATTAGGTATTCAATTCCTTTCTTCCATGAATTATCAACAAAATCATCAAAATCCTTGCAAAACAAACACATTTTACAATGGGTAAAGCTAAAGAAAACCCCAACCTAGTCATATGGGTCAACCGACTCATCACTTTTATCACTATTCATTCCATCATTGAATCATCACTTGAGGTGGTAGTCATAATTAATAAATTCATAATCAAAATCAATAATTAAACACTCAATCATGCAAATTGTGTTTGTCCAACGAATCATTGACAAAGACAATCACGCCCCTACTTGGGGTAGAAAACAAGAAAAAATATAAATTAAAAAAATTCTTGGCATGATGAATAATGAAGGATCATGGGCCTCACCTCTTCATAAACTAAACAATTTCCAAGATCAAGTAAGCCTAACGCAAAAGGTTGTACTTGAATCAAGTTCCTTAGCTCGTCAAAAGCAAGGATTCAAGAATGCATGCTCTTTTCATGATTGGGGTATCTAAATTTTATTAGGTTACAAAATAACCTTAATAATTTGATATTTTAGTCATCTATTTTTTCTTCATGTTGTGTTGCACACAATGCATCCCAAAAAGAGGCATTTGTAAACACTAAAAATTGTGTCAATCCGATTAGACTACCAAGACATGTTCTAATCGACACCATATGGCCCCCTTGGGAAACCCTCAAATTTTACATAGTGGTCCTAACCACTTTTGGTAGGTTCTACCCTACTTTTAGGAATTTTTGGGCCATGTAGACATGGTTGTCCCACCCTGGGATGGCCACAGTTCATGTTCGTCCCACCCAAGGATGGCCACTAGCGGTCATCCCTAGGTTGGACGACCATGGCCTTGGACCCTCAAAAAGTTAGAGGAGGGGTAAATGGCACCCAAAAACTACCATTTATCTCACCCATTCAAGCATACCAGTATGAGGGTGCATAACTCTCATTCCAAGTTGCAAATTAGAGGCCTAAAATAAATATTCCTCCCCCATCCAACACATTCCAAGCTTTGGACAAATGGCAACACCTACTTCGCATGGCCTCACATGCAGATTTGACCATATGCCCTCTTGGGCTATAAATTGGATCCATTCCACCCAATTTGAGGGAGGAGTCTTTTCAAATTTTATCATGAAGTGCTACTAATATTTATCCCCAATCTGTTGTGTGTTTTCCCTTGAGATCTCCATCGAGTGAAGGAGGTTTTCAAGTGATTCCAAAATGTGCAATCTATTTACAAAACCAACCCATTTGAGTAAATTAGGTCCCCAAATTTGATGACAACACCCCTAGGAGTAATGTAGACCCAATACCAAAGGAATTGGTGGCAAAAACCACTATATTTGGTGGCCATCCCACCCTAGGATTACCCCAAAATTATGACAGTCCTAAATGGATCACCCTAGGATGACCACAAATTGGAGTCTAATTTCTCTATTATTTTGCATAGATATTCTAGATTAGATTATATGCTCTTTGTTAAAATTTGGTGCAATTTGGAGTTGTTTTGCTTCTGTTATCATGATTTTTGTGTCTTGTAGGCTTGAATGGCTCACCCTGGGACGACCACAAATTTGAACATAATTTCCTTAATTTTTTAATTAGATTATTTACAGAGCACATGATATGCATGAATCTAGGTTTTGGTAGCATTTGTAGCAATTTTGAATAATCTATTGCACTTTTCCTCTTTCAAGCTCATTGATGCATGCACCTTCATGGTTTCATCTTAATCTGCACATGTTATTAATCAATTTCATTTTCTTGCATGTAGATCTATGTATCACAGTGCATAATGAAGGAAAAATAAGTTAGAACAATGATATAACACATTGTGGTGGCATCAAAATCTCGCTCTTCAATTGTGAGTGCGAGGAAGACACTACAAGCGTACCTTGTATTTTTGAAAGGATTTGATCCTTTGAGTATTGTAATGAATATATCAATTGAGAGCCCTCAATGGGACATTTTGTAACTGCATATTTGACATTTATAATATAAGGAGACCCACCCATTTCTTTCATATACTTGTCATTTTATGATTGCTTGAAGTGTCATTTTTGTAGTGCTTAGATCAAGTAGAACAATAGATGCATCTCATTTACCCTTGCTAGGTGCACCATTTTTCCGCTCTACATTTTCAACAATACCTTTTTCATCATAAGATATTCTTCTTGTTTCTTTTCCTCCATATTATTTAGTGAAGCAATATTTTATTCATCTGCTTGCACAACTTGGTAATGGGCTTCCTTTCCATGCATGTTGGTCTATTATGCTTGAGGAAAATCATATGCTTAATGTCCTATTTCTAAGAAATTATAACACCTTCCAACAAAATCACATCCTATACCTCTATCAAATCCACCTTTTCCTCTTGACAATTCACCATTTTCCTAGGTGCTTTGACTAAAATCACTTTATGAAGCACTAGCTTCTCCTCCTCTACGTCTACCACTATTTTATTGTTCTCTTCCTCTAGAGAATTGTCTTTTTCCCCTAGAATTGTTTTTTTGCTCGTGATTCTGCTTTATTTATACTTAAGTGCATATTTATACACTTCTTCAATTATCCTAATTTGAAGCATATCAACTTCATCTTGTATGGACAACCTTAGACCATTTATGTATCTCATAAATTTCTCCTCATTATCTTTAATATGTCCTGCTCTTATGGTCAATTTATAGTTTTTTTTTGTATATTCTTTGACTCTTAGCTTCTTTTGCTTGAGGTTTTAAATACTTCTAAACAACCTATTTGGTAATTCAATTGGAGGAATTTTGGATAACCATTTTCTCCCATGTCTTAAATCTTTTAATTTTCTTTGCCATTTTCTTTGGACATGATCCCACCACAAGGACACATGCCCCTTCAATTTTGTATAGGAAAACTTGACCTTCTTAGGGTCTTCCAATGATTCAAAATCAAAATATTTCTCCATCTCTATGATCCATTCAATGATTTCCTTAGGTTTTAGACTTCAAATATATAATGATATTTCCAACTTTGGTTTCCTACCCATGTTAAAAGTTACTTAGATTAATCTTTCTTTTGGATCTCCTTCTTTTCTGTCATTGTAAGCTTCTAGCTAGTTAGCTTCCTCCTCTTTATTGTCACTTATATCTTATACTTGAATGCCCCTACTTTTGGAAATTTTCAAGTGAATCTAATCGAGTAGTGATTACTATCAACATCTCAAAAATATCCATAACTTGAGGTTCTGACGGTCTTCTTCTTCCTCATTGTGCCATATTTCTTGTTGCACATATTAAACCTTAGATATATACTAGCTATAATACCAAACGATGCATACAAGAGAATGGAGAACCTAATTTCTTATTATAGAAATATTACTCACATTTACTAAAATAACAACATTCATTTGCAAATATTACTCACAATAACAATTTTATAATGAAACACAAATATAAATCCAATTTATTC
Source organism: Wollemia nobilis (assembly GCA_028583015.1). Lineage (NCBI taxonomy): Eukaryota > Viridiplantae > Streptophyta > Pinopsida > Araucariales > Araucariaceae > Wollemia > Wollemia nobilis. The sequence goes on along the minus strand of JAQPPZ010016858.1, from coordinate 3,340,013 downwards.
AAAACATAAGCAAACCCTTGAGGTAGGGCAACACCGTACAATGCTCCTTATTGGAAGGAAGCCACTCCTTACAATATCTCAACTTGAGATAAATTACAATATAATTCTCTTCATATCCTCTCCATGATTCTTTACCTCTATTTATAATGCCTAACTACCCACCACTCCCACTTATCAATGCATGTGGGATAATTACATCTAATATAATATTATAATATTTATACAATATTATAATATTAAATACTTATCTTGGGTACCTAACATTCCATCCCCTTACAAAATATTTCATCCTCGAAACATAAGAAGAGACTAAACAATATGATCTTCTGAGCTTTGTTGTGAACTGGTACCGATCTTGATCATCCATCCATCCCAGTGAAACTTTGATTGGTGGTGGTCTTTGTTGATGTTGATATGCCCTTCTGCCATTTGAATTTTTAGAAGTAATCCTTTGGTTCCATGTGTTGGAAGCATCTTTCTGCTGGCAATAAATATCACTCTTTTTCATCCATACTTGTTTGCATTTGCCACTTGAGTATTCAAGACTGCTTTGTTGGCTCCACGCTTTTGTTGCCCTACTATGGTAACTCAAATGATGGGTCCATTTGTTCCTTGATGCTATTGCACCACTCTAAAAACCAAAGTCACTATGCTTTCTTTTCCAAACACTACCATAGTTGTTGCCCTTCTGATTCCATGTAGAACCATAATATTGTTTTCCAAAGCCATACCTCCAAGATTGTTGCCGCTCCTGGTGGTGTGGGTGGCGATATGTTGCAACCTTAACCTGATGTTCTGTTATCTTTAATTGTTCAATATTTTGTTCTTTTATTTTATGCTCCTCTATCATGCTCTCATATTTTGGTTTATCCTCGGACTCTACTTTTGCTTCTTCTTTGATTTCTGCTACTGCCTCCTCCTTTGCCTCTATTTCAGGTTCTTTTGCTTCTTCTTCAACTTGTTTCAGAGTTTCTTTGATCTTTGATATAGTTTCTTGGAACTTTGTTGTTTTTTTTTAGGCTATTATTGTTTCTGTAGATTCAACTTTTGATTCTTTTATTGGTTTTTCAACTTGTTCCCCTACTAAAACTGCTTCTTGTTTTTCCTTGGATTCTTGCCTTTTACACTGGGAAATATCTTGTACTATTATTTTCTTTTTCCTATACCAAAATTTCATGAACTTCTTTTGTATATTAATGTTAACAGTACCCAAAGAATTTAACCAAGGATAACCAAGAACAATGTCTGCATCATCCATCTCAATAGCATAAAAATTTGAGTGTAAAATATATTTGTCCATGGTGATTTTCAAATCTTCAAAAACTTGAACATTTGTACCCTCAAGTTGTATGTCTTTTATTTTCTTTGTTTGAACCTGCAACCTCTTAGCCAAAGACATATTAATGACATTGTATCTACTGCTAGGGTTTATAGAAATAATAACATTTTCCTTTTGGATGCAACCATGAACCTGTAAAATAGAATTTTTAAAATTGAACAATTCCCTCTGACCACTCTTTGACTTATCTGATACCAACAATGTGGTTCTTTCAACTTGCATGTTGTCATCTGCATTTTTTATTTCATCATCTTTATTCATTTTTTTGGTTCCTCTTGAAGCCTATTTACCTCTTCTATCAACTTCATATTTTCAAAATTTTCCACACAACCTTTGGTGTTTTCTTCAATTTGTATACTATCATCCTTCTCTTTTTCTTTTGCCATGTTTTTACAAATTATCTGCCCCTTTATTTCTTCTATCAACTTTTTCATATTTTCAATTTTTTCTACATAGCCTTTGGTGCTTCCTTTAGTCAGTATACTATCATCCTTCTCTTTTTCATTTGCCAAGTTTTTGCAAATTATCTGCTTGTTTATTTCTTCTACATAGTGTTTGGTCTGCCTATTTATTTTGTTTATTTCTTCTGTACATTTTGGTAAACACAAACCTTTTTTAACACTGTTCAACTTATCTGACATCCAAGTTGTGCTTCCTTTAATCTGTATACTGTCAACCTTACCTTTTTCTTCTGCTAACTTGAAAATTTTTAACTCTCTCTTTAGTTCCATTTGTTCAACCGAGGTTTTAACTACCATTTTCCCAAACACCCATCTGATTAAGAATGCATCTTCAAATTCCTCTCGTGTGTATTTATACTGATGGGTAAATCAAAAGTTTATAAACCATGATGCAACTGCCCCATCGAAAGAATTATAAATCTTATATTTCCATTCAGAATTATTTAAAGACTTAAAAATTCTCCACCATCCCTTAGCATCATCATTCCTTCCAGTGAATACTGGCAAATCCATGACCTCAAATCCAAAAAAAATCAAAACTTGGATTTTTTTTAAAAAAAACAACCTTCAAATTGCAATTTTTTTTGGACTGTGACCAAACTGTGGACTTCTCTCTCTATTTTTTAAACAAACTATCACTTTTAGATTGCTTTAAAATTATGAACATTTTTTTCTAAATTGTTACCAAACTGCAAACCTTTTTTTTCTTTTTGAACTACCACCAAATTGTAGACTGAGTATTTTGGCACTGCTACCAAACTGCAACTGCTACTCCATGGACTACTACCAAACTATAAGTTGCTACTCTGTAGACCCCTTTTTTAACACTAATAACAACTTGCTCTATGAACTATTTTTTTCTTTTACTGTGATTAAACTATAAACTTCTCTCTCTCTTTTTTTAAACAACTGCCACTTTCGGATTGTTGGTAGACTACAAATTGTCTACTTTGTTGAAGTTGTGGAACTGTAGACTCTTGTTGAAGTTGTTGTTGATGGTTGTATGACACTTCTATGAAAATTTTGGCAATGAATTGGGCCCCAGACTTTGGCTTCCTAGTGGCTTAAGGTAAATCTCATTGGCCACAAAGGTTGTCTAAGTGAGTACCACTCTCTGATTACCAACAATATTTCCCTAAGGAATAATTGTTGAGAAACCAACCATGGTTTTACCTCTAAACGACAACTCTTTGTATACTCTCATAGGGTAAAAATACTACTAATAGGGTGTGGGGTCGTTGACCCTTTTCACTAGCGACACACTCAAACCAGTTACTCTAGGGTTCCTGGGGTAGTACTCTAATGCAGGAGCATCCAATGGTGTAAGGGTGATCTTGCATCATCCAAATTTATATTTTTTATTATGTTCTAAAGTTTGTTTAGTTGTTTAGGGGATGGTAAAATAGACCTAATGTTGAAATAATAACCATAATATCCTAAGTGTTTTGGGAGATACGTGAGTTTTATGGTAAAAACCTTGACAAAATGGTGAAAATATTGCCACTAAAATTTAAAAGTAAATTTTGAAGGCCTTAGAGGCATCGTAGAGGGGTGAAAATTAGGCGTAACTCCTTTTGAACATCACATTGTTGTAGGTATTTTTGAGATATTTCTAAAAACATGCACGAGCAACGAGCAATGAGTTATGACCCCAAGAAGTTTTACCCCCAATATTCAAATTTCAAATGATTTGTCCTAGGTGGGAAAAGGGAAAACAGGGTATTACAGGGGAATTTCAAAATTGTAAAGGGGTTGGTCTCTGTAACTCCATTTAAAAAAAAAAATGAATACAAGAAAGCTTTGGGCTTCTATTTAATTTCTTTGTTTTCAGTAGATTGTTTGTGTCCTGTTGATTAAATATTGCTTCATACTCATAATGAGTTTTAGGGTAGCCAAGTACTTCCCTCAATTAAGTGGTTGGGACTTACACCCAATCCTACAAGAGTTTATTAGCCTAATGCAGGTGCTTATTTTGTACCAAAATTTTTGCAATTGAACTCGACCTTAAAATGTCCTCTGGTACTAAATATTTTGTAAAAAAACACGACCCTAGACAGTGTTGTAATACCACTTTTTATGACCCTACTTTCTTATTACAAAAATAGTACTCACATTTACTAAAATAACAACATCCATCTGCAAATATTGCTCACAATGACAATTTTATAATGAAACACATATATATAAATCCAATTTATTCAAAACATAGACAAACCCTCAAGGTAGGGCAAAATCCTACAATGCTCCTTATTAGAAGGAAGCCACTCCTTACAATATATCAACTTGAGATAAATTACAATATAATTCTCTTCATATCCTCTCCATGATTCTTTTCCTCTATTTATAATGCCTAACTACCCACCACTCCCACTTATCAATGCATGTGGGATAATTACATCTAATATAATATTATAATATTAAATACTTATCTTGGGTACCTAACAAGATTCCTCCTATGTATGACTTTCTCATGCAACCAATTATCCTTTTAGCCAATAACTAACCGATACACGATAACCACACATGCAATTCTAACAATGTTCTCCCCATCATACAACCACATTCATTATATGACTACATTATTCAATTATATGATAATATTCTCATAATGTACAAACTTAGTTATTATATTACAACTTCATCATATCATGTCATACAATTATATGGCAATACCTTTCTTCTATGGTCTCAAGTATACAACTCTCATATTTTTTGTATGGTTATCTCCTCAATTATTTTGAATTATCTATATTATTGTATTGCACTTTATTATGATGTATTGACTTATCCTTTGACTTCTTATGATGGCAACATCTCATGCATTGGGTTCTTTTGTTTGAAATAACATTTCTTTAAGAAAGCGAAGGTCTAAGATGTAACAATCAATAATTTTATAAGATAGTATGAAGAAATATAGTGGGGTATCAAGATTACAATACCTTGTGTTGATGTCTCCTTAGGAAATTCATCTCTCTTGGACAATTTTTTCAAACCCAAATGATACCTAGAAATCTTACCTACAAACTTGCATTCCCATCTATAATACACAATACTAGGACTATAGAGCATTTATCATAGACAAAACAATCATTAGGGAATAAATATTATATTCTTTTTTATTACTACTAATATTCCTATAGGGTACACAAGATAAGTGATTCATGTCACAACTCATAACAAGAGAAACATGTTACAAGGATATCCCAAAATATCCAACCCTGTTCTAAAATCAGGTTCACACCCTACTATGATCATTTATCTCCTCAGTAATCCCTCTTTCATATTCCTATCTTTTTTTAACATTTTGTTGGCAATTTTGGGTACTTTGGGTACATTGCCTTTGCTCAAGTGTATAAGTTGTCATTGATGTCAAGAAGCTCTTGAAGGAATTTGATTTGATGTCAAATAATTTGTTTTGATGAAGGTTACGGCATGACAGTTTCAAAGGTCTTTTGCAAACCCCAAGTTGGCAGGTTTAGAGATTACAGGTGGATGCATTGGTTTAATGCATTTGGGTCCAGGAGGAAGTATTTATTTAAATAATTAAAAACCTTGTTAAGGTTCCATTTAATTATTTTTAAATAAATAAATTATTATTTGCAATGGGTTCTCCTAATCCATGGCGCAAATGTTTTAACATTGTGGGCGCTAGCCAAGACCTCCGCCGACGTGTTAAACTCCTCGCCGACGTCAAAGAGCTTATGGTAAATTGCATATAAATCTCCCTCGATGAAAACAAAGATTGATCCCATCCAAATTTTGAAAGGAGTTGCTCGTCTGTAAATTCGACTGTGTCTTCGCTGATTTTCGTGGATCCGTTGTTCGTTTGTCTGCACTCGTCGTTTGTCGAATCCATCGTAAAGTTTATTGTCGTCGTGTCACGACAGAGGAAAGGAAGGGACTGTGGTTTCATTTTATCCCTGGTGCAGAAGGATCAAGGTTAACAGCGTGAGGTTTAAACCTCATCGGGTGCCTTTGGCGCACCGGTAGCGGCTAGGTTGTTGGCGCGCTACCCGAACGGGAGGTTCCGCGTTCGAATATCGTGAAAGGGTTTTTCGTCGTGAAGTGGACGCAGCGGGTGGTGTTAGAATTCATGCACAAATTTCTCCATAGCGATTTTTGATGTTGGCTAAGGTATTTTCGAAATTAATTTTTGCTAAGTGTTTTTGCGGATGGAGGAAGTTTGTTAGAGGGAAAAACAGCTTAGGAGTTATAAGGAGTTTAAAGCTTGTTTGTATTTTGATAAAAGATTCTTTTTGAAGATGTTGTTGAAATTTCTTATTGCATTCTTATGAGAGATAAATTTTATTTGTGATAAGACTATAAGGGAGAAATAAGGTGTATAAGGGTTAAATATTTCTTGTAATGTTGAGAGTGCTTTTGGTTGTTTATGGAAATGAAAGCATGATGTTTTAAGGTCAATTGCTTCTTGTGTGAAGTTGTGAAACCTTAAGTGGGCAGCTTTGAGATTGATATTTGCTTTCATTAAATTGGTAATAATCAAGCTATTCTTTACTTGGTTAAAGTGTTGAGCTTACTCCTTTGTTGATGATTTGAAAAGTTGTGTGTGCTATTGTGAGTTGAGTTGGTGGATGCTTTTGTTCAAACAATATTGGAGAGAAAAGGAGTTCTACTTGTTTCCTTTTCTGATGTTGATTGTGAAATGCTTCAAGGTTGTGTTTTGAGCTGAATGGTGTTGATTGAACCTTGTTTGATGAGCATTGTTGTTGAAGCCCTAATTGATGGTGAAAAGAACATGAGTATCATTGTTATGTGATTCTTTGCATAGTTGGCAATTGTTGGAGTTTCATGTTCTTGAAAGAAAGCATTCTATCCTATCCATTTCAGATATTGAGTTGAGTTTTTAGATTTGAGATTGAGTTTGAGTTGAGTTGATTTGAGTTGAGTTTTGAGATTGGGAGTTGAGTATAGAACATATTGAGTCTCTAACAATTCTCTTTATGCTTCTATGAGTTTGACAAATCACATTGGGTCTCTAACAATTCACCTTGTGATTTCCTACTAAGAAAGTTTTTCTTGGTGAGCTTGTTGAGGTTTTGGACAGGTTTGATGGGGACTTGTGAGCAGTTTTGGACAGGTTGATGGGGACTTGTGAGAAGTTTTGGATAGGTTTCGATGGGGACTTGTGAGTAGTTTGGATAGGTTTGGATGGGGACTTGTGAGAGTTTGGATAGGTTCTTGGGGACTTGTGAGCAGTTTTGGACAGGTTTCGGTGGGGACTTGTGAGCAGATTTGGACAGGTCCTAGCAGAGGACTTGTGAGCTGAGTTTTGATAGTTCTATCAGAGAACTTGAGGACAGAGGAGCACTGGTTCTTTGAGAAGAACCTGAGGATAGATTTGGCAAGTCTTTGAGAAGGCTTGTGTGTAGAGGATTGATTTGTTCAAGTGTTGGACAGATCTGACAGACAGAGGAAGACTTGTACTAGACCGACTGACTATGTTTGGTACAGGTTGTTGAGCTGTTGTGGACGTGATCATAGAAGGTAGAGGTCTCTTAGGCTAAGCATTGAGGATAGGAGGTCTTCGGTGGAAAGGAGTTCCACGTGTCGGCAAGAGGTAGAGGCAGTTGATCTTCTGAGGGATCATTTCAGAGAGAGAGGGAAGGTATCTCCTTTGAGCAGAGGCTCATAAATTTAGATTGAGGGGAAGGTATCTCCTTTGAGTAGAGGCTCATAAATTTAGATTGGGGGAAGGTATCTCCTTTGAGCAGAGGCTCATAAATTCTGATTGGGGGAAGGTATCTCCTTTGGGCCGAGGCTCATAAACATTGTAATTGGGAAGGATTCCCAAAGAACTTTGAGATAACTTTTAGAGAAAAGTTTTGTGGACGTAGCCCAACCATTCTGGGTGAACCACGTTAAAATTGGTGTCACTTTGTGGATGATATTATGCATTGCTTTGATATTGCTTTGGGTATATTGCTTTACTATTTTGAAGTATAAAGGAAAAAGTAAAAAGAGGTCTTATACTGTTCACCCCCCTCTCAAGTATAAGCTTGTGTTCTTCAATTGGTATCAGAGCAGGTGCCTTCGAAAAGTTTAACAACTTGAAGGAAAAGCTAGTAAAGAACACAATGGATCATTCAAGTAGTAATGTAGCACCTATTCTTGATGGGTCAGATTTTGGTCTTTGGAGTGCAAGGATGAAGGTTCATCTAATGGCACTTGGTAATGAGGTATGGGAAGTGATTGAAGATGAGTACACTATTCCTGTACATGGTCCTAATACTAAAGAAGAAAGGCTCCTACATCACAGCAATTCAAAAGCAATGAATGCAATCCTAAAAGGCTTATAGAAAGCAGATCTCACCAAAGTGATTCACTGCAAGACAACTAGTGAAATGTGGAAACAGTTGAAGGTGGTTCATACAGGTGATACAAATGTCAGAAAAGCCAAGTTAAGACACTTCAAAGGTATGTTTGAACAACTCAAGATGAATGATGATGAAAATATTAGTGACTACATGCTTCGTATGGATGAGGTTGTTAACTCCATGAAAGACTTAGGTCTTGAGCTTGCTGAAAATGATGTTTGTGATAAGATTTTAAGATCTCTTCCTAATAGATTTAGTGAAAATATTTCTGCTATTGAGGAAGCTAAAGATTTGGATAAGTTGAAAAAGGATGAGCTCCATAGTATACTTGCAGCATTTGAGTTGAGAACTCAAGTAAAGGTTGATGTCAAGAAAGAGGCAACTTTCAAGGCTACCAAGGAATCCAAGGGTAAACGACTTCAAGATAGTGATGAGTCTTCTAGTGATGAAGAGGCATATTACAACAAGAAAGGCAAGTTCTCTAGAAAACACAAAAGTATGAAAAATATAAGATGTTTCAATTGTGGAAAGTTTGGTCATTATGCTACTAACTGTATTGTTCCCAAGAATGAAAGTGATGAAGATAAACAGGATTCTAAGAGCAAGGATTCTAAAAAGCACAAGCATCACAGGAAGATCAAAGATGAGCACAACAATCAAGGAAAGAGGTATTCTCACAAGCACAAGAAGAGTTTCTACCTAGACAAAGCAAGTAAGTGTTCTAGTAGTGATAGTGAAAGTTCTTCAAGTGATAATGAAAATGAGATGTTGTTCATATCAGAAAAAGAGGAAGAACCGAAACATAGATTCATTATCATGAAATGTCTTAGATGTGGAAATTTTGGTCACCTTGAGGATGATTGCACAAATAATGATTTGGTTTCTAGTATGTATGAGGATGCTTCAGAAAACTATAAGGAAGATGCATGTATGGTTTTTGAAAAGGGTAGCACCTCTAGTGATAAGAAATCTGAAAAAGGCTTTGATGATTCAAAAAGCAATCAAATAGGAAGTATAGTGATCTTGAAAGTGAACTTATTAGTGCTCTTAGTGCTTTGAAAAAGGAAAGAAAGAAGAATGCTAGACTCAAGGATAAGTTAGATGAATGTTGTATGGAGAGAGATGATCTTATAGAAAGTCTTGACTTCTCTATAGCTAAGACACAAGAACTCAAGGATGAGTTAGAGTCTAAGGTTCTTGAGTATAGTGAGTTAGAACAGAAAATGGCTTCTTTGAAAGAGGAAACTAAAGAGTACAAGGATAAGCTTTACAGTGTTTCAAGATAGCTCCAAAAAGGTTAAGTCACTCATCAAAGGTCAAAGAAAGACAATAGATAAAACAGGCCTTGGTTTTGTTAAGCCACACAAGGAACAAGTTGGAGAGTCTAGTAAGAGACTCCAAAAGGAAGAGAGTTCTGATGAGGAAAGTACTTCAGAAAAGGAGTCCTTGAATGATAGATGCACAGAAACAGAAAACAGAATTCAGAATGAGAAGAAGAAGTTTTTCAGGACCCAAGAGGTCAAATAAAGGAAAGTTTCAAGGCAGATGTTTTGCTTGTCACAGGTTTGGTCACATGGCTTCACATTGCATGGCTCAAGTGAAGAAGGTAAATGACAATTTCAGAAGTGCTAGTTTCTTTCAAGGGTATTGCTACTCTTGTAAATAGTTTGGGCACAAGGCAGTCTATTGCAAGGTAAATAACAGGAACAGGTTTGATCAAAAGGTTTGGTCAGAATAGGTTTGGTCAGAACAGGTTTGGTCGAACAGGTTTGGTCGAACAGGTTTGGCCGAAACAGGTTTGGTCGTAACAGGTGGATTCAAAGATCAGGTTTACCTCGGAGAAACAACATCGTCAAGTGTTTCAAGTGCAACAATGAAGGTCACATAATCGGACAAGTGTAGAGCTGAAATTCTAGAATACGGGAACAGGAACAGTGGCATGATCGGGTCCAAGGATCAAGGCATGGACAAGAACAGGGATGAGAACAAGAACAAGAACAGTGACAAGAACAGGAATATGGACAAAGAGTTCAAGAGAAGGCCCGACAAGGAAGTTATAGACGCTGATGATGATCAGTGCCTAATGGGAGTTTTACTCCCACCCCAAAATTAATCACCTCATCAGGAGGTGGGGGAGGGACTAAGCTAAGAGGCTCATTCTTAGTCCCGAGCCCCAAAGGTGGCCCTTTGCCATTGATGACAAAGGGGGAGAGATATGAGTAAGGGGGAGAGCTTCAAAGTGAAGAGGAAAGCTTCAAGTCAGGGGGAGCAAAACTTCAAAGGAAGATTCTCAGTTGTGGGCACAGTTTCTCAGTTGTTAGCACAGTTGGTTTCAGTTTTGGCTCTTGAGAAGTGTTTTCAGTAAAGGTTTGCCATCAATGACAAAGGGGGAGATTGTTGGCAATTTTGGGTACTTTGGGTACATTGCCTTTGCTCAAGTGTATAAGTTGTCATTGATGTCAAGAAGCTCTTGAAGGAATTTGATTTGATGTCAAATAATTTGTTTTGATGAAGGTTACGGCATGACAGTTTCAAAGGTCTTTTGCAAACCCCAAGTTGGGAGGTTTAGAGATTACAGGTGGATGCATTGGTTTAATGCATTTGGGTCCAGGAGGAAGTATTTATTTAAATAATTAAAAACCTTGTTAAGGTTCCATTTAATTATTTTTAAATAAATAAATTATTATTTGCAATGGGTTCTCCTAATCCATGGCGCAAATGTTTTAACATTGTGGGCGCTAGCCAAGACCTCCGCCGACGTGTTAAACTCCTCGCCGACGTCAAAGAGCTTATGGTAAATTGCATATAAATCTCCCTCGATGAAAACAAAGATTGATCCCATCCGAATTTTGAAAGGAGTTGCTCGCTGTAAATTCGACTGTGTCTTCGCTGATTTTCGTGGATCCGTTGTTCGTTTGTCTGCACTCGCCGTTTGTCGAATCCATCGTAAAGTTTATTGTCGTCGTGTCATGGCAGAGGAAAGGAAGGGACTGTGGTTTCATTTTATCCCTGGTGCAGAAGGATCAAGGTTAACAACGTGAGGTTTAAACCTCATCGGGTGCCTTTGGCGCACCGGTAGCGGCTAGGTTGTTGGCGCGCTACCCGAACGGGAGGTTCCGCGTTCGAATATCGTGAAAGGGTTTTTCGTCGTGAAGTGGACGCAACGGGTGGTGTTAGAATTCATGCACAAATTTCTCCATAGCGATTTTTGATGTTGGCTAAGGTATTTTCGAAATTAATTTTTGCTAAGTGTTTTTGCGGATGGAGGAAGTTTGTTAGAGGGAAAAACAGCTTAGGAGTTATAAGGAGTTTAAAGCTTGTTTGTATTTTGATAAAAGATTCTTTTTGAAGATGTTGTTGAAATTTCTTATTGCATTCTTATGAGAGATAAATTTTATTTGTGATAAGACTATAAGGGAGAAATAAGGTGTATAAGGGTTAAATATTTCTTGTAATGTTGAGAGTGCTTTTGGTTGTTTATGGAAATGAAAGCATGATGTTTTAAGGTCAATTGCTTCTTGTGTGAAGTTGTGAAACCTTAAGTGGGCAGCTTTGAGATTGATATTTGCTTTCATTAAATTGGTAATAATCAAGCTATTCTTTACTTGGTTAAAGTGTTGAGCTTACTCCTTTGTTGATGATTTGAAAAGTTGTGTGTGCTATTGTGAGTTGAGTTGGTGGATGCTTTTGTTCAAACAATATTGGAGAGAAAAGGAGTTCTACTTGTTTCCTTTTCTGATGTTGATTGTGAAATGCTTCAAGGTTGTGTTTTGAGCTGAATGGTGTTGATTGAACCTTGTTTGATGAGCATTGTTGTTGAAGCCCTAATTGATGGTGAAAAGAACATGAGTATCATTGTTATGTGATTCTTTGCATAGTTGGCAATTGTTGGAGTTTCATGTTCTTGAAAGAAAGCATTCTATCCTATCCATTTCAGATATTGAGTTGAGTTTTCAGATTTGAGATTGAGTTTGAGTTGAGTTGGTTTGAGTTGAGTTGATTTGAGTTGAGTTTTGAGATTGGGAGTTGAGTATAGAACATATTGAGTCTCTAACAATTCTCTTTATGCTTCTATGAGTTTGACAAATCACATTGGGTCTCTAACAATTCACCTTGTGATTTCCTACTAAGAAAGTTTTTCTTGGTGAGCTTGTGAGGTTTTGGACAGGTTTCGGTGGGGACTTGTGAGCAGGTTTTGGACAGGTTTCGGTGGGGACTTGTGAGCAGGTTTTGGATAGGTTTCGGTGGGGACTTGTGAGAGGTTTTGGAAGGTTTGGTGGGGACTTGTGAGAGTTTGGAGGTTTGGTGGGGACTTGTGAGGTTTTGGACAGGTTTCGGTGGGGACTTGTGAGCAGATTTGGACAGGTCCTAGCAGAGGACTTGTGAGCTGAGTTTTGATAGTTCTATCAGGAGAACTTGAGGATAGAGGAGCACTGGTTCTTTGAGAAGAACCTGAGGACAGATTTGGCAAGTCTTTGAGAAGGCTTGTGTGCAGAGGATTGATTTGTTCAAGTGTTGGACAGATCTGACAGACAGAGGAAGACTTGTACTAGACCGACTGACTGTGTTTGGTACGAGGTTGTTGAGCTGCTGTGGACGTGATCATAGAAGGCAGAGGTCTCTTAGGCTAAGCATTGAGGACAGGAGGTCTTCGGTGGAAAGGAGTTCCACGTGCTGGCAAGAGGTAGAGGCAGTTGATCTTCTAAGGGATCATTTCCAGAGCAGAGGGGAAGGTATCTCCTTTGAGCAGAGGCTCATAAATTTAGATTGAGGGGAAGGTATCTCCTTTGAGCAGAGGCTCATAAATTCAGATTGAGGGGAAGGTATCTCCTTTGAGCAGAGGCTCATAAATTCTGATTGGGGGAAGGTATCTCCTTTGGGCCGAGGCTCATAAACATTGTAATTGGGAAGGATTCCCAAAGAACTTTGAGATAACTTTTAGAGAAAAGTTTTGTGGACGTAGCCCAGCCATTCCGGGTGAACCACGTTAAAATTGGTGTCACTTTGTGGATGATATTGTGCATTGCTTTGATATTGCTTTGGGTATATTGCTTTACTATTTTGAAGTATAAAGGAAAAAGTAAAAAGAGGTCTTATACTGTTCACCCCCCCTCTCGGTATAAGCTTGTGTTCTTCACATTTTTTATTTTTCTCTTCTTACACATCTTCTCTCCATGTCCTTCTCCCTTCCTGGAGTTTTGCTTTATCTCCTTGTCTACCTACACCATTTTCTTTTTCATTTTTCATGTGTTATTCATTTGTTCTTCCTATTCGCTTCTACTTCTTTATATCATTTTTTATTTTTGTAATTATTTCTACTTTGCCACCCATTGCTTCCTCTTCATATTCCTAGTCATTTTTCCTCCCTCTTTCTTGCTTTTCATTCCATTTTCCTCCTCTTTTCTAGAATGCAACCTTTTTATTTTCCTGTACATGTGGAAGGGCTGGTTAGATATGGTTTGTGGTTACATTACCTTTAACCATATAGATGCTCCTACATCAAGGAATTTAAAAAGATTTTTTTTCAAAAATATCTCTCTAGGTCTATTTGAAGGAAAAACTTCTAGAGGTATTAACTTCTTCATGTTGATACATTTTGAGCCTTTTTTTTAACTGCATGGTTTTTCAAGATTTATGCATTGGTGACATCAACTTATAGATGTGTTCTAGTATTAGGGGCCAAATTATATGTATTAATCCTCATATCATCTTTCCTATTTTGTGAGTGTGGAATTGTCATATTTTATGTAATCAATATCTTAGGCCTAATTTTTTAAGATATATTATGATTTTGTTGTTATTATATCCTTTTGCTAAACCTAATTAAAATATCATATCAAGTGTCACTAGACCCTTGTGAGAGACCTATACCATTGTGATCATGTCTTCAAGATGATCAAAATATGGGGTGTCTCCAACAATACTTTTTCAAAATATTAGTGTCTCAAGACCCTTGTAGGATACCTATCTCTTTATGATCATTTATTCAAGCTAAACAAAATAAGAGGTATTTAAAAAACTGTAGTATTCCAAGTTTTTTTAATTTTTTAATTGCCCCTAGTGCATGAATGAACCTACCATCACTACTAGTTGGGCACATGTCAATAGTCAATTTTAGCATATTATTCATTCAAAGGATGTGTATATGAGAAGAAAAAAACACCAACCCATAAATCTTGGTAGGCATCACAACACTTCCTCAAGTATCAATAGTTTTGACTAGTTTTTTCTTTCTTCCTTATATTCCATGGCCTCCTCCTCTTAAAACCTTGAGTTCTTTGTCCCCTCCTAATAACCCTCCCCTAGTTACTCCTCCCAATAGTCCTTTCCTATTAACTCCTCATAATAACCTTGTCACTCCTCCCATTACCTCTTCAATTAGTTTTACACTTCCTAGTACTGTTGAGCCTAATGTATGTATAAATGTATTACATCCAGAATAAACAAATGCTTTCATTATCAAACCCTTGGATAGTCAATCATAAACAATTTCCTACATTATTAAGATGTTAGATACAATATAAAAGGGTCAAAAATACCTTCCATTATCCCTCCCCTTATCCAAGGGTCATGACAAACCATAGGAAAATAATTTCTAATCACTCATTTGCCATAAAATACAAGTATTATTCCATATTCTCCACCTAGTCATAGTCCTCCAAGTTCGTATGGAAGTGCTTAGAACCTAGGATTTAGTTCAAATATGGATTCCTTAGCAAGAGGTGATTCTAATTTCCTTGAATGGTCTTTTGACATTCTTATCCCTCACATCAACATGTGCACCTTTGAAGGTGTCAATCCTTAAAGATGATATGCTAAAATGGAAATTATTATCCATTTGTACCATGTTTTTAAATTAGGTCATGTTTCACTAGTAGCTTCTAAGTTCATAATCCAATCTCATAAATGGTTTTTGTGGAAAATTTGTTAACATGGGGGTCCTCTTTTATGGTATAACTTCAAATAACTATTTCTTCAAAGATTTGATAAAGGATATTCCACATCATATATGGTTTATCTTACACAAACAAAAGAAATTTCACCTTTCTTCTCACCTATATATACAAATTGAATATAATACTAATGGAATTAAAATTTCACTATGGTCTTATGGATAAAAAACAAAAGAAATTCAACATGCCCAATCCCTATACTCTTGACGATGCTCAACATATAGCTTTTGCAGAAAAAAAAAAAAGCTCTAAAATTCTAGTCTCCAATATAAATGTGACTTCAACTCTCATTGTCCTTACTAAAATATTGAGCATTCCCATGTATTTTTTATTTCAAATGGTCTTTCTCATCAATATTAAGCCTATGAAGAATATTTTGACATTCAAGTAGAAGGTAAAGACACAATAATATATGAAGATAAATATTTATTACAACAAGAGCAACCAATAGAAGTATATGAAGTAGAACATGAGGATGATACCATGGATCTCTCTACTCAAGATAAAAGGATTTTTAAAATAATAATGTATCAATGTGTTTATTGATTTAAGTAGCACACATAAATTTATAGATAGTAAGATAATAAAGTTCTTGGGCTTATGTATCAATACTTCAATTTAGAAAAAAAATTAATTCTTAGTTAAAAATGGGGATACGACTCAATTTATGGGTTGAATGAATAAATTTAACATCTAAATGGGGGATTATACTTGGGAGGGCTATCTCTTTTTCATTTACCTAGGTAGTTTAGATGTCATATTAGGAGCACAATGGATATATTAGCTTGGTGATATTACTATTCATCTACAACAATTATATGTCAAATGGATAAATAATAAAAAAGTTATTTGCCAAACGGGGGATGAATATCTCTCTCTAGTAGGCAATTTTTTGGGTAACTCTAGACCTGATTTAGACTTCATTAGGAGATGGGTATTCTTGAAGTGGTCTCCTAGAGGGAAAATGGATATTATTACCCTCCCTCATAGTTTATTCTTTATTTAGATATCTTTTTAGGAGGACCTCCATAATATTCTTGGAGGTCCTTGGTTTTTCAATTATGGACTTTGACTCTAAAACTCAAAAAATCAATTATGCCCCTATTTGGGTCAAGTTACTGGTATGAAGCAATTCACAGAGGTATCACCAATATATTTTGGGATTTAATTATGATTTATGTTGTTAAAAGAGCAAGGTTTAAAATGATTTATGCTCATATGTGTATTAGTGTAGATCTCGAGGTAAATCTCCCTAACTCAATTAAGCTAATTTTGGATTTGGGAATTAAAATTCAGTCCATAGTCTATAAGAACAAACCCTTGTTCTACTCCTGCTATCAAATTAATGGTCATAAATAGATGCATTACCCTTGGAACAAAGTAGAATATTTGGAGATTCAAAAGAATAAGGCTTTTAGTCAAGCCTCTAAAGATCAACCTTTGAATAAGGCTTCTATTCAAGTCACTAAGGATTGGCCTTTGAATGAGGTTTTCGGTCAAGTTTCTTAGCTTTAGCCTTTGAATTCAAAGAAGGATGGTTCATTGGAAGCTGCTACATCTTCAAGTCCTTTAGTGGAGACTCAAGTGAATCCTTCAAGTCAAAGAAATACCTCTAGGTATGAACACCCATGCAAGAAATTCCATTGAATTTTTAACATTTGATTTTGAATTGACTAAGGATGATGGTTTGCATCTTGTGTTGAATTTTATAGATTATATATATTTACAAGATGCTTCACTTCAAAAGAGGAAATACTTGAGATCTCTAGGTCCTATTATAAGAGGATAATTGAATAGCAATTCAAATACTAGAGGGAATAAAGTTGGAAGACCTTTAATTAATCCTAAGACTAATCTCAAAGGTCTATATCAGGCCCCTTTTTAGTTTGGCAAGGAAAATGTGTTTAGAAAATATATACATCCTATGTTTAGGAAAATATCTCCACTAAAGGACTTGAAGATGCTACATCTTTAGGTCTTTTAGTGGAGACTCAAGTGAATTATTCATGTCTAAAATAAATACCTCTAGGTATGAACACCCTTGCAAGAAATTCCTTTGAATGTTTATCATTTGATTTTGAATTGACTAAGGAGGATGGTTTACATCCTATGTTGAATATTAGAGATTCTAAATATTTCCAAGATGCTTCACTTTAGGGTTATGCTTAAAGGATCAGTCCTAAAATGTATTTATAAAAATTTGGTGAATCAATTTCAAAATCTAGGAAAATAGTGTCCAAATGCATGTAGAAGGTTCGCCATTATTATAGGTAATGTTGTAAATTTAAACTTAAAATGGTTAAATTATTATAAATTGGGGCAAATCGACCCAAAAAAATTGCACCCAAAATTTTTTGGCTAATGGGCCCTGGTCAAGGGTCCCAAATATTAGCCAACATCTAGCAAGTTAAGTTTCATCATGTCTAGGCGAGGCATTGAATTAGACCCTACTAAGATATTGGCTATCACTAACATTCCTCCTTCCTGTAACCTAATCAAGTTGTGTATCTTATAAGGTAAGATTTAAGCTATTCATCATTTCATAGCTTACTTAGGTGATAAGTGTCAGCCCTTTCTTAAGCTCCCTAGGAAAGATGTGTTCCAAAGGAATTTCAAGTGTCAGTAAGATTTTGATGAACTCAAAAGGTATATCATTTCCGCACCTATCTTAACTCTCTCTAGACTAGATAAGCATTTGATACTTTACATAGCATCCATAACTTATGCTTTGGGAGCCATTTTTGCTTAGCATGATTATCAAAACAACGAGAGAGTCATCTACTATATCAATAGAACCTTGGTTAGCTATGAAACTCAGTACACCCCCTTAGAGAATATTTTCCTTGTTGTAGTGTTTGCTTCCTAAAAGTTAAGATATTATATGCTTATCCATAAGACATTGGTTATTGCAAAGTTTGATCCTTTGCTCTACTTACTGTCTAAACCCCACCTTTTAGGTTGAGTCACTAAGTGGGTTCTAGCCCTTAGTGAGTTTGACTTAACCTTTATAGGTAAGAAGGCTATTAAATTTTAGGTGATTTTTTATCAGATAGCCTTCACTCCCTTAGAGTCATCTCATCCCTTATTCGTCAAGTTTCTCAATGAGTTCCTTAGTTTAGAAGTCGAAGAGCCAAAGTCTTAGACTTTTTTTTGATGGATCTTGATGCTTAAAGGGCATTGGTGCTGGAATCATTCTAGTTACTTGAAAAAAATAACTCATCCCTCTTTCCTTCAAAATTCATTTATCTTTCATGAATAAAACTATAGAATATGAAGCCTTGATCCTTGGTCTTAGAGTAGCCTTAGCCTTAAAGGTTAGATTCATTTTAGCTTTTTGTGACTCTCAACTTGTGGTTAATCAAATCAATGATGTTTATCAAATTTGAGATGATAAGATAAAATCTTACAAAGATATTGTCACCAAGATTTTATCCATATTCAACTGAGTAACCGTAGAGTCTATCCCTAGATCCTACCACTACCATGTGGAGTCCATGGCCGCTACTACATCCTTTTTTCCCTTGGATTTGAATGATGATCAAGCATCAATTATCATTATATAACTATGATATCTTGTGTCACTTAGTTCTATTCTTGTTCCATTAAATGTTTTGACCATCTGGGCTATGGTATGATGACATATTTAATTTCCCTAAATATGGTTCGATGCTTGATGGTTTAGATCACAATCAACGTAAAGTTTTATGCAAAATAGTATGTCAATTTGTGATAATTAGAAATACTTAATATTGATGTTCTTTTGAAGGTATCCTCTTGTGATACCTCAACTCTGATGAAGTCTAACTAGATCCTAGTGAAGCTCATGAAGGCTCATGTGGATATCATTTTAGCAGTAATGCCATTGCTAAGAAGCTCCTTTGGATGGGGTATTATTGGCTTTCCATGGAGAAAGATGCATGTGACCATGTTTGATGCTATGATAAGATCAACACCATGACAAACTTGTTCATACTCCTCAAAACCTTTAGGTTATTTATTCTCCTTTATCATTTTCCATGCGGGGATTGGACATCATCAAGAAGATTAACCCAACATAATTTTATGGTCACAAGTTTATCATCATGGCAATGAAGTACTTCACTAACCGAGTTCAAGCCATACCCCTGGCCATGGTGATTGGAGCTTAGGTTTCTAAGTTCATCTTCAACCAGATCCTCTATAGGTTTAGTATTCCTTCAATGATTCTTTTTGACAATGGCACTTGTTTCAAGAACAAGGATGTCCATAAGCTTTATGCTAAGTACAATATTTAGCACAAGTGGTCAAGTCCATATTACCCCTAGGGTAATGGTCAAGCCTAAACATCCAACAAGTCTTTAGTCAAGATCCTCAAGAAGTTGGTTAGTAATATTGGTTGTGACTAGTATATCCATATTTATCCTACCTTGTGGGTCTATCATACCAGCGTATGAATTCTTACAGGCACTTCTCTGTATGTCTTGGTCTATGGGACTAAGGTAGTATTTTTCTTCAAGTTGGAAGTCCCATCATTGTTCATCTTGCTACAAGATGTCTTGATCGGTGGTGATTATCACTTAGATCATTTGAACCAATTTAAGTTGTTGGATGAAAAGCACATTCAGGCCTTAGAGCATCTATGAGCCTATAAAAAATGCTCAAGTGATATTATGCCAAGAGAGTTCGCAATCGTTATTTTGATATTAGGGACATTTTCCTCAAGGAAAATCAAAATAATGCTAATGCTTGCACATATCTAAAAGGTAATTTTTATCCCAATTGGTTAGGCCCTTTTATCATAATAGCCAATTTTGGCCTAGGAGCCTATCTTTTGGTGATGTTAGATGGTAAATATTAAAAGAACCAATGAACATAATTCACTTAAAATGATATTATGCATTATTCTACATAATTCTGCACTTTCATTATTCATCCTGCATTTTAGTTTATTTGCTCATACTACATGATAGTCTATCATATTTTGTGTGGTTTGCTTGACATTCTATTCAAATTGTATTTTTGCTTATCATATACTTGCATTGTTGCTTGCTCATACTTGCATGACTGCTTGATCATATAGACTTTTGGGACCTCGTGAGGATGGCAAGTGATATAACCTAATTAGGTTATAGCTCACATGCATTGCACTCATACTAAGGATCTGATTTCTAGTGAATCCTCAATATAGGACCCATCTTCATGCATTTTCATCATTGCATTTTCTCATATTTTCTCTCTTATTCTTCTCTTTTCTTATATTCCTTGACCTTGAAAGTCTCAATAATTTTTAATTTCTCCAAGTCAAGGGATATACTTCTTCATTGCTTGTATGTCCTTTTCCCTTTGAAAGTTTTAATCAATTCTTCTTTTTCCCAAGACAAAGGGTATACATTCCTTCTTTTTTCTCCTATTTTTTGTTTCTACTCACACTTTTCGTTCTTGATATTTTTATTGTTAAGGGATTCTCATGGGATAGGGTAGATACCACATGAATATCCTTTATGGTATTTATAAAACCACTAACTATATTATGCACATCTCTTAGCTATCAAAATTCCAACATGGACACACACACGTTACTATTTGCTTCTTGATTCTCACATTCTTCTATTATAACAACCCTAATTTCAACCCAAACTTTTTTTTTTCTTTTATGTTCAAGTTTAACCGAGAAAATTCAAATAATTTTCCATAGAAGCTTTTACCACATTGTAAGTGTTTAGATGTTGTAACATCCCTCAAATGGACAGGAATTGTCAATCTCCCATAGTATTTCTAGGGTTTACCTCATACACTACCCATATAGCTTAAAGGATTCCTTTGAGTAGTCACCCTAATTCCTTTCACTCCTTTGAAGGACATTTTGACCACAATATAAGGGTTAACCCTATCTCATTCATTTGAGAAAAGGGATGCCAAATCCTTGACTAGTGTCAATCATTCCTTAACTAGTATGTAGGCGTAAGCTTCTTATAATTTACATACACTTCATTTAGTATGAAACTTTTATGCACCATTAAACCATCCTTTGGTTAGCTTAATGGAGATGATTTTCTTACGTGGGGTATCTCCATTTGGTCGCCCAATAGTCAATCAAGGTTTTCCAATGGTTACCTCACCAAATGACATCCCTCATAGGAATTCCTCCACATTCATTTAGGTTCCTATGACTATCATTTGTGTGACATCATTATCACATGGGTATCTCACTATATTTTGGAGTACTCATCACATTAAATTAGTTGCAATGGAATTCTAGGCTCATCATCTCTTGGAGCACACTTCAGTGATTTGTTACTAAAGTGCCCATTGTATCCTTAAGGAATTGTCACATGGTCTTAACCTTATGGGGTCTAATAAGGTTGGCATTGTATTTGCTACCTCTCAAGGAATAATTTTCAAATACCCCTAAGGTGAAGCTAAGATATAAATTTACCTTTTTTTGTTTCATTCATTTAATTTTACCAAGCCATATTTCATAATCCATATTCTATTGCAATAAATCAGAAACCATCTATCTATATTTACAATGCTACTTTCCATTAAAACATAATAAAGAAATCTAATTCTTCATATTTTACAATTCATAGCAATAGATCAATAAATGCTAACAACCATTCCATATTAAATTCTACAAAAGGATACACAAATGACACAACATATACCCTAGGAACCCTTTTCAGGAGAAAACCCAACCTCAAAATGTCCATCTTTATTTTTCATTGCAAATCTTCTAGCCATTCTACATTAAGGAATTCATTATTCCTTTTTCCATAATTTCATTCTACTACATAAAGTCTTCCATATTTCTTATGTCATTTAATTTTAAGAATCTTTCACAATTTTCCCTTTTTACAGAGGCAAGGGAGCCCCATATCTCCCTCTCATTATCCTCATTTAAACCATCATTCAACTAATACTCAAGAGTTCTATCCTTGAGTAATTTCTTACAAAAGAGTAATTGTGGAACCCCCATAAGTTCCCTTCTATTTTTTGGGTCCCATACCCAATCCTTCAAATGTTTTCCAATCACAATAGGTTTCTCATTTCATAAAAGAAATATTCCAACTCAACATAAGTGTAACTATTCACATTCTAAAAGAGACGCTAATCAATACCCAAACCTAGTTATTCAAACTCAAATAAAAGATTATTTCTTCTTGCAAATACAAAACATTGTTATACATTTCCAAATAAAACCCAACAATTTCTTCAAACAAAGATGAATTCTTTAATCATCTAAGACTATATTTACTTTGGAAATATCTCAACAACTTATTTTTAGCATATATCAAGGACTATTTCAACTTAATTAAATTAAGTCAACCATATAGTCACATAATTCCAAGGTCAATCTATTAGAAACTTTTAATCCCTTTATAAAAGTCATTTCACTATTTCATTAGAATGATTTTCCTTTTGAATTAATGTTTATCTAATCCATATTAGATATATCACAATTAATGAATCACCTTTCCCTATTATATAACTTCTTTGGTCTAAATATTGTTCTCTAATAGTATCAATTCAAATATTGGATTCATTAAATACATTTTCTTCTACTAAGAAGTCATTTCCTTCTAATTATTTTATATAATCTTTCAGTCTCTATTTTTGTTAACATTCAAAGACGTATCCATACTATTTTACATTTATATTAAATTTTAAACCCTTTTATATTTCCTTTCCCAAAGCTAATTGGAATAAGAAAATAAAGGTTGCAATTCAAAGGGTGCATGAATCCCATCCTTCCTTTAAACATTTTAAAGATCTTTAAGAATTTCAAGTATAAACATAAGTTTCTATCTAGAAACATGTGTTTTCAAACATAAAAGACATATAGGGAAAGCATGGTTGGAACTCATCTTCAATTCCCTTCCACCTATCACAACCGAGCTATGTGGTATATCTACATTTGTCAAAGGGAGGTGCCACTAAACTTAAGGTTCATATTTATTAATGATCAAATTATCTTTTGATTGAGTTTTATTTCCCCACTACTCTATGTAGTGCAAACTGTGTTTGTATGTGCCGATTCAAGCCATCAAACGTAGCACATTTGTTACCAAATATCATACTTCAATGTGCACACAAATCCAGGTGCAAAGTAGAGGGTAAATAGAGTCATTTGAGGGTGACACTCCTACTCATACGTATATCACAAATCTAGTTATAGGTTGGAGCTTTTGGAAATCACTCACAGTGGGTCTATGATAATATAACCACCTGATATGGAGACTAGAACTACTCCCAAGGTTTTTAACCAAGCAATAGGAAGATAAACCAACCTATTTGGTCCTTCACATTGATTCAAAGCAACTATATTAAGACATTTATAAAGAATAGTACCTCACATATTTAGAGGATGTTCATCTTGCAGAAGACTACCAATCACGCAGGAGAATATATCCCTTGCTCCTTATTTATTCCAACCTATTCCAACACCTTCTTCACACTATGATTCTCCATTCAAAGCCAAACCAACACCAAAAGCAATCCCTCCCCTCTTTTCTCATCAATGTTTTCAAGAAAAGTCCCAAGGGATTTTTTTACAAAAGAAACCAACTCTCAACTACCCTCCAATAATATTTTCTTTACTTGGATTTTGCGGGATTATATAATGTGAAGCATTATTTCATTTATCCTTAATGTTTTAACATATTAATGTACTTCTTTATTAAGTTTTAATAAATCTTTTAATTAAAACCCTTTTGACCTTTCTCCTTTTTCTATATAGTCTATTACAAAGCACATTAAAAATGTCAGCATGATATCAAATAAAATGCAAGAAGGCTATATTAAAACAAGGATGTAAACTATGTCTAGCATAGATATATCAATTGTCAATTCATTTTGACTACATTGACATTCAACTTCCTGCTCTTTTGCGAAGGTGTCTATCCTTGCAATTATTCAGATCCATTAGAAATATATCATTGATTATCAAAACAAAACATAGCCAAAAATATTTGTCATTAAAACTAATAATTAATAAACAAATTCTTTATGTAAAAAAGCTATCCAAGGGAGGGTCATGACATATATATTCTTTTCATCTCACACATGCACACACACACATGGTTCTATTATGTTTTTCTTTGCTCACTCATCTCTTGCACACACCAGACCCTTATCGGGTAGTACTCATTCTAGAAAATCAATCAAATATAAAGGATGGATTCATAGTTATGAACGAGGGGTAGCCTTCGTTCTACCATTGTGATTATACATCCTAGCGGGTATCTCTTCATCTTTGGCCATTAGCAAGCACTACACCCATAGCAGGTATTGCTCCACACTTGACCATTTTTGTGAGCATAACACACTTACAAGATACCTTCATGACCATGAGTGAGAGGCAACCTCCATTCAGTAATTTGCGAGCATACATCCCTATAGGGTTCCACTCCAGTCTTTCCTTTTTGCTTGGTCTATTGTTTGATCATACTAATATTTTGTGGTCTACATTGATTCAAATATCATATTCAAAACACCTTTTTCTTTGTTGATCTTATCCATATTCTACTTCTTCTTCTTATTCTTTTCTTCTTTTATTTCCTCTTTTTTAAATATGTGCCCTATCCATATGGGGCACGAATTTGCTCTATGTTGAATTTACGATTTGTATTTATGGGGTGCAATTTCAGCTAGAGCCATGTTTTTCTTTCTTTCTTTTGCTCTTCTTTCTTCCATCATATTTTTATTTCATCTCCTCACATGTCCATGCATTTCATGTGTTAGTTAGTTGCATCCCATTATGCATTGCATTAGTTTAATCCATTCATGCATCTATTATTACATTATTTTCACTCATTCATGCATAATCAAACATAAATCACATAAAAATCAAACACATAAATAAGCATATATATATATATATATATATATATATATATATATATATATATATATATATATAATGCAACATGATATTACTTGAGAAAGAGAGGGTACACATGTCAGTTTGGTAGGTGTGCCACAGTTCGAGCCCGACACACTCGACCCTCCCTAGGGATGCATGCCACACTCAAAATTGGCATGTCATCCCAATCCTAGCCCTAGCTCTATGAGCTCGTCACCTTTTCTCGCTCGTCAAAGGTGGTCCTAGTGGGGGCATGTTCATGGACCACATAGAAGTCCATGATCTTGATCATGGTCGACCCTATGTTTGAATGGAGGATGATAGAGATACCCTTTGCTCCATTGGAGCTACTTGAAAGTATAGGATCTTGTAGAAGGTCTCCCTCCATAAGGTTACATCTAGCCTCTTCCCCACCCTCTATAGCTCTGCCTATAGAAGGCAGATCCCCTTACTTGGTTGTTTGTCAATCATGATAGCCATCCCCTTATCCTGAGCCTACTACTACTCCTACTCCATCTGGATCATCTCCCCTTTGATGTGGTTTGCCTTAGCCCTCACTATCTCCCACTTTGAGAGTGTCATGTTCAAGGTACTTCATAGTCCCTTTATCCTCTTGGACCTATCCTCTCATAGTAGGTCCATATCTCTCTACATGGTTTCTATATAATACTACAACACCTTCATATCTCTCATCGAGTCTCTTTAACCCGTGATCTCACTTGGTCTTACTACTACTAATATGGAGGCCTCTTCATGTACATTGCTTGATGCAACTCTTATCCTCATAGGGGAATCTTCTACTACTCCCTCATCCCTGGTCCTAGAGGAAATTATGGTCACTGTCATAATATCTAACTGAGCCTATACCTATGTCAACCATGGGACCTCTTAGTCTTGTTGTCACCACTTTATGGTATGCTAAGTTTCCTCATGAAGTACCAACTGCATCAGTCGATCCATACCAATGGGGAGATCCTCGAGGGCATAATGTTCCTATACCATCTCCTATACTTAAGACCACCTAACATCATCCACCTATAGTTCCATGTATAGTGGATCATCCAGGTCCTCATCTACCCATATTCTCACATAAAGATCTTATATAACTCCTGATGCATCCCTCCACACCCGCCTATACCAATAGTCTCCTAGGTTTGGTATCTCTTAAAAGATATCAAACTGGTACTAGACATGATCAAATTGAAATAGCTCTAGCTCCCACTTCTCTATAGACACCCACCTGATACAACTAACACTCTCTAGCTCCTCTACATCCTCAATATATCTAGGATGTAGGCACCATGATTGCCATATGATCATGTGATCCATAGCTTGTCTGTTACCCACCTCCCAAGTGGTAAGATTCTAGAATACATCCTTTGGACTTACTCAAGGTTTTTAGACTACCTTTATGTTTTCGGTAGCTCTAGGTTGGGTAATGGCCTTAGTAGTGCATACGATCTCCTAATTGCTATATGCTTCCAACACCACACCTAGAACAAGACCGTATAAACTAGCCCTACATGCCATTTGTACATCACATTGTATAATATCATGTACAAATGATTCAGCACATATGGGCCCCATGTGAACCGCACATGTTGATCCTGCATGTTTGCCACTACTCTGACTAGTGCCCATGGTAGGTTTCACCTACTAGCATGGTACACTAGGAATCCCTTTGCCACTCTTTAGAGTACAATCATCAAAGCATTGGCCTCATGGTGCTCTACCAACTCATCGACATGGATCCTACTCCTTAATAATCTTTGAAGCATGGCAATATGAAAGAGATTTTATTTAATTAAGGTTTTAAAGTTTAGAGAGTTTATTTGTTTTAGCGCAATATATTGCCTTCTCTTGATATACCAATTTGACCGATATACTCTAAGGGTTTACCTATATACCAAAGATCCCTATATACCTAATCGCTATCTATATACTCATAATACATAAGAGACAATTTATATATGGAATGGTAGTGTATGAGGAAATGAACCTATAGATACATGACCTAAGATGGTACATGAGGGGTAATAAATTTTTATGAATTCCACTAACCCATTGTGATATACTCCTACTAAACATAAGTATGTGTGAGACCTTATGTAGACATTTGGTGGTCTAGGATCACAATATATCCAATATAGCTTAGTGATTCATAATACTATTATTCAAAGGATTATAAAAACCCTTAATAGGACTAGCCTTTGGTTAGGTTTTTGTTATCTTAATTAATTTTTGTTAACTACACAAGCAAGGTTTAAATGGTTAGGTTTTTGTTATCTTGATTAACGTTTGATTTTTTTTTTAGTATTGATTAAGGTATAGACAAGGCAAAAGAGACCTTGGGAACCATGGTGGTGTTCATGTTAGTTTCACCAAAATGTGAGAAGGGGAAAAATATGTGAAGGGCTAACTAGGGTATCCAACATTCTTCTCCTTCCCTTTTGTGAAGGGAAACTTCTCACTTCAAGGATTACGAGATATAACATGATGCTAAGAATATGTTTAATGGATCATTTTGTGAACACCTATGTTCCAAAAGGAAAAGTAAGTTTCCTCCTAAGATCCTTTTGCCTAACCTTAACCCTAATCTAATCTAAATGCACAAACAATAAATGTGAATACACAAAGATCTAATACTAAATGATTCTTTTATTTCAATGATAGGATACACGATAAAAATGAATTATTTCTCTTTAAGCAAGGGTACAAGGAAAATACACCATATAAGCTAGTCTAAGATGCACTCTATATGTGATTTATAAAAAGATTTGTAATCCCCTTTTATGACCATGATTAAGCTAAGATTCCTTAATTTTCCTTTTATTAAATTTATTAACAAAACAAAAATAGAAACGTAACTATGCAAACAACAAACAATGACTAGAATCTAGAACTAGAAATTATAGAAGCAGGGAATAAAGGAACCTAGTTCTTCCACAAATGCATAAGCATTGCTCCCATATAAAAGTGCTACTAGCACTTTTGTCAATTTTCAATTCTTTTGTAGACATCTACAATATAGAAAAAAAGTAACAAAGATTAGTATAGAGGGTTTTTATTGGTCAAGATGACTAGACCTCTATTTTAGCAAGACAAAAGTGATAAAAATTTGAAAAATTATGACATGTAGTAATAAATGCAATTATGGTAGAAGCACTACTTGTTAGAAATGTTGGTGGTGCTTCTGCTTCCTACACTTCTACTTTGTGCAAAATAGAGAATATGAGCTTTGTCGACTTGTAATATTGTAACACTTTAGATCCTATAAGTAGAAAAAGGTAGATTAAATGCAAGATAAATCTAAGGATAATGATTTAAAAGTGAAAAATGTTGTCCAAGCATGCCATAATCCTATTAGGAATTAGAATGATATAAATATAATTATCTAATGACACAATTAAATGATCAAACGATAGGACTTACTAGATGCAATCATAAAATGCAAGATCAACTAAGTTGGATAAAAAAGATGATCTGCAATAGACAAGAACAATAGTTACATAATATGATTAAGAGAAAATACCTATAAGATAACAATAGGATAAAGTGCTAGAAAAATCAAAAGGACAACAATGAGATGCAGAATATTAGCAAAAAACAAGATAAACATTAAACCAAGCAAAGGAAGAGAGATGGAGGACACAACCAATGACACCAAGTTGCTCCTCTTTCTTGCTTGTTGGAGGCCCATCAAACACTTGGAGATGCTTGTCAGAATGCTTAGTTGCTAGCTAGATAACTTCAAATGCTTACTTGAATGCTCATAAGAGAGAGTGAACTTGATTGCTATACACAATATTAAGGTCAAAGTTGAGCTAAAATTTTGATAAAACCTTGGTAAGAGTGTGCCAAAAGATCTATAATTCTAGCGTGAATTTCGCAAAGGCGCTTGGAGGTAAAAGCACTGGTAGTGCTACTACTAGATGTCTATTGAAGGTCAAATGTGAGCAAGAAAAATTCAAATGGCAAAAGTGTTGCTAGGCTATAAAAGTGTCACCAACGCTTCTACTTTTGGAGCAATAAATGCTACAAATTTAAACACAAGGATGATTGAATTAATTTGGTTGATTGAAGGCTAATTGATAAAGGTTATGGTAAAATGACTATTAGCCCTACCTATAAAATTAGATGTCTATAAATAAACCAATTAAATTTTAACATATTAATGAATGCAAAGAAGAGAACTTTAATCTTTTGTAACAAAATTATTATAATTGTTATTTATTAGACACATGCATAATAAATGATAAAATTATTTATATATATATATATATATATATATATATATATATATATATATATATATATATATATATATATATATAATTACAAAATTTAATCCCTAATTTAAATTGAACAACCAAATAGATCACACTAAAAACATCAATAAAAGTGATCAAGTATTATGTAAATAATACTTTCATCACTTTCATTGATGTTATTTATCAAGCACATACATAATAAAAGAAAAACTTTAATTTTTTTTAAGAAAAATATTATAATTATTATTTATTAAACACATACATAATAAATGATATATATATATATATATATATATATATATATATATATATATATATATATAATTTAATCATTTGAATTGAAAAACTTACAAATACATCAATCTAAAAACATCAATAAAAATGATTAAATATTATATATATAATAATCACATATCTTATAAAAAAATAAAATAAAATTACAATAAAATATGAGTTGTTGTCCACATTATTGTAGGATGGATTAATCAATTTTTAACAAATAAAAAGAAAATAACTTACAATAAAATATCAAGTGTTGTCTATATACAATAATATGATTAATCAAATTTTAACAATAAACCTTTTGTCCTAAGGGGACAATGCAAAGATTTGGGTTTTGGTTATTTTCGAAAGGTCCAAGGTTTGAATCGTAGCGTGGGTGAATGTGTGAGGGGGTGGGTGTATGATGGTTGTGTATTAAATTCCTTATTGATAAGCATAGCTCTCGGGTTTTGGTTGTTTTCGGAAGGTCCAAGGTTTGAATCGTAACCTGGGTGAGTGTGTAAGGGGGTGAGTGTATGATGGTTGTGTATTAAATTCCGTATTGATATGCATAGCTCTCAACTTTACAGGAATCATGGTTGGGAAAAGACTCCCCAGCTAGCATTAAGGGTTTTTGACACAAATCAAATCAATTTTTTTTTTTAGCAAAATATATATAATTCATACTAGGTGCCTTAGTGCCCTCAATCCTCGAAATGAGGTTTGGGGTTCAAGCCTGCCGACCTATGCCGGGTACAAAAAAAAATTAGTGGCAAGTTCCCTCAATCCTCAAAATGAGATTCAGGTTTCAGGCGACTTATGCCGGATACAAAAAAAATTCGACTAACCTGAGAGGTATATCTTGATGGAACAGGCCCCGTGGAACGAAAAGTCATGGCCTGCAAGGATACTTTCCTTAACATAAGATTTTTAACCACGACGTGGACGAGTGTGTGAGAGGCTGGGTGTGTGATGGTTGTGTTAAATTCTCTATTGATAAGCATAGCTCTTGGCTTTAGGAGGGGTCATGGTTGGGGGAGCCCGCCCAACCCTATGCATTGGTCTTAGAGGTCTCTCACACTAGCCAAATCATATATATATATGCTTCGGATATGCTATGTACAGAAGGTTACAAATCAATATATATATTAAATCTTTTATTAAAAAAATTATATTTAATTTTTTTTTAGCGAAAAACCCCTTTGCGGGGCCGCCTTGGTCTGAGAGACCATGAACAGGGGGTTATATACCGTCAAAGTCACCCGATAGTCGCACCCAGCCCTGCCCGCACCAACATTATCAATTGGATTTTGGATACCCAATTCAACTTTTTGGTAAGGTGGAAATTCGAACCTGAGACCTCCCTTGGAGGATTGCCCTCTCCTCTAACCTGGGTAAAAATTATATTTATTTATTATATATAAATAATAAATTATATATATATATATATATATATATATATATATATATAATTTTTATCAATTATTAAATAGTTTAATTCCTAGTTTGAGTTAAACATTTAGACGTCGTACATAAGACTTAAAAACATCAACTAAAATAAATAACTATCACATATATATTCATGTGAGTGTGGTTTATTGGCAAGGACGCCACTTGCATTATTGATAATGTGACCGAGGTTCAATTCCTACAATGAATGTGTATAGTATTATTTAAAAAAAAAACTATCATATATAATAGTCACATATTTTATAAACAAATAATTAAATTATAAAATAAATCAGATATAATTTTTGTATTTTAAAATGTTACACTAATATCTTATGTAAGATTAATTTTAAAAATTTATTAAAAAATGAGTGGATGAGCCTTATTTTGACACATATAATGCTTATCCAAAAAAAAGGACACGTGTGTTATGATAATTATAATTCCCATATCATTAGAAGATGGAGATTGCATCAACATGAGTACTTGGATATTCATACGACCAAACACGAACTCCCATGCTTCATGTGATTAGCACATACTTTTATTTTTAATTCATCAAAAAGTTTTGATGCTTCTTCATAATAATTTAATAGACAAGATCTTTTTATAGAGGAACATGATGTGCACTTTTTTAA
The DNA here is from genome assembly GCA_028583015.1 of Wollemia nobilis. Classification (NCBI taxonomy): domain Eukaryota; kingdom Viridiplantae; phylum Streptophyta; class Pinopsida; order Araucariales; family Araucariaceae; genus Wollemia; species Wollemia nobilis. Next base: position 3,308,465 of record JAQPPZ010016858.1, on the reverse strand, counting down.
TATATGTTTTTGTCACAATATTGGTAAAGTATTAACCTCTTTAATAAAAATTTAAATTTAATTTACAAATTTATTTTATAAGAAAGATTGTGCTTGATGTACCTTTAATATATTTTTCAAATAAATGTGTAAAAGTTATCGGTAAGAATGATGATGAAACTCGAGTTCAATTTTTTAATATATATATATATATATATATAATTATTAATAATAAAATCCGAGTTTAATTCCATATAAAATATTGATAAAAAAAGCATATGGGTATCTACTTTTGATTGAAATATAAATGGGCATTCATATTATTATATACTTAGGATATACCAAGGCTCACACATTCTTCATTGCAGGATTTGATGAGAAGCATACATGAACTACTTTATTAAACCTCCTGTGCTTTAAGGGATCTAGATGGATCCTTGTACTCTTTATTGGGTTGGTGGACTATGACAAGAATCCAATACAAGCCATGTGCATATCTTTGTATTATGAAAACAATTGAATTTTCTATGAAGTGGACAATACCTTGAAAGCCAAGTGGGATGTTTTTGTTTTCTAAAGAAATATCTGACCCTACATTTGCAACCTTTTTTTTATTGTTGTATCCAACTTGGGTTTGCTTTAATGTGTTTTTGTGTTCATGTTTGTCTTTAGTAACAGAGTTTGCTTTGAGAGAAAGAAAATAAATGCAATTTGGAGATTCTTTTTATAGGTTTTGAAAGGCAAATGTCAGCTTTTCCACCTACTAGGACAGGGGATGTTGAGTCACCACATTGCCATCTGGACATGATGATGGTAAGGCAAGCAAGTGGGTGGTGAGTTATGTCCACATCAGTTTGATTGTCCTAGTTATGTTAGGGGTTGCTTTCAAACTTTATAATCATCTTTTTGAGAAAGAAAAAATGTTCGGGTCTCATGGTGTAAAAAAAGTAAAGCCCCACTATGGTCTTAACTTTAAAACTTTCTTTTCTAAAGCAAAGCAAAAGGGCTTGAAACTACACTAGACAAATAGAACCATTAAAAAATTGAAAGGGAGATTAGGCATGCAAGCATAAAGTTTGTTATGTGAACATTAAATTACTTTGGTGATAAAAAGTTGTTGATTTGTATGTTTTAACTTGAGTAACTAATTTCATGTGCGGTCAAAAAGCTGGCTGACGTGGCATGGAGAGGAAGAAGTATTAAGGAAATGACTACTTTGGCAAACGGTGATACGGAGGTGGATCCCATTATCTTTAGAAAAACAGAAGGTACCGTAGACGACAAGGAAGAATAAAGAAAGGTCAATCCACATGCTCAATATGGAGCTCAGCTTATCCACCTTGTATGTCTCCAAGGAGAGGAATATTCTGCTTTAATATGGTGAGACAAATATTGTTTCCATAATAGGCATTCCTAGGTATGTGCTAATTGCAACAATGTCTCTAAAAAAATGTTGATTCCTATATATATATATACAAATAGAATTTGGTTACATTTACATTTTTTACTTTGCATTTTGAAATGATTCAAAATCTTGGGGTTGAGTTTATAACCCCTATGTCACCTTGTTGTTATTATATTTTTTGTGTCACTTCGTTGTTATTGGATCGATGTGAAGGGGACCATTGGTGGCATATACTTGGCGGAGTTAAGTCATTCTATAACATTTGCAGAGTTAAGTTATACTATTACCTTTGCACAAACATACATGCCTCTAAAATTTAAACCTAAAACTTTTCTTGATAACACACCAGAATTTACCAATCTACCCAAAATTCGAAGATAATTTTTTTTTTTTATTATTATTTGATATGGAAACATCAAATTCACATGGAGAATATAGACTTACATTTTCATTATATTTTAAGAATAAAATTTTATTTATTTATTTTAAAATATATAATTAAAAAATAATTATAATAAAATATAAATTATATAAAAATTAATTATTATTATAATATATATTTTGATTTTTTTTAAGAAAAGTTTAGTTATACATATTCTTTGAACAAAGAACTTTATGTGTAGAGGTCAAGCAACCTCAATACCTAACATTATCTAAAGGTTTATAATTAATATGTTATGTACATTTTGTTTTTTATACTTTTTTATAAGTTATATGAATTGAAATGAGTATGGTTTGAATTGTTTTTTTTATTTTATTATTATTATTATTATTATTATTATTATTATTATTATTATTATTATTATTATTATTATTGATTGAAATTTTAATAATTGATTTAAAGGTTGAGTAGTCTCCTCCCAATCATAATATTTTCTAAAGTTAAGAGCTATACTTATCAATAGAGAATTTAACACAAAGCCATCATACACCCACCTCCTCACACACTCCATAAAATTTTAATAATTTTTTAATTTTTTTTAATGTTATTGGGACAATGCAACGATGTAGGCTTTGGCTCTTCTTCAAAAGGTTTAAGGTTCAAACTGTGTGGGTGAGTGTGTGAGGGGGTGGGTGAGTGTGTAAATGGTTGTGTTTAGTCCCTATTGATAAGTTCAGTTGTCACCTTTATAAGAGGTCATGGTTGGGATGGGGATGCCTCTTCTTGAGCGTAGCTTTTTAATAGGTCATGGTTGGGATGAGGATGTCTTATAAGAGGTCATGGTTGGGATGGGGATGCCTATTCCTGAGCGTAGGTGTCGTTGGGGTTTCTCACAATAAAGTTAATAAAAAAATTATTCTTTAAATTAATAAAGACTATGATATTTGACAAAATATTGATTTTTTTTATTTGATATATCTCAATTTTAAAATTATGGGAGGAAAAGAAAGAATTTTGTCATGAGGGAACGGTTGGGGCTTTGGTTCTTCTTCGAGGCTCAAATCGCGGCATGTGGGCGAGTGTTTGAGTGGGTGATTGAGTGGGTGAGTGTGTTTTTGCGTGTGGGCGAGTGTGTGAGGGGGTGAGGGTGGGCGAGTGTGTGTATGGTTGTGTGTTTGGCTCCTATTGATAAGTTTAGTTCTCACCCTTATCATAAGTCATGGTTGGGATGGAGATGCCTAACTCAAGTGTCGAATGTCCGTTGTAGGGTTTCTCACAATAAATTTAATAAAATAATAAAAATAAATAAATGTACTTACTAAAATACTTAAATTATTATTATAAATATATAGATTAACTTGAATTATATAAAACTGCAAAGTCCTACCTAATACATCAGCTTGTCCAAAAAAAAATATTATAACTTAATAATTTTCAAATAATCATATTATTATTTTTTAAATAAACTATTTTAATGTTAAAATAAATTATATTTTTTATTTAATAATTAAAAAGCAAATAATTCATACCATATATCAAATACCAAGTGTATAAATAAAACATCTTAAAAAATCAAATTTATTATAATACATACAACTTTGATCAAAACATTATAAAATAATTATAAATAAATATATTATTTTATTTTATTAATTTTTAAAAAATTATAAATATAAAAATATAACCTTCCCAACATATCACTCAATTATAATCAAATATGAAAAGAATAATACCCTAATATTTGACACTGATATAACCTGCCCGACATATCACTCAATTATAACCAGATATGAAAAGAATAATACCCTAATGACAAAGGGAATGCCGTGTCCCATAATTCTACAAAAGAATATTATGGGTTGGTAGCTTGTATGTGATGGTTTTTTCTTTTTGTTAAACTGAATTTTTTTATTATTTATTTATTTATTTATTTTAGTAATATAGGAAAGTTGGTAATAGTTATTATTTTTAATAATTTATGGTTTAAACTATAAGGACTGTACCAATGAACTTCGTTTTTCATTGTTCCTACTGTTTTTGTGGATCTAACACACGTTCTTAAGATTTGGATTAGATTATTACCTTTGCAAAGGGTTGGCTTCCTTAAAACTTTTAAAACTTTAAATCTCTTCTTAATAAATGCCCAACCACACTTACATCTACCAATCTACTAACTTTTAAAAATACTCGAACAATATCAATATACTTACTCCTTTTAAACCTACAACCTTGATGACCCTTTCAATCACCCAATTGATGTTACTATTGAGTTCACCTTTGACCCCAAACATCAAATCACGTAGACCATGCCGTCTGCCGTCATACAATCTTACAATCCCATAAGACAAAACCACCCTTCACACGTCACAATCTTCACTAAAAGTGCCTTTTCCATTTCCGCCTAAATTTTCTTTCTAACGTCAAGAATAAAAAAATTAAATAAAATTAATTAGAAAAAAAAACTTCACAATTTTTACTTTCAAACATTACAATCTTCAAATTAGATTTTATTCATAAGATTTAGGGTGAAAATATTCATATAATTAATCAAAATTTAAAATTAGATTTTGAGAAAAAAAAACTTCACAATTTTCACTTTCAAACATTATAATCTTCAAATTAGATTTTATTCATGAGGTTTAGGGTAATTAGTTGGAAGCGCAAATATTGATATGATTAATCAAAATTTAAAATTAGATTTTCAAGGGAGATTTAATCCATAAAATTTAATAGGTTAAATTTTTTATTTTTAAAAGTAATATGTTGTTAAAAGTTATTTAAATTTAAATTATTTTATTATTATTTTTTTTTTGGAATATATAAAAAAGTTGTTTATATTCACATTATGTTTAGTAACTGTCAAGTGTAAGGTTTAAATTATAGGGTTGTTCTCAACAAATTTATATTATCTTCTTGTTGATAGCCAGATCAAATTGCTACTTTGCAACATGCATATCCTATATAAATAATTAATTTTTTTTTTTTTTTTAGGCGAACGTTTACAAATTACATCAACAACGACCCTCAAGGGGTTTGAACACAAGACCACTTAAGAAACAACCATCATCTTAGCCACTAGGGAAAACACAAGACCACTAAATTTTTTTAAATTTGAATTATAAAAAAGTAGTATATAACCACCAGTGTCATCGGTGAACTAGTGAGCACTTAAATGATTTAGATCAAACTGATACTTTGCAACATGCATGCCCTATATAATTAAAATTATTTAAATTTGAATTATAAAAAAGTAGTATATCATATAAGTAAATTTCATTTTAATCTTATATAATTCATAAAAACATTACATTTAAGTGTTTGCAAGGTTAGTTGGATTGGTAAGAAGTTGGACACTTACCAGGAGGAGACTTTGGTTTAAACCTTGCGGGCATGTCCAATCTAGGGCAAAGGTAGTAGTATGACTTGAGTTTGTTGAGCGTGTGTCAGCTTGATGATGGCGGTATCAACCCGGAGCCATCAGAGTCTTCTTCACTCCAAGTCATGTTTGTCAAGGCGAGATAGGGGTTATAGTAGCAGTACCATGATTTGATGCTACAATCGAAGGTAATACTACTCGACCATATGACCTATCTGACTAGTTGTTCAGAAAGAAAAGGTAGTTATCGATTCTTCGGAGATAGGAGTTATAGTAGCAGCACCATGATTTGATGCTACGATCGAAGGCAATATTACTTGATCGTGTGACCCCTCTAACCAATTGTTCATTAAAAAAAAAGGTAGTTGTGGATTCCTCAGAGGCAATATGACTTAACCGTGTGACCCTTGTGACTAGTTGTTCACAAAGGGTAGTTGCTGATTCCTCTATTTAAAAAAATAATAATAATTTTATTTTCAACTCGATTCAATTGAATTTTATTCCACATTAATATTTAATATTTGCTAGTTAGTGTAATGTGTGTGAGGGGGTGGGTGTGTGTTGATTCCTCTATTTAAAAATATATATATATTATTTTCAACTCGATTCAATTGAATTCTATTCCACATTAATATTTAATATTTGCTAGTTAGTGCAATGTGTGTGAGGGGGTGGGTGTGTGTGGTGGCTTTGTGTTAAATTTTTTATTGATAAGTATGGCTCTTCTTCGGGAGGTCTCAGGTTCAAACCGTGGCGTGGGTGAATGTGTGAGGAGTGGGTGTGTGGTGGCTTTGTATTAAATTTCTTATTGATAAGTATAGCTCTCAACTTTAGGAGGGGTCATAGTTGGGAGAAGACTACTCAACCGTGTACATCAATCATAGGGATTTCTCACAATAAATATAGCTCTGGGCTTTACGAGGGGTCATTGTTGGAAGGATATTGCTTATCCATGTGCATCGATCATAGAGGTTTCTCACAATAACCAAATAATTAAAAAAAACAAAATAATCTTGAGTTGACTTAGTTGTGGGACTTGAGTGATTTATGAGGTCCACCACTTGCCAAACTCTTTGTCAATAGAGTAGTCGGTTTAAAAGTACAAGCTCTTGATCCCACTTACATGTCTAATGGTTTCATGTGATGTTATTTTTATACAAGTTGTTTATTTCTGTTCCTTCTTTTTATTAAAATATAATTTTAAGGTTTAACTTTGGGTTTATTTGTAAGTTAGTAGGTTTTAGTAACATCTTTTCTGTGAGGACACCTTAATGGTTTGGGTTTTCTTTTGGAAGACTTAGGGTATTAAGAAGGGATAAGTTAGATGTCTTTAGAAGGTGGGGTTCGGTTGACTTCCTTTTACCTAAGGGCTAGTGTTTATAGTGATTACTTTTGAGCTAGTGGATAATAGTTAATACCATTACTTAATAATCATATGAAATTCATACCACCGACCAGGGTCTTCCTCACTTGGAAGACTTAGGGTATTAAGAAGGGATAGACTAGATGTCTTTAGAAGGTGGAAGACTTAGGGTATTAAGAAGGATAGGCTAGATGTCTTTAGAAGGTGGGGTTCGGTTGACTTCGTTTTACCTAAGGGCTAGTGTTTATAGTGACTACTTTTGAGCTAGTGAATAATAGTTAATACCATTACTTAATAATCATATGAAATTCATACCACCGACCAAGGTCTCCCTCACTTGGAAGACTTAGGGTATTAAGAAGGGATAGGCTAGATGTCTTTAGAAGGTGGGGTTTGGTTGACTTTGTTTTACCTAACGACTAGTGTTTATAGTGACTATTTTTGAGCTAGTGGATAATAGTTAATACCATTACTTAAATTCATACCACTAACCAAGATCTCCCTCACTTAAAATAAAAATTTACGAAAATGAAATAGGTTTATAATAATAACTTTGGCAAAATAACAGGACTAAAAAAGTGAGTAAAAAAATCGTATAAAATTTATCTCAAACCTATATATATATATAAAAAAACCTTAAGAGTTAAGTATGCTTAGGTAAAGTTTATAAAGGTGAAAAGTAGAGTTCGAGTCTGGTAACGAAAATGTGTAGTTAACTAATACTTTCCCTCCAAAAGTAGACTAGAATAGTAGAATAGTACGGCAGACCAGAAAAAACAAAAGTGAATTTAATTAGAAAAAGAATGTTCACAATTTCCAAAGGGCCATAGTCACGTGGTCTAAACCGGCCCATGGAATATACACTGCCCGTCTCGTCCAATCACGTTGCGCTGTACCCCACCGTCATTTATACGAAAAAACCAAAAGCGTATATACGCCGCCCAAAAAGCGTATGCACACAGCCATTGCGTTCCGTGCGCCCAACGTGCGCACCGGTTAACGGGGGGCCCACGGCGGCACCGACGGCGCCGCGAAACCAACAGTCGGCCGGGATGTGTCGGAAAGCTTGTCCCGGCGGCTGCGATCTGGTGGTCTATAAATCAGCGTCACATGACAATCAGAGAGCCAGAGGGCGCAGTCAGAAAAACCAGCGAAACGAGAAAATAACAGAGCGAAAGGTCACGGGTTCGAATCTCTGAAACCTCAAAGAAAAAGAAAAGCGTAATATAGAATTGTGCTGTAAGCAGAGACTGAAAGGTCACGGGTTCGAATCTGTGAAATTGCAAGAAACAAAGAGGACATTCACCATTCGCTTGTGAGGAATGGAGCAGAAAAATGTTCTGATGTCGGCCTTGAGCGTCGGGCTGGGAGTGGGGCTGGGCATCGGGCTTGCGACGGGGAGGTCGCAGACGTTTCAGAAATGGACGTCGCTCGGAAAGTCCGTCAATTACCAGGAATTGATGGAGATGGAGCTCAACAACCAGGTGGTTGATGGGAAATCCTGCGGCTTTACTTTCGAGGAGTTTCCGTATTACCTCAGGTAGAAGACTTCATGCTTAAAAGGTTTAAATTTCAAGTATTGAGGAAATATGATCGCCTAAAAGTCTGGTCTCTGAAACTCTGTCCTTTAAAAATATAGTCTTTTGAAGTTTAGAAGATTTAAAGTTTAACTATTTTGAAATTTAGTCGCCTAAAATCCCTGACTTTTGAAGCTTTAGTGGCTAAAATTCAAGGTCTATTGAAGTTTTGTGTTATAAAGATAAATTCAAGGTCTATCGATGTTTTGTGTTATAAAGATAAATTCAAGGTCTATTGAAGTTTTGTGTTATAATGAGTCTTTTGTAGTTTTGAGTTAGAAAGATGGGTGCTTGGAGATGTTGTGGAAGATGTTTCTGAGAGATTTGAAAATTTTCTGTCTTTTGAGATTTATATGTGTAAATATTTGGTTTTTTGAAATTTTGTGTTGGAAAGATGGAATTTTGGGAGTTACGGAGGAAGATTTTGGGTTTGCCTGCTTTTGCAGTGAGCAGACGAAGGCGCTGCTGTCGAGCGCGGCGTTCGTCTATTTGAAGGAAGAGCAATTTTCGAAGTTCACGCGGAATTTGTCGCCCGCGAGCCGCGCGATTTTGCTTTCAGGCACCCCAGGTTCGGATCTCTTGGGCTTCATCCAATGTTTTCTAAATTTGGTGATATTTCCAAGTAGTTTGGTGATTAAGTCTGAAAATGCAGTTAAATGGATGCGCTGTTCTAGTTTGTATAAATTTGATGATATTTTTCGAGTATTTTGCGTGTTTAAGTGGGAAAACGCAGTCAGAAACAGATGGTCTGTTCCCTTTTTTCGTATAAATTCAATGATGGTTTTCGAATATTTCTGTGCTTAAGGCGGAGAACGTAGTAAAAAACGGATGCTCTGTTCGCTTTTTGTCAAAATTCGCTTTTTGTCTAGATTAGATGATATTTTTCAAGTATTTCTGTGCTTAAGTTGGAAAATGTAGCCAGAAATGGATGCTTTGTTTTCTTTTGTCTAAAGTTGATGATAATTTTCGAGAATTTCTGTGTTTAAGCCGTAAGCCGGAAAACGCAGTTAAAAATGGATGTTTTTTTTTTTACTAGGAGTAAAAGATTTTTATTTTCTTAGCCGTTTAGGAGAAATTTTGGTCAAATCTCTAAGAATCCAAAGTTTGCATCTTATCGACGGTGCAGAGTTGCTCCAAGCACGTCGGATGTACTGTTGGTGTTGTATAATTTTGTGTCTGGATAAATGCTCAGAAAATCTTTTAATAAGGGTACTTATGTACTGCACAGCTGGTCTGAGCGCCCAACAAAGGTCATGATGTGTTCCAAAGACGGGGGATTGAATAATGGTCACGTTATACGGTGAAGTTTGTCGTAGTGTAGGGGCAGGAGCAGGCTTTTTGACTAAGGAAGGGGTAGCTATATATACACTGAGTGAAGAGATTAGTAATAGATGTACAGAAGCTAATTGTGGTGTACTTTCAGAAGAAATTGAGTGGATGGTATACTCTTCCACATTCTTGGAGAGTACCCGCATATATATTACAAGTGCATTTTATAGAGAGTATACACTTCTCTATATCTGTATGTTTGTCTCTGATCATTACTTTATGCACCAGGACAATTGCTGTAGATGCGTTTTTAAAGTATTGGAGTGAAACCTCACGAGGCAAGTGCAGGAGTCTATAGATTGCTTGATTTTATTTATTTATTTTTAAACATACACACCTGTCATTAATTTTCTTTCGTAGTGTGTTTTAGAGCACAGCCACAAGTCATTCCCATTTCCATACCCTTGAAATAAATTATAAGCTTGTCATATGTACAAACAATGTGCTAGTAGAGATGCATTCCAAGAATACAGATATGTACCCGGCCTAATCCCAAACCTGTGGGGATGGTTTAACCCATAAGTAATCCAGTCTATGTTTTTTCGCCTAGAATTTCACAGGGGACAAAAAAACGTTTAACCCATGTATAATCCTATCTTTCTGTCTTTGCATTTACAATCTCAGATGGATGCACAAGCATCTATCTCAACAGTGAGTCATGTTTTCTAGTGCAAAAACATTTAACCTCTGTTTGTGTTTGCACTCACATTCTTACATGGATGCAAAAGCATGTATCTCAAGAGCGAGTCATGTTTTTCCATCTGCAATGATACGTGGGTGCAAAAACGTTTGACCCATGGATTATTGAATCTTTAATATTTTCACCTGCAATCCTGCATGGATGCAAAAGCATGTATCTCAAGAGCGAGTCATGATTTTCCATCTGCAATGATACGTGGGTGCAAAAACGTTTGACCCATGGCTGATTTAATCTTTATGACTTTCACCTGCAATCCTGCATGGGTGTGAGCCTATATCTGTCTCTTTGCGGTTGCAATCTTATGCGCACCTGTGAGCCTATCTCTATTTTTTTGGCACCCATAATGGTGCATGTGTGGAAAACCATTTGAGCCGTAAGTGACCAAATCTCACAAAATTTTGCATGGGTGCAAAAATATTTAACCCACATCTCGTCCAAATTTTATGTTCTTGTGCCCACAGTTTAGTTTATATTGAGGCCAGGATGGCTCATTTGGAGGTCAAGCATCAGCCACTCACATGAACTGGGCCTCTATGTCCATTGAGACTTAATTCAGACCTTCATTCTGAAAGACAACCTGTCTGAACCACTCGAGAAAACCATTATATTGCAAAGAAGCTTATAAATATATTGTTAAATCTGCAAGTTTATTTGTATTGAAAGGCACATAGTATCCTTGTAACATGATTGTGATTGATGCTGGCCAATGCAGCTGGGCTAAATATACCAGTCAGCTGTTGTTGATATTGCACCAGGCTTAAAACATAAATGAACAGACATCAGCCGTAAATAGATGCTAAACATAACCATCCCAAACCCTATGTTTTTGAAGCTGCTTTTTAACAATTCCTAAGGCAACCGATACTAAATGGGTGCAAAGACATACGGAGTGCATCCTTTTTTATGCATATGAAATCTAGATTTAGATGATAAAAATCTTGTGGAAACTTCAAAGTAGGGATCTTTTCCTAAGTGAAATTTTAAATATAATGTATGCTTATTGCTGTACGTCCTCTGAATCGAGCCTTTTTCAATCAACGTCTATGCTTTGGTTTAAGCTTAGAGTTTAGTTGGATTTGCTAGTAAATATACAAGTATTTTCCTTCATTCATTTTCTCAGTTAATAACAATTCAAATGTTGTGGAAATATGCTGAGCATCAAACTTGCTTTCTCTCTAATTTATATTATATGTTTGTTTTATGTGCAGAGCCCTACCCTCAAACGCTTGCCAAGGCTTTAGCACATTACTTTGCGGCTAAATTGCTTTTACTTGATACAACTGACTTCTGCTTGAAGGTATGCGCTGTAAATGCAATTTTTGGGTATTGTTTTCGGAGCCAGATGCCCATTTCAGTGGGCAAACCCTCTTTCCGGTTATGCGGAAGTGAGACTGTTTGGCTTTTACCATTAGCAGGGTTGGGGTGATTCCTTCTACAATTAAGTGTAATCTTCGGCCCAAGCTTTGAACTCAAGCATCATTATAAGCGTGGGTTAACCTTTGAGCCCTGAGGCTTATTGGCTCAATCAAAATAAATATAAAAAACTATTTAATGAATATTAAATAGGTAACTTTAGATGTGAATTTCTTTCCTAAATATGTTTTTCTTCGGGTGTTGCAGTTGCAAAGGAAACATGGAGGAGGCACAGACTCTGTAAGATTTTGAATCTTGAAATCAACATTTCAACAGAAAGCTAGGTTTTATTTCCATGGTTACTTAGAAAGCATTTTATTTTTTTTGACATCATTTCCTTTTGGCTGAGATCTTGACAGGAGTCTAAGTCCTTTTCTGAGACTGCATTGGACCGAGTGAATAGCTTGTTTGAATCCTTCTCCATTCTGTCAATGCGTGTAGAATCAGACACTAACAAAGCAGGTTAGTTGGTCTCTTGTGGAGCTTAAGAAGTTTATTTATGTGCACATCCTACAATCTGTGCGCAGAGAACTCCTTGTAACTGCAGTTCATTTGGGTTAAACCTATGTGCCAGCAAACACTGATAATGCAGCCAGGATAAACATATAAGAAAGCCGGTTCTTATATTTTGTATCCACAATCCCAACATTCCCAATGTAACCACCCCATACGGGTGTGAAAGCATAGGGATTGACACTTCAAGTTTTAAGGAATGTATACTTGTTTACGATGAGTCTATACATACATGTCATGCATTTTACAAGTTCCTTTCTGGTTTTCTTGCAGGCAATCTCCGGCGACAAAATATTAGGATGGAATCAAAACCAAGGTGTTGATGCTTTTCATATTACCCAAAGTCTTTGTTTTCTATCTCTGAGTGTCAACAAGACCTTTCACACATAGATGCTTCGGGCTGTTTTTTATTTGTTATTTCCAATGACATTATCCTTCTCAATTGTTGCAGGGACTCTGAAGCGACAAACAGCCTTCAAAGCAGTAGAAGTAGGTCAGCATCAGAAGCTGATCTGTCAAGACTTGGTTCATCCATGACCAACTCAACATCCCAAGGTAAGTTCTTTTAAACATTAGAATCTTATGGAGTACCAACTAATAGACATTGAGTCCAATCTTAACTTAACTTCTGGTTGCAGCTACTTTAATGCGAGCAAATTCTTGGGCTTTTGATGACAAATTACTTGTCCAAGCACTATACAAGGTAAAGTTACAAGTCAAACTAGCATATTATCCAGACAAGTCAATCAGTTGTTAACTCTGTGCTTGATCAACAGTTACTGAATATTTCTGAAACGTTTTGCAGGTTTTGGTTACTGTCTCACAGACGAGTCCTGTGATTCTGTATTTGAGGGATGTAGAAAGGCTCATGTTTAGAGGACCAAAAACCTATTCATTGTTTCGCAAAATGATAAAGCAGCTCTCAGGACCAATTTTGATTCTAGGTTCTAGAATTATGGATTTGGATAACCAAAGCCATGTTGAAATTGACAACAAAATGTCATTGCTGTTCCCATACAACATTGACATAAAGGCCCCTGAAGACAATACAGAATCTGAGATCTGGAAGAGCAAACTTGAAGAGGACATGAAAGCAATCCAATTCCAGGACAACAGGAACCATGTATCAGAGGTAAAGTTTTCAATTAGGCCATTTAGCCATGGCAATGCAGCAAAATATTTTTCAGTACGTCCTCCTGTTTTTGACATCTTTGAGGGTGATGTGAAGAGAATCAACGCTAATTTATTCTTGAAATGAACCGTTGATAATGTTCATGCATTCTTTTGCTTTCCAATAGGTTCTTGCTGCAAATGATGTCGAATGTGATGATCTGAGCAACATTTGCTTTGGCGACTCAGCACTTCTTAGTAATTGTGAGTTCTTCAGACCTTGTTTTCCTCAAATGGTTTAAAATGGTAATTGCTTGTACTATATCTAAGATGTTTGCATGCAGACTAATGATTTGTCTTTGTAGATATTGAGGAAATTGTTGTCTCTGCCATTTCTCATCATCTCATGAACACAGAGGAGCCCAATTACCGCAGTGGAAGGCTTATTATTTCTTCTCAAAGGTTTTGTTTCAATCCCTCTTCCCTCTGAAAAATTCTTTAATCTTGTTTATTTTGGCACTAAATGGATGCAATTTGATGTAATCTATAGTTTGGCACATGGGCTAAGCGTATTCCGAGCAGGACAGCTAGCTAGCACAGACGCACTGCAAATGGAATCCAATGGAGAACTTCCACAGGTTGAATCAACTTGTTCTTTCTTCTCAACTCTTCAATCGCAATGGTAGAAATCTGTTGAAGTTCATATTCCTTAACTCCATTTCTATCTTGCCAATGTGTTGCTTCAGGACCCAACAAACAGAAAGGTTGAAGCAAAAATGGAGCCTTCTACAGAAAGTAAACCTGAAGGAGAGAAATCGGAAGCTGCTGCAAAAGGGGATGCTCCTAAGAAAGAAGGAGATAACCACAAAGAAGGGAAAAGCCCTCCAGCTCCTCCAAAACCGGCAAGTTTTCTCCTCCTTGATTGCTATGAACTTAGATGTTCAAATATTTCTAGCTATGCTAACAAAATTTCATTAATTTGCAACAGGAAGTGGCTCCCGACAATGATTTTGAAAAGAGAATCAGACCAGAAGTCATTCCTGCAGGCAAAATTGGAGTTACATTTGATGATATAGGTGCCTTGGAAGATGTTAAGGAGTCATTGCAAGAACTCGTAATGCTGCCTCTGCGACGACCAGATTTATTTAAAGGAGGGCTTTTGAAGGTAAAAATCCAAAATTTTGGATTGAAAGGAAAATTTTCTTGACGTTTTGGCATGAGCACTCCTTGTAAACTATAATCTATAGTATCTAACATAGCCCTTACGCAGCCATGCAAAGGCATTCTACTTTTTGGACCCCCTGGGACAGGGAAAACAATGTTGGCAAAGGCCCTTGCTACTGAAGCCAAAGCTAGTTTCATCAATGTCTCAATGTCTACAATAACTTCAAAGGTAAGAGAATGAGGTGATCTGTAGACTAACCATTCTCTATCTACTCGTCTTTCCCATTAATAACAGACTTGTGAAGCCTTGTGTGAATGAGAAGTTTTACTAGTTCCTTTGAAAGACACAACACCATTGAATTTTTCAAAATGTGCAGTGGTTTGGAGAAGATGAGAAGAATGTAAGAGCACTATTCTCTTTAGCTGCTAAAGTTGCTCCAACTGTTATATTCATTGATGAGGTTCGTCATCAGCCTTCTTAAGTTGCTACAATCGTGAGCAATGTTAACTAAATTGAATTTTGCTGTTTAGGCCAAGTCCCTTGAACAATTTCCAATCTATATTTGGTTTGTGTATGCAGGTTGATAGCATGCTCGGCCAAAGGTCTGGAGTTGGTGAACACGAGGCAATGAGAAAGATAAAGAATGAGTTTATGTCTCACTGGGATGGTTTGCTATCAAAGCCCACAGAGCGTGTTCTTGTCCTGGCTGCAACCAACAGGCCTTTTGATTTGGATGAAGCTATAATTCGACGATTTGAGCGAAGGTGATCCAGAAGACTAGTTATTTACAATTTGCATAACACCTACTAGCTTAGTGTCTATGTCAAGAGGCATCCTACAGCCTGGGTTGGGGGACTTCTTGTGACATTGTCTTTACTGACACTCGTGAATGCACCTGAGTTAAATATATGACTGAGATAGCACCATTCCAATAGTAACCACACCATGTGGGTGGGAAAACATAGGGATCAGCACCTCAAGTTTTTTGGATGCCTCTTGGCACTTTTTAGTTTGAGATTATGTATTATTTCTATTACATACTAGAGATTTGGAGTTAGTTTCTAGAGGTACGTTGTCTGCTTCTAACTGTATATGTGGTTCTGACCTTTTGTTCTGACAGAATTATGGTGGGACTCCCAAATGTTGAGAATAGAGAGAAAATTCTCAGGACACTCCTAGAAAAGGAGAATCTTGAGGAAGGGTTTAATTTCAAGGAGCTCGCAGTAATGACAGAGGGCTACACTGGCAGTGACCTCAAGGTGGGTATTTATGCCAGTTTCGAGAGCTCTTTTGTTTGCCAAATAGTTCTTTATCAATCTTATAGATAACTTATTATGCCTAACAATTTCTTATGCTTTGGAATGCAACTATAGAATATATGCACAGCAGCAGCTTACCGACCAGTTCGAGAGCTACTAAAGCAAGAGATGGAGAAAGAGAAAGAAAAGGTGGGTTAATCCTGCTCTGTCTCTCTCTGGATTTTTCAGTGACGGATTTGTGGAACGATTAAGACTTAACAAATTTCCATGGGTTTGTCCAGGCTAAGAAAGAAAGCATGGAGACAAAAGAAAAGGAAAAGGTAGAATCCGATTCCTCTGAACAGCCTAGCAAAGATGGGCATGAAGCAAAATCTTCTGACCCTGGCAAGGATGGAGAAGAAACAAAGTCTT
Organism: Wollemia nobilis; assembly: GCA_028583015.1. Taxonomy (NCBI): domain Eukaryota; kingdom Viridiplantae; phylum Streptophyta; class Pinopsida; order Araucariales; family Araucariaceae; genus Wollemia; species Wollemia nobilis. Next base: position 3,292,483 of record JAQPPZ010016858.1, on the reverse strand, counting down.
CTGAACAGCCTAGCAAGGAAGGGGAAGAAACAAAGTCTTCTGAACAGCCTAGCAAGGAAGGGGAAGAAACAAAGGATGAGAAGAAAGAAGAGACTAAGGAACCTGTTGTCAAACTTAGACCTTTGACAATGGAGGATCTGAAGGAAGCAAAGAAACAGGTAACTCATAAGATATCCTTTGAATAATCATGCTCATTGTAGGTCTGACTTGCTGAATGTAATCAGGCAGTTTTACCTAATTTCACAAAACTTTGTCTTTTCAACAGATATCCTCAAGCTTTGCGTCCGAAGGTGCTGGAATGAGTGAACTGAGGGAATGGAATGAGTTGTACGGGGAAGGTGGAAACAGGAAGAAACAGTCTCCAACATACTTCTTGTAAAGAACTAGGGATGAGATTTGTTTTAAACAAATTGATCAACCAGGTGCTGAATTGGGCATTAGCAGGCTTAATGGGCTCTACATCACAGAGCATCTTGCATTTGACTGGGCTGAAAGTCTCTTACACCCCTGTAAATAGGCCTTGAAATGGAATCAATTGTCTTACGGTGCTTGCTTCGACTCTGCTGTTGGTCCAAAGGGGCAGTCTTCTTCCATAGGTTGAAGAACAGAGTCATGTTTATTTGTTTTCTACAAGGGTGCCTAACTGGCTTCCTTGTCCAACCATAATCACAAGTGTGATAGGTTGTTATTTGTTTGTGTGTGTCACTAAGTCTATCAGTGAGTTTGAACTGGGCTAGTGATTGACCCAATGATATAAGGTAGTTGTCCTCTTCTCAGAGGAGGCCAAACTTAAAATTTCAATTTGTAATTTTCAGAATGCATATTTTATTAATCATTACTTAGTATGTTTCTCCTTTTGGAGTTTTTAATCTTTCTTTTGTTACTTTCAAAGAACTGAGGAAGTATCTTCATCTGGTTGTTTCATAAAACCTGCATCAACTAAAAATGGGCACCTATATTATTAATACAACTTTTGGTTTTCCATGATGTTCAGAAAATCAATTTGAGAATTCAAAATGTTTTGAGACTCATGAAATGCAAGGCAAATAGCTCAGTTATAGAAGGCAAACTGTATTATGATTATAGTTATTCACATTTAAATAAAATGATGACCAGGACAAATACTTAGCATTTGTTAAGCCAACATGGGTCTAGGGATATTTAAAAAGTTAAGAAGAGGTTCAAATCAATGGTTTTAAATGTTTGCATTCATATTGCTTGATTGTTCATTTTAAAAATTTTGTTTTATAAAAACTTAGGCTGTCAAAAATTGTGTGACAAGTTCTCTTCATAATAGTTTAGGTTGTAAAAAGTGTGAGTATATTTTTATTTTTTATAATCTAATTATTAGTTTTGTTTAAAACCAACAGTTACCACGGCATATTTTAATCTAGAGTAGAGTGGATTATATTAACGTAATATTAAAGTGTGCTTTTATTTTAATCTAGAATTGATTATATTAATGTAATATTAAAGTGTGCTTTTATTTTAATCTAGAGTTGATTACTTTAATGCAATATTAAAGTTTTTTTTTTTTTTTATAATTTGGTTATTTATAAGTTATATACACACTTATCTTTCACATACTCATCCATACATATATACATCCATCTACACCCACCCATATTATGGTTTGATTTTGGACCTTTCAAAGAAAAGTCAAAACATGGATGTTTTTTAAATTTTATTTTAAATTGTGTTTTGAATTGAGAGGAGTTGAATAAATTATCCTTAAATACTATATTTAAGGTATACAGTTTATTCTATTAGAAGGGATGTTTTAAAATTTGAATTATTATTTTTAATAGTAATAAAAATATTTATTATATAATAATAAAATATCTTCTGATTTAAGGTTGGATAAATTGTACTAGACAATGTGCTCCATGGAGAGCTCCTTATCCACCTCACTAAATTTCTTCAAGAAATTCAAAAAACCTCCTTCACAAAAATGTTCCATACGTCTTTGTCCAATATTAGAGCCGTTAGTTCAATTCTTCGCTCTTCATCTCCTATCGAATGCTTTATACACCAATGAGTAGGGAAAAAGCCAAACATAGAATGGAAAACACAACACATGATATGGGAAAACACCTTACTCCACATAAATTTGTAATTACGCTAATGCTTTTGATAGAATTCATAGCACTAGCGAGTAGGGAAACAATCAAACGTAGAATGGAAAATACAACACAGGATATGGGAAAACCCTTTACTCCATACAAATTTGTAGTTAAGCTCATGCATACCCCTAAAAACTTTCTTGCCAATCATACTGATAGTTGTGTGAACGTGGAAAGAGACATTTCCCAAGCCACATTGTTGTCCCAAACTTTCCTCCAAATTTGCCTCAAGTAACGCATAAATCTATTGCACCAAAGAATTATTAACATGTTTCCAAAGGCGCCACAAGAACTTGGGGTTAATAGGAACCAATTTCTCTTATACTTGATAATAAGACGGGTGGGGTCCATCCTACGCCAACTCATCATGGCAAAGATCCTTAGTCTCAATTCACAAAAAAAAAAAAGTAAAAACAAAGGAAGAGTTTAAATTGAAAGAAACCCAAAAGGTGAGAGCATCATAATCAGGATAGGGCATAACATACATCACCTTGAATTCATTCCTTTGGAAAACCATAGGGAGAATACAAATTTGGAACAACAAGCATCACCCTGAATGCATTCCTCTAGAGAACCATAGGGGGAAAACAAATTCTAACATCAAGAGGAACCTCTTTCCAGGAGGAACCTCTCTCTCCAAGGGGAAATTCTCTCTCTAGACCATCAGAGTTTCTTGATGGATACTGAGATTAGCCATGGAGTCAACAACCCTATTTCCTTCCCAATACACATGGTTGAACTGAAAGTTCTCCAAAAGATGATTATTTTGTTTTGCTTATTCCATGAAATATTCAATACTCTAGGTAGGAGGTTGATATCCATTCATGATATTGATGATATTCAAAGAATCTCCTATAATAACCTTCTTGTTATTCAACCTTCCCAACATATTAACACCCTGGCAAAGGGCTATGACTTCCACAAAGTGGCTAGTTTGGATGCCTAGGTTTTTCGCAAAAGCAAGAAGAATTTTACCTTTATTATTTTTTATCACCTCGCCCATCCTTGAGATTCCATGATTCCCTTTAGTAGCCCCATCAAAATTTAACTTTATCCAGCCTAGAGGTGGGGGTTCTCATATGACCTAGAAGTGGTCAGTCTTCTCTACGTTCAACATGTGAATCTTTCTCTTAGGTAGGCCTAGTTTACCTATAATTCGGATCTTAGACTAACTTTCCTACTCATTAAAAGGGAGGATGAAGATATTTTCTAATAGAACATCTATGATTTTGAATCCAATTGACTCAAGGTCCCTTTTCAAAATTTTAAAAGCTCTATTATTTTGTTCCCTCCAAACCCCCCATAAGTAATGCGAATAACTCAAATTCTAAAGGGTGCTCATCCAATTTTGTTTGAAGGGGGGTTGCATTGGATGCACATACCAACAATGTTGTTAGGAGTCATCCAGGAATCTTCAAAACTTCTAAGGAGGATAATCAACACCTCCTAGGAGAAGGGGCAATCCAAGAAAATATGATTAGTATCCTCACGATTGGATTCGTAAAGGTAGCATCTATTTGGAATGGCCAAACCTCTTTTTTGGAGGTTTTCAATTGTAAAGATCTTATTCTAAATCGTTGACCAGAAGAAGAAATTAATTTTGGGAGTGATATTTTTGAACCAAACTTGGTTCACCAAGATCCATCCCGCACTATCATCCTCCAAGTAGTAAGCCAATTTGAAAGTGAATAAACCACTCTTGTCAACTTTCTAGATCAAAGAGTCTTATGTATCACAATTTATATTGGGTTCTTAGAATTTTAAAGAGCTCTCTAATGGTATGCTGCTCTTTGGATCTAAGCCCAAGAAATGTATAGGCTTCCAACATTTTATGTCTTCTATCCCTTTGATAAAGTCTGAGACTCTGCTCTTGAAGACCTGGGTAGTATCTGGTTCCAATACTACCAGGTTTGGGTTGAAAAATAGAGAGGAATCTGAGATCCACGGGTCTCTCTAAAAATTAAATTTTATCTCTAGTTTCCATCTAATCCTTAATTAGATAAGACTTTTGGTCATCAGGAGGTTGTTCCAAAAATCCAACCTAATAGAGGGGTTGTGTTCCTCAAGAAAATTCCTTCCTAGACGAAGGTATTAAGAAATGAGAATATGCACCCAACCTATGTCCTCTTGTAAAAAGAGTTTCCAACCTAGTTTTAATATTAAATCTTGGTTCATTTGTCTCAACTTCTTGAACCCCAAACCACTGACCTCTTTCCTAGAACAAACCTACTCCCAAGCAACCAGGAAAAATCTATTTTTATCTTCTGGTCCAGACCACCAATGAGTTGGGCTATACCTACTTGACTAAGGACTCAAGGAGCACCCCTTTACAACCTACCAACTTTCTTTGGATTATTTCTAGAACCAAGTCCCAAATCACATCCTTCATTCTACCCTTGAAGAGGGGCATCCCCAAGTAGATCGAAGGAAAATCTACAATCTCACAACATCTAAGTGATTCTTCCCTGCCTTCTAGGAGTGTTGAGGAAGAACACTTTACTCTTCAAGAAGTTGAATTTCTACCCTATTGCTTTCTCATAAATTCTTAGGATATTCTTGATTTCTTTAGCTTGCGGAACTGAGGAAGAAGTTATATATATATATATGGTTTTTATTAAGGTTAATTTTATTAAAATTTAACAAAAAATTATATTGATATTAGGTTATTGAAACTTAATTATATCTAGTCTTTTTATCACAAATATTTTTTATCTTCTTCAAGCAACTATATCTCTATAATTAGCTCCTCCACATTAAACCTTACTTGTCAATTGACTTTAAAAATTTTGAATTTTGTCAAAATGAACATGAACAACACAATTAGCTAAATTATCTACACTTGAGTTTTTTTATGCATATATAAATTAACATTTCAAAGATATTACCTCCAACAAAATTTGATTAAAATAAAAAAATATATTTCTTAATCCAATCTCCACATCTAGGGTTATGCATAATGATGAATCATCATAAATTCACGAATATTAGAATTTTTAAAATTGGAAATTGGTAAAAATGGGGACCCTAGACATCAGCCCATTCACCTAAAACTTTTGGGACCATATTTTTTTTATAGTCCATTCACATGAAATTTTTGGGATCAATTTTTTTTAAGGGTCCATTCACCTCGCTATGATAGTTATTTCATAGAGCATTCCCGCCTAACTTTCACCTTCAAATTATAAATAATTTTATTTATCCCACCAAATTCACCTCTTATACCACCATTATATATAGCTAACATGACAACGATACTTCATAATGGGCAATAGGTGATAGACAGTAGGAGAGATAGTAGGCAAGAAACAATAGAAAATAGACATTATATGAGAGACAATAGGCGATAAACAATAGAAGATAGAAAGCAAGCGATAGATAGAAGGCAACTTGAACAAGTGATAGACAAAAGGTGACCATAGCATGCGATAGATAAGGGATGATCGCAATAGGTCATAAACAAGATGCATACACAAGAGGTGATAAATATCAGGTGATAAATAGGGGGTGACAGATAAGAGGTGATTGCAATAGGCGATAGACAAGATGCAGACGTAAGAGACGACATACATCAGGAGATAGACAAGACACTTTAGACATAGGGCGACAACAGATAAAAGATATTAGACGATCATCACAGGTAAAAAACATAGGGTGACCATCATTTGTTATCTTCCATAGGTGTTGGTTGTCTTCTGACCATTTTACTATCTTCCGTCAAAGTTTCTTATCTTTGGTTCAAATTTATTATCAGTTGCTCAATGTTTGGTATCATACATCTAGTCTTCTTATTAGTCATCTGAATTTGTTGTCAAACATCTAGTTTTCCTAACTAGTAAGTCTCTTTTACCAGTAATTTTTATTTTTTAAACATCTTGTTCATGTTCATATGGAAGAAATTTAGGATCTTTGTGCATTGCCTCCCTTAAAATATGTTTTTAATTTTCATGCTTTATTTATTTCCTATCATTGTTTTTTCTCTATCTGTTTTTCTCTAAAACATGGACACTCAATAAGGAGGTTTTCCTATTATTTGGGTACCAATCCTAATCCTGGTTTTGAAATCATTCCTTGAATACATTGGAGAAGATGAAATCACACTAATAGTATATTTGAGTCACATGGTGAACCTATGGGTGTCAGACATCCAGTGTTTCTGTCTTCCATTCAGATTTGCTATAGACGTCCAGTCTTTCTATCAGTCATCCAAAATTGTTGTCAGACATCCTTTTTTCCTGACCAGTAATTCTCTTTTACCAATAATTTTCATTTTTTAACATGATGTTCATGTTCATCTTCCCTTTATATAGGTAAAATATCACCTGTTGGCAATGGAAACAAGGGAGGCCAATCTTTTGATAAAAAGAGTATCCTAAAATACTTTCATCATATATCGAAATCCAGTCAACCATCAACATCTGCACAAATTCAAGGTACAAACACCTTTTACTTACTAACCAGTTAATTTTTGTATATTGTTAATTTTTTATATAATGTCTTTCTTCATTAAAAAATGGTGATTTTTTGGTTCATGGCTTTGGCCAGTGTTTATCTATCTTTTTTTGTTTGAAAAAATGTATTCAATTAATTTTTTAATAGAATGTGTGTTTTTAAATCAAAAAATGATATGGAAAATATTTGTATGCAAAAAACACTATTGACCTTGATATGCCACCACTTGAAGATATCCCCAATAATGAAATACCCGCACATGAAATTTTTCTTAATGAAATGCAACAACAACATGAAGAGATTCCTGAAACTAGCACGCCAAATAAAAAAGAAAATGATAGTTCTCATACAATCCCCACTTTTGGGGAATCTTCTTCTAAGAAACCTAAATGTAGAAAGTTAACCAAGTGGACTATTGGAAGAACATTTCAGCTTGAATGGTCATCAACATATCCATTTATCGAGCCAGTGCAACTAGAGAATAGTAATGAACAACCAAAAGAATGTAGATGCATAATTTGTAGTTGGAAACTTGGAAAGGATCATAGAATGCAACTTAAGCTAGATACAATAGAAAAATATTATGGAAAATTTTATCTAACAACAAAAGAAAGTGATGGAACAACTATGAAAACTATTAAGTGGAAGGATGCATCAGAATGCATACATGTTAGATATGCACAAGAATATGACAAAGAAATGAAACAACAACAAGCTCTAGTTGAGAAGGGTGGAACGATTCAAGCCCAATTTCAAAAAATTCATAAGACCACATTAGCTTCAAAAAGTTTGCAGTTTGTTGTGATATATACTATTCTTAAAAAGGGTAGACCTATGTCTGATTTCATTGATTATAAACATCTATTTCAACTAGCTGATGTACAAAACCTTCCCAGTGCCCATTGGTCAGATCGAAGTGGTTGGAAAATGGTAAATTATCTCTCATTGGTTGAGAAGGAGGACCTCAGAGAGAAAGTAAAACATGCCAAATTCATTTCACTTTCAATTGATGAGGTAACTATTGTTGACAACACATCTTGGATTTGCATGCATGTTTACACATTGGAAAATCATTTAAGGCAACCTCATTTACTTGCACTACATAAGATGGTGGAAAATTGTAATGTGAAAAATATTTACAATGTTGTTGTAACTAGTTTAAAGGACATAGCAGGAATGAATGATATAGAAATAGCCACTAAGTTAATATGCATCGGAGTTGATGGTGTTGCTACAATGCAAGGACACAGGAATGGTCTTTGTGTTCGACTACAAACATCAATTGCCCCATATTTGATCCCTATTCATTGCATGACTCATAGAATGAATCTTGCATACAAAATTGTGAGCACATTTGAAAATGTAGCAAGAGTGGAAGAACTTGTCCATGAAATTCATGCTTATTTTTCGTGCAGTCCAAAAATATTTTCAGAGTTTCAATAGTTTGCACTAGGAGTTACTAAAGGTAAAAAATTGTTAAAAGATGTAGATACTAGGTGGATTTCATTGTATCAACTTGCATATAGAGTTTTCAAAGAATATCAATCCTTGGAAGGGTTTATGTACGCAAATCGTAGGGTAGTTGATAAGGCTAAAGATTTGTTATACCGAATGAGTGACTTGGAAACACTTCTCACATTGTGTGGTATTCTTCCAATGTTGGAAGAAATGAATACTTTGATTAAACTTGCACAACAAAGATCAATTTATATTGTGGATTTCATCAGGATGAGAAAACAAATATGCATGCATATTGATATGTTGTACACATCTGCTGAATATTTTATGGATCCCATGTTTGAGAGTTGGAGAACATTAACAAAAGTCAATGATCCTCAAAGCTTTTTGAAGTTCAACATCAACGATCATCTTTGTATTAATGTCCATGAAAAGGAGATACCTTTATATTATTTTGATAAGTGATCGAATATAGCTACAAATGAAGTTGAACAAATACCCATAACATACAATAGATTTGATGTAGTTGTACACAATACAAAGATTAAACTGAGAAAAATAGCAAAAACCTTGACAAGAGAAATAAGAGACCATTTTCAAAGAGATGAATTGCTTGAGGCTATGGGTGTGGTTAACCCCATTTTCTGGGATCCTTGTACTGAATACAAAATTTTAAGTGGTTTGTTTCTCAAATACATGGGCACTCTTGTTGACCATTTCACTAAACATGTGGAAGTCAATGGTATTGAAATCAATGGTGTTCTCAACAAATATCTTTTGATAAAACAATCACACAATTTTGGAATGACAATGGTTGGTCAAGTTTCACGATTGACTAACTATCATGAACCAGGTTCTATTTCACGTTTGTGGAAAAAATTGCATCCTAGTAGTGTCTTACAACATACGATGAGTGAATATTTTCATTTATATGAATTATGTCAAACGATGATTTTGGGATCTGTGGAAGATGAAAGGGTGTTTAGTGCATTATCATTTGTAAAATCTAAAGTTCGAAATAGGTTGGATAAAAATTTGGAAAATTGTTTGAGAGTATATGTGTCGACCTATGAGGTGGAGCAATATCCTTATGAAAGAGCTTTGGCATATTGGAAATCTCTAGCAAACAAAAGAGGTGTCACGAATACTCATGATGATGAGGATAATGGTAACACTGATCAGATTATAGAGACACAAAGTTTGGGTATGCGTACAAAATATTTTGTACAAACTGAAAAGTGTTTGTTTCAGCTTCCATCATTGTAATAGATGGATGATTTAAAATTTTTAATATATTTCACATTATTTTTTATCAATTTTCTACAGGATATTGAGAATTGACTTTTCGTTTTACTAAGACATAAATTTATTTCAATATTTATATGTCCATAAATTTGTTGTTTTGATATCATGTCATTGTTATTCTATTGTGTCTATTTCCAAAAAATTATATTTTTATATCATAGACGTGTTATTGGATTTTCTGTATATGTTCATAAACTTTTTCAAATATCATAGCCTTGTTATTTGATTTTGTATATGTTGATGAAATTGTATGTTTAATATTTAAGCCTTGTTATTGGATTATCTGTCTATGATATTTAAATTATATATTAGATTTGTATTTTATAAACCCTTTATGGCTAAGTAGATATATGTGTTGCAATTCAGTCATTTAAAATGTTTTTATAAAATAGAAGAGAACTTTTTACCTATGTCCATCTTTCCTAGCAATTCATTCATAATTGACAATCATTTATTGCATCCACATTAACTAATTAAAACATCATAGTTTTTAAAATTCCCTTATTTCTATGATTTAAAAAAACAAAATTTCAAAAAGATAATACACAATTTCTGAAAAGGTCTCTTTTATTGATTTGAAAGCATTCTTTTACAATTTACAAAATTGTTGACTGCTATACAACAAAAGTTATAGTCAACTAGTTAGCTTTCTCCTAGGTACCTGAAGCATGAGTTGGATCTTCTTGAGATTGAGATGGTGTTCCCTCATCAATATCCACCACTTCTAGTGCACCAACTCTTATCAGACATTTTGTTGTTGTGTTCAACCCCGTTAACAATGTTTTGTCTTCTTTCACAGGATCTTCCTTAAAAGGTGCATTCAGTTCTTTCTCATTTTGTTTTAACAAAATATCTACATCCAAGTCATTATCTCTAATGACCTTCCTGAGATAATTGTTTTCCCTCATGGTGTATTGTAATATTTTTTTCATATCGATAGCTTGAAGTAGACTATTTTTTGCAGTTTTAATTAACACTTTCATGCTGCTCACTTGCGTCTTCAGGTATTCAAAATTAGACTGCAAAAGAGAAGAGAAAGATGTTAATATAAATAAACAAAATATATGTAAGAAAATAATAACTTTTAGTTATGCATAAAACTTACATCAACGATAACTCTTGTAGTTTTTGCAACTGCTACTTTTTCTTATCTCTAGACCATTCATTGAAAAATATATGGGCTTCGACATTGAGGTTTTTCAATATGTTTAACATAATTTTTAAAATTTCATCATTGTATGTGGAGGCAACCTTCATGGTTCTAGATTTAGTAACAAAGCATTAAGCTTTTAAGGTTCATTCTCCACCAATGAAAATATGTCCTTTCTTTTTGAAAATTTCTTATATCAAACATCTATTTTTTATTAAAACCTTTGCCTGATATTCCCTGTCTTTTAATTCTTCAATATTTGAAAGCAAATTTTCTTTCACTGTTGCATCACAATTATAAGCTAATAAAACATCTAAAAAATTAAATTTTTCGTTATCACTAAGAGAATGTTGGGTGGCAGTCTGATGGGGAGGGGATGAGCTAAGTGCGATGGTAGTTGCCAAAAAAGCCTCTTGTCCTTAATTATGCATTTGTGGATCTTGAAGCACATTAGTGGCCTTGAAAGACAAAGAATATGGATTGATATCCTAAAAAAGATAATCATCATCAAGAGGAGCAATGGGTAATTGTGAAATGCTTGGCACATTTGAGATATTGCCAATGGAAAATATCGGGAACTATGACATGGTCTGTGTTTGACTTGTCTCTCATACTGGAGGTGGTGGTGTAAGGAATTGTTTCCCACACATGCATTGTTGGCCTCTCATCATTGGTATCCTTGGTGGAGGTGATGGAGGCATCAATTTTCTTTGTCTTTGGAATTCAATCGGCTCCCCTACAAAATTTTAGATTAAAATTTTAATTAAAACTATTGTAAAAAACAATGCAATAAAAACAATTTTAGTTTAACCAAACTTACCAGAGGAAGATGTGACCTGTATAGTAGACTTAGTCCTCATTGATGATTGATCAATTCAACGTTGCTCTAAAAACATAAAAATATTTATTAAACTAATTATAATTTTAAATCAATAAAATACATAATTTTAAATAGTAGTTTTGAATAGTAAGGTTACCTTGTGAATGCGAGGGTTGATCTACTTCTTGAACATCAATTGAAACATGTCTAGAAATCAAAGGAGTCGAAGGTGTATGTTGAGGAGGTGAGGAAGACCTCATACATTTCGTAGTTCTTGTAGCACTTATTGGTGTTGATTTTGAGTGCATCTCAAAATTTCTAGTGGCTTCCTGCATATGACCCCTTATGGAAACATCCCTTCGAGTAGTAGATCTAGCTTATTTTCTTTATATTCAAGCAAATATTAGAAAAAATATATTTTTTTAAATAAGAAAATATAGTTTTTTTGAAAATATAATTTTAATTTTTACCTGTATTTCTTGGGTTGTTAGACCAACAATCATCAAGCTTGAGTGCAATGTAGTTGGAGGTGGGGTATTTTTAACATTGTAATATGCTTCATAAAAAATGCAAATAATAAAATTGGTGGATGTTACACATGTATTTTGTTGTCTTCGGGTGTTGAGAAGATCTTGTTTAATGCGGTTTGAAATGTAGGTGCACCAGTCAAATCTAGTGCCCAAAAGACATCAAACCAAATAAGTCAATGCCTAGAATGGGATGTTTGTAGTTCTTCCTTGTAAAATAATTCTTGCTTGGAAGAATTCTATGCAAGCATGAAGAAAATTATCTGCAATGTTGGAAATATTTAAGCCCCTTTTGGACTTAGTAGAGTGAACTAAAAAAAAAAGATAATATTATTAGAAAATAGAAATTAGAATACCTAAAAAATGCTAAATAATAAAAATTAAATTTGAAAAATATACCTATCAAATGTTGTGGTTGGAGACTGTATTTTGTCTCCAAGTGTTGTTTGTCGTTGACACTCAAAATGTATTGATTGGTCACTAGTTGATTATCAGTATATGGTAGCCCTGCTATTCACTACAGATCTAAAGGTTTGATAGAAAAATAAATAGTCTTGTTATCGACGATCATCTAGATAGTGGATCCATCATCATCATAGGAGTTGACTATACTTTGCATGATGCCAACATTGGTATTGTACTATGCCATTTTTGTTACTCCTACAAGACCAGATTGTTTAGCCCATTGGGTATCTCTTCCAGGTGTGTTGAAAATATTGGAAATGTTAGGGCAACAACTATTTTTGAATGAAACCCTTGAAGTAAGAGGAGAGGAAGAGCTAGCCATTTTAATCTAATTCAAAAAATTTGCAGGTGAAAGATTAAAAAAAGGTTTGAAAAAACTCTCATCTAGATTTTGGGCTACGGGTGAAAGGTTAAAAAAAAATCTCTCGTTTTGAGTCTGTGCTGGAAAATAAAAGCTTAAAAAATAATTATTTATGCCTATTCATAGAAGTTTGCATACCTAAAGTTAATGCATAAATGACATGTGGTAGCTTTTCAGGACACGTGGTGACATTTTATTGATAAAATCTACAATCTCCTTTTGTCCGTAACCTACTACGATCACATCTTATTTTTGGCCTATTGGTTTACCTCTAGTCTGTCATTTGTAGTAATCTTTTATCTATCACATGCAATGGCCATATCTTGTTTGTTGCCTACAATGGTCGTCTCTTATTTGTTGCCTACAATGACCATATCTTGTCTATCATTTGCAATTGTCTTTTCTTATCTATCACCTACAACGATCATCTCTTGTTTATTGCTTGCAACAACCATATTTTGTCTAACACCTACAATGGTCATTTTTTATCTATCACCTACAATGACCATCTCTTGTCTGTCACCTACATTGACCATATTTTTTCTATTTTTTGTAATAGCCATTTCTTATCTCTTGCTTGTAGTGACCATCTCTTATCTATTGACTGTAGAAACCATCTTTTGTTTGTTGACTACATCAATCATCTTTTGTCTATCGCTTGCAATGGTCATTTTTTTCTATCACCTACAATGACCATCTCTTATCTATCACTTGCATCGACCATATTTTAACTATCATTTGCAATGGTCATTACTTGTCTATCACCTACAATGACCATCTCTTATCTATCGACTGCAACGACCATCTCTTATCTGTTGCCTGTAATGATTATCTTTTGTTTGTCACCTTGTAAGCCAATTTTCCATCCACTTTTCTTGTCTATCATCAAGTTTTCTTGTCTTTCATTGATTTTCTTGTCTTTCATCCATTGATTTTAAAATTTGCCAAATTTTTATACTTTTTTTTGGAAAAAATGAGAAAATTCACCATCATAACCCCTTACAATTTGCCTTCATTTCAAAACTGATTTACCCTAATTTTATAAATTTTCGGTTCGACCCCTTCTGCATAACCGTAGCCACATCCATTTTTTTTGATAACATGAATGGAAATTTATTGATCTCCCATTATTTAAATATATTTCCATCCTATAATTAGTTTCTTAGCCTTTTCATAGTTTGTAGTTGAATTTTCATATGATTTTGAGTAATTGAAGATAATTTTACCTTTATTATATTGAAACATACCACCTTCATTAGCATTTTCTAGATTTCCTCTGGAAGAACCATCAAAATTAATTTTGATAAAAAATAACTTTTGAACATTTCCATTTTATCATAGATTAAAGTAGGTCCTTTGTGTTAACCCCATTGTTATAGATAGCTCCATGTAAGCTAGCATATCTTTTTCACACTTGAGATTTCTCGTGACAAATGAGCACTCTGTAAACATTCTACAAGAGGTGATTATACAATTTTAATCATGGGCATGATTTTGAAATTTATTTTAAAAAATTCTAGTATTCTTTTCAAGCTATAAATTACAACAAACAATGACAAGACCAATGCTCCATGATGCATAATGTTTTAGCTTTAAAATAGTTGATCCAATTTTTTTTTAACTCTTTCATTATTGATCTAAATACCTAGTATATTATCATTTTTTTTTAAAGTAGCCTTAAGTGGCATCAACAAAATAACAATGAAGAAGTAAATAATCTAATATTTCTAGATCCTTCTCACATAAGGAATACCTTAAAGATCCATGATATCCTCTTATTTGTAAAATATTATGTACAATAATATTATTTTGAATTGCTAACAAAGGAATATTGAGGCCTTAGGAAGGGCTTTGAATAACCAAACATTCTTCCAAGAAAACAAATTGGAAGTAAAAAGTTTGATCGTTCTAAATCCTTATATCTCAACTTGACTATCACTATATATTTATAGATTTGAAACCAATTCATCCTTTCACATAAAAATATGAAAATAGAACTCTTAAAACATCCTTTGAATCTAATCCATTATTTGTTTTAAGTCCTCTCCTTCAACTAAGCTGCTAATAGAAATCCATGATCTAGAGTAATTATTTACAATAATTTTTTTTGACCTTTGAACCTTTACAAGATAAATATCCCTGAGACAATTATTATCATTTTTACTAGAAATAATATGATAGGAATTTAACCAAGCATTATCTACCATAAATTTGAAGAAAAATAGATTAAATATTCAATGATTAAATCTTTATGCAAGGTTAAAAACTTTTACCATATATCAAGTAGGAACTCAAATTAAAAACTAAAATTCTTTCACATGATTACATACAATACTTCATACAAGAATGCAACACACATATTCATGCCATGTCTCAGATGAATAAACATTCTATATTCAAGGGGATGATACAAATCTATTATGCACTATAATACTCGATGCAATGCAATTCAATACTATGTAATATCACTTGCCATCCCTACATATAGCCTTTACATAGAGTCTCTTGACATTTTATCTTCTACTATCTCTTCATCTCTTCAAAATCATGAGAGATATTAACTCTTCATATTTCTCATAGGAGAAATATTTTATTAATCTTTTAATAATGATAAAAACCTAATGATTATAAGAACCAAAATATTGACAAGATATTTACAAGTTGACACCCCCGTATTACTTTATTTGATATAAAGATCAATCTCTAGATCTATCTTTGGTTGGCTTATATTGGATCTAGTTCTCTTGGATTTGGCTATTGTTTTTTGGTTTTGAATTTCTAATTTTGTCTTGGACTTTATCTCTAGGTCAATTGCTGAATTATCATATATCTTATTTTTTGCATGTTCAAATGCCATTTCCTCTATAAACCCAATCATCATAGGTCGTTTTCATACAAAATATTATTTATGGATGGATCACTTCTTATGCTTAACAAACTCTTTTTATTTTATAAAAACACTTCAACATTTTTATTATCCTAATCCATTTTGCCATATTTATCCATCCATAATTAAAATCTATTGTGTTTTTTTTCTTTTCTCCATATTGAATATTTTTTGGAAGTGATTATTTTATTTAAAAAAAACACAATAATGAAGGTTCCACCATTTTTCTAATATGTGTCCATATTTGCCATAATGGCTATAATTGGTACCTATCACAAATATTGTTTTCTTGTTCCTTGTAAGAAACTCAATGTCATTTTCTTGTCCTATAAACCCAAGGCCTTTATATTTTGACCTTATTTTTGGTACCAAAGCTTCTTTAATTTGTCTATATTTTTCTAAATTTGTTCCATTATATCCAATTTTCCTTAATAGTTTTGAACCAATTCCTTTTGTATTTTTAGAAAATACCAAAATCATCATCACATTGTTTTTTGATACCATTTGAATGTCATAATTCATCAAAACTAACAATATCTGAATATTTATCAACACCACTTAGACTATCACCATCCCTGTCATTATTTGTATACCTCAAACTATCACCAAAACATGTAAAGCTATATTTATTTCCATCAATATTTCTTACAGTATCACCAAGATTTGAACTAAAAATATGGGCTTCACTTTTACAAATATTTTCTATATCTTAATGCAAACATCAACATAAACATTTCTATACAATTATTCTTATGAACAATGCTTAAATCATTAGTGTTACATGCTTTATTTATTTTCTATATTGTCTCTAATGTCACACTATACATGTACTACCTTGGATTTCAAATCACACTTCATACTTATCCTCTAAAATATTTCATATATATCACAATTTACATCTTTCATCATGAGCATATTATTATTATTTATTCTTTTTTTAACATTGTTTTGAAGAGCATTTCCTTTACAATCTCTTTTTGAAATAGAATCACTACCTTTTTGTGCCATATAATTTTCATTCAATTCTTAAGAATTGATTGATTTGAATATTTATTTTTCCATAAGGACCGTGTGTGTTAATTCATATTCTTCCTCATAATTAGATTATGATTCTTGTGCCTCTTGAATTATGTCATTTTTTTATTTTTCTATTTTGGATACTATTTTTAGGTTTGTATATATCGTGGTTTATTTGATTGATATTGGCTTTGTTGATTTCTTTGGAAATGTCTACATTCTTGATTCCATTGATTTAATTAATTAAATCTATAAAATTTTGTAATATGTCATTTTTTTACATGTGACAATACCTTTTCCCCCATTATAGTTGTCTTTGTGATGAGATGAGATTGAAGGATTTTTTGTGTTACTTTGTGATTTCATTGTTGATATAAGAACATTAGTTGATAACTCCCTTATATTGTTGATAAAGAACACATGCTTATATTGAGAGGGGGGTGAACAATATAAGACCACTTTTTACTTTTCTTTTCAATTCAATATTATGCAGTGTATAGATAGCAATATCAATAGCAGTAATCAAAGCAATGCACAAAACACCATCCACAAAAGTGACACAACAATTTACGTGGTTCACCCAATGCGGGCTACTCCATGGAGAAAATATTTTGCTAAAACTTTCTCAATCAATCTCTTGGGAATCCTTCCCAATTATAATGTTTATGGACCTCTATCCAAAGGAGATGTTGATCCCCTAAATCTCAAGTTCGTGGATCTCTTCCATAGGAGAACTCTTTCCCCTTCTGCTCTGGCTAGTGATCTTCTAGAAGACTCTGTCTCTCTGTTGCACTGACTTGTGGATCTCTCTCCACTTGAAGACTCCTCACTCAGATCTATCTTCAATTGTCCTGGCTTTTGGATCTCTATCCACTAAGACTCTGTCCTCTATACTCTGTCACCTCCAAAGCTCTATCAATAGGTTCACTCAGAACCTCCTCAAATATGCTCAATAGGCTCACTCATAACCTGCTCAAATCTACTCAATAGGCTCACTCAAAACCTTCTCAAATCTGCTCAATAGGCTCACTCAAAACCTCTCCAAATTGCTCAATAAGTTCACTCTAGGACTTGCTCAAATCTACTCAATAGGTTCACGTCTAATACTTGCCTCAAATCTGCTCAACAAAATCTCAACTCAATCTCATAGAAGCATAAAGAGAATTGTTAGAGACTCAATATATTCTATACTCAAATCCCAATCTCAACTCAAACAATCTCATAGAAGCATAAAGAGAATTGTTAGAGACTCAATATGTTCTATACTCAAATCCCAATCTCAACTCAACAATCTCATAGAAGCATAAAGAGAATTGTTAGAGACTCAATATGTTCTATACTCAACTCCCAATCTCAACTCAAATCAATATCAACTCAGCAATCTCATAGAAGCATAAAGAGAATTGTTAGAGACTCAATATGTTCTAAACTCAAATCCAATTTCTTTCTCAACTCAATTCAAATCAGAATATAGAATAGTTTGTTTTATGGAACTTGAACAACCACTTCACACAATCACTTGACTAGGCTCAAACAACTCTACTCAACCAATCACCACAAGGAACAACTCTTTCTCACAAACCCTAGTCCAAGCATGAATCAACCAACTCAAAATATCTTCAATAATACTCAACAACCACTTTACATAACAATGATACTCATGTTCTTTTCAGCTCAAGTTCAAGTTCTTTGCATAACAACTCACTCCAACAACAATGCTTATAAAACAAGGTTTTAATCACAACTTTCAAACCAAGAAAACCTTGAAGCATTAAACCAACTATTTTCGAATAGGAAACCACAATCAATCCTTTTCACTCCAATGATATTTCAGAAATCAACCACCCAAATAAAATCAATGGAGAATGTTACTCATACCTTTTTGATGCCTTATGAGTTGTCCACTAAATCTGCCACACTCAACACTTTTCCTTTTTCCAATCTCAACAAGGGTTAGAGATCTTGAGTAATAACACAACAATAAAATAATGTCCAAATAACACCTTATTACTCCTACTTTATTTTAACATCCACCAAAGTTATTTTTAAAGAAAAACCCTTACTCAAAAATAACTTTCACTAAAAGAACTTTATCAATAACCCTTATTACTCCTAATAATTTCAAAAATCACAATTAAAAATTTAACTCCACAACTCAAACAACCACTATAACCTTATTCCTAAGGTTATTCAATACATCAACTATCAAATCACCTTTACCCCTTATCACTCCACCTTAGGCAATAACAAAATTAATAAAAACCTCAATACCTACCTCGAGGGGAATCGAACCCCCGTCCTATCCAACGTGAACGCCCTAGCCATGGCCAAGCTACCACACGAGCTATGGGCTCATTGTGAAGAAAGAAGCGCCACTCGCTTCTTGTTCTTCTCTCCTTCCGCCAAGCAAAAAAGAAATGCGCCTTGAGCGCCTCAACAAAGCCAAAACGATGCTTGCGGGAATCGAACACTTAACCTTCCTGCCACCAACACCTTTGCACAAACCAAGCTACCACTAGGCCACACTGCCCAACATGCTTTGGAAAATGGACACGGTTAGCTTTCAATATTCGCTGCTTCACAAAACGAAAATAACACGAGCTCTTCCTTCGCAAAAACAAATCGTTAATCTCAATCGAGCAAGGATAATCTTCTTCAAAAATTTTAATGGCATATATATATGCCTTCCCTTAGCTTGGAAACATTAGCGCTTTTGAACCTTCCTTTATGACGTCGGCGAATATTCTTTTAATTTAATTTTAAAATTAAAATTTAAATTTTAAATAAATTAAAATTTAAACTAAATCTTTAAAATTAAATATCTCCATCATCGGGGCACCTTTTTCGATGAAACGAAAAGCCAACTTGGGTTTTAAGAAAAACCCATTTCAAATATGCCATCCATGGTTTTAAATAAAACCTTTTATTTTGCCTACCTTGGTTTTCACAAAAACCCTTCCTTGCACTTTCACAAAACATAGTGCATGCCATCATAGATCCTTTTGACATCAAATAACCTTTTGACATCAATGACAACATTTTAGCTTAGGGACTCAAAATGTCCAACAATCTCCCCCTTTGTCATTGATGGCAACCCATATCCTTTTACTAAAATCTGACCTTCTTTTCTGCTCCCCCTGGGACTTTGCTCCCCTTGGCTCAATGCTCTCTCAATTATCAAATCTCTCCCCATATCAAAAACTCTCCCCAATATACACAAATCTCTCCCCCTTTGTCATCAATGGCAAAGGGTCACCTTTATTAGCTTAGCCCCTCCCCCACCTCCTCATGAGGTGGTTAATTCTGGGGTGGGAGTATTTCTACTCCCCGAAAGCACTTCTCTTTACCTTTATCTTTCTCTCTTCCTTTCTGAGTTTTTTGAATCCTCTCACTATTTCTTTCCAAGCCATCATCCCTGTTTCTATTATCATTTTTGTTCCTGTTCCTTTTCCTATTCCTATTCTCATCCATGTTCTTGTTCCTATTCATGCCTGCTTCTTGAATATTTGCTCTACACCATCTTGCTATGTGACCATCATTATTGCACTTATAACACTTAATGTTATTATTCCTTGGAGGTGCAACTATCTTAGGACTTCTCCTAGTGAAGCCATATCCTCTTCTATCATTAATCCTGCAATTCATTGCCTTGTGACCAAACCCATTGCATGAGTAGCAATACCCATGGAAAAGTTGTCCTTTCCCATATTCTTGTCTTTCATGTGTCCTGCATTGTGAAGCCATATGTCCAAACCTGTGACATGAAAAGCATCTTCCATTGAAGCCTCCTTGTCTTGACCTCATTGGTCTCCTGTTCTGATTGTTGTTCCATCTGTATCTTCTTTGTGCATTGTTCCTCTCTTTGTTGAACTCTTTGTTGTCCAACTCATCCTTTGATGTCCCACTTTCACTTAAACTATCTTCTTCTGATGTATCTTCTTCTGAAGTTTCTTCTTCATCAAGACTTGAAGTAGATTCTTTTTCCTATTTCTTTTGAACCTTTCCAAAGCCAAGACCTGTTGAACATGATGTTCGTTGTTGTCCATAGATGAACTTATCCAAGTTCTTAGAGCTATTTGTGAAACTCTTCATCTTGATCTTGGAGTCCTTTAAGTCTTCTTTTAGAGTAGCCACTTCTTGTGCTAACTTCTCACATTCCAAAATATTTGCTTCTAACTTATCCTTGAACTTGCTTGCCTTAGCCTTTGACTTCTCTAAATCCTCTATGAGCAATAACCTTTCTTCATCACATTCTTGAAACTGACTTTCAAGCTTGGAGTGTTGCTTTCTAACCTTCTTTACTGTGTCAAGGGCATAGATAAGTTCTCCCTTGAGATCATAACCATTCTCTATTGAGTAATCCTCTATTTGTTTGCCTTTGTCCTTATTATTACTTCCTTTTGGCTTGTCTTCTATAGGATCATCTTCTTTATCTTCCAAAGCCATTAGAAGATTCTCACTATGGTCTTTCAAGTGCATCTTCAAAACCATCATCACTGAAACTATAACCATCCCTAGTGCAATCATCTTCAAGATGTCCAAATTTACCACATCTAAAACACTTGAGAATAACTGGAGTCCTTTTCTTAATTTCTCTTTAACCATAAATAGGACTTCATCTCTATCATTGTCTGAAAAACTAGCATCACTATCAATTGAGTACTTACTTGCATTATCTGCATAGTAGCTTCTCTTTTGCCTTTGGAAGAACTTCTTTCCTTGTCTATTTTGTCCATCCTTGCCTTTCTTTCGGTACTTGTGTCTTTCTGATTCCCTGTACTTGTGATCCTATTTTTCTTCATCACTGTTGTACTTTGGCTCTTTGCACTCTGTTGCATAATGTCCATACTTTCCACAATTGAAGCACTTGATAGATCTTAGATCTATGGGTCTTCTGGAACCTCTATCTCTTCTGCCATAATTTGCTTCTTCATCACTGGATGACTCACTGCTTGATTCTATCTTCTTTCCCTTTTTATTTTTGTCTACTTTGAAAGCAACTTCTTTCGGAGGAATAGGATCTTTTGTTCTTATCTCAAAAGTAGTAAGCATGCCAAGCAAAGAATTCCTTGTCAAAGAATCACTATCAATTGATGTTTCTATAGCAGAAACCTTTTCACTATACCTTTTTGGAAGAGTCCTCAAGATCTTGTCACAAGCATCAGATTCATCAACCTTCATTCCAAGACCTTTCATCTCATGTACAAGTTCATCAACCTTGTTGAGATAGTCACGAATGTTTTCATCATCCCTCATTCTTAGGTTCTCAAATTCTCCTTTGAGATTTTTGATCTTAGCCATTATGACTCCTTTATCTCCTTCATATATTTCATGCAGAAGTTCCCACATTTCTTTTGTTGTTTTACATTCCATAACCTTCATAGATTCTGCTCTACGCAAACCTTTTATAATTGCATTCATAGCTCTTGAATTTGCATGCATTAGAAGCTTACCTTATTTATCTGTAGGAGGATTGACTGTTGAATCATATCCAAGTTCCACTGCATCCCAAACTTCATTTCCAAGTGCCATCAGGTAAAATCTCATCAACATACACCAATATAAGAAGTCACTTCCATCAAAGACTGGTACTGCATTATTGAAGGGTCCATCTCTTTGATCCTTTTGATCCATTGTGTTCTTAGACCACTTTTCCTTCAAGCTGTCAAACTCTTCTGAAGGAACCCACTCTGATACCAATTGAAGAACACAAGCTTATACTGAGAGGGGGGTGAACAATATAAGACCACTTTTTACTTTTCTTTTCAATTCAATATTATGCAGTGTATAGATAGCAGTATCAATAGAAGTAATCAAAGCAATGCACAAAACACCATCCACAAAAGTGACACAACAATTTACGTGGTTCACCCAATGCGGGCTACTCCATGGAGAAAATATTTTGCTAAAAATTTCTCAATCAATCTCTTGGGAATCCTTCCCAATTACAATGTTTATGGACCTCTATCCAAAGGAGATGTTGATCCCCTAAATCTCAAGTTCATGGATCTCTTCCATAGGAGAACTCTTTCCCCTTCTACTCTGGCTAGTGATCTTCTAGAAGACTCTATCTCTCTACTACACTGACTTGTGGATCTCTCTCCACTTGAAGACTCCTCACTCAGATCTATCTTCAATTGTCCTGGCTATTGGATCTCTATCCACTGAGACTCTATCCTCTATACTCTATCACCTCCAAATCTCTATCAATAGGTTCACTCATAACCTCTTCAAATATGCTCAATAGGCTCACTCATAACCTGCTCAAATATGCTCAATAGGCTCACTCAGAACCTGCTCAAATCTGCTCAATAGGCTCACTTAGAACCTGCTCAAATATGCTCAATAGGTTCACTCAGAAACTGCTCAATAGGTTCACTCAGAACTTGCTCAAATCTGCTCAATAGGCTCACTCATAACTTGCTCAAATCTGCTCAATAAGCTCACTTAGAACTTGCCCAAATCTGCTCAACAAAATCTCAACTCAATCTCATAGAAGCATAAAGAGAATTGTTAGAGACTCAATATGTTCTATACTCAAATCCCAATCTCAACTCAAAAATCTCATAGAAGCATAAAGAGAATTGTTAGAGACTCAATATGTTCTATACTCAAATCCCAATCTCAACTCAAATCAATCTCAACTCAGCAATCTCATAGAAGCATAAAGAGAATTGTTAGAGACTCAATATGTTCTATACTCAAATCCCAATCTCAACTCAAATCAATCTCATAGAAGCATAAAGAGAATTGTTAGAGACTCAATATGTTCTAAACTCAAATCCAATTTCTTTCTCAACTCAATTCAAATCAGAATATAGAATAGTTTGTTTTATGGAACTTGAACAACCACTTCACACAATCACTTGACTAGGCTCAAACAACTCTACTCAACCAATCACCACAAGGAACAACTCTTTCTCACAAACCCTAGTCCAAGCATGAATCAACCAACTCAAAATGTCTTCAACAATACTCAACAACCACTTTACATAACAATGATACTCATGTTCTTTTCAGCTCAAGTTCAAGTTCTTTGCATAACAACTCACTCCAACAACAATGCTTATAAAACAAGGTTTTAATCACAACTTTCAAACCAGAAAACCTTGAAGCATTAAACCAACTATTTTCGAATAGGAAACCACAATCAATCCTTTTCACTCCAATGATATTTCAGAAATCAACCACCCAAATAAAATCAATGGAGAATGTTACTCATACCTTTTTGATGCCTTATGAGTTGTCCACTAAATCTGCCACACTCAACACTTTTCCTTTTTCCAATCTCAACAAGGGTTAGAGATCTTGAGTAATAACACAACAATAAAATAATGTCCAAATAACACCTTATTACTCCTACTTTATTTTAACATCCACCAAAGTTCTTTTTAAAGAAAAACCCTTACTCAAAAATAACTTTCACTAAAAGAACTTTATCAATAACCCTTATTACTCCTAATAATTTCAAAAATCACAATTAAAAATTTAACTCCACAACTCAAACAACCACTATAACCTTATTCCTAAGGTTATTCAATACATCAACTATCAAATCACCTTTACCCCTTATCACTCCACCTTAGGCAATAACAAAATAAATAAAAACCTCAATACCTGCCTCGAGGGGAATCGAACCCCCGTCCTATCCAACGTGAATGCCCTAGCCATGGCCAAGCTATCACATGAGCTACGGGCTCATTGTGAAGAAAGAAGCACCACTCGCTTCTTGTTCTTCTCTCCTTCCGCCAAGCAAAAAAGAAATGCGCCTTGAGCGCCTCAACAAAGCCAAAATGATGCTTGCGGGAATCGAACACTTAACCTTCCTGCCACCAACACCTTTGCACAAACCAAGCTGCCACTAGGCCACACTGCCCAACACGCTTTGGAAAATGGACGCGGTTAGCTTTCAATATTCGTTGCTTCACAAAACGAAAATAACACGAGCTCTTCCTTCGCAAAAACAAATCGTTAATCTCAATCGAGCAAGGATAATATTCTTCAAAAATTTTAATGGCATATATATATGCCTTCCCTTAGCTTGGAAACATCGGCGCTTTTGAACCTTCCTTTATGACGTCGACGAATATTCTTTTAATTTAATTTTAAAATTTAAATTTAAAATAAATTAAAATTTAAACTAAATCTTTAAAATTAAATATCTCCATCACCGGGGCACCTTTTTCGATGAAACGAAAAGCCAACTTGGGTTTTAAGAAAAACCCATTTCAAATCTACCATCCATGGTTTTAAATAAAACCTTTTATTTTTCCTACCTTGGTTTTCACAAAAACCCTTCCTTGCACTTTCACAAAACATAGTGCATGCCATCATAGATCCTTTTGACATCAAATAACCTTTTGACATCAATGACAACATTTTAGCTTAGGGACTCAAAATGTCCAACAATTGAAGAATATTAACTAATTATTCAAATGATACCTTTTTATTTGATACTTGAGATATGTAATCAATGTTTTAAATGAATGAAGAAGTGCTCTCAAAGCAACTAAAACTAAAAGCTTATCTTAATATTTTTATCCCATGATTTATAATTTGAATTTCAAGTCTATTATTATTTTAATAATTTTTTCTATAATTTTATCATATATATATATATATATATATATATATATATATATATATATATATATATATATATATTTTAAGCGAAAAACCCCTTGTGGGGCCGCCTTGGTCTAAGAGACCATGAACAGGGGGTTCTACACCGTCAAAGTCACCCGGGAATCGCACCCGACCCTGCCTGCACCAACATTATCAATTGGATTTTGGATACCCAATTCAATTTTTTTATAGGGTGAATATTTTAACTTGGGACCTCCCTCGGAGGATTGCCCTCTCCTCTCCAACTCACCTACAACACCTGGTTATACTTTTACCATCTTAAACTCTTAATATATAGTTATGATTGTAGGTGAAGAATGGTGGTTTCATTTCTACCTTTAAATATAGTGCAATTTTTATCCTAAACATATTTTAAAGTTTTAGCCTCACGTGTATGTGATTTTATTTCATCTAATAACCTTAATTTTATTAACATGAGTGTTTTTACATCCAATTATTTATGTTTTGTTTGCTTGTGGCATATTTAAAACATGTTTCATCTCCACTAACTATATCCAAAAGTTTTTCAACAAGTTTTGAGTTTATTTTATTTTTCCAAGGAGTGAAATTTTGTCCCTTAAGTAACTGAGATTCTGAGAGAAAGATTTATGTATTTGACATGGATGGGATTCCCCATATTTAAAAACTATTTCCTTTCATTATTTTCCAATCCTCCAAATAAATGTGGAACGCCTAACTAAATTGTGGTATTCAAGACATTAATGTCCATTTTTTTTTATCTCAACTCTTCTAATTTTGTCTTCCCTTAACTTTTATTTTTAAAAATGGTCCACTTTAAAATTTCTTATGGACCCAAAAATATTTTTTATTTGTTTCACTTTTCAATCTTTCTTATGAAAATATCAATCTTTTGAACATTTATCAATTTCTTTTTATCTTCTTTTAATTTTTTCTCTTCTCAAATATTTCCTTTGAGTAAATTCTTTTAAATATTTCCTTTTTAAAACTCATAAAATTTCCAATAAAAATTAAACCTTCTAAAATTTTAAACTAAGTTGCAGTAGACAAATCTCCACCAGGTATATTATGGAAAGTAAATGAAAGTATTTACTTATAAAGGTGTACCTTATAAAATCCAAATGAACATAGGGTGACTAGAACCTACAACTTCTTAATACCAAGTGCAAATAACATGTTGGCCACTTCACATTCTCCTCAAAGCTGGTTCACTATTTATCTACAAAAATAGCCCATTTTTTAATTAAATTCCACATTTCTCATAAGGTAATTTAAACTTTTAATTATATTGCACCTATGCCTTGTAGACTTGAAATAATAATTTTGAGGATTAAAAAGTTTGATGTAGACTCAAAGTATGCATATGGAATGAATCTTATGATACCATAGCTGGACTCCAACTAGAAGGATTCTAATTAAAATACAAGATGCTTAAGTGATTTTAAACCATAAATATTTAGGAGAAAAATAATTTAAACATTTTTAATATGGATTAGCTCAAGCATTATCTAAAGACATTCTAGGGGGCTGCTTATTTATTTTAGCTACAAAATGTCTTAGGTGAAAGGAGATATAAAGAAAGACGCTAAACATTTTAGAAAAGAGAGGGCATAAACAAGGATACTTTGTATATAACTAGACAAATAAGAACACAAATTATAGGTTGTAGACTATATCTCTTGACCAATATTTTCACAAGGTGAACAAAGTAGGATAGATGCAACAGATTGATTAAGTACCTTGCTTTATAAATATTTTTCATATTGTAGGGCATGTTCTCAGATAATGATGGTTGTTCCTATCATGATCTATGCTCCTCAAGGATACAAAATTTTCTCTAATAGCACATGAAGGAAAATGGGCTAAAATTTAATGACTAAATATCCATGTAAAGGTAAAGACTTTCACCATATATCAAACAAGAACTTAGATTAAAAAATAAAATTCTCTCACATGATTACAAATAATATTTCATACAAGAATGCAACTCACATATTTAAGCCATGAATCAAATGAATAAACATTATATATTCAAGTGGATGATACAAATATACAATGTGTTACAACACTAAATGATGCAATGTAATTCAATTCTATGCAATCTCACTTGCCATTCCTACATATAGCCTTCACATAGAGTCTTTTGACATTTTATCTTATACTATCACTTCATCTCCTCTCATCCTCATAGGAGATATGACTCCATATTTCTCATAGGAGAAATATTTTATTAACCTTCTAACAATGACAAAAATGTAATAATTATATAAAACAAAAATATTATTTACAAAGTATTTACAAGGTACTAAATAATGTAATTCTCTAACAAAATTTATAGGATGCCCCTCTCATATTAACCATTTTATATAGTTCTTGATCAATTAAAAAATACATAATATAAAGTTTCATATTTCCCAATCTCTTGTTAGAGTTTATTTCCTAAACAATATCATTGAATGAACTGAACATATATATTTTTGAAAATTATTTCCCAACTCTTTCCTTGATTTTTAAACAATATTCAACTGAGTTTTTCCTCTAATGCCAAACTCATAAGTTGTAATTTTGGAAGCATGCTCTTCCAATAGTATTTCCTTCAAAATACCTATTGTACTTACAAAGAGAAAATATAAATTTACCTCACATCATTTTAGGTAGTAACTTCTTTAAATTTTATCAAATCTAGATGTTATATGTGATGATAATTTTAAAAGTGATATCATATATATGATTATATTACAATATAGTCTTTATGAGTTGTAGCCTTCCATCCATAGATAGTAACTTACCTTTTCAACCTGCCAAAGTAGACAATATTCTATTCAAAATTGAATCCTAAAGTTCTTTATTCTTTTCTATGTCGTATAGGAATCCCTAGATAAGTTAATGGAAATGTTCCAACTATAAAACCTAAAATATCCACCATAGTCAATTGTTTTTCTTGATTAGGGTAAAATATAGGTTGTTAAAAGGTCCCTAACCCTTTTACATTCCTAGAATGGTATGTTCGGTCTTACTAACAAAAAAGCCTCATATTTGAAAGCCATAGGACATTTAGAATATTGAACTATATTGTTTTAAAACTATATAACTTTACATTTATTTTTAGTTTATTCATATTGATATCTTTGAAGTGTCTCCAAAAAATTGAACCCTCAATAGAAATATTGATAGATCTCCAAAAAATTGAACCCTTAGCAAACAAATCTATAGATATCTAAAAAATGGAACCCTCAGTAGACAAATCCAGATATCTCTAGAAAATGAAACCCTTAGCAAGCACATCCTGTGAAAATCTAAATTTATATATTTCTCACTTAGAACCTTACAACAATTCCAAAAAGTCACAAATCCATGAATCTCTAAAAAATGGAACCATTAGTAGAAAAATCCATAGATCTCTAGAAATGAAACCCTTAGTAGACAATTTCATAGATATTTAGAAGATGTAACCCTTAGTAGACAAATCCATAGATCTCCAAAAAATGAAACCCTTAGCAAAAAAATCCACAAATTTTCTATAAATGGAACCCTCAATAGAAAAATCCATAGGTCTCCAAAAAAATGGAACCCTTAGTAGAAAAATACCACAAAAACCTAAATTGGTAAATTTCTTAGGTTCTTACAATTAAAAGTAGACAAATTCCATAGATCTCTAAAAAATGGAACCCTTAGTAGACAAGTCCATAAATATCCAAAAACTAATTTTACTATGGATATTCCAAAAATTGGAATTTTCACCTAATGAATTGACTTTCTATATTTCCTCCCTCCTTCACCACTAACTAGAGTACATTTGGATGTATCCTATCCAGCAGTATCTATGTTTTATCTCCCTCTTTAAGAGATCTTAAATTGTATATCCAAACAACCAACCCATTTCCTTCTCTATACACATGTACCACCTCAAATTCTTCTAGTGAATTTAGGGATCTTAGTGTATTTGTTACTATGTTTGCTACTTTCCAGCTTGCCATCACCCTTTTATTGAGGTAATTAACAATATTAAGTGAATTACCTCCAATTATTAGTTTCCTAGTCCCTAATTGAAATAACATCTTTACTCCTACCAAGACCACTCTAGCTTTAGCCTGATGAGTATTCAAAATTCCCAAGTACTTACTCATCACTCAGATTAACATTCATTGGCTATCTCTTAGTACTAATCCTCCTCCAACCTTCTTCAAATTTCCTTTAGAAGCCCCATCTAGATTTAATTTTAGTTATCCTTGTTTGGGTGGCTTCCACTTAGTCGTGCTACTCAAGTCTCCTTAGGGATTGCCATTCACCCCAACTAGACTTAGGCTCCAATGTTCATATAATTTTGTCTCCTCCATTGAATCTAGACTCTTATACACTTTAAATGCTTTAAAATTCTCCACTATGGTCGCTATGATATATTATTTTTTCCTAGATGTAGATCTCTTTTACCTTTCAAAAATACTTTCATTTATCTCCAACCAAACTTCACATGCATAATGAAAGGGAAATCAAACTCTAAATATAATTTAGTCTTGGGATATTAAAAGGTTTCTTCCACTATTCTATCCAAACTACCATATTATTAGGTAACACCCACACCACCCCCATTTTCTTTATTATATCATACAATATTTTGAGGAAGTATTTACATTCCAATATGATGTGACTCACCAATTCCTCATGAGCTTCACAAAGGTAACATCTATTAGGAAATTGAAAACCCCTCTTATGTAGGTTATCTACTATTAAAATATTATTTTGGACCACCATCCATAGGGAAACTTTTAAATTTGGTATTAATTTCATCCCCCATTATTGATCCCATTGAAAGTCCCCCTTTGGTACTACAAGTGAAAGATCAAAGGTTGATTTAACAATGAAAATACCTTCTTGAGTAACTTCCCATACTATTGTATCCTCATTATTTTGGAGCTTACATCATATGATTTTAGTTTAGCTATTAGATTTTGTAGCTATTCCTTATACTAATTATGGGTTATTAGCTTCTTACATCTTACATCTCTTCCTTCTATAGCTAAATAGTCACTCACCATATTTCCATAATTCTATTCTAGCTCTACTCTAAATTTTTCTAACTCCTTATCCTTCACATATGGGTAATTCTCTAGCCATGTATCTTCCTACAAGTGGATAGACCTACCATTCCCTACCTTCCACTAGATACCTTTCCATAACATCTCTCTACCTTTACTATGTGGTTCCACATTGAAGATCCTCAATAGGGCTGTAGTGTGGTAAAACATCTACTATCCTCTTGGTTGTCAAGGTATTTATCTCCTCGAATTATCTCCCACAGGGAATGATCCTCCTTCATTAGCCTCCACCCTACCTTTTCAGATAAAGCCTTATTCATATCCCTTATTATTCTAAGCCCAAAAAATCCACTTGATTTATTATTGTATAATATCTCCCATGCTACAAAATTTTCTCTTCTCCTCTAGTCCTAACCATAAGAATTTTCTTTGAATATCTTCTATAGTATTATCTAATGCAAGTATGATCTTAAAATTTGAAAACAAATATACAAGGATTGATTGAAGAGGACTATTAAGTATCTATAACTTACCTTCCTAAATCAATAAATTTTCCTTCCATCTAACTAATTTACTATAGGTCTTTCCAATCACCACATTCAACATCTGATCCTTACCATCCCTCATAAACATTGGCATTCCCAAGTATATAGAATGATGATTTGGAACACTAAACCCAAGATCTATTGCTATTCTTCTCTATCGATTCTCTATAATGTTTATAAAAAAACACCTTACTCTTACCCATATTTATCATTTGTTGGATGCTTTTTCAGAGGCATTTAATATCATCATAAATTTCTTCACCTTAGCTATAGACAATCTCCCCAACAAAATTGTATCATACACACATTGTTGGTGATTAATACCTTCTATGGTAATTGATGGATTTAACCCACTTAATGCTCTTGTTTTTTTTTTCTGATCCAATACACCTTACCAATAATTTAGCCATTATTATGAAGAGATAAAAGGATAATGATTCCCCTTGCCTTAAGGACCTATTTATTTCAAAGAAATCAACCAAATTATTTTTCACTATAACTAAGAATTTAGGTAATCCATAGTAGCTATTCACCCACCTTATCCAATTTCTACTGAATCTAAACTCCTCTAAAACTCTATCTAGAAAATTCCATGAGATCCAATCGTAAGCTTTGTTCATGTCAACCTTTAACACCATTCCCTCCATTTTACTAAATTTAAGTGAATGTATGGTCACATGGAGTGTGATTAACCCATACAAAATCTATCTATCATTCACTTGGTACTCTACAATG
Source organism: Wollemia nobilis (assembly GCA_028583015.1). Taxonomy (NCBI): domain Eukaryota; kingdom Viridiplantae; phylum Streptophyta; class Pinopsida; order Araucariales; family Araucariaceae; genus Wollemia; species Wollemia nobilis. Next base: position 3,261,001 of record JAQPPZ010016858.1, on the reverse strand, counting down.
TTCTCTAATGGAATAAAATTTAGTCTTAATACAATCACTTTTGATATTGTAAATGGTGTTACATTCACTAACTAGCCTGAAATATCTATATCCCTTCAATCTAGGCTTCTTTGGAATGAGCACTAGGAAAGTATTACTGTATTATCTTAACACTTTGCCTAAGTGGTGTGAATTTCTTATTGCTACCACTACATTCTTACTATGTTCTAGAAATCTTGGAAGAAACCCACTTGAAATCCATCAGGCCTTGAAGCTTTATCTTCTTTCTAATGAGAAGACTACTTCCATGATCTCCTTCTCACTCACCTCTTTAACAAGTTTTGCATTCATGTATTTGGATAGAATCCTTTGGATATTTGAATTATTTTGTCCATAGCTACCTAATAATCATCCCTATCCTTTGTTAGCAACAATTTGAATAAGTCCACTACCTTTTTTCTAGTTTGATCTTCCTCTCTTATTACTTTTCCATACTCTTTTTTATTTTTAGTTATCATTGTTACACTTTCATATCTTATGGCGGAGATATGAAAAAATCTTGTGTTCCTATCTCATTCTATTAACCATTGGTTCCTTGAATTTTATCTTTAGTATGTATCCTCACTTACCCTTATTGTATGTAATTTTGATTAGACAAATTTATCTCTAATATAAGAAACCCAATCCATTTTGTTTTTGCTTATTTCCTCTTCAAGTCAACTCAACTATTTCCTTAAACACTCCTTTTGCAAGATGATATTTCCAAATACCTCCTTGTTGCACTTTTTTACTTCCCTCTTTACATGATTCAATTTACTAGTAACTACATACATATTGGATCCTTGGATTAGATGCATCCACCATCCACTTTATTATAAATACTTGGGTGCTATAACCACATGAATTCAAACTTGAAGGGTCTATTTTCCTTTCTATTCTCTAGACTACACCTAAACATGAGGATTATGGTGATCTTATTCTTGGAAATGATGCCAATGTATGCTTATTTTTTTCTTCAAACCACTCCAAGGTTAGCAAAAACCTATTAAATATCACCTATATTAAGTCCTACCCTAACCTCTTATTAGTCCACATGAATTCATTGCCACTCCAATCAACACCATAAAGATTTGATGCTAATATAAAATTTCTAAGGTATTTCATACACTTGGTGAATCCCTAGGACCCCCCTTTGTTCTCATCTAGCCTTAAAATTATGTTGAGTTCTTATGTCACTATCCATATTATCCCCCTAACCTATACTATCCCATATGTTCTATATTTTCTAAAACTCCTTTCTCAATCTACTTATATTTGGAGTATAGACATTTGTAACAAGGAAAACCATCTTTAAAGACATGGACAAGATAATAATAGACAACTAATTTTCACTTCTAGAGATTATTTCTCTCTCATAAAGGTTAGAGTTCCATAGAGTTAACAATCCTCACCTAAAGGTCCCCTAAGTTCCACCAAAAAACTCTTACCCTTTGAAGATATGAAAAGACCATACATCCAAGTACATAAACATGGAAAGATAGCAATAACAATGAAATCACAAAGATCAAGAATAATATATATAATATGAATGATGGTGTCCTTTTATTAACAATGATATCCATTATTTCTCATGAGATTACAATAAAATCCCTCTTAGGGATGTGCTACCCTTCTTGATACAATAATTTATAGTAATAATCCTTTGGATGTAATACATAGGATCTTCTTCAATCCCACAAACCATATTGGAGAGGGTTTATTGTTATCTCCACAAGGGGTGATGATAATGAGTCTTTATACACACATGAAGAAAACAAGCTTATACTAAGAGAGGGGGGTGAACAGTATAAGATAAAATTTTACTTTTCTTTCCTGAACAATATTATCCAATGTTATCAATTTCGATATCAATACTAGTAATAAAGCAATGCACAAATCATCACACACATGAGAGACATATTTGATGTGGTTCACACAATGTGGGTTACGTCCATGGAGAAAATATTTCTTAAAAAATTTCTCAATAGATCTCTTGGAAACCAATTCCCTATTACAATATTTATGGACCTCTATCCAAAGGATATACCAATCCCCTATGCTCAAGTTCATGGATATCTATCCATAGGAGACCTTTGTCCCCACTATGATGGTTCATGGAACTATATCCATAGGACACTCCTCTCCTTTTCTCTGGTTTGTGGAACTCTATCCACAAGAGAACTCTTCCCCTTGCACTAGTCTGGTTCATGGAACTCTACCCATAGGAGAATTATTTTCCCTTGATCTGGTCTAGTTCATGGAACTCTATCCACAAGAGAACTCTTTTATTTGCTCTGGTTCATGGAAATCTATCTACAAGAGAACTATTCCCCTTGCTCTAGTCTGGTTTATGGAAATATATCCATAGGAGAGCTCTTTTTCCTTGTGCTGGTTACCTCCAAAGTTGTTCATACCTTTGCTTAATTTTGTTTGCTCATAAATCTATTCAGAACCTACTTCAAGTCATCTCACAAATTTACTCTCAAATCTGTCCCAAATCTGCACACATTACATGCACAAATCTATCTCAACTCTATCCCAAATCTGTACACGTTACATGCATAAATTTATCTTCAAATTTATCCCAAATCTACACACATTACATGCACAAATATATATTCAACTCTATCCCAAATCTACACACATTACATGCACAAATATGTCTCAAATCTATTCCAAATCTGCACACGTTACATGCACAATTGTATCTTCAAATCTATCCCAAATATGCACATATTACATGCACAAATCTATCTTCAACTCTTTCCCAAATTTGTATATATTACATGCACAAATATGTATCAAATATTTCCCAAATATGTACATGTTACATGCATAAATATATCTTCAACTCTATCCCAAATCTGCATGCATTACATGCACAAATCCGTCTAAAATATTTCTCAAATCTGCACATGTTACATACATAAATTTATCTTCAATTCTATCCCAAATCTGCACACGTTACATGCACAAATATGTTTTCAAACCTGCTTCAAGTATTCTCATAAGAATTTCTCAAATCTACCTCAAACCTACTTCAAGTATTCTCACAAGACTTGCTCAAATATACCTCAAACCTATTTCAAGTCTTCTCATAAGACTTACTCAAATCTGCCATAGATAACTCTACTCTGCTCTACTCTAATACATGCTCAAAACAAATCATAGCACATGCTCAACCAATCCCAAATCTTGCACACAAATGATGTTCAAAATAATGCTTATATCTCTTTCAAAAATGCTTTCTTTAACTAGGCAGTTCAAACATATTCTACCTAGAATTCGTTTAACCTCTTGAACATATAGAGAATGATATGTACTATCAAATATCCAATATGTTCTTCACATTCACATATCTTGCATTCATCAAATAATATATCTACCTCTTGTAAATCCCTTTCAAATCAAATCAAACTAGTGTCTAACTTTGCTTCACAAAATTGATTTATAACACTTGTCCATTCACATTCAATGTCACTCACATCAATGCCCAAATGCTTCACAAATTCTTTAAAAAAAATGTACAAATTTTTCTTAAAACCCTAGCACAAGTATTTCCAATTTCACTAATCAATGATGCACAATATGTTCTCAAAACCCTAGCTCAAATATTTTCAACAATACACACCAATCAATCCTTTTATCTCCACATTATGTTTTTAAAATATTTGCTCAACCAAAAACCTTAGTGAAGGAATAATGTCAACTTACCTCTTAACTTTCTTTGATGAAAAATGTGCTCTCAAAAACCTATCTCAAAAGAATTTCCTCTTCCAAGTGCTACTTCAAAACTGATTAGTAGATTTCTCTTTCAAACCATCAACATTAACTTTCTTCTCAAAAAGATATGCTCAATGATGTTCAATGAATTTTCATTTATTCTCAAAATATAGGACATTAACAATTATCAAAACCCCTCAAAAAAACTTTTCACCATACAAAATTTCAACCAAAAATCAAATCAAAATAACACCTTATAACACCTACTCTCACATGCAATAATTATTCCCTTTTTATTTTCTCTTTATGCTCTTTGCAAAATAAAAATTTATAAAACACCTTTATAATTTCTATTTGCAAAATAGAAATATTTTATAACATATCCTTATAAATCTTGATTTACACATAAACATTATTAACTCACACCCTTATGAATGCCTAATTGCAAAATCAAACTTTATTAAACTCAACCCTTATGACTCCCTAATTTCAAAACAACACTTTATTCAACTCAACCCTTATGACTCCCTAATAGACAAACAAAATTTTATTAACTAAAATTAATGCACTCACCAATTCTACCACCGAAGAGATTCGAACGTGAAACCTCACAGAGCCCAGGCTCTAGCGTGAGCTAGAGTGCTGCGAGGTCTAGCTTCTCACACAAGAATCTAAGTGCACGATGTACATCTTATACCCTTCATCGATTCCTTTGGTCAATAAAAATATAAAATATCACCATTGAGTATCGATCCTGAGACCTCCTCCATGCCATGTCTTAGTGCAGGGACTCCCTACCATATTAGCCAACCACCCAGATGAAACTTCCATCATGATAATCAATATTTGTTCTGACCTAATTATACCTTCAACTAGCACTTTGTGTGCACTCTCTCTACCTCCACGTGTGTGCTCAATTTGCTTCCACGATTCCAAAAAACTCTCTCTGCTTCCATAATTCTAGAAAAATCTCTCTGCTTCCACGAATTTAGTGAACAAACTAATTGGCACACGATTGCATATTTTTTTATTCACCCCAAAGTGAAAACATTATTCCTCTTAAATATGCATATTGATTTTTATGAGGATATCGATGCTATTTTATTTTTGATTATATGACTTTACTTTGGCACCTTCTAACCTTGCACTTTATTATTATAATATTTAAAAAAAATATTATAATAAAACCTTTTGCCTTCCTTGTAGTATTTGAAACTCTATCAATCAAACGAAACCTTATCTTTTAAACCTTTTATAGTGATTTAAATATTAAAAGATTTAAATATTATAAATTAAACTCTTAACCTTTGGGTCTTTGCATATTAAACCTTTTTCTAACCAAATAAAATCTTATCTGTTCCTTGCAAATACAACCATGGAGAATATTTTACCTTGATAATTATTGTACCTTTGACATCAATTTTTCTACCTCATGTACCCTTTGAAGATATTTTCCTTGTGCTTTAATATTTCAACCTTGAAGATAATTCTCAACCATTTCACTTTTGACATCAATGACAACCAATGTACTCAAAATTTCCAACAATAAAGAAGCTTAAAAGGTATTAATAGCATATGAAGAGCCTTTCAAGATAAGGCCCATATCCATTATAAGGAAAATGATAAAGAAAGTTGAAATACAATAAAAAGATGCATACAGATAAAATCTAACTATGCCAAAAAACAATTGAAATATCGCTAAATCCACTAAAAGTGAGAAAATAGATAAAATAGATCTTTTTAGGAGGCCATCCCTATGTAGAACGGTATGGCCTATTGGTTATCCCTAGGAATTATGATGGTTCCTGTGGGCCATCTCAGGGTGAGATGATAACTAAACTATGAGCGAATTTCTTGTTGCCTATGCGAGACAACATCGGGTTTGATCTGTGGGATTGATGTTCAAGGGTGCGCTCATGAAGAACAACTTAATGGCAGGATTTGAAATGAAGCAAGAATTTTGGATGATATAGGAAGTAAAAATATGATCCTCAACCTTTGAGATGGTCCATTGTCATGCTTTGAATCTCCATGGTCAAATTTTGGTAGCAGTTTGTTGCTTCTAAGAGTGAGATCTCTCTAATTGTACAATTCGATAGCAATTTGATGCTTGAAAATTGGATTCTTATTAATGAGGGTAAGGTGTTAAATATACTTCCAAATTGAAGTCTAATGCTTCCTTGAGAAGCCAAGAAGCAGCTGAAAATCAAGAAACATAGCCAATTCTTGATAACTATTGCACCATTGCCCATAATTGGCAATTGTAACTGCTCGAATCATTGCTTGATGTTTGGGTTTTCATTATTTTAGATGTAGTCACCCTAGGGTAGGCTGGCCATGACTCCTGAAAAAATTAGGATGGGATGATCTCTAGAGGCCATCTCTTGGTAGGATGGTCTAGGATGCAAAAGGGGACTTTACCCCTATTTGAGTGGTGAGAACCACTATTAAGCCCTAAATTTGCCCAAGGTGGATCATATGGTTTGCAAAGATATCCATATAGGTAGTCTCCTCAATATGGCATGTTTTAGGTGTCTACAGATACCCCTTTTTGAGATGCATTGTGTGAAAGCACAATGCAAAGCAAAAATAGATGACCTAAAGTTAAATTGAGGGTTGATAGTGTTCATTGATCTAGTCAATGTTAGATGCCCCAATCATAGAAAGGGTGAAAGTCATAGAATCATTGCTTCCAAAAATTAGAAGAACTTGAGTATGGTAAACCTTTCAGTTGTTAGTGGATAAGGTCTACAACTTTTGTGTAAGGAGATAATCTTATCTAATATCTACCAAGTTTTTGTTGAGATTAGAGTTTTGCTTGTTGTATACCTTAAGCAAGAACATGATTGTCTTTGGCAATAATTCTTAGATTTATACAATTTGCATGATTGAGTGTTTGATTATTTATTTTAATTATGAAGTTTGTGATTATATGACTACCTCCTCAAGCGAAGAGTCAATGAAAATATGGAAAGTGATGAAAGCAATGCGTTGCTTGACCAAGATGACTTGTTTTGGTTTTGTAGGAATTTTGTGACTATAGGAGGGAAAAAATCCTATTACAACTATGATTTCAACCATTATTGGTAATTGTAAATCTCTATCACTTGGAGCAATCCAACTGCATGATTTTCTTAGGAAATTGAGATGATAACAATTTGATTTTGTCTCAAAGGTGATTAATTATATTCAATGATATGTTGAGATTGAATGGAAGAATGAAATGTATATCGTTATTCCTTGGAGCAGTCTAGTCACATGGCCTTCTTAGGGAGTTGGGATAATAACATTTCAATTAATTTAGAGTTATTTTTGTTTAAGTGTCTTTATGGTAACCTATCCATCCGATCGAATTGCATGGAGAATTAATCACTGCAACCACCAGGTATATAGGGTAAATCACTAGGTACGAGGCTCACTCGAAATTCTTGATTTTATGGTTTTTAGGTATTTTTGGAGTTTTATATTATTTTTGGAGTTTTATATTATTTTTGTGATTTGATGTTTGCTATTTTTTTTGTATTTTTGAGGCCGTCCTAGGGTGAGACGGTTGCTTTCTACAAATTGTGAGGCCATATTGGTATAGGATGATTGCAGTGAATGAGATCGCCTCACACAGGGATGGTCTCAAAATTTGAAAAATAAAAAAGAAAATTTTACAGGTTTTTGACATCATTTGCACTGTTGGCAGTTGGAGAAAAGAAGAGATGAGGAGGAGAAGAGAATTTTCTAATATGAAGTGCTAATGAAATGTTAACCTGGTATCATGATGGAGCATCCTAAGACTGTAGTGATTGGAGGATCCATAGCGAGGAGGGTAGGCACTTAATTTCTCTCTTGTTATTTCATAATTTTAAAATGAACCTCATTAAGTAATGTGGAAAATGAACCTCATTTGAAAAATTAAGGTAATGAACCCACTTTAGATTAGGAAATGTAGTGTAGGTTACTTAGGTTTGTGTTTTAAATTTTTATGCATGTTCATGATTTTTTTGAGCTTTTATTTCAGGGTTATATTGGGTAGATACGGTTCCCTTTTGGGATTTTGGGGGCCATCCTATGGTGGGACAACCACATTTATTAAAAACAACGATCAAAATTTGAACTATTGTTGTGGCCATCCTAGGGTGAGATGGTCTCGCCTGCAGACCATCTCATATCAAGATGGCTATGTTATTTGTTGATTTTGTTTTTGAAATTTTTGCAACTTTCTTATCTTTTTTCTTTTTGTTTTTGATTGGATGATTGTTTACTTGGATTTAATTATTGAAGGCTTGTCATAGAGTTCTTGTAGGTTAAAATGACCATATCAAGGGGAGTAAGGAGTGGTCTTCTCAAAATTACGTTGAGTGTAGAAGAAACGTTGCGATCTCGCGACATTTTGTTTCTTAGGGGCTAAGAGAAAACATCATGGTCTCGCGATATTTTTTTATCCGAAAGACCAAGTGAGAAAACATCACGATCTCGCAATATTTTTGAGATGAAAGACCAAGTGAAGAGAAAACATCATGATCTCACAATATTTTTGAGCTGAAAGACCAAGTGAAGAGAAAACATCATGATCTCGCAATATTTTTGAGCCGAAAGACTAAGTGAAGAGAAAACATCATGATCTCACGATATTTTTGAGCCGGAAGACCAAGTGAAGAGAAAACGTCATGGTCTCATGATATTTTTGAGCCGGAAGACCAAGTGAAGAGAAAACGTCATGGTCTCACGATATTTTTGAGCTCGAAGACTAAGTGAAGAGAAAATATCATGATCTCATGACATTTTTGAGTCGGAAGACCAAGTGAAGAGAAAACATCGCGATCTCACGATATTTTTGAGCCGGAAGACCAAGTGAAGAGAAAATATCATGATCTCATGATATTTTTGAGCCGAAAGACCAAGTGAAGAGAAAACATCATGATATCATGATATTTTTGAGCTGAAAGACCAAGTGAAGAGAAAACATCACGATATCATGATATTTTTGAGCCGAAAGACCAAGTGAAGAGAAAACGTCATGATCTCACAATATTTTTGAGCTCGAAGACCAAGTGAAGAGAAAACGTCATGGTCTCACAATATTTTTTATCCCGAAGACCAAGTGGAGAAAAAATATCGCAATATCACGATGTTTTTGAGCCTGAAGACCAAGTGGAGAAAAAATATCATAATCTCACGATATTTTTGAACCGTAAGACCAAGTGAAGAGAAAACATTATGATATCACGATATTTTAAAGCCCAAGAACCAGAAGTGAAGAAGTGGAAGACAACTAGGCCATGATATCTCCAACAAGATGAAGGCATATATGTAATAATAAGAAGATCTCAACCATTTTCAATTGAAGATACCATACTCTCTTAACTGCCACTTTACCAGAATGAGCCTACGGGCATATTGTTGTAACAAATTTTAGTTTTTCTATTATGTAAAAAGCTATATATATAGGATGAGTGACCCTAACAAATGGTCGGCTCTTGGATGTTTACAAGGCAATGTACACAAACTTCTGAAAGCAAATAAAGACTACTCATTCTAGTTTCTGGCTCACTGGTGTTGTTATCAAGTATGTATGGATTGTTGATTGTTGTATAAGTTACGTTGAATAGAAACCACCTTAATTCTCATTCTAAATTTTTGTGTTTAAAGTTTATCTAGATCTAAAATTAACGTTCCTAATAAGCTTATGTTTGATTAAATCTACACCAAAGGACTAGTTATTCTAAATTGATGGTTTATACAATTCTTATATGTAAAAGGTTGTAGATGTTTCCTTGTTGTTATCTAATCTGCACCATCTAAGTGTTCTTAGAAATAGCTATATTTCCCTCTCTTTATGTATTTTATTCTCCCCCATTTTTCCTAAAAAAGTAAGGAACCAGCCTCCTCTAGAGATTGAACCGGGTAAACTCTATTTTGAACCCGATCTTTCAATATTGGCAAAGTCTTGGGCGCAAACGTAACCAAAGGTAGATTTTGCACCAACAGTTTTTGGCACGCCCGATGGGACCCAATCCCACGATATATACAGATCAAATTTCTAATGATTATCTTTGTCCTGTTTATTTTTTATGAATCACTTGGTGACTCCGCCCAAGAGAGGAACCCTAAGAAAATCCTTATCTACATTTTGGTTGAATACCATTTTTGTATGATAACCAGATCTAAGGAAAAAAATTTAAGAGCCCATTGAGTTCTTCGAGTTACATCTTGGTAGCCTCAAAGCTAATCATGTATTAGTTGCTAGAACCACTTCATCTACTATCAATATAGGATATGCAAATCTTTCCCTTACAACCCTTCCTAGTACTGTTGCTAGTGGAACGTTAACTCCAACTACCCATATTCCTATAATATCAGGAAGAACCATAGTTGCAATGGTCGTGAATCAATTAAATTTACCCTACCCTTCATGGAACCATACATGCCCCTTGAATTTGGTAGCTTAGAACCTGATTCCAGTAGCAGCTTTAAAGGTGTTACCCTAGTATGATGGTACTGGAAAGACGACTTACAAACATTGTCAAGATATAGTCGCACTTGCACCAATACATAACATCACTGAAGAAGATATCATGATAAGAATATTAGTCATTTTCTTGAAAGGAAAAATGCTCTACTGGTATAGAGCCCTCGCCAATCAAACCATATCTACCTGGGCCTAGCTTGCCGGTAAGTTAGTAGAAGATTTCAATGAACATGCCGACCCATTTTCACTGCTAACCCAGTTACAGATTGAGACCAATAAATAAACAATCAATGTATTATTATCTGAGAGCTTTTAACTTAGACATAAGTATGGCTATTAGGTAATCCCAAGTATTTAATTTCCTAGATATTTTCCAAGAAGCCCAAAAAGTAGAAAGAGATCTAATCGTTATTGGAAGGTTCCCTACAAAGATGATAATGCCTATTTTCCTGGATCTACCACAAGCATCAAATACTGCTTTTCCAATTCCTGCTCCCACTTCTAATACAAGTCTCCCAAATGGATTGAGAAGCCTAATATCCTAGTGGTACATATGCCACTCGCTCCTCCAATGTTACCCACCATCCCTACGCTTCCTATGGCAACAGTTTCACCAACTCCTAATCCTCAGCTTGCAGCCCTGTTAGATCTACAATCGACTATGAAGACTGACAAATAAGATGACATTTATGGAAATAAGAGAAGCAGAGAGAAATTTCCAGCCAAGGAGATTTCCACAGGTAATAAGAGACCAAGATTCCATGAGCAATAGAAGTCATGACAAATCAAATGTGGTTTATGCCAATAAATATGATGAACCCACTAATACTTCGATAGAGTTAAACTTTTGGTGTTCTATGTGTAATTATTCACACGATGAGAACTCGTGTATGATCCATCAACATTATGTCCAAAAGATAGCTATTGAAAAAGTAGAGAAAACCCTCAAGCAACAGGTAAACATGATAAGGGAAGAAAATCACAATATCATGATGCCTTCTGTAAAACAGGTGGTTGTTCTAACTAGATCAAGGAAGAAACCTTTGCAAGTAGACCCCTAAGAACTTAATCCTTTGAAAATGCCTTCACCTATGAGGAACACATTTGAGATAAGATCCTCCTATGAGAAGGTTCTCCAAAGCTCGGGTCAAAAAGAAGTAGAAGTATGAAAAGAGATACCCCTGCATAAGGAAATGGAAATGCAGGAACAAGTAAGAGATAAATTGAGATACCCCTCATTGAATAAGCATCAAAGAATAGATGCTACTCAAGGGTATAGAAATAAGTACGACATAGTTTTAAAAGAGAAAAGTTTTGAACCTCTCCCATTCAACATAGTCGATAAAATGAAGAAAACTCCCTCCAAAGCAACTATGTATGAAGATTTGCAGTTTCCATGAGAGATTGATTTATTGTAGGAATCCTTGAGATCTATAAAAAACAAGAATAGAACCCTAACTCAGTTGAATTCTATATAGGCTAGTCTGATGTCCACTACGGGAAAAAATAGACCTCCTCCTTTCTATCTATCTCTTCAAATGGAAGGATGGGTGGTACACAACTGCATGATAGACTCATGAGTTGTAACCACTATGATACCCAAAGCCGTATGCAATATCATAGAGATGGAATACACCAGGAGCAGCCCTATCATTTTGCAACTAGACGAAACCCTTGTCAAAATCGTAGGGGTAATTAAAGACATCCCAATAGTTCTTCGTAGATTGCCTCAACTCACAGTTATACAAGAGGTAGTGGTAGTGGATCTAGAACCTTATTTTGGTATGTGTCTCTCTAGAGAATTCACCACCAAAATAGGAGGATATTTATCATTAGATTACTCGCACTTGGAAATCCCATTCAAAGGCAAGAGAGTAAAAATATTCAATGAGAAACCTTCAACCTTCCATATTGAAAAACTTGAAGAAGAAGGGAAACAAACCACTACAGTGAACATGATGATCGAGGAACTGGAAGACTTAAACTTGATGGAGGAAGCTCTAAATGTGTTGCAAGAAGAAGATCAATTCTCTCTCCAAGACTTCAATGCCATGATTGAAATGGATCTTGGAAGCTACTCAATTGTGAAGCTTGAGAAAGGCAAGCCCAATCCTCTCCACCTGGTAAACCCATCTACCGATCATCTATGGAAACCTTTCTTCTACGGTGCCAGATGCAGAATGAAGTTGGAGTAGGTATTGTTTTGATCTCTCCAACAGGTGAAGAGAATTTTTTTCTTACCAGTTAACTAGACCTGTACTAACAATGCAGCAAAATATGAAGCACTCTGCCTAGGCCTTATGAAAGTTGAGAAGCTGGGTATTAAACAACTCCAGATTTTTGGGAATTTTGAATTGATAGTAAATCAGGTCAGTGAGAAATGTGTAAGTAAGAAACACTACCTCAAATATTACAGTAACAAGGTCTTGGATTTGCTATAAGTTTTTGAGTCTCTAGACATCAAAGTAATCCCTAGGGAGAAGAACACCCATGCTTATTTATTAGCATTAATAGGTGCAATTTTTCCCTATCAGCAACGTCATCCAGAAGTCTAAAATAGTTAGACTAATCTATAGGCCTTCTGTGTTGGATAGAGATACCTTTTGGTAGATATTCAAAAATGATGAATAAATAGTGGACTTTCTTATCCACAAGATGAACTGCTCAAACAATAGAGTGTTTAAATATGAGGAAGATGAAGGCATGATCCAATTAAAAAATAACCATATTCCAAAAGTATTGATCACTCTCAAAAGCCTATTTGATAATAATGATAGGTCTACATGCCATAAGATGAAATTCGACAAGCATAGATACAAAGAGTTCCAACTAGAATCAGAGAAATCAATTAAAGTGGAAGTAAACACTATAGAGGAAGAATTGGACCAAATTCAAGGATTATGCAAAGAATTACCTGACATCATAGCCTGGACTTATGGTGATCTTAAATTCTACTCTAAAGAGACCATACAACATACCATCGAGCTCAAAGAAGGTGCAAAACCCTTTCAAAAAAAGCAAAGACCAATAAATCCAAAGATTGAAGCTCTGATGAAGTAGGAACTACTGAAGTTGCTTGAAGCCAAGATTGTCTACCCTATCAAGCATTCTACTTGGGTAGCTAACTTGGTTCCATTAAAAAAAATAATGGAGATTGTGTGTCGACTTTCTAAACATGAAAAAAGCTTCACTAAAAGACCATTATCCGCTCCCACAAATCGACCAGACACTACATACTATAGCAGGAGTAGAAATATTCTCACTCTTGGATGGGTTTTTTGGGTATAACCAGGTGTGGGTCAAAGACAAAGATTAGTTCAAAACTGCATTCACCACCAAGTGGGGAACATTCACTTATTAGAGGATACCTTTTGGATTATCCAATGCTGGAGCGACATTCCAAAGAGCAATGGATGTGGATTTTGGAGAACTCATCAACAAAATCATAGTGATATACTTGGATGATATGACAGTGTTCTCTCACCACAAAGAAGATCATGTTGACCATCTTAGAAAAGTCTTTGAGAAGTGCAGGGAATTCGGTATCTCTTTGAACCCAAAGAAATCCATATTTGCAGTGGAAGAAGGGATTCTACTAGGTCACATCATTTTTAAGGTCGGGTTAGCTATAGACCCCAATAGAGTGAAAGCACTTCTTGAACTTCCTTTACCCTCGAACAAAAGGGGTTTGCAATTCTTCTTCAGGTAAATAAACTTTGTACGCAAATTCATAGCAAAAATTTTCTCAAATAATCAAAACAATGACCGAGTTTTTAAAAAAGGATGTTGAATTCAAGTGGACGGACTTACGAAAGAAGGCTTTCAAACAAATAAAAGAATAGATAGCCCAAGCACCCATCTTAGTAAATCCAGACTATTCCAGAGGTTTCATCTTGTATGTTGCAGGTGAGCAAGAGAGTTACACTATAGTACTTACTCAAAAAGGATCTGATAATGAAGAGAGACCCATAGAATTTCTAAGTCAAACAATGCAGGAACACGAAGAAAAGTATAACTTTATCAAGAAACAAGTTTACACGATAATAAAATCACTAAAAAAGTTTAGGCACTTTCTTTTACAGAGTAGGACCATCATGTATGTGGTCCACCCTGATGTCAAAATTTTCATTATATAGGGGAAGCTTGGTGAGAAAAGAGTTGGTTGAGTATCAAAGATACAATAATATGATGTCGAGATCCACCCGACCAAGCTAGTGAGGGGCAGAGCATTATGTCAAGAACTCGCTAAACAAGCCTCATCAGAATATGTGGCCTGCCAAACACAAAAAATAGCTCAAGGGGACGATCAACCCTAGGAAATTACTAACTTGTCTAATGAATTGATCAGATATTTCCAGACTAGAAAATGTTCAAAAAATTTGAATGCTTCACAGAGGAGGAGATACAGGATGCAAGCTCTGAAATACACTTTACTACCTGAAGGATTGTACAAAATAACTTGGATGGGGTACTGCTTTGGTGTATAAATGATGATAAAAAGCAAAGGATCTTGGATGAGTTACATGGAGGTCCATCAAGAGGACATTACTCAGGGAGGACCACTACTTTAAAGATTATAATAACTGGATGCTATTGGTCGACCATTTTCTCAGATACTTTCAGAGTGATAAAATATTATGATAAGTACTAGAGGTACGTTGGGAGAAATAGAAATGCTTCAATGCCTTTGAAATCCATTCAGGTTGAAGAACCTTTTCAACAATGGGGTTTAGATTTCATCGAGGTTATAGAACCCAACTCGTCCATTGGACATAAATACATTCTAATCACTACTGATTATTTCACCAAGTGGGCTGAAGCAGTACCCTCTAAGAAAGTAGATCAAGAAGTTGTGATGGAATTCATGGAGATTTTGATCACAAGATTCGGTATCCCAAATGCATTGATCACATACAGTGGCACATCTTTCATAGGAGCCAAAATGATAGATTTTTCTAGTAGATATGGGATCTATTTGAAAACATCTTCAAATTACTATCCCCAAGGAAATGGACTGGTTGAATCAACAAATAAGAATATCCTTCGAATCTTAAAGTGGACTTTGAAATAAAACAAGATAAGTTGGCACTCTTTGATAAACCAAGCGTTATGGGTTGATATAACCACCATCAAGAAATCTATCAACACCTCCCCCTACTCGCTAGTCTATGGTAAAGAAGTGATCCTCCCGATACACATAGAAATGCATGCCTTAAAGTTGCTCAATCAAACGGGAATAGAAGAAGCAGAACCGATGGAGAATAGGTTGATACAACTCCTACAATTATAAGACCAAAAAGAATAAGCCTACAACCATTATCAAAAAAATATTGGAGATACGAAGAAATGGTTTGACAAAAAGGCTACTCCTAGGAATTTCAAGGTAGAAGACTTGGTCCTAAGGTGGAATAAAAAGAAAGAAAAACCTGAAAACCATCAGAATATTTATGCTTTCTAGGAAGGTCCCTTTGAGGTAATCAAAGAAAAACAACAGAATTATTTCCAATTGAAATATGGATAGGGTCAAGTTCAACCAATCCCTATCAACGGATTCCATCTAAAGTTGTACTATAAGTAAGGTATTTTCCTTCACTTTACATGTACTATATGTAAATATCTTGTTTATTTTTCCTCAAAGGCCACTTCAAGGAAAAGTGTCGTGATCTCGTGATATTTTGGCACTCAAAGGCCACTTCAAGGAAAAGTGTCAAGCTTTCATGATATTTTGGCACTCAAAGGCCACTTCAAGAAAAAGTGTCAAGTTTTCATGACATTTTGACACTCAAAGGCCACTTCAAAGAAAAGTGTCAAGTTTTCGCAATATTTTAGCACTCATAGGTGCCTTCAAATAAAATCATTGTGATTTCACAACATTTTGGCACTCAAAGGCCACTTCAAGGAAAATTATCATAATTTCATGATATTTTGGAACTCAGAGGTGCCTTCAAAGAAAACTATCACAATTTCATGATATTTTGGCACTCAGAGGGGCCTTCAAGGAAAATTATCGCGATTTCGATGGGAAAATCAGTTTTCTTGAAATTTTAAATGCATGCCTCTCAAAGTACCACCGTACCAAGTTATTGGTCCAAAAAAGAGGTGATGCAAAGATATTGACCCAGAAAAGAGGTGATGTGATGCCATTGGCCCCAAAAATATGGTGATGCATGGTGGTTGGTTCTCTCAAAGGTGGCACTCAAAATAAAACATCTAGTAACATTCAAAATTATTCATGGATCATGCATCACCAACCATAATTAATTCATGGCACCTTAGCGCATGCATGCACGTCTACTTATGCTGCAGAAGCTTTTTCATTGCCTCTCTATCCTCTAAAAAAATTTCTCTGCTTACGGTGTCCCCGAATTTCCCCCAAGTTCTCTGAGCTTCTCTGAGTGTCTTTCAGGGTTTTCTATATACCAAAATCATAGCAAGCAACCATAACAACATATCCTCCATCCTCTAAGGAAAAGCACAAGGCCACGAAAAGTGAAGGCGGTTTCATAGACCTGGATTTCCACATCACCGATACCATAATAACATGGAAAAATCCAAAGAAAATTTGAAGAGATGTGGAAGCCAATATAGCAAAGCGCATCATGCCATTAACTTTCAGTACATTCTCCTATCACTCTCTACTCTCTTGGTATATTTGCACCCCTGTTCATCCCTACCTTGAATTAGTCAAAGCTATGGCAACTTTTTACGATGTAAAACATAGAATTATCAAGAATTCTAAGGGTGATGTCATTTTTACCCTAGATGCTAATGCAATTAGGGTCACCTTCAGTTGTGATAGAAGGCCCATTGTAAACCCCATTCCATTTGACCCAATTATCTCAGCCAAGTACTATACCCCTACTCTTAATATAAAAGTTAGATAAGAAAGTCATTAAAAGGATGAAAAAAAAGAGAAAATACTAGACACATACAAAAATTCTATCTTGGTGACAAATGAGGTGCCAGATCGAAATGCACTCCAAATATGGAATAAAAGTTGATAATAAATTTTACAAGAGATATGACAAATATCATTCCACATGGTCTAAGACTCTTGTAGATAAATTACCACTAGACATCAATGGTATCCTAGTTCCACTCGTCACTGAAGATGTTGGGACTAGCCAATGTAAAGGTAAAGAAATTACTGTTGAACAAATAGAAGTCCCAAAGAAGGTGGCTCATAAATTCATCCCTCCTCCACATCAAACACAAAATCTGATGATGATGTTTCTCTCCTCTAGAGAAAGAGAAAAACAAAGTTAATAGAGGTAGGGAAACAAAAGAAAAGGATGCAAGAAGAATCACATGCTGACCCTAAGATAGGGGACCAAGAAGGAAACACAGGGGAAAATATAGAACAACTCTATAAATAGCAAGAGGCTAGAAACCAAGATTTGGATAAAACAACTAAAAATTCTATTCCTATCGAGGAAGACCCTGTTGTCCCTATAAAATATGCATTGGATACTGGAGATAAGAGCCTACAAAAGATAGTAGAGACCTATACTGAAGACCCAACCCATCATGAGAATACACCAGATCCTAGAAACTCAAAATCGTAAAAGGTATCAGGTATATATCCTATCAACCTTACTACATATTCTTCTTCTTCTCATCCCTAGAGAGATTCTCCTCCCCATTCTACATATCAATATGATGCTTCTTATACTTATAATAAACAATCTCCACCATCACCATCTTCAACACAAACTGACCCAAAAACATCCTTAGTTGCACCCCCAGATACACTTACAGAACAACCAAATGTGGATGCCTCAATAGCCACCATTATTTTTTCCTATACCACCAACTTCCCCAAATTCCAATATATTCCCATATCCTCTTCTGAAAGTCATCCTACCATTGCTAAGCTAAAAAAATTGAAGAAAGAAACACTGAATGCCTTAGCTTGGTTGAAGTTACCTCCAAGAGCATAGCCCATACCAAAGAAGGAATGACTCTGGATCCTATCACCATGCAATGTTCGACTATGAAGATGACACCCCTGGTTCGGAATCCAGAAGGGAAAATAACCTTGGAAGATTATCAAGCTAAAATAATCACTAAAGATATCACTCAACTACCTATGGAAGATGAGTGGGGAAAAGCCCAAGCTCACATGGGAACTATATACTTAAATGTTGAGTACTATAAGGAGAAATATCTTCAAGCTAAATAGGTAAGAAAACATTTGGAATAAGCCTTAAGTGAGTAGAAGACAATTGAAAAGGATCTCAAGAATGAGGTAAAAAAATGGAAACATATGTTCAATGAAGCAGCCCCATATAGGGAAGAAGTAAATAAGGCCACGAAACAAATCCAACTATTGAAAAAATAGGTGGAAGACCTTTAAAAGCAGACCCAATATGACATTGGTAAGACCAGTTGGCTATCAAAAGAAAAATTTAAGGCAATCAAGAAAGAAATGTTTGAGGATATCCAAAATATGAGCTTAAAAGCAAGGCCTATGTAATCATAATTTGTCAAAATTAAGGAGACTTTGGATCGGGTAGAAGATGAATTTACTACATACATCAACTTACTAAAAGCAAGGCTATCTACAGTAACAATTATCCAGGTTTTGGTAGAAAGCACACCGAAAATATTTGGATATAGAGCCCAAGATGAATTTCCAGAAGTTTCTTCAAAAGACACAATATGGTAACAAAAAGTGCTAAAATAATGTGAGAACTCAAGGTAGAGGCTAAGATAATTTTTAAATATGTAAGCATAGTGAAAACCTATGGTATGCCAATCTTCTGGGTTAAAGATTCAAAATTCTTGGAGGAAGATGAGCTGAAAGCTTCTTGGAAAACTTTCATAGAAGATGAATTAGAGATATACAGTTGGGAAGAGTTAGTCCAAGAAGAAAAAATATTTATTATGGCTCAAGACCTCACCCAGATCAACTCCTGTTTGCATGAGTTATACATGAGGTCAAAATTTCTATCGTATAACAAAGTAGAACTAGAGTATTTGTAAACTTTCATGGAAAATTTAGACCTAGGCGAAGAGACTTGGAAAAAGGCCTATGCTGCTTACAATGAATTTTTACAGGAAAAGGAGAAACATGAAAAGGCTAAGAAAGCTTCAAAAAGTAGTACAATGACACCTAAGCAAGAAGACAGAGAAATCCACAGATGAAGACACTCTTGATGAATTACCACACATATCAAGAAACATCTTTTTTTGCTTGGTATCATTCCCCTTTCTTCCCTTTTTTTAGTTGTTATTTTTACTCCATTCCCCAATGGATAAAGGCTCTAGATTCTAACATTCCACTGGTAGAATTCCCCTAGGAGGTACCAATAATGTAGGTCAAAATGACCACATCAAGGGGAGTAAGGAGTGGTCTTCTCAAAATTTCACTAAGTGTAGAAGAAACATCATGATCACACGATATTTTCTTTCTTAGAGGCTAAGTAAAGAGAAAACTTTGTGGTCTCATGAAACTTTTGAACCGGAAGACCAAGTAAAGATAAAAAGTTGTGATCTCATAATATTTTTGAGTTCAAAGAGCAAGTGAAGAGAAAACATCATGATCTTGCAATATTTTTGAACCAAAAGACCAAGTGAAGGGAAAACATCATGATCTCACAATATTTTTGAGCATAAAGATCAAGTGAAGAGAAAACATCGTGATGTCACAATATTTTTGAACCGAAGGACCAAGTGAAGAGAGAATTTCATGATCTTACAACATTTTTGAGCCCAAAGACCAAGTGAAGAGAAAACATTATGATGTCACGATATTTTTGAGCCTCAAGACCAAGTGAAGAGAAAACATTGTGGTCTCACGATATTTCTCAACCCAAAGACCAAGTAAAGACAAAACAGCATGATGTCACAACATTTTTGATCTCAAAGACCAAGTGAAGAGAAAACGTCATGATCTCATCACATTTTTGAGCCTGAAGACCAAGTGAAGAGAAAACAATGTGATCTCGCGATATTTTTGAGCCCAAAGACCAAGTGAAGAGAAACCGTCGCGATCTCATGACATTTTTGAATTAGAAGATCAAGTAAAGAGAAAAAATCATGATCTCATGATATTTTTGAACTAGAAGATGAAGTGAAGAGAAAATTTTGTGATATCATGACATTTTTGAGCCCAAAGACCATGTGAAGAGAAAACATCATGATCTCGCGACATTCCATGATTTTTTGGCCATTGAACCATAAGTAAATAAGTGGAAGATAGTTGGGCCACGACGTCTCCAAGAAGATATAGGTGGATATGGAGTAACATGAAGATATCAACTATTTTCAGTTGAATATCCCATACTCTCTTAACTGCCACTCTACCAGAATGAGCTTACGAGCATATTGTTGTAACAAATTTTAAATTTTTGTTATGTAAAAAGATATATAGAGGATGAGAAACCCTAAAAAATGGTTAGATATTGGATGTTTACAAGGCAATGTATACAGACTTCTGAAAGAAAATAAAGACTACTCATTCTAGTTTTTGGCTCATTAGTGTTGTTATCAAGTATGTATGGATTTTTGATTGCTGCATAAGTTACATTGAATAGAAATCGTCTTAGTTATCTTTCTGAATTTCTACATTTAAAGTTCAACTATATTTAAACTTAACGTTTCCAATAAGCTTATGTTTGATTAAATTTACACCATATGACTAGTTATTCTAAATTGATGCTTCATAGAATGCTTATCTATAAAAGGTTGTAGATATTTCTTTGTTGTTATATAATCTTCACCATATAAACATTCTTAGTAATAGCTATATTTTCCTCTCTTTATGTATTTTATTCTCCCCCATTTTTCCTAAAAAAGTAAGGAACTAGCCTCCAATGGATATTGAACCCGATAAACTCTATTTTGAACTCGGTCTTTCAATGTTGGTAAAGTCTTGGGTGCAAATGTAACTAAAGGCAGATTTTGCACCAACAATTCTTACTCTTTTCAACATAGTACGAGGAATTCTTATGAATCATGAGTGGAAGTGGATGAAGGTGATTGGTATTAATCAAGTTGATCACCTAGAGGTGGTGATGGTAGATCAAGCCTACTTGACTACCTTAGATGATTGATGGGATAACCAAATGAACACTTTCCACCTCTCTATTGGTAAGATGACAATCACACTAGAGGATGTGTAGCAGATTGTTTGTGTTCTTATTGAGGGACACCCAATTACCTCCACTCCCCTTCTTCAATAGGAGAGAGTTATTTGAAGAGTTTTTCATGATGAGTGGGAGATTATGAGGCAGCATATGTAAAATGATGGAGTATCGATCGTGGTATGGTATACTACACAGGTGTTCAACCAGAGTTACGTAGTATTGATGTGCATCATATTGAACATATTACTACCTGACTCTTCAGGAGTGAGGTTCCCATGGAATATACTGGATTTAGTAAAAGACCTAACAGAGTGGAATATCCAGCATCCACTGATAATGGCATGGGGGAGCACCTTGCTTGCTCATCTATACAATGAATTATATGAGATACAACATCGAGGTTAGTGTGGATTAGGTTGCATCCTCCCAAGTTTAGGGATGTAAGCAAATCCAAGTGGACCAACCAGAGGAAATTCCAAGACCATCAAGAGTAGAGATGGAGGACCTTAAGATCCGGTATATGGCTAGATGGAGGTGAGTCTAGAAGGTGGATTGTAGTCACCCTCATGCAGGCAGGATTGAACACTATGCAAAGACTTTAGATGAACTGAGGCTAGATCAGGTGATATGGAGGCTTTATATGGATTTCCCACCTTGTATGGATGTGATGACATAGTTAGGGTACATGAGGTACAGGTGATGGTTGATAGAGTAGCATGGGATAGAGTGGAAGTACTTCTAATACTCTCATGTTACGCATTAGTTTAGGATACACCAGGGTGTTCTAATGATCCCATTATTTACCACCATTGATTATATGAGGTGCAACTAGAGTGACCATGATTTTTGCCACTAGGGTATGAGGAGAATAAGATATTGTTCGTTCCATGTTTGGAGAACCCAATTATAATAGTGGAGTACAATACATGGTGGGTTACTCGATTATGGCAAGGAGGTGGGCCTATGGACAAGCCAGTGAGGATTGAGGTAGGTGAGGGCTCAGGTGATGAGGTAGGTACATGAGAGAAATAAGTGCACCATTGGATAGAGGGAGAGTGGGATCAGGCCATAGAGGAAGTGGAAAAGCCATAAGATGAGGGTGGTGATGATGATGAGGATCTTGGGGATGAGGTTGTTCAGTTTAGGGCACAAGAGTAAACTCTCTAGGAGTAGTTAGTTGAGCAAGATACCACCATTGTGGTATTATAGAGTTAGCTGGCTAGAGAGGAGTAAATGAGGAGAGGCTTCTTCGAGGAGAATTCTCTTTTGACTACACAACTATAGAGCTCCTAGGAAATAGTCAACAAGATGATGATAGAGAGGGATAGAGTGATAGCTGAGAGGGATACCCTATAGATACAGATGGCTATGAGGATAGCTGAGCAGGATGATTTTCAAGCATAGGTAGTGGCCAAGACAACAAAATGAGATTCTCTAAAGGCTCAATTTATAGCCTCAACTATAGGTCAAGGACAAGTGGGAGCAGGTAGCCAAGCTATAGGAGATATTTTAGGATTACACGCTGAGGTGTCTATATTGTGGGACCTATTTTATGAGTATGATGGAGCTTATATCATGGATTTAGAGGGCCAGGTAGCATTACTTGGCGATCATCTACCTGATCAGTCTTTGACAGGGGGATCCCAACGTAGCCAACATAGTGAATTAGGATAGCCGCCAACTAGGTTATTAGCTAGGCATAATCACAAGTCATCATCTAGGCTAGAGATATCAATGGCTAGTGGATATGCTCAACCTCATCAGAGTGGGGCTAAGGGTGGAGTTGAGAGCAGTGGTGCATCACCTACATGACTTATGCATATGTACTAGTCTCTTTTTAAGTGTAAGGGGTGAGGATCTACATGATTATAGCCTACAGGTAATTTTGTACCATGATGTATTAAAATTTTTACCATATATATATGATATATATTTTATTTATGGCTTATCATGTGTTTATATTATGTTTTGATTTTTATGTTATGGATGCAATTATGGATGATGGATGTATACCTAGACATTATAGTATGAATGCATAGATGTATGCCTAGATGTATGTATGTATGGATGTGATATCTAATGTTAGATGCATGTTTTAGATTTTTTTATTTGATTATGAATGTGAATTCATGTTGTTGTTATAACAAATATAATGTGTATGAGATGCATTATATTTTATATGGATGTTCTAATGCAATTGTGCATGTATGTTTTGATTGCTTAAAACATAATAAGTGAATCTAATTGTGTTTAAAAAACTAATGGCCGACACTAGAAAATGTATAAAAATCATGAACTAAAATGTTAACCTTATCACAAAAGGTATACATTTGGATTTGAATGTGTGAGATGTAGGGGTTTTCCCTATAAGATTTTGTAAACTAAAAGGTGTGCATAAAATAGTCAATGGCTATCTAAATATCATTACTGATATTTTATCTGGTATCTATCCTGGATTTGAATGTGTGAGATGTAGGGGTTTTCCCTATAAGATTTTGTAAACTAAAAGGTGTGCATAAAATAGTCAATGGCTATCTAAATATCATTACTGATATTTTATCTGGTATCTATCCTATATTATGAGGACCTTTTAATAAGAAAAAGCTCATAAGAAAAACTACAAATGATGATGAGCTAGTTAAGTACTATGAGATGATTGTGAGGTTTTCCATGGGAGTCAAACACCCTAGTTAATTGATCAAAATTTGTATACTGACTATACAAGACTCTGAAAGTTATAACTCTGTAATGAAGACCCAAATATTCAATATCCCTATGTGTGTAAATTGGATGTATTAGATGATGCATAAGACTACCTCATTGCCAGGTGAGTTTCATGCAACCCACTTGTATCGCTCCAAATTTTTCGCACCCTTACCTTCAGGCTATAGGATCCGTGCCCGAAAGGAGGATGGGAAAAGGATGTCGCGGTACCTCGGACTGAGAGGACTTGCGAAGGTCCCGCCTCTCAAGGGAGGTGTATATTGGTGATTTTTCGACGGATGGTGGGTTCACCAGGAAACATTTAATGGCAGTTTCCACGCCTAGGTTTGGAATGTGTTTTTATGTGTTCGTTTTTAGCCTTAAGCATTCATATCCTAGGTTTGGCCAAATGAATCTAAATTAATCTATATGAAAGTGCAGATTTAATGAATACAGAAAGCAGAATTAAGACAAAAAAAGAGAAATTACAGAATATTAAAAGCAGAATACCTGATCCGGATGTCTGATGGAGATTCTGATGTTTGAAGCAGTCAGGATCGCCTCTGATTTGACAAGATCATCTGAGATCAGACAAGATCGTCTGAGATCTGACGAATTCATCAGAGACCTGCAAACAGAAAAACAAGATGCAAAATACAGAGAATGCAACTATGATGACAGAGGGAAACAACACAAAATAACAATATGAATACTAAACAATAGTTATGAATAGAAATTCAAACAAATTATGATATTCTAATGACAAATTATGATCTTATCATGCAACTTAAGCTATATGGGTGAACTCCAAATGCAAAATAGTAAGAAATAAGGATAAAACTAACTAAAATGCAGAATAAAACAACAAAAGGAATAAGAGAAAGCGCAAACTCTGGGCACTGATTGCCCCCAATGCAGATTGCAGTCAAAATCGTCTGGAAGCAATGAAATCGTCTCGAATTGTGACAGGATCGTCCGAGATTTGAACGAGATCGTCTGCGACGATCTGAGCTTGCTCCGACTGAAAATCAATGAGGTCCCTGCAAGAAAACTTCAAAATAACAAATGCAAAATGATGCTCTAGGTATTCTAATGCACGCAAAATCAAGTTACAGGGAAATTCAGCCAGGGGTTGGGAAGGGAAGGTCCTAAGGATTAAATAGGCTTAGGGGAGTAGTTAGGAGGTTGGAGATCATCCCTATTTGGGAGATCTCCAATGGGGGAGGGTCTCTAACGACGCAGACACGCTTCTGCCCGGATTAGAGACCCGTTGGAACAGAAGCTAATTGTGCAAAATCAGTTTTGCGACAAGATCGTCCGGACGTCCTAGCCCAGACGAAATCGTCAGATCTGGGGCGATATCGTCTGATCGGCGACGATATCGTCAAACGGTCAAAACAACCTCTAAAAATGATGCAGAAAAAGGGGGAAACGGATTACCCGACGGTTAACGAGCGGTTTGGGAGGTTAAAATTTGAATTTAAATTATTTACTAGGATGAATGTAATTACTAGAATTTCACTGCGCCAATTTTAGGGTGCTACATTTTGCCCCCTCTTTAGCGAATTTTTCGAAGAAAATGCGTTAAAGATGAGTTCTTCTCGATCTACGAGAAAGCAAAAATTATTCCCATTTTTAGGCGATGATTCTTGGTCGAATCGTACGACAGCTTACTATGGTGCCCCCTCCGTGTTTTTACCCAAATCGAACGTTTGAGGTAAAACCCGGAAAAGCAAAATTAATTTTTATGAATTATTTTGAATAAAATGATAAAATTAAGAAAATAGGGTAAAACCCTAATTCATTTTTACTGTTCATTTTTACTGTTTTTTAGAGCTCGGAAGCAAAAATGGTGGAGACGACGCACAGATCAACAGAGGTCCGACGCGGTCTACGGGTAAGAGTCTAGACTTAATTTAGAATGCTTTAATTTGATTTTACATGCTTTTTAGGTAAATTTTAATCAATTTTTGAGCATCACGGCCATTTTTGGGCCGTCGACGTCGTCGGGATGAAATCGTCCCGATTTCGACGAAATCGTCTCAATTTCGCCAATTTCGTCTAAGGGCGAAATCGACGAAAGGGGGACGATTTCATCAAATTAGGGACGATTTCGACTTGCGAAATCGGAGACGATTATGCTCAAATTTGGGACGATATCATCCAATAGTGGACGATATCATCAATTGCATAAAATTGAACTTATTTTACTTGCATTTTTAAATACTTGAATTGTTTATTAATGATTGTTTGTTGTTTTGTTGTTTATGTTGCAGAGAGGTTTGCTAAAAAGTAGGGAATGGAAGTATGGAGGTTTGAGAGATGACTTGGCCGCTCTTACATAGGCAGAGCGGGATCAACTGGCACAGGTCGGCTTACAGCATGTGGCAGAGATGCCACAAGTGTCTACAGATATGGGGCTACTGACAGCCCTAGCAGAGAGATGGTATCCGGGTTCTTCATGTTTTTGGCTACCTATAGGGGAGATGACTCCCACTTTAGAGGATGTATGGAGGATTCTGAGAATCCCCATACAAGGACGGTTGATCACTCCTATGGCCAATCAGGGCCATGCTATGGGACGATTGTGTGGTGACCCGAGCTTCACCCTGGAGAAGGGCAGAGTTAACATCGAGGCACTACGTCAGATGCCTGGGGCATCTAGACTCACACGGGTTCTAGCTGGAGTAGTTGGTGGACTTCTACTGTGCCACCAGAGTGGGTGTAGGGTGCCATGGATGCTCGTAGATGTGATCTATGATATGCGGGACCATGGGTACAGGTTTTCTTGGGGCAGCTTTGTACTATGCCGATTGTACAAGATCCTATATGGGGTCGTGTACAAGGGCGGCCGATGTCTGGTGATGACATCGCTCCTACAGGTTTGGTGCTGGGAGCACATTGCAGTGCGGAGGCCGGTAGGGCTTCCTCTGATAGGGATTGATGGGGAGAGGCCCCGAGTTTTCTACTGGTGGCTCCGAAGAGGGTCACAAGGCGGATCGACCTTTCGATGTCTCGAAGACTATTAGATGACCTAGTCCTGGACCAGATCACCTGGAGGCCATGGAGCGAGCACCCAGGGTGGGCCGAGGATGGACAGGAGCTAGCTCACGTTAGGCGAGTGTGCTGGCTATGGATGGAGAGGGGAGAGGTGGAGCTCCACCGCTATGACCGAGTTTTGCGATAGTTCGGTCTACAGCAGGGGATCCCATCTCTCAGGGATTATGAGTTTTCTCGGACTGTCCGGGATAACACTACAGTGAGCGGGGCTCCAGACATGCAACGTTTTTGGAGCCAGGACTCGGATGATGCCCCCATTCAGCCAGTGGATGGGGATGACGCAGGGGTAGCCGATGGCTATGATGCCTGGTACGTAGGCATCCACCCTCCTCGGATGACGAGGGCTCAGGGTCCGATACATGCAGTTGTGCATCGGATAGGGAGGCGATGCCAAGCGGCTATGGAGGCGGCCCAGGGTCACGACGGGAGAGAGCTGAGGAGGCCGCATGCATAGGAGAGGCCATGACAGAGGGAGAGGAGGGAGGCGAGACCCCCTTCTCCATAGAGAGAGAGGCCACCATCGCCCGATAAGGGCAAGGGTGTTGACATAGGGGAGAGTAGCGAGACAGCTACTCTTCGAGCAGAGAGAGATCATCTCCGGGCATAGGTGCAGACATTGCAGGATGAGGCTGCACGCCACCGAGCTGAGGTTACCCAGCTCAGAGATGAGATTGCATGCCTCAGGGCATGGGGTGGAGGAGCGAGCACACAGGAGCTGGCATGGTCGATTGCTCAGACCACGTTCTACCAGGGCATCTACTTCCAGATGGTGCCATAGGGTCAAAGGGTACAACTGCCAGCTGACATTGCTGACCCTATCAAGATTGGGTCCTCGAGGACTTCATCCCGATCGAGGACTAGGACTCACAGTACTACTCATACTACGATGGGGCCACCTCGTCCACCTCAGGGCGGGGGAGGAGATGAGGCTGAGAGCTCGAGGGGCTCTCGAGGCTAGAGGACTGCATTACACTCGTACAGATTGATATGTAGGTTTATTATTTTTGATAGAGGATTGAGTATGCCGAGGTACAAATTGTGGCATACCGATCCAGTCTTGATGATGTATATATACTGTTGATATATATATGAGATGATATAGTTTTGATCATATGACTTGTGTTATGTGTATGTTTATGATGCTTTTATGTTTGATTGATTGATTTGATAATTGGATTGAGGATTCATGAAATTATGTCATTTTGAAAATTTATAATTTTGATGTCATGCAGTAATATTTTAAATGAAATAATCTGATGTAACAAATTGGTTGTTTGTAATGTGATGTGGTAAAAAATAAAAAGAGACTTCTAACAATAATTTCAAAGGACATTGTCGCTATTATAGACCATTTCATGGAGTCGCCGCTCACTCGGTCGTCAAGCTAATCCCAGTATAGAAATATTGTTAAAAGTAAAAGAGTGCTTAAGAGACTGTCTTAAGACTTTGGTGCAATGGTGCAAATGATGATGATGATGGTTTGTTTTTCAGATTTTCATGAAAATAGTATGCATGAAATAATGTTAAAATGATTTTTGCTAGGCATAAATTCCTAAGTGTGATAATTTTTTTGATAATTCCTTAGGAATTATACCATCATTGCAAAATTTGAAGGTTGACATAATGACATGAAATAATGAAAATGTGCATGCTTTTTAAAAGCATAATTTGTGTAACATAATGAATTTAAGTCATATGGTTTTCATGATTTTTAAATAAATGGGGAATAAAAATTGTTACAATGATTTGCGCTAGGCATAGAATATGTAGGTATAGACTTATACCATCATCGCGAAAATAAAAAAAAGAGATAGTTTTATTGCATGGTTGATTTTGTAATAAACAGAAAATATGAAGATGAGGACTTGCGCTAGGCATAAAATTCCAATTTTGGTTTTGGAACTATACCATCGTCGCGAAAGTCGACAAAAGTTATATATATATATATATGTTTTGATTGTATATTTTTGAAAGAAATTTTTGATTTTTCTATTATATAGTTGTCTTTATGGTAAACAACTGTACTTGAATTATTCCAAACAAGTTGCAAAAATAATATTTCAAAGTATTTTGAAGACAAAAGTTAGATTTATAAGGAATCCCATGTGCATATGTGAATTCATTTCCGATCTTGATTTATCATAATGATACACAAAATCTCTCAAATACAAATGTGTGTGCAATTGCTTTGTGCATTTACCAGCTTTGAGCAAGATAATATGATACAAGTGATTTGAAGAAACCAAATAAGTGTTCATTAACCATGATGTAGATGCATATAACCATACTAGACTACTATGTAGGTCGGATTATCAAGAGCTAGCTAATCCATAAGCAGACATAGGTCTTATAAAAAATAAGGTCGCTAATGTGACGGACATATCACCACGCTAGGAGTTACCCAAGGCCAAGCAGAGTTGGGCACAAACCACCTGTTATGGGGCTTACCTCACAGTTTTCGAATAATTGAGAATTCCAGGGATTCAAGCTCATCAACCCTTCTTTTCTTTTCAAAGGGTAGGGAAAGGGATTTTATTGCTTTCTTGCTTTCTCGCTTTCTTTTTCTTTCTTTTGAACTTTGCTTCTTTTTCTTTTTGTATTTTTTTGCTTGATTTTTGAGATAGTGCTTGAAATATTGTTGTAATGATATAAAATAACATTTTTCTTTTCTTTTTTTCTTGAACTTTTCTTTTCTTTTTCTTTGCTAGGGATACTTGCTCGGATTAGCTGTAGAGCAAGGGATTTTTATTCTGGGTAGGGGTGAGCTTGTCCTTTTGCCAATTCTCAAAGATTCTAGACCATGTGCATGATAGGATAGCAGGGGAAACTTTTCGCTCAAGAAATCACTTCTACTATGTAGCAAAACATGGAAATTACAAATATAATCATTTTATTGTGAAAAGATGTGCTTGGTTTAAGTAAATAACAAGATCAATTCTCTATGCTCAAACTTTATTTAATTGAATTTTGTGGACTTTGATATAAGAGAGATTAGTAATCATGCCGTATAAAATCAAGATATTTATTTTTGTGAGTGTGCAAGTGAGGGATTCCAAATAAATGCTAATTTATCAAAAATAATTTGAAACATATAACTGCAATATTTGTAAGAAAATATATATAAATACTTTTTGAGAAGTTTTGAGAATATTGACTCTCTCTTTCTTCTTTATATTGTTTTGGTTTCGAAAGAGTCAAGCATATTGCTGTTTTTATATTTTTATCATTATTTTGTTTTTTTGGTTTTATTTTTGTTTTTGAACAAAAAATTTAACAAGTGCCATAAATAAATGCAACAAATAGTTTTGAAGATTTTGATGATTATGAATGTTTTTGGTGTTTTTGAATTTATAAATTTGAAAGAAATACAAGATAGTGATTTTGAACAAATATATACATGGATGAAATGACCAAATTTATACATAGTAACGTTTAAGATGCAAAATATTCATGGGTTCTTTAAGTTCTTTACCATCTAAGGTAGATAATTTGTATGCTCCTGATTCGAATTTAGCAGTAATAATGTATGGTCCAAGCCAGTTGGGCTCAAATTTGCCTTTAAGGTCCTTAGTTGCATTAGTATTTTTTTGATTTTCTTTTAAAACAAGGTCGCCGATCTCAAAGGATCGATGACGCACTTTTTTAGCATATGATCTTTTAAGCTTGTTTTGGTAGGCACGGAGATGCTCCAAAGCATTGATGCATTTTTCATCTAGGAGTTCCAGTTGATCGAGTCTCGCAACTCGATATTCATCTCCTACTTCGGTATATTGAAGTAGCAGAGTCAAAGAAGGAACTTTTAATTCAAAGGGAAAACTGCTTCAAGCACCATAAACCAAAACAAATGGTGAAGTTCCCGTGGGGGTTCGAACACTAGTTCGATAGGCCCACAAGGCTGGATATAATTGAATGTGCCAGTCACGGCTAGTTTTATTGACCAATATTTTGAGGATTTTGATTAAGGTTTTGTTAGATGCTTCTGCTTGACCATTACCCTGAGGATAATAGGGAGTGGACCAACGATGTTGAATCTTATATTTTTGGCATAATTTTTTAACATCTTTATT
Organism: Wollemia nobilis; assembly: GCA_028583015.1. Lineage (NCBI taxonomy): Eukaryota > Viridiplantae > Streptophyta > Pinopsida > Araucariales > Araucariaceae > Wollemia > Wollemia nobilis. Next base: position 3,229,880 of record JAQPPZ010016858.1, on the reverse strand, counting down.
TTTGAAACAAGTTCCATTATCAGAGATGAGATTTGCAGGAATTCCGAACCTACAAATGATTTGATTAAAAATAAATTTAGAGACTTGTGTGCTAGTGTAGGAAGCTAAAGGCATAGCTTCAACCCACTTCGTGAAATACTCAATGGCGGTTATGATGAACTTGTGTCCATCAGATGACACAGGATTGATTTTGCCAATAATATCTAAACCCCATTTGGAAAAGGGCCAAGGAGATGAAATAGCCTGCAGCTCTTGTGCAGGCGCATGGACAAGGTCAGCATGTTTCTGGCACTTGTCGCAATGGCGCACATACTCATGTGCATCCGTTTCCATGGTAGGCCAAAAGTATCCTATCCGAAGGAGCTTTTTAGCAATGACACTACCACTAAAGTGTCCTCCACAAGATCCATCGTGGGCTTCACTCAAGGCTGATTTAGACTCTTCTAAGTTTAAACATCTTAATAGGATACCTTCAAAAGATCTCCTATATAAAGTATTGCCAATTATTACAAATCGACTTGCTCGTCTACGTAATAACCGACGCTGGTTTCTATTAGAATTGGCAGGGAAAGTCCCATTTTGGAGAAAATCAAATATGTCCGTATACCAAGGTTCAGGAGTAGTTTCATTGATTAGAAACACATCCAAAGGCTCTAAGCATGACTTATTTGAAGCGGGTTCTTGGAGTCGACGAATAATGATAGTGGCATATTCGTCATCTAACTCCAAGGGCAGGAGAGATGCAGCTGCGGCCATAGCATCACCGCACGGTTGCTAGTTCGAGGAATAGCTTCCAAGGTAACTTGATCAAATAGAGACATTAATTGTAAAACATAGGCCTTATATGGGCACAGTTTATCATCTCTGGTCTGATAAACTTCATTAATTTGGTTTATAACCAGTTGAGAATCACCAAAAACTAAAAGATGTTTAATTTTTAGCGCTAAGGCAGCTCGTAATCCAAGGATTAGAGCTTCATACTCAGCAGTATTGTTGGTGCAAGCAAATGTCAATTTGAAGGACAGAGGAATAAGATGTTTTTATGGGGATATTAAAATAATACCCGCACCAGCCCCACTCATGCATCGGGCTCCATCAAAGTATAAGGACCATTGTTCAATATGGTCTGCCTCTAATTGAAGGCATTCATCCAAAAACTCGATGATGAGGGGATGGGTAGACTCTAAGGGTGCAGCAGACTAATTGATCTGCTATGATTTGACCCTTAACAGACTTCTGTCCTATGAATGTGAGATCAAACTCGCTTAGAGCAAGAACCCACTTGGTTGTGCGACCCGATAAATAAGGTCGACTCATGAGATACCTTAAGGGATCGTATTTGGCAATGACATAAGTTTTTTGACTAAGCATATAATGTCATAATTTTTGCGTAGCAAAAATGACTGCTAGACATAGTTTTTCTAATGCTGTGTAGCGGGTTTCATAACTGATGAAGGTTCGACTAATATAATAATTAGCACGTTCTCTCTTTTCATCATCAAGCTGAGCTAACATAGCCCCTAAGGCAGAATCTAAAGCTGAAATATATAGGAGGAATGGGCGATCAGGTTTAGGTGGTGAAAGCACAGGTGGATTAAGGAGGTATTGTTTGAGAAGTTCAAAAGCTTCTCTACATTCAATGTCCCAATTAAAAGGGACATCCTTCTTAAGGAGTTTAAGAAAGGGACCGGTTTTGTCCGCCAGCTTATCGATGAAGCGACGGATAGCTTGAAGCTTACCTTGTAAACTTCGTAACTCAGATATATTAGTAGGTGCGGGCATATCAGTGATGGCCGCAATCTTGAGAGGGTCGATTTCAATACCACGTAAAGAAACTAAAACCCCTAATAGTTTGCCGGACTTAACTCCGAATATGCATTTTGCTGGATTTAATCGAATGAGATATTCTCGTAATCGATTAAAAACTTTTCTCAAATCATCTAAATGATTATCTTCAATAATAGAGCGAGCTATAATATCATCTACATAATCATGTAGGATATCATGCATCATATCATGAAAAATATAGGTCATAGCTCGTTGATAAGTTGCACCTGCGTTCTTTAAGCCAAATGGCATCACTTTCCAACAAAAGGTACCCCAGGGGGTAATAAAGGCTGTTTTAGCCTCGATCTTCAGGAGCTATCCTGATCTGATTATAACCGGAGAATCCATCCATTAAGGACATCATCCCACTCCCGACAGTAAAGTCAATGATTTGATCCATGTTTGGAAGAGGAAAGTCATCTTTAGGGCATGCAACGTTAATATCTCTAAAATCTATGCAAACCCTAACTTTGGTAGCTTCTTTCTTGGTGACTGGAACTACATTTGAGATCCATTCAGCATAATCAATAGCTTGTATAAAGACAACATTCAGGAGTTTTTCTAACTCCCCTTTGACTAGCAGAGCCACTTTGGGATGCATTTTTCTAAGTTTTTGTTTAACAGGTTTAGCATCCGGATGGACCACTAGATGATGCATGACTACATAAGGGTCTAGACCTGGCATATCTTCATATGTCCAAGCGAAGACATCTTCATACTCTTTAAGGAATGCAATGTATTGTTCTTGTTTTTCTTGACTTAATTCTGATCCAATATTGATTATGTGAGGATTATCCTCAGCTCCAATATTAATTTTAATGACGTTTTCTACCTCCATGTGTAGATCTCTTTCAAAATTAGGTGGGGCGGGTGAAACGCCCAATTCTTGTAATTCTTGTAAGGTTAATTTGGATAATTCATCTTGAGGATTAGTGGCCTCAAGTTGGGCTATAGTTGGTATAGAACCATCAAAATAAAATCCATTGTGTAACATCTCTTCAACAGAGACATCATGGAAGATATCTCCTTCCAACTCTTCATCGGGGTCAGCAATCATTTCAGGGTAAGCTATGGATAGCATGTTACATGAAAATGACTGATTTTTAAGAGGCAAATCATCACACCTATCCAAATAATCTTGATAACATATGAGATGATCATCATCTTCAAAAGGAAAGGGTTGACCCTTACTAGGAAATAGGCCCACACCACAACGGGCAGGCCACGGTTCTACCTCGAAAGGTTCTTTCATGCCATTTTGGAAAGGTCCCAAGCCTTTCCCTTTATATCCCATTTTAAGCATCATGGGTTTAGCTTTAATATAATCATTGGTAAAATAACACCGAGCGTATCCCTCATGATGAGTTTTGATATTCCAGGGGATTCTTCCCCAATCATATCCTTTATAAATGAAGGCACAACTCCCGACTTGGTAAGTACTTCCCATAGGTTGTGGGAGGCCCAAAGTACGAGGAGATGGCGGCAAGTTATTTAAAAGAATTGAATCTCGCATGAAAGCATTTGTCTTTTCTGATATTAAGGTTGTGGATAAATCTGGTAAAAGTTCATCGTAAAGGGCATAAGATGTAGAAGGATTATTCCCTATATCTTGAGATGTGGAAGGTATGATAGTTGTTTCTGTAGGTTTTGAATTTATAGGGATAGAACATGAAGGATTGGTTGTAGATTTAAGATCTTTTTGAGGTTCTAGAGTGATTTGTTTAGAAGATTGTTGATCTATATAGGAGGATGAAATTAATGGAGGGGAAATAGGTGAAGTTATGGGTGTGTGTTTCACAGTTTTAGATGAAAAATAAGAACTAGGATGTGTGGATGACAGAGCAGGGCAAAATTGCACTCCAACAGGTTCTGCCAAAGCACACATATCAAAGGGTCTAGGGTCACCATGGATAGTGACCAACTGATTTTTAAATTCAAATTTAACACATTGGTGTAAAGTTGATGGGACCGCCCGCATCGCATTGATCCAAGGGCGACCCAAAAGTATATTGTACGATGCTGGGCAATGTACAATAAACACGGTTGTTTCTAGGGTTCTAGGACCAACTTGCAATGGGATGGTAATAACTCCACACGTTTCTTGTGTTTCATCATTGAAAGCTTTGATAATCATATCAGTTTTCTTCATTTCATCACTTCTAAAGCCAAATCTTTGGTAGAAGTCAAAAGTGCAAATGTTTAGAGATGAGCCATTATCAATCAAGACTCGTTTGATAGCTACATCTCCAATTAGAGCAGTAATGTATAAGGGATTATCCTTATGTAAACTGTGTTGTGGGATATCTTTATCTCGAAAGTCAATACAATCAACCTCTCGAGTGATGATAGTATTGGCCATAGCTTCAAGTTGGATGTTTTGAGGTACCATCATTTGGCTTAATGTAAGCATCAACTCATCCCTATGGGTGGGAGAAGATCTTAATAAATCCAAAAGGGAAATTCTGGTCGTAGTATTGGATAATTGCTCATTAATATTGTAAGGGGGTTTAGGTTGAACATTAGGAGCATGATTCCCTTTATTGGGATTTTTCAAAACGAATGGAGCCGATCCATCATTCTGATTTGATTCTTGTTGAGAATTTTGAGCCTGTTGTCGGGTAACGACTCCAATGGTACCTACAATGTTATATTGAAGACGTTGAACTGGTCTCGGTCGAGCATTTATGGCTTGTTCATTAGGAAGGAATTGATTAGAAGAGGGTCGAGTAGTAACTCTTCTAGGAAATGGTTCTTCTGGAACCATAGCATCTGTGATGGGTTGAATAGGATCTGATTCATTTTCAGAACTATTCGATTGGTTTGAAGTAATGTCTAGTTCACTTTCACTATCTGATTCTATATCACTAGAATCAAAAGTTTGAAAATTATGTAAGGGCCTGGTCGTAACCAGGGATAAGGTTGTGTCAAATATTTGAGGATCCTGAATAGGTAATTGTCCGCTAATGGTTCCTACATATCGGGTAGGAGGGGGAACATTATGATGTTCGATTTGATTGGCTACCTCTTTACCATGTCTTGGTAAAGGGTGTTGAAATATGTCTAATGTTTGATTAGCATTTTGATTTTGATTTTGGGGAATGGTCTTTTGAGTATTATTAGGAGGGTTTTGTTTAGGTTGGAAGGCTTGCACTTCCATTTCATTATTATCAATCAAATCTTGTATTTTATGTTTCAACCTTTTACAAGCATTGGTAGAGTGTCCAGGTCCTCTATGGAAATCACAATGTAAGTCAGCTCTATATCCGGGTATAGTTGGATCAGGTTCCTGGATAGCTGGTAATTGGATCAAACCTCTTTCGAGTAATTGAGGTAAAATAGTTGATAAGGGTTGATTTAATCTAGTAAATTCTCGAGGAGGCTTATCAGGAGGTTTCAATATAAATTTTTCTGTTGTCTTCGTTGCATTGATATTAGCAACATTTCTACTGTCAGTGACTCCATCACCGACAACTTGTTTGTTTTTATATTGATTTCTGGATGTTTTCTCATCATCCTTCTTCCTAAGTTGGCCTCTCCTAATGAGGGCATCTTCTACTCTTCGAGCTAAATCTATAGCTTGATCGAAGGTAGTTAAAGTAGCAGTTGATAGCTCATAAGATATTTGTTCTTGTAAATTATTGATAAAAATGTCCAACATTTCCCTATAAGGTAGCACAAAGTGCAGTTTTCCTGTCAATTGCCTCCATCTAGCTAAGAAATCGGCAAAACATTCATCCTTGTCTTGTTTTAAGTTGTATAAATCTTTAATGGTTACATGCCTCTCGATGTAGGCACTAAATTGATGGACAAATGATTCAATTGTTTCTTCAAAGTTTCTCAAAGAATGAGTGGGCAATTGATAGTACCACTCTAATGCCATTCCACCTAAACTTTTCGGGAACATTTTTAGTAATAGCAAGTCATCATGTGATATATCATGACATGCTATCCTAAACATGCGAAGATGCTCTATGGGATCTTCGGTTCCTTTATATATAGGCAAGATAGGCATGGGAAAATGCTTAGGGTATGGTTGAGCTACAACTATGGGATCCAAAGGTTGACTACAGATCTCTCGATAATTGTACGAGGGACAGTAGGGATCTATCTGGTCCATACGTGAAGCTAATTGTTTCACCATGGCTTCCAGATTACTAGTTTGCCCCCCATATTGGTTTGGTAGGGCATTGACATGGGTTTTATGGGCATATGATGGAGGGACATGAAGATTAGATGCCATGTTACTATTGTGTAAATTATTGGTAGGAAAAGTGTTATGAAGGAATTTTGAAGTTGTATTATGTTGTATTCCAGATTGTTGAAAATTGGTGTTTGGCTTCGTTTTAGGTTTTTGTTTACTTGAAGCATATTGCTCAATAGTTTGGCAAAATAAAGTAGTGAAGGAAGGTTTCTTTTGTGTGGGAATGATTTTAGGTTGAATAACAGGTTCCTTAGGAGGTTGGGTAACCTGTTGTTTTGACATGTTTTGAATCATAGTGACCATGTCTGTATTGGATGGCCCAGCCTTGTCACTTTCTTGATCAATGAAAGACAAGGGATTAGTGCGCACATCATACATATATTCCATGGCTGCTTGAGTGTTACTAATTTGCCCTTTATCAATACGAACTGCCACATTAAGGGCATCAATGTTATCATCAAGAAATTTCTTGAAATGATCTATGTTGTCAAAAGCAATAGTTCCATCTCGAGCTACTCTAGGGGATGAGGATCCATCCTCTTTAACACTTCCTTCTTGTTCATTATCTTCACCTAGGTCATGTTCTGATTGATCTAGAGTTTTTCCTTCCGGAATTGGATCTTCAGGAAGGACATTTGGGTCTCTAGTTGTATCTTGTAACCAATCTTCTTCTTCTCCTAAAGTTTCTTTACCATTCCTAAGTTTAGGCATGGTGCTTTAATTTTGATTTCAGCAAATATATATATTTATATATATATATATATATATATATATATATATATATATGCAACAAGATTAAGAGGTATATATTAATTATATACCTACTACAATATTTGAAATGAAATGTTTAAGTTTTTGCTATGTTTTTTAGTTTTTTAATTTTTTTTGTTTTTCTTTGTTTTTGAAATAATATTGTAAAGACAACAAATAACACAATAAATGCAAGAAATAAGACTGAAAGTAATAATCTAGTTTTCTATAAACAATTTATAAATATCATTAATAGGCTCGAGTTCTTCAGGAGTCATGAAGTGTTCTTCTTCAAATTGAAAGTTTTCTTTTAAAAATTTAATGAAAAGAGCTATAGTGATATTATCTGTCTCGTGATGTTGGTTGATAGAAGTAAAGCTCATGGCAATACTCTCGATATAACATAGCTCGAGGAACTCTATTCCATCTTTCCCTATTCGTAAGAACAACCTCTTGGTCTTCTACACGACCTAGGAACTGGTGTACAATGGCTGCGTTCTCGAGGTATTCCTCGAAGGTGAACAATTCTGAAGATACAAGAGCTCTCCTATAAGCTAACCATCTATGGCAGGCTCTCTGAAGTTCATGATAAAAGACTAGTTGATGAGGATCCAGGATTCTATCTAGGACTAGCCTCTTGATTTGTTTAAGTTGTGTTGACCTAGATGAGATGACACTAAGTCTTCTATCAAGTTCATCCCACAAGAGTTGATTTCTATCTGTTTCAGGCACACTAAGTACATAATTGACTTCTATGGCTGCCAATTGGTTTTCTACATTTATAGTAACTGCTAATATTTTCTTAGGAGCTACCATCTAAACATGATATTAAACTTAAATGATTTAAAATGCATCTATGTTTTAGTTGTTCTATTTTTTTTTGTTTTTGTTTTCAAAAGGTTTATAATGCATTCACGTCGGGTTCACCAAAATGTATCGCTCCAAATTTTTCGCACCCTTACCTTCAGGCTATAGGATCCGTGCCCGAAAGGAGGATGGGAAAAGGATGTCGCGGTACCTCGGACTGAGAGGACTTGCGAAGGTCCCGCCTCTCAAGGGAGGTGTATATTGATGATTTTTCGATGGATGGTGGGTTCACCAGGAAACATTTAATGGCGCTTTCCACGCCTAGGTTTGGAATGTGTTTTTATGTGTTCGTTTTTAGCCTTAAGCATTCATATCCTAGGTTTGGCCAAATGAATCTAAATTAATCTATATGAAAGTGCAGATTTAATGAATACAGAAAGCAAAATTAAGACAAAAAAAGAGAAATTACAGAATATTAAAAGCAGAATACCTGATCCGGATGTCTGATGGAGATTCTGATGTTTGAAGCAGTCAGGATCGCCTCTGATTTGACAAGATCATCTGAGATCAGACAAGATCGTCTGAGATCTGACGAATTCATCAGACGAATTCGTCAAAGACCTACAAATAGAAAAATAGATGCAAAATACAGAGAATGCGACTATGATGACAGAGGGAAACAACACAAAATAACAATATGAATACTAAACAATAGTTATGAATAGAAATTCAAACAAATTATGATATTCTAATGACAAATTATGATCTTATCATGCAACTTAAGCTATATGGGTGAACTCCAAATGCAAAATAGTAAGAAATAAGGATAAAACTAACTAAAATGCAGAATAAAACAACAAAAGGAATAAGAGAAAGCGCAAACTCGGGCACTGATTGCCCCCAATGCAGATTGCAGATCGAAATCATCTGGAAGCAATGAAATCATCTCGAATTGTGACAGGATCGTCCGAGATTTGAACGAGATCGTCTCACGACGATCCGAGCTTGCTCCGACTAAAAATCAATGAGGTCCCAGCAAGAAAACTTCAAAATAACAAATGCAAAATGATGCTCTAGGTATTCTAATGCACGCAAAATCAAGTTACAGGGAAATTCAGCCAGGGGTTGGGAAGGGAAGGTCCTAAGGATTAAATAGGCTTAGGGGAGTAGTTAGGAGGTTGGAGATCATCCCTATTTGGGAGATCTCCAATGGGGGAGGGTCTCTAACGGCGCAGACACGCTTCTGCCCGGATTAGAGACCCGTTGGAACAGAAGCTAATTGTGCAAAATTAGTTTTGCGACAAGATCGTCTGGACGTCCTAGCCCAGACGAAATCGTCAGATCTGGGGCGATATCGTCTGATCGGCGACGATATCGTCAAACGGTCAAAACAACCTCTAAAAATGGCACGAAAAAGGGGGAAACGGATTACCCGACGGTTAACGGGCGGTTTGGGAGGTTAAAATTTGAATTTAAATTATTTACTAGGATGAATGTAATTACTAGAATTTCACTGCACCAATTTTAGGGTGCTACACCACTCATGTAATGAGGATCACCCTATAGCCATCTTATCCCGAGTTTAGATGTAGTTGGACTAGACTATTAGGAAATACAACGCAAAAAAAGCTAGCTCAACCATAAGTTGATATTGGTCTATACAAAATAATGTCACTAATATGACAGATATATCACCGTGCATAAGGCTCCTTCATTGTCAAGCAAGTTTCATTGAACCCATTTCTATAATGGAGATTGTCCCATGGATTTTGAATACTGAGGATTCTAGAGATTGAATCTCATTTCCCCCTTATTTTTTTAAGATTTCTTGGGATAATTTCTCATTTATATTGGTGAAAACCACTCTTTTATTTAGGAGCAAGGGATTTTATTAGTGGTGAAAACCACTATTTATTTATTTTTTTGGGAACTTGCTCATTTTGTGAAAGAGTAAGGGGAATGTTTGGGTAGGGAGAAGCTTGTCATTTTTTCAATATTCAACATTATAGACGATGTGCATAATAGGATGAGAAAGGAAAACATTTCACTTAAGCTGGCAAGGACTACATTGTAGTCAGGGTTATGCATAAGGGGTCAAACCCAAAATATACTTGTAAAAAATTGGTGAATCCATTTTGAAACCCTAGCAAATCCTTGACAACCTCTTATCAAAGGAAATGGTGAATTACCTTATATTTTCATAAAAAAATAAAAAATTGATGAATTTGACTACTTTTGTTGGATCAAGTGAAAAACACAGTCTGGGACCAGATTGGGTGCAAAATAGAATCTAGGCATGGACCAAGTAAAAGGTTCTGGGCTTGGATTGGGTGCAAAACATGATATGGGATTGAACTAGGTGCAAAAAATGATCTAGTATTGGATCGAGTGTAACACATGATCTGGTATCAGACCAGATAAATATGGTTTAGGGCTCGATATGGATGGAAGAAGGATTTAGATGACAGACCGGATGGATAACAACCTCCAACCAAGTAATGTAGATGGATTGGGTGCAATAATGTATATGGACCAGACAAAGCAATGCAGACATACCTGATGTAGTAATAAATATAGATTAGGTGTATATAATTCTTTGGCTAAGTACTAGGTGTAGCTAATAATATGACCTCATACCAGGTTTAAATAAAAACTTAGCTTCACCCTGCCACATGTCACACCGCCACATGCATGTCCACTAACATGCTTTCACATGTCCACCCCATTCAATTTTATCTATGTAAAGGCATCAATAGTTTTGTTTAGGATTTTTTCTGCTACACAAGATTGGAGCGATCATTATCCCAAGCAGCCATTACCCCGCACATTTCCATTATCCAAGCGACCATTACCCAGGGTTATGCATAGTAGTGAATTTTTGCCATTGGGGCAAAAAATGGTATTTTCAAAAATTCAAATTTGCAAATTTGGGGGACCCAGACATCGGCCATTTAGTCAAAATTTTTTGGAACAAAATATTATTAGGTGTAGGTTCACCATGCGTTGATAATAGTATCACAGGTATTTTTAAAAATTTTCCAGAAATCCTGCCTAAATAAAGGACCCTTTTTGCCATAAAATTTTAAAATTTCTAAATTATCCCTTCTAATTAGCCAAGTATACCACTATATATAACTAACACCCCAACAATAATTTTTTTATTTTTAGACCCTATTGTACACTAGACGGATATCTCGACCCAGTTTTGCACTAGATCGAGCTCATTTATGCACCAAACAAGATCAAAACCATTTTTGCACTATATCGGACCCTATTTTGCATTCGGATGGACTACGAGACCTTGTTTTGCACAAGGTTGATATTCGGACCCTATTTTACATCTAAATGGATTACTGGATCCTGTTATGCACAAGGTCGATATCCAGATCCTGTTATGCACAAGGTCCATATCCGGATCTTGTTATGCACAAGGCCGTTATCCATACCTTGTTTTGATTATGAATAGACTATAAAACTTTGTTTTGTCCAAATGATATTTGAACCCTATTTTTCCATCTAGACGGACTACTAGACCTTGTTCTACATATGGATGGACTACCAGATCCTATTTTTTATTTGAATAATATTTGAACCCTATTTTGCATCCAAACGATATTCAAACCCTTTTTACATCCAAATGATATTTGAACCCTATTTTGCATCTGGACGGAGTACCGAACCCTATTTTGCACAAGGTCAATATTCGGACTGCATTCAAATGGACTATCAAACCCTGTTTTGGATCCGAACGGACTATAGGACCCTATTTTACATCTGGATGAGATCTGAACCTTGTTTGCATTCGAACGATATCTGAACCCTATTTTGCATTCAGATGATATCCAAACCCTAATTTGCATCCGGAAAGACTACCAAACCCTATTCTACACAAGGTCGGTATTCGGACCCTATTATGCATTTTGATGATCTACCAAACCCTATTTTGCATCTGGATAATATCCAAACCCTGTTTTGTATCTGAACAGAATACCGAACCCTATTTTGTACAAGGCCTATACCCGAACCCTATTTTACAAAGGAAAAATACATAAAATGTTTGCTTCGAGGACACCGACACCCCTTGGACCCCCTTGATGATGTAGTAGGGGGACTGTTTCCCCCCTGCACCCACCTTCGTGGAGTGGGTCAAAGTGCAGTTGAAAACAAGACCTCAAAATTAGAGAGAATTAGGCTCCACAACCAATACCATGTTTTGTATCCAGTTTGATTTCAAAAAATTTTCTACACCTGGTTCATGGTCGAACCATTTTTTGCATTGGTCCATGGTTGGATCTCTTTTTCCACTTGATCTGGCCAAAAATTTCAAATTCACCAATATTTTATAATTTTTTGAAAAAATAAGGTAATTCGTCATGTCCTCCTACATGAATTTGGTCGGGATTCGCCAAGGTTTCGTAATGAATTTGCCATTTTTTACAAGTACATTTTGGGTCTGACCCCTTACGCATAACCCTACCATTACCCCACACCTTTCCAAAATGATGGCCACCATGTCCTTAACTGCATAAAATTTTTCATTCAAAAATTAAATTTGCATCTCATTTTCAGAGTACTTAATAGTAAACACACCGGGGATAGACCGCACATGGGTTCAAAACACAAGTTTTGGGGGTTTGACTTCTATAACCTAATTTAGAAAAAATAAATTTGTTCTACACAAAATAACCGAAGGTTATGATAATGATTTTGGGGCCATTACTCTATCTGCACAGAATCAAAAATATATATTTTATAATCAAACCCTCTAATATCTAGAGATTGATTGGACTTCCACAAAAGGGTCTTATTGTAATTTCATAGAAGTTAGTTCTCTCAAATAATGATAAGGTTTTTATGGCAGACAAATTTGATCTCTTCGAAATTGTTGTCAGATATAATTCTCTTCTGTTGATTATCTTAATTTTCCCAATTTAAAATTTGTTGTCACCTATTTTTCAGCATCTGTGAGGAAGTCCAAGAGAGGGTTGACTAATAACTCTATTTTTAATAATGATTTCAAGGCAATTCTTAAATTTTTCCGAGCAAGACTATTTATGCTTGGAAGATCGAAGATTCCATTATGATGATTAGCTTACATTATTTGTTGTTTAGAGGACCATGAAAGATTTGAATGGTGTACATATATTTTAGATCAAATTTGAACAGAGATCTATACTGTTCAAACCAACCAATCAGACAAACCTCTCAAAATCCCCTCGATAAATTATATTTTACCATTTCACTATGAAAGTTTTTATAATTTGCAAGATATTGGTTCACCAATTATATTGCATGTAAAATTACAAAGCATTGCTATGACTACCGAAGAGCTGAAGGTAATTATTCTATTTTTCACCATTAAATAATTTTTATATTTTAGGATGTTTTTATTTATTTTTTAACTTTTTTTTGTATCTAAATGCAGAGTAAGGCAACCATCGCATGAGAAAACAAGGATGCTAGTGTCATAAGTCACATGCTAGAGGATGGTGGTGATTCATAAGGCACAATGTGTGAATTTCAACCACAGATACCTCATAAATGCCAAAATCTAGCTTCTTCTCTTGCTTCTCATCAACATGTGCAAGAAAATACCATGGAATGTGAATCCAGTTATGTCTCACCAATGATGGGTAAGTTTACTATTTTGATTTTTTATTGATTCATTACCATTTTTTTTAGTTGAAATTATATTTTTTTCATTTTTTTGTATGTTTTCAATTTTGCGCCAAACCCCCACACACACTCGCACTCAATTGTCTCCACAGGCTGAAGGGCAGCAAGAGATATCTTCATCGGGTATGTGAGTTTTTTATTGTTATGTAATAATTTTATCCACTTTTATTTTGTTTAATAATATCTTTTTATAATGTATTTAGGTCCCTCCCCACAATTTACTTAAAGAAGGAATAAAATGGTGCTGCCGTTAATACCACTAGGTCCACCACCAACAACAACAACAACACGATAACCTTAACAATGATAGTAATTAATGCAATATCAAGTTTCTAGAAAAAGGCTTGTTGGACCAAGATCATAGGAGGAACCCACACAATCAAAGACAGGGATAGGGTACTGGATTTTCATCGTTGTGATTTTCAACTAGTTATTCATTGACAGATATTTTGGCCTCTAGTTTAGACATGGCAAAATTAGATCATGATTTTATTTTTTAGGGGAACATTGAAGGGTTAAAAGTGTTAGATATGGTTCATGTGCAACAAGAACAACAAAATCCTAAAGCTAAACTAATTTCATCATCACCTTCTGACACCTTCAATCTTGGTCCTCAAATTGAGGATGAACACATTACTTTTTTTGAAGACAATTTGGTTTCTGATAGTTGTTATATACTGACCCAAGATATTTTGATTGAAAATATAGATGATTGAAGAATTATAAATTGTGTACAAATATCCTTATAAAGTAAATAAATACCCGCTATAAAAATTATGATAAAAGGGAAGAAATTTTCTTCTCGGTCAGAAACCAACCTATAGGCCTAAAATAACATCCTTAGAAAAATTTATGAATATTTTCTAAGGCATAGAGAGGTTCTAGGCTACTCACACTTTAATGTATTTTTTAGTGGCACAGTCCAGGATGTTCCACGCCACTGGTAGAGCAGTTAAAATTATAGGTTGATCACTTCAGAGGAGTGAGATATGATATATTTTCTAAGGCAAGAAGACATGTTCCCAGTCGCTCAACTCTTAGTTATTTTTTTAGTACTACAACATAACATGTTTCACACCACTGTCAACCTGGATCAAAACTAACATCATCATTCTATGACCAATGACCGAACACACATTGCTCTAGCCTATGCAATAAAATGATTAAATTTTTAATGTGTTCTACACCACCAAGGTTCATGTTCATTTTAGAGCAGATCAGGACACATGTTCTATGACACTAGTAAAAGAAGTCAAGATACCCAAAATAAAGTACAAGGTAGTGACACAATATAAAGTCTCATGAAATGCTATTTTAAACTGCATTATGAATGACGAAGAGCAAGGATCTATCCCATAGACAACTCGATAAAAGTTTGAAGACGTGGATATCAAAGAGAGGGCTATGACATAGTGTTATACACCATAGATGTGAAAGCAGATTAAATAGTTTTAAGAATTAAAGAGAGTGACCTGGTGACATGTTTCTAATCTACACACATTGAAGTATATTTTTTTGATGTGCTCCATGCCACTGGTAAAAATGATCAACTCAAGTGATAAGTCTCTCAAAAGAGTGGCCTGGTGACATGTTCTATGTTGATTGTCTCTAAGAATTGCTAAGGTTTTAATCATAGCCATTCATGAGTGAATCAATGATTAAGCTAATACTAATATTTCTCAGGTTTATAAAATTAAAGTCTTTTAAAAAATAGAACCAGTCAATTCGAGCAGGAAGGAAGGCAAAGCATCCTTGGAGCCAAGAATCATGAACTTGATTGCTATAGATCTACAACCATATGAAGTCCCCAATAAATATAAATGACTTAGATATGGAGTCTAATAGTCTAAATCCTAACTACCATTGAAGAACGAGAAAGTTATAGAGCCGTGCTACGAGGGTGTGTGACATCACGTGGACCATTTGAGCTTCAAAGACAAATGAAATGATGCCACCTCAACATTCTACTAATCTGGCATGGTTTTCTCCTTGTAATATTTCATATTCTTCTTACAATGTAAAACTATTAATAGAGGTTGAACCTTCAATTTTTAGAGTCAGCTCTAGAGTGTTTGGTTGCCCTACTATGTAAAATTTTCTACAAGTCAATAGAAGGAAAATTACTTGGATGTTTGCCTTTGGAATTAATATATTCAATAATTGTATTGAGAGATTCGAGCTATGGATTGCTTTTTTTCTAACGATGTATGGTTAGTTTATTATTTTGATATTGGATTACTAATCTAGAGCAATTGAAATCTTTTCATAATTGAATCTATGCTTGCAAGGAGTTCTTTTATATAAAATCATGATACTATTTTTATTTTGCTAAATTGGATTAGTAGTATTATAGATGTTGAAATGGCTTCTTAGAGTATGTATTTGTTTTGTATTTTGATGAAGGTTACTTGTTGCCTATGTTGTTAGATCTATCCAAACACTATTTTGATAATAATTTCTTAACCCTAAACCCTTTTCTATCCCTAAATATTATACATTTACTGAGCTTATCTAATTCAAAACCTTATAAGTTGATAAAGAACCAACCTACTTTGGAGGTTGTATTAGAGCAATATTTAGTCCATCCAATGTTGAGGTCTGAACTGTGATTAGTGGGTGTAAGCCTAATCAAAAAACTAGACGATAGACAGTCATAGTTTTGATTTTTGCTCGATGTCAATTTGGATCCCAATAGTTTTGGCATTCATGGTGGGACCTATTTACAAGAAACATTAGTTAACCTACCCTTTATTTACTTTGTATATTTTTCTTGAAGGAATCAATATTGATGAATTATCTTGACCTTGTTAAGTGATGAGCAGTAGATTCACCTGAAAACTCCCTATATGTAAAAACCAAAAAACCATCCCTATAGCTTGTAGTTTTTCATGAATACTAGGTCATCTACAAAGAATAACTTAGGTTATTTTATTTACTACGAGCTCCATTTTAGAGTATCTACTATCATAAGAGATCTAAACCAAGATTTTCATTCAAAAAAAACTCCTCCTTAGCCACCTGCTGTAGGACCCCCAAGGCCACCTCCAATAAGAACTACACCAGTAAACATGGCTCAAAATGTACCTCCCAATCAACCCTTGCAAAAATACCCTAGCTGGAATACAATTGGTCCCCTAAGACTAGATCATATGCATGATATTCCTCAGGCTGTGTTGTAAGCCATCCCTACATATGATGGATCAGGCAAGATCGCATAAGAACATTGTCAAGATATTCTAAATTTAGTAGTCATCCATAACATAAAGAATGAATATATCATAATCAGAATCCTGACCCTATCCTTCAAAGGGAAAATTTTGCACTGGTTCAAGACTTTAGAGGATAGTACCATTACATCATGGGTAGCACTAGCAGAACCCTTTGTAGAAGATTTCAATAAGTATGTTGATCCCTTTTTCCAACTCAAATAAACTATGTCCATACAAAAGCATTAGGAGGAGTCTATTGTGGATTTTAACCTGAGATTTAGTAGGTCCTGGAAAAGAATTCCACCTGAAGCTAGGCTAGATGCAACCCTAGATTTCATGTACTACATTAGATTCCTTGTATCTAAATTGGGTCTACAAATTCAACATTCTAGAATATGTACCTTCCCCCAAGTCTATAATACATCTATCCAAGCTAAAAATACTCTTATCAATGTGGAAATATTAACCCCTAAAGCTGTCATGCCCCATTGTTTAGAAATTCCCAATGTTCAGAACCAGGCAGCTACATCTTCTTATACATATCCTCCTTTTTTATCATCCTCACTTCCTCAGATGACCCCTACTCCTCATCCAAAGTATCATTTTTTGTAGTTCTTGAAGAATACAAGCTTATACTGAGAGGGGGGGTGAACAATATAAGACCAATTTTTACTTTATTTCCAAACCAATATCAATTAATGTCCTTAATTGCAATAACCAAATATAGCAATGTGCATTAATAACTCAGATAGCAATAGTAAGCAAAAGCACAAGTCACTACACACAATTGAGACACAAGATTTAACGTGGTTTCCCCAATGTGGGGTACTCCACAAGATAATCTCCTTATAATATATTACACAGAAATAAGGATCCTTATCCAATACAATGATTTCTTTGATCTACTCAAATCTAGGCAATAACAAGCTCACACATAACTTGTCCAAAATTGCATAACAAGCTCACACAGAACTTGTCCAAAACTGCTCAACAAGCTCACATAGAACTTGTCCAAATTTCTTTGATCTGCTCAAATCTAGGTAATAACAAGCTCACACAAACTTGTCTAAATCTGCACAACAAGCTCACACAGAACTTGTCAAAAATTTCTCAACAAGCTCACTAAGAACTTGTCCAAATCTGCTCTAGCAATCTCACCAAGAACTTGCTCAAATTTTCTCCAACAAGCTTACTAATAACTTGTCCAAATATGCACTAGCAAGCTCACCAAGAACTTGCTCAAATATGCTCCAACAATCTCACTAAGAACTTGCTCAAGTCTGCTCCAACAAGCTCACTAAGAACTTGCTCAAATATGCTCCAACAAGCTCACTAAGAACTTGCTCAAATCTGCTCAACAAGCTCACCAATAACTTGTCCAAAACTACTCTAGCAAGCTCACCAAGAACTTGCTCAACTCTGCTCAATAAATTCACTCAGAACCTCATCAAAATCTGTCCCAAATCTGTTCACAAATCTGTCTAAAACTATCCACAAATTTCTCCCAAAAATTATCCACAAAACCTTCTCAAAGGCTCAATCAATCATACACAAACTGCCACAATTCTGTCCAAAAATCTATCCCAAGGGCTTTCTCAAAGGCTTAATAAATCATTCTCAAGTAGTACTCAAATATAATCCATAAATATATGAAGGCAAGACACAAAGTTGAACTCAATAATGAATGGCAATGCACTCTATAATGGATGACAACAATGATCCACAATGATCTCAACTCAACTCAACTCAAATCAATCTCAACTCAAGTCAACTCATAGAAGCATAAAGAGAATTGTTAGAGACTCAATATGTTTTAAGCTCAATCTCAACTCAAATCAGAATTATAGAATAGTTTGTTTCATGGGACTTGAACAATCACCTCACACAATCACTTGACTAGGCTCAATCAACTCAACTCAACCAATAACCACAAGGGACACTCTTTCTCACAAAACCCTAGTCCAAGTATGTATCAACCAACTCAAATGTTTCCAACAATGCTCAACCATAAATCTCACATAACAATATTACTCATGTTATTTTCAAGTTCTTTACATAACTAACGAGCTTCAAAAACTATGCTTATAAAACAAGGTTTAAACACAACTCTCAAACCAGAAAATCTTGAAGCATTCAACCAACCACTTTCGAAAAGAAAACCACAATTAATCCTTTTCACTCCAATGATATTTCAGAAATCAACCACCATAAACAATCAATAAGAGAATGTGCCCATACCTTTTTGATGCCAAGAAGTTATCGAAAAAATCTGCCACACTAAACACAACTTTCCTTTCCAATCTCTATAAGGGTTAGTGGACTTCAAATAATAATCACAAGATAAAACATAACTTAATTTACACCTTTTTACTCCAACTTAATAAACACATCCACCAAAGTCCTTTTAATAAAAACCCTTATAAAAAATAATAATCAATAAACCTCTCAAAAATTATTTTATAACAACTCCTTATTTCTCCTAAATCTTAATTCTCAATTTCATGAACATCAAATTAAATCAACAACTCATCCACCTTTGAAATAATAATCACAGCCCTTATAAAAACAAAGTTTAATTTAAAAACTTTAATTATTCCTAACCACCTTATAACTCCAACTTAGGGCTTAACAAAAATTAATTAGAGAAAAAACGTATTTACCTCCTCAAGGGGATTTGAAACCCCGACTTGCCAACATCGCGAGTGCATTAGCCACAACTAATGTTGCCACACGAGCTAGCCGCTCATTCGAAATGGAAAGGCACAACGTGCTTCAAAACCTTTCCTCCCTTTCCACAAATCAAAAGTGCTTCGAGCGCTTTTCTTCCAACACCTTCTGAATGCAGTCAAGGGGATTAAAAACCTTGATGTTTGTGCAACCACACACCTTAACCAAAAGCCAACTGCCAATGCACCATTCTGCCCACGATGACTTTGGACTTCGACCAACCTTCATTTATTTGCTGCTTCTACTTTCTAAAAGATTTTTGCATGAGCTCAATTTAGATGCTTAGCCAACAATTATTAACCACGAGCAAGGATTGGTTTATGAACCTTAGGTATCCCATTTATATAGCCTCATTATTTTTTATGATGTCGGTGGAAATCTTGCATATTTAATTTTAAATTTAAATTTAAATTTTAAATAATTAAAATTTAAACTAAATATTAAAAATTAAATATCTCCATCACCGGGGCACCTTTTTCGATGAAACAAAAGGCCAAATTGGGTTTTAAGAAAAACCCAATTCAAATCTGCCATCCATGGTTTTAAATAAAACCTTTTATTTTTCCTACCTTGGTTTTCATAAAAACCCTGTATTTATCATTTGGCCACCAAAACTCAATGTGATCCATGTGACATCAATGACAACATAAAATAACTCAAATTTCCAATAGTTCCTTTCCCACCACTTCTTGTTCAAACACTCCAGGAATTCACTATGCTTCTTGATATATAGAATATCCTTAAAACGCTCAGTAACAAGATGAGCTCAATGGAAAAAAGAGAGATAGAGAGATCTCAACAAAGAAGATTTTCCCATGTCAATAGGGAAAAAAATCCTGGTAGTAGCAATAGCATAGGAATCAGAGTGAATACAATATAAGAATATCTGGGATGTTCCTCTAAGACAAGTCTGGTAAATGTATGGTATCTTGTATTCAATGATCCCCATGATTCAGAATTATGTGTCATGTACCAACATCATGTGCAACAGGATATGGAAATGGTAGAGAGGAATCATAAGGGTAGGGTCAATATGCTTTGGTAGCCAGACTAGATCATGGTTGGACAAGACCCAGATGAAGAAGGACCAATTTTAGTTATGACAAGATTAGGGAAGAAGACTTTGCAGGTTGATCCACAAAATATGGGTCAGTTTCAAGTCCCTTCCAAAAAGAAGAAATATGCTCTCCCTCAAGGTTATGATCTTTTCCCTATCCCTCAAGAAAAATAAAAGAGAAATATGGTCCCAAAATACCAATAAAAGGAGGTAAGCTTCCATAGAATATATGACAAAGAAAATGATAAAGAAGGGATGATATCCAAGAGTGAAGCATACGAAAAGTATAGAAAGTATTGAGGCCACATAACAATACAAAAGGAAGTATGGTGAACTGAAGAGAAACTTTGAAAATTCCTTTCCAACAAAATTAGAGTATGATATTGTAGAGAATATGAAAAAGATATCCTCAAAGGCCTGTATGATATTGTATTTATCCCTAGCCAAATAGACCTGTTGAAGGCTTCTGTAAGTAAATATCCCCAGGAAATCTAGGATACTACAATCCTTAACATGCCCTATGGGAAAGCCAAGATGTCCCATGCTACCCTATGGGCCTTCTAGTAGAGCCCTATGGAAATATTCCTTGTTGTTAAAATAGGTAAGGAAAAAACCTTTTGGAAGAAAGGAGAATTCCACATGTCCTTTAACTTTCTAATGATTAACCACCCACTTCCTCATCTGATCCCTTATTAGTATTGAGCATATGAAATTTCCTATTAGAATATTATTGAGTATGTTCTAGGATATTTCATATAATTTAATAGGAATACTGAAAATATTACTCCCTTAGTTTTAGAGGATATCAAAATTCATTATTCCTTGTTTTCCTCCCCACTTCTCCTCCCATTCAATCTTTTTGTTCCTATTCTATTATCCTTATATAGGTTTCTATTATCTTATGATGGATTTGGGTTCTCCTCATTTAGTATAGAAATATATAAATTTAATGGAGCTAATGCATCATTAATTACACATTAATATTCCTTAGCATCGATAGGTTTTCCAATGCTATAGATGCTTCAGCCATATGTTGTTCTAGCTCTACTTCTATCTTCATCCTTTCTATATGAAATTTTATTTTTTTCCAATCTACTTTAATAGGGGTAATATCATCTATTTATAAATTGTAACTTCTATCATCCACCAATATATATAAAACCTAGGCTACTCTTGGTCACCACTAAAACCGTGCTCCTATGGATCTTGGATGTCATTCTAATACACCACTCTAAAAACCTAGGCTATTGTTTTTTAACACTCTACAAACCCTTTGGCTCTTGGTCATCACTCTAGAAATCTACTTTGTAAATCCTAGGCTATAATATTTGTATCATTCTATAAACCCTCTAGCTCTCTGCCAATGCTTTGCAAACCTTGGGCTGTAATATTTTTATTTTGTAAACCCTCCAAATCTTAGTTTCTATTCTACAAACCCACTTTATAAACCATAGGATATAAGTTTTTAAAATTACTCTACACACCCTCAAGCTCTTAGCTATCACTCTACAAATCCTATGCTCTGACTTTTTTTATCACTCTACAAATCCTTTATCTCTTGTAAACTGTTATGCAAAGCCTATGTTGCAAATTATTATCACTCTACAAACCTTTTGGATCTAGTTCATCACTCTGCAAACCTACTCTATAAACCCAAGGTTACAAAATTTTTATTAATCGCTCTATAAACCCTCTAGCTCTCAACTATCACTTTGCAAACCCTAGGCTATAATTTTTTTATTGCTCTGTAAACCTTTTGGCTCTCAATAACCACTATACAAAACCTAGGATACAAATATTGTATCACTATACAAACTCTCTAATTCTCTGTCATTGCTCTACAAACCCTAGGCTACATTTTTTTTCTTTTTGCTCTATAAACCCTCTAGTGATTCTATCTTGCCTCTTTGTTTAATATACTATTTTGATACTTATACAACTATGAATAAGGAATTATTGTGTTATAAAATATATGAGATCACTTATGACTAATCTCTTGGTTTCCACTCTGCAAAACCTAGGTTACAAATTTTTTATTGCTCTACAAAAATTCTAGCTCTTAGCCATTGCTCTAAAAACTTGATCTATAAACCCTAGGTTGTAAAATTTTTATTAATTTCTCTACAAAACCTTTAGCTCTCAACCACCACTCTTCAAATGCTAGTCTAGAAATTTATTGAGAAACATGGGGTTCCCCACCATCCTAGTGTTAATGAAAAAGATCCTAGATTTTGTAGTATTAACCAACTATTCAACAACCTTTTCATAACATGATAGTATTGCATTAAACTCCATGGCCTAGTTGATTAAGAGATGATAGAAATAAAAGTATCATCAACAAATTGGATATGATATTCTAATGAATTGTTTGTTGCAACATGGACACATTTGATTTTTCCTTCCATTTTTCTCTTTAGAAAGCTTCTCCTAGTGCCTCAATAAGAACGACAAATAGATAAGGAGACAAAAATTCACCTTGATAGAGTCTATGAGATGATTCAAAATATTCAATTGAGGGGAGGATCAATTGATCAAAATATAATAATTTAGATTACCATAACATCTAATCCATTTACACTAACTTTTTTTAAAACCAAATTTCTAAGAATATCATATAGAAAAATCTAACAAACCCTAACACATGCTTTGTTCATATCTAATTTTACAATCAAAACTAGATTTTTCATGGAATAAAGAGAATGCAGGACCTCCTATACAATTATTACACCATCACAATTTAGTCAACATGAATAAAACCACATTGTTCATATGAGATGCCATAATATTAAATGCTTTTCAATTTGTTAGAAAAAAAATTGACTCTATCTAATAACTCATGCTGCGAAGGCTTATTAGATAAAAATTATCAATATTTTGTCTCATTATTCTTGAGGACCAATGAAATAAACATATCATTCATGTCACTTAATGTAGCCTTATTTTATTGATATCTTTAATTGTAGCTAACATACCACTCTTCAAATATCCTATATTTCTTTAAAGAAAATTATAAAAATCCATTAGGACAAGGTGAATTGTTAGCGAGCAAAGAGAAAATTGCCTTCTATAGATCCTTGCTAGAATAACTCAAATCACTCAACTAAGAGAATTCACAAAGATAATAATAGAGAATTTATGAATACGTTTGATGTCTCCACCACACATGGTACCTAGATAAAACATACAATTCCTTTTACACTACAAAAAAATGAGGTAATAGAGTGCATAATTTATACTTTAAAGGATATGATGAAATGTATGTATCAATCCAAAAACCTAGTTGAAAATTTATATTATGAATCTATTAATTGTGCAAATTTCATCTTTTATTAAACTCCTCATAAGTCACTACTCAACATATCATTAAAATATTCTTGAAGCCATTGCAAGCCAAGTCTCAATCATTTTAAGGTTTTTGACATTGATGATTGGGTCCATATTCTAGATGAGAAATTTAAATATTTGAAATATAAAAGTCAATATTTCATATCTATTTAAAATTTTTGAACGTATAAAATTCTATATCCTATTTGTGCCTAGCACTCATGATGTGATTGTTTGTAAGAATATTTAGTTTAATGAACAACCCTTGCCATGCGAGCCTACTAGGAATGTTCTTATCCAATATAACATATTGAATTGCAAGCTTATATAGGATAATTATTTTATGGCTTGTGTGCAAATATCATATCTTTTGACTTAGTCTTCGACTTATTTAAATAATTTTTAGAAATACTATCATTTGTCTAGTAGTGAGGATGATGAGGAACCTTCTACATTGCATATACTTTTACATCAGTATTTTCATTATAATCTATAGTAGCGATATCTATATCAAATACATAACCTACATATCCTCCCATTTTATGAATATTAAAATAGAAAAATAATATATGAGTTTAAGTAAAATCTAATATAGGTCACCTTGTTGATCTATGCAAATATTTATTTTGAGTATCACATTTCAAGCAAGAGGTCATTGTTACTTGCACTTTAACTCTAGTTGCAAAGAGTTTTGATGTCCCAAATCCTAAAAGTTATGAAGAATCTAAGTGTCATCCAATATATACATCAACTATGGAAGACAAATATTATTTATTTCATAAATCAAAGCACTTAGGATCTCCTTCCACTTCCAAAGGAATGAAAACTTGTTCATTACAAATGGGTTTATATAACTAGATGTATTATTGATAGTATTATCTAAAATATAAGACATGACTTATAGCTAAAGGTTTCTCACATATTCAAGGGATATATTACTTTGACATTTTTTTAATTAATAAAAAATATGAATCCATTCAACTTGTACTTTCACTAGAAATACCACATAAATAAAAAATTCACTAAATAGACATGAAGAGTGGCTTCTTGCATGAAGAATTGTAGGAAGAAATATACATGGAGGAGTCACCATGATTTATTGATTCATATTTAATTTTCACTTGTATGTTGACCAAATATTTCACTATATGGTCTCAAACAAGATCCACAAGATTAATATAAGAAAATGCATAACTATATTCATGAGTTAGGCTTTCTCACTACCATTCAGATCCCTATCTATATTCATATACAAAGACAATGAGTTTTTTTTATAGTTTGCTTGTTGATGATCTCATCCTTATAAGAAGTCATAGTTGCTTGATTTATTAGGTAAAATCAAGTTTCATGTGCTAGTTCAAGATGTCTAGCTTAGGATATTTTCACTACTTTGATGGCCTTCAAATATCCTATAGGAATATAGGAATATTTATATTATACCTTAACTATAAATTCAATTTCTTATGTATATTTTAGAAGAAATATTGCAAACTAGCCCCTACTTCCTTTTTATTTAGTTAAGCTCATGAATCATTGTATGAATATTGAGGTTAGCCTACTTATGTTTTGATAGTCGATGGGTTGGATTTGCTATTTTTATTATAGTAGACTTGATCTCACTTTTCCTGTTGATCTAGTCTCCCATTTTATATAGAAGCCTAAAGCCTTATGAGACCCACTAGAAAGTAGTAAAAGGAAATTTTAATATTTATATGGTACATATCACTTTAGCATTATGTATATTTGGGGGGTTCACTAGCTTATGAGTCACACTAGTTTCAATTGGAAAGGTGCTAAAACAAATCTATAGTAGGCTACACCTTCATCTAATGATAAGAATACTGCTATTATGATTTCTTTAATTAAGAAAAAAATATAGAGACATAGACCATTCTAATATATATTATTTATTTAGATGCTTTTAAATTTTGGCTTTCTTTAGGATGCACCTACTACACTTTGATGTGATAATTGTTGTCATCTCAGAATGTTGTGGTCATCCACTATAGTGGCTAGATGCACTAAATACTCATGCCTCATGTAGAGTGACATAATGAGAAGTATTGAGAGCATGGGATATGGATTAGAGGATAACCTATGATATTTTTAACAAGGCCAACTCCCTATTACATGTGATATTCAATGCTTTCCTATCTAACCAGCTACCATGCATAAATGAAAAGGGAAGAAAAACCATAGGAAACAAAAAACAAAAAGTAGAAGGCCTAAGCTAACTAGAGATAATATGCCAAAATCATGATATTTTTTTTTTGAATTTACATGGTGGAATTGGTAGCTGCCATGAATCGGGAAGGCTGTCCAGCTTTTATGGCCACCATAGTATTCTACGCTATTTGCCCTAGAAGCTGCCACACAGATCTTCATGTAGTCCGCCCCTATAACCACCATGCCACAATCATTTTAAACCTTTTACGCCGTTGAAAGCACCAAGAAAGGGACAAGCGTTCAGTTCGACGAGGCCCGAGATTTGAACCTTGGACCTCCGCCCCCTTATGGGGTTTGGATGAACCGATTGGTCTACACCTCGGACCTCCAAGATCATGATATTATTATACATAAATGTTGGATTAAATGAACACGTGCATCATTTTACAATAGTGCAAAGTGAACACATTCTCTTCAAAACATGAATATTAAGAATGATCATACACAAACATAAGAAGGACATAAAAGGCAAGTAGTTACAAATTCTCATATATATATATATATATATATAACATGAATTGCATTACAATAAATATAGAATAAAGGGCTTGAGAGATTATCAACAAGTTGAGTTAGGGATCAAGTTTAAACTATTATGTAAAATAAAATGAAAGAAAATTTACATACAAGGTGTAGCAATCCAATTCTAACCATCCCAAGAGAGGAATGTTTATTTATTTTCACAAGTAAGGTTCACCAAATATGTTTTAGATATATTCAACATAAGCTTTCAACCACATTCTGAGTTCCAGATGCTGCAACATCCCACAAGTGGATAGTGGCCAATATCCATCATTGACTCTAGGGATTCACCTTGTACACTACTCATATAGCTTAAAGGATACCTCTACATGGTATCCCTATTTCTTCACCTTTATTTGAAGGATATTTTGACCACAACATAATATTAACCCTATCCCATTCGATTGAGAAGGGACACCAATTCCACTACTAGTCTTATTCAATTTTTGCTAGTATCTAGGAATAAAGCTTCTATAGTTTTACCCACTACACCATTTGTAAAAATATTATGCTCAATTAATCCATCCCATTGATAGTTTAATTGAAGCAACTAACACATGTGTGACATCTCTCACTTGGTAAACCAATAATCAATTAGAGGTTCTAGTGACTGTCACACCAAATGATATCCCTCATAGGTCTCCCACAATCCATTAGATTTCTATGATTATCATTTGCATAAAATATCTCACATGGATACCTCACCATCTATCAGGGTTCCGTCACATAAATCTATTTATAATGGAATCCAAGCTTATCCCACCTTTAGGTCTCACTTTGGTGGTTCATTACCAAAGTGCCCATTACAAACATAAGGGATTGCTACACCACAATTCCTTTAATCCTAGTATTATCTATTAGAATCTAGCTAGGCTAGTTTCCTATGGATAGTCCTTGCTTAGGAAAAACCCCAAATCCCAAAGTAACTAAGTTCAAGTTTCTCTCTTTTGTATATTACATTTACATAAACCTTACTCTATTTCAAGTGTAAAAGAAATACTTAACATTCATCTTACTCTATCAAAGCACAAGTACTTTGATTATAAGCATAACATGATTAAGTATACAATTCCATTTTATCTTCATATACATTTTATAGCAACTCAAATAATCAACTAGATACTTACATGCATATAATAATTCCAAAGCAAGATCCATAAATGATACACATATAACACATCATATATCTTGGGAAACCTTAATAGGAAAAGTCCAACCTTGAAATATTTATTTTTATTGCATAAGTCTGGCATTCATAAATACATCTATGTATAAGAATCACATTATTACTTTTTCCTACACTTCAATTCCAATATAATGACATAAGAAACCCATAATTCCTATGTTCCAACAACATGAATATTTGTAATTTAATTTTAAAAATGTAGTGAGGGAACCCCATAATTCTCTCGAATGAATTCCACATTCATTATTCTAATTTTGGATACTAAAGAACCCCCTTAAGTATTTCCCAAGTACAATAACAATGGAACTCCCATAAGTTCCAATCTATTTAATGGGTTCCATTTCCAATCATCAAGACATATATTTCAAATTTCAAAGGTATTTTCATGAACTCATAGAAGAAATAATCAACCACCCATTAACTTGGGAAAATAACTCTACAATCATGAAATAATTTTTCCAAATATTTAGCTTAACATTAAATTTATCATATGGTAATACAAAACAAATTTATTAATATTTGTAAGGAATAATAAGAAAATATATAAACATATAACTTATTTTCTCTTTTGATTCCAAAATTTAAAATCATACAACAAATGAACTATTTCTAATCCAAATAAAATAGATAAATTATTTTCTCTTTTGATTCCTCTCTTTTGTATATTACATTTACATAAACCTTACTCTATTGCAAGTGTAAAACAAATACGTAACATTCATCTTACTCTACCAAAGCACAAGTACTTTGACTATAAGTAGAACATGATTAATTATACAATTCCATTTTCTCTTCATATATATTTTAAAGTGACTCAAATAATGATCTAGATACTTACAAACATATAACAATTCCAAAGCAAGATCCATAAATGATACACATAAAACACATCATATAACCTGGGAACTCTTACAAGAAAAAACCCAACCTTGAAACATCTATTTTATTGTGTAATTCTAGCAATCATCAATACATCTATGTAAAGGAATCCCATTATTATTTTTTCCCACACTTCAATACCAATATAATTACATACGAACCCCATAATTCCTATGTTCCAACAACATGAATATTTATAATTTAATTTTACAAAAGCAGTGAAGAAACCCCATAATTCCCTTGAATGAATCCCACATTCATTCTTCTAATTTTGGATACTTAAGAACCCCTTTAAGTATTTCCCCAAGTACAATAACAATGGAACCCCCATAATTTCCAATGTATTTAATGGACTCCATGCCCAATTATCAAGACATATATTTCAACTTTCAAAGGTATTTTCATGAACTCATAAAAGAAATAATAAACCACAAATTAACTTGGAAAAATAACTCAACAACCATGAAATCATTTTTCCAAATATTTAGCCTAACACTAAATATATGAGATGGTAATAGAAAAAACAAATTTCCTAATATTTCTAAGGATTAATACGAATATATATAAACATTTAACTTATTTTCTCTTTTGATTCCAAAATATATAATCATAAAGCAAATGAATTATTTCTAATCCAATTAAAATAGATTAGATTTCCATTGAGATAATATAATGCATCATGTATATCTCTAATAATTCAACAAGAGCTTTCATAATCCATACAAAAAGAACATAACCCCTTTAATTATTATAAAGTTTTCAATACCTAAAAGAAGAATATAATTAAAATAACAATAACCATTTCCTCTTTTAAAACAAGGATAAATTAAAGTCTTCCATGAATTCTTGATATAGAAAAATCATTAATATCTTATAAAGAATCTTTCATATTTCACTAAAAAGGACTCTATTTTCATTTAATCTAAAGTTGCCAAAAATAACTATATTGATCCCCATTATATTTTAAACAATAAATTAATATTCAACATACTTATTCTCCTATTTATAAGTAAGTTTAAACAAATGATATTACAAAAGAAACCTATAGTTCTAATTATCATTATAACTTCCATTTGAAAACTTACTATTAAAATAATTCAAGAGAAGTTTAACATTATAAACAAAATAAGAATCCCCCTTGTTAATAAAGTATGCACCCCTTTTCACTTAAT
This sequence comes from Wollemia nobilis, assembly GCA_028583015.1. Classification (NCBI taxonomy): domain Eukaryota; kingdom Viridiplantae; phylum Streptophyta; class Pinopsida; order Araucariales; family Araucariaceae; genus Wollemia; species Wollemia nobilis. The sequence continues at coordinate 3,200,317 of JAQPPZ010016858.1, read as the reverse complement.
TCAATAATTCCTTATCAAACATGAGTAATAATTAAAATATCATGCTTTTATTACAACGTTCATCAAATTGAATGTGGAGTGTTTCGGGTCAACTCAATCAACCTTGCACGATCTATTCAGGTGCCCATTAAAAGCAAGGATACATTTTTAATGTAATAAAAATCTTATAAAAGATTATGGTTTTATATTTAATATTTCTTAAATGCTAATATTACACCTGCAAAGTTAAGCTCAGTGATGTTAACGTGACAAACAAAGGTGACATAGGCTAACACCCCCTGCATTATCATCTTGGTGCAACCTGAACCAAGGTATCTATAATTATCTAAAAACTACTATTATGAGGCTCAGTCAGAGGTTTGGGAATATCTAAATCCAATGGAGATAAATAAAAAGTTTTTTTTAGAGGTTAACCATTATCAGTTTCCTATGTAGATGTTCGTGTCCTTCATGAACCTCATCAAGAGTAAACCAAGGTAGGGCTGAAAAGCAAACATATAAGAAACAAAGGATGTTGTTTTACAATAAGATATACTTACAGGATCACAGCTAGACATATTCCAAACGGTCTCATTTCACTCACTGATAAGAATATAAATTGAATATTCCTCCTTTGATATTGAAGTTGGTCTTAACAACTCTATTGGTCCACAACAACCCTACTTCCATTAAAAGGCACACTGTAATGAAAGCACCAGGTTTCCTAATATTTCTATAGTTTTATTTATATATGTAGCCCTTCCAAGGAATAATTTCAACATTAGGTAGAATAAAATCAATCTTATTGTTTTTCATTCTCTTTATTTATTTATCAAGGGCCAAAGGGCCAAAGCAATCATAAGTGCAAAAAGCAACAATTACATTGTACCTACTTGTTCTTTGGGAGATGCTTGATCGGATAGGATCTAATAAAACAATGTTGTCATAGTTTCCTTGTTCCTATTACCCTTACATAATCCAAAATATTCTCTACATTCTATGGATAAAGTGGCATCTTCAAAACAATTCCTCCAAGCTTTTGTGGTTCTTTTTTCTAAAAATCCATTCCCATTTCATCTGTCTCCCATGGATTTTTGGGATGTTAGGGAAGAATTATCTTTATACTTCATGAAAAAATTTGGTTAACTACCCATACAACAAACTTGACCATTATTTTGACCAAGATTTAATATGTTATTACCATTGTCTTTGGATGATAGTTATTTAATTCTTCTTATTTAATATTTTAGTTTCATTTTTCTAATGTCTAAAACATTAGTATTATTATTTCTTATTAATAGATCCTTTAAGTAAATCCCTTTTTAAAATCCAATAATAAAGGACATTAATAGGTGAGACCTATTAATACAATTTCTTAAGCAAACTAATGTTGCAAGAAAGGTTAATAGTATAAAATATTAATCATTTCTTTCTACTACCATTCTTCAAAAGCAAACATCAAACATTCCATATTAATTTATATCTATCTAAAGTAACCCAAACTGAAATATGATTCAAGAATGATAACAAGAACTCAAATTAAGGACTGATAAATGTAAAATGTAAAGGTATGAACTAGATCTAAACACAACCATCATGTGTTAGTTTTGACTATTTTAGCCATAATTTCTCTTTCTTTTGCAGAACACCCTACTCTTGGTGGTTAGTACTTTGTCCACCCATGAGGTTACCTATTTCTTGAAAATGCAAATATATTAGAGGTATCATATTCTCTAATAAAATAAACAACTAATCACCATATAACCATTTAATATATCATTAAAACAATATATAAACCCTTAAAGTCCATCATATGTAAAAAGTTAGCCGAGGGAGGGTAATGACACAAGGCCAGGTAATAGGCACCAATAGGAAACTATCCAATAACTTAAAATATATATCAATCTATTATTTAAAAATAAAATTTGAGAATATTTCCCTCCAAAATTGTGTAAGAGATTAACTATCTTGGGGATCTATGCATAGTTAGCTTGTTCACCTTCTTAAGGTCTTTAGATCTAGAATCATTAATTCCAAATGACCATAAGCCTAAAGATGTGCAACTATCATTGCTACTATAAGGTAATTTCTAAGGATCCTAAGAGACTAAGAACAAGTATCTTTTGTAATCCACATTGTTTTTTTGAAAAAAATTGAAAAAACTTGTATTAAAACAAAGATCAGTTACAATTGGGAGTAGACACATCCCAACCGAAAATAATGAAAGCACATGATTACAAGAGAAGAGGAAGATTTGCAATGGAGCCAAATCTCTTGAACCAATACCAAGCTAGCTGAGGGAGCTGAATGGTCTGTTACAACAACTTGTCATGAAATCGCGCAGCAAACACCAACTTCACCTTTGGCCACAAAAAAGCTACAAGTCATGAAATCACGACACAAGACTCCTCTGACCGCAAAAAGTCAACCTATCACAAAATCGCAACATGTCACGAAATCACGACAACAATCCTCCCTTGGCTGCGATGGAGCAACATGTCATGAAATCGTGACACCTTTCCACCTTTAGCCGTGACAAAGCAACATGTCACGAAATCACGACAACTTTCCTCTCTTGGCTGCGACGAAGCAACATGACGCGATATCGCGACAACTTTCCTCTAGTGGCCGTGATGACGCAACACATCACAAAATCATGACAACTTTCCTCCAGCGGCTATGACGGTGCACCATGTCATGATATCATGACAAATTTCCTCCCTTGGCCGTGACGATGCAACATGTCGTGATATCACGACCAATTCCTCTAGTGGCCACGACGGTGCAACATGTCGCGATATCATGACAAATTTCCTCCCTTGGCTGTGATGGCACAACATGTTGTGATATCATGACAACTTTCCTCCCTTAGCCGTGATGGCACAACATGTCATGATATCATGACAAATTTCCCATAGCGGCCGCGACGACGTAACATGTCACGATATTGTGACAACTTTTCTCTAGCAGCCGTGACGACGCAACATGTCACGATATCGCGACAACTTTCCTCCAACAACCATGATGGTGCAACATGTCACGATATCACGATAACTTTCCCACAATGGCCGCAATGACACAACATGTCACAATATCATGACAACTTTTCTCCAGCAGCCACGACGACGCAACATGTCATGAAATCGCAACAACTTTCCTCTAGCGACCACGACGGTGCAAAATGTCATGATATCATGAAAAATTTCCTCTAGCGACCATGATGGTGCAACATGTCATGATATCATGAAAAATTTCCTCCAGCGGCCGTGACGGTGCAACATGTCACGATATCACGACAGCTTTCCTCCAACGACCGCAACGGTGCAACATGTCGCGATATCGCGATAACTTACCTCCAATGGCCGTGATGGCGCAACAGGTCATGAAATCATGACAAAAACCACCCTTAGATTTTTCTTTGATCATTGGCTCAAGGATATTTCAAGGCCCTGCCTAATCACCTCATCTTCAATAGGCATGTCACTATGCAGCTGCACCCCTACCTCTTTCTCAGCACCCATCTTAGCTAGGAAATCGGTCGCTTTGTTTAAATCTCTGCTCACATAAATTGGTATCACATCATCTAATTCCCTCCATAATTCCTTGATTTGAGAGACCATAATCCTCAACCTCCAAGATTTCAACACAAAGTTCCTCATGCAATCTAGAGCTCCAACTAGAATTTGAGAATCAGATTCAAGAATTATCCTCCTATGGCCCTGAGTAACTGCCCAAATAGAAGTAGATTTGATAGCAATGGCTTTTGATTCATTATTTGTAGCTCTACCCAAGCCCTGTAGTTCCCAATAGAGCACTGATCCCTCATGATTCTGATAGACCATGCCAATTTCGGCACTACTCGGATTGCCCTTTGCAGCCCCATCAGTATTGATTTTAATCCAGCCTTCTAGGGGTGGTCTCCAACTGGATCTGTCCTGTCCCTCTTGCTTTTCAAATCCCTCTTCCATTGGCCCAGGACCAACCTAAGTTTCCTCTTTAGCATAGACGACAACAGTGTCTATGACTTTGCTCTAGATGACCTACCAAACTCCATCTAGTGAGGAAAAGGTTTCTCTAAAAATTCTGGCATTTCTCTCCAAACACACTTGCCACCAAATGAAGTATAAGCCAATCTCCCACCCAATTTGAAGAGCTTTGGATTTAAATCTACCCCACTTCCATCTTTCCCAAATATTAGTCCGATTCATGTCACCATTAACCTAGATTTTATAGTGGGAGAACCATCGCTTCCAAATCTGACGTGTGAAAGGGCACTCAAACATCAGGTGATCAGTCGTTTCCTCGTTCTTGTGGCATAAAACACATTGAGAAGGGCCGATGATTCCTCTACATCTGAGATTGTCAAAAGTGAGAATACCATTGTGCATAAACTGCCAGGCAAAAAATTTACTTTCGACCAGCCCTTGGAGTGCCAAATCTTTCTCCAATCCTCAACCGGATAAGAATGGGGGGGAGGCACTAGGAGGATCTTGTCATATCCATCCTTCACTATATAAACACCAAGGCTCCCATAGACCCAAGCTAATTCATCCTCCTTGTCTCTCCCTGTGAAAAACATTTTTGTCAAGATTTTGGTCAATATGGGTGCCAAATCCAGGGGGATTGGAATTGGCCACTCCTCCAACATCTTAAACTTCTTAAACTTATACTCCCCCAACTGAGTAGTGTTGAAATAACTTTCAATTTGGACCCAACCCTTGGTTTCTATGGCAAATTTTATTGGAAGTAACTCGGGGAATTCAACAATGATGGGTGGGTACTGATCCCATGAATCGGTCCAAAAACAAGCCTTCTCCCCTCTCCCCACTTTCCAAAACAATTGGTCTTTAATAACCTAAGATCCTAGCTTGAGAGCCTACCACACTAAGGATCCAGTACCATCCAGAGGGAAACGGCCCACCTCATTGGGGTTAACTTGACCCAAATATTTACTAGTAAGGATTCTACTGAATAAGGAAGTTGTTTGGGAAATCCACCTCCAGTACAACTTTCCAGCCAAGGCTTGATTATTTAACTTGGATCCTCTCAGTCCCATCCCACCTTTTACCTTGGGCTGGGTGAATTTATCCCAGCCCACAAAGGCTCACTTTTCCTTCCCACAAAAACTTCCTAGCCATCCTGTCCAACTCTTTCCATATTGTAAGCGGGGCAGCCAGGATAGAAAATTTGTAGATTGGCATGGCTTGAATGACTAATTTTAAGAACGTTAATCTGCCACCATAACTTAACCACTTATGAGACCAATGATTAATTTTGTCCTTGATACACTCCAACAAATTCCTCCAAGTGTCTAATTTCAGCTTCTTGAAGTGCAAGGGGATCCCCAAGTAAACCACAGGGAGAGAAGTCCTAGTGAATCCCAAGATTTCTAAAATTCTGTTTTGAAGCCTTTGCTCCAGATTAAAAAAGACCACTTTGGATTTCTTGTCATTAATGACCTATTGAGTAGCCCTGAGATAGACATTAAGAGTATCCCTAATCGTTCTTGCTTCCCTGATGCTGGCCACTCCCATCAAACCAGTGTCATCCACAAACTGCAGGTGCAATAAAACTTCATCCCCCACCCTAATACCCAATAATCTACCTTGCTGTCTTCTTCTCAAGAAAATTCTGCCAAGACCTTCAGCCAGAATGAGAAAAAGATAAGGGGAACAGGGATACCCCTGGCACAGACCTCGAGAAGCTCCAAAAGGTTGTGAAGGAAGGCCCTTGATAAGCACAGAGTAAGTCGGGGAAGAGACACAGCTCATGATCCACTCAATCCAGCCCTGAGAGAAGTCGAAGGCTACCATCATTTTAGCTAGGAGACTCCATTCAACCCTGTCATAAGCCTTTGACATGTCCAATTTAATGAACATCCCTTTATTACCAAAAGTGTGCATTGAATGGATTGCTTCCTGGGCCACAACCACCCCATCCAGAATCTGCCATCCCTCAACAAAGCCCGCTTGCTCAGAGGATATAATGTTGTGAAGAAGAGGTTTTAGGCGCTCAGCCATTACCTTTGTGATTATTTTGTACAACACATTACATAAGGCAATAGGCCTATAATCTGAAATATGAACCCCCTCCTCCCATTTTGGAATCAAGGTAATGAACATGTGGTTTATAGCTTTAAGCATTCTCTTATTTTCTCTGGACTCTTCAACAACAACCCTTACATCTTCCTCTAAGCAGTCCCAGAAAGACTAAAAGAACTCAATTGGGAAGCCATCTGGACCAAGAGTTTTACCAGTGCTCATTCCAAAGACCACAGTTTTCAATTCATCCCTATCAATGGGTTTGAGGAGGGCCTGATTTTCATCCTCCGAAATAATAGCAGGTATGACAGAAATAACTTCATTTTGGGCCTCTACATCTTGAACCACACTTTCCTTAAAAATCTTAGAAAAATAATCCATAGCATGGGAATGTATACCGGAAGAGTATCAAAGGAATGACCGTTCTCATCTTGAAGGACCTCCATCTTATTCATCTGTCTTCGAGCACAAGCAGTTCGATGAAAGAATTTTGTATTTCTATCCCCTTCTAATAACCAAGAGGTTCTTGCTCTCTGCTTCCAATAGATCTCCTCCTGGTTGTCAATGTCCTCAACTGCTATACGCAAGGCATCATCCTCAACTTTGAGCTGGTCAGTTATTACTCCTTCTTTGAACTGTTTTTGGACCTCATCCCAATGGGCCACCAACGGAGCTCTTTGGGCTTGGAAATCAGTTTTATTAGAATGCCTCCAATATGTCAACCGAGTTTTGACATATTGAAGTTGTTTGTGGATTTTGAACATTGCTCTCCCATAAGCTGGGCGGCCTTCTTCCCACCACTGTGGGATTTTCTCCCGAAGTTCTTCTTTCTAAAGCCAAAAATTCTCAAATCTAAAAGGTTTGTGATGGTGCCCCATCCTAGTACCGCCTTCCAACAAAATAGGACAGTGATCAAAAATAGGGCTTGCTAAAATCTAAAAATTGATATTCCATTTTACAAATGCCTCCTCTGAAAGCAGAAAGCGATCTAGCTTCACCTTCCTACTATGTGGCTCCCACATTTTATTAGTCCAAGTGAAGTTATTTCTAGGACATTTAATGTCCACTAAGTGCAAAGCCTGGACTTGAGCAATCATGAAACGGTCCCCTGGATCCAAAAGAGGTGTTCCCCCTTCCTGGTCTCTAGATGATAATTTAGCATTAAAGTCCCCCGCTATAATCCAGTCTAGATCTTCCCTTGATGCTCGCATGTCATGCACAGCCTTCCACTGCCTCCTCTAACCCTCTAGGTTTTGAGATCCATAAAATTTAGTGATTAGAACAAATTTCGCAGAGACATTATTCCTAAAAAGAGAAGTGAGAACACCCCTCCAGGCAAGGTGTTCTATTGCAGACCATTCCAGAGAGTTCCACAGAGTAACAATCCCCCCTGAGGCACCTTGGGCAGCCACATCCATATGACCAGCACCCCTCCAAATTTTGTTGACTATTTTAGACATAAGATCCAAAGACATCTTAGTCTCTTGTAAAAGAAAAAAATTAGTATTGCTATTCTCTAATAATATTTGAATAGCAGATTGATGGGTTTTGTTGTTTAAACCCCTCACATTCCAAGATTGTATAATCATGGGTTACCCTGGGAGCAATAAGAGTCAATTGTCCTCATCGATCCTCCCATGATCAATTTGTCTCCCTGGGTTGCTAGCAGCTCCTTATTGGATCTTCTACCTGCTCCCTGAGAATTGCTATTTTTTGATATTTTTTCTACCTGGGTTATCCCCAAAGATGGCCTTTCCCTGTTCTTCTCTGCTATCCCCATGCGAACATCTTGAGATACTGTCTACTCCTGGTTATGGACTACTAAGGCACCAGAACACACTGGCTGTGATACCTCAGAGGGATCAACTACCTGCTGGATGACAGGAGAAGATGGGGGAGTTGCCCGAGAACAAAAGAAGTTTCATTGAAACCCTCCAAGCCCTCCATAGATTGATCCTCTTCATCAACCAATGACTTAAAAATCTCATACCTATTGGCAGGCCTGAGATGAGATTGCTCCTTTCCCTCATTTTTCTTTGTCTATATTTTTCTTCTGGGCTATTCAAAACCCTCTCTCTGAGCTTCCTGGTCCTGACCAGTGCTAATAGGATCTTTATTAGGTGCAGCCTTATCCTCTTTAGGTAGGTTTGGCATTCCTAAAGGGGCCTCCATATTGGCATTCATATTAATAGGATAGAAACAGGCCAAATGTCCATTCTTGTGGCAAACCCTACATCTAAAGGGTAGGGTCTCATAGTCCAGTTATTGAATCCAGGAAAGACTTACCAATTCAATTTCCAACTCTACTGGCAAAGGCTGGCTAAGATCCATCTCCACACATATTCGAGCATACATCGCCATGCTCCCTTCAATAGTGTCTCTGGCAACAGCCATATGTCTACCAATTGAGTTGCCAATCATTGCCAATACCTGCTGACCCCAAAACTCCATTGGAAGAGCATAGAGATGAATCCACACTGGGATAGTAGTAGGTTCAACACGAGGATCAAATCCTACCCTCCATGGTTGAACAAATAGCCCTATTGGGCCATGGTTTTTCTTATCTAACTCGAAAGCCTTATTTCTATCGGCCAGAGCCGAGAAGCTGACAATAAAATAACAATTACTAATAAACCACAATGAATACTCACTATGGGGCTCCCAGTTCTGGTGGATCCAAGAATGCAGAAAGCTCAGGGAAGGGCGAATACCCATGAACTTGCAGATTAAATCATGGTTAGCTCTATAGAGGACTGACTCTTCAACCATGCTAGGCTCAATGATGATTTTTGGCCTAGATTCAGCCTGCGGCAAACAACCATTCACATGACGTGCTGAAGACCTATTCCTAGCAGTCGTGAAGAGCTTTTTATATGCCATATTTTGGGCTTCGGCATTCTTCGGAGGAGAATCTTCTTTAAAAAAATCAGCGTAAGAATTGGTACTTCCTAGAAAATGAGTCGAAGAAATCCCCATTGGACCCTCCTGGGGCACCAATCGGACCTTCAGATCCACCATACCCCAAAGACACTTCTGCAAGCTAGCAGAAGCCAAAGATTTTTTGAAAATCTAGAAACCCTAGTTCAGAAAAAAAAATCGCCAAAGCTCATTTTCCCACCTTTTTTCTCAAAACTTTTAAGGAAATAAAAAAATCTCTTCACGGCTCATGGCTTCTCTTGTTTTGGTTGCCACATAACTACCTTTAATAGGCCAACCATTCTTCCTATATAGTTAAATCGAAGTTATGCACATAGATGGATTTGGATCCTTTAGCAATTACTGATTTAATGAGTTCAACTTATTTTATGGGAGGTTGTGCATCTACAATAAAGAGTCTAAATATTATTTGTATAATCTGATTGGCCACTATTATTACCTCTCCTAACCTATAGAGTTGCTATGTTAACTTAATTTTTCTTCATTGGACATTTCTATAGTCTGATGGAACATATGCCCTATATCTAGAAGTTTATTGTCTCTTCATATTCCATCATTCTTCAAGGAAATATGGGCCATTGATTCCTAATTGAATGGTATTTTAAACTTTTACTCATCATATTAAGTCATAATTTTTATAAAACTTCACATTTGATTGATTCTTCATCAAAAATTTTTTTAGGAATTCTCCTCCCTTTTATTCATTAGCATCTCTTGGAATACCCAAATTTCAAAAGTTTTTATCACCCTCTTCCCTTAATATTTTTGAGAAATTGCATGGGCTATTGGGATTAAATCTATCAAACAATTTTTTTTCCCAATTATTCTTTGTTGGAATAGTTACAAAATGACATAGAATGTTGATTGTAGCAATATGAAAATGCATAATATTTTTGCTTATTACCATCCATTAAAAACTTCAAAATTCTAAGAGTTGGTTTTGGTTAGACAATTCATAAGACTTTTATTTTTTCAATCTTGTTGGGACTCCTTCAAAGTATTGTAGTCCATCGATTTCTAATTCGATGACCTAAAATTTTTGTTTACCTCATTCTTTGTTAAAAAATCCTTGAAGTAGAATAACCCATTGATCATGATGATTTGATAGTTAATAGGTCTTTCAATTTGAAGTGCTCCAATATAATTTTGTGAAGAACATGTGCTTATACTGAGAGGGGGGTGAACAGTATAAGATATAAAATTTTTCTTTTCAATCCATATGATAACATCAACAATATTAAAGAAGTAAATATAACACAAAGCATCACATACATGAGAGACATGATTTAACATGGTTCACCCAATGTGGGCTACTCCACAGAGAAAATATTCCTTATAAAATTTTCTCAATAAATTCTCTTGGGAATCCTTTCCCTATTACAATGTTTATGGATCTCTATCCAAAGGAGACACCAATCCCCTAATGAAGTTTGTGGATCTCTTTTCATAGGAGAACTCCTCCCCTGCTCTATTTGGTGATCCTCTAGAAGACTACTGCCTCCACTACTCTACATTTTTTATATCTCTCCACTAAAGAACTCTGTCCTCTCTACCCTAGATATCTATCCAATGGAGACTACTATCCTCTACTCTCTCACCTCCAAAGCTCTACTCAATATCTATCTCCAATCTGCACTAAACACAATCCTTCGTTCTAGCACAAATATGCTTAATCTCTATCTCTGATTTGCACTAAACACAATCCTTCAATCTAGCACAAATATGCTCAATATCTATCTTTGATCTGCACTAAACATAGTATTTTAGATCTAGCACAAATCTACTCAATATTTGTATCTAGTCTGGAACAAACCTATCCTCAAGTCTACACCAAACTCTATCCTCAAATATATCCTCAAGCCTTAACACAAATCTTGATCCAATCACAAATCAACTCTGCTAGATCTACCCCAAACATTAATTCAAGGTTTGAACAAATCAATCAATCAATTCTACTCTCAAGTCTTCTCAAATACTTACCTCAATTCTATATTGTAAGCTTCCACAAAATATTACACTAATATGTCCATAAGTCTTCACCAAGACTTACCTCAAATCAATTTCAAAACTTGCATATAAAACACAACTCAATAGTTCACATAAAAATTCTTTCAAATCAATTTAGAATATAGAAAAAATTGTTTCATAGAACTTGAACTATCACTCCAACACTTCCAATCAACTAATCCCAATCAACTTCACTCAACCAATCACTCAATGAAATCTTAGTCAACAATGATTATCAAACAAACTTCACATAACAATGATACTAATGATATTTTAAAATAGTTCAAATGTTCACAACTTCACATAACAATGATACTCATGATCTTTCACAAACCCTAGTCAAGCATATGAAAGCTTATTCAATATTTCCAACAATGCTTATCAAACAAGGTTTCTAGTATCAAATTTCATTCTAGAAAACCAAACTCAACAATGCTTATCAAACAATCCTTTTCACTCCAACTTAGCATTCACAACATCCAACAATCACTCTCAAGGATAATGTGCCCTTACCTCTTATTTGAAGAAGATTTGACTTCAAACACCTGTCTCAATCACAATCAATTCTTTGCAAATTTCAAAGTTTAGGTAGCAATATCTTCTCAATTATTCACTCAATTTGATCCCTCAAAATATTTCACCATACATAGCAATAAATCCTTTTTACACCTTATAATCTCCACACTTCAAAATGCAAACCAACAATTTGTGTAAATAAAAATAATCACAATAATTTTTCTTTATAAACCCTTATCTCTTTAACACATCATAGCTTATCCCAATTAAAATATAATTTGTTTTTTCAACCTTATAACTCCTATTTCAATTCACCTTATCAAAATCACAATAAAACAATTGACCTTTAAAAATCCTTATAACTCCCCCTTAATAAAAATTAATCATGCCACCTTTTAAACATTTTAAAATAATTAATATTAAAAAAATTTAGTACCTTTGTCCTTGGTGGAATTCAAACTCCCATATGCACCTACCATAGTGCCCTAGCCATGGCCCATATGCCACGTGATCTAGGCACTCACCTTAGAACCAAAAAGCACCTCGTGTGCTTTGAAACTTGCCTTGGCACCAAAAACCAAACACATGCACCTCAAAAGAAACGTTGCCACCGAGGTTCGATCACGGGACCTCCCACTAGTTAGCACTCTACGCAATAGCCTCCTGCCATTGGCCCAACCACCATGGTTGGCTATGAGGCTCCAAGCCTCCTTCCCTTTATGCACTCGTTGACTACCATGTTAGCAAAGACCTTTGTCCTCTTCTCCTCTTCTTCCACATAGTTCACAAATTTTGCATGCACTTCGATTAAACACATTCGAAGGATAAATATTTTGTTCCAAAGCATATGGTATATATATTAAATTTTCTCTCCCTTTTACACGTCAGTGGGTGGAAAGGATAGTCGATGTCGATGCCTTGAATTTTATTGCTTGCCCTTTGTAACCCTAACCTTAGGGTTATTAACTTTAAATTAATTTATAACAAAAGTTATTATAATTAATTTAATTATTAGGTCTATACTTTAGACCTTTAATATTATAATATAAAATTATAATATTATTTTCTTGGGCCTTCCAATTGCTCTTTTAGACCTTATTTTACCACCTTAAATATTATAATAAGCATATTATAATATTATTTTCCCTTAGGCCTAGAAGCAATTTTTTTCTTACACTACTCATGGAAATTGATGCTTGACCTCATGCTGCTCACTAAAACTGACTCTTGACATCAATGACAACAAAAATTACTCATATTTCCAACAATCTCCCCCTTTGTCATTGATGGCAACCCAATTACATTTTACCATTTCCTTTACCCTTTTTTGTTCTACTCCCCCTGATAAATTGCTCCCCTTGACTAAATGCTCTCCCCCTAACTCAAATATCTCCCCCTTTGACATCAATGGCAAAGGGTCACCTTTGGGGCTCGGGGCTAAGAATAAGACTCTTAGCTTAGCCCCTCCCCCACCTCCTCTTGAGGTGGTTAATTCTAGGGTGGGAGTAGAACTACTCCCAACGTTTTTCGAAGGTACTCAAAAGTCTCTTTCGAAAGTGGCTTAGTAAAAATATTTGTAATCTTCTCCTTTGTAGTAACATATTCCAACCTGACCTATTTATTCGTCACCTACTCCCTTAGAAAATGATAATCAGAATGTGCTTTGTCATGGAGTGCATTACTGGATTCTTTGAGATATTTATAGCACTTGTATTATCACATAATATGGGAATAGGATGATCATGTTTTATCTTGAAATCCTCTAGAGTTCAATTCATCCATAATACATATGTACAACTGGAAAATGCTACAATATATTCTACCTCTGCTATAGATAAGGACACCGATACCTATTTCTTACTTAGCCAAGAGACCAAACAGTATTCAAGAAAAAATTCTCCTCCACTCGTAATTTTTATGTCATCAATGCAACCAACCCAATCTGTATCTGTATATGCTGTGAGAGTGAAACTACCACTTTTTGAATACCAGAGACCAAATTCCATTCTCTATTTTAGATACCTAAGAATCCTTTTTATTGCTACTACATGTGTTTCCTTGGGTGCTACCTAAAACCTTACCACTAGTCCCACTGACTGCATGATATCTGGTCTTGTAGCTATGACATACAATAAGCTGCCAATCATAGATCTATATAATTTCTGATTTTCCTCTAGAGATTCATCATCTTTACTTAAATTACATCCTATGACCATGGGAGTACTCACTGGCTTGAAATATTCTAACTTAAATTTCTTTAGCATCTCTTCTATATAATTGGTTTGTGAAAGAAATACTCCTTTTTTTTATTGTGAAATCTGGTCCAAGAAAGAAGGACAACTCACTAAGCATAGACATCTCAAATTCATTCTACATGCTCTTTGCAAATTTCTAACACATCTTATCATTTTTTCCCCCAAAAATGATGTCATCCACGTAAACAACCACAATGAGTAGATCATTCCATTTATTTTTGATGTATAATTTACTTTCCACTATCCCTTTCCTGAAACCCTGTTCCTATAGGTACTTATCCAATCTTGAATACAAATCTCTAGGAGCTTGCTTTAGTCCATAAAGTTATTTCTTTAGTCTGCATACATAGTCTGATTTATCAGTCAAGTTGAAACCTTATGGCTGCTCAATGTAAACCTCTTCTTCTAAAACACCATTTAGAAAGGTTAATTTAACATCCATTTGATATACTTTGAAGTTTTTGAAGCTTGAAAAGGCTAAGAACATTTTGATAGCTTCAAGTCATGCAATTGGAGCAAATATCTCATCAAATTCAATTCCTTCTACCTATGCATAACCTTTTCACACTAACCTTTATTTCTAACTACCTGACCATCTTCATTTAACTTGTTTTTGAATACCCATTTAGTGCTAATCACATTTTTATATTTTGGTCATGGAACAAGTTCCCAAGTTTTATTTTTCTCTATATGATCTAATTCCTCATCCATTGCCTTAATCCAAAACTTATCTTCACTTGCCTCATTGAATTCTTTTGGCTCAATTTTAGATAATAAAGAAAATTTTGCTTGTTGAGTTGATGTTATTACCCTTCTCCTTGTTTGTCTCTCATCTGGATTCCCAATGATTACCTCTCTTGGATGATGTTTTTGTACATACCTGGATGGAGTCTTAGAAAGAAGTCTTTGTGTTTCTTCCTCTTCTTCATATGATTCCTCACGAAACTCTTCTTGACAACTTCCATCTTCTTGATACACAATTTGCTAAATTGGTTCTCTTGAATCTATCTTCTCATCAACTGTTACATTTATACTTTCTAAAATAGCGTGTGTCATTTTGTTGTAGCACCTATAGTCTTTAATCTTAGTAAAATAACCAAGAAAAATACCTTCATCACATCTTGGCTCAAACTTGCCCAAGTTTTGCTCTTCCTATCTTATGTAACACTTGCTTTCAAAAACCTTGAAGTGTTTTACAATGGTCGGTATTCCTTTCCAAATCTCATATGGATTCTTGTGATGGTTTACCCTCATTTGAGCCCTAGTGATTATATACACTACTGTGTTGACTGCTTCCCTCAAAAATCCATCTAAAATCTTGGACTCATTTAACATAGCTCTAGCCATATTCTCAATAGTCATATTTTTTCTTTCAACTACTCCATTTTGTTGAGGAGTTCTTGCAATTGAGTATTATTTCTTGATTCCATGTTGTTCACATAAATATACAAATTCATTTTAGGTAAACTCTCATTCTCGGTCAGATCTCAAACACTTAATCCTTTTGCCAATTTCATTTTTGACCCATTCTTTAAATACCTTAAATTTGTCAAATGCTTCTGACTTATCTTTTAGGAAAGCTACCCAAGTCATTCTAGAGTAATCATCTATGAATAATATGAAGTAAATTTCACCTTGAATACTCTATGTTTTGGTAGGACCACATAGATCAGTATGTATTAGTTTTAATGGCTCAAATGACATATATCCCTTTGATTTGAAACTTGTTCTAGTTTGCTTTCCATGTTGACAAGGTGCACAAATTGTGTTTTGTGGCCTTTTTAGATTGGGTAAATCTCTGATAGTATGTTTATTTCTTAAGATGACTATGTTTTCAAAATTTAAATAACCCATTCTTCTATGCCATAACCAAATCTTATATTCTTGTGATAGAAAATATTTTTCTCCTTTAATATCACTAAGAATATAATGGTTGTTTGGAGTTCTAATTGCATTTGCAATGACTTTTCCAATTTTAGACTTTCTTATCTCGCATCTATCTGGATGAAATGTAACCATATGATCTTGATCACAAAGTTGGCTTACACTTAGCAAATTGTGTCTTAATACTTTGACATATAGTACATTTTCTATTCTTGTCTTTTTGTTATCTAAACTCAAAGTTCATTTTCCATAAATTTTTGCTGAACCATTAGCACCAAAACTTACTAATACTCTATTAGTTTCTTTGAGTACAAGAAATTTATCTGTCTCTTATAATGTGTCTAGATCAACCACTATAAAGAAACCATTGTTCTTATTTATCCTAAGCATGAAGAGTTGTTTGAAATAACATTGATCTAGCTTTTTCATCCCCTTTTATTTCTTTCCTAATTGTTGAAGTTTTATTCTTTTTACTTGACTTAGGTAATACCATTTTGCACCATCTAGCCTTGTGCTCAAGACTATTGCACTTATAACATATAACATCACTATCCATAAGAGGTGCAAAAGAATTGAAATTACTATTTACATCATTTTTAACATAACCAGTGCAATGTATAGCTCTATGACCATATTTGTTACATGAAAAGCAATAGCCATGGAAGAGAGTATGTAGCCTATTTGAATTCCTTGGAAAATATAGTTGAGTGCTCCTTATTTTGTTGTAATCAACATTTGTCCATGGTTCTTCTTTGCTTTCTTCTTTCTTGATCTCTTTTCCTTTTGGAGTATAAGTCACTTGCTTATCTTTGTTTGAAGTCTCTTAATTTTGAAGGCTTGACTCCTCTTTCTGTTTCTTGGCCTTTATATCTTGTAGTACCTTGGTCTTTTCAACTTCATTTCTTAGATAAATAATTTCTTCTTCCAATATTTCACATTATGTTTCTCTTGCTCTTAATAGATCTGTCATATCCTATTCAATTTTCTTTCCCTCTTCTACCTTGATCTTGAGTTCTGTGAGACTCTGTAGAAGTTCTATCCTTGCTTCTTCATCCTCTTGAATTTGATCCTTCAAAATTGAGTTCTCATTTCTAACCTTTTCAATATTCTTGAGAGCAACAAAGAATTCCTCCTTTATGTCCAACATGGTCTCTTCTTCACTCTCTAAAGTCATGTGTGTTTCTGATAGATCTTCCTCCAATCTATTGGTCTTTTCATGAAGAAAACTACTCTGATACCAATTGAAGCACATGTGCTTATACTGAAAGGTGGGGGTGAACACTATAATATAAATTTTTTTGCTTTGCAATCCATATGATAACATCAATAATATTAAAGTAGTAAACATAACACAAAGCATCACACACATGAGAGCCATGATTTAACGTGGTTCACCCAATGTGGGCTACTCCATGGAGAAAATATTCCTTATAAAATTTTCTCAATAAATTATCTTGGGAATCCTTTCCCTATTACAATGTTTATGGACCTATGTCCAAAGGAGACACCAATACCCTAATCAAGTTTATGGATATCTATCCACAAGAGAACTCCTTCTCCTCTACTATGGTTGGTGATCCTCTAGAAGACTATTGCCTCCACTACTCTGGGTTATGGATCTATCTCCACTGATGATCTTTATCCTCTATGCCCTAGCTAATGGATCTTTATCCACTCAAGACTACTGTACTTTGCTCTATCACCTCCAAATATCTACTCAATATCTATCTCAAATTTGCACTAAACACAATCCTTTGGTCTAGCACAAATTTGCTCAATCTCTATCTCTGATCTACACTAAACACAATCCTTCGGTCTAGCACAAATTTTCTCAATATCTGTATCTGATCTACATTAAACATAGTCCTTCGGTATAGCACAAATATGCTCAATATTTGTCTCTGATCTACACTAAACACAATACTTTGATCTAGCACAAATTTTCTCAATATCTATATCTGATCTGCACTAAACATAGTCCTTCAGTATAGCATAAATATGATCAATATTTGTCTCTGGTCTAGCACAAACCTATCCTCAAATATGCACCAAACTCTGTCCTCAAATATATCCTCAAACTTTAACACAAAGCTTGATCTAATCACAAATCAACTCTGCTAGATCTGCCCCAAACCTTAACTCAAGGTTTGAACAAATCAATCAATAAATTATGCTCTCAAGTCTTCTCAAAGACTTACCTCAATTTTGTATTGTAAGCTTCCACAAAATCTTACACTAATCTATCCATAAGTCTTCACCAAGACTTACCTCAAATCAATTTCAAAACTTGCATATAAAACACAACTCAATCTTTCATAGAAAACCTCTTTCAAATAAATTTAGAATATAGAACAATTTGTTTCATAGAACTTGAACTATCATTCCAACACTTCCAATAAACTAAGCCCAATCAACTCCACTCAACCAATCACTCAATGAAAGCTTAGTCAAAAATGCTTGTCAAACAAACCTCACATAACAATGATACTCATGATCTTTCACAAACCCTAGTCAAGTTTTTTACACTCACAAAAAAAATAATCTCTGTTCTTTCACAAACCCTAGTCAAGCATATGAAAGCTTACTCAATATTTCCAAAAATACTTATCAAACAAGGTTTCTAGTATCAACTTTTATTCCAGAAAACAAAACTTAACAATGCCTATCAAACAATCCTTTTCACTCCAATTTAGCATTCACAACATCCAACAATCACTCTCAAGGATAATGTGCCCTTACCTCTTATTTGAAGAAGATTTGACTTCAAACACCTATCTCAATCACAATCAATTCTTTGCCAATTTCAAAGGTTAGGTAGCAATATCTTCTCAATCATTCACTCAATTTTATCCCTCAAAATATTTCACCATACATAGCAATAAATCCTTTTTACACCTTATAATATCCATACTTCAAAATGCAAACCAACAATTTGTGTAAAGAAAAATAATCACAATAATTTTTCTTTATAAACCCTTATCTCTTTAACACATCATAGCTTATCCCAATTAAAATATAATTCCCTTTTTCAACCTTATAACTCCTATTTCAATTCACCTTATAAAAATCACAATAAAACAATTGACCTTTAAAAATCCTTATAACTCCCCCTTAATAAAAATTAATCATGCCACCTTTTAAACATTTTAAAAAATTAATATTAAAAAATTTAAGTACCTTTGTCCTCAATGGGATTCAAACTCCCACATGCACCTTCCACAGTGCCCTAGCCATGGCCCACATGCCACGTGAGCTAGGTGCTCACCTTAGAACCAAAAAACACCTTGTGCGCTTTGAAACTTGCCTTGGCACCAAAAACCAAACACATGCACCTCAAAAGAAACATTGCCATTGGGGTTCGATTGTGGGACCTCCCACTAGTTAGCACTCTATGCAATAGTCGCCTACCATTGGCCCAACCACCACGGTTGGCTATGAGGCTCCAAGCCTCCTTCCCTTTATGCGCTCGTTAACTACCATGTTAGCAAAGACCTTTGTCCTCTTCTCCTCTTCTTCCACATAGTTCGCAAATTTCACATGCACTTTGATTAAACACATTTGAAGGATAAATATTTTGTTCCAAAGCATATGGTATATATATTAAATTTGCTCTCCCTTTGACATGTCGACGGGTGGAAAGGATAGTCGACGTCGGTACCTTGAATTTGATTGCTTACCCTTTGTAACCCTAACCTTAGGGTTATTAACTTTAAATTAATTTATAACAAAAGTTATTATAATTAATTTATAATTAATTTAATTATTAGGTCTATACTTTAGACCTTTAATATTATAATATAAAATTATAATATTATTTTCTTGGGCCTTCCAATTCCTCTATTAGACCTTATTTGACCACCTTAAATATTATAATAAGCTATTATAATATTATTTTCCCTTAGGCCTAGAAGCAACCTTTTTATTTCACTGCTCACAAAAACTGATGCCTGACCTCATGTTGCTCACTGAAACTGATTCTTGACATCAATGACAATAAAACTTGCTCATATGTCCAATGATTTGTGCCTCCACCAACCATTAAGTGATGATATCATCTTAGTGGGAATTTTTATGTAGATGAGGTTGTATTTCTATATTTTTGACCAAATAATAAAGAAATATTTGTGGTAGGGATCACTAAGATCACTAAATTCCATGATTGAACGGTTCATAGAACTTCTATGCAATGAGCACTTTTGAGTCTTTCTTTATCTTCTATAGTGGTTAGATTATTTCCACCCAAATATCCCATTGATTGTGTCTTGTGAGTGTAGTGGAGATATGATGGATGCATGATAAGACATTGTGAATCCAAAAAAATATAGATGATAATTAGGTCTATAGGATTATTCGTATACGAGTAGACCAAAACTGTAGCTATTTTCTAGGTAAAACTCTATCAATGGTAGAATAATTTTAGTTATCATTGAAATGGCTCTTGAAATTTTACCAATGGTAGGGCTTGATTTATTTATCACCAAAAATGCTATAAAGGATTAGTACACACTGCTAATTATTAAAATTCAATGGTTAGCATGGCCTTGTAGCCCCTTGGGCTTCTCATCCATTTTTATGCTTTGGTGATTTACTAGCGTAAGCTATTTGACAAGTCATAAAGTTTTAAGAGCTTTTTATTTTATCCTCTTCTATAATAAACATTATTCAAAGTTACCCTCCTTGGCCATATTATCATATGTAGAGAATGTTTACTTTAGCTTTGAATGTTCATAGGGATTTTTGATATGAATAGATAGGTGCAAGGGTTAAAAAACACCAAGATGATTTATTTCATCCCAAAAGTGGCTATAAATATGTATCCTTCTAGAAAATAACAAATAGAATTGAATTAACTCCTCTATCATATAGGACCATCTACTTTATCAAAAATTACATTTGACTACTTAAATTTTAATTAAACCTTTTGATAGAAAATAAAAAATATTGGCCATATGAAAAATTATATATTCAATCCCTCATGACCATATAATAAAATATATTATATTTAATCCCTATCATTCCTCCTAACTATAGAAGCACTAGACCCTAATGCATACAGGCACGGAAGGAAAATCACAATCCATCTAGTGGTGAGAATAGACTGAAAGCAAAATCTAGAATAAAATATGGAACAATAATTAGAATAACTGAATAGTAGTAGGAACTAGAACAACTAGATAGGAGTAAGAGCAAATATAACTAATAATCTAGTGAGCTAAATGCAAAATCTGATGTAGAAAAACCAGATGTAATGTTATCCTGTGAAATCTGATGAGTCTTATTGGTGAATACATAAACCAAGCTAAATAATAAATATCCACTATGCCACTAGAGGGTTAAACAAAATCTGATGGGAGTCAAATATGCTACCTATTGATCACATATAGACAAGAAATAAAACCATAATATAATTTTATAGACAAGAGAGGACAAATCTATCATAAAAATTGCCTTAGAATATGACACAAAACAAGATTGTCATAGTACTTGTTTTAATATCAAAAGTTAAAAGTGGATTGTTTTAATAGAATACAATTGCTCAAAAAAAGAAGTGTCGAGTACAACCAAAGATGTACTCCAAGATACAACAAGTTACTGAATGTAAGTTTTACATAACTTAGAGCATCAAAGGTCAAAGCAGACCTTTAAAAAACATAAAATCATTGATTCTACTATGAATGGAGCCTCTATTTGAGTGAAAAAACAAAATGCTATATTGAAAACAAAAGGAATTAAAGATATTTTACAATTTAAACCTTCAAGGAATATTATAATAGAATATTCTCCATATATTTGTGTTAAAAAACTTATATTAGCCTCCATAGATTTATGTTTATTTGAAAACAAAGAGAAAATTATTTTAAAGGTTAATATAACTGCCCCATATACACCAACCACTAGTCATATCAAAGGTGGTCAAGTGAGGACATAGGCAATAAGTAGTTTTAAAGTTGGGTGGGTGCACCCTAAAAGTATCGACTACTTAAACACATTAAATATATTTCCAAGCAAAGGTATTTAAAATAATAATTAACCTCCATGAATAAAATATGGGATAATACCATCATGCTACCATCATACATGTGTCCAACAAGAGATTGAAGCAAAAAGCTATCACATGGTTAGGGTATACTAAATAATCATCTAGGCAAGAAAATTATAGCGAGATGTGGTAAGCTATGGATACAATGCAACCTATGTTGTACCATTTGGATAACATACTTGAGGTGCATTGTGAAAGTATATAGTGCACAACATTGGTTGCATATGTATCATAACTATTTGGCCTTCACTTCATTTATGCTTGGAAACAATGAAAAAATAGAAAAGCACACCTAGAATGAATCAATGGGATCTAAAAGAAAAGAATGGAAAATCGACTGATAAAACATCCTCATCTAGGATTCCCATGACTACCTTTATAGAAGACAAATCTGTATAGTAATTGAATTTTTTTTGTTCCCTAATTGATTCATTGAGCACCATGATGAAGTCGAGGAAAATATTCTTGGTGTTGAAGTTGTGGAAGCACTCAACATAGGGTAGGGAGAGGAGCGACACTTTCATGACCCATGGGGCTATAGATTTCTTGGTCACATGGGGGTACAATACACTATTAGAGAAGTAGTAGAGCTATGCATGTTTATAGGAAGAATTACCATTGACATCATAGTCTAAAGTTTCACAGGGCTAGTAGATAATAGTCGATGGGGGAGGAACATTATATAGAACATTTTTACGATGCACAGGTGGTTGAAGGAAGAAGAAATTTAGAACTATTAAAATGGAAATTGAGCAGATGAGGCATCTATGAAGTAAACTAAAAGACATTCAAAAATTCCCAAAGTATGGTCTAAAGAAATAATTCAAGGTGATTCTGGTAGTCTTATATGACAAAGGGTTGACTACATGCTCAAGACTAACATCAAGAAAAATTTAGGTGTCGAAAGAGATACTTAACATCCACTTTGAATTCTTACAAGAAATAGACAATTAATACAATCATAGGAATGACATAATAGATGTTAGTTAATGCCCACCATTATAGGATATTTACATCAATGCATACATATAAGATAGACAAATAGACATATGGATATAAAAAATATATTACAAAGAGGTAATCATAAAAAATTGGATGCTATAGCTATAAAATTTTTGAGAGGAGAGGAGAATATCTAAAAGGAAAATTCTTTCCTCAAGGATTTCATCGAGGTGTGAATTGCTTTGATATAATATAAGACAAACAAGTAGAGGCAAGGGTTAAACAAAACCAAGATGATTAATTTCATTCTAAAAGTGGCTACAAATATCCATATTACATCATGTTAGAAGGATCCTTCCAAATTATATCAAATAGGATCATATTAACTCCTTATTTAGATAGGCTTATATGCTCTATCAAAAATAACATTTGGCTACCTAACATTTAATTAAATAGTTGGCTTATATGCTCTATCATCCTAAAATTTGTTGGCACTTACTTGCATTTAATTCATATTATGTGAATTTATCCCTTCTTTGCTCATCATCCTTTTGCTTGAATTGGATCTACCTTGTTTTTTAAAGGGTGATGCAAAATATATTTATCCTTATCCTAAGTACTAGATTTTTGTGACACAAAATTATTCCTATTATGTACTTAGGTAGAAATGGGGAGATGTTTCCACCTTTTGCATTAAATCCACATTATGTGAACTAAGACTACCATCCTATGATTGATTAGATTATCTCTAGTTGGTTGGTGATAATATCAAGGAGTTGTATTTTCTAATCCATGATTTTAATTTTATATTCTTAATTAGGTAATTTTTGTTCTCCTTTAAAAGGATTTCTACTAGTCTGATTGTAGGTATCCATTCCACATAATTGGATGGTCTACATTATCTCATATTTTTATATCTAACGACTATATTTGTTCTTGGAAATACTACTTCCTTTTGATACAATGTGACTTATAAATTCTAACTACTCATGACCTTTGTCTTCATGTAATTTCAAAATCCAAGAACTCCTACAAAAAAAATAAGTTATTTTTAAAACTTTTATGTACATGACCTAGGTAGGGTTGGAAATTTGCTTATGCATATGATTCAACCCATGCCAATTGCTTCAAATGTTTTAGAAAGATCCAAATTCTATTTTTGATTATTATTGGTACATTTATCCATTGGAAATGAAGGAATTAATTTTATCAACTAATGCTTCTAAGATGGGATGTTCTTCCTCTACCATAAGAATATAGTCAATGCTCAGCTCAAATGTATGCAAGTTTCCAACATGGTACAGGTAGAGTGGTTTTAATGGAATCTTTATTCTGGTCTTGTATCAAGTTCTTAGGACCATGAGAGACCAATCCAAATACAAATAAACTCATAATTTAGAAAAGAAATCCCTTGATAAGCAAATTTTAAATTATATAGGGAGACAAATTACTACTACATACTATAACACTATGAGGATTGGATAGACATATAATGTGAGGAGAAGGCCTTCAACCACCCCTAAATTTTGAATTATACCTCCATATAATTACACCACTCTTTTATTTAAAGTATGATAATTTAATCCTAATGGATTAGCCACCCCATTTGGCATGATTGAAGTACTTGACCCAGATCCTATTAAGCAATTGTGGATCAACTTATTACCATAGATCAGGGTCATGTAGAAAGCCATGGGTTTGATCAGGATTACTTTTAGACCAGATATTTGTAATACCATGGGTGAATTCTATTGTCTTAGTTACTTTTTTGTTCCTCTAGAGATTTTCTTAGTTCATTTTGTTTGAAAATGAATAAAATATCCAATATAGGCACAACCACCATGGATCTATTCAAATTATCAACCATGCTGAATGATCCAAAGGAATTGGTATTATGAGGGGTACTTAATGGATGCTAATATTTAGTCTTGTCTATAGATAATTGAGAAATTTTTGTAGGCTTTGACTGGAGCACATGCTAATTTAGGTCTTCCAGTATGTTCTTCTTAGTAACAATAGAAGTTTTAGTGCATTCTAGTTTTGTGATATTTATGTGGGAGCATCCTTTATAGAATCAGTTAGACTTCTTTATACATAATATGCCATTTTATTGCCATTCTATTTCTCATCTATTGATATATTTTTAGCCCTTGTTACATAGTATGATTAGACTTATGGCTTGTTGGCTATTGAAATACTCATCCTATTAGACACAAAATATACCTCCTCTTTATACCATGTAACTAAGATTTAATCAGAAGGGGCACAAATTAACTCAGGGAGAGATAGGGTAAGGAAAATTTGGTTTATTACTTGTGCTTAAACCCATGAATGAGATATATATTCCTAAGTGGGAACCATTTTTCTCAGCATTTCCATGGGCTACTAAAATCATTCTTTAGAATTGGGAGAGTAAGCATTCGAGTATTTCTAGTACCATGTGGTAGAATTATCCACAAATTTATTTTACATAGGAGTTTTTGTTCAATAAATTAAAATTCTACCTCACACTTATCCATCCATTTTAAATTTCTTTCCTTTCCTTTGAATATTGGTTATTGGGTAGGAAATATTAGAGTAGTCTTTCTCAAATTATTTATAATAGCCTATGATGCCCATAAAACTTTGTATTTAAGAAACATTTGTGGGTGGCGACCAACTCAAAATGGCCTCAATATTCCTAGGGTATACTACAATTACCTCTATAGATATGATGTGTCTAAGATATTGTACCTCAATGACATAAAAGTCACATTTTGACAAGTTACCATAGATTTAATTTTCCCTTAACAACTTAAGCACTATCCTCAAGTGCTTGTCATTCTCTTCATTATTCTTGGAAAATATATAAATATCATCTAGAAATATTAATATGAATCAATCTAACTACTTCTTGAATACACTATTCATCAAGTTCATGAATGCCAACATCACATTAGTTAGCCCAAACTATAGCACTATGAACTCATAGTGCCCATACTGAGTGAGTATCTTCCTCACATATCCTTAATTGGTGATATCCTGACTTCAATTCAATTTTATAGAATATGGTTACCCCTTTCAATTGATTGAAAAAATTCCTAATTCTAGGTAAGGTATATCTAATCTTAATGGTCACTTTATTCAACATTCTGTAGTCAATGCACAATCTAAGTGATCCATATTTATTTTTAATAAAGAGGATAGGAGCACCCCATGGAGACACACTGGGTTTTATCAACCTCTTCTATAGAAATATTTGAAGTTGTACTTTCAACTCTTGTATTTCTATAGGATTCATCCTATAGGGATTTATATGTATAGGTTCAATTCCTAGCATTAGTTTTATGTTAAAATTAAATTTATTTTGGAGGAAGACCAAGAAGATCTTCAAGGAACACCACTAAATTTTTGTAAGATTGGGTTTTTTCCATACAAATCTTCCTTCTCAATCAAAATTTGGTTGATTCACCTTCATATTTTTTCATTAAGCTTGGATATCTTGACGTCTTTCATATCCTTGGCCAACTCTATTTCTATAAGATATCTGGTCACATATTCTACTTTTGTAAGATTTCTTCCTTGTCTATCCTCAAAATTTCTATGTTGTGTATTTAGATTCACTATTGTTTCCAAAAACTACCTTTATTGGTTCATTTTTCATTTTTTTGATCTATTTTCTTCTAAAATAACGATTCAACAATAATGTTATTTTTCATCTCTTTTTGGATTCTCAAAATTTATCTTCTAGTTCTATCTTGCCTATTCGACCTTGGATTCTAAGAAGATTCTATTCTAGGCCTCATTAACATGGGTTCCTTTCTTCCTAGCCATACAAGGAGGTAACTAAGTTATAATTTCTCCCAATTTTACTTCCAATGGTTAGTTACATATTTCTATAAACTTAGACCATTAACATCCTTCTAGTAATGGTTATGGTTGTACTGAAGAACACAAGCTTATACTGAGAAGGGGGAAGAACAGTATAACACCCACTTTTTAATTTATTTCCAAACCAATATCAATTAGTGTCCTTAATTGCAATAACCAAATATAGCAGTGTGCATTAATGACATAGATAGCAATAGTAAACAAGTGCACAAATCACCACACACAATTGAGACACAAGATATAACATGGTTCCCCTAATGTGGGGTACTACTCAATATAATATCCTTATAATATTTCACATAGAAATAAGGATCCTTATCCCAATATAAATGATTACTTTGATCTGCTCAAAGCTAGGCAATACACTGATCTTCTCAGGTAGGCAATCCATTGATCTGCTTCAGCAAGCTCACCAAGAACTTGCCCAAAACTGCTCTAGAAAGGTCACTGAGAACTTTCCCAAAATTTTCTCTAGCAAGCTCACTAAGAACTTGCCCAAAACTGCTTTAAAAATCTCACCAAGAACTTTCCCAAAATCTGCTCTAGCAAGCTCACTAAGAACTTGCCCAAAACTACTTCAAAAAGCTCACCAAGAACTTTCCCAAAAATTCTCTAGCAAGATCACTAAGAACTTGCCCAAAATATTCTCAACAAGCTCACCAAGAACTTTCTCAAAATCTGCTCAACAAGCTCATCAAGAACTTGCTCAAAATCTGCTCAACAAGCTCACCAAGAACTTGCTCAAAATATGCTCAACAAGCTCACCAAGAACTTGCTCAAAATCTGCTCAACAAGCTCACTAAGAACTTGCTCAAAATATGCTCAACAAGATCACCAAGAAATTGCTCAAATTTTGTTCCAAATATGTCCACAAATTTATCCCAAAAGTCTTCCCAAAGGCTCAATAAATCATCCGCAAAAATTGCCACAAATCTGTCCCAAAAGCCTTCTCAAAGGCTCAACCAATCATGCTCAAGTAGCACTCAAATCTCATCCACAAATCTATGAAGGCAAGGCTCAATGATGAATTCAACAATGAATTCAACAATGAATGGCAATGCACTCTACAATGGATGGTAACAATGATCCACAATGATCTCAACTCAAATCAATCTCAACTCAACTCAAGTCAATCTTAACTCAACTCAAATATTATAAAAGCATAAAGAGAATTGTTAGAGACTCAATATGTTCTAATCTCAAAGCTCAATATCAACTCAAATCAGAATTATAGAATTGTTTGTTTCATGGGACTTGAACACTCACCTCACACAATAACTTGACTAGGCTCAATCAACTCAACTCAACGAATCACCACAAGGGATAAATATTTCTCACAAAACCCTAGTCCAAGCATGAATCAACCAACTCAAATATTTCCAACAATGCTCAACCACAAATCTCACCTAACAATGATACTCATGTTATTTTCTAACTCAAGTTCTTTGCATAACTAATGGGCTTCAACAACTATGATTATAAAACAAGGTTTAAACACAACTCTCAAACCAGAAAACCTTGAAGCATTCAACCAACCACTTTTGAAAAGGAAACCACAATCAATCCTTTTCTCTCCAATGATATTTCAAAAATCAACCACCATAAACAAAGTCAATGGAGAATATTGCTCATACCTTTTGATGCTTTATTGGATGACAACTAAATCTGCCACACTCAAAAAACTTCTTTTTCAACTTTCAACAAGGGTTGGAGATCATGATTAATATCACAACAATAATATCCAAATGATACCTTATCACTCCTACTCAATACGATACAACATGTCCCCTCATGAAATAATTAATCACATTTGAAAAAGAACAAAACAACCTTCACTTTTGAAACCCTTTACAAAAATAAAAATATCTCTTTACATACACCTTATTTCTCTCTCTAAGCAAGTTAATCAAATAGCCCTCGAAATAATCTTTCCAATGATATATATATGATATGCTTTCAAAAGGAGAAACACCAGAAATCTCTCTTTTTCTAAACATGCATCACAACCCTTATTCCTCCTAGGGCAACTTTAGAAAAATAAAATATATTAAAAAAATTATTAACTTACCTCTGTATCTGACGGGATTCGATCTCGTGATGTCTCCTTGCTTATCACTTTAACCACAACCAGCCTACCGTTGGGCCACACGCCCTCACATGTCTAAAGGGACACGAACAAAAACTTATATCATAAAATTTTGCACCCTTCGAAAAACTTAACAGTGCTTCGAGTGCTTCAACAAATAAAATAACCACGACAAGAATCGATCGCAGGACCTCCTGCGTAACACACAACACACGAACCGCTAGGCCAAAGATGCCTATGCATCTTATTAAACTCCGTAAATGATTTTTCAATAGACCAAAGTCACACTTCTCTCTCTTTTTGCAATTCGTTCCCCAATCAAAGGCATTCAAAAAATAAGTGCTAGAATCATGAAGTCTAAGCTTTTGTTGGCATATATATATGCCTTTCCTATTTATTTAGACGTCGGTGCTATAAATTAATATAGCCTTTCCTCCTTTCTTTAGTTGGTGCTATAATTAATATATTTAATTTTAAAATTTAAATTTAAATTTTAAATAATTTAAAACTTAAAATAAATATTTAAAATTAAATATCTCCATCATCGGGGCACATTTTTTGACGAAACAAAAAGCCAAATTGGGTTTTAAGAAAAATCCATTTCAAATATGCTATCAATAGTTTTAAATAAAACCTTTTATTTTTCCTATCTTGGTTTTCATAAAAACCCTGTATATATCCATGCTCTCCAAAATATCATAAATGCTTATTTATGAAATGCTTTGGCCACTAAAACTCAATGTGATCCATGTGACATCAATGATCCATGTGACATCAATGAAAACATAAAATAACTCAAATTGCCAACACATACTTGTATTGCTACAAAGTGTCATTAGATTATTGGTCATTTATCACTTTCTCAGTAATGATTAGGGTCACACTTACCTCATTATAAGGTGCCATATAAATTATATCCATTATCACTCCAATGACAATAAATCTATTCATGTATGCCCAACTGCAAGGTGTCTTATCCCTTATCCTCAAAATAAGTTGAGTTAGATTAAAATTTTCTCCAATTTGTACTCTTAAATTCTAGTTAGTTACATCTTTTAAGTGAACTAACAATTAGTGTCATTAGTTATTAAAGAGTATCACCAATCACACTTACTTCACATAAGGTGCCCTACTAAGAATTTTTTCAGTATGTCAATTGATGTTAGGTTTAATCCATGTAAACCCCCATATCCATTTAAATATTCTATTCTTCTTAAGACACACATCAAATCTAGTCATAGTTAGGTTCTCTCCACAAATATTCTAATCCCACAACCTAGAGTTATTTTTTAGGTAAGCTTAAAGATCTGTGACCATGCTATGATGCTAACTGTAACAACCCAAATCTAACCATCCTGGTAGAGGAATTTTTTTTCTTTTCACAAATAAGGTTCACCAAAGATATTCCATATAGATTTAACATATGCTTTCAACCACATGTGGAGTTCCAGATGTTGTAGCATCCCTCTGGTGGATAAGAGAGGCTAATATCCTACATCACCTTTGGGGATTTACCTTGTACACTACACAATAACTTAAAGGATACCTTTACATGGTCTCCCATTTCCCTTACCTTCCTTTGAAGGACATTTTGAAAATGGCATAGGATTAACCCTATCTCGTTCAGTTGAAAAGGGATGCCAATTCCACTACTAGTCTTATTTAAATTATGCTAGTATCTAGGAATAAATCTTATATAGTTTTACCCACTACACAATGTGTAAAACTATTATGCTCAATTAATACATCCCCTGATAATTTAATTAAGGTGATTATCACTCGTGTAACATCTCTCACCCAACAGTAAATTAAGGTTTCTAGTGACTATCACACCAAATGACATCCCTTATAGGTCTCCCATAGTCTATCAGGTTCATATGATTATCATTTGCATGACATATCTCACAAGGATACCTCACCATCTATCGAGGTTCCATCACACAAATATAGTTACAATGGGATATAGGATTATCCCGCATTTAGGTATCACTTCAATGGTCCATTATTGAAGTACCCATTGCAACCCTAAGGGATTGCTACACCATAATTCCCTTAGTCCTGGTGTTATCCATTAGGGTCTAACTAGGCTGGTTTCCTATGGATAATTCCTTCTAAAGAAATTCCCTAACCCTAAACTAACTAAGTTCAAGTTCCTCTCTTTTGTATATCACATTTACATAAACCTTATTCTATTGCAAGTGTAAAAGAAATACTTAACATTCATCTTACTCTACCAAAGCACAAGTACTTTGACTATAAGCATAACATGATTAAGTATACAATTCTATTTTCTCTTCATATACATTTTATAGCAACTCAAATACTTAGCTAGATACTTACAAGCATATAATAATTCGAAAGAAAGATCCTTAAATGATACATATATAATACATCATATATCCTGGGAAACCCTTACAGGAAAAACCCAACCTTGAAACATCTATTTTTATTACATTGGTCTAACAGTCATCAATACATCTATGTAAAGGAATCCCATAATTCTTTTTTCCCACACTTCAATGCCAATATAATTACATAAGAACCCCATAATTCCTATGTTCCAACAACATGGATATTTATAATTTAATTCTACAAAAGTAGTGAGGGAACCCCATAATTTCCTTGAATGAATCCCATATTCTTCTAGTTTTGGATGCTTAAGAACCCCCTTAAGTATTTATCATGTACAATAAAAATGGAACCCCCATAAGTTCCTATGTATTTAATGGGCTTCATGTCCAATTATCAAGACATATCTTTCAACTTTCAAAGGTATTTTCATTAACTCATAAAAGAAACAATAAACCACCAATTAACTTGGAAAAATAAATCGACAACCATGAAATCATTTTTTCAAAGATTTAGCCTAACACTAAATTTATGAAATGGTAATACAAAACAACTTTATTAATATTTCTAAGGATTAATAAGAATATATATAAACATATAACTTATTTTCTCTTTTGATTCCAAAATCTAAAATCATAAATAAAATGAATTATTTCTAATCCAAATAAAATAGATTATATTTCCATAGCGATAATATAATGCATCATGTATATCTCTAATTTTCAATCAAGAACTTTCATAATCCATACAAAAAGAACATAACCCCTTTAATCATTATAAATTTTTCAATACTGAAAAGAAGAACATAATTAAAATAACAATAACCATATCCTCTTTTAAAACAATGATACATTAAAGTCTTCCTTGAATTCTCAATATAGACCAATAATTATTATTTCATAAAGGATCTTTCATATTTCACTAAAAATGACTTAATTATTAATTTAATCTAATGTTACCAAAAATAACTATGGATTGATCCAAATTATCTTTTAAACAATAAATTAATATCCAACATAATTTTTCCTCTATTTATAAGTAAGTTTAAACAAATCACATTACAAAATAAACCTATATTTCTACTTATCATTATAACTTCCATTTGAAAACTTACTATTAAAATAATTCAAGAGAAGATTCACATTATAAACAAAATGATAATACCCCCCATGTTAATAAATTACACATCCCTTTTCACTTAAATCAATAATTAATTATCAAACATGAGTAATAATTAAAATAGCATGCTTTTATTACAACGTTCGTCAAGTTGAACATGGAGTGTTTTGAGTCAAATTAATCGACCTTGAACGATCTATTCAACTACCCATTAAAAGCAAGGATAAGTTTGTAAGACATTAAAAACTTATAAACATTATGGTTTTAGATTTAATATTTACTAAACCCTAATATTTCACTTGTAAAGCTATGCATGATGATGTTAATGCAACGCGCGAAGGTGATATATGCTAATGCCCCTTTTACTACGGTCTTGATGCAACCCAAACCAGGGCATCTAGAACTCTCTAAAAACTATTGTTATGAGGCTTAATCACAGTTTTGGGAAGATCTAAATTTGATGGAGGTAAATACAAGGTTTTTTATAGAGGTTAACAACTATTGGTTTTCTATGCAAATTTTCATACCCTCCACAAACCTTATTAGGTGTAATCAAGGTAGCACTAAAAAGTACATGTAAAATAAACAAAGGATGTTATTTTACAAGAAGATGTACTTATAGGCTCATGGCTAGACATATCCCAAATGGGACCATTGTTATATTTTGATGCCATATACATTGGAAGATACCATTCACAATATGCAAAAATAAATAAAATATATTTGTGAGATGATTGAAATATGCTATAAATAGAAATGGAAAAAGTATTACAATAGTAGCAATGGAGGAAATGAGCACTCCATAAGATATGCTACTACTCCATAAAGGAGCTCTGAGATTATAGCTCACACACAATACCCTACTACCTATCTACCACACACTCACTATGATGCTACTCTACCTTGCTATGTTCTATGATCTATCTATGACCATTATATAGGAAGATAAGTTCCTTGGTCGACACTCTATCTAGTTGTACAAGTGGATACCTTGCACATTATAGCTTACGCATTGACACTTGTGCATTTATTACATTACATGAAGTAATTAGATAACTTACCTCTAAAGTAACCTAATGTCCTAATTATGTACCAAGGAAGGTACATTTACATGACCCAAATAATGTAATATGCTCTATTTTCTAACACCACATTGTATTACAATATTTGGGTATTGAAGACTTTAGTCTTCAATGTGGATATTCTTCCATATGATGGCTTTGAATTAGATCTTCTTCTTTGGTTGCTTCATGGCTTCTGATATTTTCCAATTCTTGGTTCCTTGATGTCAGGTGTTTTTGATGAACTATTATTCTCATGATTTTGCAAGTCATGAGTGGATCTGAATATGGTCTTCCTCTTCCTTTTGTACCTGTGTAACACCTATGTCTCTATTCTTTATAAGCATTAGCCTTGAGCTCATTTGAAATAAGTTCTTGAAGATAATAATTTATTTTTTATAGTAGTCTTATTTAATGACCCTTATAGTACCTATGTTTGAAATAACAAGAAAAATACGAGTGATTTATCCCATTATAATATTTTCAAGGATGAAAAATCCAACAATTAGTTTTTCATGACCATATTGATTGCAATGGGTGCATAGTAGAGGTGATTTGGTGGCTTTGAAGTCTAATTTAGGGATATCATATTTGTCTATCTCTTTAATAATATCTTCTAACCAAATGTGCACAATTGAAGCTATTCCATATTTTCCTTTTTGTATGAAGACTTGTTGGTCCCATTTTTCCTATTTTGGGTCTTTCTTGGTATTAGATTCACTTGATGAATCTCCCTTTATATGGCTACCAATTTCAGAACTTATTTCACATTGTATTGGTTATTTATTTTCTTTATATTTTTCATCATTGTAATCCATAAGGTTATTAATCCATATTGGTATCTTTCTCATTCCACTTCTATGAGTATTGCTTAGTATGACAGTAGACATTGGTATTTCTTGAATTCTTTGGGATAGAGAATTTCTATCTTATGGCTTCCTAATAGAATAATTTATCTTTGATAGAAGTATATAAGCTTGATTTTATAAAACCTATATTTATCCTTGATCCTCACGGGCTTCCTTATGTCTCCCTAGTAATGAGAATGAGTACTCTTAAGGATTTTAGGTTTTAAAAAATTGCTTATATATATAGCTAATAGATTTTCAACTTGATAAACAATAGAATATAATATTTCCAAATTTAGTAGAATGCCTTATGACTCCCTAGTATGAATTGGACAATATATGAAGTGCTTTTGAGAGATATAGTTCAATCTTGGTTGATTTTGTAAAGTTATGAAAATGCTAAAAATCAACTTCTATTGTCCTTATTACTCCTATTAAACTAAGCATTTTTTCTAGATATCAAGAGGTTTTTAATGTTGGATATTTTATCTCTATTTGAGAGGATTTGAGACAAGTAAATATTATAATGTCCAATATTTATATGATATTGATAAACCTCTTATAATGGCCCTTTGGAATTTGATTTCAATTTTTCTAATTTCCAATAAATCAATTTGTAGTAGTAGATCTTATGACTCCCATATTTGGAAAATTAGAAAAGATAATAATATTTGCAAAATTTTTAAATAATTCAACCTAAGTAGAAGGCCTTATATCTCCAAGGTTAATTTTCAAATAGTATTCTTATTTTTAGGTAAATAGTATTCTTATATCCTACATCTTTGCTTTCTTAATATTAAAATTTAATCCATAAAAATATAACCTTATAATTGCAATGTTTGAAAGCAATATTAATGAGATATTTTTCTTACCTTAGCCATCTTAACTTCACACTTGGATTGCATTGATTTGGATAAAGTACGACAATCCTCTAGATACCCTTTCTATGGTGCTTGATATGATGATATTGAGGAAACAAGTGTGGTATGGTTACTGGGATTCTTCATTAATGCTTGAAGAGTAGATGTTGGTCCTTTCAATGGAGTCTTTAATACTCCTATGTTCTCCTTCTTCCATGCTTGGTATGGCTACCGAGCTTCTACATTGATGTTGGGAGAATAAATATGGATCTTTCAATGGAGTCTTTAATGCTCCTATTCTCTCCTTCTTTCACACTATAAATTGATTGGGTCGTGCTTGCTTTTCACACTATGTAGACATTGGGCATGATTGCTATCTCTTTGTTTCTCTACATTGCATATATGGGTAGTCTTTGGTGGAAAAATGACACTCGATTTTCTTAGTAATGCTACCTCCTCTTCTTGTAACGTTGCTTTGATAGCTAGATAGTCTTTTAAGGATAAGTGGCACTCGATTTTCTTAGTAATGCTACCTCCACTTCTTGTAACGTTGCTTCGTCAGCCATTACATATCCTTATTTCTTGAGCATTCTTAATGTTCATCTCTTCAGCATTATAGAAATGATAGACGTGAGGGAATAATATGCAAAGTGGCACTTAGTATTTTTGCATGGATTTTCCTATGTAACACCTCCAAGAAGGAGATTATAACTCCTTCCAAGTCTTTCTCCTTAGCTTGCATTGATTTCTTGGAGAGCAAGCAATGTATTTCCTTCTGTAGGTGATTTGTGAGTCATATTGGAGCTTGGGATGAAGATGTGGTAGCTCTATTGCTACCCTTTGTTGATTCTACTCTCAGTGTAGCATCCACCTTGTTGTTGTGCACTTATCCCTACACTGTGCTCCCTATTCACAAAAATAGAGGTGAAGCTTGATGCTTATGAATGCTGTAATATGCTCTATATTTTATTTTATGTAGATAAATTTACTGCCTTGCTTGTGATTTATGTAAATACACATGATAGAATTTCTTTGTCTCCTTTAGCTTATATAAGTAGCCTTTGAGAGGCTTGCTATCATTTACATAAAACTTCCTTTGAATGCAGGTTTAATGGTGGAGAGAATACCCTTTCAGTGATGGAAATTTTTTGATAATTTGGCCATTTCTTTGGCATTTACTTTAGCTTCTTCTTTCTTGTACCTATTTTGCCTATTGTGGCACCTTTAAATCTGCTCCTTTACCTATGTTTTATGTAATGTAGAAGTGCAACACCATGTAATATAGAATCATTATATTGCACATTTTCCTTGCACACTTTTTTAGGTCTAAGATTCTTATTTTTGCATCAGATTGATGAGTGCAAGAAGAGGGTTTTAAGAAAGTCTCTTTGGCTATAATCCTTATCATTTTTGCTTGGATTATTGATGGTGAATCCAAGCCTTGTAAATTTTGTAAAACATAAGCTTTATTTTAGTTGCACTAACCCTAAATGCTTGGATTTGAGACTCTCCAAGTCTCAATATTAGAAGCTTATTTTTGGTTAGATTTTTTTCCTTTATCAATTTCTTGTACTAACCAATTTTTGTGGCTTCTGTTGGCCACTCTGAGTTGCAAGTTTCTATGCTTTATAAAAGTATATTTAGCTACTTGATCCGAACTAGATTTTACAGCCTTTATTACAAAGCACAAAACTAATTTCTTTTGAGAGTATTAATAGTGCAAATAGCTTTAACATATTCTACTTTTAATGCACTAACAAATTACACATTATCACTCCAATATACTCTCAATAAAATGCACTTAATCAATTTATTGCAACTAATCAAGAATAATCTCAAATGAACCTTCAAGATTTATTTTGTAAATTCTTTACAAGAAAGATATTAGGAGATAGTCTTATTTTGCTTTCCAAAGTAGATAATACGCTAGTTTATAGATTATTAAAAAAAAATTGAAATCTAATCAACTCCTAATGTGCAAATAAACCTTAATTTTTTTTTTTGCACACTTGAATACTGCAATACAAATATCCTTTTCAAATTTAATCAAGATGAAGGTGCTATAACAAATATGAAAAGTAATTCACCTAATGAATCTACTTACACCGATAGTTGCATACATTTTTCTAAATGCTTTTGTAGATCCTTTTTTTGCTTCTGTAGAGGATGTAGATATTGGTGCCTAAGAACACCAAGTTGTTACCTTGAATAGGATCTTGCAACTCTTTGTAGACTATTTTTGAATAGTTTATTCTTCACCAATTTTATGGTCTCAAAATTTCTTTCATGAGATTAGGATTTGGTGACTTTTATCTCCTCTTGTAATCTCCTCCTATTGTAGATTTGGAGAAGTTTGTATTTCTGAAGCAGT
Source organism: Wollemia nobilis (assembly GCA_028583015.1). NCBI lineage: Eukaryota > Viridiplantae > Streptophyta > Pinopsida > Araucariales > Araucariaceae > Wollemia > Wollemia nobilis. Next base: position 3,163,152 of record JAQPPZ010016858.1, on the reverse strand, counting down.
GATTTATTTCTATAGGAGGTAATATTCAAATCTCTTGGATTTGATTATCGTCTTTTGCTTTCAAGTCTTGTCAAATTCTTATCTTCTCCTCAAGATTCTAAATGTCTTGAGGTCTTCACTGAATTCTTCTTTTGCTTAGATTTGGCACTCCTTTCCAAATTATCCTACTCTTGGGCTTGTTTTTGGATGGAGATAATTTTCCCAAGTCCTTCACTATCAAGGGCTTCTCATTGGTAGTGGATTTATCTAGTGAATTCTTATTTGAGGATTTCTTTAGTAAGGCTCTCCAAGCATTTTATTGGATGCTCATCGAGACCTAGTCAAGGTATTTGATCTTGCAGCTTCTCTTGATATTACTAGATATCTTATCTTCAACCTTTTGCTTTTGTAAGTGTTGGTGTTGAGATATTCTCCTGGATATTTGAATCTTCTTATTCTGGAAATGAGCAGGACTCTCCTAGTCCTTCTTCTTCTTCCTAGCCTAGAAGTTCTTCAATGAGATCTCCTTTTGATCTCCTTTTTTCTTTAGGTACTAGATTGATTCTGAAGAAGCTTTTCTTCCTAACTTTCTTGTAGGACTATTTCCCAACTTATTGGATCACCTATACCTACAACAAAAATATTAGTACTAAAGTATTATTCTTAAGTAGATCATTTCCTCTAGAATATTCTTTAGGATAAAAGGCATCTAAGGCCTATTTCAGTATCAATACTTCTATGGCTTATTCTTCAATGTCAAGGCTTCTATGGCCTTTTTATCTAGATCAAGGATTCTATGGCCTTTTCTTCTGGATCAAGGATTTTATGGAATTTTCTTTTGTATCAAGGATTATATAGCCTTTTCTTCTAGTGAAGTTCTTCAATCTATCAATGGAGATCTCCTATATCCAGACTTCATCACAATTATTTTCCAAAATATTCTTCGGAAGTATTCTCCCTTCTACAATAACTAATCTCTGCACTATGAAGGCACTCTGACCTTCGGGTAAAAAATTTGAGATCTCCTAGCTTTATGTTTTAGGAGGTATCCCAATCATATGAGTATTAATTCCCTACAAAAATAAACTTTTAGGTAAGTATTTCCAGATCTCTTAGCTTCACTAGTTGATTCATCAACCTAGTGGATCAAATGTTGAGTCCTAATATTCATGAGTTTTCCTTCAAATCTAAGGAAAGACTCTAGCCCTATGCAATCTTAGTTTCTAAAAATGAGATTTTAGTCCTCACTTGTAAATCTCTCTAATTCTACCACCTAGACTCTTCTGAGAAATTTTGATAGTGACTGGTCTAGTGGCGCGTCAAGTTATCAAAAAACTCAGGTTCAAATAATGGTGGTTCCCTCTATAACTACTATAGCTTGATCTACTGTATCTCTGATACCAATGTTAGATTTTGTTTCCACATACATTGGGAGATACCATTCACAAGATGTAAAAAGAAATAAAATAGACCTGTAAGATGACTAAATTATGCTAAAAATAGAAATGGAAAATATTACAATAGTAGCAATGGAGGAAATGAGCACTCCTTAAGATATGCTACTACTCCATGAAGGAGATTTGAGCTTATAGATCACACCCACTACCCCACTAACTATCTACCATACACTCACTATGGTGCTGCTCTACCTTTTTTGTTTGATCTATCTATGACCATTATATAAGAAGATAAGTTCCTTGGACGACACTCTATCTAGTTGTACAAGTGGACACCTTGCACATTATAGCTTGCACATTGACACTTGTGAATTTATTACATTGCATGAAGTAATTAGATAAATTCCCCCTAAAGTAACCTAATTTCCTAAGTATGTACCAAGGAAGGTACATTTACATGATCCAAATAATGTAATATGCTCTATTTTCTAACACTCATCTCACTCACTGATAAGAAGATAACTTGAATAGTCCTCCTTCAACATTGAAGTTGGTCTTAATAACTTTATTGGTCCACAACAAACCTAGTTCCATTAACATGAACATTGCAATGAAAGCACTTGGTTTCCTGATATATCTATGGTTTTCTTTATAGATGTAACCCTTCCAAGGAAAAATTTCAATATTAATTAGAATCAAATCAAGATTATTGTTTTTCATTACCTTTATTTGTATTATCAAGGTCTAAAGTAACCATAAATGTAGAAAGAAATGATTACATTGTACCTACTTGTTCTTTGGGATATGCTTGATCAGATAGGATCTAATTGCACAATGTTGTTGTAGTTTATTTGTTGCTCTTACCCTTATGTAATATAAAATATTCTCTACATTCTATGGATGAAGTGCCCCTTCAAAATAATTTCTCCAAGATTTTGTAATTCTATTTTCTAAAAATCCATCCCCATTTCATCCTCCTTCCATGAGTTTTTTGGATTTTAGGGAAGAAGTCTCTTTCTACTTCTTGAACATATTCGGTTAACCACCCATCCAACCAACTTGACCATTATTTCAACCAAGTGTTAATAAATTATTACCATTGTATTTGGATGATAATTATTTAATTCTTCTTCTCTAATGTTTTAGACAAATATATTAATAATTAATATTTCATTTTTCTAATGTCCAAAATATTAGTATTATTATTTCTTATTAATAGATCCTTTAAATAAAGTATAATTCCCTTTTTAAAATCCAAACATAAAGGACATTAATAGGTGAGACCTATTAATACAATTTCTTAAGAAAAATAATATTGCAAGAAACGTTTAATAGTATAAAATACTAATCATTCCTTCCTACTACCATTATCCAAAAACAAACATCAAAATTTCATATTACTTTATATCTATCTAAAGTAATCCAAACTGCAAGAAGATTTAGGAATGATAACAAGCACTCAAATGCATGAATGATAAATGTAAAATGCAAAGGGATGAACTAGATCTAAACATGACCATCATGTGTTAGATAGTTTTGACTATTTTAGCCATAATTTACTTTTATTTTGTGGAACATCCCACTCTTGGTGGTCAGTCCTTTGTCCGCCCATGAGGTTACCTATTATTATAACATGCATCCATTAGAAACATTATATTCTTTAATAAAACAAACAACTAATCACCATATAGCCATTTAATATATCATTAAAACAACATATAAACCCCTAATGTCTATTTTATGTAAAAGTTAACCAAGGGAGGGTCATGACATACTACCCTCCTTAGACTAAATGCAATTCTTTGTGTTTTATCAGTATCCTACAATAGAATAAAAATTACAATTCAGGTTTCAAAAAAATATGGAAAATAATTTTGCATATCAACCACATTCTCCCTAGTGGCATTCTTTTTTAATATTAGTCCCATTGGACCTTACATTGTTGTAGATTCTGGTTCCTAATAATTTTGAAATGGAATTCTAGAATCTTCATAGACTTTACTTCAATCATTAAAGGGTTAGTTATATGTAAATTAGAAACATTCCATACATGGTCAGGATCAAAAACATATCTCCTAAGCAAGGATACATGGAAAGTATCATGGATATTGGATAGGTTGGGTGGTAAGGTGAGACAATAGGCTACTAGACTTATCTTCTCGATGATATCAAAGGGTGCAACATATATAGGATCCAACTTGGTAGATTTTATGGCACTTTTTATGGGTTTTACTCTTAAGAATAATCTACCCCCCACAAAGAATTCATGAGATAATATATTTCTATTAGTATAACTCTTTTGATGATTAGAGGCTTCGTTAAGCCTTCACTTTATCGTCTTAAGCTAATCCTCCATCTCTCGAACTATGTTTATTCCAATGGCAATCTAGTCCTCTAGATTATCTCATGATAGAGTTATTTTACATCTACCATATAGTGCTTCCAAAGAAGCCATTCCCAAAGAAGCATGATGACCATTATTGTAAGTAAACTCAACTAGGTGCAAAAAGTATTTCCACATAGACTTTTGATCCATGTAATAAATGCAAAGCATATCTTCCAAAATATGGTTGACTCTTTTGATTTAACCATTGGTATCTATATGGTAAGCAAAATTGATATTCAACTTTGTGCCTATTGCATGATGTAGAGCTTACCAAAATATAGAAGTGAATCTAGAATCTCTATTTGAGATAATTACTTTAGGAAACCCATGTAAATTGAATATATCCTTGGCAAATTTGTTAGCCACCACAACTGCATCATCCTTTGTACTTATTGGTATGAAGTGCACAATATTGGTCAGTTTATCCACCATAACAAGGATTGCATTATGTTGAAACCTATTCTTAGGTAGTCCCACAATGAAATCCATAGATATTACCTACCACTTTTGTATAGGTATATCATGTGGGTATAGATATCATGCTGGATTTTTGTGTTCAACTTTCATATTTTGGCATTCCATGCATCTAGTGACAAAATCATTGATGTCCTTCATTTCTAGCCAATAGAAAGTCTTCTTCATATTCTCTCATATTAGCCCCTCTAGGATAATCTGATTAAAGAGATCTATGCACTTCTTGCATGATAAATCTCCTTAAGTTACCAATGTATGGTATGACAACCCTGTCTTTAAAGCATAAGAGTCCATCCTTAATGCTAGAATTTCTATTTTCTTCAATACTTCTTGCCATATTAGTTTTATTATCATTAAAAAACCAATCCCAAGCTTGATTTTATCTAAATTGACTCATCAAGTCCACATGACACTAGGTTATTGTAGCTATATGCTTTAGTATGCTCAAGGCATCCATGAATTTATTTTATTTACTTTTAATGTATTCAATACCAAATCCGTATTTTGCTAAGAACTCGATCCACCTTCTCTGTCTAGCATTGAGCATAGGTTGAGTGAATATGTACTTCAAAATTTGATGATCGGTCCTAATCTCAAATGGTTTCCCTAGTAGGTAGTGTTACCACATATTGAAAGTATGTATAACTATTGCCCCTTCCAAGTTGTGTGTGGCATAATTCATTTAATATTTCATGAATTTTATAGACTCGTACACCACAACTGATTCATATTGGAATAGGACCCCACCTAAACCTTCCAATGAAGCATCAATACATATAGTGAAGTTCCCCTATGGATATAGAATTTTTAGGATGGGTGTTGTAGTGTGTTTTTATTTAAGCAACTAAAAAGCTACCTCACACTTATCTGTCCATTTAAATTCCTTCCATTTCCTTTGAATATTGGTTATTAAGTAGAAAATATTAGAGTAGAGTTTCACAAATCATCTATAATAGCTTGTGATACCCATAATTTTTTTTACTTTAGACAAGTTGGTGGGTGGTGGCCAAATTCCCTTTATAGATATGATGTATCTAAGATATTTTACCTTAGGGACATAAAGATCACATTTTGACAAGTTACCATGGAGCTAATTTTACCTTAACAACTCAATAACTATCCTCAAGTGCTTGTCATGCTCTTCCTTATTTTTGGAATATATCTATATATTATAGAAAGATTAATACGGATCAATATAATTGCTTCCTGAATACACTATTCATTAGGTTCATGAATGTCGTCAATGCATTAGTTAGCCCAAATGGTAGCACTATAAAATCAAGGTGCCCATACCGAGTCTTGAAGGTAGTTTTATGAGTATCTTCCTCATGTATCCTTAATTAGTGATATCCTAACCTTAAGTTAATTTTAGAGAATATGGTTTCCCCCTTCAATTGATCAAAAAAATCCTCAATTCTAGGCAAGGGATATCTAATCTTGATGGTCACTTTATTCAATATTATGTAGTCAATACACAATCTAAGTGATCCATATTTATTTTTTAATAAAGAGGATGAGAGCACCCCACAAAGACACACTAGGTTTTTTTGACCCCTTCTCTAAAAATATTTGAAGTTGTACTTTTAGCACTTGTATTTTTATAGGATTCATCCTATAGGGAGTTCTATGTATAGGTTCAATTCTTGGCATTAGTTCAATGGTGAAATTGAATTCTCATTTTGGTGGAAGACCAGGAAGATCTTTAGGGAAACATCACTAAATTTTTGTAATATTGGGTGTTTTCCATACACCTCTTCCTTCTTAATCAAACTTTGGTTGATTGCCCTCATTTTTCATTAATCTTGGATATCTTGACGTCTTTCATATCCTTGGCCAAATCTATCTCTATAAGAGCTTTGGCCACCTATTATACTTTAGCAGGATTCCTTTCCTATCTATCCTCAAAATTCCTATGTTGTACAATTGGATTCACTATTGTTTCCAACAACTACCTTTGTTGGTTCATTTGTTCTATTTGTTGTTCTATTTGCTCCTAAAATAATGTTTCAACAATAGTGATATTTTCCATCTCTCTTTTTGGATTCTAAAATATTTTCTTTTGGTTCCATCTTGTCTAATTGGACTTGGATTCTAAGAAGAGTCTATTCTACCCCTCCTTAACTTGCATGCCTTTTCTCTTGGCCATACAAGGAGGCAACTAAGTTATAATTTCTTCCAATTATACTTCCAATGGTTAGTTACATATTTCCATGAACTAACTTAGAACATTAAAATCCTTCTAGTAATGGTTATGGTCACACTTGTACTACCATAAAACATCATCCAATTATTGATGATTTATCACTTCTTTAGTAATAATCTAGGTCACACTTGCATCACCACAAGGTGGCATCTCAATTATATCCATTATCACTTCACTAACAATGACTCTAATTATGTTTGCCCAACTGCAAGGTGTCATCCATTATCCTCAAAATAAGTTGAGTTAGGTTACAATTTTATCCAAATTGTACTCCTAACTTCTAGTTAGTTACATCCTTCATGTGAACTAAAAACCAGTATCATCAATCATTCAAGAGTATGACTGATCACACTTACTTCACATAATGTTATCTATTAAGAGTTTTATCAGTATATCGATTGATGTCAGGTTTAATCTTTGTAAATTTCCATTCCATGGGAAGTTTTTATTATTCCTAAGATGCACATCAAATCTAGTCATAGCTAGGTTCTCTCCATGGATCTTCTAATCCTACAACCTAGAGTTCTATTTTAGAGAAGCTTAATGAATTATGACCATCCTCTATACCAATTGTAACAACCTAATTCTAACCATATTGGGAGAGGAATTTTTTTCTTCTCTTTTTACAAGTAAAGTTCACCAAAGATATTCTAGATAGATTCAACATAAGCTTTCAACCATGTATGGACTTCTAGATTTTATAGCATACCTTTGGTGGATAGGAATGACCAATCTCCTACATCGACTCAGGGGATTCACCTTGTACATTGACTATACAACTTAAAGGATAGCTCTACATGGTCTCCCCATTTTATTATATTTATTTTAAGGACATTTTGACCATGACATAGGATAAATTATATCCTGTTCAGTTGAGAAGGGACACCAAATTCCACTACTAGTCATTCAATTTCTACTACTATCTAGGCATAAAGCTTCTATAGTTTTACCCACTACACCATGTGTAAAAATATTATTCTCAATTAATCCATCCCCTAATATTTTAATTGAGATGACTATCATCCATGTGACATCTCTCACCTAGCCACCCAATAGCCAATCGAGGTTTCCAATGATTGTCATAGAAAATGATATCCCTCATAGGCTTTCCATATTACATCAAGTTCCTATTATTATCATTCACATGATATCTCTCACATGGATACCTCACCATCTATTGGGATTTCATCACATAAATCAGCTTATATGGCATACCCCACCTTGGTAGGACTTTTGCCTATTAGACTATGCATTGATAAAGGAGGATTAATACTTAGCTATGATGCATTAAATTGATTTAATTGGTTAATTAAGAATTTTTAAATGCTTCAAGGTTCTAGTTAAATTTGTTCTTTTACCTTTTTGATTAAATGAGGTAACAATTGATTTCTATTTTAAATAATGAATGACTTTTATTTAAGTAAAAATGAATGTTCCTATTTTTAATAATGAAGGACCATTATTTTAAATAAAAAATAATGTTTATTTATTTTTAATAATGAAAGACCATTATTTTAAATAGAAAGGAATATTTATTTATTTTTAATAATGAAAGACCATTATTTTAAATAGAAAGGAATGTTTATTTTTAATAATGAAAGACCATTATTTTAAATAAAAATCAATGTTTATTTATTTTTAATAATGAAATACCATTAATTACAGTAGAAAGGAATGTTTATTTTTTTATACTAATAAAAGACCGTTATTTTAAATAGAAATGAATGCTTATTTTTAATAATAAAAGACCATTATTTAAAACAAAATGAATATTTATTTATTTTTAATAATAAAATACCATTAGAGCTGCAAGCTTATTGCAGTGGTAAGGGCATTGGCTTCTCTTTGAGAGGTCCAAGGTTTGAACCCCACTCAGTATGAGGTGACCACAACCCCTGATAAAACATGTGTAAAATTATTCAAAATGATCCCCTCATGTAGAGGAGTTGGACAAGTAGGTAGTTAAAACTCTCTAGTTGAAATCGAGAGGCCCAGGTTCAAATCTCTCTCCTCACATGTTACAGATATGCTATGAGGTCCAAGGTGTAGACCAATTGGTTCATCCAAACCCCATAAGGGGGATGGAGATCCAAGGTTCAAATATTGGGCCTCGTCGGACTGAATGCTTGTCCCTTTCTTGGTGCTTTCAGCGACGTAAAAGGTTTAAAATGATTGTGGCATGACGATTATAAGGGTGGACTGCACGAAGATCTGTGTGGCAGCTTCTAGGGAAGATAACACAGAATACTATGGTGGCCATAAAAGCTAGACAGCCTACCCGGATTCGTGGTGGCTACCGATTCCACCCTGTTAAATAATAATAATAATAATAATAGACCATTATTTTAAATATAAATGAATATTTATTTTTAGTAATGAAAGACCATTATTTTAAATAAAAAAATTGTTTATTTATTTTTATAATGGAAGACTATTATTTTAAATAAGACAGGCATTTAATGGGAAGACTCTATTTTTTTTATAAGGAATGATTAGTGTTTAGATAGAAAAAATCATTTTAAAATTTTGAAAGGAGATATATTGAGAAGAATAATATTATATCAAAATATCTTACCCCTTGCCACCTATGGTAGGCGAGATTTTACTTTTGGTAGTTGGGGCTTGAGTTTTATAATGGAAAGAATAATACCTTTCTCACCTCTTGGCAGACAATAGAGAAAATTATATTATATAGCTTGAAAAGACCTGTAAGAAGGAGGATGAAAACAAAATCGAGGAGGCCGACCATTTGGTTTGGCTGTGAAGAAGAATAGGGAAGAAAACAAGGGCATTATTGGAGGATGAATTTGGAGATAAATTTTGGAATTCGAAGGAGGCTTCATTCAGGTAGGGGCACTTCTTTCACATAACAGTTTGTAGATGATTAAATATTATGCTATCTTCTTGTCTTAGTAGAACGCAACAATATTATTTGTAGACCCTCATAGAACCAATTTAATGAAGCTCGATTGCTATAACCAACCTTATGCTGTGAGTATTTTGATTTGCCTTGAAACTAATTTAAAAATGAAAGGTATGCGCTTTATCTGCTCTTATTCACATGGATGGTTCACTGAAACTTCATTATTTTAAAGACTGTTATGCACTGTAACCCTCCACCCTTTATCATCATGTTTAGATTTTGTGTTCCTTAAGTCAACCTATAATTTAGCACTAGGTTTAAATTTCAAAAGATCCTGTTTTAGCCCCTACGACTTGTGGTTCACGTTGGTACTGTTACATGAGTCTTCTCTGAGGCCTGTATTAGTTTGTTTTTGGTCTCCTTGATATTGGTGGGGGAGGATAATGGATGATCTCATTTATACCACCACCACACTTCAATGGAAGGAGGGGTGGACGATGTAATCATTTGTATTCATTGCCACACATACCCTGATTCTGCCACTACTAGTGCTTCTTCAACCTTGAGTTTGCCACTACTAGCACTTCTTCCACTGATTGGTTTATATTTAAATGGAAATGGGGATGGACCACCATTTGAAAATAAAATTTAAGGTTTTAATAGACTTTAATGTGTATTTTATTTATAAAATGATTTAAATATTATTTTATTTGAAAGATTGGTTTACTCAAAAATAGACTTTTCATTTAGCCAAATATAGAATTTATTCTATTTAAAGAATGATTAAATATGTATTTTATTTAAATAAAGATTTAATATGTATTTTATTTAATGAAATATTTAATATGTATTTTATTCAAAGAATAATTTAATACGTATTTTATGTGAAAGATTGGTTTACTAGACTTTCATTAACTAAAGATAGACTTAATTTGATTTAAAGAGTGCTTTAATATGTATTTTATTTAAAGAATGATTTAATATGTATTTTATTTAATAAATGATTTAAATATGTATTTTATCTAAGTAAATATTTAATATTTATTTTATTTAAAGAACTATTTAATATGTATTTTATTTAAAGAATGATTTAATATGTATTTTATGTGAAATATTGGTTTACTAGAAGATAGAATTTTCATTAACCAAAGATAGACTTTATTTTATTTAAAGAATGATTTAATATGTATTTTATTTAAAGAATGATTTAATATGTATTTTATTTAAAGAATGATTTAATATGTATTTTATTTAAAAAAATATTTAAATATGTATTTTATGTAAAAAAAGATTAAATATGCATTTTATTTAAAGAAAAATTTAACATGTATTTTATTTAAAGAAATATTTAATATGTATTTTATTTAAAGAAAGATTTAATATGTATTTTATTTAAAGAATGATTTAATATGTATTTTATTTAAAGAATGATTTAAATATGTATTTTATTTAAAAAATGATTTAAATATGTATTTTATTTAAAGAATGATATAAATATGTATTTTATTTAAAAAATATTTAATATACGTTTTATTTAAAGAAAGATTTAATATGTATTTTATTTAAAAAATATTCAATATGCGTTTTATTTAAAGAAATATTTAATAGGTATTTTATTTAAAAAAGGATTTAATACGTATTTTATGTGAAAAATTGGTTCGCCGGAGGATAGACTATTTATTAATCAAAGGATAGACTCTATTTTATTAAAAAAAATTAATATGTATTTTATTTAAAGAATGATTTAATATGTATTTTATTTAAAGAAATGATTTAAGAGTTTTATGTATTGAAAGAATAAGACTTCATTTCTTGAATTAAAGAATGATTTAAGAGTTTTATATATCGAAAGATAGATGTTTTAATTAATGAAAAGATAGATGTTTAAATTAATGAAATGATAGATGTTTGAATATCAAAATATAGATGTTTAAATTAATGAAAGGATAAATGTTTGAATATCAAAAGATATAAGTTTCAATTAATAAAAGGATAGATGTTTAAATTAATGAAAGGATAAATGTTTAAATATCGAAATATAGATGTTTCAATTAATGAAAGGATAGATGTTTAAATATCAAAAGATAGATGTTTAATTTAATGAAAGGATAGATGTTTGAATATCGAAAGATAGGTGTTTCAATTAATGAAAAGGTAAATTGATTTATTAAGTTTTAAAGGTTATACTTATATCTGAAAAGGTAGATGTGATTTATGAAATTGGAAGGATAAACTTATGTCTTAAAGATTAGATTGGATTATGAAGTTCTAAAAGATAAACTTATATATATGTTTTGAAAGATTTGAAAAAACTTGTATTAAAACAAAGAACAATTACAATATGGGAAGAGACTCTTCCCAGCCGAAGTTAGAGAAAACACAAGCTTACAATAGTAGAAGAAGATTTGCAATGGAGCCAAATATCCTAAACCATTATCTAGCTAGCAAGGGGGTCGGCATGGACAGTTGATGCAACTTGTCATGAAATCGTGACACTATTCTTCTCCTTAGGCCGTGAAAATGCAACATGTCGCGATATCGCGTCACCTTTTCCCTTTGGTCGCGAAAAAGCAACATGTTGCGATATCGCGATATTTTTTTTCCTTTGGCCGCAAAAATTCAACATGTTGCGATATCGTGACACTTTTCTCCTTTGGGCACGAAAATGCAACATGTCGCGATATCGTGACACTTTTTCTCTCTTGTCCGTGATGAAGCAACATGTCGCGATATCGTGACACTTTATCTCTTTCGACCGCGACGGAGCAACATGTCGCGATATCGCGACACTTTTTCTCTCTTGGCCGCGATGAAGCAACATGTCACGATATCACGACACTTTTTCTCTTTCGGTCGTGATGTTGCAACATGTCGCGATATCGCGACACTTTTTCCTCCTTTGTCCGTGACTAAGCAACATGTCACGAAATAATGACACCATTTCTCCTTTGGCCGTGAAAATGCAACATGTCGCGATATCGCGACACCATTTCTCCTTTGGCCATGAAAATACAACATGTCGCGATATAGCGACACCTTTTCTCCTTTTGCCGCGAAAATGCAACATGTCGCGATATCGCGACACCTTTTCTCCTTTGGCCATGAAAATGCAACATGTCACGATATCGTGACACCTTTTCTCCTTTGGCCGCAAAAAAGCAACATGTCACGATATTGTGACACCTTTTCTCCCTTGGTCACGAAAATGCAACATGTTGTGATATCGCGACACCTTTTCTCCCTTGGTCGCGAAAATGCAACATGTCGCGATATCACGACACCTTTTCTCCCTTAGCCACGAAAATGCAACATGTCGCGATATCGCGACACCTTTCCTCCCTTGGCCGCGACGAAGCAACATGTCGCGATATCACGACACCTTTCCACCCTTGGTTGCGACGAAGCAACATGTCGCGATATCGTGAAGCCTTTCCACCCTTGGCCACAACAAAGCAACATGTCATGATATCATGACAACTTTCCACCCTTGGCCATGACGAAGCAACATGTCGTGAAATCGTGACAACTTTCCACCCCTGGCCGCGACGAAACAACATGTCGTGATATCGTGACAACTTTCCACACTTGGCCGCGATGAAGCAACATGTCGTGATATCACGATAACTTTCCACCCTTGGCCGCGATGAAGCAACATGTCGTGATATCGCGACAAATTTTTGCCCTTGACCGCAACGACGCAACATGTCATGATATCGCGACAACTTTCCTCCAGTGACCACGACGACGCAACATGTCGCAATATCGCGATAACTTTCCTTTAGTGATCGCGACGGTGCAACATGTCGCGATATCGCGACAACTTTCCTCCCTTTGATTTTTCTTTGATCATTGGCTCAAGGACCTTTCAAGACCCTGCCTAATCACCTCATCCTCAATAGCCATGTCACTGTGCAGCTGAACCCCTACCTCCTTCTCAGCACCCATCTTAGCCAAGAAGTCGACCGCTTTGTTTAAATCTCTACTCACATAAACTGGAATCACATCATCTAATTCCTTCCATAATTCCTTAATTTGAGTGACAAGAATCCTCAACCTCCAAGCTTTCAGATCAAAGTTCCTCATGTAGTCTAGAGCTCCAACCATTATTTGCGAGTCTGATTCAAGAATAATCCTACGATGGCCAAGTTTCACTGCCCAAACAGAAGTAGACTTGATGGCAATGGCTTCGGCTTCATTGTTAGTGGTTCTTCCCAGGCCTTGCAATTCCCAATAGAGCATAGTCCCAGCATGGTTCCGACACACCACTCCAATTTCGACTCTACCCGGATTGCATTTTGCAGCTCCATCAGTATTGATTTTAATCCAACTTTTAGGGGGAGGTTTCCAAAAATTTCTGTCCTGTCCCTCTTGCAGTTCAACGCATTCTTCCATAGCTCCAATGTCAATTTGAGCTTCCTCCTCAGCATGAAAAGCCACAGTTTCGGTAACCTTACTCCAAATGGTCTGCCAAACCCTGTCTAGAGAAGTAAAAGTTTCTCTAAAAATTCTGGCATTTCTTTCCAGCCATACTTGCCACCAGATAAAGCTTAAATCGAGCTCCCAGCCAAAATGAAGAGCTTTAGATTTGAATCTACCTTTCTGCCATTGTGCCTAGATATTCATCCAGTTTAGGTCACCACTAACTTGTATTTTAAAGTATGCAAACCAATGCAGCCAAATTTGTCGGGTGAAAGGGCAACCAAATAGCAAATGGTCAGTAGTTTCCTCGCTCTTGTAGCATAGTACACATTGAGAAGGGTCGATGATACCTTTTGATCTGAGATTATCAAAAGTGAGGATTCCATTGTGCATGCACTACCAGGCAAAAAAGTTAACTTCGGCCAGCCTTTAGAGTGCCAAATTTTCCTCCAGTCCTCAACCTGAAAAGTATGAGGGGGGGGCTTTGGGAGAATGCTGTCATATCCGTACTTTAATGTATAGACACCAAGAATCCCAAAGCCCCAAGCTAATTCATCCTCCACGTCTCCCCCTGTAAGAAATCTTTCTATCAGAATTTTAGTCATGATGGGAGTCAAATTCGGAGGGATTGAAATGGGCCACTCATCCAACTTCTTGAACTGCTTAAACTTACACTCCCCCAGCTGAGTAGTTGTGAAATAACTTTCAATACGGATCCATCCCTTGGCTTCAATGGCTGCTTTTATTGGCTGTAATCCTAGAAATTCAGTAATGATGGGTGGGAACTGATCCCAAGAATTTGTCTAGAAACGAGCCTTCTCCCCTCTTCCCACTTTCCAAAATAAGCGGTCTTTAACAACCTGAGACCCTAACTTGAGAGCCTGCCAAACTAGGGACCCAGTACCATCCAAGGGGATGCGAGGTACATCGTTTGGGTTGGCCTATCCCAGGTATTTTCTAGTTAGGATTCTACTGAAAAGGGAGGTGGGTTGGGAGATCCATCTCCGATACTGACTTTCCGACCCAAAGCTTTATTATTCAGCTTAGATTTTCTCAAACCCAGACCTCCTTTAACCTTGGGCTGGGTAACTTTTTCCCAGCCCACTAAGGCCCACTTTCTCTCTCCCTTTGCTACTTCCCATAAAAACTTTATAGCCATCCTATCCAACTCTTTCCATATTGTAATAAGGGCAACTAGGATAGAAAAATTGTAAATTGGCATGGCTTGAATGACTGACTGTAAGAACGTTAATCTGCCACCATAACTTAACCACTTGTGAGACCAGTGATTAATTCTATCCTTGATACACTCTAGAAGATTCCTCCATGTGTCTAATTTTAGCTTCTTAAAGTGCAAGGGGACCCCCAAGTAAACGATTGGGAGAGAAGTCCTTGTGAATCCCAGGATTTCTAAAATTCTGTTCTGAAGCCATTGCTCCAGTTAAAAAAAACCACTTTGGATTTCTTGTCATTAATGACCTATTGAGTAGCCCTGAGATAGACATTAAGAGTATCCCTAATTATTCTTGCTTCCCTAAAGCTGGCCACTCCCACCAAACCAGTGTCATCCACAAACTGCAGGTGCATTAAAACTTTGTCACCCACCCTGATACCCAATAATCTACCTTGCTGTCTTCTTCTCAAGAAAAGTCTGCCAAGACCTTCAGCAAAAATGAGAAAAAAATAAGGAGAACATGGATACCCCTGGAACAGTCCTCGAGTAGCTCCAAATAGTTGCGAAGGAAGGCCCTTGATTAGCACAGAGTAAGTCGGGGAAGAGACAGCTCATGACCCACTCTATCCAGTCCTGAGAGAAACCAAAGGCTGCCATCATTTTAGCCAAGAAACTCCATTCAACCCTATCATAAGCCTTTGAAATGTCCAGTTTTATGAACATCCCTTTATTACCAGAAGTGTGCATTGAATGAATTGCTTCCTGGGCCACAACCACCCCATCTAGAATTTTTCGTCCCTCAACAAAACCCCCTTGCTCAGAGGAGACAATGTTGTGAAGAAGAGGTTTTAGGCACTCAGCCATTACCTTTGTGATTATTTTGTACAGCACATTACATAAGGCAATAGGCCTATAATCTGAAATATGAACCCCCTCCTCCCATTTTGGAATTAAGGTAATGAAAGTGTGGTTTATAGCTTTAAGCATTCTCTTATTTTCTCTGGACTCTTCTACAACAACCATTACATCTTCCTCTAAGTAGTCCTAGAAAGCCTGAAAAAACTCAATTGGGAAGCCGTCTGGACCTAGAGTTTTACCAGTGCTCATTCCAAAGACCACAGTTTTCAATTCATCTCTATCAATGGGTTTGAGGAGGTCCTGATTTTCATCCTCAAAAATAACAGCAGGTATGACAGAAATAACTTCATTTTGGGCCTCTACATCTTGTAGCACACTTTCCTTAAAAAGCTTAGAAAAATAATCCATAGCATGGGAATGCATACACGGAAGTGTATCAAAGGAATGACCGTTCTCATCTTGAAGGGCCTCCATCTTGTTCATCTATCTTCGAGCACAAGCAGTCCGATGAAAGAATTTTGTATTTTTGTCCCCTTCTAATAACCAGGTGGTTCTTGCTCTCTGCTTCCAATAGGTCTCCTCCTGGTTGTCAATGTCCTCAACCGCTGTACGCAGGGCATCATCCTCAACTTTGAGCAGGTCTGTAATTACTCCTTCTCTGAACTATTTTTGGACCTCATCCCATCTGGCCACCAATGGAGCTCTTTGGGCTTGGAAGTCTATTTTATTAGCATGCCTCCAATACTTCAACTGAGTTTTGACATATTGTAGTTGTTTGTGGATTCTGAACATTGATCTCCCATAAGCTGGACGACCTTCTTCCCACCACTATGGAATTTTCTCCTGAAGTTCTTTTTGAAGCCAAAAATTCTCAAATCTGAAAGGTTTGTGATGCTGCCCCATCCTAGTCCCGCCTTCCAACAGAATGAGACAGTGATCTGAAACTAGGCCTTCTAAAATCTAAAAATTTATATTCCATTTTACAAACGCCTCCTCTGAAACCAGAAAATGATCTAGCTTAACCTTCCTGCTATGTGGCTCCCACATTTTATTAGTCTAAGTGTATTTAATGCCAGGACATTTGATGTCCACTAAGTGCAAAACCTGGACTTGGGCAATCATGAAATGGTCCCCTGGGTCCAAAAAGGGTGTTCCCCCTTCCTGATCTCTAGAAGATAATTTAGCATTAAAGTCCCCTGCTATAATCCAGTCTATATCTTCCCTTGAGGTTCACATGTTATGCACAGCCTTCCACTACTGCCTCTGGCCATCTAGGTTTTGAGACCCATAAAAGTTTGTGATTAGGACGTGTTTCGCAGTGACATTGTTCCTGAAAAGAGAAGTGAGAACACCCCTCCAGGCAAGATGTTCTATTGTAGACCATTCAAGAGAGTTCCACAAAGTAACAATCCACCTTGAGGCACCTTGGGAAGCCACATCCATATGACCAGCATCCCTCCAAATTTTGTTGACTATTTTGGACATAAGATCTAATGACATCTTAGTCTCCTGTAAAAGCAAAAAATCAGTATTACGATTCTCTAAAAGTCTTTGAACAACAGATTGATGGGTTCTGCTATTTAAACCCCTCACATTCCATGATTTTATAATCATTGATTACCCTGGGAGCAATAAGAGTCTATTGGCCTCACCGGTCCTCCCGTGATCAGTTTGTCTCCTTGGACTGCTAGCAACTCCTTATTGGATCTTCTACCTACTCATTGAGAATTGTTGTTTTTTGATCTTTTTTCTACCTGGGTTATCCCCAAAGTTGGCCTTTCCCTGTTCTTCTCTGCTATTCCCATGCTGACATCCTGAGATACTGTCTGCTCCTGGTTATGCACAACTAAAGCCCCTAAATACACTGGTTGTTATACCTCACAGAGTTCAACTACCTGTTGTATGACGGGAGGAGATGAGAGGGGGAGTTGCACGAGAATATTAGAATTTTCCTTATTACCCTCCATGCCCTCCATAAATTGTTCCTCTTCGTCAACCAGTGACTTAAATATCTCATACCTATTGGTAGGTCTAAGATGGGATTGCTCCTTTCCCTCTTTTTTCTTTGTCTGTCTTTTTCTTCTAGGTTGTTCAAAACCCTCTCTCTGAGCTTCTTGGCCCTAAACGGTGCTATTAGAATCTTTATTAAGTGTTGCCTTATCCTCTTTAGGCAGGTTTGGCATTCCTAAAGGGGCCTCCATTTTAGCATTCATATTATTAGGGCAGAAATGGGCCAAATTTCCATGTTTGTGACAAACCCTACATCTAAACGGTAGGGCCTCATAGTCCAATTGTTGAATCCAGGAGAGTCCTGCCAATTCAATTTCCATCTCTACCGGAAAAGGTTGGCTAAGATCCATCTCCACACATATTATTGCATACACCACCATGATCCCTTCAATTATGTCTCTGGCAACACCCAGATGTATTCTAATAGAATTGCCAATCCTTGCCAACACCTGCTCACTCCAGAATTCCATTGGAAGAGCATATAGTCGGATCCAAACTGGGACAACAGTAGGTTCAACTCGGGGATCGAATCCCACTCTCCATGGTTGAACAAATAGCCCTATCGGGCCATGATTTTTCTTCTCTGACTTGAAAGCCCTATTTCTATTGGCCAAAGATGAAAAGCTAGCAATAAAATATCCATTGCTAATAAACCACAATGAATACTCATCGTGAGGCTCCCAGTTTTGGCAGATCCAATAGTGCAAAAAATTCAGGGAAGGACGTATACCCATGAACTTGCAGATTAAATCATGATTAGCTTTGTAGATAACTGATTCTTCAACCATACTTGGCTCGATGACAATTTTTGGCCTGGTTTTGGCCTGCGGCAAACATCCATTCACACGATGTGCTGTCGACCTATTCCCAGCAGCCGTGAAGAGCATTTTATATGCCATTTTTTGAGCTTTGTTGTTCTTTAGAGGAGATTTTTCTTTAAACAAATCTACGTATGAGCTGCTACTCCCTGGAAAAGGAGTCGGAGAAGTCCCCATTGGACCCTCCTGGGGCACCAATCTAGCCTTCAGATCCACCGTACCCCGAAAGCACTTCTGCAATCCAGCTGATGCCCTAGATTTTTTGAAGTTCCAAAAACCCTAGTTCAGAGGAAAAAATCGCCAGAGCTCTCCTGCCAATTCCTTCCCCAACTTTTATTCCAGGGCGGTTTTTATGCGATAAAATTATATTAAAAAGTAGATTTGTTTTAATAAGTTTGAAGTAGGAAGGATAAACTTCTTAGATTAAATGAGAGAAGGAATATATATTTTTAGTTAAGTGAAGAATGACCTTTGTTTAGTTTAGATTAAATGAAATTGTTTGATAAATACTTGATTGATTAAGAGTATGGACTCTTAATTGGTTAATGAAAGTTATTGTTAAGAACTTGATTGATTAAAGGTATTGAATCTTAATTGGTTAAGGAGAGTAGTTTGATTAGTGGTCAATTGATTAAGAGCATGAAATTTTAACTAAATTAATGAAATAATTCTTATGTATTATTTTGGTACTAATGTTATGGATACATTAGACCTTTAGAAGGATGTTATTCCTTTAAATTATTAAAAGGAAGAACTTATCCTTAGAAAGAATGAATGCAAAAATTATTTGAGGAAATTATGAGATTCCCTCGTTATTTATGTAATATGGATTAAAAGAAAAATCCATGGTGGAGATTTGAGAACTATAGGGTTATTATGCATGTGTATTAGAATATGTTTGGAAAAAGGAGATGGGATTCCATGTATTAGAGATAACTAAATTTATGCAATAAAATAAATATTTGAGGTTGGACTTTCCCGTAAAGATTTTGCGCAAGATATATGATGTGTTATATGTGTTTCAATTATCTTCCTTTTTTATTTTATATTTAATATATCTTAGGTAAATATAATTTATCTTTTACTTATTGTCGATTAAAGATCTATGATGTTATTTTTGGAAAGTTATTATGTTAGTGATACTTAAAATCTTCTCCTAGTTAGTAGAAATTTTATTCATTAGAAGTTAAGAGAGAGTTAAAACTGAGGGATTATGGGACCCATTGAGAAGGAAACTCAGGGTAAACCTAGTTTCACAACTTCTCCTTAAAATGACCTAGGTGCAATACACGTAGTATACCTAGACAGATGAATTTGTGAATGGTATGGAGATGGGTGTACCAGGAAATCTTATATGACCTACATGTAGTACGTGTAGTATACTTGCACAAAAAACATTGTGTATGTTATGGATATGGACATACCCTTTGACAAATTAAAAAGGGATAATTTAGCTCATCACAAAGATGAGATAAATAACTTATTTGTAGTTATGCTTAGTACACCTACGTAGATAGGCTTATGCATGGTGTAGGGATGGATGTACACCTTCATAGAATGATGTATGTAAGGTGGGGTGATATAGATCCCTAGCAATTACAAAAAAAATTCTCTCTCAGGTTGGTTGGATTTTTGGGTTGTTACATTGTCCCACCTTAAGGTATCACTTTGGTGGTCCATTACTGAAGCACCCATTGCAACCTTATGGGATTGCTACACCATAATTACCTTAGTCCTGGTATTATCCATTAGGGTCTAGCTAGGTTGGTTTCCTATGGATAATCCCTCCTAAGATTAAATCCCAAAACCCAAAGTAACTAATTTCAAGTTCCTCTCTTTTGTATATTACATTTACATAAACCTTACTCTATTGCAAGTGTAAAATAAATACTTAACATTCATCTTACTCTACCAAAGCACAAGTACTTTTATTACAAGCATAACATGATTAAGTATACAATTCCATTTTCTCTTCATATACATTTCATAGCAACTCAAATAATCAACTAGATACTTACATGCATATAATAATTCCAAAACAAGATCCATAAATGATACACATAACATATCATATATCCTGGAAAACCCTTACGAGAAAAAACCAACCTTGAAACATCTATTTTTTTGCATAATTTTAGCAATTGTCAATACATCTATGTAAAAAAATCCCATAATTATTTTTTTCCACACTTCAATGCCAATATAATTACATAAGAACCCTATAGATCCTATGTTTTAATAGCATGCATATTTGTAATTTAATTTTACAAAAGTAGTGAGGGAACCCCATAATTCCCTTGAATGAATCCCATATTCATTCTTTTAATTATGGATACTTAATAACCCCCTTAAGTATTTTTCAAGGACAATAACAATGGAACCCTAGAAGTTCCACTCTATTAATGGTTGCATGACCAATTATCAAGACATATATTTCAACTTTCAAAGGTATTTTCATGAAATCATAAAATAAATAATAAACCGCCAATTAACTTGGAAAAATAACTTGACAACCATCAAATCAATTTCTTAAATATATAGCCTAACACTAAATTTATCAAATGGTAATATAAAACAACTTTCTTAATATTTCTAAGGATTAATAAAACTATATATAAACATATAACTTATTTTCTCTTTTGATTCCAAAATCCAAAATCATAAAATAAATGAATTATTTCTAATCCAAATAAAAGAGATTAGATTTCTATAAAGATAATATAATGCATCATGTATATCTCTAATATTCAATCAAGAGCTTTCATAATCCACACAAAAAAAACATAACCTCTTTAATCATTATAAAATTTTCAATACCTAAAATAAGAACATATTTAAAATAACAATAACCATTTCCTCTTTTAAAACAAGGATACATTAAAGTCTTCCTTGAATTCTCAATATAGACCAATCATTAATATTTCATAAATAATATTTCATATTTCACTAAAAAGGACTTAATTCTTTATTTAATCTAATGTTACCAAAAACAATTATAGGTTGATCCCCATTATCCTTTAAACAATAAATTAATATCCAACATAATTATTCTTCTATTTATAATTAAGTTTAAACAAATGATATTACAAAAGAAACCTATAGTTCTACTTATCATTTTAGCTTCCATTTGAAAACTTACTACTAAAATAATTCAAGAAAGATTTAAATTATAAACAAATAAGAACCCCCTCCTTGCTAATAAAGTACGTACCCATTTTCATTTAACTCAATAATTCCTTATCAAACATGAATACTATTTAAAATAACATGATTTTATTATATCATTCATAAAATTGAGTATGGAATGTTTTGGGTCAACTCAATCAACCTTGCACGATCTACTCAACTGCCCATTAAAAGCAAGGGTATGTTTTTAAGGCAATAAAATCTCATAAAATATTATGGTTTTAGATTTAATCTTTCTGAAATCCTAATATTACACTTGTAGTTTTATGCATAATAACATTAACACAATGCACAAAGGCCACATAGGCTAAGGGATACTAAGAGACTAAGCACAATTATCTTTTGTAATCCATATTGTTAGGCTCAAGGCTACTATTATTTTGGTTGCCACATTACTGCCTTCAATAGGCCAACCATTCTTCCTAGATAGTCAAATCCAAGTTATGCACATAGATAGATTTAGATCTTTTATCAATTGCTGATTTAATAAGTTCTTATTTTTTGGGAGGTTGTGCATCTACAAAAAAGTGTCTAAATATTACTTATGTAATATGATTGGTCACTATTATTACCTCTCCTACCCTATAGACTTGCCATGTTAGATTACTTTTTCTTCATTGGATAGTTCTACAGAATGATGGAAGGTATGCCCTATATCTTAGAGTTTCTTGTCTCCTCCTATTCCCTTATTCTTCAATAAAATAGGGGCCATTGATTTCTAATCGGATGGTCTTTTACACTTTTACTCATCATCTTATGTCATACTTTTCATAAATCTCCACATATTATTGATTCTTCATCAAAACTTTTGTGATGCTTCTCCTCCCATTTCTTCATCAACATATCTTGGAAGACCCAAATTTAAAAAGTTTTTGTCACCCTCTTACCTTAGGATTTTTGACAAATTGCATGGACCATTGGGATTAGATCTATAACACATAATTTTTTTCCAAATTATTATTTGTAATAGTTAAAAAATTATATATATTGTTGATTGTAAAAATATGGCAATGCACAATACTTATCCTTATTAACATCCATCGAAAACTTCAAAATTCTATGAGTTGGTTTTGGTCAAACAATTCATAAGACTTTTATTTTTTCAATATTGTTGGGAACCCTTCAAAATATTGTAGGCCATTGATTTTTATTTAGATGGCCTACAATTTTATTTTACATCATTCTCTGTTAAAACTTTTTTGAAGTAGCCTAAGCCATTGATCATGATGATCTGATAGTTAACATGTCTTTCAATTTGAAGTGCTTCAATATAACTTTGTTCCTCAATCAACCATTAAGTATTGATCTCCTCTTGGTGGAAATGTATATGCAAAGGAGGTTGTCTTGCTATGTCTTTGACCAAATACTAAAGAACTATTTGTGGTAGGGGTCATTAAGACCATAAAATTCCATGATTGGATGGTTCATAGATATTGTATGCAATGAGCACTTTCGATTCTTCCTTTATCTGTTATAGTGGTTATATTATTTCCACTCAAATATCCCATTGATTGTGTCTTGTGAGTGTAGTGGAGAGATGATGGATGTATTGTAAGACACTATGAATCCAAAAAAATATGGATGATAATTAAGTCTATAGGCTTGTTCATATACGAGTAGACCAAACCCATAGCTATTTTCTAGGTCAAACCTCTACCAATGGTAGAATAATTTTAGTTATCATTGAAATGTCTCTTGAACTTCTACCAATGGGGGGCTTGATTTATTTATCACCAAAAAGACTATGAGGGATTACTACACACTGCAAAATGCATAAATTCAATGGTTAGAATGGCCTTGTAGCCCTTGGGGCTTCTCATCCATTTTTATTCTTTGGTGATTTACTAATGCAAGATATTTGACAAGTCACAAAGTTTTGAGAGCTTTTCATTTTGTCCTCTTCTCTAAATTAGCACCAGTAAAAGTCACCTTCCTTGGCTAGATTATCAAATGTAGAGAATTTTTAGTATAGCTTTGGAGGTTCATAGGGATTTTTGATATGAATAGATAGGGGCAAGGGTTAAAAAACACCAAGATTATTGATATCAAATATTCCATTTTAATTTATATCTATCTAAAGTAACCCAACCTGAAAGAATATTCAAGAATGATAACAAGCACTCAAATGCAGGAATGATAAATACAAAATGCAAAGGTATGAACTAGATCTAAACATGACCATCATGTGTTAGATAGTTATGACTATTTTAGTCATCATTTCTATTTCTTTCATGGAATACCCCACTCTTGGTGGTTAATCCTTTGTCCACCCATGAGGTTTTCTATTCCTACAACATGCAAATCCATTATTAGCATCATATTATTTAATAAAACAAACAAATAATCACCTTATAGCCATTTAATAAATCACTAAAACAATATATAAATCCCTAAAGTCCATCATATGTGAAAGTTAGCCAAGGGAGGGTCATGACACAAGGCCAGGTAATAAGAACCAATAGAAAAGTATCCAATGCCTTAAAATCTATATCAATCTACTATTTATAAACAAAAATGAGGAAATCTTTTACTCCAAAATTGTGTAGGATATTAATTGTCTTAGGTCCCTACACATAGTTAGCTTGTTCACCTTCTTACGGTCTCTAGATCTAGAATAAGTAATGCCAAATGACCTTAATCCTAAATATGTGCAACTATCATCGCTACTATCAACTAATTCCTAAGGATACTAAGAGACTAAGAAAAAGTATATTTTTTAATTCATATTGTTAGGCTCAAGGCTGCTCTTATTTTGGTTTCCACATAACTACCTTCAATAGGCCAACTATTCTTCCTAAATAGTCAAATCGAAGTTATGCACATAGATGGATTTGGATCCTTTAGCAATTGCTAATTTAACGAGTTCAGCTTATTTTTTGGGAGGTTGTGCATCTACAATAAAGTGTCTAAATATTATTTGTGTAATCTAATTACCACTATTATTACCTCTCCTACCCTATATACTTGCCATGTTAGATTACTTTTTCTTCATTGGACACTTCTATAGTCTGATGGAACGTATACCCTATATCTCAAATTTTCTTGTCTCTTCCTATTCCATCATTCTTCAAATAAATATGGGCTATTTATTCCTAATCGAATGGTCTTTTAAACTTTTACTTATCATCTTATATCATACTTTTCATAAAACTTCACATTTTATTTATTCTTCATCAAACACTTTTGTGGGGATTCTCCTCCCTTTTCTTCATTAGCATCTCTTGGAAGACCCAAATTTCAAAAGTTTTTATCACCCTCTTCCCTTAGGATTTTTGAGAAATTGCATGGGCCACTGGGATCAGATCTATCAGACATAAAAAAATTTCCCAATTATTTTTTTTGGAATAGTTACAAAATGACATAGGCTATTGATTGTAGCAATATGACAATGTACAATATTTTTTCTTATTACCCTCCATAAAAAACTTCAAAATTCTATGAGTTGGTTTTGGTTAGACAATTCGTAATACTTTTCTTTTGTCAATCTTGTTGGGACTCCGTCAAAATATTGTAGGCCATTGATTTCTAATTAGATGGCCTACAATTTGTTTAACCTCATTCTATGTAAAAAATTTATTGAAGAAGCATAAGCCATTGATCATGATGATTTGATAGTTAACAGGTCTTTTAATTTAAAGTGCTCCAATATAATTTTGTGCCTCCACCAACCATTAAGTGATGATCTCCTCTTAGTGGAAATTTTTATGTAGAGAAGGTTGTCTTGTTATGTCTTTGACGAAATACTAAATAACTATTTGTGGTAGGGGTCACTAAGATAATTAAATACCATTATTGAATGGTTCATAGAACTTCTATGCAATGAGCACTTTTGAGTCTTCCTTTATCTTCTATAGTGGTTATATTATTTCTACCTAAATATCCCATTAATTGTGTCTTGTGAGTGTAGTTGAGAGATGATGGATGCATGGTAAGACACTATGAATCCAAAAAAGTGTGGATGATAGTTAGGTATATAGGCTTGTTTGAATACAAGTACACCAAACATGTAGCTATTATCTAGGTCAAACCTCTACCAATGGTAGTATAATTTTAGTTATCATTGAAATGGCTCTTGAAATTTACCAATGCAAGGACTTAACTTATTTATCACCAAAAAGGCTATGAGAGATTACTACACTCCTAATTGTTAAAATTCAATGGTTATCATGGCCTTGTAGCCCCTGGGGATTCTCATCCATTTTTATCCTTTAGTGATTTATTAGTGCAAGATATTTGAAAATTCAAAGTTTTGAGAGCTTTTGATTTTTTTCTGTTCTCTAAATTAGCACTAGTTAAAGTCACCCTCCTTGGCTAGATCATCAGATGTAGAGAAGTTTTACTATAGCTTTTGAGGTTCATAGGTATTTTTGATATGAATAGATAGGGGTAAGAGTTAAAAAACACTAGGATGATTGATTTCAACTCAAAAGTGGATATAAATATGGATCCTTCCAAAAGATATCAAATAGGATTAAATTAACTCCTTTATCAGATAGACCCATCTACTTTGTCAATAATTACATTTTACTACATTAGTTTTAATTAAAACTTTTGATAAAAAGGTTGGCCATATGAAATAATATATTTAATCCCTCATAACCATCTAATATAATATAATATAATATATCTAATATCTATCATTGCTCCTTACTATAGAAGCATTAGACCCCCATGCATACAACTAGGGAAGAAAAATTACAATCCATCTAGTGATGAGAATAAACTGAAAGAAAAATATAGAGTAAAATATGGAATAATAATTATAACAACTGAACAGGGGCATGAAATAGAACAACTAGATAGGAATATGCATTAATATACTTAAGGATCCAATGAGCATAATGCAAAAGTTGATGCACAAAAATCATGTAATATTTCCCTATGAAATTTGATGAGTCTTACTGGTGAATACACAAACCAAGCTAAAAATAAAAAACCCACTATGCCACTAGAGGGCTAAACAAAATCTGATGGGATTTAAATGTGATACCTATTGATAACATATAGATAGGAAATAAAACTAAAATCTAATTTAATAGACAAGTGAGGACAATTCTATCATTGAACTTACCTTAGAATAGGACACAAAACAAGACTATCATAGTAATTTTTCTAAAGTCAAAAGTTAAAAGTGGATTATTTTAATAGAATATAATTGCTTAAACAAAGGAGTGTTGAATACAACAAAAAATGCACTCCAAGATAGAATAAGTTACTAAATGTAAGTTTTAGGCAACGTAGATCATCAAAGGTCAAAGCATACATTTATAAAATATAAAATCAATGCTTCTACTAGATCTAGCTTTAAAAGAGCTTTCCAATGACTATAAATAAGGCTATGTTTATGTATGAATAGAGTCTCTATTTGAGTGAAAAAAGGCTCTCTTGAAAACAAAAGGAACTAAAGACCTTTTACAATTTAAACCTTCAAGTAATATAGAATATTATCCATATTTTTGTGTTAAAAAACTTATATTAGCCTCCATAGATTTATGTTATATGAAAACAAAGAGAAAACATCTTAAAGGCTAATATAACTGCCCCATGAACACCAACCATTAGTCATCTCGAAGGTGGTCAAGTGAGGACATAGACAGTTAACAATTTCAAAGTTGGGTGGGTGCACCCTAAAAGTGTTGACTACTTAAACACATATTAAATTTTTTTTCCAAGCAAAGGTATTTAAAATAATAATTAACCTCCATGAATAAAATGTGGGATAATATCATCATGCTACCATAAGATAGGTGTCCAACAAGGGATTAAAACAAAAATTTATTACGTGGTAAGGGTATACAAAATACTTCTTTAGACAAGCAAATTATTGTGAGATGTGGTAAGCTATGGATACAATGCAAACTATGTTGTAACATTTGGATAACATACTTGAGGTGCATGATGAAAGTATATAGTGCATAACATTGGTTGCATATGTATCATAATATTTTGGCCTTCACTTCATCTATGCTTGGCAGCAATGGGAAAAAATAGGAAACCACGCCTAATGGGACTAGAAAGGAGAGAGAGTGGAAGATCAAATAATGAAACATCCTCATCTAATATTCCCATGAATACCTTCATAGCAAGAAACTCTATATATTAATTGATTTTTTTTGTTCCCTAATCAATTCACTATGCACCATTTGGTATTGAAGTTGTGGAAGCACTCAACATAGTGTAGGGAGAGGAGCGACACCTTCATCGCCTATGGGGATATTGATTTCTTGGTTACACAGGGGTGAAATACACTATTAGATAAGTATTAGAGCCATGCATATTTTTAGGAAGAATCACCATTGAGATCACAGTCCTAAGTTTCATAGGGTTGGTCGATAATAGTCGATGGGAGAGAAACATTAAATAGAACATGATTATGGAGCAAAGGTGGTTAAAGAAAGAAGAAACTAAGAAATATTAAAATGGAAATTGAGAATATGAGGTATCCATGAATCAAACCAAAGGATATTCAAAAACATTTTTTTCCCTAATCGATTCATTGAGTGTCATTTGGTGTTGAAGTTGTGGAAGAACTCAACATAGGGAAGGGAGAGAAGCGACACCTTCATGGCCTATGGGGATATATATTGCTTGGTTATATGAGGTGCAATACACTATCAGAGGTAGTAGAGACATGTATATTTATATTAAGAATCACCATTGACATCATAGTCCTAAGTTTCACAGGGCTAGTTGATAATAGTCGATGGGGGAGGAACATTATATAGAACATCATTATGGTGCAAAGGTGGTTGAAGGAGGAATAAATTAAGAACTATTATAATGGAAATTGAGCATATGATAAATCCATGAAGTAAATAAAAAGGTATTCAAAACTTTCCAAAGTATGGTCTAAAGAATAATTGAAGGTGATTCTAGTAGTCCTAGATGATAAAAGGTTGACTAGGTGCTCAAGACTAATATTGAAAAAAATTTAGAAATCGAAAGAGAGACTGTACATCCACTTTGAATTATGACAACAAATAGACAATTAATACAATCATAGGAATACCATAATAGATGTTATTTAATGCCCATAATTATAGGAAATAAACCTCAATGCTAACATAGATATAGGCATATTATGAAGATAGATAGATAGACATATGGACAAAAAAATGAAATTACAAAGTGGTAATCACAAAAAATTGTATGCTATAGCTATAATAGTTTTGAGAGGAGGGGAGAATATTCAAAAGAAAAATCCCTTCCTGAAGAGTTCACATAGGAGCAAAATACTATGATATAGTATGATACATACAAGTAGGGGTAAAGGTTAAATTAACCTTCCAAAAGATATCAGATAGGATCAAATTATATCCTTTGTTAGACAGGCTCATTTGCTCTATCAAAAATGATATTTGGCTACCTAAATTTTAATTAAAAATTCTAACAAAAAATAAAAAAGTTTGGCCATATAAAATTTTACATTTAATCCCTCATGAACATATAATATAAAATATTATATTTAATCCCTATAAATTTTCTACTTGTAAAAGATGACAAACCTGGAAAATAAGGCCTCATCTATTAAGCATGGTGTCATTCAAAGGTAAATTTAGTGATGAAACATGGAAAACTTAGTTAATGTAAAAAATTAAATTTGTGGAAAAAATAAATGTAAGGTAGTCCTTTTATAGAATTTTCTACTAATGTGGTGGCACCTACTTGCATTGAATTCATCTTATACGAATTTATTCCTTCTCTGCTCATCATCCTTTTGGTTGACTTGGGTCTACCTTCTTTCTAGAAGGGTGATGCACAAATATTTTTCCTTATCCTAAGTACTAGATTTACGTGACACAAACTTATTCCTCTTACGTGCTTAGATAGAAATGGGGAGATGTTTCCACCTTTTGCATTAAATCCATATTATGTGAACTAAGGCTACCATCCTATGATTGATTAGATTATCTCTAGTTGGTTGGTGATAATATCAAGGAGTTGTATTTTCTGCTCCATATTTTTACTTTGATATTCTTAATTAAGTAACTTTTGTTCTCCTTTAAAAGGCTTTCTACGAGTGTGATTGTAGGTATTCATGCCACATAATCTGATGGTCTACATTATCTCATATTTTTAGGTCTAACAACTATCTTTGTTCTTAGAAATGGTCCTCCATTTTGACATAGTGTCACTTATGGATTCTGACTACTCATAACCTTTATCTTCATGTAATTTAAAACTCCAAGAACTCCCATATATAAAATAAGTTATTTTCAAAAAAATTATCTACATGACCTAGGTATGGTTGAAAATCTGCTTATGCATATGATTCAACCCATGCAAATTGCTTCAAATGTTTTAGAAATATCACAACATTTATTTTTTATTTTCATTGGTGCATTTTTCAATTGGAAATGAAGGAATTCATTTCATCAACTAATTCTTCTAATCCAGTGTGTTCTTCCTCTACCATAAGAATCTAGGTAGTGCTCAACTCAAATGTATGCAAGTTTCTAACATGGTGCAGGTAGAGTGGTTTTAATGGAATATTTATTCTGGTCTTGTATCAAGTTCTTACAACCATGAGAGACCAATACAAATACAAATAAACTCCTAATTTAGAAATGAAATTCCTTTATAAGAAAATGCTAAATTATATAGGGAGATAAATTACTGCTATATCTTGTGACACTACAAGGATTGGATAGACATATAATGTGAGGATAAGGCCTTCAACTACCCCTAAAATTTGAATAACACCTCCATCCAATTACACCATCCTTTTATTTATAGTATGATAATCAAATCCTAATGGATTAGTCGCCCCCTTTGGTATGATTCAAGTACTTGACCCAAATCCTATTAAGCAATTGTGGATCAACTTATTACCATAGATCAAGGTCAAGTATAAAGCCATGGGCTTGACCAAGCTTACATTTAGACAAAATACTTGTACTACCATAGGTGAATTCTATTGTCTTAGTTATTTTTTCCTCTAGATATTTCCTTGTTTATTTTGCTTTAAAATGAACAAAATATGCAATATAAGCATGACCATCATGGATCTATTCAAATGATCAACCATGCGATACAAGGGAATTGGACTTATGAGGGACACTTAATGGATCCTAATATTTAGTTTTATCCACAGCTAATTGAGGAATTTTTGTAGGATTTGATTGGAGAACATGCTACTTTGGGTCTTTTAGTATGTTATGCTTAGTAACCACTAGAATTTTTGGTGCATTTGAGTTTGGTTATACTTCTATGGGAGCATCCTTTCTAGAATCAATTGGTCTTCTTTATATGTAATATATCCCTTTCTTGCCTTTTTTTAATCCTCTATTGATATCATTCTATCCCTTTTCACATAGTTTGATTAGACTTATGGCTTATTGGCTACTGAAATACTCATCTTGTTAGACACAACATATACCTCCTCTTCATCCCATGTGAAAAATATTTACTTAGAAGGAGCTCAAAATAACTCAGGGAGAAACAGGATAGGGAAAATTTGGTTTATGACTTATATTTCAACCCATGAATGAGATATAGATGCCTAAGTGAGCACCATTACACTTAGAATTGTCATGGACTATTGAGAGCTTTCTATAAAATTGGGAGAGTAGGCATTCAAGTATTGCCAATACCATGTGTGATGTAAATCCAGCTAGCTTCAATAGGTCAAAACAAAATACCTCCCATTACATAAAAACTATGGTAAATGAAAATAATATGTAAAACCCTCCATTTACATAAAAATTGCAATAAATGAAAATAATCAGTAAAACCCTCCATTCACATAAAAACTACAGTACATGGAAATAAACTAGTAAATAATTTATTTTCTCATTCTTGGATTCACTTCCCTTTTACAATGCAATACCAAGGGAATATATATCCCCAAATAAACCCTAAAACTTGAAGCCCTAAAAGAAACCCTAAAAGAAAACCCTAAAGCTTAAAACCCTAAAAATAAAAAAATTACTATTTTCGGCAAATTATTTTTCATAAAAAAATTACATTTTTTAGTAATTACCATTTTTGGCAAATTATATTTTGCGTCAAATAATTCCATTTTGAGTAATATAAAATTACTTTAAAACTTATTTAAAAAAACCCTCTAAAAATAGGCTCCTGCATCATTCTCCTTTGGTTGAAAAGAACTCTACTCCTGCGAGTTCCTATGATCAAATTCATAATCACTCTCCATAGAGTGTCACACATTTGCAAGTACTTCTCAAAGTATCAATCTTCTTTTGAGGTTTTATATCTCAAACCTCCTACAAGCACTACACAAAGTGCCAATTCTTCCCTCTAAGGTTTTTAATGAAAAAAACCTCCTGCAAGCACTACATAGAGTGCCAATTTATTTTTTTAAGGTTTTACAAACCTTCTGCAAGCACTACACAAAGTGCCAATTCCTCCTTCTAAGGTTTTATATAAAAAAACCTCCTACAAGCACTTACACAGAGTGCCAATTTCTTTCTCCAAGGTTTTACAAACCTTCTACAAGCACTACACAAAGTGCCAATCTCTTTCTTTGAGGCTTTTACATAAAAAACCTCCTGCAAGCACTTACACAAAGTGCCAATTTCTGTCTCCAAGGTTTTACAAACCTTCTGCAAGCACTGCACAAAGTGCCATTTTTTTTTTGAGCCTCTTTGCTCTCCTCTCTTTTTCTCTTTTCTTCTCTTATCTTTTCTCCTCCCAACAAGATCCAACTTGCTTTGATACCAAATGATGTAAATCCAGTTGCAAGAGGTCAAAAAAAATACCTCCCATTACATAAAAACTGTGATAAATGAAAATAATATGTAAAACCCTCAATTTACATAAAAACTACAATAAATGAAAATAATCAGTAAAACCCTCCATTCACATAAAAACTACAATACATGGAAATAAACCAGTAAATAATTTATTTTCTCATTCCTGGATTCACTTCCTTTTTACAATGCAATACCAATGGAATATATATCCCCAAAGAAACACTAAAATAAAACCCTAAAACTTGAAGCCCTAAAAGAAACCCTAAAGCTTAAAACCCTAAAAATAAAAAAATTACTATTTTCGACAAATTATTTTTTCATAAAAAATTACCTTTTTTAGTAATTATCATTTTCGGAAAATTATATTTTGCATCAAATAATTTCATTTTGAGTAATATAAAATTACTTTAAAATTTCTTTTAAAAAAACCCTCTAAAAATAGGCTCCTGCATCAATGTGGTAGAATCCTCCACAAATTTGTTTTGCATAGGAGCAATATCTATAGCAAGGTTAGGAGGTATCTTCTATAGTGGAATTGTCATAGGCACAATCTATTGATTATGGCTTTGAGGCTAGCTTACATCCTTGTTGACGTGGAATTGAGGCTTTAAATATCCATTTGGAGGGGGTCTATAAGCTTGGTTAGTATATTGGAATAGAGGTCTTAGATTATTTTGATATTGAAACCTATAGATATTTTGTTTCCTCCTTAGGGCTAGAAATTTATTACAGAATATTTTAGCAATTCTTTTACTGCCTTTAATTCATAACTATATATAGAAAGGTCCATCAAAACAAAAATGGAAACATGGGTTAGAACTAGATTTACACCAAGAGTTTGTTAAAAACTTATTGGTTGAATAATTGAAGGTTGTTATTATGGTAATTGAACATTTGAAAATATGGGTATATGAAGCCTAGGGGCTAGCCTTCATATCTAGATTAAGTCAATAATAGGTTGGATAGATATCCCAAAATTTGTTGGCATCGATTTTTCTCCCTTGGCTTTTATCATCATAGATATCTTTGAATCTAAAGCTTTCAAATATTATATAAAATCCATTTTTTGGAGGGGATGGATTTCATTAGAAATTTTATGCCATAATTTATAAATTTAACATCGAAATTATCCATAGCCTTAATTGGTGCTCTCTTTATAGTCAAAAACTATTTCAATATGGAAAATTCATTTACCTTTTTTTATGAATATATCAATGAACATGGTGGCAAGTTATTCCCAATCAATAATAAAATGTAGGGGAAGTAATACATACCACTTGTATGCTTTTTCTTTAAAGGATTACACTAGAAATCTTAATGCCACACTATATTCTACCATTTTATGTAGTGCACATAAGCTAACCATGTGTTGTATGTGATTTGTTGGTGTTGTTGTGTCTTTCCCAATGAAGTAGGACAAAGACTTTAATGTAGATGTTGGGGTATAACCCCATATTGTAGGTGGAATCTATGGTTGCAATAGACCTTTTTCATTCTAGGCAGGGAATCTTCTAGGTGGTTGAGCATACATATTTTGACATTGGTATTTCCTTATCATTAGAATTATTTTGAGAGGTGACACCACTACTTAAGGGTCTACAACTATAAAATATCTAGTAGCAGGTCTTATGCTCATAATTTTTTGGGTTTTTTGCTTTCAATGAAGTTTCTAGGTTAATGTTGCATATGCTTCATTAAGCAGACAGACTAATATTTTCACAAAAATCTTAATTTTATATCTCTCTAAGTGGATTGTTTTTAGTATTTCTTCTTCGATTGAGTTTTCAAGTGAAATTTTTAGAAGCTTCAATCAAGCAGATAGGAGAGGAACTTTACCAAGATCTCAACCTAACATGTGTAGAATTTTCCCTCTAAGAATGGTAGTAGACTTTTGTTGCATATAGTGGGTATATCTTGAGATTTACTTCTGCATATCACTTAGTGAACCATGCTAAATAAAAATTATAGGATAAATCTAAACCTAGATTGGTCTCGTTAGGCATGCCATTAAACTATTGTTATCTTAGAATGTCATGGTCATCCATTGTGATGGCTATATGCACTAACATTCAAGCTTCACATAGAGCAATAGAGTGAGAAGTCCTAAGAGTGTGGGACATGGATTAGAGGAAAACCTCTAAGAATTTTTACAAGCTTGGATATTTATTGGATTTGATATTCAACACTTACTTATCTAACTAGCTTCTTTACATAAAGAAAAATGGGAAGAAACAACATAGAAAACAAAATAGTGGAAAGTAAAATTCCTAAGCTAACTTGGTGCAATGTACCAAGATCATGATATTATTATACATAATAGTGGAATTAAATGAACATGTGCATCATTTCTTGATAGTGCAAAGTAAACAAATGAACATTGACAATAAGCACATACACATAGAAGAAATAAGGAAAAATTATAAGTAGTCATAACTTATCATATAAAAATAAAATTACATTAGAATCGTTCCATAAGAAAGGGATCAAAATATTACCAACAAGATAAGTCAGGCCTTGAGTCTAGAATATTATACATCAAAAAATGAAAAGAAAGTTATATACAAAGCTAGGTAATAGGCACCAATATGCAACTATTCAATGCTTTAAAATCTATATCAATCTACTATTTATAGAAAAAAATATAAAATATTTCCCTTTAAAATTGTGTAGGAGATTAATTACCTATTCTATGAATTTTCTTAGGGATTTATCATAGTCAATTTGTTGGTCTTCTCAAGGTTTTTGGATCTGGAATCACTAATTCCAAATTAATGTTTACCTCTAGATGTGCAACTATCACTTATACTATTAAAAACATTTCCATAGATCCTGAGAGGCTAAGCATGGGTATCATCTATAATCCACATTGTCAATATCAAGGCTTCTTTGTTGCAATTGGCATCTTACTGCATTCAATAGGCCAACTATTCTTCCTAGATTGTTGAGTCTATGTTGTGAAGGTATATGGATTTAGATCCTTTAGTAAATATCGATTTGATGTGTTCAAATGCTTTTATTGGAGGTTTTACATCTACAATAAAGTGCCTAAATATTACTTGTGTAATTTGATTGGATGCTATTATTACCTCTCCTATCCTATAGACTTGTCATGTTAAACTATTTTTTCTTTGCTAGCCACTTTTGTAGTTTGATGGGGCATATGACCTATTGTATCATAGTTTTTTATCTCCTCTTCCTCTCCCTCATTCTCCAAATCAATGAGGATTGTTGATTTTTAACTAGATGGTTTGCAAAAATTTTGCTCATCATATTGTGTCAAATTTTTTTATAAAAATTTAAATTTTATAGATTCTTTATAAAACATTATATAGAAATTCTCCTCCCTTTTTTTAATTAGCATCTCTTGGAAGATCCAACTTTCAAAACTTTTCATTTCCATATATCCTTCAAATTTTTGAAAAATTGCATGAGTTGTCAGGCTTGGATTTGTTAGACATCAATTTTTTTTTTGAATTCTTGTTTGTTGGAAGACTTTAAAAAAATGGTATAAACCATTGATTGTAATAGTCTGATTGTGCATATGATTTTTCCTCATTACCCTCTATTGGAAACTTCAAAATTATATGTCATTGATTTTAGTTGGATGGTTTGCAATACTTTTCTTTTGTCAATCTTGTTGGAACTCCCTCAAAAGATTGCAGTGTCATGACCCTCCCTTGGTAAAATTTGAATAAGGATGGATTTTATGTTTTGATGTATTACTTTGTTAATGGATAGATGGACTATTTTATATCTGGATATAGAAAACATATATTTAATAAAAATGACATGCATTTTATTGTTGGAATGATTGATTATACCCAAATGATGATTTATGTGGGATAATTTACTCTTACGATTGAGTTTTTGTAGGTTGTTTGAAATTAACTTGGTAATGACATATGTGTGTGTGTGTGTGTGTGTGGACTTCCACCATTATTTTGTGCATATCTTAATCTAAATATATTGGACTAATGTTTTATTTTGTGATTTTTCGGGATGAAGATACCAAGATGGCAAATGAACATTTTGCAAGTCTTCGTTTGTTGTTGGACGTGCAAAACATGTAATAATGAAAATAAGAAATATAACCTTTTATTTGTTTCAAGTAGAGAATTTTTTTTTGATGAGGTGTCAATTCTAGTAATGGGTATGTTGACTTACCACTAAGTCATGAATATGATGGGTTGAGTTCTCTTCATGCTTCACCACATCTGTAATGGATAGGTGGATTACTAATAAAAGAGGGAGTTAGGTGGAGTGGAGGGGAGATAATATTGGGGCGTGTGAAGGGAGAGAAAAAGGAAAGGAAAAAAAATGAGGGAATAGGGAGGAACAAAGAGGGGAAAGGAGGATTGAAAAAGGCTAGTGGATTGAATTGGCCATCCTTCATCAACAACTTAGAGGTAGATGTTCAATCATTTTTGTTGTATTTCATGCTAGTGAAACCTACATATATGTTGATATGCTTGAGGTTTTGAAATAGATAATATTTATAGGCTATATTTCTAAATAGCAATGATGTCACCTTGAGAAAATGAAGTTTAGAAACATTGAATTTAAACTGGTGTACCAAGTGTTAAATGGTAACGAAATTGGTGTTGTATAGAGAATGTGGAAGATAGAATATTGAGTCTCTAATGTAGGTCTCTACACAATTAATAACATCATGATTTATGCGGAGTTGTAAATGGGATCCTATTTGCAAATATGGTTTGGAGACTTTGAATTATTCTATGTTTAATATGAGATAACAATGAGCGATCATGAGGATTAGTTATATATGGAAATTATGGGATTTATAGTTATATGCTATCCTATAAGTAACCTTAGATTTAGATACCGAGTAATAGAATGTGTAGCTAACCATTAGAAGAGATGTCATTTACTTCATTCTCAGTTTCAGATATGAGTTAGTCATAAGATGTTATTCTGGAAGTTTATTGAATAAATAGGATCTCTATTGGATTTTTACTGGCTAAAAATCATGGTGAGAAAGTGGGGTTATTTCACCCAGTTAAGGATTTTAAAACTACATAGAAATGGGTTGTGAGTTATGGTAGTTTTATAAAGTATAGTGATACCAATAACAATGGCTTTTATAATTGGTAGTTGGCTAGAAGTTCCATATGATAGTGTTGTAGTGGTAATTTATATTTGATCTTTTATTTGAAGAGTTGTATGAGAATATTATTAGTTAGAATTATTTTAAGTCTTGTAAATATGCTTTGTGTTGTTAAAATACAATCTGTGTTATTAAGAGACTATTACTAGTTGCACTTTAGAACTAAAACTTTAGTGCTCTATAAATTTTGTTATCCAGGATGGGATTGGGTTGGAATTGGTTTAAAAGCCATGATATTGTAGGGATAGATCCACTGAGTATTATTTGTGGAAATTTGTGTGCTTTTCCAAGACATCATGAGTTATACACCTTCAGTACTAATAGGGATTATTTTAGAGAATAACACTATAAAATATAAGAGTTTGTTTTGAGTAGTACCACTCCTTGTAGTCTCTTCAGTTGGTATTCTATGAAAAGGAGTTGCAGATGCTTTATTATTGGCCTTACTCTGAATAGGTGCATCCAAAATAAAATATATGTATTTATTGTGTTTGCAAGTTCCTTGTATGACTGATGAGAGCACGAAAGAATTAGAAGAGCAACATGAGTGGATTGGAGTTCTGGTTTAGCTAAGGATATAGTGTATTTTTGACTTAAGAGATAGATCATAATGCTATTCCATGAATGTAATGGAATTATAATAGGTTATCATAGGATAAAAAACTTATGGAGCCAAATTTTGTAATTATGGACAAAAGAACAGTTCATAGTGCAAGTTGAGGGAATACTGAGTATTCCTTGGACAAGATATTAATGTATGGAGTTCCAACTCATGTATGAGTTAATATTATATGTTAATAAAGGTAAATAGTGTAATGTTGGGTTTTCTCTTTGGGGTTTTCTCCCAGGGTAAAAAAAGAGTTGTGTGTGATTAATGGTGTGAAATTATATTTTGTAATATTGAATACTTTAAAGGTAGAATGTGGTTGTGTTTTTTAAAGGATGATCATGGTGTCTATGAAGCATAATTAAATTATAATAGTTTAGAAATTGGGATACATGAAATAGTTAAGTGTTTATCATGTTATAGCTTGTTCTATATGAGAATGTTAGCACATTGATATTAAAAGGAAATAATATTATAATAATAAGTTAATGTTTATTCATTCATATACATGGATATGTGAGGAAATAATGATGGAATAATAGACATTATTATTCTTTCTTAACATTAACAATTGAGGAAACAATTATGGAATAATAGATATTGCCTTTCTTTCATATACATTGATATTATGAGAAAATAATGATGAAACAATAGATATAGTTATTCTTTCATACATTGATCTTATGAGAAAATAATGATGGAATTATATTTATAAAGAACACTCTATATGTTAAGGGTTTTATTTTAGGAATTTATCATTCATTGATATGCAATTAAGTATGGAAGGATTTAGGTATTTATGTTGCATATTAAGAAAACAAATTCAAGTAATATGGGAAAATAGCTCAACTCCTTCTTAGGGGATAAGTAGAAATCTTGAT
Source organism: Wollemia nobilis (assembly GCA_028583015.1). Lineage (NCBI taxonomy): Eukaryota > Viridiplantae > Streptophyta > Pinopsida > Araucariales > Araucariaceae > Wollemia > Wollemia nobilis. Next base: position 3,124,057 of record JAQPPZ010016858.1, on the reverse strand, counting down.
AGATAAAGGAATTTTATGATATACATCAATGTATTTAAGGTATCTTTAAGTCATAGTATTAATTAATTACGTTGTAGTATTTGAGTACTTTACCTATGATAGAAAGGAATATAAATGGATGTTTTATGGGATGGCTAGATCATATGTACTTGAGATGGATGGTCAGTTCCCACATGCACACACCACCTGCATAAATGGACTTATGCAAAGTACACACTTGGCATGCACCTTTTGAATGAATGAAAAGGATATTAATACTAGCTCATAGGATCCATAAGTATGGATAGTATTGACCATAAAATAGAACACCTAGTACTCTTACATAGATGGATATATGTATAGAGAAGGGATGGGTGTGCCTCAAAGGAAAATCTAGGGAATTTCTAGTTGAACTTGAACATAGAATCTCGAACCTTGGTATATTGGTATGCACAAAAAAATATATGGATAAAATTTAGGTTGTTATATATGGTATCAAAATGCTTGGTTCATAGGGATACAATTTTCCTTACATAAGAATAGATAGAGTGTTATAAGACATGTATATTTGTAGAGGCTATACATATATAAGTAGTGTGATTATTAAAGGTAGAATTCATTTGTATAGTTTGAACAACTAAGAATATAGTTGTTATTAGGGGAAGAAATTTAAATATGGAAAATTGTGAAATTGACTCTTCCAATTTCTTCTTGTGTGTGGCCAGGGACAATACCACCCAAGATAAGGAGATAGGGTGCTGCCCCACTTCCAAGGCAAATATGATAAAATAATGGAGAGGATATGACAATAGATATAGGTTCAAAAAATACTAGTAATGAAGGGGAGGATATCGTTGCCATAGTGGCTTTGCTTTGGGAATAGGTGGAAATACAAAAGCAATTTTTGGAAGTCGTGTTGAATTGAGAAGTACATACTAGAAGCTCTAGATGTAGGTAAGGTGAGAAAAACTTGATAGAAGCACAGTTGACTTGGATAAGGCTAGAGGTAGAGTTAGGCTAGAAGCTCAGTTGACTTGGACATGAAATATCTTATATGCTCCAAGTTCAATGGAGAAGAATGTGGTGACAAAGCCAAAGCTTGACTAAAAGAGATAGAAACCTATTATAATATGAAGAACTATTCCACTAGTACTCAAATGTCTTATGCCACACTTCATTTTCAAGGTGTTGGTTTAGATTTATGGGAAAAATTTAGTGAGGGACAAGGATTGGAGGCAACATTCGACTTGAAATAGAAAGAATTTGTAATAGTATTCAAGGAAAGATTCTTCACAGAGAACTTTTATTTCTAGGAGTTTGAAGAGTTCACTAAACTTCAGCAAGGAACTAGGACAGTGGAGGTATACTATCAAATATTTTTCAAGCTATTGAAATATGTGCTTGCATATAATGAGAAAATGAACATCCATAAGTTTATACTAGGAGAAAATCCTAGACTAGGGTAAGAGCTAGACATGAGGGAATTTACTACTTTGCAGAAGGCCTATGATTTGGCTAGAAAAGTGAAAACCCATCTCAAATCCTATTTTGAATATTAAGTTTTAGATGATTAGGGTAGAGAAGCACTAAGGAAAAGAAACAATGCTAGTTTTGTAAAGTGGAAAAAGGAACAAGCAAACAAAAGTCCCCCTCAATAGGAAAAAGGGAATAATAGGAAGTAGGGAAAGTTCAATAAGAAGTTCCTAGGGAAGGATCATAGAAATGGGAACAACAAAAACCCATTATAGGGACATGTCAATGTTCCATCAATGGTGAAAGCAGAAGAAGACCAGAAGAAGAAAAATCGCCATGGACCTAAATAGGGATGCTACAATTGTAGAGGACCTCACTATGTCAACCAATGTCCGTACAAATTTGAATCGAGTTTGAAGGAAAATAAACTCATCTACAAGGATGTTGACCAAAAGGAACCTGCACACAAGATTTATACAACAATGGGGAGCTAGAATCTAGAGGGCCAAGCCACTCCACTCATTATAAAAGGTAAAATATTTAGTAGAAATATTAGATTTTTGATTGATAGTGGTGCAACGAATAGCTTTATTCCCACTATCTTAAATAAAGAAATACCAAAGAGGCCAAGGATCTTGGCACATGGATGGAAGGTTGGGTATGACTTAGGACAAACATACTCTATAGATCAGTGTTACCCTATGACTGATATTACCTTACCTAATGGTACAATAGTAGGTTGCTTATATGTACCATCGCTACATGCCTTTGATGTAGTCCTAGGGATGGATTGGTTGCAATTACATAAGGTCGTGATCAATTTAAAAGAGAGATGGATGGAATACTTAGAGGATGGTAGGAAAGCATAGAGAGTGTTCAACATAAAAGGGGATTTCCAACCTTATATTCTATCTCCAATACAACTTAGAAAGGCAATAGAAAGAGGAGCAACAATTTATGTAGTAAAATTAAAAACTAGAAAGAGAGAAGGATGAAGTGTTTGAAAAACTCCCAATTCTCTAGGAATTCAAATATGTATTTCTAAAAGAGTTATCAGAACTACACCTAAAGTGTGAATCTTATTTCACTATTGAGCTTCAACCTGGAATAGATCCTATACATAGGGCTCCTTACAGAATGAACCCCATAGAGATGCAAGAGCTAAAGGTACAGTTGCAAATATTATTGGAAAAAAGGGCTAATCAGATCGAGTGTGTCACCTTGGGGTGCACCTATGCTATTTTTTAAAAATAAGGATGGGTCATTTTGAGTATGCATAGATTATAGAATGCTAAATAAGACAATAATCAAGAATAGATATCCTCTTCCTAGAATCGAAGATCTCTTTGATCAACTCAAATATGCTGCTATTTTCTCAAAGATCGATCTTAAATCAGGATATCACCAAAAAGGATCCATGAGGAGGATACCCATAATATGGATTTCAAAACTCATTATGGATATTATGAGTTTAAAATATTGCCTTTTGGTTTAACAAATACACCAACAACATTTATGAACCTAATGAATAGAATTTTTAGGAGGCTCTTGGACAAACTTGTTCTTGTGTTCCTAGATGATATTTTTATATATTACCAAAATAATTTAGGGTATGAAAAACACCTTAGGATTGTTTTAGAGTTGCTAAGAAAGAATCAGTTGTATGGGAATCTATCAAAGTGTGAATTATATATGTCAGAGATGTAATATTTAGGGCATATCATTTCGGTAGAAGGGATTGTAGTGGATCCTAAGAAGATAGAATCCATACTAAATTAGATGTTGCCTACTAATGTGACAAAAGTCCAGAGTTTCATGGGTTTGACCAAATACTATGGACATTATGTAAAGTATTACACCAAGATAACTACTCCAAAAACTAAGCTTTAGAGGAAAGGAAAGGAGTTTAAATGGACAAAATGTGAGGTAGCTTTTGATCTACTCAAGCATAAACTCACCACATCCCCCATACTAAATATAACAAATACTTAAGGTAAATTTTCTATCTATAAAGATGCATAATTGGAAGGTTTAGGAGGAGTTCTATCTCAAGACGAAGCTATGGTAGCATATGGTTCAAGAAAATTGAAATGACATGAGCTTAATTATGTAACCCATGATTTGGAATTGGAAGTAGTAGTATTTGCATTCAAAATTTGGTGATATTATTTATTAGGGAAACCATTCAAGTTGAGAACAGACCATAAAAGCCTAAAATACATATTTACTTAGCCTTTGTTAAATTCTAGGTAAACAAGATGGATGGAATTTCTCATCGAATATGATTTTGGCATTAATTATATAAAATAGAAAGAAAATAAACTCATTGATGCACTAAGTAGGAGAAGACAAATAACTATTTTAACATCCATCCATGTTGATTTGATGGAACAAAATCAAGAAAATGCAACATCAGGATGTGTTTTGCAATCAAATTTGGAAAAATATGAAGAGCGAACTTGAGGAAAGTAAATATTTCAGCACCAATGATGACTTTTTGTGCTTTAAGGACAAAGTAGTGATTCCTAAGGGCGGTGACCTAAGAAATATGATCATGAATGAAGCACACTGATATTTGTTTTTAACTCACCTAGGAGGGGTAAATATGAGGGAGAACATGAATAAAACCTTCTATTGACCAAGAATGAATAAGGACATAACTGAATTCATTGCTCAATGCCTTAAATGCTAGAAAGTGAACATAAAAAATAGACATCCTACAAGACTATTGTATCCTCACAAGGTACCCACATAGAAATTATAGGTGATTTCTATGGATTTTATTATAGGATTACCTAAAACTAGGTGTCAACATGATGGGGTCCTAGTTGTGGTCGACAGACTGATCAAGTTTACATATTTTATACCCAAGAACACTAAAGATGATGCCATGATTATGTCTAATATATTTACCAAATAAATATTTAGACTTCATGGTTTTTTAAAAGTGATCATTTTAGATAGAGACTCAAGGTTCACATCTAAGTTTTGGCAAGGTCTACGTTGGGCTATTGGTACTATATTGAACATTAGTTCTATATATCACCCAAAAATTGATGGGTAAACTGAAAGGGTGAACCATGTGTTGGAGGAAATGTTTCACATGTATTGTATAGATAAAAAAACCATTGGGAAGACTACCTACACTTGGTATAATTTATCTACAACAACAGTCACCATTCCTTAGAAAAACTATTATAATCTTAAAAGGATGCCAAGAGAATTCTCTGTGTTATAAAGTATTTTTTGAGGGTGAGATCAATCCTATGGTATACCAACTTGCCTTACCACAAAGTCTATCGAAGATTCATGAATTATTTCATATTTTAATGCTTAGGAAGTATATAGCTAATGTTGAACATATGTGGGATATTTCTAAATTGTATATGGTGGATCCGAAGGCTATAGAGGTTCAACTAGTAAAAATCCTTGAATTCTGATCTATATCATTGAGGAAAAGAATCTTGAAGCAATGCAAGATTTTGTGGGACCGCTATTCTAAGAAAAATGCTACTTGGGAGAAAGTAGTCGACATGCAAAAAAACTTTTCATAATTTTTTTGAAAATGTTAGGTAATGTTATTTTATGTTGAACCTTGATGAAACACAGAGGATTGTGTTGAGCCTATGGGGGGGAGGATGTCATGACCCTCCCTTAGCAGAATTTGAATAAGGATGGATTTTTGATGTATTGCTTTGTTAATGGATAGATTGACTATTTTATGTTTGGTTACACAAAACATATATTTCATGAAAATGACATTCATTTTATTGTTGGAATGATTGATTTTCCCCAAATGATGATTTATGCGAGACAATTTACTCTTATGATTGATTTTTTGCAGGTTGTTTGAAATTAACTTGAGAGTGATATATATATATATATAGACTTCCACTATCCTTTTGTGCATATCTTAATTTAAATATAATGAACTAATGTTTTACCTTGTGATTTTCTAGGATGAAGATACCGAGATATCGGATGGACATTTTGCAAGTCTTTATTTGTTGTTGAACGTGCAAAATTTGTAATAATAAAAATAATAAATATAACTTTTTATTTATTTTAAGTAGATATATTTTATTTCGACGAGGTTTCAATTCTAGTTATGGATTTTTTGACTTGCCACTAAGTCATAAAAATGATGGGTTGAGTTATCTTCATGCTTCATAACCTCTATAATGGATACGAAGATCATTAATAAAAGAGGAAGAGTTAGGTGGAGTAGAGGGGAGATGGTATTGGGGAGCATGAAGGGAGAGAAAAAGGAAAGCAAAAGAAAAATAAAAATGGGAATAAGGAGGAATGAAGAGAGGAAAGAAGGATAAAAAAAGTATGGTGGACAAAACTGGTCAACCTTCATCAACAACTTAGAGGTAGATGTTCAATACTTTTTGTTGTATTTCATACTGGTGAAACTTGTGTTTATAGTGATATTCTTGAGGTTTTGAAATAGATAATATTTATAGGCTATATTTATAAATAGCATTGATGTCACCTTAAGAAAATAAAGTTTAGAAACATTGGATTTAAACTGGTGTACATAGTGTTGACTGGTAATGAAATTGGTGTTGTATAGAAAATGTGGAAGATAAAATCTTCATTGTCTAATGTAGGTCTCTACCCATTTAATTAAGTCATTATTGATGCAAAGTTTTTAATGGGATCTTGTTTGCAAATCTGGCTTGGAACTCTGAATTATCCTAAGTTTAAGATGTGATAACAATGAGCGATCGTGAGGATTAGTTACAGATGGGAATTGTGGGATTTATAGTTAGATGGTTATAGTGCTATGTATGCTATCCTAGAAGTAACCTTGGAATTAGATACCGAGTAATAGAATGTGTAGCCAACCAATAGAAGAGATGTATTTTCCTACATTCTCCATTCTAGATACGAGTTAGTCATAAGTTGTTATTCTAGAAGTTGATTGAATAAATAGGATCTCTATTGGATTTTTACTAGCTGAAAAGTATGGTGAGAATGTGGGGTTATTTCACCTAGTTAAGGATTTTAAAACCATACAAAAAAGAGTTGTGAGTTGTGGTAGTCTTGTAAAGTATAGTGATACCAATAACATTGGATTTTATAACTAGTAGTTGGCTAGAAGTTCCATATGATAGTGTTGTAGTGGGAATTTATGTTAACTCTTTGAGTTGAAGAGTTGTATGAGATTCCTATTAATTAGAATCATTTTAAGTCTTGTAAATATGCTTTATGTTTTTAAAATACAATCTATGTTATTAAGAGACTATTACTAGTTGCATTTTAAAACTGAACCTTTAGTGCTCTGTACCTTTCGTTATCCAAGATAGGATTGGGTTGGAATCAATTTAAGAGCTATGATATTATAGGGATAGATCCACCCAATAAAATCTATGGGAATATGTGTGCTTTACCAAGATATCATGAGCTAAACACCTTCAGTACTACTAGGGATTGTTTTAGAGAACAATGTTGTAAAATAGAAGAGTTCATTTTGAGTAGTACCGCTCCTTATAGTCTCTTCAGTTGGTCTTCGATGAAAAGGAGTTGTAGATGCTTTATAATTTGATGAGAGGATATTTGGCATATATTTCTGTAATAGAATGTTTCATTCTTATGTTTAATTGATGATTATAATATGTTTTATGTAAGTTATTGTTGTATATTTTTGTAATTTGTCAATAAAAGGATAAATGCAGTTAATCTGATAAATGTGTTTGTTTTATGTAAAATACATCCGAGTTATGAGTAATTATGCAGGCAAGGTGTTGAAGAATGTTCCACAGATGAACGATGCAGCAAGCGCAAGCTTTGGGATACACCTTGGATGCAAGGAGATGGACGTAAGAACAAAGGATGCAGGAAGCTTAAGGCACGGTGATAGAGCAATAGCAGATCACTATTACAGAAGATGGTAGCTGAAGCATGTTACGAAAGATAGTTACCAAAGTACGTTACAGAAGGTAGCTACTAAAGTATGTTACCGAAGGATTTTTACCAGTAGTTACCAAAGGATTTTTACCAGTAGTTATCGAAGGATGACTAAGTCCATTGAATGACGTTGCATGCCACATCATTTTCACATGGTATCCAAGTATTTCCAGTCAACATAATATTTGATTTGTCATGTATTCTTCACATGGAATATTGTGATTAATAAAGTCGTTATTACTTTATTCAATAAAGTTGTGTAATCCAACTATTGTTAGGTTTATTAGATTTAGATGCAAGATTGTTGCACCTTTTCCTGGAATAAAGGACATATGGTTATATTGTATATCTTGCAAAATGTCAAAGTTAGTGTTTCTTTGTTAAGTTAGCTTATGTATTGCCACTTGGACCATTCAGGATGTTTACCAAGTCCAAGCAGGAATAGGAATTGTATTAGTTTAGATTATTTTGGTTAGTACATAGTTGTCACATCATAAGTCCACAAACTCCACATGGCAAAATACGTGGAAGAGTTTATTCAAAATTGTACAAGTCATAATATAAATTACATAGGAGACCTTTGAAAAGGTCTAATGTAGAAATGTATAAAGTTCTAATGTTGAATGTCTAAATTTCTAATGTCGAAACTTTCTGAAGAACTATGACCAACATGTACATTTGAATTTCCAACAATAAAAGTAGCACTTCATTCTTCGCATATGGTAACTATGTCATTTGTATTTATTGTTTAATTTCATTTATGTAATTGTAATTGTATATTCCTACATTCATAGAATAAAATCATGTTAGGAATAGTTATATATTTTAGTTATTGAGATAAAGTAAACTAGGGGAGAAAGACTTACACTATCTTCTAGGAGGTAGGGCCCACTCCTACAACTAATCCCTAAGCTCTCACCCCTACAATAGGTTAGAAATAGTTAATTAACCTTAGAATATAAAATAAAGTAAATTGCATTTTCATAAAATATAAAGTCAGAATAGATAAATAAAACTAACTGCACGAGGATCCTCACCAATAGATAAACTCATCAATAGGTAATTATTATTAGAATAATTCATTAATAGGTAATTATCATATTTACTGCATAAATCAGAAATTGCATTTTATTTTCATACTTGCACAATTTAATTTCTGTTTATTTATTTTTTTCAAACACCTAAAACTAAAAGAAATCTGAACTAAGCTTAGCATTGATCCCCATGGTACAATCTATATTGGATTGCTATTCTTTAAATCTAACCTTGATTTACCCTCGGATTGATAAATTAAATGTAAGCTATTACAACCGATCATTTTGGCACCGTTTCTAGGGAGAATAGCATCGTAGTGGTTAATCAGAAAAGTTGTTTGGTAGTGCAATTAGGCGAGGCTTACTTATATGTGAAAAAAGGTACGTATGAGTCCTTGGGAAGCATATGAGTCGGAGTGGCATGAGATGGTCCCAACAAGTCCCTTTGTACGATGCTGCCAGGTTCATTTTTCTTGAGGAATCAGTTTTACTGCTTTCTTAATTAGAATTTTATTTCCTGCAAATTTCAATTTCTGCAAATTTTAATTTTTGCAAATTTTATTTCCTACAAATTTCCTGCTTTGGGTAATTATTATTGCTTAGTTGACTTAGGACCTATGAGAAAAATAGGAAGTAGGTTTACACTAAAAAAGACCTAAACTTGGCTTAGGACCTTGTTAGAAGTAGGAAGTAGTTACGGTTGAGTGACACAACCGTAGTGAAACCCTCCTAATAATAAAAGTAGTAATAGTTTACCTTTTATTTTAGCAAATTTTATTTCTGCACATTTCTAGCTTTGGGTGATTATTATTGTTGGTTTGACTTAGGCCCTGTGAGAAAAGTAGGAAGTAGGTATACACTAAAATAGACCTAAACATTGGTTTAGGACCTTGTTAGAAGCAGGAAGTAGGTAAGGTTGAGTGACACAACCTTAGTGAAACCCTCCTAAACAATCAAACAAATAGTAATAGTTTAACCTTTTATTTTCAAGTAAATTTTACTTTTCTTGCAATATTTCATTTTGTTCCTAATATGCTAAAGTTGGTTGTATAAATATTTGTAGGAACGCGAGTCACATCTAATTTTAGAAAAATATTAGGATTATTGTGAAATTTTATTTCAATTGTTCTCTATTGTATTAAGGATAGTTATAAACTCAATTGTTGTGATTTGTATCTAAACTTGATTATAGTAGGATTAAAATAGAAAATCAAAACCAAAACCCAAACAAAAACCAAAACCAGAGAGAAAAAAAGAAATAAAAATAAGTTGCTAGATGGTGGAAAATAGTCTGAATCAGTCTGCACTTATAGACCTTAGAGAACTATTGATAAAACAAGAAGTTAACCTTCTTTTTGGGTAAGGAAATAGAGCATCTAGTAAAGAGTGGGAAAGTCTGTATGAACGCATTGACATTATTAAAGAAAAATCAGATGAACTGAAGGAAATCAAAAGGATTGACATAGCTAAAACTCTAGGGACAAACTACCATTCATCTTACCTAGATCTTAAAAGAAATTATGAACGTTGGCTTTGGGATAGAAGAGCAATAGTAAATCCAACAATTTATGCTTGGAATCAATATTTTGAAGACTCCCTCCTCATTCACAGGTTCCTTGGAGACCTAGAAAAGAAAGAAGTAGCCCTAGAATATAGCAAGAAGTATCAGAGGATACCTAGAGTTGTGCGCTTTAGGGAGTTGTGTCAAGATTTACGTTGTGAGTTACAATTTGGAAATCCCGACCCCATTCCAACTCAAGATTTTCTCATTCAATTGATTCAATTGGTGGTAGACCATTTTAATTTTGAAGAAGAACACTTCATGACACCCGAACAACTTGATCCGATCAATGATATTCATAGACTATTCAAGGAAGATTAGACATGTTGCAAAAATAAGAAACTTAGAAAATTCATGAGCAGACCTAGAGACTCTAAGGGAAGATTCATAAAAATCAGCAACTCAGAAGGAAACTTCCAAAGAGACTTTAGTAGGCAGCCTAGAATTTATAAGTTAGAAGAATTTGAAACAACAACATCAACCAATCAAGCTAAAATCCTAGAACAAGATCCCGACTCATACTTATTACCTGAACCAGAATTTGACAATCACATAGATCCTTCTTCTATTTTTACTGAACCCATACCTGATCCAATTCTTGAAATCTTATATTCAGTTATGGCTGACCAACAAAGTGGGCAAGGAGAAGTAGAAGAGAACCAAAGGGGGAATGAACAAAGATAGAATAGAGATCAAAGAAGAAATGGGTAAAGGAAGACATTTGCCTTCCCAATATTACATATATATGGGACAACAAGAGAACCTAAGTCAGTCTCTATTTCTGTATTACCCACCTTCCATGGGAAACCACATGAAGATCCAGATGCTTTTCTCTTCAAATTTGAAGTAGTGTGTCAAGCTTACTTTTACACTATCGATGAACAAAAGCTAAGGTTGTTTCCCTCTACTCTTAAAGATGTAGCTTTAATATGGTTCATGGGTCTAGGAGAAAATATTTGTAATCAATGGGATGGAGAACATGGATTAAAAGAGCTATTCCTTGAATGATATCAGGATTATTGTAGAGTTAGGGATAAGAAAGTTGAGCTATTCTGCATGAATAAAAAATAAGAGGAATCTTTGGAGGATTACCTTGAGAGATTTCTATTTGTTGGGTCTAGGGTAAATATAGACCTTGATGAAGAAATCTTAAAAGAACTCTTTTTAAAGGGACTAAAGGAGGATGTCCTCGAGGTTTTAAATCTCATGGCAAAAGGAGATATCCATCTTATGGCATTTGAGGAGATTGTGAACCTTTGCAGAAACTATTCAAGAAACAAACCTCTAAGGGGTAATAAGTATACATCTACTGGAGGAGTGACGAGAGCAGAAATTGGAAACATGTTGGAAGGGTTAAAAACTGATTTGTTAAGTACCTTGACTACATCTCTGGATTTAATGGATAAAAAGCCAAAGGGGCAAGATAGTGAAGAAATTTACTGTCATAGATGTAGGAAAAAGCACAATCTGAGGGAATGCCCTCTTAACATTACCAACATTTCCAATATTGCTACTTGTAAAATTTGTGATAAAGGTCACAAAACTAAAAACTACAAATACATCTCCATTGTTAAAGCTGCCATAAAGGAACCTGAAGTTGAAGAGGTAGAAGACATTTATTTTGTAGCCCAAATATGGAATGGTCCATTCAATGGACCACCAAATTGGTCAAACCCTAGTTATTCCAACTCGCAAAGGCCTAATCAATGGTCTAATGCACCAAACTAGGCAAATTGGAATTCTTATTCAAACAATCAAGATTGGAACACACCTCCATGGGCCCAATTTATGGCCAATACCTATGGAAATCCACCATGGAATCAAGGAATGTCCAATCAAAATAATTGGAATACTAGTGGCCAATATAACCAAGGAGGATCTGGTTGGTCTCAAAATCCATCACAACAATAGAACTTTCAAAATCAATTTAGGGGACAAGCCCCTCAAAATCCACCTCAAAATAGACTTCTTCCACCTCCAGTTAATAATAATAATCCTCCTAAGCAACCTCCTCTTCCAGCTCAACCGGTCCCTAATCCTAACAACAACAAGAACATTCAACAAGCCTATGAAACTAGTGAGACATGTTCTATATCTATAGTACCTTGTCAAAAAATTCAATTGAGATCAGGAAAAGTATTGGAAAATAATGTAACTCTCATAGAGCTTGAAAATCCCACTACATATTTGTTCGAAAAGGAGGATAACAATGAAAAGGAAATGGAAAATTCACCAGAAAACATTCCAACAAAACAACAAGAAATCCAAATTCCTCAAAGGAAGGAAGTAGAGGTACCTTTTCCTCAAATATTGGCAATACCAAAAGAACCACTTAAGCCAACCTTTAACTTCCTTCAAGAATTAGAAAATGTTACTATCAAGATCCCTTTGTTACAAGCTATCAAGGATATACCCATCTATTCCAAGCTCATTAAAAACATGTGTACAAATTTAGGAAGGAAAAAGAAGAATGAAGCCCAAACTATTCAAGTCATTGGACAATTGTCTGAGATAATAATGGGAGGTAGGTTATTACCAAAATACATAGATCCTGGAATACCTATACTCATGGTGCACATTGGTGACATAGCCTTGCAAAATATCTTGGTCGATTTAGGAGCCACTATTAATGTCATGACTAAAGAGACAATAGAATATTTAGGGTTACATAAATTACAATCAACTTCTATTGTACTCCAACTCATAGATAGGTCTACTGTTAAGCTAGAGGGAAAACTAGAAGATGTTATAGTCTCTGTAAGTTCATGGGAATACCCTATAGACTTTATAGTCTTACAACCTAAGAAAAAGTTAGGGGGACATCCCTTAATTTTAGGGCACCCATGGCTTGCAACAATTGATGCTTACATCAGTTGTAGAATGGGAAATATGACTATTTTTTATGGTAAAAATACTAAAGACCTTAGCCTATTCCCTGAATCAACAATAGAAGATGAGTTTCCAAAGCAATTATGGTATGATTTCCCTCATGATTTTGATGAAATCCAAACCTTATCAATAAATGTTCTGAGTGAACATCTTCAACAAGAGGTCGAGGGACCATTACCATTACTGTTAGGGAATCAAAGCAAGGATCAAGGTCAAGACAATGGTTGTTCATCTGAATCTACCATGGCTATTAATGAAGCAAGCACAAGTCAGTCTCAACAAATGACACCATATGACTATTACTTAAATGTTCTTGAACATGAGATAATGGGAATAGATGCGAACATAGAGAAATGTAAGCAAATAGATATCACACTAGGAAGGACCTTGAATATTAGTGATGAGCTCACAAGCATACAAGAGTCACAATTAATAGATGTGCTTAAAGAATATCAATCGACATTTACATGGAACTACGAGGATATGAAAGGGATACATCCAAATGTTTGTACCCATCATATTTTTATCCAAGAAGGATGTTATCTAGTAAGACAACCTCAAAGAAGATTGAATCCAGCTATGAAAGATGTGGTTCAGGAAGAAATCATTAAACTCTTGAAGGTAGGATTTATATATCCAATTTTTGATAGTCAATGGGTGTCACCTCTTGTGATAGTCCCTAAAAAGAATGGCAAATGGAGGATTTACATGGACTATAGAGAATTAAACAAGGTAACAAAAAAGTATTATTTTCCCTTGCCATTCATTGATCAAGTTCTTGATACATTGGTTGGAAAGAAATATTTTTGCTTTCTAGATGGGTTTAGTGGCTATAATCAAGTTTCCATAGCTGAGGAAGATCAGGAAAAGACAACCTTCACATGTCCAGTAGGCACCTATGCTTATAAAGTCTTACCTTTCAGATTATGCAATGCACCTGCCACTTTTCAAAGAGTTGTTTTAGCTATCTTTGCTGATTTAATAAATGAGTGTGTAGAAGTCTATATGGATGACTTCACAGTCTACGGTAATACCTTTGAAGAAACCTTGTCAAGCTTACAAATTTTTTTGATTAGATGTCAAGAGCAAAACCTCTCTTTGAGTCATGAAAAGTGTTTCATGATGATGAGAGGAGGGATTGTTCTAGGACATTACATATCATAAGAAGGTGTTAAAGTAGATCCTACAAAAATACAAGTTATTCAAACCCTTCAACCTCCAAAAACACAAACAGAGGTGAGAAGTTTCCTAGGACATGCAGGATACTACCGTAGGTTCATTAAAGACTTCAGTAAAATTGTTGCTCCCATGCTTAAGCTCTTAACTAAAGAAAGTGAATTCAATTGGACTGAAGCATGTCAAGAAGCCTTTGAAGTTATAAAATATAAATTGATTACTTCTCCAATCCTAAGAGGACCAAATTGGAAATTACCATTCCATATACATTGTGATGCTTCGGGTTACGCAATAGGAGTAGTATTGCAACAAGTTGAGAACAAAATACCTTATGCTATCTATTATGTAAGTAAAAATTTGCATGGAGCCGAGCTTAATTACATTATTACTGAAAAATAATTTTTAGTTATAGTCCATACCATTAATAAATTTAAACATTACATAATAGGGTATGAAGTATTCATTCACACTGATCACTCTACCATTAAATACTTAATGAACAAAGCAATAGTAGGAGGTAGAGTGGTTAGATGGCTTCTTTTTCTACAAGAGTTCAATGTCACGATTATAGATAAGGTAGGAAAAGATAACGTCATCACAGATCACCTATCTCGTATGCAAATATTTGATGATGACGAGTTAATTCTTGATAATTTCCCAGATGAACATTTGTTTGCTCTTTCTATTTTTACCCCTTGGTATGTTGATATTGTAAATTACTTAGTAATAGGAAAAATACCTCAAAACTATACACCGCATGAGCATAGGAAATTGATACATCAAAGCACTCCTTATATGTGGATTCATGGAGTCTTGTTTAGAAGATGTCCTGACCAAGTAATTAGGAGATGTGTGCAAGAAGATGATGTATATGACATCATTCGGGCAACACATGAAGAACCCTATGGAGGCCATTATGCCACCCAAATAATAATTAGTAAAATACTTCAAATTGGTTATTTTTGGCCTACCATGAATAAATATGTCCATAAATTTGTTGATAGATGTGATGCTTGTCAAAGAGCTAGTAAGCCTACCCCTTCGATGGAAATGCCTTTGGTTCCACAAGTAGTATTTGAACCATTCGAGAAATGGGGAATTGACTTTGTTGGACCAATAGACCCTCCAAGTGAAGGTAATAAACACATACTTGTGTGTATGGATTACGTTACTAAGTGGGCTGAAGTTAAAGCTTTACCATGAGTGCAAGCTGAACCAGTCATTGATTTCCTTTATGAAAATATTATGCAATGCTTTGGAGCACCTAGAGAGTTAGTTTCAGATCATGGAACCCAATTTATCTCCAAAGTGATTGAACATTTTTTTGACACTTATCAAATAAAACATAAGAAAACCTCACCATACCACCCTCAAGCCAATGGACAAGTAGAAGTTATGAATAGAGAACTTGAAAAGATCATTACAAAAATTGTAACTGTTAATAGGGGTGATTGGGCTGAGAGATTAAAAGAAGTTGTATGGGCATACAATACAACTTGGAAAACCACCATAGGATTATCACCTTATGAAATGGTCTATGGAAAATAAGCTATCATGCCCATAGAATTTGAGATAGAAACTCTTCGCACAATGGTACAACTTGATGTAAATTTGGATAAAGCACAAAAAGCTAGATTGGAAAAGTTAAACATTCTGGATGAAAGGAGACTAGAGGCATTACATAGGACTGAAATAACCCAACAACAATGAAATAAATGGCATGATAAACACATTGTACCATGCACATTCGAATCAGGAGATTGGGCTTTGTTGTTTGATTCTCGTTACCAAGACTTTCAAGGTAAATTGAGGACCAGATGGCTAGGACCCTATGAAATCAAAGAGATATTCAAAAATGGTACAGTCAAGCTTAAGCCTATAGATGATTCAACAAGAAAACTACTAGTAAATGGCCATAGGCTTAAACTTTATAAGAAGCCATTATCTAAGGAGGAATTCATACACCATCTTAAGCAGCAAGCCGAATTGCAGTGCATTTCTGAACTACAATCAACCATTATTGAATAATAATTTCTCTCACTTAAAAAAAAATTATGCTTCCTTTGTTTCATCATGAAGTTTCTATATCTACAATATTTCTATCTTATTCTCATCAATTTTTAGTCTCAATGTTTCAAAAGTAGCTTAAAAAGGTAATTCTTTAAAAATCTTGTAGGAAATGACTATCATATGTTGCATAATACTTTGTTTGCTAGATAAAATCTGGATGTTTTTCAATTACTCAAACAACATTAGTGTTTTGAGCAATTTTCATTGAAATTCAAGCAATATTTTGATGTTGTAAGTTATTCCTAGTCAATCAAACTTTTTCTTGGACTATGCACATTTGAACATATAAAAATATTGTGAGATGTGGAGAGATTGACTCATGTATTACTATTTCCATAAGTGAATAGTTTCCCTTGCTTATCCATCTATGCGCATGGTCTAGAGTACTACTGAATTGGCAAAAGGACAAGCTCACCCTTCATCCCTAAAAAGAAAGAAGAAAATGAGAAGAATAGTAAGGATAGGATCAAATTCCCATCAAGACTTTGATAGAGTGGTTGGGAATCCAACTCCCCAAATTTCTTACTCCTTCAAAAAAATCCCTTGCTCCTCATCTAATCGAGCAAGTATCCCAAAAAGTATCTTCTTGCTTCTCATAAAAATAGGCAAGAACCCCAAAAGCAATAAAAATCCCTTGCTCCCTCTCAAAATGAGCAAGTATCCCAAAGAAAAGTTAAATAAGGGTAAAAGAGCTTGAATCCCTAGAATTCTTAGTATCTTGAAAACTATGGGGTGATCCTCATTACAAAGCAATAAGGTATCCTTACGTAGTAGCACTAAGTCTGGACAAGACCTATGGATGCTCATAGATAAGCTAGCTTGTTGGCATAAGTGATCTTTGTTGTTACTCAATCCTCACTCATAATGGTAAATGAATACTCACTGCACACATAGTTGGTCCTTGAGGAAGCTTGAAAACATTAGGATAACTTTAACACCATAATGATTTGTGAAATGAATAGATGAAATTGTTTAAAAATCACTAGGATGTTTGAAGTCTTTGAGAAATAACTCTAGAATATCCTGAGCAGGCAAAATTCAGAAGCAAATTCCTATAGTTCATTTTCTCCTACCAAAATATGGCTTTCATCTCTCAAAATCTTGTATCTTTTAATAAAAGCCATCATAATATCTGAATATCTATTCCATTTTTTTAAATGATTGAAAATACTCCAAGTCTTTGATAGATATCTATTTTTGTATACATTGATGACTGATATCAAGCTTTATAATCATTATATTTCTCTCACTTGGTTACTCCTTAATGAAATTCAGGAAGCACAATCACAAAAATTATAATAAACCCCCATAAATAAAACTTATTATTATATTATCCATCAATATAAATAAAACACCCTTCATCTTGTTTTGGCTATATAGCCAAAATTATAGTTTGGGGGGAATAAATAGAGGTATATAAAGTTCACAATACAGTTTGGGGGGAAGAAATAGGTAAAGTATTATCTCAAACTCTAGCAACTATAGTCTCATAGATGTCTTCTGTAGATGTCTTTTGTAGGTATCTTCTATAGGTATCTTCCATAGATGTCTTTCGTAGATGTCTTCTATAGGTATCTTCCATAGGTGTCTTTTATAGGTATCTTCTATAGATGTCTTATGTAGATGTCTTTTGTAGATGTCTTCTATAGATATCTTCTGTAGGTGTCTTTCGTAGATGTTTTTGTAGATGTCTCCTATATAGGTATTTTGTAGAAGTCTTACGTAAGTGTCTTTCATAAATATTATCAGTAATAATATTTGTAAACAATTTTTGTAGGTATCATCAGTAATAATATTCTGTAAGCATCATCTATAGATGTCATCCATAAACATATATCATGAAATATTCTAAGTGTAAAAATTTAAAATCGGCTAGGCAAGTGAGACACGTGGCAATTCAAGGAACGCCAAGAAGGACAAGTAATAAGGGTGCATCAACAAAGACTTTAAGGGAAACTTGGTGGTAATATTTTAAATCAATTAAGGGAGACAAGACAACAAAATAAAGGAAAATTAGCCCTCTTATGACATGTACACTTAACCCAGTGCCACGTGCCACCTCTTATGATGTGTCCATGCAAACGAGTGCCATGTGCCGATTAAAATTTAAAATCCTTATTGAAAACATAGCTGTTCTCGAGGTCAAAAGTAAGAATGATGATGTTTTATTGGAGCATGTGCATAAATGAGGATGTGGACCAATCCACTTGGCCGCATCAACAATAAATTGCCACATAAGATGAAACATGGCATAAGGGAATGATTAAAATAATTTTTATTCGATGGGTGACCAAGGAAATTATAATATGTGGGAGGTAAAATCCACCCTCGCCATGCAAGGTGGTGGGTAGGGTTGGTACCAAGAGGAAATCGACCACCCAAGGACCCATATCATTGTAGGATAGGTGGATTCTCTTCACCAATCGCAAGAGATGATGCGGATGAACAATACCAACCCTTGATTAAAATTTAAATGAAGGGTCATGATGCAAGAAAAAATACGATGGGTCTAGAAGTTTCGTAGGAAGGACATGATCATCGATGTGTGGCTTTCATCGATGAATAATGTACTAGTGACATGGATCTAAGCCATATGTCATCGATTAAAGCCAAATTGATGGATGATGATTTATCAAACATAAAGCATTTTTATTGTCATTGATTTTAGGGCAAATGGTCCCCACCATCGATAGAAGTTAGATCAGTCTCCATCGTTGGATAGGGTTAATCGATGATGTATGACCTCTACATGCAGCCATGTAGAGTAAAACTAACCTAAATCATCTCTTCTATAGAGAGCCACTTGAAATCATTGATGACCCTCTGTAACTCGATCTTGAGTGAAATTTCTTGGTTTTTTTGATAAAAATTGTTGAATTCTTTCGATTAAATGGTGGTGAGCTTTAGAATTTTGAATAATTGTGTGGGTAGAAGGATAATTTCTTTGATGACGTAGGAAGGGTGGCAAAGTAACATCAAAAGTGATAGGTAAAATACTATTACTATTGTCGCAAAATCATTTTTATTTTTTTACACATAAAGTAAGGGATATTAAAATAAAAATGTAGAAGGTGTGCAAAATATTAGGATGGATTAAAAATGGTTTTGTCGATAATTTTTTTGGGTTTACCATTAAATAGGTTTATGAAAAAAATTACTTCAATTTTGTTTTACGTTTTCGAAGAAAATAAAATACTTTGCAGAATTGTAAAACAAATTTTCTTTTGTTATTGAAATATTTGTAGGGTTTTCGGTTTATAAAATATTGGAAATTTCTAAAAAAAAAAAATCTGCCTACCCCTTTCTACCCTAAAAACCCTAAACTCCACTATGCCTCGCTCTATGTTTCAGAAATGTAGTGAACCATCCTCGGTTGAAACCTAGAATCCTAGTGATTCTGTAACCGAGTTATTCCAAAAATCCAGATGGTGGGAGGCTCTCACAAAATTTAGAGGGCATGACCAGGGGGTGGCTAAACATTTTATCCTAAATTGTGACCCTGATAGGATGACCACCCAAGTTGGAGGTATTCAATTTGACCTTAACCCTAGTTTAATTTCTAAGGTACTGGGTCTACCGAAAGTAGGGTTACCATACTACAAAACCCCCTCTAAAAGTGTCACCCAACTAGTAGCTAAATTTGGTGAGAAATGTACTATTATTCGAGATAAGGAGGGTTGGATTAAGGGTGTGTCTACTTCTTCACTCCCCCTCTTATGGCAGGAGGTAGTCATCCTGATTATTAAGTTCTTTACCCTAGAAGGATGTATGTCCACCTGTGCAACCTACCATCTTCGTATGTTAATGAATTTGAAGTTTCTTAAAAATAGTGAATGTGTTATCAATTTACCTTACTTCTTGTTTCAATCATTAAAGTCTACAGTTTTGCGAGTTAAGCCTAAAAATCCCCAAGAAAAACCTAAATTGCACCTACTTGCACATCACGGCCTGATTAAGTTAATAGTTTTAAAGAAATCTCATGAAGTCAAAGTTGCTTGGAATCAGATAGTGGATGAATCTAACCTGTCGGAGTACTCTGAATCCACTGAGAATGAGTTTGAAGAAGATAATTCGACTGAAGAAGAACATGAGTCCGATAGTCAGGAGGAAGAACCTGACAGTCCAAAATGTAAATGTCGACCTGCTAAAAACATTAAACCAACCTAGTCAAAAATTAGGCATCAAAAAAAGATTATCAAAACTCATAAGAAAAAGGATACACCAGGGCATGAGTCTGATTTACCTAAACCTGAGTCGACTACCAAAATCCTGTCCCACCTTCGGGTACAAAATACTATCTTACAGATAAAAATTGATAAGTTGTGAGAGGATTTCATAGAGCATTCTAAACTGATT
This sequence comes from Wollemia nobilis, assembly GCA_028583015.1. NCBI lineage: Eukaryota > Viridiplantae > Streptophyta > Pinopsida > Araucariales > Araucariaceae > Wollemia > Wollemia nobilis. Next base: position 3,103,603 of record JAQPPZ010016858.1, on the reverse strand, counting down.
CAGTGAGCCCTTACCCTTCAGATAGACATGATTAAACAACTTTTAGTGGATAGGGTGATGAAACCCATTGATTCTATCAATCGATCGCCACTTGTCGATGCTTCTCCGAATAAAAGTTCCACACCTAATAAAAAGTAGAAAAATTCAGTGAACTTCAGCAAAGTAGCCCATACAAATAAGCCCATTGACTTTTCTAAACTCCTTGATGAAGAAAGTCCCCACCAGCTCATCAGCCTGACGTAGCAAAATCAACCTAAGAAATCGGTTTCTCCCATCAAGATAGGAACCACACTAGGGAATCTTGTCTTGAATGTCGGGATACCCCCAAAAATCAATGTAGTGATAAATAATATTGTTACATCAGTTGAGGAACTCCCACCTTCTCAAATGCAGGATGTAGAGTAGAAGGAAGATTCTCATGAAGTTGAGCATATCAAGACTATCATGGTTGAGACACCAGTGGGTGAACAGAAAGCCAAAGAGCAGGTACATAAAGTAAAAAGGGAATGCAGGTTACCGTAGCTGAGACCACCATCTTCATGAATCTCTACCCGATGAACACAAGTCGGATAAATTGAACTGCACTAAAAACTATTTAATGTTTTATAATTTCTAAGACTTTTAAATCTGATATATATATTATTATCTATAACATGTTTATATTCTTTGTCTGTAAATATTTTAAGTATATATATATATATATATATGTTTTATAAAATATTAGAATGTTTATTTTTAAATATTTTGGGTAATAATGTTTGGTATCTATGATTAGTTTTAGTATATTATGAGTAAGATAATTAAAAAATATTTTTATATTGAAGATTGTTATATCACAGAACTGTTTCCTAAAGATGATTAGATGATTTGTATTGTATGTGATTGATGAAATTTTTCTATTATTTAGAAATCATTATTTTTATTTGTTTTTGAGAATTATATTTTTATAGAATGATACATGACAAAAATATTTATTTCAATAAAATTAGATTTATGATTAATAAATTTTGTACTATGTAGGTTGTCATGAAAATGATTTGAAAGATCAAAATATTGTATTTATGAGATGTATGAGAAATATGTGGATTGTGATATGTTGGCTTATGTTTTACGTATTTCTGGAAATATTCATTTCTCAGTATCAATGATTCTTTTTTGGAAATTATGTCTGATGTCTGTTTGTTCATTCTTAAATAATTATGATGTCTTGTTTTGTGAATTGCAAATGATTTTCTGAAAAGACAATATGGAAAGATAGTATGAATTTTGATAAAATTTAATCTTTCATTTATTTGCAAATATCTGGATGGTGACATCTGATATATGTGTAAAAATTATCATATTTTGTTTATCTTATTTCTCCATATGCATGAGGACATGCATAGATTTCAGTTTGGGGGAAAATGATGAGAGGATATTTGGCATATATTTCTGTAATAGAATGTTTCATTCTTATGTTTAATTGATGATTATAATATGTTTTATGTAAGTTATTGTTGTATATTTCTATAATTTGTCAATAAAAGGATAAATGTAGTTAATCTGATAAATGTGTTTGTTTTATGTAAAATACGTCCGAGTTATGAGTAATTATGCAGGCAAGGTGTTGAAGAATGTTCCACAGATGAATGATGCAGCTAGCGCAAGCTTTGGGATACACCTTGGATGCAAGGAGATGGACGTAAGAACAAAGGATGCAGGAAGCTTAAGGCACGGTGATAGAGTAGTAGTAGATTACTGTTATAGAAGATGGTAGCTGAAGCATGTTATGAAAGATAGTTATCGAAGTACGTTATAGAAGGTAGCTATTGAAGTATGTTACCGAAGGATTTTTACTAGAAGTTAAAGATTTTTACGTTAGAAGGATTTTTACCAATAGTTACTAAAGGATGATTAAGTTCATTGACTGATGCTGCATGCCACATCATTTTCACATGACAACCAAGTATTTCTAGTCAGCATAATATTTGATTTATCATGTATTCTTCACATGGAATATTGTGATTAATAAAGTCATTATTACTTTATTCAATAAAGTTGTGTAATCCAACTATTGTTAGGTTTATTAGATTTAGATGCAAGATTGTTGAACCTTTTCTTGGAATAAAGGACATTTGGTTATATTGTATATCTTGCAAAATGTCAAAGTTAGTGTTTCTTTGTTAAGTTAGCTTACGTATTGCCACTTGGACCATTCAGGAGGTTTACCAAGTCCAAGCAGGAATAGGAATTGTATTAGTTTAGATTATTTTGGTTAGTACATAGTTGTCGCATCATAAGTCCACAAACTCCACATGGAAAAATATATGGAAGAGTTTATTCATAATTGTACAAGTCATAATATATATTACATAGGAGACCTTTGAAAAGGTCTAATGTTGAAATGTCTAATGTTCTAATGTCGAAACTTTTTGAAGAACTGTACCAACATGTACATTTGAATCTCCAGCAATAAAAGTAGCACTTCATTCTTCGCATATGGTAACTGTGTCATTTGTATTTATTATTTAATTTCATTTATGTAATTGTAATTGTATATTCCTGCATTCATAGAATAAAATCATGTTAGGAATAGTTATGCATTTTAGTTACTGAGATAAAGTAAACTAGGGGAGAAAGACTTACACTATCTTCTAGGAGGCAGGGCCCACTCCTACAGCCAGTCCCTAAGCTCTCGCCCCTACAATAGGTTAGAAATAGTTAATTAACCTTAGAATATAAAATAAAGTAAATTGCATTTTCATAAAATATAAAGTCAGAATAGATAAATAAAACTAACTACACGAGGATCCTCACCAATAGATAAACTCATCAATAGGTAATTACTGTTAGAATAATTCATTAATAGGTAATTATCATATTTACTGCATAAATCAGAAATTGCATTCTATTTTCATACTTGCACAATTTAATTTCTGTTTATTTATTTTTTTGCAAACACCTGAAACTAAATAGAAATCTGAACTAAGCTTAGCATTGATCCCCATGGTACAATCTATACTGGATTGCTATTCTTTAAATCTAACCTTGATTTACCCTCGGATTGATAAATTAAATGTAAGCTATTACAACCGATCAACATTGGCCTTAATCTGAATATGTGCATACAGAGGAAAGACATGCATTTACTATGTTGGTAGGTTCCTTGTATGATCAATGAGGACATGGAATAATTATAAGAGCATCGCAAGTGGTTTGGAGTTCCAGTTTCGCCGGGGAACTAGTGTCTTTGTGACTTAAGGGATAAGTCATAATGTTGTTCCATGAATGTTATGGAATTATGATAGGTTTTCATAGGCTCAAAAACTTACGAAGCTAGATATTTTAATTATGGACAAAAGAATAGTTCATAGTGCAAGCCGAGGGAATATTGAGTATTCTTCGGATAAAAATATTAATGTTTGGAGTTCCAAATCATGTATGGTTAAGCTTATATGTTAATAAAGGGAAATATTTTAATACTAGGTTTTCCCTTTGGGGTTTTCTCCTAGGGTAAACAAAGATTTGTATGTGATTAATGGTGTGGAATTATATTTTATAATATTTAATGCTTTAAAGGTAGAATGTGTTTGTGTTTGTTAAAGGATGATCATGGTGTCTATGGAATATAATTAAATTATAACAGTTTGGAAATTTGGATACATAAAATAGTTAGGAGTTTATCATGTTATAACTTGTTCTATATGAGAATGTTAGCACATTGATATGAAAAGGAAATAATGTTATAATAACGAGTTAATGTTTATTCATTCATAAACATGGATTTATGAGAAATTAATGATGAAAAAATAGACATTGTAATTATTTCTTGTTAGATTTAGAATATATTACATCATTTAGGTCATGTAAATGTATCACCTTTGGTACATAGTTAGAGTAGGAGATTACTTTAGGGGGAATTTAGCTAGTTAATTCAAGCAATGTAATAAATGTACAAGTGTTAATGTGTAAGGTGTCCCTTTCTACAACTAGGTAGAGTGTTGGCTATGGAATCTATCTTCCTATATAAAGGGCCTCATAGTGATAACTCACATCAATATCATATCAAGCATATCAAGTGCATTATAGTAGAGAGTAGTAGATAGTGGTAGAACTCCTGAATGAAGTACAATGTAGTCCTTTAGATTATAATAATGGAGTGACCATTATCTCCATAATGCATTGTATTTTTACCACTTTCTATTTATAATATAATTTAGTCATATTGCAAAATTACTTTTTTTCATATCTTCTACAATTTATTAGGACCTGTGATAGATATCTCCTACTGCATTTATCCTTAAAATCTAACAATAGTATCAGAGCCAATGTCATTACCCTCCCATATAGACTTTTTGATATGAAAATCAATGTATTAGTTGATGGCACTTTGATACTTATTTTATGCAATTAAGCAACTATACAATGTTAGTAGATATTGAAGAATATGATAATGCTAACAAATTGCCAATGTGTAGGATCAGGTATGCTCATGGGTGGAAGAGGTTGAGTCATCCACCAAATGCAAAGGTACTTGAGATTGGGAAAATGATGATAAGGTGAATTTAAGGTAACATGGATGGATACCTTTATATAGACATGCATAATCAATTTGGGATAATCATCATCAACAAGTCACTTTGAGCCCCAAATTGATAGCCTAGTAGCTATATTAAATTCTAGAGACTGAAATAGGTGACTAGGTTGATGGAAATATTCCCCTCTTTTTTTGTTGCATATGTTTTATTATAGTTTACTTTATCACATTCTGCATTGGTTCTTTAAATAAAATAAGAATAGCTTGATGTTAGTCAAATATGAAAGCTCACTATTCTATATTGTAGCAAAATAATTAACACCAAAGCAAATACATGAAAATGAACACTTGCGATAAAAATAATGCCTCTTTGTATTAAAATAGGGGAGCCTTAGTCTCCCAATTTTATAATGCTTGATGCCCCAATATTTGGGGATAGATGTTACAATGCTTTTATTTTATGGAGTACAAATGTTCAAATGACAATTTTAGGCTCTCCTAACAAATCAACTGGTGTCCTTCATTTTCTTGCTATAACTTCAAAGGGATGAGTGGACTTATACTATCCAATGAGGGGACCACTATAGCTTCAAAAACTTCTAAATATTTGTTTTCTATACACATGAAAAAGCACAAAGGAGATTTTAGTAGCACCTGCATTTAAGAATGAAAACAATGCTATGAAAACCCTCTAACTAATGTTGCAGAAAACACAAAAAATTAAAATGGGTACCTTGCTAAAATTAGAGCTTACTGATCGTGCTTGTCTAAATTTGGGAAACCACAAAGGCACGGTTTGGGCTGGTAAACTACAAATGGGTGATGATGAAACCATGTAAGGGTGGTTTCGACTATGTAACTACGGACGAGCCATTTTGAGTAAATGGTAAAAGGCTCCAAAATGGGGCTCCAGGGCTTTAGATATCTATTCTTCTTGAGATGCATGTGAGCTCTTAGTGTTATTTCAGTAGCCTGACAGTATGTGTACTCAACCTCCTTTGGTTTGTGGGATAGACACCTTAAGATTTTGGAGGGAAAAAGGAGGTGGCAAGCCAAAATTACCAAGTGGTAATCCAGGGCTACCAAATGGAGGGGGTAGTTAGAGTGAGTCACTAGGGTGTACCACTTAACTAGGGTGTGTTGAGTGGTAATTTTTCCCAATTGCAAAACCACACTCATAGTTAGGATTTTGATTAGAAAACCCTCTCTTGCAAAGAAATAGAAATTTATCCAAGGTTTCTTTTACTTAATGTGTGCATGTATGATTGTGAAAATGTGTCAAATAAGTGCTAGAATACCTTAGTGATTTGTAAGCAACTGTTAACAAGGGGCCTATACTTGTCTTACTTTATTATGCCATGCTTTTATTGTTCATTAATTGAAAGGGCTTGATTTCCCTTATGTGCAAAAATAAAATGATGAATGAGTGCATGAAATTGATCCCTTATTCACTTTATTTCTGATTTTCCAAGGTGATTTAATTCATTTATCTTGGAGTGTTTTAGGTAGATTTTGTCTTCTTTTTCTAAGCAAATTTCAACAAGTTTTATTTGTTAAACTTTACTTTGTGCATGAAAGAAAAGACTAAATCTATCTCTGAAATGTGAACATTGAATAATGAGTGGATTCATTTTATGTTGCTTTGAACATGAAAAGAAAATAATCTAAATGACTAAATTTGTAAATGTCACAGCCTTTGATATGCCATATAAATTACCCCCCTTTGATAAAATTGTAACTTTCATAAAGGGAAGTTAATTTATTGCTTTGAAAACAAAAGTGCAAAGCTTGAAATTTGTCCTTTTTTTAAAATGTGAAATCATGGTAACTTTGAAATTACAAAATTCCTTTTAAAAACTGAACTTTAAATAATTTTTAGGAATTTTGAATTTGCTTCAAAATAAAATTGAAACTGCTCTAAATGAAACTTTAAAGCTTATTCTTGGAATCCGTGCATCTCTTTTTTGGATTTTTTTTCATAAATTTTTTATTTTATTTACAAAATTAAAAAAATGAAAATGAAAGGGTTAAAAAATAAAGATTAAATATGGAATACATGAAATAGAATACATAAAATGACCAAAGAGAGCTATTGTAAACTATATCCCATTATGAAGAAAATATTAGATCCCGAACACAAAACAAAAACCAGGTTTGACCTACATCCACATAATCTAAGTCTGGTTATGGCAAGAGTCTAAGGAGTAAAAAAGATATGCATTAAAATCATCTCTATGATGCTACCAAATTCCTGCATAAAAAACCATAAAAATAGTTCCAATACATGTAAAGGATGTGTAATAAAACCATTTTATTGTGTTCGAAACTTGCTTTTTCTACATACAAAGTTAAGAAAAATGTTGGCAGCAACCAAAATCCTTCCAACCATTTCTCCCTTTCCTCCTATTCCAGCATTTGTGACTTATTCCAATGTTGTATTTAAAATTTCAGAACCAAAATACCCCTTTCATTTCATTTTTCTTGTTTGGCTCGAGACACTCTCCCTTCCACACAAATGATTCTCCTTCAATTTTCAACCAACTCCAGCTTCAAAATGATTTTGATAATGTCTATACCATGGTGTTTTAGGATATATTGGCACCTTATTTGAATCTGCTTCTTACTTTTGGCAGTGCACTTAAGAAAAAACTTTATTTTTTTGAATGACCTTTGATTTATTCGATTTTCATTTGATCGAGTGGTTATGACCGCATGAAAATATGAAAGTGCACTAACACCTTTGATCATGACCTCGTCATTTAATTCATGAGCATCTTCCAACCATTGGATGAACTTGACACCCGTACATGATTTATTAGATGGATGAGATAGTTTTAGTCTCATTTTGAATCCTTAAGGTGACCAACACTAGTTCAGTAGGTGTTAATTTCCCTTATCTCCCTGGATGCAAATCTAGACTTATGCTCTTGATTCTCTCACATCTCACTTACTCCTACTCATGTCTAATTATGAGGAAGGGCCACAAGAATTTGAAGTTTCTCTCTTTATTTATTTATTTTTATATCAATGCCATGCTATATCCCATTTATGATGTTGATAATATCATTTGAGACCATCAAAATTGAATTTGACATGTGATAGGTTGCAGGAATATTTGCATTGATGAATGCACATTAATTTCATGATTAAAATTTGAAGGGTGCGATAGTGTGTGTGAAAGCATCAAATTTTCATTGTTTCTGACTACTATGTCTCCAAGGTTTACAAGTTTCCTTGATTTGAGGGAAAAAATCAAGGAAATGCAACATCAGGATGTGTTTTACAATCAAATTTGGAAAAATATGAAGAGCAAACCTGAGGAAAGTAAAGATATCAACACCAAGGATGAATTTTTGAGATGCAACATCAGGATGTGTTTTACAATCAAATTTGGAAAAATATGAAGAGCAAACCTGAGGAAAGTAAAGATATCAACACCAAGGATGAATTTTTGAGATTTAAGGATAAAGTAGTGATTCCTGAGGGTGGTGACCTAAGAAATATGATCATGAATGAAGCACACTGATCTTTGTATTTAGCTCACCTAGGAGGGGAAAAGATGAGGGAGAACATGAAGAAAACCTTCTACTAGATAGGAATTAAGAAGGATGTAACTGAATTCATTTCTCAATGCCTTGAATGCTAGAAAGTAAAAGTAAAAAATAGATAGGACTATTGTATCCTCACGAGGTACCTACATAGAAATGATAGGTTATTTTTATGGATTTTACTGTAAGGTTGCCTAAAACTAGGTTTCAACATGATGTGATCCTAGTTATGGTCAACATACTAATCAAGGTTACACATTTTATACCTAGGAACACCAAAGATGATACCATGATTATGGCTAATAGATTTACCAAGGAAATATTTAGACTTCATGGTTTTTCAAAAGTGATAATTTTAGATAGAGACTCAAGGTTGACATATGAGTTTTGGTAAGCTCTAAATTGGGCTATTGATACTAGACTAAACATTAGTTGTGTATATCACCCAAAAATTGATGGGTAAACTAAAATGGTGAACCATGTATTGGAGGAAATTCTTCACATGTATTGTATAGATAAGAAAACCCATTGGAAAGACTACCTACACTTGGTATAATTTATCTACAACAACAATCACCATTCCTTAGAAAAGCTATTTCAACCTTAAGAGGATGCCAAGAGAATTCTCTGTGTTATAAAGTATTTTTGAGGGTGAGATCAAAGAAGAGTGCTATTAAATCCACAAAACTTGATCCATATTATTTTGGACCCTTTGAAATTACTGAGAATATCAGTCCTATGGCATACTGAATTACCTTACCACCAATTCTATCGAATATTCATGACTTCTTTCATATTTCAATGCTTAGGAAGTATATAGATAATGTTGAATATATGTGGGATATTTCTAAATTGTAGATGGTCAATCCGAAGGCTATAGAGGTTCAACCAATAAAAATACTTGAATTATGATCTAGATAATTGAGGAAAGAAATCTTGAAGCAATGCAAGATCTGGTGGGACCGCTATTTTGAGAAAAATTCTACTTGGGAGAAGGTAGTCGACATGCAAAAAACTTTTCATATGTTTTTGAAAATTTTAGGCAATGTTGTTTTAAGTTAAACCTTGATGAAACACAGAGGGTTGTGTTGAGCCTATGGGGGGAGGATGTCATGACCCTCCCTTGGTAAAACTTGAATAAGGATGGATTTTTGATGTATTGCTTTGTTAATGGATAGACTGACTATTTTATGTCTGGTTATGCAAAACATATATTTTATGAAAATGACATGCATTTTATTGTTGGAATGTTTGATTTTCCCTAAATGATGATTTATGTGGGATAATTTACTCTTATGATTGAGTTTTTGTAGGTTGTTTGAAATTAACTTGATAGTGATATCTATCTATCTATCTATCTATCTATCTATCTATATATATATATATATATATATATATATATAGATATAGATATATGGACTTCCACTGTCCTTTTGTGCATACCTTAATTTAAATATAATGGACTAATGTTTTACCTCATGATTTTCTAGGATGAAGATACCGAGATGGTGGTTGAACATTTTGTAAATCTTTATTTATTATTGAATGTGCACAATTTGTAATAATAAAAATAATAAATATAATTTTTTATTTATTTTAAGTAGAGACATTTTCTCCCAACGAGGTTTCAATTCCAGTTATGGGTTTGTTGACTCGCCACTAAGTCATAAAAATGATGGGTTGAGTTCTCTTCATGCTTCACCACCTCTGTAATGGATAGGTGGATAATTAATAAAAGAGGAAGAGTTAGGTGGAGTAGAGGGGAGATGGTATTGGGGATCATGAAGGGAGAGAAAAAGGAAAGGAAAAAAAAAAGGAATAGGGAGGAATGAAGAGAGGAAAGGAGGATTGGAAAAGGATGGTGGAAAAAACTGGTCAACCTTCATCAACAATTTAGAGGTAGATGTTCAATACTTTTTATTGTATTTCATACTAGTGAAACCTATGTTTAGAGTGATATGCTTAAGGTTTTGAAATAGATAATATTTATAGGCTATATTTCAAAATAACATCGATATCACCTTAAGAAAATGAAGTTTAGAAATGTTGGATTTAAACTAGTGTACAGAGTGTTGATTGGTAATGAAATTGGTGTTGTATATAAAATGTGGAAGATAGAATCTTGATTGTCTAATGTAGGTATCTACCCATTTAATAAAGTCATTATTGATGCAGAGTTGTCAATGGGATCTTGTTCGCAAATTTGGTTTGTAGACTTTGAATTATTCTAATTTTAAGATGAGATAACAATGAGCGATCATGAGGATTAGTTACATATGGGAATTACGGTATTTATAGTTAGATGGTTATAGTGCTACGTATGCTATCCTAGAAGTAACCTTGGAGTTAGATACCGAGTAATAGAATGTTTATCCAACCATTAGAAGAGATGTCTATTCCTATATTCTCTATTTTTGGTAGGAACCTAGGGTTCCTAGCACATAAAATGATAAATAAATAATAAATAGACCTAAAACTAAAATAATCACCTTTTGTATTTTTGGGAAGTCCCTTCAATAAATTGTATTATATTTCATATTCATGGATATATTAAATGATATAATCACATAGTGTCTTATACCCCTTTAGGGTTATGAGTGAAGAGTCACCATGCTTCCTAACCCTAACCCTAATCTTATAATAATATAACCATAGGATAACATGTATTATTATTATTAATTAATGTTAGGATAGTATCTAACATGCCATCCCTCTTTGAAGAGCTTTGTCCTCAAAGATAGAAAAATTTGGAAATATGCTTCTACAAAGTTTGCCAATCTCAATATCATAGGCTTCTTGTAGTTAAGTCTGTCTTTAAAAAAAACTCAATCGTCACACTATAATGCACATTAACATCGGCAAATTCTCGTCTATTCACAACTTATTTCTCTAAATAGTTGGGTAATTAAACCTTTGAAAATCCTTAACGAGGCAAATGCCTTATTTCTCCTAAGGTTTAGAACTTGTTTGTTAGAGATAAATAACCTCTTTGTATTGCCACTCCCGGTAGTATATGAATAATGCTATCTTGTATTATTTATGGTCCATATTCTTCTTTTCTCGTTTCAATAACAATTTCTAAAGAAATACCTTTTTTTTAATTTTTTTATCATGGGATCTAAGAATTCCCAATATTTTTTAGAATAACAGTGCTCTATATTGTTTGTGCATAGAAAAAACACGATGTGCAATATTCTATGGAGATGGTCTTTCTTCTAAGTTGTGATCATGATAGTTGGTGAATTTGATTGTGAGATTTTCCTCCATAGTATGTTTTATGAAATAAAAGGGCTCTATGAATTCGTTAAGTGTGGCCATCTACCAAGTGTCTATTACCAACTTGAGTGCCATGTGCCTATGAATTTCTTCAATGTGGCTCGATGCTTGTAAGCTTACATGTCGGTAAGCTGTACACATAATACCTGCAAACTATGTACACTTTCAATGAAATGAAAATAGACTCATCTATCAACAATCATCATTTCCATTAGTAGTCACTACTCATTAGTATTTATATCATCTTATTTTGAAGTTCATATCATATCCAAACAAAATGGAATAGTTTTCACTTTAGTTTTTTTTTTTTTTGAACGTAGAAAAAATATGGTATAGATACCTAATTGTGCTTCTAAATTGTATACAAAAAACTTCCATTTGAACCTTATAAGAAGAGACAACAGTTATAAAGCTTCTCTTTTAACTTTACTGATTTTAACTGCCAGTGATATAAGAGTCCATCTTAAATCTTATTGATGAACACCGGTAATAACTAATGTTCACCACAACAAAAAAGGGTGGCCTTTTCTGCACGTAGGCTACGATATATTCATCTTGTTTATTTTTGAGATAATTTGCTGTCATTATGATTCAAATTTAGTGTATCCCATCACTTATATGTTATCATTGAACTAATGCTCTATTGGCACCTCCATTAATCTTTTCTTCTCAAACTCGTTCAAAATTTTCAATGATCATGAGATGTCGCAAAAAGACATCCCTAGGATGAAATCCATGAATAGATAGAAAAAAATATTTTGAATGGACAAATCCCTCGTTCGTTCTCCATGTCTGGCAGAGTATGCGCACAATAGATATTATCACCCATAACTTAATCGGTGTGTTTTAGAACCGACTACTGTGTTTGACATTCGTTCGCAACACAGGAGTGTGAGAACTTGTAAGGAAGAAATTTTTCATGGCACTTAGAATTTAAGGGAAGCCAAATGTATTTTTGTTTTTAATTTCTTATTTTACGTTTGAGCAGTCATCTAGCTTGGCAGTGTGGTTGGTGTGGTATGCAGTTGGCCTGCAATTTCTGGACCGAGTTGCTGCTAGATTTCATCTTTGAAGTGGAGAGATCATTCATCATCACTGGTATCTTGGTTTGGATGGTCACGATGGACTTAGGCTTTGAACATGGCTTCGATGATGTGATTCCCATAAAGCCTGTGGTTCCTCACATTTTTAAACACATATGTTTTGTTATATCTCAGGCTCGATTTCCCTTCCGAAGAAGAGTAAGCTTGAGTTACTGACGAAAATCTACCCAACAAAACTCTAAAAAATGGCATTGAATTTGATATGGATGCTCACAAAGCTTTATATTCTGTCCATTATCTATGATTTGTTCCAGGTTTTTGTGAACCGAATTAAAGACATGAACCACTATTTTATACTATCCACATTTTTCAAAACCAAAAATTGATGATGAAAGGATTCATACTGAATGTCACTAAGAATGAATGACAGTGCATGGCGTTGGTCCTCACATGTAGATTCAAAATTTTTTGACAAGTCCTTCACTTTATGTGCCCAATTGTTTGAATTACCACCAAACCGAGCGACCATTTCAATCAAATAGAAAGGATGGTAATGGTACTTTATAATTTTTAAATACGAATTCAACTGCAGCCAGACAATTCCACAAAGAAGGATCATTGACACTGCATAGGAAATGGGAAATGGCGGAGGTGGCCATGGAGGCAGACGGGCAGGGCTACATTCCTTAGATTTTGTTTCTTTTGCTTTTGCAATCTGAAATTCACCTGCAACTAATTTGGAGCTATGAGAATACTCAAATGTAACCTCGCTGGGAATGATGTCCTTCACGAGGATTGGACCTCCTAAATTTTGAGAAACAATTTTAGTAGCACCAGGTGAAGGAGAGAAATAAGGAGCTTTAGTGGATGTTAGTGCAATGGAAATAACTTTATGATATTGAGCACCTTGAGCCTCTATTTTGTTTGCATAGGTGATAATAGGTTGGCTTCCACTTTGATATGCATTGTAATTTTTACAAACTTTCGTTTCTTCCTCTGCATTAAAAAGAACATTGCAAACAACATTGGAGATATTGCAAACAATATTGGAGATATTTTTAGGGTTTGGATTATTTTTGTTCTTGGGGAGTGCAATGGTTACCCTCCGGGATTCCCTGGCTATGGGCTCTTCCTTCACCTAGGATTCCATGGCTATGGGATCCTCCTCTACTTGAGATTCCATGGCTAGGGTCTCCTCTTGTATTTCCATTAAATATTGTATAATACGATCAGCATGTTCCATTTGTTTTTTTAATTTTTGTTCAATCATTCTTCTAATTTTTGCAATGTCATTTTTCATTTCCTTGACCAATATGGTTGGATCCATAAGGCTCTGATACCAGATGGTAGGAACCTAGGGTTCCTAGCACATAAAATGATAAACAAATAATAAATAGAACTAAAACTAAAAGAATCACCTTTTGTATTGTCGGGAAGTCCCTTCAATAAATTGTATTATATTTCATATTCATGGATATATTAAATGATAGAATCACATAGTGTCTTATACCCCTTTAGGGTTATGAGTGAAGAGTCACCATGCTTCCTAACCCTAACCCTAATCTTATAATAATATAATAATTAATATAATTAATTATTATATTATTTATTAATATAACCATAGGATAACATGTATTATTATTATTAATTAATGTTAGGATAGTATCTAATAGTTTCAGATACGAGTTAGTCATAAGATGTTATTCTGGAAGTTGATTGAATAAATAGGATCTCTATTGGATTTTTACTAGATAAAAAGCATTGTGAGAATGTGGAGTTATTTCACCTAGTTAAGTATTTTAAAACTATACAAAAAAGAGTTGTGAGTTGTGGTAGTTTTGTAAAGTATAGTGATACCGATAACATTGGATTTTATAACTAGTAGTTGGCTTGAAGTTCCATATGATAGTGTTGTAGTGGGAATTTACGTTAAATATTTGAGTTGAAGAGTTGTATGAGAATCCTATTAATTAGGATCATTTTAAATCTTGTAAATATGATTTATGTTGTTAAAAGACATTTTAAGTTATTAAGAGACTATTACTAGCTGCACTTTAGAACTGAACCTTTAGTGCTCTATAAAATTTGTTATCCAATATGGGATTGGTTTAGAATCAGTTTAATAGCCATGATATTATAGGGATAGATCCACCCAATAGCATCTATGGAAATGTGTGTGCTTTTCCAATATGTCATGAGTTAAATACCTTCAGTACTACTAGGGATTGTTTTAGAGAACAACATTGTAAAATAGAAGAGTTCATTTTGAGTAGTACTACTCCTTATAGTCTCTTCCAATTTTTCTTCGATGAAAAGGAGTTGTAGATGCTTTAGCATTGGCCTTACTTTGAATAGGTGCATCCAGAGGAAAGACATGTATTTGTTGTGTTGGTAGGTTCCTTGTATGATTTATGAGGACATGGAAGAATTAGAAGAGCACCGTGAGTGGTTTGGAGTTCCGGTTTAGCCAGGGATATAGTGTCTTTGTTACTTAAGAGAGAGGCCATAATGTTTTTCCATAAATGTTATGGAATTATGATAGGTTTTCATAGGTTCAAAAACTTATGGAGCTAGAAATTTTAATTATGGACAAAAGAACAGTTCATAGTGCAAGTCGAGGGAATGTTGAGTATTCCTTGGATAAGATATTAATGTTTGGAGTTCCAAATCATGTATGAGTTAAGCTTATATGTTAATAAATGGAAATATTTTAATTTCGGGTTCTCCCTTTGGGGTTTTCTCCCAGGTTAAAAAAAGAGTTGTGTGTGATTAATGGTGTGGAATTATATTTTATAATATTGAATGCTTTAAAGGTAGAATGTGTTTGTGTTTGTTAAAGGATGATCATGGTGTCTATGAAACATAATTAAATTATAACAGTTTGGGAATTTGGATACATAAAATAGTTAGGAGTTTATCATGTTATAGCTTGTTCTATATGAGAATGTTAGCACATTGAAATTAAAAGAAAATAATGTTATAATAATGAGTTAATGTTTATTCATTCATAAACATGGATTTGTGAGAAAATAATGATAAAAAATAGACATTGTAATTCTTTCTTGTTAGAGTTAGAATATATTACATCATTTAGGTCATGTAAATGTACCACCTTTGGTACATAGTTAGAGTAGGAGATTACTTTAGGGGGAATTTAGCTAGTTACTTCAAGCAATGTAATAAATGCACAAGTGTTAATGTGCAAGGTGTCCCCTTGTACAACTAGGTAGATTGTTGGCCAAGGAATCTATCTTCCTATATAAAGGGCCTCATAGTGATAACTCACATCAATCACATATCAAGCATATCAAGTGCATTATAGTAGAGAGTAAAAGATAGTGGTATAACTCTTGAATGGAGTATAATGTAGTCCTTTAGCTTATAGTAATGGAGTGACCATTACCTCCATACTGCATTGTATTTTTACCACTTTCTATTTATAGTATATTTCAATCATATTCCAAAATTACTTTCTTTTATATCTTTTGAAATTTATTAGGACCTATGATAGATATCTCCCACTACATATATCCTTAAAAGCTAATAGTGGTATCAGAGCCAATATCATTACCCTCCTAGATAGACCTTTTGATATGAAAAGCAATGTATTAATTGATGGCACTTTGATACTTGATTTTGTGTAATTAAGCAGCTATGCAATGTTAGTAGATATTGAAGAATATTATATTGCTAACAAATTACCAATATGTAGGATCAAGCACACTCGTGGGTGGAAGAGGTTGAGTCATCCATAAAATGCGAAGGTACTTGAGATTGGGAAAATGATGATAAGGTGAATCCGAGGTAACATGGATGGATACCTTCATATAGGCATGCATAATTGATTTGGTATAATCATCAATAGCTAGTCACTTTAAGCCCTAGATTGATAGTCTAGTAGATATCATAAATTATAGATGCTGAGACAGGTGAATAGGTTTATGGAAATGTTGGAATATGAAACTGACCATGTGGCATTTCCAAGTCAGTAAAAACGAAGTAAAACAAATATGTCCCCTATTTTGTAATTGTAGGAAGATTTTAGTTTGTAACAACTATAGATTGTTACACTTCTTATAACAGCTTTATAATATTTTTATTAGGGATAATAGTGTAAAAACATATTATTGTAAAATTTTGTAGAGAGGAGAAGTTGAATGGAATAGTGAAAAATGAAAAATGAAGCTCCAGTATTGATATTTTCTGTGCAGTCTTGTTTTTGGAAAAAGTGGTTAGCAACCTACTTTGAGAGGCTATAACTTTTTATTTTTTTTTATTTGTGGAAAACATCCCAAAAGGGATGCCACTTTTGGGTAATACCCAAGGAGGCAGGGGTATCCATTCCATAAAAAATGCCCAGGACTCGGACCTGGCCTACCACATTTGACATACTCAAGGAGCAAACAAACACACAAAACCAATTTAAAAATAAGTAAATAACAACAAAAATAATAAAATAAAATAAAAAACATGCTTCTTGAGTGTGTCAAAAACAAAATCACAACCAAACACGCACAATAAGATAAAAGAAACCACAACACAAACCACATAGAAAAACACAAGAACCACATAACAAAACATAGACAAGACAAAAACAACATAACACTACAAAGACATAACCCAAAAAAAACATGAAAAATAAACACAACCAAAACCTAAAAAATTAAAAAATTAAAATAAAAAACAACCAACAATAGACAATAAACAAAAACAAAAAACATAGAAAACACTTACACATAAAAACACGAAATAACACAAACAAAGAGAAAACCAAGAACAAGAACGAAAAAAACACAAGAACAATAACAAAAAACATTAAAAAAAAAAACAAAACAACAAAAACACAAGAACAACAAAAAACAACACAAAGAACACAAAAACAAAACAAAATAAAAAAACCTACCCACCTTAAAAAACTAAACAAAAAAAAACAAAAAAGAAATAAAAAATGAACAAAACAATGACCTATCTAGACCAGAAGACTATTAAGGCAAGAATCAATAGAGGAAACAAAATAAAGAATAGAATGAGCAAGGGAACTACAAAAAAAAACTGAATGAACCAAAGAGAAGCAAAAAAAAAAACAAGAAGAAACTAGGTACCTTTAGAACTGGAGCCATCCAAAGAAATGATAGAAATAAGAGCTTCCCTAATTTGAGAAGCCCACCATATAGGAGGGTGTCCATAACAAGTAAGATCACCTTTTTCCAAATCCCAATTAGCTAAAGCATAAGCACTCTTGTTTTGATCTCTAACCACATGATTGTAATCAACTTTCAAAAATCCCATCTGGATTAACTGAATCTTCTCAATAATTCTTTTTATTCTCCAATCCACCTTATGATTCTTAAAAGGATTCTTCAAGAGATTAATCATAAGTTGAGAGTCAGACTCAACTAGAACCTTTTCCCATCCAACCTTAGTAGCCTCCTGAAGGCCTCTAAGGATACCATACCCCTCAGTAAGGTTATTGGAAAGAATACCCAAATTCTCAGCAAAAGTAAAAACCAGGGAGCCATATGAAAGTCTACCAATTCCTCCCACACTAGATTTTCCAGGGTTCCCTCTAGAGGCTCCATCAGTATTGACTTTTCCAAAATCCTTAGGAGGAGGTTTCCAATTTCTATTCCTATCCATCTTACTAATACTCACATTCCCTTTAAGTTGGTTGCCCTTAGAAGGTTTAATCTTCAATATTTGCATCACTTGATCCCATATTTGGTGGGAGTTTTGGGGTGATCAAGGAGATGATGGGCTGATTCAACTAAGTTGGCTATGGTCTTGTGCCAAATATAGTGAATATCCTTCCTATCTTGATTAAAAATTCAGTTGTTCCTTTCATTCCAAATATTCCAAAGAAGAATGGTAGAACCCATCCAAACTAACTACCTAATAAAATGATCAACATCCTCTTGATTAGGACAATCCCTCCAAAGTTGTTCAAAAGTAAAAAAATTGGACCACTGTAAGCCAAGTAAAGTGGCCATTCTCCTCCACAACTCAGAGGCTAAATTACACTCAATAAAAATACGGTTGATATTTTCTACATTCTCTTAACACATTTCACATCTAAAAGGGCCATGAAAACCATGCTTCATAAGTTGCTCACCAGTAAGCACCCTACGATGCAATAACAACAAATTAAAGAACCTCACCTTAGGCCAGAGCTTTTGAGCCCACAATCGAGAAAAAATGTTAGAAGAATGGTTGGGATTATTATGGCATAAGGTCAAATAACCTTGAGCAAATGACTACTCACCCTTAGTAGTGTTGTTCCATCCAAAATAATCATTTTCATGGGACCAAGAGAGGGATCTCATATGAAGGATGCTTCATGTTTTTTTCTATGAACATCCCCAAACTCTTTCCAGTTCCAAGTATTGATTTTGGATTTAATGTATTGCAGTCTTTTGGAAAAACAGAACATATTAGTCCCATGCCTAGGTTTACCTTCATTCCACCATTGTTGCACATTAAGTCTGAAGGAAATGTCTCTAAGCCACATTAATTGAAAACAAAAAGGAGAGAAACTCACATTGGTTTTCCACATTTCCACCATGACTGGCCAATGATCTGAACCAACATTATTAAGAGTCTTCACTTTAGGAATATGACCATGGATTAAGAAGTTTTCAGAGAGCAAAAACCTATCCAATCTCTCCATTATACAATCTAAAACTTACCTAATGTTAGACCAAGTCATAAGGCCATTATCTGGTTGGATATCCACAAGATGGAGGTTTGCAATATATTCGCTCATGAGGTTAGTGCTTTTGTCCAAATTTCTATTTCCCCCCATTTTCTCATCCAAAGAGAAGATGGTATTGAAATCTCCTCCGATCAATATCCAAGCTTTAGAAAAATGAGAGATAATATGAGTAATATCCTTCCACTGTCTTCTTTTTTCCTCCAAATAAGTCGAAGCATAAACATTAATGCAGAGCATAATCTGGTTGGAATGTCTACTTTGAATAGCTATAGCCAATAAACCCCAACTGCCAACCATATGGTGAATGACTACCTATTTTGGATCCCAAAGATAAGCAATGCCACCCGAAGTCCCTTGGGAACTGAGGGAAACCACTTTTCCAGCTGGCCAAATTTTACTAGCAATTAAGTCCATATCCTCCATTGACATCTTTGTTTCTTGAAAGAAAACAATATGTGGATGATTTACTTGAATAATTCTTCTAATTTCATTTTGTTTTGAAAGACTCCCTTTGAGTCCTCTAATATTCCAAGTGATGATCTTCATTAATACCAGGGCTAAAAAAGTTGGGAAGGGCATTAATCTTACCTTCCTCTACAAGCTTTTCACCTTCTTTTACCATATGATATTGATTGGTCTTGCGACCTACTTTTTGATTAGAATCCATCTTCAATTTTTTTTCCATGTTTCTTGACTTATTCCAATTGAATCTGAGATGGCTTCTAACCTTGAAGAATGCTCATACACAACATGAATTTTACTAGATGGTTCAACAGAGTCTATATTGGGGCCTGCATTATTTGAAGTTTTGACATTTGAAGTATTGATTTTCTTGTGTAAATTTTCTCCTTTTTTTTTTTTTTTGAAAACCTTTGATTTGTTGGTTTGTCTTTGAGTTCTTCCCTTCATATTTAAATTATGTTTCTAAGATTTTAGTTTCCATTATTTCATCTTCCTCACTTGGGACATCATTTGTGGAAAGGATTTAAAACATATTAGTAGATGAATTTGATTGATCCTTCATAACTGGTTTTTTTTAGTGTTCTTCTTCTTAGGTATTTGGAAACCTGCTGAGTTTATATCTTCTTTATTTTGATTAGGAATTTTATTTGGACAAGCATTGGCCAAATGACCATATTCATGGCAAATTCTACAATGAAAAGGAATGTTCTCATAGTCCACTACTTGCTCCCAAGTGTCTTCCCCAAATTGTAATGTGATCTTTTTAGGTAGGGGTTTGTCAAAATCCATTAAAACACAAATCCGAGCATAAATAATATGTTCAAAATTTTGAGTACAATCAGCAGTCATCATAAAAGTTCCTAAAGAGTTTCCAATTGAAGAAAAAATAGTAGGATTCCAAAATTCAATAGGGAGGACAAAGAGTCTAACCCACACGGGAGCTATAGAAGGCATCTCTTCTTCGGCTTTAAATTTAGCATGCCAGGGCTTCATGAAAAGCCTTGCCCTTCCAAAAAACCAAGGACCCCCTTGAAAAATTTTCTCTCTATCTTCATTATTAGCAAATAAAACAAGAAAATAACCATTTGGATAAATAGAGATTTGTAACTCACCTTTAATTTTCCAGATTTTTGTAGCCTAGAATTTGAAAGCAGATAGAATCGAACGAAAACCCACCAACCGACAAATTAGTCCTCTTTTTTCCAAATCTTCAATGCTAGTCTGAATGTTACCCATATCAAGCTTAACAATAGGAGTTCCATCAGCTACTTTAAGACATCCTGAATCCATTTTTTTGGGATCAATATTGGGCATTCTTAGAGGTTTATGGGAAGCCCTAATATTGATATTAGCATTGGGTTGAGGATGTCCACCATGAAGGGCATCCCTAAAATTCATTTTTGGGACCGAGTCTTCGAAATTCTTACCCTTGATAGGGGTTTTCACGGTAGAATTATTTTGTGGGTGCAACTTAGCACCAGATTCACTTGAGATATGAGCCATTTTTTGATCAACTGCTTGAAACTTGTTTTGTGATCTCTTTAATCCTTTCCCTAGACGTCGTGGAAAGGTATGGTTTTCACTTTTATTTTGTGCAGCAAGTTGGAAGCCGTTGTCACTCAAGTTCACAGTATGATCTGTTGAAAGATAAATTTCTAACCCATATTGTATCCCTTGCAACATTTAATGCTAAAATATTGAGCATAAACCACAAAAATATTGGCCTCTAGGGCCCGAAGGCCCTAAAAACAAACCTTTGGAGCTGCTTGCACTCAACCCAGATGAAACCCTCACATAGTCGCTTGCCAAATATTTCATTCACACATAGGGATACGCTAGGATATGTGTTACTCCAAATGATATGAAAATTTGTGGAGACATTCTAGGGTTTTTCAGGCATCTACCCTCAAAATTTTAGCTCAATATGAGTCCGGATGAGTGAGATATGACCAAAACGAGTTTGGTAGTTTGGGCAGTCCTGTGAAAAATGTCTCATCAATTTTTGTTTCAGAGGCTATAAATTTTTATTTACAAATCCTTTTCCACTAATTTTTAGATAGTTTATTGAAATTTCTTAAATATATAATCTGTATAAATTTCATGTGATTCTAATAAGTGGAAGGCCTTCATTTCATCTTCTAAAAACTGCTTCATTTTTCTTGTGTAAACACAGTTCAGGTCTGCTTCATTTTTACTGTGTTTTCCAGTTTTGGAATCTGCTTCATTTTTTATCTGTGTTTTATGTTATAATATTCATTTGGTATTAGAGCTTGGTAGATTGAGTTGTTGGGTTTGAAGGTTGTGGGTTGTTATTGAAGTTTTAATTTAAAATTTCTTAGAGATTTCAGTTCATATTGTTGTAATGGCAAGCAACTCAAACTCACTTCCAATTCTAGAGTTTGATGGATCAAACTATGAATATTGGAGCATAAAAATGAGGACTTTGTTAAAAGGAAAATATTTGTGGAGCATTATTGATGAAGGTTACACAAAACCATCAGATTGGACTGTGTTAACACCAGATGCAACTAAAGATATGAGGGAGAAAGAGAGCAAGAATTGTCTTACTTTGTACCATTTGCAATCTGCTCTTTCTGAGAGCATTTTTCCAAGGATTGCAAATTATGTTTCTGCACAAGAGGCTTGGAAAGCTTTGAATGAAAATTATCAAAGAAATGATAAAGTGAAAGAGTTCAAGCTTCAAACCTTGAGAAGAGAATTTGAGAACCTCTGGCAGCAAGATAATGAAGATGTAGGAGATTATTGTGTGAGAGTAAAGGCAGTGGTAAATAAAATGTCCACTCTTGGTGAATATGTGGAGAAACCAGTTGTAATTAAGAAAGTTCTCAGAACTTTGATAGAAAAATGGGATAATACTTCCCTTATGCTTGAAGAATCCAAGGATTTTTCCACCATGGACCTTGACCAATTAATTGGTACTCTTACATCTCATGAAGAAATAATTTGTAAGAGAGAAGAAAAGAAAAAGCAAGCCAGTTCTAGTGAAGAACAAGCATTTTATATCAAAGGAAATGATGCACATGGAAGAGGACAAGGAAGATGCTCTAGAGGAAGAGGTAAAAATGGAAGAGGAGGAAGAAGAGGTTCCTTTGGTAGAGGAAGAGGCAGAGATCAGAATTATGAAGGTGATCATCAAGCCCATGCTTCAAGAGGAATATCAAATGCAAGAGGAAGAGGTATAGGTAGAGATATGAGAAACGTTCAATGTTATAATTGTAACAAATATGGCAATTTTGAGAAGGATTGTAGGCTGAAACAATCCTCTAATAGATAAGAAAATTATGGAGAGGAAGACTTATTTGAAGATGAGATATTGTTCTACTCAAATGAAGATGGAGCGCTCCATGAAAAGCAAGCATTTCTCTCATATGATAGACCAAAAAGTTGTACCAATGAGACATGGATCCTTGATAGTGGGTGCACAGACCACATGATTGACAAGAAGGAATTGTTTTCTTCTCTTGACCATTATTATCATTAATGTATCAAGCTTGGAGATGAGAAGATCTTGGAGTTGGTTGCAAAAGGGGACATGGAGGTTCCTATAAAAAGAGGTAAATTAAAGGTAAAAGATATTTATTATGCACCTGATTTGAAGCATTATTTGATGAGCATTGGGAAAATGTTAGAAAAATATTACAAATTGGTTTTTGAGGATAAAATGTGCAAGATTTATGATAAGAATAGAAGGCTGATCACAAAAGTGCAGATGACTAAGAACAAATTGTTTCCATTGAGGTTTGTTGAGCAAGGGGGAGAACTTGTTTGTGTGGGTATTGAAGATAAAATGAGGCTATGGCATTTGAGATTTGGGCATTTAAATTTTCACAATTTGAGGATGCTTTCACAACTTGTGTATGGTTCACCAAAAGTAGAAGACGCCAAGGAGATTTGTGAGGGGTGCACTCTTGGTAAAAAAAGGGGGCTATTTCCCAAAGGTGAAGCATGAAGGGCCCAATATCCACTTCAGCTGGTTCATAGTGACATTTGTGGACCAATGCCAACTCAAAGTATTGGTAAAGCTTCCTATTTTCTCACTTTCATTGATTATTTTTCAAGATATTGTTAGGTTTATTTCCTTAAGCATAACTATGAGGCTTTTGTTTGCTTCAAATATTTTAAAGCACTTGTTGAGAGTGAAAGTGGGCATACCATCAAATGTTTGAGGAGTGATAGAAGAGGGGAATTTTGTTCTAATGAATTTGAAGAGTTTTATAGGGAGTTTGGCATCAAGAGGCAAAATACCAGCCCCTACACACCTCAACAAAATGGGGTGGCTGAAAGAAATAATAAGACTTTGGTGGAGATGACAAGATGTATGATGCAAAATAAAGGTTTGAGTTCATTTTATTGGGCTGAAGCAACTAGGACTACTAATTTTATTCTTAATAGAAGTCCTACTAGGAGTCTAGAGCATAGTATTCCTTATGAATGTTGGTTTGGAAAGAAGCCAAACGTACATCACTTTAGATTTTTTGGGAGTGTTTCTTTTGTGCATGTGAATGATGAGAAGAGAACAAATATTGATGCTAAGAGTGATGAGATTATTTTAATTGGTTATAATGAGCAATATAAGGTCTATATATTCTTTAATCCTCATTCTAGAAAAATTGTTGTGTCTAGAGATGCAATTTTTTATGAAGGGGGAAATTGGAAGTATTAAAAATTGTGTGTTGATTATGATGTGTTTGAAGAGATTGTTCCAAGTAGCCAAACAAGTGTTCATCCCAGCCATGTATATACTAATAATTCTTTGTACAGAAGCACTTATTTTGGGTCACCATCTCACATGGGATCCACAAGTTCATCTTCAAGTCCAAGAGCAAGCCAAGAAGAATTTCCTACAAGCTTTTCCGCACCTCCATCACCAGCTGCAAATGTGAAGGAAAATATATTTTTGAAGGATCATCCACCATCTCAAATCATTGACACCAACTTCAATAGAATATTGACAAGAGGCCAGCATCAAGAAATGAACCAAGTCTTTCAAAGGCTTGAGAATTTGCACTTGTATGGAGATGAAGACAATGGAAACCCCAAAGGTGATATTGTTAATTATGCTCTTGTTTCAAAAGTTGTTGATTATTTTTAACCTTCTTGTTATGAACATGCTGCTTCTAACAAGTTGTGGATGAAGGCAATGAATGAAGAAATGCATTCTATTGAAAAGAATGACACTTGGAAATTGTGTGAACTGCCCAAAGATAGAAAATGTGTTGGCTACAAATGGGTCTACAAGATCAAAAGGTACAGTGATGATTCCATTGAGAGATACAAGGTTAGATTGGTTACCAAAGGCTTTACACAAAATTTTGGTATAGACTATGAGGAGATTTTTTCTCCCATAGCAAGGCAAGAGATGGTGAGAATTGGTGTTCTCTTTGACTACTCACAAATGCTGGAGTGTGCACCACTTGGATGTAAAAAGTACTTTCCTAAATGGGTATCTTGATGAAGAGGTGTATGTGACACAACCTTAAGGATTTCAGGTCCATGGAAAAGAAGATCAGGTCTATATATTGAAGAAGGCTTTGTATGGGTTGAAGCAAGCTCCAAGATATTGGTACCAAAGAATTCATGAATACTTCCAAAGGTGTGGCTTTCAAAGAAGCAAGAGTGAGCCTACATTGTACTACAAGACACAAGGTAATGACATTCTCATTGTGTGCTTGTATGTTGATTATTTGTTGTTTATGGGAAGTAGTCCTTCAATGAATGATGATTTTAAGGACATGAAAAGAGAATTTGATATGACTGATCTTGGTTTGATGAGTTAATTTCTAGGCATGGAAGTACATCAAACTAGTAATGAGATTTTTCTTTTTCAAACAAAGTATGGAAAGGACATGTTGAAGAAGTTTGGTATGATTTATTGCAAGCCTGTAGCTAATCCAATTGCACATGGAGAGATTTTGTGTTTGGATGATGGGGATGTTCATGCAAAAAAAACTAAATATAGAAGCATTGTTGGGAGTTTACTGTTTCTTTGTAATACTAGGTCTGATATTTGTTATGCAGTATCACTTTGTTCAAGGTACATGAATGATACTTCTACATTGCATTTTAAGGCAGCCAAGATAATATCGAGATATGTGCAAGGCACAATTGATTTTGACATTCATTACTCATCTCAGAATTTGAAGTTGATTGGTTTCAATGATAGTGATTGGGGAAGTAATCTTGATGACTGAAAGTCCACTAGTGGAAAATTTTTCTCCCTTGGTTCAAGATTGATTACTTGGAGTTACAAAAAAAAAAAACTACTATTGCATTGTCTTCTACAGAATCTAAATACATTGCACTCACACCAGCAAGTGCACAAGCCTTATGGCTTAGGAAAATTCTTGGAGAGATTGGGGAGAAGCAAGGAACTCCTACTACACTTTTTGGTGATAACACAAATGACATTAAGTTGGAATAAAATGCTGTCCACTATGTCCAGTCAAAATGCTTTGACATCAAGTACCATTTCATCAGGGATGTGGTGGAGAAGAAGATGATCAAACTGAGCTATTGTAACACCAAAGACCAAATTACAGATATATTCACAAAACCAATTGTAACGACTCAGTTTTTGATGCTGAGAGACCTGATTTTTGGCCATCTCAACATCAAGGGGGAGAATGTTGGAATATGATGTTGACCATGTGGCATTTCCAAGTTAGCAAAAATGAAGCAAAACAAATATGTCCCCTATTTTATAATTGTAAATTTAAGAATATGTAACTATATGAAGCAAAACAAATATGTCCACTATTTTATAATTGTAAATTTAAGAATATGTAACTATATGAAGATTTCAGTTTGTAACAGCTATAGACTGTTACACTTCTTATAACAGATTTAGAATATTTGTATTAGGGATAATAGTGTAAAAAAATATTATTGTAACATTTTTTAGAGAGGAGAAGTTGAATGGAATAGTGAAAAATGAAAAACGAAGCTCCAATCTTGATATTTTCTATGCAGTCCTGTTTCTGGAAAAAGTGGTTAGCAACCTACTTTGAGAGGCTATAAATTTTGATTTACAAATCCTTTTCTTCTTATTTTTGGAAATTTTATTGATATTACTTAGATATCTAAGCTATATAAATTTCACATTATTCTGATAAGTGGAAGGTCTTCATTTCATCTTCTAAAAATAATGCCTCTTTGTATTAAAATAGGGGAGCCTTAGTCTCCCAATTTTACAATGCTTGATGCCCCAATGTTTAGGGATAGATGTTACAATGCTTTTCTTTTTATGGAGTACAAATGTTCAAATGACAATTTCAGGCTCTCCTAACAAATCAACTGGTGTCCTTCATTCTTTTGCTACAAATTCAAATGAGTAAGTGGAATTCTACTATCTAATGAGGGGACCACTCTAGCTTCAACAAATTCTAAATATTTATTTCCTGTACACATGAAAATGCACAAGGATATTTTAGTAGCACCTACATATAAGAATGAAAACAATGCTATAAAACCCTCTAACTAATGCTACAGAAAACACAAAAAATTAAATTGGGTGTCTTGTTGAAATTATAACTTACTGATCATATTTATCTGAATTTGAGAAACTGTAAAGGCATGGTTTGGGTTGGTAAACTATAAACGGGTAATGATGAAACCGTGCAAAGGTGGTTTTGACTATGTAACTACAGATGGGAAGTTTTGACTGAATGGTAGAAGGCTCCAAAATGGGACTCTAGGGCTTCAGACCTCTATTCTCCTCGAGATACATGTAAGCTCTTAGTGTTATTTCAGTAGCTTGATGGTATGTGTACTCAACCTCCTTTGGTTGGTGGGGTGAAGGTACCTTTATAGGCCCCTTAGGATTTTGGAGGGAAAAGGGAGGTGGCAAGCCAAAATTGCCAAGTGGTAATCCAAGGCTACCAAATGGAGGGGGTAGTTAGAGTGAGTCAGCCAAGGTGTATTAGTTAACTGGGGTGTGTTGAGTGGTAATTTTTTCCAATTACAAAACCACACTCGTAGTTAGGATTTTTATTAGAAAACCCTCTCTTGCAAAGAAATAGAAATTTATCCAAGGTTCCTTTTACTTAATGTGTGCATGTATGCTTGTGAAAATGTGTCAAATAAGTGCTATAATACCTTAGTGATTTGCAAGAAACTATTAACAAGGGGCCTGTGTTGGTCTTACTTTATTATGTCATGCTTTTATTGTTCATTAATTGAAAGGGCTTGATTTCCCTTATGTGCAGAAATAAAATGATGAATGAGTGCATGAAATTGATCCCTTATTCACTTTATTTCTGATTTACCAAGGTGATTTAATTTATTTATATTGGAGTGTTTTAGGTAGATTTTACCTTCTTTTGTTAAGCAAATTTCAACAAGTTTTATTTGTTAAACTTTACTTTGTGCATGAAAGAAAAGACTAAATCTATCTTTGAAATGTGAACATTGAATAATGAGTGGATTCATTTTATGTTGCTTTGAGAATGAGAAGAAAATAATATATATGACTAACTTTGTAAATATAGTAGCCTTTGATATGCCATATAAATTATCCTCCTTTGATGAAATTGTAATTTTCATAAAGGGAAGTTAATTTATTGCTTTGAAAACAAAAGTGCAAAGCTTGAAATTTGTCCTTTCTTTAAAATGTGAAATCATGCTAAACTTGAAATTACAAAATTCCTTTTAAAAACTAAACTTTAAATAATTTTTAGGAATTTCAAATTTGCTTCAAAATAAAATCAAAACTATTCTAAATGAAAATTTAAAGCATATTCTTGGAATCCGTGCATCTCTTTTTTGGATTTTATTTTTTTATATTTTTTATTTTATTTTGTAGAATTAAAAAAAAAAATTAAAATGACAAGATTAAAAAAATAAAAATAAAATATGGAATACATGAAACAAAATACATAAAATGATCAAAGAGAGCTATTGTAAATTATATCCCATTTTGCAGAAAATATTAGATCTTGAACACAAAACAAAAACTAGGTTAGACCTGCATCCACACAATCTAAGTCTGGTTATGGCAAGAGTCTAAAGAGTAAAAAATACACACATTAAAATCATCTCTAGGATGCTATCAGATTCCTGCATAAAACACCATAAAAATAGTTTCAATACATGTAAAAGATGTACAATAAAACCATTTTGTTGTGTTCAAAAACTACTTTTTCTACATACAAATTTAGGACAAATATTGAAAGCATCCAAAATACTTCCAACCATTTCCCCTTTCCTCCTATTTCAAAAGTTCTAGCCTTTGTGACTTATTCCAATGTTGTATTTAAAATTTCAAAAACCAAAAGACCCTTTTGTTTCATTTTCCTTGTTTGGCTTGAGATGCTCTCTCTTCCATGCAAATGATTCTCCTTCAATTTTCAACCAACTTCAACTTCAAAATGATTTCGATAATGCCTATACCATGGTGTTTTAGGATATATTGGCACCTTGTTCTTATCTTCTTCTTGCTCTTGGTAGTGCACTTAAGACAAAACTCTTTATTTTTTTGAATGACCTTTGATTCCTTTGATTTTCATTCGATCGAGTGGTTATGAACCGCATGCAAATATGAAAGTGCACTAACACCTTTGATCATGACCTCTTCATTTAATTCATGAGCATCTTCCAACCATTGGATGCACTTGACACCCGTACATGATTTATTGGATGGATGAGATAGTTTTTGTCTCATTTTGAATCCTTAAGGTGACCAACAATATTTTAGTAGGTGTTAATTTCCCTTATCTCCCCGGATGCAACTCTAGACTTATGCTCTTGATTGTCTCATGTCTCACGTACTCCTGCTCATGTCTAATGATGAGGAAAGGCCCCAAGGCTTTCTTGGTCTACTGTAATCAAAATGTACATCGAGCGAAGCAATATTCTAGACTTTGGAGTTCCTTTCTTTATTTATTTATTTATTTTTATATCAATCCCATGATATATCCCATTTATGATGCTGATAATATCGTTTGAGACCATCAAAATTGAATTTGACATGTGATAGCTTGTAGGAATATTTGCATTTATAAATGCACATTAATTTCATGATTAAACTTTGAAGGGTGCGATAGTGTGTGTGCAAGCATCAAATTTTCATTGTTTCTGACTGCTATGTCTCCGAGGTTTACAGGTTTCCATATTTGTAAAACCATGCCCACTTAGGAGGTGAAAACATGGTAGAAGCTATTCTAAATCTTGGACAATAATCTTCTGCTAGTGACTTTTGTTAGGCTCTGCAAACCAAAACTTGCCATCACCATGTGGCTTGGGACTGACGAGGGTGATGCTGAAAGCACTATGTAACCTCCACTACTAGCATCACTTACATAGGTCCATCATAATATTGATTATAGTATACATATACTTCATTCATGTTATTGTCATGTAGTTGTGCCTTCGTCGTCCAGGTATGCACACTTGTTTTGGGTTTGATGATGCTAGGTTCAATGCATACCACTGATGGCCAATTATTGAAGACTACTCGAATGATCAATCTATTTTATCCACTATGTAGAGCATCATCACATGTCACTGCCATGTTCACCATGGTCATCACTATTCTTCTATGTTCGGTGAGTGATTGTTTCCTTAAAACATCTGAGGAATTATTTGACTGGGAAGATGGATGTTGTAACCTGTATCCCCATGTCTACCATGACACTGTTGCCATAATCCATGTCTAAAATGTCTATAGTCAGTATTCCTAATTGATCCATGTCATGCAATTACATTCCTTGTGTCACCATTAGCCGTATTTTCTAGGTCGTTTGTGCGGTCCAATTACCCCTGGTGTTCCACCTCATCACAGAGCCCCTTGCCACTGCATGGTCTATTAGTTGACCATTGTATTCGCAGGCTTGACCTGGCTGCACACAGAACAAAACACTTGCTTCAAATTTATTTCAACCAATTTATGAGGTCATAATGTAAAATAAGAAAATCAAAAAGCTATTTATGCCCCTTTGTAAAAGAGACTCTATTTTAGCACCTTTTATATTTACTTTTCACATATTCTATTGCAAAGGACCATTACTTCACCGCATATTAGCATAGGACAATATGAAATAATTGGTGGACCTCACTTTGGCTTTAATATACACTCATTTATTTTATTTTACCTTATTTTTATTTTTATTATATATATATATATATATATATATATATTTAATTGACTTGATTAACTTCAAACACTTTAATTCAAAACACTCAAATTAACCCAAAGCATCATAAAAATATCCAACATCCAAACCACTTTAAAATAAAACAACGGAGGAACACACCAATACTCAAACCTATAATGTGACCTCAATGATAGGAAGCTATCAATCAAATGTGTACAAAAGTGACCTAGGAAATGAATCTCCTACATGTGTACAAAAGTGACCTAGGAAATGATCTTGGTCAAGATATGCACTACCTAGTCTTGTGAATGCATAAATACTAGATCTAGAATCCCACAAGCATGAACCCATCTCAAAATATGAATCCATATATGTATGTGCTTGCCTATTGTTGGAATACTATATTTCAAACAAGCTCAATAGTTCTATGATTACCACATCAAATGTTGACTAGAAAGATTTGAGGAATACCAATTCCCTTCAAATAGAAGCATCTATATGACATACTTAGTATGCTTATTAGTAACACCTTATGTAGACTTCATGGAGGAGAGAGAAATGATAGAGTAATATTTGGAAAACCTTAAAATTGAGTCAAATTCCAAGTAGAACACAATGCATTTGTTGATCACTACTCATCCAAGTTGCCTACCCAATCAACATTTGAAAACCCTATAATTTTTGGAGGAAATTCAATGGAATAATTAATGAACATCACATACACCCCTCTAATGTATCTAAGAATACATTAAACTGCTATCTAATGATTTTCCTAGGGTACCTACATGTATTTGGAGCAATAGATGATCATAGAGACTATATCTAGTCCAATGTATGTAAAATAGAGAAGTCCTCCCATAGAAGCTTAATACAATGTGGCATCCACCAAAGGTGTGGTGCAACCAACCCAATTTTTTAGAAACAAGATAAAAGGGGTTCAATCAAGATTGCATACCATCCTAAAGTTCTATACAATATTTAAAGCATTCTTGGGATAATAAATGATGATGCTAGATTCTATAAGATAAATCTAAATTTATAAGAAATATTACAAAAATCCCAACTTATATCATCTCAAAGGTGGATCAAAGCTATGAATTCATATCCTAAACTAGATTAAAGGTGATACTAGTAATGAGAAGATCATCAACATACAACATAATCACCACTATTTCTACATCTTGATATTTAATGTAAAAATATGTTCAACCTCACATCACTAAAACCCATGACTAGAAGATATTTTAGAAAATTACCATAAACCTGATAGGGGTTGCAAGGAAATAATTCAGGAGCAAGGATAAGTTCCTTTGATAACTAAGGAACCACCCCATTCACCTTCTATTGCCTCTACTATAAGAGAAATCTCCCAAAGTCATACCTTTATCATAACACCCATATCATCTACCCATCAACCCCACCCAAACTCTTGATCTCCTAGCCACTCCAACACATCGCAACCTCCATCCTATCACTACATATTATGAATACCTCTATAATTTCTCTAATTTTCTAGCTAGAGTTATAAGGGTTAACTAAAATCATATGATATATGATACATTGTCTTGATTCTTGAGCTTATCCCCTACTTCTAATAGTACCAATAATATAATTAAAAATTGACACAACAAGAGAAGAATGGTGTGTGGACTAGTGGGCTACTATAAAATCTAAATCTCCTTTCTAACCCCAAAGATATGCACTAGGTATATTTCATTTTGAGCCTCTAGTTTCCTAGGCAGGTGAGATATAGGCCCAAGACTATTGAGTGTCATCCATGGAGCTCTACTTTTAGGATACCCCCTCAGATTGGAGGATTGAGATTATCACACAAGTAGACAAATTGATAACCCATGACTAGACTACAACTTCAAGGATGTTCACCAATAGAGATAAAGAATCAAAAAATACAAATAAGTTGATAAAAGCTTCCTAGGTTGAGATTAAAGTATTCAAAGTATAATAGATCTACCTCATGACAAAATTCACAAAAATAGATGTGGCGTTGGAGGGATAAAAGGAGAAGGTAGAAACCTTGGGATATAATTCAAATGACGTCAAGGGAATCTCAAATATGAACTAAATGCTTTAGAGAGGGTTTGTATAGGAAGTCAAAGAGCTTCTCCCCATGTTCAAATGTACCTAAGTTATTTCCTCTTTGATAGCCAAAACCAACAAAGAGATTGAATTCTTTAAAAAATCCATCAACCATAAGTATCAAGAAGCACAAACATTTATGATACCCCTAATATAGATCAACAATTAATGATGGGCTACAACATAAATCACCAATAGGAAAAGTATAACTCATAGGATAATTAGAGCCTTGGCCACCAAATAGGCATTACACTAATGCAATTAGTAGATCAACACTTTATCTAAAAATATGGAGGAATTTAGGGGACACATCTCTTCACTAGTGGCAATAGGACTTATTTTTCATTGGGATCTTGATGGTGACCCTCTCCCAAAATAAGAATAAAGGCAATGACTAAGTCATATAAGAAATAATGATATACCAATTGACTTTCCTATTGAAGAAAATAGGAATATGACCATCACATTGGAAATTGTGCTTAAAGCACTCATCCAAAATGTTAAGTGTTAGTCCATTCCTCCACTCATATATGGTATTTATGAGCGAGAAAAGTGTTGCACTATTCTTAGGCTAGGTTACCCCATTATAATGAGTGCCTAGAGGTGATTCAAGTTATGCACAAGATCTAGTCCTATCTTCACACCCAATGATAAGGTCACCAAGTCTAGGTTTCTCATCTCCAATAGGATAAACATACCCAAGGAGTCATTGTTATTATAGTGAAATTTAACTACATGTAGGATCTAAGGACCCCAAAATATTCTAGAAATACAAAGACCAATGCTTGAACATAGGATTTTAATAAGTAAAGGAAAGGGTTAGGACCAAAGGTGAAGAGAAGACTTGGAGACCATGGCACACATAAAAAGTCTAATAATCAAGATCCAAAACAAAGTTAAACCTGAAGGTCATTCACTAAGTCATGGGGAAACTCAGATATGCAACAAGTATGAGATAAGGGATCCTTCTAAGAAAATACAAACTTGGAATAGATGAAAGGGCTAATACTATATACAAAATTCACCCAATTTGATTCTATTTGAATCCACTACCTAAGGGGAAAGAGCACATTGATACCGCAATAATAGAAAGTCATCCTAACCATATGAATGATTATGATGATGGAACTATAGGCCAGTTATAGACCTACCATCTTAGTACCTTCAACTTGATGACCAAGAAAGATGCAGAATTCTTCCCCAACTTAGACTTATTTGTAGGGAAATTTTAAATTTTGAAACCTCAAGAACACTATATAAATAATTATCTTTGCAACATAATAGGCACAAAAGTATAGCCCTAGTTCCTCATGCTTAGTATTTTACCCAATTAATCTTAATTTCTCATCTTCTCTTGTGTTTTAATATGGACTCTAGCCTTGAGTCTTTCTGTGTAGAGGTCTCTTTTATCGCTTTCATTGTGGTATATGTAATTCATTAGTTTAGCATACATACATACATACATACATACACACATACATACATACATACACACATATACATCTAAGAGTTATGGATATTTGCTTTTTACCCTATTTTATGTGTATGCAAGTTTCTATAGGAAATTTATGACTAGTATTTATCCCTTCCTTGTGTAGACTTCATAAGAAATAATTATCATGTTGTAATAAGATGTGTTCAATTTACTGGAATGGGTGGATGATGTGTTCACTAATACCATAAATGCATAGAGAACATTTGTATTTATTGGCACATTTCCACCCCTTAGTTTAGGCCAGATATGTTTACCACATTCATTTACTATTTTTCTCTTCCCTTTTCCTTGATAAACCATAATAGCTAGACTAGAGAAGGAAGACGTGTGTTAGGAAGACACCCAAATAAGGATGCATCCTTGGTAAAAAACCTCAAAGGTTTTCCCTAGAGGCATGTCCTATGCTTTCTAGAATCTATAAATTATATGCTTCATGTAAGGCATAGGGTACTAGATTCACCTAAAAACCACAATAGGTGGTCATTATGTCAAATAATGTATTGGAGTCAAATCTAGTTTTATACAATTAAATTGTCATACCAAATGGGATGAGCTACAAAATAATAGATTGAGACTTTTATGCAATTATTTATGACCTACTTATTTTCTAAATTTTACCTAAAATCTCCATTGATTGAAGGCTCATTGTGGAGTGACTATTAATTTTAATGTAAAACTAGTGATTTATGATCTTAGGACCTATCACAAGGACTAATGCAAGAGAATACTCTTAATAACTACTTCCACCACTAAGCCATGGTATTAGAAGGATACGTTGACAAAAATAAATGGTTGTAGAACTAAAAAAATATCAAATAAGGCTACTAGCATAGAATGATAGAGGCCCACTATATCCGCTAAACCCACCTAGTATATGGGAAGGTAAAAGAGTGGTACATATTCTATTTCCAATTAGAACTAGTTGATAAATTTGCTTGAAGATAGATCTAGTTAAAAGACAAATGGGGTCTCCCTCCTATAGTGACTATCAACTATCAAAAGGGCCCTTATGGAAGCTATGGATGACTTAAAGGTCAAATTTCATAAGACTTGGCATAGAATTCCTGAAGGGATCCAAACACCACTAGGTATATCCTTTATTTAAAGGATTTTTATTTAGGGATAGCTATGATGATAAATTATAGCGAAGGGAATACTTTAATAGAGGCATATGGGATTTCCATCCAAGCCAAAAGAGATCTCATTCAAATTGGGAGACTAGATCCCAAGCTCCCCATGCCTCTATTTCCCAATATCCAACTGCCTTATTAACCATATATATATATGAAGCCTAACAAATTCTAGGAAATCCTGGTTTTCAACCATATTTTGGTATAATAAAATATACCTCCCAATCCCTAGAAATTGACCTTTTGATAAATACCATGAAGAATTTGACTAATGAAAAGGTAGTCCTAAAGTACCAACACAATTTTTAGAGGTTTAGCTAGTAGAACTATCCCAGGACTCCCTTACAACTAGGTAACAAGGGTTATAGATCTCCTACAAATGGCTATTAGAGGTATCTTCAACTAGATAGAGAGGCTAGCCAACCCCAAGTCCTTGTGATCTAGACAGTCTTGTATTATTTCCCATCCAACATATCCCCTAAAACACAAAAGGAGATATGGTTTTAATCCAAAATAACTATATGTAAGATCCACATGCAAGGCATATGATACTAGATATACCTATAAATCACAATATGTAATCACTATATCAAATCATGGATTGGAGACAGACCCATCTCCCAAAACATTTTTAATCCTTACCCTATCTACCCATACTATTTTTTTAATTTGGTATGTCAATCTCTTTTTAACTTGGATACTTTAATTTTCAAGATATTAATAATATTTTTTTATGGGCTCTACCATATCATTTCCTTATAGATAGTAATTAAACATAGCATTTAACACAAAACCATACAAGTGCAAATTTTATCAACTTAAACCCTCAAGAAACGATAGTATTTAAGCAACCAGTATAAAACGGGTCCAACCTCTAGTGCTAATATCTTTCAGTAGTCAGATAATATCCTCTCTTGATTTGTATATTTAATTAAAATTGCTTTACTCCATCTATTAAAATAGTTTATGGTAATCAGGATCAATCCATATTTGACACTTGGTAGGGTGTTAACCTTACCAATCAAATGTAGGCCCTAGTGTTTAAAATAATTAGTGACAATAACAAGATTCAACTGTATTTTTGCTTTCCTTTTCTTACCCATAAACATGTAGCAAGATTAATCTTCCTTAACCCATTAGAAATATTCATTAAATATGGTAGGCCAATGGTATCATACCCTCAAAATTTTATTAGTTGTAGTTTGACTAGAATAATGTCTTCCTTCATTATGGTATTATTTGATTAGGGTTTTTAACCTTTATAATTCCACACCTCATAGAAAATCTTCATCACATAATTTTTGAAAGAGCACATTGTTTAACCAAGTATAGTACATTCTCCTCTATATAAATATAGCTTTATTTTTAGATATTAAACATTCTAGAGCATATCTTCATATCATATATCTTCTAATGTCTTGTATCCATGATAGATAATAATCAAGTTTGAAATATTCTACCAATTCTACTTGATCTTTGGGAGCTATCATGGTGATATTTTTTCATAATGCTTTACCTCCAACTAGTTTAGTGAGTTTAATTTCTATGTCAAATTCCTAGATTTTATTTATCTGATCCACTCTCTTCTCTTCCAATTCATCATGCAATATGATAGATTTGATATTAGGATGCACTACAATTATATCATTTTGTTTTTTAGATAAGTAATACCTAAAATTTCAAACATATTTCATAATTGTGATCATCTATTTATCTTTACAAAGTATACTTCTCATCATGATTGTGGTACACTTGGATCATGAAAGATATTGGATATTCATTTTAATTGTCATTCTTTTAATTAAAACATGGTTTTGATGATTTTATTAGTGCCAAACACATATAACCTAGAATATTTGAAAAAATATAGGTTAATTGGGACTAAGTATTTTGTAATTATATCCTTATGTATTATAGTCTATTTTATTTCTCTAGTTGATACACATGTTACAAAATAACATTGAGAATTATAGCAATAGCAATCACAATCCAATAATGTGCAAATAACATTTCCCAAATTTAGCATACCAAAAAATGATAAACATGGACAAGAGTAAGGTGTTTTTAATTATCACATCCAAGAATCAACAAAGATAAATAGAAATGGATATTTAGTGTAGTGTTTTAACTCTCCCTTCTATTTTCTTAGGCATGCCAATGTTCACTAAGACATGTAAGGATTAGATGTGGAATGTGTTGATTGACAAGATCTAAAATTAATTAGTTGGATGGCAGGGGAATTTGCTAAGTTAGGTAGGTAAGCTAAAAATTCTCAATAGCACCCTCCAAGAACTCCCTATATATTTGTTATGAGTGTTTCAGATCCCACTCAAAGTAGCTAATACAATAGAAAATGTTTAAAAAAATTCCTATTATCATAAATAGAGGAGAAGAGTAAAATTCCATTTGTAGTTTGGGAGAAAGTATACAAGGATAAATAAAGGGTATGACTTGAGATTAGAAGGATAAGGGATACAGATAAGTCGTTGGTAGCAAATATGGGTTGGAGGCTAGTGAGGGAGGGACATGCCTTATGGGCAAGAATTATAAGAGGTAAATACCTTGACAACCAAGAGGAGAGCCTATTATTGACTACATTAGATACCTATCAAGGATCTTAATTATGGATCCACATAGTGAATGGAAGAGAGTTACAATGGCAATGTACCCAATGAAAGGTAGGGGTAGGTCTATCCACTTCTAGGAAGATGCATGGCTAGAGATGTACCCATTAGTAAAGGATGAGGTGTTAGAATGTATCAAAATAAATCTAGAATAAAATTATGGAAAAATAGTAAGTGATTATTTGGTAATAGAAGTAGGAGAGATATTATGGAAGGATCTAAAAATCCATAATCAATATGAGTATGAGCTCCAAAAACTAATAGTTTTTAGGAGTAGTGTTGGAAGGAGTAAATATGGCTACTCAATTTAGGGCTATGAGATTAATAATTGAGGGTAACTTATTGAACATTGTTAATTGACTCAACAAAAATTTAGTGGAGAGTTAGAGAGAAGCAAACATAGTAATAGATGTACTAATATACCTAAATGTATTGGATGAATTTCAAGTGGTACATATCTATAGAGAAGGAAATGTGGTGGCTTATAGGTTAGCCAGCTAGGGATATCTTGGAGAGGAAGATAAAAGATGGATACCACCAAATAATATACATCCAAATGTCCTCCATTTAGTGGAAAAGGAGGGAATACATTTAGAAAGTCAAGTGAAGGGATGCAAGTTTATATGTTCAGAATATCCATAGTGAATTTAGAATTTTTTAGAGTTGCATGTGGCAAGTCCATTCCATTTGGAGAGAAAAATTATTAGCTTGTAGTTGTAATAATTATAAGGTATTTGTATGAGGAGGGTTTATTTTTTGAAATATTTTTGTATATGGATGGGCTTATTTTCTGGAGTCACTCAAATTCATATGCTAAGGACTCCTTTTTGAAGAGCTAGGTACTTATTTGTGGACTCCATATTTTGGAGATCTATGGAGTTCTCTACTAAAGGTTCAACGTTCAAAATACATGTGGATATACCTATTGAGGGACTCATTTTCTAGTTGACTTCTAACTTTTTGGAAAAATAAGGAGGCCCCAAGAGAGAAAAATTATATTTTTTTGAGGATTGTGGAGGGATTCATTTTCTAAAGATATATAGACTAAGGGATCCATACGGTAGAGCTTATGGGTGTAGTTATATTGGATTATGGTGCATGTTTATGCAATATGAATAAATTGAAGATAACATGCAAAGAATTTACTAAAGATAAGGGAGTTTTGATGTAACTAGATTAAAAATAATAATAGATATCGAACATTGAGGTAAGAAGGTATATGAAAATATGTAAAAGGGTTAAAAACCTTTAAAAAGCCTTAATTTTACCCCAATAAAAAAAAAAAACATCACCCAAATGATAATAATAATGTAGATAAAATTACCAAAAATTCAAACATGATATAATTAAATTCTATACATATCTTCAACCACACAAAGAGGATTAACTATCATAGCCACATGGAGAGGGAAAAATCTAATATATACATGAGAGGTGACTAAAAGTAAAATATGAAAGATAATATCAACTACCACCTAACTCTTCCAATTTATAGATTAAATCAATCATTAAACCTAACCCTAATTCTCAAGGGCTTAAGCTAATAAAAATAATGATATTCAACATGGCTATATTGGATTTGTTATATGGATGCCCCATTAGAAGCATTGTACTCAAAGTTAAAAAATATTTGAAAATTCTTTCAAGCTCCCACATAACATCTTATTCTATAAGGTCCTCCCACTTAATGAGGAACTCCTAAAATTTTCAAGACCAAAAATGATAAACTATAGAAAACAACATTAATTTAGGTTGGAGAGTGGTTTGACTCCCTTCATTGAGAACTCGAAGCTTTGTTTGGGACTACAATTTTTACATAATAACCTATTTAAAAAATATACATGAAAGGTAATATGGATGGGGGAATATGGTGGAAGATCCAAAAAATATGCCATTTCACCAATGCAATGAACCACTTATAAGGCACATAAAATCAAGAAGTCAATATTTCACTAGACTTGACCTTCAAGGATAATTAATTTTAGGGTCAAGGATAAAAATACCATATCTCTAATGGAATTTTAAATTTAAGAATGATATAAATCTTATTATTGCTTCACTCAATTTTGGACTTGAGTCTAATTATCTTTAATATGTTGAATCACAAGTCATCATTGCTAAAACAAATCATCTACCTAAGAAATATTAGAGGATATTGGAATGCAGTCTACTATTGATCAAGGTTTTTGACCATACAATGCTTCAAAATGGGACACCTTGAGGGATGAATGATAAGAAGTATTGTGTCACCATTTAGAAAATAAAATCCACTCAACCTAATGATTTTTTTTGTCTTGACCAAAATAACAAAGGTAAGTACCCAAACATTTATGAACAATATTTGTCTAACTATCTAGCTAAAGGTGATAGGAAGAGGGCATACTCAACGTTGTATCACTAAGACAATATAATTATTTCCAAACATTACTAGATAAGACAAGGTCATGGTCACTCATACTAGTTTTGGGCATACCATGTATTTTAAAAACATAGTCAAGAAATACCTTGGTCACCTTACTTCCAGAATAGGGATGTTGTGATGCATAGAAATAAACATACTTCAAGAGGATATCTACTATAACATCACTATTTTTTCCTCAAATTTGGGAAGTTCTTCAATAAAATTTATGGATATGTGCTTTAATTTTTATTCAAGGATACGTAAGGGTTCCAAATGTGAATGCAAAATCAAGCAACACCAAAAATATGAAATATTGAAATAAACAAGCAATGTAAATACACCAATGATTGTAAAAAAAAATAGATTCTTTTATTAATTCCTATGGATCTCCAATATTACAATCAAGAATACCCTAAATGTGGGGTTACAAATATTTTTATTTGATACAAATTATTACAATACACTAGGGTTCTCTGTAACCCTAGTTAACAAATTATTGTGGTGTCTTCACACTTGATCTGATCACAACAGATTATGGATGGGCTTCTAATATCTTTGATAGGGCCATTTGAGATTAAATAGCTACTAATGAATGTGATCCTTAGACCTACACACAACAAATAAAATAATATTAATAATATCTATGAGGTCTCCACTACATAAGACCCTTAGAAAGAGAAATCACTAACCTTAGTTGCATAAAT
This sequence comes from Wollemia nobilis, assembly GCA_028583015.1. Lineage (NCBI taxonomy): Eukaryota > Viridiplantae > Streptophyta > Pinopsida > Araucariales > Araucariaceae > Wollemia > Wollemia nobilis. Next base: position 3,062,487 of record JAQPPZ010016858.1, on the reverse strand, counting down.
AAAACTATAAGTAGATATGAGAATACTAAAAATGAATGCAATAAATAATTTACCTTATATTCATTGATTTGTCATTTTTGTTTTCATTTTTGTTGCAGATGGTGGTTACATAGATATGCCCTAGTGGCACCCAAGGACTGTAGGGTTGCATAAATAAGATGAGAAACATTTGCAGGCACTTGCTGCTGAATAGAAACACCCAGAGATGCATGGTAGGCTTTGGTGGGTGCTCTACAAAATCTAGTGGGTACTCAAGAAGCTTTGATGGGCATTCGATGGATGAGGGGAGGGTCATAGAACTAGATCTAGTTCATGAGATGGATGATGATGAATGCGATGAATTTGAGGGGAAGTGATAATGGGATTAGTGAGGATGCTTGGATGCTTGAGGACTTAGGGCACAAGGGCTCAAGGAAATCAAGACCTCAATAAAATGGGAAAACTTAGGAGACTTAGGGGTTGAGTCATAAAAATGAATCTTCTTTATAATATTCCCTTAGACGTTAGGGTTTCAACAACACAAAATGTATAGCTAAGATTTAAACATGAGGAAGGGTGGAGATTAAAGCGGGGTAAGTGGTATGGATTAAGGTGGATGAATGACTAGGATTAAATCATGATGGATAAATAGGATTAAATCATACACATATATTTATTAACTATATATATATATAAAATATAAAATATTATTATTTAAATATATATTAAACAAATGTATATAAATGATGGATAAATATGGTGGGAAACTATGTATGGATGACAAGTGGCTAGATTTTTGTGTCTACAGATGCCCCTTTTTGTACCACATTATGTGATACACCTCGTGGTGCAAAAATACAAGACACCTAGTTTAGCCTAATGAATACACAACTTACTCTTGTTGGAATGTGAAGATTGAACCTTAAGACAAAATAATTTTGATTGTGTAGCTTACCACCTCAATTAGAGAATGAGTGATAGATGCATATCACAAGCCAATTGACAGTTTATGCAAATGATTATGTGAAATGTATGGTGCAATTGTGGATGATATGAATGGTATAAATGTGATGTCATTTTTGACCCTACACTAGAAGGGGGTTCTTGAAAGATGCAAGTGATTGATTTTTTTTGTGCCCTAACAGAGAAAAGGGATTTTTGCCAAGTTTTGATGCCATGATCATGTAATATGTATCCCATTGTGGGAAAATCAAAGTCAAATGTGGTTACCCCAAGTTTGGGGTGATTCCATGTTGTTGAAGAAATTGTTGTATGGTGTCATTGAAATGCAAAGTGATGAATATACAAAATATCAAGAACCAATCACCCTCGGATGGGATGATTGTTAGGAAGGCTATACTAGTTGACTTTGTGCAATTCTGGATTGTTGAGGAAAATGATGTATTGTAAGTTATCCATGTTTCAAGCCCCATGAATAGGCTATCAATGATAGTTATTTAACAATTTGGTCTTAGCATAGTTTTACAAAAAATATGAAGTACAAAAATTGATTTTGTTTCAATAAATGAGATATTGGATGATGAAAAATGACCAAGTGTCCTTATGGTGATTTATTCATCTTACTAAATTGCATGGATGCAAATCACTACAATTGCTAAGGAGATAGAACAAACCACTAAATAACAGATTCATTTGAAATTATGTATGAAATTGGCAAATGTGCAAATGAAATGATTGTAAAATGATGTGTTAATAAAAATTTTCTGATGAGAAATGCATTAATGATTGAATTGAGCGATTTTATAAAATTTTGTATTGATTTGGAATATTTTAAAGGAATATTTTTACAATTTTGTGCCTTGTGGATGTAAACAAACATTAGTCATCCAAATAAATTCATATTATCACAAAATTGAATGCAATGATTAAATTGATGGTGAAAATGATGAGTCATTTTGTAAAAAATTGGACCGTTTTGAAGCGTTTTGTAACTTAAAATGTTATTTTGTGACTTTTGATCGCAAGCAAAAATTATGAATCCATATCAATTTTGGTTTTCACAAAGCATGATATTATGATGGAATTTATGCATGGATGCAATTTGGAATGGTTTTGACACTGGCCTGCACTGCTCCAAAAAATATTCCAGAAGATGTCTTTAAGACAACCAGGTCTAAAGAAATCTCCCCCAGTTCTGATGAAGTTGTACAACTGCCAATTTGCCCATGATCTTTGTCTAAAAAAAACGTGCTTGGACCTCTCTACAAAAAATGGAGCAAAGACCCTCAGCTCTCCCATATCGGTCATGGCATCATCTGTTGGAAAAATAGCAAAAATATGAAGAAATTTCTATGTCGTAGTCGGGTCATGAGAACCCAGCCCAACTTCAATCAGCCATAACTTTTGCTACAGGGCTCTGATTCTCGAACCGTCTGAAGCGTTGGAAAGCTTATAAAATTTTCTATGGAGACATATGAAACCTATTGCATTTCAAAGCAATAGGCCCTTTTTAGGGCCTCTAGACCCCTCAAAAATGAGTTTTAAAGTCTAGAATTGTTTGTAACGTCTCTTTTCAGCAATCAATGTCCTATATTCATAGGTGCACATCTCGAGGAGCATTTTTAATGTTTTAAGGCACTTTCGATCATTATCCTTAGAAATAACTACCTTTTTTGGCATATCCCAAGGTAACGGTCTGTTTTTCTTGATTATTAGCACGTGGCATGTCGGCTAGGGCACCCACTAGCTTGAGAAATCTATATAAACAAGATGGATTGTAATGTTTGGTCATAAACCAAACTGATGAGAACTTAAGGTGCGAAATGCATTTTCAAAGTTTTCCCTTTCATTTCAGTATCTCTTGTTCATATTTCATGAAGTGTCCTTTTTGCATTAATCGCTTGTGCTTCTACTTCCTCTTCGTTATTTGATTTCTGTTGTGCTAAGGTACTGCTGCAAAGTTTTTTATTTCTTTTTGAATATAAAAGCTACCTTTTTGATAATTTTTGGTCTTTTGTCATTTTGGATGACAAACATTGGTGGGCACCTACTACATGTGCAAACGCCCACTAGAGTTTGTTGTTATCCAAACACAGGAAGGTATTTCAATGTGCTTGGAAGTGCCCATGGGAGTTTCAATGCATTTGAAACAACTATAAATAGTTTGTAGAAGGGAAAACAAGTTCATTTGTGCATTTGCAAATTTTTGAAGCTATGTCTGAGGGAGTGGAGTGAATTGGAGTGGAGTGGAGTGGAGTGGAGTGAATTGGAGTGGAGTGGAGTGAATTGAGGTGCTACAGAAGCTATGGTGATGGAGGGAGTAGATGCAAAAGTGGGAGTAGATGTGCATTTTGCTAAGGTAAGTACCTTTGAAGCTCTTTTGTTTTTATGCAAAGTTTTTTTTTTTAATTTAATGTTTTTACCTTTATGTATTGTGTTGCAGTTGAGGATTTTGGAGGTTCAACATTGGTTCTCGCCTCTCATTCATATGATGAGAAAGGCAGTGCAAGAGGACTAGTGGAAGTAGTTGGAGGTTGTGGGGCTGGTAGGGGTAGCCTGGATAGATGTGGTGAGGGCAGATGAAGGGTATCTCTCTACCTTGGCAAAGATATGGGATATAGATAGGGAGATATTTTTGATCCCTATTCGAGAGATGATTGTGATACTTGAGGATGTATATCACATCCTCAAGTTAATAGTGGAGGGCTTACATGTTGAGGTTGGACACGATAAGGGATATGATTTGAGTCAACTATTTGAGATTGGCAGGATATGGATGTGAAGGGTGGAGGGATTACATACTTATCCATTTGTAAGGACAAGAAGTTGGGTGGCATTATGCTTTGGTGATGCTTATGTTGGCCAACATAATGATCCTAAACAACATTGGTTTTTGGTTCCCACAAAACCTTATCGGGTTGGTGTGTGATATGATCAACACACCGTAGGTCTATGCATAACCCCTTACTTTATTGACATAATTGTACGAGGAGTTGTATGAGGGTAGGATGTGGAGGTAGAAGGGGATAGGTTATAGTTTTCTACTACAATGTTGGGGTTGAGATAACTTTAGTGTTGCTCGACTGGTGGGCTTACCTGCTATGGCATGGGATAGGGAGAAACCCTATGCTATGATGTGGTTAGTTTCATAGAAGGTACAACTGAGTCACCCTATTTGGATGAGTCAATGGTATGAATGGATTTGTGGGATGGATTGATAGAAACTCAAGTGGTATGGAGGCCATGGTGAGGTACCATGTAGATAGGTTATGGGGAGCATCTACAACAGGTGTATAAGTTTATGTGGGTGGTTAGGAGGCACATGAGTGAGGTGGAGCTGATCAAATTCTCATGGGTGCTATGATAGTTTAGATTGAGGTAAGAACTTCTTGAGGTGGCAATGCTCTACAAAAATCATCAGGATGATATGGGTCTCCCTTGTGTTGAGGCATGGAGGATGACCTATGAGGATTATGAGGAGATGGATCTCCCCAATTTAGATAATGTGGGGACTACTAAGGAGTTAAATGCATGGTTTGCTACATAACCACCATGGGTATCAATTTTGGCAATAGATGGGAGGAATGAGGATGGGGATGAGGCAGAGGTCAAGGAGTCTGATGAGGCTCCTAAGCATTGAAGGTACCTTCAAGCTAGTAGTTGAAGGATACGATCGAGGGTACTATTGAGCAGGCTCTAAAGTGTGGGAGCAATAAAAGTGGTAGAGGATAGGGAGGATATTTTGGATGGGCCTCTCGATTGGAGTGAGGAGTATTAGATGAGGCTGGAGCAACTGGTGGCAGAGCTGGATGCTATGGTAGCAGCTCTGGATATAGATATAGCTCAACTATAGGATGGGGAGATGGCTCATGGTGTAGAGATAACTCGATTGTAAATGAAGCTAGAGGCATGACAAAATATAGGTGGAGGTGAAGATAGGATCACGAGGCTCTAGGTAGAGCTACTAGAGAAGATTCACCAAAAGAGACATGATGTATAGCACCTTCAGGATTGGGATGTATATATCTGGTTGTTGGAGGATTAGTTGATGGAGCATGATATTGGGATTCTAGATCCTCCCTCCTCATCCATATCTAGGTCTATTAGACCTAGTGATTCTAGGCATAACTCTAGATATAGGTCTCCTTTAGGGTCACAGGGGTCCTCTTATAGGTGTTGGCTAGTGTGTAGATGCACTTTTTGTATATGAGCCTTGGTGATCCATTTTATATAGGCTTTGGGTATTTATTGTACATGCGATAATTATATATATACATGGCTTTTAATTTTTTGTTATGCTTATTCTATGAATGTTTTGTATGGATGCATGTTTATATGGATGATTAATGCAAGTGATAATGCAATGATAATGTGTATGGATGCAAATGTATATGGATGATTAATGCAAGTGAAAATGTGTGTGTATGCAAATGTTGGATGGATGATTAATGCAAATGATAATGTGGATGAATGCAAATGTTCTAATGATCATTCATAGTTTAGAATTTTCATGACCATGCTTAGCATTGTTGTTTAATCAGGGGCACCAAAATGGTGGCATGTGGAGTTGAAACTCATGAAATGACATGGATTTTGACATGGAAGAAGATATGGATGTTGATATGGAAGAAGATATAAATGTTGATATGGAAGAAAATATGGATGTTGATATGGAAAATTGATTGTTTTTCAAAGACTCATACATAATAGTGATATAAAAAAAACTCACTAAATACTACCTAATTCCTCTAAGATCAAATATGTGTGCAGTGAATTCATTTACTAAATTATGAGCATGGTAATGAATCGAGGTAATCAATAACTAATGTGTGTGCAAGTGAGTTCATTAACTTATCTTGAGTAAATTGGGTTCAAAACTGTTATGGATGAGACCAAGAAGCTAGCTTGTCCTTATGTGTGGTTAGAGATCTATTTAAAATATATGTGTTTCCACACATGAGCATACTTCACTGCTAGTCAAGAATCTATAGCTCCAGTGGAGACTAGCTCCATAGTCCATTTATTTTAATCTTTAGGCTTTGGGGATGACTACCTAACTGTTTAACTGGAAATGTTGTACTATCCTTACAAATTAAGGATCGGTGGTGTGTGATGAAATATTTAGAGCTTTTGGAAATCATATTCTCAACCTAAATATGATGATAATTATACCCTATCCTTACTACTCTATCTTTTGTTTTGAAAATTGTGATAGTGATGAAAACCATTATTTTTGTGGACTATGTTGCATAGTGGGACAAGTAAGGATTACCCTTTTGTGGACTATGTTGCATTATGGGACAAGTAAGAATTATCCTTTTCATTTCAAGGTACAACCCAAGTATGGTATTATCTCTCTTTGACACAAGATGCTTTTAATATGTGAAATTTTGTTACGTTCAAGAATGTTTAGAGTCAATTCCTAGAACTCAATATTTTCTTAGTGAAAATTGTGTTTTGGTCCTAAATAAAATTTGATATGTATTTAGAGTTTGCTTAAAATACTAGAAGTGGCTAAGTGACCGAAAACACCTAAGAATTATGGAAATGTGGTTGCAAATGATAATTTTGACTCAATGGCATAGTGCAATGGAATGGATGATGTTTTGAAGGTGCCCCTAATTAAGGCAACATGACTGTATTGGACCAATTAAAATATAAAATAAGTAAATGATCCTTATTATAAAATGGAATATATGAATGCAATGTATGAAATGTAATTTGTGCAATGAAATGAGTGTAATATAGCTTGTAAAATGCAATTTTATGAAATAAAATGAAATGAAATGTGTGAACTGAAATGTGTGCAAAATGCGATGTATAAAATACAATTTTGTTTTTGTGTAATAGCCATGTATATATACATTTATAAATCAAATTATATATATAATTCTTTCAAATGGACAACAATAAGTGGTTTGGGCTCTTCAACTCCCTCTAGAATGGAAAGTTGATAAGTACCTTTACCCACTTTTTGAGGAATAATGTATGAACCTAACCAATTAGCCATGAATTTATTATGAAGATGCGATAAAGCATTGGTATTTTGTTGATTCTATTTAAGAACAATATCTCCTACTTGGAATTCATGTAGATGCACTTTGGTGTTGTAAGCACACTTAAGGTAGTCTTGATAAACTTGTAAATTCTCTAAAGCATTGACTCATATTTCATCAAGAAGTGTGAGTTGGTCAAGATGTTCTTGTCTAGAAGTATCATCATGTATGAATTCCTGCAATGAAATTCACAAGGAGGGGATCTCAAGATCAAGAGATGTGATTCCTTCGGATCCATAGGCCAATGAAAATGGTGTTGCCCCAATAGGTGTGTGGATGATTGTTAGATAATCCTATAATGCCAAGGGAATTTGTATATGCCAATATCTATGATTTTATTTAACAAGTTTCTTGAGAATAGCAATTAAGGTCTTATTGGTAGCTTCAGCTTGTTCATTTGCTTGTGGGTAGTAAGGAGTCAAGAAACTATGTTGGATATTATATTTCTCACAAAGTGCTCGAACATAATTTTTCTTGAAATACTTACCATTGTCAGAGATGATTTTTGAGGGAACACCAAAATGATAAATGATATGAAGTATAAACTCCACAATTCTTGGTCCTATTGTACTGGTTAAAGGAATTACCTCAACCCACTTTGTGAAGTTTTCAGTGGCTCTGATGATGAATGTATATTGTATCAAGGATGAAGGCAAGATTTTGCCAATTAAATCTAGACCCCATTGTGAAAAGAGCCAAATGCTTTAAATAGATTATAGTTCTTGTTATGGCACATGAGCTAAATTAGCATGTTCTTGATATTATTTACAATGTTTGACATATGTGTAACAATCGCATTCCATGGTGGGCCAATAATAACCCATGTGTAAAATACACTTTACAATGGCCATTCCTCTAAAATGACCACCAAAAGTACCAACATGAGCTTTAGATATGGCTCTTTGTACCTCAGTAGACTCAAGACAATGAAGGAGGATTCCATAATAACTACGTCTATACAAAACATCCCCCAAGAGAGTAAAAAAAACTACCTTTTTCTTGAAAGTGCATTTAGTAATCCGTGACATATCTGATGGGAGTGTTCCAAACTTGAGAAAGGCTATTATTTGTTTTGACCAAGGCTCATATGGTTTCAAATGGATAAAGAAAACATCCTTTTCATCCTTAGATTCAACACAAATAATTGTAGATTTAGAGATCGTTGTGATAATAAGTGGTTGTACCACTACTAAGCATAATTTTTCCACATAAGCATATATGATTTTATAGCTTACCAATGTTTTACTAATGTAATAAACAACTTGATCTCAATTTTTTTCATTATTTTGTGCAAGAATTGTCCCTAATGCAAAGTCCATTGTTGAAACATAAAGATGTGATGGGCGGCCAAAAAATTGCATTCATCAAAATCCAATATTTTCATTCAATATTTTCAATTTATAGTTACATAGACTAGCCTGCAGGAGTAGTTTACATTCACTATGCAATATTTGGCTCTCCATGCTCTCTCATTACATTCACTGGGTTTTTTTATAGAGGCCCCGACCCTCTGCAGTTCTGTAATAACAATTACAGGACAATGGCCGCAGCCATTAATCTCCCGCATCTGGAAGAAATTCACGTCGCTCTCCCCGCAACCCTCAACATGCACAATCTTGGTGTAGACTGCCTCACGCTTGACGAATCTGCCTACACTACCCAGGAACTCTGAGCTTTCTCTGGAAGGAAACACAGTTTGAAACTACCTCATGTTCGACGCATCTATTTTGTGGTCTTCCATATCCATGGATCTTGATGCAAACTGCTTGTCTACACTACCCAGGAACCCTAAGCTCTTTTGGAAGAAAAACAGTGTAGCAGGGCCAGAATGACCCTCTGGCATTCAAATCTGCAACCCCTATCTGCAACTATTTTCCAACCCCTTGTGCATGCCTCTGCTTGCCCTTTTATAACTTTTGCGTGACTCTTCGTATTCCATCTGGTGGTCCCCTCATTTCATCTTTCGTGTCTCTTGGCCTTCGCCTGTCCTTCAGAATCATCATCGCATGAAATGGCGGAATGCTCTGTAATTGCCTGCACCTTGACCTCTCAGTCATCATTACGTAGAATGGAGAAGTGCTCTATAACCACCTGTAACTTGGTGCCACATGCCCCTGTAACGGCCCTGCAACCGCCGCCTGACTTCCATGAGCTGTCACTGCCACTCTGTCGTAGCTCCAAAAATACATGTCATGAAATCATGACATATTCTTCCTTCGGCTCTCCCTCTTCTCTTCGGTCATGAAATCATGACATGTCACGATATCATGACATTCCTACTCCATCATCATCCCTCTCCTCGTCGGGTCGCGAAAACCTCGACATGTCGCGATATCGCGACATTCCTGCTCCTTCACCTTCTCTCTCTTTGTCGGGTCGTGAAAACCCAACATGTCATGATTTCGTGACATCTTCCACACTTGCACCCTTTCCTCGTCCTTCGGTCATGATATCATGACATCTTTTCCACTTGCACCTCTTCTCATCCTTTCGGTCGCGATATTGCGACATGTCACGATATCGTGACATGTTCTCTTTCACTTTCTTTCTCCTATTTTTGTGTGTGATATCACGACACCTTTTCTGTCGCGATATCGCAATAGTTTTCTCCTGTAGCTTTCTCTCTCCACTTTGTGTCGCGATATCACGACACTTTTCCCTGCGGTCTTCTCTCTCCATTTTTTGTCGTGATATCGGGACACTTTTTCTATCGTGATATCGCAATAGTTTTCCTCCTCTTTTTATCTCCTCTTGGTGTCACGATTTCGTGACATGTCACGAAATTGCGACATCTTCCTTAGCCAATTTTTCAAAAATGGCTCTGCTTCCACTGGATGCTCCTGCATCAAATGCCACTAGATGCTCTTGCATTAGACACTCGAGGTTGATGGAGAAGTGACCTTCACTTCTACACTGTTTTGTCACACAGGGACTCAACTCTTTCTGATCAACCCACTCTCTCTGTCTTCTCACCATTCTTCCATAGGTCCTGGTGCAAACTGCCTCACATTCAGTGCATTTGCTTGCACACTCAGGAAATTCTCACTCTGATACCACTTGATGGGGGGCAAAAAAATTGCATTCATCAAAATCCAATATTTTCATTCAATATTTTCAATTTACAGTTACACAGACTAGCCCGCAGGCGTAGTTTACATTCACTATGCAATCTCTGGCTCTCCATGCTCTCTCATTAAATTCACTGGGTTTTTTTATAGAGGCCTCGACCCTCTGTAGTTTTAGAATAACAATTATAGAATAATGGCCGCAGCCATTAATCTCCTGCATCTAAAAGAAATTCACGTTGCTCTCCTTGTAGCCCTCAACATGCACGATCCTGGTGTAGACTACCTCACGCTCGGTGAATCTGCCTACACTACCTAGGAACTCTAAGCTTTCTCTAGAAGGAAACACAGTCCAAAACTACCTCATGTTTGGCGCATCTATTTTGTGGTCTTCCGTCTCCATGGATCCTGGTGCAAACTGCCTGTCTACACTACCCAGGAACCCTAAGCTCTTCTAGAAGAAAAATAGCACAACAGGGCCAAAATGACCCTCTGGCCTTCAAATCTGCAACCCCTGCCTGCAACTATTTTCCAACCCCTTGTGCATGCCTCTGCTTGCCCTTTTATAACTTTCACGTGACTCTTCGTATTCCATCTGGTGGTCCCCTCATTTCATCTTCCGTGTCTCTTGGCCTTCGCCTGTCCTTCAGAATCATCATCGCATGAAATGGCAAAATGCTCTATAACTGCCTGCACCTCGACCTCTCAGTCATCATTACGTAGAATGGTGGAGTGCTCTATAACCGCCTGTAACTTGGTGCCACATGCCCCTATAACGACCCTACAACCACCGCCTAACTTCCATGAGCTGTCACTATCACTCTGTCATAGCTCTAAAAATGCAGCATGTCACGAAATCGTGACATCTTCTTCCTTCGGCTCTCCCTCTTCTCTTCGGTCATGAAATCGTGACATGTCATGATATCATGACATTCCTGCTCCATCGTCATCCCTCTCCTCATCGGGTCGTGAAAACCCGACATGTCATGACGACATTCCTGCTCCTTCACCTTCTCTCTCTTTGTTGGGTCACGAAAACCTGACATGTCATGATTTCGTGACATCTTCCACACTTGTGCCCTTTCCTCATCCTTCGATCATGATATCACGACATCTTTTCCACTTGTGCCTCTTCTCGTCCTTTCGATCGCGATAACGTGACATGTCGCGATATCGCGACATCTTCTCTTCTGCTTTCTCTCTCCTATTTTCGTGCGTGATATCGCGACACCTTTTCTATCGTGATATCATGACAGTTTTCTCCCGTAGCTTTCTCTCTCCACTTTGTGTCACGATATCGTGACACTTTTTCTGTCACGATATCGTGATAGTTTTCCCTGCGGTCTTCTCTCTCCATTTTGTGTCGCGATATCGCGACACTTTTTCTGTCGTGATATCGCGATAGTTTTCCTCCTCTTTCTCTCTCCTCTTGGTGTCGCGATTTCGCGACATGTCACAAAATCACAACATCTTCCTTCCTTAGCCAATTTTTTAAAAATGGCTCTATTTCCACTGGATGCTCCTGCATCAAGATGGAAGGGAAACCCCGGATGAGGAGGAGCAAAGACTGGTGGAGAAGTCAAGTATTGCTTAATGTCATAAAATACTTTTGATATTCATATGTCAATGAAAATGGCACCCCATTTTGTAGCAGGTGATTGAATGACCTACATTTTTCAGAAATTTACATAATTACATGACAGATTGATTGAATATTTCCTTGTAAACTATGTAATTACTTTAGGTTTGTTGGGGGAGGCATCTCCATGATGGCTTTGAATTTTTTTGGGTCCACCTCAATGGCTCTTTTTTTTTTTTTGATAAGTAGCAATATATTTACAATGGGTTTTTTAAAGAAGGATCCCAAAACCTTAGTTACATAGACAGCCGAGGCTGAAATTAAGATTGAAAACCTTAGGCAACGGTCCGGGGCCTAGGGCCCTGGTGCCTACAAACATCGGGCCAACTAAGAAATAAAATAGCAAAATTTGACCTATGGCCACCAAAACAAGAAAAATTCATAAAACAACAAACGCCAAAATCACAAGGTCCTGCAGCCAAGCCTGGCCTAGATGGGACCCACCCTGTCAGATCAACTCCACTCCTCATGAGCAAGAAAAGTATGGGGGCTAGTCAACGTGGTGCATCGAGGCTGGCTTGAGGGCCTGGGCACAAGATGTCGTCCCCACCCTGGCCACCATTCTGCTCGGTCTCTGTGCCCTCCTTAGGGCCCGCAAAGGGCCCTGCGGGCTTGGGTCCAGGCCCTGATGTGCCTGACCCTGATCCCAATCTTGCTTCCTCCCAAAAACTTGCACTAGTCTCTAAACTAGTTCCCAGTCCTACTCCTGCTCTTGCTCCCACTCCTGCTCCCACCATCGTCATAGTCCTTCCTACCTCACGAGCAAGAAAAGGATGGGGGCCAGTCGACATGGTGGAATAGATAGGAATATCCCCTGGCCACTGAGGGGCACTACAGCGAGACTTTGGGGCCCCGAATCGGGGCTGACTAAGCACTAGGGCCTTCATCGATGCTAGTATAGTATTGCAAAGCTATTTGGAACATAGATCCAGGGAAGTTCGTGGTCTAGGAGATGGAGTCTTCAACTGAGATGGCTTGATTTTCCATGAAGTCAGCAGCCCTATTGCCTTCTTTGTACACATGCCAAAAGGCATAGTCGAGAAGTCCTTGGATAATGGTGAGGCTTTCTCGGATGGAGTTGTGAATGTGCCAAGAGCAGTTTCCTAGGCTGCGGGCGACTTTGATAATAACTTGGGAATCACCCTCGATGATGACTTTTGAGGTGGACTCCCTAAGGGCAGTCAACCCGCTAAGGAGAGCTACTGCTTCGATGAAGTTGTTAGTCGAGATGCCAAGCGGTGCAGCATACGCCACGATCAGGGCCTCATGATAGTCTCTAATGACCCCACCCGCTCCAAAGGGCCCAATATTTCCTTTAGAAACTCTGTCAAAATTAAGCTTGACCCATTTGAGGGGGCAATCCACCTCGTCATAGAACACCGAGAGGGGGCGGGGGGGGATCGAGCGGGGGAAGTTAAACTCCAAGGGATGATAGGAGGGTGACCTCACCCAGCCACCAAGGTGCCTTGATCAAGGGGATGGAATGAGAATTCTTGAGGGAGATGGACACCGCCTTGGTCGCTATCCACTGGGGGGAACAGTCCAGGAAGGAGAAGGCTCTGTTGTTGCGCTCAAGCTAGATTTTCCAAAGAAGATGAGGAAGGCAGGAGCCCTAGAGGAAGTGGATGAAAGGATGGGCGAAGGGGTTGGGCCACTAAGACAGGAGGTCAAATATGGAGTTGGGGGCCACCCACTGAATAAAGAATTGGGAAAGGATGAGGCCTAAGACTTTAGAAGAGAAGGGACATCTAATAAAGAGGTGATTAGTGGACTCCTAGGCAACATAGTAGAGGAAGAATCTGTTTAAGATCTGGAAGCCCCACCTAATCAGGTTTTCGATAGTCAGGATCTTGTTTTGGATGGCTGCCCAGATGAAGTGGCTAATTTTAGGGATCATATTCTTGGCCCACACCTGTCGGGTTGGAAAGAGGCCTCGTCAAGGACTCTTTGAAGGTTGTAGGCAAATTTGATAGAAAAGACACCACTAGGAGTGCCATGCCAGACACATCTGTCATCACCTTCGAAGCCTGGAGGCTTAAAGCGGGTGCTTGGGATTCAAGATGGGTTTCCAAGTAACCTGCCCCTAGTTCTAGGAAAGATAGGCCAAAAATCTAGGCCCTCTATCCGCTAGCCCTGGTTTGAGGATGAGGAGATCTCTATTAGCAGTTAGGGCCTCATCAAGGATCCATCTGTCTTCCAAAAAATTGATCTTGGCTCCATCCTCAAGGATCCATCTGGTCCCTTTTTGAATAATGTCTTTGGTGTAGATCAGGGACTTCTAGAAGGTTGATCCATCTCGAGGCTGAGATTCACTGAGGAAGGGGTGATGGTGGCAGTATTTCCTACACACAATGATGACCCACTCATTAGGGACGTTGGTGAACACCTTCCAAGTGTGCTTGGCCAGGAGGGCCTTGTTCATGAGGGTCACCCACCTGAGACTGATCCCTCCCTTGCATTTGGGGTGGAAGACCAAGGGCCAGGAGACTAGGGGAATCCTCTTCTTATATTCGCTGCCTGACCAGAGAAAGCATTTCGGAATTTGTTCGACGTTGGCTGCAATGGATGCCAGGATTCTGAATATTGACATGAAATATATCAGAATGCTTTGAAGGACTTTCACCAAGAGTGTGGCTTTGCCAACCTATGATATGAGGTGGCCTTTCTAGGGGGATAGCTTCCTCTAAATCTTCTCTATCATCCCACCCCACAAGGCCTTGGAGGATGCACCTGTGAACAGGGGAAGCTCGAGGTAAGAGGAGGGAAGGCAACTGGGGGTACAACCCAGAATCTGCCCAATTTTGATTTGCCTAGCCAAGGGTGTATGGATGAAGAAGATCTTCTTGCCCAATGATGTCCCAAAAGGATTGGAAGAAATGGGGAGGAAACCCATCCGAGCCAGGGGCCGCCTCAGCCTTCATGGAAAATGTGGCAGCATGGATTTCAGAGTCAGATAGGGGTTGCACAAGCATCTCATTTTCCATGGCCAAGACTGAAGTAGGGATATGATCCAGAAGGGAGTCTACCACTTCTAGGGACATGGGGGGGCTGTTGCCAAGGAGATATTGGAAGAAGTTGGTGGCTTCAGTCCAAATGTCCTCTTCTTCCTTGATAATTCTATCGTCCCTACCCACCAACTCAGCAATTCTGTTAGAGTCCCTATTCCTGAGAGTCGACATGTGGAAGAACTTCATGTTAGAATCACCATGTTAGAGCTAGAGGGCTCTCGACTTCTACCTCAAAAAATTTTCTTCCTTGGCCAGGATGTTATGATACTCGCTGAGGGCTAGGTGTTCCTCTTCCCTGATCCCTGGGTCTTGGGAGCCTGTCTAAAATCTGAGCTCAAGGTCTTTGAGTTTTTTTTAACTACCACTTTGTTTTCAAAGATGTTACCGAACACCTCTTTATTCCATACCTTGAGTTGCTCTTTGAGGCATCTCAGCTTGTGGTAGACTTGTTCAATAGGGTGCCTAGGGACTAGGGGAGCCCACCAACAACCTACCTAGGCCTTGAAGTTGGGATGATGCAACCACATGGACTCGAACCGAAAGGGTCACTTGGGGGAGGAGCGATGATTAGTTTTGAGGAGAAGGGGGTTGTGGTCAAACCCAATTTTAGGGAGGGCCAAAAAGGTTGCATCAACAAATAGGGGAAGGGCTTCCTTGGACAGGAACACTCTATCCAATATGACCTAGATATGACTTGCTCCCACCATTCTATTTGACCAGGTGAACCTGGCCCCTTTTAGGCTAACGTCCATGAGCTCATTGTGGATGGTAAATGTGCCAAAGTCCTCCATGCTTTTGCCTAGAGCTACTGAGCCCCCACTTTTGTTAGAAAGGAACAGGGGACTGTTGAAGTCCCCTTCCAGGATCTAGGGAAGGGGGGCAAAGGCCTCTCTCATCGAGATAATTTCTTTCCATAAGCCCGCTTTCTCAACAGGGCTGTTAGGGGCATAGACGTTGGATAGAATCCACGAGTGCCTTGACTTCATGCAATGGACCATAATGTTGATTATTCTCGGAGAAGATGATATGATCATCACCTCATAAGATCAAGGATCCCACATGCATAGAAGACCCCCGACAGAGCCAGCCACAGGGGTAGACAGAGACTAGTAACTATGCCAGGTAGCTTGGGTTACTCATTGAGCAACATCGTCATCTATTTTGGTTTCTTGGAGGAGGAGGAAGGACGGGCGGTGATCCCTACAGAGTTGGTCGAGGATCATTTTCTTGGGGGCGCCATTGAGCCCCTTGACATTCTAGGAGATGATCTTCATTTGACACCCTTGTGGGGTAACTTTCCCCCCTTCTCAACCTAGGTGGGGGGTTTGGGTCTAAGGGTGTCCGTCTTGGAGAAGCTCATGATGACGTCAAATAGTTTCTTGGGAGCCATTGGCTATGTCATCTTCGGTGATCCTTGTTCGTTGGTCACCCAGGGTGGGCCGGCCTCTCTTGAGTTTGCTGCTGATGTCTGTGGTGAAATTTCTTCTTCAAGTCATTTTGGGGCTAACTTCATCGGGCTTGAATGGAGAAATACCTTCAACCTCTTTGTCTAACCTCTTGGATCTGCACTCCAAGAGGAGAAGCCTATCAGAGACCACTAGGAGGGCTAAGAGGGGGTCAAGGGGGGATATCGGGGGTGGGGGGAGGAGGGAACCCTGGTAGAGGAAGACGAGAAGGTGGGAGCCAGTAGGGAAAGGGGCCCAAGTAGCTCACAGACCTAGGGGGGGACACTAGCAGGGGCCTATGGGGAGGGATTCACATCAAGAATGGAGGGAGAACCTAGGAGCGAGGCCCCAAAAGATGATCCAGGGGAGGGAGCAGCAGAAGGGGAAACTTGGGGAAGACTGTCCTCCAGGCCAATGCCCACTTGGGAATCCTTTGGGATAGGAATGGAGGCCTCCTTGGTGGTCTAGGCCTGGGATCTTAGGCCATCGCGAGGTGGCCCTCGGGACGAGGCCCGGCCTAGTCGAGAAGGGAGTTTGGGGAGAAAGCCATAAGCCTTTTTGGATGTAGGGCATTGGTGGGAGAGGTGACCCTAAGTACAACAAATGGGGAAAAAAGTAGGTTTATTTTCATAGATCAGGGATTGGTGCCAAAAGAAGGACCCAAAAGATATGGTCACAGAAGAGGGAAGTTCGGATTCAATATTTGCATTGACGCAAAATCTGACATGCACCATTCAGGATCCTGCCTTGGTAGTGAGGTCGAAGGCCACCAGGTCCCTGACCGACTGAGCAATAAGTCTTAGGACGTCTTCATGCCATAGGTGAAAGGGAAGGTATAGGATTTGGACCCAGATCGGGGTGAAGTTGATGCTTTGAGTGCTGGGGTGGAAGTCAGCTTCGTATTGCCTGAGGAAGAGGCTTTTGCATCCCAAAAACCAGGGCCCACCTGATAGGATATTTTTGGTGTCATCGTTGTTATTTAGTTTGAAGATGAAGAATCCCTTAGTAAGGGCAACTGACTGAATATGCCCAGAGACCTTCCAGTTGGACGTTGCCCATCTACGGATAGTTTCCATGTTTGGTCGCCCTCCCAAGAATTTCCCCACTAGGGAGATAGAGGATCCAACGACAAAGGAGGAGTAGACATTTTCTTGAATAGAAATGTGTGTGCCTTCGAGGGAAAGCCCTATACCTAGGGCTCGAGGATGGGCCCTGGTGCTAGCCAAGATCTATTGATAGGAGGGCTTGGGCCCACCCGGGATAGAACCCTACCCAGGATTTGGAGTCTTTTTCCCTAGGCCTATGCTTGCATTGAGGCTGGCCTGAGGGCCTGGGCCCAAGATGTTGTCCCCACCATGGACACCATTCTTCTCAGTCTCTATGCCCTCCTTAGGGCCCATAGAGGGTCCTACGGGCTCGGGTCTAGGCCCTGATGTGTTTGACCCCGGTCTCGATCCTGCTTCCACCCATAAACTTGCACCAGTCGTTGAACCTGTTCCTAGTCTTGCTCTCGCTCCTGCTTCCACTCCCACTCCCACCATCTCCTAATTTTTGATATTTCACCTCAATTCCTCTTTTGGATACAATGAACCTTAGTAGTTTTCCAGAGGTAACACCAAAGACACATTTCTTGGGGTTCAACCTTACATTATCCTCTAGAAGTAGATCAAAGAATTTTTCCAATACACTAATGTGTTCTTGTTGAGTTTTAAATTTTTCCAAGAGATCATATATAATCATCGATGATATTATGCATGTAATCATGGAATATGTATGTAATGGCATGTTGATAAGTTGCACCTACATTTTTAAGGCCAAAGGGCATCACCTTGTAACAAAAAGTTCCTCAAGGTGTAGTGAATATTGTTTTGTGTTGGTCATCAGGTTTTAATAGAATTTGGTTGTGTCATGAAAAACCATCCATTAAGGAAAGTATTTCAAGGTCAGCATAGGTATCGATAAGAGTATCAATGTTTGGAACAAGAAAATCATCCTTAGAACTCTCTTTGTTAAGATCTTGAAAGTTAGTGCAAATATGTATTGCCTCATTAGGCTTGCGAACGAGTGCCATGTTTGAGAGCCACTTAGGATAGTCGATAGAGACTATGAAGTTCACATTTAAAAGATTTTTAAGCTCTTATTTGACAATGAGGGCCATGGTAGGATGCATCCTTCTAAGCTTTTATTTTATTAGCTTAGCATCAGAGTGTAAGGTGAGATTGTGGACAACCAAGCTAGGGTCTAGGTGAGGCATGTATTTATAGGACCATGCAAAAATGTCCTTATTCTTGAGGAGAGAAATTAATTGCTCTTGTTCATATGTGGATAAGCTTTTACCAAGTTTAATAATTTGGGGATTTTCTGCGTCTAAACTAAGGTTCACATCGATAGTATCTTCAATAGACATGTGAGAACCTTCCTCAAGTTGATGGGGCATTGGGATTAGATGAATGTCATCTGTGATATCATAAAACTCTTCTAACTCAACCTCATATATGTCTACTTATAAAACCTTAGGATCTAAAGGTGAAGGTGAAGGTGAAGGTGGAGGTGATGGAGAAATATAGTTGAATGAAGCCCTTAATAATTTATTGAAAAGGACAAACTTGAAAAAGGATAGTGACAAGAAAATTTGGTCCATATCAATAAGTCTCATGTAAATATGAATTGGCTTTGAAAAATCATATGGATTGTGGATAGGGGTGAATAAATCAACAATATTCATTTTTATTTAAGGGGAAAATGGATGGTTGGCAAGGTGAATGGATGGGTGGATCCTGTTTGGTAGAACCAATGCTAGAACTCTGTTAAACCTAAACAACAACAAGAAATACAAATAAATGAAAAGTACATGTACTACAATTTTTTTTTTTTTGAAATTTTGAGTTATGTACATATATTACAAGTGAAATAGTCGATGATGTGGATCAATGGAGTGGAGGTGGTGGTTCACCGGTTGATTTGGATCGTTGTTGTGGAAGAAGCAAATGAATTATGGGATAATCGATGGGGAAAAATTTGAGGTAAAACTCATCATATTAAGTGTGAGGAATGATGGGGTTTGAATCCTCTTTAGATTTGTTAAAATATATCAACATAAGGTTGAATTCTTCATATATTTCATCTTCAATATCATCAATGTGATGGATATCTTATCTAAAATTTAAATTTGAGCTTTGGAAAGCTTTTTCAAGATAATAAGTGGATAAAAATGGACAATAGCCTAAAAATAAATGATCATGTGTTTCTCAAAATGAAACATCGATAATTTCATGCAATTTCTGTTTGTGTTGTCCTAGGCCATGTCCTTGCCAATTAACAATGTGGAAATATTAGGATGGAAAACATGACATATGTTGTATATTGGTAAGTTGTGGTGATTTGGGTTCATCTAGGATAACTATATTGGATGATGAATCAAGCTCCCTATACATAAAATTAATTATATTAGGCACTGAACCCATGTTATATACCACTCCTATAGATAAGGGCGGGTCATGTGGATGACCATAATCCTTAGAATATTGAATATTGAGCGGTGTGATTGTGATGTCTTGGACCACATATTCACCAATATCAAGATTAGTGAGGTGGACCTCAATTTGGGATGATGTGGATGGATTGGATGTATATGGAACTAACTCATGGTTAGCTAATGGTGTCTCACAATTTATCATTTTGACTTGTGAGACATTGGTTCATGGGGGTGGATATGGATTTTGTTGGGTGGATAATGATTATTTGGAAGGAGTGATTATAGAAGGGGATGATTTTGATGATGTGGCTAATGTAGATTGAGTTTGAACACATGTGCATGTAGTCAGTGGCGATGAAGATAGAGGTATGAAAGTGAATTTTTGATATGAAGTGGTGATGGGAAGCTCCTCTGAAATAGGAAATTTAAATGAAGATATGGATGGAGTGGTTAATGAGGTGTTTGATGAAGTGGTTAATGAATTGAGGAATAGGTGAGTGGAAAGTAACATGAAATAATAGGGGTTTGAGATAAAATTGTAATACTTGAGCGATTCAACATCCGTCGGTATGCAATGTACTTGTCCTTCATGTACATATTTCAAGCATTGATGTAATATTGAAGGGACACATCTCATTTTCCTCATCTAAGATCATAAAAGGAGTACATTATATGCCATGGATCATTCCAATATGTGGAACATAATATGCAATATTTTTATCCCTACTTTAATGGGAAAAACAACAGTGCCAACTATAGCCTAAAGAGCATTGTTAAATGGTTTCAAGGTGGAAGTGGATTTGGTAATGTGATCTGGTGGAAGCTTGAGATATTGAAGTTTGGATGTGGTGATGATGTTGATGGAGCAGCTAGTGTTAATTAAAACTCTTTTGAAAGGCTTCCCATCAATTTGATCCATAATATCTAATGGGGGGTCCACTGATTCTGATGATATTAATTTGATCTCAAAATCATAGAAAGTGATGTAGGGTTCTATACATGTTTGGATACTCCCAAAAAAATGGCTAAAGGTATTAATATCTTAGTATTGAAGTTCAATGGACTTTAGAATTTTTATTAATGCCTCGCAATGTGGAGAAGACTATTGAATTAGCTCATATATAGATAGTTTTTTTGAAGTCATTTTAATACTTGTGGTTAACCGAATAGTCAATGAGATGATTGGCCTTGGGAGGTGATTGATGGGATGAATTTTGGGATTTGTATGAATTGGAATATGGATGGGTTGAGATGGATTGGTAGAAATTTGGATGGATGATGATCAATTTGTAGGTTGAGACACACTTGCTTGTGGAGGTATGGGTGGTTGACAAGATTGTTGTGCATTATTTTTGACCTCGGGTTACTACATAAATAACACCCACAAAACCTTGGTACTGTTACACATGATTAACTTGATTTGGGTGAGTCTTGGTATTAGAACCTCCTATTATTGGCTACACTTCTTCATGATCAATAAGTAGACTTTTTTGGTAAGTTAAAGAGTTTTCATTAAAAAATTGGGGCATTTGAAAGGTGCCCCAATGCCTTGTACATCAGAGAAGCAAAAGGACAAAAACTGAGGAAATCCTAGAGAGACAAAAGAGGATGCAAAAGAGGATCAAAATGCATCCGCATAGGAACAACAAAGAGGAAACTGAAACTGACCCACATGAATGGTCAGAGAACAAAAAAGAGCCAGAGAACAACCATCAATGAAGCAAAACCAACTGGAACATTAGTTTGGAACATCAGTCTGCATAGGTGAGGCAACTACAATCTCTAGATCAACATCCTTGGCAACGTCCTTGGAGACCTCCTTAGGGATGTCCTTAGAAACTTCCTTTGCAATTTCAACCACATCATCATCCTTAATACCAAAAACTCCCACGATAGCAAAAATGGAAGGGCCCTCTTCAAAATTATTGTAGAAAAAAAGCAGGCTGAGAGCATTATGCTGTTCCTTGAGTTGAGCAATTCCTTTTCCAAGCACCGCATAGGTGGTTTCCAAATGATCAATGGTGGCAGAGGTGGATTGGATAACAAGCTTATGAAGGTACTTTTCCACCACATCAGGAGAATCAGGGTCAGATTTGTGTTCTTTCTTAATGGTTTCAGGGGTGGGAGTCTCCTTAAACTTAAGCCTCTGAGAGCAACGAACTAGAGTTTTCTCAAGTTTGACCTTCTTTTTGACATTTGAAACAGCTTGGGGCTTGTCAATTTTGTTTTTCCTTTTTGATCTAGTGGCTTTAGGGCTTGGTGTGGAAGAGGAATTCTCTTCAGAAGAGGTAGGGGAAGGAAGGTTTCCTTTGGGGAATTTTAGGAGTAAGTAGCCATAAAGGATTTTGAAAATCCCCTGATGGGAAGGCCATCCTTCTTATTTCTTGCCATGGGAAGAGGTGATAGCATAGTCAATAGACCAATACAAAGCAGTGGGAATATTTAACATTTTAGCATCTCTGAAATGATTAATGAAAGCTAGATGGAAACTGCATAACTGGGATTCAGGGTCATCTACAGTAAGATATTGCATAACAGGCTTGAGAATTTCCTTCCATGGAGAGGATAAGTGGTGATGGAACAAACCTTTTTTGTGGAGCTTTCTCACCAAGGACGAGCTATCAAAATGCATCAACTCAGCCTCCCAATTGTGTTTGTTTCTTCGAACCACATGACCCTCAAGGTTCTGTCCAGTTAATTCAACAAGAATCTCCTACGTAATTTGGAACTCAACTCCATGAATTGTGATAACACCATTGTCCCACGTATTTGCAAATGCCATGGTTGCATCCCAGTTGGTACCCATGAACATCTTGAAGAACTAGATGAGACCTCCTTTATCCTTCAAGATAGCATCAACAGTAGTCTCGATCTCAAAAACCTCAGGTTCAACATACTCAATCTTTCCTTCCTTCATGGTTGGAGGGCAATGAAGCTCATAGAAGATAAAAAGGGGGAAGGAAGAGACAGACTGTAACGAGGACTGGGAATGAAGAAAATTCATGAAGGGGACATGCAAGAAGTGATATAAATGGAAATTAGAAGCACGACCCTTCAACGAAGAAAAAAATCTTGAAAAGGAAAAAACCAGGCTATGGATCATGGATTGGACAGAACCTGGGTCGACAAGGATTTTGATCTAGTGGGGACTACCAGAATGGATTGGAATGTGCGCAACTAGTGGTTGTCACTGACTTATTGGATTGTAGAATAACTGGGACCAAATAACCACCAAGTTGGCACAAAGACTATGAAAATTTGAAAAACCAAATTGGATACACCTCGAAATGGAGCAAAAGGATATCTATCTTTGGAATTTTTTTGAAAAGGTATGCGAATGATTTTTGAGATGCACGGGTGAGTAATGATTATGGGAAATGTTGGAAAAGGCATTGGAATTCCAAAACAAGGTGGTTGACAAAAAATCGGTGGGATTAATTTGAAAAGGCGGTGGGTCGTATAGAAGAGAATCACAAAAGGTGATAAGGATGAAATTCGAGATAATACACACATGTCGGGGCAGCCTTGGGAAAAGAGATATGATAGCCACTAGGATAGAATTGCAACCTTGATTATTAGGACTATCATAGTTAAGACACCTCTCATGAATAAGAGGGTATTGATTACAAATATTACTTGAAAAATTAAACTTCATCATGATGGTGAGGATTGTAGTCCAACCTGACAAGAGCAGCAACATCCGAAGGAAGAGAGTCAGTCCACGTTAGCATTCCATGGGAAGAAACCCCTATGTTTGCCAACTTGTCAGCCACATGATTTGCTTCTCTAAAAGCATGTTGGATGATGACTTCATGTTGCTTGCTTAGGACCTATTTGATCTCCTCAATTATGCTCCTTATCTTCCATCCTACAGGTTTGGAGTTATTTAAATAATTGATGATGTTCAAAGAGTCTCCTTCAATAATGATTTTTCCAAGAATATGCTTGATGAATTGAAGACCTCTCCACAAGTCTTTAGCTTTGGTAGAGTGGTTGGAAAGTTCTCCTAGAGGTTCGACAAAGGCAAAAATAGGATTCCCCAAATGATCTCTAAGGATGCCTCCTGCTCTAGCCATGCCTGGGTTTCCTTTAGCAGCACCATCAAAATTTAGTTTGACCCATCCTCTGGGAGGAGGGTGCCATTTGACATTGATTCTCGTGGATGAGGAGCTAGCCGGTCTTGCATCCTCTAAGGAAATATGGAAGGATTTAAGTAAGGCATTCTCGAAAGAAGGATGCGGGAAGTGATCTAATGGAGCTAAAAAAATGTTCTCTTTAGCGGATAGGATAATTTTATTAGAAATAAACTCCACATCATTGGCCTTTTTGTCAAAAATTCTTCTATTGCGTTCAAGCCATATTTGCCATAAAAAATGTTGGAGGTAAAACTTCCAAAATCCTTTGAGAATAGGATTTTTAAATGGATTAGGCCATTGAAGGAAAATATCAACAATAGATGAGGGATAAACCCAAGTCAAATGAAAATTGAGGATCATATTGTTAAGAACAATATTAGAAAAGGGGTAAAAAAGGAAAAGGTGAGATGTGGATTCCCAATCAGAGAGACATAAGTAGCATCTATTTGGGAGGGGAATACCCCACTTGATGAGATTTTTTGTGGTAAGGATGCGATCTTGGATACAGAGCCAAGAAAAGGAAGCTACTTTGGGGGTCAAATATTTGGTCCAAACCAGCTTAAATGGAAGAAAGGTGTCAGTTCTATTGAGAGATAACAAATAGGCTGATTTGATAGAAAATTCTCCCGAGTCTATCGGTTCCCAAATAGGAAAATCAGCAGAATCTCCTAAAGGAATTGGAGTGGAAGATAACTGGGCTTCAAAGGATGAGATTTCAGCTCTTAGATCTGGAATGACTAACCTTTTCCAAGTTTTAGATCCATTTGTGTCAGAAATGAAATCAGCCACTAAAGGACCAAAGAGATTTTTTGTAATATCAATTAGCCTTCTCAGCTTTGGAAGTTGAAGAAGATGTCGATCACCAAGCCACCTATATTCCCAAAAGTGGATAGATTTACCATTGCCAAGTTTCCATTGTAGTCCTTTTTTATGATTGATCTGGCCAAGCATATTGATTTCCAAAAGGAAGAACCTGAGGAAGGGATGTTACAAAAAAGGAATTCAGAATATTGAAGATATTTTATTTTGATTATTTTAACCCAATCAACATTGTCATTTGAAATCAGATGCCAAGCCTGCTTTTCCAAAAGAGCTAGATTGAGAGGATGGATTTGTCTCAGCCCCAGACCTCCCTGTTCCTTAGGTTTGCAGATATTTTCCCAGGCAACCAAATGAAATTTGTTCTTATTCTCAGTTCCTGTCCAAAGAAAGTGCTTATGAATTTATTCCATTTTTTGGTAAACTTTTGTAGGAGCTTTGAACAATGAGAGAAAGTAGACATGAATACTTTGGAGTCAAGCCATAGTGAGAGTAATTTTACCAGCTTGAGAGAGAATATTTCCTCTCCATGTGGAAAGCTTTCTTTGGAGTCTTTCAATGACATTATCCCATAGATTATCCTTGGCAATTCCCACAAAAAGAGGTAATCCTAAATAGGTAGAAGGCAGAGAAGAGATGGAGCATCCGAGGATGTTAGCAATTAAAGCTTACCTTCTTAACAGAGTATTGAGGAAATATATTTTACTCTTTTGGAAATTGATCCTTTGGACAACTGCTTCTTTGTACAAAAGAAGAATTTGTTTGATCAATTTGGACTCATTGATAGAAGAAAAAGTGGATAAAAGAGTATCATCAAAAAATTATTGGTGAGTGATAGGGTTGCATTGGGAAGTAACATGTAATCCTAAAATTAAGCCTGCTTGCCTAGCAGCTAAGATTGATCTTCCTAGAGCTTTAGCTGCGATGATGAAGAGAAGTGGGGATAAAGGATCACCTTGCCTTAACCCTCTACTGCTTTGAAAATATCCTGCAGGTGATCCATTGATTAAGACATAAAACCAAGCAAAATATATGCATCCTTTGATTAAGGAAATCCAATCAGGATGGAAACCAAATTTATCCAGGATAGCAAGAAGGAAGTCCCAATTGAGTCTATCATAGGACTTATTCATGTCAAGTTTGAGGAGAAAAGCCACTTTTTTGTTGTGTGAGATAGAATGGACTGCTTCATGAACAGAAATGATCCCATCTAAAATAGATCTGCCTTTGACTGAACTTCCTTGACACTGATTTATGATGAGAGGCATAACATCTCTTAGGTGATTGGCTATGGCTTTTGTCAAGATTTTGTAGATAACATTACAAAGGTTGATCGGTTGGAAATCATTAAAATTACTGGCATTTTTATTTTTTGGAATGAGCACAATAAAGGTAGAATTGAAACCTTTGGGGATGACTTTGGAAGCTTGAATTTCTTTGATGGCAACGTAAACATCCGGTCCTAATAGATCCCAAAAGGCTTGAAAGAATCTAGGAGGGAAAACATCAGGTCCTGGAGCTTTTTATGGTTTCATTTAAAAAATAACCATCATGATTTCTTCATCAGAAAGAATAGCAGTAAGTTTGTTGTTGATGTTTTCAAAAATAAGATGAGGAATAAATTGAAGAAAAAAATCTTTGGCACTTTCATAATTTGTCCTATGATATTCTTCAAGAAGATGCATAAAATGAGCCACCCCTTCAAATCTGATTTCCTTGATGTCATCTATGATTCTTCCATCCTGGCATCAAATTTCTTTAATTCTGTTATTGCTTCTATGTCTCATGGTAGAAACATGAAAATATCTAGTATTAGAATCTCCTTGTTTAAGCCAGATATCTCGAGACTTTTGTCTCCAAAATGTTTCTTCACATTGGAGGATATTGTGATATTGAGATAGCATATTCCTTTCTTCCTCTCTCAATTCATTAGAATAACCTTGTCCTTCTTGGATTTCTTTTTCAATTGAATTCAACCTATTCTTTACATCTTGTTTGTTTTGGAAGAGATTTCCAAATATGTCTCTATTCCATATTTTGAGATTTTCTTTGATGAGTTTAAGTTTTTGTGCTAATCTAAAGGAATGACATCCTTGGTAATCAGTTTGCCACCACTAAAGAATCCTTTTTTGAAATCAGGATGCATCATCCACATGGCTTCACATGGCTTCAAACCTGAAAGGCATTTTATAAATTTTGGGATTATTGGTATCCAAAAGGATGGGGCTATGATCAGATCCTATTTTAAGTAGGGATTGGAGATTTGCATCACCCCAAATTTCTATGGATTCTTGATAAAATAACACTCTGTCAAGTTTGACTTGGATGAGTTGAGATCCACATATTTTGTTTGACCAGGTGTATTGATTTCCTTTCAACTGAACATCCATCAAATTATTTTTGGTTATAAAATCCTAGAAATCCTCCATGCTTTTAGTAAAATATCCAACCCCTCATTTTTTATTAGAGGGAAAAATAGGAGTATTAAATTCACCAACGAGTATCCATGGAAGGTTAGTAAAGGAATTTCTGATAGAAGATAATATATCCCACATCCTAGACCTTACTATAATAGAATTTGGGGCATATATATTGGTGAGGAACCAAGGAGAATTATTGTCTTTATCAAAAAAGAGGATGCTGGACATTTCATCATTGGAGTGAATAAGTTTTCCTTTTAGAACTGTTGAATTCCATAAATAAATAAGGCCTCCAGAGGTTCCTTTTGCATTACAAAAATCAAACTCACCCTTTTTCCAGATGTGATTACAAATCACCTTGACACAAGGGTCACTAACTTTGGTCTCTTGAAGCAAAAAAATGGTGGGTCTTATTTTGCTCCTTAATGATTTAGTTAACCTATATTTAGCTAAACCATTAAGGCCTCTCACATTCCATGAGAGGATATTCATTTTGAATATTTCATGATTCTCTTGCCTCCCTTTCCATGTGGTTGGGGAGGTTTGGTGCTCTTTGAGTCTTCCTTAGAAAGATTGATACCTATGGAGAACAAAGTCTTCTAAATTATGTTGGCAATATCTCTATGCACATCTTGTTTCAACTATTCTAAATTAGAGGGCCTTCCTATCTTCTTTTCTGCTCCACAATCGATGGGGGATTTCTTATGACTTCTAGTATGTTTAGGGCTAAAATTGTGAGATGGGATTTTTTGAACCATAGGGCTTTTGGGTTCAAATAAGGAAGGAGGAATAGAAACATCATCAATAAGGCCTTGCTCAACAGTATGAGCAAAATATGGAGTACTAATGATCTGAGTGGGCGAAGCCAAGAGCTTTCCAGAGGCAGAAGGCAGGCCAGGGAAATATTCCTAGATTTCCCCTAATGGGTCCGAGGAAGGATTTGATTCATGATTGACATTTTCCACATCATTAATATACATTTTAGAATCTAAATTAGCCAAATATTGAAATTTATTTGGAAGCGCAAAAATTCTCACCTCATTAGGATTGGTAGAAGATGAAATATTTTTGCCCTTGTCATTGGAAGGGATAACAACTTCTACATTAGGCTTCTAATTATTTACGGGTATGAAAGTCAGTCCTTTTGAAAGTGGTAATCTTATTTTATCCCTTCTAAGAGGTGTCATATTATCCCTTTCTTTTCCCGTAATATTGTTGCCTTGAATTGGTGCAGCATTTTCCGCCTGTATTTTGAAGTAGGGACATTGATCTTGAAGGTGTCCCTGAGTCTAACATTCAATACAAAATGGGGGCTTGTTCTCATATTCAATATCTTTCTTGTGATAGAAAGATCCATACTCCAGCTCAACAAAGGTAGAAAGAGTTGAGTTTAAATTTGTGTTTACACAAAAGTGAGCAACGTACATCCTTGTCCTGGCTAGAGTAACTTTGTCAATAAGCACCAGATCTCCAATAGTGGAAGCAATGGATTTGAGAACAATTTCTCACCATAAATGCCAAGGAATATTGGGAAGTTTGACCCAAATAGGAGCATAATTAATGCTTTACTTTTTAGGGTCAAAATTTGGGGTCTATTTCATGAGGAAGACACTTTTGGAACCAAGGAACCATGGTCCACTAGTAAGAATCAAATTTGAGTCTTGCTGAGAATTGAGGCAGATACCAAAAAACTATTAGAGAGCCCGAAAATCTCCAGATATCCTTGAAATTTCCATATAGAAAGGGCCCATCACCTAATGGTGTCTAAAGTAGGAGTACCGACCACAACCTTGTCGACAAGAGAGAAAGATTCCTCAAAAAGGGATAAGGATGCTAAGCTCAAGGGAATCTTGATTTTATTACCAAAAATATTGAACAGGGGCACAGAGGAATCATCACAAGATGATGCCTTGCCCAAAATTTTGGCAAATAAAGGTTTTGGGGCAATAGGATCCAAAGGATTTGAAATAGGAATATTATCCTCCCAAAAAGCATTAACTTTTTTAGGTAGGGATGAAGATGAGCTTTGATTGAGGCCGGGTTCCAAAGGAATTTTGTTAAAACTGGGTGGATGAGAGGAAGGGTCCACAAAGCCACACGGCATAGAAGGATCAAGATCATCCTTAATAAGACCATTGGAAGCAAGTGCACCATGTGAGACATGAATTTCTTTGGATGCATCCTTGGAAAAATCCTCTCGCCCTCTAAAAATTTGAAAATTATCCTTCCCACCTTTAGAATTTTGAAAACCTGAAGTCCTACTAGAACAATTGTAGTAGTGAGCCATGGTCCATTTGCAGTAGTTTTTGAAATATACCAAGGTTTTGGTTTTGTTGAGCTAGGGGGTTATCAAGCTTGATGGACCCCAATTTAATGAGATCTTGTACTTTATATTTAAATACATGGCAATTGTTAATATCATGTCCATTTTGCCCATGATAAGGGCAAAATAAATGCTCCCAGTAATGTTTACCATGTTTAGTAGGATCATCTAGTTTAACCTCAGGTAAAGCAAGTTGGTTAGTGTCATATAACCTATGGAATGTGGAAGCATAGAATTTGGCTAATGGGGTGTACTGATGAGGTTGTCAAACAAATTATTGATGTGGTCAATTTTACATAGCTGGCACTATGTTTTGACTTGATTGAGTTGTTGAGAAAACCATATGATATTTAATTTGTCATAGTTGTTGTTGCATAGGTTGTTGTTGATACATTATCATTTAGCTCATGACCAATTGATTTACTTGGTTGGATGAATTGGATGGATTGGCATGATTGATTTTTGTTTGGCCAGAATAATTTTCTTTATATTGGCCCTTTTTTTTTCCATTGTTTCTTCTTAGGCTTGAGAACTCCTTAGATTTTTATATCCTCAACTATGCTAGCTTGGGAAAGTTTTTTCTCAAATGATCAGTATTGTTGCAATTGCAATAACAAAGATATGGGTTTTAAATAAATCTTAGTGAAAAATTTAGTAAGCTCTTCTATTGGTAGGAAAAATAGAAATTTGGTGATAACATCCCTCCACTAGTTTCTAAAGTCATAGACAGAGTCATCATCATATTGTTTTATATCATATATATCAAAAAATGAGACTTTTTTCTAACATTGAGGGAGAATATTTCAAGAAATTGGTCAATCAATTTCTCAAAAGTATAAATACTATGGTAAGGCAAGTGATTATACCATTCTACATTGTCTCCCTCCAATGTCTAATATAATATTCTAAGCATAAGAGCATCATTGTTCTGGATTCAAAAGCATGAATGGATGAATGTGCTAATATGTTATTTAGTGTCGTTAGTCCCTTTAAATTTTTCAAACTTTAGTACTATGAAGTCTACCAGATATGGTGGATATGGTACTAAAGGATGAATTGGTTGATTTATCAGTTGATGTAAAGTGGGCTTCTGGTTCATCAAACTAGGAGTGTGTTGCATCAAATTGTCAATTTGTTGTTGCATAGTTTAGATTCTAGGGTATTCTCTTGGAATGCAAAAAACCCTGAATCACTTGATGATTCTGTGAAGGTGGTGTGGAAATATGTTGAGGTGTAATAATATTTTGATGATGAGGTGAAGTGGATTGAAATTGATGATAATGAGGTTAGTGAAGAAATGATGGTGAATGTTAAAATGGAAATGATGTATGAAAATTGTGATTATAATGATTATTTATGGGAATGACATGGGTACGAGTTGATGGAGGTGTGGGAATGGAGACCACAAAATATTTTGGTACCCAATATGGACTATAACTGATAAATATGGGTTGAGTGGAAACATGTTGAGGCTTAGGATTAACCACCTGAACTTGTTTTTGAGCAGTTTGTTGCTTCTTAAGAAATTGTTTATGGTGTTCCCATGCTTCATGTATTTCCATATCTAAAGTTGAAGGTATTGATGTGGATGGAATTGATGAGGTGGGTGGATGACAAGTTGCAATAGGAGTTACAATTGTATTGACAATATTGGGTGAGGTAGATGTTTGCACCTGTGAAGCAACATTAACATGTGCTTCATACAAAGGATTGACATAGGTAGATGTGTAATATAATGGGATGGATGTGATTGGAGCACATGATGATTGGGGTATGGACAAATGTTGGTAAGGTACAGTTGATACCTCAAAAAGAGGATTTTTATGTACCTAGATTAGGCTTGAAGGCTAGGATGAGATAAGTTCTTACTAGAAAGAAGGATCATGCCTAGGTGAATTATGGACTGACTCTAAGACACAGTTAGAAGATCTCTAAAGAGCTTCTACTTGGGCCATGTATATATGGGTTATGTGGTGACTAAAGGTAGGTGAGGATGATTCAATTTGTGGCATGGCCATGTGGAATGACTATATGGATGACACAACATGTGAGGGACCCACAAAAAAATCTGAATAACTTACCTATATCACACTGGTGGGATTGACCACATAAATGGTAGGGAGGGATGATGAATTATCCATGGATGCAATATGTTGTGAGATGGAAATTTGATTCAGTGCTTCTTAATTTTTTTTATTTCTAGTTAAGACCATAAGCTAAATGAATAAAATATATGCAATGTACAATACAGTAATGTGAATAAAAACTTCACATAATTGAAGTAAAACAACCCAATTATAAGTTTCTACAACAAATGTATCTTACTTTCTATTTTTTAATCTCATTTTAATGTTTTTTCTTTTTTGTTATGACGCACTAATATGAATTAAAATTGGTAAAAACTATGGCTTGGATGAGCAATGAGATTCTTACTAGTGATGAAGTACAACAAGTTTTCTTAGGGGTGCCCTAAGGTTTCTAAGGGTAGATATTGGTGGATGGAGATGAAGCCCACCATTAGCAAATCTCAGGCAATGGTTGGTGATGAATTCTAACACATTACTATTTAAAGTGATATGTGTTGTGTGTGATTCCTTTTAATATTTCCAAATTTTTATGGTGTACACACAATGTTAGGAATAACTAATTTCACAAGTCTAAATTAGAAGCCAACACCAAAAATATTAATTTCTCCAAAATAAGTAGAGTACACCACTTAAGATTGCTCTCTAAACAGAGGAGGTTTTGTCTACTCTTTGACCTTGAATCACCAAATATGGGGGTACTTTCAATATACTAATGATGTTCCTACTTAGAATAGCAAAAGGGGAAATTCCTAACCCTAGAATGCAGACTATTTCATGTGATTAACAATTCATATAAAAATAGAATGCAGGATTTTAAATGCAACACACTAGAAAACAGTGAAATTTTAATTGGAAATGTTAAATTTGTGATTAAATATGAATTCAAAAACTTATTCTAAATGCCTATGATGTAGATTAAACATGCTTGTTTTAGCAGATATTTCATCATGTTCTTTTTAACACTAAATCTGTAATTTTTAGGTAGACTTACAAATAAGCCTACATGTTTTCCTTTATCTTTGTGAAATGCCCTTGGGTGGTTCTAAAATGCACCAAGGTACCTTTTGAACTCTAGGGGCACCTTTCAAGTGTTGCAAGGCATCTGCATAAATTTTACAACTTTTGTAATTCTTCAAAAACTTCGATTCTACGAATTTTTCATGATTCATTTTTTTTGAAAACTTGCAAAACAAAAATAGAAAAACATAAGTTAGTGACAAGATAATTTAAAATGTATAACCCTTTGTGGGTCCCATTATGATCACCATTTGTGAATGCAAAATCAAGCAACACCAAAAATATGAAATATTGAAATAAACAAGCAATGTAAATACACCAATGATTGCACAATGAAATAGATTCTTTTATTAATACTTGTGGATCTCCAATATTACAATCAAGAATGACCCAAATGTGGGGTTACAAATCTTGTTATTTTATACAAATTATTACAATACACTAGTGTTCTATGAAACCCTAGTTAACAAATGATTGTAGTGTCTTCATGCTTGATTTGATCCCAAAATATTGTGGATGGGCTTCTGATATCCTTGATAGGGCCACCCAAGCTTCAAAATATACCAATGAATGTGATCCTAAAAAATGCACACAAAAAACAAAATAATATTAATAATATCTATGAGGCCTCCACTACATGAGACCCTCAAAAAGAGAAATCATTAACCCTAGTTGCATAAATAAAACTATAAGCAGATCTAAGAATACTAAAAATAAATGCAATGAACAATTTAACTTATCTTTGTTGACTTATAATTTATGTCTTCGTTGTTGTTGTAGATGGTGATTATGTAGATATGCCCTAGTGGCACCTGAGGGTTGTAGGGCTGTAGAAATAGGATGGGAAACACCCACAGGTGCTTGCTACTGACCAAAAATGCCTAGAGGTACCTGGTAGGCTTCCATGGGTGATCTAAAAACTTTGATCAGTTCTTGGAAAGCTTTGGAGGTTGTTTGATGGTTGAGGGGAAGGTCATAGAACCATATCTGGTTCACGAGATGGATGATAACGAATGCGATGGATGCGAGGGGAAGCAGTGGAGGATGGGAGTAGCAAGGATGCTTGGATGCTTGAGGAATTAGGGCACAAAGGCCCAAGGAACTCAATACCTCAAGAAAATGGTAAAAATTAGGAGACTTAGGGGTTGAGTCATTAAAATGACTCCTCTTTATAATCTTCCCTTAGACATGTTAGGGTTTCAACAACACTAAATGTGTGTTTGAGATTAGAACATAAAGAAGGGTAGAGATTGAAGTGGGTTAACTGGCATGGATTAAGGTGGATGAATGGCTAGGATTAAATCATGATGGATGGCTGAGATTAATTAATACATATATACATATATTTATTAAATATATATAAATATAATATATAAAATATTATTATTTAGATATATATTAAATAAATACATATAAATATATATAACTAATGGATAAATGTGGCGGAAAACTATGGATGGATGACAAGTGGCTAGATTTTGGTGTCTCCACAAACAATTTTGGATTTTTACTATTTCTCCTTTGTTACACTAACACACATCACACTTGAGAAAAAACATATTGACATTTTTTTTAACCATTTCTATGAAAAATATTGCTTGTCCCATTGGTGTGTTTGCAAGAATCCTAAATGTCTAGCCAAAGGAGATGCTTGTAATTCTTATAGAATATTTGAATTAATATTCAAAGACTATGAAATATAAATATGATCCTTTTTACAAAGAACTCAATTAATACATGAGAAAGAAGAATGCAATGATGATCACACGTCTCTTTCTTAAATATACCATGATGTATATGGGTTAGAAATCTAATCTTCTTAAAGTTGAGAAACACATTGTGGAAGAGGATGAGAGATAAAATTGATAGAAACAATATTTCATACTTGAGATACAAGGCACCAACCACCATATTCTCCTTTTATTTCTTGTGTTTAATGATAAATTCATAATCCAAAATATTGATCATCCATTAATTCTATTTAAGGCATGAGAGATTTTGCTGTAAGAAATGCTTAAGGTTGCTATGGTTAGTATTGATGATGAAATTAATCCACAAAAATAAGGCCTTCAATTTTTTTTGGAATGCAATATATCTAACATATATTTCTCATAAGTGGACAATCCCATATTTTCCCTAAAAGTTGATTACTTTTAGAGGCTTATGGGTGTCAATATTGCATCAAAACAACTCCAATACCTATTCAAGAATCATCACACTCAATGATAAAAAGTTTTCTAAAGTTAGGAGTGGCCAAAATAAGAGTTGTACATATATTTTTTGAGGTATTGGAAGGCTTGGTATGCAAATTTAGACCAAACAACACAATCCATTTTAGTGTGAATAGTTAGAGACGTGACAATATTTCCATAGTTGCAAAAAGATGTTTTTGTAGTAGCTTGTGAGTCCTAAAAATACATGGGTCTATTTAGGGGACTTGAGAAAGGAGCAATCTTGCATACCTTTGATCTTGTTAGGATCTACCTTGGCTCCTTCTTGAGCTATTATAAGTCCCAAATATTCTACTTCATGTATGCTAAACGAACATTCATACTTTTTGAAAAATATTTTCCCTTTGTAGTAGGTGAATAACATTGTTAGAATAAACTCGATGATCCACCCAAGACTTGATATAAGTTAAAAATATCAAGGAAAAATAGGACAAACTTACAAATAAAAGGACGAAATATAGATTTCATGATATTTGAGAAAGTGGAAGGATTGTTAATTAAACCGAAATTCATAAATAAGAACTCATAATGACCCTTGTGTGCAAAAGGTAGTCTTGGGAATATTATTTTCTATAACACTAATTTGATGACACCCATAATGCAAGTCTAGTTTTGTAAAGTATCCAACAATGTGCAATTCATGCATTAAATAAACTATAACATAGATATAAAACTTATATTAAGTAGTAATTTTTTTAAGAGGATAAAAATAAATATGCATTTTCCATGAATTATTATTGTGTTGCACCATCACTACTATAGACAAGTATGGACTATTGATTGGATGGACGATTCCATGCTCCAATATTTCCTAGACTATATTCTCAATTTCTAACCTTTGGGGCTAGGGATAGTGAAAAGGATGCACATTAGGAAGATTACTTCTTGGAACAAGGTGTATGGTATGATCATATGTGAAGTTAAGAGGACCACTCATAGGATCACTAAAGACCTAGTCATACTGTTCCACAATGTTCTATAAATCTAAAGGAAGACTTGGAATAAGTGGTTCCAAAGATTGAACTTCTATACAATTGAATTGGGCATAGAATCCACCACTATATTTCTTCAATATATTTTAATTCTATTCATACTAACCACCTTTGAGGAAGAATGTTAGATTCCTTTGATACAATTGATTGTTTCCTACTCCATCCACTTGACATATAACTTTTGTAGATTAATACTAACATCAACAAGCTTAGATAGTAATTATTCTCCCAAGATGACATATAAACTACCTAGGTTCATGAAAAATATATTTCCCAACCAATTATTATCCTTTATTAGATATTAAATTTAGCCATTCAACCCACACACTAAGTGGTATCTCTATTTGCAATTAATACTTGAATTTTACTTAATTTAAAGTATTAATATATAAAACCAAGGACTCCATTGTCTTACTATCTATAAAGTTATGTGTGCTTCCTAAATAAATCAACACAATAGTTTTTAATAGACTTGTGTACCTTGATTGTAAGTTGGGAGAAAGCCCCATAAGAGCATAATGATAGAAAGCCATGATGGCATCCTTATGTTTCACCTCATCAATTCTATTAGGTCCTCTTACTACAATGAATCATCAACAACACACATTATTGTGTCTTCACTTTCCACATAAAATTTATGATGTTGTTCATAGGTCCGATCTCACATATTGTGAGAATAACATTTTAAAATAAATAATCCATAGGAATGATCAATATTATGGTAAGGATGGTGAGAGTTGGAATCAATTTTGTATTGGAGACTAGAACCTTGGAGCTTTTGAAGAATACAAGCTTATACATAGAGGGGGGTGAATAGTATAAGATCAACTTTTAATTTTCTTTCCCAAACAATATTATCCAATGTTATCGATTATAATATCAATAGCAATAACAAATCAATACACAAATCATCACACACATGAGAGACATAAATTTAACGTGGTTCACTCAATGTGGGTTAATTCCACGAAGAAAATATTTCTCCTAAATTTTCTCAACAAATATGTTGGGAATAAATTACCTATTAAAATGTTTATAGACCTCTGTCCAAAGGAGAAATCAATCCCCTTTACTCTAGTTTATGGATCTCTCTCCATAGGATAACTCTATCCTCTTTGTGCTAGTTTGTGGATCTCTCTATAGGAGAACTCTATCCCCTATGCTCTGGTTTTTGGATCTCTCTCCACAGCCTACTCTCAAAGCTATCTCAAATTTAAACCAAACCTCATCACAAGGCTAGCACAAATCTGCTCTAATTTTTCTCACAAATATCTACCTCAAATATGCACCAAACCTTGTTATAATATTAACACAAATATGTTCTAACTTTGCTCACAAATTTCTGCCTCAAATCTGTACCAAACCTCGTTATAAGGTTAATACAAATATGCTCTAACTTTGCTCACAAATTTCTACCTCAAATATACACCAAACCTCATTATAAGGTTAATACAAATCTACTCTAACTCAGCTCACAAAAATCTACCTCAAATCTGCACAAAACCTCATTACAAGGTGTTGGACACAAATCTAACTAAGTACAAGATTTCATCATTTGTGCACCCTAGACTCGGCCAACATTGAAATGCCGAGAGAAAGAGAAGTCTCTCGGGCCAATATCCAGAGAGGGCTGGCTCCCAAACTAGTCTAAATTAGTTTCAAGATAAGGATGCAGGAAAGAAATGGGAAAATGCGAAAATAAAAGGAAATAATAGAAAGATATGGAAATGTGGCCGAAGCTGATCATTGATTGGGAGAACAACCTCGAACAACAAATAACCTCAACTAGATCCTAAAGCTAAGCAGCAACTGATTCTTAGAATGCATATACAAAAATTGGATCACATATTAGCCATAAGTTCGCTTCCAATTATACTCCAAACATTCAAATGCAAATACAACCAAATCCAAAACAACAAAATTTAACTTATATTAACACTGGACTAACAGAAGTGACTCAGACAGAAAGCAAAACATGAACAACACTTTGGATCACCAACTCTAGAAGACACTAAGAATAGAGCAAAATGCATCTAGGATTTCTATTTTAATTTCTACAAAAGGTCCTCCACTTTTGCTTGAGATTTTACATTGGTATTTATAGAGGTCTTTCCTCTTTCTTTCGTATTACAACATTTAATACATAAAACATATTTTGAAGAAATGATCCCCCTTAATCTGCCTCGGAGAAATGACAGTCCCTATTTTAATGGATCAAAACTAAAAATTAAACAAAAACAAGGGACCATATTTCTTCATTAAATGACCATTATTGAGGCAAGCTGGAAGTTGTTAAGAGATCACGAACAAGAAATTTTAATACTGGAGGCGTATTTAATTTTGGTGGCATCAAAAACTACCTCATGTTCTTCCTCACGTTATCCTCTTTGACCACGATCTCAAAATTAGTTGGAGAGATTTTACTTGATCCTTATCTTCTCCTCACATTATCCTATGCAATTCTGAATGAAAATGCAAACAAAACTGTATCGGGCCTTTGTTATTGCTTCGGTCGCAAAAATGTGACAGGTCGCGAAAATGTGACAGGTCACGAAAATGTGACACTTTTACCTTACTACTTCTTGTCTCTGCCACTAGTCGCAAAAATGTGACATGTCACAAAATTATGACATCTTCTCATCGTTCAGCGTTCTCTTCCATGACATGTCACGAAATCATGACATTCTCCTCTTTCTTGGCTTCTTTGCTACTCCTTATCATGAAAATGAAACATGTCATGAAATCATGACATCTTTCACTCGGCGTTGTCTTATCTGCTTTATCACCGCAAAAACATGACATGTCATGAAATCGTGACAATTTCTCGCTACCTTTTACTTTTTAGCTTTCATTCTGTGAAAACATGACAGGTCGCGAAAATGCGACATGTCGCGATATCACAACGTTTTTTCTATTTTGTTCTTCTGTCTTCAACAAGTCGTGAAATCATGACATGTTTCTCCATTTGGATTTATCTCCACAATATGTCGTGAAATCATGACATTTTCTGTCTTCTTCTACTTTGATGTTGTTCGGCCACGAAAATTTGTCATGTCACGAAATCATGACATTTTGTACAATCGGGCTACTTCCGTACTTCCTCCTCACAAAAACGCGACATGTCACAAAATCGTGACATTTCTCTGTGCTTAGCCCTTCCTATACAACATGTCATGAAATCATGACATTTCTTGCCTTCTCTGTCATTGCCCCTTCTTGTTGCGATATCGCGACAATTTCCTCCTGCTTGGCTTCGTCTTCAAAAATGTCGCGAAATCACGACATCTTTCTTCGCCTTGTGTTTATCTTTCAACCCTTCCGCAAAAATGTGACATGTCGCAAAATCGTGTCAGTCCATGCCATTTGCTCGTTTTCTACTTTTCTATCATGATATCGCAACATTTTTCTATCACATTGCCCTTGGCTGTTGGATGTCATGACATCGCGATAGTTTTCTATCACTCTGCTCTGTGGCTGTTGTCTATCGCGATATCGTGACATTTTTCTATCTCATTGCTTTGTGGCCATCGCAAGTCATGAAATTGTGACACATCGCGATATCGTGAAAACTTTTCATTTTAATGCTCCCTCATCGCAACAAGTCACGAAACTCCAACATGTCGCAATATTGCGACAGTTTGACTTCCTTGCTTCCTTTGGCTGTTTTGATCGCGAAAATGCGACAGGTTACGAAAATGCGACATGTCGCGATATCGCGACATCTTTTCTTTGCTTTGCTCTAACACAAAAAATGTAGAGATTTTTGCATTTTTCCTTTCAAAGTTCTTGGAGGGACAAACAGAGGAGTTAGTATCTCTGCAACTTGTGCATTCTCTTGCATGAACAACAACACAAAAACAATGTGGCAAAAATGCCAACATTCTTGGCGGCTCGCAGGGTATACAGTTCGGCTGTATGCACGAACCTCAAGCCTTTATCCATTGAGCAATAGAGTCAAGAAGCTGGAGGAGTAGAAAAAAGTAAGTTCTGGTTGATGCTGGACGTTTCTGCTGGCTACTACAACAAGCTCTTGCTGGCACTCGGTACTCAGAAATAGGACTTTCAACAGAAATTTATGGAAGAACAGAACTTCCTTTATTTATTTAGAACTACTACACTTTGCCTAGCTCGGTTGAGTTGGGTAATTAATAGGTGTTGTGCAAGGATCTCCATGGCAGTAGTGAAAATCACCTGAGTTGCAAAAATGAAAATGAATGGAATGGATGACCAGCAGATGTTCAGGTCTTGGAACAGGAATGGTGAATGATGGAATGGTGGAAGATGGAGGGGTAGAAGCGGTAGATACAACAATTGAAGAGGGTGCTACTGTGCTACTAGCTACTGGGATTCTATGAAAATAGATAATAAAATGGGAGTGGATGGAATGGAGGAGGTGGAAACTGTGAAGTGCTCAAAAGAAGGATTAGAAGAAAGGGGAAGTGAAGAAAAGGGAACATCAGAGAGGGGAGTAGAAACAATAGTAGTGGCTTGATTATTTGTAGAAGGAGTGGGAGAGGAAGGGAATGAAGTAAGGAAGTGGAGGAAGAAGTAGAGGGGAATCCACTAACTGTTGGGAAGGAAAAGAAAAAGAAAGAGAAATAAACATACTTGCGAGCTCGCATGCAAAAGGAGTCAAAGTTAACGAATTTTGTTTTTTTCTTTTTTTATGTACAAAGTAACCCCCAAATTTAGCTGTGAACTCTCAAGAGAGACACATACCGAAACATGGCTCTATGATCTCCTAGATCCCAGACCTTGAACACACACTTATTGGTATCTTGATTGATAATCAGCTTGGAGTTACCAAATATTTGCAACTATCACGCTCCAAGTTTCTCAGCCTTCTAGAGATGTAGGCATAAAGCCTCATATTCTGCTGTATTATTTGTGCAGCTCTAGGTCAACCGGTATGAATAGGATCATGGAATTCTAGAAGGTAACATTAGAACAATCCCAGTTCCAACGCCATTTCTACATCGTGCTCCATCGAAATAAAGATGATTTGGCATAGAGTATTGACCAACTTGATTAGGAGGCAACTCTACTTCAACCTCTTTAGGATTTGTAATGGAGTAAAAACCAATCTCAGTCTCCATCATGGCATTAAAATTGAGCATTGAAAACTCATCCTCTAAGCAAAGCTCATCCAGGACTTCCTCCATTAAATCAGGATTGTCCAATTCTTCAATTATCATGTTGACAACATGTTTGGACTTTTCTTCCTCTTTGATCTTCTCTATATGAAAATTAGAAGGCTTCTGATTGTAAATACAGACTCTTGTTCCTTTGAAATGAATCTCCAAGTGAGAATAATACAGAGAAAGGTAGCCTCCCAGCTTGGCAGTGAATTCTCTTGATAAACACATACTGAAATATGGTTCCAAATCAACCACAACTACCTCCTGAATTACTATAATTTAAGGCATACTATGTAGAGCAATAGGAACATCCTTGATTACACCCACTATTTTCATAGGATTCCCATTCAATTGCAATACACCAGGGCTACTTTGTGTATACTCCATACCTATGACTTCACAAACTGCATTTGGCATGACAATTTTCATAGCACCAGAATCAATCATGCAGTTGTGCACTATCCAGCCCTCCATCCTGAGTGATAAATAAAATGGGGGTGGTCTATTCTTTCCAGTGGCTAAAGTAGTTAGAGTTTACAACGGAACTACTTGAGCTGGAGCCTTCCCATTACTTTGTATGGTCTTTAGGGATTCTTGTAAGAGATTTACCTGTCCAAGCAGCTGCAAGGTGTCATACAGACTTACCTTAGCTGGTATCCATTTGATTTCTTCAACTATGTTGTACTCCATCAAGATCTACTCTTTCCCTCCATTGGAAAATTCAAATTTGCTTCTATACTACCGGGTGGCCTCCACTCACTGTCGTTTAGTCAATGATGGATACTGCAACGTCTCTCTAGCTTGTTCCTTTGTTTCCACTTGTGGGCAAGAAACAAAAGCTTTTTCCTTCTCTTTTGCTTGTGGTGGAAGCGGATCCTTCAACAAAATAGGTGGGTCTTGTTGCGGAGCTGGAGGATCATGAGCCTTTGTAGGAATTTGTTGTTTTGTTGCTTGCGTAGGAGGCACTTTCAATGGCTCCATCTTAGCTGGATCTACCAACATTGTTTTCTTGTCGCTGCATGTCAAGACTACTATGTATTCCTCAAGAGACTTCATAGAATTAAGATCCACCTCTCGAATCATGTTTACACGGCTCCCTGCAAGAACTTGCAAATAATTTTGGTGGACCATGGAAGTGGACTCATCATGTGGATCATTTCATGAAGAACACCAGTAAGATCATGTGAAACTTCAGAAGGGCCAGCCTCTTCACTTACCAAGATTGTTGAGTTCCTCTCATGTACTTTAAGGCTAGGAGCAACTTGCTCTCTAGTTACTGCCAGAAAAAATCTTCATGGCTGATAGTTCCTCTTCGCCTCTCTCCGCTCCATAGATGTCACCTTGTTAGTGAGAGCTCTCATGTTCGACTAAATTTCTTGCAAAATAGCCAATTGAGAATATGTGCTTGAGGACACAGGTTATGTAGGTAGAGGTAATGGAACTGGTGGAGAAGGTAATGCAAGAGTTGGAAGTGGAGAGGTTATCTATGGAATGGGAATCATAGGTAACGAAGGTATGGGAGGATTCCATGAAGATGAAGGGTATATGGATGGATCAGTGTAAGATGTGGAGGCTGCACCTGTATGTTGGTATTGTGGAAGCTCGAGAAAAATAGGCATAGTCATTTTTGGAGGCAATTTCCCAATGGCAATCAGATCGATCTCAGCCTTTTGTGCCTGGGCATACAGTGTAGAAAAGGTTTGAACATCGGACATCCTAATATTCATACCAATATTTGAATGGAAAGCCCTAAGAAAGTACAATGCTGCTTGTTCATGAGTATGGCGAAGACCTTCAAGAAATCTCTGCCAAGTTTGGGCAAACCTAACATTGAAATCCACTATCTCCTCTTGAGGATGCCTCTTGATATTATTAAATTGATGCACTAAAGAAAATGGGTCTGTTTTCTCATTGAACCCTTGGATTAGCATCGCTGCTAATTGATCCCATGAAGTTATGGATTTGGGATACAAATATCTATACCAGCACAACAACTTACCTCGGAGTGACAGGATGAGCAATTTGATCATGACATCTTCGTCTGTGATATTATGAATTGAATCCAAGGTTGCCACATCTGACACATGCTCATACATTGTCTTTCAAGTCCCATCATATGTAGGCAAGGCCTTTATTGCTGTAGTAGGAACTATATTTTGAAAATGCAGGTCAAATGCTCCTGAATAGTTCCCAGCAGGAACTCGTCGTGGAGGAGGTTGCTGACCAGCCATTTGGACCATAGGATTTGGATCTACTAGCAAGCTCGTAGCAGTACTGGGAGGAGTCGAAGATGGCACAAACTGATCCACTGCCTATGAAGAAATAACAAATGACGGGTTCATAGGACTTATCAATCTTGAGCGCTCCCTCCAGTTCTAAACATCGATCTCAAAGAATTCGATTGGATCTTCCGATTCTTTGGCACTTGATCTCGTGATCATGAAGCAAAGATGCAAAATTTTTCACCAGTTTTAGGATTGGAGATTTCTAGGTACTATACAGTCACCTTCAGTAGAGTCACCATATGAACTTACAATACCTGCTTTGAGGTCAAGACAGTTCATCAAAATCTTGATTCCTCCGGGTATCAAAAGAAAATGGGACTTGTGAGTCCCACCGGTTATGGATATTTCTGAGATAGAAATAGTCTGTCCCATTGGGCATGCCAAAAACTATTGGCACAGGTGGGTTTGTCAACTTGGAATAACACTTGTCCCACCGATTATGGATCTTTCTGAGATAGAAACAGTCTGTCCCATCGGGCGTGCCAAAAACTATTGGCACAAGTGGGTTTATCAACTTGGAATAACACTTTTACCACCGATTATAGATCTTTCTAAGACAGAAACAGTCTGTCCCACCGGGCATGCCAAAAATTGTTGGACACAAATATGCCTAAGTACAAGATTTCATCACTTGTGCACCCTAAACTCGGCCAAAATTGAAATGCCGAGAGAAAGAGAAGTCTCCCGGGCCAATATCCAGAGAGGGTTGGCTCCCAAACTAGTCTAAACTGGTTTCAAGATAAGGATGCAGGAAAGAAATGGGAAAATGCGAAAAGAAATGGAAATAATAGAAAGATATGGAAATGTGGCCGAAGTCGATCGTTGATGGGGAGAACAACCTCAAACAACAAATAACCTCAACTAGATCCTGAAGCTAAGCAGCAATCGACTCTTAGAATGCATATACAGAAATTGGATCACACATTAGCCGTAAGTTCGCTTCCAATTGTACTCCAAATGTTCAAATGCAAATACAGCAAAATCTAGAATAGTAGAATTTAACTTATATTAACACTAGACTAATAGAAGTGACTCAGACAGAAAGCAAAACATGAACAACACTTTGGATCACCAACTCCAGAAGACACTAAGAATAGAGAAAAATGCATCTAGGATTTCTGTTTTAATTTTTGCAAAAGGTCCTCCTCTTTTGCTTGATATTTTACATTGGTATTTATAGAGGTCTTTCCTCTTTCTTTAGTATTACAACATTTAATACATAAAATATATTTTGAAGAAACGATCCCCCTTAATCTGCCTCGAAGAAATGACAGTCCCTGTTTTAATGGATCAAAACTAAAAATTAAATAGAAACAAGGGATCATATTTCTTCATTAAATGACCGTTATCAGTGTAAGCTGGAAGTTGTTAAGAGATCACGAACAAGAACTTTTAATACTGGAGGCGTCTTTAATTATGGCAGCATCGAAAACTGCCTCATGATATTCCATCTAGCGCACATCGGTAATCAGCAACATTTAATCTTTGAGCCTCTTTAACCATGATCTCAAAATTATTTGGAGAGATTTTACTTGATCCTTATCTTCTCCTCACGTTCTCCTATGCAATTCTAAAGGAAAATGCAAACAGAACTGTATCGGGCCTTTGTTATTGCTTTGGTCGAGAAAATGTAACAGGTCACAAAAATGCGACATGTCACGAAATCATGATACTTTTACCTTACTGCTTCCTATCTCTACCACCAGTCACAAAAA
Organism: Wollemia nobilis; assembly: GCA_028583015.1. NCBI lineage: Eukaryota > Viridiplantae > Streptophyta > Pinopsida > Araucariales > Araucariaceae > Wollemia > Wollemia nobilis. The sequence goes on along the minus strand of JAQPPZ010016858.1, from coordinate 3,017,697 downwards.
TGCAACATGTCACAAAATCATGACATCTTCTCATCGTTCATCATTCTCTTCCATGACATGTCGCAAAATCATGACATTCTCCTCTTTCTTGGCTTCTTCGCTACTCCTTATCGCGAAAATGAAACATGTCTTGAAATCGTTACATATTTCACTCAGCATTGTCTTATCTATTTTATCACCATGAAAATGCGACATGTCATGAAATCACTACAATTTCTCGCTGCCTTGTACTTCTCAGCTTTCATTCCGCAAAAATGGGACAAGTCGCGAAAATGCGACATGTCGCGATATCGTGACGTTTTCTCCGATTTGTTCTTCTATCTTCAACAAGTCACAAAATCATGACATGTTTCTCCATTTGGCTTTATCTCCACAATATGTCATGAAATTGTGACATTTTCTGTCTTCTTCTACTTTGATGTTGTTCGGTCGTGAAAATTTTTCATGTAATGAAATCGTGACATTATGTACAATCGAGCTGCGTCTGTACTTCCTCCTCACAAAAAAGTGACATGTCGCGACATCGTGACATTTATTTGCACTTAGCCCTTCCTGTCCAACATGTCACAAAATCATGACATTTATTGCCTTCTCTGTCGTTGCTGCTTCTTGTCGCGATATCGCGACAATTTCCTCCTACTTGGCTTCGTCTTCAAAAATGTTGTGAAATCGTGACATCTTTCTCCGCCTTGTGTTTATCTTTCAACCCTTTGATGAAAACACGACATGTCATGAAATCATGCCAGTCCATACCATTTGCTCCTTTTATTTTTTCTATCGTGATATCATGACATTTTTCTATCACATTGCCCTTGGCTGATGTATGTCACAATATCATGACAATTTTCTATCACTTTGCTCTGTGGCTGCTGTATGTCACGATATCCTGACATTTTCCTATCTCATTGCTCTGTGGCCATTGCAAGTCACGAAATTGCGACAAATTTTCATTTTAATGCTCCATCACCGCAAAAAGTCACGAAACTCCAATATGTCGCGATATCACGGCAGTTTGACTTCCTTGCTTCCTTTGGCTGTTTTGATCGCAAAAACGTGACAGGTCGCAAAAATGTGACATGTCGTGATATCGCAACATCTCTTCTTTGCTTTGCTCTAACACAAAAAATGTAGAGATTTTTGCATTTTTCCTTTCAAAGTGCTTGGAGGGACAAACAGAGGAGTTAGTATCTCTGCAACTTGTGCATTCTCTTGCATGAACAGTAACACAAAAACAATGTGGCAAAAATGCCAACACAAGGTTAATACAAATTTTCTCTAACTCTGCTCACAAATTGCTGCCTCAAATCTGTTCAAATTTGTCCCAATTCTTCTCACAAGACTTGCTCAAATATGCCTCAATTCTACTTCAAGTATCTTCACAATACTTGCTTAAATCTACCTCAATTCTAATTCAAGTCTTATCACAAGACTTACTCAAGTCTACCTCCAAGTCTTCTCAAAAGACTTGCTCAAATCTATCTCAAACTTATTTCAAGTCTTCTCACAAGACTTGCTCAAAACACATGCTCAAAAAATGCTCAAAGTATATACTCAATTTTCTCATAAAAAAATCTTCTCCAAATCATGCATACAAAATAATGTTCATCTATTTAGAGATCTTGCATAATAGTGCTACCAAGTGCTTTGTCTAATATTCAATGTGATTTCTTTAACTTGAAGCAGTTTAGACATATTCTACCCAAAAAAATTTTAACCTCTGGAACATATAGAGAATGATATGCACTATAAAATACCCAGTATGTTCTTCACATTCACAAATATTGCTTTCATCTAATCCAATATCTACCTCTTGCAAAATCCCTTTCAAATCAAATCAAACTAGTGTATAACTTTACTTCACAAAATTGGTCTATATTTCTTGCAAATTTGCTCTCAAGGATCAAACACAATAATGCACAAATTTCCTTCACAAGATTGATCTCAAACACTTCATAGTTACTTTCAATGTCTTTCAAACCACTTCTCAAAATGTTTCACAATGATGTACAAACTTGGTCTCAATCCTAGCACAAGTGCTTCCACTCTCTTTCAACAATGAAACACAAACTATGTAGCACAACTTGTTTCACAAATATGATTTCTAACACTTGCACAATCACTTTTAATATCACTTAAACCAATTCCCATGAGCTTCACAAATCCATTCAAACATTGAAGCACAAATCCTATCAAATATTTCTAACATTGCACATGAAATTAATCCTTAGATCTCCTCCTTAGAACATCAAAAGATATGCCCAACTAAACACATAAAATAAGGAGTCATACCTCTTAGTTTGATTTGATGAAAAAGTGTCCTCAAGAACCTATCTCACAAACAACCAATTTTTCTTGTACTACTTCAAGGATTAGATAGCAATGTACTTTCCCAAAAATTCCACATGAAAAATCTTCTCAAAAAGATGTGCACAATGAAATCTAAGAATGATGCTCTATGACCATTATTTTGTTATTAAATATGAAGCTTTAACACTCAACAAAAACCTCTCATATTCTCCTTTTACCATGCAAGAATCACAATAAAATATCAAGCCACTATCACACCTTATTACTCTTATTCTTATAAAATAATATTCAACACAACAAGGCACAAATTACACATATGAAATCGCAATATACACCTTATACCTCGTACTTGAAATAAAATATTTCAATCCACTTCAAAATTCCAACATGAATATTATAACATTACTTTATTTTATGCACCACACATAGCACTAACAATCTGAATTATAAAATCCATGTTGTCCCATTTTTTAATTCAAAAATTAAAAACAAAATGATGGTCTTATGACTCCCTAAGCAAGTGCATACCTTAGACTTTGGAAAATATTTATTTCAAAAAATATGCCCACTTTGTTGTTGCCACCGTGATTAAGACCTACACCCCTTGCTGGCCCATACCCTAGCCCTTATATAGGCCACCATGTGGGATAGCCACCCACACAGAACTCAAAGCACACACACTCCATCTTATGCATTATTTTCGACGTGAAAGCCTTCATAAAAAAAAACTCTATCACACTGCCTTCATTGTGTCTCGAACTTGAGACCTCCATTATTCCACTCCTTAGCATTGGGGGTTCTGCTATCTGGGCTAGATGCCCAAATAGAACCAAAATTCATGACCCCTTATACTTGTCCATATGCTCTACCTCAGAATATGAACTTATCTCTTGTCTTCTTATCCTATTCTTCCATGAACTAACTAATCACAAAGGTGCACGATTTTTGATTTTTTTTTTTTGCTCCTTAGCATTGTAATTTATCTGCCTTATATATGTAAATGTCTACTTTGGAACTGACGTTGGCACATGATAAATGTGTGATTTTCAACTTTAACCTTTGGTGCTCACCATTTAATTTCTAATTATTATAATTTTTTAAATCTAGATAGATTTAAATATTATAATTATTTTTTCTTCTTTGGGCCTTTTTATTAAGATAAAATATTTACCACCATGAAATATTTTCTCTTTTTTTCTTTGCAAGTACCACCATGGTAAATCAATTAAACCTTTTATTTTTCCTTTGCAAATACCACCATGGAGAATGCCTTGTATTTTTCTTGCCCACACAACCATGAAGAACCTTGTATTTTTCTTGCTCTCATATTGCCTTATGTACCCTTTGAAGATTATTCTCACATATATTTCCTTTGACATCAATGACAACCAATGTCATAAAACTATAACATCAATCCTTTGACATCAATGAAAACACAATATAATCAAAATTTCCAACAATATCCCTCTTTTTCATTGATGGCAACCCTTTCTAAAAATTATTTTTCCAAACACTAGATTTTAAATTAGCTCCCCCTGAGAAACTACTCCCCCTAACTAAATGCTCTCCCCCTTACTCAAATCTCTCCTCCTTTGACATCAATGGAAAAGGGAATCCTTTGGGGCTAAATATAAGACTCTTAGCTCAACCCCCTCCCACCTCCTCTCCTTGAGGTGATTAATTTTTGGGTGGCAGTATCTCTACTCCCAGTATACAATGTTCTTTTTCTTTGTCAACCTTCTTTTTTGACACCTTTGTAATCATATCCCTTTGATTCTTTTGAGTGTCCTTATTATTGCTTGACTCTAAAAGTTTTGGAAACTCTTTTCTACACCACTTAGCCTTATGCCCAATATTATTGCATTTGTAACACCTAATGTTGTAGTTCTTGGAAGGTGTAAATGATTTGAAGTTCCTCTTGGTGAAGCCATAATCCCTTTTGTCATGAACCCTGTAGTGGATAATTTTATGACCAAAGCAATTACATGAGTAATGTAGACACAAAATTATAGCCACTAATCCTCCATCCTAACCTTCCCACCACCCACTTGTCCACCATACACCTTCCTGCCAATTATTTGGCCCAATTCCATCTTTCCCGCCATCCATTTCACCATTTTAGCCCTTTTTCGTAATTTCCTAGACTAATTGGGATTATTTTAATATTATTTTATATTTAATATAATATTTTATATTATATTATAATATATTTATTATAAAATATATATTTATAAACTCAATTAACCTTAACCATCCGATCCATTCTAATCTCCACTATCCATATTCATTAATACATATCACATTACAAAAGTAATCTCAACATTAGGATCTAATTTAATATTAGCCACACAATCAAAAGTGTATGGCTAAAACCCTAAGAAAATCCTAGGTTGGATTATAAATAGGGGCATTTGCAAATGCCCAAACCATAGAACTTGGAGATTAAACATTGCACCCTAGAGGAATTATTGGTGAAGCCCTAACATAGAATCCTGAAGATCTGAAGCCCAAGCTCCTCGATAAGACTTTTGTTATTCGAGCCATCACCCATTCATCCTCCATTGCCATCACAACAACCATTCTTATACTACATTTGTTGCCATACCCTCAATCTACTTCTGTAGATTCTGCCCTAACCCATAGGCACCCTCCTGAGCTTGTGAGGCTCATTGCAGAGCCTGCAAAGTGCTCACTAGAGCCTACTATATCCCATAGGCACTCTCCAGAGCCTACTATATCTCGTAGGTGCACACCAGAGCCTATGAAGCTTGCATCAGAGCCTTTCAATTACATGCTCGAGCCTGCTACAACTACATAAATGCAAATTTGAGCCTGCTACACCATGCAATATGCAACAATGAAATGAAAGCAAGGTATATCTCATTTGAATGCATTTTATCTCATATTTTGTTGATCTAACATAATCTATGACTTCAGTATTAACTAGGGTTTTATTGATGTCTAAGGGTCTCACACTGTGGAGTTCTCATAGGTATTACTAAACCCCTTGTTATGTTTTTATGTATGCAAATTTGCAAGTTCTACACATTGTTGAATGGCTATTGAAGCTGGAGTGGCCCCACACTTGATACTCGAAGCCCACTCAACCTGTTAGAAGCAAGGACACACCAAATCTGAAGACACTTTGTTGTTATTGCTAGGGTTTTAGAGAACCCTAGTGCCATTGTAAATCATTGTATCAAATACTCACATTGAGTACTTATTGTAACAAAGGAGTTCATTGGATCCCCCCAATTTTATTGAATACATCCATTTGTGCAATATTTGTATTTCCTTGTATTATTTGATTTCTAGTTGTTATTTAAGTATTGTGTCTTTGTCTTCATAAATGGAAATCATGGTGGGACCCCACAAGGGTTTCATTATTTGATATATATACCTTGTTAACTTAATTTTATTTATATTTGTTACAAGATTTACAAAAGTGTAAAATTCACCAAATTTATCTCTAGGGTTTCTGAAGCAGTCTACAATGTTTTTAGAAATTACACAGGCATTCGGGAGCATCCACAGAGCATTCGGTAGTGTTTGTAGACAACCACAGGCACTATCATGTACCTAGTAGGTTCCCTAATACACCTACACAGGCATCTAGCCATGCTTGGCAGTAATTTAGAGTAGAGCTAAGGCTTTCGATTAAGTTTCATAACCCTAGGTTTCCATTTAGCGATTTACATATTTTGTTTTCTGCTACTATTTTTCATTGTTTCTGGGTTCAACACTAAGTAATCTGGGAAAAAATTGGTAGCAAGTTGAATCTAAGGTTTGTGTGTATTTCATTATACCAAATTCATTTATTGTTCTAAAATTGTAGATCTAGGTGATTGTTTGCATTTTTGAGTGCATATGAAACATAAAAGCATCCTAGATCTTGCATTTTAGGGTTAAAGATCACTTTAATTTTGTATATCTAAATAGGAACAACATTTTGATGCATAAAGTAATCCTATCCTAGGCTTGCCCCTTTAGCAGAGAGGTGGACAAACCCTCCGATTGCTCTTGTGATTTTAATCATTTGTAGGCAGGGGGTTTTGAGCGATGTACTCCACTCTCTTTAGGTGAAATTTGCATCTTTGTGTTGGCTTCTTATTTAGATTAGTGAAGTTAGTAATATTTAATATTGTTTGCACACCATAGAGAAAAAGAAATCTAATAAAATAAATTACACACACTTGCACAATTCACATTTTTAACAGTAGTGGCTGGATTTCATCACTAGCCATTGCTTGATATTTGGTGACGATGGCCGTGATTTCCATCCACCAATATCTACCCTAGAAATCATAGGACTACCCCCGAGAAATTTTTTTAGAGGTCATTACCAACAAGAATCTTGTTGCCTTGGCCAACCTTAGTATTTTACCTTTATTTTTCATTAAACACGATTAAGTTACATCAAAATACACAAGCCAACAATTCTAAAAGGAACTTCACATTAATGAAAGAAAATAATTAATGAACAAGGTAAGCCACACATGGTGAAACCTAGGACTTATTTTTTTCTTTGCTTTAAATTTTGGAAAAGTTGTTAATTTGTGTGATTTAGATAAGCTTTGAATATTTGGTTTAACTACTTTATGGTGCTAACACGACAACAAAATAAAATAATAAACCAAAGTAGTTTAATGGAAAATAGTTCCCATGAGCCCGCTACTTCGGTAGCCCCATCCAATATGGTTTAGACTACTTTGTTTGGATCATCCCATCCACCCCACTCTCAAGTAGAGACACATTCACACAATGTGGAGACAACCACCACCTACATAGACATGGATAGATTACAGACCCTTTTTAAGGCTTCTAACTATGTCTTAGAGCCCCTTAGCCAAGAGGGTTTTGAATACCTTGCCCAAGGATATCCTAATTTGAGTTATGAATATGGTATGCCTTCCTCCATGATCCAACCACCATAAATCCCAAGTGTTCCAAACACTTACCTCACATCCACCTATACCAAACCCTTGTATGAGGAGTATGTCAATGCTGTCTCACAAGTCGCTAGCCTCCAAGTTGTAACATCAAACACAACTTGCACCATACCCATGTCCTCTCATCCATTGTCATCCACCCCTCCATCATCTCACTTAGCCAACATGACCATGTCATCCACCCCTCCATCATCTCACCTAGCCAACATGACCATGAATAATCACCCATCATCATTGACTCATCCATCATCTCATCCAACCATAACCCCATCATTTGATACATGGTCAAATCAGGAACTTACAAACACATTAGGGCTTATTAATAGGTTTCTTTCACAATGAACAAAAGGAAAATAGTCAGCTTACATAGACCCTATGACCCAAGGAGTTCCAAATCAACCTTCGCTCACAAATCAAAATTCAGCATGGGTCCCTCAATCTTCCATAGTGTCCATCCCCAATCCATCACCACTCCACACATCCACTATACCAATCCACATTACCACAAACCAACAACACAATCCTCATAAATCATCCCCATATTTCAACCATCAATCTTATCCACATAACCAACCCAATTCATTCCACAACACCATGTTGGTCACACCCCAACATCGACCATCCGACCCATCAACCAACCACCACATAATCCAAGGTCCTCACATTCCAATAGAAGATATTAGATTCCAAGAAATGCAAAAGCAAATTAATCAGTTAATGCAAAACTCACCAGGAATAATGAGCCAAAAGCTCACATTAATCCAGCTGATCCATCAACCAATCCATCCATCGGTACCATCATCGCCATATCCGATAGATTTTAAGGTACCAAAATTTGACAAGTTTAGGGGAAACAAGGATACTAAGGAGCATGTGAGTTCATTTGTCCACGTATATTTTTAGATTACTGATGATAATGATCTTATGCTCTGAACATTTCCTCAAACATTAGGGGGAGATGTCATTGAACGATACAATCAATTACCCACACATAGTATTTATACTTTTGATCAATTGATAGATCTATTCTTGGAATGCTTCACCCTTAATATTAAAACTAAGGTGTCCTTATCGGATATATATTATTTGAAACCATGGGATGAGGAACCTATCTATGATTTTGGAAATCGTTGGAGGGCAGTTATAACAAAGTTGCCATTATCCCTCCCAATGGAAGAAATTATCAAACTTTTTACCAAGAGTTGCTTAAAACCCATCTCTTGGATGCTTCAACTCAATACTTATAGAACATTTGAGGAGGCTTTAGGATAGGCTAGTGTCATTTAGGAGATCAAAATCCAAGAGGGTGTCATTAAGCCTAAGAATAAAGAATGGAAAAATAGAGGCCAATACCAAAATAATCAATCTACCCAAACCAAATACACACAAACCTCAACGGCTAACACAACTAATCAAGTCAATAAAGTGGTCATGAGCCAACCCGTAATGGCTCAAAAACCAGTGCAAAAATAAATTTCCTATCATGCGATCCCATTAGTAACCCAAGCACCAACGATACAAAACACAACACCAACTGTGGAACAACCTACCCGTCACCAATTCAATCGACCTTAGCATGAATACACTCCCTTAGTGGAATCATATTCAGCCATATTTTGAAGGTTATATGAGACCAAAAAATTATCCTTGCTAGAAATTAGGCCTGATGATCCCACCAAAAGGCCTAAAAGTTATAGATAGCACTTGTTTTTCCTATACCATCGACAAAATGGGCATGATATCAATTCCTGCCATGTGTTCAAAAACATAGTGCAAGACCTCATAGAATTTGGGGCCATTAGTGTCGATAATGCCTTAGCTCCATAAAATCAAAATTTGGGCATATATCAGACACCTCTACCTAACCATGGGGATGTCTAATACAATGTAGGGGGTAACAATCAACAACCACCTTCTAATCAAGTAAATCATGTCCAAAAATACCAAAACTTTGTAGGAGTAGACCATGTGGTCACTAGAGGGCAAAGGCAAAATAAAAAAAATGCTCAAAAACCTTCAAACCCACCACCCATCCAAACATTGCCCAATCCATATATTCCAATCAATCTATCCATCCCATCCAATCCACCCATTCTTCATCCAATAAGGCCAACGGTAACCACTAGTTTGAAAATGGCATTAGCCAAACTTTTTGTATATAAGCTCATCCAACAATCCCCTAGGCATAAATAAGCTTTAATGGAAATACTCAAATCGATTGAGTTAGAATCCCAAGACTCTAATGCCTTCAAAAAATTTGTAGGGAGTGTTAGAACGTGCATGGAGCCATCAATTACCTTCTATGACTTTGAGATAAAATCAATGAGTTCAAAATCGATGGACCCTCCATTGCACATAATGGCCTTAATATACGGAAAGAAATTCAAATGATTATTAATTGATACCGGCTCATCAATAAATATAATTACTACCACTGCTCTTATCCACCTCAAAATACCTCCATCCCACATTTCTAAATCATCATTCACCCTCAAAGCATTTAACAATGCTTTGTGTACCATAGTTGGGACTATTGTTTTACCTTAGGGGCTAGAACGTTGCACAACATGTTTCACATCTTGGAAGGATCCATGGCATATAATATACTCCTTTTTAGACCTTGTAAGAGGTAAATGAAATATATTCCTTCAATTATCCACCAATGCTTGAAATATGTTCATGATGGACAAGTCCATTGCATCCCCACGGATGTCGAACCTTTTAAGTATTGTAATTTCATTTCAAATCCTTATGAATACATGTTACCTTCCACTCATCTATTCTTGGCACCATAATCAAATCCATCCACATCATCTCTTAATTTATCTTCTTCTAATACATCTACATCTTCTTATAAATCTACCATCTTAGAGGATCTACCCATCATATTACCTCCTCAAACATCCATTTCTTCTTGTACATGTGGTCACAGTAAGTCTACTGTTAGCACATTGTACATCACATCTACCCCTTCTTCTACAACCACTTCTTCTATTCCATATCATCATTCCACACTGCCATCTCCTCATGCCACACCTCCATCCAATCCCACTCCATTAGGTGATGTGTCACAAGTCAAACTTTCATATTGTGACATATTTAACTCGCCACCATCCACAACCAACCCAGAGCCACCTGAGCCTTCACCATCCACCTCATAAACCCAAGTTGAAGTCCACATCACTAATCTAAGCATTGGTGAGTATGTAGTCCAAGACGTCACCATTACACCCCTATCCATTTCTATAGCTAAGGATTTTGGATGTCCTTGAGACCGTACTTTATCCATATGTGTTGTTTACAACATGAGTGCCACTCCAAATAGCATTAAATTTATTTATGGAGGGTTGGATTGCTCAACTGGGGCAAACCCACCCGAAGAACCAAAAGAGCCTAGGCATGCTAATATACCTAACATAGAGGAGTTTCTAGCTCGATACTTTAATATGTTCCATTGCCAAGGTCAAGGTCTAGGTTCCCATGAGCAAGGGATGCATGATATCTTAGAGGTCCCATATAGAGGTACCCATGATCATTCTGGTTTAGGCTATACCCCGTTGTCTTCCACCGCTTCTCTTGAGAAAGACTTTAAAAATCTTACACTCAATGATGAAGATCACCCCATCCACCCACTACCCTCAACATCTTCTCTTGAACAAGTCCTTAAAGAAATTTGCATGTACGAAGTAAATGAAGATGATCCCATCAACTTTTCATATCCTGTCTTTGATTTTGACAATGAAAGTTATGAAGAATTTGAAGTCATGTCAAATGCTTCTGATGATTCTAAAGAGGAGTCACATCCCATTGCCCCCATCAACCAACATGAAGAGTTTTACCTCTAAATGTTTCCCATTCATCATCCCATATTTTGCTTGCTTCTTCCATAAGAACAAGATGATCCTCCTGGTAATATGCCTTGAGCCACCCACATAAACCAAGAATTGTAACATATGTACATATTTCAAAACAAAACAAAAAAAAAACATTGTGTGTTGTTCATATTAATGTTATGTTTATTATAGGGATAACACAACTCGACATCAATTCAGCTCCAATCATTCCATCCATTCATCCATCCAAGACGCCCTCCCTTTTACTAGGTCAATATGAGTCCTATTAACTTATTTACCCCACTCCATAATCCATACGATCTAGCTAGGCCAATTCCAATTAACATTAGCATTATTGAATTGGACCAGATTTCCTCTGCACCCTCATCTTCGGATTTCACCCTATATGAGGAATTTCTAAAAGCTTAGGCCCACTGCATTCCTCCTTCACCTCCACCTTCACCTCAATCAGCTTCCACTAATAGTCCCGAGGTATTTTAGGTAGAGTTAGAAAGAGATAAGTAAGAAATGTTAGAAAACATCTTAGATGACTTTAATATAATTCCAACACCACATAAAATTGAGGAAGGTTCACATATGTCCATTGAATATACCATCGACGTGAACCTTAGGTCAGATCCTAACAATCCCCAAATTGTCAAACTTGGCAAAATTTTAACACCCAATGAACAAGAGCAATTCATTGCTCTCCTCAAGAAAATGAAAGAGGTTTTTGCATGGTCCTACAAGGATATGCCTGACCTTGATCTTGACCTTGTTGTCCATAATCTCACCTTGCGTCTTGACGCCAAGCCGATCAAACAAAAACTTAGGAGAATGCATCCTACCGTAGCCCTCATAGTCAAAGAGGAAATACAAAAATTGTTAGACGTACATTTTATCATTCCTATTGACTATCCTAAGTGGTTGTCAAACATGGTACCCATTTGCAAGCCTAACAGAGTGATACATATTTGCAATGACTTTCAAGATCTAAATAAAGCGTGTCTTAAGGATGACTTACCTCTACCAAACATTGATACTCTTGTTGATACCTGTGTAGGCCACAAAATGCTTTCCTTCATGGACGAATTTTTAGGATACAAGTAAATTCAAATAAATCCTGATGACCAACATAAAACAACATTCACAACACCTTAAGGAAAATTTTATTTTAGGGTTATGCCCTTTGGCCTAAAAAATGTAGGAGCTACTTACTTATCAAAGAGCCATGACTTACATCTTTCATAATTACATGCACAAAATTATTGAAGACTATGTAGATGATATTTTGGCTAAATATAAAACCCGAAAAGAACATATTGATGTCTTGGAAAAGACTTTTGATCATTTGTTAGAATACAAGGTAAGATTAAATCCAAAAAAGTGTATCTTTGGCGTTACCTTTGGTAAACATTTAGGATTCATTGTCTCCAAAAGAGGCATTGAAGTTGACCCAAATAAGGTTAAGGCCATAATGGAAATGAAACCCCCAACTAACCTTAATGAATTACGTAGCTTGCAAGGTAAAATTCAATTGATCAAGTGCTTCATTGCGCAACTTTTTGATAAATGCAGGCCATTTAATCACTTGCTACAAAATGGGGTAGCATTTGTATGGACAGATGAATGTCAAAAAGCATTTGATGATGTCAAGCGCTATCTAACTTCACCACCAGTCTTAACTCCTCCTAGGCCAGGGGTCCATTTTAATATTTATGTCTCAGCTATAGAAGATGATTTAGGAACAATGCTTGCATAGAAAATGAACAAAATCGAGAAAAAGTAATCTATTACATTAGTCGAACATTGGTAAGTTATGAAACAAGATATGCTTATGTAGAAAAATTATGCTTAGCGATGGTTTTAGCCACTAAGAAACTTCAACATTATATGCTAAGCCAAACAACCTATGTCATAGCTAAAGAAAATCCTCTACGCTACATGATGTCTCGTTCTTATAACAACACCCGTACCGCTAAATGGATAATTCTCCTTACATAGTTTGATCTTGAGTTTGTTAGCCAAAAATCCTATAAATATCAGGTTGTTGTTGATAAAATTGAGAAAGCTCCACTACCTAGTGATCATCCCTTGATTATTGAGCTCCCAGATGATTTAGTATTTTTTGTCACTGAAGTGGACAACGATGTCATTCCCAAGGAATATGTTGATATCGCATTATTATTTGATGGATCTAAGTGCGAGAAATGTCAAGGTGTGGGAGTTGTATTTCATACTGCACAAGGGATTCCTATCCCCTTATCGTTCAAGTTAGACTTCTCATGTACAAACAACACAATAGAGTATGAAGCCTTAATACTAGATATTCAATCAGCTATAGCTATAGGTATTAACTGTATCTAAATATTTGGGATTCTCAACTTATAGTAAAACAGGTATCTGGAGAATACCAATGTAAAGAACCTACCATTAAGCTTTATCATGAAGTAGCAATGAAATTGCTCTCAACATTCGAATGGTATGAAATCAATAACTTACCTCGTTCGACTAATAGGAATTAGATGCAATGGCCTCTCTTGGATCCTTGATTCCAAAGAATGACTTAGGAGAGGTATAGTAATATCAACAATCTCTAAAGCGATCATTGTTCACGTTAACCCTAAATATGGAAAATATGTCTGCTTCATACACACAAAATCATGTGAGTCTTGGTCAAGCCCCATTGTAGCCTTCTTAAAATTTGGAACACTCCCATAGGACATGTCTCGGTCTACCAAACATGCTTTCAAGCAAAGGGTAGCCCATTTTGTTCTCTTGGGTGACGTGTTGTATAAACGGGGTTATGATGGAATTCTGCTTCGATGCCTCAAACCTGGGGAGGCTCAAAGGTCCATTGAGGAAGCCCATGATGGTACTTGTGGTGGTCATTTTAGTGGAATGGACATTGCAAAGTGCTTATTATGCATGGGTTATTATTGAACCACAATGGAACATGATTGTTGCACATATGTCAAAAATTGCAAACAATGTCAAACACATGCCAATTTAACTCATGTACCATCACAAGCTTTATAGCCAATACAAAATCTCTGGCCCTTTTCACAATGGGGCCTCGACCTAATTGGTAAGATTTTGCCCTCCTCTTCGGGATAGTACACATTCATAACAACCTCCACAGAATACTCCACAAAGTGGGTTGAGGCAATACCTATAACTAGTACGACATGACCTCGAATTGTGAATTTCATACTCCATAATATCATCTGTCGCTTTGGCATTCCCTCTAAAATAATTTTGGATAATGGTAAATATTTCAAGAACAAGGATGTTTGAGCACTCTACAAGAAGTATAATATCCAATATAATTTCTCAATTCCTTATTACCCACAAGAAAATGGACAAGTTGAAGCTACCAATAAGACCTTGATTACCATTCTTAAGAAATTGGTCAAATAAAATCATAAATATTGTCATACACAAATTTGTTGGTTCTTTGGGCTTAACGAACAAGCATCCGAATGCCAATAGGAGCAACACCATTCTCTCTGGTCTGTGGAGCTAAAGCTATTATACCTCTTGAGCTCGAGATTCCTTCCTTACGAATTTCCTTGCAAGAATTCATAGATGATGATAGAACTAGAGAAGAACGACTTGACCAAATAACACTCCTAGACGAAAGGCAGGTCAATGCATTAAAAAATTTATGAGTTTATCAAGACTGCCTCAAGTGTGCTTACAATGCTAAAGTCCATTTTTAGGAATTTCAAGTAGGGGATTTGGTACTCAAAGAGAACCAAAAAAACACCAATGCTTTACTGCACCTTCATGAAAAATTTGCAACAAATTGGTTAGGTCCATACATAATAACTCAAAAAATGGGTAATGGTACTTATGGACTTGATGATTTAGAGGGAATAGGGGAACCCAAACCACTTAATGTTCTTCATTTAAAGGCATTTCATTGTTAAAAGTGACACATTATATGTCTATATACATGGCTCTTAAAAAAAAATCAATCATCATCTACATATGCATATCTACATTGCATACATACCATTTACATTTAGGAATTTAACATACATCTTCACCTTTATTTTCTTTGCACTCATGCATTGTTTCATTAAATCATACATATTACATGGCATTGTAAACTTTCCATTTGCATATCAACACTCCATTACATCAAGCATAAACATTTGCATCCATACCATCCCATGTTCAATGATATGGCAAAGTAATGATGATATGACCCTGAAACAAAAAGTCAAGTCATAATGATTGGGGGTACCTAGTTGGAAACCTTCATGAAAATTTTACAAAATTCATATGTCAAACACATCACGTGGCACAAAATCCTAGATTTTCAGTCACTCAGCCATTACTAGGGTAGTAAACAACCTCCAAATGGATGTCCGATTTTCTTTAGGACCAAAAACATAGTTTATACACTAAGAAAGTCTTGAGCATCACCAATTGATCCCAAATACAATCTTGAACCAAGCACATCCCATCACATCCTAAAAACATTATGAGCCAAAGAGGGTTAGTACCATACTTGGGTAGTACCTTGAAGTGAAAAGGGATAATCCTCGCTTGTCCCATCATGCAACATAGTCCAAAGAAAAAATAGTGGTTCTTACCACTACCACTGCCACAATTCAAACATAAATATAAAAACATAGAGTAGTAAGGATAGGGCCAAAATTCTCATCATACTTCGGTTGAGAATCTGATTCCCCGAAGCTCTATACAAAATTAACAAATAAAATCCCAAACATCCTTGATCCCTAAAGTTGTAAAGATCATACTACATGTCCTTGAAAAGGATGGGTAGTCATCCCCAAAGCCCAAAAGATCAATCCCAATTGGACTATGGAGTGAACATTCACCAAGGCTATAGATGCTTGAATGGTAGTGGAGTAAGCTCATGCGGGGTGACATGTCTCCTTGGCAAACAATAAGACCTCTGACCACATATAAGGACAGGATAGCTTTAGGTCATCTCCATAATAGGTCATGTCCAATTTACTCATAATGGGTCAATGAACTTCACATGCACACACATTGGTTCTTGATTGGATAGGGTCATTATCACACTCAAGATTTGGTATATGAACCTCACTTGCATAGACATTGGTCCTAAAGAAAGTTAGACAAACCTAGTGAGTTTGATTGATAATGCTAGTATGATTGAGTCTTTGAAAATATTTGTCTTCCATATCAACATCCATATCTTCTTCCATTTTAGCTTCCATATCTTCTTCCATATCAACATCCATATATTCTTCCATAAAAACAACCATGTCTTCATAGTGAGTCAAGTTGCAGAACACCACCAAATTTGGTACCCCCGATAGCCAAACAACGGACAACAAAAATGGTCAGTAAAATTTTTGAACTATAAAAGATCATTCGAACAACATGCATTCCTCCCATATAGTTTAGATTCATTTACTTGAATTAATTATCCATAATATATCATCATTAATAACACATCACATAACTTACATTTTAGATTCATCATACATTTACTTGCATCAAGCATCCATAGCACATATCTTGCATACATCATTCATATAAAACATTAGGCATATGCATCATTATTAGCTTACATTAAAAATCCATAATATTCAAACATTATTCATAAATATGCATCAGACATTAATAAAATAAACATAAAAGGATCCACACAAGAGATAACACATATATATGAAAAAGCTATGTATATATATAAATATCACATATACAATCAATGCCAAAAGGCTACAATGGAGAACCAAGGCTCATATATACAAAATATTGCATCTAAGAACTAAGTCTACTATCCATGAGAAGACTCCTGAGACCTAGTAGGAGCCCTTGGCTAGTACTCTTCCTAGAATCCGTATGCCTAGATGACTTAGCCATAGAAGAAGAAGGAGGATCCGACAATGTAATATGGTGTTGCATACACACATCCTCCAAGAAATGTACATATGCCTCACTAGCTCAAAGATGCCACAAATCCATATGATGTCACCACTCCTTCACCAAAATATCTTCTTGGAGCCTCGTTACCATCGCCTGATCACTAGCCATAGCCATTGCCTGCTCCATGTGAGACAAGCAAAGTCTCCCCAAGATCGAATTATACCACCAAAGATCAACTCATATATATAGCACAAAATACCTCATAAGGATGAAGTTGTCATCACACAAGTTTAACTACACTTCATTCCCCTTAAGGACAACTTCACCAAAACAAGTGAGTCTGTCAGCTTACAAAACTGCTCCTTGGGAAGAGGTTTGGTGAATAAATCAACAAAATTAGAAGATGGGCAATACTCCAACTAAATAGTCCCATCCAATACCTTCTCTCTGATAAAATGGGCTTGGATTTCAACATTATTTCTCCTTTGATGCATTAGAGGATTTTTAGCCAAGGCAATAGCTGATTGATTATCGAAGAGCAAACATGAAGGGCCAAATTGCTCAAAGTCAATTTCCTTAATGAGAATATGAATTGCAAGTGAAATCAACTCTAGGCTTGTTGGGTTGGAAACTTTAATTTTTCCTTCCCTTGTATTTCTTCTTAAAGGAAGCTTTAGTGGCACTCAAGGCAACATTATTCTCCTTGACAACTTGACCATTCACTTTGTCTTAATTAAGAGACTCTTCATGTTGAATCAATAATTGTGAAAGAGTTTTGAGAGGAATGCCATCCTTTTCTTGCTCTAGCATAGTCTCAATAATGGTGATAAAATTCTTGAACTTGCTTTACAAGTTCCTCAAAATGATAAAGCTTAAGAGCTTCTCACTTATCCAATCACAATTACAAGCCAATAGTTGAGTTCTCATGTCTTTCATCTTTGAGAGGAAGATCAAGGCACTTTCTTCTTCACCTTGCATAGTGCTAAGAATTTTGGACAATAAAGTGAATTTCCTTGATGTTTTGGACCCTAGATGGACTTGTTTTAGCAAATTCCATGTAGCTTTAGCATACTCACAATGGTTTATAGTGAGCAATATCTCATCACTCACTATTTATAATCATGGAAAGTGCAAGGTGACTCCTGTTGTTGTATGTATCAAGTGCCCTTGCTTGGGTTGGGATTGCTTCATCTCCATTCACAATGGGCCATAACTTTATTGCTTGAAATTCAGCCCTCATCCTTGGTTCCCATATTCCAAAATTTGATCCATCAAGGATGTGCTTAGGTGTGAAGGAGATTCCATGATCAACCATTCTAGAAAGTGAATATAATAAAAATATAAGATGCATTGACAAAGTAAATAAATGATGCAATAAGAAAGTAGATAAACATACTTGAATATATAAAAAAAAACATAATTGTCAAGTAATCTAATTTCAATCATCAAAGATAAAAAATCATGAAAGATATCAAAGTTAAGCATCATTAAGAGAGATAAGCATCATCATGAAAGATAATCAACATCATCATGGACTACTATAACCATCTTGAAATAAACAACTATAACCATATTGCAATTGAATAAATAAAATAAACCAAGATCAACTTGCAATAGATTAACTTGCAATAATAAGGTAACTAACCATAACAATCATCTTGCAACAAAATAAACTAACTTGAATTGAACGATCTAACATTTTTTAAATGTTAGATAGTCAATAAGTTAGTAAGTTAGTGTTCATTTTAAGGTTTTGCTATAGCCTGATGAATTGCCAATTTATCTCACCCAAGGTCAACCAAGCTACCCAAAAGGGTACAGGTATGAGGACCAGAAAAGGAATTGCTACCGATAGAGTAGATTATTTTGGATTCAATAGGTTTTTAGTAAATATAAACTGTGTTGCAAGAATAAGTAAATTTTAATCAAATACTAATGTTGTGGTTAGGAAGTTGATTCATTTTTAACCTTATTGATTAATATAAAAATTAGTAAATTGCAAGTTAGTTGGTTAGTAGATTGTTTAGTAGCAAGTTAGTAGTTAGATTAGTTGAGATGTAAAATGTAAGAAATATGAACAAGAGATAGTGGAGACACAAAGCAAAACACAAATACACACACACTCTCTCTTTCTCTCTCTCTCTCACTGTTACTTTAATTCTATTTTACTTTCATAATGAGAGATACATGTTACATTAATTTAAAGTATGCTTCAAGCAAACACTGAAGAGAGATTAGAAGAAATTAATAAAAATAGGGGAAGAAAGTGAAAATGTTGATCTAAAATTGCCTTGTATACTCCAAAATTACATATCCACATGCATGTGAGGGGAGGGATTTGAACCTAGGACCTCCCTTTTCCTAAGAGGTTTACACAACCCACTTCCTCCAACTCCCCCACATCAAAGTCTCCCCAAGATCGAAGAATGCTCCACAAGATCAATCACACATAAAAGAGGCAAACCCACAACACAAATATTGAGTGGTAAAACCCTAATTCAAATTAAGAAGGGAAATATCTACTATGAAGCTCACTATATTACTCAATGATTCAACAATACAAGAATGCTTCAATGTTATGCAATAATATGCATCAATATAAACTGCAACACAAGTCAATATGACAATATATGATAAGATATGATCATATGTAGTAGAAAACACCCCTATTTAAAGAGAAAATTTTCTACTACAACCCTAAATATTATCACAATCTAATATTTGAGATATGTGATAAGTGACATCTATCAAATATTAGAAAGTGATTAGTTACTTTCTAATATTTGCTAGAAAAGGGAAATAACTTTTTCCCAAGAAATTAAATATTCCTAGCACCCTTAATTTATTTATTAATTGGGTGGGAATATTTTATGTAAGATAGAATTATATTCTAATTCAAATATTATTATTTAGACTTTATATTTTAGTCTAAGAATAATTTACACAATGTTGCATTACATATTCCAACACTCCCCCTTAATGCAACATTGGGGAAAGGAATTATGAGACAAAGAAACATTCTCCCCCTAGAGATACAAATGGGGATGAGAATCAAATGAGTAATATAGTTACAATGAGATTCTATGACCAAGAATGGTCTATAATAAGGCACCAATACAAAATGGGCCAAAATGATATTGCAAGCCCTCAACGGAGTAGCTCGAGATACAAGCAACTTACAAAGCCATCCATCAACCACAAGTGGTTGCAAATGACAAGAAGAAAACATCACAAGGGTGTCTTGATAGCTCTGTAATATCCTAAACAAAAGTACCTGCAAGCTACAAGCAGCTCAACATAAGATCAGTTAGATACATCATCATAAATATATTCACCACAACATATATGAATATCCAAAGATGATAACAAAACTGATATAACAAATAGTGAACTATAAGTCATCACAAAAATATGCCAAGCCATACTTATAGT
Organism: Wollemia nobilis; assembly: GCA_028583015.1. NCBI lineage: Eukaryota > Viridiplantae > Streptophyta > Pinopsida > Araucariales > Araucariaceae > Wollemia > Wollemia nobilis. The sequence continues at coordinate 2,997,302 of JAQPPZ010016858.1, read as the reverse complement.
CACGTGCTATATAGTTGATAAAAAAATATCATGTACAAAGTTGCATAAAGCAAACAAGGAGTACCATGATAATGCAAACTCTAAAGTACCATGTACAAAAGTAGCACAAGGCTAACAAAAAATTACCATGTACAAGAGTTGCATAAGGTATATGAAAATAATAAAGTGTGCACACCGGTTGCATAAAGCCAACCATAAAATATCATGTACAAAAGTAGCATAAATGCTAACAAGAAAGTACCATGATAAACCAATTGCATAATGCCAGCTACATAAAAAACATGTACAAAGTTGCACAAGGCAACAAGAAAGTACCATGTAAAAGAGTCGCATAAAGCAATTGCATCATATACCATAATTGCACAATGCCATCTAATATATGAGTTGATATTTGGTGGTATAATTGCTTTTTGCATCTCTTTTGAACATGGTACTTTCTTGTTTGCCTTGTGCAACTTTTGTACATGTTACTTTGTAGATGGCATTGTGCAATTATGGTATATGATGCAATTGCTTTATGCGACTCTTTTACATGGTACTTTCTTGTTGCCTTGTGCAACTTTGTACATGTTTTTTATGTAGTTGACATTATGCAATTGGTTTATCATGGTACTTTCTTGTTAGCATTTATGCTATATTTGTACATGATATTTTATGGTTGGATTTATGCAACCAGTGTGCACACTTTATTATTTTCATAACCTTATGCAACTCTTGTACATGGTACTTTTTTTTGTCAGCCTTGTGCTACTTTTGTACATGTTACTTTAGAGTTTGCATTATCATGGTACTCCTTGTTTGCTTTATGCAACTTTGTACATGATATTTTTTGATCAACTATATAGCACATGACTATAAGTATGGCTTGGCATATTTTTGTGATGACTTATAGTTCACTATTTGTTAGATCAATTTTGTTATCATCTTTGGATATTCATATATGCTGTGATGAATATATTTATGATGATGTATCTAACTGATCTTATGTTGAGCTGCTTGTAGCTTGCAGGTACTTTTGTTTGGGATTTTACAGGCTTACTGAAGACACCCTTGTGATGTTTTCTTCTTGTCATTTACAACCACTTATGGTTGATGGATGGCTTTGTAAGCTAGTTGTATCTGAAGCTACTCTGTTAGGGGCTTGCAGTCTCATTTTGGCCCATTTTGAATTGGTGCCTTATTGTAGACCATTCTTGGTCATAGAAGCTCATTGTAACTATATTACTCATTTGATTCTCATCTCCGTTTGTATATTTAGGGGGAGAATGTTTCTTTGTCTCGTAATTCCTTTCCCCTATATTGCATTAAGGGGGAGTGTTGGAATATGTAATGCAACATTGTGTAAATTATTCTTAGACTAAAATATAAAGTCTAAAGAATAATATTTGAATTAGAATATAATTATATCTTATGTAAAAGAGTCCCACCCAATTACTAAATAAATTAAGGGTGCTAGGAATATTTAATTTCTTGGGGAAAATTTATTTCCCTTTTCTAGCAAATATTAGAAAGTAACTAATCACTTTCTAATATTTGATAGATGCCACTTATCACATATCTCAAAGATTATATTGTGATAAAATTAGAAAGTAACTAAAACACTTTCTAATATTTGATAGATTGTGATAATATTAGATTGTGATAAGATTTAGGGTTGTAGTAGAAAAGCTTATCTTTAAATAGGGGTGTTTTCTACTACATATGATCATATCTTGTCATATTGACTTGTGTTGTAGTTTATGTTGATTCATATTGTTGCATAACATTGAAGCATTATTATATTATTGAATCAAATGAGTAATATAGTAAGCTTCATAGTGGATGTTTCCCTTATTCAATTGAAGTAGGGTTTTACCACTCAATATTTGTGTTGTGGGTTTACCTCTTTTATGTGTGATTGATCTTGTGGAATATTCTTCGATCTTGGGGAGACTTTACTTAAAGAACTTTCTAATAATTGATAGATCGTGATAAGATTAGATTGTGATAATATTTAGGGTTGTAGTAGAAAATATTCTATTTAAATAGGGGTGTTTTCTAATACATACGAACATATATTGTCATATTGGCTTGTTGTCATATCATGTTGATGCATATTGTTGCATAATATTGAAGCATTCTTGTATTATTGAATCATTGAGTAATATAGTGAGATTCATAGTGGATGTTTCCCTTCTTCATTTGAAGTAGGGTTTTATCACTCAATATTTGTGTTGTGGGTTTACCTCTTTTATGTGTGATTGATATTATGGAGCATTCTTCGATCTTGGGGAGACTTTGCTTGTCTCACATCCACCCTTAATTTATTTATTAATTGGGTGGGAATATTTTACATAAGATAGAATTATATTCTAATTCAAATATTATTCTTTAGAATTTATATTTTACTCTAAGAATAATTTGCACAATGTTGCATTACATATTTCAACACTCCACCTCTAGCCGAACTATAGTAGCCAAAGACTCCCTATGAGTCTCAAGAATAGTCTCGCACTCCTTACGGAGTTGCTCCAACTTTGCTTGCAGCCTAGCCACCTCAGATATCTCATCCATCTCCTCATTACCCTCCCTCTCTCCCTATGCCAACCCCTCTAGAGTCCACTGGGCTTCTCCCATAGACTCCCTATGACCCATCAATCATTGAGGCCTCATCCTATTTAGAGTCATCTTCGACCCTGATGCTATTGCATCATCCCCTACCACCTTTGGTACCCATAATAGTTGGGCACCAAAACATGCTGCATACTTTGAAGTCACCCTAGCATCATCTACATCAGGTATCTTCATCTCCTCATCATCCTCAATCACCACTCACCATGGCTCTGCACATGGTAACATCCCCTCATCTCACCGATGTTGATACAACATCGAATCATATAGCACACCCTGAGGTAATCCGAATTCACTCAACACCTATGAGTACTGGAAGTAATCTACCCCCTCATCCCTCTGCCCAACCAACTGCTAAGCCTACCTCACCCAGCATAGTTGTTCCCCATATCCATCCCATCGGGATCCTTGCCATGACCTCCATACCACATCAACCTAAGATAACCCTGACCACATGTCCCTATACCATTGGTCATTATGAATCTCTCAGATTGGCTGCACCTTCTTTGTCACCACCCATCGCCTAGCATAGGGCTCCATCATCTACCATGTTGAACATGGTAACCCCTCAGGCTGAGCTATCACAAAATTCTCCCAAGCCTAGAACTGTAGGAGGAAGCTACACCCAATACCCTTCCTCTCTCTCTGAATCACCTCATATCCCTCCCGATATAGCTATGCCAACAAGGCAGGAGCCCATGCATACTCCTTTGGGTCGATGAGTAAATCACTCACCAAACCCAATAGGTTCCAAGGGAACCTACAGCTAGTGCTATTAGGTAGCACTATGTTTGCTAACACAAGTATAATCAAAGTTGGAAGTGCATCCAACTCATTTGCTTTATACATGCTCAAATAACATATCCCTCCATATCCCATCTGGACCTCTCACCATCAATATTTGAACATCTTATTTATATCGACCTTCTTGTCTTGGAAAACCACCACCTTTTCCCCTTCTACTAGTACCTTGAGAATACAGTATACATCCTCAAGTGTAATGGTAGCCTCCCCAGTCGACAGCTAAAACGTCACCCTATCTAGATCCCATATCTCTATCAAAGTAGAGAGATACCCCTCATTGGCCCTCACAACATCTAGCCTCGCCATGCCCTCCAGGAACACCTTCCCCATCAAATCCTAGTCATCAACCATCACCTTCTTCCTCATCCCAAGAATTAGAGGAGAAAACTAATGTCGAGGCTCTATGTCCCTCAACTGTAGCAACAAACAATTTCATTAATACCATTGAAAAAACAAAATAATAATAATAATAAATGCACAAGTGACAAAAGTGTTTTTCAATATTATCGGGGTAAATGGTACCTCAGCTCTTCCAGCTACATTCAATCCCTCCACAGCCATAGCTTTCACACGATTTTCCTCACTAGCCTCACTAAGATCTCACACCCACTCCACTTCTCAAATGTAGCTTCTCAAAGTCCAAAACGCACAAGTTAGCATCATGATTCACTCAGAAAGCTATTTATAGCTTTCCCTAGCACATTCAGGCACATGTCTATGCTTGCAAATTCATGGGCTCATCTGCGCACCTGCTGGTGCACCCAGGCACACTTACACGCCTATGGGACAACACAGGTGTAGCTGTGCGCCTGAACACAAAATGGTACAAATATGAAATCAGTAAAAATAGTAGCATACCTCCTCCAAATTTCACCAAATTTCATCCAAACATCATGCACATCATAAAATCAGGTTTTTTGAAAACATAAATCGTTTTGCATGCATAATTTTCAAAAATGGATCAAATCTTCAAAATCCAAAAATCAAGGCACAAAAGGCAGCAAAACAATCCAAATTTTCACAAAACTCACATCTGATCATTCTATATCATATTTCGCATCATCTAACACAATTTCATAAAAAATGGAGTTCATTCGATTAATAAATTGCTCAGTTATGTGCAACATGAACAACTCAAAGAAACACAAGCTACAAATCATACATCAACTAACACCACATTTTGCATAAGTGTAACCACCATCCACCAGGAATTATTCCATAAAAGTATTTCATTTTCATCAATAATCTCATCCACAATTTGTCTAGTATTCAAACGAACCTCGTATCTAGTATGTTATTCTATAAACTTGGCGATTGCAGTGATATCAATACATTCAAATTTGGTAAGATGAATAATCTACAATAAGGACAATTGACCATGATCAAATTCAAAGATCACAATCATATTTGGCACCTCAAATTTGGAATAAAACCTTGCCAAGAATAATTTGCTAAAATGCAGTCATTGATGTCCCCTTCCATGGGGCATGAAAACATGGATAACCAAAGTCTCAAACACTCATTCACTTGAAAACAATTATAATATAGGACACTGGTAAGCTTAATTGGTTCCATCATGGAATTGGTGAAAAAATTTCCATAGTCAATATCCAACCCCTGCGTTGACTTAGTCACCCCGCATCTTCATATCTTGCATACTCAATGATGCCATTATGACAGTTTATTCAACAACATTGAATTAACCCAAAGTATGGCATAACCACATTACATTATGATTCTCCCATGATGAGATACATATCACATGAACATCTACACTAGAAAAATCCCCCTCTCAACTATTGGGGCAAAAATGATACAACATCTTACATCAATCATATCATCCACAATCACATTACATTTCACATCATTCATTCATCAATTGCACAATTTCATTACATCATTCATTATTTCCACAAAAATTTTCAATTGGATTGTGAGATACATTCGTAACTCATTCGTCGATTGAGGGGGTAAGCTACAAGAATTCCAAATTTTTTTTATTCTTTTGTCTTCAACATCAGTGCACAAATCCAACAACATAGATAAGTTGCTTTTGTGCCCATAGCCAAAGCAGGTGTCTCATATTTTTGTACCATATTGTATTTCACACAACATGGTACAAAAAGGGGCATCTGTAGACACCAAATTATAGCCACTAATCCTCCATCCTAACCTTCCCACCACCCACTTTTCCACCATACACCTTCACGTCAATTATTTGGCCCAATTCCACCTTTGTTGCCATCCATTTCACCACTTTAGCCCTTTTCTGCTATTTCCCAGCATAATTGGGATTATTTTAATATTATTTTATATTTAATATAATATTTTATATTATATTATAATATATTTATTATAAAATATATATTTATAAACTCAATTAACCACAACCATCCGATCCATTCTAATCTCCACCATCCATATTCATTAATCCATGTCACATTCAAAAAGTAATCTCAACCTTAGGATCTAATTTAATATTAGCCACACGATCAAAAGTGTAAGGCTAAAACCCTAAGAAAACCCTAGGTTGGATTATAAATAAGGGAATTTGCAAATTCCCAAACCCTAGAACTTGGAGATTAGACATTGCACCCTGGAGGAATTATTGGTGAAGCCCTAGCATAGAATCCTGAAGATCTGAAGCCTAAGCTCATAGATAAGACTTCTGTTGTTCCATCCATCACCCATTCATCCTTTATCATCATCATAGCCCCTATTCTTCTACAACATCCATTGCCATCCCCTCGATCTACTTATATAGATTTTGCCCTAACCTGCATGCACCCTCCAGAGCTTGTGAGGCTTGTTGTAGAGCCTATGAAGTGCTCACCAGAGCCTTCTGTATACGACAAGCGCTCTCCAGAGCCTATTGTATCCTGCAGGTGCACACCAGATCCTACGAAGCTCACGTCAGAGCCTACCAAGTGCACGCCTGAGCCTGCTGCAACCACATAAATACAAATCTGAGCCTGCTACACCACACCATCTGCAACAACAAAATGAAAGTAAGGTATATCTCATTTGAATGTATTTTATATCATAATTTTTTGATTTGACATACTTTCTAACTTAATTATTAACTAGGGTTTTATTGATGTCTGAGGGTCTCACACTGTGGAGCCCTCATAGGTACTACTAAACCCCTTGTTCTATTTTTATGTATGCAGATATGCAAGTTATACACATTGTTGAATGGTTGTTGAAGCTAGAGTGGCCCCACACTAGATACTTGAAGCCCACTCAACCTATTGGAAGCAAGGACACACCAAATCTAAAGACACTTTGTTGTTATTGCTAGGGCTTCAGATAACCCTAGTTCCATTGTAAATTATTGTATCAAATACTCACATTGAGTACTAATTGTAACAAAGGAGTTCATTGGCTCCCCCCCATTTTATTGAATACATCCATTTGTGCAATCTTTGTATTTCCTTGTATTATTTGCTTTCCTGATTTTATTTAAGTGTCGTGTCTTTGTTTTCACAAGTAACAACACCCTTGAAAGAAATATTCATATTTGAATGAGTTGACATTGCTTTTAATGAGGCCATACTCGTTTCTATAAATATTGCAATGCATAGCTTTGTGAACAAAATGATTAAGTCTTAGTCCTTTATTTGCCTTCTCTGTGATGATCCCTATTTCTTGTTTGTGCATTGTTCTCTTTCTTAGTGAAACTTCCCTTCTTCAAATAATATGCATAAGTATTAGTTTCTTCTTCACTCTCTTCCTTTGAAACTTCCTTTTCTATTGATATTGAGCTTGACCCTTCTTCTTCTTTCCCTTGTCCTTATTCAAAACCAAGTCCTATTTTTATAAATGAATATATTTGTGCATTGATAATTTTATCCAAAGTTTTTAAATGTTTTCCAAACCTGTTCAGCTTATCCTTAGAATATTTCACTTCCATCCTTAGAGAAACCACTTCATGTTCTAATCTTTCAAACTCTAACTCTTTTGATTCAAACTTTTCAACCATGACCTCTTTAAATATTCTTGCCTTATATTTTGAGTTTTTGAGGTCTTGTAGAAGCTTTTCTTTTATTTCCTCATGTTATTGAACTTGAGCCTTCAATATTGAATTCTACTTTCTAACTCTTTTCAAATATATAAGAGCAACAATAAGTTCTTCTTCTAGATAAATTATGCCTTCTTCTTTTTCTGATTCTTTCTCTAGGTCTTTATTTATAGGAGCATCTTCTACTTGGTCTTCAATAGGAGTGTTTTATTTCTCTTCTATTACCAAGAATAGAATCTCTTCTTATTAACTATCTAAGAGTCTTTCATCATTGTTAATTGAAGCACTGCTTGCATTTTTAACATAAAAGCTCTTCTTGTGCATTTGAAAGAAATTATTTTCATGCTTGCCTTGACCATACCTATTTTTATTTTCATGCCTAAATTTTCTTTCTTTCTTATTTTTATAATCTTGTTTCTCTTTACTGCTACTACTTCTAGCTTGTGGACAATTAGATGCATAGTGACCAAAGTCACCACAATTAAAGCATTTCATAGTATTTATATCTTTGTGTTTTCTTGAGCCCTACTTATTTATTTTCACATAGTTAGCTTCTTAATTACTGCTTGACTCATCACTTGATTTTGGTTTCTTATATTTTGTCTTCTTTGAAGCTTTGAAAGCTACCTCTTTCTTGTATTTATGATATTTTTCTATTATCATCTCATAAGCTGTAAGAATTCCATGTAACTCATCCATAGTCGACTTATCAATATCCCTCATATCTTCTATAGCTAAAACATTTGCATCATACCTCATAGGGAGTGATCTTAATACTTTCTAAGAAACATTGAAGTCTTCAATTATGAATCCAAGTCCATGCATGGTATTAAAAACATCATGAACATGAATTAAGTATTTAGTAATATCTTCCTCATCTTCCATATTTAAATATTCAAACCTTTTCTTGTGGTTTTGTAGTTTTACCAACTTGACCTTATTATATCCTTCATATGTTTTCTTCAATTTCTATATCTCTTTTGCTAATTTACACTGCATAAATTTCATAGTGCTGATTCATGTAATCCACTTAATATTCCATTCATAGCCTTGGAATTATTCATATGTAACTACTTACCATCCTTATTTGTGGGAGGAGTAGTTATAGGTGTGAATCCATCCTCAACATATTGCCATGTCTCATATCCTTGTACCATCAAGTAGGTATTCATTATTATACTCCAGAAAGCATAATTTTCCATCGAACAATAGATCCTTATCCATTCTGAGATGCCATATATGTTACTATATCTTCCTTCAAGTTGTTAAAATTTTTTGAAGGAACCCACTCTGATACCAATTGAAGAACACAAGATTATACTAAGAGGGGGGTGAATAGTATAAGATCAACTTTTACTTTTCTTTCCCAAATAGTATTATCCAATTTTATCAATTGCAATATCAATAACAATAAAAAAATAATGCAAAAATCATCACAAACATGAAAGACACAAATTTAACGTGGTTCACCCAATGTGGATTACATCCATGAAGAAAATATTTTTTGTAAATTTTCTCAACAAATCTATTGGATATCAATTCCCTACTACAATTTTTATGGATCTTTGTCCAAAGGAGAATTCAATACCTTTTACTCTGGTTTGTTGATCTCTCTCCATAAGATAAATCTATCTCCTTTTCTTTGGTTTGTGGATCTCTCTCCATAGGAGAACTCCATCCCCTCTACTCTAGTTTGTGGATATCTATCCACAACCTACTTTTAAAGCCATCTAAAATCTACACCAAATATCATCATAATGCTAGCACAAATATACTCTAATTCTACTCACAAATCTCTACCTCAAATCTACACCAAACCTTGTTACAAGGTTAACACAAATATGCTCTAATTCTGCTCAGAAATCTCTACCTCAAATCTACACCAAACCTCATTACAAGGTTAATACAAATCTGTAACTCTACTGACAAATTTTTACCTCAAAGCTACACCAAACGTCATTACAAGGTTAATACAAATATTCTCTAACTGTGCTCACAAGTATCTACTCAAATCTATACCAAACCTCATTATAAGGCTAATACAAATCCGCTCTAACTATGCTCACAAATTTCTACCTCAAATCTGTTCAAATCTATCCCAAGTCTTCTCACAAGACTTGCTCAAATCGACCTAAATGCTGCTTCAAGTCTCTTCACAAGACTTGCTCAAATATACCTCAATTTTTCTTCAAATCTTCTCATAATAATTGCTCAAATCTACCTCTAAGCCTTCTCAAACAACTTGCTCAAGTCTACCTCAAACTTTTTTCAAGTCTTCTCACAAGACTTTCTCAAAACACATGCTCAAAAACTACTCAAAGTATATACTCAATTTGCTCATCAAAAACTCTTCTCCAAATCATGCATACAAAATAATGTTCATCTATTTCCATATCTTGCATAATAGTGCTACCAAGTGCTTTGTCTAATCTTCAATGTGATTTATTTAACTTGAAGAATTTTAGAAATATTCTACCTAAATTTGTTTAACCTCTAGAAACTATAGGGGATGATATGCACTATAATATACCCAATATGTTCTTCACATTCACAAATATTGGTTTCATCTAATCCAATCTCTACCTCTTGCAAAATCCATTTCAAATCAAATCAAATTGGCGTATGACTTTGCTTAAAAAATTGGTCTATATTTCTTGTAAATTTCTCTCAAGGATCAAACACAATAATACACAAATTTCCTTCACAAGATTGATCTCAAGCACTTCATAGTTACTTTCAATGTCTTTCAAACCACTGATCAAAATGTTTCAAAATTATGTACAAACTTGGTCTCAATCCTAGCACAAGTTCTTCCACTCTCTTTCAACAATAAATCACAAACCATGTAGCACAACTTATTTCACAACTCTGATTTTTAACACTTGCACATTCACTTTCAATATCACCCAAACCAGAGCTTCACAAATCCATTCAAATAATGAAGCACAAATCCTATCTCAAATATTTCCAACAATGCACATGAACTTAATACTTATATCTCCTCTTTATAACATCAAATGATATGCCTAACTAAGCACCTCAAATAAGGCGTAATGATCGCATACCTCTTAGTTTGCTTTTATGAAGAAGTGTCCTCAAGAACCTATCTCACAAACAACCAATTTTTCTAGTACCACTTCAAGGATTAGATAGCAAATTACTTTCCCAAAACTTCCACATGAACTTTCTTCTCAAAAATATGTGCACAATGAAACATAAGAATGATGCTCTATGCCACTCCTTTTGTTATTAAATGTGAAGCATTAACACTCAACAAAAATCTCTTATATTCTCCTAAAGAACACAAGATTATACTGAGAGGGAGGGTGAAAAGTATAAGATCAAATTTTACTTTTCTTTCCCAAACAATATTATCCAATATAATCAATGGAAATATCAACAACAGTAATCAAAGCAATGCACAAATCATCACACACAATAGAGACACCAATTTAACATGGTTCACCCAATGTGGGCTACTCCACGGAGAAAATATTTCACTAAAATTTTCTCAACAAATCTCTTGGGAATCCTTCCCTATTACAATATTTATGGACCTCTATCCAAAGGAGACACCAATCCCCTAATGCTCTACTTTGTGGATCTCTATCCATAGGAGAACTCTTTCCCCTTTTCTCTGGTTCATGGAACTTGACCCAGGAGAACTCTTTCTCCTCAACTAGTTCATGGATCTCTCTCCATAGAAGAACTCTATCTTCCTAGCTGCTTCATGGATCACACTCCATAGGAGAACTCTTTCCCCTTGCTCTGGTTCGTGGAACTCTATCCATAGGAGACACCAATATCCTCTGCTCTAGCTGATGACCTTCTAGAAGACTACTATCCCCATTACATTGGCTTGTGGATCTCTCTCCATAAAATACCTCTATCCTCACTTAGAAGACCTCTGTCTTCACTTCCCTGGCTAATGGATCTCTATCCACTGGAGACTACTATCCTCTGTTCTATCACCTCCAAAGCTTACTCTCAACTCTGTCTCAAATCTACACCAAACACTATCCTCGATCTAGTACAAATATTCTCTAACTCTGTCTTAGGTCTAGCACAAATATACTCTCAAATCTACACCAAACTCTATCCTCAAGCCTTAACACAAAGCTTGATCCAATCATAAATCAACTCTACTTAGATTTTCCCCAAGCCTTAACACAAATCTTGAACAAATCAATCAATCAACTCTGCTCTCAATGTTGTCTCAAGTCTTCACCAAGACTTGCTCAAATATTCCTATAAGTCTTCACCAAGACTTACCTCAAATATGCCTACAAGTCTTCACCAAGACTTACCTCAAATCTACCTACAAGTCTTCACCAATACTTACCTCAAATATTCCTACAAGTCTTCACCAAGACTTGCCTCAAATTTTCCTACAAGATTTCACAAAAGCTTGCTCAACACTATCCTTAAGATTTCACAAAAGCTTACTCAAAACTGTCCTTAAGATTTAACAAAATCTTACTCAAATCTTTCCAAACACATGCTCAAAACAACTCACAAGATATGCTCAATCAATCTCAAATCTTGCACACAATGCTATCAATTACTTTGTCTAATCTTCAAAGTAATTCCTTTAACTTGAATCAGTTTAGACATATTCTATTCAGAATTTGTTTAACCTCTGGAACATATAGAGAATGATGTATTCTATCAAAGACTCAATATGTTCTACTCAATCATTAAGTTTATCGCTTTCACAAATCTGATTTCTAATATTTGCACATTTACTTTCAATATCACTCAAAACCAATGCTCAACCAACTACACTCAATCATTCACTCAATGAAACACAACTTGCTTACAAACCCTAGCCAAGTGTTTCACACTACTTCCAACAACACACAATATGGGTCTCAAACCCTAACTCAAATAATCTTCAATCTCTATCTCAAATGTTCTCTAAACATTCACCAATCATGCATATAAAAACTCACTCAAACATTTCCAACAATGCTTATCAAACAATCCTTTTCACTCCACCTTTGCATTTCACAATATTCAAATCAACCACACTCTAATCAAAAGATGATTTGCCCATACCTTTTGTTTTGATGGAGATATGTCTTCAAAACCTATTTTACTCACAACAAATCCTCTTGCCAATTTCAAGGTTAGATAGCAACAGTCTATCTCAAAATCTCCACACAAATATTCACCTCAATAATTTATTTCACCATTCAAGAAATACAATGAAATATCAAGTCTCAAATACACCTTATTATCTCCAACTTAGCACACTCAAAACATAATCAACAATGACTTCCAATAATTCACTTCTCAATAATTCACTCTAACTTCCTTCAGAAATTTAATACATAGAATAATCAAAATTACTTCCTTATATCTCCCTACTCATCAAAATGCATTTTCAAAATAATTATAACCACCATTCAGAAATATTCCAATGCACCTTTTAAACCAAAATTTAAATCATTCTATACCTTCAACCATGGCAAAAATAATATTTATTTCAACCACCTTATATCTCCACAAGGCATATACTATCAACTTTAGACCAAGCACAATTTATAAAATTTAAAAATTTAAATACCTTTTGCGCACGCTACCTCGGTGGGATTCGATCCCCTATCATGCTGCCACCAGCATCCTAGCCGTGGCCTAACCGCCATGTGAGCTAGGCGCTCACTTGAGACATAAAAGCGCCTTGTGTGCTTTGTTCCTCTGCTTGGCACCAAAACCAAAATCAAAACCTTTTCCCCTTCACTGCCATCGAGACTCGAACGCGAGACCTCCGCTCACCCAACAATCTATGCTGCCAAGCCTTGCCACTAGCCCAACCACGTGGTTGGTGATAAGGCTTTGAGCCTTATTCAATTTATCCTCCATGATTTTTATCGCTTTTAAAAAATAAAAGCCTCTTGCCTTATGCGCTCACGAATTTGCATCAAAAAACTTAGCCAATATTCGCACATGCAATTATTCGGAGACTTTACATAATGTCATAAAATTTATGGTATAAATACCATACTCCTTTTTCTTCGAACGTCGATGGGGAAATTTATTTAAATATTTTTGCGCCCAACCCTAACTTAGGGTTTAATTAATTTAGTTTATAAATTAATTTATAATATAAATATTATAAATAATTTATAAATAACCTTAGGCATTATTTTAACACTTAATATTATAATAATAAATATTATAATATTATTTCCTTTGGGCCTAGGTATTTTTCTTTTTCACCCTTAGACCTTATCTGACCACCTTAATATTATAATAATAAATATTATAATATTATTTCCTTTGGGCCTAGGTATCTTCTCCCTTTAGGGGTATTTTAGCCAACCTTTTGACCAATCATGTGACACTTTTAAACCAAATCTCTTGGGCTTAAAATATAAATATTTTAACCCTCCTTTTACCAAATCCTTGCACTGATCATTGACATTGACTCTTGACATCAATGACAACACAACTACTCAAAATTTCCAACAATCTCCCCCTTTGTCATTGATGGCAACCCTTTTTCCTTAACCATTCATTTTTCCTTTTTCCAAGTCTACTCCCCTTGAGAAACTGCTCCCCCTGAATGAATGCTCTCCCCTAACTCAAATCTCTCCCCCTTTGACATCAATGGCAAAGGGCCACATTTGGGGCTAAAGATAAGACTCTTAGCTCAGCCCCCTCCCCACCTCCTCTCCTTGAGGTGGTTAATTTTGGGGTAGGAGTATTTCTACTCCCAACATACACTACTATTTTTCTTTGTCCACCTTCTTCCTCAACTGATCCTCTTGATTCCTCTGAATATTCTTGTTCTTGCTTGTCTCTGGAAATTCTGTTCTACACCACTTAGCCATATGCCCAACATTATTGCACTTATAACACTTAATGTTGTAGTTCCTTGAAGGTGCAAATATTTTGAAGTTCCTCCTAGTGAAGCCATATCCATTCCTGTCATGAACCCTGCAATTAACTGCCTTATGACCAAACTGATTACAAGAGTGACAATACCCTTGAAAGAGATGCCCATTTTTGAAATTTCTATTGGTGAAACCATGTCCCTATATTTCATGTGTCTTGCACTGCATAGCCTTGTGACCAAACCTATGACATGAGAAGCAACGTCCATTGAAGAAATCTTACCTTGACCCCATTGGTCTCTTAGTCTTTTCTTCCCTGTGATTTTTCCTGTTCCTCATTTGTGCATTGTTCCTTTCCTTGTTGAACTTTCTATTTTCCAACTTATCCTTAGAAGTCTCACTTTCTCTTTCACTCTCTTCTTCTGAAGCTTCTTCTTCTTTGGAGCTTGATATTGACTCCTCTCCTCATTCTCTTTGTTCCTTTTCAAAACCAAGTCCTATCTTGTTTGATGAAGATCTTTGTACCTTGATAATTTTATCCAAGGTCTTTGAGCTTCTCCCAAACCTGTGTAGCTTGTATTTAGACTCTTTTACTTCCTTCCTTAGTGAAGCTACCTCATGCTCTAATATTTCACATTCTAAGACTTTTGCCTCTAACTTCTCTTTAAATCTCCTTGTCTTAGATATTGAATCTATTAGATCTTGTATAAGCTTTCCTTTTTCTTCATCACATTCTTGAAATTGAATCTTGAGTTTTGAGTTTTGCTTTCTTACCTTTCTTAATTCCTTAAGAGAAGAAATAAGCTCACCTTCAAGATCAACTTCTCCTTCCTCTTCATTTTTTGATTCTTCCTCTATATTTTTGTCTTCAAGAGCATCTTTATTCCTTTTTTATTTATCTTCAGTAGAAGCACTTCCTTCTTCTTCTATTGCCAAGAAGAGACTTTCTTCTTCTAGATCTTCAAGAGCATCTTCATATTCATCTTCACTAAAACTGAACCCATTCTTTGTATAGTGATCTTCAAGATGACCAAAGTTACCACACCTAAAACACTTGAGAATTATTGGTTTCCTTCTAGCTTCTTTTCCAACATCTTCTTTTTCTACTATCAGAAATATAATTTCTTCTTCTTCATTATCTAAGGACCTTCCATCACTATCACTTGAACTCTTGCCTATCTTATCTGCATAAAAACTCTTCTTATGCCTCTGGAAAAACTTCTTTTCATGCTTGTTTTATCCATACTTGTTTTTCTTTTGATACCTGGATTTTCCTACTTCCCTGTTCTTGTGATCCTATTTCTCTTCACTACTGCTACTTCTAGATTTTGAATAATTAGATGCATAGTGACCATATTTACCACATTTGAAACACTTAAATAATTTTGTACCTTTGTGCTTTCTTGTGTCCTTGTTCCTTCTGCCATAGTTTGCTTCTTCATCACTGGATGACTCATCACTTGAATCTGTCTTCTTATCCTTTGTCTTCTTTGCCACTTTGAAGGCTGCTTCTTTTTGGGGAATAGGATCCTTTCCTATTCTCATCTCAAAAGCTGTGAGAGTTCCATGTAACTCATCCCTAGTCAAAGTTTCAATATCTTTTGTTTCTTCTATGGCTAAAACCTTTTCACTATACCTCTTAGGGAGTGACCTTAAAATATTTTGACAAACATCTGTTTCTTCAACTTTAAACCCAAGTCCTTGCATGGAGTTAACAACCTCATCCACATGAAGTAAGTATGTAGCAATGTCTTCCTCATCCTTCATCTTTAGGTATTCAAATGTTTTCTTGTGATTTTGCAATTTTACCATCTTGACCTTTTTGTCTCCCTCATATGTTTTCTTCAACTTTTCCCAAATCTCTTTTGTTGATGTGCAATGCATAACTTTTACAAAATCTAATTCATGTAAACCACTTAATATTGCATTCATTGCCTTTGAATTATTCAGATGTAGGAGCTTACCATATTTATCTGTAGGAGGAGTAGTTGGTGGTGTGTATCCATCCTCAACTGCTTGCCATATATCATTTCCTTGTGCCATTAGATAAATATTCATTCTTACACTCTAGAATGCATAATTATTCCCATCGAAAAATGGTGCCTTATTTCCTGAAGATCCACTCTAAGATTCCATTTGTGTTCCTGTAAGATTTTCTTTAAAGCTATTAAACTCTTCCAAAGGAACCCGCTCTGATACCAATTGAAGAACACAAGCTTATACTAAGAGGGGGGTGAATAGTATAAGATCAACTTTTACTTTTCTTTCCCAAATAATATTATCCAATATAATCAATGGCAATATCAATAGCAATAATCAAAGCAATGCACAAATCATCACACACAATAGAGACACCAATTTAACGTGGTTCACCCAATGTGGGCTACTCCACGGAGAAAATATTTCACTAAATTTTTCTCAACAAATCTCTTGGGAATCCTTCCCTATTACAATGTTTATGGACCTCTATCCAAAGGAGACACCAATCCCCTAATGCTTTGCTTTGTGGATCTCTATCCATAGGAGAACTCTTTCCCATTTTCTCTAGTTCATGGAACTTGACCCAGGAGAACTCTTTCTCCTCAATTGGTTCATGGATCTCTCTCCACATAATAACTCTATCTTCCCAACTACTTCATGGATCACACTCCATAGGAGAACTCTTTCCCCTTTCTTTGGTTCATGGAACTCTATCCATAGGAGACACCAATCTCCTCTGCTCTGGCTGATGACCTTCTAGAAGACTATTACCCCCACTACACTAGCTTATGGATCTCTCTCCATAGAATACCTCTGTCCTCACTCAAAAGACCTCTATCCTCACTACCCTAGCTAATGGATCTCTATCCATTGGAGACTACTATCCTCTGCTTTATCACCTCTAAATATTACTCTCAAATCTATCTCAAATCTACACCAAACACTATCCTCAATCTAGTACAAATTTTTTCTCTAACTCTATCTTAGGTCTAGCACAAATATGCTCTCAAATCTACACCAAACTCTATCCTCAAATTTGTCCTCAAGCCTTAACACAAAGCTTGATCCAATCACAAATCAACTCTACTTAGATTTACCCCAAGCCTTAACACAAAGCTTGAACAAATCAATCAATCAACTCTGCTCTCAATGTTGTCTCAAGTCTTCACCAAGACTTGCTCAAATATGCCTACAAGTCTTCACCAAGACTTACCTCAAATCTACCTATAAGTCTTCACCAAGACTTACCTCAAATCTGCCTACAAGTCTTCACCAAGACTTGCCTCAAATCTGCCTACAAGTCTTCACCAAGACTTACCTCAAATCCACCTACAAGATTTAAAAAAATATTTCTCAACAATGTCCTTAAGCTTTCACAAAATCTTACTCAAAATTATCCTTAAGCTTTAATAAAAGCTTACTCAAATATTTCCAAACACATGCTCAAAAAAGCTCACAAGATATGCTCAATCAATCTCAAATATTGCACACAATGCTATCAATTACTTTGTCTAATATTCAAAGTAATTCCTTTAACTTGAAGTAGTTTAGACATATTCTATTCAGAATTCTTTTAACCTCTAGAACATATAGAGAATGATGTATTCTATCAAAGACTCAATATGTTCTACTCAATCATTAATTCTATCACTTTCACAAATCTGATTTCTAATGTTTGCACATTTACTTTCAATATCACTCAAAACCAATGCTCAACCAACTACACTCAATCATTCACTCAATGAAATACAACTTGCTTACAAACCCTAACCAAGTATTTCACACTACTTCCAACAAGACACAATATGGGTCTCAAACCCTAACTCAAATAATCTTCAATCTCTATCTCAAATGTTCTCTAAACATTCACCAATCATGCATATAAAAACTCACTCAAACATTTCCAACAATGCTTATCAAACAATCCTTTTCACTCCACCTTTGCATTTCACAATATTCAAATCAACCACACTCTAATAAAAAGATGATTTGCCCATACCTTTTGTTTTGATGGAGATATATCTTCAAAACCTGTTTTACTCACAACAAATCCTCTTGCCAATTTCAAGGTTAGATAGCAATAGTCTATCTCAAAATATCCACACAAATATTCACCTCAATAATTTATTTCACCATTCAATAAATACAATGAAATATCAAGTCTCAAATACACCTTATTATCTCCAACTTAGCACACTCAAAACATAATCAACAATGACTTCCAATAATTCACTTCTCAATAATTCACTCTAACTTCCTTCAGAAATTTAATACATAGAATAATCAAAATTACTTCCTTATATCTCCCTACTCATAAAAATGCATTTTCAAAATAATTATAACCACCATTCAGAAATATTCCAATGCACCTTTTAAACCAAAATTTAAATCATTCTATACCTTCAACCATGGCAAAAATAATATTTATTTCAACCACCTTATATCTCCACAAGGCGTATACTATCAACTTTAGACCAAGCGCAATTTATAAAATTTAAAAATTTAAATACCTTTTACACACACTGCCTCGGTGGGATTCGATCCCCTATCATGCTACCACTAGTGCCCTAGCCACGGCCTAACCACTGCATGAGCTAGGCACTCACTTGAGACATAAAAGCGCCTTGTGCGCTTTGTTCCTCCGCTTGGTGCCAAAACCAAAAATAAAACCTTTGCCCCTTCGCTACCATCGGGACTTGAACGTGAGACCTCCGCTCACCCAATAATCTATGCTACCAAGCCTTGCCACTAGCCCAACCACGTGGTTGGTGATAAGGCTTTGAGCCTTATTTGATTTATCCTCCATGATTTCTGTTGCTTTTAAAAAATAAAAGCCTCTTGCCTTATGCGCTCACGAATTCGCATCAAAAACCTTAGCCAATATTCGCACATGCAATTATTCGGAGACTTGACATAATGTCATAAAATTTATGGTATAAATACCATACTCCTTTTGCTTCGAATGTCGGTGGGGGAAAATTTATTTAAATGTTTTTGCGCCCAACCCTAACTTAGGGTTTAATTAATTTAGTTTATAAATTAATTTATAATATAAATATTATAAATAATTTATAAATAACCTTAGGCATTATTTTAACACTTAATATTATAATAATAAATATTATAATATTATTTCCTTTAGGCCTAGGTATTTTCCTTTTTCACCCTTAGACCTTATCTGACCACCTTAATATTATAATAATAAATATTATAATATTATTTCCTTTGGGCCTAGGTATCTTCTCCCTTCAGGGGTATTTTAGCCAACCTTTTGACCAATCATGTGATGCTTTTAAACCAAATCTCTTGGGCTTAAAATATAAATATTTTAACCCTCCTTTTGCCAAATCCTTGCATTGATCACTAACACTAACTCTTGACATCAATGACAATACAACTACTCAAAATTTCCAACATCTCCTTTTACCATGCAAGAATCACAATAAAATATCAAGTCACTATCAC
This sequence comes from Wollemia nobilis, assembly GCA_028583015.1. Classification (NCBI taxonomy): domain Eukaryota; kingdom Viridiplantae; phylum Streptophyta; class Pinopsida; order Araucariales; family Araucariaceae; genus Wollemia; species Wollemia nobilis. Next base: position 2,977,583 of record JAQPPZ010016858.1, on the reverse strand, counting down.
ACCTTGTTACTCCTATTCTTGTAAAATAATATTCAACACAACAAGGCACAAATTACACACATGAAATCGCCATATACACCTTATACCTCCTACTTGAAATAAAATATTTCAATCCACTTCAAACTTCCAACATGAATATTATAACATTACTTTATTTTATGCACCACACATAGCACTAACAATCTGAATTATAAACTCCACATTGTTCCAAATTTTAATTCAAAAATTAAAAACAAAATGATGGCCTTATGACTCCCTAAGCAAGTGCATACCTTAGACTTTGGCAAATATTTATTTCAAAAAATGTGCCCACTTTGCTATCACCATCATGATTCAAACCTGCACACCTTTATAGCCTATGGCCTAGCACTTAGCTAGGCCACTATGTTTCTAGCCTGTGGCCTAGCACTTAGCTAGGCCACTATGTGGGGTAGCCACCCACACAAAACTCAAAGCACACACACTCTATCTTATGCACAATTTTTGATGCAAAAAACTTCATGAATAAAAACTCTATCACACTGCCTTTGTTGTGTCTCAAACATGAGACCTCCCCTCTACCACTCCTTAACACCGAGGGTTCTACCATTTGGGCTAGTTACCCAAATGGAACCGATGTTTGCTATCCCTTCTACTTGTCCATGCACTCTACCTTGAAATATGAACTTGTCCCTTGTCTTCTTCTCCTACTCTGCCATGAACAAACGAATCATGAAGGCGCATGATTTTTGAATTTATTTTTTTTTGCTCCTTAGCATTGCAATTTACCTACCTTATATATGCAAATGTCTACTTTGGACCTTGACATCGATGCATGAGAAATGTTTGATTTTCAACCTTAATATTTGGCACTCACCATTTAATTTTTAATTATTATAATATTTTAAATCTAGATAGATTTAAATATTATAATTTATTTTTCTTCTTTGGGCCTTTTTCTTAAGATAAAGTCTTTACCACCATGAAACATTTTTTTTTTCTTTTCAAGTACCACCATGGTAAATCAATTAAACCTTTTATTTTTCCTTTGCAAATACCACCACAAAGAATACCTTATCTTTTTATTGCTCCCACATTAACTCATGTACCATTTGAAGATTATTCTCACCCTCCTTTCCTTTGACATCAATGTCAACCAATGTCATCAACCTATGACATCAATCCTTTGACATCAATGATAACACAATATACTCGAAATTTCCAGAAATTTTTGTTCTACCACCAAAGCTATACATTAAGCGTCATTGAGAATATATGGATCAAGAATGTCTACTTCTCATAAAATTATATCTTTAATAACATGACAAAAGTATGAGAATATCATTTCTAGATGTAATTGGTCAGTGTAGGTGAGAAGATTGGTGAACTCAGGGTAATACATTTCACTATTCTTATTTTATTTGTTTGTATAATATGGACCACATATGTTGTGGAATATCCTTTTGTAAATATTTAAATAAGTTTTTATTTTATGTTAATCCATAAAAGAGAAATCCCAATGTTGGAAAATCTACCACAACAATCATTGATGAACTTGGGTTCCAATCTTAGAAATTGCTAATGTGACACATCCTCCTTCAAGAACAGGGTGCAAATAGATAAGGTTATCCATATTGGCCATTGAAGGAAATGAAAAGTACCTCTTATAATGGAATCCAAATCATAAGAAAATCCTAGGTCATAGGAATCCATAACTAAAGGACTATAACTAGGTGAAGGTTGTGCAAGAATACTAGTATTTGGTACCTTAGGAATGATCAAAGGTTATTGCACCATATTTTATTGTAACCTTGGACAAGAAAAAACATAGTAGAAGATATTTGTAATACTCTTTGGATCTTATCCAAGGACTTAGTAATGGAATTAATCATCTAGGCTTTATTACTAAAGGACTTGATAATGAATATAATCATTTATTCTTGATTAAAAATATATGCACGTATATCAATCTCAATATTACTAGGAAGATGATTATTAATTGAAGGGGTAGCAAGAAAAGTGACTGGGTGATGATTATTAGGAGGATATGAATAACCATTGATGTTAGGGGGAGGAATAACCATGATATTTAATGAAGAAAAATATGGATATTTATAAATTGATATGATCATTACCAATATGTCTAGGTTAATACTTATTTCAAGTATTTTATCATGGATCAACCAATACATTGTGTGAAATCTATTATTTTAATCATGCTAAGAATATATGTTCAATTATTTCAATGAAAAGGCTAACAAATCATTTTATATTCCTAAGATACCCTATGATGATGCACATGTTTTTACATACTTCTAAAGAGAGACAAAAATACGAGTTCATAAAATTTTAGTTTAAAACATTTAGTGTTTGTTTGAAGTCATAAGTTCTTACAAATAATGGCAAGATCAATCCTCTAATATATGATTTATTCTTGATCTTAAAATATACTAATTCAATATTTCACCAACTCTTCCAATGTTAATAAATAAGCCAATATAAAATTATGTTCTTAAAAAAAGATCAAAAAAGTGAAATCAAAAGGTTAATAAAGTAAGTGGTATGATTCTAATTGCTCCAAATTCTTATATTTCAATTTGATTGAGTATTCATTTTTTAATAGATTCAAAATCAATTCATAATTTCATTAAAAAAGGGGAAAAAAATCTTAAATCATATTTCACATTTCCTTTACAATGTGCTTTAGGTCCCCCTTCTTCACTAGATTGGTAATGGATATATAAAATTTAGAATTATTGTCCATATCATTATAATTTTTGGCATTGAACCTCTAGAAGACAAGGAGACCAAACTACTATTTATAATTTTGGATAAAAGTATGTGGGCAAGTGTTAAAAAAATCATCAAGCTATAAATTCATAGAATATCTCTCACTTACTAATTATATCAATAGCAATATTAATCCAATAAAGTACAAATAACATTACTCAAATGATAATAATAATGCAAATCCAATTGCCAAAAAATCACATATGCAATAATCAAATTTTAGATTTAAATCAATACAAATTCTAGATTGGAAAATGATATCAAGCTCCTAGATAACATATTCTTCTAGAATATTCTTCCACTCAATGAGGAACTCAATTTTTTGAGACTAAAAATGATAAACTCGAGAAAATAACACTACCTTGGGTTGGAGATTTGTTTGACCTTCTTAATTGAGTATTGGAATCTCTTAGATAGTAACCTATTTAAAACAATATATGTGAAAGATAGTATGGGTGCGGGAAGATGGTGGAATCTTCAATGAATATGCCATTTCAACAAAGCTACAAAAACCCCCTTGTAAGCAACATAAAGAAGCCAAATTTTGACTAGACTTGGTCTTAAAGAATAATTGCTTTTAGGGTTGTAGGAACAAATATACCATATATCCTACGGAATTTTATATTTAATAATGATATAAATCCTACTATTTCTTCATGTAATTCTAGGTCCAGGTCAACTTTTCTTTAAGATGTTGAATCACCAGTTGTCGTTGCTAAAACAAATCATCTACCTGAACAATATTGAAGGATCCTAGATTAAATAAAGCCATTGATAAAGGTTTTTGATAATACAATGTTTCAAATGGGAACATATTGAGGGATGAATGGTAAGAAGTACTATATAATTATTTAGAAAATTAGAGACACTAAACCCAATAATATTGCTTGACTTGAACAAAAAAACAATGGCTAGTACCCAAATGTTTATTAGCAATATCTATCTAACCATCTGACTGAAAGTGATAAGAAGAGGATATACTCAACACTCACACTAGTTTTGGACATATTTGTAATTCAAAAACATAGTCAAGAAATAATTTGACCACCTTACTTGTATAATAGGGATGTTGTGATGCACAAAAGTGAGTAGAGTTCAAAAGGATATCTACTACCACATCACTATTTTTTGCTCAAGTTTGGAAAGTCCCTCAATAAAATTGATGGGCATGTTCTTCCATTAGCAGTAAATATGGGTAAGGGTTATGACAATCTAGCAATTTAAACTATTTATCCTTTGTTATGCTAACACATTTCACACTCAAGCACAAATATATTGACATTTACTTTTAACCTTTTCTAAGAAAAATATTGGGATATTGTGAATATTTTTTCCTGGTACTATAGGAATATTGATAACAATTATCTATCCTATACACTTCTTGATACACTATAATATCTTAATGAGAACACTTTTTATAATTCAATGATTAGATCAAAAGCATAAGAAATACAATAGTGCAAGCAGATCTTCATATAGAAATGAATAGCATATTTACCAAGGAATATACATAAAATCTAGGTTTTTCACTGTTGTCGTTCAAATGCAATCATCACATCATAAAATGTTACAAATTCACCATTTACCTCCACTCTTCACACAAAAAATAATTTTGTGTGGCAAAAAGTTATTGCTGAATTTTACACTCATAGTTAAAACATTAAATTTTGAGAGTCTAAGTTTGTTATCACTAAGGATAGAAGATCTATAATTAAAAGGGTGTCTTAATAAATGGAACATAGTTTGTTATTAAGAGGATTTAAATCTCATTATCTCTTTATATTTTACTTACTATTGAATCATAGACCTTATAATTCTTTTGAAAACTACACTACATTTAAGGTTAAACACGAAACTTCATACAGGTGAAATTTAATACATTATTTAAAGTTTGTATTAAACCACTCTTATTAAAATATCAAAATTAATTTGATAGGTTAAAATCTTTATACCTAATAATTTAACTGGTAGAAATGTATGTGTTTACATTCATCCTGAAAGCATTAGAATATAAATTATAAATAGTTAATATTTATCTAAAATATTATCAAATAGTTATAGTAATTCATATTTATTACTTAGTATGAGTTTAGTTGAGTAAATTATTTAGTTTTAAAGAATAATTTAAAATCAAATTGTTGTAGAATACTTTTGTATAATTAAAACTTAATAAAATGAAGTTATTATCTAATTAAACAATAAATATATAATTATCAAAAATAAATTGTAAAAATATACTTATCATTAAATATTAAAACTTAAATCTCAACAAATATTTTTTTTGAATACTTCAAAATATCCTATAAACTATTATTGATGAGTGTAACTTGTGTAATGTTTATTGATGCACTTTTAAACATGTAAAAACACTCAATGGACAAGAGACTAAGTCCATTGAAATCATCTATCATAAGCCCTGTGGTTTAACTTATTTTGATATTTATTGGCATGTGGGTCGATTGATATTGGGTAGCAAAAAAAATAGAAATTTCATTGAATATTTTTAAACAATACAAAATGAACCATAATTCCTATTGACAACAAATAAATTTGCCAGATAGAATAAAGGTGGAAGAATAAAATATTTGGGCCGTGTTAAAATTCTAATATAAAATTTCAAACATATAATTGTAAAAACAAGCTTTTCTAATATATCACCATTAGAACAAACCCATAAAATTAAATATCTAATTTGATATCATGGAGTCCTTACAATCCATCCAGTCTCTACTAGAAGTTTTGAAAGCTATCATCACTTGACTAAAACTAGACTACCCATTAGAATTAGCCATAGAAGGTTACCACACACTGAGCATCGCTTGGGATTTGAAGATGATGTTGAATACATAAATGACATTGGAGTACTTTGAAAAATAATAAAAACATCAGAATGCTTCTAGTAAAAAATATTTAATAGAAAATTTCTATCAATATGCTAGGACCTCATCCTAACATTATTTTTGTAATTCTCAATTGCTTATGTAATGACCCACATCCAATGTGGAAATCCACTTATATTGTTATTTTGTAATAATTTTGTAAGGGTATGTGGTAAGTAAGACACCTAGAAAAGTTGTTCCCTTTTATGTAACCTTTACCAAGAATGTAATTGATGTTTGGTAGAATATTCTATCTTGAGTAGCATTTGCATGTAAGCCAACTATTGAGCTTAGGGTTATGGTTGCATGACGTCTTTCCTTAGAAGATATGAATCCATATATGAATGTTTCAAATTAAATAAATATTGAAGTAGGTTGCCCCCTTGAAAAGTCCCGTGATTTAGAGTTATTTTGTGAGATTATTTCAATTTTGCAATTACTTTTTTACATAGTTTGTTATGTTATTTGATGTATTTTCTATTATTTTTAGTATTTATGTGGGTTAATTTTATTTTAATAGTAGATTCCTAACAAGTGGTATCAAAGCACTTTCCAAGGTTGATTTCTTCTATGAATATGATAATTCTTGCTTGTCCACTCCAACTATTAGGTATAAATTTCTTGTGTTTTCTATTTTCCATTTGTCATTTATATTAAAAAAGCCAACAAAAATCAACAAAACAAAAAATATATAGTTTTTTACAGTAGTTGAGTAGGTTAGAAACCCTATATCATGTAATTTAAAATATCATGAAGGAGCTATAATTATTGGCTAAGCTAGATAGCCCATACAACATCTATTTAAGTGAGTGGCGATCAGGATCCAATACCTAGGACTCAAACAACACTCAAACATAGAATTGAGATCCCTAGGAAGACCATCTAATATTAGATAAATTTTTATCCCTAGAAAGTTTTTTGACCTTGTATTATCCATAGTGCATGGGGCATAGCATCCTATAAGTCTACCCTCATGTATTGTTAGAGAGGTAGATAGTGTGCTCAAGGGTATGTGTGAAATCCTTCTTGGATAGTGGCTTGAAATATTGGTCTAAGAACTATTGTTCATCACTTCAGTATAACAAAGGTATTATGGGTATTACATACTCCTTTGCCTAGAGTATCCTAGTTCTATCAAAAACTTCAACTTGCAAAAAATACTAAGCCTCCATGTTTTGCTAAACCTATGTTTTTTTCCCACAAAAGTGAGCATACAGAGAAAGATTTTCTTATTATAGAAAAAAATGCATGCACCACACAGTCAGAACAGAGTATACAAGTGTCTGTTATAGTCAAGAATTATTTTAGTAACCTTCAATATAGTAGCAATAACAATCAGTAACAGTCATTAGTAACAATAAAAAATTACAAGGTTGTTAGTGACAAAAACAAAACCAATAGAGTCAGTAACTGCATAATATAGAGAATCCCAAGGTCAATGTGTAAATAATATTAGTAATTGTAGTATAGGTGATAGGGATAAATATAGAATAGAGATAGGAGTGGTCAATAGTCAAAACATACAGGGTAGAGTCAGTTGACACAATACCCAACTTTTATACCCAATATTTGGAGTTAAAAAATAAGGCTATGAAATTTTACTCAAGCAAGGATATATTTTCACTAAAATATAAGATTGATTCAAAAATTCAGTAGATAATTCTACATTCTATTTCAGAAAAAAATTTCCTTAGCAACTCCTGGTTAAATTTTGCACCAATTTTCCAAAATTAGCAATTTTTTATTTTTCTTGTTAAGGCCATAACTTCCCAACAGTTAGTCAATTTGACCCAAAATTTTGGGGACTAGAAGCAACTCGTTATTATATGCCAAATATTCTCAAGGACCCACCTATGAATTTTTATGTCCAAGTTGAAGAGATTGCCCCAACATCGACTTGCACCAAACTAGAAGATCATAAAAAAATAAAGAAGTCAGTATATCTCCTCACTAAGTGCTCATATCGAGTGGCCATCGAAGTGGTCCCTATCCTAAAATAAGTGTTTGAACCTAATTCCCAACTCTCCCCAAAAAAGGTCTAGGGTAAAAAAATTAGTGTTGTGGTATATAGCTTATTGTGACCATATTTTCGAGCTTATCATTTTGATATATCACACCCAAGCATGTTTTTGGAATTATTACTAGAAATAGTAACCCCTAAAATAATACTTCTATTTTTAATAATTCAATGGTAGTCACTCAAGATACACCAAATGGTTGTTGGTACATGTGTAAATCAAAAAGAGGTATACCAAGCCACCACAATGCTTAAAGCCATAAAGAGCACTCTTGACAACCTTATCCAAGCAAATTATGTCATAAGGGAAAAACTTCAAGGATTTAGAGGTGAATACCTTCACTCCAAAGACCACTTGGAAGAACAAATTATAAAAGTTGAGTCCAAATTACAAGGTGGTCCAAAAGGGTTTGAGTACCATATTGAACAATCAGGTAGAAAAAAAGGGAAGGAAGTGGATGACTCTCCCTCTCACTATGACCGTGATTCTACATTTAAGATGCCTAAGTTGGAATTCCATAAGTTTAATGAGAAGGATGTATATGGATGGCTATATCATGTGGATCAATTTTTTAAACTCCATAATGTACTTAGATATTATCGGGTCTATATGGTTTCCTTCAACTTGGAATCTAAATATTTACAGTGGTACCAATGGTTGCAACACACCAATTCTGCTCCTTCTTAGGAAGAATTTGAGTCCCAACTACTCACTCAATTTGGCCCTAGTGAGTATGATGACTTTATAAGAGGATTTATGAAGTTGAAACAAACTTCTTTAGTTTGGTATTACCAAACTCAATTTGATAAATTGATTGGCAAAACTAGAGGGTTGAATGAAGGGTATTTATGAGTTGTTTCATTAGTGTCTTGAAAGGTGATCTCCAAACCAAGGTTAAGATGTTTAAACCACAAAAAATGATATAGGTCAAAAGCCTAGAACAATTTATTTAATCAAAAGTTTTATCTCAAAGGAGGACACCTAAATTTCAATCAACCATATCCTCTTTTCCTTTGAAGTTCAAAAGCAATCAGGAACATAAATCTATCCTCTCAAAATGCTTGACCACCAAGGAAATGGATGCTTGATAAGCCTAAGGGTTGTGCTATAATTGTGATAAAATATATGTCAGGGGGCATAAATTTTACCAAAAGAATTTTTTTCTAATAAATGTAAAGGAACCTACAAGTAGTGACCATAGTGATGATGAAGTAGAAACAACCAAATAAGACCCTCAAAATGAAGAGGAAATACAAGATGAACCTTAGGTAAAAATTTTTGTCCATTCTCTTGTAGGGATTACTATGCCACTGACCATGAAATTTGTGCATTTCTTCAGAGGCCAACACCTTACAATCCTTATTGATTCAAGTAGTACACACAAATTTATTGATCCTTGAATTGCCAAGCAGACCAATTATTACATACACACATGCAATTCCTTTAAGATTATGGTGGAAAATGGAGGGACCTTACATTTTAAAGGTAAATGTCGTAATGTCAAATTGAAAATTAGGGTTTATGATCTCAAATAAGATATGTTTACCATTAAATTAGGGGGATGTGATGTTGTGTTAGGCACTTAGTGGTTGGGTACCTTGGACACCATATCATGGAATTTTATAGAATTGTGGATGCAATTTTCATAGAATAAATAGTTATACACTCTTTATGGTTCTAAATTAGGGCCTCCTCAAGTTATTAGATCAATCCACATGGAGAAGTTGCTAAAAAAAACATCTTGTGGGGTCATTGCACAAATATTTGTAATCCAACCATCTTCTATAACAATGGATCAAATTCTAGAAGATTTGCAACTTGTGTTGTTGTTAGAGTATATTACATCATTTGGGTCATGTAAATGTACCACCTTTGGTACATAGTTAGAGTAGGAGATTAATTTAGGAGGAAGTTAGCTAGTTAATTCAAGCAATGTAATAAATGGATGTGCAAGGTGTCCCCTTATACTTCTAGGTAGAGTTTTGGCCAAGGAACCCATATTCCTATATAAAAAAGGCATCATAGTAAGTGATTGAATATCATAGTAAGTAGTAGTAGTGTAGAGGGTAAAATCCATTGGTGATGGATTGCAATGTAGTTGTTTAGCATATATTCATGGAGTATTCATTTCCTCCATAACTACATTATATTATTTTTATTATTTCTATTTATAATATAATTCAGTCATACTATAGAATTACTTGCCTTTGTATTTTTGCATCTTGTGATTGCCATATCCCATAGAATACTTTATCAAAAGTTAAAAGTGGTATCAGAGCCATGATGAATATATATAGGAATAGGAAAATCCATTAGGGATCATCATTGCTACTGTTGGGCCTACGTTTTTGTAAACTGGACTCACCACAATGCACCACCACTTACAAAAATCACAATAAGAGATTGGCTGTTAGAAAGAGCTACAGTAGAGCAATAGGTTTAGGGAGAGTCACAAGTACTGAAGTAGATATTAGTTCTAAAAATACTAAGATCACATTTGGCTAGAGTCTTTCCATAGAGTTGCAGAAATACTCATGAAGACTAGGACTCAACATTCATTCCACTAGATTGATGAATCAACTAGTGAAGACTATTTAGAAATCTAGATTTTTTTCATGTTAACTATTGTCTAAATTTTTATTATCTCTTAGGATTTGGGAAACTTCCTACAATAGATAGATAATAATTTTACCTTCGTTGCCTAAAAGTCTATGTACTTTCCTCGTGCAAATATTAGTTTTGTTGAAAAAAAATAGACATTGCAGAAGAGACTCTAGGAGAAGAGTCCTGGTGAAGTTTGGAGATTGGATATATCCATTGCTATATTGGAAACTTCACATTATAGAAGAAAAGTACACAAAATTATTGATCCAAAATAAAAGGCCACAAAATCCTTGATATAGAAGTAGAGGCCACAAAGTCTTATTGCTAAATAAGACTCCAAATAAGAATATTTGATCTAGAATAAGACTCTAGAAAAGATTTTGTGAGATAGAATATTGAAAATATCTCTTGTTGATTGAATATTTCTTTCATAAGAAGCTAAAGAGATCCATATAATATCTCATTAGAAAACTTCCAATATTGGAAAATATAAAGAGGGACTAGCAAAGTCCTATTCCTAATATTAGAAGTGTCAAAAATCATAGATATGAGAAGAAGATATCATAACCAACACTTCCACAAGGATACAATTAAATAAAAGGTCTTAGTTAGAAGACCAGAGAAGATACAATATTGAAGACCTTGGAGATATCTCTAGGAGAAACAAGGAAAAGTATTGAAGAGCCTTGTTGTAGAACTTATAGAAGCATCATCAAAGGAGTTCCTAGAAGAAATCACTGGAGAAATCCACTACCAAGGAGACACTTTTTATAGTGAAGGACTTGTAACAATCATCGCCATTCAAAAACAAGCCCAAGATAGAAGGAATAATCTAGTGAAGACCTCAAGAGATTCAAAATATTAAGAAGAATATCATGGTTGAAGTTAGAATTCAACAAGAATATTGAAGGAGAATTTAGATAGAAGAAGTCTACCAAATCCAAGATATTTGGAGATTACCTCTCACAAGTAAGAAGACACATTTTAGAGATAAGAGTTTTTTGAATCTACAATAGAAAATAGAATATCACTTAAAGGATCAAACCACAAAACCATAATTTTGGTGAAGTAAGAAGCTATTTTGGATAACCAACAAAAATATGTGTAATTAATTCATCACAAGGTAGTAACTTGGTGAATCTAAACACCAAGATTTATATCATCTATAGAAGCCATTAAATATTATTTTTAAGGGTTATTTATACTTACTCTTATAAGTTTCAGAGATTATTAAGTGCGTTTGAAACTACTTTGAGATCTTATTTACAGGAACAATAAGGTGAGATTATTGTTAACTTTAAAGTGCATTAAGTTGGAGATATTATTGGTTAATTACACTATACTAGTTGTTCATTAAACTAGTTACTCTCAAAAGGTTATTTTGTCTTTTTTGATTATTAAGATCAAGATCACAAAAACCAACATACTATAAAAGTGTCTAGAGATACTATTTGGTGCACAAAACCTACAACATTTTGTGGCCAAAAGAAACCACCAATACAAATCAAAGAGTGGAGAACAAAGCCACCATTAAAATACTTGAAGGATGCTACAAATCAAGAATTGGTGAATTTTAGGTTCAAGGTGCACTTAGGGTTTCTTTAAAAGTGTAAGTGCATAAATTTCTACTTCCAAAAATCATATTAGCTTGGATCTATTATTATTACACCATCCAAGTGGAAAAGTTAGATATTAGTGTTGTCTAATAAGAAAGGTAACACTACATTGCTCTAAAAATAATAAGAGCAAATAGTGGTCATATCCAAGAAGCCATAAGAATCAAATCATTCTAGTACTCAAGCTATATAGCGATGATCCTTCATAACAAAGAAGAAAATAGCATCTAAACGAGACAATAAATACACTAAAATTTGATGCAAAATAAGGTCTCTTATTCATAATACATTGGAGCACTATATACCTCTAAAAGAGGATAGATTTGAGTGTATCAAAACATAAAAATAGTAGGTGTTCTACATATATTACTTGCACATCAACAGAGGCAGAAGAGAAGCCATTTTAGGGCTTACATTGCTCAAGATTCAAGGTGCCTAAAGACACTATTTATCCATGTCAAATAGAGTACCTAGAGCAAGCATCCACCTGTAGCATTAAGGCCAATATAAAAATTCCATTATCGATTAGTATCTATTAGATAAGAAACAACATTAAAGGCATTTATCACTGACATTTATATGATATAGCTATCAACATAGACATGACAACACTATCAAGAAAGAAACAAGGAGCTATTACAAAGTCATTACAAAGGAAGCATAGAAGAACAAATCTAAAAGGTGATATTCCCAAGATGTAGCTTGGAGAAGACGTCTACAAAAATAAGCACTCAAATCAGTCCTTTGTTTTCCATAAGACCACCATTGGAGTGCCATAGAATCATTCCTCATCACCTTAGCTGGAGCTATCCATACAAAACATATGTTGGCCTAGAAAGAAAAGGTTATCAAGAGCATTTTATAGCAATGAATATATGAGATATAAAGTTTTTAAGGGTAAATAGGGATGCAGAAAACCTAACTACCACTTGGCAAGAACACACTAAGCACCATTTCATTCCTCAAATCTCAAAGAATAATTGAACACCTTCCTTCAAGCGGTTACAAAATCATTAGGGGGTTACATATATTTGCTATTATTACATAATGGAATGAGCATTAGAAGAATATCAATATCCATATTTATTATAACTCCTAAGTGCCACTTGTCCAATTTTCAAAGAGGAATATGTGTTATTTAAAGTTCCCAACAAATAGGAGGAAAGTACGAAGTCAAAGAATGATTAAGCATTGAAAGGTGTGGAAGCACATTTGTAGCAAGAAGATAAATCAAGAAAGGAGCTTGTGCATAATTCAAGAGGAGTGTAAGAAAGAATATAGATTGCATTAAAGTTCTATCATAAACCAACAACTCCAATGCTCTTAAAATAGATAATACTTACATTGACCAAGCACCATTCAAGGAAGAGAAAACTAGCGTCGTCCAAAGAGCATTAAATTGTCATCCACACTAGCCACCAGTGGATACATTGAGCCACAAAGTTTACTAAGGTTAAGTGCATATTAGATATGCTTGCTTTAAACCTGAGTGATATTGGAGTTATAAGGATATAATATGTTTACTATTGCATTGGATAATACAAATTCAGCCAAGCATTAGTAGATAATAAAGCAAGTTTATATTTCAGAAAATTAATTATTGAGGTGCATACACATAATATAATATTTGTAAATAAAAAAGTAGGAGATATAAGGGCTTCTACTTGGTAAATTAAAACTCTATTATTGCAAATATTATTGTTTTCTAACATTCCAAGTTAGGGAGTTATAAGGAATACTACACCAAAATAGATTATTGGAATTTAGAAACATTAAACTATTAGATATCAAAGTATTTAAAAAGAGGTTTGTTAAGAATTATTAGGGTTTGGAATCAATTAATATACTTGTCTTATAAACACATTAAAGGGATAAAAGAAATCCAACTTTGAGAACTTCTTCAAATTAGAAAGTGCTTAGTTAAATAGGAAAATAAGGTGTAATAAAAGTTGATTCTTGGTATTTACAAAACTTAACAAAATCAATCCAATATTGAACTACTATTCCAAAAAGCACTTTAAAAATCATATTACATGATTGAACCACTATGGAGACATAAGGAAGTCCACTAAACCTAAGCTCTATAAATGTTTTATCAAATTAATACTAGGGAATATAAAAAGGAGGGTCACAAGAATCATCATGGCATAAAATAAATTCTTTCTTGCAGAATATCAAATACTTAAATGTCCAAATTATTCTCTTGGTAAAATAAAGTAAATGTAATCTTGGTATATGACAAACTTTGGGATATAGTCAAAGGAACAACAAAAAACCTAGCACAAGTGATACTGAGATTCTAAAGTTTGAAGAAAATGATGCAAAATCCCTAATGATAATAACCTTTGCTATCACTAATGAAATAAAATCCTATATCAGTTTAGCAAAGATATCTATAGATGCTTGGAAAAGCTTAGATAAAATATTCTAAGGGAAGAATAAAACCACTATCATTCATCTTCAAACTCAACTATATTCCTTGAAAATAAATAGTGGTGAAAGCATAATACTATTCCTAATAAAGGTAGTAGATATTAAGGGGAAATTATTAACATTAGGAGAAGAGACTAAAGATGAATTTCTTACTCAAGTAACCATGGGAGCACTTCTATACAACTAAAAGTATATGGTTACACCTTTACAAGTCCTAAGTAAGGATACTTCTCTTGATGACTTAGTCAATATTCTTCAAGAATATGAGGTGGAAAATATAATTAAATATTAAATGAATAACATTGCATTGGCATCAAAAGATAATCCACAAATAAATATTGCTTTATCATCAAAAGGATGAAAACCACGAAATAACAAATATTTTTGGATATGTAAGAGAAAATGTCATAGTACTAATTGTTGCAAATATAATTCCAAAAATAAAAGCCAAATTCAACCAGGACAATATCAAAATAATCTTCGTCAGTAGCAATTTCAGCATCCAACCAATTATCCCCAATTAGATTATTGAAAAGGAAATAAAAAGGACACCTAGCCCAAAGGATAGAATATATTAAAGAAATAGAAGAAATTACAAATGATTATGAAGACAAAGCTCTTTCAACAAGGATAACATGTTATGAAGACACTAACTACTTGCTTGAACAAGTTAGAGAAAATAGAGAAGGAGAATACAAACTTCAAAAGGAATATCCATATTGAATATTAAAGTCATCAATATACAAATAATGTAATACAGGGGGTGTTAGAGTACATTACATAATTTAGGTCATGTAAATGTACCACCTATGGTACATATATTAGGATATTACTTTAGGGGGAAGTTAGCTAGTTACTTCAAGTAATGTAATAAATGCACAAATATCAATGTGCAAGTTGTAAATGTGCAAGGTGTCCCCTTGTATAGCTAGGTAGAGTTTTGGCCAAGGAACCCATATTCCTATATAAAAAGGGTCTCATAGTAAGTGATTTAATATCATAGTAGATAGTAGTGTAGAGGATAAATTCCATTGTTGATGGAGTATAATGTAGTCCTTTAGCATATATTCATGGAGTGTTCATTTCCTCCATATTTGCATTGTATTATTTTCATCATTTATATTTATAATATACTCTAATCATATTGCAGAATTAATTTCCTTCATATTTTATGCATCTTGTGATTGCCATATCCTATAGCATAATTCATCAAAAGCTAATAGTTATCAAAGTACAATGCAGTTTTTACTAAACTGACTGATTTGCCACCACATCACTCACATGATCATGCCATTCCATTGGTACCTAGTAGTGTACCAACTAACATTAGGTTGTATCGATATACTCATGTCTTTAAGTCAAATATAGAAAAGCTAGTGCAATAATTGTTAAAAGTTTGATTCATTCACCCTAGTAACAACCCATACTCTTCATCTATCTTATTAGTAAGAAAGAAAGATGGTTCATGGTGATTATGTATTAATTTTCATGAGCTCAATAATCTCACCATTAAGGATAAGTTTCCTATGCTAGTATTAGATGAATTATTGGATGAGTTGCATAAGATTTTGTTTTTCTCTAAATTATATCTTCACTCTAGGTACCGTCAAATCCGAATTAGGGAAGAAGATATTTCCAATACCACATTCCATACTCATGAGGGCCATTATGAGCTATTGGTAATACCATATGGCTTGACCAATGTACCTTCTACTTTTCAAATTCTCATGAACAACATTTTTCATCCATTTCTTTGAAAATTCATTATGGTTTTATTTGATGATATTTTAGTTTATAGTCACTCTAGGGAAGAGCACCTCATCCATGAGGATCAAACCCTACAACTATTGTCACAACATAAACTTTATGCTAAGTGGTCCAAGTTTTCTTTTGGGTTGAAAAAAGTGGAACATTTGGGACACATTGTTACCAAAGATGGTGTTAAAGTTGATCCTAAAAATATTTAGGTGGTTCAAGAGTCACCAAAACCATGCACTCTTAAGGATATTCATGGATTTTTTGGGGTTTACTAGCTAGTACCATACATTTATTTGCAATTAAGGAAAATTTTCTAGTCCTTTATCATCCTTGTTAAGAATGGATTATTTTACTTGGATGGGTCCAACTAAATAGAATTTTCTAGTTTTGAAGCATGTTATAACAATGATTTGAGTCTTAGCCATGCCTGATTTTTCTAAGACTTTTGTAATTGACAATGAAGCTTTGATAAATGGTATTGGCATGATGTTGATGTAGGAAGGATGACCATTGGCTTTCAATAGTAAGGCACTTTCTAGTCATAATCTAGGTAAATTCACTTATGCCAAGGAAATGCTTTCTATTTTACATGCAGTCACTCATTGTTGACCTTATCTCATTGGGCATAATTTTCCATTAGAATAGATCATCAAAGTCTCAAACATTTCTTAGATCAACGAGTTTCCACCCTTGAACAACAAAAGTGGATCTTTAATGTTATGGGTTATGATTATGATATCATGTATAAAAGGGTAAGGAGAACATTGTGGCAAATGCTCTCTCTGATCAATTTGAGGCTCACAGTATGCTATGTGTCATTTATTATCCCACTATCCAATGGATAAATTCTCTTAATGAGGAAGTTCTTAAGTATGAGGGTTTGAAAACTTTGGTTTCGTCTCTTCAAATAAATTCTACCTCCTATCTTAGAAACAATTGGGACGGACAAGATTTATGCTACCATAAACACCTTGTTGTGCCTCACACATCTCCACTCTAATAAATCCTCATGAAGGAAATGCATGCTTCTCCCACTACGGGCCATTAAGGGTTCCTTAAAACATATGAAAGGATTAAGCATACTTTTTCTTGGAAGGGTATGAAGGACATACACAATTTTATGGTAGCATGTGACACCTGTCAATGGATGAAAGGGGAAATAATGCATCCCTAAGCATTCTAAAACCCTTATCGATTCCTGAATATGTTAGGGAAGATATTTCAATAGATTTTATTGAAGGGTTATCAAAGACCAAAGGTAAATCAACTATTTTTGTTGTAGTGGATCGTCTTTTGAATCATGCTCATTTTTGTTCCATCTCCCATCCTTACACAACCTCCACTATTGCCTAAATTTTCCTTGATTCTATATTTCACCTTCATGGTATGCCTATCTCCATTGTATCCAATCATGATCCCACATTCACTAGTAATTTTTGGTAAGAATTTTTTAAGTTGCAGAAAACTCAATTTAAGATGAGTTCAGCTTATCATCCACAAATGGATGGCTAGATTGAGATTGTCAATAAATTTTTGGAGACCTACCTTAATTGCTTTACCTTAGATCATCCTACTCAATGGATAAAGTGGTTTACCTTGGCCTAGTGGTGCTATAGTATTTATTATCACATGGTGATCAAGGTCACCCCTTTTGAAGTTGTTTATGGTTGACCTCCATGCACACCCTCCTACATTCCAAGCAACTCTAAGGTCCATGCAATTGACACTACACTTAACCAAGATGCCAAAGTACTTCATAAATTGAAGATGAATTTAGAAGTAGTCCAGAAACAAATGCACCACCTAGTTGATCAACATTATTATGAGTGTAGTTTTGATGTTGGTGATCTAGTATTCCTTCACCTACAACCATACAAAAAATCATCCCTCCAGCTTCATAGGTGCCAAAAACTTGTGGCTAAGTATTATGGGCCCTACCAGGTTTTATAGTGGATTGGTTACATAGCCTACAAATTGTTTCTACCCTAACATCCAAGATCCACCCTATTTTTTATGTCTCCTATCTCAATAAGATTGTGGGAACCTAGGTACAAATTCAATTTGCTCTCCAAAAATTGGATTAATATTCTATTGCTTGAGCCAAAGTAATTATTAGATCGTAGGATGCATATGGTTCACAACCAAACATTATTGAGGTATTTGTTCAGTGGTATGGTCTACAACTAGATGATGCTACATGTAAGTATCTCCACCAACTCTAACACCAATTTACTCATCTATAGCTTTGAGGACAAATCTTTTTTAAGGAGAATGACATGTTTAAAAATATTTTTGTAATTCTCAATTGATTATGTAATAACCCAAATCCAATGTGTAAATCCACTTATATTAGTATTTTGTAATACTTTTGTAAGGGTATGTGGAAACTAAGGCACCCAGATAAGTTATGTCCTTTTATGTAACCGTTATCAAGAATGCAACTAATGTTTGATAGAATATTCTAGCTTGAGTGACATTTTGCATGTAAACCAACTCTTGATCTTAGGGTTAGGATTGCATGAAGTATTTATTTAGAATATATGAAGCCATATACGAATGTATTTTTACAACCTAATTAAATATTGAAGGAGGTTGCCCCCTCGAAGAGGCTTGTAATTCAAAGTTATTTTGTGAGATTGTTTCAATTTTGTAATTACTTTCTACATAGTGTGTTTTGTTATTTGATGAATTTTCTATTATTTTTACTATTTATGTGAGTGATATTTATTTTAATAGTAGGTTCCTAACACAATAGTTCAATGGATTGAAAATTACAATATTTTAAATATGCTATGAGTGTGAAGAGGCTTTAAACCCACTCACCATTCCCCAAAATGGGTTAATATTGAAAAATCAATATTATCTATATAAACGTAAACTTTTTTTAAATAATTACAAATGAATAAAACTTAAGAGAAAGCCATCAACCACAAGAATTAGAATCGAAGAGGTACCTTAGTTACAAGATTCTTTGAGTATTCTTTAGCATCCAATGTCTTCCATTTCTCTTATAAGAAGGCTCTTGTCGACTTTTTATTCTTGATATCTATAAGGGAGGTTATTCTCTAGGGTATTGGGATAATGAATATTTTATTTGGTGGTGGTTGTATTAGCTACAAATGTGAAGTCCATAAATTGCATAAAGAAAAATTATTAGATAGGAAAAAGGACTTTACAGAAGCTATGGCTATGAAAAAAATGTGTAGACTTGAACAAATCTTTACAAGGCATAGTCCACTATGAGATGCACAATGCACTTGTTTGACAAAAAAATTGTGTAAGAAGGCTATTACACCCCTTTACAATATGTTGGCCTTATAATAGTATGACCAAGGAACACCATAATTATCAATGGTCAACATGAATTCAAATATTGAATCTTAAAATATAGGGTTATATATTATATTACTTAGATAGTTATATTTAGATTATTATAAACAATTATCTTTATAATATGCATAATAATAGCTAGTTAGTATATTAACTTACTAGATATTAGGATTAGGGAGGTTGAATTGTGATAGTTATGGTTGTAGAGTTTTTTTGGAGTTAGGGTTTTCAGAGCTACGACTATGGAGAGATTTTAGAGATAAATGTGGAGTTTTTTTTTGGAGCTAGGGTTTTTGAAGCTACAAAGATGTGGCTATGGAGAGATTTTAGAGCTGTAGCTACAGAGGTATATTTTGAAGATAAGGTTTGAAGCTAATACTGTGGAGATATTTCAGAGTTGTGGTTATGGAGGTCTTTTTGGAGATAATATTTTTAGAGTTGTGACTGTGGAGAGCTTTTAGAGCTATAACTATGGACTACCTAAAAAATAAGTAGGATCTAAACGCAGAGTGGAGGTTCCAAGGGAGGAGAGAGATCTGAGTAATGATGTTAGAGGTGCATGGAGTGTTGGTTCCATAGGAGAAGCAGGATTTAAGTAATGATATCAAAGGTGCATGGAGTGGAGGTTCCTTAAGAGGACCCAGATTTGAGGATCAATTTCAAAATAATAATAATAATAATATTGTGAAGTTAAAATAATTAATATTGAGTGGCTTTTAAAAACATAGTAGAGAAATAGTTATAGAGGTGCACAGAGTGAAGGTTCTAAGGGAGGAGTGCAATTTGAACAATGGTATCATAGATGCATGGAGTGGAGGTACAAGGATTCAATGGAGGAGCAAGATCTAGAATTAGAATAGTAGTGATCAAGGTGGAAAAGGATGAGAGTGGTAGACTTTAAATCTAGTTTCCATGGGTTTGTGAAAAGGTGGTGAGAGCCCTCAGAAGATGTGGAGGTGGAGGCTAGGTTGGATGTGAATGTGGAAGTTCTAGGTCGACCAGATGGTGTTTGTAGGAGGTCTTGGTACTAGCTTCATGGGTCCTTCAAGAAGCCATGGGCCATCAAACAATAAGATGGAGGTTGGGTTCCATTCTCATGGACCATAGTTTTTCCTTAAAAAATCAAGCCTCAACTTTTTGTATGTTTTTATGATGTTTAAAGGTGTAAGGAAGACCTTATCAAAACCTATTTGTATCATATCCCTTGTGGGAAATACCATTAGCATCCTAAGTTAACTGGTTAAGTTCACCATGGGTGATGGTGGTTGTGACCTTATGGGAAATTTCTAGGGGTCCATGGAAATTGCAATAGCCTCTAAAACCTTTTTTTATATCAAATTAAATTGTATGGAAGATACATATCCTAGGAGGAGGCCCCTAGTTCTATGGCAAAAGAGGTTTATTTTTGTGGAATCTAGAACTTGATTTCAATATGCATATGCAAAGGGTTAACTTTGTGCCTATGTGGGTTCAACTCCTTGCCCTCCCTTACTATATAGGGAATGAAGATGTGTTGAGAGGTGTGTCCAAGGCTATGGGGATCTCCTTCGTATTGATATAGTAACAAAATATAAATCAAGAATGGTGTATGCAAGAATGTGTGTTGTGGAAGATCTGGAGGTGAATATTCCCTCTTCTATCAAGCTTATCTCATTCTTGGGTACTTGGTACCAGCTCATTATTTATTAAAATAAGTCAACCTAGTGCTCTGGCTAAGGAAAATTAGGTCATAAGGTGAACCAATTTCTCATCAAGGCAATGGTAGATAAGGAAAAGAGAAGAATGGAATTGATCCAGAAGGATAACTTAGGTTGAGTCCCCTCAAAGGATTTGGGTGGTAATTCCTCAAAGGTGTGGGAAGGAGAAGCTCAAAATTATATGGAAGAGGTTCGAAAGCTGAAGGCTCTTACGAAGGACATTTTACAACCCTCAAAATTGACCCTATCCAACATGGTTTTGATTGAGAAGATGTCAACGTAGTCTCAAAGCTTGGTGTTACTGAGGTATGTTAGTAGGATATTATTTTTGAAACCATTATTTCTAAGGTTATTCTTCATAATTATTTTGATGGAATTTTTATTGGTTTTGATCTTGAGGAGCCTATGCTTCAGTTGGTGACCCCTAAGGTAGGGTCTCCGATTATATCCCCAAAGACCTATCTAGAGAAAGGTTTTCTAGGTCCTAAAATTTAGAGATAAAGGAATGGGAATGTGGATGTGGGTATTGAGAATTTGGTAAAACACGCTAACAAGTTTGTGAGAAAGAGAAGTAGATTCTAAGATTATGAATGTATTTCAAGCTCTACTCAAACTTGAAATGGAAAGGTTGTAGGAGTAAGATACCTAAAGTTGGAAATTTTTTAACCATAGTAACCATGGGGTGTTTGGGGAAAAGAAATATAATTCCAAATCCCCTAAATGAAGTGCCTCTCTTGGAATGTTAGGGTTTTGAATAGGCTTTCTTAAAAATGGGGGTCATTTCCCTGTGTAAAGAAATAGTGCCTGATATTTTTTATTGCAAGAAATAAAGTTGGATGGTTAGTATATAAAATATCTTAGAAGAAGGATTTGGAAAGAAATCCATTTTTTGCAATCCCAACCAATGGTCTGTCTAGGGGACTCTTTTGTCTCTGGTATGCCAATAAGTTTTGGGGCTCTATAATTTCTTCCTTGAATAGGATTATTAATATTCTCTTTTGCAATAGAAAAGCAAATAAAGGGTTGGTTATGACTAATGTGTATGCACAAAACTTTGAACCTAAGATAAACCTATTGTGGAAAAATCTAAGTTACATGATAAGATTTTTTTTAAAAAATATAGTGCATAGTAGAGGATTTTAATTTCCTTCTATTTATTTTGGATAAATGAGGAGGGAACTCGCCAACATTGAAAAGCATGGAAGAGTTTGTGGACTTTTTGATTGTCAATGAGCTATTGGATGTTTAGTTGAAGGGTTCAAGGTATACTTGGAGAAATGAAAGAGTGGGTAACAAACTCATACAAATTATGTTGGATAGGGTTCTTATCTCCAAGGAGTGCCTTTCACTATTTGGGAATTTGTCTCTCTATTCCCTACTTAGAATAACCATTACCCCTTATGTTTTGAAGTGGACCAAGAAGAAACTAGATTTCCCAGGCCATTCAGGTTTGAGTTAATGTTGTGTCTTCATACTTAGTTTGAAGATGAAATAAAAAAATGGTGGTCGACAAGGGTCCAAGGCTCTGACATTTCCAAAATTGTGAAGAATCTTAGTCATTAAAAATGGCCTTGAGGCTATTGTGGAGCAAGATAGATCAAATTCAAATGAGAAAAATGCTAACGTGGAGTAAGTTAGCCCTTCTTAAAATGGTATGAATACTCATTGATAGTGTTTCCTTTTTTGTTAATTCCCATGCAACCTTGTTTCTTGGTTTAACCAAATTTATTGGTCTTTTCAACCTTAATCATCTAACTACCGCCTTTCAAGAAATTTCTTTTCATGGATTTTTTGAGTCTGTTCACCTTTTCATCCATCCTTGCCATGCTGGCCTCCACTTTCTTGGTATCCACTCTACCCTATCCCCCATGGCCATCATGTCTCTCCACCCCATCATCGTCGAGTCTCCCACCTCTCTCATTTCCTCTTTTCCAAACCATCTATCCTCCTTCCACGCTTACCCCTCCCCTCGTGTCTTGCCCATTGTTTCTTCCTCCCAATTCACCATTTCCATCATGTGGGCATTTGGTTTGGATTACCACATGCTTCATATTCATATTATTTCATGCATTCTTTGTCATGGTCACCTCGATAAGTGCAGATTTTTCTTTCCCCGATTCACTCGGCACCCTTGTCGAGATGGTGGTTGCTTTGTTTCCCCATTTGAATCCATGTATACTTATTTTTATAGCCATTCTATTTCAATTCATCTACATATATGTCCTTTCCAATTTCATCTCCAAAGCCTTTACCTTTATGCAATTATGAATTTCATCGAGCCATCCTATGTCTTTATGGATTCTATTACATAAGCCATCCTTTCTTCCAGGGGTTTCCTTCAATTTTTTTAAAAATTCAAAGGGGAAGATTTTGAAATCACTATTGTATTCTTGGGCTCTTAGGATAATGATAGAGTGACAATTTGTGATAGGACATTTGAGGTTGATATCAAAACCTTGGTCAAGCTTACTGGTAGTATGCCAAAGGTAGATCAATATGTCATGAAAAGCATAATTGGGATGTCGAGCTTAAGGAGATTAAAGATAAGGAGTTGTGCAGAAAATATTGTATGGGAATGCATCGGGAGGAGCTCCCCTCCCCGTGGAATAGCATCATGAAGCCTATCATGGAGTTTGTCACTGTGGATGACCCTGACAAGGTCTTATGTAGCTTCCACTTCATATTCTTCAACCACTTCCATGACATTAGTATGGTAAATTTTCCTCACTTTCTTTTCAACTCCATTAGCTACACCATTGAACACAACTATAAGAAAAATTACACTAAATTGTTTTCTCATCAAGGTTTGTTTAAATTTTTGTATAGCCATTGGCTGATCCACTGCCCTTAGGGTGTCATCCCTCCTCCTGCTCCCAAAGCTAAGCCTAGCCCTATAAAGCCCAATCTATCCTAGAATACTCCTAATTATTCTGGTACTCTTTTCCTTTATGCTAAAAAGAGAAAGGTGGTCAAAATAGTTTGCATGTTGAGGAAAAGAACCGAGAGTGAATTCCCTGAGCCAAAAAGTGTTCGTTCCTCTGTGCACTTAAATAAGTTGGCTCAAGAAAGGCAATCCCTAATCATCAATTCTGAGGATGATGAGAAGGATGTCCCAAACAAGTGCATGCAACAATTTATAATCAATTCCATTTCCAATTGTATGTCTTAGTTGGTCGACCTTTGTAATGCATTGAGCTTGTTTTTCTTTAGGAAATCCTTTTCTAAGGATGGTGTTAAAGCCCTTGCTGAGGATGTCAAGGTCGCTGCTACTCCTATGGAAGACAAGGGTGAGGATAAGGAAATTGACATGGACACATCAAATGATGATCCCCAAGAATTTGGAGCAGATCCGAATGAAGAAGCTTAAGGGTATCCTTTCCTGTGAGGTTTTGTCAAGGGCATCCTCTTTGTTGCCTATTTTATCTCCTTTTCTATTTAAGGGCTTCCTATATTTTTTTCTACATTTTTATTGGTTGTTTTTTATGGAAAACCTTAGTGGTGTTTCTAATTTTGAGGGATTGTGTTCCTATTCTACTCCATTTTGGGTTCTCACTTGTTCTAGCCTACTTCTCTAATATGCAATCAGGTTTTAGGTACCTGTTAAAACCCGTGTTTAACATAAACTTTTTAATTGATAAAAAAAAATGACCTTAATGAATGGAATAAAAAAGTTTTTGGAAATATTTTAAAAAAGAATAAAGACCTAAAAAGTCAACTAAAAGCTATTGAATCTAAGATAGAACTTGAAAATCAATCTCAAGAGATTAGATATAGAGAAAATGAGGTGTTGGCTAAATTTTATAACACTATTGCCAAGGAGGAAAATTTGTGGAAACAAAATTCCAGGGCACTTTAGCTAAAAGGAAGGAGATAAAAATTATAAGTTTTTTCACATCACAACCTTGAAGTATAGAAGCACCAATAATATTAGAGAAATTTGAAAATTTGATGAATCTAGTTCTACTCACATTAAGGATATAGGAGTTGAGGCCATGGTTTTTTTTAGAGATCTCATTGGGGTGGAAGAGGCTTGTAATGAGGAAGCCTAAAGTAAGTTGCTTGGTAGTATTCCCATACTTGTCATAGCTGATATAAACCAAGTCCTTGTCTCTCCCTTTAGCAATGAGGAAGTCAAATCTGATATCTTTGTGATGGAAGGAATGAAGGCTTTGGGTCCTGATGGTTCTCCCTCCTATTTTTCTAGAAGTATTGGCATATTTTGGGGAAGGATATTGTTGATGCCCTTTGGAAGGTCCAAACCACCAATCATATCCCATCAAGAGTGAATTCTATTTTTTTAACATTGATACCCAATACTGTTGGTGCAAAGGACTTGGGTGCCTTTGGATCCATAAACTTATGTAACATCATTTATAAAATTTTGACAAAGGTCCTTGTCAATAGATTAAAACCTTTTCATCCAATCTTGATTGAAAAAGCCGAAAGTGGATTCATGCCAAGAAGACAAATCTTGGATAGTATCATAGTTTTCCATGAAATCCTTCTTTCAACTACTAAAAATGGTAGATCTAGCCTCCTCTTCAAATTAGACATGAATGAGTCTTATGATAGAGTTTCATGGGATTTTTTGTTAAAGGTTTTAATTTTTTTTGGTTTTTTCAAAGTTGGTTAAAACTTGTCCATGCTTGTATCTCTTCTGCCAAGATTTTGGTCTTAATAAATAAGTTACGCACATGTTATTTTTCAATTCTAAGAGGCATTCACTAAGGGGAAACCTTGTATCCTTACCTCTATATCTTAGTGGTAAAATATTTGGGTAGGACTATCAATTTAGAACCCTTTATGGAAGGTATCAATCTCACTTTGCTAGTGGATCCTATTTCTCATCACCAATTTGCAAATGATATTCTACTCTCCCTCCTTGCTTTAGTTCTCCAAGTAAATGTGGTAAAAATAATATTGGAGGAATTTGAAATTGCAACTGGGAAAATATTATATAAAAAGCAAAATCTTCTTTTTGAATACCCTCTTAGAAAGGCAGAGAATAATTGTTTACATCTTGGGTTGTGAGGTGGCTGCCCTCCCATCTCTTTACCCTGAATTAATTTTGTTTAAAGGTAGGATATGGGATTCACTTTGGGAACCTATGGTTGAAATATTGTAGAGGAAGTTGGTCAGGTGGAAAGGATCCCTCCTCAATAAATCTAGAAAATCTACATTGGTAAAGTCTACTCTTCAAACTATTCCAACCTTCTTGTTATTTATGTATAAAATTCCTATCAAGATTTTATAAAATATTGAACATATTCAAAAGTTGTTTCTTTGGACTAGGTATGATGAGAAGGAAAATTTTCACTTAGTTGGTTTGGAGCAAGTCTACAAACCTACAAAGGATGGCTTAGGTCTCCTTAACATAAAGCAGATGAATAAGGCTTTAGTTGTAAAATAGGGATGGAAGTTGGTAAACCTAACTAAGACTAGTTGGGTCAACATTGTGTCGGTCAAATACTTGAGATAGGAGAAGTTTTTTTGTTGATCCTTTGCTAGCCTTGGGTGCAGCATTTTGGTTGATTTTGAAAAATTTGAGGGTGCTAGTCTCCAAAGGTTGTAGGTTAAGGTTGGGTGATGGAATCAAGATTTATTTTTGGAAAGATATTTGGATGATGGACTAGTCCCTTGCACAGATTCCAAATCTAGGATGTTTGGAGCCTAGGATCATATTGATATTTGGTTCTAAGGTGGTTGAATTTATCGAGGTGGTCAATGGACTAAAGGTTTGAAAATTGTTAGATCAATTTATTCTCAACAATGTTGAACTTAATCTTGGATTCTAATTGGTAATAAGTTGAAATTTTAGGTCATTAAACAGAGAAATGAAGATAATGAGATCTTTTGGGTAGGGAAAATAATAGATCCTTTTCAGTCAAGTCCACCTACAATCTAATGGCCATAAATACTCTTTTGTGGGTCCCACCTTTCAAAGTATGACTTAAGGGTCTAACACAAAATATGAATATATGTATTTGATTGGAAAATCAGAATAATATTTTGATCAATGAAAATCTAAAAAAAATAGGTTG
Organism: Wollemia nobilis; assembly: GCA_028583015.1. NCBI lineage: Eukaryota > Viridiplantae > Streptophyta > Pinopsida > Araucariales > Araucariaceae > Wollemia > Wollemia nobilis. The sequence goes on along the minus strand of JAQPPZ010016858.1, from coordinate 2,950,438 downwards.
GTTGATGCCAAACAGATGCTACAATTAGATTAATATTTTGACCATTGAAAATCTAAAAAAAAGAGGTTGGTTGATGCCAAAAAAATGCTACCTATGTGGTACTAATGAGGAACAGACAATCCATATATTATTTCAATGCTCATTCTCTATGGAAGTTTTTAACTCTATTTTTAATTTTTTGGGACTAAGTTGGGTGGTTTTGAGTTCACTTGTTAATGTTTGCGCTCAATGATCATATCCTTTTTACTCTCCAAGGCTGAATTTTTTTTGGAAAATTTATTTACCACATCTTTTCTGGTAGGTGTGGAACGAGTGGAATAGTAGAATTTTTAAAAATTTCAAAAGCTATCCTACCTCTATTTGTGCTAGAGCCTTGCCTTTCACATTGGAGAATGTACCCTCTCTTCTTGGTCCTAATCCTCGATCACTTGTGAGGTGGAAACCTCCTTCTCTGGGCTAGGTTAAACTAAACTTTGATGGAGCTTCAAAGAGTAATATCGATAATATTGGCATTGGTGGTGTGTTTAGGGATGATAGAGATGGGATTTTCCTGGTGTATGCCAAATTATTATATATTTAGACTTGCCATGTTGTGGAGGCTAGAGCCCTTTACCAAGGTCTCCTACTTGTGGAGAAGATGGACTACCAAAACATTTGCATTGAAGGAGACTTGCTTAATGTTATAAACTTGGTCAAAGGTGATTCAATAGCCAACTGGAACATTGAGGCTGTGATTATGGAATCTAAGCAGATTATTTAGGCTAGAGAGGATAGGTAGGTAAAACATATATTGAGAGAAGGAAACTACCATGTTGACTTTATGGTAAACTTGGGTATAAGTCTCAATGATTTGTCTATTTGGAGAAACAATTTTCTCAAAGGTCTTTTTCAATTGGATTTAGTGACGCATGATTCTTGATGCTCCATAAGCTTTTACTATTTATGAAGAAATATTTTGTGCATAGTTGTGTGGGAGTGATGCATGCTTATTGATGGTCTATAATATTTTACTATTTATGAAGAAATATTTTGTGCATAGTCATGTGGGAGTGTTGGTTGGCTAGGGGGCTCACCAACGTTGTTCTAATTTTGTTTCTTATATCAAGTTGTAGCCAGTTCACTTGGTGATGAGTGGCCAGTTGTAGAGTTTTATAGCTATTTTTGTCGTGTATTTCTGGTCTTAGGATAAGTTTTGCAGGTTTTCTCCTATAATAAAAGGTCCAAGGACCCTTTTTTATTTTATAGATAAGATACTATAGCATTAATACTAGGTTTTACAGGTTGACCCAAAACATTTTACAAAAATCTACCTAGGGCTGTTGATGAACATATACTTACTAAGGATCCTATATATGTAAAATCTACATGCCGCCAAAGCCATTACATCTGGTAAGACACATAGCCTGTTATAAAAAAGAAACTTCTCATACAACATTTTGGGTATACCCTAAGAAAACACACATGCATCATAATTACAAAAAATAAACAGACACGGATCCCTTCCTTGAGACAATGAAGAAACAAAAAGCTGCAGACACACATAACAGAGTACTGAAAAAAACTCCCACAAGCTCTGTATTGACAGTTACTCTTAATAATTCTTTGGTAATTGCTTTCTTCCGTATATGACATGCTTTGGTACCACATACTATATTTTATATAGGACCCTTTCAAAACCTCTTTTATATCTAATAAAAAAAATTACTAAATATTCAGGCCTTAACCAAAAATAATCTTTATATTATGTATATTTGAGTTCAAGGTTAGATTACTAAAAATAGTTATCATTTGGATAACTATATTATCTATAGCTAGATTTAAGGTTTGAATTTTTAAAAATAATATTGTATGATATAAATATTTAGATAATCACACTATGTATAAATGATAAAATATAGTCAGTTTTCCATGAGGACGCGTCCCCCCATTTCCCGCGTCCTCCAGCATGGGGGGACGACAAGGGGGATGTTTCCCCTCATCTCCCTTTTTTGGGTATGGTTGGGAAACGTCCCCGGGATGGCTGAGGCCTGTGGCCTCCCGTCCTTAGGATGTCCCCCTTTTTGGGGCATCCCTAGGGATGCCCAACCATCCTCGAGGATGGTTGGGCCCCATGGGGGACGCTCAGAACATCCCTAAGGATGACTAGGCACCATGGGGGACACTCAAACCATCCCTAGGGATGGTAAGGTGCCCAACCATCCCTAAGGATGGTCCGAGCATCCCCCATGGGGCCCAGTCGTCCCCCACGGCTGGGCGTCCTCACCCAAGGGGAAATAAAAAAAAATTAACTTAAAAAAAGGTAAGGGGTGGGACCCATTTTGAGTCTCACCCCCCAAACCCTAAACCTAAAAGTAACTTATATAAAGTGAAAACAAAAAAACACACTTACACTCATCTTTCATTTTTCAAGAGTGAAGAAGAAAAAGAGAGCTGGAAGAGCAAAAGGAGGCAGCATTAGCAGGAAGCAAGGGCAACAAGGGCAGCATAACAGCAGTAGTAGGCAGCAAGGGTAGCATAGCAACAATAGTAGGCAGCAAGGGCAACATAGTAGCAGTAGTAGGCAACAAGGGCAACATACCAGCAACAAGAAATAGTAGAAATAACAACAACACTAGGTTTTCAATTTTTTTTACCTCTTCCAAGTTGTTTTCAAATTGAAATTTTATATTTTAATTTCAGCACAAAACATGGCCAACAGTGCATCAGGTTATTTTGAGGTTAATTTGGAGGAGGGAAACCAAACTGAAAATAAAAACATAAAAATGAATACTGCTGCTGTTAGGGATTCATCCTCTACCATCCAACCCCAGACTTCCAAAGGGGATAGCACTGCTTCTCAACCCAGTTTTGATTGTCCATATTTGTTACTAAAAGAATATGCTAGGAGTCCATTTAATATAAAAAAAGCACTACTACAATTTGTAACTAACTGTGACAAAGGAAAAAAAAATTGGGGGCTCAAGAACATGGCTGTGTAATTTTTGTAAAACTTCATATAAGGGTAGCTATACTAGGGTTGAGTCTCATCTCACGGATAAGACAAGAATAAGGGTTAGGGATTGCCAAAAAATGACTTAGACACAATTTAATGAAGTCCATAAGATTGTGCAAGAGTCTAGATTTAAAAATTTTGGGTTGTCTTTACCTACAACTAGCCAATATTTTAGAGAGGACATTGGGGCCTCCTCAGAACAGCCACAAGAATCAACCCAAACATCCAGTATGCCACCACTGCCCTCAAAGAAAATGGAACTATAAATGAGATGTTTAATGTGTAAGGAAGAGAATCAGTAGATGATGCTATAACAAAATTATTTTTCCCACATGGGATTCGTTTCCATATTGCATGCTCCCCCTACTTCAAGGATGCAGTAAGAGAAATAGCCAAGGTAGGGAGTTCATATCTACCACCTAGAGAAACTTGGTTGTGTACCTCTCTTTTAGACAAACACTATTCCACATGCAGTGTGGTTATGGAGCAGATGAGGAACACATGGTTGACTCATGGATGTTCTATCATCATGGATGGGTGGACTAACATTTGTCAATGTCCACTCATCAATATCATTATCACATGTAAAGAAGGTCCCTATTTCTTAAAGCCATTGATTGCATGAGGAAAAAAAAGGATGCTAAGTTCTAGTTCCTTCAGTTGAAGAAGGCTATTGAGGAGGTTAGAGCCTCGAATATTGTACAGGTAATCAATTCGATAATTTCTATTTTACTTTTAAGTTTTTCAGATTTTTTTTATGAAAATCAAAATCTTTAAATTTTAAAATTACAAATCTAGATTCTAAATGGTTGTTAAAAACTTAAATGAGACCATTTTAATTTTTTGCTGTACACTACAGGTAGTTACAGATGCAGCCCCTGTTTGCCAGCGTGCAGGGAAAATGATAGAACAAGAATATAAACATATTTTTTGGACCTCGTGTTGTGTTCATGCATTGAACAATGCATTGAAAGACATTAGGAGGATAGATTGGGTGAAGGAGATGGTTGCACAAGCCAGAGATATACAAATGTTCATTTGCAACCATCACACTTCGTGAGCCCTCTTTCGGTCCTTCTCAAAGAAGGAGTTCATCAAACCGAGAGACACTAGATACGCCACCTACTTAATTTTATTGGAGAGGATGATTGAGGTACAAGATGCTCTACAATCCATGGTAGTATGCACGAAGTGGAAGAGGTGGTCGGAATCAAGGATAGAGGAGGGGAAAAAAATTAGAAATAAAACATTGGATGATAGTTTGTGGACTCAAGCCAAGTAAGAAACCAAAATGTCATTTATTATTTTTCAATTGTCATTGTTTGTTTCAAATTGGATTGCTCATATGACAATGTGACATATAAGTTTCTAAATTTTGTTTTTGATTTCTTGTAGGTATATTGTGTCTTTTGTTGCCCCTATTGTTGCTGTCATCAGATATGCTGACACAGATGCTCCTAGTCTAGGAGAAATATATGAGACTTTTGACAGCATGTTGGGGGAGATTAAAAAAGTCATTTCTGCTAGAGATCCATCCCTATTATTCTATGAGGCCTACATCAGGCCTATTATACAGAGGAGGTGGGATAGGATGAACACCCCCTTCATATGGCAACATATTTAGTAAACCCAAAGTGGTATGAGCCTAGGCCTGAGAGAGTGTCTCCCCATGAGGATCCAGAGGTGAGATAAGGGTTTTTGGAAGACATTAAAAGATATATGCGAGGGAGGAGAGCTCAAATATTAGAGATGAGTGGCTCAAATTTGCTAATCTTGAGGGCCCTCGCTTCAGCCACCCAGAGTGTAGGGAGGATAGGGCTACCATTTCCCAAAGAAATCCCATTGGATGGTGGCAGCTATATGGGGACAACACACCTAACTTAAAACATTTTACAATTAGGGTTCTTTCACAAGTTGCTAGTTCCTCTGCTGCTGAGAGGAATTGGTCTACATACAGCTTTATCCACAATGTGAGGAGGAATATGCTTACCTCTTGCAAAGAGGAAAATCTAGTTGCAGTGCATAACTCTCTTCGTCTTCGTGAGAGAGTTAAGCAAGAGTACAAACAATCTCCAGCTACACGATGGGATGTTGATCTAGAGGATGCATGACAGATTTATGAGGATGAGAGTCATGAGGGGTTGGTTGGAGTTTCATTGGAGGATCTTCACTTAGATGATGAGGGCAACTCATCAAATAGTGATACAGATTTTGATAGTGATAGCCCAACAAAAGTTCCATAGGAGTTCTATTACATTGTATACTCTTTTAGTTTTGAGTCTTTTTGTTGTAAATGAGCATTGATACTATGAGTATTTCAGATTTCTTATTGCTTTCATATTTGAACAGTTAGTGACTGAATTTTTTTAAAAATGAGAGTCTTTGTTCGAACATTGGTGGCTGAAAAATGATGACTGTTATTACTTAAAATGATGACTGTTTGAACATTGTTTGCACTTGATATCCTTGGCTGAACCTTCAAGTTGTAGTTGTTGAACTTAAAACAATTAAATGGCTGCAAATTAGTAACTAATATGAATATGAAAATGTTCAATGACTCAATTATGGCTGCACTTATGTGTTAGTAACTAATCTGAATATGGATGGCTGCACTTACATAATTGATTAGTAATATGAAATATCATTTTTGTTGGGTGTAGAATTATGAATGTGTAGATTATTTTAAATTTCTAAAAAAAATTAATTTTTATAGTATTATACCAGCTGTCTCCGAGTCGTCCCCTAAAATCAGCCTACCGGCCCTAGAAACTCGTCCCCTGCTGGAACCTTAAATATAGTTTATTATAAAAATTTTGATATACAATTTAACAAATAATACTGTAGTAATTTTGATATATAATTTAAGGAATGAGACGGGTTATATATAAATAAAATGCAAACCATGATATTAGCAAGAATATACAGAAATGTACACTTATTAAAAAACTCTGATAGGTTGAACAGTCTGAAAGCTGGATCATTTTGCCTTATCCTTAGATCTTTCTGACTTTTAATCAATATTAAAAAAATGTAAAAGATAGTAATAAGGAAATGATGCAGGTTTTATATATATTGCCAAGTGTTTTCAATTAAAATTCAAATGGATCGAAATTTAGGGAGACAGTTGTGGGTGACAGGCTAAGTTGGTATATTCAAATTGGATAATTCGCAGATTTTGTCCTGCACTTGTGGGATTACAGTTTAGAATTTCAAGACGTGGGATAAGGCGGGTCAAATGATTTTATTTTTTAAATTTTGAAGTCAGTATTGCACGCAAAATGTTTAAAATTTGAATAACAAAGAGGCAGGGTTGCATATAACATTATGATAAAGCTAAATTGAGACAATTTTTTAAAGATAATGTTATATAATTTAAAAATTCTAATAATTATTGGTATGATAAATAATTTATTAAACTTCAAAAAAAATATATATATTAAACTTAATTCTCTGTTTAACCATATTTTTTAAATTACATATTTTTTTTCTTAATGTCAATTAATGTCAAGAGGATAAAACATCGACCTCAAAAACAATATTTATAGTTAGGTTTTGTAACGCTTGACCTGAAATATAATATTTGTGGTTCGGTTTCTCCAATGGTCAGGTGTTTAGGTTAACTTAACATTAATTGAAAAGATTAGCACAAGACAATATTAATTAATAATAATAATGTATTTGGTTTTGGTAAAGGTTAAATTTACTTGATTGTATGATTTAGTTTATTTGAAAGCAAAGTTAAATTATGATATATTTTTTTAACACATACAATTCATGCTATCACGCTATAATGAATGATTTTATAATTCAAACCAAACCACATTAAATTTTACACATATATGATCTAAGCAAGTTTGAATCATATGAAATTTTTTATACATACACATATCATTGTTTGAACTTTGAATCATATGAAATTTTACATACATACACATATCAATTTTACATACATACACATATTGTGGTTTGAACCTTGGACTTTTTTAAGAGAGGCCAATGCCCTAACCATTGCCTTGTTCCTATTGAAATACGTTATCATATTTTGGGAGACTTAGGTTCCAATCCCACGGACGTGCCCATGCATAGCTAGTAGCCCGATCCAACTCTTTTGCGTGTTGCACCTGACTGATGACAAAAATCTGTTTCCTGCTTGTCCGATGGTCCCCCTTCATGCCACGTTGAACCAAACTGATGAAGACTATGCAAACTTTGTGCATCTGGTTACCATTAACGAGACGGTGGGTGTGTTGGATTATCATATATTTTAGTTTTGAATAGGATCAGAAAAATTTGTTTGGAATAAAGAATACAATAACCACATATGTTGGGATCACCTAGGATTAAATTTTAGAAGGTAATTAATTGAAAGGATTTTTCCTTTTAATGAAAACAATATTAAAGAGTTATAATAACTAAGTGAAGAGATTCTATTTTTTTTTTAGATTTGGTTATTGTGAGAAACCCCTATGACCCACGTACAGGGTTGAGCAGTCTCCTCCCAACCATGACCCCTCGTAAAGCCGAGAGCTATACTTATCAATAGGGAATTTAACACAAAACCACCACACACCCACCCCATCACACACTCACCTATGCCACGGTTTGAACCTTGGACCTCTCAGAGAAGAGCCAAAGCCCAGACTGTTGCGATGCACCCCCAGGTGCAAGAGATTCTACCTTTTAATAAAAATAATATTGAGGAATTTTAGAGAAAATATAAGATTTTAAGAAATGTGAAGAAGATAGATGATAAAACCTCAAGTTGTCTAGTTGATAAAATAATAATATATTGGTAAAAGTGCTCTAGATGAAGCTTTGGTTTTTCTAAGTGTGATCATGTAGCTTGGGTAGGGTTTGAGAAATCATTGTTAGTTTAAATATCATCCCCAACAATAGTGGATCAAAAATATTGTTGGTGCCATGAAAGTTAATGTACGCAACAATAGCTTTAATCAAGCATCCAAGGAAGTTTATCCCAAAGGTAGTCCATGAAGAACTCTTTCTCCCTTGATGTAGTTCTTCCTTTTTCTAAGTTCAACAATGCATGCAAATGGTTAGATTCATTTATTCTAGTTGAGTATTTTATTTGTTGTATCCTTAATGAATATTCTCTTTGGGCATGGGTGAACACAACTTAGACTCCTCATGGTTAGAAATGATTCAAAATATTACAAAGAGATTTTTCATTTTTGCTTCATAGAATATGCTCATGATACATGTCGATATCTGCTCATTTTTTCACCATGGATACATGACTTCTTTGTATCTAAATAAAGGACTATGAAGGTCCCGATATGGGTTGAATTATCCAATCTCCCTCTTCCCCTTTGGTCCTTCCTAAGCCATATAATAGCTCCTTTGGGTCACGTCATTTTTTGTACCAGATAAATATTTCCATGCATGTCCATATAAACATGTATGCATTGAAGTTGATATATCTCGAGACCTCAATTATATACTAGAGATTTCACAATGTGTCTTATACATTAACTTTTCCAATACGTGCTTTCAGTATCAGTGTTGTGAGCATAAGGTGAAATATTATTTTATTATGCCACATAATAGGGATAAGCAGAGACCTAACCCATTCAATGCACCAACCCCTCAACCCAAAGAGGATGGCTATACAACTATTGGTGGGCATAACAATATATGATCTATGGTTTCTAAGGGTTCATAGACAAAGCTAGTCACAACGCCTACACCCAAGCCTATGGAGAAGGCAAAGAAAATAGACAAGATTGGTTCTCCATCAATAAAAATTACTAGCAAAAAGGTCCCTTAGTCTCATCAAATTCATAGCTAGAGGGCAACAACCTTGGTTTCTTCTTAGACTATGTCTAAGTCCATTTTCCCCACACACTCCACTTGATAGGTTCTTGTCTCTCCCATAGCCTGAGGTAAGGGAACACAGAGGAAGATTTCACACTAGTAAAAGGAATAGATTTATCCAACATATAGTTGGAAAGCTATGTTCCAAAATCATCCAACAACTACAATGTGTTGGAGCACCTTGATGGAAGAAATATGTCATTAGATTTTTTTCCTCAATGACCCTCATATCATGGAATATTTGAAGTCTAATATCTAGGCAAAATAATTACAATTTGTAAGGTTCAATAGAATTTTCTAGATCTAGAATTTTTTGTGCCTACAAGAAGTGAAAGTTACAAGTTTTTTGTTATCCTTGATGTACCATGTCATTTGGGTAGACAACCATTTTTTACAAAGCAACCATGAACCAACCTAATGTGGTATTGCCAATTTTGTGGTAATGTAATGGAGGTCCTTTATGGTGTACCATGACTATGATCACATTGAAAAAGAGTTATTGGCCACATTCAACATTAATAACCATGCATTAGGGGTGATTAATATTTACACTTTCAGTGATACCATAAAAATAACCCATTTTTGGATTTGAATTGCAGATTCATTACCTTCTACCACATGGGTCATATGTGGTAACTTTAATATGATTGAAGCCACCTCAAAAAAGGTGGAAACCACATGCAATTAAGAGCTCATAAAAGGGTTGTATTTTTTTTATATGTGCTAGAAACTAGGGTTTTATGATCCTACTATTGAATGATTTCAACCACAAATTCCTTGGTACACATGGTCCAATCTATGGATTGGTACTGATATGATCCTCAAATGGCTTGATAGGGCAATGTTGTAAAGGCAACCCACATTTAATTTTGGAAACTGTTTGGGTCTCCCAATGGAACCAATGAACAAGGTTGTCCTCTTAGACCACTCTTCCATACACTTTCGAATTAAATTATAGAATATTGGGAGGACCTCACTTAGCAACTATTTCTATATCAACACATCATTTCTTTTCCATAAACCCTTTTTGGCCCACATTTGCCACATTTGGAACTTGGTACCATGTTCCAAAAAGGCTACAAGCTAGCCAAAAAAATCAAATCCATTCAAGAGTGGCAGAGAGCCCTCTTTGAGCTCCTTGACATTGTAGAGGCCTTTGTGTGACACTACCAATAAGTGTTCATATTGTAGGACCCCTCACCTATTTAGGATCTTGTTGTTCAATGTTGCATGGGTGTTGTTCATTGTCAACTATCTTCCTTTAAAAGGGTCCTCTATGGCAATATTTTCTCTCAAGATAACCTTAATTTTTTTATCTTTTCTATGGTTGATGATAAAGCTCTTGGAATAGATGGACATATTTACAAATTCTATAAATTCCTTTGGCCAATTGATGAGTTGAGGCAATATACATCTCATACCTAAATTTAAGGATGCTAAGGATATATATAAATAGATACCCATCACTCTATTCAATACCTATTAAAAGATCATTTATAAAGCTCACATGCTTAAGTTTATAGTGTGGATTAGGCTTTTTGGATGGTCCTGTTAACTCATCAATAAGAAAATTTGAATAATATTTGTAATACTCTAGGTTAATTCATCCATGAGGGATCAAATTCTAAGGAGAGAATGCATGTTTTATATATTTGAATATGTGTCATCATGGATATTTTAAAACCTTCATCACAATCTATTAGGATTAAATTTGAATCAAAATAATGGGATCAACAAGTGTATTATAAAAACACTGCATTCCAATGTCACAAATGTCATGAAATTGGACACATTGCAAGAGATTACAAAGTGAAACTGATAAAAAATAGATGGGAAATTTTAGGTATAAGGTAATATTCAATCTGAAATACAAAAATCATATCATAGAATAAGTATCGTTAAATTTGTTAGCATAACATGTTACATTAATTGTATACACTATCTAAGATAATAAATATTATTTGAGCATATTTTTAATGTGTTCATTCATTCCCATATTCAGGTTTATTTCTGTATGGATGTTATAGCAAATTGCTATTAAAATATATGTAAATCTAATATACATTGGATTAATTAATAATGAAATTTATATCTTTCTATGTTTAATATTTATTTACAACATGTGGTATTAGAGCAATGGTACATGAGGGTTTTATAGAGTAGCATTATGAACATTAGATAAAGGGGCATATTTTAAAAGACGTTACACAACTAATTGTCTTTGAATAGGCCAAAGTTTTACTAATTGAGCAATTTATACATATAAATATTTAATTGATATGTTGGTGATTATTTCAACAAAAATGATAATATTGTATTAATCAATTCAAGTTGAACTTGAAGAATGGATTGTCCTCATTGAAGAATAGGTAGTAAATCAAATGTTTCACATTTTTATTTGCACTATCTATTGTTTCTTTTGAGAATTACTAAAGTAATATGTTGATACATTGAAACAATAATATTTATTCTTGGCTTTGAGAAATTCTTTAATAAGATAAATTTAAAATGTACATTTAGAAGTGTTCTTTGATTTCTTTATATCGACTCATCCATAGCTTCAATTAAATCTGTTAATAGAATTATTATTAATAATAATGACTAGTTTTGTGATAGAAAAAAACTAACATGAACAAGCACTAGAATTTGAGAAAATATCTTGTTTGAACCAACCTATAGAAATGATGTCTCCATTCTCAAAACCGACCAAAAATACAAAGGAATTATTAAAACCTTGCTAATTAAACTCCAACATTGTGTGGGTGAATATTAATTTATTTTTAGACATATGACAAGGTTTGATTTTTAAACTACTCTACATTCATTGCATGAATTCTAGTATGATTAGAGTAGATATTTTTATGGTTTCTTGGTAAGAGGAATAAATGTTAGAATATATTACATCATTTGGTTCTGTTAGATTACTTTAGGGGGAAGTTATATAGTTTCTGCATGCAACATAGTAAATACAAATGTGTTAATATGCAAGCTATATATGTGTAAGTTATCCTTTACACAATTAGGTAGAGTGTTAGACAAGGAACCTATCTTCCGACATAAAGGGTCTCATACCCTTACTCGAATGTATTAATTTTTTATTCTCAATAATATATGTTTCTTTCTCTCTATTTTCACCATGATGGAATGGTGCTAAAGTCATCCGTGGTATCAAAGCACACAGTGCATCAAGAGAGAAATAGAGAAAGCTATCACTATTTATGTTTACCTACGTCCTTGCAAACTGGATCTGCCATTGTGCACTGTTGCATGCAAACGTTGCAAGAACATAAGTTGGAAGATAAAATACCTTGGGAAGGTCTTATCAAGCATCCAAAAAAAGGCTAGGATAGCCTTGCTAAAGATCATCAAAAGAGTTCTTAGGAGAACTCATTGGAGAAATACACTACCAAGGAGAAGCCCCTGATAGTGAAGCACTTGAGACAATTATCACCATACGATAACATTTTAACAATCCCAAGATAATAATATGGCAAGGAGTGCCAAATATGTGAAGAAGAATTTGGAAAGGAGTGCCAAATCCATGAAGAAGAATATTGCAAGGAATTCCAAATCCCAGAAGAAGCTCGCCACATCCTAGAGACTTGAAGATTACCTCTCACAACAAGAAGGCACAAATTTAGAGATAAAGAATTCTCCAAATCTACAATAGGAGGATAACACAAGATGAGAACAAGGCACACAACCCTAGAATCACAAATGAAAGTTCAATATCTTCATTTGGTGAAGGAGTTTTTCAGGATAGTTTAAAAAAAGCTGCAAGATCCTACTCGAAGTAGGAACTTGATGATCCTAGACACCAAGATCTACATCCTCTACAAAAGTGGAAAAACATCTATAAATTTTTCAAAAGGTAAACAAATTTTCATGCAAGTAGATTCATTAATTGAATTACTTATCAGATTTGTTAGAGCACCTGAATTTGGATTAAAGTTGTAAGAAGAAAATTGGATTATAGTCTTCAAAAGTGCAAAAGAAAAAAAAAAGTTCTTTTTAAGGATTTATTTAAACATTAATTAGTAGTTGATTAGATTTTATAATTGCTTCTATCAACTGCATATCATCTACTTTGGAAAAATAAAAAGAAGACTACGTCCTACAATACTAAATTGTAGTGAAATTGTAGAATAATTATTGAAGGTTCATTTCAATTTATTCTTGATTAGTTGCAGTAAATTTGATTAAGTGCATTATATTGAGATTTGATTGGAGTGATAAGGTGAAATTTTTAGTGCATTAAAAAGAAAGTCTATTATATTTTTTTGCACTATTATACTGATCTATAAAGAAATTAGTTTTGTGTTTTTGAAGAGCACATAATCTAATCTGTATCAAGTGTCTAAAGACACTATTAAAGCACAAAAATATGCAACACATAGTGTCCAAGTGAAGCCACCAAAATATGTTAGAATCCTCCACAATTTGGAGAAGAACACAACTAACCAAAAGTAAAAATAGAAGCTTCAAATATTGAGACTTGGCGAGTCTCAAATCAAAAGCATTACAATGTTAGATGCAAGGGAAGAAAGTGTAGAAAATTGCAGAGATTCTATCTACTATTATCTAAGTTTGAATTTATTATCAAAGTGTCCAAGAAAAAAGGGGAAGGTGTCTACTCATAAAATACAACCTCAAAATCCTTATATTGTAGGAAAAATCTACCACAAAACCAGAATTTCAGATCTAGAAATAGAGTGCAAAAGAAGGTACATTAAAGAAGCCTCATATACAATTTATGGTACATTTTATTACACTACTCTAATCTATTTTTTCTAGCAAAGGAACAGATTTGAAAGTGCCTCAAGAGGCACAATAACTACAAGGTAAATCAGCCAAGGAAGTTTGAACGTAATCACTCTTCTTCCCAAGAAAAATGAGCCACTCAAAGGGCTCATATTGGATGAAAAAACCCACAAAATCAAAGCCCACATAAGGATATCATCAAGCTACATTTATGTAGACAAAAAAAATGCACATCTACTACAAAAAGGCATCAAATATTTACACAGGAATCAACATGTTGGAAGCATATAATACAAGGAGCAAAGGTGCTACATTCAAGGTCTTTAACTTGGAAAAGATAATTCACCAAAGGAAGCACCAAAATTTGCATTCAAAGATCCATAGCACATCATCAATCCACTTGCAAAAGAAAATTTTACTTGTTGCCCAAGAAACGTAGCAAAGCAAAGGAATGCCATACAAAATGATTTGAGGAGTTATAATCTTCTCTTTGGAAGATTTTACAAGGAATGACTCCATGCAGAGAGTTTGAATACCACTTGGCATAAAATTTTAAAGACACCATTTTATCTCTCAATACTTAAGAAACCTCATGCAGGAGTTACGAGAAATATCAAGGAAGTGGTGATATCTTTTATCCTCCACAAGCTTCACACAAGTGCCCATACATTATAGAATTATCAAAGAGTGTCGAACAAGAAATTGGTATGTTAAAGGAGAGAAGCACTCATTTGTAATGGGTGTGGCATGTGTCACAAAGCCCATGATTATTCATCCATAAAATATGTCCAAAGTCCAAAGTTCAATAAAGATATCAAAGTGCAATCAAATCCATCTAAAGTGTAGTGTGGAAGGAAGGAAGAAGGAGCATTAAAGGCTCCTAGTATTGAAGGTCAAACCTTCCTATTTTTATAGCGCCTACGTCCCAGCATTGAAGATAAGAAATTCCAAGGTATCTCCATTGATTCTAGAACCAAAGGTAATATTTATATTCCTTTTATATCCACAAAAATAAAGTACCAAATAGTGAGGATATTTAGCATCCAAAAGGTAAGGTTTAATCCCATTTTATTATTAATTTCATGTTTGGAGATATAAGGGTTATAAGCTAAGGTTAAATCTTAGATTTTGAAAGCAAAAGCTATAAGGTATAACTTATAAAATTGAATTAATATTTGCAATTTAACCTAGGAGAACTAAGGAATTCTGCTTGGATTAAATTCTTTAATATTTTTGCAAATATTATTAATTTTCTAATTTTCCAAATTTGGGATCCACAAGGGTTACTACATAAAATTTATTTATTGAAAATTAGAAATAATCCAAGGGATATAAAAAGAGGTTATTAGGTTTTTTACTAAGGTTGGAAAATTATAATTTTCTTGTCTCAAAACTTCTAAAAAAAGACAAAAGAAATCCAACATTAAAACATCTTAAAAATTGAAAAATGCTTAGTTCAATATGAGTATTAAGGTGTTAAGAAGTTGATTTTTGATATTTACAAAATTTGTATAAAATCAACCAAAATTGAACTAAAAAGAAGTTATTAGGTTTTTTACTAAGGTTGGAAAATTATAATTTTCTTGTCTCAAAACTTCTAAAAAAGGACAAAAGAAATCCAACATTAAAACCTCTTCAAAATTGAAAAGTGCTTAGTTCAATATGAGTAATAAGGTGTTAAGAAGTTGAATTTTGATCTTTACAAAATTTGTATAAAATCAATCAAAATTGAACTATATTTTTACAAAAGGACTATATAATAATCCAAAAATCTTTAGGAAAACATAAAGCACTAAACAACATCATGGAGTGTTGGTATATAGATTCAGGTGCAAGTAAGCATATGACAAGAAATATACATTGATTCAACTTTTTGAAGAATATAAATGAAAAGCATTTGCAGTAGTAAATAGAAAAATATATGAAGTGAAAGGAATCATAAAATTCCAGTAAATATTAAGTATGGAAGAGGTATAATAAAAATGCATTGTATGTTCCAGGATTAACCACCAATCTTATTTCTATTTCTCAGCTCATGTATTAAGACTTAACTGTTGAATTTAAGGTTATCACTAGAAAAAAGTAATGCCACATCCCCAGACAAGGAAGAATGATAGCATCAGAATCATATAAAAATGGCCTATTTTTCTTGGACGCTATTCACTCAGCTCTTTCAATCAATGCTTTTGAACTATGGCACAGACGACTAGGACATACTAGTGAGACATCAATGAAGAAATTATTCAAATATCAAATGATGGAAGGACTACCCAAATTATCTCTAGAAACTACTGTATGTGCAAAATATTTAGCAGGAAAATAACATAGAATTCCTTTTGAACTTCGTCAACAGAGAGCTCAACGTCCTCTAGAAATAATGTATACATATTTGTGTGGATCAATAAATGTTTATAGTTCTGGAGGACATAAATAATTTCAGATATTTTTTGATGATCATGCTAGAATAATGTGGGTATATTTCATGAAAAAAAAATTAGAAGCATCTAGCTACTTCAAGCAATTCAAAATTCAAGTTGAAAAGAATCAGGAAATACCATAAAAGCACTTTGTTCAGATAGAGCAGAAGAATTTATTTCTAAATAATTTTACTCCTTTCTTAAAGATAATAGAATCAAAATACAACTTACTACAACATACTTGCCTCAAAAAAATGGAATTGCAAAAATAAGAAATAAATCAATAATGGAAATGGTAATATGTATGTTAAAAGAAGCACAACTTGATCACAAATACTGGGTTGTAGTACACACAACAATATAAATACAAAACATACTACCAAAAAGAGTACTCAAGCATATTACACTAGAAGAAGCAAGGCTAGGACAAAAGCCCAACATAGAAAGACTAAAAATCTTAGGATCCAAAACTTACATGCATATTCCAAAGCAAAAGAAGACCAAGTTAGATGACAAAATTATGATAGGGATATTTGTGGGCTATGATAATGAATCTATATGATACATAATATTAGATCCATCTACAAAGAAAGTTTACATTAGAAAATATGTGATATTTGTTGAGAAAATCAAAATCAACACAGATGAATCCAATAGTGACATAAAATTTCTCCCGAATCTATCTAAAGAAGACACAATGAGCATAGAGCCATAATCAGAAGAACATGATATAGAAGCATCAACTGTACTGTAGAGAAAAGAACCAATATGGGTCAAATATACACTTAGAGAATAAAATATGGAAAGGATACCAGATCTTACTACCATAGGACCTAAAACTCACATCATGACTAGAATGAATAGATGAATGCTAAGTAACACAATGAAACCAATAGCAGCTTCTCAAACACTAAAAAACTCACACTAGAAAGAAGCCATGAAATCTGATTATGCATCACTCAAAAGAATAATACATGGGATCTAGTAAACCTACCTCTGGAAAAAAAGTGGGATGCAAGTGGGTATACAAAATCAAATACAAAGAAGTTGTAACACTTGATAAATACAAGTCTCGACTAGTGGCCAAAGAGTATACTCAAACAAAATGAATTAACGATGAAGAAACATTCGTACCAACAACTCAAATGACTACTATCCGAATAGTTTACGCTCTAGCAACACATCAGGGATGGAGACTTCATCAGATGGATGCAAAAAGTGCATTCCTTAATCGTGATTTAGAGGAAGAAGTCTATATGACACAACTTCAAGGCTTTATCATTCAAGGATAGGAAAGTAAGATATGCAAATTAAAAAAATATCTATATGGTTTGAAACAAGCTCCTAGAGCATGGAACATCAAGATCAATAATCATCTACTACATCATAATTTCAATAGAAGTACAATGGATTCTAGTATATATACCAAGAAAATTGGAAATGATATCTTGATCCTTATAGTATATGTTGATGACATAGTGATTACTGGAAGTTCAAAAAAGTTAATAAGTGATATCAAAAAGGATCTGGAAAAGGGTTTTGAAATGACAGATCTAGGCCTAATGAACTATTGCCTTAGTTTAGAGATTTATATAAGGAGAAGACAAAATAGTCACCACTCAATCAAAATATGCAAAAACTCTTCTTGAAAAATACAAGATGATAGAGTGCAAGCCCAAAGATACACCAATGGAACAAGGAATTCAACTATTCAAAAATGATAAAACACCATTTATTTTGGAAACAATGTATTGTCAATTGATTGGAAGTTTTCTATAGTTAACAAACATCCAACCAGGCATAGAATTTGCAGTAAATTTTCTTTCATGGTTCATGCAAGAACCAAGATAAAGCCACTACAAAGCTATGAAAAGAATAATAAAATATATCAAGAATACTATGGACTATGGACTAACTTATATGAAGAATGTCAAAGAATTATTTCTACAAGGATATTCATATTCATATTTCGATGGGTCTATTGATGATAGAAAATCTACGTTAGGTTATATCTTCTATCTCAGATCTGGACCCATATCTTGGTACAACAAGAAATGATATATAGTAACATAGTCATCAACTAAAGTAGAAACAGAGTAGCAAGAAATACAACCTATGAAGCCCTATGGTTTCAATACATACGATCTAACATGGGAATCAAATGAACTCTGACTATGATATTCTATAATAATCAAGGAGTACTGAATCTAATCAAGAATCCAATCATACATGAAAGAATAAAGCATATTGAAGCTCAATGTCATTTCATCAGAGAACACTTTTAGAACAAGCACATCATCCTCAAGTATGTACCTACAAAAGATCATCTAGCAGATATCTTTACAAAGGCACTTGAAAAAATCAAGTTTCAAACATTCAAAGATCATCTATGTGATTCAAGAGAACTTCATACCAAATAATGTAATATAAAGGGGTGTTAGAATATATTACATAATTTGGTTATGTTAGATTACTTTAGGGGGAAGTTATCTAGTTGCATCATGCAACATAGTATATGCACAAGTGTCAATGTGCAAGTTGTCCTTTGCACAATTAGGTAGAGTGTTATCCACGGAGCCTATATTCCTACATAAAGGGTCTCATACCCTTACTTGAATTAATTAGTTTTTCATTCTCAATAATATATGTTTCTCTCTCTCTCTCTCTCCTTTCCTCATTATGGAATGGTGCTAAAGTCATCAATAAAAGGAAAAAATTATACCTTTTATTTTGAAGTCACATGGTGCTCAACTGAATATTTTCTACGTAAAATAAATTTGTTATTTGACTAAGAAACATGACCCAAAAATATTTTTCCTAAATTACAAATCAAGCCTAGTTGATTAGAGGTTAATATTGCTTAGTGTTTTGCAATAACATAATTAAGTTCATGCATGGATAAAATATTGTGATGTATCACAACCTCACTTTAAATATAATGTGCAAGAAATTTTCTAATTAAATGATGCCTATCACCATAAAGGATAGCTCATGAATATTTCTAGTTAACCATCATAGATTGAAATCTTTTAGAGGTTTTCTCTAATAAAGGTATTATAATTAATTTTTTGAAAGCACATTAGAAAGGGAAAAAAATATTGTCTATACTTAAAGAAAAATAAATAATATATTTTTAATTATAATACATTCTTTTTGCAAGAAATATGCTTACTTAGGAGTTATAAGGTATATAAAGTATCTTTTGTGTTGTACATTATTATTTTAAGGGCATATATTTGGTAAGGAAATGTAAGGTGTATAAGTTTTATTTAATGTAAAAAATTAAATTGTATCTTAAAGAAAGTATTTCTTTACAAAGTGCATCCTTTCAAATTTATTCAAAAAATAACAAAACATTTATCAAACCTTGTGTTTGAAAGCAATTTTTGGTATATAGTGTCGCTAGAGGTCATTATAAGTAATGCTATCATGACTAAATAATGTACTTATTGCCTAAATTAGATGCATCAACAATGTTTGGGACCTATCCTTATAAATCATCATGCAGTAATAATGCAACCCATTCTATTTACTCACTCCATCATTCACCTTAATTTGCCATTCTTATTTGACATAAAACCTAAGATTAAGACAGTCAAAATATATCATGGAATTTACTCCCTATATGTGAGGAGGTATTTTTACGTAGTTTTCATTGATACAATGAATCCTTTTAATGTATCATCTTGGTATCATATTTTGAACTTTTTCAGATATCAGAAGGTCTCTCTCACATATGGTCATGTATAGAGACAGGACTTGCTTCTTCCATGTAATGATAGGTATATAAGAATAGTGGGTATATTGAAATATTTATTATGTAGAACTAGAGGTATATAGAAAAGGGTACCATTTTGATATATAAGAAACTCTTTCCATACCTAACTCAAAATTCTATTTACAAAATTTTAGTTCTCCAAGTCTTTATATTTTGAAAATATAAAACATAAAAGGAAAAGAAGAATTTATCTATTGGGCCAAGAAGGCCAAGACACAAAACTTAAAAAATGGTATAACATAGGAAAGTCTAAGAGGAATCAAGTAAAGGACCAATAAGACATTCAAAAGTGTGCCTAATTAATAGATAGTATAGGAGGAGAAAAGTAAGCAAAATTTCAAAAGCATGGTTCACCAAGTGAAGGAGGAGAAAAGCAAACTAGAGGTCTCTATTTTCATGATGAAAATAAAGAATTGTTAACACTAATGTCTTGCTTATATTTTATTATTATAAATATCAAAAGTATGTATCACTATAATTAATATGGTAATTACTAATGATTCTCAAAGAGGCTAAAGATAGAGGCTTCTCAACACTAAAGGACTACTTAAACAATATTGTTAATGAAGTTGTTGACTGCTCTAAATTTTTGGTTAAATTATTTTTAGCATAGGAAAGATAAATTATATGGTATTACTTAGTATTCAAGTCCTTAAAATGAAGTACAAAAATCAAGAAGAAAAAATTGAAAGGATGAAGAATAAGCATGTGATGAAGGATACATGTTGTGATACAAGTGATCTTCTTCAAAAAGCAAATGTGATTTGTGGTACAACCAATATTATTTCAAGGAAATATTTCACTTATGATATAGGTGAATTGAGGTCTATGATCATAGATAATTATTGTAAAAATAACACTTTAAATCCCATGGCAATAATTGTGTGATGTGACACAAGTGATCTCCAAAGTACTTATGTATAAAAGGACTCTTCTTATGATATAAGTGCTCTTCATAAAAGGAAAATTTATATTGTGATATATATGACTTGAGGTCCATAATAATAAATAGTTGTTGTAATACTAGTGATCTAAAGCCCATGAAGGTAAATGTTTATTATGAAATAAGGGATCTTATACAAGGAAAATATATAGAATGTGACACCAAAAATTTTAAGGTTATTTTTTTAGATGAAGTGTGTAGAAGGTAGTCGTGATGACCATGATAAAGGCCATATTATACAATATGACAATAATGGTGACAAATACCATATTGGAAATAATAAAAATAGGTATTTTAACATTCATAGAGACTAGAATGGTGATGATAAATTTGTATATTTTAAAAATCATACAAAATATACTAAATCAAAGTTGTTGAGAAGAATAAGATATGATGGTACAAGTTTTGGATGAAATAACCATGGTGTGAAAGAGTCCATAGTACCAGGTATAAGGCCAAAGAATGAAGACCTTGGATATACAAGGCATGCATGACAAACAAGAAAAAGTGATACTAAATTTATGATAGGTATCAACATAGGGTTATGCACAGTGGTGAATATTCACCAATTGGATGAATTTTAGAATTTCCAAAATTGAAAATTGGCGAATATGAAGACCCTCGACGTCAGTCCATTCGCCTAAAATTTTCAAGACCAATTTTTTCTTGGATTCAATTCACCACAATATATATCCAAACATAGGTATATGAGTACTCGTTGGAAAGATCTTTTCAAGCCTGATATAGTGGTGGTATTTTTATGAAGTTATAAGGTGATTTAATAGGTAAAAATGTGCCCCAAATATGAAATTAATTTTTAGGGCTTCAAATGCCCCAAATTTTGGTGTGAAGATGATTGAATTGATTTTATTATGATTCACCTTGATTCGCCTTGATTTAAATTAGGATTATACCTTTTTTTAAAGTACATTTTAAGTCCAACTCCTTATGCATAACCCTAATCACCAACATTTGTTAGAAGAAAATTAATAAAGAGGAGAAATTTCCTAAGAATACTAGTAGAGATTATTAATGATATGGACATATGTTAGAAAGATGTTGGAACATACATACCTGTGAGATTTGTAGATACCCTATTAACCACTAACAAATATTTCTAAACCTTGATGTTAACTAACTGATGAAAGCAATATTATCTATATGTCGATGATGGTATTGTCTAGTGCTTCCATAATTTATGACAAGAGTTAGATAGATATCAATATTAATGTTGATATTTAGTGAGTAGCATTAGCATTAGAAATTTATGTTGATAGCAATGCTAATGATGGGTATTGGTCTAACAATTAATATTGGCATCAATATTAATGGTATATAGAGATTGTATCCAATACTTATCAATTGGTTTTTAGTGCCTACCATCCCCTTCTGGTGATGCAAAATATGCTCTTAAGGGGACTTTATCTACACTTAAATTATTACAATTCATTTTTATTCTTTTATATTTTTTTTGGGTAGATTGATTGTATTAATAGTGGGTTTTTATAGAGGATCCCAAAACCTTATGTACAAAAATAGGGCTGAGTCCATTCTGTCCTTACAGGGCTCAAGGGCTAGGATCAAACATACTTGCAAAATCTAACTAAACCTGATTCAAAATTTACCATAGAGCTTACAAAGGGGCCTCTCCATGAGAGTATCGATAGACAAAAACTAATCTAAAGCAAACTAAAATGGAAGCAACAAAAAAACATGGGAAAAAAAAGAAAAAACCACAAGAAAGGCATCCCTGGATCCTTCGCTACTTCGGATCCTCCTAGTCATCCTTAACGTTTTGCTCCTTGATCTTGTTCAGCATATTGATCAGAGAATTGGTGGTCGAGAGGATGCGCCACCTTCGAGCTCCTTCCCTTTATGCTTATGTGTCTTCATGAGGAAACTCTGATCTGGCCATCTTCTCCACCTCATTCGAAAAGGACGACCTCCATACTACCAACATAGAGGTCAAAAGACCTTTATTAGCCATGTAATATGCCAACCTATTACCCTCCCGATAGATGTGATTGATTTGGGCATCGGTCCATCTAGATAGGAGGATCCTTGCCTCAGAGACAATATTGAAAACTTTCCATGAAGGATCTTTGCCATTCGATAGATACCTTATGATATTCAGAGTCACCTTCGATGACCAAAGGGTGAGGATCCTCTGAGATGACCTTAAGCCCTTTGAGGACACCTTTGGCCTCCATACTATGATTAGATTAGATAACCAGGTTTTTGTAGAAGGTGAGGAGAATCCTCCCCTTATGATCTCTGACCACCCCTCCTGCAGTTGCTGGCCCCAGGTTGCCATGAGCAGAGCCATCAAAGTTCAACTTAAGCCAACCCTTCAGGGGGTTTCTCAATTTGACCTTGAGATTGGGCAAAAATATGTTAGGGTGGTCTGGATCCTCCTTGAGGTTCATCCTTTTGAACATAGTTTCCTCCGACCGGATCCTAGGGAGGGGACTAGGAGTGAATTTTAAATTTTCTACTGCAAAGGTAAGAGCTATGAAGGCTATGGAAGGGGGGTATCTTGGAGGATTATCGAAGACTCTTCCCTTCCTGTCTAGCCAAATATGCCAAAGGATGTGATGGAAGGACGCATTGAAAAGGAACTAGAGCTTAGGATTTTTGAATGGGTTTGGCCATTGAGCAAAGGCTTCCTTGATTGTCCTGGGAGGGCTCTAGGGGACCTGAAAGGAGGAGAGGATCATGCTGAAAACTATGGTGGTAAACGGGTAGTGAAGGAAGAGATGATCTATGGATTCACAATATGCCATGCATAAATAACACCTACTAGGGAGGGCAAACCCTATTTTATGGAGGTTGTCCATGGTTAGAGATTTATTCTAAAAAACAATCCAAGAAAAGAAATTTACCTTCAGGATCACTCCTTTTCGCTTGAATATCTGCCACAAGAAATTCCCCTCAGCCTCCTTGGAAAGGATCTCATAGGCTATCTAAGCTAGAAGATTCTAGTGTCAGTGCCCGTCCAGATCATCTTGTCGATTCTTCTGGCAATTGGGATGGTAATGCCCTAGAGGATCTTATCTAGAGAGGAGACTTCAACTTCACGATCGGTGAGGGTCGAGATGTTCCATTGAGGGCTGCCATACTTCCTCATAATGTAGTATTCTACCTTATGCTAGGATTTTGGGTCCACCAAGGATTTGAGGAGGGAAAGTTTAGCCTTCTGAGATAGAGGATCTTCTTTGGCCCATCTATCCTTCCAGAAGTTGATTGTCTGCCCATATCCTAAAATCCATCGAAATCCCTTGCTAAGCAGCTGCCTGGCTTGGAGGACTACTTTCCAGAAAGTGGATCCACCGGAGGGGGCCTCAGCATCCACGAAGGAGCAGTTGGTGAGGTATTTCTTCTTGACAATTTTGACCCACTCCATAGGCTCGTTGGTCAGGATCCTCCAAGCATGCTTGGCCATGAGGGCCAGGTTCATCAGACTAGTTCTCCTTAGCCCAAGCCCACCTTGGTATTTTATTTTACACACCTTGTCCCACACCACCAAAGGGATCCTAGATTTATCTTCGTTCCCAAACCATAGAAAGTTCCTCTGAATCTGTTCGATCTTGCGGTGGACAGACATTGGGAGGTTGAATACTGACATGAAGTAGGTCGGGATCCCTTGGAGGTAAGCTTTGGTGAGGGTAGCCTTGCCTGCCTAGGACAAAAACTTACCTTTCCAAGAGGCCAACTTCCTATGAATTCGCTCCACCACCATATTCCACATGCTATCCTTGGCCCTACCACTGTAGAAGAGGGGGAGCCCGAGGTAGGTGGTAGGGAGGGATTCGATCGTGCATCCCATGATTCTGACAATGAATATCTACCACCCCTAGGGAGTATTCAATAAGAAAAGCTTACTCTTGGTGTAGTTTACTTTTTGGCCCACAACTCGCTTGTAAAGGGAGAGGATCCTCTTGATGTGTCTGTCCTGGGCCACATAGGTGATAGTATACAAGAGGGTGTCATCCACAAACTACTGGTGGGTGACTACTTCCACTCCAAATGTGGGGATGATGCCTGAAATCCTCTGTCTTCGAAGGATATCCTTGAGGTTTCTGTCCAAAAACTCTGCCAAGATGATGAAGAGAATTGGGGACAAGGGGTCTCCTTGCCTAAGCCCTCTGGCACTCTAGAAGTAGCCTGCGGGGGACCCATTGATTAGGAAAGAGAAGTAAGGGGTGGATATGTAGCTTTGGACGAGGTCGATCCAAGAGGGAGGGAAACCAAACTTCAGGATAATAGCGTAGAGGAAACCCCTATCCACCCTGTCGAAGGCTTTGTTCATGTCAAGCTTGAGAAAGAGGGCAACCTTATTAGACAAGGACGCAGAGTGGAGAGTCTCATGGATAGAAATGACACCATCAAGGATGTTTATGCCTTTCATAGAGTTTCCTTGGCAAGGGTTAATGAGCATGGGCAAGATGGGCTTCAGCCTGTTAGCTAAGACTTTGGTCAGGATCTTATAGAAAATATTGCAAAGGCTGATGGGTCTATAGTCCGATAAGGCCCTGCAGGTAGAGGTTTTTGGAATAAGAGCTAAGAAGGTGGAATTCAGACTGGGGTGGATGGAACCAGAGGCTTGGATCTCATGAATGGCATCACAATCATCATTCTCCAAAACCTCCCACATGGTCTAGAAAAAGCGAGGAGGAATCCCATCTGGACTCGAGGTTTTGTCAGGTTGCATAGAAAACAAGTCCTCCTTGATCTCGAAAGAAGAAAAAGGATCTAGGAGCATGAGGCTAGCCTCCTGGGGTACCAGAGAGGGGATTTTCACCAAAATATCTCTTTGGAATTGTAAGTCGCTTTCGAGGGAGGATCCCAGCAAATCCTGAAAGAAGCCCACCGCTTCAGTTCTTATCTCAGCAATGTCCTTGGTAGCCATACCATCACTTCACCAAATTTCCTTGATTTTGTTGGAACCTCTATTACGGAGGGTAGAAGCATGAAAAAACTCGGTGTTGGAGTCTCCTTCCTTCAGCCATAGATCTCTAGATTTTTGTCTCCAGAAGGTATCTTCCCTGGCTAGGATAGTGTGAAAGTTTGCCAGGAGGATTCTCTCTTTGTTTCTATCAGATTCGCTAAATACACCTACCTTCAACCTTATTTCCAAGTTTTTGAGGCTTTCGGATATGGCTTTCTTGGATTCAAATATGTTGTCGAAGACCTCCTTATTCCATATCTTGAGGTTTTATTTGACAGATTTAAGCTTCAAGGCTAGGTGTGATCCTTTTAAATCCTGCTTCCACCATCCCGCTACCTGCACTCTAAAATATTTATGATGGGTCCACATGGATTCGAACCTAAAGGGTGTTTTGAAACTAGGCCCTTTGCCCGATTTAAGAAGGATGGGGTTGTGGTCTGATTCGATCCTGTACAGAGCTAGGAGAGTCGCATCCCCAAGAAGGGAATAGCCTCCTAGGAGATAAGGAACCTGTCTAGCTTGACCTGGATAAGCCCACTCTTTGTTCTCCTGTTGCTCTAGGTAAAAGAGGAACCTTTGAGCTCTATGTCAACTAGCTCATTGGTGTCGACAAAATCTCTAAAGTCTTCTATGCTTTTGGAACCAATATCAGATCCTCTCTTTTTTTTAGAAGGATGTAAAGGGTAGTTTATGTTCCCCCTATTATCCAGGGAAGGGCATTGAAATTCCTTCGCATCTGGGTGATGGTCTTCCACATCTTAGCCCTCTCAATGACCGAGTTGGGTGCATAGATGTTGGATAGGATCCACGACTGATTGCCTGTCTTAGAATGAAAGAGGATATTTAGAATCCTACTGGATGAAGAAAGTAGTCTTCCTTCTACAAGGATCGAGTCCCATAAGACCATAAGCCCACCTGAATATCCTTGAGCTAGACTGAACATGAGCTCTAATTTGGCCCAAATAGCTTTCACTACTTTTTTAGTAGAGACCACATCAACCTTGGTCTCTTGGAGGATAAGGATAGAGGGATTCGATCATTTCTAGAGGTTTGCAACCATCCTTTGCTTGGTTTCTCTGGTTAGTCCTCTCACATTCCATGAGAGAAATCATCTTGATGATTTGGAGGTTTTCTTGCCTCCATTCACCATCTGGAAAGGGGGTTTGGTTCCTTGTGCTTCGTCCCACTGAGTGCCTGAATCATCTGAAAATAGCAACAGTTGGGTCCCATTCGCCACATCCTCCACTGTTTCTTTGTCTCTATAATATTTTCCAAGAGGTCTTTGTATTTTCATCTCATTGCCAAAATCCATCGATTTTTTCTTGCTTCTGGTGTTCCTAGGGCTGACCCTTCTTGATAGGGAGGATCCCCTTTTTCATGATGATGAGAAGGAAACTCCTCATTTTTTGTATGGGGTTAGGTTTTCTTATTGCCTAGCAAATAATATTCCATGAGGGATTACAGGGAGTTAGTGACGGGAGAGATTTGTACCTGGGAATTCGGTTCCTCTGCTTCATATTGGGGTGGAAGGCTTGAACCCACCTCTCGATGCTCCTTTTCCTAAAGGGAGTTTCCTCCTTGCTATGAACCTTGCTTTGACTGCTTGACAGACCCGTCCTGTTCCTCCTCTTGAGCTTGTTGTCTTCCTGAGTCAGGTTTGGGATTCACAAAGAGTTGGTCAATAGGAGGAGGATTTCTCTTATGTTTCTCCCCCATCGCCAGCTACGAGTCTTGATGGTATGTGGATATTTTGGTCAGCTCCTTCACTCGTTGGCCCTTGGCAGCTAGACACTAAATCTAGAGGTACCCCTCAGTGCAGCAGTGAGAACAAAAGGCGGGTCTGTTAACATACTCGATGGACTCTCTTGATGAAGGTTGATCCTGATTGTAGGTTTATGAAGGAGGGGAGATCGGAGTCCAGATCAATGGAGACCAATTCTGCAATGGACCGTGCTATCCCTCTGATAACATTTTCATGCTAGCAATGAAGAGGAAGGTTGGGAAGCCTTACCCAAATTGGAGCAATGTTGATGTTTTGGGTATTCGGGTTGAAGTCATTTCCCCACTTTCGAATAAAGAGGCTCCTGCACCCCAGGAACCATGGTCCTCCCACCAGGATTTTGCAATAATCCTCCCGGTTGTTCAAGATTATGGCAAAGAAACCCCAAGTTAGTGTTGTAATATCCATGTTTCTAGAGATTCGCCACTTGGAGAGATCCCATTTGTGAATGGATTCCATGTCTGGGCATCCTCCTATGAACTTTCTAATTAGGGTAAAATTTTTGAATTCCAAAAAACTATTGAGGACCTTGTCGCAGATGTCCAAATCCTCGCCAAATGGAAATAGTTCCTGGGTAAATTAGTTGTCTAGGGTTGCATGGCTCACCACCATGTGGGCATAGTATCCTCTCGCATTAGGGTTGGGGGCCCCCCTTTGGCCTCCTTTGTTCGAGGGGTCCTTGTATTTCTTCTTCGATCCATCCTGTTGACCTTTTACTATCAGGTGCACTGATTCATCCCTACTGGATCCCCTCCAGACTTCATCCACCTCACTGGTATTCCTGCCTCCTATCAATGGTTCAAATCCTTTCTCGCATTTCATCGTGCGGATCCTCTCACTGGATCCTCCTTTGCTCTCCTTCATTGTTCTAATCATTTGCTTATATTTTTTTGGTAATTATTATAATAGATTAACAGTGGGTTTTTATAGAGGATCCCAAAACCTTATATACAAAATCAACCTTGCTAAATGGTGCTTCGTTCCTCTTGGCTAGATGAATAAACCTGTATGCAAAAAAAATAAAAAGCTGCTAATTGCCCGAGGGCTACAAGGAGGCATTTTTGCCTGATTATCTTGGAAACTATGGCAAATATAAAAACTAAACCATTGGAAAGTAGAAAAAGATAGCCAAGAAAACTACAAAAAATCTCCCTTACTAGGGAAATAACTTTCCACATTTCTGCTTTCCCCGAGGCAGAATTCGAAGCAAACATGATGAATAGGATCCAAGAAAAAATGATGGCTTGGTACTGAAACAAAAGAAAGTCCTACTGGAAGATGAAAAGAAGCTGCCCTCAACACTCTCTAGGTCCCAAAGAACCATGAGCCCGCTCGTCGTTCCCACCACAGGTTCTCACATCCAAGATGACTTTCATCTATACGATTTGAGGTTCTTCCTACCTCCCTTTCCCTGCTGGAGGGGAGGTTTTGGGATAAGCGTGTCACCCATCAAAGAATCAGAGTCATCCTGAAACAGCAACCGTTGGGTGCCATTTGCGACATCAGCCATAGTTTCCTTGTCTCTATTTTCCTTGTTGGGGGGACGACCCTGCTTCTTATTACCACCAAAATCCATCTCTTACGTTCGAATCCTCTTAATTCGAGGGCTAATATTACCAGGCTGGTAACCTCTTCTTCCAAGCAGGTAACCTTCCAATATCTTTTGTGCCTTGGGAGAGTGCCGATCAAAAATTTTGAGCGAATCTACTAGTGTGGTGATAAGGGGGGGGGGCTGTTCCTTTTCCCCCTATGGTCCTAGTTGGGAGCGTCTATCGCACAGCTCAGAGTCCGGTTGAATGGTGATTTCCTCATCTGGTAAGGAGGATTCGAGATGGTCTCTAGATGGACCTAGAGATTCATGGTCTTTCACAATAGGGTGCTTCGTCTGACCTTCATCATGCTCCAGAGGGTTGCAGGGATCCCGCTTCTTCTTCCCTAGCTTTTGAAGAGGACAATTGGACTGAAGATGCCCTTGAGAACTACACTGGGGGCAGAAAGCTGGTCTGTTCTCATAAACAACAGCTTGCTTGTGTAGAAAAGAACCCTTAGACCGTAGAGTAATGGAGGAAGGGAGGTCCATCTCCAATTCCGCCAAAACACAGAACCGAGCTTGGACAAATCTTGTTCGAGCCCTGGTGGGAGGGTCTATAGTGACCAACTCCCCGATGGATCGAGCAATTCCTCTGATTACATTTTCATGCTAGCTGAAAAGGGGGAGACTCGGGAGCCTAACCCATATTGGATCAATGTTGATATTCTAGGTATCGGGGTTAAAGTCCAAACCCCACTTCCTTAGAAAGAGACTCCTACGGCCCAAGAACCAAGGCCCTCTAGCCAGGATTTTATAGTAGTCCTCCCTGTTGCTTAGTCTAATCATGAAAAAGCCCCGGGTTAGGGCAGCCAGCTCCAAGTGACCAGAGGTTCGCCATTTTCCAGACGCCCACTTGCGGATGGTCTCCATGTTGGGACGACCACCAATAAACTTACCGATGAGGGTAAATTTTTTGAATTCCACAAAGCTTGAGAGAATTTCCATCGGGATGTCCAACTCATTCCTAGATGGAAATAGCTCCTTGGTGGAGAGCCCACTTAGGGTTTTAGAAGTCGCTGCCAGAGCATACGACTTTCGAGGTCCATCTCCCCATTTTTTTGGTGGATCCTCGGTGTCCCCAGACTCTACTTGCCCTCCCTCCACCCTGTCGTGCCCCTAGTTTGACCTGCTGGCACTCTCGTGCTCTCCCAAACTAGCCTTCCCGCCCACCGTCATCCCTCCACCTTCGAAAAAACCCTTTCGCATCATCAAAACCCTCATCATTTGCTTATATTAATTAACTCTTTTTAGTTAGATTATGATTGCACTCCCACTTGGATTCTCTCTCTATTATTTTATCCCATAGGAAATACTAATATATTATATTTGACTACGTATTCTTTTATATTTTAATCCACTGATAAATGAGACAAATAAAAGGCTAAATGAATAATAAAATTAATAAAAGTTAAAATATATATAATATTTTATTAACACGATTAAAAAGAGCTAAATAACCAGTTAAAAAAATAATATATAGGTTTTTTCTAACATTCATTAAGGAAGAACCCAACATATTTACCATTAGAAAATAAATAAATACTATACATTTATTTTGAAATTACTTAATCTATTAATATTAAATGTCATTTTTATATTTTAATTTAATTTTTTTGAAAATTTCCGCTCATGTGGAGGAGTTGGAGAGGAAGTGGGTTGTGTAAAACTCTCAAGAAGAGAGGTCCCATGTTCAAAACTCTTCCCCTCACATGCATGTTGCGGATATAACTTAATTCAACCAAAAAAAAAAATACTCCTTATACACATCCACCATGGGGATTATTTATATATATTTTTAAAATCTTAACTTTAAATAAATATATATCAACTTATATAATTTTTTAACCTTTTAATTATCCTTAATTATAAATAAAAATTTCAACCTAAAAACTTTTAAACTCATATAATCTTATTTTAAAAATTATTATATTATTTATATGTAGTGTGAACCTATAACAACATGAGTAGATCTAGTGTGAGATTACAACAATAATAGTAGATTTGGCATGAAACTTAGTAACAAAACTGCAACAAGTGTAGATCTAGCATAAAACTACAACAATAGGAGTAGATGATATGACATAATTACAACAATAGGAGCATATATGACATGAAAATGTAGCAACAAGAGTAGATTTGGTATGAAACTATAACAATAGGAGAAAATATCGAATCAAACAATATCAATAGGAGTAGATCTAGCATAAAATTATAGCAAAAAAAATAGATGCAAAATAGAACTACAACAATAGAAGTAGATCTAGAATGAAACTATAGCAACAAGAGTAGACCTAACATAAAACTACAACAACATGAGTAAATATAACATAAAACTATAACAATAGGAGCAAATATACCATAAAACTATAACAATAAGAGTAGATCTAGCATAAAACTATAACAATAGGAGAAAATATTGTATAAGGAAGAGGAGCAGATCTAGTGTAAAAATACAACAACAAGAGTAGATATTATGTGAAACTGAAGCAACAAGAGCAAATCTAGCAATATGGTGTGAAACTGCAATAATAGGAATAAATCTATTGAGCGAGGATTCAGCCACATAATGGAAAAAATTGTAGAAATATATGGAAAAGCTTCTAATAATGATCATTCAAGGTCACTTAATCCAAGGAAAACTTCCTAGTAACGATTGTCGAGGGAAAAAGTTCTAAGAAAGGAAAACTTCCTAGAAGAAGATTGTGAGGGAAAAAAGTCTTGATTTCTTTAGGAAGTTTAATATTTTAGTTGTTTTGGAGAATGATAACTTTGTGGTTTGGGTTCCAAAAGTCATGGCAAATAAAATTATTGTTGAGAGGAATAATTCATTGGTAGGTAAATTTGTGGAAAAGGTTTACCTAGATCTAGATTCCATTTTAATGTGAATACTTTTTAGATGGAATCTAAATTGTTCTTTGCAATTTATAGATCTCCCTTGTGGTTTTATCATTTTTAATTTTACTTGCAATGAAGATTTGGTTAGGGTCTTAATGGGAGGACCATGGTTTTCTAGTTGAATATGGATACTTTTTAGATGGAATCTAAAGGGTTCTTTGCAAGTTGTAGCTCTCCCTTGTGGTTTTATCCTTTTTAATTTTACTTGCAATGAAGATTTGGTTAGGGTCTTGATGGAAGGACCATGGTTTTTGGTAGGATGGGATTATGTTTAAAGAAATGGTTTTCGGATTTCAATCCATTAAATAATAATATGAAAGTTGCTCATATCGAGGTGATTTTCTCCATTAAAATATAATATTACAGTTGTTCATATCTAGGTGAGTTTGCTAGGTTTTCTAGTATATTTCTAGCATGAAGATATTTTAGTAGAAATTACAAGCTCTATTGGAACTCTCCTATCTTTTTATCTTCAACTAAAGTGAATTGAAGGCTTCTAGTAACTAGAATATGTGATGATGCAGACTTGAATAAAACTTTACCTCAAACAATGAAAATCATGTAAGGAGAATAGGTTCAAAAGGTGGAATATGAAAATTCTCCTACTTTTTGTGGGATATGCAATTGAGTTGTGCATTTTAATATAAATTACCCTCAAAAGAGGAAGTAGGAGGTTGAGGCAGGCAAACCCATTACTAAGGTTTGGAACAAATTGAGGAAAGAAGATAAGGGATCAAGGCAACAAGAAAATGAAGATGATATTTTCAAAAATAGCAATAAGTTTCAATTTTTGAAACAATTGAAAGAGGAATTTGTGCTTGATATACAATGCCCTATCTTCAAAAGGATTTCCAAGATTGAAGCAAAAAGGGTAGAGAATACCCAACTATGTTTTATTGGTGAAAAAATTAGGGAGTTTATTGGAAAAGAACTCATATGAAGGATGAATATGAAAATATCCTTCTACGATCTCCTTCTTATGCATTTCAGGCTAAGGATTGGAGAAATATTGGCAATCCATGGGAAGGACAAAAGTAAACTTCTTTACCTAGTAATTAATACACAATAAAATTATCAAAAATAAGAATTCTATTGTGTATTAATTGACAGATAAATAAGTTTACTTTTATCCTTCCCTTGGATTGCCAATTATAAGGTAAATACATTTTTTATTCACCTCTAATAATAAGAATAAAAAAATTCCTTTCTCCATTTCTAAGTGGTGTTTATTATCTATTTTTATATATGTTTAAAAATATTATTATTTTATATATATTATAAATCCTCCAAAATCTATGTTAATATGAAATCATTTCAAATTTAAACTAAGGTGATATCACCAACTCATTAAATTTTATATAAAAACTCCAAATAGTCATCTTTTATATAATTATATAAAATAATTATAATTAAAATTAGAAATTTATATTGAAAAAAATGAATACATCTAATTAATACTTTAACAAATAAATCAATTTATAAAAATAAAATATTAAAATACTTTCACATTATTATGAGATATTAATACTTTGCTCATATACATAAATACATCTTATATAAACCTTAAATTACAATATTTTTATAACATACAAATATTTTTAAACTTTATTTTTATTTAGAAAAAAATATATATATTTACATAAAAAATTAATATTTATTATAGAAATAAAAAATTTACACTCAAATATCAAAATTTACACTCTAATATCAAGTCAATAAGAAGTACCTCCTCCTATAGACTGTGGGTCTATCTTAAGCTAGATTACTCTATAATATACCTAATGTTTGATAAGTCTTATTATTATATATACTTTTTTACAATTTGATTTTTTAAATCATAAATATAATTAATTTATTCATCTTAAATCTGATGACATATTTCATGATTGAAATTTCGTTCAAATCAACATAAAAAACATATCACTAGATATTGCTGCACCCTGTATCTTTGCCCCCGGGACCTCCATAAAACATGAAAACGCCCCACTTTGGATCAGTGCTATGCTTAAGCTTTACATCATAACACTTTGGATTATTGGCCTCCACATAATATGAGGCATCTGATATATAACGACCACTGCCATCATAGAGCTTCATAACACTGACGTAAGCAGCCTTCTTGTCGTCCTCCTCAGCGAAGTGTCCACTGCCCATCTCTGTTCCTGAATGTGGGCTTCCTGGACCATTACTCTTAACTATCACTCTCCCTCCAAAGTCCACCCTGTTGGCAGATGTGGCCAGTTCACCTAACTTAGATCCAGGGTAGTAGCCCACTAGAGTTCCTTGTGTGTACACAGCCCATACTTCATTATTATTTCTAGTTTCCTGTCATCAAACCAAACTCAGTTCTTATGGATGGTGTCTCCACATTTTCAATATTTCTTTTTAGAATTAAAAAGTGTGGCATCTTGGAGCTGTAATGAAAAATTTATTTTACCACATAATGGTATTTCAATCCTCGTGAGTGTAGTTTACTACTTACATTATGGATAATGTGACAAGGATTCAATCTCCGTAATTAATATCACTAAAAAAATTATCATAAAATTATAAATAACACATGCACTTTGAGAAAACTGTAGCTTACATGATTTATAGTTACGTTGATATGATATGGTTGTCCACCGTAAGTAGATACAGGATCAATTATGGCATTGAGAATCGATGATCCACCTTCTGCCAACTGGAAGAGGTCGTGGCAATCCAGGTTGACGCAACCTTGAGCGAACAGTGTGTTCTATAATAGGAAAGTGTTATGTAAGTGGTCTAGGGCAATCTTGTAAAATCTTCATTGTGTAGAATATAAATAAATGTAACTGAAATCTTTATATCAGAATGGATAGCAACTTTACCCAGTACTTCACATAAAATCTAGGGTGTTCATCGGTGACATTCACCTGCAATTATAATATCATATAATTTTAGAAATTCACCATTTACCTTCACTCTTTGCATAGAAAACAATTTGGTGTGGCTGGGAGCTATTGCTTAATTTAGTTAAATTTTACACATAATTAAAACGTTAAATTATGATAGTTGAAATTTGAAGATTCTTATTTATCATTAAAAATAAAAATAAAAATAAAAAATTATTAATTAAAAGTCATTTTAATAAATGAAAATGTTTTGCTTAAGACAAGTTAGATGGTTGGATTTTTTTAAACAGATTTTTATAATCTACTATGATATTTTGTATTTTAATTTTTTTTATTAATATAAGCAATATTTTTTTAAAAAGAAAAAAAAAGTGTTAAAAAAATTTAACCCTGATTTTTTTAGTTTACTTACTTCAACCAAAAATCTTATAACTAAAATATTAGATTATCATTAAACATCAAAAGCTAAATAACTGAGATTTATAACTGAAATATTACATTATCATTAAACATCAAAAACTAAATAACTGAAATTTAATATATTATTTACACTCGATTAAATTAAATTCTTTATACCTAATAATTTAACTCCTAAAAATGTATGTATTTATATTAGTCCTGAGAGCATCAGATTATAAATTATTTTTAGTTAATATTAATCTAAACTATTGTAAAATATTTATATTAATTAATGTTTATTATTATTATAAATTTATTTAAATATTTTATTTTAATTTTAAAAAGAAAAATTAAGTTTAAATTTTATCTAATTATACCTATACAATTTTTTTTTTTTTTTTTTTGTGGTATATAGAAGCAATGGTTACAATCACGATTTTTAGTAACTACCAGCACAGCTGGTAGGGTTCAAACTATCTACGAAGGCTCCCAGGACTTCCACCGTCTCGGTTCATGGTAACCCAGTGTGAGATGGGGACCGCCGGACGCACAGGGGTTGCACCGTCGTCATCAATCTGGCGCACCACTCAAAAGAATCAGATCTGGGCTACTGTCTGTGCATGGGCAAGCCCCTCTCACTAAGCGCCCCAACTTACCAATCCACCTAGACCCACGGACCTACTCTTCAATTACTAAAACCAAATTATTATAAAATATTACTATATAATGTTAAACTTAATAAATTAAAATTTAAATCTAAATTAAGTTATCAAAATCAAAAATCAAATTATTACAGTATAATCCAAACTTAATAAAATGAAATTCAAATCTAATAAAACTTTATAAAATAGTCAAATAATATTATTATTAAAAAATAATTACCACAAAAATATTAAACCTTAAAACTTAATAAAGCTTTCCTGTCGAATGCTTCCAGCAGACCTTAAAAACTTGTAAAAACACTCCATGGACTTGTAACAATATAATGTGATGCCCATTGAGAGCATCCAACATAAGTTTTAAATAATCCTTGTGGTTTAACTGGATTTGATCCTTATTGACATGACTGTCTACTGTTATTGGGTAGCCAGAAAAATAAGACATTGCATGTGAATACATTGAATATTTTTTAAACATTTCAAAATGAACCATGATTCCTATTAGCATCAACTATATCTGCCGCCTGATGGAAGGATGTTGGCATAATCAAATAGTTTGGATGAATTAAACATCTAATCTAAAATTTCAAACATGGCATAATCAAATAGTTTGGATGAATTAAACATCTAATCTAAAATTTCAAACATGGCATAATCAAATAGTTTGGATGAATTAAACATCTAATCTAAAATTTCAATCATGGCAGAATAAAATAGTTGGGATGCCTTATACTTCTAATCTAACATTTCAAACATGGCAGAATCAAATAGTTGGGATGCCTTATACTTCTAATCTAAAATTTCAAACATGGCAGAATTAAATATCTGGGCTGTGTTAAACTTCTAATATAAAATTAAACAACAAGTTTATAAAATCATGGAGTGTAGTCTACGGGTAAGGATGCCATTTGTAGGATGTAACTCGGATTCAATCTTCATAGTAAATGTGTATAAATGACCCATAATAGATGTATATAAAAAATTTACTAAAAAAAGATTCCAATTCGAAATCATAGAGTCCTTACAGTCCAACCAGCCTCCACTGCTTGACTAATGTCTCCATTAGAACTTGCGTAAGCTACCATCACTTGACTGGAACTGGACCGCCCATCAGATTTAGCCACATAAGATTTCCACACACTGAGAAGCGCCTGGGCTTTGGAGATGCTGCTGGCTTCATATCGGATGCGGGAGTACTTGAAAACATAACTAAAACATCAGAATGCTTCTAGTAGAAAAAATTTAAGAGAAAAATTCTATCAATAGGTCACGGGATTGAAAATTACAATCTTTTTTAAAATATGCTATGAGTGTAGAGGGGATTTAAACCCACTCACCGTTCCCCAAAATGGCTTAATCTTGAACAATCAAGGAAAGCTATATAAACTTTAAAAAAAATTGAGAGAAAAAATCTATCAATAGGTCAATGGATTGAAAATTGCAATCTTCTTATAAAATATGCTATAAGAGTAGAGGGGATTTAAATCCACTCACCATTCCCCAAAATGGCTTAATCTTGAACAATCAAGGAAAGCTATGTAAATTTAAAAAAAAATTGAGAGAAAAAATCTATCAATAGGTCAATGGATTAAAATTGCAATCTTCTTATAAAATATGCTATAAGAGTAGAGGGGATTTAAATCCACTCACCATTCCCCCAAAATGGCATAATCTTGAACAATCAAGGAAAGCTATGTAAACTTAAAAAAATTAAGTCATTACAAATGAGTAAAATTTAAGAGAAAGCTATCAGCCACAAGAATGAGAATGGAAAAGGCACCTCAGTTACAGCATGCATTGAGTCTTCTTCAGCATCCAATGTCTTCCATTTCTCTGAAAAGAAGGCTCTTGTAGCCTTTTCATTCTTGATCTCTGTAATGGGGGCTGTTCTCTCCAGGGGATTGGGATATAGGGTATTTGCTTTGGTGATGGTTGCATCAGCTGCAAATGTGAAGGCTATAAATTGCACAAAGAACAGAAAAATAGATAGGAAAAAGGGCTTCACAGAAGCCATGGCTATGTAAAAGGCTTGTAGACTTGAACAAATCTTTACAGGGCGAAGTCTACTGTGAAATGCACAATGCGCTTGTCTGATATTGTGTAAGAAGGTTACTACGCCCCTTCACAATATGTTGGCTCTAGAGTCAGGAACACCATAATTATCAAAGTTTATATATAATTGGCGTGGGTTCAAAGTTTGAATATTATATTATTTGAATTATATTTAAATTATTATAAATAATAAGGTTTGAATTTAAAAAATGGGAGGAAGTTGGGTGATTTTGGCTTTTACTTAAAAGAATTTAATAAAAATTTATTTATTATTATTTTTAATTAAAATTGAAATTATAAAAAATAACAGTAAAATAAATAATTAAATATTAACTTGAAAAATAATTAGATATCTTCTAAATGATTTATTGTTGATGAAAAAACTCCTCATAATTATCAAAGTTTATATATAATTGGCGTGGGTTCAAAGTTTGAATATTATGGAATGGAATTGTATATTATATTATTTGAATTATATTTAAATTATTATAAATAATAAGGTTTGAATTTAAAAAATGGGAGGAAGTTGGGTGATTTTGGCTTTTACTTAAAAGAATTTAATAAAAATTTATTTATTATTATTTTTAATTAAAATTGAAATTATAAAAAATAACAGTAAAATAAATAATTAAATATTAACTTGAAAAATAATTAGATATCTTCTAAATGATTTATTGTTGATGAAAAAACTCCTCATAATTATCAAAGTTTATATATAATTGGCGTGGGTTCAAAGTTTGAATATTATGGAATGGGATTGTATATTATATTATTTAGATTATATTTAAATTATTATAAATAATAAGGTTTGAATTTTAAAAATGGCGGATGATTTTGGAATTTACTTAAAAGAATTTAATAAAAATTTATTTATTTATTTTTTAATTAAAATTGAAATTATAAAAAATAATAGTAAAATAAATAATTAAATATTAACTTGAAAAATAATTAGATATCTTCTAAATGATTTATTGTTGATGAAAAAACTCCTCTTACTATGTGCAAAAAAATATAACTTCAATGATATATATTGCCAAGTGGTTTCAATTAAAATCCAAACGGATCGAAATTTAGGGAGACAGTTGTTGGTGACTCGAAATTTTGGGAGACAGTTTTTGGTATATTCAAAGTGAAAAATTCAAAGGTGTTATTGCTGGCAGATTTTTTACCGCATTTGTGGATTGCAGTTTAGATTTTCAAGACGTGGGTTAAGCGGGTCAAATGGTATTGCACTCCAAATAAAATGTTTAAAATTTGAATTATAAAAAGTAGTGTTGCATATAAAATTATAAAAAAAATAAAATTAAAATATTTTTTTAAAGAAATGTTATATACAAATATTTATAATCTAATAATTATAATAATTATTAATATAATTAATAATTAATTTTTTAAATAATAATTTAAATTTAAACTTTTTAAGAATTAAGTCCAACAAGTACCTAACCCCAAACGCCTTGGGCAACGGGTTTCTTGTTCACATTTTTTTTGGCGTGTATATCGGATTCTAGAAAGTAATGTTGGTTTTCCATACTCATTCTTTGCGGTATATCGGATTCTAGAACGTAATGTTGGTTTTCCATACTCAAATTTAGGGCTCGTGTTCGACGACTGCACTTACGTCATCCTAACCTCCATATAATGTTCTATTTTGCTTAGACTTCTTGTACGGTATGAGGTCCGCGCTTACACTATTGGCCTATCACATGAAGATTGGAATAACTTGGAGTGGCCAAAAGAATCGATAACATGTTACAATTTTGTAGTTTACTTTTTCCATATAAAATTTAATTAATATATATAAATTAAAACTTAAAATTAAAAAATATATTTTAAGATAATATGGTGGACATAAGATCAACATCATTAAACATCGACCTCAAAAACAATATTTGTAATTGGGTATGGCAACCTCAACCACAAATATAATTGTGGTTGGTTTGCTCTAATGTTTTTTTTTTTTTTAAAGAAAAAGCTAAGATTATATTAAAGTAAAAATATATTAGCAAAAGTGTTCTTGATAAAGTTTTGGTTTTTCTAAGTGCAATCTGGTTAGTCTAGTTAGATTTTGAGCGATTTTTGTTAGTTTAAATATGGTATCGAGTCCTAGTGGGCCAACGAATATTGTTGGTATTGTGGAAGGGAATGCATGTGACAATAGCTCTAATTAAGCATCCAAGGACGTTTGTCCTAAAGGTGGTCAATAAGGTAACTCTTCCTCCTTTGATGTAGTTCTTTCTTTGCCTAATTTTGATAATGCACGTAAATGCTTAGAGTTATTTACCTTGGTTGCGTATTTTATTGGTCATATCCCTAATGAAACTTTCCTTCAAACTTGCATGAACAAAACTTGGACTCCTCATGGATTTAAGTTAGAAATGATTCAAAATCTTCTGAAGGGATCTTTTATTTTCTGCTTCATAGAATCTATCAAATCAAAGGCAATTTATGAGCATATCCCATGGTACATGTGGATCTCATTATTTGTTTTTCACCATGGACCCATGAGCTTTTGAATTTGAAGAAATAAATACCAAGGTCCTTATTTCGGTTAACTTCTATAGTCTCCCCCTTCCCATTTGGCCCTTCCTAAGCTATAGAACAACTCCTTTGGATCGTGTTAGTTTTGTTGAGGTAGACAGATATTTCCAAGCATGCTTATAAAAGCATGTATACATTAAATTTGATATATCTTGGGATCTCAAGGATATGATGAAGATTCAAATTGGTGAATATAAGATTTTATAGTGGGTCTTATACATCATATTTCCCAATACATGCATTCAATATTAGTGTTCCAAGCACAAGGTGAAATATTATCCCCTTATATCCCATAATATGGTGAAGAAGAGCCCTAACCCATCTAGTGCATATGTCCCCCAACATAAAGAGAATGACTAGATAACTATGAGTGGGCATAAAAATGCATGATCTATGACTTCTAAGGGTGCATAGTTAAATCTAGTCACAACACCTACATCAAATCCTATGGAGAAGGCAAAGAAAAAAGACAAGACTACTCCCCCACCAATAGAAATTACTAGCAAATACGCTCCTAAGCCTCGTCAAATTTGCACCATAAGGGAAACAACCTTCACTAATTCTTAGCCTATGACTAAGATAAATTCCTCCACACACTCCCATTGGCAAGTGCTTACCTCTCCCATAGCCTAGGACAAGAAGACACAAAGGAAAATTTTACACTAGGTAAAAGACTATATTTGTCCAACATTTAGTTGGGAAGCTATTTTCTAAAATAATCCAACAACTATAGTGTGTTGGAGTACATTTATGGTAAGGATATGTTGTTACGCTCTTTTACTCAATGAACTTCATATCATGAAATATTTGGAGTTTAACAAACTCTAAGCAAAAGTTTACAATTTGCAACGTTTAGTAAAATTTTCTAGATCTAAAAATTTTGTGTTTGTAAGAATAGAAAATGATAGGGTTTTTAATTGTCCTTGATGTGCCATATCATTTGGCTAGATAGAAATTTTCTATATAGAAAAACTAGACCAAGGTGGCATCACCACATTTATGGAAATGCAATGGAGGTCCCATTTGGAGGACCATATCAATGATCCCATCAATAGAGCATTATGGGTTATGTTCAACATTAATAACCATGCATTATGGGTGGTTAATGTTTACACTTTCAATGATGTCATAAAAGAACCCACTTGTAACTTTTGATGTGGATTCATTAGCCTCTATCATATGGGTTATATTTGCTAACTTTAATATGATTGAAGCCACCTCAAACAAAATGTTGAGCAAGATGTTGCCAGAAGGTTGTCATTGTTGTCAACACAGGCAGTTAGATCCAAATATGCAGGCAGTTAGGTCCAAGGATGTAGTGGATAACAGACTTGAAATGGGTTTTTCTTAAAACCCAAGTTTGCTCTTCGTTTTGTTGAAAAAGATGCCCCGGTGATGAAGATATTTAATTTTAAATATTTAGTTTAAATTTTTATTTTATTTAAATTAGAATATTAAATTAAATTAAAAGGGCCGACGTGTTACTATTTCATGGCAATAAGCTACAGGAAGGTAACGAAGGTGGAGAATGACGCCGACAAAGTTAAATCTGGGCCGACGGATTTTAGGGTTTTGCAGCCGACATTCTTAGGGTTACAGCCGACGGATTTTAGGGTTTGGCAGCTGACAAATTCTAGGGTTTCTCAGTCGACGTTCTTCTAGGGTTTGCCTCTAAAATTTCTTCTATAAAAGCAAGGGTTCTTCGAGTTTAAAGGATGGCGTGATGCGATATATGCGAATGAAGTTCGTGTGCAGAGAGAGAGAGGTGCGAAGAGAAGATAAGAACGCGGTATGCATAAGTCGTGTTTCGAGTGTGAAATGACAAGCAGGTCGGTTGTAGAAGTGATATTTCTGTGAAGTTGCAGCAGAGAACGCGGAGAGATATAGAGGAGTGGTTGAAAAAGTGCGAATCATTTTTCACAGCAGCAGTCGAATGCCGACAAGCAGCAGATCGCATAAAAATAGCAGATCGTGATAATTGAGGTGAAAGTTTACATTCTGCAATTTTTATTATTATCTTCAAGTTGTAGCTTGAAAAAGGGGTTGGTGCCTCTTTCCAGTTGGTGCTAGAAAAATTGGAGTTGGTGCTCCATTCCGTTGTAGCAGATAAAACTTAGGGGTTGGTGCCTCTTACCAGTTGGTGCCGGTGAATGATTATGTAAAGTTGGAGCTTTGCATTTGACTGGATTTGGATGGTAGTCCAAGCAGTCTTTTTGAGGAGTAGCCACATCGGTGAACCTCGTTAAAATGCCGTGTTATGTGTGATGCTCTTAGTACTTTTATTATTTCTGTTTTAATCTACTGCAGCTTTATTTAAAAGTCTAAATTGTTTTAAGTTTTTAAAGAACACACTGATTCACCCCCCTCTCAGTGTCATTGTGATTATAACAATTGGTATCAGAGCCAAGTACCTGAAGAGGCTTAAACAGCTAAGGTGATCTTGGAAATCAAGCAATGGCAAGTGGT
The DNA here is from genome assembly GCA_028583015.1 of Wollemia nobilis. Taxonomy (NCBI): domain Eukaryota; kingdom Viridiplantae; phylum Streptophyta; class Pinopsida; order Araucariales; family Araucariaceae; genus Wollemia; species Wollemia nobilis. Next base: position 2,907,508 of record JAQPPZ010016858.1, on the reverse strand, counting down.
GAAGGATTCTCTTCGAACAAAGCACCGCTGTTTGATGGGACAAATTATGCGTTCTGGAAAATTAGAATGCAGACTTATCTCAGTGCTTTGGGCTTTGACATCTGGGGTGCGGTAGTCAATGGTTACAAAGCTCCTGCCACCGCTCCAACAGACACTACAACAAAAGATATCTCGGGATAAACTAGAGAAAATTCATGAAGGAGATGATAGGATCAAGGAGGCCAAACTTCAAGCACACCGAGCTCAATACGAATCTTTAAAGATGGACAATGATGAGAACATAGAGACCTTCATGCAAAGAGTCAATGGGATCACAAATTCAATCAGAGGTCTCGGCGAAGAATTAACCGATGCTGCTATTGTGAAAAAGGTATTGAGATCACTTCCTTCTAGATTTGATTCTAAAGTCTCTGCCATAGAAGAAGCCAAAGATTTAAATCATTTTAGTATGGATGAGATGCATGGGTCCTTGACTCGCTTTTGAAATGAGAATAGGAAAGTCTAATCCCACAGATAGAGAAGCAGACCTTCAAAGCTCAAAAAGGCAAAAGCACAAAACAGAATCAAGAAGAAAATGATTCAGATATAATGGAAGCAAATTTTGTAAGAAAGTCAAGAAAGGAAAAGGAAAGTACAAAGGAATGCTACCTCTTAAGTGTTTCAGATGTGGAGGCATTGGACACTTTGCTACCAAATGTCCTTTCAATGACAAAAACAAAGGTGAAGAAACTCAACATCAAGAAAGAGAAGAATGGAGGAAGAAACCAAATTTCAGAAAAGGTAAGTTCAATAAGAAAAGCTTTATCTCTCAAAATGCAGAATCTTCAGAGGACAGTTCTAGTGAAGACTCTGAAGAAGGAACAGGTGAGGCTCTCTTTATGGCGTTTGAGATAGACGAATCAGAAAACATAGAGGGGATGAACTCTGAAGTTGAAGATGTTGAGGCTGAAGTTGATTTAGAGGGTGAGCTAGTGTCTGCTCTTACGGAATGGGAATCAGAGAAAAAGAAGAATGAAAAACTGTCAAGGAAACTTAAGGATGCAAACAACATTATTGCCACTTAAAAATACAGATCAAGAATACAAGAAAATGTCTCAAGATCCGGAAATACAGGTATCCATGAAGATAGACCACTCGCAGACAAATTGGAAGAAGAAAATGTGAGTCTCCGAATACAAATACAAGAGCTGGATCGAAAAATCAACTCGTCATCTAAAACGTGAAGAAAGCTCGATGAAATCGGACAAAATTTCGAGCGATCAAAGATCCACAGCATCAAATTTGGTCTCGGCTTTACTAAAGGAGAATCATCAATCGAACCAAAAACAAGCAATGTTGAAAGTGAAAAGAACAAAGACAAGAAACAAGTCGTGGAAAGTAAAACGAATCAGTGCAAAAGAAAGATATAATGCCGGACCCGAAATGACAATCGACAATGAAGGCTTTACTAAGGTCACACATCAAAAGAATAGAAGATCCAAGGCTCCAAGGAACAACCTCGGCCAAGACCATCTTTCAGTGTTTACTCATTATTTCTATGGTTTTTGTTTCAAGTGTAATGTTTATGGGCATAAAATTGCCGACTGCAAATACAACGTAGGTCCAAGAAGTTTCACTAGTAAAAATGCGTTTGCTCCTTTAATGAGATATGCAGTAGAGTGTTTTAAGTGTCACAACTTTGGGCATATTGCCAAAAATTGTCGTAGTATGTCTGTTTCATATCAACCTCAGGAAAGCAGATTTCAACCGTATAGAGCAAAACAAAATAGAATTTATACTGAAGGATATGTGCAAAATTCTAAAAAGGGGAAGTCACAGCTAGAACCCAACAACATAGTTAAGACAGAATGGAAACAAAAGGAACAACTCAAGAATCCTTAATAGTGCAGACTGCTTTTAGAGCTCAGAATAAATATGTACCGTGGATTCTTGATAGTGGCTGCTCAAGTCATATGACAGGTGATAGACAAAAATTTGAAAATCTTCAGAAATATGAGGGTGGTTCTGTGAAGTTCGGCAATAACGATGGAGCCAAAATAATAGGTAAAGGATCGGTCAAAATAAGTGAAGGGAAAATCAAGTCAGAAGAAGTTCTATATGTGGATGGTCTGAAACATAACCTGTTAAGTGTGAGTCAGATCTGTGACAAAGGACATGAAGTGTTGTTCAAGAAGCAGGGTTGTGAAGTCAGAAAAACAAAGAACGGGAAATTAATAGCAACCGGCTCAAGGACGTCTGGCAATCTGTACACATTATCAAAATTTTTAGAAGGTATGTGCTTCATGGGACAAGAAGAAGAGAACTCGGTTGTGGCATAAGAGGCTTGGACACATAAGTTTTGATAATTTGGTAAGAATTAGCGCTAAACAAGCAGTGAGAGATATTCCAATCATTAAAAAACCTGCAAATAGTATGTGTGCTTCATGTCAGAAGGGAAAACAGACCAGAGTTTCATTTAAAACAAAAGAACATCACACTAGCAGGCCTTTGGAACTCATTCATACTGACTTATGCGGACCAATGAGGACTCAAAGCATAAACGGCGACAAATACTTCATGCTGTGTATTGATGATTTTTCCATAATGACTTGGATATTCTTCTTAAAAGATAAATCAGAAGCCTTTGAAATGTTCAGAACTTTCAGACAGCTGGTAGAGAATGAAACAGGGAAAAGAATTAAATGCTTGCGATCAGACAGAGGAGGAGAATTCATTTCGAATGAATTTTTAGAATACTGTGAAAAACATGGAATCAGGAGACAATATTCAGCAGCCAGAACTCCGCAGCAGAATGGTGTAGTTGAGAGGAAGAACAGAACAATTCAGGAAATGGCACGCACTATGCCGCGTGAAAGCAAAATAGCAGATAGATTCTGGAAAGAAGCAGTTCACACAGCAGTATATATTCAAAATAGGTATATGTTAAGAACTCGTGAATGCAAAACACCGTATGAGTTGTGGTTTGGTAGAAAAGCAAGAACTAAACATCTCAAAGTATTTGGCTGTAAGTGCTACATCATAAAAACTGATGACAATCTTGGAAAGTTTGAAGATAGAGTAGATGAAGGTGTGTTTGTTGGTTATTCTCCACATAGCAAAGCTTACAAATGCTACAACAAGAGACTTAAGAAAATTGTGGACAGTGCAGATGTTAAATTCGATGAAGGGAGGAAACAAATAGTTAATTTTCAAGAAAACTATCCAATCTACGAAGAAGTCATTGAAGGAGATGAAGTACATGACACAAAAAATACAGATACGACTGATGCAGATAACTTATCGGATGACTCAGAGGTACAAGAAAACAAAAAATTTAGAATGGGCAATTGGCAGAAAAATCATCCTAGAAACCAAATAATTGGAGATCCCACAGCTGGCATTCAGACAAGAAAGAAAGTAATAAATAATTACTCTCTTTTATCCAAAATTGAGCCCAAAAACATAGATGAAGCAAGCAAAGATGACAGCTGGATGAAGGCAATAAATGAAGAGTTAGATCAGATTGAAAAGAACAAAACTTGGGAGTTAGTACCTAGACCTGCAAATAAGAATGTAATCGGCACCAAATGGATATTTCGTAATAAATTAAATGAAGACGGTCAGGTTATTAGAAATAAAGCAAGACTGGTTTGCAAAGGCTATGCACAGGTCGAAGGCATTGACTTTGAAGAGACTTTCGCACCAAAGGGCCAGACTAGAAGCTATTAGAATGTTTTCGGCACTAGCAGTTCACAAGAACTTCAGAGTTTATCATATGGATGTGAAATCTGCGTTTTTAAATGGGAAACTTGAAGAAGAGGTCTATATTGAACAACCAAATGGCTTTCAAATCAGTGAAGATCCCAACCTTGTCTGTAAATTAAAGAAAGCATTGTATGGATTAAAACAAGCACCACGGGCCTGGTATGCTAGGCTAGATAATTATCTTTCTCAACAGGGATTCAAGAAAGGTTTAGTGGACAGTAATCTGTATGTGAAAATAGAAGATGGGCACCTCATTGTTCTTGTTGTCTATGTGGATGATATCATATTCAACAACAATAAAGATGAATCATGTAAAGACTTAGCAAACAAGATGCAGACTGAATTTGAAATGTCAATGATTGGTGAACTATCTTACTTTCTGGGGTTACAGGTTAATCGTAATGAGAAAGGTATATTCATTTCCCAAATCAAATATGTGAAAGAGATGTTAAAGAAGTTCACTATGGAGGATAGTAAGCCACCAAGACTCCCATGACAACAAGTCAGTAAGTTAAGTAAAGAAGACAAATCTCCACCTGTAGATCAAACCATGTATAGATCAATGATAGGAAGCTTACTATATTTAACCGCAACCTGCACTCGATATTTTGCAGGCAAGTGTGCATGGTAGCCGGATTTCAGAGCCACTCCTAAAGAGACTCATGTAACAAGAAGCTAAAAGGATTTTTCGGTATCTCAAAGGCACCATGGAGTATGGATTGTGGTATCCAAGAGGCAAATATTTCACTCTTATATCATATTCAGATGCAGATTGGGCTGGATGTGTTGATGACAGGAAGAGTACCAAAGGAGGAGCATTCTATTTGGGGGACAGATTGGTTGCATGGCACAAGAAGAAGCAAGAGTCGTTGTCTTTATCTACAACCGAGGCAGTAGTATATTGCAAGCAAGAACATGTTGCACACAAGTTTTGTGGATGAAACAGACCTTGAAAGATCTTGGTATTAATTTTAGTGAACCAATATCGCTAAAGTGTGACAACACCAAAGGCAATCAACATTTCTAAGAATCCAAAGAATGCACTCACGGACAAAGCATATTGCTATAAGGTATCATTTCTTGAAAGACAAAGTTGCGTAAGGAGAAGTCGATTGGACTATGTCCCAACTACGGAACAGTAGCAGACATTTTTACAAAACCTTTGCCCAAGGAAGTATTTGAGTATCTTCGAAGCAAATTAGGAGTAGTCACACTTCCTAAGAAGTGACTAGCTACAGGGATCACCTTCTCAGGGGGAGCACTTGAGTGGTTGGGGGTGGACCTGCGGGGGAGTCAAATTGTGCTTGAGAAGTGTGAGGATGGACTCAGGGGGAGTCAAATTGTGCCTGAAAAGTGTGAGAATGGTCACAAGGAGAGTCTGTAGCAGCCCTTTGGTATTATTGACAAAGGGGGAGAAGAGTTACGAGAAGGTATACAGGTGTTGCCAACAATTCCAAAGGGGGAGATTGTTGAGCAAGATGTTGCCGTAAGGTTGTCATTGTTGTCAACACAGGCAGTTAGATCCAAAGATGCAGGCAGTTAGGTCCAAGGATGAAGTGGATAACAGACTTGAAATGGGTTTTTCTTAAAACCCAAGTTTGCTCTTCGTTTTGTTGAAAAAGATGCCCCGATGATGAAGATATTTAATTTTAAATATTTAGTTTAAATTTTTATTTTATTTAAATTAGAATATTAAATTAAATTAAAAGGGCCGACGTGTTACTATTTCATGGCAATAAGCTACAGGAAGGTAACGAAGGTGGAGAATGACGCCGACAAAGTTAAATCTGGGCCGACGGATTTTAGGGTTTTGCAGTCGACATTCTTAGGGTTACAACCAACGGATTTTAGGGTTTGGCAGCTGACAAATTCTAGGGTTTCTCAGTCGACGTTCTTCTAGGGTTTGCCTCTAAAATTTCTTCTATAAAAGCAAGGGTTCTTCGAGTTTAAAGGATGGCGTGATGCGATATATGCGAATGAAGTTCGTGTGCAGAGAGAGAGAGGTGCGAAGAGAAGATAAGAACGCGGTATGCGAAGTCGTGTTTCGAGTGTGAAATGACAAGCGTGCCGGTTGTAGAAGTGATATTTCTGTGAAGTTGCAGCAGAGAACGCGGAGAGATATAGAGGAGTGGTTGAAAAAGTGCGAATCATTTTTCACAGTAGCAGTCGAATGCCGACAAGAAGCAGATCGCAGAAAAATAGCAGATCGTGATAATTGAGGTGAAAGTTTACATTCTCGCAATTTTTATTATTATCTTCAAGTTGTAGCTTGAAAAAGGGGTTGGTGCCTCTTTCCAGCTTGGTGCTGGAAAAATTGGAGTTGGTGCTCCATTCCGTTGTAGCAGATAAAACTTAGGGGTTGGTGCCTCTTACCAGTTGGTGCCGGTGAATGATTATGTAAAGTTGGAGCTTTGCATTTGACTGGATTTGGATGGTAGTCCAAGCAGTATTTTTGAGGAGTAGCCACATCGGTGAACCTCGTTAAAATGCCGTGTTATGTGTGATGCTCTTAGTACTTTTATTATTTCTGTTTTAATCTACTGTAGTTTATTTAAAAGTCTAAATTGTTTTAAGTTTTTAAAGAACACACTGATTCACCCCCCCTCTCAGTGTCATTGTGATTATAACACAAAAAAGGTGGACACCACATGCACTTGAGAGATGGAAAAAGGGATGTATTTTTTTATATATGCTAGAAACTAGGGTTTTATGATCCCAATATCGAATGATGCCAACCTCACCTTCCTTAGTATATGTGGTCCAATATACTAGTTAACGTTGGTAGACTCCTCAAATGGCTTGATAGGGTGATGTTGATGAGGAAACCTACATTTAATTTTGACAACTATTTTGGTCTCCCAATGGAACCAATGTCCAAGGATGTCCTCTAAGACCACTTCCCCATCCACTTTTGCATTGAACTCTAGAATAGTGAAAGGGCCTTGCCTAGTAGTCAATTCTATCTCAGCATGTCATTCCTTTGTCATAAACCCTCTTTGGCCCATATTTTCCATATTTGGAACTTAGTACCATTTCCCCACACAAATCATGACTATATTTGTAGGTGTAATAGTGTGATTGAGTGCACCATTCATTTTTATGTATTTATAGGCACCAATTGTATCTCTTTTGCCATCATTCCTATAAAGTTATCTCTTCTAAGTTAAGGTAAGGTACATTGGAATTGGTAGCTTAGCCCTACTACACCTCTCTTTAGTTATAGGTGGCCAAGCTTAAATATCAACAATATAATATTGATTCCATTCCAACCCATGGAGCACAAATCAAAGCTAAACTTCACTAGCTTAAATTAGGGGACTTAATTTCTATGTAATTCTTTCAATGGCTCAGTGGTTGCAAGACAACCCAAAAGATAAAATCTATTAAATAGGGGAAGAGAGTCCTCTTTGATCTCCATTATATTGTACATTCATTTTTATGACACTACCAACAAGTGTTCATAGCATAGGATCCCTCACCTGTTGAGGATCTTAATCTTCAATTATGCATGTGTGTTTTCAGTGTTGGTTATCTTCCTTGCAAAGAGCCCTCTATAATAATATTTTGTCTCAATATGATCTTAATGTGGTCATATTTTCTATGGTTGATGATAAAGCTCCTGACACAAATGGATATCCTTACAAATTCTATAAAGTCATTTAGGACATAGTGGATCCTAATCTACATCAAGTTTATCTTAAATCCCTAAGAACTAACTTCCTAGGCCAACTAATTAACTGAGGAACTATAAATCTCATATCTTAAGTTAGGGATTCTAAATATATCTACAACTAGATACTCATTACTCTCCTCAATGTCTCCTACAAGATCATTGCTAAAGATCATGCACTTAGGTTGTAAAATATTTTACTCCTCATCATCTAACATAAGTAAACTAGCTTTATCGTGGGTCACTACATTCTAGATAACATAATTGTTGTCTAAGAAGGTATGAAATAGACAATATAGTCTCAATATAAATACTTCTTCCTTGAAGTTAATTTTTCTAAGGCTTATTATAGGATTGAATGGCTCTTCATCTTGGCTATGCTCAAAGCTTTAGGATTTTGCCCTACTTTCTTGCACACTGTAAAAATGTTGTTTGTAGATGCTTAGATCTATATTAAAATTAATGACCATCAATCATCCTCTTTTAATTTTTATAGGTCCATTAGAAAAGTTTGTCCTCTTTCCCTAGCTTTATATATCTTAATATCCAAAGGATCCAATTGTCTCCTTGCTAATGTTGTTGGTATCAAGTGAAAGGTATATAATTACTTGACATGCCTCAAAATATCATTAATGACCACTTTGTTGATTACTCTTTTCTTATCCCTATTTAAGAAGAAGATAATATGGAATAGGACCTTCATTGTCTAGACACATTTTGCTTAGTGTTTGGCTCTATTATTCAATGGTAAAAAACCTAGTGCTATGGACAATAATTTTTTGTCAAAGATCTCTTGGATCAAATGTTATTGTTGGAAGTGGATTCAACATGGAAAAATGTTTTAATTACTTGAAATCCATTTTGTCTTTCACTCATATTATTCATATCTTTGTAATATATTCTTAATAGAGTGGAAAAGAAACTTTAGAAATGGCTACTCAAACCTATTTCTCTAATAGGAAAATTCCTAGGATGCTCTAAGATTATAATTTTTACCCACGTCTATTATTCTTCATGTCGGATTCCCTTCAAGACCTCTTATCAAAAATTGGAGAAATATCTCTGATATTTTATGTGGGCCTCATTAGAAGAGATAAATGAATTCCACAGACTAACAAGGAATTTATGTTGTCTTTCAAAATAATCTAATGGATTAGACATTCTAGACACTCTATGTTAGGGTACAACTCTATGTGTAAAGTGGATTATTAGGGCTATTTAAGGAAATACGACTTGAAAATTTTAATAGTTAGGGCTATTTAAGGAAATAAGGCTATGCTACAAGCTTTAGGGTTTTTCCCTGCTTTCTTACACACTGTAAAAATATTATTTTTAGATAATTAGATCTACATTATAAGTAATGGTCAACAATCATCCTCTTTTAGTTTTTAGATCTACTTTACAATGTGTAAAGTGGATTATTAGGGCTATTTAAGGAAATAAGGCTATGCTACAAGCTTTACGGTTTTGCCCTACTTTCTTACACACTATAAAAATATTATTTGTAGATGCTTAGATCTACATTATAATTAATGGCCAACAATCGTACTATTTAAGTTTTCATAGGTCCATCAGGAAAGGTTGCTATCTTTTCCTAGATTTATATGTTTTAATATCCAAATTATTCAATTGTCTCCTTGGTGATGTTGTTGGTATTAGGTGAAAGACATAATTACGTGACATACCTCAAAATATCATTAATGATCACTTTGTTGATTACTCTTTTCTTACCCCTATTAAAGAAGAAGATAATGTAGAATAGGACCTTTAGTGTTTGGACAAATTTTGCTTGGTGTTTGGCTCTATTATTCAATGGTAAAAACCTTAGTGCTATGGACAATCATTTTTTCAAATATTTCTTAGATCAATTGTTATTTTTGGAAGTGGATTCAACATGGAGAAATGTTTTAATTACTTGAAATCCCTTTTCTCTTTCACTCCTCTTCATCATATATTTGTAATATATTCTTAATAGAGTGGAAAAAAAGCTTTAGAAATGACTACTCCAACCTCTTTCTCTAATAGGGAAAATCCTAGGACACTCTAAGATTGTAGTTTTTACCCATGTCTATTATTCTTCATGTTAGATTCCCTTCAAGATATCTTATTAAAAATTGGAGAAATATCTATGATATTTTATGTGGGCTTAATTAGAAAAGATAAATGACTTCCACATACTAGCAAGGGATTTATGTTGTCTTCCAAAAGAATCTAATGAATTAGACCTTCTAGACACTCTATGTTAGGGTAAAAATCTATATGTAAAGTGGATTATTAGGGCTATTTAAGGAAATATGGCTTGGAAAATTTTGCTTCAAAATTGCATAGCCTCTAGTTCTACCCATGGGAGAAAAGATTCGCAATGGCTTGGGCTACACTCCATTTTGGTGATGAAGGTACCCTTTTAGATTCAGGGAACTTTTGTGGCCAAAATAATTTTGAGAACCTAGGAAGCTCTCATACCATACCTTAATTGGAACAACAATGACTTCAATAAAGGATATTCCATCAACAAACAATCAATCTAGTGGTCCCCCATTTTTACCCACTAGAGCCAACCATTAGCCAAAGTTTCTTGGATTTGGTCCTATGTTTCTTCCATGAAGGAATTAAGATTATATTTGACCTTTTCTACAAATGGAGCAAAAATTAGATTTAAAGGGAAGATGCCAAATCTAATTCCACCTCTCCGAATAGGACACAAATACTTTCTAGGGAGTCAAAGACACTGTCCTATTCAAGATGTTATACAAGAATAGGGTTAGGAATCTATTTCCATGGTGGAAATATTATAAGTGGTACCTAGATACTTTATTTAGGGGTTACAATCCCTAAAAAGGCTATTCTTAGCTTTGATATCATCATCCAATGGTTTTAAAGCTAGATGAATGGTGGAAAATCTAGTCAACTAGCAAAGAATGGAAAAATCATTTCCACGTCATTTGGGATGTAGTTCTTGAACCTAAAGTGACTCACTTTCTTTCGTGCCTCCTATTCTAGGGGATATCAATGGGATAACAACTAATTTATTTAGGAATAATTATTTCGAAGTTTGTATCATTGTAGAGCCCAAGCAACCTAGAATTGGATCCATATTTTTTTAAAATCCTTTAGGCCTAGGGTATTTTTAGGGTGCATGATATTTTTGGGGGATAAGACCATGGTATATTTTTAGAGAAGAAATATTATTTAACATCTAGAAAAAATATAATATTACCATTTTTCATAAATAGAAATCAAATATTTTTTTGTTTTATTCAAAATCTCTAATTTGCTCTAATGTTTTACTTCAAATTCATGTGCAAACCAACAAAGTTTCCCTTGAGATCCAACATTTTATTACTCTTCTATATCATTGGGTGAATTATCATAACCTCACCTTGGCAATATTTTGCATGTGGAATTAACAAAATTAGGAAAAGTTTTGTGAAGTTCTTCAAATACTTGTTATGCTCATTGATTCCCAGAAACTTGCAAGCAAAAAATCATCTTCTCTATAACATCTTGGTGCTAGTATCCAAAGATATGAACAAGATCCTATGTGATCCCTTCAATGAAAATGATATAAAAAAGGTGGTATTCTCAATGGGAGGTCTTAAGGCTCTAGGTCCATATGGTTTTCCGCTTATATTTTTTTAGAAGTTTTGGCATATTCCGGGTCCTAATATTTGTAATGCAATCAAATAGGTATATAGACCTAATTTTATACCAATCGATGTAAATTCCACCTTTTTGGTTTTACTGCCTAAATCATTGGGTGCCAAAGGATTTATAGAATTAAGTTCGATTAGCCTGTGTAATACAATTTTCAAAATTTTTGACTAAATTAATGGCCAATAGACTTAAAATTTTTCTTCCTTTGATCATTGATGCTCTGCAAAGTGGTTTCATGTCCCAAAAACAGAATTTGGATGGTGTTATTGCTATTAATGAGATCATCCACTCTACTAGTAAAAGTGGGAGGCCCGAGATTCTTATCATGGTGGACATGAACAAGTCATATGATAGAGTGATTTAGAATTTTTTCTTAGGGTCCTTGATAGGTTTGGCTTTGCCCAGTGCTAGCTAATACTAATTAAATCATATATATCTTCAACCATGTTTTTAGTAATTATTAATGGATCTTTAGTGGGCTACTTTTGTAGCAATAGAGGTTTGTGTTAGGGAGACCCTTTATCGCCCTACCTTTTTATTCTTATGGCTAAGGCATTGGGTAGGTCCATCAAAGCTAATCTGATTATTAAAGGTTTGAAGCTAACCCAATCGATAGATCTCATATACCATCACCAATTCACTGATTACACTCTTATTTCCATTGTGGCATTAATTTCTAAGGCTAAAGCGGTTAAATCAATTTTGGTGGATTTTGAGAATGCGATAGGTCAGAAGGTGAATTCCAAAAAAGTCTATTTATTTTATTTTACACTATTATTGATAGATAGAGGAAGATAGCAAATATTCTGAGGTGCAGCATTGGTTCCCTTCACTCAGTTTACCTTGGGATGCCATTGTTTAAAGGTGCATAAAAACCATTGTTGTGGGATTCAGTAGTTGAAAGAGTTTAGAATAAATTAGTTGGGTGGAAAGGTGTCCTTTTAATTCAAGTGAAGAATATTTTATTGGTAGCATCCCGATGTGCTTCATCTCCTTGTTCAATATTTTGAGGAAAGTTATTGATAAGTTAGAGAAAATCCAATGGTCCTTATTGTGGTCAAGAGATGAAGAGAAGAGATTTCACTTGGTGGCATGGGATCAAGTTTGTAGTAGGAGAGAAGAAGGAGGCTTAGGTTTGAGAAGGATGAGAATGTTGAACAAAACCTTGATTGCAAAACAATCTCAAAAATTAGTTCAAGATGATAATGTCAATTGGGTTAAGATTGTGAAGGATAAGTATCTTGGAGGTGGCATCAATTTCCTATCCCAAGCTCTTTCGATGTGGTCTATTTTTTGGTCCAACATAGTTGATATTTTGGTGGATGTGCATAAAGGCCTTCATTGGGTGGTGGGGGATGATTATTCCATTGATTTTTTGGGATATTCTTGGGCCTCGCCATCTCCTCTTGAAGATTACCCAACCTTCGCCTATCTGAAGCCAATCATAGATACGTTCTTTTTTACTAAAGTTTTTGACTTTTTAGAATTATTCAATGGTCATCTTCGGTGGAAGTCCTTTGACTTCCAAAATATTTTTTAGGAGGAGAAATTTGCTTTTATAAATTTAAAAAATTATATAAAATGATTCTTAACCCTGGGTATTGGTCTCCATGATAGGCTAGTTTGGGGTCTTGAGAAAGATGATCAATTTTTAATTAATTCTACTTATGGCTGCTTAGACTATGATTCAAATCCTCGGTTCTCGATAAATTAAGTATGGATTAAAGTCCTGATACCTAAAGACAATGTGTTCTTCTGGTTGGCAATTCGTGGAAAGTGCCTTACTCTTGATAATATTCAAAAATAGGGAATGATTTTCCCTAATAGGTGCTTCTTGTGCGACATGGCTTTTGAATTGCCTTTCCACTTATTTTCCCATTGTGCCTATACCCTTGAAGTCTTTCGTTAGTTGTTTTAGGAGCTAGGTGTTGCTTGGATTCTTACCAACTCACTGGAGGACCTGGTTTTTCAATGGGTTTCCCCATTCTCCTCTCCCCACCTATGCTAGTTTTGGAAATTTGGTTTAGCCCATATTTGGTGGTAGGTATAGAATAAAAGAAATTCCCACGCATTTAAAAATATTTTCCATCCTAAGTCATAGATCTCCTCGAGGGCCATTGTAGATACAATGGAAAATGTGAAAGCTTTAAAATTGGATTCAATAACTTATGAAGGGGAGATCAGTTTGGAGAGATCATTAGTTTTTTTAACTCAGCCTCAAAATATAGTGAGTAGGGTGAATCAAGACAGGGCTAGCACAATTTGGGAACCCCCTCCATCGGGTTGGCTGAAATTCAACTTTTATGAAGCTTCTAAAGGAAACTCGGGTCTGACATGTGCAGGGGGTTTGTTTAGAAACTCGAAGGGTGAAATCATTTTTGCCTTTGCTAAAAACTTGGGTTACCAAACCAACCATTTCGCTAAAGCTCAAGCATTATTTCAGGGTGTTTTCCAACTAAACTTGGTGAATTGCAGAAACTAATCATAGAAGGAGATTCACTCAATGTTATCAACATGATTAATGGCAACCAAAATACCTCCTAAATTGTTACAAATTTTATAATTTAAGCCATGAAAATTATTAACTATTTAGAATAAGTCCAATTCAAGCACCAATTCAGGGAAGGTAACAAAATTGTAGACTTCCTGGCTAATCAAGGTCTTACACAACAAGATCTTCACATTTGGAGAGGCAATTTCCCAGATGGCCTTAGATCGTTGGACAATGAATTTAGTCAAAGGTTAAACTTGAGTCAGAATACTTAGAGCTTGTGGATGGAACCCTCCCTATTGTATATTGTTTTTTTAATTTTTTGGTTGGGCCTGCGTGCCCAATTTTTGTCTCTATTTATCCATGTGTTCCTATGTGTTCAAATTTTATTTATGTTTAGCTTATGTGTTCGGTTTGTTCAGCTAGTATATGTTGATCTAGGTGTAGGTAGTTGTGTCCAAGGGCTGGTTGGCTTTAATGTTTGAAGTGTCCTCAATATCCTAGTGGTTGGAGATTAGCTTCTTTTTGTTATAAGGTTTGAAGGTCCTTTCAAAACTTCTTTCGTCCAACTAATAAAAATAAAAAAGGATTTTGCATGTCATGCTATTTAATAATGAATGACTACCTGATTCTTAATTATATTACATTTATATGATATTGCAATGTTTATATTGATTTATCCTTAAGGAATATGTATTGTTGATGTATTATCAATGTGCAAGATCAAGTGCATTCATGGTTGGAAGTGGTAGAGTCAACCACTATGAACAAGGTACTTGAAAAGGGAAATGATGAGTATGACAACTCAGGGTAACATGAATGGCTACCCTCATATAGATGCATGCATTTGATTGCTCACTTTTGTTACATGTGTGTTGTATACAAAAGGTTAGGTAAAGAACATCTTCAGAAAGTACTTAGTCTACTTAAATACAATACTAATGTTTGATATTAGTATAGGCATTTTATTTAAAATAGAAAGGAATGTTTTGTTTTAAATAATAAAGAAATTTTATTTAAATAGAAAGGAATGTTTTGTTTTAAATAATAAAGGATTTTTATTTAAAATAGAAAGGAATGTTTTGTTTTAAATAATAAAGGATTTTTTATTTAAAATAGAAAGGAATGTTTTGTTTTAAATAATAAAGGGTTTTTATTTAAAATAGAAGGAATGTTTTGTTATAAATAATAAAATATTTTTTATTTAAAATAGAAAGGAATGTTTTGTTTTAAGTAATAAAGGTTTTTTTTATTTAAAATAGAAAGGAATGTTTTGTTTTAGAAATAAAATACTTTTATTAAAATAGAAGAGAATGATTATAAAGAACTCTTATTTTAAAATAATAAAGAAATGATGACAATTGATACAGGATATTTGGAAAAGAAAAATTGTTTTAAAATTTAAAATATCTCTTTTTGGGGGGGAAGGAGGGAAGAAAGTAGAGAGGAGAGGGCTCTGGTCCCTCCCCTGCTCCCCCTCCCATGGCTCCTGGTTCCTGCCTAGTCCTTGGCTCAACCCAGGTCATCCCTCCCGGGGAGTGGTTGTTTGCAGATGATCTCCTAGGGGGAGATCCTTCTCCACTATCTGCGCCCCTCCCGACCGGCTAGGGTTTCCTTGGTTGTTTTTTCGGACTGGTGCTTCCCAGGGATCCTTGTTTGGTTGGGGATCCCTTCCCTTTTTCCCTCAGGCTTCCCCTGGGGTTTTTTGTAGGTTATTCGCATTGATCTGGTCCCCTGCGTTTCTCGGTGTGGTGGAGGTGACGATTTAGGGTTTGGACAGCTTCCCCATTTTTTCTTATGAATCCTTGGCAGGCTCTGTGCTTGGACGAGATTCTTAGTCCCTGCTGCTGGGATCCTCTTCTATTTTCCCGAGGCAGGTTCCTTATGGTGCAACTCTCTGGTCACTTCCTGATGGGTTGGATCCTCTCTGTGCTGGCTGTCGGCTTCCTGCAGGATGGCTCTCGCTGAACGAAATGTTTTCCCGATGGGCGGCTGGTTTCTCCACAGGGCAGGATCCACCAAATATGTCGGTTTTCCCACGAGGCGGGATCCTTTATTTTCTGCTGGTTTCCCGGATGGTGGGATTTCCCTATTGCTTCCCGCTAGGCGGGACTGTTTGTGGTGGTTTTGACTGCTTCCCACGAGGCAGGATTTTATTGTAATAGTTTTTCTTTGCTTCCTGCTGGGTAGGATCTTCTTGATGGTGGTTTTTGGCTACTCCCCGTTGGGCGGGATCTCCAAAACTACTTTCTTTCTTATTTTTTTGTTTCCCACTGAGAGGGATTGTTTCATGCTTACTGTTACCGCTAGGCGGGATTTTTGTTTTGGTGTTCAGTTTCAAGGGATTGATGCCCTAGGCCCATTGCTTATGTAATCAGGTTTTGGGATCCTTGTTAAAACCCGCTATAAATACAAACACTACTTACCAAAAAAAAAATATCTCTTTTTGGGGCCGCTTGGGTAAGCTTAAAATAACTTTTGTTAGATAGAATTTATACCAAATTAAGGAATTTTGGTTTGAGGTAGATGAGTCCTTCATGTTAAGAAGGCGAGAGGAAGAAGGTAGAGGCTACTCATTTTGGTTTTTGGTACTACACTAAAAATAAAAAGAAATGAAGCAAGGACGAAGGAGGAGATTGATCAAGGAGTCGACACGAGATAAAAATACTTGTTGCTGGAGATTTAGGTTGGAAAAGAAATCACTTTCATTTAAGAAGTCTTAAACATCTCTATGATATGTTTTTGATTCCTTTAATTTCATTAAATAGTTTGCTTTCACTATAAGTGGTTAGGATAGCATGTGTTAGTGAGACGTATTGCAACTCCATTAATTCCTCTATAAGCTTAATTTGAATGACTACATTGTGAGTGGTTATGATGACCTAGGTTGGCTATCATTTTTCTTAGATAACTTTAAATGAGAATGTTTTGTTTGACATAAAATATTAACCTACGTATTAACAACAAATGAAGGCAATATTTGATATGACCCTTTCTAATTATAGACTAGTTTTAGGTAGCATACATCACTAGGTTTTAGCCAGCAATTGGCATAGATTAGTTCTACCTATATTGTGGGTCGTATCTTAAAAATCCCTCTACTTTCTACCTATGCGTAAGCTTGGAACCATGCATCCTAAACCTCTAGGAACCCTCTCCCAACTATGGTTATATTTAGATGTCCATTCTCTATCAAAATATGGTAGGATTTTACTCAATCATGTAAATAGAATAATATTTAAATAAAATAGGTGAGACTTGGGTCAAATTTTATATAACTTAGATTTATCCCACTAGTGGTTCTTTTTGGGATAAACTAGACTGATTATGTCCCACTAGGTATACCAAAAATTCTTGGTTCATGATCTACCTAGTATGTATCATGTACCCTAGATTGTTTACCAAGATTAGGTGACTTAGAATTGCTTCTAGGTCAACCTTAAGAGAAGTCCAATTTATTTTTTGTGCTATTGAAAATAATTGTATAAGACTAAAGATAGAGATGAAAAAGTGAGTTAGAAAAAGGAAAGAAGAGAAGGGATTGTTTAAAATATAACCAGAGACTAGGTAGCAATAATGAAGGTTGTTATATGAATGTCCTGCAAATTAACTGCATCCAAAACCTAAAAAACCTACAATAAAATGAAGCATCACAAATTTTACATCTAGCTCATATTATGCATTATCTAACACTTAAAAAAATCTATAAAATATAATCCAAATAGCAATCCATGTCTAATAGAATTTATCTCATACAAAGCATAAATAAATATATCTAGGAATTCATAGATAACATACACATTATAATTATCAAGTAGCATTAGCTCAATTGGTTAGATTCCTCAAAATTTAAGGAGGAGACCAAGGTTCAAATATTTTGAAGCAATACATGGATAATATCTAAGATTTTTTGTAATACCACTACGTGGTGATAATGTAATATAGGTGGGATCCATTTCAATCCCATATAACCAATTGAAAAATCATACACATTATAATCTACAAAGTATCCAGTGATAAAAGCTAAACAACATTTGATTGTATTAATAGAACACGTAAATATCATACAACAAGTAAACCCTAAAAATTATAACCCCCTATTCCAAGGAAACTTAAACTATTTATAACTTTTTACAACAAACACAATTAGCTTATCGATTACATCGATAGTCTAGTGTATCCCATATGTTATTAGGTATAGCCTAGATCCATCTAGGACTCATGTGTGATTAACACTCTTGGGAATATTGAGTTTCTCTTTCCTTCCTTTCCATAACTAAATCTACATCTTTATAGCCTAACTATTTTGATCTAGGTCTTTGAAGCAACAAAGCATGATCCTAGCAACCATGTATCTTTAACAGGCTTGGAATATTTAGCATACTTTAATTTTCACCATTATGTATTCCTACCACAACAATTGTCAAATTGGGACTTCTCTAGGCTCTTATATCCATGATTACTAGGAGCATTTGCTATTTTTTGTAGGTTTTGGAAGACTAGCTATCACTTTTCCAAACCAATAATTAGAGTCTCAGCATAACTATTTTGATTTGGATGACTAAGAGGTGTTCAAATGGTGTTGTCTTCTAACATACATGATATCTACTTAAAATAACCTATCCCAAATATTTTCTCTTTTGTCACCATCTACTAGTGGTTTTTTAGCTTGTTTCTAGGGATTTAGATACTTGGTCAAGACTTTTGGGAAGGCTTGGTTGATGCCAGCATGCAAAATATCTAGCTACTATTGTTTTTTGGGCTACTTTAACTTTGTTGAGTGCTAGTGGACCTACCTAAAACTTTTGAGCACTTATGTTGATGTACTCAGCTAGTTATTCTTCTAGACTCTTACTTACTCAAGATGAGTGAGTCACCTAACTAAATATTTTAAGCATTTATGGTGACATCGTCTTGGAAAAATCTTGGCTAATTATTTCTTTGGAATATTATGGCTTGGGAATTTTAATTATGTTGATATCATATTTAAAAATTTTGATTTATTTGGATTCTACCTGCCCAATACTTTTAGGGTACTTTCCTTACATCATCGTTAAAAAATCTTAGCTAGTGATTACTTCAAACTCTTACTTCCCCTAGAATTTTGATGCACTTTGGATTACATCACCACTCAAAAGTACCAACCATCATAAACCTTGTTGATGGAGATATCTAAGAGGAAGTTTCCGAACTTCTTTGCCTTAGTAAAATTTTGGCTCAACAAGATGCATTTGGGATTTGACCAATTATATACAAAATATATTAATCCCAACAAGTTCTTCAATTTAACCATAAATTTTCCACAAAATTGAAAATCCAACACAATTTATAGGGACTTATTCTATGTGAAAAATTACACTAGCCCACAGTTACATATTTACCACATACTTTAAAGAAACATTATATCATGCTTGATAAGCTCAACCTTAATAATTATTTCTAGTATAATATTTGCTTTCTAGTATAATATTTGCTAGAACCCTAGTAGGGGAGCTAGGGTAAGGATGTTGGGCCATCTAAAAGAACCTCAACATCTAGCTTTGGTTATGGGTAGACAAATAGATCAGGCTACATTTGGACTCCAACAAGATCTGTGGTGTTTTTGCCTTCATAGATTTTCATGTTGGAAGGTTTTCCTATCGTCGGGACACTCTGTTGTAGATTTCTTCTTTCGAATGGTTTTGTTTTATCTCCATGGTGTGCTTTGGTTTGGATAGCTTTATTAAGATATATATTTTCAACCAAGGTGGGATGACATATGAGTCGGATCCCAGGGTTCCAACACTCACATTTTTATCTGGGATCCTTCATTTTTCTCTCTCAGGTGCTATGTTGGGTGTTTTCTATTTTTATTCCCAAATGCCCTAAGAGTGGTTTTCTCCAATGGGATATGTGGGTTTCTTGGTGATTATTTATGATTTTTCCCATCTGGTGGGTCTTCTTTTGGCTAGATGAGTGATCCTTGTGGTCTTGTTTTTTGATATGCTCTAGATTTTGTTGGTCTGTATTTTCTAGTGTTGTTTTCTTAAACTAGTTATTGTTATGAGGGGTTGTATTATTACATGCTTTGATAAGATTCTCTAGTTCTCCTTTCTTGTGAGGTAAAAAATGCTTCGGTTTGGGCAATATTTATTTGTAAATTTATTTTAACCAATAACATTTTCATTATTCTATTGTTTTTATTCGGTGCCTTAGATTCCTTAGCACACTGTGGTTTGATCGTGGGGTAATATCTTATATTTACTTGATAAAAATATGTGGCTTATTTTCTAGGAGGTTGCTTCATTGGATTTTAGGATTTGATTCATGGAATTTAGCTTAGTATTTTTTGATGTATTATTGCTAGTGAAGAACACAAGCTTATACTAAGATGGGAGGTGAACAATATTAGACCAACTTTTACTTTTATTTATCAAACAATATTATCCAATATGTCAATGACAATATCAATAACAATAATCAAAGCAATACATAAATCATTACACACAATAGAGATACCAATGTGGTTCACCTAATGTGAGCTACTCCATGGAGAAAATCCTTCACTAAAATTTTCTCAACAAATATCTTGGGAATCCTTCCTTATTAAAATATTTATGGACCTCTATCCAAATGAGACACAAATACCCTAATCAAGTTTGTGGACACCAATCCATAGGAGACACCAATCCCCTCTATTGGTTCATGGATCTCTATCCATAGGAGAACTCCTTATCCTTTGCTCTGGTTGGTGATGCTCTAGAAGACTATTGCCTCTGCTGCATTGGCTTTAGGATCTCTCTCCACTAAATACCTCTATCATCACTACCCTGGCTAATGGATGTCTATCCACTAGAGACTACTATCCTCTGCTTTGTCACCTCAAAATACTGCTCTTAGATCTACTCAAACTCTATCTCAAATTTGCACTACACACTATCCTCGATCTAGCACAAATTTTCTCACAAGTATGTCTCTAGTCTGGCACAAATTTACCCTCAAATATGCACCAAAATCTATCCTCAAATTTATCTTCAAGCTTTAACTCTAAGCCTGATAAAATTACAAATCAACCCTGCTTAGATTATTCCCAAGCCTTATCACAAAGCTTGAATAAATCAATCAATCAATTCAGCTCTCAAGTCTTCTCAAAGACATGTCTCAAATTTGTCCATAAGTCCTCTCTAGAACTTATCCAATATGCTCAACAAGTCTTCACCAAGACTTACCTCAAATCTTCTCAACAAGTCTTCACCAAGACTTACCTCAAATCTGCTCAACAAGTCTTCACCAAGACTTACCTCAAATATTCTCAACAAGTCTTCACCAAGACTTACCTCAAATCTGCTCAACAAGTATTCACTAAGACTTACCTCAAATCTGCTCAACAAGTCTTCACCAAGACTTACCTAAAATATGCTCAACAAGTCTTCACCAAGACTTGTCTCAAATCTGCTCAACAAGTCTTCACCAAGACTTACCTCAAATCTGCTCAACAAGTCTTCACCAAGACTTATCTCAAATATGTCCTTAATCTATCACAAAATCTTACTCAAACCTATCCTTAGAATTTTACAAAATCTTACTCAAATTTGTCCTTAATTCCCCTCTAGGACTTACTCAAATATACCCACAAGCTTTCACAAAATCTTACTCAAATTATTGCAAATCTTGCATACAAAACTCAACTTAATCTATTTCAGAAAACCTCTTCAATCACACAAACAAGTTTCACTCAAAATATTGTTTAACCATAGAAACATATAGAGAATGGTCAAAGACTCAATATATTTCATGCTAACTAGGTTTTGTACCTAGAAAAGCACTTTGTCACTTTCAAAATTTATTTCAAATCAATTCAGAAATAAGGTATAATTTGTTTCACAAAACTTGAACTATCATTCCAATGCTTTCAATCAATAATGCTCATTCAATATCACTCAAACATTTACTCAATGAAACAAAACTTGCTTACAAACCCTAACCAAGTGTTTCACTATACTTCCAATCACTCACACTATGGGTCTCAAACCTTGGCTCAAGATGATTCCAATATCACATAACAATGATACTCATGTTCTTTCAACAAACCCTAGCTCAAGATAGTTCTCAATCTCACATAATAATTATACTCATGTTCTTTCACAAACCCTAGCTCAAGATATTTCTCAACCTCACATGAAAATGATACTCATGGTCTTTCACAAACCCTAGCTCAAAATAGTTCTCAATATCACATAATAATGATACTCATGTTCTTTCACAAACCCTAGATCATGCAAATGAAAAATTACTCAAAAATTTCCAAAAATGCTTATCAAACAATCCTTTTCACTCCAACATTGCATTTCACAACATTCAATCCAATAATATTTCACTCATAAGGAAGATGCACCCATACCTTTTGTTTTGATTGAGATATGTCTTCAAAACCTATCTTAATCACAATCAAATCCTCTTTACCAATTTCAAGGTTAGATAGCAACAACCTATCTCAAAATCTCCACATAAATTTTCTCCTCAATTGTTATTTCACCATACAAAAATATCAAGTCTCAAGTACACCTTATAATCTCCAAAATTTTCAAAATATAATTAGAAAAGATTCAAATAACTCACTTTCACAATAATTCACTTCAGAATTTTAATGCATATAATAATCAAAATAACTCCCATATATCTCCCTACTCAAAAATTCATTATCAAAATAATTAACACCACTATACAGAAATATTCCAATATACTTTTCACACCAAAATTTAAATCATTCAACTCTTTCAACCATGGAAAAATAATATTTATTTCAACCACCTTATAACTCCTCAAGGCACATACCATCAACTTTAGACCAAGCGTAATTTACACAATTTAAAAATTTAAATACCTTTTGCGCACGCTGCCTCGATGGGATTCGATCCCCCTATTGTGCTACCGCTAGTTCCCTAGTCATGGCCTAACTGTTGTGTGAGCTAGGCGCTCACTTGGGACACAAAAGCACCTCGTGCACTTTGTCCCTCCACTTGGCATCAAAACCAAAAAATAAAAAAATGTTTGCCCCTTTGCTGTCATCGGGGCTTGAACGCGGAACCTCCTCTCACCAAACACATTACACAGCCACACCTTGCTACTAGCCCAACCACGTGGTTGATGATAAGGCTTTAAGCCTTAGTCGATTTAACCTCCATGTTTTTCTACCGCTTTACAAAATTAAAGAACCTCTTGCCTTTATGTGCTCATGAATTCGCACCAAACCTTGCCAATATTCACACATGCATTAATTCGAAGACTTGCCTTAATGTTGCAAGTCTTATGGTATAAATACCATTCCTCTTTTTCTTTGAACGTCGGTAGGGGATATTTATTTAAATTTTTTTGTGCCCAACCCTAACTTAGGGTTTAATTAATTTATTTTATAAATTAATTTATAATATAAATATTATAAATAATTTATAAATAACCTTAGGCATTATTTTTAAACCTTATTATTATAATAATAAATATTATAATATTATTTCCTTTGGGCCTAGGTATTTTTATTTTTCACCCTTAGACCTTATCTTATCACCTTTAATATTATAATAAAAAATATTATAATATTATTTCCTTTGGTCCTAGGTATTTTCCTTTTTCACCCCTAGACCTTATCTGACCACATTTAATATTATAATAATAAATATTATAATATTATTTCCTTTGGGCCTAGGTATTTCCTTCCTTTAGGGTATTTAACCAACCTTTTGACCAATCATGTGATGCTTTTAAACCAAATCTCTTGGGCTTAAAATATAAATATTTTAACCCTCCTTTTACCAAATCCTTGCACTGATCACTGACACTGACTCTTGACATCAATGACAACATAACTACTCAAAATTTCCAATAGCTAGATCTAAGGTTTGAGGGTACCTTTCAAAACCCTACTTGTAATAGGTTCAAGAACCCTTTAAAACCCCTTCTACTATCAATAAAAAATAAAAATAAAAACCAAACATGTTAAATATTAGCTCTTCCTCTTATCTCCATCTTAGACATCTATACTTTTAACTAGGGCATCATAGCTTCTAGTTAAAGCCTTCAAATATGGTTTTCTTCCATTCTACCTAATGACACTTCTAACTTGCACTTACTTCCCTTAGCACTCATTAAAAGAAAATATATTATTCTTCTTTATACAAGTAAAACTATTTTTTTTCTAAAATATTATCAATCCTTAATTACTTAATCTATTCCATTTACAATTTAACTCTCTTCACCATTACAAGGCCTTAACTATAATACAAAGCAAACATTTTTTTGATTTTTTTTAATTTTTTAGAAATATTAATTAAAAAGTTTGAAACACCATAAACTTTAACATTCTTATTATTCTTTTATTATTCTTAAAATAATGGTTCAAAATTTTCAACATAAAAATTTTCTATTCTTAATATATATTTTTTATTGAGTAAATACTTCTTATACATATATATCCATCGTGGGGATTGAACTCAGGTCATTGAACCACATCACCGATAATGCAAGTGGCATCCTTGTCGGTAGACCACATCACGTGGATTTATATATTTAATATTACAAATATTATTATTATAATAATAATTAAAATTTAAAAATATTAAAAATAAAAATAAAAACCATCACATTCCAAAGGAAATCCAGGAAATGCTAGGGCAAGGGGCATTCTTAGATATCACAATGAGAATGTCAGTTTTACTTACGCTGAACACCTTGGATGTCAATCCAATCATTTTTCTGAGGCCGAGGTCCTTTGGAGAGGATTGACTCTGCTAGCACCAAATTCCAATAGGCTAATTATCGAGGGTGACTCTCCCAATATTATAAACTACTTAAAAAACAACAAAAACCCCGCATGAAAGGTCAAAGAATATATTGAAAAAGCCAGAAAAATTATTGCTCACATGAGGGAGCCCATAATTCAACACGTCTTGAGAGAAGCCAATAAGGTGGCGGATGAGCTAACTAATTTTAGGACCAATGGTTTAATTTCTTGGTCTAATACCTTCCCCAACAACTATCCAATGCGATCAATGAGGACAAAGATTCCATCCCTCATAATCCCAATAGCCAAGCCTAAATTTCTGATCATGGATGCGAGTCCCTGCTTTTCCTGGCCTAAAGTGGTTTTCATAATCATGTCCTATTTTATATGCAAAGTGGTAAGCCTTGTCAATGTTTGTCTTACTTCGGCCCATGACAATATTGGACGTTTTAGTTGGTTTCCTCAAAATATAATCCCCAAGTGTTATTGGTGTTTATTTCAAACTTTATTGTCCGATCCTAAGCCTATAATTTCCTGGTCTCAAGGGGTGGACTTACTACTTCTTTATTTGTACTTTCACCCTTGTGATCACGCTTTCCCTCAATATATATAAAGATCTATTATGTTTTCAACCCTTAACCTTTTCATAATTCTATGATAATTAAAATAGAGGACATTCAAAAAAAAATTAATGTCTTAGGATAAATTTAAAAGTGTAATCAAAAGATCTGCAAGTGATCTGTGCTTAAAGACAATACTTAAAATTTTTAGTTTTCAACATAAAAATTTTATATTCTTAATATTACAAATATTATTATTATTATAATAATAATTAAAAAAAAACAAAAAACCTTAAATATTACTAATATTCTTGAATTTAAGTTTTCAACATAAAAATTTTATATTCTTAATATTACAAATATTATTATTATAATAATAATAAGGAAAAAAAACTCGTAAGGTAGACGCTCAATATTTTAAAATATTAAAAGAATCATAATTATTAAGAAGATCAACTTCCTCACTCTAAATCATTATGAAAACTTTAACCCATCTAGCATATTTATAAAACCACCCCTTATTAAAATTACATTTGCCATTCTTTGTCGTATTTTTATAAAACTAAAAATAATTAACAGTTACTCTTATGTTGTTAACAAGATAGTATAAAATAAATCCTAAGTTGTCTTCACTGAAATAAAATTTAGTAATTTTTAACTAAATCTTAAGTCTCTTACCTCATTGTCCAACTTTAGCTCTTCCCCTTCCGCACTAATCTTCTCTTCTATCTCTCCCATTTCCTTCCTTTTTCTTGTCCGCCTTTTCCTTCATCCTCCTCAGATTAGACTTCAGAGACCTAGGCTTAATTATATGCCCTAATATGCATACAAGACGATGAAAGACCTCATCTGGTATTCTCCCATGCTCTGCAAGGGCCAAACTTCCAACTTCCTTAAACTTCTTCCTCACAGAGGGAGGCATTCTCCTTGCACCACTTTCTGATAAATCAAGAGTGGATTCTGGCCCACATGACTCTTCAACACTTTTTTCTAAATCCCTAAAAGCTCTCTCCATTTCAGAAATATCAGAAAAATTTAATTCCCCATCATTTCTACCTTCGCCATTTTTCTCAGGCGTCCCATGACAGTCTTCAACATTGAACTCACTGATATCCAATATTTCAAAATCCTTGTTGACTTGATTCGGAGTATAACTCATATCACTATCCAAATCCTTGACATCATTGGATGAATGCTTATCTTCAACCATGCTCTTCTCTTCATTTACAAAATTATCTATGAACCCTTCTTTATTTACATTGACACCCTCTGTTGGAATGCATCTCCACTTCTTCCTTGGTGTATTAACCTTGTTAATGTTTGGGGATGCATCTATGGCCTTGGACTTTCTCTTTTTCTTATTTTTTGGGAGAGATTCATCTGTGGCATTGACCTTCCTTTTTTTTCTTAAGGTTTGGGGATTCAACTATGGTGATGGATTTTCTCTTCTTCTTTGGTGGACTAGGAGGGGGAGTGGGCTCCTTTTCTACTTCAAGTGGTCCTCTATGGATGAAAAAGCCTGTGAATTTGGGTTTCACATTTTCCACAAGACAGTACTCATCCAACTCAGCATCATCTATGAAGTCATCATCATAATCAAAATCATCTCCTTGAGGAACTGTTCCCACAAAATTCTCCTCTTCATCACTACTACTGTTGTTGGTCGCTTGGTAAAGCTTCTCAACTCTTTCAATGACTGAATGAAAACGAGTGGTAGGAGGAGGGTCATACACGTTACTCTTCTCTGAAGTATTCTGGCCTGATTCTCTTAGCAGTTTCTTCCATGAAACAACCGTGGTTTCTCCATCCTTCAATTCTACAGTGAACCTTTGTCTCTGTAATTCTCTGATGGGTTTCTTTTGTGGACAGTGGGGCTCAAGCATTGAAGGCCCAAATGCTAATCCATGATTATTACGATGCCCTAATTCTTGTGGTGAATAAGATCCTTGAACAGATGAAGATAAGAAAATACTCTTATCCCTCTGTGGTGCTCCATTATTCTCTTCCGTGTCTTCCCTTTCTATTTTAATGTTCATGTTTGAGGGGATCAAAGGAATCTTGGGTGAGATTCTCAAATGATAAACATTTATACTCCTCACAGATCATATCAGTCATTCATGGTTAATGAAATGAAACATATGAATATGAAAAACAACTTTAAAGGGATGATTTTTTAATCAAAAGACACCATCTAATGGTGATGCAAGTGTCGGTTCAGCAAACCTTATATTATTATTTTTTCTATGTTAAGATACTAACCGAAACTGAAGTTAAAAAAAATTCAATCATAGACAACCAGTTATATTTAAATAAATTCAAAAGTGCTATACCATATTATCATATGGTCGGATATAATTTTTTTATTTTTATTTTTATTGTTAGAACTATCCATTAGCTAACAAAAATGAGGTGGATTAGAGTAAAACATATACTTAAGAATATAAGCTAATATCAAAAAAAAGACTATAACTATATCTTGCTACAATATACCAGATATCACATTCATGTGTGGGAGAGATTGTTATAAGATAAAATTTTGGGCATGTCTTTTGAGATATCTTCTCAAGTCTTCAAAGAAGAAAAAAAAGCAATTATAACCTGAACTTGCTCATCATTGTTAACTGCCTTCTTCTTAGTTTCTTATTGGACCTTTTGAAGATCCTGAATCATATGAGAAAGTTGATGAAGTCTATCAATAATATTTGGAGGTGTGTTGGAAGGTCTATAGACATGGGAATAAATGCATCCCACATGTAATAAAAGATCAAAGGTCAAGTCTGCTAAAACTATATCCCATGGAGGAGTAGATCCAATAAACACCTTTTTGCATCTGTACTTCCAAATATGCTTGATAAGGATGAGTCTATAAACATCCTAGAGTTTGGGACACTAATCTAGCTAAGAAAACCAAGAAAATAAAGCTTCCAATATCTAGTGAAAGAGGGAAATAGAAAAGAGTAGAAGACATCCCAAAACTGCTTAACCATGCCACAAAACCAAAACAAATGAATAAGAGTTTCTAAAGCATTACAAAAATTGCATTGAGGGGGAATATTTAAAATTGCAGCCAAACTTTCAGCAGTTGGAAGTTTTTGATGCAAAATCCACCATCCAAGAAGTTAAATTTTTTATTCAATAGGAGCTTTCCAAATTTTAGTAGCAAGGAAATTTCATTGGGTATTGGTAAAATTCACTTACCACTTGGCATTGAGCTTAGAGTCTAAATAAGGGGGACACTGAATATTTTTGTATAACCATCTAGAAGTAATGGAAGATATTCTATGACCATTAAAGCATCTCCAATAATTCCAAATATTATGGGCAATTTTTCCTAACTTCATAAGGACCTCACAAGGGATGGAAGCTACAACTAAGGCATAAGACTCTTTGAACCAAGAGGGAAGGAAGCAATAATTGTAGATCTAGTTCCAGTTAAGAATTGAGCAGTTACCCAGATCCCATATATCTTTAATTCTATTAATTCATTTCTTCAAAAAAGCTAGACCATGAATAGCATTGCATAAAGCTAAAGGTTTATCATTATGGAGGATAAGTTTATTCCACCAAAGACTATTTAGATCGATGCTTAGACCATGTCTCAAATATTTTTACTTCCAAGCCAATAAATAAGAAACTAATTGTCAAGCTTTCTAGTTTTGGGTAACTATAATAGATCCTTTAACTATAAAATAAGGTACAATAAGGATCTTATCCTCCCAAGGGGTTTCTTTCCATTTTCCTTTATGAGTAGCTAGAGAGATTCTGTAACAAAATAGGTGTAATGTAAAGAGATCCCGTAGATCATCAAATGCCAATATTAATGGTTCAACCAAGTCTACCCAAGTCCTAATACTTTTGTCTTCTAAAGATTTATACCATTGTAATACATTACCTTTCAAGGATTGAGTGAGTAATATTATCATGACATCTTCAGAGATAATATTGCAAAAACTGGCCAGGGTTGAGACATCTTGAAAATGCTCATAGGTAGTTTTCTCACTGCCATCATAAATGGGAAATAACTTTAGTGTAGCCTATGGAATTTCATGGAGGACTAGGAGATTGAGTGGCCTCGTATTATTTTAGGCTAGGTAGTTTTTTCCACCCATAACTCTTAGGATTTTATCAATGTCTTCGTAGAGATATATGATTATTTACTATCATATTATTTGGTTGTTTGGTACTTTTACCATTTGATTCTAATATTTTCCTACAATAGAGTCACCACTTCTTAGGATTATTAGGTCAAAAGAGTTTCTAGGTAAACATACAATCTCTATAATTAAGGTCAAGACTATTCACCAAAATCTTGAGTCCTTTGGGTGATTGAAATAGGATTAATGAAATCCTATCTCATTAGACATGCCACAAATACTCTTGGTAGCATGGTGAGGAAATGATCTTATGGATTAGGACCTTAGGGTCCAATCAAGCATGACATAAATACTCATGGTTCTAAAATCTACCTAAGTGAATGAGATGTTCCCTCAAGACTTTGGCTAAGAGATTAGATGGCTTAAAATTGGGGTCTTTGAGTTAATCTCTAGATAAATTCAATTCCTATGCCTAGCTAATCTAACTAAATGGGGATTGTAGACTAAAGTGAGGGTTAGAAAAATTATCTAAAAGGTGGTACATATTTTGCAACATCAAGAGACATGGTGTAGAGAGTCTCACAAACTAAATTCAAATTAAACCACATAACAGAACATCCTACTTTCCTTATGAATTCAAAACATTTATAATTAAGCACTCTAAGTGATGCTAAGTCATTCTAGAACTATAATGACAAATCTAGATAGAAATTCATAATAAAAAATAACTATAGCAAAATTACATATTCCTAGCTTTAACAAAAAAAATAGCTACACAATAAGACATACATACATGTTTTGCATAAGAAGTTAGTAGGAGTCTAGACAACAATCGAATTCTAATTCAAATAGGCATATATCCTCAATCAACACAATCATGCCAACTATAAATGCCAAAAATACAACCATTCAAATGACTTACATTCGGGTATATACAAATATTTACATTGTATTTAGTTATCTAAGAATGATTGCTATTAAGGAATATTGTAGGCTTTAGGGAAGACACAAAGAGTGGTTGTTGCATTGAGATCAGTTGTGCTTAACTAATTCAGGTATGCTTTGCTAATATGGATAATTTAGATTATATCTTGAGATTGGATTTCATGTTGCATCACTATATTGTAACCATCAGACGATGGTTTGCTCCTCTTTTTTATGCATAACCAACTAAACAGGGTAGGTGTGTAATGTAGAGAGATTCAGTCTTTGAGATCTTTTGATAGTGATGATTTCCAGTCACATTTCCATCATATGTAATCAAGATTTTATATTACTTATGTATATTTTGGCAATGTGGAATATATTACCTACTGTCAGGGAGTAACCTTAGCTATGCAATGCATCCTTTGGCTTTCACTTCATATTGGACCATAGAAATTTCTATTTTTAGATGTCATATGTCAATATAAAGAGTTTGATAACTAATTTTTTTCATGTATAACATTGGATATTGGGAGTCATTTGATCCTTACTTGCCTTGTTGTTGAATTTTCATAATTAGAACTATTTTACAGGATTACATTTGGTTTACCAAATATTTGATTTTCTCTTGATGATGTCATCACCTTCTAAAGTTTAACAACTTTGGAAGCTTTGCAAGTTATAGTGTCAAATGTTGGGTATCATGATCAATACCTCATGATTTTTCTTCTTGTTTTTTATTTATATTGTGTTAGAAATTTTATGCCACCTTATTGATATTATCTTGTAGTCTCTCTGACTAGCCTTACTCATCTTCATTACTTGATTGTCTGACATTGGGTGATAGATGTTTGATCTTATACATTTGATGTTCTAAGGAATATTGGATGCCAGAATTTTATTGTCATGTTGCTAACATCAACTTCTTATATATCTGGTAGGCTTTCCATACTTAATTTTTTTTTTTTTTTGCTCTAATTTTGTTGGATGATAGGTTTAATGCCTCAACATAAAAAAATATCGGGTATTTATTTTCTTGTTGTTTTATCTTCTTTCTTAATGTAGTTTGCATCCATATACACTTATTTGCACTCTGCATATTCTTATCATATTTCATTCTGCTTTATATACTATGGTACCCTCTTTTAGTTCTCTGTTGTGTTGTTGTATGCTCATTGTTATGTTGGACATTTTGAGTCAAGTTGTCATTGATGTCAAGGAACGAAGTCATCATTGATGTCAAAGAATATGTCAAGGAACAATGCAAATGTTAATGGCAAAATAACTTCATAATATTTTTAATATTATGTGGAAGCATATGAAGGTTGGTTTTTATTAAAACCATGGATGAGCAAAATAAAAGGTTTTTCATAAAAACCCAAGGAAGCTTTTTGAAAAGCTAAAAGAAGTTTTAATATTTATTTTATAAAATATTTAAATTCAATTTGAATTTAAATTTTATAAATAAATATTAATTATACAAGGTGGTATATTCAGAGAAGGCTTTAATCCTTAATAAAACCCAAAGGAATTAAATATTAATTTATAATATTTAAATTTTAAAGAATTTAAATAATTTATAAATTAATTATTTAAAAATCGAAATGCACTGATGTCCAATGAAAGGGGAGGTAATATATATTAATACATACCTTAATGACAGTTTCAAAGGTGTTCGAATTAGATTCTAAATCATGCAATTCATAATCAAAGGCTGTAGAAGGAAAGAAGATGAAATTGGTTTTAGCGCCAATGAGGAGGATGAAGTTTCCATAGGAGGAGAACACCCATACAACTAAGCGGCATGGCCTAGTGGTACTTGGTTGGGATTTAAGGTGCTTGGGTAGTGTGAGACATGCGTTTAAATCATGGTGGATTATTTTTGTGTGGGAAGCACACGATTTATTTTTACTTGGCACTAGAAAGGGTTAAGGAGCATGTGGTGCGCGATTGGTGTTAAACGAGTGCCTAGCACTCACAAAAACCGAGGCTGCAGCTAGGATGCACAAGGAGGTGGTAATCAAAGGTTAAAATCTCACCCAAGGCGAAGGTAAACATTTTAATTTTTATTTTTATCAAGCCTAAGTTTTAACTATATTTTAAAGAAGTTATAAGGGGTTAAAGTTAAAGGGGCTTAAATTAAATTTTAATTGTTGTTTAAAAGGAGAGATAAGGGGTAAAATTTATTTTTACATGAAGTTATTTTTACATGGTTGATTTATGAAAAGGATAAATTGAAGATTGATTATTTTGAGAGAACCTTTTTGTTGAAGGTGGTATTGTTGTTATTATAGGGTGATCATAAGGTGTACTTGGTAAGGCAACATATCTCACTAGGGCTATTAATCACCAACAATTTGTCGATGATACCCTTATATTGACTAAGGTTTTGGTGGTTGAGGCCAAAATAATTAAATACATCATGGAACTCGATGATGACACTGCTGGTCAGAAAGTTAATTTCAGTAAAAGCAAGTTATATTTCTTGAACACCCCCATTCAGAGGCAAGGAAGGATTGCAAAAATTTTAGGGTGTGATATAGCAAACCTCCCCACTTCGTATCTTGGTCTCCCTCTATTCATTTTTTCTCCGAAAGAGTCAATTTGGGAAAGGGTTATTGAAAGAATTTAAAAAAAACTTGCTAGATGGAAAGGTCATATTCTATCTCAAGCAGGAAAGTTGACCCTCACTAAGGCCTCTCTTAAGAGCATTCCATTCTATTTCCTCTCTGTTTTCAAAGCCCCTATGAAGGTTTTCTAGAAAATTGAGAAACTCCAAAAAGAATTTATATGGATTAGATCAAAGGAGAAAAAAGGATACACCTTGTAGGATGGACCAAAGTGTGAAGACCCAAGGAAAATGGGGGCTTAGGTCTAAGGATAATTGCTCATGTGAATTTATCTTTACTAGCTAAGCAGGCGTGGCACATCATTTATGATGAAGAAAATGAATGGACAACTATCATCAAACGAAAGTATCTTCAAAATATGGAATTTCTAAGTGACTCAGTTCCAATCAGAGGTTCTGATTTTTGGAAATCAATTCTCAATTGTAAGGAAATCATCAAAAAAGGTTTAAGATGGGTTTTAGGCAACGGTGAGAGGATAAATTGCTGGAATGATAGGTGGCCTAAGGAAGAACCACTGACACAATATCCTAACTTAGCCCGAATCAGAGATATCACGAAAGAAATCATTGGTAGAAAAGTCTTCGATTATATGGTTGAGGATAGGGGCAAAATGAAGTGGAAACAAATAAGGATTCTAGGATTTCAAGCAAAATCAAATGATCTTTGTAAAATTCTCGGGCAACAGTTTATCCCCATGAGACCCAAGGAAGATCAAGTGACCTGTGCTCCTACGAAAAATGGTCAGTTCACTATTAAATCATCTTACAAGCTTATGCTTGATGACGGTGATTTTATCCTCCAAAAGGACTTAGTTTGGATAAAAAATTTAATTCCAAAAATTGTAGTCTTTTCATGGTTGGTTATCCAAGGAAGAATTCTAACCATTGATAATATGATGTGTAAAGGTATTTGTATCACTAATCATTGTTATCTGTGCAGGGCTAATTGGGAGACCATTTATCACATTTTCCTTGAGTGCCCTTTTTCCTTGACTGTCCTAAGTGGGGTTTTTTTAGGCCTTCAATATTTCCTAGGTTAAACCAGTCATTGTGATTGATTTGTTTGTCTAGTGGCCTTACCCTTTTTCAAACCAAAGACTTAGATACATGTGGAAAATTTGTGTCAATCACTATCTTTGGAAGGTGTGGTTAGAAAGGAACAATAGAGTCTTTAATGAGTCTATCCATGATCATCAAACTATCATTGCCAGGATCCTATCCTTTGCCAACGAGAATGTGAACCTTATCCCTTTTGATAGTCGTAAACCTCATCTGTAGGAGACCATGATTGCTTAATATTTAAGGTTAACCTTGTTATATGAGTCTGTGCCTAGGGTAGTCAACTCCAAAGCCAATATTAAGTGGTCCCCACATCCTATGGGTTGGTTTAAGCTTAATTTTTATGGAGCGGCTAAGGACAATCCGGGAAGAGTAGTTTCTAGTGGTATTGTGTGAGATCATTATGGGAATATGATGCTTGTGTTTTTTAATACTTGGTAATAAGGACGAACAATGAAGCTGAAGCTAGAGCTATGTGGAGAGGCCTTCAAATGACTCAAGACTTAGAAGGCAATTTGATCATAGAAGGAGACTCTATGCATGTTATAAATATCCTCAATAATTGGAAGACACCTCCTTGGAGGATTAAAACAATTTTTGAATAGGCTAGGATACTTTTCCAGGGAAGACTAAACAGAAAATCCCAACATGTCTTTCGAGAAGCTAACAAAGTTGTTGATAAGATGGCCAATTTGGGTGTCGATGGTGACAAACTTTTCAAATTGGAACACGGCATCCCGAGTGAAGTAGAGGAGCTTATTCAAAAAGAATACCAAGAATGATAGTCGAATTTACCAATAGGGAAGTCATTGTAAGTTCGAAGGCTATGAGTATTCCCGTATATTTTTTGAAATGGACTCACAATAAAAATTATCCGAGTTGTCAGTCTTGGTGGATGCTGTTTGGAAATACCACAAAGACTAATGGGGACAATCACATGTCAGATAAGATGGCTCCTAGTCATCTTAGTAATTTGAGGTTGGTTGATAATCATAGGGCAGGAAAGAAACAACAATATAAGACTTCGAACCAGAGCCACGTGGACCACCAGATAGCCATCGCCATAAATCTAGCCAGTAGGTTCACTTCTCCAAGGCTGATTGGCCAAGATGGGATGTGGTCCCAAAGCATGTCATATATAGAAGAAAGCAATTACCAAAGAATTATTAAGAGTAACTATTAATATAGAGCTTGTGGGAGTTTTTTTGCTATGTGTGTCTGCAGCTTTTTGTTTCTTCACTGTTTCAAGGAAGGGATCTATCTCTGTTTCTTTTTTTGTAATTATGATGCAGGTGTGTTTTCTCGGGGTATACCCAAAATGTTGTATGGTAAGTTTCTTTTTGATAATAGGCTATGTGCCTTATCGTATATAATGGCTTTGGCGGCATGTAGATTTTACATATATAGGATCCTTAGTAAGGACATGTTCATCAATAGCCCTGGGCTGATTTTTGTAAAAGGTTTTGGGTCAAGCTGTAAAACCCATTATTAATGCTATAGTATCTTATCTACAAAAAAAAAAATAAGGTGTACTTGGTCAATCATTTTTGTAGATGAATGTTTTCATAAAGATGGAGTTATAAGGTGTATAAGTGTTTTGATATTTACATTGTACTTTTGAGGGAGTTTATGATCTTATAACTTCTTTGAGCTTGGCAAAGAAGTGTTTGTGGTTGTGGCAGATATTTGAAGTTCCTTCATCATCAAGAAAAAGGTATGAGCACATTCTTCCATAATTAAGTTGATTGGTTGGTTTTCTGGAAAATAATTTTGGAGTGAAAAGGATTTGATTAGGGCTTCCTTATTTAGTGTGTTGAGTTAATGCTTCAAGGTTTTCTAGAAGAAAGAATTGTTATTAAAACCTTTTTTTATAAGCATTGTTGTTGAAGCCATTAGTTGTGTGAAGAACTTGAACTAGGGTCTGAAAAGAACATGAGAATCATTGTTATGTGAGATTTTTTGTTGATCATTGTTGGAAATTTTTTGAGTAAGTGATCATATGCTTGGACTAGGGTTCGTGAGCAAGGATTATTTTATTGAGTGATTGGTGGAGTAGATTTGGTTGAGCCTAGTCAAGTGGATGTGTGAAGTGATTGTTCAAGTTCCAAAAACAAACTATTCTATATTATGAATTGAATTGAGAAATTTATTGAGTTGAAGCATATTGAGTCTCTAACAATTCTCTGTATGTTTCTGAAAGATTGATTGAAAGTGACTGAGCATTGTGATGAGTATAGAGCATATTAAATCTCTAACAATTCTAGTTATGTTTCTATGAGATTGGACAAGTTATAGAGTGGACTTGTTGATCAAATTTGAGTTAATTATTTGAGAAGACCTATGGATAGAGTTGAGTAAGACTTTTTGGAAGCTTACAATACAGATTGAGATCAGATTTGAATAAGTTCTTATGAGGACTTATTGAGCAGATTTGAATAAGTTCTTGTGAGGACTTATTGAGAATATTTAGATAAGTTCTTGAGAGGAATTATTGAGTAGATTGGACAAGTTATAGAGAGGACTTGTGGAAAAATTGGTGTGAACTTTTGTGGAAGCTTACAAGGAAGATTTGAGATAAGTCTTTGAGAAGGCTTGAGAGCAGAGTTGATTGATTTATTTGTTCAAACCTTGAGTTAAGTTTTGGGGCAGATCCAATAGATTTGATTTGAGATTGAGTCAAGCTTTGAGTTAAGGCTTGAGGATAGATATTGAGGATAAAT
Organism: Wollemia nobilis; assembly: GCA_028583015.1. NCBI lineage: Eukaryota > Viridiplantae > Streptophyta > Pinopsida > Araucariales > Araucariaceae > Wollemia > Wollemia nobilis. The sequence continues at coordinate 2,871,207 of JAQPPZ010016858.1, read as the reverse complement.
TTGTGCTAGAATGAAGGGTTGTGTTTAGTACAGGTTCAAAGAAAAATTTTGGTGCAATATTAAGGATAGATTTGTGTCATACCAGAGACAGATATTGAGGTTAGATTTGTGCTAGATTGACAAACTATGTTTAGTACATATTTTAGATAGAGCTTTGAAGGTGACAGAGTTGAGGATAGAGATCTCTAGCTAGATCAGGGAAGATAGGTGTCTTCTGTAGATAGAGTTCCATTTTCTAATGGTAGTGGAGGCAGAGGTCTTTTCGAGGATCACCAACTAGAGTAGAGATTAGTAGATTGGTGTCTCCTATGGACAAAGATCGACGAACTTGATTTAGGGGATTTGTATCTCCTTTGGACATAGGTCCATAAATATTGTAATAGAGAAAGGATTCCCAAGAGATTTATTGAGAAAATTTTAGTAAAATATTTTCCCTGTGGAGTAGCCCACATTAGGTGAACCACATAAATTGTGGTGTCTCTATTGTGTGTGGTGATTTATGCATTGCTTTGATTAATGCTATTGATATTGCTATCATTACATTGCATAATATTGATTTGGAAAGAAAATTAAAAAGTGGTCTTATACTGCTCACCCCCCATCTTAGTATAAGCTTGTGTTCTTCATGTTACACTACTTTTATAGAAAAATAATTGCATAGTCTAGTTGTACCACTTAGTGGATGTAGGTGAGGAAATTCACCTATAATTCCCAACCAATAGAAGGTATTTTTCATGTTTTCTCTCATATTTACAGATACCAAATGAGAAGAATATGAATAATTATGTGCCTATTGTATAATAATTCTCCTTAAATCTCTATATTTTTTATTGATTGATAAAATAAGGTTTTGAAATTATCCCCAAACCTTTCACAAAGGGAAAATAAAAAGGAGGCATCCAACATAGAAATGATCTCAACAGACCAGTCGAGAGGAGAAGCTAACAAAGATAACAATAAGGGATAGAGGACCAACTCCACAGGGAATATATAGATAGTGAAAGAGCCAAAACATTGAAGGGCAGAGAAACCAATACCATTGAGACTTTTTTAGAGGTCTCAGGATGATCTTGCACTTAATTATTGGTGGTGAGATCATCATCTAGGGCTTGAGTTTTCATGTTATTTTGGTTCTTGAAGTTGTTGATCTCCTTGATATCTTGAAGGAAAATAGTTGATTCCAGATTGACCAAGTCATCGATATTGGCCATGGGATTAGAGTTATCTCTCATATGAAGCCAATAAAAATTCTCATAAGGAGAAAGACCATCCTTTATGGTGAGTGAATTCTCAAGGATTAATTTTGAATTTTGCTTCTTATGGGATGTGGGAGACTCGCTAGGAACCTCCTTGTCTTGGTAAATGATGATGATGCTTTTGTGTTTTTCCTTGAAAGCTTTACTTTTGATCAAATGTCAGTAAGATAAAGGTGGGGTGTCTAAAGAGCCAAAGACTAAATTTTTCTTTTTTTCTTTGGTAGTTGGGACAATATCAATTTTCGTGTTTTCACTCGAGGCCTCCTTTTAAGGGGAGTCTTAACTAGGGGCCAATGTAGAGGGATAATCTATAGGAATATCGATAACAAATAGGATGGTACTTTAGGCCTACATTTGTAATGCATGTTTGTAAATGATAAAATAGAGGCCTTGATGCTTTAGGTGGGTTCATTTTTCCTCCTTGACACTTGCAATCAAAAATTCCATAGACCTAAAAAGGTATTCAAGAACATTGATTGTATTTACATCTCGTAGATGGTTTAAGAAATCCAAATGGAAAATCTTGAGAGGTGAATCAGGCCCATCAATAGTTAAGTACTACATGATAGGTATTAAGAACCTATTCCACAATGTAGGAAGACCTTCTCTAATGATACCACTATTTTATTTTGCCAAGTGTTTCTCTTTATCTCTAAAGTGGCCTAGCTCTACTACCAAGGAATGTTTATCACAATGGATGTGGTCACCATAATTACCCAATTTCATCACCTCAGCCATCAGTTGAATGGTAACTTTGAAGGAACTACCTTGAAGCATCACTCGACCATTGTCCCATGATATTATGAATTCCATGGATAAGTCAGGATCACTTTTACCAAATTTACATAGAAAGGTTAATAAGCCATGGTTACACAAAATCTCCTCAATAGTGGTGTTAACTTGTAAGGTCTCAAGCTCAAGAAGTTCCATTCTAGAAACCTACCTCTAGAATCCAACAATAACTACAATCCCAAAAATCTACCAAAGTCTAAATTGGAAAATCCACCAATTCATAAAATAAATGAATGACCAAAGTCCAAACCAAACAATCCACTAGCACATAAACCAAAAAAATAACTAGAGCCCAAACTAGAAAATCCACTAGTGCACAAACCAAATGATCCACCAAGCCCAAACTAAATAATCCACTAGTGCACAAACTTAATGATCCACCAGTGCAACAACCAAATGGACCACCATTGGGTCTCAAACATGAATGAAAATAGATGGGGATGGTATCCACTAGCCCTACAATTTAAACTCATGTAGGAAGCCAAAATTATAGGTTAATATTGGATTTACATGTTGCTAAATTTGGAAGCTTCTCTCCTCCAATACCATTGATGTAATTCATCAAGATAGTAGAGCCTAGGTGAAAGTTCCCAATCCATGTTGATATTATCACCACCAATGAAATCAATGTATGATATGGGAAAGGGTCTTGCAATTGAAATCTCAATACTCAAATATTAAGTGGGATAGGTCAATCATAATCTCAAAAATGATTCTGGAGCAAGATATGTTTGAAGGAGCTTCTTGCAAGATGATTTTTTCTAATGGTGCAATCATGAGTTAATATGGCCTACCATGAGGTGAAATTAGATGGAGACACATCATACTTTTGATTATGTTAAGTGTGGCAAGGCCCCATTAGTAGGTAGATGATGGTTGATCTAGAAATTCCACTTGGACCAATCCAATCACATATATTTTTGCTTTATTGGTGCTTTCAAGATCAAAAAGAGCATGTGGATAATTTTCAAACTAGATTCATAGATTCCTTGATCAATTCAAGATTGGCCATGATGTTAGCAACCTTGTTACCTTATTTATAGATATGTTGGATGATGATGTTGTTGTACTTGTAGAGGAATTGCTTGGACTCATTTATCAAGTTAGATATGCTCCTAGTTGGAGACCGAGATCCTTTGAGGTAATTTATGATATTTGGAAAATCTCCTTTGATGATGATATTATTGAGGTGGAGGTCTTCCAATGTGTGTAATACCTATTATAGAGCTTTGCTTCAACCATGTTGTTTGTTTGGGTGTCAGTGTTCCTATAATACACCAATACGATCTTAGCCTAATCATCTCTAATACCACCACTGCTAACTTTTTGTGTATTACCTTTAGTATCTCCATAAAATTTGATCTTGAACCAACATAAAGGATGAGGAGACCATATAAAACAAGATCTATCCACACTAGCCATTGGAGGATTAAGGGGGCCTAAAATAAGAATGAAATAAGAGATAATATTGGAATCCAACCTAGGATGAGGAGCATTAGAGGAAAGGACAACTATCAAATTTTTAATGGCCACCAATAGTACTCTATGAAAAAAAAAGGTAATGTCTTTGGATGCATCACCAAAGGCCCTATTGTTCCTTTCTAACAAAACTTAGCAAATGAAATAGGACAAATAATAGGACCAAAGATACTTGAGGTAGTGATGAGAGAAGGGGTTAGGCTACTATTCACATAGATTAAGAATAAAATTGGGTTGTACCCACTTGATTAAGAATTTTGAGAAGATCAAGAGAAAAACTTTGGAGGAAAAGTGACACTCCAAAAATAGATGGAGGACCAACTATTACCCAAACTAACAAATATAACAATGATTGGGAATAAACAAGCCTCTTCTAATTAAATTAGCAATGATCAAGACTTTATTTTGGATTACCAACCAAAAAAAGAATGAAATCTTGGGAGTAAGATGTTTGATCTAGATGAGACTAGCCAGAAGCCATCTTGAACTAAGATTTTCTTGAAGGTGGTTGGCAAATCTAACTAAGAATTAGCCATTTTCATTGGAATTTCAAAATAGGGAATCTTGTAGGGAACTACTCAAGATGATATAGGTTCTTAGAATAGTTAAAATAACTTTGGCTACCATATCTTACTCAAGGCTTAGATAATTAAGAGGAAGCTTCTTCTATACAAGACTATAAAAAGGCCTATGGATGATGAAATTGCAAACATGGTCTCCAAAAATATGATTCATGAGAGGCTTTAAAATACTTAGATTAGAATCCACAATCAGTGGTTGTTTCTTTATCCAAGGATCTTCTATTAAATGAATGAGTCTTCCAATGTCAAGGTGCTATTTGAGACCTAATATGATGATGTGTTTGGTTTTGGTAACCAATTTCTAGAAAGCAAAACCATCTGGAATAGGGCCTTCATTTAGGAGGGAGTTTCTCTGGAGGTGCTTGTTTTTTATTATATCAACCTAGACATATTTGGCATTGGTGAGAATTCCCCACCCCTATTTTTTAATAAAGGCTATGTTCATCTTGATAACCCACCTAAATCCTAATCCTCATTGGCCTTTTATAGTAAAAACTTTATCCTAAGCAAAAAGAGGGAATCTTAAATATTTTTTGGCTCCAAAACAAAGAAATTGCTTTTGGATTCGCTCAATTTTTTGGCACACTGAATTAGAGGCCTTGAATATATACAAGAAGAAAATTGAGATGCTCTAGAGGTATGTCTAAACTAACGTAGCTTTATAAGCTTGACTGAGAAGGACTCCTTTCCATCTAGCAAGTTTTTTCATGAGTGTTTTGACAATAATGTTCCACATTTTTTCAAATGGGTTGCCCTAGAAAAGGGATGTCCTAGATACATAGAAGGTAGATTAGAAATGGTGCACCCAATAATTATAGTGATTTTGAGCTATCTTTCAATGGGGGTGTTGATGAAGAAGATTTTATCTTTTGAAAAGTTAACTTTTTGGCTAGCAACTTACTCATAGAAATTTAGAATAATATTTATGACTTTGGTTTTTGAGATGGATGATAGGGTAGCCAAGATAGTATTATCAATGAATTGTTGATGAGATATGGAGTTGAGGCTAGAGGAGGATTTAACACCAGAGATAGTACCTGAGGAGGAATCCACCTTGAGATACCTACCAAGGGACTTTACCATGATGATAAAAAGGAATGGAGATAAGGAATATTCTTGCCTTAATACTATAAAGCTTTTGAAGTAACTAGTAATTGAACCATTAATGAGGATTGATAACCAAGAAGACATGATACTTTTATGAGAGCAATACAATCATCATGGAAGCCAAATTTAGATAGAATAACAAAGATGAAGTACCAAGATACCCAGTCAAAGATTTTGTTCATGTCCAATTTGAGAAAGAGATAAACTTTTTTAATTTTTGAGACTGAGTGAATAAGCTCATGAATGATAATAATATCATCAATAATGAGCCTCCCTTGAAATAAACTTTCCTGGAATGGGTCAATGATGATTGGGATAATCTCTTTCAACTTGTTCGTGATCACTTTGGTTAGGATATTATAAATAACATTGCAAAGACTAATAGGTTGAAATTCTAAGATGGATTGACAATAATGGGATTTGGGGATAAGAGCTAGGAAGGTTGAGTTGACATAATTAGGCAAATATTTAGTCTACTAAACATCTTGGATGGTTTTTGTAAGATCAAGACCCACAATTTCCTAGAAAACTTGGAATGATCTAGGATGAAATCCATAAATACTAGGGTCTTTGTCAGCAACCATAGAAAATAGAGCCTCTCTAATTTTATCCTGAGAGAAAGCATAGAATATTTTAACATTAGACTCAGGCAAAACAAGGCTCAAGATATTCTGGAGGAGATAATTCAAGGCTTGAGTAGGGAAAGAATTGTAAGGACCAAGGATGTCTTGAAAGTGGCCAACAACTTCAGCTCTAATATCTAGGATGTTGTAGGTCACTAACCCATCACTTCTATGCAATTCTCTAATTTTGTTGGTGCTCTAATACCTAAGGGTTGACACATGAAAGTATTTTGTGTTGAAGTCCCCATATTTAAGCTATAAAGCCCTTGATTTATACATTTAGAAGGTTTTCTCTTTTGCTAGGATGTTGTGGAATTCTGTCAAGAGATATTTCTCTTTGGATCTGAGGTTGAGAGATGACTTGCAAGATTGGATCTACTCTTCAAAAACCTTGAGTTGGATAATGACATTATGCTTGGATTCCACTTAAATATATAGCTTTAGGTATGACCACCCTATATTTAAAACATAAAAGTCCATCTTTTATGTTAAAATCCTTATTTTTGGATGATTTTCCTCAATTTTAGCCTAGATTTCAATGCAATACTACCTATAAATATATTTAATGACTTTTTCCATCAAGTATACATGACTATGGATTAATGTTGTTATGTGACTTCTCCAACTTAAGGCATCAACAACCCTATTTTTATTTCCTTTGATATACTTTATACCAAATTCATACTCTGTTAAGAACTCTATCCACCTTCTCTTCCTTGCATTCAACATAGATTTGGTAAAGATATACCGTAGGCTTTGGTGATCTATAATTAGATCAAAAAATTTCCCAATAAAGAGTGTCTTTTTGTATCATTTAAAATTTAGATTAAGCATGGGTTTCAGCAGGTACCCAAAACCTGATTACATACTATAAGGCAGACTAGAGAAGCCGAGAAACCAAAGAAGAATAGAACATGATGGAATCGTTAAAAACTAAAATACCACTAAGGTTGTCCATGAGAAGCAACAAAAAAAATTAGGATAAAATAGAGGATGCCCTTAAGTAGAAAAAATAAACAATAGATAAAATATGCATCAGGCGGTAAAGTTAAAGCCCACAACAAAATGATGCAGGATAGGATACCCTTAAGCTTCTTCATCTGGTTCTACTTCGACCTCTTAGAGCTCATAGTTCAATGTGTCCATGAAAATATCCTTGTCCTCACCTTTGTATTCCATAGTGGCAACAACAACCTTGAAATTCTTAGTAGGGGCTTTAACACCATCCTCAGAGAAAGACTTCCTGAAGTTACTGCTTGAAAATAATAGCCTCATAATGTCATGACAAATTATCCCTCTTTAATGAAATTAATTTTCATTACGAAGAAATAATTTCATACTTTAAAACTAAGACCCTTGATGTAATGATAAATTACCCCTCTTCAATGAAATCAGGATTTTCATGAAGGTGCATTTATTGCTATGAAAATAATGGCCAATGAAATGCCATAAAAATTCCCCCCCTTTTATGAAATTGAATTTTCATAAAGGAAATGTCACCTTACGTTTATAAATAAAAACGTAAAATTTAAAAATATGATTTACCTCCGAATGAAAAAATAAAATTTCCGAAATTATAAAAACCCTTAAAAACAACAGTTTTCAAAATTAATTATAAAATCAAAATGACCTCGGAATGAGTCCAAATCTGTTGCGTATGATAGATTTTACATCATTCTTCACAACTATATAATTATTTTTATCATTTTTTTTTTTTTTTTAATTTTAATATCCAAAGTTTAAACAAATGTAAAATGAAGGGTTAGAAACAAAAATGAAACTGGAAATGGAAATGAGATGCAAAAAATCTAGAAAATGAAGTTTTATGCTACCCGCAAAATCCGAGACACGAGATTGTTCTGAGCATAACCCAACTTAACCGGAACTGCATTTGAACATCCTGAAATAAATTGGGTGCAAGACTCTAAGGAAAAATATGAACTCTCTATTCCTTAATGTTCAACAATGAACGCTTAAATGCAGTAAACATTACCTAAAAATCCAAAAAATAGAGAAAAGAAAGATGAACAATAAATTTAAAACACACAACAAGTTTCTCCTCTTATTTTGTTTCAAAGTGTAGAAATCCTGCAATGTTTGCTTCAAGACACACAATTTTTTTTTATGTTTTTACATCCATTCCGGTAGCATTTGGCCTTGCCAAAAGTCTAGCCTTTTTTTTTTTTTTCCTCCGAATGCTCGATTTGAAATATTCTGAAAACCTTTCCTTTCCTCTGTTTGAAACCCTTCGTTTCGTTTCTCTAGTTTTGGTTTTAGAGTCTTTTCATTCCATCTTGTGTTTGATTGATAATGGTCAATATGCATACACTCCATCACAATTCAGTTTTAAAGCTTTGTAATAACGGTTTTAATTTATTAACCATTATTGCCCTATTTATTCACATATGGAGGACACTTGTTATTATTCTTATTACATACTCATTTTCCTACAATATTTTTAGTCACGTGGGACCCATATATAATCTGCGCATTATTCTTCTCTCTGAGCCCTAATGAGGAGTGCATTCATTAAGTCCTTTATAACACATTTTTATTTTGGCCTACGGATGTTACCATTCATATTTATGTGGGTCATCATTTTCTTATTTATAACCTCTTGTCACCTGCTTAAACAATACATCCCATCTTCGGCTATATTTTATTCTATCCATGACTACCAAATCCCCATGTTGCTACCAAACCCGTGCCAATTCCTGACTCCATCACCTTGAAGCTCTCCTAGCTATCATCGGGATGCGACTGTTGCTACCTGGCACCGCTATAGTATATACTTCATTGTCTAAGACCTTCTTCCGAGCACCTATACCGCTAACACAAATGCGGATTAGATTAAAATAAACTATTCATCATTTGAATGAACCATTATGCGATGTGCATAAAATTGATAGTGCCATTGTTATACACAGCCCTCCGACGAATGCACATCCATATTATCGATCAAAGCCCACCAACATTGATACTCGAAAACTGCGGTTCCTAAACATTCAACATATACCGATGATCTACGTCATTATCTGTGAATTCGGGTATTCCTCATTGTACTCTCAATGTCTTTGCCACTGGACTCGTTTCCAGTACCTGAGACCAAGACGTCTTGTTAAAAAAAAGAAAAGGAGGAGATGCTTTCATTAAACCTACAAAAACCTTAACCATCACTTAATTCATTGAATCATAGTACTTTATACCTACTTATATATATATATAAAAGCTTATTACTTTAGGGCTTTAAAATTATAATCGCTTTCCACGTGAGATTAAAATTACTTTCATTTTTTATTTTTGTTATTATTTTTGTTTATTATTATTATTTATATATAGAATATATATATAATAATAATAATAATATTTTTATTTACTTTTTTTATTTTAATATTATTTTTATTATAAACATATATATAAATAAATATATATATATGTTTAATTTTTTTTTATTTGAATTATCTGATTTCAAATGTTTTCATTTTTTATATTTTTTTATCATTAATTACATATATCAAGAAATATGAAATCAAAACATTGACAATAAAAAATGCTAACAACAAACGGACGATAAAAATTGTCAACAACAATCTGACGATAACAATCATCGACAGTAAAATGACGATAAAAATATCATCGACAATAAAATGCCAATAAAAATATCGTCAACAAAAAATCGACAATAAAATATCATCAACAACAAACTGACGATAAATAGTTATCGAGAACAAATTGACGACCAAATGTCATCGACAAGAAAATGACGACAAAAAAGCCGTTGACAATAAAAAAGTCATCGACAAGAAAAAGTCATCGACAACAAAATGACGAAAACTGCAAACCCAAAACAAACCAAAGCATTAGACACTTAAAACAAACCACAAATATTTCAACAAAGAAAACACAAATAGGTAAAAATTTTACAAGAAACACGAAGACCCCCAAAAGAATAAGGAACTTCAAAGTCCCGATCCCATTGTTAGGGGACTTTTACCCAATTGTGAAATTACACTTTCCCTTAGGATTTTGATCCCAAAACCCTCTCTTGCAAAGAAGTTAAATAAATAGTTTCTCCAAGGTCTCTTCTATATTAGCATTTGCACATGTGTATTAGTAATATCAATAAATATATCAATTCAATGTGAGGAACACCTTAGTGATTGCTAGTAAGTGTAAACACGGGGCATGTGTTGGTTTATTTTACTATGCTACTTTAATGATTGTTCATGAAACCAAATAAAATCAAATGTTAATTGGCCCTCTTATGACCATGATGTAGCCTTAGTTCATTTTATCTTGAATGATTTTAAAGTATATTTTAGCTTATTTTATTAAGTAGATTTTGAACAAGTTCTATCTTGCATTAAATCCTACTTTTAAAGCATGAAATAGAAGATTAAATCTATCTATGAAAGTGAATTTAAAATGATGAAAAGATCCATTAAATTTAGCTTTTATCATGAAGATAAAGAAAGCCTTTGATGTAATTGATAAATTGTTTCTCTTTGATGAAATTAGTTTTCATAAAGAGACACCAATTTATTGCTTGAAAATAATAGCCTCATAATGTCATGATAAATTATCCCTCTTTAATGAAATTAATTTTCATTAAGAAGAAATAATTTTGTGCTTTAAAACCAAAACCCCTGATATAATGATAAATTACCCCTCTTCAATGAAATCAGAATTTTCATGAAGAAAGGTGCATTTATTGCTCCGAAATTAATGGCTCATGACATGCCATAAAAATTCCTCCCCCCTTTTATGAAATTGAATTTTCATAAAGGAAAGGTTACTTTATGTTTATAAATAAAAACACAGAATTTAAAAATCTGATTTGCCTCAGAAACTTGAAAAAATAAAATTTCCAAAATTATAAAACCCTTAAAAATAGCAGTTTTTAAAAAATAATTATAAAATTGAAATGACCTCGGAATGATTTTGAATCTGTTGTGTATGATATATTTTACATCATTCTTCACAGCCATATAATTATTTTTATCATTTTATTTTTTTTCAATTTTTATTTTAATGTCCAAAGTTTAAAAACAAATGTAAAATGAAGGGTTAGAAACAAAAATAAAACTGGAAACGGAAATAAGATGTAGAAAATCCATAAAATGCAGTTTTATGCTACCCTAGCATGCAAAATCCGAGACATGAGATTTTTCTAAGCATAACCCAACTTAGCCGGAACTGCATTTGCACATCCCGAAATAAATTGGGTGTAAGACTCTAAGGAAAAATATGAACTCTCTATTCCTGAATATTCAACAATGAATCCTTAAATGCAGTAAACATTGCCTAAAAATCCAAAAAATAGAGAAAAGAAAGATGAACAATAAATTTAGAACACTCACCAAGTTTCTCCTCTTATTTTGCTCCAAAGTGCAGAAATCCTGCAATGTTTGCTTCTAGACACAACAAAAATTTCTATTTTTACATCCATTCCGGCAACATTTGGCCTTGTTAAAATTCTAGCCCCTTTTTTTTTTTCAAATGCTCTATTTGAAATATTCTGCAAACCTTTCCTTTCATCTATTTGAAACCCTTGGTTTCATTTCTCTAGTTTTGGTTTTAGAGTCTTTTCATTTCATCTTGTGTTTGATTGATAATGGTCAATATGCATACACTCCATAACAATTCACTTTGAAAGCTTTGTAATAACAATTTTAATTTATTAACCATTATTGCCCTATTTATTCACATATGGAGGACACTTGTTATTATTCTTATTACATACCCATCTTCCTCCAATATTTTTAGTCACGTGGGATCCATATATAATCCGCGCATTATTCTTATTTCTGAGCCCTAACGAGGAGTGCATTCATTAAGTCCTTTATAACACCTTTTTATTTTGGCCTACGGATGTTACGATTCATATTTACATGGGCCATCATTTTATTTATAACCTCTTGTCACCTACTTAAACAATACATCCCATATGCGGCTATATTTTATTTTGTGTAACCGCGACACATCTATCCATGACTACCAAATCCCCATGTTGCTACCAAACTGGTGCTAATTCCTGACTCCATCACCGTGAATCTCTCATAGATATCATCAATTTTTGCTGGTACTAAGCAACAAGAAGCTTCGATTTCTGCTGCACAACCTACCCCTTCTCCTTCTCAAGATATGCAAGCTTCTGCTAAAGTTGTTCAGAATCCTGTTGATACGGCCCCTCCGTTTGTTGACATGCAACCCCTAGTTCCACCAGTGTCTCAAATTCTTTGGTCGGGCCCTACTTTGGCCTCAGTGGTGGCAGCTCCAGATAATTCTTTAGTGGAGGAGGGTCAGGTCTTGAAGGTCTGTCGCTCTCATAGCCCTATTCGGAATGATAAACATCGACAACTAAACAGTGATGCTTTCCATGTGACCTCCAACTATTTTGGCTCACCTACAGGTTTGGATGATGCAGAGGATGTCATGGATATCATGCATCCTGACAAATCCCAATGATTTTTTTATCATGGAATATTCGAAGACTGACAGACCCAGTCAGAAAATATTTGGTCCAAAATGAGATGTCAAATGTTTCTCGAATGCATGGAACCCTCGATATTTTATGTCTATAATAAATTAACATTTCTGATTTCAATCTGCGGTGTACATGTGATTTTTTGTGGCCACGAAGTACCTCTTTTGCCACAAAGCATTCCTCGAGAAAAGGAGGAGTCGTCACTATCCTTGGGCATCGATTACAGAAGAATTTTGTGACTTGGGGTGTTGACCCATCCAATCAAGCTGTCTGGATTTTGCTCGAGATCTATGGAAAACCGCTTGGGGTGGTTAATGTGTATGCATCAAATGTCGCTTCTGATAGATGCGAGTTGTGGAGATGGCTTGCCATGAATCTGCCATTTGCCACTTGGGTGCTTTGTGGAGATTTTAATATGGTGGAGAAATCTTCCTGATAAGGTCAGTCATGTCCCGATGCGGTGGTTTTTAGGTGAAAGAGAAGCTTGGTTTTTTATGAAAAAAAAGCTTCGCCTTTATGACCCTAATTCTTGCTTCTCACCTTCTGACTTCCTGCAGGCTCTTTGGTACACCTGGTCCAATTTTTAGGTTGCTTCTTCTAGGGTTTTGGTAAGATTGGATAGAGCCATTATTTTTGAGTGTGACAACTTTTAGTTCTCCCATATTTTACCTTCTTCACCGTATGTGTTGACTTTGAATGGTACTACACTATCTGATCATTCACCTATTTTATTCTCAATGGCAATGTTAAATTTTCAACCTAGAGTGCATTCTTCACAGTTTTACCTAAATGTTTCTTTTTTGCATAGCTTTAGCATGAAATCTCATATATGTCGCATTTAGAATTTGATTCCTATACCTGATGGTATTTTTGGAAGGATTGAATGGTGGAATGCTGCCATTCAACGAACCACTAAGGTGTTGCGAACTCTGGGTGTTGAAGTTGCAAAACAATGAAAATAGGCTAAGTTTGCCTTGCAAAGTGAGCTATCCAAAGCCTGTCTCAGGCTTGAAGCCTCTCCTTTCAACTCTGTTGCTCAATCCCAAGATTCTTTCATTCGGAATGAGCTAAAAAAGGTTGATTTGTATGAAGCCAAGGGGGCTCAATTACATGCTCGAATGCATTGGCTCAAAGTGGGGGACAGAGTGACCAAAGAATTTTTTCAGTGCCTCAGACCTCCTGCTCAACATTCTTAGTTTCAAGCCATTCAAGTTGATAGGCAGAGATTTACAAATCTTTCAGACATTGTCCAAGTATTTGTTTCACATTATCAAGGTGTTTTTGCTTCTCAACCCCTTGATGATGCTAGAATGCAAGCTCTTGCTGAGTACCATTGTTGTCCCCAACAAGCTTTCTCCTGAGCAAATTTTATTTTATGACACTCCTCTTTCTCTGGAAGATCTAAAAACTGCCTTGTCACTTATGGCCAATGATAAGGCACCTGGGTTTGATGGCTTCCCATGTGAATTCTATAAAGAATTTTGGGATATGCTTGGTTCTGATCTTTGCAAAGTTTATCTTAAAGCCCTTCAATGTGGTTCACTAGGTTCCATTATTAACAAAATGTTAAATTTATTCCTAAGTCTGGAGATCTTGAGCTCATCACCAATTGGAGGCCGATCACCCTACTTAATGTGAGCTACAAGATTATTGCTAAAGCCCTTGCGCTTAAGCTTAAATCTATTCTGCCTTTGATTGTCAGACCTAAAAAAATTGGCTTTGTTAAGGGAAGATACATTCTTGATAATGTTCTTGCTATTTGGGAAGGTATGGAGTGGGCAAGAAATTTTGAACAAGATGCTTTATTCATTAAGATAGACTTTGAGAAAGCCTATGATAATATGGAGTGGTACTTCATAACTGCCATGCTTCAAGCTCTAGGTTTTGGGCCAGTATTTGTGAGCATCATTCTTATGTTATTTCAAGATGCTTCAACTGTTCTTACCTTGAATAATAGTCAATCTTAGTCAATTTCTCTTGGTCACTCTATGAGACAGGGGTGCCCTCTTGCTCCATCTCTTTTCATTCTTGCTGCAGAGGCTTTTGGCTATTTTTTGGCCCATAAGATAGATCAAGGATTAATCAAGGGTATTGCTCTCCCTAATTATGACCGTCAGTTGGTAAATGGTCATTTTGTAGATGATTACTTCTTAACACTTCAAGAAGATGAGCAATACCTTTCCTTGGCTATTAGTTGCTTAGAGGTGTTCTGTTTAGCCTCTGGTTCTTCTATACAATGGAAAAAAAATCCTATTTTTAGCAATCTCAATCTCAACTGCCACACCGGTTACATCAATTCCAATGGACTTGGATTCATCCAGGTGAGGTGTTTAAATTTCTTGGAATTCCTTTTGCATTTCATGGTTCCTCCGCTCAATTGTGGGAGTATGTTATTGATAAAGTAGAAAAGAAGCTTTCTTACTGGACTAGTAAGAAATTTTCTCTGGCAGGAAAATTTTAGATTTGTTCTAAGGTTTTAGCCACTACCCATGTCTATTATTCATCTTGTTGGGTTCCATCCAAATATTGTTATAAAAAACTGGATAAGCTTCTGAGAGACTTCTTGTAGGCCAAAGACTCTGTCAAGCAAGGTTTTCATCGGGTAGCTTGGGAAATTTACTATTTGCCCAAGGATTGTGGAGGCATGGGTTTGTTTGATTGTCACCGGTAAGGTCTTGCCCTTTGCGCTAAATGGATCACCCAATCTTTAATTGGGGATGAATATTGGAAAGTGCTGGTCAGGCATTGCATTTTTTCTGGTTTGCTTCAAGGGAAGAAAATTTGGAAAGGGGTGGGATTGCAATCCATTCTTACTGCCCCTGTCCCTATTAAATTTAAAGGTTCTTTTGTCATTCAGAGTATTTGGAAATCCTGAGAGGCCTTCAAACCCTAGCTTAGTTGGAAAGGGAGTTTTCGCAAAGTAGGTGCCTCTTTGTCTTCCATGAATATTTGGGGGTCTCTTGTTATCACTTGTCAAGGTTCTCCCTTAGCTCTGGTGCAGTGGGTCAGAGCATAAAGGTTCTATAAGCGTGGTATTGCTTCCATTTTTTATTTCTTCTCCTAACATGCCAGGTGTTGGATACCCTGGGAAAGTTTTCGTCAAATTCACAATTTAAATCCTGGTGATAGAGACACTTATGAGGTGGTTATTGATAGTATTCTTTTTTCTATTTGGAGTAAACTACATAAGTATTTTCAAAAACCCTGGTAGTCAGATTGGTGTTGGCCTTCCTGTTTTGCAATATAAATCTCATCTTGGTTACAAATGACTCACCCCATAAGTTCCAATGGTTGATAAGCTCACTCTGAGATGGAATTTAGTCTCTCTTCCCTCCCAATGGAGAAAGAGGTTTCGGATTGCTTGGGCTACTTATATTGAACCTAAACAAAGTTTTTTTACTTGGAGTCTCTTACATCAAGGGTTACTTGTTGGCAGTAGGCTCAAGCATCTTGGTGTTCATAATCTCATTTGCCCGGTTTGTGGACAAGCATAAGAGTTACTACATGTTTTTTGGTCTTGTGATCGGGCTCAGTCAGCTTGGGAGTGGCTTCTTGAATTTTTTAGACCTTTTATGCAAGAGGATTTTACTTGGGTGCATGCTATTTTGGGTGACCCTATTGCTTTTTCCTTCAACTTGGATGTTGTTTGGAATATTTTTAGAATTGGTACCTTGTTTTATCTATGGAAGTCCCGGAATAGAGCTATTTTTTCTCAACAAGATGTCGGACATGTCTTCTCTGTTGTCGATAAATATGATATATTCTTTGATTGTTGGTTTCAGATTCAAGTACAGGTTAAAAAAGTATAGGTGAAGCTGCAGTACTTGCGTACCCTCATGGATCATTGGGGGAATGCACCCTGCATTATGAGTCATGTGCATCTTCCTTCCTCTTCCAGGTGGCAGTAATTTCTCGGCTTCTTTCTTTTCGAATGCATATTTAATACTGTTTTGGCAGTTGTTATTGGCAGTTTGTGGGCTGTTTCTGACACTTGTATACTCTTAACCACAATGGTTAATGTATTGGTTTACTGGGTGTGCTAATCCCACCCACCCTTTTTTGTATGATTAAACATTATTTTATTAATATAATGACTTTTTCTTCCAAAAAAAATATTCAACAATGAATCCTTAAATGCAGTAAACATTGCCTAAAAATTCAAAAAATAGAGAAAAAAAAGATGAACAATAAATTTAGAACACTCAAGTTTCTCCTCTTATTTTTCTCCAAAGTGCAAAAATCTTGCAATGTTTGCTTCAGACACAACAAAAATCTCTATTTTTACATCCATTCCGACAGCATTTAGCCTTGCCAAAATTCCAGCCCCTTTTTAGTTTTTGAATGCTATATTTGAAATATTCTGAAAACCTTTCCTTTCATCTGTTTGAAACCCTTCGTTTCGTTTCTCTAGTTTTGGTTTTAGAGTCTCTTCATTTCATCTTGTGTTTGATTGATAATGGTCAATATGCATACACTCCATCACAATTCACTTTGAAAGCTTTGTAATAACGGTTTTAATTTATTAACCATTATTGCCCTTTTTATTCACATATAGAGGACACTTGTTATTATTCTTATTACATACCCATTTTCCTCCAATATTTTTAGTCACGTGGGATCCATATATAATACCACGCATTATTCTTCTTTCTGAGCCCTAGTGAGGAGTGCATTCATTAAGTCCTTTATAACACCTTTTTATTTTGGCCTACGGACGTTACCATTCATATTTATGTGGGTCATCATTTTATTTATAACCTCTTATCATCTATGCCCTAACTCTCGACATCCACGTCTAACTGAACCATCATTGTGCATATACAAGCTTCAGACCAAGCCGGTCCTTGTTGGCACTTCATCGCCACCAGATATCTATTCCATCGCTACTCCGAATTCGAATGCGTCTATACCATTTGTCCATTTTTCTCTGCACTACTCCAGGCCATGGGTGTTCTACGCTACCTGCGCACATGTTGTGGTAATTGCCATCGCTCCGAGGGAGCACGGGTACTAGCTACTTATGTTCCATGTCATCGTGTACTCATAGATGTCCATGCAGTCTATGTTATCATCCAGATAAGTTCACTGTATTCCTCGTTCTACTCTCAACGTCTTCGCCACTGGAATACCTGAGACCAAGACGTCTTGTTAAAAATAAAAATAAAAAGAGAGGAGATGCTTTGTTTAAACCTACAAAAACTGTGACCATCACTTAATTCATTGCATCACACTACTTTATACCAATATATATATATATATATATGGCTTTAAAATTATAATCGCTTTCCACGTGAGATTAAAATTACTTTCATTTTTAATTTTTTTTTATGTGTTTTTTTAATTATTATTTTCCTTTATTATTATTATCTATATATAAATAATATTAATAATGTTTTTATTTATTTTTTTTTTCTTATTTTAATATTTTTTTTGGTTAGGTTATTGTGAGAAACCTCTATGACCGATGCACAGGGTTGAGCAGTCTTTATTTTAACATTATTTTTATTATTAACAAATATATAAATAAATATATATGTTTACATTTTTTTTATTTGAATTATTTGATTTCTAATGTTTTCATTTTTTATATTTGTGTATCATTAATTACATATATCGAGAAATATGAAATCAAAACATTAACAATAAAATTTTTTTAACAATAAACGGATGATAAAAATCGTCAACAACAATTTGACGATAAAAAACATTGATAGTCAAATGACAATAAAAATATCGTTGACAATAAACTGACAATAAAAATATCGTCGACAACAAATCGACGATAAATTATCATCGACAACAAACTGATGATAAATAATCATCGACAAAAAATTGACGATAAAATGTCATCGACAAGAAAATGACGACAAAAAAGTCGTTAACAATAAAAAAGTCGTCGACAAGAAAAACTCATCGACAACAAAATGACGAAAACTGCAAACCCAAAACAAACCAAAGCATTAGACACTTAAAACAAACCACAAAGATTTCAACAAAAAAAACACAAACGGGAAATTTTTTTACAAGAAACACGAAGACCCCTGACGATCTCATGGTTAGGGTTTTATTAACATGCTTGCCCAAAGACAACCAAAATCTAAAAAACCAAAATTTTAAAAGTGGGTCCCCAAGCTTTGGGGCTAGTTGTGGAGCAACCACAATAAGGGGCAGTGGATCAGCCAATGACTATACAAAACCTTAAATAAACCTTGATGAGCAGGTAGTTCAAAGCAATTTTTCTTTCGGCTATGGTCAATGGTATAACTAATGGAGTTAAATAGGAACTGAGGAATATTCACCATAATAATGTCATGGAAGTTATTAAAAAACACAAAGTGGAAGCTACATAAGACCTTATTAGGGTCATCCACCATGACGAACTCCATGATGAGCTTCATGATGCTACTCCATGAGGAGGGGAGCTCCTCACGATGAATTCCCATTTAGGATTTCCTACACATCTCTTTGTCTTTAATATCCTTAAGCTTGGCATCCCAATTATGTTTTTCCTTGCATTTTGATCTACCTTTGGCCTATTTCCTAGTGAGTTTAGCTAGGGTTTTAATATCAACATCATTAATCTTATCGTAAATTGTCACTCTGTCATTATCCCAAGAGCTCAAGAATGTAGTAGTGATTTTGGAATCCTCCCCATTAAATTTAAAAAAAAATGAAAGGAAACCCCTGGCATAAAGGATGGCTTCTGCAATTGAATCCATGATAACACTGGATGACTCAACGAAATTCATGGCTACAGCAAAGCAATGACTCTGAAAATGTAATTGGGATGGACAAAGATGGAAATGAATTGAAATAGGGTAAGTATAAAAAAAATAACCATGGATTCAAGAATGGAAACAAACCAATAGTCGTCTCAATAAGGGTACCAAGTGAATCAAGGATGGGAAAATATACACGTATCGAGGAGACCATAATAGAAAACACATGAAAAATTATGAATATGGAGTATGTGGAAATCCCTCCCAAACACCCACATGATTGAAAAGCTATACTGGGGAAAAAAAATAAAGGACAAGATACGAAAGGAGGTGCCAACATGGACAGAGAATGGAGGTCATTGGAAATGTGTGATGAGAGAAGAAGGAGGCTTGGCGGGGATGAGGTGGATGGACATGATGGTAATGAAGGAAAGGAGAGAGTGAATGACGGGAAAGTGGAGTCCAGCATGACACAGATGGAAGGCAAAGTTAATGGACAAAGGAAACCTACAAAAAGAAAAAATTTGGAAGGTGGTGGATAGAGGATATAGGTTGAAAAAACAAAAAAAAATCAATTAAATCATGAACTAAGGATGCATGGGAATCAATAGATGATGAAGCAAATTCAATATACATTTGTCCTATTTGAAAAAGGGCTAATTTTCTCCACATCAGTATTGGTCTCACTTTAAGATAATCTATCTTGCTCCACGACAGCATTCGGCTCTTGAGGAAGACTATTGGTCCAAATCATCAAGCTTGTGGAATAGACATCAATATTAGCAAGTTTGTTAGCTACCTTATTGCTTTCTCTAAAAGCATGCTAAAAATTTATTTCTTGGAAGGTTTGACTGATAGTCCTAACTTCATCAATGCAGTTCCTTATCCTCCAAGAAGGATTTTTGGAATTCTTTAAGTAATTGATGGTAGTCAAAGAATCACCTTTGACCATGAGTCTATCAGAATATTCTTTAGCCAAAAAAATACCACGCCACAAAGCTCTAGCTTCAACAACTTGATTCAATTGATTTCCCAAAAATTTAGCAAATGCAAGGATAACCCTGCCACTGCTATCTCTAAGGATACCCCCAGCTCCAGCTAAGCCAGGGTTGCCCTTGGCAACACCATCAAAATTTAGTTTGAGCCAACCTAAAGGAGGGGGAATCCATTTAGAAAGAGTCTTGATGTTTGAAGGTGGTATCAAATGATTTTCCACAATAGGAAAATTTAGGGCAAGTCCCAAAGAAACCTCAAAGCAGGAAGTAGGATGGGATGAGAGTGGGAAGAGGGAAGCATTCTTTGTAGCAAATAAAATAATTTTATTCAGAACACAGTTTGGGCTTAGCATGATATTAGAAAAAACTCTACGATTTATTTGTGGCTAAACTTGCCAGATAAAATGATGAAGATAAAATTGCCACAGTACCTTGATATGAAGGTTACAAAAAGGATTCGACCATTGGATTAAGAGATCAGAAATAGAGTAGGGTTCAACCCAGAGGATGTGGAAGAAGTCAAAAAATTTATTGATAATGGAAGAAGAAAAAGGATAAGCGAGTAAAAGGTGGTGGGGGGATTACTAGTATGACAAGCAAATAAATCACCTATTGGGAATGGGTAGACCTATTTTGAGAAGGTTTTCAATGGTAAGAATATTTTCCTAAATGGCTACCCAAGCAAAAAGGGTAATTTTAGAAATTAGGTGTTTCGGCCAAATAAGACTGAACGAGATTAATGACTGTTCATGGGTCAAAAGAGGCTGATAAGTTGAATTGAAAGAGAAATTCCCACTGTTAGTGAATTCCCAGAAGATATAATCATGAGGACTCCTTGAAGGAATGATTGAGGTGTTGATAAGAAATTGCATCTATCTATATTCCTCGAGATGTGTAGGACTGCTGATGATTTTCTAACTTTTCCTGTTATGTTGAGAACTGATGAAGTTAGAAAATTTTTGACCAAAAAGGATGTCAGTGTAACCTTTGAGGATAACAAGGTGAGGATTATTTATTAGAGGTTCTACTAATAACCATTTATCATTCCAAAATTCAATTTTTTGCCCATCACCCAATCTCCACCTAAGACCTCTTTTCATAAGGAATCTAGCTTGCAAGATTGATTTCCAAAAGGAAGATCCTCTAGAAGGAAGTGCAGCATTGAAGAAATTTGTACCCTATAGGTATTTATAGTTGACAATGAGGGTCCATTCAGACTCCACATTTGTAATTAATTGCCATGCTTGCTTTGCAAGAAGAGCTAAATTTAGGATATGGAGTCTCCTAAGTCCAAGCCCTCTAGAATGTTTGGGCTAACAAACTTTATCCCAAGGAACGAGGTGAAAACGATGTTTGTTCTTAGACCCAGACCATAAGAAGTTTTTTTGAATTTGCTCAATCTTGTGACAGACATCTACAAGGACTTTGAAGATATACATGAAATATATGGGAATGCTTTGGATAGAAGCTTGAGTAAGGGTGACCTTGCCAGCTTGAGACAAAATATTTCCTTTCCAGCCAACCAATTTCTTTTGCAACCTCTCAATTACATTGTTCCACATTAAAGCATTAGGTTTACCTATAAACAAAGGGAGTCCCAAATAGGTAGCAGGAAAGGATGACATCGGGCACTCAAGAATATTGGATATCTTGATATGCCTTTGAATAGGAGTATTAAGAAAGTATATCTTGCTTTTGTGAAAGTTTATTTTTTGCCCAGTTGCATCTTCATACAAGATAAGTATATGTTCGATAGCCTTGGCCTCAAAAATAGACACAGTCGTAGAAATAATTATATCATCCACAAATTGCTGATGAGAGATTGGTCTAATTTGTGAAGCAAATTTGATGCCCAAAATGATGTTGAGACTATAGACTGCTATGATGGTTCTACCTAATGCTTCAATAGCTATTATGAAAAGCAGAGGATATATGCGATCTCATTGACGAAGGTCTTTGCTACTCAAAAAGTAACCTATAGTAGATCCATTAACAAGCACTAAAAACAATGGAGTGGAAATACACCCCTTGATTAGCTCAACCCATTCAGGATGAAACCTAAACTTTAGAAGGATGGCAACAAGGAAATCCTAATTGAGTCTGTCATAGGCCTTATTCATGTCCAACTTTAACACAAAGGCAGATTTTTTAGCAAGATGAGCAGAATGAAGGGCTTCATGAATGGTAATGACTCCATCAAGGATGGATCTACCTTGGACAAAACTTCCTTGGCTAGAGTCAATAATGGAAGGGAGGATATCCCTCATTCTGGAAGCAATGGCCTTAGTGAGAATTTTATAAACCATGTTACACAGACTTATAGGCCTAAAGTCAGTCATGGATTTGGTAGTGGGGCTTTTAGGAATGAGAGCAATGAAAGTAGAATTGAAGCCATGAGGAATAGATTTTTAAGACTAAAAATATCTAACAGAGGAGCAGACATCAGGGTCAACTATATCCTATAAATTTTGCAAAAATCGAGGAGGAAAACCATCAAGGCTAGGGGCCTTGTCAGGATGCATGGAAAAAAGGGGTTGATAAATTTCCTCATAAAAAAAAGGATCCAAGAGCTTGGAGTTTGCACTTTCTAAAACCAACTGAGGGATATGATAGAGCATGGAATTTAGGGCAAGGTTTGAGGATGGCCTACTCTCACCAAGGAGATTAGTGAAATAAGAAACTGCTTCCTCTCTAATTTCTAGAATGTCAAAAGTGGTGGATCCATCATTTTTAGCAAGCTCCTTGATTCTATTGTGACTTCTATTTCTCATAGTGGAAGCATGAAAGAACTTAGTATTTAAATCTTATTATTTGAGCCATAGAGCTCTGGAATTCTACTTCAAAAATATTTCTTCGCAAGCCAGAATATTATGGTATTCTACTAGGATACTTCTTTCCTCATGACGTATTTGCTCATCATATTGTCATGCCTGAATTTTATTCTCAATGGAAAGAAGTCTATCCTCGATAGATATTTTAAATTCAAATAGATTCCCAAAAACTTCTTTGTTCCAAATTTTAATATTTTCTTTAACATATTTTAATTTCTAGGCAAGACGGAATGAAGGGCATCCTTGGCTGACCTACTTCCACCATTGTAAAATTTTATGCCTAAGGTCAAAATGTTGGATCCACATCACCTCAAATATGAAGGGCCTTCTAAAAGGAATATCCTTTAGGATATCCAAGAGAATGGGGCTATGATCATATCCAACCTTAGGAAGATATTGGAGGTTAAAAATTTGAATGGATTTTTGAGATTGGAAGAATATGTCCAATTTCACTTGTATTAGTTGATTTCCTAATCTTCTATTGCTCCAAGTAAATTGAGAATTTTTAAGGTTGACATTCATGAGGTTATGAACATTTACAAACTCATGAAAATATTCCCTGATTTTTTAGAAAATCCAAAACCTCCAAATTTATCCAAAGGATAAATAGGAGAATTGAAATATCCTGCAACAATCTAGGGGACATTGTTGAAATATTCTTTGAGACTGCCTAGAGTATCCCAAAATTGGGCTCTTTCAAATAAAGAGTTTGGTGCATAGATATTAGAAAAAATACATGATGAATTGTTATCTCTATCTTGAAACATAACACTCAAGATTCTCTCACTGGATTGAATCAATTTTCCTTCTAGATTTCTTGGATCCCATAAATAGATGAGACTTCCTGATGAACCTCTTGCTTAACTAAAGATAAATTCTCCTTTACTCCAGATTTTTTTAGTAGCAAAGGTAGAGTTATGATGATCAAGTTTGGTTTCTTGCATAATGAAAATTGTAGGTCTTAGTTATCTTCTCAATGAGCTAACAACCCTCTATTTGGTTAGCCCATTTAGACCTCTCACATTCCATGAGAGGATCTTCATTTAGAAACTTTGGAGGATTTCTTGCCTCCCTTGCCATTTTTTTGGGGAGATTTGTTTCTTTTCGCTTCATCTCAGGATTGAGAAATGATAGGAAGAAAAAGAGTTTTCTGGATGCCATTGGCGATGTCATCCTCAACCTTGCTTTCCACTGATCACTTACAAAAGGTCTTCCCCTCTTTTTATCACTCCCACAGTTAATGAGGGACTTCAAGGAGCTACGGGTTTGCTTGGGACTAAATTTGAAAGGAACTATTTTTTTATTACAGGACTGGAGGAAATAATGATATTTGAGATTTTTGAAGGACTAAAGGTCTCGAGAGGAGGATGAGAAGGCCCGAACCTTGCAGGATTTTCAATATTTTGTGGAATTTGAAGCTTCATGGTTTGGATAACTTGTTAATTTTCTTGCTCAAATAGGTTTGGGTTAGAAATAGCTAAAAATTTATTGAGGATATCAAAAATAGGACATAAATCCTCATTACTTTTGTAATATGTAGGTGGAGATGTAATAATTTGTTTACCCCTTTCTACTGACTGCATAGGAGCTTGTGGAGCTTGCTTTTCTTTACGTTCACAAATCACAATTCCTTTGTTGGCTTAATTTTGCCCCTATATAGGTTGTTTGAAACTTTTCTTATGGCCTACACTCTTCCATCCTTGAGAGTTGTGGTTTGGAACTACTTCCCTTGCTTTTTTCCATCCTTGAGTATTGCATCTGGGGTCTTCATACTCTGTGATGGTTTCTTCCATAGATTTAGCCTTTAGATATGGACATTGGCTCTGAATATGTCCTTGAGTTTGTAACTCCACACAGAAGGTCAGATTGTTTTCATACTCAATGGTCTGCTTGTGGTAGTAAGAACTATATTCCAACTCAACGAAGGTTGGAATCTCTAAATCAAGGTTTGCATTGACAAAAATTCTAGCTACGACCATCCTAGTCCTAGCCAATGTTGCATGATCAATGGTGACCAAAGTTCCAATAGTCTTGGTGATAGCAATGAGGATATCCTGGTGCTAAAACTACCAGGGAAGATTAGGGATCCTAACCTAGATAGGAGCATAATTGATACTCTAAGTTTCAGTATCAAAATAAACATTCCATTTGTGAAGAAAAATATTGTGATGGCCCAAAAACCATGGGCCTCTTGTAAGGACTCTGGTGGTGTCTTCACGATTACTAAGGCAAATACCAAAAAAACCCCAGAAGAGGCAAAAAATTTCCATCATCCCAACAGTATTCCACTTGGAGTGTGTCCACCTCTGAATGATTTTGAGGTTAGGAGACACTCCAATTAGTTTACCAACCAA
The DNA here is from genome assembly GCA_028583015.1 of Wollemia nobilis. Lineage (NCBI taxonomy): Eukaryota > Viridiplantae > Streptophyta > Pinopsida > Araucariales > Araucariaceae > Wollemia > Wollemia nobilis. Next base: position 2,845,983 of record JAQPPZ010016858.1, on the reverse strand, counting down.
GTAATAGGATTCTAAGGACAAATATTTTTTGATTAGACTATCAGAGATTTTGATTTTCGACCCGATAGTTTCCAGTTGGGATGGTAGATCAACAGATATTTGCACTCCTCCACCCAATACTTTGTAAAAGGACACATTTTTAGGGATGGGATCCTATAAAGGAGGGGGTCCATGAGGATCTCCTTTTTTAGGGGGTTCATCACCCCAAAACCTAACAGGTTTGACAAGGACAACATCATGAATTTCACTATCCTCAGAATCCCCAATAGGCTGACCATTTTCGAGGCTGGCCTAGATCCTAGAATTTTGAATTTTGGCCTTCTCACCCTCATAATTTTAAATATTTTGATTCCTTCCTACACAGTGAATACAACAAATCATCATACTATTATTAGAAGTGCTCCTAGTAAACATCCACAACAAAAGATCCCAATAAATAGTGTCTTTATACCTTAAGAGAATGGATAATTGTTGCTAGCTTTAGGTAATGTGTAGAATAATTTAACTCGTGCTTCTTTATTTTTCTAGAATTATATGCTATTGTATATTCAATTTGGGATAATACCCCTTTCAAATCTTCTAAGGAAGCATCTGTACATATTGTAAAATTTCCATAAGGATTTAGTATCCTAAGAATTGGTGTTGAAGTCATCTTATTTTTCAAAGTTTCAAAGGTGATCTCACACTTATCTATCCATTTGAAATCTTTTCCTTTTCTATGAAGGTTGGTAATAGAATAGGCAATTTTTTAATAGTCCTTCACAAAATTCCTATAATACCCAGTTATTTATATGAAGCTTCTAACTTAAAACACATTTATGGGTGCATGCCAACTTAATATGACTTTAATTTTCTTGGTATCCATAGATATAATATGCCCCAAATTAAAAACTTGTGAGGCATAGAACTCACATTTTGACAACTTTCCAAAAATTTGGTTCTTTCTCAACACCTCTAACACTAACCTCAAATGTTTGTCATCTTATTCTCTAGTGTATGAATATATCAATATATCATCTAGAAATACCAAAACAAAAAAAAAATCAAGATATTTCTTAAACACATTGTTTATCAGATTCATAAATGTTGTTGGCACTCTTTTCAACCCAAATAGTAGCACTATGAACTCATAGTTTCCATACCTAGTCTTAACGGTTGTTTTATGAGTATACTCCTTATAAATTCTTAGTTGATGATATTCTCATATCAAGTCAATATTTAAAAATATAGTGGTATTATTTAGTTGATCAAAGAGATCATAAATCCCTGGCAATAGACACATATTCTTGGTGGTTACCTTATCCAACATCCTATAGTCAATGCATAATCTTAAGGAACCATCCTTATTCTTCACAAAAAATACCAGAGCACCTTAGGATGACACGCTAGGTCTAATCAAACCTTTCTCTAACAAGTCTTGGAGTTGCACCTTTAGCTCTTGCAACTTAATAAGAGTCCTTTTGTAAGGTGTCCTTGCAATATGTTTAGCTCTCGGTATTAATTCAATGATGAAGTCAAATTCAATCTAAGGTGGAAGACCTATGGAATACTTTAGAAATACATCCCTAAATTCATGTAGAATTTGGATGTTTCTTAAATATTTTCTCATCCCCATTATTACTTGTCTTTCCAATTATATTTACTACATACAACATATTATCTCTTTTTATTGTCTTATTTAGCTAAATAACTAATAATAAATATGGTCAAAAAGACCCTTGCCTACTTTGAACCCTTAATATTCTTTCATCCTTATTAGTGTAGTCCATCCACCTTTCTTGGAAATTGATTAGGGCTTCATGAGCTTTTAACCAATCCATCCCTAAGGTGATATTAAAAGCACGTAGCATTTCTACATATAAGTGCTAAATAGTGGATCCATTGTGTAAGGTGATCTATGTAGTAGGCAAGCATTGATCCACTGAGTATATCTATCCAAACACATACTCAAATTTCCATCCTTATGCCAAAAATCCAATTTTTTTGGCATATCCCCAATAATACTAGTGGAAATAAAACTATACGTGGCTTCACAATCAATTAAAAATTTAACATTTCTATTGAACAAATTACCATTTAATAACATGGGAGTTGCATAAACATCTAGATTCTAACTTCTCATGGCTACAAAAATTTGAGGTGGTTGCTCCTCAGCTCAATTACTTGATTCTGGTCTTTGGGGATACTTATTTGGATAATGAAGACTTTCATAAATAAAGTAACCTGCCCCTGGTACCTGATACCTTTCCTGATTTTTATCTTTTATTTCCTCCTTCTAAGTTGAATAATTTTTATTTTGAGGTTGAGGTTTTGAATTGTCCTTTTGGAAATTCTTCTTATAATCCCCTTGGTTCACATTGTTCTTATTTCTAAACTTTGTGTTACCTTTACATTTCTTATTTGTATCCCATTTTATAAACCCAACACTCTTCCTCTTCCTAAGTTCCTATTTATCTCCTTCTATCAATCCTCCATAGTTTAAGAAGGTCTTATTAGTTTACTGATTGGTCTCTTCCTATCAAGCCAATCATATACTTTTTGAAGGGATTTGGGCTTGATAAAATTAATCAATGTTCAAATCTTAGGATCCACCCCCAATAAGAACTTATGCACCTTCATTTTTCATTGATCTCATACTTAGGAATATTTTTGAATATTTTAATGAATCTTTGGTAATATACCTCCATAGTCAATGTACCCTATTGAAGCATAGAAAACTCCTCAAACTTCTCTACATAAAACTGATTTGATAGGAATCTCTTCATAAATACACATATCAAACTTTCCTATTTAGGGTCCATAGCTTACATTCCTCTACATACCTTGAATGTGTTCCCCCATTCTAAGGTTAAATCCTAAATATGAAGGGTTGCCTATACAATTTGGTTTTCAAGTGAATAATTATTCATGAAAAAAACAAGTTTCCAATTCATTCAACCAAGACTATACTCCATCAACCCTTCTCTTCCATTAATTTTAGACACCTTAATATTCGTAAGGTCCTTGGTAAGCTCAACCTTAATCTGATATTTATGCTCTTGGATTCCTCTAGTAGGATTCTCTTCCTATCTACCCTCTCAATCCTTTTTACTAGTTTCCTTATTAAGTAGTGTTTCCAATATTTTTTGTTGTTGCTCAATTTACTCTTGAAGCAACTTAGCTACAATATAAAGGTTTTTCATTTTCTCACAGTTGTGTATTTTTCCTCAAATTTTCTTTTTGAAGTCCATTTTTCTTCCAAAATTCTTATCGGAGTCCATTGTTCTTACATACTTCTTATTAGATTCAACTATTCTTATAGAATTTTATTGGAGTCCATTGTTCTTCCAAATTTATTTTGGGAATGAGCTATAACTTCCTCTTGTATAGTTGACCCCATATTCTTATATGATCCTCCTATTAAAATATGTTTTATCTATTATCAACAAAAGGAGTTTGATAAGTTATAATTTCTCTAAAATTGTACTTAAAGTCAATTAGCTTCATCTCCCTATGAACTAAGTTAGATTATTATCATTCACCTGATAATTATCATGGTCACACTTACCTACATGTTCTATTTATTGTAATACGATTATCATTCACCTAATAATGATCATGACCACACTTGCCTCACTGTAAGGTTCCATCCCCAATAAGAAACTATACTCTCTAGGATTTTTATATCTTGGTTTGATTGGTCAAGATGGTGTGCAATACCCACCTTGTCCCAAATAAACTTATGATACCTAGAATATTAAGCCTTCCTAAAGTATCACATCAAGTCAATTCTCATCCTAGGTTCTCTCCATGAAAGCTTCTAGTCCTATGACCTAGGTTATGATACCAACCCTAACAACCCTCCAACTCAACCTAAGGGAGATATTTTTATTCTTTTCACAAGGAAACTCACAAAGAAGTTCCAATATTTTTAAGCATTGTAAGGCATAACCACGTTTGGATTTTAATGTTATTATAAATTAAACTCAAGTGGAAAAGAGTGGACAACTTCTCATACTTCTAGGATTCACATTTCTAAATTTCATCATTTAGAAGTGATGCCATCAATGGTCCCTCCACTTTTCTTATATCATCATTGGTATAGGATAATGTGACCATGGTATATAGATTATCCATTAAGTCCCATAACACCTACATAATGATGCATTTTCCCTAACCCTACATAAGTCCATCTATGTAGGATTATTCTAGCATAATGCCTTAGTGCTTAGTTACCACACCTTCATAGGCTAACTAAGGCCATTACCACTCACTTGGTAATGAGCATGGTCACTTGAGCCTCATCGTTCAAGGTGCCACCACTATATGGATATTATGAATGATACCTAGATCTCACCACTAGGAATATATCCAACCCTCACCACTTAGAACTATCCAAAAGCCTCACAAATTTGGGAAAATTTTATCATCATCATTCAAGGTGTATAATTCACAATTATTAGGTTATTTTATCACCATAACTCCTCTTGGATTCACATGTATATGATTATTGCATCATCACAACTCTTCCCAAAATTGGGTACATATTGGCTCAAGGGTTTTCTAATATGGATCTAAATTCATTCTCAATAATCCAACCTAAGATACATAGCATTTTAATAGATTAAAATATATCTCCCAAAAGGAAATAAAGTGTTATAACAAAGCATAATAATACATTGCTAAAGAATATAAATTTAAATACCTTTTAAATCATAATACTAGCATTTAGCATTTCATTTGCTTACAATGGAAAGAATGAAACAACATCTAAAATAATTATAACCATAATATGTGAATTAGGTTCTACAATTATTTTTGTTAAAATATTCTTTCCATTTGGCAAAAAATTGACATTCCAAAATCTTACATAAAATAAAAACCATATATAATCTTTCATCCTTGAACAAGTCTTGAAATATGGTAACAAGTATATTTTCAATACATCATTTTCTTCATCAAACATTGCATAATTTCAATATAAATACTTTCCAAGTAAATTCTCTTCTTCAATAACATTATTACAAAGCAATGAATATAAATAAATAGTCCCAATTTAGTCTTCACTCTAAGGATCTTCCACATGATATATATTCTCCATTGAACTTGAAGCACGTTTAGGGATTAGGATAGATCTTGATATGTATATGGAATCCTAACATGCACTATGCAATAAAAAGGATTACAATAATACAAAACATGAATAACACAGAGCATATTTCATGCAAAACCATTGAGAAAATCCCATACTTCTCTCAAACATGAATTCAAACCTCATCCATTATAACAAAAAAATTTCATTAATTCGACATAAAAAATCTTCTCAATTCTCATAGAAAATCATATTCCAAACATTGCCAACTATTTGTCTCTATCTCTTACAAAAATCATCAACCGTCAATATCAACTACTACTTCTATTTCCTAACTATTGAATTGATATTGAAAATAATCAAATTAATCAATAAATATTAATATTGTAGGAATAATAATACATTATACAAAATACCATTTAAATACTACTTTTATAATAGTTAAATTAGAGTTCTTAACTAATTCACAATAAACTTAATTGAATTGAATCTTATGTCATAAATTAACAAAATAATTAATATCCAACCAATGTCTAATTTAAGGTTGATAAAACAAAACATTTAATATAATAGAAATATACACAACTTATTTCTATGACTTTAGAAAATATTAGAACCATTAAATAACATATATGAGCAAGCACTAAATCATATGAAACATGTAATTCATGCATGCATGGGTGCTTGGTCTTAGAAACCAGAAGAAAGCTCTTAAATAAATCAATGCAAATTAAACACCAACCACCAAAATATCTATGACACTTGTCCTCGAACGCAATGTAACAAAATAAAAGAAAAAATATCACATAAAAACATCCTTAATAACAACCTCCAAAACTCAAAAGAACACAAGGTTCACTATAGAATGCATGACACTGGAAATGAAAATCCACAACATAACAAGCAAAATAAGGATTTGCTTAACCAAGTAGTCTAAAGCCTAGGTTGCTGCCCGTATAGATGAATCACAAGGACACAATCAACTCACGCTAACACAACACAAGAAAATGGTTTTCAAAATAGAATTTTGCTGGACATAAGCAATCAAAACTAGAACTAACAAGCTCCTCTTCTATCTAAAACATAGACAACTTAAAGAACATTGATACATCTTGAGCAAAGCAACACAAGAGAATGACACTGGAAAATATTAACATTGTATCAAACTAGAGTGTCTCCCAAAAATAAAGATCCTAATCCAAAAACTTCTCTAAACTTCTATAGTGATGAACAAACAAAAACAAAAAGAGAAGGGATATTAATCTCAACAAGATGACACCTATCTAGAAGGTAAAGAAGGAAATACCTCAAAACAAGAAAACATTAATCTTCCTACCAACAAGCTAAGTGTTGGACATTTTGAGCTCAGTTAATTGTCATTGATGTCAAGGTGAAAAATTCATACTTGATGCCAAAGTGAACAAATGGAGCCATCATCAACACCATGGAGCACACCATTATTAACACCAGGAACAAAGAGAAGAGTTGAACAATAAATTGGCAACAAATATTTTATGAGGGTTTAATTAAACCCATGGTGGCATAATATTTTAAATTAAATCAGTGGAGTACAAGTTGCAGGTTTAAATTTACCCCGTGGAAGACTTTAAGTTTATTAAATTCAAAGGTTTTAAACTATAATTTATAAAATTTAAATTCTATTGGAATTTAAATATTTTATAAATTATATAAAGGTTTAGCTAGCACCAACGTCATCAAAATTAAGAAGTGTCGACATCTAAATTTGAATGGTGGTTTTATGTATAAATTAATGCCCAAAGGAGAATTTTGAAAATTATCCCTTGATGAATCAATTCCCATGTGAAAAGGTTGAAGGTATTTCATGCATCGTGAACGTTGAGGAAGAAGACAAAGAGTTGTCTTCTAAGTTCCAAGGAAGAAGAAAAAAAGAGGACAGTGTATGGTTTGAGACACATAGGACACAGTGGTCCATTGGTAGCACACACTTTGTGAAGGTGTTGGAAAAGGAAGAGCCCACATTCGATTATCGTGGATGTGCCAAAGAAAGGCTTTTTGTTTACATTCGATTCGAGCTCAAGGTATAGAAAAATAGCACGAAGTGCTTGTTGGTTTCAAACATGCGTCTAGCGCATGTGGTGGTCAAGCCCGTGGCTAGAGCACTCGTAGAGGCAAAGATCATGGGGTCGAATCCCACTAGTGGCAAAGGTAATTTTTTTATTAAAATTTATATTGCCTAAGGTTTTCTTAAAGGGTCATTTGGAGTTATAAGGGTTTGTGAAGGATTATTTTTATTGGAAATTGATTTGTGCTATTTGGAGTTAAAAGGGTTTTTGAAAGATTGTTTTTTTGAGAAGGGATTTATGTTATTAAGGTTGTTCAAGAAAAGGATTTTGTTTTGCTAAATTTCTTCTTGCCATTAAAATTGAATAAAGATATTTTGAGTTATTTTGGTGGATGTTGAATTTATTATTAGTTGGGAGTTTATAAGGTGTTATTGGATAAATACTTTATGTATGTTGATGGTTGTTTTTGAAATGTGGAGTGATAAGGTGTAATTGAGTATTTATATTATTTTGTGAGAAATATTATCATCTAACCTCTTTGAGCTTGGCATAGAAGTGTTTGTGGTTGTAACAGAATTATGAGATCCCTTCATATTCAAGAAAAATATATGAGCACATTTTTTCGTAGTTGAGTTGATTGATTAGTTTTTTGGAAAATAAGTTTGGAGTGAAAAGGACTTGATTAGGGTTTCCTTTTCGAAAATTTTTGAGTCAATGCTTTAAGGTTTTCTAGAATAAAAATTTGTTATTAAATTCTTGTTTTATACGCATTATTGTTGAAGCCATTGGTTGTGTGAAGAACCTGATTTAGGGTTGTGCAAAATAACATGAGTATCATTGTTATGTGAAGATTGTTTTATAAGAATTATTGTTGAAGTGAGTTGTGCAAAAAACTTGAACTAGAGTTTGAAAAGAACATGAGTATCATTTTTATGTGAGATTTGTTGTTGAGCATTGTTGAAAATATTTTGAGTTGGTGATTGATTGGTTGAGTAGAGTTGATTGAGCCTAGTCAAGTGGATGTATGAAGTGATTGTTCAAGTTCCATAAAACAAACTATTTTATATTTTTATTTGAGTTGAGAAAGTGATTGAGCATTGAGTGTAGAACATATTGAGTCTCTAACAATTCTCTTTATGTTTATTTGAGGTTTGGATAAGTTATGTGTGGACTTGTTTAGTAGATTAAGCAATTTATGAGTGGACTTGTTGAGCATATTTGAGCAATTTTTGAGTGGACTTGTTGAGAAGATTGAGCAAGTTTTGAGTGGACTTGTTGAGCAGATTGAGCAATTTCTGAGTGGACTTATTGAGCAGATTTCAGCAAGTGCTAAGTGGACTTGTTGAGCATATTAAGCAAGTTTTGAGTGGACTTGTGGAGTAGAGTTCGGTGTAGATTTGAGGATAAGTTTGTTCCAGACCAAAGATAGATATTGATCAAATTTGTGCTAGATTGAAGGACTATGTTTAGTGCAGATTTGAGATAGATATTTGGAGGTGATAGAGAAGAGAGGATAGTAGTCTCCAGTGGATATAAATCCATTAGCCAGGGTAGTGAGGATAGGTATTTTGAGTGGAGATAAGAGTCTTCAGTGGAGAGAGATACACAATCCAGTGCAATGGAGGCAATTGTCTTCTAAAGGATCACCAGTCGTTCTCCTGTGGATAAAGATCCATGAACTTGATTTAGGGAATTGTTATATCATTTGGATAGAGGTCCATAAACATTGTAATAGGTAAGGATTCCAAAGAGATTTATTGAGAAAATTTTAGTGAAATATTTTCTTCGTGGATTAGCCCACATTGGGTGAACCACGTAAAATTGGTGCCTCATGTGTGTGTGAAGTTTTATGCATTGCTTTGGTTTCTGTTGTTGATATTGCCATTGATATATTGCATAATATTGATAGTGATAAGAAAAGTAAAAAGTGGTCTTATACTGTTCACCCCCATCTTAGTATAAGCTTACGTTCTTCAATTGGTATCAAATCTGGTTCCTTCAAAAAATGTTTAACATCTTGAAGGAAGATCTTACAAGAACACAAATGGCAAAGAAAGGCAAAAGTAGAACCATGAGATACAAGAATAAAATAACACACATGGTCATGAAAGAAAAGGAATATGAATTCAATATTATTTTTTTGGGAGGAATAATGGAAATAGATTCAAGAGATGAATCAAGCAATGGAGAAATAACTAGGTTGATAAAGTTTTGTACCAGATGTAGGAATACAGGTCACCATGCAACTTATTGTCCATAAGAAGGTAAAGAATGTTTTGTTTGTGGTCAAATCGGTCATGATGCAGGTTATTGCAATGGGTTTAGTAGCAGTGAAGATGAAGATATTTTTAGAAATGAAATCCTAGAGGTTGATTCAAGAAAGGATAATAAGGATAATCAAAATAGGTATGAAGAATAAAATCTACTTTCAATAATAGAATTAAAATAAGATTCTCCTATAGAAGATCAAAGAAATAAAGAACATGAAGATTCAAAAAAAGAAAAATAGGAAGCCACTCTTAAGGAACTTGTTGAATTGAAAAGAGATAATGTAGCGTTGAAGTTTCAAATATAAGAAGATAATAAATGTAAGAAAAATATTCTGCTAGATCTCTCTGACTTGAAATATAAGATTGAAGAGGCAAGGAAAGTTGAAAAAGGTATGGTTGAACAGTAAAAGGTAAAAGAGATAGAATGTGAAATACTCATGGTTACTCTTGAATAATTAAAAAGGGAGAACTCAGGATTAAAGGTTCAAGCTCAAGAAGATGAGAAAGCAAAAGCAAAGTTTCTATAGGAACTCACCAACTTCAAAATCAAGGTTGAAGAGGCAATAAAAATTGAAGAAGGTATGGCAAAAAAATTAAAGATAAAATATCTCAATTGTGAAATATTAGAGCATGAGATAGTTTCACTAAGGATGGAAGTAATAGGCTCCAAGGACAAGTTGCAAAAATTTGAGGAGAATCCAAAGACTTTGGATAGGATTATCAATGCACAAAAGTCATCAGTCACCAAAACAGGACTTAGTTCTAAAGAAGAACAAAGGAAACATGAAGTAGAAAAAAGAGAGTCAAGCTCAAACACCAAAAAATAAGAAGCATCAAAATAAGTAATTAAAAGAGAGAGTGATACTTCTAAGGATAATTTGGACAATAGAAAGTTCAATAAGGAAAGGAACAATGCACAAGTAAGGAACATAAGGAATAGAAAACAGGTAGAAGAGACTAAGAGACCAATGGGGTCTAGGCAAGGTTTCTGCAATGGACGATGTTTCTCATGTAACCTTTTTAGGCACATGGCTTCATTGTACAAGACACATGAAAGAAAATAATATGGGAAAAGATAGCTTTTCCATGGGTATTGCTACTCATATAATTAGTTTGGTTACAAGGCAATGAATTGCAGGGTTCATGACAAAAGAGGATATGGCTTCACTAGGAGAAATCTTAAGAGATTTCCACCTCTAAGGAATAATAATATTAAGTTTTATAAGTGCAATAATTATAGTCACATAGCAAAGTGTTGTAGAGCATACATTCCAAAAATAAGTATGAACAGTAACATGAACACGAACACAAACAAGAACATGGATATGAACAAGAACAAGAACAAGAATAGGAACATGGATATGAACAGGAACAAGAACAGAACAAGAAATTATTTTTTGACATAGATAGGAATATAAACATGGATAGAATCAGTCAGAGGAATAAAAAAATTTAGATAATAAGATAAGAGGATAAAGTTAAAGAACAATGCTTTCTAGAAGTAGAAATACTCCCCCCATGAAATTAACCATATTAACAGAAGGTGGGGGAGGGGCTAAGCTAAGAGGATCATTATTATCCCCAAGCCCCAAAGGTGACCCTTTGTCATTGATATGAAAGGGGGAGATATTTGAGTAAGGTGGAGATATTTGGTATTTGAGAGAGCATTGAGCCAGGGGGAGCAGTTTCCCAGGGGGAGCAGAACAAAGGAAAGGTCAAGTGTTCAGTTAAAATAATTTATGTTGCCATCAATGACAAAGGAGGATATTGTTGGGCATTTTTAGCTCAGTTAGTTGTCATTGATGTCAAGGTGAAAAAGTCGTCATTGATACCAAAGTGAACAAATGGAGCCATCATCAACACCATGGAGAACACCATTATTAACACCAAGAACAAAGAGAAGAGTTGAAGAATAAATTGGCAAAATAATATTTTATGAGGGTTTAATTAAACCCATGGTGGTAGAATATTTTAAATCAAATCAGTGGAGTACAAGTTGCAGGTTTAAATTTACCCCATGGAAGACTTTAATTTTATTAAATTCAAAGGTTTTAAAATATAATTTATAAAATTTAAATACTATTGGAATTTAAATAATTTATAAAATATATAAAGGTTTAGCTAGCACCGAAATCATCAAAAATTAAGGAGCGTCGATGTCTAAATTTGAATGGTGGTTTTGTGTATAAATTAATACCCAAAGGGGCATTCGAAACCTACCCCTTGACGAATTAATTCCCATGCAAAAAGGTTGAAGGTATTTCATGCATCGTGAATGTTGAGGAAGAAGACAAAGATATTTATCTTATTAATGCCAGAGAAGAAGACAAAAAGAGGAAATCGTATGGTTTGAGCCACATAGGACACAGTGGTCCATTTGTAGCACATGCTTTGTGAAGGCGTTGGCAAATGAAAAGCCCATGTTCAATTCTCGTGGATGTGCTAAATGAAGGCATTTTGTTTGCATTCGATTCGAGTTCCAAGTATAGAAGAAAGAGCATGAAGTGCTTGTTGGTTTCAAATGTACATCTAGCGCACGTGGTGGTCAAGCCTGCGGATAGAGCACTTGTGAAGGCAGAGATCATGGGGTCGAATCCCACTAGTGGCAAAGGTAATTTTTGATTAAAATTTATATTGCCTAAGGTTTTCTTAAAGGGTAATTTGGAGTTATAAGGTTTTGTGAAGGATTTTTTTTATTGGAAATTGATTTGTACTATTTGGATTTATAAGGGTTTGTGAAGGATTATTTTTATTGGAAATTGATTTGTGCTATTCGGAGTTAAAAGGGTTTTTGAAAGATTGTTTTGTTGAGAAGGGATTTATGTTATTAAGGTTGTTAAAGAAAAAGTATTTGGTTTTTACTAAAGTTCTTCTTGCCATTAAAATTGATTAAAGAGGTTTTGAGTTATTCTAGTGGATGTTGAATTTATTATTAGTTGGGAGTTTATAAGGTGTTATTGGATAAATTATTTATGTATGTTGATGGTTTTTTTTTAAATGTGGAGTGATAAGGTGTAATTGAGTATTTATATTATTTTGTGAGAAATATTTATCATCTAACCTCTTTGATCTTGGCATAGAAGTGTTTGTGGTTGTAACAGATTTATGATATCCCTTCATCTTCAATAAAAATGTATGAGCACATTCTTCCATAGTTGAGTTGATTGGTTGGTTTTCTAGAAAATAAGTTTGGAGTGAAAAGAACTTGATTAGGGTTTCCTTTTCGAGAGTGTTTGAATTAATGCTTCAAGTTTTTTGGAATAAAGAGTTGTTATCAAAAACTTTTTTTATAAGCATTGTTTTTTAAGTCATTGGTTGTGTGAAGAACTTGAGTTAGGGTTGTGCAAAATAATATGAGTATCATTGTTATGTGAATATTGTTTTATATGAATTATTATTAAAGTGAGTTGTTGTGCAAAGAACTTGAACTAGAGTTTGAAAAAAACATGAGTATCATTTTTATGTGAGATTTGTTGTTGAGCATTGTTGGAAATATTTTGAGTTGGTGATTATATGCTTGGATTAGGATTTGTGAGAAAGGAGTGTTTCATTGAGTGATTGGTTGAGTAGAGTTGATTTAGCCTAGTCAAGTGGATGTATAAAGTGATTTTTCAAGTTTCATAAAACAAACTATTCTATATTTTGATTTGAGTTGAGAAAGTGACTGAGCATTGAGTGTAGAACATATTGAGTCTCTAACAATTCTCTTTATGTTTCTTTGAGGTTTGGATAAGTTATGTGTGGACTTTTTGAGCAGATTAACCAAGTTCTAAGTGGACTTTTTGAGTAGATTTGAGCAAGTTTTGAGTGGACTTGTTGAGCATATTGAGCAAGTACTGAGTGGACTTGTTGAGCAGATTGAGCAAGTTCTGAGTGGACTTGTTGAGAATATTTGAGCAATTTTTGAGTGGAATTGTTGATCATATTGAGCAAGTTTTGATTGGACTTGTGGAGCAGAGTTTGGTGTATATTTGAGGATAATTTTGTGCCAAAACAAAGATAGATATTGATAATATGTGTGTTATATCGAAGGACTATGTTTAGTGCAGATTTGAGATAGAGCTTTGGAGTTGACAGAGAAGAGAGGACAATAGTCTCCAGTGGATAGAAATCCATTAGCTAGGGTTGTGAGGATAGGTATTCTGAGTGGGGATAAGAGTATTTAGTGGAGAGAGATCCACAAGCCAGTGTAGTGGAGGTAGTAGTCTTCTAGAGGATCACCAGCTAGAGCAGAGGAGAAGGAGTTCTCCTATGGATAGAAATCCATGAACGTGATTTAGGGGATTGGTATATCCTTTGGATAGAGGTCCATAAATATTGTAATGGGAAGGATTCCCAAGATATTGATTGAGAAAATTTTAGTGAAATATTTTCTCCATGGAGTAGCCCACATTGGGTGAACCATGTAAAATTGGTGTCTCATGTGTGTGTGATGTTTTGTGCATTGCTTTGGTTTCTACTGTTGATATTGCCATTGATATATTTCATAATATTGATTGTGAGAAGAAAAGTAAAAAGTGATCTTATACTGTTCACCCCCTCTCAGTATAAGCTTGTGTTCTTCAATTGGTATCAGAGTCGGTTCCTTCAAAAAAGGTTTAACAACTTGAAGAAAGATCTTAAAAGAACACAAATTGCAAAGAAATGCAAAAGTAGAACCATGATATACAAGAAAAAAATAACACACATGGTCATGAAAGAAAAGGAAGATGAATTCAATATTATTGTTTTGGGAGGAAGAATGGAAATAGATTCAAGAGTTGAATCAAGCAATGGAGAAATAACTAGGTTGATAAAGTTTTGTACCATATGTAGAAATATAGGTCACCATGCAGCTTATTGTTCATAAGAAGGCAAAGAATATTTTGTTTGTAGTCAACTCGGTCATGATGCAAGTTATTGCAATGAGTTTAGTAGCGGTGAAGATGAAGATGATATTTTTAGAAATGAAATCCTAGAGGTTGGTTCAATAAAGGATATCAGGGACAATCAAAACAAGTATGAAGAAGAAAATCTACTTTCAATAATAGAATAAAAAGAATATTCTCCTATAGAAGATCAAATAAAGAAATAAGAGGAAGATTTAGAAAAAGAAAAAGAGGAAGCCACTCTTAAGGAACTTGTTGAATTGAAAATATAGAATGTAGAATTGAAGGGTCAAATACAAGAAGATGAGAATTGTAAGACAAAGCTTCTACAATATCTCTCTGAATTGAAAGATAATATTGAAGAGGTAAGGAAAGTTGAAAAAGGTATGGTTGAACAGTCAAAGGTAAAAGAGATAGAATGTGAAAGACTTATGGTTACTCTTGAAGAATTAAAAATGGATAACTCAAGGTTAAATTTTCAAGATCAAGAAGATGAGAAAGCAAAAGCATAGTTTCTACAAGAACTCACCAACTTCAAAATCAAGGTTGAAGAGGCAAGAAAAATTGAACAAGGTATGGCCAAAAAATTAAAGACAAAATATCTCGAGTGTGAAAGATTAGAACATGAGATAGTTTCACTAAGGATGGAAGTAAAAGACTCTAAGGACAAGTTGTACAAGTTTGAGGAGAATCCAAAGACTCTGGACAAGATTACCAATGCACAAAAGTCATCAATCACCAAAACATGACTTAGTTCTAAAGAAGAACAAAGGAAATAGGAAGCAAAAAAAGGAGAGTCAAGCTCAAACACCAGAAAATAAGAAGCGTCAAAAGAAGTAAGTAAAAGAGATAGTGATACTTCTAAGGATAATTTGGACAATAGAAAGTTTAACAAGGAAAGGAACAATGCACAAGTAAGGAATAGATGGAACATGAAATAGGTAGAAGATACTAAGAGACCAATGGGGTCTAGGCAAGGTTTCTTCAATGGATAATGATTCTCATGTCTCAATTTCGAGCACATGGCTTCATAGTGTAGGACACATGAAAGACATGAATATGGGAACATATAGATTTTCCATGGGTATTGCTACTCATGTAATCAGTTTGGTCACAAAGCAATGAATTGCAGGGTTTATGACAAAATAAGATATGGCTTCACTAGGAGAAATCCTAAGATATTTGCACCTCCAAGGAATAATAACATTAAGTGTTATAAGTGTAATAATGATGGTCACACAACAAAGTGGTGTAGAGTAGACATTCCAAAAATAAGTATGAACAAGAACAAGAACATGGATATGAACAAGAATAAGAATAGTAATGTTGACATGGATAGGAACATAGACATGGATATAATAATTTAGAGGAATCAAAAAATTTAGATAATAAAAGAAGAGGATAAAGGTAAATAACAGTGCTTTCTAGGAGTAGAAATACTCCCACCCCGAAATTAACCACCTTAACAGAAGGTGGGGGAGGGGCTAAGCTAAGAGGCTCATTCTTAGCCCCGAGCCCCAAAGGTGACCTTTTCACATTGATGTCAAAGGGAGAGATATTTGAGTAAGGGGGAGAGATTTGGTATTTGAGAGAGCATTGAGCCAGGAGGATTAGTGTCCCAAGGGGAGAAAAAAAAGGAAATTTCAAGTGTTCAACTAAAATAATTTGGGTTGCCATCAATGACAAAGGGGAAGATTGTTGGAAATTTTGATCTCGGTTAGTTGTCACTAATGTCAAGGTGAAAAAGTCATCATTGATGCCAAAGTGAACTAATGGATCCATCATCAACACCATGGAGCACACCATTACTAACACTAGGAACAAAGTGAAGAGTTGAAGAATAAATTGGCAAAACAATATTTTATGGCAAAATATTTTAAATCAAATCAGTGGAGTACAAGTTGCAGGTTTAAATTTACCCCATGGAATATTTTAATTTTATTAAATTCAAAGGTTTTAAAATATAATTTATAAAATTTAAATTCTATTGGAATTTAAATAATTTATAAATTATATAAAGGTTTAGCTAGCGCCGATGTTATGAAAATTAAGGAGCATCGATGTCTAAATTTGAATGGTGGTTTTTTGTATAAATTAATGCCCAATGGGGCATTTGAAACTTACCCCTCGACGAATTAATTCCCATGTGAAAAGGTTGAAGGTATTTCATGCATCGTGAACATTGAGGAAGAAGACAAAGAGTTTTGTCTTATTAGTTCCAAGAAAGAAGACAAAAAAAGGACAGCATATGGTTTGAGCCACATAGGACACGATGGTCCATTGGTAGCGCATGCTTTTCAAATGCATTGGGAAAGGAAGAGCCCACGTTCAATTTTTGTGTACGTGCCACAGGAATGCTTTTTTTTGCATTCAATTCAAGCACCAGGTATATAATAAAGAGCATAAAGTGCTTGTTGGTTTCAAACGTGCATCTAGCACATGTGGTGGTAAATCCTACGGCTAGAGCACTCGTAGAGGTAGATATTTTGGGGTCGAATCCCACTAGTGGCAAAGGTAATTTTTTGATTAAAATTTATATTGCCTAAGGTTTTCTTAAAGGGTCATTTGGAGTTATAAGGGTTTGTGAAGGATTATTTTTATTGGAAGTGCTATTTGGAGTTATAAGGGTTTGTGAACGATTATTTTTATTGGAAATTGATTTGTGCTATTTGGAGTTAAAAGGGTTTTTGAAATATTGTTTTTTTGAGAAGGGATTTATATTATTAAGGTTGTTAAAGAAAAATTATTTGATATTTGCTAAAGTTCTTCTTGCCATTAAAATTGATTAAAGAGGTTTTGAGTTATTTTGGTGTATGTTGAATTTTTATAAGGTGTTATTGTAAATATAATTTATGTATGTTGATGGTTGTTTTTGAAAGGTGGAGTGATAAGGTGTAATTGAGTATTTATATTATTTTGTGAGAAATATTTATCATCTAACCTCTTTGAGCTTGGCATAGAAGTGTTTGTGGTTGTAACAGATTTATGATATCCCTTCATCTTCAATAAAAAGGTATGAGCACATTTTTCCATAGTTGAGTTGATTGATTGGTTTTTTGGAAAATAAGTTTGGAGTGAAAAGGACTTGATTAGGGTTTCCTTTTCGAGAGTGTTTGAGTTAATGCTTCAATTTTTTCTTGAATAAAGAGTTGTTATAAAAACATTGTTTTATAAGCATTGTTGTTGAAGCCATTGGTTGTGTGAAGAACCTGAGTTAGGGTTGTGCAAAAGAATATGAGTATCATTGTTATGTGAATATTTTTTTATAAGAATTTTTGTTGAAGTGAGTTTTTGTGCAAAGAACTTGAACTAGAGTTTGAAAATAACATGAGTATCATTGTTATGTGAGGTTTGTTGTTGAGCATTGTTGGAAACATTTTGAGTTGGTGATTATATGCTTGGACTAGGATTTGTGAGAAAGGAGTGTTTCATTGAGTGATTGGTTGAGTAGAGTTGATTGAGCCTAGTCAAGTGGATGTATGAAGTGATTGTTCAAGTTTCATAAAATAAACTATTCTAAATTCTCATTTGAGTTGAGAAAGTGATTGAGCATTGAGTGTAGAACATATTGAGTCTCTAAAAATTATCTTTATGTTCTTTGAGGTTTGGATAATTTATGTGTGGACTTGTTGAGAAAATTAAGAAATTTATTAGTGGACTTGTTGAGAAGATTTGAGCAAGTTCTAAGTGGACTTGTTGAGTAGATTTGAGAAATTTATGAGTGGACTTGTTGAGAAGATTGACAAAATTCTGAGTGGACTTGTTGAGCAGATTTGAGAAAGTTTTGAGTGGACTTGTTGATCAGATTGAGAAATTTATGAGTGGAATTATGGAGAAAATTTTGGTGTATATTTGAGGATAAGTTTGTGCCAGACCATAGACATAGATTGAGTAGATGTGTACTAGACCGAAGGACTATGTTTAGTACTAATTTGAGACAGAGTTTTGGAGGTGATAGAGCAGAGAGGATAATAGTATCCAGTGGATATAAATACATTAGCTAGGGTAGTGAGGATAGGTATTCTAAGTGGGGATAAGAGTCTTCAGTGGAGATATATCCACAAGCCAGTGCAGTGGAGGTAGTAGTCTTCTAGAGGATCACCAACTAGAGTAGAGGAGAAGGAGTTCTCCTATGGATAGATATCCAAAAAAATTATTTAGGGGATTGGTATATCCTTTGGACAGAGGTCCATAAATATTGTAATAGGTAAGGATTCCCAAGAGATTGATTGAGAAAATTTTAGTAAAATATTTTCTCTATGGAGTAGCCCACATTGGGTGAACCACATAAAATTTATGTCTCATGTGTGTGTGAGGTTTTGTGCACTGCTTTGGTTTCTGCTGTTGATATTGCCATTGATATAATGCATAATATTGATTGTGATAAGAAAAGTAAAAAATGGTCTTATAATGTTCACCCCCCCTCTTAGTATAAGCTTGTGTTCTTCACTAAGCACTTACAGATGCAAAAAATCTAGCTAAATATTCAAGCTATATACAAAAGGATACAAAATTCCTTTCTAAAACTAGAAGCCATGAAAGCAATATCAAACATATAACAAAATTTAGCATACACAAGCACCATTAGAAGGAAATTTACCTCTACTATAGAATGTCCCTGAATCTATTATTGCTTTCCAACTTTACCTTTTGATATCCTTTCTTGATATCCATCTAGAACTTGGCCAATCTCTTCCACATACAATTCCCTAAGGAAAACATCAAGAAAGATATGTCTCTTCATACTATATTATTAAGCATAAGAGTAATGTTTCTTTATAATATTACATTGAAGACAATTCCAATATGATAATTCTTCCAATGTTGCCATCATTCTAAAAGTAGCATCTATCCAACCTTAACTTAAATATGAACTTAACTTCATAATTATTAAATACACTCCTTAAATAATACTATCAGAGTATTATTTTTCTAGCATTAGTAATCAAATTATTTGTCCATTTATTTCTAAAGATATTAAAATTAGAATAATTAAATCAATTATTCACCTAATTAATTTAATTAGTAACGAATGTTAATATCAAATAATTCCATGTACAACAACATAAGGCTCTTTCTAAGTCATCCTTGTCCAACTAAAATGTAATAAACAATATGCACAACATATATTTTTAATAAGTAGAAGGCTTTATGATAACTACAACATTATAACCCTCCTATGAATATTGTATTTTTGGCTTCATAGCAACCTCCTTACCCAACGGTTTATTCAATCAAACATACACATATGCAATGTACCTACATGAAGGGTTTCTTGTATCCTTGAGGTGTAAATGAGAATTTCATCTATCATTTCCCTTTTGTCTCATATTTGGTGGTTGTCCCATACCAATCCACCCATGAGAGTACCTAGTCCTACAACCATAAAAATTAATCAACAATACCATATTCTAAAGCAACATGATTCAACTTTAAAAAGTATGAAGTGTTGGTCTAAAAATATACCTATAGTAAGATTGTGTGCCCATAGACCTTGAACAACATTTAATGACCTAAAATTCATGAGGTTTTAGTGGTATTCTTCAGAGGAGGTCAGTTCTTATGAAGTACTAACTAACTATTCCTAAAATATAGGGGAAAAAGGGTACTAAAAGAGACAAAAGAAGATGAAGCTAGAACTTATAAATGGTCCAGGTTAAGCTGCATCAAAATACATGAGATATAGAAGCTATGAAATAAAAATACATGAGATATAGAAGCTATGCAATCAAAAATTTAACCAAATTACCTAATAGACCAGTTAGTTTTATCAATTAAATAATAATATCTTATATATTTTACAATCCAATGGATTATGAATTCTAGAACTAGAAAATGAACACATGCAAAAATCTAGAGATACGAATTAAAAATGTGCTCATTCAACTAACCTATATTATAAATAAGAAACCATTCATACATACATATTCTAAAAAAAATAAACCAGAGGACAAACAACAATCTAACTTATTTCTATTTGCAATGTGCTTCCATACATGTAAGTTGTGAAATCTTAAGAGCTAACCCTTCTACTTTCTACATTCTAGTATATATAACTTTTTACAATACATTTGGTTATCAGGACATCATTACCTCAAATATGGATTGTTATTATGTTAAATGATTTGCTAGTCTATTAAGCTATTTTACAATATGCCTATTGTAACCACCTAGTTATGGTCTACTAACATGGCTGGAATGTGCTTCAGCTCAAGTTGTATTGGCCTTGTTATCTAAATCAGGTTCATTGATCTATTTCTAACATTTTTTGAGCTACCATTATCATTTGCACGAGTGCACAAGTAGAGGTTTTATTATTGGTATTATCTGATAGGTGATCTTGCCCTATTGGAAAAAAAAGATAGTAATAGCCCACATACTAAAAAAATGATATTGAATATTGAACTTGATCTTCCTTTTGTCGATCCATGGCTATTAGATGTATAACATGGATGTTGATAGATGATAGGTTTTCTATACGCATCCCTTTATTAGACAAGTATAAAATTTTTGATGAAGAGAACACTTAAAATTATCTCCTTCATTCTTCCACCTAGTAGTGGGTGAAGGACCTTGGGTACCACTTTTTATCTATGCTTGTATAAAAAATTTGGCACTTTTTGCTCACTTTTTGTTATGTTTATGGGTGATGAACTCTTTGTACCTACCCATTCAACGCTTGGGGTAATATTTTTAGCCACTCCTAGATTTTGGTCATAAATATACACCTAACAGAAAGGAGGAGGTTTGAGAATCCTGTGAACCTCGACCAAAATTGAATGACCACTCTATTTGGAAGAGATTGGGTGATCAATCTCAGGATAATACTGGTTACTTTTAGGGAGTCCTATCTAATAACCTAAATTTGAAGAGAAAAGGGAAAAAAAGGAAGGGAAAAATGAGGTCGTATCTAGAACTTATAAGGATGGGAATAGCCGCATCAATACATATGCACAATAAGTAGATGTTATCGTAGAAACTACAAGAATATTATCTAACGGATCATCCAACCTTACCTTTGTCTACCCCTTATTGCACTATGCTACAAGTGAATTCCAAAACAAACTAATGAAATGCAAAAAATATAGATAGCATAATTATTGCATGCACATTCAATTAGATTTAGAAGAAATAAACATAGAATATTCACTCACATATGCAAGAGTCAGTTTGGAAACCAAACAGTAAAAAATTATATTTTAGAACATCGTAAGCTTTACATATGAATTATAGTGGCTAAAGAGCTAATTCCTAGAATGAATATAAATATAATAAATATTGCATTGAATACAGTGGGTGGTGGAAAATACCATCAAGTGGTGCTAGCAAGGATGACCATGCCATATTTCTATCCAAATATTTTATAGACTACAATGGAGGATGGTTGTTGGGAGTATGCTAGTCAGAATGCATGAATATAGACTCTCTTTTTATTTGGAAACTCTAACAATAAATAATTTTTTCTTGCCTATATCTAGGAAATTAATTGCATGAGAGGATGGGTTGAGGTTGACCAATTTATTATTGTGTGATTTGATCAGTTTTTGTACATAAGGTGAGGTATCGAATCTCTTTAATGCTATATATCCACTTCTCAAATATGGGTGCATGCTTTCTTGTAGGAGTATTTTGACATTGGAGAGAGTTCTACGATGGGTGGAACTTTGAGAGATACTTATTTCTTATGATTGACCAAAAAATCCACCTATTGCATCATACCTAACAAGCTAGGTCTTCAGGCCTTTGCCCCAATTACAAATCTGAGTGCAAATTTGAGGTCCCTCGGAGAACTAAAAAATTCCTAAACCTCTATCGAGCTCCTATATTGCATGATATTTAGACCTACCTTAAGGGTGGAGTTTTGGGAGCTAACCCAATGTTGTCATCATCTTGATTATCCACCCTTTGTATGGGGTAAGTATTTGGGATCTTGATTCCCTAACCAATCATTGGGGTAGGGTTTTGGGTTCTAGTGATAGGTAATATCAGCCCATTTTTCCACCCACCATTATCCTTAGTCCAATTTGATCTTTTAAATCATTGGAGCCTCATGGATTATTTTATGATAAACATTTTCATCTTTAGTGATTGCCTACTACTAAGTAAACTTTCGATATTACTTAGTTACTGATATGATTGATTGCTTCACCTTTATTGCAACCAACTCCAACATCATCCATTACATCTGTGAGGCCTAATATTAACAATCAACATCCAACGCCTAAAAGCCTTGCTCCCTAAAATTTTTCTTACTATACTTTCCAATCCATCATATTTATCAAAAGGAGAAAGTGGGTAAAACATACAAAATTTTGAGGAATTTCCACTTTATGGGATCAACAAATCCAGATGGCTCTTCTATTGAAAAAACATAATAAATAGGAAAAAAACAAGGATGAAGATAGAAAGAACAAGTTGGGGAAGAAAGTAGCTAGGGATGGTTGCAAGACATAGGAGGGAGACAAATTATGGTGTGGGAACTACACCCACGACAAGGTGGAACACTATAGAGAAAGGGGTAGGAGTATGGCACAAGAGGAGAAGAGGGGAAAGAGGTAGTCATAGGAATAAAGGGAGGGTCACTAATTGGAGGAGTTAGTGACAACAAATACAAAGAGGAGATAGAGGAAGGAGCTACTTAAAAAAAACAAAGAAATGAAAATGGAGGCTGCCCTAGGGATATCCCATGATACACTCATAATGAATTACCTATTCCATGGGACACCCTAATGGATAGACTTCCTATCAACATACTCCACTACAACCCAAGGCTACTTCAAGAATAGAAAAAATGTCATTTGTCCTTCTTGTTATAGCCCGTCTTTTTTACATAGTCCAACAAGGACCTTCTTAGCTCATCAACATTCATCATAGAAACATAGAATCACAATATTTGGATCATTTTTTAATGAATTAATAATACTGCATATGAAGGAATTTATAGAGAAATTCTCTCAATGTAGCATGTTCTCAGTGCCATCCTTGAAATATTTGATATGGTGTGGATCCTAGATAGTAAACCAAATCATGCTTTTAGGGTGCCTTCATCTAATCTTATGATTTGGTGCTTGTTTTAGGGTGATGCATGTCTGAGACAAGATGTACTTGCTTTGTGGGATTACATATTTTATTATCCATTGGGCTATGGAGTCATAACCAAAAATGCAAAAAAAAACACAAAACAAGGGAGGCAAGAATGCAAATGAAGATAAGTTTTCTTTCAAAAGAGGGGCACTATCTAGGCAATGATTGTGCACTTGGCTGTGAAAGCTTTGGCAATTTAGCCAATTGGCAACAACCTAATGGAAATGAGAACCCTACAATCATAGCTCTAGATGATTCTACTCATGATGCAGACTTATAGATATCGCACCTTTTATTTAATTTCTAGATTATTTACACAAAATTATGATGTGGTTCACATGTCGAAGGCAAATATACTTTTATAATCTATCCAATAAACCTATAGTGATTGATCTAAATGACACCAAACTTGAGATTTCCTTGTGTTGAATTTAGTACTACCCACTATCATTGTTAATCACACGAGAGCTCGACCTAGTTCTCATGCTTGTCCTCTACACTCTTGTATTTTTACCATACACCAATTGCATGGATATTTCCTTTACTACCTTGGTCCATTCTTCAATTGGTAATCCCTCAAAGAGTAGATACCAAAATCATATGTTGTTTGGATTGGTTTGCACCATCACCCATACCTCATCCCTTTTGGTAGGAATCGCAATCTCATTCATGATCCAATCTTCATGATTTTGAAGTCTTTGGCGCTATTGGATCTAGAAACTATCAATCGAGTTGTAGCAAGGAAGTGTGTAGCATAATATAGGGTGGACTATATCTCCTACCACCACCTTACTTGAATTCAACCTAATATTACACATGGATTTCTTGATGAATTTGGCTCCTTGCTGGTTGAGAGATGATCCTTGCTAGGGAAGTAGTGGTGTAGGGGTAGATTCAACTACCACTATTATTGGCATAGATATGAGTAAGGAATTGCACATCTATTGATCCATAAGAGATGTCTCCCTTTGCTCATTCTTCCAACTACTAAATTCTTGGTCAGAGCTACAAGCAATAATAGCATTCATCATGTGGAATGAATAGTGACTAGAATCTTGATCTCCTTGTAATCCTTTGCTTCCTTGTGGTTGGATGTTGGACTACTACACTTTTGATTCCCAACCACTAAGCTCTCCCTCTTCCATAATTAAGAGCTTTGTCTTCATGCTGCTAACCTCATAGATCAGCCAATGGATGTCCATACCTAGTTTTTGTTGTATTTGTTGTGCATTCTCATGGGGATATGAAGGGGATATTCCCATAATAGCTTGGTATTGCATAGGCATGAGTCCTATAGGGTGGATTGAGGAGATGCAAGGTAGAATTCTTGATGAATTTCCCTATAGGGGAGCTTCGCAACCTAGATCAACATTCTTTCAACTCAATATGCTTCATTTAATATTTGTGGGAACCTTTTTTCTCTTGATTGTTGAATGAGGAATCTAATTTTAGGGTCAAAATATCACACATAGTATATGTAGGCTTGATAAAATGATGTCTTGGACTCATGAGGTATCTTCCTCTATATTATTGTGAAGCAAACATTAAAATCAACCATGCTTTGATTATGGACCTGCTTGATGAATGTGATATGAGTGAGCATTTGGAAGGGATTTGCAGAAGCATCAAATGTGTTGATGAGGGATTTTGCTAGACCTACCCATGTATGAATGATTCCATTTAGAAATTTTAACCATAGTGATACTCTATCTTTGAGAGATAGAGAAAGAGGTCTAAGCATGATACCTTCAAAAGAAATGTTGTGGATGATAGATAAGGAGGCCACATCTTGATAATGTTCATATGTTGTGCCTTCTATACCATCGTAACTAAGAAATTTTCAATGCTACCTTGGAGATATTTTTTAAATTTAAGATAGTCAAGATGCCTACATAATTCCAACAAGGATAGCTCTGATGGGCCATCACAAGACTAATATTTTAGATCTTCTAAGATTTTCTTTGAGGTTGGAGTCACCAGATGAGCATTCTTTCTTTGCCAGTGAGATCAAGGTTTCTCATCCTTTGAGAAAGTAATATTCAAGAAAAAGCTAAAAAGATAGTCAGTCATGAACCTTGGCTAATATTTTATAAAAATTAGTATATTATGCCTCACTTTAAAGGTAACCAATTATAGAATCCTAGTTATTTATGCAGTGGAGTCACCAGGTGAATACAACAAAGTATCACAAAACTCTACATAAAAAGGAGTGAGACTTTCAGGTCCCACCAAGCATGCCAAAAATTATTGGTTGGAAATCCATACCTAATGGAAATGAGGAGGTTTGAGAACCTTGCTAACCTTGACCAACATTGAACGACCACCCTACCTAGGATAGGTTGGGCAGTCGATCTTTGAAGAAGGTTGGATCCTTTTAGGGAGTCCTAGCTACTAACCTAAATTTGAAGGAAAAGGGTAATGAAAGGAAGAGAAAAAGGAGGTCCTAGCCAAAACTAACAAGGATGGGTATTTTCGCATCAAGACATATGCATGATAAACAAACACCTTCATAAAAACTACAAGAAAATTACTTAAAAAATCAGCCAACCTTACCCTTGTCTACCCCTTATCGCACTATGCTATAAGTGAATTCTAGAACCAATGAATGAAATCCAGGAAATACGTATAGCAAAATTATTGCATGTACATTCGAATAACTTTAGTAGAAATAAATTGACAACATTCACTCAATATGCAAGAGTCAATTTGGATACCAAACAGTAAAATACTAATATTTTAGAACAACATAAGCTTTACATATTAATTGTAATGGCTAAATATCCATTGCCTGGAATGCCATGCACTCTTGTATAAATAACCCCTATAATAAATGTTGCATTGAATATAGTGGGTGCAGTATGAGAAAATCGAGTGGTGCTAGTAGGGATAGCCATATCACAAATCTATCCAAATATTTTACGGACTATAATGGAGGATGGTTTCTAGGACTACGTCAATCATACTGCATGAGTTTGATCTCTATTTTTATCTGGACTTTGATAGTCAGTAAATTTTGCTTGCCTGTATCTAGGATATTAATTGTATGAGAGGATGGGTTGAGGTTGACCAATTGATTGTTGTGTGATTTGATCATTTTTTGTACATAGGGTGAGGCACTGAACCTCTTTAATACTAGATACCCGCTTCTTAAATGTGGGTGCACACTTTTGTTGAGAAGCAACACACCCCCACTGAAAAATGAATTTCCATCCTTTGAAAATATTGAGCTTTCATTTTGCAGTAGGGACCCTCTTGAGTTTTCTGGGTTTCAATTTCCAAATTTTTGCTTGCCTCCTTTTTCAAGTTGTGCTTTTATCAAAATATCTAAGTAGGCTTGCATGGGGCATTGTTTTCAATTTAAAACTTTTGAAAGATTGCATGTAAATGTATTAATTCATGTTGATGCATTTTCTCCTGATCCCTGATGAATTTTAGCGTTATGTTTGCAGATTCGGATACCCTTTTGCCTTGTTTAGATCCTTGCAAATTTTCATCAAATTCTGGCCACTTTGAGTTTTTGTCATTTTTCTCTGCACTAAAAGAACAAGGCATGAAAGTGTCACGAAATCGCGACACATTGGAGAGAAAAGGCAGAAGTCCAGGAAGTGTCGCGAAATCATGACACGTTAAAAGAAGAAGGGGAAAGGCAAAGGGCCGCAAGAAGAAGGCAAAAGGCTAAGGCGAGAGTGCGTCGCGAAATCGCGACGCGTTTGGCGAAAGTGCCAAGGGTCCCGAAAGTGTCGCGATTGCGACGCCTTCGGGACGTCGTGAAATCGTGACAAGAAATGAGCGAGTGCCTTAAGTCCCGAAAGTGTCACGATGTCGCGACGCCTTCGGGACGTCACGAAATCGTGACAAGAAATGAGCGAGTGCCTTAAGTCCCGAAAGTGTCGCGATGTCGGAGCTGGAAAAGGACAAGAAAGAGGAGTGTAAGTCGAAAGTGGCGATGTGGGACGTCGCGAAATCGTGACAAGAAAGAGCGAGTGCCTTGAGTCCCGAAAGTGTCGCGATTTCGCGATGCCTTCGGGACGTCGAGAAATCATGACAAGAAATGAAAAGGGGAAGAAGAAAAAAGGAGAGCAAGAAGTGGTGTCGCGATGAGTGGATGATAAATCGTGACACAAAGAGGAAGGAAAAGGCGTTGACATGTCATTGGTGGAGAATAGACGAAGGCGAAGAAAGGGCACGATTTGGACATGTCGAAATCGTGACATGTCGCGTTTCTGGTTGAAGAGGAAAAGCAGCTAAGGCATAGGGAAGTCGCGATTTCGTGACATGTCACGAAATCGCGACATGTCGCGTTTTCGCGGCTTGACAGGAAAGAGGCCGAAATGAAAAAAATAGCTGGAAACGTACACGTGTCACGATTTTTGTGACACGTGTCAACACAAAGCAAGCCAACGTGTAATGAACTTTAGGGTTTCGATTTAACATTAGGGTTTTAATCTGATTTAATTAAAGTACTAATCCTTGTTTGTCTTTTGCAGAAAGCAATCTGGCACTTGCATGATAGCGGGAGTAATGGCGAGAAAGACAAAGTCAGGCGCAATTTAATCGAGGGCCGTCACATTAAAATTTGAGATGCCGAGAATTGCTGTTTCATCCAGATTTTATGGATCTGGCCGCAAAGAGACTTTATGGTGACTAAGCAGCCATCCATTTAATGGAATAGGTCAAAAATTGACCGAAAAATGAAAATATCTATACACAGTTATCGAAATTTGCCGATGGATGCATTTAACAAAAATTTATGGCGGAAGTAATGGCGTGCAGAGATTTTTAATTCAGAGATGGCTCTACGAAGATGAAATGTCAGAGAAGTGGTGACTCATCCAAATTTCCCAGGGGAATTAATGAAGACATTTACACACAGTTACGGGTGGATGCAAGTGGCATTAAAATTCTGCCTTCTCCATTTATGGCAAGTAACTGCACTGATTTGCAGAATGGTTAAGTTTTATCAAAGCTTTATTTTAAAAGGCCTTATATTGTAAAACCCGGGTAGTAGAGTTTAAGGTGATAAGATTTAGGGTTTGAGAAGAAGATATTTTTGAAAAGATCATGGTCTGTCTCGAGTCTATAAATACTTCTTCTGAATGTAATCGCAGGAGGCGGAAACTTAGAATAAAAGGCTATTGAAGCAATTTCTTGCAAATCTTGTTAAATGCTTTATTCTGGACTTGGAGTTGATGTGCTTTTTGCTTTCTGTGATAGCGTGGCCAGGAGCCTAATCTCTTTCAGATTGTGCTAAGTTCATTTTCTTTTGTTTTCATCTCGTTAAAGTTTATTAAATATATGTTGTAAATCCGTGTTATCAAGATTAAATATGTTGTTGGGCTTCATTTGTTTTATTGTATGCTAGGGAAAACCACAGATTTAAGGTTCAGGTCTGTTCTAATTGCTCTGTCCTCACTGTGTGAGCTATGCTACTGGTGAGAGATACCAATTTTAACCGACTTCCCTTTTGTTTATGATTTTCTTTCAGATCTGTTCCATCTCTGTCTTATGCTCTTAGTAGAAGGTGATCTTAGAAAGCTGGACACCTTCTTCTTTGATTTGTTCTATTGTGAAGCTGATAGTATAAATAAAATTGGTAGTTTTGGTTTTACAGCTAAGTTTGATAGACTTCTCTTTCTGCCTTACCCTACTCTCTTTGTTCTACCGTGAAATGATCCATTTTTATTTTCTTTTAAATTTGTCTTTTATTTAAATCTGCTGACATATAAAGAGCTAGATCAAAGAACTGATTTTAAATCTGATTATCCACAAAATGAACAATTCCAAAAACATTACTGAACAAGTCCAGAACCCGTTGTAAGGTAACAGACAGTCCATTTTGAAAACTATTCCAGAAGTGGAAAAGAGTGAATAGACATTCGACCCAACTCTGTAACTCACACCTTGGATAACCAGCAAGATCCTAAAGTGAGTGGGATTTATCCCTTATAAGTGTTATCAGAGTTTCATGCTCATTCTTCACAGGGTGTGTATAAAAGTCGGACCAACATTTAAAATGGCGCTAGAAGGAGGGCCAAGTTCAGTAGTCTGTTAAGGATTGTAAGATTATAAGTTGCTTGTGAAAAGCTGGATTCTACATACAGGGTAACAAGGTCCCACCCTAGAGCTGGAGAGCTCCTTGTGCCTGAATTAGAAACTCCAAGAAGAAGTAGCCTCAGAAGGGCCAAGTCTCTGTCTGAAATAGTTTTATCACCACTGGTAGTTACTCCAACTACAACTCAAAATATCACCGTCAATCAAGTAGTAATGGCAAACTGGTTGGGTTCCACTGCCTTAAATATCTCGGGTATAGCCCATGACCTGCCCAAAAATCCTGAGAGATATCTTCCCAGATACAAGCATGATGGGACTAGGACAGCAGAAGAACATCTAGTTGCATTCAAGAATGCTTTGAAATTGTTAAATGTACAGCATGAAGATGTTGCTTGCAGATTGTTCCCGTTCACTCTCCAGGAGGGAGCTTATGACTGGTTTCTAAATCTCACTAACGATTCTATTACCAGTTGGAATGACTTGGAAAAGGTTTTTGTGTCATAGTTTGGTGAGGTAATAGATCCCAGTATATTATATCAACAGTTTTCTGGTATTAAAAGAGAAATAAGTGAATCTGTCAGATCTTACAATGTCAGATTTCAGAAGGCTTATGGTAGACTGACTGGTTATTATGTGCCAAATGCAGACCTGGCATTAGAGATTTTTAGAAATTCTCTAGATCCAATGACTTCGGTTTTCTTGAAAAGAGATCCCTCTATTACCAATTTAACAGAGGCTTACAAAGAAGCTTTGGTTCTAGAAAGACAGTTGGGACCCCAACCTTTAAATGCTCAACAAATTCCTTTGGTCACACAAGCTGCCCCTGTTTTCAATCCCATACCACATCAGATGATGTTGCCAGTGTGTCAGACTCTACCATCAGGAAATCCATTGGTCTGTAACACCTGCTGAAAATGTACAGGAACCCAGGTAAAGAAGCTGATAATGCAAGAGTTGAAGAAGTCTCAAAAATAGTCCAAAAGTTGGCCAATGATTTTTTGAGTTTTAAAAGGCAGGTTTCTACTGGGGAGAACTCAAACAGGTATTCCTATCAACAGAACAGATTCACTCGGCCCCCATACGAACCTAATAAAGATTACAAAGGTAAAGGTCATGATGTGAATATTTGTGATTTGGCTTTGCCTAACTGGTGCAGAATACATGCTACTTCTCAGCACGGGGAGTTGGATTGTTTGGAATTTTGTAACGCCTTTGAAGCTTTGTCTGGGGAGTTGATTTCTCCTGAACATCAAAGAAATGCGGATGGCCCAAGTTCATCCAGCCACAGTGCAGCTATGGTCTTGGATTCTTTCACTTTCCCGGGTGAATCTGAGAATGTAGTTGAAATGCCTATGGATGAAGTGCAGGCTTTTCAACAATACAGGAGGGACAACTACAACCTCAGAAACAGAAATCCGGAGCCCAACACTACATCTACCCCTCCGGACAACTCCCACAATGTTCCTCCAGATCCATCTTCAAGCAATAACCCATCTCCACCCAAGGGAGGAAATCCGAGAGGACCAGATGCATTTGTCCCTCCACTCAATAAGGGATATAATATAGTGGAGGACATGAAAAAGATCAAAGCCAACATCACTCTTCATGAGTTGGCCCAAATTTCAGAACAGAGGGATAACTTGATTAAAACATACTCTGGGCCTACTACCAAATCTTTGGACAAGGGAAAGAAGATGGCAAATGCAAATGTAGCCATGTATAAAGAGAAAATTGAGGTTCCACCTTTTCTACTGACTGTACGTATT
Organism: Wollemia nobilis; assembly: GCA_028583015.1. NCBI lineage: Eukaryota > Viridiplantae > Streptophyta > Pinopsida > Araucariales > Araucariaceae > Wollemia > Wollemia nobilis. The sequence goes on along the minus strand of JAQPPZ010016858.1, from coordinate 2,814,828 downwards.
TTTGGGAAAAACTTACACAATTGTCTGGTAGATTCAGGTGCTTCAGCTAATGTTATGCCTTTGGCCATTTGTCAACAGTTGGGTTTGACCCCAATGAAGTCTGAAAGAAGAGTTGTCCAATTGGACAAATCAGAGGTTAAAGTAGTAGGTGAACTTCAGAATATTCATATCCAGTTAGCATCTGAGCCCAGGGCACAACACATAATTGAAATTCAAGTGGTGGATATTCCTGTGGGGTACGGGATGCTTCTGAGCAGGGATTGGTCGAGATCTTTGAATGGATACTTGGCAACTGACTTTTCACACATGTGGTTGCCATGGAAAGGAGTGGCAAACCAATTAAGGGTTGAAAGAGAACCCAGATACAAACATACGATCACTGAATATAATGCAGAAAATGAGACTGTAAATATTGTTGAGGTAGATATTGGAGTTTATAATTTAACAACGGGACAAAATGAGAAGTTTAGTAAAGCTCATCCTGTTCATAGTAATGAAGTCTGGACGCTTCATGTGGATGGGGCTAAATCTAAACAGGGTTCTAGTACGGGGGCAGTCCTTAAAGGGCCTGAGAATCAGACATATTTTATGTCTTATCGCCTACAGTTCCCTTGTACAAATAATTTAGCGGAATACGAAGCACTGGTATTAGGTTTGAAATTTGCTTTGGACAAAAGTGTAAGAAATATCCGAGTTTTTACAGATTCAGAATTGGTGGCTAATCAAGTTAAAGGTAAATTCCAATGCAAAGCATCTTATTTAAAAGGATACAAACACCGGGCTTGGGATCTTGTAGAAGATTTTGATGCTTTTAATCTGACACACATACCTAGAGAGCAGAATTCACGTGCAGATGTCTTGGCTTCTTCAACCGCAAGTTTGAAACCACTGGAAGAATTTAAATGGAACAAGTTTTCGATCGAGTTAGTCCCTTGTCCTTCAGTCCCAAATAATATAGATAATTTTCAGGTTTTCTCTGATGATCAGCAGATTATAAACTTTTTGCAGAGTACTAACACATTTGAAAATGCTATAATCGATGATGGCCAAAGGGATACTCTGCTGGAGCAGTTAGACGATGACAGGGGAATAATAAGGTTGAAAGATAACAGAATTCCAAAAGGGATGGTGGAACTGGAGCGGCTCTTTGATGTTGACCAAATCAAGCAAAAGGTGAGTTCTGGGGATTCTATGGGTGCAACAGACAGTGAGACCGAGAACCTGAACGTGGGGACTGAAGAAGATCCCAGGCACATCAAGTTGGCTAAAATTTGTGATCCAGAAATAAAAAGAAATATGATTGATTTTCTTCACAGGTCCAAGGATGTTATGGCCTGGTCTTACAAAGACTTAAAAGTTTTTGATCCGAAAGTTTACACTCATGTTATACCTTTAAAAGAATTTTGCAAACCTTTTCGACAAAAACAGAGGCATGTCAACGCTCTGCTAGAGCCCCTCATCCAGAAAGAGGTAGAAAAATTATTGAGTGCCGCCATTATTTTTCCCGTTAGGCATTCTACTTGGGTGGCCAATTTGGTGCCGGTCAGAAAGAAAAATGGAGAGATCCGCTTGTGTGTGGATTTTAGAAATTTAAATAAGGCATCTGAGAAAGATAATTATCCTCTGCCTTCTATGGATGAGGTGCTACATATTGTCAATGGTTCGGAAATGATGTCTTTCCTGGACGGTTTCTCAGGGTATAATCAGATATTGGTTGACAGGGAAGACAGGATGAAAACTGCTTTCACAACTAAGTGGGGAACTTTTGCTTACAAGAGGATGCCATTTGGATTAATAAATGTCGGAGCTACGTTTCAACGGGCAATGGATCATGCCTTCAAAGGCCTTATGGGTAAATGCATTGTTGTTTACATGGATGATTTAACTAGTCTTCTCTAAATCTCGGTTTGACCACATAAAACATTTGGAGTCTGTTTTCAACAAATGCAGGGAGTTCGGCATTTCTTTGAATCCGAAGAAGTGCATTTTTGGTGTAACGGAAGGAAAGCTCCTTGGGCACTTGATCACAAAAGATGGCATTTCCATGGATCCGGACAGAGTTGAAGCCATATCCGGCATACCCTTTCCCAACTCTAAGAAAGAGTTGAGGTCCTTCTTTGGAAAAATTAATTTTGTCAGGAAGTTCATCTCCGGCTTCGCAGAAATAGTCAAGCCACTGAATGACATGCTAAAGGAAACTGCTCAGATTGTCTGGACAACAGAAGCTAAAACAACGTTCCAAGAAATCAAGACTGCCATCAAGCAAGCACCAGTTCTGGTGAGCCCAGATTTCAGTGCAGATTTTTACTTGTACACCTTTTCTTCCGAACACACACTTGCTGCAGTTCTGACCCAACGAAGAGAAACGGGGGAGCATCCAATTGCTTTCAAGAGTACCAATTTAAAGGGGGCTGAGCTAAAATATTCTCGCTTAGATAAACAAGCCTATGCCTTGGTGAGAGCAGTTAAGCAGTTCAGGCACTACATACTAAGAAGCAGAGTTCATGCTATAGTTCCTGACCCAGCTGTTAAATACCTTTTAAGTCAGGACGAATTGGGTGAACTAAGAGGTAATTGGGTTACAAGACTGCAGGAATATGACTTAGAAATTTGGCCTGCAAAATTAATCAGAGGACTTGGTTTGTCCCGACACATTGCCGAAATACCTGTACAAGAAGAAATTAATCAGTTAAATTCTGAATCTGATGACTGGTATGGAGATATTATTCATCTGCTGCAATTTGGAATTTGCCCGTCTCACTTGAATAGAACCCAAAGGAGAGCACTAAAACTGAAAGTCTGCTCATTATCTCCTCAAAGGAGGTAATTTGTACAGAGAAAATTATGCTGGCATTTTCTTAAGATGCATTTCTCGGAGTGAAGTCAATGAAGTGATGTCCAGTTTTCATGAAAAGTTAGGGGCAGGGCATTCCTCAGGATCCGCTACTACGCATAAAATATTGAGAGCAGGCTATTACTGGCCTACGTTATTTAAAGATGCCCATCAGCATGTGAGAACTTGCCATCAGTGCCAAACTTTTGCATCCAAAGAGGCCAATCGGGCTCTACCATTGCAGCCTGTTGTAATAAATAAACCTTTTATGCAATGGGGACTTGATTTTGTGGGAGTGATAAACCCAAATTCTTCAACAGGGCATAAGTATGTTCTAACGACTACTGATTACTGCACAAGATGGGTCGAAGCGACAACCACCATGAGAAGTACAGCTCATGAAGTGATCGAATTTCTAGAGTCAAATGTCATAACCAGGTTTGGGGTTCCTCTGAATTTGGTGTGCGATAATGGACCAGCCTTCCAATCATTGGAGTTTGCAGAATGGGCATACTAGATGGGGATAGTTATCAGATTTTCATCCAACTATTATCCCCAAGGTAATGGACTAGCTGAGTCCACGAATAAGAATTTAATGAATGCCATTAAGAAATCTACAGCGGACAAACCCAGACAATGGCATACATTATTAAAATATGCACTTTGGGCTGACAGGATAAAATATAAAGTGGCTCTTAAGACTTCCCCATTTGCTTTGTTGTATGGTACTCAGCCCATTGTTCCCATCTCTCTGAAATTACCTACTTATCAATTTGTCTTAGACTATTTTGAGGATCAAGCAGATGCAGAGGCCCGTGTTTTGGATCTAACTAATTTACAGGATGAACGACTCCAAGCCCTGGAACATTTCAGCCGGCACCAAGAAACCGTCAAGCGCTGGTTTGACAAAAGAGCCAGAGTGAAAGCTTTCGGACTTGCAGACCTGGTGCTTCTATGGGACAAGGCCCATGAAAAGAAGGGTAAACATACAAAGTTGCAGCCGCTATGGATAGGGCCATACCAGATTGCTGAGATTCTGGGTAATAACGCATTTCATTTACAGGACCTTGATGGTAATTTTTTGGACCTCCCTGTTAATGGTCAATACTTAAAGCATTATTTCTCAATTGTTCCATCCAATATATCGTTTGAATGAGTCACAAAGAAGTTGTAACATGTGTATACATTGTAAATGAGCTTTAAAGTTCAGTTTTATTTTATTTTATTTTATTTTTCTGTGTTTTATTTCCTTTGAAGTCTGTATGTTTTATTTTATTTTAAGTAGTCTGTTTTATTTTATTTTAAGTCTGTTTATTTTATTTTATTTTATTTTGTTTATCCTTGGAAGTCTGTACAAATTTCTTTAGCTTTTAAAATTCTGTTCTTTCTTTTAGTTTTTGCCTGGGCAGTAAAGAAAAGTCAGCCTTCTAAAATTGTTTTTATTCTGAGTTCTAAATCCAGTGTTCATTATTCTAATTAAGAGATAGTCTGCTTAAACTGAATAGTGGAACTATTTTGTTATTCAGAACAATAGTAGAAAGATGATTGGATTTTGTGTCTTGCTTGCCACGATTATTTTAATTATAAAGAAAACGCTCTGTTTGGTTGGAGAAACTCCCAGGGAATCCAAGAAAAGTTGGTCATAAGAGGGGACTCTGATTCGTGAAATTATTTGAGTATCCATAGAGGCTATCAGTACCCAGGCTGAAGCAGTTCCAGATTGATGAAATATTAAAAAAAAAATTGTTGTTCTTTCTAAGGCTTTTCAGATGTTGGTATATTTCAAAGGAGAGAGAGAAGGTGAAAGTTGAGCAAGGCAACATAAAACTGGCACTCTGTTATTTCCCATGTATATATATAAAAAAAAAAAGAGAAAAAGTTATGTAATCAAAGAGGTAGCCAAGGCTTCAGAAGATGTTTTCTTTTACCAAGTTGTAGATACTACCTCACAGTTGTGAATCGGGTCGTGTAAATCTAAAGGGTAACTCTGTCGGGGTTGTAAAAGGCTAAACTAGTAAACAGAGCTCTACTCGATTTCCCCTTTTACAATCTAGAAAAGCTGATCAATCTGAGTACAACATTCGAAGGCCCAGTCATTCTTGAAGAAAGTTTTATACGCTTGTAATTGCACATCAGAAATCTTCCTTAAATGATTCAGCCTAGTATGTCCTTGGGAAATTTTGACAACTATCAGCTAGTAGTTAAATTATTTTGAAGAATATTTGTGGCAAGGCATGGTACATGGTCTATGTTGTTTTGAAACTAGAGTCCTGGATTCTAAAATAGTGCTACTATTTTACCCATAGATATCGCCATTTGTTGAGAAGCAACACACCCCCACTGAAAAAATGAATTTCCATCCTTTGAAAATATTGAGCTTTCATTTTGCAGTAGGGACCCTCTTGAGTTTTTCGGGTTTCAATTTCCAAATTTTTGCTTGCCTCCTTTTTCAAGTTGTGCTTTTATCAAAATATCCAAGTAGGCTTGCATGGGGCATTGTTTTCAATTTAAAACTTTTGAAAGATTGCATGTAAATGTATTAATTCATGTTAATGCATTTTCTCCTAATCCCTGATGAATTTTAAAGTTCTGTTTGCAGATTCGGATACCCTTTTGCCTTATTTAGATCCTTGCAAAGTTTCATCAAATTCTGGCCACTTTGAGTTTTTGTCATTTTTCTGCACCAAAAGAACAAGGCATGAAAGTGTCGCGAAATCGCGACACATTGGAGAGAAAAGGCACAAGTCAGGGAAGTGTCACGAAATCGCGACACATTCCAAAGGTAGCAAAGACACCAAAGGCAAAAGAGACAAAGGATGAGAGAAACGAAAAAAAAAGCTAAAGTGCGTAAGTGCGAAATGTGATAAGAAAGAGAAGAAAAAGGAGGGAAAGGAAAGAAAAGAAGTGAAGCAAAGTGGATGCGAAGAAATCGAAGAGAAGTCAAACGAGAGAGTCAGACAAGAAGAGAAAGGGAAGAAGAAAAAAGGGAGAGAAGAGAGAAATGGAGAGGAAATCGTGACATTGGACAAAGAGGAGGGAGAAAGGTCGTGATTTCGTGACATGTCGCGAAATCGTGACATGTCGTTCAGGATGGTGGAGAATAGATCAAGGCGAAGAAAGGGCACGATTTCGTGACATGTCGTGAAATCGTGACATGTCACGTTTCGTGAGAAGAGAAAAGTAGTAAGGAGGAAGGTCACGATTTCGTGACATGTCGCATTTTCGCGGCTTGACAGGAAAGAGGCCGAAATGAAAAAAAATAGCTGGAAACGTACACGTGTCATGATTTTTGCGACACGTGTCAACACAAAGCAAGCCAACGTGTAATGAACTTTAGGGTTTCGATTTAACATTAGGGTTTTAATCTGATTTAATTAAAGTACTAATCCTTGTTTTGTCTTTTTGCAGAAAGCCATCTGGCACTTGCATGATAGCGGGAGTAATGGCGAGAAAGACAAAGTCAGGCGCAATTTAATCGAGGGCCGTCACATTAAAATTTGAGATGCCGAGAATTGCTGTTTCATCCAGATTTTACGGATCTGGCCGCAAAGAGACTTTATGGTGACTAAGCAGCCATCCATTTAATGGAATAGGTCAAAAATTGACCGAAAAATGAAAATATCTATACACAGTTACCGAAATTTGCCGATGGATGCATTTAACAAAAATTTATGGCGGAAGTAATGGCGTGCAGAGATTTTCAACTCAGAGATGGCTCTACGAAGATGAAATGTCAGAGAAGTGGTGACTCATCCAAATTTCCCAGGGGAATTAATGAAGACATTTACACACAGTTGCGGGTGGATGCAAGTGGCATTAAAATTCTGCCTTCTCCATTTATGGCAAGTAACTGCACTGATTTGCAGAATGGTTAAGTTTTATCAAAGCTTTATTTTAAAAGGCCTTATATTGTAAAACCCGGGTAGTAGAGTTTAAGGTGATAAGATTTAGGGTTTGAGAAGAAGATATTTCTGAAAAGATCAGGGTCTGTCCTGAGTCTATAAATACTTCTTCTGAATGTAATCGCAGGAGGCGAAAACTTAGAATAAAAGGCTATTGAAGCAATTTCTTGCAAATCTTGTTAAATGCTTTATTCTGGACTTGGAGTTGATGTGCTTTTTGCTTTCTGTGATAGCGTGGCCAGGAGCCTAATCTCTTTCAGATTGTGCTAAGTTCATTTTCTTTTGTTTTCATCTCGTTAAAGTTTATTAAATATATGCTGTAAATCCGTGTTATCAAGATTAAATATGTTGTTGGGCTTCATTTGTTTTATTGTATGCTAGGGAAAACCACAGATTTAAGGTTCGGGTCCTGTTCTAATTGCTCTGTCCTCACCTGTGTGAGCTATGCTGCTCGGTGAGAGATACCAATTTTAACCGACTTCCCTTCTGTTTATGATTTTCTTTCAGATCTGTTTCATCTCTCGTCTTATGCTCTTAGTAGAAGGTGATCTTAGAAAGTTGGACACCTTCTTCTTTGATTTGTTCTATTGTGAAGTCGATAGTATAAATAAAATTGGTAGTTTTGGTTTTACTGACCTAAGTTTGATAGACTTCTCTTTCTGCCTTACCCTACTCTCTCTGTTCTACCGTGAAATGATCCATTTTTATTTTCTTTTAAATTTGTCTTTTATTTAAATCTGCTGACCTATAAAGAGCTAGATCAAAGAACTGATTTTAAATCTGATTATCCACAAAATGAACAATTCCAAAAACATTACTGAACAAGTCCAGAACCCGTTGTAAGGTAACAGACAGTCCATTTTGAAAACTATTCCAGAAGTGGAAAAGAGTGAATAGACATTCGACCCAACTCTGTAACTCACACCTTGGATAACCAGAAAGATCCTAAAGTGAGTGGGATTTATCCCTTATAAGTGTTATCATAGTTTCATGCTCATTCTTCACAGGGTGTGTATAAAAGTCAAACCAACAACTTTCTTTCAGGATTATTTTGATATTGGTGGATTTTTTACGATGGGTGGAATTTTGGGATCTACTTATTGCTTATGATTGAACCAAAACTCTGTCCACCACATCATGCCTAATAGTTTAGTACTTTAGGCCTCCACTCCATTTAATTATTCAAGTGCAAATTTGAGGTCCCTCATAGAACTAATAGATATCTAAATATTTTTTGAGCTCCTATCTTGCATAATATTTGGACCTACCTTTAGGGCAGAGTTGATCCTAGGCTACCATCATCCCAATTATCTACCCTTTACTTGAGGCAGAGATTTGGGATCCTGATTCCCCATCCAATCATTGGGGTGGGGTTCTAGGTTCCAGTAATAGGGACTATAAGCCCATTTTTCTGCTTTCCATTATCTTTTTCCCAATTTGATCCTTTGAATCACCAAAGCCTCATGGATTATTTCATGATAAATATCCCTACCTTTAGAGATTATCTATTATTGGGTAGACTTTATGGATTACTTAGTGCACTGATCTGATCAATTCCTTCACCTTCACTGCAACCAACTCCAAAATCATCTACCACATATATGATACCTATTCTTAACAATCAATATCCAATACCCAAGGGTATGGTTCCCCAAAATTTTTCTTACTATAATTTCCAATCCATCATCTTTCTCAAAAGGAGGAAGTGGGTAAAGCATGTAAAATTTTACCCACACTAGAATTAGCCACTTTTCCAATACTTCTTTTGGTATGTAATTGAGTTTGTGTACTTATCCATTGCTAACCATGGTAGATATCTTCTAGTAGTCCTAACACTTAGTTGTTTTTATATTTTTCTACCACTAGGTGATAGTTCTTGGTACCTCTTCTTTGCTAGGGTGGGTTCAATTATTTTGGTAGTAAATTCTTGTGCTAGGGCTAATGGGTTTGTTAGACCCATCCTCCTCTACTAATAGGATGTAACTTCTATCAATCAAAGGACTTAATTGCATTTTAGCAATTTTCATTCTTCATAATTGAGTGATGATCTCTTTGTACTTATTTGCTTCAAATTTTGGGGTAATTTCTCTTATAGGTTGAAGACTTAGACATTTCTTCCATTTTTCCTTGTAAACTATTAGGCAATGGATTTTTGGTACCCATTTGCTACTAGATGAGGTACAAGACATCGGATGGCTTTAGGATTTGGGTAATTTTACTTTGCACATTTGATGGGTGATGAATCTCTTGTACCCATGTATCTTTACTATCAGGGAAAAATTTCCATTGACCTTGAGACTTAGCTAAATATTGGCCTTTTCTATTTTTTATTATTGGGTTATGGACCTTTAGTCCTCCTTACCTCCATTATGAGGTCAATTTCTCTAGAAACCTTAATACTTAGCTATTTCTTCCTTTTTTTCTTGCAAAATTTTGAGTGATAGATTTTTGGTACCCATTTGCTACTAGATGAAATACAAGATATTCAGTGGCTTAAAGACTATTGTGATGAGACTTTGGTACCATTATACCACTATCTTAAGTTCTTATATTTTTATGGGTTCAATACTTCGATAATTTTTCTTTACACATTCAATAGGTAATGAATCTCTTGTACCCATGTATCTTTACTATTGAGGTAGAGTTTTTGTTGACCTTTTATATATTTCATTGTGTGGTGATGGACCCATAGTACTTTTTAGCTCCATAATAGGGAAAATGTATCTGGTAACCTCAAAACATAGGTAAATCTTGCTACCTTGTTTTATTGCATACGATCAGGTGATTAGTTTTGGGGGTTCATCCATCTCTACTAAGTCATCTAACTTTATTAAGGGCAACAACCTCTAAACTAGATCATTTTCAATATCTATCATACAAAATTCTATTGGGATCCATCCACTTGTTAGGGATGGATAAAATTTTTGGTAGTTATCACTTGCCAAGTGATGGGAATCAGTGACTTGTCGATTTGCCACCTAGATAGAACACATCCAATTATTACTGTAGTTGGCTAAAAATTGTTGTTTGACATTTGGTTCATTTTCTTGTAGAATATGTATGTATGAATGGTTTCTTATTTCTAATATAGGCTAGTTGAATGAGCATAGTATTAATTATTCTCTCTAGATTTTTGCATGTGTTCATTTTCTAGTTCTGGAACTCACAATCCATTGGACTAAAAAAAATATAAGATATTATTCTACAATTGATAAAACTAGCTGGTTTGTTAGGTAATTTGGTTAAATTTTTGATTGCATAGCTTCTATATCTCATGTATTTTGATACGGCTTAACCTACACCATTTATAAGTTCTAGCTTCAGCTTCTTTTGTCTCTTTCAACACCATTTTCCCTCTATATTTTAGGAATAGCTAGTTAGGACTTCATAGGAACCAACCTCCTCTAGAGATTGACCATTGAAGTCTCATTACTTCTAGGTCATTCAATGTTGGTCAAGGTCTTTGGGTGCACAATATTACCATAGGCAAATTTTTATACCAACATAAATTTTAACTATCATCATATCTTGATAACATAAGATGAGATTATGCATTTGATATCCACACATCAATACAGAAAATAAGCATCAAGAAAAATTCATGCCAAGGAAGGTTGTTACATCATAGTTCACAATAATTTTAGCTTCTCTCATGAGTTGCACTTTATCTTAAGGTTAGACATTTTTTATATCAATCCCTACTATTGTCACCTACCAATATTGTTCTATCATTTCTCCCTCTAATTTTTATACCGTTGGGTATTTTGTGTGAACAATAATACCCATTTCTTGGGATTGAAGTAGCTAATTAGATATGTTGTATCTAGTTGTTGCACCAGCTTAGATTGATTTTTTTGGTTGTGTTGGATTGTATATTGTTGAATCATCTAAAATTTTTACCACGGACTTATGTATCTTAAGGATTCTTACAAACATTATTTTTTTCTCCAAGGTGATAGAAATATATATAATGGCTTAAACAATGTAAGTTCTAAAATAGGAGGAATCAGAGAGGTAGGAGAAAACGTGAGCAGAGTAATTTGGGAATGTCACATTACTTTTAGTGCCTCCTAACTAGAGAAGGTTGCAAGAATAGGAGGGTGGCCTCTATGGCAATAATAATAGGAACTTGGATTATTGGTTATGATACATACTAAAGGTGGTGGTTTTTCTACAATGGATGATAAGGTAGCTACATAAGTCTCACTAGTGATTAACTTTGGGCTAGCCACATCCTTTTCATTCTTCTTTGATTTAGCAAGGTTGGCTATAGATTTTTCCTTTTACTTTTCTTTCCTTTGGATATCTTGGCACAAAGTCTCCTACCAAGAAATGCATTCTATTGGGTATGGTAATTCTAAGTCGTTGTGGGAGTAGCAATTATTGGACCTTCTTTTTGGATTTTAGATGGAGGTTTTTGAATCCCTTTTTTTGTTTCCCATGTTCTTTTTATCTTTTGAAGTGTTTCAATACTTACTTTCTTCTCACTCCACTACTTTGACCCTAATATTTTAGCATTTGGATGTTCTTTATTGAACATTTTGTTGAACTCATCATCTATAGGTATTTTTCCAAGATATTTTTATTTTTTACCAATTTTCTATTGCATCATCCTCTAAGTCTTGATCTTGGGATCCTTAAAATATATTTTTCTCATTATCTTTCTTAATTTTACTAATTTTGCTCCATGGTTTGACTTCACTAGTTGCCTTGTGGAAATAACCATATGTTTAAAGCTTTAGAGGAGGCTTAACTATTGGTTTTATAGCTATCATAGGTCTCAATATTTAGGATCTCAAGTAGACTCAAGTATAAGAGAAATCAATATGTTAAATGTCCAATGTGAATGAACATAACATTCATGAAAATAACAATAATATGAATTAAATAGCCAATATCAATGATAATATGCATAAGATAAACTTGAAAATATAATTGTTCAAAATATTTTATACAAGCTTCAATATTCTCTAATGAGTCTTTTATTGCAATGGACTATTCTTTGATACAATACATGGAGCTTTGTACCCACTATATAACCTTAGAAATGTGAATTTTTAATACTTGACTATTGCAATTCTCACATATCTAAGAGATGCAACCTTTCCTATTCCATACATAAGATAAATATCACATATCCCTTAGCATCACATCTTTCCACTTGTATACATTACTATTGAATCTCTATTTATGTACACACTTTACTCTATGACACTTGCACACACATGCACACTCTTTTACATGACACTTACACACTTTTTTATGAGGCTTGAAATTGTCTCATCTAATAGGTGCTTCGAGATGTTATGTAATCTCTAACTAAAACATATGAATGACTAAATATGGACTTTTGTATAGTTTAGGATAATATAATATTTGGTTTAGGGAAGTTAGACTATGAAACTACATTTATTAGATAACTTTATATTGATTTCTACATTTACCTTGGTTAATTCCACTAATAATTTCAAGATGATGAAGAGTTGTTTCATGGTGTAGGTGCTAAAGAATTTTCTAGAGTGTGTTTTGAATAATATTTCCATGTTATGGATAAAATAAGACTATAGACGTAGGCACTAAGACATGAAGAGATGTTGATGCAAAGGATTGTATATATTACCTATTTTCATGGAGTCTAGCTAGGGAGGAGTTGTTGTGGTAGCTGATACTATATTAGTTGTGGTTATCAAGGAAAATATTTTTGACACTAATACCAAAATTGGACCCCATCATTGGAAATGCTCGAAGGTTTGCTTTGATGACTAATTGACACTATTTGTAGGACCCGAAGTCACTATATTTTTTTGGAAAAGGTCAATATGGATTCATGGTGGGTGTGGATTTTAGTTATTATAATATCCACTAGTCAATATTAGGCAAGCATGGTCTATGAATGGCCAATTGTTGTTTATCTTTGTTTGTAGTATTGGTTTTTTCAATCACTAGTACCAAAATAGTTAGAATTGTATGTTATAAATAATCACCCTGATGATAGTCAAAGGGTTGGAACATAGCATTGTGAATGTAGATGAATCTATAGTAAGTGACTATTGTAGCAAGCTCCCAACTATTCAACCTACAATGAATAATATGCATAATTACTTACATATTTTATGAATTACTAGTTTCTATATTGAATTAGTTCTCCCTTTATCAGACAATGAGTAAGTAACCATTATATCATGCTGATAAAAGGTAGTTTGTTATTTTTTGTAGCATAAGACTATTAGCATATTATAATTTAGTTATTATTCTAATTAATATTGTAAATAATATTATCTTATGTATTTTCTTGTGCATATTATGTAGTAGTAGATATCAACAAATTTAAGTGTGATATTTAATTTTTTTTAGTTTTATTTTCTGAAGAACACAAGATTATACTGAGAGGGGGGTGAACAGTATAAGACCACTTTTTACTTTTCTTTCCAAATCAATATTATGCAATATATTGATAGCAATATCAATAGTAGTAATCAAAGCAATGTACAAGTCACCACACACAATAGAGAAACCATAATTTACGTGGTTCACCCAATGTGCGATACTCCACGGAGAAAATCTTTCACTAAAATTTCCTCGATCAATCTCTTGGGAATCCTTTCCCTATTGTAATATTTTATGGATGTATGTCCAAAGGAGATACCAATCCCCTAAATCAATTTCATGGATCTCTGTTCATAGGAGAACTCTTTCTCCTTTGCTCTAGTTGGCGATCCTCTAGAAGACTACTGCTTCCACTGCATTGGCTTGTGGATCTCTCTCCATTGAAGCCTCTTATTCCCACTCAAAAGACCTATCCTCACTGCCCTGGCTGATGGATCTCTATTCAATGTAGACCACTATCCTCTTTTCTCTATCACCTCCAAAGATCTATCTCAAATATATACTAAACATAGTCCTTAGATCTAGCATAAATCTGCTCAATCTCTATCTTTTGTTTGGCACAAATCTACCCTAAAATCTGCACCAAACTCTGCTCCACAAGTCCACACAGAACTTGCTTAAATATGCTCAACAAGTACACTCAAAACTTGCTCAAATTTACTCAACAAGTATACTTAGAAATTGCTCAAATTTTCTCAACAAGTCCACTCGAAACTTGCTCAAATCTGCTCAAGAAGTCCACTCATAACTTGCTCAAATCTACTTAACAAGTCCACTCAAACCTTGCTCAAATATGATCAACAAGTCCACTCAAAAACTGTTCAATATGCTCAAAAATTCCACTCAGAACCTATCCAAATCTACTCAATAATTCCACACATAGCTTAACCAAATATGTATTGTAAGCTTCTACAAAAAGCTCATAGAAAATCAGTCCACAAGTCTTCTCAAAGACTTACCTCAAATCTTCTTAACAGGTCCACATAGAACTTGTCAAATCTTATAGAAACATAAAGAGAATTGTTAGAGACTCAATATGTTCTTCACTCAATGCTCAATCACTTTCTCAAATCAAAACAAAATATAGAATAGTTTATTTTATGGTACTTGAACAATCACTTCACACAACCACTTGACTAGGCTCAATCAACTCTACTCAACCAATCACTTGATCAAACACCCTTTTCTCATAAAACCTATATCAAGCATATATCAACCAACTCAAAATGTTTCCAGCAATGCTCAATAACAAATCTCACATAACAATGATACTCATGTTCTTTTCAAACCCTAGTTCAAGTTCTTTGCACAACAACTCACTTCAACAACAATGCTTATAAAACAATCTTCACATAACAATAATACTCATGTTATTTTCAAAACCCTAACTCAAGTTCTTCACACAACCAATGGCTTCAACAACAATGCTTATAAAATAAGGTTTTAAAAACAACTCTTTATTCCAAAAAACCTTGAAGCATTAACTTAAACACTCTTGAAAATGAAACCCTAATCAAGTCCTTTTCACTCCAAACTTATTTTCTAGAAAACCAATCAATCAAATAAAATTATGAAAGAATGTGCTAATACATTTTTATTTATGATGAATGGATGTCATAAATATTTCACAACCACAAACACTTATGCCAAGCTCAAAGAGGTTAGAAGATATCTTTCTCACAAAATAATGTAAATACTCAATTACACCTTATCACTCCACCTTTCAAAAACAACCATCAAAATACATAAAATATTTATCCAATAACACCTTATACACTCCCAACTAAAATAAATTTAACATCCACAAAAAATTAACTCAAATCTCTTTAATTTAATTTAATGGCAAGAGAAACTTTGATAAAAATTAAATCAACTTTCTTTATAATTCCAATCACTTATCAATAAAACAACCTTTCATTAACCCTTATTACTCCACAATAATATAAATCAATTATCAAATCAACAACCTTTCACAAACCCTTATAACTCCAAAATAATATAAATCAAACACACAAATTTTCACAAACCCTTATTACTCCACATTATCCTTTATAAAAAATCTTAGGCAAATAATGAATTAATTATCAAAAATTACCTTTGCCTCTAGTGGGTTTTGAACCCACAATCTCTACCTCCACGAGTTCTCTAGCCATGGCTTAGACCATCGCATGCGCTAGACGTATGGTTAGGATCTTGAAGGCTCTTCGTCCTCTTTGTCCTTGGCTGGTGCTCAAAAGACACGTGCAAAAAGACTTACCTTAGTGCTCAAGATACACACCACTCCACGTAAATTAATTATGGGATCCTCAACTCCCAACACCTTTGCAAAATATGTGCTATGAATGGACCACCATGTCCTTTGTGAATCAACAAATATGCTCTTTCTATTATCTCTTTCACCTGGTGCTAAAGACAAGCAAAATTTTTGTCTTCTTCCTCAATGAACAACGATTACGAAAACGTTTCACTTTGTTGCATGTAATAAAAATGTTTAGGGGTAAGTTTTAAATACCTCTTTGGTATTCATTTATACACAAATTCCCTCTGTTTCTTAGACGTCGAGACTCCCTCCTTTTTTATGACATCAATGCTTTCCAACCTTTATAATTTATAAATTATTTAAATTCTAAGGAATTTAAATTTTATAAATTATTTTTATAAACTTTAACTTTAGGAGATTAAAGCCTTCCTTGGGTTTAAACTTAAACCTTTAATTTGTAAATTAATCTACCACCGTGGGTCTTTTAAAATATTAACTACCATCTCAATGTGTGAGGAGACTTTTATATCCTCATAATAATTTTAATAAAACCATTTAATCTTCCACCATGGGTTTACCATAAACCCTCATAAAATATTATTTTGCCAACTTTATCTTCAAATATTTGCATTTTTCTTGGTGTTATTGATGTTGTGCTCCATTTTTCTGTTCCTATTCATATCCATATTCCTATTCCTGTTCCTATTCCTGTTCATATCCCTATTCCTATTCTTATTCCTATTCATACTTGTTTCTATAATGTCTGCTCTACACCACTTTGTTGTGTGACCATCATTGTTGCACTTATAAAACTTAATGTTATTATTCCTTGGAGGTGCAAATATCATAGATTTCTCCTAGTGAAGCCATATCCTCTTCTGTCATGAACCCTACAATTCATTGCTTTGTGACCAAACTGATTACATGAGTATAAATACCCATGGAAAAGCTATTTGTTCCCATATTCCTATCTTTCATGTGTCCAGCATTGTGAAGCTATGTTCCCAAACTTGTGACATGAAAAGCATATTCTATTGAATTTTCCTTGTCTTGACCTCATTGGTCTCCTAGTCTCTTTTGACCTATTCTGATTGTTGTTCCATATGTATCTTCTTTGTGTATTATTCCTGTATTTTTTGAACTCTCTATTGTCTAACTCATCCTCGGATGTATCACTTTATTTTACATTATATTATTCTGAAGTATCTTCATTTTAAGTTTATTCATCTCCAAAACTTGAGGTTGACTCTCCTTCCCATTTCTTTTGATTTTGTTCAAATCCAATACCGGTCTTACTTGATGTAGTATTTTATGTCTTGATGAACTTATCCAAGTTATTTGAGCTATTTTTAAACCCTTTCATATTGACCTTGGAGTCTTATAAATATTCTCTTAGTAGTGCCACTTCTTGTGCTAACTTCTCACATTCTAAGATATTTTCTTCTAACTTATCCTTGAACCTTTTTGTCTTGGCCTTTGATTTTTCTAAATCCTCTATAAGCAATCTTCTCTCTTCATCACATTCTTGAAACTGAATTTTAAGTTTAGAGTGTTGCTTTATTACCTTCTTTACTATGTCAAGGGCATAAATAAGTTCTCTCTTGAGATCATAAGCATCCTTTTCTGAATATTCCTCTATTTTTTTGCCTTTGTCCACATATTCATTTTCTATGGGCTTGTCTTCTATAGGATCACTTACTTCTTCTTCTAATTCCATTAGAATATTTTCATCTAGTCCTTCAAGTGCATTCTCATATTCATCATTACTAAAACTATAACCATCCCTTGTACAATCATCTTCAAGATGTCCAAAGTTACCACATCTAAAATACTTGAGAATTACTAGAGTCCTTTTCTTAACTTGCTCTTTTTCTTCAATCATAAAAAGAACTTCATATCTATCATTGTCTAAAAAACTAGCATCACTATCACTTGAGTACTTACTTTCCTTATCCACATAGTAGCCCCTCTTTTGTCTTTGGAATAACTTCTTTTCTTATCTACTTTATCCATATTTGCTTTCTTCTGGTGCCTATATCTTTCTGATTCCATGTTCTTGTGATCCTATTTTTCTTCACCATTGTTGTTCTTTGGTTCTTGACAATATGTTGTAAAAATCCAAAATTTCCACAATTGAAACACTTAATAGATATTAGATATCTGGATCTTCTAGAGTCTTTATATATTCTATCATAATTAGATTCTTCATCACTGGATGACTCATTGCTTGATTATGACTTCTTACCCTTTGTCTTCTTGATTGATTTGAAGGCTGCTTCATTATGGGGAATATGATATTTTGTTCTTATATCAAATACTGTGAGCATACCTAGCAACATATCTATTATCAAACTATCACCATCTATTGACACTTATATAGCAGAAACCTTTTCACTGAATCTCTTTGGAAGAGTTATTAAGACTTTATCACAAACATATGATTCATCAATATTCATTCCAAGCCCTTGCATAGCATTAAAAACTTAATAAATTTGAAGTAGGTAAAAACTAATGTTTTCCTCATCCTTCATTCTTAATTATTCAAATTTTCCTTTGTGATTTTGCATATTTTATTTCTTGACACTTTTATCTTCTTCATAAATATTTTACAATTTATCCCACATTTCTTTCGTATTTTTACAATGCATAACTTTCATAGACTCTATTCTATGCAAACCTCTCAAAACTGCATTCATTGCTTTTGAATTGTAATTCTATATGAGCTTACATTCCTTATCTGTAGGAGGATTAATTAATGGATTGTATCCAAATTCAACTACTTCCCAAACTTCATTTCCAAGTGCCATCAGGAAGATCTTCATCATCATACTCCAATATATAGTCACTTCCATCAAATACTGGTGTTGAATTACCTCCTTAGGATCCATTGTGTTCTTGTTAGCTTTTCCTTCAAGTTGTTAAACTCTTATGTAGGAACCCGCTCTGATACCAATTGAAGAACACAAGCTTATACTGAGAGGGGAGGTGCATAGTATAAGACCACTTTTTACTTTTATTTACGAATTAATATTATGCAATGTATAGATAGCAATATCAATAATAGTAATCAAATAAATACACAAGTCACCACATACAATAGAGACACCACAATTTACGTGGTTCACCCAATGTGGGCTACTCCATAGTGAAAATATTTTACTAAAATTTTCTCAATCAATATCTTGGGAATCCTTTCCCTATTAAAATGTTTTATGGACCTCTGTACAAAGGATATACTAATCCCCTAAATCAATTTCATAGATCTCTTTCCACAGGAGAACTTTTTCTCATCTACTTTGGTTGGTGATCCTCTAGAAGACTATTGCCTCCACTAAACTGGCTTGTGTATATCTCTCCACTAAAGACTCTTTTTACCACTTAGAAGACCTATCCTCACTGCCCTGTATGATGGATCTCTATCCACTGTAGACCACTATCCTCTTTGCTCTATCACCTCTAAAGATCTATCTCAAATTTGCACTAAAGATAGTCCTTCAATCTAGCACAAATATGATCAATATCTATATCTGGTATGGCATAAACCTACCCTCAAATTTGCACCAAAATATACTCCACAAGTCCACACAAAACTTTCTTAAGTCTTCTCAACAAGTCCACTCAGAACTTGCTCAAATATTCTCAACAAGTCCACTAAAAACTTGCTCAAATATTCTCAACAAGTCCACTCAAAACTTGCTCAAATCTGCTCAACAAGTCCTCTTAGAACTTGCTCAAATATGCTCAACAAGTCCACTAATACCTTGCTCAAATATGCTCAACAAGTCCACTAAGAACTTGTACAATATGCTCAACAAGTCCACTTAGAACCTGTCCAAATTTTCTCAATAAGTCCACACAGAACTTAACCAAATTTGTATTGTAAGCTTCCACAAAAATCTCACACAAAATCAATCCACAAGTCTTCTCAAAGAATTGCCTCAAATACGCTTAACAAGTCCACACAAAACTTGTACAATCTCATAGAAACATAATGAGAATTGTTAGAGACTCAATATGTTCTACACTCAATGCTTAATCACTTTGTCAACTCAAAATAGAATATATAATAGTTTGTTTTATGGAACTTGAAAAATCACTTCACACAACCACTTGACTAGGCTCAATCAACTCTACTCAACCAATCACTTGATGAAACACATATTTCTCATAAATCCTAGTCCAAGCATATATCAACCAACTCAAAATGTTTCCAACAATGCTCAACAATAAATCTCACATAACAATGATACTCATGTTCTTTTCAAACCCTAGTTCAAGTTCTTTGCACAACAACTCACTTCAACAACAATGCTTATAAAACAATCTTCACATAACAATGATACTCATGTTCTTTTCAAAACCCTAACTCAAGTTCTTCACACAAACAATGGCTTCAACAACAATGCTTATAAAACAAGGTTTTAATAACAACTATTTATTCCATAAAACCTTGAAGCATTAACTCAAACACTCTCAAAAAGGAAACCCTAATCAAGTCCTTTTCACTCCAAACTTATTTTCCAGAAAACCAATCAATCAACTCAAATTATGGAAGAATGTGATTATACTTTTTTATTGATGATGAAGGGATCTCATAAATTTGTCACAACCACAAATACTTCTATGCCAAGCTCAAAAAGGTTAGAAGATAAATATTTCTCACAATATAATGTAAATACTCAATTACACCTTATCACTCCACCTTTCAAAAACAACCATCAACATACATAAAATATTTATCCAATAACACCTTATAAACTCCCAACTAAAATAAACTTAACATCCACAAAAAATTAACTCAAATATCTTTAATTTAATTTAATGGCAAGAGAAACTTTGATAAAAATCAAATCAACTTTCTTTATAATTCCAATCACTCATCAATAAAACAACCTCTCATTAACCCTTATTACTACACAATAATATAAATCAATTATCAAATCAAAAATATTTCACAAACCCTTATAACTTCAAAATGATATAAATCAAACACGCAAATTTTCACAAACCCTTATTACTCCACATTATACTTTATTAAAAAACCATAGGAAAATAATGAATTAATTATCAAAAATTACCTTTGCCTCTAGTGGGTTTCGAACCCACAATATTTGTCTCCGCGAGCGCTCTAGCTGTAGCTTAGACCGTCACATGCGCTAGACGCATAGTTAGGATATTGAAGGCTCTTTGTCCTATTTTTCCTTGGTTGGCGCTCAAAAGACATGTGCAGAAAGACTTTCCTTGCCACTCAAGACACACATCAATCCATGCGAATCGATCATGGGTTCCTCAACTTCCAATGCCTTCGCAAAATGTGTGCTACCAATGGCCCATCGTGTCCTTTGTGAATCAACCAATATGATCTTCCCTTATCTCTTTCACCTAGTTCTAAACATAAGCAAAATTCTTGTCTTCTTTCTCAACGAACAACGATTGCACGAAAACATTTCGCTTTATCGCATGTAATAAAAATTTTGAGGGGTAAGATTTGAATGCCTCTTTGGCATTAATTTATACATAAATTTCCTTTTTTGCTTAGACTTCGGTGCTCCCTCCTTTTTGATGACGTTGGTGCTTTCCAACATTTATAATTTATAAATTATTTAAATTCTAAGGAATTTAAATTTTATAAATTATTTTTATAAAATTTAACTTTAGGAGATTAAAGCCTTACTTGGGTTTAAACTTAAACCTTTAATTTGTAAATTAATCTGCCATTGTGGGTCTTTTAAAATCTTAACTACCATTTCAATATGTGAGGAGACTTTTATATCCACATAATGATTTTAATAAAATCATTTAATCTTCCACCATGGGTTTACCATAAACCCTCATAAAAAATTAGTTTGCCAACTTCCTCTTCAACTCTTCGCATTGTTCCTGGTGCTATTGATGGTGTGTTCCATGGTATTAATGACACCTTCATATGTTTACTTTGGCATCATATATGAATTTTCACCTTGACATAAATGACAACTAAATGAGCTCAAAATGTCCAACATTTTCTACAATTACTTGCAATACTTTCATTATGATAAGCAATTATTTTTCTTTTAGTACTATGTTTATTCTATTATAAGCTTAGGAATTCATTTCTTAATATATCTCTTGTAGTACTTAGTGCATATAGCCAAGGATTCCAACCCAAGATTGATAAATTAAAATTAATAGAGATTAATGACTTCCATCATTTTTGGCATAGTTGTTAGGGATGTTGACATTTCTAAGGATCTAGTGAGGTATCATCCTAGACTAGTTTATGACGTAAAAATAATATAAATGTAGAAGTATTTCTTAGTGTTATAGGTTGCAAATTTTATTTAAGAAAATACTTTTTTTTTAAATTAAAGATTGCATTTCATTTGAAACATCCTTATTTTGAATGCATAGACCTAGATATGCCAAGGAGAGATTCACCAATCCAACCCTTTTTCCTACCATATATTGGAGGCCATTATACCTACCATTAATTTATAGGTTGTTCCAATAAATGAACCATATCAAAAATTGAATTACATTACTCAAATGGAGGAAGATCTATGAGACCACCCTTATCCATTGAGGGATTGTTGAGATTTCTTGAAGACTTCTTAGAACAATATAGTAGCCTTTCACAAAATCCTAGCTTATTCACTATTCCAAGAAAAATCAAGAAAATTTATAACATTTTTTGGAGGATTCCAATACAGAAGATAGAATGAGAAATACAGATGATAACCGTAATACTAAGGGGAGTAGTATAAGTAGGACTTTCACATACCCTATTAGGTTCAACCCTAATGAGAAAGCTAATATGAAAAATATTTCACCCTTAGCATTACCAATATTTAGGGGAGTTACATCCAAAGATCCTAACCTATTCTTGTTCAAGTTTAAGGTGTTGTGTCAAACATACAACTATACAAAGGACAACTAAAAACTTAAACTCTTTTTGACCACATTAAAAGATTCAACCATGAGGTAGTTCATGGGGTTAAATTCAAACTCAATACATACATGGGCCAAAATGGAAAAATATGTTTTTAGATAAATACAAATAATATTGTAGGGTTAAGGACTTCAAATAAGAATCGTTTTGAATAAAATAATAAGATGAAGAAAAATTGGAAGAGTATCTCAATAGATTTTTCTTTGTATTAAAGAGATGTGGAGAAGGAATATATCATGGACTGAGTAAAACAATTTTTTTATGAGTATTACAATAAGAATCATGAGAAGCCTTAAATATCATGGGGAGAGGTGATATTCATAAACTTTATTTCTCATACATTTTTGAGCTTTGATGAAACCATTCCCACAGTAGAGTTAAAGGAAATACAAAAACTAGTGATGATATAATGGAAATAATGGAAGATATAGCAAATTTTAAAATTGAAATCTTAGTGCACCTTGATACTACATTGGATGGAATGCAAGATAATAATAGGAATATTGTACCTTAGCAGTATATTTCCCAAAATGCAGGAGGAACCATGCTCTCCGTGAATGTCTTATAAATAAGAATATCATCTATAGTATATGTGAAAAGGAACATTCTATGGACCATTATCATTTCTTTTTAGAAATTAAGAATATCGTCTCCATGAATTAATAATCCATACAAGAACTCAAATTTGTAGGAAAAAGGAACAACTATAACCACTATCAACCTATACTATGATCACATATGAATTGTATGAATAACACTTAGAACACACCTTGGACAATGTTGTATCATCCACTAATGGTTGAATTTTTTTTCCACAAGAATGATTAGATACTCCTTGGGGATCTCAAACACTGCAACAACAATTGGTATCCCAAATATCACAACAATACTGGGGATTTCACCCACAACAAAATTTTTCATACTAAGGACATCAATTATATCAAATTCAACAACATGCCTTGTTACCTGGACCCACACCCCCTTCATAAGGGATTCAATCATAATACATTAGACAACATTTATTACCAACACAATCTATAGCTAATACAAATAACAATAGGTAGGTAACCCCTACCTATGCTATTGAGACAACATAAATAGCTACACTTAATGTGATTGATTATGATAACATCAAGTTATTATTAGAAAAACACTTCCTAACTGAGTCAAACCAATATTTATAGAACCATATGATGAAGAAGAGTCACCACAAAAACTATATCACCACAAAAAACCAAGCTTTCCATAAGTCTATAAATATTCTTTTGGACCACCATATATAAAACCTTTGATAACAAAAGAATATAAAATGATAAAAAATGATCTTGTGCAAAACCTAAAAAGAATTAATGTATCAATCCCTACTACAAGCTATCAATGAAATACCATTATTCAAAAATACTATAAAAGACTTGTGTGTGAATAAGTTGGGGTGAACGAGAAAACCTGATTTGCAAACTATCCATGTAGAAGGGTAAACTAGATGATCTTTTAGCTAGGAATCTTGTACCACCAAATTATGGTGATCCTAATAGTCTCGTCATCACCATGTATATTGGTGCCACCAAAATAACAAATGTATTGAAATATCTTAGATCAACCATTATCATGAAGACAAAATATACAATGGATAGGTTACATCTCATCAATATTAGGTTGACTACCACTATATCAAAGATGGTAGATCAATATACTACAATACCCAAAGGTATAATAGAAGGTATTCTTGTAATAATTGCTTCATGGAAATATCTTATGCACTTCTTGGTGCTACAACCCCACTCTTCAGTAAGAGGATATCCTCTAATAGTAGGAAGACCTTGGCTTGCAATGGTAGTAGCATTTATTGATAGTCGATCTAGTTATATAACCATATATAATGGAGTAGATACCAATATAGTCTCACTATACCCACTATCCCAACCATTGATGAATTTTTCTAGTCATCATGGATAGACAATTCAAAAAAAATCTCATCCCTTGCAACCATCACCATAAAAAAAACATATCGAGGAAATTAAGCTTTTGGAAGGAACATTATTTGATGATAAAACCATCTTGGTAGAAATGTTTCTAGGATTTTGTCACAAAAATAAACTATTTATGTCTCACCAAATATTTTGGGAAGACAAAAGAAAAATTAAACATTGTCAATCATACCATTCCAAGAAAGCCCCATTCATCTAACAATGTTTGTTATATTCATCATTCCTACCAAAGTATCTTTTGAAAAAAAACACTAGAATATTTCATTCTTTATTGCCCAACCATTATCTATTGAAATCACTCTTAAGAACATCCACTGCACTTAATTCATTACAGCTAGGTACCAAAAAAATTAATATTCAACCAAGAAAGACATTGAACATCAATACTTGGCTTCATGACCATAAGGAGGTAAAATTATCTAACATTTTTGAACAAGCATACCAAAACATTTGCATGGGAGTACACTGATATAGAAGGAATCCACCCCAAATTTTATACTCATCATATATATATAGATGATGCTAAACTTGTACAACATCTGTAGTGAACCCAATAGAGAAAGATTGATTATAATGCTAAAATAATAAAAAGGAATCGCTTTTATTAAGGAATCACTTTTGTATTGTATGGAGAACCCAATAATTAATTAATAATTATATTCTCGATGCCTCAACTATACCAAATGAAATGCCTATTTCTACGAGTGTGAAGGTGTGATCAAAGGTCACAACCTTTGTGAAAGAGAGAGTGATTAAATAATTAGCTAATAATGTGATTAGTATGGTGGTTAGGAGTAGAATCCTAACATGCCACCTTCCTTAAAAATAGCTTTGTCCTCAAAGCGCAAAGTAAGGAGCTTCGTTGCTTGTTTTTCCAGTTGAAATTGTGCAAGTTCTTGTACTATTTTAATGTCACTTTTTTGAAGGCAAGGATATATTGAAGGTCAAAGCATTAGTGGGGGGTTACTAGAAAGAATAGTAGAATCTTACTTAGGAGAATTATGATGACGATAGGCTTTTGCTTTAGCCGATTCTTCCTGTGTAGAATGAAGGAAAAATAAAGGTGCACTCACTCTTTTGCCTCCTTTCTGAATCAGGCTACCTATACGATGAGAACTCACTATTGGCGATGAACTTGTGTGTAGTTATTTGAGAGTGTATGTCTTGCCTTCATTGTTTACTGCATGGATGTCTACCTCATCTTTTCATGGTGCATCGAGCACTTCTTGCACATCGACCTCATTTCCTTCATTGTTATGATCAGGTGCTTTGGTCATGTCGTGCACATCTTCCTCACCTTCTTCCTCTATGGAGTGATAGGGATCAACTATATTCAATAAATACAATGTTTGTGTAGCACAACAATTAAGGGGCCCAAATTTCTCATCACAAGTATAGCAGAGGTCGTTCGCTCATCGCTCCTCCATTTCTTGTAGGCTAAGGTACTTAACTGGCAAGGGTTTGTGTTTTGGAATAGTGTGCGTGAATGTCGATTTATCAATAGGTTGCTCCCCATGTTGACGTTGAACATTGAATGTATCATCGGCTAACAAGGCTAATCCAATGGCTTCCTGTAGGGTGCGAGGAGTGTACATCATGATCTTCACTCTAATTTCTTCTTTCAATCCATTGATGAACCCACTTATGAGGACTGATTTGTCCAACCCTGTGATGCGATTGGTGATATCTTGGAATTGAATTTTATATACACTCACTGATGTGATTTGACGTAGGTGGGCAAGATTAAGTAGCAAAAGTAGGTTAGGGTCATGATATATTCTTCCATCGGCCATTTGCATAGTCATTCGGCGAAAAAATTTCTTGAAAAATTATCGTAAAAAATTGCATAAAAGTCATCCTTCGGCTATTGCGGTTGGGTTTTGGAGATTTTATAACCTTCGTAAGTGGCAGAATTAGCGAGAATTTTCAATGCCTTGACAACTTTTAGCAAGAATTTGCAATAGTAACAAGTCTTAGAAAAATTTATATTAGGGGCAATTTTGGCAATGTTTAGCAAAAATTGTGTAATATTTTAGCAAAATTTCAAGATTAGCAGTTTTTCACAACTATGCAAAATTTGGTGTCAAATTTTTTGTGGCGGCGCTCTGCGGTAGGGTCGGGTGGAGACAAATGACACAAGGCACAAGGTCAGGTGGAGGCACATGTGGGTGAAAATTACAGTCAAGGCACAGTCACGAGGTATGATACACAAGTGATCGACACGATAGACGAGGCAAGACACAAGGGACGAGAGGGGAACAATAGACAGGAGGTGGGACTAACAGAACACGATAGCAAGTGGTTGGAGGCTGGCAGGTGGGACTAACTGATAGAGACGATAGTGGCGATAGCAGGCTGGTAGGCGGGACTGACAGAGGTGACAACAAGCTGGTAGAATGGAGCGCAGAGTGCACAGCGGTGAGGGTGGTCAACCGGTCAACACAGTCCAATTATCGACAAGCGACAGTGGGTACGCACGAGGGTTGGTCAAAGGGAGGGCATGACCGAAGTCACACTTTAATAAGCATGTTGCCCACCTTATAAAGTAGGTGAATTCTCACGTACCCGCTATGTGGGATAAACAATTTGCTGTGAGATAAAAAATATATATATATACCTTGCGCTTTCACATCGACAAAAAATGGGTATAAAAAATTCATAATATATCTCTAAGGCATGAATTTTTTTTTATGATGATGGATGAATGTATTGTATTAGGGTACAATATTTCAAAGGAAGGTATTAAGGTGGGCAAACAAAAAATAAAAATAATCAAACTCCCAACACCAAAAATCTAGATGAATGTTTGTAGATTTTTAGGTCATGCAAATTTTTACCATCATTTTATTCAATAATTTAGTAAAATAGTAGCTCTTATTTTTACACTCCTAATGAAATATATAGAATTTAGTTGGACAAATGACTATCAAATTACCTTTGATTTAGTTGAAGAAAGACTTATTTTTACACCTATCCTATAATACCCCAACTAGTCATTCTCATTTCACATCGATATCGATACATCCAAAATTGAATTGGGTGCAGTTTTAAGCTAAGAAGATGAAGGGGAGCCATATCAAATTTATTACATTAGTAAGAATTTAACAGAATCTAAGAAAAACTACACAACCACTAAAAAAGATCCCTTGGAAGTAATTTATGCCATTAATAAATTTTGGCATTACATTATAGACTACAAAATGTTTTTTCATACCAATCATTCTATTATCAAATATTTGATGAACAAAGCAATAATTAGTGATATGTTTGTTAGATGGTTTTTATTGCTTCAAGAGTTTGATATCACTATTGTTGATAAACCTAGAAAATAAAATTTTGTTGTTGATAATTTGTCTAGATTAGTGCATGTAGATGATAGTGAACTAATGGAAGACACATTTTTGAATGCAAATCTCTTTGTGATATCCACACATCCTCCATGGTTTGTTAACATTTCTAATTATATAACAATATGAAAAATACCTCCTCACTTCTCACATAAATAAAATAGTTTACTTTTAAAAAAAAATTGTTATAAATGGACTAACAAACTTTTATTTAGAAGAGGGTCTAACTTTGTTTCATCCATGTGTAGGAGAAGAAAAAGTATTTGATATAATTTGAGCATGCCAGTATGATACCTCTAGAGGACATTATTTCACAAAAAGGGCTATTCACAAAGTCCTTCAGCTAGGTTACTACTAGCCCACCCTTCATAGATATGTATAAAAATATGTTCAACAATGTGATAAATACAAAAGGATGGATGACCAATTGCATCAGATGAAATACCTCTACAAAATCAAATAGTGCTTGAATTATTTGAGAAGTGGGGAATTGATTTTTTTCGACGTGTTGATTCAAAATCTAATATAAAAGCACACATTTTAGTTTCTATTGACTATGTAAAAAAATAGGAAAAAAATTATGCTCTAACTCATGCTCGTAAAGATTAAGTTGCTAAATTTCTGTATAAATAAAATTTTCAACACTATGGAGCTCCTTGAGAAATTATTTTAGATCAAGGACAAAAATTCAAATCTAAGGTAATTGAAGCATTCAAGGATTACCAAGTCAAGCATAAAAAACCTTCAACCTATTATCCCCAATCCAATGGACAAATGGAAGTTACCAATAGTGAATTGGTGAATATTGTAATAAAAACAATAACCACACATCGATGAGACTAGGCTAACAAATTAATGAAGTAGTATGGGTATGCAATACCACATGGAAGTCCACAACAACTTTTATCCCATATAAAATTGTGTTTGGTAAGAAACCCATATTTCCTATTGAATTTGAGCTTCAAACATTACATATAACTTTAGAGGTGGGGATTGACCTAACACATGCATAGTTAGAGAGAGTGATACAATTGAATTAGTTGGATGAATATAGACTTGAAGCTCTACAAAATATAACTCATTCAACAACGATAAAAATGACATGATCGACATATTAAAATAATAAGTTTCAACCAAGTGATTGGGAACTTCTATTTGACTCTCACTACCATGATTTTAAAGGTAAATTTACAAGCATTGGTTAAATCCATATCCGATAGAACAAGTTTTTGATAATTGTGTAGTTTGCTTACAACCTATTGATGGATAAAGAAGACACATGCTGGCAAGTGGATAAAAGTTAAGAGTATATCAGAAGTCAGTTATTAAAGAGGAATTTGTGGCTCAATTTTAGTCACAATGAGATATGTATGTGGTTGGAGAAACATCTTATTCCAACCAAGATATCAATTGAAATCTGTTGTCTTTGTAAAAAAAGAGAATACTAGTATTGAAAATCCATTCATGGGCACTCCTAGGTTAAGTTCTGTATGAAAATTAGTTTTTGGAAAACACAAATTGAAAATAATTACTTTGTTGTGAAAATCCTTCTAGGATGCAACCAAGGAAGAAGATGGTTGAAAACCAAAAATGGCATCCTATTATATTAAAAAAAAAAATTGCAAGCCTTCTAATAATTGTATTTGTTCTAGAACATTCACAACCACGACATGCATCAGAAAGAATCCTTCCAAGATCTCCAAAAGAAAATAAAGTTGCACTCTAAATTAGTAAGATATGCATTCCTTTTATTTCTTGTTTACCTCAATACTATGACTAGATTTTACACAATGCATATCCATATGTTGCTTAACAAGAGCAACATGAAAATATAAACTGAGGAAACCTTATGGTGGTACTCTTAAATTAAAACTATACTATTCTATTGCCTATTCCATTGGTTGTGATATAGTTTAGATGTTATGGAAATATCTATAGAAAGAATACCATAAAGATATGTCTCCTGCATAGGTAGTAGAAATATGCATGCATTATTGGTACCTTTGCATGTAGATGTACTTATAATTTAATATGGGGATGGACATGTCAATTCAACATGTCAAATTTTTTATTGAAACCATAAATAATGGTGGATAATAAAGAATGGCATCATGGCAGGGATTGGCATGATAAGCATGGGGTCATAATTGACCTCTGTCATTCCAATTAGGGAATGCTATAGGTGGTTGAGTAGTTATGATCTAGTTATTGGAAGTATAAGAGATGTTATGTTATTAATAAAATATGAGTTCATATATATAGCAAGAGGTATTAGGGCTTGAAGAAAGAAAAATCCTAACCCTAACCCTAATAGGCAAAGTGCACATTAATATTCTAACATCCCCCCTTAATGTGCACTTTCCTAAATACAAAAATAAGTCAACATACCAAATGATGTAATAAACCTAACACAAATTAAAAAACAACTATGAATTTCACTTTGGTCTAATAAATATGATCCCCCCTCAGGGTGAAACTTGTCTAGAAGGTGTCGGACTACTGAAAATGCACCTTTATACAAAGAAAGAAGTTGGGAAAATCTAAAGTGTCAAAAAAATCTAGTCTTCACATGGTGATGAGATCCAAAGTGTTGAAGTCTCTATAGTCTTCTGATAGATTCTAGGGTGCTAGACTATATAGTCCCTAGGCCTTGCTTCATTTTCATAAATATGTAAAAATATGACTTTGCCCCTGCTCAACAATAAAGGGACAATAATACATGGCCCCACATTCTTTTCATTATAGTCAACATAATGAGAATAAAAATTTGAAAGGTTATTTTAGCCTATTTTGGTCTCTGTGGGCCTATTAGGGGCCTCTATGGGCCTTTTGTGGGCCTTCTAGGGGCCTATGTGGGCATGTTGGTGGCTTCTATGGGTTTGTTGTGGGACTTTTATGCACCTCTATGGACCTATTGTGGGCCTCTAAGGGCCTCTGTGGGCTTTTTGGGGCCCTCTATATGACTATTAGGGGCCTTTGTGGACCTATTGGGGCCCTCTAAATGATTATTAGGGGCCTTTGTGAGCCTATTGGGGGCATATATGGGTTTTTTGGGGGTATTTGGGGACCTGTTGGAGACCTATCAACTAGGGGCCTATTATGGGCCTACTAGGCACCTATGTCAGCCTCTAGAGGTCTGTATGGGCCTACTAGACTATAGTGGGCACTTAGAGGTTTGTTGTGGGACCTGTTGGGGGCTATAGTGGGTCTTTGGGACCTATAGTGGTCCTATTGGATGCCTCTATGGGATGTCATAGAGAGGTGTAAATAGAAATACGATTAGATTAGTCTGCATTGGAAGGGTCCATTGAAATCATAGATCAAGCAGTGAAGAACGAATATGACCATCATGGAAGGTGAGACTATGCTCAGGTAAAAGGGTAGGAAAGATGCTCATGTGCCATAAAGAATAGGAAATATTATTATAATTTCAGAAAGTAGTGCGATGGTAGCCAACCAAAGATCAATTATTTTAACTTGAAGGTAGATAAATCATGGAGAGAGGGTCACATCATGCTAGATGGATGGTGGTGAATGAGTAGGTTCTATCTAGGGCTATCTATGTCATGGATTAGCATAGAGGATAGACCCATATGCATTTAAATTTCCATATTCTATGATATAAGAAAGAAAATAGAAGGGGGGGCTACAATGAATCTTGTTGTCATGGGAGCTAAGGGTGTCTAATTCTAGTAGAATTCTATAAATTTCCATTAAGTTATTATGAGATTGATAGGCTACAATGACTTGATCTAGCATTGTTGGAGTTGTTGGCCCGATGATCTCCACTATAGATTTCAAGCAATCCATGAGGGCTAAAGTGCTTAGATGATATTTGCACTTCAATTTGATCCTCCACCATGCACTAACCACCATCATGGGCTACAGATCTTGTTGGAAGCTACAAATCTAGTGCTACACAATTATTTTCAGAACTTCAAATGGCTATAGATCATGGTTGTAGTGTGGGTGGAAGATGTTGGAAATATGAGCAATGTTTGTTGTCATTGATGTCAAGAAGATGATGACCATTTTTCATTATCATCCATGCATTTATGTCAAAAGGTTGATGTCCAAGTTTCAGTGTTATTTATGTCCTCCAGTGGTTTTTCCAACAAGGCAAAGAAGCAGGTTAATGAAAATAATAATATTATAATATATAATATTATAATATTTTTGGTTATAGGTTGGTTTGAAGAAAAACAAAGGCCAAGGAGTTATAAAATTATTATTCCTCCAAAAGACCCATGTGACAGATCTTAAATTCTTAGGTTTAAATTATTTAAATTTAAATATTTTACCCTAAGGTAAAATTTAAATTTAAATTAATTTAAGCGCCAAAATAAAATTCGAATTAAATCCAAATTAAAGGTTCATCGACGTGTTTGGGAAAATGGCACATTACATATAAAAGGGACAAGTTTTATTTCAAAATATTATCCATGCGAATATCGAATGCCTAAGTGAAATCATGCGTAGTTATTGGAGAAGGAATATATCACATGTGCTTTAAGGCTTAAGAAGGCAGACAAGGGGATAAAGTCAAGTGGAGTGCCATTCATATTGCCAAGCATTGGGTAGAGTAGTTGGCAGCTAGAGGTTGTGCTAGGTCTCTCGCAGGTGACAGGTCATGGGTTCAATCCACGTGATCATTATTTTGGCAAAGCAGAAGAGAGTTTGTTTTGCACCATCATCGAAGGACAAAAGGAAGGCATGTGCCTTACCTTTTTCATGAAGGTAAGCAACCCACTTGGTAGGTGCACATTGTATGGAGTCACTTGGAAGAAGGAGATTGGGTGTTCAAATCCCAACAAGAACTTTCAGTGTGGTTTACAAAGGTATATGCTCACATTTTCTAAGGTTAAAGTTGCATCCGAAAATTAAAAGGTGTGAAAATTAATTTTTAATTTTCCCAAAGTTTTATTAAGTTAAAATTACATAGTGGGAAAAATTAAAAGGGTTTATGAGCTATAAGAGGGAGATAAAGGGTGAGTAAAGTTTTAATTTTGTGTTTAAATTTTTGGTTGTTAAATTTTATAAAAGGAGTAATAAGATATGCCAAGGGTGTTATATGTTATATTAAGTCATATTGTGAAAATTGATTTGAAAGAAGAAATAAGGTATAGTTGAGATTTAACTTGGCATGGTGAAATATGTTTGAAGGAAAATATTGAAGATAGATTTTTTATATTTAACCATTGATATTGTCAAAAAGATTGATTGTGATTAAGATAGTTTTTAAGGTCAAAACTTCTTCAAACAAAAGGTATGGGCACATATTCTTTGTGAATGAAATATTTTTGGATTGGATGTTATGAATGCTAAGTTAGAGTTAAAAGGTTTATTTTATAAGAATCGTTGAGTAAGCTTTCATGTGCATGATTGGTAAATGTTTGTGAGAACATTTGAGTGAGAAATTGAGAACTATATTGAACTAGGGTTTGAGAAAGATCATGAGTATCATTGTTATGTGAGATTGTTTGATAAGATTTTTGGAAATATTTGAGTAAGCTTTCATGTGCTTGATTAGGGTTTGTGAAAAGTACCATGAGTATCATTGTTATGTAAATTTAAAATCATCTTGATTCAAGGTTGAGTTCCATAGTGTGAGTTATTTAAAGTATAGTGAAACACCTGGTTAGATTTTTTAAGCAAGTTCTATTTCATTGAGTGATTGGTTGAGTGGAGTTGATTGAGCATAGTTGATTGAAAGTGTTGGAGTGATAGTTCAAGTTCTATGAAACAAATTATTCTTTACCAATTTGAGAAAGATATTAAAAGTGATTGAGTGTGAAACATATTGAGTCTCTTACCATTCTCTATATGTTTTTATGGTTAAACAAAATTTTGAGTGAAATTTGTTTGTGAGATTGAAGAGGTTTTTTGGAAGATATTAAGTTGAGTTTTGTGAGTATTTTGTGACTATGAAACGTATTGAGTCTCTAACCATTCTCTATATGTTTCTGATTTTAAAAAATATTTTGTGTGAAAATTTTTTGTGTGATTGAAGAGGTTTTTATGAAAGAGATTGTGTTGAGTTTTATATGCAAGTTTGTAATTGAGTTGAATAAGTTTTTGTGAAAGCTAGTGGACATATTTGAGTAAGTCCTTAGAGTGGACTTCAGGACAAATTTAAGCAAGATTTTGTGAAATCTTGTGAGCATATTTGAAGTAAGTCCTAGAGTGGACTTAAGGACTGAGTTGAGTAAGATTTTTTGGAAGCTTACAATGTAGATTTGAGGTAAGTATTGGTGAAGACTTGTTGAGAAGATTAAGCAAGTTCTAGTGAGGAATTGTTGAGCATATTTGAGGTAATTCTTGGTAAAGACTTGTGGATAGATTAGTGTGAGCTTTTATGGAATCTTACAATGAAAATTTGAGGTAAGTCTTGGTGAAGACTTGAGAGCAATTAGAGCAAGTTATAGAGAGGACTTGTGGATAAATTTGAGGTAAGTATTTGAGAAGACTTGTGAGTAGAGTTGATTGATTGATTTATTCAAACCTTGAGTTAAGGTTTGAGGCAGATCTAACAGAGTTCATTTATGATTGGATCAAGCTTTGTGTTAAGGCTTGAGGATATATTTGAGCTAGAGATTGATCAGATTTGTGCTAGACCGAAGGACTGTGTTTACTGCAGATTTGAGACAGATATTGAGAAAATTTGTGCTAGACAGAAGGACTGTGTTTAGTGTATAGTTGATATAGATATTGAGCATATTTGTGCTAGAACTAAGGAATGTGTTTAGTGAATATTTGAGATATATATTGAGTATATTTGTGCTAGATTGGAGGAATATGTTTAGTTTAGATTTAAGATAGAGATTGAGCATATTTGTGATAGATCGAAGGATTGTATTTTAGTGTAGATTTGAGACAGAGTTGAGATTAATCTATGGAGGTGATATATTAGAGGATAGTATTCTCCAATGGATAGATATCCATTAGCTATGTTAGTGAGGACATAGATATTTTGAGTGAGGATAGGAGTATTCAGTGAAGAGAGATCCATAAGCTAGTACAGTGGAGGCAATAGTATTCTATAGAATCATCAACTAGAGCATAGGAGAAGGAGTTATCCTATGGATAGAGATCCATGAACTAGTATAAGGGATTGGTGTCTCTTGTGGATAGATATCCATGAAATTGATTAGGGGATTGGTGTCTCCTTTGGATAAAGGTCCATAAACATTGTAATAAGGAAGAATTCTCAAGAGATTTTTTGAGAAAATTTTAGTGAAATATTTTCTTCATGGAGTAGCCCACATTGCGTGAACTAGATTAAATTGGTGTATCTATT
Source organism: Wollemia nobilis (assembly GCA_028583015.1). Classification (NCBI taxonomy): domain Eukaryota; kingdom Viridiplantae; phylum Streptophyta; class Pinopsida; order Araucariales; family Araucariaceae; genus Wollemia; species Wollemia nobilis. The sequence goes on along the minus strand of JAQPPZ010016858.1, from coordinate 2,779,886 downwards.
GTGTATGGTTATTTGTGCATTGTTTTGATTAATGCTATTGACATTGCATTGATATATTAGATAATATAGTTTGAGTAAAGAAAAGTAAAAAATGGTCTTATACTATTCACCCCCCTCTCAGTATAAGCTTGTATTCTTCAGAAGATAGTTACTTAAGAACACTTGAAACAAATAGACCAAAAAGTATCTACAAGGGCCACAAGAGTGAAAAATCATGCTCAAGATATCTAGTGCAAATGGGGTAGATTTATGCATCGATGGTCATTATGGTCTTGCATTCATGGTGGTTTGTTAGGAACCTACTATTAAAATAAAGCTCACACACACAAAATACTGAAAGATAACTGAAATACATGCAATAACAGAATAATACTATGCATAAAGTAATTGCAGAATTGAACAATCTCACAAAAGAACTCAGAATCGTAGGCCTCTTCGAGGGGGAAACCTCCTTCAATATTTCATTAACTTGCAAAAGGATGATTCGTACATGGCTTCATAGATTTTTAAAGAAAGACTTCATGCAAACCCTAACCCTAGGCTCAAGAGTTGGCTTACATGCAAAATGCCACTCGAGCTAGAATCTTCTACCAAATGTCGGTTACAATCTTGATAACGGTTACATCAAATGGCCCCACTTGCCTAGGAGCATAACATGCCACGTACATTACAAAATAACATTATATATGGGATCCCCCACGTTGGAAGTGGGTCATTACATAATAATGAGAATTACAAAATAACGTTAGGATGGGATCCTAACATGTCCTTCCCCTTCAAAAAGCTTTGTCCTCAAAGTTGAAGGTGAGGAAACTGGTGTTGGAGCTGATGGAGAGATTCCCATGTAGCATCTTTCGACTGGAGTCCACGCCACTGCACAAGAACTTTAGTAATGGTGCGATTGCGAAGAGTGCGAGTCCGATGATCCAATAGTTGTTTAGGTTCAAGCAAGATAGAACCTTCTTCATCTAACTCTGGGAGTGCAGATTGAACCTGTACCTAATTTCCCACCACCTTTTTGAGAGTAAAAACATGAAAAATAGGATGGAGCTTGGATGTAGGTGGAAGGGCCAATTTGTAGGCTGTGGCACCAATCCGTTGTAACACCTGATAGGGCCCATAGTACTTTACAACAAGCTTCTGGCATCTACGAATCTGGAGGGACAACTATTTGTATGGTTGCAAGCGAAGGAAAACCATATCACCCACATCAAAACTACGCTCAGAACGATGTTGATCAGCCTGTTGATGCATCCGATTCTAGGCTACCTCCAAATTCAGCTTCAGTTGATGGAGGATATCAGCATGCTGACTGAGAGTAGTGTCGACTGCATGGACCTTGGAGCTACCTAGAATGTAGGAGGAAGACGTCGATGGAGGGTGCCCATAAACCACCTCAAAAGGGGTAACCTTGGTGGTTGTGTGATAGGAAGTGTTGTACCACCACTCGACCAAAGGAAGCCATCTCGCCTAGTGTGTAGGATGATCTGAGGAAAAGCAACGAAGGTAGGTTTCCAAACATTTATTGACAATATCCATCTGGCCATCCATTTGTGGATGATACGCTGAACTCATCTTGAGCTGAGTCCCCTACAACTTAAACAATTCTTGCCAGAAGTGACTAGTGAAGGTTGGGTCATGATCGGACATGATGGAGGAGGGTAGACCATGAAGGTGAAAGATAGAATCAAGGAAAATTTGGGCAATAGTGGAGGTTGTGTAAGGATGGGAGAGGGGACATAAGTGAGCATACTTTGAAAGATGATCCACTACCATGAAGATAACAGATTTTCCACCCGACTTAGGTAAGCCTTCAATAAAATCCATAGAAATATCTATCCAGACCTGGTCTGGAATGGGCAAGGGTTGAAGAGTGCTTGGAGAATGCACTGTTTCACCTTTCATCCATTGATAGGTATCACAAGCTGCCACAAATTCATGAATATCCTTTTTCATACCCTTCCAAAAAAAGTGTGTTTGAGTCATTCATATGTTTTGAGAAATCCTGAATGGCCAACAGATGGAGTAGCATGCAGTTCTATCATGAGAAGTTCCCATAGTGAGGACTTGTGGGGAACAACAAGGCATTGGTGGTAACGCAAATCCTGGCCATCCCAAGTGTATCCTGGACATGAAGTAGGCTCAGTGGTTAGGGAAGCAACCAAAGTCTACAATTCAGAATCTTGAAGTACCTCCTGGCGTAAAGAATCGATCCATTGGGGGATCGACAATGAAATGGCACACAACATACTGAGAGCTTCAAATTGGTGAGAGAGAGCATCGACCACAACATTCTCCTTACCCTTCTTATAGGTGATATCATAATCATAGCCCATGAGTTTAGAGACCCATTTTTGTTGTTCAGGGGTGGCAACCCATTGCTCCAAAAAGTATTTGAGACTCTGATGATCTGTTTTAATGGAGAAATGATGCCCAATGAGATACGGTCGCCAATGGGTTACGACATGCAAAATTGCCATCATCTCCTTGGCATAAGTTGATTTTCCCAAATTATGGCTAGAGAGAGCTTTACTAGTGAAGGCCAAGGGTCACCCTTCTTGCATCAACACTGCCCCAATACCATGACCTGAAGCATCACTTTCAATAACAAATGATTTGGAGAAATTCGGCATGGCTAAGATAGGTGTCGTGGTCATGGCATGCTTCAATTCTTGGAAAGCCTATTCAGTGGGTCCTGTCCAAGTAAAAGAGTCCTTCTTTAGCATGGAAGTGAGGGGAGCTACAATTTTACCATAGTTATGAATAAATTTATGGTAATAACCTGTAAGCCCTAAAAATCCTCGAAGACCTTTGAGAGTGTGAGGTTTTGGCCATTCTTGAACAACTTGGATTTTCTTGGGATCAACTTTAACGCCCTCCTTAGTGATAATGTGTCCCAAATATTCTACTTCTATCAACCCAAAAGAACACTTGGAATGCTTAGCATAGAGTTGATGTTGTGCCAACAGCTGGAGAGTCTGATTCACATGAGTAAGATGCTCTTCCCATGAGCGACTATACACTAGAATGTCATCAAAGAAGACTAGAATGAACTTTCGAAGGAATGGATGAAAAATGTTGTTCATGAGGCTCTGGAAGGTGGAAGGGGCATTAGTCAAGCTGAATGGCATTACCAAAAACTCATAGTGACCTTCATGAGTATGAAAGGCAGTCTTGGGAATATCCTCCTCTTTGAGCTGGATTTGATGGTACCCCGAGCGAAGGTCAAGTTTGGAAAAATACATAGTCCCATGAAGTTCATCCAGTAATTCATCCACCACCGGAATAGGAAACTTATCCTTGATGGTGAGTTTATTGAGCTCTCGATAATCGATACACAACCACCAAGACCCATATTTCTTATGTACCAATAAAATTGGAGAAGAGTAAGGATTGTTGCTTGGTCGAATGACATCAACTTTTAACAATTCCTATACTAACTTCTCAATTTCTGACTTAAGAGCATGAGGATACCTGTATGGTCTAATGTTGGGTGGTGCATTACCAGGTAACAAGGGAATAGCATGGTCATGAGAGCGATGAGGTGGTAATTCTGTTGGCTCAGCAAAAATAGAGTTGTGCTTGGTCAAAATAAGTTGCAAATCTTCAGGAATAGAATCCTCCTCTGAAGAATGTGGTTGGATCACAAAAATCTGAGCTATGACACCTCGAGATGATTTTTTTAACAACTTCTCCATTCGGTTGGAACTGATAATCTGTGATGACCCTACTTTTAAGCCATGGAGAGTGTAGGACTGTCCATTCTATGAGAATTGCATCCAAAGCTCACCAAAGTGCCAAGATATGACTCCCAATGTGCCCAACCATTGAGATCCCAACACAATATCACATCCCCCTAATTGAAGTGCAAACATATCTTGTTTGAGCTCATAGTCCCCAATATTGACCTTAACATTATGACATTTTCCCTTGCAAGGTAAAGTCCCACCATTTTCTACCATAACCTCAAAGGAATTACATGTGTGTACATAACAATTTGCCTACTTGGCGATGCGGGGATCAATAAAATTATGTGTACTACCAGAATCAATCAAGATGGTAAGTCGCAGGCCTTTGAAATAACCCACAACTTTCATGGTTTGGGGCGTAGTAATGCCAACAAGAGCATGAACAAAAATTTTAGCCTGTGATTCATCTGGGTTTTCATCCTCTGGTTTAGGTGGTTCTTCTGCTGATTCAGTGTCATCATCACTATGGTCACTAGTGTCAGGCTCATCAACATCGATGAGGAATAATTTCTTTTGGGTGCACCTATGCCCATGAGAAAACTTTTCATCATAATTGTAGCATAACCCTTGGGTACGTCACTCATCCATTTCAGCAGTGGTCAAATGTTTGGGTGCAGTAGTGGGTGCAACAAGTTTTTGTTCATGTTGATTATGGAATCTAGGAGGAAAAGAGGGTTTAGCCTGTGGAAATTTAGAGAACCGCCTCTGAGCTAAAAATTTGGACTCGACCAAATGAGCCAACTGGATAGCCTGCATCATGGATTGTGGTCTAAACATTGTGACCTCGGCTTGGAGATCTTCCCACAACCCACTAACAAAACAACTCATAAAGAACCCTTCATTCATTCCTGTAGTTTTGTTGGCCAATCTCTCAAATTATATTTGGTAATCTCGAACTATCGAAGTTTGTTTCAGCTTTGTCAACTGTCCTGTAAAATCATCATACTCACTAGAGCCAAAGCGAGTGAGTAACTGGGACTCAAATTCTGCCCAAGAAGGATCAGGGATAGTTTTCTGCAACCATTGGTACCACTGTAAGGCTTCATATTCCAAATTGAAAGAAGCCATTTGAACTCGGTGATAAATGGGGACATCATGGAGTCTAAAGAATTGAGCAACACGACATAACCATCCATCAACATCCTTCCCATTGAACTTAGGAAAGTCTAGTTTTGGCATCTTGAAGGGAGTATCATGATCAAAGCGAAGGTGAGAGTCATCTGTTCCCATTCCGTGATGATACTCAGACTTGCTTGGACCACCTTGTATTTTAGACTCAACATCTGCTAGGTGTTCTTCTATGCGAATTCTGGAGGTATCTTGGGCAACTCTAAAAGTTTGAAATTTTGTTGTCAAGTGTTCAGTTGTTTTTTGCAAGCTAGTAACAACACTTACTAGGGTATCCAACATTGAAGCAGTGTTTTGTTCTACCTCTTTTTGATGTCCACGAGTGCCACTTGCCATTTGAGATAGCCTTGAACTTTTTTACTCAGTTACTAAAAATAGATGTGGGATTTCAAGAGTTACTATTTTTAGTAAGGGTCCAAAATTTAATTTTGGAAATGGATTGCAACACTGATTTTAGGCTAGGGTCCACTTCGGTGGTTGTTTGATCTGAGCACTCAATGAGGAGATATACTGAATTTCTTGACTTTTTGTGAGCTCCGGTTGGTTGCAAGGCGATGTCAAGGTAATTTCCTCCACTTGGACTTAAAATTTCACCAGTGAGTCCTTGAGGGTCTTTGGTGCAGAATAACAAGTAGATTCTATTCCCAAAAATTTGGATCAATCTGATTGACCATTGAAAAGTTATGGCCTTAGCAAGAAAAATAAAAAATTGCTATTTTTGGAAAATGGGTGCAAAATTTGACTAGGGGCTGCCAAGGACAATTTTTTCTGGAATAGAGTGTAGAATTATCTGCTAAATTTTTGAGTCAATCTGAGATCTGTGTGAAGAGATATCCCTATTTTAATAAAATTTCAATATTTTTTTGGGCTCTAGGTCACAAGTGGGAAAACTAAATCAACTATCTCGGATCTATCAACTGATCACCCTATCACTGTCTTGTCACCTGTACTACAGTTATAGACACTAACGATTTTGTTTTTGACCCTGACCACCTGTATTTTTTGACTATTATAGTTGACTATTACTATTTTAATTTTTATTATCATTGATTAGACTGTTACTGCAACTGACCTTACTGTTACTGAGAATATTGCAGACTATTAGAGACACTTGCAAACTCTGTCCTAACTGCTGGTGCATGCAAGGTGTATTCTTCTATGATAGGGAAGTCCTCCGTATGCTCACTTTTTGGGATTGTGAATGCAGGTTTAGCAGAATAGGAAGATGTGTGTTTTTGTAGGAGGAAGTGTTTAACAGAACCAGGGTATGCTAGGTAAAGGAGTATGTAACACCCATAGGCCCTCTGTTATACCGCAGTGATGAACAATAGTGCTCGGACCAATATTTCAGGCCACTACCCAAGGAGGATTCCACACATACCCTTGAGCACACTATCTGCCTCTCTGATAGTACGGGAGGGTAATCGTCCAGGATGTTGTGTCCCGTGGACTATGGATGATACAAGGCCGAAAAGCTTCCTACTGGATAAAATTTTGTTAACCCTAGAATGGTCTCCCGATACACCCGAAGATGCGTGGGAGCTCGATTCCGTGCGCGAGTGTTGTCTAAGGCCTAGGTATTGGAGCTTGATCGCCCCTCACTTCACTAGACGCTTTATGGGCTATCTAGCTTAGCCAATAATGACAGCTCCTTCATGATATTTTAAAACCCTCGACACAGGGTTTCTAACCTACACAACTACTAAAACAAAAACTGTATTTTTTGTATTTTTTGGATTTGCTAGTAAAAAAATGAACTGTATTTTTTTGGATTTTTTAATAAAGGAAAAATAGAACGAAAAACACATGAAAATTTATACCTAACAGGTAGAATGGATGGCAAGAATCATCGCAGTTGCAGTAGAACTCAACCCTGGAAAGCGCTCTGATACCACTTGTTAGGAACCTACTATTGAAATAAAGCTCACACACAAAATACTGAAAGATAACTGAAATACATGCAATAATAGAATAATACTATGCAGAAAGTAATTGCAGAATTGAACAATCTCACAAAAGAACTCAGAATCGTAGGCCTCTTCGAGGGGGCAACCTCCTTCAATATTTCATTAACTTGCAAAAGGATGATTCGTACATGGCTTCATAGCTTTTTAAAGAAAGACTTCATGCAAACCCTAACCCTAGGCTCAAGAGTTGGCTTACATGCAAAATGCCACTCGAGCTAGAATCTTCTACCAAATGTCGGTTACAATCTTGATAACGGTTACATCAAATGGCCCCACTTGCCTAGGAGCATAACATGCCACGTACATTACAAAATAACATTATATATGGGATCCCCCATGTTGGAAGTGGGTCATTACATAATAATGAGAATTACAAAATAACGTTAGGATGGGATCCTAACATGGTTGTATTTTCTCACAAACCTAAAAAAGGACCACATGTCTTGGGTGGTCAAATAGGGTACTATAAAATAGTGGTAGCAATCAGACACTAAAAACAATATAGTCCTTCAACATAATCCTATGATATCGAGGTATTTTTCCTTAATGAATAGTTGGTCCAAAGACACCATTAAAAATAGCTAATTATTAGAGATATTCTTCTTACCAACACCACCAATAAATGGTCATATTCATGGCTCTAAGAATTTAAGCTTCAGGAGCAGCTATGAATCTTTATCAATACTCATAACACCTCTCCTTTTCTCCATGAGCTAGAATATTTTTTGATAACCAATATTGGTATGAAACCACATGGTTAGAGCATGGTGTGATTATTTATTAATGCCCATAACACTTCTTCTTTTATCCATCAACTAGAATATTTTTTGATAGCTAAGATCGATATAAAACCATATGGTTATAGCATAGTGTGATTTTTCTATGAATAGTAAAGGAATATGGCATTAGGGAGAATCACCACCAATGGTGAGAGGAAAATTGCTTTCCCCCCTCAATATTTTAGGCAAGAAAGGATATTGCTCTAATACCAAATGCTGGAAGTATAAGATATGTTATGTTATTTTTGAAGGATGAGTACATATATAATAAGAGATATTAGAGTTTGAAGAAAGAAAAATCCTAACCCTAACCCTAATAGGTAAAGTGTACATTAATATTATAACACTAGCCTTTGCATCTTCTTTTACTTGGAATGTTGTTAAGTGATGGGAGCAATGGTTGAACATTGGAAGAAACAAAGGTTCTAGTTATAGTTTTTTTCTTTATGGACTTCTAGACTCTTTGTTTTGAGAAAATTCTCCAAGTGAATGTTGCATTTTCTCTTTAAGCAGATAGACTAAGATCTTCAACACAATCTCAATATGGTATCTTTTTAAGAAACTTCTTCTAGATATTCATCTTTGATAATATTCATAACAAAATTCTTTTAGATGTTTCAATCAAGTAGATAGATAGGGCCCTTCACTAGGTTTTTGACCTATTTGCAAACACTAAAAATTGACCCACTTGAGTGAGTCATTTTTCCTAGTCCCTCAAAGAGACCCTCTAACTTTCCCAAAACAATTTTGGGCCTCTATCATCCCCTTTTCCTCCCTTTATTATTGCTCTAGTGAAATCATGGTTGACCCTTATGAGGCACAATTTTGCCTAGTTATAGTTTTATCTTAGGAAACCCTAGTGTTTTATTTAAACTTCTTTGGTGTTGGTATTTCCTTGGTTTTCCTACCCATTCTTGTTTCAAATATCTTATAAAAAGAGGGATTGAAGCTTTATTTTTCACCAATCTCTCCAACAAACAATCTAATTTCTAGATCTCTAAATGAAGCAATCTAACAAGTTGTCAACAAGTGTTGATACAAGTGCTAACAAGACTCTATTGAAGGTTTTTGGATTTTATGGAGATATCTTCTGCTACATTTGATTGTGTGTTGCTACCCTTGATGGATAAGTGTTTGAGACCTAAGGAGGAGTCTACTATCTTGGAGGTCTTCATCATTTTATCAACTTTTTCACTACCAGTAGGTTTTTTCTGTTCTTTTGCATTTCACACATCGCTAAATTCACATTTATTGTTAGTTTATTTGTATTATTCTATTGTATTTTCCTTTTGTTGTGAAATTACACCTCGTAATTATAGGGTATGATTTCATCAGAGGTAAAATTGTAGTCACCCTATATAGGGAATGATTTTTCTAGAGCTAAGCTTGGGGGAAGAAGTTCACCCCCAAAACCTAGGTCTACATCTCATGTAACATCATAAACTGCATTCTTCTTATCATTCTATTTTGTTGCACTGTATTCTATTTGTTCATCTTCCAAAAAGGTCAATTTCCACTTTTACATTCTAAATGTTAGCTAAAAGTACCTAGGAGGCTTGACTACTACACCTCCAAGTATAGTCATACAATAGCCTAAGTAGGCCCCCTAGCATTGATCATATTTTTTGAGGGTTTTGTAAATTTATTTTGTAGGATAGAATCTGTGGGACATTGTTGGATGTAATTTAAAGCTTCGAATAATCACTAAATTAGATAAGTTCCCTAGTGCATATTTAGGCTATTTTATAATTACTTTTTATCTATTTATATTTAAAATATAGGTTGCAGGTGAGAAAAGCATTTGATCAAATTTATAGACATTTGAAAGAATAAAAGCATATAGTATGCTTTTAGGGTTTTAACCTTGTTTGTGCATTTCTCTTGGACTCTTGCTCAAAGGCTTTGTTTTGCAATATTTAGGGTTAGTAATCATTAAATAAAAGAATAATTCTAGGGCTAGCTCCCATATTATTACATCTTATATCTTGCATTGTTATTTCCATTTTCATAGTGAAATTTTAGAAAGGCCACACATAGGTGCATGCTTAATTGATACATTCAAAAACATTCCACCCTAGACTTGGAGTGAGTCCTAAAATTGTTCTTGGTGAACCCTTCCCTCCCCTTACATTGAGTGTAGAGATATAACATACCCCTATGGTTCACCTCGCCTCCCAATGAATCTAGTTGAGAATAATATGTGGTAGGGCAATTTTTTCCCTCTACATATTTGGTGAACCCAACATGAACACACATCTTAGTGGTCAAATTAGGAAGAATTTTCTTTGGATTTTTTATTTTAAAAACTTTTAAAACAAGACCACTAATTCTATTATTTTAGATCAAATATTTAAGAACATCTTAAAAAGCTCTTGTGTGCTTTTGTTAGTTTTTAAGTTTCATCCTTTCTCCTATATCCTTTCTCTCTCTCCTAATGGCTCCCAACCTTAGTAGTGGATGAATAACTTTAGAATTGGATGAGATTTTCCATGAAGATGAAAAAATTGATAGATAAAATCATAATCTTGAAGAAGAGGAAAATGAAGAGATTGAGAATAGCCTTGTTCCTACTAGGGGACCCAATGAGAACCTTACCTTTAAATATTTTGAATATGTTTGGAGATTTTACAAGCATCATAAGGATACCTTAGACAAAGCTATGGAAGAGGAAGCCTGACTCAAGGAATTTGGAATATCTCATCAAGATATTTTGCAGCAAATCCTTGATTGAATATTTAAATCATGGTAATTTTATTCATCAACCAACTTATGCCACTACTATAACCACCAATGTTGGAAGGAATCCATAAGTCCCTCCAACTAGTAGTGTCACTCAAGATTATTTTCAATTTCCTCCTCAATATACTAATCTCAACCATTTTACTTCTATTCCACCAATTTTTAGCTACCCTCTCTAACAAGGTACCACATATCACAATAGTATCAATACCTCCAACATGGGCCAAGTACCCATTCAACAACCTACCTATCACTAAGGGAATCTAGGGGCATTGCATAACAACTATTCTAAGGTGAAAATTTTAACTAATATGGTAAAATAATTGGTTTTAAGAGTGGCTATAACAACATTATGCATATCACAGAGTGGAGGGACACTAGATAATTTTTTGTAAAAAGTTGAAACATGTGGTTCAAGATCTGATTGATATAGGATGTCTAGTTATAGAAGTTTCTGACCCATAAAAGGATCAATATCCTACTCAACAAGGGAATATGACTAATCAAGATAGGTTTATGCATAAGGGATTGGTCCCAAAATGTATTTATTAAAATTATGTGAAATGGTTTTGAAATTGAGGTGATTTATGTCAAAACTCATGTAGAAGAGATAGTGAATTGCATTTTTTCTAGCAAAATTTATAAAAATGGGGTGAATCAATTGAAAAATATTTCTAGCACTTAAAATAAGAGTTTTATTGAATATTTTACTAAGTTCTAAGTGTATATCTCATTGAGATAGGTGGTTTTAAAAAAATGAAAATGAATCTTTGGATCAAAATTTATGCCTCCTAGAAGGTTTTTTGCAAATGAGCCTCTAAGGCTACCATCTCCATGATGAAGATAATAGACTTAGAGGCTATTATCTACATGATGGGGATAATAACATCTAAGGCTACCATATCCATCATGGGTATGGTAACCTTAGAGGCTACTATCTGCATGATGGGGATAATAGCCTTTGCAGGTACCATCCCCATCATGGGGATTGTAACCTTAGAGGCTACTATCTGCATGATGGGATCGTAGCCTCTATAGGCTACCATACTTATCATGGGGATGATATAATTGGAGGCTACTATCCACATGATGAAATTATAGCCTCTAGCCTCTATAGGCTATCATCCCATCATGGGGACAGTAGCCTTTGCATGCTACTACGACTCATGGTGATGGTAGCTTGTAGAGGCTTCTATTTTATCATAACTTTGATAACCTTCAAAGGCTACTAGTTCATCATGGTGATAGTATCCTATAGACACTATCATTTCACCAGATCCCTCAATGTTGCCTAGAAACTGTAATATCCCAATTCAAATTTTCAAGCACTCTACATTAGGTGAATATAAACTAAAATCATTATTCCAAAATTGCTATGGAAAATCGATGTTAATTAACTAAATTTTATTTTTTATGGGTAGGCACGAGCTACTATGGGTATGAACCATAGGTCATTTTTTGATTTTTTAGATGGGTTTTCGCTACTTCAGATTTTTTTTCTATCATTTCTAATTTTTCGGTGCTATGGATCATTTTTGGGGTATATGAGTATTGTTATCATGTTAGGCATATATACTGGCGGTATAAGTGGTAAATTTGGTAGGAAAAATAAAATTATTTATAATTTGAAGGTGAAAAGGTCCATGGATTTGGGTAAAAGTGGTTGGCAAATAAAAATAAAAATAAAAAAATTATTATCACGATCAAGCGAGCCGACCCCCAAAACAAATTTACCTTAGAAATTTTGGGTGATTAGGCCCTAGTAAAATATCTTGATATTAGCCAATTTAATATTTTAGAAATCCTAATTTTCACTAATTAATGATGATTTACCACTATGCATAACCCTAAATCAAGATATAGAGGTCCCTTAAGATCCGCTACCTAAGAATGGATAGTAGGTAGCTAACCAAGTGTCTTATCAGAATGTTCCACCTCTCTATGATAATACAGTTGGTATGATAGCAGCAACTTCAAGACAACAAGTGTAGAATCACCAGATCCAACATTCTTAGTAGGATATGAGTTCTTTAGCCAAGATTTATCTCTTGGAACTTTTAGAAACTTCTACTCATGGGGAAGCCTTGCTAAATCTTCTATGACAACAATATGTTTCTCATGATATTTACCCTAGTGCTATGGTTGATGTTGTAAGCTCTCCTGGGATACATCATATCACATAATTGGATGATGATATTTATTCCTCAAACCCTCATAGGGATTCTTCTCTCTACATTACTACATTTATTAGGAGTAATTTATGCACGTATCAATTTTTCAAAAAGTTTGAGGAAGACTTAACTAAATTTGAGGATATCATCAAAACCTTCAACAAGTCCCAAGAAGCTTGCAATATTATTTCCCTCTAACTTAAGGTTGGACCCAAGATCTTAGATACTATGTTCTGTGTGGTATCTTGCCCTACATATTTTAATATACTTCTTGGACGACCTTGGATCCACACAATGTGGGTTGTCCCTTCTACATTTTAATAGTGTTTGAAGTTTAAATTTAAGAATCATTTGGTTACTATTTGATCAATCCTCAATATTTTGAATATAATTCATTAATTGAACAAGCTCAATTTGATTCTCATCCATCGGAATTCTCACCTCACACAAATAAGAAATCTAAAAATATAAACATGAGAGAGGACTCATTAATCAATATCTCATCATAGAATCATGATAATTCTTCTCATCAAGAACCTCTTTAGGATACATCTCATCAAGGATTGGAGTGGAGTGCTAAGGATGAGGGACCGTCTTCTCCTTCTCTACTAGTTCTAACCCCAAAGCAATATGTTGAAGATGACACTCTTTGTGACATGAATCATGAGGATGTCTCTCATAATGGTATCTACTTTTATAGGTTAGTCCCTTGCATAATGCAGGTTGAGTCTTCTAGTTCTCAAGAGGACTTTGGTTCTGTGTCTCCCAAGGACCTTAAGCAACTAGGAGTAATTCTTTCCCTACCTCATATTAAGGATGAGTCATCCATTCTCATTGAGGAAACCATAGATGTCAACATTGGTTTTGAGGAAGCCCTTAGAATCCTGATGGGGACCGAAAGATCACACCTTCAAAAATTTCATGCTTTTCATTAAAATCTTCTGAAAATCATACACACACCAAAATAAAACAGCCCGTAGGCTTTACAATGACCAAGCTCTGTTTCGGTCTCACTAACTGTGCTACTTCTCCCCGTTCTCCAGTCCACCACCACAAGAATACATTAAAACGAGTTTTTATCGAGGTCTCGACCCTCTAGCAATTAATGCCCCCGCCTAACAAAATTTCAAATTTGATTTTCCCCCTCGATCGAGTTTTCAAATTTGTCTGCCATAAATGGGCAACTGCCCGATCCACCAAGAAGCTTGCATTAATGGCCTCCTTTGACCTGCAACCGCCGTCCCATCCTTAATGTCCATCGCCTGTAACTGTTGTTTGCCAGAATTTTAAAAATGTGCGTGGCCGACATCTCTAATTTGAATTTACGTGGCCCTCATCTTTGATTCAATACACGTGGTTGTCCACGTGTTTAAATCGACTATGCCTTCTTCTTGTCGCAACATCTTTCATACACGTGCCCTTCGCAACTGTCTCGATACACGTGGCTGTCCACGTGTCAAAATTTGGCCTTGCCTGGCCGTCCGCCTGCTCACTTTAGCTATGCCTTCACTTGGCCGCGATATCGCGACAGGTCGTGAAATCGTGACATGTCGCGATATCGCGACCAAAATCGCCCTCACCTCGCCGAGCCCTTTGGGGTCACGATTTCGCGACCCCCTCCTACCTTCGCCTTGCCGAGCCTCTTGGGGTCACGATTTCGTGACATGTCATGAAATCACGACATGTCACGATTTCGTGACCCCCTCCCCTTGCCTACGCCTCGCTGTAGCCTCTAGCCTTGTCTTTCGCCTTGCCTTAGCAACACTGCCACGTGGCAGCTTACCACTGGTCACGATATCACGACGGGACTTCCCCCTATGCCTTGCTCTGAAATAACGTCGCGATATCGCGACGTCGCGATATCACGACGTCGCGATATCACGATGTCGGATATCGCGATGAAACTCGCCAATGTCTCATCGCTGCCTTTGAGGTCATGATTTCGCGACATGTCACAAAATCGTGACATGTCACGATTTCGCGACCCCTCCCCCCTTGCCTTACAAAACTTCCTCCTTGGGGAAAAAAAGTCAGAATGCAAAGTACTTCGAAAAATTTGAAATTTTTTTAGAAAATGCAAGATTGCTCTACTGTCGTCGGATGCTCCTGCATCAGACACCCCGGGTAAAAAGGAGAAGTGACCTTCACTTCTATGTTGTTCGGTCCGCGTCCTTTGTAATATCTCCGAACACTCATCAACCTTTACAACCTGCTCAAATCCCGTTTCCTGGCAAAATTTTTTGCCTTCTACCAGACAAATTCTGGCATTGCTGCACACCTTCTCATCCACTATCTGTAATGGCTTCAACTTGTGCCGCACTCCATATTTCATCAAGGAGTACGTATTTGCACGACCATCATGCACTGCACTCCGATCAAACTGCCATGGCCTTCCCAACAGCAAATGGCAAGCATCCATGGGGAAAACATCACACAGGACCTCATCCTGGTATCTCCCAATATGGAACGTGACTAAACACTATTCATGGACCCATGCTCTATGGTCCTTCCGCAACCACGCAATCCGGTATGGATGCGGGTGTCTCCTTCTCTCCAGCTGTAACTTAGCAACCATCTCCTCGGAGACTAAGTTATCTGTACTCCCATTGTCTATAATAACATTACAGACTTTGCCTGCACTTTTGCATCATGTGCGAAACAGGCTTCTCCTCTGCTCAGGTTTGTCTTCATCAATCAACATGGTTCTCCTCATGATCATGGCTTCTCCCTTCTCAGCTTCTTCAGAATGTTCTGATTCAGCATCTTTCGCTGCCACAACAACTCTGGCAGGACCCACTTGTTTCTTGTTCACTCTCTCGGGGTGCTGGGGACACTCATATGCCCGATGCCCCTCTTCTCCACAGTGGAAACATGTTCCCCGAAACACTCCTCTTCCATACCCGCATCCAGATCTACCTCTTCCTCTTGGGTAGCCATTATTCTGAACTTGCGGTTTGGGTTCTTCATCTTCTTTCTGATTTTGGCTGCTGCTAACCTCTTCTTTCTTCTCTTCCTTTCCTTCCTCTTTTCTTCCACCGGTCTTTCCTCCAGGCCCTCTTCCTTTTTGCTTGCTCTCAAACCTTCTGTTCAGTTTTTCTTCAACCTTCAGAGCAAACTGGTAAGCATCTTCAATGGTGCTCACCCGCACTAAGCTCAACTCTTCCTGGACACTGGGTCTCAACCCATTAATATAATGGGCCACCTTTTCTTTGCTTGCTTCTAAATGGCCGGTTCTGATGGAGATTTTATAAAATTCCTCCGTATACTCTTGAACAGTTTTATTCATCTGTCTTAAACCCTACATTTTTCTTAGCAGATCCAACTCATAATCTGTCGGAATAAACTGCCTTTTTAATTTTTCAACCATCCGTTCCCATCTTGTTATCCGTTCTTTTCCTCTTCTGTTCCGTTCCAGCTGTACCCCCTTCCACCATATGCTGGCATGACCTTTTAATTTGGTTTTGGCAAATCTGACCCGCTCGGGATCTTCAACTTCTTCATACTCAAAGTATTCTTCCAGGTCATTTATCCAATCAATCAATTCCTCCGGATTCAAGTTCTCGAAATACGTGGAAACTTCTATCTTCGGCCTCTTCCCGATCTGGGATATGGCTTTGTATAGTCTGGCTTGTGCCGGATCTACAACTTCTTCTTCTTCTTCTTCAAACTGGTTTTCTTCTTCATCTACTTCATCTTCACTGTCTGCATCTCTTCTTGGTTCGTATCCTCTGCGCAGTTCTTCTTGCAGGGCCTGAACTTGCCGCTGCAAAGCTTGGAAATCTGCTGCTGCCATGCCTCTCCCACCAATGGGGTTTCTTCTCGGAGGCATCTTCTCACTTTCTCATGAGCCTTCCCATAGATCCTGGTGTGACTGCCTCACGTCCGGTGATCTGTCACACACTCAAGAACTTTCGGCTCTGATACCACTGATGGGGACCGAAAGATCACACCTTCAAAAATTTCATGCTTTTCATTAAAATCTTCTAAAAATTATACACACATCAAAATAAAACAGCCCGCAGGCTTTACAATGACCAAGATCT
Organism: Wollemia nobilis; assembly: GCA_028583015.1. Lineage (NCBI taxonomy): Eukaryota > Viridiplantae > Streptophyta > Pinopsida > Araucariales > Araucariaceae > Wollemia > Wollemia nobilis. Next base: position 2,763,310 of record JAQPPZ010016858.1, on the reverse strand, counting down.
GTTTCGGTCTCACTAATTGTGCTACTTCTCCCCGTTCTCCAGTCCACCACCCACAAGAATACATTAAAACGAGTTTTTATCGAGGTCTCGACCCTCTAGCAATTAATGCCCCCGCCTAACAAAATTTCAAATTTGATTTTCCCCCTCGGCCGAGTTTTCAAATTTGTCTGCCATAAATGGGCAACTGCCCGATCCGCCAAGAAGCTTGCATTAATGGCCTCCTTTGACCTGCAACCGTCGTCCCATCCTTAATGTTCGTCGCCTGTAACTGTTGTTTGCCAGAAATTTAAAAATGTGGGTGGCCGACATCTCTAATTTGAATTTACGTGGCCCTCATCTTTGATTCAATACACGTGCCTGTCCGCGTGTTTAAATCGACTATGCCTTCTTCTTGTCGCAACATCTTTCATACACGTGCCCTTCGCAACTGTCTCGATACACGTGGCTATCCACGTGTCAAAATTTGACCTTGCCTGGCCGTCCGCCTGCTCACTTTAGCTATGCCTTCACTTGGCCGTGATATCGCGATAGGTCACGAAATCGCGACCAAAATCGCCCTCACCTCGCCGAGCCCTTTGGGGTCGCGATTTCGTGACCCCCTCCTACCTTCGCCTTGCCGAGCCTCTTTGGGTCACGATTTTGTGACATGTCACGAAATCATGACATGTCATGATTTTGCGACCCCCTCCCCTTGCCTACGCCTCGCTGTAGCCTCTAGCCTTGTCTTTCGCCTTGCCTTAGCAACACTGCCACGTGGCAGCTTACCACTGGTCGCGATATCACGACAGGTCGCGATATCGCGACGGGTCGGGATATCGCGACCCGTCGCGATACTTCCCCCTACGCCTTGCTCTGAAATAACGTCGCGATATCACGATGAAACTCGCCAATGTCTCATCGCTGCCTTTGAGGTCGCGATTTCGCGACATGTCGCGATTTCGCGACCCCTCCCCCCTTGCCTTACAAAACTTCCTCCTTGGGGAAAAAAAGTCAGAATGCAAAGTACTTCGAAAAATTTGAAATTTTTTTAGAAAATGCAAGATTGCTCTACTGTCGCCGGACGCTCCTGCATCAAATCCTTAAGTTAGGTAAAGCCTTATCCATGGATGTGCAAGAGTAGTTGACCAATATATTAAGAGAATTTCATGATGTTTGTTCTTGGTCAGATGCTAACATGCTAGGGATTGATCCCTCCCTTGTTATACATCATCTGGTAGTTCACCCTAATTCTAATCCTATTAAGCAAAAACTTAGAAATAAGCATACTAAGGTCACCCTTTTAATCAAGTAGGAGCTCCAAAAACTCCTTGATGTTGATTTCATAAAAGCTATCAACTATTTTTATTGGATCTCCAATATCATTCTTATGGCTAAGAAGGAAGGTACAATCAAAAAATGTACTGGATTTAGGGACATTAAATTAGCATGTCCCAAGTATGATTTACCCTTGCCTAACATAGATTATATTGTAGATTTCACTACCAAATGTGGGATGTTATCTCTCATGGATGGCTTCTTAATATGCAATCAGATCATGATTGCCCTTAAGAATCAAACCAATATAGCTTTCATCACTCCATAGGGTACCTTCTATTGTAAAGTCATGCTTTTTGGATTAAAAAACATTGGTGCCACCTATCAATAGGTTATGAATTATATTTTTTATTACATGATGCATGATATTCTCTAGGACTTGTTGTGACTATTGCACAATGTATCTCAAATATGGGGACCCACCTTAAAATTTTAGATTGTTTGGGTTTTTGCTTTCATTTGAGTGATAATTTATGTAGATGTCTTTCCATGTGTTTGCACTCCAAGGTTCATTTTTGGTAGGTGTATCCTTGTTTTTTTTCATCATGGTTATCATTTAGGGGGTTTAGTATCTCCTTTTTAGTTTTTGTGAGTTGTTTAGTAAGTTTGGTAGGTTTGTTTTATTTTAGTTAATTTCAATGTTTTTAATTAAATTAATTAAAAATATTTGAAACTAATTAAAATGAGTTTCTTTTTTATAAGAATAAAAATTATGATAAAAAAATAATAAAATAAAAATGAAATCTATATATTTAACAATAAAAATAAATAAGGTATATATATTTTTATATATGATATATATATATATATATATAAACAATAATAAAAAAGAAAAATATTTGAAACGGGTGGAAAGTGGTATTTGATCTAACAACATAAACACAAAGTATGTTGAACAAGAAAGTTGTATTTCATTTATATTCAAAGATAACATAGGTTACAATAGGGACAAGTTTCCCTTTCATAATGTCTTCTCCAATAAACTTCACAACAATATTGATACCGCCTTCTATCATCCCTCAATGTAGGTGGGTTTGTGATCCACCGTTGGGTTGTAGTTGATGGTGTTCTTCTTCTTTTGACCTATGAAGAACCTGCAAAAGGGGGTTAGTGCATTAGGGGGCTTGCCTTGGTTAGGCCCCTTGGTTATGAAGACTAAATCAACACAAAAACATATTGAAAGTTGCAATAAATGATATTAAACACTTAATAATAGTAAATGGAAGCTTACCTACCAAATCTGAGGTGATTTGGGCTTTGTAGACTGAAATCACCACCCGAGGGGTGAATCAGAACCAGATTCATGGGGTGAGGGGTGAATCCTACTGTGAGTTGTATTCTACTAAAATGCTCTAGTAGGGAGGTGTTGTGGCTGCTCCACAACGTACCCCAAAATTGGGGACCCACCTTTTTTGCATGTGTTCCAAGAAGACTGAAGTGGCCCATAGGCTAAAGATCAAGGAAAAAAAGCAAAACACCACAAGGAGAAAAAGTGTCGTGATATCGCGACATGTTGCAGTTTCGCGACCAAAGGAGAAAAAGTGTCGCGATATCGCGACATGTTGCATTATCATGGCCAAAGGAGAAAAGGTGTCGCGATATCGCGACATGTTGCACCATCGCGGCCAAAAGAGAAAAAGTGTCACGATATCGCGACATGTTGCACCATCGCGGCCAAAATAGAAAAAGTGTCGCGATATCGCGACATGTTGCACCGTCGCGACCAAAAGAGAAAAAATGTCACGATATCGCGACATGTTGCATTTTCACGACCAAGAGTAATAGAGAAAAAGTGTCGCGATATCGCGACATGTTGCATTTTCGTGACAAGAGAAAGAAAGAAAGAAAAAGTGTCACGATATCACGACATGTTGCATTTTCATGGCCGTACAGGAAAAAGTGTCGCGATATCGCGACATGTTGCATTTTCGCGATTCAAAGCAAAGAGAGAGGGAAGAAAGAAAAAGTGTCGCGATATCGCGACATGTCGCATTTTTGCGACCAAATGAGAAAAGAAAGAACTAGAAAGAAAAGTGTCGCGATATCGCGACATGTTCCATTTTCGTGGCTAAAAGCAACAAAAGTGAGCAAGGAGGCAAAGGTGTCGCGATATCGCGACATGTTCCATTTTTGCCAAGGTAACGGACCTGCATAGTGACGTGGATATAAGGACAAAATCCAATGAACAAGACAAAGCGTTACATAAGAAATATTTAATGATTTGAAATCATTTAAGATGGTCGTTACACACGGAGGGAAACGAACGCAAGCCCATGTGGAGAAAACGCAGCGAAGGGCCACAAAATGGAAACCAAAGCACACGCAGTCAGGGAAGGTGAAACGAGCAGCCATCGAAAAATGAAACGAACCGTCATGGAAGGGGAAGCAATTTTTTCAGAAGTTTAAATACGCCATTCAAAGAGGCCAGAAGGGGTCGGAAATTGCTGCGAACAAAGTTGCAGATTTGAAGGCGAGAAGGCCATTCTGGACCTGTTTAAGTTGTTTTTCTTCCACAGACTGGTTTGGGAAAACCAGAAATTCTGCTATTGTAAAATGACATATTTTTAATGCAGAAGTTTTCAGAAATTTGCATCTTGTGGGCAAGAAAGAAGGAGATTTTCTTTGCATGCTATGGATTTAATGTTTATTCTTTCATTTTTTTAGATTTCGAATAAATAGATAATGTTAATGCCATTTTTTTGGGTTACATTAGGCGAATATTTGAAATCTGAATTTTATTTCGTACCCTAGGAACCAACACTTAGTCTATGGGGATTGTGCTTGTTTTGCAAGTCCAATAGGTTAGGTTGCATGCATGGAGACCTCACATCTTCGGTTTTGTCGGAACAGGATAGCATCATACTGAGTGCATTTTATCTTCAGTTTTCTGCATTTCATTTTCATTTTCTGCATTTTATTTTTCCCAAAAATTTTAACTTATTTTCAGGCATTAAACAAACATTTAAAAAATTCAAAATCCAAAAAAAAAACAATGAACAGTCATTAAAGTTTCATGATGAAATAAACCAACATTGCCCCTTGTTTACAGTTACTTGCAATCACTAAGGTGTTCCAAGCATTTAAATTGATTATCTTTATTTGAGATTACTAATACACAGTTGCAAATGCTAATACAACGGAGACCTTGGAGAAGTTGTTTGTTTGACTTCTTTGCAAGAGGGGATTTGGAACCCAAATCCTAAAGGAGAGTGTACTTTCACGATTGGGTGAAAATACCACTCAACAGATTGGCGCTAGAAGGAGGGCCTGAATTGGTTTATTTCAGTGTGATTTAAATGCTATAGGGATTTAAATTTTGAATATTTCATGCCCTATTGATTATTATCTTTAGCCCTCTTTTAATAATACAACCTTGTAGTGTTAAAAGGAGGACATGAATTGCTATGCATTGTTCTAACGCTTTTGATTGTTCATACAGGAATAATGTGTTTTGATTTGATTTAAAAAAAAAAAAATTTGGTCTTGACTAACGAGGTTGTCTCCATGCAATTACTTTCATTCGATTTTAATGGATACATCTCTTGGTTAATGCTAATTTGTAAGGAATTATTTTGTCTAAAAATATATTTGTTGTCGGTATTATGCTCTTCACCTGTGTGTAATGCGATCTTGTGAATCAGAAAGCCTACAACACTAGGAGTATGCTCTTCACTTGCGCATATGCGATCTGGTGAATCAGAAACTTACATTTTTAGAATACTGCTTTGTCAAGGTTCCTTCTTTCATGACTAACGAATTGATTTTGAAGTTATTCTTTGAATTTCATTAATTGCAAGATTTTCTATGTGTCGCAGGTTTTCTTTGGGGTACTGAGAGTTTTTTCAGGTTCTTGTGGGGTTATCATCATCGATTTTGAATCAAATGGCCCAACCTCCACCACCTCCTTGGTACGGAGCCCATAACATTCCTTTGAATATTGCAGGGGATATTCACGAGATCCCTAGGAATATAGAGAGATTTTTGCCCAAATACAAATCGGATGGCCCAAGGACCGCGGAAGAACATATTCAGGCCTATAGGGATGTTTTGATAAGATTGCAAGTCCAACATGAAGATGTGGCTTGTAGACTCTTCCCCATGAGCCTAGACCAAGTGGCTTACGAATGGTATATTTGCTTACCTACTGGTTCCATTACGTCATGGATGCAAATGGAGGATGCTTTTGTTAACCAATTCAAGTCACCATTAGATCCCACAATCCTTTATAATCGGTTCATTACATGCAAAAGAGGCCAGGGTGAGCCAATCCGAACTTTTAATCAGAGATTTCAGAAGTGCTATAATAGAGCAATTCGGCATTTTGCCATTGATCCCGCAGTAGCTTTGCAAATATATTTTGGGGCATTGGATCCTATGACGGCAATGTTTGCAAGGTGAAATCCTCAAGTTACCACGCTTGCTCTAGCCTACAATGAAGCTATGACCATTGAACAACAAATGACACCACAGGGTTATGGGTTTTCCCAGATGCCTATGGTAGGACAATATGGTCCATATGGTCAAGCTCCTATGATGAATCAGATCATGGCACCACAAATATCAGGCATAAATGCTTTGCCTTATCAACAACCATATTCATCAACACCCGCTTACGCACCCATTCCAATTCAACCAATCACATCCATTCCCCCCATTCCTTCATTTTTGCAAAATAGTCGACGAGACTATGCAAGGAGCCAGTCCGGTTAATTCTCAGGCTATAGTTCCTTTCCCCAATCCAATTTCGATTCAAAGTGTGAATCCCTACGCAAATCAAGTGGCTCAAAATCCAACTCAAATGTTAAGTCAAGATCTCACCAATTACGCAAATCCTATTGGAACTAGCAATAACATAGCTCAACCAAAAGAGATTTATTCAGAGGTTGAAGAACTCAAAAATATGATTCACAAATTGAGTAATGATTTGGTTCAAAAATAGAAGTATGAATCCCATGCCCCTCACCCAAATCAAAATTTCAACAATAGAGGGAGAAAGTGGAATACGAAGCCAAACAATGGGGGTGTGCCTTCCCCTATTGCTAATCAGATAGATACTTTTGCAGGACCAAGTCACTCTAGTTCCATTCTTAATATTTCTGATTTTGCATGGGAAAATGGGTGTAGATTGCATAATACAAAGGAGCATAATGAAAGGAATTGTCCCGAAATGGCTAGGTATACCCATTGTCTCCAAGCTCAAGTGGATGATTTGGAACTTGTGCCAAATAATGGTCCACCCCAACATCAACAAGGAGAGGACAACATTTTGGTGGTGGAAACTCTATATCGTCAAGAGAGTGAGAATGAGGAAGGTGAAGATGAATGGGATGAGAAACATGTTGATGAATCAGAAGATGAAGAAGAGGTACTTGAGCATCACGACTTGAACTTGGAAGATGACTACTATGATTCGTGGAAGAAATGGGAAGAACATTATCAATCTAAATCTTCTAATAAACTTGTTGTGTCAATTAATATGCAGGATAACTCAATTGCTTCCTCACAGGAGGATACTATAAATCCTGTACAATTTGAGAAAGTTTTGGAAGAGGAATTCGAATCTCATCAAATTTTGGAACATGATAAGGATTCTACAACCATGAATCAAGAAGGAGAGTCATTTGCTTTAGATTCCTTGGGAGGAAAAGAAATTGAAAATCTTGATCCACTTACTTGTGCTACAATGATTACGCCATTTCAAAATGAGAAAATTACAAAACCTAAATCATTTGGGTTTGATATCATTGATGATCCAATTGAAAATCTCACGTTACCCAAAACAACCCAAGTGATTGATCACGGAAATGTGTTAGTTAACCCACCCCTAGATAGACAAGACTTATGGTTTGAAAGGGATGGACATATTTTCAATTGGGTACCTAAGTTTGGTGCCTTTGATAAACAAGTCATGGAGAAAGAACAAGTGCTACAGGATGATGAATGTCATGAGAGAAAAGAGGAATTTTCAAATCCTCTTCAAGTAAGGTCAAATGAAAGCGTGCCAAAGGTAAAATCTCACCTGTTTTGGTTTCACCATGCAAAATTCGAATGAAGGTTTGCCTAATGAATGGTTTGATTCAAATATTATTAATGTTATGGCTTTATTGAATGAAAATGAAAGCTTATTTCTACACCATGAATCAAAGTGCGGAATGGACATCTTAAAGAATAGACATAAAGGAATTGAACATCAATCATTGTCTAATCAATTTGAAAACTTGAAGCTCCACCATAGGATTATTAATGAAACTAAATCAAATTGGTATGGTGAGAGGGGCAAGTGGAGGTTTGTTTCTTTGTTTGGTTTGATCTTGTTTTTGTTGGATTCCTGCAAAACTTGGTATGCGTATCACGTCATACGTCTTTTAAAGAATTCTAATCAGGTTTGGGATCCGGGAAAATGATAATCCAAACTTTTCCCCTTGCATTATATTGTACATTTGTATATACTTTTGGTTTTCGTGTTTTGGTTTCGGAATGGATCTCATTTTGGTTTTAAGTTTTGTGTGTTGGTCCTTTGGACATTTTTGGTTTGTCAACTTAGGTCCTTATGAATGTTGACTAAGACTAGGAGAATATGAAACATCGGAATTGTATTGCAGAAAGCTCCACGAGTATCGCAAACACATTAAAGAATATCGTTTGGAACTTGTGATGCATGAAGTTGTCAGTTTTATACATTATGGTAAAGTAGGTGATATATACTCCATCCGCATTTCAAAAGGAGCAATGCATTCATATCTCATATTACATTCCACATTGCATATACATTTCATCTCGGTTGCATCTTCATTTCATGTACAATCATTGAAAAGGTGTCGAATCCTCTTAGGGTTATTACATAACATATATTAAAAGGATCCTAAGGTTGGGAACCGATGCCCGAACTATCTTGAACCAAGCACGTTCTACGCATATTAAAGAGAATCTTGAGCAAAATGGTCAAAACCATACTTGGAAGAAAAGGTGAGGCGAAAGGAATATTTCGTGTCTGTCCCATCATGCAACATAATCCTTAAATAGTGGTTTTTACCACTCCCATAATGCTTAAAGCCTAAAATCGAGTAGTAAGGATAGGGTTAAATCCTCATCGAACTTAGGTTGAGGATCCAATTCCCCAAAGCTCCGATTTGACCTTCATGGAGTAGTAAGGATAGGGTCTAATTCTCATCTCGCTTAGGTTGAGAATCCGATTCCCCAAAGCTTCTATTTTGCCCACTTCAAGAACTTGAAATTCCAAAGAAAATATTTTTTCATTTCTTTATTAATATTGGATTGGAAGGATCGTACTACATGTCCCTTGCAAGGATGGGTAGTCATCCCCAAGGTCCAAGAAATCAAAAGTAGAGCCAAATCATGGATTATGGGGTTAATCTCCACCGGGGCTATAGACGCCTGGTTGGCAGTGGAGTATGCTCATGCGTGGCAACATGTCTTGTCTAAAAACAAGACCACTGATCGCTCAAACGGATAGGCTAGCTTGACAGTTTCATCCATAACGAGGTTAAATCATTTTGTTCAAGATGAGGTAATGAACTCCGGATCGGAGTAGTAAGGATAGGGTTAAATTCCCATCTCGCTTAGGTTGGGAATCCTATTCCCCAAAGCTCCGATTTCACTTACACTTGCACATGGGTTCAAGATGGTAGTGACACATAACCAACTTTGGGATCTAGTAAATTAATTCAGTATACATATATTTGGTCCTAAGAGGGTTTGACAGTTTTAATATGTTTGTTCATGATACTAGAAGGTCTGAGCCTTTGCAAAGTAGGTTGTTATATCTCTAGCATCTTCATCATACATCAAATCCTGCACAAATCATTCATAGCCTTGCATACGAATCATAAGTGAAACTGACAATGGAATGTTGATCAATTTCAAACGATAGGGAATGAAGCACATTGCACACACCGAGCTGATGCTTAATAATTCTAATGTTTCATGTATTTCTCGTCTAGTTTCATTCTTGGGATATTTGCTAATGCTTGTATTTGAGTCTGTGTGTTTTTAGGTTGAGTTCTCATCGAAATGCTCAGGAGCATTTCCTAGTAGAGTCACCATTTGTTGTGGCTGCTCCACAACGTACCCCAAAATTGGGGACCCACCTTTTTTGCATGTGTTCCAAGAAGACTGAAGTGGCCCATAGGCTAAAGATCAAGGAAAAAAGCAAAATACCACAAGGAGAAAAAGTGTCGCGATATCACGACATGTTGCAGTTTCGCGGCCAAAATAGAAAAAGTGTCGCGATATCGCGACATGTTGGAGTTTCACGACCAAAGGAGAAAAGGTGTCGTGATATCGCGACATGTTGCATCATCGCGACCAAAAGATAAAAAGTGTCGTGATATCGCGACATGTTGCATCATCGCGGCAAAAGAGAAAAAGTGTCACGATATCGCGACATGTTGCACCATCGCGGCCAAAGGAGAAAAAGTGTCGCGATATCGCGACATGTTGCACCATCACGGCCAAAAGAGAAAAAGTGTCACGATATCGCGACATGTTGCGTTTTCACGGCCGTAAAGGAAAAAGTGTCGCGATATCGCGACATGTTGCATTGTCATGGCCAAAAGAAGAAAAAGTGTCGCGATATCGCGACATGTTGCATTTTTGCGACCGTATAGGAAAAAGTGTCGCGATATCGCGACATGTTGCATTTTCACGATTCAAAGCAAAGAGAGAGGGAAGAAAGAAAAAGTGTCGCGATATCGCGACATGTCGCATTTTCGTGACCAAATGAGAAAAGAAAGAACTAGAAAGAAAAGTGTCGCGATATCGCGACATGTTCCATTTTCACGGCTAAAAGCAACAAAAGTGAGCAAGGAGGCAAAGGTGTCGCGATATCGCGACATGTTCCATTTTTGCCAAGGTAACGGACCTGCATAGTGACGCGGATATAAGGACAAAATCCAATGAACAAGACAAAGCGTTACATAAGAAATATTTAATGATTTGAAATCATTTAAGATGGTCGTTACACATGGAGGGAAATGAACGCAAGCCCATGTGGAGAAAATGCAGCGAAGGGCCACAAAATGGAAACCAAAGCACACGCAGTCAGGGAAGGTGAAACGAGCAGCCATCAAAAAATGAAACGAACCGTCATGGAAGGAGAAGCAATTTTTTCAGAAGTTTAAATACGCCATTCAAAGAGGCCAGAAGGGGGTCGGAAATTGTTGTGAACAGAGTTGCAGATTTGAAGGCGAGAAGGCCATTCTGGACCTATTTAAGTTGTTTTTCTTCCACAGACTGGTTTGGGAAAACTAGAAATTCTGCTATTGTAAAATGACATATTTTTAATGCAAAGTTTTCAGAAATTTGCATCTTGTGGGCAAGAAAGAAGGAGATTTTCTTTGCATGCTATGGATTTAATGTTTATTCTTTCATTTTTTTAGATTTCGAATAAATAGATAATGTTAATGCCATTTTTTTTGGGTTACATTAGGCGAATATTTGAAATCTGAATTTTATTTCGTACCCTAGGAACCAACACTTAGTCTATGGGGATTGTGCTTGTTTTGCAAGTCCAATAGGTTAGGTTGCATGCATGGAGACCTCACATCTTCGGTTTTGTCGAAACAAGATAGCATCATACTGAGTGCATTTTATCTTCAGTTTTTTGCATTTCATTTTCATTTTTTGCATTTTATTTTTCCCAGAAATTTTAACTTATTTTCAGGCATTAAACAAACATTTAAAAAATTCAAAATCCAAAAAAAAAAAACAATGAACAGTCATTAAAGTTTCATGATGAAATAAACCAACATTGCCCCTTGTTTACAGTTACTTGCAATCACTAAGGTGTTCCAAGCATTTAAATTGATTATCTTTATTTGAGATTACTAATACACAGTTGCAAATGCTAATACAGCGGAGACCTTGGAGAAGTTGTTTGTTTGACTTCTTTGCAAGAGGGGATTTGGAACCCAAATCCTAAAGGAGAGTGTACTTTCATGACTGGGTGAAAATACCACTCAAAAGGAGGCTTCTTGGATGTTGCTATGCTTCAGTTTGCTATAAGATCTGACTGTTCAGACTTCAGTGTTGAATTCGATAGAGTTTATGTGCTTATGTCATTAATGGAGAGAGAGGTAATTAGGGGTTTAAGACCCACTATTTATAGGAAATGGTAAGGTGTAGGGGGGAGTTAAGTAAACTAACCCTAGGCTAAAGTCTAACTAGAGTTAGGTTAAAGAAGGAAAGGTGGCAACCTCTCATTCCTAATGGAAAATATCCTATCCTCACACATGTGTGAGGAAGGATTAGGTCTAATCAGGATTAGGGGGTCCTAAGCCTAATTAGGGTTTGATTAGGGAAATATCCTAACTAATCCTACTTACACACATGTGGGAGGGTGCAATTAGTGTTAATTAGGGATTAAAGCTTAATTAATCAAATTTGCCCTAAAAGGGAGACTTAAGTGAAGTCAACATTAAATTAGATTTTAAGAATTGACTTGGTAATTGCTTTTGTCAACTAATACCTCGTGGGGGCCTCAATTGAATGTAAATAGGTTTTTGGAGGATATCCCAATGCACGCGATGTGATTTTGAAGGCTTATTAGGGTTTTGGACCTGAAATATGATGAAGTGGTATATGGAAGTCTACACACTGCTATGGCGAACTACGATAATCTATGCATGACTACGTGTGACTACATATGACTATGCATGCATGACTATGCATGACTATAATAGTATACAATAGCCTAGGTATATCTAGAATCACCTATGGATACATAGAGATAGCAACATGTGACTTTTGGGTGTCTACATTTTATCCCTTTTTATACTATACTGTGTGGAACATAGTTTAATACAAAAATATGAAGGGTTTGTGTAGGAGAAAAAGGGATAGAAGGGGAATGGAATCCAATAAATGGTGTGTAGTTGCATGAAGCATGACCATACACATTAACTGGATGTCCAGGGAGAGAAGAGAGGAAGGAAAGAATAAGAAGAGGAACAAAATAAAAATAATGCTAGTGAATGGAAATGAATGATTGCAAATGCAATGCTATGATTTTGTTGAGTCCATATGACATTTTCAATGCCATACTAGTTGCTTGAGAATGGAAAATTTTGACTACTTTTATTTTACGACCAGATCAGCGTGGTCCAAAAGTATGAATAGGACAAAATCCTATCTAAATATTTGTTGTTGATTTATTGATGAGAACATGGTGACAAGTGTCAAACCATTTGAGCTAAAGGGACATTTGGATTATTCAAACGTGACCAGATCAGCATGGTCGAGAAATCCTTTTCCAAATGTTGTGCTAGGATTACATCAAACATATCATTCGTTATGTACTCGACGTACTTGAATGCTTAGATTGATTTCTCCATCAAAATACTCCCCCTCTCGACAAAAAAACCATGTCAATACCATTGTCTGCTGGTCCTGGTGGGTCATCCAGATAGGAAGTCCATCTATCAGAATCTACAAAATCTGATACACATCCTCCAGAGTCACAGTCATCTCCCATGTTGCGATATGAAAGGTGTTGGTGCGGGGATCCCACAGATTGATTAGGGTAGTAAAAAATACCTGATCCCACACCATGGGATCCAAACATGTCACCTTCTTGAGCCCAAGGGCATCAAGCCACTCCCAATCCACAATTATCAAGGCCTCCTAGTCATTAAAGAAAACAGTCGACTGGTGGTACCGACTCTTCACCACCTAAAACAACAAAATAAAACATAATAAAAAAGGATATTAAGTACATCATAATATAAACAAAAACATTACAATAAAACTATATAGAAGAACAAAAAAGTACAGGAAAAAAATTGTACAACAAAAGTACAGCATAAAAAGCACAGAAAAACAAATTACAACAAAAGTACAAAAACATTAAAAACAAACTATACAACAACAACAATAGACATAAAAATAACTGTACAAAAACAAAACAAAAACAAAATAAATAAATAAATATATATATATATATATTAGGGTTTCAACCTTAATATGGCAAAAACAAAAACAAAATAAACAAAATCATACTAGGGTCTCAAACTTAATGTAAAAAAAAAAAAAACAACAAAAAAAAACACAAAATCGTACTAAGGTTTCAACCTTAACATGAACAAAAACTACAAAATAAAATGACAACGTGTTGGGTTTTAAACCTAAACACAATCACAAACAAAGTATAGATAACAGTTGCATATTAGGGTTTTGACCTTAATCTACGAACAATCAACAAAATAAAACAAAAAATCATACTAAGGTTTCAACCTTAATGTGAACAAAAAAAACAAAAACAACAAAAATATAAAAAAATTAATATTAGGATTTCAACCTTAATATTAACGCAAAACAATACAAAAATATAAAATTAATATTGGGGTTTCAACCTTAATATTAATGCAAAAAAAAAATCATAATAATAATAAAATCATATATTGGGTTTTCAAACTTGATATACGAATAAAAACAAAATAACACAAACAAAAATTTATATGTGAGTTTTTAACTTCATATAAAACAAAAACGAATAACAGACAGGGAGAAGGAACATCATACCGGTCTCGCCTCGGCTCCTCAACTCGAAGATCCGGTTCTCACACTCATGATGTCCATAAAATTTCAGCAGTGCTCTGCTACGCACACTCGTACTCCTCCTCACTGCTCCAAATCGCCAAAAAAAAATTATTGCAAATGAACCCAAAACCTAGTTTTGGTCCTTATATAGGCTGTTAGGCCTGTAATCATTCCACCCTTGGATGAGCACTCTAGTTAGTACTCATCCCACCCTGGTACAATTACCAAATTGGTATTCGTCCCATCCCAGGATGATTACAGAGCAAGAAATAAAGCAACAAAAGCTGCACCCAAAAAATACACCAAAAAAAGCAATAAATTTGCTGAACAAAGGCTCCTCTGCACCTGACATTCATGGCATGAAAAACCACCATCAGGGTCACAAATACTCACTATCATACACCCTAAGAAGGCTAGCATAGCCGAAACACTCCATGGGAAGGAGGACTTTCGATAATTTCTACCCCAATCGACATCACAAAAAGGGTCAAAACCCACCAAAAACAGGTTCGATGGTTGGAAAACTGCAATGAGCGTTCAACGACAAACAATTGAAGGCACCCTTAAAAATGTCATCTTGGGTCAAGTGACTCATCACTTTTATGATTTTTTGGTCATTCCATCATCGATTCATTGCTTGAGGGGGTAGTCACACTTAGTCACCAATCAACAAATACACACCCAATCAAGGAAATGGCATTCATTCAAAGAATCATTGATAAAAAAAATCATGCTCCTGCTTAGGGAAACAAATAAGCAATAATCATAGGCTAAACAAACACTTGGCATTCTGGAAGCATGAAGACAAGGTTCCTCGAACAAAGGGTTGTACCCTTTGCCTATTCATGACTGAACAATGTCCAATATCAAGTACACCTCACTGAAAAAGGTTACACTTGAGTTAAGCTCCTTAGCTCGTCAGAAGCAAGGATTCAAGAATGCATGCCATTTTCATACTTGGGGCATCAAAAGTTGGTTAGGTTACTAAGAATCCCTAATCATTAAGTGCTTTGGTCATCTATTTTTTCTTAGCACTATTCCATACATAGCGCATCCCAAAAATGGGCATCTATAGACACCAAAAAAACACCAATCCGATTATGTGACTACAAGCACTGATCAAATTGGCATACATACCCCCTATGGCAGCCTCTAGAGGTTAAAAAGTGGTCCTAACCACTCCCAAATTAGTTTTGGAAGGTCAAAGGTCAATTTGGCACCCTTTTAAGCACTTTGCTCCCTATTCATCCCACCCTGGGACGATTAGAATCCTATTCGTCCCACCCCAGGATGATTAGCAGTAATTGTTCCAGGGTGGGACAATTAGCAGGTTTGATTGGCAAAAAGTCAATCCTTGACAAATGGCAGCCCAGATCCACCACCCAAATTCACCTTCAATGCATGCAATTGCGAGGAATGGTTTCAAATTAGAGAGAAAGAGACTTCAGTCAAGCATGCCCTGATCACGGAGGCCCTAAATCAGGGAGGAATCTTCTCTCCCCCAAAATGGCATGGTGAGCCAAGTGGCACCCTCGCATACGCATTCAAAGGAGACCCCTAGGTCTATAAAAATGTGAGCCTCCTCACCCCAAAAGAAGAAGAGAGCTAGAGTATTTGGAGCAAAGGAGTGTTGCCAAATTATATCCCCATTCCTCTTTGTGCTTCCTACATCCCTAATTTCTCTTTTGGAAGAGAGGTTATCGGGTGAACACTAGGAATGCAATCTAGACCCAAAACCCAAGCAATCGGCCACAATACCACACCAAACTTATTGACACAACCCCCTAGGAGGTTTTGGACCCATCCCACTTGGATTAGTGTCAAAAATAAGCCCCAAACGGTGGGCATCCTGCCCCTGGGTGCTCCCCGAACTGTTGTAGTTCTAATCACCCCACCCCAAAGTGATTAGAAATTTGTGCATAATTTCTTTAATTTTATTTTTGCATGATTTTTTATTTGATGTACTTATGCTTTTGTCCAAGTTTCATTGCTTTCTGACATGATTTGACCTTGTTTTTATCATTTTATGCATTTACTAACCTACAGGGAGCGCCTTTGGATACAGGACAATCTGGGCAGAATCTACAAAATCTGACCTTCTGGGTCATCTCACAATACCCTTTTAGTCTAACCCCAAGTTTTCAAGATTTTTGGAGGCCTCTGGGCAGGACATTTGCAAGGTCGCTTTTGCACATTTTGTGACAGTCCCCAGCGTCCCACCCCGGAGAGATTAGAACTATGTGCATGATTTCCTGACTGTTATTTTTACAATGTGTTCATGATGATATCTCCATGCCTCTATCAAATTTTGAATTCATTATGACATATTTTGACCATCGTTTCATTCTTTTATATATTAACTAGTCGAAGGCTTTGGGGATTGCATGTTTTCCTATATCCGCATATGCTATTAACTATTTGCTATTTTTTTGAGCATATGATCTCGCCACTAGGAACACTAGAGGGGCAGCAAGGAATGAAGAACACATGAACATAAGTGGCGAAAACCTTTGGCCCGCCCATTTCGAATGTGGGCATGCAGAAGACACTAGAAGCATACCTTCCATTGATGTAACGGATTGTATCAAACATTCTGATCCCTAGATGGGGGGGACGTATTGTAAACAGATTAAAAGCAACATTAATAAATAGGCCCCACTTTTTTTTTCTTACATATCATTTCTGTGTCATTTCCTTCATGCATTTGTTCATCGCATTCGTAGGACTTAGCATCTATACCATATCTATTTTATTTACATCATATCTGGTACACTGTCATTCCACATCGCTTTTAGGATGATATATACATACAAAATTTTATTTTGGCTATTATATATACATGTGTCATTGTTATGGTTTGAAATGTGTTCTCTTTATGTTTGCATAGATAGCATAACATAGTTTGTAGGTATGTATGATAAATAGATATACATGTGTGATATGGTTTAGATCTATTATCATTTTGTAGTATGAATGAACTATAGAGTAGTATGCATGATTGTATTTTGAATGCAGTATGATGTAATATCAGATGCAATTTTGTAGTGTGGATGCAATAATGTGATTTGATATTGGAATGCATGTAGGATGAATGCATAACTATAATGTGCAATAAATGTATACAACATAGATGCATGGATGCATGTATGGAAGTACTAAAATGTGCCAAGGAAGCAACTTGTATTGTGGCATTTACCTGTATGGATGTGATCCATTCCATGATTTTAGGGATGTTGGATAATGTAAGGCATATGTAATGGATTTGACCAACATAGTTGTGATAATCAAATATCAGACCCATAGCTATACAAGTATATGTGGCAACTTATAACTAATCGAGTTGGTTCAAAATATGTCATGGACCTATGTGTGTGAATGTGTGAGGTTAATTTATCCATTTTGAGGGAGGTAGGATTAGCCTGTTGTATACATAACCGAACTAGCTAGCTCATCTGTAAGAAAACAATGATCTGTACAAAAGCAAGATGCTAATGTTATAGATATGTTGCCACTTGTAAGATTATTCCATTGGTAGGCAGGCTCTTGGAGCCTATTGCTAGTGATGGAAATCATCCCATGGTGTTATGTTAAGCCTAAGGACCAAAGGTGATGAAGCATAACATGGGTGAAATCAGGAGGCTTTTCCTTTTGTTTTCTACCCCTCATCTAGTGTTTCCTATTTTTGTGGTACTCTTTTCTTTTCTTTTGTCTTTTTTTTTTTTTTTTTGATTGGTGCTCTTTTATTTTCTCATGGTGCTCTTTTGTATGGGATTTGAATTTTGTTTTCTACCCAATCTTCTTATTTTTTCTTATGCTTGATCCCTTTGTTTATCCCCAGGTTGTATGTTGACCATGCAAGTGATAGTACAAGAAGGGGAAACTGTTCGCTAGATGGTGATATCTACTCCAGATGTTTTCTTCCCTACACTCAAAATTGTTTAATGTGTAACCTATTGTGAGTGGTCCATGAGAGAAGTTGAACCAGACTAAAAAACCATAAGAAGAATGTACAAGACTCATTATTTAGGGATGAAACTGGATTGATTGAAGTAAAGAGTAGTCCTGTTAGGATCCTATCCTAACATTAATTAATAATCTTAATAATAATAATATATTATATCCTATGGTCATAATAATAAAATAATATAATAATAAATAATATGATAATTAATTATATTATTTATTATATTATTATAATATTAGGGTTAGGAAGCATTGCAACCTTTCACCTATAACCCTAGAGGGGTATAAAACATTGTAAGAACTTATCATTCAATCATCCATGAAATATATAATATATGATTTATTAAATCATTGAAGGGACTTCTCGACAATTCAAAAGCGATTCTTTTAGATTTAGATTATTATTTATTTATCATTTTATGTTCTAGGAACCCTAGGTTCCTACCATATGGTATCAAAGCCTTATGGATCCAACCATATTGGTCAAGGAAATTAAAAATGACATTGCAAAAATTAGAAGAATGATTGAACAAAAACAAAAAAAACAAATGGAACGTTCTGATCGTATTATACAATATTTAATGGAAATGCAAGAAGAGACCCTAGCCATGGAATCCCAAGAAGAAGATGAGACCATATCCATGGAATCTAAGGTAAAGGAGGAGCCCATAGCCAGGGAATCTCAGGTGTTATCCATTGCATCTTTCGAGAATGAAGAAAATGAAAACCCTAGAAAAAAATTTCCTTTGGAAGAGCCCAAAGCCAAAGATTTTCAAATGGCACATAAAATACTTACGAGAAAGGAAGATTTTCCAATGCACAATTTAACTATCAAAATTCAAGAAAGGGAAGAATATTACTCCTACAAGAACCCTAAAAAAATATATGTGCAAAAAAGGACCTTCCTCAATACTGTGAAACCAATCATTTTAGAATAGAATTGCCAAAGGCAATCTCTTATTTTATATATCACATTCAGAAAAAAGGAAGCGGTCCCTACCTACATTCAAAATGTGAATAAAGGGTTTTCTACTTTAATCGATGCACATTATTCTAATAGGCAAAAACCAGAACTGGATGGAAAAAGTGAGCGTCCACCAAGAGCAAGACTCAAAACCTGAACTAGGCGTCCCTCTTCATTCCATTCAAACTCACAAAAAGAAAGTGAGGATAATATGTTTGGAAGAAAAATTATCAAAAATCTGGGAAGCGAGTAGATTTTATCTATTTTGCATATTTTATCTTTAAAAAAATCCACAAAATGTTCCACGAAACTACCGCTCATTGATGTTCCATCTGGAAAGGAAGCTCGAGGATGAACACTAGCCTGGTGGAGCATTCAAATCAATGTGGGATTAACAAGCAGGTAATCATGGAGCTCCACCACACAGGTTGATACCGTATAATTCTCTAGGATGCTATGGACCTTCAAAAAAAGAAGTTATAGTCTGTGTTTCAACTCCTAAATAGACCATAAAATTTGAATGGTTTTCATGGTTGCATGATGCATAAAATTGTGAATTTAAGGCCGAAACCCAAGCTCAAAAATTACTCACCAACCTAGTAGTCATCATCCACAGGAATTAAGTTACGGGAAGTAGTTTTTCACTGCAAGAAATAATTATAAAGCATTTGTGGAGAAGCTGGTTTAAACTGCTATTTATAATCTTAATTTGATTAGCACCTTCATAACCATTCAACACATAGGAAGGAAAATAATTTTCTTCTGCCTAAATTCAGATTCCAAAGGAAAACCGTTTCATCCAAATATTCAAGGATTCGAATGTCTCTAGAAAATCAGTGTAAGCAATCAATTGAAGGTGGCGTGTTAACATTCAAACGTAGTTTGGTTGAGTAAAGATAGTTTGGCAGAGTAGAGACCCAAATATCATTTTTTAGTGAGTTTGATAAATTTCTTGCATCTCCTCAATGAGTTTACAGAGTAGAGGCCCAGATATCGGAGATCATTTTTAGTGAGTTTTATAGTTTGGCAAACTGGTCTCTACAGTCCACAAGGAATCAAAATGATACATGCCTCTATATCATAAGCCATGAAAAAATACCCAATCTTTGAGTTCCTTGACAAATTAGCTATAGATATGTCTACATAAAACAACTACAAAGATCTTTCAAAAATTATGCTAAATAGGAAATTTCGCAAAATATTCTACACATGTAAGCCACTTTCGTAAAAATACTGTAAAGCTTCGATCATTTTTGGTGCAGAAAACTACATATTTAGATGTAGAACCTGAAATTTTAAGCACAAAAGTCAAGAATTACAAATACGTAAGAATTTTTGAGCTTACTATTATGAAAAGATCAAAGGGTCGTGAAGGTGGTTGAATAATGCATTTGTGGTTAATAATTGTCAACCAAGAATAACACTCATCGTTGGTGATGTGAAAGACTAAAAGCACACTCTATAGAAACACCAACATAAATGACAAAATTCCAATAAAAAATATAGCATAGATTAAAAAGCTTCAGGAATTGACTTTAAACGATAATGCATCTTAGTTTGCCGATGGCAGTAATCGATCCCTTCTATAGAGTTTCCAAAAGGGGTAGATAATTTCTTGCACTGCAAAAGCATTTGGCCAACAACACCATATCTCTGGGTTCTAATGGATTCTGTAGGCCACAGTAGCATATTCATCAATTCCAATCCCATATTTTTGTTGGATTCTGAGAGAACATCACCACAGAGATTAACAAAGTCCCCAAGAAATTTTATTATTACTCTCTTGATCAGATCGTATGTTGAAATCTGTTGTTTGCAGGCCTTGAAATTTATCTAAATTCTCATCAGAAACTCTATAGGCTTTTGTGGAATATCATCATTGCTAAGCAATCCCATCAGCAATGTCTCTTCAATTATGTTATTCCAGGACATTGAAGGTTGCTCTTTGTTATCGTCAATTACCTTGAATTTAGAAGAAGGAATCAAGATTCATGAGTTCCTTTGATCTAAATGGACACCACGTATCCATATTTTTTAATAAACATGTTAATGATGGCCAATGGCCGAAGCAAATAAAGTTAGCTCCACAAAAATAAGAGGACAAAAGCATGTGTGGAGGACAGAGAATTCAAATACAGTTGGGCACGAAAGTGGAAACCAAAACAAGTATGATCTATTCCAAAAGTAAATTTTCTTGACTCTTTACACAGCCAGAAACTTTATTTTAGGGTGTAATTATTTTTTTCTTTTATAGAGGAATATGGGGATATAGAGCCTTAAAAAGGATGGAAGGCGGAATATACTTTCAAATTTATTTGTTACCCTTGTGACTAAATACATTCATCTTATATTTTAAAAACTTGATTGTATTAAAAAATAAAAAATAAAAAAAATACAACAGCCAAAGGAGATCATGATAAGCTAGTGAAGTATTTATTAGAGGAATATGTTGATCTCGCATCTAATCTAAATAACGATGGTGAATTGGTATTTAAGATACCAAGGAAAGTATTATAACACCCCTTGAAAATATTTTTAGAAGTCACATCTTCTAAGGATATGTACTACAAGTGTTCCAATGACCAAACACTTTTGCATCTTGTCGTATCCAAATGCTAAAAATTCATGATGAATGCAACTTGGTGGGGGTGAATACAAGTAAATTTCAAGTTTCCTTTTGAAGAATGTTGGCATCAACCTTTATGAAAATTAAATTGGTTGGTTTTGGCTAGAGTATCACATTTAACAAGTGATACAAGGCATACGAAGCTCTTCCGACAAGGCCTTATACATGGCGATTATAAAAGAAATAGGGTTTTAGCTTTGAGGACAAAGCTATTTTCAAGAGGGGTGGAATGTTAGGATCCTATCCTAACATTAATTAATAATCTTAATAATAATAATAATATATTATATCCTATGGTCATAATAATAAAATAATATAATAATAAATAATATAATAATTAATTATATTATTTATTATATTATTATAATATTAGGGTTAGGAAGCATTGCAACCTTTCACCTATAACCCTAGAGGGGTATAAAACATTGTAAGAACTTATCATTCAATCATCCATGAAATATATAATATATGATTTATTAAATCATTGAAGGGACTTCCCGACAATTCAAAAGCGATTCTTTTAGATTTAGATTATTATTTATTTATCATTTTATGTGCTAGGAACCCTAGGTTCCTACCATAGTCAAAGTTAAACACGACACCTATGTATATCCTAATCCTGAAAAAGAGGGAATGGACATCCAGGTGGTGATGCTAACAAGTGTATTTTTTACTCCTACTAAAGGTGCATTTTGGGGGAGAATGTACAAACATGAACTGAAAGTTTAAATGAAAAGCATATGGATATGTGCAATGGATGTAAATGTAAATGATGCGAGTGGAGGAATGCAATATCTACAAGAGGACATTCATGATGTTTTTAGAAGGAGAATTTTGGAAGATTTATGTACAACTAAATAGTATTGTTTAATGATGGTCAATGCGATATGGCATGATAAAGGTTGCCCCAGCATGTGGGGTGTGTAGAAATTGTAATTTGTGGTACTGCATGCGGTAATGGAAAAAAGGTAGAGGAATATGATGATAGAATATATAGCTGGAAGAAGATAGAAGAAATATACTTTGGTAACCAACAAGAGCAAAGGGGATTACCAAAGTTGAAAGATAATAGAAGAAAGGGGTTAGATCAATGTAGGTATGTAGCCACTCAAAGCATGACCATACAACCACACGAAGAGGTGCGAAGAAGTAGAGGAAGAAGTAAGGGAGATGATAGAAGAGAACCTACCAATGGGAAAAATGGCATGGGTTAGGATGCACATGAGAGAATGGAGTAATAGTGGGGCATGGATAATTTTCCCTATTGTGGATGTAATGGGAAGGTGGTATCATGGATTCTTGGGATAGTCGGGTTTGTGGAATGTTGTGGTGTGGAGGGCTGATTAGTTGGGTGGCTCAAGGGGCTAGCTCAGGTGATGTTGGGTGAGTATCATGTAGCATGTTGTGTACCAAGGTTTTGAATGATTTGCACTTTTTGATATCATGGCCTGGTTGGTGGTGGTAGATGCAGTATTCACTCTCATGGTAGTTGTGTGGTTTAGGGTGCGATGGATCTATAGGTCGGGTCTTTGGGAGAGCCAAAATACCTTAGTGCATTAGGTGGTAAAATATCGAATAGCATGGTAGGTGGAAATATCGTATGATAGGTACAGTACTCTCACTGGGGTGAAGGAGTACGAGGTGGAGTGAATTCCAATGTGAGAGGTATGGTTCAGGAGTTTGATGTCGATTGAACCCTAGGGTGAGGAATGGATCTACGAGGTGGCAATGATGTATGCAGTGTTATCAATCAATGAGTAGGAATCTGGCACTGATAGTGACTCATATGGAGCTCTAGGAATTCCACATGGGTGAGTATATGCTAAAGTTCTTGATGAGATGATAATGGAATTGATGAAGGTGGTGAACGAGCCTCTAATGTGAAAGGGGCATCGGTATGGATAGGGATGTATGGATGGGGCCGTGATGAGGAGACATCAGGTTGAAATGATCTAGGAGGCTATAAACCTCGGTGAAGTGGCAAGCCTCAGAATGGTGAAGATGGGGCCTGCAATATGGGTGGCATGGGAGATGGTCCTGGACGATGATGGATTTGTGAAGGTGGGATGCGAGAGGAAGTGGCTTGCGTTTCACGGGTAGCATGGGCCTGTAAGGCTTGGGCATATATGGATTCCCCATTTGAGAGTGGAGGTGGTAGGCCTAGAGGGAGGGTTTGTTGAGGAGTGTATCCTCTATTTGGTGGATGATAGACATCACTGGGATGATTTGGAGAATTGGTTGGGTAGTACGGGTTCCTTGCCTCTCAAAATAAATGAGGAGGAGACCTACGTGGATGGATATTGGAGGTTTTCCTCTTCTCATCAAAGGAAGACATGGATATCTGGCTTTCTCTAGAGTAGGGTGAATAGGAAGAACCTCGATGGTGAGGTGACATGTGGTGGGGTGGTGAGTGATGACCCGAGTGTGGTGAATGTGACATCTACCTAGGGTGAATGATAGGTAATATTTGGGCTAGGTTAGCCAGTGTAATGGGTATAGACTATGGTGGTGGAGGGTTATGCATGGTGATGTGTGAGGATGCTGTAGGATTCTCCTACTGATGATTTGGATCCTACAAAAGGAAAAACAAATAACCATAGCATAAAATGACTTGAATATGAAAGTACATGTATAGTAAAATAATAAATAAAAATAGCATATCTATGCGGTGATGTGCTTAGTGACTTGTAAATAGTAGTGTGTGGCACTCGTGATAATGGACACCTTTGTGTATTAAGCATTGAATGCATGAAGATGCAATATGTTTATGGGTTCAAGATCATTAAGGCCTTCAATATTGGCCAACCGATATGCTCCTAAACCATATTTGTGTGTAATAATGAATGGACCCAACTAGTTTGGGGTAAACTTGTCACGTTGTTGGTGAGGCTGACTCATGATTTACTGGTTTTCCTTGAGAACCAGGTTACTAATTTGAAACTCACACTGATGTATCTTATTATTTTAGGTATGGTGAAGGTGATATTGATAGACTCGTGTGTGCTCGATTGCATGAATACGATGTTCATTGATAAGTGTTAATTTATCTAAATGAGCTTGGCGAGCAGTGTCATCGTCAATGAAAACCTTCATAGAGATCCTTAAGGAAGGTATCTCAATCTCAAGGGGCATGAAAACTTCAACCCCTAATACAAGTGAAAAAGGTGTTACCCCAGTAGGATTATGGATGCTCATACGATACGCCCACAAGGCTAGGGGCATTTGGTTATGCCAGTCATGATGAGATTATACTACAGTTTTACGAAGGATGGAACAAATGGTTTTGTTTGTGGCTTTTGACTGGAAATTACCATGAGGGTAGTATGGGATAGAAAAAATATGATGTATGTGGAATTTTTCACATAAGCCTTGAATAGTTTTGTTCTTAAATGATTTCCCATTATCAAAAATGATTTGGGAAGGGATTCTGAAACGATATATGATGTGGTCTATGATAAATGCTACAATTTTTGCTCCTATGGTTTGAACCAGTGGGATGGCTTCGACCCATTTTATAAAATACTTTGTGGAAGTGATGATAAATTTATGCTTGCTTAAGGAAGATGGTGTAATCTGTCCAATTAGATCTAGGTCCCATTCAGAGAAAGGCCACATTGACTGGATAGGCTGAAGTGCTTGGGATGGGAGATGTGTTAGATTTGTGTGTATACTCATAGAAGTTATGCTCCATTTTGGGCCAGTAATAACCCATACGGAGGATGCGTTTGGTGATTGTCATACCACTAAAATGGCCACCACAAGTACTATCATGGGTTTCTTATACAACTCATTGTGATTCTTGCAGTTCTAGGCAACACAGGAGCATGCTGTCATAGCTGCAACAATAAAGGATGTCCCCCAGCAAGATGTAGTAGATTGCTCTCTATTTGAAGGTTTGACATTGAGCATGGGGTAAATCATAAGGTAGGAAACCTAATTTGATGTATTATTTAATTTATGAAAACCATGGGTCATGGGGTTCAATGTATACCACATACACACCATCATCATATGTAGGAAGTGTGGGTGATATGGTAGATTGATTGAGCATATGGATGGATATAAATGTTGTGTCAGATGTTGGGTTTTGTAGAATGAGGGACTCTAAGGAGGCCATAGTATTTGTAAAATGGTTTTATGATTGCGGAGTGGCTTCGAAGTCATACCAGTCAAATTGAGATAAGATTTGATGTGCGATTTTCTTATATTGTTGGAGGATTGGGCAATTGCATAGCTAGAATTCCTACACTTGGTTGACTATCAGGAGTGAATCATCTATGATGTGGAGGCATTTGATATGCATGGAATGTTCTTTTTGTAGTCCTAGTATTAGGGCTTCATCTTTTGCATTGTTGTTGGTATAGGGGAAGTCGAGTTTGAATGATAAATGGAGCGGTTCTCCTTTAGGTGTGAAGAAGACAATGCCTACACCCCCAGCATGGAGACATTTGAAACCATCTAAGAACAAGGTGAGGTCAATTACGACTTTAGGTTTAACATATTCTTTAGCTTCAGTTATGTGGAATATGAAATCATCTAGAAATTGAATGAGGGGTTGATTATTAGTCAAAGGGGCTTTGGCTAGTTGGTTGGCGATGACCTGCCCTTTGATAGATTTTTATAAAATAAATTCTAGGTCAAATTTAGTTAAGAGCATGATCCATTTAGATGTGCAATAATTGTGATAGCTCTTGGTCATCATGTACCACAGGGGATTATCTCGAGCGATGACAAAATTTGTGTGATTTAACATGTAGTGGCATAATTTTTGAGTGGCGAATACGACCGCTAGGCATAATTTTCCATGTATCCATATCTTGTTTCATAACTGACTAGCATGCTGCTAATATAATATATCACCTGCTCTTTGTTGAGCATGTTATTTTGAGCTAGGAGTGTACCTAACACAAGATCTATAGCTAAAATTTATAGGATGAATGGCAATTTTGGATGTGGTGGTGACATAACTAGTAGTGATGTGAGGTAGGTTTTGGTAGCATCAAATGCTCCTTAATAGTTGTCTTTCCATTTGAAGCTTACTCCCTTTTTTAGGAGGTGGTTGAATGACTGACACTTGTTAGATAATTGTGTTATGAATATACGAATGGAAGTGATCTTGCCCTGGAGGTTGCACAATTGCTTCAATGTGGTAGGAGGGGGCATATCAGTGATGGCTTTCACCTTACTAGGATCAACCTCAATGCCTTGTTGGGAGACAATGAATCCTACTATTTTACCTGAGGTAACACCAAAAATGCACTTCTTTGTGTTCAAGTGTACATTGTGTTCTAATAATTGATTAAAAATTTGACGGAGATCTTCGATATGGTATGCACGTTTCTTGGAGTTAGCAATGAAATCATCTACACAGTCTTCAAAAATTTTGTGCATTAATTCATGGAAGATATAGGTCATTGTGCGTTGGTAGGTTGTACCAACTTTTTTGAGGCCAAAAGGCATGAATTTATAGCAAAAGGTCCTCCAAGGTGTTGTAAAGGAGAATTTGTGTTAATCTACTGGGTTGATCCTAATTTTATTGTATCTAGAGAATCCATCCATAAGGGATATCATCTTGTGGTCTACGATGGAGTCTACAAGGGAGTCAATGTTAGGTAAGGGGAAATTTTCTTTGGAGTAAGCTTTGTTTAAATCATGAAAATTTGTGCAGACACAAAATTTTCTAGATTTCTTAGGTATAGGGACCATGCTGGATACCCATTTGGGATAGTCGAGGGGTACAATGAAATTAATGTCTAGGAGCTTTTGGAGCTTAGAATTCACTATTAATGCATTAGGATCGAGTATGAGGTTATGAACCACTATGGCAGGGTCAAGTCTTGGCATGTCCTTGTATGACCATGTGAAAACTTGAATGTACTTGCAAAGAAAGTTTGTGAAGGCAATGCACTCTTTGGGTGAGAGGCTAGTGGCTAGTTTAAGGATATGGAAATTTTTGGTATCATCACCAATGTCAAAATCGATAGTGTATTCAATGAGCATGCGAGATCCATCACACAACTATTCGGGTATGGAAATGAGGTTAAGGTCATCGACGGCCTCGCTGAACTCATATTCATCATCTATGTAGATGCTCATGTGAGATACATGAGGGACTTGGGGTGGCATAGATGAGGAAGTAGCATTCGTCACCCTCAAGACATGAGGTGAAATAAGGAAATCTCGAGGTACTGGTATGGGTGATATATGCATGCAATATATAAAATTTGGATTTGGTATATCGTCTTGAGTCTACGGGTGACTGTAATGAATGGGAGAGAACAAGTCTACCTCAACCATATTGACTAATGTTGTAGGTAAATTAGGTGGGGACAAATCAGGTTAGTAGGGCTTGGTGGTTTGTGTGCACCCTAAGAGACTCAAAGGAGGTTGTAGAACAACTTGGAGCAAATGAGAATGAGTAACTGCTCTCTGTAGTTTCCTATGTATAGGTGGGAACATAGCTAAGCATGTTGGTGATGACTCAAGAGGAACTATATTGGGTTTTGTTGGTGACGCATCTAAGGATAAGGTGGTGAATTGGTTTGTTAGTCTATCAACATAACAAAATGAGGAGGTGTCAAACATGGAGGATTCCTGAAAGAAGTCATAGGGGACTACAATGGTAGAATGAGGTGATGAAGTGTCCTCCATGATGTCCATGTCGATGTATTATTCTAGGGTGTACACTGGAAGGGGAGTAGAATAGAGGGATAGGTCTTGAATTCATATTCTAAGGTATGAACTACTTTTAGATTATAACCTATACCAAATTTTTTAGTCAATGACTAAACCCAAGGATCAATAAGTGTACGTAATCCTTGTTCATAGTAGACCATCTCAAATCCTCACCAATGAAAACACTACAGGTAGCACAAGGTGAAGTGAGGGTTGGCTATGTGGTCTAGCATACCACAAAATCTAGATTGTGGTGGAGGAGAAGCTGGTGGGAGGATTGAAGAGTCAAATCATGCATAAAAAAAATTGGTATGATTTTCAAGACCTCCTAATTGTACAATGGTTTTTATGGTAAGGACAGAGGCTACATGATGATCAAAATCATGGGTAGATTGGATAGGGGTATCAAGTATGCGGACATCACATACATTATAGTCTCCTGGGCCAGTATTTGTCATGAAAATGGAAATATGTGGTGTGGAATGATCTGGAGACTAGGGTGGGGTATCATATTTAGATGATAAAGGTAGACGCTGAGATTCCCTCATGGTAGCGGTTGAAGGTCGTGGGAGTTGTTATCTGAACTCGATGTTCATTGTTCCTGTTCGTGACATTTGGTTGTTGTAGCTTTAATAGGATATTTGGCCTATGTGGGGGAAGGTATCGATGTAGGTGTTGGGCTACATGGAGAAGTGAATGTCCTAGGCTATGATCAAAAAGGAAGAGGAGGTTTTTGTGGCATAGGAAGGATAGGGGCTTTCGTAGGCAAGGACAGGGGAGGTAACGTGATAGGTTGTGTAATGGGTGGCCATGGTGGTTGTGGCACCGTAGGTGGAAATCAGAATGGTAGAGGCTGGGATGATTATGGAGACTTTAAGGATGGTGATGAGAAAGGTATGGTAGAGGTTTTGGGTCCCATATAATATGGTGCTAATGGTAAGAAAATCTAGGCTTATGCTCTTGATGAACACTAGGATATTGGAGTGGAAGTTGGGGAGGATATTGATGCTCCTACCAATTGATGAGAGGATACGGGAAATAGTTGGGAGGATGAAAATGATGGTGCAAGGGGAAGGTCTGCAACATTGTAAAATTTGAATGGATCTCCATCAGCTGGGATACAATGAATGAGTCTGTTGTGGATGTACTTGAGGCAATGGTGTAGTGTGGAAGGGACACACTGCATGTCTCTAATCCACGGGTGACCAAGGAGAATATAGTATTGCATTTCTCATTGGATGATGTTAAAGAGGATAGATATGGTATGAATGCCTACACAAATAGGTAAAACTATAGATCCTACATTAGGTCTCATGGAGCCATCGAATGTAGGTGATGTAGAGCTACTATGGATATAATGATAATGAATGAACCCATATCAACGAGTAACCACTTGTAGGTGATATCATTGATTGTGGATTGTATGTGGAGAGGGGGATCTACTCCTCTAACAAGTTCCATTATCTTGTGGTCATGGAAGCTAATTGAGATATAGAGGAATCATGGGATATTTTCTACAAAATTAACAAAGGCATTCATGTCATGTGTCTCTAGGTTAATGGAGTGTAGGATGTCATTCAATGTCTTCTAATAGGGTTGAGACTATTGTAGGAGATAAAATATGGATAGTCACATGGGGGTGTTACATAACTAATGGGTTAGGCTACCATGGATGGTAATCACATTTTGAGGTGATGGTGGTATGATAATAGGCATTTAAGGTATTTTTGGTGATGTGAACTGGGCTGGCGGGGAAATAATATGTGTTTTCTAGCATGATGGGTACCGTTGGTTCCTCGTAGTAAGGTTGATCATACCTACTGCACCATATGATGGAGGATCACATTGGACATTGTTCACTTGGTGAGGTGGTGTTGTGGGATTGTTTAGAGGTCTAGGAGGATTGGGTCCTTTGTGATCAGGTAAAGGGTTTTGAAAAATACCTAAATTTTGATTCTAGGGGGCTGGAGGGTTTGCTACCTGGATGATGCCCCTATCGATTAGATCTTGAACTTGCCCATGGAAGAAGTGACACGGATTGACATCATGGCCACATTGTCTATGGAAAGGGAAAAATAGTTGCTCACTATACCCATGAGGCTTGGGTGCATTTTGATCCAATGGGAAGATCTTGGGTAGGAGGAGATGGTTGTCCCCATACAATATATGAAACAACACTGGTAATGTTTTGGATAACAGTGTGAGGTTGAACGTTGGAACCTATGGGTGCATGTCTTAGTATTTTTATGGTCTAGGTGGAGCGGGAGCATTAGTATGGAATGCTTGTGGTTGTGGTGTATAGGGTGGAGGAGTCGATGCTGGAACTAGGGTAACGGTTGCGACTTGGTTGGCTTGAGGTGATCGAGGGTAAGGTTGATTTGGTGCAGTCCTATTGAAGCAAAAGTTGGCGTTATAGTTGGATTTGATTCTCAACTTAATTTTCTTGGATTGAACCTTGATGTATTCAATAAATTTTGCTTGTGAAATGGCATCTTCAAAAGTGTGGCTTTGATGAAGCTAGAGGGATGTGGATATGTGTTTGTGGCAACTCTTGGAAAATAGTGTCATAGGCTCAATAGTGGGGACGTTATGGGTGAGGTCATGGGTAATCACTCTCCATCTGGTATTGAACTCAATGATGGGTTTGTCATCAGCCTATCGTAATGTATACACATAAAATATATGGTCTTTTGCTTGATGTTGATGGAAAAGTATTATAGGAAGGAATTAGCTAGCTGCTCAAAAGTATACAGGCTATGGCATGGGAGCATGTTGTACCACTAAAATGTTGGCCCAACAAGAGAAAGGGAGAAGGTACACAACATTAGGGGGTTACTACTGTGAAGTTGATAGAAGGATGAGCAGTAATTGCTCACATGCTCTCTAGGGTCTTCCTTACCTCTGTACTTGTCTAATTTTGGTATTTTAAAGCAATAGGGGTAAGGAGGAATGGAAACTGATGGGTGAACTAGATCGTTGCATAGTTCATCATAACAGGGCTTTTGTGGCCCATAGCTAGAGGTGCATAGGTTCAGTATTTTGACTTCATCTCGTAATATTAGTTTAGGTGTCATAGGGGTGGGATATTGGGCTATGGTAGGTTGATTCTATGGATGTGGCAGATATTAGTATTGTTTCTCTTCCCAGTATTGTGAATAATACTATTGTGCTTGATAATGATAAGGCATGTATTAGGTGACATGTGTTGTCGTATCTACGAGCACAATAGGATGTGGGGTATGTGTCTATTATGGGCAATATTACTGTGATTGGGAATTCTATGGTTGTGGTGTAGGTACATGTTGGGTTGGAACCTGTTGTAATGGTTGGGTCATGGGTGGAGATGACCAAGATGGAGGAGGCATAAAGAAGCTAGGTGAAGTTGGTAATGGTGTAGGTTTCGGGGCTACTGGTACTAAGGGTGGTCGATATGAGGTATCAAAGGATGGTATCTATCTATCCTAGAGGGTAGGAAGTAGGGAAGCTAAAATACATGGAATATCTTGGTGGGGTGGGTGGATAAGCTTCCAGTATTGATCCATAGGTGGGAAAGAGATTGGTAGTGTAAGATTGGATAGGAGGAGGTGACGGTATCCTAAAAGTCACCACAAAAAAAGGTGGCACTAAAGGTTGGGTATCGTACACTAATGTTTTTTGTGAAATGAATTTTTGCTCACCACATTACACTGCATATTGTTTTGCCATACACAGCATACCACTTGCTTTACACTTACATTAGACACAATTGAGTCTGTATCATACAGGGTTTATTTCTAAAACCATTTTTACACATGTTACTATGTTTGTGGTCACCCGTAGTAGAGCACACGAGAAAGCACACTTTATAGAGGAATTTATACCTTAAAATTTTTGATCCACTCTCACAAATGTGAGGTGATTGTTAATGGAGCTCATTGACCATTACTCAAACATTGTCTTGGCACTCTACTTTGTACGTGGTGTAGCATTTTTGACTCTACTCCTCATTTACTCAGGTTTTAATAGTCAC
This sequence comes from Wollemia nobilis, assembly GCA_028583015.1. Taxonomy (NCBI): domain Eukaryota; kingdom Viridiplantae; phylum Streptophyta; class Pinopsida; order Araucariales; family Araucariaceae; genus Wollemia; species Wollemia nobilis. Next base: position 2,731,204 of record JAQPPZ010016858.1, on the reverse strand, counting down.
ACACCTTGCAGTAAAACTTTCCTAAAGTTTCATAAGAACCTTGGACTGGAAGCCTTTGGCTTTATCAGGGTTACTTAGCCTACCTTTAGGTGCTAATGTTGCTAAGGTAAAACTCTACTAGCTTTCACTTGCTAAATTGGACGCTACACAATTAGGTACACGAGACAGTTCGTATAGTGCTATTACAAACTCCACGTATAAATCTCAATTCATGAAATCTTCACAGACACCTCATTATTTTTCTACATCGCACTTCATGCTATTCTGCAAAACATAAAATAAAAATCTTAACTAAAGGCATTAAAATAAAATTCTAACTATTTTTTTTTTCATTATATATAATATAATATTTTTTATCTCCTGATTACTTCCAGGCTCCTCCCTTGATTTATTTAGTGATCGATTGGATATTTCTCATTTCCCTTCTGGACCAACTTGGTCCTAGGGAAAGAGGATAATTTCTTCCAACAAGTAAAAAAAATAAAGCTTCTATTTTTTTATTTGCATTTTAACTTGGAGCATTTTTCAACAGAAGATATTTTTTTTCTCTTTTTCATGAAAACTGTAAACAATTTTCATTGTGTTTTTGGTGGCAATAATGAAGGTGGGGTCTCCCCCATGCCTACATCTGAACTAGTCTTCTAAAAAATCATCAATTTTATTATCAACTAGTTTGATGTGTTGTAGCATGAGAAGAGCAATTTCCCCCTTTGACCTCAAAACCAATTTTTTCAACATAATGGCAAAATGTGTAGGCTAGAAAATAACTATTTACGGGTTGGAAACTTGGAGAAAACATGGCATAACAGTATTTAAAAAAATACATGCTAGTTTTTGATTCACCAGGTTGCCTTAAGCACAAATGAAGAGCATACTCCAAAGCAAGATGTTCTTTAAATTTTGCTCTATAATTTTTAAAAAACACATGCTAGTTTCTGATTCACCAAGTCGCCTTAAGCGCAAGCAAAGAGCATACTCCATAACAAGATGTTCTTAAAAAAATTTGCTTCATCATTTTTCCTACTATTATTTCATCATTAAAAAATATTTACCAATACGTTGCAAAAAGTTCAAGCCTGTAATTTTTTTTATTGTTAGAACTAGGCATAATTTTCCAATGGTTTCTATGTAAAAACACTTCCCTAAATATTTTCAACTATCAGACCTAGGTTGTGCTATTTCGTTGATTTCTTGAAACCATTGAAAATATGATGGAAATCCTTCAATGCCAGATTTTTCTAAAAAAAATTTCAACAACACAATTTATTCCTACTTCTACACTTAATCTGGTACATTAGTTTCATTCCTGAATTTACTTGAGAAGTTGGTAAATTTAAACTGTTGCCTATGGGATTTGACTTTGATTGTGTTGAAAACTATTTTTGGCCTTATAAAAATTCCCTTGGTGGACTCACACTTCTCAAGTAAAATATCTACAAGTATTTTTAAATAGGCTTTTTATCTGACCTATAAATAAGAACACTACATTTTAGACACTCCCCGACAATGATGCCAAAATGGTGAGCAGAAATTATGTTCAAGAAAATATTCATTTCTCTTCCATAAATTATCAATCTGGTAAGTCCATAAACTTACGAGTGTCACACACAATATATGCCTGTAGTGTTGGGGAATAAATTTGGTTGTACCTTATTTAGTTTGGTGGGGGATGTTTGTGCATTTTCATTTCAACCAAACCAAATAAACTAAGTGCAAAAAAATAAAATAAATTACAATGCTAAAAATAAAGTGCGAGAAAATAAATGTACAATAAAAATAAACACACGACTAAAATTAAATAAAGCAATAAATAAAGTATTAAACTAATATGCAGAAATCAAATACATAAATTAAATAGGGGAGGACTACTGCAGGGAGTGGGCCCAAGCTCCTGCAGATAGTCCACCCAGCTAGTTGTGTAGAGCTTGCTCAAATAAGAGGAATTACACTCTTAATAAATTAAATAAAGAAGTAAAATAAATCAGATCCTCTATATCATTTTCCCCCTCTTCAAGGAAGACCTAGGAATTTTTAGGCAAGTCTATTTCAGACTTGCAGTTACAGTAGATATGTAGAAAACAATACAACCAATCAATCCTAATAATCATGCACTAATAATAACAGTCATGCACTAATTTTATCCATAGGATAAATCAGGCATATTCTATTTTTATCAGAATAGAATATGTTTGGAAATAACAAATCCATTCGGGTGGTTGTCCTCCTTAGTCACTAATGGATCTGGTTTGTCCATTGTCTATTGTGCATATCATTTTATCGATAAATCGTTGCTTCAAGTAGTTCATGAGCGTGAGAATAAATGCTCACGTTACAAAGTTATCCGACAAATCAACTAATAATAGAGGTGCTTTATTTATTTTAATAACAATGCACAAAATATCTCCTCCTTTTTCTTCACGTGCTTTGGTAGCTATCCCAACTTGGTGCATATGATGTGGAGTCAATGGTCAACATGGTCCCACTTGCCTGCTTGGTCAATATTGCAAAGTATGGAGGCATGGAGGCACCTTATTCATGAGGAAGGCACCTTCCTCAAGTGGGCACCTTCTCCATAAGGAAGGCGCCTACTTCTGTTGGGCACCTTCTGCATCCGAAAGGTGCCTACTTCTATTGGGTGCCTTCTCCATCAGGAAGGTGCCTACTTATGCTAGGTGCCTTCTCCATCAGGAAGGCACCTACTTCTAGTGGGCGCCTTCCACATAAGGAAGGTTTCTACTTCCATGCGTTAGTCTTTGAAAGTAGAAGTATGCTAGGTCCAAGTGGATGTAGACTGTAAAACACCAAATTAGTACCAACACCTGCATTTATACACATTTCCCACTAAAAACACCAATCAAGAATAATACTGGATTTTCTATCAATTATATGCATAAGTTATATAAAATATATCTCATATGCTAATTAAACTAGTAATGATGCCCCTTAACAATGTATATAAAATGATCATTTCTGGTTCTCATCATAATGTGATGAGATAGGTTTGTGACCATGCAAACAACGATAGACTAGAATCAATTCTAAATGCTGAAAAATAAAAATATTTTGTTCTTTTTTGTGTGTTACGATGTTGATACTCCATATTTAGAATCACGGGTAATGGAGTGAAAACTCCATAAAATTAGGAATATCATCGATATCAAACCTCATGCAACACCCAAAGATGCACATAATAGAATGGTGTCACAACGTGAAAATGGTGACCTGTATGGAAGATGCGGTAAAATGATATCCTAGAAGGGGGGGACCCACTATACTGAAATGAGTTCACAAATTCCTCTCATGGAGAGAGGTGACACTATCTAAGACCTACTATCAGCATACCCATACTTTCGCTTCACCCTTGGATGGGCTTAGTCAATAATGATAGTTACCAATTCCACTAATTATACTAGCCTTGTGGATGAAGGCACTAATCCTATAACACTCCGCAAGTAACCGTTGGTGATGAAATCTAGGTTCTAGTCACAAAATTGGGGTATTTTATGGTGATAAAATCCATAAAACCTCTCTTATGGGGCTACTAGATGTCTAGGGGGCGAGTTTATGGAGAGTTCAACTCGATCCACACTAGTATCAAGTGGTGGATTGGGGATGAAGTCCAATCTCACCACTTGTTTAAATACCACATGAGTGTGTGTGGATTTATGTTTTGCTAATGGTGTATGCAAGGTGAGAAACTAACTAGTTACCTTTTCAAAAGAGATACTAACCTAATTCCTTTTTTAAAGCAAATTATTAGATAATTGTATTCTTTGTAAAGAAATAGTCTTGCCCTTAATACCTTTATGAAGTAAATTAATCTATTTTACAAAGCGTGAAACATGCAATCCAACTTGTGGAGTGAGGGGAGTAGAAAACCTAAATTTTCAACTTTAGGATGTAAAATTCTTTCAAAAATTAAATAACATGGAGAAGGGGATTAGGAAACCCTAATTTCAAGCTTTAGAATGTGCACTTATTTTAGCAAGAGATGCTATAAACAAAGGGGGGAATAATGTAGGCTTATACTACATGCGAAACAAAAAGGGAAAATGCAAATTTATTTGAAAAATAAATTAAATGAAGTTGTTGGAAAGTTGCAGGTTCTGTAACTTCAGAAAAGGTAAATATCCTAGAAGCTTGAAATGAAAGCAAATTTACACCTGGGAGTTGTCATTTAACTAGTGAACGCTTTATGCTTTCAAAATTTACAAAACAGAGGTATAAAATGGGAAATACCTACACTCTAATGTTGTGGGGGGTTTTCTTGGCCCCTGAATAGATCACCCCTATGGATTTGGGGGTTTTTGAAGCTTCTATGCTCAAATCATCACCCAGGGGGTGAATTCAGTTTTGGAGGTGTAGCCCTGGGATATTAAGGTTTAGACAGCTTCTGTCGATTGTAGAGAGTTTTGGAAAACCAATATTTACAGGTTTGGAGGCTCTGGAATGCAAATCACCACCTAGGGGCAAATAGAAAACTGGTTCATGGGGCAAGGGGCAAATCTAGTTTAGAGACTTCAGATTTGGAATATGATGGCTTGGGATGGTTCCCAGGGCTTTAGAGGTCTTTTTGGCAAACAAATTGAGTACATGTAAACACAAAAAATAGAGGGCAATGTTAGATTCATGAAAGAGTGGTTAGTCTAGCATTGTCCATTGTGGGGGTCCCACTGGGCATGCTAGAATGAAATGGGTGGAAAGTGGTATTTGATATAACAACATAAACACAAAGTATGCTGAACAAGAAAGTTGTATTTCATTTATATTCAAATATAACATAGGTTACAATAGGGATAAGTTTCCCTTTCATAATGTCTTCTCCAATAAACTTCACAACAATCTTGATACCGCCTTCTATCATCCCTCAATGTAGGTGGGTTTGTGATCCACCACCGGGTTGTAGTTGATGGTGTTCTTCTTATTTTGACCTGTGAAGAACCTGCAAAAGGGGGTTAGTGCATTAGGGGGCTTGCCTTGGTCAGGCCCCTTGGTTATGAAGACTAAATAAACACAAAAACATAGTGACTACAATAAATGATATTAAACACTTAATAATAGTAAATGGAAGCTTACCTACAAAATCTAAGGTGATTTGGGCTTTGTAGACTGAAATCACCACCAGGGGGTGAATCAGAACCGAATTCATAGGGCGAGGGTGAATCCTACTATGAGTTGTATTCTACTGAAATGCTTCGATAGGGAGGCTCCTTGGCTATTGCTATGCTTTTGTTTGCTATAAAATCTGACTATTCAGACTTCAGTGTTGAATTCAACAGAGTTTCTATGCTTATGTCATTAATGGAGAGAGAGGTAATTAGGGGTTTAAGACCCACTATTTATAGGAAAATGCAAGGTGCAGGGGGGAGTTAAGTAAACTAACCCTAGGCTGAAGTCTAACTAGAGTTAGGTTAAAGAAGGAAAGGTGGCAACCTCTCATTCCTAATGGAAAATATCCTATCCTCACACATGTGTGAGGAAGGATTAGGTCTAATCAGGATTAGGGGGTCCTAAGCCTAATTAGGGTTTTATTAGGGAAATATCCTAACTAATCCTACTTACACACATGTGGGAGGGTGCAATTAGTGTTAATTAGGTATTAAAGCTTAATTAATCAAATTTACCCTAAAAGGGAGACTTAAGTGAAGTCAACATTAAATTAGATTTGAATTGGTAATTGCTTTTGTCAACTAATACCTTGTGGGGGCCTCAATTGAATGTAAATAGGATTTTGGAGGATATCCCAATGCACAAGATGTGATTTTGAAGGTTTATTAGGGTTTTAGACCTGAAAGCTGATGAAGTGGTATATGGAAGTCTACACACTGCTATGAACTATGACAATCTACGTATGACTACGCATGACTACGTATGACTACACATGACTAAAATAGATTAAAATAGCCTAGGGATATTTAGAATCACCTATGGATACGTAGAGATAGCAACGTGTGACTTTTGGGTGTCTACAAGAATAAGCTTTCTTTTCTAAAATTGAATAAAGTGAAACATGCGATATTCTCCTTATATATATACATGGTGTATAAGGCCCTTTGGATATAATAGTATTTTTATATGTGTGTAGATAAAGGGTGACTATGACATGGTATTTATTTTGAACACTACAATGGAGCCTAGACCATATCAAATGGGCATGACACAAAGATCGAGGTAATGGCATGTGGGATTCTAGACAGATACATGGACGTATTGAGACCTATAGCTACGTAGGTGCATGTAGATCGACAATAAGATGACTTGATGCTAAACTATATGGATAGTCAATGCTGTATGATGTGGTATTCATTGGCATCATGATTCAAATGTGCACTATAGGTGGTTCCCAGTTAGTCATTGCGTCTGACGAGAATATTATGTGGAAATAGTAGATTTTTTCATATAGGTGGATGCTATAGATATGGGGGATGATGGTACCATAGTGGTAGCCTAGACACCACGAGGGAGGCTACTTGAACAAGTCAAAAATGTAAACCAAATATGCTAGTAGACCGAGATTCAAATGAGAAGATACGATGTTTTAATGGAGTAACGATCAGATCAGAGGAGTTTTCATTGTTTTTTGTGAAATACGTAGTCAAGTGAGATGAAGAGTGCAAGTAAGGTGGATCACCCAACATGAAAATGTTTAGCATACATTGTATTATGGTGATAAGGTAGAACAAAATATAGGCAGTACCTATGCAGAAATCCGGATTGTAGTGGACAGTGTAGGGGTGTTTCATGCGGTAAATATCACGACCCTTGTAAATTAGATGGTCCAAATTGACAGTGCATCCCCATTTAGAGATATCGAACACCTAGAATTGATCTACATGACTCAAGGATTGACAAGGCACTCCAAAATACCTACCGCCCCACCAATGATATGAAAAAGATACACACTCATACATGATGGATACGATTGGATATTGCAAACTTCAATTTCATAGGAAAAATATTAATTTTTATTCCTTTATATAAGGTAAGATGTTGATAAAAATATTATATGTCAGGTAGATAAATATGTGGATAAGGTTTCCCTAGAAGGTGGTCATGTTTTCAGCCAGTGTAGGTGAGGTACAAAATCGATGAACAGTGATGACTATGTATACTCAATACGGAGACACCATGACTTGATAGAACTATGGGATGAAAACATAATAGGAAACCCTACCTTGGAATTGAAGTGGAGAGTGGAGGTTTCAGTTTAGTTTGAGGAATTTGATCAACCATAATGATAATTTTGGCAAGACATTTGCTATTCAAGGTCACGAAGAAGAAGGATATCGAGGACATGTGTGGGATTAACACATGCACATGAACCACACGTCGAATGCATACTAGGATTGGCTATGGAAAAATATAGCGTAGACCAAAATATATGGATGGGATGTACACATTGGTTTCAATTATACAACTACAAATATCTAGGTAGGATGTTCATGAGTTTGACGGAGGAAGGTTGTTAAGAATGATAAATATTGTTGGGTAAGAAATTATTTCATTTGAAGGTGAATTTTTCCATAGAGCGACTGTTGCAATGAAGAGAAATAAATACCACCATGGATAGAACTCATTCATGGGATATGATCAACAATAATAACATAAGTAATAATACCCGATGCTACTAAAGTTGTCGATCAATACTACGAGAGTGGACATGAAAGATAGAACTTGTTTGACGAGTGTAGTGTCAATACATTTATAGTCGAAGAAGGTTACTCCTAGATAAAATGCAAAAACCATGATGTGTGCAGCCATAACCACCATTGCTCAAATGTGAGCTACATTTTCCTATAGAAAAGTGTACAAAAGTCAACAACACCGGTATATCATGAGGTATTATATTAGTGTAATCCTAACAGGCATTCCATGGATAAAGTCATGCATGCACTACAAAGGCCACACAATATTATGGATTAAGGTTGGTATAAAAAAGGATAATAAATTAGGGGTAATATTATGAAGATATGTGCCCATTATCTTTGGATTTTTGTGAATAAAAATAAAGTTTTGAAAGCAAAGCACCTTGGGGGCTGTGTGAATGCAAATGGTTTGCCCATGATCTTTGGAGAGTGTATATGAAAGGTGGCACTGAATAGTACCACGTGGATGCACTAGGCCCTATATATTTATCAATGTGGATGAAAATCATCAGGGTTCTATTGTAGAAATGGGCAAATTTATGGTGCAAGTTATGGGTCATCAATATGACCACCCACCATGGAGCCCAATGGGCATTTTACTATTTGATATTGTAAGAAAAGAGTGCTAAATAGGGCGTTACAAATCATAGTCCAAAGGGAATACGTGGATACCAAAAATATACGAAGGTGCTAGAAAGGGAATATATTGCCTAAGATATTACAGTGGCATCATGTCCATGAATAAAACAAAAGCGTTATGTTTTATTGGTTACGGCCCAAAGTTTCATTATTTTTATTATGATAAAATATAAAGAAACATGCTATTAGGTGGGGTGTTTGTTGAGTCTGTAAATGGTAAGAGCATTATTGGCGTTGGTTATAGGATTTATGAAAGCAAAGGGATGGAGGCTTTTCAAACATAACGAAAATAAACAGAGAAAATGAAGCAAAGAGAAAACGTGAAGTCATGGGGAAAACAAGGAGTTTTTAGAAAAAGTTTAAATATCCATTGGAGACACTAAAAATTGGTGGATATTTTAAGGGTTGGCTAGATCCTCTTGGAGGCCAGATGCTGGAGATTTTTTTGGGAAGCTAAAAATGTATTTGTAAAAATAGAAATATTAGTTTTCTTTTTAAATGCAAAGAAGCGGAAACTTGCATCTTGTGAGCATTATTAGGGAAGAAAATTCAATGGGTAGTTTTTTTACTGTCAATATTTTTTCTATTTTTTCATGGGTTTCTATCTGGTGTTCAGAACTATAAAAAGGTTGCACTACGTGAAGATCTGTGGGTGTATATTTCATTTATTTTTCTTAGAGGCTAGCACTTGGTCTAACTCAAATTATGTTTTTGCGGGTTTGATTAGATTAGGTTACCCTTTCAAAATTTATCATTATCTCTGGTTTTGTTGTGTGGGGTAGCATTATACTGGAATATCTTGTATGTTTACATTTTCAGTTTTCTGTTTTGTTTTGCTAGATTTTTATATTTATTTTTCTAACTCTTATTTTTGTAGATTTTTTTAAAACTTCGACGATTAAAATAAAAATTGAAAAAAATAAAATACCAAAAAATAAATGTATGGGTGTGAAGAGTGAGCTTCAATATTTCATCCGAAATAATTTCAATCCCATTCTGAAGTCATTTTGAAATCATAAAAATTATTGTTTTATAAGGGTTTTATGATTTTGGAATTTTACATAATTTTATATTTTGAAGGTAAAATAGATTTTTAAGCTTTGCATTTGCATTCGCAAGCAATAAATTAACTTCCCTTTATGAAAATTACAATTTCATTAAAGGGGGGTAGTTTATATTCCATTGCATAGGCCATCGTTTTTAGAGCAATAAATTGGCTTCTCTTTATGAAAATTATGATTTTATTAAAGAGATGTAATTTACACATTATATCAAAGGCTATTGTTTTAAAGCATTAAATTATTTTTTCTTTATGAGAATTATGATTTCATTAAAGAGGGGTAACTTATAATGATAATTTAAGGCCTTTACATTTCATAGATATTCATGCATATTTATTTTCTTTTTACTCATAAAGAAACAATAAAAGGAATTCAATCACATATTTCTTTCTTTTAAGTTTCATGAACAATCGACAGTATAGAATAATAAAATAAACCAACATAGGCCCCTTGTTAATAGTTACTTGAAAATCACTAAGGTATTCCTAGCACTTATTTGATACATCTTTACAATATTATAAATGTACGTGCAATGCTTATATAGCGAAACCTTAGAGAAATTTCATATTTCTTTGCAAGAGAGGGTTTTGTGATCAAAATCCTAAGGGTGAGTGTGGTTTTGCAATTGGGTAAAATTACCACTCAACAGGACTATGTGGATGATATTTTAGGTCACTCCATACATCAATAGGATCATAAGGCTTTTGATGACCTCAAACACTATCTCACTTCCTTGCCTATTCTAGTTACTCTTGTGTTTGGTAAGCATTTGATGGTTTACATAGCTTCCACTACTCATCCTTTGGGAGACATGTTGGATCAACATGATTACCAAAATAAAGAGTGAGTTATCTACTAAATCAATAGAAATTTGGTTAGCTATAAAACTAGGTACACCCCCTTAGAGAAGCTTTGCTTTACCATAGTGTTAACTTCCTAGAAGATAAGATACTACATGCTTAGCCACAAGACATTAGTGGTTGCAAAGTTTGACCTTTTGCACTATTTAGTTTCTAAGCCTCACCTTTCAGGTCAAGATACTAAGTGGTTTTTATACATTAGTGAATTTGACCTAACCTTCATAGATCAGAAGGCTATCAAGGGTTAGGTAATCATTGATAAGTTAGCCTCTACTTCCTTAGAAGCTACTCATCCTTCGGTTGTTGATTTTACTGATGAGTGCTTATTGTTGAAGTTGAAGAGTTAGAGTCTTGGACTTTATTTTTTGATGGAGCCCATTGCATGAAGGGTGCTAGTTTTGGAGACATTCTAGTTACCCCATAAAAAAAAATCATCCCCTTGTCCTTTAATATTTATTTCTCTTACATAAATAATACTACAAAATATGAAGCTTTGATCCTTGTCCTTAGAGCAACCTTAGCTTTAAAAATTAGAGTCTTTTCGATCTTTTGTGTCTCCCAACTTGTGGTCAATTTGATCAACGATGTTTATCAGACTCAGGATGATAAAATTAAACAAGGAGATTGTCACTAAGCTATTATCCTCATTCAATCAAGTAACCATAGAGTCTATATATAGATTATAACCAATCCATGGCTACTACTACATCCTTGGATTTAGAAGATGATAAAGCATCAATTATGATTAGACAACTTCAGAAGTCTACATTTCTTAGTTTTTATCTTGTTTTGTTAGATGTTTTGACCATCAAAGATGCCCCATCTAAGCGATGGTATATCGACATATTCAATTTTCTTAAGGATGGTTCAATGCTTGATGGCCTAGATCATAATTAGCATAATATTTTTCATAAAAGAGCATGTTGATTCATTATAATTGGCAATACCTTGTATCAACATTCTTTTGAAGGTATCTTCTTGAGATGCCTTAACTCTAATGAAGCTCAGTTTACTCTCAGTGAGGCTCATGAAGGCTCATGTGAAGGCCATTTTAGTATCAATGCTATTGCTAAGAACCTCCTTCAAATAGGGTACTATTTGCCTTCCATGGATAAATATGCATATGACCATGTTTGGTGTTGTAATAAATATCAATGCCATGACAACCTTGTCCATGCTCCTTCTCAACACCTTCAGGTTATTTCTTCCCCTTGGCCATTCTCTATGTAGGGATTGGAAATCATAGGGAATATTAACCCAATGTTGTTTTATGGTCATAATTTTATCATAACAATGATAGATTACTTCACTAAATGGGTCGAAGCCATGCCCCTAGCCATGATGACTAGAACTTAGGTTTCTAAGTTCATCTTCAACCAAATTCTTTGTAGGTTTAGGATTCCTTCAGTGATTATTTTTTAAAATGACACTCCTTTAAATAATAAGTATGTTTGTAAAATTTGTGCTAAGTACAAGATTCAATATAGGTGGTCAACTCTATATTACCCTAAGGGTGATGGATAAGCCGAAGCATCCAACAAGTCTTTGATCAAGATCTTGAAGAAGTTGTTTTATAAGACCAATCATGATTGGCATATCCAAATTTTTCCTACCTTATGGGTCTATCATACAAGTGTGAGTACCTCCATAGTGATGCAGGAGCATCCAGTGGTGTAAGAGTGATCTTGCATCACACGAAAAAAAAAAAATTGTAATTTTTTTTTATTTTGTAAAACTAGTAAAACTTGTTTAACTTGTAGGAGATTTTTGAAGGTCTTAGAGGTCGAATTTGAAGATTTGGCTAGACATGAGCCTTGGCACAAAGAGCCAAGGTTTGCTTCACTTAGCTCGTTTCATGCTGTTTTCAAAAACATGTTGTAATAGTCAATCGGGTCAACGAGTGCGAAGTTATGACCTCGACAAGTTGCCCCCAAAATTCAAATTTGAATTTTAATGATTTTAGGTGGGAAAAAGGGAAAACAGGGTATTTGAGGGAATTTTTGAAATTGTAAAGGGGCCTTCTTCTCTTGTATCCTTATTTTTGGCATGAAAGTAATGAAAGGTTTGATTCTCTAACTGGTTCAAAGGAAAAATACCTGTGTATCATTTGTTTGGTGTTGCTAGTGTAACGTGATCTACATCACATAGGTGCCTCACCCAATGTCTTGGTATATGGGTCTCAAGTGGTGTTCCCTTTTGAGCTTGATATTCCCTTGTTGTGCATCTTGTTACAAGATACCTCTATCGATGATTAGTGTCGCTCGGATCATCTACACTAATTGGAGCTACTAGATGAAAAGTGCATTCATATATTAGAGCATTTGCAAGCCTATAAAAATATGCTCAAGCAATCTTACTCTAAGAAATTTTGCAACCATTCTTTTGAGGTTTGGGACCTTGTCCTCAAGGAAAACCAAAAGAACATTAATACTTATTTTGATCTTAAAGGTAAGTTTAAGTCCAATTGGTTAGGGCCCATTATCATAACAACTAATTTTGGCTTAGGTGCATATCATTTATCTTCTTTAGATGGTGAAGAACTTAAAGAACCAATGAACATAAATATATCATGCATTATCCATCATTTGCATTGTATATTGCATTTAGAATAATTTCATATAGAATCATTGTTTTCCTAATAATTATGCATGGTTGCATGTCATATTTCCTATGATTACCTAATATTATATTCTATATACATTTTTTATTGACATAAAATGCACTTCTGCTTATTCATATTTGCATGGTTACATGTTCATATAGATTTTAGGGATTCATGAATATGAAAAGTGATGACACCTAGTTATATCATATCTCACCTGCAATGCACTATCACTAGGGATATGATGCCTAGTTAATCCTCAACCTAGGGCCCACCTTCATGTATTTCTATCATTTCATCCACCCATCAAATATTTCCCTTATTTCTTAACTCTGAAAGGTTTTGTTGCTTATATTTCTCTAGGTCTAGGGATTCAATTCTCATTTTTCTCCGTTGGCCATGTCCATACACTTTATTACACACAACACACACCTATCTAGTAGTAATAACTTTGATCATCACTTTATTTCATGCAACACACCCCATAATAGATAGTTTCATGATCACAAGTGAGGGGTAACCTCCATTTAGCCATTTACAAGCATACATCCCAGTGGGTATATCTATTTCTCTTTTTGTCCATCTTAGAAAGTTCTACACCCATATAAGGTTCAACTCCACCTTGTCCATATTGCAAGCATACACCCTCATTAGGTTTTGTTATTTTTCTTTTTTTTGGCTCTTTGGAGCATCCTTTTAATTTGTCCATGTATTTCATTTAGGTTTGCATTTTAGATGCACTGCATTTACTTAGATTCATATCATTCCATATTATTTATATAACTTCATTACATCCATCATGTCTATTTTCACCATGCATACCAAATATATATAATAAAGCAATCACACATGAGCACACACTCACTCTTTTCCTACGATCTTGTTCGTACTTGCTACGTTTCTTTTCCTCTCTTCTTGTTTCTTATTTATTTTGCTCTTTTTTTCTACGTCTACCATTTTGATTTTCATTAGGAATGTGGCATTCATTTTGAAAACCAAGAGGGTATCCTAGCATGAGAGGCATTAATATCCCTAATACCTCAATTTATGTGCAAATTATGAAAATGTCTAGAATGACACCATTTTCACACCACTCCTTTCTTCTAAACCAACCACTCCTTTTCTATTGCTATTTATTATCCTTCTCCCTTAGGTGTCTTCATATTTCTTTGATGAATTTATTAGGTCATAAATTCATCAAAAGGGGGGAAAAATGTAGACATGGAAAATTGACCCACTTGAGTGAGTTATTTGCTCTAGTCCCTTAGAGAGACCCTCCAACTTACCCAAAACAAGTTTGGGCCTCTCTCCCTCACTTTTTTCCCCTTTCTTCTTGCTCTAGTGAAATCCAAGTCAGCCCTTATGAGGTGTGATTTCACCTAGTTAGGTTTTTCTCTTAGAAAACCCTAGAATTTTATTTAATATTCTTTGGCATCGAATTTTCCTCAATTTTCCTACCCATTCTTGTTTCAAATATCTTATAAATAGAGGGTTTGAAGATTTATTTTTCACCAATCTCTCCAACAAGCAATTTGATTTCTAGATCTCTAAGTTAAGCAATCTAACAAGTTTCCAAAAAGTGTTGATATAAGTGCTAACAAGACTCTATTCAATATTTTTGGATTTTGTGTTCTCTTTTGTTGCATTTGATTGTGTGTTACTACCCTTGGTGGATAAGTGTTGTAGCCCTGAGGAGGAGTCTACTATCTTGGAGGTATTCATCCTTTTGTCTACTTTTTCACTACCACTAAGGTATTTTAATTCTTTTGCATTTTGCACATTGCTAAATTCACATTTATTGTTAGTTTATTTGCATTGGTCAACTATATTTTCCTTCTTTTGTGAAATTGTACCCCCTAATTCTAGGGTGCAATTTTGTCAGAGTAAAAATCACGGTTGCCCCGTACAAGGTGCAATTTCATCAAAGCTAATCCTGGAGGAAAAATTTCACCCCCAAACCCTAGGTTTGCATCTCATGTTACATTTAGGACATAATTACACAAACTATATTTTGTTTATCATTCTATTCTTTTGCACTGTATTTTGTTTGTTCATATTCTAAAAAGGTCAATTTTTTATTTTACATTCTAAAGGTTAGTTAAGAAAACCTTGGGGGCTTGACTACTACACCTCCAAGTATAATCATACATCATCATAGGAAGGCCCCCAACATTGATCATATTTTTCAAGGGTTTTTTGAATTTTTTTTGTAGGATAGAAGCTATGGGACATTGTTGGATGCAATTTAAAGCTTGAAACAATCACTAAATCAGACAAGCACCCTAATAGATCTTTAGTCTATTTGTTGATTACATTTTATATATTTCTATTTAAAATATAGATCATAGGTGAGGAAAATATTTGATCAAATTTCTAGACATTTGAAAGAATAAAAACATATAGTGTTCATTTAGGTTTTTAACCTTGTTTGTACATTTCTCTTAGATCCTTGCTCAAATAATTTGTTTTGTAATCCTAGGGTTAGTAATTATTCAAAAGAAGAATCATTCTAATGTTAGCTCTTGTCTTATTGCATATTGTATCTTGCATTGTCCTTTCCATTTCCATAGTGGAGTTTTAAAAATTCCAAACATAGGTGTATGTTTAATTGACACATTCAAACACATTCCACCCCAAAATTGGAGTGAGTCCTAAAACTATTCTTGGTAAACCCTTCCCCCCCATTACATCGAGTGTAATGTTATAGCATACCCTTGTGGTTCAACTTGGCTCCCAGTGGATCTAGTAGAAATTTGTATGTGGTAGGGTAGTTTTCTCCCTCTACACTATAATAATCCTTCTTAATAGTGTGACCAACCAAAATGAATCAATTGGGTCCCATCGATTACCATGATCAATAGATGTAGAGGAATAGATTATTAGATAAGCGATATATTACGGTATAATTGAGAGAATTATAAGTAGATCAATCAGAGTATGTCTAGGGTTTTTATAATTCTAGCTCCTTTTAAAATGTGATCTTCAATTCCCACTAACATAATCTACCCAACTATCAAATGTATAGATAAAAGGAAAAGAGGAACCATAGGAAAGAAAGTGAAATTGGAAAAATATCATAAGCTAACCTAAAATAATTGGGGAAAATATTCCAATATTAAAATATTCATCTACATAATAGTGGGATATATGAACACATGAATCTTATGCATTGGAAACTCAAAATTAACACTTTCTCTTCTTAGCATACAAAGTTAAGCACAAATTATACATGCAAAAAATGGGATAAAAATCAAATGGTTATAGCTTCTTATACATGTGCATAAAATGAAACAAATGGCCAATATCAATGATAATATGCATAAGATAAACTTATAATATAATTTCTCAAAATATTGCATACAAGCTTCAATATTCTTGTATGACTCTTCTATTACAATGGACTATTATTTAATACAATACATGGATATTTGTATCCATTATATAACCTTAGAAAGATGACTCTTAAATACTTGACTATTGCACTCTTCACATATCTGAGAGATGCAACCTTTCCTATTCTATATATAAGACAAATCTTAAATATCCCTTGGCTTCACATCTTGCCACTTGTATACATAAATCTTTAACATATATTTACTTATACACTTTACTCCATGACAGTTGCACACACATGCACACTCTATTACATGACAATTATACACTTTACCACTCTACACACTTGCACACATAATTACATGTCACTTTTCCACATCCTACACATAAACACATACATAAAGAGAAATATAAATCATACTGCTAAATTACAGACGCAAGCCCTATTTTAATTTTTACATATTTACAATTGTACCACATGATACATTTACATTTCTACCAAATAATGTAATATTTTCTAACATTAACAAGTAATATTAGAGGGCATGTGCTAGTTTAATATTATATATTCTTTAGAACCTTAACATTAGACCTACAATCATGCTCAAATTTTGGGCCTCTAAAGCTCTTAATATATATGGTAAACTTACCCTAAGGGTCATAATTCTATTTACCCTCCACCTTCTTGAGCCCTAGATATTTTATCTTACCCTCTATAATAGAATAAACTTTCCTTATTTACAAAAGTATTCCTCCTAGGCTGAAAAGAGTCTTATAATATGTTATTATTTCATTTCACTATTAAATTTATTATCAATCAGGTCCAATTTCTTAAATACATCTAAAGCAAAAACTCTATTTGAAATAAATTTGGGAAGGAGGTATAGGGCAAATATAAAACCATGCATTCTAATGATAGTGTATTCTTTAGCAAAATACCAATCCCAAAGAATTACCCCTTCTACAAATGAGTGGTATTTTTTGATAGGTACTCAAGCTAAGAACTTGATAATGCAATGACCAAAGTAGATAAATGATCTATAAATGAATAATAAGAAAAAATCCTTATAAAATCCACCATCAAAGAATAAACCAATAGCCCTTGACCTCTTAAATTTTTCCACTTTTGATTCAAATCTAAGACTGCTTTAGGGTGCTAAAACATAAGCAAATGCACCAAAAATGATAAAATATTGAACATGAGTTGCTAAAACAATGGCTCATACCTTCATGTATTGTTCATCCATAAGATAAAAAAAGTATAACATGAATTGATCATGCTTATGTGCATGCTTTATCTTGAATAGGACACCTAATTGGGTGGAGACTATATTTTTATCATGCTCCAACCGAAATATGAAGGCCAATATATTCAAAGTATTTATTGTACTCTTGACAAACATGTTGAGAGGTAAAGGGACCTCTAGCACTAGTTCATCTAGACTCAAGTCCTTATTTTTTAATACACGAATATCATATTGAATTTATTTTAAATATCATAAAAATTTTTCCCCTCTTCTTCCATATTAATATGATGTTCCCCCTCTTGCAAGAGAGGTATTCGATGTACGATATATCCAATAATATCCACCTAATTTTTTTTTATTAAAGGATTTCATTTCTCTAGTGTTGGGATTATAGAATTTTGCACATGCTACAACTAGCTCATAACATTGATGAACTTCAAGCACTAGGTATTATCCTAGATACTACTATAAATCCTTTATCCAAAGCTTGTTGGTTGGGTGGCCTTGAATCTTTGCCACGTGTCTTCCCTATAATTATTAGTCATTTTTAAAATATTTAGCTCTAAGAATTTTATAGCTAGGTATTTCAGTATTCAATATTGAAATTTTAGGCTAGAACATGTACTTCTAGAGCTTTTGAAGGCATCATCTTCAGTCTAGAGCCACTAGGATTGGAAGTAGTTGCATGGCTAGTCATTCTCTTCTTCTTCATTTTTGTTGGTTCTTGTTTAAAAAATCCACATCTTTGTTTTTCTTCTACATTATTTCTATAATAATGTTCCTCAATGTTCTCCCATGCTCAAGAAAAATCCAAATATTCTAGGTTTGTTAAATATGGTGTTGGGTTGGAAAAAATATTTTATAGAAAGTTTTCTTCTTGGCTTGCACATTCATTTACTTTGTTTGGGTTCCATGCATTTATGATCCCATATACATTAGATTAGAGTAGGATGTCCTCCACCTTACACAATAAATTATTCTTCCTTGTAGAGATACCTCTAGTAGATCTTCACACATTTCAAGACATATTTATTATTGCTTATTATTGCTCAATCTCTTACATAGGTGCCCTTTTGCTTAAAACAAAGCTGAGGTGGATGTTTTCTTGATATTAAATGCACCTATTTGCATATGGGAGCATTAATTATACCTTATAGGATAGCATGGTGGGATTAAGTATTTTCTTTTCACAACTAGCCATTTATGAAGTGTCCTAATTGGGATATTTAATATTGGTGCTCATTTTGAAATAGTCACCCTCAATATAAATATCATCCATTGATTTGATTAATCGAGTGGCCTTCATGAATGCTTATTACCATTCTAACACCTTCCATGGTTACACTAATATTTAGCCGATTTGGAAATATGTGATTGATATGGAATTTTGGAATTTGTAGATATGTAAGCTATAAATTTGGACCATTGGAGAGTTGGAATTTTTCTTATGTCAAAATTTTCTTGTGTTGTCAATTTTTTATATTTGAACCCTTATCATTCTTCTAGCGAAGTTTCCATATTGGTGTAAAAATAGTATTTGAAACTTTTGACACAACCTTTGTTGTGAGTATATAGAAATTGCATGAACTATGGTTCAACTCATTTGGTAAAAAACATCTGAGGAATTCTAATGATTCCAAAAGGCTTTAATCCTACACAAATTAACCATGAAAAATAAAAATGTTATATATATATATATGTGTGTACATGACCTTTATTAGGTTGGAATTGTACTTATGCTTGAGATTCAACCCATGCTTGTAGATTTGTATGTTTTAGGAGGATTAGAATCCTAAATTTTGATCATACACTAACCCATATAATCATAGAGGATGAAGGAATGCATTTTGTTCATCAAGACTTCCAACTCAAGCTATTCTTAATACAATATTAAAATTTGATAATTGTTTGACCTAGATATTTGTAAGTGTTCAATATGATGTAAATAGAGTGGCTTGAATTGAATTTTTATATTGGTTCTATATTGAGGCCTCAAGAACATGAGAGACCGTTCTAAGTATAAATATCCTCCTAATTTAGTGGTAAAGTCTCCTAAAAATAAAATGCCAAAATATGTTGGTAGATCAATTACTATTATATCTTGTGTCACCGTCAAGCTCATATAGGCATACAAAATTGTTGAGCAAGGTGCAGCAACGATATTGTCATTGTTGTCAACACAGTCAGACAAATCGGTTGATGCAGTGGACAGGAGTTAAGAGGATCTTCAGAGTATGTACAGTGATTTTCCAAAAGATAGAAGTGGACCATTTGAGAAAAATTAAAAGAAAATCACAAGGAAGAAAACTGTCACGATATCGCGACATGTTGAGAAGAAAGAAAACTGTCGCGATATCGCGACATGTTGAGAAGAAAGAAAACTGTCGCGATATCGCGACATATTGGCAAGAAAGAAAAACTATCACAATTTCGTGACATGTTAGAAGAGAGAGAAGAAGAAAGAAAAATTGTCACGATTTCGTGACATGTTAGAAGAGAGAGAAGAAGAAAGAAAAACTGTCGCGATTTCACATGTTAGAAGAGAGAGAAGAAGAAAGAAAAACTGTCATGATTTCGTGACATGTTAGAAGAGAGAGAAGAAGAAAGAAAAACTATCGCGATTTCATGACATGTTGGAAGAGAAAAAGACAAGTAGAAAAAGTGTCACGATTTCGTGACATGTTTCATTTTTGCGGTCCAAAGCGAAGAAAAGAGGAGAGAGAAAAAGGTGTCGCGATTTCGTGACATGTTTCATTTTCACGATCCAAAGCGAAGAAAATAAGAGAGAAAAAGGTGTCATGATTTCGTGACATGTTTTATTTTTGTAGTCCAAAGAGAAGAGAAAGAAGAGAGAGAAAAGGTGTCGCGATTTCATGACATGTTTCATTTTCATGGGTACATGCAAACAGAAGCAGCAAGAAGGCAAAAGTGTCACGATATCATGACATGTGTTTTCGTGGGTATGAACCAAGTAAAGCAGCAAGGAGGCAAAAGTGTCGCGATATCGCGACATGTGTTTTCGTGGGTACAAGCTGAGAAGAAGACAAAGAGGCAGAAGTGTCACGATTTCATGATAGGTCATTTTGGTGCAAGCTAAAAATAGAACCCAGTCGAAACAAGATATGTAACCGTTAACTGAAGTTACACAATAGTTACAGGGGACGTTACAAAAGAAAATCATGTAGCTAATTTAAGAAAAGTCGAAGAAGGATAAATCTAACAGTTGTATAAATAGAATCAAAAAATACATGCATGCACAGAAAAGAATACGAATAGTCATGACCGAGAAGACGAACAGTCATGGTAGGGGTATATGTGTCAATTTGTAACATGTAACATGTTTGACAAAAAGCCTACCCTATATTTATACAAAAGCAGTTATAGTTAGAAGGCGTTACAACTGACAAGTGGTGCATGAGAAATAAAAGGAGTTACAACTGGAGTTACAGAGAGACAATTTGGTTATAAAAGGAGGTCTGCACGAAGAATTAAGTGTGGCTCAAAGAGGGTGAAAGTGCTATCGAAAGAGTGTGAAAGTGCTGCTGGAAGAGAGTGCGCAGGAGGCGAGTGAGCAGGGTGTGTGCTGGGTAAAGAGTGGGCAATGTTGAGAAAGAAATAGACCAGTCAGGGTCTTGTAAAAGTGAAGGCATCTTTATGTCAATCATCTAGATTCAAAACAAAAGTCCAAGTTGGTGCTTGTCATCAGGGGTTGGTGCTCCTTCCAGTTGGTGCTGGTAAATCAGGGTTTGGTGCTCCTTTTTGTTGGTGTAGATAAATTAGGGGTTGGTGCTCCTTCCAGTTGGTGCTGGTAAATCAAGGTTGGTGCTCCTTTCTATTAGTGCAGATAAATCAGGGGTTGGTGCTCCTTCCAGTTGGTGCTAGTAAATCAGGGGTTGGTGCTCCTTCCAGTTGGTGCTGATAAATTGACTGTAAAGTTGTTGCTTTGCAAAGGCTAGATTTTGATAGGAGTCCAAACAGTCTATTTTTTAGGAGTAGCCAAAACTGGTGAACATCGGTACATCTTGTGTTGTGTGTGATGCTCTCTTATTATATTTGCTTTATGTGGTTTTAATATTTCATTGTTTTGGCTTTAAGAGTTGAAGTTTTTAAGTTTTAAAGAGCCACACTAATTCACCCCCCCTCTCAGTGTCATTGTGAGATTAACAATTGGTATCAGAGCTAGTTTCCCTTGACAGGCTAAATCAGCTAGGGTTGATCTTGGAAGTGAGACAATGGCAGGTGGTGAAGGATTCTCATCAAACAAAGCACCATTGTTGGATGGAACTAATTACATATTTTAGAAACTCAGGATGCAGACATATCTTTGTGCTTTGGAATATGACATCTGGGATTCGATAGATAGTGGATACACAATACCCACCACTTCTCCAACCGATGCTGTCGATAAGAAATTGTTTGAGAATAACTCAAAAGCAAAGAATGCCATCATGTGCGGATTAATGGACAATGAACTAGTAAAAATTATGGGTTGTAAAACGGCAAAAGAAATATGGGACAAACTAAGGAGCATTCATGAAGGAGATGATAAGATCAAGGAGGCCAAGTTACAAACGCATCGAGCTCAGTTTGAAGCATTAAATATGAATGGCGATGAGAACATAGAGGCATACATGTTGAGGGTTAATGGAATCATTAATGCGATTAGAGGACTCGATGAGAAAATGGAAGATGCTATCGTCGTGAAAAAGGTACTAAGATCTCTTCCCAAAATATTTGATTCTAAAGTTTCATTAATAGAAGAATCTAAAGATCTAAATACATTTAGTATGGATGAGATGCATGGTTCTTTGACTGCATATGATATGAGAATAGGAAAAACCAAACCAACAAAAAGAGAAGCTTCTTTTAAAGCACATAAAAAGATAAAAGCAAAACAAGAATCTAAGGAAGAAGAGACATCAGATGAAACAGAAGCAAACTTTGTTCAGAAACTAATCAGGGGAAAAGGAAACTAATCAGGGGAAAAGGAAAATATAGAGGAAAGCTACCATTTAAGTGTTTCAGATGTGGAGGCATTGGGTATGTTGCATCTAAATGTCCACTTAATGAGAAGGATGAAAGTGATGAAGGATCACACCAAGAAAGAAGTGACTAGAAGAAAAAACCAAATTTCAGAAACAACCACTTCAGGAAGAAAATTTTCATCTCCAAGAATGCTAGTTCATCAGAATACAGCTCCGGTGAGGATTCTGAAGAGGAAACAGGTGAAGCTCTTTTTATGGCATTTGAAGAAGAAGAATCAAAAAAAGAAGAAGAAGTTAACTCTGAAGTATGTGGTGAAAACTCTGAGGTTGAAGTAGATCTAGAAGGAGAGTTGATATCTACACTTGAAGAGTTGGGTTTAGAAAAGAAAAAGAACAAAATACTGTCCAAGAAGTTGGAAGAATATGAGGGTGATATTGAAGATCTCTTCTTACAAATTCACAAAGACAAGAAAATAGAAGAAGCCTTGAAGTCGCAGATCAATGAGAAAGAGATTGTTGACTGCAAACAAGAAGAGGAGATTATGTTATTAAGGAAACAACTAGAAAAGGCCAATACAAATCTCAAATTTGAGAAGAGCACAGAGCTGCTAGATAAAATGATAAGGCAAAAAAGAATCCCCTTATGCAAGCTTGGTCTTGGATATGAAGCTGAACAACCTTCATCTTCTAAATCTGCAGAGAAAAAGAAGTCCACTGTTGAAGGATCAAAGCAAGAAACGTTTGAAGCTAAAACTTCAAAAGGAAGAAAATCTCAAAGGAGATCTACAGCAAAGCAACCACAACAAAAGAGGTTCTATCACTCTCACTTTATTCATAATAATGCTTGTAATGGCTATTGTTTTAGATGCAACCTTTATGGTCACAAGGCAATGTATTGTGGTTTGAATAATAGATCAAAGAGTTATGCTGGTAGAAATACATCTGTTGAACACCATGTGCAATGTTTTAAATGTAATGGTCATGGGAAAATAGCAAGGTATTATCCAAGAAATTTTGTATCTAATCTATGGCAAGACAGTAGATTTCATCAGATGCAAAGAATGCAACACAGACAGGGAAGAAATCATGTGCATCAAAGAAAGGAAAATAATCATCCATCAAGGATGTACAAGAGACAACCACGCAAGAGAAATGTTCAAGTTCACAAAAAGGTTCAAAATAGGGATGCAGTTGAAAACCTTCAGCCTAAGTTCAAGAAATATTGGAGAAAGAAAGAAGAGAGGAAATTGTGTCTCCTTGGACTGAAGGAGATTACTCCGCTATTGCACTAAGCAGCTCCAAGCAGCACATCCTCAGGGGGAGCAATGTTAAAATTTTATATTAATGCTCCTATGTATTTGTGTGGTTATCTGAGGATGAAAGTAAAGTAGTCGGGGAGTTGTCGTATAGTTGTCGAAGTATGTTTTCAGTACATTTAGTTTGTGGAAGTGTCGTGAAGTGTGGTGATTAAATTGAGAGTTGTCATTATTGGTAGTATTGTTGTATGTCATTGTTGTACTGGTGATGGTTCTTACTACCACTGTCAAAATTTAAGGATTATAATAGTTCAGATGATTTGGTTGGTTTTGTGGTCTTGTGTTTGATGCTTGCACTGAGTTGGCAGTAAAACTGCAGTGTTGATACAGTGTTGGACAAAAGTTGGTACAAGTGTGAGTCACTTGTCAACTTTTTTGATAGATGTGAAATCAGCGTTTTGAATGGGAATATTGAAGGAGAGGTTTATAATGATCAGCCAGATGGTTTCCAGCTTGGTGATGATTTGTTGAGTTGATTGATTGAGCCTTTGAAGAAGGCCTTTGGGAAATTTTTGAGGACAATGCTGGGACAGATTTGAGGACAGTGTTGGGATATATTTCCAGATGCAGATTTGGGAAGGATGTGTAGATGATAGAAAGAGTACCAGTGGAGGTGCATTTTATCTTGGAGATAGATTGGTCGCATGGAACAGTAAGAAAAAAGAGTCAGTTTTCTTATCCATAGCAGAAGCATAATATATTGCAGCGACAGTGTGTTGTACACAGAAGGAGCATTTATATATTTAATTATCTTTTTGCTCATGTTTATAATTTTTGCTAACTGTCATAACGTGTGCCTGAGAATGTTGTGCATGGACTCAGGGGGAGTCTACAGCAGCCCTTTGGTATTATTTTCAAAGGGGGAGAAGAATTACAGGAATATGCATGTGTGTTGCCAACAATTCCAAAGGGGGAGATTGTTGAGCAAGGTGCAGCAACAATATTGTCATTGTTTTCAACACAGTCAGACAGATCGATTGATGTAGTGGACATGAGTTAAGAGGATATTTAGAGTATGTACAGTGATTGTCCAAAAGATAGAAGTGGCCCATTTGAGAAAAATCAAAAGAAAATCACAAGGAAGAAAACTGTCATGATATCGCGACATGTTGAGAAGAAAGAAAACTGTCACGATATCGCGACATGTTGAGAAGAAAGAAAACTATCATGATATCGCGACATGTTGAGAAGAAAGAAAACTGTCGTGATATCATGACATGTTGGCAAGAAAGAAAAATTGTCACGATTTCGCAACATGTTAGAATAGAGATAAGAAGAAAGAGAAACTGTCACGATTTCATGACATGTTAGAAGAGAGAGAAGAAGAAAGAAAAACTGTCGTGATTTCACATGTTAGAAGAGAGAGAAGAAGAAAGAAAAACTGTCATGATTTTGCGACATGTTGGAAGAGAAAAAGACAAGTAGAAAAAGTGTTGCGATTTTATGACATGTTTCATTTTCGCGGTCCAAAGCGAAGAAAATAGGAGAGAGAAAAAGGTGTCGCGATTTCACGACATGTTTCATTTTTGCGATCCAAAGCGAAGAAAAGAGGAGAGAGAAAAAGGTGTCGCGATTTCGTGACATGTTTCATTTTCGGGGTCCAAAGCAAAGAGAAAGAAGAGAGAGAAAATGTGTCGCGATTTCGCGACATGTTTCATTTTTGCGGTCCAAAGTGAAGAGAAAGAGGAGAGAGAAAAAGGTGTCGCGATTTCGCGACATGTTTCATTTTCGCGGTCCAAAGCGAAGAGAGGTTGTACGGATGAAAAAGTGTCACGATTTCATGACATGTTGCAGGAGAGAGAGTCCGAGAGAAAAAGTGTCACGATTTTGTGACATGTTGCAGGAGAAAGAGTCCGAGAGAAAAAGTGTCACGATTTCACGACATGTTGCAGGAGAGAGAGTCCGAGAGAAAAAGTGTCATGATATCGCGACATGTCGGGTTTTCGTGACCCGAAGGCAAGAGAAAGAGCTAAGGAGAAAAAGTGTCACGATATCGTGACATGTCAGGTTTTCGTGACCCGAAGGCAGGAGAGAGAGTCCAGGAGAAAAAGTGTCGTGATATCGTGACATGTCGGGTTTTCATGACCCAAAGGCAGGAGAGAGAGTCCAGGAGAAAAAGTGTCGCGATATCGCGACATGTCGGGTTTTCGCGACCCGAAGGCAAGAGAGAGAGTCCAGGAGAAAAAGTGTCATGATATCGCGACATGTCACATTTTCGTGACTAGGAGGAGAGAGAAAGTAAGAAGGCTGAAGTGTCATGATATCAGGACAAAAGTAAAAAGGAAGAGTATGGAGGTGAAAGTGTCGTGATATCGCAACATGTTGTGTTTTCGTAGGTACAGGCAAACAGAAGCAGCAAGAAGGTGAAAGTGTCGTAATATCGTGACATGTTGTGTTTTCGTGGGTATGAACCAAGTAAAGCAACAAGGAGGCGAAAGTGTCACGATATCGTGACATGTGTTTTCGTGGGTACAAGCCAAGAAGAAGACAAAGAGGTAGAAGTGTCACAATTTTGCGATAGGTCATTTTGGCGCAAGCTAAAAATAGAACCTAGCTAAAACAAGATATGTAACCGTTAACTAAAGTTACACAACAGTTATAGGGGACGTTACAAAAGAAAATCATGCAGCTAATTTAAGAACAGTCGAAGAAGGAGAAATCTAACAGTCGTATAAATAGAATCAAAAAATGGATGCATGCACAGAAAAGAATACGAACAGTCATGACCGAGAAGACGAATAGTCATGGTAGGGGTATATGTGTCAATTCATAACATGTAACGTGTTTGACGAAAAGCCTACCCTATATTTATACAAAAGCAGTTATAGTTAGAAGGCGTTACAACTGACAAGTGGCGCATGAGAAATAAAAGGAGTTACAACTGGAGTTACAGAGAGACAATTTGGTTATAAAAGGAGGTCTATGCAGAGAATTAAGTGTGGCTCAAAGAGGGTGAAAGTGCTATCGAAAGAGTGTGAAAGTGTTGCTAGAAGAGAGTGCGTAGGAGGCGAGTGAGCAGGGTGTGTGCTGGGTAAAGAGTGGGCAATGTTGAGAAAGTAATAGACCAATCAAGGTCTTGTAAAAGTTAAGGCATCTTTATGTCAATCATCTAGATTCAAAATAGAAGTCCAAGTTTGTGCTTGGCATTAGGGGTTGGTGCTCCTTCCAGTTGGTGCTGGTAAATCAAGGGTTGGTGCTCCTTTCTATTGGTGCAGATAAATTAGGGGTTGGTGCTCCTTCTAGTTGGTGTTGGTAAATCAGGGGTTGGTGCTCCTTTTTGTTGGTGTAGATAAATCATGGGTTGGTGCTCCTTCTAGTTGGTGCTGGTAAATCAGGGGTTGGTGCTCCTTCCAGTTGGTGCTGGTAAATTGATTGTAAAGTTGTTGCTTTGCAAAGGCTGGATTTGGATGGGATTCCAAACAGTCTATTTTTGAGGAGTAGCCAAAACTGGTGAACCTCAGTAGATCTTGTGTTGTGTGTGATGCTCTCTTGTTATATTTTCTTTATGTGGTTTTAAGCTTTCATTGTTTTGGTTTTAAAAGTTGAAGTTTTTAAGTTTTAAAGAGCCACACTGATTCACCCCCCCTCTCAGTGTCATTGTGAGATTAACAAAAATGAGTAAAATATCTTCTCTCAAACTCAATATTTTTATTGTACTATCATCTAGTTGCACCACCCTCTTGTTTAGGATATTATTTTAGACCTAAGACATCCCTACTTTTGGCATGACTAAAGTACTTTCCCAAGAATCTATCGTATAGTTATGGATCAACTTGTCCTTATATATTAGGGGCAAATAAAAAGGAGTGGGTTTGGAAGTACTCACTCCTAAAGTAGATATTTACAAGACTGTGGGTGCCTTGTGATGACATATCTTCTTTTTTATTTTAGTACCTTCTTCAAATTTTCCTCTACTTAGGCATGGAAAATATATCCCATACATGTACAACTACCATGGATATTTTTAAATGATCCACCATGCTAAATGACCCAAGGAAACAAAGTTTCTAAGAAGTGCTCAATATTTGCTAAGATTTTGATTTATCCACAACTAATTAAGGAAATTTTATGGGCTCTAATTTGGAAGTATATTGCTTTATGTCTTCCAAATTTTTCTAACCATCAAAGGCTTTGGTGCACTTTTCTTTGGTGGTACTACAATGGGGGTCCCTTTTTGGGCTTAGTTGGTCTTTTTTTAAGATTTGGGACCATTTGATTACTCTTATCCTACTCTTCCATTGACCACTTTTTGACCTTTATCACATAGTCTAACTATACTTGTGGTTTGTTGGTTGTTAAATTGGTTGCTCTATTAGATATTGTGTACACTTACTCCTCATTGCATGTGATTTGCATTTGCTCTAAAGATGCACCGTCCAAATTGGGGAGGGATGAGGCAAGGGAAAATTGAAATTTTGCTTGTTCCTCAATCCTTGAATAAGATGTTAATGAATGAGGAGGTATTGTTTCATCCTTTTAGGTTATAGTTGGTTGGGATATTTCTCTAGGATAGAGTTGGGTAGATTAGATATTTTTAGGTGGCTACTACTGAGAAGCAAACTACTCCACATAATTGTTTTATATGTGAGTTATCTCCTTGGTAGGGTTAGGAGGTACTTGTTATAGAGGGTTTGGGATAGGCATAAATTGTTGGTTTTATCTCTATGATAGATTTGTATATAGATTGGCCTAAAATTAGGGCCTTGCATAGCCAATATAATGAGGTATATTGCCCTAATTACTTGCTAAAAGAGAGATTTTTTTATTATTTTTATCATTTGTAACTATTTTGAGACGAATTTCATTATTTTAAACTTAGAGTTGTTTAAAGTAAGTGGCATTAAGATGGGAAGGGTAGGGACTATAGGTATAATTAAATTTGGTTGAAAGGTTGTTGGTTGGATGGACTAAGAAAGCTAATATGGGTATTGAAAACTAGGATACAAAAGGTATTTGGGGCCTAGGTGCTAGCCTTCCAATCTAGATAAAGTTATTTTAGCTTGGATGGCCATTATATAAGTGATTGCCTAATAATTTTCTCCCATGGACATAATCATCACAGAGACTTCAAAATATAAGGCCTTCAAATAGTAAATAAATTCCATACCTAAGAAGGAACAAATCTCATTAGGTATTTTATGTCAAGCTTGTCCTAGTCATCAATCGATTAGGGCTAAAGTGATATGTACCACTTATGATCCTTGACTTTGAATGATGCTATGAATAACCTTAGATCCATATTTTTCTTTATCAAATTATGAAGTGCACACAGGATCACCATATTTTGTAGGCTATTAGTTAAATTTTTTATATTATCTATGGTGTAGTATGGGAGACATTTTAAGCATACATTGAAATATTATCACATGTTATAGGTGGAGTAGATGTTCTTAATAGACCTCTATCATTTCAAATAGGGAATTATCTAGGTTGTTGAGAAATCATGATCTAGCCCATTTTATTCTTCTTAGAATGAGGTTAAGTGGTGGGAGCAATTGAATATTGGTAGCAACAAAGGTTCTAGTTGTAGGTCTTTTATTCATAAACTTCTAGATTATTTACATTGAGAAAATATCCAAGTGAATACCGTATTTTCTCTTTAAGAATATAAACTAATACATTCACTAGAACCTCAATATGGTATCTTTTTAAGCAACTTCCTTTGGATATTCATCTTTGAGTAGAGTCGTCATGCATGTTTTTGTATGCTTCAATCAAATAGATAGATAGGGACCTTCACTAGGTTCTTGTTATATTAGATTCATTATTGATAGTGGGAAAAAACAAAATGAATCAATTGTGTCCCATCGAGTATGCCATTAAACTATTATCCTCTTCAATTATAATAGTCAATAGATGTGAAGGACTAGATTATCAGACAATAACACCTTGCATGGAGTGACATAGTAGGGTAACTCTAAGAGTATGATAAGCAACTTGATAAAAATACATCTAGGGTTTTTAACAAGTCTATATCCTTTTAAGATGTGATATTTAGTGTACTCTAATGTAACTTACCCAACTATCAAATGTATAGAGGAAAATGGAAAGAGGAACCATAGAAAATAAAGCAAAATGGAAAATATCCTAAGCTAATCTAAGCTAATTAGGGGAAATATTCTAAGATTAAAACATTCATCTACATAATAGTGGGATAAATTAACACATGATTCTAATGCATTGAAAACTCAAAATGCACAATTTCTCTTCTTAGCATACAAATTTGAGCACAAATTATACATACAAAATATGGAATAGAAATCAGATAGTCACAACTTCATATACTTGTGCATACACATACATATACACCAAAAATGGGATAGAAAAGGCCTGATAGTCATGGTTTCCTATATATGTATGTATGTATGTATGTATGTATATAAAGATATATAGATATATAGATATATATGAGTATGAATATTACAATTTAGTTTAGAAGTGAGGGCTCAAAATATTTCCCACAAAACCACTAAGGTTTTTGGTCTAGACTATTAAACAAAATAAAATTAAAGTGATGTTACATACAAAGCCTCTACCATGAATACGACACTTGGAAATCCTTTAAAATGCCTAGACTCCCACTATTTATATACAAAAATGGAGAAATATTTCCTCCAAAAACTTGTATAGGAGTATTTGACAAAAATATTTGCTAACCCCTTGATCTAATCCTCTTTATGTCACTTTTGGTCCTTCAAGGTATCTAGATCTAGAATAATCAATTTTTAGCTATTGTATATTCAAATGCTATCCTAGGGATCTTAAAATTGTTTAGAAATATTTTTTTAATCAATGCTATTAGATTCAAGATTGTTGGTATTGTAGTTGCCATGCTCTTGCCTTTAATAGGTCACCCACATTTCTTGGATTACTAATCCCAATTGATGTCAATAGGTAATACTTAAATCTTCTTAGTAAAGACTTATCAATTTATCTCATCTACCCTTCTAGGAGCTGTTGGTCCGACTTTCATACACACCCTGCGAAGGATGAGCAGGAAGCTCCGGAGACACCCACGGGACGAATCCCACTCACTTTAGGATCTAGCTGGTTATCCAAGGTGCGAGTTACAGAGTCGGGTCGAATGTCTATTCACTCTTTTCCGCTTACGGAATAGATTTCAATATGGGTATGTCTGTTACCTTACGGGGGGTTCTTGAACTTGTTCGATAGTTGCGAAGTTGTTACTTGTTAACAATCAGATTTAACTTGATTCTTGATCTAGCTCTCATGGGTCAGTAGATTCAAATAAAAGACAAATAAAGAAAGTAAAAATGGATCATTCACGGTAAGCAAAGAGAGGGTAGGGTAGGGCAGAAAGAGAAGTTTATCAGACTTTAAACTGTAAAACTTAAAACTACCAATTTCATCTATACTATCAGCTTCACAACAGAACAAATCAAAGAAGAAAGTGTCCAGATTTCTAAGATCACTTTCAACTAGGAGCACAAGGCAAAATGGAGCAGATCTAGCGAGAAAATTATAAATCCAAGGGAAGGTGGTTAAAGCTGGTATCTTTCATCGGTAGCCTAGCTCACACGGTGAAGACAGAGCAATTAGAACAAACTTAACCTCAAATCTGTAATTTCCCCTAGGAGACAATAGAACAACTGAAGCCTAACGGCATATTTAAACTTGATAATGGCAGATTTACAGCATATATCTAACAAACTTTAATGGAACGGATAACGAGAAGAAGATACACTTATCACGGATACTGTAAAATATTAGGCTCCTGGCCATGCTACCACAGAAAACAGCAAAAGCACATCAACTCCCAGTCCAGAAAACAAAGGATTTCACAAAATTTGCAAGAAATTGCTTATAAGCCTTTTATTTCTAAGTCTCCGCCTCCTGCGATTACATTTAGAACTTGTATTTATAGACTCAGGACAGACCCTGATCTTTTCAAAATATCTTGCTCAAACCCTAAATCTTATCACACTTAAACCCTAGGACCGGGTTTTACAATATAAAGCCACTTTAAAATCAAAGTCCGGATAGAACTTAACCCCTCTGCAAATCAGTGCAGTTAGCTGCCATAAATGGAGAAGATGAAATTCGAATGCCACTTGCATTCACCTGCAACTGCAAATAAATGCTTTCATTAATTCTTGCGGGTGAGCCGGATGAGTCATCACTTCTCCGCTATTCCATCTCTGCATATCCATCCTTGAGTTGAAATGGTCTTCAAGCTATTAAGTCTGCAATAAATCTCCATTGAATGCTTTTACCGGCCTCCTCTCCTCTAGCATGGCGGTCCTTGATTAAATCTGCACTTTAACTTTGTCTTTACGGCCTTTTTCCAGTTGTCCCGTAGGTGACAGATGGCTTCCTATATGAAAGACAAAAAGATGCATTAGTATTTTAAAATCATTAAATTAAAGCTTTAACAATTAAAATCAGATTAAAACCGCAAAGTAAACTTGCATGTCGGCCTCTGTTTTATATGATACGCTCTTTGACACGTGTCACTATCCCAGGACGCCTTCTGTTTACAGCTGTTTTGCATTTTCAGGCCTTTCATGTAACTTTCTCTCTCCTATCGTGATTCTACGACATGTCGCGATTTCGCGACATGTCACGAAATCGCGACGTCCCTGGCGCTAGCAGCTCTTCTTCCCAACTTGGTCGCGAAAATGCGACATGTCGCGATTTCGCGACATGTCGCGAAATCGTGACACCTTCTGCCCGCACAACCTTTCCTTTGCAAGCCGCGATCTTGCGACATGTCGCGATTTCGTGACATGTCAAAAATCGGCTGCCCTTGCACTTGGCTTCCCCTAGATTGTTCATGCAACTTGATTTTGCTTCTTGAGTACGATTTTCCTCTCTCTCCAAAAAGTGTCGCGATTTCGCGAAATCGCGACCATTTTCATACTTAGCCAATTTTTATTCTTGCAACCCTTCTTCTCTCTCCTGACGTGAAATTGCGACATGTCGCGATTTCGCGACATGTCGCAAAATCGCGCCCTTCCGCACAACTTTCCTTCTCTCTCCTCCTGTCGGTAGCGATTTCGCGACGGTTTCCAAAAATGGAAACGTCGCGATATCGCGACACTTCCAAAAATGGAAAGTGTCGCGATTTCGCTACACTTTTCCGACTTAGCTGCTTTTGCCAAAATTCGTCGCGATATCGCGACATTTTTGAAAATGGAAGTGTCGCGATATCGCGACACTACCAAAAATGGAAAGTTTTGGTTTTCAGTGAATTTATGCAACTGTTTTTCTAGATTTTTCTCGGTATCGGTGCGAGATTTTCTTTGTGCATGAATGATTCTAGCATGTAGAAAGTTAAGCTTGAAATAACAATGCTAGAAAGACTTGGAAAAAGGCACAACTTTAACAAAGAGGCAAGCAAAATTGGATTTAAACCTGAAAATTATCAAGAGGGTCCCTGCTTGCAAAAATGGAAGTTCAGGGCTTTCTAAGGATGGAATCTCATTTTTCAGTGGGGGTGTGTTGCTTCTCAACAAATGGCGATATCTGCGGGTAAAATAGTAGCACTATTTTAGAACCCGGGACTCTAGTTTCAAAACAAAAAGACCATGCATCATGCCTTGCCACGAGACATTCTTCACAATAAATTGATTGCCAGCTGCTAGTATGTTAAAATTTCCCAAGGACATACTAGGCTGAAATACTTCAAGGAAGATTTCTGATGTGCAATTACAAAGGGTATAAAACTTTCTTCAGGATGAGTGGATTGAATGATGAACTTTGGGTGATCGGCTTTTCTAAATTGTAAAAGGGGAAACCGAGTAGAGCTCTGTTTACTAGTTTAGCCTTTTACGACCTAGACAGAGTTACCCTTTAGATTTACACGACCCAAATTTACAAGCTGTAAGGAAGGATCTTCAACTTGGTAAAAGAAAAATAGCTTTTGGAATCATGCTGCCTCTCTCTCATATAACTCTTTTTTTTTTTTTTTTTTTTTTTTAAATATATCAATATCTGAAAGGCATTAGAGAAATTACAATTTTCTTTTATCATTTGATCAATCTGGAACTATTTCAGTCTAGGCACTGATAGCCTCTGGTGACACCCAAATAATTGCATGAACCATAGTCCCCTCTTATAACCAGCTTTTCTTGGATTCCCCGGGAGTTCCTCCAACCAAACAGCATAGCAGTTTTTCTATCATTAAAACAACTGTGGCAAGCAAGACACAAAATCCAATCATCTCTCTACCTTTGTTCGACTAACAAAATAGTTCCATTGTTCAATTTAAGCGAGACTATCTCAATTTTAATAATGAACAGAATGGGGGCACTGGATTGATCGGCTCAGAATAAAACAATTTTTTAGCGGCTGACTTTTCATTGATTGCTCAGGCAGAGGTTAAAGGACAGATTTCAAAAGTTGAAGAACTTTGCACGAGACCTCCAAGGACGGACACGAGGCCTCAAGAGCAAAACAAAAATAAAAGCTGCACGAGACTTTTAAAATTAAAACTGAAGCAAATAAATTAAAACTGCACAGGCAGCAAAATAAAACTAAAACAAAAGACTGTACAGACATAACAAAGAAAAGGAATGCAGGGAAGAAAATAAAAAGCATACGAGCAATAAAATAAAACTAAAACAAAAGCTACCAAAAAAAAAAAGATGAAAAAAAAAAACAAAAAAAAAAAAAAACGAGACATTTTAAAAATAAAACTGAACTGACAAAGAAATAAAACTGAAAAACTTCAAAGCTTACTTACAATGTATACATATGTTACAACTTCTTTGATCATTCAAAATATGTAGCAGATGGAAGAGCGAGAGAAATGGTGCCTTAAATTTTTTTTGACCATGTGCAAGTAATTTAGAAAAATTACCTTTCAGGTCCTGTTGACGAAATGCACTCCGGACTATGCTTCAAAAATTTGCTATCTGGGAAAGACTTGTGTTTCTTGTCTTCCCTGTCCCATTTGAAAAACAAATCTGCAACTCCTTCAAATTAAACAAATCATATAATAACAAATCATATGATAACATGTTTATGCTTCTACTTGAAGGGTTTGCAGAGTTCTTTCAAAAGGACTGAATGCAAAAACCCCCAGGATCAAATACCTTAAAATCTTGACGAGACCAGGACCACCACATCTTCAAAATTATGTGACAACTGAAAGAAATCATGTTTTATCTGTATGCCCTGGTTCTTAACAACTTGAACATTTTGTGGTTGTTGTACTGCTTCAATATCCAGGACTTCAATTTTTATCTCTCTAGCAGAATGCTTACAATTTTCCTTTTCACTCGAGCCTTGCTTAGATTTAACCTCATCAATGTGTAATATCCAAGCTCATCCTTGTTGTGATGGATTAGAGTCGTATACCTGTTCCCACCTTCTCGGTTGCCAACTTATAAACTCCAATATTTACATCAACATGATTTACAACCTTCTCTTTGACATTATGTTCAGAAGTTGCAGGCTTATGTTGAGGCAGGTTCATCAATTCCAAGTTGGTTGACCACATTCATATTTACTATCTTTTCCTCCTTTTCTTGAAATTCAACGGGTGGTCCAGAGTAAGCCTCAATCAAGCTATCCTTTTGTTCAACAATGCGGGGCGAGTTCATAGAGGGTGATGTCGGCTTTAAGTTCCCTCATATCCTCAATGATGTTATCCTCTTTCTCGGTTACTTACGCATAGTGACATTGAATCTCACTTTCATCATCCTCCGATGAGGAAGGATCATTGTTAGGTTACGGACTACGACATCTCAAATTATAAGCTGTCCATTTTGAGCTGTTGAAAATCTTGCATTTCATCCACGGGAGTCTGTACAAGACTTTTTGTCTCTTCAGGAAAAGTGAAAGAATCTGAAACCCTGGTTGTACTATTTTTGGGTGAACTAGAAATATCAATATTTCTTTGATCTCTAGGAAAATTTAACTCACCGGGGAAAAACTTCGATTTGGGTAATGCTAGATCACAAGTGTTTACTTCAAGCACTTCCACTTTGAGCTTGTCGAACTTTTCTCTATATTTTGCACATCTTTGAGTGGATGTCACGGTTAACGGAGTCTCCTTGGGTAGAGCATGACATGTTGGCACTAACTCATGATGTGGAATGGGATTCAAAATAGGCATGTTTCGTGTAACATAGGATATCAAAGGAGCTGCTCGAAATTTGAGGCCCTAGCTGTCTTTCAAGAATTAAGGCTTCTTTATAAGCCCCTGTCGGGGTTGTGATATTAATGTCTCTCTTGAGGAAAATAGAGGTCACTGAATCCAATGCATTCTTGTAGATTTCTAAGGCCAGATTTGCATTTGGGATGTAATGGCCAATCATTCTACCGTAAGCTCTTTGGAACCTCATATTGAAAGACCTGACAGTTTCTCCCGACTCTCTCTTGATGCTTTGGAAAATTGTTGGTATAACACACTGGGGTCTATCACTTCCCCAAATTGTGATATAAAAGCTTTCTCTAGGTCATCCCAGCTAGTAATGGAATTGCTGGTGAGATTTAGAAACCGGTCATAAGCTCCCTCCTGGAGAGTGAACGGGAACAATCTGCAGGCAACATCTTCATCTTTGTATATTCAACAATTTTAGAGCATTTTTAAAAGCTAGCAGATGTTCTTCTGCGGTTCTTGTCCCATCATGTTTATATATGGGGAGATACCTTTTCGGGCTTACGGGCGGGTCATGGGCTATACCGGGATATTCAAAGCGGTGGGGCCCAACCAATTTGCCATTAATTACCCCTGGGTGACGGTGATGTTACGAGTTGTGATTGGATAAGCGCAAGTGGAGATAAAAGCTGCTCTTAACTTGAGGTCTTCTCCGGCAATTTTAAAAACTGTCTTGACAACTGGGTTTAAAATGTTGGTGATAAGTCCTGTTGTTCAGGCAAAAACTCTAACCACAAAATTTTAAATCAGCACTCACAAACTTACAATACTTGAACTGAGTTCAACAGGCCCTCCTTCTAGCGCCAATTAGATGTTGGTCCGGCTTTCATACGCACCCTGCGAAGGATGAGCAGGAAGCTCCGGAGACACCCATGGGATGAATCCCACTCACTTTAGGATCTAGCTGGTTATCCAAGGTGCGAGTTACAGAGTCGGGTCGAATGTCTATTCACTCTTTTCCGCTTCTGGAATAGATTTCAATATGGGTTGTCATGTTACCTTACGGGGGTTCTTGAACTTGTTCGATAGTTGCGAGAGTTGTTACTTGTTAACAATCAGATTTAACTTGATTCTTGATCTAGCTCTCATGGGTCAGCAGATTCAAATAAAAGACAAATAAAGAAAGTAAAAATGGATCATTCACGGTAAGCAAAGAGAGGGTAGGGTAGGGCAGAAAGAGAAGTTTATCAGACTTTAAATTGTAAAACTTAAAACTATCAATTTCATCTATACTACTAGCTTCACAACAGAACAAATCAAAGAAGAAAGTGTCCAGATTTCTAAGATCACTTTCAACTAGGAGCACAAGGCAAAGTGGAACAGATCTAGGAGAAAATTATAAATCCAAGGGCAGTTGGTTAAAGCTGGTATCTTTCACCGGTAGCCTAGCTCACAC
The DNA here is from genome assembly GCA_028583015.1 of Wollemia nobilis. Classification (NCBI taxonomy): domain Eukaryota; kingdom Viridiplantae; phylum Streptophyta; class Pinopsida; order Araucariales; family Araucariaceae; genus Wollemia; species Wollemia nobilis. Next base: position 2,693,992 of record JAQPPZ010016858.1, on the reverse strand, counting down.
GGTGAAGACAGAGCAATTAGAACAAACTTAACCTCAAATCTGTAATTTCCCCTAGCGAGACAATAGAACAAGCTGAAGCCCTAACGACATATTTAAACTTGATAATGGCAGATTTACAGCATATATCTAACAAACTTTAATGGAACGGATAACGGAAGAAGATACACTTATCACGGATCCGTAAAATATTAGGCTCCTGGCCATGCTACCACGAGAAAACAGCAAAAGCACATCAACTCCCGAGTCCGAGAAAACAAAGGATTTCACAAAATTTGCAAGAAATTGCTTATAAGCCTTTTATTTCTAAGTCTCCGCCTCCTGCGATTACATTTAGAACTTGTATTTATAGACTCAGGACAGACCTTGATCTTTTCAAAATATCTTGCTCAAACCCTAAATCTTATCACACTTAAACCCTAGGACCGGGTTTTACAATATAAAGCCACTTTAAAATCAAAGTCCGGATAGAACTTAACCCCTCTGCAAATCAGTGCGGTTAGCTGCCATAAATGGAGAAGATGAAATTCGAATGCCACTTGCATTCACCCGCAACTACAAATAAATGCTTTCATTAATTCCTGCGGGTGAGCCGGATGAGTCATCACTTCTCCGCTATTCCATCTCTGCATATCCATCCTTGAGTTGAAATGGTCTTCAAGCTATTAAGTCTGCAATAAATCTCCATTGAATGCTTTTACCGGCCTCCTCTCCTCTAGCATGGCGGTCCTTGATTAAATCTGCACTTTAACTTTGTCTTTACGGCCTTTTTCCAGTTGTCCCGTAGGTGACAGATGGCTTCCTATATGAAAGACAAAAAGATGCATTAGTATTTTAAAATCATTAAATTAAAGCTTTAACAATTAAAATCAGATTAAAACCGCAAAGTAAACTTGCATGTCGGCCTCTGTTTTATATGATACGCTCTTTGACACGTGTCACTATCCCAGGACGCCTTACATTTACAACTGTTTTGCATTTTTAGGCCTTTCATGTAACTTTCTCTCTCCTATCGTGATTCTACGACATGTCGCGATTTCGCGACATGTCACGAAATCGCGACGTCCCTGGCGCTAGCGGCTCTTCTTCCCAACTTGGTCGCGAAAATGCGACATGTCGCGATTTCGCGACATGTCGCGAAATCGCGACACCTTCTCGGCCGTCGCACAACCTTTCCTTTGCAAGCCGCGATACTGCGACATGTCGCGATTTCGCGACATGTCACAAAATCGCGCTGCCCTTGCACTTGGCTTCCCCTAGATTGTTCATGCAACTTGATTTTGCTTCCTGAGTACGATTTTCCTCTCTCTCCAGAAAGTGTCGCGATTTCGCGACATGTCGCGAAATCGCGACCATTTTCATACTTAGCCAATTTTTTATTCTTGCAACCCTTCTTCTCTCTCCTGACGCGAAATTGCGACATGTCGCGATTTCGCGACATGTCGCAAAATCGCGCCCTTCCGCACAACTTTCCTTCTCTCTCCTCCTGTCGGTAGCGATTTCGCGACGGTTTCCAAAAATGGAAACGTCGCGATATCGCGACACTTCCAAAAATGGAAAGTGTCGCGATTTCGCTACACTTTTCCGACTTAGCTGCTTTTGCCAAAATTCGTCGCGATATCGCGACATTTTCGAAAATGGAAGTGTCGCGATATCGCGACACTACCAAAAATGGAAAGTTTTGGTTTTCAGTGAATTTATGCAACTGTTTTTCTAGATTTTTCTCGGTATCGGTGCGAGATTTTCTTTGTGCATGAATGATTCTAGCATGTAGAAAGTTAAGCTTGAAATAACAATGCTAGAAAGACTTGGAAAAAGGCACAACTTTAACAAAGAGGCAAGCAAAATTGGATTTAAACCTGAAAATTATCAAGAGGGTCCCTGCTGCAAAAATGGAAGTTCAGGGCTTTCTAAGGATGGAATCTCATTTTTTAGTGGGGGTGTGTTGCTTCTCAACAGGAGCTTGTGCACCAGTACTAATATCTTGCATCCTAATCTAAACCTTCTTCCTTTTTGATCACTTTTTATGTTATGCTTTTCTTCATAGAGTGCTTCTACACTCTCTTCAACTTTCTTTTGTCTTTTGAGGTGATGTGAGCTATTATTTGTTTATTGAAACTTATTTGCATCTTCCTACATTGAAACTTTATAAACTTTTAAGGTTAGGTTAGATTATTGTTGAAAGTATTTTTTAGAAGTTCTCTATTTTGTCCTCTTGTCAGACCTTTTGAATGTTTAGTTTCTCAACACTTTTATTTCATCCATACTCAAAAATTTCTTCCAACTCATGATAAGACTTTTTAGAAATATTCCTCTTCTTTCTCCTTTAGAACTTTTCCAAGTTTCAACCTTAGAAAATGTTTCTCTTCTTGTGCCTATTGAACTTCTTCATCATTTTATGCCTTTTTGGACATTTAGGCCTTATAAGCTCTAAAAAAAAAATTCTTCTCTCTTTGGTCAAAACCTAAATAAAATGTTGTCATTCTTTGGTTCAAAAAGTTTTGCCTATATTACTCCATTATCTCTTTCCTTGCCTTCTATCAACTTTTCCTCTTTCTTAATTGTTTTTTCAAAAATTTGCTTAAGGTAAAAAAATATTGAGTGTAGTGAGAATTCACTATAATATATATAAACCTAATTTCTTCTTACTCTATAGCAAGTTCATGCATTTTACAATGATCTTTTGTATGTTCCATTGAGTATTTTTCTTTCCTCAAAATTGTATTTATTACTATTAATGAATCACCTTCCATACATAATCTATTCCATTTCATTTATCTATATAATTTTAATGCTTCCCAAGTTGATCAATTTTTAGATTCATTAATTGTCTTAAATCCACTATTGATAGCATAATGTAAAAAAATATTACCCCTATTATTTCTAATTGTTCTCCTCTTCTATTGTTCCTATACTTCCTTTAGCTACTCCATAAAAATTCAATTTTATAACTCCACTTCTAGTGGTTTCTGCTTTTATATTATTTGCATTCCTTTTATTTCTTACACCCAACATCATAATTCCATTTGATGACTTCACTCCATCTATCAAGAATATTTGTTTCAATACTAGAGATTGGATGAGTTCATAAGGTTGGTTTAGACTCTATGGTTGAACAAATATTTCTTTTCATTACCTCTAAATTAATTTCTTTTCTATTAAATATTTTTCTATTTCTTTCCATCCATATAGTCAAAATTATTATATATTTCAATGTATCCCAAATTGTTTGTGATGATGTCTCAATTTTAAAAGTGCTTTACCATTGCTTTAATAATTATTCAATTCTATCATTCATCACCATGCATTTACAAATATATTAAGAATCCATTGCCATAGTTCCTACACTATTGACCAGTGTCACAAGAGATGGTTCATACTCTCCTTATTTTTAAATAGAATATATTGTTATGGGCTATAAAACCCCCTTTTCAATAGGTTGTCCTAGGATAAAATTTTCCTATGACCTATTAGCCATACAAACATTTTAACTTTTGGAATACTTAGGTTATACCAAATATCTCTCCATATTCTTGTGGTATTCCTATTTTGTTGGTGCTTTACATTATATCTACTTATTTTTGTGTATGCTCTTGAGATATTCAACTCCTAAATCAAATTATCCTTGGTTCCTATTGGAACAATTAGTTATTATCTTTCTACTCAAATAGCTCCTAGAAACAATGTCTGGTATACTAGTAGGAAGCCTTCTTTCCAATTGTAACTCCCTTCCTTATCCGTGTACATAATATTTAAAATCCTAACACTATGTTTATCTTAAAGTAACCTCATCCATGGTTTTAAAACTGGATATAGGTTGAGTGGTTTTTTTATCACACCAAATATCCATCCAATTAAAGAAAAAAACTTCAATTCTCACCATCCATATTATATCTTTAATCACTATATCAAATGAATTTTTTAAAATTTTCCATAGTGTAGAACCATTTGGTAGTGATAATGTACTAAAGATTAAGCTTTGGTCATTGGGCTAAATTTATAAGACTTCTTGCCTATTGGATTTGAATCTCTTTGTACAAGTTTCAAATTACATTTTCCATTAGATCTAAGTTTACATTTGTAAGAACTCTTAAAATAGGAGCTCCACTATTTTATCATCACACACCTTGATCCATGCCACCAAAGAAAATTTTCTTTTATCATGTATTCCTGACCATAAAAGTGATAGCATAGAATAGAATATATGTTTTCTATAGATTTTTGCATAATATACAAGGACACATATTATGTTGGAATGACTTGTAAGATTAATTTTATTATTTGTATTCTATCTTATAACAATAATTATCTATATTTCCATGATGGAAGTTTATTTTGAACTTTACTTATAACTAGATTCCATAATTATATCCTTGTTCTCCCTTCAAATAAGAAAATATCTATATATATTGCTAGAAAATTTGCCTCTTCTATTTGAAGTAACTTGTGTATCCCTACTTTGATTCTAGCAAGAGTGTTTAGAAAGCAAATTTTGGGTTTTGTTTACTAACTTTTTTCCTTGATGCACTTTCATATTCCTTTAATAAGTTACTCAAAGCTCTATCCTCATTTTTTTGAACCTCCCAAAATGGTTGTATCATCTAAAAATTGTTGATGGGTGATGTTGTCGATGTTATCACTAGCCTTAATTCTACTTATTAATGTATATTTGTATGCCTTCTTCAAGCTCCTTCCCAATACATATGCCATAATAATAAACATATATGGTGATAGAGGATATCCCTATATAAGAACCCTCTTGGCTTTAAATTATTATATTACTATCCCATTGACAAGGACTAAATATGATACTATAGAAAAATAAGATTTAATATATCTAACCCATTTATTCCCAAATTTAAGATTATTTAATACTACAAAAAATAAAATACCATTTAACCCTATCATAGAAATTATTGATGTTAATTTTTAAGATAATCGCTCTTCCTTTTTTAGAAGTTGTTGAATGCATTACTTCATGAGGTACTCTGATCTTGTTCAGAATATATCTCCCTTTCATAAATTCTCCTTGCTTTTTTAAAATAATGTTATCTACTAGTGGTCTTATATGATTTTACATCACTTTGGAGAATATATTATATGTCATATTACATAGGCTTACGGGCTTAAATGAATCAAGCAATTTTTCATCCTTATTTTTTGGAAATATGGTAATACATGTTGCATTTATTTTATAAGGTATGCACTATTTTACCTTAGACTATTCCACACCAATACAGAATATTTCACTATTTATTAGTTATGCTAATAGAATTCTATAGAGAATCCATTCAAACATGGGGATTTATCCTTATCAAAAGAGAAAATATTTGAATTAATTTCTAGAGTAGCATGATCCATTAGTTTTTTATTGTCTATTATAAATGAAGGTACTTATTGTAGTTTTTTATCATTAATAATTTAAATCTTCTATGATGCTAGAATACTTTGGTAAAAAACCTCATTTCCTTTTTTATTACTCTTTGGTCTTCGATCCAAACCCCTTTTATTGATTTACTTCTACTCATTTTGTATGTTGATATCTATACTATTTTCATCCTATAAATAAAAATATTGTTTCTATATCCTTCTTTTAATCAATTCTATATCAATTTAATATCTAAAAATTCTCTTCCTTACTCAAAATATTATGATATTCACTACACAACTCCCTTTACTCTAAGCTTGGATTATTATCTTCACCTTCTTAGAATTTTAAAAGGTTATTTTTTAGTTCTTCTCAAAAATATTTCTAAAAGTGTTTGTAGCACCCTAAAATTGGCACGGTTAAAACCTTAGTAAAAATATAAAAGATAAAAATTTGAATTTTAACCCCAAACTGCCCGTTAAACCGCCTGTTACCCGCTTTCCCCGTTTTCCGCGCCATTTTTAGGATTTGTTTTGACCGTTGGACGATATCGTCGCAGATTAGACGAAATCGTCCCCGATCTGACGAATTCGTCTGGAACAGAACGTCCAGACGATTTCGTCCCAAAACCAAATTTTCATAATTAGCTTCTGTTTCAACAGCCTCTCCAACTTGGGCAGAAGCATGTCTACGCAGTTGGAGATTTCCCTGTTGGAGATCTCCCAGATTGGGATGATCCCCAACCTCCTAAACCTCTTCCTAATCCTATATAAACTAGGATTTTTCTAGTTTATCCCCTTGAACCCCCTAAACCCCTTAGTTAATGGATTTCCCTATAGATTTAGTTCCTTATTCCCTCGCACTACTGTTTGTATTCTATACTTTGCATTTTCTTGCAGGAACTCTACTATTTTTTAGTCGAAGCTAGCTCGGATCGTCGTGGACGATCTCGGACGATTACGGATGATTTTGTCGAGGAGCACAGATGATCTCGTACGATTGGAGGCGATCCTGACTGTAGTCCAGATTGGGGGCAATCAGAGTCTAGAGTTTGCATTTCCTTAGCTTTCTCTGCATTTTTCCTATTGTATTTCTGCACTGTCTTAAATTATTATGTTTTTTGCATCTTGGAGTTCACCTCATTTAGCATAACCGCATGATAAAGTTAAAATCAATCATTAAATCTACTGCATTTCCTTATTTGTTATTGGAATCCATTATTTAGGCATGTTTGCTGTTATTTCTACCATTCTCCTTTGCTTCTGCACTTGCATATTTGGTATTTTGCGTCTATTTTTGTGATTGCAGGTTTCTGACGAATTCGTCAGATTTTAGATGATTCTGTCTGATTTCAGATGACCTTCTATGATTTGGGATGATCCTGTGAAATATCAGATGATTACGTACGAATTGAGGCGATCTGAACTGCTACAAGACTCAGAATCTTCATCAAACATCCGGAATCAGGTATGACACATTCTAGCTAGCATATTCTCTGTTATTAGCATTCATTCCTATTTTTTGTATTCATTTAAATCAGCATTGGCATATAGAATAGTTTAGATTCATCTTGGCCAAACCTAGGAGTTGAATGATCGAGTATAAAAATGAACACATCAAACTCACTGTCAACCTAGGCATGGAAACTGCCATTCAAAAGTTTCCTGGTGAACCCACCATCCATCGAAAATTCACCCTTATACCCCTCCCCCGAGAGGCGGGACCTTCAAAGGGCCTCTCAGTCCGAGGTATTGTCCCATCCTTTTCACATCCCCCTTCCGGGCGCGGATCCTATAGCCTGAAGGTAAGGATGCAAAAAATTTGGAGCGATACATTTTGGTGAACCCGACGTGAAACAAAAACCTTTTGAAAACAAAAACCTTTTAAAAATAAAAATAATAAAAATCAAAACATAAATGCATTTAGAATTAAAAAAATTGCATATCATATTTAGATGGTAGACTATAATAAAAGACGAGTTGTCACCATTAATGTTGAAAATCAACTAGCAGCTATAGAGATTACTTCTGTGCTTAGAGTACCTCAAACAAGTAGGGTTCAACCTTTGTGGGACGAACTTGATAGGAGATTGAATCTCATTTCATCTAGAGCAACCGAACTTAGGCAAATTAAGAGGTTTGTCCTAGATAGAATCTTGGATCCCGATCAAGTGATTTTGTATCATGAACTTCAGAGAGCTTGCCATAGGTGGTTAGCAGATAAAAGAGCCCTTGTGTCTTCTGAGTTGTATACCTTTGAGGAATACCTCGATAATGTAGCTATAGTACATAAATTTCTGTCTCGTATAGAGGACCAAGAGGTCGTTCTTACAGATAGACAAAGATGGAATAGAGTTCCCAGAGCTGTGTTATATCGAGAGTATTGCCATGAGATTTATTTTTACAAAATAGAATCTGAAACAGATAATATCACTATAGCACACTTTATCAAGTTCTTGAAAAACAATTTCCAATTTGAAGAGGAGCATTTTATGACTCCTGATGAACTTGATCCTATCAATGATATCTATAAACTATTTATAGAAAACTAAGCTATTATTTTATTATTGTTATTTCTTGTATTTAGTGTGCTGTTTATTGCCTTTATAAGCATAAAAACAAAAACAAAAACAAAATAAAAATCATAACAAAAAAATCAAAACATTTTCTTTTAAGTATTATAGTAGGTATATAATTAAAATATATACCTCCCAAAATCTGTCGCAAATATATTAATATATATTTGCTAAAATCTAAATTTAGACATAATGACTAGACTCAGGAATGGAAAACAAATTGAAGTAGAAGAAGATTGGTTAAGAAAACCAGAAAATAACCCAGATGTTCTTCCTGAAGACCCAATTCAGGAAGAAGGAACCTTAAACCAACAAGAAGAAGAATTTGTGGATGCAAATGAACAAAAAGAAAATGATAGAGAGGAAGGATCCTCATCTCCTAAAATAACTCCAGAAGGAGCTGTTACTTTTGAGAACATGGAACATTTTTGGAAATTCCTCAATACTAATATTGGCACTCTTAATAGAGCAGTTCATATGGATAAAGATCAAATTAGTGACACTCAAGCAACCCTAGAAGATATATATCACACACGCACTAATCCTTTGTCCTTCGTTGATCAAGAGAGTGATCAAGCTGGACCGTCCAATTTGGACATGGCTACTATAATCCAGAACATGCAACAACAACAGGTTACCCAACCACCTAGAGTGCCCGTTACCAAGCCAAGGGTTATTCCCACACAAAAGAAACCTTCATTCACCGCTCTATTTCGCCAAGCTATTGATCAATATACCTCAAATCAACAAAAGCCTAAAACAAAACCAAATACCAATTTCCAACAATCTGGGATACAACATAATGCTACACCAAATCTTCTTCATAATACTCTTCCTACCAATCATTTGCATAACAACAATATAGCATCTAATCCTTATGTCCCGCCTTCCTACGCTCACAAGTCCCATACTCATGTACCACCAAACCAATATGGTGGACAAACTGGTAATCTGGAAGCCATGGTGAAACAGTTAGTCTCTCGCATGGACCAGATAGATCCCTACCGTCCCTCGTACAATTATCGAGAGATGTGTAGTCAACCTCTAGATCCTATAGTTGTAGCACAACCATATCCCAAACACTTTCCTATGCCTGTCCTACCTATATATAAAGGAACCGAAGATCCCATAGAGCATCTTCGTATGTTTAGGATAGCATGTCATGACATATCACATGATGACTTGTTATTACTAAAAATGTTCCCAAAAAGCTTAGGGGGGATGGCATTGGAGTGGTATTATCAACTACCCACTCATTCTTTGAGAAATTTTGAAGAGACCGCCGAGTCTTTTGTGCATCAATTTAGTGCCTATATCGAAAGGCATGTAACCATTAAATATTTGTACAACCTAAAACAAGACAAAGATGAGTGTTTTGCTGACTTCTTAGCTCGATGGAGGCAGTTGATAGGAAAATTACACTTTGTGTTACCTTATCGGGAAATGTTGGATATTTTTATCAATAATTTACAAGAACAACTATCCTATGAATTATCAATTGCTACCTTGACCACCTTCGATCAAGCTATAGATTTAGCTCGAAGGGTGGAAGATGCTCTCATTAGAAGAGGTCAGCTCAAAAAGAAAGATGATGAGAAAACATCCAAAAATCAATATAAAAATAAACAAGTTGTGGGTGACGGAGTCACTGATAGCAAAAACATTGCCAATGTTAATACTGCGAAAACAACAGAGAAGTTTATATTGAAACCTCCTGATAAACCACCCCGAGAATTTACTAGGTTAAATCAACCTTTATCAACCATTCTCCCGCAATTACTAGCACGAGGTTTGATCCAATTACCAACTATCCGGGAACCTGATCCAACCATACCCGGATACAGAGCTGATTTACATTGTGATTTTCATAGAGGACCTGGACACGCTACCAACTCTTGTAAAATATTAAAACATAAAATACAAGACCTGATTGATAATAATGAGATGGAGGTGCAAGCCTTTCAACCTAAACAAAATCCTTCTAATAATGCTCAAAAGAACATTCCCCAAAATCAGAATCAGAATGCCAATCAATCATTGGACATATTTCAACATCCTTTACCAAAGCATGGTAAAGAGGTGGCTAATCAAATTGAGCATCATAATGTTCCCCCTCCTACCCGATATGTAGGGACTATTAGTGGACAATTACCTGTTCATGATCCTCAAATATTTGACACAACTTTATCCATAGTTACGACTAGACCTCTACATAATATTCGGATACTTGATCTTAGTGACACCGAATATGAGATCGAAAGTGACATGGAAATCACCTCAAATCAATCGAATAGTTCTGAAGATGAATCAGATCCTATTCAACCTATCACAAGTTCTATGGTTCCAGAAGAACCATTTCCTAGAAGAGTCACTACTAGACCATCTTCTCACCAAATACTTTCTAATGAACAAGCCATAAACGCTAGACCAAGACCTATTCATCACTTGCAAAATAATATTGTAGGAACCATCGGAGCCGTTACCAGACAACAGGCTCAAAACTCTCAACAGGATCAAACTCAGAACGATGGATCAGCTCCATTTGTTTTGAAAAATCCCAATAAAGGGAATTATGCGCCTAATGTTCAACCTAAGCCTCCTTATAATATTAATGAACAATTATCCAATACTACAACTAGAATTTCCCTTTTGGACCTGTTAAGATCTTCTCCTACCCATAGGGATGAATTAATGCTCACATTAAGCCAAATGATGGTACCACAAAATATTCAACCTGAAGCCATGTCCAATACTATCATAACTCGAGAAGTCGATTGTATTGACTTTCGAGATAGAGATATCCCGCAACATAGTTTACATAAGGATAACCCCTTATATATTACTGCCCTAATTGGAGATGTAGCCGTTAAACGAGTCTTGATTGATAATGGTTCATCTTTAAACATATGCACTTTTGACTTCTACCAACGATTTGGGTTTAGAAGTGACGAAATGAAAAGAACTGATATGATTATAAAAGCCTTCAATGACGAAACACAAGAAACGTGTGGAGTCATTACTATACCCTTGCAAGTTGGTCCTAGAACCCTAGATACGACCGTGTTTATTGTACATTGCCCTGCATCGTACAATATACTTTTGGGTCACCCTTGGATCAACGCGATGCGAGCGGTTCCATCCACTTTACATCAGTGTGTTAAATTCAAATTTAAAAACCAGTTGGTTACCATTCATGGTGATCCTAGACCCTTTGATATGTGTGCTTTGGCAGAACCTGTTGGAGTTCAATTTTGCCCTGCCCTGTCATCCACACATCCTAATTCTCATCATCCGCCCAAACGTGTGAAACACACACCCATAACATCATCTACTCTTTCAACTACACCTATACATATAGCTCAACCATCTTCTGAACAAACCACATTAGGACCTCGAAAAGATCCCAAAATTACAACCAATGCTTCCTGTTTTACTCCTATATCTTCCATACCTATAGACTCACCCATCAATATCCCTATAACATCTACATCCACTACAGGCATCCTTTCCACATCCGACGATGTAGGAAATGTTCCTTCTACCTCTTATGCTCTCACTGATGAGCTCTTACCCGATTTATCTAAAATTCTTATATCAGAAGAAACCAACACTGCCATGCAAACTTCCCTCCTTTTAAATAAACTCCCACCCTCTCCTCGTACCTTGGGCCTCCCATAGCCTATGGGAAGTATCTACCAAGTCGGGAGTTGTGCTTTTATTTATAAAGGATATGATTGGGGAAGAATACCCAGAAACATTAAGACACATTGTGATGGATATGCTAGATGCTATTTTGCTAATGAGTATATTAAAGCTAAGCCCATAATGCTTAAATTGGGATATAAAGGGAAAGGTTTGGGACCTTTCCAAAATGGTATGAAAGAACCTTTTGAGGTAGAACCGTGGCCTGCCCACTGTGGTGTGGGCCTATTTTCTAGTAAAGGTCAGCCCTTCCCATTTGAGGATGATGACCATCTTGTATGTTACCAAGATTATCTGGATAAACAAGATTCTTTGCGTGCAAAGAATAATTCCTTTACCTGCAATATGCTATCCATAGCTTACCCTGAAATGATTGCCGAATCCGATGATGAGTTGGAGGGAGATATCTTCCATGATGTTTCCATTGAGGAATTGTTATATAATGAATTTTATTTTGATGGCTCTATACCGAGTATAGCCCAACTTGAAGCTACGACTCCTCAAGACGAATTATCCAAGTTAACCTTGGAAGAATTACAAGAATTGGGTGTTTCACCCGCCCCACCTAATTTTGAGAGAGATTTACATATGGAAGTTGAAAACGTTATAAAAATTAACATTGGAACCGAACATAACCCTCACATAATCAATATTGGATCAGAATTAAGTCAAGAAAAACAAGATAAATACATTTCATTTCTTAAAGACTATGAAGATGTCTTTGCTTGGACATATGAAGACATGCCAGGTTTGGACCCTTCGTAGTTATGCATCATCTAGTAGTCCATCCAGATGCTAAACCCGTTAAACAGAAACTTAGAAAAATGCATCCTAAAGTGGCCTTACTAGTCAAAGGAGAACTAGAAAAACTGTTGAAAGTCATTTTTATACAAGCCATTGATTATGCTGAATGGATCTCAAATGTAGTTCCAGTAACTAAGAAAGAAGCCACTAAAGTTAGGGTTTGTACAGACTTCAGAGATATTAATGTTGCATGCCCTAAAGACGATTTTCCTCTTCCCAACATGGATCAGATCATTGAATTTACTACTGGAAGCGGAATGATATCCTTAATGGATGGATTTTCTGGTTATAATCAGATCAGGATAGCTCCTAAAGATCAGGCTAAAACAACCTTTATTACCCCTTGGGGAACCTTTTGTTGGAAAGTGATGCCATTTGGCTTAAAGAATGCAGGTGCAACCTATCAACGAGCTATGACTTATATCTTTCACGATATGATGCATGATATCCTACATGATTATGTAGATGATATTATAGCTCGTTCTATCAAAGAAGATGATCATTTAAATGACTTGAGAAAAGTATTTGATCGGTTAAGGGAATATCTTATCCGACTAAATCTAGCCAAATGCATATTCGGAGTTAAGTCCGATAAATTATTAGGGGTTATAGTCTCTTTACGTGGCATTGAAATTGACCCTCTCAAGATCGCGGCTATCACAGATATGCCCGCACCCACCAATATATCAGAATTACGAAGTTTACAAGGTAAGCTTCAAGCTATTCGCCGCTTCATCGATAAGTTGGCGGACAAAACTGGACCCTTTCTTAAGCTTCTTAAGAAAGATGTCTCTTTTCATTGGGACGAAGAATGCCAAGAAGCATTTGAACTCCTTAAGCAATATCTCCTTAAACCACCAGTGCTTTCCCCACCTAGATCTGATCATCCATTTATCTTGTACATTTCTGCTTCCGATTCTGCCTTAGGAGCTATGTTAGCTCAGCTTGACGATGAGAAGAAAGAACATGCTAATTATTACATCAGTAGAACCTTAATCAGTTATGAAACTCGCTATACCATATTAGAGAAATTATGTCTAGCAATCATATTTTCTACATAGAAACTACGACATTATATGCTCAGTCAAAAAACGTATGTTATTGCCAAATTCGACCCTTTGCGATATCTCATGAGTCGACTGTATTTATCTGGTCGCACAACCAAGTGGGTTCTTGCGCTAAGCAAATTTGAACTCACGTTCATAGGATAGAAGTCTGTTAAGGGTCAAATCATAGCAGATCAATTAGCTGCTGCACCCTTAGAATCTACTCATCCCCTCATCATTGAGTTTCCTGATGAATGCCTTAAACTAGAGGCAGACCATTCAGAGCAATGGTCCCTATACTTTGATGGAGCCCGATGCATGAGTGGGGCTGGTGCGGGTATTATTTTAATATCTCCATAAAAACATCTTATACCTCTGTCCTTTAAATTAACATTTGCTTGCACCAATAACACTGCTGAATATGAAGCTCTTATCCTTGGATTACGAGCTACCTTGGCATTGAAAATTAAAAATTTATTGGTTTTCGGTGACTCTCAACTTGTCATAAATCAAATTAATGATGTTTATCAGACCAGAGATGATAAATTATGCCCATATAAAGCATATGTTTTGCAATTATTATCCTTGTTTGATCAAGTTACTTTGGAAGCTATTCCTCGAACTAGCAATCGTGCGGCTGACGCTATGGCTGCAGCTGCATCTCTTTTACCCTTGGAGTTAGACGATGAATATGCTACCATCATTATTCATCGACTCCAGGAACCCGCTTCAAGCAAATCATGCTTAGAACCTTTGGATGTGTTTCTCATCAATGAAACAACTCCTGAACCATGGTATACTGATATATTTAATTTTTTGCAGAAAGGAACCTTCCCTGATGGTTGTACTAGCAACCAGCGTAGGTTATTACGTAGACAAGCAAGTCGCTTCGTGATTATTGGTAATACCTTGTATAGAAGATCTTTTGAAGGCATCTTACTATGATGTTTGAATCTAGAAGAATCTAGATCAGCTTTGAATGAAGCCCACAATGGATCTTGTGGGGGACATTTTAGTGGTAGCGCCATTGCTAAGAAACTCCTTCGGATAGGATATTTTTGGCCTACCATGGAAAATGATGCACATAATTATGTGCGACATTGCGACAAGTGCCAAAACATGCTCGACCTTGTCCATGCACCTGCACAAGAACTGCAGGCTATTTCATCTCCTTGGCCCTTTTCAAAATGGGGCTTAGACATCATTGGAAAAATCAACCCTGTGTCATCCGATGGACACAAATTCATCATAACCGCCACTGAGTATTTCACGAAGTGGGTTGAAGCTATGCCATTAGCTTCTTGCACTGGAACACAAGTTTCCAAGTTTATTTTTAATCAAATTATTTGTAGGTTTGGAATTCCTGCCAATCTCATTTCAGATAATGGAACTTGTTTCAAAAATAAAGATGTTAAAAAATTATGTCAAAAATATAAAATTCAACATCGTTGGTCCACTCCCTATTATCCTCAGGGTAATGGCCAAGTAGAAGCATCTAATAAAACCTTAATCAAAATTCTCAAAAAATTGGTCAATAAATCCGGTCGAGATTGGCACATTCAATTATATCCTGCTTTGTGGGCCTATCGAACTAGTGTTCGAACCCCCACTGGAACTTCACCTTTTGTCTTGGTTTATGGTGTTGAAGCCATTTTTCCCTTTGAATTAGAAGTTCCTTCTTTAGCTCTACTACTTCAAGATACTGAAGTAGGGGATGAATATCGTGCTGGCAGATTTAGTCAGCTAGAACTCTTAGATGAAAAGTGCATCAATGCTTTGGAGCATCTTTGTGCCTACCAAAACAAGCTTAAGAGAGCATACCTTAAGAAAGTTCATCATCGATCCTTTGAGATCGATGACCTTGTCTTAAAAGAAAATCAAAAAAATACTAATGCAACTAAAAACCTTAAAGGTAAATTTGAGCCCAACTGGCTTGGACCATATGTCATCACCGCTAAATTTGGATCGGGAGCATACAAATTATCTACCTTAGATGGTAAAGAACTTAAAGAACCTATGAACATTATGCATCTCAAACGCTACTATGCATAAAATCTGGTCATTTCATCATTGTATATATTGTTATTTTGCATATTGTTTCATTTTAGTCACTTATATAAAACATTTCAAAAAACAATCACCTTGTATTTCTTTCAATTCATAATTTAAAATCAAAAACATCAAAATCATCAAAACCCTTCAAAAACATATTTTATTTTTCATACCTATCAAATCGTGAAGTATTGCAGTTATATTTTCAGTTATTTTGGATAAATTAGCATTTATTTGGAATCCCACACTTTCACATTCACATGAATAAATATCTTGATTTTATTTTGGTATGATTATTAATCTCTCTTATATCAAAGTCCACAGTTGCATTAAATAAAGTTTTGAGCATAGAGAACTGATCTTGTTATTTACTTGAACCAAGTATATCTTTTCACATTAAAATGATTTCATTGCACATTCGATATGATGCTACATAGTAGAAATGGTTTCTTGAGCAAAAAGTTTCCCCTGCTATCCTATCATGCACATGGTCTAGAATCTTTGAGAATTGACAAAAGGACAAGCTCACCCCTACCCGAAATAAAAATCCCTTGCTCTACAGACTAATCCGAGCAAGTATCCCTAGCATAGGAAGAAAAGAAAAGTTCAAGAAAAAGAGAAAAAGAAAAATGTTATTTTGTACCATCACAACAATATTTCAGCATTATCTCAAATATCAAGCAAAAATACAAAAGTACAAAAAAAAAAAAAGAAAAAGAAAAAAAAAGCAAAAGAAAAACGCAAAAGCAAAATGCAATAAAATCCTTTCCCTACCCCTTGAAAAGAAAAGAAGGGTGAATGAGCTTGAATCCCTGGAATTCTCAATTATTCGAAAACTGTGAGGTAAGCCCCATAACATGTGGTTTGTGCCCAACCCGCTTGGCCTTGGGTAATTCCTAGCGTGGTGATATGTCTGTCACATTAGCGACCTTCTTTTGTACAGACCTATGTCAGCTTATGGATTAGCTAGCTCTTGATAACCTAACTTACATAGTAGTCTGGTACGGTTACATGCATATAAATCATGGTCAACGAACATTCATTTGGTTAAGTCAAATTACTTGTATCAAATTATCTTGCTCAAAATTGGTGAATGAACAATACAATCGCACACACATTTGTATTTGAGAGATTTTGTATCATTATGATAAATCAAGATCGGTAATGAACTCACATTTGCACATGAGGATCCCTTATAAATCTACATTTGTCTTTGAGATAATTTAAAATGTTTCTGTAATTCTTTTCGGAATAATTTTACCCTCTTATTTCAGAATTTTTGTTTTGTATAAAAGCAATTACATACATCTTTTCACAAAATCACAAAAATGATTTCAAACAAAAATTTCATATTATTATTTTTCTGTTTATCAAAAGTCACAAAATTAATCTTGCAATAAAACCTAAAATATCTATTTTCTTCTTTGGATTTCGCGATGATGGTATAAGTCTATACCTATCAATTCTATGCCTAGCGCAAACCATTGTTCTAATTTTATTTTCCATTTATTTTAAAACAAATGCATAAAAACAAATTCATATGACTTGCATCATTATGTTACACAATTATGCTTTACAAACGAACGAACACTTATTCTATTTCATGTCATTATGTCAAAATTCAATTTTGCAACCATGGTATAATTCCTAAGGAATTGTTCAAAATTTTATCACACTTAGGAATTTATGCCTAGCAAAATCATATTTCTTTTAGTATCTCATGCATACTATTTTTATGAAAATCTGAAAACAAATCATCAAACCATCATTATCTCCATCATTACAACACAAAGTCTTAAGACAATCTCTTAAGCACTCTTTTACTTTTAACAATATTTCTATACTGGGATTAGCTTGACGACCGAGTGAGCGGCGACTCCATGAAATGGTCTATAACAACGACAATGTCCTTTGAAATTATTGTTAGAAGTCTCTTTTATTTTTCATCAAATCACATCACAAAACAACCAATTGTTTACATCAGATTATTTCATTTAAATTTTATAGCATGACATCAAATTATAAATATTTCCAAAACGACATAATTACATGAATCATCAATCAAACAAGCAAACAATTCAAACATTAAAGCATCATAAAAACATATGAACAAGTCATATCATAAAAAAGATCATATATATATATATATATATATATATATATATATATATCAAAAAATTATATACATCATATCAAAACTGGATTGGTATGCCACAATCTATACCCTGGCATACTCAATCCTCTCAAAAATCTATACAAAATCTATACAGTCTATAGCCACCTAGCCTCGAGAAGCCCTCGAGCTCTCAGCCTCATCTCCTCCCCCGCCCTAACATGGAGGAGGTGGTCCCATAGAGGTCCGAGATGTATCTCGGGTCCTCATCATCGATCGTGAGGATGTCCTCATCGATCCCATCCTGATTGGTTCTACAATGTTGGTTGGCAGCTGTACCCTCTGGCCCTCTGGAACTAGCTGGAAGTATACCCCCTGGTAGAATGCGGTCTGCATCATAGACCACACTAGCTCATCCCTGCTCGCCCCTCCGCTCCGTGCTCTGAGCCGTGTAGTCTCATCCTATAATGTCCGTACCTGTGTCCTGAGCTGAGTGGCCTCGTCTTGTAGTGACTGCACCTAAGCTCGAAGGTGGGCAGCCTCAGCCCGAAGAGCCACCGTCTCACTGCTCTCCCCTATGTCAACACCCTTGCCCTTATCAGGTGATGGTGGTCTCTCCCCCTACTACGAAGGGAGTCTCTCCTCCCTCCGCCCTGTCTCCCGTGGCCTCTGTGGAGCCCGTGCCATCCTCTGGCATCTCTCCTATGGGGACCATCACTGCTCTCTCCCCCCATGACCCCGTGCTACCTCAATAGCAGCCTATCGTCACCTCCCCATCTGGTGCACCACGGCATGCACTGGACCCTACGCCCTCATCATCCGAGGAGGGTGGATGCCTACGTACCAGGCATCATAGCCATCCGCAACCCCGACATCATCACCATCCACTGGTTGGATGGGGGCATCATCCACATCCTGACTCTAGAATCACTGCATATCTGGAGCCCCGCTCAATGTAGTACTATCCTAAATAGTCTGAGAGTACTCGTAATCCCTAAGAGAAGGGATCCCCTACTGTAGACCGAACTACCATAGTACCCGATCATAGCGGTGGAGCTCTACCTCTCCCCGCTCCATCCTCAGCCAGCAGACTCGCTTGATGCGAGCCAGCTCCTGCCCATCCTCTGCCCACCCGGGGTGCTCTCGCCATGGCCTCCAGGTGATCTGGTCTAGGATGAGGTCATCTAGCAACCTTCGTGACATCGGTAGATCTATCCACCATTGTGACCCCCTCTGTAGCCACCAATAGAAAACCCGGGGCCTCTCTCGGTCAACCCCTATCAATGGGAGCCCTATCGGCCTCCGCACCGCAATGTGCTCCCAGCACCAAACCTTCAGCAGCGATGTCAAGACCAGACATCGACCTCCCTTGTATACGACCCCATGCAGGATCCTATACAAGCGGCAAAGTACAAAGCTGCCCCATGCAAATCTGTACCCGTGGTCTCTCATGTCACAGACTATGTCTGAGAGCACCCACGGTAGTCTGCATCCGCTCTGGTGGCACAACAATAAGCCACCAACCACTCCTGCCAAAACTTGAGTCAGCCTAGATGCCCCAGGCATCTACCGTAGAGACTCGATGTTCACCCCGCCCTTCTCCAGGGTGAAGCTCGGGTCTCCAGTGAGCCTCATCATCGCCTGGCCCTGATTGGCCATAGGCATCATCAGCCATCCCTGTATGGGGATCCTCATGATCCTCCATACGTCCTCTAGAGTGGGAGCCATCTCCCCTATCGGTAACCGAAAATAGGACGACCCCGGATACCACCTCTCTGCTAGGGCTGTCAGTAGCCCCATGTCAGTCGGTACTTGTGGCATCTCTGCCACATGCTGTAGACCGACCTGTCCTAGTCGGTCATGCTCTGCCTGGTCGAGCATGGCTATGTCATCTCTTAGTCCACCGTATTTCCATTCTCGGCTCTTTAGTAACCCTTTCTACAAAACAAACAATAAAACAACAAAATCATTAATAACTCAATCATTCAAATCAAATTAAACACATTTTAAAATCAAGTTAAAGATGATATCGTCCACCATTGGATGATATCATCCCAAATTGGGCAAAATCATCCTTTGTGAGGATGAAATCATCTCCGATTTCACAACTTGGGGATCGCCCCTTGTTGGACGAGATCGCCCCTAATTCGCCGATTTCGCCCTCAGACGAAATCGATGATCTAGAGACGATTTCGACGAAATCGGGACGATTTCGTCCCGACGTCGTCGACGGCCTAAAAACGGTCGCGATGCCCCAAACAATCAAATTTAAATCCAAAAACTTGCACAAAGTTAAATCAAACCTAATCTACTAGGATTAGATCCTTACCCGTAGCCCGCACCGGACCTCTGTCGCTCTGTGCGCTGTCTCCACCATTTTTCTCTCTGCAGAGCTCTGGAACAGTAAAAGTGAATAGTAAAAATGAATTAGGGTTTTACCCTATTTTCTTAATTTTATTTAAAAATCAACATTTTAATTTTTGCTTTTTCGCGTTTTTACCTCAAACGTTCGATTTGGGTAAAAACACGGAGGGGGCACCATAGTCAGCATTCGTACGATTCGACCAAGAATCGTCGTCTAAAAAATTGAGTATATTTTTGCTTTCTCGTAAAACGGGAAAAACTCGTCTTTAACGCATTTTCTTCGAAAAATTCGCTAAAGAGGGGGCAAAATGTAGCACCCTAAAATTGGCACGGTTAAAACCTTAGTAAAAAGATAAAAGATAAAAATTTGAATTTTAACCCCAAACTGCCCGTTAAACCGCTTGTTACCCGCTTTCCCCGTTTTCCATGCCATTTTTAGGATTTGTTTTGACCGTTGGACGATATCGTCGCAGATTAGACGAAATCATCCCCGATCTGACGAATTCGTCTGGAACAGAACGTCCAGACGATTTCGTCCCAAAACCAAATTTTCATAATTAGCTTCTGTTTCAACAGCCTCTCCAACTTGGGCAGAAACGCGTCTGCACAGTTGGAGATTTCCCTGTTGGAGATCTCCCAGATTGGGATGATCCCCAACCCCCTAAACCTCTTCCTAATCCTATATAAACTAGGATTTTTCTAGTTTATCCCCCTGAACCCCCTAAACCCCTTAGCTGATGGATTTCCCTGCAGATTTAGTTCCTTATTCCCTCGCACTACTATTTGTATTCTATACTTTGCATTTTCTTGCAGGAACTCTACTATTTTTCAATCGAAGCTAGCTCGGATCGTCGTGGACGATCTCGGACGATTACGGATGATTTTGTCGAGGAGCACAGACGATCTCGTACGATTGGAGGTGATCCTGACTGTAGTCCAGATTGGGGGCAATCAGAGTCTAGAGTTTGCATTTCCTTAGCTTTCTCTGCATTTTTCCTATTGTATTTCTGCACTGTCTTAAATTATTATGTTTTTTGCATCTTGGAGTTCACCTCATTTAGCATAACCGCATGATAAAGTTAAAATCAATCATTAAATCTACTGCATTTCCTTATTTGTTATTGGAATCCATTATTTAGGCATGTTTGTTGTTATTTCTACCATTCTCCTTTGCTTCTGCACTTGCATATTTGGTATTTTGCGTCTATTTTTGTGATTGCAGGTTTCTGACGAATTCGTCTGACGAATTCATCAGATTTCAGATGATTCTGTCTGATTTCAGATGACCTCCTATGATTTGGGATGATCCTGTGAAATATCAGATGATTACGTATGAATTGAGGCGATCTGAACTGCTACAAGACTCAAAATCTTCATCAAACATCCAGAATCAGGTATGACACATTCTAGCTAGCATATTCTCTGTTATTAGCATTCATTCCTATTTTTTGTATTCATTTAAATCAGCATTGGCATATAGAATAGTTTAGATTCATCTTGGCCAAACCTAGGAGTTGAATGATCGAGTATAAAAATGAACACATCAAACTCCTTGTCAACCTAGGCGTGGAAACTGCCATTCAAAAGTTTCCTGGTGAACCCACCATCCATCGAAAATTCACCCTTATACCCCTCCCCCGAGAGGCGGGACCTTCAAAGGGCCTCTCAGTCCGAGGTATTGTCCCATCCTTTTCACATCCCCCTTCCGGGCGTGGATCCTATAGCCTGAAGGTAAGGATGCAAAAAATTTGGAGCGATACAGTTGTTCTTGTTCCATTATTTTAATTTAGATGTCATTTATTTAGTTTATTTTGGAAGTGTATACAACCCATAGTTTCCTGAAGAATTTAATATCTAAACTATCGTATAAACAAATTGAGTATGGTATTCCCACATCTACTTATCTTTAAAATATCATATTGTTTAATTCAAATACTACCATTTGAACTCTTATTGGTTAGTGATCTAAACCAATCATTGTTATGGTATTGATTTTAACAGAAGTACCTTCATCTATCCAATGATCTAAGAGTATGCATTTGTCTAATTTATTTTCTATCAAGTTTTGGATTATCTTATTGTTGGTTCTTGTATAGTTATCCTTGTTGAAATATATTACATTATTTGGTATATGCTAATGTACCACCTTAGGTACATCTTTAGATCAGGAGTGTGTCTTAGATTAGAGTGTGAGTATTTAATTTATGAAATATAATAGATGTACAAGTATTATTACAGTGTGTAAAGTATTTAATGATGTAAATGTGCATAATAGTCCATGTGTACATCAATCCATAGAGTAGCAAAGTGAATCTTCTCAAGAAGAGTGAAGACCATGAATACTCCATATGAAGAGTCACATTCCATTCTATATATAGGTCTATATGTGAGTGTGAAAGAGCATAATGAAGAGACACAATATAGATTGAGCATGTATAAAGTATGGAGTATTTGAGATCTCCATTCTATATCAAAATACTATTTTCATGAGTATTTGTTAATGGTTGTTTTCTATGTAGTTGCAAAAAATATTCATGAGTTTTATATTATCATTATATTATAATATTAGTTGCAAAAAATATTCATGAGTTTATAATATTATCATTATATTATATTTGATATAGCATTCTTATTTTAGATCTTGTGGTTATTTTAAATTAAGCATTTAGTATAAAAAGCTAACAATGATATCATATCCACAAGGGATATTGATAAGATATGGGAAGAGCCACAAAAGAGATTGAGAGGAGATAGGGAGATTTCATTTTTAGAATTTTTTAAAATTTCTTTTTGGCTATAATATTTCCATAGGGTTGCAAGAAAACTTGTGAATACTAGGACTCAATAAGGATTGTTTTTCCACTATATTGAAGGATAACTAGTGAGGTTTAATGATTTTAGATATCTAGATATTTGGAAGTATTTTATTGTTTTTATATAATTTTTTTTGCAGAAAATTAGTTCTTAGAAGTTGAGAAGCTTCCTACAATGGATAGAGAATAATTTCATTTTTGATTACCTAAAAGTCAATGTGTTTTCCTTGTGTAGGGATTAGTTTTTGAGTTGTAAAAAATGAGTATACATTAAATATTAAAGAGGTCCAAGAAATAGGTCCCATCGGAGATTGAATATTGAAGTTGATCACATGATAGAAAATTGAAGGTGAGATAGAGTTGCAAATTGAAGTAGATTTGGTCATATTGAAGTGACCTTGAATAGCCAATTGAAGGAAGGCTTGAAAAAAACAAAGTTTGTGGGTTGGAGGAGTTAGATACTATTTTTGAATAGAAAAATATAGGAGAAGAAAATAGATTTCTGGAGTAGAAATTTAAGAGATTTGGACTACATAATTTGGCAATATTAAATGGATATAGTAGAGCTACAATTTGAAGAATTTTGGAGTAGATTTGAGAGATATTTGGACAATAAAAATGAAGGAATATTTAGCAACAATTGAATCTGAAAATTATAGAGATTTTGGATAGCAAGAATGCAGCATTTGGAGCTGCAATGACTAGAGAAATTCAAAATAAAGAAGGCTGATTTCAAACAACAATTGAAGAGGAAGAAAGGATGAAAATTTCAGCATTCTATAATAGCTATCTGGCAAGGATAAATAGAATATTCGAACAACATAATTCGAAGAAAATAGAAGTTGATTTTGGGGAAGAAAAGTAAAAGGTAGTGAAGCTACGGAACTTGTAAATTCAAGACAACAAAATGTGAAACAAATCACCAAGGAGACTAGATTCAAAAAGGATGAGAAAGAGGTTTGTAATATTGGTGCTATAAAAGTTCATTATTCAAATGTTCAAATTATCTTATTATAGAGTTTTCAAAATAACGATATTATAATTATTAAAGCTAGTAAAAGATAGTTTAAACTAAGTGTCTCCAATCCAAGGAAGGGGGAATCATTATCATCTTGCAAAACACAACAGGAAAAGTAAAATTAAAAATTTCTTGAAAGGGAGTAATAAGGAGAGGGATACAAGTATGCATATCTTGTTATTATAATCCAAGTAAGTGTAGAATTTTTATCTTATTGAATAAAAGAAAGAGACCAAATAGTGCACAATAACAAGGTAAAGTTTACAAATACATCATACCAAAGGATTGGTAGAACCACCATCTTAAATTAGGAACCATCATAGTGAATAAGAGCCACCACATTGGACAAAGGAAGCAATGTAAAAAGTAAGGAATAATACCATTGGAAAGAGAGTTTAAACACCATAGGAGGTAGTGTTATTTGAGAGAAGTTCAAACATTGAGTAGAGCTTGAGCATCAAAAACCAAAGAGCCACCAAAGCTGAGAATAAACATCTTTACTAAGAAGTTTTGAGCATCAAAATCATGGGTCATTTGGAGTGAATCATTGAAATAAATTCAAACAACATTAGAAGGAATTTAAATAGTCATTTTTTATTACTTAATTGAAGATACATTTGAAATAAAATATTGAGTGTTGATGAACTAAATATTAGAAGCATTGGAGATAAAGAATTAAAGTTGCTACCAAGTGTAGAGGAGAAGTAGTGCATTACCAAGCATAGAGAAGAATAAGAGCATTACCAAGAGGAGGAAAATAAACTATGTGGATAAGTGCCATCCATTTGACCTAATTATCACTTGGGATGACAAACTATATTTTCCAAGTGTCACAACATAGAAGGTAGCTCCAAACAACACCAAGGAAGTGAAAAATATCCTTGTATCCAAAAGTGCATGAGGGATAAGTTATACAAGCGTATTTGTGAGAGCAAAGAGTGGTTCAAGTTAGTAGAGCACTTCACATTAATGGTTAGAGAAGCTAGAAAGCATGCAAAGGAAGGTCAGAGTCTTGAAGACTGAATTTAATGAGTGTCATACACAAGAAGGAGCATTAAATACATTGGAGAGAGAGAAAATATTTGGAAGTTCATTTTTGGAGAACAATGCCTAAAATAGAGTGTAGGTTGCAAAGTTGAAAAGTCTCACAAGAAGCAAGCCAAAAATGTAGCATGTCATCTTCAATAAGGTACATAAAACATTTAATAAATTTGTTTTTTATAAAAGTTAAGGAGGTATAAAGAGTATCAATACTAAGGTTAAGATTTATTAATATATTATGCTTGAGGTTAATTAAATGAATGGAGGAATAAAGTAATGAATTGATAAATTATAACCTTAGAAGATTTATTGAATGATTTGGAAGACTTTTCAAGTGAAGCGAATTTAATTTGAAAGTTTTTGAAATTACTTTCTTTGGAATTAAAGCAATATAAATATTTGCAAATAATATGACTTAGAAGAATAAGGATTTTTACATCAGGAATATTGAATTTGCAAATATCTTTGTTTTCTAAGTTTCTTATTTTTAATATATATGGAATTAAACACCAACATAGGTTTTTGAAATTTAAAAACCATATTATTTAAAATTGAGAGATATAAGAAATACAACATAAAGTTGTTGGAAAATTAGAAAATTACATTGATATTAATCTCTTGTTCAAATTAAAAAGACATAAGGAATCCAACTTAAAGTTCTTGAAAGTAGAGAATTTTATCAAAATTGAAGTTGCATCAAAATTTTCTTTAGCTTTCTATTCATAATTAGGGAGACAAAAAGGATTCAACTCAAAGGAAAACTTATAAAGCTAAGTATTTTATCAAAGCTTTTTTACATTCAAAATACAAGGGAGATAAAAGGAATTCAAACTAGAGATTTGAAAATTAAATTAAAACATTAGGAAATACAAGGTATACTACAATATTTGAATAATTGAAAGTTAGCATTACTACACCAAAAAAGGGCTTTAACGATGGCTAAATTAAGGTGGTTTTTTACGGTGGTAAAAAACTGCCCTAATAGATCCTAAGAGGGTGGTTTATAACCACCCTCTTAGGATAACCACCCTCTTAGGGTCACCCTAAGAGGGCGGCTATAAACCACCCTCGTAGGACTAAGACGATGGTTATAAACCACCATCTTAGGGGTCAAACTAAGATGATGATTATAAACCGTCATCTTAGGGTGATCTAAGAGGGTGGTTTATAACCGCCCTCTTAGGGATAAGAGGGTGGTTTATAACCGCCATCTTAGGGGAACCCAAATTTTTTGGGTGCCCCTATGAGGGTGGTTATAAACTCCCTCTTATCCTTAAGAGGGTGGTTATAAACCACCTTCTTAGAGGTGGTTTAGGTTTTTTTAATATGGGCTTAAACCCCCATGTGGTGACATCATTATTTCTTCGAAGCTTCATGAATAGATAGTCCATCATGCCTTAGCTACTACAACTAGTCCACCGTGCCTTAGCTACTACAACCTCCATATCATGCCTTAGCTACTACAACCTCCATGTCATGCCTTAGCTACTCCAACCTCCATGCCATGCCTTAGCTACTACAACCATCATGCCTTAGCTACCTTAGCTACTACAACCTCCATGCCACGTCTTAGCTACTGTAACCTCCACACCATACCTTAGCTACTACAACCTCCACATCATGTACACAACCTAGGGCTCTTAGGATTCGATTCATGTTGTTCATTTTTTGGCTAGGGTTTGCCCTAAAATTTCTCTGAAACTTCTAGGGCTCTCGGGCTTCGATTCATGCTATTCATTTTTTGGCTAGGGTTTCCCTAAAATTTCTTTGAAACTTCTACTAATTTACCCAAAATGGTGAGAGATGAGGGCCAAAGTGAAGGCATATAATGGGGTATGAAGATAAATATGAGGTTAGTTAGGTTCAGTGAATTTTGCATTATTTCAGGTATTTTTGTGATTAGGGTTTGGAATTTTTTAGTTTGTAATGTTGTGTTTATGCATGAGATTTGTAAAATTTAAACCCTAGATTAAACTTTAAACCCTAATGTTGTGTTTACGCATGAGGGTCTTTAGATTAAAATTAAGTCACCATTTTTAAGTTTGATTTCATCTTGTTCATGACATTGCAATATGAAATCTTGTTTCTTTACAAAACAAACTCAGAAATAAACTAATTATTGTAGGGCAAAAAAACACACATTCTTCTTTGTGGTTTAAGTGTAAACATAAATCACCTACTTACTATCTCCATACAAGAAATCCCCACATATCATTATAGATTTGGGATTATAGTCTCCTGGTCTACTGTGGTCAATGACACAGGACTAAGTAATTAGCAAGTTCTTTTGCTATTTTATCCATTGTTTCAGATGGTAAGCACCGATTTTCTATGTTCTATTTATTTGATGATAAATAAGAAGGGTGCTATATACACAAATTCAAACAATAACAATATATTTTACTACTTCCAATCCCTACACAAGAGCAATACAATATGCTTTGTTGTTGGTAGTGGTATATTATTTAAGTTGTCCATTGTATATGACCTCTCTTCTTGTAGCATTATAAGGCAAAGACCACAACAATTGGAAATCAATTTTCTTTGCTTGTTACAATTTACAAAGGCCATGCATGAATCATTTTATAGTTGGTTATGTTATCAAAAATTATTCTTTAACTAGGACCTTTAAAACATCACAAACTTCAGTTTTTGAGAAAGAAGCCATAGTTCTTTTATATTATAATCTCATGCTAAAAGGTTAACCTCAACACAAGTGAATAAGATCAAGATAAGTGCCAAGAATTATTTAGGTTTCTAAATCTGCCTTAGAAGCAAGGATTTTGTGGCAAGTAAAAAAGAGAAAATATTCATAGGTATCCATAGAGGGAAAATTCATAGAAATAATAGTTGACATTTATCAGTCATACTATTGTCTCCAGATGCTCTACAGATCTGCAATACACATTTGTGATAGTGATGTGTGACACTCAAAACATCAATATTTTTGTATAGGGCCTATGTAGCATATTTGACCTTCAGAAGGCCTCTAAAATTATTGCTTGCTTAAATAAATTGCACTTCTAGTAGATTGATAGATACAATTGTAATAATATAGTTGCATTGTATACCTAATCCTCAACCAATATGACTCTAGTGCTACGAGAAAATATCTCCATTCACCATCTATTGGTTGAAGTTGTTTTTTAGATCAGCAAGCTCTTGGAGTGCCTATGCTGTCCTCAGATTTCCCACTACTCAATTCACTTTTCCAACTGAAGGATTTCTCCCAAACTGGATTATCATTGGCTTTCCTTTTAACACATACCGATGTGCCATTTTCAATGCATGGTCTACAAGTTCTGTAGATGGGAAAGTTACAAATGCTTGGCCCCTCATCCGGCCCTCCTGCATTAACTTTATGCCAAGTCCAGATTTGGCTTCCTCCACGCTTTCAAAAAGGGACCCAAATACGAAGTGTAAGTCATCCACAATTACATATTTTGCCAAGTTCTTAATATATAAAATAGGAGCTGGAATTCTAGGAGTATAATTCTTAAACATTGGAAGGGCTAGAATCTCAGTAGGAGGCAACTTGCCAACTTCTATATAGACACCTGATATTTGAATATGATCAAGGTTGGGTATACACCATTTTTGGAAATGACTTTTTAATAATAAGGTACCAATTTATTTTTTGAGGCTTATGCATGTTTGGTAATCCTCTTTGGATATACAAGTAATATATACAATTTATACAAGTAATATATCAACTACAAAAAGAAATCTTATTTATGACAATAAGCTATAAATAATATTTCTTTAAGTATAGCATGTTATGGAGTCTTGAAAAATAAACTATAAGACTTTGCATGATTTTGTACATTGTAATATGTTTTTAGGATGTTTAAAAGATTTATTATCAGTTTTGATGAGCTGCGATGAAGGGGCAACAACTTGTTAGTTTAAGTTCTAGGTCTACCAATATAACACTTATATCTCAATTGTCTGTAAAATTCATTTTGTTAGTTTAAGTTCTAGGTCTACAATTTATGTAGATTTAGAACAATTACGAGATATTTTACATACCCTTACATCTAGCTATCGTCTGGTAGTACATGGATCAAGATGCCTTGCAGAATTACTTTCCAACAGAACCATTTTCATCTCTTGAGAATTAAATTATTTCCACATATTTGATTTATCATTTATTTTTTCAGAGCATTCTTTACCCTAGATGGGGCTTATGTATATGATGGTGCCTGGTGAATTTTTTAAGGCTACCTAGTTAATGAAAATATCCTATTAAAAACGTATACGTTTGTAAATATTTTTGTGTCATATTTTTTTCTTTTCATATATTAAACATATATGCTTTTTCTAATGTTGTATCCAGTCGTATCCATATTAGATCTAGAAAATTTATCGTATCCATATCCGATTTCGTACCAGTATCAGATATCGTATCCATTTCCATCCAACATAGATATTATCATTAAGAGCTACCCACAAAGGCACAACCATCTAGCACTAACCAAGTTTCAATGAGCTCTTCCCTGTAAGATATCTAGTTGTGCTTTTGGAGCAGTTGTTAGCACATCCTTGATAAATTTAGTAAATGAAGAACCATATATTGCCAACTGAGTAATGAAGTCATTTCAAAATATTAGTAGGTTAAGAATATTAAAATTTTACCACCGAATTGTTTAGATTTGCATTCAAAATATTAAGGGGTTCAAGGCTATGACATGGTAAAGAGCCTTTAGAATTTTACTGAATGGGATAAGATGACCTTAAGAAATTTTAGAGATAACAATTTTTTCAGCTTAGAATTATACCATTAAGCAACCATGTATAACAAAGACATATTTTCAAAACTTGAGGACATCAATAATATGCACAATTAAGTCACCATTTTTAAGTTTGATTTCATCTTGTTCATGACATTGCAATATGAAATCTTGTTTCTTTACAAAACAAACTCAGAAATAAACTAATTATTGTATGGTAAAAAAACACACATTCTTCTTTGTGGTTTAAGTGTAAACAGAAATCACCTACTTACTATCTCCATACAAGAAATCCTCGCATATCATTATAGATTTGGGATTATAGTCTCTTGGTCTACTGTGGTCAATGACACAGGACTAAGTAATTAGCAAGTTCTTTTGCTATTTTATCCATTGTTTCAGATGGTAAGCACCGATTTTCTATGTTCTATTTGTTTGACGATAAATAAGAAGGGTGCTATATACACAAATTCAAACAATAACAATATATTTTACTACTTCCAATCCCTACACAAGAGCAATACAGTATGCTTTGTTGTTGGTAGTGGTATATTATTTAAGTTGTCCATTGTATATGACCTCTCTTCTTGTAGCATTATAAGGCAAAGACCACAGTAGTTGGAAATCAATTTTCTTTGCTTGCTACAATTTACAAAGGCCATGCATGAATCATTTTATAGTTGGTTATGTTATCAAAAATTATTCTTTAACTAGGACCTTTAAAACATCACAAACTTCAGTTTTTGAGAAAGAAGCCATAGTTATTTTATATTATAATCTCATGCTAAAAGGTTAACCTCAACACAAGTGAATAAGATCAAGATAAGTGCTAAAATTATTTAGGTTTCTAAATCTGCCTTAGAAGCAAGGATTTTGTGGCAAATAAAAAAGAGAAAATATTCATAGGTATCCATAGAGGAAAATTCATAGAAATAATAGTTGACATTTATCAGTCATACTATTGTCTCTAGATGCTCTATAGATCTACAATACACATTTGTGATAGTGATGTGTGACACTCAAAACAACAATATTTTTGTATAGGGCCTATGTAGCATATTTGACCTTTAGAAGACCTCTAAAATTATTGCTTGCTTAAATAAATTGCACTTCCAGTAGATTGATAGATACAATTGTAATAATATAGTTGCATTGTATACCTAATCCTCAACCAATATGACTCTAGTGCTACGAGCAAATATCTCCATTCACCATCTATTGGTTGAAGTTGTTTTTCATATCAGCAAGCTCTTGGAGTGCCTGTGTTGTCCTGTGCCTGTGTTATTTTTTGAGGCTTATGCATGTTTGGTAATCCTCTATGGATATACAAGTAATATATCAACTACAAAAAAAAATCTTATTTATGACAATAAGCTATAAATAATATTTCTTTAAGTATAGCATGTTATGGAGTCTTGAAAAATAAACTATAAGACTTTGCATGATTTTGTACATTGTAATATGTTTTTAGGATGTTTAAAATATTTATTATCAGTTTTGATGAGTTGCGATGAAGGGGCAACAACTTGTTAGTTTAAGTTCTAGGTCTACAATTTATGTAGATTTAGAACAATTACGAGATATTTTACATACCCTTACATCTAGCTATCATCTGTAGTCCATGGATCAAGATGCCTTGTAGAATTATTTTCCAATAGAACCATTTTCATCTCTTAAGAATTAAAATTATTTCCATATATTTGATTTATCATTTAATTTTTCAGAGCATTCTTTACCCTAGATGGGGCTTATGTATATGATGGTGCCTGGTGAATTTTTTAAGGCTACCTTACCCCAGTGTGACAAGAAATAGTACTTTTTCACAATCAGTCCTCTACTATTTGTTTGCATGAATATTTTAGAAGGTCATTTGATCAAATCCATAAGGATTGGAGGCTTAACACATAGCCTCATTTCCACAGTCTAGCATAGGTGAAAAGACTAGCAAAGGATGAGCAAAGAGAGAATATTATGACAGTCCCGAGGAAGTCACATTGCAAAGTAAATAATAATAATTTTCAAGGTGTTTATCACTTCCAGGATTAGTTTAAGCAATTAATTTCAAATATATATGTATAATATTTTCATCAATACCTTTTTTGATGCAATTTATTTGGTTGTGGACTGCTTGCCTCTTATCCTTGAGATTCATTTTATCTCGAATAACTTTTGTTATCCAAAGTTTTTCTTGGGATTCTTAGTTCTTGATTGTGTACCTCAATAATTTTAACTAGTTCAATATCCTTGAGGGTAACAACAACTAATGCTAATGGAGATAGATTTAACCATGGCTCTTTCTTTTGTTCTTAAACTAGTTCTTTTCTTTCAACTGACTCTTCTAGTTTTTTTTTAGTTGAGGGTTCTACTTTTTGTCTTAGAAGAGTCAGTTGAAAGAAAAGAACTAGTTTCAGAACAAACATGTATTAGGTTATGCAAATGAGTTTTTTTGCAAAACTCATTGGAATGACAAATATGCATCGAACACGTGCTCTACCACTGATGAGGGTCCAATTACTAAAGATGTTCAAGATGACATCGTTGGAATGGTCAATGATGCATACAGATTGTTCAATGACAATTGCTCAAAGAGTGGACAAGAACTGTGAGATAATGATGTTGAGTTCCAATCATTTTTGTTCTATTTTTAGAAAATGCTAGTAGATAATTAATGGGTAGCCAAGCTAGGAGTGAGGTGAGTAGGTATCCTGAGCATGAGGTTGGTCAATCAGATACTAGAAGGTAATTTGGTATAAAAAAGAGAGAGAATACAAGTGCTGCTAGGGCATAGGATTAAGAGTCTAATCATGCATGCATGTTGTAATGTGTTGAAATGAAGGTTTATTGTGTTGAGTGTGTGTTAGTTATGAAATTGATGTTTCATGTTTGACTCTTAGTCCTAGTCCCTAAGCAAGTACTTGATTTGTATAGATGGATATTTATGTATCTGATAGAAGTCTTAGGATACCCTCTCACCTCATCTCTGATGGTTGGGGTGGGTAGGGATGTTTAGACATCTACTTATTATATGGAGGGCTTAGGTTGTCCATTCACCTATATCTATAAATAAAAATTGCACTTGAAATAAGAATTTTCCATTCATTTAGCATTCTTACAATCATGCTTTCTATTTATTTTTCTTTTATAAACCAAGAAAATACCAAGAAAGAGATCACAGGTAGTTGAGTTTGTCATAATAAATCAGGAGTCAGTGACACACGCCTCGCACGCTAGTAAGTACTTGAAATTTGATAGTGTTGTTCAATAGTGGTTGACCTAGGTATATTCGAATTGATCATGGTTTTGTCATCGACTATGGTGTATTGTAGCAACTGGTGGATGATACCAACTACATCATTTCAATAACGAGGAAGATAAGGAGGTGACCCATAACATAAATGAATTTGATGTTGAGAATACTCAAAATGAGGTTGACAATGCTTTGGCTAGTGAAGAAGGTACGTAGACTACACAAGAAATTTGCTCGTGATGTTGGGTTACTCGTTTTTGTCATACTATATGGCATAATGATGTTTGGATGGTGTCGACATTATAGGTGTTGATGCTAGGTCATCACACACTTTGAACACTAAATATCGTAGAAAGAGAGGTCCAACAAGATGTGCAACAGAGTCAAGCAACATAGATAGGGTGGAGATCATTTGCAATCTAAATGGATAGCCCGTAGGTCCAAATTCTATTAAGTTTTCATCTTACTTGGGGGTGATTGTGAGGGAGATTGTCCCTATCACCCATACAAACTAGAGAGCAATCCTAGTGGAAGTTAAAAACTAGTTATGGACACTCATTACGGTAACTTTCTAGCCAATGCAGTTCATAGCTAGTGTCCATTTTTTGAATACTTATATAAATGTTGCATCTAATAAGATACTGGTTTGATGCAGCAAAAATATATCATTTTAGACACAATGAAGAAATGGGTCTTTGCAACCATGGACAAGCAATGGCGTGAACATAAGCATCGACTTGTGAAAAACCACTATGATAAGTATGATAATGATGAAGATAGAATTGCTAATCCCCCATCTCGTGTATCACAAAAATATTGGGAAGCCTTTGTGAATGGTAGGAGCAATGTTGAGTTTAAGGCAAGTACCAACCAATCTACTATGGTAGTTCATATCATTGTTATGTTCATGTGAATTTTTCTGACCTTGCTCTCCCTAATGAATTAATTATATATTGGTTTCTTCATTGCGTTGTAGGTGGTGAGGCAAAGGAATAAACAAAATAGATCTCACCAATCCATCATGCACACTTGCAGTCGAATAGGATATGCTCGATTGGAGCATGAAATGGTATTCTATCATACTCATCCATTATGTGATAAACATATATAGCTATATTGTTTTGTCATGTATGACTTATCCCCATGTCTCTCCAACTATATATCTTGTAGAGGAAGAGCCAACCAAATGTGGAAACTCCACTACCAAGGGCAACTGTGTGGATGGTAGCTCATACAAAGAAGGATGGGGCTCCTATTTCACCAGAAGTTGTAGAGATAATCGTAAGTGACATTCCCTTGGAAATAGCAATACGTTGAACTTCAAACCATTGTTATATCGATTATTTTTTAACATGTTACCAGTTAACTATGCATGTGATGTTGCTAGAAAAAATTGGATGATGAAATATCATCTACGAGCTCCATAAATCAATCTATTAAGGATGATGCCCTCGCCAAGGTTTTAGGACCCAAAATACCAGGTCGGGTTTGGGGTGTCGACAAAGGAGTATCACCAATTGCTCTATTTGCTGGTGAGGGTTACTTATAGAAGTTGCGCCAGATGCAAGAGCATATGGTAGAGAAAGAGCAAAAGTGGGAAGAGAAGCTTGTAGAGAGAGAAAAAATATGGAAGAGAAGCTTGCAAGAGAGAGAAAAATATTGATGAGATTTTGACATGGCTTGCACAGATAGAGGTGTGTTAGTTTTTTCATGATTTCATATTTGAAATATTTACATGTTGCACCCCTAAAGTTGTAATGATCCCTTGCATATAATTCCATAGGCAGCATCACTACATGCTACCCCTACAAGTGGACACAACATTGGTGGTGGTGATCAAGGTATAGGCAGCTTCTCAATACCTTCTAGGCCAGAGTCATCAATGGTATGACTATTATTTCAAATATAAAATGGTTGACTTAGTTTGTATTGTACGCTATGCAGTGAATTTATCTGGGTTGTTGATTTTCCATGTAGGGATTAAAAATGACACCGATCACTCAAACTGAGAGAAGGGAATGCTACTTGACTCAGATCCATAATGATAACGTAGTGGTCGAAGGCATGGTGATCAGTACTAACCCTGAAGACCTTATACATGGTCAATGTTTGGGTGAAGGTTTTTGCAAAGTCAATGTGCACGTCACCCATAAAGAGGAAACAATATTGTATAGAAGGAATGATGAAATGGCCACAATGAAGGATGTTGTGGGCTCCTTCATTGCCTGGCCTATAGCAGATATTGTTTACAAATAAATTATGCCATGTTGTAGCATTATTGTATGATGCTTTGAATTAACATCACATCAATGATTACAAAGGATTATTTTCCTTGCATAATGTTATTTTATTTTCATTTAAGGTTGCATTGAACTGAGTGTTTTTGTAGTTGATTTTGGTTTATGTAGTTGTTTATTAGTGTTTTATTCTTCCCTTTTCAAAGGGGTTTATATTCTATTTATGGATAAAATCACTTCTACTCTATATTTGATGTTACATTTTTTGTTCTATTTTTAGAAAATGCTAGTAGATAATTAATGGACAACCAAGCTAGGAGTGAGGCGAGTAGGTATCCTGAGCATGAGGTTGGCTAGTCAGATACAAGAAGGTAATTTGGTAATTTGATAAAGTTGTGTTGAGTGTGTGTTAGTTATGAAATTGATGTTTCATGTTTGACTCTTAGTCCTAGTCCTTAATTATTAGCAGTAGTACTTGATTTGTATAGATGGATATTTATGTATCTGATGGAAGTCTCAGGATACCCTCTCACCTCATCTCTGATGGTTGGGGTGGGTAGGGGTGTTTAGACATCTTCCCATTATATGGAGGGCTCAAGTTGTCCATTTAAGCTTGCATTGAACTGAGTGTTTTTGTAGTTGATTTTGGTTTATGTAGTTGTTTATTAGTGTTTTGTTCTTCCCTTTTCAAAAGGGTTTATATTCTATTTATGGATAAAATCACTTCTACTCTATATTTGATGTTACCTCTTTTAGTTGTTGACATCTGTCTTTATGAGTGACTCGTTCATAGCCCTTGTGTTCTCTTGATCACTGTAAGGAAAATATGGTTACCTAGTCTTGATATATGATACTAATTGTCATGATCATTCGGTTGCATATTATTGCATTTTGTTTGGAACTTCATATTTATTTCATTCTTAATACATTATGTCCTCACTACAAGGTATTAGTCCTGGAGAGTATTTTATAGGGATGCCTTGTGGCATGGAAATTTATTTACTGCTACATACAAGGTGATGGAATGATGAGAAGCAAGAAGAATTTAATTTTGCAAAGAATTTTAGAATTTTAAGATATTTGTTTTTAGGCTTGAAGAACTTTGACATGTTTTTGCATTTGCATAAGAAGAAATTATCATGTTCTATGTTAGATGGATTGAACAAACCCTGTAAGTGTATCTTTTTTATCTTTTATGTTTTTGATAAACTTGCCTGTGGACTTGTTATTATGTTCTCGTTTGTGGTATAATTGTAAATTACATTACTATTTGGCCTAACTTCTAGTCCCTCCAACATGGATCATCTCCTTTATATTTTTTCCAATTGTAGGCATGTGTTGTTTTGCTATCTATTGGTCAATATACTTTGAGGCAACATGAACAATGATTGCTTACTACTTATTTAGGACTACTTGTAGACCATATGTCAGGATTTGGTACTACTATTGTGGCTCATGGGAATCAAAGGCTTGAGAAATTGATGTTCGTCAGGTTGCTTCTGTCCTAGAATAGGATAGTATGTTGCATGTGTTGTTTTCTAAATTTTTGAAGAACTAATGTCTATGTTCCATTTATAGAGAGACCCTTTTGGGTAAGAGACTACCTACTTATGATGGTCGAAAGAGTCTGTACATTATTGGGGCTCTACCTTTTGCATCGAAGCAGTTTATGATAACGCTAATTGATGCAGAGGAATCAAACAATGGTCCAAGGTACATCATAAAAATATCTTGAGTTATTGAACATTGCCTAGAATTGTCATGATTTTGTTAATTTCTTGTCTTTGGCTATTAGCCAATTATGTGGGAATTATGTCAACTATTCTATTAATTGAAAAAGAGAATAAACTATTAAATTCTTCTATTAAAATTTTTATTCAACTTTGCAATAGACAATCATTTTGTTTGCCAGCACAAGCCATAAATACAAAATCATCACAACACTGGCATCAATTTCAATTCTTAGCAACTTTTGGACACAGTAATCTTCTCCACTCTTTTGCTAAGTCCCATTTTGATGTAGTCAAACTGGACTGCAAAGTCCTTGCATCATGTAAAATTGTGTTTGTTCAATGTAGGTTCTTGTTCCACATGACTAGTTCACATTCCCTTCATAATAGTCTTTATATTTTTAGGTTTTACAAGTATATGTCCATAAGCAGGTCCTACAAACTTATGGTTACAATCTTGAAATTGTTGAGGTAGCACTCATTAGATGTGTAATGGACTTTCACCTCACACTCCAGTTTGTACTTCATGTATGAGTTTACAAACATGAAAAGGATAAGTGGTTGAAGAAGGAGCATTCAACAATCTAGTTTTAAAAAACCTCAAAATTCCTCTTCAACTGAGGAAGATCTTAGGTCAACACTTGGAGGATGCTCCACACCATGCTACTAAGAAACTATATAAAGAACCTAGGATGGGACAAAAAAATAAAAATTATAGTAGAATGATGAAATAGAAAGGCAGGAATACAATTGAAGAAAAAAATAAGGAGGAAGTAAGGGCCCAACATGAGATACAATACCATCTGAGGATGAGAATGCTCCTTACAGGTAAGCTATTCATACTTTTCATTCCCACAATGGCCTTCCCCAACATTTTCTTTATATACATATATATGAACTTTATGAATATTTTTATTGAATGATCTTTTTTTGTTTAGTTCCTTAATTGTAAAATTTAATGCCCATGGAGGCGGGCTACTCTATCTTTGCACTATTACTCTTAGTTAAGAAATCAACCATCTCTTTATACATCCATAGGATCTTTGAATCATGGAAATGTCAACTTTTTTACCACATATACCTGATTGTATTAGTTGGACAACCAGTTGAACATGGGGGGATGCTTGTCACATTTTGAACCTGGGTGATTGTTATGGTAAGTGTCTCACCTTCCTGCAACACCACATCGTGATGGACCTCAATTCAATAATCCTATTGCAGAGCTATTCTATGAAAATTTCTTGAAGTTGGGGAAACATGAACACTAAGTTGTTTCGTACTGCTAGGAAAAGATATATATACTTAAAAGCTTAGGACAAGTGATTGAGGTGATTAACATGGAAATGAATGGTAAGTGGTTCTGACGATATGTGGGTAACATGCTACTAACTCATAGGGGTGTTCTTTAGGGCATAGGATCTGTAAAGTTTGAATTTTCTCAATATACATTTTTTTTAAAGATAAAAGGAGTGACATTTAATTTAAAAAGTTGATAAATATTTGTAGAAAATATATCCTTACACTATATGGGTGGTATTTGTAACTTGAGACCACAAGTAGTTGCTCTTTGATGTCGATAAACAAACTAAACAAAATGGATGAGTTGCCTGAAACACCTCCTTTTGGTTTAATATAAAGAACAACGTTCATCACTGTCATTATGATTTACTCTCAGTCCATCTTAGTTGATTGATTGTGATAATAAAATACCATTGGATAAGGAAGACAAGGTGTTGACAGTACATGCAAGATCTCATTGATAATCATGTTACAGTGTCTGCTTGGCAGCTTCTGAGCTTTGATCAGGAGGATGAGTTCATATCAATACATTGATGTCGTAGGCACCGTGGGTGGTGTTTTGCAAGCCGAGACCACAAAGAGAATTATTTTCTGTTGCTGAGTATAAATTGATTGATTCTCAAAGAACTGGTAGTATGTGTGAGATCTTGTTTATTATCAAGTAGCTTTGTAAAGTTTGTAAACTCTTGGGCCTTGATCATGGAGTTAAAACATGCACTAACAAAATTGTTTTTGCTAAGAGAGTGTTGAATAAAGAGTCATAGGCTCTTTATAATCGATGGCATAACTTATCTGATAACACTATCACTTAAATACACAATTGTTAAGTCAGTGCCTTTCCATCTCGACTTTCCCATATATTGATTTCAGTGCCTATAACTTTTCTATTGTCCGAGTAAGTACACAATAGTGAACATCAATGGTAATTTCAATAGCCAAGCTATAGGTAAGGACAATTAAAATACCCATTATCACTACAATTTGTTCATGAGCCTAACTTTTTGGCCTAACTTCTAGTCCCTCCAACATGGATCATCTCCTTTATATATTTTTTAGGGTGGGACCATAAGAGGGAAATTATAAACCACCCTCTTAGGTCACCCTAAGATGATGGTTTATAGTCACCATATTAGGATGACCTAAGAGGGCATCTATAAACCGCCCTCTTAGGTCTAAGAGGGTGGTTTAAAACCACCCTCTTAGTCTCTAAGAGGGTGGCTATAAACCACCCTCTTAGGCCTAAGAGGCTTAACCCTAAGAGGGTGGTTATAACCACCCTCTTAGGCCTAAGAGGCTTAACCCTAATAGGGTGGTTATAACCACCCTCTTAGTCATAATATGGTAGATCACAACTGCCCTCGTAGTCCTAAGAGAGCAGATTTTAACCACCCTATTAGACCCTAAGAGGGTGGTTTTTTGAGGTGTTTTTAGCCACCATCGTACGCCACAAATTTTTTACAATGCCCTCATAGATGACGATTTAATAATTACCTTTAAAGGTATTTAAGGGTATTTTAGAAGCACTTTTAAAGCCCTTTTTTTGTGTAGTGTATACTCAAATTCAACTTAAAATTTAGAAGTTGAAAATATAGGGAGATATAAGGCTTACAACATAATTGTTTGGAAGGTTGAAAATTTGAAAAGTGTTCTTAGTCTATCATAAAAATAAGGAGGAATAAGGATGTCTACTTCAAATAATATATTAAACAATGATATAGAGAATATTGTTAGAGAAGAAAAGAGAAATGTCATAAAACTTGGGATCAAAGATTTGATTAAAAATTCTAAAGGAAAATTAGATTTAGTCTCAAGTTTCATTTACAAAGAAGCATTAGAAGAAAATTTTGAAACATTAGAATACTATATGCATGCAAGAATTTTTGAAGCAATTGACAATGACAAAGATAGTGTTATGATTCCTTTGAATGTTGCTAGTATAATATACATGGTATTACTTACAAAGATAAGAACTTGAAACAAAAGGATTTAATTGAATCCCTTAATAAAAAATAAAATATGGATGAATCATTTTTGTAAAAGGTATTTCATTCTTCATGTAATATTGATACTTCAAGTTCATCTAATTCAGGGCCTTACCATGATACTATAAGTGAACACTCAGAAATTTCTATACTAAATAAGACTTGTGATATGAAGGACAAAGGCAAAGAGAATTTTTTTTTGTAGGAATCTAATAACAATGTGAAATCATATGAAAGCATAAAGGCTAGCATCACTGATGAAGACATGCAAAAGAAAAAATAACCTGATCAAGGAGGCATACAATGCAAAATGAGTTAAAAGACGAAGACCATATTGAAGATTAAAGTATTCAAAAACCAAATAATGTAATATAGGGGGTGTTGGAATATGTTACATTATTTGGTTCATGCTAATGTATCACCTTGGGTACATGTTTAGATTAGAAGTGTGTCTTATATTAGAGTGTGAGTATTTACTTTATTCAATGTAATAAATACACAATTATTATTGGAAGTATTTAATAACATAAATATGCATAATAGTCCATAGAATAGGAAAGTGAAGAGTCTCAAGAAGAGTGAAGGCCAATAATACTCCATATGAAGAGTTACATTCCATTCTATATATAGGTATATATGTGATTGCAAAAGAGCATAATGAAGAGACACAATGTAGACTGAGCATGTATGAAGTATGGAGTATTTGAGATCTCCATTCTATATTCGAGTACTATTTTCATGAGCATTTTGATGCAGGAGAATCCAGTAGCACCTGATGCAGAAGCATCCAGTGGCAGGAGGGCCACTTCTAAAAATTGGCTAAGGAAGGAAGCTATCGCGATTTCGCGACATGTCACGAAATCACGACCAAAAGAGGAGAGAGATGAGAAGGAGGAAAACTGTCACGATATCATGACAGAAAAAGTGTCGCGATATCGTGACACAAAGTAGAGAGAGAAGCAACGGACGAAAGATGTCGTGATATCATGACATGTCGCGTTATCACGACCTGCAGATGAAAGAGTCGACGAGAATGAAAACTGTCGCGATATCACGATAGAAAAGGTGTCGCGATATCATGACACCGAAAGGAGAGAGATGGTGCAGACGAGGAAATGTCACAATGTCATGACATGTCACAGTTTCATGACCAAAATGCAAGTGAAGAAGCCAGCGAAGAGAGGATGTCACGATTTTGCGACATGTCACAGTTTTGTGACCCGTAGAGGAGAGAGAAGGCACGGAAGAGAGGATGTCGTGATTTCGTGACATGTCATAGTTTCATGACCCGTAGAGGAGAGAGAAGGCACGGAAGAGAGGATGTCACAATTTTGTGACATGTCACAGTTTCATGACCCGCAGAGGTGAGAGAAGGCACGGAAGAGAGGAAGTCATGATTTCGCGACATGTCACAGTTTCGCGACCCACAGAGGAGAGAGAAGGCACAGATGAGAAGATGTCACGAATTCGTGACATGTCATAGTTTTGCAACCCACAGAGGAAAGAGAAGGTGCAGAGGAGAAGATGTCATGATTTCATGACATGTCGCATTTTTGTGACCAGAATACGAAGAAGCAGCCAAAGGAGAAAGATGTCGCGATTTCGCGACATGTCGCATTTTCACGACCAGAAGACGAAGAAGCAACCGAAGGAGGAAAATGTCACAATTTCGTGACATGTCACATTTTTGTGACCAAGAGGTGAGTGAAGGATCTAGAGGAGAAGATGTCACGATTTTGCAACATGTCACATTTTCACGACCCAAAGAAGCGAGAGGAAGCAGAGAGGAAAAGATGTCACGATTTCACGACATGTCGCATTTTCGTGGCTAGAAGAGAAGAGAAAGTGGATGAAGAGAAAAGTGTCGTGATATCACGACACGTCATGATTTCATGACCCAAAGAGAAAGGAGAGAGAAAGGAAGCCAAAATGTCATGATATCGTGACATGTCGTAATATCGCGATTGACAGAGAAGAGGATGAACCTGAGGGAGAAGATGTCACGATATCATGACATGCAACATTTTTGGGAAGCCGTTGTAGAATGAGTTCATTGAACGAC
The DNA here is from genome assembly GCA_028583015.1 of Wollemia nobilis. Classification (NCBI taxonomy): domain Eukaryota; kingdom Viridiplantae; phylum Streptophyta; class Pinopsida; order Araucariales; family Araucariaceae; genus Wollemia; species Wollemia nobilis. The sequence continues at coordinate 2,651,812 of JAQPPZ010016858.1, read as the reverse complement.
ACGTGGTAGCACTGGACAACATGTGGCACCAAGGTGTAGTGAAAGTAGGCAAAGACAAAGAGTCATGCAAAAAATGTAACCATAAGCGGGAGTCGGATGGCAGTTCAGAGGCCATTGCGGAATGCAGTTATGGAACCGAACAGTCATGGTGGAAATGAAGGAGAAGCCACCAGCTGGAAGATGAAGAGGCATGCCAAAAGCTATAAAAGGGTGAAGTAGAGACTTGTACAAGGGTGGAAAAATAGTTACAGGGTAGAGGGTTGTAGTTGCGAGGCCAAAGGGCCATCCTGGCCCTGCTGCGCTGCTATTTTTCTTCCAGAAGAGTTGTGGAGATGGAAGACCGCGAGACAGATACACCGAGTGTGAGGCAGTTTTGGACTATGTTTCCTTCCATAGAAAGCTTATAAATCCTAGGTAGTGTAGGTAGATTCACCGAGCGTGAGGCAGTCTACACTAGGATCATGCATGTCGGAGGACGACAGAGAAAGCGGTGCGTGAATTTACTTCCAGACGGGAGGTTAATGGCTACGGCCATTGTTCTGTAATTTTATTGCAAACTGTAGAGGGTCGGGGCCTCTATAAAAACCTAGTGTTGTAATTAGAGGGCATGGAGACCAGAGATTGCATAGTGAGTGAAAACTACGCCTGCGGGCTAGTACTGTAAAATTTATTTCTGAATTAATGAATGAAAATTTGGATCTGTGAGTGTGCAATTTTTGGCCCCCCATCACATTTGTTAATAGTTGTTTTCTATGTAGTTGTAGAAGCTTTTCATTAGTTTTACATGTTTAAAATATTACCATTATATTATATTTGATATAACATTCTTATTTTAGATCTTGTGGTTATTTTACATTAAGCATTTAGTATCAAAATCTAACAATCATCTTCAAACACAATCCCCACCTTATAGATTATTGTTTTGAATAAGAGAAGAAATATCTCATACTTTGGGATTATTATTTAATTCCTCTAAAATTTTCATATAGCTTGGTTATGGAATTAATATATCTTATGATCATGAATCAAGTTTCTTGGCATTTACTTCTCATAAAGGCTTTAATCCCACTCCGTACTTATGATATGCCTAAGTTGTAGATCCATATACATTGATAAAGATGAAATGAATATCTATAAAGTAGCATGTGACTAATAAGGTTATCCAATGCCTAGTTTTATGAATGGTTTTACATGAGGTTATAACTAGATTCTAACATATTACAATTCCCCTTGTCATTGATTCTAATTCCACAACATCCCATTTATATATTTCCCATACTATTTTCATAGTTTTACAAGCTTATTCTTTGTCATTTTAGTATCCTAGATACAAAGAATATTAGACTTATTACTAAAATATATCGATATAAATTTACTTTTATGGGGAATTAGCATCCCTTATATTCCATGATATGGTAATCATGTCTTATTATGGGCTATTGGCCCTTTTATGAATTACCAATACCATTTTGTTGTTTTATAAAGAGAAGTTTAACGAAATTAAATTATGTTAATTTCTCCATGTTTTATCTTGCTTCCCTAGCTCTCACTTGATAATTTGAAGTTTTTTAACCTTTTTCCTTACCAGTGTCAAGGTTAGGTATTATTATTCTATTCCTCAATACTCTTTTACAACTCTTTTTCATTTGATTTATCCTCTCCTAGCTCTACTAAGGAATTTTTTTATTATCCTACTCGTTTCTAGTATTTACTTATATGTGGTAGAGGTATTTACATATAAAAATATAAATTATCTACCACTTTCCTTATCCTTAATGGTTCATGGTAATTCAAGGGAATCTTCAAAATTTAATGAGATGCATTCCTTAGGTTCAACAGGAATGTTTATCCCTAAATTAGGATCATACTAAGTAGATAACTCATTACTATTTTAATCCTATTGTACCATGTACTCTAAGATTTAATCTATTTTTTATTCATAGGCTAAAGCCTCACAAAAATTGGTATTTCTTCCAATATCATTCCTTAATGGTCTCTATTATTTATTTACTTTCATCTTTCTGGACCTATTTTTTAGAAGTTGAAAATTATCCTCATCCATATCCATTTGTAAGTTTTTCTTGCAATTTTCCATATATTTTTTTGTTAGATTATTATTAGGGCATGATATCTCAATATATCAGACCTTGTGATATCTTATATATCTAAAATATATGTTCTCATAATCCATAATTTGGATCCACAACTTACCCTCATAATTAAGAATGATTGAATCTAGTAAATATTTACTAGTATCAATCATGAACAATGTATAGACATAAATAGCCAAGAATTTATCTTTAATAGCTCTTGAAATCTCAAGGAATTCTTCCAGGGTTTTGCTATTACCTTGAAGGTATCCATTTCTTATAATTCATTGGTAACCCATATATTATAACCTAGACTAGTATTATATATAGAATTATGGTTAGATGTAATACGTTCAAACTAGTAGGTAAGGAAGAGTCTTGCTCTTCCCATAAACCAAGGACCCCATTTTAAGATATTACTAGGAAAAATCCTTTAATAAGAAAGGATAGAATAACTCCTAGAAACTTCCATCTCCCATCAATCTATTTTCTTGTTGGAGAATATTACATTATTTGGTACATGCATTCCATGCACTCTCATGGTACCTATGGTACAATGTAAAAATTAGAATAGGGTTTGAGTCTATAGTTTAGGATTGTGATTTATATTTCATCTTTATGTATGTGACTATGTGTAGGATGTGCATAAGTGTCATGTAATTATGTCTGCAAGTGTGTAGTGTGATAAAGTGTGCAAGTGTTAAAAATGCATGTAGGAGTGTGCAAGTAAATAGAAAGTCAAGAGTCATGTATACAAGTGGAAATATGATAAGCCAAAGTGCATGGAAGGTTTATCTTATGTATGGAATAGGAAAGTTTGCAACTCTTAGATACATGAGGAGTGCAATAGTCAAGTACTAAAGTCACATTTATAAGGTTATATAATCGAGATAAACTCTATGAAGTGTATACAAAATTGAATATTGTATTCAAGCATTAATATTGAAGCTTGTATGCATATTTTGAGAAATTCGACTATAATTTTTCTTCTTGTTATTGCTTAAACAATTTTGGCCATTTATATTCATATTATTGTAATTTTTATGAATATTATCGCTAATTATTTTTGTCATATAATTTGTTGATTTATCACTTATATTTGATACGACTCAAGGTCCAAAATATTGGGACTTGAGATAATCTAGCTAAAAAGCTAACAATGGTATTAAAACTACTTCAAGTAGTCTTTATTTCTAGCATTGGAGGAAGTATTTGGTGTGAATTTAAATTAAGAGTCATGTAAAGGAAACATAGACTCATATTGCTACAAATATTAAATTTGTAGTTAGATATATGAATAGGAACCATTAAAAATATTTCTATATTTATATTGAGAGACGTTTGATTATATTTTGGAGTCTATCCATTTAGTTCTAATATGGGTGAATACTAGGAATCTATTCAAAGGTATTATTGGAGAATAATGTTTTTTATCACAAAAATAATCTAGATAATATTAAAGGAGATATAACCATGTGAAGAAACCATTCAAAATTAGGGAAACACTAGGAGTTTTTTTTTAAATATCTCATCTTTTAGGAGTCATATCTTTGCAAAGGGTTGTTTGATTTAGCTTATTTTTGGAACAATTTTTTTCGAATCTAAAGATATTAAAAATGAGTGGTCATATGAAGGAATCCAAGTGATAAGGATATAACACAACATAGTCAAATTTATTTCCTAAAGTTTAAAGTCAGTAAGATATTTTTAGATTTTATTAAATGTTGACATGCATTATTGGTAGTTTGTAAAGTCAGTAAGATATACTTGTTGGGAGGTATTTGTAAATCTTATTTAAAGTTTTTAAAGGAATAAAATTATCAATTAGATTTTTAAATCCTTTGCATTGGTATTAAAGTAGTAGATTATGCACCTATTTGGTTAGGGCACCATGAGGTCTAATAAAGATCCTATAAAGGATCTTTATCTAAAAGAATTAGCAAGAAAAGCCAAAAATATATGTGCTTAGATGATAGTCACCATGTCAAAAATGAGAGACATGGATGACAAAAATCTTCTTGAAAATATTGAATAAAATGATTCTAAAATATTTTCTAATGAAACAACACCTGGATTTGAACCAGGATTTATGGGCCATAAGCCCATCATCTTATCATTAGATGATGTTGCTAATGTTCAAGACTTTGAAAGTTTAACTAATATTTATGAAGATCTCCTTGATGAAATAATTCCTCATGAAGATCATGAAGATCTCCTTGAAAAAGTTGAAAATGAAGACCCTATTGATCAAGCTGAAGAAATTATCTTTGTCATTGTCTATTAGCCACTTTTGATTTTGTCTCATAGTGTGCCACCACAACACACTTGAAAAGCCAAATATATTCGATGGTCACTCATTAACCATAAATTTTGTTATCATGATAATTTTCTTCATTGGTGTAACAAACCCAATTGTTACTACTCATCCACTTATATTTTTTTTTCGTTTATTTATCTTCCAAAGAGTGAAGAACATAATCATGATCTAAGATGAAGTTATTCCAAATGGATTGTAAGTTACCAAGGCATCAATCATCAAGATATATTAAGACTTGGTCAGAGTCACTCTTGAGTAGAAGTGACCAACTTCTACAAAACCTTCATACCACCACCACAGTATGAGTACATGCCTTGAAGATTAGATATCCACCTCCATGGTGGGTCATCAAATCTTAAGTACTTAGTTACTACCCTCATCTCCACGATGAGGTAACTAAGATAATTATCACTCCACATGATAAACTTACACAGGCCTTGGAATAACCATCTTAAGCATAATTATCTTCCCCTCTCATTCATAAGATTTATTAGGTCTTGTTATCTACCAAACACATTTCTAAATCAAGGTATCCCTTCTATTATAAACTTTATTACATTATTTATATTATCATGAAGTACCTTTACATCAACATGTGAGCCTCTACTCCACATGTACATTCGAGCTGCAACTCATAATATAAATACTTTGTTTCATCTATGACTCAAACATAGATTACAATCTCTAGGTTTCAACTCCTTCGAGCTCCAACTCGGATCATAATAAACTAATTATCATTTTACATTTTAGTACTATAGTATTTTTAAGGTTAAAGCATCCATAATTGTTTGTAAAATAACCATCACAACATAATTCCATTCACATTTCCATACTAATTAAAAACCATGCATAATTATTAAATCAAAACATATAAATCATTGTGTCATAACTCTTTGAGAATACTTATCTACTATGTAGTAAAACATATTATCATTGAAAAGTAAATATCATTTGATTGCCATATCATACTAATTCAATTACAACATTCATAATCTATCTAATTAATGTCATATTAGAAAGTAAATATAACATCCATGTATGCTATCAGTTGTAAACCATAAATAGAGATACATAGTATATATAAAGGGAACCCTCATGGGGAATAAACCTAACCTCCAAAATATGTTTCTCCTCTCATTTCATAAATTTAAGTTGTCATAATTACAAGTATAGAAAGGCATCCCATAGATCCTTTATCTAAATCAATTATATAAATTAAGGAATCAAACTATTCCTTTATCAAATCATGATGTAACTAAGAAAGTTCCTCATTTTATTTTCCAAACCATCAATAATACAATACATAAGAATATAACAAATTCTTATATCCCCATATTTATGAAATGGTCCTCAAATACATATTAAGGATATGTCTCATAATTTATCAAGAGGGAACACATAATTTCCTCAAATAATGAGTTACCCAACCATTCTTCCCTTATCTATCCCTTTCTCTACAAGAAGATTTTTTATTTGACTAGTGTCAATTCTCCTACCACCATAGATAACCTTTATTTTACCCCTCAAATCCCTTTAAGAAATATTCAATTCATAACAAGTATACTCTATTCAATATTTTAGGTTTGTACCTTATTCAATTTATAACAAATATCCTCTATTCAAAAATTTAGGATTGTACTTCTTTTCTAAAAATTTGTAGCTAGGGTTACCATTCATTCTTCTATCAAATTTTGGTTTTACATATCATCAAACCAAAATTTGATCCCATAATTACTCAATATCTACTATGCTTTTTTTTTAATTCAATATCAAATTACCCGAATTTTTCTTCTCAATTATGTCCTCTATGTAGTTAAAGTAACTTTATCCCATATCCTTGATTGTTTCAGGACTTACCTTAATTAAAACCCTTTTAATAACCCATATCCAAAGGTATATAATCTAATACATCTATTTACTCGAGCAACTATACCATTATCAATATCCATAAATGGTCACAACTTTAAACGGTCTTCTAACCAGTTAACAGTTAGATTATATACTCTCATTAGCATGGTTAGGTTATAAAATCTCATTAGATATTGGTTGAAGTGCCCACATGGAATTTTTTAAAACAAACATTTAATTCAATAAAATCATTTTAACCTGTTTATTCTCAAAACCGACCAATAGATAATGATCGTGAAGTAGGAGAAGAGAGTTGGCTGAGTCAAACTAAATCAATGATAACCATCAAATCCATAGTTAGGTGATCATAGGTAACCCTAACCACCACTCATGGTCGTATGATAATGGAAAAATTTTCCATTATATGAATCCCCACATGCATCCCCAAGAAGCATGTGGGATATTCATATCTATACCTAAAAGATAAAATTTTGAGCAATCTACTCATAGGAGATCAAATTGAACCTATCACCTAGGTCCATGCGGTAAGAATTTCAATAAATAAACAACTAATATTGACTTAATGACAAAGTGCAACTAGTCATAGTGTCACCAACTGATGCAATAGGGATGCTCTACAACCATCGAGTAGATCGATTTGGTAAGGTTAAATGCTCCAATTTAAGGTGTAAGATATTTACCATATTGTTGATGTGGAAAAGTGGTTTAGGAGGGTCAAGATGACCTCCCTGAATGCGGCTACCTGAGCGTAGATAGTGTGTTGTTTAACACACAAAATGATGCAAACTTTAATCTAAACCTTAGTGATAACAAAGGTAATTCCAAAAATATATCTCACAAAACCTTTGTTTAAACTAATTTGGAAGAACACAAGCTTATACTGAGAGGGGGGTGAACATTATAAGATCACTTTTTAATTTTCTTTCCCAAATAGTATTAATCAATATAATCAATGGAAATATCAATAGCAATAACAAAAACAATGCACAAATCATCACACATAATAGAGACACAAATTTTAACGTGGTTCATCCAATGTGGGTTACCTCTACAAAGAAAATATTTCTTCTAAATATTTCTTAAATAATCTCATGGAAATCCTTACCAATTACAATTTTTGTGGACCTCTGTCCAAACAAGATGTTGATCCCCTAATCTCAAGTTCATGGATCTCTTACATAGAAGAACTCTTTCCCCTTCTGCTCTGGCTAGTGATCTTCTAGAAGACTTTATCTCTCTGTTGCATTGACTGGTGGCTCTCTCTCCACTTTAAGACTCCTCACTTAGATCTATCTTCAATTGTCCTGGATGCTGGATCTCTATCCACTGAGACTCTCTCCTCTATAATATGTCACCTCCAAAGCTCTGTCTCAATAGGTTCACTCATAACCTTATCAAATCTGCTCAATAGGTCCACTCAAAACCTGCTCAAATCTACTCAACAATCTCACTCAAAACTTGTCCAAATCTACTCAATATGTCCACATAGAACTTGCTAAAATATTCTCAATAGGTCTACACAGAACCTACTCAAATATGCTCAACAAGCTCACTCAAAACTTGTCCAAATATGCTCAACAGGTCCACATAGAACCTGCTCAAATATGCTCAATAAGTCCTCTCTAGGACTTGTCCAAATCTGCTCAATAAGTCCTCTCTAGGACTTGCTCAAATCTGCTCAATAAGTCCTCTCTAGGACTTGCTCAAATATGCATAGCAAGCTTCCACAAAATCTTACTCAACATTAGTCCACAAGCCTTCTCAAATACTTGTCTCAAATTTGCCTAACAAGCTCACACAAAATTTGTCCAATCTCGTAAAATCATAAAGAGAATTGTTATAGACTCAATATGTTCTATACTTAAATCCAATCTCAACTCAAATCAATCTCATAGAAGCATAAAGATAATTGTTAGAGACTCAATATGTTTTATACTCAAATCCCAATCTCAACTCAAATCAATCTCATAGAATAGTTTTTTTATGGAACTTGAACAACCACATGCATCCACTTGACTAGGCTCAATAAACTCAACTCAACCAAGAACCTCAATGAATAACCCTTTCTCACAAACCCTAGTCCAAGCATGTATCAATCAACTCAAAATGTTTCCAAAAATGCTCAACAACAAATCTCACATAACAATGATACTCATATTCTTTTCTAACTCAAGTTCAAGTTATTTGCACAACCAATGGGCTTCAACAACAATGCTTATAAAACAAGTTTTAATAACAACTCTCAATTCAGAAAACCTTGAAGCATTAACTCAACCACTTTCAAAAAGGAAACCACAATCAATATTTTTCACTCCAATGATATTTTAAAAAATCAACCACCATAATCGATCAATAGGATAATATGTCCATACCTTTTATCAAGATGAAGAAGCCTCTTTGGAAATCTACCACATTCACAATATTCTCATGCAAAAATTCACGAGGGTTAGGATAATTTACAAAACAAATATCATAACCTTTTACACCTTATTTCTCCTAGTCAAAATTCACATCCACCTCTAATAAATAATTAAAAATAATTATTTCCTTAATTAATTAAGCATAGCATGAATATCACCACAACCATCTACCATTCCCTTATTTCTCCTAAAAATCACTTTGCATTAATGCACAACTCACTAAGCTCCTTAAAGCAAAAATTCCCATATCAAATAGTGCAAAATATAAACCACAACTCATAAATCACATCACCATAGTATACCCTCAATAATGGCATTTGAAACCTTAGCTTTGACAAATTAAAACATTAATTATTCATTCTCAAAAAATTGTGGCAATAGGCATACCTTAGAAAATAAAATATTTTTCAGCTCTGAAGAATGCAATGACAACAAACCATGCGAAAACAGTGAAGACTCTTAATAATGTTGGTTTGGATCATTTGCCAGTCATGGTGGAAATGTGGAAAACCAATGTGAGTTTCTCTCCTTTTCATTTTCAATTAATGTGGCTTACAGACATTTCCTTCAGACCTCATGTGCAACAATGGTGGAAGGAAGGTAAACCTAGGCATGGGACTAAGATGTTCTGTTTTGTCAAAAGACTACAATACATTAAATCCAAAGACTTGGAACTGGAAAGAGTTTGGGGATGTTCATAAAAAAAAAACATGAATTTATTGCTCATATTGAAAATTTGAATAAGAAAATCCATTTAGATGGCCTCACAGAGAAGAGAAGTGCAGATGAAATTAAACTCACAACTCAGTTAGAGGAATAGGAAAAAAGAGAAGAAATCTTATGGAAGCAAAAATCTAGAATTCAATGGTTCAAAGAAGGAGATCGAAACACAAATTTTTTCCACAAATCTCTTCTAGCTCGAAGATCTCACAACTTTATTTCTTCCTTAAAATCAAATTCTGGAGATGTTGTTTATACTTGGGATGGCATGAACTCTATTGTTGTTGATTAATTTTCCAATATTTTTGCTGCTACTCCCCTTGACTCCACTTCACAATATAATGTTCTTCAAGAAATCCCTTCTCTTATAACTTCTAAGGAAAAATCTATTTTAACTGCTCCCGTTACTATCAATGAGCTTCAACAAGTAGTTTTTAAAATGCAAAAATGGAAAACCCCAAGTCCTAATGGTTTTCCTATTGAGTTCTACCAAGAGTTCTAGGATATCCTTCATGTTGATTTATTAGAGGTGGTGGAAGAAGCCAGGAAATCCAAAGAAATTTTGAAGGTTATCAATAAAAATTATATTACTCTTGTTCCAAAAGCTCAAGAGGTTGACCATATCTTAGCTTTTAGACCTATTGCTTTATGTAGTGTTCTTCTCAAAATCATTACTAAAATCATGGCAGAAAGGTTGAAGCCTCTTTTGCATAAGATTATTTCCCCAGATCAAGGGGGTTATGTGGAAGGATGTAAAATAGTAGATGAGATATTTCTTGCTCAGGAAGCCATCCATTCCATGGATATGCAAAATTCTCCTTCCATGTTCATTCGGTTAGACTTATCCAAAGCTTATGACAAAGTGGATTGGCACTTCCTTATCAAAGTTTTGAGGCAATTTGGTTTCTCTAAGGATTGGATGGATTGGATTATGGGATGTATTTCTTCAGTTTCCTACTTAGTTCTTATCAATGGCAAGCCTTCTCAGTCTTTCCCAACTTCTAGAGGTATTAGGCAAGGTGACCCACTATCCCCTTATTTATTCATCATTCTTGTTGAATGCTTGGGTAGGACTATAACCAAAAAGAGGGAAAACAAAAACCTTGAGGGAGTTACCATTGCTCATGGAGCTAGACCTATATCTCATCTTCAATTTGTGGATGACTCTACTATTTTAGGTAAAGCTACAGTTAAGGAAGCTTCTAATATTAAGCAAATCATTAGCTATTTTTCTAAGGCTATTGGGCAGTTGATCAATGAAGACAAATCTAAAGTTATTTTCTTTCACTGCTCTGCTAGACAGGAATCCATGGTCTTGGATAAGCTAAGATATAAGAAGACCTCTCTTCCAATCACTTATTTAGGTATTCCCATAAATATTCAAAGGCAAAAAAATAAATATTGGAATTGGTTGTTGGACAAAGTCAAGAAGAAAATTGGAAAGTGGACCAACAAGTGGCTTTCTTATGGGGGTAGAATCACCTTGGTAAAATCAGTCCTTCAAGCTATTCCTATTTATGTTTCTTCCGTTTTGAATATTCCAAAGGTTGTTCTTCAAGAATTGGATCAAATCAGCCATCGTTTCCTTTGGAGTGGTACTAAGGAGAAAAGAAAATGGGCCTTGGTGAAATGGGATACTTTATGTCTTCCTAAGAGTGAAGGGGGGTTAGGTTTACGGTATTCAATTAATAACAACAAAGCTTTAGCTGCTAAATTATATTGGAGGATGTTGCATAACCCCAATGCTCTTTGGGCAAATAATCTCCGTGCTAAATATGCTGAGAACAAAAGTCTTGAAGACCTTGTTCGCTATCAAATTCCTACCAAAGGTTCTCCCATTTTAGAAGTTCTTAAGACTGGTGAGGATTTGATAAAGAAAAAATTATTTTGGATCATTCATAATGGTCAACATGCAAATTTTTGGACAGATTCTTGGGATGGTCACAAGCCTTTGATAACTCAATTTCCCGATTGGAGGCCTTGGATGGAGGAGCTTCACCGAGCTAATTGGATAAAGGTGGCTAATTATTGTTGATACCATACTGGTAATTCAAAGGTTGGTAGATATTGGATCCCTATTGAGGACTAGCCTATTCAAATCCCAGAAAGGCAAAGACAAGATATCCAAGGCATCCTTCATATGAGATCCCTCTCTTGGTCCCATGAAAAAGATTGTTTTGGATGGAACAACACTACTAAGGGTGAGTATTCAGTTGCTCAAGGTTATTTGACCTTATGCCATAATAATCCCAACCATTCTTCTGACATATTTTCTCAATTGTGGGCTCAAAATCTCTAGCCTAAGGTGAGGTTCTTTAATTGGCTTTTATTGCATCGTAGGGTGCTTACTGGTGAGCAACTTATGAAGCATGGTTTTCATGGCCCTTTTAGATGTGAAATGTGTGAAGAGAATGTAGAAAATATCAACCATATTTTTATTGAGTGTACTTTAGCCTCTGAGCTATGGAGGAGAATGGCCACTTTACTTGGCTTATAGTGGTCCAATTTTTTTACTTTTGAACAGCTTTGGAGGGATTGGCCTAATCAAGAGGGTGTTGATCATTTTATTAGGCAGTTAGTTTGGATGGGTTCTACCATTCTTCTTTGGAATATTTGGAATGAAAGGAACAACCAAATTTTTAATCAAGATAGTAAGGATATTCACTATATTTGGCAAAATACCATAGCCAACTTAGTTGAATCAGTCCATCATCTCCTTAATCACCCCCAAAACTCCCACCAAATATGGGATCAAGTGATGCAAATATTGAATATTAAACCTTCTAAGGGCAACCATCTTAAAGGGAATGTGAGTATTAGTAAATTGGATAGGAATAGAAATTGGCAACCTCCTCCTAAGGATTTTGGAAAAGTCAATACTGATGGAGCCTCTAGAGGGAACCCTGGAAAAGCTAGTGTGGGAGGAATTGGTAGACTTTTAGATGGCTCCCTAGTTTTTACTTTTGCTGAGAATTTGGGTATTCTTTCCAATAACCTTGTTGAGGGGTATGGTATCCTCAGAGGTCTTCAAGAGGCTACTAAGGTTGGATGGGAAAAGGTGATAGTTGAGTCTGAATCTCAACTTATGATTAATCTCTTGAAGAATCCTTCTAAGAATCATAAGGTGGATTGGAGAATAAAAATAATTATTGAGAAGATTCGAGTTAATCCAGATGGGATTTTTGAAAGTTGATTACAATCATGTGGTCAGAGATCAAAACAAGAGTGTTGATGCTTTAGCTAATTGGGCTTTGGACAAAGGTGATCTTACTTGTTATGGCCACCCTCCTATATGGTGGGCTTCTCAAATTAGGGAAGCTCTTCTTTCTATCATTTCTTTGGATGGCTCTAGTTCTGAAGGTACCTAGTTTCTTCTTGTTTTTTTTTTTTTGCTTCTCTTTGGTTCATTCAGTTTTTTTTTAGTTCCCTAGCTCATTCTATTCTTTATTTTGTTTCCTTTGTTGATTCTTGCCTTAATAGTCTTCTGGTCTAGATAGGTCTTTGTTTTGTTCATTTTTTATTTCTTTTTTCCTTTTTGTTTTTTTTTGTTTAGTTTTTTAAGGTGGGTGGGTTTTTTTATTTTGTTTTGTTTTTGTGTTCTTTGTGTTGTTTTTTGTTGTTCTTGTGTTTTTGTTGTTTTGTTTTTTTTTTATGTTTTTTGTTATTGTTCTTGTGTTTTTTTTCGTTCTTGTTCTTGGGTTTCTCTTTGTTTGTGTTATTTCGTGTTTTTATGGGTGAGTGTTTTCTATATTTTTTGTTTTTTTTTTTATTGTCTGTTGTTGGTTGTTTTTTATTTTTATTTTTGTTTTATTTTTTAATTTTTTAGGTTTTGGTTGTGTTTATTTTTCTTGTTTTTTTTTTGGGTTATGTCTTTGTAGTGTTCTGTTGTTTTTGTCTTGTTTGTGTTTTGTTATGTGTTTCTTGTGTTTTTCTATGTGGTTTGTGTTGTGGTTTCTTTTATCTTATTGTGTGTGTTTGGTTGTGCTTTTGTTTTTGACACACTCAAGGAGCATGTTTTTTATTTTATTTTATTATTTTTGTTGTTATCTGCTTATTTTTAATTGGGTTTGTGTGTTTGTTTGCTCCTTGAGTGTGTCAAAGGTGGTAGGCCAGGTCCGAGTCTTGGGCATTTTTTGCGGAATGGATACCCCTGCCTCCTTGGGTCTTACCCAAAAGTGGCATCCCTTTTGGGATGTTTTCCATAAATTAAAAAATAAAAAAAAACCATGCGAAAACGAGTTTCGAGTGACTCAAACCCGAGACCTGCAACGAGTGCACCTTTGCACTCCTTTCGCCCACCAAGTGGACTAAGGTTCCCATGTGTAAGCTATTCCACCTTGTGCTCCTTATGCTTCTTATTTTCCCCCATGAGCATTTAAACAACGAACAACGCTTCAACCAATACAATGCTAAAATGATGCTCACGGGAATCGAACTCATGACTTTCATGCTATCAACACCTTTGCACAATCCAAGCTGCCACTAGGTCACGCTTCCCAATGTGATTTAGGAAGTGGTGGATGTCTTCTTTTAACCATTCATTGTGTCACATAAAACAAAACATGAGCTCTTTCCTTCGCATATACCACATAATATTATCAATGAGAAAGAATGATCGATTTGAAAACTTGGTGGCATATTTATATGCCTTTCCCTTCACTTGGAAACATCAACACTTTTAAAACTGCGCTCATGACATTGGTGGATATGGCGAATTTTTTTTATTTAATTGTAAAATTTAAATTAAAATTTAAACTAAACCTTTAAAATTAAATTTATCCATCACTGGGGTACTTTTTTTTTATGAAACGAAAAGCCAACTTGGGTTTTAAGAAAAACCTGTTTCAAATATGCCATCCATGGTTTTAAATAAAACCTTTTATTTTTCCTGCATTTATTTTGATAAAAACCCTTCCTTGCACTTTCACAAAACATAGTGCATACCATCATAGACCTTTTTGACATAAAATAACCTTTTGACATCAATGACAACATTTTAGCTTAGGGACTCAAAATGTCCAAAAATATCCCCCTTTGTCATTGATGGCAACCCATATTCATTTTACTGAAACCTAATCTTCTTTTCTTCTCCCCTTGGGACTTTTCTCCCCTTGGGACTTTGCTCCCCCTGGCTCAATGCTCTCTCAAATATCAAATCTCTCCCCATATCTAAACCCTCCCCAATATACACAAATATCTCCTCCTTTGACATCAATTGCAAAGGGTCACCTTTGGGGCTCGGGGCTAAGAATGAGCCTCTTAGCTTAGTCCCTCCCCCACCTCCACATGAGGTGGTTAATTTTGAGGTAGGAGTATTTCTACTCCCCAAAAGAACTATTCGTTATCTTTATCTTTCTATCTTCTTCTCTGAGTCTTCTAAATCCTCTGATTATTTCTTTCCAAGTCATCATCCTTGTTCTTGTCATCACTTTTGTTCTTGTTCTCATTCTTGTTCTCATCCATGTTCCTATTCTTATTATTTTATGAGTCTCTATTCTTTTTTGAGTCTCTATTCCTATTCATATTCTTGTTCTTGTTCATATTCCTATTCCTATTCATGTTCCTATTCTTGTTCATGTGCATGTTCCTGTTCTTATTCATGTCTGCTTCTAGAATATTTTATCTACACCATATTGCTATGTGACCATCATTATTGCACTTATAACACTTAAGTTATTATTCATTGGAGGTGCAACTATCTTAGGACTTCTCCTAGTGAAGCCATATCCTCTTCTGTTATTAATCCTGCAATTAATTGCCTTGTCATCAAACCCATTGCATGAGTAGAAATACCCATGAAAAAGTTGTCCTTTCCCATATTCCTGTATTTCATATGTCTTGCATTATGAAGCCATATGCCCAAACCAGTGACATGAAAAACATCTTCCATTGAAGAAACTTTGTCTAGACCCCATTGGTCTCTTAGCCTCTTCTACCTGTTTCTTGTTCCATGTATTCCTAACTTGTGCATTGTTCATTTCCTTGTTGAACTTTATATTGTCCAACTTATCCTTAGAGGTATCATTATCTCTTTTACTTACTTCTTTTGAATCTTTTTATTTTCTGGTGTTTGAGCTTGACTTTCCTTTTTCTGGTTCCTGTTTCCCTTGTTCTTCTTTAGAAATAAGTTCTGTTATGGTGACTGATGACTTTTGTGCATTGATAGTCCTTTTCAAGGTCTTTGAATTTTCCTCAACCTTGTGTAGATTTTCCTTAGAACCTTTTACTTCTAACCTTAGTGAAACTATCTCATGCTCTAATATTTCACACTCTAGATCTTTAATTTTTAATTTTTTGGCCATACCTTCTTCAATTTTTCTTGTCTCTTCAACTTTGATTTTGAAGTTAGTGAGTTCCTGTAGAAACCTTGATTTTTATTTCTCATCTTATTGATATTGAACCCTTAATCTTGAGTTCTCCATTTTTAGTTATTAAAGAGTACTCATAAGCCTTTCACATTCTATCTCTTTTGCCTTTGATTGTTTAATCATACCTTCTTCAACTCTTCTTGCATTTTCAATCTTATCTCTCAAGTCAGAGATATCCTATAGAAGATTTGTATTGCATTTCTCATATTCTTGTATTTGAACCTTCAATTGTAAATTCTCTCTTTTCAATTCAATAAGCTGCTTAAGAGTTGCTTCCCTTTTTTTTTTCTAAAGCATCTTCTTTTTTTTCTATTACTAAAATTAGAGTTTCTTCTTCATACCTATTTTGATTATCACTTTTATCCTTTCTTGAACCAATATCTAGGATTTCATTTCTAATAATATCATCTTCATCATCACTGCTACTAAACCCATTACAATATCTTGCATCATGGCCAAGTTGACCATAAACAAAAAATTATTGTGGACAATAAGATGCATGGTAACCTGTGTTCCCACATCTGGTACAAAACTTTATCAGTATGAATATTTCTCCATTACTTGATTCATCTATTGAATATATTTCCATGTGTCCTCCCAACACAATAATATTAAACTCATGTTCCTTTTCTTTCATGACCATAGGTATTTTTTTCTTCTTGTGTCTCATGCTTCTACTCTTGCTTTTATTTTCCATTTGTGTTCTTGTAGGATCTTTCTTCAAGCTGTTAAACTTCTTCTGAAGGAACCAAATCTGATACCAATTGAAGAACACAAACTTATACTAAGAGAGAGGGGTGAACAATATAAGACCACTTTTTACTTTTCTTTCCCAAATGGTATTAATCAATATAATCAATGGCAATATCAATAGCAATAACCAAAGCAAAGCACAAATCATCACACACAATAGAGACACCAATTTTAACGTGGTTCACCCAATGTAGGCTACCTCCACAGAGAAAATATTTCTTCTAAATATTTATTAAATAATCTCATGGGAATCCTTCCCAATTATAATATTTATGGACCTCTATCCAAAGGAGATTTTGATCCCTTAATCTCAAGTTCTTGGATACCTTCCATAGAAGAACTCTTTCCCCTTCTGCTCTAGCTAGTGATCTTCTAGAATACTCTGTCTCTATACTGTATTGATTGGTGGATCTCTCTCCACTTAAAGACTCCTCACTCATATATGTCTTCAATTGTCTTGGCTACAAGATCTCTATCCATTGAGACATTGTCCTCTATACTCTATCACCTCCAAATATCTATTTCAATAGGTTCACTCAGAACCTCCTCAAATATGCTTAATAGGTCCACTCAAAACCTGCTCAAATCTGCTCAACAAGCTCACTCAGAACTTGTCCAAATTTTCTCAATAGGTCCACACAAAACTTGCTCAAATATGCTCAATAGGTCCACATAGAACCTACTCAAATATGCTCAACAATCTCACTCAGAACTTGTCCAAATCTGCTCAACAGGTCCACACAAAACTTGCTCAAATCTGCTCAATAAGTCCTCTCTAGGACTTATCCAAATTTTCTCAATAAGTCCTCTTTAGGAATTTCTCAAATCTGCTCAATAAGTCTTCTCTAGGCCTTGCTCAAATATTCTCAATAAGTCCTCTCTAGGAATTTCTCAAATCTACATAGCAAGCTTCCACAAAATCTTACTCAGCATCAGTCCACAAGCCTTCTCAAAGACTTATCTCAAACCTCCTTAACAAGCTCACACAAAATTTTTCCAATCTCATAGAATCATAAAGAGAATTTTTAGAGACTCAATATGTTCTATACTTAATGCTCAATCAATATCTCAACTCAATCTCATAGAAGCATAAAGAGAATTTTTAGAGACTCAATATGTTCTATACTCAAATCCAATCTCAACTCAAATCAATATCATAGAAGCATAAAGAGAATTGTTAGAGACTCAATATGTTCTATACTCAAATCCCAATCTCAACTCAAATCAATCTCATAGAATAGTTTGTTTTATGGAACTTGAACAACCACATGCATCCACTTGACTAGGCTCAATAAACTCAACTCAACCAAGCACCTCAAAGAACAACCCTTTCTCACAAACCCTAGTCCAAGCATTTATCAATCAACTCAAAATGTTTCCAACAATGATCAACAACACATGTTCTTTTCTAAATCAAGTTCAATTTCTTTGCACAACCAATGGGCTTCAACAACAATTCTTATAAAACAAGTTTTAATAACAACTCTCAATTCAGAAAACCTTGAAGCATTAACTCAACCACTTTCGAAAAGGAAACCACAATAAATCCTTTTCACTCCAATGATATTTTCAAAAATCAACCACCATAATCAATCAATAGGATAATGTGCCCATACCTTTTATGAATATGAAGAAGCCTCTTTGGAAATCTACCACAATCACAATATTCTCTTGCCAAAATTCATGAGGGTTAGGAGAATTTACAAAACAAATATCATAACCTTTTACACCTTATTTCTCCTAGTCAAAAATCACATCCACCTTTAGGAAATAATTAAAAATAATTATTTACTTAATTAATTAAGCATAGAATTAATATCACCACAACCATTTACCATTCCCTTATTTCTCCTAAAACACTTTGCACTAATGCACAACTCACTAAGCTCCTTAATGCAAAAATTCCCACATAAAATAGTGCAAAATATAAACCACAACTCATAAATCACATCACCATAGTATACCCTCAATAATGGTGCTTGAAACCTTAGATTTGAAAAATTAAAACATTAATTATTCATTCTTCAAAAATTGCGGTGATAGGCATACCTTAGAAAATAAAATATTTTTTGGCTCCGAAGAATGTGGTGACACGAAACCATGCGAAAACGGGTTTCGGGTGACTCAAACCTGAGACCTATAGCGAGTGCACCTTTGCACTCCCTCCACCCACCAAGTGGGCTAAGCTTCCCACGTGGAAGCTATTCCACCTTGTGCTCCTTATGCTTCTTATTTTTTCCCACAAGATTTTAAACAACGAACAACGCTTCAACCAATACAATGCTAAAACGATGCTCACGGGAATCGAACTCATGACCTCCGTGCTATCAACACCTTTGCACAATCCAAGCTACCACTAGGCCACACTGCCCAATGTGATTTGGGAAGTGGTCGTTTTCTGCTTTTAACCATTCGCTGCATTACATAAAACAAAACACAAGCTTTTTCCTTCGCATATACCACACAATATTATCAACGAGCAAGAATGATCGATTTAAAAACTTGGTGGAATATTTATATTCCTTTCCATTTGCTTGGAAACATTGGTGCTTTTAAAAATACCCTCATGACGTTGACGGACATGGCAGAAATTTTTTTTATTTAATTTTAAAATTTAAATAAATTAAAATTTAAACTAAACCTTTAAAAAAAATTCTCCATCACCGGGGCACCTTTTTCGATGAAACAAAAATCCAACTTGGGTTTTAAGAAAAACCCATTTCAAATCTGCCATCCATGGTTTTAAATAAAACCTTTTATTTTTCTTGCCTTGGTTTTGATAAAAACCCTTCCTTGCACTTTCACAAAACATAGTGCATACCATCATAGATCCTTTTGACATCAAATAACCTTTTGGCATCAATGCCAAAATTTTAGCTTAGGGACTCAAAATGTCCAAAAAATTTAAAGTCCAAATATTCGTGGAGGGTTTTGTATGAGATAGACACCGAATCGATTTCATTCTGTATCGCTCCAACTTTTTCGCATCCCTACCTTCAGGCTATAGGATCCGCGCCCGAAAGGAGGATGGGAAAAGGATGGTGCGGTACCTCGGACTGAGAGGACTTTGCGAAGGTCCCGCCTCTCAAGGGAGGTGTATTTTGGTGATTTTTCGATGGATGGTGGGTTCACCAGGAAACATTTAGCGGCAGTTTCCACGCCTAGGTTTTGGAATGTGTTTTGATGAGTTCGTTTTAATCTTAAGCATTCAAGTCCTAGGTTTGGCCGAATGAATCTAAATTAAACTACATGAAAATGCAACTTTCATGAACACAGCAAACAGATTTGAAAGCAAAAAATAGAGAATTTTACATAATGACAATGAAGAATACCTGATCCGGATGTCTGAAGAAGATTCTGACGTTTGAAGCAGTCTGGATCGCCTGTAATCTGACAGAATCGCCTGCAATCTGACAGAATCGTCTGAAACTGACAGAATCGTCTGAGATCTGACGAATTCGTCAGACGAATTTGTCGAGACCTGCAAAACAGAAAATAGATGCAAAATACAAGAAATTCTACTGTGCTAACAGAGGCAAATTACACCAAATAATAAAATGAATACTGAGCAATAGTTTAAAACAACAATCCTAGCCAATTTCTGTATTTTAACAACAAATCATGAACTTAATGTGCAATCTAAGCTAAATGGGTGAACTCCAAATGCAAAATAATATAAACACTGAGTAAATGATCTAATTTGCAGCATAAAATGACAAAGAAAAGGTTGAGAAAAGCAAACTCCATGCACTGATTGCCTCGATGTGGACTGCAGTCGAGATCGTCTCGCATCGCACGAAATCGTCTCGCATTTGACGGGATCGCCTCCGATCTCGAACAGAGTTCGTCGGCGACGATGGATGCCGGCTCGGCTGAAAATCGGTGATGTACCCACAACAAAATTGCTATGGGACTAGTGCAAATGCAAGATTAGGATGTTTTGACGCAGAGGGAATCAGTTTGTAGATAATTTCAGCCGAGGGGTTGGGGAGGGAAAATCCTAGAGATTAAATAGGCTTAGGGGGAGTAGTTAGGAGGTTGGAGATCATCCCAATTTGGGAGATCTCCAACGGGGAGGGTCCCAACGGCGCGGACACGCTTCCGCCCGTATTGGAGACCCGTTGGAACAGATTCCAACTATGCAAATTCAGTTTTGCGACAAGATCGTCTGGACGTCCTAGTCCAGACGAAATCGTCAAATCTGGGACGATATCGTCTGATCGGCGACGATATCGTCAAACGGTCAAAACAACCTCTAAAAATGGCATGAAAAAGGGGGAAACGGATTTCCCGACGGTTAACAGGCGGTTTGGGAGGTTAAATTTGAATTTAAATTTATTTACTAAGGTGAATGTAAATTTTATAATTTTACTGCGCCAATTTTAGGGTGCTACATTTTGCCCCCTCTTTAGCGAATTTTCTGAAGAAAATGCGTTAAAGATGAGTTCTTCTCGATCTACGAGAAAGCAAAAAATTATTCCCATTTTTAGGCGACGATTCTTGGTCGAATCGTACGATGCACTTACTATGGTGCCCCCTCCGTGTTTTTACCCAAATCGAACGTTTGAGGTAAAAAGCGGAAAAGCAAAAAAATTATTGTTGAATAAAATTAAGAAAAATAGGGTAAAACCCTAATTCATTTTTACTGTTCATTTTTACTGTTTTTAGAGCTCTGAAGCAAAATGGTGGAGACAACGCACAGATCGACAGAAGTCCGACGCGGTCTACGGTAAGAGTCTAAACTTAGTTTAGAATGCTTTAATTTGATTTTTACATGCTTTTTAGGTAGATTTTAGATGAATTTTGAGCATCGCGGCCGTTTTTGGGCCGTCGACGTCGTCGGGATGAAATCGTCCCGATTTCGACGAAATCGTCGAAAGGGGGACGATTTCATCAAATTAGAGACGATTTCGAACTACGAAATCGGAGACGATTATGCTCAAATTTGGGACGATATCGTCCAATAGTGGGCGATATCATCAATTGCACAAAATTGAATTTTTAATTTGCATTATTGATTACTTGAATTATTGATTAATGATTGTTTATTGTTTATGTTGCTTATGTTGCAGAGAGGATTGCTAAAAAGTAGAGAATGGAAATATGGAGGATTGAGAGATGACTTGGCCGCTCTGACACAGGCAGAGTGAGATCTGCTGGCACAGGCCGGCTTACTGCATGTGGCAGAGATGCCACAAGTATCCACAGACATGGGGCTTCTAACAGCCCTAGCAGAGAGATGGTATCCGGGTTCTTCCTATTTTCGGTTATCGACAGGGGAGATGGCTCCCACACTAGAGGACGTATGGAGGATTCTGAGAATCCCCATACAAGGACGGATGATCACTCCTACGGCCAATCAGGGCCACGCTATGGGACGACTGTGTGGTGACCCGAGCTTCACCCTGGAGAAGGGCAGAGTGAATATCGAGGCACTACGCCAGATGCTTGGGGCATCTAGACTCACACGAGTACTAGCCGGAGTGGTTGGTGGACTTCTCTGTGCCACCAGAGCAGATGTAGGGTACCATGGATGCTCACATATGTGATCTACGATATGCAGGACCATGGGTACAGGTTTTGCTGGGGCAGCTTTGTTCTATGCTGGTTGTACAGGATCCTGTATGGGGTCGTGTACAAGGGCGGGCGATGTCCGGTGATGACATCGCTCCTACAGTTTGGTGCTGGGAGCACATTGCAGTGCGAAGGCCGGTAGGGCTTCCACTGATAGGGATTGACGGGGAGAGGCCCCGAGTCTTCTACTGGTGGCTCCGAGAGGGTCACAGCGGCGGATCGACCTGCCGATGTCCCGAAGACTACTGGATGATTTGGTCCCAGACTGCATCACCTGGAGACCATGGAGAGGGCACCCAGGGTGGGCCGAGGATGGACAGGAGCTGGCTCGCATCAGGCGAGTCTACTGGCTACGGATGGAGAGAGGAGAGGTGGAGCTCCACCGCTATGACCGAGTTTTGAGATAGTTCGGTCTGCAGCAAGGGATCCCATCTCTGAGGGATTACGAGTTTTCTCGGACAGTCCGGGATAACACCACGGTTAGCGGGGCTCCAGACATGCAGCGCTTCTGGAGCCAGGACGTAGATGATGCCCCCATCCAGCCAGTGGATGGGGATGATGCAGGAGTAGCCGATGGCTACGATGCCTGGTACGCAGGCATCCGCCCTCCTCGGATGACGAGGGCATAGGGTCCGATCCACGCAGTTGTGCATCGGATAGGGAGGCGATGCCAGGCAGTGATAGAGGCGGCCCAGGGTCACGATGGGAGGGAGCAGAGGAGGCCACAGGCACAGGAGAGGCCATGGCAGCGGGAGAGGAGGGAGGAGAGACCCCCATCTCCACAGAGAGAGAGACCACCATCGCCCGATAAGGGCAAGGGTGTAGACACTGGGGAGAGCAGCGAGACAGCGACTCTCCGAGCTGAGGTTGCCCGCTTGCGGGCTCAGGTGCAGACACTACAGGATGAGGCTACACGGCTCAGAGCTCGGGGCGGAGGAGCGAGCACTCGAGATTTAGCACGCGCTATCACCCAGATCACTTTCTATCAGGCTCTATACTACCAGGCGGTGCCAGCGGAGCAGAGGGTGCCATTACCAGCACACATTGCAGAGCCTGTCGTGATGGGGTCATCTAGGACATCATCACGATCGGCATCCAGGACTCACGGCACCACACGGACTGCGATGGGGCCACCTCCTCCACCTCAGGGGGAGGAGATGAGGCTGAGAGCTCGAGGGGCTCTCGAGACACTACACAGAGGGTATTTGATTGAGTATGCCAAGATATGGATTGTGGCATACTAATCTAGCTGATATGATGTATATATTTTTTTGAGATATATAAGATGATATATTTTTGATCATATGACTTATATTGTGTTATGTATTTTTATGATGCTTTTAGATGTTTTAATTGATTGATTTAATAATTCATTGAGGATTCATGTAATTATGTCGTTGGAAATATTATAATTTGAATGTCATGCTATAACATTATAAATGAAATAATCTGATGTAACAAAGTGGTTGTTTGTGATGCAATGTGATAAAAATAAAAAGACTTCTAACAATAATTTCAAAGGACATTGTCGCTATTATAGACCATTTCATGGAGTCGCTGCTCACTCGGTCGTCAAGCTAATCCCATTTATAGAAATATTGTTAAAAAGGAAAAGAGTGCTTAAGAGACTGTCTTAAGACTTTGGTGCAATAGTGCAAATGATGATGATGATGATGATTGGTTTTGTTTTCAGATTTTCATGAAAAATATTATGCATGAAATATTGTTTAAAATGATTTTTGCTAGGCATAAATTCCTAAGTGTGATAAAATTTGTGAATAATTCCTTAGGAATTATACCATCATTGCAAAGTTAAAGGTTGACATAATGACATGAAATAGTGATAATGTGTTTGCTTTTGAAAAGCATAATTTGTGTAAAATGAAGTCATATGGTTTTCATGATTTTGAAGAAATGGGGAATAAAAATTGTTACAATGGTTTGCGCTAGGCATAGAATATGTAGGTATAGACTTATACCATCATCGCGAAAATCCAAAAAAATAGTTTTATTGCATGGTTGATTTTTGATGAACAGAAAAGATGAAAATGAGGACTTGCGCTAGGCATAAAATTCCAATTTTGGTTTTGAAACTATACCATCGTCGCGAAAGTCAACCAGATATATATGATTTGATTTGTGTAATTTGGAAGAAATTTTTGATTTTTCTAATTCTATAGTTGTCTTTGTGAAAAATAATTGTACTTGATTATTCCAAACAAGTTGCAAAAATAATATTTCAAAGTATTTTGAAGACAAAAGTTAGATTTATAAGGAATCCCATGTGCATATGTGCATTCATTTCCGATCTTGATTTATCATAATGATAGACAAAATCTCTCAAATACAAATGTGTGTGCAATTGCATTGTTCATTTACCAGTTTTGAGCAAGATACTATGATACAAGTGATTTGAAGAAACCAAATAAGTGTTCATTAACCATGATGTAGATGCATATAACCATATTAGACTACTATGTAGGTCGGATTATCAAGAGCTAGCTAATCCATAAGCAGACATAGGTCTGTACAAAAGAAGGTCGCTAATGTGACGGACATATCGCCACGCTAGGAGTTACCCAAGGCCAAGCAGGTTGGGCACAAACCACCTGCTATGGGGCTTACCTCACAGCTTTCGAATAATTGAGAATTCCAGGGATTCAAGCTCATCAACCCTTCTTTTCTTTTCAAAGGGTAGGGAAAGGGATTTTATTGCTTTCTTGCTTTCTTTTGAACTTTGCTTATTTTTCTTTTTGTATTTCTTTTGCTTGATAATGCTTGGAACATTGCTGAAATAACATTTTTCTTTTCTCTTTCTTTCTTGAACTTTTCTTTTCTTTTTCTTTTTCTAGGGATACTTGCTCGGATTAGCTGTAGAGCAAGGGATTTTTATTCTGGGTAGGGGTGAGCTTGTCCTTTTGCCAATTCTCAAAGATTCTAGACCATGTGCATGATAGGATAGCAGGGGAAACTTTTCACTCAAGAAATCAGTTCTACTATGTAGCAAAACATGGAAATTACAAATATAATCATTTTATTGTGGAAAGATGTGCTTGGTTTAAGTAAATAACAAGATCAATTCTCTATGCTCAAACTTTATTTAATTGAATTTTGTGAACTTTGATATAAGAGAGATTAGTAATCATGCCAAATAAAATCAAGATATTTATTGTTGTGAGTGTGCAAGTGAGGGATTCAAAATAAATGCTAATTTATCCAAAATAAGTTGAAACATATAACTGCAATAATTGTAAGAAAATATATATAAATGATTTGTGAGAAAGTTTTTGAGAATGTTGACTCTCTCTTTCTTCTGTATATTGTTTTGGTTTCGAAAGAGTCAAGCATATTGTTGTTTTTATATTTTTGAGCAAAAAATTTAACAACTGCCTTAAACAAATGCAATAGATAGTTTTTGAAGATTTTTGGAGATTTATGAATGTTTTTGGTGTTTTTGAATAAATTGAAAGAAATACAAGATAGTAATTTTGAACAAATATATACATGGATGAAATGACCAAGTTTATGCATAGTAACGTTTAAGATGCAAAATATTCATGGGTTCTTTAAGTTCTTTACCATCTAAGGTAGATAATTTATATGCTCCTGATTCAAATTTTGCAAGTAATAATGTATGGTCCAAGCCAGTTGGGCTCAAATTTACCTTTAAGTTCTTTGGTTGCATTTGTATTTTTTTGATTTTCTTTTAAAACAAGGTCGCCAATCTCAAAGGATCGATGACGAACTTTCTTAGCATATGATCTTTTAAGCTTGTTTTGGTAAGCACGGAGATGCTCCAAAGCATTGATGCATTTTTCATCGAGGAGTTCCAGCTGACTGAGTCTGCCAGGATGATATTCATCTCCTACTTCGGTATCTTGAAGTAGCAGAGCCAAAGAAGGAACTTCCAATTCAAATGGAAAAACTGCTTCAGCACCATATACCAAAACAAATGGTGAAGTGCCCGTCGGGGTTCGAACACTAGTTCGATAAGCCCATAAGGCTGGATATAATTGAATATGCCAGCCACGGCCAGTTTTATTGACTAATATTTTGAGAATTTTGATTAAAGTTTTGTTAGAAGCTTCTGCTTGACCATTACCCTGAGGATAATAGGGAGTGGACCAACGATGTTGAATCTTATATTTTTGACATAATTTTTTAACATCTTTATTTTTGAAAGGAGTTCCATTGTCAGAGATGAGGTTGGCAGGGATTCCGAACCTGCAAATGATTTGATTAAAAATAAATTTAGAAACTTGTGTGCCAGTGCAAGAAGCTAAAGGCATAGCTTCGACCCACTTCGTGAAATACTCAGTGGCAGTTATGATGAACTTGTGTCCATCAGAAGACACAGGATTGATTTTGCCAATAATATCCAAGCCCCATTTAGAAAAGGGCCAAGGAGATGAAATAGCCTACAACTCTTGTGCAGGCGCATGGACAAGGTCAGCATGTTTTTGACACTTGTCGCAATGGCGCACATACTCATGTGCATCTCGTTTCCATGGTAGGCCAAAAGTATCCTATCCGAAGGAGCTTTTTAGCAATGGCACTACCACTAAAGTGTCCTCCACAAGATCCATCGTGGGCTTCACTCAAGGCTGATTTAGACTCTTCTAAGTTTAAACATCTTAATAGGATACCTTCAAAAGATCTCCTATATAAAGTATTGCCAATTATTACAAATCGACTTGCTCGTCGACGTAATAACCGACGCTGGTTTCTATTAGAATTAGCAGGGAAAGTCCCATTTTGGAGAAAATCAAATATGTCTGTATACCAAGGTTCAGGAGTAGTTTCATTGATTAGAAACACATCCAAAGGCTCTAAGCATGACTTATTTGAAGCGGGTTCCTGGAGTCGACGAATAATGATAGTGGTGTATTCGTCGTCTAACTCCAAGGGCAGGAGAGATGCAGTTGCGGCCATAGCATCAGCTGCACGGTTGCTAGTTCGAGGAATAGCTTCCAAGGTGACTTGATCAAATAAAGACATTAGTTGTAAAACATAGGCCTTATATGGGCGCAGTTTATCATCTCGGGTTTGATAAACTTCATTAATTTGATTTATAACCAATTGGGAATCACCAAAAACTAAGAGATTTTTAATTTTGAGTGCTAGAGCAGCTCGTAATCCAAGGATTAGAGCCTCATACTCAGCAGTATTGTTGGTGCAAGCAAAGGTCAGT
The DNA here is from genome assembly GCA_028583015.1 of Wollemia nobilis. Classification (NCBI taxonomy): domain Eukaryota; kingdom Viridiplantae; phylum Streptophyta; class Pinopsida; order Araucariales; family Araucariaceae; genus Wollemia; species Wollemia nobilis. Next base: position 2,624,510 of record JAQPPZ010016858.1, on the reverse strand, counting down.
TTGAAGGACAGAGGAATAAGATGTTTTTGCGGAGATATTAAAATAATACCCGCACCAGCCCCACTCATGCATCGGGCGCCATCAAAGTATAAGGACCATTGTTCAGGATGGTCTGCCTCTAATTGGAGGCATTCATCTGGAAACTCGATGATGAGGGGATGAGTAGACTCTAAGGGTGCAGCAGCTAATTGATCTGCTATGATTTGACCCTTAACAGACTTCTGTCCTATGAAGGTGAGATCAAACTCGCTTAGAGCAAGAACCCACTTGGCTGTGCGACCCGATAAATAAGGTCGACTCATGAGATATCTTAAGGGATCATATTTAGCAATGACATAAGTTTTTTGGCTAAGCATATAATGTCGTAATTTTTGCGTAGCAAAAATGACTGCTAGACATAGTTTTTCCAACGCGGTATAGCGGGTTTCATAACTGATGAAGGTTCGGCTAATGTAATAATTAGCACGTTCTCGCTTTTCATCATCAAGTTGAGCTAACATAGCTCCTAAGGCAGAATCTGAAGCTGAAATATATAGGAGAAATGGGCGATCGGATTTAGGTGGTGAAAGCACCGACGGATTAAGGAGATATTGTTTGAGAAGTTCAAAAGCTTCTCTACATTCTGTGTCCCAATTAAAGGGGACATCCTTCTTAAGGAGTTTAAGAAAGGGACTAGTTTTATCCGCCAGCTTATCGATGAAGCGACGGATGGCTTGAAGCTTACCTTGTAAACTTCGTAATTCAGATATATTAGTAGGTGCGGGCATATCGGTGATGGCCGCAATTTTGAGAGGGTCAATTTCGATACCACGTAAAGAAACTAAAACCCCTAATAGTTTGTCGGACTTAACTCCGAATATGCATTTTGCTGGATTTAATCGAATGAGATATTCTCGTAATCGATTAAAAACTTTCCTTAAATCATCTAAATGATGATCTTCAATAAGAGAGCGAGCTATGATATCATCTACATAATCATGTAGGATATCATGCATCATATCATGAAAAATGTAGGTCATAGCTCGTTGATAAGTTGCACCGGCGTTCTTTAAGCCAAATGGCATCACTTTCCAGCAAAAGGTACCCCAGGGGGTAATAAAGGCTGTTTTAGCCTGATCTTCAGGAGCTATCCTGATCTGATTATAACCGGAGAATCCATCCATTAAGGACATCATCCCACTTCCGGAAGTGAAGTCAATAATTTGATCCATGTTTGGAAGAGGAAAGTCATCTTTAGGGCATGCAACGTTGATATCTCTAAAATCGGTGCAAACTCTAACTTTGGTAGCTTCTTTCTTGGTGACTGGAACTACATTTGAGATCCATTCAGCATAATCAATAGCTTGTATGAAGATAACATTCAGGAGTTTTTCTAACTCCCCTTTGACTAGCAGAGCCACTTTGGGATGCATTTTTCTAAGTTTTTGTTTAACCGGTTTAGCATCCGGATGGACCACTAGATGATGCATGACTACGGAAGGGTCTAGACCTGGCATATCTTCGTATGTCCAAGCGAAGACATCTTCATACTCTTTAAGAAATGCGGTGTATTGTTCTTGTTTTTCTTGACTTAGTTCTGCTCCAATATTGATTATGTGAGGATTGTCCTCAGCTCCAATGTTAATTTTAATGACATTTTCTACCTCCATGTGTAGATCTCTTTCAAAGTTAGGTGGGGCGGGTGACACGCCCAATTCTTGTAATTCTTGTAAGGTTAATTTAGATAATTCATTCTGAGGGTCAGTGGCCTCAATTTGGGCTATAGTTGGTATAGAACCATCAAAATAAAATCCGTTGTGTAGCATCTCTTCAACAGAGACATCATGGAAGATATCTCCTTCCAATTCTTCATCGGGGTCAGCAATCATTTCAGGGTATGCTATGGATAGCATGTTGCATGAAAACGACTGATTATTAAGAGGCAAATCAACATGCCTATCCAAATAATCTTGATAGCATATGAGATGATCATCATCCTCAAAAGGAAAGGGTTGACCCTTACTAGGAAATAGGCCCACACCACAGCAGGCAGGCCACGGTTCTACCTCGAAAGGTTCTTTCATGCCATTTTGGAAAGGTCCCAAGCCTTTCCCTTTATATCCCATTTTAAGCATCATGGGTTTAGCTTTAATATAATCATTGGTAAAATAGCACCGAGCGTATCCCTCATGATGAGTTTTGATATTCCGAGGGATTCTTCCCCAGTCATATCCTTTATAAATGAAGGCACAACTCCCAACTTGGTAAGTACTTCCCATAGGTTGTGGGAGGCCCAAAGTACGAGGAGATGGCGGTAATTTATTTAAAAGGTTTGAATCTTGCATGAAAGCATTCATTTTTTCTGATATTAAGGTTGTAGATAAATCTGGTAAAAGTTCATCAGAAAGGGCATAAGATGTAGAAGGCTTATTACCTATGTCTTGAGATGTGGAAGGGATGATAGATGTGTCTAGAGGTTTTGAATTTGTAGGGGTAGTAGTTGAAGAATTGGTTGTAGATTTGAAATCTTTTTGAGGTTCTAAAGTAATTTGTTTAGAGGGTTGTTGATCTATATAGGAGGATGAAGTTAATGGAGGGGAACTAGGTGAAGTTATGGGTTTATGTTTCACAGTTTTAGATGAAAAAGAAGAACTAGAATGTGTGGATGACAGAGCTGGGCAAAATTGCACTCCAACTGGTTCTGCCAAAGCACACATATCAAAAGGTCTAGGGTCACCATGAATAGTGACCAACTGATTTTTGAACTCAAATTTAACACATTGGTGTAAAGTTGATGGGACCGCTCGCATGGCGTTGATCCAAGGGCGACCCAAAAGTATATTGTACGATGTCGGGCAATGTACAATGAACACGGTTGTTTCTAGGGTTCTAGGACCAACTTGCAATGGGAGGGTAATAACTCCACATGTTTCTTGTGTTTCGTCATTAAAAGCTTTGATGATCATATCAGTTTTCTTCATTTCATCACTTCTAAAGCCAAATCGTTGGTAGAAGTCAAAGGTGCAAATGTTTAGAGATGAGCCATTATCAATCAAAACTCGTTTGACAACTACATCTCCAATTAAAGCAGTAATGTATAAGGGATTGTCCTTATGTAAACCGTGTTGTGGGATATCTTTATCCCGAAAGTCAATACAATCAATCTCTCGAGTGATGATAGTATTGGCCATAGCTTCAAGTTGAATGTTTTGAGGCACCATCATTTGACTCAATGTAAGCATCAACTCATCCCTATGGGTGGGAGAGGATCTTAATAAATCTAAGAGGGAAATTCTGGCCGTGGTATTAGACAATTGCTCATTAATGTTGTAAGGGGGTTTAGATTGGATATTAGGAGCATGATTCCCTTTATTAGGGTTTTTCAGAACGAATGGAGCTGATCCATCATTCTGGTTTGATTCTTGTTGAGAGTTTTGAGCTTGTTGTCGAGTAACGACTCCAATGGTACCTACAATGTTATAGTGAAGACGTTGAACTGGTCTCGGTTGAGCATTAATGGCTTGTTCATTTGAAAGGAATATATTAGAAGAAGGTCGAGTAGTGACTCTTCTAGGAAATGGTTCTTCCGGAACCATATCATCTGTGACAGGTTGAATAGGATCTGATTCATTTTCAGAACTATTCGATTGGTTTGAAGTAATGTCTACTTCACTTTCACTATCTGACTCTATATCGCTAGAATCAAAGTTTGAAAATTATGTAAGGTCCTGGTCGTAACCAAGGATAAGGTCGTGTCAAATATTTGAGGATCCCGAATAGGTAATTGTCCGCTAATGGTTCCTACATATCGGTAGGAGGGGGAACATTATGATGTTCGATTTGATTGGCTACCTCTTTACCATGTCTTGGTAAAGGGTGTTGAAATATGTCTAGAGTTTGATTGGCATTTTGATTTTGATTTTGGGGAATAGTCTTTTGAGTATTATTAGGAGGGTTTTGTTTAGGTTGGAAGGCTTGCACTTCCATTTCATTATTGTCAATCAAATCTTGTATTTTATGTTTCAACCTTTTACAGGCGTTGGTAGAATGTCCAGGTCCTCTATGGAAATCACAGTGCAAATCAGCTCTATATCCGGGTATAGTTGGGTCAGGTTCCCGGATGGCTGGCAATTGGATTAAACCTCTTTCGAGCAGTTGAGGTAAAATAGTTGACAAAGGTTGGTTTAATCTAGTGAATTCTCGAGGAGGCTTGTCAAGAGGTTTCAATATGAATTTTTCTGTTGTCTTCGTTGCATTGATATTAGCAACATTTCTGCCATCAGTGACTCCGTCACCGACAACCTGTTTGTTTTTATATTGATTTCTAGATGTTTTCTCGTCATCCTTCTTCCTAAGTTGGCCTCTCCTAATGAGGGCATCTTCTACTCTTCGAGCTAAATCTATAGCTTGATCGAAGGTAGTCAAAGTAGTCGTTGATAGCTCATAAGAAAGTTGTTCTTGTAAATTGTTGATGAAAATGTCCAACATTTCCCTATAGGGTAGCACAAAGTGCAGTTTTCCTGTCAATTGCCTCCATCTAGCTAAGAAATCGGCAAAGCATTCATCCTTATCTTGTTTTAAATTGTATAGGTCTTTAATAGTTACATGCCTCTCGATGTAGGCACTAAATTGATGGACAAATGATTCAATTGTTTCTTCAAAGTTTCTCAAAGAGTGAGTGGGCAATTGGTAGTACCACTCTAATGCCATTCCACCTAAACTTTTGGGGAACATTTTTAGTAATAGCAAGTCGTCATGCGATATGTCGTGACATGCTATCCTAAACATGCGAAGATGCTCTATGGGATCTTCGGTTCCTTTATATATAGGCAGAACAGGCATGGGAAAATGTTTAGGATATGGTTGAGCTACAACTATGGGATCCAAAGGTTGACTACAAATCTCTCGATAATTATACGAGGGACGGTAGGGATCTATTTGGTCCATACGTGAAGCCAATTGTTTCACCATAGCTTCCAAATTACTAGTTTGCCCCCCATATTGGTTTGGTAGGGCATTGACATAAGTGTTATGGGCATATGATGGAGGAACATGCAGGTTAGATGCCATGTTACTGTTGTGTAAAGTATTGGTAGGAAAAGTATTATGGAGGGATTTTGAAGTTGGATGATGTTGTATTTCGGATTGTTGAAAATTTGTATTTGGCTTTGTTTTAGGTTTCTGTTTATTTAAAGCATTTTGTTCAATAGTTTGGCGGAACAAAGTAGTGAAGGGAATTTTCTTTTGTGCGGGAGTGATTTTAGGTTGAGTAACAAGTTCCTTAGGAGGTTGGGTAACCTGTTGTTTTGACATGCTTTGGGCTATAGTGACCATATCCGTATTGGATGGTCCACCCTTGTCACTTTCTTGATCAATGAAAGACAAGGGATTAGTCTGCATATTGCATATATATTCCATGGCCGCTTGAGTTTTACTAATTTGCCCTTTATCAAGGCGAATTGCCACATTAAGGTCATCAATGTTTTCCATGAGAAATCTCTTGAAATGCTCGCATTGTCAAAGGCAATAGCTCCATTTGGAGCTACTCTAGGGGATGAGGATCCATCCTCTTTAACATTTGCTTCTTGTTCCTTATCTTCACCTAAGTCTTCATCTGATTGACCTAGAGTTTCTCCTTCCGGATTTGTATCTCCAAGAAGGACATTTGGATTTTCAGTTGTATCTTGTAACCAATCTTCTCCTTCCCCTAAAGTTTCTTTACCATTCCTAAGTTTAGGCATGGTGCTAAGTTTTGATTTCAGCAAATTATTATATATATATATATATATATATATATATATATATATATATATATATATATATATATGCAACAAATTAAGAGGTATATATTTACTATATACCTACTATAATATTTGAAATTGAAATGTTTAAGTTTTTGCTAAGTTTTTTTTTTATTTTTAATTTTTTCTTTAATTTTTTTTTTTGAAACAATATAATAAAGACAGCAAATAACACAATAAATGCACAAAATAATAAGACTGAAAGTAAATGAGCTAGTTTTCTATGAATAACTTATGAATATCATTAATAGGTTCGAGTTGTTCAGGGGTCATGAAATGTTCTTCTTCAAATTGAAAGTTTTCTTTTAAGAATTTGATGAAAAGGGCTATGGTAATATTATCTGTCTCAGATGTCTGGTTGATAGAAGTAAAGTCTCACGACAATACTCTCAATATAACACAAGCTCGAGGAACTCTATTCCATCTTTCCCTAATCTGTAAGAACAACCTCTTGGTCTTCTACAAGACCTAGGAATTGGCGCACAATAGCTCGTGTCCTCGAGGTATTCCTCGAAGGTGAACAACTCTGAAGATACTAAAGCTCTCCTATAGGCTAACCATCTATGGCAGGCTCTCTGAAGTTCATGATAAAAAACTAATTGATGAGGATCCAGGATTCTATCCAAGACTAGCCTCTTAATTTGCTTAAGTTGTGTGGACCTAGATGAAATGAGACTAAGTCTCCTATCAAGTTCGTTCCACAGGAATTGATTTCTACTTGTTTCAGGGATATTAAGGACAGAATTAACTTCTATAGCTGCCAATTGATTTTCTACGTTTATAGTAACTGCTAACCTCTTTTTAGGAGCTACCATCTAAACATGACTTTAAACCTTAAATGTTTTAAAATGCATCTAAGTTTTAGTTGTTCTAATTTTTTTTGTTTTTGTTTTTGTTTTTGTTTTCAAAAGGTTATGATGCATTCACGTCGGGTTCACCAAAATGTATCGCTCCAAATTTTTCGCATCCCTACCTTCAGGCTATAGGATCCGCGCCCGAAAGGAGGATGGGAAAAGGATGGTGCGGTACCTCGGACTGAGAGGACTTTGCGAAGGTCCCGCCTCTCAAGGGAGGTGTATTTTGGTGATTTTTCGACGGATGGTGGGTTCACCAGGAAACATTTAGCGGCAGTTTCCACGCCTAGGTTTTGGAATGTGTTTTGATGTGTTCGTTTTAATCTTAAGCATTCAAGTCCTAGGTTTGGCCGAATGAATCTAAATTAAACTACATGAAAATGCAACTTTCATGAACACAACAAACAGATTTGAAAGCAGAAAATAGAGAATTTTATAGAATGACAATGAAGAATACCTGATCCGGATGTCTGAAGAAGATTCTGACGTTTGAAGCAGTCTGGATCGCCTGTAATCTGACAGAATCGCCTGCAATCTGACAGAATCGTCTGAAACTGACATAATCGTCTGAGATCTGACGAATTCGTCAGACGAATTCGTCAGAGACCTGCAAAACAAAAAATAGATGCAAAATACAAGAAATTCTACTGTGCTAACAGAGGCAAATTACACCAAATAATAAAATGAATACCGAGCAATAGTTTAAAACAAGCAATCCTAGCCAATTTCTGTATTTTAACAACAAATCATGAACTTAATGTGCAATCTAAGCTAAATGGGTGAACTCCAAATGCAAAATAATATAAACACCGAGTAAATGATCTAATTTGTAGCATAAAATGACAAAGAAAAGGTTGAGAAAAGCAAACTCCAGTGAACCGATTGCCTCGATGTGGACTGCAATCGAAATCGTCTCGCATCAGAACGAAATCGTCTCACATTTGACGGGATCGCCTCCGATCTGAACAGGTTCGTCGACGACGATGGATGCTGGCTCCGGCTGAAAATCAGTGATGTACCCGCAACAAAATTGCTATGGGACTAGTGCAAAAGCAAGATTAGGATGTTTTGACGCAGAGGGAATCACTTTGCAGAAAATTTCAGCCAGGGGTTGGGGAGGGAAAATCCTAGAGATTAAATAGGCTTAGGGGGAGTAGTTAGGAGGTTGGAGATCATCCCAATTTGGGAGATCTCCAACGGGGGAGGGTCCCAATGGCGCAGACACGCTTCTGCCCATATTGGAGACCCGTTGGAACAGATTCCAACTATGCAAATTCAGTTTTGCGACAAGATCGTCTGGACGTCCTAGTCCAGACGAAATCGTCAAATCTGGGACGATATCGTCTGATCGGCGACGATATCGTCAAACGGTCAAAACAACCTCTAAAAATGGCACGAAAAAGGGGGAAACGGATTTCCCGACGGTTAACGGGCGGTTTGGGAGGTTAAATTTGAATTTAAATTTATTTACTAAGGTGAATGTAAATTTTATAATTTTACTGCGCCAATTTTAGGGTGCTACACATTCTATGATCGAGTTCTACAAATATGACTTTAAAAAATAGTCTTTGGGTCTGAATACACATATTCCCATCATAAAAATATTAATAAAATAATGATTAGAATAAAAACTATAATGTATTCATGTTCCCCTTAGATGTTTTGGTATATGTAGATCACATACACAGTGGTAAGAGTTTCATGTTATGAAATTAATATATGAATCATCGAAGACCTCCAACTATATTCCTGACAACCATTGCAGTGATCAACCCTACATAGGGATTACGAATAGCTCATAGATGTTCACCAGATATGCAGTGGGGAAAGCCTATCATATTTATCATGTTTTATTGTGAGAAAACATCTCAGCTCTTGCGTGATGTAGTCTGGTTCTTCTCATAGGAAGACATCTAGATTCAACAATTAATCATCATAGAAAAAGATTTTAAACTTTTCCATTTACTCTAATGTATATTTTGTAGCCATTAAATGTCTTGTGCGCTAAGGTTTGGGTTTCAAAACTCAATCAAGAGTGAATCAAGAGATTGCATTTTCAAGAGATTAACATCACATATTGAGACCAATTTAGATCTTCTAGTCTTAGAAAAATACAACACAGTTGAGGTTGGATCAAGGTCTTTCGATCTAACACAGTCACGGTTAGTACAATCAATGTGCTATTGATGACGTAGAAGTGGGGTTAGACATCAACATATTCCTTTGTTGATTCATTCAATTATAAGCCACCATCATGATGGAATAAAGAGGTTCTTTTAAAGAGTCTACCAAGGATGAGTTGGTGTGACCAAAAAAATTCCTTATTTATATTACTTCCTATTAAGGCCAGGGAACGTGAAATTGGCTTTACTAAGGAAAAAAAACCAAATTAAGGTTCCTAAAAGCCTCTAATGCAAGGGAAGGAAAATTAAATCATATTTAAAATTGTATTTAAGCAAATTACATGAAGTCTATCAAGCATATGGAGCTATTTTTATTCAAGAAATATTAAACTTATAAAGAGTTTTGAACCTGATTATCTTCATTGGAATAGATAAGTCTTCTACCTCCTTACTTGTCTCCTTCCACATGGTAGCCTTCAGAGCTCTCATATTTCCTCCCCCAAATTTCCTTCTCCCTGTCTCCTTCTCAATCTAAAGTGTTTTATATAAAATATTATTCCCCTTTTTCCAAGTATAAAGGTGACTATTATTTTAATATTAAAATATGTCTTTCATCAAATAAGACATTTTAGCCCATGTGGAGGAAAATCCCCAAAAAAGTAGAAGAGGATCCAAATAGAGATAAGGTAGGTGATCTTATTTATTTTGTGTCCCCTTTGTCTCAAAACCTTACAAATTCAACACTATTAGGGATTAGAAAGGGGAATATTCCCTTAATTTCCACCAATAAGAATAGGCCATGAATAAGGAATGGATATTCCTAAATAATAAAATAATATCTATATTATTTAATATTACTAAAGTTATTTTGGTCCAATTAAAATTGGACAGGTTTTATGAAGTCCAAATATTCTAATTGCTTTTGAAATTAGATTAATTAAATCTGATTTGAATTACCTACTTCAAAATATAATGAATTATTTCATAAAAACCTCATAAAATTCCTTGCTAGGTATTTTATAGAAATATAAAAGGTCAATGAACTCTTAGTTAGGTATTAATTGATACCACATATAAATAAATATTATTTGGAAAATACTCAATGGGGACAGGTCGTGACATACACCCCCCTTGTACTAAACACAATACTTTGTGTTTCTCGTAGTTCCTAGATTAGTTAATGTATAATGATAATAAAACTAGTATTAATATTTTACAAGACAATTTGAGTCATCATATTTTTCCCTATTTCTAGTGTCTTATTCCTAATTGTAAGAAAAATATTCCATCCATGAGAGTACTTGGTCTTGAAAAAATACAAAACATCAGCAGTTCATGTCCTCAAAGCAATAAAACATCCATTTTGCCTAAAAAATAAGTACTAAAATATTATCAATATATAAGTCTCATCATTGAATCGAGATAATTCAAACATATTTCAATGCATAGCCAACTACAATAGTATATTGCAGTGATAAAATTGCAATTTATTCTTATAGAGATTATATAAATTTCTTGTCTTTTGGGCACCAACCTAGATACATGTAGGCTACAACACCACATGTAAAGTTGAGCTACATAAGAAATTTATTTGAGCTTCAACTCAAACATGGATTAAAGCATTCACAAGTGCTTATATAACAATTATTCATATAAAGAAAACATACTTCATTTCCATCTTAACCAAAGCAAGGCATATAAACCTTTGCATTATAAACATATTCATCATTTATTTAAACACCTCATTGGAAATAGGTTTCACCAAAGACAAAAATATAATATCATAAATCTCTCTTTAGGATACTTATATATCCTAAAATTTACTATGGAAAACTTGTTTTCCATTACCTGGGCATCATCCTTGATATCCCCTGGTTTACATCTTTAGTCATTCTATGGACTAATGCTAAAATGATGTTAGGTACATACTTCTAGTTATGTATTTACTATTTTAATACATAATTTATTTATTTTTGTGGAGGATCCCATACTCCTCTCAAGAATAAATTCTACAAATTTCTCTAGGCATGAATTCCATATTCATCCTAGAAGTTATACCCTTATTCCACATAAGGATTTTCCTCAATTTCAACTCATTAAAAATGAAATTCATATAAACCATGGAGAAGTACCATACCTTCTCCAAGAATGAACACCAATCCATCATTTCAAAACTATAATGTTTACATTCAATCTTATCTAATTAATTAAGTTGATTTATCAATTTCACGATAAGTCTTAGACTAATTCATTTCTATCTCTACTTAATGATCATGAAGGTATACAAACAAAAGTCCATAATCCATATGTTTATTGGTTATATTAGCACATGCCACTGGATTACACAATATGTATATTGAATGTAAAGACTACATAATTCAATAATTTTATATACAAATTACCAACTCAATACTGAGTTAACAATTCAATAAATTTTCTTTAGACAAACCTTAATTTAACAATTTATTCATGAATCCATGATTGTAATGTCTCTAGTTATTTTTTGTAGATCCAATATTAGCTTAAAAATATGAATAGAAAGGGATTCTCATTAAAATCCTTCATAGATTCCTATAAATTTTCTTCTCCTCTTATGGAGTATCTTTGCTTTTCTAGTTTTGTCCTTATTTTCATTTCATAAACCCAACGCTCTTTGTTTTCCTCAAAATTTTTCAATATTTTCTCAAGTTGCAATTCCTATTTTCTAGTTATATGTACATATCATCTAATGTCATACACTTCCTTATTATTATTTGTAATTATTAGTACCACACGCGTTATATTTTAGTATAAATAATAGTTAAATGGCGCGTGACACACTATAGATATTGACCACCACCCTATGGTCGGGTGGTAATATACGATGTTTTGCAAATGGTAGTGTTTGGTGGCATATAAATTATGATGGTTTTCCTACCATATTGAAGGTTATGCTTACCATCATCCCTATGGAATGTTCCAATACATCAGAACTAATACCTAGGGTTTAGTGTAGCTCTTTGCTTTGGCCAAAGGCCATAATTATATTATAACATGGATCAAAAGATAAATAAAATAAAATATTCTTTTATCATTTTGTTGACACAGATACTTGTCTTATAACACTTTATTAATTCCCAAAATCGTGTATTGGAATTCTCTCTAAATTAGAGTTTCCTTCAATAATTTTACCTTCTAGTAAATATCATTGAGCAAATGGGGTAAGATATATAACTTTATACCATATTCTAATATCATGTGCCACTATGAATCAATTATTGAAAAAATAATTTATCTCTTTGGTAATCCATTTTTGGCTACAATGTTTCCCATTGTATATGATTCTTATTACTCATATCCCACTTTTATAGATTTAATTTTGACCATTCTCCTGATAATGATCTATATCACACTTGTCCATCTGTAAGGTGTCATCTCACACTTGTTGTACCTTATCACTAATCATTTAGATTACATAGAGTTGAGTTTAGTTATTTATAGTTAGTCCTTTCTTATTCAAGACTAGCTGATCTTATCAACAATGGATATTTTGACACTAGTTTCTCATATGTGGATATTAATACCACATGCACCTTGTAGTGGAACTATCCCATGTTTAAATAGTGTATAATGCACTATTAGGCTTGACCACCATCCGAGTAGTCATATGACATACTATTTTGTGGAGTCGAGATACTTGAGGAAGTTAGTGATGGTGATATTTTAGATGACTGTATTTGGACAGTGACCACAACTCAGATATGATGGTTTTCCATATTGCATTCTTTTGTCATTGCTGAGATGTTCAACTCCTTCCTCTAGCCAATGGCCATATTTGTATTCAGAGACTACTTATTCTCTCCAATTCAATAATTAATAATATAAAATATTCTTTGATTGATCACTTGATCATGTTCAACCCCAATTAGTTGGTTTTACATAATATTTTCCAATTTTTAGACTAATTCTATCTATATTCCAGTTTAGCCTCTATGGAGTTTCTCAAAAATATTTCTCGTAGGAGGTTATTATAAATTCTTGTTGTCATTTTAACAAAAACTTAAAGCAAATATGTAGCTTAACTGAGAGATTCAAATGCCAAATGAGATCCTCAAAAGAGTATAAGGTACACTGCTTAAGACCCACATACATGGAGGATTCACTTAGCTCTTCCAATTGGATACACTAAAGGTTCCAATAGTGGGAGGATAAACTTGCACATAAGCAATCTCCAAGCATTTGATTCTTCCTTACAAAGTATGTATTGATATTTATATTGGTCTTAACTTCCACATACATAGTCTTGTTTACTTTACAATTAAACTTTCAATAGTTAGTTTCAATTTCTATGAAATACTTATATGGTTATCTTCACACTTGTATCCCCACAAGGTGCTAACCATTCAATTCCCAAATATGATCTCAATCATACTCTTGCCACATCGCAAGATATTATTACAAAATAGTATTTCCAAATGGGGTTAATTTCCTTATTCCCCATAACTTATCAAATATATTATAATATCAATGTTGCACCAATTCATGCAATGTTCCATTTCTAGGTATGCTTATAGCCATTTAACCTAGAATTTTATCAATTAACATATTTTTAATGATGATTTAACAACCATAGCTCAAGTGAGTAATAAATATATTTGAACCAACCTATGGTTCTTCTTACCTGTATCTTTTGCTAACCTAGACCTAACACTACAATCCAATAGCTAGCCTGGGCTCTGATACCAACTGTAAAACCCCAATTGTTACTACTCATCCACTTAGATTTTTTTTTGTTCATTTATTTATCTTCCAAAGAGTGAAGGACATAATCATGATCTAAGATGAAGTTATTCCAAATGGATTGTAAGTTACCAAGGCATCAATCATCAAGAGATATTAATACTTGGTCAGAGTCACTCTTGAGTAGAAGTGACCAACTTCTACAAAACCTTCATACCACCACCACAGTATGAGTACATGCCTTGATGATTAAATATCCACCTCCATGGTGGGTCATCGAATATTAAGTACTTAGTTACTACCCTCATCTCCATGATGAGGTAACTAAGATAATTATCACTCCACGTGATAAACTTACATAGGCCTTGGAATAACCATCTTAAGCATAATTATATTCCCCTCTCATTTATAATATTTATTAGGTCTTGTTATCTATTGAACACATTTCTAATCCAAGGTATCCCTTCTATTATAAACTTTATTTCATTAGTTATATTATCATGAAGTACTTTTACATCAACATGTGAGCCTCTACTCCACATGTACATTCGAGCTGCAACTTAGAATGTAAGGACTTTGTTTGAGCTACAACTCAAACATAGATTACAATATCTGGGCTTCAACCCCTTCGAGCTCCAACTCGGATCATACTAAACTAATTATCATTTTACATTTTAGTACTATAGTATTTTTAGGTTAAAGCATCCATAAGTGTTTGTAAAATAACCATCACAACATAATTCCATTCACATTTCCATATCAATGAAAACCATGCATAATTATTAAATAAAAACATATAAATCATTGCATCATAAATATTTGAGAATACATATCTGTTATGTAGTAAATTATCATATCATTGAAAATTAAATATCATTTGATTACCATCTCATACTAATTTGATTACAACATTCATAATCTATCTAATTAACATCATATTAGAAATTAAATATAACATCCATGTATAATATCAATTGTAAACCATAAATAGAGACACATGTATATATCCAGGGAACCCTCATGGGGAATAAAACTAACCTCCAAAATATGTTACTCCTCTCATTTCATAAATTTAATTTGTCTTAAGTACAAGTATAGAAAGGCATCCCATAGATTATTTATCTAAATAAATTATATAATTTAAGGAATCAAACTATTCCTTTATCAAATCATGATGTAACTAAGGAAGTTCCTCATTTTTTTTCCAAACCATCAATAATACAATACATAATAATATCACAAATTCTTATATCCCCATATTTATGAAATGATCCTCAAATACATATTAAGGAGATGTCTCATCATTTATCAAGAGGGAACCCATAATTTCCTCAAAGAATGAGTTACCCACTCATTCTTCCCTTATCTATCCCTTTCTATACAAGAATATTTTCTATTTGACTAGTGTCAATTCTCTTACCACCACAGATAATTTACTCAATCTCTACTATGCTTGTTTTGTTTATTTCAATATCAAAATACCTAAAATTTTCTTCTAAATTATGTTTTCCATGTAGTTAAAGTAACTTTATCCCATATCCTTGATTGTTTCAAGACTTAGATTAGTTAAAACCCTTTTAATAATCCATATCCAAATTTATATAATCTAATACATCTATTCACTCGGGCGGCTATATTGTTATCAATATCCACAAACGGTCACAACTTTAAATGGTCATCTAGCCTGCTAATATTTAGATTATAAACTCTCATTAGAATGGTTAGGTTATAAACTCTCATTAGATAATGGTCAAAGCACCCACATGGCATATGGTCAAACAAAAATCCAATTCAATAAAATAATTTTAACCTGTTTATTATCAAAATTGACCAATAGATAATGATAATGAACTAGGAGAAGAGAGTTGGCCCAATCAAACTAAATAAATGACAACCATCAAATCCATGATTAGGTGATTACCTCTCATAGCTAACCCTAACCACCACCCATGGTTGTATGATAATGGAACAATTTTCTGTTATATAAATTCCCACATGCATCCCTAGGAAGCATGTGGGATATTCATATCTATACCTAAAAGCTAAAACATTAAGCAATCTACTCATAGGTGATCAGATATAATCTATCACCTAGGTTCATGCGGTAATATTTTTAGTAAAAAAACAATTGCTCTCAGCTTAATGGCAGAGTATCACTATTCATAGTGTCACCAACCTTTGCAAGAGGGGCACTCTATGATCATTGAGTAGATCGATTTGGTAAGGGTAAATGCTCCAATTTAAGGTTTAAGATATTTACCGCATTGTTGATGTGGGATAGGGGTATATAAGGGTCAATATAACCTCCCTGGATGCATCTACCTGAGCGCAGATAGTGTGTTATTCAATACATAAAACTATGCAAACTTTAATCTAAACCTTAGTGATAACTAAGGTAATTCCAACAATATATCTCACAAAACCTTTGTTTAAACTAATTTATAGTCAAAATATTTATGGAGGGTTTTGTATGACGTAGACACTGAATCAATTTCATTCTATGACTAATTTATACAAAGATGATTGTAAAAGATAGTATTTAGGGATGAATACACATACTTCCATCATAAATACGAAAAAAATAGTGATTAGCATAGAAATTACAAATTATTCATGTTCCCCTCAAATTTTTTGGTATACGCAGATCACATACATAGTGGTAAGGGTTTCAGGTCAATAAATGAAGATATGTATTATCAAATACCTCCAACTAGATTCCTGACTACCATTGCAGTGATCAACCTTGCCTAGGGATTAAGAACAACTCATATGTATTCACCAGATATGTAGTGGTAAAATCCTATCACATCTATCACATTTTATTGTGAGAATACATCTTAGTTCTAGCGTGATGGAGTCTGGTTATTCTTACAAATGGATGTATAGATTCAAAAAATAATCATCATAGATAGAGTTTTCAAAAGTTTCCATTTACTCCAATGTATATTTTGTAGTCGTTGAATGTTTTGTGTGCTAAGGTTTGAGTTTTGAAAATAAATCAAGATTGAGTCAAGGCATTGCATTTTCAAGGGATTGACATCATATATTAAGACCAATTTAGATCTTATGGTCTTAGAAAAATACAACACAATCAAGGTTGGGTCAAGGCCTTTATAATGATCCAAAAAAACACAAACAGAAAAACACAAAAGTATAAAAGTTTTTTTTTACTAAGGAGAGAGATTCATGAGCAATTCATAAACCTCTAACCAAAATAATATTTACCTTGATTTTAAATCACCTAATTTTTCCTAAAAGCTACATCTCACAAGGTACCCTAACACAAGTTCCATCTGTGTAGGTGTATCATGTGTTACTACAAATAAGTCTATCTATCTCATCACTCTTGATGAGCTAGACTTATCACCTTTAGTTCAATTGAAGGTATACACACATCACCATACTATACACAAGTTGTTATGTGTAGGTATACTATGAGTATTACAAGTTAAGCTATCCATATCATCTACACGATACACTATATTAACTCATATGTAGTCCTTTCATAACTTAGACATTAATCTCTCTAAGGGAGTCTCAATTTCATTAGGTCCTATATGTTCACCCTAAGGGGTCCTTAATTCTCTTAGGTCACCTATGAGTTCACCCTAGCACTCTACTCTTTTTAGTTTTATTAAGCAAGCAATAAGTATACATCTAAATACTAAAACAAGCAAAGCATAATTACTAAACATAGAAAATAAAGCAAGAAATAACTCTAAAAGAGATTATCATCGACGAAAAGAGAATCAATTACATATTATAACCAAGCACAATAAAGTAAAAGTACCTCTAGTAGTTTTTTTCTGCAAAAAATTGCCTCCCCCCAGTTTAGTCCTAAACAAACCAGGAGCACTATGAAGTCTCCTATAGATTTTGGCAGTGAAAAAAGAAGAGGGATAATATCAAATGCTAAGCATAAAAAAATTAAAACTGATAATGACATTGCAAATGGAAAATAGAGAACCTTGTTTCAATAGATTATTTCGGGTTCTGAAGACAACAAATTAGGAAAACCCCCTCAATGGAGGGAGAGGAAGAAATCCCAAACAATCTAAATGAAGTTCCTCTCATGGAACGTGAGAGGCCTCAATGGTCTGCCCAAAAATAGGGAATTAAGTGCAATAAGAAATCAAGTGAATCCAATTATTATCATGTTGCAAGAAACAAAAACTGATGAGATTCAGTCAAAAAAAGTAGTAAAAAAAATTTGGAATCAAGGGGAGATGGTTTGCAAATCAACCAGAGGAGCGTTTGGAGGCCTTATGACTTTGTGGGATCCCTGGATAGTAGAAGGCACCATTATTCAAAAATATGACAGGGTTCTTAGTGTTTTATTTAAGGAAATAAACAACAACAGGTCATGGATCCTTTCAAATATTTATGCCTCGACTTCAATTCAAGGGAGAGCTCTACTGTGGGAGTACTTAGGCAATCTGAGTGAAATATTCCATAATTTCCCCTTGATTATGGTTGGGGATTTTAACACTCCTCTTTACCATTCAGATAAAATGAGTGGAAATGGACCACCTATCAAGAGCATGGATGAGTTCAAAGACTTTTTGAACTCCAACGTGTTGATGGATGTAAAAATTAGAGGAATAAATTATACCTGGAGAAATCGGTGGATAGGGTGTCATCTCATTCAAGAAAGGCTTGACAGATTTTTTCTATCAAAGGAGACTACAATTATGTTCGATGATTCTACCCTCCAAGCCCTTCCTAAAATTACCTCTGATCATAATACCATTTTTTTGGAGATCCCTAACTCTCTGTCCTTCAAGAAACCTTTCAGATTTCAATCTATGTGGATCAAACATTCCAGTTTTAGAGATAACTTAATTCAGTGGTGGCAGTAGCCTGTTAGGGGTAGTGTAGCTTTTAAACTTGCTGGCAAATTAAAGTTTGTTAAGGAAAAGCTTTGAACTTGGAACAAAGAGGTATTTGGGAACCTCTTTGAAAATAAAAAATAGGTTGTTGAAAGTTTGAAGATAATTTATCATAGGATTCAACATGGTGATGCTGATGAAACTACTAGGTAGGAGGAACGAATAAAACTAGTAGAGTTTCATAACATTTTGGCCTATGAGGAAATATATTGGAGGAAAAAATCAAGGGCTCTTTGGTTGAAATATGGAGATTCAAATTCCAATTTTTTTCACGTCACCATGCTTAGAAATAGAAGCAATAACAAGATAAAAATTAAAAAAAAAGCAGATGGTTCTATTACTCAGGACTTAACAAAAATCAGAAAGGAGGCAATAACTTATTTCAATTCTATCCTTGGTTAGGAATCGTAGTGCAATGAGGAGGCCAAAGATATTCTCTTGCAATCCATTCCTAGCATAATCAATTATGATATAAAACTTAATCTTCTAGCTCCCTTTTCTGATGAGGAAATTAAGGAAGCCTTGTTTAGCATGGAGCCAGACAAAGCCCCGGGACCCAATGGCTTTCCCTCTCATTTCTATCAAGCTTTTTGGGACATCGTAAGTGAGGATGTAATTTTCACTATCAAATAATTCCAAGCAATAAATCATATACCAAAATGTCTCAACTCTACTTTTATTTCTCTAATTCCTAAGAAGCAAACCCCTGAATATATGGCTGACTTCAGGCCAATCAGTCTGTGCAATGTTTCTTACAAGATCCTAACTAAATCCGTTGCAAATAGAATGAGAGATGTTTTTTCCTGCATCATAGATCTATGCTAGGGAATCTCTGTCTAGGGTAGGTCAATATTGAATGGAGTTATCACAGTTCATGAAGCTCTGCACTCTACTCATAAGACTAACAGGTCTATTTTTGCCCTCAAGCTTGATATGAACAAAGCATTTGATAGGCTAAATTGGGACTTTCTTATTGCTGTCCTCCTTAAGTTTGGTTTTCACCACCAATGGGTTAATTTGATCAAAGAATGCATTTCTAAAGCATGGTTCTCGATTATGGTTAATGGAACAACTACTAGTTACTTTCAAATTCATAGAGGAATTTGGTAGGGGGACCCTATCAGCATCATTCTATTCATAATTATGGTAGAATCTTTAGTTAGAACCATAAAAAATGCTTGCAGTTCAACTCTAATATCAGGAATCAAGGCAACATCTCTCACTAGGGTTGTTTCTCACCAAAAATTTATTGATGATATCCTTCTATTGACTAAGGCGTTGGTGGTTGAGGCCAAAAGAATTAAATACGTCCTGCAACTCTATGAGGAAACTGCTGGTCAAAAATTTAATTTCAATAAAAGCAAGTTATATTTATTGAACACCCCCATTCAGAAGCAAGGAAGGATTGCAAAACTTTTAGGGTGTGATATAGCAAACCTCACCACTTCGAATCTTGGTCTCCCTATTTTCATTGGTTCTTCGAGAGAGTCAATGTGAGACAGGATTATTGGAAGAATTCAAAAATAGCTTGTTGGATGGAAAGGTCATATTCTATCTCAAGTAGAAAATCTGACCCTCACTAAGGCCTCTCTTCAAATAATTCCAGTCTATTTCTTCTCCATTTTCAAAGCCCTTGTGAAGGTTTTCCAAAAAATTGAGAAACTCCAAAAAGAATTTTTATGGACTGGATCAGAGGAGAAAAAATGGATACACCTTTTAGGATAGACCAAAGTGTGCAGACCCAAGGAAAATGGGGGCTTAGGTCTGAGGATAATTGCTCATATGAATTTAGATTTACTAGCTAAGCAAGCATGGCGCCTCATTTTTGGTGAAGAAAATGAATGGACAACTATCATAAAATGAAAGTATCTTCAAAATATGGAATTTCTAAGTGACTCAGTTCCAATCAGAGGTTCTAATTTTTGAAAAGCAATTCTCAATTGTAAGAGAATAATCAAAAAAGGTTTTAGATGGGTTTTAGGCAATGGTGAGAGGATAAATTTCTGGAATGATGGGTGGGCTAAGGACGAACCACTAATGCAATATCCTAACTTAGCCCGAATTAGAGATATCACAAAAGAACTCATTGGTAGAAAAGTCTCCGATTATATGGTTGAGGACAGAGGTAGAATGAAGTGGAAACAAATAAGGATTCAGGGATTTCAAGCGAAATCAAATGATCTTTGTAACATTCTCGAGCAATAGTTTATCCCCATGAGACCCAATGAAGATCAAGTGAACTGGGATCCTACGAAAAATGGGAAGTTCACTGTTAAATCACCTTACAATATTTGGCTTGATGACGAGGATTTTATCCTCCAAAAGGACTTAGTTTGGATAAAAAATTTAATTCCAAAAATTGTAGTCTTTTCATGGTTGGTTATCCAAGGAAGAATTCTAACCATTGATAATATGATGCATAAAAGTATTTTTATCACTAATTGATGTTATCTGTGTAGGGCTAATTGGGAGACCATTTATCACATTTTCCTTGAGTGCCCTTTTTCCTTGACTATCCTAAGTGGGGTTTTTCAGGACTTCAATATTTCTTGGGTTAAACCAACCACCATACTTGATTTTTTTGTCTAGTGGCCTTGCCCCTTTTCAATCCAAAGACTTATATACATGTGGAAAATTTGTCTCAATAACTATCTTTGGTAGGTGTGGTTAGAAAGGAACCATAGAGTCTTTAATGAGTCTATCCATGATCATCAAACTGTCATTGCCAAGATCCTATCCTTTGCCAATGAGAATATGAACCTTATCCCTTTTGATAGTCGTAAACCTCAACTATAGGAGACCATTATTGCTCAATATTTAAGCTTAACCTTGTTAGATGAGTCTGTGCCTAGGGTAGTCAACCCTAGAGCCAATATTAAGTGGTCCCCACCTCCTATAGGTTTGTTTAAGCTTAATTTTGATGGAGCGGCTAAGGAAAATCCTGGAAGAGTAGTTTTTGGCGGTATTGCATGAGATCATAATGGAAATATTATGTTTGCATTTTCTGAATGTTTGGGAAAAAGGACGAACAACGAAGCTAAAGCTATAGCTATGTGGAGAGGCCTTCAAATGACTCAAGACTTAGAAGGCAATTTTATCGTAGAAGGAGACTCTATGCATGTTATAAATCTCCTCAATAATTGGAAAATATCTCCTTGGAGCATTCAAACAATTTTTGAAGAGGCTAGGATCCTTTTCTAGGGAAGACAAGACAGAAAAGACCAACATGTCTTTCGAGAAGCTAACAAAGTTGTTGATAAGCTTGTCAATTTGGGTGTCGATGGTGAAGAAATTTTCAAATGGAAACATGATATCTCAAGTGAAGTAGAGGAGATTATTCAATAAGAATTCCAAGAATGATAGTCGAATTTACCAATAGGGAAGGCACTATAAGTTCAAATGCTATGACGATTCCCATCTCTTTTTTGAAATGGACTCACAATAAAAATTATCCGAGGTGTCAGTCTTGGTGGATGCTGCTTGGAAATACCACAAAGACTAATAGGGGCAGTCACATGTCAGATAACATGGCCCCTTGTCATCTTAGTAATTTGAGGCTGGTTGATAATCATAGGGTAGGAAAGAAATGACAATATAAGACTTTGAACCAGATCCACATGGACCACTAGATAGCCACCACCATAAATCTATCCAACAGGTTCACTTCTCCAAGGCTGATTTGCCAAGACGGGATGTGGTCCCAAAGCATGTCATATACAAAAGAAAGTAATTACTAAAGAATTATTAAGAGTAACTGTCAATACAAAGTTTGTGGGAGTTTTTTCAGTACTCTACTATGTGTGTCTGTAGCTTTTTGTTTCTCCACTATTTCAAGGAAGGGAATTGTGTCTGTTTCTTTTTTTTAAATTATGATGCAGGTGTGTTTTCTTGGGGTATACCCAAAATGTTGTATGGGAAGTTTCTTTTTGATAATAGGCTATGTGGCTTACCGGATGTAATGGCTTTGGTGGTATGTAGATTTTACATATATAGGATCCTTTGGGCTAATTTTTGTAAAAGGTTTTGGGTCAACCTATAAAACCCGATATTAATGCTATAGTATCTTATCTACCAAAAAAAAAGTAAAAGTACCTTCTCTAAACCAATAAACAGTTATTACATATAATCATGTATGGCAAATCCTCCATACTTCAAAGAATATTACATTAATTGCATCAGGGATATCTCCCCACAATTCTAATCTATTTGAGCATAAGTAAATCAACATAAATACAGTTACCTATACTTTGATTCCATCGAACTCCTTGCTCCTCCTTGCTTCCCATTGATTCTTTGAGGATAGTAGGGGATCAGGGTACTCATGGTTCAGGATAGGCATGCCTCTAAATGCATCTAACATTTACTTTACCAAATTGCAACTATACAATATTCAATTATGTTTCTAACCATCTAATGCATAGTGAATATTATAAAAGAACCTTTACTTTTACTTTCACCTCTCAGGTTCCCTTAGAGAGTCATTCAACATGCACTACTTAGATCAAGGTTTAACCCCATCAAATCTAATCATGTCTTAAAGCATTAAAGTCCCATACCTTCAACCTTTAAAACAATTATAATTTCATTAATCAAAAGTTCTCAACTTTAATTAAATGAACCATTATAATTTCATTCAACTTGAATTTAATAAACAATTATAACATAATTCCTTTATTAAATTCACTTTCATTTTATAAAGTTAAAGTCCCATACCTTCAACCTTTAAAACAAAACTATCATTTATCTACTAAATTAAAGCTTTCCTCTACTTCAATTCTAGAAATAAATCATTCCCTTTCATTTTATAAAGTTAAAGTCCCATAACCCTTAACCTATAAACAATTCTTCCAATCCTTAATAATTTAAAGCCTAACAACTTTAACTCTAGATCATTCCCTTATACTTTCATCATAAGGTTTATTTAAATAAATCTACTAAATTGGAATTATCCTTTATTTTGGGTTTTGATCTACCACTCACATGATATAACTAAAAGCTTTTGTTTCACTTTATTTTCAGCTCATTATATAATGGAGACAAACTTGCCAAAATTAAAAGAATAACCAAGAATTTATTTAAAACATAATTACAAATAATAATTATTTTAAAAAGGGTGGATACTCGACTCATAACCAGTCGAATCAAACCCTAATCAACTTTTAGGGTGCTAATTTCAACTCAACCAACAATTTCGATAGAAACATCTCGAAATAACACATAACCCAAAGGAGAAACCTAACAACCAATAGGTCCACACTTAGACAAGGTGTCCACCATGACCAGAATGGCCATCACCCGGTGGTCACCTTGACCATCGAGTGATGGTCATTCCACTAAGGGTGTGAGGTCCCTTTTCAACCTCCACTCTGCTCCCATATGATCAATATGGGATTAACCATCCCAATACCCAAATGCAACAATGGGTTACAAGCAAGGTACCGAAGGTTGTTTTCCCTAAAACACATGTAGGGCAGAGTTTTAAATAGCACCTAACAATGAGCTAGAAAAAGGCCTCAACGAGGACATCCTATGGGTCTTCGATAGACTCTAGAGCATTCCCACATGGGATCATGCTCATAGGCGGCTTTCTCAAAGCTATCTACGTGAATGGCTCAGACATAGTCCGATGCTCACAGTTCGCTCGATGTGGCTCAAAGGATTATTCAAACTCTCCAACAACTCTCCTACCTTCCCATGATGGCTTTAACCATTGAAACATTATCCAAAGGATATCTACGACTTACGTAGATTTAACACAAGCTTTCAAAGATTAGGAGGATGTTAGGTTTTGTTAAATGCAACTAGGACATCTCCAATAGAAGGGTAACTTAATAAGACCTCAATAGGTGATTCTAAACCTCCCTTATGGCATTTTACATGCTTCGATGGTTACACAAAGTTTTAGTCTTTGATAACACAGAAGGGTCTTCACGCCATTCATAGCCAGAGAAGTCTTCCAACCCGATATAAGAGGTATTCACAGCTTAATATCTATGGTTAATTTATAGGCTTTGCTTTAAGGGTTTGCTAAAACCTTAAAGCCCCAAGCTAGGATAAAGGTTAAACCCACCTCCAAAGTGTTATCGAGGTAGTGCAAGGTGAAACACATTAGCATGATAATGCCCAAGAAATACATCCCAACTAAACCACTACGCTACAACATAGTCACTAATTAAAATGAAAGCATAATGGCATAGCAAAATGTGGATAAAGCTAATGTATTGGTAGGCAGTTAAATCTTTCCATTAAACATAAGTGAAGATAGCCATTAAATATAGAAAACAAAAATAGAAAAAAGATATAAAGAAGATACATTAAAAAAAGGAAGAAACCATTGGGGTCTCTTAAACCGAGCATAACAGTAGGTTGATAATTCCAACCTTAATCTCCTAGGTGGCTAGCTCCTCAAGCTCCTAGAATCCACCTCGTATTCTTCATTGCTCTCACATCTCCCCACATCTCGCCCGTCTTCTCCAAATCGCCTATCTTCTCCAAATCGCATGTCTTCTATAAAACGTCTGTGTGACCTTCCCCTCCTCTGTTCGAATGTCATCCTTTTCTTCCTTTTTATTTTTCTTATGTGCTCCCTTATCTTCGATGGCTCATCCGCCACCCTCCCCTTCCTTGAAGAGCATGCAATTCTCGAGCCCCATCCCTCTTTAAGGTTTTCCTTCCAATCTTATCCTTCCTAGGGTGGCAAGCAATTCTTTTATTCATTATTTCCATCTTTGGAAATCATAGTACCCTAGGTTATATAACGTAGCCTGCACTAAATAGAGGAAGAGGACTTATTTAATATATTTAAATATAAATAGTACCTTCCTTTTAAAATATCCTTTAGATGATATTTTATTATCATTTAAAATATATTTCTTCTATTTATAAAACAAAACTCCATTATTGTTTTAAAATAATAATTTCTATTTAATTTTAAATGAATTTTCATTCTTCATTTAAATTAAAGTTTATTAATGACTCTACCTTATCATTAAAATAAACTCCTTTAATCTATTTAAATGAATTTTCATTTATCATTTAAATAAATCTTATTAATGAATTTAAATGAATTTATATTATCATTTAATTAAAACTTCATTAATTAATTTAAATGAACTTTCATTTATCATTTAAATTTAATCAACTTTTCTTCATAAAATGATGCTCTACTATCACTTCAAAATAACAATTTATTTTACGCACACACATACATATTGTAAAATGTTCTCCTATTGAATTACAACATTATGTTACTCAAGCCATGATGTGGTAAGTGATGCAGTAAAGAGCAATCAAATTTACACAATAACAAAGAGGGAGTCTTTCCATCAACCCAATCACCTATCTCAGCCAAAGGATTTACGATAGCTACTAGGCTATCAACTAAGGCTCAAGGTGATCAGTTATTGATGATTATCCCTTCCGATGATGCATGCCTATATGAAGGTATCTATCCATGTTACCTCCGAGTACCTTAATCATCATTTCCCCTGATCTTAAGTACCCTCATTTTTGGTGGATGCTTCTACCTTCTCCACCTATGAGTGTACCTGATCCTGCACACTTGGCAATATGTTAGCGATAACATGCCCTTCTAAATCAACTAAACATCATATAGTTGGTTCAATCGTTCAAACTAGGTATTACCACATCATAGGTTAATACATTGTTTCTTTGTGCCAAATAGTCCACTAGGGAGGGTCATGACATCCTCCCCCACTAGAATTAAACATCATCCTCGGTGTTTCTAGTTTCTTTTTTTAAATAGAAAATAAAAATTATTACATTATATAGCTTCAAACAAAAAGGGAAAATATTTTTGCATAACTTCCACTTTTTCCCAAGTGGCATTTTTCTTATAAAATTGGTCCCACTGGACCTTACATTGCTCAAGAGTCCGATTCCACATAGACTTAGAATGAAACTCAAGAATCTTCACTGGTAGTACTTCAATGGCCTTCGGATTTGCCATCTACAAATTAGAAACATCCCACACATGTTCAGGGTCAACAACATATTTCCTAAGCAAGGATATGTGGAAGGTGTCATGGATTTTGGATAGGTTGGGTGGTAATGCAAGTCGGTATGCAACCGAACTGATATTTTCCATGATTTCGAAGGGCCCCACAAAATGTGGATCCAAATTTGTGGATTTGATAGCACTTTTCTTTGGCTTAACCCTTAAAAACACCTTGTCTCCAATAGAATACTCTCTTGGAGTCCTTTTTAGATCTGCATAACTCTTTTGCCTATCCGCAACTTCTTTAAGTCTTTGCCTAATTTCCTTTAGTTGATCCTCCATCACCCTGACCATTTTTGGTCCAATCACAACTCGGTCTTCTAGGTTGTCCCAAGATAATGGTGTCCTACACTTTCACCCATACAAGGCATCGAAAGGTGCCATTCCTAGTGAGGAGTGATGTCCATTATTGTAGGTGAATTCTACCAAAGGTAGACAATATTCCCAATGAGACTTGTGATCCATGCAGTACATGTGGAGCATGTCTTCTAGAACTTGGTTTACCCACTCCATTTGCCCATCTATCTCAGGGTGGTATGCTGAACTCATATTCAGTTTCATACCGACTACACTATGAAGGGATTTCTAGAATTCAAAAGTGAATTTGGAGTCTCTATCTAAAATAATTACCTTAAGAAATCCATGCAATCAGAATACCTCTTTGAAAAATCTTCTAGCCACCACCTGAGCATCATCTTTGGTATTCCCTAGTATGAAATGTGCAACCTTAGTCAATTTTTTGACCACTACAAAGATGGCATCATGTTGATATCGGGTTTTGGGTAAACCTACTATGAAATCCATGGATATAACCTACCACTTTTATGTAGGTACATCATGCAGATATAATTTTCCTGTAGGATGCTGGCGTTCTACCTTAACTTTCTGACATTCGAGGCATCGAGCAACAAAATCCATGATGTCCTTTTTCATTCCTACCCAAAAGAAGGTTCTTTTCATGTTTTCTCTCATTTTGGCTCCTCTAGGATGAGCAGAATAAGGAGATCTATGGGCTTCTTGCATTATTAATTTCCTTAAATCCCCCATTTTTGGTATGATGACTCTTCCCTTATAACACAAAAGGTCATATTTCATACTAAATTCCTTATTTCCTTCAGGATCCCTATTCATCTTAGCTTGAATTTCTTGGCAATACTCATCCTGAGATTGCTCCTGTCTCACTCGATCCATCAAGTCCATGTGAATTTTAGTTATGGTTGTTATATATTTTCTTCTACTCAAAGCATCAACTACTATGTTCTCCTTTCCTTTTATGTACTCGATCTTGAAATCATACTCAATGAGAAATTCAACCCATCTCCTTTGTCTCGCATTGAGTATAGGTTGGGTGAATATGTACCATAGACTTTGATGGTCAGTATTTAATTCAAAGGGTCTTCCCACCAAGTAGTGGTGCCAAACCTTTAAAGCATGCACCACTGTAGCTAGCTCTAAATCATGCATAGCATAATTAACTTCATGCTTTTTGAGCTTCCTTGAAGTATATGCCACTACTAACTCCTCTTGAGAGAGTACCCCTCCTAACCCTTCTAATGATGCATCTGTGCATACTAAAAAGTCCCCTTGGGGGTATAGAACCCTTAGTACTGGTGCGGTAGTAAGCTTATGCTTTAGTAATGCAAAGGCAACTTCACACTTTTTTGACCACTTGAATTCCTTTCCCTTCTTCTGAAGGTTAGTTATTGGTCCAACTATCTTGGAGTAATCCTTTATATAACGTCTATAGTAGCCCGTTAACCCCATGAAGCTTCGCACTTCAGTCACATTAGTAGGGGGTGGCCAATTCAGGATAGCCTCTATCTTCTCTGGATCCACAACAATTCCTTTTGCTGATATGATATGTCCAAGATATCACACCTCTGGAACATAGAATTCACTCTTAGCCAGATTTCCATATAGTTGATTTTTCCTCAACAATTCTAACATGATCCTGAGATGTTTATCGTGCTCTTCTCTATCTCGAGAGTATATGAGGATATCATCTAGGAATACTAGGACAAACTGGTCCAAGTGTCTTCTGAACACACTATTCATTAAGTTCATGAATGCAGTTGGGGCATTAGTCAGTCCAAAGGGTAGAACCGTAAACTCATAATGCCCATACCTAGTCTTAAATGTCATCTTGTGAGTGTCCTCCTCATGTATTCTTAACTGGTGATATCCTGATCTTAGATCGATCTTAGTGAACACCTTGGCATATTTTAGCTGATCAAATAAATCTTCAATCCTAGGTAAAGGATATCGATTCTTGATTGTAGCCTTATTTAGCATCCTGTAATCGATGCACAATCTTAAAGAACCATCCTTATTTTTCACAAATAAAATTGGTGCACCCCATGGTGACACACTTGGTTTTATCAAACCCTTCTCTAATAATCCCTGCAATTGAACCTTTAGTTCTTGCATTTCAATAGGATTCATCCTATATGGGGATCTATGAATAGGTTCAGCTCCTGTCATAAGATCAATTGTGAAGTCAAATTCCCTTACAGGAGGCAGTCCAGGTAAGTCCTCTGGAAATACATCCTTAAAATCCTATAAAATTGGATGTTGTCTTAGTACTTCTCTCTTCTTATCCTCTTCTACTTCATTAAGTTTTACCACATACACTATCCTCCTCTCTTTAGGATCCTTTTCAATTGCATAGCCAACAACATCTGAGGTTTAAATGTCCCTTGTTTGCTATGAATTCTTAGTCTCCTCCCACCTTCTTCTGAATACTCAATCCATCGATCTTGAAAATTGACCAAGGCTTTATGAGCCTATAGCCAATCCATCCCTAGGATTACATCAAAGGCATGTAGGGGAGCTACATATAAACAACATCCCGTGGTCCCATTAGATAAAGTGATTTCTGCCATAGGATAACATTGGTTCACCGAGTAGGTCTACCCAGAACCATACTCAACCTTCCACCCTTGAGCCAAATATCCTGGCCTTTCCAACACAGTCCTTGCTAGACTAGAAGAAATAAAACTATTAGTGGCCCCACTATCTATCAAAATGTTTACTTGTTTATTAAAAACCTTACCTTTCACAAGCAATGGGGTGGCTTGTCCCTCTAGCTTCTGCTTTTCGATTGTGGCATAGATCCGATGTTCTGGTTCCTTTCCTTTTGCATTAGTTGTGCTAGTCCCTGATCGATATGGACACTGATTATAAAAATGAGGTCCCCGAAAATTGTAGCACCCTTCCTTGGGTCCTTGCTATTTTTTAGGTTTTTGATACCCTGTCTTAACTACTGGAGCTGGAGCTTGTAACTTTTGTGGTTGAGGTTTGGTATTATTGGGTTTGTTATCCTTCTTATGAAAGTTCTTTTTGAACTTTTCTGGTTTCCATTAAATTTCTTCTCAAGATTTTGGGGGTTCTTAGCCTTTCGATCTTGATCAGCCTCCCATTTTACAAACCCATCACTATTCCTCTTCTTTAGTTCCTATCGAGCTTGCTCGGGTAAGGTGCCATATTTATAATAGAAGTGTGACTCTGCTTTCTTTGCTAGGTCATACACCTTTTGCAATGATTTAGGCTCCTGCATGTCTACATCATGCTTTATCCTAGACTCCAATCCATGAGTGAACTTGTGAACCCACATTTTCTCATTATAAATAGGTACATATTTAAACAATCTTACCAAATTTTTGTAGTACACCTCCACTATGTTGGTTCCTTGTCTTAGACTAGCAAACTCCTCAAACTTTAGGGCATAAAAATGCTCTATTAGGAATATTTTCTTAAATATATTTATAAATTCTTCCCATGGAGTGTCAATAGGTTCAACCTTAGTTTCCTCATAGTGGGTTTCCCACCATTCTAGAGCAACCCCTTCTAGGTTGATCGTGGCCCAAAGTGTTTGGGTTCCTAATGAATAACCTTTTATCATAAAGTGAACCTCTACTTCTCTCAGCCATGCTTCCACTGCATCCCCTTCACCCTCCCCATAAAACTTGGAGATACTAATATTTTTCATGTCCCTAGCTATTTCCTTTTCTACCAAGGCTCTAGCTTGCACTTGCTCTATAGTTAGTCCACTATCTGGACCAACCTCTGAGCCTCTAGCTTGCGAATTCTGGTTCGTAGTTATTTCTAGCAATTGTCTTATCTGATCCTACATAGTAGTGACCATAGCGGTGAGGTCTTCTACCTCCCTATTGGGGCTTATTGGACCCCCATCATGGTTTCCTTCTTCGACATTACTTTGTCAAGTTTTTCTAGGTGTAGGCCTCCCTCTTCTGGTCTTAGGTGGCATCTTAACCTGGTTCCATCCAAGAAAAGAATATTAGGTTACAATTTCATCTTAAGTTGTATCTCTAATTCAAGCCATAATACAAAGTTCTCTTGCTAGATGCATTAATAATCTAACTAGGGTAATATCCCAGGCTAGGATGTGTCATCAATACCGAAGCCCATACTAAGGCATCCTAACATCCACTCACCCTTGAGGTTAATTCTCATTAGATTCTAGCAAATAGGGTATTCTAGATCATCCCAAATTTAGCCTATACTTTAAGCAAGCCTTCATTGGAGACATCTAATTCCCTTTAGCACACATAGAAGCTCTATACCCTCGTACCTAGAGCTCT
This sequence comes from Wollemia nobilis, assembly GCA_028583015.1. Classification (NCBI taxonomy): domain Eukaryota; kingdom Viridiplantae; phylum Streptophyta; class Pinopsida; order Araucariales; family Araucariaceae; genus Wollemia; species Wollemia nobilis. The sequence continues at coordinate 2,593,527 of JAQPPZ010016858.1, read as the reverse complement.
GATACCAAATGTAATGACCCAAAAACACACAAACAAAAAAACACAAAAATAGAAAAGTTTTTTTTTTTACTAAGGAGAGAGATTCATGAACCATTCATAAACCCCTAACCAAACTAATATTTACCTAAATTTTAAATCCCCTAAGTTTTCCTGAAAGCTACATCTCACGAGGTACCCTAACACAAGTTCCATCTGTGTAGGCGTATCATGTGTTACTACAAATAAGCCTATCTATCTCATCACTCTTGATGAGCTAGACTTATCACCTTTAGTTCAATCAAAGGTATACATGCATCACCATACCATACACAAACCATTATGTGTAGGTATGCTATGAGTATTATGAGTTAAGCTATCCATATCATCTACACGATGAGCTATCTTAACTCAGATGTAGTCCTTTCATAACTTAGTCATTAATCTTCCTAAGGGGTTCTCAATTCCCTTAGGCCATCTATGTTCACCCTAAGGGGGTCTTAATTCCCTTAGGTCACCTCTAAGTTCACCCTAGAACTCATACTCTTTGATTTTGTTATTAAGCAAACAAACAAGTATACATCTAGATACTAAAACAAGCAAAACATAATTATTAAACATACAAAAGAATAAAGGAAGAAGTAACACTAAAAGAGAATATCATCAACGGAAAGAGAATCAATTACATATTATAACCAAGCATGGTAATAAAGTAAAAGTACCTTCTCTAAACCATTAAACAGTTATTACATATAATCATGTATGGCAAATCCTCCATACTTCAAAGAATATTACATTAATTGCATCAGGGATATCTCCCCATAATTCTAATCTATTTGAGCATAAGTAAATCAACATAAATACAGTTACCTATACTTTGATTCCATCGAACTCCTTGCTCCTCCTTGCTTCCCATTGATTCTTTGAGGATAGTAGGGGATCAGGGTACTCATGGTTCAGGATAGGCATACCTCTAAATGCATCTAACATTTACTTTACCAAATTGCAACTATACAATATTCAATTATGTTTCTAACCATCTAATGCATAGTGAATATTATAAAAGAACCTTTACTTTTACTTTCACCTCTCAGGTTCCCTTAGAGATTCATTCATCATGCATTACTTAGATCAAGGTTTAACCCCATAAAATCTAATCATGTCTTAAAGCATTAAAGTCCCATACCTTCAACCTTTAAAACAATTATAATTTCATTAATCAAAAGTTCTCAACTTTAATTAAATGAACCATTATAATTTCATTCAACTTGAATTTAATAAACAATTATAACATAATTCCTTAATTAAATTCCCTTTCATTTTATAAGTTAAAGTCCCATACCTTCAACCTTTAAAACAAAACTTCCATTTATTTACTAAATTAAAGCTTCCCACTTCAATTCTAGAAATAAATCATTTTATTAAATAAATCATATTAATAAAATTTTTTATTATTAATGTTCTATAATTAACCATAACCTTCAACCTTTAAAACAATTCTTCCAATCCTAAAATTTAAAGCCTAACAACTTTAACTCTAGATCATTCCCTTATACTTTCATCATAAGGTTTATTTAAATAAATCTACTAAATTAGAATTATCCTTTATTTTGGGGTTTGGTCTACCACTCACATGATATAACTAAAAGCTTCTTTTTCACTTTATTTTCAGCTTATAATATAATGGAGATAAACTTACCAAAATTAAAAGAATAACCAAGAATTTATTTAAAACATAATTACAAATAATAATTATTTTAAAAAGGGGGACACTCGACTCATAACTAGTCGAATCAAACCCTAATCAACTTTTAGAGCGCTAATTCAACTCAACCAACAATTTTAGTAGAGACATCTCGAAAACACATGACCCAAAGGAGAAACCTAACAACCTATAGGTCCACACTTAGACAAGGTGTGCCCCCCGAATGGCCATCACCGATGGTCAACTAAGGGGGAGGTCCTTTTCAACCTCCACTCTGCTCCCATATGATCAATATGGGATTAACCATCCCAATACCCAAACACAACAATGGGTTACCAGTAAGGTATCGAAGGTTGTTTCCCTAAAACACACATAGGGTAGAGTTTTAAATAGCACCTAACAATGAGCTGGAAAAAGGCCTCAATGAGGACATCCTATGGGTCTTCGATAGACTCTAGAGCATTCCCACATGGGATCATGCTCATAGGTGGCTTTCTCAAAGATTTATGCGTGAATGACTTGGACATAATCCACCACTCATAGTTCCCTCGGTGTGGCTCAAAGGATTATTAAAATTCTCCAACAACTCTCCTACCTTCCCATGATCTCTTTAACCATTAAAACATTATCCAAAGGATATATATGACTTACATAGATTTAACACAAGATTTCAAGATTTGGAGGACATCAGGTTTTTTTAAACACAACTGGGACATATCCAGTAGAAGAGCGACTTAAAAAGACCTCAACAGGTGATTCTAAACCTCCCTTATGGTATTTCACATGCTTTGATGGTTACACAAAGTTTTAGACTTTGATAACATAGAAGGGTCTTCACACCATTCATGATCAGATAAGTCTTCAACCCGGCATAAGAGGTATTCATAGCTTAATATCATGGTTAATTTATAGGCTTTGCTTTAAGGGTTTGCTAAAACCTTTAAGCCCCAAGCTAGGATAAAGGTTAAACCCACCTCCAAAGTGTTATCGAGGCAGCGCAAGGTGAAACACAGTAGCATGATAATGCCCAAGAAATATATCCCAACTAAACCACTACGCTACAACATAGTCACTAATTAAAATGGAGCATAATGGCATAGCAAAATATGGATAAAGCTAATGTATTGGCAGGTAGTTAAACCTCTCCATTAAACATAATCAAAGGTAGCCATTAAACTAAAAAGCATTGGGGTCTCTTAAACCGAGCATAATAGAGGTTGATAATTCCAACCTTAGTCTCCCAGGTGGCTAGCTTCTCAAGCTCTTAGAAACCACCTCGTAGTCTTCGTTGCTCTCACATCTCCCCACATCTCGTCCATCTCCTCCAAATCGCCTATCTTCTCCAAATCGTCTGTCTTCTACAAAATGCCTACGTGACCTTCCCCTCCTCTGTCCAAATGCCATCCTTTTCTTCCTTTTTCTTTTTCTTACGTGCCCCCTGTCTTCGATGGCTCATCCACCACCCTCCCCTTCCTTGAAGAGCATGCAATTCTCGAGCCCCATCCCTCTTTAAGGTTTTCCTTCCAATCTTATCCTTCCCAGGGTGGCAAGCAATTCTTTTATTCATTATTTCCATCTTTGGAAATCATAGCACCCTAGGCCATATAACGTAGCCTGCACTAAATAGAGGAAGAGGACTTATTTAATATATTTAAATATAAATAGTACCTTCCTATTAAAATATCCTTTAGATGATATTTTATTATCATTTTAAAATATATTTCTTCCATTTATAAAACAAAACTCCTTTATTGTTTTAAAATGATAATTTCTATTTGGTTTTAAATGAATTTACATTCTTCATTTAAATTAAAGTTTATAAATGACTCCACCTTGTCATTAAAATAAACTCCTTTAGTCTATTTAAATGAATTTTCATTTATCATTTAAATAAATCTTATTAATGAATTTAAATGAATTTACTTTATCATTTAATTAAAACTTCATTAATTAATTTAAATGAATTTTCATTTATCATTTAAATTTAATCAACTTTTCTTCATAAAATGATGCTCTACTATCACTTCAAAATAACAATTTATTTTACGCACACACATACATATTGCAAAATGTTCTCCTATTGAATTACAACATTATGTTACTCAAGCCATGATGTGGTAAGTGATGCAGTAAAGAGCAATCAAATTTACACAACAACAAAGAGGGAGTCTTTCCATCAACCCAATCACCTATCTCAGCCAAAGGATTTACGATAGCTACTAGGCTATCAACTAAGGCTCAAGGTGATCAGTTATTGATGATTATCCCTTTCGATGATGCATGCCTATATGAAGGTATCTATCCATGTTACCTCCGAGTACCTTAATCATCATTTCCCCTGATCTTAAGTACCCTCGTTTATGGTGGATGCTTCTACCTTCTCCACCTATGAGCGTACCTGATCCTGCACACTTGGCAATATGTTAGCGATAACATGCCCTTCTAAATCAACTAAACATCATATAGTTGGTTCAATCGTTCAAACTAGGTATTACCACATCATAGGTTAATACATTGTTTCTTTGTGCCAAATAGTCCGCTAGGGAGGGTCATGACAGCCTTCCAATATAATACAGTCATGACTAGTACAATCAATGTGCTATTGATGACATAGAAGTGTGGGTAAGATATCAACATATTCCTTTGTCGATTCATTCAATTATAATCCACCATCATGATGGAATAAAAAAGTTCTTTAAAAGAATATACCAAGGGTGAGTTGATGTGACCACACTATTTTCTTATTTACAAGACTTCTTATTAATACCAGGGAACACAAAATTGGATTTACTAAGTACAAACAACCAAATTAAGGTTCCTAAAATCCTCTAATGGAAAGGAAGGAAAATTAACTCATATTTAACATTGTATTTAAGCAAATTACACGAAGTCTATCAAGCATATGGAACGATTTTTATTCAAGCAATATCAAACTTATCAAGAGTTTCAAACCTGATCATATTCATTGGAATAGATAGGTATTCTACCTCCTTAATTACCTCCTTACACATGTTAGCCTCAAGAGCTCTCATATTTCCTCCCCCATATTTCCTTCTCCCTTTATCCTTCTCAAGCTAAAGTGTCTTATATAAATGATTTTTCCCCTTTTTCCAAGTATAAAGGTGACTATTATTTTAATATTAAAATATGTCTTTCATCAAGTAAGACATTTTAGTCCATGTGGAGGAAAATACCCAAAAAAGTAGAAGAGGGTCCAAATAGAGATAAGGTAGGTGATCTTGTTTGTTTTGTGTCCCCTTGTATCAAAACCTTGCAAATTCAGCACTATTAGGGATTAGATAGAGGAACTGTACCTAAAATTTCACCAATTGAATAGGCCATGAATAAGGAATGGATATTCCTAAATAATAAAATAATCTCTATATTATTTAATATTACTAAAGTTATTTTGGTCCAATAAAAATTGGACAACTTTTATGAAGTCCAAATCTTCTAATTGTTTATGAAATTAGACTAATTAAATCTAATTTGAATCACCTACTTCAAAATATAATGAATTATTTTCATAAAACCTCACAAAATCCCTTACTGGGAATTTTGTAGAAATATTTAGGGTAAAAAAATATTAGTTAGGTATTAATTTATCCCTCAAATAAAATAATATTCTTTGGAAAAAACTCAATGGGGATGGGCCGTGACAATTGGTTGGCACAAGTTCTACCATTGCACCTTTCTTTTTTGGAATGGTGATGTCTAAAAGATGTTAACCTTGAGAATGGTGGTCAACCACAACCTTGGACTCTATCACCTCCTCTTTTTCCTACATACATCAACCAGGTTGAGCATGCTGACCAAGTTGGTGTAGATGGTATCCACCTTGTGGATATCATACCATTCCATATTTTGATGCCCCATCATACCCATCATATTGAATATGGGGGTGGACCAAATCACTTTGATAGCCTACTATAGTTGTAGTTGATTCTTCAGCTATCCCTTCCCATACATGAATGGGATACGATATTCTATGCACAACCTCTTAATCTTCTCTTTGATCTAGCCTATGCACCTGTACAATAGAAAATTTAGGCCCACCTTTGTGGTTCTATTCTCTATCGATGCAATTTTGATCTAATGGGATACCTTATTTTCTTTGCATATTTTGTATCTATTGTTGTAGCATCATCAAACAAAGGATGGGGGTAAAGTGAGTTGGATCAACAATATAGTAGTTACTACCATTCACTTGGGTGTATAAGGATAGATTATAGTAACCCTTTTGATGTTGCATTTGATCTTGCATGTAGGAATGCAATATAGGCGCACGTGTGTGCACATGTGGTGTGATTTAACTATTTGTCACCCAATGGAGATGTCATCTCATAGAATAAGTAACCCCAATGCAAATAATATCATAAAATACATGGAAATCAAACCCTATCTCCACTAAAGACCCTAAATCATCCTAGTATACTGAACAAATTATGCTAAAATTGTGGAGGGTTTTGTTTGTGTCAAATCCTCTTTCTATTTATAGACTATTTCTATGGTAGATGAGCGGGATGACATTTTTGGCTATGATATATCAACTCATTGGATTCATCTAAAAACCCCTATGAATGATAGCACCCAACACACATATGGTCAATCATGTTGTAGATTACTCAATGCCTAGCTCCATCGAGCTATCGATAATTAGTAAAATATGAAGATTTATACAACATTTGTGGGGAAATAAATCTTCAAGCCTTTTAAAAGGATTTTTGTGAAATATATAGGATAGCTAACTTCACTGGTGATCGACATCATCTTCTACTTTATGTAAATGCTAACTTGTAGGATGATTTTTTTACGGATTAGTTTATGACACCATAACATTTGACTTACCCCTCATTTTGGTGGTTGGTTATTTTGATTGATATGTATTCAATATATGGCAATTGGTTCTTTTGAATGATACAAGTTCCAACTATACACATGTGCCCATGTTGACTAGAAGTTCCATGACACACTAGGCACTAGGCATCATTTACATCCCACATTCATAGTGGTTTGGTTATATTGAACCTTTATTATGTTATATTTTTAATTAAAAAAATGCTTATGCAAATGATATATGTGCCATATTAAAATCTCCTATACTATACCAATTGGAGGAAAATTGTAGAATATTTCCATCTACTTCGATGGATAGCATCTCCTCTATTTATTTTTCTTGGCAAGAACTTTATTTTTCTTAATTCTCAAGGCACTATTCTTTTTCCAACTATAGAATTGCATATAGTCATTGGAAATCTCTTTTTGAGTTGGTTCTATTTGGACTATTATTTTACTATTTTGTAAATGGTCTATTTTGACTTATGCTTCTTCAAATTTTGGGATGGTCAAAACTTATGGATTTGTAATCAAGAGTACATGTTCAATGTTACCTAACATTCCATTCTATGCCTTGATATTCTCTCCCATATTTTTGTAAAAGCATTGGATTCAAATACTTTTATGGTGGAGAAGGATGATAAGGATCTGACATGACAGTTAGATTTATTTCCTAAAGTTTAAAGTTTGATTTAATAAAATATTTTTAGATTTTATTAAATATTGACATGAATTGTTGGTAGTTTGTAATGTTGGAAAGGTATATTTGTTAAAAAATATTTATAAATATTATTTAAAATTTGTAAAGGAATAAAATTATTAGTTGGATTATAATTATGAGTGCGATTGGGGAGGGTAGACAGGAGTGAGTGCAGCTAGGAGTGAGCACATCCAAGAGTGGGAACAACCGAAAGTAAGTGGGAGCACAAACTGGAAGTAAGGGCAACTGAAAATAGGTGCAAGCACAAGTTAGGAGTGAATGCAACCATAAGTAAGTGCAAGCATAAGCCAAGAGTGAATATAGCTAGAAATAAGAGTGTGAGTGCAAACTGGGTGCAATTGTAGTCGATATCGAGTGTGCAACTAGGAGTGAGTGCATCAAAAAGCAAGTGGAAGTGCAAGATGAGAGTGAGGAGGAAGTGTGAGTAGGAAAGCAAACAATAAAAAGAAAAGTGTGACCAATCACTTCTTGTTCCATATCTCAGGAAAATTTAGAGGATTCATTTGAAAATAACCCAGGTAACATGGAAAGAAATTCATTTGTGAAAGTCCTCACTAAATGTATGAATGGCCAAGTTGGAAGTTTGGATGCCCTAGCTAGCAATAAGGGTAAGAGAGAATCTATGGCAAACCCAATCCGAGTAGCATATTTTACACCAGAAGTGATTATCAAATATGAGATGATTGAGCATGATATAATGGTTATTAAAACCAGAGGGTTAATTTGTAAGTTTCATGGATATTGGCCAGGTTTTTATGAGATTCAAAATTGGATTAAGTGGAAGTGAGGATTGAATTCAAATTACTCCATGAATTTTCTTCCAAAAGGATTTTTCCTCATTATTTTCTCCAGTTCAGAAATAAGGGATAAAATAATGGATGGAGGCTCGTGGTTTAGGGGTAAAGATACATTATATTTAAGACATTGGAGTGAGATTTTTTTTGTGGACATAGAAACTATTAAAAGGCTTTCATTATGGATTAGGCTTTTTGGAATTCCTTATCAACTCATCAATAAGGAGGTTTTGAAGAATATTGGTAATACTATAGGTGAATTCATCCAAGAGGGACCATCTACTAAGGAGAGAAGACATGTTGTATATAATTGAATATATGTTTCCATGGATATTTCTAAACCTTTACCATAATCGATTAGGATTAAAATTGAATGAAGAGAATGGGATCAACAGGTGGATTATGAAAACATTGTATTTCGATGTCACAAATATCATGAAACTGTGCACATGGCAAAATATTGCAAAGTAAAAATGGAGGAAGAGATGGAATTTAGTGAGCATGATCATAATTTCAATTTGAAACAAGTAGACCATATCATAGGAGAATCTAGGTCAAATCAAGGATTTTCCACTCCTAAGAAAGTGGCAAGAAAAATCCCTCTACATCATCAAATGAAAAAGGTAATTATAGTTCACTCGAATCAACCTTTAGAAGAAAAAAAATGGTATGGAAGATGAGGAAGTACATTGCGCAAGTTCAAATATAGGAGCTCAAGGTGCAAAGGAAGAGAGGAATACAAAAAATTAATACAAAGGAAACTGGGGATATGTATCTTAAATCAAATAAGGAGAAGGAGATCAAGCTTAATCCAGGTAAATCACCTTTACTATCCTCCAGTAGCTTAAAATATTTTCCTTCTAATAAAAATTAAAGTAGTATGGAGTGTGTTCCTTGCACTTTAGGTTTTCAAGAGAAGTATATTAAATAAAATCTTATGGAGGATAACCAAGTAAATTTAGGGTTTCTAGTCCAACATAAGAAAGTGATGACTATGGATGATCATATTTTTAGTTTAGATTTTTTAGGACAATATAAAGAAGAAAATGCTAATGAGGCTATTCCTTGCATTTTAGGCTCTTTAAGGCAACATAAACCTTTAAAAGATAAGTCTCATTTTGAAAAATATGAACAAATAGAAGAGATTTATGAAGATGAGAGTGTTGGAAATAATGGAATAAGGATAGAAAAGCCATCAAACCATGATCTAAGATAAAAAGAAACTCATAAGGATATTGATTTGGGAATCCAAACAAAAATATCACAGGTGTTAACAAGAAGTGGAGCTAAGACCATTAACAAAAATAAAAAGTATTGATGATGAAAATGATATCATGGAATATTAGGGGTATAAATAAAACCCCTAAAAAAATAGTTAAGAAATTAATAGGTTGTTATATCCCCGAGTTTATTTTAATACAAGAAACAAAATTAAGCATTGAGGAATGTAAGGAGGATTTTAAAAATATTTGGAAGATAGATGATTGTTTAGCAGTTTCTTCTACAGGAGCTTCAGGTGGTATTGCAATAATATGGTACAAATGCAAATAGGATGGAGAACTATTAGAAGCAAAAACTATTGGGTTGTTGGATTATTTTACAGGAAAGAGGAAAACATCAAATTTTGGGTTATAAATGTATATGCTCCGACTATAGTTACTCCACGTGAAATATTTTGGAAGGACCTTAGTACATTTTTGTCAAATAAAATGATGATTCATTGTGATATCTAGATTCTTGGGGGTGATTTTAATACTGTTATATCTCCTTTAGAAAATAAGGATGACATTCTAGGATGTGTTAGTCTTACAATGGCACTAAGAGGGGGGGGTGAATTAGTGTAGCTCTTTAAACTTGAATTTAAAGCTCTTAATACTAAAATAATTAAACCTTAAAACTAGATAAAGCAAGTATCACAAGAAAGCATCACATAACACAAGATTTAATGAGGTTCACCAATGTGGTTACTCCTCAAAAATTGACTGCTTAGACTACCATCCAAATCCAGCCTTTGCAAAGCACCAACTTTACAATAAATTTACTAGCACCCACTGGAAGGAGCACAAACCCCTTATTTACTAGCACCAACTAGAAGGAGCACCAACCCCTAATTTACTAGAACCAACTAGGAGCACCAACCCTTGATGCCAAGCTACAACCTGGACTTCAATTTGAATCTATAAGTTTGACAATAAGATACCTTTGCTTTTGCAAGACCCTGACTGGTCTTCTTCACCTTTGCGTTCTCTGTGCACTCTGCTCTCTCTGCGCAAGCACAACAACACCTGGTCAAACTTCAACCTTTTCACTCTCTACGCACTTTGCTCTCTCTGCGCAATCACTTCACACACTCTACTTTGTTATAGTCAAACTTCACGATCGTCTTATCCATTTTGTGCACTGCTCTCTTTGCAAATTTCACACTTAGCTTGATTCGACACGACTTGCTCTCTACGCACAACGACCGTATATCGCACACATTCGACAATTCTACCAATTCTCCAAATAACCCTCCTTTTCTAATAATATTTTTATGATGAAAATCCTAATCTTAGTCAGCTGTAAACCCTAATCTTGGTCAGCTTTCATAACAACTATAAACCCTAATTTTAGTCAGCTATCATACTTCTCATTTTAGTCGGGTTCGCCTTCTTGACTTGCACATTTATGACCTGTCGCAAAATCGTGCCATTTCTGCTTTTGTAACTTCTTCTGTTGCAGTTGCCGTGAAAATACATGTCGCAATATCGTGACACTTTTTTCTCTCTCCTCTTTCTCTTTGTTTTGGCCCATGAAAATGCAACATGTCGTGATATCGCGACACTTTTTTTCTCTTTCCTCTTTCTCTTAGCTTTGGCCTACAAAAATGCAACATGTCGCAATATCGTGACACTTTTTCTCTCTCCTCTTTTTCTTTGCTTAGACCCACGAAAATACAACATGTCGCGATATCGTGACACTTTTTTCTCTCTCCTCTTTCTCTTTTCTTTGGCCCGCGAAAATGCAACATGTCGTGATATCGCAACATTTTTTTTCTCTCTCCTCTTTTTCTTTGCTTAGGCCCACAAAAATACAACATGTCATGATATCGCAACACTTTCACCTCTGTACGCTTTCTCTATCTTTTGTCACGATATCACGACACTTCTACCTCCGTAGTCTTCAACTTAGCTTTTGTCATGAAATCATGACACTTCTGCTTTCGTACTTAGCTTCTTTGCTTTTTTCATGAAATCGTGACACTTCTGCATTCGAAGTATTCTTCTCTACTTTTGTTGTGAAATCATGACACTTCTGCCTTTGAAGTCTTCTTCTTTGCTTTTTTTGTGAAATTGTGACACTTCTACTTTTGTACTTTACTTCTTTGCTTTTGTCATGAAATCGTGACACTTCTGCTTCCAAAGCCTTGCTTTTTGCTTTTGTCATGAAATCACGACAGTTTTGCTTCCGTACGCTTCCTCTCTTTCTTTTGTCACGAAAATGTGACATGTCATGATATCGTGACACTTTTCAAACTTACTTTCTCTCTCCTATTTTAGTCACGAAAATGCGACATGTCGCGAAATCACGACACTTTTCCAACTTACTTTCTCTCTCTTGTTTTAGTCACGAAAATGCGACATGTCACGAAATCGTGACACTTTTCAAACTTACTTTCTCTCTCCTATTTTAGTCGCAAAAATGTGACATGTCACGAAATCGTGACACTTTTCCAACTTGTTCTCTTTCTTTGAACTTGTCGCGAAATCACGACACTTTTTCTTGCTTTCTCTTTCTCTTCCAACATGTCGCGAAATCGCAATAGTTTTTCCACTTGCCTTTTTCTCTTCCAACATGTCACGAAATCACGACAATTTTTCCACTTGCCTTTTTCTCTTCCAACATGTCACGAAATCGCGACAGTTTTTCCACTTGCATTTTTCTATTCCAACATGTCACGAAATCACGACAGTTTTTCTTGCTTTTTCTTTCTCTTCCAACATGTCACGAAATCGCGACAGTTTTTCCTGCTTTTTCTCTCTCTTCCAACATGTCGCAAAATCGCGATAGTTTTTCCTACTTTTTCTCTCTCTTCCAACATGTCACGAAATCATGATAGTTTTTCCTACTTTTTCTCTCTCTTCCAACATGTCACGAAATTGCGATAGTTTTTCTTGCCTGCTGTATATGTCACGAAATTGTGACACTTTTCTTACTTGTCTTTTTCTTTGATCTTTTGCATATGGGCCGCTTCGGTATTCTTGGAAAATCACTATACATACTATGAATAACCTTTGAACTCCTGTCTTCTACATCTGAATAGCTTTTGAACTTCCTGTCCACTGCATCAACATATCTATATGACTGTGTTGACAACAATGACAAGATCGATTGTTGCACCTTGCTCAACAATCTCCCCCTTTGGAATTGTTGGCAACACATGTGCAATTTCCTATAACTCTTCTCCCCCTTTGACAATAATACCAAAGGGCTACTACAGACTCCCCCTGAGTCCATGCATAACATTCTCAGACAAAATTGATTATACTTAGAAAAAATCATGAACATGAGCAAAAAGATAATCAAATACTTATATGCTCCCCATGAGAATGTGATCCTTGTAGCTAGTCAATTCTTTGGAAGTGTGACCACTCCCAATTTATTGCGAAGGTACTCAAAAACTTCCTTGGGCAATGGTTTTGTGAAGATATCTGCTACTTGCTCTGTAGTTGGAACAAAATCCAACTTAACCTCACCTTCCGCAACTTTCTCTTTCAAAAAGTGATACCTGATAACAATGTGTTTTATGCGTGAATGCATAACCGGATTCTTGGAGATGTTATTGGCACTGGTGTTATCACACTTAACTAATATAGGCTCACTAAATTTAATACCAAGATCTTTCAGGGTTTGTTTCATCCATAATACCTGTGTACAACATGTTGTCGCTGTAATATATTCTGCTTCTACTGTCGATAAAGAAACTAAATCTTGTTTCTTACTATGCCACGTGACCAATCTGTCTCCAAGATAGAATGCACCTCCACTGGTACTCTTTCTGTCATCGACACATCCTACCCAATCTGCATCTGAATACAAAATAAGGGTTAAGTCTTTACCTTTTGGATACCATAATCCATACTCCATAGTACCCTTGAGGTACCGAAGAATCCTCTTCACTGCTGTCACATGAGTCTCTTTGGGATTAGCCTGAAATCATGCTACCATGCATACTACCTACAAAATATTTGGTTTGGTAGCTGTCAAGTATAGTAAGCTTCCAATCATAGATCTGTACATGGTTTGATCAATAGGTGGAGATTTTTCATCCTTGCTCAAATTGCAACCTGTCGTCATGGGAGTGCTAAATGGCTTACAATCCTCCATTGTGAACTTTTTTAACATCTCTTTTACATATTTAACTTGAGAAATAAATATTCCCTTCTTACATTGATTAACTTGCAACCCGAGGAAATACGAAAGTTCACCAATAATTGACATTTCAAATTCTTTTTGCATCTTATTTTCTAAATATTTACACGACTCATCTTTGTTGCTGCCAAATATGATATCATCTACGTATACAACAAGAACAATAAGATGCCCATTTTCTATTTTGACATACAAATTACTATCCACCATACCTTTCTTAAACCTTTGTTGAGTGAGATAGTTGTCTACCCTTGCATACCAGGCTTGGGGTGCCTGTTTTAAGCCATATAATGCTTTCTTCAACTTGCAAACCAAGTTGGGATCATCACCAAGTTGGAAACCATCTGGTTGCTCAATATAAACTTCTTCAAGTTTCCCATTCAAAAATGCTGATTTCACATCCATTTGATAAACTTTGAAATTCTTGTAGACTGCTAAAGCCAAAAACATTCTAATTGCCTCTAGTCTAGCTACTGGTGCAAAAGTTTCCTCAAATTCAATGCCTTCAACTTGTGCATAACCCTTACATACCAATCTTGCTTTATTTCTAACTACCTGTCCGTCTTCATTCAATTTGTTTCGAAAAATCCATTTAGTCCCAATTATATTTTTATTTGTAGGTCTAGGTACTAACTCCCAAGTTTCATTTTTCTCGATCTGATCTAATTCTTCATTTATTGCCTTCATCCAACTTTCATCTTTGCTTGCATAAGCAACATTTTTGGGCTCAATGCTAGATAACAGAGAGTAGTTACTTACTGCTCTTCTTCTTGTCTGAACACCAACTTTGGGGTCTCTAATTATTTTCTCTCTAGGATGATTTTTTTGCCAGTTGTCTATTTTGAATTTCTTATTTTCTTCCACTTCTGAATCACAACTTAAATCATCTGAGTCAATTTTTTTTATCTTTTCCATTTCGTTTTCCTCATCTCCTTCAATAATCTCTTCATAAATTGGGTAGTTCGTTTCATAGCTAATTACTCGTTCTCTACCTTCATCAAATTTAACATTGGCACTGTCCAAAATTTTCTTTAGCCTCTTGTTGTAGCATTTGTAAGCTTTGCTTCTTGGTGAATAACCAAAAAAAATACCTTCATCCGCTCTATCTTCAAACTTACCAAGATTATCTTCAGTTCTTTTGATGTAGCACTTTCTGCCAAAAACTTTGAGGTATTTTGATTTTGCCCTTTTACCGAACCACAACTCATAAGGATTTTTGCTTTCATGTGTTCTCAGCATGTACCTATTTTGGATATACACCATAGTATGGACTGCTTCTCTCCAAAATATGTCTGCTACTCTGCTTTCAGCCAACATAGTTTGTGCCATTTCCTGCACTATCCTGTTCTTTCTTTCTACCACTCCATTCTGCTGAGGTGTCCTGGCTGCTGAAAACTGTCTCCTAATACCATATTTTTCATAGTACTCTACAAAATCCTCTGAAATGAATTCTCCTCCTCTATCTGATCTTAAACATTTGATCTTCCTTCCTATTTCATTCTCAACTTGGTTTTTGAAAATCTTGAACCTTTCAAAAGATTTTGATTTATGCTTCAAGAAAAATATCCATGTCATTTTGGAATAGTCATCAATGCACAACATAAAATATTTGTCACCATTTATGCTTTGTGTTCTCATGGGTCCACATAAATCAGTGTGTATTAGTTCCAAAGGTTTGCTTGTGTAATACTCTTTTGTTTTGAATGTGACTCTAGTTTGCTTCCCCTTTTGGCATGAAGCACAAATGTTGTTTGTTGGTTTGTTGAAGGTGGGAATATCTCTCACTGCCATTTTTGAGTTGATTTTTACTAGATTATCAAAACTGATATGACCGAGTCTCTTGTGCCACAACCAACTTTCTTCTTCTTGTCCAATAAAACAAGCTCCTTCTGAAGTCTCTGAGAGCGTGTATAGGTTTTCAGATGTCCTTGATCCAGTTGCTATCAATTTTCCACTATTTGTTTTTCTGACTTCACAACCCCGCTTCTTAAAAACTACTTCATGACCTTTATCACAAATCTGACTTACGCTCAACAAGTTATGTTTCAAACCATCCACAAACAAGAGTTCTTCTGACTTAATTTTTCCATCAATAATTTTAACTGAACCTTTGCCAACTATCTTAGCTCCATCATTATTTCTAAACTTTACTAAACCACCTTCATATTTCTGTAACTTCTCAAATTTTTGTTTGTTACCTGTCATATGACTGGAGCATCCACTATCGAGTATCCATGGTACATATTTATTTTGTGCTTTAAATGTTGTTTGTACGATTAAGGATTCCTTTTCTTCCTTAAGTTGCTCTTTTTCTTTCTACTTCGTTTTGATTTTAGTTTTGGGCTATTTTTTTGCCTTTCCCTTATCAACAGCTTGTGCATGTTTTACGAGAAGTTTTCTATTTTGTCTCATCCTATTTGGTTGAACTTTTCTTCCTTGAAACTGATTTTATGCAAATGTACTTCTACAGTTTCTTGCAATGTGCCCAAAATTATGACAGTTATAACATTCTACTATATAATTCATCAAAGGAGAAAAAACATTTCTACTAGTGAAATTCCTTGGTCTTACATTATATTTGCAGTCTGAGATTTTATGTCCATAGCCATTGCATTTAAAACAGAAACTAGAAAAGGGATAATTGAACTTGGGTGATGGTCTTTGCCATGTTGCTGTAGGAGCCATAGGTCTTCTTCTTTGATGTGTGACATTGGTGAATCCATCATTGTCAGTTCTCCTTTTGTGCCTGGCATTATTGCTTTATTTTGTATGAGACATTTTTCCTTGATCAACCTATTTCTTATCTTCATTCTTTATGGATTCTATATTTCTAGCCTTTGATCCATTTGAAGATTCTCCTTCGACGAAACCCAGACCAAATTTGATGCCTGCAGGCCTTTGGTCATTTATAATCTTATCCAAATTCATAGAACTTTATTCGCATTTGTGATAGCAACTAATTTTGTGATTCATCTCTTCTATCTATGTCCATAAACCAACATTCTCTTCTTCTAGTTTGCATCAATAATCTATTTTCATGGTAATTTGTACTTCGAGATCTTTAAATATTTTCTTGTATTCTTCTATATATAATTTCAGACTGGTTATGATTTCGTTTGCATCCTTAAGCCTTTTTAAAATTTTCTTATTCTTTTTCTTCTCTATTTTCCACTCTTCAAGTGCAAAGATCAACTCACCTTCTAGATCTACTTCAGCCTCAAGGTTTTCACCACATACTTCAGAGTTCACTCCTTCCTTTTCTAATTGTACTTCTTCAAATGTCATGAAAAGAGATTCACCTAATTCCTTTTTAGAATCATCCTCTAGGACTTCATTAACTCTCAACATATATGCCTCTATGTTCTCATCATTATTCAAATTTAAAGCTTCGAACTAAGCTTGATGTGTTTGTAACTTGGCCTCCTTGATTTCATAATCTCCTTCATGAATACTCCTTGGTTTTTCCCATATTTCTTTTGTCATTTTACAACTCATGATCTTTACCAGTTCACTGTCTACTAATCCACACCTGATAGCATTCTTTGCTTTTGAGTCATTCTCAAACAGTTTCTTATCGACAACATCGGTTGGAGGAGTGATGGGTATTGTGTATTCATTTTCTACTGAATCCCAGATGTCATATCCCAAAGCACAAAGATATGTCTGCATCCTGATTCTCCAGATTGTGTAATTAGTTCCTTCAAACAAAGGTGCTTTGTTTGATGAGAAGCCTTCACCACCTACCATTGTGTTACTTCCAAGATCACCCTATCCAGTTAAGCTTGTACAAGAACTTGGCTCTGATACCAATTGTTAGTCTTACAATGGCACTGAGAGGGGGGGGTGAATCAGTGTAGCTCTTTAAACTTGAATTTATAGCTCTTAATACTGAAATAATGAAACCTTAAAACCAGATAAAGCAAGTATCACAAGAGAGCATCACATAACACAAGATTTAACGAGGTTCACCAATGTGGCTACTCCTTAAAAATTGACTGCTTGGACTACCATCCAAATATAGCCTTTGCAGAGCACCAAATTTACAATCAATTTACTAGCACCCACTAGAAGGAGCACCAAACCCTTATTTACCAGCACCAACTAGAAGGAGCACCAACCCTTGATTTACCAGAACCAACTAGAAGGAGCACCAACCCTTGATGCCAAGCTGCAACCTGGACTTCAATTTGAATCTATAAGTTTGACAGTAAGATACCTTTGCTTTTGTAAGACCCTGGCTAGTCTTCTTCACCTTTGTGTTCTCTGTGCACTCTGCTCTCTCTACACAAGCACAACAGCACCTGGTTGAACTTTAACCTTTTCACTCTCTATGCACTCTGCTCTCTCTGTGCAATCACTTCGCACACTCTGCTTCGTTACAGTCAAACTTCATGATCATCTTCTCCATTTTGTGCACTCTACTCTCTTTACGAATTTCACACTTAGCTTGATTCGACATGACTTACTCTCTATGCACAACGATCGTATATCGCACACATTCGATAATTCTACCAATTCTCCAAACAGCCCTCCTTTTATAACAATATTTTTGTGATGGAAATCCTAATCTTAGTCGGCTGTAAACCCTAATATTGGTTAGCTTTCATAACAACTGTAAACCCTAATTTTAGTTGGCTGTCATACTTCTCATTTTAGTCGGGTTCTCCTTCTTGACTTGCGCATTTACGACCTGTCGTGAAATCATGACATTTTTATCTCTGTAGCTTCTTCTGTTGCAGTTACCGCAAAAATACATGTCGCGATATCGCGACACTTTTTTCTCTCTCCTCTTTCTCTTTGCTTTGGCCTGCAAAAATGCAACATGTCGCGATATCGTGACACTTTTATTCTCTCTCCTCTTTCTCTTAGCTTTGGCCCGCAAAAATGCAACATGTTGCGATATCGTGACACTTTTTTCTCTCTCCTATTTTTCTTTGCTTAGACCCGCGAAAATACAACATGTCGCAATATCGCGAAACTTTTTTCTCTCTCCTCTTTATCTTTGCTTTGGCTCATGAAAATGCAACATGTCGCGATATCGCGACATGTTTTTCTCTCTCCTCTTTTTCTTTGCTTAGGCCTGCAAAAATACAACATGTCACGATATCGCGACACTTTCACCTTCGTACGCTTTCTCTATTCTTTTGTCATGATATTGCAACACTTCTGCCTCCGTAGTCTTCAACTTAGCTTTTGTCATGAAATCACGACACTTTTGCTTCCATACTTAGCTTCTTTGCTTTTGTCACGAAATCATGACACTTCTGCCTTCGAAGTCTTCTTCTTTGCTTTTGTCACAAAATCGTGACACTTCTGCCTTCAAAGTCTTCTTCTCTATTTTTGTCACAAAATCATGACACTTCTACTTTCGTACTTTACTTCTTTGCTTTTGTCATGAAATCACGACACTTCTACTTTTGAAGTCTTGCTTTCTGCTTTTATCACAAAATCATGATAGTTCTGCTTTCGTATGCTTCCTCTCTTTCTTTTTTCATGAAAATACGACATGTTCCGATATCGCGACACTTTTCAAACTTACTTTCTCTCTCCTATTTTAGTCACGAAAATGCGACATGTCGCAAAATCGTGACACCTTTCCAACTTACTTTCTCTCTCCAATTTTAGTTGCGAAAATGTGACATGTCACGAAATCATGACACTTTTCAAACTTACTTTCTCTCTCTTGTTTTAGTTGCAAAAATGCGACATGTCGCGAAATCGTGACACTTTTCCAACTTGTTCTCTTTATTCGAACTTGTCACAAAATTGTGACACTTTTTCTTGCTTTCTCTTTCTCTTCCAACATGTCATGAAATCGTGACAGTTTTTCCACTTTCCTTTTTCTCTTCCAACATGTCACAAAATCGTGACAGTTTTTCCACTTGCTTTTTTCTCTTCCAACATGTCGCAAAATCGCGATAGTTTTTCCACTTACCTTTTTCTCTTCCAACATGTCACGAAATCACGATAGTTTTTCCTACTTTTTCTTTCTCTTCCAACATGTTGCGAAATCACGACAATTTTTCTTGCTTTTTCTCTCTCTTCCAACATGTCACGAAATCGTGACATTTTTTCCTGATTTTTCTCTCTCTTCCAACATGTTGCAAAATCACGACAATTTTTCTAGTTTTTTCTCTCTGTTCCAACATGTCACGAAATCGCGATAGTTTTTCTTTCCTGCTGTATATGTCATGAAATTGTGACACTTTTCTTACTTGTCTTTTTCTTTGATCTTTTGCATATGGGCCACTTTGGTCTTCTTGGAAAATCACTGTACATACTTTGAATAACCTTTGAACTCCTGTCTTCTGCATCTAAATAGCTTTTGAACTTCCTGTCCACTGCATCAAAAGATCTATCTGACTGTGTTGACAACAATGACAATACTGATGCGGCACCTTGCTCAATAGGATGGTCTAAATCAATGCAAGATTTTTCTTAATTTTTCAATTCAAATGATCTTTGGGATGTTAGTCCCTCAATATTTCAATACACATGGGATAATAGATACATTGGTAAAAATCATATAGTATAAAGATTGGATAGATTCTTATTATCCAATAATTAGATGCAAACAAAGTATACATTCCCTTTAGATATTTTATTATGAGTAGGATCAGATCACAAACCCATTATTTTGACTTGTGATTCACCTAACAATGGTCATCCAAAGCCATTTCGCTTCCAGTATATGTGGCTCCGAGACCTTGATTTTTTCCATATGGTTATGTTATGGTGGGATGAATCAAAATTTGAAGGATCATGTATGTACAGGTTTGTTCAAAAGTTGAAACATGTAAAGGAGCAAAGGAATATATGGAATGTCAAATCTTTTGGTAACATATTTAAAGAAAAATAAATAAATTGAATCCAAACTCTAAAATTTACAAGAGATAGTAGAAATTAATGGAATGAACTAGTATTTTAAAGTGAAATAAAAACAATTAATTTTTTATTATCATAATGCATTGAAAAATGAGTCATATTGGTTCCAAAAATCTAGAGAGAAATGACTCAAAGAAGGAGATAGAAATACAAATTTTTTTCATGCTACAACAAAAACAAAATTTTCTATTCGTCATATCAAAAATATTATAACTCCAAATGGAAGAAATATTGAGGATGAAGAAGATATAAGGAAGGAAGCAATAAATTATTTCAAAAATATTTTATCATATTCTAGGAAAGATAAGGAGGCACAAGAAAAAATTATGCAAATTATTCAATCAATCATCACTCAAAGACAAAATGAAATCTTGAGGAAGAATATATCTATGGAGGAGCTCCATGAAGTAATTTTTTCTTTCCATCCTAACAAGGCACCTGGACTCGATGAATTTCCTATAATTTTCTTTCCAAAAATTTGGTATTTTTTGAAGAGTGATATGTTAGATGTAGTGGAAGAGGCCCAGAAAAGGAAGGTTATAATAAGTGAGATCAATGCTACTTTTATTACCTTGGTTCCCAAGAAGGGTGACACAAAATATTTTGATAATTTTCATCCAATAAGCCATTGTAATATGATTTACAACCCCTTTCCTTGTGATTTCAATGGCATAAAAGGTTTAAAATGATTGTGGCATGGTGGTTATAGGGGCAGACTACACGAAGATCTGTGTGGTGACTTCTAGGGCAGACAACGCAGAATAATGTGGTGGCCATAAAAGTTGGACAGATTGCCCGGATTCATGGTGGCTACCGATTCCACCACGTAAATTAAAAAATATATATGATTTACAAGATCATTTTAAAAATTATGGCAAACAGGTTGAAGGGCATTCTAGGGTGTATTATCTCAGAGGAACAAGGTGGCTTTGTTTAGGGTAAACAAATTCTTGATGGTATAATTATTAATTATTGCACAAGAGGCCATAAATTCTCTTCATTCCATGAAAAATCTAGGTATGCTTTTGAAATTAGATATGAACAAAGCATATGATAGGGTTTCCTATATTTTTTTACATGCTATTCTTAGAAACTTTGGCTTTGATTATAGTTGGTGTGAGTGGATTAAATATTGTTATAGCACTGCAAAATTTTCTATTTTGATCAATGGTTCTCCTGCTAGGTACTTCAAGTCATCTTGTGGACTTTGTCAAGGTGATCCTCTTTCTCCTTATCTATTCATTATTCTGGCAGAAGCATTAGGGAGAGCATTTTCAAAGGTAAAAATGGAAGGAAAAATCAAGGGTATTCAAGTTGCAAAAAATGGTCCCTTTGAATCTCATCTCCAATTTATCGATGATACTTTTCTTTTGGGTCATCCCTTAGTTAGTGAAGCCATGGAGTTTATATCAATATTGTCATGTTATGAGAAGGCTACTAGACAGTTGGTAAATACTTCAAAATCCAAGTTTTTTCATTAATACTGCACTAGATTTAAAAGAAATTATTGTGAATATTTTCAGGTTTAAAATTGAAAATTTTCCTTCAATCTACCTAGGTATTCCTTTATCTGATAAAAATAAATAAAAAGGATAATTGTATCTCTTTTTTGGATAGAATGAAAGATGACTTGGCAGGTTGGAAAGGTAAGTTCTTAACCATGGCAGGAAAGCTACAACTCATAAAGACTACTTTGCAATCCATTCATATTTATATGATGTTAGTTTCAAGACTGCCAATAGGTATTGCATCAAAAATTGATAAAATTGAAAGAGAATTTCTATGGAAAGGTTGTGAGCAAAAAAAATTGGGTTTCCTCTTTGTAAGTGGAAAAGGGTTTGTAGAGGAAAGAATATTAGAGGAGCAGGATTGCAGAATTGTAAACTTATAAATTTGGTGTTAGGAGCAAAGCTTGGGTGAAGATTATTCAGAGATCAAGGAAAGAATTGGGTAAAAATATTACTCAAAAATATATAAGTTCTCTTGATGTAATGAAATTATTTAGAAAAATAACTCTACCCAAAGGATCATCAACATTGAACTTCATAGCAAATATTTTGCAATTGATAAAGAAACATATTATATGGTTAGTCAATGAGGGGATTTATGCAAACATTTGTTCTAATGCTTGGTTGAAGCCTTATCCTCTCATCTCAGACTCAAAATGGAAACCATTGGCTCAAGCGTACCTAGCATATAAAGGTCCAAAGGTCAAATATTATATTATTATGAAAAAAATCCAAATCATAAATTTCTTTTAGTGACCTGGTTGAAGGAGAGGAAAAAAAACAAATTGCAGATGAACTTCAAAATATGGTTCTAGAGATTTATTTACCAATTTTTACATGAAAAGATGAGTTAGTTTGGAACTTATCAAAGGATGATGGATATTCAATAAATTTGGGATATGATAATTTAGAACAATCAAAATTTCCTTCTCCCAAATATTTTTCTTGGAATAATGTTTGGTCATTAGAGGCTCTCCCTAAGGCCTCAACATTTATTTGGTTAGCAGTTCAAAGTAAGATTCTTATAGGAGAGAGTCTACAAAGAAGAGGATACTATGGACCCTTTATATGTGCCTTGTGTGATAAGAATTTAGAAACATGAGACCATTTACTCCTTCATTGTTTTTTTGCTCACACCATTTGGGGTTACCTTTTAAAAAATATGAAATTATATTGGGTGTCTCCATATGTTAGTCTTACAATGGCACTGAGAGGGGGGGGTGAATCAGTGCAGCTATTTTAAAAACTTAATGCTTTAACTCTTAAAGCCAAAACAAAAGAAAGCTAAAACCAGAAACAGCAAGTACCACAAGAGAGCATAACATAACACAAGATGTAACGAGGTTCACCAGTTTTGGCTACTCCTCAAACTAGACTGCTTGGACTCCCATCCAAATCCAGCCATTGCAAAGCACCAACTTTACAATCAATTTACCAGCATCCACTGGAAGGAGCAACAACCCCTAATTTACCAAGACAGCAACTGGAAGGAGCACCAACCCCTGATTCCAAGCACCAACTTGGATTTCTATTTTCAATTTTGATTGACATAAAAATGCCTTCAGTGTTACAAGATCCTCACTGATCTAGCTTAAATCAAATCAATCTCATGGAAGCATACACTCTTTTACTGTTCTACCTTCTGCACACTTACAGCCCTTTCATATGGCATGCTCTTGCAGCTCACATACAACCAGCCTCTTTCTGCAGCATCTTCTATCTCGTAGCAGCAACTATCTTCTCTGTACGGTTATTCTTTTATAACCTTTCAATCCTGCATGCAATCGAATCACATACTCTGACTGTTCGAATCCATGCAATACGGCTGTTCGGTTCCATGCATTTCGACTGTTCGAAACCCTGCAATACGTCTTTTGGAAACCATGCAATACGACAATTTTGTTTCATGCACTTCGACTGTTCAATTTCTTCGAATACGGCTTTTCGAATTCTTTTTTGAAACTCCATGTATGATTCTTCGAAAGCTTTTCGATTCTTCATGTTCGGCTTTTCTGTATGCTTCAAATACGTCTGTTAGAATGCCTACAAATTCGACCTTTCGAATGCTTTTATTATCCTTCAAATTCGGCTTTTCGAATGCGTTTCAATTATGCATGTTTGGCTATT
The DNA here is from genome assembly GCA_028583015.1 of Wollemia nobilis. NCBI lineage: Eukaryota > Viridiplantae > Streptophyta > Pinopsida > Araucariales > Araucariaceae > Wollemia > Wollemia nobilis. The sequence goes on along the minus strand of JAQPPZ010016858.1, from coordinate 2,569,563 downwards.
GCATTGCATGTCCAACACCTGTCAACGATTAACTGTCTGTCTGACTTCAGTTACTTTTTACGTAACTGGCTGCATGATTTTCCTGTCGGCTTTTTCGACACGTGTCACCTTGCATGTTCCTGCGGGTTTTACATGCCAGACTGTTACCTGTCGCGATATCGCGACACTTTTGACTTATGCTGACGTCACCCTGAAGGTTGTCACGAAATCATGACCATTTTGGCCTTGAAAGCTTTTCCCTCGCTCATGTCGCGATATCGCGACACTTAGAACTTTTGCTGACGTCATCCTTAAGCATGTCGCGAAATCGTGACCGTTTTGGCTCTTGGAAGCTTTCCCTGCATCTTGTCGCGATATCGCGACACTTTGAGCTTTTGCTGACGTCATCCTCAATGCTGTCACGAAATCGCGACGCTTTCGGCTTCCAACAGCTTTCCTTTCATCCTGTCGCGAAATCGTGACACTTTTCAACTTTGTCGACATCATCATCAATGCTGTCGCGAAATCGTGACGCTTCCGGCTTCCAGCAGCTTTCCTCTCATCCTGTCGTGAAATCGTGACACTTTTCAACTTTCCTGACATCATCATCCTTCTTGTCGCGAAATCGTGACGCTTTCGGCTCTTGCTGACGTCATCAATCTTCTTGTCGCGAAATCGCGACGCTTCTGGCTTCCGTACGCTCTTTGCTCCATGCAGTAGCGAAATCGCTACAACTTTTTGCCTTGTGCTTTTACCTTGTCTTTTTTCATGAAATTTTGACTTGTAATATCAATGCTGCATCTTTCAGATCTACACTTTTGACTAGTAGCGAAATCGCTACACCTTAGTTTCCCTTTGTTCCAACATGTAGCGCCATCGCTACACCTTAGTTTCTCTTTGTTTCAACCTGTAGCGAAATCGCTACACCTTAGTTTCTCCTTGTTTCAACATGTAGCGAAATCGCTACACCTTAGTTTCTCTTTGTTTCAACATGTAGCGAAATCGCTACACCTTAGTTCCATGTATTTTCATCATGCAGCGATATCGCTACACCTTTGTTTCCATTCATTTCAACATGTAGCGATATCGCTACACCTTTGTTTCCTTTCATTTCAACATGTAGCGATATCGCTACACCTTTGTTTCCTTCTCTGCCAGCATGTCGCGAAATCATGACAGTTTTGCTCGCATCTTCTCTCTCCTCGGCCATGTCGTGAAATCGCGACAATTTGGCGTGCATTTTCTCTCTCCTACTTTTTGTCGCGAAATCGCGACACATTTTCTCTCTCCTCAATGAAAACTCGACATGTCGCGAAATCGCGACATTTTCGGCTATGCCTTCTCTCTCCTCGATTTTGTCGCGATATCGCGACACATTTTCTCTCTCCTCAGTGAAAACTTGACATGTCACGAAATCATGACATTTTCGGCTGCGCCTTCTCTCTCCTCGACCATGTCGCGAAATCGCGACAGAAAACATGTCGCGATATCGCGACAGTTTTCTTCCTTGTCTCCTTTTGCCAGTTTCGAATCTGGGTCACTTCTTTTTCCTTGAAACTTTTTGCACTTGATCCGATCGACCTCTGAACCGCATCAATCGCATCAATCTGACTGTGTTGACAACAATGACAATACTTTTGCAATTCTTTTGCTGCACCTTGCTCAACAAACAACTCCTATCCATCACCTTGCTCACCAATCAACTTCTAACCATTGCATCAACTGATCAACCTAACTGTGTTGACAACAATGACAATACTTAGGTTGCACCTTGCTCATCAATCTCCCCCTTTGGAATTGTTGGCAACACACGTAATTGTCTGCAATTACCTGTAATTCTTCTCCCCCTTTGACAATAATACCAAAGGGCGGCTGCAAAACTCCCCCTTAGTCCATGCACAACATTCACAGGCAAAAAATTAATCCAGTTAGAAAAAAGCATAAACATGAGCAATATGATGAACAGATCCATAAATTCTCCCTCTGAGAATTTGATCCTGATGTCTAGTCAAATCTTAGCCAATACTTGAGAAAAAATGACCTCTTCAGATCACGCTGTCTTCTGAGCCTCAACCCTCTGTACTCTGTCATAGACTCACTAAGAACCTGCTTAAGAAGCACACATAGAACTTGTCCGAGATCAGCACACAAGTTCTCACTAGAACCACGCTTAGCATGAACCCACAAAGAGAATTGTTAGAGACCCAATGTGATTTATCAACTTCATAGAAACATACAGAGAATTGTTAGAGACTCAATATGTTCTATACTTAATTCCCAATCTCAAACTCAACTATTAAACTCAAGACAGCCAACCAAGGGTTCCACCAACTTAATACAAGTAGCTAGACTCACAAAAATAAGCCCTAGAGCACAAAGCTTCCACTATCTCAAACCAGAAATTAGGATTTACACCAAGCCAAGGGATACCTAGAAGAGTACCTTTTCACTCCAACCTTATTTTAGAAAACATACACCAATCATACTCATAAGAAGAATGAGTCCATACCTCATTTGAGTAGAAGATAATTGAACCTTCAAGTTGACACTACACACAACTCTCAAACTTTCAACCAATTTAGGGAAGGAATAAAAATAAATTAGCAATAAAGTGAACTTCCTTTATTACACCTTTTAGCTCCACTTCTTTAAACACAATCATCAAAACATGCCAATAAGATAATGTCAAAGCAAAATATGACAACTTAACCTTATACCTCCATCAATTATATTTGCCAAGTCAATTCAAAATACTCCAAGCAAATAATAATAAAAGATATACCTTGGCCAAACTTAGTTCTCCAACCTTTGGAGAAAGTGAATAACACCACCACAAAAGCTAAAGCGCTTTTATTGCTGCTATCCACGAGCATCACGACCAAGACGAAATTGCCCACAACATGGGTCAAACTTGGCACCTCTGCCCAACGCTTCTTCACTTCAACAAGCAGATTTCACATCTTTCAATAAAATTGATAGGAGACTCACTTGTACCAACTCTACAAATTTACTACCAACTTAGTGCAAGCAATAAATACTGTACTGCGGCACAACCAGATTCCTTTTTAAACTTAAAACCTGATCTGAGTTTTCTATAGATACTGCAGATCACTTTACTTTTAACAGTGCAAATCTTGGAGAAGACATTTTGACAAACACTTTATGGCCAACCATAGAGCCCCTTACTCAACCTCAACTTCTTAACCTCGGATTGATATTTTATCAACAGTTAACCCGAAATGTCTGTGAATTGAATAATCTTACCAATGCGACAAGAAGGATCTTGTAAGCTTTACCTCAAAGTGTAAAACAAATACACGCTACTCGAAACACGTATATGCAGCTAGAGCAAACACGCAAAAAAAAATTCTGAACTGTTATGATCCGAAGTAATGAACAGTTGGTGGAAGAATTATCAACAGTACAGCAGTGACATATCTCAACACTACCAAATGTGACAACTCTTCAAATTAAATAGCACACTTCACGACACCTTCAAAAACGACAACAAGAACTGACAACACACTTTAGCTGCAAACAACAATAACTCGACTTCTTACCTTTCATCCTCAGAAAACTGGCCCAAAAACATAGGAGCATTAAAATAAAATTTTAAGATTGCTCCCCCTGAGGATGTGCCACCCGGAGCTCGCTTAAAGCGAGAAGAGGAGTAATCTCCTTCTGTCCAAGGAGACACGAATTCCTTTCTTCCGTCTTTCTCCAGACTTTCCTGAACTTGGGCTTGAGTTTTTCAACTACATCCCTATTTTGCCCCTGTTCGTGAACTTGAACATTTTTCTTGCGGGGTTGTCTCTTGTGCGTTCTTGAAGGATGATTATTTTCCTTTCTACTGTGCACATGATTTATTCTCTGTCTGTATTGTATTCTTTGCGTTTGATGAAATCTAGGGTTTTGCCTTAGATTAGATACATAAGTGCTTGGACAAAACCTTGCTATGTGCCCATGGCCATTACATTTAAAACATTGCACAGGGTGTTCACTCAGGAAAGCAGATGTGTTTTTATCAGTATAACTCTTTGATCTATTATTCTGTCCACAATAAAATGCCTTGTGACCATAGTAGTTGCATTTAGAACAATAGCCATTAAAAGCATTATTATTAAAAGAGTGAGAGTGAGAGAATTTCTGTTGCTGTGGTTGCTTTGCTGTAGATTTTCTTTGATGATTTCTTCCTTTTGAGGATTTAGCTTCAGACTTTTCTTTTTTCAAACCTTCAACCGAGGACTTCTTCTTCTCTGCATGTTTAGAGGATGAAGGTTGTTCAGCTTCATATCCAAGACCAAACTTAGACGTGGAGCTTCTTTGTTGATTTATCATTGTATCTAGCAACTCTGTGCTTTTCTCAAATTTGAGATTTATATTGGCCTCTTTTAGTTGTTTCTTCAAAGAAACAATCTCTTCTTCTTGTTGGCAACAAGCAGTATTTTTCTCATTGAACTGAGACCTGAGAATTTCTTCAACCCTCTTGGACACATCTACTTGCAACTTTAGATTACTAACAGTTTTGTTAGATTCTTCTTCACGTTTGCTATATACATCGACTTTATCATTCAGCTGTGTCTTCAAGGCTTCTTCTGCTTTCTTGGCCTCTTGAATTTGTAAACAGAGATTTTCAATCTCATCCCCGTATTCTTCCAACTTTTTGGACAGTCTTTTGTTGCTTTTCTTTTGTATACTTAACTCTTCAAGAGCGGCGATCAACTCACCTTCTAGATCTATTTCAATCTCCAGGTTTTCATTGCAAACTTCAGAGTTCACTTCTTCTTCCTTCTTTAGTGCAATTTTCTCTTCTGAAGGAATTGAAACTGACTGAGATACCTTAATGGAAGATAATCTATTCTTCTTACCCATTGTAAACTAATCCAAGATCAACCCCGACCGATTTAGCTCTGAACTGGGAACTTGGCTCTGATACCAATTGTTAGTCTTACAATGGCACTGAGAGGGGGGGGTGAATCAGTGCAGCTATTTTAAAAACTTAATGCTTTAACTCTTAAAGCCAAAACAAAAGAAAGCTAAAACCAGAAACAGCAAGTACCACAAGAGAGCATAACATAACACAAGATGTAACGAGGTTCACCAGTTTTGGCTACTCCTCAAACTAGACTGCTTGGACTCCCATCCAAATCCAGCCATTGCAAAGCACCAACTTTACAATCAATTTACCAAGCATCCACTGGAAGGAGCAACAACCCCTAATTTACCAAAGCAAGAATCGGAAGGAGCACCAACCCCCGATTCCAAGCACCAACTTGGATTTCTATTTTCAATTTTGATTGACATAAAAATGCCTTCAGTGTTACAAGATCCTCACTGATCTAGCTTAAATCAAATCAATCTCATGGAAGCATACACTCTTTTACAGTTCTACCTTCTGCACACTTACAGCCCTTTCATATGGCATGCTCTTGCAGCTCACATACAGCCAGCCTCTTTCTGCAGCATCTTCTATCTCGCAGCAGCAACTATCTTCTCTGTACGGTTATTCTTTTATAACCTTTCAATCCTGCATGCAATCGAATCACATACTCTGACTGTTCGAATCCATGCAATACGGCTGTTCGGTTCCATGCATTTTGACTATTCGAAACCCTACAATACGTCTTTTGGAAACCATGCAATACGGCAATTTTGTTTCATGCACTTTGACTGTTCAATTTCTTCGAATACGGCTTTTCGAATTCTTTTTTGAAACTCCATGTATGATTCTTCGAAAGCTTTTCGATTCTTCATGTTCGGCTTTTTTGTATGCTTCAAATACGTCTGTTAGAATGCCTGCAAATTCGACCTTTCGAATGCTTTTATTATCCTTCAAATTCTGCTTTTCGAATGCGTTTCAATTTTGCATGTTTGGCTGTTGCATTGCATGTCCAACACCTGTCAACGATTAACTGTCTGTCTGACTTCAGTTACTTTTTACGTAACTGGCTGCATGATTTTCCTGTCGACTTTTTCAACACGTGTCACCTTGCATGTTCCTGCGGGTTTTACATGCCAGACTGTTACCTGTCACGATATCGCGACACTTTTGACTTATGCTGACGTCACCCTGAAGGTTGTCGTGAAATCGTGACCATTTTGGCCTTGAAAGCTTTTCCCCCGCTCATGTCGCGATATCGCGACACTTAGAACTTTTGCTGACGTCATCCTTAAGCATGTCATGAAATCATGACCGTTTTGGCTCTTGGAAGCTTTCCCTGCATCTTGTCACGATATCACGACACTTTGAACTTTTGCTGACGTCATCCTCAATGCTGTCATGAAATCGCGATGCTTCCGGCTTCCAGCAGCTTTCCTTTCATCCTGTCGCGAAATCGTGACACTTTTCAACTTTGCTGACGTCATCATCAATGCTGTCGCGAAATCGCGACGCTTTCGGCTTCCAGCAGCTTTCCTTTCATCCTGTCGTGAAATCGCGACACTTTTCAACTTTGCTGACGTCATCATCCTGCTTGTCGTGAAATCATGACACTTTCGGCTTTCGTACACTCTTCTTTGCCAGCAGCAGCGAAAAAGGAACATGTCGCGAAATCGTGACACTTTGCTCTTCCGTACAACTCTCCTTGCCAACTCCAACGAAAATGGAACATGTCGCGAAATCGCGACGCTTCCGGCTCTTGCTGACGTCATCATCCTCCTTGTCACGAAATCGTGACGCTTTCGGCTCTTGCTGACGTCATCAATCTTCTTGTCGTGAAATCGCGACGCTTCTGGCTTCCGTACGCTCTTTGCTCCATGCAGTAGCGAAATCGCTACAACTTTTTGCCTTGTGCTTTTACCTTGTCTTTTTTCATGAAATTTTGACTTGTAATATCAATGCTGCATCTTTCAGATCTACACTTTTGACTAGTAGCGAAATCGCTACACCTTAGTTTCCCTTTGTTTCAACATGTAGCGCCATCGCTACACCTTAGTTTCTCTTTGTTTCAACATGTAGCGAAATCGCTACACCTTAGTTTCTCTTTGTTTCAACATGTAGCGAAATCGCTACACCTTAGTTTCTCTTTGTTTCAACATGTAGCGAAATCACTACACCTTAGTTCCATGTATTTTCATCATGCAGCGATATCGCTACACCTTTGTTTCCTTTCATTTCAACATGTAGCGATATCGCTACACCTTTGTTTCCTTCTCTGCCAACATGTCACGAAATCGTGACAGTTTTGCTCGCATCTTCTCTCTCCTCGACCATGTCGCGAAATCGCGACAATTTGGCATGCATTTTCTCTCTCCTACTTTTTGTCGCGAAATCGCGACACATTTTCTCTCTCCTCAATGAAAACTCGACATGTCGCGAAATCGTGACATTTTCGGCTACGCCTTCTCTCTCCTCGATTTTGTCGCGATATCGCGACACATTTTCTCTCTCCTCAGCGAAAACTTGACATGTCGCGAAATCGTGACATTTTCGGCTACGCCTTCTCTCTCCTCGACCATGTCGCGAAATCGCGACAGAAAACATGTCGCGATATCGCGACAGTTTTCTTCCTTGTCTCTTTTTGCCAGTTTCTGAATCTGGGTCACTTGCATTTTCCTTGAAACTTTTTGCACTTGATCCGATCGACCTCTGAACCGCATCAATCGCATCAATCTGACCGTGTTGACAACAATGACAATACTTTTGCAATTCTTTTGCTGCACCTTGCTCAACAAACAACTCCTATCCATCACCTTGCTCACCAATCAACTTCTAACCATTGCATCAACTAATCAACCTGACTGTGTTGACAACAATGACAATACTTAGGTTGCACCTTGCTCATCACCATCAACATTGAAAGAGTTGATAAAATGTTGGATAAATTATTTCAAAGCTAAAGCACTATGTATTCTTTGGAGGATTGGCCCTGCAATTATTTTTTGGAATTTATGTCTTAAAATGAATAATAGAATTTTTAATAATAAATATCAAAATCATGCATGCCCAATTTTGGAACCATATCACTACCTCTCTTGCAGAATGTCTACAAATATGGTGCTCATCATGGGAAGTCTCAATTGTAGAAAAATAAGTGCTAATAATTTGGCTATAGGATTTCAACACACATGGAAGAGTCATCTGAGACAACGAAATTAAAACAAAGGATCTAATTCGATCTATGGTAAAATGAAAATGTTCAAAAATTAGTTTTATCAAAATTAATTTTGATGGTGCTTCTAAAGAAAATCTAGGAAAAGCTAGAGAGGTGGTGTTTTTAGAAATAGTGAAGGCAAAATTTTCATCACTTATTCAGAATCATATGGAACTTCAACTAACAACTATACAAAGGCTAGGACACTTCTTACAGGGATTAAAATTGCAATAGAAAAAGGATGGAAATATATTTCAATTGAGGGGGACTCAAAAATTATCATCAATGCTATTAACAAAAATGGATGTAGAAACTGGATAAAAAAATAATATTATTGTTGATTTTCATCATCTATTACTAGAGGCAATCTCCTAGCATTGTGATCATATTTATAGAGAAGGAATCAAGTAGCAGATAAATTAGTGAATTATGGTGTTTATCTACATACCCATGAAATTCAAATTTTAGAAGACAACTGGCCGAGTGATATTTTATATCTTAATCAAAATAATGTCAAGGAGTTGATTGTGGAAACATAGCACTTTAAGAAAGTTGAAGAATATATTTAAGAGAAAAAAGAAAAGAAAAAATAGTGATAAAAATATTTTCTACAACAAATGTAATATTCTGGTATTTTTATGGGAGTGGCCCCCAATAGAAGCCACATATAACCTATTAAAAAAAAAATTATTATTTGTATTTTTAAATCCTTTGCACCAAGAACTATTGATAGAGATATGACCTTATGAAGTTGGTCATCCAAAATAAGGGTAGTGACCATTTTTCAAGTTGCAAAAGACAAAATTACAAATATTTGTCAGCCAACATTCAAATTATGGGAGGAGTAATGGAGGGCTAGGGATAAATTGAGGTAATATATTATGTCTAGGCATAAAAAATTTAGCTAAGTTTATTTTTCTCTTCTTTATCTTAGAAATTTTACATGTAAATTATTATAGGTTTTTTAATATATTATAATATTTGGTTGGATAGTAAGGGGTTGTACTCAAGTCCCCCACATTTGAATAATTTTAAATATATTCTTTAGAGATTGATATTTTAAAAATAGATAAACTTTTCATCTCAATTGAGATGCTATAGCTAGAAATTTTTTTCATTTTACGTAAAATTTTTAAATTCTTGATTTTAATTTTTTGGATCTTTTCAATTTTCTATATGAAAACAATTATTCTAGAATTCAACATCCTTCTTGATATTTTTCTATAGTAGCCTTCACATACCAAAATTTTACCTCTACTATCAATGCATTGCATCAGTAGAGTAATATTTCCAAAACATCATAGTATCATAGTCCACTTTAACAAATATAGATTGCTAGTTTCCTTCCTAAAACACATGTGCAACCACAAAAATTATAATAAATAGAATACATGAAAACACATTATTGTTATAAAATAAAGTAGATATTACCAATGTAAAACATTAAAGTAAATCTTAATCATTATTTTATTCATGCAGTTAACATTTTCTAGTTAGCTTTGGCTAAAATTACTACTTCCTTTAAGAATGGAAAGGATAATTTAACTTCATCATCCTCAATAAAAACCCCTCTATTGGCTAGCTTATTTGCACATTTGTTTCCTTCCCTTAATTTATGTGTAAACCTAATTTCTTCAAACGCTTTAGCAAGATCTAGAAAATTTCTCCCCTCTCTTGTATGTTCCATGGAACCTTTGCTTTCCTCAAAATTGCATTTATTACTATAAGAGAATCACCTTCCATCCATACTTAATTTCATTTAACTTTTTTGCACATTTTTAACCCTTCTAAAGCCACCCAAGCTTCAACTTCATTATTTGTCTTAAATCCACTATTGAAAGTGTAATGAGATAAAATATTTCTATTATTTCTAATTATTCCTCCTATTATTGGTCTTGGATTTCCTTTAGAAGCTCCATAAAAAATTAATCTAACCCACTCCACATCTAGTGGTTTCTACTTTATATTATTTGCCTTCATTTTGCTTCTCTTGCACCCAACATTATAATTCCATTTAATTACTTGAATCCATATATCAAGGCTCCCTACTTCTAGATTAGGGATTGAGTTAGTTTTATTGGGTTGGTTTAGAATCCATTTCTAAACTTATCTTCCTTTTCATTACATATAAACTACTTTTCTTTTCTTTAAATATTCGTTTGTTCATTTCTAGCCATATAGTACAAAGTATTGTATCTTTTTATATATCCCATATTATCTATGAAACCTTACTTTTATAATGTTTCTATCATTGCTTTAAACAATCTTCAATTCTATTATTCATCACCATGAATTTACCAAACATATTAAGATTCCATTGCCATAGTTTCTAGACTATTGAGAAATATTCCAAGAGATGGTCTATACTCTCCTCCTTTTTACAAATAGCACATTGAGAGGGGCCATGAAAATACCTTTTCATAAGGTTATCCTAGGATACAATTCTTTTATGACCTAGTAGCCAAACAAATATTTTAACTTTAGGAATGTTTGGGCTATCCCAAATATCTCTCCATATTCTAGTGATATTACTATTTTTTCATGCTTTACATTATATCCACTTATTTTTGTGTAATATATTGAGCTATTCAAGTCCTAAATCAATTTATCCTTTGCTACCCTTAGAATAATCATAGTTGTTATCTTTCAACTCAATTTCCTCCTAGCATCAGTGTCTTGTATAGTTGAGAAAAAATATTCTTTCCATTTGTATCTTTCTTCTTTATCCTTGTAAAAAATATTTGAAACCCTATCACCATATTTAACTTGAAGCAAACTCATCCAGGATTTCAAAATTGGATAAATTGAGTGGTTTTTTTATCACACCAAGTATCCATCCAAATAATTTTTTTCTCCAATTTCTACCACCCATATTAAACCTTTAACTATTAGATCAATATTTTTTTTCAAACCATTCAAAAGAGTACAACAATTTGGTAGAGAGAATGCACTAAATATTAAACTTGGGTCATTGGGTTCAACATACTTAGAATAATTAAAGATTACATTTTCCCTAAGAGTTAAGTTTACATTTGTAAGAAATCTTAAATTAAGACATCCCCTAGTTTTATCATCACACACCTTTCTCCATTCCTTTTATAATGTAAACCCAACCATAAAAAGAATCACATAATATAGATTAGATTTTTTTCAACTGATTTTCGTATAGTATACAATGATATATAATATATTGGAATGTCCTGTAAGATTGAATTAATTAACTACACTCTTTCTACTAATGATAACCATCTACCTCATTCTTAACTTTACTAATAACTAGATTCCATAATTCTATCTTCATTATCCCTTCAAAAAAATGCATCCCTATATAAGTTACTGGTAAATTTTCCTCCTCATTTGAAGTAACCTACAAATTCTTACTTTGATATTACTTAGAGTGTTAAGTAAAATTTGGATTTTTTCCTATTAAATTTTTGTCCTGGTGCTATTTTGTATTCCTTTAAGAAGTTATTCAAAGCTCTAGCCTCATTTATCCTTGCCCTTCCAAAAAAGGTTGTATCATATACAAACTAATGATAGGTGATGTTGTTGATGTTATTGCTAACCTTAAGTCCAATTATAAGCCCATATTTGTAAGCCTTATTTAAGTTCCTACTAAAAACCTCTACCATAATAATGAAAAAATATGGAGATAGAGGATATCCTTGTCTAATGACTCTCTTGGATTTAAAATATTATATTACTAACCTATTGACCAACACTAAATAAGAAATTGTAGAGACACGCACTTTAAATCATATAACCTATTTCTTCTTGAATCCAAAATTTTCTAAAATTGCAAAAAAAAAGTCTCATTTAACCCTATTGTAGGCTTTACTCACATCAAGTTTTAAGATAATTTATTTCTCTTTTCTTGAAGATATTGAATGTATAACTTCATGAGCTATTATGATCCCATCAAAAATTTATCTCCCTTTCACAAATCCTCCTTGTTTTTCTAAAATAATTTTATCTAAAAATGACCTTAATCAAATTACCATCACTTTGGAGATAATATTATATGCCATATTACATAGGCTTATGGTTCTAAACAAATCAAATAATTCCAGCATCCTTCTATTTTGGAATTAGGATAAGATATGTTGCATTTATTTTATACGGTATGTATTGCTTTACCCTAGACTGTTCCATTACCACCAATAAAGAGTCCTTCACTATATACCAATTATGTTGGAAAACATTTGTAGAGAGCCTATTTGAACCTGAGGATTTATCCTTATTAAAATAGAAAAGAGCTAGATGAAATTCTAGAGTAATAGGCTCCATCAATTTTCTATTGTCTTCATTTGTTATAATTGAAGGTACATCTTGAAGAATATTATTATTAAGAACTTCAGTATCCTTTGATCCTAGAATATTTTTATAAAAGTACTTAACCTCTTTTCTAATCACTCTAATATTCAATTCAAACCCCTTCTATTGATTTAATTCTACTAATTCTAGATGTTGATATATGTACTATAGCCATCCTATGAAAAACTTTGTATTTTTATCTCCTTTTAACCAACTTTATCTTCATTTTAATCTCTAGAATTTATCTTCCTTACTCAAAAATATTATGATATTCACTAAGAAACTCCTTTTCCTATAATCTTGGATTATTATGATCACCTTTTTAGAATTTTGAAAGTTTATCTCTTAGTTCTTTCTTCTCAAAAATATTTTCAAAAGTGTTCTTGTTCCATTATTTTAATCTATGTGTCATTGATTTAATTAGTTTTGGAATAGCATACAACCCACCATTTCCTAAAGAATTCCATTCTTGTGTTATCATATCAACAAGTTGAGGATGATCTTCCCACATCTTCTCATATTTAAAATGTGATATTTTTCTGAATTCACTTACCATCATTCTAACTTGTATTGGCTAGTGATATAAACCAATATTTGTTAAGGTAATATTTTTAGCACAAGTTCCTTCATCTATCCAATAATATAAGAGTACACATCTATATATTTTTTTCTATTAGGTTCTGGTCTCCTCTTGCTAGTCCATGTATAGTTGTCTTCTTCAAACTCGACCTCTCATAGATTATTGTTTTGAATAAAAGCTAAGAAATCTCTCATAATTTAGGTTAATTTCCTAATATTCCCAAATATTTCATCTATATTGGTTATGGTATTAAAATATCCTATGATCATGAATTAGGCTTCTTGGTATTTACTTATCATAAAATCTTAAATCCCACTAAAAATTTCTAATCTACCTGGCTGAGTAGGAGGTCCATAGACATTGATAAGGATGAAATGAATACCTACAAAGTAGAAAGTGATTAAAGAGGCTATTCAATACCTAGTTTTATGAATTTTTACATAGGAGGTTCTAAAAGGATTCCAACAATTTAGAATTCCCCATGTTGCTCCTTTAGAATCAAGAGCATCCCATTCACATCTTGCCCATATCTCTTTCATAGTTTTTGAAACTTTATTTATCATTTTAATTTCCTAGATACAAAGAATATCAAACATATTACCTAAACATAGGTCCTTGATACACCTCTAATTTTATGGGGCATTAGAACTCCTTATATTCCATGAGATGATAATCATGTATCGTTAGGGGATATTGGCCTTGAGTGCATATTACCAATATCATTTTTTTGTTTGGTAAAGAGAAGTTCAACCAGCTTAGTTTGTGTTCCTTTCTCTATGTATGCTCTTGCTTCCTTGGATATTGTTTAATAATTTGAGGGTTATCCTATTTTTGCCTTGACTATATTAGAAGTAGGTCTTATTATTCTATTCCTCAATATTATTTCACAATTTTTTTTTCATCATATTTATTCTTGTCCAATATTTTTGGTATTTCCTTATTAACGATAGAGGTATTAACTTCTAAAACTAAATTATATTTACTCAAATTATCATAATATATGATTTAGATCCACATATTATCCCCATACTTAAGAACTATTGATTTGGTAAAGCTTTACTTATATAAATCATGACCACTATTTGAGCATAAATAGCTAAGAATCTATCTTTCATAGTATCTAAAATCTCAAGGAATTATCCTAGAGTGTTGCCTATTGCCTTGAAGGTATATATTTCCTAAAATTCAATGGGTAACCCAAACATCCCAACCCATATTGGTATTAGGGATATATTTACATTTTCAAGTAAAAGGCCTTCATACCAGCAAGTAAGGAAGAGTCTTACTCTTCTCATAAACCAAGGACCCCCTTTTAGGATTTTTTATCTTTCTTCCTTAGAACAAAAAAATGCTATGAAGAAACCCTTGGTAAGAAAGGAGAGAATCACTCCTAGAGACTTCCAACTCCTATCAATTAATTTTCTCAAGGCTAAAGTCCTTGGCCAATACCCATTAAATTTATCAAAAACCACCCTATCTTGGAGCAATGAGGACATCTTTGAGGTATGCTCACTAAAATCTACTATTAGAGATGATTATATGTATTTAACTATATATCAGTCCATGTAAAGGAAACTAAAACTCAAAATCTATTGAAATTTATTAGAATATTCTATAGCAAATATAAATTTTGATATAAAAATTATAGTAATTTGCATGCAAAATTTCTAAGATAAAGAAGAGATCAATAAAAATTTGGCTAAAAATTTCTATGTCTAGATAGAATGTCTTTCCTTACTGAAGTCCTAGCCCTTCATTATTCTTCCCATCAACAAAACCCTAGCTAATAAATATTCGCAATTTTATTTTTTGCGACTTGAAAAATCATCATTGTCCTTATTTTGGATGGTTGACTTCATAGGGTTATATCTCTCTCAATATTGCTTGGATTCCTTCATATGACCACTCATTATAAATTTATTCAAATTTTGCACAAGTTGGTCCAAAATAAGCTGAATCAAATAACCCTTCATGAAGATATGGCTTCTAAAAGATGAGATAATATATTATAATTTCTATATGATATTATCATAAATTTTAGTAGATTCTAAGTTTTAAATTCCTTTATATGGACCAATTTATAACTAAATCCTTATAATCATATCAAGTAGTAGAGGTTAGTGAGAAACTCATAGAGGAGTGATCGTTGTATCTCAAAGATAGGGTAATTTTTTGGTAAATTTAATGGGTCTTGTCTAGGGGATTTAGCCTTGAGAAAATGGATTGATAGGAGTTGAAAATCTCTAGGAGTGATTCTATATTTTCTTCCCAAAGGTTTATTCCTATTCATTTTTTCATTAAGGAAATAGGTGGAATCTTAATAGGGGGTCCTTGGTTTATGGGAAGAGTAGGACTTGTCCCTACCTACTAGTATGATGGATTTGTGTCTAAATAGTAATTATATCCCTAGACCAGTATAGGTTAGGATTTATGGTTGACCATTGAATTTTATAAAATTTATACATTTAAGGAAATAGGCAACACTTTAGGAGAATTTCTTGATATTTAAAAAACTACGAAATATGGGTTCTTGGCTATTTATGTTCAAATATTGGTCATGATTGGTATAATTAAATGTTTACCAAAATCAATCATCCTTAAGTATGGGGTTAAATTGTGGACCCAAACCATATATTATAAAATGTATCTTTTATATGTAGAAGATATCATGAAGTGAATTATATTGAAATAGCATGCCCTAAGAAGGGTCTAATAGAAACATATGTAGAAAACTACAAGAGAAACTTGCAAATGGATATAGGTGAGGATGGTTTTAAACTTTCAAAAAATAGGTCTAAAAAGAAAAAATAAATAAATAGTGGATACTAGTAAGGAAGGATATTGTAAAAAATACCAAGTTTTTTAGAATTTAGCCTATGAATAAAAAGTAGATCAAATCTTAGGAGACACAATACAACATGTTCAAAATATTAACAAGGAATAATTTATTCTATATGATCTTTGATTTAAGGAAGAGCATTCTTGATGAACCTGAGGAATGTGTCTCATTAGATTTTGAATACTCTCTTGAGTACCATGCACCATTCAAGAGAAGAAAACTGGCAGATAAAAATTTGTGTTAGATGTTAATACGTCTACCATTAATAAGGAAATAATAGAAAATTAGTAGGACAAGTCAAAAAAATTCATAGTAGAGCTAGGAGAAGATAATTATAATGAAAAATAAAGTGGTGAAATAATATTGAGGAATAGAATAATAAGAGTTACTCCTAATACAAGAAAGGAAAAATGAGTAAAACCCTCAAATTATCAGGTGATATTTAAGGAAGCAAGAGCAATCATAGATAGAAGAACAAAAACTAAGTTGGTTGAATTTCTCTTTACCAAATAGAAAAATGATATTGGCAATTCATAGGTAAGGCTAGTAACCCCTAATGAGACATGATTACCATATCATGGAATATATGGTGTGCTAATACCCCCTCAAATTAGGGGTGTATCAAGGGCCTATGTATATGTAATAAGACTAATATTCTTTGTGTCCAAGAAATTAAAATGACAAAGGAAGAAGTTTCTAAAACTATGAAATTAGTATGGGTAAGATTTAAATGAGATGCAATGGATTTTGAAGGAGTAGTAGGGGTAATTCTAACATGTTGGAATCCTATTAGAGCCTCCTTCATAACCATTCATAAAACTAGGCATTTGATAACCTCTTTAGTCACATTTTTCTTTGAAAATATTTGTTTCATCCTTATAAATGTATATGGACCTACATCTCAATTAGGTATATTAGAAGTCTGGAGTGATTGAATATTTTATGAGAAGTAAAGACCAAGAAACCCAATTCATGATCATAGGATATTTTAATGTCATAACCAAGTTGGATGATAAAACTAGGGGAATCATAAAATTAACCCAAATTATGAGAAACTTATTTGATTTTATTCAAAACAATAATCTATGAGAGGTTGTGTTTGAAGAAGACAACTATACATAGGCCAACAATAGGAGAGAATGAAACTTAATAGCAAAAAATTAGATATATACATACTCTTAGATAATTGGCTAGATGAAGAGCCTTGTGCTAAAATTAATACCTTGAAAAGGATTGCTTTAGATCACTGGCATTAAGAGTTAAAATGCTGGTAAGTGAATTAAAAAATGCCATATTTTAAATTTGGGCAGATGTGGGAAGACCATCCCTAATATGTTGATATGATAGCACAAATGTGGAATTTTTTAGGAAATGTTGGATTGTGTACACATCGTAAACAAATTAAATAAATGACATCTAGATGAAAAGAATGGAACAAGAATACATTTGGAAATATTTTTTAGAAAAAAGAACTAAAAGATTAACTTTTAAAATTGCAAAAGGATGATCATAATAATCCAAGATCAGAGGAAATGGATTTGCTTAGTGTATATCATAATATTTTGAGTAAAGAAAATTTTTGAAGACCAAATATGAGATAGACTTGGTTGAAATAAGATAAGAATACAAAGTTTTTTTTAGGATAGCAATGGTACAAAGTGAAGAACATAAGATTATATTGAGAGAGGGGGGGTGAATAGTATAAGATACAACTTTTATCTTTTATTTCCAAAGAAATAACTTCAAATAATATTAATTCAATAATGAAACAATGCATAAATCACCACACATAAGAGACAAATATTTTACATGGAAACACCCTCTCAGGGGAAAACACGGTAAAATGTTACTTATATATTTCTTCAAAAAAATTCATGGGAAACAACCCACAAGAGACACCAATCCCCTATATAAGTTCATGGACACTAATCCATAGGAGACACCAATACCATATACAAGTTCATGGACACCAATCCATAGGATACACCAATGCCCTTGCTCAAGTTTGTGGACACCAATCCATAGGAGACACCAATCCCCTTGCTCAAGTTTGTGGACACCAATCCATAGGAGAAACCAATCCCCTTACTCAAGTTTATGGAAACAAATACATAGGAGATGACAATCCCCTTGCTCAATTTTGTGGATACCAATCCATAGGAGACACCAATCCCCTTGCTCAAGTTCATGGATTCCAATCTAGATAAGACACCAATCCCCTTGCTCAAGTTTGTGGACACCAATCCAAAGGAGACACCAATCCCCTTGCTCAAGTTCATGGACACCAATCCATAGGAGACACCAATCCTCTTGCTCAAGTTTATGGACACCAATCCACAAGAGACTCCAATCTCCTTGCTCAAGTTTGCTCACAAACACTACTCAAATATGCTCACAAACATTGCTCATATCTGATCCAAAATCTTCTCACAAACACTGCTCAAATATGCTCAAAAATACTGCTCAAATATTCTACAAAATCTACTCAAGGACATTACTCAAATCTGATCCAAAATTTGCTCACAAACATTGCTCAAATCTGCTCCAAAATATGCTCACAAACACTGCTCAAACCTGCTCCAAAATCTGCTCAATAATGGCATCAAGTTCTTCACCCTTTCTTGAGTTTGATTTCTTTGAGAAAAAGCAATACAAACATATTCTACCCAGAATTCTTTTAACTTCAAGAACATATAGAGGATGATATGCACTAATGTAGTAAGCTTCAAATGGCTAATATGTTCTTCACATTCATTAAGTGTGTTGCTTCCACATATCTCATATTTATTATATTTTAAAGGTAGTTCAAGTCTAGCATTGGATAACTTACTTGTGTGTTGACTTGGAGATGCTAATACCTTGCTCTTCTTCCACTATCATGTGCACCTTATCCTCTTACTTTATTCTTTGAAGCCTTGACTTGTTTCAAATTTGTGCCCTCCAAATCTACCTCAATAATTATGATCTTCCTTTTGCATGTGCTTTCCAAATCTGCCTTGATAATGATGATCCTTTTTTAAACTTAAAAATACAACTTTATAACAACAACATGACTCCTTATATATCTCTTTTTAAAAATTGTAAAATAAAACTTTATAATAACATGTCTCCTTATATCTCCCTTTTAAAAACTTGAAAAATAAAACTTTATAATAACATGTATCTTTATACCTCCCTTTTAAAACTTGCAAAATAAAAACTTTGACATAACTCCTTATACCTCCCTTTTATAAAATTAATTAAAAACTTTAGCCTTACATTGCATAGAAAAACTTAGCAATCCACGAATAATATTCAACCTTCTAACCTCTAGTAATGTAGTGCTTTAATGCGGGCTCATGACAAAATAAGCTAACCTAGAAGATGAAACCAAAATGTACAATAGAATACTTAACTCCATTGTGCGAAAAACAAACGCTTCAACAAAATAATCATTGAGGAGATTTGATCCTTGAACCTTCTGCACCGCAGTGCCATAACACAGGCTTGAAACCAATTGGGCTAACCTAGTGGATGAAACCAAAAGGGCAAAATAGAATACTTAACTCCTTTTTTGTGCTATCTAGAACAACAAAACACAACAAAATAGGCACCAAGGGGATTTGACCTTTGGACCTTCTACACCACAATGCTCTAATGTGAACTAGGCAATCATCTAGGCTAACCACCTGGTTGAGATCAAACATGGTACAATAAAATATTTAAAGCCTCCTTCTGCTATGCCACCAAACTTGCACTTCTCTCCTTCCTTATCTTCTACTCACTCTCATCTCAAAGGATATTCAATTTTATTACCATATCCAAAGTGAATTAATGACCTCATATTAATATTATTTCTGTCATTCGCACTCAAGGAGGTCGATCCATAATTTAAACATTTGAATTTTAATTTTTATTTTGTATGGTGCGCTCAAGGAGGTCGGCCCATGCATATTTAATTTTTTAATTTCAAACTCACTTCAAGTCGGCCCACTCTTTTTGCCTTTATATTATAATATTAAATCTATGATTTAAATATTATAATATTTGAATATCTATTTAAATATTTTGATTTAAATATAAACCTTCCACTTTAATATTTAAATATTTAATTTAAATATTAAATCACCCTTGAAGATATCTGTCTTGACATCAATGACAACTCATATGATTAAATCACCCTTGAAGATATCTACCTTGACATCAATGACAACTTAATAATTCTAACAATCTCCCCCTTTGTCATTGATGGCAACCATGCAAAGAAATTATCCTTTACTAAAATAGGATCAGAAGTTGCTCCCCTTGAAAAGTTTCTCCCCATTATTGAAACTCTCCCCCTTTGACATCTATGGCAAAGTCTCCTCAGGGCTATAATATTAGACACTTGACAATGCCCCCTTATTACCTGCTCTTCTTGAGATTTCAATTATGATATTGGAGTGAAACTCCCAAATTACTATGTTGCTCTTCTTGTTCTATTTTCTTTCTCCAAATTTTGGAGGTCATATTATTTTGAACATATTGACCATCCTCCTTACTTTATTTTGGAAGTTTAGGGAACTTCATTCTACACCATCTAGTTGTATGCCCAAAATTGTTACATTTGTTAGAAATGATGTTGTAGTCCATGAGAGTTACAAATAAATTGAAATTCCTCTAGGTGAAACAAAAATTATTCTTAGCATAGACCCTAAAATTTATAGCTTTTTGACCAGATTGGTTACATGAGAAACGATAACTATGGAAGAAATATTGAAACCTGTCTAATTTCCTTGGAGGATATTCCCGCATGGTTCTCTCATTGTTGTTTCTATGATGGAATTTATTCCTTGATGATGCTTTATTTTCATTCTCCTTGATGCCTCCACTTCTCAACACATCAGCATAAATATTATGTTATTATTTAATAATTTTCTTTGATGCCTCTATTCCTTTTAAGCTTGACTTCATATTTTGTTTCTTTTGACTTTATTCAAAACCAAGTCTAGTCTTTATAACCAAATATCTTTGTGCTTTGATAATATCATCCACAATTTTTGTGCTTATCTCAAAATTATGTAGCTTATCATTAGATTCATTCACTTTATTTCTAAGAGAGACAACCTCATGCTCCAATTTTTCACATTCCAACTCTTTTAACTTTAACTGCTCAACCATACCTTCTTAAATTTTCTTTACCTCTTCAACTTTATCTTTCAAGTTAATGAGTTCTTGCAACAACTTTATCTTTGTCTTCTCATCCTCTTATACTTGAGTCTTCAATATTGATTTATTCTTTCTAAACCTTTTCAACTCTTCAAGAGCAACAACAAGTTCCTTTTCTATGTCAACTATGGCTTCCTCTTCATTCTATGGATCTTTCTATTTTTCTTGGTTTTTGACATCAGGTTCTTTTTACTCTATGGCTAAAAATAGGATTTCTTCTCTTTCACTATCAGATAGAATTAAATCATTGCTTGCTTCGTCAACATAAAGACTTTTCTTGCACCTTTGAAAAATCTTGTTCTCATGCTTATTTTGATCGTGACTATTTTTCTTTTCATGATAAAACTTTCTTTCTTTCTTTTTCTTGTATTCCTTTTCTTCTTCACTGCTACTACTTACAACTTATGGGAAATTATATGCATAGTGACTAATGTTACCACAATTAAAACATTTCATATAATGCATACCTTTGTGTTTTCTCAGACCCTTATTATTTCTTTGCACAAAGTTAACTTCTTCACTGCTTGATTCTTCACTTGACTCTGGTTCTTTATTCTTTATCTTATTTGAAGCTTTAAATGCAAACTCTCGTTTGGATTTTTGATATTTTTTAGTCCTCATATCATAGGCTATGAGAATTTCATGTAGCTCATCCATGCTTAAGGTTTTAAGATCCTTCATTTCTTCAATCACCAAAACCTTTGCATAAAATATCATAGGAAGTGACCTTAATATTTTCTGAACAATCTTAGAGTCTTCAATATTTTCTCTAAGTCCATGAATAGTGTTGACAACTTCATCAACACAAAGTAGATATTTTAGAATATCTTCCTCATATTTCATCTTCAAATATTCAAATTTCCTCCTATGGGTTTGAATTTTTGCCATTTTAAGCTTGTCATCTCCTTCATATGTTCTTTATAAATTTTCCCATATTTCTTTTATGGAGGTGCATTGCATGACTTTCACAAAATATGATTCACATAACCCACTTAATATTGCATTCATTGCCATAGAATTATTTTCAAATGGTTTCTTACCATCTAGATCTATAGGAGGAGTTGTAGGTGGTTTGAATCCATCCTAAATAGATTGCCATATATCATAGCCATGTGCCATACAATAGTTTGCATTCTTATTCTACATAAAGCATAGTTAATCCCATAAAACAATGGAGTCCTATTTGATTAAAAACCTTCTTGGAAATCCATGTGTGTTGTTGTAAGATATTCTTTCAATATGTTAGGCTTTCATGAAGGAACCTTCTCTGATAACAATTGAAGAACACAAGCTTATACTGAGAGGGGGTGAACAGTATAAGATAAAAAATTTCTCTTTTATTTCCAAACCAATAACTCCAAATAATTTCAATACAATAATGAAACAATGCACAAATAATCACACACATAAGAGACACATATTTTACATGGAAACAACCTCTCAAGAGAAAAACATGGAAAAATGTTGCTTATATATTTATTCATCAAATTTCATGTCAAAAACCTACAGGAGACACCAATCCCCTATACAAGTTCATGGACACCAATCCACAAGAGACATCAATCCCATCGTTCAAGTTTATGTACACCAATCCATAGGAGACACCAATACCCTTGCTCAAGTTTATGAACACCAATTCATAGGATACACCAATCTCCTTGATCAATTTATGGATACCAATCCATAGGAGATACCAGTCCCCTTGCTCAAGTTCATGGACACCAATCCACAGGAGACACCTATCCCCTTACTCAATTTCATGGACACCAATCCATAGGAGACACCAAACCCCTTGCTCAATTTCATTGACACCAATACACAGGAGACACAAATCCCCTTATTCAAGTTCATAGACACTAATCCACAGGAGACAACAATCCCCTTGCTCAATTCTACTCTCAAAAACTACTTAAATCTGCTAAAAAATCTACTCACAAACAGTGCTTAAATCTTCTCCAAAATTTACTCACAAACACTCCTCAAATCTACTCTAAAAATTTCTCACAAACACTACTCAAATCTACTCCAAAATATACTCACAAACACTGCTCAAACCTGCTCCAAAATATGCTCAATAATAACATCAAGTTCTTCAACCTTTCTTGAGTTTACTTTCTTCAACTAAAAGTAATACAAACATATTCTACCGAGAATTATTTTAACTTTAATAATATATAGAGGATGATATGCACTAATGTAGTAAGATTAAAATGGCCAATATATTCTTCACATTCATTAAGTGTGTTGCTTCCACATATATCACGTTTATTATATTATAAAGGTAGCTCAAGTATGAGGTCCGAGGTGTAGACCAATTGGTTCATCCAAAACCCATAAGGGGGGCGAAGGTCCAAGGTTCAAATCTCGGGCCTCATCGGACTGAACACTTGTCCCTTTCCTAGTGCTTTCAGTGGCGTAAAAGGTTTAAAATGATTGTGGCATGGTGGTTATAGGGGCGGACTACATGAAGATCTGTGTGGCGCGTTTGGGGTGGACAGCGCAGAATACTATGGTGACCATAAAAATCTAGACAGCCTGCTCAGATTCGTGGCAGTCTGTAGGGGGTCTAGCCACAGCGGAACCGACTAGACACCCGCGGCACCCCAAAACTACCGCCGAACCTAGGCGGCACGAGGACTACACCTAACCTTTCTCGGATCATCTTACAATGCATAGCAAACTGCCAAGCAACCCAGCTTAGTCTTAGAGTTTATCGAAAACGTTCAGGTCTCCAGTATTCGCAACAGTCATACATTAACATAGCAAAGTAGCAATAAATGTAAAGCAAAGCATTCACACATTAACACATAGACGGGGCGAAAGGGCCCATTGCTTTATTATGTTTGTTTACAGATTACATAAGGCCGAAGCCTCCAACAAAGCAATACGCACAGCAGCAAGCTCTCTGCCCTCATGCATTCACAGTTACAGTCTAAACCAGTTCGCAATAGTGCATAACGTGCGTAGCCCTTACAAAGTCTTCATGCTAAGCTTAAGTACCACGTGGCCTCAACCATCGCATTAAACGCCTTCGCGCCCAAGTCATTCGACGGTTTACCCGCCAACGGCCTCAATGGCTACCTACCAGCATTGAAGACAGCATGGCAGGTTTGTTCGCGGGTACCCCCGCCCTGACAGTCCACGAAAAGGCATTAACTACCTTCCCATTCGCTGCCAAGCAAACCTGCCACCTACCCAGCACTGTAGACCATTAATGCCGCCCAACGACTTAAGACCTT
Source organism: Wollemia nobilis (assembly GCA_028583015.1). Taxonomy (NCBI): domain Eukaryota; kingdom Viridiplantae; phylum Streptophyta; class Pinopsida; order Araucariales; family Araucariaceae; genus Wollemia; species Wollemia nobilis. The sequence goes on along the minus strand of JAQPPZ010016858.1, from coordinate 2,545,332 downwards.
GCCATCACTTTACAAAGAAACCTTCCCGCCGCGTCCCCGAGAAGTCAAACTAACAGTACTTGCCAGCCATCTGGCAGCCGTCCGCCATACCGCATGACGAATGCTCATTCGGATCCAGCATCGATACTTGTCCAGCCCGCAAGATCGTCTGACCGCCAGCATGGCGCCTCGGGGTTCCGCGTCGTGCCAGCAGCCCGCCCTGCCGTCGCGTCGCTACTCGCCCGAGCCGCCCGCCTACGCCGAAACGACCTCACGCACAAAATGACTAAGTTCCAACGGCACACCCGGCCGCCCCTTGGCATGGAACTCCAATCGAACCACCCGGCCCATTGCGGCGCCGAGACCTCCGAATTGCCCGCGGTCGTGGCAAGGCCATCGCAATGACAACCTTACCACATCCCCCCCACCTGAGTCCGACGACGCCCTCGTCGTCACGGCCCGGCTACCGCCAACCCAGACGGGTGACCCACAAGAAAAGACTAAGGGGTCGAGGATCCTTTCGAAGCCTTCTGCTTCCAAAACTCTGTGATCTTACCAGCCCACCTCAGCAAGCTCTCTTCCCTCTCCCAGCTATCCGCCATGTCCCCATTCCAAGTGACGAGGTACTCCAAGTGTCGTCTGTTCCCCCATCTGATGGTACGCGAATCCCATATCCTTTGAATATCCTGCCCTGTAGCATCATGGACATTTGCCGAAGGCCGGGTCGGCAGCATCCGTTCGGGTGTAGCAGAGTCGGACTTCAGTCACCTCAACTGGCTAACGTGGAACACAGGGTGCACTTTCATATGAGGGGGAAGACTTTTGTAGGCAGCAGTGCCCACCCGCGCGACTACCTCAAAGGGACCATAAAATTTTCTCACCAACGCCTTGGACTTCCCCTTTGGTGGCTTAAACACCTCGGGTTCCATCCGCAGCAGCACCTGATCACCCACAACAAACTCCTCTGGCTGGAACCATATGTCCGCGTCCTCCTTCATTCGTTCTGAGGCCTTTACTAAATGCATCCTCGCTAGATCGATCTTCGATTGCCACTGCCACAAGTAATCCTCGACAGGAGGGCACGTCTTAAGATAACCCGCCAGAACAATGTGTGGAGTCAACGGCTGCTGCCCGGTCACGAGCTCAAAAGGCGAGTACTTACTAGTTCGGGTTTTCCAACTATTGTAACTGAACTGAGCCATGTCAAGCAACTCGGGCCAGTTCCCCTGGTCCGCGCTCACAAAATGCCGCAGATAGGTTTCCAACACCTGATTCACCCGCTCGGTCTGCCCATCCGTCTGAGGGTGGAACCGGCTAGACATCTGCAGCCGAGTCCCCATCAGTCAAAACAAGCATTGCCAAAATGCACTAGTAAACCTGCTGTCCCTGTCGGAAACTATGCTTAAAGGCACTCCCCACAGCTTGATCACATGCTTAAAGAACAACTCGGCCGTCGTTTCCGTCGGACACGGCTGTGGACAAGGCACAAAAACAGCATACTTAGAGAAGCGGTCCACGATCACCATGATCGACCCCAATCCTTTTACCTTCGGCAAGCCCACTATAAAGTCCATGCTTACCAATGCCCATGGCCGAACCAGGATCGGCAGTGGCTGTAGCAAGCCACTTGGCTTCAAATTGCTTGGCTTGTCCTGCTGGCAAATGAGACAAGTCCGCACGTATTCATCCACGTCTTGCTCCATGCGCGGCCAGAACAGCCCACACTCTAACAGCGCCAACGTCCGCGCCTGCCCTAGATGGCCCACCCAAGTGCTGTCGTGGCACTCATGAATGAACTTGTGGCGGAGCCCATCCCACTTGGGCACGACTAGACGAGTCAAGCGATACCACAATAACCCGTCTCGAACCCGATATCTGCTGAACGGACCACCCGCAACTTGGGCTTCAGCCACTTCAGCTATGGTTTTCGTGACAGGGTCCTTTTCAATGCCCTCACGCACACGGGCTAATACCTCCTCGCCAAGTACGATCGAGCTGGCCCCGTGCATAGCAGCTGCGCTGGCACCGGCCTCCTCCAAGGCCGCCAACTGTTGTTTTCTAGAGAGCGCGTCTGCTACAACATTTGACTTCCCAGCTGCATGCACAATGTCGAGGTCAAACTCGGCAAGAAAATCTTGCCACCGCGCCTGTTTTCCCGTCAACTTCGACTGCGTCAAGAAGAACGTATTAGCCACATTATCGGTTCGGACGACAAAATGCGTCCCCAGCAAATAGTGCCGCCAAGTCCGCAAACAATGGACAAGTGCAGCCATTTCCTTCTCATGAACAGGGTACCGTCACTGCACGTCATTCAGTTTCTACGATTCAAACGCAACAGGATGGCCATCTTGGATGAGCACCCCGCCCATCGCAAAATCCGACGCATCCACATGCACTTCGAACGGTCGCCCAAAATTAGGCAATGCAAGAACAGGACTGGTCGTTAACTTTTCCTTTATCAACTCAAAGGCTCGTTGGCAGTTCTCCGACCAGGCAAAGGGTCTGTCCTTCTTTGTCAAGTCCGTTAGAGGGGCCGCCAGTTTCGAGAACCGACTCACAAACCGGCGGTAGAAGTTTGCCAAACCCATAAATTGTCGAACCCCTCGAACGTCCGTTGGTGCCTCCCAATCTCGAATAGCCTCGATCTTCTTCGGATCCGGGCGCAGCTGACCATGACTCAGCACGTGCCCGAGGAAATTCACTTTAGATTGGCCAAACGAACACTTCTCCCTTTTCAGGTACAGATCATGCTCCCTTAACAACTCAAAAGCCTCGGCAAGATGTCTTTTGTGCTCGGCCATAGACTTAGAGTAAATCAGAATGTCATCCAGGTAAAAAATGACACAACGGTCCAACAAAGGCCTGAAAACATTATTCATCAAGGTGCAGAACGTGGCAGGGGCATTGCATAAGCCAAACGACATCACCATGAACTCAAAACTACCATAACGTGAAACACAGGTCATCTTCTGCTCATCACCCTCTGCCACCCGAACCTGATAGTAGCCCGAGCACAAGTCTAGCTTTGTAAACACTCGCGCCCCTCCCAGACGGTCAAAACAATCATCTATCCTCGGGAGCGGGTAACTGTTTTTAATGGACTTTTTGTTCAACACTCGGTAATCAACGCACAACCGAAGGCTCCCGTTGGCTTTTTGCATAAACAGCATTGACGCGCCGTATGGGGACCGCGACGGTCTGATGTGCCCGGCATCCAGTAGCTCAGACAGTTGCCTTTGCAACTCTACCAGCTCCGGCCCACTAAGATGGTAGGGCGCCTTTGTCGGTGGCGTCGACCTCGACATCAGCTCGATGCGATGGTCAATTACACATCGTGATGGCAAACAAGATGGCAACTGCTTCGCTAACCTATTGGAAAATGAACACAACACGTCCTCCAGGTCAGAGCTCTGTCTCTTACAGCCAGTTCAAAAATGCAGTCTTGAAAGCGCGTGAGTTACGTTGAGGATCGTGAGTTCTTCCCATTGTTCTGGCGGGTTATCTTAAGACGTGCCCTCCTACCAAGGATTACTTGTGGCAGTGGCAATCGAAGATCGATCTAGCGAGGATGCATTTAGTACAGGCCTCAGAACGAATGAAGGAGGACGCGGACCTGCGACGTTGGCCAGAGGAGTTTGCTGTGGGTGATCAGGTGCTGCTGCGGATGGAACCCGAGGTGTTTAAGCCACCAAAGGGGAAGTCCAAGGCATTGGTGAGAAAATTTGATGGTCCCTTCGAGGTAGTCGCGCGGGTGGGCACTGCTGCCTACAAGCTAAGTCTTCCCCCTCATATGAAAGTGCACCCCGTGTTCCACGTTAGCCAGTTGAGGCGACTGAAGGCCGACTCTGCTGCACCCGAACGGATGCTGCCGACCCGGCCTCCGACGAATGTCCGCGATGCCGCAGGGCAGGATATTCAAAGGATATGGGATTCGCGTACCATCGGATGGGGGAACAGACGGCACTTGGAGTACCTCGTCACTTGGAAGGGGGACACGGTGGACAGCTGGGAGAGGGAAGAGAGCTTGCTGAGGTGGGCTGGTAAGATCGCAGAGTTTTGGAAGCGGAAGGCTTCGGAAGGATCCTCGGCCCCTTAGTATTTTCTTGTGGGTCGCCCGTCTGGGTTGGCGGTAGTCAAGCCGCGACGACGAGGGCATCGTCGGACTCAGGATACCATCTGTCGGGGGTCTAGCCATAGCAGAACCGACTAGACACCCGTGGCATCCCAACACTACCGTCGAACCCAAGCAGCATGGGGACTACGCCTAACCTTTCTTGGATCATCTTACAATGCACAGCAAACCGCCAAGCAACCCAGCTTAGTCTTAGCATTTATCGAAAATGTTCGGGTCTCCAATATTCGCAACAGTCATACATTAACATAGCAAAGCAGTAATAAACGTAAAGCAAAGCATTCACACATTAACACGTAGACGGGGTGAAAGGGCCCATTGCTTTATTATGTTTGTTTACAGATTACATAAGGCCGAAGCCTCCAACAAAGCAACATGCACAGCAGCAAGCTTTGCTCTCATGCATTCATAATTATAGTCTAAAACAGTTCGCAACAGTGCATAACGTGCGTAGCCCTTACAAAGTCTTTGCGCTAAGCTTAAGTACCACGTGGCCTCAACCACTGCATTAAATGCTTTCGCGCCCAAGTCATTTGACGGTTTACCTGCCAACGGCCTCAATGGCTACCTACCAGCATTGAAGACAGCCGAGTCGCCCGTCGCGGCCCGACTGCCACCAACCCAGACGGGCGACCCACAAGAAAAGACTAAGGGGCCGAGGATCCTTTCAAAGCCTTCTGCTTCCAAAACTCTGTGATCTTACCAGCCCACCTCAGCAAGCTCTCTTCCCTCTCCCAGCTATCCACCGTGTCCCCCTTCCAAGTGACGAGGTACTCCAAGTGCCGTATGTTCCCCCATCCGATGGTACATGAATCCCATATCCTTTGCCCTACGGCATCACGGACATTTGCCAAAGGCCGGGTCGGCAGCATCCATTCGGGTGCAGCAGAGTCGGCCTTCAGTCGCCTCAACTGGCTAACGTGGAACACAGGGTGCACTTTCATATGAGGGGGAAGACTTAGCTTGTAGGCAGCAGCGCCCACCCGTGCGACTACCTCGAAGGGACCATAAAATTTTCTCACCAATGCCTTGGAATTCCCTTTTGGTGGCTTAAACACCTTGGGTTCCATCCGCAGCAGCACCTGATCACCCACAGCAAACTCCTCTGGTCGGCACCGTAGGTCCGCGTCCTCCTTCATTCGTTCTGAGGCCTTTACTAAATGCATCCTCGCTAGATCGATCTTCGACTACCACTGTCACAAGTAATCCTCGATAGGAGGGCACGTCTTAAGATAACCCGCTAGAACAATGTGTGGGGTCAACGGCTGCTGCCCGATCGCGAGCTCAAAAGGTGAGTACTTACTAGTCCAAGTTTTCCAACTATTGTAACTGAACTGAGCCATGTCAAGCAACTCGAGCCAGTTCCCCTGGTCTGCACTCACAAAATGCCGTAGATAGGTTTCCAGCACCTGATTCACCCACTCGGTCTGCCCATCCGTCTGAGGGTGGAACCGACTGGACATCTGTAGCCGAGTCCCCATAAGCCGAAATAGGCATCACCAAAATGCACTAGTAAACCTGTTGTCCCTGTCAAAAACTATGCTTAAAGGCACTCCCCACAGCTTGATCACATGCTTAAAGAACAACTCTACCGTCGTTTTCGCCGGACACGGCTGTGGACAAGGCACAAAAATGGCATACTTAGAGAAGCGGTCTACGATCACCATGATCGACCCCAATCATTTTACCTTCGGCAAGCCCACAATAAAGTCCATGCTTACCGATGCCCACGGTCGAACCGGGACCGGCAGTGGCTGTAGCAAGCCACCCGGCTTCAAATTGCTTGGCTTGTCCTGCTGGCAAATGAGACAAGTCCGCACGTATTCATCCACGTCTTGCTCCATGCACGGCCAGAACAGCCCACGCTCTAACAGTGCCAACGTCTGTGCCTGCCCCGGATGTGGTAAGGTTGTCATTGCGATGGCCTTGCCATGATTGCGGGCAATTCGAAGGTCTCGACGCTGCAATGGGCCGAGTGGTTCGGTTGGAGTTCCATGCCAAGGGGCGGCCGGGTGTGCCGTTGGAACTTAGTCATTTTGTGCATGAGGTCATTTTTGCATAGGCGGGCGGCTCGGGCGAGTAGCGACGCGACGGCAGGGCGGGCTGCTGGCGTTGCACGGAACCCTGAGGCACCATGCTGGCGGTCGTACGATCTTGTGGGCTGGACAAGTATCGATGCTGGATCCGAATGAGCGTTCGTCATGTGGTATGGCGGACGGCTGCCAGATGGCTGGCAAGTACTGTCAGTTTGACTTCTCGGGGACGCGACGGGAAGGTTTCTTTGTAAAGCGATGGCAAGGTCTTAAGTCGTTGGGCGGCATTAATGGTCTACAGTGCTGGGTAGGTGGCAGGTTTGCCTGGCAGCGAATGGGAAGGCAGTTAATGCCTTTCCGTGGACTGTCAGGGCGGGGGTACCCGCGAACAAACCTGCCATGCTGTCTTCAATGCTGGTAGGTAGCCATTGAGGTCGTTGGCAGGTAAACCGTCAAATGACTTGGGCGCGAAGGCATTTAATGCGGTGGTTGAGGCCACATGGTACTTAAGCTTAGCGCGAAGACTTTGTAAGGGCTACGCACGTTATGCACTGTTGCGAACTGGTTTAGACTGTAACTGTGAATGCATGAGAGTAGAGCTTGCTGTTGTGCGTGTTGCTTTGTTGGAGGCTTCGGCCTTATGTAATCTGTAAACAAACATAATAAAGCAATGGGCCCTTTCGCCCCGTCTATGTGTTAATGTGTGAATGCTTTGCTTTACGTTTATTGTTGCTTTGCTATGTTAATGTATGATTGCTGCGAATACTTGAGACCCAAACGTTTCCGATAAACGCTAAGACTAAGCTGGGTTGCTTGGCGGTTTGCTGTGCATTGTAAGACGATCCGAGAAAGGTTAGGCGTAGTCCCCGTGCCGCCTGGGTTCGGCGGTAGTGTTGGGGTGCCGCGGGTGTTTAGTCGGTTCCGCTGTGGCTAGACCCCCGACAAATGGTATCTCAAAAAAAAAAAAAAAAGGGTAGCTCAAGTATAGCATTGGATAACTTACTTATGTGTTGACTTGGAGATGCTAATACCTTGCTCTTCTTCCACTATCATGTTCACCTTATCCTCTTAACTTATTATTTGAATCCTTGAATTTTTTTAAATATGTGCCCTCCAAATTTACCTCAATAATTATGATCTTCCTTTTGTATGTGCTTTCCAAATCTGCCTTGACAATGATGATTATTTTTTAAACTTAAAAATACAATTTTATAACAACAAAATGACTCCTTATATCTCTCTTTTAAAACTTAAAAAATAAAACTTTATAATAACATGTCTCCTTATATATCCTTTTTGAAAACTTGCAAAACAAAACTTTATAATAACATGTCTCCTTATATCTCTACTTGCAAAACAAAAACTTTGACATAACTACTTATATCTCCCTTTTATAAAATTAATTAAAAACTTTACCCTTACCTTGCATAGCAAAACTTAGCAAATCCATGGATGATATTTGACCTTCTGACCTCTAGTAGAATAAAGTCCTAATGCGGGCTCATGACCAAATAAGCTAACCTAGCAAATGAAATCCAAAGGTATAATAGAATACTTAACTCCATTGCGCTATCTTGAACAACAAATGCTTCAGCAAAATAGGAATCGAGGATATTCGACCCTCTAACCTTCTACATCGTAGCACCCTAATATGGGCTTGAAACCAACTGGGCTAACCTAGTGGATGAAACAAAAAGTGTACAATAGAATACTTAACTCCTTCATTATGCTATCTCAAACAACAGACCATAGTAAAATAGGCACTGAGGGGATTCGACCTTCAGACCTTCTACACCACAGTGCTCTAACATGAGCTAGGCAACCGACTGGGCTACCCACTTGGTTGAGATAAAAAGTGGCATGATAAAATATTTAAAGCCTCCTTCTGCTATGCCTCAGAACTTGTGCTCCTATCCTCCCTTGTATTCTACTCGTTGCTTGCTCCTCTCTTGAAGGATAATCAATTTTCTTACCATCTTCAAAGTGAATTAATGGCCTCATATTAATATTATTTTTGTCATTCGTGCCCAAGGAGGTCAGCCCATCATTTAAACATTTGAATTTTAATTTTACTTTTGTATGGTGTGCTCAAGGAGGTCGGCCCATGCATATTTAATTTTTGAATTTCAAACTCACTTCAAGTCGACCCACTCTTTTTGCCTTTATATTATAATATTAAATCTATGATTTAAATATTATAATATTTGAATATCTATTTAAATATTTTGATTTAAATATAAACCTTCCACTTTAATATTTAAATATTTCATTTAAATATTAAATCACCCTTGAAGATATCTATCTTGACATCAATGACAGCTCATATGATTAAATCACCCTTGAAGATATCTGCCTTGAAATTAATGACAACTCAATAATTCTAACACAAAGATCAACATCCAAATTTAGTAGAATTAAATCAATAGAAAGGGTTTGGATTGAAGACTAGAGTGAAATTAGAAAGCAGGTAAGGTATTTTTACCAAAATATTATAGTATTAGAGGAGTTTTAAGTTCTTAATGATAAACCACTACAAGAAGTACCTTCAATTATAACAGATGAAGACAAAAGGAAACTAATGGAGCATATTACTTTAAAATGAGTTCATTTAGGTATGATTATTTATTGGAAAAAATAGAATAGTCTAGGGTAAAACAATACATACCTTATAAATTAAATGCAACATATATTACTCTAATTACAAAAAATAAGGATGAAAAATTGTTTGATCCATTTAGATCTATAAGCCTATGTAATATAGCATATAATATTTGTAGACACCAAATTACAGCCACTAATCCTCCATCCCACCACCCACTTGTCCACCATACACCTTCCCGCCAATTATTTGGCCCAAGTCCACCTTTCCCGCCATCCATTTCACCACTTCCCGCCATTTCCTAACCCAATTGGGATTATTTTTAATATTATTTTATATTTAATATAATATTTTATAATATATTTATTATAAAATATATATTTATAAACTCAATTAACCACAGCCATCTGATCTAATCTAATCTCCACCATCCATCTTCATTAATCCATGTCACATCTAAAAAGTAATCTCAACTTAATTTAATCTTAACCACACGATCAAAAGTGTAAGGCTAAAAACCTAAGAAAACACTAGGTTGGATTATAAAATAAGGGCATTTGCAAATGCTCAAACCCTGGAACCTTGAGATTAGAAGTTGCACCCTAGAGGAGTCATTGTTGAAACCCTAGCGAAGCAGAGAGAGATAGAGTCACAAAGATCTAAAGCCCTAGTTAGTCAACAAGACTTATGTTGTTCCAGCCATCCCCCATTCATCCTCCATCATCGTCATAGCCCCATCCATCCTTCACATCCATCACCACCCCCTCGATCTACTTCTATAGATTTAAACTTATTCATAGGCACCCTCCCGAGCTTGCCAGGCTCATTGTAGAGCCTACAAAGCTCACTACAGAGCTTGCCAGGCACTCAATAGAGCCTACTATATCGTAGAGCTCACTCCAAAGCTTGAGAAGCTCACTCTAGAGCCTGCAAAGCTCACGCTAGAGCCTACCAAGTGCGTATTCGAGCCTACTGCAACCACAAAAACATGAATCTAAGCCTGCTACACCACACCAACTACAACAACAAAATGAAAGCAAGGTATATCTTTATTGGTTTTATTATGTTACATGATTTGTAGATTTCTCATGCCATTTGATCCATTTTTAGTTAGGATTTACTGATTTCTAAGGGCCTCACACTATGGAGCCCTCATAGGTATTATTAACCCCTTTCTCTATTTTTGTGTATGCAGATCTATAAATTTCACATATTGTTGAACGATTGTTGAAGTTGAAGTGGCCCGCCATAGGATATCCAAAGCCCACTCACCCCGTTGGAAGCAAGAACACATCAATCTGAAGACACTTCATTGTTATAGCTAGGGTTTTGGAGAACCCTAGCATTTTTGTAAATAATTGTATCAAATACTCTCATTGAGGGATAGATTGTATCAAAGGAGTTTATTGGCTCCCCCCGTTTTATTGAATATATCCATTTGTGCAATCTTGTATCTCATTGTGTTATTTGATTTATTTTATTTTATTTAAGTGTCATGTTCCTGTCTTCACAAATGGCGATCATGGTGGGACCCCACAAGGGTTTCATTATTTGATAGATCTACCTTGCTAACTTAATTTTATTTCTGTTTGTTGTAGGATTTTCAAAAGTGTAGAGATCACCGAATTTATCGCTAGGGTTTTTGAAGCACTCTACAATAGTTTTAGGAGTTACATAGGCATTCGACAATGACTATAAATAACCACATGTGCCCTCCCACACCTAGAAGGACCTCTGCTATGCCTACATAGGTTCCCAACCATGCCTGATAGTAATTTGGAGCAGAGCTAAGGCTTCCAAGTAAGTTTCATAACCCTAGGTTGCCATTTAGCGATTTACATATTATGTTTTCTAGCTACTATTTTTTGTTGGTTCTAGGTTTAACATTAAGCAATTTGGGAAAGAATCGGTAGCAAGTTACATCTAGGGTTTGTGTGTGTTTCATTATATCAAATTCATTTCTTGTCTTGAAATTTGTAGATCTAGGTGATTGTTTGCATTTTTTAGTGCATATGAAATAGAAAAGCATCCTAGATTTTGCATTTTAGAGTTAAAGATCACTTTAATTTTTCATATCTAAATAGGAACAACATCTTGACACATAAAGTAATCCTACCCTAGGCTGGCCCCTTTGGTAGAGAGGTGGATGAACCCTCCGGTTGCTCTTGTGATTTTAATCATTTGTAGGTAGGGGGTTTTGAGCGGTGTACTCCACTCTCTTTAGGTGAAATTTATGTCTTTGTGTTGGCTTCTGATTTAGATTAGTGAAATTAGTAATATTTAATATTTTTTGCACACCATAGAGAATGATAAATCTAATAAAATAAATCACACACACTTGCATGATTCACATGTTTAGCAGTAGTGACTGGATTTCATCACCATCCATTGCTTGAGATTTGGTGACGATGGCCATGATTTCCATCCACCAATCTATGCCCTAGAAACCATAGGACTACCCCCGAGCAAACTTGTTGGAGGACATTACCAACAAGAATCTCATTGCCTTGGCCAGCCTTAGATTTTACATTTTTTTTTCATTAAACAAGATTAAGTTACATCAAAACACACAAGACAACAATTCTAAAAGGAACTTCACATTAATGAAAGAAAATAATTAATGAATAAGGTAAGCCACACAAGGTAAAACCTAGGATTGGTTGTTTTCTTTGCTTTAAATTTTGGAAAATTTGTTAATTTGTGTGATTTAGATAAGCTTTGAATCTTTGGTTTAACTACTTTATGGTGCTAACACGACAACAAAAGAAAATAATAAACCAAAGTAGTTTAATGGAAAACAGTTCCCATGAGCCCGCTACTTCGGTAGCCCCATCCAATATGGTTCGGACTACTTTGTTTGGATCATCCCATCCACCCCACTCTCAAGTAGAGACACATTCACACAATGTGGAGATAGCCACCACCTACATAGACATGGATAGAGTGCAGGCCATTTACAAGGCTTCTAACTATGTCTTAGAGCCCCTTAGCCAAGAAGGTTTTGAAGAATCTGAATTGGCTACCACCTACTTGGCCCAAGGATATCCTAATTTGAGTTATGAATATGGTATGCCTTCATCCACGAGCCAACCACCACAAAGCCCAATTGTTCCAAAAACTTATCTCACATCCACCTATACCAACCCCTTGTCTGAGGAGTATGTCTATACTGCCTCACAATTCCCTAGCCTCCAAGTTGTAACATCAAACACAAGTTGCACCATACCCATGTCCTCTCATCCATAATCATCCACACCTCCATCATCTCACATATCCAACATGACCATGTCATCCACATATCCATCATCACACTTAATCAACATGACCATGTCTAATCATCCATCATCATCAACCCACCCATAGTATCACCCAAACACAACCCTATAATTCAACACATGGTCAAATTAGGAACTTACGGATACATTAGGGCTCATCAATAGATTAATTTCACAATGAACAAAAGGAAAATAGTCAGCTTACATAGACCCTATGACCCAAGGAGTTCCAAATAAACCTTCGCTCACCAATAAAAATTTATAATGGGTCCCTCAATATTCCATAGTGTCCATCCCCAATCCACCACCACTCCACACATCCACCATACCAATCAAAATTGCCACTAACCAACAACACAATCAATTTCTCCGTCATCATCCTCATCAATCATCCCCACATACCCAACCCAATTCATTCCACACCAACATGTTGGTCACACCCCAACATCTACCATCCAGGCCATCAACCAACCATCAGATAATCCAAGGTCCTCATATTCCAGTAGAAGATATTAGATTCCAGGAAATGCAAAAGAAAATTGATCAGTTGATGCAAAACTCACCAGGGATAATGAGCCAAAAGCTCACATTAAGCCAACTGATCCATCAACCAATCCACCCTTCGGTACCATCACCGCCATATCCAATAGATTTTATGGTACCAAAATTTGACAACTTTAAGGGAACTGAGGATCCTAAGGAGCATGTGAGTTCATTTGTCCATGTATATTTTCAAATTAGCGATGATAATGCTCTTATGCTTTGAATGTTTCCTCAAAAATTAGGAGGAGATGCCATTGAATGGTATAATCAATTACCCACACATAGTATTTATACTTTTGATCAATTTATAGATCTATTATTGGAATGCTTCACCCTCAACATTAAGAAGAAGGTGTCCTTATCGGATATATATTACTTGAAACAATGGGATGAGGAACCTATCTATGATTTTGGAAACCGTTGGAGGTCAGTCATAACAAAGTTTCCATTCTCCCTCCCAATGGAAGAAATTATCAAAATTTTTACCAAGATTTGCTTAAAACCCATCTCTTGGATGCTACAACTAAACACTTATAGGACATTTGAAGAGGCTTTAGCATAGGCTAGTGTCATTGAGGAGATAAAAATATAAGAGGGTGTCATTAAGCCTAAGAAGAAATAATGGCAAAATAGGGGCCAATACCAAAATAATCAAACTAGCCAAACCAAATCAACACAAGCCTCAATGACTAACACAACTAATCAAGTCAATAAAGTGGTCATGAGCCAGCCCGTAATGGCTCAAAAACTAGTGCAACAACAAATTTCCTATCATGCGGTCCCATCAGTAACCCAAGCACCAATGGTACAAAACACAGTGCCAACTATGGAATAGCCTACCCATTGCCAATTCAATCGACCCCAACATCAATACACTCCCTTAGCGGAATCATATTCATCCATATTTTGAAGGTTGTATGAGACCAAAAAATTAGCCTTGCCAAACATTAGGCCCGATGATCCCACCAAAAGACCTAAAAGTTATAGAGAGCACTTGTTTTACCCATACCATCAGCAAAATGGGCATGATATCAATTCCTGCCATGTGTTCAAAAACATAGTGCAAGACCTCATAGACCTAGGGGCCATTAACATGGATAATCCCTTAGCTCCAAAAAATCAAAATTTGGGCATATATCAGACACCTCTACCTAACCATGGGGATTTCCAACATAATATAGGAGGTAACAATCAAAAACCACCTCCTACTCAAGTAAATCATGTCCAACAATACCAAAACTTTGTAGGAGCAATCCATGTGGTCACTAGAGGGCAAAGGCAAAATCAAAAAAATGCTCAAAAACCTTTGAACCCACCTCCCATCCAAACATCACCAAATCCATCTTCGCCAATCAATCTATCCAACCCATCCAATCCACCCATTCTTCATCCAATAAGGCTAGCGGTAACCTTAACCATCCGGTTAACCACTAGTTTGAAAATGGCATCAACCAAAATTTATGTATATGAGCTCATCCAACAATCCCCTAGGCATAGAGAATCTTTAATGGAAATACTAAAGTCAATTGAGTTAGAATCCCAAGACTCTAATGCCTTCAACAACTTTGTAGGGAGTGTTAGAACATGCATGGAACCATCAATTACCTTCTATGACTTTGAGATAAAATCAATGAGTTCAGAATCGGTGGACCCTCCATTGCACATAATGGCATTAATAGACACAAAACAATTCAAAAGAGTATTAATTGATACCAACTCATCAATCAATATCATTACTACTAATGCCCTTATCCACCTCAAATTACCTCCATCCCACATTTTCAAATCATCATTCACCCTCAAAGCATTTAATGATGCTTTGTGTACCATAGTTGGCATTGTTGTTTTACCTATAGAAGTAGGGGACAGAATATTGCACACCATGTTTCACATCTTGTAAGGAGCCATGGCGTATAATATACTCCTTGGTAGACCTTGTATGAGGGAAATGAAATGTGTTCCTTCAATTCTCCACCAATGCTTGAAATACGTTCATGATGGACAAGTCCATTGCATCCCCATGGATGTTGAACCTTTTAAATATTGTAATTTCATTTCAAATCCTTATGAATCCATGTTGCCTTCCACCCATTTATTCTTGGCACCATCATCCACATCATATTTTAATATGCCTTCTTCTAATCCATCTCCATCTTCTTCTAAGACTCCCATCTTAGAGGAGCTACCCATCACATCACCTTCTCAAACATCCATTTCTTCTTGTACATGTACTCATGGTCAATCTTCCATTAACACCTCATACATCGTAATAACCCCTTCTACTACAATCACTTCTTCTATTCCATCTCATCATTCCACACTATCATCTCATCATGGAATACCACCATCCAATCCCACTCCATCAATCGATGTGTCACAAGTCAAAATTTTTGATTGTGACATATTTAACTTGCCACCATCCACAACCAATCCAGAGCCACCTGAGCCTTCACCATCCACCTCATCAACCCAAGTCAAATTCCACATCACTAATCTGATCATTGGTGAGTATGTGGTCCAAGACATCACCATTACGCCCCTAGCCATTCCCACAGCTAAGGATTTTGGACGTCCTCGAGACCGTTCTTTATCCATAGGAGATGTTTACAACATGAGTGTCACTCCAAGAAATATTAACTTTGTTTATGGAGGTTTGGATTGCTCAACTTGGGAAAACCCACCCAAAGAACCAAGAGAGCCTAGGCATGCCAATATACCTAACATAGAGGAGTTTCTAGCTCGATACTTTAATATGTTCCATTGGTAAGGTCAAGGTCTAGGTTCCCATGAGTAAGGGATGCATGATATCTTATATGTCCCATATAGAGGTTCCCATGATCATTCTAGTTTAGGCTATACCCCATTATCTTCCATCGCTTCTCTTGAGCAAGCCTTTAAAAATATTAGCCTCAATGATGAAGAGCACCCCATCCATCCATTACCCTCAACATCCTCTCTTGAACAAGCCCTTCAAGAACTTCACATTGACAAAGTAGATGAGGATGATCCCATAAACTTCTCCTATATGATCTTTGATTCTGATGATGAAAGTTACAAAGAGTTTGAAGTTATGTCAAATGCTTCTGATGATTCTGAATAGGAGTCACCACCCCTTGTCCCCATCACCCAATAGGAATATTTTTCCCTTCGAATGTTCCCCATCTATAATCCTATATTCTGCTAGCTTCTTCCACAAGAACAAGATGATCCACCTGGTAATCTGCCTTGAGCCACCCACATAAATCAAGAATTGTAACATATGTACATATTCCAAAAAAAAAATCAAAATCAACAAAACATTTCAAAAAAAAAAATCTGCTCTAATGTTTTTCGTTTACTATTACAAGGATACCATGCCTCGACATCGGTTTCGATTCAATTGTTCCATATACCCATTCGGCTAAACCATCCTACCTTATGCTAGAATCCTATTGACTTATTTACCCCACTCTGTAATCCATACAATTTGGCGAGGCCAATTCCAATTGAATTAGCCTTATTGACTTGAACTAGATTTCCTCCACACCCTCCTTTTCGAAGTTTGTCTTATCCGAGGAATTGCTAACAACTTCAAACCACTACATTCCTCCTTCACTGCCATCTTCACTCACATCACTTTCCACTAAATTTCTTGAGGTATTTCAGGTAGAGTTAGGTAACGATAAGCAGAAAGAATTAGATGACACCCTAGACTATCCCAACTAGCTCTCAAGACTAGTACCCATTTGTAAGCTTAATGGGGCAATATACATTTGCATTGATTTTT
Organism: Wollemia nobilis; assembly: GCA_028583015.1. Classification (NCBI taxonomy): domain Eukaryota; kingdom Viridiplantae; phylum Streptophyta; class Pinopsida; order Araucariales; family Araucariaceae; genus Wollemia; species Wollemia nobilis. The sequence goes on along the minus strand of JAQPPZ010016858.1, from coordinate 2,529,005 downwards.
GAGACCGGTCTTAGCTCCTTTTCTGGGGGTCCTCTTTTATGCATGAATATATATGTATATATACATGGCTAAAAAAAACAATAAAAAACAACAAACAAATTTCATGCTTTCACATAGGCATTCCCACATTGCATACATTCCATTTTTCATTTAAATTTAAGCATTTGACATGTGTCTTCACTTTTTGTATTCATACATTGCTTCATTCACATATATTAAATCATACACAGTCCATGGACTCGTACAATTTCCATTTACATATCAATACACCATTGCATTAGGCATATACATTTGCATTCATCTCATCCCATGTTCAATGATCTGACATAGTAATGATGATATGGCCATAAACAAAAAGTCAAGTTATGACAATTGGGGGTACCTAGTTTGAAAAAAAAAACATGCAACTTTCACAAAAGACATAATCCAACAATACCATATGCCAAAAATCACAAGGCCTATATTTTCAATCACTCAACCATTACTGGTGTAACAAGCAACCTCCAAATGGATGTTTGATTTTCTTTGGGACCAATAACACATTTTACACACTAAGAAAGTCTTGAGCATTTTCTATGGATCCCAAATACAATATTGAACCAATCACACTCCATCACATCTTAAAAATATTATGAGCCAAGGAATGTTAGTACCATACTTGGGTAGTAACTTGAGACGAAAAGGGATAATCCTCGCTTTTCCCATCATGCAACATAGTCCAAAGCAAAAATAATGGTTCTCACCACTACCATAATTACTCTTCAAACATAAACATAAAAACATAGAGTAGTAAGGATAGGGTCAAAATTCTCATCATACTTCGGTTGAGAATCCAATTCCCCAAAGCTCTATACAAAATTAACAAACAAAATCCCAAATACCCTTGATCCCTAAAGTTGTAAGGATCGTACTACATATCCCTGACAAGGATGGGTAGTCATCCCCAAGGCACCAAAATATCAATCCCAATTGGACTATGGAGTGAACCTTCACCGAGGCTATAGATGCTTGACTAGCAGTGGAGTAAGCTCTTGTGGGATGACATGTCTACTTGGAAAATAGGGAGACCTATGACCGCACATAAGGACATGCTATCTTCATGGACATCTCCATAACAGGTCATACCCAATTTAATAATAATGGATCAATGAACTTCACATGCACACACACTGGTTCATGATTGGATAGGGCCATTGTCACACTCAAGATTTGGTATATGAACCTCACTTGCACACACATTGTTCCTAAAGAAAGTTATACAACCCAAGTGAGTTTGCTTGATAATACTAGTATGATTGAGTCTTTTAAAATTTTATAGTACTCATTCCATATCAACATCCATATCTTCCTATATATAAACAACCATGTCTTCATAGTGAGTCAAGTTGTAGAACACCACCAAATTCAGTACCCCCGATTTCCAAACAATGGACAACAAAAGTGGTCAATAAAATTTTTGAACTGTAAAATATCATGTGAACAACATGCATTCCTCTCATATAGTTTAGATTCATTTACTTGTATTAATCATCCATAACACATCATATAGATTGTATTTACATTATTATCCTGCATACATCATCCATATAAACATCCGTAGCGCATCATTAGCTTGCATACATCATCCATATAAACCTTAGGCATACACATCATGGTTAGCTTGCATTCATCATCAAAACATAAAATAGGAATTGCATAAAACATAAAAGCATCCACATAAGATATAACACACATATATGAAAAAGCTATGTATATATAAATATCTCATATACAATCAATTTCAAAAGGCTACAATGGAGCACCAAGGCTCATATATACAAAATAGTGTATCTAAGAACTAATTCTACTATCCATGAGAAGACTCATGAGACCTAGTAGGAGCCCTTAACCTAGTACTCTACCTATAATCTATATGCCTAGATGAATCGGCCATAGAAGAAGGAGGATCCGAAAATGTAATATGGTGTTGCATACACATCCTCCAAAGAATGTACGTATGCCTTACTAGCCTGCAGACACTACAAATCCATCTGGTGTCACCACTCCTTTGCCAAAATCTCTTCTTTAAGCCTTGTGACCATCGCCTGATCACTAGCCACAACCATTGCTCACTCCACCTCTAGCAAAGCTATAGTAACCAAAGAATCCCTATGAGTCTCAAGCATGGTCTCGCACTCCTCACAAAGCTGCTTCAACTCTACTTGCAACCTTGCCACCTTGGAGATCTCACCCATCACCTCATCCTCATCCCTATCCTCATCCACCAACCCCACCTCCAGAGCATGCTGGGATGCTCCCATCGACTACCTCCAACTCATTGATCGATGATACCTCGTCCTCTTCAGAGTCATTCTCGACCTCGTTGCTGCCACATCATCCCCAACCACCTTTGGTACCCATATTCATTGGGCACCAAACCATACTACATACTCAAGAGTCACCCCATCATCATCCACATTGGAGACCTCTAGCTGCTCGTAATCCTCCATATGCACCTGCCACAGCTCCACACATGGAAGTGCCTCCTCACCTTGTCGACACCAATATAACATAGGCTCATTCGGCACACCCTAGGGTAAGCCAAACTACCTTAATATATTCAAAAGAGTATTAGTTGATATTAGATCATAAATCAATATCATTACTATCGCTGCCCTTATCCACCTCAAAATACCTCCATCCCCCATCCGGGCATCCCGCCATCGATATCCAAAAATCCTCTCCATCTCATATCTCATATCCCAAAAAACCACCACCTCCTCCTCCTCTACTAATACCTTGAGGATGCGGTATACATCCTCAAGAGTAATAGTAACCTCCCTAGTCGATAGCTGGAAGGTCCCCCAATCAGAATCCCACCTCTCAATCAAAGATGAGAGGTACCCCTCATCTTCTCTCACTACATCCAATCTAGTCGCTCCCTCCAAACCCACCCTACTCCTCATCCCTGGAACAAGAGGAGAGAACCAATGTCGAGGCTCAATATCCCTCAACTGCAACAACAAATGCATTTTGTTAGTATTAATACTATATTAAAAAAAAACAAACAACCAACAAAAGAAAATATTTTTTTTTCACAAAGTAACAAATTGTCTTATCAGGAAAAAAGGCATCTCCACTCCACCACTAGCACCAAGACCCTCCACCGCCATAGCCTCCACACACAAACACTCACACGCCAAGCTCCCCACACCCACTAGCCTCACTAAGCTCCCAATTACTCTCCACTCCTTTGACACAGCTTCTCAAAGCCCAAAGCACATGAATGAGCCTCAAGATTTGCTTAGAAAGCTTTTTATAGATTTCTTTGGTATATTCAGGTGCAGACCTATGCCTGTAAACTATAGGTGTAGGCGCACACATGTAGGTGCACTCAGGGGCATGCGGGTGCCTACAGAATACACCAGGCACAACCTCGTATCTAGAAACAAAAAATCATGAAGACAAAATCCCTCAAAATAGTAGCTCCCCTCATTGAATTTGCACCAAATTTCATCCAAACATCATGCACATTATAAAATTTTATTTTGTGAAAACACAAAACGTTTTGCATGCATATTTTGCGAGAACAGGCCAAATTCTTCAAAAACACATATCCCATTACAAAACATGACAATCCAAGTCAAATTTTTATAAAATCAACATTCCACAATTCTTCATCATATGCTTCATCATCCCATCAAATTTTGCACAATTTGGAGTTGATTTAACCGTTAACTCACTCATTTTTGCCTTAAAGTGCAACAAATATCAATAAAACTCTAAATCACAAAATAATCAACTCCACAATTAGACAAATCATTGCATGACTTCATAAAAAATTATTCCATCATCATATTTCATATATCACTCATCATATAACATATTTTGTCTTGTTTAGTCAATAATAAGTGAACCTTATACCTAGTGGGTTATCCTATCAACTTGGCGATTGCAGTGATAGTAACCCATGTAGTTCGATAAGATGAATAGCCTACAATAAGGATACTTAAACGTGATCATCATAATTATCTCATTGTCACAGATCACAATTGCATTGAGTACCTCAAATTTTAGGGGAAACCTTACCAAGAACAATTTGCACACAAGCAGTCATTGATGTCATTTTTTGTGGGGAACGAAAACATGGATAATCAAATTCATAAACACTCATTCATTTGACAATAGTTAAAATACAGGACATACCGGTAGACTGACTAGCTCCATCGCAAAATTTGTGAAGAAATTTCCATAATCACTACCCCACCCCTACATTGACTTAGTCAGCATGCATCTTCATATTTTGCATACTCAATGACACCATTGCGACAACTTATTCAACAACATCGAATCATCCCAAATTTTGGGGAAATGACATTACATTATGATTCTCCCACAATGGGATAACATATTACATGATCATGATAATTTACACTTGAAAAAAGACCCCTTTCCATCATTGGGGCAAAAATGGTATCACATTCTACATCATCCATCACATCACATCCCATCACATCATTCATCACTTGCACAAAATTATTTTTCAATTGGCTTGTGAGATACTTCTCATTCACCAATTGAGGGGGTAAGCTATGCAAAATTCCAAAAATTCTTTATTCTTTTGTCTTCAACATTGAGTGCTCAAATCCAACAATAGAGAGAAGCTGCTTCTACGCCCATAACCCAAGAAGGTGTCTCATATTTTTGTATCATATTGTGTTTCATGCAACATGGTACAAAAATGGGCATCTGTAGACACCAAATTACAGCCAATAATCCTCCATCCCACCACCCACTTGTCCACAATACACCTTCCCACCAATTATTTGGCCCAAGTTCACCTTTCCTGCCATCCATTTCACCACTTCTCGCCATTCCCTAACCCAATTGGGATTATTTTTTATTATAAAATATATTATATAATATTTAGTATAATATTTTATATTATATTATAATATATTTATTATAAAATATATATTTATAAACTCAATTAACCACTACCATCCGATCCAATTTAATCTCCACCCTCCATCTTCATTAATCCATGCCACTCTCAAAAAGTAATATCAATATTAGGATCTAATTTAATATTAGCCACATGATTAAAAGTGCAAGTCTAAAACCCTAAGAAAAACCTAGGTTGGATTATAAAATAAGGGCATTTGCAAATGCTCAAACCCTAAAACCTTGAGATTAGAAGTTTCACCCTAGAGGAGTCATTGTTGAAACCCTAGCAAAGCAGAGAGATAAAGTCTAAAGATCTAAATCCCTAGTTAGTCAACAAGACTTCTACTATTCCAACCATCCATCATTCATCCTCCATCACTGTCACAGCCCCATCCATCTACCGCATCCATCGCCACCCCCTCGATCTACTTTTGTAGATTTATCCTTATTCATAGGTGCCCTCTCGAGCTTGCCAGGCTCGCTGTAGAACCTGCAAAGCTCATTGCAGATATTTCTAGGAACTCACTAGAGCTTGCTATATCATAGGCTCGCTCCAAAGCTTACGAATCTCATGCCAGAGCCTATCAAGTACATGTCTAAGCTTACTGCAACCACATAAATGTAAATCTGAGCTTGCTACACCACGCCAACTGCAACAACAAAATGAAAGCAAGGTATATCTTTATTGGTTTTATTCTTTTACATGATTTGTATATTTCACATGCCATTTGATCCATTTTTGGTTAGGGTTTATGGATGTCTGAGGGCCTCACACTATGGAGCCCTCATAGGTGTTATTAATCCCTTTCTCTATTTTTGTGGATGCAGATCTACAGATTTCACATATTGTTGAATGGTTGTTGAAGCTAGAGTGGCCTGCCATAGGATATCCAAAGCCCACTCACCCCATTGGAAGCAAGAACACATCAATCTGAAGACACTTCATTATTATAGCTAGGGTTTCGGAGAACCCTAGAATTTTTGTAAATAATTGTATGAAATACTCTCATTGAGGGATAGATTGTATCAAAGGAGTTTATTGGCTCCCCCCGTTTTATTGAATATATCCATTTGTGCAATCTTGTATCTCATTATGTTATTTGATTTATTTTATTTTATTTAAGTGTCATGTTCCCGTCTTCACAATATTATCTCCAAATTTATGGCAACTCAATTAAGACCTCTGTTAGAAAAAATAATTTTAAAAAAATAAGGAGGAATTATGAAACAGGGACACATTATAGATAAGATCACTGTAGATCATGAAGTTAAGAATTCAACAACTTCAAGAAATGAGAGAGCAATGATATTAAAACATGATATTAGTAAATCCCATGATAGGGATAAATGGGATTTTCTTTTTGTAATATTAGAAAAGTTTAGATTTGATAAGAAATGGGTCAGATGGACTAAACCTTATGTCTCTACAATTTCATATTTAGTGTTTGTAAATGTGTTAGTAAAGAACCATTTAAAGCCAAGAGATATCTTAGACAATGCAATTAAATTAACCATAAGTTGTGGGGATGTGACATACTTCTCCCCTTAGATTTAACACAGTCCTTGTGTTAGCTCAAGATTACACAAATCATTAGGAATGAGTGAGCTGAGGTTTAGCGGGTGTGGCGGGAGTGAGGGTTTGAATTTTTTGGACAGGAATCTTAGCCAAGGTGGTAGAGGTAGAGTAGGTATGGAAGGGGCAGGTGGGAACCTCGAGCATGGATCAAGTGAGGATCCAGAGGAAGGCGGTCAGGCTATGGCATATTTGGAGGCAGGCATCACACAGGGGCTCGACCCTCTTCAGAAAGACCCCAAAAAAAAAATATGAAGGACAATGAGGGGCCCAATAAGTTGTTGTCTTTTGCTAAGACTCTTAGAGGAAAAATAAATGAGGTTCTCTCTCTTCCACCCCTAGTTCCAGTAAATAATAAAATTTCAGCCCCAACAAGTTCCATGAGCCCTTTTCTTTTAATGGAAGAATTCTCCCTGGTAGGCAAGTTTTTGGGAGGTAGGTCGGACATGGAGACTATCATGGCTTGGCATATGGGTAAATGGTGACTGGTAGGCAGCTTGGAGTTGGTAGCTCTAACTTGAGGGTTCTTCATTATCCGTTTTAACAATATGGAGGATGCTAACCGCATTTTAATAGGATGTCCTTGGTTTCTAGGCAAAAGGAGCCTTTTTATCAGATGATGGGGTGAATATTTCAAGCCTGAAAAGCAAAATATTAACATTGCCCCTATTTGGGTTCGTCTCCCGAGTCTACCTACCTAGTTCTTCAATGAATATTGGATGTAGGGCATAGCCATAACTATAGGGGACCTGATATCCATTGACCATGTGACCTTGGCCAGGACAAGGATGACTCATGCACGAATCTGTGTAAATGCTAATTTGAATAATGAATTGCCAAGGTTTGTGGAGCTAGAGTATGGAGAATACTATAGAAAATAGCTGGTAGAATACGAGAACAGAATGGCATTCTATGCAGAATGTAAAAATCAAGGACATTTATGCAATCAGTGCCCTAACCTGGTAATGAACAGAGAAAAGCAGAAGCAGGGAATGCTAGACAGAGGAAATTTGAGGAGTTTCCTTGTCAGAGGTTATTTCAATCAAGAAAACTATGTCTACCAAAATAAGAAAAGAGAGGGTGCAGGGTCCTAGCAAGACAAAGGAAAACAACAGGTTGTTGGCAACCAAAATACTCAGGTAAGTGCCAATCCTCTAATTTCAAATAAATTTTCAATTCTATCCAATATGGGAGTAGGAGGATTATCAGAAGACATGGAAGCCCAACACCTTCAGGATAACCTTTCTGACTCTCTCGAATCCCCATCCAAGTCAGGATCCTCAAACCCTAATGCTGAAATTACTGTAAACCCCATGGGCATCACAAATCAAAACCCTAATGCATGATCTCTAGAATCCACATCCAAGTCAAGATCCTTAAACCCCAATGCTGGAAATACTTCAATCCTAGTGGGCATCCCAAATCCAAACCCTAATGTTGAAGAACTTAGGAAGAAAGTTGATGCATTGGAAAATAAAAAATCTCATCTCCCTAACATCATCAATAGGATCCAAGTGAATCCTACTGAGGGGTCGTCCTGTAGACCAGGTGAATATGAGAAAAAAGGAGAAGATTTGGATGTAGCGGTGGAGATATGTGAAACTCTTCAAACTAAGGAATATGGTAGTCCAGTTCTGTAACAAATTACCTCCCCTCAGTTTAGTCCTAAACAAACCAGGGGCACTGCGAAGTCTCCTATATATTTTGGCAGTGAAAAAAGAAGAGGGAGAATATCAAATGTTGAGCATCAAAAAAATAAAACTGATAATGACATTGCCAATGGAAAATAGAGAACCTTTTTTCAATAGGTTATTCCGGGTTCTGAAGACAATAAATTAGGAAAAACCCCTCAATGGAGGGGGAGAGGAAGAAATCCCAAACAATCTAAATGAAGTTCCTCTCATGGAACGTGAGAGGCCTCAATAGCCTACCCAAACATAGGGAAGTTAGTGCAATAAGAAATCAAGTGAATCCAACTATTATCATGTTGCAAGAAACAAAAACGAGATTCAGTCAAAAAAATAGCAAAAAAAAATCTAGAATCAAGGGGAGATGGTTTGCAAATCAGCCAAAGGAGCATCTGGAGGCCTTATGACTTTGTGGGATCCCTGGATAGTAGAAGGCACCATTATTTAGAAAGATGATAGGGTTCTTAGTGTTTTATTTAAGGAAATAAACAACAACAGGTCATGGATCCTTTCAAATATTTATACCCTGACTTCAATTAAATGGAGAGCTCTACTATGGGAGTACTTAGGCAATCTGAGTGTTATATTCCATAATGTCCCCTGGATTCTGGCTAGGGATTTTAACACTCCTCTTTACCCTTCAGAAAAAATGGGTGGAAATCGACCACCTATCAGGAGCATGGATGAGTTCAATGACTTTGTGAACTCCAACATGTTGATGGATGTAAAACTTAGAGGAGCAAATTATACCTGGAGCAATTTGCGGATAGGATGTCATCTCATTCAAGAAAGGCTTGATAGGTTTTTTCTATCAAAGGAGGCTACAACTTTTTTCGGTGATTCTACCCTGCAAGACCTTCCTAAAATTGCCTCTGATAATAATCCCATTTTTTTGGATATCCAGAACTCTTTGCCCCTCAAGAAACCTTTCAGATTTCATTCTATGTGGATCAAACATTCCAGTTTCAGAGATAACTTTAGTTAGTGGTGGCAGCAACCTGTCAGAGGTAGTGCAACTTTTAAACTTGATGGCAAATTAAAGTTTGTTAAGGAAAATATTCAAAATTGGAACAAAGAGGTCTTTGGGAACCTCTTTGAAAATAAAAAATAGGTTGTTGAAAGTTTGAAGATAATTGATCAGAGGATCCAACATGGTGATGTTGATGAAACTACTAGGTAGGAGGAACGAACAAAACTAGCAGAGTTTCATAACATTTTGGCCTGTGAGGAAATCTATTGGAGGAAAAAATCAAGGGCTATTTGGTTGACATATGGAGATTCAAATTCTAAGTTTTTCACGTCACCACGCTTATAAATAGAAGCAATAACAAGATAATTTTTTTTAAAAAAGCATATGGTTCTATTACTCAAGACTTAACCGAAATCATAAAGGAGGCAGTAACTTATTTCAATTATATCCTTGGTCAGGAATCACAGTGCAATGAGGAGGCCAAAGATATTATCTTGCAATCCATTCCTATCATAATAAATTAGGATATAAACCTTAAGACTTCTAGCTCCCTTTTCTGATGAGGAAATTAAGGAAGCCCTTTTTAGCATGGAGCCAAACAAAGCCCCGAGACCCGACGGATTTCCCCCTCGTTTCTATCAAGATTTTTGGGACATCGTAAGTGAGGATGTAATTTTTTTTGTCATAGAATTCCAAGCAAGAAATCATATCCCAAAAGGTATCAAATCTACTTTTATTTCTCTAATTCCTAAGAAGCAAACCCCTGAATCTATGGCTGACTTCAGGCCAATCAGTCTATACAATATTTCTTACAAGATCCTAACTAAAGCTATTACAAATAAAATGAGATATATTCTGCCCCACATCATATATCCATGCCAGCGAAGCTCTGTCCAGGGTAGTGCTAGACCAAAATCTGCCTTGGGTTGTTTAGTTGCGCCTTAGATTTTGTCAACATTGAAAAGATGAGAAGGTTTGAGACTTTTTGCCTGATCTCCAGAGAAGGCTGGTTCCTTGAAGTTTTTTATGGGAAAAGGGGAAGGAAGTAATACTGAAAGAGAGGGAAATATATCCGAAGCTAGATCTAATATATGGTGCAGATTAGACAACAACGAAGACAGATTTACTTACTTCTATCCAAAGCATTTAAACACATTTCCATGCAGAAATTATATAATTTCATATATGATTTCTAATATTTCGTTTAACATGCGTATATATTAGATTCTCATTCCAGAAATATGATTTATGTATTGCGAAAGTTCAAATATAAGAACAAACTCAATTTACAATTCAATATTGTAAGCAAAAATAAAGAACATTAATACATACACTTGCATGATATGAACCAGAAGCCAATGGGAGATGTGATTTTATTGCTTGTATTCGAAGTACATGCATTCAGTCTTGTAAACGTCCAAGAGCCGACCCTTTTTTTGGAGTCACTCACCCCTATATATACCCTAAAAGAGTATCTTTTTCTAAGTACATCTTACTATTTTACAAGCAATCATCTATAGTTTCTAATAATACACAACCAGTCTTCTATGAATTAGATATCTTCTTTTCATATTAGATTCTAGATGAGCCTGTCACATTTTCAATCATCTAGCAAGCCTGCTCTATCTTGGATTTCTAATAATCATGTCAAAAATCACTTCTTGGTGTCAGTGCATGCCTTTGATTGCCAAAAATACATTTTATTCCTTTACAACTGGCGCGTCACGAAATCGTGACATTCTTTCCTTGCTTTGCTCTTTTGCCGCCTCCAGCCGCAAAAATGAGACATGTCATGAAATCGCGACATTCGTCTCTTACTTTGCTCTTCTGCCACTTCCAGCAATGAAAATGAGACATGTCACAAAATTGTGACATTCGTCTCTTGCTTTTTGCTTCCATCCACAAAAATGAGACATGTCACAAAATCGTGACATCTTTATGTCCTTTCCTCCATTTCTTCTGGGCGGTTGAAAAAATGTGACATGTCACGAATTCACGACATTCTTTCCTTGCTTTTCTCTTTCTCTTCTCTTTTGGCCGTAAAAATGCAACATGTCGTGATATCACGACACTTTTTCCTCCTTGCTCCCTTCTATTGCTCTTGGCCATGAAAATGCAACATGTCGCGATATCGTGACACTTTTTCCTTCTTGCTCTTTCTCTTCTCTTTTGACCACAAAAATGCAACATGTCACGATATCGTGACACTTTTTCTTTCTTGTTCTTTCTCTTCTCTTTTGGCCGCAAAAATGCAACATGTCGCGATATCGCGACACTTTTGCCTCCTTGCTCCCTTCTGTTGCTCTTGGCCACAAAAATGCAACATGTCGCGATATCACGACACTTTTTCTTTCTTGCTCTTTCTCTTCTCTTTTGGCCATGAAAATGCAACATGTCGCGATATCGCGACACTTTTTCTTTCTTGTTCTTTCTCTTCTATTTTGGCCACGAAAATGCAACATGTCGCGATATCACGACACTTTTTCCTCCTTGCTCTTTCTCTTTGCTTTTGGCCACGAAAATGCAACATGTCGTGATATCGCGACACTTTTTCCTCCTTGCTCCCTTCTGTTGCTCTTGGACCACGAAAATGCAACATGTCGCGATATCACGACACTTTTTCCTCCTTGCTCTTTCTCTTTGCTTTGGATCGCAAAAATGCAACATGTCGCGATATCGCGACACTTTTTCCTCCTTGCTCTTTCTCTTTGCTTTTGGACCGCAAAAATGCAACATGTCACGATATCGTGACACTTTTTCCTCCTTGCTCCCTTCTGTTGCTCTTGGACCACAAAAATGCAACATGTCGCGATATCGCGACACTTTTTCCTCCTTGCTCCTTCTCTTTGCTTTGGACCGCGAAAATGCAACATGTCGCGATATCGCGACACTTTTTCCTCCTTGCGGTGTTTTGCTTTTTCTTTGATCTTTAGCATATGGGCCACTTCGGTCTTCTTGGAAAATATGCAAAAAGGTGCATCAGCTATTTTTCTATAGTTAGTCACTTTTTGACTAACATTCTTGGCGCCTTCCGGGGATTTTTTGCTTGCAAAAATTTTGAACCAGGCCTTCATCCATTGGGAAACGGAGTCAACAATGCAGTTGTAAAAAGAATCTTTCAGAGAAAGACAAAGAACACAGGAAAATGCACTTAGATTAAAAGTGAACATTACCTCGTCAAAACTCCCTCTATACCTTAGTATCTCTATTAAAAAAAAATGTCGACTTCTGATTGGCTGTGACTGAAATTTTTTGTTAAGGCCAAAAAATGGTAATATTTACAAATATTGTCTGAATATACTTATATTATATTGTACATATAATTCCTTTTCTGCTTTCTCAATAGAAATATAACTTTAGGTGAAATGCATTCACCGTGATGGGAAGAACCAATCCATCTTGATCTTTCAACTCGAAAGCATTGAACTATTTCTCTGAAACAATTTCAAATGGTCCCTCCCAGAGAGCATCGAATTTATCATGGTTACCTGGCTTAGCTTTCTTTACATTCCATTTCAAAACCAAGTCTCCCACTATAAATTTTTTTGCAGTTGTCTTTTTGTTGAACCATCCTTTAGTATCTGCCATATACTTCTGATTGTGATTGTATGATTGCTCTCTTTGTTCTTCTAACTGTAAGAGCTGCATTAGTCGGGCATCCATCGGTTGACCTTCTTCTTCGTTCATCTGATTCAGTAGCTTCAATGCTGGTATCTCCATATGTATGGGAAAAATAGCTTCTTTGCCATAAACTAAAGTGTAGGGTGACGTATTGATGGATTTCTTGATTGAAATTCTGTCAGCCCATAGCGCTCGGTTTATCAAGGAATGCCAGTTTCTTTTGTTATCTTCCAGCGTCCTTTTCAAGATTCTAAGAAGATTCTTATTTGTAGACTCAGCTAAGCCGTTACCCTGTGGGTAATAATTGGAAGAATTTTTTAGGTATATACCATACCTACTGGCGAACTCAATCATCTTTGCTCCGATGAAGGTAGATCCATTATCTGAGACTAGTGAATCTGGTATACCGAATATGGTAATCAAACTTTCTACAAACTCAATCACAACTTCCTGATCAACCTTTTTAGTGGGAATGGCTTCGGCCCACTTGGTGAAATAATCAGTGGCTGTAAGTATATACTTATGACCAGCTGATGAATTAGGTTCTATTATCCCAATGAAATCTAACCCCCACTGCTGAAAGGGCTCTTCAACCTGGATAGGTTTCAAGGGCATGGAGGCATTTCTATTTCTTCCAACATACCTTTGACACTGTTCACAACTCCTGGTGATATTGTATGTGTCTAAAAAGATAGAAGGCCAGTAACAACCTACTCGGAGTATCTTCAAAGCAGTTGATCTCCCTGAATAATGTCCTCCAGAGAGACCTCCATGAAATTCTCTCAGAACCTTTTGTTTCTCATCTTCTCTTATGCATCTCAAAAGTACACCATCTATATTTTTTCTGTATAATCCTTCATTTTTAAGGGTGTACTTCAATGCTTGTGTTCTAAACCTCCTTCTCTATGAAGCATTTAGATTTTTAGGACACATACCAGTCTGAAAGTATTCCACCAGGTCATCAATCCAATCAGTGTCTTTGGGCATAGAATCTGCTTGTGTATTAATCATCACATCTTGGAGTTGCACTTGTTCATCTATAATCTACTTGGCTAACTAGTGACACAAGGCTCTACCTCTTACCAATTTTGTGGGATGTATTTCTACATCATATTCCTATATTTTGGTTACCCAACCAGCACGTTTTTCACCAAGCTCTCCTTGTATGATGAAGTTCCTAACGTCAGGATGTATCACATAAACAAGGATCTTGCTTTGTGATAGAAAATGTTTAAACTTCTGCAAGGACTTCATGACAACATAAACTTGTTTTTCAATAAAGTTGTATCTCTCCTCATGATCATGCATGGTGGAGCTCAGAAAAGCTATGGGTATTTCTTCGTTATCTGTCCCCTTTTGTGTGAGGACTGCAGCATAACTCTCTGATTCACCAAAAGCATACAAGATGAAACTTCATGAATAATCAGGATTGATTAATACAGGTGCTTGGGCTATCTCTTCCAGAATTTTCTTGAAGGCATTTTTCCTAACATCTGTCCATTTGAAAGGAGCATCCTTCTTCAGCAGTTCTATCATTGGTTTGACAATTTGCGCAAAATCTACAATAAATTTGCGCACAAAATTTATTTTCCCAAAGAAAGATTGCAAACCTTTCTTATTGACTGGTAAAGAAAGTTCCAAGAGTGCTTTTACCCTGCTAGGATCAATAGCTAGCCCGTCTTTGGAGATGACATGACCGAGTAGGATACCTTCTTCTATCGCAAATATAGACTTTTTTGGGTTCAATGATATCCCAAATTCCCTGCACTTCTCAAAAAAAAATTCTAGATGTGAGGCGTGATCCTGCTTATCATGAGAGAAGACAATCATATCATCTAAATAGATGACTATGATTTTATTAGCAAGTTCGCCAAATGCTACATCCATTGCTCTTTGAAAAGTTGCTCCAGTGTTGGATAAACCAAATGGCATCCTTTGGTAGGAAAATGTTCCCCACTTCGTAGTAAAAGCGGTCTTGAATTGGTCTTCATATTTTACCCATACTTGATTATAACCTGAAAAACCATCCAGTAAGGAAAACCTTTCTGCTCCTACAACTGTGTGTAGAATTTGGTCAATCTGAGGTAGCGGGTAATGATCTTTGAGTGATGCTCTGTTCAGATTTCTGAAATCTACACACAATCTGATATCTCCATTTTTCTTCTTGATTGGTACCAAGTTTGCCACCCAGGTGGAGTGTTTAACAGGGTATACTATTTTAGCTTGAAGGAGTTTTAGCAGTTCTTGTTTCATCAAAGATTCTATCTTCGGATTCATTGGTCTTTGCTTTTGCCTAAAAGGCTTAGCTCCTTCTTCTAATTCTATGGTATGTTGAATAACATCTTTATTGTACACTTTTAGATCACTATACACCCAAGCTATGATGTCAGGGAATTTTTTACACAATTCTCTGATCTGGTTCACTTCCTCTTTTGTACAACTGATTCCAACCTTAATCATTTTGCCTGGCTCCAACTCTACATCTTTGTATCTTCGTTTATCGACCTTGATTTTTTGGCCAACTGCTCTATCATTGTTATCAAACAGGCTTTCCAGGGTGATGAGACCCTTAGGAATATGATTGTTTTTTAACTGAATAATGTCCTCTTCCTCTTCATCCTGCAGATCCTGGTTGGTTGAGCAATTCATTTCATGGATTAAGAAATCCAGTATCTGTTCATCATTTTCAAAAACTTGCCAGAAAATATTTTTATCAGACATCGAAGGCCTGTATATAAGTCTAACGAGTTTTAGACTTCGAATAACATTACTTACAGGACAAAAATTAGCTCCCACTGAAGCTAACAAATCTGCGTGGGTATTCTATTCTCTAGGGATAAACTTTATATTTAGGGCCTCAAAGGCCTCTAAGAGATCCCACACTTTGTTCCTGTAAGCCTTCAAATAATGTTGTTTACTTATACATTTTTTGGTGACTTGATTCACAATAAGTTCTGAATCTCCATAGATGAGTAATTGTTTGATTCCCAATTTCTCAGCCTTTCTTAACCCTAAGCATAGGGCCTCATATTCTACTGCGTTATTGGAGCAACTCCAAGTCAACCTGTAAGAGAAAACCTTTTCCTCTCCGGTGGGAGAAATCAAAACTATTCTGACACCAGCTCCATTCTTGCACCTAGCCCCATCAAAGAAAAGCTTCCACAATTGATTCACAGAACCATCCTTTTCTAGGGAGGGTATCAATTTTCTTTTTGGTTTCTCAATAGAATAGTTTCCTATTTTTGTTTCTATCATGGCATTAAAATTTTGTAGAGAAAACTCGTCCTCAGCTTGGAGCTCTTCTAATGTTTCTTCCATTAGATCTTCTTCTATTGTTTCTTCAGTCATCATATTTACACGGTCAGTTTCACCAATATTTTCTACATGAAACGTAGATGGTTTCTCATTAAAAATATTGACCCTTCTACCTTTGAAAGGTATCTCCAAATGAGAATAATCTAAGGATAAGTATCCTCCTATATTTTTTGTGAACTCTCTGGATAGACACATACCAAAATAGGGCTCCAAGTCTACGACTACTACCTCTTGTATGACTGTCATCTGAGGCATTTTATGCAGCCGTATGGGAATATCCTTTATCACTCCTATAGTTTTTATTGGAGTACCATCTAACTGTAGGACGCCTGCGCTACTCCTAGTGTACTCCATTCCCATAATATCACATACTTCTTTGGGTATCACAGTGGTAGCAGTGCCTGAATCTATCATGCAGTTGTGGACAACCCATCCTTCCATTTGAAGGGACAAATAAAAGGGTGGTGGCCTATTCTTACCAGTGGCAGACGTCAAGTTTGTTAGAACCATTTTTGAAGATGATGCAGTCCTACCTCCATTTTTCATTGTTCTTAGGGATTCTTGTAGGAGATCGATTTGACCTGGGATTTGAAGAGCATCATACATACTTGCCTTAGAAGGAGTCTTTTTCATTTCCTCTACTATACTGAATGTAGGTGAATCAACTATTCTTTCTCTTTCTTTGGCAAAAGTTTCATATTTATTTTTGTATCCCTGGGTAGCTTCAGTTCTTTGCCTTTTTGTCAGCGATGGGAATCTCAACCTTTCCCTAGCCTGTTCTTGGGTTTCATTTTCCCCCGAGGAATAAATTCTTTGTGTGTTTCTTGCCCTTGAATTTTGGCTGGAAACTGATATTTTCTTTCCTGAGGGAGACTTCCCTTAGGAGTTTCTTTGGGAACTTCCTTGGGAGCAGGGGAAACATTCAATGGCTGAAGCTCTTTAGGGTCTACTTGCAGTGGTTTCTTACCTGATCTTGTCAAAACTAAAACCTGTTCTACTTGTAGGCATCATGAAGTTGTGGTCCTTCTCTCTAATTATATTTACATGGCCTTTCATTTTTTCTTTACTCTTTTCAATTGCTATACTTTGTACATAATGTTGGTGTATCATACACGAAATTTCCCCATGTGGATCGTTACATGTAGTACACCAAAAGTTAAAATCAGTGGGAGGCTCTTCGGCCTCCACTGTCTCATTTGTATATACCATGCTCGGTCTCTCTTGTCCCCTATTGCTTGATTGTGCTGCATCTCTCGTTACCTGAGGGAACCTCCTTGGCAAAAAATTCCTTTCAACCTCTCTCTTTTTAATTGATGTTATATCATTTGCTAGATTTTTCATGGTGTCCAGGATAAGAGTAAGTTGATTATCGAGGACTTGTTGAGGAGGTGGCGTAGGTAATGCAGGTATAGCAAAAATAGGAGGCAATGCCAAAGGAATTTGAGGCATTGGTATTGTAGGTACAGAGGGTGATCCATTCCATCTTGGAAGATCTGTGAACTTCAATTCAACAGAGCTAGGAGAAGCAACATGAGTAGCCTGGGGAATATCAGGAAAAATGGGCATTATTGCTTTGGGTGGATACCTTCCGGTGGCTATGAGATCTCTCTCTGCTATATAAGCTTGTTGATAAATGGCAGGGAATGTGAATATTCTTGACTTTCGTATTATCATACTAATATCTGAATCAAAGGATCTCGGATAGTAATATATTGCTTGCTCTTCTATTGGTTTCAATCCTTGAGGAATCCTTTCCCAGGTCCGACTGAAATGGATATTGAAGTCTATAATTTCTTCTTGAGGATGTTTCCTTATGATCGTGAACTGGTTCAATAAGGAAAATGGATCCGCATGCTGATTGAATTCATCCACCAACTTTCCAATGAGCTCTGCCAGGTGGTAATTGATTGAGGAGGGAGTGCACAATACCAATAGAGCATTTTACCCTTCAGAGAGATAACTAGCAATCTGATCATCACATCCTCCTGTGTGATGTTATAGGTTGCAGCCATTGCTGCTACATCTAAGCAATGTTCATATGTTGTTTTTCCTGTTCCATCATATGAAGGCAATGCCTTCAATGCTACGCCAGGAATTTGATTCTGGGTTGCTAAATTTAGTGGACCAGTGTGGTTCCATATAAGATAAGATGGTGGTGGAGGAGCGGCCATTGTAATTGCTATATTCGTCTGAACTATTGGGGTTGTAGTAATAGTTGGAGATGAACCAATGATAGAATATGGCAAAACAGAGGGTATAATGGCGCTATTATTGGTAGCAGGTGGATTTGATCTTGCGGATAAAACTGGATTCACTCTTAAGCTACCAAGATGTAACTCGAAGAACTCAATGGGCTCTTCTAAGTTTTTTGATTTGGATCTGGTTATCATATAAACATATACTAGCTTTAACTAGGTCTAAAAAGATAAGGTATTTTCTAGGTCTATACCTTCGGACGGAGTCGCCAGGTGATTGGGTTTTTGATTCTAAAGATCAGAGGCAAAACACCAAACCTTGTAAAAATAATGTGGGATTTAGGGTCCCACCAGGCGTGCCAAAAACTGTTGGAACAAAATCTGCCTTGGGTTGTTTAGTTGCGCCTTAGATTTTGTCAACATTGAAAAGACGAGAAGGTTTGAGACTTTTCGCTTGATCTCTAGAGAAGGTTGGTTCCTTGAAGTTTTTTATGGGAAAAGGGGAAGGAAGTAATACTGAAAGAGAGGGAAATATAGCCGAAGCTAGATCTAATATATGGTGCAGATTAGACAACAACGAAGACAGATTTACTTACTTCTATCCAAAGCATTTAAACACATTTCCATGCAGAAATTATATAATTTCAGATATGATTTCTAATATTTCGTTTAACATGCGTATATATTAGATTCTCATTCCAGAAATATGATTTATGTATTGCAAAAGTTCAGATATAAGAACAAACTCAATTTACAATTCAATATTGTAAGCAAAAATAAAGAACATTAATACATACACTTGCACGATATGAACCAGAAGCCAATGGGAGATGTGATTTTATTGCTTGTATTTGAAGTACATGCATTCAGTCTTGTAAACGTCCAAGAGCCGACCCTTTTTCTAGAGTCGCTCACCCCTATATATACCCTAAAAGAGTATATTTTTCTAAGTACATCTTACTATTTTACAAGCAATCATCTACAGTTTCTAATAATACACAAGTCTTCTATGAATTAGATATCTTCTCTGTAGATTAGATTCTAGATGAGCCTGTCACATTTTCAATCATCTGGCAAGCCTGCTCTATCCTGGATTTCTGATAATCATGTCAAAAATCACTTCTTGGTGTCAGTGCATGCCTTTGATTGCCAAAAATACATTTTATTCCTTTACAGCTGGCGCGTCGTGAAATCATGACATTCTTTCCTTGCTTTGCTCTTTTGCCGCCTCCAACCACGAAAATGAGACATGTCACGAAATCGTGACATTCGTCTCTTACTTTGCTCTTCTGCCGCTTCCAGCCAAAAATGAGACATGTCGTGAAATCGCGACGTTCGTCTCTTGCTTTGCTCTTCTACCGCTTCCAGCCACGAAAATGAGACATGTCACGAAATCGCGACATCTTTATGTCTTTTCCTTCATTTCTTCTAGGTGGTCACAAAAATGCGACATGTCACGAAATCGTGACATTCTTTCCTTGCTTTGCTCTTTCTCTTCTCTTTTGGCCACGAAAATGCAACATGTCACGATATCGTGACACTTTTTCTTTCTTGTTCTTTCTCTTCTCTTTTGGCCACGAAAATGCAACATGTCACGATATCACGACACTTTTTCCTTCTTGCTCTTTCTCTTCTATTTTGGCCATGAAAATGCAACATGTCGCGATATCGCGACACTTTTTCCTTCTTGCTCTTTCTCTTCTCTTTTGGCCACGAAAATGCAACATGTCGCGATATCACGACACTTTTGCCTCCTTGCTCCCTTCTGTTGCTCTTGGCCACGAAAATGCAACATGTCGCGATATCGCGACACTTTTTCCTCCTTGCTCTTTCTCTTCTCTTTTGGCCGCAAAAATGCAACATGTCACGATATCACGACACTTTTTCCTCCTTGCTCTTTCTCTTCTCTTTTGGCCATGAAAATGCAACATGTCGCGATATCGCGACACTTTTTCCTCCTTGCTCTTTCTCTTCTCTTTTGGCCACGAAAATGCAACATGTCGCGATATCATGACACTTTTGCCTCCTTGCTCCCTTCTGTTGCTCTTGGCCATGAAAATGCAACATGTCGCGATATCGTGACACTTTTTCTTCTGTGCTCTTTCTCTTCTCTTTTGGCCACGAAAATGCAACATGTCGCGATATCGCGACACTTTTTCCTCCTTGCTCTTTCTCTTTGCTTTTGGCCGTGAAAATGCAACATGTCGCGATATCGTGACACTTTTTCCTACTTGCTCCCTTCTGTTGCTCTTGGACCATGAAAATGCAACATGTCGTGATATCATGACACTTTTTCCTCCTTGCTCTTTCTCTTTACTTTGGACCGTGAAAATGCAACATGTCATGATATCGTGACACTTTTTCCTCCTTGCTCTTTCTCTTTGCTTTTGGCCACGAAAATGCAACATGTCACGATATCGCGACACTTTTACCTCCTTGCTCCCTTTTGTTTCTTTTGGACCACGAAAATGCAACATGTCACGATATCGCGACAATTTTGCCTCCTTGCTCCCTTCTGTTGCTCTTGGACCACGAAAATGCAACATGTCACGATATCGCAACACTTTTTCCTCCTTGCGGTGTTTTGCTTTTTCTTTGATCTTTAGCATATGGGCCACTTCGATCTTCTTGGAAAATATGAAAAAATGTGCATCAGTTGTTTTTCTGTAGTTAGTCACTTTTTGACTAATAGGTAGGTCAATCTTAGATGGAGTTATCACAGTTATTGAAGCTCTGCACTCTTCTCATAAGACTAACAGGTCTATTTTTGCTCTCAAGCTTGATATGAACAAAGCATTTGACAAGCTAAATTGGGAATTTCTAATTGCTGTCCTCCTTAAGTTTGGTTTTCACCACCAATGGGTTAATTTGATCAAATAATGTATTTCTAAATCATGGTTCTTGATTCTAGTTAATGGAACAACTGCTGGTTACTTTCAAAGTCATAGAGGAATTCGGTAGGGGGACCCTATCAGCCCCATGTTATTCATCATTATGGTAGAATATTTAGGCAAAACCATAAAAAATACTTGTAGTTCAAGGCTAATATCGGGAATCAAGGCAACATATCTCACTAGAACTATTTCTCACTAACAATTCATCGATGATACCCTTATATTGACTAAGGCATCGGTGGTTGAGGCCAAAATAATTAAATACATCCTACAACTCTACGAGGACGCTACTGGTCAAAAAGTTAATTTCAGTAAAAGTAAGTTATATTTCTTGAACACCCCCATTTAGAGGTAAGGAAGTATTGCAAAAATTTTAGGGTGTGATATAGCAAACCTCCCCACTTTGTATCTTGGTCTCCCTCTTTTCATTGGTTCTCCGAAAGAGTCAATGTGGGATAGGGTTATTGAAAGAATTCAAAAAAAATTTTTGGATGGAAAGGTCATCTTCTATCTCAAGCAGGAAAGTTGACCCTCACTAAGGCCTCTCTTTCGAGCATTCCAGTCTATTTCCTCTCCATTTTCAAAGCCCTTGTGAAGGTTTTCCAAAAAATTGAGAAACTCCAAAAAGAATTTTTATGGACTGGATCAGAGGAGAAAAAAAGGATACACCTTGTAGGATGGTCCAAAGTGTGCAGACCCAGGGAAAATGGGGGCTTAGGTCTGAGGAGAATTGCTCATATAAATTTAGCTTTACTAGCTAAGCAGGCATCGTGTCTCATTTCTGGTGAAGAAAATAAATGGATAGCTATCATCAAATGAAAGTATCTTCAAAATATGGAATTTCTAAGTGACTCAGTTCTAATCAGAGGTTTTGCTTTTTGGAAAGCAATTCTTAATTGTAAGGAAATCATCAAAAAAGGTTTAAGATGGGTTTTAGGCAATGGTGAGAGGATAAATTATTGGAATGACAGGTGGGCTAAGGACGAACCAATAACGCAATATCCTAACTTAGCCTGAATCAGATATATCACAGAAGAACTCATTGGCAAAAAAGTCTCTGATTATATGGTTGAGGACATAGGTAGAATGAAATGGAAACAAATAAGAATTTAAGGATTTCAAGCATAATCAAATGATCTTTGTAACATTATCGAAAAATAGTTTATCCCCATGATACCCAAGGAAGATCAAGTGACCTGGGCTCCTACGAAAAATGGGCAGTTCACTATTAAATTAGCTTACAAGCTTCTGCTTGATGACAAGGATTTTGTCCTCCAAAAGGACTTAGTTTGGATAAAAAATTTAATTCCAAAAATTGCATTCTTTTCATGGTTGGTTATCCAAGGAAGAATTCTAACCATTGATAATATGATGCGTAAAGGTATTTGTATCACTAATCGTTGTTATCTATGTAGGGCTAATTGGGAGACCATTTATCATATTTTCCTTGAGTGCCCTTTTTCCTTGAGTGCCCTTTTTCCTTGACTATCCATGATCATCAAACTATCATTTCCAGGATCCTATCCTTTGCCAACGAGAATGTGAACCTTATCCCTTTTGATAGTTGTAAACCTCATCTACAGGAGACCATGATTTCTCAATATTTAAGCTTAACCTTGTTAGATGAGTTTGTGCCTAGGGTAGTCAACCCCAGAGCCAATGTTAAGTGGTCTTCACCTCCTACGGGTTGGTTTAAGCTTAATTTTTATGGAGCAACTAAGGACAATCCTAGCAGAGCAGGAGCTGGTGGTATTGTGTGAGATCATAATGGGAATATGATGCTTGTATTTTCTAAATATTTGGGAACAAGGATGAACAACGAAGCTGAAGCTAGAGCTATGTGGAGAGGCCTTCAAATGACTCAAGACTTAGAATACAATTTTATCATAGAAGGAGACTCTATGCATGTTATAAATCTCCTTAATAATTGGAAAACATCTCCTTGGAGGATTTAAACAATTGTTGAAGAGGCTAGGATCATTTTCTAGGGAAGACAGGATAGAAAAGCCCAACATGTCTTTCAGGAAGCTTACAGAATTGCTGATAAGCTAGCCAATTTGGGTGTCGATGGTGACAAACTTTTCAAATGGGAACACGGTGTCTCAAGTGAAGTAGAGGAGCTTATTCAACAAGAATTCCAAGAATGATAGTTGAATTTACCAATGGGGAAGGCACTGTAAGTTCGAAGGCTAGGAGTATTCCCGTTTATTATTTGAATTGGACTCACAATAAAAATTATCTGAGTTGTCAGTCTTCATGGATGCTGCTTGGAAATACCACAAATACTAATGGGGATAGTCACATGTCAGATAACATGGCTCCTAGTCATATTAGTAATTTGTGGTTGGTTGATAATCACAAGGAAGGAAAGAAATGACAATATAAGACTTTGAACCAAATCCACGTGGACCACCAGATAGCCACCGCCATAAATCTAATCAGCAGGTTCACTTATCCAATGCTGATTGGCCAAGATAGTATGTGATACCAAAGCATGTCATATACGAAAGAAAGCAATTACCAAAGAATTATTAAGATTAACTGTCAATACAGAGCTTGTGGGAGTTTTTTTAGTACTCTACTATGTGTGTCTGTAGCTTTTTGTTTCTCCATTGTCTCAAGGAAGGGATCCGTGTCTGTTTATTTTTTGTAATTATGATGCATGTGTGTTTTCTCGGGGTATACCCAAAATTTTATATGGGAATTTTCTTTTTGATAATAGGCTATGTGCCTTACCGGATGTAATGGTTTTGGTGGCATGTAGATTTTACATATATAGGATCCTTAGTAAGGATATGCTCATCAACGGCCCTGGGCTGATTTTTGTAAAAGGTTTTGGGTCAACCTGTAAAACCTGGTATTAATGCTATAAGATCTTATCTACCCCAAAAAAAATATCTTAGACAATGATATCCTTTATCAACATATTTGTTCATTATTATGGAAGAGGTTTTGAGTAGAAACTTGAAGAAAGCTAAGAAATATGGGTTGATAAGTGGAATTAAGGCTAGTAATAACATCAACAATATCATCCAT
Organism: Wollemia nobilis; assembly: GCA_028583015.1. Classification (NCBI taxonomy): domain Eukaryota; kingdom Viridiplantae; phylum Streptophyta; class Pinopsida; order Araucariales; family Araucariaceae; genus Wollemia; species Wollemia nobilis. The sequence continues at coordinate 2,504,787 of JAQPPZ010016858.1, read as the reverse complement.
CAATAGTTTGTAGATGATACAACCTTATTTGTGAGGGCAAGGATAAAGTGGGCCAAAGCTTTAAATAAATTATTAAATAAATAGGAAAGATTATTAGGGCAAATAGTCAATAGGAAAAAATATAAAAAAATTACTTCTTAAGCACCCCAATTAGAATAAAAGCAAGGATAGGTAGGTTATTTCAAATGGAGGAGGTAAATTTACCAATAACTTATTTAGATATGCCCTTATTTGAGGGGGAAACGAGGGTAGAATTATGGAATAATAAAATTTTAGAGTAAACTATTGGCATGGAAAGGTAGATGGTTATTTTTAGTAGGAAAAATGAAACTAATTAAATGTCCTACAAACCATTCTAAATTATTATATGTCCTTGTTTACTATGACAAAATCTATAGAGAAATGTGGAATCTATATTATGTGGTCTTTTTTGAGGTCAATTTTACATGATAAAATAAAATTTTCTTTGGTGAAATGGAGTAATGTGTGTGATGATAAAACTAGGGGAGGTCTCAGTTTAAGAGTTATTACAAATGCAAACTTAGATTTTAGGAGAAAAGTAATTTGAAAATTGTACAAAGAGAGTCAAATACAATGGAAAATAATTCTTCTAAGTATGTTGAACCGAATGAACCAAGCTTAATATTTACTACATTCTCACTTCCAAATGGTTTTGCTCTATGGAATGGTTTAAAAAAAACTATTGATCTAGTGATTAAAGGTCTAATATGGGTGGTGGAAACTAGAGAAAATATTTCTATTTGGATGGATACTTGGTGTGATAAAATACCACTCAATCTAGATCCAATTTTGAAACCATGGATGAGATTACTTCAATACAAATATAGTGATATCATTTCAAATATTATTATAAGGATTAGGAAGGAAGATACAAATGGAAAGAAGATCTTTACAAGTAAAGAAGACATTGATGCTAGGAGGAAGTTGAGCAAAAATATTAAAAAAATAATTATTCTTAGGAGATCCAAGGATAAGCTAATTTTAAAATTGAATAGCTCTAAAAAATACACAATAAGAAGTGGATATAATGTAAAGCACCAACAAAATACAAATACACAATAAGAAGTGGATATAAAATATTTTTATCCTAGGATAACCTTATGAAAAGATTTTTCATGGCATCTCACAATGTGTTCCTTGTAAAAAGGAGAGTATAGACCATCTATTGGGATACTACTCAATAGTCCTAAATCTATGGAAATGGATTCTTAACATGTTTGGTAAATTCATGCTTATGAATGGTAGAATTAAAGAATGGTTAAAGCAATGGTAGAGAATTTTTAAAGTGAGGCTTTATAGATAATATAGGATATATCAAAAGATACAATACTTTGGATTGTATGGCTAGAAATAAATAGAAGAATATTTAAAGGAAAGGAAATTAGTTTAAAGGTAATAAAAATAAATATTTGTTTAGCCATAGAGAAGTCTAAGCCAACCCTATCAACTCACCTAATACCTAAAAATGAAGCAAAGACCCTTGACAGATGGATTCAAGTCATCAATTGGAATTATGCTATTGGGTATAGGAGAAACAAAAGGAAAGCAAAAATATAAAGTAAAAACCATAATATGTGGAGTTGTTTGAAGTGAATTTTGATGGAGCATATAAAGGAAATCCATGACCAATAGGAGGACTAATTAGAAATAATAGAGGAGAGATCTTGTTTTATTATGCTTTCAATACTGTTTTTAAGCTAAATAACTAAGTTGAAACTTGGGAAGCTTTGGAAGGGTTTAAAATTTGCATAAAATAAATGGATTAAAGTATGGATGGAATGTGATTCACTCATAGTAATAAATGTAATTATGAGGAAAGCAAAGGTTCCATGGAACATACAAGAGATAATTGCATAAATTCAAGACCTTGTTATAGATTTTGAATAAATCTAGTTTACACATATGTTAAAGGAAATAAATGTGCAAATAGGGTAACGAATAGAGGGGTTTTAATTAAGGATCATGAAGTTAAATTCTCTTTTCCATGGTTAGAGGAAGTAATAAGTTTAGTTGAAGTTGATAAGAAAAATTTGATTGCCTAAATCAAATAATGATTAAGATTTACTTTAATTTTTTCCTTTGGTAATATTTACTTTATTTTATAATATTAATGTGTTCTCATCTAAACTGTTTATTACAATTTTTGTGGTTTCACTTATGCTTCAGGAAAGAAACTAGCAATATAGATCTGGTAAAGTGGACTATGATAGTGTGATGTTTTGGAAATATTACTCTAGGAAGATGTAATGCATAGATAGTAGACGTGAATATTTTGTATTTTGAATGTTGTTGTAGTAAAATTTCAATAACGATGTTTAATTCTAGAATATTTATATCCACACAAAAATTGAAGAAGATCCCAAAAAATTAAAAAATCAAGAATTTAGATATTTAATTAAAATGATGTAGGTATCTAGCTATAGCAACTCAATTGATATGAGAATTGAATATATTTATAAAATATCAAGCTCTAAAGGAGAGAGTTGTGACTTATCAAGGGTGGGAACATCAGTACAACCCCTTGTTCTCTAGAAAAAATATTTGTTGTCACAAGCTTACTTGTTTAAAAATTCATTTCGGTACAATCTAAGTCACCCAAAATTGATAGGATTCTCCAAAGGAGAACCCAAATATTATACTGGTCTAATCCATCATTGGAGGAAAAAAACATTTCCATAAGGAATGAAAGCATTTAAGGATAAAAACATCCATAAGCACTCACAATATTCAAGGACAAAGCATCTATAAGTATTTAAAGCATTAGAGAATAAAATATCCCTAAGTAGTGCATTAAAATCAAATTCTATGAGAAATCAAAGTAAAGGTGGATGAATATTTTATTATAGGAGATAACCAGAGAGCTTCCTATGAGCTAGTGATGAGAGATAACATCTACTTTGGTGAAGGTTATGAGTTGAAGGAGATGAAGTATTTTGAATACTTACAAATAGAATCAAAGTGTTTGATTGAAATGAGCATGTTCACCTAAGAAGAGCTAATAACACCTTATTGTAATATCCAATCACTCAGACTTGAGAGGAATAGTCGCTAGGGATGCAATAATGAGTGTTTTACTAGAATCACTAAGTAGAGTGTCTTCATAAAGAATTTCATTATAATTATTGAGTAGATTTCCTTCATAAAGTGTTTCATTGGAGGGCCTTCATTCTTGAAAATATCAACTTTTGAAAGGCATAAATTTTACATCATGAAAAAATAAAATGAAATGTAGAAAAACTTATTGAGCAAGGTGTAGCGACAGTATTGTCATTGTTGTCAACACACTCATATGGACAGGTTGATACAGTGGACAATTTTTTGGAGGTTGTTCAAAGTATGTACAATGGTGTTCAATTCTTATGAGGATATTTTTGATGTTCGGGTGAAGTTGTTATAGGTCGTTCGTGCAAATTTGCAAAAGTTGTAAAAATCATCAGGAAGTTTTCAAAGTAGCAAAATTGTTAAAGTTGCAACAACATCAATGGAATGTGTTGGACATCCCAAGATACTATTTGGAGTTTTTTTTATCATTAGAAATTTTGGTTGCAGTTTTGGAATGACCGGTTGCTTTGCCGGTGCATTGATGATCAGTTTCATGCTTTATGTGACAGGTGTAAAATATGTGTCATAGGTCACTTTACGGAAGGAATAGTAAGCAATCCGTGAGGAATTGGACCCCAAATATTTTACTTGAGGTATATGGATATATTGAGAGCTTAATTTTTAAATTTTAGCTCAAATGGAGTCCGGAAGAAGAAACGGTGAGTGTTGCAAAATGGCTCTAGAGCACTTTTCCAGTTTATGTGATAGGTGTAAAATCAGCGTCAAAGACCACTTTGTCGGAGGTACTGCAAATAATCCGTGAAGAGTTAAAATATGAAATTTAAATTAAAGGTATTAGGTCTATCCAAGAATATATTTTTCATTTTTTAGCCCATTTGGAAATTTGAGGAGGAAGTTATGACTGTTACAAAAAGCCCTGTCAGCTCTTATTGGCAATTTTGGCAGTTTCTAAGAATATAACGATTGAGTGGTACTTTTGTGTAACTGAAAAAAATATCTACATTTTTTAATGTGAAGCATATATATGTTTTAAATGAAAAGGGAGAAGGGTTTTTTTTTTAGAAAGGACTTTCGATGCATGTTGTGAAGAATTTTTTTCTTTGACATTTTTATTAACAAGAAAAGTGCAAGGTGTGAGATAATCAATGTGCAGAGTTGAGAAGATTGAAAATGTTAAATAGAAGATTTGTGAGCTAGAACACACAGGGTATTTTTATGAGATTTAAAACTTTTATCAGAGCTTTTTAAAATTTTCAGGTCGATGCTTGGCAACAGGGGTTGGTGCTCCTTGCAGTTGGTGTTGCTAAAGTTCGAGTTGGTTGGTACCATTCCCTGCAGTTGGTGTTGCAAAAATATTGTAAAGACCAAATATTTTTTAGGCTGGATTTGGATGGGAGTCTAACAGTCCATTGGCACGGTGGTTTTCCCACATCAAGTTTCCACTATAAATCTGGTGTTATGTGATGCATGTTTATGTGATTGCTTGTTTTGATTTGATTTCATAGTTGGATTAAATTTTTAATACACATCGATTCACCCCCCCTCTCAGTATCACACTTATTTTAACAATTAGTATCAGATACAAGATCTTGAATAGGCTTAACTAGCTAGGGTGATCTTGGAAGTGACATAATGGCAGGTGGTGAAGGCTTCTCATAAAATAAAGCACCGTTGTTCGAAAAAACTAATTACGTATTTTGGAGACTCAAGATGTAAACATATCTTTGTGCTTTGGGATATGACATTTGGGATTCAGTAAACAGTGGATACACAATACCCACCACTTCTCCAACTGATGTTGTTTGTAAGAAACTATTTTATAATGACTAAAAAGCAAAGAATGCTATCATGTGTGGATTAGTTGACAACAAACTGGTAAATATTGTGGGTTGTAAAATGACATAAAATATGGGATAAATTGAAGAGCATTCATGAAGGATACGTTAAGATCAAAGAGGCCAAGTTACACCCAAGTGTTGTAGGTGAGTTGGAGAGGAGAGGGCAATCCTCCAAGGGAGGTCCTAGGTTCAAATCTCCACCCTACCAAAAATATGAATTGGGTATCCAAAATCCAATTGATAATGTTGGTGCGAGCAGGGTCGAGTGCGACCCCCGGGTGACTTTGACGGTGTAGAACCCCCTGTTCGTGGTCTCTCAGACCAAGGCGGCTCTACAAGGGGTTTTTTGCTTAAAAAAAAAAAGAGGCCAAGTTACAAACACATCGAGCTCAGTTCGAAGGATTAAATATGAATGAGGATGAGAATATGGAGGCATATATACTAAGAGTTAATGAATTCATTAATGTGATTAGAGGACTCGGTGAGGAAATCAAAGATTCTATCATCATGAAAAATGTATTAAGGTCCCTTTCCCAAATATTTGATTCTAAAGTTTCATCTATAGAAGAAGCTAAAGATCTGAATTATTTTAGTATGGATGAGATGCATGGTTCTTTGACTGCATATGAGATGAGAATAGGAAAATCTAAAACCACAGACGGAGAAGTTGCTTTTAAAGCTCAAAAAAATATGAAAGCAAAACAAGAATCCAAGCAAGAAGAGACATTAGATGAAATGGAAGCAAACTTTGTTCAAAAACTAAAAAGGGGAAAAGGAAAATACAGAGGAAAGTTATCGTTTAAATGTTTCAACTATGGAGGCATTGGACATTTCATAGCTAAATTTCCACTTAATGAGAAGAACATAAGTGATTAAGGATCGCACAGAGAAAGAAATGACTGAAAGAAAAAATCAAATTTTAGAAAAGGAAACTTCAAGAAGAAAAGTTTCATCTCCAAGAAGGTTAGTTCATCAGAAGATAGCTCCAGTGAGGATTCTGAACAATAAACAGGTGAAGCTCTTTTCATGGCATTCGAAGAAGAAAAATCAGAAAAATAACATAAATGTGATGAAGAATAAATTGATGCAGAAGTCAATTTGGAAGAGGAACTAATTGCATATTTGGATGAATTGAAGACGGAAAGAAAAAGGAATAAGAAAATTTCAAGAAATCTTGAGGATGCAAATGAAATCATAACAAGTTTGAAAGTGCATATAGAAAAATCCAATAAGATCTCCGAATATCTCAAAGTGCAAATAACCATGAAAATAGATTATTGCAACAAGTTAGAAGATATTGTTGGTTTAAGGATGCAGCTAGAAGAGATGAATCAAAAAATTAGCTTTTATCACAAATGTGAAGAGAGTTCTATGAAGCTGGATAAGATCATAAAGAACCAGAAGACTATAGGCATCAAATTTGGTTTAGGTTTTGATGAAGGAGAATCATCAAATGTATTAAAGGCCACAAATGAATAATCCACAAAAGAATGAAGAAAAGAAACAGGTTAATCAAGCAAAAATGAGTCATGCAAAGGAAAGCAATAATGCAAGGCACGAAAGAAGAATTGAAAATTATGGTTTCACCAATGTCACACATCAAAGAAGAAGAAGATTTATGGCTCCTACAACAACATGGAAAAGACCACCACCCAGGTTCAATCATCCATTTTTTGGTTACTATTTTAAATGCAATGGTTATGGACATAATATTTCAGATTGCAAGTATAATGTAGGACCAAGGAATTTTTCTAGTAGAAATAATTTTTCACCTTTGATGGATTATGTAGTAGAATGTTATAACTATCATAACTTTGGGCATATTGTAAGAAATTGTAGAAGTACTTTTGCATCAAATCAATTTCAGGGAAGAAAATTTCAGCCAAATGGAAAAAGAAAAAATAGAAAATTTCTCAAAAAAATATGCACAAGCTACTGAAAAATAAAAGCCAAAACAAGAGCCCAAAACTGTAATCAAACCGGAGTGGAAAGAAAAATATCAACCTAAGGAAGAAAATAAATAGTTGATTGTACATATAATATTTAAAGCATAGAATAAATCCGCACCATGGATAATTGATAGTGGATGCTCTAGTCATATGACAGGTGACAAACAAAAAATTGAGAAGTTGCAGCAATATGAAGGTGGTTCAGTAAAATTCAAAAAAAATAATGGAGCTAATATAGTTGGTAGAGGTTTAGTTTATATCAATGATAGAAAAATCAGGTCAAAATAAGTCTTGTTTGTGGTTGGTATGAAGCATAAATTGTTGAGTGTAAGTCATATTTGTGATAGAGGTCATGATGTGATATTTAAGAAGCAGGGTTGTGAAATCAGAAAGGCAAACAGTGGGAAGTTGATAGCAGCTAGATCAAGGACATATAGCAACCTATACACTCTCTCATATACTTTAAAAGGAGCTTGCTTGATTGAACGGGAAGAAGAGAATTAGTTGTGGCACAAGAGGCTCAGTCATATCAATTTTAACAACTTAGAAAAATTAGTTCAAATAAAGCAGTGAGAGATATTCCCACCATTGGCAAACCATCAAATAGCATTTATGCTTCATGTCAAAAAGGGAAGAAAACTATAGTCTCATTTAAAACAAAATAGTACTACATGAGCAAACCTTTGGAACTAGTACATAATGATTTATGTGGACCCATGAGAATGCAAAGCATAAACGGTGACAAATATTTCATGTTGTGTATAGATGATTATTCCAGGATTATATGGGTATTGTTTTTGAAGCATAAATCAGAAGCTTTTGAGATGTTCAAGGTTTTCAAAAACCAATTTGAGAATCAAACAGGAAAAAGGATTAAATGTTTAAGGTCAGACAAAGGAGGAGAGTTCATTTCAAAGGATTTCATAGAGTATTGTGAAAAATATGGCATCAAGAGATAATTTTCAGCATTGAGGACACCTTAGTAGAATGGTGTGGTAGAAATAAAGAACAGGACAATGCAGGAAATGGAATGGACTATGTTGATTGAGAGTAAAGTAGTAGATAAATTTTTAAAAGAGGCAGTCCATACTGCAGTATACATCCAAAATAGGTGCATGTTGAGGATGCATGAAAGCAAAACTCCTTATGAGTTGTGGTTCGGTAAAAAGGCAACATCAAGATATTTTAAAGTTTTTGGAAGCAAGTGTTACATAAAAATAATTTAAGAAAACCTTGGTAAGTTTGAAGATAGAGCGGATGAAGGTATTTTTCTTGGCTATTCGTTAAAAAGCAAAGCTTACAAATGTTACAAAAAGAGGCTAAGAAAAATTGTGGAAAATGTCAATGTTAAAGTTGATGAAGGAAGGGAACGAGTAATTAGATATGAAGAGAACTACCCAATTTATGAAGAAGTCATTGAAGGAGATGAGGAAGAGGAAAAGGAAAAGAAACCAAGAATTGAATCAAAGGATTCGAAAAGTGATTCAAAATTGGAAGAAAACAAGAAATTCAAAATAGGTAGTTGACAGAAAGATCATCCTAGAGAGAAAATAATTGGAGACCCCACAGTTGGTGTTTATACAAGAAGAAGATTAGTAAGTAACTAATCTTTACTATCCAACATTGAGCCCAAAAATGTTGTTGAAGCAAGCAAATATGAAAATTGGGTAAAGTCAATAAATTAAGAATTAGATCATATCAAGAAAAACAAGACATGGGAGTTAGTACCAAGACTCGTAAATAAAAATTTAATCGATACTAATGAGTCTTTTAGAACAAATTGAATGAATATATACAGGTAGTCAGGAACAAATCAAGATTGGTATGCAAAGGGTATGCGCAAGTTGAAGGTATTGACTTCGAGGAAACCTTTGCACCTGTGGCCAGACTAGAGGCAATTAGAATGTTTCTTGCTTTAGCAGTTTACAAGAATTTCAAAGTTTATCAAATGGATGTGAAATCAGCATTTTTGAATGGAAAACTTGATGAAGAGGTTTATATTGATCAGTTAGATGGTTTTCAGCTTGGTGATGATCCCAAATTGGTTTGCAAGTTTAAGAAAGCATTATATAGCTTAAAACAGACACCCTAGACATGGTATGCAAGGCTAGACAATTATCTTACTCACAAGGGTTCAAGAAAGGTATGGTGGATAGTAATTTGTATGTCAAAATAGAAAATGGTCATCATATTATTGTTGTTGTATACATAGATGATATCATATTTGGTAGCAGCAAAGATGAGTTGTGTAAAGATTTAGCAAATAAGATGCATAAAAGTTTGAAATGTCAATGATTGGTGAACTTTCATATTTTCTCATATTGCAAGTTAATCAAAAGGAGAAGGGCATATTTATTTCTCAAATTAAATATGTGAAAGAGATGCTTAAAAAGTTCACAATGGAGTATTGCAAGCCAGTTAGCACTCCCATGACGATAGGTTGCAAGTTGAGAAAATATTACAAATCTCCACCTATTGATCAAACTATGTATAGATCCATGATTGGGAGGTTACTATACTTGATAGCTACTAGACAAGACATTTTGCAGGTTGTATGCATGATAGCACAATTTTAGGCTAGTCCCAAGGATACTCATGTGACAGTAGTGAAGAGCATTTTTCGGTACCTCAAGGGTACTATGGAGTATGGGTTATGGTATCCAAAAGGTAAGGACTTCATCCTTATTGCATATTCAGATGCATATTGGGTAGGATATGTAGATGACAGGAAGAGTACCAGTGGAGGTACATTCTATCTTGGTGATAATCTTGTTGTGTGGTATAGCAAAAAGCAAGATTCAGTCTCATTATCCATAGTAGAGGTAGAGTATATTGTAGTGACACCATGCTATACACAGGTACTTTGGATGAAATAAAATTTGAAGGATCTTGGGATAAATTTCAGTGAGCCCATCTCGATCATGTGTGACAATACAAGTGCAATAAATATCTCAAAAAGTTTGGTTATGTATTCTTGCACAAAACATATTGTTATCCGGTACCATTTTTTGAAGGAGAAAGTTGCGAAAGGTGAGGTTAAGTTGGATTTTGTTCCAACAACAGAGCAAGTAGCAGATATCTTCACCAAACTATTGCCCAATAAAGTATTTGAGTACCTTTGCAAGAAATTGGGAGTGGTCACACTTCCCAAGAATTGACTAGCTATCGAGGCCACATTCTCACGGGGAGCATTTGTGTCTTTGTTTACTTTTTTGCTCATGTTTGTGATTCTTGTTGTGTAATAATTTTTGCCTGAGAATGTTGTACATGGACTCAGGGGGATTCAGCAGCATCCCTTTGGTCTTGTTGTCAAAGGGGATAAGAGTTACAGGAAATTGTGTATGTATTTCCAACAATTCCAAAGGGAGAGATTGTTGAGCAAGGTGCAACGACAGTATTGTCATTGTTGTCAACACACTCAGATGGATATTTGTTCAGAGGTTGTTCGGAGTATGTACAATGGTGTTCAATGTTTATGAGGATGTTTTTGATATTCGGGTGAAGTTGTTATAGGTTGTTCGTGTAAATTTGCAAAAGTTGCAAAAATCGTTAGGAAGTTGTCAAAGTAGCAAAATTGTCAAAGTTACAAAAATCGTCAAAGTTGCAATGTTAATGGAATGTGTTGGACAGCCCAAGATACTATTTGGAGGTTTTTTTATCATTAGAAAGTGTGGTTGCAGTGTTGGAATTACCGGTTGCTTCGTCAATGCATTGTTGGTCAGTTTCATGCTTTGTGACAAGTGTAAAATCTATGTCAGAGGTCACTTTACGGGAGGAATATTAAGCAATACATGAGGAATTAGACCTCAATTTTTTTACTTGAGGTATATGGATATATTGAGAGCTTAAGTTTTAAATTTCCACCCAAACGGATTTTGGAAGAAGAAACGGTGAGCGTTGCAAAATGGCTCTAGAGCACTTTTTCTAGTTTGTGACAGGTGTAAAATCCAGGAAGATTTAAAATCTAAAATTTAATTTGAAGGTATTGAAGTGAAGATTTAAAAAAAAAGCAACCATCTTAAATTTAAAATCTTAGTTATATTCTTTGAAGGTTAAGAGTGGAGAGAGTATAGAAAATTTTCTTCAAAAAGTAGTAGATATAAAAGCAAAACTATTGACTTTGGGAGAAAAAATAGAAGACAAGTTTCTTGTTCAAGTTACATTAAGAGCACTTCTAGAGAGTTATAAACATTTAGTTACTTCACTTCAAGTACTAAATAAGGAAACAACATTTGATGAATTAGTTAATATTATTCAAGAATATGAGGTTGAAAATTTAGTCAAATATGAAATGACTAATAATGCTTTGGTATCTAAAGAGAATGTACCAAGTAATACTACAACTTCAAAGTCACAATCTAGATGGAAACAAAGATTTTATCAAATATACAGAAAAATATCCCATAATACAAAATGTTGTAGATATAAATATTTGAGTCAAGGAAATCAAATGAACATGAATCAAGGAAATCATATGAATAGACCTTTTTAGAATTTCTAGCCAAGGCAATATTAGTAGTAGTATTGATATGGTCAACAACAACAACATCATCATCAACTATAATCAAGAGAAGAAAATAAAAAAGGTAATTTAGTCGACGAAATTCAAGAGATAGAAGAATCTATAGAAGGAAATGAAGCTAAAGCTCTTACAACAAAAACTCTAATTAAAAAATAAAATGAAGACAATTATAGAAAGGTTAAAAATTAAAGGCACTGATGTTATACATGTTATAGAAAACAAGCTACAAGAACATGATAAAATTTAGAGAAACAACAAAGCATGATCAAGATCATGATAAAAAATAATAGAATAAAGAAACAAAAGAAGAAGATCATAAAAGGTAAAATAAATATATCCAAAGAAAATATAGGTAAGAGGAAAGAAAATAAGCACAAAAATCGAGAGCAATGCCATAATCAAATCAAAAGAACAAAAGCAAGAATTAGAGATTGAAGACTAAAGTTTTCAATAACCAAATAATGTAATGCAAGGGAGTGTTGGAGAATATTACATTATTTGGTACTTGTACTCCCATGGTACCTATAGTATAATATAAATATTAGAATAGGATATGAGTCTATGGTTTAGAAGTGTGATTTATATTTCCCCTTTATGTAAGTGTCAATGTGCATGATGTACACAAGTGTCATGTAATTATTTATGAAAGTGTGTAGTGTGAAATAGTGTGCAAGTGTCATGTATTATAGGGTGCAAGTGTAATAAATTTTAGTTTGCAAGTAAATAGAGAGTCATGATTCATGTATACAAATGAAAAGATAAAAATCCAAAGGACATGTGAGGTTTATCTTATGTATGGAATAGGAAAGGTTTCAACTCCCGAATATGTGAGGAGTGAAATAGTCAAGTATTAAAGAGTCACCTTTCTAAGGTTATATAATGGAGACAAAGCTCTATGAAATGTATGCAAAATTGAAGATTATATTCAAGCATTAATATTGAAGTTTGTATGTATATTTTGAGAAATTATACTATAAGTTTTCCTCATGTTATTGCATGAATAATTTTGACCATATTTATGAATATTATTAATAATATTTTGGGAATATAATATATTGATTACTCTTATATTTGAACTACTCAAGATCCAAAGTATTAGGATTTGAGATAATCTAGCTAAAAATACAATAATAGTATTAGAGCTACTCCAATTAATCTCTATTGCTAGCATTAAAGGAAGTCTTCAATGTGAATTTAAATTAAGAGTCATGTGAAGAAAACATAGACTCATTGCTATAAATCTCAAATTTATAGATTGATATATGAAAAGGTTTCATTAAAAATACTTATATATTTACTTCTAATAGATATTTCATTATATGTTGTATTATATCCATTTGATTCTAAGATTAGTGAATACTAGGACTCTATTTAAAGATATTATTGGAGAATAATATATGTTATCACAAGATTTGATGTTTGAAGATTGATTCGGGGACAATCTAAGTCACCCAAAATTGATAAGATTCTCTAAAGGAGAACCAAAACATTATAATGATCTATGCCACCATTGGAATATGAAAAATATCCATAAGGAATCAAATAATTGAAAGACAAAAATATCTATAAGCACTCACAACATTAGAGTATGAAGTGTCTATAAGGATTCAAAGCATTAGAGGACAAAACATCCCTAAGTAATGCATTGAAAGCAAAGTCCATGAGCAATCAAACCAAAGGTGGATGAATATTTAGGTCTAGCTAAAATTTTTTGTTCTCTATGATTGAATTTAAATCTCTGTTACCAAATATAGATTTAAATGCTCCAAAAATATCATCTCCAAAGGCTACGAGTTGAAGGAGATGATAAGTTTGGAGCATTTGAATCTAGATGAAGCATTTGGAATGTTTTCATCTAGAATCAAAGCATTTGGCTAAAATAAGCATATTCACCTGAGAAGAGCCAATGATTACACCTTATTATAACATCCAACCACTCATACCTAAGAGGAATAATCACTAGGGGTGCAGTAGTGAGTGTCTCATTGGAACCATTGAGGAGAGCACCTTCACAAAGTGTTTCATTGGAATCATTTAGCAAAGCACCTTCATAGAGAACTTTATTGGAGCACCTTCATTCTTCATGTGACATGGTTAGCAAGAATATTGTGATCTAATTAAACATGATAAATTAAAGGTAAGCAACCATACCTTAATTTTTATATTTGGCACATTAATAAAGTCCTAAGGTTGTTATTTATTTAAAGTTTGAAGAATTAGGGAATTTAGGAATTGTAAAATTCAAGGTGGGAGTTAAAATTAATACAACTCCATTGGAACTATAAAATTAAAAGAGGGAGTTAAAAGGACTTCAATATTTTTTAAAAATTAAAAAATATTGATATTTTGATATTTTATATTTGCAAATTAATTTTGTAATTTATTTCAAAATTTTGATTTTTTAAAATTGATAGATTAATTATATTTTTGAGAGATAATGATTTCTACTCTAAAAATATATTTTACCAGTATATATTATAGCAATTATAATATTTGAAAGTAAACATACAATAATTTGCATGTAAAACTTCTAAGAAAATGAAGAAATAGAAGAAACTTAACTACAAAATTGTATGCCTAGACAAAATGTCCTACCAAACTAATTTCCTAGCCCTCAATTGCCCCTCCCATAATCTAAACTCTGGCTAAAAAACATCTACAATTTCATTTCTCGTGACTTGAAACATTGTCACTACCCTTGTTCTAGATGGCTAAATTCATAGAGTTGTATTTCCATCAATACTACTTAAATTCCTTCATATGACAAGTCATTTTAAATCTCTTAAAATTCAACATAAATTGGTCTAAGAATCATATAAATCATACAACCGTTGGAAATATATGGTTCTTGAAATATGAAACATGTTTTGGGAAAAATTACCCTAATGTTGCCCTCATTCTAGATGACTATCTTCACATGGTCTATCTCCCTCAATACTACATGGATTATTTTATATGAGTAGTAATTTCAAGGCTCTTCAAATTCCACATGAAATGAAACAAGAATAATATAAATTATACAATATTGTGCAAAGATATGGCTTTTGAAATATTAGTCAATTTTCAAGAATATTTTCCTTAACTTTGTCGATTCATAATTTCTTACTTAATGGACACTAGTTATCTTGAATCAAGGATACTTCTTCTATAAATATGATCAAAATTCTTCATTAAATTTATTAAATATTTTTTATCATGCAACACTCCATGTGAAATTTGCTTTGGAACATTCCTTGGTCACCTGGTTCAATAGACACATAATTTTGAAAAATCCTAGCATGAATCATTGGGATAATTTGGCAAGGTCAAAAAGGTTGTACCAGTCCTAGCGATAGTAATTTTTTTTCTATTTGGTTCTTGATCATTAAATAAAAATATCTATTATTTTTTTTTTTAGAGAGCAAGTGGTTGTACTTGAGTCCCCCAACCTTTTCAAATCAAAACACTCTCCTTTAGAGCTTGAGAGTTGGATCTTCTTCAATTTTCTTTGTCAATATAAATATTCTAAAATTTATCATCCTTAGTGAAATTTTCTTGTAGTAGCCTTCACAATACCAAAACTCCACCTCTACTATCTATGCATTGCATCTTAGTAGAGTAATATTTCTAAAACTTCACACTATCATAGTCTACTTTACCAAATCTAGACTGCTAGTTTCCTTATTGAAGCATAAGTGCAACCACAAGAATTGTAATAAATAGATTATATGAAAACACATTAATTTTATTAAATACAATAAATATTACCAATTAAAAAAATTAAAGTAAATCTTAATCATTATTTAAACTAGGCAATCAATATTTACTTATCAGCTTTAGCTAAACTTACTACCTCCTCTAACCATGGAAAAGAGAATTTAACTTCATGATCCTCTATTAAAACCCCTTTATTGGAAAGTCTATCTTTAATTTTTTTCATTCTCTTAAAGTATGTGTAAACCTAGTTTCTTCAAACTCTATAGCAAGGTCTTGTATTTTAATAGTTATATCCTATATGTTCTGTGGAGCCTTTGCTTTCCTCAAGATTGTATTTATTACTATTAGTGAATTGCCTTCCATCCATACTCTATTTCATTTTATTTTTCTACATATTTTTAACCCTTCCAAAGTTTCCCAAGCTTCAACTTCATTATTTGTCTTAAATCCACTTTTGAAAGCATAATGAGACAAATTATCTTCTCTATTATTTCTAATTATTCCTCCTTCTCCATCTAGTTCTAGATTTCCTTTAGATGCTCCATCAAAATTCTATTTCACCAACTCCACTTTTGGTGGTTTACACTTTATATTTTTTCCTACCAATTTTTTCTCATGTACCCAACATCATAATTCTATTTTATGACTTGAATCCATCTATCAAGGCTCTCTGCTTAAATATTAGGGATTGATTGAGTTTATAGGGTTGGATTAGACTCATTTATAGATAAATAAATATTTTTTTATTACCTCTAAACTAAGTTTATTTTCTTTAAATATATTTTTTCCTTTCCAACCATACATACCAAAGTATTATATCTTTCGCTATATCTCATATTTTCTACAATACCTCAATTTTAGAAGTATTTTGTAATTGCATTAATCATTCTTAAATTCTACCATTTATCACCATGTTTTACCAACCATATTAGGAATCCATTGACATAGTTCCTAGACTATTGAACGGTGTCCAAAGAGATGGTATATACTCTCCTCATTTTTACATAGAACACATCATGAAAACTCATTTTCATTAGGTTATCCCATGATAGAATTTTCCTATAACCTACGACCCATAAAAACATTTTGACTTTTGGAATGCTTGGGCTATCTCAAATATCACTTCATATTATAACGATATGTCTAATTTATTAGTGCTTTACATTATAGCCTTTTGTTATTGTTTATTCTCTTGAGATATCCAATTCCTAAATTAGCTTACCCTTGACTCCACTCAAAATAATCATTATTGTTATCTTTCTACTCAATTACCTCGTACCAACAATGTTCAGTATACTTGCAAAAAAACTATTATTTCCATTTATATATTTCTTCCTAATCCTTGTATATATTGAAACCCTATCACCATATTGTATTGAAGTAATCTAAACCATGGTTTCAAAATTAGATATAGATTGAGTGGTTTTTTATCGTACCAAGAATCCATACAAATAGAATTTTTTTATGTAGTTCCCACCACCCATCTTAGACCTTTAGTGACTAGATCCTTTTTTTTAATACTCCATAATGTAAAACCATCTTGTTGTTAGAGTGTAGTAAATATTAATATTAGGTCATTGGACTAATTATTAATATTAGGATTTTTAAAGATATTTAGAAGAATTCTTTCTCATTTTTATACTCTTTTTGTACAATCTCCAAATTATTTTTCCCTTTAGAGCTATGTTTTCATTCATAAGAAATCTTAGATTCAGACCTCCCCTAGTTTTATCATCACACACATTGCTCCATTTCACCAAAGGAAACTTCCTTTGATAATGTAATCTTGACTACAAAATTAACCACATAATATATATTATTTTGTTTAATTAATTATGGCATAATATACAAAGGCATATAATATTTTGGAATGGATTGAAAGACTTTAGTTGCACTCTTTTTGCTAATAATGACCATTTACTTTTCCATACTGGTAGTTTATTATAAACTTTATTTATAACTAGATTTTATAATTCTACCCTCAAATAAGGGCATCCCTAGATATGTTGCTAGAAAATTTTCCTCCTCCACTTGAAGTAACCTTTATATCCCTACTTTTATTCTAGCTAGAGTGTTTAGAAAGTAAATTTTAGATTTTTTCCTATTAGCTTTTTTCCCTAAAATTCTTTTATATTCCTTTAAAAAAAAATTCAATTAGTTTACATAGGTTTTCACGAGGGTTCCTAGTCCCATCATATTGAGTGGGGTTTGAACCTTGAACCTCTCAAAGAGAGCCCAGATACTTTACCCCTACAGTAAGCTTGCAACTTATATTCCTTTAATAAGTTATTTATAGCTCTTGTATTTTTTATGCCTTCCCTCCCAAAAATGATTGTTCATCTACAAACTATTCATGCGTGATGTTGTTGATGTTATTACTAAATTAATTCTTCTTATTAGCCTATCTTTGTAAGTATTCTTTAATTTCCTTCCTAGTACCTCTATCATAATAATAAAAAATATGGTGATAGCGGATCTCCCTATCTAAGACTTCTCTTGGATTTAAATGATTCTATTACTAGCCCATTGACCAACACTAACTATGATACTATAGAGATACAAAATTTATTCTATTTAACTTATTTCTTTCCAATTCCAAAATTTTATAATATTACAAAAAGAAAATTTCATTTATTCCTATCGTAGGTTTTACTCATTTCAAGTTTTAAGATCATTGTTGTATTTTCTTGAAGTTGTTGAATGCCTTACTTCATGAGCTACTACAATCCCATCTATATGTCTCCCTTTCACAAATCCTCCTTGATTTTCTAAAATAGTTTTATCTAATAGTGATCTTAACCAATTTACCATCACTTTGAATATTATCTTATAATCCATATTACATAGGCTTATGGGACTAAATGGATCAAACAATTTTGCATCCTTCTTTTATGGAATTAGGGTAAGATATGTTGCATGTATTTTATAAGGTATGTATTATTTTACCCTAGACTATTTCACTTCTACCAATAAAAATCCTTCAAAATTTTCTAGTTATGTTGATAGAATGTTGCAAAGATCCCATATAGACCTAGGTATTTATCCTTATCAAAAGAGAAAAGGTCTAAATAAAATTTTTATAGAGTAATAGGATCCATAAATTTTCTATTATCTTCATATATTATAACTAAAGGTACTTACTGTATTAGTTTATCTTTAAGCACTTCAAACTCCTTCAATCCTAGAATATTTTGGTAAAAAATCTTTCCTCATTTCTACTTTGTCTCTAGTATTCAATGAAAACCCCTTCTACTGATTTAATTCTACTAAATCTAGATTTTGACCCTTGCATTATTGTCATCCAATATTTGTTTTCATTTTTATCTCCTTTTGACCAATTTTATCTTGATTTTAATATCTAAAAATTCTCTTCATTACTCAAAATGTTATAATATTCACTAAGCAACTCCCTTTTCTATAATATTGAATTATTTTCCTCACCTTTTTGGAATTTTGAAAGAATATATTTTAGTTCTTTCTTCTCCAAAAAGGTTTTTAAAGTGTTATTTTTTCATTATTTAATCTAGCTGTCATTTATTTAATTTGTTTTGGAAGTTTATACACCCCATCATTTCCTTAATAATTCCATGTCTATGCTATCATATCAACAAATTGAGGATGGTCTTCCAACATCTGCTCATATTTAAAATATAATATTTTTGAATTCACCTACCATCAAAACATAATCTTTTTTATTCACTTGCCATAATTTTAAGTCTTATAGACCAAGATCTAAACCAATTCTTTTCAAGGTATTAATATTAGCACAAGTCCCTTCATCTAGCCAATGATTTGAGAGTACGCATTTATCTAATTTTTTGGTTATAGGGTTCTAGGCTAACTTTTTTTTGGTCCATGTATAGTTGTCCTCTTCAAACTCAACCTCCCATAGATTATTGTTTTGAATAAAATCTGAGAAATCTCTCATACTTTGGATTATTTTCATAATTCCTCCGAATTTTTCATCCATTTTGGTTATGGTATTAAAATCTCCTATGATCATGAATCAAGACATATTTATCAAATTGATAAATAATATTTGATATTTTTTTACATTAACCAAGAAAATAATTATCAAATGAAATAAACTTCGATATTTCATGGCATTATTTATTGAGCACAATGATCACAATTTGAGGTCTAGACTTGTATACTTCATGGCATTTCCACATGTAAGGTTTCTTGAAAAGTACATCCATGGTAGCTCATTTTGTAAAATATATTAAGAAATCTATGTTTGTAGGGTTCTCAATATGAACCCTCTTAAATTTAGGAATCATTTTATAGTAGTACTATTTTTACCAATTAACATATGGAAATTTTGTAACACACTCTTTGTATGCACTTATGTGATATTTACCATTTCTTATATGTGAAATTCTCATGATAACATCACATCCATTGAGTGAAATTACATCAGTATGTATCTTATCTAAAAAGTAACTAATAGCAAAGGGAGGGTGTTATTATTCCATGCCAAACATGATTCTTACTAGACCCATTACATGGTTATAGACTATGCACCTTTGCTAGATTTAGTATTTTCACTATAATTGTAGAGACCAAGTTCCCTTGATTATTGGTGTCTACAATGAAATACATAGGTTCTCCTTCCATTTATATTTTTGAGTAAAAGAGACACCATTAATTTCATGGTCCATTTAATGTTTTATGCAAGGTCAAAAATTAGAACATGTTGCCTTACCTTAAAATAGTTGTTCTCATCCTTCACTTGAATCTTAATAATCAAGGATTATGGATATATAGTGGTTAAGGGTCTTATAGAAAAACTCATTTGAGGGGTTTCGTCTTTTGAATATATTTTAGAAGTGCTTAAGTTGTAACAAAATTGGAATCTAGGTTAACTCTATGATTTTATTTTTCTTGTCCAGTGTTAGTATTGAAGTTAAGGATGGCATTGATCTTGGGATGTTAGATCTTGCATTAATCAACAATGACTAAGTGGTATATCACACATCCTAATTATAAAAATACCTATTATTATAGGGAAATTATTGTATTAATGGTTCTTTTATGGCATATCATCTATTGACATCTTTTCAATGCTCATTTTCATACTAATTATGATGTCATTATCCTTTATCTTGTTCATTGGCATCAAACTTGAAATTTTTCTTCGTAGTTTGTGATTTTTTACTAAATTCACTTCTTTTCTTAACTTTATCCTTAACTTTTATCATATATTTGTATGGTTTGTTATATGTGGTGACATTCAAGAAATTCATGTCTATCTTTTATAATGTGTTATTCATTATCATCTTGAATGAATTACATATCTCAATGTAATTTATCGCTTGAGGTATTTTGTTGTAAGAATGGACAATCTTCTATTCCACACAATGTAAGAAATGATTCTTGCATCCTACCATAGGTTTTATGAATGCCTACTATATTTCCAATGATATAGATTTTTTTGGTTGTATCGAATTGTAGTCATATATGTGAACAATGGGATAGAGACATCATATGCCAAAAAATATCTGAATGAAAGAAAAAAATATAATTTTATATGATAAACTATATAAAGTATCTAAAAAAGTACAAAATTTGGTATAATAAAGTTGATATCAATCCTATATCTTCTGTGTATTTTAATTTATGTTTTATATCTCACTAAATATTTTTAAATGAATTACTATGCTTTATGTTGGTCTATATAATGGAATGTGAAGAATGTTACAAGTACATAGAATGGTCCATCTTCTAATGAATACAATAAAGTTGGGATAATTCACAATTGGCATACCTTCATTTTATTTCAAAATTGGGATGGACTTTAGTTGGTGCTATAGTGAATGATACTAGTAAGGATGGCTAGCACTAGTTTGTGCACTAATCATGCCTATCGAGAGTTAGTGCTAGAACTTTTAATACCATATAGTAGATATTATGGTCAAGTAGGTTTCAAGGAGCATCTAGTGGCATAATCATCAATGGTTTCTTTATGATCCTCACACTTTCTCAAATATTCACTCAAATCAACTTACATTCCCTCTATACTACATTATCATCAGATTAATTGTCTTATTTCACTAGATTTTTTCCTTGTCTTCTAGAATTGTTTAATACTCATTTCTATATTTTTTTTTTCTGTTTGTTTTATCTATACTCTAACAAGACTTTGGTAATTGATTTAGAAAATATTTATTTATTATTACTCTTAACATAAAGATGCTTTTTTTGCTTTATAATAAGGGTTTGTACTCGGGTCCCCTACCCTTGAAAAATTACATCTCTCTTCTTTAGAGCTTGAGAGTTTACAAATAGATACACTTCTCATCTCAATTGAGATGCTATATCTAGAAACCTACATCATAAGTATTAATTTAAATCATCACTACCCTAGTTTGCTTTAACAACATAGAGATGTTAAAGATCAAACCAAACACTTTATTTCATCCTTTTTATGTGTGGGGAATGATGATTTCTTCTCTAATAATAATACTTCATTTATTTATTGGTTCTAAAATTATTTTTAGTCCCTTTATAAAATTTAATGGATAGAATATTTTTTTGAACCTCAAGGATGGGAGAACATAGAGAATCCCAGTAATAAAGACCACATAGGGGTTAATTACCAAAGGTAACTATGCCAAGGTAGATATAGTCCTATAGTTTCACGAATTACTTCTAGAATTATTTTTCCTTCACATATCATTTTTTGATATCCTTGATTTTTGGACCAATTATTTTTTATAAAGAAAACACACATATCAATATAATTATTTATTATATTTTTATAGGTTTTCACATATGCAACTAAGATATCCTATGGATATTATAAGATTTAGCTTTGCCCTTAGTGGTTATGTGAGATAGATTTATATTATCTATTCTTTGGAACTCTAAATAGGATATTTAGCATTTGAATCCAATAGAAGGTAGAGTTATATACCATACTTTGGAAAAAAATGTTTGTTTGGATAAACATATATTAGATAATCATCCTCTATTACCCAATAATATCTTTTACTAGAGTTGTCTTGCATGGCTTGTTGTCTAGTGGATGTTAAAAAATTACTTTTGTTGTCTTTTTCAAAGACCTATTAATGTAACACAATTGTTATTTTCTAATTTAATGGACTCTATAGGATTATATGGAATTGATACAAGCTCAACCTTATTGTTGGACAAGATTTAAACTTTGATCTCTTCTTTAAAACTCTCTAGTTATCGAGAGGCCCAGGTTCAAATATCTCCCCTCACATGTTGCGGATATTGCGGATATGTTGTATATAAAAGGTTCCTCATAAAAAAAAAAAGTTCAAAAAAATTTAACAAAAAAAAAAATTCAAAAATTTAACTTGAGTTAATACAATTTAAAGAGGGATAAAGAGTATTTTACAGTAATTCACATGTACATATAAATTTAAAAGTTCTAGGAATATATATATATATATATATATATATTTATTTATTTATTTATTTATTTATTTATTTATTTATTTATTTGAGTAATACTTCTTATACACATCCACCATGGGAATTGAACCCATGTCACATAGTCTCATATATAAATCTTATATGTAACAATTTTTTAAAAAATAAAAATAAAAATAAATAAATATATGGAAGTTTAAACCTTCTTGATTAAGGAAGAAAACTTGTGATAACAATTATGATAATGTAATTTACCAAACAAGACACCCAAGTTCAAACCTAGTGGTAGCTTGTTTGGTTTAGACCAATGGTAAGAGATAAAAGGATAAGGCTTCAACCAAGCGTGCTAAGACCAATGATGAAATCGTGAGTGACCAATGGTCCCCTTCACATTGGGTCAACAATAACAAGGCGAAATAGGTTTGGTGGGAGCAACCATTGTGGTTTGAACCATGCTCTTGCTAGTTACTAAAAATAGTGTGGTTGTGACCAACTCTCTTATGATATATCTTTAGGTTCTCATGCAAGAGACCTTGGTTGGGTAACTTTAATGGCATGTCTTTGGGTTCTCACCTAGAAGACCTAGGTTCAAACCACTACATAACTAAAGATCCTTTCAAAAACTTATACCCTAAAAATTTTAATTATTTTTAGAATACCCTAGTAATATGTTTTTAGGTTCTCATCAAATTCAAACCATTATACAACAAACCATAACCTCTTCTAAAACCATGCTTTACCCTAAAATTTTATCAAAAAGTAAATAAAATAATACTGATTGGTAAAGATTGAATACTTGCTTTGTGAAAACCCACATTTCAACAAATAGTGTCCATTTATTTATTTTAGTAAAAAACAACGGCTAAGCTTGCCACATTAGACCCACATCATAAAGGGGTCAAATCATATATATATATATATATATATATATATATATATATATATATATATATATATATATATATATAACTTGCCGGGGGGCATTATTTAAAGAATTTGATAGTGGATAGCCGACTATTTGTATTCTTTTATTCCTCCCCATCCATCATGATACATAAACCATAAAAATTCAATGCTTCACCTTTCCATATGCGGAGACCCATTGAGGATGTGGTGAAGGCAGCAGATCCAGATCTAGCTTTGAATTAAGAGACGCAGACAATTGTACAAGGAATTACTCCGCCTCTGCCTCTTTCATTGGCCATGGCTTCGACAATGGAAGAGAATCAAATTGTAGCATCAATGGCTGCTGCATCCATCCAAAAACCAACACGATTAAGATTCACCGTAGAATTAGAACCCAATCAAACGACGGTTGTTTCATGGAAGAAGTTGTTGAAAGAATCCCAACATGTTGGGCAAGATCATCCATCTATGAAAAACCCTACTAATTCTGACCCTAACCCTTGTAACCGATTGGGATCGGTGATTGAGAAGATAGAGCGTCTGTATCAAGGAGTTGACAGCAGCGAGGAAGAGCAAGAGATCCGTCATGAAAATGTGGAATACTATGACTCTAATGATTCTTTTATTGATGACTCTGAGTTGAATGATTACTTCAGCATGGGAAATGCCACCAAAAAGTATAGTGGATTTTATATCCAGAGGGGAACCCTAGAGATCATAAAAGAACCATGTAGCGATACTGCTCCTCCTCCTCCTTCTCCTCCACCCAAGAAGAAGAAGAAGAAAACGAAAATAAGTATGGAGGAGGTGCCAAATAAAGTTAAGATGGACAAGAAGAGGTCGAAGTTGAAGCCCACAGAAATGAAAGAAATCTGTCTTGAAAATCAAGCTGTGGATGCTGGTGAAGAGGGAATGAATGCCACTTGTGCTGAGTTTTTGGGAGGTGAAAGCAGCAAAAATCAAGTTTTTGGGAGCAGCAGCAAGGACGAGGTAAATTTTTGTGTGTTTCTTAAGACAATTCTGTGTGTTATCTAATGATACTATGTGAGATAGGAACCACGAAAATGAAATAATACAAAGATGGGCTGTGATATATAGGTCATATGAATAAATTGTTATAATTAGACGTTCATGGATAGTAAATGGTTAGGAACATGGAATGGGTTATACAGGTCCTTAGATTGATTGATTATTTTATTTTGGTTTGCTTGAAATTGAAATTAAGTTTTATATTTTTTTTAATGAATTGTATGGGATTGAAATAGGTTCCATTTATATTATTTCATAGCACCATATAATGGTATTACAATAAAGCTTGAATATTATTTATATATAATTTGGTAAGATTGAAACCTAAGTTTCCTCTTTAAAATATTGAAAAATCTGAGCTTATACTCATAAATTTATTTATATTAATATTATAAAAGTTTTAATTTTTATTTTAAAATTTATATATAATTTTTGTAAAATTGAAACCTAAATTTCTTTTTGAAAATTTTATTATATTATAAAAAAAATTATTTTTATTTTAAAAAGTTATAACTAATATTGGACAATGTTTTTTCTTTTTGGTTCATTTTGTCGTTATTAAATATTATCCATATATAATTTGGTAAGATTGAAACCTAAGTCTCCTCTTTAAAATATTGAAAAATCTGACCTAATACTCATAAATCTATTTATATTAATATTATAAAAGTTTTAATTTTTATTTTAAAATTTATATATAATTTTTGTAAAATTGAAACCTAAATTTCTTTTTGAAATTTTTATTATATTATAAAAAAAATTATTTTTATTTTAAAAAGTTATAACTAATATTGGACAATGTTTTTTCTTTTTGGTTCATTTTGTCATTAACCATCCATGCAAATTATTTTATGTAGAACAGGATATATCCATTGACCATGAATGCAAATTGTTTTCGATAGAAGAGGATATATCAATCAGTTTGTTTAGAGGGGTTTTATTCCCTTTTATCACCTAAAGTTGCATGTTCATGACTAAAATTTTAGTAAACTTTGTGTTATAAAATATTTAATATTTTTAAAAGATTTAAATAAATTATTTTTATAAGAATTTTTTTTCAATGAGTTTATATAGATTTTATGAAAAGTTCAGTTTTCAACGGAATTTGAACCTTAAATTAAAAAAAAAAAAACTAAAACCCTTATCACTCAACAAATTTACAATTATTTTATTATTATTATTATTTAATTTAGTGTAAAATAAACTTTTAAAACTTAAAATAATATCAAATAATTAGTTATAAATAACTTAAATAAATCTATTTATATTTTAAATAATTTAATATAAAAAATATTACCCAGGTGTTGTAAGTGAGTTGGAGAGGAGAGGGCAATATTACCTAGATGTTGCAGGTTTGAATCTTCACTCTACAGGGTACCCAAAATCCAATTGATAATGTGGTGTAGGCAGGTACCAGGCGCAACTCCTGGGTAACTTTGACGATGTAAAACACCTTAATCGTGGTCTCTCAGACCAAGGTGGCCCACAAGAAATTATTTTGCTAAAAATATATATATATATATATATATATAAAATATTAACATAATATTTTAAATGAGGTCCGAGGTGTAGACCAATTGGTTCATCCAAACCCCATAAGGGGGCGGAGGTCCAAGGTTCAAATCTCGGGTCTCACCGGATTGAACACTTGTCCCTTTCCTGGTGCTTTCAGGGGCGTAAAAAGTTTAAAATGATTGTGGCATGGTGGTTATAGGGGCGGATTGCACGAAGATCTGTGTGGTGGTTTTTGGGGCAGACAGTGCAGAATACTGTGGCAGCCATAAAAGCTGGACAACCTGCCTGGATTCATGGCGGCTACCGATTCCACCATGTAAATTCAAAAAAAAAACATAATATTTTAAATTAAAAAATCTTTTAAAAATAAAATTAAAAAATTTGAAGTCTACAGGCCAAAAACCTTCCATATTTTATATTTAAATAACCCATTCCATAATTCAAATTTATATATTTTTTTAAGTATTAAATAGATGCCCATTAATAGGCTTTTGAGATTACCTTGCAAAATAATCTTTATGTATACTCTGAAATTTATCAATTTAACTTAATAATCGTTTAATAATTTTAGTTTGCAACGAAGAGAGCATCTCTTGTTTAAAATTTAGTATCTACCACTCCAAAATAATAGGTTTCTCTACCTTATGAGGCTTGACTTTTTTAAGGACATTTTATTTGGGGATTTCATGGATCAATTTGACCTAAATGGTATTTCATTCTAGTTATGGTCTCTCTATGATTAGGTGAAGCTTTCAGTGCTGGACAAAGCGTTTGTGGATTTGGAAAAGAGTGTTGCAGAATGTGGTTCGCTCCCTCAACACAGCCAGGCATCAGAAGGGCCCAAAAAGGCATCTCTACCACCAGATGTGAGGAAGAAGTTTAAAGAAGTAGGGAGGTTAGCACTTGCAGAGCATGGAAAGATACCAGACAAAGTGGTTCATCGTCTGATTAGCATTTTAAGGCATATCATGCAGCCCAAATCATTGAAGTGCAATCTAAGGAGAATGACTATCAGGTATGTTGAGGCACAGGCACAGCAGAAAAAACCTGACGCTCAAGCACAGGAGGAAAAGCCTGCAGCTGAACCCATTAGTTGACCTATCTGGATTAGCTGTGTGAAGCTGTTTATACTGTGGAAACATATTTGAAGCCTTTTTATCTATCGTGACTTTTCAGCCATTATATGGTTTGTTGTTTATGAAAGATCTGCCAATTTGAGAAGAATGAGATTTTTGTTATTGATTGATTGCAAATAGTTTTATGGAACATAAAATTTATATGTTTTACTGCAAAATCTGAAGGTGAATTGTTGAATTTTTGGGACTGAAGTTTCCTAAAATAATGTCCAATTGCACTATGGTTTTGCAACTCTTTTCACTATGAATTGTACCCATGCCATTGCTCACTCATGCGGTATATCCCTGTACACATGCCATTACTCACTCATATGGTATGTCCCTGGTTCTAAGATATCTCACACAAATGTGGTTTTTTTTAATGAGGTGTCATGTAAGTTTGAATTTTAATTTTTTTAAAAAGAGGCCAAAATCCTTATCATTACAGTATGCTTGTAGTTTAGGGTTTTATAAATATTTTTTTTTATAAAAATTATAATTATTTATTTAAAAAAAATCAAATTCATTAAGCATATTTCATCAGTATCCATAGCGGTATTAGAACAGTTTTACAAATATGTATTTATTATTGTTTGGCAAGATTTAAAGTGAATATTTGAAGAATGTAATTGATTGATCTAATGTCATGATACCTCTTAATTTGATTATTTTAATATTATTCGACATGAATTACAATTGTTTTTAATAATTTATATGTGGATTTTATTGGGGGCCACTTTCATTACAATACCAAAATATTGTACTTGTTGCAGCATACCCTTTTATCACAGATTTTTCATATTTTTTTTCTTATATATATTCTTCAACTTTTTATCACAATTTTTTTATTTCATTTTTATCTTAAATATATAATTTTATTTGAAGTGCTATGTTTCATCTCACTTGGCTAGTAGCCTTCTAAATCTAAACTTTGAATTTTATCTAGATGAAATTTAACATCACAATTTGCTAATTTATCTATCAGCTCCTTAACATCATTTTGATTAAGACATAAAATCTCACTTGACCAATTGTCTTCTAAAATTTGAATTTCCTGGGGATGAAGATTAACATCACAATTTGCTAATTTATCTGTTATATTATTTTTTATCCAGTCTTCTCATCCATTTTGGTTAATGACATAGATGATAATTTGTGAGTCCCCTCAATTAAATATATTTCTATCCTTTTTCTACTGCAATTTTAATCCTTATAAGAAGTGTCCTAGTATTTACATAGTTGTTAGTTGAAGTTCCATATAATTTTGAATAAATGAGGAGAATTTTGCCTTCACTATTTCCAAAAACACCACCTCCACCAACTTTTCTTGGATTTCCTCTAAAAGCACCATCAAAATTAATTTTGATAAATCCAGTTTCTAAAAAAAATAATTTTACCATAGAGCAAAGTAGACCTTTTGTTTTGATTTTGTTGTTGCAGATGACTCTTCCATGTATGTTCAAATAACACCTCTTTTTCTACAATTGAGACTTCCCATGATGGGCACCATAGTGCAGCATATTTGTAAACATTATGCAAGAGAGGTGATAATACAATTCCAAACTTTTTTAAGATTTATTTTTTTAAATTCTATTATTCCAAGCCATAAATTCCAACAAATAATGGTAGGGTCAATCCTCCAAAGAATACATAATGCTTTACCTTTGAAATAATTTATCCAACATTTTATCAATATTTTCAATGTTGGAGCTACCCAATATAAATTCATATATTTTTTAAAATAGCCCCAAATGGTGTCAGTAAATGGACAATTAAGAAGTAAATGGTCTAATGTTTCTAAATCCTTCTCACACAAGGCACATCTAAAGGGTCCATAATATCCTCTTGTAGACTCTCTCTAATAAGAATCTTACTTTGAACTGTTAACCAGAGAAATGTTGAGGCCTTAGGGGGAGCATTCTAAATCCTAAATCCTCATATCCCAACTTGAATGAGTATCCATCATCCTTTTCTAAATTCCAAACCAAATCATCCTTTCATGTAAAAATCGGCAAATAAAACTCTTGAAGCATCTTTTGAAGTTCGTTTGCAATATGTTTGAGTTTTTCTTCATTAACCTGCTTACTAAAAGAAATTCATGATCTGGAGTTTTTTCTCCTAAATGTATAGTCTTTGACCTTTGGATCTTTGCATGCTAGGCATGCTTGAGCCAATGGTTGCCATTTTGAGTTAGAGATAAGAGGATAAGGCTTCAACCAAACTTTAGACCAAAAATTTGCATAACTTCCAAACTGACCATATCATATGTTTCTTTATCAATTTCAAACTCTCTAATATCTTTTGGGTAGAGTTATTTCCCTAAATAATTTCATTGCATCATGAGGATTTATATATTTTTTAAGTAATTTTTTCCAAATTATTTTCTTTATTTTTGAATAATATCCACCCAAGCTTTGCCCCTAATGCCAAATTCATAAGACTGCAATTCCACAAGCAATTTCTTATGCAATACCTATTGGTAGTATTTTATTGCCATGGTTAAGAACTTATCTTTCCACCTACAAAGTAAGCTTTCATTCTATCCAAAAAAGAGATCCAAAGATCCTTTTTATTTCCTTTACCATACAAAGGAATACTTAGGTAGTTTAATGGAAAATTTTTAATTTTAAACCCTAAAATATTCACAATAATTTGTTGTAAATTTAAGGTAGTATTAATGAAAAATCATGGATTTTGTAGTATTTACCAACTATCTAGTAGTCTTCTCATAGCATGATAATATTGATTTGAACTCCATGGCCTTAGTGAGTGAGGGATGATCCAAAAGAAAAATATCATCAACAAACTGGAGCTGAGATTATACGGACCATTTTTGCAACTTGAATACCACTGATTATTTTTCCTTCCATTTTAACCTTTGAAAAGGTTCTCCCTATTGCTTCCACTATAATAATGAATAGATAAGGAGAAATTGGATCACCTTGACAAAGTCCACAAGATGATTTAAAGAAACCAACAAGAGAACCACTGATCCAAATAAAAACTATAAAATTTTACATTTATATGAGATGTTTCATTTGCTTAGAAAAAAACTATCTAAAAATATATTATTTTTATTGTTTATAAGAGATTGCAACAAGTCTCCCTCTTATTCCATCATAATCATAATTACATAGTAGTATTGTGCATATGATGAACCTTGGTTTCTTATTTGAAATTTAAAACATTAACCAGATAAAATGGTGTTATTTAATATTTTAAAAGTATTTTTATTTAAAACAATAAAAACTCATAAAATTAATATAATATTTTTAATAATTTAAAATATATAATTATTTAATGTATATATTTTAATTGAAGACAACGAAGTACAATGGATGGCACAAATAGGGCCACACTCCCTAGGGACATAACAACCTTCTTTTCTATGATTTGAATTTAGGTAGCCTAGGTGGCAATCCACTGACATTTGTCTCTATGAGGCATATTATTTTTTAATAAACTACTAAAAAAAGTTTTTTTATATTTTTAATTTTTATTTTTAATAGATTATATAAAATTGAAATGACACCACTCATATTGCATGGTGGTGTCCCCACAGTCTAGGTGGATTGGTAAGTTTTGGGTCTACCAAGAAAAAACCTAAGTTCAAACCCTAGGGGCATGCATGTTTATGTAAAGGTAATAGTTTGACCTATAGTATGTCTCAATCCAACAATAATAGTATCATTCTTGAGTCCCCTATTCTCCTCCTTATGCTAGGTTAAATAACAACAAGGTGGAATGAAATACATGTTTTTGGAGGTAACCTCAAGATTTGAATCTTCTTGGTAGTAGAAAAGAATTGTATAATGCATTGTGGTATTATTATAACTTTAAACCTATATCTTATCCTTAAAATTTAAGCTTAATATCATTTAAAATACCTTTATATTATATTATATAGAGATAATTGGATAATGTGATAAACCTATGAGTGATGCATAGGGCTAAGAGTCTCCTCCTAACAATAATTACTTTTAAGGTCAAGAGCTACACTTATCAATAGAGGATGTGAGCCAAACACAAACATTTTTTATAAATATTTATTACAACTACAAAAATTTAAAGGAAAAAAAGAATAAATTGGGTTTTAACCTCCTTGAAGGAAGCCATATGTCATAGGTCATATGAGTTGATTTTTATTTTATTTCATTCAACCATACTATAATTACTAAAACATGGTGGGCAAACTTACCATCAAAATTTAAGCCTTGCATGTTTATTCAAAGTTCTAATATCTCCAATATTTTATTACTCAAGTTGTACTTTTCTATATTATGTTATAAAAAATTAACATTTTTCAAACTGTGTAACCTATAAATTATAATTTATTTAAATAGTGAGCTTTAATATTTTTAAATTAATGATTTTTTTTGTGTAAAATAGACCTATGCATATAACTACATGGCCATCATAATCATGATATCATTGACCCTCATGATATTTTAAGAATTATTATATATATATATATATATATATATATATATATATATATATATATATATATATATATATATATATTGATTTGGTTATTGTGAGAAATTTTTCTGATGAATGTAAAGGGCTGAGCAGTATCCCAACCATGACCCCTCCTAAAACCGAGAGCTATATTTATCAACAGAGAATTTAAGACAAAGCCACCACACCCCCACCCCCTCACACACTCCCCCACGCCACGGTTTGAACCTTAGACCTCTTAAAAAAGAGCCAAAGCTCGAACCATTCCGATGCACCCCCAAGTGCCCTATATAATAATATTATATTATCATGCAAGACTTGAATATTTATTACAATTATAAAAATGTATATCATGTTATAAAAAATATATAATTAATTTTTGTTTATTAAAAAAATTTATGAATTACAATTTCTTTAAATAATAAATGATATTCTTAATTTTTTCCTCCAAAAAGTTAGTAACTTTATATTAAGTAAATATGAACTTACATTATCAAGTGGCATTAGTTCAATCGGCTAGACTCCTCAACATTTAAAGCAGGGACTAAGGTTCAAATATTGCTAAACGATATAGATATATATATATATATATATATATATATATAAAAGTTTTATTATAACATCACTATGTGGTGATGATGATGTAATACGAGTGGGACCTATTTCAATCTATATAACCAATTGAAAAAAATTATATATGAACTTAGATTCTTCATATGCCTCTGATATTTTTTCAAAATTTTAATATAAAATTCAGGTTGTTTATACATCATAACTAGCTATATCTATCTATTGCACTTGGGGTGTAGCGCAACGGTTTGGGCTTTGGCTCTTCTTCGTGAGGTTCAAACCGTGGCGTGAGTGAGTGTGTGAGGGAGTGGGTGTGTGTCTCCCTGATGGAGTTGTAAAGTAACATCAGGTTGGGGGATTCCTAGTCAAAACCCCCATTACTTAATATTAAAAAAATAAATAAAAACTAGCTATATCTATCATGCTAAGTTCTATCATTAGACACCTTTCTAATTTTTCAAACAATATCCTTTAAATCACTAACTTTTGAGTTCTGCATCTTCCATTGGTCATGGCTTCGACCATGGAAGAGAATCAAAATGTAGCATCAATGGCTGCTGCATCCATCCGAAAACCAACACGATTAAGATTCACCGTAGAATTAGAACCCAATCAAACGACGGTTGTTTCATTGAAGAAGTTGGTGAAAGAATCCCAACAGGTTGGGCAAGATCATCCATCATCTATGAAAAACCCTAAAAAATTTGACCCTAACCCTTGTAACCGATTGGGATCAGTGATTGAGAAGATAGAGCGTCTGTATCAAGGAGTTGACAGCAGCGAGGAAGAGAAAGAGATCCATCAAGAAAATGTGGAATACTTCGACTCTGATGATTCTTTTATTGTGACTCTGAGTTGAATGATTACTTCAGTATGGAAAATGCCACGAAAAAGTATAGTGGATTTTATATTCAGAGGGGAACCCTAGAGATCATAAAAGAACCATGTAGCGATACTGCTCCTCCTCCTCCACCCAAGAAGAAGAAGAAAACGAAAATAGGCATGGAGGAGGTGCCGAATAAAGTTAAGATGGACAAGAAGAGGTCGAAGTTGAAGCCCACAGAAATGAAAGAAATCTGTCTTACAAATCAAGCTGTGGATGCTGGTGAAGAAAAAATGAATGTCACTTGTGCTGAGTTTTTGGGAGGTGAAAGTAGCAAAAATAAAGATTTTGGGAGCAGCAGCAAGGACGAGGTAAAGTTTTGTGTGTTTCTTAAGACAATTCTGTGTTATAGACTCAAATATCTAATGATACTATGTGAGATTGGAACCACTAAAATGAAATAATACATCTGACTTGCAGGACATTTTATTTATTTTCGTTATTAAACATATGAATAAATTTTTCTAATTAGACGTTCATGGATAGTATATGGTTAGAAACATGGAAAGGGTTATACAGGTCCTTAGTGATTGAATATTTTGTTTTGGTTTGCTTGAAATTGAAATTAAGTTTTATCTTATCTATATTCGTATTGGTATTGTAAAACTTTTAATTTTTATTTTAAAAAGTTGTAACTTAAATCTTTTTTTTAAAGAAATGAACAATGTTTTTTTGTTTTGGTTCATTTTATTATTAACCTCCATGCAAATTATTTTATGTGGAATGAAATTCCAATCATGGAATATGCCATTAGAAAGCAAGAGGACCAACCTTTTGCAAATTATTTTATGTGGAATGAAATTCCAATCATGGAATATGCCATTAGACTTATCATCACATTAACCGGTTAGAAAGCAAGAGGGCCAACCTCCCACACACATGCCCAAACTCAATGTTAATAGGGGTGAGGCATCCCACACAGTGGGACCAAGGACTTGCACCTCTAAGCCTGCTGCCCCATTGGCAAAGAGTATGGCAAGTGTTGGGGTTTATAAACCACCCAAGTCCCACAACACTGTGGTATTATTCACAAACACGCACAAACTACACTAATAAGATAGATAGATATTAACGTGGAATGAAATTTCAATCATGGAATATCCCACATTAGTTATTTTAGGGGTTTTTATTCCTTTTTATGATCTAAAGTTGCATGTTCATGATTAAAATTTTAATAAATTTTATATTTTTAAATGATTTAAATAAATTATTTTTATTTTAATAATTTTATATAGATTTTTTATGAAGTGTTCAATCTTTAAATGAGGTTTAAACCTAAAATTAAAAAAAAAAAAAAAAACTATAATTTTTACCAGTACAATAAATTTGTAATTATATATATATATATATTGGAACCAATAATTATATTCAATAAAAATAAAAGAGGTTATAATAAAAAGGAGCTCGAAAGATCACATATCCATACAGTCAAAACCTGAACAAACCTTAAGCCATCCACACAATTAAAACATGAACCAACTCCTAAAAGGGCGAATACACAACATAAATAAGCATACAAAAATAAACTAAAGTAACAAAAAAAACTTTAAATTGTAGAACTTTAGCTCTAGCACTAAGTAGACTTATTTCTCCATCATTCTGTGTCATTCCAATGCTAGTGGTGTTAGAATTCTTGAGTCAAAGTCAGCAAATGTTTTACAACCGGTAAAAAGGTACGAAAAGAAAAAAGTTGGTCCCCTAGCTGAAATTGCTAGTAATGAGGTTCTTCAGTCTTAACAACAGATTCATACCCAGAAGATGCAATAGAGGTTGCTTCACAATCTACCCAACTGAGAGTCTTCTAGTACATTTTCCCTCGGAAGGAGCTCAAGGGGCTCTGTAACCCGAAAAGAGGATTTATGAAAAATGTGAGAAAATATTTCATACGATCAATTAGACAGTTATATATTTTTTAAATTATGTTGATTAATTATAAATAACTTAAATGAATTTATATATATTTTCAATAATTTAATATTAATAAAAAAATCACTTAAAATTTAAAATTAAAAATTTAGAGGGCAAAACATGTTTGTAACCTTCTATATTGTATATTCGAATAATCCATTCCATAATTCAAATTTATATATATATTTTAAATATTAAATAGATGCCCATTAATAGTCTTTTGAGAACCTGCAAAATCAATTTAACTAAATAATCGTTTAGTAATTTTAGTTTGCAACGAAGACAGCATCTCTTGTTTAAAATTAAGTATCTACCACTCCAAAATAATAGGTTTCGCTACCTTATGAGGCTTGATTTTTTAAAGGACATTTTATTTGGGGATGTCATGGATCAGTTTGACCTAAATGGTATTTCATTCTAGTTATGGTCTCTCTATGATTAGGTGAAGCTTTCAGTGCTGGACAAAGCGTTTGTGGATTTGGAAAAGAGTGTTGCAGAATGTGGTTCGCTCCCTCAACGCAGCCAGGCATCAAAAGCGCCCAAGAAGGCATCTCTACCACCAGATGTGAGGAAGAAGTTTAAAGAAGTAGGGAGGTTGGCACTTGCAGAGCATGGAAAGATACCAGACAAAGTGGTTCATCGTCTGATTAGCATTTTAGGGCATATCATGCAGCCCAAATCATTGAAGTGCAATCTAAGGAGAATGACTATCAGGTATGTTGAGGCACAGGCACAGCAGAAAAAACCTGACGCTCAAGCACAGGAGGAAAAGCCTGCAGCTGAACCCATTAGTTGACCTATCTGGATTAGCTGTGTGAAGCTGTTTATACTGTGGAAACATATTTGAAGCCTTTTTATCTATCGTGACTTTTCAGCCATTATATGGTTTGTTGTTTATGAAAGATCTGACAATTTGAGAACGATGAGATTTTTGTTATTGATTGATTGCAAATAGTTTTTATGGAACATAAAATTTATATGTTTTACTGCAAAAGCTGAAGGTGAATTGTTGAATTTTTGAGACTGAAGTTTCCTAAAATAATGTCCAATTGCACTATGGTTTTGCAACTCTTTTCACTATGAAATGTACCCATGCTATTACTCACTCATATGGTATATCCCTGTACACATGCCATTACTCACTCATATGGTATATCCCTGGTTCTAAGATATCTCACACAAATGTGTTTTTCTTAATGAAGGTGTCATGTAAGTTTGAATCTTAAATTTTTTAAAAAGAGGCCAAAACCCTTACCATTACAGTATGCTTGTAGTTTAGGTTTTTATAAATATTTTTTTTATAAAAATTATAATTATTTATTTTAAAAAAATCAAATTCATTAAAATAATAGTTTTAAGCATATTTCATCAGTATCCATAGCGGTATTAGAACAGTTTTACAATTATGTATTTATTATTGTTTGGCAAGATTCTAAAGTGAATCTTTGAAGAATGTAATTGATTGACCTAATGTCATGATACCTCTTAATTTGATTATTAAAATGTCATTTGACATGAATTACAATTATTTTTTAATAATTTATATGTGGATTTTATTGGGGGCCACTTTCATCACAATACTAAAATATTGTATTTGTTGTAGCATACCTTTTTATCACAATTTTTTAATTTTTTTTTTTCTTAAATATATTCTTCAACTTCCTCATACCTTTTTATCACAATTTTTTTATTGTATTTTTATCTTAAATATACATTTTTCTTTGAAGTGCTATGTTTCATCTCACTTGGCCAGTAGCCTTCTAAATCTAAATTTTGAATTTTATGTGGATGAAAATTAACATCACAATTTGCTAATTTATCTATCAGCTCCTTAACATCATTTTGATTAAGACATAAAATCTCACTTGACCAATTGTCTTCTAAAATTTGAAATTCTTGGGGATGAAGATTAACATCACAATTTGCTAATTTATCTCCTATATTATTTTTTATCCAGTCTTCTCATCCATTTTGGTTAATGACATAGATGATAATTTGTGAGTCTCCTTAATTAAATATATTTCCATCCTTTTTCTACTGCAATTTTAATCCCTATAAAAAGTGCCCTAGTCTTTACATAGTTGTTAGTTGAAGTTCCATATAATTTTGAATAAGTGGAGAATTTTGCCTTCACTATTTCCAAAAACACCACCACCAACTTTTTTTGGATTTCCTCTAGAAGCACCATCAAAATTAATTTTGATAAATCCAATTTTTAAAAAATTTCATTTTACCATAGATCAAAGTAGATCTTTTGTTTTTATTTTGTTGTTGCATATGACTCTTCCATTCAAATAACACCTCTTTTTCTACAATTGAGACTTCCTATGATGAGCACCATAGAGCAGCATATTTGTAAACATTGTGCAAGAGAGGTGATAATACAATTCCAAACTTTTTTAAGATTTATTTTTTAAAATTATATTATTCCAAGCCATAAATTCCAACAATGGTAGGGTCAATCCTCCAAATAATACATAATGCTTTACCTTTGAAATAATTTATCCAACATTTTATCAATATTTTCAATTTTGGAGCTACCCAATATAAATTCATATATTTTTTAAAATAACCCCAAATGGTGTCAGTAAATGGACAATTAAGAAGTAAATGGTCTAATGTTTCTAAATCCTTCTCACACAAGGCACATCTAAAGGGTCCATAATATCCTCTTGTAGACTCTCTCTAATAAGAATCTTACTTTGAACTGCTAACCATAGAAATGTTAAGGCCTTAGGGGGAGCATTATAAATCCTAAATCCTCATATCCCAACTTGAATGAGTATCCATCATCCTTTTCTAAATTCCAAACCAAATCATCCTTTCATGTAAAAATCGGCAAATAAAACTCTTGAAGCATCTTTTGAAGTTCATTTGCAATATGTTTGAGTTCTTCTTCATTAACTTACTTACAAAAATAAATCCATGATCTAGAGTTTTTTCTCCTAAAGGTATAGTCTTTGACCTTTGGATCTTTGTATGCTAGGCATGCTTGAGCCAATGGTTTCCATTTTGAGTTAGAGATAAGAGGATAAGGCTTCAACCAAACTTTAGACCAAAAATTTGTATAACTTCCCTCATTGACTGACCATATCATATGTTTCTTTATCAATTTCAAACTCTCTAATATCTTTTGGGTAGTGTTCTTTCCCTAAATAATTTCATTGCATAAGAGGATTTATATATTTTTTAAGTAATGTTTTCCAAATTATTTTCTTTATATTTGAATAATATCCACCCAAGCTTTGCTCCTAATGCCAAATTTTTAAGACTGCAATTCCACAAGCAATTTCTTATGCAATACCTATTGGTAGTTTTTTATTGTCATGGTTAAGAAATTATCTTTCCACCTACAAAGTAAGCTTTCATTCTATCCAAAAAAGAGATCCAAAGATCCTTTTTATTTCCTTTATTATACAAAGGAATACTTAGGTAGGTTGATGGAAATTTTTTAATTTTAAACCCTAAAATATTCACAATAATTTGTTGTAAATTTAAGGCAGTATTAATGAAAAATCATGGATTTTGTAGTATTTACCAACTATCTAGTAGCCTTCTCATATCATGATAACATTGATTTGAACTCCATGGCCTTAGTGAGTGAGGGATGATCCAAAAGAAAAATATCATCAACAAACTGGAGCTAAGATTATAGGGATCATTTTTGCAACTTGAATACCACTGATTATTTTTCCTTCCATTTCAAACTTTGAAAAGGTTCTCCCTATTGCTTCCACTAGAATAAAGAATAGATAAGGAGAAATTGGATCACCTTGAAAAATTCCACAAGATGATTTAAAAGAACCAAAAAGAGAACCATTGATCCAAATAAAAACTATAAAATTTTACATTTATATGAGATGTTTCATTTGCTTAGAAAAAACTATCTAAAAATATATTATTTTTATTGTTTATAAGAGATTGCAACAAGTCTCCCTCTTATTCCATCATAATCATAATTACATAGTAGTATTATGCATATGATGAACCTTGGTTTCTTATTTGAAATTTAAAACAATAACTAGATAAAATGGTGTTATTTAATATTTTAAAAGTATTTTTATTCAAAACAATAAAAATTCATAAAATTAATATATTATTCTTAATACTTTAAAATATATAATTATTTAATGTATATATTTTAATTGAAGACAACGAAGTACAATGGATGGCACAACTAGGTCCACACTCCCTAGGGACATAACAACCTTTTTTTCTATGATTTGAAGTTAGGTAGCCTAGGTGGCAATCCACTGACGTTCCACTAAGGTGTCTCTATGAGGCATATTATTTTTTAATAAACTACTAAAAAAAGTTTTTTTTTATTTTTAATTTTTATTTTTAATATGTTATATAAAATTGAAATGACACCACTCATATTGCATGCTGGTGTCCCCACATTCTAGGTGGATTGGTAAGTTTTGGGCTTACCAAGAAAATACCTAGGTTCAAACCCTAGGGGCATGCATGTCTATGTAAAGGTAATAGTTTGACCTATGGTGTCTTGTAAGTATGTCTCAATCCAACAATAATAGTATCATTCTTGAGCCTCCTATTCTCCTCCTTATGCTAGGTTAAATAACAACTAGATGGAATGGAATACATGTTGTTGGAGGTAACCCCAAGATTTGAATCTTCTTGGTAGTAGAAAAGGATTGTATAGTGCATGGTGGTATTGTTATAACTTTAAACCTAGATGTTCTCCTTAAAATTTAAGCTTAATATAATTTAAAATACCTTTATATTATATTATATAGAGATATTTGGGTAGTGTGATAAACCCCTATGAGTGATGCATAGGGCTACGAGTCCCCTCCTAACCATAATTACTTGTAAGGTCAAGAGCTACACTTATCAATAGAAGATCTGACCCAAACCCAAACATTTTTGATAAATATTTATTACAACTACAAAACTTTAAAGGAAAAAAGAATAAATTGGGTTTTAACCTCCTTGAAGGAAGCCATATGTCATAGGTCATATGAGTTGATTTTTATGTTATTTCATTCAACTATACTATAGTAATGTGCAACCTTACCATCAAGGTTTAAGCCTTGCATGTTTATTCAAAGTTCTAAAATCTCCAATATTTTATTACTCAAGTTGAACTTTTCCATATTATGTTATAAAAAATAAAAAAATAACATTTTTCAAACTGTGTAACCTATAAATTATAATTTATTTAAATAGTAAGCTTTAATATTTTTAAATTAATGAGTTTTGTTTAAAATAGACCT
Source organism: Wollemia nobilis (assembly GCA_028583015.1). Lineage (NCBI taxonomy): Eukaryota > Viridiplantae > Streptophyta > Pinopsida > Araucariales > Araucariaceae > Wollemia > Wollemia nobilis. Next base: position 2,464,673 of record JAQPPZ010016858.1, on the reverse strand, counting down.
ATGCATATAATGTCATCACCATCATAATCATGATATTATTAAACCTCATGATATTTTAAGAATTATTATATATATATATATATATATATATATATATATATATATATATATATTTATTTATTTATTTATTTATTTGGTTATTGTGAGAAATTTTTATGATGAATGTAAAGGGGAGCAGTATCCTTCAACCATGACCCCTCTTAAAATCGAGAGCTATACTTATCAATAGAGAATTTAACACAAAGCCACCACCCCCTCACACACTCGCCCACACCCTCGTCGCGGTTTGAACCTTAAACCTCTTAAAGAAGAGCCAAAGCCCGAACGATTAAGATGCACCCCCAAGTGCCCTATATAATAATATTATATTATCATGCAAGACTTGAATATTTATTACAATTATAAAAATTTATATCATGTTATAAAAACATATATAATTAATTTTTGTTTATTAAAAAAACTTATGAATTACAATTTATTTAAATAATAAATTATATTCTTAATTTTTTCCTCGAAAAAATTAGTAACTTTATATTAAGTAAATATGCACTTACATTATCAAGCGGCATTAGTTCAATTGGCTAGACTCCGACTAAGGTTCAAATATTGCTAAACGATATATGAATAATATATATATATATATATATATATATATATAAAAGTAAGTTTTATTATAACACTACTATGTTGTGATGATGTAATAGAGGTGAGACCTATTTCAACCAATTGAAAAAATTATGCATGAACTTAGATTCTTCATATGCCTCTTTGACATTTTTTCAAAATTTTAATAGTAACATAAAATTCAGGTTGTTTATACATCATAACTAGCTATATCTATTTATTGCACCTGGGGTGCAGCGCAAAGGTTTGGGCTTTGGCTCTTCTTCGGGAGGTTCAAACCGCGGTGTGAGGGAGTGGGGGTGTGTCTTCCTGATGAAGTTGTTGTAACGTAATAATAGGTTGGGGGATTCCTAATCAAAACCCCCATTTCTTAATATTAAAAAAAAAAAAACTAACTAACTATATCTATCATGCTAAGTTCTATCATTAGACACCTTTTCAATTTTTCAAACAATATCTTTTAAATCACTAAATTCTGAGTTCTGCAGCTTTCATTGGTCATGGCTTCGACAATGGAAGAGAATCAAAATGTAGCATCAATGGCTGCTGCATCCATCCAAAAACCAACACGATTAAGATTCACCGTAGAATTAGAACCCAATCAAACGACGGTTGTTTCATTGAAGAAGTTGGTGAAAGAATCTCAACAGGTTGGGCAAGATCATCCATCATCTATGAAAAACCCTAATAAATTTGACCCTAACCCTTGTAACCGATTGGGATCAGTGATTGAGAAGATAGAGCGTCTGTATCAAGGAGTTGACAGCAGCGAGGAAGAGAAAGAGATCCGTCAAGAAAATGTGGAATACTTCGACTCTAATGATTCTTTTATTGATGGCTCTGAGTTGAATGATTACTTCAGTATGGGAAATGCCACGAAAAAGTACAGTGGATTTTATATCCAGAGGGAAACCCTAGAGATCATAAAAGAACCATGTAGCGATACTGCTCCTCCTCCTCCACCCAAGAAGAAGAAGAAAACGAAAATAGGCATGGAGGAGGTGCCGAATAAAGTTAAGATGGACAAGAAGAGGTCGAAGTTGAAGCCCACAGAAATGAAAGAAATCTGTCTTACAGATCAAGCTGTGGATGCTGGTGAAGAAAAAATGAATGTCACTTGTGCTGAGTTTTTGGGAGGTGAAAGTAGCAAAAATAAAGATTTTGGGAGCAGCAGCAAGGACGAGGTAAAGTTTTGTGTGTGTTTCTTAAGACAATTCTGTGTTATAGACTCAAATATCTAATGATACTATGTGAGATTGGAACCACTAAACTGAAATAATACATCTGACTTGCAGGACATTTTATTTATTTTCGTTATTAAACATATAAATAAATTGTTCTAATTAGACGTTCATGGATAGTATATGGTTAGAAACATGGAAAGGGTTATACAGGTCCTTAGAGTGATTGAATATTTTGTTTTGGTTTGCTTGAAATTGAAATTAAGTTTTATCTTATCTATATTCGTATTGTATTGTAAAACTTTTAATTTTTATTTTAAAAAGTTGTAACTTAAATTTTTTTTAAGGAAATGTAAACTATTGAACAATCTTTTGCTTCATTTTATTATTAACCTTGATGCAAATTATTTTATGTGGAATGAAATTCCAATCATGGAATATGCCATTAGATTTGTATCATCACATTAACCGGTTAAAAAGCAAGAGGGTCAACCCAAAATTATTTTATGTAGAATGAAATTCCAATAATGGAATTTCAAAATTATTTTATGTAGAATGAAATTCCAATAATGGAATATGCCATTAGATTTGTAATCCCACACACATGCCAAAATTATTTTATGTAGAATGAAATTCCAATAATGGAATATGCCATTAGATTTGTATTAACATTAACCGGGTAAAAAGCAAGAGGGCCAACACCCCCACACACACATGCCAAAACTCGATGTTAATAGGGGTAAGGAATCCCACAAAGTGGGACCAAGGACTTGCACCTCTAAACCTGTTATCCCATTGGCAAAGAGTATTTACACCTTAGCTGAAATTGCTAGTACCGAGGTTCCTTAGTCTTAACAGATTCATACCCAAAAGATGCAATAAAGGTTGCTTCATAGTCTACCCAACTGAAAGTCTTCTAGTACATTTTCCTCGCAAGGGGCTCTGTAGCCCGAAAAGATGATTTATAAAAAATGTAAGAAAATATTTCATATGATCAATTAGACAGTTATATATTTTTTAAATTATATTGATTAATTATAAATAACTTAAATGAATTTATATATCTTTCCAATAATTTAATATTAATAAAAAAATCACTTAAAATTTAAAATTAAAAAATTTAGAGGGCAAAAGATGTTTGCAACCTTCTATATTTTATATTCAAATAATCCATTCCATAATTCAAATTTATATATATATTTTAAATATTAAATAGATGCCCAAAAATATTCTTTTGAGATAACCTGCGAAATACTCTTTATCTATCCTCTGAAATTTATCAATTTAACTAATAATCGTTTAATAATTTTAGTTTGCAACGAAGACAGTATCTCTTGTTTAAAATTAAGTATCTACCACTAGGTTTCTCTACCTTATGAGGCTTGATTTTTTTGAAGGACATTTTATTTGGGGATCTCATGGATCAGTTTGACCTAAATGGTATTTCATTCTAGTTATGGTCTCTCTATGATCAGGTGAAGCTTTCAGTGCTGGACAAAGCATTTGTGAATTTGGAAAAGAGTGTTGCAGAATGTGGTTCGCTCCCTCAACGCAGCCAGGCATCAGAAGCGCCCAAAAAGGCATCTCTACCACCAGATGTGAGGAAGAATTTTAAAGAAGTAGGGAGGTTGGCACTTGCAGAGCATGGAAAGATACCAGACAAAGTGGTTCATCGTCTGATTAGCATTTTAGGGCATATCATGCAGCCCAAATCATTGAAGTGCAATCTAAGGAGAATGACTATCAGGTATGTTGAGGCACAGGCACGGCAGAAAAAACCTGACGCACAAGCACAGGAGGAAAAGCCTGCAGCTGAGAACCCATTAGTTGACCTATCCGGATTAGATGTGTGAAGCTGTTTATACTGTGAAAACATATTTGAAGCATTTTTATCTATCGTGACTATTCAGCCATTGTATGGTTTGTTGTTTATGAAAGATCTGACAATTTGAGAGGAATGAGATTTTTGTTATTGATTGATTGCAAATGGTTTTATGGAACATAAAATTTATATGTTTTACTGCAAAAGCTGAAGGTGAATTGTTGGGACTGACGTTTCTTAAAATAATGTCCAAATGCACTATGGTTTTGCTACTCTTTTCACTATGAAATGTACCCATGCCATTTCTCACTTATGTAGTATATCCCTGTACACATGCCATTACTCACTCATGGGGTATATCCCTGGTTCTAAGATTTCTCACACAGGCTAGGGTTTTATAGGGTTTTATATTATATTTAATGAGTTTACACAATTGTTTATGAAGGTGTCATATAAGTTTGAATTTTAGACCTTTGAATTTTAGACCTTTTAAAGAGGAGTCAAAACATTTACTACTATAGTAAAATTGTAGCTTAAGGTCTTATAAAAAAAAAAAATTATAAAAAATTAATTATTTATCAAAAAAATATATATATAAAATAATAGTTTTAAACGTATTTCATCATGGGGTGTTAGAACATTTTTACAATTATGTATTTATCATTGTTTGGCAAGATTCTAAAGTTTATCTTCCAAGAATGTAATTGATTGACCTATTGTCATGATACCACTTAATTTGATTATTTTAATGTTAATGAATTGCAATTTTTTTTAATAAGTTATATGTCGCTTTTGGGGTCACTTTCATCACAATACCAAAATATTGTATTTGTTGCAGCATACCCTTTTATCACCGTTTTTTATTTTTTCTCTTAAATATATTTTTCAACTTCCTCATACCTTTTTATCACAATTTTTTATTTCATTTTTATCTTAAATATAATTTTTTCTTTGAAGTGTTATGTTTTCACAATCAGTTCCTTAGATCATTTTGATTAAGACATAAAATCTCACTTGGCCAATTGCTTTCTAAACTTTGAATTTAATTGGGATGGAGATTAACATCACAATTTGCTAATTTATCTATCAACTCCCTAACATCATTTTGATTAAGACATAAAATCTCACTTAGCCAGTTGCCTTCTAAAATTTGAATTTCATGGGATGAAGATTAACATCACAATTTGCTAATTTATATGCTATATTATTTTTTTATCCAGTTTCCACATCCATTTTTGTTAATGGCATTGATGATAATTTGTGAGTCACCTCAATTAAATATATTTCCATTATTTTTCTACTACAATTTTAATCCCAATAAGAAGTGCCATAGTCTTTACATAGTTGTTAGTTGAAGTTCCATATAATTTTGAATAAGTGAGGAGAATTTTCCTTCTCTTTATCCAAAAACACTACCTCTACCAACTTTTCTTGGATTTCCTCTAGAAGCACCATCAAAATTAATTTTGCAAAATCCAATTTCTACAAATTTTCATTTTACCATAGATCAAAGTAGATATTTTGTTTTGAATTTGTTGTTGCAAATGACTCTTCCATGTATGTTCAAATAAAACCTGTTTTTCTACAATTGAGACTTCCCATGATGAGCACCATAGAGCAGCATATTTGTAAACATTATGCAAGAGAGATGATAATACAGTTCCAAACTTTTTTAAGATTTATTTTTTTAAATTCTATTATTCCAAAGTCATAAATTCCAAAAAATAATGGTAGGATCAATCCTCCAAAGAATACATAATGTTTTACCTTTGAAATAATTTATCCAACATTTTATCAATTCTTTCAATGTTGGAGCTACCCAATATAAATTCATGTATTTTTTAAAATAACCCCAAATGGTGTCAACAAATGGACAATGAAGAAGTAAATGGTCTAATGTTTCTAAATCCTTCTCACACAAGGCACATCTAAAGGGTCCTTAATATCCTCTTGTAGACTCTCTCTAATAAGAATCTTACTTTGAACTGCTAACCGGAGAAATATTTAGGCCTTAGGGGGAGCATTCTAAATCCTAAATCCTCATATCCCAACTTGAATGAGTATCCACCATACTTTGCTAAATTCTAAACCAACTCATCCTTTCATGTAAAACTCGGTAAATAAAACTCTTGAAGCATATTTTGAAGTTCATTTTCAATATGTTTGAGTTCCTCTTCTTTAACCTGCTTACTAAAATAAATCCATGATCTGGAGTTTTTTCTCCTAAAAGTATAGTCTTTGACCTTTGGATCTTTGCATGCTAGGCATGCTTAAGCCAATGGTTGCCATTTTGAGTTAGATATAAGAGGATAAGGCTTCAACCAAGCATTAGACCAAAAATTTGCATAACTCCCCTCATTGACTGACCATCTCATATGTTTCTTTATCAATTTCAAACCCTCTAATATCCTTTAGGTAGAGTTCTTTTCCTAAATAATTTCATTGCATCAAGAGAATCCATATATTTTTGAAGTAATATTTTCCTAATTATTTTCTTTATCTTTGACTAATCTCCACCCAAACTTTGCTCCTAATGCCAAAATCATAAGACTGCAATTCCACAAGCAAATTCTTATGCAATACCAAGAACTTATCTTTCCACATGCTAATTAAGCTTTCATTCTATCCAAAAAAGAGATCCAAATATCCTTTTTATTTCCTTTACCATACAAAGGAATACTTAGGTAGTTGATGGAAAATTTTTAATTTTAAACCTTAAAATATTCATAATAATTTTTTGTGAATTTAAGGCAATATTAATGAAAATCATGAATTTTGTAGTATTTACCAACTATCTAGTAGCCTTCTTATAGCATGATAATATTGATTTGAAATCCATGGCCTTAGTGAGTTAGGGATGATCCAAAAGAAAAATATCGTCAACAAATTGAAGCTGAGATTGTAGGGACCATTTTTTGCAACTTGAATATCCCTGATTATTTTTCTTTCCATTTTAAGCTTTGAAAAGGTTCTCCCTATTGCTTCCACTAGAATAATGAATAGATAAGGAGAAAGTGGATCACCTTGATGAAGTCCAAGGAACCAACAAGAGAACCATTGATCCAAATAGAAACTATAAAAATTTACGTTTATATGAGATGTTTCATTTTCTTAGAAAAAACTATCTAAAAATATATTATTTTTATTTTTTATAAGAGATTGTGACAAGTCTCCTTATTATTCCATCATGATCATAATTACATAGTAGTATTATGCATATGATGAACCTTGGTTTCTTCTTTGAAATTTAAAGCATTAACTAGATAAAATGATGTTAATATTTTAAAAGTATTTTTATTTAAAATAATAAAAACCCATAGAATTAATATATTATTTTTAATACTTTAAAATATATAATTATTTAATGTATATATATTTTTATTGAAGACAACGAAGTGCAATGTATGGCACAACTAGGACCACACTCCGTAGGGACATAACAACCTTATTTTCTCTTATTTAATGTTAGGTAGCCTAGGTAGCAATCCATTGGCATTCCACTAAGGTGTCTCTACGAGGCATATTATTTTTTAATAAACTACTAAAAAAAATTTGCTTATATTTTTAATTTTTATTTTTTAATAGGTTATATAAAATTTAAATGACACCTCATATTGCATGGTGGTGTCCCCACAGTTTAGGTGGATTGGTAAGTTTTGGGTTTACAATAAAAAAACCTAGTTTCAAACCCTCTACATGTTTATGCAAAGGTAATTGTTTGACCTACAACGTCTTTTAAGTATGTCCCAATCCAACAATAACAGTATCATTCTTGAGCCCCCTATTCTCCTCCTTATGCTAGGTTAAATAAAAACAAGGTGGAATGGAATACATGTTGTTGGAGGAAACCCAAGAATATTTAAAGGAACCAACAAGAGAACCATTGATCCAAATAGAAACTATAAAATTTTACATTTATATGAGATGTTTCATTTGCTTAGAAAAAAACTATATAAAAATATATTATTTTTATTGTTTATAAGAGATTGCAACAAGTCTCCCTCTTATTCCATCATAATCATACTTACGTCGATAGGCATCCTACAATGGCAGCCAGGAAGGTCATATATAAAATATATATCTATAAATGTCAAGAGTTATCAATCTCGAGGCGCCTATCTATCACACCCCCAAGAAATGAGATAGGTGCCTCGAGATTGATAACTCTCGGCATTTATAGATATATATATTTTATATATCTAAGCCAGTTACATAGTAGTATTATGCATATGATGAACCTTGGTTTCTTCTTTGAAATTTAAAGCATTAACTAGATAAGATGATGTTAATATTTTAAAAGCATTTTTATTTAAAACAATAAAAATCCATAGAATTAATATATTATTTTTAATACTTTAAAATATATAATTATTTAATGTATACATACTTTTATTGAAGGCAACCAAGTACAATGGATGTCACAACTAGGACCACACTCCCTAGGGAAATAACAACCTTATTTTCTATGATTTGAAGTTAGGTAGCCTAAGTAGCAATGCACTCACGTTCCACTAATGTGTCAATGTTTTTTTATATTTTTATTTTTTATTTTTAATAGGTTATATAAAATTAAAATGACACCACTCATGTTGCATGGTGATGTCCCCACATTCTAGGTGGATTGGTAAGTTTTGGGCTTACTAAAAAACCTAGGTTCAAACCTTAGGGGCATGCATGTTTATGCAAAGGTAATAGTTTGACCTATGACCCCACATTCTAGGTGGATTGGTAAGTTTTGGGCTTACTAAAAAACCTAGGTTCAAACCTTAGGGGCATGCATGTTTATGCAAAGGTAATAGTTTGACCTATGACGTCTTTTAAGTATGTCCCAATCCAACAATAACAGTACCATTCTTGAGCCCCTAGAGGTAACCCCAAGATTTGAATCTACTTGGTAGTAGAAAATGACTGTATATTACATGGTGGTATTGTTATAACTTTAAACCTAGATCTTCTCCTTAAAACTTAAGCTTAATATCATTTAAATACCTTTATATTATATTATATAGATATATTTGGGTAGTGTGATAAACCCCTATGAGTGATGCATAGGGCTACTGAGTCCCCTCCTAGCCATAATTACTTGTAAGGTCAAGAGCTACACTTATCAATAGAGGATGTGAGCCAAACCCAAACATTTTTTATAAATATTTATTACAACTACAAAACTTTAAAAGAAAAAAAAATAAATTGGGTTTTAACCTCTTTGAAGGAAGCCACATGTTATAAGTCATATGCATTAATTTTTATTTCATTTCATTCAACTTTACTATAATTACTTAAACATGTGCAACCTTACAATCAAAAATTAAGTCTTGCATGTCTATTCAAAGTTCCAAAATCTCCAATCTTTTACCACTCAAATTGTACTTTTCCATTATATTATTAAAAAATAAAAAATTAACATTTTTCAAACTGTGTATAACCTATAAATTATAATTTATTTAAATAGTAAGCGTTAATATTTTTAAATTAATTAACTTTGTTTAAAATAGACCTATGCATATTATGCCATCGCCATCATAATCATGATATAAGATATTTCATTGAACCATTTAGGAACTATATAATAATATTATATTATCATGCAAGACTTGAATATTTATTACAATTATAAAATTTATATTATGGTATAAAAATATATAATTAATTTTTGTTTATTAAAAAAACCTATGAATTACAATTTAAATAATAAATGATATTCTTAATTTTTTCTTTGAAAAAGTTGTAATTTTATATTAAGTAAATATGAACTTACATTATCAAGTGGCATTAACTCAATCAATTAGATTCCTCAACATTTAAAGAGGAGACTAAGGTTCAAATTTTTTTTTTTTTTTAGTTATTGTGAGAAACCTCTATGACCACACGCACAGGGTTGAGCAGTCTCCTCCCAACCATGACCCCGTGTAAATCTGAGAGCTATACTTATCAATAGATAATTTAACACAAAGCCACCACACACCCCCTCCCCTCATACACTCGTTCATGCCACGGTTTGAACCTTGGACCTCCGAAAGAAGAGCCAAATACTAAACCGTTGCGCTGCACCCCAAGTGCACTAAGGTTCAAATATTACCAAACGATATATGAATAATATCCAAATTTTATTATAATACCACTATGTGGTGATGATGTAATACGAGTGGGGCCTATTTCAATCTCATATAACCAATTGAAAAAAATTATATATGAACTTACATTCATTTCTTCAAAATTTTAATAGTGACCAAAAATTCAAGTTGTTTATACATCATAACTAGCAATATCTATCATGCTAAGTTCTATCATTAGACACATCTCCAATTTTTTAACTAATATTCTTTAAATCACTAACTTTTTAGTTTTTTGAAAAAGTTGTTTTATCTGTGTTTGCTTTAACTGGAATGTATTAACCCTCTTAGATAAATATTTGGACTACCTACAATGCATTGCCCTCATTGATTTCCTATATTAAACATGTACCTAGATCAATCTAAAGTGCCTCCTTTGAGAGTTCATCTACTTCCTTATTTAGTTTTGGTCTTACTAAAAAAAACCTAGGTTCAAACCTTGGGGGCATGCATGTTTATGCAAAGGTAATAGTTTGACCTACGACATCTTTTAAGTATGTCCCAATCCAACAATAACAGTACCATTCTTGAGCCCCTAGAGGTAACCCCAAGATTTGAATCTACTTGGTAGTAGAAAAGGACTGTATATTGCATGGTGGTATTGTTATAACTTTAAACCTAGATCTTCTCCTTAAAACTTAAGCTTAATATCATTTAAATACCTTTACATTATATTATATAGAGATATTTGGGTAGTGTGATAAACCCCTATGAGTGATGCATAGGGCTGCTGAGTCCCCTCCTAGCCATAATTACTTGTAAGGTCAAGAGCTACACTTATCAAAGAGCTACACTTATCAATAGAGGATGTGAACCAAACCCAAACATTTTTTATAAATATTTATTACAACTACAAAACTTTAAAGAAAAAAAAAATTGAGTTTTAACCGGAAGTCAAATGTTATAGATCATATGAGTTGATTTTTATTTTATTTCATTCAACTTTACTATAATTATTGTTGTGCAACCTCACAATAAAAAATTAAGCCTTGCATGTCTATCCAAAGTTCCAAAATCTCCAATATTTTACTACTCAAGTTGTACTTTTCCATTATGTTATTAAAAAATAAAAAATTAACATTTTTTAAACTGTGTATAACCTATAAATTATAATTTATTTAAATAGTAAGCGTTAATATTTTTAAATTAATTAGCTTTGTTTAAAATAGACCTATGTATATTATGTCATCGCCATCATAATCATGATATAAGATATTTCATTGATTGAACCTTTTAGGAACTATATAATAATATTATCATGCAAGACTTGAATATTTATTACAATTATAAAAATTTATATTATGTTATAAAAATATATAATTAATTTTTGTTTATTAAAAAAAACTATGAATTACAATTTAAATAATAAATGATATTCTTAATTTTTTTGGAAAAAGTTGTAATTTTATATTAAGTAAATATGAACTTACATTATCAAGTGGCATTAACTCAATCAATTAGATTACTCAACATTTAAAGAGGAGACTAAGGTTCAATTTTTTTTTTTTATTATTTAGTTATTGTGAGAAACCTCTATGAGCGATGCACGCATAGGGTTGAGCAGTCTCCTCCCAACCATGACCCTGTGTAAAGCTGAGAGCTATACTTATCAATAGATAATTTAATACAAAGCCACACACCCTCTCCCCTTACACACTCATCCACGCCGTGGTTTGAACCTTGGACCTTCCGAAGAAGAACCAAATCTTCAACCTTTGCGCTGCACCCCCAGGTGCACTAAGGTTCAAATATTACCAAACGATATATGAATAATATCCAAGTTTTATTATAATACCACTATGTGGTGATGATGTAATACGAGTGGGGCCTATTTCAATCCCATATAACCAATTGAAAAAAATTATATATGAACTTGCATTCTTAATATGCTTTTTTGGCATTTCTTCAAAATTTTAATAGTGACCCAAAATTCAAGTTGTTTATACATCATAACTAGCAATATCTATCATGCTAAGTTCTATCATTAGATACATCTCCAATTTTTTAACCAATATTCTTTAAATCACTAACTTTTGAGTTTTTTGAAAAAGTTGTTTTATCTGTGTTTGCTTTAACTGAAATGTATTAACCCTCTTAGATAAATATTTGGACTACCTACAATGCATTGCCCTCATTGAATTCCTATACTAAACATGTACCTAGATCAGTCTAAAGTGCCTCCTTTGAGAGTTCATCTACTTTCTTATTTAGTTCTCTATAAATATGTCAAAAAGCAAAAGCTTCACTTCGCCTTATTTTATTTAAGAGAATAAGGATTGTAGAATCATGTTTTTCATTCTAAAAATACCAAACATCCACTTTATTGCCACTTGTAAATCTTCATAAATTTAATTTTTTTATATCTCTTTTTATTCTGCCAACTAAACCAACAATTTGAGGGCCATAATTTTAGCATATTTATTAGAACCTTCTCCCAATATAACCTTGAATTTAAAATAACTAAATTAGAAATATATAGTAATCCTCCTGCTCCAAGTACATACTCCTATCAAGTAGGCTTCTCCTAATCCTAAAAAATTATTGCATTCCTACATAACCATACTCCCTAAGAACGGGAGAGCTACAAAACCTTTGTATGACCTATTTTCAAACCAATATTTTAAGCACTCTCCTAAGGAATCTTCTTATCATCCTATATGAAGCTTTAATTATTCTATATTCTTAAATTGATTAAATGGGTTTGAAATAGACTTACCCATATTATATTATCAGCATAGTTATCATGATACAAGATATTAAATTTAACCACATGATATCTCTAGGAATTTTATAATGATATTATATTACCATGCAATTCTTTGAAAATTTGTATTTTAATTATTTGATTTAATGTTACTTTACCTAGGAATCACATTTATTTGAATTATAAGATTTACTTTTTACATTGATCTGATGGGTTTGAAATAGGTCTCATCCATATTTGAATATAATTTACTTATTTCAAAGTTTGTATTTTTAATCACTTAATCTAATTTTGTGAGGGGGTGGGTGTGTGTCCTTTGGCTCTTCTTCGGGAGGTCCAAGGTTCAAACCGTGGCGTGGGTGGGTGTGTGTCTCCCTGGTGGAGTTATTGTAACAGGTTGGGGGATTCCTGGTCAAAACCCCCATTACTTGATATTACCAAAAAAAAAAAATTGTTTGGATATGTGCTATTGAAATGACCCTACTCATGACCAAGTTGTGGTATTGCAATAACTCTTGAGTTTTTTCCTTCAAAACTAAAAAATATAATAAACTAATTTAATGCTATTTGATATATCTTATTTTAATAATTAGTTAAAATAATTTCTCTTTCATTAATAAATTTAAGATAGATATTGAAGTTGAAGCTTAGGGAACTTTGGAAGGGTTGATAATATGCAAACAAATTAAATGAAATAGAGTATGAATGGAAAGTAATTTACAAAAATTATAGTTGAAAAAAATTAAAAAATTATATTAGAACAAGATTATTTACAAGTTGGGACTCCTCCTAGCCTTAGCTACCAAGAGCCATTGTTTCTTCTTTTTAAATTTCCAAAAAAAGTCCATAATTGTAAATCCCAAGATCCTAATAACTAACCACTTTTGATTATAGCAGAAAATGTGATTTGTATTGTTTCTATATCTCTTAAATCATATGTCTGTATTGGCTATCTAAGTTGACCAAATGCTAGATTTTCTCACTAACCTACCCACTCTTCTTGTCCTAAATAGCCATGCCACTATGCCATTGAATCCCTACCTCCTTCTTGGTATCTAAGTTAGTAAGTTTGCCACTATAATTAGAGCTCTACCCACATAAATTAGGATGACATCATCCAATTCCTCCCACAACTCCTTAATTTAGGTGACAAGAATCCTCAACGTCCACATCTCTAAAACAAATCTTCATATTAGAGCTCATGTCAAGAGATAATATGATTCTATGATTATCCTCTTATAACCTTGTCTTACCATCCAAATAGAAGCAAATTTGATAGTTAAGGTTTTTGATATACTGTTTGTGGCCTTACCCAAGCCATATAGTTCCCAATAGAGAATTATCCCAATATGATTTATATAGACCACTGTAGAGGGGTAAAACTACCCTATTACATATGAATCTTGGCTAGATCTACTAGAAACCAAGGTGACCACAAGGGTGTGTTATATTCTCTACACTCAGTGGACAAAGGAAAGGGGTTCACCAGGAATGGATTTAGGACTCACTCCAAGTTTGTGGTAGATATGTTTGATGTGTCAATTAAGCATACACCTATTGTTTGGCCTTTCTAAACTAATCTATGAAAATAAAAAAACAATGCAAGATACACAAGATGCAAAAATACAAGGACTAACCCTAGTATGATTATGTAATTCAATGATGTCTAACCCTAGGATTGCAAAATAAAGTCTTTGAGAAAGGGTCCAAGGGAATGCACAAACAAGATAAAAACCCTAGATGCATACTATATTCTTTTATTATTTCAAATATCTAGAAATTCAATCATGTTTTTCCTTTACTTGTAATATATATTTTGAACAAAATTGAATAGAAAGAAAACAATAAACAACCTAGAAGCTTTACTCAAGGCACTTATCTAATCTGATGTTTGATCCTAGATTTAACTTACATATAGAATATCCAAACAACTTCAAACCTACAAAATAGCTTCACAAACACTAGAAAAATGGATTAGTGTTTGAGGGCATACTTAGACTGCTATTTGATTGAGTTTGGAAGCATGGCAGTCAAGCCCCCTTGATCCTTTTAGCTGATGTTCAAAAGAAAAATTATCTTTGACCTTTGGAACATGCACAAATAGAGTAAAACACATGTATAACAATGGAATTAAATGCAGATAGGATAAACATGACAGGATGCTAAGATGCAAAGTGTAAATCAGAGTTTTGGGGTGCAAAAGCTTACCTCCAAGACCTAATTTATCAAATTCATGTCCTATAAATAGGGAGCATAAATTTGTCTCACAAAATTCATGCCTTGTATGAGTGGGGTATGAATTTGGTTTAGAAAGTAAATCTAAGCTAAAACAAGAAAGTAAATTTATTCTTTGGAGCAAATATAGGCTAAAACAAGAAAGCAAATTTGCTCTTTGGAGAAAATATAGGCTAAAACAAGAAAGTAAATTTGCTCTTTGGAGCAAATCTAGGCTAAAACAAGAAATTAAATTTGTTCTTTGAAGAAAATCTACATTTAGATAAGTAAATTTGCTCTTTGGAGCAATGATTAAGCTGAAAATATAAAAGGAAATTTTTTATTTGAAGCAATGGTTGATTGTGATGGCAAGGTAATGGCACAGCCTTACACCTACCGATTTATTTTTGATAGCAAGGTAAGGTCACAATATTACACCTAGCAAATAAAAATTTTATGGTGAGGTAAGGGCGCAACCTTATACCTAGTAGTTGATTTTTTATGGCGAGGTAAGGGCACAACCTTAAACTTAGCAATTGATTTTTGATGGTAAGGTAAGGGTGCAACCTTACACCTAGCAATTGGTTTTTGATGATAATGTAAGGGTGTAACCTTACACCTAGAAATTGATTTAATGTGTTTGGTAGCATTAATATTATTACATGATAAATGATAAAACATGAGGTAAATTCCAACTCCCCCAGTCATAAAATTGGTTGGAAGCAGTAGCAACTCCTCCATATAAAAGGATGGTTTGATAGAGGGTGGGACTTCCTCAAGCATGAAGTTGGTTTGAAAGAGGTTGGACTCCTCCATCCATGAAATTTATTTGAAGAGGAATATATCAATGATGAGGACATGAAGGTGGATGAACAAAAGGATGAGAAGAGGAGAAGAATGTTGGGGAGCAGAAGAAAGAGAAAGAGGAGAAAAAGGACCAGCCATAGGTAGATAGCCGCTCATTCATGACCTTACAATAATAACATACATGATAAGAATAAAGGTGGGGATGTGAGTAAGAAGAGGAAACTATAGTATAGTTAAGAAGAAAAGAGAGGAAAAAGGATTTTTATTAGGAGGATATGAGGGGATTGTTAATTTGGATGACTTCTTGATCGATAAAATCTTGAACTTGATGCTTAAAGTTGCTACAATCATTGATGGTATGCTCTCATTGATGATGGTAAGCATAAACCTGGTGTTCATTATACCATTTGGGTTTTACCAAATTTAGATATTTTAGTCTTACATTAGGTAAGGCATTGTGACTTGCATCATGTAGCTTCTAAAAGACATTGACAAATAGCTTTGAGATGGGAGTCTAATTGTGAGGTGGTTGAGGAGGTTGCTATGGGCAAGTGAAATGTTAGGTAGGTGGTGGAGGTATGAATACAAGCCTAGGATGTTGATAGTCATAGAATTGTGGTTGAGTATTTTTTTGGGGTGGAGTGTTTATTATACCTATCACAACTTGATTGGTTTGGGGAGCCTAGGGTTGGTTAGGGTTTGGGTTTCCCTTAATAAAATTGTTTGGGAAGTCAATATTTTTGTAAATTTTGATCTCTCCTTATTGGATTTTAATATCCTCTATTACCTTTGCTTAAGAAATGTTATCCTTAAAGGAGCAATATTGAATTTTCAAAGTTAAGGAAATGTGTCTAGCACAACTCTTACAAATATTTTTACCAACTCAGTGGGGGAATTGAAAAGATAAAATTATTTATGACCCCACGCCATCTATAAACATAGTAATTTATTAGTTCATAATCAAATTTTCACATATTGTAAAGGTCATGCAACGATGTTTTCTTTCTAATATTGATGAAGAAATGTTCCAAAAAGAGCTTTTCCAACTACTCAAATGTAAAGAGGTTTGCTAAGGCAGGTTGTTGAACCAATCAAGGGCTTGTCCCCTGTTGAGTGGTATTTTCACCCAATTGTGAAAGTACACTCTCCCTTAGGATTTGGGTTCCAAATCCCCTCTTGCAAAGAAGTTAAACAAACAACTTCTCCAAGGTCTCCGCTGTATTAGCATTTGCATATGTGTATTAGTAATCTCAAATAAAGATATTCAATTTTAAATGCTTGGAACACCTTAGTGATTGCAAGTAACTGTAAACAAGGGGCAATGTTGGTTTATTTTACCATGAAACTTTAGTGATTGTTCATTGAACCAAAATAAAGCAAATGTGAGTTGGCCCTCATATGACCACGATGTAGTGCCTTAATTCCTTTTATCTTGAGGGTTTTAAAATAGATTTTATCTTCTTTATTAAGTCCAAATATGGCTTCTTATCATGAAGATGAAGATAGCTTTCAATGTGATCGATAAACCACCCCTCTTTGGTGAAATAGGTTTTCACAAAGAGGCAATAATTTATGGCCTTAAATTAAGGACTTTAAATGTCACTTTAACTTATCCCTCTTAAATGAAATCAAATTTTCATCAAGATGAACAATTAAGTGCTTTGAAGAAATGACCTTCAATGTAATACTCAAATTACCCCTCTTTCGTAAAATTAGAATTTTTATGAAGAGAGGGTAATTTTAGGCTCAAAAAATGGAAATTTGTGAAATGCCATAAAACATAACTCCTTCAATGAAATTGGAATTTTCATGAAGGGAATGTCATCATAGGCTCATGAATGAAACATGAAACTGAAAAAAATGAAATTCGGTCCAAAAATGGAAATTTTCTATTTTCGGATTTTTTAAAATCTGTACTAAAACAGCAACTTCGATGAATTTTTAAACTACTAGACAACTCCGAAAATGAAATTTCAAAGTGCGTATTGGAAGTCTGAAGTATAACCTACGCAATGGTGAAATTATTTTTGGATTTTGAAATTTTTTAAATGTTTATTTTAATGCCTCGAAAATTAAAAAAAAAGTTAAAATTTTTGGAAAAATAAAATGCAAAAAAATGAAAATTGAAATGCAAAAAATGAAAATAAAATGCATTCAGTATGATGCTATCCTATTTCGACAAAACCGAAGATGTGAGGTTTTCATGCATGCAACCTAACCTATTGGACTTGCAAAACAAGCACAATCCGGATAAGCTAAGTGCTGGCTCCTAGGGTTTTAAATGAGATTTTCAGATTTAAACATTCACATGAAGCAATCAAGAAACTTGCATAAACTCCATTTACAAGCCTAAAATCTGAAAAGGGGAAAAATAGACATTTAATCTTGCATGCAGAAAATGACTCCTCCTTTCTTGTCCATAAGATGCAACTTTCTGAAATTTTCTGTATTAAAAATTTGTCATTTTACAATAACAAAAATTTCTGGTTTTCCCAAACCAGTCCATGGAAGAAAACGACTCAAACAGGTCCAGAATGGCCCTCTTGCCTTCAAATCTGCAACTCTGCTCGCAACAGTTTCCAACCCCTCAAAACATCCTTGCCTGGCGTATTTAAAATTTTTAGGAAGCTTTTCGTTTCATTTTCCAATGGTTGTTCGTTTCACCTTCCCTTGTGCATGCATGTGTTTTGGTTTCCAAAAAAGCTTTTCATTTCTATTTTGTGGCCCTTCGTTTCATTCCCATGGTTTGGCTTCCTCTGTTTGGTTTTCTTCACTTTTCGTTTGATTTCAAAAAAAAACTGTTTCCTTTTCTCCACATGGGCATGCGTCCGCTTCCTTCCATGTGTAACGACCATCTTAAATGATTTCAAATCATTAAAGATTCCTTATGTAACGTTTTGTCTTATTCATTGGATTTTGTCCTTATGTGACAAATTACCTTATTCAATCTTCGATTTATTCCTTATAGGTCCACGTCATTATGCAGTCTTCAGTTTCACTATCCTGGTGTTCATCACTAATATCAGACGCACTGTCCACTACTCTGTTCCCTTGGCAAAAATCGAACATGTCACGAAATCGTGACACTCTTGTCTCTCTGCCTGCCTGCCCTTTTTGAGTCACGAAAATGCAACATGTCGCGATATCGTGACACTTTTGTTTCTCTGCCTGCCTGCCCTTTTTGAGTCACGAAAATGCAACATGTCGCGATATCGCGACACTTTTGTTTCTCTTGCCTCCCTTTTGAGTCATGAAAATGCAACATGTCGCGATATCGCGACACTTTTGTTTCTCTCTCTCCCTTTTGAGTCGCAAAAATGCAACATGTCGCGATATCGCGACACTTTTTTTCTTGTTTTCCTTGGTCGTGAAAATGCAACATGTCGCGATATCGTGACACTTTTTTTCTTGTTCCTCTCTTTTGCGCAAAAATGCAACATGTCGCGATATCGCGACACTTTTTCTTTCTTGTTTTTGGCCGTGAAAATGCAACATGTCGCGATATCGTGACACTTTTTCTTCCTTGTTTTTCTCTTCTCTTTTGGCCATGAAAATGCAACATGTCGCGATATCGTGACACTTTTTCTTTCTTGTTCTTTCTCTTCTCTTTTGGCCATGAAAATGCAACATGTCGCGATATCGCGACACTTTTTCTTTCTTGTTCTTTCTCTTTGCTTTGAACCGCGAAAATGCAACATGTCGCGATATCGCGACACTTTTTTCTCCTTGCGGTGTTTTGCTTTTTCTTTGATCTTTAGCATATGGGCCACTTCGGTCTTCTTGGAAAATATGCAAAAAGGTGGGTCCCCAATTTTGGGGTACGTTGTGGAGCAGACCACAACAAATGGCGACTCTACTGGGAAATGCTCCTGAGCATTTCGGTGAGAACTCAACTTGAACACCTTCAAAACTCAAACACAAGCGTCAGCAAATATCCCAAGAATGAAACTAGATGAGAAATACATGAAGCATTAGAATTATTAAGCATCAGCTCGGTGTGTGCAATGTGCTTCATTCCCTATCGTTTGAAACTCGTTCAACTTTCCATTGTCATTTTCACTTATGATTCGTGCGTATGAGAAGTTATGGATGATTCTTGTAGGATTTAATGTATGGTGAAGATGCTAGAGATATAACAAGCTTTGCAAAGGCTCAAACTTTCTAGTACCATGAACAAACATATTAAAACTATCAAATCCTCTTAGGACCAAATATGAGTATACTGAATTAATTTACTAGATCCCAAAGTTGGTTATGTGTCACTACCATTTTGAACCCATGTGCAAGTGTAAGTGAAATCAGAGCTTTGGGGAATAGGATTCCCAACCTAAGCGAGATGGGAATTTAACCCTATCCTTACTACTCTGATCTGGAGTTCATTACCTCATCTTGAACAAAATGATTTAACCTGTTATGGATGAAACTGTCAGGCTAGCCTGTCCGTTTGAGTAGTCAGTGGTCTTGCTTTTAGACAAGACATGTTGCCATGCATGAGCATACTCCACCGCCAGTCAGGCGTCTATAGCCCCGGTGGAGATCAACCCCATAATCCAGGATTTGACTTTACTTTTGATTTCTTGAACCTTGGGGATGACTACCCATCCTTGCAAGGGACATGTAGTACGATCCTTCCAATCCAATATCAATGATGCAATAAAAGTAGGATGAAAAATATTTGCTTTGGAACTTCAAGTTCTTGAGTGTAGATCACGCTTTTAATTTCTTAAAGCGTGATGGAGGTAAAATAGAAGCTTTGGGGAATCGGATTCTCAACCTAAGCGAGATGAGAATTAGACCCTATCCTTACTACTCCATGAAGATCAAATCAGAGCTTTGGGGAATTGGATCCTCAACCTAAGTTCGATGGGGATTTAACCCTATCCTTACTACTCTGATTTTAGGCTTTAAGCACTATAGGAGTGGTAAAAAGCCACTATTTTAAGGATTATGTTGCATGATAGGACAGACACGAAATACTCCTTTCGCCTCACCTTTTCTTCCAAGTATGGTTTTGACCATTTTGCTCAAGATCCTCTTTAAAATGTGTAGAACGTGCTTGGTTCAAGATAGTTCGGGCATCAGTTCCCAACCTTAGGATCCTTTTAATATATGTTATGTAATAACCCTAAGAGGATTCGACACCTTTTCAATGATTGTATTTGAAATGTAGATGCAACTGAGATGAAATGTATATGCAATGTCGAATGTAACATGAGATATGGATGAATGCATTGCTCTTTTTGAAATGCGGATGGAGTATACCACCTACTTTACCATAATGTGTAAAACTGACAACTTCATGCATCACAAGTTCCAAACGATATTCTTTAATGTGTTTGCGATACTCGTGGAGCTTTCTACAATACAATTCCGATGTTTCATATTCTCTTAGTCTTAGTCAACATTCATAAGGACATAAGTTGACATCTCGCTTTTCTTTCTCTTTTTTTTTTTTTAAGACAAACCAAAAGTGTCCAAAGGACCAACACACAAAACTTAAAACCAAACCCAAAATACAATCCCAAAAAAAAAACTTGAAAACACAAACCAAAACCAAAAACCAAAGACTATATACAAATGTACAATATGGTACAAGACGATGCACAGTTTGAACTGTCACTTCCCTGGATCCCAAACATGATTTGAGCATTCCAAAAGACATATAATGTGATACACATGCCAAATGTGGAAGGAATCAAACAAAAACAAGATTAGACCAAACAATGCAACCAACTTCAACTTTCCTCTCTCACCCCACCAATTAGATTTAGTTCCATTAGTATTCTCATAGGTGAGATTCAAATTACCAAATTGATTAGACAATGGTTGATTTTCAATTCTTTCTTGTCTATTCTTTAAGGTGTAAATTTCATAATTCCATTCATGATTTAGAACTAGGCTTTCTTTATTCAAAATGAAATTTTGTAAGCAAGAGCCTATTTCTAAAAATTTCAAAGCTAATTCATTTTCCATGTTCTTAGGCCAATCAAGATTGTGCAACAATTTACAAGCATCTAGGATATTTACTAAATGGGGATCATTAGAAGTTTTTATCCTAGGTTCAAGAATTAATTGTTGATGAATTTGATTTAGCAATTTAAGTGCATCAAGCTCCTTTTCATTCGTTAAAGTAATGTTATCAAAGGTGTGGTTAGAAATTAATCCTTGTTCTTCATTCACCTTCAATGGCATTTCATCATAAATATCATTTGAATTATACAAATCTTCACCTAAATCTTGGATGTTTGGACACAAAGGTTTAGATTTTACCTTTTTCACATTTTCATTTACCAAAATTTGATGAGGATTTGCAATTCCCTCTTTCACCTCATGGTCTTCATATTCTTCATTGATTACTTGTTCATCAAACATACCAAAATTGGGCACCCAATTGAAAACATGCCCATCCTTTTCAAACCTCAAATATTCTTGGTCAAAGTGTATGTCAAGTAACTCATCTTCATGATCAATCACTTGCGTTACTTCTAATAGATCAATCACTTTGTCATTTAATTCCCATTCTTTGTTAAGTATCCATGGTATCTCTTCATTTGAATCCTCAAAATAATCATGCAAACTTGTATCCGAATCTTCAATGAATTTATATTCAACATGATCGAATTTTGTAACCTTCTCAAATCTTGTGAATGTGAGATCTTCGTATGAAGTAGAAGTTTCAACATCCTGCATATAAATTGGAATAGAGGCTTCATCAATAAGGGTGTGAGGAAATAACACATCTTCATATCTTCCCCAACCATTGTAAAAATTATCTTCCAAATTTGTGGGATGAAACTCCATGGTATTTGTGACATGATTTTTTGATTCATTTGTCAATTCTTTTTCTTCTTTGTCCTTGGTCATAGGATCATTATAATCTTCCAAAATTTGATGAGATTTGAAACCCTCTTCCAAAACATCCTCAAATTGTACAGGAGTTGTAATATCTTCCTTTGAGTAGGCGATTATATTGTCCTGTATATCAATTGGCACACAAGTTTTATTAGCAGTTTTGGAGTGAGTGTAGTCTTCCCACTTCTTCCAAGCATCATAATAATCATCTTCCAAATTCAAGTGGTGACGTTCAACTACTTCTTCAACATCTTCCAATTCATCAATGTGTTTCTCATCAAATTCACCTTCACCTTCTTTAGATGGTTCAATAACTTTCAAAAGTGGGTTATTTCTTGAATTCAAATTTGTAAGGCTATCATCGTCCAAATTAGTAACCCATGATTCGATTTTATCACAATTTGGAGGGTGAAGAATTTTTTGATCATTAGTTCCAAGCTTCTCATCGAGAGTGTCTTCCAAGAACAAGTGGTGAAATTCTATCATATCTTCAAATTCATTTATTGATTTTCTTCCAATTTCACTTTCAACCACTTCATTCAATTCTATGACAGTTTCTGTCCTATCACCTATCTCAAACCTTGTTGAATTTAGGACCCCTTTATCCGAATAATCATGTATCTCTATGAATGAGATCATCTCTGCATAATCCTCACTGGTGGATGTCGACTTAGCAATTTGCACCTCCTCTTGGACTACATCTAAGGTGGTTGTAACATTTGGACCTTCAAATTCATCCCCTTGATCATTTACCTTAGGTATCATTGGAGTGGAGGGTGCTATATTTACTGGTTGGTGTCGGTTGGCATCACTAACTCCAAAAGAACAATCTCTCATGTGAACATGTTGTGCCTTTTCTTCTTCCAAAACTTGTTCTACCTTTTCAAAGATCTCATAGATTGTCTCTAGAGACAGGTCATCCAAGTTTTCCTTAATGAGTGTAGCAAGTGTGGGGGGTATGGCTCTCAGGTATACTTCAATAGCTTCCTCTTCCGATGTACCCAAAATTTCCCACATTTGAGAGTACAATTCATGAAACCTCACACTGAATTGACTCATGGACTCATTAGGCTCTTTACACATAGAGGTGAATTGATTTTGCAACCTATCCAAGTCAACTTGATTACCAAAGTGATAAAGATAGGTTGCTTCTAATTGGCTCCAAGAAGTCTTAACCTCCATGGGTAGATGGCAATACCACGAGAATGATCTATCACCCACAATGTATGGGAAGAACCTACAAGCAATAGGCTCACAAAATATTTGAAATTGACATAATGTGAACTTATAGATATGTAGATTTTGTAGGTATCCTGATGCCACCTCTTGATTAAAAAGTCGTAGAAACTCCAATAACATTTCATGAATTTGATAAGGTGTTCCAAAGGTAGAATGACATTCATAATACTTTCCTAATGCAGATACCATCGTTTCTCTTAGGGACATCATTTCTTCTCTTAGGGATACAATTTGCTCCTCAGATGTTGCCATTAGTGAAACTCAAAGAATAACTTCAAAACCAATTTGTTAGTCATGAATAAAAGAAGGAACCATGACAAAGCAATATTCTAAAAATGTAAATTAGTTTCTGATTCACCAGATCGCATATGCGCAAGTGAAGAGCATACTCCTAGTGTTGTAGGCTTTCTGATTCACAAGATCGCATTACACGCAAGTGAAGAGCATAATACCGACAACAAATACGTTTTAGACAAAATAATTCCTTACAAATAAGCATGAAATGACTCGTAAATATCAAACATGTAACGTATGAATAATCATGTTAGCATCAACCAAGAGATGTATCCATTAAAATCCAATGAAAGTAATTGCATGGAGACAACCTCGTTAGTCAAGACCAAAATTTTTCAAAATCAAATCAAAACACATTATTCCTGTATGAACAATCAAAAGCGTTAGAACAATGCATAGCAATTCATGTCCTCCTTTTAACACTACAAGGTTGTATTGTTTAAAAGAGGGCTAAAGATAATAATCAATAGGGCATGAAATATTCAAAATTTAAATCCCTATAGCATTTAAATCACACTGAAATAAACCAAATCAGGCCCTCCTTCTAGCGCCAAAATGTTGAGTGGTATTTTCACCCAATTGTGAAAGTACACTCTCCCTTAGGATTTGGGTTCCAAATCCCCTCTTGCAAAGAAGTTAAACAAACAACTTCTCCAAGGTCTCCGTTATATTAGCATTTGCATATGTGTATTAGTAATCTCAAATAAAGATATTCAATTTTAAATGCTTGGAACACCTTAGTGATTGCAAGTAACTATAAACAAGGGGCAATGTTGGTTTATTTTACCATGAAACTTTAGTGATTGTTCATTGAACCAAAATAAAGCACATGTGAGTTGGCCCTCATATGACTACGATGTAGTGCCTTAATTCCTTTTATCTTGAGGGTTTTAAAATAGATTTTATCTTCTTTATTAAGTCCAAATATGGCTTCTTATCATGAAGATGAAGATAGCTTTCAATGTGATCGATAAACTATCCCTCTTTGGTGAAATAGGTTTTCACAAAGAGGCAATAATTTATGGCCTTAAATTAAGGACTTTAAATGTCACTTTAACTTATCCCTCTTAAATGAAATCAAATTTTCATTAAGATGAACAATTAAGTGCTTTGAAGAAATGACCTTCAATGTAATACTCAAATTACCCCTCTTTCGTAAAATTAGAATTTTTATGAAGAGAGGGTAATTTTAGGCTCAAAAAATGGAAATTTGTGAAATGCCATAAAACATAACTCCTTCAATGAAATTGGAATTTTCATGAAGGGAATGTCATCATAGGCTCATGAATGAAACATGAAACTAAAAAAATGAAATTCGGTCCAAAAATGGAAATTTTCTATTTTCGGATTTTTTAAAATTTGTACTAAAACAACAACTTCGATGAATTTTTAAACTACTAGACAACTCCGAAAATGAAATTTCAAAGTGCGTATTGGAAGTCTGAAGTATAACCTACGCAATGGTGAAATTATTTTTGGATTTTGAAATTTTTTAAATGTTTATTTTAATGCCTGAAAATTAAAAAAAAAGTTAAAATTTTTGGAAAAATAAAATGCAAAAAAATGAAAATTGAAATGCAAAAAATGAAAATAAAATGCATTCAGTATGATGCTATCCTATTTCGACAAAACCGAAGATGTGAGGTTTTCATGCATGCAACCTAACCTATTGGACTTGCAAAACAAGCACAATCCGGATAAGCTAAGTGCTGGCTCCTAGGGTTTTAAATGAGATTTTCAGATTTAAACATTCGCATGAAGCAATCAAGAAACTTGCATAAACTCCATTTACAAGCCTAAAATCTGAAAAGGGGAAAAATAGACATTTAATCTTGCATGCAGAAAATGACTCCTCCTTTCTTGTCCATAAGATGCAACTTTCTGAAATTTTCTGTATTCAAAATTTGTCATTTTACAATAACAAAAATTTTTGGTTTTCCCAAACCAGTCCATGGAAGAAAATGACTCAAACAGGTCCAGAATGGCCCTCTTGCCTTCAAATCTGCAACTCTGCTCGTAGCAGTTTCCAACCCCTCAAAACATCCTTGCCTGGCGTATTTAAAATTTTCAGGAAGCTTTTCGTTTCATTTTCCAATGGTTGTTCGTTTCACCTTCCCTTGTGCATGCATGTGTTTTGGTTTCCAAAAAGGCTTTTCATTTCTATTTTGTGGCCCTTCGTTTCATTCCCATGGTTTGGCTTCCTCTGTTTGGTTTTCTTCACTTTTCGTTTGATTTCAAAAAAAATGTTTCCTTTTCTCCACATGGGCATGCGTCCGCTTCCTTCCATGTGTAACGACCATCTTAAATGATTTCAAATCATTAAAGATTCCTTATGTAACATTTTGTCTTATTCATTGGATTTTGTCCTTATGTGACAAATTACCTTATTCAATCTTCGATTTATTCCTTATAGGTCCACGTCATTATGCAGTCTTCAATTTCACTATCCTGGTGTTCATCACTAATATCAGACGCACTGTCCACTACTCTGTTCCCTTGGCAAAAATCGAACATGTCACGAAATCGTGACACTCTTGTCTCTCTGCTTGCTTGCCCCTTTTGAGTCACGAAAATGCAACATGTCGCGATATCGCGACACTTTTGTTTCTCTTCCTGCCTACCCTTTTTGAGTCACGAAAATGCAACATGTCGCGATATCGCGACACTTTTGTTTCTCTCTGTCTCGCTCTTTTGAGTCGCAAAAATGCAACATGTCGCGATATCGCGACACTTTTTTTCTCTCTCTTTGAGTCAAAAATGCAACATGTCGCGATATCGCGACACTTTTTCTTTGCTTTGGACCGTGAAAATGCAACATGTCGCGATATCGTGACACTTTTCTCCTTTGTTGCTCTTTGGCCATGAAAATGCAACATGTCGCGATATCGCGACACTTTTTCTTTCTTGTTCTTTCTCTTCTCTTTTGGCCATGAAAATGCAACATGTCGCGATATCGCGACACTTTTTCTTTCTTGTTCTTTCTCTTCTCTTTTGGCCGCGAAAATGCAACATGTCGCGATATCGCGACACTTTTTTCTCCTTGCGGTGTTTTGCTTTTTCTTTGATCTTTAGCATATGGGCCACTTCGGTCTTCTTGGAAAATATGCAAAAAGGTGGGTCCCCAATTTTGGGGTACGTTGTGGAGCAGCCACAACATCCCCAAGGGACAAAGGAAATGATCAAAGCATTAAGGGAGCACTACCATGAATTTGAAAACATGAAACCTTGTAATTTCATAAATACTCCTTGGGATATTCTTTGACGATGAATTTCTCAAACTTGGGGAACTCAAACCCATATATATAAGGATGCATGGGTACCGAGGGATTAATAGGGTCATTGCAAATTTGGTTGTAAGCGGATTTTTGATACCCATAGTTTTTGGTTCATAACTCAAAATTATTGAGTTTTTTCCTCATGATTTACATTTCATCAAGATTTGTTATAGTTGATTGGGTAGGATAGATAGGTGCACTATAAGGGGAGGTTCGAGGTAGTAAGAATAAGGATAATGGTATTGGTAGGATGGTGGAGGTGGATAAGAGATATGATGATATTTTGGATAGTAGGTCATTGGATTCACTAGAGGCAAAGAGGATGGTGGGTGTAGAGTTGGAGAATAGGATGAGGGGGATATCTAGGTGGAGGAGATTGTAATTTTTGTTGCATGGGCCATGGATTAGGTTGTGCTATAGTGTACTAATTTGGAAATATGGGAGTCTAATTGGGAACTTGATAGTACATTTTGTTGGGCACTTGGGTGCGCACTTTATTGGGTACTTGATAATGAGGATCTTACTAATTAGGAGCTTATCAAATGAAATCTTGTGATTGCAAGGAAGGAAACTCATAAGGAGAATGTGATAGGGCCTAAAAGGATTGAGTAATAGGTGGGGTTGAAGTCCAAGAAGGAGGTGAAGTAAAGAAATATTTTTTATTAGGATGAGAGGGAGGAGGAGGTTGATTGAAGGGGTTGTTTTAAGTTATCCTCTCATGAGGACTCTTGGATGGTTTATTTTGAGTGGCCTGCTACACTAGGCCTTGATCCTGGTTTGAAGGTCAAAATTACAATTGGCTATGAGAAGGGGTAGGTATATTTTAAGGGGTGTAGGCAACAAATCCACCTCCCATAAGAAGAAATGATTATTGGATTTGCACAATAATGCTCAGTTTTATCAATTTTGATTAAAATGTACAAGTAGAAAAAATGTACAAGGGTACAACTTTAAATTTTAATGAAATTAGGTGAAATGTGCATTTGGAATGAATTTGATAAAAATAAAATTAAACTTAGTAAAACCTTGTAATTAATTGTTTTGATATAATTCGGATGGAAGTTGTAAGTAATACAATATCTCAAGAACTATTTTGGAACGTCATGGGCATGCAATATATAGCCCCCCATTCAATTTTTTAGGTTGTTCTTGAGATTTCTGGATTATTCATGGTAGAAGTTCAATGTATTCCTTGTTTATGTCCATTGTTGAGTCCATTGGTGTTATGTTCATGGCTATTATAACCAGCAATGATGGATGTATTGTACAATAATATCTATATAGTGAATAAATTAATAAAACCTCTTTGATTCCAATTTGTTGTGAATTCCATTGTGTTTTATTATTAGTGCATGTTGCAGATTATTTCTTGAATGACTAAATTATTATGTTAGATTGATGGAATTACAATGAAAATGGCTTATGATGTTCCTACAACCCTGATGTGAGAGTGAGAAATTATTGCATGATTAATTATGGTTGTACAGAGATGTCATATGTTAGTTGTATAATTTTTGGAATTTTGGTGATGATAATAATTCAATGCTATTGAATTAGGGTTTGCATGTTGGAAGGAAAGTTAACAATTGCAATAGGAAATCATTCCAAAACTTATTCTAAAGAGATATTTGGTGTGAATTGCCAAATAAATGAATGATTTATTCAACAAGGGTTTGTACGAATTGTATAACCTAACCCCCAAACCATACAAATGATCATTTTTCTAATTTGAAAGTAAACTTGCATGGTAAAACTTGCCAAATATGGAAAATTAGTCTTTCAAAGAAATCGATTACAAAACTAATTGATTGGGTTTACAAAACCATTTTTGATAATTTGACTATGTGGAAAATCATACAAGCTACATTTTTGTATGAATTGAATCATACAACTATACAATTTGATGATCGTACAAGCAGTCTTGCAAGATTAACAAGTTGTACAAAGTAAATCGTACACCCTGTATGATTTGGGTGAAATTTATTATAAAATTTAGGAATAATTCTCACACCCTCTAAATCACCTTCCCCTCTGATAATATTGCACCCCTATGCTACATTTTTCACCATTGCCTTATCAAACTTTAAAATGGATCAAAATTGTTGCAGTCAAGAAGATCTTGCAAAGTGATAAATTGTGAGTAGTACTAAATTGGAGGTGAATGATAGACACAAGTGTGCAAAGGCATAGGATATGGGATCAAGGAGAATATATCCCAATTAGGAGGAGCATGATAATTGCTCAAAGAGTGAACATGAACAGTTTTGAACATAATACGCAAGAACTAGTGATAGAACAAGTATGGATATCTGATGAAGGAGATATTGAGAGTTTGGATACATTGTTGATAAAAATGGAAGAAGAGGAGAAATAATAACCTGGAGTCGAGGAGAACATTGGCGTAAGTTAATATTTTAATGAGAAAACTATGTGAGGTCGAGATGATTGGATGGTGACACCTGAGAAAGTGGTAGATAGGTTACAAAGGAATGTGATGGATGGGAGTCAGGCACCAAAGTAATAATACATGAGGTCTTAGGAAGGAGAACCAGGGCCACAACCTACACACCAATAAAAGAGGTCATGGATTAAAGATGCATAGTATAGTGAGTCACCTACAAGGAGGAATCATTCAAGGATTTTAGGAGACACTTCATCAAGTGAAGAGGAAGAACCACCAGTAATGGCAAACGTAGGCAATCGAGCTGGAAAGTAGTGATATCAACCCTTTACAAGTGAAGGAAAGGAAGACCCTATGAGACACATTAGAATATGTATAACCATTTGGAAAGTAAATTGTGTAGATAAAACATATGAATGGTTGTGACTATTCCCTGCTACATTACGAGGACTCACCATAGATTGGTATTTGAAGTGATAAAATACACCAAATTTTCAGGCTTGGAACACAATGAAGGATGAATTCATTGAGGAGTTTCATCCTTTGAAGGATGATGGAGATATTGTAACTGAACTTTGTACCACTAAGCAAAGAGCTGATGAAGATGTAAAGTCATATAATCATCGACTAAAGTAGTTGGTGGACAAGATGCAAATGCCTCTAGCAGATGTATTGGTGAAACAATGGTTTGTAGATGGGTTGCTACCTAGATATAAGAAGAAGATAAAAGTAGTTCCATATTCTGCATATGAAAAGCTTTAGATAATGAAAAGAATTTTGAAAGTGAGGTGAAACAAACAATCACAGGAATGATATACATTCTACGCACGATTATTAAGATAGTGATGAAGATGACACAATACAATAGATAGTACAATAATTCTGAAAGGAATTTGATAAGATAATAAAAGAAGCAAAAGGTAAATTTAAAAAATATAGGAAGGATATTTGGTGTACATAATCTAAGTCTGAAGGTCACACGAACATGAATTGTCCTTGAAATGATTATTGTCACATTTGTAATGTACTTGGACATGAAGTGGTACAATGTCCATTTAACGCAAAGGTGCATCCATAGGTCCTCTCAATCCAAGAGCAGGAGGAGAAACCAAAACCTCAAGGGAGTGGTCGAAAAGCTA
Organism: Wollemia nobilis; assembly: GCA_028583015.1. Lineage (NCBI taxonomy): Eukaryota > Viridiplantae > Streptophyta > Pinopsida > Araucariales > Araucariaceae > Wollemia > Wollemia nobilis. The sequence goes on along the minus strand of JAQPPZ010016858.1, from coordinate 2,434,008 downwards.
CCATAGGTGGTTATAGAAATAATTGAAGAGGGGGAAGACAATATCAAAGCAACCGACATGGAGAACAGAGCTACTTGTAGTATCATTCGGAAGGAATACCAATCATATAGGGTTGTAATGATAGGGATAATATCAACTAGAATCGATCACCAGTCTAAAAGGAATGTGGAACACAGTGACGATCCATTACTTATTTCTTTAGTTGTTGTGTCTTCTATAGTATGTGAATAACTTTGTATTGGAGTTTTTGTAGGTGGTATATGAATAATTATTCTTTATAATGTTCCTTCTACATGTGTATTTTGAGTGGATACAAAATTTCCAAGGGTAACTCAGATGGAGTGATAGGTTGAAACCCTAGACAGACCTCAAAAGGACTATGACCTATAGAAGAATGGACAACCCTATTTTATGCATGCTCAAAATGAGTTAGACTAAGATCCCATTTGAATGGTGATGCATGGTGGTAGACTCAAAGACTCTGGACAAGTGTGCAATTGATAACTTTTGTTTGACCATTAGATTGTGGATGAAAATCTATGGAAAAATTAAGGGACACACTTAATAATTTCCACAAAGACCTCCAAAAATGATCGACAAAATGGGAATCATGATCGAACACAATGCTTATGGGAATACCAAAGGAACACCAAACAACATCAAAGAACAATTGGGCTAAGTCAATAACAGAACTTTTTTTTTGACATGGAATGAACTTAGCCATCTTGCTAAAATGGTCGACTATGATGTTGAGCTAGGTGCAGCGATAATTGTCATTGTTGTCAACACACTCAGATGGATAGGTTAATGCAGTGGATAGTTTTTCAAAGGTTTTTCAGAGTATGTAAAGTGGTGTTCAATTCTTATGAGAATTTTTGTGATGTTCAGGTGAAGTTGTTATAGGTTGTTCGTGCAAATTTGCAAAAGTTGCAAAAATCGTCAGGAAGTTGTCAAAGTAGCAAAAAAGGAAGTTGTCAAAGTGGCAAAATGTCAATGGAATGTGTTGGACAGCACCAGATACTATTTGGAGGTTTTTATTATTATCAAGTGTGGTTGCAGTGTTGGAACGGTCGATTGCTTCGTCAGTGCATTGTTGGTCATGAAACTGCAATTGTAAAATCTACGTCAGAGGTCACTTTACGGGAGGTATATTAAGCAATCCATAAGGAATTGGACCTAAAATATTTTATAGGAGGTATCTAGATATACTAAGATCTTAAGTTTTAAATTTTAGCCCAAATGGAGTCTGAGGGAAGAAAGAGTGAGTGCTGCAAAATGGCTTTGGAGCACTTTTTGCAGTTTATGTGACAGGTGTAAAATCAGCGTCAGAGGCCACTTTGTCAGAGGTATATTAAGAAATTTGTGAAGAATAAAGATTTGCAATTTTTACTAGAGGTATCCTAATATACAGAGAGTTTATTTTTAAATTTCAGCCTGAACAAATACCCGAGGAAGAAACGACAGCAGTTGTAAAATACCTCCATAGCACTTTTTTCTAGTTTTGGGCAGCCAAGTGCTTTTGCGCTCGAATACTCAAATTCATATTTTCTTGTTGCCGAATGTGTCGTTTAAGTGTTGTTTCACGTATAGCTCATTGAATTTAACATATTTGCTTTTTGGTCGAAGTAATTTTGAGGCCTTCAATTGAACACTTTGTCCATGAACTGCTTGACAAAATGCCTCTCCAAAATAAAAGTAAAATTTAAAAAGGTCATAACTTTTGATCCATAACTCCTTTTGAGTCCGTTTTTTTCCAGCGTGAGCAAAATTTTAAAATCTAGAAGAATTTTATGTCTCCTATGGGAGATGTTATTTAAATGTTGAAACGGTCATCTTGCAGCTCAAAATTTGTTAAGAAGTTGAAGTGTTGGAAGTTAAGGGTATTGCAAAAAGGTTTTTAAAAGGAGTCAGTGTGAGTACAGATACGGGTGTGAGCTATAGATTCAAATCAGATGAGATTAGTCATATTGGATGTGTAGAGAGAAGCAATGAGCTAGACCACTCAGGATATTTTGAAACGGAGATCAGATTTTCTACTACAGTTTTTGTTTTTGCTGAGTGGGTGCTTGGCGATCGGGGTCGATGCTCCTTGCAGTTGGTGCTGCTAAAGTCTAGGTTGGTTGGTGCCATTCCCTATAGTTGGTGCTGCAAAAATATTGTAAAGACCAAACATTTTCAAGGCTGGATTTGGATGGGATTCCAAACAATCCATTGGCACAGTGGTTTTCCCACATCGGGTTTCCACTATAAATTTGGTGTTATGTGATGCATGTTTGTGTGATTGCTTATTTTGATTTAATTTCATAGTTGGATTAAATTTTTAATACACACTTATTCACCCCCCTCTCAATGTCACGCTTAGTTCTACAATTAGTATCAGAGCGAGGTTTCTGAATAGGCTTAACTGGCTAGGTTGATCTTGGAAGTGACACAATGGTAGGTGGTGAAGGGTTCTCATCAAATAAAGCATCATTTTTTGATAGAACTAATTATCCATTTTGGAGACTCAGGATGCAGACATATCTTTGTGCTTTGGGATACGATATTTGGGATTCAGTAGACAGTGGATACACAATACCCACCACTTCTCCAACCAATGTTGTTGGTAAGAAACTGTTTGAGAATGACTCAAAAGCAAAGAATTCTATCATGTGTGGATTAGTGGATAGCGAACTAGTAAATATTATGGGTTGTAAAATGACAAAGGAAATATGGGAAAAACTGAAGAGCATTCATGAAGGAGACGATAAGATCAAGGAGGCCAAGTTACAAACACATCAAGCTCCATTCGAAGGATTGAAGATGAATGACGATGAGAATATAGAGGTATATATGCTGAGAGTTAATGAAGTCATCAATACTATTAGAGGAATTGGAGAGGAAATCAAAGACTCGATAATCGTCAAAAAGGTATTAAGATCTCTTCCTCAAAGGTTTGATTCTAAAGTTTCAGCTATAAAAGAAGCTAAAGATCTAAATTCTTTTAGTATGGATGATATGCATGGCTCTTTGACTGTATATGAGATGATAATAGAAAAATCTAAACCCATTGATAGAGAAGCTACTTTTAAAGCCTAGAAAAATATGAAAGCAAAACAAGAATCCGAGGAAGAAGAGATATCAGATGAAATGGAAGCAAACTTTGTTCAAAAACTAAAAAGAGAAAAAGAAAAATATAAAGTAAAGTTACCGTTTAAATATTTCAACTATGGAGGCATTGGGCATTTCACAGCTAAATCTCCACTTAATGAGAAGAACAGAAGTGATGAAGGATCACACAGAGAAATAAGTGACTAGAAGAAAAAATCAAATTTTTAAAAAGGCAACTTCAAGAAGAAAAGTTTCATCTCCAAGAATGTCAGTTCATCAGAAGATAGCTTCAGTGAGGATTCTGAAAAAGAAACAAGTGAAGCTCTTTTCATGGCATTCGAAGAAGAAAAACCAAAAAAAGAACAGGAATGTGATGAAGAATAAATTGACGCAGAAGTGAATTTGGAAGAGGAACTAATTGCAGCTTTGGATGAATTGAAGACATAAAGAAAAAGTAAAAGTAATAATAAATTCTCAAGAAAGCTTGAGGATGCAAATGAAATAATAACAAGTTTGAAAGTGCAAATAGAATAATCCAAGAAGATCTCCAAAGATCTCAAAGTACAAATAACCATGAAAATAGATTATTGTAGCAAGTTAGAAGAAGAGGTTGTTGGTTTAAGGATGTAGCTAGAAGATATGAATAAGAAAATTAGCTCTTATCACAAATGTGAAGAGAGTTCTATGAAGATGGATAATATTATAAAGAACCAGAAGACTACAGGAATAAAATTTGGTTTGGGTTTTGATGAAAGAGAATCATCAAATTGATCAAATGCCACAAATTAAGAATCCACAAAGAATGAAGAAAAGAAATAGGTTAATCAATAAAAAACCAATCATGAAAAGGAAAGCAACAATGCAAGGCAAGAAAGGAGAATTGACAATGATTGTTTCACCAATGTCACATATCAAAGAATAAAAATATTTATGGCTCCTACAACAACATGGCAAACAGCACCACCCAATTTCAATAATCCCTTTTTTGGTTACTGTTTTAAATGCAATGGTTATGGACATAAGACTTCATATTGTAAGTATAATGTAGGACCAAGGAATTTTGCCAGTAGAAATGTTTTTTCATCTTTGATGGATTATGCAGTAGAAATGTTTTTTCATCTTTGATGGATTATGCAGTAGAATGTTATAACTGTCATAACTTTGGACATATTACAAGAAATTGTAGAAGTACATTTGCATCAAATCAATTTCAGGGAAGAAAATTTCAGCCAAATGGAATAAGATACAATAGAAAATTTTCTAAAAAGCATGCACAAGCTACTGAAAAAGAAAAGCCAAAACAAGAGCCCAAAACTGTAATCAAACCATAGTGGAAAGAAAAAGAGCAACCTAAGGAAGAAAAGGAATCCTTAATCATACAGATGATATTTAAAGCGTAAAATAAATCTACACCATAGATACTTGATAGTCGATTGTCTAGTCATATGACAAGTGAAAAACAAAAATTTGAGAAGCTACAGTAATATGAAGGTGGTTCAGTTAAATTTGGAAACAATTATGGAGCTAATATAGTTGGTAGAGGTTCAGTTAAGATCAGCGATGGAAAAAATAGATTAGAAGAAGTCCTATTTGTGGTTGTTCTAAAGCATAAATTGTTGAGCGTAAGTCAGATTTATGATAGAGGTCATGATGCGATCTTTAAGAAATAATATTGTGAAATCAGAAAGGCAAATAGTGGGAAGTTGATAGCAGTTGGATAAAGGACATCTGGAAATTTGTACACTCTCTTGGAGACTTCAGAAGAAGCTTGCTTGATTGGATAGGAAGAAGAGAATTTGTTGTGGCACAAGAGGCTTGGTCATATCAATTTTGACAATCTAGTAAAAATTAGTTCAAAGAAAGCAATGAGAGATATTCCCACCATTGGCACACCATCAAATAGCATTTGTGATTCATGTCAAAAAGGGAAGCAAACTAGAGTCTCATTTAAAAAAAAAGAGTACTACACGAGCAAACCATTGGAACTAGTACATAATTATTTATGTGGACCCATGAGAATGCAAAGCATAAATGGTGACAAATATTTCATGTTGTGTATAGATGGCTATTCCAAGATGACATGGGTATTGTTTTTGAAGCATAAATCAGAAGCATTTGAGATATTCAAGGTTTTCAAAAACCAAGTTGAGAATCAAACAAAAAAAATGATTAAATGTTTAAGGTCAGATAGATTAGGAGAGTTCATTTCAGAGGATTTCACAGAGTATTGTGAAATAATGACATTAGGAGATAATTTTCAGCAGCCAGGATACCTTAGCAGAATGGTGTGGTAGAAAGAAAGAATAGGATAGTGCAAGAAATGGCATGGACTATGTTGACTGAGAGCAACGTAGCAGACATATTTTGGAAAGAGGCAATCCATATTGCAGTATACATCCAAAATAGGTGCATGTTGAGGATGCATGAAAGCAAAACTCCTTATGAGTTGTGGTTCGGTAAAAAGGCAACAGCAAGATATTTTAAAGTTTTTGGCATCAAGTGTTACATCAAACGAACTGAATAAAACCTTGATAAGTTTGAAGATAGAGCAGATGAAGGTATTTTTCTTGGCTATTCATCAAAAATCAAAGCTTATAAATGTTACAACAAGAGGCTAAGAAAAAATGTGGAAAGTGTCGATGTTAAAGTTGATGAAGGAAGGGAACGAGTAATTAGCTATGAAGAGAACTACCCAATTTATGAAGAGGTCATTGAAGGAGATGAGGAAGAGGAAATGAAAAAAAATCAAGAATTGACTTAGAGGATTCAAAAAGTGATTCAGAATTGGAATAAAACAAGAAATTCAAAATAGGTAGCTTGTAGAAAGATCATCCTAGAGAGCAAATAATTGGATACCCCACAATTGGTGTTCAGACAAGAAGAAGATTAGTAAGTAACTACTCTTTACTATCCAGCATTGATCCCAAAAATGTTATCGAAACAAGCAAATATGAAAGTTGGATAAAGGCAATAAATGAAGAATTAGATCAGATCAAGAAAAACAAGACTTGGGAGTTAGTACCAAGACTCGCAAATAAAAATGTAATCGATACTAAATGGGTCTTTCAAAACAAATTGAATGAATACGGACAGGTAGTCAAGAAAAAATCAAGATTGGTATGCAAAGGGTATGCGCAAGTTGAAGGTATTGACTTCAAGGAAACCTTTGCACCTGTGGCCATACTAGAGGCAATTAGAATGTTTCTTGCTTTAACAGTTTACAAGAATTTCAAAGTTTATCAAATGGATGTGAAATCAGTATTTTTGAATGGAAAACTTGAAGAAGAGGTTTATATTGAGCATCCAGATGGTTTTCAGCTTGGTGATGATCCCAACTTGGTTTGCAATTTGAAGAAAGCGTTATATGGCTTAAAACAGGCACCCCGAGCATGGTATACAAGGCTAGACATTTATATTACTCAGCAAGGGTTCAAGAAAGGTATGGTGGGTAGTAATTTGTATGTCAAAATAGAAAATGGTCATCATATTATTGTTATATACGTAGATGATATCATATTTGGCAGCAGCAAAGATGAGTTGTGTAAAGATTTTGCAAATAAGATTCATAAAGAGTTTGAAATGTCAATGATTGGTGAACTTTCGTATTTTCTCGGATTGCAAGTTAATCAAAAGGATAAAGACATATTTATTTCTCAAATCAAATATGTGAAAGAGATGCTAAAAAAGTTCAAAATCGAGTATTGCAAGCCAGTTAGCACTCCCATGATGACAGGTTGCAAGTTGAGCAAGGATGACAAATCTCCACCTGTTGATCAAACTATGTACAGATCCATGATTGGGAGCTTACTGTACTTGACAGCTACTAGATCGGATATTTTACAAGTAGTATGCATGGTAGCACAATTTTAGGCTAGTCCCAAGGAGACTCATGTGACAGTAGTAAAGAGGATTTTTCGGTACCTCAAGGGTACTATGGAGTATGGATTATGGTATCCAAAAGGTAAGGACTTCACCCTTATTGCATATTCAGATGTATATTGGATAGGATATGTATATGATAGGAAGAGTACCAGTGGAGGTGCATTCTATCTTGGTGATAATCTTGTTGTGTGGCATAGCAAAAATTAGAAGTTAGTCTCATTATCCACAACAGAGGTAGAGTATATTGCAGCGACATCATAGTGTACACAAGTACTTTGGATGAAACAAACTTCGAAGGATCTTGGAATAAATTTTAGTGAGCCCATATCGATCATGTGTGATAATACAAGTGCAATCTATATCTCAAATAATCCGGTTATGCATTCTCACACAAAACATATTGCTATCCGGTACCATTTTTTGAAGGAAAAAGTTGCGGAAGGTGAGGTTAAGTTGGATTTTGTTCCAACAACAGAGCAAGTAGTGGACATCTTCACCAAACCATTGCCCAAGGAAGTCTTTGAGTACCTTCACAAGAAATTAGGAGTGGTCACACTTCCCAAGCATTGACTAGCTATCGGGGTCACATTCTCAAGGGGAGCATTTGTGTCTTCGTTTATCGTTTTGCTCATGTTTGTGATTTTTGCTAAGTGTAATAATTTTTGCCTAAGAATGTTGTGCTTGGACTCAGGGGGAGTTTGCAATAGCCATTTGGTCTTGTTGTCAAAGGGGGAGAAGAGTTACAAAAAAATGTGCGTGTGTTGCCAACAATTCCAAAGGGGGAGATTGTTGAGCAAGATGCAACGACAATATTGTCATTGTTGTCAACACTCTCAGATGGACAGGTTGATGCAGTGGACAGTTATTTGGAGTTTGTTTAAAGTATGTAAAGTGGTGTTCAATGCTTATGAGAATTTTTGTGATATTCAGGTGAAGTTGTTACAGGTTCGTGCAAATTTATAAAAGTTGCAAAAATCATCAGGAAGTTGTCAAAGTAGCAAAAAAGGAAGTTGTCAAAGTGGCAAAACGTCAATGGAATGTGTTGGACAGCCCCAGATACTATTTGGAGGTTTTTTTATCATTATAAAGTGTGGTTGCAGTGTTGGAACGGTCGGTTGCTTTGTTGGTGCATTGTTGGTCATGAAACTGCAGCTGTAAAATCTGCATCAGAGGTCACTTTACAAGAGGAATATTAAGCAATCCATGAGGAATTAGACCTCAATTTTTTTACTGGAGGTATCTAGATATACTGAGAGATTAATTTTTAAATTTCAGCCCAAACGGAGTCCAAAGGAAGAAACGGTGAGCACTACAAAATGGCTCTAGAGCACTTTTTGCAGTTTATGTGACAGGTATAAAATCAACGTCAGAGGCCACTTTGTCTGAAGTATATTAAGCAGTTTATGAGTAATAAAACTTTAAAAATTTTACTGGAGGTATTCTGATATATAGAGAGCTTATATTTTAAATTTCAGCCTAAACGGAGACCCGGGGAAGAAATGACAGCAGTTGCAAAATACCTCCGTAGCACTTTTTCCAGTTTTGGGCAGCCAAGTGCTTTTGCGCTCGAATACTCAAATTAATATTTTATTGTTGATGAATGTGCCGTTTAGGTATTGTTTCACGTATAGCTCATCGAATTGAACATATTTTCTTTTTGGTCGGAGTAATTTCGAGGCCTCCAAGTGTGAGAACGAGTAATGTGCACAACACTTTGTCCATGAACTGTTTGACAAAATGCCTCTCCAAAATAAAAGTGAAATTTAAAAAGGTCATAACTTTTGATCCATAACTCCTTTTGATTCCATTCTTTTTCCAGTGCGTGCAAAATTTTAAAATCTAGAAGAAATTTATGTCTCCTAAGGGAGACGTTATTTGAATGCTGAAACAGTCATCTTGCAGCTCGAAATTTGTTAGGAAGTTGAAGTGTTGGAAGTTAAAGGTATTGCAAAAAGGTTTTTAAAATGAGTCAGTGTGAGTACAGAGAAGGGTGTGAGATATAGATTCAAACCATATGAGATTAGTCAGAGTGGATGTGTAGAGAGAAGCAATGAGCTAGATCACTCAGGATATTTTGAAACGGAGATCGAATTTTCTACTACAGTTTTTGTTTTTGTCGAGTGGGTGCTTGGCGATAGGGATCGGTGCTCCTTGTATTTGGTGCTGCTAAAGTCTAGGTTGGTTGGTGCCATTCCCTATAGTTGGTGATGCAAAAATATTGTAAATACCAAACATTTTCGAGGCTAGGTTTGGATGGGAGTCCAAACAGTTCATTGGCATAGTGGTTTTCCCACATCGGGTTTCCACTATAAATCTGGTGTTATGTGATGCATGTTTGTGTGATTGCTTATTTTGATTTGATTTCATAGTTGGATTAAATTTTTAATACACACTAATTCACCCCCCTCTCAGTGTCACGCTTAGTTCTACATATGAAAAAAACACAATCATGTTGATGGGTAGTCATGGTAAAACCATTGACAATATCTATACATATACCCTCCCAAGGACATGATGCAATGGGTAAAGGCATACTAATACCAAGATTACGATTGGATTACTTAGACTGACTACATGGGACACACTGTTTTAAGTACTTGAGAATATCTAATTGCATGTGTGGCCAATAGAAGAATCTTTGCATATGGTGAAGGGTCTTATGTTTTCCAAAATAACCACCATAGAGGGTGGAATGAGCCTCTCTCAGAAGGTATGGTTTGCTCTCAATGGGAACATAAAGTTCATCTAGATGGTAAAGCAACCCCTCTTTGAGATGAAAATCCTGAAAGGGACTTAAATTAGAGGAGGATGGATGCTGTAATTTTTGATAAACTGTGGCAAAATTAGGATCATTAGGATACTCAAAATTTCAATATTAGAAGTCTAAATGAGAGGTAGTGACTATGGTTAAGGCTTGAGCAGATGGATGGTGGGAGAGAGAATCGACAACAAAATTTTGATTTCCCTTCTTGTATTTGATGACTAAGTGAAACTGTTGAAAATAGGAGGCCCATTTCATGTGGTGTGCTTCTTGGATCTTGGTTTGGAATTAAAGAAACTACAAGGGCAAATGATCTATGTGGACAATAGTTTCTTTACCTAGAAGGTAGTGATGCCAATATTTTATAGCTTGTACTAAGGCATAGATTTCCTTATCGTAAGTGGAGTAATTTTGTTTTGTTGTGGAAAATGAATCCTAATGATAAGTTGTGGGATGGCCATTTTTTTGAGAATAGCACTAAGGATAAATTGAGAAGCATCCATTTCAATTTCAAATGGTTATCAAAGATCAGGAATGGTCAATAAGGCTTATCTTTGAGAGTGGAAAAAGCATGGCTGTGGGGATTTGTCTAATGAAACACATATTTAGCCTTAGTCAAAAAATGCAATGGTGTAGCAATGGTTGAGTAAGCTACGATGAATTTATGGTAGAAGTTAGCAAGGCCAAGAAAACTTTGAATTTCAGTGATGTTTGTGGGAGAAGGCCAATTGAGAAGAACTTCTACTTTATCAGGATCCACCTGGATACCTTCAACATTGATGATGAAGTCGAGGTATGAAATGGATGTTTGGACAAAGGAGCACTTTTGCATATTGGTATATAAATGATTTTTTTGAAGGATGTCAAGGACATGCTCAAGATATTGTAAATGTGCTAGCCAAGTCTTGGAAAAGATAAAGATATCATCCAGATAAATGATTACATATTCATCTAGGAACTCACATAATACCTCATTCATGAGCCTCATAAATGTAGTTGGAGCATTAGTGAGGCCAAAGGGCATAACCATCCATTCAAACAAACCCAACTTAGTCTTGAAAGTTGTTTTCCAAGTATCTTAAGCATGTATTCTAACCTGATGGTAGCCACTTTTAAGATCAAGTTTGTTGAATAATTTAGCACCTTGTAATTGATCTAGCAATTCATAAATGTGAGGAAGGGAATACCTATTTTTTATAGTGATTTTATTGAGTGCCCTGAAATCAATACAGAATCTCCAAGTACCATATTTTTATAGAACAAATGAAATGGGTGATGCACAAGGAGAAGTGTTATGTTTTATGAAGCCCTTATCTAATAATTCCTATAATTTTTTCTTTATTTCATCATACTGTAAAATGGATTACCTGTACAACAAAACATTTGGAAGAGGTGCTACTAGAATTATCTCAATTGTAAGATTAATTTCCCTTTTAGGTGGTAAAGAAGTGGGCTCCTGAAACACACTTTCATACTTGTGCAATATTTTGCTTACTTGAGAATTGTGTACTTGAGACTTAGTGTTGCTTTTATGCTCTTTTGTTTGTGCTGGCTATTCTTGTTGATGAATGAAAATTAGCGCAAGTGCTTGAGCATTATTAGTGGCTTTTCTGGCTTGATGACAGGTAAGCAAAATATTAGTTGGGTGTTTTGCAGATAATGGAGTGCTTTTAGAGATAAAGTGCTTTGATCTTTCTGTAGTGTGTATGTTTTCTTAAATGCATCATATTGTGCTCTCATATCATATTGGTAAGGTTTACCCAGAAGTAACCCACAACAATCCATTGGAGTGACATCACACATGACCGAGTCCCAAAACTTGGGGCCAAATGCAAATATGATGGTGCATGTGTGTGTGATTTTTGAAGTGTTTGTGTTATCCTTCCACCCAAGAGAGTATGGGTGAGGATGTTTTGATGTAGGGAGCTTGAGCTTATCGATAATGGATTGTGCAATGAGATTCTTCTGTGATCCATTGTCAATTATACAATCAACTACAAAGTTATGGAGAAAGTGAGCCCGAGTGACAAACATATGGTCATGATCACCAGATCTGAAATGGTGATTCATGAGTGTTACATTATTGAGTTGCCCTCTCAATTCCTCATAAATTTCTTCTTCACTAGAAGTCTCTATGGGGTTATCACAAGTTCCCTCATTAGACTGTACAAAAAGATTCTTCTTCTTTTGTAAGTGTGGACATTGAGTTTTACCATGGCCTTACCTCTTACAATAGTTACAAAATTTAGCATGCAGAGCATGAGACACTGAAGAAGAAGATGAATAATAAAATAAATTTTTAGAAGCATGGGATGAGTAAGAAGTGGGGTTAACAAAAGAAGAAAAGTGAGATCTCTTTCTTTTTGGTTGATTCTTGTGCCCCTCTTCTTGTGATCCTCCTAAAGAGTAGTGAGGCTCCCTCCGTTGTGCCACAAACTTCTCCTCAACTAGTTGTGCGTACTTGAAGGCATCATCCAATGTACTACAAGGAGTATATTTGATCTCTCTATAAAAGTGGGCAAGAAGACCACTTTTAAACTTTGCAATCAAGACAACATCAGAATCTGAAATGCCAAGCAAGACTCAAAGGCGGTTGAAGTGATGAATGAAGTCCTATATAGATTCCCTCTTGCCTTGATGGAGATGTAGCCATTGATTCAATAAGTCATCCTTGTAATTTGACAGATAATATGAGGCCTTCAAAACTTGTACCATCTCCTCCCATGTAGAAATTTAATGATTGGATATGAGGACTTTGGCGATGTTGGAAATTTTAAACTTCACAAATGGAACTTTTTCCTCATTCGATGTTTGAGTGTATTTGAACCATGTCTCCATGTCTATTATCCATCTATTGAGTACATAAAGGTCTTGAGAACCTTCACATATTTTTACTTCACACCTTGGACGAGGAGGATGGGAAGACAATGGTAAGTTTTACAACTTGGATGTTATCTCGGCCAATATTTCATCATGGTTTGCAGTTATCTCCGCTAATTTCTCAACAATGACCATGTTAATCACCATAGGTTTACTAGGAATGGTCAAATATTTACTAGGTGCCATATTGAGATAGAAATTAAGAATGGACTGCAATCAACTGTTTAGTGGGCCCTTGCTCTCCAAGTGGAATTGGACTAAAATCAATGAAATTAATTACCAATTATCAACGGATAAGATTCAACGGGTGGCTAGTCAATAATTTATGAGCATGAATGTTAATCTAATGGCTAGTCTCACCAACGGATTGATAATCCATGGTGCACGCAACTTGCTTACGACTATCAACAGTAGCCCAATAGCTAGTCCCACCAATGGCTAGTCACCACAAACAAAATAGACTTCACAAAACTTCACATAACCACGATGTTTACCAAATAGACTTCACGGACCCATAGTGTTGAGTTGGCAGTAAGACTATGATGGAGAGGGAACCATAGTGCTGAGTCGGACCCATAGTGTTGAGTTGGCAGTAAGACTATGATGGAGAGGGAACCATAGTGCTGAGTTGGCAGTAAGACTATGATGGAGAGGAAAAATGGTCAACAATGATATGATAGGAACTTGTGATGAGGGTGATACGTTGAGTTGGCAGTAAGACTATGATGGAGAGGGAACCATAGTGCTGAGTTGGCAGTAAGACTATGATGGAGAGGAAAAATGGTCAACAATGATATGATAGGAACTTGTGATGAGGGTGATACGCGACCACCAACAGGTGACATGACAACTAATCAGTGACAACAAGAAACGTGACCAAAACACATGGGTGAAAGAGAAGAAAACCATGAGAAGATCTCGGTACGCTGGCTACCTAAGTATGTGTGCGAAGGTGATTAAAAATAACTCAATGATTTCGGTATCATTAATGTGGGATATATGTAGATGCCTGAAATGAATACTAGATGCAGAAACTTAATGCTATAACCAAATAAAATACTACCCACCAAAAAGGACATCACCGGCTGTAAAAAATATTAAAATCGCTAAACTTTAGGGACATCAAATATTTTTATCACCAGATTTTTTTTGGGATCACCAGAAAGTGTCGTTTCATACCAAAAAAATTGGTCTTTTTTGGGAAAGCACAGAGGACACTACACAATGGTAAAATGGTCACATATGTGCACCGTTAGATGATATTTATGCTTGATAATATTTGTGAACACACTAGAGAAGTTTTCCAAATTTGCAGCACTTATTTGGCCACCAAGGAAGACCAAAAAGTTGTCGATCTTAGAAAAACAATAATTTGATCATTGGGATTATTATTTTAGTCATAGAAAAACTAGAAGTTGTGGCTGGAAAACGTAGATTATCGTGGAGAGGCTGAACTATGCACCAGATTTTATTTTTCTAGAGAATTAAAATGTTTGCTCATCGCCTGAACTTCTTTGTTGTGTGTTTGATCTACCAAAACTGTGATGAAACTTTCAGATTTGTTTGCAGAGATACCGGTATCGATGGTGATAGGATATGCGATGTTGGCGAAGGGTAGTAGATGTCGATTATCAAGATGATCAAGTCCGATCGTCATCTCTTGCTTTGTCTTTGTGTGTTCAATGCTCCTTCAAGCTACATTGGGAGAATATTGTGTTGTTTACTCCACGGTCTCCTATCATCTTCCCTCAGTTGAGTGAAGAATGGTGAAGGTTGTTAGAAGTCATCGAACTCTGTAGGAATATCACGAGCAACCGAATGGCTCAATGAAAACTTTGAATATGCTTGTAATTTTTTAGAGGATGTAGTTCACACCGATATGGTCACAAGAATGGTTTGAAAATTCCTCCAAATTCCAAATACCACCATTAATCGGATGGAACACCAAGTTTTCTCATTGTTAACTACCTAAAAATCACATCGAAAGCAAGAGCAATGCACATAAAGCGAAGGATATCCGCCTGAAAAATTAATCAGTACTTTATGCCATACGTAGGAATGTTGTGTGCTTTGATGATATAAAATAACATAGACGCGATGATATACTGAATATCCTCCAGAGATACCAATACAATGGTGAAATAATGTGCAGAATAATGCAAGGGCTTGTATACTTCATCAAGTTGTAAAGGAATGACAAATCAAATTATGAGAACTTGGATCAAGAGCTGAGGATTGGGATCAAAGGGACTCTAGCTAGCTATAGTTCAATAACCAAAGGGACCCTAGTAATATTTTTTTTAATAGGGGTGCTCGAATGCGTGTGCAAAAAATGAAAGAGTGTGCTTCTCAAGCCAAGATCCATTGGTGGTTTTCTCATTCCTCTTTTGAACCAAACTTGTCTCGAGGATGAGGATACTCACCTATCCAATGCTTGGCTTTGATACCACCGATATGGAAGTAACACTCAAGATGCAAGAAAATAGCACAAATGAAAACTATCTTTGCATTCAAACCAAAAATATATTTATAGGCATGTCTACCTTTACAAAAGTAGTATTTAATGCACCCAATCTGTGTGAGCATTAAATGTTGTACAATATGATCTATGTGATAGGGATAATATCAAAAATTTAAATATTAATCCCTATAATGCAATTACCAAGAGAGGGGGCATTTTGTGAAGAATTACCCTTCACCCTAGAAACAAGAAATATAATAGACCAATACTACACACGTGTAGATGGTGTGGTCCAAGGAACCACAAAGAAATTAATTGTTCAAAGCAAGTGAGTTCTAGTAACTTGTAGAATGTGAAATTTTTAGATATTGAGGTACCTCTAGTTATAGAGGAAACTGAAGAAGTTCTAACCGTGATAAGAAATCAGGCTAAGAAAGATAAGTATCCCGAACCTACCAAAGAAAAGAAGCGATGGCAAGTGGTGAAGAGGGTACTTGAGGAAGAAGCACAAAAGGTAAAGCAATTGAGACTAGTAGGAGAAAAAGAGTTAAAGAAACCATGCGCATCAGAAGACAAAATAGTTGTACAAAATATGGTAGCACAAGTACTGAATACAACTGTCAAGATTAATATGGTTGTTTGTTAGAAGCCATCCCATCATTGCACAAAGTGATTGCGAAAGAGACACAACCTCATAAGATGTTGGAAGTCTAGAGCCAGTTGATCAAGGAAGCAAAATAAAAGGACTATTTTATGGACCCAACCATATTGATGATTGATGATGTTGGGAAGAAACCTATATTAGTCTATATGGAGATATTTGGGCACAAGTTGACACAAGTTATTATGGATGGAGGATTCAATGTTAATGTGTTATCCATGAAGACTTTGCAAGAGATTGGTGTGTTGTCATTATGGGAATCTAGCTTCTGATTGTATGGTGATGACCAGTACGGTATCAAGACAAAGGGTGTCTTGATAGCACAACAAGTTATAATGGTTGACCAAGAATTCATCTTGGATTTCATTGTGATTACCATGCAAAATCCAACATATGATGCTTTGTTAGGAAGACGATGGCTACGAATAGCCAAAGTTAATCACAAATAGAGAAAGAACTAGATCACCGTAAATAAAGAAAAACACAAATACATGATCAACTTGAATAACCAAAGGATCAATGAGGATGCAACCATGACTGATGAGTTAGGTAGTTCTTCTGGCAAAGAGGAGTATGAGCCTAATGAAGAAGGGATGTTGTACCTATATGACTATAGTGAAGATGAAGCTTGATTTGATAGTGGAATCCTTCATTAATAAATGGATTAGTATGAGGTATTTTAGCCCACCTACCTCTATCTTAATACAGAGGAGACCATGAAAAAGCAATATGAGATGAGGGTTAGCTCCAAATCAAATAAATAAAAAGAGAAAAAATGGACATTCCCTAGAAGTTTTGTAGAATATACTATGGGAGATGCTGAAATTGATGCAATACCAATGCATCCGATGAATTTAGAAAAGGTAGTAACATAACATTAAGTATGAAGGACCTTGGATAGTGGATGTAAATCTAGGAACAAAGGAAGAACCTAGAATGATCCACTATGGCAATGATTGGAACCCAGTATTGAAAGTAGCAACTTTCAAGATATTCTTGGAGTATAAGGATGTCTTTGCTTGGATGTATAAGGACCTGAAAGGTATACCACAAAATTTATATGTCCATAGGATCATGTTAATTCTTAGGGCACATCCAGTGAGAAGAAGACCTTATAGGATGAACCCCAAGTATGTCGCCATTGTGAATACAAAAATAGAAAAGATGTTAGATGTAGGCATCATTTTTAGTGTCTGGGTTTCACCTATTGTGGTCACCCTGAAGAAGGAAGTGGATAAATCTGAATATGCATGGATCTCATGAGTTTGAATGCAGTGACAATCAATTATCCCCTCCCAATTCCTTTCACAAAGTACATTCTAGAATAGGTCGTAGGACATGAAATTTATTCATTCCTAGATGGGTTTTTGAATACAATCAGATAATTATAGTCAAGGAAGATAAGTTGAAGACCACATTTATTGTGTAAAATGGTATCTATGCATACAATCAAATTCCATTTGGGCTATGTGACACCCCAATCACATTTTAAGATATTATTTTGTACATATTTGATCAATTGATAACAAGAAACTTCAAGGCATTTCTAGATGATTGGTCCATTTATGGTAAGATCAAGGATCATCTACTTGGTCTCAATGAATGTATGAGTAGGTGTAGGAATGTGCAAATCTCCCTAAATTTGAGAAAGTATTTTTTTATGGTACCTTATGGGAAACTTTTAGGACATATAGTGTGCAGTGAAGGGTTGAAGATTGATCCTAATAAAATTCATGTTATATTACACATGGAGGAGCCATATGATGTGATCTCATTAAAAACCTTCCTTGGATCCATGGGATACTATTGAAGGTTCATCAAGAACTATGCACATGTGTCCTACCCATTATATTATCTGACTAAGAAGAATATTTCTTTTAGATGGATGGAGGAGCACCAAGGAGCTTGTAAAGAATTGAAAGCTAAACTTATCACTAGTCCTATTTTGGTATTCCCTGATTGGGATAAGGAATTCCATGTCCATATTGATACGTTAAACTTTGAAATTGGATGTGCATTGGTTCAAGAGGGATAGTTTAGGCTAGATCAACCTATCTTTTTTGTAAGTCACCTATTATCATGGGCAGAGAGGAATTACAGTACAATGGAGCAAGAAGCTTTAGGGATGGTATATGCCATACAAAAATTTAGGTATTACCTATTGGTAAATCCTTTTACTTTATATGTAGATCATTAATATTTATTGTACCTGATAAATAAGCCATTAATATAAGGATGGGTCAGCCAGTGGCTCATCACTTTACAAGAATTTGTATTTCGGGTAGTAGTTCAACCTGGTAAGAAGCATGTGATTGCAAACTAGTTATCTCAAATACAATCAGGAGAACCTGTAGAGATGGGAATGTTGGATAAATTCCTTGATGCATAGTGAGAAAATGTTACCATATATTCTTTGGGTATATCGAACCACCTTTAAACCAATAATAGACCATATGCCATTTTAGTTAATGTATGGTCAGGAGGTAGTAGTGCTAGTGGAGTTCTTGGTACCAAGTTTACGGGTAGCTATGGAGCATCGCTTAGGTGACCAAGAAAGTCTAGAGGAAATACTAGTGACACTAATCAAGTTGGATGAGAGAAGATTCATGGCACAGTGGGTGATCAAATTAGCCCAAGAGAAAAGGAAGTTATGGCATGATAAGCACCTTTGGAAATTAAAACTTAACTAAGGTGATTTAGTTCTAAAATTTAATGGGAAATGGGAAATCAAGCCAAGGAAGTTGAAGACCTTGTGGCTTGGTCCCTTTCAAGTTATGGAAGTGATGGATAATGGGGTAGTCAAACTACAAAATTTGAATGGAACCGAGGTGCCCAAAACTGTGAATGGCTCGAAGTTGAAGCCTTATAAAGTGCAGTGTCTGTTTATTTCCTCAGAGGAAATTGAAAGAAGACGAAGGGAGGAAGCTCAGTCTGATGAACCACAGAGAAGAACTCAAGGTCCATTACGAGAGGACCCTAACATGGGACTTGCATGCCTATTTGCAGAAGGGGAGGAGACAAGGCCAATCATCGAACAACAAGAATTGGTACCTCGACCCGATGAGAGAAGAAGGATGCGAGTACATGTAAGGTTCGCAGATGGGACTGAATGGATTGAAGAAGAAGATGAAGAATGGATTCCTCCAAATGAGAGAAGGAACCAAGAAGTAGTACCATTAGCAACCCAATTAGAGCAGGGAATTGTGTACCCATAGTTGGAGCGTAGAGAACTACCTCAACAAATAGAAGGTTGATGAAGGATACGACTAATGGTATGGTACAAAGATAGGATGGATACCTTTGATATGGAAGTTCCAGAGAGGAACAAAAATGAAACCATGGATGAAGATCTCATCGAACTTACTCTGTTAGCTCAGATAGGATTATTGTAGCAAAGGATGTGGTATCAGATCCAACAATTGCAAGAGGAGTATGAAACATTGCAAGGTCATACTACAAGACTCTATGAATAAACTATCCAATATTTGGATGAGATGATGCAAAGGTTGGATGAGCAAAGGATAGCCAGGTTACAAGAATTAGAAGTCAGAGGAGATGAACATGAGGTGACACCACAAGTAAGTGGTACACACCATGAGGGTGCAAGCACTAGTGAGGGAAGAGGACTACAGACAACACCACATGGCATGATGAATGACCCACCAATAATAGAAGAAGATGCAGAGATAGTTTGGCGAGAAATCAAAGAAGATATTACATCACCTGAACCACAAGGTAATGTACACGAGGATTCAAGTGAATCCAGTGATGGAAGTATGCCTTGGTTAGTAAGAGATGATAGTCTAGATAGTAGTGGTGATGACTTCTTAAGGCGACCATAGGAACCTCATGCTCATCCTGACCTTGAGACCTATGCAATAGCCTATCGATAGCTGAGATGACAAAGAAGGGAAGTGAGGAGACTTCAAAGGATAATGAATTTACCAATAGATTGGTCAGAACAAAGGGATGATGATCATAATGATTCTAGTTTTGAGTCCAACTTTTCAAAAGCATATAGGGAAACCCTAGCAACCTTATCTCCACAATGACACTTTGAGGAAAGATGATGGACATGCCAGTTATTATGTGTATATCATTGAATATGAGCACTACAATAATTGTCACCTAGAGTGCAAAGAAATGAAGGCCACTTGGCCAACATAGAATTGGTGGATATAACTCTTGGTACTTGAGAAAGGGGAGGAATGAACCAACAAGGATCCCCAAGGTAACAACAAGGCTATGGAGGAGGAGTACATCCACTAAATATTGGAAGGAGTAATTGGGATGTCTCACCTAGAGGAGGTAGAGGATGAGGGAGGATGTGACCCCCTACTCCTAGATGGCCAAGAGATACACCATTGGCCTATTTGAATTGGACTAGGAATCTGCAAGGTATCCCCTGGTTGAGAGGGTATGTATCAAACCTTATAGGAAGATACCCACTTGGATGACCACCATTGATCCGACAAGGACCAAGAAGAATTGAAGCTAGAAGAGGATTGCTTCAAGGAAGAGAAGTCCCATTTAATGTTCGAAGAGGTCCTGTGTTGAGAGGACTAGGTCATGGAAGACATATGCAAGGAAGAGGACTTGCTGGTAGGGGAAGAGTGCGCTTTGCAGATGAAGGAAGTCAAGGACAACAAAGGATTCATTCACCAAGTTTGGAAGCTAATTTGATCTGAGGAGATAGGTGGAGGAGTCACTCAAATGATAGTAGAGCAGTAAGAGCACCCCTACCTCATGATCAATCACCTGAATGATGAAATGAAGTATTGCCAATAGGAAGTCCTACAACTTGTAATTGTACAATCCCAAATTGTACACATGGCAATGAGAGGATAGTAAATGGTACAACCCCACAAGTAGGAATGGATCATTCAAATGATCGGTTGGCACCTAATGAAGTGATTACTCACAATGTAGAAGTGGGACCCCCAACCGATGAGTCAACTAAGGGGATCGTACAAGTGAATGTCACTGTACGATTTCCACGATGGTAAGTTGATAGGATATTGAAAAAATAGAAAATTATCTTAATTGTGAAAATCCCTCGGGATGCAATTAGGATGGAAGATGGTTGAAAACTAGAAATGGTGACCCCTTCTGAAAAAATAAATAATAAAAAAAATATTTAAAAAGGCAAAGAAAGGACAAAAGTGAGAAAAAGACAAAATCGCATGCACAAAGGAAGATGAGTTGTCAATCATCCGTACAAAAGGATAAATTTACATGCAAGGGAGGTTAAGGTGGCAAAATTTCATGCAATGAGATGTTAGGGTTTCAAAAATTATAAAAAGCAAGGCACCATGCAGAATTTCTTTTTCCCGCTTGCAAATCGTACACATGCAACACTAGAATTCAGAGAATTCGAAAGCAAAAAGGGTGTAACTAAAGAAATTTTTCCATATGGGTATTTGAAATTCACCACTTTACTACAATTTTTCATGACCCATTTCAGATTTGCACCACAAGAATTTTTGTTTTCGAAAAAGCAAACCAGATTGGGAAAAAACAACCAACACAAGGGTTTTACTCCGAAAAAGCTGAGTTAATTTCAGATATTATGTTGTAGGTGGAGAAAATTTGTGAGAAAACAAGGGTTTGAAGTAGGGAGGAAACCCTTATTTCAGAAAAAACAAGGCTAGGGTTTGATTTTCCATAAATAGTTGAAATGAGGGAATTGCTAGAAATAAGGAGGTAAAATGACAAACCCTAGTGCAGGAAATCAGCCATAAAAGCAAAAGAATATTTCTTTGAATTTGCATGTGTGGAAAATCATAAAATTATGGTCATACAATGCTGCCATATTATCCAAAAAATTCGTCTTGGAGAGAAATTGCACCGATTGAAGGAGAAATTGCACAATTGCATCAGAATTGCATCGAAAAGGAAGATTGCACACTTTCGACAAATGGGTATTCCAAAAATCATACCAGTTTGACAAAAAATGTGTGTTTTTAGCTAAGTGAAGTTTTCTAGGGTTGTTTGTATGATTTGGAGGTGTGATTGTATGATTTGGAGGTGTGATTGTATGATTTTGGTAGATTGTACAATTTTAGGGCTTTCGAGGACCCGATTTGTGCAATTCGGAGGTAATCATACGGAATTTTTTGTAGTTGTATGGATTCTGATGCAATTGTATGGAAGGGAGATACCCTTGTATGATTTGGGGTTGCTTGTATGATTTTTGGGTGATATTGTATGATTTAGAGCTCCAATTGTACAATTTGGTGAAGTTGTACGGAATCGGGTGCAGTTGAACGGTTTTGGGTAGAGCTATACGAATTGGTAGTTGATTGTATGATTTCAAAATGTACATGTATAATTGGTAGAGGTATTGTATAATTTCTAGTAGTCCTTATACATTTTGGAAGCATTTGTATGGATTTTGGGGCCATTTGTGTTGAGTTGTCTTGATTTGCCAAGTTGACCAAAGATTGTGCGAACGTGGTTTCAACTCGATTATGGTAGAAGTATGAGCTCCAGGTGAGAGTTCCAAGCTCATTTTGATTGCATTATAGCAACTAGGGTGGAAATATCACTAGGACCACTACACCAACAAGATTCATGACCCAGGCGATCTAACATAGTTTACCCCATTCAAGACCAAGGGTGATAATTTTAGTCACACAGGAGGCATGGTAATCATCCTTGGAGAGGGAGAGGGTATAGGCCATGGAGAGGTCAGAGATATTGGCATGGTGGTAGAGGTAGTGCACCACTACAATTTTGGAGAGAGGAGATGGAGCCACCAAGGGCACACCGATGGGAGCTTCATAGTGAAATTCATCGGGAAGCTACCCTAGAAAAATAGGATGAGTTGCTCAGTGAAGTAGAAGAAGAGCAAGTGGATATCAATGATATCACTTTTGGACATTTGACAGTAGAATTTTATCAGAAATGGTGGGACAAGAATGAGGATAAGCATCCATTGAAGCTTGTGCTGAAGAAGGCAAGTGAGCATCATGCAAATCCCACCACAGGATAAAGTATTCTTCAATGAATACTTGTTACAAATTGTTCAATCATATGAACCCATTGATAATCACACCTTTGTGAG
The DNA here is from genome assembly GCA_028583015.1 of Wollemia nobilis. Taxonomy (NCBI): domain Eukaryota; kingdom Viridiplantae; phylum Streptophyta; class Pinopsida; order Araucariales; family Araucariaceae; genus Wollemia; species Wollemia nobilis. The sequence continues at coordinate 2,411,207 of JAQPPZ010016858.1, read as the reverse complement.
AGTAGGTAATCGACACATTAAGGTGGAGTTTTTGATGGAGGCATTTTGAAGAACATTTAGATTGCCCAAGGAGGGAATTCTGATTGTGAAGAAGATGGTGGATCCGATTGAGGCTCATAGGTTGATTACGACACTCACAACTATGAAGTCACCTATTGCAGCTAAGATTTCTGGTTTTGGAAGTCACGAAATCAAGTAGAGTCAGTTGAAGAATGATGAATTGGCATGTGTAATGAATATTGTCATGGCTCGCTTGTTAGGAGAATCATGGGCTTCTGAGATGTCGATCTGGATGGCATAGTATGTGGAAGGTATCTCCAAGGGGGTGAAGTATGATTGGGGAACCTATTTGGAGCAATGAATTCAAAAGTTATTGACAACCAGGAGAAAGACCTTTGCCATGACTTTTCATGCCATTGCTCTTTTGTTAGATGTAGTATCTAGAATGGGTATTTCTTTTCTTGGTAGGACACAACCTCGGGAATTATTACTAGATCAACCTACCATACTATGATGGGTAAATATTGTGCCTCTATCAAAGGTGACTCTAAAGAAATCTAAGGTGAAGAAAGGTACAAAGCAGATAATACCTCCGATGTAGGAAGAGGTCGAGACTGCATCTGATGAGGATGTTCATCCTAGGAGGAAAAGATGAAGATAGTTGGAACCTACCTTGGAACAATAGGAACAATAGTTGTAGGAGCAACCACCATCTTGTGAAGAGGAGGAGATAGTAGAACGACAATCCAATCCTATAAATATTCGAACATGTAGGCAATGGGAGAAACAGATGAATGTGAAGAATCTCATGTAGAAAGAGCAACCCGAGCCTGTGCCTAATAATCCAGAGGAAGTGCACTTAGACTCAGAAGGGTTGGATTTGCTAAATTTTAATATACCTGGTATGGAAGAAGTGGGAGGAGTAATGGGATCTCTGACATTGCTTCAGACCATGGATTTTGATTTTTTGAATTCATCCAAATATTTGGTAGGAAGAACAATGGTACCACCAACCTTGAAAGCAAAAGCAATGGTGGAAGTTCCATTTGATGAATCCAAGGGAAAGAAGAAGATAAATATTGTGATGCAAGGTGACAATAGCCAATAGGAGCAGGCAAGCACGCAACCACCACTAGAAGAGTTTGATCCAAATCTGATAGTTGCAACACTAAGGGGAGTGCAACCGAACCCACAAGATGAAGGGTTGGCAAAAATGCAATAGGAGGACTTACCTAACCCACAAGAGGAAGTCCAAGAACCAGTAATAGAGCAACAACCTCTATAGGAGATCATCAATGTTGAGGAGATTAGATCACCTGAAGAAGAAGATACGAACAAGATAGTAGCACACATTCCGCTACAAGAAGGGAGAGTAGCAAGTGCGATCAAAGAAGTTGGAGGAAGTTCAAATCCACAGGAAGAGGAAGAGGAAGAACAAACTCCACCATAGGAGAAGGATGTGAGGCTTCATACAAGCTTCTTGTTTGAAGTGCCTCAGTTTGGTACTCTGGGAAATGATGGAGATGACATAGATGGATAGGTGGAGCACTTCTTCCAACAAGCTAGTGAAATGTTCACCAATGCTAGGTTGCAATTTTGTATTGGTGGTGTTGGACAATTGAAATAGTGGAGGGAGCAAACCTTCAATGAATTGGAGAAGATTGTGGAGTGGGTGTGCAATGAAGATCATACCAGGCAGATAGCATAGATTCATGCACAACACCCATGGTTGTTACCTAGGGGAGAGGTAACTATGATGTTAGGAAGAGATGATTTATTGAAGGGAGTGAAGACAAATTACCATGAGTATCCATGCATGTACTTGGATAGGGCAACATGTCAGACTTGTCCATTGAATACATCGGATACAAAATTTTGAAGAGTACCTTCAAAATTGGCCTTCACCCTGAGGAAATTGAATTTCCTGACATATTGGATTGAGTGGCTTAGCTTGGGTCTTGAACAGATTTATCAAGCCAAGGAAGCACAAAGGGAAGAAGTGGAGGCTACTCAAAAAGAAATGGTTGCGATGGAAGAAGAACTAGTATGCAACAAGATCAAGGTTGAGGAAATATTGAAGAAGGTGGAAGCAGAATGGAATGACATCAAGCAGGCTTATGAAGATAAGCTACGCTCACAAGAGGAGGAAAAGCAACATGTGATTCAACAAGTGGAAGAGCATGTGAAGTAGTTAGAAGCATAATTGGTAGCACAAAATGAACAATTGGCCAAACAAGAAAACCAGTTGAAGGAGGTAGCAGAGGAGTAGCTACAAGTGAAAGACCACAAGATCATAGAGATGGACATAGATGCCAAGCATTACAATGAGATGATCATGAATCAAAAGGTACAATTACGGGCTAAGGATGAGCACATTTCTACTTGTGAAGCTGATATTCACCAGAATCTATAGGTTATTGCTAAAAATAATGAGGAGTTAACCGTAGCAACCAGAATGGAAGCAATGTTGACAGAGAAGTTATGCAAGGGAGCATCCGAGCGAGAGAAGGAGCTAGCTGAACTTTTGGCTACTGCAGAAGAGAAGGCCAATCCATATGGGTTAAAAGCTCTAGAAGTCAGTAACTATGCAGCTCGATTGAAGGATGAGTGTGTTGCTCTTCATCTTCAGCTTGATGAGTACCAACAAGATCCATCGGCCAAGACCACGAAGATTGAGTCAAAGAGGACACCGACTGATTTAAAGGGGAGGGCAGATGTAGGCAACAAATCCACCTCCCAGAAGAAGAAGAAATGATTATTGGATTTGCACAATTTTGCTTAGTTTTGTCAATTTTGATTAAAATGTACAAGTGGTCAAAATGTACAAGTAGGTGTAAATGTACAAGGTTGCAAATGTACAACTTGAAATGTCAATGAAATTAGGTGAAATGTGCATTTGGGATGAATTTGATAAAAATCAAATTAGACTTAGTAAAACCTTGTAATTAATTGTTTTGAGATAATTCGGGATGGCAGTTGTAAGTAATGTGATGTCTCAGGAACCACTTTGGAATGGCCTAGGCATGCATTATATAGCCCCCCATTCAATTTTTTAGGTTGTTCTTGATAGTTCATGGATTATTCATGGTAGAAGTTTGATGTATTCATTGTTGATGTCCATTGTTGAGTCCATTGATGCTATGTCCATGGCTATTGTGATCAGTAATGATGGATGTATTGTACAGGAATATCTATAATATGAATATATCAACAAAACCTCTTTGATTCCAGGCTGTTGTGAATTCCATTGTGTGTTATTATTATTGCATGTTGCAGATTATGTGTTGAATGACTAAATTGCTATGTTAGATTGATGGAATTACAATGGAAATGGCTTCTGATGTTCCTACGACCCTGATGTGAGAGTGAGGAATGATTGCATGATGAATTATGGCTGTACAGAGACATCATATGTCAGTTGTACGATTTCTGGAAACGTTGGTGATGATAATAATTCAATGCTATTGAATTAGGGTTTGCATGTTGGAAGGAAAGTTAACAATTGCAATAGGAAATCATCCCAAAACTTGTCCTAAAGAGATCTGTGGTGTAAATTGCCAAATCAGTGAATGAAGTATTCAGCAAGGGTTTATGCAAATTGTACAACCTGACCCCTAGACCGTACAAATGATCGTTTGCCTAATTTGGAAGTAAACTTGCATGATAAAACTTGCCATTTATGGAAATTTTGGTGTTTCAGAGAAATCGATTACAAAATTGATCGATTGGGGTTACAAAACCATTTTTGGTGAATTGACTAAGTGGAAAATCATACAAGTTGCAGTGTTGTATGATTTGGATCATACAACTGTACGATTTGGTGACCGTACAAGCAGTTTTGCAAGATTGACAAGTCGTACAAAGCAAACCGTACACCTTGTACGATTTGGGCAAGATTGTTCCAAAACCTTGGAAATCATTCCCACACCTTCTAAATCACCTCCCCCTCCAGGAATACTACACCCCTATGCCACAAGTGGGAATGTAGGTTGCTTCCTCTAGGTTCCAAAATAGGTTGGTTGAAGGGAGAGGGTTTTTCGTAGAAGTTATCATGGCTAGGCACTCTTGCTTGTAATCTTGGATTTGGGTAAGGATCAATATAGAAACATTGAAGGTCATAAAACCAAATTATAGCTTAGTCTATACAAGAAGAGTATTTTTTTGAGTGTTTTTGGTGTTATTGGATTTTTCTGTGCTCCAATGAAGTCAAACATACCTATTCGTATGGTCCTATGAAAAATAGGTGACAAAGGCAAAAATGTGGAAGAACATACACAAGAAATTTTTGGACTATGTATGAGTCTATGTTTGTGCTTTTGTAATAAATTTTTAACAAAAATTTAACTAATAAGACTAGTAATGTTACAAACAATAAGTAAATGAACAAATAAATATCTTTGAGAGTGTTTGTAGGTGTTGATGTATTTTGGTGTTGACTAGATATGTAGTTGTTTAATGATTTATTTTTTTGTTTTAAACATTATTGAGTTCTGTAATATTTTTATGCTGTGACTTGATAACTCCTAAAATAAATAACAATGGGTGATGGATGTCCTCTATGAAGGTACATCAATGCATATTTCTCTACAATACCCAAAGGTATGCAAGGAGTAACTATGCAACACCAAGTAAATAGATTCTAATGATGGATATGGATCAATGTAACTAGAAAGGAAGAATATAGATCTCTTATATAAGATGTGGCATTGTCTAAGACCTATGTAGCCCATATAGGCTTCCACTTCACCCTTAGATGGGCTTAGTAAAGTAAAATTATATATTTGTAAAATGACCAAGTGATATGATGCATTTAAGGTGAAATTGAACACAAAATTTCATTTTTTGAAGAAAAAGATGCAGGTTGAACCAAAGATATAGGGTTTTGTAGTACTTACCTATGGTCTCTAGCCTCTTGAATGTTGTTTAGAAATTTGAAAGGCCTTGTACTATGTGCCAATTTTGATTGTATGGGTCCTAGCAATCAATTTGATCGTACCTATCCCTATTATCAAGAGAAGAGGAAATTATTTTGAAAGTTTTGCAATTGTATGTGGTCTATATGCTACATAACTAGTTTTTGTACAATTTCTTGCACCAACAGAGAACAAAAAGTTAACTTTTCTATTAAAAAATATATATAAAGAGGAAATAAACCTAAGCTATCACATATAATTCACAATATGGTAAGAAACTAAGTTTTGTGATATGTAAAGACAAATAGAAGGTGAACTATTTCACCTTAGGGGAATCATTTTATAAGGTTGTTTGGCCCAAGGAGGTAGGGTAACAAGTGAGATAGTAATATCTATGGAAAAAACTATCCCTAACTTGCTTGCAACAATGGAGTTGTTGTGAGCTGTATAGAAACTAATACTTGCCTATTGTGTGTCCAATATTTGGAGTGCTTTGGTCAATCATATGGGTCCATATGATTTATTTGATTGCACCCCTCCTTACAATCCTGGATTATAGACTATAAAGGCTTTTGCCTTGGACCTAAGGTGAGATTCAAGGTTTTGGAGGGTTCTATGTTCGTTTTGCAACACTTGTAACACAAAAATATGACAAAGATATCCGTTGAAAAGCTAAAAAGTTAGCTAAAATAGTAACTAAGTGGGTGGGTCCCATCATGATTGTTAGAATAAACTCAAGAAAAATGTGTTGTTTGTATTAACGATGAAAAGGATTACAATATTAGTCATTTTCATAAGATTACCTCATGGGCAACAATTTGGTCTCCCAAGATGGAATACCTCTGTTAGTGAATGGTTTAACAACACCAAAGGTCTTTCATGGGGTCCTCAAAGGGAGTAAGCTTATTGTGCATGAGACACTATTGGTTGTATAAGTCCTATAAACCTGCACAAACCTACAAAAATGGTTAGTAACATTTGGAGGACTATATCAATTAGACCCCTTGTGATGAAAGATAAAAATACTAAATGAAACTAGCCTAATGCACAATGAAAGGCACTAAAGATGATACAAAATAGTAAATATAGTCTTTATTACCTTATTTGAGGGTATTCTACTGTGTTGCTTATTGAAACTAGTTCCTAAAGTTTGATTGTACCCCTAGGTGCTTAAATTGATCTCTAGGAGGGATCATACCCTTGGGTGAGATTCTAATGATTGTACTTGAAGAAGCAAAATTTACGACATCGCCTTAAGGGCTCTTTATTGCAATGTAAAGCAGATTAAAGCAAACATTCAAAGGGAAAGTGCACAATAACTAATCTATGAAATGAAGAGTAATATGCAATAAAAGAGGTGGATTTATCATTATATTCATTCACTCATGGATTAAAAATAGGATTACAATACATCCCCTTTGAGGGCTTTACAATTTGATACATTTCAACATTACAATGTGCAAAGGAATCTAATCCCTTGCAAGGCCTTAATGTCATGCTCTAATGTTCATTTCGTATCCCACACTCGAGATCTAGTCTTGGGCCTATCCTTCTAGACCTCTTAGCTCCTCATTTCTATCTAGATTACCTGCACCTACACAAAAGGTATTGAAAGGGGTTAATAGAATATGTGTTATAGATTTAAAGCCTTGAAAACATGGAAATGCATGAATCTAGAAATAACAAAACTTATCTATAACAAATCAAAACTACTCTAAATTATCTATAATTCAAGAATGATTTTATCTAGATAGTTTTAGAAATATATAATAATGAAATGAAGGGAAAATGTTAGCAAAAACTGTGACCATCCCTGACAGGGACAACTAGACCTACAACAATGAAACCTCTAATTGGACCATCAAAACTGCTCCAAATCTCACCAAATTTGGATGGAAGGCTAATCTAGACATTCCTAAATGACCTATGGTGGAATTTAACCAAAATTACCTACTATTTTGTAATCATCCCTAGCAAGTGCAACTAGCTACTGCTAACCATCCCTAGGTGGGATGGTTACAAATCTGCTTGGAATTTATCACCAATTCCAGTGGGATCTGGTCCTAAACTCTCCTAGATGTTATGTCAAAAAATGGGGTCAAATTGCTCTCCAATATGACCAGTTTTGGAATGGTTTTAGTGGATTTGGGATACCCCTGAAAGCACCTTCGAATGAAGAGGGTTTCAAGGCAAAGTGAGGGTAAATTGCAATGGCAAATGTGAGGGTAGAATTGGGCAGCACTTCGTTGTCAAATGCTTCAACTCTTCTCTTCTTGAAATTGGGTGAATACACCTCATTTTATAGCCCAAATAGGGCATCTAGGGCAAAGGGGCAAGTCTTGGCATGCAAGGCAAGTGCTGCCACTTGTCAAAACCCTTGCCATGATTGGGTAGAAGAGGTTGCCCATTTGGGGCCTCTAATTGGGAGTTCCTGGTCTCCATGACAGGCTCCCAATAATTTTTTGATGATTGGGTGGAGAATATGGTAGTAATTGATTGCCATTTCTCCTCCCCTTTGACTTTTGGGGTGTCTGTTTAGGGACCGTCCCACCCAGGGATGGTTAGGAGTGACGTCCCTGGGTGGGACGGTCACTCTATGACCATCCCAAGGTGGGATGATCATAAGAATATGACCCTAAACCTCCCAAAAATTCTATTAACATTCCCAAAAGTGCTATGGAGCTCTATATTACCCTAGAGGGCTGCCCAATGGGGCCATATGATGTCGATAAGAGTGGCACATGTGATGCATTAGTAGTATTATATGATTTACATGATTTTAGTATCTATAGATGCCCCTTTTTGGGATGCGCTATGTGCAACAAAGCGCTGAGAAAAAATAGATGACTAAATCATTAAATGATTAAGGTTTTTCATTAACCTAATAAAATTTGGATGCCTCCATTGTGGAAAGAGCATACATTCTTGGAATCCTTTCTTTTGACATAGTCGAAGGATTCATTTGGGTATACCTTTCAGCCATGTTGTAATGACAGTTGTAGGGGCTTAGGGTATACTAGGTCTTGGTGCCTTGTGTTCTTGTAAGCCTTTACATGGGTGGATTCCTGAGGCTTCAAGGAGGTCAATCCCTATTTTTTTTGCTTATGCTGATTATTTTCCCCAGCATGGGCTTGAAAATTTATCTTTAGCAAAGATTCTTTTGAATGTATGGAAATTACACTTTTGAGTGTTTTAGTGTTGATTTGATTTATGAAATCGTTATTATGACTACCCCCTCAAGCGATGAGTTGATGAGGGCATGACCAATGATAAATAAATGAGTCACTTTACACATATGACTGAATTGGGATAACTCTTTGGTTTTACCCATGGTACTATATACCTGTTTGGAGGGGATTTTTGATCATTTTGATGAGCATTTATGGAAGAAAAAGGCTAAAAATTCATTCCCGGGGAGTGGTCCAACCATGGAGGCCTTCTTGGGGAATAAAATAAATACTTTTAATGCATCCATAAATTTTGTTGGTTTAATATTGATCCCTACTAATTTTGTGACCATTTTGCCTTATTTTTGGTGGGTTTTGGACCCTATTTTTGATGTTTTTGATTTGTTTTTGAATTTTTGGTTTTTGGAGTGTGAGGTCTGAGGACCCACTTGATTGTAGCCTATGGGAAGCTTTTGGATTATGATGTAGCTTTTGGTGCCATACACACACACACACATATATATATATATGAGTTTCTATTATCATCATGTGTTTCCTTATTGCTTTATGAGATGTATGCAATGCTTATATTTGCTATATGATATTATGATGGATGTCTAACATGGATGCATGTATTTATCCTATGATGTGATTTGATGATATGTAGATGTGTATATGCATGATGCAATGGATGATTTATTTAATTTTGTATGATGGATTTATGATGGCTATTTGACACATTATATGCTAGCACCATAGACTGTACAAAATGTATCTTTATTATTTTCATGTTATTATGACACTATGTAATGGATTTTGTAATGTTGACAAACATGTGACAACATGATGTAAAATGGAATAGGATAATGTAATGTGATATGATATGTTTAGGAGTTTTTAGGAGACTCAAACACTCTAGTTACCTAATCAAAAGTTGTATAATAACTATGCAAGACTTTTTGACAAAGTATACACCAACTAAGATAACCAAGATAATCAACATCCCTATGTGTGCATGTGAGTTCATTACCATGATAACGCATAAGATTGCCCTAGTGCAAATGGGATTCACTCAGCCCATCTGTACTAGAGATCACCCTACGAGTCTCATTATCCTGAGTTTTGTACTTGGTTAGATTATACTACTAGGTAATATAGGCTACAACAAGCTAGCTCATCCACATTCAAACATTGGTCTATACCTAAGCAATTTGCTTATGTGATAGACATATTGTCATGCGTAAGGATACCACCATTGACAAGTAGGCTATCCACCAAACCTGTAATGAGGATCACCTTATGGTTCTCTAATGCTGAGAATTCCAGGGATTCAAGTTCAAGAATCCCTTCTTTTCTTTTAATTTTGAAGTATTCAAGGGAGTTGCTCATTTTTGTTTGTTGAGCAAGGGATTTTGGTAGTGGTGAGAACCACTATTTATTTTTTATTTTTTTGAAGTGATAATAATCACTGTTTCTTTTTGCATATTTTGAAGTGATAATAATCATTGTTTGATTTTTCTCTTTTGGATACTTGCCCCAGTGTAGGGCAAGGGATTTTGGGTAAGGAGGAACTTGTCCTTTTGTCAATTCTTAGCATATTTGAACCATTCGCATAGGGGATGAGCGAGATAACATTTTTTTCTTAAAGTAACCTAGACCACTTTATAGTTTCATCTTTCCTTGTGCTAGACTTGGATTTATTAATGTGAAAATGTGTTGGGATTTTGATGTATACAAGGTATAATCTAAGTAGGATTCTACCTTATAAAAAATCATGATAGCTTTCTACAAAATTTGAAAAGAAAACTAGATATGGTTGAGTGACCAAAAACCTTAACTATGTTTTACTAACAATGGCTAAGTGATGGGAAACAGACATATAATATGGAGTGTAAATGTAAATGGTATATGTAATGTAAATAGGTGGTAATATTGACATATAATAACAATGATTTTAATAGATGCCTAGTGTACAAACCTGGTGCTAGACATGTATGATCAATTTCGAATAATGCATATATGCAATGATGAGTATGCCTAATGCAATTTATATGAAGTGCAATGAAGCAATATTTTTGTATTTTTAATGATTTTAATGATATTTTTGTATTTTTTATATATGTATATATAGGTTGACCAATGGGCTTAATGAATGCCATTGGGGCTTTTGGGTGACCAAAGGGCTTATAGACACCTTTGGGGCATTTTGGGATGACCTAGACAATCGTAGACTGCCTAGGAACATTTTAGTTTGACCTAGATGGTCATAGACCACCTAGGGGCATTTTATGGGGACCAAAGGGCTTATAGACACCTTTGGGGCTTTTTGGATTGACCTAGATGATCATAGATTGCCTAGGAATATTTTCTTTTGACCTAGATGGTCATAGACCACCTAGGGACATTTTTGGTTGACCTAGGCATTCATGGACCACCTAGGAGCATTTTAAGGTGACCAAAGGGCTTATAGATGCCTTTGGAGCTTTTTGGATTGACCTAGATGATCGTAGATTGTCTAGGAATATTTTCTTTTGACCTAGATGGTCATAGACCACCTAGGGGTGTTTTAGGTTGACCTAGATGGTCATGGACCACCTAGGGGTATTTTAAGGTGACCAAAGGGCTTATAGATGCCTTTGGAGCTTTTTGGATTGACCTAGATGATCGTAGATTGTCTAGGAATGTTTTCTTTTGACCTAGATGGTCATAGACTACCTAGGGATGTTGGCGTTGACCTAGATGGTCATGGACAACCTAGGAGTATTTTATGTTGACCTAGATGGTCATAGACTTCCTAGGGGCATTTTATGGTGACCAAAGGGCTTATAGATGCCTTTGGAGATTTTTGGATTGACCTAGATGATCATAGATTATCTAGGAACATTTTATTTTGACCTAGATGGTCATAGACCACCTAGGGGTATTTTGGGTTGACCTAGATGGTCATAGACCACCTAGGAGCATTTTAAGGTGACCAAAGGGCTTATAGATACCTTTGGAGCTTTTTGGATTGACCTAGATGATCGTAGATTGTCTAGGAATGTTTTATTTTGACCTAGATGGTCATAGATCACCTAGGGGCATTTTGGGTTGACCTAGATGGTCATGGACTGCCTAGGAGCTATTTAAGGTGACCAAAGGTCTTATAAACGCCTTTGGAGCTTTTTGGATTGACCTATATAATCATAGATTATCTAAGAATATTTTCTTTTGACCTAGGTGGTCATAGACCACCTAGGGATGTTTTATGGTTGGGCATGTACCCGTTGTCTATAGACCCCTTGCCTATAGACCCCTAGTCTATGGGATATCACCAAACTCCTCTTTGTTTAATTTGATACTAATAACTCCCACAAATCTGTGATAAGGGAGATTATAGTGTACCTCATTAGGTTCTTCAACTTGGTAAGTAGATGGTGTGCTTATTTTGTATGTAGGCCAGTGGTCTTGGGAGACTCTTAAATGTAGCTCCTACCTCTCGATCATATCCTAAACTAACTCTCTAAAGGGATAGCATGTCTCAATGTCATGACCATTATATCGATGGTAAACACAATAGGTGTTTTGCCTATGTGGCTTTGACCTACGCTTATTAGGTTTCAACGAATGAACCTCAGGAAGCACAATCGCTTGTTCTTCACACAATCGATTGAAGACTGGATTTAAGGGTTCTACCAATAGATTAAATGTGCTATGTTGATGGCTTTGTGGCCTTTTCCCCAAATTCCATTGCAACTCTCTAGTGTTCTATGCAAGAGGTATTTTATCTTGATAATCTAAAATTTAAAGCTAACTCAATCATGACTCAATGTTTGTGAGTTGACTCAAGATCTGTTGTAAGTCATTGTGTTGTTGTCTTATGTGCAACTCAACATTGGTTAGCCTATCCAAGATTTTTGGGGCTATAGGATCTATAGAAATCATATTAATGGATGGGTGATTTCTAGTGGATGGGCCATTGGGTCTAGAGACAACTTGTCTCATGACTCATGGAGGTGGTAAGATGACTGGTGGTGGTTGTGGCGAAAGAGGAAAATCTTGCTCTTCACGTGGCAAAAGTTGGTGTCTAATAGGGCCTTGGATGGGGAATAACATGCGAAGATAATATTCATCCTCATCATCCAAGGGGAACACTCACTCGTGTTCATCATATGATCTAGGATAGTTTATGGGTGCAACACCATAGTCATCTTCATCATCACTCGTCCATTCATGAGGAGGACCTTGATCCTCTTCCTCATTGTCATATTTCAAGGTATGTGAGCTTTCCCCCACTTCATGGGGTTGGGAAACATCACTGGATAGTCCTTGATCTATCATATCTATGGGGAAATAATCCCCCAAGGAATGAATGTGATTCGGATTGGCATATGGATCACATGCAAGCTTATCCTGATAACCTAGACATAGGTGTTCTAGACTATCTATGAGAACATCCAATGATACTGGCTTATTGTGTCCCAACCTAGATTTATCATAAGGTAGCTAATATTGGGGCTGACATGGAACATGAGTACCCTGCTCATATAGGCCTAAACCAAAACCATGCCAATTACAATGATCTAAGTACCACAATGCATAATCTGGATTCGAAAAATAGTTTACATCCTCAAAAAAAGGTTCATCATCTTCTTCTTTCTAAGGAATTGGCAGAGCTCCATACTCTAAACCCCCATATACGAAATTATTTTGATTGGGAGGTAGACCAAGAGGCACAATGCTACCTATGGGAAGATGAGGTCACCCCATATCTTGCACTTGCTCTATAGATGGAACCGTTGTGACATTTCTTACCAGATATTCTCCTATCCCTGTACTAGACATATGCACTGTGACCTGGGATGGCGAAGGTGGATGAGATGGAAGTGAGGTTTGAGGTGACTCAATGTGAACCTCTAGAAGTGATTCTTCATTTACCACACAAGGAATCTCTTCAGTGGATATGGTTAAAAACTAGAGGTGGGCTCTCATCAATTGGCCTTTTCGACATGTTCCTCGATGGAGGATCTGACGATGTCGAAGGCATCTCTAAAGCTGGAAGTGATGAGGATGGCATGGATGAAGATGTAGATGGTGAAATGGAAGGTGATTGTGGAATGGGTAGACCCTGAATAGGTGCATTCAGTCGGAAGTCTACATGAGTCGAAGGTAATATTGACTCTGGCATCTGTTGCACCATATTACAGTATTTGAAGGGCTCTAGATCTGCAGAGACTACATGCACTTGCCCTTCATGAGTGTATTTGAGACATTGATGCGCAATGGATGGGACACACTTCATATCCCGTATCCAAGGTCTACCTAGAAAAATATTATAGGCCATCTCACCTTCCAACACATGACACAATTTCGATATAGTCTTGCACCCCACCTGGATGGGTAAGACTATGGTACTAATGGTAGAGCATATTGTGTCATTGAATGCGTGAAGAGTGTAATTTGACACAACAACATGAGATATTGGCAATTTTAGGTGTTTTAATGTTGTGGTTGTGATGATATTACTCGAGGAACCAATGTCTATGAGCACTCTCTTGTATGGTACCTCATTTACACATGCAATGATGTGCAAAGGAGGATCTACCACATCATTGGCTATTTCCTTAAGCTCATGCTCATGAAATGTTATTACTGGTTCCTTGCACTATTGCACATGACCCACAAAATCAATGGAGTTAGACTCCTATGGTTGCAACTCTATTGACTTTAGAATATCCATCAAAGCATCCCTATGTGGAGGTGATTGTTGGATTAGCTCATAGATGGACAATCGTGTTGATGTTGTCCTCAAGATTTGTGCAAGCTTATTATTTATTTTTAATATTGGCCTAGATGGAAGGCCCTGTACTATAGGTGGTGTAGTTTATGACGTAGCTGGAACATCACTCGAAGCTACAAGTGGTGCAACTTGGCTTGGATATCTTCTATTCTTGGTCACAATACTCACCATCCCAACATACCCTTGGACAAGGGGTGTTGTCTTCACCTCATTCATTGGTTTAGCAGGTGCTGCCTATACCTCGTGAGTTGGTAATGGGTCTTTGTATATACCCATATACTGATTGGTAGGGGCTAGTGGAGCATCTACTTGAAGCTCATTCCTCTCAATCATGTCTTGTACTAGGTGTTTAAAACCATAGCACATTGGTAAATCATGGCCACTTTGTCGATGAAATTTGCAATATTGATCCTCTCGACGTCCCATAGGCTTGGGTTTTCCTGTTTCTGGATCGATGGGTTTGATATTTGGTATATTAATCATTTTTGCAACCCATAATCGATCGAATAGAGAATCCATGGATTCAACGAAGGGAGTAAATTTTCACTTAGGGTGACGCTGTTGGTTCTGTCCTTGATTCACTTGACCATTACTATTATAACTCGTAGGAGGAGGTTGGGCCTAATAGTTCACCTTTTGAGGAGGCATCACTTGTGTAGGCCCAAGGACATTTATGGCCACTTGATTGACCGTTGCTGGCTTTGTAGGTGTCGAGCTATTTTTAGGGTTCTTTGTCCACTCCTTTTGTGAGGTTTGGCTATTTCTCCCTCTTGGATTTTTATTTCTTCTATATTTCTAGCCTGTGCTAGAGCTTCTTCCAAGGTAGGGTATTGTTGTAATTGCAATATTAAAGAGATGGGTTTTAAGAAACTCTTTGAAAACAAACGAGTTAACTCAGTCACTGGCAATAGATAAGGTAGCTTAGCCAAAAGCGTTCACCACCTATTTCCATAATCAGTAATCGACTCATCATCGGTTTGTTTTAACCCCGTGAGGTCTGTTAATGTCGCCTTCCTTTTGGTGTTAAAGGTGAAACATTCCAAAAATGCGTCAGCAAATTGTTCAAATGTATAGATGCTATGTTTTGGAAGTTGGTTGAACCACTCAATGGCAGGGCCAGAGAGGGTACTTAGAAAAGTTCTTAGGAGCAATGCGTCATTGTCCTATATGTTAAAGCACAAATTTAGAAATCTAGTAACATGCTCTTGAGCATCTTCTTCCCCCTTGAATCTATCCAATTTTGGCATTTTGAAATGCTCAGGGTATATCGAGGAAGGAATTGATGGATGTAATGGTTGATTCTTTAGCTGACACAAAGTGGGTTTTTGAAGCCCATTTCCAGTTGTCTTACCTTCTATAGTTTCTAAGCGTGCAAGCAAAGCTTGATATGCATCTGAGGATTTGATTTCCTCTTCCTTATTTTGAACTTATAGAGGTGGACGAGGAATATTAAGCATAGGTTAGGGTGGTTGATTGACATCATCCACGCCTCCATAAGGTGCTTCTACATAATCCTCATTTTATTCCAAGTCATCGTAAGCCCCATAGGGTGTTTCAGGTATGGGCCTACAAGGAGGAACAAAATCCTCTTGAAGGTGATCTATGTTTGGCATATCATGTATATTCTTTTCAGGCCTATGAGGTCTAGGAGGTAACATTGGATTAGGTCTAGGAGACCTATCTTGTTGGAGGTTTGGTTGCCTCGGGTGAGCCTCCTGTCTACGCGTATTTGGAGTAGAAGCTCCATTACGCAAAGTATCTTGAATTTGATGTTCAAGTATTTCTTTCTCTAATTGCTACCACTACTCTAAGATATCTAGGTGATGTTTATCAGACCTAAGTTGATTAAACTTGGCTTGGAGGTCAACATACTTCTTTACCAATTGATTGATATGATCAGTTGTATTAGGTCTAAGTGCCTTAGCACTATTACCCTAATATCTATCTTGTTCAAGGGGGTTCGTGAGATCTATTACAGCTTTCCCTCGATTGAGGGAGGCTGCGTTGACTTGAGGCTCACCCCTAAATAGATGTTCTTGATAATCTACTAGTGTAGAGGCACAACGTGCTTGCATTGACACATTTGAATGAGGATAATTTGGATGCTCCTCAGGTCTTCCCTCGTAAACAAGGAAAGGTAAGGTGGAATAAGGTCACCTATGGCAACGAGTATCATACTCATCGTGATTGTGGCACCTTGGGGAAGGGTGGTTTGAAATCATAAGATGATCATTCAACCCTACCTTAGGTGATAAGTCATACTCCTACATAGTAGTATGAGGAGTAGACTGAGCAGGCACACGAATGCGTGGGATTGCTCTATTGGGAAGTGCCTCATTGTGTGGTGACTCTTCTCAAAAGAAGGCATTAGAGACATCTATATTAGGGAAATAATTCCCTAAAATGGGACTGTTGCCTGTAGGGGTACCCCATGTGGGAGTCCCTTGTTGGCTAGGTCCCCTTCTTGCTACTCTAGGAGTAACCATCCATTCATCTACCACTTGGCAATTAGGGATATAGTTTCCTAAGTTGGGACCATCACCTGTATGGGTGCCCCGTGTAGGGGTCCCTTGTTGGCTAGGTCTCCTTTCATCCCCTCTAGGGCTAGGAAGAGTAGGTGGTCTCCAAGGAGGTATGACCATGTCCTTGGGATCTAGGTGAAGACGTTGTATGTCCTCTTCCCTACTCCCCACAACTTCCACCCTTAAATGGGCTTGGCTACGGGTATGTACCATAGCTATGTACTCTAGATTGCTATATGTTTATCTCCTTTACAATTTTTATGAATTTGAAACAAACAAACAATAGAAACACACAAGCATAGAAGTGATTATCTCTTTTAAATATTTTAAATGTGAATCCCTAAACTGTTTGTTGTTGTTTCAAGATGTGTTGCTTTGTAAAGAAAATACTTGGCGTGTTTGATTTGTTGATGTAATACTCAAAATTTTAAATGGTTTTCACCTATACACTCATAGCTCGACAACCGGTATTGAACTTTCGATCACGTAAACCAACCAAAGTATGGTGATGAAATCCATACCCGATCAGGGAGCATAGGTCCTGTCGATCCTCACCCAACACCCCATGCGTAGTGATACACCCCTCTGAAGAGGGATGCATGCTATTTTGCATGGTTAGGATAGATCTTGGAGTCATTATTGGCCAATAAAACAAGGTACGTGGGATTTTGAGTCAATGGATGGAGATGAAACCCACCGTCATTGTACTCTATCAGTGGTTGGGAATGAAGTCCAACTCACCAACGTTTAAGTAGATCATGGTGTGTGTGTGTGTTCCTTTTAAAATATTGAAATAAAACAATACAACATTCAATGATGATTCACTAAATGCATGAAAGTACATTTTATATTTAGACTTGTTAGTATTAATAAAAGGAAGCTACAAAATTGACACCCTATATGAACTTAGCCTCTTTTGGGTAAGTTGCAAGCAGGCAAACCAAACAAAAAGCATATAAAATACTATTATTTTTCCTATTTTTCCTGATTTGATTAATGCAAAATTTAGAAGTATGACATCTAACCTTCACATGCACAAAGAGGACAAGAAAATTTGAAATTTTAGCTAATTTGAATAGTATAATTGCAAATTGAAGGTTGGGAAAGGTGTATTTTCTGACCTGTAACTCTCTATTTTTGCAAATTTTTGCAGAAAACCTCTGGTTTTGTAACCATCCCTGGTAGGGATGGTTAGCAATTTGGGGGCCATCCCTGGCAGTGTCACCTAGCTGGTCATCCCACCCTGTGTCACCTAGCAGAAAAGGGGTCATTTCTGCTCAGAACGGTCAAAACCTGCAACCTACAAAATAGAAAATGGAGGTCAAAATTGACACATTCAAAGGGGAGAGATAAATAATCTCAAATACCATGATCACCATTGAAGAAGAAAAATTTACGACATCGCCTTAAGGGCTCTTTATTGCAATGTAAAATAAATTAAAGCAAACATTCAAAGGGAAAGTGCACAATAAGTAATCTATGAAATGAAGAGTAATATGCAATAAAAGAGGTGGATTTCTCCTTGTATTCATTCACTCATGGATTCAAAATAGGATTACAATACATCCCCTTGAGGGCTTTAAAATTTGATACATTTCAACATTACAATGTGCAAAGGAATCTAATCCCTTACAAGGCCTTAATGGCGTGCTCTAATGTTCATTTTGCATCCCACACTCGAGAGCTAGTCTTGGGCCTATCCTTCTATGCCTCTTAGCTCCTCCCTCATGTCTAGCATACCTACACCTACACACAAGGGATTGAAAAGGGATTAATAGCATATGCGTTATAGATTTAAAGCCTTGAAAACATAGAAATGCATGAATCTAGAAATAACAAAACTTATCTATAACAAATAAAAACTACTCTAAATGATCTATAATTCAAGAATGATATTATATAGATAGTTTTGGAAATATCTAAGCATGAAATGAAGGGAAAATGTTAGCAAAAATAGTGACCATCCCTAACAGGGACAACTAGACCTACAACAATGAAACCTCTAATTGGACCATCAAAACTGCTCCAAATCTCACCAAATTTGAATGCAAGGCTAATATAAACATTCCTAAGAGGTCTACAATGTAATTTAACCAAAATTCCCTACTATTTTCTAACCATCCCTAATAGGTGCAACTAGCTACTACTAATCATCCCCAGGTGGGATGGTTACAAATCTGCTTGGAATTTGTCACCAATTCTAGTGGGATATGGTCCTAAACTCTCCTAGATGTTATGTCTTGAAAAATGGGGTCAAATTTCTCTCCAATATGACCGGTTTTGGAATGGTTTTAGTGGATTTGGGATGCCCCTAAAAGCACCTTCGAATGAAGAGGGTTTCAAGGCAAAGTGAGGGTAAATTACAATGGCAAAAGTGAGGGTAGAATTGGGCAGCACTTCATTGTCAAATGCTTCAACTCTTCTCTTCTTAAATTGGGTGAATACACCTCATTTTATAGCCCAAATAGGTCATCTAGGGCAAAGGGGTAAGTCTTGGCATGCAAGGCAAGTGCCACCACTTGTCAAAACCCTTGCCATGATTGGGTAGAAGAGGTTGCCCATTTGGGGCCTCTAATTGGGAGTTCCTAGTCTCCATGACAGGATCCCAATCAATTTTTGATGATTGGGCAGAGAATATGGTAGTAATTGATTGCCATTTCTCCGCCCCTTTGACTTTTGGGGTGTCTTTTTAGGGACCATCCCACCCAAGGATGGTTAGGAGTGGCCGTCCCTGGGTGGGACGGTCACCATCCTAGGGTGGGACGGTCATAAGAATATGACCCTAAACCTCCCAAAACTGCTGGGAACCTTCCCAAAAGTGCTATGGAGCTCTATATTACCCTAGAGGTCTACCCAATGGGGCCATATGATGTCGATAAGAGTGGCACATGTGATGCATTAGCAGTCTTATCCGATTTACATGATTTTAGTGTCTACAAGTACTTATCTGTATGATCAACTATGTGTTGCTCATATAGACATTTTCTTTGGTACAAAGGTTTTCCTAGTATTATTGGAGCTTTTTTCCATGTCGAGTAGCCTTCTAAACCTACAATTGATATCAACTTACAAAATAAAAGGGTATGTCAACAAACAAATGTGGGCATCCATGGTGGTTTATGGTAAGTGAAATTTGAGTGCACTTGAGTCTATAGTTATTTTTGCAAAGTTTAATTATGCAAGTATCTCCTTTTTTAATGGTGAAAATGGTCTTACATTTATAGACTTGGCAAAGGTTAGGGGGTTGAGGTATCCCCTAAAGTAACATGGTGCACCATACCTCATAAATAGGTTTGGGTGAGAGAAGTCCTCACCCATCCACATGCATTAAATGGTAATGGGTGATCCATCCCTCATAAATGCATGGGATATAAAAGTATTATTCTTATTATGGCATGGTGGAGGATGACTCATCCATACTTTCAATGTATTGAATGCCTTAATGCAAAAGGTCTTCAAAAGTCATTTATGGAATTGAATGCACATGGAGATGTTTGGAGAGCAAGGGTTAAGATCTGACCATAATTAGGCTAATCATGGGTTTAGGATTGACCAAGGTGAGGTGGAGGCTAGGCTTAGGTGGAAGCTAGGCTAGGGTGTGGTTGACCATGGGTTTAGGCTTGACCAAGAGTTAGTTTAACCATGGTTAATATAAGTAGGTTAGGCTTAGGTTGAAGGTAGGTTATTTAAAGCATAGAATAGGGTGAGGTATCCTTAGGTTAGGTTTAGAGGGGTTGTCACATGATGACCAATGGATAAGCGTAGGAAGGGGCTTAAGTGGGATTAATAGTGTTTTGAGGTAAATTATGCAAATTTTGTGGGTTTTGCAAATTAATCTATCGCTAGCATGGAGTAAGGGACAATGTTATATTTTTAGGTCTCTACAATATTATAGTCATTCGAGAAGAATATGGAGTTATATCATATTCATAAAAAAAGTGGAGGTCTTAGCATGATTTATATTCATAAATAATGCATTGCCCTCTCTATCAATTAGCTTATTTATATCTTTTATGAAAAATGATGTCTAGAATATTTTAGTGTGCAAGTGTTGTTGGTAACTCCATCAATTCAAACTAATTTGTGTACATTCACAAAATGACATAAGATATTTGGAGAGAATTTATATAAATTCAAGGATTCTAAAAATCATATAAAATATATTTCAATAATCTAAAGAATATATAATATTATTATAATAGTGATCAATTGAATTGCCTTTATATAGGCTTAAGGTGATTAGAAATGTAAACTTTAGCCTCAACTTTTGCTTGTAGAATTGGTGCCCGACATCACTCTATTATAGGCTTTATGCAATAAACCTTCAAACCAAGTCCAAAATTGCATTGGTGTCATAGTCATGCTAGAATTTGCATCACTATGGATGTTGATACCATGCACATTTTTGGTACCACCTTGAATTATCACACTATTTGCTACATGATAATTTCAACTATGTGCCAAGATGTGTGGGCTTGTCTTTGTATGAGCTTCAATATAAGTTTGGAGTAGGATAATTTTGGAGACACTAACAATGAGGAATTTACTAACACATCCTTTGCTTAAATCATCTATCATCCCATAAGAAGTGATGGTCTATGTTGAATCTAACTTCACCACAGGAAGAACATGCTTGAGTTTATCTAATATATACCAATTCTCTTGAATAATAAAATAGATCTTTATGAACCTAAAAATATTATGTATTCCTTGGCAAGTATTTGTTGTTAAAGTGGATCAACCAAACCTAAAATATTGTATATTCATTGGCAAGTTTTTATTTCTAAAGTTAATCAATTAATCCAATGAGGCTAACATGATTTGGTAAATAACCAAAGTTATCAAGTAATGCATTACTGAAGGTTCTAACAAAGATGAAAAATATCACTTGAGAAGCTCCACATTTAAAACTAGATATATTCACATGTATGGTGGCAAGTCAATAATAAAAATATTTTCACATGATGCAATATGGTGTAAGAAACTTGATGCCAAGGTTTCATATTCTAATATAAACTAAATATTTTTTAAGTTTGTTAATGCTTGTGATTCCAAAAATTAATAAATAAATAAAACTATTATAATAGGCTATAACACACTTGGAAACACAATTAAGTAGATAAGTATTCAACTAAAAGTATTCTACCACTTAAATTCCTAAAATGGTTTTAACCAATACCAAAATATCTTAAAAAGTAATTGTAGACACAGAAAATTGATCCATCAAAATGAGTCAATTATTCCTTATATCTCTAGCCATCCACCTAAACTTACCTAGCGAAAATTTGGGGTTCTTTTCCCCTCTTCCTTTGGCCTTTTTTCCTAGCCTTACCAAATTCATTTTCAGTCCATATGGGGCACAAATTTGGTGTTCTAGGGATTTTCCTCACTAAAACCCCTCCTCTCATCGGCCCATTTTGGAGTTGGCCTTTACCCGTGGTGAAATTTCATTTTCCTACCTATTTTGCCCTTCAAACCTCTTATAAATAGAGTATTATATTACCTCTTTTCAACTAAATTTTTAACAACCAATTCTTTGGAGATTCTAATTGTTGACTTGCTTATTTGCTCATGCTAACAAGTGCCCTTCTACTATAAGTTGTTTTGTTATTTTATGCTTTAGTGTTTTCTACCATTGGGGATTGAGTTGAGGAGTCTTGATGATTGGAAGGATCAACCATATTGGAGTGCTTCTTCCACATCTTCATTTCCCCTTACTTTCTCCATTAGCTCATCAAGTTTTTGTATTTAAATTTTTTGCTTTGCAAGTCTGATTTTTGTTATTTTACATAGTTTTTCATTGTTTTAGGGCCCAAAAAAATTATATGAGCTAGATTTCCATCCTACCTATACAGGGCATGAATTTGGTAAGCTATATTCATGCTCCTATTTTAAAAGGCATAAATTTGGTAAATTAGGATTTTGGGTAAGTTTCGCACCCCAAAACCTTGATTTTGCATTTGCATTTTAGTGTTCTACTATGTCCACCCTATCTACATTATATTTCATTATTATCTATCTATTTCACTTTTTTTATGCATGTTCCAAAGGTCAAAAATCATTTTACTTTCAAATTTTTAGCTAAAAGTACAAAGAGGGCTTGACTACTACACCTTTGAGCTCAATCAAATAGTGGCCTAAGAAGGCCCCCAAACGTTGATCAAATTTACCAGTGTTTGTGAATTTATTTTTTATGTTGAATTTTTTTAGATATTTGAATGCAAGTTAAAGTTATGATCAACCATCAAATCAGATAGGTGCCCTAATATATCTTTATGTTGTTTGGTATTTTCTTTTATTCATTTCTATCCAAAACCTAGATCATAAGTAAAAGGGAAAACATTTTATTGAATTTTTAGGGATTTGAAAAAATAAAAGCATATAGTGTGCATATAGGGGTTTTATCTTGTTTGTGCATTCCCTTGGACTCTTTCTCAAAGACTTTTTTTTCAATCCTAGGTTTAGAGATCATTGAATCAAAAGAATCATACTAGTATTAGTCCTTGTATTTTTGTATCTTATGTATCTTGTATTGTTCTTTCATGTTCATAAATTAGTTTAGAAAGACCTAACAATAGATATATGCTTAATTGACACATCAAACATTTTCCACCCTAAACTTGGAGTGAGTCCTAAAACTATTCCTGGTGAACCCATTCCTTTTGGTATCCACGAGTGTAGAGATTATAACACACCCCTGTGTTCACTCTGTTAGAAATAGAATATATTACATTATTTGATGCCATGTAAATGTATCTTCATAGGTACATACTTAGAATATTATATTACTTGATGAGGAAGTTATCTATTTACTTTATGCAATGTAATAAATGCACAAGTGTCAATATGCAAGCTATATATGTGCAAGATGATCATTACATAGGTTTGTAGAATGTTGACCAAGGAATACATCTTCCTATATAAATGACATCATACTTCTACTCAATTGTATTGGTTATATTATCAATAATATATGATTTCTTTCTCTTCTCAATCTTATAAAAAGACTTTATTTCTATCAATGGTATCAGAGCTACAGTAGATCTAACTATAGAAAAACCACCATTATTAATGAGCTTGAGTTTTTTTGTCAACCTGATGCACCTTTGAACTAGTCAATATTAAAAACTCTTAGAAGAGTCTAGGTGGTAGGATTAAGGAGAAGTCCTTGATAGTGAAGGACTTGGAACAATTATCGTCATCCGATGATAAGCCCAAGAGGAGAAGAATTTGGTAAGGAGTGCCAAATCCCAAAATAAGATCTTATTTGAAGATAGAATTTTATAAGAATATTGAAGGAAGATTTAGATAGAATAAGTTTATGAAACCCAGAAGATTTGGAGATTACCTCTCATAGCAAGAAGGCACCACTTCAGAAATGAATATCTCTTCAGATCTACAACAAAAGGAGGAAACTATAAGAGAAGAACAAGTCACCAAAATACCAATATCGTGAAAGAAAGTTCAAGATCATATTTTTGTGAAGACGAAGATGTCCAGGGTAGCCTACAAAGAGTTGCAACATCTTACACAATGAAGCAACTTGGTGATCCTAGACACCAAAATCTACATCCTCTACAGAAGTAGCAAAAGAGCTTTCCAAAAAAGGTATGTTGTTGGAAATATTAAGTTGTCATTAATTTCAAAGGGTGCATGATATTCAAGACCTAAAATATTCTTCTAAGGTTGGACAATTATTCAAGGCAATGTATATCTCAAAGCAAGGAAATTTGTTTTAGGAAAAGGATTATAATATTTAATTTAAATATTATAAATAAGAACAAAAATATTTAGTTATTTGGGCCAAGGTTTAAAAGAGACTTGGGATAAAAAGGTTTAAATCAAGAAGGGTTAAAGGTTTGAGACAAAGGATTTAAAATTATAAAGGTTTAAAGGCTTGAGGACAAAGGTTTATAAAAGATATGGACAAAGGATGGGACATAAGTATGCATTATTTAAATCAAAAGGATTTAAATATTTATGGGTTTAAAATATTATGTTATAATATTTAAATTAAATATTATAACCCAAAGGAGCCAACGTTTTGGAGGAAAATAAAATATAAGTTTGAGCCGACCTTGGAGGAAATTCGAAGACCATTTTAGAAGCATATAAATACATTGATTTATTCCACCTTTGATTAATGCAAGCATTTTCTATTAATGATTTTTGTGTGTGATTAATGCGAACAATAGAGAAAAAGACAATGAATATTCAAAGGTGTGCAAGTGCTAGACAAAGATAAATTTGTGTGCGCGCCTATCACGTCTCACCCGACTGGGGTAGCCCAGTGGTTGGTTGGCTTGTGTGAGCACTATTGTGAAGGAGGTCGTGAGGTTGAAACCCCCTGACATTATTTTACCACATGTATTGAGCTTTGGATTAACATAGAAGACTATGATAAATTTGATGCGCATCCCCTTTTGTTCTACCTACTGTGGTAGCACAACCGATTACAAGCACTTGTGAAAGCACTGCATCGTGGGAGGTCACGGTTTTGAATCACAACGGTGCATGAGGTATTTGAATTTTGTTGATTTTGAATTAAATTAAATTGAGTGGGAGTTATAAGGTCTTTTAGGTTTATTTGGAAATTGTATTTTGTATGAGGGCATTATTTTTGCATATCGAAAGTGGGAGTTGTATGGTGTATTAGGTTATTTGAAAATTGTATAGTGTGTGAGGGAATTATTTTTGCATATTAAAAGAAAGGAGTTATAAGGTGTATTATGTTTTTATTTGAAAATTGTATGTTGTATAGTGTGTGAGGGAGTTAATTTTTGCATATCAATAGAAGGAGATATAAGGTGTATTGTGGTGAAATTTATTTGTACTTTTGCATGTTAGAGAAAGGAGATATAAGGTGTATTGTGGTGAAATTTATTTGTACTTTTGCGTGTTAGATAAAGGAGATATAAGGTGTAATTTGTGATTGATTTTAAATTGTATTTTGCATATTAAAAAGGGTTCATAGGTGGATGATTTAATATCTGTGCAAGAAAGAGAATATTACTAACTAGATTTTTGAAGGAACAAAAGGAAACTATTTTTGTTAAAGACAGGTTTGGGGAAGCTCATCATCATTGGGGCATATTAAGAGGTATGGTGATTTAATTCCTTTCTCAAGGGTGGTTTTGTTTGAGGAAAATATTTTTGATGTCATATGGTTGGAGGTATAAGAATTGATTTGATGTGCATTAGTGTTGATTGAAATTGGGAATGAATGTGCAAGAGTTATAGATCAATTTGTGAAGTAAATTTGTGCATTGGTTTAGAGTGATATTGGAAATGAAAGTGCAAGAGTTATAGATTAGTTTTGTGAAGCAAATTTGTGCATTGGTTTTGAGTGATGAAAGTGCAAGAGTTATAGATCAGTTTTGTGAATAAATTTGTACATTGATTTTGATTAATATTGGGAGTAAATATGCAAGGATTATAGATCATATTTGAAAGTAAATTTGTGCATTGTATATGATTGGTTTGGATATAGATGAGCATTATTTGTATGCAAGATTTTGGATCAGATTTGAGTAGGTTTTTGAGCAGAGTTGTGAGCAATTTTTGAGCAGAGTTGTAAGCAGATTTTGAGCAGGTTTTGTGAGAAGATCTGAGTAGAGTTGAGCATATTTTGTGAGCAGAGTTGAGCAGGTTTTGGAGTAGATTAGAGCAGAGGGGATTGGTGTCTCCTATGGATAGAGGTCCATAAACCAGAGTAAGAGGATATTGGTGTCTCCTGTGGATTGAGGTCCACAAACATTGTAATAGGGAATGGGTTCCCAAGAAATTTGTTGAGAAATTTATAAGAAATATTTCTCCGTGGATGTAGCCCACATTGGGTGAACCACGTTAAATCTGTGTCTCTTATGTGTGTGATGATTTATGCATTGTTTTATTATTGCAATTGATAATATTGGATGATATTGCTTTGGAAAGAAAAGTAAAAGTTTGATCTTATACTGTTCACCCCCCTCTCTCAGTATAATCTTGTGTTCTTCAATTGGTATCAAAGCGGGTTCCTTCGTGAAAGCCTAACATCTTGAAGGAAGATCTTACAAAGAACACACATGGCTACTGAAGTGATAGAAGATGCTCCTATGGTTGAAATCAACAAGAGAGATCCAAAAAATGAAGAAGAAACCATGGTTAACATAGAGGAGGAACTTATTGCTGCTCTTAGAGAATTGAAAAGGGTTAGAAAGAAGAATTCAGGATTGGAGGCTCAAGTTCAAGAGGATGAGGAAACAAAGACAAAGCTTCTACAAGATCTCATAGACTTAAAAGTGAAGGTTGAAGAGGCAAAGAGAATTGAAGAAGTTATGGTTGAGAAATTAAAGGGAAAAGAATTGGAATGTGAAAAATTGGAACAGGAAGTTGTCTCCCTAAGAAAAGAAAAGTCTAAGGATAAGTTACAACAAAATATAAAGTTAGAGAAATAGAAAAAGGAGCCAAGCTCAAAAGAAACAAAGACATCAAAGAATGTAAGTAAATAAAATCCCATGACCTATGTTGATGTATTTAAGGAGGAAGAAAATAGAGAATCATCATGGACAGAAGTCAATCACAGAAATAGAAATGAAAGAATCATGTGACCATATCATCCAAGGCAATCAAATAGGTTTCAATATTTCTTCCATGGTTATTGTTTTTCATGTAACAAATATGGTCATAAAGTTGTACATTGCATGGTTTATGAAAAAAATAATGTTGGCATCATCAATAGAAATTACAATTCTTTTGCACCTCTCATGAATAACAATGTCATGTGTTACAAGTGTAATAATTTTGGGCACAAAGCTAGATGGTGTAAAATAGTGTTTCCTGAACTTCCTAAAACTAGCAAGAAAGAGGTAGGTCAAACAGTTCAAAAGGAGATGACCTCAAAAGTTTGGAAAGAGAAAAAAGAACAAGAAAAGGAAAAGTCCATGTTGGTACAAACAACTCTTCATGTGCAGAATGAAGGAAATCAATGGTATATTGACAGTGGTTGTTCAAGCCATATGACAGGTGATAAAAGTAATTTTTTGTCTCTCAAGAAAATAAATGGAGGATCAATAAAATTTGGTGATAATGCTTCTACCAAAATTGTTGGAAAAGGGACTTTGAGTTTGGATAATGGAAGATCAAGGATATAAAATGTGTTATATGTTGAAGGATTGAAGCACAATTTACTAAGTGTAAGTTAGCTATGTGATCAAGGGCACATAGTCACATTTCACCCAAATGGATGTGAGATCAAGAAATCCAAAACATGAAAGCTTATTGCAGATGCTGGTAGAACTACAAACAATCTCTACATGTTGTGCGAGATTAAAGGAGAAAAATATTTTCTATCATAGGAGGATGAGAGTTGGTTATGGCATAGAAGAATGGGTCACCTAAACTTTGAAAACATAGTAAAAATAAGCAACAAATAGGTAGTTAGATATTTGCCCAAGATAGCAAAACCCCCAAACATGGTTTGTGCACAATGCCAACATGGTAAGCAAACAAGAACAAGTTTCAAATCAAAAGAGTTTTATTCATCCAAGCCTTTGGAGCTAGTTCACATCGATCTATGTGGGCCTACAAGGACAAAGAGTTTACAAGGTGAGAGTTACTTCATGTTATTTATTGATGATTTCTATAGAATGACTTGGGTAACATTCTTAAAGGAAAAATCATAAGCATTTGACAAGTTCAAGGTATTTAAGGCATTAGTAGAAAATAAAACAGGCAAAAATATCAAGTGTCTAAGATCAGATAGAGGAGGAGAATTCACTTCAGGTGAATTTATAGAATTCTGTGAACAACATGGAATCAAGAGATAATACTCAACAGCAAGAACTCCACAACAAAATAGAGTAGTTGAAAGGAAAAACAGAACTATTCAAGGTATGGCCAGGGCTATGTTAAATGAGTCTAATATTTTTGATGCATTTTGGAAAGAGGTAATTCATACAACTATTTATATCATCAATAGAGCTCAAGTAAGAGTAAATCACCACAAAACCCCATATGAGCTTTGGAAGGGAAGACCAGCTATTGTGAAGTACTTCAAAAATTTTGGAAGCAAATGCTACATTAGATGAGAAGAGAAAAATTTGGGCAAGTTTGATTCTAGGTGTGATGAGGGTATCTTCCTTGGTTATTCCACTAAGAGCAAAGCCTATAGATGCTACAATAAAATATCACATACAATTGTGGAAAGTGCAAATGTAAGATTTGATGAAGAAATAGATCTAAGAGAACCAACTCAGGAGATTATGTATCAAGAAGGAGAAAGTTGCAAAGAAGAAGAAGGTGAAGAAACTAAAGAAGATGAGACACAAAGGACACCACCTAAGACACCATCCAGGTATGTGCAAAAGAATCATCCAAGAGAACTGATTATTGGGAATCCAGATGAGAGACAAACAAGGAGGAAGATAATAGGAATAGGTGAACATGCAAATTTTTCTTTGCTATCTAAAGTTGAGCCCAAGGATTTTAATGAAGCAAGTGAAGATAAATATTGGATTAAGGCAATGGAAGAAGAGTTAGACCAAATAGAAAAGAGTGAGACTTGGGAACTTGTCCCATGTCCAAAATATAAGAATGTAATTGGCACCAAATGGGTCTATAGAAATAAGTTGAATGAAGATGGTCAGGTTGTTAGAAATAAATCAAGACTTGTGTGCAAAGGCTATGCACAAGTTGAGGGGATTGACTTTGAAGAGACATTTTCTCCCATTGCACGTCTTGAAGCCATAAGAATATTCCTAGCTTTCTCAAGCTTCAAAAACTTCAAGGTGTATCAAATGGATGTAAAATCAGCATTTCTCAATGGTTACTTAGAGGAAGAGGTCTACATAGAGCAACTAGATGGTTTCAGCCTGATAGATAATCCGAACTATGTATGCAAATTAAATAAGGCTCTCTATGGACTAAAGTAAGCCCCTAGGGCTTGGTACTCAAGGTTGGATAAGTATCTCCAAGAACAGGGTTTCATAAAAGGTATAGCCGATAACAATCTATACATAAAAAATGAAGGAGATGACTTGTTGATTGTAGTGGTCTATGTGGATGATATCATTTTTGGAGGTAGTAATGATAAGATGTGTCAAAAATTTGCAAAATGTATGCAAAACGAGTTTGAGATGTCAATGCTTGGTGAGTTGTCTTTCTTTCTTGGTTTGCAAATTTCACAATCAGACAAAGGTATATTTCTCTCTCAGACCAAGTATGTAAAAGAAATGTTGAGAAAATTTAGGATGGAGGATTGCAATCCGGTGAGCACCCCCATGGTTACAGGATGTAAGTTAAGTAAATATGATGAGTCTCCTGAGGCAAATCAGACATTGTATAGATCCATGATTGGGAGTTTACTGTATGTCACAGCTACAAGGCCAGATATAATGCAGGCAATCGGAGTAGTGGCAAGATTTCAAGCTGCACCAAAAGAAACACATGTACAGGTAGTAAAGAGAATATTTAAGTATTTGAAAGGAACCATGGGTTTTGGACTATGGTACCCTAGATGCAATAATTTCACTCTCACTGCATATACATATGCGGATTGGGCAGGTAGTGTTGATGATAGAAAAAGCACAAGTGGAGGAGCATTCTTTCTTGGAGATTGTTTAGTCTCTTGGCTAAGTAAGAAACAAGCATCAATATCCCTATCCACTATAGAGGTAGAGTACATTGCAGTAGTTGCTTGTTGTACACAGGTTTTATGGATGAAGTAAACTTTAAGAGATTTCAAAATAGAGCATGATCATCCCATCTCCATACTTTGTGATAATACAAGTGCCATAAATATTTCAAATAATCTAGTGATGCATTCAAGGACCAAGCACATTCCAATAAAATATCATTTTTTGAGAGAGCAGGTGATGGATCAACAAGTTAAATTGGAATATGTTGCTACAAAGGAATAAATTGCTGACATATTTACCAAGCCACTTCCAAAGGAAACTTTTGAGTATCTCAGAGGTAAGTTGGGAGTAGTTTTACTCCCATCCCAAAATTGATCACCTCAAGAAAAGGATGTGGTGAGGGGGTTGTGCTAAGTGTCTCATTTTTAGCCCCAAGGAGCCCTTTGCCATTGATGTCAAAGGGGAAGAATTTCAGTGAGGGGAGAGCATATTGGGAATCCAGTTGCAATAAAAGAATGTTTTTTGTAGGGTTGCCATCAATGACAAAGGGAGATATTGTTGGAAATATTGAGTTGTCATTGATGTCAAAGGGTGAGAAGGCTTGTCTTAAAAAGGTGCATGATATTCAAGGCAAAAAATATTCTTCTAAGGTTGGACAATTATTCAAGGTAAGGTATATCTCAAAGCAAGGAAATTTATTTTAAGAAAAGGATTATAATATTTAATTTAAATATTATAAAGAAGGACATAAAGGTTTAAGAGTTATTTGGGCCAAGGTTTAAAAGAGACTTGGGATAAAAAGGTTTAAATCAAGAAGGCTTAAAGGTTTGAAACAAAGGATTTAAAATTATAAAGGTTTAAAGGCTTGAGGACAAAGGTTTATAAAATATATGGACAAAGGATGGGGTATTTGTATGCATTATTTAAATCAAAATAATTTAAATATTTATGGGTTTAAAAGATAATGTTATAGTATTTAAATTAAATATTATAACCCAAAGGAGCCAACATTTTGGAGGAAAATCAAATATAAGTTTGAGCCGACCTTGGAGGAAATTCGAAGACCATTTTAGAAGCATATAAATACATTGATTTATTCCACCTTTGATTAACGCAAGCATTTTTTATTAATGATTTTCATGTGTGATTAATGTGAATGGTAGAGAAAAATACAACGAAGATTCAAAGGTGTGCAAGTGCTAGACAAAGACAAATCTATGTGCACGTCTATCACGTCTCACCCAAATGAGGTAGCCTAGTGGTTGGTTGGCTTGCATGAGTGTTGTTGTGAAGGAGGTCACAAGGTTGAAACCCCATGACATCGTTCTACCATGTTTATTGAGATTTGGATTAACGTAGAATACTATGATAAATTTGATGCATGCCCTTTTTGTTCTACCTACTATGGTAGCGTAGTCGATTACAAGTACTTGTGAAAACACTGCATCGTGGGAGGTCACAGTTTCGAATAATAGTGGTACATGAGGTATTTGAATTTTTTTGACTTTGAATTAAATTAAATTAAGTGGGAGTTATAAGGTCTTTTAGGTTTATTTAGAAATTATATTTTGTATGAGGGTATTATGTTTGCATATTGAAAGTGGGAATTGTATGGTGTATTAGGTTATTTGAAAATTGTATAATGTGTGAGGGAATTATTATAAGGTGTATTATGTTTTTATTTGAAAATTATATGTTGTATAGTGTGTGAGGGAGTTAATTTTTGCATATCAATAGAAGGAGATATAAGGTGTATTGTGGTGAAATTTATTTGTACTTTTGCATGTTAGAGAAAGGAGATATAAGGTGTAATTTGTGATTGATTTTAAATTATATTTTGCATATTAAAAGGGGTTCATAGGTGGATGATTTAATATCTGTGCAAGAAAGAGAATATTACTAACCATATTTTTGAAGGAACAAAAGGAAACTATTTTTGTTAAAGACGGGTTTGGGGAAGCTCATCATCATTGGGGTAGATTAAGAGGTATGGTGATTTAATTCCTTTCTCAAGGGTGGTTTTGTTTGAGGAAAATATTTTTTATGTCATATGGTTGGAGGTATAAGAATTGATTTGATGTGCATTAGTGTTGATTGATATTGGAAATGAAAGTGCAAGAGTTATAGATCAGTTTTGTGAAGAAAATTTGTGCATTGGTTTTGAGTGATGAAAATGCAAGAGTTATAGCTTAGTTTTGTGAATAAATTTGTACATTGATTTTGATTAATATTGGGAGTAAATATGCAAGGATTATAGATCAGATTTGAATGTAAATTTATGCATTGTGTATGATTGGTTTGGATATAGATGAGCGTTGTTTGTATGTAATATTTTAGATAAAATTTGAGAAATTTTTTGAGTAGAGTTGTGAACAATTTTTGAGAAAAGTTATGAGCAGTTTTTGAGCAGAGTTGTGAGAAATTTTTTAGCAGAGTTGTGAGCAATTTTTGAGTAGAGTTATGAGCAGTTTTTGAGCAAAGTTGTAAGCATATTTTGAGCTAGTTTTGTGAGAATATCTGAGCAGAGTTGAGCAGATTTTATGAGCATATTTGAGAAGTTTTTGGAGTATATTAGAGTAGAGGGGATTGGTGTCTCTTGTGGATAGAGGTACATAAACCAGAGCAAGAGGAGATTGGTGTCTCTTGTGGATTGAGGTCCATAAAAATTATAATAGGGAATGAGTTCCCAAAAAAATTGTTAAGAAATTTATAAGAAATATTTCTCTATAGATGTAGCCTACATTGGGTGAACCATGTTAAATCTGTGTCTCTTATGTGTGACGATTTGTGCATTGTTTCATTATTGCAATTGATAATATTGGATGATATTGCTTTGGAAAGAAAAGTAGAAGTTTGATCTTATACTGCTCACCCCCTCTCAGTATAAGCTTGTGTTCTTCATATGCAACTCTTGGTGCAAGTAGATTCATTAATTGTATTACTTATCATATTTGTTTAAGTACCTTAATTAGAATTAAAGTTGTAAAAAGGAGAATTGAAATATAGTCTTCAATAGTGCAAAAACAAAAAGGATCCTTTTAGGTTCATTTGCACTTTAGGATTTTATCATATTTTAGAATTTCAACTATCTATCAACTACTATAATATACTTTGGAAAGCAAAATAATACTAGCTCCTACTACCTTTGCTTATAATAAAATTATAGAATAAGTCTTAAAGATTCATTCCAGATTATTCTTGATTAGTTGCATTAAATTAATTGAGTGCATTAATTTTTGAGATTTAATTGGAGTGATAAGGTGAAATTACTATTGCTTTAAAAATTAAAATTTATTATATTTATTTGCACTATCCTATTGCTTTCAAAATATTGTTATTTGTGTTCTTGAGAAAGACACAAAAAAAACATAATTTGTCAAAGTGTCTAAAGACACTATTAGTTCACAGAGATCTGCAACTTTGAGTGGCCTAAGGAAGCCACAAAATCAACTCAATCCTCCAAGCATTGGAGAAGAAAGCAACTACCAAAATAGCAGTAAAGGAAGCCTTGAGCGATACTTGGTGTGTCTCAATATCAAAGCACATTAAGTTTTATACAAAAGAAATAGCGTAGAAAAATACAAAAAAAAGAGCTTCTATCAAGTGGTTACAAGATTGGATCCATCTATAAAATATCCAAGAAAAAAAGAGGAGGTGTCTAATCAAAGGGACAAACTCAAAAAACCCCTCATATTGCATTCAAAATTATGCCACAAAATCATAAAATCAGACCTTGAAAAAGAGGTGTAAAAGAAGGTGCAATAAGACCTATTTTATACAATAATATGTTACATTTCATTGCACTATCCTAATATGGTTTATACAAAAAAAGGAGGCATATTTTAAGGTGTCTCAAGGGCTCAACATTTGTTGGAAAAACCAGTTGAAGGAGGTTATTCACTAACATCTATCCAAGTGCATCAATGGAGGTATATTTAAAGGAGTCTCAAGGGCTCAACGTTCGCTAGAAAAACCAGTCAAAGGTGGTCGTTCATTATCATCCATCCAAGCACGTCAAAGGAGTCACTTTAAATACTCTTACTCCCTCATATTGGATGACCAAACCTACAAGAGACAAGATGAATAATTAAAGGAAGAAAAATAATGTTATAATATAGAGCAACACTATCTACAAGGAGGATGTATAACAGATGAGTTAAGAGAAAAATAGAAGCACCATTGGAGCATCCCAGTATCCATATCTTTGAAGCAATAATTTGGTGCTTAAGCCTTCAGATCAATGCTCCTCAACTCATCCTCAAATAACCTACAAGCAAGTGTAATTGATCAAAATAGTAGCTATGAATATCACAAGGTTTAAAGAACCTCCAAGAAGGATACATTGAATGAGTATTATAGAAGACACCCATGTACAAGGAGGAAGTGAAATTTATCACTTGAAACAAGACCGTAACGCTCCTCACTCGAGCGCTCATCATAAAAAATATGGGAGTTACAAGCTACAGGTTGGTGCAATTATCATATGAGGAACACTTGTTCAAAGATAAGCCAAGTGCTTTGTTAAAATAATGTAACGTCTGTACGTTACTAAGTGTTCTCAAGCATCTTCAAATTCTCAAGCACTCATGAAAAAATATTTGTGCCACTTGGCACTCATACCAAGATTCTTCTCCATTTTAAGAGCTTCAACGATCAATGCATTGAAAATGAGAGTATTTATGTCTAAGGTCAAGGAACACAAGGAAAAGCAATAGTGTGTAAGTAAGGCATGGAAGAGCCTTCAATGCTTTGAATAAGGAAGGTCAAGAGCAAACATAAATGGTGGCACATTTGGAACATCTAAAGTTCCAAGCAAATCATTGAAGAAAAAGCCACATTTGGAACATCTATTGCCACTAAGGTTTCAAGTAAATCATTGAAGTAAGATTCAAAGAATCAACATCCATATTGTAGTGCATGCACAAAAAATACATCATCGAATATTGAATGATATAAGGTAAGCTTTATTCCCACCATATTATGTTTTCTCTTTCTTAGGAGTTATAAGGTTGAAATTAGAGAAATTCAACTACATTGAAAGCTATATCTTAAAACGGAATAATATATCATATCAATAAAATATTTGCAATATTAACATATGAGCAAATAGGACTTCTACTATAATTTATTTAAAATATTTGCAAATATTATTGTGATCTAATTTTCCAACATTTGGGAGTTATAAGGGTTACTACATCAAATTGGCTTATTGGAAATTAGATACACTTAATCAAATTCATAAGGGATATTTAAAATAGGTTATTAAAAGTTTTAGGCTAAGGTTTAAAACTTATATACTTGTCTCAAACACATAAAAATGGGACAAAATAAATCCAACATCAAAACCTCTTCAAAATTGGAAAAGTACTTAGTTTAATAGGAGCAATAAGAGATAGATAAAAGTTGATTTTTGACATTTACAAAATCCATATTCTATACCAAAACGGATAAGGAAATACAAGATTTCCTTACAAATCATGATTATGGATTATTGGTATATATATTCAGGTGCAAGTAAGCATTTGACAGGAAACATACATTGGTTCAATTCACTGAAGAAGATAAATGAAAAGCTAGTCGATATTGCAGATAGCAAAACATATGAGGTAAAATGGATTGGAAATGTTTAGATAAATCTTAAAGATAGAAGAGGCATAATAAGAAATGTATTGTATATTCCAGGATTAACTACTAATATTATTTCCATCTCTCAACTCATGGATCAAGACTTAATTGTTGAGTTCAAGGTTCTCACTGGAAGAAAACAATTTCGGATCTCTAAACAGGAAAAAATGATAGCCTCGGGAACATATAAATATGGTCTATTTGTCCTAGATATTGCTTTTCACTCAGCTTTTTCATTAAATACTACAGAATTATGGTACAAAAAACTAGGGCATACTAGTGAGACATCAATGAAGGAATTATTCAAATATCAAATGGTATAAGGACTACCCAATCTCTCTTTAGAAACTATTGTATGTCCAGAATGCTTAGCAGGAAAACAACATAGAATTTCCTTTAAAATTCATCAACATAGAGATCAACATCCTCTAGAAATACTATATATAGATTTATGTGGTCCAATGAAAGTTGATAGTGTTGGAGGACATAAATATTTTTAGTTATTTGTTGATGATCATACTAAAAAGATGTGGGTATATTTTATGAAGTACAAATTAGAAGCATTTAGTTATTTCAAACAATTCAAACTTCAAGTGGAAAAAGAATTAGGAAAGACCATAAAAGCACTTCATTCAAATAGAGGAGGAAAATTTATTTCCAAAGAATTTGACTCATTTCTTGAAGAGAATGGGATTAAAATATAACTTACTACAGCATATTCGCCTCAACAAAATGGAATTGCAAAAATAAGAAATAGATCAATAATGGAAACGATAAGATGTATGTTAAAAGAAGCTTAACTTGATCACAGATACTAGGCTAAAAAGTACAAACAACAATCTACATACAAAATGGACTTCCAAAAAGAGTACTCAAGCATATTAAACCAAAAGAAGCATGGTTTGGAAAAAATCCAAATATAGAAAAACTAAAAATCTTTAGATGCAAAGCCTACATGGATGTCCCAAAATAGAAATGAACTAATGATAAAATTATAGAAGGTATATTTTTTTGGCTATGACAATGAATCTACAAGTTACATAACATTAGATCCATCTACAAAGAAAGTCTACATTAGTAGAGATGTAATCTTTGATGAAATAGTCATAATCGACACAGATGAATCTAATGGAGACACAGAAGCTTTCCTAAATCTACTTGAAATAGACTCAGAATTATAATCTCAAGAACAAGACACGGAAGGATCAACAATACTGGTTAGAAAAGAACCAATATGGCTTAGAGACACTCTAAAAGAATCAAATCTAGAGAGAATTCCAGATATTAACTCTACCAGACCTTAAACTCACAGCATGACCAGAATGAATAGAGGAATACTAAGTAATATAGTAGAACCAACATCAATTTTTCAAGCACTGGAAGACTCATACTGGAAAGCAACCATGAAATCTAAATATGCATCACTCAAAAAGAACAGAACATAGGATCTAGTACTCTAGGAAATAAAATAGTAGGATGCAAGTGGGTTTACAAAAAAAAATATAAAGCATATGGAACACTTGACAAATACAAAACTTGATTAGTAGCAAAAGGGTATACTTAGTTAGAGGGAATTGACTATGAAGAAAAATTTGCACCAACAACTCGAATGACTACTATTCGAATAGTCTACAAACTAACATCACATCAAGGATGGAAACTTCATTAGATGGGTGTAAAAAGTGCATTCCTTAATGGTTATTTAGAAGAGGAATTTTATATGACACAACCTGAAGGCTTCATTGTTCAAGGGTAGGAAAACAAGGTATGCAAATTGAATAAATATCTATACGATCTGAAACAAGCTCCCAAAGCATGGAATATAAATATCAATAATCATTTATTATAGCACAACTTCAAAAGGAGTCCATAAATCTTAGCCTATATACTAGAAAAATTAGAAATGATATCTTGATTCTCATAGTATACGTTGATGACATAGTGATTACTAAGAGTTCATAAAAGTTCATAAGTGAATTCAAAAAGGATCTAGAAAAAGCTTTTGAAATGATATATCTGGGACCAATGAACTACTATCTTGTTCTAGATATTCATCAAGGAGAGGACAAAATAGTTATTACTCAATCAAAATATGCAAAAGCTCTTATTGAAAAATACAAAATGATAGATTGTAAACCCAAAGATACACCAATGGAACAAGGAATTCAACTATTCAAAAATGATAAAACACCTTTGGTCCAAGCCACAATGTATTGGTAGTTGATTGGGAGTCTTCTATACTTGACAAACAGCCGACCGAACATAGCATTCATAGTAAATTATATTTCACATTCTATGCAAGAACCAAGAGAAATTCATTGGAAAGCAAAAAAAATAATATTACAATATATCAAGAAGACTACAGACTATGGATTAACCTATATGAAATATGTTAAAGAGTTTTTTCTACAAGGTTATTTAGACTCAGACTATGTTGGATCTATTGATGATAGGAAATGTACTTCAGGCTATGTCTTCTATCTCATATCAGGACCCATATCTTGGCACAACAAGAAACAACATACAGTAGCACAATCATCAATTGAAGCAGAATATCAAAAAGCAAGAGATACAACCTATGAAGCTATATAGTTACAGTAAATACTATCTAACATGGGAATTAAACGAACTCCAACTATGATATTCTGTGACAATCAAGGAGTACTGAATCTGATAAAGAATCTAATCATACATGAAAGAACAAAACATATTGAAGCTCTGTGTCATTTCATCAGAGAATATTTTCAAAACAAGCGAATCATCCTCAAGTATGTTCCTACAGAAGACCAGTTAGATGATATTTTTATAAAAGCACTTGGAAAAATCAAGTTTCAAGCATTCAGGGTTCATTTATGTGATTCAAGAAAACTTCATACCCAAATAAGTGTAATACAGGGGGTGTTAGAAATAGATTATATTACATTATTTGAGGCCATGTAAATGTACCTTCACAGGTACATACTCAGGATATTATATTACTTGAGGAGAAAGTTATCTAGTTACTTCATGCAATGTAATAAATGCACAAGTGTCAATGTGTAAGCTTTATATGTGCAATATGATCATTGCACAGCTAGGTAGAGTGTTGGCCAATGAATACATCTTCCTATATAAAGGGCATCATACCTATACTCAATTGTATCGATTCATTCTCAATAATATATGATTTCTTTCTCTTATCAATCTTATAAAAAGGCTCTATTTCTATCACACTCGGCTCCCAACGGATCCAATCGAGAATCATATGCAGTAGGGCAGTTTTCTCTCTCTACAACAATTATACTTTCTTACTTTTAATGATTGTGAATTCCCTAATATCCAAGGTTGTGAAATCTTCAATGCCAATAATTATTACTTGTATAATTATTTTAAAATATGTTTAAATAATAAAATAATAAAAATTACGTTAATATGTCCATCAAAACTTCTACTTTTAAGCTTATGAACTTTTAGACCCACTATATTTCACTACAATTACTGGCTAAAAGAACTAAAAACTTTTCACAAAACAAACACTATACTTTTCAATATTTGGTTGTATTTTGCATTATAAGTCTTTTATTATATATGCTTCTACGTATAGTTTAGTTTAATGGTAGAAAATTTGGAATTCTTAATAAATATTTAAAGTTTTAATCATATAGGATGAATATTGTACATATATTTCTATAACTGGTTTTTTTTCTAATAAGTTATGTGTGGCTTCTATTGGGGGCCACTTCCATTATAAAAACAAAACATTACATTGCTCTCATTACATTTCTAAAAAGTTAATTAAAGCATATCCAAATTTACCTTTCGATCAAAAATATTCTTCATTTTGCTTTCTATCAATCTCCATCTTCCTTAAACTACTAAGTTTCCAAAATCAACTTCTTTTATATCAGATGCCTTCTAAAATTAAATTCTACCAAGATGAAATTCAACACCTCTAATGGCTAAAATATTTGCTACCCAACCTCTATATCTACAAATATCTTATCTATAACAACCTCACAATATCTTAATACCTTTTTTTAGGGTGCTTATTCATTCCCCTAATATTCCAAGTTATTATTTTCATTGTTATTTTTTATTTTATTTGTGGTTTTAGCTCCACTTCTTGTTAGTGCTTATGATATTTGATTTTGTTGCCCCATATAAATATCCCTCTAGGTTTCTTTTTCTCTTTTCTTTTGCTTCTTGGGTCTTCCTCTCTTTTTCGTTCCTAATAATACTTTCATCTTCATCAATATCTTCAATCTTCTCACACTACTCATAGTAAGACTTATCATCTTTAGGTTTGCCTTGTTCTAAAGTCCAAATAACCTCAAAAGCACAATCTTTTTATGTTTCCCTAAAAAACCCTAAATTTCAAGGATGCTCTTCTTTAGCAATCACCTTCTTATTCTGCTCTAAAAAAATCTAGATTGTTATGGGTTTCCTCCATCCTTATTTCTTTATTATCTTGCTCTTGAAACCTTGAAGTGCAAGGGATAACATCTTCATCCCTTTCACTCTTATTACTTGGAGAGGATTCTATACTACTTGAGGAAAATGAAGATGATTTACCTAGAATAAACTTGACCTCTTTTGTTGCCTTTGTTTTAGAATTTCTCTCTGCATCTTCTTTTGCACCTTTAATTCCTTCTAAACTTGTTAAATGATATTGTAGATAGGATTTCTTTACCTCTTCTTTCGGAGTGGAATATCCTTGATCTGATCTAACTTCTATTACTATATGATTTCCTTACTTTATCTTGAAGTTTATCTCATGGTCAAAAAAATTTCTCTTTCTTCATAGTTTTTACTTTGCAAACTCTTGCCATGTGTCCAATCTCATAATAATTGTGGCAATAGAAAATGATATTTTCATAATCTGCTTGTTGATCTCATTCTCTTGATTTATATTTTATCTTAATGGATTGTGGCAAAGGTTTTGAAATATCCATAGCAACACATATTCGAGTATATATAGCATGATTTCACTCTTTAGTAGTTAGTCCTTGATGAATTCTCGTAAGGTATTTATAATATTCTTCAAAACCTCCTTATTTATAAGTTGATATGGAAGTCCAAATTGCCTAACCCATACTGGAAGCTTCTAAAATTTTTATTCCATGGTCTCAAATAAAGTGCATCTCTTCTCCTGAACCATGGGCCACCAACCATTATTTTATCCCTAATTTTTGAACTAGAAAAGATGATGAAAAAAACCTTTAGGAAGAAAAGTCACAAAGTAATTTGAATTTAATCCCCACTTCCACTTGATCCAATTTTGAATCTCCAAAAACCCTGGCCACGATCTATGGAACTTACATATTAATCCTCTACATTTAAGAACCATTATATCATGTTCAATCATCTCATCCTTGATACTCAATTCTAGTGTAACATCTGCTTGCTATATTGATCTTGCCATGTATTCACTCTTTTTCTTATCTCCAACTTGGGCCTCCATACTTCCAACTAGGGCATCTTGACTTCCCATTAGGGATTTCAAATATGACTTTCCTTCCATACTAGTTAATGGGGCTTGCTCTTGGCTTGCACTCCCTCTTGGCTCACCTTCCATTTTAGCTTGCACTCGTTCCCAACTTGCACTTTCTCCTACCTCACACTCGCTCCTAGATTGCACTCCCTCTTGGCTCACAATAGCTCTTGTCTCTTCTTTTTCTAACGTTTCTTCCCTTCAACAATTTTTTAGAAACAATGTTTCACACATTCATGGTAAGGGTTTAAAGCATTGATGCACTTTGAATGAACCCACTGCTTTTCCCCAAGACTAAAACTTGGCTTGCAATCTCTCTTAGATCGCACTTCCTCCTGACTCACACTAGATTTTCTTCAACTCGATCACACTTTGCTTTTTACTTCCTGGTCACACTTCCTCACTCTCGATTAGTGCTCGCACTTGCTTTTGATTGCACTCACACCCCTAAATCGTGCTCGCACTCACTACTACACTCCCTTCTCACTCCCGATTAGTGCTCGTACTCGCTTTTGGTTGCACTCACTCTCAAATTGAGCTCGCACTCCCTGCTACACTCCCTTATGCCTCATACTCACTTTCGACTGCACTCACTTCTGACTCATGCTCGCACTCACTGCTACACTCCCTCTTGCTCATGCTCACTTTCAATTGCACTCACTCCCAACTCGTGCTCGCAGTCACTTTCACCTCATGCTCACACTCACTACTACACTCCCTCCTAACTAGCGCTCGCACCTATAACCCAATTATTATTAAACATAATTAACAATAACATTTTATATGACTTGTGACCTTGTAGATGTTAAAAATACTATTTTAGTGTAGTGGGTAGACTAAAAAATATTCTACATATGGTCAATACTTTGAAGAAAAAATGAAATGAAACAAAATAAAATATTAAGAATAATTATTTTAATATGTTGTCGATGGACTTAATTTTTTTTTATTTGGCTACATAAGAAATCTGTATAAATCTTAATCCATTGGGTAAAAACAAAGTCAACTTAATTTATTTATTTTTAATTAGCTTCATAAGAAATCTCTATAAATCTTAGCCCATTAAAAGACAAAGTCAATTGACCCAAAGTCAATTGACCCAAAGTCATACCGAACATCCCACAAACAAATACCACTACCAATCAACCTATCCTTTTTGGGTTTCTAAAGAATAATTTCACATACAAGTATATATACTTGGGAGAAAAAACAAAACAAACTATGCTTACCCTAAGAGGGAGGCTTCCCTTAAGTATTGAAAGAAAAAATTAGATTTTTAATAAAAAGGAAAAAAATATAATTTAATGTTAAAATAGTGAAAAAATATTTTTTTATGATTTTATATATGGTTTTGGTCTCTCATATCCAATGGAGTTTTAACCTAAAAATTTGAATGAAAAAAAAACCAAAACCCTTACTATTGCAGTAAACTTAAGCTCATTGAAAAAGTATTATTAAATAATATTAATTTGATTATTTAATTTTTTTATTTTAAGGAGAAGACTCCTTCTCAAACCAAATTACAATCAATAGAGTCTTGTATGGATTTCGATCCCCGTGTAGTGTGCACTTTAATGATTGATTCTGCCATCTGTCATAAAAGAATTGTTATTTTAATTTTGGTTTATTGGACTGTATCTTTTGAGATAGTTTTATACTCCAGTCTAATCAAACTAACATTATCTCCTAGCTATTGAGATAAGGATGGATCACTGTGCTGCCGTCTGAAATTGATAATAAGGTGGAAATGGAAAAGAAGTGTGAGGGAAAAGTGACGGTAAAACTTCTTATTTTGCTTTATTCTTCACCACACATATAGTAAAATATTATTTCTTCAATCAATAATGATTGGAAGAATGAAAATAATTATAAAAAAAATGATAGGAAGAATGTAACATACAGAAACTGTATGTGAAGAAGAAAGTGAAAAGCCCAAAGGAATTTTTCTTGTTTTTTCCTCTTCTGGTGGATTATTTGTAGCGTGTAAAACATTCTAGGCTTTGAGAATCCCTTACGCATTTAATGAAGATGCGTCAAGCGAAAATGTTAGATGGACGTATTCCTTACAAGCTAAGTGTGGCAGGAAAAATGCCAAGAGCTGATTAATATCATGTGTATGCATAAGACAAGCCTGCCTGAGGACATGGAACGTCTCATCTTTAGTAGTTTTGTTCAAGGTGGTTTTCATTGGATTCTCTCTCAGGGCTAGGTGAGACTATTGAGCTTTTATAATTTACCAGATTGAGCAAGATTGAATGATTGCTTTTATAATAGTTAGGCAGAGCCTTCATGCACCTACAACTAAACATAGGCTAGTTTTAAACCAGTATAGAAGTGTGGGTTTTTTGTGATGAGTTGTTGTTAGTATATTTAGTTATTCTAATTTTTAGATCTTGGAAGAACCATGAGTAGAAAAGCGTTTTTTATAGAGATTTAAATGTTCCCTCTAAACTTAAGTGTTCTTTGTGATCTTAGATCTTAGTTGATTTTTTCACATCTTAAGATACAATTAAGCTTAAGCTTTCAGGATTTAAATCTTATATTTTGATTATATATATAATGCTTGTTTGATACATAACAAGGTTTTACATGTGATATTTTCAATGATTTATTTTGTTGGTATGACTTAAAATTTGACTGTTTGCATATTAAATCTTATACTTTGATTAAATATATAATGCTTGTTTGATACATAACAAGGTTTTACATGTGATATTTTCAATGAATAATTTTGTTGGTATGACTTAAAATTTGACTGTTTGCATATGAAATGATTATCTATGTAGTAGTTGTACATAGTTTTCGTCCCATCACTTTCTTACGTTTAAATGTAGATGTAT
The DNA here is from genome assembly GCA_028583015.1 of Wollemia nobilis. NCBI lineage: Eukaryota > Viridiplantae > Streptophyta > Pinopsida > Araucariales > Araucariaceae > Wollemia > Wollemia nobilis. The sequence continues at coordinate 2,367,275 of JAQPPZ010016858.1, read as the reverse complement.
TAGTGTGAGTCTTTGCAATGCAGGTTGTTGTTACATTTCGAGATACAATTAAGCTTTCACACTGTTTTTTTTTATTGCATTTGTTTGCCTGGAATTTTCTTTGAATCTATATAATGCTTGTTGTTATATAAAGCAGGTTTTTACAGATGGAATATTTTCGAGGAAGAATTCCCATGTATGCCTGTTTGCATGTGTAATTTCAGATGCAGTTAGTTGTAATTATAAATTATCAAATTCCCCCAGTTTGAACTTTTGAGTTCCAATAAGGGTGGGGATGCTGATTTCCAACAAAGGTGGATATGATTCCTCGTTCAATTCGCTGTAATCTCTAGGTCAGTAGGATTGTTTGACATGAATATGCATATGATTCCTTCTGCAATTAGGTGTAAAGGTAGATACTTTGTGCTAGATACTCTCTTTGTTCAAGTAGATCTAATTACTGGGTCATCAGGACCAAGCTTAAACTCACAAGTTATAATTCATATTGTGATGTATCTCCAGGCAACCAGGAGCCTAGCTTTAAACAACTATTGCATATCCTCTGCTGGAAATCTTAGCTGCAGCTGACAATTGGGTATAGCCCAAATGTGTGGTAGTGTTTGAGCCCTGAGACTTATCGGCTGAGGATCAATCAAGATCACTTTTTACAAGAATCAAACATAGAATTTATTTTATATTGTACTAAAAGGGTTTAGTAGTGTTGAACACAGGACATTAAGGTGATTTCGGAAAGTTTGGGATAAAACCGTTTTTCCGATTCCTTCCATCATGGCTCCTGCAATGGCACTGAAAGCACTGTCTATGCTTCTGTTCCTATCCTTAGCATCCAAATGGGCAGCATGTTCTCCTCTGTATGCAAGTTCTAGATGGATAGTGGACAAAGACGGTTTCAGGGTGAAGCTTGCTTGTGTCAACTGGGCCTCCCATGTGGACATCATGGTAGCAGAGGGCCTTGACAGACAGCCACTCAATGCAATAACCACAAAGATAGGTGCCCTGGGTTTTAACTGCGTTAGACTGACTTGGGCCCTCTACATGTTCACTGACACTTCTCTGGGTGCCACAACAGTCAGACAGTCCTTGAGAAAATTCAGACTCTCAGATGCAGAGAACGGCATGGAGACTCACAACCCAGACCTGCTGGACCTGCCTGTTCTTGAGGTGTACAAGAGAGTGGTATCCAGCTTGGGAAGCAGCAATGTGATGGTGATCTTGGACAATCACATCAGCAGGCCTGGATGGTGCTGCAGCAATTCAGATGGCAATGGATTCTTTGGTGACAGGGACTTCAATCCGAATGTGTGGATCAATGGACTGACCACAGTGGCTTCAACATTCAATGGGACAAGCCAGGTTGTGGGCATGAGTCTGAGGAATGAACTAAGAGGCCCAAGGCAAAACCAAGATGACTGGTACAAATACATGCAGATGGGGGCTGAGGCAGTGCACAGAGCCAATCCTTACGTGCTGGTCATACTCTCAGGCTTGAGTTTTGACACAAATCTCAATTTCCTGTCCAGGAAACCAGTGAGCTTGAATTTCAAGGAAAAATTGGTTTTTGAAATGCACTGGTATGCATTTTCTGATGGACAAGCTTGGGCCAATGGAAACCCTAATGAGGTTTGTGGGTCTGTGACATCAAGTGTAATGAACAGAGGAGGGTTTTTAATTAGTCCTAATCATACCTACACTGCTCCTCTGTTTATAAGTGAATTTGGGATAGATCAGAGGGGAACAAATGTCAATGACAACAGGTATATAAATTGTTTTCTGGCATTTGCTGCTGAGTATGATGTGGATTGGGCTTATTGGGCCCTTGAAGGTAGCTACTATATCAGATCTGGAACACCTGCGTTGGATGAAACATATGGACTCCTTGCCGGGGACTGGCGTAGTCCCAGAAATGCAAGTTTTCTAGCAAGATTAAGTGCCATACAACAGCCATTTCAAGGTGTGTTTTCACTTAAGTTCAATATAATTTTAGATCTTCCAATGGCTGTAAAACAAATATGTTTAGAGTTTTATTGTTACAGTCTAACCATAACCATAGGAAAAAGAGAAATGGATAGACTGATAACATTGTTAATTATTAGAATGCTCTTCCCCACACATAGCTTAAATATTGTTTTATATGGTTAGCCTGAAGCTTGACTGCCAATCTACTCTAAACAGCATGATACTCCCAAGTATTTGGGGATAAACAATTACTGTTGCTTGCAATGTACTTTGGAGCCCAACTACCTAATTTCTAACATTCCAAAAGTCGACTTCATTTTAAAACATTTTAAAATAAAATATGAAACTGACAGGAGAGGAAGGTCCAAGATCCTTTAATTATTTGAATTGAAATAGCCGGACCATTTTTTTTTTTTATGGGATAAGGACACTCCTCCAATTCTTTTCAGTCCACCATTAAAAGAATCTCTTGTACTGTGAGAATTTGATTGGGTCCAAATCCATCCTCGTCAAAAACATGGAAGAAGCCTATTGGATATAATATTTATGGCATTCCAACTGCCTCTTTACCATTCCTGCCAACGTATCCATGAAGTGCTTGTGCGTAAGTTTTCATTCATCGACCCGGATTTAAGTTCGTTGAAGAATGAAAGTCCTCCTTGGGCAGGTAATGCAGCAAGAATTATTACTGTGTGACTGTTATTTTTTTCTTTTATTTAAAGCATCTTATTACATTTGTCATATTATTCCTCTTAGTATAATCCCCTTTTCATTTGTCATATTATTCCTCTTAGTATAATCCCCTCCTCAGTGCTCACTTTGTATATGTTTGTTTATTCTTACTGATAATATATTGGTCCAAGTAAGCATGTGACAAATTGGCCCAAAGCTTCCCTCATTGAAAATACTTGAAGTTTCAACCTACATCTAGTAAGAAATTTTTATACTTTCTTAGGAAGCATCAGATCTTAAAAAGTTTGATATTGCTGCAGGTCCAGGTTTATCTGAATACTCTTCTTACCAAATGGTGTTCCATCCAGCCACAGGAATGTGCCTACAGAGATATTCCTTGTTAGGCCTAGACATCATCCTAGGCCCCTGCACAGAGACAGATGCATGGAAATACACCGAAGACAAAACCATGATGCTCAAAGGAACAAACTTCTGCATTCAAGCTCATGGACTGGGAAAAAAGGCCAAACTAGGAATTTTATGTTCAGATGACAATACCAAATGGGAGATGATATCCAGTTCTAAACTGCACTTGACTACAACGTTAGAGAATGGCAGCAAGGCGTGCCTTGATGGGTCCTCTAGCCCATCAGTTATGATCAATGAGTGCAAGTGTTTGAGTGGAGACTCAAGCTGTGATCCAGCAAGCCAGTGGTTCAAGATCATTACCACAACAAGAGACATGCCACTCCTTTCAAGCATCTAGGGCATGGAAGAAGAAAAATAATGTTAGAAGCAATGTAGGAGGCAATTTCTCCTTATTTCTTCAAGGAAGGAACAATAATTTGGTAGGATGAAAGCAAAAAGAACTAATGCTACTGTAATTTTAATCTTCAAGGTGTTCATAATTTTCTTATTCACCCCAGCCATCTATGTAGGGAACACTCCATTGTGGGATAAATATATGTTTCTAGAATTCATACACATTGTGTTCGGTGAAAGAAGTTTCATTCATTTAATAAAGCATTCTAATCTGTTGTGTCATTTTGCCGAAAACCAATGATATCATGGCTTTTGTTACAAGACACGCAGATATCCAAAGTTCCAAAGTGTGACATTGAGGAGAAGTAGGTGGCAGAATAGGTAGTGATTTCTGTGTGATGATGTGTTTTATTTCTCTTTTTCCTTTCCAATTGTCCAAAGTTGATGTTGATAATATTTTTAAATTTTCCTTTTCTTTCTTATTGTCTAAGGTTGGTTGATGTTGATATATATTGTTTTTCCTTCCTAATTGTCTAAGGTTGATATTGATGTTATATTTAATTTTTTTATTTTTCTCCTCTTAGTTGGGTGGGTTGATATTAATGTTATTTTTATTTTTTTTATTTTTCTCCTCTTAGGTGGGGGCAAAGTTTGATGTTGAGATGTTTGATAGTTCCAAAAGAAAAGATACCTTAGAAGGACTGAAGAAAAGTAACTATTTGAAGGTGGACTACGTGAAGATTATAAATTAATGGTGGCCACTCTGTTCTGCTTTGTGTATAAAGATTTAATTTTTTATTATATAAAATTGAGTTGAAAGTAAAAATAATAATAAAATATTGATTTATATGATTGGTCTTATAAAATGAGATTATTTCATTAATATTATATTTTTTTAATAAGTTATATGTGGTTTTTGTAGGGATTTATTCTCATTAAAATATTAAATTATTATATTTATTGTTAAGTCAATTAAACCATATTCAACATGTTTTATTATCATAAATATTTTTTATTTCTTTTTTAATCAAATATATTCTTCAACTTCCTCCAAGTGCTATGTTTTTAAAATCAGCTCCTTACATCATTTTGATTAAAAGATAAATCTCACCTGGCTAGTTTTTTTCTAAAATTTGAATTTCGTCAAGATGAAGATCATCATTTTACTTGGTTAATTGCCTTTTAAAATATAAATTTCATGAAGATGAAGATCATCATTTTTTTGGTAGGTAAAAGTATTTTATTTACTGCACGGGTTAAAGGGTCTCGTCCCTATTATAGTAGGCGTAAGTAGATACATCAGTGCCCAACAGTGGCAGCCATACAAAAACCATCAGGGGTTCTACCCCTTTCAACCTGGTCCAGTAAAGATCGAAACCAACAAAAACAGACTTCATCAAACCATTACAAAAATAGGCAGCCTTGCTGCCTAACAGACAATTTCCCAGGCTACTGGGAATCCTTATCCCTTTCCTCCTTTGCATTGGAGTTATGATCAGGGGACATAAGAGTCTTGAGCATAGCAGGGAGATCCTTGAGCTCCTGGATGGCACTGTTAAGGAGAGCACCTCCTTCCTGGTAAATGTTAACAATCATCTACAAGTGGCCTACTACTTCGTTGACACGATTGAGGGCCACAAAGTGGAGCTTATCCTCGACATTAGTGGTGTGATGCTCATCTTCATCATTGATAATTTTTGGAGACGGTCGCTGGTCACTCAAGTTCGGGGTCTTCAACCTGGTGGACTTCCTTCTTTTTTGGGGGGGTCGAACTGACTTTTGCTTGAACCTCGGGCGCTTGCCAGTGGGAGCTTCTTTAGCAGGGATAGAAATAGGGGACGCAACTTTCTTGCCAAGGTCATGGGGGGCGGAAGGTGCAGGGGAAGGGGGATTGACGGGAGTCTGCGGAGGGGAACTGGTAGGCTTGGGGGATGGGGGGGTGGACGCATCGACATGGGCGAAGTCGAAAGAGTGAGCGGGAGATGAAGATCGAGAGGAGATTTCCCCTGAGACTTGGTGGGCTAGGGCATGCTTGTAAAGCACCAGAAAGAGCCCCTGGTGATGAGGGGGTTTTGGGGATTTACTCTCCCTAAAGTTGGTAATGGTGATAATGATGGAATGAAGGAGGAAGTCAGGGACGTTGATGGGTCGAACATCGTGAAGATGGTTAACAAAGGCAAGGTTATAGGCTCGAAGAGGCTTATTGGGGTCATCAACAGTAACATACTGGATAACGGGGACAATGGCAGTGTCCCAAGGCCGAGGCAAGGAAGAGCGCACAACCCCTTTCTTATCCCAAACTAGATTTTTCCCCTTGTCGAGAAACTGATCAGTTTCCTCCTTAAAGTTATGCCTATCTCTGTGCACTATTCTACCATCGGGTGGAATACCAGAGACCTGGGCAATAGAATAAACACTTACCTCGAAGCGGAGTCCTCGAACCTGCACTTCCCCCTGATTCCATGACTCGATGAAATCTCTGGTGACTTCCTCATCTATCCCAGAGAACAGCTTGAAGAAATTGATGAAGCGCTTGGCGTCTAACAGGGCCGCAGTCCCAGGCTCAATCTGCAAGTTAGCAGGCTCAGAGAGGGCCATGGTGGTGATCATACAAGGGGAGACAGGGCTGGCTAGAAGGGTTTTATCTCCTCTCTTGGTGTGCTTAGGTAAAATGATCTTCATGAAGGCTGGGTGGAGATAAAAGGATAGTGAGAGGCAAAAAAGCGGCCACCAAGGATCACCGGGAAGACAATCCAAAAAAAGGGGATGGGAACGAAAACCTCGACAGAAGCATGGCTCGTGATGACAGGGCCAGAATGGAGGGGAGTGGAGGAAAGAGCGAAGTGGGTGGCGGAAGGGCTGGAGGTAAAAATGATGCAACACGAGCTACTAGAATTCGAAGACGAGGGCCAACAGGGGATGCATGGGTGAATGAAATGAGCCATATTGCCTACGTGAAAAATTGTACTGACATCACACCGAAGAATGATGGGAGTGGCGGAGTTCCAAAGGTTGATGGTGTTGAGATTAAACACCCTTGGTGTTGATGAAGCATCCTCGTGGTGGTAAGAGCCACCTTTTTTGTTGATCTTCCAAGGAGAGGTGGTGTTAAAAATGAACACCTTTGGTATTGAAAAAATACCATCATGGTAGCTAGAGCTACCTTTCAATTCTTTTCTCCACATCCTGATTGGCTATGGTGATGACATCCTGGGGGAAGTCTTCTTCCTAGATAGATAGTGTGGTTTGGTTGACAACTTTGTTGGCTAGGATGTCAACAACCTTATTTGCTTCCCTGAACACATGATTGATCTTGTATTGGGGAATGCAGTTAAGGGAGACTTGGCACTCCTGGATAATGTTCTGAATGTTCCTTCCTCCTATGCTCTTGTTGATGATGTGGCCAACTATAACAATAGAATCCCCTTCGAATATGATTGGTTTGGAAAGGGCTTTACTCACCTCAATGCTTCTCCACAACGCTCTGGCCTCTGCATAATTGTTAGTTTGGGTCCCCAAATTTTTTGCGAAAGCCTTGATAATACTATCATTGTGGTCTCTGATGACTCCTCCCACCCCTGCGCTGCCTGGGTTACCTTTGGATGCTCCATCGAAGTTAGCCTTGAGCCATCCCAAGGGAGGAGGGAACCATTTGGCATTGGTCTTGGGGTTGGGGGAATTCTAGACTTTATTGCAGTCTGAGGGAATCCCAAGAGAAGCGAACAGGTAAGATTCAAGCCCAAATTTTGGAACATCAGTGCAGGGAATGAGGCTGTTGTTCTCAATGGCAAAGGATAGGGCTCTGATGGCGACAACGTCTGAGTTTCTGGGGCTCTCATTGAAAATGTGATTATTGCATTCCAACCAAATTTGCCAAGTCACATGATGGAGCAAGGAGTTCCACAGAAAGCTAAGTCTTGAATTTTTAAAGACCTTGGGCCATTGGGTGAACAGGTCTATGATGGACTTGGGCCAAACCCAGCTGACCTAGAATCTACTGATCAAGAAGGAGAAAACATCCCAAGCGAAGGGGCATTCCAGAAGAATGTGTTGGGTGGACTCCCAAGCTTGGGTGCAGAGGTAACACCTATTGGGAACAATGACTCCCCTTCGGATCAAATTGTCTGTAGTTAGTATTTTGTTATGGAAAGCATTCCAGTAGAAGTGGGCCACCTTCGGGATCAGGAGCTTGAGCCAGATGCTCCTGGCTACAAACTAGCTGTCTCTATTTTTGGTAGTCATGGGTGGGGTGTCCATCATCTGGGAAGCAGATTTAATGGTGAAGAGCCCATCGCTGGACCCTTTCCAGCAACGTTCATCTTTCCTCTGGGACTGCGGGATGAAATTCACCCGAAAGATGTCCTGGAGAGTTGCTATGGCTTTGTCAATGGCATCATTCTTAATTCTGAACTGGACCTGCTTCCACTTTCGGCTTCCCTGGTCCATGGTGATGAAATCAGCAACTCTGGGACCAAATTTATTATCTGTGAGGTGTTTGATTACGGCCACTTCGGGATCATTGATGAGGGGATCTGATCTGGCCCAAGCATCCTTCCAAAAGTCAATGTCCTTACCATTTCCCAGCTGCCACCATGACCCCTGATGCAGCAGCTGCTTGGTGTGAGCTATGGATTTCCAGAAGTGGGAACCAATGCAGGGGGTCTCCATATCCAAAAATGATTGGTGTTGAAGATACTTTCTTTTGATGATGGACACCCACTCCAGATTGGCATTGGTGACCACCTTCCAAGCTTGTTTGGCCAGGAGGGCCTTGTTTGTGATGCTTATACGATGAAAACCCAACCCCTCTCTTTTTAGGAGTGCAGACCTTATCCCAGGCAACCAGGTGGAATTTTCTCTGAGTATCATTCCCAGCCCACAGGAAATGCTTCTGCACTTTTTTGATAGCTTCTCCCACCATAGCAAGGATTTTGAAAATCGATAGAAAATAAGTTGGAATGCTTTGAAGGACAGATTTAACCAAAGTTGCTTTGCCTGCTTGGGAAAGGAGAGCCCCTTTCCAACCTGCCAGATTTTTGTGGATCTTTTTTGTGACATTGTTCCACATGGCCTTGAGTGGCCTTCCTCTGAACATCGGAAGGCCTAGATAGGTAGTTGGGAGATCAGCTATGGTGCAACCCAAAATTCTTGCAATCATACTCTATCTTTTGATGGGGGTGTTGATGAAGTAGAGCTTACTCTTAATGAGGTTGATCTTCTAGCCAACAGCTTCCTCGTAGAGGTTGAGGATGGCCTTGATGACTTTGGCTTCGGAGACTGAAGCTTTGGTAGCCAACAAAGTGTCATCCATGAACTATTGGTGAGTGGAAGGAGGGAGCCCAGAGGCTGCCTTGATACCAGAGATCAGATTTTTGGAACAAGCACTTTTGATGGCTCTTCCCAAACTCTCAGCCAAGATGATAAAGAGAATGGGGGAGAGGGGATCTCCCTGCCTTAGTCCCCTAGTGCTGGGGAAGTAGCCGACGGTTGACCCATTAACCAGGATAGAGAACCAAGAAGAGGAAAAATAGTTGGAGATCAGATTTACCCAAGATTCATGGAAACCATACTTGAGGAGGATTTTGGTCAAGAAATCTCGGTTAACTCTGTCAAAGGCTTTGTTCATGTCAAGCTTGAGGAAGAAGGCAGAGGAGTTGGAGTTGTGCGTAGAATGGATCAGCTCATGGATGGTTATGACACCATCAAGAATGTTTCGCCCCTTAACAGTGCTGCCTTGGCAAGGATCGATGATGGTGGGAAGGATCTCGGTGAGTCTGTTGGCTAGGGCTTTGGACAGAACTTTGTAGATGACGTTGCACAGACTGATGGGATGGTAATCAGATAGGGACTGGGAATTCACCCCCTTGGGGATCAGGGCGAGGAAGGTGGAATTGACATCTCTGGGAATGATGCTGGACAACTGCATTTCAGTGATGGCTAGGCACAGATCAGGGCCCACAATGTCCTAGTAGGTTTGGAAGAATCTGGGGGAGAAGCCATCGGGCCCAGGGGCTTTATCCGGTTTCATAGAAAATAGGGCTTGGTGAATTTCCTTGTGGGACAGGGGGCTGAGGAGAAACTCATTCGTATCTTTGGAGATGGTTTTGGGGATGTTTTTGAGGAGAGAATCCATGGCCAGGACGGAGGGGGAGGGGGAGGGGGCGAGGAGATCTTCAAAGTGACAGATGGCTTCATTCCTAATTTGGTGGATGTCAGAGGTGTACGACCCATCCTGTCTGGTGAGGCCTTTAATTCTGTTGGCTCCCCTGTGCCTGAGAGTAGAGATGTGGAAAAACTTGGAGTTGGTATCACCTTCCCTGAGCCAAAGTTGTCTTGATTTCTGACGCCAAAATGTTTCTTCTTTGCGTAAGGTGTTGTGATATTCAGACAACAAAACCCTCTCTTCATTTTGAAGCATGTCATCCCCCTGCCCTTTCTAAAATTTATCCTCAATCTGATCAAGCCTGGTTTTGATATCATGCTTGGTTTCAAAAATATTCCCGAAGGTCTCCCTATTCCAAACTTTCAAATTTTCTTTGATCAGCCAGAGTTTTTGCATTACTTGATTGGTGGTTATCCTAGGGAATTTTCTTTTCCACCATTCTACAATCTGATTTTTGAGATCAGGGTGTTGAGTCCACATTGACTCAAACCGAAATGAGGTCTTAAACTGGGGCCTGCTTGCTGTTTCGAATAGGAGCGGGTTGTGATCAGACCCTATCTTCGGGAGAGCCTGAAGAGTGGCATCTCCAAAGAGGGGGAGAGCTTCTTGGGACAGCAGGAACCGGTCAAGACGCTCTTGGATGAGATTGTTTCCCCTTCTTCTGTTACTCCAAGTGAAATGGGATCCCCGCAAATGGACGTCCATAAGAGCATTGGAGTCCACAAACTATCTTAAATCATTTGTTGATCTGTGAGTGATGGCATTCCCTCCTCTTTTATCAGAAAAGTGTAGGGGAGAGTTGAAGTCCCCTGCCAAGATCCATGGAATATTGATGAACGCTTGCCTCATCTGAGTGATGGTGTCCCACAAAATCATTCTGCCCTGAGAAGTGTTGGGGGCGTAGACATTAGTCATGATCCATGAGGTCTGGGAACTGAGATCATGGAAAAGAATGTTGGACAATCTGTCTTGACCAGAGATGAATCTGCCTTCGACTTTGGCTGGGTTCCAGAGGCATAGAAGGCCACCTGAGGAGCCAGTAGTCGGGAGTAAACGAAGTCACAATTTTTCCAAATGGTTTTAGCAACCCTTGGTGACCACTGATCATCTAATTTGGTTTCCTGTATAAGGAAGATTGTGGGGTTGGAATCTTTCCTCATGGCAGCAACCAACCTTTGCTTAGCTGCCCCATTCAGTCCTCTCGCATTCCAGGAGAGGACTTTCATTTAGAACTTTTGGAGGGTTTTTTCCCCCTTTGCCTTGATGCATGGGGGGTTTGGGTCTTCGACTTTCTTCCTTGATGGTGTTTTCAATTTCTTGGAATAGGGTTTTCTGAGTTCCATTGGCTATGTCCTCAATAGTGTCCTGATTTCTTCGTTCTACATCGGAAGGCCTACCCTTATTTCTGTCTCCACCTACATCCATCTGGGATTTTTTGAAGCTTCGGGTTTGCTTGGGACTCTAGGTTTCTAGGGATTCGTGGGCAGACTCATCGCTGTCGAAATCGGTGATGTTTGTGTTAGTCGGGGAGGTAGGGTATTCAGACCCAACGGGGAGGGGCAATGGGGATGAGGGGGTAGGCGAACATGGGGGCTTTGAGGGAGGGCTTTGAAGAGCGGTGCTGATAGTGGGTGGGGGTGACTAACGTGAAAGGGGAGGGGGAAAGGGAATTTCTTGGGTGGAACTGGCATTCGGGTGTAGAAGGGAAGTGAGATTAGGAATAGGGGAAGTCTTGGTAGGGATTTCTCCTTCCTCAATCTCCTCAATGGAACCAGAATCATTGAGTAAATTAAATTTATTAGAGATAGAGACCAGGGTACTTGCCTTTTGCATAGCTCTAGTTGACGGTGGTCGGTTCGATTGCCTGCTCTTGATGTTTAGGCTCTGTCCTGCTTTAGGGATAATCTTCTAGTTGTCATCTTGGTCCAAATGCACTATATTTTGGTGATCGATTTTAGGGTTTTTGCACTTTGGGCACTAGGATGGGAGGTGCCCTTGATATTGGCACTCCAAGTAGAAGGTGAGCTTGTTTTTATACACAAGCAGTTGTCTTCATCTGTAATCCCCATAGATCAGGTTGAGGTGATCTAGGAGTTGTGATTCTAGGTTCACATTGACACAGATGCGCGCCTGAGTTAGACGAGTCCTGGCATGGGTGGCTGGGTCTATAGCCACAAGCTCCCCGAATGCTCGAGCTAGACCTTGTAATGCGTCCTCGTAGAAGAAGTGCACGAGGGAGATTAGGGAGCCAGACCCAGATGGGAGCATAATTTATGCTCTGTGTCTCTGGATCAAAATTTGGCTCCCATTTCCTTAGGAACAAGCTTCGCCTTCCGAAGAACCAAGGACCTCTAGACAATATGCGTTCTGTCCTCCCTTGTGTTAAGTTGGATCATGAAAAACCCCTTGGACATTGCGGAGAGTTCCAGACTCCCTAGGGTTTTCCATTTTGTTGATGCCCAACGATGGATTGAGTCCATATCCGGGCATCCTCCGATGAATTTTCCCACAAGGGAAAATGAATCTCGTGTCGCATACCCTTCCATGAGTTGTTTAGGGCATAGCACATCGTATCCCTGCACGACGAAGCCGCTCGAAGCAGCTGTAGGCTGTCTGCATTTGCTCTACAGGAGCTCTACGTAGGAGGGTTGGCCGTGAATTTTCCCACCATGGTCTTGTTTGTCAGGGGGGTCTTTCCCCTTGATAGGTCCATTTTGAGTATTGTCGCTCACGGTGGGTGAAGTGCTTTCGACTTGGTTCACCGCCGCATGTGGGGTGGATTTACCATGCGATTGTGCCTCGCTCTCCACCCGATCATCTGCCTTACTCTGCTTCTCACCTAAGATGTCACCCAATTTTTTGATCGCCCTATCCACATGTAACCCTTGTTTTAAAATTTCTTCAAAACTATCTCCAGAAGATCATCATTTTTATTAAGAGATAAAATCTCACTTGGCTAGTTGCCTTCTAAAATTTGAATTTCATCAGGATGAAGATCAACACCATTGGTTAAATCATCTATTACCTAATTCCTTTCTTTATAAATGTGCTCACATTTTTAAGAGATTACCTCCAATAATAGATGAACATTTGCAATAATATTATATTTAATCCAAACCCCACATTATTCTTGTTGATAACATTAATGATAATTTGTGAATCCCCCTCAATTGAATAATATTTCCAACATTTTTATATTGCAATTTTAATCCTTGTAAGAAGTGTCTTAGCATCGTCATAGTTAGTTTAAGTTTCATATGATCCTAAGTAAGTGAGGAGAATTTTTCATTCTTTATTTCAAAAAGCACCACCTCCATAAGCTTTTCCTAGATTTATTTTAGAAGCACCATCAAAATTCATTTTGATAACCCTAACTTTTGGGAATTTCCATTTTATCCTAGATTGAAGTAGATCCTTTGCATGACTCTATCATGTATGTTCAAATCATGCAACCACGTTGTTACCATATTTTTTTTTGCACTCAAGACTTCCCATGATGAGCACCATATCTATAAAAATTTTACAAGAGAGGCAGTAATATAGTTCTTGTTGGATAATATTACATCATCTGGTACATGCTAATGTACCTCCATGGTACCTTCATTGTACACCTTGTAAATATTAGACTAGGGTCAAGTCTTAGATTAGAAAGTGAGTAAATATTTTATGCAATGTAATAATGTGTAGGAAATGCATAAGTGTCATGTGAACAAGTATGTAAGTGTTATGTGTGTATATGTGCACAAGTTCCTTATATTTAAGTGTGCACAAGTGTATTTATATTAGAGTGTGTAGTGTGAAGATTCATGTTCAAGTGTGCATACAAGATAAAGTCATGTGTATGCAAGTGTCAAGTAGATAAGCCAAGATTCATAAGACTTGATATAAAGAAAAGAAGATTCAAGTATACAAAGAGTCATACTACAATGATTATATATTACTCCATAACCTATATCACCTACATTGACTACATTGTCTAAATAGTGGGTATAGAAGCATTGCCATTGTATGACAGTTTTATGATACATTTGTAAGAGAAAAAGGAGTAATAATGTTTGCATACATTTGAGAAACTAATATTGTAAGTTGTGCTACATACTTTATACATGTATGATTCAAGCTAATACATTCATTTTGTTATTTACTAATGAATTTTAGTTGATATATATATAATTTACATGGTGGAATCGGTAGCTACCATGAATCTGAGCAGGTTGTCCAACTTTTATGGTCGCCATAGTATTCTGTGATGTTCATCCCAAAAACCGCCACACAGTTCCTTGTGCAATCTGCTCCTATAACCACCATACCACAATCATTTTAAACCTTTTACGTCGCTAAAAACACCAAGAAAGGGACAAGCGTTCAGTCCGACGAGGCCTAAGATTTGAACCTTGGACCTCTACCTCCCTTACAAGGTTTGGTCGAACCAATTGGTCTACACCCCGAACCTTAGTTAACATATTATAAGCCTTGACTTTACATATTAGTTGGCTCATATTATTCTAGTTATATCATTATCTTGATCTTATTATATTATGGCTATCATATATTTGATCTTGTGGAAATTATCCTATGAGTTTACATTAATATTAAGGCTTCAAAGTCCAACAGTAGTATCAAAGCCACAATCTAGCCATTTGAGATTGAGAGAAATTAGGTTGATAAGTGCACCCGAGGATTAGAAAAATTTCAATGCTGAATAAATCACCCAAAGTTAAAAATAACCAGCTAAAAATATTGCTAGAAAATTTGTAGAAGAAATAATATTGAAGTAGAGAAGAACGAAAAGAAAAGCTAAGGTCTTTCTACAGTTGCAGAGCAACTAGTGAAGACTAGGACTCAGCTAAGGTTTTTTCACTAGGTTGAAGGATAACCAGTGTGTTAGCTTTTGAAGATATAAACTTAAAGGAAATGCAACCACAAGTAATGAAATAAGCATGTAATATTATATCTATGATAATGGCTAACTAATAAGCATGAAAATATGATGAGAAACTTTTGAAATAACTCAATAAATAGCCAATTAATGAAAGCTCACAGAAATATACAATGTTATGCAATGTACGTCTCAAATACTCCATATTGCAAAAATGATCTACATTGGATCTACTACTAATCTACCTCTTGCACTCCAAAAACCTCTTATTATTCTACTCTAAGAAGGCCTATTTATAGTGAGACATTACTCTTGGCCTTACATATTCCTATGAAACCTCACTAATCTATTCATGTACATGTGGACTACATGCATATTTACATCATTGCACATTCTAATGATACTTATGCATTTATTACATTGCTTTAAGCAAATACTTAAATCCTAATCTAAGATAAAATCCTAATCTAAAAATGTACCCATGATGATACATTAGAAAGCACCAAATAATGTAATATATTCTAACACCACTCTATATTACATTATTTGGGTCTTCATCTTTCAAGTACTCTTTAGTTTGAACTGGTCCTTCTTCTTCTACTTCAGTCTTCATGTTGTCTTTCCATGTCGTCTTCATTCATTGTTATTAGGTATTTTAAAAGTGTTTGGTAGAATTTTTGACCTTGAAGTCTTCTAAGTATCCTTGATGAACTAAGGATATTATAATATTGCAAGTCATAAGTGGATAGAAATCACTTCCTTTTCTTTCCTTTGGTCTTATGATTGACCAGTCTCCTTGATCTTCAAAAATTTCAAGCTTGAATTCATTGTTAGTGGAAAATTTTGAAATAAGCACTTGAAAGAAACAATATAATCTGAATATAATCTTTCTTCAAATATTTTGTAGTACTTGTATTTATAGTAACAAAAGAAATATTAATGAGATTTTGAAGAACACAAGCTTATACTGAGAGGGGGGGGTGAACAGTATAATATCACTTTTTACTTTTTCTTTTCAAATCAATATTATGCAGTGTATAGATATCAGTATCAATAGTAGTAATAAAAGAAATGCACAAAACACCATACATAATAGAGACACATATTTTAATGTGGTTCACCCAATGTGGGCTACCTCCATAGAGAAAATAAAATTTTCTAAATATTTCTCAAATAATCTCTTGGAAATACTTTCCAATTACAATTTTTATGGACCTCTATCCAAAGGAGATGTTGATCCTCTAAATATGGATGTGGATCTCTATCCATAGGAGAACTTCTCCTCTACTCTGGCTGGTGATCCTCTAGAAGACTCTGCCTCCAACACACTGACTGTGGATCTATCTCCACTTGAAGACTCTTGTCCTCACTCAGAAGACCTATCCTCAATATCTTGGTTGATGGATCTCTATCCACTGGAGACTCTATCCTCTTTGATTTGTCACCTCCAAATCTCTATCTCAATATTGTACTAAACACAGTCCAGTCGGTCTAGCACAAATCTGCTCAATATCTTGCACTAAAAATAGTACATTTGGTCTAGCATAAATTTTCTCAATAGGTTCACTCAGAACCTGCACAACTCTGCTCAATAGGTCCACTCAAAACCTTCTCAAATATTCTCAATAGGTCCACACATAACCTATCCAAATCTGCTCAATAGGTCCACACATAACCTGTCCAATTCTGCTCAATAGATCCACAAAATCTAATTAAATCTTCTCAACAGGTCCACACAGAACCTATCCAAATTTACTCAACAAGCTCACACAAAACTTGTCCAAATATGCTCAACAAGCTCACACAAAACTTGTCCAAATATTCTCAACAAGCTCACATATAACTTGATCAAATCTTCTCAATAGGTCCACACAGAACTTGTCCAAATCTGCTCAACAAGCTCACATAGAACTTGTCCAAATCTACTCAACAAGCTCACACAAAACTTGTCCAAATCTGCTCAATAAGTCCTCTCTAGAACTTTCTCAAATCTACATTGCAAGCTTCCACAAAATCTCACACAAAATTAGTCCACAAGCCTTCTCAAAGACTTACCTCAAATCAGCTTAACAAGTCCACACAAAACTTGTCCAATCTCATAGAATCATAAAGAGAATTGTTAGAGACTCAATATGTTCTATACTCAATGCTCAATCACTTTATCAACTCAATATCATAGAAGCATAAAGAGAATTGTTAGAGACTCAATATGTTCTATACTTAATGCTCAATCACAACTCAAATCAATATCATAGAAGCATAAAGAGAATTGTTAGAGACTCAATATGTTCTATACTCAATGCTCAATCTCAACTCAAATCAGAATATAGAATAGTTTGTTTCATGGAACTTGAAAAACCACTTCACATCCACTTGACTAGGCTCAACCAACTCTACTCAACCAATCACCTCAAGGAACAACCCTTTCTCACAAAACCCTAGTCCAAGCATATATCAACCAACTCAAAAATTTTCCAACAATGCTCAACAACAAATCTCACATAACAATGATACTCATGTTCTTTTCTAACTCAAGTTCAAATTCTTTGCATAACCAATTAGCTTCAACAACAATGCTAATAAAACAAGGCTTAATCACAACTCTCAATTCAGAAAACCTTGAAGCATTACCTCAACCACTTTAGAAAAGGAAACCCTAATCAATTCCTTTTCACTCCAAACTTAATTTTCAATCAAGCCAATCAACCAAATCAATAGAGAAGAATTTTTCCCATACCTTTTTGTTGCCAAGAAGTTGTCACAAAATCTGTCACACTTCACAAAAACTCTTTTCCAAACTCACATAAGGGTTAGATGACTTCAATTAAAATCATAATGCAAAATACAACTTTAAATACACCTTTTTACTCCAACTTAATTTTCACATCCACAAAAGTCCTTTTAGAAAAAACCCTTATCAAAAATAATAATCAACAAGTCTCAAAATAAATCTCAATTAACACTTTACCATAACTCCTTATACCTCCTAAAATATAACTCTCAAAACAATACTTTCCAAATAATAAAGCTCAAATAATTATCAACACTTCACCATCAGAAATAATCACAACCTCTAATTAATTTTTTTTATTAAAACATTAATAAACCTTATAACATCCTTATCACTCCAACCTTAGGGCATAACCATAAAATTAATTAACACAAAAATGTACTTGCCTCAAGGGGATTTGACCCTACGTCTTGCCCTCACCGCAAGTGCCTTAGCGGTGGCTAAGGTTACCACATGAGCTACATGCTCATTTGCAAAGGGGGAAGCACCACGTGCTTCCTCTTTGCACTTTCCTTGCCCACGTTTAAAAATGTGTGCCTTGGTGCTTCCACAAAAACTCCACCAAAAACTTCTTTAATAATCGAACGCACGACCTCTGTGCTACCAATTCCTTCACGCTTTCCAAGCTGCCACTAGCCCACACTACCCAATGTGAATTAGGGGTGGTGTCTCTCTATGTTATCTTGTACTCTCCTTTCCAAATATTTTAACCATGAGCTCATTTTTTGCATGTGCAACTCAATAACCAATCGATCAAGGATAGATAATAAACAACTTTGGGCATGTATTTATATTGCCCTTCCTCCTTTGTCTAGATGTCAACGCTTTTATTGAAATGCATTATGTTGGAGCTTTAAGGTTTTGAAAGCCATAGTAAACCCAACCTTGGGTTTTAATAAAAATTAATTTTGGACTTTATAAAACCCCTTGCCTTATAAAATATTATAATAAGGATTATAATTATTTTATTTGGGTTTTCACCATGGCAATTTTAATATTATAATAACCACCATTATAATATTAATCCTTCAATAAAATACCTTTAATATTTATTTATAAAATTTAAATTCATGCTTAATTTAAATAATTTATAAAATAAATATTATAACTCCTTTTTAACTTTTGTCTTTTGCACTGTTTCCCTCGATCTTTTGCCTTCTTGCTGGATATCAAATAACCATATTTGTCACCTTTATTTCTTGCTAAAATTACTGATGACCTCATTTGGTGACATCAATGACAACTTTGACTTAGGGACTCAAAATGTCCAATAGATTTTCCTCCATAATATTTACATGGATGGAAACTCTAGTAGTTTGCTTTCTCATGACCAAATTTATTGCAATAAGTGCATAGTAATGGTATCCCAACTTTTTTATTACTTGTTTTAGGAGAATCATGTTCATCTATTTATTTTATGAAGTAGTCAAACCATTTGTGTACAATTGAAGCTATTCCATCTTTACTTCTTTTATAAAATTGTATGTCATCTTTTTTATCAATACTCTTTTCTATATTTTGAATATGGTTTTTGATATAGTTGTCATCAATTCCTTTCATTATATCATTAGAAGATATCTCTACAGAACCTACTTTTGTCATCCTATTTATTTTTGGGTTTTCAAAACTCTTTTCTAGCCATATTGGTTCTTCTTCCTGTAGTCTGGTTTGTCATCAAGCTAGCGCTAGAAATGTGATCATTATCCTAAAATATTTGAAGGTGAGCACCTGCTAATCATATCCTAAAATAAAAATTGGAAGAACCAAATTGCTTTGATTCAACCTCCAGAGAAGGTTGGTATACCTTGTCAACTTAATAGGTGTTGACTCTTTTTAGCTCAAAATGATAAAGGTTTAGGGATAGGAATGAAAGGGTTAGAAATGTATGAATGAATAATGGATGTGTGAAGCTAACAACATAGACATACACAAGGTATTTTTTGACAAATCAATTTACGAAGAAAATATTTGGGACTAACAACATTCAAAACAAAACATATCCAACCAAGATAGATGAGACGTTTTTCACAGGGCTGCCCAAAATTCTGAACTCATTTTGGCCATATCTCACTGATCTGGACTCGGATTCAGCTAAAATTTTTAGGGTAGATGCTTGAAAAACCCTAGAATGTCTCCACCAATTTTCATATCATTTGGAGCAACACAAATCCTAGCGCATCCCTATGTGTGAACAATATATTTGGCAAGCGACTATGTGAGGGTTTCATCTGGTTTGAGTGCAAGCAGCGCCAGAGGTTGGTTTTTAGGGCCTTCGAGATCCAGCGACAAATATTTTTGTGGTTTATGCTCAATATTTTAGTAGGAAATGTTGCAGGGGATACAATATGGGTTAGAAATTTATCTTTAAATAGATCATATTGTGAACTTGAGTGACAACGACTTCTAATTTGCTGCACAAAAGAAAAGTGAAAACCATACCTTTCCACGACATCTAGGGCAAGGATTAAAGAGATCATGAAACAAGTTTCAAGCAGTTGATCAAAAAATGACTCATATCTCAAGTGAATCTAGTGCTAAGGTGCACCCACAAAATAATTCTACTGTGAAAACCCTTATCAAGGGTAAGAATTTCGAAGACTCAGTCCCAAAAATGAATTTTAGGGATCCCCTTCGTGGTGGACAGCCTCAGCCCAATGCTAATATCAATATTAGGGCTTCCCATAAACATCTAATAATGCCTAAGATTGATCCTAGGAAAACAAAGTCAGGATGTCTTAAAGCATCTTATGGAACTCCTATTGTTAAGCTTGATATGGATAACATTCAGACTGGCATTGAAGATTTGGAAAAAAGAGGACTAATTTGTCGATTCATGGGTTTTCGTTCGAGTCTATCTTCTTTCAAAGTTTGGGCTGCAAAAAGCTGGAAAACTAAAGGTGAGTTACAAATCTCTATTTATCCAAATGGTTATTTTCTTGTTTTATTTGCTAATAATGAAGATAGAGAGAAATTTTTTCAAGGGGGTCCTTGGTTTTTTGGAAGGGTAGGGCTTTTCATGAAGCCCTGGCATACTAAATTTAAAGTCGAAGAAGAGATGCCTTCTATAGCTCCCGTGTGGGTTAGACTCTTTGGCCTCCCTATTGAATTTTGGAATCCTACTATTTTTTCTTCAATTGGAAACTCTTTAGGAATTTTTATGATGACTGTTGATTGTACTCAAAATTTTGAACATATTATTTATGCTCGGATTTGTGTTTTAATGTATTTTGACAAACCCCTACCTAAAAAGATCACATTACAATTTGGGGAAGACACTTGGGAGAAAGTAGTGGACTATGAGAACATTCCTTTTCGTTGTAGAATTTTCCATGAATATGGTCATTTGGCCAGTGCTTGCCCAAATAAAATTCCTGATCAAAATAAAGAAGATATAAACTCAGTAGGTTTCCAAATACCTAAGAAGAAGAACACTCAAAAAAACCAGTTATGAAGGATCAATCAAAGTCATCTGCTAATATGTTTGAAATCCTTTCCACAAATGATGTCCCAAGTGAGGAAGAGGAAATAATGGAAAATGAAATCTTAGAAACACAATTTAAATATGAAGGGAAGAACTCAGAGATAAACCAACAAATCAAAGGTTTTCAACAACAAAAAAAGGAGAAAATTTACACAAGAAAAACAATATTTCAAATGTTAAAACTTCAAATAATGCAGGTCCCAATATAGACTCCGTTGAACCATCTAGTAAAATTTTGGCTGTGTATGAGCATTCTTCAAGGTTAGAAGCCATCTCAGATTCAATTGGAATAAGTCAATAAATAGGGAAAACAAATTGAAGATGGATTCTAATAAAAAAGTATGTCACAAGACCAATCAATATCATATGGTAAAAGAAGGTGAAAAGCTTGTAGAGGAAGGTAATATTAATGTCCTTACCAACTTTTTTAGCCCTGGTATTAATGAAGATCATCACTTGGAATATTAGAGGACTCAAAGGGAGTCTTTCAAAACAAAATGAAATTAGAAGAATGATTCAAGTAAATCATCCACATCTTATTTTACTTCAAGAAACAAAGATGTCAATGGAGGATATGGACTTAATTGCCAGTAAAATTTGGCCAACTGGAAAAGTGGTTTCCCTCAGTTCCCAAGGGACTTCGGGTGGCATTTCTTGTCTTTGGGATCCAAAAGAGGTAGTTATTCACCATATGGTTGGTAGTTGGGGTTTTTTGGCTATAGCTATTCAAAGTAGACATTCCAACCAGATTATGCTCTACATTACTATTTATGCTCCGACTTATTTGGAGGAAAAAAGAAGAAAGTGGAAGGATATTACTCATATTATCTCTCATTTTCCTAAATCTTGGATCTTGATCGGAGGAGTTTTCAATACCATCCTCTCTCTAGATGAGAAAAATGGGGGAATAGAAATTTGGACAAAAGCACTGACCTCATGAGCGAATATATTGCAAACCTCCATCTTGTGGATATCCAACCAAATAATGGCCTTATGACTTGGTATAACAGAAAGCAAGGCTTAGCTTGTATAATGGAGAGATTGGATAGGTTTTTGCTCTCTAAAAATTTCTTAATCCATGATCACATTTCTAAAGTGAAGACTCTTAATAATGCCATTTCGGATCATTGGCTAGTCATGGTGGAAATGTGGAAAACCAATGTGAGTTTCTATCCTTTTAGTTTTCAATTAATGTGGCTTAGAGACATTTCCTTCAGACATCATGTGCAACAATGGTGGAAGGAAGGTAAACCTAGGCATGGGACTAAGATTTTCTATTTTTCCAAAAGACTGCAATACATTAAATCCAAAATCAAGACTTGGAACTGGAAAGAGTTTGGGGATGTTCATAAAAAAACATGAAGTTATTGCTCATCTTGAAAATTTGAATAAGAAAATCCGTTTAGATGGCCTCATAGAGAAGAGAAGTGCAGATGAAATTAAACTCACAACTCAGGTTAGAGGAATGGGAAAAAAGAGAAGAAATCTTATGGAAGCAAAAATCTAGAATTCAATGGCTCAAAGAAGGAGATCAAAACACAAATTTCTTCCACAAATCTCTTCTAGCTCAAAGATCTCACAACTTTATTTCTTCCTTAAAATCATATTTTGAAGTTGTTGTTTATACTTGGGATGGCATGAACTCTATTGTTGTTGATTACTTTTCCAATATTTCTGCTGCTACTCCCCTTGAATCAGCTTCATAATATAATTTTCTTCAAGCAATCCCTTATCTTATCACTTCTAAGGAGAACTCTATTTTGACTGCTCTTGTTACTATCAATGAGCTTCAACAAGTAGTTTTTAAAATGCAAAAAGGAAAACCCCAGGTCCTGATGGTTTTCCTATTGAGTTCTACCAAGAGTTCCGGGATATCCTTCATGTTGATTTATTAGAGGTGGTGGAAGAAGCGAGGAAAGCCAAAGAAATTTTGAAGGTTATCAATAAAACTTATATTACTCTTGTTCCAAAAGCTCAAGAGGTTGATCATATCTCAACTTTTATACCTATTGCTTTATGTAATGTTCTTCTCAAAATAATTACTAAAATCATGGCAGAAAGGTTGAAGCCTCTTTTGCAAAATATTATTTCCCTAGAGCAAAGGGGTTATGTGGAAGGACGTCAAATAGTAGATGAGATATTTATTTCTTAGGAAGCCATCCATTCCATGGATATGCAAAATTTTCCTTCCATGTTCATTCGGTTAGACTTATCCAAAGCTTATGATAGAGTGGATTGACACTTCCTTATCAAAGTTTTGAGGTAATTTTGTTTCTCTAAGGATTGGATGGATTGGATTATGGGATGTATCTCTTCAGTTTCCTACTTAGTTCTTATCAATGGCAGGCCTTCTCAGTATTTCCCAGCTTCTAGAGGTATTAGGCAAGGTGACCTACTATCCCCTTATTTATTCATAATTCTTGTTAAATGCTTGGGTAGGACTATAACTAAAAAGAGAGAAAACAAAACCCTTGAGGGAGTTACCATTGCTCATGGAGCTAGACCTATCTCTCATCTTCAATTTGTGGATGATTCTACTCTTTTAGGTAAAGCTATAGTTAAGGAATTTTCTAATATTAAGCAAATCATTAGTTGTTTTTCTAAAGCTACTGGGTAGTTGATCAATGAAGACAAATCTAAAGTTATTTTCTTTCACTGCTCTGCTATATAGGAATCCATGGTCTTGGATAAACTAATATATAAGAAGACCTCTCTTCCAATCACTTATTTAGGTATTCCCATAAATATTCAAAGGCAAAAAAATAAAGATTGGAATTGGTTGTTGGACAAAGTCAAGAAGAAAATTGGAAAGTGGACCAACAAGTGGCTTTCTTGTTGGAAAGTGGACCAACAAGTGGCTTTCTTATGGGGGTAGAATCACCTTGATAAAATCAGTCCTTCAATCTATTCCTATTTATGTTTCTTCCATTTTGAATATCCCAAAGGCTTTTCTTCGAGAATTGGATCAAATCAGTCATCATTTCCTTTGGAGTGGTACTAAGGAGAAAAGAAAATGGGCCTTGGTGAAATGGGATACTTTATGTCTTCCTAAGAGTGAATGGGCGGTTAGGATTACGATCCTCAATTAATAACAACAAAGCTTTAGCTGCTAAATTATATTGGATGATGTTGCATAACCCCAATGCTCTTTGGGCCAATAATCTTCATGCTAAATATGCTGAGAACAAAAGTCCTAAAGACCTTGTTCTCTATCAACTTCCTACCAAAGGTTCTCCCATTTTAGCAGTTATTAAGATCGGTGAGGATTTGATAAAGAAAAAATTATTTTGGATCATTCATAATGGTCAACATGCAAATTTTTGGACAAATTCTTGGGATGGTCACAAGCCTTTGATAACTCAGTTTCCTGATTGGATGCCTTGGATGGAGGAGCTTCAATTAGCTAATTGGATAAAGGTGGCTAAGTACTGTCGGTACCATACTGGTAATTCAAAGGTTGGTAGATATTGGATCCCTATTGAGGACTGGCCTATTCAAATCCCAGAAAGGCAAAGACAAGATATCCAAGGCATCCTTCATATGAGATCCCTCTCTTGGTCCCATGAAAAAGATTGTTTTGGATGGAACAACACTACTAAGGGTGAGTATTCAATTTTTCAAGGTTATTTGACCTTATGCCATAATAATCCCAACCATTCTTCTAACATTTTTTCTTTATTGTGGGCTTAAAAGCTCTGGCCTAAGGTGAGGTTCTTTAATTGGATTTTATTGCATCATAGGGTCCTTACTAGTGAGCAACTTATGAAGCGTGGTTTTCATGGCCCTTTTAGATGTGAAATGTGTGAAGAGAATGTAGAAAATATCAACCATATTTTTATTGAGTGTACTTTAGCCTCTGAGTTGTGGAGGAGAATGGCCACTTTACTTGGCTTACGATGATCCAATTTTTTTACTTTGAACAACTTTGGAGGGATTGGCCTAATCAAGAGGGTGTTGATCATTTTATTAGGCAGTTAGTTTTGATGGGTTCTACCATTCTTCTTTGGAATATTTGGAATGAAAGGAACAACCAAATTTTTAGTCAAGATAGGAAGGATATTCACTATATTTTGCAAAAGACCATAGCCAACTTAGTTGAATCAGTCCATCATCTCCTTAATCACCCCCAAAACTCCCACCAAATATGGGATCAAGTGATGCAAATATTGAAGATTAAACCTTCTAAGGGCAACCATATTAAAGGGAATGTGAGTATTAGTAAGATGGATAGGAATAGAAATTGGCAACCTCCTCCTAAGGATTTTGGAAAATTCAATACTGATGGAGCCTCCAGAGGGAACCTTGGAAAAGCCAATGTGGGAGGAATTTGTAGACTTTCAGATGGCTCCCTGGTTTTTACTTTTGCTGAGAATTTGGGTATTCTTTCCAATAACCTTGTTGAGGGGTATGGTATCCTCAGAGGCCTTCAGGAGGCTACTGAGGTTGGATGGGAAAAGGTGTTAGTTGAGTCTGAATCTCAACTTATGATTAATATCTTGAAGAATCCTTCTAAGAATCATAAGGTGGATTGGAGAATAAAAAGAATTATTGCGAAGATTCAGTTAATCCAGATGGGATTTTTGAAAGTTGATTACAATCATGGTCAGAGATCAAAACAAGAGTGTTGATGCTTTAGCTAATTGGGATTTGGAAAAATGTGATCTTACTTGTTATGACCACCCTCCTATATGGTGGGCTTCTCAAATTAGGGAAGATCTTATTTATATCATTTCTTTGGATGGCTCCAGTTCTGAAGGTACCTAGTTTCTTCTTGTTTTTTTTTTTTCTTCTCTTTGGTTCATTCAGTTTTTTTTAGTTCCCTAGATCATTCTATTCTTTATTTTGTTTCCTCTGTTGATTCTTGCCTTAATAGTCTTCTGGTCTAGATAGGTCATTGTTTTGTTCATTTTTTTTTTTTTTAGTTTTTTAAGGTGGGTGGGTTTTTTTGTTTTGTTTTGTTTTTGTGTTCTTTGTGTTGTTTTTTGTTGTTCTTGTGTTTTTGTTTTTGTTTTTTTTTTTTTTAATGTTTTTTGTTATTGTTCTTGTGTTTTTTTCGTTCTTGTTCTTGGGTTTCTCTTTGTTTATGTTATTTCGTGTTTTTATGTGCGAGTGTTTTCTATGTTTTTTGTTTTTGTTTATTGTCTGTTGTTGGTTGTTTTTTATTTTTATTTTTTAATTTTTTAGGTTTTGGTTGTGTTTATTTTTCATGTTTTTTTTGGGTTATGTCTTTGTAGTGTTCTATTGTTTTTATCTTGTTTGTGTTTTTTTATGTGGTTCTTGTGTTTTTATGTGGTTTGTGTTGTGGTTTATTTTATCTTATTGTGCGTGTTTGGTTGTGCTTTTGTTTTTGACACACTCAAAGAGCATGTTTTTTATTTTATTTTATTATTTTTGTGGTTATTTACTTATTTTTAAATTGGTTTTGTGTGTTTGTTTGCTCCTTGAGTATGTCAAAGGTGGTAGGCCAGGTCCGAGTCCTGGGTGTTTTTGGCGGAATGGATACCCCTGCCTCATTGGGTCTTACCCGAAAGTGGCATCCCTTTTGGGATGTTTTCCACAAATAAAAACAAAACAGACATTCAAAACTTAACAATACTCTACATCAATGGCCTTTAACATACTTAAAGAATTATTCCAAACATCTAGCATTAATTATCCAAGTTAACAGAATAATATCAATGCCTTGACTAATAGAAATAGAATTCCTATAAGCATGCATATAAGTATAAATTATTACAATTTTATCTAAGTTAGAAATCCAAATTAACAAAATAAACTAACCATAACAACAGTAGCAGAAATAACTTCACAATATTATGATTAGCCAATCAACACAAGGTGCAAGTTTGAGGTAAAAATCCCTTGTAATGATCCTTTGATTAATTTCATAAAATATACATAGTAGTGCAAGCAAACACTTCAAAGTTGACCTTTTGAAAGGAGGTCACTACCTTTATTTATAGATTTACAATGAGTTTCATTCTAAGCATTACAGGGAGTCTTTTACTTTCTTTATTTCTTAGAAACTTACCATCAATGATGCTATCCAACTGCATATTCTTGATCAATTAAAACAACATTTTAGACCCAAGTCATCTCTGCCATTGATGGTTCTTGCAACCTTATTTAATCTATCGATCTACAACTAAATTTGGTTGAAAAAAAGATTTTGGAAGCTTCTAGACTATAAGTGGTGATTCAGATTTCATAACACCTGGTTAATCCCTCTTTTATCTCTATACCATGCAAATTTAGAGAAATATTAACTTTCACCTTGATCTAATGATGAACAACTGTTATTGATTATCATGTGGTCACTTGTCGCTATGTTCTCCTCTATTGAATTTCTCAGCCTTAGCCACAAAAATAGGGAAGCACATAGAGTCAATATTTCACTCATATTATTTAGCTTTCTAATTTCAACATATTTTTTGTTTATGCATTGATAATAAAGAATATAATAAATCACACACTTTCCCAATTCAGACCTCTTGGTAAAATTTCTTCGCAAAATAGCATTTTTAGTGATTTTCTCATTATAAGTCTTTCCCAATGTATTTTTGATTTATGTGCAGATAACAAAGAAGATGTAAAATCATGTTTTGGAGCCTTTTCCATAATTTAAGCCTTTTCTCACAAATTTGCATTTTTATATGAATCTCTAATTTTATCCTTTTTGATCACTTTTTTCATTTGCATGCGACTATCAAAGAAGATGGAAAATCGTGCTTGGAAGCCTTTTCCCCAATTTTGGCCTACATTATTGACACCTCCCGAGAAATATTGCTCATAATATTTTGGGAACTCATAATCATATCCATTGGATTTATGGATTCAAAAAAGATATGGTAGATGATGGAGGAAAATGGACGAAAAGAATGAGATGAATAAAATGACTTGGAAGAGAGCATGATGAATTGGAGATGGACGAAGTGATGGGATGAATGAGGAGTAAATGAGAATGAATATAATAATATGGAAAAGTTAACAATACTTCAACTGGTTTCTTTGAAATAGGGTCTCAGAGTATTATTTCCTTGTGATCGCCATCCTCTTGACCATTTTAAGATAATCAAAGGATAATTGTTCATACGAAAACAAGACAAGAGGTAAAAATTTATGTTGCACCTAAAATGGCTTTCTTTTCAAGGTTCAACTACATGAACTTCAACTGTTCACGGTATTATGGCTCAAAAATGATTCTTCGTGACTATCAGCCTCTTGCAATAATGGGAAATTTCTTTATAGGCTCAGTATGAGGTGGTTTTTACCTTTTCGTAGCTCCATACACATGAGGTTGTATGCAGGTTCATGTTTTTCTATTTTTTTGACACTCGTCCAACTACAAACTCTCACAAAACTTATAAATTTTTGAGATATTTGTTATTCAACCTATTATTCTTCTTGCTCTTCATCTTTAGCATTCTCTTCATTGATATAAATCACATTTATCTTAGATTTTTCTTGCTATCTTGAACTTATTCCTCTTCTTCTTCTTTCACTTTTTCTTCTATTTGGTCCTCCTGCTCAAATTCATCTTCCTCTATTTCTTCTTCACTAATGTCCTCCTCACTAATGTTCTCTTCATTGAGTAGTTGGATGACATCGCTTAGTGCATTTGAAGCTTCCTCCCAAGATTTCTGTGTAATTCTTGGTATTGGTGAATCCATTGTAAGCTTTAGAGCCCCTCATAAGATGGTTCAACACCTCCATTACCAAATTTAGCTATGACATCTCTGATTTCTATCAGGTTTTTGATCAACTGGACTACCTGGTCATGTTGGATTGGCTCAGACCATTCTTCTATTTCAGACTAATTCTCCATGATTGAGTCTAAGAAATCTCCCAATGCTACTTCTCCAATGTATTGGTGATCCTCTCCCAAGTAATCAAGAAAGCCAAATTATCTAATGTGAGATAGATTTTGCATCATTTTATTTATTTTTCTCTCTAGCCTATCTAACAGTTGGTAACATTTTGTTAAGAGCTTGTTCTTTTCTAGAATATCTTTGGCTCTATTTTTAGCAATACACCACTACCTATTGGAGATGAGCTTGGTTGTAGCTTTGAATTTCACTTTTTCCAATTTACATTTTTTTTTATGTTGGGGTAACCTTGTACTGGATTTCTCCTTGCATATTCTTGAGAGTATTTCTTGTGCTCACTACTTCACTAGTAGCTTCATCTAAGAAAATGAAGATCAAATTGGCTTCCAAACCTCTCGATTCGATATAAAACTAGATTTCCTTCCTGATATGCTTCACTTTTTATCTTTTGAGAATATTGTAGATCTAGCCTTTTCAATAAATAATTGTTTTTGCAATTGACTATTCTGATCAGTTAGATTCCTCACTTGAGTTTGAGCACTTTCAACCTGCTCTTGATAGTTGGCAACTTCCTAAAATTTATCTTACCACTTCTTCACTTCATACTTAAGCATTTTAAAAAGATCCTATTGGTTTCTAAGTGAGGTTTCTAGCTCTTCTACTTTTATTTTTAGCTCCTCATTTTTCTCCCTATAGATATCACCTTGCATGAAGGATGTATCCATGTGGGCTTTGGCCAATACAAGCTCATCAACTGTAAGTAATTACATGATGTCCATAATACCTGATAATCATCAATGGTCACATATTTCCCTATATTGCTCACTTTGGGAGTGATGGTGAGATTTGTCCTTTTTCAAGAAATTGGATCAGCAATGAAAATATTTCTTTTGTGAGTTGTCTCTTTTGATGATCTTGCAAGTTGTTCATTCCACCAAGTGGTTGCATTGAATGAAATTTAATTGTTCTTTTGATATGAGACCATAATAGGATCAATGGATTAAGTTGATATGGCCACTAGAGATGATACTAGGGGAATTGATGTATGAGGAGAAGCTAAAACAATGGTGTCTTGACAAAAAGGGGTAGAAAGTATAGCTTCAGTCAATGGAGGTGTTGGAAAGGGTGTAAATAATTGTGGTCTTGTTGATATTATAGAATATTATGCTAATGTTAGAGGGTTCAATGAAGTAAGATATGGAGGTTGGGTTTTGATTGAAACTAATGAAAAGGGTGGAATCTTGGATGAAGGTGGAGTGGGTGATGGTGGTAGTGATGTGGGGATTTGTAATGAAATGGATGAAGGAATATCTACTACTTCAACTTGTTTCTAAAAAAGAGAAGGGAGAATATTTGGGAGAATTGGAGGAGCCTGAGCAAAAAATGAAGGGGAATAAATCATACCTGAGTCTCTTGAAGTAGACTTTTGTGTTGTTTGGATTGGAGCAAGCTACTCTTTTTATGGAACTTGTGGTTGTTCTAATGCTTGAGAGACCTATTCCATTTCTTTTTCCTCTTTCCCCTTTGTATCTTTCATTTCTCCTAAGATTTATGCCAATGGTTATGACTGAGACTCTCCTCTAGATCTTTGTGGTTGGATTTGTTGTGAAACGGGGTTGACATGCATAAATCTGACTGCATAGGTATTGGGCATAACCTCTTAGGGTCTAAACCTAGGTTTGATATAGCCCTCTAAGAATACCCCAAGGACTAGCTACTTTCACCTTTGTTATACCTAAATTATCTCTGTATGTCCTACCTCATTTGGGCCTAGACCTCCTTCATACTTGTATCTCTATATTAATTGAGAACATGGCTTATATATCTCCAATTGCTATGTTGTTGGCTGAAATATCTATTGATTTCCTTTTCCAGCAAGGATGATATCTAAGGTAGACTTTCTATGAGAAGGAGATGATGGGGGAGTTATTATGCTTACTCATTTTAGTTTAACTCTGGTTTATTTAGTATTTGCTACTCCCTCCTAGCCTGTAGGTTTTCTAAAACTTAATACCAAAGATTTCCCACTGCCTTGCCAATATTGTGAAAACTTATCATATGTTTTGTCAAAGTGTTTATCATTCTTAGTGGGATACTTCAACTTTTCAGTATCCATTTTCACTCACATTCTCTAGAATTCAAACATTTGGGTGGGGTTCCAATTTTCATTCTTGAACTTTTCTTTGATCTCATCTTCGACATAGATATGTGCTTTATTTTTATCAGGAGTATAATCAACAACATGATCATAGAAGTATCTCCAAGGAGGTAATGCTTCCATATGTTGAACATCCCATTCCAATTCAGACTTTTCATCATTATTTTTAAAATTTTCATAGTGAGGTTTAAGAGTTCTCTTGAATTTTGGGGATTTTCCTTTGGTAAGATCATTTAGTCTCTTTGTAAATTTATTCTTTGGATCGTACCTCCATCTATGAGGGAGTTCTACTAACCCTAATCCCTGCATGTATTTGGTAATGCTCTTATATTTATATTTTTTTACTTATGGTGATATCATTATGTATAATAGGGTAGATGTAGGTGCCATTTCTACCTTTTTCTATTTTAAAGATGACATTGATGTAATATTTCTTATGACAATATTCTAGAGAAAGCATCATTTTTATAACGTAATGTGGCAACACAAAATATTTTTTCATAAAACCAAACAGATGGATCATTATTCCTTCTGATAGTATATACCAGTCACCTTCCTCTTCCCCTTCTTTCCTCAACATCTCCCTTACCAATTTAGGTAGTCTAGGCATTTATCTATAAATGATATTCAGAGAAGGCCCTATGAAATCTCTATTAAAATTGTAATAGGATTCTATTTTAC
Organism: Wollemia nobilis; assembly: GCA_028583015.1. Lineage (NCBI taxonomy): Eukaryota > Viridiplantae > Streptophyta > Pinopsida > Araucariales > Araucariaceae > Wollemia > Wollemia nobilis. The sequence goes on along the minus strand of JAQPPZ010016858.1, from coordinate 2,335,906 downwards.
AAATTGAGCTTGTCCAAGAGTAGATGGCAAGAGCAGTTCCATTCTGAGCCATGGTTTTTATTGGGATAAACGGGATTTCCAAGTGATTAAAGTAAAGGAAAAGCCATTACACATGAGAAAATATCTAAAGGTTACCCCTCCTTTGTTGGTTTTTTATTGGAAATATGAGAAGGTTTTATTGTCATTGATGTCAAGAAGTTAGCACCAACAAGCGTTAGTTTCAGTGAGCAACATCAGTTTTAGGTTCCGTAATCAAGTGCAAAAGGAAGCAGGTGGCCAGATGAGGTTTAAAGGGCAAAAAGAAGGCCCAAGACAAATAATATTATAATAATTTATTATAATATTAAAAGTGCAAGACCCAAAGAGTTAATTAATTATAATAGTTTTATTATAATTTAATTTATAAATTAATTTAATTAACTTTTAAAGTTATTAAGTTAATTGTAAATTAATTATAATTTAATTATAAGTTCATTTAAAAAATTAATTAAGCTAACCCTAAATATAGGGTTATAAAGTTTATAATTTGAATTTTTGAATTAATCTCACAGATGTCGTCGAAGACATCACTCTATGCATATAAAGAAGGGAAGAAACCCAAGGCATTAATTATCCATGCGATCGATTGAAATCTAAGGTAATTCGTGCACAAAGAGGAAGAGAAGGATTCACATGTGTTTTGAAGGTTTAACAAGACAAAGCAAAGGAAAATAGTGGGGAGCCCACTTCACATCCCTAAGCATTTGGTAGTGCGGTTGGCAACTGGTGGTTGCGCTAGGACATTGCAGGCACAAGGTCAAGGGTTCAAGTTTTGTGGTGTTCGTTTTGCGAATGGAGGAAGTTTTTTTATTGCATCATTAGGGAAGGTTCAAAGGGAAGGTGGTGCATTTTCCTTTGTGTGAAGGCACGTATCTCACATGAGTGCACACCTTTCTAAGGTGCTTGGAGGGGTGAGGTTAGGTGTTCAAAACCCATCGAAAGTGTTTTTCTAGGCAAAAAAGGTATGCATCGATTTTGATTTTATTGCTAAGGTTGTATAAATTCGGAGGTTGCTTTGTTGTGAAAAATAAAGGTTGATTAAATTTTTTAAGGGAGATATAAGTGTATTAAAAATTAAATATTTTATTTTAATTTTTTTGTGATTAGAGTTTATGAAGTTGGAGATTATAAGGTGTATAAGGACTTTGCTATAATTATTATTAAGTGTAGTGTTATGGTGAAATTATTAAATTAAATATTGTGGGTTTGGAGATTATAAGGTGTACAAAAGGATTTGTTATTTTATATGAAAGATAAACTTTGAGAAAATTATTTTGTGGAGATCTTGAGAGAGGTTGTGGTAACCTAACCCTAGTGTTAGTAAAGAAAAATTTGATTGTGGTTAAGACAGGTTTTGAAGACATATCTCCATAAAAATAAAAGGTATGGATAAATCTTCCTTGTGAGAAAAATATTGTTGGATTGGATGTTATGAATGCTAAGTTGGAGTGAAAAGGATTGTTTGGTAAGCATTGTTGAGTTTGCTTGTTAAATATTTTTTTGAGTGAGATTTGATGATAAAAACCTTGTTTGATAAGCATTGTTGGAAATATTGAGTAATATTTCATATGCTTGAACTAGGGTTTGTGAAATAACATGAGTATCATTGTTATGTGAAGTTGTGAACTATCTTGAACTAGGGTTTGTGAAATATCATGAGTATCATTGTTATGTGAGATTGTTTGATAAGAATTTGTTGGAAATAATTGAGTGAGGATTCATATGCTTGGACTAGGGTTTGAAAACAAGGAGTGTTTTATTGAGTGATTGATTGAGTGGAGTTGATTGAGCCTAGTCAAGTGGAAGTGTTGAAGTGATAGTTCTAATTCTATGAAACAAATTGTTCTATATCCTAAATTGATTTAAGAAAGAGGTTGAGAGTGATTGAGTTTTTGTGAGTGTGAAACATTTTGAGTCTCTAACAATTCTCTATATATTTATGTTGTAAAGTGACTGACTATTGTGAGTGTGAAGCATATTGAGTCTCTAAAAATTCTCCATATGTTTATGTGAGATTGAACAAGTTCTAGTGAGGACTTGTTGATTAGATTTGTGGTACATCTTGGTGAAGATTTATTGAGAAAATTGGACAAGTTCTAGTGAGGACTTGTTGAGAATATTTGAGGTAAATATTTGAGAAGACTTGTGGATAGATTGGTGTGAGCTTTTGTGGAAGCTTACAATACAAATTTGAAGATAGATATTGTTGAGCAGATTGGAAAAGTTCTAGTGAGGACTTGTTGAGCAGATTTGAGGTAAGTCTTTGAGAAGACTTGTGGACAGATTGGTGTGAGCTTTTGTGGAAGCTTACAATACATATTTGAAGACAAATATTGAGATCATATTGGACAAGTTCTAGAGAGGACTTGTGGAAAAATTAGTGTGACATTTTATGGAATTTTGAAAGGCATATTTGAGACAAGTATCTGAGAAGACTTGAGAGCAGTTTCGATTGATTGATTTGTTCAAACCTTGAGTTAAGGTTTGGAGCAGATCTAGCAGAGTTGATTTGTGATTGATTCGAGCTTTGTGTTAAGACTTGAGGATAGATATTGAGAAAATATTTTCTATACTGAAGGATTGTGTTTAGTACAAATTTGAGGATAGAATTTGGTGTAAATTTGAGGACAAATTTATGCTAAACTAGAGACAAAGATTGAGCAAATTTATGCTAGACCGAAGGACTCTGTTTAGTGCATATTTGAGATAAAGCTGAGAGTAATATTTAGAGGTGATAGATTATAGAGGATGACAATCTCCAGTGGATAGAGGTCCATTATCTAGGTTTTACACACCTCACATAGCTAGTCAGCTATGTAGAGCTTCCAAGTTCATGTATTTGATTTAATATTAAAATTGTATCACTTTGATTTTAATTTCATCATCGATTTATATTCAAAAACTTCATTTGCATAAGCAGAGGACTGAGTCCTCCAAGTTGCGAGGACCAGCCCTCCTTAAGAGGTAAATTTTATTGCATTAATTCATTCCAATTATTTCTCTCACATAAGTCGAAGTGTTTCTATGTATTTCTATCAATAATTGTTCTTGTTTGTTATAATGCATTGGATGAAAGGATAGTTATATCATTTCATGTGGTATCACTCTAGATGATCCAAGGTACATCATTAGATTTTTAGAAATTGGTGGGCATTTTTGTGTCTCAGGAAGACATCATTAGATTCATGGTGTAAGCAGTTTGTGAGCGTTGTTGTGTCACAAAACAGTAGAGGATAACCATAGGTTGTGGAAATTATTCAGAAACCCAAATATTTTCCAGGGAGCATATGTAGAGGTAATGTCGATCACTGTGCAAGAAGGTCAAATTTAAACAAAAATACAATGGTAGTAACAAGTGTGATTGGGTCCCAATGCACCAGATTATGGGGCAAACATTCTGTCATCAATCATCTAGGTTAACATGTCTACCACATCTATTTTATTTGGAAACCTACCAATCTAAATCCTTTGCCACCATTGAAGGATCATGTACAAGCAGTTGGAGTACGAATGCAAGTGCCACTGACCAATAATATTATGAGAAAAAATTATTAAAACAAAAAATCCTAAGGTACAAGTTATATTATTTTTAGCAATGCAAGAAAATTATCCAACATGCATCGTGTGTTGGGAAAAATAGGGTTTAAAAGTAATTGAGAGTGCCTAGTTGAATGTGACTTCAGTCACATAGTTTATTCTCCTCGCACGTAGTCTTGGTTGTATCTTGCATTGTTGTCAAATGTGTCCTTATCTCTACCTCGTATGAAGTGTTCTAGTTCATGTTCGTAGTGTGTGGCATGCCTCAATGTAACCATCATTTCCAGTCACATATATTTTCCATATCATAGTACATCTTGAGTCCACATGTCCCTAGTTGTGTCATCTAGCTTCACTTTGCTAGTCATTTCATCCTTCTCCAGTCGTGTGGTGGTCTTAGTTGTTGAGTCACGTATCGAACATCGTTTAGTCCTTCTTCATTCATGTGGTGTTCAAGTCCATCGAGTCCACATATTCCTATCCATTGAAATTATGTTATCCCTTATCACACCATATTGCTTATTGTGTCACGTGTTGTCCCTAGTCAGTTGTCTTCCTTCACATGGCAAGTCATGTGTCGCATAGCCTAAAATCAAGTATTGTGGATCATAAGTCCTATTATGAATTATAACTATTATAAGTTCAAAAACTAGCTGTTGGGGTAGCCATTGTGAATTAACTGCCGCCTAGACGTTGGAACTTAATCGTGAGAAGAAACTAGCTGCTTGAAAAAGAAGTTAAATTTTTGCATCATAGTTGGAGTGACAATTGGAGCAGAAAACCAAACAATTTTTTACCCAATTTAACCAAATTTTTGCAAAAATCAAAGGCAATTTTTTTTAAGCAGGACCTATTGACAAAGTGCATGAACAGAAGGTGGACCAAAGGACCAAATGGATGATTATCAAGTTCGAAGAATTCAAATGAAGGGTTCCTAAAGTCACAAAGAAGACCTCCATGAAACAAAGGTACACATTATAATTCCCCTTCATCCACTTCTTAACACCATGGCTTCCAATCCTTCTCCTACTTCTTCCCATGAGAATCTCACACATGAGGAAATGGAAAACCCTAATGCAAACAACCCGAACATGCAAACATTACTATATGGCATGAAAAAATTGATTATAATGTTGACCAAACTAGTGGAAAACCAAAACCAAACAACCCCTCTTTCCCCAAATCACTTCCATATACACTGGAATAATGAGGATTAGGATGGCAAGGAAGTTTATGCACAACAAATAGGTCCTACTGGTAGTGCTCAAAATCACTTCCATAGACAGAGGAATAATGTGGATTAGGATAGAGAGGAAGTTTATGAACAACAAAGAGGTCCTACTAACGATGCCCAAAATTTTCTCAATAGTCAGAGGAATAATAAGGATCAGGATAGCAAGGAAGTTTATGAAAAACAAAGAGGTCCTACTAGAGGTGCCCAAAATTGTTTCCATAGATAGGCATAATGAGGACCAGGATAGAGAGGAAGTTTACCAAAAACCAAGAGGTCCTAATGGTGTCAATTTCTCATGCATTGATATACCTACCTTTGAGGGTCATGATCCACGTGGTTGGTGAGCTAAAATAGAAGGTATTTTAGACTTATATTGGATTCCACATTCAGAAAAAAGTTCCTTTTGCTTCCTCCAAACTAGGTACTGAATCTTATCAATGGTTTGCATACCAAAAATGAGGTAATAAGCAACCCATATTCTAGGATGAATTCAGCACACTTTTCCTTAATATATTTGATGAAGAATCTTCATCTTCATACATGGTTTGGTTGTTATCACTTAAACAAACAGGATCATTAAGGGAGTATATTTTAGAATTCACTAGTCTGATTTCCTATGCAAGAAACTTACCATCCAATGTGGTGGTATATGCTTTTAGAAATGGGTTGAAATAGAATATTCAAATCAAATTTGACTTACAATATCCGACTTCTTTAGATACTTGTATAAATATTACCAATTTGGCTAAGAAGGATGTGCAATATGGAACATCTATCTATCATGATTATTATAATAGATAACAATATCACAACAACTCTTTCTGTAGAAATGACCAACCATCAAGATATTACTACTTTAAATGTTGCAATCACCATCCAAAATATCAAGCATGTGTACCAAGACAAAAATTTAAAATAGAATATGCTGACAAAGAAGATGATGAGAAAATAGTGGATATCAATTTACCTGACTCTCCCATAACAGAAGATAAAATTGAACAAGGGGAGGTGGTAGTTGATGAGGACACTATGTAAATTTTAGTACATGCTCTTATGGGACTATCAGCTCACCATACAATCAAGGTATCAGGATTCATTCGATAAAAGAAGGTAAAAATGTTGATCGATTCAAGAAGTACTCATAATTTTATAGATACAAAAATAGCCAGGGCATTAAACTTACACATTAACTCCCCCATCAAGATAAGTTTCAATTTATACTTACAAATAGAGGAAATGCTCAATGTATCAGTAGAACATCTTGAATTTCATTACAAATAGGAAATTATACCTAGCATGGGCATCTTTTTGTTATGAATTTAGAGAATTCAGAAGTCATTTTGGGAGTTGAATGGTTAGAACAATTGGACACGATCAGTTTTAATTATAGATAACACTTTGTGGAATGGAAATAAAATGGAAATATCATTCACCTCCAAGGAATTCCAACACCTCCATAAAGGGTAGTAAGTTCTCACATCATGGAGAAAATATTAAGAAAAGGAAGTTATGGATTCATTGCTCAAATTAATTGTATGGAATGGCAAGCACAAGCCATGCTAGAAATTCAATCATAAGATTTGCAAAACATTGTGGCTAACTATGATGATGTCTTCCAAGAACCCAAGGGACTACCTCCAAAAATATCCCATGACCATGCCATACACCTTGTTCTAGGAAGTCTTCCTCCTAATGTCCATCCTTATCGATATACCCAACCTCAAAAAATAGAAATTGAGAAAATTGTCCAATAACTATTAGAACATGGAGTCATCCATCAGAACACTAGTCCCTATTCTTCACCAGTATTTTTGGCCCGTCACAAAGATAATTCTTAGAATTTGTGTCCAGATTTTCGTTTCCTTAACAAAATCACCATCAAGGATAAATTACATATACCTATCATTGATGATTTACTAAATGAACTACATGGTGCAAAAGTTTTTACAAAATTGGATTTACATTCTGGGTTTCACCAAATTAGAGCTAGGGAAGAGGATATTCCCAAAACAATTTTTCGTACTCGTGAAGGTCACTATGAATTCTTAGTCATGCCTTTTGGTCTCACTAATGCCCCTTTCACATTCCAAAGCCTCATGAACCATGTGTTTCATCCATTTATTCATAAATTTATCCTAGTATTTTTTGATGACATGCTCATATATAGTAAAATACGGAATGATCATCTAATCCATGTGGGAAGGGTGCTTCATATACTACACAAGGAAAAATTATTTGTTAAATGCTCTAAATGCTCTTTTGGTATTCAAGAAGTTGAGTACCTAGGTCATATAGTTTCTCAAGAAGGTGTTAAAGTGGATCCCAATAAGATAAAGGTAATTTAGGATTGGAACTTAACTACAACTATCAAGAAAATTCATGGTTTTTGGGTCTCACTGGTTACTATCGCAAGTTTATGTGTAACTATAGAAAAATTGCAGCTCCTCTCACAACTCTTACAAAAAAGGATGATTTTCATTGGTCGGAAGTAGCCACTCAAGCTTTTGAGGATCTCAAAGAAGCAATGTATACTACTCCAATTTTGGTAATTCTGAATTTTCACAAACCATTTGTGATCGAATGTGATGCTTCATGAATAGGTATTGGGGCAATATTAATGCAATATGATCATCCCTTGGCATTTGAAAGTAAAAAAATTTCAATTTTTTTTGGGAAGGTCCACATATGAGAAAGAAATATTGGCTATTCTACATGCAGTGGAGAAATGGAGACATTACTTAATCAGTAGTCATTTTATTAATAAAACTAATCATAGTAGTCTTAAGCATTTTCTAGAACAACGATTTTCTTATCTAGAGAAAAACAAGTGGTTAACCAAATTGTTGGGATATGATTTTGTTATCGAGTATAATAAAGAGAAATAAAGCATGGAGGTAGATGCATTATCATGAAAATATGAAGATGAAGTGGTTATTAATGCTATTTCAGGTCCATGTTCCTAGTGAATTTCTCAGCTGCAAGAAGAATGGTTGTCCAATACAGAAACCGCTCAAATAATTTAGGAATTATTTTTGGATTCATCCAAGCATCCTATTTTTTCCTATGATGACAAGGTTTTAAGAATAAATAATCGCATTTACATTCCACGTAATTCTACAATCAAATCAAGGATTCTAGATGAATCACATGCTTCTCCATCAATAGGACATTCAGGTTTTTTGAAAACCTATATGTGAATAAAAAAATCCTTTTGTCTGAAAGGATTAAAAGCAAAGGTCAAACAATGGGTGGTTGGATGTGAAGTATGCCAATGCAATAATGTCAAGACAGTCAAATCACCAAGATTACTTCAACCATTACCTATTCCATATCGTCAATGGGAACATATTTCAATGGATTTTATTGAAGGTCTTCCTAAATCATAAGGAAAAATAGTAATTTTTGTGGTAGTGGATCGCCTCTTCAAATATGCTCACTTCCAAGCCTTACAACATAAATTTTTAGAAAACAAAGTGGATAAGGTATTTATGAGTTCAATTTTAAAATTACATGGAATGCCAAAGAATATTGTAAGTGATCGTGATCCCATATTTACTAGCAATTTTTGAAAAGAATTATTTCGTCTTAGTGGTACCAAGTTGAATATGTCCTCTGCATACCATCCAAAAACATATGGTCAAACTGATATAGTTAATAAATGTTTAGGTACCTATCTAAGATGTTTTATTCAAGATAAATAGTATCAATGGAGTCACTGGATTTCATTAGCATAATGGTGGTACAACACCTCATACCATTATTCCATTAAGATGTCTCCATTTGAAGCATTGTATGGAATCAAACCACCAACCATAGCAGATTATGTACCTGGTTCTTCCAAAGTGGCCCAAATAGATGATTGGTTCCAACATTGATAGTCAATGCTCAACCTTCTCAAATAAAACTTGGTCCAAGAAAAAAATTGTATGAAGCAGCAACAAGACACAACATTTGGAAAGACAATTTAATACAAGTGATATGGTGTTCATGTGTTTGTAACCCTACAAATAGTTGTCATTGAAAATAAAGACCAGCCAAAAGTTAGCTCCACAGTTTTATGGCCCTTAAAAAATAATATGTCGCATTGGAGAAGTGGCATATCAACTAGAGCTTCCTCCTTCATCTCGTATACATCCAGTATTTCGTATTTCCTATCTCAAAAAGGTGATCAGCCAAAAAGTACAATCTTAGTCAGAATTACCAATACTCGATGAAGAAGATCGTATATATCTCCAGCTTGAAGCAATTTTACAAAGCATAACATGTATGTTGAGATCTCATTACATCAAAGAATTCCTCATTAAATGGTAGGACCTATCAGAAGAAGATACTACATGGGAACTTGAAAGTATTTTCCAGATATTTCTAGCTTTGAGGACAAATATTTTTGAGGAGGGAAGACATATTACACACCTCACATAGTTAGTCGACTATGTAGAGCTTCCATGTTAAATTGGTGTCTCTATTGTGTGTGGTGATTTGTTCATTACTTTTATTACTTCTATTGATATTGCTATTAATACATTGCATAATATTTATTGGGAAAGAAAAAGTAAATAGTGGTCTTATATTTTTAACCCCTCCTCTTAGTATAAGCTTGTGTTCTTCAACTGGATCAGAGTGGGTTCCTTTGAAAGATTTTAACATCTTGAAGGAAAATTTTACAAGAAAACAAATGGATTCTAAGAGTGTATTCTAAAATAATTCAACACCAGGATTTGATGGAAGCGATTATGTATTTTGGAGTATGAGAATAAAGATTCACCTGATGGCACTTGGCAATGAAATATGGGAAGCAATTGAAAATGGATACACACCACTAGCTACTCCACCTACAGATAAATATGGTAAGCTTCTACATCAATACAATTCAAGAGCAATGAATGCAATTTTGAGATGTTTGCATAGAACAAATTTTGTTAAGGTTATGCATTGCAAATAAGCAAAAGAAATTTTGGATAAGTTGCAAGGCACATATGAAGGAGATAAAAAGGTCAAAAAGGTAAAGTTGTGAAATCTCAAGGGACAATTTGAAGATCTAAAAATTAAGAATGAAGAAAACATCAGTGCTTATCTACTTTGTGTATATGAGGTTAACTCCATGCAAAGACTTGGACTTGAGGTTCAAGAATCTGATGTTTGTGATAAGATATTAAGATCACTCCCAAAATGATTTAGTGAAAATATTTCATCTATAGAGGAATCAAAATATGGTGATATTTTTACAAGGGATAAATTACTTAGAATTCTTACAAATTTTGAGATGAGAACAAAAGAGGAACCTAATATTAAAAAATAAGCATCCTTCAAAGCTACTAAGAAGACAAAGGGTAAGAAGTTAGATTCAAGAAATGAATCATCTAGTGTTGAAGAGGTAAATTATGGCAGAAGGAACAAGGATGCAAGAAATTTTAAAGGTACGAAATTTGTTAGATTTTTCAATTGTGGAAATTATGGTCACTATGCAATTGATTTTCAAGAATCTAGAAATTACAATTATGAAGAAAAACATGATCATAAGAATAGGGAATCATAAAAATAAGGGTACCAAAAGAAAATCAAGGATTATCAAGGCAAGCAAGGAAAGAATTGATTTCGAATATAGAAGAAGAGTTTCTATGTAGACAAGGCAAGTAATTACTCAAGTGATAGTGATAATAGTTCCTCAAATAATGATAAATATGAAGTTCTATTTCTGGAAAAATAAAAGGAAATGGTTAGGAAAAGGTCACCAATAATTCTCAAGTGTTTTAGATGTGGTAACTTTGGTCATCTTGAAGATAGGTGTACAAAGAGTAGTTTCAGTTTAAGTCATGATGAATATGAAGATACACTTGAAGGACTAGAAGATAATATTCTAATGACATTAGAAGAAGGAGGTAATCCTATAGAAGACAAGTTAGAAAAGAATGAAGATGTTTTCAAAGGTAAAAAATAGAGGAAGAATCAGAAACAGGAGAAGTTGATCTTTAAGGTGAACTTATTCATGCCCTTGATGCATTAAATAAGGTAAGAAATAAAAACTCCCAAATTAAGCTTCAATTTCAAGAATGTGATGAAGAGAAAGGAAATATTATAGAGGATCTAAATAATTCAATGGCTAAGACAAGGAAGTTCAAATATAAGTTAGAAGAAAAAGTCTTAGAATGTGAAAGGTTAGAACATGAAGTGGCTTTACTAAGGTAAGAAATAAAATATTCTAAGTACAGGTTACATAGGTTTGAAAAGAGCTCAAATATCATAGATAAGATGATCAAGGTATAAATACGATCAACAAACAAATCGGGTCTTGGTTTTGAATAGGTACAAAAGAAACAAGGAGAGGAGTCAACCTCAAGTTTTGAAGAAGAAGAAGAAGAAACTTCAGAATAAGAGGGTGTAAGAGAGAGTGATACTTTTGATGATGATTTGGACAACAGAAAGGTCAAAAAGGAAAGGAATAATGCACAAAATGGGAATATATGGAATAAGAACCAACACAGGATAAAAGAGACTAAGAGACCAATGAGGTCAAGGCAAGGTAGTTTCAATGGACGATGCTTCTCATGTCACAGGTTTGGGCACAAGGCTACACAGTGCAAGACACATGAAAGACAAGAATATGGGAAATTCATAAATATGTAACTTTTTCAAGGGTATTTCTACTCTTATAATTAGTTTGGTCACAAGTCAATGAATTGTAGGGTTCATGACAGGAATATATATGGCTTCACCAGAAGAAATACCAAGACATTTACACCTATAAGTGTAATAATTATGGACATACAACAAAGTGGTCTAGAACATATATTCTAGAGATAAGTAGGAACAGGAATAGTCAGAGGAATTAGGACCAGATAAGAAGGAAAGTGGACAAAGGTAAATATCAGTTCATGCTGGGAGTAGAAATACTCCCACCCTAGAATTAACCACCTCAAGAGGAGGTGGGGGAGGGGCTAAGCTAAGAGTTTCATTCTTAGCCTCGAGCCCCAAAGGTGACCCTTTGCCATTGATGTCAAATGGGGAGATATTTGAGTAAGGGGGAGAGAGATTTTATTTTAGGGGAGAGCATTGAGTTAGGGGAAGGAGTTTCCCATGGGGAGCAGAACATAAAAAGGTTAAGGAAATGGTAAAAGGTAATTGGGTTGCCATCAATGAAAAATGGGAATATTGTTGGAAATATGAGCAGGTTTTGCTGTCATTGATGTCAAGAAAGCACCAACGAGCATCAGTTTCGGTGAGTAGCATCAGTTTCAAGTTCTGTAATCAAGTGCCAAAGGAAATGTTCTACTAGGTGGTCATATGATATTTAAAGGGAAAAAGGAAGGCCCAATCCAAATAATATTATAATAATTTATTATAATATTAAAAGTGCAAGACCCAAAGATTTAATTAATTATAATAGTTTTATTATAAATTAATTTAATTAACTTTTAAAGTTATTAAGTTAATTGTAAATTAATTATAATTTAATTATAAGTTAATTTATAAATTAATTAAGCTAACCCTAAATATAGGGTTATAAAGTTTATAATTCAAATTTTTGAATTAATCTTGCCAATGTCGTCGAAGACATCACTCTATGCATATAAAGGAGGGAAGAAACCCAAGGCATTAATTATCCATGCGATCGATTGAAATCTAAGGTAATTCATGCACAAAGAGGAAGAGAAGGATTTGCATGTGTTTTGAAGGTTTAAAGAAATAGAGTAAAGGACAATAGTGGGGAGCCCACTTCACATCCATAAGGTTGGTAGCTGGAAGTTGTGCTAGGACATTGTAGGTGCAAGGTCAAGGGTTCAAGTTTCGTGGTGTTCGTTTTACGAGTGGAGGAAGTTTTTATTGCACTGTGAGGGAAGGTTCAAAGGGAAGGTGGTGCCTTTTTCTTTGTGTGGAGGCACGTAGCTCATGTGGTGAGTGCATGCCTTGCTAAGGTGCTTGGAGGGCTGAGGTTAGGTGTTCTAAACCCGTTTAAAGTGTTTTGCTAGGAAAAAAAAGGTATGCATCAATTTTGATTTTATTACTAAGGTTGTATAAATTCGAAGGTTGCTTTGTTGTGAAAAATAAAAGGTTGATTAAAGTTTTTGAGGGAGATATAAGTGTATTAAAAATTAAAAAATTTATTTTATTTTTTTGGTGATTAGAGTTTATGAAGTTGGATATTGTAAGGTGTATAAGGAATTTGCTATACTTGTTTTTAAGTGTAGCGTTATGGTGAAATTATTAAATTGAATATTGTGAGTTTGGAGATTATAAGCTGTACAAAAGGATTTGTTATTTTGTATGAAAGATAAAATTTGAGAAAATTATTTTGTGGAGATCTTGAGAGAGGTTGTGGTAACCTAACCCTAGTTTTAGTAAAGAAAATTTTGATTGTGGTTAAGACAGGTTTTGAAGACATATCTCCATTAAAATAAAAGGTATGGTTAAATCTTCCCTGTGAGAAAAATATTGTTGGATTGGATGTTATGAATGCTAAGTTGGAGTGAAAAGTTTTTTTTGGTAATAATTATTGAGTTTACATGTTAAAGGTTTTTCTAAGTGAGAGTTGATGATAAAAACCTTGTTTGATAAGTGTTGTTGGAAATATTGAGTAAGCTTCCATATGCTTGAACTAGGGTTTTTGAAAAAACATGAGTATCATTGTTATGTGAAGTTGTGAACTATCTTGAACTAAGGTTTGTGAAATATCATGAGTATCATTGTTATGTGAGATTGTTTGATAAGCATTTATTGGAAATAATTGAGTGAGGATTCATATGCTTGGACTAGGGTTTGAAAACAAGGAGTGTTTTCTTAAGTGATTGATTGAATGGAGTTGATTGAGCCTAGTCAAGTGGAAGTGTTGAAGTGATAGTTCTAATTTCATGATTTTTTTTTTCTACATCCTAAATTGATTTAAGAAAGAGGTTGAGAGTGATTGAGTGTTTGTGAGTGTGAAACATATTGAGTCTCTAACAATTATCTATATGTTTTTGTGGCAAAGTGATTGGCTATTGTGATTGTAAAGCATATTGAGTCTATGAAAATTCTCTATATGTTTTTGTGGTAAAAATAAGAGAGAGTGAAAGTGATTGAGCATTGTTATGAGTGTGAAGCATATTGAGTCTCTAACAATTCTCTATATGTTTCTGTAAGATTGAAAAAGTTCTAGTGAGGACTTGTTGAGTATATTTGTGGTAAGTCTTTGTGAAGACTTGTTGAGCAGATTGGACAAGTTCTAGTGAGGACCTGTTGAGCAGATTTGAGGTAAGTATTTGAGAAGACTTATGGACAAATTGGTATGAGCTTTTGTGGAATCTTATAATATATATTTGAAGACAGATATTTTTGAGCATATTTGACAAGTTCTAGTGAGGACTTGTTGAGTAGATTTGAGATAAGTCTTTAAGAAGACTTGTGGACATATTGGTGTGAGCTTTTGTGGAAGCTTACAATACATATTTGAAGACAGAGATATTGATTGGACAAGTTCTAAAGAGGACTTGAGGATAAATTAGTGTGAGATTTTGTGGGAGTTTACAAGGCAAATTTGAGATAAGTCTTTGAGAATACTTGAGAGCATAATTGATTGATTGATTTTTTCAAACCTTGAGTTAAGGTTTGGAGTAGATCTAGCAGAGTTGATTTGTGATTGAGTCAAGATTTGTGTTAAGGCTTGAGGATAGATATTGAGTAGATTTTTTCTATACCAAAGGATTGTGTTTAGTGCAAATTTGAGGAAAAATTTTGGTGTATATTTGAGGATAGATTTGTGCCAGACCAGAAACAAAGATCGATAAGATTTGTGCTAGACCGAAGGACTATGTTTAGTGTAGATTTGATTTAGAGCTGAGAGAAAGCTTTGGAGGTGATAGAATATAGAGGATGATAGTCTCTAGTGGATAGAGATACATTAGATAAGGTAGTGAGGATAGGTCTTCTGAGTGAGTATAGAAGTCTTTAGTGGATAGAGATCCATTAGCTAGTGTAGTGGAGGTAGCATTTCTTCTAGAATATCACTAGTTAGAGCAAAGGAGAAGGAGTTCTCATGTGGATAGAGATACATAAATCAACTAAGGATATTTGTGTCTCCTATAGATAGATATCGGGATTGGTGTCTCCTTTGGATAGAGTTCCATAAAAATTGTAATAGGGAAAGGTTTCCCAAGATATTTTTTGAGAAAAATTTAGTGAAATATTTTCTTCGTAGAGTAGCCCACATTGGGTGAACCACGTTAAAATGGTGTCTCTATTGTGTGTGGTGATTTATGCAATGCTTTTATTACTACTATTGATATTGTTATTGATACATTGCATAATATTGATTGGGAAAGAAAAAGTAAAAATGGATCTTATACTATTCACCCCTCCTCTCAGTATAAGCTTGTGTTCTTCATTTTTAATCTTACTTGGAGTTCATGAATCTTATCAGCCAGGTATCAGGGTCAGTCAAAGAATATTAGAAAATTACTCATCAAAGCAAAATCAAAGTTCCTAGGGTTAGATATGCAATGGGTAGTAGCTATTTTCTAGTGAGACACACTCCTATCTAAGGGTAAACCTCCTATCACGACTAACATCGAGTAAAGCTCTGGGTACTTGAACTCATCAAGCTTAATTGGGGTTGATGGTAGGGAACTACCAATCAACCTCCTCTTTAATTGACCTGCTACCTAACTTAAGAAATTTCTTCTCCCATCAATATGTTTATTTAGGGCATAATATTTTGCATAATTTTTTTGAGAAAATATTTTTTCTCTCCCACCTAGCTTCACTCCAAGGGTGAAAGCATTGTTGAAATATTTTGGTTTTACATGCATTAAGGTTTTGCCCTCAAAAATTTGCAACACTCTATGTTCTGAATCATAATTCTTTGCTATTGCCTTTATCAACTCAATGTAGGGATGTACATAATTACACATGTAAAAATATAATAGAGAACTCACTACAATGGTGTTTGGCAGGGTTATGCACAAGGGCAAATTTCACAATTTAGAGTGAATTTTAGAATTTTCACAATTTTTATTTTGCTAATTTTGGTACCCTAGAGGTTGGCCCATTCGCCCAAAAAAAATGGGATCAATTTTTTTAGGTTAAATTTTCCCCCATTCAATAAGTTTTCTCACCTAATTTTTGCCTTAAAATTATTAAAAAAATATTTATCTCCCCCAATTTGTCTCTTGCACCCCACTATAAATAGGTAACCTTGAAAACGACACTCATAGTCTCTATTGGAAATTAAAGCAGTATAAAAAGGTAAAATGTTTGTTTACAATGGTAAGCTTTGGACCTTACCCTTTTACCTCCTTGGATGGTAGCTGACTGGGCAGATTGGACGACATGGGCGGCAAGGCATTCGACATCAATTTCCCTTCCTCCTTTCCTCCCTATTTTTCTTCATTTACTAACTTCTCCTATATTTCCTAAGGTTTTTAAATCAACCCTATTTAAGCATTGTAATTTCTAAGTTTTGTAAGGTTACTGAATAATATTTCTTATTTCCATTTTTATCCGAGACTCATGTGCCACATCTGGTATCAGATCCAAGGCCAGAGAGAGCTCGAAGATCGAGGTGGAGGAACTAGCAGCAAGAGCATCGAGGCAGGCAAGGTCAAGTGGGTCTCATAGCACGTGATCCGAGGTGAGGTCGAAGAAGGCCCATGAATCATGAATCGAGGTGAGGTTTGGAGAAGGCCTGCATAGCGAGCACACGAGGAGTAACCTATGAGAAAACAATTGAAGAGTGCCATGTGGTGAGAAGAGAGCAAGGCCGACGTAGATCGAACAACACAGAATCGACATAAATCTAATTACGTGGCAGAAGGAGAATTGAAAACATGGCAAATGAAGGGTTACATGGTATAAGGAGGCAAAAAGCAATATGGTGACAAGCGACAAGCTAAAGGAGGCAAAAGGGTGGTCACTGATTTATCGAAGGTAATTAAGTGACTATGCGAGCGTTGAGGGTTTCAAACACCTCAAATGCTCTTGCATGGTCAATGTGGAACTAAAATTCCTAATAAAAAAAATTATTTTGATGTGGCCACAAGAAGAACAAGGAGGGCAAGCTTCCCTTGCATTCCCATCGAGCCATGTAGCTCAACTAGCTCAAGGAGCCAACCGTAAGGCGCCTACCTTCCTGTAGGTCACGGGTTCGAAACCCAACAACAAAAAAAGCTTTGAATTTTTTTTTTATTAAAAATTGGATCCGAAACAAAATAAAATTGTATTAATTCCCTTTTGTTCTCATCAGAAGTGGTGGCCGAGTTGGTTAGTGTAATTTTTTGATGCCAAGAGGTCGCGAGTTCGATTCTTGCAGACCATAATTTTTTTTTATATAAGTTATTTTAATTTTTTTTTTATTATTAAAACTACTTATATTATATTTAATATATTAAATATAATTGCTTCTTTAAATTCTTTTTTTAGGGCAATTATTTTTAAATTTATTAAATAGTAATATAGTTTTTAATTTTATAAAAGAAAGGAAAATATTGTCTAAGAGACAATTATTGTAATCAAAGGGTACATATTTTTTTACTTGATTCAAGGAATCACAAACTATAGAACTCTTGTGTAATAAGCCTAAGAGGCTTAGTTTTTTTTGTAAAAGATACCAAGGATCAAATTGTAAAATTGTAAATAGGCATTGATGATAAGACCAAATGGTTGTTATCATGCCTTATGTGCAATTTTAGCAAGAGAAGGTGCAAAGAGGTTTGATGAAAAAGTAAGAGGTTATGGGCTCAACATTGTGTTTAGCCAACTTCAAAATGCAATGATAGCACATCAAAGGCATCTTGACTTAGGGTATGAGGCAGACTTTGAAGACAACTCATTCAAGAGTCAATTTGAACAATCAAAATCCATACAAGTTGCACCACAAGAATCAGAGTATACACACTGCAGTATTTTAGTGGAAATATTAGAACCAGAATCATCGAAAATAATATTGATAAGTGACGATGAAGAATAAGTAGTATATAAATTTGTGAATCAAGAGATAGCATCCCCACATCAAGAGGAATAAGCAGTGAATGATAGAGTAGAACAATTCAGATTTGACTTAAATTTGTAATCTCTTCTTTCTTCCTTCTTCTTTCCTTCTTTCAAACAACAAAGTACTTTATTGTAACCATGAAATAAATAGATTTTTTTGGTAACTATGACCTCACACAATAACTTACCTATACCAAAATTTAATGATTATGACTATGAGTATTTGTCTATAAATATGGAGACCTTGCTCATAGGAAGAGGTTTGTGGGACATAATAGAAGAGGGCTACATAGAACCCTCAGACTGGACAACACAAGTGTCGCAGACAAGAAAACTCAAAAATAAGAGAAAAAGAGCAACTCTTATGCTCTTTCTCATCTCCAAGCTGCATTGGATAAAAGCATATTCCCTAGAATCATTGCTTGTACAACTGCACAAGCTGCATTGAAAGCATTGAGTGATGGATTCCAAGGTAGTAATCAAGTGAAGCAAGTAAGGCTTCAAAAACTAAAGAGATGTTTTGAAAACATTCGAATGAAAGATGATGAAAAATTCGATGATTATTATGTTAGAGTAAAAGCAATTGTGGATAAAATGATTACACTAGGTGAAGAAATCAATCCTGAGATAATTGTAACAAAAGTGTTTCGAACACTTACATAGAAATGGAACCATATTGCCATAATTATAGAAGAATCCAAATATCTTTCCCTTTTAACATTTGATGCATTGGGTCGAGGTGTAGACCAATTGGTTCATCCAAACCCCATAAGGGGAGTAGAGGTCCAAGGTTCAAATCTTGGGCCTCACCAGACTGAATGCTTGTCCCTTTCTTAGTGCTTTCAGTGGTGTAAAAGTTTTAAAATGATTGTGGCATGGTGGTTATAGGGGCGGACTGTGTGAATATCTGTGTGGCGGCTTCCGGGGTGGACAGCATGGAATATTATGGCGGCCATAAAAGCTAGACAGCCTGCTCGAATTCGTGGCAGCTACCGATTCCACCATGTAAATTCAAAAAAAAAAAAAACATTCGATGCATTAATCGGATCGTTAATGTCACATGAAGAGAGGTTTCCTAAAACTCCTTCAACCAGCTATAGAGGCGATGATAAGGCCTTCACTTCCAATGAAAAAAATGGAAGAGGATGAGGAAGAGGTCAAAGTAGAGGTAAGAAAAGAGGTAGAGGCAAAGGCAACTACATAGGAGGTAATCAAAATAGAGGAGGCAACTAGAACAAAGGATGCAATTCCAACAAAGGAGGAAACTCATACAGAGGAAGCAATCAGCAAAGAGGTGGAAATCAAAATTGATGAGGAAATCAAGGACAAAGTGGAAATCAAGGGCGAGGAAGTGACAAGTCAAAATTAGCTTGTTTCAACTATGGAAACCCATGTCACTTCACTCGTGACTACTTGTCAAAATCTTCACAGGGCAGCAACAGTCAATATGGTAATTATGGAGAAGAAGATGATACATCGAATATTTTTATTTCATATGGACAATCAGAACATAATCTAAATGACACGTGGATTCTTTATAATGGTTGTTCAAACCACATGAGTGGCAAAGAACATTTATTTGGTACTCTAGATTCCACTTATAAATCCCAAACCAAATTAGGGGATGATAAGACATTGCAAGTAGAGGGTATTGGAGCCATGGAGGTTCCAACAAAAGAAGGACTAAAGAAAGTGCATGACATCTATTACACTCCAAAGCTCCAACACAATATGCTAAGCATTGGACAAATTATGGAAAATAATTACAAGCTTGTATTTGATGAAGGACAGTGTATCATTTTTGATAAAAATAATTGTAATCATGTCATCACATAGGTCCCCATGACCAAGAACAGGTTATTCCCTCTCAAATTTGATGAGCCAATAGGAGATCAAATTGTAAATGTAGTTATAACAAATCCAAGTGTGCTTTGGCACTTATGATATGGTCACCTTAATTCCACTAGCTTGAAACTTCTAACTTCTCAAGCTATGGTGATAGGACTTCCCAAAATCAATGAAAAAAAGGAGGTCTATGAAGGATGTGCTTTGGGAAAGCACTCAAGGTCAAAGTTTCCAAAAGGACAAGCGTGGAGATCTAGCTATCCACTTTATTTAGTACATTTAGACATCTGTGGACCAATGGAAACACAAAGTCTCAAAAACTATTCTTATTTTCTCACTTTCATAGATGACTTCTCTAGAATGTGCTGGATTTATTTTTTGAAACATAAAGATGAAGCTTTTGATTGCTTCATAGATTTTAGAAACAATGTAGAGAATCAAAGTGGGAATTATGTAAAATTTCTTAGGACAGATCAAGGAGGTGAATACTCCTCAAAATTATTCTTAAAATATTGTAAAGCAAGTGGGATTAAAATGCAATTCACCACTGCCTATACTCCACAACAAAACAGTGTGGCCGAGAGAAAGAACTGCACCATATTTGAAATGGTGAGATCGATGCTTCAGACTAAGAATCTAACTCATATGTACTGGGTAGAGGCTATAAGAACCAGTGTATATATTCTAAATAGAATTCCTACTTCTAGTTTAGATGGTGTCACTCCTTATGAGGGGTGGTATAGAAAGAAACCTAATGTAAAGCACTTCAAAGTGTTTGGTTCTTTAGCATATGCACACATTCCTAATGAGAAAAGGAAGAATCTTGATCCAAAAAGTTAAGCTTGTATATTCATAGGGTATTATGAGTATACAAAGGCATATAGACTCTACAATACCAAGACTCATAAAGTTATACTCTCCAGGGATGTAATTTTTGATGACGGGGAGAATGGGGTCATCAAAGAATTTTTGTTGATGATGAGTCCCAAGATGTAAGTTCTTCACAGGTATAGTAGGTGTCTCCAAAGAAAATCAAAGGCACACCACCCCCTCCAAGCCCATACATGAGTACTACATCAAGTACTTCAACCACCACTCCAAGTCCTTCTCCACAGATATCAGTAAGTTCTTCATCGATGGACATTGATAGAGACTCTCCATCGAGAGGTAAAATAAAATTACAACATCATCCATATTTTTAAATGTTGGATTAGAATTTCTAGAGAAGATTCACTAGAAGCCAAGCTAGTGAGATGAATACAATTTTACAACTTGAAAATTTGCAATTGTATGGAGATGATGACTCCCATGATCCTATGGGAGATGTAGTCAATTATGCTTTATTGGCTAGTACACAACTAGAACCAGCTAGCTATGAGAAGGCATGTACTCAAAATGTATGGCAAGAAGCCATGAAAGAGGAAATAACCTCTATAAACAATAATGATACATGGGAGCTAGTAAAGCTACCCAAAGGAAAAAAATGTGTTGGTTGTAAATGGGTCTACAAGACCAAGTACAATGTTGATGTAAGCATTGAGAGGCATAAGGTGAGACTATTAGAAAAAGGTTTTACTCAGGAATTTGGCATTGACTATGAGGAAACCTTTGCTTCTATTGCACGAAAAGAAAAAATCATATCAGTTCTTTCCTTAGCAGCCCATAAAGGATGGAATGTTCAACACATGGATGTGAAAAGTGCTTTTCTGAATAGATACTTGACAAAAGAGGTTTATGTTCAACAACCTCAAGGTTTTCAAGAACAGGGAAAGGAGAACCTTGTTTACAATTTGAAGAAAGCACTTTATGGCCTCAAGCAAGCACCAAGAACATGGTACTCATGCATTGATGGCTATTTCAGCAAGTATGGATTCACAAGAAGCAAAAGTAAACCAACTTTGTACTACCTAAAGCATGGAGTATACATTCTCATAGTTTGTTTGTATGTGGATGATCTAATATTTATGGGTAGTAATGATAAAATGAATATGGAGTTCAAAAACTCCATGATGAAATAGTTTGAGATGAAATATCTTCGTTTAATGCGATACTTCCTAGGGATGGACGTGTATCAATCAAATAAAGGGATCTTCATATGTCAACACAAGTATGCTCAAGACATGATCAAGAAATTTACCATGGAGCAGTGCAAATCAGTTGCAACTCCAACAAGACATGAGATCCAATTGAGCAAGGATGATGGAGCATCACAGGTTGGCATGACCACTTACAAAAGCATGGTTGGGAGTCTAATGTTTCTCACCAACATAAGGCTCGATATTCAATATGTTGTTTCTCTAGTTTCAAGGTTTATGGCTAGTCCATATGAGTTGCATCTACAAGCAACTAAAATAATATTAAGATATGTAAAAGGTACATTGGATTTTGGAATCCATTACCAAAAATGTAATTATGTGAAATTAGTTGGCTTCAGTGATAATTATTGGGGCAGCAATATAGATGATAGGAAATCTACATCAGGAAATTGTTTTAGTCTAGGATCAAGACTAATTACATGGAGTTCCAAGAAATAAATTGTTGTAGCATTGTCATCGACTGAGGCTGAGTATATAGCCATCACACATGCTAGTACTCAAGCCCTATGGTTGAGAAAATTTGTTGAAGATATTGGAGAAAGTCTAAGTGGTCCAACTTGACTGTATTATGATAACATAAGTGCCATTCATTTGGCATACAATCCAGTCCACCATAGTAGATCAAAGCATTTCGATATGAAGTATCACTTCATTCGAGATATGGTGGAACAACAGATAGTTGAGCTTCAATATTGTAACACTTTGGATAATATTGTAGACATCTTCACCAAAGGTATAGCTAAATATCAATATATAAATTTGAGATACTGTATATTCAGTCCTCTCAACTTTAAGGGGGAGAATGTTGGAAATTAAAGCAGTATAAAAAGATAAAATGTTTGTTTACAATGATAAGCTTTGGACCTTACCCTTTTACCTCCTTGGATGATAGATAACTAGAAATATTGGACGACATGGGTGGCAAGGCATTCAACATAAATTTCCCTTCCTCCTTTCCTCCATATTTTTCTTCATTTCCTAACTTCTCATATATTTCTTAAGGTTGTTAAATCAACTCTATTTAAGCATTGTAATTTCTAAGTTTCATAAGGTTAATGAATAATATTTCTTATCTCCATTTTTCTCCAAGACTCATGTGCCATAGTCTCATGCAATTAAAACAAGGTTACCGACACAAGGTGACCAACAGAAGCGACTAGCCGAAGGTGACTATCATAAGGTGATCAAAAGAAGCGATTAGTAGAAGGCAACTAACCCGGGGTGACTATCACAAGAAAATCGATAGAAGTGAATGGTAAAAGGTGACTGACATGAGGTGACTATCACAAGGAAACTATCACAAGGTGACTATCACAAGGTGACTATCACAAGGCGACCGATGGAAGTGACTGACATGAGGTGATCGATAAGGTGACTGTCACAAGGCGACTATCACAAGGCGAGTGACATACAATGACAACCATTTATCGGTAAGTTTTTGTTACCATTTATGTTCCTTTTTATACATTTTTGTTCATTGACACTCAATAAGGAGGTTTTCCTATTATTTGGGCACCAATCTCAAGCCTGCTTGGGTCAGATATTCTGTTGTCTTGAATAGTAGTTCTCTCTTTTACCAATTATTTCCATTTTTCAAAATGATGTTCATGTTACTCTTCTATTTATATAGGTAAAATGTCACCTGTTGGTAGTGGAAAGAAGGGAGGCCAGTCTTTCGATAAAAGGAGTATCCTCAAATACTTTCATAATATTTCAAAATCCAGTCAACCATCAACATCTGCACAAATTGAAGGTATGAACGCCTTTACTTACTAACCAGTTAATTTTTGTACATTGTTAATTTTATATATAATGTCTTCATTCATTAAGAAGGGTGATTTTTGGTTGATGGCTTTGTCCATTGTTTATCTATATTTTTTAAAAGAAGGTATGCTTTTAAAAAGAATAATGATAATGACCCTGGTATTGACCCTAGTATTATCTCTACAGAAAACACTGTTGACCCTGGTATGCCTCCACTTCCACATATCCACGATAATGAAAAGTCCACAGATGAAAATTTTCTTAAAGAAATGGAACAACAACATGAAGAGATTCCTAAAACTAACATGCCAAATGGAAAACAAAATAATAGTTCTTATGCAGTCCCTACTTTCGAAGAATCTTCTTCTAAAAAACATAAACGTGCAAGGTCATCTAGATGGACAATTAACAGATCATTTCAGCTTGATTGGGTTTCAGATTTTCCATTTGTTGAGCCAGTGCTTCCAGAGAATAGTAATGAGGTAATAATAGAATTGAGATGCGTAATTTGTAGTTGGAAACATGGAAAGGATCACAGATTGCAAGTTAAGAAAGATACAATAGAAAAACATTGTGGAAAGGTTTATATAAAAACAAAAGAAAGTGATGGACCAATACAGAAAAATTATAGGTGGAAGGATGCATCAGAGTGTGCACATATCAGATATGCACAAGAATATGATAAAGCAATGAAACAAAAGCAAACTTTGGTTGAGAAAGGTGCAATGATTCAAGCCCAATTTCAAAAAATGGAAAAGTTCACTTTAGCTTCAAAAAGTTTACAGTTTGTTGTTGTACTCACTATTCTTAAAAAGGGTAGACCTATGTCTGATTTACTTGATTATAAATCTCTATTTTGACTAGCTGATGTGCAGAACTTACCCAACACCCATTGGTCAGATCGAAGTGGTTGGGAAATGGTAAAATATCTATCATTGGTTGAGCAGGATGACCTCAAAGAGAAAATAAAAAAGGCCAAATTCATTTCACTTTCAATTGATGAGGTGACTATTGTTGACAACACATCTTGGATTTGCATGCATGTTTACACATTGGAAAATCATTTAAGGCAACCTCATTTACTTGGACTATGCAAGATGGTGGAAAATTGCAATGCAAAAAATATTTACAATGTTGTTGTTTCTAGTCTAAAGGAAATAGCAGGAATGAATGAAATGGAAATAGCCACTAAGTTAATATGTGTCAGAGTTGATGGTGCTGCTACAATGCAAGGACATAGGAATGGTCTTTGTGTTAGACTACAAACATCTGTTACCCCATATTTGATCCCTATTCATTGCATGGCTCATAGAATGAATCTTGCATACAAAATTGTGGATACATTTACAAATGTAGCGAGAGTGGAAGAGCTTGTCCATGAAATTCATGATTATTTTTCATGCAATCCAAAAATATTTTCAGAGTTTCAACAGTTTGCACTAGGAGTTACTAAAGGTAAAAAACTCTTAAAATATGTAGATACTAGGTGGATTTCAATGTATAAACCGACATATAGAGTTTTCAAAGAATATCAATCCTTGGCAGGGTTTATGTATGCAAATCGTAGGGCAATTGATAAGGCTAAAGATTTACTATTTTGAATGAGTGACTTTGAAACACTTCTCACATTGTGTGGTATTCTTCCAATGTTGGAATAAATGAATACTTTGATCAAAATTGCACAAGAAAGATCGATTTATATTATGGATTTCATCAGGGTGAGAAAATAAATTTGCTTACATATTGATATGATGTACGCATCTGGTCAAAGTTTTATGGATCCCATGTTTGAGAGTTGGAGAGCATTGACAAACGTGAATGATCCTCAAAACTTTTTGAAGTTCAATATAAATGATCATCTATGTATTAATGTCCATGAAAAGGAAATTCCTTTATATTATTTTGGTCAATGAATGGATATAGCTACAAATGAAGTTGAACAAATACCCATAACATACAATAGATTTCATGTAGTTGTAACAGATACAAAAATTAAATTGAAACAAATAGCAGAATCATTGACAAAAGAAATCAGAGACCGTTTTGAAAGAGATGAATTGCTTGAGGCTATGGGTGTGGTTAACCCGATGTTTTGGGATCCTTGTAATGAATACCAGAATATAAATGGTTTGTTTCTCAAATACATGGGCACTCTTGCTAGCCATTTCACTAAACGTGTGGTAGTCAATAGTATTGAAATCAATGGCATTCTCAACAAAGATCTTTTGACAAAACAATCAAACTATTTTGGAACAACAATGTCTGCTCAAGTTTCACAATTCACTAATCATCATGAAAGGGGTTCTATTTCACGTTTGTGGAAATAATTATATCCTAGTAGTATCCTACAACATACTATGAGTGAATATTTTAGTTTATATGAATTATGTCAAATGATGATTTTAGGATCTATGGAGGATGAAAGGGTATTTAGTGCATTATCATATGTAAAATCTAAAGTTCGAAATAGGTTGGACAAAAATTTGGAAAATTGTTTGAGAGTATATGTGTCGACCTATGAGGTTGAGAAGTTTCCTTATGAAAGAGCTTTGTCATATTGGAAATCTCTGGTAGAGAGAAGAGGTGTCATGAATACTCAGGATGATGAGGATAATGGTAACACTGATGAGACTATGATGACAAAATTTTTGGTATGAGTGCAGAAGATTTTGCACAATCTGAAAAGAGTTTGTTCCAGCTTCCAGCATTATGATGCAAATATGCTTTCATTTGATTGATTTCACGTATTAAACTATCAGTTTTCAATAGAATATTGGGATTTGATTCATTTATTTGATTTGATTTCACATATTATGCCATCAGTTTTCAACAAAATATTGAGATTTGATTATATTTTGAGACATGTTTTCATGTATTTTGGAATAGAATATTGATTACAGAATCACATATATTATTGATTTTCACATGTATTTTGATTTCACATATTATGCTATTAGTTTTCAATAGAATATTGAGATTTGATTATATTTTGAGACATGATATTTTGATTTCAAATTCACATATTATGCTATCAGTTTTCAATAGAATATTGATTACAGATATTATTGATTTTCACATGTATTTTGATTTCATATATTATGCTATCAGTTTTCAATAGAATATTAATTACAAATATTATTTATTTTCACATGTATTTTGAAAACCATGTATAGCAAACCATGTATTGAATAAAGTATAAACCATGTATTGAATAAATAAAAATTTATTTATAAATATTAAAAAATTAAAACATGTATTTGAAAACAATGTATGCAAACCATGTATTGAATAAAGTATAACATGTATTGAAAACCATGTATTGAAAATAATGTATGAAAACCATGTATTGAATAAACCATGTATGGCAAACTAAATATTTGTGCTCCATTTCATTCATTTCAAATTATTTCATAAAAAATAAAAGAACATTTTATTGCATCCACATAATTCAAAATTATTTATTCCATCCACACAACTGATCAAAACATCACAATATTGAAAATAAAATATCAAAAAGTAATACAAAATTTATGGAAATTGTCTATTTGATTCATTTAAAAAATATACGAGTCTTTGACAATTTAAAAAAAACTATGCAACATGTTTCTTTTCTCCACATTCCACAAATAAGAAAACAATAGTTCTACTTTTCTTCCTACAAAGTGCCTGAAGTTTCAGCTGCATCTACCTCAATATCCTTTGCTTCCAATGCACCAACCCTTACCAAAATTTTAGTTGTAGTGTTTATCCCTGATAGCAATAAACCTTCTTCCTTCACGGGATCTTCTCTAAATGGTGCATTCAACTCTTTCTCATTTTATTTTACTACAACCTCCACATCCAGGCCCTTATCTTTGATAAACTTCTTCAGCCAATTATTTTCTCGAACAGTGTATTGTAGTCTCTTCTTCACTTCAATAGCATTATTCACACTGATTTTTGTTGTCCTGATCAACGTTTTCATGGTTGTCACCTGCTGCTTTAAGTGTTGATAATTAGACTACAAAATACAAGAGAAAAATATTAATATTTATTAAAAATATATATTTAAGAAAAAAATGATTTTCAGATATATGTAAAACTTACATCTGTTGTAAGTCTTGCAGTTTCTACTACTACTACTTTCTTCTTATCTAGTTCCCATTCATTGAAATATGCTTGGGCTTCGACATTGAGGTTCTCTAATCGGTCCAACATAATGGCTAGAACTTCATCACTATTTGTAGAATCGGCCTTCACTGTGCCAGATTCAGCTTTACGTAACAGAGCATCGAGCTTTTGTGGCTCATTCTCTACCTTTGAAAATAACTCCTTTCTATGTGCAAAGTTCTTGTATCTACCATTTATTACTTTGATCATAACCTTGGCCCGATATTCCCATTCTCTTAATGTATCAATATCTACAAGAAGATTATTCGTAATAGTAGCCTTACATCTATTTTCTAATAAAACATTTTCTAAAAAGTTTACTTTATCATCATCGTTCGGATGATGATGGGTGTCGACTTGTTGGTGGGGGAAGAGGAAACTATGATGACATCTACTTCAACATTCTCCTCTGCTTCATCATCGATCCCTAGACCATGAAGCAGATCACTTGTCTTTAGTGGTAAATTCAAATTATTCATATCCTGATACATAAAATCATCATCGAGATTCATAGCAGAAGAGGGCATCTGAGATGTGCTTTCTACATTTGATAAATTATCAAGTGTTAAAATTAGGAATGATGTCCCTAAAATAAGAGATTGAGACACATCATGAGTGTGTGTCTGAAACTAGTTGTTGGTTCCTGGATGCGGTGGTGTGAGGAACTATTTCCCATGCATGCGAGATTGGTTCCTCATCGGTGGTGCCTGTTGTGAAGTTTGTCGGACTTGTTGTGGATGAACTTGATGTTGATGGACTTGTTGTAGATGGACTTGCTACTTTTCCTATTGTGCACCTGATGGAGGCATCTATTTTTTGAGTCTTTTAAATCTAGTCGGTCCCTCTACAAAATTTCACATGAAAAATATAAATTAAAACTAGTGTTAAAAACAATGCCATTAAAATAGATCAATTTTAACTAAACATACCCAACTCAGACTCTACAACCATTGTCGTTGATGATGCAAGCATTTGCCCTTGCTCTAAAAATAGTTAAAATATTTTCTCAAACTAAATATAATTTTATATTATTAAAATATATTATTTAAAATAGTACTTTTGAAAAATAAGTTTACCTTGTGAGTTGGAGGTTACGTCTTCAATGTCGACTACATCAGATGCATGTCCAGAAGTATGAGGAGTCATACGTGTATGTTGTCCATCAGGAGACCTCCTACGTTTACGAGTGGGAGTTATTGGTGATGATTGTGACTACATGTCAGAATCAGTAGACGCTTCTTGAATCCTAATGGTGACATCCCTTTTACTGGATGAGTGAGCTGCTCTTCTCTGTTTTCAAAAGAAAATTAGAAAATAACAAGATTGATTGAAAAGAAAGAAAAGAGAGACTATTCCAATAAATAATTTTACCTGTATTTCATTCTCATGGATGCCAATAGCCAACAAATCTGGGTGCAATGCAGTTGGAGGATTTTTTGTTGAATATTGTAGTATGCTTCATGAAAAAGATAAAGAATAAAGTTGTTGGAGGTTACTGTATATGCAGATTGAATTTTTTGCATAGTAAGAAGGTCCTGTTTCAGGCGGTTTGAAATGTGAGTGGACCAATCATATCTACCTCCATAAATACATCGAATCAATAATGACAATGCCCAAAATGACATTTCTGTAGGTCGCCCCTATAGAATAAGCCTTCCCAAGAAAAATTCAATGCAGGCATAAAGAAATTTATCTGCAATATTGGAAATGTTCAAACCCCTTTTCGACTTAGAAGAATTAACTAAAAAATAGAGAGAACATTATTAGAGAATGGAAACTACAATACATCAAAATTAAGGATAAAAAAAAATGAAATTTTAAAAACTTACCTTTCAAATGGTCTGGATTCACGACATATCTGGATGCTAGCATTGATTTGTCATCTTCAGTCAATGCGTACTAGTTGTTAACAAGGAGACCATCCAAAAATGGTAGCCCTGTTAGTCGCTACACATCCGAGGGGTTCACAGTAAAAACAATATCCTTGTTATCAACTTTGATCTGTATAGTGGACACATCATGGTCGTAGCAACTAACTATCTATTGCATCAGGGAGACGTTGACGTCCAACTATGGCATCTTCATGACTCCAACAACTTCGGAGGTGTAAAGCCAATTGGAATCTCTCCCAGGAGTGCTAAAAATATTCTTGATATTCGAGAAATAGTAGCTCTTGAATGATACTTTGGAAGGCAGAGGAGAGGAAGCGCTAGCCATTTCTGATCACCCTCTGTAAAAGCTCTGAAAACCCTCTTAAAACACTCTAAAAATACTGGGAAAATGCTATGAAAACCCTCTGAAAAAGCTCAAAAAATACTCTAAAAATGCTTGGAAAAAGCTCTAAAAATGCTCAAAACCATCTGAAAAAGCTCTGAAACCATTGTAGAAAATGCTCTAAAATTACTGGAAAATACTCTAAAATTGCTCTGGAAATCATTGTGCGAAAGGTGAAAAATGACCCTGCTATTCTATTTATAGAAGTCTGCATGGTTGAAGTCGATGGATGCATGACACGTGGTAGAGGAGAGGACACGTGGCAACATTTTATTGATGATCTTTGGTGGTCACCTTCTTCCAGTCACCTTGTGATAGTCACCTTCTGACATTCGCTTGTGATAGTCACCTTGTGATAGTCGTCTTGTGATAGTCACCATTGTGATAGTTCTTTCGATGTCACCATGTGATAGTCACCTTGTGATAGTCGCCATTGTGATAGTCGCCTTGTGATAGTCACCTTGTGACAGTCACCTTGACGATCGCCTTGTGATAGTCGCTTATGTCAGTCACCATTTTAAAATTTGAAAATTTTGGTGCACAATTTTCAAAAAATCGCCATTATTTGATAATTTTTTTGCAAAATTTTGAAAAATTCGCCCCAATGTTTATACACCTTACGACTAGATTCACCCCGATTTTATAAATACATTTTGGGGCGACCCCTTATGCATAACCCTAGTTTTTGGGATTGATACCGATATGTTTGTGGATACTCTCCTCTCTATTTCTAACCTCATCTGCGCTTTCTCCTTATAGGTGGTGGCGGCGTCCACAATTCTTCTCGAGATATCTTGGAAGTAGTAATCTCCTTCATTCTCCATGGTGACAGTTTTCCTCTCAGTGGTAGATGATGCGACCATTGTTAATTGCTAGCTAGTTGCTCACCCTTACAAAGGAGACTATGATCTCAATAAATTCTCAAGAAATTACTTCACTGTATTGCTCATGTAGCTATGGGTATGCGGTAGGAGTGAATTATGCTCTAAGGTATTGAATATATAGCCCTCCTAGAATGTGCATAATTAATGTAGTAGGTGTAATATTCATTTTCATGTGAGAACCAGGTGGTGCTGCATCGATGATCTTTCTCATTCGTAATTGGCCTACCATTGCGATTGGCGGTGCAACTCTAATGTGTGTGCCACCTTTATGTATGATTTTGAAATTATGTGCTAGCCACTATTGCTTCTTAGGGGAAATCCATGCTTTTTAAATTTTAAATAAAGTGACTTTACTTTTCTCATGATCGTGCCCTTTTCTCTATCTTGTGAGTGAAATGATGCTTGATTAAGACATGTGGCACGATGTGCTTCTTGTAGATGGGCTTTGAGTCATGGTTATGAGGAAATTCTCTATCGTGGTGCATTCTTTTCTTTTTTGCTTTCTTAATATTAATACAAAGTGCAAAAAGAAAAATAAAAGTATTTATACAGTATGATACATATAATACAAAGTAAAAAATTCTTTACTTGTGGTATAGTTTGAGATGATACTCGTTTACTAGGATTGACAACAAATCTCTATTTTTGTCTTGGAGTTGAAAAGCATTCTTTTGTTTGAATATAGCTATATCAAATGGACCTTCCCAAAATATATTGAACTTCTCATGCTTATCTGGCTTGGCTTTCTCTGCATTCCACTTCAAAATAGAATCACCCACTCTAAATTTCCTAAAGGTGACCTTCTTATCGAACCAACCCTTTGTCTGTGATAAATGCTTCTAGAATATTTTGTAGGCTTCTTCTCTCTGTTCTTCCAAATGCAACAACTGAACTAGCCTTTTGTTTATCGGGTCTTCCTTATCAATATCATCACTGATATACTTTAAGGTAGGTATCTCTAAATGTATAGGAAGTACAACTTCTTTTCCATATACTAGGGCATAAGGAGATGTGCCTATAGATTTTTTATAGTAATTCTATCTACCCATAGGACCTGATTTATGAGCAAATACCAGGATATTTTGTTGTCTTCAAGAGACCTTTTAATCATTCTGAGGAGGTTTTTATTGCTTGATTATGCCAAGGTCATTCCCTTGAGGGTAGTAGTTAGAAGAATTATTCTAGATAAATACCATATCTACTAGTAAAGTCAATGTACTTGGCTCCTATGAAGGCTGGGCCATTATCACTTACTAAAGCTTTAGGGATGCCAAACCTGGTGATCAAAGTCTCAAGGAATTCAATGACTACATCCTGATCACATCTCTTGGTTGGGATTGCCTCAACCCATTTGGTAAAATAATCAATGGCTATCAAAATATATTTGTGGCCTGCTAAAGAATTAGGATTGATTTCTCCCACAAAGTCTAGCCCCCACTACTGAAATGGTTGCTCTACTTGTACTAGTTGAAGAGGTATTGCAGTGTTTCTATTTTTACCAGTATACCTCTGGCATTTGTCACATCCCCTAGCAATATTGAATGCATCAAAAAATATGGTAGGCCAATAATAACCTACCCTTATAATTTTTAGTGTAGTAGACCTACCTGAGTAATGACCTCTAGATAATCCATCATGGAATTCTCTTAAAAATTTTTCTTTTGATCTTCTCTAACACATCTTAGGAGAACACCATCCAGGTTTTTTCTATAAATCCCTCCTGGTAACAACATATAGTGCAAGGCTTGCAGCCTATACCTTCTCCTTTGTGAAGCATTGAGATTTGGAGGGCAAACCCCTATCTTGAAGTAGTTCTTGAGCTGCTCTATCCAATCCACTCCTTCTGAGAGAGTGTCATCTTTCTACTCTAACTCTTCGATCTAGCAAGCTACTTCTTCTCTTGTATTAGCTTTAGCTACCAGTTCTTGACATAATGCTCTTCCTCTAACCAATTTGGTGGGATGAATCTCTATGTCAAACTCTTGTATCTTTGTAATCCATCCTGCTCTCTTCTCACCAAGTTCACCTTGTAAGATAAAGGTTCTCACATCAGGGTGAACCACATACACCAGTGTTTTGCTTTGA
The DNA here is from genome assembly GCA_028583015.1 of Wollemia nobilis. NCBI lineage: Eukaryota > Viridiplantae > Streptophyta > Pinopsida > Araucariales > Araucariaceae > Wollemia > Wollemia nobilis. Next base: position 2,303,039 of record JAQPPZ010016858.1, on the reverse strand, counting down.
GCAAGGTATTACCTAAAATTTTTTAGAGATTTCATTACTGCAAACACCTATATTTCTATGAAGTTGTACTTTATTTGATACTCATGTAGGGTCTGACTCCAAAAGAATATGAGGTGTTCATTGCTCTCATCATCCTTTTGAGTTAGCACAACAACATAACTCTCTTCAGCTCCATAAGCGTATAAGATGAAATCCTTATCAAAATCAGGGTTAACCAATACTAGAGCTATAGCAATGGCTTGCTTGATCAATTCAAATGCTTGCTTCCTTTTGTCAGTCCATTTGAAGTCAACATTTTTCTTGAGTAACTCTGAGATTGGTTTAACAATCTGAGCAAAATAAAAAATAAATTTCCTCACAAAATTAATTTACCCAAAGAAAGACTGAAGAGCCTTCTTATTCATTGGAAGAGAAAGTACCAATATTGCTTTTATTCTATCTGGGTCAATGGACATTCCTTGTTTTGACACTACGTATCCTAATAATCTCCCCTCATGGACTACAAATATGGATTTTTTGGGATTCAATGATATGTCGAACTCTCTGCATTTTTGGAAAACTTGCTCTAGATGATTGAGATGATATTGTTTCTTGTGAGAAAACACAGTCATATCATCTAAATATATCAATATTATTTTGTTGATAAGCTTACCAAAAGTATAATCCATTGCCCTTTGAAAAGTGGCACCAGCATTTGATAGATCGAATGGCATTCTCTAATAGGCGAAGGTACCCCACTTTGTAGTGAATGCAATCTTATGTTGATCTTCATCCTTGATCCAAATCTGGTTATATCCAGAGAAGCCATCTAATAAAGAGAATATTTCTGCCCCTGCTACCATCTATAAAATCTAATCAATTTGTGGTAAGGGGTAGTGATCTTTCAGAGATGCTTGGTTTAGATTCCTGAAGTCTACATAGAGGTGGATATCACCATTCTTCTTCCTTACTGGGACCAAATTGGAAACCTAGGTAGAGTGTTTAATAGGGTATATTATTTTAGCTTTCAATAGCTTTAGTAGTTCCTACCTCATGATCACTTCTATTTTAGGATTCATCGATCTCTATTTCTATCTGAATGGCTTGGCATCAAGAACTAGCTCAATAGTATGTTGAATTATACCTTTATCATAAACCTTCAGGTCATCATAAGTCCAAGCTATTATATCTTGATATCTATGACACAAATATTTGAATGCCTCTACCTCACTTGTAGTGCATTGTATGCCAAATTTTAGCTTTTCTCCATTTTCAACTTTAATTTCTCTATAGATATTATCATCTACTTTCATCTGTTTTAATCTCTTACCATCCTCATTATCAAACAAGCTTTCTAAAGTGATCAATCCTTTTGGTATGTGGTTGTTTTTTAGCTGTATGATCTCCTGTTGATCAACTTCTTGAGATAAATCACTCTGTGAGAAAGCACAATCAGCTTCCTTAATAAAAAAATCAATAATTTATTCATCGCTCTCAAATACCTACCAATATATTTATCTGTCTAGCACCATTGGTCTAAAAATGAGCTTAACTCTTTTGTTCTTAGGTGATCCATAGTCTGTAGAAGGAGAGAAATTTGAGCCTTTGACAACCAAAGCATCAACCAAACTATTTTTTTGCCTTGGGACAACATGTAAGTTTAAGGCATCAAAAGCTTCCATCAAGTCCCAGACTCTATTTCTATAAGCCTTTAGATAATGGTGCTTACTTTTGTACTTTCCTATGACTTGGTTCACAACCAGCTCTGAGTCACCATAAATATCTAACATTTTGATACCCATATTCTCTACTTGCATCAGTCCTAGGCATAAAGCCTCATACTCTATGGTATTGTTTGTGCAAGACCAAGTGAGTCTAAAAGAAAAACTTTTAACTCCCTCTGATGGAGATTTTAAGACTACACCTACCCCAACTCCATTTCTGCATCTTGCTCCATCAAAATGCATTGTCCATATTTCATATTCTCTCAATGATTGGTTGGAAATAGTAGGGGTCTTTTTCTCTATTTTAGATGATATGTTGTATGTACCCATCCCTGTTTCAAGAAGATCATGGACACCTTGGAATGGTAGTTGATCATCAACTTCTAAATCTTCAAGGAGTTCTACCAATTATGGTTCTTCCATGGATGAGTGATTATACAAATCTTCCTCTATCTTCTCAATATGGTAAGTGATTAGTTTTTTAGGAGTCAACCTTATCCTCTTACCTTTGTGAGGGATCATCATGCTAGAGTAGTCTAAATACATATATCCCCCTAATTTAGCAGTAAATTCTCTAGAAAGACATAGGCCAAAGTAAGGTTCAAGGTCTACCACCACAATCTCTTGTACAATAGTGATTTTAGGGGCTCTATGTAATCTCATTAGTACATCCTTCACAACTCCAATAGTATTTATCGAGGTCCCATCCAGTTGTAGAACTCCTTGGCATGAGCGTGTATATTCCATCTCCATATCATCACAAATAGCCTTGGGCATAACTATAGTGGAAGCCCCTGAATCAATCATGCAGTTGTGAACTATCCATCCTTCCATCCTAAGGGAAATATAGAATGGAGGAGGCTTATTTTTTAGAGCAGTAGGAGACATATTCTCCTGGTCATGAGCCTGATTAAGTATAGTAGCTAGTCTCTTTCCCTTGAGACTTCTTATTAAGAGAAGCTTTCAGTAAGTCAATTTGATCGAGGAGGAAGAGTGTATCATAGAGGCTCACCCTAGATGGAGTCTTCTTGAGTTCCTCAACAATGTTAAATTTAGACTTCTCTAAAGGGTTTCTCTCTTCTTTCTTGTCTGTATCTTCGAATCTTCTCCTATACTATTGTGTGACCTCAATTCTCTATCTTTTGGTAATAGAAGGGAATTGCAACTTTTCTCTTGCCTCTTATTTGGAACTTGATTGCTCCTTATATTTCTCCTTTTCACTTTGCTTTGATGTATTTCTATCTTTCTCCTGATATTTAGGGACTAAATCTCCTTTTCTACCTGTGGAATAGGGAACTTATCCTTATTTGGTAGGGGTTGGTCCCTTTTATTTTGTGAAGGAACTTGAAATGAACCCATTTTATGTGGATCAACCTGCAATGGTTTCTTTCCAGACCTAGTCAATACGGAGATAGATTCTTGTTCAAAGAAACTAGGCCCACTCATCATTTGTTCATGCTACCACAACATGTTAACTCTTCCCTTTTGGGTCCTCTCGACATTTTCAATGGCCTGCTGAACATGGTGTTGATACATGTAGCAAGACTCAAGATCATGAGGGTCATTGCAGACCAAACACCAAACATTGGCTAGAGTAGTTTTAGGATTGGAATCATATTCCTCCTGATTAGCATTAACCCTTGGCCCTGCATTATTACTTGAACTAGGCTTTTGATCTCTATTAATATAAGGGAATCTCCTTTGTTGAGATCTTTCCATTTCTCTTTTCTCTATAGCATTGACCTTATTGTTGATAGTCTTTAAAGAATTTTGAATATCAAGGAGTAATGGAGACTCTTGAGGTGCTTGAGATGGTAATGGAGGGAATGGTACAACAACTGGTAACTTAGGAGGAGGTAATGGATTAATTGAAGGGAATTGAGTTGTTAATGGAGGGGGATTCATTACAGGAAGAGATGTAGTTGTAGGCTAGGGAGGATGTTGCATGATCTCAGGAAAGTATGGTGTAACATGTTTGGGGGGTAATATTCCTACTAAAATCAAGATATCTTCAGCATGGACCGCTACTTGATAGATATGAGGGAATGTGGTTACCCCATATTGTTGGGTTTGTAATCCAATGTCAGGCCCTAAAGCTCTGATATAATACCTATAAGCAAGGGGGGAGGCTGGTCTGAATTCATTGGGAATTCTCTTCCAAGTTCTACTAAACTTGAGGTTGAAATTAGACACTAACTCTTGTGGGTGTCTTTGGATAACTATGAATTGAGTTAGGAGTGAAAATGGGTCTGTAGACTCATTGAATTCTTCCACAAAAGGACCAACTAAATCAGCCCAAGATCTAATGGAACCATTTTCTAAGGTTCTGAACCAATGTAGGATTTTACCTCTAAAAGAAAGGACCAACAATCTAACAATGACATCTTCATTCCTGATATTATGAATAACTACCATTGACAACACATCTTGGTAATGCTCATATGTAGTTCTCCCAGTACCATCATAGGTGGGTATGGCCTTTACTATGGCTTGAGGGATATCATGCACATCTTGGAAATATAAGGGGGTTGAGAAATTCTAATCGAGGTAATTCTCCTTATTTGCATTCTAATTAGGATCCATATCAACCTGAGTACAGGGAGTATCAATTTTAGAAGAGTCTAAGAAAGAGGATGATGTTTGAAACTCTTCTAAGGTAGTTTTAGAGGATGGATATCTTGAATGCCTGGATTTTGGGAATAACTCATAAAAATTAGTAGGTTGTTCACCTTTCTTAGCAGCACTTCTGGTAAACATGAAAGTGTGAGGATTATGAATAAGGTTCTACTAGGTTGTATTCTAGGGGAGTCACCAAGTGAATTTACTTTCTCCATTTTGAGGTCAAGAAAATTCACTAAATCTTGATTCCTTCGGGTAAAATATGGGAAATATATATGGTGGAAATTTTTACACCGGACGTGCCAAAAACTATTGTAGTCTAGTTTGTCATCAAGCCAATGCTAGAACTATGATCATTATCCTAAGAGATTTGAAGGTGAGCACCCGCTAATCACAACCTAGACTAAACATTGGAAGAACCAAATTGCTTTGATTCAACCTCCAGAGAAGGTTGGTATACCTTGTCAACTTAATAGGTGTTGACTCTTTTTAGCTCAAAATGATAAAGGTTTAGGGATAGGAATGAAAGGGTTAGAAATGTATGAATGAATAATGGATGGGTGAAGCTAACAACATACACATCCACAAGGTATCTTTCGATTAATTAATTTACAAATACAATATCTAGGACTAACAAAATTCAAAACTCAACAATACTCTGCATCAATGGCCTTTGACATACTTAAAGAATTATTCCAAACATCTAGCATTAATTATCCAAGTTAACAAAATAAGATCAATGCCTCAACTAAAAGAAATAGAATTCTCATAAGCATGCATATAAGTATGAATTATTCTAATTTACTCTAGTAGCAATCCAAATTAATAGAATAAACTAACCATAGTAGCAATAGTAGAAATAACTTCACAAGATTATGATCAACCAATCAACACAAATGCAAGTTTGAGGTAAACATCCCTTGTAATGCTTCTTTGATTAATTACAAAAAATATACATAGTAGTGCAAGAAAACACTTCAAAGCTAACCTTTTGAAAGGAGATCACTACCCTTTTCTATAAATTTACAATGAATTTCATTCTAAGCATTACACGGAGTTTTTTACTTTCTTGATTTCTTGGCAACTTGACATTGATGATGCTAGCCAACTATGTCTTCTTGATCAATTATAACAACATTTCAAACCTGAGTTATCTCTACCATTGATGGTTCTTTCTACCTTTTTTCATACATCGATATACAACTAAATTTGGTTGAATAGAAGATTCTAGAAGCTTATAGATTATAAGTGATGACTCATATTCCATGGTAGCTGGTTCATCTCTCTTCTATCTCTGTACCATGAAACTTTAGAGAAAGATTAACTATTTTCTTGATCTGATGATAAATATTTGTGATTTATTATCATGCGATCACTTATCTCTATGTTCTCCTCTAATCCATACAATATTGAATTTCTCAGCCTTAGCTATGAAAATAGGGAAGCACATAAAATCAATACTCTACTCATATTTTATCTTGCTAAGTTTAGTGCATTTTTAATTTACGCACCGATCATGAAGAAGACAAGAAATCGTGTGCTTTCCCAATTCAGACCTCTTGGTATACTTTCTCTACAAAATAGCATTTTTTAGCAATTTTCTCTTTGTAAGTCTTTCGTAGTGCATTTATGATTTATGTATGGATAAGAAAGAAGATGAAAAATTTCATTATGAAGCCTTTTCCCCAATTTTAGCCTTTTCTCATGAACTTGCATTTTTGGTGAATCCCTGATTTTAACCTTTTTGAGCACCTTTTCATTTATGCACAACTATCAAAGAATATGGAAAATTGTGCTTTGAAGCCTTTTCCCCTAGCCTTTTCTTGTGATTTTGTGTTTTCTAGTGTTTTTCTGATTATGCACAGTGACCAAAGAGAACAAGAAATCGTGGTGCCTTGCTTGCAATGGTCATGACACGCCTTTCTGTGAAATCATGTTTTTTAATGATTTTATGTTTTCTAGAACTTTTCTTCTTTGTGCACGACTAACAAAGACGTACATCACTTTCATCTAATTTAGTCCCTTTTTCCATGATTTCATATTTTTTAGGAAAAATACATTTTCTAGTGCTTTTTAGGTTTGCGCACAACTAACAAAGGGGTCAAGAAATCACATGTTGGATCTTCTTTCCCGATTTGAGCATTTTATTGTAGAGTTACATTTTCATTGAAAATGAGAAAATCAACAAAATTCTACTTGATTTACCCATACTTAGCCAAATTTTACAAAATTTGAGTTAAGTTGAGATGTGGCCAATTTTGGCCTACACTTCTATTTTAATTGTATTTTCCTTAGGATCATTTTTAGAATTAAGTATGTCTCTGAACCATTTTGAATCTTTGAATCATCTATACTTAATAAGCCTTTCCATAGTTTTTCAGTAAACCTTTTGTTAAAAAACTTTGGTAGAATTTAAAAAATTCTAAACCCTTGAGGTTGAATTCCTTAGTATCTGATAATATCCTTTCAATTTTAGAGTTTGTAGAATACCTTTATCTCTCCCAAGAAGTTGAATATAGATTTTATAGTAGATTTTAGATTTCTAGTTTTTGCTTTAAGTTGAATCCCTTTTTGTCTCCCTAGTGTTTATAAGACAAGTTTAATATAATGTCCAACTCCTATCACCTTAAATCAATGTTTAAATTTCCTTTGTAGAAAACCTAAAGATGCAATTTTAAAGTATAATATTTTAAATATCTTTAATATATATAAGTTGAATTCTCTATGTCCCTTCAATTTGAATATGAGACATAAATATAATCTTTCAACTTTTTAAAGTTTGGCTTCCTTCAACCTTTGTATAATATAGTTTCTAGATTTCTGTAATTTCAATTTGATGAATAATTCCTTATATCTTCCTAGTTTAGAAATTAAGAAAAAAAACTATGTATTTGCAAATTAAACTTCACTTCAATTTATAAGTCTCCTTGTTTTATGATTTGCAAATATTTGAAGCAATAATAGTAATGGTTTTAATGCTTCTATTTTCTACTCCTTTCTTAAGGCATTCAATATACTTTCTAGGGTATATTTTTAACACCTTATTACTCCTACTATTAAATAACCCTAGAGTATAAAACTTGGTTAATTTCAACTTCAATATATGCCTTAATTTCTCCTTTGATCTTTGCAATGTTTATGAGGATAAATATTACCTTCTAGGCACCAAAAATCTATGTGCACTATCACTATGTTTTGTGCTCAAATGACCTGCAATCAACTCAATCTTTGTGTATTAATGATCTTTGATTGCAATAACTCCTCAATGTACTCTGGTCCTTTACTCCTCACTACTCTACACAATATATTTATGCACTCCTCCTCACTCTAATCATGTTCTCCAACTTTACCTTATAATGCACACACTATATAAGCATCCTTTGGACGTGCTTTTCCTTTTTTCTAACTAACATGCAAGGTGGCTAATGCCAAGTGGTGCTAAGAGTCTTCTACTCCTTGGTAATGTATATTGTAGTGCCTTTCACTTCTCCAATGCTTGTGCCAAGTGGCACCAAGGTATTCACTTATTTCTTCAATGTCATCTGAGGTATAATCCTTACCTAATATTTCCTAAGAGTGTTATCTTACTTGAGTGTAGCCTCTTCACTATCAATAATGAAACATTCCCTAATGATGTGTAATGTCTTCTCCACATGGTGAATGCTCTTAAAATACTTGGCATTCTCTTCACATGACCTAATATCATCTCAGCATTTTTCCTCGATGTGTATAATTACACTTCTTGTAACTCCTTAATGCTTTTAAATATCTTCATCTCCTTCTATGGCAGAGGATTCAATTGATTTGGTGGTAATCCTTCTAGGTTCTTGATGGTGTTATAGGATTTAAATATCCTCTAATTTCAATGCTTCTTTTAGGTGCCAACTATGTAGGGTGGATGTTGGCAATGAATAACTCTCCCTCTTCTTGCTTGATTGGTGCAAACTTGATAGATTAACTTGCAATGTTGTAATAGTCTTCAACACTATTACATGGTCCAAATGAGGATACAATCCTTGGTGTATATCATTGTTATGGATGTGCTTCTTGGTGCAAGTCACTACTATTATGTGGTTAGAATAGGGATATTGTGCTAGTGACCAATGATGCTTTGTATAATACATTGCTACCTTCGACTACGTTGCTTGGGGTAAACCTTATTATGCTTTGTTTCCTTACCTTCACCAAAGGCTCTTGAATATTTTATGTACCTTATATCTTTAGGTTTTCTATTGATTTCTCTTACTTTAGCTCAATAGTATTTAGAATAATATGTATTTTTGAGAATTCTAAAGCAATTTTTTGCTTTCTTTTGTTCAACTTCTTCTCTAAGCAATATCTAATTTGCTTGTATATAAATGTGCAGGTTGATGATGTCCAAGATGTGTCCTTTTCACCTTGGAGATACTAAAACTTATATATATATATATATATATATATATATATATATATATATATATATATATATATATATATATATATATATATATATATATATATATATATATATATATATATATATATATATATATATATATATATATATATATATATATATATATATATATATATATATATATATATATATATATATGATATATATATTTAATGGCTCTAATACAACGCTCTTGAAACCTTAAGATGCACTTATTTAAATGCTTTCCCCCTATACTTTAAACTAACTTCCTTGCCTTCATGAAATGGTGGCTTCTACTTTCTTTGCAAGCTATGATAATGCTAGATTCAATATTACCTTCTAATATTTGGCAACTCTCTCCTTGCTTGGTTACTTTTAAATGATGATTCCAATATTTTCAATGATAATGCTTTGCACTATAGTATATGTAAATCTATACTTTAGAATAGAGTCTTCTTTAATTTCAATAGATAGTAGGATGTTGATATTTTCCCTTCTCTTGAAATATATCTAACTCCTATTCTTTATGTGTAGGTTTTAAACCTTGTGAAAAACTAACTTTTACACTTCCTTTAATACTTTAAATGTGAAACCTTTTCATGCAACTTTTAAACCTTGAAATTTGGTGCTTAATAAACTTAATAATGAACCAAATATAAGAGTTCAAATAATGAACTTTTTGCACTTAAGTTGCATACCTTTTCAACCTATATTTTATGATGATTTTCTTGGTGATTTGGACCAACTAAATTCCACCATGTACTAGATGAAATTGCAGCTCTTCTTGGTTGTCTAAAATACCTCTTTAACTCACCTATTTGTAGCTTTAAAACTCCTCTATCTTACTTTCTGTAGATGTAGTTTGGTGGCTTCAACTCTTATTTAGGATGTACCTTGAAAATCTAAAACTTAGCAGCTATTTAATGCTACCCAAATTGCTACTTTATTACTATCCTCAAATCTAAAAATTTTATATTGCAAAACAATTAGTTTCTCCTATGAAATGCTATCATTGAATATCACAAATTTGGTAGGAAACTCCTCCAAATCACAACTAAGAAATTTCTTCAAGAAACTATTAGGATTCTAATCCTAACCATTAACCATTAATTAATCACTCATTATTTTATGGACCATTGTGTCCTTTCACTCACAACCTTAGGGTAGATATATATTATTGTCCAATCATTCATTTGAAGGCATCCATGAATAATAAAAACAATTATAATTTATCCATTGGACAGGTTACTCTTCCAGTGCAAAGGTGATTCAATTTCAAAGGTGATTCTATCAAATTTTCCATTCATTTTGCATTCCAAATCCACTTGTTTTATTTGTGTAACCCATTAGAACCTATATTCCTAATAGAAATCTTCAATGTTTTTATTAAATCAATAAACCTCCTCTTCTTCAAAATAGCCTTCAATCCTTCGATGGCAATATCCAAGTCTTTCAAATTTGGTTTTTTCTTCTAACTCCTTTCTCCTTTAACTTCCTTGTTGAATTATGGCTTCAATATTGGCCTTCTTCTCAAGAATCTAAAAGTCTTGAGGTCTTCACTAATATCTTTCAAAATTTGGTAAACTTATTTCCATATCCTTCTTCTTTTGGATTGTTTTCGGATGGTGGTAATTGTTCCAAATTCTCTACTATCAGGAACTTATCCTTGTTAGCAATATTCTTAAATGAGTTCCCAAAAATCTCCTCCAATGGCTTCCTAGATTTCTCCTTGTTTCTCCTTCCAAGTAGATTGAGACCTTCTCCTTGGACCTTCAATTATGTAACTTCTCTTCTTATCAAAACTTCAATGAGACATTCCTTGATCTCTTCAATATTCAACTATGGAAGTTTTGCAATGAGATCTCTTTCTTGGATCTCTAAAATTTGTTGCTTCTAAAATTTACAATAGGACCTTTTCTAGTCCTTCTCTATCTTCAATTTTCCAAATATGGAAGTTCTTTAATGAGACCTCCTTTGGATCTTCTTCTTCAATTTGAAGTCTTCAATATTCAATGGATATCTCCAATATTATTTAGGACTCTTTTTCTTGAGTCTCTTATTCTTTAAATGGGGTCTTCTTTCTAGGACTTCTTCCTTAATTTTCAATCTTCAATGTGGTTTCTTTGACCTCTAGATATTTTCTCAATCTCCAAATTGGAGTCTTCAATCTACAAATATTGCAATGGGACCTTTTTCCTTAGGCCTCCAAATATTCAATCTCCAACTTGTTGCTTCAAGTACTGGATTGATTCCAAAGAAGATATTATTCCTAGATATTTTAGTAAACTTCCCAACTTTATTTGAATCTATTTTTTTTTTCTACAATAAAGTATTAGGAAATGATACTAGAAATTTATTTGAAATGAAAATAACCTTCATTAGTTGATTTTTCAATCTAGTGGAATCAATGTTGAGTCCTAGTATTCACAAGTTTTTATGCAAATATATGGAAAAACTCTAGCCAAATGCAATCTCAAAAATTCTAAAAATGATATTTTCTATATACTCTCAATCTCTCTTGTGGATCTCTCTATTTCCTATCAATCTACTTAATGCTTTGATACCACTGTTAGCTTTTGAAGCTATAAAATTAAAGAAAATGCAACCACAATTAATGAAATAAGCATACAATTTTATATCTATGATAATGGCTAACTAATAAGCATGAAAAATTGATTAGAAAATTTAGAAATAACTCAAAAAATATCCATTAATGAAATCTTACAAAAATATACAATGCTATGAAATGGAGGTCTCAAACACTCCATATTACAAAAACGCTCTACATTGTATCTACTACTACTCTACCTCATGCACTCCAAAAACCTCTTATTATTCTACTCTAATAAGTCGTATTTATAGTGACACATGACTCTTGGTATTCCATATTCCTATGACACCTCACTATTCTATTCATGTACATGTGGGCTACATGCAAATTTACATCATTGCATATTCTAATGATACTTGTGCATTTATTACATTACTTTAAGCAAATGCTTAAATCTTAATCTAAGATAAACTCCTAATATAAATGTATACCCATGATGGTACATTAGCAAGCACCAAATAATATAATATATTCCAACATAGTGAATATGAGGATCTATATTTGGGTTAATAAACTTGAAGATAGTTGATTATTCAAGGAAATAACCAACCCTTGACATTAGAGGATTTTCAAGGACAGATAAATTCTTGACAACTTATTTCTATCAACACTTAGAATAAATTTTAAGGATTTGGTATAATCAAGCTATCTTGATTGGAGCATCAAGGAAATCTATGTCACCTTGACATTGAAGGATTGAGTTCTTATGTGTGACCTAAGATATTATTGTAGCATAAATTGATCATAAAAAGAGTGAGAATATTCCTACAACAAATAGAGAATACTTTATTCTTCAAGTGAAAGAGAAGGAAAAGAACTTTCATCAAGCAAGTATTGATTTAAGTTTTAGGCTATTAAAGATTCAAGTCTTGAAAAATAGACCTTGATAGAGATAGAAGATTCAATATTTAAAAAATAGACCTTGATAGAGATAGAAGATTCAGGATTTAAAAAATAGACCTTGATAGAGATAGAAGATTCAGGTATTGCAGGCATACCTTGACATAAAATGATTTAGGTCTTTAAGATAGACATTGATAGAGAAAAGGATTCAAGTCTTGAAGATAGACCTTGACAATTGGCTTGACATTGGCAACCATATAAAAGTTTTAGTAAATATTTTTCTAGAGATAGAGAAGATTTCAGGTCATTTAGAGACCTTGACATTGGTTCAAGAAACCAATATAGAAGATATAGACCCAAGAGGTCAAAGATGATATAGACCCTTCAAAGAAAGAGGTTGAGTTATAGAGGACAACATAATATTCAGAGAAGAGATGCCATTGAAGAAAGTTATATGATATAAGTTAAAGTTATACAATGATAGAAGATTAAATATTAAGTCATATTTATCTCTACAAAGGAAATAAGCCAAAGTCAAGAAGCCAGCATCAGAGAAATCCAAGTGAGTAGTACTTGAAAAAATTACAATACTAAAAGCAGTATCATTTTCCAAGCTAATAGAAACAAATAATGTTATAGAAGGAGAAGGCACTACAAACTATCCAAGATGAATTTTTAGCATTAAAGACATTAGTGCAATAGTATACAAAGAGAATATTAGAAATACAAAGATATCATATTGGAATAATACAAATATTGCACTTTAAGAACACATCACGAATGTTGTGAACTCTAGCACAAGGAAGGTATCATGTGAAAAACAAGAGCATTTTATTAAATGAAAGTAATTCTAGTGCTAAGATTACGCTATTCCTCAAGCAAGATAGAAAATATTTTAGAGAAGAATAATGCAGATGATATTCAAAATAGTGTGTTATCATCAAGGGAAAATGTATTATATCTAGAGTGTAAGATAAGAGCACTAACAATAGTGCTATACAACAAGTAATCAAGTAAAACCAAGTACCAAGCTATACAAAAACCAAGCAACAAGCTATACATAAACTAGGCAATGAGCTATACAATAACCAGGTGAGTGCAAAAACCATTACCTGTAGTGAAAGCACACCAAAAAATATTCAAAGTGGAAATAGCAACAACCAAAACTAGAAGTGAAAGCAAAACAAATGTAGTCGAAGAAAAAAATCAAGAAAATAATTCCATCGTCATTAGTTGAAGAGGAAGCAAAATAAGTTGTCTTTCCAAAAATCCAGTGCAAGAAGCCAAGAAATTATATTTCCATGATGTGGAAATCATTGGCCAATGTTTGTAAATAAGCATTATTAATAAAGGTGTAACATCTACTAAGAAAGGAATAGGTATCAGTAGAAATGATCATTATCGCCGAACATTCCTTATCCATTTATATTGGAAATGCTCATTAACTACGTTCATTTGGAGATGTAAATTTTTCCAAGTGTTAGAATCTTAAGTACACATACCCTAATGTTTTACCTCCTAAAATGGAACATCAAACTACAACATGGTGATTAAAGGAACTTTCAACAACAACAAGTGAATCAAAGGGTAGTTTGGATGAGCTTGAAGAGTGGTCCAACAAATCAAAGGCTAGTTCACATAAGTTTGAACTATATCCAGAAGCAATACAATGCAATGACATAATAGGAGCATAGATAATTAGGTAAAATTCAATTTTAATCTTTGGAAAGTTTGATTTATTTATTTAAGGTTATAATTAGTGATAACATTTTTTATCATTAATTATTAAGTTATATGGAGAGATAAGTGAAAGATAATTTAAAGAATGGAGGTATACAATTTTTTATAATTCCTTAATAGATATTCAAATAAGAAATTCGTTTGTTTTATCAAATTTTGAAATATTAGATTATTGAAGTATTGTAAATTAATAATTAGGGAGTCAAAAGGTATTCAGCTTCAAACCTAGGAATTTAAATTTACAAAATTATTTTCTAGTTTCTAAAAATTAGGGAGATATAAGAAGTTCTACTTCAAAGGTTTTGTAACTTAAAAACTTTGAATTTATTTAAAACCTAGGGATACATAAGGAAAACAACATCAAAGTTCATATGAGTACTACTATGTCAAACAAAAAGTTTTTTCTTTTTGAATCTCAACTTCTAAAAGGACCAAATTATGCTTCATGGAAAAATAAAGTGAAATTAATTTTAATAGTAGAAACACTTTGGGATATAGTTAGTGGAGAAAAAACAAAACCTATTGAAGATGTTAGAAAAATTCAAAAATATGAATACAGTGAAGCAAAGGAACTTATGATAATAACTTTTGCAATCACGAATGAAATACAACCATATATAAGTTTAGCAAAAACTTCTACAAAAGCTTGGAATAATTTAGCTAAAAAATTTGAAAAAAAAGCTACTATCTTCAATATTCAATCTCAATTGTATTCCTTAAAATTTAATAGTGGTGAAAGTATTGAACTATTTCTTAGAAAGTATATATCAAAGCAAAGATATTAACTCTTGGAGAAAAAGTAGAGGATAAATTTCTTGTTCAAGTAACATTGAGAGCTCTTCCAGAAAACTACAAGCATCTAGTTACATCTTTACAAGTTCTAAGAAAAGATACTTCATTTTATGAGTTAGTCAACATTCTACAAGAATATGAAGTAGAAAATACTACTAAATATGAAATGACTAACAATGCCTTAGTATCAAAAGAAAATGCACAAGGTAATCTTGCTTCAACTTCAAGATATAGATCCAAATGGAATAATAGATATTGGTAAGTATGTAAGAAAAGTGGACATAGCGTAAATTTCTATAGATATTATCCAAGGAATAAGTCTCAAGGAAATCAAATGAATCAAAGTGGTCAAACAAATAGGTCAATATAGTATAGAAAATATCAAACTCAATATAATCCACAATGACATAAATTTCAACATCAGTATCCTTCTTAGTATCAATATATTCAACCTCAATTGCAATATAGAGAGGGAAATAAAAAAGGATATCTAGACAAAGAACTTCATGAAATTAAAGAGTTAGAAGAAACTACTAAAGAAAATGAAATCAACGCTCTTTAAAAAAAATTGATAATAAATGAAGATAAATTTCTCTCATAGAATTTAAAATATACTAACCATTCATTTGATCAGGATACAAAAATGCAACATACTAAAGAAATAAAAAAGAGAACAGAGAAAGCCACATGAAGATGAAGACTATGATTGAAGATTAAAGTCTTCAATAACCAAATAATGTAATACAGGGGGGGTGTTGGAGAATATTACATTATTTGGTACATGTTAATGTACCCCATGGTACATTCATGGTACACCTAGTGAATATTAGACTTGGTTCAAGTCTTAGATTAGAGTGAGTAAATATTTTATGTAATGTAATAATGTGCAAGAAATGCACAAGTGTAATGTGAACAAGTGTGCAAGTGTTATGTGTGTATATGTGCACAAGTGTCTTATATGTAAGTGTACACAAGTGTATTTAGATTAGAGTGTGTAATGTGAAGAGTCATGTCCAAGTGTGCATACAAGATAGAGTCATGTGTATGCAAGTGTCAAGTAGAGAAGCTAAGATTCATGAGACTTGGCATAAGGAAAGGAAGATTCAAGCATACAAAGAGTCATACTACAATGGTTATATATTACTCCATATCCTATATCACCTATATTTTCTACATTGTCTACATAGTGAGCATAGAAAGCATTGTTATTGTATGAAAGTTTTATGATACATTTGTAAGAAAAAGAGTAATAAAGTTTACATACATTTGAGCAACTAATATTGTAAGTTGTGCTACATGCTTTGTACATGTATGATTCAGGATATTACATTCATATTGTTGTTTATTAATAAATGTTAGTTGATATATTATAATCCTTAATTTTACATATTAGTTGGCTCATATTATTATGGTAATAACATTATATTGATCTTATTATAGTGTGGCTATCATATATTTGATCTTGTATAAATTATCCTATGATTTTATATTAATATTAAGGCTTCAAAAGCCAACAATTCTAAACTTGGGCATAATTTTAAGATTTATTTTTAAAAATTATATTATTCCTTTCAAGCCATAAATTCCAACAAATAATGGTAGGCCCAATTTTCCATATAATACATAAATCTTTAACTTTAAATAATTAACCCAACATTTCATCAACTCTTTCAATGTTTAAGGAGCTATCCAATATAATTTATTATTTTTAAAAAGTAATCCCAAATGGTGTGAGCACATCTAAAAGGTCCATGATATCCTCTTCTTTGTAAACTCTCTTTTGTAAGAATCTTACTTTGAACTGCTAACCAAAGAAATGTTGATGTCTTTGGGAGAGCCTCTAGTGACCAAACATTATTCCAAGGAAAATATTTGGGAGCAGGAAATTTTGATTGCTTTAAATCGTCATATCCTAACTTGACCAAGTATCCTTTATATTTATATAGGTTTCAAACCAACTCATCCTTTTGTGCAAAAACTTGAAGTATATTTTGAAGTTCATCTACAATTTGTTTGAGTTCCTCTCCTTCAACTAGGTTACTAATTGAAATCCATGATCTGGATTTGTTGCTCACATTAAGATAATAATTGACCTTTTGAACTTTACAAGCTAGGTGTGCATGAGCCAATGTCTTCCATTTTGAGTCAAAGAGAAGAGTATAAGGCATCAACCAAACATCAAACCAAAAAATTGTATTATTTCCCTCATTGATTGACCATATAATATGTTTATTTTTCAATTGCAAACTATATTATATGAAGTTCCATGTTGATGACCCTTTGGGTAAGGTTCTTTTCCTAAATAATTTAATTGAATTAAGAGAACCTATATATTTTGAAGTAATATTTTTTCCCAATTCTTTCCTTGATCTCTGATTAATCTCCACCTAATATTTTCCCCTAATACGAAACTCACAAGTTTACAATTCCTTAAGCATGCTCCTCTAATATTATTTCCTTTGAAAACCCTATCCTTCTTACAAAGAGAAAACCTAAATTTTTTCTTGCATCATTTCCAAATAAAGTCTCTTTGAATTATATCAACTTTGGATATAAATAGGGATGACTTGCAATGTTGTCTTTACAATTTGTAACCTACCGACCATGGTTAAGAACTTACCTTTCCAACCTATAAATAATATTTCATTCTATCTAAACAAGAGATCCAAAGCCTATTTTTATTTCCTCTATAAGACAAAAGGATACCCAAGTAGATTGATGGAAATATTTAAATTTTAAACCCTAAGATATTCATAATAATTCATTGTAAATCTAGGGTAATGTTATGAAAAAAATATTAGATTTTGTCATATTAACCAACTATCCAATAGCCTTATTATATCATGATAATATTGATTCATTGTCCATGGCCTTACTGACTAAGGGATGACCCAAAAGAAAACTATCATTGACAAATTGGAGATGAGATTCGAAGGGACCATTTTTTGCAACTTGAATACCTTAATTTTTTTCTTCCATTTTTACCTTTGATAAAGATCTCCCTAATGCCTCCACAAGAATAATAAATAGATAATAAGATAGTGGATCACGATAGAGTTTACAATATGAATTGAAGCAATAAGCAAAAAAACCATTGATCAAAATAGAATATTTTGTAGTTCTATAACAACATTTAATCCATTTATACCAACAGTAATCAAAACCAAACATTTTGAGAATGTCGTGTAGAAAACTCTAATAAACCTTATCATATGCTTTGTTCATATCTAATTTCATAAGCATGCCTAGTTTTTCATAAAATGAGGAGAATGTATGGCCTGTGCAATGTTTACACCCCCAAGAGTTTGTTTACCATGAACAAAACCACCTTGTTCCTCTAAGATAACATAATCTAGAATGAATTTCAACCTCTTTTCCATAATTTTTGAAATGTTATTATAAATCATATTAAAAATCCTTTTTGGATGAAAATTATCAAAACATTGTGTCTTATCTTTCCTGGGAACCATATAATAAAAGTGGCATTAAGCTCACTTGTTGTAGCCTTCATTTTTTGGGACTCTTCAACCACAAAAAATATATTAATCTTCAAAAAATCCTAAAAATTTGGAAAATATTGTAAGAAATACATCAAGGTCAATGCTTTGTTAGGATAAAAAGAGAAAATTGCTTCATATAGCTCCTCCATAGATATCTTCTTCATAAATATTTCATATTGTATCTATGTGATAATTGATGAAATATTTTGCACCATCTTATTTTGTGCCTCCTTATCTTACCTAATATATAACAAAATATTATTGGAATAATTAATTATTTCCTTCCTTATATCTTCTTCTTCGTCCATATTTCTTCAATCTAGAGTTAAAATATTTTTTATGTGATAAAAATATTTTTTTTTTTTTGTTGTAGCATGAAAAAAATTGTATTTCTATCTCCTTCCTTGAGCCATTTCTCCCTAGAGTTTTGGAATCTTGATCCATTCCATTAATTTCTATTGTGTATTGTAAATATTTGAGCTTGGATTCAATTTCTTTCTTTTATTTAAAAACATTACCAAAATACTTGGTATTCCAAATCTTCATTTACTCCTTTAAATATTTTATCTTTTGAACAAACCAATACATATATAATCCTTCAAAATTTTCTTCATTCCACCATAAAATAACCATATAGAATAAATCAGGGCCTTGAAGCCATATAGATTGAAATAAAAATGACTTTGGATGACCATTATTGGGTAAATAACAAATCAAAATAATGGGTTTGTAATTTGATCCTGCTTGCAATAAAAACTTTGAAGAGACTATATATTTTATTTGTAACCATTTTTTGGATAACAAGAATCTATCCAATATTTATTCTATAATGAGTTTGCCCAATGTATCTATTATCCCATGTATATTGAAAACTTGAAGGACTAACATCCTAAAGGCCATTTAAATTAACAAATAAAGCAAAATATTGCATTGATTTAGGCCATCCTAGAATACCACCCATTTTCAAAGGAGATAGAATATTGTTGAAATCACCTCAAATAATCCATTGA
This sequence comes from Wollemia nobilis, assembly GCA_028583015.1. Lineage (NCBI taxonomy): Eukaryota > Viridiplantae > Streptophyta > Pinopsida > Araucariales > Araucariaceae > Wollemia > Wollemia nobilis. The sequence goes on along the minus strand of JAQPPZ010016858.1, from coordinate 2,283,804 downwards.
TCACAATGAATCATCATTGTGTTTGACAAATATATGCTAAGGTCCTTCCACCGTATTTCATGAGTAACATAGTTGGAGCATATACATTTATAACCCCAACGTTTTTGTTTTCCTCTTACATGCAAAAGAGTTCAACAACCCAATTACATTTTTCTTCTAAAAAATGCCCATCCTATTTGTGTTTGTCCTATATTGTTGTAATAATGCCTAAGCTCCTATAGAAGAAATTTTTATGCAATAACCTATTTTCCATATCTTTTTAAAATCATCCTTACATTTCTCACTACTTAATTGCATTTCTTGTATTAAAATAAACTCAATACTATAACAACCTATTAATTCCTTAATAACTTCTTTGTAGGGGTCTTATTCATACCCCTAATATTCCATGATATCATTTTCATCATTATAACTTTTAGTTTTATTAGTGGGCTTAGCCTCACTTCTTGTTAACACTTGTGATATTTTTATTTGGCTTCACAATCAATATCCCTTTGAGTTTCTTTTTCTCTTTGTTCATGTGGCCTTCATCTCCTTTTTCCATTACCAATGCATTTTATTACATTTGTAACATATGTAACATATTTAAAAATAATAAACTAATCATCTAAAAAATATAATATAATAACATATAATATAAGTCCCATTATATAATAACATATAATATAAGTTTCATTATAACATATTGTAACTCTCCCTCGTGGTCTCACATCCCAATGTGCATATGTAACATCTTAAAATAATAATAATTAATCATATAAAACTTATTTATAATATTAGAATAAGTATGATTTTAACATCCATGAGGCAATCTACAAAATAACAAAAGTATAGTATTATGGATTAACAGATTATTTTTGTTGCTTCTTTAGAAAAGAAACAAGGTTAATATAAAACTATGAACTCTAACTCATCATTTTATGAAGTATTAATATATATTTTTTAATTTTTATGATAAATTCCTCTACTTTATTTATTTATGAATTTTCAAACTATTCATGCATAAAGTCCACTACTAAAGTATAAACATATATAGCATTTATATCATTATAAATGTTGTATTTCAAGCTAAAATGCATTTTTTTTACTAACCCTAATGTATAAAAGGTACATATGTTCTCCTCCCATTTATAGTTTGATCTCTTCCACCCATATTTCTAACATCTAAATTAATGTGAGCTAGTCCTTAATAATGCCATCACCAAATTTGTAGCCCATTTGGTATTTATACTCATGTATACCTTTTGATGGTGTTAATGTGGAGGTTTAACTCAATGCAAGTGTTCCTTCTTCCTTCCTAGATCCTTTGTACACATAGTTGCTCTAATTTTTTTCTAGCATCCTTATTATTATTTGTACATTAAGTAAATTTATTATCCTACCTATTCATCCATTTATTATTTTGATTAATCTGTATATTACTTATTCTATTCAACTCTTATCCTACTATAGAATTTGACCATCTATTTGCCCATTTTTCAATTCTTTTAAATAAAATTACAGACACCAAAACCTAGCCACTTGTCATCCATTCAGGTCTTCCCGCTATTTCCACCCATTATTCATATATATTTAAATATTACTATTATATATATATATATATATATATATATATATATATATATATATATATATATATATATATATTTAATAAATACATATTTATATAAGTGAATTAATCCCAACCATTCAATTTCACTTAATTCTATTCATCTAGCCATATGAATCCATGTCACACCCCAAATTTAATATCCACCCTTTGATATTCTTTTATCTCAGCCACACGATTAGTGTCATTGAAACCCTAGCATGCCCTAGGCTGGATTATTAATAGGAGCCATTTGGATGGCTCAACCCCTATGTTTTTCTTGAGTACTAAGCCTAAATCATGATTTGAAGTTTGCATCCATGTTCCCTAGAGTATCCAAGAACTCACACCCTTTGTCCTCACTTTCCATAGCCCCCGCATACATAACCAACCCTCTTGCCTGACTAGATATACTTCTGCAAATATTCTCCTCAACCATCGAACATATTTGGGCACTCCTTGTCATTATCGAGCACCTTTGGGTGCTTCTCCTCTACTACCAAGCACCTATGGACACCTTCTGCCATTCTTGAGCACCCACAAAAATTCCTATAGTTTTCAAGCACCCACAGGTGTTTTATACCATATTTTTTTAGCCCTCCTAGCCTTCAGGTGATGCTAGGGCATCATCACACCAATCCACTACAATAGATTACATCATCTCAAAGAACGGTACATAAGCAAGGTAAATCAAAGTTATTCTTATTATATTTTATTGTGTTGTTAGAATCTGTCCATATTTTATTATTGCATAGCTAGGGTTTAGTCTTAATTTTTGAGGGTCTCACACTATGGAGCCCTCATTGTTATTACTGACTCATTTGCTATTTTATTGTGTGTAGATCTGGTATCATTACACTAGCATTGGACAACTACTTAGGCTAGAGTGGCCCAACATCAAATAATCAGAAGCACACTAACTTATGTTGGGAGCAGGAACACGTTCTAAAGATACCACCAGCATTGTTTGCTAGGATTTTGGAGAACCATAGCTATTGTAAAATATGTATCAAAGGATTAAAATATTCTTATTGTAACAATGGAGTTTTGAGGCTCCCCCCATTAATATAAAATCATTCATTGTGCAATATTATATTTTGAGTTTAATTTATATCTTATTATTTGGTGTTGCATTTTTGTCTTCACAAATGGCAATCACAGTGGGACCCACTAATGGTTTCTTTTATGATTTTCTTTTCTAATATTATCTATTGTTTTCTATCTTGTTTTACAGGATTTTCAGAGGCACAAATCGAGCATTTTTTACTGGTTAGGGTTTCTAAGGACTTGCAGGTTGCAGAAGGTGTGCGAACACCCAACGATGCTCGAGGGCCATCCAAAAATACCCATGTGCATTTCATAAATACCCAAAGGTATTTTACAGAGAGTTGGAGTAGAAACATAAGCTATTTTGTAAGTCTACTATTAAAACCCTAACTTTTCTATTTACGTTAACTAGAAATATTACATTTTTCATATTTATAAGCTAAAAAGAGCATCATCAATTAATCTAGGAGAAACATTCATACTAGCTTGCATATTAGATTTCATATTAGTAATTTGCATCCATCCACGCTTTCTATTTGAAGTTTCTAGTTCTCTGTTGTATTCATAAATTAAAAATATATATATTGCATTCTGATTTCATGTGAATTGAAAAATTACATAATTAGTTTGCATTATAGGGTTAGGGATTCCTATTTTTGTAGGTCTAAGTAGGAACATTATTTAGATACCAAAAGTATCCCTGTACTTGGGTGATTCCATATGAAGTAGTAGATGAACCCCCTAGCTATCTAGAGTGGGTCTTATGTGGTGTACTCTACAACCTTTGGAAAAATTGGTATTTTGGGTATTGGTTTCTGATGTAGACTATCGAAAGTAGTTATCTTTCTAACATTGTATGTACACAATAGCAAATTAGAAATTTTAAAAGAATCACACACTACACGCTTCACATTTAGCATTAGTGGCTATATTTCATCACCAACCATTTCTTGAGATTCGATGATGATGGATTTCATCTCCATCCACAAATATCTACCCTTAGAAACCTTAGGTCACCCCCAAGAAAACTTGTTGGATTTCATCACCAACAAGAATCTCATTGCCCCACCTTAGCCATAGTTTTTATCTTTCTTTAGTTAATTCAAATTAGCACATTTGAAACACATAATATCAAAGTCTAATAAAATGAACTCATTAAAAGGAGATAATCAATGAATGAGGTAAGACACATGTGCTAAAGCATTGATTGTTTATTTTTTGTGAAATTCAAATTTTGTGTTTCATTTTACTGCATAATCTATATTTTTATTTATTTGCTTTATGGTTTTAACAAGAAAACAAAATAAAGCATTAAATCAAGACAATTCAATGGAACCTTCATCCACCTTCCCCACCAATTATGTGTTAGAAACTCTGAATGTGATACAGGTAGATTTATCTATAGGTCCTTCATATTCTTTATCACCCACAACCTTTCATATGACTGTTCCACAAATAGATTCAACCTCACCAACCTTTGATCACCATATTACCCACATAAAAATGGCACAAGTAGAACCTCTTATGAAGTCTTCTATTTCTTAGATTCAATCCCCAAATCACCTAGATAGGATCCTACTTTATAGTAGGAACTTGTTTATTCCCAGCCACCATATAGATTTACCCAAGTGTACACTAACCCTCTTTTTGAGGCATCAGTTGCACCTTGCCCTCATATGTCCATTCCTCAATCCTCATGTGCTCTTCATACACATCCACATACATTAAATCCTTGTATGAAGCTCATGTAAATGTTGCTTCACAATTTTTAGCCTCCCAAGTTACCATGCTAAGTGTAACTTGTCCCACAACCACATCTTCCTTACCATATACTTCCATACCCTCCACTTTTGATAGAGATATTAATGAGTCGTGGGAACACTTAAACGAATTGCTTAAGTAGCATCAAAATGCTCAATAGAAAGTACAAGTGAATCCTAAGACTCTACCAAACTCTACTTAGACTGTCCTCATTAACCAGGGTCCATCATGGACACCATAGTCTTCTATGGTTTCTACCCCTATCCCTGCACTAAGTTATACCAATACCCATCCTATTCCCATTGGACAACCCAGCCATAACCCTCATGCATTGACTTCATTCAAAAATTCTCCATATTTTCATCATCAATCTCCCATTCATCAATTCCCATAAAATTCACCTAGTCATCATCACCAATCACATCATCATTTGGTCACCCCGCAACATTTTTCAACCCCACTTCAAAATAATTAGGTAATTCAGAGCTTCCATATTCCTAAAGAAGACCCTCAAATTAAAACTATACAAAAATAGATAGATCAATTGATGGAATATACTCTTGGCTTGAAAAATCATAAGCCAACCTTATGTCAATTGATCAACCAACTCATTCATCATTCGATACCATCACCGCCATATTCGATAGATTTCACGATGCCTAAGTTTGATAAATTCAAGGAAAATGAGGATCACAAAGAGCATGTGACCACGTTTGGAAACACATATTTTAGAATTCAAAATGATAATGCCCTCTTGCTTAGAACATTTCCTCAAATATTAGGAGGAGATGCCATAGAGTGGTATAATAAATTGCCCAGTCATAGTATTTATACTTTTGAGCAATTGATTTACCAATTCTTTGAGCATTTTATCCTAGATGTTAGAAAGAAATTCTCATTGTTCGATGTCTATGCTTTAAGAAAACATGATGATGAGTCTATCTATGATTTTGAAAACCATTGTAGGGTTGTCATCACCAAGTTGCCATTCACCCTACCAATGGAAGAGCTTATTAAACTATTCACCAAGAGTTGTTTAAAACCCATATCTTGGATGCTTCAAATATAGACTTATCATTAATTTGAAGAAGCTCTAGGACAATCTAGTGTCATTGAGGAAATAAAAATCCAAAAGAGCATACTAAAGCCTAGGAAAAAGAAATGGTAAAACAAGGGTCAATATAAAAGCAACTATTTTGGCCAACCAAAATCAACACAGGCTACCCCAACTAGTTAGCCTAATCACGTTAATCAAGTGGTCATGAGCTAGTTGGTAATGGCTCAATAAAAATCAATGCAAAAGTCATCATAATAAATTACTTATCATGTGGTACCCTCGATAACTCAATCCATGCAAAATATAGTGCCAGCTGTAGAAAATCATCCCCGATGATAGTTCATTTGATAAAATCACCAATACACCCCCTTATCTGAGTCATATGCTTACCTTTTTTGAAGTTTATATGACAAAAATAGACTTTCTTTACCCAAAATTAAACCGGATGATCCCGCTAAATGTAGTAAACACTATCAAAATATTTATTTTGTCCTTATCATAGGCAAAAAGGGTATAACATTAACAATTTCCATACATTCAAAGAAATAATTCAAGACCTAATTGACTTGGGGGCCATCAAGCTTGACAACACCCTTGCTCAACAAAATCAAAACCTTGGTATTTTTTAAAAACAACTTCCTCACCAATGAGGAGGTACAACCAAATATGGAAGGAGCTAACACCAAAAATCCTAATCAGGTCAATCACATCCAACATTACCAAGGGTTTCTAGGGGCCATCCATGTGGTCACTATGGGTCAAATAAATAATCAAAAAATGCAAGGAAAAATCCTCAAGAAAGTGTGTCACAACCTCCCACATCACCCCCCATCCAAATTTTCCCCAATCCTTCATAACCAATCCACATTCCTAGTCAATAAAATCCTCCAAATCCCCTAATCAATCATCCACCATGACCATTCATCTCATTGAGTATTTGGTTAACCACAAGTCTAAAGATGGCTTCCACCAAATTGTCAATTTATGAGTTAATTCAACAATCTCCCCCACATTGTGAGCCATTAATGGATATTCTAAAATCCATTGAACTACAATCTCAAGATTATAATACCTTTAATAACTTTGAATGGAGCATTCAAACATGCATGGAGCCTTCCATCACATTTTATGACTTTGAGATTAATCCAATATCATCGGACTTAGTAGATCCTCCATTGCATATTATGGCTCTAATTGACAAGAAGTCATTTAAAAGAGTCCTAATTGATATCGGTTCCTCTATCAATATCATCACCATGTATACCCTTCATCACTTGAATCTTACTCCATATCATATCACCAAGTTACTATTCACCCTAAAAGCATTTAACAATGCTTTGTGTTCCATAGTTGGCACTATTGTTTTACCCATTAAAGTAGGGGTCAAAATATTGCACACTATGTTTCACATCTTGGAAGGATCCATGGTGTACAATGTACTCCTTGGAAGACCTTGGATGAGGGAAATGAGATGTGTTCCTTAAATATTATACCAATGTTTGAAATACATTCATGAAGGATAGGTACATTGCATAATGACGAATGTCAAACCATTCAATTATTGCAATTTCATTTTAAATCCTTATGAATCCATGCTTCCTTCCACCCACATTTTTCTTTCATATTCAGTCAATCCATTTACCACGTAACTCATTTCTTCATTAAAATATTCCATTTCTGAGGACTCCCTTATCACCATACCCCCATCATATTCATCATTGACTACATGTACATGTGATGAAATTCAATCCATATCCTTGCATTCCACATCATCATCATCCATTCAACAACCAACCCAATCCAATTTATCTCTCTCACCTAATATTTCATAAGTCAAGTTGATGGATTGTGAGTCATCTTCATCTCCACTATTCCTCGAGCAAATCATCCCATCATAGTCCTTCCACATCATCCCAAGTTGAGGTCCACATCACTAATCTGTGAATATGTGGTCCAAGACATCACCATCACATTGCTCACCATTTCTAATGCTAAGGATTTTAGTCACCCACATGACTCACTTTTATCCATAGGAGCAGTATATAACATGGGTTCAACTCCATATAGTATAAATTTTGTGTATGAGGGGATGGATTATTCATCAAATTTAGCTCCCCTAGAGGAACCCAAAGAACCAGCCCTTTCCAACATTCAAAACATGTCAGGATTCCCATATCGCTATTTTCACATAGCTAATTAGTAAGTTCATGGTCTAGGATTTCATGAATAAGGAGTTTCTCAGCCTATTGATGTCCCATATCAAGAAGTGCATGGTTTTTCAGGTCTAGGTTACCACCCACTTTCCACCACCTCTTCTTTTGAACAAGCCTTCCAAAGGCTTAATCTAAATTTAGGAGAAGAACCCCTCCATCCTGATAATTTTGATGATGAAGTCCATGAAGAATTAAAACTTATGTTGATAATTTTATATGAATCTTAAGAGGAATCAAAACCCATCATTCCTCATACTGAACAATATGAGTTTTATCTCAGCATGTTCCCCATCCATGAGCCCATATTTTTCTTTCTTCTTCCACAAGAATGAGCCTCCCCTACTAGTGAACCTGACCTCCATTACATTAATCTATTTCATAATTAAAACTTGTAACATATGTATATAACACACAAAAACAGTGGTTTTCACCACTACCAAAAATAAAAATAAAATAAAAAATAAAAAATCAACAAAAACACATTTTATTTCTTTGCATTCCATGTATATATCATTTGGTTAAATGTATTTATTTATGTTGCTTGTTGTTGTCTAGGTTTACCAAGATCCTAGCATTGGTTCTTAGGTTCCATTCATTCCAGCCAACCTCATCCATTTACCCATAAATCCACATGAATCATGTTGATTTATTCACCCCCCTTTGTAATCCATATGATCCGGCTAAATCAATTCCAATTGAAATGAGTCTCATTGATAAGGACTAGATTTCCTCATCTCCATACTGTTCTGATTTTATTTTATCTGAGGAATTGTTAAGGGCTTCCACCAACTACATTCCTCCATACCCTCCGTCTTCACCTTAATCTTCACCATCAAATCCTGAGTTCTTCTAGGAAGATATAGATGAGTATAAATCAGAATAGTTTGATGATATCTTAGATGACATTCATCTTATCCCCATGCCCCATCAACTTGAGGAAGGTTCCCATATGTCCATTTAATATACCATCGAGTGGACCTTAGTTCAAGCAAAGAAACCCCTAAATTCTCAATCTTGGTAAAATCTTATCAACCAATGAACAAGAGAAGATAATTTATCTTCTCAAGAGGAAGAAGGGTATTTTTGCATGGTCCTATAAAGACATGCTTGGTCTTGAATCTAGCTTGGTTGTCCATAATATCACCTTACATCTTGATGCTAAGTTGGTCAAATAAAAACTTAGAAGGACTCATCCAACCATTGCCCTCTTGGTCAAAGAAGAGCTCCAAAAGCTTCTAGATGTGGATTTCATTGTACCCATTGATTATCCTGAATGGCTCTCAAATATGGTACCTATTCACAAGCCTAACAGGGTGATACACATTTGCATTGACTTTTGAGATATTAACAAAGCATGTCCTAAGGATGACTTTCCTCTTCCATACATCGATACTCTTGTTGACACTTGTGCTAGCCATGAAATTCTTTCACTCGTGGATGGTTTTTTAGGATATAACAAAATTCAAATAAATCCTAATGACCAACACAAAACAAAATTCACTACACCTTGGGGAAATTTTTATTACACTTATCAATGTGCCATGACATACATTTTCCATGACTACATGCATAAGATTATCGAATATTATGTGGATGATCTCTTGGCTAAATCTAAAACTTGACAAGAGCACATTGGTGTATTGGAGAAATTTTTTTACCGACTTCTAGAACATAATGTAAGGTTGAACTCTAAGAAATGTGTCTTTGGTTTTACCTCAAGAAAATTTCTAGGATTCATTGTCTCCAAAAGAGGCATTGAGGTGGACCCAAAAAATGTCAAGGCCATCATGGAGATGCCTCCCCAAACTAACTTAAAGGAATTGCATAGTTTACAAGGAAAGATCCAATGAATCTATCATTTTATTGTGCAACTTTTTGATAAATGTAGGTCATTCAATCATCTACTACAAAATGGGGTGTCATTCTCTTGGATAGATGAGTGTCAAAAATCCTTTGATGACATTAAGCAATACCTAGCTTCTCCACCAGTCTTAGCTCCTCCTCATCCAAGGATCCCTTTTTATCTTTATATTTTAGCAATGGAATTTGCATTAGGGACAATGCTTACACAAAAGAATGAATAAAATCGAGAGCAAGTTGTCTATTACATTAGTTGAACATTGGTAAGCTATGAAACTATATACACTTATGTAGAAAAATTATGTTTAGTAGTGGTTTTTACCACTAATAAACTTTGACATTACATGCTTAGTCACACAACATATGTCATAGCTAGAGAAAATACTCTACATTATATGATGTCTTGCACTTATACTAACACTCGTACCACTAAATGGATAATTCTCCTATAGACACCTAAAAGTTGCACATTGCTACACCTACATACTTGTAGATATTTTTGAACACTTGTAGGTTTACATAGGTGATCCTAGATACCCCTAGGATATCGTAGACCAGTGTAGACTATTTTAGATCCTCATAGACCTATGTAGATTGTTTTAGTCATGCATAGTCATGCGTATATGACCATAGTTATGTGTAGTCATACATAGATTGTCTTAGATTATCATAGCATTGCATACACTTCCACACACCACTTTGCTAGTTTTTATGTCCAAATCCCTAATAAGCTAGAAAAATCACATCACAAACATTTCCCATGCATCGATATACCTTACATCAGCTTCCCAAGGTGATACAAAGCCTCGTTGCACTTAATTGAGGCCCCCACGGGGCTATTACTTGGAAAAAGTAATTATTAAGTCAATTCATAAATCTAATTTTAAGTTTACTTCACTTAAAGTTCACTTTTAGGGATAAAAAGGTTAATTAGGTCCTTAATCCCTAATTATCCCTAATTACTCCCTCCCACATGTGTGTGCACTAGGTTTGTTAAGATATTTCTTAGAAAACCCTAACCTAACGCCATATCTAACCTAGAGTTGACTAATCCTAGTCAATCCTAATCTCTCCTCACACATGTGTGAGGATGATATATTTCCTCAAGGGAATGTGAGGAAGCCACCTCACAAACCCTAACTTAACCTACATAAGATCTCACTTGAGGGCTTAGTTCTCCTAACTACACCCCTACACCTTGGGTTTTATTATAACTAGTGGGCCCAAACCTTCATTTATCTATATCTCCATATTATGTCCAAAGTACACAAAAATTACCAAAATACATACAAAAGCACAACAAAGTAGATCTAAACATACACATCAACCATACAACAGTAAAGGAATTTCTCCAATGAAGGGTTCCTACAGAACAATAGTCACAGCTTGATTCACCCTCCACCCTACAAATTTGGTACCAATTCACCCCTTAGGTGGTTAATTAGGTCTACAGGCCCTAAATCAGCTCATATTTGGGAGGTAAGTTTCATTTTGCAATTTTAGGAGGCTTAGCATCATTTATTTTAGTTTTTACCATGTTTTTTACTATCAGTTTATCTTTCTTACTATGGGGCCTGACTGAGGCAAACCCCTCAATGCACTAACCCCTTTTTGTAGGTTTATCCTAGAATCAAGGAGGGAAACAACTATAAACTACAACCCTGCAGTGGTATGCAAGCCCAGATACACTAAGGAATGCAAAAAGAATGCATCAGGCCTATTGTAACATTTGTGAAAAGAAAAGGGGATTTCTCCCTATTTGTAACCTATGCAAATATTATTATGAATAAAATAAATTTTCCTAAATAGCATGTGTATTTAATGTGTTATTAGATAAAATGCAATCATTTGGCCATTTCATTTTTGCATGCTCAATGGGACCGCCACAACGGATGGTGTCAGGTTAACTAGTTTTACAAATATGATATTATCCTCTATTTTTCTATCTTCTAGGTACTATATCTAATTGTTACAGAGACCTCCAAAGACCTGGGAACCATATCAAGCCTTCAGAATAGATATTTGGGGTCTCCAAACCCATTTTTCCCCTCACTCTACAAACCAGATCTCAGTTCACCCCCTAAGTAGCGAAATCAACCTATCAGCCTCAAAAGCCCCCAAAATTGTAGGGGTGAGTAGTAGAGGGTTCAACTAGACCACCTACAACATTAGAGTCCAGGTATTCTTCTTTATATGCTTTATTTGCTAATTTTATTATGTATAATATGTTTTCTAGTTAAGGTGCAATAGCTAGTAACAAATTTTCCCCTTCTTTGCATCTCCATTTGGTTTAAATGTTGCTGTAATTACAAAACCTATCAAATTTCTAGCAACTTTAAATTTCAAAATTGCATGTAAACTTTAATTTTATTTTCTTATAATTTGCATGTATAAATTCCTTGTGATTGCTTGTCTATAGTTGTATAGATATTCATCACAATTACTACATGCTATCACACATATTTAGGGTCACATAAACTCCTTCCTTCACACCTTCATATTGCATGTTTCTATGCTTTGAAAAATAGAGTCAATTTATTTTCCTAAAAACATCTAGGATTATATTCTTTGTTTACAAAAATTATTTTATTCTAGTCTCTTGCTTTCAAAAAATGTATATAGGGCTAGCATTTGATTTGAAAAGGCAATTAGTTAGATTTCTAGTTTTACATAACATCATTAGCAAAATGTAAACCCACACATACACACGCAGTATCTTAAACAAGTAGTGAGATTGGATTTCATCCCCAATCCATCACTTGAGACTGGTGCCTGTAGAGTTTTACCCTCCACTAGATATCAAACCCCTTAGATAGCTAGCAACCCCACAAGAGTGGTTTTATAGGCCTCATCACCAAAAAACCCCCTACTTTTGAAATTGGGCTTCTAGATTTCATCACTAGTTGTTACCTTCGAAGTGGGATAGTATTAGATGCCTTCATCCACAAGTCTCACATAATTTGTAGACACGATAACTGCCATTATTGACTAAGCCCACCCGAGGGTGAAGTGAAAGCATGGGATACACCAACCATGCCTAACAGGTCATAGATAGTGCCACTTCTTCTCGTAAGAGGATATAGAAAAATCACTTCAGCATAGTGGGTTCCCTCCCTTTTAGGATATCATTTTACTGTGCCTTCCATATAGGTCACCACTCGCACGTTGCAGTATCATTCTATTCTATGCATATTTGGATGTTTTAGGAGGTTCTATACCAATGAAATTCTTGATCTTCTAGTTTATTCACTCCACTACTTGTGATACTACCTAGGAGGTACCAACATTGAAACACACATAAATGAACAAAACACTTTTATTTTTAGCATTTAGAAAGTATTTCAGTTTACCATTGTTTGCAAGATCACAAATAATTTTTGGCACAATACACTACTTGTAACTCTATTATTTGAGCTACACACAACACGTCATTACTTTGCTTTTATATTAGATACAGTCAAGTCTACATTACATAGGGCTATTCCTGAACCCTTTCACACAGTACACATAAAAATATAGGAGTTAATTTTTACGTAGTCCTAAACCTTCATGACACAACACATGTTGTCATTCCTGTTGTCACCTGTAGCTAAGCATATGAGCAAGTAAGCCTTATATAGGAAGCACCTACCACTTTTTCTATTCAATCCCCTCCTACTCCTTCAATCATGAATGGTAAGTCCATACACACATCTGATTCACTCATAGAATCTGATGTACAGTATACACACATGACACCTCAAGATGAGACGTCCACTTTTAGTGAAGCTCTTGCTACTTCACTTGTATAAGATTATCCACTTATTTCATTCCCATCCTTGCCTAATCCATCGACCATATTTTGTGACCACATGATCTACATGATTCTAGGACAACCTCATCCATTCTTTACCATATATGAGTAGGTCATACCTACTTCCACTACCTTTGCAAACCCCTTTTTCTATATTCTTTCTCAATACCTATTTGAGAATAACTCTTCCCTCTTGAATTGTACTTACCCAGAGGTCACATCATTCATCCCTATCGTAGGAATGATTTCCAACCCTTCCTCTTCCACCACAGGTACTCAGAGGATAGCATTCCAAACTACGCAATAGCAACCTCCTCTATAGGAACAACAAACACCACCTCAAACATCATATCCATCCTCTTCTCAAGAGTCCCAACCATCATCATATTAGCAGCTATTTTTCACAATGTTTGAGGACTTATTACAAGAGACTCTCCAAACCCAAACCACATAATGGTAGTAGCAAAAAATGATAGCCTAAATTTATTCAGGAGTGGACACATGCACTACCTCCTCTTCCCAAGCTCCTACTTCAAAAGCTTATCCTTATTTTTTTGATGCATTCCCACCTACATCTTAGGTTCCCAAAATGTACAATGCTCAATCCTACACTCTACTCTCACCTTCATCGACCTTTAGGATACCTCCTCCTCCTCCTTTACAAGCATCTACCACTAATATTATTCCTACCTATGAATCAAAATCCATAGCTTATACATACACTTACCCATGCTATTCCACATAGTTTAGCTTCACCATAGCCCATCCTTTAGGAGAAATACAGGTACCAGCTTTTGACACCTCACCTCAACTATCCTTAGCACCAGTAGTGTTGATAGCTCCACTCTTACCTACTAGGGCTAAATTTTCACACATCCTCCTTCAAGGTCATCACATCCTATGGCCCAGCCATTACAGTAGGTTCCCACCTAGGAGGAACCCATGCCTCAACAATACACATCCCAATCACAATACTACCACCCCCAACAAACATCTATTCCATAGCATAGTATCCCACTAGCCCCTACATCATATGCCACTCAATACCTAGTATACCAAGACCAATTGGAATAATTACCTCCATAGTATGGAGAGGAACAATAATCCACTGCATTCTCAGGCTCAATCAACCCTAGCCCAACCATTCACGCCATTAACACTTGAGATTAATCTCTTATGAGATGAAGTCAAGATGTTAAACTTGTGCATCATAATCTATAGGCCATAAAAACCATCTTATTATGAACTCTACAACAATCCAATTCATCCATACATCCCTATCCCACCTTACCCATACCACTTTGAGATCCCAAATTTTGATAAGTATAAATATAAGGAAGACCCCAAAGAGCATGTCAATAACTATCGCTCAGCTTGCTACCAACTCCATAGTAGAAATCCCCTTATGTTGCATACCTTCTCCCTCTCCCTTGCAAGACAAGCCTTAGATTGGTATAACATGCTACCATGGCATAGCCTTTATACCTTTGAGCAATTAGCAAACACATTTTTAGAACACTTCTCCATTAACATTAAGAAGAAGACATCATTTTAAGACATCTATATCTTACAACAAGTTGACAATGAACCTATCACCAATTTTGTATCTAGATGGAGATAAATCATCCATGATCTTATCCATAGCCTCCATACCACATAGTTAGTGATACTCTTTTCCAAGATTGGCCACAAACACATTTCTACCTCTCTACAGCTTCACCAAAGCTGCACCTTCAAGTAATCCATTTCACAGGCAAAGGTTATCGAAGATATTAAATTCCAATATGGAAAAATTAATTTAAGATCAAAGCCTAACTATAATTCAAACTTATTTTTCAACATAAATACACCCAACCAACCCTATCCTCAGCTTCCATAAACCAACCAAGTGGCAGCTGCTACCCTAGCACCAGCACCAAGCCCACCATCTTATGTTCCACAATAACAAGTATTTCAAACCCACGTGCCTCCCCCACCTAGGCCTCAATAATATCATGGCATGTACCCACAGGTTCCACAATGTAACCTTACACCACTGTCCAAACCCTTACCAGCCCTCTTCCATAGGTTACATGATGGTGGACATCTCCTTCTACCCAAAATTTGACCATTAGATCCAAATATACCTAAGCCTCTTGGATACAATGAGCAACTCTATTATCCATACCATAGACATCATATCCATGACATTGAGTCATGTCACTCCATATGTGCTCAAGTTTAGACCTAATAGATAGGGGTATCATTTAGGTATTGAACCCTTTAGCCTCACAAAACCAAAACCTAGGGATCTTATAGAATCCTCTACGAGACCACAGAGGAACCAATCCCCAAAGACCTCCAACCAATCCTCCAGGACCACCTCATCAATTGAATAATGTCCAGAATGGCCCTCCATCACATGAAGTAGTAGGCATGATAAACATTACCACACGAAACCAATGATACCCATCACGTAATACCACACCTATTGTATCTCCACCTACCCAATTCACATCACCATAGGTCTCCCAAAATACTAGTGCTATTACACCTCCACCCCAAAATGTGATCATGATCCACGGTAGTCTCACCCATCAACTATGTAATGCTCCTACGCGATTATCAAATTTTGACCTCTTACAACAATATCAACCCCAGGACGAGGTATTGAATGATGTTTTACATTCTATAGATTTAAAAACACATGATACAAATGCATTTGTAAACTTTGTAAGGAACATCCCATGATGCCTCAAACCATCCATTAGTTTCCACAACCATGAGATAATAGAACTTGTAGGAGAAGGAATGGATCCTCCTCTCCACATAAAATCCAATATCAATGATATCACCTACAAGTGGATCCTCATTGATATAGGCTCATCTATTAGTATCATATCTATAGTAACCCTACATCATTTACATATACCACCAACCCATTTTTCCACACCTTCCCTCGACCTACGAGCATTCGATGGTTATATGAGATCTACGATAGGATCCATAGTACTACCTATATGAGTAGGTTTCCATACCATTTCCATCCTATTCCATATTATCCAAGGGGATATGTAGTACAACATCCTCCTTGGACACCCATGGATCAATGATATGCAATGTGTCCCTTCCACGCTACACCATTGCCTAAAGTACATCCACAATAGATTTTTACATTGCATCCTAGCTGATGGGAATTTATTTAAATTTTGTAATATCGAAGACCTCCTGCCTACACCTTCCTTCTCATCCATGCAAAACTTTACTATTTCTTCCCATTAGTTAGTTGAAGCATCGACATCCTCTCCTGCATCCACCTCATTATCCCAATCCTCATCAAGGACACATGCTTCAGTGTTAGAACCTTTAGCACCATTATATTTAGTACCTAATCCCACCACCATACCATTATCACCTCCCATCTCATGGACACCATGACCATCCCAACCTTCATCCTCTACAAATCCACCATTGATACCGTAACTTCCATCACCACCCGTATTGCACCCTATCACTCCACCTTAATAATCCTCCTTGATGGAAGCACCTATCCTTCCTACATTTTACACACCTCCACTTCCTTTTCATCCATGGCCTAGGTCATTCACCTCCTTGTGAATCCTAGCACCAAAACCTACTTCCATGCCTTTGTAATTCCCATAGGCCAATCATCTTATACTAGCTACCACATCTGAATGCCATGAGTGGGAGCAACAAGCATCTCGCTTAGATGATAAACTAATACACCCCTCCAGTGCTACTATTAGATATTTTAACTTCACCATCATCATATGATTCATATTCACAACCACATTCACCAGAATATGCGACACCATGTATTTCTATTTTTATGACAAACTCAAGTATTAAGGATTATAATGTGCGTGATGTCTACGTACGTCCACCTACCATCCAATCCATGTAATTATTTGGCCACACTTCAACCTCAATTTTAACTATTAGAAGGGTCATACAATTAGGATCCCCTGACAATCACACCAACTTTTTCTATGTCAAATTTTATTCCTCACTCCCACCTGTAGTATCTCCACCACCAAAATCTAGCTTTTATAGTACAATCGATCACCTGGCTAATCCTTATTTTGCCTTATGCTACCTCCAATGCTTCCATTGGTATGGGTTCAAATTAGGCCACTATGAGCAAGGGATGCATACACCCGTTAACCCTCATGTCCAATCCCCTAATGATAAATCTAGCTTAGGTTATCACCCAACCACTGTCTATACATTAGAAGACAAAATTCAAGATTTTTCCCTGCATTCTTCCTCACTTCTGACACACACCTTGGAATAATATATTTATATGTACATTCTAGAGGATACCTAATCCTTTCATTTCACCATTATAGTCCCCTATGATTTATTTCAAGAGCCCTCCATATCTGACACCACATCGTCATGTTGTGTCGATGAATTGACAAACCAATTTGCTATGCTATCCTTAAAAACACACTATCCAAATCATGACATGGCATCCCCACCACCATCATCAACACATTTAGCTCTATTCCTACCCATACATCGACAACTTTTATGAGCCACCACTTTACCACAATCTCCACCAGTCATCCTACACCCTCCTTTAAGCCTTTTAGGATGCTCACAAGTTGTCAAATTGTCATCCCCAGACTATTTGCCACCCACATCCCCCACAATGTCAATTAATATGGTCAAGGTGGATCTCTTCTCTCCATTACGATATACACACCATCTCACACAAGATGATACACCAAATCCTAACTTCATTGATCTTGCCCACATTTCACCCATATTGACACCTCGAGATTTCCTACTCTCACCACACATCTTGTGCACTGTGAATCCCCCTTCATCATCTATACCACCTCACATACCGTAGGTGCACCACATAGATAATTACTTAGATTATGAATATGAACTTACTGAGGCTATTGATAACCTCCATTTTATTCCAATTCTAGAGCAATTACGTGATGGTTCCCACATGCTCATTGAGAAAACTATTGATGTTGACATAGGTGATGATCTTGAAACTCCTCACATAGTTAAATTAGTTGTTTGCCTCTCACCCAAGGAGCACATTTTATTCACAAATTTTCTTTGCAAGTATTTTTGAGTCTTCACGTGGTCATAGAAGGATATACCAAGACTTGATCTTGCCTTAGTAGTTCACAACCTTACACTAGATCAAAAATCCAAACCAGTAAGGAAAAAGTTATTCCACATGCACCCAAAAATTGCATTACTAGTGAAAAATAAGCTCTAAAAGCTTTTAGATGTAGACTTCATAGTACCCATAGACTATCCTAAATGGGTCTCTAACATGGTCCCCGTACCCAAGCCATCTGATGAAGTTCATGTCTGCACAGACTTTAGTAACTTAAACAAAGCTTGTCCCAAAGACAAATTCCCCCTACCTAACATAAACTCCTTAATAAATTCCATCATAGGCCATGAGATGATATTTCTCATGGATGCATTCTCAAGCTATAACCAAATTAGAATCAACTCGGTCAATCAACACAAGACGTCATTAACAACCCCCTGGGGGACGTTCTATTACAAGATCATGCAATTTGGCCTTAAAAACATTGGGGCAACCTACCAGTGTGCCATGACCTACATATTCCATGATTACATGCACAAAATAATAGAAGACTATGTATATGTTAGGATCCTCAATCCTAACATTATTAGTTAGTATTAGTTAGTATTATTAATCATTTAATTATTATATTATTAACTTATAAAGTGAACCATCACAACCCTTCATAACGTGAACCATCACGTCTCTTCACCAACGTAGCTTTAGGGTAGATATATATATTAGGTTTTCCATCCATATCAAATCATCCAAGAAGAAGAATAATAAGCATAGATTCTAAGGAGGGAGCCCCCTATAGTGGCAAAGTGATTACAAGGGAGCCCCCTTTGAGTGGCCTGTGATTACATTTACATTAATTTGTTAATAATTTTATAGTAAGACCTTGGGGTCTTACCATTTGGTATCAGAGCCATGTGGGACTCAACCATGTGGGATTTTCTCAAGGAACTTCATCAAATCATTTTCGTGCGTGAGTATCAAACTCAGTTTGAGGATATCATCAAACACAACACAGGTTTGGATGAATCAATTCTCATCAATAGTTTCATTAGTGGATTGAAAGAGGAAATTAGAATAGAGGTGACAAGGTTCAATCCCTATACCATGATGCAAACTTATGGATTGGCCAAATTAGCCGAAGATAAAATCAATGCACAACAATGATTAGGGAAACCACCTATGGAAAAATTATTGACCACTTACATCACTCCTAAACCTATGCATAATGGAAGGGCACAAAGCACTTACACAACCCCCAAATCTAACCAAACTTTACAAATTAAACATCTTAGCTTTGAGGAGATGAAGGAACGATGAGCAAAAGGACTATGTGATAATTGTGATGAACAATTTGGACCCCACCATAAATGTGCTACACTAACATTGTATTTATTGAAGGAATTTGATCATTGTCTCTAAATAGAGCAAGAAGATGAGGTAGTTGTGTCTGAAGCAACCATTGTACCTACTCACTGCAATGAAAACAATGAGGTCGATGTGCAAGAAGTGATTGATGTACCAAGCAAGGATGAGGTAGACATACCCAAAGTGATAAATGCTAGCCAAACATGCACTCTACAAGACCTACACATACCTTTCTCACCAATAGTGAGTTCTTGCCATATGACCAAACCTATTTGGAACCAACGTAGAGTGACTACACACTTATTCTCTGTTGGCTCTACCAAGGATATGAAATCATTACCATCACTTTTGATGCATCATTCTAAAGTATTTGAGGAACCCCAAGGGTTTCCCTCCCATCATCATCATGATTTTCCTAATGAAGATTCTACTATTGTTCTTGGAAACCCCCCACTAATGCTTCATCCTTCTCGATATCCTTGCCTACGAAAGGATGCCATTAAAAGAGTCCAAGAAATTACACAAATCCTTCTTGGAAAACAAAGGACAAAGCTTCTAACTTTGAGCTTTTAGGACAAAGATATTTTTAAGGAGGGTGGCATGTTAGGATCCTCAATCCTGACATTATTAGTTAGTATTATTAATCATTTAATTATTATATTATTAACTTATAAAGTGAACCATCACAACCCTTCATAACGTGAACCATCACGTCTCTTCACCAATGTAGCTTTAGGGTAGATATATATATTAGGTTTTCCATCCATATCAAATCATCTAAGAAGAAGAATAATAAGCATAGATTCTAAGGAGGGAGCCCCCTATAGTGGCAAAGCGATTACAAGGGAGCCCCCTTTGAGTGGCCTGCGATTACATTTACATTAATTTGTTAATAATTTTATAGTAAGACCTTGGGGTCTTACCAAGACATGACCTCATTTCTAAATTCAAGAAATGCTCAGAGCATCTTGAATATCTCCGCCGAATCTTTGATCGCTTGTTAGAACACAATGTTCTCCTCAACCCAAAAAAGTGTCTTTGGTGTTACTTTAGGTAAAATCCTTGGATTCATTGTCACCCAACGAGGCATTTAAGTCGACCCTAACAAAGTAAAATCCATCACCGAGATGCCCCCACCTACCACCTTGAAACAATTGCGTAGCCTCTAGGGAAAAATCACTTCTATTTGACAATTCATAGTACAACTACCAGACAAGTGCAAACCATTCAATCATATTTTACAAAAGGGAGTGAAATTCAAATGGGATGATAATTGCCAACAAGCATTTGATTACATCAAAACTTACCTTACTTCACCACTAGTTATGTCATCCCCACACCCACAACTACTGCTTATTCTATACATTTCTACTATAGATTTTATGCTAGGTACACTTCTATCCCAAAATAATGCACTCGACAAGGAGCAATCCATTTACTACATAAATTGCATGCTAGTTAGCTATGAAGCTAGGTATGTGTACATGGAGAAACTATGCCTAGCCATAGTATTCTCCACCCAAAAACTATGCCATTACATGCTCAAACATACAACATTTGTCATCACCCGAGAAAATCCCCTTTGTTACATGATGAACAAAATCTATCACAATTCCCACATAGCTAAGTGGATCATGCTTCTAACCAAATTTTACCTCAAATTCATTTCACAAAATTCCATCAAAGGGTAGGTCATAGCAAATCAACTTGTAGAAGCTCCCTTGTCTTGATGATCAACCTCTCCTCATTTACCTCCTGGATGACTCCATATTCCATGTAATGAAAGATAAAGAATATGTTGAACCAGAAATGATAGCCGATTTGACACTATTCTTTGATGGTTCCCAATGCATGCATGATGGAGGTGCAGGCATTGTATTCTTCACACCTGAAGGTGAACCACTCCCCTTTTCATTCAAGTTGGACTTCTCTTGTATGAACAACAATGTGGAATATGAAGCCCTAATCCTTGGATTGAAATAAGTGCATTCCATGCATGTCAAATACCTCCATATCATAGGAAATTCCCTTTTAATAGTAAACCAAGTACAAGATATCTAGCAATGCAATTATCCAGTCCTCCAACAATACAAGCACATTGCACAACAACTCCTCTACTGATTTGAATGGTATGACATCAAAGTCATGCCACGATCCTCAAACCATTTTGCAAATACAATGGCCTCCTTAGGATCAATTAATCCTACAAAATCCAACATCAACCACCACATCCATGACCATTTATACACTCACTCAATCTACCATATCACCTACATCTCCTAAAGATGATGGTGGCATTCATGTGGTCAATACCAAACCACATGACCCATGGTTTGTGCAGATCAAATATTATATTAAATTGGTATTTCTACCATGTGACTTACCTCATGCTCAACATCGAGCATTCAAACAAAGAGAAATCCGCTACACATTGTTGGGGGACATCCTCTATCACCATAGCTATGATGGCATGCTCTTACATTGCTTAGAACCTCATGAATCTCAATGGGTTGTACAAGAAACCCATGATGGTACTTGTGGTGGTCACTTCAGTGGCATGGCAATCACAAAATGCATCCTTCGCATGGGATACTATTGGCCAAAAATAGAACATGATTATTGTGAGTATGTGAAACATTGTATCAAGTGCCAACAACATGCTAACCTCACACATATTCCATCTCAAGTGCTCCAACCAATTCAATCCATGTGGCATTTCTCCCAATGGGACCTAGATCTTATTGGACAAATTACACCTGCTTCCTCAAGTAATCATAATTTCATCATCACTACTACATAATACTTCACAAAGTGGGTCAAAGCCATCCCACTTTTCCAAACCATAGGAGCAAAGATAGCAGTATTCATAACATATCATATCATATGTCGCTTTGAAATTCCTTCCCAAATCATTTTTGATAATGGAAAATCCTTCAAAAACAAAACCATCCGAGCTCTCTGCAGCAAGTTCAACATTCAACATAGTTTCTCTATCCCATACTACCCACAGGGTAATGGCCAGGTAGAGGCCACAAAAAAATAATTTGCTCCATCCTATGCAAAATAGTAGCAGAATCACATCGTGACTGGCACAACCAAATACCCCTAGCCTTGTGGGCATACCGTACAAGCATCCATACCCCCACTAGGGCAACCCCATTTTCACTTTTCTATGAGGTAGAAGCTATCATGCCTCTCGAGATTGAGATACCTTCACTAATGGTATCCATGAAAGAATTCATTGATGATGACACTGCCCATCAAGCCCACTTAGATCAACTCACACTCCTTGATGAATTTCACATCCATGCCATCGAGCACACACGAGTTTACCAAGATCACCTTCACCATGCCTACAATAGTAAGGTACATCAATGCAAATTCCAAATTGGTGATTTGGTTCTCAAAGAAAACCAACAGATCACAAGTCAACCTTGTCAACAATGAGATAAGTTTACCCCAAACTGGCTAGGCCCATTCATCATCACACACAAATATGGTTCAGGTGCCTATCTCTTGGCTAATATTGAAGGCCTTGATGACCCTAAGCCTATTAACATTTTACACCTTCATGCATTCAATGCCTAACACACATAGGTGTTCACTATCACAAGTAGTACACACCACTATGCACAAACACATCACTCACTAGGCACATCATGATAAATGCATGTCTTTTTACTTTAAATATTTTGCATGTACTTTCCCCTTTTATATCATTTTTATGTTGTTGGTATCTATTTTCATTTTTGTAGGATCTACATCATCTATAGCCACACCGTTAGTAGCGAGATACGATAGCATCCCCATACATCATCATGCAGGACCCTCCACCACCACCACCTATACCAATCACGTCGATTGACCTAGCCCGACCACCAGTCACCCCTCATACTAGGTGATCTTCCCATTCCTCCCATTCAAACCATGACACTCCACCCCGATGCCTTTCACCTCACCATCGAGGTTCATCTTACTCACCCCATTTAGGATACAACTAGGTCACCCTATCCTCTTTTGATAAAAAGGAGGAAACATCCCATCCCCGAACACAAGGGTCTCCCTCTCATCCATCTGAAGATACCAAGAACCCTTATTCACCAACTAATTCCCCCACCACCCTCTAGGATCTTATTGCCCTCCTAATAGAGGATACACTCCCCATCCAGCCCATCCTTCATTCCTACTAGCCCCACTCCCTAACAGAGAGTCATCTTACACCCAAGCCTTGCAAGCCCATGTGGCTCAAGCTACCCAAGCCGCCCATGTACACATACCCCCATCCCATACATGCACCACCATAAGAGCCATCTCCTATGCCACTTGTCCTTAAGACACCACCTTCACCACTATGAGGCTTACCTTTCTAGCAAGCCTCACAATCCCCAAGGTCATTCCACTCCTCCTCATCATCATGACCTCATCCATTTTCTCGTGCATACCAAGCCACTCCATACACATTGGAGTCTCGATCACCACCTTCCCCGATACTATCACCTCCATGCCATGACATACAACATCTCCTTTCCCATATTGATACTCTTGAGCTAAAAATGAGCCATTGTCATTATCATGTCCATCCATGCTAGTCTCCCATGACCTATGCATCATCACCTCCACGCAGATCCATTCCCCGACCTTAGAATTTGACCCATATCGGACCCTCGACCTCCACCTCCACTATTGGACCTCCCTTCATCCACCCCCTATTCACCTCCAGTGGAACCTTACATTTACCCCATGCCTGTTCCATTCACTCCATTATCAGAAATGTTTTATCACCTCATGCATCAGGGCCTTATTGACTTACCAAAAATTTGGCCCATAGACCCCTTGCATCCTAAACCGTGCAATTACCATGAGAGCCAATATTGTATCTATCATCGTCAACCAGGTCATGACATTGAAGAATACCGATCATTCAAGAACCTAGTGCACAACATGTTGAATGGTGATTGAACTCCATCACCTGAATGCTCCATCCCATTTAGCCAACTTTTGAGTCCTCCACGCCGCATCATCCCTAGAACTTTACCACCATGTGAAACCTTGACAGTGCCAACTCGCTACATTCACAACATCTCCAACTACACCAACCACCGAAGTCCTAGCTATACCATCACTTCACCATCCCATTCTCGACCTGACCCACACCACTTCACCCATTAGTAGTTCCCATCTTCTTCCTTCTTTCTTCTTCTTCTTCCTACTTCCTCGCATAGTTGTATGGTCATGCTTTGAGTGGCTACATACCTACACTGATCTATCCCCTCTTCTTCTATCATCCTTTGAATTTGGTAATCCCCTTATCTTGTTGGTTGCCAAAGACTACTTCTTCTATTTTCTTCTAGTTGTACATTCCACCTTCATTCCTTTCCTCTTTTTGACATTACTGCATGCATCTAACATATCACAGTTTATGCACCTACTACACACACACCCCACATGTTGGGGCAACCATTCTCATAGCATCGCGCTTTTTGTCATTATGATACATCATACTCATCTGTAAATAAATTTTCCAAACTTCTCCATCTATGCATCATAAGTTTCCTCTTGTAGATATTGCATTCCCCCACTTGCATCATTTACATTACACCCATTGCACATATTCATATGTTTTTCATGTTCATTTCATTTTAATTTTGTACATTCTTCCTCCAAAAAAATGCGCCTTCAATAGGAGTAATACATGCACTTGTTAGCATCACCACCTGGATGTCCATTCCCCCTTTTTAGGATTAGGGTACACATAGGTTTCATGTTTAGCTTTGACTACTTACTAGTTCAGTCAATCAATTGTCACCCCTAGCTGATAGGTTTTACATTCTTCTTATGGTTCTTTAGGTTGGTTCAACTTCTCTCATGGACCATTCACAATAGGTTACACATTAAACAAATTTTGGGTCTAGGAAAGATGACACCTTGAGTAGATGTCACCATCTAGCGAATGGTCTCCCTCACTCGTCCTATCACTTGCATGGTCAACATACGACCTGGGGATAAAAAAGGGATAATCATAAGCAAAAGTAAAATAATGGGGCAGAAAACAAAAGACAACGCCCATACAGAAAAAAAGAAAAAGAGAATAAAAAATAGAAAAAAAAAAGAGCACCACAATAAATAGGTCAACAATAGATGAGGGGCATAAAACAAAAGGAAAAGCCTCTTGATATCACCCATGTTATGCTTCATCGCCTTTGGTCCTTAGGTTCAACATAACACCATGGGATGATTTCCATCACTAGCAATAGGCTCCAAGAGCCTGCCTACCAGTGGAATAGTCTTACAAGTGGTGATATATCTATCACATTAGCTACCCACTTTTGTACAGATCACTGTTCATGTATGGATGAGCTAGCTAGTTTATCCATGTCTACAATGAGTTAATCCTACCTCCCTCAAAATGGATAAATGAACCTCACTCATTTACACACAGGTCCATGATATATTTTGAACCAGTCTGACTAGTTATGAGTTGCCACATAAACTTGCACAATTTTGGGTCCAATATTTGATTGCTAAAACTACATTGGTCAAAGCCATTACATGTCCCCTATACCATCCTACATCTATGAGATCATGGAATGGATCACATCCACATAGGTACATGCAATAATACAAGTGCTTCCTTTGTGCATTTCAGTTCTCCCATACATGCATCCATGCATCTATGTTACACAAATTTATTACATATTACATCAATGCATTTACACTACATGCATCACATCAAATATTACATCAATGCATTTATCCCACATACACTATCTCACACTACATCATCGCATTTCTATTACATGTATTCACTACAAATGGCATTTCACATTATATCACATCACATTGCATTCAAAATACAATCATGCAAATCTATTCTACAGTATATTCATACTACAGAATGATCATAGATCTAAACCATACCACACATGTATATCCATTCATTATACATACCTACAAATTATGCTATGCTATCTATGCAAACATAAAGAGAACACATTTCAAAACCATAATAACAACACATGTATATATAACAGATAAAATAAAAATGTATATATATATATATCATCCATCAAAAAGACTCGTAGGCTACAAACTAGGACCATGCCCATCATCCATCATCCAAAAGGCCCACAAGCTACAATCATAAATAAACCTAACTACTACCAGGAGTCTCCCCACATCCCTCATGGCTCACCTCACATCTCTATAGCTCTGCTAGACTCCACCCTGGCCCCTGGAACCTGAACCGCGATAGGTGGATCTCGTCCCTCAGCCCTGGCACCCACCTGCTCCACCAAAGTAGCACTATGCTGGCTATGATGAGAAGGTTCCCATACTCATGATCGTGACTCATACTGGGACACCACCCAGCTATAATCAGGAAGTGCGATCCCACGCACCATCAGAGAAGCCTCACACAAGGACCTCTTAGCAGACTCTACAACCAGTAGACCAGTCACCCTCTCAATAGCCCGTGAAGCCTCCTCCCATGCCTATTGTTGCCTAGCCATATCTGACCTCATCTACTCCACCTCTACCCTATACCTCTCCTCCTACTCATGTGAAGCTCAGCCTCCAACTACTAAACTCTATCTCATAGCCCTCGAGCCTCCTCATCCGCATCCTACCTCTCCTGCACCTTGAATGGAATCTCCTCCATATCTGCAAATATACCAATATCAATGGTGTCATCCACACCACCCATAGTAGTGAACCCACCTCCCTCCTCTACTGACCCAACTTCCTATCCCATGGCCACCCCACCCTCCATAGGATCCACCTCAATGGTCATAGGAACCTCCCCCACTCCCACTCCCTATGTACTCGATGCACCACCCAAGTGTCATCGAGACCATCATAGAGGAACCTCTCTCTCACCACCAACTACCTCCTCTAACCTAGCTTGAGTCCCCCTACCTGCTCTCCTCTCTGGTGGAGGTACCCCACCACCAGGTGGCACCCATTGATCAATAACACCCCTGTTAGGCTCCCAACTCTGCATCACCCACCAGGCCTCAAACTCTGGTGTAGTCCCAACATTATCCACATCCGGGATAACCATAGGTGGGTCACTCTCACCAACCCAAGGCAGCACCACATGATGCTCTCCTCTGTCACCCCATCATTTGTAATATACAACAAGAGCCCCTAGAACATCCTATTGTAATCCAAACTACTGTCTCACCCGATCAAACTAAAAATACTCGGCCTACCGAGTATATCTCCCTACTAGCCATCTACCCTGATGAATGGCCCACAACTGCTCACCATCCTTCTCCCAGGTCACCCCACCCAACCAAGGCCTCCACCTAATATCATTAGGTGTCAAGTCCCCAAACTTGACCCTCCACAACAAAGGATCACCCTCATGAGGCCTCTTAATGCCCTTCTCCTCATCATTATGCCACCTCAAAGCATAGGGTAAATACTCCTTACCCTCAACATGGGTAGGGTGAGGCAATAATGATGGCCTCTCAATAGATATGTGCTCCCATGCCCATACCTATAGCAAGGGAGTCTAGCTCAAACCCTTCTGTCTAGCACGCACAACATCATGCAACTCTCTGTATACCTGGGCTAATAGTGTAGGTGCCCATGCAAACACAACCCTGCGCTCCACCATGTCACTCACCACATCCAACATGTTCCAGGTGAATAGTACCTCGAAAGTGTTAGGCAATGCATAGGTGGAAATCATCATCATAGTTGCACACTGATGATTAGATATCTTCTTCTTCAGCCACAACCACTCATAATCCATCTTCCCCACATCTATCTCCCTCCACCCCTCACCAAAGAAGCACTCCAACATAGCATCCTTACTATTATCTAGTGTTGCTCTAACCGGGACACCCTCAATAGGTAATTTGTAAATCTGGTACACATCCTCCAATGTGATTGTCATTTCCCTAGTAGGAAAATAAAAAGTGTTCCTATTAGTGTCCCATCGCTCACACAATGTGGATACATATGCCCTATTGGCATGGATACTCTTACACTCCCATACTCCTCTGAACCATATGTCATCCAACCACTTAAGATCATCGACATTGTTCATTAGCTTGTCAAAATCACCCTTCATATTTCGAACACGATGATGAGGCTCGAGCATCTTCACCTGTTCATCCATAAACAAACACAATGAAATATACATTAGTCATCAATACAATGATGCAATCCAATAAAATTCCATGAATCAAATATACAAATTAAACTATTTAATTTGACACGTACTTCAAGACATAAACAATGCATAATTCACATATCAAAACACATCAACAAAATAGTCGCATATTTGGATACCCATTTTACTATTTCATGGTAAAAGTTCGAACAAATGTGAAAAATAGTACATATTTGGCTTCCAACAGTCAAATATAAAATTACCCACATACCCACTATGGCACAAAATTCAAAATTAAGACAATCCATCAGACATACAAAAACAAAATATATTTTTGAATACCCATTTGCCCACTTAGCGGTAAAAATGTCGACAAAATTCAAAAATAGTATACCAATCAACACGGAGTTCAAGGTCAATCTTACCACACATACATCCAAATAGAACACACACCAATACACACAATATCAAAATAACAATCACATTTTTGAACACCCATTTGCCCACTTCGCGGTGAAAGTTCAAATAGATGTTGAAAATAGTACAAATCAGGCTTCCAACAACTAATTTCAAATTTAACACTACCTACATCTTGGCATGCAAATCAAACACATGCCAAATGAAATCATCTACAAAAACAAATAACATTTTTGGATACCCATTTCACCCTTCTATGGTGAAAGTATCATCGGTTTCTAAAAATACTATCTCTAAGGTGGAAAATTTAACAATCAAAGTTTACCAACTTACACCCAAAAACCACACATTCCAAAAACATGCCAAACGAAGGCAGAAAAAAAATAATAGTTGCACAAATGGATACCCATTTCCTACTTTTACAGATAAAATTCAATAACATTCCAAAAATAGTACACCATTGCTCCAAAAATGGATGGTCAAACTCTATAACTACTCTACCCGTTACCTAGTCAAACTGGCACCAAAACAAGTCAAACCTAAAAACAAGTTACGTTTTTGGGTACCCATTTGGCTAGTTTTACACTATGTATTCAAATTTCAATCAAAACTTGTAAATTTTTTTAAAATGAGATGAAAACCTCCCTCCCTAATTCACATTTCTTTGGAAAATTAAAAAACACAAAATAAAGCAAGTAGAAGCACTTACCGATGGATCCCCGTGTCTACTGCTACCGACTCCAGGTCATCCTCTCACCATTTTCTCATCTCGAAATCATCAACCATCATGTCCACACGTCACCAAATACTCCTTCCACATGCTCTCCATAGCTCATCATCATCAAAATGAGCCCCTCCCAACTCCAAATTGCCTTAAAAATACCTAAAACCCTAATTCACCCCCTACCCCATGATTTAGGCCCAATTCACCCCCTACCCCATGAATCAGGATCCAATTCACCCCCACCCCGTGAATTGAGCATATGACCCCCAAATCCAATCAAATTCATTCCAAAACCCTAGGAAATCATGCAACTTTCTTCCAAAACCCTAGGAACCCTCCTAAAATATCCTCTCATCTACTTTTTCACCATTTTTCATCATGCATTGGTATTCTATCAATCGTTGCATCACCAAATCACTGCATTCCATTCACCTCATTGTTTATTCCTCATTTGAGGGGGTATTCATATCCAAAGTCAGCTTTGCATGCAACCAACAAATCAAAAATCCAAAAGCATGGATATCACATCTATCTACGAAATTTTTTTTTGAAGATTATCTTACGATTATAATCTCAATCCCAACCAGATATTTGTTAAATCAAGAGAGTTGTGTGTAATAATGGAGAGGTCACTTTGGCATTCATGGTACACAATGAATGACACGGTTGACTAATTCAGTGTAACATTTGGAGGACTTCACTCTAGCATTCATGGTACACAATGAATGACAGATTTGAATAATCCAAATGTTAACTAACTCAAATGGTTTGACACTTGTCGCCATGTGCTCATCAATCAATCAACAACAAATATTTGAATAGGCATTTGTTCTATTTGTACTTTTGGACCACGCTGAACTGGTCGTAAAAGCAAAGCAATCAAAATTTGCCTACCCCAAGCAACTAGTATGACATCAAAAATGTCATACGGACTCAGAAAAACCATCATGTTGCATCCACAATCATCCATTTCCATTTATCGGTATTTTTTTCATTCCATTTTATCTCTTTCCTCTTCTCCTCTTCTCCTCTTCTCCTTCCTCCTTCTTGGCTATCGATCAATGTTGTATGGTCACGCTTTGAGTGGCTACATACCTTTGGTTGGATTCCATTCTCCTTCTATCCCTTTTCCTCTACACAAACCCTTCACATTTTTGTATTAAACTATATTCCACATAGTATAGTACAAAAAGGGGTAAAATATAGACACCTAAAAGTCGCACATTGCTATACCTACGTACTTGTAGATCCTTTTGGACACTTGTAGGTTTACATAGGCAATCCTAGATACCCCTAGGCTATCGTAGACCAATGTAGACTATTGTAGATCCTCCTAGACATATGTATATTGTTGTAGTCATGCGTAGATGACCGTAGTCATGCGTAGATCACCGTAGATTATCATAGCATTGCGTAGACTTCCACACACCACTTTGCTAGTTTTTAGGTCCAAAACCCTAATAAGCTAGTAGAATCACATCACAAACATTTCCCATGCATCGGGATACCTTCCATCAGCTTCCCAAGGTGATACAAAGCCTCGTTGCACTTAATTGAGGCTCCCATGGGGCTATTACTTGGCAAAAGTAATTATTAAGTCAATTCATAAATCTAATTTTAAGTTGACTTCACTTAAGTTCACTTTTAGGGCTAAAAAGGTTAATTAGGTCCTTAATCCCTAATTATCCCTAATTACTCCCTCCCACATGTGTGTGCACTAGGTTAGTTAGGATATTTCTTAGGAAACCCTAACCTAACCCCACATCTAACCTAGAGTTGACTAATCCTAGTTAACCCTAATCTCTCCTCACACATGTGTGAGGATGAGATATTTCCTCAAGGGAATGTGAGGAAGCCACCTCACAAACCCTAACCTAACCTTCATGGGATCTCACCCTAGGGCTTAGTTATCCTAACTACCCCCCTACACCTTGGGTTTTCTTATAAATAGTGGGCCCAAACCCTCATTTATCTATCTCTCCATATTATGTCCAAAGTACAAAAACTCTACCAAAATATGTACAAAAGCATAACAAAGTAGATCTAAACCTACACAATAGCAATACAATACCAAAGGAACCTCTCCACATAAGGGTTTTTGTAGAACAATAGTCACAACCTGATTCACCCCTCGCCCCACGAATCTAGCACCAGTTCACCCCTCGGGTGGCGAATTGGGTCTACAGGCCCCAAATCAGCTCAGATTTGGGAGGTAAGCTTCATTTTGCAATTTTATGAGGTTTAGCATCATTTATTTCAGTTTTTATCATGTTTTTACAGTCAATTTGTCTTTCTTACTATGGGGCCTAACTGAGGCAAGCCCCCCAATGCACTAACCCCTTTTTGCAGGTTTATCCTAGAATCAAGGAGGGAAACAACTACAAACTACAACCTCGTGGTGGTACACAAGCCCATCTACACTGAGGAACACAAAAAGAAGGCATCAGGCCTATTGTAACATTTGTGAAAAGAAAGGAAAATGGGGGAATTCTCCCTATTTGTAACCTATGCAAATCTTATCATGAATAAAATACATTTTCCTGAATAGCATGTGTCTTTAATGTGTTATTAGATCAAATGCAATATTTTTGCCATTTTAGCTCCTTAATGAATTTGATTTAGAATATATTAGCCAAAAATCCATTAAATGTCATGTAATAGTCGATCAACTTGTGGAAGCTCCACTACCTAGTGATCATCCTTTGATTATTTATCTCCCATATGATTTGATTTTTGTTGTCACTGAACAAGAAGAAGATGCAATTTCAAAGGAAGATATAGATATCACACTATTCTTTGATGGCTCTAAGTACGCAAAAGGGAAAGGTGTTGGAGTCATGTTTCTACGTCCCAGAGGGTACCTATTCTCTTATCATTCAAACTTGATTTCCAATGCACAAACAACATTATAGAGTATGAAGCCTTAATCCTAGGTCTTCAATCAGCTATATCTATGAGCATTAAGCATGTTAAGATATTTGGTGATTCTCAACTTGTTTTCAAGTAAATCAATGGAGAATACCAATGCAAAGAACCTACCATTAAGATTTATCACAAAGTACCAATGAAATTGTTCTCTAAGTTTGATTGGTATGAAATCAATAGTTTGTCATGTTCAACTAATAGATTTGTATATACGATGGCCTCCCTTGGATAATTGATTTCAAATGACTCCTTTGGAGAGGTACATCACCTTATAATTTCAACAATCTCTAAACCTACAATTGTTCGTGCTAAATCTAAAGATGAAAAGGATGTTTGCTTTATCTAGTCGGATTCATATGAAGCTTGGTCAAATTAGATAGTAGCCTTTTTCAAGTTTGGAACACTCCATATGACATGTCTTGAATTGATAAATGCACATTCAAGAAAAAAGTAGCTTGTTTTTTTCTCTTGGGGGATGTGTTGTACAAACATGGTTATGATGGAGTCCTCCTTTGTTATCTTGAGTCTAGTGAGGCACAAAGAGCCATAGATAAAGCCCATGATGGTACTTATGGTGTTCATTTTAGTGGAATGGCAATTACAAAGCGTATATTATGCATGGGGTATTATTGGCCCATAATGGAATGTGATTGTTGCACTTATGTTAAACATTGCAAGAAATGTCAAGAACATGCTAATTTAACTCATGTACCATCACAATATTTACAACCCCTTCAAAGCATTTGGCCCTTTTCACAATGGGGTCTAAATATAATTGGAAAAATTTCACCTCCTTCCTTAGGATAACATACATTCATCATCATAGCCACTGAATACTTCACAAAGTGGGTTGAGGTAATTCCTCTAACCAGTATTACAGGACCTAAAATTGTGGATTTTATACTTCACCACATTATTTATCATTTTGGTATACCCTCAAAAATCATCTTTGACAATGGCAAGTCTTTCAAGAACAAGGATGTTCGAGCACTTTGTGAGAAATATAACATTCAACATAGTTTCTTGACTCCTTATTACCCACAAGAAAATGGACAAGCTGAAGCTTCCAACAAGACCTTAATTTCTATTCTCAAGAAACATGTTAAATAAAATTATAGATATTGGCATACACAAATTCCCTTCACATTATGGGCTTATAAAACAAGCATCCTCACACCTACAGGTGCAATGCCATTTTCACTAGTCTATGGAGATGAAGCAATCATGCCTCTTGAGCTCAAGATACCCTCCTTATAAATTTCTTTACAAGAATTCATATATGATGACACTGCTAGACAAGCACGTCTTGACCAACTCACACTTCTTGATGAGAGGTGAGTCAATGCTTTAGGGCATTTGCGAGTTTATCAAGACCACCTAAAGCATTATTACAATGCCAAAGTTCATCTACATGAATTTCAAGTAGGGGATCTTGTCCTTAAATATAGCCAATAAAACACCAATGCATTGTCGCATCTTCATGATAAGTTTATGGTTAATTGGTTGGGTCCATACACTGTTACTCAAAGAGTGGGTAACGATACTTATAGGCTTACCAGTATAGAGGGAGAGGAAGAACCCAAACCAATTAATGTTATACACTTGAGAGTATTCTATGCATTATTTTATTTATATATATGTATATATACATGGCTAATACACAAAAATGTTTGCATACATTTCATTCACAACATTGCATTTCATTTGCATACACATTGCATTGGAAAAAATTTCATTTAGCCACTTTGCACCCCCACCACATTGCATATTTCATATTAGAAATAATTTCTTAAGTTCAAGATTCTAATTTTTTCAATAAAGTCATGTTGCCTTAATCAGGGGTACCTTCACATAATCATCCATTTTTCCACAAAGTCAAATTATCGTTTGCAAAACATGTTTCCATAATACCTAGTTGTTTTCAATCACTCAACCACTCCTAGTGTTTTAAGAAACCTTCAAAATACATGTTGAGTTCCTTTTAGGACCATCACACATATACACTAATAAAATCCTGAGTTTTGTGAATTGACTCCAAAACATTCTTAAATCAAACATAATTTCACACCTTTAAAAACATCTTGTATCAAAGAGGGATAACACCATACTTGGTATGAACCTCAAATTGAAAAGGGACATCCTTGCTAGTCTCATCATGCAACATAGTCCATAAGAACAATGGTTTTCACCACTATCATATTTTCTTCCAAATCAAAAAGTAGTTGTAAGTAGAGGGTATAATTCTCATCACACTTAGGTTGAGAATCTAATTCCCTAAAGCTCTAAATATTTTACATCACACACCACTGATCATTGGGTTGTAAGCATTGTACTACATTTCTAGTTAGATAGTTAGGTAGTAATCCCTAAAAATTAAGAGATAAAAACACAAATTTTGGACTATGCAGTTAACCTCCATCGGAGCTATAGAAACTTGACTGGAAGTGGAGTACACTCATGCATGGTGACATGTCTCTTTTAAACAGAACTCTGACTGCTCACACAGATAAGCTAGCTTCTGGATCTTCATCCATAATAGGTCATATCCAATTTACTCAATATGATTTAATGAAATCACTTGCACACACATTGGTTCTTGATTACCTTGAGTCATTACCATACTCATGATTTGGTAAATGAATTCACTGCACACACATTTGGTCCTAGAGGGATTAGGTAGTTTTAGTGATTTTTTTATGCCACTAGTATGTTTGAGTCTCTACAAAATAGTTATTCTTTCGTATCAAAATCCATATATTCTTCCATATCAACATCCATATCTTATTTCATGTCAACATTCATGTCATTACATGAGCCATTCATCCCATATGCCACCAAGTTTGGTGTCCCTATATCGCTCCAAATTTTTCACACCCTTACCTTCAGGCTATAGGATCCATGCCCGGAAGGGGGATGTGAAAAGGATGGGACAATACCTCGGACTGAGAGGCCTTGCGAAGGTCCCGCCTCTCGAGGGAGGTGTATTATGGTGATTTTTTGACGGATGGTGGGGTTCACCAGGAAACGTTTAGTGGCAGTTTCCATGCCTAGGTTGGGAATATGTTTGATGTGTTCAATTTTATCTTTAATCATCCAGAGCCTAGGTTTGACCAAATGAACCTAAGTTGTTCTATATGAAATGCATATTTAAATGAATACAAAAAGCAAGATTAACAGAAAACATAGAGAATAAATTAAATGAAGAAATCCATACCTGATCCGGATGTCTGATGGAGGTTCTAATTTTTGAAGCAGTCCAGAATCATCTGGAATTTGACAGGATCGTCTCCGATCTGTAAGATCGTCTAATATTTGATGAATTCATCAGACGAATTCGTCAGAAACCTACAAATAGAGAAATAGATACAAAATACCAGAAATGCAACTATTCTGATAAAGGAAAATGATATGAAACAAGAATAAGGATGTTAATAAGATAATCCCGAATGGAAATGCAAGTAAATTATGACACTTTAATGGCTAATCATGATTTCATTATGCAAGTAAACTACATGGGTGAACTCCAAGATGCAAGATAATAGGAAATAATAATAAAACTGACTAAATGCAGAATAAAATGACAGCAAGGTATAAGAAAAGTGCAAACTCTAGGCACTGATTGCCCCAATGCAGACTACAGTTGAAATCGTCTCTAATTTGACAGGATCATCTCCGATCTGGACAGGATCATCTGCGACGATCTGATCTTGCTCCGGCTGAAGAATGACAAGGTTCCTACAACAAAATTGGAAAGCACAAATGCAAATGGTAATCCAAGGTATTCTAATGCGCGTACAGGTCAAGTTACAGGAAAATTCAGCCAAGGGAATGTCAAGGGGGGTCCTAAGGTTTAAATAGGTTTAGGAGGGAAGTTGGGAGGTTGGAGATCATCCTAATTTGGAAGATCTCCAATGGGGGAGGTCTCTAACGGCGCAAACATGCTTCTACCCAACTTAGAGACGCCGTTGAAACAAAAGCTACTTATGAAAAATTAGTTTTGGGACAAGATCATTCGATCTGAGGCGATATCGTCTGATCGGCGATGATATCGTCAAACGGTCACAACAAACTCTAAAAATGGTGTGGGAAATGAGGAAACGGGTTAAACGGTGGTTTTTGGGGTTGAATTTGAATTTGAATTATTACTAAGGTAATTTTAATTATTGCTAAGTTTTATTGCGCCAATTTTAGGGTGCTACATTTTGCCCCCTCTTTAGCGAATTTTCCAAAGAAAATGCGTTAAATATGAGTTCTTCTCGATCTATGAGAAAGCAAAAATTATTCCCATTTTTTAGGCGATGATTCTTGGTCGAATCGTACAACAGCTTACTATGGTGCCCCCTCCGTGTTTTTACCCAAATCGAACGTTTGAGGTAAAAACGCAGAAAAGCAAAATTTTTTTAGTTGTTTTTGAATAAAATTAAGAAAAATAGGGTAAAACCCTAATTCATTGTTATTGTTCATTTTCATTGGTTTTCTAGAGCTCTGCAGAAAATATGATCGAGACAGCGCACAAATCGACAGAGGTTCAACGCGGGCTATGGGTAAGGATCTAAACTTAGTTTAGAGTGCTTTAATTTAGAATTTCATGCTTTTTAGATTAGATTTGATTGATTTTTGAGCATCACGGCCATTTTTGGGCCATCGACGTCGTCAGGACGAAATCGTCTCGATTTCATCGAAATCGTCTCGATATCGTCGATTTTGTCCAAGGGCGAAATCGGCGATAGGGGGACGATTTCGTCCAATAAGGGATGATTCCCTCATGCAAAATCGGAGATGAATTTGCTCAAATTTGGGACGATATCGTCCAATTGTGGGCGATATCATCATTTGTGTGAAAGTGAACTTATTTTACTTGTATTTTTAAATGATTGATTAATGATTGTTATTGATGATTTTGTTGTTTATGTTGCAGAGAGGATTACTAAAGAGCCGAGAATGGAAATACGATGGACTAAGGGATGACTTGGCCGCTCTATCGTAGGCAGAGCGAGATCAACTGGCTCAGGTCGGCTTGTAGCACATGGCAGATATGCCACAAGTGTCTATAGACATGGGGCTATTGACAGCCCTAGCAGAGAGGTGGTATCTGGGTTCTTCTTGTTTTCGGTTATCGACAAGGGAGATGACTCCCACACTGGAGGATGTATGGAGGATTTTGAGGATCCCCATACAAGGATGACTAATCACTCCCACGGCCAATCAGGGCCACGTGATGATGAGACTATGCGGAGATCCGAGCTTCGCCCTGGAGAAGGGCGGAGTGAACATCGAGTCTCTACGCCAGATGCCTGGGGCATCTAAGCTGACATAGGTTTTGGCTGGGGTGGTAGGTGGTCTGCTACTATGCCATCAAAGTGGATGTAGGCTGCCATGGCTACTGATAGATGTGGTCTACGACATGAGAGACCACGGATACAGGTTTGCTTGGGGGAGCTTTGTACTCTACCGGTTGTATAGGATCCTGCATGGGGTCGTATACAAGGGCGGCCGATGTCTAGTTATGACATCACTACTACAGGTTTGGTGCTAGGAGCACATCACGGTGCGGAGGCCGGTAGGGCTCCCACTGATAGGGATTGATGGGGAGAGACCCCGAGTTTTCTATTGGTGGCTCCGAAGAGGGTCACAATGGTGGATAGATCTGCCAGTGTCCCGGAGACTACTTGACGACCTTGTCTCCGACCAGATCACCCGGAGGCCTTGGAGAGATCATCCAGGGTGGGCCGAGGATGGACAGGAGCTGGCTCACGTCAGGTGAGTCTGCTGGCTGAGGATGGAGAGGGGAGAGGTGGAGCTCCACCGGTACGACCAATTTTTGAGGCAGTTCGATCTACAGCAGGGGATCCCATCTCTTAGAGACTATGAGTTTTTCTAGACTATCCGAGATAACACTACAGTTAGCGGGGCTCCAGATATGCAATGATTCTAGAGTTAGGACACAGATGATGCCCCCATTCAGCCAGTGGATGGGGATGACGCAGGGGTAGCCGATGGCTATGATGCCTGGTACACAAGCATCCGCCCTCCTCGAATGATGAGGGCTTAGGGTTTGATTCACGTAGTTGTGCGTCGAATAGGGAGGTGGCACCAGGCGGCCATTGAGGTGGCACAGGGTCACGACGGGAGAGAGAAGAGGAGACCACAGGCTCAATAGAGGCCATGGCAGTAGGAGAGGAGGGAGGAGAGACCCCCTTCTCCATAGAGAGAGAGGCCACCATCACCCGATAAGGGCAAGGGTGTGGACACAGGAGAGAGTAGTGAGATGGCTACTCTCTGGGTGGAGACTATCCGTCTCCAGGCACAGGTGTAGACTTTACAGGATGAGGCTACACGTCACCGAGCAGAGGCTACACAGCTCAGAGATGAGGTTGCATGCCTCAGAGCATGGAGCGGAGGAGCAAGCACTCAGGAGCTGGCACGGTCGATTGCTCAGACCATGTTCTATCAGGGTATCTACTTCCAGCTGGTGCCAGAGGGCCAGAGGGTACAGCTGCCACCGACATTACGAATCTGATCAAGATTGGGTCATCGAGGACTTCATCCCGATCGATGACTAGGACATGCAGTACCACACATACTGCGATGGGGCCACCTCATCCACCTCAAGGCGGGGGAGGAGATGAGGCTGAGAGCTCGAGGGGTTCTCGAGGCTAGGCTACTACACTGCACAGACTGGATATATGATTGAGAGGATTGAGTATGCCAAGATGTAGATTGTGGCATACCAATCCAGTTTTGATATGATGTACATATATTGTTGAGATATATATATATATATATATATATTGATATTTTTGATCATATGACTTGTCTTATGTGTTTGTATGATGCTTTAATGTTTTGAAGTGTGATTTGATTTGATGATTCATGTAATTATGTTGTTTGAAAAAATATTATAGTTGGAATGTCATGCTTTAAAATTTAAATGAAATAATCTGATGTAAACAAATTGGTTGTTGAGATGATAATTTGATAAAAATAAAAGGAACTATTAACAATAATTTCAAAGGACATTGTCGCTATTATAGACCATTTCATGGAGTCGCTGCTCACTCGATCGTCAAGCTAATCCCGGTATAGAAATATTGTTAAAAGTAAAAAGAGTGCTTAAGAGATTGTCTTAAGACTTTGTTGTGATGATGCAAATGATGATGATGATGGTGATTTGTTTTCAGATTTCCATAAAAATATTATGCATAAAAATGATTTTTGCTAGGCATAAATTCCTAAGTGTGATAAAATTTTGAATAATTCCTTAGAAATTATACCATGGTTGCAATATTGAATTTGAACATAATGTCATGAAATAGAATAAGTTGCATTCTTTGAAAGCATAATTGTGTAACATAATGATTTAAGTCATATGTTTTTGATGAATTGATTTGAAATAAATGGGAAATAAAAGTAAAACATTGGTTTGCGCTAGGCATAGAATATTTAGGTATAGACTTATACCATCATTGCGAAATCCAAAAGAAGAAAATAAATAGTTTTATTGCATGATTGATTTTTAATTTTTGAAAATAAATAGAAAATATGAAGATGAGGACTTGTGCTAGGCATAAAATTCCACTTTTGGTTTTGGAACTATACCATCGTCGCAAAAGTCAAAAGTTATATGTAACTTTATTGCATGTTTTTAAAAAAATGATTTTGATTTGTTGGTAATGCATGTGGTTGTCTGTATACTAAACAACTGTTCTCAGATAAGAAAATGAAATTATTCCAAACAATTTGCAAAAATATTTCAAAGTATCTTAAAGACAAAAGTTAGATTTATAAGGAATCCCATGTGCATATGTGAGTTCATTTCCGATCTTGATTTATCATAATGATACACAAAATCTCTCAAATACAAATGTGTGTGCGATTGTAGTATTCATTTACCAGGTTTGAGCAAGATACTATGATACAAGTGATTTGAATTAACCAAATAAGTGTTCATTAACCATGATTTAGATGCATATAACCATACCAGACTACTATGTAAGTCGGATTATCAAGATCTAGCTAATCCATAAGCAGACATAGGTCTGTACAAAATAAGGTCGCTAATGTGACAGACATATCACCACGCTAGGAGTTACCCAAGGCCAAGCGGGTTGGGCACAAACCACCTGTTATGGGGCTTACCTCAAAGTTTTTGAATAATTGAGAATTCCAGGGATTCAAGCTCATCAACCCTTCTTTTCTTTTCAAGGGGTAGGGAAAGGATTTTATTGCTTTTGCTTTTGCTCATTTTGCTTTCTTTGCTCTCTTTTCTCTTTTTTTTTTTTTCTTTGTTTGTATCTTTTGCTTTGATATTTGAGATAATGCTGAAATAGTGCTAAATAATTTTTCTTGATTTCTCTTTTTCTTTTGCTTCCTATTCTAGGGATACTTGCTCGGATTAGCTATAGAGCAAGGGATTTTTATTCCGGGTAGGGGTGAGCTTGTCCTTTTGCCAATTCTCAAAGATTCTAGACCATGTGCATGATAGGATAGCAGGGGAAACTTTTCGCTCAAGAAACCACTTCTACTATGTAGGATAGCATGGACATTACAAATATAATCATTTTATTGTGAAAGGATATGCTTGGTTTAAGTAAATAACAAGATCAATTCTCCATGCTCAAACTTTATTTAATTGAATTTTGTGGACTTTGATATAAGAGAGATTAGTAATCATGCCAAATAAATCAAGATATTTATTCATGTGAATGTGAAAGTGCGGGATTCCAAATAAATGCTAATTTATCCAAAATAATTTGAAAATATAACTGCAAATATGTCACAATTTGAGAAGTACAAAAAATAAAAGATGGTTTTGAATATTTTGATGATTTTGAATGTTTTTAGTATTTTTTAGATTTTTGAGTTTATAAATTGAAAGAAATACAAGATAATAGTTTTGAAAATATTTTAAACAAATATATACAATGACGAAATGACCAATTTTTATGCATAGTAACGTTTAAGATGCATAATATTCATAGGTTCTTTAAGTTCTTTACCATCTAAGGTAGATAATTTGTATTCTCTCGATTCAAATTTAGCAGTGATAATATATGGTCCAAGCCAATTGGGCTCAAATTTACCTTTAAGGTCTTTAGTTGCATTAGTATTTTTTTTATTTTCTTTTAAAACAAGATCACCGACCTCAAAGGATCGATGACAAACTTTCTTAGCATATGATCTTTTAAGCTTGTTTTGGTAGGCACGAAGATGCTCCAAAGCATTGATGCACTTTTCATCGAGGAGTTCCAGCTGACTGAGTCTGCCAGCTCGATATTCATCTCCTACTTCGGTATCTTGAAGTAGTAGAGCCAAAGAAGGAACTTCTAATTCAAAGGGAAAAATGGCTTCAGTGCCATAAACCAAAACAAAAGGTGAAGTTCCAGTGGGGGTTCGAACGCTAGTTCGATAAGCCCACAAAGCTAGATATAATTGAATGTGCCAATCTCGATCGAATTTATTGACCAATATTTTGAGAATTTTGATTAAGGTTTTGTTTGAAGCTTCTGCTTGGCCATTACCCTGAGGATAATAGGGAGTGGACCAGGGATGTTGAATCTTATATTTTTGGCATAATTTCTTAACATATTTATTTTTGAAACAAGTTCCATTGTCTGAGATGAGATTTGCAGGAATTCTGAACCTACAAATGATTTGATTAAAAATAAATTTAGAGACTTGTGTTCCAGTGCAGGAAGCTAAAGGCATAGCTTCAACCCACTTCGTGAAATACTCGGTGGCGGTTATGATGAATTTGTGTCCATCAGATGACACAGGATTAATTTTACCAATAATGTCTAAGCCCCATTTTGAAAAGGGCCAAGGAGATGAAATAGCCTGTAGTTCTTGTGCAGGGGCATGGACAAGGTCAGCATGTTTCTAGCACTTGTCGCAATGGCACACATACTCATGTGCATCATTCTCCATGGTAGGCCAAAAGTATCCTATCCTAAGGAGCTTTTTAGCAATGACACTACCACTGAAGTGTCCTCCACAAGATCCATCGTGGGCTTCACTTAAAGCTGATCTGGATTCTTCTAAATTCAAACATCTCAATAGGATACCTTCAAAAGATCTCCTATATAAAGTATTGCCAATTATTACAAATCGACTTGCTCGTCTACGTAATAACCGACCCTGGTTTCTATTAGAATTGGCAGGGAAAGTCCCATTGTGAAGAAAATCAAATATATCCTTATACCAAGGTTTAGGAGTAGTTTCATTGATTAGAAACACATCCAAAGGTTCTAAGCATGACTTATTTGAAGCAGGTTCCTGGAGTCGATGAATAATGATGGTGGCATATTCGTCATCTAACTCCAAGGGCAAAAGAGATGCAGCTGCGGCCATAGCGTCAACCGTACGGTTGCTAGTTTGAGGAATAGCTTCCAAGGTAACTTGATCAAATAGAGATATTAATTGTAAAACATATGCTTTATATGGGCACAGTTTATCATCTCTGGTCTGATACACTTCATTAATTTGGTTTATAACAAGTTGAGAATCACCAAAAACTAGCAGATGTTTAATTTTTAGATCCAAGGCAGCTCGTAATCCAAGGATGAGAGCTTCATACTTAGCAGTATTATTAGTGCAAGCAAATGTTAATTTAAAGGACAAAGGTATAATGTGCTTTTGTGGAGATATTAAAATAATACCCGCACTCAGCCCCACTCATGCATCGGGCTCCATCAAAGTATAAGGACCATTGTTTAACATGGTATGCCTCTAATTGAAGGCATTCATCAGGAAACTCAATGATGAGGGGATGGGTAGACTCTAAGGGTGCAGCAACTAATTGATCTGCTATGATTTGACCCTTAACAAACTTTTGTCCTATAAACATGAGTTCAAACTCGCTTAGAGCAAGAACCCACTTGGCTATGCGACCCGATAA
This sequence comes from Wollemia nobilis, assembly GCA_028583015.1. NCBI lineage: Eukaryota > Viridiplantae > Streptophyta > Pinopsida > Araucariales > Araucariaceae > Wollemia > Wollemia nobilis. The sequence continues at coordinate 2,239,953 of JAQPPZ010016858.1, read as the reverse complement.
ATAAGGTCGACTCATAAGATACCGCAAGGGATCATATTTAGCAATGACATACATTTTCTAGCTAAGCATATAATGGCATAATTTCTACATAGAAAATATGATTGCTAGACATAGTTTTTCTAATTTTGTGTAGCGGGTTTCATAACTAATTAAAGTTTGGCTAATATAATAATTAGCACGTTCTCTTTTCTCATCATCAAGTTGAGCTAACATAGCTCCTAAAGCAAAATCTAAGACTGAAATATATAGGATAAATGGGCGATCAGGTCTAGGCGGTGAAAGCACAAGTGGGTTAAGGAGGTATTGTTTGAGAAGTTCAAAATCTTCCTTACATTCTTCGTCCCAATTAAAAGGGACATCCTTCTTAAGGAGCTTAAGAAAGGGACCGGTTTTGTCCGCCAACTTATCGATGAAGCGATGGATAGCTTGAAGTTTACCTTGTAAACTTCGTAACTCAGAGATATTGGTAGGTGCGGGCATATCAGTGATAGTCGTAATCTTAAGAGGGTCAATTTCAATGCCACGTAAAGAAACTATAACCCCTAATAGTTTACCGGACTTAACTCCAAATATGCATTTGGCTGGATTTAATCGAATAAGATATTCTCTTAACCGATTAAAAACTTTTCTCAAATCATCTAAATGATCATCTTCATTAATAGAGCGAGCTATAATATCATCTACATAATCATGTAGGATATCATGCATCATATCATGAAAAATATAAGTCATAGCTCATTGATAGGTTGCACCTGCGTTCTTTAAGCCGAATGGCATCACTTTCCAACAAAAGGTACCCCAGGGGGTAATAAAGGTTGTTTTAGCCTGATCTTCAGGAGCTATCCTGATCTGATTATAGCCAGAGAATCCATCCATTAGGGACATCATCCCACTCCCAGAGTAAAATCAATGATTTGATCCATGTTTGGAAGAGGAAAATCATCTTTAGGGCATGCAACGTTAATATCTCTAAAATTTGTGCAAACCCTAACTTTGGTAGCTTCTTTCTTGGTGATTGGGACTACATTCAAAATCCATTCAGCATAATCAATAGCTTGTATAAAAACAACATTCAAGAGTTTTTCTAACTCCCCTTTGACTAGTAAAGCCACTTTGGGATGCATTTTTCTAAGTTTCTGTTTAACGGAGTTTAGCATCCGGATGGACTACTAGGTGATGCATGACTATAGAAGGGTCTAAACCTGGCATATCTTCATATGTCCAAGAAAAGACATCTTCATATTCTTTAAGGAATGCAATGTATTGCTCTTGTTTTTCTTGACTTAATTCTAACCCAATATTGATTATGTGAGGATTACCCTCAGTGCCAATGTTAACTTTAATGACGTTTTCTACTTCCATGTGTAGATCTCTTTCAAAATTAGGTGGGGCGGGTGAGACGCCCAATTCTTGTAATTATTTTAAGGTCAACTTAGATAAGTCATCTTGAGGAGTAGTGGCCTCAAGCTGAGCTATAGTTGGTATAGAACCATCAAAATAAAACCCATTGTGTAACATCTCTTCAACGGAGACATCATGGAAAATATCACCTTCCAACTCATCATCGAATCCAGCAATCATTTCAGGATAAGCTATGGATAGCATATTACATGTAAATGGCTGATTTTTTAGAGGCAAATCATCACGCCCATCCAAATAATCTTGATAACATATGAGTTGATCATCATTTTCAAAAGGAAAGGGTTGACCCTTACTAGGAAATAGGCCCACACCACATCGGGCGGGCCATGGTTCTACCTCAAAAGGTTCTTTCATACCATCTTGGAAAGGTCCCAAGCCTTTCCCTTTATATCCCATTTTAAGCATTATAGGTTTAGCTTTAATATACTCATTAGTAAAATAACATCGAGCATATCCATCATGATGAGTTTTGATATTCCTAGGTATTCTTCCCAGTCATATCCCTTATAAATGAAGGCACAACTCCCGACTTGGTAAGTACTTCCCATAGGTTGTGGGAGGCCCAAAGTACGAGGAGATGGCGGCAAATTACTTAAGATAATGGAATTTTGCATAGAAGCATTTGTTTTTTTTGATATAAGAATTTTAGATAAATCAGGTAAGAGTTCATCAGAAAGAGCATAAGATGTAGAAGGATCATTCCCTATATCTTTAGATGTGGAAGGTATGATAGATGTAGATAATGTGGAGGTGTTAATAGATGGGTCTATAGGTTTTGAAATTATAGGGATGGAACATGCAGGATTGGTTGTGGATTGAAGATCTTTTTGAGGTTCTAGAGTGGTTTGTTTAGAAGATTGTTGATCTATATATGAGGGTGAAATTAATGGAGGAGAAATAGAGGAAGTTATGGGTGTGTGTTTCATAGTTTTAGATGAAAAATAAGAATTAGGATGTGTGGATGACAGAGCAGGGCAAAATTGAACTCCAAGAGGTTCTGCCAAAGCACACATATCAAAGGGTCTAGGATCACCATGGATAGTGACCAACTGATTTTTAAATTCGAATTTAACACATTGGTGTAAAGTTGATGGGACAGCCCGCATTGCATTGATCCAAGGATGACCCAAGAGTATATTGTACGATGCGGGGCAATGTACAATAAACACGGTCGTATCTAAGGTTCTCGGACCAACTTGCAATGGGATGGTGATAACTCCACACGTTTCTTGTGTTTCGTCATTGAAGGCTTTTATGATCATGTCAGTTTTCTTCATTTCATCACTTCTAAACCCAAATCTCTGGTAGAAGTCAAAAGTGCAAATATTTAGAGATGAACCATTATCAATCAAAACCCTTTTAACGACTACATCTCCTATTAGAGCAGTAATATATAAGGGATTATCCTTATGTAAACTATGTTGCGGTATATCTTTATCTCGAAAGTCAATACAATCAACTTCTCTAGTGATGATAGTATTGGCCATGGCTTCAGGTTGAATGTTTTGCGATACCATCATTTGGCTTAATGTAAGCATTAATTCATCTCTATGTGTAGGAGAAGATCTTAATAAATCCAAAAGGGAAATTTTGGCTGTAGTATTGGATAATTGCTCATTAATATTGTAAGGGGGTTTAGGTTGAACATTAGGAGCATGATTCCCTTTATTGGGATTTTTCAAAATAAATGGAGTTGATCCATCATTCTGATTTGGTTCTTGTTGAGAATTTTGAGCCTGTTGTCTGGTAATGGCTCCAATGGTACCTACAATGTTATATTGAGGACGTTGAATAGGTCTTGGTCTAGCATTTATAGCTTGTTCATTAGAAAGGGACTGATCAGAAGAGGGTCGAGTAGTAACTCTTCTAGGAAATGGTTCTTCTGGAACCATAGCATCTGTGATAGGTTGAATAGGATCTGATTCATTTTCAGAACTATTCGATTGGTTTGAGGTGATGTCTATTTCACTTTTAGTATCTGATTCTACATCATTGAGATCCGGTGTTTGAATATTATGTAGGGGCCTGGTCGTGACCATGGATAAAGTTGTGTCAAATTTTTGTAAATCATGATTAGGTAAATGTCCGCTAATAGTTCCTACATATCGGGTAGGAGGAGGAACATTATGATGCTCAATTTGATTGGCCACCTCTTTACCATGTCTTGGTAAAGGATGTTGAAATATATCTAATGATTGATTAGCATTTTGATTTTGATTTTGGGGAATGTTCTTTTGAGCATTATTAGAAGCATTTTGTTTAGGTTGGAAGGCTTGCACCTCCATCTCATTATTATCAATCAGATCTTGTATTTTATGTTTTAACCTTTTACAAGAGTTGGTAGAGTGTCCAGGCCCTCTATGGAAATCACAGTGTAAATCGCTTCCGTATCCGGGTATGGTTGGATCGGGTTCCCGGATAGTCGGTAATTGAATCAAACCTCTTTCGAGTAATTGAGGTAAAATAGTTGATAATGGTTGATTCAATCTAGTAAACTCTTGAGGAGGTTTATCAGGAGGTTTCAATATAAATTTTTCTGTTGTCTTCGTTGCATTGATATTAGCAACATTTCTACTGTCAGTGACTCCGTCACCTACGACTTGTTTGTTTTTGTATTGATTTCTGGATGTTTTCTCATCGTCTTTCTTCCTAAGCTGGCCTCTCCTAATGAGGGCATCTTCTACTCTTCAAGCTAAATATATAGCCTGATCGAAGGTAGTTAAGGTAGCAGTTGATAGTTCATAAGATATTTGTTCTTGCAAATTATTAATAAAAATGTCCAACATTTCCCTATAAGGTAGCACAAAGTGCAGTTTTCCTATCAACTGCCTCCATCTAGCTAAGAAATCCGCAAAACATTCATCTTTGTCTTGTTTTAAGTTGTATAAATATTTAATGGTTACATGCCTCTCGATATAGGCACTAAATTGATGCACAAAAGATTCAGCGGTTTCTTCAAAATTTCTCAAAGAATGAGTGGGCAATTGATAGTACCACTCTAATGCCATTCCTCCTAAACTTTTTGGGAACATTTTTAGTAATAACAAGTCATCATGTGATATATCATGACATGCTATCCTAAACATGCAAAGATGCTCTATGGGATCTTCAGTTCCTTTATATATAGGCAGGACGGGCATGGGAAAATGTTTAGGGTATGGTTGTGCTACAACCATAGGATCTAGAGGTTGACTACACATCTCTCGATAATTGTACGAGGGACGGTAGGGATCTATCTGGTCCATGCGGGAAGCTAACTATTTCACCATGGCTTCCAGATTATTGGTTTGCCCACCATATTGGTTCGGTAGGGCATTAATATGAGATTTGTGAGCATATGATGGAGGGACATGCATATTAGATGCTATATTACTATTGTGTAAATTGTTGGTAGGAAGGGTGTTATGAAGAAGTTTTGAAGTTGTATTATGTTGTATCCCAGATTGTTGAAAATTGGTGTTTGGCTTGTTTTTAGGTTTTTGTCGATTTGAAGCATATTGATTAATAGTTTGGTGAAATAAAGCAGTGAATGAAGGTCTCTTTTGTGTGGGCATGATTTTAGGCTCAATAACAGGTTCCTTAGGAGGTTGGGTAACCTGTTGTTTTTGCATATTCTGAATTATAGCGGCCATATCCATATTGGATGGCCCAACTTTATCACTTTCTTGATCAATGAAATACAAGGGATTAGTGTGTATGTCAAACATATGTTCCATGGCTGCTTGAGTATCACTAATTTGTCCCCTATCAATACGAACTACCATATTAAGAGCACCAATATTATTATTGAAAAATTTCTAGAAATGGTCTAAGTTATCAAAAGCAATAGTTCCATCTGAAGCCATTCTAGGGGATGAGGATCCTTCCTCTCTAACATTTTCTTGTTGTTCATTTTCTTCAGCCAGGTCATCTTCTGGTTGTTCTAGAGTTTCTTCTTCTGGAATTGGATCTTCAAGAAGGGTATTTAATTTTTTATTTTTCTTGCCTAACCAATCTTCTTCTTCTTCTTCTTCAGTTTGTTTACCATTCCTAAGTTTAGTCATTGTGCTTAAACTTAGATTTCAGCAAATATATATATTTATATATATATATGACAAGCTTAAGAGGTATATATTTTAAGTATATACCTAATATAATATTTAAAATAAAATGTTTTGGTTTTTTGTTTAGTTTTTGTTGTTTTTTTTTTTTTGGTTTTAATAACAATATTATAAAGATAACAAACAGCACACAAAACGCAAGAAATAATAATAATAAAAGCAATGATCTAGTTTTCTATAAACAATTTATAAATGTCATTAATGGGCTCAAGTTCTTCAGAAGTCATGAAATGTTCTTCTTCAAATTGAAAATTTTCTTTCAAAAATTTAACAAAAAGTGCTATAGTGATATTATCTGTTTCAGACTCTGGTTGATAGAAGTAAAGCTCGTGGCAATACTCTCGATATAACACAGCTCTAGGAACTCTATTCCATCTTTTCCTATCCATAAGAACGACCTCTTGGTCTTCTACATGACCTAGGAATTGGTGTATAATGGCTGCATTCTCGAGGTATTCCTCGAAGGTGAACAATTTTGAAGACACAAGAGCTCTCCTATAAGCTAACCACCTATGGCAGGCTCTCTGAAGTTCATGATAAAAAATGAGTTGATGAGGATCCAGGATTCTATCTAGGGCAAGCCTCTTGATTTGTTTAAGTTCTATTGACTTAGATGAAATGATACCTAGTCTTCTATCAAGTTCGTCCCACAAAAGTTGGTTTCTATCTGTTTCGAGCACACTAAGCACATAATTGATTTCTATGGTTGCTAATTGGTTTTCAACATTTATAGTAACTGCTAGTCTTTTCTTAGGAGCTACCATCTAAACATGATATGCAACTTATTAGTTTTCTAATGATTTTAAATGCATCTATATTTTTGTTTTTGTTTTTGTTTTGTTTTCATTTTCAAAAGGTTTTAAATGCATTCACGTCGGGTTCACCAAAATGTATCGCTCCAAATTTTTCACACCCTTACCTTCAGGCTATAGGATCCGTGCCCGGAAGGGGGATGTGAAAAGGATGGGACAATACCTCGGACTGAGAGGCCTTGCGAAGGTCCCGCCTCTCGAGGGAGGTGTATTATGGTGATTTTTCGACGGATGGTGGGGTTCACCAGGAAACGTTTAGTGGCAGTTTCCATGCCTAGGTTGGGAATATGTTTGATGTGTTCAATTTTATCTTTAATCATCCAGAGCCTAGGTTTGACCAAATGAACCTAAGTTGTTCTATATGAAATGCAAATTTAAATGAATACAGAAAGTAGGATTAACAGAAAACATAGAGAATAAATTAAATGAAGAAATCCATACCTGATCCGGATGTCTGATGGAGGTTATGATTTTTGAAGCAGTCCAGAATCGTCTAGAATTTGATAGGATCGTCTCCGATCTGCAGGATCATCTGAGATCTGACGAATTCGTCAGACGAATTCATCAGAAACCTGCAAACAGAGAAATAGATACAAAATACCAAAAATGCAACTATTCTGATAAAGGAAAATGATATGAAACAAGAATAAGGATGTTAATAAGATAATCCCGAATGGAAATGCAAGTAAATTACGACACTTTAATGGCTAATCATGATTTCATTATGCAAGTAAACTACATGGGTGAACTCCAAGATGCAAGATAACAGGAAATAATAATAAAACCAACTAAATGCAGAATAAAATGACAACAAGGTATAAGAAAAGTGCAAACTCTGGGCACTAATTGCCCCAATGCAGATTGTAGTCGAAATCATCTCTAATTTGACAGGATCGTCTCCGATCTGGACAGGATCGTCTACGACGATCTGATCTTGCTTCGACTGAAGAATGACAAGGTTCCTACAACAAAATTGGAAAGCACAAATGCAAATGGTAATCCAAGGTATTCTAATGCACATACAAGTCAAGTTATAGGAAAATTCAGCCAGGGGAATGTCAAGGGGGGTCCTAAGGTTTAAATAGGTTTAGGAGGGAAGTTGGGAGGTTGGAGATCATCCTAATTTGGAAGATCTCCAATGGGGGAGGTCTCTAACGGCATAGACACGCTTCTACCCAACTTAGAGACGCCATTGAAACAGAAGCTACTTATGAAAAATTAGTTTTGGGACAAGATCATCTGGACGTCCTAGCCCAGATGAAATCATCCGATCTGAGGCGATATCGTCTGATCAGCGACGATATCATCAAACGGTCACAACAAACTCTAAAAATGGTGTGAGAAATGAGGAAACGGGTTAAACGGTAGTTTTGGGGTTGAATTTTAATTTGAATTATTACTAAGGTAATTTTAATTATTGCTAAGTTTTACTGCGCCAATTTTAGGTTACTACAGTCTCTTATTAAAAACAATGCTAGAAACATAGCCAAGAAATATCTAAACTATGAATGATCATTAGAACATTTACATTCCACCTTGCATTAAATAATCCATAACATAACATATGCATTAATAATCCATATAAACATGCATTCCACAAAAAGCATTTACACAAACACATAAAAAAAAAGGTAAAGTCCATGTATATATATAAATATCACATGTACAATAAGTTCCAAAAGGCTACATACAATGGAGCACCAAGGCTTATATACAAAAGTGCATCTAAACACTAGCTACACCCTCCAAGAGGACCCTTGGGACCTAGAAGGAACCCTAGACCTAGAATTATTCCTAGACTCGCTATGCCTAGTAGCCTCAGATACAAATGAGATTTGAGGATAAGGAAGTGGGATATGATGCTCCATAAACCTATCCTCCAGTGCCTTGATATACATATTTTGAGACTGAAGGCATGTTATATCAATATTATGTTGATGCTCCCTCTCTGTCAGCTCTATCTGAAGCCTCATGATCCTATCATCCTGAGATATCACCATCGCATCCCACTCTGCTACCTATTGCTCCAGCCTCACCCAATCCTCCTAGCTCTAATTTAGAGACCCATCCGAAGTCTCCTCCATATTATCTCCATATTTGCCATCTCCCACACTCTTGATAATCTGCCTCATACCCATATCCACTAGCCACCACTCAAGTCAATTCTCATGGTGGTTTTGTAGTGAATCAGGCTTCGTACACTATGGTAGTCCCCATATCATCCACATCTAAGAGGTCCACCTCTCATCATCCTCATACACCTCTCTCTATGGCTCTGCACATGGTAGCCTTATCTCCTCCTAATGCCTCCTATAGAAAACCATCTCATCTAGGACCCCCTACCTCAAGCCAAACTATCAAAGGACTCATGAGAACTAAAAATACTCAGCCTCACTTTGATGCCTACCAACCACCCACCTAATATATCATATCCATAATAGATTCTCTCTATCTTTGGTCCATATTCTACCCTACCATGGCCTCCATATCACTTGTATAGACGTTAGTCCAACCCATAAATCCTAGTACCACTATCTTGTCTACACTGGCCGACTTGGCTATACCTCCTTGGCCACCACCCATCTCTTCATATAGGGCTACTCCCTACCCAAGCCTACCACTGGTAAGCCCTTTGTTCAAGCTACATTTAAGTGCTTCCATCACCAAAATTTTAGCAACAAGCTAGATCCTAACCCCTTTCTCCCCCACCTCCTCACCTCATAGAGATCTCGATACACTTACGCCAATAATGCAGGATCCCATGCATACACCTACCGCATAGTGAGCATATCGCTCACTAATCCTATCAATTTCCAAGGGAACCTACACCTAGTGTTGTTCAAGGCCATAATGTTGGTCAACATGAACATCACCAAAGCATGGAGGGCATCCAAATCCTTGTCCACATACATGGATAAGTAGAGAATACCCCCACTCTCCACCCTCACACCCTACCAACCATCACAAAACATCTTCTTCATATCTGCACATTGATCATGTCCAACCTCAACGTGCTCCCCCTCCATTGGAACCTTGAGGATGTGATATACATCCTCCAAGGTCAAGGTCACCTCTCTTGTGGGGAGCTAAAAAGTCTCTCTATCTGGATCCTACCTCTCTAGTAATGTAGAGAGGTACCCCATGTCTACCCTCACCATGTCATCCCAGGATACCTTCGCTAACCCCATAGCCTCTAGAAACTCCCACTCCTCTAATATCATCTTCCTCATCCCAAAAATGTAAGGTGAAAACCAGTGTCAAGCCTCCAAAATCCTAAGTTGTAGTACAACACAAAACATTTGTCATTTACACATTTGAAAAAAAATAACACAAAAATTTTACCCAATACATAGAAAAGGTTATTACCTTAGTATCTCACACTCTAGCTCCAATTTTATCCCCCGCATCTACTCCCTCCATCACCATAGCTTTTACACCCAAATTCAATTCACCTCACTCCACTCCACTCTCCCAAACACAGCTTCTCAAACTCACAAACATACAAATGAGCTTCATTTTTACCCAGTAAGCTATTTATAGCTGCTTCAGGTTCCTTGAGATTCCCATGGGCATTTCTTGGTGCACTGAAGCACACCAAGGCATTTACAGAATGCCCAAACATCGGTATGCATCTTCGCATGCCAAAAGTGCCAACGGGTGTTTGGCATAAATTTAGACATAGAGATAATTTTTTATAAAACAATGGCTTATCCCCACCAAATCACTCCATGTTGCATACAAACATTTGTTTCATCATATCAATAAGTTTTGTGAATATTCCAATTGATTTGGATGCATAAATTTTGTTCACGACCACAAATCGTAAATTCGCTTAACAAGTTACAAAAGCACTCCAAAATGGTCCAAATCTTCATAAAATGACCATAATCATCACTCTCATCACAAATACATCATTTGCACATCATCAACATCATTCCATATCATCATTTTCATATTTTCCAAGTTCAAAAAACATTCAAGTGCACCTTGTATCTAGTGGGTTATTCTATATACTTGGAAATTACAATGATTTAAATCCATGCAATCTACTAATATGAAGAGTCTACCATAAGGACACTTGATCATATTCATTATTTCATATCCTCTTGTTTAAAACCAACATCACATTTGGTACTTCACATTTTGAGTGAAACCTTACCAAGAAATATTTGCACAAGACCTATCATTAATGGCCTAGTTAGTGGGGCCTAACACATGGATAAAATCACATCTCATTATTTCACATCTCCTTGACATTCATCATGGCAACTGGCCTTAACTAGGGTGATTGGTCCTGATCATAGGAATTATCTAATAGTCACTAGTTGGCTCTCAAAAGTTGACTATTTTTACTTTTGCATATTCATCTTTGTATATTAATGATGCTAGAAGGCACATTCTTCAACCGTATCGAATCACCCTAAAATTTGGGGCAACCACATTTGGTGTTGACTTTCCCACAATGAGATAAATATTACATGATCATGGCATCTATACATGGAAAAAATCCCTTCATATATTGGGGTAAAAATATACACATCTCTTCATCACATTTATAAACAACCCTTCATTTATTGGGGCAAAAACAAACGCAATCATCTCAAATTTTTCACCAATCCCCTTCCCACAATTGGGAAAAAAATAGTATCACATCTACATCATTCATTCACCATTTATTTGCACAAATTTTTGAATTGTCTCGTGAGATTCATCTGTAAACTTGTTTCCAAATTGAGGGGGTAAGTTATGCAAAATTTAAATATTTTCATTCTTTTATCTTCAAGCTCACCTTTCACATCTCAAGAGAAAGTTGCTTCTACACCTAGCCAAAATAGGTGTCTCATGTTTTTGCATTGCATTATGTTTTATGCAATGTAGTACAAAAAGGGGCATTTGTAGACACCAAAACCTAGCCACTTGTCATCCATTTAGGTCTTCCCGCCATTTCCACCCATTATTCATATATATTTTTATATATTTAGTTTATATATTTAAATATTAATATTTTATATTTATTTAATAAATATATATTTATATAAGTGAATTAATCCCAGCCATCTAATTTCACTTAATCCTATCCATTCAACCATATCAATACATGTCACACCCCAAATTTAATATCCACCCTACAATATGCTTTTATCTCAGCCACACGATTAGTGTCATTGAAACCCTAGCATACCCTAGGTTGGATTATTAATAGGAGCCATTTTTATGGTTCAACCCCTAATTTTTTCTTGAGTCCTAAGCTTGAATCCTGAGTTGAAGTTTATATCTATGTTCCTTGGAGTATCCAAGTACTCACACCCTCCATCCTCGCTTTCCATAGCCCTCGCATCTATTGTCGCCCCTCTCACCTGACCAGATCTGCTTATGTAGATTTTCTTAGTTTTTGAATGCCTTCAAGCACTCCCTATTATTATTGAGCATCTTTGGGCACTTCACCTACACTTACAAGCACCTCTAGGTGCCTTCTACCATTCTCGAGTACCCACAGGTATTTTCTATAGTTGCCAAGCACCCATAGGCATTTTATGCTAGAGTTTTGTAGCCCTCCTAGCCTTTGGGTGATGCTAGGGCATCACTACATGAATCCACTACAAAAAATTACATTAGCTTAGAGAAAAACAAATAATCAAGGTAAATCAAAGTCATTTTGGTTATATTTTATTATGCTATTAGAATTTTTCCATATTTTATTATTGCATAGCTAGGGTTTAGTCTTGATTTTTGAGATCTCACACTATGGAGCCCTCATTGTTATTACTGACTCATTTTCTATTTTATTGTGTGTATATTTGGTAGCATTACACTAGCATTGGATAAATTCTTAAGTTGGAGTGGCCTGACATAGGATAATCAGAAGCCCATTCACTTTTTTTGGGATAAATAACACATTCTGAAGATACCACCAGCATTGTTTGCTAGGGTTTTCGAGAACCCTAGCTATTGTAAAATTTGTATCAAAGGATTCAAATATTCTTATTGTAACAATGAATTTTTTAGGCTCCCCATTAATATAAAAGAATTCATTGTGTAATATTGTCTTTTGTGTTCAATTTATATCTTGTTATTTGGTGTTGTGTTTTTGTCTTCACAAAAATGGAATACAAATTATAGTGGTTGTCTTTATAGGAAAAATATATGTTTTTCTAAAAGTGTTTCATATGAAAATAAAAATTTTCTTTTAAATTTAGTTGCAATCAAATGTTTCTAAATCCTCTCTATTTTTTAAAATTTAATTTTGATATGTTGATCCATAGAGTACCATTTATGCCACCAATAACCCAAATAAGACCCACGTAGTCTACCAATCCCATAAATTTGGTTCTCTACACTTGTTTTGCAATGTACAATGTGTTCTTTATTCTTTTAAAATTATCTTCATTCTATATGATTCCTAACAAATCTTTTTATTAATACTTATCATAAACTATTTATATTTTATGTATTTGTCTAAGAGACCACCCTCAATATTATTTTTTTATTGTTTCATTTTTCTTTTGCATGGAGAAAACCAAGGTCTTGGTTTTGCTAGTATTTACCTACATGCATGTTTCCTTGCACAAATTTTCTAATCACTTTAAATGCTCTCTCAACCCATCTATTGTCTTTACAATAAAAATGTGATCATTGGCATAGAAAAGAAGCTTCACCATATATATACCTCATTGAACACTATAGCTATCTTTCAAATTTAGCCATTCTTCTAATTCTCAATATATAAATTAAATAAAGTATGAACTTACAAACAACCTTGTTTAAATCATATCTCACTTCTAATGCATTTGAAATATATTCTTTTGTTTTGATTTTGGCTTGAACATCCTCATAAAATCTATGAACTGTCACTCTATACATCAAAATCCTCCATTTTTCCCAAAGTTTACTTCTAAGAAAAATATCAAAGACCACCTTAAAATTAGTAAAATAATAATAAAATTTCTATCTTCCATTTCATAGTTTTTAAGTACGTCTCAATGTGATGTAATGATCTACCATTGAGTTATTTGGTCTACCACATGCTTGTCCTTTTGATATCTTTCCTTATTCCTCTATCCACTTGTCAATTATACTCTCAACCATGCTTTGAAATAATTTTACAAATACAATATTAACTATAAAGGTTTAATCATTTATATGATTGTTCATATAACCATTCTTGAAATAGGAATGGCTAAACTCATTTTTATATATAATGGGTTATATGGATTGAAATAGGACCCACCCACCTGTATCACATAATGACCATATAGTGGTATAAAAACAAATTGGCAATCATGCATGTATTGTTTGACAAGATTGAACCTCAATCTCTTTTTTGAAAGATGAGGAATCTAACTAGTTGAACTAATTCCATTTGATTATTATATTGAAAACTATGTTAAATAACATCATGATTCAAAGTTCCGTTTGATTTTTATGGTTCTCTTCCAATAATGTTTTAGGATTCCACCGTGTTGCTTGGGATTATTTTTGTCTTCCTAGAAGCCATGGTGAGCTTAGCATTCACAATACCCAATGTCAAGGTTTGGACCTCTTTGTTAAGTGGGTCATCAGGCATCTCATAGATAATGAGGCTTGAATATTCTCATTCGATACTATATCAATGAAGATTCTCCTTTTGGTCATGATAGTTGGAGGGTCATGGGGTTCCCTTCCCTCCTTGTTGCCCCTGTGTCTATAAAAGTGTCAGGATCCTTTGTCATTAGAAACATTTGTAAATATTGGGAAATTATTAAGCCTTTTCTTGGATGGAATGGTTAGAGCTTCTAGCATGGCCTCTCCATCAACCAGATGAATTTTTGGTAGTCGTCTATTATCACCTACTAGGGTTCCCCGCTTGTGCAGGTTCCCTGCTTGTGCAGGTTCCCTGGGTTCATACGCTTAGATTCTTTTAAAAAGGTGTGTGATGCATCACTAATTTATTTTCTTATCCTACCAAGTATTGGCTCCCTTAGAATGAATTCAGAGCCAAATTTGTATTTAGTCACTATAACAGGGATATTTTTGAGGTTGTCAAGGTTTCTCTCCCGAACTCCATATTACATAATATTTTTGTGCTTTCACAATGACCTTGGTGGAAGGATTGGTAGTGGTATACATACACTCTAATAAAAACTATAATGCTTTATTGGGATATGGATGTCTATCTCCTTGCCTCCCCATGATTTATAAGCTCAATCAATAGTGAAAGGTCTCCTCCCCTTGGCCTGTTTGGATTCGTAGGTTCCAGACTGCTTGGGCTCCTTTCTTGGAGCCTAAAATTTCCTATTTTGCCTAGAATATTTTGCACCAACGGCTTCCTATTGGGGAGAATATCCAAAATTTAGGCATCCTAACTCTTATTACCCTTTTTATCTTAAATATGAACACTTTGTCCATCTTTTTTGGGTTTATGCTCATGCTCATTCCCTTTGGGAGTGGTTTTTTTTTCCTTTTTTAGACCCTATTCATCCACCATGTTTAAGTGGAAGAATATAATTTTTGGAGACCCTCACCCTTTCCAACTATTTTCTTTTAAGTGTGGCTCTTGTTTCATATGATGACCATGTTCAGCATATAGAGAGCTAGAAATGATTGTATCTTTGGTAAGTATTCTTCCTCTTTGCACATCTCTGCTTTTGAGAAGTCTAATATTATTTCTTCTATGTATTTCTAGATTATAGTTCAAGCCAATAAGGTGTCCATGGAGCTCACTCATATTTAGGAGCTTATTGATCAGTAGGAGAATCCATTGTGCATAATCAATTAGGTTCCTCTTAAGTAGGATACTTCTCAAAGTTGGTCTAGGTCTAGACAATAGTGTCGCTCACTCTCAAATTGCACTCCTATCCCAACTCAAGGTCCTTATAGAGATGGTCATGGTTGCTTGAATATTCCTCTCTCCCTCCCAACTCCTTGAATTGATGCCTGGTAAAATTTAGGAGCTTCAATGATTACTTCCAACCAAGAGCCATTTGTTTATAGTTGGGAGGATGTTCTTAGAACTTCTAGACAAGGGAGGGACTCAATGCCAAAGTCTCTTGATGCTACTTTTGGATGGGAATCAGTCCCAAGAGTGGCTAAACCCATATAATGGAGCCTCATCATTATGTAATCTGTTAGTTTTTTTGGCCATCAGTTATGTAAGTTAGTTTTTATTAGATGTAAATAATTTACTTGGGTTCTCACTTTGTTTTTATGAGGATGTTTTTTTGGTTGATGGAATTAGCCATGTGGCATGTTTATTCGCCTCTTTTTTTTATTTGTAAAAAAGTATTCTGTTAATTTTTTCAATATAATGCTTTTTTTACATAAAAAACATCATTAAATATATTGTTGATATGTAGTTCTAAGTATTCTATTTTCTATTTTAAGTATTCCATCTATAATTTATCCATTATGAGCATTAACTACTCTTAGTTTCTTAATACTTTTCATAATCTTATTTAAGGAAAATAATTTGGTTAGAAGAATAGTTTCTTGATATTTTTTATATAATTGCTTTGCATAATTCAACCATTGGATTATCATAATTTTTTATTTTTAATAAGCTATATGTGGATTCTATTGGGGGCTACACCCATCAAAATACCAAAGTATTACATTTATTTTTAGGTCAATTAAACCATATTCATCTTGGTTTTTTTTTGGGAGGGAGGGGAAAATTTTTATTTAGAATCTAAAACAATACATTCCACAAGGATTTCCAAGTGATCCAAGCCAACACATCATACAAAATACAATAAATCCACCAAGGAAATCCATGGATCATTTTGAAAACAACTTTTATAGGACACAAGAACCCATGATAATCGGGTTCCTCCACCTTGAAATTATCTTTCCTAGTCCTCATGAATTAACTGATTAAAAAGTATGGATTTATCCTGATCAAGATCATTCTAACTATCAGCTTTCTAGTAATGGAATCCTTTAGAATACCACTTCACCAAAAAATTATCCACTCTATTCCATTCTCTTGGGATATGAACAAAAGAAATTTAAAAAAAAAATCCCATCCAAGCTCAAAAAATGTTTCAATATTCTAGTCATAAATCAGGAAGCATCCTAAAAATGCTTTTTGTTCAGAAGAAACACCACTATCATGGAATTAGATTCACAACTAACACTTCTCCATCCCAAATAAAAATTTGTTTCCAATGCATGGAAAATTTCTAATGCTTCCATATGATTATTCGAATGAATTCCCTTGTACACAGAGCAAAAGAGGTGGGCCACACCCTCACTATCATGACCAATTCCTCCTATACCAACATTACCTGGGTTACACCTACAAGAACCATCCATGTTTATTTTTATAACACCCCTAGGGGGGACTCCACTTCCTAGATCTATTGACCTTCAACGAACCAATTTCCCTAACAAGGCCTTTGTTTGTAGTTGGTGATGATAAATAAATATTTAATCCATTTATAATATTCCAGTCGGAGAAAGTAAGAGGAGAACTCAGAATACACTTGGCCTTAATATTCTCCTTAACCATCCTTTTGACTCTAAGCCATACTTGTAAGGCTCCAAGTTGACATACCTGAAAAATTCTTTGGTTGTGTTCCAACAAAATCTACCAAAAGATGAAGGAAGGACCAAAATACCATACAATTTTAAGACATGAAACAGAGGTAGGGGGTCTACCAAAGCTTTTCAAAAACTCAAAAATAGAAGTATCATGGATGATGGGCTTTTTCCAGATCTACCACCACAAGTTCCAGACCTCCAGGGAATATGAGCATTGGAAGAAAATATGGGGAATGGTTTCCTCATTATTTCCACAAAGAAAACATAGTGAAGGACCTTGAAAACCTCTTTTCTAAATATTATCCCAAGTTGAACATTTCTTCTGACACAGAAGCCAAAGAAAAAAAATTACATTTAGGCCAACCAAACTTATTCCAAATATTCTTCCACCAGGGGGACACAATCTCCTCTCTTCTCTGCATAATAAGGGTTTGATAACCCAGAGCAATAGATTCATCTTGGTTTTTTTATCATAGATATTTTTTATTTATTTTTCTAAAAAATATATTCTTCATCTTCATAAAAGTATTATGTTTCAGCAATCATCTCCTTAACATCATTTTTATTAAGATATAAATTCTCACGCATCCAGTTGCCTTCTAAAATTTAAATTATACTAAGACTAAGATCAACACCATAATTAGCTAAATTATTTGTGACTCGATTTCCTTCTCTACATATATGCTCATATATATTGCCTCCAATAATAAATGATGAACATCAACAATAATATAATTTTTATCCAATCTCCACATTCATTTTTGTTGATAGCATTAATAATAATTTGTGAATCCCCTTGAATTGAAATATATGTCCATTCTTTTTAATTCTAATTTTAATCAATGTAATAATTTCCCTAGCCTCTACATAATTGTTAGTTAAAATTACATATTATTTTGAGTAATATAGGAGAATTTTACCTTCATTATTTCGAAAAACACCACCTTATTTGGATTTTCTTGGATTTCCTTTGAAGCACCATCAAAATTAATTTTGATAAACACAATTTCTGGATATTTCCATTTTACCCTAGATCAAACCAAATACTTCGTTTAAATATATTGTTGCAAATGAATCTTCCATGTATGTTCAAATCCTATAACCAAGTTGTTACCACCTCTTTTTCCACACTTAAAACTTCCCATGATGAGCACCATATCTGTAAACATTCTACAAGAGAGGTAATAATATAGTTTCAAACTTGGAAATTATTTTCATATTTATATTTAAAAATTATATTATACCTTTCGATCCATAAAATTCAATAAATAATGGTAGGGCCAATCCTCCATAGAATACATAATGATTTAGCTTTGAAATAATTAACCCGATATTTTAACTCCTTTAATATTGATGGAGCTACCCAATATATTCTCATATTTTTTAAAAGTTAGCCCAAATGATGTGAGAAAAGGGGCAATGAAGAATTAAATGGTCTAATGTTTCTTAATCCTTCTCACATAAGGTAAATCTAAAATTTCCATGATATCCTCTTCTTTCTAGACTCTCTTATAAGATATTACTTTAAATTGATAACCAAAATAATATTGAGGCCTTAGTTGAGAGGCTCTAGTGACCAAACATCTTTCCAAGGGAAATCTTAGGGAGTAGGGAATTTTTATTGCTCTAAATCCTTATATACCAACTTGAACAAGTATCCACCATATTTTGATATATTCTAAACCAACTCATCAACAAAACACATAATGGCTTAGATTTGAAATAATTACTCCAACATTTCATCAACTTTTTCAATGTTGATGGAGCTACCTAATATATTCTCATATTTTTTTAAATTAACCCCAAATTGTGTGAACAAAGGGATAATGAAGAAGTAAATGGTTTGATGTTTCTAAATCCTTCTCACATAAGGTAAATATGAAAGGTCTATGATATTCTCTTCTTTTTATACTATCTCTTATAATATCTTACTTTGAATTGCTAACCAAAGTAATATTGAGGCCTTATGAAGAGCCTCTAGTGACCAAACATCCTTCCAAGGAAATCTTTAGGAGTAGAAAATTTTGATTGATCTAAATCCTCATATCCCAACTTGAATGAGTATCCACCATATTTTGATAGATTCCAAACCAAATCATCAACAAAATACATAATGGTTTAGCTTTGAAATAATTAATCCAACATTTCATCAAATTTTTCAATGTTGATGGAGCTACCCAATATATTCTCATAATTTTTAAAAATTAAACCTAAACAGTGTTTTTGGTGCAAAAATAAGCACTGGTGATCCTCAAACAACATTGAATGGCCATCGAGACCGAAAGATATAGGGTGATTGATCTTCAAATATGGTTGGTTCCTCAAGTCCTAGCTACCTATGTCGTAAAGGAGGGAGGAAAAGGGAAGAGGGAAAGAAAATAAAAGGAAGCCATAGCTAAAACTCAAAATGATGGGTATAGCCACATCAAGACACACATCATCAACACCATAGATGCAAACACAAGCATGTTACCTAACAGATCATCCAACCATACCCCTACTCAACACTTAGCACCACATATTGAAGGTGAATTCTAGAACTAGTGAATAGGATGCATAAATCCTAGATACTAGAATTACAACATGTCCACCCAACTAGCCTAAATAGAAATAAACCCTTAACTCAATATGAATGCAAATTCTAGAACTACCAAGTAAAGCACATGAAATCTAGATACTAAAATTAAATGTGATCACTCAGGTAGCCAAAGTAGAAATAAGGATCAAATTGGAGACCAAATAGTAGCACACTTATATTTACAACATAGTGAAAATATTACATATGAATTGTAATGGCTAAAGAGTCACCCTTTGGAATGGCTAGCATCCCACTATTTATAGAAAATTTATAGTAAATTTGAATTCAATAATTAATGGCATTCAATGAGAAAGGACTATTGAAACGGATGGATTTTCTACTGGTGCTCTACTCCATGGAAGGATGACGATTGTTTGAAGGGATTTAGGTGATTTTGCATCAATCTGAGCCCTTTATCACTCTGATATTCCTATCAGACCTTAAATTCTGATATACTTTACCCCTTCATGTTGACATAAGGCTTGGAATTAATTACATTTGAATTTGAGCACTTTGAATTGCTTCCTTCGTGTCCATTATCAAGTCATACCAAGGTGGTTGAGATCATTAATACCCTTCCTTGGAGTTTCCCAATGCTTCCTTCTAATGAATTATGATTTTAGCTTCGAGCATGCATTTATGCACACTCCCTTATGTATCAACCTCCTGAAACTCCACCCAATAATATTGTGAGGGTACAGGTGATCGATCTTGATTCATTATTGCCATTGTTCCAAAACTCTATTAATTCCATAATTCTATATAAGAGTAGGTTTTTGTGAATAGAGCATTCCTTATTGACTCCCAGAACCTTTTCCCTAGCTAGGATGGGCCTTTTGAACAATACCAAAGTCCATTTTATCCATTTGGGTATTACTCATTTGGGTGGGAACTTGGGGTATCGTATTGTTATCTCATTCCTCCACTCATCTATTGGAAAAATGTTTGAATCTCAATTTTCCATTCAAGAGTCAAGAATTTTCATGGTGGAATTTTTGGAATTGCTCATTTCTTAACTACCTCTAGTTCTTCCACCCATTTTTCATCTACTACCACCCACCAATATTACCTACCTTCATCCTTTTCCCGACCACTAATGCTTCAATACTTATCTAATTTTGAAGGACACCCTCCTTTATACACCGATGAGAAGAGTGGATGAATGAATGCAAAATTCCACCCACACTCTTGGTGACTTACAGGGGTTTTACACTCCATGGAAAAGAGGAACCCAGAAAGCTCTCTACTTGAAAAAATTACAAGCAAAGAAGAACGGAGACTAGGACAAAAATAATAGATTGGAAGAAAAAAGGGGCCACCAGGGAATGCAATAGGATGACAAAGGGTTTCGAGGAAATAATAGGGGCACAATACTTCAACTAGGTGGGACACATCATAGAAAAGGAGTAGAAAGAGGTAACAAGAAGATAATAAGAAGTTAATGGAAATAAATACCCAATAAACAAGAATAATAATAGAGAAAAGGGAGAGAGGCAATTGTAGGAAGAAAACCAACGTTACTAACGAAGGAAGTTAGCAACCAATGCATGGAGAAGACAAAGGAGAGAGAAAATAATAACACAAGAAAGAAACAAAAGGGCAGGTGGTCTTAGGGATATCCCATAGCTTAACCAAGGTAGGCCTTCTAATCCATGGGATACCTCCATAGATCACATGCCCATTTGAGAACTTCATCATGGTCCTGAGGTGCTTCAAGAACATATTGAATGTGGGAGACACTTGTCTATACTAGTGCAACCCTTATTCTTCACACAATCTAGAAAGGATATTATCATCTCATAAAAATACATCCTGGAAAAATTTGATCACACTATTTGACTTATTTCTTGGTGAATTATCAATATTGACCATGAGGTATTTTATAATCGGTTCTTCTAATCCACCAAGATCTAGGGCTTGCCTGGAAATATTTGGCTTGATGTGAATCCCTTTTGCAATACTTCCAAATCTTATTTTTTGGACTTCGAAGGATCAATTTTACTTCATGCTTGAGTTGGAGTGATGCATGCATGAGCTAAGATGTACTTGCTTTAAAATATTGTGAGCATTTATGAACATTATCCATTGGGCTATGGAGTCATAAAAAAACATAAAAATAAATCACCAAACAAGCAAAAAAAAAATGAAGTACTTTTCAAAAGAGGAAGAACCACCTAGAAAATTATCATACCTCGGCCTAGGTTATCCAGCCAACTAATGAAGAAATGATGGATGAAGATCCCTATAACTTAGCTTAATATGATGTCAGCTACCACATGGTCCTGCATACATCACATTTTTATTTAATTTTTAGCTTATTTACATAAAATTTGTGGTATGATTCATACACCAAAAGTAGGGATCCTTGTGTAGCTTATTAGGTGAATCTGTAGTGTCTAAACCAAATGAGGTAAAATTTAAGCTACTCCTTGTGTTTAATTTGGCATTGCTATCCAAGTCTCATGCTTGGCTTCAGTCACTCTATATTTTTTCCACAAGCCACTTGTGCGAAGGTTGTTTTTACTATTTCAATCCATGCTTAATTTTGTGCTTCCTTAGAAGATGAATACCAAAACTATAATATGTATGGGGTCACTCATATTTCATCCCTTTTGGGGGAGGTGATAGTCTTAATAGAGATCCAACCTTTATGCTTTGGTTTTTCTTGTATTTGAGGACTGTTAATGAGGTTGTAGCAAATATGCTCATGGTAAAACCCATATTGAATTGCTTCAACTACTACCACCTTGTTTGAATTCAACTTAGATTTACACCCAAGTTCCTGGGTTGACTCCACCCTTTTTTGGTTCAGAGATAAATCTTGCTGGAGACTCAACATTGTAGGGGATACCTTAGCCATTATCAAGGCTCTCATAGATGGTGGTGTAGCACCGTTGTATCCTTGCTCCCTCATATGAGATACTACCTATTGCTCATTTTTCTTTTCTTGTAGAGAGCTATAGGCAATAATATTCCCCATTATAGGAAATTAATTACTATCCCCTATGCATGGGTTAGAGACCTAATTTCTTTTATATCCATTGCTCTCTTATGGTTGCATGTTGAATTGTTGCACATTAGACTCTCAACCATTAGATTTATTTTCTTCATCTGATATCTTCCTCTTCATGTTGTCAACTTCTTAAATCAACCAATGAATTCCCATCCATAGCTTTTATTGTATGTGTTGTGCATTCTTATGAGGATATGAAGAGGAATAACCTAATATAGCATGATTTTGGATAGACGTACACTTTGGTGGGAGAATATTTTGGATTGAGTATGTGAGAGGTAGAAGAGGTTGGGAGGACTCTTGTTGGTGAGCTTTCCAGTGTGGATCAACATTTTTTTAGCACTATATGCTTCCTTAAAGATTTGTGGAAATATTTTTCCTTGATTATTGTATGAGGAGGCTTATGTTAGGCTCAAAGGTGCAAACATAATATATGTATGACTGAATAGGTGATGGCTTGACCTCATGGGGTATCCTCTTTTAGGCTCTCGTAAAGTGAACATTAAAGTCAACCATGGTTTCATAATAGATCTTCTTGATGAATGTGAGCTATGTGAGCAGTAGGAAAGGATCTACAGAAGCATAAAATGTGTTGATGAGAGCTTATGCCAGGTTAGACCATGTGTGGATGCTTCTATGCTCTAGAGATCTGAACCATAATAACACTCTTCCTTTAATAGAAATAGCAAGGAGCCTAAGCATCATGCCCTCAAAATAAATATTATGGATGATAGATAAAGAAGCCATATCTTGACAGTGTTCATGTGTAATGCCTTCTAATCCATCATAACTTGGTAAGCTCTTCAATGCTACTTTAGGTATTATATGCAGATTTTAGATATTTATGGTGCCTACATCATTCTAGGAATGATAACTAAGTTAAGCCATTATGGCACTAGTCTTCAAAGATCTCAGTCCTTTCTTTTGAGTTAAAGTCACCAGATGACCATACTTTCTTCATTGATGAGGTTAAGACTACTTATCAAATCTTGAGTACTCTGGGATATATAAAATATTTCAAAGTATTTAATGGGGCAACTGGTTTTATGATCTATATTTTCTACATAGAGGATTCACTAGGTGATTATGCAAGATATGGGTAAACTATAGTATCACTAAATTCTAATTTCCTTAAACAATGGATATCTTTTGGGTCCCCAATAGTATCACCAAAAATTATTGGTGCAAAAATCAGCACTGGTGATCCTCGATCAACATTGAATGACCATCAGTACCAGGAGAGGCAAGGTGATCTATCTCTAGATAAGGTTTATTCCTCAAGTCCTAGCTACATATACCACAAATGAGGGGGAAAAGAAAATAAAATGTCATAGCCAAAACTCACAAGGATGGGTATAGTTGCATAAAGACACACACATCATCAACATCGTGGATGCAAACACAAGTATTATACCTAAAAAATCATCCAACCATACCCCCACTCAACACTTAGCATCGCGGATCAAAGGTGAATTCTAGAACCAGCAAATGGGATGCATGAAATCCAAATACTAGAATTACAACATGTCCACCCAACTAGCCTAAATAGAAATAAACCCTTAACCCAATATGAATGTGAATTCTAGAACTATCGAGTAAAGCACATGAAATCTAGATACTAGAATTAAATGTGATCACTCAGATATCCAAAGTAGAAATAAGCATTTACACTTCACGAAAGATATAAGGACCAAATTGGAGACCAAATAGTAGCACACTTATATTTACAACACAGTGAAAATATTACATATAAATTGTAATGGCTAAAGATCCACCCTTTGGAATGGCTAGCATCCCACTATTTATAGAAAATTTATAGGAAATTTTAATTCAAGCATTAATGGCGTTCAGTGGGAAAGGATTGTTGAAATGGATGGATGTTTTGTTGGTGATCTACTCCATGGAAGGATGATTGCTGTCCAAAGGGATTTAGGTGCTTCTAAACCAATCTAAGCCCTTGATCACTCTGAAATTCCTATCAGACCTTAAATTTTGATATACTGTACCCATTTATGCAGTAGAAATGCTTGGAATTAATTACCTCTAAATTTGAGCACTTTGAATTGATTCCTTTGCACCCATTGATAGGTTGTACCAAGGTGGTTGAGATCATTAATACCCTTACTTAGAGTTTCTTGATGCTTCCTTTTGATAAATGATTATTTTAGCTTTAGGTAGGCATTCAAGCTTGCTCCCTTGTCTATCAACCTCCCAAAAATCTACCCAACAATATTGTGAAGGGACAGGTGATCAGGCTTGATTCATTATTTTTTTCCTTCACACCATCCATTCCATAATTCTAGATGAGGGTAAGCTTTTGGGTATAGAGCATTTCTTATTGACTCCTAGAACCTTTACCCTAGCTAGAGCAAGCCTTTTGAACAATTTTAGAGTTCCTTTTATCTATTTGGCTGTGACTAATCTAGGTGGGAACTTGGGGTATTGTATTGTCATCCCATTCCTCCACTTATTTTCTAGAAAAATATTTGGGATCCCAATTTTTTGTTTGGGAGTCGAGGTGAGGATTTGGGATTCTCCTTGGAAGTTTACCTACCCAATTATCTACTTTTTCTTATAAAATCTTCAATTTTTATGGAAAATTTTTTAGAATTTCTCATTGCTCAGCTACCTCTATTTCTTCCACCCATTTTTCATTTGCTACCACCCACTATTATTACCTACCTTCATCGTCTGCCTGACCACTAATGCTTCAATACTTAGATAATTTTAAAGGACACCCTCCTTTATACACCAATTAGAAGAGTGGGTGAAGGAATGAAAAATTCCACCCACAAGTGTTAGAAAAGGTGCAATGAAGAGGTAAATGGTTTGATGTTTCTTAATCCTTCTCACATAAGGAAAATATGAAAGTTCTATGATATCCTCTTCTTCGTAGACTCTCTTATAATATCTTACTTTGAATTTCTAAGTAAAGTAATATTGAGGCTTTACGAAGAGCCTGTAGTGACCAAACATCCTTCCAAGGGAAATATTTGGGATTGGGAAATTTTTATTGCTCTAAATCCTCATATCCCAACTTGAACGAGTATCTTCCATATTTTGATAGATTTCAAACCAACTCATAAACAAAACACATAATGGTTTACCTTGAAATAGTTACTCCAACATGTCATTAACTTTTTCAATGTTGATGGATCTACCTAATATATTCTTATATTTTAAAAAAATTAACCCCAAATGGTGTGAGAAAAGGGGCAATGAATAAGTAAGTGGTTTGATGTTTCTAAATCCTTCTCAAATAATAAAAATATAAAAGCTCTATTATATCCTCTTCTTTATATACTATTCTTCATCAATTATAAACTATCTTATATGAAGTTCCATGTTGGTGATCTTTTGGGTAGGTTTATTTTCCTAATTAATTTCATTCCATCAAGAGAACCTATATATCGTTGAAAGTAGATTTTTTATCCAATTATTTCCTTGAATGTCAAATACTCTCCACCCCAGTTTTACCCCTAGGGCAAAACTCAATAGTCTACGATTTTGCAAGCCTTTTTCTCCAATATTATTTCCTTTACAAATTCTATTCCACTTATAAAGAGAAAATCTAAATTCTTCCTCACATCCTTTTTAAGAATTTTGTTTTAAATTTTATCAATTTTTGATGGTATGCCTACTGCCAATGTTTAAAGTGATATCATATAATTAGATATGGATTATAATATAGTCTTTACAAGTTGTAACCTTCTCGCCATGGTTAAGAACTTATCTTTTCAATATTCCCAAAAAAAATTATTTCTACCCATACAAGATATTCAAACCTCCTTTTTATTTCCTTTATTAAGAAAAGGAATACCCAAGAATATTGGTGGAAATTTTTAAATTTAGACTCTAAAATATTCACAATAATTTGTTGTAAATTTAGGGTAGTGTTAAAAAAAAATCATGGATTTTGTGGTATTAACTAATTTTCTAGTTGCCTTCTCATAGCATGATAATATTTACTTAAAATCCATGTAATTACTAACTAATGGATGACACAAAATAATAGTATCATCAACAAAGTGAATATGAAATTCAAAAGGATCTTTTTTTGCAAACATAATACCTTTAACCTTTTCTTTGTTTTTTGCCTTTGAAAAAAATCTCCCTAGTCCTCTGCAAGAACAATGAATAGATAAGGAGATAGTGGATCACATTGGTAGAGTCCATAAGATGACTCAAAATAACCAAAAAGAGAACCATTTATCAAAATATAATATTTTGAAGTTATATATCAATATTTAATCCATTTACACCAAACATCATCAAAACTATTTTTTTTGAGATTTTCATGTAGAAAACTCTAGGAAACCCTATCATATGCTTTGTTCATATCTAGTTTCATAAGCATACCTAGTTTTCATGGAATAAGTAGAATTTATGGCCTCTTATGCAATGTTTACACCCTTAAGAATTTTTTTACCATGAACAAAACCATATTGTTCCTTTGACATAACACAACCTATTTGTCATAATTTTTGAAATGATCTTATAAATAATTTACAAATCCTTATCAAACAAACATTATTGAAATATTTCATCTTGTATTTCTTGGTAACCAATGTATTAAAAATGGCATTGATCTCATTTATTGTAGCCTTCCTTATTTGGGCTTCTTCAACCACAATCAACATATCACTCTTCAATAAATCCCAAAATATTTGAAATAAAATTACAAGAAATTTGTTAGGGTCAGTGCTTTGCTAGGATGGAAAGCAAATATTGCTTCATGTCGCTCCTCCATAGATATATTCTTCATCAATATTTCATATTGTCTCTATATGATAATTGATGGAATATTTTACAAAATCTTACCTTATGCCTCCCTATCTTGCATAGTATCTACAAAATATGTTTTAAATAATTTATCATTTCCTTCATGATATATTATCCTTTAATATTTCTTCCATATGGATTTCAAATACTTTGATGCGATGAAAAAAAAATGCTTTTGTTGTATCATAAAAATATTTTTTATTTCTATCTCCTTCCTTGAGCCATTTCTCCCTAGAATTTTGGAACCAGTATGACTCATTTTTCAATACATTATGATAATAAAAAATTAATTGTTTTTCTTTCACATAGAATCCTAGTCCATTCCATTGATTTCTACCGTCTTGTCAATTTTTGAGCTTCAATTTAATTTTCATATTTTCTTTAAAGATGTTACCAAAATATTTGGCATTCCAAATCTTCATTTGCTCCTTTATATGTTTCATATTTTGAAAAATAGTGTACATACACGATCCTTCAAAATTTTCTTCTTTCTACCATAAATAACCATCTAGAAGAAGTCAAGGTCTTGGAGCCATATAGATAAGAAGAAAAATAGATTTGGATGACCAATATTGGGTAAATAATAACTCAAAATAATGATTTTATGATATGATCTTGCTTGCAATGAATTATCTAAAGTATTTATATATTGTATTTGCAACTATGTGTTGGATAATGAGAACCTATTCAACCTTTCTACTATATGAGTTTTCCCAATGCTTCTATTATCTCATGTATGTTGAAAAATTCAAGGAATAACATACCGAAGGCAATTTGAATTGACAAATAAAGTAAACTCTTGAATTGACTTAAACCATATTGGAGCACCACCCTTCTTCTTCAAAGGAGAGAGTTGTATTGAAGTCATCCTAGGAATATATAGATCACAATTATGAATCATCATTTTGTCTGACAAAAAATATGTTGAGGTCCTCCTAATTACAATGAGTAACTATAGTTGGAGCATATACATTTATAATACCCTTTTATGTTTTCATATTTCCTTTACAATAATCCAATGTAGACACCTAAAACATGTCATTTCGAGGGCGACTACTCATATGGATATGCTACAAGACCATATGGAAGATCTTGGATAGAATCCAATATAGAGCAATGGTTCTAACCACTCAATTTTGGCTCCTTGGCCTAATCAATCTGAACCATAGCCCAAACCTATGGTCTATAGTCTAAACCATAGTTGAGGCCTATGATTTACAGTCTAGACCACAGCTGTAACCTATAGTCTTAACTAAAGTTTAGTTGGCCTTCATCTGAGCTATCAATCCAACTATCCTAACCACCCCTTCTTGATCTTGGCTTCTCCATGAATCCACCTCTAGCCCTTGGGTAGTCCTATAAATACCCCTAACAATTAGGGTAAACTATCAAGAAAGTATTAGAGTTTAGAGCAGCGAAGATATATCGCATTGTGGACTCACTTGAGTGCATAGAGAGATCCTTGTTTCCATCCCCATTGTCAATTTATCAAACATCATGACAAATTAGGCCATGGATGACCTAAGGACCTAGGAGAGCCAAGAAATGCTAATTTGGGAAAACGGAGGCCCTATTCAAGGATTCAACCGCAAAACCTATCAGAGGACACTGAATGCGACCCTTGAACATCAATTGGACAAGGAGGTCAAGACCACAACCCTTGAATTTGGATGGCAAATCACTTAGTTTCTCATTGTGGCTTTTAGTCATGGTTTACAGTGTAGATTGCTCATTAGAGCTACAATTTGCACAAGGTGATAAATATCCTTACTATTTCATTTCCAGTATGCTTAAGTAGATCACATTTAGCATTTTAATTATTTAGTTAGGATTTTAGAGACTTCTAACCAATATAATTAGTATTTTTACTAACTTGTTCTCATTATAGTAGTTTAGACATTAATGGCTTCTTTTCATGTTATAGTGCTTCATTTCAAGTAATTGATTCCATAGATTGATAGTTGTACTCTTCATTTACACATTTCCATCAATCTTGATAGGATTTGCACATGTTTAGCATAGTTTACGTATTTTGTTGATTTTATATCATTATGTTATTCTCATGCCATTTGTATTTAAATGGCCTCATCATGAGAGGCTTACTATGCTTTTGACATTCTTGTGTTGTTTCTTGATCGTGTGAAATAGGTTTTAAAGGAGCTACAACCATCAATTTACTTCCTCAACACAAAGAAGAGGGTCTACTCCACCCTAGAGTAGTTCGTGTCATCCTGAAGGGCATTTTGAATTCACACCTACCTTTGAGAGGGAAAAAAATACATCCTATTGTAATAATTGTATCAAGATGATTATCCCTAAGAGGGTTGTACTTGTAATTTGTGTTTGGCATCAAAATATAATGGATTAAAGCATATTTTATTGATCATATCATTGTCAATCTCTTTTTATTGTATGCATTTTGTATTTTTTTTATCAATTCTTGCATAGGATACATTAGGTGTGAGCCTTTTTGGTCGTTACAGAAGGCGATAACAATGGCACCCCACAAAAATAGACATATGACTGTGTTTCTTGTGTTTCTTGAATTACAGGTATAGACCACAACTATCAGCTATGGTCCAAAAACTGAACCATAGGTACAACACATGATTTACAGTCTGAAATACATATCAGACCTACGATTTACATTTGATAGAGTAGACAGCAGAAAACAAAGTGCAAATCAGATGATGACCTGAGGTAGGCCTCATTTTCACCCTCTATGTTTTTTATTTCTGTTTGTGTTTTCTAGAGAACAAAAATTGAAACGTAAATTTACTAAGGCTAAAATGAACTGAAAATGGATTAGGTCCTTAGGTTTCTTTTTCTAATTGTTTGATAGGCACTGCTAGGAACATTAGATCTTAGATTGTAGTCTGCCCTAGAATACAATGTGCTAAATTAGAACTTGTATGTAGGTTTGCATGTGTGAGTCCCAAGTAGTGGTCATTATCATCGTAATATGCATTTTCTAAAGGAGCATCTAGAATAGCTTACATTTCCTAAATTTGAAACATTCTTTAATTTGCATAGCATATAGAAAATGAGCTTGAGTGTTATATGATGCATTTATTTTATGTACAATAAAATGAACCACTCACACCATGTCTCACTTAAACGCTAGTGCTTTGGGCTTGACATCCAACCACTAGTAGGGTTCAACGATAGTGGAGGTGATTTCCATTCGTTGGTCCAAATACCACGTACCCTTGGATACTAGACCAATACCAGATCCAAAAACCTTTTGTACCCTATAAAATTTTCATGTATTCTATTTGGAGGGTATAACACTGACTAGGGGAAAATGAGTGAGGATCTGGGAGGACCTATGCTCCTTTTTTGGGTGTGGACTTTCATCACCACACACGGGGAATTTATGTAGCCTAGAAGTCACATCCAGTTTGTCAAGCTATGAGCATACAGGTGAAATCCAATTTAAACTTTGAATATCATTCAATGATTTTCAAAACATGATAAGAAGTTCTATACTGATACAACAAATCATTAAAACAACATCAAACAGTCTAGGGCTCACTTTTAAAAATTAATACAATATAAACACCATTGTATACCTTGTTTGCTTAATAAAGAACAAATCTAGACATTAGGTGCACCATGGTGGAGACACGGGGTGGTAGACAAAGGCACAAGCCTAAAGCCCATGACCAAGCCCCAATAGATTCACATCAGCATATGTCAAATCCTCGCCCATATGCACTTCCTAAACATCGTTTGAAAAGCATTAGAGGAGATAATTCGATAAGAGGAGAACCTATAAAGCATACCCCCAATAGAGGAGCTCATGTACATTCCTCTAGACATAGAATAGAGCATGGATTCTCTCAGCATGAGGGTGTTCCACTCAAAAGCCATTACCAGGATCGCATTGCACATGCATCCATAGGATCAGTCGAAGAGTATGTTATACAGGGATCCAAGTTGGTACCCCTATGTCATAGGTCTACAGGAGGATATGTGGCTCCACCTTTAGAGTACATATATGATCATAACCCACCCATTTAGGGGTATGCAGACAAGGTCGTCGTTGAACATAGGACTATGTAGACTCCCACACGTGGTGAACATCAAAAGATCACTTTTAAAATGGCTAAGGTGGGAGCCAATGGCACACCACCACATGAGTGGTGGAGATCCAAATAGTTGTATGGCTTAGGTAGCATCCTTGAGTAGCTAGGCTATAAGCCTTTAGCTCCACCCACCTGTAATTCAAGTGAGCATAGTGGGGGTTCTATTAGGACTTCTAGAGAACATGGAGAGGCTCCTAAGTGCCCTCATGCGACACATCCACCATCCATGCATGGTGGCACAAAGCTCATCAGGACGCCCATGCCATATTTATAGACAAGGAAAAAAGTGTCACAAATTAGTCAGATGGGTACATAATCCATAAGGTCACTCGTACAGAGTATGCATACCAGAGGCCTCTCACAGACAATGACCTTGATAGATCATATAGACTAGTATCTAAGCAGTGATGATAGCTCCTCCAAGATCAATTGGAGGATGCTCATCTAGAAATGTAGCACATTGAAGATGAGAATATTCAGGCATAGAGGCTCAGCAGACAAAGACTATATGAGTAGCGCATGTGTGAAGAATGCATCCTTGCCCAAAAGGAGAACATAAAGATAGGCTAGCTAGGTCTGGTCTATATACTTGTATCAAGAATAGAGAGCTCATTTAGAGAAAGGCTTTTTCACAAGCCAATGCACAGTAGGAGTGTAGGGACACTCATAATCATATTAGTGCCCAAAAAAGAGAATGACCACCACCATTTGAACACAAGGGGCAATAGCAATATGAGTAAGAAGAGGGAGAGGGAAACAATCAAGGGTATCCTGAAGAATCCCAAGTTGAAGAGGAGGAAGAGAAATGACCTCCACCTCAATAAAGGAAGAATTTACCTCCGAGACCACCCTCGTGTTAGCTTAGAGAGGACGACTTCTTATCCTTAGAAGCTTATAAAGCCCTAGTTGAGAAGGTAAAAGCAATTGATAGGCAGGGCACGGCACTTCAAAATTTGGCATTAATAAATATTCATAATGAGCCTTTGGACCCCTCGATACCTGCTCCAGTGTACCCTGAGTATTTTTTTATGCCTAGGTTAGACAAATTTAAAGATGAAAAAGATGCACAAGAGCATGTCACGATATTTTTGGATGTTCATTTCCAAATTTCTAGCAATAATGCCTTGCTTTTGCACACATTTGTAATGACCCTTTTAGGCCCATACCAAGAGTGGTTCAATTAACAAAATAGGCACAACATTACTAGTTTTGAGCAACTAGCTGATGCTTTTCTTTTCTTGAATGCTTTTCTTTTGGCATCAAGAAACAGGCTAACCTTTCCAATTTGGCTATGCTAGATCAGTGCGACGATGAGCCAATTGAATAGTACATAAAGAGGTGGATAATATTTATGGTAAATTTGCCATTCCCTATTCCTGCTATGAAATTAACCCAAATATTCACCAAGATTTGTGCCAAGCACATCTCGCTATTGTTGCAAATGTAGCAGTATTCAACATTCGAGGAGGCTTTGGTGCAAACCAAGGTAATTGAAGATATCAAGTTGCAGGAAGGCAATTTTAAGCTTAATAATAATAAGTAGGGGCCTAATAAGAGCTCCACAAAGCAAAATGGAAAGAAGGCCCATGTAAACCAGGTAGTTTAAACCTCCAGAGAGAGGATAAAGGGCAACAAAAGCAGAATTATCAGGCCCAACCTCCTCCTATGTAGTATGAAAAGCGCAATAATAACTATAAGGGAAAAAATAAAGAACAACTACCACCTCACAAATTCACATCTCTAATAGAATCATTGACTTCAATATTCCACCAGTTATGCAAGGCTAAGGTGATCAGACTACTCGAATTTAAGCTAGTCGATCCAAATCATCCCAAGTCTAAGGGATATCAGGACAACTTATTTTGCATCTACCATCATGTGAAGGGCCATGACATCGATGTATGTTGGTCCTTCAATAATATTGTGCAAAACATGATTGAAAAGGATGAGCTTGTAATACCAAGTAATCCATAGGCACCTAACAACCAGAACATGGGGATTTACAAAAATTTTCTACCAAACCATGAGGCACTACACAACAACATTGGCCAGGTCAACCAAGTGCATGTCAAACTGCCTACCCAAGGGTTTGTAGGCATGGTGAATGTTGTTACAAGATATGGGATATATGAGCAGAAAAATAAACTACATGCTCCCATAAGAATACAAGCCACATCAAATCAGTGATCAATATAAAATATTCCATGCCCACCAATGATACCGATGGTGACCATACGGAGCAAGTTAGTCCAAAACCTGTAGATAGCTCCTACAAAGTTGTCTATATATGAACTGATACAGTAGTCCCCTAGGCATAGGGATACTCTTATGGACATTATAAGTTCCATAAAAGTACAATCTCAATATGCACAAGCATTTACCAATTTCATGGGACGTGTACAACAGTGTTAGGAGTCCATGATTTTATTTTATGATCATGAAATCAAGATGGTTCCTATAGATATGGCTTACCCACCATTGCATATCATCGTGTGCATCAATCACATACCATTTAAGAGGGTATTGATCAACACTATTTTTTTGATCAACATAATAATTACCAAAGCACTAAATCATCTAAAGCTACCAAAATCACACATTGTACCCACAACCTTCATGTTGAGAGCGTTTAATGATGCCCTATGCTCGATGGTTGGCACAATTATCCTACCTTTGTAGGTAGACCTAAATACCATCTTTGTGATGTGTCATGTGATCGAAGGGGCCATGCAATACAACATCCTACTCGAGAGGCCTTGGATTCATGAAATGCATTGTGTTCCCTCTATATTACACCAATGTGTAAAATATCTGCATGAGGGATGGGTTCATGTAGTATCATCAAACAAAGAACCTTTTAATTTCATGAACCTAGATGATTTTCTTGGGGGTTTCATAATCTTTTCAATGCACTTGGACATCACCGATTAGATATCTAGGAGGTAAACCAATAGTACATGCTCAACCATCGATAGTTGTGTCACACAGATCTGAGTGCACTACTGCTACTTCATTGAAATCGACTGCATCAATGATGCTTCGGGATGACAAGAAGTTAAAGGTGAATATGGGTGAAAAAGAGAAGAAACAAATTCTTGAACCAGTCTCTAAGGAGGCTCCCATCCTCATGGAAGTGGAGGAAGCCCAAGACATAGCCAAGGAGGTACCTCGGCCTTCCTCGCCTGCATTGTCAGTAGGTTCATCCACACCATGGGTGACTATACATCTTGCCAACACTGGATTAAGTGAGTATATTATGCAGAATGTAACCTTCAGACCTATTTTGGAGACTGCACAAGAGATGGGTCGACCACCTACTCAACGTTATCCAGTTGGATTGGTGGTTCCATTGGGAGAGCCACCTAATTAGACTAATTTCATCTACACTAGGCTAGATCACCTTCCAACGTGAGAGCCCATGTATGAAGATAGTGATGAACATTTCATAGTAAATTTTTGCTATTTATCCAACTCAGAGTACTCCATGTGTATTTTTGAGTTGTATCATTAGCATGGGTATGGACTTGGTCTGTTTGAACAAGGGCATAGAACTCTGTTTGAGCCACATTATTAGCTAGTAACTAATAGGTTTGGACTAGGGTTACAGATACAAGGACAAGATGACTTGATTGCAACATCCTTAGATCACTTGTACCTGAGTCTAGGGGATGATGTGGACTTTAATCCGTATCATCCTAATATTTCTATCTTTTGGAGGACTAACCCGATGGTATCTGTCATCACTTTTGAGCCACTTGAAGAGCATCAGGAAGGGCTCCTAGAGAAGACTGATACATATCAGGACCACAAATGCAACCTGGGTCATCAAATCCATAATGTAGCCGATGACATAGGTGTGTAGGGGCATAACCCCATAGTTTTGGGTGATCTCGAGTCAGGAGATATTTATAGTGATGATGGAGAGGAGTCTACCTCTGAGATAAATGGACCAAGTTATGATACTGAAAGGGAATCCTCAAACGATGATCAATCTGAGGAGGAAGATGATGGGGGCTATTTAAGGCCTTTGTATGCACATCACTTGCTTCCTATAGAATCGGTACATATTACTGAAGAGATCCTTCCCAACATTGATCATTTTGGGGAAGAAGGAGATCCAGTTTTCTTAGTAGTGTCATATACGGACTAATTATCTAGTTTTTTCGAACATGGGTGACATCGACCAAGAAGTGATATTCATGGGACCACACCTACCAGAGCGTCCTCCACCTGTAGGGGTAAATTAAGGACTATACTATGGCAGTGATAAATAATATGAGTTAGAGAGGGCCTACCTTGGTCCTCATTATTTGTGTTACCATCATCAACCCATCGACATAGATGAGGTCTATCATCAGTTACGTGTCGGTCCTCGTATGAGAGCAAGAAAATTAAACCAAGATTAAATTTATCTATTGGTTAACCCCCTTTATCTTATCTACATGGATATCCATGAGCCAAATGATCCTATTTTGTAGCCAGTGCATAGGTAGGATCCAGTTGTTCATAGTCCTCATAGAGAAGACCCC
The DNA here is from genome assembly GCA_028583015.1 of Wollemia nobilis. Lineage (NCBI taxonomy): Eukaryota > Viridiplantae > Streptophyta > Pinopsida > Araucariales > Araucariaceae > Wollemia > Wollemia nobilis. The sequence goes on along the minus strand of JAQPPZ010016858.1, from coordinate 2,204,111 downwards.
TTTGTGCATGTGCCATTAGAGCCAGATCATGGGTATGACTACATCAATTATGTAGAAGTTGGTCTATGTGGTCCTGGAGATCAATTCTATTTCATCAATATGGTCTCCATTGATTTGACCACCCCACTCCACAATACAGTAGATCCATCCAAACTGTTGTATCTTAACAAATATACTATCGACTGGGATCGCATTGATTCACCCGTTGAGCCTGAAGATTTCTTCCCTAACGAATAAATGTTGTAACCTTTCCATTTTGTGATAGGTTGTGCATATGATGTATATCATGTCTAAAATGCTTCCAACACAAAACCTATCAACCCATATGATGACATCTATTTTATTTCTACGCCTCATCAGCTTGAGGAGAGATCGCATATGTCAGTAGAGGAAACCTTTGAGGTGGATATCAGTAATGATCCCACCAATACAAATAAGGTTAAATTTGGATATATTCTCACCCCATATGAGTAGGCCATCCTCATCCCTCTGCTAAAAGAGATACCAAATCTATTTGCTCTGATGTATAAGAATATTCTAGGTCTAGACCCAAAATTGGTTACTCATAACCTTTTGCTAGATCTAACGAAGAAGTCGGTCAAGAAAAAGCTTAGAAAGATGCATCCAACAGTAGCCTTAATGGTGAATATGAGCTATAAAAGTTGTTGGATGTAGAATTTGTAATCTCCATCGTCTATCCAGAATGGGTGTCCAATATGGTACTCGTGGGAAAACCCGATGGAAGAATTTGTATTTGCATGGATTTTAGAGACCTAAATAAGGTAACACCCAAAGATTCATTTTTATTGCCCAATATTGATGCTCTCATAGATGCAACTGTAGGTCATGAAATGCTCTCCTTAGTGGATAGTTTTTTTGGTTATAATAAAATTCGAATTAAACTCGAAGACCAGTACAAAACTGCATTTATAACATCATGGGGAATTTTTTTCTATAAAGTTATGCCATTTGGCCTCAAAAAAACTAGTGCCACATATCAACGGGCCATGACATACATTTTTCATGATTATATGCATAAAATTCTAGAATATTATATTGATGACTTGTTGGCCAAGTCATTGTTATGAGAAGAGCATGTAGAGGTCTTAAGGAAGGTCCTTGTTCTTCTGATAGAGCATAAAGTTAGGCTAAATCCTAAGAAGTACGTATTTGGTGTAACTTTTGGAAAACTACTAGGATTTATTGTCTCTAAGCGAGGCATCAAATTTGACCTAGAAAAGTTCAAGGCTATCTTGGAAATGCGTCCTCCCACCAATATTAAAGAGTTAAGGAGCCTTCAGGGCAAGGTAGCATTGATAAAGTTATTCCTCACTCAATTATCAAATAAATGTCGACCCATGAATCGACTACTACATAAGGGGGTCCCATTCAACTGGGATGAGGAATGTCAAGAAGCCTTCACTGAAATAAATTAATACCTAGAAACACTACTAGTGCTAGCTCCACCAAGGCCAGAGGTGCCTTTTCTATTATATATATCAGCAACTGACTTTGCACTGGGAACCATGTTATTCCAAAAGAAGATGCAAGGCAAAGAACAGATCATATATTATATCAATTGAACCTTGGTGAGCTATGAACTTGGGTGGAAAAATTATGTTTAGCAGTAGTGTTCACTACAAAGAAATTGTGATACTATATGTTAATTCATACGACATATGTTATATCCAAACAAAATCCTTTGTAGTACATGATGAGTAAAATGTATCATAATACACGTACTGCAAAGTGGATCATGCTACTAACAAAATTCGATCTCGAATTCATAAGCTAGAAGTTCATCAAGGGATAAGTCATAGCTGATCAATTAGCTAAGACACCACTGTCAAACAGTATGCCTCTGACCATATAGCTTTTGGATGATGCAATATTCATTGTATCTAAAGCTCTCGAACCCAAATAACTAGAGAACAATGCTAATACGACTCTATTCTTTGACGGTTTAAAGTGTGAGCAAGGGGGTGGTGTAGGAATAGTGTTTTTCATTCCACAAGGAGCTCCTATGTCCTTGTCGTTTAAACTAGAATTTTCATGCACCAACAACAACATTGAGTATGAGGCCCTATTTTTGGGCCTCCACATAGCCTTTGCCATGAATATTAAAATATTAAACATATTTGGTGACTCCTTTCTCATAGTAAATCAAGTTAAGGGGCTCTTCTAGTGTCGATGTCCCATATTGAAAGCTTACAAGGATCTTGTTGCTATATATCTGGCTAAATTAGAATGGTACAACATCGAGACAATCCCTTGATCGTCAAATAGGTTCCTAGACACCATGACCTATTTGGGATCCTTAATCCCTTAGAATATATCTACTAATTTCACTACCATTCATGTTAAAACACTTTTGCACCCGACTTCAAAATGTGAAGCCTTTGATAATAGAATGTCAATCAACATTATCAACGTAGAACCAAAATCCAAATGGTTCTGTAGAGCTGAAGACTTTCTAAAGAAGGCACCCTGGGGGTCATTAACCTCTCAGAGTCCAATGAGGAGTGGTACCACAATTCGCCATAACGTTATTTCCTAGTATGCATTTGTAAAAGTAAATACACAAGGGGAGCAAGTCATCTTAGCAATCAAAGTTTAGGCTTATCAAAACTAGATGTCACAAATAAACAACTTCCTAAAGCTTAGTGTAATCCCAGAGGGATTACCACATGTTGCAAAATACACATTTAAATATAAAGTGGCCAAATATGTTTGAATAGGACACATCCTATACTGACGAGGCTACGATGGAGTTCTCCTTCATTGCTTAGAGCTCTAAGAGGCATCATAGGCAATTTCATAAGCCCATGATGGTACATGCAGTGGCCATTTCAACGGTATGGCCATCATCAAGCACATCCTTCATATGGGATACTATTGGCCCACTATGGAGAAGGAGTGCAATGTATATGTCAATAAATGCATCAAATGTCAATATCATGCTAATCTTACGCACTTGCCATCGCAAGTCTTACAGCCCATAGAATCGGCTTAGTTATTTACTTAGTGGGGACTAGATCTTATAGGAAATATATCTCCTTCGTCATCAGTTTGACATCATTTATAATCATGGCTACTGATTATTTCACAAAGTAGGTGGAAGCAATACCCTTAACAATGACAACTGGAGTTCGTATAACAGATTTTATACTGGAGCATATCATAAATCATTTTGGGATTCCATCCAAAATAATATTGGATAATGGAACGTCCTTCAAGAACAAAACTGTGAGAGCTTTGACATATAAATATAGAATAAAACACAATTTTGCAACTCCATACTACCCATAAGAAAATGGGCAGGCTGAAGCTTCAAATAAGATAGTGGTGGCCATCTTGAAAAAGATGGTCTAAGAAAACCATAAATACTGGCATATCAAGTTGCCCCTTGCATTATGGGCTTACATGACTAGTATTCGAATGCCCATTGGGGCAACACCATTCTCACTAGTATATGGTGCTAAGGCCATTATGCCCTTGGTATTGGAAATTTCAATGTTGTGTGTCACATTGAAAGAGTTCATCGATGACGACACCACACGGTAAGCTTGACTAGATCAACTGGCATTGCTTTATGAACATCGCATGAATGCCTTGGAGCATCTCCATATTTATCAGAAGCAACTAAAATGAGCTTACAATATCAAAGTCCACCAGAGAGACTTTGAAGTTAGGGATATTATCTTGAAAGAGAACCAACAAAACTCTAATTTTCCACTAGATATGTGAGACAAATTTGTGGCTAATTGGCTAGGACCCTATATCATATATGAAAATATTGGTCCGGGTACCTATCGCCTAACGTCGCTAGGAGGTGTTGAAGAGCCTGAACCTCTCAACATCATCCATATTAAAGTATTTTATGCTTGGGATCATATTAAAATGCTCTATAGGTTTTGCTTATAACCGTTTGGTCATCCTAAAAGGCTCCAAACACTCTCATAAGTAATTTGGTCAATAAAAAAGCTCCAAAGGCATCTATAAGCCCTTTGGTCAACCCCCAAAAGCTCCAAGGGTTTCTAAAAACCTACTTGGTCAACCCAAAAGCTCTAATAATTCTTAAATATCACTTGGTCATCCCAAAAAGTCCCAAAGGTGCTCATAATCCCTTTGGTCAACCCAAAAGGCTTTGAGGGTTTGCTGAAAACCGCTCGATCATCCTAAAAATCTCCAAGGATTTTTTTGAAAAATTGTTTGGTCAACTTAAAGGTTCCAATGGCATTTCCTCACCATTTGGTCACCCCTAAAGGCTCCAGAGGCATGTACTCACTGTTTGGTCATATATGAGGCTCAAAACTCGTAAAAATTATAAAATTAATAAAATCCAAAAAAAATTGGTAAAGCATAAAATCCAAAAATATTTGCATTTACTTTTGAATTTTGCATTTTCATTTTACATTCACACATGCATACACTACATTATTGCATTGCATATAGGCATCCATGATCTTTTGCATTCTGTAGTAGGAGGGATTGTGTTCTTTAGTCTTACAAACAACACCTTGTTTGTGTCTAAATCATGCATCTCTACATTTATCATAATCCATCAATCATGTGAGTAAATATATTTTTCAACACAACCTATTTTGTTGCTATGGAGATATACTCAGGTTTTTCTATCATTCAACCATACCTAGAGGTCTTATCAAGAGTTTATAGAAATCTTACTTTGCTTTTGTAGTTGAGTTTCAGTTAGTATAGCCCTTAGAATATCAAAATCCTATCACTAATTAACAAATTAAATAATATTAATAAGTATTAGGGGAAGATGAAAGTCATGAAGCAGGACCAGGTATCCTGAGGCAAAAGGAGTTATTCTTGCTTATCCCTTTGTACGGATGGTATGGGAAATGTTGATAGTTGGAAAAAGGACAGGTTAGTTCCTTATTCAAAATCTCATGCTTACGATAAAATGAGCAATATCCCATTGTGATATCTCATGTCAATCCTCAAGATTGATACCCTAGATCGATATCATAGATCAACTTCCCAGATTGATATCCCATATTGATATCATAAGATCGATATCCTCAATAAATATATTAGAAATAGTTTCCCAAAAATCCCAAAGGAATGTTTTTGAAGAAAATTATCAAATGTAAATGCCAAAAGTGAAGATCAAATGAAGATAAAAAAATAGGCTCAAATCAAGTTCAAAGTGAAGATAAAATTAAGATCATAATTCAAAGTTCGAGTGGAGATCAAATGAAGATCTGAAATCCAGCTCGAAGAGAGATCAAATGAAGATCCAGAGATAGTCAAAGTCAAATATAGAATCAACTCCCTTACTTCACCACATATGAACAAGTATCCCAAAAATTGAAGGATAGAAAGGAAGGAGCCTGAATCCTTGGAATTATCGGCACTACTATACCTTACGCATGACGATATGTCTAATACATTTGCATTTCACTTTTGGGCAGACCAATGTTTGAATGTGGAAGAGCTAGCTTTAAGTGTCCTACATTTTCTAGTGGCTTAGTCCAACTAAATTCTAAACTTGGGATTGGATAATACATTTATGGAGCCCCTATCTTAGCAATGGGCTGAAAGAATCCTTCCTGACATTAGGTAATGCTTGTGTCTTATCTTAATATACTCATGTGCACACACAGGGATAATGAATAGTTAGGGCCTATCCTAGAAAAATCCTTGCACTTCAAAAGTTTAGTGTGGTTAGTATGCAACTTTTGATAAGTCTACTAGGGTATTTGAGTCTCATGGAAAACCTCAAAAATCTCTCTAATAGCAAAAAAATACCAAATATCACAAACCATGAAGTATAAAATCATCAAACTGCAAAGCATAATCAAAGATATAGGATAGATACTGGATGGATATTAGAAATAATATTTAGACAGCCACTGACTATATTGTGCATATTTTTCAAACTTGCAAAATAAAATAGAATGACACATTATATCATTCGCATCATAAACTTTGTATCATTGCATTTCATATATGGGTGATTAATTGATCAAATTCTTATTATGAGGATTTCTGATTACATTCATGATTTTTATACATTATGTGGTGTCATCCATTAGAATGATAAACACATATTACATTTATTCCTTATGTTTTAAGTGATTAAAGCATACAAGTTCATCTACATTATATTAAAATCATGTAAGTAATGCATTACATACATTGCATCAGCATATCATGACAATATCATAAAATTAAATGAATGCAATAAAAAAAAATTAAATATACATTTAAGTGAACATCGCATCCATATGCATCCATCATATATAGCACATATACACATCTAGATCACTGCATATCATCATCATCATAAATTAGAATAGCTATATAGTGCATGTCATCCATACATCACATCATATAGCAGTAAATTAACATAAGCATTACATCCATGTGCATAACATAAACATAAAATTAAAAACATATACAAGTATACATAATGAGCCATAAATGATCAAATTATATATATATATATATGTCCAAAATAGTACATCAGGAGTACAAAATTCTTGTAGGCTACAATCATGTAGGTCCTAGACCTTACACCAAAAATGATACATATACAAAACTGTAGTCTAGATCTGGTAGAGCCCTAGCTCTAGCCTACTTCTCCTGAACTTGAGCTCTCACTGCCTCCCTCAACCCTATGCTCTAGATCTTGCTCTGCAGTCGGGTCTGGTGCCTACTGTGTGCCATACTAATGGTCTTGTGTTCCACCTAATCCAAAGAGGCCTAGCACATAAGATACTAGTATCTCTATGTAGAAATACCTATGACTAGAGGTCATAGAAGACTGATCGATCTCTCTGGTCCTGGTATGGGAACTGCCTTAATGTGTTCTAGAGGACCTATGCATCCTCTTGGTATTGTGATTCTGCTAACTAGAGCTCATTATGGACTATCCTATAGTCCTGGAACTAGTCTACTGAGACCCCATAGTATGTGGATCCTCTGGGACCTCCCCACCTATCAACATGATGTGACCCTCCAACTGGTTTACATGAGCTACCCTAGTTGTGTACCTGGAATTAGCATCCACCAACTGGTCTTGTAAGCACCAAATCTTTGACATCGGGTAACGACCACCTAGTAATACTAATAATGGTATAGCTCGAGATCCCGTAATAGCCTAGAATGATGAAGGATCCCCCCTCTGTACCCTAATCAAATCCTACTCTACGATAGCCTCACCCCGTTGTGCAAGTGCCACATCATGTGCACTAGTGAGATCATGAATATGAGTCTCTATCATTGTAGTCCATACTATAAGACTCGTGATCTACTCCTATGCCTTAGCTAGCTACCTATCTCTATGATCCAACTTTACTTGTAGAAGGGCGATAGAATTATCCCACTGCAACTATTGAGTTTGCAGCCTCCCATCCTAACTCTGAAAGTCAGTTGAGCTAGGAGCTATCCTACCTCACTATCAAGAGGTGCCTCACCCTCCTTGGATCCCTCAGCCTCCTCAACCTCTACCTATAGAGCCTCCTCTATGATGGCCTTTGCACCCCATCTACCCTCATTCCTTCGGTGCACCCTACGCCTGTCTAGGTCGACCTCTACCTCTACCTGGTCATCCAACCTACCTGGAGGCCCTGATTCTTGCCATTGTAGTAAGGAAAACCATGTGGCATATGTTGGGGTGGTCCTAGCCCTGTCATCCCTAGACTCTTAGAAATAATTAGCCTCATCTCCAAGTGCAGTAGGCTGAATTCATGGTAGGTGTGTCTCTAATACTAGATGCCTATAAACAAAAGGAATCTCTAGAATGTCCTACACCAGGTTGAACTACCATAGGATGCAAGAGTAGAATTGGTTCTCCCTAACCTTGACCTTATGACCGAGTAGCCACCTATCTCGACAAGCCTATTGTAGTCACTCGCTTGCCTCTAGCCAATCTAGGTAATCCATGTAGGGATGCCACTCAATGTCGTCTAGCATGAGCATTGCAAACCATGCAATATAATGATCAAAATTGCCAGCATGGGTCCTACTCTAGAATCCCTTCTCCTCCTGAGGCTAGCACACGGTGTAGCACTGATTCTTATCATCGATGGTAGAAATGTGAATGGGCAACTCTACAGGATGCTCTATCCTAATATGTTGCCAGCCCTAGATATGTAGCAGTAGCAGGTGCATGAATATCATCTATCTCATAGAGAATATGCATTGACCCTACCAATATCTGATGTGGACTCCTCTATGGTCAATCATACACTAAGCCTCCTGGCTTTGATCATTAAATATCGCATAAAAAATAGATCCCTTGCTTTGGGAGGAGGAAGAGGTGATGACCTCACCATAAATAGGGATCCTAAAGATCCAATAGACATCCTTGAGAGTGATGGTCATCTCACCTATGGGCAAGTGAAAGGTGTTGGTCTATGCATTCCAGCACTAGGCCAACGCAGTCAAGTAGGCCTGATCTACCCTAATAGTGGGTAGATCTAGAATGTAGCCAAAGCTGATAGCTCCAAACCACATCCACACTCAAAGAGTGAGCTATCTATGGAGATTCTTTATAAGGTCTATCTCATGAGTTCTAGAGGTCAACATCTAAAATAAAAGCATTGTATAAGAGAAAATATAACTAAAAATAAGCAAAAACAGTTAAAAATTACCTTAAAAACATCAAAAATTGATAAAAATACAAAAACAGGTCACAAAACATTCAAAAAAATCAAATAGGCAAGTCAGAATTGCATTACATTATATTAATTGCGTATTAAACCTTAGAAAAATTAAAAATTTGATAATTTTTTTCTAAAGTCCGCGAACCATGGGTCAACCCTGCGGTTCGCATGCGATCAAAATTTGACCATTGGAATTTGAATTTCAACTGCATCTGATAGCTGTGGTCCCCAATATAACAATTGGGAATCACTACTGGCAGTTGTGGTCTAGGAAGGATACCCATTTTGGGTCACTTCCTAGCCTCACTAACCAAAAAAATTAAAAAATTAATCTAACCTAATCTAGTGTGGGATTCATTACCAATTGTTTAATGAAATTGATTTACCACATTACTTAATGTGTGGTTCATTTTAAATTGGTATTGATTGTGAGGACTCAATTTTGAGTTACCTTGCATGCTTTGCGGCCTTCGCTAGTTGATGGTTGTCCAAGATCCACCATCGGGGTATAGGTGTGAGGTATGGTCGAGTTTTAGGTAGTGTTCTGGATCAAGGATGTCTTCTATCTCTTAGAGCTCTCACAAATGCAGTTGCTTTCAATAAAATAATAAAAAATTCAAATGGTAAAGGCTACTTATAGGTCCTAATTTTGGTGGACCATAGCTAACACATGTGGTCCCAGAATTAGGGTTTTTCACCCGTAGATCCAACCTACGGTTCCCAAAATTTGAAAACTTCAACCATAAATCGTACTCGTAGTTTACAACTAGCATTAAATGCACTAAAAACCCACCATGGGAAGGTCTAAAATGACAAATGAATGACTCCTAATGGATCAAAATTCAAAAATAGCAATCGATATTGCAAATTTGGTGATGTTCAAAGCACCAGGATCGATTAATAAATAAAAATTAAAAAAATAAATAAATAATTAAAAACCAAATGCGCCTCATATTCATTAATTTACCCTATACACTTGGTGGTTGTAGTGATTTGTGATCCATGCAATCCAAAAATATGATTAAATTACCATAAGGACATTTGGGGTAAAAATTGTCATCGTTGATCTAATATGCTTCTTTTCAATACCTAATAAGGCATTCAAGGTTAGACTGCTCCATGACAACGAGGTGTTTCATGTCATTTCTCCTATGACATATTTTTAGCAAATCATCAATAACTTGATTCAACACAAATCTAATTTGATTTGTATCATTTTGATTCCCTAAGATGGCTATTACAGCCTGACTACTCCATAGGATAGAAATGTGTAAATATTATTAATAGTTGTAATCAAAAGCCGAACTAGGCCTATCAAAGGCATTAAAATGCTCAAATCTAAATTTTTTTAGATCATTCATTATGGTCAAGCGACTTCGTCACTTCAATTATTGTCATTACCCTCATCGACTCGTCGCTTGAAAGGGTAGTCATAATATCAAATCATAATTAAAATTTGTAGAAGATCCCTAAGATCGTAGATCACTTAATCTTGTCAAAATTGTGTTTGTCCTTGTGAATCATTGTCAACAACTATCATAAGCTTACCCCTTTGCTTGGGGAAAATAGCAAATATGATAATTTATTCATAACTCTCATTCTTTCGATTATATAGGCCTAAATCCTATTGTAGTACCAAATCTACTCGAATGTCTTATGATGAGTGTAAACTCTTTCAAGTTAAAGCCTCCAAAGAGTTGGAAGCAATGATTCCAAGATGCACATCCTTTTGCAGGACCTGGGGAATCTAATGTTGATTCGATTGATGATCATATTATAACCTTCAACATAATTTTAGGAGGTCTATTTTTTCTCAACATTATTCAATCTCACAATGCATCTCAAAATGGGCATCTATAGACACCTAAAATGCATCATGCCTAGGGCGACTACTCATATGGATATGCTACAAGACCATATGGAAGATCTTGGATAGACTCCAAGATAGAGCAGTGGTTCTAACCACTCAATTTGGGCTCCTTGGTCTAATCAATCTGAATCGCAGCCCATATCTATGGTCTATAGTCTAAACCATGGTTAAGGCCTATGGTTTATAGTCTGTGCCACAGTTGTAACCTGTGGTCTTAACTAAAGTTTAGTTGGCCTTCATCCAAGAAAAATCAGTTTGAACGACCATTTTTTCTAGAAGAAGGTGGTTAGAGGATGGAAGCTTCCAATCCAACTATCCTAACCACCCCTTCTTGATCTTGGCTTCTCAATGAAGCCACCCCTATCCCTTGGGTAGTCCTATAAGTACCCCTAAGAATTAGGACAAACTATCAAGCAAGAATTGGATTTTAGAGCAGCGAAGCCATGTCGAATTTTGGACTCACTTGAGTGCATAGAGAGAGCCTTGTTGCCATCCCCATTGTCAATTTATCAAACATCATGACGAATTAGGCCATGGATTCCCTAAGGACCTAAGAGAGCCAAGAAATGCTAATTCGGGTAAACAAAGGCCCTATTCAAAGATTCAACCATCAAACCTGTCAGAGGACACCGAAGGTGACCCTTGAACATCAATTGGACAAGGAGGTCAAGCCCACAACCCTTGAATTTGGAGGGAAAATCACTTGGTTGCTCACCGTGACTTTTAGCCATGGTTTACAGTGTAGACCGCTCATCAGAGTTGTAGTTTGCAATAGGTGATAGATCTCCGTACTATTTCATTTCCAGTATACTTAAGTAGATCACATTTAGTATTTTAATGATTTAGTTAGGATTTTAGAGACTTTTGACCAATATAATTAGTGTTTTTACTAACTTTTTCTCATTATAGTAGTTTAGAAATTAATGGCTTCTTTTCACGTTATAATGCTTCATTTCAAGTAATTGATTCCATATATTGATAGTTATACTCTTCATTTACACATTTCCATAAATCTTGATAGGATTTTCACATGTTTAGCATAGTTTACGCATTTTCTTGATTTTATATCATTATGCTATTCTCATGCCATTTGTCTTTAAAGGGCCTCATCATGAGAGGTTTCCTATGCTTTTGACATTCTTGTGTTGTTTCTTGATTGTAGGAAATAGGTTTTAAAGGAGCTACAACCATCCATTTCCTTCCTCAACACAAAGAAGAGGATCTACTCGACCCTAGAGCAATTCGTGTCATCTTGAAGGGCACATTGAATTCAAACCTACCCTTGAGAGGGAAACAAATACATCATATTGTAAAAATTGTATCAATATGATTATCTCTAATAGGGATGTACTTGTAATTTGATTTTGGCATCGAAATATAATGGAATAAAGCATATTTTATTGATCATATCGTTGTCAATTTCTTGTTCTTGTATGCATTTTGTATTTTTTTTATCAATTCTTGCAATAGGATACATTAGGTGTGAGATTTTTTGGTGGTTATAGCCAACAACCCAATTGTTTTTTCTTCTAACAATTGTCCATACCATTTGCATTTGTCCCATATTGTTGCAACTCCATCCAAATATCCTATAGAAGAAACTACTAGACAATCATCCATCTTCAAAATTTTCTTAAAAGCATTCTTGCATTCCTCAGTACTTAATTTTATTTTTTGTATTAAAATAAACTCAAGACTATAACAACCTATCAATTCTTTAATAACTCTTTTTTATGGGTCTTATTCATACCCCTAATATTCCATAATTTTATCTTCATCATCATTGTTGTAGCACCCTAAAATTGGTGCAGTTAAACCTTAGTAAAAAGATAAAATTTTAAATTTTAACCCAAACCGCCCGTTAAACCATCCGTTACCCGCTTTCCTCATTTTTCATGCCATTTTTAGGATTTTTTTTACCGTTGGATGATATCGTCGACGATCAGACAAAATCGTCCCAGATTTGATGAATTCGTCTGGAACAAAACATCCAGACGATTTCGTCCCAAAACCAAATTTTCATAATTAGCTTTTGTTTCAACAACTTCTCTAACTTGGGTAGAAAGCATGTCTACGCAGTTAGAGTCTCCCCCATTGGAGATCTCCCAAATTGGGATGATCTCCAACCTCCTAACCTCTCCCTAATCCTATATAAACTGGGATTTTCTCATTTTATCCCCTTGAACCTCCTAGCTGACTAATTTCCCTGTAAATTTAGTTCCTTACGCATTAGAGCATCCTCGCACCATCATTTGCATTCTATATTTCATGTTTGCTTGCAGGAATTTTATTGTTTTTTAGTCAAAGCAATCTTGGATCATCGCAGGCGATTCTAAACAATTTTGGATGATCTTGTCACATATCGGTGTGTTAGTCTCACAATGACACTGAGAGGGGGGGTGAATCAGTGTAGCTATTTAAATTCAAATCTACAACTCTTAATACTGAAACAATGAAGATTTAAATCAGATAATGCAAATATCACAAGAGAGCATTCCACAACACACGATGTAACGAGGTTCACCAATTTGGCTACTCCTCAAAAATGACTGCTTGGATTACCGTCCAAATCTAGTCTTTGCAAAACACCAATTTTACAATCACTTTACTAGCACCAACTGGAAGGAGCACCAACCCCTAATTTATCTGCACCCACAGAAAGGAGCACCAACCCCTAATTTATCTGCACCCACAGAAAGGAGCACCAACCCCTAATTCCAAGCACCAACTTGGTCTGCAAATATGAAGCTATAAGATTGACATAAAAATGCCTTCACTTATTCAAGACCCTGACTGGTCTATTGCTAACCCAACCTCTCTCACTATTCACCAAAATACCTCACACTGAAAGCTCTGCTTGCTGCACTTTTACGGCTCTCACGGCTCTGCTCAACTCTCTCTTGCGGCACTCTTCCAACCCTCTTCTTACAACACTTTTTCTCTCTTTCAGCAGCAATTTAATTCTCCACGCAGACCTCCTTTTATAACAGAATTTTGATTCTATTTTTAGCTTCCATATTTTCACATGCAGCTTATTAATAGAAAATTCTATATTCAACTTCCTTTATCTCACAATATTCTTTCATGCATCCTATAAATAGTTACGGTTCTTTGTTTGGTCTTCGACTGATGACTTTCAGTTTAACCATCGCTCGATGCATTCACTTCGTAACTGACCTTGTAACTGTCGTTCTGACTCCAGTTCACTGTTCTTATTTTAGCTACATGATTTTTCTCTCTAAATGCACTTGTAACTATTGTATAACTTCAGTTAACTCTTCTTATTTTAGCTGCATGTATTTCTTCTACAACTTCCCCTGTAACCATCATGGAACTTCAGTTAACTATCACATATCTTATTTCGGTTGGGTTCTCTTCTTGCTCGTGCCAACGTGACCTATCATGAAATCATGACACTTCTGCCTCTTTGTTCTCTTCTCGACTTTCGCCCATGAAAACACAACATGTCACGATATCATGACACTTTCGCCTCCTTGCTCTTCCTCTCGGCTTCAACCAACGAAAACACAACATGTCGCGATATCGCGACACTTTCACCTCCTTGCTACTCTTCTCGGCTTCAACCAACGAAAACACATGTCATGATATCGCGACACTTTCGCCTTCTTGCTTTCTCTCTCCTCCTTTAGTCACGAAAATGCGACATGTCACGATATCGCGACACTTTCTCTCCTTTGCTCTTTCACTTGCCTTCGGGTCATGAAAACCCGACATGTCACGATATCATGACACTTTTTCTCCTTAGCGCTTTCTCTTGCCTTCGGGTCACGAAAACCCGACATGTCACGATATCACGACACTTTTTCTCCTTAGCGCTTTCTCTTGCCTTCGGGTCATGAAAACTCGACATGTCACGATATCGTGACACTTTTTCTCCTTAGCGCTTTCTCTTGCCTTCGGGTCGTGAAAACCCGACATGTCACGATATCACGACACTTTTTCTCCTTAGCACTTTCTCTCCTGCAATATGTCACGAAATCGTGACACTTTTTCTTTCGGACTCTCTCTCCTGCAATATGTCATGAAATCGTGACACTTTTTCTTTCGGACTCTCTCTCCTGCAACATGTCACGAAATCGTGACACTTTTTCTTTTGGACTCTCTCTCCTACAACATGTCACGAAATCGTGACACTTTTTCATCCGTACAACCTTCCTTGCAATATGTCACGAAATCATGACACTTTTTCGTCCGTACAACCTTCCTTGCAATATGTCACGAAATCGTGACACTTTTTCGTCCGTACAACCTTCCTTGCAATATGTCACGAAATCATGACACTTTTTCGTCCGTACAACCTTCCTTGCAATATGTCGCGAAATCATGACACTTTTTCTCCTTGCATTTTCTCTTCGCTTCGGACCACGAAAATGCAACATGTCACGAAATCGTGACACCTTTTTCTCTCTCCTCTTTCTCTTTGCTTTGGCCCACGAAAATGGAACATGTCACGAAATCACGACACCTTTTTCTCTCTCCTCTCCTCTTTGCTTTGGCCCACAAAAATGGAACATGTCACGAAATCGTGACACCTTTTTCTCTCTCCTCTTTTTCTTCAAACATGTCACGATATCGCGATAGTTTTTCTTTCTTGCCAACATGTCGCGATATCATGATAGTTTTCTTCCTTGTGATTTTCTTTTGATTTTTAGCATATGGGCCACTTCTATCTTTTGGAAAACCACTGCTCTGAAGAACCTCTTAACTCCTGTCCACTGCATCAACCGATCTGTCTGATCGTGTTGACAACAATGACAATACTGTTTCTGCACCTTGCTCAACAATCTCCCCCTTTGGAATTGTTGGCAACACATATGCACATTCCTTGTAATACTTCTCCCCCTTTGACAATAATACCAAAGGGCTGCTGCAGACTCCCCCTGAGTCCTTGCACATCATTCTCAGGCACACGTTATGACAGTTAGCAAAAATTACAAATATGAGCAAAAAGATAATCAAATATATAAATGCTCCCCCTAAGAATGTGGTTTCGATAGCTAGTCAGTTCTTGGGAAGCATAACCACTCCCAATTTATTGCGAAGGTACTCAAAAATTTCTTTGGGCAGCGGTTTTGTGAAGATATCCGCTACTTGCTCTGTAGTTGGAACAAAATCCAACTTTACCTCACCTTCCGCAACTTTCTCCTTCAAAAAGTGATATCGGATAGCAATATGTTTTGTGCGAGAATGCATAACTCGGATTCTTTGAGATGTTAATGGCACTCGGTGTTATCACACTTAACTAAAATTGGCTCACTGAAGTTAATGCCAAGATCTTTCAGGGTTTGTTTCATCCATAAGACCTGCGTACAACTCGTAGTTGCTGCAATATACTCTGCCTCTGCTATGGATAAAGAGATTGACTCTTGTTTCTTATTGTGCCATGCAACCAACTTGTCTCCAAGATAAAATGCCCCTCCACTGGTACTCTTTCTGTCATCGACACATCCTACCCAATCTGCATCTGAATACGCAATAAGGGTGAAGTCCTTACCTTTCGGATACCATAACCCATACTCCATAGTACCCTTCAAATATCGAAGAATCCTCTTCACTACTGTCACATGAGTCTCCTTGGGACTCGCCTAAAATCGTGCTACCATGCAAACTGCCTGCAAGATATCTGGTCTGGTAGTTGTCAAATACAATAGGCTCCCAATCATAGATCTGTACATGGTTTGATCAACATCTGGAGATTTGTCATCCTTGCTCAACTTGCAACCTGTCGTCATGGGAGTGCTAACGAGCTTACAATCCTCCATTGTGAACTTTTTTAGCATCTCTTTCACATATTTGACTTGAGAAATGAATATGCCCTTCTCATTTTGATTAACTTGCAGTCCGAGAAAATACGAAAGTTCACCAATCATTGACATTTCAAATTCTTTCTGCATCTTAATCGCTAAATCTTTACACGAATTATCATTGCTGCTACCAAAGATGATATCATCTACATATACAACAAGGACAATGAGATGGCCATTTGTTGTTTTGACATACAAATTGCTATCCACCATACCTTTTTTAAACCCTTGTTGAGTAAGATAGTTGTCTAGTCTTGCATACCATGCTCTGGGTGCCTGTTTCAAGCCATACAATGCTTTCTTCAACTTGCAGATGAAATTGGGATTATCACCGATTTGGAAACCATCTGGCTGTTCAATATAGACCTCTTCTTCAAGTTTTCCATTCAAAAATGCTGATTTTACGTCCATTTGATAAACTTTGAAGTTCTTGTGAACTGCTAAAGCCAGAAACATTCTTATTGCCTCTAGTCTGGCCACTGGTGCAAAGGTTTCCTCAAAGTCAATACCTTCAACTTGTGCATAGCCTTTATAGACCAATCTTGCTTTATTCCTTACTACCTGTCCATCTTCATTCAATTTGTTTTGAAAAATCCATTTAGTACCGATTATATTTTTATTTGCAGGTCTTGGTACTAACTCCCAGGTTTTGTTTTTCTCGATCTGATCTAATTCTTCATTTATTGTTGTCATCCAACTTTCATCTTTGCTTGCTTCAGCAACATTTTTGGGCTCAATGCTGGATAATAGAGAGTAGTTACTTACTACTCTTCTTCTTGTCTGAACACCAACTGTGGGGTCTCCAATTATTTGCTCTCTAGGATGATTCTTCTGCCAGCTGCCTATTTTGAATTTCTTGTTTTCTTCCTCTTCTGAATCACGACTTAAATCATCTGAGTCTATTTTCTATTTCTGTTCGGTTTCCTTTTCATCATCTCCTTCAATAACTTCTTCATATATTGGGTAGTTTTCTTTATAGCTTCTTTCTTGTTCCCTACCTTCATCTACTTTAACATCGACACTCTCCACAATTTTCTTTAGCTTCTTGTTGTAGCAAGTGTAGGCTTTGCTTTTTGTCGAATAGCCTAGAAAAATACCTTCATCAGCTCTATCTTCAAATTTTCCAAGATTATCTTCAGTTCTTTTGATATAACACTTGCTTCCAAAGACTTTAAAGTATTTTGTTGTTGCCTTCTTACCGAACCACAGTTCATACGGAGTTTTGCTTTCATGCATCCTCAACATGCACCTATTTTGGATGTAAACCACAGTATGGACTGCCTCTTTCCAAAATCTGTCTGCTATTTTGCTCTCAGTCAACATAGTCCGTGCCATTTCCTGCACTGACCTGTTCTTTCTTTCTACCACTCCATTCTGTGAGGTGTCCTTGCTGCTGAAAACTGTCTCCTAATCCCATATTTTTCATAGTACTCTGCAAACTCTTCTGAAATGAACTCTCCTCCTCTGTCTGATCTTAAGCATTTAATCCTTTTTCCTGTTTGATTCTCAACTTGTTTTTTGAAAATCTTGAACATTTCAAAGGCATCCGATTTAAGCTTCAAAAATAGTACCCATGTCATCCTGGAATAGTCATCTATGCACAACATAAAGTATTTGTCACCATTTATGCTTTGCGTTCTCATGGGTCCACATAAATCAGTATGTATTAGTTCTAGAGGTTTACTTGTGAAGTATTCTTTTGTTTTAAATGTGGCTCTAGTTTGCTTCCCCTTTTGGCATGAAGCACAAATGCTATTTAAAGGTTTACCAATGGTGGGAATATCTCTCACTACCTTTTTTGAGCTGATTCTTACTAGATTGTCAAAGCTAATATGACCGAGCCTCTTGTGCCACAACCAATTTTCTTCTTCCTGTCCAATCAAGCATGCTCTTTCTGAAGTCTCTGAGAGAGTATACAAGTTTGCAGATGTCCTTGATCCAGTTGCTATCAACTTTCCACAGTTTGTTGTTCTGACTTCACAACCCTGCTTCTTGAAAATTACTTCATGACCTCTGTCACAAATCTGACTTACGCTTAATAAGTTATGCTTCAGACCAATCACAAACAGGACTTCTTTCGACTTGATTTTTCCATCGCTGATCTTAACTGATCCTTTTCCAACTATCTTAGCTCCATCATTATTTCCAAATTTTACAGAACCACCTTCATAATTCTGTAGCTTTTCAAATTTTTGTTTGTCCCCTGTCATATGACTCGGAGCATCCACTATCAAGTATCCAAGGTGCAGATTTGTTCTGTGCTTTAAATGTTGTCTATACAATCAAGGATTCCTTTTCTTCCTTGGGTTGCTCCTTTTGTTTCCACTCTGATTTGATTGCAGCTTTGGTCACTTGTTTTGACTTTTCTTTGTCAGTAGCCTGTGCCTGTTTTTCGAGAAATTTTCTATTTTGTTTCCAACCGTTTGGTTGAAATTTTCTTCCCTGATGTTTATTTGCTGCAAATGTGCTTCGACAATTTCTCGCAATGTGCCCATAATTATGACAGTTATAGCATTCAACTGCATAATCCATTAATGGTGAAAAAACATTTCTACTGGAAAAGTTCCTTTGTCCTACTTTATACTTGCAATCAGAAATCTTATGTCCATAACTATTGCATTTAAAACAATAACCAAAAAAGGAATGAGTGAACCTGGGTGATGGTCTTTGCCATTTTGTAGTGGGAGCCATAAATCTTCTTCTCCTCTGATGAGTGACTTTGGTGAATCCATCATTGTCAATACTCCTCTCTTGCCTGGCATTATTGCTTTCTTTTGAATGATTCATTTTTTCTTGATTAACCCTGATCTTGTCTTCATTCTTTATGGGTTCTATAGTTATGGCCTTTGATCCAGTTGATGATTCTCCTTCGACGAAGCCTAACCCAAATTTGATGCCTGTAGACCTTTGGTTATTTAAAATCTCATCCAGCTTCACAGAACTTCCTTCAAGTTTGTGATAGCAAGTCATTTTTTGATTCATCTCTTCTAGTTGTATCTTTAAACCAACAATCTCTTCTTCTAGCTTGTTGCACTCATCTATTTTCATGGTTAATTGTACTTCGATATCTTTAGATATTTTCTTAAATTCATCTATCTGTACTTTTAAGTTGGTTATGATTTCATTGGCATCCTCAAGCTTTCTTGAATTTTTCTTATTCTTTTTCCTTTCTATACTTAGCTCTTGAAGTGCAACGACCAACTCACCTTCCAGATCTACTTCAGCCTCAGCCTCAAATTTTTTATCACCTTCCTATTTTTCTTCTGTTCTTTCTTCTTCGAATGCCATGAAAAGAGCTTCACCTGTTTCTTCTTCAGAATCCTCATCAGAGTTGTCTTCTGAAGAACTGACATTCTTGGATATGAAACTTTTCTTCTTGTAGTTTCCTTTTCTAAAATTTGGTTTCTTCTTCCAGTCACTTCTTTCTTGATGTGAACCTTCATCACTTTTGCTTTTCTCATTAAGTGGACATTTAGCTGCAAAGTGTCCAATGCCTCCATAGTTGAAACACTTAAATGGTAGCTTTCCTCTGTATTTTCCTTTTCCCCTTATTAGTTTTCGAACAAAGTTTGCTTCTATTTCATCTGATGTCTCTTCTTCCTCGGATTCTTGCTTTGCTTTTACATTTTTATGTGCTTTAAAAGTAGCTTCTCTGTCTGTGGGTTTAGTTTTTCCTATTCTCATCTCATATGCAGTCAAAGAACCATGCATCTCATCCATACTAAAAGTATTTAGATCTTTAGCTTCTTCTATTGCTAAAACTTTAGAATCAAATCTTTGGGGAAGAGATCTTAGTACCTTTTTCACGATGACAACATCTTCCATTTCCTCGTCGAGTCCTCTAATCGCATTAATGATTCCATTAACTCTAAGCATGTATGCCTCAATGTTCTCATCGTCATTCATCTTTAATGCTTCGAACTGAGCTCGATGCATTTGTAGCTTGGCCTCCTTGATCTTGTCGTCTCCTTCATGAATGCTCTTTAGTTTGTCCCACATGTCCTTTGCCATTTTGCAACTCATAATCTTTATCAGTTCGTTGTCCACTAAACCGCACATGATAGCATTTTTGGCTTTAGAGTTATTCTCAAACAATTTCTTATCGGCAACATCGGTTGGAGGAGTGGTGGGTATTGTGTATCCACTTTCTACTGACTCCCAAATGTCGAATCCCAAAGCACACAGATATGTCTGCATCCTGAGTCTCCAAAATGAGTAATTTGTTCCATCAAACAATGGTGCTTTGTTTGAAGAGAATCCTTCACCACCTGCCATTGTCTTACTTCCAAGATCACCTTAGCCGATTAAGCTTGTTCAAGAACTTGGCTCTGATACCAATTGTTAGTCTCACAATGACACTGAGAGGGGGGGTGAATCAGTGTAGCTATTTAAATTCAAATCTACAACTCTTAATACTGAAACAATGAAGATTTAAATCAGATAATGCAAATATCACAAGAGAGCATTCCACAACACACGATGTAATGAGGTTCACCAATTTGGCTACTCCTCAAAAATGACTGCTTGGATTACCGTCCAAATCTAGTCTTTGCAAAACACCAATTTTACAATCACTTTACCAGCACCAACTGGAAGGAGCACCAACCCCTAATTTATCTGCACCCACAGAAAGGAGCACCAACCCCTAATTCCAAGCACCAACTTGGTCTGCAAATATGAAGCTATAAGATTGACATAAAAATGCCTTCACTTATTCAAGACCCTGACTGGTCTATTGCTAACCCAACCTCTCTCACTATTCACCAAAATACCTCACACTGAAAGCTCTGCTTGCTGCACTTTTACTGCTCTCACGGCTCTGCTCAACTCTCTCTTGCGGCACTCTTCCAACCCTCTTCTTACAGCACTTTTTCTCTCTTTCGCAGCAATTTAATTCTCCATGCAGACCTCCTTTTATAATAGAATTCTGATTCTATTTTTAGCTTCCATATTTTCACATGCATCTTATTAATAGAAAATTCTATATTCAACTTCCTTTTTTTTTTTTTTTTTCTTTCTCTCCCCCCCCCCCCCCCCCCCCCCCCCTTCCTCCTCTTTTTTTTGTTCCTCTCCTTCCTTCTTTTTTTTTTTTTTTTTTGGTTGTTTTTTTTTTTCTCTTTTTGTTTTTTTTTTTTTTTTTTTTTTTTTTTTTTTTTTTTTGGTTTTTTTTTCCTCCCCCCCCCCCCCCTTCGTGGTTTTTTATGTCACATATCTTATTTTGGTTGGGTTCTCTTCTTGCTCGCGCCAACGTGACCTATCATGAAATCGTGACACTTCTGCCTCTTTGTTCTCTTCTCGACTTTCGCCCACGAAAACACATGTCATGATATCGCGACACTTTTGCCTCCTTGCTCTTCCTCTCGGCTTCAACCAGTGAAAACACAACATGTCACGATATCGTGACACTTTCGCCTCCTTGCTACTCTTCTCAGCTTCAACCAGTGAAAACACAACATGTCACGATATCGCGACACTTTCGCCTTCTTGCTTTCTCTCTCCTCCTTTAGTCGCAAAAATGCGACATGTCATGATATCGTGACACTTTCTCTCCTTTGCTCTTTCACTTGCCTTCGGGTCACGAAAACCCGACATGTCACGATATCGCGACACTTTTTCTCCTTAGCGCTTTCTCTTGCCTTCGGGTCGCGAAAACCCGACATGTCGCGATATCGCGACACTTTTTCTCCTTAGCGCTTTCTCTTGCCTTCGGGTCGCGAAAACCCGACATGTCACGATATCGCGACACTTTTTCTCCTTAGCGCTTTCTCTTGCCTTCGGGTCGCGAAAACCCGACATGTCGCGATATCGCGACACTTTTTCTCTCGGACTCTCTCTCCTGCAATATGTCGCGAAATCGTGACACTTTTTCTTTCGGACTCTCTCTCTTGCAACATGTCGCGAAATCGTGACACTTTTTCTCTCGGACTCTCTCTCCTGCAACATGTCGCGAAATCGCGACACTTTTTCTTTCGGACTCTCTCTCCTTAGCAGCTTTTCACCCTTCCTTGCAATATGTCATGAAATCGTGACACTTTTTCGTCCGTACAACCTTCCTTGCAATATGTCGCGAAATCGTGACACTTTTTCATCCGTACAACCTTCCTTGCAATATGTCACGAAATCGTGACACTTTTTCGTCCGTACAACCTTCCTTGCAATATGTCACGAAATCGCGACACTTTTTCTACTTGCCTTTTCTCTTTGCTTCAGACCACGAAAATGCAACATGTCACGAAATCGTGACACCTTTTTCTCTCTCCTCTTTCTCTTTGCTTTGGCCCATGAAAATGGAACATGTCACGAAATCGCGACACCTTTTTCTCTCTCCTCTCCTCTTTGCTTTGGCCCATGAAAATGGAACATGTCACGAAATCGCGACACCTTTTTCTCTCTCCTCTTTTTCTTCAAACATGTCGCGATATCGCGACAGTTTTTCTTTCTTGCCAACATGTCGCGATATCGTGACAGTTTTCTTCCTTGTGATTTTCTTTTGATTTTTAGCATATGGGCCACTTCTATCTTTTGGAAAACCACTGCTCTGAAGAACCTCTTAACTCCTGTCCACTGCATCAACCGATCTGTCTGACTGTGTTGACAACAATGACAATACTGTTTCTGCACCTTGCTCAAGGATTTTCTCATTTTATCCCCATAAACCTCCTAGCTGACTGATTTCCCTACAAATTTAGTTCCTTATGCATTAGAGCATCCTCGCACCATCATTTGCATTCTATATTTCATGTTTTCTTGCAAGAATTTTATTGTTTTTTAGTCGAAGCAATCTTGGATCATCGTAGGCAATTCCAAACAATTTTGGAGTATCTTGTCATAGATCGGTGATGATATCATACGATCAGAGGATATCTCGACTGTAGTCCAGATTGGGGGCAATCAGAGCCCAGAGTTTGCACTTTCTTATCATTTCTCTACATTTCTTTATGCATTATCTTAGTTTATTATATTTATGCATCCTGGAGTTCACCTCATTTAGCATAGATGCATGATAAAGGCAAAACAAATTATTAAATTAGTGCATTTCCTTTTAATTGCTATCTGGATCTATAATTTAAGCAAATTTACTATTATTTCTATCTTTTCCCTTTGCTTTTGTAGTTGCATTTTTGGTATTTTGTATCTATTTTTGTGATTGCAGGTTTCTGATGAATTTGTCTGACGAATTTGTCAGATCTCCAATGATATTGTCTGATCTCAGACGATCGACTAAGATCTGAGATGATATTGTGCAATTCCAAATGAGTACATATGACTTGAGATGATTTGGACTTCTACAAACCTCAGAATCTTCATCAGACATCTGAAATCAGGTATATTTTTTCCTATTTAGCATACTTTGTGTTTAGCATTTATTCATGTTTTTTGTATTCATAAAAATCAGCATTGGCATATAGAATAGCTTAGATTCATCTTGGCTAAACCTAGGAATTGAATGATTAAAGCACAAAATGAATACATCAAACCTACTCTCATCCTAGGTGTGGAAACTACCATTCAAAATTTTCCTGGTGAACCCACCATCCATCAAAAATTCACCCTTATACCCTCCCCCCGAGATGCGGGACCTTCAAAAGGCCTCTTAATCCGAGGTATTGTCCCATCCTTCTCGCATTCCCCTTCCAGGTGTAGATCCTATAGCCTGAAGGTAAGGATGCAAAAAAATTAGAGCGATACATTTTGGTGAACCTGATGTGAAAACTAAAACCTTTTGAAAACAATCCAAAAAAAAACAAAACATAAATGCATTCAAAATCATCAGACAAACAAGTAAGATTGCATATCATATTTAGATGGTAGATTACAATAAAATACGAGTTGTCACCATTAATGTTGAAAATCAATTAGTAGCTATAGAGATTACTTTTTTACTTAGAGTATCTCAAACATATAGAGTCCCACCTTTATGGGATGAACTTAATAGGAGATTGAATCTCATTTCATCTAGATCAACCAAACTTAGGCAAATCAAGAGGTTTGCCCTAGATGGAATCCTGGATCCCGATCAAGTGACCTTGTATCATGAGCTTTAGAGAGCTTGCCATAGGTGGTTAGCAGATAAAATAGCCCTTGTGTCTTCTAAATTGTACACCTTTGAGGAATACCTCGATAATTCAGCTATAATACATAAGTTTATATCTTGTATAGAGTATCAAGAGGTCGTTCTTACGGATAGAAAGAGATGGAATAGAGTTCCTAGAGCTATGTTATATCAAGAGTATTGCCATCAGCTCTATTTCTACAAGTCAAATTCAGAAGTAGATAACGTCACCATAGCACACTTTGTCAAATTTCTGAAAAACCATTTCCAATTTGAAGAGGAGCATTTCATGACTCCTAATGAACTTGATCCCATCAATGACATCTATAAACTATTTATAGAAAACTAAGCCATTATTTTATTATTATTATTTCTTGCATTTAGTATGTTGTTTGTTCTCTTTATAAAATTATCATAAAAACAAAAACAAAATATAACAAAAACATCAAAACATTTTCTTTTAAGCATTATAGTAGGTATATAATTAAAATATATACCTCCCAAGTTTGTTGCAAATATATTAATATATATTTGCTAAAATTTAAATTTAAGCATAATGACTAGACTCAGAAATGGAAAACAAATTGAAGTAGAAGAAGATTGGTTAGGAAAACCAGTAAATAAACCAGATGTCCTTCCTGAAGACCCAATTCAGGAAGAAAGAACCCTAGACCAACAAGAAGAAGAATTTGCTGAAGGAAATGAACAAAGAGAAAATGTTAGAGAGGAAGGATCCTCATCTCCTAAAATATCTCCGGAAGGAACGGTTACTTTTGAGAATATGGAACATTTCTGGAAGTTCCTCAATACTAATATTCGTGCCCTTAATAGAGCAGTCCATATGGACAAGGATCAAATTAGTGACACTCAAGCAACCCTAGAAGAAATATATCACACACGCACTAATCCCTTGTCCTTCATTGATCAAGAAAGTGATCAAGCAGGACCATCCAATTTGGATATGGCCACCATAATCCAGAACATGCAACAACAACAGGTTACCCAACCATCTAGAGTACCTGTTACCAAGCCTAGGGTTATTCCCACACAAAATAAGCCATCATTCACTGCTCTATTTTGCCAAGTTATTGATCAACATACCTCAAATCAACAAAATCCTAAAACAAAACCAAACACCACTTTCCAACAATCTGGGATACAACATAATGCTACAACAAATATTCTTCATAATACTATTCCTACCAATCATTTGCATAACATCAATATAGCATCTAATCCTTACGTCATGCCATCTTACGCTCATAAATCCCATACTCATGTACCACCAAACCAATATGGTGGACAAACTGGTAATCTGGAAGCCATGGTGAAACAATTAGTCTCCCGCATGGACCAAATAGATCCTTACCGTCCCTCGTACAATTATTGAGAGATGTGTAGTCAGCCTCTAGATCCTATAGTTGTAGCACAACCATATCCTAAACACTTTCCTATGTCTGTCCTACCTATATACAAAGGAACTGAAGATCCCATAGAGCATGTTCGTATGTTTAATATAGCGTGTCATGATATATCACATGATGATTTGTTATTGCTAAAAATGTTCCCAAAAAGTTTAGGAGGAATGGCATTAGAGTGGTATTATCAATTACCCACTCATTATTTGAGGAATTTCGAAGAGACAGTTGAGTCTTTTGTGCATCAATTTAGTGCCTACATTGAAAGGCATGTAACCATTAAAGATTTGTACAACCTAAAACAAGACAAAGATGAATGTTTTGCTGATTTCCTAGCTCGATGGAGACAGTTGATAGGAAAATTGCACTTTGTGTTACCTTATCGGGAAATGCTGGATATTTTTATCAATAATTTACAAGAACAACTATCCTATGAGTTATCAATTGCTACCTTGACCACCTTCGATCAATATATAGATTTAGCTTGAAGAGTGGAAGATGCTCTCATTAGGAGAGGTCAGCTCAAAAAGAAAGATGATGAGAAAACATCTAGAAATCAATATAAAAATAAACAAGTTGTGGGTGATGGAGTCACTGATAGTAGAAATATTGCTACTATTAATGTTGCAAAAACAACAGAGAAATTTATACTGAAACCTCCTAATAAACCACCCCGAGAATTTACTAGGTTAAATCAACCTTTATCAACCATTCTCCCGCAATTATTAGAACGAGGTTTGATCTAATTACCAAATATCCGAGAAACTGATCCAACTATACCTGGATAAAAATTTGATTTACATTGTGATTTCCATAGAGGACCTGGACACGCTACCAACTCTTGTAAAATATTAAAACATAAAATACAAGATTTAATTGATACAATGAGATGGAGGTGCAAGCCTTTCAACCTAAACAAAATCCTCCTAATAATGCTCAAAAGAACATCCCCCAAATTCAAAATCAGAATGCCAATCAATCATTGGACATATTTCAACATCCTTTACCAAAGCATGGTAAGGAGGTGGCTAATAAAATTGATAATCATAATGTTCCCCCTCCTACCCAATATATAAGGACTATTAGTGAATATTTACCTATTCATGATTCGCAAATCTTTGACACAACTTTATCCATAGTTACGACCAAACCTTTATATAATATTTGGACACCTGATCTTAGTAATACAGAATACGAGATTGAAAGTGACATGGAAATCACCTCAAAGCAATTGAACAGTTCTAAAGATGAATCTGATGTTATTCAACCTATCACAAATTCTATGGTTCCGAAAGAACCATTTCCTAGAAGAATCACTACTAGACCATCTTCTCACCAATTACTTTATAATGAAAAATCCATAAATGCTAGACTAAGACCCATTCATCATCCACAAAATAATATTATAGGTACCATTAGAGCTATTACTCGACAACAAGCTCAAAATTCTCAACAAGATCAAACTTAGAACGATGGCTTAGCTCCATTTGTTTTGAAAATTCCTAATAAAGGGAACCACGTGCCTAATGTTCAACCTAAACCTCCTTATAATATTAATGAACAATTATCAAATACTACAGCTAGAATTTCCCTTTTGGACCTTTTAAGATCTTCTACTACCCATAGGGATGAATTAATGCTCACATTAATCCAAATGATAGTACCACAAAATATTCAACCTGAAGCCATGTCCAATACTATCATAACTCGAGAAGTCGATTGTATTGACTTTCGGGATAGAGATATACCACAACATAGTTTACATAAGGATAACCCCTTATATATTACTGCCCTAATTGGATATGTAGCAGTTAAACGAGTCTTGATTGATAATGGTTCATATTTAAATATTTGCACTTTTGACTTCTACCAAAGATTTGGGTTTAGAAGTGACGAAATGAAAAGAACTGATATGATTATAAAAGCCTTCAATGACGAAACACAAGAAACATGTGGATTTATTACCATCCCATTGCAATTTGGTCCTAGAACCTTAGATATGACTATTGAGGATAACTTAGGCTTAAGATAACTTACGCTTATCTGCTTAAGCCTAAGTTATCCTCAATAATGACTGTGTTTATTGTACATTGCCCTGCATCGTACAATATACTCTTGGGTCGTCATTGGATCAACGCGATGCGAGCTGTTCCCTCAACTTTACATCAATGTGTTAAATTTGAATTTAAGAATCAATTGGTTACCATTCATGGTGACCCCAGACCCTTTGATATGTGTGCTTTGGTAGAACCTATTGGAGTTCAATTTTACCCTGCTCTATCATCCACACATCCTAATTCTAATCATCTGCCTAAATGTGTGAAACACACGCTCATAACATCATCTACTTCTTCCCCACCAACTGCACCTCTACATATAGTTCAACCATCTTCCGAACAAACCACATTAGGCTCTCAAAAAGATCCTAAACCCAAAACCAATACTCCTTGTTTTACTCCTATAACCTCCATACCTATAGATCCATCCATAGACATCTCTACAACATCTACACCTACCATAGGCATGTTTTCCACATCCAAAAATATAGGAAATGATCCTTCTACTTCTTATGCTCTTACTGATGAGCTCTTATCCGATTTATCTAAAATTATTATATCAGAGAAAACAAACATTGCTATGGAATATTCCCTTATTTTAAATAAATTGCCACCCTCTCCTCGTACATTGGGCCTCCCACAGCCTATGGGAAGTATTTACCAAGTCGGGAGCTATGCTTTTATTTATAAGGGATATTACTGGGGAAGAATACCTAGAAACATCAAGACACATTATGATGGATATGCTTGATGTTATTTTGCTAATGAGTATATTAAAGCTAAGTCTATAATGCTTAAATTGGGATATAAAGGGAAAGGTTTGGGACCTTTCCAGAATGGTATGAAAGAACCTTTTGAGGTAGAACCTTGGCTTGCCCAATGTGGTGTGGGCCTATTTCCTAGTAAAGGTTAGCCATTCCCATTTGAGGATGATGACCATCTCATATGTTACCAAGATTATTTGGATAAACGTGATGCTTTATGTTTAACGAATAACCCCTTTACATGTAATATGATATCCATAGCCTACCCTGAGATGATTGCTAAATCCGACGATGAGTTGGAGGGATATATCTTCCATGATGTCTCCGTTGAGGAATTGTTACATAATGGATTTTATTTCGATGGCTCTATACCTAGTATAGCCCAGCTTGAGGCCACGACTCCTCAAGACGAATTATCCAAGCTAATCGTAGAAGAATTACAAGAATTGGGTGTTTCACCCACCCCATATAATTTTGAGAGAGATCTACATATGGAAGTTGAAAATGTCATAAAAATTAATATTGGAACCGAAGATAACCCTCACATAATCAACATTGGATCAGAATTGAGTCAATACAAACAAGATAAATACATTGCATTCCTTAAAGAATATGAAGATATTTTTGCTTGGACATATGAAGATATGCCAGGATTAGACCCTTTTGTAGTTATGCATCACCTAGTAGTCCATCCGAATGCTAAACCTGTTAAAAAAAAACTTAAAAAAATGCATCTCAAAGTGGCTTTACTAGTCAAAGGAGAATTAGAAAAACTCTTGAAGGTCATTTTTATACAAGCCATTGATTATGCTGAATGGATATCGAATGTAGTTCCAATAACTAAGAAAGAAGCTACCAAAGTTAGGGTTTGCATAGAATTTAGAGATATTAATGTTGCATGCCCTAAAGACGATTTTCCTCTTCCCAACATGGATTAGAACATTGATTTTACCACTGGAAGCGGAATGATATCCCTAATAGATGGATTCTTTGGTTATAATCAGATCAGGATAGCTCCTAAATATCAGGCTAAAATAACCTTTATTACCCCTTGGGGAACCTTTTGTTGGAAAGTGATGCCATTCGGTTTGAAGAATGCAGGTGCAACATATCAACGAGCCATGACTTATATCTTTTACGATATGATGCATGATATTCTACATGATTATGTATATGATATTATAGCTCGTTCCATCAAGGAAGATGATCATTTAAATGACTTGAGAAAAGTATTTAATTGGTTAATGGAATATCTTATCTGATAGCCAAATGTATATTCGGAGTTAAGTCCGATAAATTATTGGGGGTTATAGTTTCTTTACGTGGCATTGAAATTGACCCTCTCAAGATCACGACTATCACTGATATGCCCGCACCCACAAATATATCTGAATTACAAAGTCTACAAGGTAAGCTTGAAGCTATTCGTCGCTTCATCGATAAGTTGGTAGAAAAAATCGGACCCTTTCTTAAGCTTCTTAAGAAAGACGTCTCTTTTCATTGGGACGATGAATGCCAGGAAGAATTTGAACTCCTCAAACAATATCTCCTTAAACCATCGGTGCTTTCACCACCTAGATTCGATCATCTATTTATCTTGTACATTTCTACTTCATATTTTGCCTTAGGAGCTATGTTAGCTCAACTTGACGATGAGAAAAAAGAGTGTGCTAATTATTACATTAGCATAACCTTAATCAGTTATGAAACTCGCTATACATCATTAGAGAAGTTATGTCTCGCAGTCGTATTTTCTACACAAAAATTACGTCATTATATGCTCAGTCATAAAACGTATGTTATTGCTAAATTCGATCCTTTGCGATATCTCATGAGTCGACCTTATTTATCTGGTCACATAGCCAAGTGGGTTCTTGCACTCAGCGAGTTTGAACTCATTTTTATGGGACAGAATTCTGTTAAAGGTCAAATAATAGCAGATCAATTAGCTATTGCACCTTTAGAGTCTACCCATCCCCTCATCATTGAGTTTCCTTATGAATGCCTTAAACTAGAGGTAGACCATCCAAAGCAATGGTCCCTATACTTTGATGGAGCCCGATGCATGAGTGGGGCTGGTGCAGGTATTATTTTAATATCTCCATAGAAACATCTTATACCTCTATCCTTTAAATTAACATTTGCTTGAACTAATAATACTGCTGAATATGAGGCTCTAATCCTAGGATTACGAGCTACCTTGGCATTGAAAATTAAAAAATCTATTAGTTTTCGGTGATTATCAACTTGTCATTAATCAAATCAATGATGTTTATCAGACCAAAGATGATAAATTACATCCATATAAAGCATGTCTTACAATTATTATCCCTATTTGATCAAGTTACCTTGGAAGCTATTTCTCGAACTAGCAATCGTGCGACTGACACTATGGCTCAGCTGCGTCTCTTTTTCCCTTGGAGTTAGATGACAAATATGCTACCATCATTATTCGTCGACTCCAAGAACCTGCTTC
Source organism: Wollemia nobilis (assembly GCA_028583015.1). Lineage (NCBI taxonomy): Eukaryota > Viridiplantae > Streptophyta > Pinopsida > Araucariales > Araucariaceae > Wollemia > Wollemia nobilis. The sequence continues at coordinate 2,173,009 of JAQPPZ010016858.1, read as the reverse complement.
CAATAAATCATGCTTCAAACCTTTGGATGTGTTTCTAATCAACGAAACTACTCCTGAACGATGGTACACTGATATATTTAGTTTTCTTTAAAATGGGACCTTTCCTGAAGGTTGTAATGGCAACCATCATCGATTATTATGTAGACGAGCAAGTTGCTTCGTGATTATTGGTAATACCTTGTATAGGAGATATTTTGAAGATATCCTACTGAGATGTTTGAATCTAGAAGAATCTAGATCAGATTTGAGTGAAGCCCATAATGGATCTTGTGGGGGACATTTTAGTGGTGGTGCCATTGCTAAGAAGCTCCTTAAGATAGGATATTTTTGTCCTACCATAGAGAATGATGCACATGATTATGTGCACCATTGTGACAAGTGCCAGAAACACGCTGACCTTGTCCATGCACCTACACAAAAACTGTAGGCTATTTCATCTTCTTGGCTCTTTTCAAAATGGGGCTTAGACATCATTGGAAAAATCAACCCTGTGTCATCTGATGGACACAAATTTATCATTACCGCCATTGAGTATTTCAAGAAATGGGTTGAAGCTATGCCTTTAGCTTCTTGCACTAGAACCCAAGTTTCTAAGTTTATCTTTAATCAAATTATTTGTAGGTTCGAAATTCCTGCAAATCTCATTTCAGATAATGGAACTTGTTTCAAAAATAAAGATGTCAAGAAATTATGTCAAAAATATAAAATTCAACATCGTTGGTCCACTCCCTATTATCCTTAGGGTAATGGCCAAGTAGAAGCATCTAATAAAACATTAATCAAAATCCTCAAAATACTGGTCAATAAATCTGGTCGATATTGGCACATCCAATTATATCCTGCTTTGTGGGCTTATCGAACTAGCGTTTGTAGCCCCACAAGTACTTCACCTTTTGTTTTGGTCATTGAAGCTATTTTTCCCTTTGAATTAGAAGTTCCTTCTTTGGCTCTTCTACTTCAAGATACTCCTAGATGAAAAGTGCATCAATGCTTTGAAGCATCAATGATGGCAGATTTAGTCAACTGGAACTCCTAGATGAAAAGCGCATCAATGCTTTGTAGCATCTTCGTGCCTACCAAAACAAGCTCAAGCGAGCATACCTCAAGAAATTTCATCATCGATCCTTTGAGATCGGTGACCTTGTCTTAAAAAAAAATCAAAAAAATACTAATGCAACTAAAGACCTTAAAGGTAAATTTGAGCCTAACTGGCTTGGGTTGTATATCATCACTACTAAATTTGGATTGGGAGCATATTGATTAGCTACCTTAGATGGTAAAGACCTTAAATAACCTATGAACATTATGCATCTTAAGCACTATTATGCAACAATATTTGGTCATTTCATAATTTGTATATCATGATAGTTTTCACTTCCTAAAATTTTAAAAGCTTAATTTGTAAAAATGTGAGCAACCAGCTCCCACCAGTAGCTCTCCTTTCAAGATCCGATCGACACACGACCAGCATTTGAAAGGCACCCAGATCTAAGTCGACACACGACCTAGCTTTGATGACCTCCTGGAGCTCTTCAGTACTGGAAAATGGGGGGGCAACAGGGTCAAATGGCTCCCTAATCCTAATTAGATCGTAGCTACGATCCAATCCCTTCCATGGATCAGTATATGAAGAACTCTGGGGCAAAATTTTCCTATACATCTTGAGCATAAGCAAAAAGTTGAAACGAGGGGTTTGTCGACGAAGGAACTTCCTTCTTCGAATGGTTTTCAAGCTCCCTTTGGGCTTAAACCGAGTCCTCAATGAGAAAATATTTCTCATAATAATTCTATCTCATATCCTCTCACCTCACAAGCCCTAGTGCAAACATGAACTAGGCTCTGATACCAATGAAAAGGATTGAAAATCCAACTAAGTGTTCTATTATTGGAACGAGGGGTTTGTCAGCAAAGGAACTTCCTTCTTCGAATGGTTTTCAAGCTCCCTTTGGGCTTAAATTGAGTCCTCAATGAGAAAATATTTCTCATAATAATTCTATCTCCTATCCTCTCACCTCACAAGCCCTAGTGCAAACATGAACTAGGCTCTGATACCAATGAAAAGAATTGAAAATCTAACTAAGTGTTCTATTATTTACAATTCAATATATAGGCACTAATGGCCCAAAATACATAACCAACCCATGAAATCATGAATTTGATCCAATATGCTTAACCAAAAGCTACAAAGGTGCAAAGGAGAATGCACGTAAACTTCTAAGTTAAGAGAAATGAATATTGCTAACTAGAAGATCCATTTTAGCTATCTTGAAGTACACACTTCCTACTTTGAGTTCACACTTACTAACTAACACTCTAAATGACAACTAGAAGACAACTAGTGCCCACAAGTGCATGTGAGAAGGAGACTCACTTACAATATTAATTTGCTAGAAATAAACTATGCAAACCTAGCTAGGAACTACTAGAGGGGTCATATGAAAGAACTAACATCAATCCTCATCATTTTTGGTAACCTAACCCTAGTGTTGGCAAAGAAAATTTTATTGTGGTTAAGATAGGTTTTGAAGACATATCTCCATAAAAATTAAAGGTATGGGTACATATTCCTTATGAGTAAAATATTTTTGGATTGGATGTTGTGAATGCTGAGTTGGAGTGAAAAGGATTGTTTTGTAAGCATTGTTGAGTTTGGTTTTGAGATATACAATATTGATTGATGAAGGTTTTTCTAGAACAAAGGTTGATGATAGAAATCTGTTGAGAAAGGTGCAACAACAGTATTGTCATTGTTTTCAACACAGTCAGATAGATCTGTTGATGTAGTGGATAGGAAGCTCAAAAGATATTTAGATGCAAAAGATAGAAGTTCAAAGGTTATTCAGAGTATGTACAGTGATTTTCCAAGAAGACCGAAGTGTCCCATATGCAAACGATCAAAGAAAAAGACAAATAAGAAAAGTGTCACGATATCATGACATATACAGTAGGCAAGAAAAACTATCGTGATTTTGCGACATGTTGGAAGAGAGAGAAAAAGTAGGAAAAACTGTCATGATTTCGTGACATGTTGGAAGAGAAAAATGCAAGTGGAAAAACTATCATGATTTCGTGACATGTTGGAAGAGAGAGAAAAAGTAGGAAAAACTATCATGATTTCATGACATGTTGGAAGAGAAAAATGCAAGAGAAAAAACTGTCATGATTTCGCGACATGTTGGAAGAGAGAAAAAGCAAGAAAAACTGTCGCGATTTTGCGACATGTTGGAAGAGAAAAAGGCAAGTGGAAAAATTGTCACGATTTCATGACATGTTGAAAGAGAGAGAGAAAGCAAGAAAAAGTGTCACGATTTCGTGATAAGTTTGAAGAAAGAGAACAAGTAAGAAAAGTGTCATGATTTCGCGACATGTCGCATTTTCACGCCTAAAACAGGAGAGAAAAAGTAAGTTGAAAAAGTGTCGTGATTTCGCGACATGTCGCATTTTCGCGACTAAAATAGGAGAGAGAAAGTAAGTTGGAAAAGTGTCACGATTTTGTAACATGTCGCATTTTTGCGACTAAAATAGGAGAGAGAAAGTAAGTTGGAAAAGTGTCACGATTTCGCGACATGTCGCATTTTCACGACCAAATAGGAGAGAGAAAGTAAGTTGGAAAAGTGTCACGATTTCACGACATGTCACATTTTCGTGACTAAAATAGGAGAGAGAAAGTAAGTTTGAAAAGTGTCATGATATCACGACATGTCGCATTTTCATGACAAAAGAAAGAGATGAAGCGTACGAAAGCAGAAGTGTCACAATTTCGTGACAAAAGCAGAGAAGAAGACTTCGAAGGCAGAAGTGTTGCGATATCACGACAAAAGCAAATTCAAAGTCTTTGGAAGCAGAAGTGTTGCGATATCGCAATAAAAGCAAATACGAAGTATATGGAGGCGAAAGTGTCGCGATATCACGACATGTTGCATTTTCACGGGCCAAAGCAAAGAGAAAGAGGAGAGAGAAAAAAATGTCATGATATCGTGACATGTGTTTTCGTGGCAACAACAACAAAAGAATATTTAGAGGTAGAAATGTCACAATTTCATGACAGGTCGTATGTGCGCAAGACAAGAAGAAGAACCCAACTTAAATGAGAAGTGTGACAGTGGACCGACATCTCTACAACATTTACAGGGGCAGATACAGAGTGAATTCATGCAGCTAAAATATGAAGAGTGAACAAAAGTCAGTGTGGCGGCTACAAGGACTGTTATCGAATGAAATATTTGAGCGGTGGAATTACCGAATATCTTCATGAGTTGAAGCCGACTAAGATCGATGACAGCCGACTAAGATTAGGGTTTACATTTGTTATGCAAGTCGACTAAGATTAGGGTTTTCATCATGAAAATATTTTTATAAAATGAGGGCTATTTGGAGAATTGTTGAGTTGTTGTATAAGTCATCGAATGTGTGTCGAAGTGTGAAATGTGGTCGTAAGAGCACAAAAAGCGCAGAAGTGGTGATATGATGGCGAAGTGCACAAAGTGAGCGAAGATTCATGTTGAATTTTCCTAAGTGCATCTGTGAGTGCATAGATAAAATAGAAGGCATAGAGAGTGCAAAGGGCAAAGATGAACACAAAGTGTAGTTGTAAGGGCGTAGAGTGTACGAAGATAGTGCACAAAGGGTGCATAGAGAAGTGACTCAAATAAGGCAAAGTGTAGCTATAGATCGTAGAAGATGTGTCTATTTTGTAAACAGTGAGAGAGATTGGGTAAGCAATAGACCAGTCAGGGTCTTGTAAAGGCGAAGGTGTTTTTTTTGTTAAACTTCTAGATTCAAAATTGAAGTCCAGGTTGCAGCTTGGCATCAGGGGTTGGTGCTCCTTCCAATAGGTGCTGGTAAATCGGGGGTTGGTGCTCCTTTCTGTTGGTGTAGATAAATAAGGGGTTGGTGCTCCTTTTTGTTGGTGCAGATAAATAAGGGGTTGGTGCTCCTTCCAGTGGATGCTGGTAAATTAATTGTAAATTTGGTGCTTTGTAAAGGTTGTATTTGGATGGTAGTCCAAGCAAACATTCTTGAGGAGTGGCCAAATTGGTGAACCTCATTAAATCTTGTGTTGTGTGATGTTCTTTTGTGATACTTGCTTTATCTGGTTTTAAGGTTTTATTATTTCAGTTTTAAGAGTTGTGAATTTAAGTTTAAATAAGTACACTGATTCACCCCCCCTCTCAGTGCCATTGTAAGACTAAAAATTGGTATCAGATCCAAGTTCCTGTACAAGCCTAACTGGCTAGGGTGATCTTGAAAGTAACACAATGGCAGGTGGTGAAGGCTTTTCATCAAACAAAGCACCTTTGTTTGATGAAACTAATTACGCGTTCTAGAGAATCAGGATGTAGACATATATTTGTGCTTTGGGATACGACATCTAGGATTTAGTAGATAGTGAATATACAATACCCATCACTCCTCCAACCGATGCTACTGATAAGAATCTATTTGAAATGACTCAAAAGCAAAGAATGCTATCAGGTGCGGATTAGTAGACAGTGAACTGGTAAAGATCATGAGTTGTAAAATGGCAAAAGAAATATGAGACAAACTAAGGAGTATTCATGAAGGAGATGATGAGATCAAGAAAGCCAAGTTACAAACACATCAAGCTCAATTCAAAGCTTTAAAGTTGAATGACAATGAGAACATAGATGCATATATGCTGAGAGTTAATGAAGTCCTAGAGGATGATTCTAAAAAGGAAACAGGTGGAGGTCTTTTCATGACACTCAAAGAAGAAACAAAAAAAGAATAGGAATGTGATGAAGAAGAAATTGATGCAAAAATAAATTTGAAAGAGGAACTAATTGCAGCTCTAGATGAATTGAAGATAGAAAGAAAAAAGAATAAGGAAATCTCAAGAAATCTTGAGGATGCAAATGAAATAATAACCAGTTTGAAAGTACAGGTAGAAGAATTCAAAAGGATTGAAGAAACTCTCAGGTCACAGATCAATAAGAAAGAGATTGGTTGCTGCAAACAAGAGGAAGAGATTGTTTGATTGAAGAAACAACTAGAAGAGGCCAATACAAATCTCAAATTCAAGAAGAGCACAAAGTTTATAGATAAAATGATAAGCCAACAAAGAATCTTCACAGATAAGCGTGGTCTTGGATATGAAGTTGAACAACCTTCATCTTCCAACTCTGCAGAGAAGAAGAAGGTCACCGTTGAAGGATCGAAGCATGAAAAGTTTGAAGTCGAATCTTCAAAAGGAAAAAAATATCAAAGGAGATCTACAGCAAAGCAACCACAACAAAAGAGGTTCTATCACTCTCACTCTATTCATAATAATACTTTTAATGGCTATTGTTTCAGATGCAACCAGTATGGTCACAAGGCAAATTATTTTGGATTGAATAATAAATCAAAGAATTATGCAGGTAGAAATACATCTACGTTTTTGAGTGAACACTATGTACAATGTTTTCAATGTAATGGTCATGGACACATAGCAAGGTTTTTTCCAAGCACTTTTGTATCTAATCTAAGGCAAAACAGTAGATTTCATCAGATGCAAAGAATGCAACACAGACAGGGAATAAATCATGTACATAAAAGAAAGGAAAATAATCATTCATCAAGGATGCACAAGAGACAACCACACAAGAGAAATGTTCGAGTTCATGAAAAGGTGAAAAACAGGAATGTAGTTGAAAAATCCAAGCTCAAGTTCAAGAAATTTTGGAGAAAGATAGAAGAAAGGAAATCATGTCTCCTTGGACTGAAGGAGACTACTCCTCTATTGCACTAAGCAACTCCAGGTAGCACATCCTCAGAGGGAGCAATCTTAAAGTTTTATTTTAATGCTCCTATGTATTTGTTTGGTTATCTGAGGATAAAAGGCAAGTAGTCAAGGGGAGTTGTCGTATAGTTGTCAAAGTGTGTTTCAATTCATTTAGTTGTTTGTGGAGGTACTGTGATGGGTGTTTGATTTCTAAAAATACCATCGGAGTGAAAAGGATTGATTGTGGTTTCTTTTTTGAAAGTGATTGGTTGAGTAGAGTTGATTGAGCCTAGTCAAGTGATTGGATGCATGTGGTTGTTCAAGTTCCATAAAATAAACTATTCTATTTTCTTGATTTGAGTTGAGATTGAGATTTGAGAATAGAACATATAGAGTCTCTAACAATTCTCTTTATGCTTCTATGAGATTGATTTGAGTTGATATTAGGATTTGAGTATAGAACATATTGAGTCTCTAACAATTCTCTTTATGCTTCTATGAGATTTAGTTGATATATTGATTGAGCATTACGTATAGAACATATTTAGTCTCTAAAAATTCTCTTTATGATTCTATGAGATTGGATAAGTTCTGTGTGATCTTGTTAAGCAGATTCAAAACAAGCCTTTTCACCCTTATGTACCTCAAGGTTACTATGGAATATGGGTTATGGTATCCAAAAGGTAAAGACTTCACCCTTATTTCATATTTAGATGCAGATTGGGTAGGAGGTGTCGATGATAGAAAGAGTACCAGTGGAGGTGCATTCTATCTTGGAGACATATTGGTCACATGGCATAGTAAGAAACAAGAGTCAGTTTCTTTATCGACAGTAGAGGTAGAATATATTGCAGTGACAACATGTTGTACGCAGGTATTATGGATGAAACAAACCCTGAAAGATCTTGGTATTAGCTTCAGTGAGCCAATATCAGTTAAGTGTGATAACACCAGTGCCATTAACATCTCCAAGAATCCGGTTATGCATTCACGCACAAAACACATTGCTATCAGGTATCACTTTTTGAAGGAGAAAGTTGCGAAAGGTGAGGTTAAGTTGGATTTTGTTCCAACTACAGAGCAAGTAGCAGATCTCTTTAAAAAACCATTGCCCAAGGAATTTTTTGATTACCTTCGCAATAAATTGGGAGTGGTCACACTTCCCAATAATTGACTAGCTACAGGGATCACATTCTCAAGGGGAGCACTTAAGTATTTGATTATTCTTTTGCTGCTCATGTTCATGATTTTTGCTAAGTGTAATAAATTTTGCATGAGAATGTTGTGCATGGACTCAGGGGGAGTCTACAGTAGCCTTTTGGTATTATTGTCAAAGGGGGAGAAGAGTTACAAGAAATTGCACATGTGTTGCCAACAATTCCAAAGGGGGAGATTATTGAGCAAGGTGCAACAACAGTATTTTCATTGTTGTCAACACAGTTAGATAGATCTGTTGATGTAGTGGACAGGAAGTTCAAAAGATATTCAAATGTAGAATATAGGAGTTCAAAGGTTATTCAGAGTATGTACAGTGATTTTCCAAGAAGACCGAAGTGGCCCATATGCAAAAGATCAAAGAAAAATATAAATAAGAAAAGTGTAGCGATATCGCGACATATACAGCAGGCAAGAAAAACTGTCATGATTTCGTGACATGTTGGAAGAGAGAGAAAAAGCAGGAAAAACTGTCGTGATTTCACGACATGTTGGAAGAGAAAAAGGCAAGTGAAAAAATTGTCGCGATTTCATGACATGTTGGAAGAGAGATAAAAAGCAGGAAAAACTATCGTGATTTCGTGACATGTTGGAAGAGAAAAAGGCAAGAGGAAAAATTGTCGCAATTTCGCGACATGTTGGAAGAGAGAAATAGTAGGAAAAACTATCGCGATTTCATGACATGTTGGAAGAGAAAGAGAAAGCAAGAAAAAGTGTTGCGATTTCACGACAAGTTCGAAGAAAGAGAACAAGTAAGAAAAGTGTCGTGATTTCACGACATGTCGCATTTTCACGACTAAAATAGGAGAGAGAAAGTAAGTTGGAAAAGTGTCATGATTTCACGACATGTCACATTTTTGCGACTAAAATAGGAGAGAGAAAGTAAGTTGGAAAAGTGTCACAATTTCGTGACATGTCGCATTTTCACGACTAAAATAGGAGAGAGAAAGTAAGTTGGAAAAGTGTCACGATTTCGTGACATGTCACATTTTCGCAACTAAAATAGGAGAGAGAAAGTAAGTTGGAAAAGTGTCACGATTTCACGACATGTCGCATTTTCGTGACTAAAATATGAGAGAGAAAGTAAGTTTGAAAAGTGTCGCGACATCGCGAAATGTCGCATTTTCATGACAAAAGAAAGAGAGGAAGCGTACGAAAGCAGAAGTGTCGCGATTTCATGACAAAAGCAGAGAAGAAGACTTCGAAGGCAGAAGTGTCATGATATCGCGACAAAAGCAAAGTCAAAGTCTATGGAAGCAAAAGTGTCGCGATATCATGACAAAATCAAAGACAAAGTATACGGAGGCGAAAGTGTCGTGATATCGCGACATGTTGCATTTTCATGGGTCAAAGCAAAGAGAAAGAGGAGAGAGAAAAAAAGTCACGATATCGCGACATGTGTTTTCATGGCAACAGCAACAAAAGAAGCTTCAGAGGCAAAAATGTCATGATTTCATGATAGGTTGTATGTGTGTGAGACAAGAAGAAGAACCCAACTAAAATGAGAAGTATGACAGTGGACCGACATCTCTACAGCATTTACAAGGGCAGATATAGAGTGAATTCATGCAGCTAAAATATGAAGAGTGAACAAAAGTCAATGCGGTGGCTACAGGGACTGTTATCGAATGAAATATTTGAGTGGTGGAATTACCGAATATCTTCATGAGTTGAAGTCGACTAAGACCGATGATAGCCGACTAATATTAGGGTTTACATTTGTTATGCAAGTTGACTAAGATTAGGGTTTTCATCATGAAAATATTGTTATAAAAGGAGGGTTGTTCGGAGAATTATTGAGTTGTATAATTCGTTGAATGCATGTCAAAGTGTGAAATGTGGTCATAAGAGCACAGAAGCGGCAAGATGATGGCGAAGTGTGCAAAGTGAGTGAAGAGTCATTTTGAATTGTCCTAAGTGCATCTGTGAGTGCGTAGATAAAGCAGAAGGTGCAGAGAGTGCAAAGGGTGAAGAAAAAAACAAAGTGTAGCTGTAAGGGCGTAGAGTGTATGAAGACAGTGCATAGAGGGTGCGTAGAGAAGCGACTCAAAGAAGGTGAAGTGCGGCTATAGATCATAGAAGATGTGTCTATTTCATAAACAGTAAGAGAGATTGGGTAAGCAATAGACCAGTTAGGGTCTTGTAAAAGCGAAGGTATTTTTTTGTTAAACTTCTAGATTCAAAATTGAAGTCCAGGTTACAGCTTGGCATCAGGGGTTGGTGCTCCTTCTAGTAGGTGCTGGTAAATCAGGGGTTGGTGCTCCTTTCTATTGGTGTAGATAAATAAGGGGTTGGTGCTCCTTTTTGTTGGTGCAAATAAATAATGGGTTGGTGCTCCTTTTAGTGGGTGCTGGTAAATTGATTGTAAAGTTGGTGCTTTGCAAAGGCTGGATTTGGATGGTAGTCCAAGCAGTCATTCTTGAGGAGTAGCCAAATTGGTGAACCTCATTAAATCTTATGTTGTGTGATGTTCTCTTGTGATACTTGCTTTATCTGGTTTTAAGGTTTCATTATTTTAGTTTTAAGAGCTATGAATTTAAGTTTAAAGAACTACACTGATTCACCCCCCCTCTCAGTGCCATTGTAAGACTAAAAAAATCTTGTTTGATAATCATTGTTGAAAATATTGAGTGAGCCTTCATGTGCATGATTAGGATTTGTGAAATATCATGAGTACCATTTTTATGTGAATTTTATTTGATAAGCATTATTGAACAAACTTTCATTGAGATATTGGTTGTGAGGAGTTGACTGAGCATAATTTATTGAAAGTGTTGGAGTGATAGTTCAAGTTCTGTGAAACAAATTGTTCTTGATTTTTGGATTGAGTTGAATGAAATATTAAAAGTTATTGAGCATTGTTGTGAGTGTGAAACATATTGAGTCTCTAACAATTTTGTATATGTTTCTATGGCATTGTACAAGTTCTAGTGAGGACTTGTTGAGAAATTTTGAAGCAAGTCTTGGTGAAGACTTGTTGAGCATATTGGGCAAGTTCTAGTGAGGACTTGTTGAGAAGATTTGAATTAAGTCTTGGTGAAGACTTGGTGAGAAGATCGGACAATTTCTTTAGAGGACTTGTTGAATAAATTTGGGGTAAGTCTTTGAGAATACTTGTGAGCAGAGTTGATTGATTGATTTTTTCAAATCTTGAGTTAAGGTTTGGGGTAGATCTAGTAGAGTTATTTTATTATTGAGTCAAGCTTTGTGGTAAGGCTTGAGGATAGATTTAAGGAAAAAATTTGGTGCAGATTTGAGGATAAGTTTGTACTAGATCAGAGATAGATATTTTGTAGATTTGTGCTAGATCAAAGGATTGTATTTAGTACAAACTAGAGATAGATATTGAGAATATTTGTGCTAGACCAAAGGACTATGTTTAGTGTAAATTTGATACAGAGCTAAGAGTAAGCTTTGGAGGTGATAGAGCATAGGACATTAGTCTCCAGTGGATAGAGATCCATTATCCAGGGTAGTGAGGATAAATATCTTCTAAGTGAGGATAGAGTCTTCAATAGAGAGAGATCCACAAACCAGTGCAGTGGAGGTAGTATTCTTCTATAGGATCACCAGCCAGAGTAGAGGAGAAGGATTTATCTTATGGATAAAGATCCATGAACCAGTTAAGGGGATTGGTGTCTCCTATGGATAGAGATCCATGAAATTAATTAGGTTATTGGTATCTCCTTTAGATAGAGGTCCATAAACATTGTAATAGGGAAAGGATACCCAAGATATTTGTTGCAAAAATTTTAGTGAAATGTTTTCTTTGTGGACGTAGCCCACATTGGGTGATCCATGTTAAATTTGCGTCTCTATTGTGTGTGGTGATTTATGCATTTCTTTGATTATTGTTGATATTACCATTGATATATTGCATAATATTGTTTAGAAAAGAAAATTAAAAAGTGGTCTTATACCATTCACCCCCTCTTAGTATAAGCTTGTGTTTTTCAATTGGTATCAGAGCTGGTTCCTTCGAAATAGTTTAAAAACTTAAAGGAAAAGCTTACAAGAACACATATGGATTATAATAGTGGATCTTCAGGGAATTCAATACCATTATTTTATGGGAACAATTATGCACTATGAAGCACAAGGATTAAGTTTCATCTAATGGCACTTGGAAATGAAATATGGGAAGCAATTGAGAAAGGATACATACCACCAGCAACTCCACCTACTAGAATAAATATGGTAAGATTATACATCATTACAATTCAAGATTAATGAATAGAATTTTGAGAGGTTTACGTAAAATAGACTTTATAAAGGTTATGCATTGCACATCAGCAAAATAATTTTGAGATAAGTTGCAAGGCATATATGAAGGAGATAAAAAGGTCAAAAGGGAAAAGTTGCAAAATTTCAAGAGAGCATTTGAAGACCTAAAGATGAAGGATGAAAAAATTGTGGTATATCTACTTCATGTGGATGAGGTAGTTAACTCCATGCAAGGAATTGGGCTTAAGGTTGAGGAAATAAATGTTTGTGATAAGATTCTAAGGTCACTTCCAAAGATATTTAGTGAAAATATTTCAGCTATAGAAGAGGCAAAATATATTGAACTTTTGACAAGGGATGAACTACATGGCATTCTCACAACTTTTGAAATGAGGATAAAAGAGGAACCTATTCCCAAAAAGGAATCAGCCTTCAAAGTTACTAAGAAGACAAAGGGTACGAAGTCAGATTCAAGCAATGAGTTATCCAGTGATGAAGAAGTAAACTATGGCAGAAGAAAATAAATACCTCAAAAAAATATAAAGGTACAAAATTAGTTTAGATGTTTTAATTATGGAAAATATGGTCACTATGCATCTGGTTGTCCATAAGCTAGAAATAGCAATGATGAAGAAAATAGGATCATAAGAAAATGGAAACATGAAAATACAGGTACCAAAATAAAAGCAGATGGACAAGGCAAGCAAGAAAATAAGTTTTTTCAAATGCACAAGAAAAGTTTCTATGCAGAAAAGGTAAGTAATATCTCAAGTGATAGTGATGAAAGTTCCTCAGATAATGATAAATATGAAGTACTATTTCTATCTAAAGAAAAGGATGATGTCAGAAAAAGGGCACCAATGATTCTCAAGTGTTTTAGATGTGGTAACTTTATTCATCTTGAAGATAGTTGTACAAGGAATGGATTCAGCTTTAGTGATGATGAATATGAAGATACACTTGAAGGACCAGAAAAAAATTACTTTTGGCAATAGAAGAAGAATGATGTGATCCTATTGAAGATAAATAAAAAATAAATGAATATAATCCCAAAGGAAAACAAATAGAGGAAGAATCAGAGAAAGGAGAAGTTGATCTTGTGGGTGGGATTATTCATGCCCTTGATGCATTAAGGGGGGTAATAAAGAAAAACTCAAAACTCAATCTTAAATTTTAATAATGTGATGAAGAGAAAGGAAAGCTTATAGAGGATCTAACTAACTCAATATCTAATACAAGGAGATTCAAAGAGAAGTTAGAAGCAAAGGTTTTAGAATGTGAAAAGTTAGAGGATGAGGTATATTCACTAATAAAGGAAGTAAAATATTATAAGGATAAGTTACACAAGTTTGGGAGAAGCTCAAATAAATTGGATAATATTATCAAGACACAAAAACCTACATCAAGCAATATAGGTCTTGGTTTTGAACAGGTACAAAGGAAAAAAGGATAGGAGTCAATATCAATCTATAAAAAAAATAAGCTTCAGAAGAAGAGAGTGTGAGAGCGAGTGAGACTTTTGAGGATGATTTGGACAACAGAAAGTTCAACAAGGAAAGGAACAATGCACAAATAAGGAACATATGGAATAGGAACCAATACAAGATAAAATAAATTAGAATACCAATGAGGTCAAGGCAAGGTAGTTTCAATGTATGATGCTTCTCATGTCATAGGTTTGGGCACAAGGCTACACAGTGCAGAACACATGAAATATAGGAATATGGAAGTTTCAAAAATAGGCAACATTTTCAAGGGTATTGTTACTCTTGTAATCAGTATGGTCACAAGGTAGATTGTAGGGTTCATGATAGGAATGGATATGGATTCACTAGGAGAAACCCTAAGATATTTGCACCTTTAAGGAATAAAAACATTAAGTGTTATAAGTACAATAATGATGGGCATACAACAAAGTGGTGTAGATCAGAAATTCCAGAGACAAGAAAAAACAAGAATAGTCAAAGGAATCGAAAGGATCAATTGAGAAAGAAAGTGGACAAAGGTAAATATCAGTGTATTCTAGGAGTAGAAATATTTCCACCCTAGAATTAATCACCTCAAAATGATGTGGGGGAGGGATTAAGCTAATAATCTCACTCTTATCCCCAAGCCCCAAAGGTGACCCTTTGTCATTGATGACAAAGGAGGAGATATTTGAGTCAAGGGGAGAGCATTCAGTCAGGGGGAGAAGTTTCTCAAGGAAAGCAAATTCTGAAAAAAGAAAAAGGAATGGTAAAAATAAAGGGGTTGCCATCAATGACAAAGGGGAATTTCATTGGAAATTTTGAGTAGTTTTGTTGTCATTGATGTCAAAAGAATATTGGTTTAATTTCTCCATCATTAAGTACATCAAGTCATTTTTCCAAGAGCAAGAAGGTCTTGGAAAGGAATAGGATATAATATTTATTTTTAATATTATATGCCTAAAAAGGTCCCAAAGGATGAAAACCCAAGGAAGGAGAAGCAAGTTTAAATTAAATAATAATATTCTATTATTATAATATTTTGGGTCAAATAACAAGGTGAAGAAAAACGAATTTCAAATTAAAAAAACCCATGAGCAATTTTCAAAAGGTTTAATTTAAATTAAAATATTTTAATATTTGATTAAAAATTTAATTTAAATTAATATTAGAGGCAAAGGTTTTAAATTTAATATTTAATAAACAAATTCAAATTTTTAAATTTGAAAATGGGCCCATGTGAGAAATCAAAAGACAATGTGAATTTATATAAGAAATTATTTCCATTTCATAAAGTTATCCATCACACCTTCGAATGCGAAAAAGAGAATATCAAGCACTGCATCTAAAAAGAATTGAATTTTAAAAGTGCTTGGAGGGAAATGAGGCAACAAAGGTTGCCTAGTGGTTTGACATCCCATTGACGATGGTAGCGTAGGTGGTTGTTGAAAGAGTGTTAAGGCTTGCATTGTTAGATTTACTACAGTAATTCTTATTATTACTTTATTTATGTTGATAGGGTAGTTAGTTAACTACCTAGATTAGTTACGCTATTGTTAGCATACTAATATTTGGTCTATTTTAATTATTTATTTACAGACCTAAGTTGTTGATTAGATCCTACGATTACGAGCTAATCTGGGCTCTCAATGTAATATTTAAGATGGTTCTAATCAATAGAATTGTGTTGGTTTATTTCAACATGGCATCAGAGCCTGGCTAGAAATTGAAAAAACCATTTTCGCTGAAGGACTGACGGGAGCAGCATAGCTGGAGATTAAGAAGAAAAAAATATAATTTTTTTTTTTCTCTAGCCATTGGAGACCTGCACAGCACTCGGAGGCTAGACTATTTTTTTTTAAACACACGGAGGCTAGAATTTTTTTTTTTTAAATCAGAAGCTGATTTTTTTCTCAGAGACTGAATAGTTTTAAAAAAAAAAAAAAACCACCCCAGTGCTTGGACTGGAGCCTGCACAGTTGCAGAGGCTCCCAGCCCCCGCGCTCCACCCCTCATCCCCGTACTCCCAGCCCACCCACCCACCCGACGTCGCGTGATTTTTTTTTTCACGCAACACCCACTCCCCCCCTCCCCCCCCTGTGACATGATTTTTTCATCACACACGACGGCGGCTCACCCCCCCATCGCAACGTGATTTTTTCATCACGCGTAGTGGTGGCACCCCCTCCCCATGACGTGATTTTTTCATCATGCGTGGCGACGGCGCCCCCCTCCCCTCGTGACATGATTTTTTCATCACGCGCGACGACAGAGGCCCCCCCCACGACATGATTTTTCATCACGTGCGGCGGCGGTGCCCCCCCCGTGATGTGATTTTTCATCACGCGCGATGGCGGTGCCCCCCCCGCGACGTGATTTTCTCATCATGAACGGTGGCGGCACCCCCCCCCGCGACGTGATTTTTTATCACACGCGGCCGCTCCCCCCTCCCCCCTCCTGACGTCGTGCGCAACGCGTAACGTAGGTGCCCTTTTGCTGCCACCAGCAACCGGCACCAACCCACCGTGACCAGTAGCAAAGGCAGTAGTAGCAGTAGCCATAGCCACCTGCCGTCGCCAGCCACGGAGGGAGTTGTGGCCAGGCGGCCACGCCAGTAGGGAAGGGGTTAAGGGACCTTCCTCAAATAGGAGGGGGTCCCTGATCCTTTCGGATCAGCCCGCTAGTCCACCTGGTGGTGGACTGTGCGGTAAGGCTTAGGGAGCCTGCAAGGTCGGGGGTTCAAATCCCGCCGACTCCCCCTTGGAGAGAAAAAAAGGTAAAAATATTTTTTCTAAAGTTTTTTTTTTAATTATTATTTTTTTAGTTAAATTAAAATTAATTTTAATTTATTTTTCTATAGTTTTTAAACTATATAAATTAAAATTTGATTTTAATTTATATTTTCATAAGTTTTTAAACTATATAAATTAAAATTATTTTTTTTCTTAACTTTAAAAATATATAATAATTATAAAAAAAATGCTTTATTAAGAGATTTTTTTTTTCAGGGGTATTTTTTTCCAAAAATCACAAGGGGGAAAGTGAGTAATTTTTTGAAAAGCAATTTTGGCATTATTGTAAAGGTGCATTTTCGGCTGTACCCGACACCTAGTGGGTTATTTCTGTGGGCACTTTTATGTTGTATGTTGCATATTTCATTTTTTGCACTATAACATTAAAAATTAAAATGAAATTCACTCCTAAGTCCCTGGAATAATTAAAACCCATACGTGCAATTTATTTCACTGCAGCGTTCGGTATTTGTGATACCTCTGGCTAGCACTTATAGGTAAAGTTGTCGTGACTGCGCTAATGTATCCTTCGCCTAATATAGCTGCCAAAACGACATCTGAGCTTATTCTCTATAAATCGTTGGGGAGAGATAAGTTTGCCATTTTGCATTTTTTTACTCCATCCATTACCCTAATAGTTCATGTTTAGGCATAAATCTTAATGAAAGTTCTGAAATCCAAAGTGTTTAGGGTAAGTTACGCCCCATGCATGAGGATTGCATACTTTCTATGGTAAGTGCCATCAATAAGACTATTCCCTTTCAGTACTGCTTAAGTTCCACGTATCGTATGATCTCTAAAAATTACCTATAGTTTCCCTCACGTAAGGGTAGGTATTTTGTATGGTATAACGGCCTAGCAAAAGGTATATAGAAATGGGGACCAATTGGTGTTATAAGGAACCTTCACCATGTCTACAAAATTAATGACTGATTCTCATCAGTTGTTGAAAGGTCCTAATTACACACCATGGAAAAATAAGATGAAGGCTATCCTAGTCATAGATGACTTATGGGATGTTGTATCTGGAGCAACAACAAGACCTTCATTTGCTACTGGTGCTACAGCTCCATCTACTGCTCAAAAAGACTTTGACAAGCTAGACAAAAAAGCAAAGGTGCTCATTTTGCTTGTTGTGGCTGATGAAGTTCAACCCCATATTGCTGACTGTGCAAATAGTAAAGAGGCATGGGATGCCCTTAATACTATCTATGAGGGAAATAATGATTCCACTATTCTATTTTTTCAATCTCAATTACACATTCTAAGCATGAAGTAGGGGGAGACAGTTGAATTTTTTCTTTGCAGAGTGTCAAAATTGAAAGCAAAGTTGAATTCTTTAGGAGAACCAGTTGATGATAAGCTCCTTACCTCAATTGTATTGAGAGCTTTACCTGATTCTTATCAGGTGTTGATCACTTCCCTTCAGGTGTCACAACGAAAAGTTACTTTTGTAGAATTGGTTAATATGCTTCAATAGGAGGAGGCACAACAACTACAATGAGATGATTCTTCTAACACTGCCCTCTACATCAACAAGAAAGGGCAGAACTAGAAGAAGGGTAATTTTTAGAAGGGAGGGAATTCACAAAATGATTCAAAAGGGAAAAAAACTCAACAACCTCAATAGAAAAAGTGGTATTGCAAGATCTGTGACAAAGAAGGTCATGATACAAACAGATGTTGGCATAAGAATAAACAATCAAAACAGAAATGCTGGAACAAACCACAAAAGAACAAAAAACAAGTGAATGTTGTTGAATAATCTGACACGAATTCTGAGAGAGCCCATAAAATTCTCATGACTACCACAGTGTCCAAGCAGACGGATCCTCTGGTATGTTGATTCTGGAGCCAGTAAGCACATGATTGGTGACAAATCATGGTTTGAGTCTTTTGAGGCCAAAGAGGGCAAACCTGTCACTATTGTCGATGATAAAACCTACAAGGTTTAGGTAGAAGGTACTATTTCAGTCACTCTTCCTTATGGCAAGTGTTATATTGACAAAGTTCTCTATGTTCCAGGATTGGCAAATAATTTTTTGTCAGTCACACAAATTTTGGACAAAGATATGGTTGTGAACTTTAGTGTTGATGGAGGCAAGAAGTGTTGTTCTATTACCAAGAGGGGTAATAACATTGCCACTGCTTCATATAAGCATGGCTTATTTGCCTTAGATGCTATCTCTACTCCACATGTTGCCATGATAGTCTCTACAAAGGAGGCAACTTCCCTATGGCACAAGAGATATGGACATTTGAGTTCTGGTTACTTACTTGAATTAAGTAAGTATGAAATGGTAAAAGGTCTTCCTTCCCTTTCTACCACTTTACCCATTTTCTCTGACTGCTTGGCAGGAAAGCAGCATACAGTGCCTTTTGAAAGGAGCTCTACAAGAGCAAAGAAACCTCTGGAGTTGATTCACACCGATCTATGCAGTCCCATAACTCCCAATAGTTGTGGGGGTAAGAGGTATTTTCAATTATTCATAGATGATTACTTATGAAAGATGTGGGTATTCTTTCTTCAACTAAAATCTGAAGCATTTGGCTTCTTTTAGCAATTCAAGAAATCGTTGAAAAGGAGTCAGGGACTTCTATAAATACCCTCCTCTCATATCAAGGGGGGGAGTTCACCTCTAAATAATTCTCTGAGTTCTTGAAAGAAAATGGGATCACACGATAGTTAACTATTGCTTATACTCCTCAACAAAATGGATTTGCTAAAAGGAGGAATCGTTCCATCATGGAAATGGTTCGTTGCATGCTCACAAGAGCTAGTCTTGAGCAACTATATTGGGCAAAAGTTGTCACTGCAGTAGTATATCTATTGAATAGGGCACCCACAAAATCTCTACAATGAATGACTCTACAGGAAGCATGGAGTGGTAGGAAACCCTCCATTTCTCATCTACGCATTTTTGGATGTAAAGCTTTCATGCACATACCAAAAGAGAAAAGGAAGAAGATAGATGAGAAGACATTGAAGTGTATTCTTCTTGGGTATGATGAGCACTCTAAGGGTTATCGTTTTATTGATACTTTAACCAAGAAGATACACATCAGTAGAGATGTAGTTTTTGATGAGGCTTTCACATCAGAACCCACATCAGATGTATACCTAGACCTTACGGAACCTAAGGTTGATAAATCTCCTTCATCAAAAGTTGGAGGTCCATCTTCATCTTCTTCAATACCTTATAAGAATAATCCAAAGTGGTATACAAATACAATCAAAGACTCTAAGCTATCCACTCCACCAGATTTGACATTGGATAGGCCTCGTACTCGCAGCATGGCTCGATAGGAGAAAGCTGCAACAAAGAATACTGGGGTTGATGAGCTGTGTCAATCTTTTGAGGAAATTTTTGTAGATCCAGAGAGAGATACAGAAGATATGGATATTGATAGTGATAGGGTATTTATTTCTTCCATAGATGATCTTGAACCCACATCAGTGCAAGTTGCTCTTGGTGAGCCTCAGTGGAAGGCTACTATGGATGCATAGTATAAGTCTTTGATAAAAAATAAAACTTGGAAGCTTGTCGATCTGCCATATAGAAAAAATCCCATAGGTTGCAAATGGGTGTATAAAGTGAAGTATAATGTAGATGGTACAATAGATAAGCATAAGGCCCGACTTGTTGCAAAGGGCTATGCTCAAAGAGAAGGCATTGACTATGAGGAAACTTTTGCACCTACTACTCGGATGACAACCAGGCAGCGCAATATGGGTGGAAAGTACACCAAATGGATGTCAAGAGTGCTTTTCTAAATGGTGATCTCCAAGAAGAAGTCTACATGACTCAATCGAAAGGATTTTAAGTGGAAGACCAATAGTAGAAAGTTTGCAGATTGGTAAAATCCTTATATGGTTTGAAACAAGCCCCTTGGGCTTGGTCTATAAAAATGGATCATCACATTTTGCAATATGGTTTTAAGATATATACGTCAGATGCAAACCTCTATTTTGATAAATAGGGTTCTGAAATAGTGTTGCTTGTACTCTATGTTGATGATCTGCTCATTACAGGGAGTTTAGAAACAATGATTTCTACTATCAAAAGAGACTTGTGTCAATATTTTGAGATGTCAAATCTCGGACTTCTCCATTATTGTCTTTGTCTGGAAGTCAGCCAGCAGGAGCACTACATCAAAGTGTCTCAAAAAAAATATGCCAAGACCCTATTGGAAAAATATCGCATGACTGATTGCAAGCCAATGTCAACTCCGATGGAAATAGGAATTCAGTTATTGCGATATGATGATTCACCTCAGGTAGATGGTACTCTCTATTGCCAATTGATTGGGATTCTCATATATCTGACCAACACTAGGCCAAATATCGTATTTTCTATCAACCATATTTCCAGATTCATGCAAGAGCCTAAGACTACACACTAGAAAGCAGCAAAGCACGTTCTTCACTATGTCCGTGGCACAATGGAATATGGCCTAGAATATAAGAGGAACAACAAATTCTTCTTACAGGGATACACGGACTCTGACTATGTCGGATCATATGATGACCGTAAATCAACTTCAAGATATTTGTTTCATCTTGGATCTGGTCCTGTCTCTTGGCACAGCAAGAAGCAACAGGTGGTTGCTATTTCATCAATAGAGGAAGAATATCGTGTCGCACGTGAAGCTGTGTGCAAAGTGATATGGTTGCGTCGCATCCTCACAAGTATGGGTCTTCCATCAAAATCTCCAATACACTTGTTCTGCGACAACATGGGTGTTTTGAATCTTGTCAAGAATCCAAGACATCATGAAAGAACCAAGCACATTGACACACAATGTCACTTCATTCGAGACAAAGTTCCAAGGCACCAAATTCAGCTTCAACACATTCCCACCAATGCTCAAGTTGCAGACATTTTCACTAAGGCACTTGCACGTGTCAAATTTGAATTGTTTCACAACTCTCTTTGTATTACCAAATGATGTAATTAGGGGGGATGTTAGTCATTTTTAAATTACATAAATAATGTAATAAGGGGGGATGTTAGATTTACTACAATAATTCTTATTATTACTTTATTTATGTTGATAGGGTAGTTAGTTAACTACCTAGATTAGTTACGCTATTGTTAGCGTACTAATATTTGGTCTATTTTAATTATTTATTTACAGACCTAAGTTGTTGATTAGATCCTACGATTACGAGCTAATCTGGGCTCTTAATGTAATATTTAAGTTGGTTCTAATCAATAGAATTGTTCTAGTTTATTTCAACATGCATGGAGGAGATCGCAGTTCGATCCATGTGATTGATGTTTTGGAAGAAGAGGTCTTCATTTGACCTTTTCGATGTTTTTGTGAGGCAGCTTTTTGGGACAACATGCACCATGTGTCTCATGTGGGCATGCAACCCACTTGGTGACCTATCTTGGAGCTAGGGTGTAGGGAGTGAAAAGATCATGTTGTCAAATCTGTCGAAGATAGCTTTTTTTAGGCAGAACAAACTAAAGGTATGCCATTCAATTTTATTTACCAAGGTGTTTAAAATTAAATTGTTTTAAGATTGTCGTGACTACTTGGGGGAGTTATAAGGTAAAGAAAAATTGAAATATTTTATTTTGATTTTTGGTGATTGAAATTTATAAGGTGTGGAGATTATAATATGTATAAGGGAGTTTGCTATGCATGTTGTTTGAATAAAATTATTGAGTTATATATTGTGAGTTTGGATATTATAAGGTATGCAAGGGAAATTGTTAAGTGTTTTGTTATGGTGAAATTATTGAGTTAAATATTGTGAGTTTGGATATTATCAGGTGTACAAAAGGATTTGATATTTTGTATGAAAAATAATTTTTGAGAAAATTATTTTGTGGAGATCTTGAGATAGGTTTTGGTAACCTAACCCTAGTGTTGGTAAAGAAAATTTGATTGTGGTTAAGACAGGTTTTGAAGACATATCTCCATAAAAATAAAAGGTATGGGTACATATTCCTTATGAGTAAAATATTTTTGGATTGGATGTTGTGAATGCTGAGTTGGAGTGAAAAGGATCGTTTTGTAAGCATTGTTGAGTTTGGTTTTGAGATATCCAATATTGATTGATGAAGGTTTTTCTAGAACAAAGGTTGATGATAGAAACATTTTTTGATAAACATTGTTGGAAATATTGAGTGAGCCTTCATGTGCATGATTAGTTTTTGTGAAATATCATGAGTATCATTGTTATGTGAAGTTTTTTTGATAAGAATTTTTGAATAAAATTTCATTGAGTGATTGGTTGTGAGGAGTTGATTGAGCATAATTGATTGAAAGTGTTGGAGTGATAGTTCAAGTTCTGTGAAACAAATTGTTCTTGATTTCTAGATTGAGTTGAAGAAAATATTGAAAGTGATTGAGCATTGTTGTGAGTGTGAAACATATTGATTCTCTAACAATTATCTATATGTTTCTATGAGATTGAATAAGTTCTAGTGAGGACTTGTTGAGAAAATTTGAAGCAAGTCTTGGTGAAGAATTGTTGAGTAGATTGGACAAGTTCTAATGAGGACTTGTTGAGAAAATTTGAAGCAAGTATTGGTGAAGACTTGGTGAGCAGATTGGACAAGTTCTTGAGAGGACTTGTTGAATATATTTGGGGTAAGTCTTTGAGAAGACTTGTGAGCAAATTTGATTGATTGATTTGTTCAAACCTTGAGTTAAGGTTTGGGGCAGATCTAGCAGAGTTATTTTTTTGTTGAGTCAAGATTTGTGGTAAGGCTTGAGGATATATTTGAGGATAAACTTTGGTGTAGATTTTTGGATAGGTTTTTACCAAATCAAAGATAGATATTGATAAGATTTGTGATATACCGAAGGACTATGTTTAGTATAGACCAGAGATAGATATTGATTAGATTTGTGCTAGATCGAAGGACTGTGTTTAGTGTAGATTTGTGATAGAGCTAAGAGTAAGCTTTATAGGTGACCAAAGCAGAGGATAGTAGTCTCCAGTGGATAGATATCCATTAGCCAGGGTAGTGAGGACAAATATTTTTTGAGTGAGAATAAATTATTCAGTGTAGATAGATCCACAAGCCAGTGTAGAGGAGAAGGAGTTCTCCTATGAATAGAGATCCACAAACCAATTGAGGGGATTGGTCTCTCCTATGGATAAAGATACAAAAACTTGATTAGGGGATTGGTTTCTCCTTTGGACAGATGTCCATAAACATTGTAATAGGGAAAGGATTCTCGAGAGATTTGTTGAGAAAAATTTAGTAAAATATTTTCTCAGTGGACGTAGCCCACATTAGGTGAACCATGTTAAATTGGTGTCTCTATTATGTGTGGTGATTTGTGCATTGCTTTGATTACTACTATTTATTTTTCCATTGAAAAAATTCATACTATTATTTGGAAAATAAAAGGAAAAAGTGGTCTTATACTATTCACCCCCCTCTCATTATAAGCTTGTGTTCTTCACCAACCTTAAAGAAGTTAGCTCAAAAGTTGGGTTTTCTAAGAGAAAAACCTAACTTGTCATAATATTACCTCATAAGGGCCTTGTGATTTTGATGAAACTAGGGAAAAATAGAAAAGAAGGAAGAAGAGAGGTCCAAACTTGTATTTGGAAAAGTTGGAGGGTGTCTCTAAGGTTCTAGTAAATATGACCCACTTGGGTGGGTCAATTTTCCATGTCTACACCATGTTTTTTAGGTGGGGTTAACTCTGAGAGGATTGGACACTATACTCATTGGGGTTAGAGACCATGCTAGGCCTCGAGCAGGGGTACAAGGGTGGTAGCCCTTGTTCAGGGTTCTAATGGTGATATCCCTTGAGAATTTTTTTTGAGGGGTTTAAGCTATTTTTTAGACCCATATGGGTGGTTTTGGGTTAATGTATAGTCATCCCATGGATTTGTGCCCATGGTATTGTAATTATCCTTCTTGTATTGTTGGTATATATAACAAAATTTGAATGAGGGTTTGGTGTAGTGTGAAATGCACAAGCAATGTAATTGCAAGTGAAAGTAACCAAAACGTGAATAAGGATATTATTGTATTGAATATGGTCAAGTTTATACAATAAGGAAATATTCTTGTTGGGTTTTTTCTTCAAAGGCTTTTCTAGGATAAATTCTTGTGTAATGTGTTTCTTCTCTATTTCCCTTTGATTCTACACTTACTATTTTCTAGATTTCATATATTAGGGTATTATTTCTCTTAATTTGATATCAGAGCTAGGTTTTAGCTTTTTTTTTAAGAGTAAGGGTTTCAACCCTAGGATAAATCGATTCCTGGGTGGAGCAGTACACAAAATAATTTGGGTGAAGGAAAAATGATGGAAATCACACAAGTAGAGATCAAAATAGTTAATGGATAGAACTTTGAGTTATGAAAACTCAAGATGGAGTATCTATTGGTGGATAAAAATTAGTGGGTTGCAGTCTTGGGAGTAAAACCAATAGGAACAATAGATGAGGAGTGGCTAAATGTCAATAGCAATGCAAGGATATCTATCATATTGTGCTTATCTAATTTAATATAATTGAATGTATCGACAAATACCATAATAAAGTTGTTATGGGAAATTTTGGGAGTGTTATATCACACAAATTCACTAGTAAATAAACTCTTTCTCTGAAAGAAGTTGTATTTACTTAAAATGAATGATGGTGACTCTATGGTTGAAGATTCAAATGCTTTTAACACTATGGTAAGTCAATTAAACTTTTTAGATGTAAAAATAGATGAAGAGGAAAAGTGTATTACTTTAATTTATTCATTAACTATTTCTTGGGATAACCTAGTTATCGCTATCACCAATACTACCTCTACATTAAAAGTAGAGGATATAGTAGGAACATTGATTTTTGAGGTGAGGATTATCATAAGAAGGATGTGTTGGTTATGAGAGGTCATTCTCAAGAAAGAATAAAAAAGAAATCAAGAGAAAGGAAATTAAAATCTAGGATAAAATATGTCGTTCCAAACAAAAGGAAATGTTGAAAGTGTGGTAAAATAGGACATTATAAAAGAGACTGTAAATCTAAAAAGACTAATAATAGTCATTCATATGATGACTATGTAAATGAAGACCAAAAATTAATATTTAGGGGACCTATTCGTAGTTGCAACATGCTCAAGTGAACACCATGACTCATGGTTTATTGACTTAGGTGCTTCTTTTCAAGACTCCTCATAAGGAGGGGTTCTATGAATATAAAAATATAAATGGAGGTGAAGTCTTTTTGGGAGATAATTCAACACATAAAATAATAGGTCAAGGAAGAGTCAAGTTGAGGTTAAAATATGGAATAATTAAAACCCTTCATGGTGTGCTACATATTTTAGGTTTAGCAAGGAATTTTATATTCATTAGTAAGATGAATGATGCATGTGTGACTATGAGATAAGGATAGTTGCAATATGGTTCATGAATACTTAGTGTTGGAAATGGAATTTTGTATAGGAACTTTTTTCAAACTTGAGGCTAGCACTATAAGTATTGATTGCAATAAATCTTTAGTTGTAGATGAAATTAATATGGTAAAAAAAGATCCAAGTATTCTTATAGTGAATACAATGTTGTGGCATCAATGCATAGGGCACATTAGTGAGAAAGGACATCAAACATTATAAATTAAAGGTATGGTTGAAGGAATTTCTAATTGCCCATTAAATTTTGATTTTTGTGAGCACTGTATTTTTGGAAAGCAAACCCGAGTCAAGTTTCTTAGTAGTGCTACAAGATATGAAGGAAATTTACATCTAGGTAATAGTGATGTGTTTGGACCTACAAAAGGACCATAATTAGGTAAATTTATATATTTTGTTTCATTTATAGATGACTTCTCAAGAAGGACCTACGTATATTTTTCATGGTGTAAATTTAATGTTTTAAAAAACATAAAGAGTTGAAGGCTCTTGTAGAAAATTAGATAGAGTAAAAGATAAATATTTTGAGAAGTGATAATGGTGGTGAGTATTTCTCTAATGAATTTGAGCAGTTTTAAAAGTACTGTGGAATAGAAAGGTAGAGAACAACTATGTATACTCCATAAAAAAAATGGAGTTGTAAAACGGATGAATAGAACATTGATGGATAAGGCTTGAAATATATTAAGTGATGTAGGGTTATAAAAGAAATTCTAGCTAGAAGCCATGCTAACTTCTTGTTACTTCATCAATAGATCTCTTACCTTAGCTTTGGTGGATAAAACTCCATAGGAAATGTAGACTAGTAATAAAACATCTCTTAAAAATATAAGGGTTTGTGGTTGTGAAGCTTATATGTATGTCTCAAAAGAGAAAAGGAATAAGCTAGAATATAAATCTAAAAACTACATATTTATGGGTTATAGTACTAGTGTTAAAGGATATAGTTTGTGGAACCCAAAAACATATAATATTTCTAACAGTCGCAATGTGATCTTTAGAGAAATAAAAGGGGTTCCAAAACAAGAAATGCAACCAAGCAAAGAACCTAAAATAGTTTAGGTAAAATTGGAATAGGAGGAAGAACCTATGGTAGAACTTGATGCTACAAAAGAATATGAATTACAGAGAGAGTTTGAAGAGGAATATTCATAGGAAGAAAGTGAGGAGGAAGTTGAAGATGTATAACTTGGAACTCCAATTTTGAGGAGATTAGATCGAGTGAGGAGACTCACATAAAGGTATAGCCCTTCAAAAAAAATCCATATAATTTATCAGTTACTAATGAAGAACCCAAGACTATAAAGGGGGCACTTCAGTCAAGTGAGAATAAGTCTTGGAAAAAGGCTATGGATGAAGAAGTGGAGTCCCTAGATAAAAAATAAGACATGGGACTTGGTGAAACTACCCCTTGGAAGAAAAAATGTTGGTTGTAAGTGATTATTCAAGAAAAATTATAGTGTAGAAGGAAAGTTGGAAAATTACAAAGCTTACCTGGTAGCAAAAGGATTTTCTCAAGTTGAGGGAATTGACTTTGGTGAGATTTTTTCTCCTCTGGCTAAAATAACATCAATTAGAGTTATGTTGGCTATTTCTATTGTTTTTTATTTTGAAATAGAATAGATGGATGTAAAGATAGTTTTTCTACATGGTGGACTTGATGAATATATATATATATATATATATATATATATATATCATAACTATAATGCTTCAGGGTAAAAGGTAAGGAGGACTTGGTATGCAAGTTGAAGAAGTCTCCAAGAATGTGGAACCAAAAATTTGATATATTTGTTTTGACACTTGGACTTGGAAAAAGCAAAGCAAATTCGTGTGCTTATTTCAAAAAGGAAGGTGAAAATTTTATTATCATTATTTTGTATGTGGATGACATGTTAATTGGTAACAATAAGGAGATGATAAAGTTACTAAATCTCAGTTATCTTCTAAATTTGACATGAAGGATTTGGGTTCTACAAAATTTATTTTGGGTATGGAAATAATAAGGGATTGTGCAAATAGAAAGTTTTCGTTAAATAAAAAGAAAAATATTGATTTTATAAGGTTTAGGATGCATGATTGTAAATTGTACTCCATATCCTATTGGTCAAAATTTATATGTTAAACAATATCCTAAAATAGATGAGGAAATTGAAGAAATGCATCATGTTCCTTATGCCAACGTTGTTGGTAGTCTAATGTATGAAATGGTCTATAGTAGACCTGATATAACACATGCAGTGGGAGTAGTTAGCAAATATATTTCCAATCCAATAAAGGGACATTGGACTACTATGAATAGGATATTAAAATACCTACGTGAAACTAAAAATTATGCTATCTATTAGCAAGGAAAATTTGGAGTAATAATATTTTAAATCTACAAGGCTTTGTGGATGTTGACTGGGCTAGAGATCTTGATAAGAGAAGATCCACAAGTGCTTATGTGTTCATACTATTTAAAGGGGTAGTAAGTTTGATTATTAAAAAGCAATTAGTGGTTGCTTTGTCCACTGCATAAGTAGAGTACATTGCAATAACTCATGCATGTAAAAATGTAGTATGGCTATAAAGGTTACATTCAGCAGTTGATCTTAAGAAAAACATTGTGAGAATTGATAGTGATAGTTAGAGTGCAATTTTTTTGCCAAACAATATTGTTTTTCATTATTGGTCAAAACATATTGATATCAGGTACCATTTTATGAGAGATATAGTTGAAGAGAATTGGGTAATGTTGGAGAAATATGATATAAAGAAGAAATGTTTTGATTCGTTAAAAAAGGTTGTACTTGCTCAAAAAATTTCTTTGTGTAGAAGATCCATGGGCATGGTTTCCCTTGACAGTTGACAATGGAATATTTTAGCCCCTATGGAAAGTATTCAACAAGTGGGAGAATGTTGAATTGTGTTGAATATTTTCCATGTTATTCATGTGGGGTTAACTCTAAGAGGACTGGACACTCTACCCCTATACTCATTGGGGTTTAGGACTAGGCCAGGCCTCGAGCAAGGGTATAGAGGTGGCAGCCCTTATTTGAAATTCCAAGAGTGATAACCCCTAGGAAATTATTTTGGGAGGTTTAAGCTATTTTTTATACCCATATGGGTAGTTTTGGATTAATGTATAGTTGGCCCATGGATTCGTGCCCATGGTATTGTAACTCCCCTTCTTGTGTTTTTGGTATATAAAACAACACTTGAATGAGGTTTTGGTGTAGCGTGAAATGTGCAAGCAATGTAATTGCAAGTGAAAGCAAGTGAAACATGGATAAGGATATTATTGTATTGAAGATGGTCAATTTTATACAATAAGGAAATACTCTTGCTTGATTTTTTCCCAAAAGGGTTTCCCAAGATAAATTCTTGTGTAGTGTATTTCTTCTTCTCTATTTTTATTTTTGTTCTACACTTTTATTTTCTATATTTCATTTATTGGGGTATTATTTCTCTTAATTTACTTTTTATTTTTTATATTTGTAAAAGTATTTACATATCACACTAACATGCACAAATACCACAAATTATTTGATCAATTTTACCTATTTTGCACCAAATCTAATCAATTTGCATTAAAAATTTATGAGCTATATTTTTATTTTATATATTATTTTTTGTTTCATAATTTTCATGCAATAGAAACTATATTTTGAACAAATCTAGAATCTTACCTAACTTATGATCTTTTACTTGGTGAATCTTGTAGTTTATCAAAGATATGTATTTGTAGGAATGAGCAAGACTAAGAATTTGTAATAAATAAATTGACTAAGTGTATGGTGTACCTCAATCTATAGTAGTGTAACCTACTCCTCAATAGTGTTGCCTACTAGCCAAAATTATGTCATGCTTATGTGAGGTTTATTTTGAAAATATTATCTAATTTTAGAGTGTACCCCATGTTAGCTTTTGATGTTATATATTAAAGTAAATGCAACCACAAGAACTAAAATGAGCAATCAATATTAACCATATATGATAATGGCAATATAATATGCAGGAAAAACTAATAACAAACTTCTACAATTATCATAAAACTACCATTAATTAAATCTCGTGAAAATAGTATAATGTGTATAATGAAGGTCTCAAACACTCCATAATTCATACATGCTCTACATTGTATCTACTTTCTCTTTTTATCTATATTCTCTACAATTATTTATATGCTCACTCTCTCTCTCTCACTCTATCAAATGCATATATATAAAGATATATGTTTTTTGACATTTCACCTACCTATGACTCTTCATATTCCTATTCTATGACTCATGGACATGTTTAGTACATGCACATTTACATAATTAAGTACTTTTCACATTTTAACACTTGTGCATTTATTACATTGCATAAATTAAATACTCAAATCATAATCTAAGACAAACTCCTAATCTAAATATGTACCCAAGGTGGTACATTGGCATGTATCAAATAATGTAATATATTCCAACACCCCCCTGTATTACATTATTTGGTTATTTAAGACTTTAGTCTTCAATGTGGTCTTAGTCTCAATTTCATTTTACTTTGCATTGTATGCCTCCTTTATCAGGTTTCTCTTCTTCTTCTTCTTTATCTTCATCATTAGAGTCAGTCTTTGTGCTTTCATGAGCTATCATGCTATCATAAAATTCTTGTATAAATATTTTCTCTTTGCCTTTGTCCTTCTTATCAAAAATATTATTTAGTATACAATATTTTGAGCAATCACTTAGACCATCATGATAAGATCTTGAGTTAGAAGAACTTGAAGTATCAATACTACATGAATAATGAAATATATTCTCTAAGAAGGATTCATCTATTTTTATTTTCTCTTTAAGTGATTCAATCAATTTCTTGTGCTTCATATTTTCTTCTTTGTAATATTTGAATGTAAATAATGCCATATATAATATGTTACCAATGTCTAAAGGAATTAGAATATCATATTTTCCATTATCGATTACTTCAATGATTTGTAGATAATATTCCAAAGTTTTAAAGTTTTATCCTAAGGCTTCACTATAGATCAATATTGAAGTAAGATCTAAGTTTCCTTTAGACTTTGTAAGTAAATTCTTGATTTCAATTTTTATGTCATTTTCCCTTTTTTTAATGATGTTTTCCATATCATTATTCATTGTATTCTTTGAAGTAGACATCCTTTTTGCTCCTTAGTATTTGATATTGAGAATAGTTTTGATAGAATACTTTAACTTTCAAAAACTATTGAGGTTGACTACCTTATGACTCCCTAGTTTTTTGAGTATATGATCAAATACTATCTTTCAATTCTTCAACTTTTGTAGTATACTTTATAATTTATTATTTGTAATCTTTCAAATTTTGATTATGAGATCAAATTTGATAAAACCTTTTCAAATATTAAGTTTTGTAGAACACCTTATATCTCCTAAGCATTTTGAATGTACTTTAGTCTTGATAAAGTTCTTAGTTTTCTTTAGATTTCATTTGTATTGAATCTATTTTATCTCTCTAATGTTCAACTACTATTTTTCACCTTATATATCCCTATTTGTGAATAGAAAGCTAAACATAATCTTAATGCACTTTCAATTGATAAAATTTTCTATCTTTAAGACTTTTGAGTTGGATTCTTTTTGTCTCATAAATTTGAGCAAGAGACTAATTCCAATTTAGTTTTCCAACTTTTAAATACTTTATGTTTTGCTTCCTATATCCTTTAATTCTCAATAATATGGTTTTTAAATTTCAATATATTTAATTTTGTGTTGAACTCCTTATATCTCCCTAATTAGAAAATTAGAAAATTAGGGTATTTGCAAAATTATTGCTTCAATTTCAATGTAGAAAATCTTATTCCTCCTAGTTAAATTATTTTCAAATATTTCCACTACTTGAATTTCAAATAATGCAATTTTCAAAAAAGGCTCTCAAGTTATATTCGCATTCAATAGTTTTTCTAATAAATCATCTAAGTTGTATTTTACCAATTTATTTCCTTATATATCCATGCATTCAAATAACTAAACTTAACCTTAGAAATGATGAACCCTATGTCTCCTTAAACTTAATGGAACACAAATAATAATCGAATATTAATATACCTTCTTGGAGGTGAGGCACTACATATTGATTGGCTTCTCCTTTGATTGCAATTTGCACGCTAATTTGGGTGATTTTCTCTTCTCAATCTTCAAGGGTTGGCTTTATTCTTCCACTGCATTTATTGTTCATCCTTTTTATGGTGCTCACTTCCACTTTTTATTGTCCTTCTTATGCTTCTTCAACATTATCTGACTTGAATGCTTTGTATCCACACACTCTTATGGTTTGGATTTTTAATACATGCATGCCACATGGAATTCAACGTAAACTTTGTATGTTACTTCTTGTTGTTATTCTATGTTAGGTGGCACAGGTATTACTTTATAGCATATAGGCATTATTCCAATATTCAATAGTGTATATGTTATTTGATAATGTATTCCTTCCTTTCTTAATGAGTGCTTGTTTGAGGTGTTATTAAATATTGGTGGTGCTCTACTCTTTTGTGCCAAGTGGCATATGGTCTATTTAACCATCGTGACAAGTGGTGTATCCACTCTTCTCTTGCATTTAACCTTTATTTGGTGCTCAATATTCCTTTATTTTCCTTAACATTATTTTCCAACTCTTTGTAATTTGTTTGGTCTTCCTTTTGCAATTGTTGAGTGCTTCTTGATTTCCAATGTATTTTGGTGGCTTCTCCTCTAGTGGTGCTTCAACACTTATTTCCTTGGTGAATGTTTCATCATTGTTTTGAAAAATGTTCAAGCCTCTTTTACTTGGGTAAAACCTTATTACTTGCTTACTACTTGCACCATTTTATCCTTGCTTTAGCTTTGTCCTTATTTTATATTTGTCTCCTTTCTCTTACTATAAGTTTTGATCCAATGTGGGCATTGCCTTAGATTTTTAGCACCCCATTTGATGTCTTTAGACATCTTGAATATGCTATATTTGAACCCTTATTCAGCTCTTTCTTCTTCACTTTGTGGCTTCTCGATTTTCACTTGGTGATACTACCACTACTAGCTGCAAATTTTTGTGCCTCTTTGGTGTCTTTAGACACTTCAACTCTTGTATTTATTTTTCTACTTTAGAAAAGATAAATATGGTGCTTTTATAAAATAGAAATAAATTTGTTTTAATCTAAGATAAAATACTTTATTGCACCAAAATTTTGATATATTTTTAGTCTTCTTTTGTAGCTTACCATCATATATTTATCAAATGTCCATTTTTTTCTAATATGGTGGCACCTTTTCTTTCTCTTGGTGGATTTACTACTCTGATGGCTCCTCTTCACCAAGACTTACTACAGCTTTAACCTATGCTTAATGGTATCTTTGGACACTCTAACTCAGCCTCATTCTTGTGCACTATAAGTTCTTCCCTTGCTTAATAATATTTTACTTTGGTAGTTCTCAAAAATAACATGCATTAAGCACTATCTACTTTTTATTTATCCTTTAAAGCAATTTTTAACTCTATCTTATTTTATTTGTATTTTTTAGGTTTCCATAATGTAACACTACCTCCTTTCTTGACTTGAATACATTTAACATAGGCTCCTTTATTCTACATTTAATTACTTTAATATGATGCTTAAAAAACTTTATAATAGACTAATGTGAATGTTCACATATGAACTTTTATAGCACCAATATTACATGCCTATTCATCTACGTTTTGTAGCTAGTCTTCTAGGTGATTTGGTTCACCTATTTGCTACCCTAAATCTATAAAATTTGTAACTTCAACTCCTTGTAATTTTCTGCCCTAAACTTTCTTGAATTTATTAGGAAACTCCTCCAATTAGTAGCTCTATGTCACCTTCAATTATTTGGTATGTGACTTTAATTTCTACTATGAGATCAATATTCAAGCCTTTAATGGTAGTCTTCAAGTTTCTCTAATCTGGTGGCCTCTTCTAGCTCCTCTCTCCTCCAATATCCTTGTCAAATATTGACTTCAAACTTGGCTTATTGTTGGCCTTCTTCTCAAGAATCTAAATGTCTTGAGGCCTTCTAGAATCCTTTCCAAGATTTGGAAAAATTCTTGACAAATCCTTTTTCCTTTTGGGGTTGTTGATTGATGGCAAAAATTGTCCTAAATTCTTATTTTCAGGAGCTAATCCTTATTGTAATATTCTCCCTTGAACTTTCTTTTAAAATTTATCCAATGGTCACTTCTTCAATAGGGCTTTTCTAGCCTTCTTCTTCTTTCTTCTTTCAACTTTTCTTGAGACCTCTTCTCTTGGGTCTTCAAATTTTGTAGCTTCTCTAATATGCAATAGGACCTTTCCTAATCCTTCTCTATCTTCAATATTCTATCTTCCAAATCTGGAAGTTCTTCAATGGGACCTCTTTCTTGGGTCTCCTCCTACTAGAGATACTTTCTACTTTCTTCAATATACAATCTACAATATTTAATCTTCTATGAGAACCTTCTTGGGTCTCCTTAATCTCCAATATTCTTTGGGAATATTTTTTCTTGAGTCTCCTCTTTCTTCAATCTTCAATAGGGCTCCTTTGGCCTCTTTCTCCTCTTCTCAATATTTAATCTGAAATATTCTATGGAGACTTTCTTCTTGGTTCTCCTCAATATTCAATATCTTTTTTTGCAACAAAGAACTAATCCCTACACAAGAAAAGCACATAGAATTCTAGGCAATCGAATATGAAATTCTTATCTATCCATTGTAGGAAGCTTCTCAACTTCTGAGAATTAATTTTTTGCAACAAAAAACTTTAGATAATAGAAAAAAATTCCATGCAAATATCTAGATCTCTATAAATCAATAAACATCACTAGTTATCCTTCAATCTAGTGGAAAGATATCTATGTTGAGTCCTAGTATTCACAAGTTTTTCTACAACTTTATGGAAATACTCTAGCCAAATAGCAATTCCAAACTTTCTAAAACCTTTGGAAATGAAATCTCCCTATACCCTCTTAATCTCTCTTGTGGCTTCCTCTATTTCCTATAAATCTACCTTATGCTTTGATACCATTGTTAGCTTTTGATGCTATATATTAAAGTAAATGCAACCACAGAAAGAAATATTAACTATATGATAATGGCAATATAATATGCAAGAAAAAATAATAAAAAACTTCTACAATTCTCATAAAACTGACATTAATGAAATCTCACAAAAATAGTACAATGTGTAGAATGGAGGTCTCAAATACTCCATAATTCATACATGCTCTACATTGTATCTACTTTATCTATTCTCTATAATTCTCTATATTCTCACTCTCTCTCACTCTATCAAAGGTATATATATTTAAAGAGACATGTTTCTTGGCCTTTCATCTACCTATGACTCTTCATATTCCTATTCTATGACTTGTGGATATGTGGACTACGTGCACATTTACATCATCAAGTACTTTGCTTATTCTAACACTTACGTATTTATTACATTGCATAAATTAAATATTCAAATCCTAATATAAGACAAAATCCTAATCTAAATTTGTACCTAAGGTGGTACATTGGCATGTACCAAATAATGTAATATATTCCAACACCCCACTCTTTGATAGTGTACCTCTCTCTTAGGTAGTGCTCCCCGCTCTTCAATAATATTCCTTTTTCAATATGTAGTGCACCCCATTCCATAATAGTGTTTCATGCTCTAAGGTAGTGTAATTCCCTCAATTAGTGTACCCTACTTTAAATTTCCCTTTTTCCTAATTTATTTTTTCAAAATATCCTATTTTCATTCATGAATATAGGATAAGGTCTTCAATCCATATATATTTTGGTCAACATGACAACCCCATTGGAATGAAACACCCAATAATGTTGAGTATGTCTTAAATATAAAATCATTAAATCCTATAATAGTTAGCTTATATCACTTGAGAACCACCTGTATACCAAATTTCACATGAGCAGAGGCAGTATGGCTAGCCCATGCAATATAAGTATGAAATTTAGTCATATCAACCCATTCCCAAAATAAATTTACAATATTCACTCACCAAGGATACCCTACCCATATGGACCAAATGTCTATCACACAATTCCAACTCTTGTTTCCATTGTGATATTTCTTGTTGTCATTCCATCGATATTAGAATATGTAAACCTATCAACAACCAATATTGGTCTTATTGTCATAATCAACTAAAATGTACCGAGGGTATCAAGAACCTCAACTGCTTGTAATCCAATAGTAGAATCTACCAAATCCCACTTATTCATAGACCTTGTCTACCTCTTCATTCATTAATGAATGGAAAGAATTAATTTTATCCTTCAATGGATTATTTCATGTATGGGATGTGTCTATAGCACAATATCATGAATTTGGAGAAGAGAACAAGCTAATACTCTAATAGGAAAACTTTTAGATGACCAATCAAGTATAGAACTATATGGTGAATTAGACCACTAGGTCCATCAACCAATAGCTAATCAACTTATGATGAACCAACCAATAATGGCTTAAGTGATTATATCTCAAGTTTATTTGATGTATGTCTATGTGATGCCTAAAACATCCTTAATGGAAAAAAGTTGTTCAACACCCTAATAAGTGGCCATGTGTAGTAATAATTTTGATATTCCCCTATAGATTAAAAAAAATATACAAAACCTAATATCTAGGTGAAGTAAGCAAGTTACATAACCAAAATAATAAGCTTATTCTAGTATAGAAGGCAAAAATGTACAGAATTACAATTAAAAACTTTATTCATTCTCCCATTATTCAATGCTCACTTGTAAGCATAAAATGGGTATTTATAGAAAACTCCCAACAAGGGATGAGTAGAAAAAAATTCAACACAATATTAGAGATCATGACACATGTATGTGTGTCAAAAAATTCAACACAATATGAGATATTATGACACATGTATGCGAGGGACAAATAATTCAACACAATGTGAGATATCATGGCATGTGTGTAAGGGACACAAAATTCAATATAATGTGAGAGATAATGATACATGGCATCTATGAGATATAAATAAGCAAACATCAACGAAGAAAGCTTATCTTAGGTTCTAGTATAACTACTACATAAATATTAAAATGCACTAACAGCCCCCCATAAGCATAACTGAGGTGGGTATGGATATATGTGTTAGGACCCTCCTAACGTAACTCTTAATCATATTATATATTATATTGTATTATAAAGGGACACATCCCTTCACCATTCACACATTTTAGATAAGATGTAAATAGGACAAGGAGGATGCTCCAAAGATCATCCAAGAACATTAATTTATTATATTGTGGGTTTCTGCCTTTCAATACAAACTACGATTCTATTCAAACAACGATTATTTTCTGCATTCAATTCATATTTCAAGTTGCAGGTTCATAACAACTATATCAGAGCTAAAAAGACCTAAAATTTTTTTCCCCACCCCGCTCTAGTTACTGACAAGCCATTACTCGGCAACGTTTTCTTTTCAGCACACATTCCAACCATTACTGACGAAACTATTACATAGTAGGCCATAGTCGCCAGAAAAGGTAGCATACAGAATTTTTTGGACAGCATCACGCATTACCACAGTTAGAAAACCCCAATAGCGAGTACAGGCAAGGAAAATATCATTCGGTGTGAACAAAGAGCAGCACGTACACAAAATTAAACGCGGCAAAGACAGACAATTTTTTTTTATAAAACTAATTTCTGCATATTCAACTCACTTATAAACCAACCACACCCTAAATGGCCGAGGGAAGATGATCTCAAGACACAACGAAGGAGATTGCGAAGGAGGTTTCAAAAGAAATTACGAAAGAACTCTTGCAGTTTTCCAAGGAAATGAGAGACATGATGCAAGGAATGGCATTTTGGAAGGACAATTTAGAAGATAAAATTGCTACCAAAATAGCAGACCTAACCATAAACATCACCAACTCGAATACAAATATATCCACTAAATTGGATGCTACAACCCATTCCATGGACTTAGTACAACAAAATTTGTTGCTCATGCAAAATGGACAACAGAACACTATGCCACCACAACAAACATTAATAGGGGGACCACATACATCAATCCTTCCCCGTACCACAAAACTAGATTTTCCAAAATTTGATGGAGGTGACCCCACAAATTGGATATATAGGGCAGACCAATATTTTACCTTATATCAAATTTCAGAGATTCAGAAAGTTCGTATCGCATCATTTCACTTGGAAAAAATTGCTACCCAGTGGTATCAATGGGATGAGGAAACAAAAGGTCCACCCACATGGATCAAATTCACAAAAAACTTAATGTTGCGGTTTGGCCCCACTAAATTTGAAGACTTCACAGGAGCCCTCACTAAACTGCGTCAAAACTCCACCGTAAGGGAATACCAAGCACAATTTGAGAAATTGGCGAACCTTACAACAGGACTAGATGCATCATTCTTCCAAATTTGTTTCATTAGTGGCCTAAAATAAGACATTAGGATGAAGGTACAAATACAAAATCCTATTGACATGATGCATGCAGTGGCATTAGCACAAATGATAGAAGAGAAGAACAATAACCAAAGGCGAATAGGAAGAGTTTTTTTAGGAAAAACACCAAATACTTACACCAGCCAAAAACTGAATAAGGTCATGCCAATTAAACGAATTAGCCAAGAAGAGCTAAAAGAAAGATGAGAAAAGGGCCTATGTTTCTACTGCGATGAAAAGTTTACCCCCAACCACAAATGCATCTCACCGAAATTATATATTTTGGACACAATTGATTGCACTCCCAAAGAGGAGGATGACATAGAAGTGGAAGTAATAACTGAGGTTGCAGAAGAAAACCAAGAAGATAAAACATAAATATCCTTTAACGCATTAGCAAGATACTCAATTCCACAAACAATGAAGGTAAAAGGGTATTTTAAGAAACAAAACCCTATTGTGCTCTTAGACTATGGTAGCACTCACAATTTTATAGACCCCATTTTTGCCAAACAAGCTAATTTCTTTATATATCCCTGCAATAACTTCGAAGTCATGATTGGCAATGGAAGAAATGTTACGAACTGAATCATTACCTTGCTCTTCATATTCATGGTAAATATATAATATTTACAAAGAACTCCGTTGAGGCAGTTTGAACTATGCTGGGCAGTTTCTCAACTGAAATGATTAACTTATTTAATGTAATATACGATATACTAAATATTCTAACATCCCCCCTTATTACATTAATGTTGACTACACATAGCATTGCGGAACAATTCAAATTTGACTCGAGCAAGTGCTTTGGTGAAGATGTCCGCTATTTTCTCATCTGTGGTTTGTAGTGGAGCTGAATATGATGCTTTGGAACCTCATCTCGAATGAAATGACACCTAGTGTCAATGTGTTTGGTTCGATCATGAAAGATAGGATTCTTGACGAGATTCGAACACCTTGATTGTCGCAGAATAAATGTAAAGGAAGTTTCTTTGGAAGTCCCATATTTATGAGGATGCGACGTAACCATATGATCTCGCAGATCGCTCCACTAGCCGCTCGATATTCTCGCCTCGATAGAAGAGATAGCAACAACATGTTGCTTCTTGCTATGCCAAGAGACAGGACCGGATCCAAGGTGAAAAATATAACCTGCAGCTTGATTTTCGGTCATCTATGGATCCAAAGATAATCGAGTCGTGTACCCTTGAAGATAGAACTTGTTCTTTTTGTATTCCAGGCCGATATATGTCGTACCACGGACATAGTGAAGGACTCTTTTTGCTGCTTTCCAGTGGCTAACTTTAGGATCTTGCATGAATCATGAAAGATAACCCATAGCAAAACTAAGATCTGGCCTGGTATTTGTGAGATAGATGAGACTCCCAATCAGCTGACGATAGAGAGTACTATCTATTTTAGGAGATTCATCAAATCGGGATAACTTAAGTCCTGCTTCCATTGGTGTGGCTTTGGGCTTGCAGTCAGTCATCCGATACTTTTCAATTAGAGTCATGGCATATTTCTTTTGAGTAACTTGTATGCAATGCTTGTATTGAGTTACCTCTAGACCAAGACAATAGTGGAGAAGTCCAAGATCTGTCATTTCAAAAGAGGTATTAAGATCTTTCTTAACTGTTTTGATCATACTCTCTGAACTGCTTGTTATGATCAGATCATCCACATATAGTACTAGAATTACTATGTTAGAACCATTGTTCTTGATATATAGATTAGGATCTGCAGGACTTCTTCTAAACCCATGTTGCACTAGGTGACTATCAATTTTGATATACCAAGCTCGAGGAGCTTGTTTAAGTCCATATAGAGATTTGACCAACTTATGCGACTTTCTGCTCTTGCCCTTGAACTATAAAACCTTCAAGTTGAGACATATAGACCTCTTCTTGTAGATCACCATTTAAGAAAGCACTCTTTACATCCATCTGATGTAGCTGCCAACCAAATTGAGCTGCCATTGCACACAGAACTCGAATAGTGGTCATTTTAGAAGTAGGAGCAAATGTCTCTTCATAGTCTATGCCTTCTTTTTGTGCATAGCCCTTTGCAACAAGTCGGGCTTTATATTTATCTATTGCACCATTTGCCTTATATTTGATCTTGAATACCCATTTGCAACCAATGGGTTTCTTTCCTGAAGGCAAATTCACTAACTTCCAAGTTTGATTTTTCATTAGAGATGTATGTTCTGCATCCATAGCAGTTTTCCATTGATCTTTACTGAGTGCATCTGAGACTGATGTGGGTTCTTTTTCATCTAGTTTTGTCAGATAGACTTTTTCATCTTCCATATCTATATCCTCATCATCTTCTACATTCACAGATAAATCATCAAAATGTTGACAAAGGTCATCAACATTTGTTATTGTTGTTGCATCATCTGCTCTTTTGTGTTGAGTCATACTGCGAGTAGCGGGTCGATCTAGAGTTAGATCTGGAAGTGAGGTCAATTTTGAATCTTGCAATGTACTAGTATACCACTTAGGAACCTTCTTCTGAGGAGGTGCTGCTTCTTTCTTAGGTTCATCTTCATTAAGATATACAAGTGTATTATTTGATGTGAAAGTTTCATCAAATACTACATCTCTCGCTGATGTGTGTTTTCTTGGTTATAGGATCAATCAACCGATATCCTTTTGAATATTCATCATAACCAAGAAATATACATTTTTGAGTTTTCTCATCTAGTTTCCTTCTTTCTCGTTTAGGAATATGCATAAAAGCTTGGCATCCAAAAACTCTTAGGTGAGAAATTGAGGGTTTCTTACCACCCTGTGCTTCTTGTGGAGTTTTTCCTTGTAGAGCCCTTGTAGGTGCTCTATTTAGTAGGTAAGATGTTGTGTTTATCGCTTCTACCCGTATTGTTTTTCTAAGTTTGCTCCTTTTAACATGCACCGACTCATTTCTACTATGGAGCGATTTTTTCTTTCTGCAACTCCATTTTGCTGCGGTGTATATGCTGTAGTGAGTTGTCTCTTAATCCCATGTTTTTCCAAAAATGCTGAAAATTCCTTGGAAGTGTATTCCCCCCCTCGATCTGAGCGGAGAGTTTTGATGGAACAACTTGTTTCCTTCTCAACTTGGCTTTTGAACTGACGAAAGTAGAGAAGAGCTTCTGACTTGAGTGCAAGGAAGGAGACCCATATTTTTCGAGAGTAGTCATCAACAAATAGCTGAAAATACCTCTTTCCACCATGACTGGTTGGGAAAGGACCGCACAGATCTGCGTGGATTAACTCCAAGGGTTTCTTAGAGCGAGAGGAACTAGTCTCAAAGGGAACTCGATGTTGTTTCCCTGCTAGACAATCGGAGCATACTGGAAGAATGGATGAAAGCTGAGGAAGCCCTTTTACCATGTCATATTTGCTTAATTCGAGTAAATACCCGAAACTGAGGTGCCCGTATCTTTTATGCCATAAGGAAGTTGTTGCTTGTGTAGTGGCAATGAGGGCAGTATGGGATGTAGAAACTGTATCCAAGATGAATAATCCATGTTTGTAGGAGCCAGTGGCAATGTTTTGACCTTGGTGACTGATGAAACATCTCTTTTTTCCTTTTTCAACTTGGAAAATAACATCCATATTTCGATCTAACATCTGTGGAACTGATAAGAGATTGTTGGCAAGGCCAGGAACATAGAGAACTTTCTCTATGGCACAGTCTCCATCAGGGAGAGTGACTGTAACATCTCCTTCACCTTGTACTTGATAGACCTGATTGTCTACAATAGTGACAGGTTTGCCTTCTCTTGCGTGAAAGGTTTGAAACCAGGACTTGTTCCCAGTCATATGTTTGCTTGCTCCAAAATCAATATACCATACAACATCTGATTTGGAAGAGGCAAGATGGGTCATGAGCACCTTGTGTGCTCTTTCGGAGTCATTATCTGAAGAAGAA
Source organism: Wollemia nobilis (assembly GCA_028583015.1). Classification (NCBI taxonomy): domain Eukaryota; kingdom Viridiplantae; phylum Streptophyta; class Pinopsida; order Araucariales; family Araucariaceae; genus Wollemia; species Wollemia nobilis. Next base: position 2,130,844 of record JAQPPZ010016858.1, on the reverse strand, counting down.
TTTGAATGATCTGAATGGGAATCTGCATAAGCAACATGACCTTTTTGTTGGTTACGATGCTGGGGATATTTCTGCTTCCCTTTGCCTTTCTTATGTTGTGAGGGATCATTCTGTTGTTTGTTTTTGAACCAACACCTGTTGGTATCATGATTGTTCATATCACAGACCTTGCAATATTTATCTCGCTGGAGATTGGGCTTGCCTTTGCCTTTGGAAGAAGACCCTCCCTTCTGGAATTGTCCTTGCTTGTGCCCCTTTTGATGAGTGGAAAGAGCAGTGGCAGGTTCCTCATCTTTCTGTACTTGATTGGCTTCTTCAGTTTGAAGCAAGTTAACCAATTCAACAAAAGTTAATTTTCTGCCAGAAACATTGAGTGAAGTGATAAAACTTTTGTAAGATGGTGGGAGTGCCCTCAAAATAACAGATGTCAAAAGATCATCATCGATGGGTTTTCCCATAGTATTGAGTTTAGCTTTCAATTCTGCCACTTTGTAGAGAAACAATTCAACAGTCTCCCCTGAATGCATTGTGAGATTGTGAAGCTGGGTTTGTAGGTGAAGAATTGTGGAATTATTCTTTCCTTCATACACAGTAATCAATGTCGCCCAAGCATCTTTACTGCTCGTGGCATCACAAATATGAGGTTGAACCTCATCCGTTATGGCAAGTAACAAAAACATAAGGCCCTTCCTGTCCTGATCATCAAATGCATCTTGATCTGTCCCTGCTGTGGTGGGACGAGAGGTAGTGCCACTGACGACATCCCATAATTTTTTGACCTGAAGAATGGCTTTCATTTTATGCTTCCATGGCACAAAATTGGTGCCTTTGAGCAATTGGGCATCTGAAAGATACTTGTGCACTGTAGCCATTGTTTAGGGTTCCTTATAGCGCCAAATGGTCCCCTTTTCGATATACCGTTGCCAGGCCAGTTATACCTGAACTGAAGCAAAATAATACCCGCCCTTACGTGAGGGAGACTATAGGTATTATGAAGATCAGAACGGTACGTGGAACATAGGCAGTACTAAAAAGGATTGCTTTGTTGATGGCACCTACCTTAGAAAGACAGGAAACCGCATGCGTGGGGCGTAACTTCCCCTAAACACTTTGGAGTCCAGGACTTTCATCAGGATTTACGCCTAAACACAATAGCAATAGGGATAAAAAAATTTACTCAAAGAGATGTTAATGACACCTGCCTGAGAATCTTCGAAAGAAGAGAATCAGTTGGAGGGAATTAAGTCAAAAACAAAACTAGGAGAAAATTAGTGTTGTGGAGAGAACACCAAGTAGATGATCAATGAAGATCCCTGTGCAAAGAGATAATGGCTTTGTGGAGAACCTATGCAACATGAGCTGAGAGAAGTAGTGGATGCTTTGATGTAGATGATTTTTATTTGCAAAAAAAAAAATGCAATAATCAAAACAAGCATGCTCACAAAAAAATGCTTCTCACATAGGTGTCGGCTTCAACCGAAAATGCACCCAAATTTGACAGAAGAAGGTGTCGAGTAAAATCAAAAATGCACCTTGGAGTTGCTAGCTATGCCTTTTTCTGAGGATTTGAAAAAAAAATTGAATTCCCCCCTCTATCTTGCAAAATAGAGTATATCTTGAAAGGTTCCCAAAATATGCCTCTTAACAATTGTTTTTGAAGGAGAAAAAAAATTTACATGCCTTGGAGCGTCAACAAGACCCGCGGGGCTTAAAAAAAACTTTTCTCGGGCGTCACCTTGGCAGCAATTTGTAGCAACTCGAAGGGGGTTTGAAACCCCAACCACTTCATAAAAAAAACTTAAGCGATGACGAATAGAACCATCGCGTCCACTGTGGCGAGTGTGAATGCACAGCGACTTAAGTTTATTGACCGCCAAGCACGACAAAGGCAATAAAAAAACGTGCACCAAACCATTTTTTTTTAAATGAAATGAGACCAGAGGAGAGACTCAGGAATGCCCTGCTCAAGCACATGAGGGGTGCAGTTAACCATTATCATTCTCGTCCTGCAATCAGAGTCCTCGGATGGAGATCCTCCACAAACGGCCGTCGTTGGATGAGCGAGGGTGCCGCCACCACCACCTTCCTCGACAAAGAGGAGGTTACAGAACGAGTTCTCACAGTCGTCAAGAGCTTTCACGTGGTCGAAATGCACAGTGATGTACCGACCACAAAACCGCACCTTCGCCTTCAACCGGTTAAGTGGAAGGAACCAAATACCGCAGCACAATTTGGTGTTGCAGGGAATGAAAAAATACCGCAGCACTTTCTTGGACCGGTGACTTCGCAGAAGACTTCTCCTGCAGCCAACCGCTGTAATGCAACAAAAAATTGTTTTTTTTATAATTAAACTATCCGTTCGAAACAGACCGCCGCCACTGTGTCGCGATGTGAGTTCGATGGCAATGCAAACGTCGCCTCCGCTGTGCGGCCACCGAGTTCACTGCTCGGCCCTGGTCCGCGTCCGCTACGGGTATTCGCCTCCGCTGCAAAATGCCGCCTCTGTTGTGTGGCCACCGAGTTCACTGCTCGGCCCTGGTCCGCTTTCGCTACGGGTATCCGCCTTCGCTACGAAACGAAATCCAAAAACGGAAAAAAAATAGTTTCACTTTCGCTTACTGAACGAAAATCCAGCCGCAAACGCGAACGCCCCAAACAAACTTGGAAAATAGCAGGATCACATTAGTCTTCATGCGTTGGAGTTTGGATTGCAGTCTTCGGCGTCAATGGCTCCTCGAAGAATGCATTGCCTGGAGTGAATCTAGAAATGGAGTGCGTGAGTAGCACATTGCCCATAAAAAATACACATTGCCCAAAATTCATTCAATGCTCTGATGCCATGTTACGAACTGAATCATTACCTTGCTCTTCATATTCATGGTAAATATATAAGATTTACAAAGAACTCCGTTGAGGCAGTTTGAACTATGCTGGGCAGTTTCTCAACTGAAATGATTAACTTATTTAATGTAATATATGATATACTAAATATTCTAACAAGAAAAATTGCATGTAAAGGCAAATGTAGGAATATCAAACTCACGATGGGGGAATATAACATGAAAGCAGATATGTATGTACTACCATTAGGAGGATGTGATATTTTTTTGGAAGTACAATGGCTACGAACGCTCGAAAAAATTCAATGGGACTTTGAAGAGTTATGGATGCAATTTATACAAAACAACCAAACATACACAATTCAAGGTTTAAAAACAGGTCCCACACAAATCGTAAGTTCCCATAGAATGGAAAATATTCTTCAAAAAGGAGGAAGAGGCATGGTTGCCCAACTATTTTCCTTGCAAAACACCACCGAAGAGCAACTAGAGGCACCCAAATTAATAGAACTCCTAGAGAAACATGATAAAATATTCAAAGAACCAGAGGGATTACCTCCACAATGAAGCCATGATCATGCTATTCAATTACTTCTAGGACACCAACCTCCAAATATTAGACCTTATCGATATCCATACTTACAAAATATGGAAATAGAAAAATTAGTACAAGACCTGCTAAGGGCAGGGGTCATTCGACCTAGTAGAAGTCCTTACTCTTCACCAGTCATACTAGTAAGAAAAGGGATGGATCATGGCGCCTATGCATGGATTTTTGCACTCTCAAAAAAATAACGATTAAAGACAAATTTCCTATTCCAATCATTGATGAACTACTCGATGAACTAAATGGAGCCACATATTTTTCTAAACTCGATTTACGATCAGGTTACCACCAAATTCGATTTAAGGAAAGCGATATACCCAAAACTACTTTTCGCACCCACGAGGGACATTATGAATTCTTGGTGATGCCTTTTGGCCTCACCAACGCTCCATCCACATTTCAAAGTCTTATGAATAAGGTATTTTCTCCCTTCCTTTGAAAATTTATTTTAGTTTTCTTTGATGATATTTTGATTTACAGTAAGACATGGGAAGAGCACTTAACACATATAGCGCAAGCACTCAAAATCTTGGAAGAAAATCAATTATACACAAAGCGATCAAAGTGTTCCTTTGGGAAACAGGAAATTGAATATCTTGGACATATTGTCTCCAAGGAAGGAGTTAAAGTAGACCCCCAAAAAATTGAAGATGTGGAAAATTGGCAAATTCCAAAAACTCTAAAAGGGTTGCATGGGTTCTTAGGATTAACGGGCTATTATCACAAATTTGTTAAATATTATGGGAAAATAGCAGCACCCTTAATAGCCCTACTTAAAAAGAATGCCTTCATATGGTCTCCAAAAGTGAATGAAGCTTTCATGACTTTGAAAAATGCCATGTGTACCACCCCCATCCTAGCCATGCCAAATTTTTCCCAACCATTCATTATTGAAAGTGACGCTTCCGGATTGGGAATGGGAGTGGTGCTCATGCAAAATGAGAAGCCCTTAGCCTTTACTAGTAAAGCATTTTCCAAAAAGAATTTAGCACATTCTACTTATGAAAAAGAAATGTTAGCTATGGTCCATGCTATCCAACATTGGAGACCATACCTTATTGGAAAAAAATTCATTATCTGCATCGACCACCACAGCCTAAAATACCTTCTTGAACAACGGATAACCACTCCAAAACAACAAAATTGGGTAACAAAACTATTAGGCTATGATTATGAAATCATCTACAAAAAAGGGAAAGATAACATGGTTGTGGATGCACTTTCCAAAAAGTTTGAAGAAACTTCACAATTACATGCTTTTTCCTGCCCCATCCCTACATGGATAGAACAAGTCAAGGATGAATGGTATGCGGACCCTACTATACACACCATAATTCAATAGCTACAACAAAATCCCATGAGTAAACCTCACTACTCTTGGCAAGGTAACATGCTCCATTACAAAGAACATCTGGTCCTCTCACCTACATCGGTTTATCGTCCAAATATTCTACATGAGCTACATGCTACACCTACTGTAGGCCACTCTGGATTCCTAAAAACCTACAAAAGAGTGACTAAATCATTTTATTGGCAAGGGATGAAAAATGATATCAAGAAGTTCATCAATGAATGTGAAACATGCCAAAGAAATAAAGGTGAAACAGTAGCAACACCGGGCCTTCTTCAACCTCTACCCATACCAACCAGGACATGGGAGGATATTTCAATGGATTTCATTGAAGGTCTTCCAAAATCCGCAGGGAAAAACGATGATCCTAGTGGTGGTAGATCGTTTATCTAAATACGCCCATTTTTTGCCAGTAGCTCACCCCTATACCACTAGTACTATTGCTCAAATCTTCCTTGACAATATTTTTAAATTACATGGCATGCCTTCTACTATCATTAGTGATCGTGATCCCACTTTCACTAGTAATTTTTGGAAGGAATTATTTAAACTCCAAGGTACGCGACTTCGGATGAGCTTCGGTTACCACCCACAAACATATGGTCAAACTGAAATTGTTAATAAGTGCTTAGAAACCTATCTTCGATGCTTTATTTCCACCAAACCCCTTCACTGGGTTAAATGGCTTCCACTAGCTGAATGGTGGTATAATACCACATATCACACAACCATAAAAATGACCCCTTTCGAAGCATTATATGGCCAATCACCCCCATCTCTAACCTCTTATCTTCTAGGAAGTACAAAAGTACCAGTTGTAGAGATGGAGTTGGTCACTCGAGATAATATCATTCACACTCTGAAGGACAATCTACATATTTCTCAACACCGCATGAAGCAACAAGCGGACCAACATCGGACTGAAAGGGTTTTTCAAGAAGGGGATATGGTATTTCTTCGCCTCCAACCATATCGTCAAACTTCATTGAAAATAAAAGGGTCGCAAAAATTAGCACCAAAATTTTATGGCCCTTATAAAATTCTACAGTGTATTGGACCTATTGCATATAAACTTGAATTACCATAATCTTCCAAAATCCATCCGGTATTTCATGTTTCTTGTCTTAAATTCGTAATAGGCACTAACATCGTTATGCAAACTCAACTTCCAAAATTTTTAGATAATGGAGCTCTTGTGGTTGAACCAGAAGCTATCCTAGACCGACGTATGCACCGCCTCCGTAACCGCACCATCACCGAGGTATTGATTCAATGGAAATGTCTACCTCCATAGGATGCTACATGGGAGACGCTCCACCAGATTCAACAACAATTTTTGCAATTCCAGCTTTGAGGACAAAGCTTTTTCAAAGGAGGGTGGCATGTTAGGACCCTCCTAACGTAACTCTTAATCATATTATATATTATATTGTATTATAAAGGGACACATCCCTTCACCATTCACACCTTTTAGATAAGATGTAAATAGGACAAGGAGGATGCTCCAAAGATCATCTAAGAACATTAATTTATTATATTGTGGGTTTTTTCCTTTCAATACAAACTGTGATTCTATTCAAACAACGATTCTTTTCTGCATTCAATTCATATTTCAAGTTTCAGGTTCATAACATATGCGTCCTAGAAAATGTGTAGCCATATAAGGTAACCATGTACAAAATGATCTTCCATAACCAATAAAATGAGAAAGCCCATAGAAACACAAAAGTGACCTAAAAGAGAAAAAATACTAGGGGGTCATGCTCAATGGAAGAGTATCCTACACACCTAATGAATATTATAATTGAAAAACTTGATTTCTATGAAGGGTTTGATGAAAATATTTGTGACCAGCTTTGATGTAGAACAATACTACAAATCAAGAACCTACTCCTAGATGAGCCCTCTGATATAATGCATATGTATCTCAATGTATTTTGTCCTCTAATAATGGATTGGATTCTTTGATATCTATATAGCAATTTTATTGCCACAAAATATGATTTTGTAATTCTGATAAGGTATGCCAAACTTAGTAAGGATATTTTAAAGCTAGACAACCTCAGTGGTAGCATTCATATCTTGATACTTAGTCTCTATGGAAGATAAAGTACTAGCATGTATTTTTTACTTTACCAAAAAATAGGGCCAAAACCAAGGTGAAAACCATAGAAAAATATGGACTTATGATCATCAAGATCCCCAACCCAATTAGCATCTATGTAGCCAACCAAGGTAAAATTAGTAGTTGTAGAATAGTGAATCCAAAAGTTATAATAATATTGAACATAGTGAATGATGTGTTTGGAAACTTTCCAATGAAGCTCATGGGTTCTTGAACAAATAATGAAACCATGTCAACTACATAAAACATGTTAGAATGGGTATGATTCAAATAAATGAGGCTATTGATAAATTGACAATATAAAGTGGCATGGAACATTGTTTCCTAGCTTCGACTCTAGATAGATAGGAGTTGGGATAGAATTACAATCAATCATATGAAATATATCAAGTAGATCAAGAGCATACTTAGGTTGTGTAAGAGTAATCCTATAAGGATACTGTGTGATCTTAATCTTGTAAATGTAGTGAAGTAAACCCAAGGATTTTATAGCAAATTTATCTTATAGAGAAAATTTGAATCTACAAATACTAGATGAAGAACCCCTTGTAATGATCAACTCATCAACATAGAGAACTAGAAGTAGTGCATAGTTTTACCTCAAAATATAGATATTGCAATCTGAGTGGAATCTTGTAAATCCATGAGAGAGAATAAAGGTGTCCATCTTGCCATTACCAATCCCAAGGGGCCAATTTGAGGTTATAGATAAAATTTTACAATCTACATATCAATATGGAATCCTAAATAAACCCCTATGGCTGCTCCATGTATATCTCCTCCTAAATATCACCATGAAGAAATGCATTCTCTACATCCATTTGATGTACAACCCAACCATGACCTATAGTAATAGCAAGAGTCAAGTGAATTCTTAGTCTGGAATCCACCTATGTGGATGAGATATGCCCTAAGAACTAGACCAATATTGGAAGACCTAGAATTACTTTTGAGTCGACCTTCAAAGAAGATCGATTCTTTATATAGCTTTACTAAATTATGATGGGTTGAGACTAAAGATAAAAATGAGAAGGGTCAAAATCATGCAGGGTTAGAGATTAGAAGCAAAGTTTATTAGGATTCAACTAACACCAGTAAGTTTCAACTACATGAGAGTCTTACACACATAATAAAACCAACACCTAACAAACCAGCTATCACAGTATAGCAATTAATTTAATGCATAAATATTATACATTCTAGAGACCTATCAAATGGTAATCCAAATAACAATCTAGATTCAATTAGAATTGCTTTAATAGAATACACCATTCAAGAAATATAAGCAAAAATGCATAAAATATAACTCACATATCATGTTCTATAACACTAGAGATAGAGGTCAAACAACATTGAATTATATTGGTTAGCAGTAGTCATCATATAGTTTTATATATTATAAATACTAAAGAGTCAACCCTCTTATTGAGCTAAATGGAACTATTTATAGATCTACATCACATTATGTTAGCTCTCATTATCATATCAAAATTACCTATAGGCCTGTTAGAGGTGAGTGAAGGGAGTGGGATTTTATTTCCATCTTAGCTAATCCCAATCACCTTGATTATGGTTTTTTGATGTGTCTAGTCCATATTTCTCCAATAAATTGTCTTCCATGTACTTCTAGCAAACCTCAGCATATTTTTATAGGTTTCATTTTTACTATAATGCTTTGTTACATTGCTAGATCATCACTCATTCTAACAGTCTCAATTTGGATAACTAGTTGGCACACATGAATTTGGTTGACAATGATAGGTTTAGAAGATTTTTTCTTGATGTCAAGGCTTGGGGGTGTTATCAGTATTTTATTTTATTTTTTATGGGTAAATAAATTGTATTAAAGTGGGTTTTGAAAGGAATCCCAAAACCTTGTTATAAAAATGGCATTATGGAATCATGTGAAGAGGAAAAAATAAAATAAAGAGGCCACCAACCTATAAGATAAACAAAAAATAACATCAACCAATTGAATGCAGTTATCAAGGCTCCCAAAAATATAGCCTAGAGAACACCTGTAGACACAACCTCATATGCACCCCAAAAAATGTCACCTAAGCAACGTCCTTGCTACCATCCTTCATCGCTTCCTTCACCACTTCTCTAACCACCTTGGATTCCCTTTTATTTTTATTTTTCTTTACTACCAAATAAATCTGGTTTTTTTATGCAAGACTCTATGACTTAGCTTGATTTTTATTCTAGCTCTATATCTTACCATCAAACTTTCTCAGCCCTTAAGATGACTTCAACTACCTTAAAATTTCATCCATATTTCTATGCTTAGCTAAATTTTGAATTTGAATTGGTGTAATCATGGATACTAGATACCAAACTTTGTATCTCCTTGGGGTGACATCACCATATTCAATTTTTTGATCACCTTCTAGCTTGATCTTCATACTAAGTCATATTTTGAGTCTAGCGGTGTGTCGAACGTCAGATAATCTATACTCTATGATGATATCAATGCCTTTCTAAATTTTACCATCTACTATGTTGGAATCTCTACCTTAGTCAACTTTTGGGGTCAGTAATATGGTGTAAGGTCAAATACCAAATTTTTGTAACTCCTTTGGTGATGTCAATTCTCTTTAAATTCTAGTCCTTTTTCATACCATATTTTCATGTCTTAGCTAAATTTTAAGTTTGGTATGAGTCACAATGTTAGACTCTTTTTCTTAACCAACTTTTGGGGTCAACAAAGTGCTACTACATATCTGACTGCTTCAATACTCTTTAGCTTGAAATTCAATACTCCATTTATGGCCAAATCTTTAATGAGACTGCATTCTAACAGTCAACTTATGCAAAATTGAAGCTTCTGGTCAAGCTTCGGGGATATTGCCTCAACAAAATTCAATAAAATATTAGTAGAGTCACAATACAATCAAGTATACAAAGCTTTAGAAATGTGGATAAACATTTTGACCCACATTATTGGTGACTTTCAAGGATTTTTATTACAAAAATAAAGAACCTATAGAACCTTATCTATTGGGTGTAGGGTCAAATAAGTTGATGGATATTATAGGTATGGAAGGAAACAAAGCTCAAAGCTATAAAATATGAAAGAACCTTATAATAGGGGATGAAATAAGGGAATGTAGAGATGTGAAGGAGTTGAATGGATTCTATAACTATAGCAAGAATCTTAAAGCATGTAGTAGAGAATGCCCATGTTACAAACCCATACCATTTACCTAAAAATATGAAGGAGGAAATGTTGTATAATAAGAGAAGGTTTAGGTTTATATAAGGATGGATGATGGTAAGGAGAATATGGAGAAGAAGGATGTCAATAAATAGAAGCTAAAATAAAAATATGAGGGAAATATGAGAAGAGAAAAGGAAAAGAAAGGTTATGGAGATACTTGAGTAGTAGTACCTCTAACAAAATTAATACCTTACTGAACATAGTCTACCATAGCTAAAAGCTACTTTAGACCCAAGAAATTTGCCTTAGGTAAATATTCCAAGCACTCAGGGGCTTGAGTATTTTACTACTTTATTCTTAACAAAATCATGTAGGTACTCCTCTGGATTGTAGACCCTTGTGTAGCATTCTAGAGATTCTAAGATATATATGGTTGCTTAGATGAATATCCTAGTGTGGAAGACAATTGTTATACATGGTCCTTGCCTTGTATATTATTTTATAGCTTTTATAAATGACATCAAAAGTTAAATTTTTAATTGGGATTAACTTTTGTTAGAGCTAGTACTGTTAAATTGCAATTGCTCTTCATGCATTATGCACAAATACTTTTTCTATTCTAGAATCACATGCTTGTTTTTATGATTTTAATAACTTGGTGTATGGAAAGTGGCCTAGTGCATTATCTCCTCTCTCTCTCCTTCCCTTTTATGTCATCTATAACTTATCAGCTTTAGAAGTACCCATCCATCCATATCTAGGTATTATATTCCAATGCCTTCCTTTTACACAACCAATAGCCTAATTTTAGCATTGTCCTTACCATGAGGACACCTTTTATTTTATTTTATCATAAAGGTATTGAGGTGTCACACTATAGACTTCACATGCTATTCTCCTTTACTACTTAGAGTACTTCTTTCTATTACAACATAAATACCTAGCTAGTTTATTCATTGGGCCATAGAGTCATGAAGTAGTCACAAGGTAATAAGAATTTAGAATTTTTTTGGAGGGATAATAGTTAAGAATGAATGGAAGTGGGTCTAGAATAATTGGAGTAAGTGGGATGAGTAGAAAGAATAATATCAATGGGACATAAAGGGTGGTGGGATGAGATTAAAAGAGAAGAAGAAAAGATGAAAGAACCAATACTTGAATGATGAAGACCTTTGAATTCCATTTGGTTTTGTAGACACAAAATCCTAGCCATTCATCATTCATTCATTATCTCCAAATCCTAGCCAATTATTTATATACAATTATATATAAATATAAATATTCTATATATTGGTATATTTATATATATGGATAAATCTTGACCACTTACTGAAACCATTCAAAAAGACTACAATTGCAAATAAATGAAACTATAGAATCACTGCTTTTGTATTGAAATAAAAGGAGGTTACAAGATGGATCCTTTTACAAATTTTGCCCTGAATTCTACAAGAGGATATTCCCTAAGGAATCCCTTATCAAGATGTTCAAAAACAAGAGGATTCATCTTGTTGATGTTCCTTAGTGTAGGTGGGCTTCTTTCTTGTGGGCCACCATTGGTTTGATTTATCCTTTGCACCTGTTGGGCCTAAAAAATCTAGTTAGAACATTTGTGGGCTTGCTGTGGTCAAACCCCATGTTTTATGGACAAAAATACCTTAAAATATGCTTTAAAATGTATATAATGATGATAGATAGGGTTAGGAAGTTATTTTATCCATTTTTGGAGCCTCTAGACAGTCAAAAATTAGGTTCACAGGGGGGTCTATGAATCTATCTAGGACCTAGAGGTTTGCACCCCAGGGTGCAAACCTATCTATTTTTGATCAAACTTATCCTGATACTGCTGCTTCATTGATTTTTTGTTGGGTCACTTTCAAAAGTTGCCTTCTTTGCTGATAACCTATCTAAATAAAAAATAATATAGTAGATCTAATGGAGACTCTAAAGCTAAATGTATGTGAAGGATGTATGATGGATGTTGGATGGCTATAGTAATTTTGGCAGATTTTTTGTAAGCAAAATCTTGAAAATGGTGAAAATGGCCTTCCATTTATAGACTTGGCCAAGGTTATGGGAGAGGCTGAGGTTTCCCATGAGGTGTTCCCTATGAGGTGTGCATTGTGAGGTTTCTATTGTGAGGTGTCTAAAGAGGTGTCCTTCATCATAAATGGAATTGGGTGAGAGAATCTCTCACCCATCCATATGTCATGATGACCTAGAGGAAAGTCTTCAAATAGCATTAATTACATTTGAATTGGAAATATCTGGATGAGAGGTGGCAAGGCTAGGCTAGTCAAATTAGACTAGGTGAGGTGGAAAGGCTAGGCTAGTCAAAGTAGACTAGGTGAGGTGGAAGGCTTAGATTAAATCATGATTAGATCTAATTAAGCATGTGTTTAGCCATAAAGCAAGTTTTGACCAAAAAGGTTGACTTTTGACCATAAAGTATTTTTTGACCATGGTGGAGAATTCAACCTTGGTTGAGTTGTGAATGAGGTCACATGAGGACCTATAGTTAAGCGTAGGAAGGAGCTTAGTTAGCCCAAGGGGGCTAAGAATGATGAATAGTGAATTTGATGAATGAATAGTGTTTTAAAGCCAATTTATGCAATTTTCAAAGGTTTTGCAAATTGATTGACCATGAAGATGAGGAGAGGGACAATGTGTGACTTTTGGGTGTCTACATTTTACCCCTTTTGTACTGGATTGTGTGAAACATAGTTTAGTACAAAAAATGATGACATGAATTGATGGAATGATTTGGAAGGCAAAGAATTTGTGATTGGTGACTTATGGATGATTGCGAGAGAAACGCATTGATAAAAATGGTTTGTGATTGGATACAACACTTTGCAGCATTGTAATGATTGCTTTTTTGGGGAAGGTGTAAGATTGCCTTGCATTATGATCAATGTGAGATGTTCCAATTGTGGAAGAAACAAATGCCTTTGTTAATTTTTGCTTTTGATTGATTGATGAGCTCTTTTGACAATATTTGACAAACCGTTGGAGCCATGGGGTAGAAATTTCAAGAGCTTCATTCACAAGTGGTCTTACAACTACCACTATGAAGATTGGAATCCATGAGGTGTCTACAATCAGAGGTATTTTGAAGCTTATCAAAGATTGTTTTGCTTTGGGTTGGGATTTTGGTCTTGAGATAATCGTTAGCAAAAATTTTCTTAGGCAGATGTTGAATCCATGATTGGATTTTTGGTTGTTTGATCACGTACAAGGTAGCTTTTGATTTATTGGATGACTACCCCCTCAAGCAATGAATTGGAAATGGAGGAGACGAAGATCGACGATGAAATGATTGATAATGATGAAGAAGAAAAAGGCAACAATTTTGCATGGAAATCAGCAAAATAGGGGAATTGGGAGAAATCCCAAGAGAATTTGATGTGGGAGTGGTGAATTTGACTTGGAAAAGGAGGTTTGCATGCGGTCATGTGAATGGGGGTGGTTCGCATCGGGGTGCAAACCAAAATATTCTCACGGGTCCGTGCGAATTTTTTTGGTTGACCCATGTGTAGTGTTTTGGTAGTTTGGAGGACCAAACGATGTTATAATTAGATAAAATATATACCATTGGAAAGATATTTTCAAGCCCAATCCAATGGTGGTAGTTTTAGGAAATTTGGAGGTGATTTGATAGGTGAAAATTTAGGTCAAATATGACCCTTATTTTGAAGGTGGTGAATGCACAATTTCAAGCCTTTTGAAAAGGAAAATTGGTGTGAATGGTTAGAGGGAGTGCATGGACTACAGAGCAATTAGCAATGGAAGTAGAGTAGGTGAAAATATGGATGAAATGATGGAGTGGGAGAGTTGAACCTCAGTATGGATGGTGGATTAGAGCTTCTCTACTAGAAGAGAGATGGAGAGAGAGCGAAGAGAGATGTTGAAGAGCAGAGAGGCAAGGTTGGAGGATAGGGATGAGATGATTGATTCCTTAGAGAGGCTATAGGTCTTGTTTGATGTATCTACAATAGATATAGAGGCTATGAATACCAATCACCTAGCAAGGATTGCAGAGTTAGAGTAGAGCATCCATGATATGCTAGCCACGAAGGAGTACGCGAAGAAGGAGATTATAATATTGATGATGATAGTGCCATAGTTGGATCATATATGCATGGAGGTGGGGCATTTATAGTAGTCAAATATTGTATTGATAGGAACCAAAATGAATAAGGCTATGAAGAGTATGAGGTGTGAGGAAGAGTTGTTGATGCATCAGATATTTGTTCCTTCATATTTTGGTTCTATTTCATTGTTGCGAGCACAGTCACACTAAAGTTAGTGAGGAGAAGGATGTAGTAGATGGTGGTTCTAGTGGTGTCACAGGTAGTAGGTATGGCACCACCAGCAGAGGTGTAGGTATCGGTGGTGGTAGAGACATGAGATGCACATTCAATGCTAGTGGAAGAAAAGAGGGTTTAGTAGATGAGGGGAGTGGAGAGACACCCATGGAGCAGTAGGGATGAGGGTGTTATGAGGGTAGCAATGGAGGATCAGCCCATTATTTTATATTTTTATAGTTGTACATTATGAGTTATTTTTGGTAGTTTGTGTATCAGCATGGATACACAACTAATTGTAGTAAGAATTTTTAATAGATGGATGTATAGTTATGATACGGTCATATGATGACATGCCCATAAGGGCACACACACACTTTATTGTAGCTTTATGGCACTCTTTTGATATATATAGATATATATACATGATATTCTATGACATTTTTTTCTAATTGCATTTATGTGTTTGTTTGCTTCTGCTTATGATGATGTATGAATGATGTAGATGTGATAGTGGGTAACTACATATATAAATGGAATGGTTGAATGCATAGGTAAATTGGATGTGACATTATGAAATGACGTATAATGAGTATGCATAGGATGATAATGCAAAGGTGTAGAAGTATTGCTTGGGGATAGCATTTGCATCGTTGCAGTGATCAGATGATGTAATCCATTCCATTTTTCCAAGGAAGTTGGATATGAAGATTGTAATGAAGATATTCAAACATTATAGTTTGTAAGTAATCAAACCCATTGAATAACTGAGCAAAACTTCATAAACAGGTTCTAGGCTATCTTGGTAAACAAGACCTCAATCCTGGATTTGTGTGTGTAAAGTGATGTTCATTTCACCATTTTGAAAAAGGGTGGTTTGTAACTGCATGGTAACTTAGCCTGTAAGCTAGCTCATCGGTAAGGACCTGAGGAATGCAGGGATTCAAGATTTTTAATAATACTTTTGAGGCTTTTCCTTTTGTTTTCTACCCCTGTATTGTAGTTTCTTTGTTTCTTTCTCTCTTTTTTTTTGTGGGCATTGGCTTTTGTTTTCTGCCCTTTTTCTCTTTCTTTGTAGCTTATCCTTTTTTCATTCCTCAGGTTTGAGATAAATCATGTAAATGATATGATGAGCATGGTGATTTTCACTAGGCATTAGTATGCATACAGTGTAGCCAATCCTACTTTCAAAATTTTCTTAGTATGTAGGACGTGCAATGTAATCTATGATTGAGAGCAAGTTAACCAAGGGAAGTCTGGAAATACTTTTGAAGCATGCCAACTTTGGATGGTGGTTGATTATATAACTATTTATGGGTGAAGCACTCAAAATGTTTCAATAATCCTCTCCTAATAATAGGATTGGGCATAAAAAAAATTATGCTAGCATGTGTGTGTTTAATTACCCAAATACAATATTCATAATTATTATGTATAGATGCATGTATAAATGTAATTTTTATGTATGCCAAAATGTATGGATGTGAATCGAAGTAAAAAAAAAATAATGTGGGGTTACAGGTGAAAGAATATGGGAGTTTATGTGCAAGGTCGCCTGAGTATTATAGACAATGAAGTGGGGCGAAGGTATGAGCAATAAAATGGTGGGAAATAAATGAAGAAAAATAATGAGAGAAGGAAAGGGAAAGAAGAGAAAGAAGAAGAAGAAGAGAAGAAAATAAACCTATCAAAGGTATGTAGCCACTCGAAGCGTGACCATACAACATTGATAAGTAACAATAAAAAACAAAGAGGATGAGAAGAAAGAGAAAAATGAAGAGAAGAAAGGAATGAAAGGTATGTAGCCGCTCGAAGCGTGACCATACAACATTCATTATAGAATAAGAGGAAGAGAATGAAGAAGGAAGAAAATAGAAGATGTAGATGGAGCAGATTTGGATGTAAATGCAATTTGATTTAATGCCACAGAATGTCAAAAATGGTTTTGTGGTTGTTTTTGTGTTTTTATTGTTGATTTTTGTTTTGTTTTTTTTTTTATTTTTGATCATAAGCATATGTACAAAGAATGGTGAGCTTAAATTCCTATGCTTAGGCATAAAATGCTTGAATATGAATGATGTTGATGGGTTCAAGGTCA
Organism: Wollemia nobilis; assembly: GCA_028583015.1. Classification (NCBI taxonomy): domain Eukaryota; kingdom Viridiplantae; phylum Streptophyta; class Pinopsida; order Araucariales; family Araucariaceae; genus Wollemia; species Wollemia nobilis. The sequence goes on along the minus strand of JAQPPZ010016858.1, from coordinate 2,114,356 downwards.
GCAAGACCTTCAATATTGGCAAGATGATATGCCCCAGAACCGAATTTATGTGTAACAATGTAAGAACCTAACCAATTAGGTGTAAATTTAACATGAAGGTGGTACGGTTGGCTAGTGATATGTTGGTTCTCTGTGAGGACTAGATCTCTGACTTGGAATTCTCATGGATGTACCTTGCTGTGATAGGCACGTCAAAGGCAATCTTGGTAAACACATGAGAACATAAATGCGGTGTTCACCCAAGAGTGTTAGCTGGTCTGATTTTGCTGGATGAGCAGTATCATCATTGATAAATTTTGACAGTGATATGTGCAATAGATGAGAAGCTCAAGCTCTAGGGGTAGTAGATTTCAAAAATGTTATTGCCCTAGTTGTAGCTTAAGTGTGATGACTCTGTAATGGTTTTGTATGAAGAATGGCGCATATGGTTTGATGGGTAAATTTGGTTGAATTGCTCACATAGTGCGCAAACATTCTTGGTCTAGAAAAGCATATCATTTATTAGAGATGACCATGGAAGAGATGTCAAAGTGATAGGTGATGTGTGAAGTAATGAATTTGTTGATTGTAAGACCTATCGTTTGAATGAGAATGGTGTCTTGAACCCAATTTGTAAAATACTCTCGTAGTATTGTTGGATGGGGTGGGGAGGATTTTATCAATAAAATACAAACCCCATGGAGAAAAGGACCACATAGATTGAACCGACTGGAGTGCTTGAGATGATAAAAAGTGTAAGATTAGCATGGTGTTGCCATGTGATGTATGGTGAAATGTATTCGCAACAACCATGCTCCAATATAGGCCAATACTAACCCATGTGTAATATGATTCTTAATGAAGTGTTGGGTTTGTGTGTGGTTCGAGATAACTTCGAAGGATGCCATCGTGGTTGCATTGAGAAAGAATATCTCCTAGCAATGAATAATAAATTTCCCTTTGTTTGGATGTTCATTGAGAAGCTTGGGGCAAATCCAAAAGAAAATGCCTAATGTTATAGAATCTTTGACTGGTGAAAAAGCAAATATTGTGAGGCTCAACCATATATGCGAGTGATATGAGGATGTGGTGAAATGTATTGTGGAAGAAGGATGAACTCTCTTAGTCAAGAATGTTATGAGATAGAAGGAGAACTCCCTTAGTCATTGAAGTGGATTGAAGAGGGAACGAAATCCCCTAATGATGAAAGGAAGTAGATGAGGGGAGGAAAACCTCCCCTAGTGATGAAGGATTTATGGAAGTGGATGATTCATAATGATGGTGTTGAAGAAGTATGATGTCGGATGGTCTTGCAATCATGATCAGTGTAAGATGCCCCAACTTTGAAAGGGATAAATGTCTTTGGAACTTTGCCTTGGACAAGCTTTGAAGCTTGGTTTGATTTGGTCAGCTAGTCAACCATAGATGGGTCCTACTCATGATAGTGCACATACATGAGCCCTCGGCATCCAATGGCATGTAACTTACCACATTGTGATTAGATTGGAATTTTGTGGAGAAGAGACCTTTTGCTGCATGTCTGCCCCAACAAATGAGGGCTAAAGATAGTCTTAGGTAAAGTTCTTGGACAAACGTCAGTTCCAAGATTGAGTGTGTGATGATTGATCATGCGCAAGATAGCGTATATGTGTGAAATATCTATCCCTTCAAGCAAGGAATAGGTGATGGGGAAGGTGAGAAATGAGGATGTGATGATTGGAGAAGAGGAAAATATACCCCTAATGATAGGAGATGGAGTGCAAGGAGGAGAAGTCCCCCAATGTTAGAAGAAGGATGGCAAGAGGAAGAGGTCCCCTAGCTGTATCAAATGGATGGTGAGGAGGAGAGATCCTCCAGTTGCAAGAAATGAGTGGTAAGGAGGAGAAAACTCCCCTGAATGGTATGCTAGGCTATGTCTATGCTAGCTTGGACTATGTGAATTGGTATACCTATGTGTTAGAATATTTTGGGGCTTGCCTTGGTCAAGCCCCATATTTTACAAAAACAAAGACTTGAAAATCTAAGCTAGAATGCATCCTCACGAAATCAAATCTATTCTAATGCATTGAAAGTAGGACTGAATAGAAGTACATTTTGAAATAAATCTAAACTAGAATGCTTCCTCATGAAATCAAATCTATTCTAATGCATGGAAAGCATGACTGAATAAAAGTACATTTTGAAATAAATCTAACTAGATGCCACACAAAAATACAAGGATACTTTAACCTTGCATACACCGTGGTGAGAGGCGATTTGGGGTCTAGGTATGGGGGCATGCAATCCCCATGAACATGAGGCTCTTAACCTCCCCTGACTTACCTTGCCAATGGTTGTGGGTGTCTAAAACCAATACTTGTGCTTCAGGGATCAATTTTGAGGTAGATTGGGGAATTCACATGCCCAAGTGTGTACTCTCTATCCTCTTTGGAAGCTCATTGGTGCACTAGTGAACCTTTTGTGGTTTGGCCTAAGATGGATTTCAGGGTATTTTTGGTTTGGCATGAGATGGATTTCAGGGTATTTTTGGTTTGGCTTGAGATGGATTTTAAGGTATTTTTAGTTTGGGGTTTCTTCAAAGATGACAATTACCTACCATATAGAAACATGCCACAATTTTATAGGAATTGAAATGATAGGAATTGAAACTAGGCTAAGAAACTTCCTCATGAAATCAAATGATAGGAATTGAAATGACAAGAATTGAAACTAGGCTAAGAAACTTCCTCACAAAATCAAATCTAACCTAGTGTTGTTTTTGGTGATTGGAAATGAATGGAATGAGTTGTAGGTTGTGGAACTAGTACTTATGGTGGTGGTACTAGAACCTATTGTGGATGAATGGAATTGTGGTGGGGTGGGCATTGGTGGTTGATGCCCTAGTATTTGATGAGTGGAATGAATGGTAGGTTGTGATATGAGTGTGTGTTGTTGTTGCACTAGAACCTATCGAGGATGAATGTGATGTGAGTGGTAGGACTAGTGCGTATGGATGTCACACTAGAACTAGTTGATGTGGAATGAGGAGTGGTGGGATCGACATTGGTGGGTGGATGCCTTGATTTCTAATGAATGAAATGAGTGGTAGGTTGTGAGGCTAGTACTTATGGTGGTTGTACTAGAACCTATGATGGATGAATGGATTTGTGGTGGGGTGAGAGGCAAAGGTAAGGTAAAGGATGCAACCTTGTGAAGTGTCTAGTGATGGATGTGGTGAGTGAAATGTGTTGGAAGAAGGTGATATTCTACAAGATGTGGAGAATGATATGGAAAGGAGTGAAAACTCCCCTAATTTTGGAAGATGTGGTGGAAGAAGATGAACCTCCATAGATGTGGAAAAATGATAAAGTAAATGAATGGTGATAGATGTAGAAGAAGTGTGGGAAGAAGAGGAACCCCCAAGTATGAAGGAAGTGGTAGGAGAATGTGAATCTCCATGTATGGAAGAGGTGTTGGAGGAAGAGAGAACTCCCCCAAATGTGAAATAAGTGGTAGGAGAAAGTGAATCTCTACTATGTATGAAATAGGTGTTGGAGGAAGAGAGAACCTCCCCCAATGTGTGAATGAAGTGGTAGGAGAATGTGAATCTCTGCTATGTATGGAAGAGGTGTTGGAGGAAGAGGGAACCCCCTCCAAGTGTGGATGAAGTGGTAGGAGAATGTGAATCTCCACTATGTATGGAAGAGGTGTTGGAGGAAGAGAGAACCTCCCCAAATGTGTGAATGAAGTGATAGGAGAAAGTGAATCTTTGATATGTATGGAAGAGGTTTTAGAGGAAGATGAGAACTCCCTCTAAGTGTAGAAGAGGAGTTGGAGGAAGAGAAAACTCCCCCAAGTGTGAAATATGGGTTGGAGAGAGATGAAACTCCTCCAGATATGCAGATGAGGAAAAATATGAAAAATGAGAGGTGAAAAGATGTAGAAGATGTGAAATGTGAGCACAGATAGCAAGATCCATGCATAAAATGGTGAATTCCATTGGAAAATCAGGTTCACATGGGGTAGTGTGAACCAACATATTCGCATGGGGTCGTGTGAACTTTTTTGGGTGACCTAGGTGCAATGTTTTAGTAGTTTGGAGGACCAAATGGTGTCAGAATTAGGATAAATATTATACCATTGGAAAGATATTTTTGAGCCCGATCCAATGGTGGTAGTTTTACAAAATTTGGAGGTGATTTAATGGGTGAAAATTTAGGTCAAATATGATCCTTCTTCTAGAAGTTATGAATGCGCAATTTCAAGCCTTTTGAAAGGGAAAATTTGGCATTATTGATGAAAGGGATGGGATGATGATAATGGAGTAGAAGAAAATATGTTGAGGTGATTAAAAGAAGGAAAATACCCCCAATTATAGAATATGGTTGGTAAGGATGAGGAGTCTCCTAATTGTAGAAGACAGATTGGAAGGAGAGAAACTCCCCTAAGTATGAGAGATGAGGTGGAAGGAGGAGAATATCCTCAATTGGAGAAGCTGAGGTGGTAGGGGAGAAGCTCCTCCAAGTGTAGCATATGATTGATGAGGAGGAAAAGTCCCCCTAGTGGAAGAATATGGGTGATGAAGAGGGAAGGAAAGAAATAATTGAAGAAGTAAGGAAGATAGAATATGTACAAGGAAAGAAGGGGTGCTTAGTGAAACCAAAATAAATGCTATGTTGTTGGAGGATAGCACCTCAGAGGATGGGAAATGCTAGTCGCAAGATTGGGATGACTAACACCTTGATAAGAAGTGTGGCCATGGACATGATGAACTTGTCGAGGTGGGGGAATAGATGTGGGAGTATGAACATGTGGTGGTGGTGGTACTGGATGGGGCAATGGATTTGGAGTTGCACCCCCATTCTTATGTGAGGAAGTAGTGTGATTGGTTCATTGTGTTGTGTCCTCATTCCTCATGTTATGGACCAGATGTGTGAAAATATGACAAGTGTTAATATCATGCCCTTGTTGGTGATGATAAACACAAAATTGGTGCTCATTGTACCCTTTGGGTTTTGGATGATTTGGATTGAACAATTTGACCTCAGGTAGAATTAAGCGACCTATGCGATGTAGCTGTTGGAAGGTTTGAGATAGAGTCTCAGAAGGAGTGGTGGAAGAATGAGGAGAATGTGGAGGATGTTGTGTTTGAATGGGATTTGGACTAGGTAGTGATGGATTGAATGCTTGCCTAGGTTGTGGAGAGCCCATTTGTTGAGGATGAGGGGTTGGTGGAGGAGGAGGAATTATGGGACCCACCATGATTGGATTATTGATAGATGTATGACATTGATAGCGGCTCATGTGCAACTCAAGTGTATCGAGATGTGCCAAGATGTGTCACATGTCAATGGGTGGAGGAGATGGAGGTATGGAAATGGGATGAGAATGAATGCCAATTGTGGAGGGTGATGATTGATATGAAGAAGAATATGGAGGTGGATGAGATGAAGAATGTGGGAATGGGGATCGATAAGGTTGGGAAATTCCAACCTGTTGGGTGATGTGAAATGGAAGTTGAGGTGGAGAAAGAATAGGTGGAAGATGTGATCCTGAATGAGGAGAAGCATGGTAGGAAGCATGATGATGCAAATATGGGAAAGTGGAAGGATCATCCATGGGAGGAGAAGGAGGAAGAGTATGATGTCTCACATCATGATCATAGGATGAAATCCTAGAGGACGATGTGGGAGGTGGAGAGGAATTGTGTGAGGAAGTAGAAAGAGTATGAGAATGGGCAGAGGTGGCTACCTCTGAGTGCCCTGATGAAGTGGTTGGAGAAGAAGGGAGAAGATGAGAATCCTGCATGATGATGTGTGCAACTATGAAGAGACTACCAAAGATTGTGAATTTTAGACTTCTGGGTGCTTTGTGACTGGTTCTGGACCGTTCTATTTTGGAAAACATAGGTTCGCATGGGGGTGTAAACCTTGAGAAAATAGAAATAGAGGATGGATTTGTGCTATTTTGGACCTCTGTGTGCTCTGTGTAAGTTTTTGTGCAGTTTTGAGACCTGTAGCTAGGTTCGCATGGGGGGTGCAAACCTCTTCTGTAACCAAGCATTCACATAGGGTTATGCGAACATTGATAAATAGGGATAGAGGATGGATTTGTGATGTTTTAGGCCTCTATGTTCCATTTGGAACTATATTAAGCCTGGAATCTAGGTTTGCACGGGGGGTGTGAACCAAAAGATTCACACGGGGTCATGTGAATTTTTTTGATCGATCCAGATGTAGTGGTTTGACAGTTTGGAGGACCAAAAGATGTTAGAATTGGGAAAAACTTATACCATTGGAAAGATCTTTTCAATCCTGATCCAATGGTGGAAGTTTTAAAAAATTTGGAGGTGATTTAATGGGTGAAAATTTAGGTCAAATATGACCCTTCTTTTAGAAGTGATGAATGCACAATTTCAAGCCTTCAAAAAGGATAAATTGGCATAAATGATTAGAAGATCAATGAATGATGATGAAGTAGAAAAAAAGAAAGAATTGAAGAAGGGGGTGCAAATTTCAAGAAAATAGATAGAGTAAAGTGCATGTGATATTACCAACTGTGGATAACTAGCAAGTGAGTTGTGAGCAATTTTTGTATGTTGTTGTAACCACTTTCATGACTCAAACAATAAGCAAATATTTTTGGATTTTTGTGTGTTTTGATGGGAGTACTGTAACCACCCTAAGAAAAAACCATGGGAAATGGGTGAGTGCTACTTGAAATAGGTATGTCGTAGCATAGAACCTCCTGCAACACCCAAAGGTGCACATAATAGAACTATGTTTCCAATGGGCGAGTGGCAACCTAGATGGATTTTGGTACAATAAAATGGTATCCAAAGGGGGGAGACTCAAAATGCTCTAATGAGTCAATATACTCTCATGAAGAGAGGTCGCATTGTCAATGTGGTGCTACCGGTATACCCATGCTTTCGCTTAACCCTCACGTTTAAGGCATCCACAGTAATGATCAGCTGCACCCACTAATTATTTTTAAAAGCCCTATGGTAAAGGGGATTTCTAAAACTAACCCACTTTGAAGGTACCTTCCAGTGATTAAATTTGGATAACCAACACTCAAAAGTGGGAAGGATCGATCGGGTATTAATGTCGAAATGATCCACCTAGGGGGATACTATGGTGACTAAAATCGGGGGTGAGCCAGTGGAGAGTAGAACTTCGACCTCACCGAACTCTAGTGTTGAATTGGTGATGAAATCCAATTCAGACTAGAGATGAAAGCCAATCCTTACACCGTTTAAAGTGGAACGTGAGTGTGTGGTGTTTGTTGTGCAAAACTATTTTAGAAGCAAATTACTCTAAGTGCCTTTTCAAAAGAAATTTAAGCTAAGATACCTTTTCAAAAGAAAATTCTACTTAGCCTAAGTGCTATTGAAAATGAATCTAGGCTAGGGTGCTTTTGAAAACAAATCTAAGCTAAGACATGTCTTCATGAAACCAAATTTGACCCTAGCAATAAACCAACCTTGAAAAGGTACAAACAATTCATGCCAAAGCAAAATACCTGTGTCCCAGTAGTTGTAGAGGCCCTTGGCTATCTCTGTGCACCCAAATTTTGTATTTTTGGGAAGTTTGCATAGGTGGGTGCAAACTTGTCTATGTCAAGAAGTTTGCACGGGGGGTGCAAACCTAGAGTTGAGGCCTACAATCGTGCAGGGATGGGCCTGAAGTGTTTCTCAGGGCTTTGGTGGCATCCGTTGTGGGTTTTTAACACCTAAAACATAGAAAAACAACCCACAAGATTTGTTAGTTAGCGATTAAGCTAATGCTTGGTGGGGGTCCCATCGGGCGTGCCAGAATGAAACCATTCAAAAAGACTACAATTACAAATAAATGAAATTGTAGAATATCACTGCTTTTGTATTGAGATAAAAAGGGGGTTACAAATTGAATCCTTTTTACAACTTTGCCCTAAAGGCTACAAGAGGGTCTTCCCTAAGGAAGCCCTTATCAAGATGTTCAAAAATAGGAGGATCCATCTTTTTGATGTTCCTCAGTGCAGGTGGGCTTCTTGCTCGTGGGCCACCACTGGTTTGATTTGTCCTTTGCACCTGTTGGGCCTACAAAATCTGGTTAGAATATTTGGGGGCTTGCCTTGGTCAAACCCCATGTTTATATGGACAAAAAGACCTTAAAACATGCTTATAAATGTATATAATGATGATAGATAGGGTTAGGAAGTGATTTTACCCATTTTTGGAGCCTCTGGATGGTCGAAAATTAGGTTCGCATGGGGGCCTACGAATCTGTCTGGGACCTAGAGGTTCACACCCTAGGGTGCGAACCTATCTATTTTTTATCGAACTTGCCAGATATGAAGTAAATGGTGTCCTGATGCTGCTGCTTCATTGATTTTTCATTGGATCACCTCCAAAAGTCACCTTCTTTGTTGATAACCTATCTAAATCAAAAAGAATATAGTAGATCTGATGGAGACTCTAAAGCTAAATGGATGTGATGGATGTGTGATGGATGTTGGATGGCTAGAGTAATTTTGGTAGAGTTTTTGTAAGCTAAACCTGATATATCTAAAATGGTGAAAATGGCCTTCTATTTATAGACTTGGCCAAGGTTAGGGGAGGGGTTGAGGTGTCCCCTATGAGGTGTACATTGTGAGGTGTCCACTGTGAGGTGTCCACTGAGGTGTCCTACCTCATAAATGGAATTGGGTGAGATAATATCTCACCCATCCTATACCCATGTAGAAAGCATACACCTAACTAATGCATCAATTGATATCAAACATTAAAGCATGAAATATTTGACAATAATGAATTCAACAAGAAATGGGGTTTCCTTTTATTAAAATTTACCAAATTTGATTACATATACGTCCCTCTTAGGGATACTCAATGTTTATACAATCAATGTAGTTGTGAAGACCCTCTAAATGAGGGGGTGGTGTAATTCGTAGACTTTCCAATAGGACACGAACTGCTCAAGATCCATGATGACCTTCTTATCCATGATTAGAGGTATATTCTACCTTGAATTACTTGCAAATGGATGGATCCTATAAACTCTACATTCAAGAAACAACAAGAAACAATTACAAACAAAGGTGGCCTCTCTTGATGAGGCTTTTGGAGGAATCTTGGATAAAGAATGCTAAGGAAAGTAAATGAAGCATGTAATCTATCAAACTACGCAAAAACTCATTAAATTTCATTAAATCACATAAAAGAAAACATAAATATAATTATGAAACATCCTAATTAGTCATTAGAAACTTGAATTTCATGCAATAACAAGAAAACTAGTCTAAATGATGTAAACAAGGAAATAAAGGAAATTTGCTCCTAAATCCCTGATTAATCATACAAATGTGTCAAATGAGATTAATCTATGTTTAATCTATCAAAATGAAAGCATAAAAATATAAATATACTACTAAAATAGGGGGAAAAATGGATCAAACCCTTGTCGCATGTCTATGGCATAGCTGGCACTATTAGCCATGACTAATACCTGCAACTGAGGTGAAACTCTTCTTTCTCTCCAAATCTAGGCTTGAATCTCCAATTCTCCTTGTTGAATTGATGGTCAAGGGTCACCTCAGTGTCCTCTAATGGATTGGTGGTGTGAATTGTCTAAATTCATAGTTAAAGGGACTCAATTATGATTTCTTAATTTTCCTAGACCTCTAGGATCTCCATGGATTCAAATACCATTTTGATCTCCAATTGGGTAGCAAGAACGTTCCTCTCAAAGTAAGCAAATGGATCTATAATTAAACAGGGATCTACTACGTTCAATTAACACTCTTCCTAGATAGTCTCCTCCATTTGGAGGGGGGTCTTATAGCATATTGAAGGCCTTGCTCTAGCTTCATGGAGAAGCCAAGAACAAGAAACCTACAGTTGGAGCAGTTGGAGGGAAATTTCTAGAGGCTTCCCCACACAAAAGTCATTTGGATTCATCATCCAAGTCATTGTAACTGATTTTAGGTCTAAAATTGCTTTTATTCTAGCCACGTCTCTGAGGCACAACTAGCTCTATTAGCCGTGGGTGTCAACTATGATTAAGGTTGAGTTAAGAAACTCTACCCAATTTGAGTGGTTAAAACCACTACTTCACCTTGGAGCTATCCAAGATCATTCATATGGTCTGTTAGCATGTCCCATATGAGTAGTCATCTTGACATGATGCATTTTAGGTGTCTACAGACGTCCCTTTTAGGATGCATTATGAGAACAAAAAATGCTAAGCAAAAATAGACCTCCTAAAATGATGTCGTAGGTTGAATGATGATAATTGATATGATCAACATTAGATGCCTAGTCCTGACCAAGGACATGCATCTTAAAATCATTGCTTCCAACTAAGGGAAGGCTTAAATTATCAAAGCTTTGGCAAGCTCTAATGATTATTGCGTAGCTTTAGTGCTACAATAGTATCGATAGGTGGAGATCTACTAACTTAACTGCCATAGTTGCCTTTTGCCCCAGTAAAGGGTAAGATCTTATGATAGTCTTTGGCAATGATTCGTAAGATAAATGCAATTTGACAAGATTGAGTCATCTCCTATTGAATTTGATTATGATAATTGATATAATGACTACCCCCTCAAGTGACGAGTCAATGAGAGTAGGAAAATTGACTGAAGCGATGATTTGCTTGATCATGATCAGTGATTTGAACAATAGAAGGTTTAGCACTTTAATTACTTGGCAAGGCCTAATTCAACCATGATTACAACTATTAATAGTAATTATACATCTCTATCCCATGGATCATTCTAGCCGTAATGGCCTTCTTAGAGAATCAAAATGATAGCAATTGCAATTAGGTTCATGTTGAATCATAATGTTCGATGATTTGCTGAAAATTGTCATAAAATAATTGAGATAAATACCTCGTTTTCGTGGAGCAGTCCTATCATCTAGGACTTCTTAGGGATTGAAGTGAGCATATCAATTTAGTGATGAATAATTTACCCCAAATATCCTTATGGTAATTTATCATCTTGTCGGATTGCATGGATGGCAAGTCATTTCAACCACCAAGTGTATAGCGTAAATAATTGGATACGAGGCGCATTTGAATTTTGAATTTTTTGAATTTTTTGTTATTTTTAATAGTTTTTTATGGGGTTTTAGCCCATTTGATATTTTTTATTTTGCATTTTAAATCCCCTCATGGCTGAATTTTGAGGGTATTTATCACTGGATGCTAGACGCACTTTTCATCCGCAGCCAATTTTTACAATTTCCTTAGTCGTGGCTCCGACCCGCGATCAAAAAACACTAATTCTACGCCCTTGGTTGTCAGGCATGGTCAAGGGCAAAATGGAAAATATAAAATAAAATCTATCATTTTCAATGTCATTATTTTCCAATTGCTAACTTGCAAAACTAAGAGCTCTGAGAGGTGAGTTTTAACTTGTGATATGGAATGTTGTCATAAACCTCACAAAACACACACATCGCAGACCTGGTGGACGCATCCACTAGTGGAAAAGCCGGTGCGCATAAGGTAGGAATTAAAACTCTCTCATTTGATTTACCCAATAAAATAAACCTTATTAATTAATGGGTTAAACTAAACCAAAGTAAACTATCGATAGAGAACCTCACCCTAGCTTAATATTAGTCTAGGTTAATTAGAGGGTGGGATTATTTTAAAAAAATTTCATTTTTGGGATGGGACTTGACCCCAAAAAGGTCACTGCTCTTAGTCGTGGGTGGCAACCATGGTTCCCAATTAGAAAATTGGGGTCCGTAGCTATTATTTATGGCTAGGTTCAAATCTTAACGATCAAAAATTTTACCATTATCTCCGACCATGGGTCCCAGCCCAGCTGAGGGACTTTAGAAAAAATTTCCAATTTTTTTTTTTTTATAGTTTTGATCTGATTTAAGTGATTTTTTTGAATGTTTTGAAATGCAATTGTGAATGTTTTTATATTTTTGAAGATTTTTTAATTTTCTTTACTTTTTAAGATCATTTTTTGATGTTTTTGATTGATTATTATTATCTGCCCTTCTAGCTGACCTCTCAAGTGAGAGAGTCTGAGCTCTATCAATACCTTCTCCATGACATTAGTGACATCTACTAGGTGTGGTTTAGCACCATAGGACTAGGATACATTATTCACCTCTTGACTATTAGGCCTAATCATGCCTATTTTACAACTTTGGACCACCACTGGGATGCATGGACCAATACTTTTCATCTATCGATCGGAGAGATCACAGTTACCCTAGAGGATGTGTACCACATATTTTGCATCCCCATTGATGGGGAGGCCATCACCTATTAACCTACCATGGTGAAGCTTGTAGTGTTCTAGTGAGTCTTTGGTGCCTGATGTGATGAGGTGCTAGATGATATCGACCATGGAGGTATGCCTATTGAGCATTGGTTTGAGGTGCAGGTATTATCTGATCGATAAGCTATCTTGATGTACCTGTGCATTTATATCCTACTGCTTGATACTTTAGGAGTGAGGTTCCCCTAGAACCTCCTCTCTAGGATGCAGGATCTTCTCGAGAGCATTTAAGAGCATCCACTAATTTTTTCATGGGGAGCACCCTTCTAGCCCAGTTCTACAATGAGTTATATAAGATTACATAGCGAGGCCGCATTGGAGTTTCTTGCAGCATGCTGATCCAAGTATGGGCATGGTAGCACATCACTATCGACCATCCAAGGGGTCTTCCTCATCGTATTGGAGACATAGCAGATATTTAACAATGCTACACTAATTTTTTGTCCAGGGAGGCTAAGGGATTTTGGATCAGGACTCAAGCAAGAGACTTACAGAATTATCTAGACAAGCTAAACCAAATTTGGTTGGATCACATTTTATGGTAGCCCTACATGGATTTTCTTGCATGGCCAGAGGCAGACAGGTACCTGAGGTATACCAAATGAGATAGGTGGATTATCGAGCATAATCCCTATATGCGTAAGTTTTTCAACTTCTCATGTGTCTTGCAATAGTTTGGTATCCACCAAGATATTCCACTAGTTCCTACTCTCTACCATCACCTTAAGGTAGAGAAGGATTTGACTTGGCCCCAAGTGACCCCTCTGGGTGATGAGGATGACAACTGGTAGGATTTAAGTTTGAAAAACATGGGGATGACTGTAGACTATGACGCTTGGTGGACTACCATGTTGTGGTAGGGTGATGGCCCTCTAGGAAAACCTATAGATTGTGGGGTAGCTAAGTTAGATGTGGCTTACCCAGAGGGAGTATATCCTCATGGGTGTAGGGTTCACTAGTGGATAGATGGTGATGGGCAAGGGTGCAGTTGCTAAGGATGAGCCCCAAGTTAAGGATGAGGATTAGGAGGAGCTTGATGATGAGCCTACATAGCTCTAGGCCCAGGTTTCTGGTCTACAGACTAGTTGGAGACTACTTAGCTATAGATTTTATAGAGAGACACCTCTATGGTGACTTTATAGGTATAGCTAAAGGCCACACATGATCATTTGGGATAGGGATAGGAGTGGTGGTGAGGCTATGAGGAGGAGAGGACCACCCATCTAGCACATAATATGAGTGCCACTACAACTCTAGATAAGATGATACTGGAGCAAGATCTAGCACAGTCTTAGTTATAGCTCATGACTCATAAGAGGGATTAGGTGAGGAGTATGCGATGAGAGCCCTCAACTCCATAGGCTACTGTAGTAGCTCTAGTTGTATAGGGACACAGTTTTAGATTTAGATACAGATATTCAAAGACTACATGCCATGGTTTAGCATCACTTTGATGAGTGACCATCAGATGCTACTCACATCTCTCGCCTGGAGGGAGATATCTAGTTGCTTTGGGGTGAGATTATAGAGAGGGCTACCACTACAGGGACATAGTAGACTAGGACATAGGAGATAGGGTAGTCATTAGCATGGCCTAGTCATAGGACTCATAGGTCATAGAGGTCCATCGGTTCTAGCTCCAGGCAAACTCACCAATAGGGTGGAGGTGACGAAGGAGCCTCACAAATTAGGGACATAGGTGTTGCCTAGTACAAACCTTTTCAAATGTTTGTACCATTTTTTAGTGTAATATCAAGGACCTACATAGTTTTAGCCTACGATTATTTTGTACATATGCCTATATACTCTTTTTGACATATATATATATATATGATCAGACATTTATGAGACTCATTATATGTGCAGATTTATTTTTTTATGTTTATGAGATACATATGGATGCAATGCTTATATTGTATGTTGATTTTATGCTATATTATGTGATGTATGGATGACATGCACTAGCTAGATGATGGATGTATGACTAGATATTGTGATCTAGATGTGTATATAGACTACTTTGATTGTATGCATATGGATGCAATGTTAGATGTTAAATGCATGTTTAATTTATTGTACTTGTATGCATTTAATTTATGTTGCTATAATATGATGAATGCAATGTATGTAATTCATTATTTACATGTTTATTGATCTAATGTAAATGAACATGTATGTCTTAATCACTTAAAACATAATGTATGAATGTAATATGAGTTTGACAATCTAATCGATGACACCACAAAATGTATAATAATCATGACATGTAATTGATACTTCTTATCATAAAAATTAATCAAATAAACATCCATATGTGCTATGAAATTCTATATTGTTTCTATTCATAATCTTTTGGCAAGTTAAAATAACATGCACAACATAGTCAGTGGTCATCTAAACATCATTGCTAATATCCATCTGGTATCTATCCTATATTATGAACACTCCTTAATAAAAAAAATATTATAAAAGGAAGTTGATAATTGATTGATTTGATATGGTTGTTGCTATTTGGGAATTTTTGATTTTTTCCATGATACTCAAACACGCTAGTTGACTTATCAAAAGTTGTATAATGACTATACTAGAATTTTGAAAAATAAAATTTTCGCTCAAAATACCAAGCTATTCATTACCCATGTGTGTGTAAATGAATATATTAGATGAGATAAAAGCATATCCCAGTTCCATGTGGGATTCATTCAACCCATTGCTATATTTGGGATCCTCCTATGTGCACCTAATCCTAGGTTTGGATTTAGTTATACTATACCACTAGGCAATACAAGCCACCTAAAGCTAGCTCATTTGTAAATTGCTTAGACCTACCCCAATATTAGGCGAGATTCATTTAGCCCATTACGGTATTGGAGATCACCATATGATTTCAAGTATTGATAATTCCAGGGATTCAAGCTCACCCCCTTATTTTCTTCAATTTTTTGGATACTTTCTCATATAAAGTGATAAAAATCATTGTTTATTTTGTTTTTTATTTTTCTTTTGTTTTGAGCAAGGGATTTGATTTGATTTTTGGATTTTTTTTCCTTTGTGTAAGCAATGGATTTATTTGAGTAGGGGGTAAACTTATCCTTTTGCCAATGAGCTCTACTCTATATAATTTCACCTCACAAAATGAGCAAGTAACAAAACCTTTCACCTAAGGTGACCTGGATCACTTTTGTAGTGTTCATCCTTCCTTACCCTAAGTAGGATTGTTAATGTGTTTGATTAGTGATGGGATTCTGATATGCTAAGTGATATCAAAATAGACCTCATCTACAAAAGTAAATCAAGCTTTCTACTAAATCTAAGAAGACCAATAGGAATGTCTGAATTACCAAAAAACCCTAGTATATTCTTCATAGCAACATGAGGGGTTATGTTGAGAAACACAATTACTCACAAAGGTGATAGATGATGATGGTGCATAGATGCATGATTGAAATACAAACGTAGTGTTATTTGTAAGATTACAAACACAACCTATTCTAATGTAAATTTTATGGATGGATATGCCTAATGCAATGCAATTAAATTAAATGCATGTGCAAAATGAAAATGCATGATGCAAATGAAATGCAATATTTTTAGATTTTATTGCTTTTTTATTTTTATGGATTTTGAAATTTTCCATATTTTTAAGTTTTTTTTAATTATTAAGTGTGGAACGCCTTAATATGAAGGATATTGAGAGGTTCATGCTCTTCAACCCCTTCAAGCGATGTCAAGCGATACATTCTAGGTCCAATCTACTCTGAGATGATGTAAGGACCTAACTAGTTAGCCAAAAATTTATCTCGTAAGTGTGATGACAGATTTGAGTTTTGTTGGTTCTCATTCAGCATAAGATCACCAACCTTAAAGTCTCTCAAGTGGACTTTACTATTGTAATATCATTTTAAGCACTCTTGGTAAACATAGAGATGCTCTAGGGCAATCACAAAACATTCTGTATCGCTCCAAATTTTTTGCATCCTTACCTTCAGGCTATAGGATCCACGCCCGAAAGGGGGATGCGAGAAGGATGGGACAATACCTCGAACTGAGAGGCCCTTTGAAGGTCGCGCCTCTCGGGGGAGGGGTATAAGGGTGAATTTTTGATGGATGGTGGGTTCACCAGGAAACTTTTGAGTGGCAGTTTCCATGCCTAGGTTGAGAGTAGGTTTGATGTGTTCATTTTGTATTTTAATCATTCAATTCCTAGGTTTGGCCAAGATGAATCTAAGCTATTCTATATGCCAATGCTGATTTATATGGATACAAAAAACATGAATAAGTGCTGAACACAGAAAGTATGCTAAATAAGATGGAATATACCTGATTTCGGATGTCTGATGAAGAGTCTGAGGTTTGTAGAAGTCCAGATCATCTCAAATATTACATTATCATCTACAATTTCATAGAATCATCTCAGATCATAGTCGATCATCTGAGATCAGACGAGATCATCGTCGATCTGACGAATTCATCAGAAACCTGCAATCACAGAAATAGATACCAAAAACCAAAAATGCAACTGCAAAAGCAAGGGGAAATGATAGAAATAATAGTAAATTTGCCTAAATGATAGATCCAGATAACGATTAAAAGAAATGCATTACTTTAATAATTTATTTTAACTTTATCATGCATCTATGCTAAATGAGGTGAACTCCAGGATGCAGAAATAGAATAAACTAAGTTAATGCATAAGGAATTGAAGAGAGAAGATAAAAAAATGCAAACTCTAGGCTCTGATTGCCCCCAATCTGGACTGCAGTCAAGATCACCTCCAATCGTACGAGATCATCGCCGATCTATGACAGGATCATCCGAAATCGTCTGGAATCGTCAGAGACGATCCGAGCTTGCTCCGACTGAAAAACAGTAAAATCCCTACAAGAAAACTTGAAATACACAATGCAAACGAAGGTGTGAAGGTGTTCTAATGCACGAAAAGTTAAAGTTGTAGGGAAATCAGTCAGCCAGGGGGTTTAGGGGGATAAACTAAGAAAATCCCAGTTTATATAGGATTAGGGAGAGGTTAGGAGGTTGGAGATCATCCCAATTTGGGAGATCTCCAATGGGGAAGACTCTAACCGCGTAGACACGCTTTCTGCCCAAGTTAGAGAAGCTGTTGAACAGAAGCTAATTATGAAAATTTGGTTTTGGGACAAAATCATCTGGATGTTCTCTTCCAGACGAATTCGTCAGATCTGGGATGATTTCGTCTGATCGTCGACGATATCGTCCAACGGTCAAAACAAATCCTAAAAATGGCATGGAAAACGAGGAGAGCGGGTAATGGGCGGTTTGGGTTAAAATTCAAATTTTTATCTTTTTACTAAGGTTTAATTGCGCCAATTTTAGGGTGCTACATTTTGCCCCCTCTTTAGCGAATTTTTCGAAGAAAATGCGTTAAAGACGAGTTCTTCCCATTTTACGAGAAAGCAAAAATTTACTCAATTTTCTAGACGACGATTCTAGGTCGAATCGTACGACTATTTACTATGGTGCCCCCTCCGTGTTTTTACCCAAATCGAACGTTTGAGGTAAAAGCGCAGAAAAGAAAAATTAAAAAATGTTGTTGTTTTAAATAAAATTAAGAAAAATAGGGTAAAACCCTAATTCATTTTTACTGTTCATTTTTATTGTTTGAGAGCTCTGCAGACAAAAATGGTTGAGACAGCGCACAGATCGACAGAGGTCCGATGCGGGCTACGGGTAAGGATCTAAACCTGGTGAATTATGTTTTTAATTTGATTTGTGCAATTTTTGATTGAAATTTTGACTATTTTGGGGCATCGCGGCCATTTTTAGGCCATCGACGACGTCGGGACGAAATCGTCCCCATTTCATCGAAATCGTCTCTAGATCGTCGATTTCGTCTGAGGGCGAAATCGGCGAACTAGGGGCGATCCCGTCCAACAAGGGGCGATCCCCAAGTTGTGAAATCGGAGATGATTTCATCCTACAAAGGATGATTTTACCCAATTTAGGATGATATCATCCAATGGTGGACGATATCATCATTTTTATGAAATTAAGCTTGTTTGAATTGCATTTAATTGATTTTAATGATTGGTTTATTAATGAATTTTATTGTTTTATTGTTTATTTTGTAGAGGGGATTACTAAAGAGTCGGGAGTGGAAATACGAGGGGCTAAGAGATGACATAGCCATGCTCGACCAGGCGGAGCAAGACCGACTAGCACAGGTCAGATTACAACATGTGGCAGAGATGCCACAAGTATCGACAGACATGGGGCTACTGACAGCCCTAGCAGAGAGATGGTATCCGGGGTCATCCTGCTTCTAGTTACCGATAGGGGAGATGGCTCCCACACTAGAGGACGTATGGAGGATCTTGAGGATCCCCATACAAGGATGGTTGATGACTCCTACGGCCAATCAGGGCCAAGCCATGATGAGGCTGAGCGGAGACCCGAGCTTCACCCTAGAGAAGGGCAGAGTGAACATCGAGTCTCTGAGGCAGATGCCTGGGGCATCTAGGTTGACTCGGGTGTTGGCAGGGGTAGTGGGTGGCTTACTGTTGTGCCACCAGAGTGGGTGCAGATTACCCTGGCTCCTTTCAGATGTGGTCTGCGACATGAGAGACCATGGGTACAGATATGCATGGGGCAGCTTTGTACTGTGCCGCTTGTATAGGATCCTGCATGGGGTCGTATACAAGGGAGGCCGATGTCTAGTTTTGACATCACTACTGTAGGTTTGGTGTTGGGAGCACATCACGGTGCGGAGGCCGATAGGACTCCCACTGATAGGGGTTGATCGAGAGAGGCCCCAGGTTTTCTACTGGTGGCTACAGAGGGGGTCACAGTGGCGGATAGATCTGCCGATGTCACGGAGGTTGCTAGATGACCTCATCCCAGACCAGATCACCTGGAGGCCATGGAGAGAGCATCCAGGGTGGGCAGAGGATGGGCAGGAGCTGGCTCGCATCAGGCGAGTCTGCTGGCTGAGGATGGAGCGGGGAGAGGTAGAGCTCCATCGCTACGACCGAGTTTTGTGGTAGTTCGGTCTTCAGTAGGGGATCCCTTCTCTCAGGGATTATGAGTACTCCCGGACTATTTGGGATAGTACCACACTGAGTGGGGCTCTAGATATGCAACGATTCTAGAGTCAGGATGCGGATGATGCCCCTATCCAGCTAGTGGATGGGGATGACATTAGGGTTGTTGATGGATACGATGCTTGGTATGTAGGCATCCGCCCTCCTCGGATGACGAGGGCATAGGGTCCGATGCACGCGATTGTGCGACGGATGGGGAGGCGGTGCCAGGCTGCTATTGAGGGCACGAGGTCACGGTGGGAGAGAGCAACGACGGTCTCCATAGGAGAGATGCCAGAGGATGGCACAGGCTCCATAGAGGCCATAGCAGATAGGGAGGAGGGAGGAGGGATTCCCTCCTCAGTAGGGGGAGAGGCCACCATCGCCCGATAAGGGCAAGGGTGTCGAGGTAGGGGAGAGCAGCGAGACGGTGGCTCTCCGGGCTGAGGTTGCCCACCTCCGGGCTCAGGTGCAGACTCTACAGGATGAGGCTACATGGCTCAGGGCTCAGAGCGAAGGGGCGAGCATGCAGGAGTTAGCATGGTCTATGGCTCAGACCACGTTCTACCAGGGAGTATACTACCAGCTGGTTCCAGAGGGCCAGAGGTTGCAGCTGCCAGCGACATTGTAGAGCCGATCAGGGTGGGATCATCGAGGACTTCCTCATGATCGACGATGAGGACCCGAGATACTACCCGGACCTCTATGGGACCACCTCCTCCATGCCAGGGTGGGAGAGGAGATGAGGCTGAGAGCTCGAGGGCTTCTCGAGACTAGCTGCCAGAGACTAGATTGTATATTTTATTATTATTATTTTTTGAGAGGATTGAGTATGCCAGGATATTGATTGTGGCATACCGGTCCAGTTTTGATATGATGTACATAATTTGTTGATATATATATGGTATTTTTGATGATATGACTTGTGTATATGTTGTATGATGCTTTTAATTTTGGATTGGTTGATTGATTATTCATGTAATTATGTCGTTGGAAATAAATTATAATTTTATGTCATGCCATAAAATTGTAAATGAAATAATCTGATGTGAATAAATTGGTTGTTTTGTGGTGTGTTTTGATGCAAAAATAAAAGGGACTTCTAACAATAATTTCAAAGGACATTGTCATTGTTATAGACCATTTCATGGAGTCGCCGCTCGCTAGGTCGTCAAGCTAATCCCAGTATAGAAATATTGCTAAAAGTAAAAGGGTGCTTAAGAGACTGTCTTAAGACTTTGTGTTGTGATGATGAAAAATGATGATGGTGATGATTTGTTTTCAGATTTTCATAAAAATATTATGCATGAGATATTAAAAGAAATATGATTGTTGCTAGGCATAAATTCCTAAGTGTGATAAAATTTTTGAATAAGTCCCTAGGAACTATACCATCATTGCAAAATTGAATGTTGACATAATGAAATGAAATAGAAAAATTTGCGTTCTTTTTAAAGCACAATTGTGTAACATAATGATGTAAGCCATATGTTTTTATGATTAAAATGAATGGGAAATAAAATTAGAACAATGGTTTGCGCTAGGCATAGAATTATAGGTATAGACTTATACCATCATCGCGAAATCCAAAAAAAGAATTTGATATTTTAGTTTTATTGCATGATTGATTTTTTGGTTTTGAGATAAACAGAAAATAATAATATATAAACATGACTTTATTTACTAGGTTTTTGAAGATGTGAAAGAAATTTTTTGGTTGTTGGAAAGAAATATATTTAATTGTTTTTATGCTGAGCAAATGTTCTTAAATAAGAAGATGAAATGATTCAAAAAGAATTGCAAAGATATTTTAAATTATCTCAAAGACAAAATGTAGATTTATAAGGAACCCTCATGTGCAAATGTGAGTTCATTACCGATCTTGATTTATCATAATGATACAAAATCTCTCAAATACAAATGTGTGTGCAATTGTATTGTTCATTCACCAATTTTGAGCAAGATAATTTGATACAAGTAATTTGAATTAACCAAATGAGTGTTCGTTGACCATGATTTATATGCATGTAACCGTATAGGACTACTATGTAAGTCGGGTCATCAAGAGCTAGCTGATCCATAAGCCGACATAGGTCTATACAAAAGAAGGTCGCTAATGTGACAGACATATCACCACGCTAGGGATTACCCAAGGCCAAGCGGGTTGGGCACAAACCGCCTGTTATGGGGCTTACCTCACAGTTTTCGAATAATTGAGAATTCCAGGGATTCAAGCTCATTCACCCTTCTTTTCTTTTCAAAGGGTAGGGAAAGGGGATTTTATTGCTTTTTTCTTTTCTCTTTTGCTTCTCTTTTTTTTTTTTTTGTATTTTTGCTTGGAACTGAGATAATGCTGAAATATTGCTGCGATGGTACAAAATAATATTTTTCTTTTTCTCATTTTCTTTGACTTTTCTTTTTCTTCCTATGCTAGGGATACTTGCTCGGATTGGCTGTAGAGCAAGGGATTTTTATTCTGGGTAGGGGTGAGCTTGTCCTTTTGTCAATTCTCAAAGATTCTAGACCATGTGCATGATAGGATAGCAGGGGAAACTTTTCGCTCAAGAAACCATTTCTACTATGTAGCATCATATCGAATTTGCAATGAAATCATTTTAATGTGAAAAGATATACTTGGTTCAAGTAAATAACAAGATCAGTTCTCTATGCTCAAAACTTTATTTAATTCAACTGTGGACTTTGATATAAGAGAGATTAATAATCATACCAAATAAAATCAAGATATTTATTCATGTGAGTGTGAAAGTGCGGGATTCCAAATAAATGCTAATTTATCCAAAATAATTGAAAATATAACTGCAATACTTCAAGAATTGACAAGTACGAAAATAAAAGATGTTTTGAAGATTTTGATGATTTTGAAGTTTTTATATTTTGATTTTAATTTATGAATTGAAAGAATAAATACTATTACTATTTTTGAAATTTTTATATGGATGACTAAAAGAAAACAATATGCAAAATAACAATATATACAATGATGAAATGACCAGATTTATGCATAATAGCGTTTAAGATGCAGAATGTTCATAGGTTCTTTAAGATCTTTACCATCTAAGGTAGCTAATCGGTATGCTCCCGATCCAAATTTAGCAGTGATGATATACGGTCCAAGCCAGTTGGGCTCAAATTTACCTTTAAGGTCTTTAGTTGCATTAGTATTTTTTTGATTTTCTTTTAAGACAAGGTCACCGATCTCAAAGGATCGATGATGAACTTTCTTGAGGTATGCTCGCTTGAGCTTGTTTTGGTAGGCACGAAGATGCTCCAAAGCATTGATGCGCTTCTCATCTAGGAGTTCCAGCTGACTAAATCTACCAGCATGATATTCATCTCCTACTTCAGTATCTTGAAGTAGTAGAGCCAAAGAAGGAACTTCTAATTCAAAGGGAAAAATAGCTTCAGCGCCATAAACCAAAACAAAAGGTGAAGTGCCCGTGGGAGTGCGAACGCTAGTTCGATAAGCCCACAAAGCAGGATATAGTTGAATGTGCCAATCTCGGCCAGATTTATTGACCAAGTATTTTGAGGATTTTAATTAATGTTTTATTAGATGCTTCTGCTTGGCCATTACCCTGAGGATAATAGGGAGTGGACCAACGATGTTGAATTTTATATTTTTGACATAATTTTTTGACATCTTTATTTTTGAAACAAGTTCCATTATCTGAGATGAGATTTGCAGGAATTCCGAACCTACAAATAATTTGATTAAAAATAAATTTGGAAACTTGGGTTCCAGTGCAAGAAGCTAAGGGCATAGCTTCAACCCACTTCATGAAATACTCGATGGCGGTTATGATGAATTTGTGTCCATCGGATGACACAGGGTTGATTTTTCCAATGATGTCTAAGCCCCATTTTGAAAAGGGCCAAGGAGATGAAATAGCCTGTAGTTCTTGTGCAGGCGCATGGACAAGGTCAGCGTGTTTCTGGCACTTGTCGCAATGGCGCACATAATCATGTGCATCATTCTCCATGGTAGGCCAAAAATATCCTATCCTAAGGAGCTTCTTAGCAATGGCGCTACCACTAAAATGTCCCCCACAAGATCCATCGTGGGCTTCACTCAAAGCTGATCTAGATTCTTCTAGATTCAAACATCTCAGTAGGATGCCTTCAAAAGATCTCCTATACAACGTATGGCCAATAATCATGAAGCGACTTGCTCGTCTACGTAATAACCGGCGTTGGTTGCTATTACAACCTTCAGGGAAGGTCCCATTTTGGAGAAAATTAAGTATATCAGTGTACCAAGGTTCAGGAGTAGTTTCGTTGATTAGAAACACATCCAAAGGTTCTAAGCATGATTTATTTGAAGCGGGTTCCTGGAGTCGACGAATAATGATGGTAGCATATTCGTCATCTAACTCCAAGGGCAAAAGAGATGCAACTATAGCCATAGCGTCAACCGCACGATTGCTAGTTCGAGGAATAGCTTCCAAGGTAACTTGATCAAATAGGGATAATAATTGTAAGACATATGCTTTATATGGACGTAATTTATCATCTCTGGTCTGATAAACATCATTGATTTGATTTATGACAAGTTGAGAATCACCAAAAACCAATAGATTTTTAATTTTTAGTGCCAAGGCAGCTCGTAATCCAAGGATTAGAGCCTCATATTCAGCAGTGTTATTAGTGCAAGCAAACGTTAATTTAAAGGACAGAGGTATAAGATGTTTCTATGGAGATATTAAAATAATACCTACACCAGCCCCACTCATGCATCGGGCTCCATCAAAGTATAGGGACCATTGCTCTGGATGGTCTGCCTCCATTTTAAGGCATTCATCGAGAAACTCAATGATGAGGGGATGGGTAGACTCTAAAGGTGCAGCAGCTAATTGATCTGCTATGATTTGACCTTTAACAGACTTCTGTCCTATAAACGTGAGTTCAAACTCGCTTAGCGCAAGAACCCACTTTGTTGTGCGACCAGATAAATAAGGTCGACTCATGAGATACCGCAAAGGATCGAATTTAGCAATAACATACGTTTTTTGACTGAGCATATAATGGCATAATTTTTGTGTAGAAAATATGACTGCTAGACATAGTTTCTCTAATGCTGTGTAGCGGGTTTCATAACTGATTAAGGTTCGGCTAATGTAATAATTAGCACGCTCTCTTTTCTCATCGTCAAGTTGAGCTAACATAGCTCCTAAGGCAAAATCTGAAGCAAAAATATACAAGATAAATGGGCGATCAGGTCTAGGTGGTGAAAGCACAGGTGGGTTAAGGAGATATTGTTTGAGGAGTTCAAATGCTTCCCGACATTCGTCGTCCCAATGAAAAGAGACATCTTTCTTAAGAAGCTTAAGAAAGGGTCCTGTTTTGTCCGCCAACTTATCGATGAAGCGACGAATAGCTTGAAGCTTACCTTGTAGACTTCGTAATTCAGATATATTTGTGGGTGCGGGCATATCAGTGATAGCCACGATCTTGAGAGGGTCAATTTCAATGCCACGTAAAGAAACTATAACCCCCAATAATTTACCGGACTTAACTCCGAATATACATTTGGCTGGATTCAGTCGGATAAGATATTCCCTTAACCGATCAAATACTTTTCTCAAGTCATCTAAATGATCATCTTCTTTGATGGAACGAGCTATAATATCATCTACATAATCATGTAGAATATCATGCATCATATCGTGAAAGATATAAGTCATGGCTCGTTGATATGTTGCACCTGCATTCTTCAAACCGAATGGCATCACTTTCCAACAAAAGGTCCCCCAAGGGGTAATAAAGGTTGTTTTAGCCTGATCTTCAGGAGCTATCCTGATCTGATTATAACCAGAAAATCCATCCATTAGGGATATCATTCCACTCCCAGCAGTAAAATCAATGATTTGATCCATGTTGGGAAGAGGAAAATCGTCTTTAGGGCAAGCAACATTAATATCTCTAAAGTCTGTGCAAACCCTAACTTTGGTAGCTTCTTTCTTAGTTACTGGAACTACATTCGAGATCCATTCAGCATAATCAATGGCTTGTATAAAAATAACCTTCAGGAGTTTTTCTAATTCCCCTTTGACTAGTAAGGCCACTTTAGGATGCATTTTTCTAAGTTTTTGTTTAACAGGTTTAGCATCCGGATGGACTACTAGGTGATGCATGACTACGGAAGGGTCTAATCCTGGCATATCCTCATATGTCCAAGCAAAAACATCTTCATAGTCTTTAAGAAATGCAATGTATTTATCTTGTTTTTCTTGACTCAATTCTGATCCAATGTTGATTATGTGAGGGTTATCTTCGGTTCCAATGTTAATTTTTATGACATTTTCTACTTCCATGTGTAGATCTCTCTCAAAATTAGGTGGGGCGGGTGAAACGCCCAATTCTTGTAATTCTTCCGAGGTTAGCTTGGATAATTCATCTTGAGGAGTCGTGGCCTCAAGCTGGGCTATACTAGGTATAGAGCCATCGAAATAAAATCCGTTATGTAACAATTCCTCAATGGAGACATCATGGAAGATATCTCCCTCCAACTCATCATCGAATTCAGCGATCATCTCAGGGTAAGCTATGGATAGCATATTACATGTAAATGGCTTATTCATTAAATGCAAAGCATCATGTTTATCCAAATAATCTTGGTAACATATGAGATGGTCATCATCCTCAAATGGGAAGGGCTGACCTTTACTAGGAAATAGGCCCACACCACATCGGGCAGGGCCATGGTTCTACCTCAAAAGGTTCTTTCATACCATTCTGGAAAGGTCCCAAACCTTTCCCTTTATATCCCAATTTAAGCATTATAGGCTTAGCTTTAATATACTCATTAGCAAAATAACATCGAGCATATCCATCATAATGAGTCTTGATGTTTCTAGGTATTCTTCCCCAGTCATATCCCTTATAAATAAAAGCACAGCTCCCGACTTGGTAAATACTTCCCATAGGCTATGGGAGGCCCAAGGTACGAGGAGAGGGTGGCAATTTATTTAAAATAAGGGAATCTTGCATAGCAACATTTGTTTTTTTTTATATAAGAATTTTAGATAAATCGGGTAAGAGCTCATCAGTAAGAGCGTAAGAGGTAGAAGGAACATTTCCTACATCTTCGGATGCGGAAAATATGCCTCTGGTAGGTGTAGATGTTGTAGAGATGTCGATGGATGGATCTATAGGTATGGAAGTTATAGGAGTAAAACAAGAAGCATTGGTTGTGGGTTTAGGATCTTTTTGAGGTCCTAATGTGGTTTGTTCGGAAGATGGTTGGACTATATGTAGAGGTGGAGTTGATGGAGAAAAGGTAGATGATGTTATGAGTGTGTGTTTCACACGTTTAGATGGATGATTAGAATTAGG
The DNA here is from genome assembly GCA_028583015.1 of Wollemia nobilis. Taxonomy (NCBI): domain Eukaryota; kingdom Viridiplantae; phylum Streptophyta; class Pinopsida; order Araucariales; family Araucariaceae; genus Wollemia; species Wollemia nobilis. Next base: position 2,087,699 of record JAQPPZ010016858.1, on the reverse strand, counting down.
ATGTGTGGATGATAGAGTAGGGCAAAATTGAACTCCAACAGGTTCTACCAAAGCACACATATCAAAGGGTCTAGGATCACCATGAATGGTAACCAATTGATTCTTAAATTCGAATTTAACACACTGATGTAAAGTTGAGGGAACAGCTCGCATCGCGTTGATCCAAGGGTGACCCAAGAGTATATTGTATGATGCAGGGCAATGCACAATAAACACGGTCGTGTCTAAGGTTCTTGGACCAACTTGCAATGGGATAGTAATAACTCCACACGTTTCTTGTGTTTCGTCATTGAAGGCTTTTATGATCATATCAGTTCTTTTCATTTCGTCACTTCTAAACCCAAATATTTGGTAGAAGTCAAAAGTGCAAATGTTTAAAGATGAACCATTATCAATCAAGACTCGTTTAACCGCTACATCTCCAATTAGGGCAGTAATATATAAGGGGTTATCCTTATGTAAACTATGTTGTGGTATATCTCTATCCCGAAAGTCAATACAATCGACTTCTCGAGTTATGATAGTATTGGCCATGGCTTCAGGTTGAATATTTTGTGGTACCATCATTTGGCTTAATGTGAGCATTAATTCATCCCTATGTGTAGGAGAAGATTTTAAAAGGTCCAAAAGGGAAATTCTAGCTGTAGTATTTGATAATTGTTCATTAATATTATAAGGAGGTTTAGGTTGAACATTAGGCGCATGATTCCCTTTATTAGGAACTTTCAAAACAAATGGAGCTGATCCATCGTTCTGAGTTTGATCTTGTTGAGAATTTTGAGCCTGTTGTCGAGTAACAGCTCCGATGGTACCTACAATATTATTTTGTGGATGATGAATGGGTCTTGGTCTAGCATTTATGGCTTGTTCATTAGAAAGTAATTGGTGAGAAGATGGTCTAGTAGTGACTCTTCTTGGAAATGGTTCTTCCGGAACCATAGAATTTGTGATAGGTTGAATAGCATCTGATTCATCTTCAAAACTATTCGATTGATTTGAGGTGATTTCCATGTCACTTTCAGTCTCATATTCTGTATCACTAAGATCAGGTGTCCGAATATTATATAGAGGTCTGGTCGTAACCATGGATAAATTTGTGTCAAATATTTGTAGATCATGAGTAGGTAAATGTCCACTAATAGTCCCTACATATCGGGTAGGAGGGGGAACATTATGATGCTCAATTTGATTAGCCACCTCTTTACCATGCTTTGGTAAAGGATGTTGAAATATGTCCAATGATTGATTGGCATTCTGATTCTGATTTTGGGGGATGTTCTTTTGAGCATTATTAGGAGGATTTTGTTTAGGTTGAAAGGCTTGCACCTCCATCTCATTGTTATCAATTAAGTCTTGTATTTTATGTTTTAATATTTTACAAGAGTTGGTAGCATGTCCAGGTCCTCTATGGAAATCATAGTGTAAATCAGCTCTATATCCGGGTATAGTTGGATCAGGTTCCCGGATATTTGGTAATTGGATCAAACCTCATTCTAATAATTGTGGGAGAATGGTTGATAGAGGTTGATTTAACCTAGTAAATTCTCGAGGTGGTTTATCAGGAGGTTTCAAGTATAAACTTCTTCGTTGTTTTCACAGCATTAACAGTAGCAATATTTCTACTATCAGTGACTCCATCACCCACAACTTGTTTATTTTTATATTGATTTCTGGATGTTTTCTCATCATCTTTCTTTTTAAGATGACCTCTCCTAATGAGAGCATCTTCCACTCTTCGAGCTAAATCTATAGCTTGATCGAAGGTGGTCAAGGTAGCAGTTGATAACTCATAGGATAGTTGTTCTTGTAAATTATTGATAAAGATATCCAGCATTTCCCGATAAGGTAACACAAAGTGCAATTTTCCTATCAACTATCTCCATCGAGCTAGGAAATCAGCAAAACATTCATCTTTGTCTTGTTTTAGGTTGTACAAATCTTTAATGGTTACATGCCTTTCAATGTAGGCACTAAATTGGTACACAAAAGACTCGACTGTCTCTTCGAAATTCCTCAAAGAATGAGTGGGTAATTGATAATAACACTCTAATGCCATTCCTCCTAAACTTTTCAGGAACATTTTTAGTAATAACAACTTGATGGAAATCCCAGATTCACCATCAAAAATCCAGATCCCCTCCTCTCCTTTGATCCCCAAAAACCAAATCACCACACTAGCCCATCGATGTAGTTTTTTTCTTTGAGCACTTGATGGGGAGCCCCAGATTCACCCCCGAGGTCCCGACCCTCTAGGCCATTAATCACCCACCTGGAAGAATACATCCTCCAAATCTAAAAAGTCGGCTCCTCTCCCCTTCGTGACTGAACCTTCACATATTTTACCCTAACTAGCAACTACCATCGGGTCAGCCGCGAAACACGCATTGATGAGCCGTCTGAATGTCTCTGACCTCTAGGTGCAGCATTCGAGTGGCCGCCATGCTCAACAAGCTTACCGAGCAAGAAATCATGCATTAATGAGGCCTTTGACCACCTCGGGAAACACCATCTGGGAACACGTGCCTTTTTGAATCGTGAACCAGCAGTATGTCGCGATATCACGACATGTCGTGATATCGTGACATTTTTCTTCCTCGCTGCCTTTCTCTTCTTTGGGTCACGATATCGTGACATGTCACGATATCATGACATATTTCCTTTCCGGCTCTTCTTTCTCCTTTTCGGTCATGAAATCGTGACATGTCACGATATCACGACATCTTTCCTTTCTGCCTCCTCCTCGCCTCTCGGGTCACAAAATCGTGACATGTCACGATATCGCGACAGCTTTGCTCTCTGCTTTCTCTCTCTATTTTGGGTCTTAAAATCATGATATCGTGACAGCTTTACCTTCTGCTTTCTCTCTCTGCTTTGGGTCACGAAATCGTGACATGTCACGATATCGCGATAGTTTCCTTCCTTGCTTTCTTTCTGCTCCTTTGGTCGCGATTTCGCGACATGTCGCGAAATCGTGACATTTTCTTCTCTGGCCTTTCCTGTCTTCTTTCGGTCGCGATTTCGCGACATGTCATGAAATCATGACATTTTTGCTCCGTGCCTTCTCTCTCCTTCCTGAGTCACGAAAACGTGACATGTCGCGATATCGCGACACTTTTCTCTGTCATGATATCGCGACATCAAGGCAAACACTTAGAAATTTTTTTGTTGATGCAAGATTGCTCTGCTGCCACCGGATGCTCCTGCATCAGACACCCGGGGTGGATTGAGAAGTGTCCTTCACTTCTGTACTATTGGAGGAAGACCCAAGCGGTCGACCTCTATTTTTGACAACCAAGTTGCATCTTCGATAGGCTTGCCCTTCCACTTGACCAGATATTCAGAATATTGCTTGTTCTTGGTACTTCTGCCTGCTCGAGTGTCTAGTATTTCCTCGATCTCGTCTGTTGCTGGAGTAGATGTTGGAATACTCCACAATTCTATACTTGGTGTCTCGCTACTACCTCCTTCATGATATTCTACCAAATATGCAATGTTAAAAATAGGTGATATGTTAAGGCCACTTGGCAATTCCACTTCATATGCATTGCTTGAATCTCGTTTTCCTATAATTCGGCATGGTCCAAACTTCTTCATCTTCAACTTGTTATAGGTTTTAGCAAGAAATCTTTCTTTTCTCAGATGGACCATGACTTCATCTCCCACTGCGAATTCCTTGAACCGTCGCTTCTGGTCTGCCCTTGTCTTATATTGGTTATTCATGTTAGTAATGTGCTTCTTCACTTCTTCATGCACGCTCTTTAGATGCTCTACAAAGTCCTCAGCCTCGGCACTGCACTTTTCCCCTGTATCCATCTTCCTCAACTCAAAAGCATTCCTTGGACTGCTCCCATATACTATCTAGAATGGAGATTTGTTAGTACTCCTATTGACAAAAATTTTGTATGCAAATTCTGCCTATGGCAAAACCAAATCCCATCCCGTGGGCTTATCTCCTATCAAGCATCTCAATAGATTTCCCAGACTTCTATTCACCACCTTCGTTTGGCCATCAGTCTGTGGGTGGTATGCAGAACTGAATTTCAAATCTGTCTTCAATTTCTTCCACAAGGTCCTCCAAAAATACCCCACAAACTTGGTATCTCTATCAGAAATGATACTCTTTGGTAGACCATGAAGTCGTACCACCTCTTTGAAAAATAAACTCGCAACGTGAACTGCGTCACTAGTTTTCTGCAGGGGATAAAATGTGCCATCTTTGAAAACCTGTCAACCACCACAAATATGGAGTCATTTCCCCGTTGTGTCCTTGGTAGACCAAGAACGAAATCCATGCTGACGTCCTCCCATGGTCTCTCTGGTATAGGTAATGGCTGATATAATCCAGTGTTCTGGCTCACACCTTTCGCCATCTGGCATACTCTATAGCTTTGCACAAACCTCTTCACATCTTGCTGTAGTTGCGGCCAATAGTAGTTCTCACTAACCAGGGCAATGGTCTTATCCCGACCAAAATGTCCAGCCAGCCCTCCACTGTGTTTCTCCTTGACCAGATTTTCCCTCATTGAACTCCTTGGAATGCATAATTGACTTCCTCTAAACAACATTCCATCTTGGATCAAAAAATCCAACCACTTGGTCCTATCCAAAGTAACAGGTGCCAAGCAAGCCTTCCAGGCTTCTGCAAAATCAGGATCTTCAAGGTACAAACCCTTCAGTTCATCAAATCCTACCACTTCCACCTTCATTTCTGTCAACAAACACTGCCTTCTACTTAAGGCATCTGCAACTCTGTTTGACCTTCCGCTCCTGTGCTTCAACACAAAGGTATAACTCTATAGAAACTCAACCCACTTCAGGTGCCTCTGATTTAGCTTCCCTTGGCTATTAATATACTGTAAGGCCTGATGATCAGTATATAGAACAAACTCTTTTGGCAACAAGTAATGTCGCCACTTCTTTAGAGCCTGAACTATAGCATAAAACTCTTGATCATAAACTGAATACTTCTTCCTAGCATCATTGAGTTTCTCACTAAAGTAAGCAACAGGTTTACCTTCTTGACTCAAAACAGCTCCTATGGCACTACCACTAGCATCACAATCTACCTGAAATACCTTATTAAAATCTGGAAGTGCCAAAACAGGTTGCTCTGTAACCTTCTTCTTCATCATATCAAAGCTCTTATCTACTCCTAAGGTCCACTTAAATTCTTTCTTATCCCCTCTCATTGTTTCTGTAAGGGGTGCACAAATACTGCTAAAATTCCTAATGAATTTCTTGTAAAAACTTGCTAGACCATGAAATGATCTTACCTCAGTCGTGCTTCTCGGAGTAGGCCATTCAATGATAGCTCTCACTTTTTTTGGGTCCATTTTTAGACCTTCGGCTGAGATGACAAATCCCAGGTACACTAACTCCTTCTTCACGAAATTACACTTCTTCAGATTAATTAACAACTGCTCCTCCCACAGCTTCTCAAAAACCCTTCTGATATGCATCAGATGCTCTTCCAGGGTTCTGCTAAATATTAAAATATCATCCAAATAGACAATGATGAATTTGCCTAAAAATTCTTTCAATACCTCATTCATCAGTCGCATGAATGTGCTTGGTGCATTGGTTAGCCCAAATGGCATGACCAACCATTCATACAAACCCTCTCTGGTCTTGAAGGTTGTCTTCCACTCATCTCCTTCTCTAACATGAATCTGATGATAACCACTCTTTAGATCAATCTTTGTGAAGTACTTGGCTCCACTCAAATAGTCCATAATGTCATCCATCCTTGGCAATGGAAATTTGTACTTTATGGTGATCTTGTTAATGGCTCGAGAGTCTGTACACATTCTCCACTCTCCATATTTCTTTGGTGCTAGTACTACAGGTACTGCACATGGACTCAAGCTCTCCCGAATCAGTCCCTTCTCCAGCAACTCTTGGACTTGCCTGTTTAGCTCTTCAGTTTTTGTAGGAGTCATTCTATGTGCTGCCTTATTGGGTAAACTAGATCCTGGTACCAAATCAATATGGTGACTGATCTTCCTCACTGGTGGTAAACCCTCAGGCACATTATCAGATATAATGTCTGGAAATTCTTCTAACAGTCCTAAGACTTCTATAGGGGTATCCTTGCATTCTTCCTTCCTAACTCTAGGAATTAATGCATAGCACATATGCTCATGCTTTAAACTATCCAAAAATCTTCCCCCTTCAACTAAACAGATTCTAGCACTGCTACATACCTTTTCACCCGCCTCCTTCAAGGGCTTCAGCTTATGGCGCACTCCATTCTTCGTCACTGAGTAAGTGTTGGCGCGACCATCATGCACTGCACACCGATCAAACTGCCATGGCCTTCCCAACAACAAATGGCAAGCATCCATAGGCAGGATGTCACACAGGACCTCATCACAGTAATTCCCAATATTAAATTTCATCGAGCATTGCTCACTGACCAAAGCCCTATGGTCCTTCTGTAACCATGCAATCCGATATGGATGCGGGTGTCTCCTCCTCTTTAACTGTAACTTAGTAACCATTTCTTCTGAGACCAAGTTATCAGTACTACCATTATCTATAATAATATTACAGACCTTACCCGAACTTTTGCACCTTGTGCGGAACAGGCTCCTCCTCTGGTCTGATCCTTTCTCCTCATTCAACAGGGTCCTCCTTGTGACCATAACTTCTCCTCTCTCTACCTCCTCAGAATGTTCTGATTCAGCACCTTCATCTGCTACAACAGCTCTGGCAGGACCCTCAGGTCTCTTATTCGTCCTTTCTCGGTGTTGTGGACACTCGTATGCTCGATGTCCTTCTTTGCCACAGTGGAAATAGGTTCCACGAAATCCTCCCCTTCCAAATCCACGTCCAGATCTACCTCTCCCTCTTGGGTAACCATTGTTCTGATTATGGGGTTGGTAGGTGTTCCCCTCTTTTTGATCTTGGGTATTACTGGTTTCACTAGCCTTCTTCTGATCCTTATATTTTTCTCCACTGGTCCTTCCACCAGTTCTTCCACCATGACCTCTTCCTCTTTGCTTACCCTCAAACCGTCTGTTCAGCTTCTCTTCGACTTTGAGGGCAAACTGGTAAGCATCCTCAATGGTGCTCACCCTAACCAGACTCAACTCTTCTTGAATACTGGTTCTCAACCCATTGATGTAACGGGCCACCTTCTCCTTGTTAGCCTCTGAATGGCCAGTTCTGATGGAGATCTTATAAAACTCCTCTGTGTATTCTTTGATAGTTTTTCTTGACTGTCTCAAACTCTGCATTTTCCTTAGTAGATCCAATTCATAATCTGCAGGAATAAACTATCTTTTCAACTTATCTACCATTCTATCCCATCTTGTTATTCTCTCCTTTCCTCTTCTATTTCTTTCCAGTTGTACTCCCTTCCACCAGATGCTGGCATGACCCTTCAGCTTGGTCTTAGCAAATCTGGCCCGATCAGGATCTTCGACCTCCTCATATTCAAAGTATTCTTCCAGGTCATTGATCCAGTCAATCAACTCCTCTGGATCTAGATTTCCAGAGTACGCAAAAACCTCCATCTTTGGTTTCTTTCCAATCTGGGAGATGGCTCTGTATAACCTGGCTTGTGCAGGATCTACAACCTCTTCTTCTTCCTCAAACTGGTCCTCTTCTTCATCAACTTCATCTTCACTTCCTTCTTCTCCTCTAGGTTCAAGCCCTCTGCGTAGCTCCTCTTGCAGGGCCTGAACTTGCCTCTACAAAGCTCTAAAATCTTCTGCTGGCACCATATTTCTTCCACCACCATGGTTTCTTCGTGGAGGCATTCTGCTTGTTTCTCTTACAACCCTTCCATAGATCCTGGTGCAAGCTGCCTCACTTTCGATGATCTACTCACACACTCAGGAACTCCTGCTCTGATACCACTTGATGGGGAGCCCAGATTCACCACCGAAAATCTAGATCCCCTCCTCTCCTTTGATCCCCAAAAACCAATTACAACACTAGCCCACAGGCGTAGTTTTTCTTTGAGCACTTGATGGGGAGCCCCAGATTCACCTCCCGAGGTCCCGACCCTCTAGGCCATTAATCACCCACCTGGAAGAATACATCCTTCGAATCTAAAAAGTCGGCTCTTCTCCCCTTCGTGACTAAACCTTCACATATTTTACCCTAACTGGCAACTACCATCGGGTCAGCCACGAAAACACACATTGATGAGCCGTCTGAATGTCTCTGACCTCTGGGCGCAGCATTCGAGTGGCCACCATGCTCAACAAGCTTATCGGGCAAGAAATCATGCATTAATGAGGCCTTTGACCACCTCGAGAAACACCATCTGGGAATGCGTGCCTTTTCGAATCGTGAACCAGCAGTATGTCGCGATATCGTGACATGTCACGATATCGCGACATTTTTCTTCCTCGCTGCCTTTCTCTTCTTTGGGTCGTGATATCGCGACATGTCACGATATCATGACATCTTTCCTTTTCGGCTCTTCTTTCTCCTTTTCGGTCATGAAATCGTGACATGTCGCGATATCACGACATCTTTCCTTTCTGCCTCCTCCTCGCCTCTCGGGTCATGAAATCGTGACATGTCGCGATATCACGATAGCTTTGCTCTCTACTTTCTCTCTCTGTTTTGGGTCGCAAAATCGTGACATGTTGCGATATCACGACACAATATTAAATTTCATCGAGCATTGCTCATTGACCAAAGCCCTATGGTCCTTCTGTAACCACGTAATCCGATATGGATGCGGGTGTCTCCTCCTCTTTAACTGTAACTTAGTAACCATTTCTTCTGAGACCAAGTTATCAGTACTACCATTATCTATAATAATATTACAGACCTTACCCAAACTTCTACACCTTGTGCGTAACAGGCTCCTCCTATGGTCTGATCCTTTCTCCTCATTCAACAGGGTCCTCCTTGTGACCATAACTTCTCCTCTCTTTGCCTCCTTAGAATATTCTGATTCAACACCTTCATCTACTACAGTAGCTCTGGTAGGACCCTCAGGTCTCTTATTCGTCCTTTCTCGGTGTTGTGGACACTCATATGCTTGATGTCCTTCTTCACCATAGTGGAAACAGGTTCCACAAAATCCTCCCCTTCCAAATCCACATCCAGATCTACCTCTCCCTCTTGGGTAACCATTGTTCTGATTATGGGGTTGGTAAGTGTTCCCCTCTTTCTGATCTTAGGTATTACTGGTTTCACTAGCCTTCTTCTGATCCTTATATTTTTCTCCACTGGTCCTTCCACCAGTTCTTCCACCACAACCTCTTCCTCTTTGCTTACCCTCAAACCGTCTGTTCAGCTTCTCTTCGACTTTGTGGGCAAACTGGTAAGCATCCTCAATGGTGCTCACCCTAACCAGACTAAACTCTTCTTGAATACTGGTTCTCAACCCATTGATGTAACGAGCCACCTTCTCCTTGTTAGCATCTAAATGGCCAATTCTGATGGAGATCTTATAAAACTCCTCTGTGTATTCTTTGAAATTTTTGCTTGACTGTCTCAAACTCTAAATTTTCCTTAGCAGATCCAATTTGTAATCTACAGGAATAAACTATCTTTTCAACTTATCTACCATTCTATCCCATATTGTTATTCTCTCCTTTCCTCTTCTATTTCTTTCTAGTTGTACTCCCTTCCACCAGATGCTAGCATGACCCTTCAGCTTGGTCTTAGCAAATCTGGCCCGATCAGGATCTTTGACCTCCTCATATTCAAAGTATTCTTCCAGGTCATTGATCTAGTCAATCAACTCCTCTAGATCTAGATTTCTAGAGTATGCAGAAACCTCCATCTTTGGTTTCTTTCCAATCTGAGAGATGGCTCTGTATAACCTAGCTTGTGCAGGATCTATAGCCTCTTCTTCTTCCTCAAACTGGTCCTCTTCTTCATCAACTTCATATTCACTTCCTTCTTCTCCTCTGGGTTCAAGCCCTCTATGTAGCTCCTCTTGTAGGGCCTGAACTTGCCTCTACAAAGCTCTAAAATATTTTGTTGGCACCATATTTCTTCCACCACCATGGTTTCTTCGTGGAGGCATTCTGCTTGTTTCTCTTACAACCCTTCCACAGATCCTGGTGTAAGTTGCCTCACTTTTAGCAATATTTTCACACACTCAGGAACTCCTACTCTAATACCACTTGATGGGAAGCCCAGATTCACCACCAAAAATCTAGATCCCCTCCTCTCCTTTGATCCCTAAAAACCAAATCAAACACTAGCCCGTAGGTGTATTTTTCTTTGAGCACTTGATGGGGAGCCCCAGATTCACCCCCGAGGTCCCGACCCTCTAGGCCATTAATCACCCACCTAGAAGAATACATCCTCAAAATCTAAAAATTCAGCTCCTCTCCCCTTCGTGACTGAACCTTCACATATTTTACCCTAACTAGCAACTACCACTAGGTCAGCCACGAAAACATGCATTTATGAGCCGTCTAAACATCTCTAACCTATGGGCATAGCATTCGAGTGGCCGCCATGTTCAGTAAGCTTATCGGGTAAGAAATCATGCATTAATGAGGCCTTTGACTGCCTTGGGAAACATCATCTGGGAATGCAGGCCTTTTCAAATCGTGAACCAGCAGTATGTTGTGATATCATGACATGTCGTGATATCGCGACATTTTTCTTCCTCGTTGCCTTTCTCTTCTTTGGGTCACGATATCACGACATGTCATGATATCACAACATCTTTCCTTTTCGACTCTTCTTTCTCCTTTTTGGTTGTGAAATCATGACATGTCACGATATCATGACATCTTTCCTTTCTACCTCCTCCTCACCTCTCGGGTCACGAAATTGTGACATGTCGCGATATTGTGACAGCTTTGCTCTCTACTTTCTCTCTTTGTTTTGGGTCATGAAATTGTGACATGTCATGATATCATGATAGCTTTGACTTCCGCCTTCGCTCTCTGCTTCGGGTCACGAAATCATGACATGTCGTGATATTGCGATAGTTTCCTTCCTTGCTTTCTTTCTGCTCCTTTGGTCACAATTTCGTGACATGTCACGAAATCGTGACATTTTCTTCTCTGAACTTTCCTATCTTCTTTCGATCATGATTTCGTGACATGTCACGATATCACGACACTTTTCTCTATCGCAATATCATGACATCAAGACAAACACTTAGAAATTTTTTTGTTGATGCAAGATTGCTTTGCTGCCATCGGATGCTCCTACATCACAAGTCATCATGTAATATATCATGACATGCTATCCTAAACATATGAAGATGCTATATGGGATCTTTGGTTCCTTTGTATATAGGTAGGACAGGCATAGGAAAGTGTTTAGGATATGGCTGTGCTACAACTATAGGATCTAGAGGCTGATTACACATCTCTCGATAATTATATGAAGGATGATAGGGATCTATCTGGTCCATGCGGGAGACTAACTATTTCACCATAGCTTCCAGATTGCTATTTTTTCCACCATATTGGTTAGGTGGTACATGAGTATGGGGTTTGTGAGCGTATGATGGTGTGACATAAGGATTAGATGCTATATTGCTATTATGCAAATGGTTGGTAGGGAGAGTATTATAAAGAAGATTTGTTGTAGCATTATGTTGTATCCCAGATTGTTGGAGATTGGTGTTTGGTTTTGTTTTAGGATTTTGTTTATTTGAGGTATATTGATCAATAGCTTGGCAAAACAGAGTAGTGAATGAGGGTTTCTTTTGTGCAGGAATGACTCTAGGCTTGGTAACAGGCACTCTAGGTGGTTGGGTAACCTGTTGTTGTTGCATGTTTTGGATTATAGCGGCCATATCCAAATTGGATGGTCCAGCCTGATCACTCTCTTGATTAATGAAGGACAAGGGATTAGTGTGTGTGTGATATATTTCTTCTAGGGTTGCTTGAGTGTCACTAATTTGATCCTTGTCCATATGGACTACTCTATTAAGAGTGCCAATATTAGTATTGAGAAATTTCCAAAAATATTCCATGTTCTCGAAAGTAACAACTCCTCCTAGAGAAATTTTATGGGATGAGGATCCTTCCTCTCTAACAATTTCTCTTTGTTCATTTCCTTCAGTAAACTCTTCTTCTTTTTGTTCTAGGGTTCCTTCTTCCTAAATTGGGTCTTCAGGAAGGACATCTGGTTTATTTATTGGTTTTCCTAACCAATCTTCTTCTACTTCAATTTGTTTTCCATTCATAAGTCTAGTCATTATGCTTAAATTTAGATTTTAGCAAATATATATATATATATATATTTGCAACAAATTTTGGAGGTATATATTTTAATTATATACCTACTATAATACTTAAAAGAAAATGTTTTGATTATTGTTATATTTTTGTTTTGTTTTTTGTGTTTGTTTTTATAATAATATTATAAAGACAACAAACAACACACCAAATGCAAGAAATAATAGTAATAAAAGAATAGCTTAGTTTTCTATAAATAGTTTATGGATATCGTTAATAGGATCAAGTTCATCAGGAGTCATGAAATGCTCCTCTTCAAATTGGAAATGGTTTTTTAGGAATTTGAGAAAGTGTGCTATAGTGATATTATCTGTTTCTGACTCTAGATTGTAAAAATAGAGCTCATGGCAATACTCTCGATATAACACAGCTCTAGGAACTCTATTTCATCTCCTTCTATCTGTAATAACGACCTCTTGATCCTCTATATGAGATAGAAATTTATGTACTACAACTGCATTGTCAAGGTATTCCTCAAAGGTGTACAATTCAAAAGACACAAGTGCTCTTTTATCTGCTAACCACCTATGGCAAGCTCTATGAAGCTCATGATATAAAGTTACTTGATCAGGATCCAGGATTCTATCTAAGACAAACCTCTTAATTCGCCTAAGTTTGATTGATCTAGATGAAATAAGATTCAATCTTCTATTAAGTTTGTCCCATAAAGGTGGGACTCTATATGTTTGAGATACTCTAAGCAAATAAGTAATCTCTATAGATGCTAATTGATTTTCAACATTTATGGTGATAGCTCGTCTTTTATTATAATATACCATCTAAATATGATATGCAACTTAAATTATTTTTTTGATGATTCTAAATGCATTTATGTTTTGTTTTTTTTTTTGGATTGTTTTCAAAAGGTTTTTAGTTTTCACGTCGGGTTCACCAAAATGTATCGCTCCAAATTTTTCACATCCTTACCTTCAGGCTATAGGATCCGCACCCAGAAGGGGGATGCAAGAAGGATGGGACAATACCTCGAACTGAGAGGCCCTTTGAAGGTCATGCCTCTCGGGGGAGGGGTATAAGGGTGAATTTTTTATGGATGGTGGGTTCACCTAGGTTGAGAGTAGGTTTGATTTGTTCATTTTGTATTTTAATCATTCAATTCCTAGGTTTGGCCAAGATGAATCTAAGCTATTCTAGATGCCAATTCTGATTTATATGGGTGCAAAAAACATGAATAAGTACTGAACACATAAATTATGCTAAATAAGATGGAATGTACCTGATTATGGATGTCTGATGAAGAGTCTGAGGTTTGTAGAAGTTCAGATCATCTCAAATATTACATTATCATCTACAATTTCATAGAATCATCTCAGATCACATTCTATCATCTGAGATCATACAAGATCATCGTCAATATAACGAATTCATCAGATGAATTCGTCAGAAACCTACAGTCACAAAAACAGATACCAAAAACCAAAAATGCAATTGCAAAAGCAAAGGGAAATGATAGTAAATTTACCTAAATGATAGATCCAGATAACGATTAAAATAAATGCACTAATTTAATAATTTATTTTGACTTTATCATGCATCTATGCTAAATGAGGTGAACTCCAGGATGCAAAAATTAAATTAATGCATAATGAAATGAAGAGAAAAGACAATAAAATGCAAACTTTGGGCTCTGATTGCCTCAAATCTGGACTGTAGTCAAGATCACCTCCAATCATACAAGATCATCGTTGATCTACGATAGGATCATCTGAAATTGTCTAGAATCATAAGAGATGATCTGAGCTTGCTCCAGCTAAAAAATAGTAAAATCCCTACAAGAAAACTTGAAATACGTAATGCAAACGAAGGTGTGAAGGTGTTCTAATGCACGAAAAGTTAAAGTTACAAAGAAATCAGTCAGCCAAGGGGTTCAGGGGGATAAACTAAGAAAATCCTAGTTTATATAGGATTAGGGAGAGGTTAGGAGGTTTGAGATCATCCCAATTTGGGAGATCTCCAATGGGGAAGACTCTAACCATGCAGACATGCTTTCTGCCCAAGTTAGAGAAGCTATTGAACAGAAGCTAATTATGAAAATTTAGTTTTGGGATGAAATCATCTGAACGTTCTGTTCCAAATGAATTCATCAGATCTGGGATGATTTTGTTTGATCGTCGATGATATCGTCCAACGGTCAAAACAAATCCTAAAAATGGCATGAAAAATGAGGAGAGCGGGTAACGGGCGGTTTGGATTAAAATTCAAATTTTTATATTTTTACTAAGGTTTAACTATGCCAATTTTAGGGTGCTACACATTCATCAAGAAGCGTCAATTGATCTAGGTAAGCTTTTTGTGCAGTGTCATCATCGATGAACTCTTTCAATGTGATGTGCAGTGTTGGAATCTCCAACTCTAAGGGTATAATGGCCTCAATGCCATATTCTAGAAAAAATTATATTGCCCCAGTGGGCATTCGGATTCTAGTCCTATAATCCCATAATGAAATGGGTAGTTGGATGTGCCAATATTTGTGGTTTTCTTGTACCATATTTTTCAATATGGTGACCATTGTCTTGTTTGAAGCTTTAGCTTACCCGTTTTCCTGTGGATAATATGCAGTCATAAAACTATGTTGTATATTGTACTTAGACATTAAAGCCTTCATATTTTTGTTCTTGAATTACGTTCCATTATCCAATATTATCTTGAATGGTATCCCGAAATGACTAATGATATTGTGAAGTATAAACTTCATAATATGTTCTCTAGTTGTCCTTGTTAAGATAATGGCTTCCACCCACTTTGTAAAATACTCAATAGTCATTATAATAAATGTATGTCAATCCAATTATGGAGGAGAGATATTACCAATTAGATCCAAACCCCACTGATAAAATGGCCAAGCCACTTGAATGGGCTATAAGACATGCGATGGCAAGTGCATAATATTAGCATAATGTTGACATTTAATGCATTTCTTGACATACATGGTGCAATCCTTCTCCATAGTGGGCCAATAATAATCTATTTAAATGATGCACTTGACAATGGCCATGCTACTAAAATGTCCACCACATGTACCATTGTGAGCTTGCAAAATTGCCCAAGCTGATTCTTGGGGCTCAAGACAATGAAAGAGAATTCCACCGTAGCTTCTATTATACAAAATATCTCCAAGCAAGACATAATTTATTGGTTTTTGTTTGAATGTTCATTTTTTGACACACGATAATCCTTATGGGATTAAACCAAGCTTGAGGAAGTCATGTAATTGTGACATCCAATCTTGATAAGCTTCTGCTTCGACTGTTAAGATGACTTATTCCCCTGGTTCTTTTCTATGCATGAATGCAGACTGGAATGCAACCCTGTGATGAATGGTGGTGCCATTCCCTATAGGATCCTACAAGATAAAATACCCCCAGGATGTCTTCTTGAGAAATTCTTTGGTTTTATAGAACCACTCATGGTTTGGTTTTATATAAATTATGTTGACTGATTCATTGTTATCAAAAGCTACACACTGCATCGTGGCTTGTGATAGCATATTTAAATGGATGGTAGTAAAGTTAGCAAATGTATTATGAGGGATTAAGGATCCCAAATATGCCATATGTCTACAAATCTATTCGATGAACGAGGGATTACCTCGATGTCATACCACTCTATTTGGGCTAGATATGTGTCAGCAAGATCCTTGTAAGCTTTCAATATGGAACACCTACATTGAAAATATCCCTTCACTTGATTGACTATGAGAAGGAAATCACCAAAGATGTTCAACCACTTAATCTTCATGGTGATAGTTGTTTGGAGGCCCAGGATTAGGGCTTCATACTCAGCATTGTTTTTGGTACAAATAAAGTCTAGCTTAAACAAAAATGGTATTGGAGAACCTTGTGCCATGAATAAGACAATTCTTGCACCACCCCCTTGCTCACACTTTGAACCATCAAATAACATAGTCATATTAGCTTTATTTTATGGTTATTCAGGTTTGGGTGCCTCTGATAATGCAAAGATTGCATCATCAGGAAGCTCAATGGTGAGAGGTCTACTATTTTTTAGAGGTACCTCAACCAATTGATCAGCTATGACCTATCCCTTGATGGATTTTTGGCTTATGAATTCCAAATCAAATTCTATCAATAGCATGATCCACTTCACAGTACGTGTATTATGATATGTCTTGCTCATAATATACTACAAAGTAATTATCTTGGATATCATGTATGTCATATGACTTAGCATATAATTATGCAACTTCTTCATTGCAAACACCACTACTAAACATAGCTTCTCCACATATGCATATTTGATCTCATAACTCACCAAGGTGTGACTGATGTAATATATGGCTTTCTCTTTGCCTTACATGTTCTTTTGGGCTAACATGGTTTCCAATGTAAAGTCAATCATCAATATATATAGCTTAAAATGCACATCCAACCTTGGTGGAGCTAGCACCGGCAGCATTTATAGGTATTGCTTAATTTCAATGAAGGTAACTTGACAGTACTCATCCCAATTGAATGGGACCCTCTTGTGTAGTAGTCGATTCATGGATAGATATTTGTCTGATAATTATGTAATAAATCACTTTATGGAAGCTACTTTACCCTGAAGTCATCTTAACTATTTGATATTTGTGGTAGGACGCATCTCTAATATGGCCTTGACCTTCATCGGATCAACTTTGGTGCCTAGTTTTGAAATGATGAATCCCAAGAGCTTTCCTAAAGTTACACCAAATATGCACTTCTTAGAATTCAACCTGACATTATGCTCTATCAGGTGATCGAAGACCTTCCTTATGCTCTTCTCATAGTAATTACTTTGCCAACAAGTCATCGATATAATATTCCAAGATCTTATGCATGTAGTCATGAAAAATATATGTCATGGCTTGCTGATATGTGGCACTAGTATTTTTAAGGTTTAATGGCATAACTTTGTAACAAAATATCCCCAATGGCATTGTGAATGTGGTTTTATGTTGGTCTTCAACTTTAATCCAAATATGATTGTAACCAGAAAAACTATCCATAAGGAAGATCATGTCATGACCCATAGTTTCATATATGAGAGCATCTATGTTGGGCAAAGAAAATGAATATTTTGGTGTTGCCTTATTGAGGTCTCTAAAATCCATGCAGATACAAATCCTTCCATCGGGTTTTCCTACAGGTACCATGTTTGATACCCATTTTGGATAGTCAATGGAGACAATGGACTCTACATCCAATAGCTTCTATAGCTCATCTTTAACCATTAAAGTGACTGTTGGATGCATCTTCCTGAGCTTTTACCTGAAAGGTTTCTTGCAGGGATCTAGCGAAATTTTATGAGTAACCAATTTTAGATCTAGTCTTGGCATATCCTTGTATGTCCAATAAAAAAGGTTAGGTCTATCTTTCAGTAGAGAGATGAGTATGGCATGCTCATCAGGATATAGACTTTCTCTGAACTTGACCTTCTTAGGATTAGTGGGATTGTTATTGATATCCATATTGAAGGTCTCCTCTACCAACATATGTGATCCCTCCTCAAGTTGATGAGGTGTAGGAATCAAGTGGATGTCATCAACTAGTTTTAAAGGTCCTACATCAAAATTTTCCTCAACATGATAAAAATCATGTGCACAACCTGGTGCAAAATGAAAATGTTGCAATATTTCTTCGTTAGGGAAGAAATCCTCGATCTCTAGTGGTGATTCAACGTGATTCCAATTAATAGCATCTATATTCAAATACAATAATTTTGAAGGGTTGGTTGGATTGTGAAGTGGAGTGGTCAAATCAATGGAGATCATATTTATGGAATGGATTAGATCTCCAAGATCACATGTGTGTGAATCTACATTGATAACTCTTCCATCCTTGAGATGTAGCTTTGGGGGGTATAAGTATATCTAGATCTAGTCTATGAACAGAATTGAAAATAAGATCATTGGGCTCAAGGAGATCCATGTACGTTAATGGATCAAGGAAGACTATATGATAAATCATATCCAAATTGGGTGGTCTCCCTCTGAGGTGTGAGCCAAGATAGACTTGTCGATACATCTCATCAATTTCAAATGGCTCATGTCGATGGCACAAATAGTGAGGCCCAATATAAGCTCTCTCAATCTCATCCTTGTCATCATTGTCGCATATGAGTCATTCACCCTAATTGATTGGAATTTGATGATTAGCAATATGAGTCCCAAGGTATGCCCACCCTGTTTCCTCCTCATGGTTGCTATCGACCATGAATTATTCTTTAGTCTCACCCATTTGTTCCATGGGTAGTAGATGATGTAGATTTAGAGGGCCTAGGTAGGCCAACTTGTTTTCATCCTCATATCATTCATTGTGTGAGGATGTCTCATCATCATCTATTCCAGAATCATAATCTAGTCCATCACTTTTGACGATGGACTTTGCTATACCTAGATTCTGGTCTACATGTCTGTGTCATCGGTAGATTCACAGCTTTTGTTATCCAATTTAGCTCTTAGATTATCTCCTTGGTTTACCTCTACCATTATATGATCATGATAGATCTCTAGTGGTACTTATGAGACATAGGATACCATCTTATTACCCCCTCATAGATAATAAGGGTTAGGGTGATACAAGTTCCAATCCACATAATCCCCAAAAGTGAGGTTCAAACAATCTAAAGATGCTGCTAGGAGTTCATCTCATCCTTGAATATAATAGCCTAACCCAAACCTATCAGTTGGTAGTTGATATTGTGGTTCGATGGGAACTTTGCATCCCTACTCAAACAATCTGAAGCCATAACCATGCCAATGGTAACGATCGAAGTAGTACAACGTGAATTCAGAGTTAGGTAGATAATGAACATTCGCCATGAATGGATCATCATCATCTTCATCTATGGGCATTGTTGAGAAGCAACACACCCCCACTGAAAAATGAATTTCCATCCTTTGAAAATATTGAGCTTTCATTTTGCAGTAAGGACCCTCTTGATGTTTTTCAGGTTTTAATTCCAAATTTTTGCTTGCCTCTTTCTTCTTCAAGTTTTGCTTATATTAAAATATCCAAGTAGGCTTGCATCTGGCTTTGATTTATTTTAGAATTCATTTTTCAAATGTTAGAATCATTTCTGAGTAAAGAAAATCTTTCACTGATATGAAAAAATGCAAAATACAGATGAATGAATTCATTAGAGTCAACCTACAATTTTTTGGAAATTTTGCTAAGTGTTGAGAGCGTCGCGAAATCGCGACACTTCCATTTTTGGAAAAGTCATGATATCACGACACTTTCCATTTTTGGAAATGTCGCGAAATCACGACGGGTCTTGGAAGAATTGGCTAAGTCCTAGAAACGTCGTGATATCGCGACACTTCCATTTTTGGAAAAGTCGCGATATCGCGACACTTTCCATTTTTGAAAAGTCGCGATATCGCGACACTTTCCATTTTTGGAAAGGTCGCGAAATCGCGACAGGTTTGAGTCGGAAGCCAAACTTGATGAAAATGTAGCGAAATCGTGATGTATTTTGGAAGAAAAGACCAAGTGATGAAAAAGTCGTGATATCGCGACATATTTGGAAAGAAAGTGCCAAGTAGTGAAAACATCGTGATATCACGACAGGTTTGAGTCTAAAGCCAAACTTGATGAAAACGTCATGATATCACGACCTTTTCGAGAAGAAATTCTAAGGCATGAAGGTGTCACGAAATCGCGACGTCGTGATTTCACGACGTCGCGAAATCGTGACAAGGTTCGAAAAGTAAGTGCCAAGTGATAAAAACATCGCGATATCGTGACACATTTTGGATGAATGCAAGTCTTGATGAAAAGGGCATGATTTTGCAACACGTCGCGAAATTGCGACATGTCGCGTTTTCACTGCAAAAGGAGCAAAAAAATGGTTAAGGCATGGAGACCGTCGCGATTTCGTGATGGGTTTTGAGTAGAGAACCTAAGGCAGATAGGTGTCATGAAATCGTGATCTCACGATTTCGTGACACGGCAAACAAAAAAGAGCCCAAGGCAGATAGGTGTCACGAAATCGTGATGTCACGATTTCGCGACGTTGTGAAATCGTGATGTCACGATTTCGCGACGTCGTGAAATCGTGACACGAAAGAAGAAATGCACCTAAGTCCCAAAGGTGTCACGAAATCACGACATCGCGACATCGCAAAATCGTGATAGCCAAAGAAAGAAGTGCCCAGTCAGGGGAATGTCACGATTTTGCGACATGTCACGGTTTTGCGGTAGGCAAGACAAAGAAGTGCTAGGCGTAGGGGAATGTCACGATTTCGTGACATGTCATGAAATTGTGACATGTCACGGTTTCGCGGCAGGCAAGACAAAGAAGTGCTAGGCGTAGGGGACGTCACGATTTCGCAACATGTCACGAAATCGCAACATGTTGCGGTTTCGCGCCAAAAGAGACAAAGAGGCCAAAAGAAAAAACAGTTGGAGGAAAGCGTCATGTTATCACGACACGTGTCAAAAGCAAATAAAGCCGACATATAATGAGCATTAAGGTTTTGATTTAATAAATATGTAAGTACTAATCCTTGCATGTCTTTTGCAGAAAGCCATCTGGCAGTTGCATACTAACGAAAGCAATGGCGAAAAAGACAAAATAAGCACGGATTAAATGAAGGTCATCAAATGGAAATTAGAGATGCCGAGAATTGTTGGTTCATCCAGATTTTACAGATCTTGCCGCAAAGAGACTTTACGATGACTAAGCAGCTGCCCATTTAATCGAGTATGTCGACAATTGACCAGAAAATGAAAATATCTACACACAGTTACCAGAATTTGCCGATGGATGCATTTAACAGAAGAATTTATGGTGAAAGTAATGGCATGCAGAGAATTTCAACTCAGAAGCAGCTCTACGAAGATAAAGTGTTAGAGAAGCCGATGACTCATCCGAATTTCTCTGAGGAATTAATGATACCCTCCCGGCAAGTGCACCAGAAAGATGAAGATATTTACTTGCAGTTACTGATGGATGATAATAACATCAGATCATGGCTTTTCCATTTATGGCAAGTAACTACACTCAGATTTGCAGAGTGGTTAGGGTTTATAAAAAAATCTATTTTTAAAAGGCCTTATATTGTAAAACCCCGATACTAAGGTTAAGAGGATAAAATTTAGGGTTTGAGAAGAATATATTCTTAAAAATATTAGGGTCTGTCCTAGGTCTATAAATACTTCTTCTGGATGTAAATAACGGGAGGTGAAAACTTAGAAATAAAAGTTATTGGAGCAATTTCCTGCAAATCTTGTTTGAATGCTTTGTTCTGGACTTAGAGTTGGTGTGATTTTTCTTTTTCTGTGATAGCATTGCCAAGAGCCTAATCTCTTTCAGATTGTGATAAGTTCATCTTCTTTTGTTTTCGTTTCATTAAGGTTTATTTAATTTATGTTGTAGATCTGTGTTACCAGGATTGGATATGTTGTTAGGCTTCATTTTCTTTATTGTATGTTAGGGAAAATTATAGATTTAAAGTTTAGGCCTATTCTAATTGCTCTGTCCTCACTGTGCGAGCTAGGCTGCTGGTGAGAGATACCAATTTTAACTTACTTCCCTTCTGTTTATAATTTTTTGTTAGATCTGTTTCATCTTTGTCTTATGCTCTTAGTTGAAAGTGATCTTAGAAAGTTGGACACTTTCCTCTTTGATTTGTTCTATTGTGAAGCTAACCGGTATAACTAAAATTGGCAGTTTTTGTTTTGTAGCTAAGTTAGATAAACTTCTCTTTCTGCCCTACCCTACTCTCTCTGTTCCACCGTGAAATGATCCATTTTTATCTTTCTTTAAATTTGTCTTTTATTTAAATCTGCTAAAGCATAAAGAGCTAGATCAAAGAACTGATTGTAAATCTGATTATCCATAAAGATAACCAACTCCAAAAACATTACCTGAACCGAAGTCCCGAGCCCATTGTAAGGTAACAGACATTCCACTTGAAACTATTCCAGAAGCAAAAAAGAGTGAATAGACATTCGACCCAACTCTGTAACTCACACCTTGGATATCCAACAAGATCCTAAAGTGAGTGGGATTTATCCCGTATAAGTGTTATCGGTATTTTATGCTCATTATTCATAGGGTATGTATAAAAGTCGAACCAACATTTAAAATTGGAGCTAGAAGGAGGGCCAACTGAACTCTGTTCAGTATTGTAAGTTGTCTGTGCAGAGTCTGGTGTTTTATCTTTTGAATCCTCTTCCCTCCTCTTTAGCTCTTTTTAAAACTTGTTTGTTTGAGTTTTTGCCTAAACAGCGGAACTCAACACCAACATTTAAAATTGCTAAAAAGGAGGACCTGAATTTCAGTAGTCTATTAAGGATTGTAAGGTTGTAAGTGCTAGTGAAAAGCTAGATTCTAATTATAGAGTAACAAGGTCCCACTCTAGAGCTAGAGAGCTCCTTGTGCCTGAGTTAGAAACTCCCAGAAGAAGCAACCTCAGAAGGGCCAAGTCCTTGTCTAAAATAATTTTGTCACCACTTGTAGTTACTCCAACTACAACTAAAAATATCATTGTCAATCAAGTAATAATGGCAAACTGGTTAGGTTCCACTACCTTAAATATCTCGGGTGCAGCCCATGACTTGCCTAGAAATCTTGAAAGATATCTTCCCAGATACAAGCATGATGGAACTAGGACAGTAGAAGAACATCTAGTAGCATTCAAGAATGCTCTGAAATTGTTAAATGTATAGCATGAAGATGTGGCTTGCAGATTGTTCCCGTTCACTCTCCAGGAGGGAGCTTACGACTGGTTTCTAAATCTCACTAACGATTCTATTACCAGTTGGAATGAATTGGAAAAGGTTTTTGTATCACAATTTGGTGAGGTAATAGATCCCAATGTATTATATCAGTAGTTTTCTGGTATTAAAAGAGAAATAAATGAATCTATCAGATCTTACAATGTTAGATTTTAGAAGGCTTATGGTAGACTGGCTGGTTATTATGTGCCAAATGCAGACCTGGCATTAGAGATTTTTAGGAATTCTTTGGATCCAATGACTTTTGTTTTCTTGAAAAGAGATCCCTCTATTACCAATTTAACAGAGGCTTACAAAGAAGCTTTGGTTCTGGAAAGACAGTTGGGACCCCAACCTTTAAATGCTCATCAAATTCCTTTGGTCACACAAGCTGCCCCTGTTTTCAATCCCATACCACATCAGATGATGTTGCCAGTAAATCCATTGGCTATAGCACCTGTTGAAAATATACATAATCCAAGTAAAGAAGCTGATAATGCAAGAGTTGAAGAAGTTTCAAGGGTAGTCCAAAAGTTGGCAAATGAATTTTTGACTTTCAAAAGGCAAGTGTCCACCGGCAAAAACCCGAACAGGTTTTCTTATCAGCAGAATAGATTCACTCGGCCCCCATACGAGCCCAATAAGTATTATAAAGGTAAATGGCATGATGTAAATATTTGTGATTTAGCCTTGCCTAACTGGTGCAGGATTCATGGAACGTCTTAGCATGGGGAGTTGGATTGTTTGGAGTTTTGTAATGCCTTTGAAGCGCTTTCTAGCGAGTTAGTTTCTCCTGAACATCAAAAAACTGTGGATGCCCCAAGTTCATCCAGCCACAGTGCATCTATGGTCTTAGATTCTTTCACTTTCCTAGAAGAATCAGAGAATGTTGTGGAGCTACCCATGGATGAAGTATAGGCTTTTCAACAGTACAAGAGGGACAACTACAACCTCAGAAATAGAAATTCGGAGCCCAACACTACATCTACCCCTCCGAACAACTCACACAGTGTTCCTCCAGATCCATCTTCAAGCAATAACCCATCCCCACCCAAGGGAGAAAATCCGAGAGGACCAAATGTATTTGTCCCTCCACTCAATAAAGGATATAATATAGTGGAGGACATGAAAAAAATCAAAGCCAACATCACTCTTCATGAGCTGGCCCAAATTTTTGAACAGAGGGATAACCTGATCAAAACATATTCTGAGCCTACTGCCAAACCTTTGGAAAAGGGAAAAAAGATGGCAAATGCAAATGTGGCTATGTATAAAGAGAAGACCGAAGTTCTGCATTTTCTACTGACTGTTCGAATATTTGGGAAAAACTTACACAACTGTCTGGTAGATTCGGGTGCTTCAGCTAATGTTATGCCTTTGGCCATTTGTCAACAGTTGGGTTTAACCCCAATGAACTCCGAGATGAGAGTCATCCAATTAGATAAATCAGAGGTTAAAGTGGTAGGTGAACTTCAGAATATACATATCCAGCTAGCATCTGAGCCAAGAGCGCAACACAGAATTGATATTCAGGTGGTGGATATTCCTGTAGGATACGGGATGCTTTTGAGCAGGGATTGGTCAAAATCATTGAATGGGTATTTGGCTACTGATTTCTCGCATATGTGGTTACCTTGGAATGGTTTTGCAAATCAATTAAGAATCAACAGAGAACCAAGATATAACTCATGATTACAGAGTATAATGCCAAGAATGAGACTGCTAATCTTGCTAAGGGCTGTTATATCGAGGTTTATAATTTAACAACTACTTGAAAGGAGAAACCGGTTAAAGCTCACCTTAATCACGATAATGAAGTTGGGATAATTCATATTGATGCAGCTAAGTCTGAGCAAGGTTATGGTACAGGGGCTGTTCTTAAAAGACCAAAAAATCAAACCGGTTTTATGTCTTAGCGCTTGCAGTTTCCCTGCACAAATAATTTGGTAGAATATGAAGCATTAGTACCAGGATTAAAATTTACTTTACATTACTTTGATCATGCAGATACGAAAACCCGTATGTTGGACTTGTTTGATTTGTAGGGTGGACGACTTCAAGGTGTGGAGCAGTTTAGTCGGCACCAAGAGATAGTCAAGCGTTGGCTTGACGAGAGGGCCAATTCGAAGGTGTTCAAACTTGCAGACCTGGTGTTTCTATGGGACAAAGCCCATGAAAAGAAGCATAAAAATATCAAGCCGCAACCTTTATGGATAGGGCCATACCAGATTGCCAAAACCCTGGGTAATAATGCATGTTTTCTACAGGACCTGGAGGGTAATTTTTTGAACCTTCCTGTTAATGGTCAATATCTAAAGCATTATTTCTTAGCTTTTCCATCCAATACATCGATTGAATAAATCACAAAGAATTTGTAACATGTGTATACATTATAAATAAGCTTTGAAGTAGTTGGTTTTCACTTTATTTTGTGTATATATTGTAAATAAGCTTTGAAGTAGTTTGTTTTATTTTAATTTGTTTGATTTTAAGGGTCTGTGTTTTATCCTTTGGGATCTGTACAAAGTAGTCTATTTTATTTTATTTTTTTTTATTTTTTAAAGTTCTATGTTTTATCCTTTGGGATCTGTACAAATTTCTTTAGCTTTTAAAATTCTATTTTTTTTTAGTTTTGCCTGGGCAACAAAGAAAAAGTCAGCCTTCTAAATTTGTTTTATTCTGAGTTCAAAATCCAGTGTTCATTATTCTAATTGAGAGATAGTCTGCTTAAATCGAATAGTGGAACTATTTTGTTATTCAGAACAACAGTAGAAATATGATTGGATTTTGTGTCTTGCTTGCCACGCTTATTTTAATTATAAAGAAACCGCTATACTTGTTTAGTCGGAGAAACTCCTAGGGAATCCAAGAAAAGTTGGTCATAAGAGGGGACTCTGATTCATGAAATTATTTGAGTATCCATAGAGGCTATCAGTACCCAAGCTGAAGCAGTTCCAGATTTATGAAATATTAAAAAAAAATTGTTCTTTTTTAAGGCTTTTCATATTTCGGTATATTTCAAAGGAGAGAGAGAGAAGGTGAAAGTTGAGCAAGACAAAGATAAAACTGGCACTCTGTTATTTCCTATAAAAAAAAAAGGGAAGGAAAAAGTTATGTAATGAAAGAGGTAGCCAAGGCTTCAGAAGATGTTTTCTTTTACCAAGTTGTAGATACTACTTCACAGTTGTGGATCGGGGTCAAGTAAATCTAAAGAGTAACTCTGTCGAGGCTATAAAAGGCTAAACTAGTAAATAGAGCCCTACTCGGTTTCCCCTTTCACAACTTGGTTTTCCCTTTCTAGAAAATTTGATCAATATAGAGTACAACATTCGAAGGCCTAGTCATTCTCGAAAAAAAATTTATACGCTTATAATTGCACATCATAAATCTTCCTTAAGTGATTCAATCTAGTATGTCCTTGAGAAATTTTAACAACTATCAGGTAGTAGTTAATTTGTTTTGAAGAATATTTGTGGCAAGACATGGTACATGGTCTACATTGTTTTGAAACTAGAGTCCTAGATTCTGAAATTTTAAAGAAGTGCTAGGCGCAGGGGAATGTCGCGATTTCACGACATGTCGCAAAATTGCGACATGTCGCGGTTTCGCGACAAGCAAGACAAAGAAGTCCTAGGCATAGGGGAATGTCATGATTTCATGACATGTCACAGTTTCATGATAGGCAAGACAAAGAAGTGCTAGGTGCAGGGGACGTCACGATTTCATGACATGTCGTGAAATCGTGACATGTTGCAGTTTCACGCCAAAAGAGACAAAGAGGCCAACAAGAAAAATAGCTGGAGGAAAGCGTCGTGTTATCACGACACGTGTCAAAAGAAAATAAAGCCGACATATAATGAGCATTAAGGTTTTGATTTAATAATATGAAAGTACTAATCCTTGCATGTCTTTTGCAGAAAGCCATCTGGCAGTTGCATACTAACGAAAGTAATGGCAGAAAAGACAAAATAAGCATGGATTAAATGAAGGCCGTCAGATGGAAATTGGAGATGCCGAGAATTGCTGGTTCATCTAGATTTTACAGATCTGGCCGCAAAGAGACTTTACGATGACTAAGCAGCTGCCCATTTAATGGAGTATGTCGGAAATTGACCGAAAAATGAAAATATCTACACACAGTTACCTGAATTTTCCGATGGATGCATTTAACAGAAGAATTTATGGTGAAAGTAATGGCATGCAAAGAATTTCAACTTAGAAGTGGCTCTACGAAGATAAAGTGTTAGAGAAGCCGATGACTCATCCGAATTTCTTTGAGGAATTAATGAGACCCTCCCGGCAAGTGCACCAGAAATATGAAGATATTTACTTGTAGTTACTGATGGATGAGAATAACATCAGATCATGGCTTTTCCATTTATGGCAAGTAACTACACTCAGATTTGCAGAGTGGTTAGGGTTTATAAAAAACTCTATTTTTAAAGGGCCTTATATTATAAAACCCCGATAGTAAGGTTAAGAGGATAAAATTTAGGGTTTGAGAAGAAGATATTCCTAAAAAGATCAGGGTCTGTCCTGGGTCTATAAATATTTATTCTGGATGTAAATCACGGGAGGCAAAAACTTAGAAATAAAATCTATTGGAGCAATTTCTTGCAAATCTTGTTTGAATGCTTTGTTCTGGACTTAGAGTTGGTGTGATTTTTCTTTTTCTGTGATAGCATTGCCAGGAGCCTAATCTCTTTCAGATTGTGATAAGTTCATCTTATTTTGTTTTCATTTCATTAAGGTTTATTTAATTTATGTTGTAGATCTGTGTTACCAGGATTGGATATGTTTTTAGGCTTCATTTTCTTTATTGTATGTTAGGGAAAATTACAGATTTAAGGCAGGCCTGTTCTAATTGCTCTGTCCTCACTGTGCGAGCTAGGTCGTCGGTGAGAGATACCAATTTTAACTGACTTCCCTTCTGTTTATAATTTTTTGTTAGATATTTTTCATCTTTGTCTTATGCTCTTAGTTGAAAGTGATCTTAGAAAGCTGAACACTTTCCTCTTTGATTTGTTCTATTGTGAAGCTAACCGATATAACTAAAATTGGCAGTTTTGGTTTTGTAGCTAAGTTAGATAAATTTCTCTTTCTGCCCTACCCTACTCTCTCTGTTCCACCGTGAAATGATCTATTTTTATCTTTCTTTAAATTTGTCTTTTATTTAAATATGCTAAAGCATAAAAAGCTAGATCAAATAACTGATTGTAAATCTGATTATCCATAAAGATAACCAACTCCAAAAACATTACTGAACTGAAGTCCCGAGCCCATTGTAAGGTAACAGACAGTCCACTTGAAACTATTCTAGAAGCGAAAAAGAGTGAATAGACATTCAACCCAACTCTGTAACTCACACCTTGGATATCCAGCAAGATCCTAAAGTGAGTGGGATTTATCCCGTATAAGTGTTATCGGTATTTTATGCTCATTCTTCACAGGGTGTGTATAAAAGTCGAACCAATAGGCATGTGATTTTTCAATTGGTCTAGCCCTACATAAATGAAGTTTTTTTGGTTGGGAAGCACCCCCAATGGTACCACCATCCCCACAGGAAAGTTATGGACTTGAGGTCAGCCCATGTCCTATGTAGTTTTGATACAAGGCATGAATGTCATGTTCTACACAATATATTCTTCTAATCCTATGTTAACCAAATGTATGGTCACCTACGGTACAGATGACCCTACTGAAGATTTAGGTTAGGTAGGCTAAGGTGTCTCCTCAACTATATTTTGAGCATCCCCCTCGTCCATAGGAGTAGGATCCTCAATATTTGCTTATTTGTATTTTTACTTTGACTCTTTGTTGCTCATAACTATCTTAAGCTTCTTGGCATACCTAGGTACTTTGGATACTATAGGTTTAGTTGAAGTTGCTATAGTGTGCTCTAATAGCTGTGGTGCTATCGTGGAAGTTCCTTTGCACACTCCTTTGAGTTTACATTTTGGATGTATAATATGCGACGTCATTCGTATATCTAGATGCATTAAGGGGAGAATGAAATCCCTATGTAAATCTACTAAGTTCATGTATTTGAATGGATATTCATTAGAAGGAACCATGTGAACTTGTCCCTTGTGTATATATTTTATGCACTGATGTAAGATCGAGGGAAAGCAACGTATTTCTCTAATCTAAGGCCTCCCTAAAATGATGTTATACTACATGGTGCCTTCAATCATATGACACATCACAAGGATGGTCTTAAGTCCAACCTAAATTGAAATAACTATGGTACCTACCATTGAGCATAGCACATCATTGAATGCTCTTAAGGTGAAAGTGGAAGGTACAATGTGTGACTTCAATAAATTTAGATATGTTAATGCCTTGGTTGTAATTATGTTAATTGATGACCATATAATAATAAAAACCTATTTGAAAGGTGTGTGGTTAACACATGTAATTATATATAGCAGAGGGTCTGTTATAGCAGTGGAGACCATCTTAATCTTGTAATCATTGAATTGGATGATCGGTTCACTGCACTACTGCACATGTTCCACAAAGTTTGTAAATGCTTCAGGGTCCTAGGACTGAACATTGATTGATCTTAGAATATCCATGAGTATCTCCCTATGCTTAGGATATTGTTGAATCAGTTCATATATTGACAACTTTGTTGGATTTTTCTATAGGATTTGAACTAGCCTACACCTAATGGTCACCATCGGTATTGTAGGTGGACCTAGAATATTTTGAGTTGGCCTTTGCTAAGGTGCAATGTGCACTCTAATTGGAGTTGGAGGTGAATTAGGTCTTTCATTCCTCCATTATCTCATGCTAATATTAACCATGTAGATGAATCCTTTAGTTGGTGGTTTGACCCGCACCTAATTCACATGTTTGGCATTGTTCCTCAATAGCTCATGATTTTGGTAAGGGATTCTTGAAGATCCCCATATTCTAGTTTTTTGGTACCTAAGATTTATCTACAGTTAACTCACCTCTTTTGATCATGTTTTGTACTATGTGTTTGAAACTCCAATATCCTTTGATGTCGTGTCCTTTCACCCTATGGAAAGTGTAATACAAATCATCCCTATACCCCTTTGTCTTAGGCTAATTAGGGTCTATTAGCTTGATCTTCAGTAAATTGAGAGCCTTGGCCTCGCACAATTTATGGAATATCAAGGTCATCGATTTTGATAATGGTGTGAACTAACGAGGTGGTCGTTGTTCTTTATTCTTACCCTTTTTGTTATTATTGCATTGATCATATTGTGCAAGAGTAGGTTGGGATTGATAATTATGTTGTTGCCCTTTATCCCCTCTTTGGATGTTTAACACCACTTTATTGACATAGGTCAGCTTGGCCTGTTCCTTTTGATTATGGGTGTTCTTTTTGTTCCATTCCTTCTTGTTCCTAAGTTTCAAGTTACCCCTCCTATAACTTTATGTTCTCTATTACCTTGGCTTGCACCAAGGCCCCCTAAAATGTTTGGTACTATTATAGCTACAACAGTAATGATATGTGCTTCACACAACTCTTGGTAAACATCCGAGTTAGTTCGATGGTCGAAATAGAAAATGGCAACTTTACCATTATCTTTCTCCATATTTTACTATAATCCATGATCAGCTTGTCATCATATTACATTATAATAGTCATATTGGATAGGTTCATCTTCTTCTTGATGCCAAAGGAGAAGCATTCAAGAAACACATTAGCCAGCTATCCAAAATTGGTTATTTTGTGCCTCTTAAGTTGATTAAACCACTCTCAAGTAGGGCCTAAAAGGGTTATGATGAATATTCTCAGTAATAGAGCATCATTGCTTTTGACCTGAAAGCACATATCTATAAATATCATAACATGTTCCTGAGCATCTTCCTCACTTTGAAACTTATCCAACTTTGACATCTCGAAGTGCTCTTGATACACTAGAATTTGCACCGAAGGGCATAGAGGTTCATTGTGAATCTTGTTCAAGGTAGGCTTTTGATAAGACATCCATTGCTTCTCTATAGCTTAAACCTTGTTTTCCAAGGCTTAATAGGCCTTCAAATATAGAATTTCCTCTTTTTTGAGAGGTCCACAAGGAGCCTTGGGAGGAAAATTCTTCTTTGTATGAGGTGGTGGAATGGGATCATCCTCCACATCTACTAGGGAGATATTCGAATATTCTTGTTCTCGATCATCTCCCACTTCTTCTTTATACTGTGTAAGCTCACAATGTTCAAGTTCTTATCATTGCATCATGTTTTGTACCATGTGACGAGTGCGGTTCTCAATATTTTTAGGTCATAAATCAGGCTATAAAGTAGCTCATCTATGAGTGTGCTCCCTATACTCACTTCAAGGGGGTAAATTGGTTCGATCCAATCGATCCTCTCACTCATCATGCTCCTTTTGATCAAGTATGCATTGTGCATTTTTTTAAAATACATTGCCTATGTAACCTCTGCCTCTGAGAATCCTTATTTTTGAGGTGCTCATGCTCTACATGGACATCCTCCATGATCTTGAAGAATCTATTGTCATTGTTTCAACACTAGTTCTGCATTAGATCTATAATATCGACCATGTGTATTCTCTGGTGTACTCATTTAGTTTGATCAGCTCTACCGATATGACCTCTGATATATTGGTTTACCACATTCTTGCCCTTGTTTGTGTATATGGCATTCACATTCTGGTGTTGTCTGTACTTTGTGCCTATGTGGATCAAAGGGGAAATTATACTATGAGGATGATTAGAGCATTCTCCTAGATCTCTGATGGTCCGATTTTTTCTCTCACTATGGGAACTCACATAATGAGAATGCACAACTAAGGGTTTATACCCTAGCCACCCTAAGACTCTATATAGACCATCTAATTGTCTAGTGCACCATGGCTCATATGGTGGCGTACCATTGACTCCATTATTGGACATGAAAAATATGAAATTTCTAGGTATATTATCATTTGGAGTCTATGAGGGTCTATGCTTTGAATTATTCCTCTCTTCCTACCCCTAAGTGGGCATATTTTCTACTTATCTATTTTGAATTGATGGGGTTTGGAGCCTTCCTTATCTCGAGTATATATAGGCACTAAATTAATTACATTTTCTTCCTCCATGATGTACTCTTCAATGGATCCATTGGATCCATGAGGTGTATGATCATGATATATACTCTCATGCATGAATTTCCCATGTTGGGATCTCCCATACTCAGATATATCTCATGAGACATGTGCATTGCCTCCTCTAAGTGGGGTATTCTGATGAGAACCCCCGCACATAGATTTATCCCCTCTAATGCTCATCGAACGTCATTTAGGAGGATCTTATGATTGAAGGTTCTCTACATTGTGTTGTGAATTTGGTGGAGCCTCGGCTCCAACCTCAATTTTATATCGAGATCAACCGCTTCGTGTGACAATCATGATGTTGTATTATCTTGTATGTATATTTTAAGGCAAACAAAGCAAACAATGATGATCTTCTTTTTCAAACTTTTTATTTGTGAGACCTAGCTGGTTTGATGCATTTGAAATTTGTTGAAAACTCTAAACTACTCAATAGTTTAAGGCTTTCACCTATATAATCACAGCTTGAAAACCTAGAAATGAAAGTCTAGGTTACATAATCCAACATATAATATGTGGTAATGAAGTCCACACATGGTCAAGGAGCACAGGTCCTCCCAGTCCTCACCCAATTCACCCACAATCAGTGATATACCTCTTTTAAGAGAGATACATGCAAATTTTCCATGGACTATGATGGATCTTGGAGTTGGTATTGATCTAGTAATAAGGATCGAGGGAGTTGGGCCAATGGATGGAAATAACTGCCATATTAATTGAACCTTGCTAGTGATTATATATGACTTCCAACTCACTAGCATTTATATAGTACGTGGTGTGTGTGGTTCTTTTTACTTTTGTATGGAAATAAAATGCATCAAAGAGAATTCGAATGATTTTCCTACATGCTTGTTTTCAAAATAATATTTCTTTCATAGAATGCACATATGTGCTATATGATATTAATATAATGCACACTAATCATAAAGGAGTGGCCACTAATTGGGCCTCATACATGTAAACTCAAAAACATAACCTAGATCATTGGAGACTAGGGTGGATTGAAATCAAAAGTATGTTGTCCCTAGCAACGAAAAGTAGAAACCTAAGAGCATCTAAGCATTTTTATTTTACTATTTCTCTATGTTTTCTACTTAACCCATCATTCTACTACATTCAAACTATCAAAAATATAGATAGACACAGGAAAACACAGAGAAATGACTCCTACCTGAAATCCAAGTCCAATGGAGAAACTGATGTCTATGATTTTTCTATCCTTTGCTAGTCGTGGATGATAAGAACGGTTGAGACTATTACCCAGTTTAAGAGATGCGGCTAAGAATTTTTACCATGGTTATTAACTGTGGCTAAGACCTACAATAAAAAATATAGCAAATCAATCAATTATAGCAAAAATTGTGGGGCCCCCATTGTGATCACCATCTATACCGTTGTAGAAAGCATACACCTAACTAATGCATCAATTGATATCAAACATTAAAGCATGAAAGATTTAACAATAATTAATTTAACAAGAAATGGGGTTTCCTTTTATTAAAATTTTCCAAATTTGATTACATATATGTCCCTCTTAGGGATACTCAATGTTGATACAATCAATATAGTTTTGAAGACCCTCTAAACGAGGGGATGGTGTAATTCGTAGACTTTCCAATAGGACACAAACTGCTCAATATCTATGATGACCTTCTTATCCATGATTAGAGGTGTATTTTGCCTTTAATTACTTGCAAATGGATATATATTGTAAACCCTACATTCAAGAAACAACAAGAAATGATTACAAACAAATGTGGCCTCTCTTGATGAGGATTTTGGAGGAATCCTGCATAAAGAATGCTAAGGAAAGCAAATAAAGCATGTAATCTATGAAAATATGTAAGAAAAAATTAAATTATAGTAAATCACATAAATGAAAACATAAATATAATTATGAAACATCCTAATTAGTCATTAGAAACTTGAATTGCATGAAATAACAAGAAAACTAGTCTAAATGATGTAAACAAGGAAATAAAGGAAATATGCTCCTAAATCCTTGATTTAACCATAAAAATGTGTCAAATGAGATTAATATATGTTTAATATATCAAAATGAAAGCATAAAACTATAAATATACTTCTAAAATAGAGTAAAAAATGGATCAAACCCTCGTTGCATGTTTGTGGAACAACTGGCACTGTTAGTCGTGGCTGACAGCTATGGCTGAGGTGAAACTCTTCTTGCTCTCCAAATCTGGGCTTGAATATCTAATTATCCTTGTTGAATTGATGTTCAAGGGTCACCTTAGTGTCCTCTGATGGATTTGTGGTGTGAATTATCTAAATTCACAGTTAAAGATACTCAATTATGGTTTCTTGATTTCCCTAGACCTCTAGAATTTCCATGGCTTCAAATGCCATTTTGATCTCCAATTAGGTAGCAAGAATGTTCCTCTCAAAGTAAGCAAATGGATCTATAATTTTAGAGGGCTCTACTACGTTCAATTGAAACCCTTCCTATATAGTCTCCTCCATTTTAAGGGGGGTCTTATAGCATATTGAAGGTCTTTCTCTAGCTTCATGGATAATCCAAGAACAAGAAACCTATAGTTGGAGCAGTTGGAGGGAAATTTCTAGAGGCTTACCCACACAAAAACCATTTGGATTCATCTCCCAGGTTGTTGTAACCAATTTTGGATTCAAAACTACTTTGATGCTAGTCGTGGCTCTGAGGTGTAGCTAGCTCTGTTATTCATGGGTGTCAATCGTAGCTAAGGTTGAGTTAAGCAACTCTACCCAATTTGAGTGGTTAAAACCACTGCTTCACCTTAGAGCTATCCAAGATAATTCATATGGTTTTTTATCATGTCCCATATGAGTAGTCACCTCAACATGACACATTTTAGGCTTCTACACATCCATATATCATGATGACCTAGAAGAAAGTCTTCAAATAACATTAATTGCATTTAAATTGGAAATATATGGATGAGAGGTGGCAAGGCTAGGCTAGTCAAAGTAGACTAGGTGAGGTAGAAAGGCTAGGCTAGTCAAAGTAGACTAGGTAAGGTGGAATGCTTAGATTAAATCATTATTAGATCTAGTTAAGCATGTGTTTTAGCCATAAAGCAAGTTTTTACCAAAAAGGTTGACTTTTGACCATAAAGTGTTTTTTGACCATGGTGGAGAATTCAACCTTGGTTGAGTTGTGAATGAGGTCACATGAGGACCTATAGTTAATCATAGGAAGGATCTTAGTTAGCCCAAGGGGGCTAAGAATGATGAATAGTGAATTTGATGAATGAATAGTGTTTTAAAGTCAATTTATGCAATTTTCAAGGGTTTTGCAAATTGATTGACGAGGAGAGGGACAATGTATGACTTTTGGGTGTCTACACTCACCACATTTTAATATTCACCATTCATTATTTATATATATATATATATTTATTTATTTATTTATTTATTTATTTATAAATATATAACTATTTTAAATATTTGTGTATTTACATATATGGATAAATCTTAGTCGCTCATCGAAATATAAACCTAGATGCTCATCATTTTCTTCATACCTTAACCCTAATTTTATACTTGGAAATGTTAGCTTGCATCATCAAAACCCTAAATCTAACCTAACAATTGCTTATAAAATATCATTCTTTTTGTGAATGAAGATTTTATCCAAACAAAATCAAAAGAGAAGTGTTGACAATCTATAGCAAGTTACAAAGAGCAACTTTAATCAAAGAGTGGAGCATAAGAGATCGAAGGTTCACATCAATTCACGTTGATTCTATAAATAGATCTATATGTGGTGTCTTGTCTAGTATACATGGATTTTCACCTATAAAGCACAGTAGAGCACTTCTCAAGAGTGGCAGCATGTGTGTCAAGTGTGGCATCGCACCTACACGATGACACTTTTAGCCCTGCAAAACATATTGGAAAATATTGGTTATTTGATTTATTATCTTCTATATTCTATTTTTCATATTGGAAAATATTTATATTAGGGTTAATAAGTTTTATTTGACTCAAATAGGGTCTCACACAGTGGAGGCCCTTCATATACTACTAATCTATTTATGTTGTTTGCATTCTTACAGATACAGGAGATAAGTTTTTGAGAAGCTTTTGAAGCAAAATAGTAGTGTATAGAGGATACACAAGCCCACTTGACAAACTTAATTGTAATAGAAGAGATTGAAGACACCTTAATTCACTTGATCTACAAAAGGGGTTTTTTTTATTTTTGTGATTTACTATAATTTGAGGACAAGTCATTATCCATTGTAATATACTCCCAATCATCTTAGGGCAAATTGTTGTGCAACTAAGAGAGAGAATAAGTTCAAATAAAAATAATTTTACTTCATTGTTATATTGCTTGTTTTCTTTTTTATGTTATTTAGTGTTATTTCTATTGTTTACAAAATGGTGATCATAGTGGGACCCCCAAAGGGTTTTATTTTAGATTTGCCTTGTTATATTTTATCATTGATTTGTGTTTGTGTTTTATTGTAAGTTTTCAAAGTTCCTTCGTGCAAAAAAAAATGTAAATTTGATTTACGAATGTTGAAGCTTGTTTGGGCTTATTGTGAACTCATGTAGATGTAGATTTACACCTGGTAGATACCCCTCTACACGTAAGAGGCATGGCACCATATTTGGATAATTGATAGAATAAAGTGTAGACTTCTGGGTAAGCCATCCTTAAAACCCTAGGTTTAAATTTTTATTTTGAAAAGAAAAAAATTGTCACTTTTCTGTTTTCTATCTTCATTATAGGTGGCAAATCAAGTTTTTTATTTTTTTTAGAGGTATTTAAAATAAATTGATCGATTAAGTTTCATTTTTAGGGTATATTTTTAATTCTTAGATCAAATAAATAATAATAGCATCATCTAGGGTTCACTTGCATATTAAAGTGCATATTAGGTTGCATTAAAATTCTAGATCTACCCTATCTTGATTTTTATTACACAATAAGAGACACAGATTTGCGTCTAGATGTTTTTATATTTGTCTTTGTGCCTACATAAACATGGCTCTATATCTTTATAGATGCATCCCTACACTTTTTAAATTCCAAACATGCTTTTGCATCTAGTTTTGTGTATCAAAAATATTTTAGACATCATCTAGAATTTGTTGGTTGCATTTTAATCAAGATTTTGTGTTTTATATTTTTTGTCTACAGTGTGTTTTACATTTTTTGTAGGCAATAAAATAGAAGTGCATATTAGATCTACATTTTGTTTTCCATAGGCAATAAAACAAAAGTGCATACTAGAGTTGCATCTTAGAATACTTTTACATTTTTGTTAAAATAAAATCAAAATCACACACTATGCACGTTTTATCATTTTGCACCTCTATAGGACAAGTGCAAGGAAAACCTCTACTACACGAGTTGGATTTCATCACCAACTAATAGATATCCTTAGTGAATACATAGCTATAAGTGATAATTTCTTGGATTTTATCACCAAAAAAGAGGTTACTCTTGAGGCTAGCTCGGGGTAGTCAAGGTTAGATGTCCTTTAATTCGAGGGCTTAATAATTATGGATCATAGTTGTTATTATTGTCCAATCACAAATGAGAGTGTGAATTGAAATCCCATAATGGTTTGATAGCAAGACATTAGATAGCATGGCCTCTTTTAGATATGTTTTTTCCCCCTAGGATATACCCATTGCCAAACCTCCACCTAGGAAGCCATATCAATCATTCATGATTCATCCTTCATTAGAGGGGTGAGTGTGAATACACCTTCTTAGATTAATTCCACCATTCACCCTACATAGTTTTCTAGGCCTAGGGTCCACACAAAACACATAAAAAACACATAGAAAACTTTAAATATATATAATAATTATTGCAAAAGTTGCAAGTGCTTTATTACTGAGTGTAATTGTTTGTTTACTTGATATTGTATTTTTCACATTCCCACACATACACACATTGCATATTTGTTTTTCTCTATCTTATGGTAATGACCTAAGGTCAATACAAATCTATGATTTAGTTTCCCATAAACCATTCATCATCACCCATGGAGCATCTTGCTCAAATTTCCCATCCCCTAGCCACTTATGTGGCTAACCGTCCTGATGTGTCATAGACTATGTTCTCAGACTTATCTATTGGACCTTCTCACTCAACATTTATCTTAAACATAGATATGATGCAAAGAGTGATCCACATTTTCATTATTGAAACTCCTCATATTGAACCATCCACACCTTTAGATAATTGCACCACCTACATCGATTTTGACACCCTTAGAGCTTATTTAAGATCTACTTTCCTATATTTTCTTCTGACGAACACAAGCTTATACTAAGAGGAGGGGGTGAATAGTATAATACCACTTTTTACTTTTCTTTTCCAATCAATATTATGCAATGTATAGATATAAATATCAACATTAGTTTTCAAATCAATGCACAAATCACCACACACAATAGAGACACCAATTTAACATGGTCCACCCAATGTGGGCTACTCTAGAGAGAAAATATTTCACTAAAAAAATTTCAATAAATCTCTTGGAAATCCTTCCCTATTACAATATTTATGGATATCTATCCAAAGGATACACCAATCCCCTAATCAATTTCATGGATATCTATCCACAGGAGAACTCCTTTATCCTTATCTCTGATTGGTTATCTTCTAGAAGAACTGTTGCCCCCATTGCTTTGGCTAATGGATCTCTATCCACTGAAGACAACTATATTCACTACCCTAGCTAATGGATCTCTATCCACTGGATATTGTCATCCTCTATACTCTATCAGCCTCAAATCTCTATCTCAAATCTGCACTAAACATAGTCCTTTAGTCTAGCACAAATATGCTCAATCTCTATCTCTAGTCTAGCACAAACCTGTCCTAAAATATGCACCAAAATTTTTCCTTGAATCTATACTAAACTCTGTCCTTTGGTCTAGCACAACTATGTCCTCAATATTTGTCCTCTAATCTGCACTAAACATAGTCCTTTGGTCTAGCACAAATCTATCCTCAATCTCTATCTTCAATACTTAATGCAAAGTTTGACTTCATCTCAAATCAAATCTGCTAGATCTACCCCAAACCTTAACTAATGTTTGAAAAAATAAATCACCTTTGCTCACAAGTCTTCTCAAAGACTTGTCTTAAATCTACCTTGTAAGCTTCCACAAAATCTCACACTAATCTGTCTGCAAGTCCTCTCTATAACTTGTTCAAATCTGCTCAACAAGTCCTCACTAGAACTTGTCCAAATCTTCTCAACAAGTCCTCAGTAGAACTTGTCTAAATATACTCTCAATATGTATTGTAAGCTTCCACAAAAGCTCACACAAGTCTATCCACAAGTCTTCTCTATTACTTGCCTTAAATATTCTCAATAATTCCACACTAGAATTTGCCCAATCTTATAGAAACATAAATAGAATTTTTAGAGACTCAATATGCTTCACATTCACAATAATGCTCAATCACTTTCAATCACTCTTTTAGAAACATACAGAGAATTTTTAGAGACTCGGTATGCTTCACACTCACAAACTCTCAATAAATTTCAATCTCTCTTTTATCACAAAAACATATAGAGAATTTCTAGAGACTCAATATGTTTCACACTCATCAACACTCAACCTCTTTCTCAAATCAATTCAGAATATAGAATAATTTATTTCACAGAACTTGAACAATCACTTTAACATATTCACTTGACTAGGCTCAACCAACTCTACTCAACCAATAACTCAATGAAATAATCCTTGCTCACAAACCCTAGTCCAAACATATGAACACTCACTCAAATATTTCCAACAATGCTTATCAACCAATCTCACATAACAATGATACTCATGTTATTTTCAAACCCTAGTTCAATTTCGTCACTCAAAAATGCACTTAAACAACAATGCTTGTAAAATAATCTTCACATAACAATGATACTCATGTTCTTTCCAAACCCTAGTTCAAGTTCTTTACTCAACAACTCACTTCAACAACAATGCTTATAAGACAAGGTTTTATCAACAACTCTTAATTCCATAAAACCTTGAAGCATTAATTAAAAACACACTCAACAATGCTTAACCAAATAATCATTTTCACTCCAACTTTTCATTCACAATTTTCAACAATCACTCACTAGGAATAATATTCCCATACCTTTTATTGGATGTAGAAGTACCTTTAGAAAACCTATCTCAATCACAATTTTCTTCTTTCCAATTCCAATGGTTAGACACAACAATATTACTTCAACACTTTCCCAAAAATATTCCTTAGACACAAAACAATCACAACTCAATTTATGCCTTATTGCTCCCTTTTAAAATAACACTCATCATACCATACATAAAGATAATTTCTTGATACACCTTATAAACTCCAACTTAAAATAATATCCAACACCATTAAAAATCAACCAAACACCTTACAATCCTTTCAAAACATTTGAGCAAATAAAATTATAAATTCTATTTTGCAAAACCTGTATAACTCCCTTTGCAACCTTAGAACCAATTAAAATATGCAAATTAAATGCCCAAACTATATTCCCAAAAATTTTGGTGCCCAAGATTAAAGCATACTTCTTTCTTCCCCAAAAAGAGGTTTCGACGAGATCTATCCACCGTCTCCTCAAGCCTAAGTGCCTTAGTGCTTGGGAGCCCACCGCGTGGGCTACTAATACCCACATGAAGGAAGAGCCCCATCCTCTTATGCCTTTGTTGTCATTTGACTTTCCATGAAACTCGCACACTCTAACTCCGCTTTGGATGCATTGTAATTCTTAAAGCTCATAATAATATTTGAAGGCATGGTAAGGTTTGGTAAGGTGGGAGTTCCCCCCTTATATACACATTTTAATTTTCTCCTCACAACAGTGCTTTGTAAATTGAAATCAAATTTTAAATTTTAATTTTAATAACCCACATTAGGGTTATTTAACCTTAGCTTAAATTAATTTATAATTAATAATTAATTTAAATAACTTTATAGGTTTAAGTAAATTAACTATTAAATTAATTTATAATTAATTTCAAACTTCCTTTACATAATATTATAAAATAATATTATAATATTATTTACTTGGCCTTTTTCTTGCACTTTGGACCTCATCTGACTTCCTAGAATCAAGTCTTGAAATTGAAACCAAATTATCCTTTTGCATTTATTTGAGAACCTGAAATGGATGCTGCCAACTAAAACCATTGACTGGTGTTGAAATTTCGACATCAATGACCACTCACTCTTGACATCAATGACAAATTATCACTCAAAATATCCAACAATATCCCCCTTTGTCATTGATGGCAATCCAAATTATTTTTACCAAAACTTGACCTTTTTCCTGTTCTTATCCCCTTGGGAAACTGCTCCCCCTGACTTAATGCTCTATCCTTAAACAAAATCTCTCCCCCTTACTCAAATCTCTCCCCATTTGACATCAATTGCAAAGGGTCACCTTTGGGGCTCAGGGTTAAGAATGAGTCTCTTAGCTTAGCCCCTCCCCCACCTCCTCTTGAGGTGGTTAATTCTAGGGTGGGAGTATTTATACTCCCATCAAGAACTGGTCTTTACCTTTGTCCTATTTCCTTATTATTCCTTTGATGGTTCCTCTCCATGTCCATGTTCCTATTTTTGTCCATGTCCATATTCATGTTTCTATTCTTGTTCTTGTTCTTGTTCCTATTCTTGTTCGTGTTCATGTTCCTGTTCCTATTCATGTTATTGTTATTGTTCTTGTTCATGTTCATATCCATGTTCATGTTCCTATTCATGTTCCTGTTCCTATTCTTGTTTATGTTCATATACATATTCCTATTCATGTTCTTGTTTATGTTCATACTTGGTTCTAGAATGTTTGCTCTACACCACTTTTTTCTATGTCCATACTTATTGCGCTTATAACACTTAAAGTTATAATTCCTTGTAGGTGCAAATATCTTGAGATTTCTCCTAGTGAATCCATATCCTTTTCTATCATTAACCCTGCAATTTATTGCCTTGTGACCAAACTGATTACATGAGTAGCAATACCCATGGAAAATTTACCTATTTCTGAAGTTCTCATATTCTTGTCTTTAATGTGTCCTACACTGTGAAGCCATGTATCCAAATCTGTGACATGAGAAACATAATCCATTGAAACTTCCTTGTCTTGACCTTATTGGTCTCTTATTCTCTCTTAACCTATTCTGATTGTTGTTCCATATGTTTCTTCTTTATGCATTGTTCCTTTCCTTGTTGAACTTTCTGTTGTCCAACTCATCCTCAGAAGTCTCACTTTCTCTTACATTATTTTCTTTTGAAGTTTCTTCTTCTTTAGAACTTGAGGTTGACTCTTCTTGTTTCTTTTGATAATGTTCAAAATCAAGACCTATTTTATTTGTTGGCCTTCTTTGTACCTTGATCATATTATCCACAATAATTGAACTCTTTCCAAACTTGTGTAGCTTATCCTTGGATTTTTCTAAATCTTCCCTTAGTAGAGCTACTTCTTGTTCTAACCTTTCACATTCTAAGACCTTTGCTTTTGACTTATCCTTGAACTTATTTTTCTTAGTCTTCGACTTGTTTAGATCCTCTATAAACATTTATCTTTCTTCATCATATTATTGAAACTAAAACTCAAGCTTATAGTTTTGCTTTCTTACCTTCTTTACTATGTCAAGAGCATAAATAAGTTTTGCCTTAAGATCAAATCCTTATTTTTCTGATTCTTCCTCTATTTTTTTGCCTTTGTCCACATCTTCATTTTAATTTGACTTGTCTTCTATAGGCTCACCTTCTTCTTCTTCTAGTGCCATTATAATATTATCTTTTGGTCCTTCAAGTGCATCCTCGTATTCATCATCACTAAAACTAAAACCATCCCTTGTAAAAATATCTTCAAGATGTCCAAAATTACCACATCTAAAACACTTGAGAATTATTGGTGACATTTTTTTGACTTCTTCTTTTTCTTCAATCATAAATAGGACTTCATCTTTATCATTATCTGAAAAACTATTATCACTATCACTTGAGTACTTACTTGCCTTGTCTACATAGTAGCTCCTATTTTGTCTTTGAAAGAACTTATTTCCTTGTCTACTTTATCCATCCTTATCTTTCCTTTGGTACCTATATTTTTTTGATTCCTTATTTTTGTAATATTGTTTTCTTCATCATTATTACTTTTAGCTTCTTGAAAATTAGTTGCATAGTGACCATACTTTCCATAATTGAAACATGTAACATATTTTGCATCTTTATATATTCTTGAATATTTATTCCTTTTACCATAATTTGCTTCTTCGTCACTGGATGACTCATTACTCGATTCTGACTTCTTACCCTTTGTCTTCTTTATTTCTTTGAAGGTTACTTCCTTCTGAATATTAGGTTCCTCTTTTGTTCTCAATTCAAATGCTATAAGAATACCAAGTAGCATGTCTCTTAAAGAATCACCATATTTTGATTCTTCTATAGCAGAAATATTTTCACTAAATATTTTTGGAAGAGATCTTAAGATCTTATTACAAATATTAGATTCTTCAGTCTGATATCCAAGTCCTTCTAAGTCATTGATAACCTCATCCACATGAAGTAGATAAGCACTAATATTTTTCTCATTCTTCATTCTTAACTCTTCAAATTTTCATTTGAGATTTTGTATCTTTGCTTTCTTGACACCTTTATCTCCTTCATATATGCTTTGAAACTTATCCCAATTTCCTTTTGCATATTTACAATTCATAAATTTTATTGATTGTGTTCTATTCAAGCCTCTCAAAAGTTAATTAATTGCTTTTGAATTGTAATGCTATAGAATCTTACCTTCCTTATCTGTAGGTAGATCAACGGGTGGTATGTATCCATTTTCAACTGCTTTCCAAATTTCATTACCAAGTGTCATTAGGTGAACCTTCATTCTCATACTCCAATATATATAATCACTTCCATAAAATATTGGTGTTGAATTATCTAAAGACATATTCTTAGAATCCATTGTGTTCTTGAAATATTTTTCTTCAAGTTGTTAAACTCTTTCAAAAGAACCTGCTTTGATACCAATTTAAGAACACAAGCTTACACAGAGATGGGGGTGAACAGTATAAGACCACTTTTTACTTTTCTTTCTTAATCAATATTATGCAATGTATATATAGCAATATCAATAGCAATAATCAAAGCAATGCACAAATCACTACACACAATAGAGACATCAATTTAACATGGTTCACCCAATGTGGGCTACTCCACGGATAAAATATTTCACTAAAATTTTCTTAATCAATCTCTTGGTAATCCTTCCTTATTACAATGTTTATGTATCTCTATCCAAAGGAGACACCAATCCCCTAATCAAGTTCATGGATCTCTATCCATAGGAGAACTCCTTTCTCCTTAGATATGAATGGTGATCTTCTAGAAGAATTGTTACCCCCACTACTCTTTCTAATGGATCTCTATCCACTAAATACACCTATCCCTCACTGCCTTGGCTAATGGATATCTATACACTAGAGACTTTCATCCTCTATACTCTATCACCCTCAAATATCTATCTCAAATTTACACTAAACACAGTCCTTCAATATTGCACAGATCTGCTCAATCTCTATCTCTGGTCTGGCATAAATCTATCCTCAAATCTACAACAAAATCTATCCTCAAATTTGTACTAAACTTAGTCCTTCAGTCTAGCACAACTTTGTCCTCAATATCTATCCTCTGATCTACACTAAACATAGTCCTTCAGTCTAGCATAAATTTATCTTCAATCTCTATCTTCAAGACTTAATGCAAAGTTTTACTTAATCTCAAATCAACTCTGCTAGATCTACCCCAAACCTTAACCTAAGGTTTGAAAAATCAATCAACTCTGCTCACAATTATTCTCAAAGACTTGTCTTAAATCTACCTTGTAAGCTTCCACAAAAGCTCACACTAATATGT
Organism: Wollemia nobilis; assembly: GCA_028583015.1. Lineage (NCBI taxonomy): Eukaryota > Viridiplantae > Streptophyta > Pinopsida > Araucariales > Araucariaceae > Wollemia > Wollemia nobilis. The sequence goes on along the minus strand of JAQPPZ010016858.1, from coordinate 2,042,798 downwards.
TTGTAAGTCCTCTCTAGAACTTTTCCAAATTTGCTCAACAAGTACTCACTAGAACTTGTCCAAATATACTCAACAAGTACTTACTAGAACTTGTCCAAATCTGCTCTCAATTTGTATTGTAAGCTTCTACAAAAGCTCACACAAATATTTCCACAAGTCTTCTCTAATAATTGCCTTAAATTTGCTCAATAAGTCCACACTAGAACTTATCCAATATCATAGAAACATAAAGAAAATTGTTAGAGACTCAATATGCTTCACATTCATCACAATGCTCAATAACTTTCAATCACTCTTTTAGAAACATACAAATAATTGTTAGAGACTCAATATGATTCACACTCACAAACTCTCAATCACTTTCAATCTCTCTTTTATCATAGAAACATATAGATAATTGTTAGAGACTCAATATGTTTCACACTCATCAACACTCAACCTATTTTTCAAATTAGTTCATAATATAGAATAATTTTTTTCACAGAACTTGAACAATCACTTTAGCATATTCACTTGACTAGGCTCAACCAACTCTACTCAACCAATAACTCAATGAAATAATCCTTGCTCACAAACCCTAGTCCAAACATATGAACACTCACTCAAATATTTTCAACAATGCTTATCAACCAATCTCACATAACAATGATACTCATTGTAGCACCCTAAAATTGGCATAGTTAAACCCTTAGTAAAAAGATAAAGATTTGAATTTTAACCCAAAAACCGCCCGTTACCCACTTCCCTCATTTTTCATGCCATTTTTAGGATTTTTTTTTACCGTTGGACAATATCGTCGGCGATCAGATGAAATCATCCTAGATCTGATGAATTCGTCTGGAATAGAACATCAAGATGATTTCATCCCAAAACTAAATTTTCATAATTAGATTATGTTTCAACAGCTTCTCTAACTTGGGTAGAAAGCGTGTCTGTGCAGTTAGAGTCTTCCTCATTGGAGATCTCCCAAATAGGGGTGATCTCCAACCTCCTAACCTCTCCCTAAATCCTATATAAACTTAGGATTTTTCTTGACTTCCCCCTAGCTGATTTTCCCTACAACTTTAGTTTCTCATGCATTAGAACACCTTCGCAACATTTTTTGCATTGTGTATTTCAAGTTTTTCTTGTAGGAATTTTACTTTTTTTCAGTTGGAGCAAGCTCGGATCGTCGCTGGTAATTCTAGACGATTTCGGATGATCCTATTGCAGATCAGCGATGATCTCGTACGATTGGAGGTGATCTCAACTGTAGTCCATATTAGGGGCAATCAGAGCCCGGAGTTTGCATTTTTTTTTATCTTATCTCTTCATTTCCTTATGCATTAACTTAGTTTATTCTATTTTTGCATTTTGGAGTTCACCTCATTTAGCATAGATGCATGATAAAGTTAAAATAAATTATTAAATTAATGCATTTCCTCTAATTGTTATATGGATTTATCATTTAGGCAAGTTTACTGTCATTTCTATCATTTTCCCTTACTTTTGTAGTTACATTTTTGGTATTTGGTATATGTTTCTGTGATTGCAAGTTTCTAACAAATTCGTCTGACGAATTCGTTAGGTCGACGATGATCTCGTCTGATCTCAAATGACCGACTATGATCTGAGACGATTCTGTGCAATTGCAGATGATAATGTAATATTTAAGATGATCTGGACTTCCACAAACCTTAGAATTTTCATCAGACATCCAGAATTAGGTACATTCTATCTTATTTAGCACACTTTCTATGTTTAGCAATTATTCATGCTTTTTGTATCCATATAAATCAGCATCGACATATATAATAACTTAGATTCATCTTGGCCAAACCTAGGAATTGAATGATTGAATATAAAAATGAACACATCAAACCCATTCTCAACCTAGGCATGGAAACTACCACTCAAAGTTTCCTAGTGAACCCCACCATCCATCAAAAATTCACCCTTATATCCCTCCCTCGAGAGGCGCAACCTTCAAAGGGCCTCTCAGTCCGAGGTATTGTCCCATCCTTCTCGCATCCCCCTTCCGGGTGCGGATCCTATAGCCTGAAGGTAAGGATGCAAAAATTTTGGAGCAGTACATTTTGGTGAACCCGATGTGAAAACTAAAAACCTTTTGAAAACAAAAAAAAGGAGAATATTGCTAAGATTGCATATCATATTTAGATTGTAGATTATAATAAAAGATGAGTTGTCACCATAAATGTTGAAAATCAATTAGCAGCCATAGAGATTACTTCTTTGCTTAGAGTATCTCAAACATATAGAGTCCCACCTTTATGGGATGAACTTAATAGGAGATTGAATATTATTTCATCTAGGTTGACAGAACTTAGGCAAATTAAGAGGTTTGTCCTAGATAGAATCCTGGATCCTGATCAGGTGACTTTGTACCATGATCTTTAGAGAGCTTGCCATAGGTGGTTAGATGATAAAAGAGCACTTGTGTCTTCCGAGTTGTACACCTTTGAGGAATACCTCGACAATGTAGTTGTAGTACATAAATTGATATCCCGTATAGAGTATCAAGAGGTCGTTCTTACAGATAGAAAGAGATGGAATAGAGTTCCTAGAGCTGTGTTATATCAAAAGTATTGCCATGAACTTTATTTCTATAGGTCAGAGTCTAAAATAGATAATATCACCATAGTAAATTTTGTCAAATTCTTGAAAAACCATTTCCAATTTTAAGAGGAGCATTTCATGACTCCTGATGAACTTGATCCTATTAATGATATCCATAAACTATTTATAGAAAACCAAGCCATTATTTTATTATTATTATTTCTTGCATTTAGTATGCTATTTGTTGTCTTTATAATATTATCATAAAAACAATAAAACAAAACAAAAATATAACAAAATCAAAACGTTTTCTTTTAAGTATTATAGTAGGTATATAATTAAAATATATACCTCCCAAATTTGTCATAAATATATATATAAATATATATTTTCTAAAATCTAAGTTTACCCAGGTGTTGTAGGTGATTTGGAGAGGAGAGGGCAATCCTCCAAGGGATATCCCAGGTTCGAATCTCCACCCTACCAAAAAGTTGAATTGGGTACCCAAAATCCAATTGATAATGTTGGTGTGGGCAGGGCTGGGTGCGACCCCCGAGTGACTTTGACGATGTAGAACCCCTGTTCATGGTCTCTTAGACCAATGCTACCCCGCAAGGGGTTTTTTGCTTAAAAAAAAAATCTAAGTTTAAGCATAATGACTACACTTAGGAATGGAAAACAGATTGAAGTAGAAGAAGATTGATTAGGAAAACCATTAAATAACCCAGATGTCCTTCCTGAAGACCCAATTCAGGGAGAAGGAACCCTAGACCAAAAATAAGAAGAGTTTGTTGTAGGAAATGAACAAAGAGAAACTGTTAGAGAGGAAGGATCCTCATCCCCTAAAATGTCTTTGGGAGGAGCTGTTACTTTTGAGAACATGGAACATTTCTGGAAGTTCCTCAATATGGACAAGGATAAAATTAGTGGCACTCTTAATAGAGCAGTCCATATGGACAAGGATCAAATTAGTGACACTCAAGCAACCCTAGAAGAAATATATCACACACGCACTAATCCCTTGTCCTTTTTTGATCAAGAAAGTGATCAAGTTGGACCATCCAATTTGGATATGGCCGCTATAATCCAGAACATGCAACAACAACAGGTTACCCAACCACCTAGAGTGCCTATTACCAAGCCTAGAGTTATCCCCACACAAAAGAAACCTTCATTCACTGCTCTATTTTTCCAAGCTATTGATCAACATACCTCAAATCAACAAAAGCCCAAAACAAAACCAAACACCAATTTCCAACAATCTAGGATACAACATAATGCTACTACAAATATTCTTCATAATACTCTCCCTACCAACCATTTACATAATAGCAATATAGCATCTAATCCTTACGTCACACCATCATACACTCACAAATCCCATACTCATGTACCATCGAACCAATATGGTGGACAAACTAGTGATCTGGAAGCCATGGTGAAATAGTTAGTCTCCTGCATGGACCAGATAGATCCCTACCGTCCCTCATACAATTATAGAGAGATGTGTAGTCAGAATTTAGATCCTATAGTCATAGCACAGCCATATCCTAAACACTTTTCTATGACTGTCCTACCTATATACAAAGGAACTAAAGATTGAGCTCACAGGTAGGCATTCTCAGCCCAGAGAGCCACCATCTCACTACTCTCCCCCACATCAACACCCTTGCCCTTATTGGGAAATGGTGGCCTCTCCCCCTGTTGAGCAGGGAAGCCCTCCTCCCTCCTCCCTATCTGTTTACGGTCTCTATGGAGCCTGTGGCATCCTTTGGCATCTCTCCTATGAATACCATCACTGCTCTCTCCCTCTATGACCCTACGCTACCTCAATAGTAGCCTAGCACTACCTCCCCATCCGTCGCACCACGATGTGCATCAGACCCTATGCCCTCATCATCTGAGGAGGGTGGATGCCTGCATACCATGCATCATATCCATAAGCAACCCTAGCATTGTCCCCATCCACTAGTTTTATGGGGGCATCATCCATGTCCTGGCTCTAAAATCATTGCATATTCAAAGCCCCACTTAGTTTCGTATTATCTCGGATAGTCTGGGAGTACTCATAGTCCCTGAGAGATGGGATCCCCTGCTGTAGACCGAACTATCGCACAACTCAGTTGTAGCGATGGAGCTCTACCTCTCCCTACTCCATCCTCAGCCAGTAGACTCGCCTAATGTGAGCTAACTCATTTTCATCCTCTCCCCACCCTGGATGCTCTCTCCATAGCCTCCAGGTGATCTGGTCAGGGATGAGTCGTCTAGTAACCTCTGAGACATCGATAGATCTATCCACTACTATGACCCTCTCTAGAGCCACCAATAGAAAACCTAGGGTCTCTCTCGATCAACCCCTATCAGTGGGAGTCCTACTGGTCTCTGCATCGTGATGTGCTCCTAGTACCAAACCTGTAGCAGCGATGTCAAAACCATACATCAACCTCCCTTATATACGATCCCATGTAGGATCCTATACAAGTAGCATAGTATAAAGCTACCCCATGCAAATTTGTACCCGTGGTCTCTCATGTCGTAGACCACATCTGAAAGGAGCCATGGTAATCTGCACTTGCTCTAGTGGCACAGCAGTAGGCCACCCACTATCCCTACCAAAACTTGAGTCAAACTAAATGCCCTAGGCTTCTGCCTCAGATACTTGATGTTCACTTTGCCCTTCTCCAGGGTGAAGCTCGAGTCTCTACACAACCTCATCATAGCCTGGCCCTGATTGGACATAGGAGTCATAAACCATCCCTATATGGGGATCCTTAAGATCCTCCATACGTCCTCTAGAGTGGGAGCCATCTCCCTTGTCGGTAACCGAAAGCAGGATGACCCCGAATACCATCTCTCTGCTAGGGTTGTCAGTAGCCCCATGTATGTCGGTATTTGTGGCATCTCTACCACATAATGTAGTCTAACCTGTGCCAGTCGGTCTCGCTCTTCCTGATTGAGCATGGCCATGTCATCCCTCAGCCCCCCATATTTCCATTCCCGACTCTTTAGTAATCCCCTCTGCAAAATAAACAATAAAACAACAAAATTCATTAATAAAACAAATATTATAATCAATTAAATGCAATTCAAACAAGCTTAATTTCATAAAAAATATGATATCATTGGATGATATCGTCCTAAATTAAATCAAATCGTCCTTTGTAGGATGAAATCGTCTCATATTTCTCAACTTGGGGATCGTCCCTTGTTGTATGGGATCGCCCCTATTCTGCCAATTTCGCCCATAGATGAAATTGGTGATCTAGGGACGATTTCGATGAAATTGGGACGATTTTGTCTCGACGGCGTCGATGGCCTAAAAATGATCGCGATGCCCCAAAATAGTCAAAATTTAAATTGTAAATTACACAAATCAAATTAAAACATAATTCACTAGGTTTAGATTCTTACCCGTAGCCTGCACCGGACCTTTGTCGATTTGTGTGTGGTTTCGACCATTTTGTCTGCAGAGATCTAAAAATAGTGAAAATGAATAGTAAAAATGAATTAGGATTTTACCCTATTTTTCTTAATTTTATTTTTAAAACAACATTTTTAATTTTTGTTTTCCATGCTTTTACCTCAAATGTTCGATTTGGGTAAAAACACGAAGGGGGCACCATAGTAAGCAGTCATACGATTCGACCTAGAATCGTCGTCTAAAAAATTGAGTAAATTTTTGCTTTCTCATAAAACAGGAAGAACTCGTCTTAATGCATTTTCTTCAAAAAATTCGCTAAAGAGGGAGAAAAATGTAGCACCCTAAAATTGGTGCAGTTAAACCCTTAGTAAAAATATAAAAATTTGAATTTTAACCCAAAAACCACCCGTTAACTGCCCGTTACCCGCTCCCCTCGTTTTCCACACCATTTTTAGGATTTGTTTTGACCGTTGGACGATATCATCGACAATCAGATGAAATCATCCCAGATCTGACGAATTCATCTAGAACAGAACGTCCAAACGATTTTGTCCCAAAACTAAATTTTCATAATTAGCTTTTGTTTCAACAGCTTCTCTAACTTGGGTAGAAAGCGTGTCTGCATGGTTAGAGTCTCCCCCGTTGGAGATCTCCCAAATTGGGGTGATCTCCAACCTCCTAACCTCTCCCTAAATCCTATATAAACTTAGGATTTTTATTGACTTCCCCTTGGCTGATTTTCCCTACAACTTTAGTTTCTCGTGCATTAGAACACCTTCACACCATTGTTTGCATTGTGTATTTCAAGTTTTTCTTGTAGGAATTTTACTGTTTTTTAGCTGGAGCAAGATCGGATCATCATTGGTGATTCCAGATGATTTCATATGATCCTATTATAGATCAGCAATGATCTCGTACGATTGGAGGTGATCTCGATTGTAGTCCAGATTAGGGGTAATCAGATCATAGAGTTTGCATTTTTTTATATTCTCTCTTCATTTCCTTATGCATTAACTTAGTTTATTCTATTTCTGCATTCTAGAGTTCACCTCATTTAGCATAGATGCATGATAAAGTTAAAATAAATTATTAAATTAATGTATTTCTCTAATTGTTATCTGGATTTATCATTTAGGCAAGTTTACTGTCATTTCTATCATTTTCCCTTGCTTTTGCAGTTGCATTTTTGGTCTTTGGTATCTGTTTCTATGATTGTAGGTTTCTAAAAAATTTGTCTAATGAATTCGTTAGGTCGATGATGATCTCATCTGATCTCAAATGACCGACTGTGATCTGAGATGATTCTGTGCAATTGCAGATGATAATGTAAGATTTAAGATGATCTGGACTTCCACAAACCTCAAAATCTTCATCATACATTCAAAATTAGGTACATTCTATCTTATTTAGCACACTTTCTATTTTTAGCACTTATTCATGCTTTTTGTATCCATATAAATCAGCATCGGCATATAGAATAGCTTAGATTTATCTTGGCCAAACCTAGGAATTGAATGATTGAATATAAAAATGAACACATCAAATCCATTTTCAACCTAGGTGTGGAAACTGCCACTCAAATTTTCCTGGTGAACCCCACCATCCGTCAAAAATTCACCCTTATACCCCTCCCCCGAGAGGCATGACCTTCAAAGCGCCTCTTAGTCTGAGATATTGTCTCATCCTTTTTGCATCCCCCTTTCGAGCATGGATCCTATAGCCTGAAGGTAAGGATGCAAAAAATTTGGAGCGATACACTCATGTTCTTTCCAAACCCTAGTTCAATTTCTTCACTCAACAACTCACTTTAACAACAATGCTTATAAAATAATCTTCACATAACAATGATACTCATGTTCTTTCCAAACCCTAGTTCAAGTTCTTTAGTCAACAATTCACTTCAACAACAATATTTATAATACAAGATTTTATCAACAACTCTTAATTCTAAAAAACCTTGATGCATTAATTAAAAACACACTCAACAATGCTCAACCAAACAATCCTTTTCACCCCAACTTTTCATTCACAATTTTCAACAATCACTCACTAGGAATAATATTTCCATACCTTTTTTTGGATGTAAAAGTGCCTTTAGAAAACCTGTCTCAATCATAATTTTCTTCTTTCCAATTCCAATGGTTAGACACAACAATATTACTCCAACACTTTCCCAAAAATATTCCTTAGACACAAAACTATCACAATTCAATTCATGCTTTATTGTTCCCTTTCAAAATAACACTCATCATACCATACATAAAGATAATTTCTTGATACACCTTATAAACTCCAACTTAAAATAATATTCAACACCATAAAACATCAACCAAACACCTTACAATCCTTTCAAAACATTTGAGCAAATAACATTAAAAATATAATTTTGCAAAAACCGTTATAACTCCCTTTGCAACCTTGGAACCAATTGAAATATGAAAAAATTAATTTTTAAATGCCCAAACTATATTCTTAAAATTTTTGGCACCCAAGATTAAAGCATACCTTTTTCTTCTCCAAAAAGGGGTTTCGATGATATTCGATCCGTCATCTCCTCAAGCCTAAGAACCTTAGCACTTGGAAGCCCACCATGTGGGCTACTAATACCCATGTGAAGGAAGTAAGAGTCCCTTCCTCTTATGCCTTCACCACCATTTGACTTTCCATGAAACTTGCACACTCTAACTCTGCTTTGGATGCAACACAATTCTTAAAGCTTGCAATAATATTTGAAGGCATGGTAAGGTTTGGTAAGGTGGGAGTTCCCTCCTTATATACACATTTTAATTTTCTCCTCACCTCGGCGCTTTGTAATTCAAAATCAAATTTCAAATTTTAATTTTAATAACCCACCTTAGGGTTATTTAACCTTAGCTTAAATTAATTTATAAGTAGTAATTAAATTAATTAATAATTAATTTAAATAACTTTATAAGTTAAGTAAATTAATTCATAATTAATTTTAAACTTCCTTTGCATAATATTATAAAAGAATATTATAATATTATTTACTTGGAATTTTTCTTGCACTTTGGACCTCATCTGACTTCTTGGAACTGGGTCTTGAAACTGAAACCTAATTATCCTTTAGCATTTATTTGAGAACCGAAAACAAATGGTGCCAACTAAAACTACTACTGACTAGTGCTAAAAGTTCAACATAAATGACCACTCACTCTTGACATCAATGACAGCTTATCACTCAAAATATCTAACATATTCCTCTCATCATTCCACCTCGATCTGTCCCTACCTTTCAATAGGAACCCATCCATTCACAACCTAACAACATCAATCATGTCTTCACTAATCCTCTTTTCGAACCTACACCTCTAAATAAAAATCAACCATCATAATTCAATCCATACACCTCAATCCCATCCACCAACACTACCATCTATTCTAACCCACTTTATGAGGCTCATACCAGTGATGCTTCACAAGTGCCAAACTTCTTTCCACATACATCATCCAGATCCATGGATCCTGTTCACCATACCATTCCCCATTTGGTTGTGATACCTTTTGCAACTTATCCTCCACTAACATCGACTCAGGTCATAGCCACTCATGATAGGCAACCTTCCACCATCCATGCAACCACACAACCTCCATCTATAATTGCCATTCAATAAATAATACAACACTTACAACAATGGCTTGCAGGTAATGGCAATCAAAGTGTTCATCCCACAACACAACATCAATCACAAGTGGTAGATTTTAATCATCAGTCCACTTCAAATCAACAAAACTTCTTCACCCAAGATTCATCTTGGGTGTTGAGACCACCAACCCTAATCATCCCAATGCATCCATTCCATAACACCTATACCACCTCAATAGCCCAACATACCATCATCCCCCCATCTCCACATCAACCATCTCCACATCATCAACAACAACAATTCCAACATCAAATTCCAACTACCACACATCAAGCTCAACCAAATTACACACAACAAGTAAGTCAGGGATTCCAACAATCTTTGGAAGACTCTAAACTTTAATTTTTGCAAAAATAGATTGACAACTTGGCCATGCAGACACCTGGAATGCTCTATTAGAAACCCACTCTACGATAGTTGGTCAATCAGCCTATTCATCCTTTGGTACCATCACCACCTTATCCGATAGATTTTATGTTATCAAAGTTTGACAAATTTAAAGGGAGTGAGGACCCTAGAGAGCACATAAGTGGATTTATTCATGCATGTTTTAGAATTCAATAAAATGATCCCTTAATGCTCTAAAATTTCCCTCAAACATTTGGAGGGGATGCTTTAGAATGGTATAACCATTTTCCACACCATAGTATTTATACTTTTGAGCAATTGGTAGACCAATTCCTAGAGTGTTTCTCTCTAAATATCAGAAATAAAACTACACTCACTGACTTAATCAGCTTACGACAATTTGATGAAGAGTCAGTGTATGATTTTGGAAACTATTGGAGGGTGGTTATTACTAAATTACCATTCACCCTCCCTATGGAAGAGCTTACAAGAATGTTCACCAGAAGTTGTTTGAAACCCATCGCTTTGTTGCTACAATTACAACAATATCGAACATTTGAGGAGGCACTTGCCTAGGCCCGTGTTATTGAAGAAATTAAAATTCAAGAGGGCGAAATAAAACCTAAAAAGAAAGAATGGCAGAATAAAAATTCAAGGGGAAATAACCAAGGTCAGTCAAAAATTGGCCAAGTCAACCAAGTGATCTTGAGTCAACCAACATAGCCAATCCAACAACCCCCTCAACAACAACCATTGCAACAATAAAATTATTAGGTGGTACCACCCCCACAATAGCTGAACACTCAAGGTCAATATTGATAGTATACTCGACCAACCCGCAATTATACTCCATTACCTAAACCATTATCCAATATTTTTTAAAGGTTGTATGAGGGGCAATACATCACTTTGCCAGACATTAATCCAGAAGACCCTACCAAGCCACGTGGTAGAGGTAAGGAGCACCTGTACTATACCTATCATCATCAAAAGGGTCATGATATCAATAGTTGTTATACATTTAAAGATATTGTGCAATATCTCATTGAGAATGGGACTATCAAATTTGATAACCCTCTAGCACAACAAAACCAGAATCTTAGCATCTATCAGATACCTCTGCCTAACCATGAGAGTGCACAACAAATGAAAGGGGCATCAACTTCTATAGTTAACCCCAATCAAGTAAATCATATATATAATGCTCAAGATCACCAAGGTTTTGTTGGTGCTATTCATATAGTCACCAAAAGTCAAAGAAATATGAATAGAACACAATAGTTGAATGACCCATAGACAACAATACCTCCTCCTATGGTGCCAATATCTACTAAACCTCAACAACCTCACCACATCAATCCACTTCAACCAATTCATCTTCCAAGTCATCTACCAAAACCCCCCATCACATTGAGAAGTTGGTTAACACATAGCCTTAAATTGGCTTCAGCCAAATTATCGATCTATGAGCTCATACAATAGTCTCCCCCGCATCGTGAGGCATTGATGGAAATTCTAAAATCTATCGAACTTCAAACTCAGGACCCTAATGCCTTCACTAATTTTGTAGGGAATGTCCAAACTTGCATGGAACCTTCAATTTCATTTTATGATTTTGAAATAAAGACTATGTCATCGGAGTTACTTGATCCTCCATTACATATTATAGCTCACATCGACCAAAAGCCTTTCAAATGAGTGCTAATTGATACCAGATCCTCTATCAATGTCATCACCACTTCAACACTACAACACATCAACCTACCACCATCTCATATCACCAAGTCAACTTTCACTTTACGGGCATTCAATGATGCTTTGTGTTCCACAGTAGGCACTGTAGTCTTACCTATGATAGTGGGGTTCAAAACCATCCACACTATGTTCCATATCCTAGAAGGGGCCATGGCTTATAACATACTTCTTGGGTACCCCTGGATTAGGGAAATGAAGAGTGTTCCCTCAACATTGCACCAATGTTTAAAATATGTGCATGAGGGAAAATACATTGTATACCAACTGACATTGAACCATTCAAATACTACAATTTCATTTCAAATTTGTATGAGCCATCACTTCCATCTACCCATGTATCCCTCATACCTCTCACCACATTATCCACTTCACATCAAAATAATTCATCAAAAGTACCCATCTCAGAAGAACTCCCAATCACCAATCCATACCAGGCTTCCACTTCAACACTCCATCATAATTTTTCCACATCGCACAATCCATCACAACCTACATCATTTATATTTGGTCAGGTCCAATCATCATCCACATAAGGGGGACAAGCCTCCACATCATCTGAATCATCAATCATTTTTCATCATCCACACCTTCAAATTCACAAGCACCTCCCATCACTTTGTCTCAGCCTGAACCTATTCAACAAGACTCATCTCCACCTCAACCAACCAATATCACACATATTGATCTATCTGATCAATGAGGCCCTTAAACCATATGCATTTTCCTCCACTTGAACCACAAGTCATCTTGGAAGCCTCCACCTCCACACCCATTCCATCCAAATCCACACCAACCAAAGTTGCAGTTCATCTCACTAATCCTAGTATTGGTGAGTACATAATTGAGAGTGTCAAAATAAACCCACCTAGCATTGAGATTGTTAAAGACTATGGTCACCCTCGATGACCCACCTTTAGCCATAGGTGAGGTTTATAACATGGGTTCAACCTTAAATTTGATTAATTTTGTATATGGGGGAGTTGATTCTTTGTTCGATCCACTCCCTCTTGATGAACCCAGACAACAAGGTTATGCCAACATAGAACATCTATCCAACCTAGATTTCCCAATGAGATACTTTCAAAGGGTTCATTGGAAGGGATATGGCTTAGGATGACATGAATAGGGTAGTCCTAATATTATTGAACCTCACTATCATGAACCACATGACCGCTCTAGCCTAGGCTTCAAACCATCATCCTCTACTCTTCCAATCGAGCAAATATTTGAACAATTCACTATAGATTCTGAAGAGGATATTGAGGAAGATGATGAACAATTTTTGGAAATGAGACCTCATGTTGCAATGATAAACACCATTTTTGATGATGACTCTAAAGAAGATTTTTATGAGGAATATGATGTAGTATCAATCACCTCTGATAGTTCTGAAGAAGAGTCAGTTCCAATTACACCTTTTACCGAGGAAGATGAATTCTACCTTAGAATATTTCCTATCCATCAACCCATATTTTGGTTGCTCCTTCCATGAGAGCGAGTTGATCCACCTCCACCACCTTGAACATTTTTTTGTAAATATGATGTAAAATATGTACATAAAAAAAATCAACATAGTCATTGCATTTTGTACATCCACTCATTCATGTACATTTTACATTGCATTCACACATCCTTGTCATTTGCACTCATGCATGTTGCTCACTGCTCTCTAGGTTCATTCATCAAATCTAGGGTAGCTAATATCAAAAAAAAACACCTCCACATCACAGTCACCATTCTCCCACCAAGTCAACATGATTTCTGTTAACTTGATGACACCCCTCCGTAATCCATACGATTTGGAAAAACCAATTCCTATTGACATAAGCCTCATCAACATGGATTGGATCACATCACCCCCATCCATTTTTGAATTCATCCTTTTGGAGGAACTATTAAGAGCTTTTGCTACTTACATTCCTTCGCAACCTTCGCCTTCACCTTCCACAAGTGCTTCTTCTATTTTTCATGCTGAAATGGAAGACACTGGGCCAACAGAGTTTGATGATGTCATTGATGACATTCACTTAATCCCAATGCCTCATCAATTAGAATAAGGTTCACACATGGCAATTGAAAACACTATAGACGTGAACCTAAGCAAAGACCCAGACAACCCATAAATTGTAAAACTTGTAGAAGGTTTATCTATCGATGAGAAAGAGCATTTTATAGATGTACTTACAAGAAAAAATGACATCTTTGCATGGTCTTATAAATATATGCCTGGCCTTGATCCCAATGTGGTAGTTCACAACCTCACTTTGCATCCTGATGCTAAGCCAGTTAAACAAAAATTAAGAAAGTTACATCCTACCATAGCCCTCATGGTCAAAGAAGAACTTCAAAAATTATTAGACGTGGGTTTTATTCAACCCATTGACTACCCTGAGTGGCTTTCAAATATGGTACCCATTCATAAGTCTAATGGGGTGATTCACATTTGCACTAACTTTTGAGACCTTAATAAAGCATGTCCTAAGGATGAATTTCCTTTACCAAACATCGACACTCTTGTAGACTCTACTATGGGCCATGAAATGCTTTCTTTAATGGATGGTTTTTTAGGATATAACCAAATTCAAATTAATCTTGATGACCAACACAAAACAACATTCACAACACCTTGGGGGAATTTCTGCTACAAGGTAATGCCATTTGGCCTTAAAAATGTAGGAGCTACATACCAATGAGCAATGATGTATATTTCATGATTATATGCATAAGATCATGGAAGATTATGTAGATGATTTGCTAGCCAAATCCAAAACATGTGGATCATGTCGATGTATTGGAAAAAAAATTTGATCAACTTCTCAAGTATAATGTGAGGTTGAATCCTAAGAAATGTGTTTTTGGAGTTACATCAGGTAAACTTCTAGGGTTCATTGTGTCTAAGTGTGGCATCGAAGTGGACCCAAACAAGGTCAAGGCCATTATGGAAATGCCTCCCCCAACAACATTGAAGGAGTTGTATAGTTTACAAGGAAAGATCCAATTGATCTATCGCTTCATCATGCAACTCTCAGATAAATGCAAGTCATTCAATCACCTGTTACAAAAGGGGGTCATATTTTCATGGACTAAGGAATGTCAGGAGGTGTTTGATGACATCAAAATATATTTAACCTCTCTATCGATCTTAATGCCACCTTGCCTAGGGGTCCCTTTTCATATTTATATCTCAGCAATAGATTTTACATTAGGGACAATGCTTGCATAGAAAAATGAAAACAATCGAGAGCAAGCAGTTTACTACATTAGTCAAACATTGGTAAGTTATGAAACTAGATACGCATATGTGGAAAAATTATGTTTAGTAGTGGTCTTCACCACTAAGAAACTTTGATATTATATGCTAAGTCACACCACTTATGTCATAGCTCAAGAAAATCCTCTATGTTATATGATGACTCGCACATACAACAACACTCATACCACAAAATGGATAATGCTTTTAATAAAATTTGATCTTGAATTTGTTAGCCAAAAGTCCATTAAAGGTCAGGTGATAGCCGATCAACTCATAGAAGCTCCACTCCCTAATGATCAACCTTTATTTATTGAGCTACTAGATGATTCGGTATTCAATATCACTACATAGGAAGAAGATGTTCTCCTTAAAGATGATGTTGATATCACCTTATTCTTTGATGGTTCCAAGTGCAAGAAAGGACAAGGTGCAGGAGTCATGTTTCATACACCTCAAGGGATACCCATCCCTTTATCATTCAAACTTGACTTCCCATGCACAAAAAATAATGTAGAATATGAAGCTCTAATCTTAGGACTTCAAGTAGCTATAGCTATGGGCATAAAGTGTATGAGAATATTTGGTGATTCCCAACTTATTGTTAATCAAGTGAAAGGATCATACCAATGTAGAGAACCAATCCTAAAACTTTACAATGAAGTAGCAATGAAATTACTAGCAAAATTAGACTAGTATAAAATTGATAACTTACCTCATTCGATGAATAGATTTGTAGATGCAATGGCTTCCCTAGGATCATTGATCCCAAAGAATTCTATAGGAGAAGTCCAACCATTGCTTATCATGACAATCTCTAAATCTGCAATATCATGAGCTGAATCTAAGGATGAGAAGGATGTTTGTTTCATTCAAGTAGAGATATATGAGCCTTGGCTTAATCAGATAAAATACTTTCTCAAGTTTGGTATGCTCCCATCAGATCTATCATGAAATGCCAAATGAACTTTCAAATAGAAGGTAGTTCATTTCACTCTCTTGGGGGATATGTTGTATAGATGTGGTTATGATGGAGTCCTACTTCATTGTCTTGATCCTACAGAGGCACAATGAGAAATATCTGAGGCACATGATGGTACTTGTGGTGGTCACTTTAGTGGAATGGCCATCACAAAGCGTATATTATGCATGGGTTATTATTGGCCCACCATGGAAAGTGATTGTTGCAATTATGTCAAGAAATATTAGAAATATCAACAACATGCTAATTTAACTCATGTACCATCACAAGCATTACAACCCATTCAAATTCTATGGCCTTTTTCATAATGGGGCCTAGATTTAATTGGAAAAATCTCACCTCCCTCTTCGGGATAACACACATTTATCATCACCACCATAGAGTACTTCACAAAGTGGGTCAAGGCAATTCCTATGACTAGTACGATAGGACCTCAAATTGCAGAATTTATACTCCAACATATCATCTATCATTTTGGCATTCCCTCAAAAATCATTTTTGATAATGGCAAGTCATTTAAAAATAAGGATGTTCGAGCACTATGCGAGAAATATAATATCCAACATAGTTTCTCAACTCCTTACTACCCACAAGCAAATGGACAAGCTGAGGCAACCAATAAGATATTGATAGCCATTCTAAAGAAGTTAGTCAAAGAAAATCATCGAGATTGGCATACTCAAATCCCCTTGGCATTATGGGCTTATCGAATGAGCATTCGTACGCCTATAGGGGCAACTCCATTCTCATTGGTCTATGGTGCCAAAGAAATTATACCTCTTGAGCTTGAGATCCCTTCACTACACATTTCATTACAAGAATTCATGGATGACAACACTACTAGACAAGCCCGACTTGATCAACTCACACTCCTTGATGAAAGGTGAATCAATGCCTTGGAGAATCTACGAGTATATCAAGATCATCTAAAATGTGCTTATAACACAAAATTCCATCCACATGAATTCCAAGTAGGGGATCTCGTACTTAAAGAGAATCAACAAAACACTAATGCATTATCGCATCTTCATGATAAATTCATGGCTAATTGGTTAGGTCCATACATTGTAAAACAAAAATTGGGTCCAAGAACATATAGGCTTGCCAATCTTGAGGGAATAGAAGAGCCCGAGCCATTGAATATTATCCACTTGAGAGCATTCTATGCTTAATATAAATTATATATGTACATATATACATGGCTTAAAAAAAATATTTCATTCACATGGCATTTCATGCATTCAGTCATACATTCCACCTACATTGCATAAACACATTCATATCATTTGCATCCATTCATGATAGTTTTCATTTGTTCAATTTGGATAATTGTTAGTCCAACAAGTCTTGTCACCTTAATCAGGGGTACCTTCGGTCTAGCATTAGTCACATTTCACAATCCACCACTCATACAAATATTTTAGGTCACTCAACCATTCCTAGTGTTTTAAGCAACCTCCGTTGAATGTCAAGTTTTCTCTTGGACCAAAGCACAATTTCTCACTAAGAAAATCTTGAGTTCTAGGAGTTGACTCTACCATTATTGAACCAAGCACATATCACATATTAATAACATCTTGTGTTAGAGAGGGATGACACCATGATTGGGTTAACTCTTGAAGCAAAAAATTCATTCTTGCTTGTCCCATTATGCACATAGTCCACAAACAATGGTTTTCACCACTTAAACACAACATAGTCCAAAATAACAATGAAAACAATGGTTTTTACCACTTAAATTTAACAATAGAAAGAGTGGGTAGTAAGGATAGGGTAAAATTCTCATCTCAACTTGGTTGAGAATCCGATTCCCCAAAGCTTTAACTCTTTTCACACACATAATAATAATGATAGGTCTTCAAGTAGTAAGGATAGGGTTTAATTCTCATCTTGACTTGGTTGAGAATCTGATTCCCCAAATCTTGGAAATTCTATCATTGGACTATGGAGCTAATCTCCATCAGGGCTATAGATGCTTGATTGGTAGTGGAGTATGCTCATGCATGGTGACATGTCTCTCTTGAAGAGACCTCTAAATGCACATAAGGACAAGCTAGCTTCTTGGTTCTCTTCATGTCTAGTTTAATCTTACCCTACTCAAGATGGGTAAATGAATTCACTATTTACACACACATTGGTTCTTAATTGGCTTGAGTCATTACCATGCTCATGATTGGTAAATGAACATTCATTGCACACACAATTGGTCTTTGAAAAATTTGACTCTATTTTGTCAGTTTGTTTGAGATCACTAGGATGTTTGAGTCTCTGTAAAGCAACTCTAGATCATTTACCACTAACACAAACAAAAGCCATAGAAAATTTTACATTCCATCACTTCATTGCATCATCACATAAGTTTCACAATCCATCTCATGTCTTACCATTACATGTCAATGTCCCTAATTAAGCAACAAAGATAAAATTGGTCAAGAAAAAGTCTAAAGTCTATCAATGATCATTAGAGCATGATACCATTAGTCCATTTACATACATCACTCATAATGCATTCATATCACCACATACATCTGCATCCATGCATACATCCATAATAAAAATAAAAACATAAAATGACACATAAAAGAAAAGCCATGTATATATATATATGAATCATAAAGTACAAAGCATGCCTGAAGGTTGTATACAATAGAGCACTGAGGCTCATATCAAAATCTATAAAAAAGTAGTAAGCGCTACTAGCTAGCACCACTATGATCCCTAGGAGCTACAAAAGGAGGCCCATGGCTAGAACCCTATGATGTTGAAGGATCAGGATATCAAGGAGCTTTAGAGTGATAACTACTCTACCTAGACTCACTCTACCTACTAGTGCCAGATATAGATGAAGAGGGTTACATAGGCAATGGGATATGATGTTGAATGAGGTGATCCTCAAGCAACTGAATGTAACCATCCCATGCTTGTAGATGAGTCAAGTCCTACCTCTGATGAGCATCTCTCTCTACAAGCTCCATATGAAGAGCAAAAATCTACACTCCATCACCACCTACACCTAGGGTACTTTGAAGCCCCTCCACCTCACTTTGTAGTCGAGCTATCTTAGCATCTCGAGCCTCTAACTCTCCATCCTGAGTCACAATAACCTATAGGAGCTGATCATACTCCTCAACTAGGTTATCTCACTCAGCCTAGAGCATAGCCCAATCCTCCTCACCTTAAGCTGGTAGTCTCTCTAGAACTCCTCCAATATCACCCCCACCATCACCTCCACCCTTGCCATCACCTCCAATATTAGGAGGTTGATCCACCTCAGTATGTGACTTCCTACCCCCACCACTAGTTTGATGATATATCTATCATCGAGGAGTATCCTCTATCTCAGTAGCTATCTTCCCATCATCACCACTAGCCTCATCCACCACCTGACTCAGTGCCCAAGGAGGTTGTGAGGTAAACCAAGCATTATACTCAATTGTTATCTTGATATCATCTACATCTAGGATATCCATCTCGGTATCATCCTTTGACTCCACCACCCAATCATCTACATAGGGTAAGCCTAGCTCATCACGACAATATCTATAGATCATTGAGGTATTAGGAACCCCTTGTGGTATCTTGAACTATTTTAGGATACATGAGAACTAGATCAACTCTAGCTTGTTTCCATGGTGCCCGACAACCCATCTAGCTCGCTTGGTCCTTCGTAGTTGCTCACCATCCATATCCCATCTAGCCCCTCACCATGGCCACTAATACACCTGATCAAGTGTCAACCTCACCCATAAGTCCTTGTACTCCTCATGATTAGGATGGCTCGATCGTATCTCCTCGGATGCTTACCACCTAAGTGCATAGGGATGTGACCTATCCCAATCACATGGTAAACCCACAGGATGAGCTATACTAAAGTGCTCCCAATCCTATATCTGAAGTAATAGACTACATCCCAATCCTTTTCACCCATGCCTCTTTACCTTGTACAACTTTGTGTACATCTGAGCTAGTAAAGTAGGCACCCAAGCATATACCCGAGGCTCATCGATCATGTTGTACATGAACCTAATTAGGTTCCATGGAAACTTGCATCTTATGTTATTGGGTAATAGCATGTTGGCCACCATGAACATCACATAGGTCAGTAATACTTCCAACTCCTTCATCACGTACATTTCTAGATACTCGATGCCACTCGTAACCTCCACATCCTCCCAAGCATCACCATAAATGTGATTGAGCTCATACCCCTTACTCCATCCAACCTAGATATGTAAGCCCTCCATAGGTACATGAAAGATGTGGTATACATCCTTGAGTATCACTGATATCTCCCCTATTGGGAGCTAGAATGTACCCCTATTTGGATCCCACCTCTCTACCAAGGCAAAGAGGTACCTCTCATCCACCTTGACCACCTCAATCCATGCACAACCATCCAATCCCACCTTCTCCAACCAATCCCAGTTAGCCTTCATTGCCTTCTTCACCCCAGGTAGGATAGGTGAAAATCTATGTTGTACCTCCAAAATATTCAGCTGCAATAAACCAACAAAAATAGACATGCATCAGTACATCATACATTTCACATTCCATTCATCCAAAAAAACTTTTCACCTTCTTCCTTTCCATCATAAAAAAATAAAAATAAAAAAAAAAACAAAATCAAAGCACAAAAAAACTATAAAAATAAACGAGAAGGTTAGAAGAACTTACCTTAGCCACCCACCCACAAGCTCCAGCTATTGCACTAGCTCCCTCCATCACCATCGCCAAGCTCCTTCACTCCTCTCAGATGCAAGCTCTCAAATACAAGAATGAAGTGAAAATAACCCCTGCAGCCCTTTTATATGATAAATTGAGCTCACAAATGCACCTCCACATCTAGAAGGTGCATCCAAGTGCAAGTATACAGCTAGAGGGTGCATACAGGTGCATCTCTACATCTATAAAAAACCAGGTGCACCTCTACATCTGGGAGAAAAGAGGTGCAGTCCCATGTTTTCTCACAACATCTTGCAGAGGTCCTCAAACAACTACAAAATAGTGAAAACCCCATAAAATCATCACAAAACTCATCCAAGAATTAATCACATCATCATATCTAATTTTGTGATAACATGGATTGATTTGGGTGTTTAATTTTTGAATGCGATCAAAAGTCACAAAATGCCCAAAAAGCTTCCAAAATGTCTCAAAATGATCCAAAATTTCACAAAAACCATCAAATCAGCCCATCAATGCATTCAAATCATCATCCCACATCTTCACATTTGAAATCAAATCAGCTTGGTCCCTCAATTTTTGAGTTTGACTATGTTCAAGCAAATTTTCCCAAGGTTGTCATTAAGCCCTTTTTTGTGGGGTTACAAATGGAAAACTCTTACAAAAACTCATTTTGCATTAGGAATTGCTATAGTCATTAGGGACAACACGCTCCCAGGCTGGTTCCTTTACCACATCATCTTGCACTAGGAATTGCTACAGTCACTAGGATGGCTGGTTCCTTTACCTCATCATTTTGCATTTCAATGATACCAAAAGGTAAATTTTCGACAGCACAGATCTACCTCAAACTTGGGGTAACCAACTTGATCTTGATTTTCAACATTCGCATCCATAACATTCACCCCTTTCATCATCCACATTCGATCAATTGACTCATGGGTCTCATTCTTCACCCATTCATCAATTGAGGGGGTAAGCTAAAATCAACATTTTCAAAATCATCCTTCTTGCACATCAGAGAAAAGGGTTCATCCAACCAAACTAGGTGTCTCTTGTTTTTGCACCACATTGTGTTTTACATGAAGCAATACAAAAAGGGGTATCTATAGACACAAAATCCTAGCCATTTATCATTCATTCATTATCACTAAATCCTAGCCATTTATTTATATATAATTATATATAAATATTTTATATATTGGTATATATATATATATATGGATAAATCTTGACCGCTCACCACATTTTAATCTTAACCATTCATTATTTATATATAAATATATAAATATTTATATATTTATATTACTATATATATGGATAAATCTTAGTTGCTCATCACAATCTAATCCTAGTCTCTCATCATTTTCTTCATACCCTAACCCTAACTTGCCACTTGGCAACGTTAGCTCGCACCATCAAAACCCTAAATCTAACCTATCAAGAGGTTATAAAATATCATTCACTTTTGTGAATGAAGGATCCGATCCAAATGAAATTGAAAGAGAAGCACTGATAATCCGTAGCGAGTTACAGAGAGCAACTTTAATCGAAGAGCAAAGCATGAGATATCAGAGGTTCACATCAATTCTATGAACAGATCCAGATGTGATGCCTTGTCTAATAGACATGGCTCTACACCTATAAAGAATGGCATGGCACCTATCAAGTGCGGTAATGTGTCTGCTAAGCTTGGTAGTGTGTGTATTAAGCATGACACCACACCTACATGATGACACTTTCAACCCTGCAAAACATAGATCGAGATCAGGTATAAAATAAGGTAGTTTGGTTCATATTAGGGTTAGTAAGTTTTATTTGACTCAAAGAGGGTCTCACATAGTGGATGCCCTTCATATACTACTAATTTATTTTCTATTGTTTGCATTCTTACAAGTATAGGAGATAAGTTTTTGAGAAGCTTTTGAAGTGAAAGAGTGGCCCATAGAGGATACACAAGCCCACTCAACAAATTTTATTGTAACAGAAGAGATTGAAGACACCTCAGTTCACTTGATCCACAAAAGGAGTTTTTCCCCTTTTTGTGATTTATTGTAATCTGAGAACAAGTAGTTATCCATTGTAATAATCCCCCAATCATCTTGGGGTAAATTTTTGTGTAACTGAAAGGGAGAATAAGTTCAAATAAAAATCATTTTGCTTCATTTTTATATTGCTTGTTTCCTTGTTTATGTTATTTGGTGTTATTTCTATTGTTTACATGTTTCATCCAACACTATATCAACAGTCACTTTACCTTTATACTCCATTGTTGTTTGCTTCTTGGACTTCAATAAATAATAAAGCAAAATATATATAGCATCCCCCCATTGACTAAGGGTTTTCTTCTAAATTTTGGCTCTTTTTTTGTCCATGCTCTATCTTGGTAGATTCCACAAATTTAAGGACCTATAGTCAACCAGACTCACTTGACAAGCTTAATGAGAATCCAAAACTTATAGGTTTGTTAACCTTACCGACCTCTCAAATTTTTCGTCTTCTTTTATTTTTCTTTTATCCTTGGACTTTGCTCTTTTGGAAAATTTTGGTGTTCTTGAGAAAGAGCAAAATCCAATTACCAAAAGAGTGTGGTTGTCTCTATTAGGCTTCATCACATACCAAGAGTAGTGATGAGGGCATATCTTCTTAGGGCTATATTTACTAGGATTATTTATTTTATAGTTCCTAGGTTTATTAAATAAATATAAACATGAGGTAATATTTTCACATGAGTTTTATAGAAGTCTTAGGTGAGTACTAAGTTAGTTTCTATATTTCTAATTATTAGCTTAAGTTAGATAATCATATTTACCTCTCCCTAGTTGGCACTTTCATGAGATTTGAGAGATTCAAACAATATTGTAATTTTATTATCTTAGATGCTTATTTATGCTTGGGTAAGGCAATGCAATAAATAGATTGACTTAAAACACATTAAGGAGTGTAGACATTATCAATGGAGGAGCACCTTTAGCAAAGATCAAGATGGTTTTGGCTAACACCAATATTTCTATTGGGTTGCCATCAATTGAAATGCCTATATTAGCTAGCACTAGAAAGGTTGAGATTAATCATTCTTTAAAATTTAGCAGTTTATTGATTCCCTATGGTGCAACAATATTTAGACCCATCTATATTATTTGTCCAAGGTGATTTCGTATGCACATTAACATCATGCTTACAATAGTAGCAGCTTGTAAATAGTATATTTCTAGAATGGTATTGTCATTACAAGTGATGTGATGCTAAAATGGGAGACCTCCTTATATAGTTTCTTCAACTTCGAGAAACCATCAATTGGCCTACCATTTTAGTTATTTATTTTCTTAGCCCAAAGGCTACCAGCTTATGAAAGTGAATCTTTCCAATGAAATCCTAGTTTAATATTTTCAATCCTATGCATGTGACTCTACCTAGCACTTCTTTCAATACCTAGCTCCTACTATTTAGCTATCTATTTGGCCCACTATTGTATTTTAGTTACTTCTACCTATAATTGGCTAGTATTTACATGTCAGCCTATTTACACAAAATTATGGTATGCTTCTTCATGCCAGTGGTGCTTAACTTTATTTCTTCATTGAAATATATAATTGCCTGACCATATGGTTTTGTATTTGTGTTTCTCTTTTTGGGTTTCTATTTGACACATGTAGCTCATTCTAGCAATATTTTACCACAAGATTGACTTTAAGCCAAAATCGATTTTCAAGCTCATCTAACCAGCAGCATTGGAAATCAACACAAGTGGTTCACCTTGAGCATGTGAGTTGATAGTCATCTTCCCAATATGCATTGATCTATGTTCCAAATCAGTATACCATATTTGAATAATTTCCAAGCATACAAGAGTCATTGCCTTGGGATATTGCTTAGAATATTATTTTGTGATGTGTGACTTTCCTGTTGATTGCCCCAAAAATTTTGGGTGTTGTTGTTGAAACATGTGACCCATTTTTCTTTGGAATTGATTAGCCTTTGAATTTTTTGGACTTCTCATATTTGATAAAATTATTGCTTTAGGACTAATCAAGAATAATTCATTCCATATCAATTCTTGCTTGTTGTTTTGCCAATCAATTACTTTCACCATGACCTGCTTTATGACTTCTTCAACCAGATTTTCCTTTTGTTCTTCATCTTTTGATATGATACTTAGGAGTGCCTATGTAGTATATAGTCATGTGAGCATGATTTTATTTTAGGTCTCCCCTAATTGTTCCAAAAACTCTTTTTAAAATCACATCCCAAAGAGCAGAGGTAAAGCAAAGACCCACCACATTTTAAATTGTTGCAAAGTCTGGCAGTCTATGCAGTAAAATTAAAACATTTTTCATGACCCTCTTCCCTTGAATTTTAGTGTCTCAAAATCATATTTAGCATAGTCTAAGCTCTTTCCATAATAGATTTTCTAAGGTATATTTATGATTGTAGCTTTCAGATCTATTGTACAATAATGTAACACCCAATATTTTAAACATAAGAACAAATAAAAGGACAAAAATTCCTTGCCCAAATCAAGGGTTGGCCGCTTATGCACTAACTTGGAATCCAAGAGAGAAATTGTATCAACCACTAAGACCTTCATAACTGTTTAAACCAAATTTACTTGTTCAAATGCCAACAAGGTTTATTCTTGTTCTTTTGCTTCTTTCACAATGTTGCCTCTAGAATTTTCCACCAACTTGGTTATATTTTGTGCTAGTCTTGTTAGAATATACTCAATGCTCAATGAATTTTATTAAAAATTTATACATATTTATATATTACATTGGTTAATATTATCCACCATCATTTATAACTGCTAATCTAGATTAGGCATGCGGTTACATATAATTTGATCTACAATATATACAAGATCATAATATGAGCTAACTATAGCTCAATTATAAATAATGTAATAATATATATCCTAGATATCCTAACATCCCCCCTTATTACATTATTTGGAATAATGTCTAGGCTATTGCTCTTTTGTGTGTTAGCTCTTGGTTCTTGATTCTTGGTTGAGCTGCTCTGGCTACTCTTGCTTAGGTAAATACTTATAGGTTCACCTCTTGGTTCGTTGCCTTTGGGTGTGTCTCTAGGTCATTTTACCTCTAGGTCTACCTCTAGATATTTTACCTTTGGTTTTGCCTATCGGTTATTTTACCTCTAGATCTGCCTCTAGGTCATTTACCTCTAAGTCATCCTGTAGGTCTAGGAAAAATTATTACTTCTTGAGTACTTAAGAAAAATTGGGACTGTCCTCACTTTGCTTTAACAACTATGAGTGTCCTTATGGTGACCACCTCATCCTACCAAAATGCATGGATAACCAATCATTGCATCTTCCAGTTGTGATAGAGTATATCACTACATACGAGGTTCATTTTATTGTTAAGTATGTTCCCCCATTAGGGTGAAACTCATCTCATGTATGCTGGTGTCGATCTATGCCAAAATTGTACCTTGAAAATACTATTTAAAGCAATTACAAGGGTGTCTATGAGGGACACTTATAGTGTTGATGAGTGTCAAAATCTATCAAAAATACACTTCATACAATAATATTGAGAAAAATTGAGCCATTACAATCCCAAAATGAAGGATGGGAAAGAAAGAGAATAAGAAGCTTCTAAAGTGTCTTCATTTTTAGTCTTCAAAATTTGATGATGTTTAAAGTGTCAATATTATGTAGTCTCCAAAGGAAATCTAGGGTGTCTAGATTTTGCAGTCCCTAGATGTTGGTTAACATGGTTTGGCTCACGATACATTTTCTAGTTAACATGGTTTGGCTCATGATGATTATGGAACATTTTTTAAGCATTAAGTCACAACAAACTTTTACAAAATAGGAAAATTTTTCTTCCAGTAAAATGTGCTCGAAAAATGCTTTCCAACAAGTATAAACACTGCTATACTTAGGAAGCACAAAAATTTAGCCTCAATTTTTGAGAAATAGTGTCTCATTGGGAAAAATAAAGTGAGGGCTAATTTTTCCCTCAATGCAGAATTACACATGTCCCTCGTAGGGGAATTTTCTATCATTACAAATTTCCTCACATAAAGGAATATTCTAAAAATTGTGCTCTTTGTAATAATTGCAATGATTTAAAAATACATATATCACATGGAACCTCCACCTTTAACATTTAATTCACTTAAAAGTTAATTTATGGGCTTCTAGGGCCCTCCCGTGTGCAATGTGATATGTGGGATATTAAGTGGAAAACGTATTTTAAAATGCATAAGTTGAGGTCTTTGTTGGACATATACATGTAAAGATAAAGTGTCTTTTTTGACCAATAAGGGAGGTCAAGTCCACACTACCTATTTTTTTTCTTTGTTGGAAACCATTTTCACTAACATTCATGTGAAAAATAAATTTATGCGATATCATTTTACATCTCAATAAAAATGTGAGATAGTAAACCATATCTGTGACATCAATCATGTGCTATCCTAAACACCATACTACAGCCTGGCATGTGAGGGATTTTATTGGAAATATTCGATGGAGGTGGTGTAGCCACCAGTATTGTTTCTACTATTGGAAATTATTGGTAGTATCACCCAGACAGTGTGCCACATCTTCAGCTCTCGAACTCCATGCATCAAAAAATAATATCTCAAAATGTCCATGAATCGGTTCAAATATCTTCAAAAAAAAATTAATATATGGTAAGGTGAACATGTGGCATAATTGGATCAATTTCCTCGATAGTATCTCCAGCATATCACTAGCATTGAACCTAAGAATGGTGCAACATTTTGGTTGTCCATATCCATTTTTGGTAATTGTAATTTGGTAGCCAAAGGAGCTATGGTGATTATCTCTCGGTCGTAGTTTGATCTCAACAACGATAGCCAGATCGCATGGACAGATCAGTCAAATCTCCTATTGATGATGTCTACCAGATTTTGCTCCACAAAATTCGTAGACTACTTCAATCATAGTTTTTTTACACACCTTTAGCTAGATCATGGACTTCACTTTTATTGTCAGCCTTATTTGACAAAGTGTGACCTCTGTACCCACGTAGGGTTTTGAATCGGCCAACATTGTAAAATTTTCATAGTTTGGGCACCATGTGCTATCTAAACTAGGTAGTTCACACTGTGGCATTGGATGGGGATCATTCAACGTGGAGAAATTGATGTTTATGTTGGGATACACAAGCTTTGTCAAAAGAAAAAATATGTTTGATGTCGTTTTGGGGTCCTTCAATTTTCAAGAATTGATATTGTTTCTCCTTAGTTTTTTGCTCCAACCATGAACATGATCGCTACATGAATCCTCTACAAGAACTGCTATCTCTTGCTGCTACAAATCCAATTCTTAACACAATGTTACTTTATTCGATATGAAGTTCCAAAGCACAAAATTTAGCTCTAATACATTTTCACTGATGAACAGGTTGTAGACATCTTCACTAAGGCACTTGCACATGTCAAATTTGAGTTTTTTCACAACTCTTTATGTACATAAAATAATTTAATAAGGGGGGGATTTTAGGATATATTTATTCCATTATTATGATAATGCACACAAACTTGCATATCTAATAATATAGCATAATATTGTTAGCTAAAACTAACAATAGCCTTTCAAATAGTTGCATCTAATAATAATATGATATATTATTAGATATGCACATTGGTGTGCATTATCATAATAATGGAATAAATATATCCTAACATCCTCCCTTATTACATTATTTTATGTACATAGAGAGTTGTAAAACAACTCAAATTTGACACGTGCAAGTGCCTTAGTGAATATTTCTGCAACCTATTAATCGATGGGAATGTGTTAGAGCTGAATTTTGTGCTTTGGAACTTCATCTTGAATAAAATGACATTGTGTGTCAATATGCTTGGTGAGTTCATGGAACACTAGATTATTTAAAAGTTTCAAAATACCTTGGTTATTGCAATTCAAGTGGATTGGAAGATTCTTTGGAAGGCTCATACTTGAAATAATGTGACATAACCATATCACCTCACACACTAATCTTCATGCTACGTGATACTCTACCTCTGTAGATGAAAGTGCAACAACTTGTTGCTTCTTGTTATGCCAAGAGACAATACTAGATCCAAGATAAAATACATATCCTGAAGTTGATTTTCTATCATCTTGAGATCCAGCATAATCTAAGTTTGTGTATCCTTGCAAGAACTTATCATTCTTCTTGTAATCCTAGCCATATTCTGGTGTGCCATGAACATAGTGAAGAACTCATTTTACTACCTTCCAATGACTGGCCTTAAGTTCCTACATGAACCTAAAAATATAGCTTACAGTAAAGCTGATATTTGACTTGGTATTTGTCAAATATATTAGACTCCCAATAAACTATCGATAGGAGTTCCATATACCTAAGCAGAGGTATTGTATCGAGATAGTTTTAGCCCTATTTCTATGGGAGTTGCTTTTGTCTTAAAATATTTCATTCAATATTTTTCAATTAATGCCTTGGCATACTTCAATTGTGTAACCCTGATGCGGTTCTTTTTCTGCATAACTTCCAAGCCAAGACAATAATGGAGAAGTCCTAGATCTATCACTTCAAATTACTTTTTCAAGTCACCCTTCACTGTTGCAATCATATCTCTAAAATACCAGTGATGATCAGATTATCTATATAGAGCACAAGGATCACTATTTTAGAACCATTTATCTTGAAATAAAGATTTGTGTCTAATGGACTTCTCTTGAATCCATGCTACAAAAGGTTATTATCTATCTTTATGTACCAAGCTCTCAAATCTTGTTTCAACCCATACAAGGACTTGATCAATTTATAAACTTTTTGTTCTTATCCTTGTACAACAAAGCCTTCAGGTTGATTCAATGTAAACTTCTTTTAAATCACCATTTAAGAAGGCACTCTTCGCATCCATCTGATGAATCTTCCATTCACATTGTGTTGCCATTGCATAGAGTACACAAATGGTAGTCATTTTAGAAGTTGGTGTGAATGTCTTTTCATAGTCTATGCCTTATTTTTTAGCATAGCCCTTTGTAACAAGGCAAGTTGTATGCTTATTAATAGTTCCATCTACCTTATACTTGACTTTGTATACCCATTTACAACCAATGGGTTTCTTACCAGTAGGAAGATCAACTAACTCCCATGTTTTATTCTTCATAAGAGATATATTTTCAGCATCCATAGTTGCCTTCCATTTAGGTACACTAAGGGCTCATTGCATTGAAGTTGGTTCATTCTCCACAATTGTAGTCATGAAACTATAATTTTTTGATTCACTCCTATATTCTTCTTCTTCATCATTTTCATCTTCTACATCTTTGGCTTATTCTCTTTCTTGACAAGACATACTTCGAGTATGTGATAAATATGAAGTGAGATCGAGGGGTGCATCCAATTTTACGTCTCTCATAGTGCTAGTATATCATTTTAGATTTTTTTTTCTATTTTGGGGGAGTCTTTGCCTTAGGCTCCTCAAAATCTAGGTATATAGTAGGAGATGTGTCTTTGCTTTTTTTAGGTGTATCCAACTTGGGAGCTTCGTCGAATACCACATCTCGACTTATATGAATCTTCTTGGTTTTAGGGTCAATCAATCGATACCCCTTGGATTCTTCATCATAACCAAGAAATATACATTGCAGGGTTTTCTCATCTAATTTATGCCTTTTTACCTTTGGAATGTGCATGAAGGCTTTGCACCCAAATATTCTGAGATGATAAAAGGAGGGCTTTATTCCATTCTATGCTTCTTGTGGTGTGACTCCTTGAAGAGCTTTTATGGGTCCTCTATTCAAGGTATACACAATAGTAGTGATAGCTTCTACCCAATATGTGCACCTGTGAGCATACATAAAACCATCTCCATGATAGAACGATTTCTCCTTTTAGTAAATCCATTTTTTGATGGGTATAGGCAGTAGTAAGTTGTCTGTTTATCTCATGTTTAGTGATATATTTTAAAAACTCATTTGAGGTAAATTCCCTCCCATGATATGAGAAGATGGTCTTGATTGTACATCTTGATTCTTTCTCAACAAGCTTCTTAAACTGTTGAAAATACGAGAATGCATCTAACTACAGCTATAGAAAGAAAACCCACATATTTCATGAATAATCATCAAAAAACAACTAAAAGTATTTCTTTCCACCCCAACTATTTGGCATTGGTCTGCACAGATCGATGTGTATCAACTCCAATGATATTTTGGCTCTTGAAGAGCTCAATTCAAAGGGTACTTAGTGTTACTTTCCTGCTAATAAATCCTAGAAAAAAAAGTAAAGTATGGGAAAGTTTTGGTAGACCTAACACCATCTCATGCTTACTCAATTCGAGTAGATATCTTAAAATTAGATACCCATACATTTGTTCCATAAGAAAGTAGCTTCTTTTGAGTTTGCATCCATGGCAATATGAAGAGTATAGATAGCATCTAATAAAAAAAAACCATGTTTATAGGAAGTCATTGTGATATTTTTACCCTTCTTGGTAATGTATCAACATTTTTTCCCATTAACTTTAAATTAAACCATCATATGTTTATCTAGAATTTGAGATACTAACAATTTGTTGGTCAATCTCGGTACATATAGGATCTTCTCAATTTGGTATTTTTCATAGAGAAGAGTTATTGCAACATTACCTTCACCTTGGACTTTTTTGGTATTATCATTGGCAATTGTTATAGTTTTACCTTCTTTGTTCTTAAATGTGTCAAACCACATTTTGTCACCATTCATGTGTTTACTGGTTCCAAAATAAATGTACCAAACATTATCTTTCTATTTGGGATTCATTTGATTCATGAGCACCTTGTGTGCCCTCTCAGAATCAAAATCTGAATCTTTAATAGCAAAATTTCTCTTATGTTGTCTATTTCTTCTTTGTCGTTAGTTTTTACCCATTTTTAGTTGTGGTTGCTTGTTCTTGAACCAACTCTGGTTGGTGTCATGATTGTCCATATCACAAATATTGTAGTACCTCTTCTATTTTTGAGGTGTCTTTTGTGATAAATTGGTGTTGGAACCCTTTGAGGAAGACCACTTCTGATAGTAGCCTTTTTGCTTATTTATAGATTTCTTAGAAAATAATGCATTGTTGGACACTTCATATTTGTGGTTGTTATTTGCTTCGTGTTGTTGAAGCAAATTAACTAACTCTACAAAAGTTATTTTTCTATTAGACACTTGAAGTGAAGTGACCATAATTCTAAAGGAATCTAGTAAATCTCTCAAAATGATTGATGTTAAGAGCTTATCTTCTACTTTCTCACCCATTGCATTCATCTTAGCTCTTAGTTCAGCAACTCTACAAATAAACACTTCTACACTTTCTCCATTTTTCATGCTAAGAGTCTAAAGTTGGGATTGAAGGTTAAGGATCATGGCTTTATTCTTTCCTTCATATATTGTGCACAATGTATCCATGCATCTTTGGCATGCTCTTTATCACAAATGTGCGATTGAACTTCATCAGTAGTGGTAAGAATTATGATCATCAGTACTCTCACCTCAGCATCATCATATTCTTCTTGTTTATCATCTATTGTCGTTCAACATTTGAATTTTCCAGTCACAACATCCCACATATTTTTAACCTACAATATTACTCTCATATTTGTTTTCCATGGAGCAAAATTTGGACCTTTGAGAAGTTGTGAATCTATCAAGTATGCTTTAGCAATGACCATTATGAAGGTTTTTTATATCACCAAACTGATCCCCCTTTCTTTATATCATGAAAGTAGTACTAAAAGGGATTCACTACTATCTTTGACACCTGCTTAAAAAACCTTTCGCATATGTAGGGCACCAAGTCCCTTAAATACTTGGAAGATAATTTAGTTGGAGGATTTATGCCAAGCAATAGTAGTGAATGGGGTAATAATGGAGTGAATATCAAAAATTTGGCTTCCTTATTTCGCCATGAAAATTTATAGATAATAATAGCTTAGACATCATTTTTGCATCTATATTAGGTTTTAGATATAGTAGCTCCAAG
Organism: Wollemia nobilis; assembly: GCA_028583015.1. Classification (NCBI taxonomy): domain Eukaryota; kingdom Viridiplantae; phylum Streptophyta; class Pinopsida; order Araucariales; family Araucariaceae; genus Wollemia; species Wollemia nobilis. The sequence continues at coordinate 2,010,156 of JAQPPZ010016858.1, read as the reverse complement.
CATGACAACATCACCTATAAGTGTGGGCCAGAGATACCGTAAATACCGAATGTTTCTTTGTGCAAAAAATTACACAAAAAAAGGGTATAAATTTGGGGTCTTATTTCTGCTTCAATACAAATATGTTAATGCATAAAACAAAGAATTAAATGCATCATACATCTATTTTTATTATGCCAACAAATTTATGTTTTTGGAAGGTGTCAAATTCAACCGAAAATGCACCTTTTTCCAAAAAATTTGTAATAGTTTTGATTTGCAAAATGATATTCACTTCTTTTGCTTTGCCCTTGTTTTGAATTTTATTTGCAAAAAACAACAAAATTTTGAGGTGTCCCCTTTGTGTTTTTGTTTTGCAAAATAACAAGTTTTGTGCAAATTTTTGTAGTCCTTGTTTTGTTTATAGCATGAAACCAAAAAAATTGTGTTCCCCCTTTGTTTTGGTTTTGCAAAAAAAAGAGTATGTTTTGCCAAATATATGTCTCCTTTTATTTGAAAAAAAAAATCAATGTCAATGTTTGATTTTTGTTTTGCAAAAATTTTGTAATTGTTGTCTTCTTTTTTTTTGTATTTATAGTGCCATGTGTTGTTTTTCTTATTTTTTTTAATAGAAGTTATTAAGCTAAATAATTTAAAACATTTTAACTAATAATTAATTAAAAAATAATTATTAAATAATTAATTAAAAATAAATAAGATTTATTTAACTCTATAATTCTAAATAATAAAAAAATGCAATGTGCATTAAAAAAATAGGCACCTTATAGGTGTCGACTCCTCCAAGGCAAGGAGTAAGTCAACCTCAACAAGCAATAACTACTCGAAGGTAAGTAAAAAGTCAACATTGGAAAGTAGTAAGTCAACGGGCATCAATCAACGGTGAGCACATGAATTTTAATGGGCATCAACATTCAATGTGTGATGGCACCACTTGGTAGCCTGTTATCTCCAACTGACAGCAGCGGCTCCCGCACAGGAGCATCTTGTACCACCTTTGGGTGATCAATGTTCTCTATGCATGTTTGCACATATAAGGCTCTAAAAAGCCTTCCCACACTATGTTTAGGATAATCACACAAGAGAAAAACAAAAAACACTCTATCGTGCAACTCCAACACAGTGATTGATGATACGTGGTGTTCATGTATGGACAGATGGATCCTCTCTTCTTATTAGTGGAAATTATAATATTATTTCTATGGTTATTTTTTTTAGTTCATTATATTTGTGTTTCCATATGTGTGATCTCATATCTTCTCTACTTCGATGAGTTGGTGATCGACGATCTCTAGTGAGTGATTAAGGTTTTAGCCTGCATGATATCTAATAAAATGATTATTTTTTTATTTTTGAGGGCTTTCATCTTGCATCTTGCTAGCCACACCACCTAATGAAAGCATCTACAATTCAGTGGAAACAGGTCATTAGCTTTGTATTTTACCTGCACAATGATGCTGGTAGTGGATCTGAATGTAGATCAGATCCTGTGCATAGATCTGGGAGCAACGGTGTGACAGGGAGCAGGTGGACAGGGATCAAGCATAGGAAAAAAAATTTAAAATTTTCTACAATATTTTTTTGTGAGAGGGAGCAACGCATGTGATCATATACACAAGAGCTACGGACTAATGGCTTTGTTTCTATCACAACTCTATCATGGGTTGGCAACAACAGCTTCTCATGTTGTGTTGCTACAACTAACACAGGGGACCTACGATGCGTTTGAAGTATGCACAGTCAAACTATGTATGGATAGTGAATTTCTCCTAGTATTTTAATCTTATGTAGGGGCTACCACACTAAGGTTGCATGGCCCTGGCTGTGTGGGCCCTACAGCTATGTGCAAGTCTTATGGCTACATGAGTATGCTCTGGGCATGGCCTACACTACAAAGGAGCCATACAAACAAAATTGGCCTACGTGCAGGCTCAACCATACAGGCAGTGTAGGGGTTGTGGCTATCTTTTTAATATTTGTTTTACTAAAATATGGGATCAAAAAAATATAGGTACAGAGGAATAATAGGGAAAACAATAGCAACAACAGGCTTTCACTCTAGATGTGATGTTGTGCCTTCTATGCACAGCCTATTAGCTGTTGGTAGAGGTAACCATACTATGAGAGCCAGCATCATTCTCTCTAACACCAATGTTGATGGCTTAAGAGTAGATATTTGCATGACCATATGAGCGATTGAACTATTGCAGTCTATCATGAACCTGCACACATTGGAAATGTATCCCCTACCTTAACACAAAGTGATCCGTTCTTGATCTAAGTGGGACCAAGCGGATCTAATTATACATAGTTATGTAGTCATATCTCTTCACCATCAATTGTAAGCATCATTGTGGTGGCATTGCCTACATCAGGCACTACGCTATGTCAATATAATTACAATTTAGAATTTTTTCTCAACATTGCAAGCACACAATCTGATCTTGCAAGATGTGCAACATGATTTTATCCACTATCTATTCGAATGCATACAGGGCATAGAGAGGTTGTTGATAAAATATTCACAACATGAGATTTCTTGATGGTCATATTTTATTTGACTATGTAGCCTTCTATGGTGTTACTCACAGTCCTCACCAAGTACCATATTCCCCCAACCAGGATGGGGATCATTCCACGTAATGGTAAATTGGTGGTGTATGCTCTGCTCATGGTATTGGATACCATGATTTTGAGAATGAGTGATCCTATGATGGATCTTAACCTCCTCCTTGATAATAATATATAAATGCTACGGTACCTACATCTTAAATTCTTCGAGTAGATTGTTGTCCTGAGTTCGATTCGTGCAAAGTGTGCCATTGAAATGGGCTTCCCTATCTCCATTGCTCATCAAAGATTTATGAGGGTCTTCTAGTTGTGAATCCTAGCAAAAACTCCCAAGCTAAGCATACTTGGGATGGAGTAGCACTAGGATGAGTGTCCACTAGGGAATTTTTTATGCTTCACCCTTTTTTTAATTTTTTTTAATTTCGTATTTCATAAATTGGACATTAAACTACACGTTTTTTGGAACTCCTCCACCATGAATTTTTTATCTTTGGAAATGGTAGTCAACTTGGCATTGCTAGCAATGTTCACAAAAAACACTAAACGATGTTTACCCAAAATATGGCTCCAAACATTAAAAATTTAGGGGCAGCCATGAATTTTCCCATTGGATTACCCACGACACTCCTCTTTTTCTATATCAGCAGGAATTATTTTTAATAACCATGAATGGTATAAAACCATATGGTTATAGCATAGTGCCATTCTACTAAGAAGAAGAGATGAGGTGTTGCACCAATGGGGGAGGGGAGAATTGCCCAAAGAGGTAATTCCTCCCTCAATATTTCAAACACGAAAGGTTCCTACTCCGATACCATTGTTAGAATATATTCAATGCTCAATGAATTTTATTAAACATTAATACATATTTATACATCACACTGGTTAATATTAACCAGCATCAATTGTAACTACTAAACTAGATTAGGCATGTAGTAACATATAATCTTATCTACAATATACGAGATCATAATATGAGCTATCTATAGCTCAATTACAAATAATATAATAATAGATATCCTAACATGTCTTTGATATATTTCCACTATATCTTCCTTCTATTTTCTCATTATACCTAGGTAGTATAATATTTGGTAAGCATATTTTCTTTGGATATGTAAGCATAATGTTTTTAGACTGTATTGTTTTGTGAATAAATCTACTTCTTATTTTCTAGGTGCTCTCCTTGTGAACATAGTACCTCTTTCGACTCATCTTCTTTGGCTTGTTCCTTTTCTTACTATACTCTTTGCTTCATATCTCTAATCTCTTGAGCATATGTTGGCCAAGCATGATGACCCAATCTTACATCTAGATTGATAGAACACATTATGGAGTGTTTTTTTATGACAAAGAAGTAATTTGGATTTATTACAAGAGCTTCAAATTCATCTAATTCATGAGTTTCTATTGGGTTGAATTGTAATTGAAAACATTGATAAGTGTCACCATTGTGATGATTATCAAATTTTAAGCATTCAATCTCAATTGTACTTAGAAATTTTCCTTGTTATTGATCTTGGACAACACCAATATGTTCTTCATTGACCTCATCAATGTGCATCACTTGGTCCTCTAAGAAAAATTCCTCTTGTAGGTATGCCTCATACCCTACTCTAGCATTTTTTTTGTCCACCCTATTAATTTCAGTGTTCAAGTGTTGAATCATAGTCCTTAATTTCTACATTGTATAATAGTTTGGGGTGGTCATGGTAGGTTTCTTTTTGTCAAAGAGAGATATGAGTAATATTTTTTGGGAAACCTATCCAGCTATGGGGAAGATATGGCCAAAAATAGAACTTGTGGATTTGTCTAATAAAAATGATGGGTATTGTTGAGTGGTAATTTTTCCCAATTGCAAAACCACACTCATAGTTAGGATTTTGATTAGAAAACCCTCTCTTGCAAAGAAATAGAAATTTCTCCAAGGTTCCTTTTACTTAATGTGTGCATGTATGCTTGTGAAAATGTGTCAAATAAGTGCTAGAATACCTTAGTTATTTACAAGCAACTGTTAACAAGGGGTCTGTGTTGGTATTATTTTATTATGCTATGCTATTGATTGTTCATGAAACTTAAAAGAAAGAAAATGTGATTGGCCCTCATATGACCACGATGAACAAAATGAAATTCATTTTATCTTGGAGTGTTTTAGGTAGATTTAATCTTTCTTTATTAAGTAGATTTTAACAAATTTTATCCTTTTGTTGAACCTTACTTTGAGCATGAAAGAAATATTAAAATCTATCTCTAGAATGTGAACATGAAATGATGAGTGGGTTCATTTTACCTTGCCTTGAGCATGAAAATAAAATAATCCAAATGATTAACTTTGACATGTAGTGGCCTTTAAAATGCCATATAAATTACCCCCTTTAATGAAATTTTAATTCTTATAAAGGGAAGTTTATTTATTGTTTTAAGAAACAAAAGTGCAAATCTTGAAATTTAATTCTCCTTTAAAATGTGAAATCATGTTAAGCCTTTTGAAATTACAAAACTCCATTAAAGTGTGAACTTTAAATAAATTTTGGAATTTTAAATTTTTCTTAAAACAAAAAACGTAATTGCTTTAAATAACAATTTAAAACGTATTCTTGGAATATGTGCATATTTTTTTTGGAGTTTTAATTTTTTTATTTTGTTTGTAGAATTTTTAAAAAATGAAAAAGGTAGGGTTAGAGAAAAATAAATCTTAAAATTTTGGAATATGGACTAGAATATACAAAAGACCAAAGAAAACTACCGCAAACAAATCCGACCCATGCTGTAGAAAAAACGTTAGTTCCTAAACATTAAACACAACCAAGTTAACCCTGCATCTACACAATCCAAGAGCTGGTTATGGCAAGAGTCTAAGGGATAAAATATGTATTAAAAACATTCAAATAATGCTACCATATCCATGCATAAAACACCATTAAAATATCTTCAATACATGTGCAAAATAATAGGCATTAAAACTTTATATTATGTTCAAAAAAACTTTTTTTCTGCATACAATGTGAGGGAAAACCAGCTCCACAACAATTTGGATAACCTTCCAATCTCCTTCCATGCATCCTGTTCCAAAGAACTAGCCATGTTTCCTTTTGCTTCTATGGTATTTTAAAGCTTTCCAACAATAAAGGAAACTCTTCATTCATTTTCCCCCCTTTTCCTTTGGCTTACTCACGTAACTTCTTCTTTGTAAGTGCAATATCTTCCAAATGAAACTCCTTAATGCTTTTTTCCAACAATAAATTGGTAAATATCTTCCAAATGAAATGCACCTTCCATAATATTTTTTGCCAATAATAAATTGAATAATGCTTTTCTTTTATTTAGAAACCTACAAACATCAATATAAAGCATTAATTCAAACTAACTTTATTAAAATCATAAAGTCAACATAGAAATTAATACCAAACCGATATGTAAAGAAATATTAGCATGTCATGAGAAAAATAAATGCTATTATTTTTTTTCTTTTATTATATATATATATAAAATTCTTATTTGCATTTTTTGTTTTTTTATTTTTCTTCTATTTTTATTTTATTTTTTTTCTTTATTTAAATTTTACTTGCTTTCTCTTTTTTTTAATTTGATTTCATTAATTTTAAATATTTGAATTGGTTTACTTCAAAACATTAAAATTAACCAAAATAATAAAATATCAAAAATAAGAAAGAACCTAACCAACACACTAGACAACTTAAAAGAAACCAAAAGGAGACACTAGTTAACACACCAGCCTATCAAATTATCACGCAAAGAAACTAAAATTCAATGAAAGTTCCAAAAATTAAAGGTGGGTCCCCAAGTTTTGGGGCTATTTGTGCAATGGCCACAACAAGTATCTAACATGGTGGTTCTAGTCAGTAGAGTTCCGACTGAGATGGGAATATTTTATATCCTTATGGTCACTTAAGACTTATGAGAAATTTATCTCATTAGACTATCAAATCAAAAGGCTTAAGTATGGGCTCATAGCATGAAGGTAATACATATATGTTTGGGCATGTGAAGGCCTTATTCCTTAGGTAATTCTTTTATAGGTTCTTCTAAACCTAAGATTGAAATTGATGATACTCTTCTGAGGAATCCTTTACATAGAGAAAAGTAGAATTCACAATAATAAGGGGTCTCTTGGGTCATCATGATCTAATATGATGGGTTCAACCAAGTTTACCCAAGTCCTAATGTTATTATCCTCCAAGGAGTGGTACCACCAAAGCACCTTGCCTCGAAAGGATAGCATCATAATTCTAACCATCACATCTTTAAAAAGAATATTATAAATGGTGGCCAGAGCAGCAATTTCTTGATAATGCTCATAAGAAATTTTTTATTACCACCATAAGGAGGCAAAGACTTCAATGCAACTTGGAAATTTCATGAAGATCTAGAAGGTTAAGGGGTCAAACACTATCACAAGCCAAACAAATCCACTTGATCATGGCTCTAAGAAAATGTATCACTATACTTGTAATCCGCTTGATCATGGCTCTAAGAAAATGTATCACTATACTTAGCCTTTAGTTTTGTTATAATATGATTCTAAGCTTATCTACTAGTGGGTTACTAGGAGATATTAGGAATTCAAGGAATGATAACAGGGGTCTTACTAAAAATTTTAAAGAGGGAAAATTTAAACTACCAACTTAGTGTCTTAACCTAATATTAGAGATAAAACTAATCTCGATTTATCTCCTTTAATAGCTTGAGGTTGGGAGAGTCCAAAAATGGTATCTCCCTCTCCTTCCCCTCCCTTGACCATCCCTAAATCTTGAGTGATCATATAAATGACCTATATTCAAGGTCGAGCACTCACATTGTTTTCTTTTCTAAGCTTTATATGGTTCATAAATTAGTGGAGTTGACAGGTGAACATGTGTTCTCTACTTATGAAATCAAAACTATTCACCAAAATCTTGAATCCTTTAGGAAAATAAGACAAATATGGGATAATCCATCCATATCAATATGTTAATTATGGGTGGACCAAATTTTGTTAATATGTCCCACCAGACATTCCAAAATATTTTGATCCAAAATCTACCTATGTGGATGAGATATGCTTAGAGATCTTAGCTAAGATTGGAAGACCCAAAATTGCTTTTGAGTCGACCTCCAAAGAAGGTTGGTTCCTTATATATTTTTACTAAACTAATATGGGATTGATACTACAGAGAGAAATTAGAAGGGTAAAAAGTGTATAGGGTTAGATATTAGAAGTAAATCTACTTAGGATTCACCTAATTGCAATAAGTTTCAACTACATAGAGTCTTACACACAATAAAACTAACACCTAACAGACTAGTTATCACATAATAACATCCAATTTAATTTTTTTATATTACACATTCCAAAGGCTTCTCAAATGGTAATCCAAATCACAATACAAATTCAATTAGAATCGCTTTAGCATAATACACCATTCAAAAAATATAAGCATAAATGCATAAAATATAACTCATATATCACTTTTTGTAACACTAGAGATAAATGCCAAACAACATTGATTTTTATTGATAGGCAATAGTCATCATATAGCTTACATATATTTTAAATGCTAAATATATGATCCTCTTACTAAGGTACATTTAACTATTTATAGATCTATATTACATTTTGTTAGCTCTTATTATCATATCAAAATTGATTGTAGGCCTATTAGAGGTGAGTGCAAGGAGTGGGCTTCGCTTTCCATATTAGCTAAGCCTAACCATATTTATTATGGTTTTTTGATGTGTCTAGTCTATATTTATCCCAAGAAGCTAGCTTCCATGTGCTTCCAATAAATTTTAGTGTACTCTAACAGGTTCCTTTTTTACTACTATTCTTTGTTACATTGCTAGCTTCAATATGATAGCCTCAATCTAGGCATTTGGTTGGCACACATGAACCCAATTGACAAGGATAGGTTTAAAATAATTTTTCCTAATACCAAATCTAATGGGCATTACCAATATTTCATTTTTATTTGTCTTTAGTTTTGGGTAAATCTTATCTTTTATGTCAGACTCTATGCCTTAGCTTGATTTTGAGTCTGGCTTTGTATCTTAACACCAGACTTTCTCAACCCTCAATATGATGTCAACTACCTCAAAATTCCATCCACATTTCTATACTTAGCTAAATTTCAAATCCATCTTCGTGTAGTAATGGATATCAAATGTCAAACTTTGTGTCTCCTTTGGGTGATGTCATCATCTTCAAAAGGTTGGTCACCTTCTAACTTGATCTTTATACTTAACTAAATTTTGAGTTTGAAAACATGATAGACGTTGGATAATATCCCCTCTATGATGGCATCAATGCCTTTGTAAGCCTATCAATTTATTATATTAGACTCTCTAGCTTAGTCAACTTTTGGGGTCAAAAATAGGGTGCAAGGTAAAATACAAAATTTTTATAGCTTCTCTGATGATGTCAATTCTCTTTAAATTCTAGCCCTCTTTCATATCAAATTTTCATGTCTTAGCTAAATATTAAGTTTGGTATGAGAAAAAATGTTAAACTCTTTGCTTTAGCTAAATTTTGGGGTTATCAAGGTGCTATTGCATATATAGTTACCTTAATATTCTCTAGATTCACATCCACTACTCTTTTATGGCTAAATATTTATTGGGATTGCATTTTAGAAATCAACTTATGCAAAAGTGATCCTTTCGATCAAGCTCGATGGATATTACCTTAAAAAAAATCAACAAATCTTTAGCAGATTCATAATCTAGTGAGGTCTACAAAGCTTTGTAAATGTGGATAAATGTTTTGACCTATATGAATGGAGTTTATTTTTGTGACTAGGGCAAAGGCCGTAGTGTAGTCAATATCAAGCACCTGTGAAAAACCTTTTATCACAAGTTATGCTTTAAACTTATCAATAGTTCCATTAGAAATATATATTATTCGATAAATCCACTTGCATCAAACTAGTTCCCTTTCCTTAGGAAGGGAATTCAAGTCCCATGTATGATTACTTATCAATGAATTGTATTCTTCTTCCATGGTGAATCCCACTTAGCAATACCATATATTTTTTGAAATTATTGTGGATCAAAAGCAGAGGCAACATAGACATGAGGAAGATATTGAAGTTATGAAATAGTCCTCCTAGAGTCAGTAGGATCTCTAATAGAAATACCTACTGCCTAAAGAGTCTTTCCATGCCAAATATGCATTAAAGTGGAAGAGATTAGAGCCTTTGAATGTTGAATCAAATATGAAGGTGGTGAAGCTTGAGAATATTACTTTGAATCACTATCACCAAAATCATATGTGAGAAAAAGTGAAGTGTGGGAGCTCAAGTTGGGAAAGATTTCCTCAAGCTGTACACTCCTCTCAATATATAGTTGATAAGTCTCTAGATGCAAAATTTGATACCTTTTAACACCATCAAGATAGCCAACAAAGATACAAGGTTGGCTTTGAGGTTCCATTGCCTTATGTTTCTCTAAAGGAATACGTATCCATGCAAGGGATATAAAAACTCTAATTTTTTCACTTGGTATTTCAATTATGCCAAGCTTCAAAAGGAGTTATCATTTTTCAAAGCTATGTGAGAAAAATAGTTCTAAATATAAGTAGCACAGTTTATGCTTTTAGCCTAATATTGCGGTGTAAGAGACCATGAGTGAATCATGCAACTTGCCATTTCTTTCAAGGATTGGCTCTTTCACTCAAAAACTTTAATTTTTGTGGACTATATGGAACTTAATGTTGAATATATATCCCTTCAAGAGAATATAATTGTTCAAATTTGTGGTTCACATATTCTCTTCCATTTTCTATGCAAATAATCTTGATGTATTTCCCTGACTATTTTCAACAAGGACCTTAAAGTCTTGGAAGTGTTCAAAGACTTCACTTTTTTAGAAAAGTAAATAGATCCAAGTGTAGTAGGAATATCATTAATGAAGGTGAATATATAACAAGCTTTGTTAAAATACAAGATTGGAGATGGACTAGCTAAGTCACTATGTATATGTTTCAACACTTGTGATGCTTGCCAAGACTTCCCTTAGTCAAATTTCTCTATAGAATATTTTCCATGTCACATTTGGGGCATACCACATTTGAAAAACTAATATGAGAGATTTTTGTAACCATATCCTATTGTACAAGTTATTGCAAATAGTGGTAGTTGATATGGCCAAACCACTCATGCCATAACTTACTCTTTGTGTCAGAGTGAGTAAGTAATGTGAATGATGGGGAATGAGGTACAAAATTAGAGAAGGCATACAAACAATTTTTATGATAATTCTTCCCAATTTCTAGAATTGTGTCATCCTCTATCTCATAGATTGCCATCGAATCTAAGAGTGAACTCAACTTTTTTCTCTTTCCAATGTGAGTGATTTGGTAGATTGAAAGCAGGTTAGTAGACAATTCAGGTACACATAGTACATCATGGAATGCATCATCCCCTATATCAACTAAACCTCTCTCAATGACATATATTGTATCATCACTAATGTGAATATGATGGGTAGAACTTATATCCTCTCTATCGAAACACATGTGGTGTGAAGCACTTGAGTCAAGTATCCATGGTTTGGAGGATTCAACCATTGCAACTAGAGCCTTTCCTTTCCCTTTTCTAGAATTTGAAGAAGAAGAGGGACTTGGTGACATATATGATGGTAGATTGATGTTGTTCTTCTATAGAATATTCTTCAACTCATCTATTTGTTTTGTATGACACTGATGTTCTTCATGACCCAAATTTTTATAATATGTACAAGTGGATTTTTCTCTCTTCTATGAATCCCTCTTTGAGGATTTATTAATTGCCTTAGAAATAGATTGTGTTCCTTATTTTTTTGCCTTATTTACTTTATTTTGTTGTTTTTTTTGTATTACATGTATTTTTGTGACCATTGGCTTGATTAGCCATATGCTCATGTGACCTTGAGATTTGTAGGAGGCCCAATTGAATCAATTTTTCTTGCTCTCGAATGATAATTTTAGAAAAGGGTCAAATTATGGTACTGTCCATGTAGAACTTGCAAAAATTCTGTGTGTGGAAACCAGAAACAAATATGGAATACTCACGACCTAGTTTAGACAACACATTCAAAACTAGGTGAGTATAATCTTAAATTGATTAATTTTGGTGATATAATATTGTATATTATAAAAATTATTTGGATCAAGACTCATTAACTCATTGTATATTTTGTAACCCCTAATTTCATCAATTTGAGAATACAACTTAGCAAGTGTGTCCCAAAACTCTTTAGGTGTTGTACAATTTTTACCATGAAGAAGAAGATCAAAAGAAACAAATGTATAGATTACACCAAGTTCTTACTCATGATTATTAGTTGTAAGGAACCTACTATTAAAGTAAATCTCACACACACAAAATACTAAAAAATAACTAAAATACATGTAATAACAGAATAACACTATGCAAAAAGTAATTGCAAAATTGAAACAATCTCACAAATAACTCAAAATCGTAAGCCTCTTCGAGGGGGAAACCTCCTTCAATATTTCATTAACTTGCAAAAAGATACATTCGTACATGGCTTCATGCCTTTTAAAGAGAAAGCTACATGCAATTCTACCTAAAGGTTCAAGAGTTTGCTCCCCTCGAACTAGAATCTTCTACCAAATATTGGTTACAATATTGATAATGGTTACATGTGATGGCACCACTTGGCTAGGTGCATTACTTGCCACATACATTACAAAGTATTATAAAATAACATTATAATAGAATACAACCATGTTGAAAGTGGGTCCTTACATAATAATGAGAATTACAAAATAATATTAGGATGGGATCCTAACATGTCCTTCCCCTTCAAAATGCTTTGTCCTCAAATTTAAAGGTGAGGAAACTGGTGCTGGAGTTGATGGAGAGACTCCCATGTAGCATCTTCTAGCTAGAGTCCACACCACTGAATAAGTATTTTGATAATAGTGCAATTGCAGAGAGTGCGGGTCTGATGATCTAATAACTATTTGGGTTCAAGAAATATATAACCTTCTTCATATAACTTTGAGAGTGCAAATTAAACCTGTACCCGATTTCCCACCATCTTTTTGAGAGAGAAAACATAAAAAATAGGATGGATCTTGGATGTAGGTGGAAGTGCCAATTTGTAGTTTGTAGCACTAATCCACTATAATACCTGGTAGGGCCCATAGTATTTTGCAGTAATTTTCTAGCATCTGTGAAGTTGTAGGGACAACTATTTGTACGGTTTCAAGCAAAGGAAAACCATATCACCCATGTCAAAACTATGATTGAAATGGTGTTGGTTAGCCTGTTGGTGCATTCGATTTTGGGTTGCATCCAAATTCATATTTAGTTGATGGAGGACATCAGCATATTAACTAAGAGTAGTGTTGGCTGCATCGACCTTGGAGCTACCTAGAATGTAGGAGGAAGGTATCAATGGAGGGCACCCATAAACTACCTCAAAAGGGGTAACCTTGGTTTTTGTGTGATAGGAAGTATTGTACCACCACTTAGTCAAAGGAAGCCATTGCGCCCAATGCGCAATATGATCAGAGGTAAAGCAACAAAGGTAGGTTTCTAAACTTTTATTGAAAATATCCACCTAGCCATCCCTTTACGAATGATAAATTGAAATCATTTTGATTTGAGTTCCCTGCAACTTAAATAATTCTTTCTAGAAGTGACTAGTAAAGGTTGGGTCACGATCAAACACGATGGAGGAAAATTTGGATAATGGTGGAAGTTGTGTAAGGATGGGAGAGGGAACAAAAGTGATCATATTTTGAAAGATGATCCACTACCATGAAGATAATAGATTTGCCTCCATACTTAGGTAACCCTTCAATAAAATCCATAGAAATATCCGTCCAAACCTGATCAGGAATGGGTAAGGTTTTAAGAGTGCCTAGAGAACGTACCATTTCACCTTTCATCCATTTTCAGGTATCACAAGATACCATAAAATCTTGAATGTCCTTTTTCATACCCCTTTAAAAAAATGTGTGCTTAATAATTTCATATGCTTTGAGAAATCTTGAATGGCCAGTAGATGGGATAGCATGCAGTACTATCATGATAAGTTCTCATAGTGGAAACTTATGGGGAACAACAAGGAATTGGTGGTAATGCAAATCTTGGCCATCCCAATTTTAGCCTAGATATAAAGTAGGCTCGATGTGTATGGAAATAACTGAAGTCTACAATTCATAATCCTAAAGTACATCTTGCGTAAAAAATTGGTCCATTGAGGAACCGATAATGAAATGGCACACATCATACTGAGAGCCTCAAATTGGTGAGAGAGAGCATCGACCACAACATTCTCCTTGCCCTTATTATAGGTGATATCATAATCATAGCCCATGAGTTTAGAGACCCATTTTTTTGTTCAAGGGTGGCAACCCGTTGCCCCAAAAACTATTTGAGACTTTGATGGTCTATTTTAATGGAGAAATGATGTTTGATGAGATACAATCACCAATGGATTACTGCATGTAGAATTGCCATCATCTCCTTGGTATAAGTGGATTTTCCCAAATTATGACTGGAGAGAGATTTACTAGTGAAGACCAAGGGTATCCCTTCTTGCATCAATATTGCATCAATACCATGACCTGAAGCATCACTTTCAATGACAAATAGTTTGGAGAAATCTGGCATGGCAAAAATAGGCGTAGTGGTCATAGCATGTTTCAATTCTAGGAAATCTTGTTCAGTGGGTCACGTCCAAGTAAAAGAGTCCTTATTTAACATGGAAGTGAGGGGAGCTATAATTTTACCATAGTTACAAATAAATTTATGGTAATAACCTGTAAGCCCTAAAAATCCCCTAAGACCTTTGAGAGTGTGAGGTTTTGGCCATTCCTGAACCACTTGGATCTTCTTGGGGTCAACTTTGATGACCTCATTAGTGATAATGTGTCCCAAATATTCCACTTCTATCAATCCAAAAGAACACTTGGAATTCTTAGTATAGATTTGATGTTGTACCAATAGCTAGAGAGTCTGATTCACATGAATAAGATGCTCTTCCCATGAGCAACTATACACCAGAATGTCATAAAAGAAGACTAGGATGAATTTTTAAAGGAATGGGTAAAAAATATTGTTCATGAGACTTTGGAAAGTGGAAGGGAAGTTATTCAATCCAAATGGTATTACCAAAAACTCACAGTGACCTTCATGAGTACGAAAAGTAATCTTGGAAATATCCTCATCCTTGAACCTAATTTGATGCTACCCTGAGCGAAGGTTGAGTTTGGAAAAATACATAGTCCCATGAAGTTCATCCAGTAATTCATCCAATACTGGAATAGGAAAATTATCCTTGATGGTGAGTTTATTGAGCTCTCGATAATCTATACACAACCACTAGGACCCATCTTTCTTGCACACTAGTAAAACTGGAGAAGAGTAAGGACTATTGCTTGGCCGAATGACATCGGATTTTAACAATTCTTGTACTAACTTCTCAATTTTTGACTTAAGAGCATGATGATACTAGTACAGTCTAATATTGGATGGTGCATTACTAAGTAATAAAGTAATAGCATGGTCATGAGAGCGATGAGGCGGTAATTTTTATGGCTTAGAAAAAACTAAATTGTGCTTGGTCAAAATAAGTTGCAAATCTTTAGGAACAAAATCCTTCTCTAAAGGATGAGGTTGGATCACAAAAATTTGAGCTGACACCCTGAGATTATTTTTTTAACTTCTCCATCTGGTTGGAATTTACAATCTGTGAAGGCCCTGCTTTTAAGCCATGGATAGTGTGGGACTATCCATTCTATGAAAATCGCATCCAAATCTTGACAAAGTGCCATGATATGAATCCCAATATACCCAAATATTGAGCTCCCAACATGATATCACATCCCCTAGTTGAAGTGTAATCATATCATGTTTGAGCTCAAAGTCCCCAATATTGACCTTAACATTATAATATTTACCTTTGCAAGGTAAGGTCCCATCATTTTCTATCATAACCTCAAAGGAATTAAATGTATGTACGTAACAATTTTCCTGCTTGGCAATGCAGGGATCAATAAAATTATGTGTACTACCATAATTAATAAATATGGTAAGATGCATGCCCTTGAAATAACCCATAACTTTCATGGTTTTGGTAATAGTAATGCTAGCAAGAGAATGAACAAAAAATTTAGCCTGTGGTCTGTCTTGATTTTCTTCCTCCAATTTGGGTGGTTCCTCTACTAATTTTATGTCATCATCACTATGGTCGTTGGTGTCAGGCTCATCAACATCCATGAGGAACAACTTCTTTTGGGTGCACCTATACCCGTAAGAAAAATTTTCATCATAATTGTAGCAAAACCCTTGGGCGTGTCATGCATCCATGTCGACAGTGGTTAAATGTTTGGGTGCAATAGGTTTTTGTTCATTTTGATTTTGGAATCTAGGAGAAAAAGAGGGTTTAGCCTATGGAAATTTAGATATCTACCTCTGAGCTAAAAATTTGTACTTGGCCAAATGATTCAACTTGATAGTCTGCATCATGGATTGTGGTTTAAACATCGTGATATCGGCTTGGAGATCTTCCCTCAACCTGCTAACAAAACAACTCATAAAGAACCCTTCATTCATTCCTATAGTTTTTTTGGCCAATTTCTCAAATTGTATTTGGTAATATCGATCTGCCGAATTTTATCTCAACTTTGTCAATTATCTTGTAAAATCATCATACTCACTAGGGCTAAAGCGATTGAGTAATTGAGACTCAAAGCCCTCCCAAGAAGGATTAAGAGAGTTTTTTGCAACCATTGGTACCACTGTAAGGCTTCATATTCCAAGTTGAAATAATTCATTTGAACTCAGTGATACATGGGGATATTATGGAGCCTAAATAATTGAGAAACATGACATAACCACCCATCCACATCATTCCCATTAAACTTTAAAAAGTCTAGTTTTGTCATCTTAAAGGTAGTATCATGATCAAAGAAAATGTGAGAGTCATATATTCCCTTTCCTTGACCTCGATCAAAATGTGAGTATTCAGTACGATACTCAGACTTGCTTGGAATACCTTGCAATTTGGACTCTACTTCTACAAGTTGTTCTTCTAGGCGAATTCTAGAAGTATCTTGTTCAATTCTAAAAGTTTGAAATTTTACCATCAAATTTTATCTTGTGTTTTGTAAACTAGTAACAGCACTTAGTAGGGTATCCAACATTGTAGTGATGTTTTTCTCTACCTCTTTTTGATGTCCATGAGTGCCACCTACCATTTGGGATAGCCTTGAACCTTTTTACTGAATTACTAAAAATAGAAGTGTGGTTTTAGGAGTTACTATCTATAGTAAGGAGTCCAAAAAGTGCTTGGGTGTTATATATCAAGATGATCAGCTTGAAAACATGGTCACAATGAGCTATATTCCACAACATAGATTTTTGGGTACCCCAGACTCAAATTTTGTATTTGTAGAATATTTGGCCAAAAAGGGTAGCAAAAAATGACAAATTTGAGGAATTTCGAGGAAAAAAAAGGATTTAAGACTCAAAAATTTTGTGAGAGGTGCATAAGGGCTAACCAAGATAACAAAACAAATTTGAGGATTTTGGGGGTTGTCTATGGTTTTTTATGACTTTTTTAGTGTTATTTTTCCCTATTTTTGGTTTAAAAATTACTCAGAATAGAGTAATGATAAAACCATTTCTTCATTATAGATTCGATTTGCATGATTTTTATTTTTTGAGTGCAAAATTAAAAAGTATAAAAATACAACTTTGACGAGTCTACTGGTGCAATCAATTTTTGATTTGGAGCTATAGTTCAAAAGTTGGGTACTAGATCAATTATCTTTGATCTATGTGTTCTGTCAACTAACCACCTTGTCACTATCATGTCACATATACTGTAGTTACTGAAACTTATGGTTTTATTTCTAACCTTAACCACCCATATTTTTTTACTGTTATTGTTATTTTTGTTGGCTCGACTATTACTATCACTGACCCAACTGGTACAGTCATTAAACCGATTGTTACTATAACTAACCTAACTGGTACTATCATTGACCCGACTATGCCACTAATCTGGACGGTATTGGAATAGTTCATACTGTTGAGCAAGGTGCAGCAAAAGTATTGCAAAATTATTGTCATTGTTGTCAACACAGACAGATTGATGCAGTTGATGTAGTTCAGAGGTCAGTCAGAACAAATACAGTGAATTTCCAAGAAGAAAGAAGTGGCCCAGATTCAGAAATTTGCAGAGAAAGACAAGTAAGAAAACTATCGCGATATCGCGACATGTTTTCTGTTGCGATTTCGTGACAAAAATGAGGAGAGAGAAGGTGTAGCCGAAAATATCACGATTTCGCGACAAAAATGAGAGAGAAGGTGCAGCCAAAAATGTCATGATTTTGCGACAAAACTAAGGAGAGAGAAGGTGCAGCCAAAAATGTCACGATTTCGCGACAAAAATGAGGAGAGAGAAGGCGCAGCCAAAAATGTCACAATTTTGCGACATATCGGAGGAGAGAGAAAAAGCTAGAGAAACTGTCGTGATTTCGCGACATGTTGGAAGGAAAGAAACAAAGTTGAAAAACTATCGCGATTTCGCGACATGTTTGGAGTAAAGGCGCCAAGGATGAAAAGTGTCGCGATTTCGCGACAAGTTCGGTGAAGAAGCGCTAAGGATGAAAACTGTCGCGATTTCGCGACAGATTCTGAGAAGCAACGCTAAGGACGAAAAGTGTCACGATTTCACGACAGATTCGAAAGAAAAGCACTAAAGGCGAAAAGTGTCACGATATCGCGACACGTCGAGTTTTCGCGACCCGAAGAGGAGAGAGAACGTACGGCAACAAAAGTGTAGCGATTTCGCTACATGTTGAAGTTTCACGGGCTGAAGCAGAGAGGAAGAGCAAAGGCACAAAGGTGTAGCGATTTCGCTACAAGTCAAAGTTTCGTGGGTCGAAGCAAAGTTGGAAGCGCAAGGCACAAAGTTGTAGCGATTTCACTACATGTAGGATTTTCGGAGGCCGAAGGAAAGAGAAAGTACAGAGGGAAAAAGTTGTAGCGATTTCGCTACATGCTAGTTTTTCGGAGGCTGCAACAAAGAAAAAGTGCCAAGTCGAAAAGTTGTAGCGATTTCGCTACATGTATTGATTTCGCTAGTGCATGAAGAGAGAAATGTACGGATGCGAAAGATGTCGCGATTTCGCGACATGTTGCATTTTCGCGGGCGAAAAGCAAAGAACAGCGCTAAGGCAGAAAAGCGTTGCGATTTTGCGACATGTCCCATTTTCACGGGCAAGTGATGACAAAGAGCTCAATGCAGCAAAAAGCATCACGATTTCGTGACATGTCCCGTTTTCGTGGGTAGGAGACAGAAAAGAGCTAAAGGCAGCAAAATGCGTCGCGATTTCGTGACATGTTCTATTTTCGCAGGTGCATGCCGAGATAAGGTCTAGGAGGCGAAAAACATCGCGATATAGCGACAGGTCAGGTTTTCACAGTCAACAGTCCAAAAAAAGTCAAATGGGCAGAAATGTCGCGATATCGCGACAGGTAATAGTTTGGCAGGTAAAATCCGAAGAAGTATGCACAGTGACAGGTGTCAAAAAAGCGCAAAGGAAAATCATGTAGCCAGTTACGTAAGAGTTAGCGGAGTCGGATCTGCGATTACACGGTGACGGGTGTTGGGGAAAGCATAGAAGAAATTCATACAGCCAACCATGTAAAAGTTAACTAGAGTTACAAGGGGAAGTTACGGAACAGCGTATTAAAGAAAAGAACGGCTGCTGCAGGGCCGTGATGCTGCATGGCTGGCAAAAGTGTAGAATTATAGATAATCTCGATAAACAAGAAATCCTCTCGGTGGTTGCGTGTGTCAGACATGGAAGTTGCGAGCAGAAAAGAAAGTTTGATGTAGAATTGAAAAGAGTGCCATCAGAAAGTGTAAAGGTGCCGAGAGGGCAGTTATGTAGAGGTTAAAATAAAAGAATGACAGAGCATTGAAACACACAAAAAGGTTGTCAGGTTGCACAGAAAAAGCTGTCAGTATGAGCAGAGTAGACTGTCAGAATAAGTCAGAAAGAAGCGGCTAAAAGACAGAGCGCGTCAGAGAGGGTTTGACAGATTGAACGGAGCTTAGAATGCATGAAAAATGGAGGGAAAAATAGAGTCATTTTTCGAAATAGCCATTCGATTGAATCGAGTATAAAGAATCGAATAGGCACAGGAAGTGAGGTTACTGCAACCGTGTTTATCTTGAAAAACCAAAAAGGCATGGTTGGGTAAGAGTGCTGTATGTATAACAGCTACAGAACTGAAACCTAGATATTATTCTTGAAAATCAAAAGAGAGGTTTTAGATTGTAATAGAAGATATTGAGTTTCTAACAATCTTTTTTATGCTTCTATGAGATTGATTTGAATGAGCAATAGACCAGTGAGGGTCTTGTATAAGAGAAGGCATTTTTATGTCTAACTATTATTCAAAATAAAAATCCAAGTTGGTGCTTGGTAAAAGGGGTTGGTGCTCCTATCTGTTGTAGTAGATAAATCATGGGTTGGTGCTCCTTCCAATGGGTGCTGGTAAACTATTTGTAAAGATTGAATCCTTGCAAAGGCTGGATTTGGATTGTAGTCCAAACAGTCATTATTTGAGGAGTAGCCACATCGGTGAACCTCATTAAATCTTGTGTTGTGTGATGCTCTTGTGTTATACTTGCTATATCTGTTTTTAAGATTGCATTTTAAGTTTAAGAGTTGCTGATTCAAATTTTAAAATAGTCACACTGATTCACCCCCCCCTCTCAATGTCATTGTGAGAATATCACATACTATTATAGACACTTGCAAACTCTGTCCTGACTATTGGTGCATGCAAAGTGTGTTCTTATGTGATAGGAAAGTCCTTCGTATGCTCAGTTTTTTTGGATTATGAATATAGGTTCAGCAGAATAGGGAGATGTGTGTTTTTGCAGGTTGAAGTTTTTAACAAAACCAGGGTATGCTAGGTAGAGGAGTATGTAACACCCATAGGCCCTTTTTTATGCTACAGTGATGAACAATAGTGCTTAAACCAATATTTCAGGCCACTACACAAGGAGGATTCCACACATACCCTGGAGCACGTTATCTACTTATCTGATAGTATGAGAGGGTAATCGTTTGGGATGGTGTATCCTGTAGACTATGGATGATACAAGGCCAAAAATATTTCTACTGGATAAAATTTTGTTCAATCTAGAATGGTCTCCCAATACACTCGAATATGTGTGGGAGCTCGATTCCATGTATGAGTGTTGTCTAAGGCCTGGGTATTGGAGCCTGATCACTCCTCACTTCACTAGATGCTTTATGGTCTATCTAGCTTAGCCAATAACAACTCCTTCACAATAATTTAAAACTCCCAACATAGGGTTTCTAGCCTACTCAACTACTAAAATAATAGACTATATTTTTTTTATTTTTGCAAATTTTTTTGGCTTTTTGAATAAAGAAAAACAGAATGAAAAAACACATGAAAGTTATACCTAAGAAGCAAAAATGGATGAGCAAGAATTATCGCAGTCACATTAGAAATCGACCTTGAAAAGCGCTTTGATACCACTTGTAAGGAACCTACTATTAAAATAAATCTCACACACAAAATACTAAAAAATAACGGAAATACATATAATAACATAACACTATGCAAAAATTAATTGCAAAATTGAAACAATCTCACAAATAACTCAGAATCGTAGGCCTCTTCAAGGGGGGAACCTCCTTCAATATTTCATTAACTTGAAAAAATTATACATTCGTACATGGCTTCATGACTTTTAAAGAGAAAGCTACATGCAATCCTACCTAAAGGCTCAAGATTTGGCTTACATGCAAAATGCCACTCGAGCTAGAATCTTCTACCAAACATCGGTTACAATCTTGATAACGGTTACATGTGATGGCACCACTTGGCTAGGTGTCTTACCACATACATTACAAAGTATTACATACTAACATTATAATAGAATACCTCCACGATGGAAGTGGGTCCTTACATAATAATGAGAATTGCAAAATAATGTTAGGATGGGATCCTAACATTAGTCCACTCCTTTTTCTTTGCATCAATGGGTTCAGGTTTTGTGTCTAATACATACTTTGTATAGTTCTTACACCGTAAGTAATTCTAGATTAACTATTTTTATATAGTGTAATTGGAAGGAGTACGAAGTGGAATATCTAGTTTATCCATAACAAAAAAAAAGGAAATAACACAATATTATAGAAAGAACAAGGAAGAGAATAGAACATCCCCCAAAATTACTCAATAAAGAAACCCCCCAAGCAAAAATATTTGGCACTTTATAAATAGTGTGATTACATTTTGTGACCAAATTTTCAACAAATGGATGTACCTAAAAATATTGGCTTGATATAATAACTGCAACAAAGCAATTTCAAATAATCATAGGTATTCTGGAAAAAAATCTAAAATACTATTTTTTAAAGGGTTTTTGAGCAACATCATTAATGGCCACTTTGATCTACAACAATAGACATTGTATGACCTACAAGTTGGTTGTAGGGGTTTGCAAGGGTACGATAGCAAAAATGACTATGAGATCTAAAATGGCCTTGAGATCTAGGATGGTTGCAAGATTTGGGATAGCCTCAAAAGCTGAGAGGGGAATGAGATCTAAGATGGCCTCAAGAACTACGATGTCTACAAGATCTGGGATGACATTGAGATCTGAGATGACCATAAAAGTATACAACTGGGAAGTGTGCAATGTGGACTACCCCCAAGTCTACTAAAAATTATTTTTGCAAAAAAATAGACTCCAAAAAGTAAATGAAGTTTTCAAAGAGAAAATAATCCTTGAAGCCTATGATGACCCAACTAGAAATGAACAAGATCCTTCTCTCCCTAAAGCTCCAATACCATGTAACCTATAGATTGAGACGAAGATACAAGACCTAAGATCTAGGTGAAGGAAGCAAGTTACATAAGCAAAATGATAAGCTTATTCTAGTATAGAAGGTAAAAATATGCAAAATTACAACTAAAAACTTTATTCATTCTTCCATTCTTCCATGCTCAAGTGTAAGCACAAAATGGGTATTTATAGAAAAATACCAACAAGCAATGAGTGACAAAGAAGTAAATACAATGTGAGAGATCATGATACATGTGTGTGAGTGGCAAAAAAGTTAACACAGTATGAGAGATCATGACACACGGTGTCTATGAGAGGCAAATAAGTAAACAGCTACCTAAGCAAGCTTATCTTAAGTGCTAGGATAACTAATACATAAAATATTAAGATGTACTAACAATATTTATAGTGGGTTGGTAACACCTCCAAAGGATCTTCTATCTAATCATCAAGAGTCATAACCCCCCTTAACTAGTGATAGAACACAAGATAATATATGAAGATTCTAAACATGATGGGTCAAAACTAATAAAGGAGTGTGAGCTACTTGTCCTCCCAAATAGAAGAGGAGGATCTATAGAGGTGATGGAGATGAATCCACAACCATAACATGTGATCATTATATTAGACCCTACCAAAATAATGTAGGAAGAAGAAAATCCAACAAGACTACAAGAGCTATCAAATGAACCCCCATTTCTGGAAGTGTTTCCCTTCCTCAAAGAAAAAAATATCAAAATAAGGTTACCAAATTCATGGTACATATTATGAACCAAAAAGAAAACCTATAGTGGAAGGCAAATATTATCGAAGTAGAATACACGGCATTCATATTTTCACTAGAAGAGGAAAAGCCTATAAGCGGGATGGAAGCAAATTTCCATCCAAAATACAAAACATTCAATTTTATGGAGGAAGAAGAATTTGAGTTTTGAAGAGTTTATAACAGAAAAAGTTCTTAGGGAGGTATTCTACCTCCCTAAAGTGAAAAATTAAAAAATAGATATCATTTAGCCAATGGCCATGGATCCACCTATAATTCCCAAAGGTGTTCAAATAAGTCCAAATGAAGTAACTAGGCTAAGAAATAAAGAGAAAAACTCTAAGAATGATGTGATTTCCTATAATTTGGGAAGTAAAGTTGGGATAGGCTCACATTCCAATAATTTAACACTATAGAAGATGATAGTAGATTTGTTGAACAATATCAAGAGAAATCATCACTCAATGATCTTTCATTTGGTCATATGGAAACAAAGTTCTAAACTAGTTACCAATACCAAAGTCCACTATGGGATGAGATGAGAAGGAAAAAAATGGTTATAGTTATGAAAGTTCATACATCCACTCTTACTTCCACTCATTTCAAGGTTGAAAAGGAATATTCTACTCTAAACATTTGATATCAAATCTTAGATCGGGGACAAATCAAAATGATAAAAGTTGCCTTAGCTTTTGAAACTTTAGCTTTTGCTTTGAGATCTACACAATCCTCTGATGAGGGGATATATTGTTCACTAGAGTGCATCCACAAAGTTCCCAACTAAGGAAGAATTCTTAGTTGTATACTATTAATGTCATTCAACCTACTATGTTTGCATAGGTGTTGGAAGATGTTGGGTTGGAACATTAGAGTCAAGAGGAAAGGCAACTACTTTTTAGAGCTAGTTAATGGAATCAACCAACTCAACAATAATAGTGGGTGAATTTATGAAAAGTGACTCATGGTGTACATTTGAAGTGCTTGTAGATCATCTCAAATCAAAAAAATTGATAAGTTTGGAATGTGTCTTACTTTAGTTAGTGTGCCCCACTCTTTAGGTAATGTACCTCACTTCTTGAGAGGCATGCCTCAATTGAGCAAAGCACACCCCTAAGTTGGTAAACCAAAAGAAATTATCTTTCCTAAGAAAAATCTTGTAAGAGACACTTAGGTTCCCACTTATTCTCAATCCTCTTTCACCATCTACCTCATACTCACTTCACTCCCACCTCCTTTATTTCTTCTTCTATCATTATTGTCTCTTCTCTTATTTCTTCTATTCCCCCTTCTCAAGTCCCCCTCACTTCTTTTGTCATGCCCATTTCACCTCCAAAAATGTAGCCTTAGTTTGAAGGTAACTAGCAAGCTCATCTATTCTAGTCTTAAGATCATCCCATTTGCCATTACCAATTTACATCCCATATTAGTTTGTCACACCATCATTAATGCCTCTATTATCAACTATTCCATCACCATCTATGTTTCTTTTGGTCATCTATATCGCAAGCATTGTTGTATCACCTCATCGCAAGCATTGTTATGTCACCTCATGAGTCCACTTAATGACCCTATTCATGCCATGATTTATAGCATTGCATTATACTATTACCCTCACCCTTATCGATCCATAGGTTACTATAGACACAATGACACTCTTTCCTTTATCAATTTTGTTGTGATATGGCTTCAATTTTGACTTGGCACTCAAGAATAAGGTACCATATGGGATCTCTTGTCAATTGAGATTGACATCCCCATGAGCTTCCAAAATTATAGTAGCTCACTACTACCATCATGCTTCAAAGAAATGTTCATTGCACAAGTTGAGGCAAAAGACAAAGTAATGCATAAATCAATAAAAATTGGTTGTGTTGAGAAGCAATGTATCCCTCCATCCTAGTGTGCCCTGGTCAGTCAGAGTGTGTCCCACTCCATTTGAGTATTGCCCCACTCCTTTCCAATGCACCCCTTTGTTTGAGTGTGCCCCACTACCTTCTAGTGCACCCCCTCCATCCAAGTGTGGCCTATTTGTCATAACAAATAAGGATTATGTGTCACCTCGTAGTTATCACTATTGTAAACTACATGTTATTTTGACTATAGTTATCACTATTGTAAACTATAGTCAACTATTGTAAACTACAAGTTATTTTGACTATTGTAAACTACATGTTATTTTGACTATAGTTAGAAATAAAGTAGGCTAGATTTTCAAGTATAAATAAGAGTTTCATACTCATTACAATGGTCTTTTGACTATCTAGTGTACTAGAGCTACTCTTTGGAATCAAATTAAACTTTTCATTTCGGACAACAGTAAATGAAAGATTGTGCATGGCTTTTTTAATCAACTTTGTTTATGACCTCTTTAATCATGAATATTTGGAATCAATGGCTCTACCTTCCTTCCTCGTATTAGTCATTTATTTCATTCCACTATAGGTTATTCAAAAGTTTGATTTAATACACTAAATTTGTTTGGTCATTGTTGGATTTTCCTATTGTACCAACACTAATCTCATTATGGCTCCGAACGTATTTACTTTTCCATATTTGCTTATTTTCTTGAATCTTTTGTTCAATAGTAGATCAGATTTAATTTATGTACTTAGCTTAGATTCTACATTGTTCTTATTTGATTAGTAAGGAACCAACTCAAATCTGAAGGTTGGGAAGAGTAAACTCCTTCCCATCCATTTGTTAAATTGCAGTCGTGGGCATAGATCTCACTTGACAATTTTTGTATTTAATAGGCTTCCACTTTGGGTTAGATTTTTTCGACTTCCATATCATCTTATCAATAAGGATATTTTAAAGAATATTGACAATATTCTAGGTGATTTCATCCATGAGGGATCAATTATGTAGGAGAAAAAGCATGTATATACTCAAATATTTTTTTCCATGGATATTTCAAAATCTTTTCCAAAATCCATTACAATTAAATTCTAGTCAAGAAAATGGGATCAACTAGATTATGAAAAATATTGCATTTAGATGATGCAGATATTATGAGACTATGGCAAGAGATGGCCAAGGAAAAGAATTGAAAAGACAAGAAAATAATTGGTTATGAGACAAACCAAAAGATGAAGCAAGGAGATTATACTGGAACAAAAGTTGGATAAGATCAAACGGTTTTCTACTCTCAAAAAGTGGAAAAGAAAACATCTTTGCATCATCAAAAGGTGAAGGTCACCATAGTTCACTAGGATCAATCATTACAAGAAACTAAGAAATATGTAAGGGATGAGGAATTACAATGTGCAAGTTCAAATTCAAAATAAATTAAAGATATGAAAGAACATATGGAGGCAAATTTTAAAATGGAGGTAGAAGGTGTCAAGTTTAATCTAGATAAATCATTTTTGTTTTTTTTTTTTTCAAGCGAAAAACCCCTTGCGAGGCCGCCTTGGTCTAAGAGACCACGAACAGGGGGTTCTACAGCGTCAAAGTCACCCGGGGGTCACACCCGACCCTGCCCGCACCAACATTATCAATTGTATTTTGGGTACCCAATTCAGCTTTTTGGTAGGGTGGAGATTCAAACCTGGGACCTCCCTTGGAGGATTGCCCTCTCCTCTCCAACTCACCTACAACACCTGGGTATCATTTTTGTTTTATCAAGTCAGATAAAATCATCTCCTTGTTATAAATAAATAAATAAGTGGTATAAAGTTTATCCCTTGTATTTTAGGGTTTCAAGAGTAGCATAATAAGGAAAGAAGCATGAAATATATTAATGGTAATTTAGGGCTTTTAGGGTAGCTTAGAAAAGTGAGTACTATGGAGGATGACCCTTGCACTTTAGGGTTTCTAAGGTAAGATAAAGTGTTTTCAAGGCTATTCATTACAATCTAGATTCTCTAGAGGAGCATAAACGTATAGATAATCAATATCATTAATGAATATGTTGCAAAAGTGGAAGAGATTGATGAGGATGAAAGTGTTGGTGGAAATGGAAAAATAAGTGGAAAGCAAGAATAAACATAAAAGGAATCTTAAATAGATATGTATTTAGAAAACCAAAAAATAATATCACAAGTGTTAACAAAAAGTGGGGCGAAGCCTACAAATAATAATAAAAAATGATGATGAAGATGGTATCTTGAAATATTAGGGGTATGAATAAGACCCCTAAAAAGGATTATCAACACCCGGGTATTGTAGGTGAGTTGGAGAGGAGAGGGCAATCCTCCAAGGGAGGTCCCAGGTTCAAATCTCCACCCTACCAAAAAGTTGAATTGGGTATCCAAAATCCAATTGATAATGTTGGTGCGGGCAAGGTCGGGTGCAACTCCCGAGTGATTTTGATGGTGTAGAACCCCCTGTTCGTGGTCTCTCAGACCAAGGCGGCCCCATAAGGGGTTTTTCGCTTTTAAAAAAAAAAAAAAAATTATCAAGAAATTAATAGGTTGTTATAGTCCAGAGTTTATCTTAATACCAAAAATAAAAATTAGTGAGGAATATAAGGATGCATTAAAAAAAAATGGAAGATGAGACATTGTCTAGCAATTTTTGCTATAGAAACTTCAAGAGGTATTACAATAATATTAGACAAATGTAAATGGGAGAACCTCATTTACAGTAATATAGTTACTCTTCACAGTATATGTTGGAAGAACCTCAATTTATTTGTGTCAAATTCGATGATTATACATAATTGTGTCTTAAGGATTCATGGAGGGGAGGAAACTTCAATACAATTCTCTCCTTCAAAAAAGACGAGTAGTACACTCGAATGATTTAAACCAGACTTTTGTTAATTCAAACAGTCATCGGGTGTTATTCCTTCACTATTTATGGGCTAATATGTGTATTGGGAAAACTCGTACAGCAAAAAGATTGGACAAAATTTTGTTATCTAATGCATGATTACAAATAGAATATAGAATATCTTCATACATTTTACTGTCAATGATATTAATTCACAAACCCACTCTCTTGAGATGTGATATGCTTAACACTGCTTAACAATGGTCATCTAAGTTATTTTAATTTCAATTTTGTCTCAAAAATCCTTATTTCTCCTAAATGGTTATGTTAGGGCGGGATGAAGTATGGTTCAAAGGATTATGTATGTTCATGCTTGTTCAAAAGATAAAACATCTAAAGAGGCGAACGAAATTTTGGAATGTCACATATTTTGCTAACATTTTAAAAATTAAAAAGGAAAATTAAATCTAAACTCATCAATTTGCAAGAGATAGTGCATATCAATGGAATGGGCCAAAATACTTGTGTAAGAAAAACAAATGTTTTTTATTATCAAAATATATTGCAAAAGGAAGACTCATTGAGTCCCAAAATCTAGGGAAACATAGCTTATGGAAGAGGATACGAATACTAAATGATTTTATGCTATTACCAAAACAAATTTGTCTTTTCATTATATCAAAACATCTAGATGGAATAAATATTAAGAAAGAAGAAGATATCAAGAAGCAATTTATTATTTGAAAGATATTTGACTAGAAGTTTAAGGAGCATCAATGTAACATTTAGTGAAATATTTCATGAATTATCATACAAAGTTTGAATAAGAGCTTCATGAGGAAGGTCTCTATATAGGAGGTTCAAGAGGCAATTTTCACTTTCCACCCTAATAAGGCATTTGGTTCTAAAGGATTTCTTGCAATTTTCTTCCAAAAATTTTGGAATTTTTTGAAAAGTAATGTTGTGGTTCCGATTGAAGAGGCTAGGAAAAGGAAGGCAAAAATAAGTAAGATCAATACCACCTTTTTGCATTCGTCCCTAAGAAAGGTGAGATAATATTTTGATAATTTTTGTACAAGAAATTTTTCAAAAGATCATTTTTATAATAAGGGCAAATAGATTGAAAAGCATTTTAAACTGCTTTGTCCCAAAGGAAAAGGTGATATTTTTACAATAAGTAATTTTTTGATGGTATAATCATTGCACAAGAGGTCTTCATTCTCTTCAATCCATGAAAAAAATGAAGTAGGCTTGTAAAGTTCAATATGAAAAAAGGCATATGTTAGGGTTTATTGGAATTTTCTACATGACACTCAAAAAAAAGTTGTGAATGGATTAGATAGTGTTATAGCACTCCAATATATTCAATTTTAATCAATGGATCCTCTATTGGATGCTTTGAATCATCTCATGGACTCTATCAAGGTAACTAGTTATCTCCTCTTTATTATTCTTGCTCAGGTATTAACAAGAGATCTCAAAGACGAAATGGAAGTAAAAATTGAAGCTATTCAAGTTGTAAGAAAGTCCCTAAAAAAATTTTAGGGTATTCAAGTTGTAAGAAATAGTCCCTTCATATTTGATCTCTCATTTGTTAATGATACTTTACTTTTAGATCATTCCTCAATCACCAAGGCTATTAAGTCTAAATCAATATTATCATGCTATAACAAGGTTACTATACTGTTAGTACTACAAATTCCATGATCTTTTTTTCATTAACATTGTCCTATATTTATAAAGGATTATCATCCAGATTTTTGGGTTTAAAGTTGAAAATTTGCTATTAACATATCCAAGCATTCTTCTTATCTAGTAAAGGAAAGGAGCTATGAGACTTACTTTTAAATAAAATTAAATCTTATTTCACAAGTTGGAAAGGTAAGTTTTTAACCATGGCTAAAATGTTACAACTCATAAAAAATATATTGCAATCTATCTATGGCTAAAATGTTACAACTCATAAAAAATATATCGCAATCTATCTATGGCTAAAATGTTACAAATTTTTTTTAATGAGAATATATTGGGTAGTTCCATCAACATTGAAAGTGCTGAACTATTAAATCAATTGTTTCAAAGCTAAAGCAATATACATTCTATGAAATATTGGTCCTGCCATTATTTGTTAAAATTTATAGTTGTAATGGAATTTTTAAACATACATATTAAAATGATGCCCCTATTTGGTATTGTGTTGTTGTCTCTTGCTAAATATTTACGTAGTGTACATCATGGGAAGACTTCTGAAAAAAATGGATGTTAACCTCTTAATTACATGATTTGAATATACATGCAAGCTCGTGTGTAAGAAAGGAGCTAATGCAAAGGATATGTGTTGATCTATGATAAAATGAATATCTTTAGAAATGAAATTCCCCAAAATTAATTTTAATGATTCTTTGAGAAAAATTGACAAAGATTGTTTTTTTTGAAGTAATAAAGTTAAATATCTCCTCAATTAAAATCCTATAAAACTTCAACTAACAATAATGCAAAGGCTAGAGCAATTCTTATAGAAATCAAGATTGTCATTGAAAAATGATAGAAATATATTTCAATTGATAGGGATTCACAAATTATTATAAGGCTATCAAGAAAAATAAATGCGTGGATTGTACAAAATAGTGTTATTTATGATATCCATCAGGTACTGTTAAGGGCAGCATCTAAGAAATTTCAACATATTTATATGTAAAGAAATCGAATGGTAGATAATTTAGCCAATCCAAGGTTGATCTTCACCTTCACAAAATTCAAATTTTAGAAGACAATTGGTCAAGGAAAATTCTCATTAATAAAATTGATATCAAAGAATTGACTGTAGAAGCATAGCAATTTGAGAAAGAAGAAAAATATCTTTGATAAAAACATGTTATCCCTCAAATATAAATGGCCATAAAAATAACACTTTGATTTTCTTTCTCCCTATACTTGTTAATTTGTCATCTTGAAGCCTAAACAATCATATTTCTTTTTCAGCATTTCAACCTAATATCTGCAATGATAATTTTAACGTCCACGAGACCATAGGTCATATGTGACAACCCTTATTGAGGATGTTGTTTACCCAATATATGTTTATCCAACCAAACTCCAATTACCAAAATATGGTGTACAATTCTACCCCATTGGACTTGAATCTTAGGCATCTTATTCGAAATTCCAAAGTCTTACCATTAGGCCCACTCAAGGCAATGAACTAAAAACCATAACTATACGTCTTTACATAATGATGAAGCTTGGAACTTGACAGGAAACCCTATTCAAAAGGAAGTAGACATCACCTACATCTTCAGCTAGCTATGTCAACTGCTTTCCATTTGACCACAGGCATTTGTCCTAAAATATAATTAACGTTACCAGACATCAATCATATCACATGACTCTGAAGTAAGCACAGATCATTGCTTAACTTAGCAAGCCTATTTTCCAATTGACATTCTTAACAAAAATTTTATGTCATTATAAGGCTACTACTATAATTGCCAATTGCATTTTACTATAAGATGGAAACATATCTAATCTGAATAATTACATGCAGTTGTCTGAATGATGAAGTATAGACCACACAAAAGAAATTACCAAAGAAGTCACTATATCTAGTTTGATCATTGATGCACCCTAATAAATCACATGGTATATAACTAGAGAAGCATAACATAAAGATTAATCATGGTAGTTTTGATGATTCAAAAAAAAAGTACAGGTTGTAAGGCGATCTATAACGATGATAGCAACACAGGACAAGCATCTAGTCTGCATCCATGTTGGTTACGTTCAGAGTGCCCTATGTATGTCAATGCCAATTCCCATGCAAACTACATATTTTGGCTGCATTCCAAACACATTTAGATTCAAACAGTAGACATGGCCACATAAAAAGCAGTCTTAACTTCTTAGTACAACCTCTATAATGAAACTTGGTTTGTCCATTCTTCACAACCCATTGCCTGAAAAAGATAAGAGATAGATTGGACTCACCATAAACACAATAAATGCTTAGAACAACAAAAAAATCCTCTCTTGCACTTCTTTTGAACCTCTTATGGTCATATAATAGAGTATGACTCTCTATTGAAGGAAATGTACTTTCCAGCCTCTATTATGACTGCTAGGTTAGATATAATTTCTTAGAGTGTAAAATGTGCATTCTCCTCCATTTGGGAAAATCAAGACATAGTTCCCAACTCAAATAAACGTGACATGTTACATTAAACAAATAAAGAAGCAAAACAAAGAGTAAAAAGTGATGCCAAACTCTTATAAGACTTTCTTCTTTTACTGAATGAAAGCTGGCATTCTGGAGCTGTCCACACCACTGATCACCTAAAGCAAGAACTCTCCAAAGTCCCCCTAAGTATGTCAAAATTCAAACCGCATCAGTATATCTACATGAGTATTTGCATTTTATGGACATAGCACTGGCTCAAGGGTCCTCGAGGACTTATAGCATTGATCAAGATGGTATGCACCTCAGAATTTCGTTGCAATAAAACATGAATAAAAAGGCATATAGCTGACAAAATAATAACACTAACAACTGTTAGAGATCTCAGGGATCATGCCAGATCAAGCCATTCAATTTTGTGCCTTACACTATCACTTTCTTCAGAAGCAACACTGTAGAAATAATAACACGGAAAGTATGGGGGTATCCTCTTGAACTTGGATGACAAAATTAAGAGTTGTACAGTAGAGAATATTTTCTATTCAGATGACAAATATATGTTGTACAGTACAGAATATCTTTTATCAGATATTCTTCATACAAAAACTATGAAGCCTGGCTTACAGTGGATGCCTTCATCTTCTTGGATGGTGGATTCCCTCCAGCAGCATAGACATAAGTGTAGAAACTAAGCATCAAAGCACTGTATAGACAACAAGAAGAAAGATTTTTGAAAAAATGGAAATTAAACATAAGAATCACAACTCAATTAGATAGTGTTATAAACGAAAACCAAACTAGTAAGTCATTTAAGTGTGCCATTCTCACATTAAACCAATCAGATCAAACTAAAAATTGAATCACAAACTAACTACAGACAAGTTTGTATGCATCTTGATTAATAAGGTAATACACCGAAGCATAAGATAAAAGACAGTATTGGACATATACAGCAAATGAATTGTTTTTGAACTTTTGTAATTGCTATGGCAACAAGAACCGATACACTAGGTAAACATGAAAAACATTGATAAGACTAAAGAGATGACATATTGTGAAACCATAATAGCAGGGAACATGAAAATGGAAATCTAAAGTTAGTAAGTTACAAATCGTACCCTTTCTATTGTATTTCATAAGTGTTTTAGAAGAGAAGCTGTTAGTTACTCTGCATGCCCTATCAAAACTATTCTTGCTGTGAAGCCCTTGCACAGAGAATTAACCTCAAATAGACATGCATTTGAGAGAATTATTGACTCACACAGAAACTATGACTATGTAAGGCAATGAAAAGAATAAACTCTATTTAGAAGGATCAGTGATCTTAGATGGATTTATGCAACCTAATGAACCAAATTAATTATTTTTTTTTCCGTTTAAAAGTGGAGAAAGCCACGTGCATTTTGATAAGTTGGTGATGTACCCCTGGCATTAACTGTTTCAACATGGTGTACCATACCTCTTTGGAGATCTATAAGGCTCATGTTTGCATATGTAATTAATAAAAGAACAATGAACAGAAAGGAAATGTATCATAGACATTCCAGAATAGAATTACAGTGTACAAGAGAATAATCATATACAAAAAGTGAATAGTATAAATATTTATTAACATACCTCAAAACTGCAATAAACCCAGTTGGAAAGATCTTCTTTGTCTGCAACAAAAAGTGTTTAGCAAATTATGACATATCTCATTAAGAGCTCAAAATTATGTTTAACGTGAGACGTTTAAAACTTTGTTTTGTTTCACTGCACAATTCTGTGTCTGAAGGCTCTTTATCCAAAACATTCCACAGGTTATGGAACATGAATAATACTTGGAAGAGCCCTTCTGATAATTACAGTCAATTCCTTTTCCAAAGAGGTTAAAGGATATTAGATAAACTAATATTAACCCTCCCTTCACATACTCAATTGTAAAAAATAGTTCCCAAACCATAGCATATGAATCCTCACATGAATTTGATAGGATTACATTACAAACTATGCTTCCTTTCAATCTTAACTATTAAGAACATCATGAACAACAATACGCATTAAAACAATAAACCTGACAAGAAACATATTCCAAGTTTTACTGACTATTTTGGTTGCACACAGAAAAAACTGGGAGATGAAAGTCTTTATAACATGGAAATGTAGTCATTGGAGCAATAAGTGAACCAGGGAGCAGGGTTTGCCTTTGGTATAAAGATCTCACATAAAACTTCTCTAGATATATAGCATGTGCAACTTAACTACACTATTTTGTTGAATTTCCAGTCTAAAGGCCAATTAATAATTAGTACCAAAGATGACTGGCACATACATGTAAATCTCCCAAGCAACATGTTGCTAACAGAAGTCAGCACAAATGAGAAGCTTATATGTCAAACAGAAAAAGAAATAACCATGGAAAAATTTTCTATCTTCCTTAGACAAGGAAATCTTCTATAATGAATTTGAGAAAGCAAATAATTAAACATATTTTTCACTGACATTGCCTCAAACAGTAACTGATGAGTACAAACAAGGAGTCCCTACAGTTTAGAATTTGGAATAATTGCAAAGGAAAGAGAATCAGAAGATTTAAATAATCAAGACAAAATGTACTAGCTTGAACAAATTTGAATGTCTAACCAATTGTAAAAGAGGGTTGAATGTCTCTTGCCAAGGTTTTTGAGTGTAAATGCCTGTATATCATTTCCAAAATTTGCCTGTGTAGCTAGTAAATACATGAACAAATGGAATCCAAAATATTAGGCGAAAAGTATTTACGAGTTATTTACTACAAATCACATCCAGCCATCATTGTATTGTAAAAGAATGCATACAACATATAAATAGGATTGTCTACAATAGGTCCGAAGAGACAAACCAACTATTATTAACACATGGAATCAACCGACAGGAATATTACACCCAACCCATTATGCGTGTCTCCATCTAAGAAGGTGTCGACCATATTCAACCTCGATCTTCAGTGATGCATGCAGTTGTGATGTGCATGGTATGCAAAATGCAGGTCTCACTTCACATAGGACATGATGATTCATGGTGATGAACTCTGATCATGAAAATCTAACTCATATATATGGAAAACACAGAGGGTAGGAATGATGGTAGGGCACAATGATCAAAGCATGCACACCCTACTGACTCACATAACCCAAAATTAAATTACATCACATAATATATAAAATTTATTTTTTTAAAATGGTGCATCCAATGATAACAACCCATCTCCCAAAATTAAATTAACATCACATAACATATAAAGTTTATTTATTAATGACGGTACACCCAATGATAAAAATCCATCGGAAAACAAAACTTTGACCTTACATCTATCCTTTCATCTAGCATTATCATTATCCTTCCCCCCAAAAGGCAATGGAAGCATCGGAATGAGACAACAGAACAGATGCTGGTGGCAGCAGGAAAGCAAAAGTCTAAGGTACTGACGAGGGCTGAATTCAAGCAGGCGTTGAAAGTGCACCAACGGCTGGAGTACTTCAGCTGTTGGTGTTCTTCCCACCTCTTTTCATAATTCTTTCCAATTGTTTTTGCTGCATCTACCGTTTCCAACATGGAACATTTAGCTTTGTTGACTTCACTTTCAGCCTTTCACTAGATTCTGCTCCACTTCTATCTTCTATTTCTCATCATTTGCAAAGGACTTTTTCCACTCTCTTTCTTTGCCTTTTAGTCATGTTATATTCATCTTGAAGGCAATGACCTTGAAATTGCACTTGTTCAAGGCTGACTCATGTTGCTTTTTTTGATATACTGCTTGTAGATCCACTTGTGACTTTGCAGTACTCATTTCCTTGATTTTATCATCCTTCTCCTGTGCCTTTTGATTAACCTGTCTCTACTAAAAGGGAATAATTGGTAACCCAACTCAGATGCACCATTCTCAGTATTTTACATCAAATGTCATGATGACAAAACTATTTGGAATCATTCATTGACAAAATGATTGGACACGGTGGTATACTAGTCTTCCAGAAATTTCTTTTCTTCTGCTTTTCTCACCCTGCCTGAAACATAGTGCAAGTATGATTTGACCTCCAGAAAGGCTAGCTGGTCTATGGCACTCTATGTACAATGATCTTGCATATTCTTGCCTTTGCTGTTTATCTTCCTGTGTTTTCTGGAGCATAAGATTATTTCAATGATGTCTTTTTTGGATATATTCCACAACAAAGTGATTTTCCCTCTTTAAGCTATGATAGCCTTATATTTGATTCATCAATATGACAAAACAGTGATGCCACTGTGTCATGTCTGCAGCATTTACCTCATGCAAATCTAGAGTGAAATTCTGCAAGTTTAGCTACCAAGTCATTAAAAGATTGAAAACTACCACTTGGTTCTCAGTCTGCCCAACTGGGTCAGACTAGGTACCAACCTCCACTGATGACATGACTGGCTGAGAATAAAGGATATGTTGCACAGTTAGCTGAAAGGAAGAATACATAGTTGGACTCCCACCTGAAACCGTGTTCGACTTGGGCACAGACTATTAAGAAGCCTCAACGCCTATGCCTGTTCTAATGCATGCTCAGGCTGTCTATGTCAAGCCTGACCTGCTGTATATCAGGCTGAGGCTGCTGAACACTGACATCAACATCTAAGTGTGAGGATGAGAGATGTGAAACGGCAACTTACTGATCATTTGGAATCGATCTGAGTGCCATCACTTTAACAAAATCAATAGTGATCCCTGCAACAGTAGACTTTTCACATTCCAGGATCATTGGGAGGGGTGTATTTTGTGGTAACAGCTATGGGCTCTAAATACCATGGGTTAGAGGCAGCAAGTGAGTGACTTTGCAGTGGAGATGACTGACACTGTTTCCAATAGAAATGCCATGGAAAGGAGTGGAAACAACATTTGACAACTAGAGAAGTGAATGGAATAACAAGAGGGAAGCCCTAGGAAACTTGGTTTCAAGGGTTATGTGGCTGTGGGCCAACTCCTATGATGGTGAGGTGGCATTAGCATTGTCTAGTCATTTGTTGAATCTCCTGCACCACTTTTGTGTAAATTGTCCTCTCGTATCATCCTCCTCCTCAAAACAGATATTCTCCATATCATCCTTAACCCCCTTTGAATTGAAACTATTCAGCATTTCCTTCTCGAACACATCCTATCCCTTCAATCCATAGTCTTTGGCGAAAGTTTACCCTCATCATTGAAAACTATAGTGGTGTTCTTTGGTGTCTTCCATCTGTATGATGAAGGTCTGGAATCTCCACACCTGAGTGCTCCCATCTAAAGACTGTTTCCCTTCCACGGAAAGCAAGCGGGTGGCATCACTGTTACCTTGAATCATAAGACAATACTAAATAATAAAAAGACATAAGACCCTTGAACAATCTTGTCAAGAGAGACTTTATCTTTGCTGACACCTAAACCAAATTGTATATAATATCCTCTGTGATCTGAAATTCCTCTTAAGAACTCATCAATCAGATCTCCTTATTGATTTTGTATTAAAATTTTATTTAGTGTCACATGGAACCCTAGGAAAATAGGTAAAGTCCTCATGAAAATCATGAAATATTGCACCAAATCTACTCCCCCATGCATGAATAACAATGTACCAAAACAAAGTATAATCCATCATAGAGCTTTAACCACATATTTGATGAGAAGACCCAGTATAGGGTATAAAAATTCTCAAAAGGAAGAGTTTACTTTTATTAAACTATGCAAAGCATGTGATACAAGGCTCCGTTCAGCTTATGATGGCTCCTAGAGCACTCATGTACATTAGTGACACTAATTGAGATGTTTATAGTGGCTTTATGTGTGTGTTTCCATTCTCATAACCTGTCATTGGATCCACTTTATGGGCACAAATGATCTTCTAGCTTGTTTCATATTCCTATGCCCAATCTTCCATATGCAATCCCTTTTCCAAGAATGTAATTCATGTTTTGTCATGCTTGGAACTTCTCAACAATGAATTAATGATTTCTCAATGATGTTGCAGCTTTAGTATGCCTAGTGATACCTCTCCCATTAAGGCTCCCTAAGCTTCTTTTACATACACACCAGCTTAGTAGGGGCTTCCTGCCAGTTGGGATGTGGGCTTCCTCACATTTGCAAGGGAATCTTACTCATTAACTCCTAAGGCAAATTCCATCGAGTTTCAAGGTTCATTTGACCCTATTTTCCTCCAATAAGTGATCAAAATTGGTCAACACGTCCAATGTTATCTTTTGCAGACAGCTTGGAGTAGTTTGACTGAAGTTGATATGTTGATAGGCCTATCAACATCTTGAAACTGTATCAACAATGTTGTTGGTGCTGCCTAGTGTTACAAGTTTAGACAAAATTTATCAAAAACGTCATGTTCCATGGGTACATGTATCAGGCTTTGGGGTTTGCCTCGGAGACACATTTCAACATCTCAGAAACACATCTTGACGTACCAGAAAGTCCCCAAATCGTGTCCCACTATCTTGTGCTATCCCCATCCTTAAAACTGTGGAACATAAAATGTCCAAACTATGGTGGTTTTCTACATTAAACAAATAAATTCCAGAAACAATAATGGACAAACAATAGTCGATGAAAAATTATATCTATTTATCTCTCTCTATATCCATCTATCTATCTATATATATATACACACACAAATAAATAAGTAAGAAGTTAAGACAATCTCAATTGGGCAAAATGATCTTAAGGCAATGCATGTCCATCTCGTTCTTGTATGAAAGGTGAAGTTATATATACTTATATTTATTTAGAAATTTACGCTAATAAAAAGTATCTATTTCCTTTAAACTTAATAATTTTTTAGTGAATTTTTTTCAATTTTTACCCTCGTCAAACTCAAACCCAAACCCAAATTTTGTAACTTAGGTACTCATTAGTGCCTTCAATACTCATAATTTAGGCACCTAACAGTGCTTTTTTTTTTTTTGAGTAATACTTCTTATACACATCCGCCATGGGGATTGAACCCAATAGTGCCCTTAATAGATGCATTGGATCTATAACTGATTCTCTATGGGGCACCTTCATACCAAATCATCCCCTCAACCTCTTGAAGCCTCTCCCACCCTATCTCAGCTCATTTCCATTACTGTACCTTGTTTTTAGCTTCCGACAGCTTTAGTTGACCCTATTTGTCAATCATCATGACAACTGATGCATGATTCAACTCCATGGCTGACGGACCCTTGCATCATGACACCCAATGGACCTTTGGAAGCCATTCCCACCGTTTTACAGCTCATTCATGGTTATAACTCAAGAGTCATCTCATAAACGGACAATGTGACCAAATGTTGCCTAAAGTTTTGACATATGCTTGGGTCATGCTTTGTGCCTCCAAATGGCGTCTACATGATCCATTCTCATCACACCTCCTTCATTGGAAGGGTTTCAGTCCTCTCAAAGTCAAATTTGAGGACGCTGATGTATTTCTCTATGCTCTTCTCTGTTTCTTTCTTTTCCCTAGACTGCTGGTTCTCTTACCTCTTCATTACCTGCAACATATTAGGGTCTACCTATCTGGGTCCACCCCTCGAGGATGTGATCGGATACTGTACAATAGTTTAACTTTAGTGAGGTCCACTCTAGTCTCAAGTTTAATTTATTAATGCTTCCTTGGTAACTACAGTGCTTTGTAACAGCCTTTTTACATTGAGTCCCTTGACCTACTTTTGGTCATTCATGGACATTAATAGAATTATCTTATCTCTGCTCTTTGCTTCTATTTGGAAGTGGTGGTTATTTTTTGTCAACCTGTTTAGCTTTTCAAAGTGGATTTTTGTTTTTCTGTTCTGAACTTGTTCCACCCTTGAAACTGAATCTTGGTTAAGTGATGTACACCTTCATTTCTTACATTATCTGATATGGACTCTTTAATGTCTTGGCTCTTTCTCATGTAGACATAGTGGAACCATACTTGACTGAACCTGTGAGGGTTTGCTCCTACACCCTATGATGTTATAGGTTAATCCTCTTGATGTTCCAACAGCCTTTGTTGCGTCTTCAAGTCTAAATAAAGGTTCTCCATGTGTCCAATATGAACATGACTCCTATGCTGCTCACTTTGCTTGATATTTGTCTGCTCCCCTTATAAGTTAATTGTACCTCATTTTGGTAATCAATGTAATTTGATTGGTAACCAATGTGATCCAACTGTTCTGGAAGAAATGTGCATCCATACTTGTCTAATATCTCCTGCTCAGTTGTTCGAGTGTTGGTAATTGGATACTACCAGTGAAATTCCAGGTGTTTACCACCAAACCTTGGAGCATTCCAATGAAGTTCTCACAACACTTCCACAAATGCTTAGCTGCTTGGTTTCATTTGACCACCCAATGATGGATAGAATATGGTGGTACACTATGCTTTGGTGTTCTTCATCTACCACATGGCTTTCAAATCCTTTCCTCCTCCAAAAACAAGTTTCAAGACCATCCAAAGTACCTCTCACAGCCTGGTGACAAGCGTCTTGAGTTGTCCTCCAACTAGATGATGGAAGCAATAAACTCTATTTAATAGCATGAGTCACCAATCCCATATACAAGTGCACATACCTTGCTCATTTGTTCATGGTAAACTCTATAATAGTCCACAACCAATTAAATATTGATGGCGTTACTCAATCCCAATGTCCTATCGTTTGGTTTCTGGGCTTTCTTTTTTCCATTATGCTAGAAACTGTATTTCTTTGCGTATTGATTCCATGTACTCAATGTTTACAAGTGAACAGCTGTTCGCTTTCTCAACTTATACAATCATGTTTTTCCTTCATTTGGAACTGACAGTTCTCCCCAATGGAGTGTTCTATTGGATGAATTGATTATTTTTTCCTACTTTATGTATACCTCATGTGAAATTTCCTAACTACATGCAGGAGTCCATGGTTACAATCCCAATATAGAAAACTACATATCCTAGTGCTCGTATTTGATCAATCTACATGAGATTGTTCATGGTTTTTGATGAGGCCAAATATTGCCTCATTTTTTATTATTTTTGACATCCTTAGTAGACCTTTTTGATATGTTTTAATGTTAATTTTGCTGATGAAATGCAATATTTACTACTATTTACATGTTTGACTGTTTAGAAACAATATATTCCGTTTTTACTAATTTTCTGTATTTTCTGCATAAGTTTTGTTGATAAATAATGATTTATT
This sequence comes from Wollemia nobilis, assembly GCA_028583015.1. Classification (NCBI taxonomy): domain Eukaryota; kingdom Viridiplantae; phylum Streptophyta; class Pinopsida; order Araucariales; family Araucariaceae; genus Wollemia; species Wollemia nobilis. The sequence goes on along the minus strand of JAQPPZ010016858.1, from coordinate 1,968,914 downwards.
GTGAAATGTGTTAAGTGCAATCACGTGTGGAATATATATCATTCATATCATGCTCTCTCGAAGTTGTCAAATGCAGAAAATAGCACTAAAAACAGGTCAAAACTGCAAGCTGTGCAAAACTGTTTTTGACTGTTTTGACTTGGACAAATTCCAGCCAGATTTGCATGGCTTGGGATTTGGTCAAATTCAACTTAGGAAAGCGTGTGACCAGGTTATTGAAAGACTTATAAGTCTGGTCCACCCAATGCTCGGCCAAAGAACCGCAAACAGTGTTGAAAATAGTCATTCTGGCGCTGCTCTGAAAAAAATAGGGATTCTGCTCCGAAATAACAGGACTGCTCCGGAATAACCGAAAATGCACAGTTTTGACCAGAACAGCTCAGGAAAGACAACAAATTGCAGGAGAATGATAGGGATAGCTATGTAAATCTGTTATGCATCTTTTTCAATGCAGAAGACCTCCAACAAGTGTGCAATGAATAGATTTCATATGTAACCATATTCTGCATTTTAGGAATGCAGTTTTAACAGCATTCCTAAAATGCCTGAATTTGAATCATTCCACATCTGATTTAGCTATTTTTAATATAAATAACTGGCTCCCATCTGGGTTGAGCTAGGTAGGAAGAATTAGGATTGCAATTAGTGTAATTCTGAATATTGTGAAATCAGATTTCTGTAGCAATAATATGCAGAATTTTCCTGCATGTTTTTAAATCAATAAAAAGTGCAGTTTTTGTCAATTTCACTTTATGATTGAAGGAGTGATTAAGTAGAACACCAGAGCTACTTCTTCACCTTCTTCTGAACCAGGGAGCAAGGGCCACTCCCAGGAGCAGAAGAAGGTTTATACCAGGTTTTCTTGTTCAATTCTGTCTGCAGCAGAATAACAGGAAACCTGTCATTTTTTTCTGCATTTTCTTATTTTGCTGAATTTATTTCCAGTTTTAGAATTTGTAGTTTCTTTATCATTTCTGAGTTTATTTTTAGATCTGTTCTTTTATTTTGCAAGATAGTTAAGTTTATTTTCTGCAATTCTAATTTCAGCAACTTTCATTTCAGCAATTTTAATTCAGTTTTGAGTGCATTTCCAGATTTAGCAAAAGTAAATAGGTTTCTTTGACTGTTATTTCATTTCTGTAGTTTTATTTCAGCAAGCATAATTTAGTTTCCTTTCAGTTCATAGGGTTTAGAGTGACAGAAGAACCCCCAGCAAACACTAACTGTTCTACCAATAAAGCCATTTTCTGAATGGAGTGTCTTACACCTGCCTGAATTGACTATCGTAAACAGCCTTAGGACACCTGCCCGGATTGATAAATAATGATCAAATGATGAATTAAACGACACTCATCATTTTTGGCACCGTTGCCGGGGATCATGGTGTTGTTAGTCAAATCTAAGTAGGTCAAGAACTGTAGGCTGGATACAAAAAACAGTTCTTGTAAATTCTACAGTCTGTTTAGTAAATGTGTATGAATGCATAGGCTGAGAGACGAAAGAGGGAGGTTTATCCGAAGTGGCTCTGAGCCACCAAAGAGACCTACTCGGTCTGATGAAGAATTGCCTTCATTTGACATCACTGAGGAAAAGCCAGACATACCTTCTTCATCGAAGAATTGTTGGAAAAATTAGAAAAGGAGCTTTTTGAAGCACTAGCTGCTAAACACTCCCCTGACTAAACTATTTCCAGCATCCTTTAGAAAGAAGACAACTATGGCTGCAGCAGCAGCAGCAGGTGGATATGTTGATCCTGATGATGCTCCTAAAACTTTTGAATATCCTATTCGGTTGGATCCACTTCTAGATGCCCCCATGAAAACAATCTCCCCATCTATATTGCCAATCTTTAGGGGAACTGTTGCAGAAGATCCTGATCAATTTCTGTTTGAATTCAAAGTGTTATGTCAAACTTATGACTACATAAATGATAATCAGAAATTGAAGTTGTTTCCTTCCACACTTAAGGACGCTGCTCTCCGATGGTTCATGAGCAATCTTGAACCTAACTCAATTACTACCCGGGATGAGATGGAGACTGCATTCTTAAATAAATATCAGGATTATTGTAGAGTAAGAAACAGGAAAGATGAGTTGTTTAGGATCAAGCAAGAAGAGGATGAGAGTTTAGAAGACTATCTTGATCGCTTTGCCTTTGTCCAAAAGAGGTGTGGTGCTGTAGAGCCTGATTTCTTAAAGCCTATTCTCTTAAGAGGATTACAGGATGAATCTAGGGAAGTGTTAGATTTAATGGGAAAAGGAGACATAGATCAACTTGACCTTGATGAGATTGTGGAGTTATGCAAAAATTATTCCCGCACTCACCACCGGAGAAAGAAAAGGAATCTTGGCAATAATGGCATAAAAGAGTTGATGGAGGAAATGGCCAATTTAAAAACTGATATCCTTGTTCAACTTAATACTGCATTAGGTGAGAAAAACACAAGAAATAATTCTACACCACCTTTAGCAATTTATTGCCCAAGGTGTAGGAGTAAGCATGCCTTGCAGGATTGCCCCCTAAACAAAACTTCTATTTGTGGAATTTGTTCCAAGGAACATTCAACAGATAAATGCCCTTTGTTGCCTCATCTAAAATCTGTTTTGGGCACCCAAACAGAAGAACTCAATGCTATTGGGCAAAGACCTGGTGGTGGTTATGCACAATATCCCAATGCTCCTAGATTTCCAAACTGGGCACAATCTCCTTGGAATATGAATATGCCATGGGGACAAGCAGAAGCTTCTGCACAACCTTGGAACCAACCTTGGACAGCTCCTCCAGATTGGTCACAATCTGGATGGATGAACCCACCTTGGCATACCATGCCTCCACAATGGACACAACAAGGACAAAGATGGGGACAGCAATATCAAGGACAGCCATTTCCACCACAACAATATCAACCTTATCAAGGCCAGCAATATCAATCCCATCAAGGACAGCAAAGATATCAAGGGCAAACTCAAAATTTGCTGCCAGCTCCTAATCCAAATTTTCAAGGAAGAGCACAACATCAACAAGCACAACCGGTAAAACAACCTCCACTCCCAGCTCAGCCTGTGACTAACCCCAATAATGTCAGACAAACAACCCCTGTTTATGAGGCTGAGTCTGAAGATACTGCTGCAGTTCATGTACTTGACTGTGGTAACATCCAATTACGCTCAGGGAAGGTCTTACCTGACCCTGCTCCACCTACAGTTGAAGAAATTCCAAAAATTTCAAGTCCAGAAAAAATACAATCAGAGCAAAGGAATGCAGAAAACTTACAAAGAAAATCTGAACATGTCACATCAGATTTACCATTTCCTGAAAGGTTTGATCATCCCATCACTACCCCTGAATCAGAGTTAATCACAGAATTAAAGAAAATGTCAATCTCACTTCCTCTGTTGCAGGCAATCAAGGATGTACCATTGATTAAGAAAACCATTCAGGATTTATGCATAAGGAAACCTGGCAAGAAGAAGAAAGCCTTTCCACAAACTGTACAAGTGGATGGAAAGTTGGCTGATCTTCTCTCTGGGAAATTAGTACCTCCCAAATATGGTGATCCAGGAAGTCCAAGTAATCACCATTACTCGTAGGATTGGTTCAAATTCCCAATGTACTTATTGATTTAGGAGCTGCAATTAATGTCATGACCAAAGATATTATGCAGAAATTGCAGCTCACTGATTTGAGTCCTACAGCTACAGTTTTGGAAATGGCAGATAGGTCAATTGCCAAACCAGAAGGACTTTTGGAGGATGTTCCCATTGAAGTATCTTCTTGGGAATACCCTATAGATTTCCTAGTATTGCAACCTAGGAGTACAGCTAATGGCTATCCTATCATCCTGGGACGACCCTGGCTTGCTACTGCAACTGCTTTCATAGACTGTAGATCAGGAGAAATGACTATTTCAAATGGAGTAGATCTTAAGAAAATTTCTTTGTATCCACCTGCTAAACCATCATCTAAATTTTCTGGACAGTTATGGTATCCTGAGTCCGATGAAGAACAGGAGCCTCTTGTTACCCTTGCCACCATTGTAGTACAGGAACACATTGAAGAATTGAATTCACCAGAGAGAGAAATTTTTGAACATGAAACAGTCTTGGTGAATACATTGCATGAAGAAGGCCTCAGGGATGATCAAGTTCTGGTCAATCGCCTATTATGGAAAGATGATGAACAAGTTGCTGAACATTTACCATCTATTCCACTTCATGAAAGTTCCTTTACATTGCCACATGGGTGGCATCATCATCTTTTGACTTCTTTCACTTGTCCTATGCCAATGCTTCCATCATGTATTGCATTTAACTCAGAATCAAGAGTATTCCATGATCTGCAACCACATCATTGTCCTTTAAATGCTTTGATCAGTAAATATGAACATGTTAACTCTGTTTATCCCGGAGTCAAGCAAATTGAAATTCAACCAGGAAAGCCTGTAAATGTTAACAGCTGGTTGACTGACGATCAAGAAGCCAAACTATTTGCTGTTTTGCAGAAACATGTTCAAGCTTTTGCTTGGAATTATACGGATATGGTTGGAATCCACCCTGATGTATGCACACATAGGATATACACTGAGGATGTCAAACCAGTTAGACAACCGCAGAGACGTCTGAATCCTGCTTTAAAAGACATTGTTAAAGAAGAAATTGAAAAATTGTTGGAAGTAGGATTCATTTATCCAATTTCAGATAGTCAATGGGTTTCTCCATTAGTTATTGTGCCTAAGAAGAATGGAAAGATGCGAGTGTGTGTGGATTACAGGGAATTAAACAAAGTCACACACAAGGACCACTTTCCATTACCCTTTATAGACCAAGTGCTGGACACTCTTGTTGGTAAGAAATATTTCTGTTTTCTGGATGGTTTTAGTGGGTATAACCAGATCCAAGTGGCACCAGAAGACCAGGAAAAAACAACTTTCACATGTCCTTGGGGGACATTTGCTTATAGAGTATTACCCTTTGGATTATGTAATGCACCAGCAACATTTCAACGAGCTGTCTTGGCCATTTTTTCTGATTTAACCAATGAGAGTGTAGAGATTTACATGGATGATTTCACAGTGTTTGGTGACACATTTGAGTATACATTAGAGCAACTTGAAAAGGTTCTAATACGCTGTGAAGCATATCATTTATCTCTTAATCCTGAAAAATGTTTCTTGATGATGGAAGAAGGAATTGTTTTAGGACATCATATCTCTGCTCATGGCATTAAGGTTGATCCTAAGAAAGTAGAGGTCATCAAGAGTCTTCCTCCTCCGAAATCTCAAACTGATGTCCGTAGTTTCTTAGGACATATTGGCTTTTATCGCAGATTCATTATTGATTTCAGTACCATTGCTAATCCAATGTTTGCATTATTAATGAAAGATTCTGAATTTGTATGGTCTGATGATTGCCACAAGTCCTTTGAAGCTTTGAAAGAAAAGCTAACCAGTCTGCCAGTACTAAGAGGACCTAACTGGGGGCTGCCCTTTCATATTCAGGCTGATGCCTCCAATACTGCTATTGGAGCCGCACTAGGGCAGATTGAAAATGGACAACACTATGCCATTTATTATATTAGCAAAAACTTGACAGGAGCTGAAAAGAATTACACTACAACTGAAAAGGAATTCTTAGCTATAGTATATGCCATTAACAAGTTTCGACACTATATCACAGGATACCCTGTATTCATCCATACAGATCATGCTGCTATCAAATATTTGATGAATAAGCCTTTGGTTAGTGCACGAATTATTCGTTGGTTGATTTTACTGCAGGAATTTGATATTACTATAGTAAATAGACCAGGAAAGGCTAATGTAGTGGCAGATTTTTTGTCAAGATTGCCAAATGCAGAAACTGAAGAACTAGTTGAAGACGCATTCCCTGATGAAAAATTGTTTGCTGTCTCTGTTCAAACTCCATGGTTTGCGGATATAGCTAATTATTTAGCTACAGGGAAGATTCCACTTCATTTTACCTCAAAACAGAAAAAACAGTTAATCAAGCAAAGCTCTTCTTTTGAATGGATAAAAGGAATATTGTTTAAATGCAGTCCTGATCATGTTTTACGCAGGTGTGTTCGTAAGGATGAGATATATGACATTTTGAGAGCCTGTCATGATGAACCTTCAGGAGGGCATTATTCAGTAAAACATACCATTCGAAAGATTTTGGGTGCTGGTTACTACTGGCCATCATTGCATAAGGATGTAAAAAGGTATATTAGAAATTGTGATGCATGTCAAAGAATGGGTAAGCCTACTTTTATAAATGAAATGCCTTTACAGCCTCAATTAGGTGTAGAACCGTTTGAGAGGTGGGGGTTAGATTTTGTAGGACCTATTGATCCACCCTCCCAAGGGAAGGTGCACATCCTAGTATGTGTTGATTATGTAACCAAATGGGCAGAAGCCCGTGCCTTTAAGCATGCCCGAGAAGACAAAGTGGCTGATTTTCTGTATTCACAGATTTTTCTGCGATTTGGAGCCCCACAGTCTATTACCTCTGATCAAGGACCTCAGTTTATTTCAAAGGTTGTTGAAGCCTTTGTTAAATTATATGAAATCAAGCACAGGAAGTCCTCTCCTTATCATCCACAGGCCAATGGTCAAGTTGAAGTGACAAATAGGGAATTAGAGAAAATATTGACCAAAACTGTAGCAGTTCATAGAAGGAATTGGGTAGAAAGGTTACCTGAAGCAATTTGGGCTTATAACACTACTTGGAAATCCACTACGGGATTTACCCCTTTTGAATTGGTTTATGGTAAAAAACCCCTTTTGCCCATTGAATTTGAATTACTAACTCTTCGAACTGCTTTGGAAGTTGGTATTGATTTGTCACAGGCACAAACGGACCGGATCCTGCAACTCAATGCATTGGATGAAATACGAAGAGACGCTTTGCATCAGAGCGAGATGATTCAAGCACAACGTAAAATCTGGCATGATAAGCATATCCAGGAATGAAAATTCCAGCAAGGAGATTGGGCATTACTGTTTGACTCCCGTTATGAAGATTTTCTTGGGAAGTTGCAGACAAGGTGGCTTGGACCATACCAGATTGAAGAGGTTTTCTCAAATGGAGCAGTTCGCCTCTCACCAATTGATGATTCACGAAGGAAGTTAGTGGTTAATGGACATCGTCTCCGGATTTACCATAAGCCACTAACTAAGAATGAATTCTTAAAACAAATAGAGCACTTGGATGTGAACATAATGGAAGAATTCCCTTCTTCCACTGAAGCAGCAGAAGTATAGTTTTTGTTAAAAAAAAAAAAAAAAACATTTAGTTTACATGAAAACCAGTTATCTGGCATGTTTACTAAGTCCCATTCCATCACCATCCATTTCATCACTATCCATTCCATCACCATCAACTTCATCACTATCCATTCCATCGCCATTCATTCCATCACCATACATTTTCCGCCATTGTCATTCACCACCGTTGTCATTACCATCACCCATTTTGTTTGTGTTTTTCAGAATTACAGTACTGCACTATCAGCAGAAAAACAGCAAAGCTAATCAATTGTATGAAGTATAGAAAGATAGTCAAGACAGGTATGTGTTTCTTTACATTTCAAATATTGTAAATAGTTAAGGTATGTAGTGTATAGATTCACTTGATTAGCATTTAAAGCATTCATAAGGTTAAAATTGGGGATGTCTAAATTAGTCAACGAAAGGGGGAAATGACATATGCTCCGGAATGACATATGCTTCGGAATGAAGTTTGCTTCCGAATAACCACTGCTTCGGAACATCAAAAGCTCTATAACAGTTGTGCTCTGGAATGGGTAATGACAGTTTTGCTCCGGAATGAGAATTGACAGATATGCTCCGGAACGACAAAATAACGACATGTGCGCAGTGCGTCGGAATAAGTTGACGGTTCTTAAAAGATTCATGCAGGGACACGTGGCAAACGATTGTGGAACACGTGATTTTCGAAATTTATGATATTTAGATATCATAATTTCGCGATACGCGTAATCATGGCACACGCATCAAAGCACATCGAAAACAGATTTTGTTTGCCTTGAAAAATTCACATCAAATTAATGGATGCCAACTCAGCAAACCGTAATCGCGTAATCTGCATTGGCATTAATTTTTTCCTCGTTTTCAGCATATTCCACCGGTTTTAAAAATAACGAATCAACAAGTTGGTTTTACATGCTCTGTTCCGGCGCACGAATTATTATTCCAATGCATGTACGATAGAACTGTCATTCCAGTGCATGTATGCTAAGACTGTCATTCCAGCGCTTCCGAAACATATTCACGAACAGAGCAAGGAAAAATGGGCGGCAGAAAGAACCGGAGTGAACCAGAAAATGCCAGCTTCATACTGGAAAATCCTACGCTGCTGCAAATTTTCACCGATGCTGGTTTGATGCCGTTTCTGCAGAAATTTGATGGGAACTCCGAGGGGTTGGCCGCAGAATTTGCACGAACCTTCAGAAACAACAGGATCAACATCAATGGCATGACAATCCAGGTAACTCCAGATATTTTGAGCCAAATTACTGAATTTCCTTTGCAAGGAATTAATCTTGGGAAAATAGCTAGAAATACCTTAAGTGAATTGGCCAACCAATTTAGGGCAGAAAACGATAAACCGATTGAATATGTCATGAGCAAAAATGTTTGTAAAGGAGTTAAAAGGGAAAGTCTGGAATCTCCTTGGGATGAAGTAGCTGAATGGATGATTAGATTTATCACTTGTGAAGGTCAGTACGCTGTTTTATCAGGGCATCATATGAAAATTTTAATTTATTTGAGATATGGCCACACAAACCCTGAATTCCAAGTTAATTTTCCCCTGTATTTTTATGAAGATTTAAAAACTATGGCCAAGAAATATCATGAGGGAAAAGGAACCCCTAGGCATCATGGTTTGATCAAAATAATTTGTAAACATCACTTTAGGGGTAATTTGCAGAGCTTTGACAGATTCTTTGCTCCGTGGGACGAAACTAGAAGCCCTGCATTTGCAGCTGAAGCAGAAGAAGTTGAAAGCCCTAGGTCTGCAGAACAAACTAGAAATCCTGGCATAGACGAGGAAGAAATAGAAACACCTGAGCCAGTGATTGAAACAGAGTCTGTCCAAGAAGAGGGTCCATCCTCTCCACAGGGACCTCCCTCTTCCAGAACTAGAAGGCAAAGACAAAAACGTGCTGGAATAGACTCTACTAAAAAACGCAGAAGGGTATCATTTTCAGCAGATGTGACGATGTTGCAGTCCAATAGCTCTGATGAGGCAGAACCAGGAGAAGCTGTTCAAAAAATGCCCAAAACAGGAAAAAGAAAATCTCCTGTTCAAACATTACGAAGGTCTGCAAGACTTCAAAAGGATACAACATCATTTGACCAAGGAGGTCAAGAGGCAGTAGCAGCAGAGGCAGACCTAGCAAAATCAGCAGAACCTGCAGAATTAGCAGAACCTGCAGCCACAAACATAACAGAGCCTACATCCAGCCCTGCAGTAGTCTTGGTGGATTATTCAGATTCCGATTCTAAGGAAGAGGCAGAGGCAGAAGAAGAGTCAGAGACAGGAGAAAAATCAGAGACAGAAGAAGAAGCAGAGGAAGAAGAAGATATCCAACTACAGCTATTGGCAGCAAGAAGTGTGGTAAAAACACAAACAGGATGGATAGAGAAGTGTCAAGCTTCTATTTCAGAAAAAGATCAAATGATTGCAATGTTGCAGAAAGAAGTGGCAGGTTTAAAAGCAAAAATTGCATCTTTAGAGCCACAACCTGATGAAAGTATACATGACACTCAAATGGCTGACATCTTGTTAGAATTAGCAACAGCTGCACATGTAGTAGAATCACCAATCAGGGAAGAACCTATAATGGATATTGAAGGAGAACAGGGACAGGAACAACTTCTGATCTCCTCAATTCCTGCTGCAGATATTGAACTATATGAACCCCTCATAATAACACAGAACATGGGAATTCAAACTGAATTACCTATGACAGAAACAGAGGAACAAGAGGTACAGGTCAACCTGCCTTTGGCAGAAATAGAAGAAAAGGAAACACAAATAGATTCTGTCAGGGTTGACATGACTGACAAAGAAGTACAGGTTCATATTGTTCCTCAAATGCAGCAACCTGTTTGCAATCCCCTTATGGTTCCACTTGAGGAATATAATACAGATTTATCAAAGTGGATGATGAGATGCCAAAGGTTGGAAGAAAAGGTTTTAGCTTTGAAACCTTTGGAGGAAAAATGTGAGGCTAAAGAGGCAGAAATAACAAAATTGAAGAACCAAGTGCAGGATCTCTGTCAGAATGCAGAGTGTTTAGTCCAGTGCAGAAGACCTGCAAGGTTTTACACCTTAATCCTTAGAGAAAGATTTATCCGTTGGCAAATTATGAGAATCCACTCTAATTTGCCATACAAATTGGAAAATCTTGAAGAATTTGTGGATACCTACCTGCACAGCCCAACAGAACAGAAAAATCTGCTGTGTGAGTTATTCCTACATAATTTCTTTATGCCTGAGGATGACACATTCCTACCTCACATTTTTACAGGGGATATTCAGTTAAGAGCTTTCCTGTCCACTCTGCAAAATCAGGAATATTGGGAACAGCAGAAGCAGATGATTAAGGATAATGAGGCAAATGCAGCACTATATCTGAGGCCGATGCATGGTGATTACAGGGGTGCAGCCAATCAACATTTTACTATGATGAGGGAAGAAAAGGTGAGAAAAATTTATGAAACCAATCTTCAGAGATGCTTAGTCGATTTTCAGAATTTTACTCACCAGCATTTTAATAGTGCTTTAGCAGCCTGTAGAAATCGTTGGGGAGAGTTACCTCTTTCCTTGCAGAAGAAAGAACCTATCTCCCCCAATAACTTGCAGTGGTCAAAAAGAAGAGCTGAAGGTATCATGCAAGTTATTCACCAGCTGCAACATCAGTGGATAGGATTAAGATACAGATTGCCCATTGTAATCACCCCTGTTCCATGGTTTTTTGATGAAGACCCCCAGCCAGACGATCAGTTTCAGGCATGGCTCAAGCAGATAAAGGAAATCAGAGGTTTTTACAAGATTCCTGGTCCAAAGTTCAGCTACCAAGAGAGAGTCATGGACAAGGATCTCTGCTCTATTGTAGCCTCACAGAATGCATGAGGACATGCATCAGAATAAGTTGGGGGGGATGATGAGGCCAAATATTGCCTCATTTTTTATTATTTTTGACATCCTTAGTAGACCTTTTTGATATGTTTTAATGTTAATTTTGCTGATGAAATGCAATATTTACTACTATTTACATGTTTGACTGTTTAGAAACAGTATATTCTGTTTTTACTAATTTTTTGTATTTTCTGCATAAGTTTTGTTGATAAATAATGATTTATTGTGAAATGTGTTAAGTGCAATCACGTGTGGAATATATATCATTCATATCATGCTCTCTGAAGTTGTCAAATGCAGAAAATAGCACTAAAAACAGGTCAAAACTGCAAGCTGTGCAAAACTGTTTTTGACTGTTTTGACTTGGACAAATTCCAGCCAGATTTGCAAGGCTTGGGATTTGGTCAAATTCAACTTAGGAAAGCGTGTGACCAGGTTATTGAAAGACTTATAAGTCTGGTCCACCCAATGCTCGGCCAAAGAACCGCAAACGGTGTTGAAAACAGTCATTCCAGCGCCTGCTCTGGAAAAAATAGGATTCTCGATTCGCTCCGGAATAACAGGACTGCTCCGAAATAACCGGAAATGCACAGTTTTGACCAGAACAGCTCAGGAAAGACAACAAATTGCAGGAGAATGATAGGGATAGCTATGTAAATCTGTTATGCATCTTTTTCAACGCAGAAGACCTCCAAGCAAGTGTGCAATGAATAGATTTCATATGTAACCATATTCTGCATTTTAGGAATGCAGTTTTAACAACATTCCTAAAATGCCTGAATTTGAATCATTCCACATCTGATTTAGTCTGTTTTTAATATAAATAACCGGCTCCCATCTGGGTTGAGCTAGGTAGGAAGAATTAGGATTGCAATTAGTGTAATTCTGAATATTGTGAAATCAGATTTCTGTAGCAATAATATGCAGAATTTTCCTGCATGTTTTTAAATCAATAAAAAGTGCAGTTTTTGTCAATTTCACTTTATGATTGAAGGAGTGATTAAGTAGAACACCAGAGCTACTTCTTCACCTTCTTCTGAACCAGGGAGCAAGGGCCACTCCCAGGAGCAGAAGAAGGTTTATACCAGGTTTTCTTGTTCAATTCTGTCTGCAGCAGAATAACAGGAAACCTGTCATTTTTTCTGCATTTTCTTATTTTGCTGAATTTATTTCCAGTTTTAGAATTTGTAGTTTCTTTATCATTTCTGAGTTTATTTTTAGATCTGTTCTTTTATTTTGCAAGATAGTTAAGTTTATTTTCTGCAATTCTTATTCCAGCAACTTTCATTTCAGCAATTTTAATTCAGTTTTGAGTGCATTTCCAGATTTAGCAAAAGTAAATAGGTTTCTTTGACTGTTATTTCATTTCTGCAGTTTTATTTCAGCAAGCATAATTTAGTTTCCTTTCAGTTCATAGGGTTTAGAGTGACAAAAGAACCCCCAAGAAACACTAACTGTTCTACCAATAAAGCCATTTTCTGAATGGAGTGTCTTACACCTGCCTGAATTGACTATCGTAAACAGCCTTAGGACACCTGCCCGGATTGATAAATAATGATCAAATGATGAATTAAACGACACTCATCAGTTTTCATTCTCCCTCCTTTCTATGGTCACATAATAGGCACTCTTTGCAACAAGCATGAATCTAGTGAAAACCCCATTAATACTAGAACAAATCACCTCTTCTTCATGTCAATGACGACAAATGATAGAAGGCATTGAAGAGCTGTTTTGCATGACTCATGGTTGCCTTTTCCTTGTGTGCTCTTTTGCTTGTACTTCCAAGTGATGAAAATGTGGAGTTGCCATAACTTCAATCCTCTTGGATTTCTCTTCCATGGAACCAGCACAAGGCTTAAGAAGTGTGAGCATGCTTCTTTCTTTTTTTTTCTTCAAATGGGAGGACACCCCACTCCATATCTCTCTCTGGAGAACAAAAACATATATGCGTCCCATGGACATTGCTTGTGTGCTCTTTTGCTTTAACTTCCAAGTAATAGAAATGTTGAGTTGCCATGCCTTGGATCCTCTTGCATTTCTCTCCCATGGAACTAGCACAAGGCTTAAGAAGTGTGAGCATGCTTCTTCCTTTTTTTTAATTCATCAAATGGAAGACACCCCTCGCCAATCTCTATCTCAAAAGATAAAAACTTGTATGCTTCCCATGCACATGGTGCAACCATTATGATGCTCAAACAAATTAATGAGCTCTTAAACAACTTCATGGATGCATGATAGGATCATTGTGATGCCAAGGAACTTTAATTATGCAAGCAATAACTATTGTTATGCCCAAATTAGCTTTTCATGATACAAACTTTGTGATGCCCAAATCCACTTGGATGGCATGCTCCAACCTTTATAATGCTTGATTAATGAACACATTTGAATACTTTGCTTGCTTTTGGTATATGCACAAATAAGGTTTCATTGCCTTAGATTGATTATAAAAATGTTGTTCGATGCATCAACTGTAATACAACTACTTTTTCTCCATTAATGTGCCAAGCTTCATTCATTATGCCCAAAACTCCTTTCCCGCATTCCAAATCAGCTACCATGTTGCTTGAATATGCTGCTAACTCAGTCGTTTGGACACAACCTCTTGTGTCATGATGTGAATGATATCACATCCGCTTGAAAACAATGGATTAGACATTCTTATATATAGTGACTCATGGAAATGAACATCTTGACCATTTACAACAAGGATCACATGTTGAAGCAAAAACAGCTCAAGTTGAACTTGTAAATGTGAATTTGCCAATCAAAGATTGGTAAACTTGGGGTTTGTCGTGGTGTAAGTGAACTCAATCTTGACTTATCTAAGAAACAGGCCATTTTGAAGTGGCCAACTCCTAACATCATGCAAGTTCGTAGCTTTGTTGGGGTAATCCAATATTTGCACAAATTCACACACAGAGCAAAGGATTAACATAGACAAAGGCTGAACAATAAGCATTTTAAAGTTCAAGCTGAAAATAAGCCAACCTCCAGTTCTTGCATTGCCAAATCTACAAAAGCCCTTTGAAGTTGAGACCATTTTATCAGGTTGATCCAAATTGGAACAATGGATCATCATTGGAGACACATGGGAACCCAATTATGTTGATGGTTTAATGTTTTGGATAGCAGGTCTCAGACTTGGTTACAGGCCTCACAGATGCATATTTTCAACAAAGATATAGATTGTTCAAGGAGGATTATGGAAGCACTGTTAAGGTTCATTCAACAAATCAGTATCATTGGAAGTATACTTGAAAGCCCTTTCCAATGATATAAAGTATACTGATGTTGGATGTGCAGGGAAAAAGCCATGCTCACTTGAACAATGCTCTGTCTAGGCAATCCCCAAAAAGTAGCAGGTGAGTTTATCATAAACTATATCAAATGATATTAGATTTAAATGAAATTAGAGAGCGATATAGTTGGCATCCATAGCAATGTTCAGAACTTGCTTTCAGCATGAAATCCCATCATTTGAGCCCCCAAATGTTGCATAGAGAAGTTCAGACCCCAAGGTAACATTTTTGTCAAAACTTGAAATTGTTTTTGACTTATTCTGTTTCAAGATTGAAGATAATCAGCAACATATTTGCCATCAAAAATTCATGGAAAAATATGTTCGTTTGATGCTTGAAAATGGCAAAATATTGTTTGAAGTGTATAGGTAATTTCTCTTTCATATAGGCTCAGAATGAGTTCATTCTTTTGCGGTAGATCTTTCATGTTGTGCTACATATTCTGCCCAAAAATCAGCCCACTATGAGTTCATTTAATACTCTAACATGTGAAAAAACAGTCCAAGTTCAAGGCTGAAAATGTATGGGCCGGTTTGCATTGGGAACTGGGCCCAGACAAGTGACAGCTAGAAGGCAATGCCACGGAAGGTCTTACATGCCTGATTTAATATACACAACATTAGCAAATAATTTTTACTTTCTTGTCTAACTGATTCCATCTGGGAGAAGGAAGACCAAGCAAGAGGGAAAGCCTATGAGGCAATAAAAATGAACGAGAAGACACAAGAAAGGGGGAACCACAGGAGATAAGAAGACAACTACAGAATTCCAGAGTGAAAAGGAGGAGTCTTCAAACACTTGGAAGGCAGAATGAACAGAGCATGTTGGAATGCTGTTGGAGTAGCTTGGGCCACAGCCAGAAGGGTTTTCCAAATGCCTCATCGTAATGATTGAATTGTCATGTAATCTCTCACTCATTTAGTGAGTAAAGCCCTTCTTGATTTTCTGAGAAGCTTTTTTTTCCAGAAGGGTTTCTCCTCATTAGGTAAGGTGACGTATTCTGTGTGTCTCTTATTCTTCTCATGGTGTTTTATCTTTCAAATTTAGGTGTAGCATACCTCAAATTTTCGTGATTTTGCTTAGTTTTATTTCAATTACATTGTAACTAGAGCATGTATGGGAATGGAATCTGAATGTTAATCTCCTAGAAGGATCTGTTTGAGGTTCCATTGATGTGAATTACATATCACAGATCATGCCATAAGTGCCATGCTACTACAACAGAAAACATGGTTTATTTATCATTCAGAACTCTTTGATAAGGCTGTCATCAGTTGCCCTACATATCATTAAGATTTGTTTACTCTTCTATCTTCAAACGGAAAGTAAGCTTCAGCAAGCTAGACACCTCAGACACATGGGATTTCTCCAACAATTCAATGTGACAAAATACAAAACAGGATCCAGTAATGAACTAGCAGATTTGTTGTCAAGGCCACCAATGCAGAAAAATCCAAGCAGAAGCACGATTATGAGGCTTCAACCAGTTAGGCATTAAACGCTCAAAATCCAGTATAAGGATGGTTTCAAGTAAGTATGTCAGCACATTCTTATTTCCAATGTGCAAGCATACAAAATCTGGGCTGATTTTCACATGCAGCAGGGGGTGCTCTTCAAATTATGTGAGCTTTGTTTTCTCAACAGTTTGCTTTTGCTCATACTTTTTTGCATGTTGATCATTTGGGTGTTACTAAGACAACTGCAAAAACTTTCAAAGACATGTGTACTGGCCTAGGATGCATGATGTGGATGATGCATAGGTAAGTGAAAGAATCTATGCTTTGCTGAACAAGCAAGCCAAGCAACTGCATGTTGGGTTTGTATACACCTCTACCAGTGCCAAATAGATTTTCTGGGAGGAATACCTAGAACTAGACATAGGCGTAAGTATTTGTTCATGATAGGTGATGGGTTTATTGAAATATGCATAACAATCCCTTGCAAGAAGCGTATCTCAAGTCATGAGTTTGCCGAAGCTCTCTGCCTCACATTTGTATTCATTTTAGGCTCCCTAAATCTATTGTTTTAGATCAGGATGCAAGGTTCTTGGGTGCACTTTCAACTACAATATGGAGAAAAATCAATAGAAGGCTTTAAGTGGTCAACCACCTCTCATCCTCAGACATAATTCAAAGAGGTGATGAACCAAACCTTAGGAAGCTGGTACATCTCTCCAAGGGATATAATAGAAGGAATCCTAAGATCTGGGATGGAAATATCACCTACATGCACACACCTACAAGCATCCAATCCACACCTCCACAAATATGTCACCCTTCAAGGCATGTCACTACTATCTTCCTTACTATTCTTTGACATAACTTTTGAATTCACTTCTAGGGATAAGCAAGCAGCCAACAAAAAGGTTATTCAAGTCAACCAATTCCTTGAGAATATCAGATTTGAACATCGAAAGCTAAAAGCAACACTTGGAGTATCTCATGCAAGGTACAAAGCCGACAAGCATCATCAGAATCATGATTTCCAGGTAGAAGACATGGGATGGTTGTACCTTAACAAGAAGAGACTTCAAAAGAAAAGGAAAGAAACAAAACGCAACTAGATATGGACAAATTATCGTAAAAGAAAAATGGTATTGATGTAAGTCAAGGTGACTAAGAGCATTGATTGGTAGGGTTGAAAGTACAACTTGTTGAAAGGAAAGTAGTGATGGAAAAGCAAATCAAACTTTATTAATGAAATGATGCTTCGTTATGATCAATGAATGATTGTTATAAACAAGGATCGATACTCACGAGGAGATTGTTACAACCAATGTGAATTGATACAACCAATGCATCTAGATATCTATCTAATAATGTAATAATTTATCCTAACATCCCCTCCTTATTACATTATTTGGTAAACAAAGAGAATTGTGAAACAATTCAAACTTGACACATGCAAGTGCCTTTGTAAAAATATCTGCAATCTATTTTTCGATAGGAATGTATTGGAGTTGAGTCTCACGATTCTAAGCATGGTCTCAAATGAAGTGGCATTGAGCTTCAATGTGCTTTGTTCTTTCATGGAACACTGGATTCTTAACCAATTTCAGAACACCTTGAATATCGCATTTCAATAAGACCGGATGTTTTTCCTGAAATCCATATCTGATAGAATGCAATGTAACCAGATCGCCTCACACACAGCTCCTTGTGCAACGCGATATTCTGCATCCGTGGATGATAATGATATTATTGCATGTTGTTTCTTGCTATGCCACAAGATAGGTTCAGATCCTAGATGAAACAAATATACAAACATTGATTTTCTATCATCCAGTGGTCCGGCATAATCAGAGTTCGTGTATCCTTATAAGAAGAACTTATCATTCTTCTTATATTCCAAGCTATATTTTGTTGTACCATAGACATAATGTAGTATCCTCTTTGTTGCTTTCCAATGACTTTCCTTAGGATCCTACATGAATCTTGAAAGATATCCTACAACAAAATTGATGTCAGGCCTGGTGTTAGTCAGGTATATGAGACTCCCAATCAGCTGACGATAGAGAGTGCCAAATACCTAAGGAGACTTGTCATATCGGGACAATTGTAACCCTTGCTCCATTGGTGTTGCCTTAGGCTTACAGTCTGTCATCCGATATTTTTCCAATAGTGTCTTGGCATATTTAGTCTATGTGATCACAATGTGATTTTTCCTTTCCCAAACTTCCAAGCCAAGACAATAGTGTATAAGTCCCAAATCTATCATATCAAGAGACTTTTTCACATCATTCTTCATGACACCCACCAATTCATTTGAACTACCAATGATGATCAAATCGTCAACATACAACACAAGTATCACTATCTCAAATCCAACTTTCTTGAAATAGAGATTTGCATCTGAGGGACTTCTTTTGAAACCATGTTGCAATAGGTGCTCGTCCATTTTGATGTACCTGCTTCAACCCATACAAAGACTGTATAGGTCTACATACTTTTTGTTCTTGCCCTTTGACAACAAAGCCTTCAGGTTGAGTCGTAAACACTTCTTCTTGAAGATCATCGTTCAAGAAGGCACTTTTGACATCCATTTGATGTAGCTTCCAACCAAATTGCGTTGCCATGGCACAGAGAACGCAGATGGTGGTCATC
The DNA here is from genome assembly GCA_028583015.1 of Wollemia nobilis. Taxonomy (NCBI): domain Eukaryota; kingdom Viridiplantae; phylum Streptophyta; class Pinopsida; order Araucariales; family Araucariaceae; genus Wollemia; species Wollemia nobilis. The sequence goes on along the minus strand of JAQPPZ010016858.1, from coordinate 1,950,337 downwards.
TTTATTGTGGGTGCAAAAGTTTCTTCATAGTCTATTCCTTCCTTTTGTGCATAGCCCTTTGCAACGAGTCGTGCCTTATATTTGTCGAGTGATCCATCTACCTTGTACTTGGTTTTGAAGACCCACTTGCAACCTATGGGCTTCTTTCCTTTAGTCAAATCAGCAAGCTCCCATGTTTTATTTTTCATCAAAGAGGTGTACTTAGCTTCATTACCTCCTTCCACTTGGGTGAGCTATGTGTATCCTTCACAGTTGTTGGTTCTCAATTCTCCATCATTGAAGACATCAATCCTAAATTTACTTCCTGATGAGACATACTACAAGTGCGTGGTCTAGTGGAAGTGAGATCAAGAGGTGCATCAAGCTTGGCATCTCTGATGGTAATCTTGACCCATTTTGGAGTTTTTCGTTGTTGTGTAGAAGCAATTGCTTCTAGGCCATCAACAACTAGAAAGTCTTCTTTGACTTCCTCATCCAACTCTATGCTTACAGCACTACATGTAATATCCTTAAAGACATCAATGTCTGATTTGTGCTTCATCAAATACCACATCTTGACTTATATGCAATTTCTTGGTTTTCGAGTCTATCAACCGATACCCTTTGGATTCATCATCATACCCAAGAAATATGCATGGCAAGGATTTCACATCTAGCTTGGTCCTCTTTTTCTTTGGTATATGCATGTATGCCTTGTTGTCGAAGACTTGAGATGTGAGATGGAAGGCTTCCTCCCAGATTAGGCTTCTTCAAGTGTAAATCGTTGTAGTGCCTTTGTGGGCGCTCTATTCAAAAGATAAACTACAGTGGTGGCAGTTTCGGCCCAATATTGCTACTCCAAATTGGCTCCTGTGAGCATACAACAAACCATTTCCATGATGGAACGGTTTCTTCTCTTAGCAACCCCATTCTGTTGTGGAGTATAGGCTGTAGTGAGTTGTCGCTTTATCCCATTCTATGCAAGAAACCTTGAAAATTCATTGGATGTATATTCCCCCCTCAATTTGAGTAGAGGACTTTAATGGAATGCCCAGTTTCCTTTTCCACACTTCTTGAAACGCTGAAAATGCTGGAATGCATCAGACTTCAGTTGCAAGGACACCCACATCTTCTTGGAGTAGTCATCAACAAACAACTAGAAGTATATTTTTCCACCGATATTGGTTGTCATGGGTCTGCATAGATCAATGTGTATCACATCCAATGGACCTTTGGCTTTGTGAGAGTTCAACTCAAATGGTACTCGACGTTGCTTCCATGCTAAACAAACCGAGCAAACCAACAATGTGGGTGAAAGGTTGGGCAGACCTGGTGCTTACTCAGTTGAAGTAGCCAAATTGAGATGCCCATATCTCCTATGCCAAAGGGAGGTTGCATCCGGTGTGGCTGTTGATACTGCTACATTTGGAGCAGATGGGACATATAGGGCAAACAAGCTATTTTTGTAGGAACCAGTGGCACCAAATCCACCGTTTTTGGCGATGAAGCACTTCTTGTGACCAATATCAACTCTAAAATCAACCACCATGTTTCGATCCAGTAGATGGGGCCATGCCTAGTACGTAGAGTACCTTTCTAATGTTGTATTTCCTATCTCGAAGATGAACTAAAACATCACCTACTCCTTTGACCTTGTAGGTTTTATCATTGACAATGGTCATTGATTTCCCTTCTTTTGCTTCCAAGGTATCAAACCATTCTTTGTCCCCTGTCATGTGCTTGCTAGCACCAAAATCAATGTACCAAACATCATCCTTGGGTTTGGTTGCAACTTTTGTCATGAGCACCTTGTGTGCCTATTCAGAATCTGAATCCGATTCTTCAATGGCAACATGCCCTTTATGCTACTTCCATTTGGAACCTGGCTTGTATTGCTTCTTCTTCTACTGGGGTTTGCGAACGTTATCACCCTGAGTGGCTGAATTATACCAACAATGTTTGGTATCGTGTTCTTCTCTTTCACAGATATGGCAATACCTCTTTTGCTTCTGAGGTTGCTTCTGTGAGGATGAGGATGAGGAGGAAGGACCTTTCTATTTCAAACCCTTTGGTGGTTTTTGTTTCCTAGATTTCTGACTAATGAGTGGACTATTTGACAATTGGTACCTCAATCTGTTGGTTGCTTCTTCTTGTTGTAGCAAATCGACCATCTCTTCGAAGATAATTGTCCCATTGGAGACTTGTAAGGAGGTTATAAGCACTCGAAAGGAATATGGTAAAGCTCAAAGTATGATTGGAACTAAGAGCTTGTCTTCCAGTTATTCACCCATAGCATTCAGTCTGGCCTTTAGTTCTACGACTCTGCAAAGAAATGCTTCTATACTTTCTCCATCTGCCACTCTCAATGTGTAGAGTTGTGATTGAAGGTTAAGAATAGTGGATTGATTCTTCCCTTCATAGATGGTAGTAAGGGCGTCCCATGCTTGCTTGGAGGTCTTTGCTTCACAAATGTGTGGCTAGATCACATCAGTTGTAGCAAGGGTGATGAGCATTAATGCTCTTTTATTTGCATCATCATATTTCTCTACTTCATCCAAGTCTTGAGGTCGTGTTTTGTTGCCTGTCACAATATCCCATAACTTTTCCACTTGCAAGATGGTTCTCATATGTGTCTTCCATGTAAGTCAATTATGTTGGCTAAAGAATGTAGAAATGAAATTTAACTTGCTACACACAATTCCATTTCCACTTAAATAATTCTACAGATCTGCAGTTATTGTAGTATAGCAATAATAATGCACAGAAAACCTGCAACAGCAATAATAACAGCAGCAATAACAGAAATAGCAGCAACAGCAACAGCAATGGTAGATAACAGTAATTACAGGCAGTTTATATTAACAATGGCATTTATGATACAACATTACAGTTTCAGCATTACAATCTGCAGCCTGCAAACCCTAGGCAGAATATCCTTCATGGCTGCATACAAGACTGGACTGCATCAATCCATCAATCTGCATGACTACCTTCAATGCCTGAACCCTTCAATCCATGAACTAATGAACAACTTGAATGAATGAGGTGAGGGCTTATTTATACACCCAAAAGTAGTTATGTCCTCCAACTACCTCATAAATTCCCCAAATTACATTTCATATGCATTTGCTCTTGCATTTACTTTGACATTTCCCACTACAGGACAAAATAGTTTATAACTCTAATTTAGCCGACATAATTGACTTACATGACTTTATTATTACATACAATATTAAATTGCACTTTACAACATAATTAAATATATGCATGCACATTTCATCAAACACTTTGCGTACATTTACAAAATAACACATAATACCAAAACTGATTCAGCGATTAAAGACATATCAGTTTGCCTGTCTACACCTATTGGCATCAAATTAATGTGGAACACTTGGCCGGAATCTGGCAATGCTAATACCAGCTACTCTGTAATCTTCCTTTTTTGTAGCTCAAATATTCTTTGTGTTGTTGTCTATACAAACTCTTCCATGTCTCCCCTTATGGTTTCTGTGATTGGTGCACTTATCCCACTGAAATTTTGAATGAACTTCCTATAGAAGCTCACCAAACCATGGAAACTTCTCACATCGAAACTGTATTTTGGAGTGGGCCACTCTCTTATGGCTTTGACCCTTTTTGGATTCATATTCAATTCATTGTGAGATATCACAAAACCCAAATAAACTAATTCCTCTTTCACAAAACTACACTTTATCAAAATGAGTAGTCACTTTCCTAGTACTTGTCAAAAATGCAACATAGTTCCTCCCTTGTTTTACTAAACATAAGAATATCATCAACGTACACAATAAGAAACTTACCTAAGAATGGTTTCAATACCTTGTTCATGAATTACATGAAGGTGCTTGGTGCATTGGTAAGCCCAAAGGCATTACCCACCACTCACAAAGCCCTTCCTTTGTCTTCAAGAAAGTCTTCCATTCGTCACCTTCCCCAATCCTAATTTTATGATATCCACTCTTCAAATCTAACTTGGTGAAGTACTTGGATCCACTTAGACAGTTCTTGAGATCATCCCTACGAGGCAATGGAAACCAATACTTGATGGTATTCTTGTTGATGGCTCAAGAATCAATGCACATCCTCCATTCACCACCTTTCTATAGTGTTAGCACTATTTATACAGCACAAGGACTTAAGCTCTCTCTGATTAGTCCTTTTTCTAACAGCTCTTTCGCTTGACAATTTCCCTCCTCATTCTCCACAGGAGTCAACCTACACACTGCTTTATTTGAAAGACTCGATACTGGTATTAAATCTATGTGGTGAATAATACTCTTGGTGGCAAACCTTCCTAAAGATAATTGGAAACAATCTCCTCCTAATAGTCAAGCAACTCACTTCTTTCAGTATGTATGCTGCCTTCTGTAATGTCCCAACCTTCATTGATTTGAGAATGATGGCATAACATTTTGCTGCCTTCTTTGCTATCCTCAAGAACTCTTTGCCTGTCACTGAAAGAACTTTGCTACTTTGGCTTGCTCTATCTACTTTTTCCTTCAAAGGACCCAATATGTCTTTCTTACCACTGTTCTCAATCATTATAGTATTTGCTCTTCCTTCAACAATGGCTTTCCTATCATATTGCCATGGTCTGTCAAGCAAGACATGACAAATGTCCATGGGCATTATATCACACCAAATTCATCCTTATAAGACCCAATCTGAAAATTGACTAGACATTGCTCACTCACTACCAACTAATGACCCTTATGAAGCCATGACACCTTGAAAGAATTGCGATGCAGTACCATTTTCACTCCAAGTGATGATGCTCTTCTTTCTAAAAGCTGTTATTTCCAATGACATTCCTATACTCGAATTTTGTTCCACTTTAATACCTAGTTCTACCATTTCATTTGACACCAAATTATTAGTACTAGCACTATTTATGATCACTTTGTAGGACTTACCCCATGACTTGCAAATGGTCCAAATGGACTTTTTCTTTGCTACAATCCTTTCTCTTTCTCTAGGTTCAACAAAATCTTCCTCAACATGAAGTTCTCTCCTTGCTCAGGCTCTTCCATGCAAACCACTGATGCCACTGACTCTTCTTCTACTTGCACCACTTGTATGCTTGTCTCATCCCTTTTTTTGTTGCTATCTTGATAATATTAAGACCATTCAAAGGCCCTATGGCCAGCTTGACCACATTGGAAGCACCTACCAGCAAATGATCTTCTTCTTGGTTGTAATTTCCTCTTCCTTAATCAAAACTTCCTCTATTGGATGAATGATTTTGGGTTTGAGAGGAACTTGATTCACTTCTTTACGAACTTTGTCCTCTTCCAATGCCTTGTTGGTTTCTTAACCAAGCCCTCTTAGTCCTGGCCATTCTCCTAGGAGCATCATTAGATCTTGTGTTGGTTTTTTTGGGATAGTTGGTGATGACAACGACTATGCTTCTACTTTACATCCCGCTGTAGATTAATGTTAGCGTTTGGACCACTGGAGCTCCATTCTATCTCTATTGGACCTCAACTTCTAGTTCTCTCTTCATCATTACTTTTAGCATGTTAGGGTTTATCCATTTTGGGTAACCCTCAAGGCTGTAATATTATGCCATACAGCCATTCCACTTCAGTGTAGTGTACACTAAATTCGTTACTCTAGCTTATTTATGTAGCACTTTTTGGTTACTACAGTCCATTGTAATACGCTAACAGCTCTTTTCAATGAGTCCTACTTACTTTGGCTATTTATGGACATTAATAAAATTATTTTGTCTACGTCTTGAGGAGTTTTGATGTTTTCAAAACAATTTTGCTTCAGCTTTTAAAGCATATTAGTAGGCTTCCTCCACTATAATTTTACCCTGTTGATCTCATCGTGGATGTTCAACCACAGTCTATTGACATACCTTGCCACCTCTACTTCGTCCACTTCACTATGTCCAGCTCGAATGGTAATTTTCTAAAACTTTTCTATGTAATCTTTTATACTTATTTCTCAATGTCTCAAATTCTGAAGTTTCTTCAACAAGTTGAGCCGGTAAATCAGTGGGAAGGAATATGCCTTTCAACTTGGCAAGCATCCTATACCATGTTGTGTTTTTTTCTTTGCCCTTCTTATTGTGCTTAATCTGCACCTCTTTCCACCCCAAGGCAGCATGTCCTTTCAGCTTCATTTGTGCAATCTTCACTTTCTGGGGTTCCACTTCATCAAGTTCAAAATACTCTTCCATCTCCATGATCCAATTGATAAGCTCTTATGGATTTAGCATGCCAGAATAGCTTGAAACTTCCATCTTACCAACTTTCCCAAGCTTCAGAATGTTCTTGATGAACCTATTTACGTCCAGCTCTTCTTCAGCTTCCTGGGCTGATGCATTCCCTTCAAATTCTGGTTCTCCTTCATCACTAACATCTCCCCTTGGCACGAAGCCCCTTCCATCTTCTTCCATTGCTTCTAACCTGGTTTGCAAAGCCGTTAATAGACCTTCCATCTCATTTATTCTACCTACCATAACAGCAGCATTAGCTCCTTCTCTGTCACCAAAATTTACTCCTCTCCTTGGAGGCATCTTTTTGTCAACAACTTCACCTATTGTTGCTCCTTCGGCAGAAATCCTACATAGGTGATTTTCTTTTCATGTCCTCTCAAGTTCAACCTGCTCTGATACTGAAAACTATAGCAACAGCTACTCAGAGTGCACAGCAGAATAAACATCCAAAGTGCAGCACAGAATATTTACAAAAAAGGGGGAAAATAACACAAAAAAAATTATTTTTTTAATTAAATTGAAATACAATTGCTCACAGATCAAAGTTGAGAGAAACCCACAAACATCGGAAATCCTACCATTTCCTTCCCCCACATAATCTTTGCAACTCTCTTGTTGCTTCCCATAAAAAACTCGATGCAATTACATAATAGTGTATTAAAAAGCTTGCTACTTCTATATTTGCTTTTCTTAATGCCCAAGAAAACTTTTTTTTTCTTTTTTAATTTCCTGACATGCATCAAAAAAAATGTTTTACCTAATGCCCAAGAAAGCTAATTTTTTCCCCCTATAAGCATTATCTATATTGAATAGTCTTTTTCTTTGGATAAAATTGCAACATCCCTATCCCTAGGATGCTCCTGCATCACAGAGTAAATTGGCAGCCTGAACAGCAGTGCAGTTTCAGCTAGAAGAGTCGGAAGAGGGAAGGCAACATTTAGCATGGCTCAGAATATGATGATGAAAAAGTGTGAACCGTAATTATGTCAAGGGCAACAAGCAGAGAAAGGTGCAAATGACCTTTTCTGGATCATGTCCGAGATCAGTCTCTATACAAAGATCATAGATATGGGTGTTATCACCAGTCTATGGTTTACTAATCGTTTATGGTGATGGGATCGAAGATATAGTGTGTAACTTCGTGTTGGTTTTCTCAGGTGGCCTCCCATGGACCTGGCACAGCCATCCTGATCTGTTTTGTTGGAAATATACAAACATTATTAATGAGAATTATGTTGCTATGTTTCAGGTAGACTCGTGTACAAATATTTTGAATGTTCAAGTTGGGGCTGGAATCAAAACCTTTGACCTCTGAAGCAAGGCTTTTGTGCATCCAATTTTTGGACAATACTATAAAGTATTTTTGCCCATACCAAACAAAAAACGGTCAATGCTTCAAAACGCACAATCCAAAACTTGGAATTTTAAAAGATAGAAGTAAAACCTGTCTCTGACATTAATAGTCTTACATTAAACATGAATTAACATGTGAAAAAAGTACACAGCGATGATCTTGTAAAAGAAAAGCAGCTTACCAGAAAGAATTCCTGAAGTTGCCTTGCCAAAAGAACAAATGAGAGACCTGCAAAAGATTTGAGAAAAAAATTGTCGACTCCTCTCAAAGCCATTACATCACTAAAATTTCTTAAAACAAATGGAAATTCAGAACAATGTACTTTGAAAGGCATTGTAATTAGTAATTCTACAGTAGTCTCACATATGTTTAACAAAATTGCACCTCAAACTCTTTGTCTCAATCAAGCAAATAGTTCTGGTATTAAAAACAGTGAACCATATTTTTAGTGTTTACAAATTCAAGAGTCTATGAGAATGACAATATGATTATCAAGATTTAAAAATCCCCCATTCTCTGTTAGCACTCCAAACAATCATGCACAACATCCACTATCAATCTTCCCTTTCCAGCTAACAAGCAAACACATTTTTGGATTCCTCCTTATTTCATCACGTAAAATACAGAAGTATCCTCCTATTAAATTCAAAGTACATCTCAACTTACTTTTATTTTCCACTACCAGGAAGTACCATTGATTTGGAGCACAAATGCTTCTAAAATTGCATATGTATCTATTCAAAATGTAAGTAATATCTACCTATTTATTTCTCTATATGTAAATTTGAACAAGATAGGAACATTCTTAAGTGTCACGTATCCTGCCATTGCAACTAGCTTCTTTTAATTTAGCCAACTAAATTTTCTACTTCACATAGATCTAGATTAAGCTTAATATTAATTTAGAAGTTCAGAACCCAGCCAAGGTGTAGAAGGCAATATCACTGATATAGTTATTTCCTAGTCACAATTGATGTTTCTGTGTTATTGCATAAAAATGCTTGAGGACTTTAAAACATCCAAATAGACTTCACTTCTTTTGTTTTGGTTCTCCTCAGTGATTCCCACGACCCAAAAAACTCCAAAGTTTAGCCTTTTCTGTATGTAGGACGGGTATTTCATAGACTAAATTTTTGACTAAAAGACCTAAAACATATTTTGAACTCTTCAAGACAATGGTATGTCAACACACATGATACAAAGGAACTATTTATAAACAGCAGCACTGAAATACAGTATAGCAAATCTATATCAATAGCTTGTTTCTCAAGATCATATTCCAGTTAAAATTGAGCACCAACTCAAAATTACTCTACCGCAGAAAACACCTCAGTATCAGAACACTAAACAGCGCATAAAATATACTACAGAAATGTAAATAATTATTTTGAGCCAATAAAATGGTATAGTTACCAGCTTGTCCCAAAATGAAAGGGGTGCATGATTTTCCTTGTCTCCACACTTTGAGGCTAGTGACACTCAAACCTAACACAGCACCACCTAACAGCAAACCATAGAGAATGGAAACCTTACTGCCACTGATAAGAAAGCCCACCAGTCCTCCACCTAAAAGTAACCCACCTGCAAAGAATGAAAACGCTCATGCTTGAACAATATAAGAATACTGTTGAGACACTGGTTATCAAAGCTATAACCAAATCATCATATCTAGATAATGAAAAACTATGCACGATGTTTAAAATTTCATAGGAAAGTTCTTACAGAATCCTGATTATTTTACACCTAATCTGAAAATCTAGTGCTAAGCAGTATTTATACACTGTGTGTCTTCTAGTAGAAAATATCTAATAGAAATTTTGGTAAACTTCTGATCAATCTCTGCATGGTTATAGATAAACGCGAAGTAAAAGCTAAAAGTACATGAAAGAGTTAAGAAGAAATAGAGACGAATATTTACATGAGGCCCAAAACAATTCAACAGAAACTAAAACAGATGCCATCCAAGAAATCAAGGCTGAATGTTGCAAAGAACTCCTTTGTTTGAATGGAATACATCTCATATTCCGTGAAAGGACATAAGAGTGACACCAATTGTGGAGCAAGATATTCAAATTCTTCTTTTATTAACACTAAAAATGCTAACATCTGAGCCCTTGCCTGGTGAAGTGTCTGGATATTTTTAAAACAAAAATTATATATATATATATATATAAAATAAAATTAAAAAGATTGCTTTAGAATGCTCATAAGAAAATAAAGAATTATCCTCATACAAAAATTGACTTGCCTCTTCTCATCCATAGGAAACAGATAGCAGAAAGTCTCATCATATGCCCTGACTCTTTGCAACTATACTTCTAATCATCTACTAGTACCCTAAGAGCAAGCTTCATTAAGAAAGAACTGCAATGAAAATGTGGTTGAATTTTAACACACATAAATTCCTAGAAAACAGGTCATTATGATTTTTTTATCCTATAACAAAAGCATAAAGAGTGTCATCTCTATTTTGACACTTGTTTTGACCACCAAGCCTTAATAAGCACTATCCACACCCATAACTGTGTGTTTGAGAAAGGTCCTTCACTTCCAAACACTCTTAACATCTCTTTTTCCATTTTCTTTTTATCATTGTTTACTCCCCGCTTTTGTTCAAAAGGGGCAGAGTAAATGATGTGCGTCTTACTTGCACATGCAAAAATCATGTGTTCTAAAAAGGACTTGGAAAAAATCTACTTCCAGTCTCTCTCATAGAACCTTAAATTCGCAGTTTGAAAAGCAACTTTCCAGAATTGTTTAGAAAGCTCTTGCAAGACTGAATTGCTTCCACCATGATGTTAAGACTTGGCAAGTCTCCAAAAAACTCTTCAAATCCTGCGGTCAGTTAACCCAAACAAGTCAAATTCACTTGTCTTGTGAGTCTTTTCGAATCGTCTTAAGATTCACAAATCCAAGCCAAGTCTGAGTCCTAAGCCTACACTCCTAAGTTTCCAGCATGTCAGAGACCCTTTAAAAATAGAAGGAAGAAAAACAAAGGGGGCCTAAAACATACCCCCTCCTTATCAACACTTATTTTCTCTATCTAATACTTACCTTTCAATCAAAAACATCTCTGATCCACCCAAAAAAATTCTCCAGCTTAAATGTCTTTCTCTATCCCCCCCGACCAAAAAAAACATCTTGCAGCTCTGTTTATATTAGATCCAGTGGAGAACATCTTGTGGCTCCACTTACACTAGCTGTAATTGAGCTTATTGTTGTGTTTATATTTTTAATGTCATAGATATGACAATCCATGTATTTTGTACCCCTGAAACATTTTTTGAACTTTAATATAAATCAAATATTATTTGCTTCCTATGAAACCAGGCACATTTGTGGCAGTAAATTTAAAATAGAGATTTTTCCCTGACAGAGGATGGCAGAATCTTGAAAGCCAAGAGGCAAGGCAGGGGTTTGGAGCTCGATTTAGGTCTGGAAAGCTTCATTGCAGATTGCAAAGCTTTGAAATCCGATCCAACAGAAAGCTCCACGCTATCAAGCCAGTCAAATGCGCTCCGTTTTGTGTAGATTGGACAAGTTTTGCGCCATATTTGAATTTATTTCCAGGATAAGTTTTACGCCTGTTTTAAATAAGCAAATTAGTTACAGTTTAATTTATTTTTGAAGAAAATCTACAGAATTATTTGTTGATAGCAAGGAATAGAGGAGATTTGAAAAAACAATTGAAAAACCTGAATTTTTCTCCAAAATCCTAGCTTCTTTAGGAATTTTTTTGGGGTTGAGGTCATGGAGTTGCCAATTTTCACTGGAAAAGATGACATTGATGTTCGAGAATGGTGGATGAAGTTTAGATCTCTATATTCTAGTGACCATTTTTGGCCATGCCAACTTTGCAAAATTTTAAGAGAGGAAGCACATGTTTGGTGGGAAATTTTTGCTAAGGAAAGGAATTATATTTACACTTGGGACGAAATGGAGCATGCATTCTTGAGTTAGTGGAACCTGTTAGAAAACAAATATTACGAGCAATAAAAACAATAACACAAACAAAACAGTAACACAGATTTTTACATGGAAACCCTGCAGTGTGTAGGTAAAACCATGGGGCAATGACAGCTTCGTTCTTTTATTGATTTTGGCAAACTTTTACATTCGCTAAACTGTTACATGCAAGGGGTCATTCCCCTTTTATAGAAAAACAAAGGAAGACTCCAAAAACTGTTTGTTTCCTCTCCCAAAGGAAGACTCCAAAAAACTGTTCGTTTCCTCTCCAAAAGGAAGACTCCAAAAAACTGTTTGTTTCCTCTCCCAAAGTACGGTTGTATGGACGGCCAAAATTTCGGATCACTATAAACTGCACCAAGAGTCACTATAAACTGCACCAAGATGCACCTCTCTGCTGAAGAACATTGGAGATCTGGATATTGACTTCACCTCCTAACAGAACCCATATAAAAAGATAGCTAGTTTGAAGGTCACTATCAAAGGCTATGAAGAAGAAATAAAAAGGCTTCAGAGGGAACTGAAAGAAATAGAAGGAAAAAATACAAATGACAATGTGCAAGTTCAAGGTGGCATTTAGAAAGAAAAGCTTAAGAAGCAAGGATCCAAGGAGAAGCAAGAAGTAGTTATGGTAGGGGAACAAGTTGAAGAACCAACAAAAGACTCAAAAGTTGAATTTACAGTAGCAACAGCAATAGAGTCCATGGAAGAAGCAACAACAAAGTCCAAGGAAGCTCTATCAGAAGTGCACAAGGATGCACCAAAAGAAGGGCACAAGAGAGAAGATTGTGAAGAAGAATTTAAAATAAAGAAACAAATTGCTGAAGAATCAAAGGAAACAGAATGTCAGGTTAAGGTTGCAGCATATCGGCACCCACACCACTCTGAGTGGCAAGAATCTTAGAGGCATGGCTTAAGGCATCAATATTATGGATCTACATGGAGTCAAAAAGGCATCAAGTGTGGCAGAAAAAGCATAGTGATTCTGGATTTCAAAGAGGTGCAGCAGCATCAGGGAACAATTGGACAAACCGATCGAAATATCAGAGTAGAGCAGCAGAAGCATAGAGCCAACAGAGCAGTTATGGATATTCAAATGGCACAATGGCAGCTTGGCATCATCAAAGACCACCACTAATCAAGATTTCACTTGGAAGGATGGATGAACAAGATTGGAAAATGTCAAGAAGAAGGATGTTAAATATTTGTATTTACAAAGAAAATTGAAGAAGACCCAGAAAATGAATATCAAGAATTCAGATTTTTTATGGAAAAAGATGTAGGTATCTAGCTATAGCATCTCAATTGAGATGAGAATTCAATATGTTTGTAAACTCTCAAGCTTTAAAGGAGAGAGTTGTGATTTCTAAGGGTGGGGGAACCGAGTACAACCCCTTTTTCTCAAGCAAAAGAAAATATGAAACCAGGCACTCACATTTTGATGTATACTATGTATGCTGGCATATATGTGGTTGATTTCCATGTCATCAATGTTAACTTATTGTGGAGTGTATTAAACGTAACATTTATTTTGTGAAATTTTCTGAACTTGAAGGATCATGATTCTCACCAATAAAAGGCCTTTGCTTGCCAACCTTTGCCTACGTTTAAGAAGATAAAAGGTGAAGCTGGCCACACAAGGAAGACAAGATACAAGCAGGCTAGATGCTAACTCCTCTCCATCACATGGCTCCTCATCTTGCCAGTGATGATGACCTATAACGTATTACCAAGGAAACCAAATTATAATGATAATACGAACTGTCAGACTCTAAAAGACTTTGCATTTCTAATGACATGACATAGTTTGAATAGATCTCTATTTCTTTGAGTTTGTTGGGCAGTTAGAAGTTGATTTAGGAGTATGATTTACCTAAAGCATTCCTAACCATTGCTTTGCTGCACATTATCTACAAGAATTGCACCTTGGCACTGCTATCAGTGATGCCAACACCTTATTTATCACTTTTTGTTTTTTGAATTTTAGCGAAAAACCCCTTGCGGGGCCGTCAAAATCACCTGGGAGTCGCGCCCACCCCTGACCGCACCAGCATTATCAACTGGATTTTGGAGATTATGATACCATCTTTAATTTTTTGTAGCCTGTTTAAGAGGAAGAAAAACAGGAAAAATAATAAATATGCCCAATTTTATACAAAGCTAATATTCTCAGCTAACATGCAATTTTGATTACTCCAAACATGGATTTTTTAAAAATTTGATCATTAGAGTCATTATCTACCTCAATCATATTGCAATAGAAAGCAGAATATAAGGAGGTACCCAAGTACATAGGATTTCAACCGGTTTATAAGTCCCCACTTCCTATTTAGCCAATATGGTAGATCATCTTGGCCAATAAAGAGGACATTATTCTTACCCAAGACTACAGACTAAAAACTTGATTACATCCCACATAAAACGTCATCAGATGTATCAAATGGCAAGAGCTCAACCGGTTAGATTTCTTAAGATTCAAGGGGGAGATCCAAGTTCGAATCTTGCCAAGCGATACATGGATAATATCCAACCACTTTATGGTGATGATGTAATACAGGTGGAACCCATTTCGATCCCATACAACCAAGTGAAAAAAAATGTCATCAGATGTAACTCAATGTGGAATCTATTCAAAGAAAAATTGTCATAATTGATAGCAATCTAGACCATCTCATACAGAATTGTGGTCTGAGTGCTTTATGGTGTAATAAGAAATGATGACTACCAAAAATGAAGTTAAAAAAAAACAACTTCAAGGGTGACTGGTTAGATTGCAATAGTGGTATACTCTTTAAAAAAAGAACCATTTAATAGCATCAAAAACCTGCTAAGTTCATCTGGAAAGCTTAGGTTCTAGGTTATGTTACTACATGTTATGGTCATCTTACTCTCACCTTTAAAAGGCCCTTTGTTTTAGACAATCTCATTATGCCTCTAACAACAAATGTATTATGGGTACTTATGCAGTTACAGTACCCTTAATGTTTAACCTTTTATAGTGCTGTTATCATGTTGTTTGGTTACACCTGATGTGACTTGCTTTCTTCTCTACCATCCAGAGGTCATCTCTACTTCCTTTTAGATAGTTCTCCTATACGTTATGGAATGCTTGTTATATTTCAAAATAAACTAAAAGGAAAAACATGCAGCAAGATAGAGAAGCATATCAATTTGAAAACTTATACTCCAGTGTACTGCACAATATTCACACTGTCATATGGGGTAGCAAAATTTAAAATTAGTGGATTTTAATAATATTGCAATAGGTTCAGCTTCTATGGTACACAAAAGAAAGAAATATATTTTCCCAAATAAAAATTCATCCAGCTTGTAAGAAATATTTTTAAGTCGTTTAAAATGTATTAAATAAAGCGAGTGCAAGCAAGGAGCATGGCTCACCTTTTTCTTGTTCTAGACCTTTAGAAGAAGAAGAGGTATTAAAGTGGAACAAAATTCCAATATAGGAATATGCCACTGGAAATAAACAACTTGTAATGGGAACAGCATCACATGAACCGGTTAGAAAGCAAAAGGGCCAACTACCCCCCACACACATGCCACGACTCAATGTTAATAGGGGTAAGGAGTCCCACATAAGCGGGACCAAGGGCTTCCACCTTTAAACCTGCTATCCCATTGGCAAAGAGTTTGGCAAGTATTGTTGCTCATAAACCACTCAGGTCCCACAACCGGGTCAATGTGGGATTATTAACACACGCACACACTACACTAACTAAGTAGAAGAGGTATTAAAGTGGAATGAAATTCCAATATAGGAATATGCCACTAGAAATAAACAACTTGTAATGGGAACAACATCACATGAACCGGTTAGAGAAATTCAAAGGTCAAAAGGATTCCTATGAGAAAAAGCTAGGTGGCAAGAAAGGAAATTCATTTATAAAAGCCCTAACTTGAAGTAAGGCTGCCCTGGTTGGAAGTAAGGATGCCCTAGTTGGAGCAAGAGAAGAGTAAACATTTGGTAATCCCTATCCAAGCAGTAGATGTTTCACTAGAAGTAATTATCAAGGATGAGATGATTGAGCACAATATAATGGTTCTTAAAAGCAGAGGATTAATATGTAAGATCCTTGGATACTAGACAGGTTATTCAGAGATTCAAAAGTGGATTAAATGGAACCCTATGACTTTCCTTCAAAAAGAATTTTTCCTCATCATCTTCCCTTAGCTTCAAATCAGGATAAAACAATGGGAGGTGGCCTATGGTTTGGGGGGAGATGGCCCGTATTTAAGACCGCAAAGTGAGAATTTTCGTTAAGACAAAATGACTATTAAATGGCTTCTAATGTGGGTTAGGCTTTTTGGACTTTCATATCAGTTTATCAATAAGGAGATTTTGAAAAATATTAGGAAGACTCTAGGAGAGTCCATCCAAAAGGAGCCAACTACTAAGAAGCGAAAGCATGTTGTGTGTACATGGACGTGTTGCCATTGATATTTCAACACGTCCATTGATATTTCAAAACCTTTGCCAAAATCCATTAAGATTAAATCTAAATCAAGAGAATGGGATCAACAAGTGGATTATGAAAATATTGCATTCTAATGCCACAATTGTTATGAGACTAGAAAGATGGCAAGAAATTGCAAAATGGTCATTAGACAAACTTCATGATGAAGCAAGGAGATCATATTGTAGTAAACATTGGCTTAGATCAAAGATTTTCCACTCCCAGAAAAGGAGAAAAGGGATCCCCACTGCCTCGAGAGTTGGCAAAGACCTTCCCAATTCACTTGGAGCAACCATTAGAAGAAACTGAAAAGGATACAACGGATGAGGAATTACAATGTGCAAGGTCCAATTAAAAAGGAATTAAAGGTGCAAAAGAAGATGCAAAGACAAATTTCAGAACAAAGAAGGCAAAAGAGGTCAAGTATAATCCAGGTAAATCGTATTCATTTTCCTCAAGTAGTAGAAAATCATTTCCTTGCAATAAGAATGAATTAGAGTGTAGCCCTTACACTTTAGGGTTTCAAGAGCATCATAAAAAATAAAGGAGTATGGAGGATACCCATGGCAATTTAGGGACTTTAGGGCAACATAAGATAGTACTATAGCGATCTGCTTGTTGTGGTGCAGTGGTAAATGCCCTGGGTGCTGGTAGAGGCCGACCCAGGTTCCATTCTCCTTGTCTCCATCCTGCAGATATATGGTATAGTTAGGAATGTCCTATGTCTTTGGTAGAGGCCGACAAGGCTCCATTCCTCCTATGCCCAACCTGTTGAAAGTGGCACCTCGAAAGGGGTGTTTTCCACTATAAATTAGTTTTACCCAGGTGTTGTGGGTGAGTTGGAGAGGAGAGGGCAATCCTCCAAGGGAGGTCCCTGGTTCGAATCTCCACCCTACCAAAAAGCTGAATTGGGTACCCAAAATCCAATTGATAATGTTGGTGCGGGGCTAGGTCGGGTGCGACCCCGGGTGACTTTGACGGTGTAGAACCCCCTGTTCGTGGTCTCTTAGACCAAGGCGGCCCCGCAAGGGGTTTCTCTTAAAAAAAAAAAAAAGATAGTACTATAGCGGATGGTTCTTGCACTTTAGGGTTTCTAGGGAAGAATAAAGAAGAATGTGCTTTCAAAACTAATCCTTACACTTTAGGTTCTCCATGGCAGCATAAACCTAGAGATGACAAGTGTCATTGTGGACAATCTGAAAAAACGGAAGAGATTGATGAGAATGAAAATGTTGGTGGAAATGGAAAAATGAGAGGAAGACCTTCAAAGCAAGAACAAAGAGAAAAGGAAACTCAAGAGTCAAAGGGAGATTGACTTAGGAAACCAGAAACAAATATCCCAAGTGTTAACAAGGAGTGGGGCTAAGCCCAAAAAAACGAATTAAAAACGGAGATGAAGATGGTATTTTGGAATATTATGACTATGAATAAGAGCCCTAAAAAAGAGTTACCAGGGAATTAATGGTTTGTTATAGTCCTGAATTTATCTTAATGTAAGAAACAAAAATAAGTAATAAGGATTGTAAGGATTGTCTAGAAATTAATGCTACAGGAGCTTCAAGAGGCATTGCAATAATATAGGAGAAACATAAATGGGATGGACAATTGCTAGAAGAAAACGGTAATTGGATTGCTAGCCTTTTTTTGCAACAAAGAGAAAAATATTAGAGTTGGAGTTATAAATGTATATGCTCCAACTATAGATATTCTTCACAATAGATGTTAGAAGGACTCTATTTATTTATGTAGAATTCAATGATGATTCACAATTGTGCCTTTTTTGTGTGTGTTGTGGAATTCACTAGCATATCACAAAAAGATGCAATGGATTAGTCATTGGGGGGTATTTATAGTGATACCAAATCTCCAATTAAATGTTAACCTCAAGCCTACATAACTTGAATTTAAGGTTAAGTTGCAAGCTTACTACAGTGATAAGGGCTTTGGCCTCTCTTGGAGAGGTCCAAGGTTCAAACCCCACTCAGTATGAGGAGACCAGGACCCCTCATAAAAACCTGTGTAAACTCATTGAAAAAAAATTGAATTTAAGGTTATCAAATGGCATTAGCTCAACCGGTAAGATTCCTCAACATTCAAGGAGGGGAACCAAGTTCGAATCTTGCCAAGCAATACATGGATAATACCAAAGCTTTGTTGTAATACACTATATGGTAATGATGGAATATGGGTGGGGCCCGTTTCAATCCCATATAACCAATTGAAAGAAAAAACACTTGAATTGAAGGTTAAAATACATTATAAAATATGTATTAAACCCTTTAATCAAGGTTAACCATAGAGGTGGTTTAACCAATATCACTAAGGGTGAATACATTAAAAGTGCCCTTAGGATTACATGAAAATGTCCATAGGCTTACATAGAAGAATGCCTATAGGCTTACATAGAAAGATGCTAGTAGGTTTACATATAGAATGCCCGTAGGCTTACATAGAGAACGCCCGAAGGCTTACATAGCACTTGCCCATAGGCTACATCAAGTGTACCCATAGATACTTCATCACTGTCGGCCTTATCCTAATAAGGTTAGAGTACAAATGTGTCAACACCCCCCCATAATCTGAAAGAAGGGGCCAAGGAGAGAAGACATTAGATATGATACATCCCCCCGCCATAATGAAGGCTCGAATGGGCCAATGGATCCTGCTAACTTCTCTTGCCAAAGGTACATGAACTGGATCAACCTCTCCACGAACATGAAGTTGTGACTCCACTTCCTGGATGAAGATGTTGAGCTTTCCATGAAAATATCTTCAACATGCAAGATGGTGACCACAATTTGTATTCCAATCTAAAGAGAAAGTAGTTGAATCATGAAGCAATAGGCAAGTCTCTAGATAATCGACCCCAGTGGCTAGAAACATCTCATAGGAACCTTGCACTAACCATCCAAAACGTACTCCTACAACCCAAAAGATTACCAACTACCACACCAACAGATTTTTGGATTTAGAGTAAACACCTACTATGAGAGAAGTGAAGGATAAACACAAGAAATTGAAATCTCTCAAATACAATATAGTTGACCAACCGCTACACCAACGAGATTAGTTGGAATTAGAAGTTTGGTGCTCCTTGTAGACATCAAACCTTGAGTGTTGTAGTAAAATAAATTAGAGAAAATGAGCTTTGAACCTATGAACTTCTTGCTATTCTAAACCATAAATCATTGTGCCACCAATGCCAATGTGTTGAGTATGATTGTCATTGTTGTAATTGTTGTCAAACACTTCAGCAATATAGGTATTCATGTCAATACTTTCAAATTTGCAAGCTTCTGTAGATTTGTATTTCATCGATTTTACGAGATACCGATTAATCACCAGTCACAAAAGCAATAGCTTCATTGCTTTTGTCAATTGAAGGTATATCAATGTCAAGAAAAATGAAGTCTCCATCAACTGATTAGACCATCTCACTGTGTTCAGATCAACTCCAACTCAGTCACAAAATTCGCGGCTCATCAAAAGGCCTTACGGTTTTCAAGATATCGTAGTTTGAAGTATCAAGGGTACTTAAGGTGTGCATCACGGCCATGGAAAAATAAATATTCCTCAAGACAAATTAAATAGTTGGGATATTTTAAATGTTTATTGGGCATATTTATATTTGAAAATTTGATTTCCTTATAGGTGGAATATGGTTCTAACAAAAAGGAAACCATATGCTAAAATAAAGGAGTGACAACCATATGCTAAAATAAAGGAGTGACAACCATATCTTTTATTATGTTGTAAAGCTATTTTTATAACTAAGTTCTTGTAAAAAAGGGAGGTGGCCCTTTTATTATGTTGTAAAGCTATTTTAATAGCTAAGTCGTTGTAAAAAAAGGAGGTGGCCCTTTTATTATGTTTTAAAGCTATTTTAATACCGAAGTTGTTGTAAAAAGGGGAGGTGGCCCTTTTTAGTTGGAAAAAGGAAGAGGTGGTCCTTTTTTAGAGGAATGTTGTTAAAAGGAGTATTTTTAGAATTTGAGAAAACCTATAAAAGGAGGGACTTGGAGAAGAAATATTGGAAGACGAATTTTAGAGGAAGATTTTAAAGAAAAGTGTGGGAACCATGAGAGGAATTTTTGGAGAGGAGTTAGAATATTTTGTAAATGGATTTTTGATAAGAAGACAAAGTGAGTGTTGAAAAGAAAAAGATAGAATTTTTGAGAGAGAATTTTTGTAATGAGAAGAGAGGAATAGTGAGAGAAGTGTGCTGCAAAGGAGGTGCTAGTTTTCTTTCTACTCACAGTTTGATTCTAAGGAAGAATTTCAAATTTAGCAATCAAGTGGAGGCAAGAGACATTCGTGTGTTGGTCTCTACCTATCAAAATCAAAGTCCCAGTTGGAGCTTGGCAATAGGGGTTGGTGCTCTTTCCAGTTGGTGTTGGAGAATTAGGGGTTGGTGCTCCTTCCAGTTGGTGCTAGTAAATTAGGGGTTGGTGCTCCTTCCAGTTGGTGCTAGTAAATTAGGGGTTGGTGTTCCTTGCAATTGGTGTCGCTAAAATTTGTAAGTGTATTACATTTTTCAACTGGATTTAGATGGAAGTCTAAACAGATGTTTGCACCGTGGACGTAGCCAAAAGGTGAACCACGTTATATAGTGTGTTGTGAATGATTTTGTGAGATTGCATTTAGTATCTTTCTTCTGCAAGTTAAAATTTTAAGACATACTGATTCACCCCCCCTCTCAGTATTACGGTGATTTCAACACAATGTGCCCAAAAATGAAGGGCATTGCCCCTTTAGGAAGCACTAGGAACACTCACAAAAATAAAAAAGAACCTTTGGCGATTTGAACGCGACACCTCCGCGTTCTCAACAGATAGGCCTATTGCCGCACCAACACTAATAGTGGGATCACATCTAGATAACAAATTCATCTCCTAATAACCCATGTGAAAGCTAGGTCAAGCACGTATACTTGCACCTACACGGCCCGTGGGCAAACATCCTCCAAAGGAAGCCATAAACCATAGGAATTATTAGCAAAAAGAAGAGACAACTATTGCTCCAATTTCTCAAACGCAAGACTTCCACTTCACTAGCCAACACTAGTCCACCTCGAACATTGAATCTTTGACCCACAGTCACATCCCATTAGAATGCACCAAACGGAAAAAATCACAATACCCCTATTGTCCAGTACAAAAAGGCATGTGTGCACAAAAATTTGAAACTAAAGACCTTTTGTTGACAAACCCAATGCGCTACCATTGCATTGTCGTTTGTGACACGAATTGGACTCTACTCCACTCTTTTTTGAACCAAAAGCAAAACTAAATACTTGCATGCTCATAGGCAGCCCGACGATCTCACATATTGCGAACTGATGCAATGGATCTATAATGACCCTTTTTCAGATTTTTCTATTTATACATGTGTGGTGTGGAGTTGTGTGGAGTTTGTTGGTTTGGTGTTGTTTTGTTAAGTGTGGTGTGGCTAGGAAGGATAAAATAAAAATAAAAATAAAATAAAAGGGGTCAATGTGTGTTAGGGGCATAATATTTTATATTAGGGAGTTATAAGGTTATTTTATAAAGTAAAATAATAAAGTGCCACCTCAACGAAGAAATATAACATTTGCATATAAAATGAGGAGTGAGGCACTCATTAGGGGATGCTTGGTTATTATTTTTGATATCTCTCTTGTATTTGGCTGTGTGGCTGACTACAACTATCTTCGACGGACGAAGACCCGTTGGAGATCATCCTTGGGGACGAAAACCCTCTTGGATTCCGAGGCTAAGGACGAAAACCCTTCAGTCTCTTAGTGGTAAATCCATCCAGGGTTTACATCAGGGCTTATTGTGGAGTTTTGCCGGTTTTCAGAGTGTTATTCAGCCATTTGAGGGCTTGGAGCAGGGATTTATCATCATATTCAGATTTTTGAGCATCGGGAACAGGAACGTCCCACTTTTGGGACCATATTTGGAGCATATGGGCACCATTCAGTCTTCTACACCCAACGTCCAGCTGGAAGATTGAATTATTTTTGTGGGTATTCAGATTTTTAGTTGTTTTTGCTGTTATCATGCAGATCCAGTGATTTGTGAGTAAATCTATGCACTGTATCTTCTATATTTGCAGATCTAATAAAAGTATTCTTGATTTGCCTCATATTGGGAGTTTTAGTAAATTTTTGCAGCTGTTTACTAGATCAGAATTTTATTTCAGTAAATCAGAATTTTGTTTGCAATAAAATCGTGTTCTGTGGCTAGGGTTTGCATTTTACAGTTTTAGGGTTTGCAATTTCCAGTTTATGAATATTACAGGATCAGTCATTGGGGGGTATTTATAGTGATAAATCTCTAATTAAATGTTAACCTCAAGCCAACATGACTTGAAGGTTAAATTACAATATAATAAATGTATTAAACCCTTTAATCAAGGTTAACCATAGAGGTGATTTAACCCATATCACAAAGTGTGAACACATTTGTGCCCCTAGGCTTACATAAAGATACTCGTAGGCTTACATAGAAAGGTGCCCATAGGCTACATAGAAAGGTGCTCGTAGACTTACAAATAGAATGCATGTAGGCTTCCTTAGACAACACCCGAAGGCTTACATAACACTTGCTCATAGTCTACATCAAGAGCACCCGTATGTACTTCATCATTGTCAGCCTTGGCCTAATAAGGTCAGATTACAAATATTTCAACATTTTGGAGGGGAAAACTTCAACACAATTCTATCTCCTTCAAAAAAGAAGGATGGTACTCTTGGATGATCTAAATCAATGGAGACTTCACTTCCTTTGTCAATTGAAATGGCCTTTAGGATGTTAATCCTTCAATCTTTCAATGTATATTAGATAATTGATGTATTGGGAAAACTTATATAGCAAAAAATTGGACAGATTTTTGTTATCTAATGCGTGATTGCAAACAGAGTATACAATCTCTTCAAACATTTTATTGTGAGAAGGACAGTTCACAAGCCCATTCTCTTGAGATGTGATCTACTTAATAATGGTCATCCAAAGCCATTTCAATTTCAGTTTGTGTCTCCAAGAACCTGATTTTAGATGATTATGTTATAGTAGAATGAAGCAAGGTTCAAAGGATCGTGTATGTACAGGTTTGTTCCAAAGATGAAATATTTAAAGAGGAAAATGAAAATTTGGAATATCAAATCTTTTGGTAGCATATTTAAAATAAATAAGAAAATCAAATCCAAGCTCAACCATTTACAACAGATAACAAAAACCAATGAAATGGACAGGTTCAAAAACCAATGATTTTAGATGATTATGTTATAGTAGAATGAAGCAAGGTTAAAAGGATCGTGTATGTACAGGTTTGTTCCAAAGATGAAATATTTAAAGAGGAAAATGAAAATTTGGAATATCAAATCTTTTGGTAGCATATTTAAAATAAATAAGAAAATCAAATCCAAGCTCAACCATTTACAACAGATAACAAAAACCAATAAAATGGACCAAGATACTTATGTGCAAGAAGAACAATTACTTTTTTCAAGGTTCCACGAGCCTAGGGGACGAGGGGACGGGGGGACGGGTTTCGGGGACGGCGGGGGACGGCAGGCCGATTTTAGGGGATGGCTCGGGGACGGCTGGGGGGAGGGCTGGTATAATACTATAAAAATTGAATTTTTTTAGAAATTTAGAATAATCTACACATTCAGAATTCTACACACAACAAAAATGATATTAGGATATTGAATATTCATATTGATATTAGTTACTAAGTGCAGCCATTTAATTGTTTCAACAAATATAACTTGAAGGTTCAGCCAAGGATATCAAGTGCAATCTGCCAATCTCTAACAGTTAACCAAATTAGTTGCTATTGCTCAAGTAATGAATGCCACATTGTTCAGCGTTTAACTTTTAACTGTTTAAGTTTTAACAGTCATCATTTTAAGTTATAACAGTCATCATTTTTTCAGCCACCAATGTTCAAGCAAAGACTGTCATTTTTTAATTTTTTTCAGTCACTAACTGTTCAAATATGACAGCAATCAGAAATCTGAAATACTCATAGTCTCAATGCTCATTTACAACAAAAAGACTCAAAAGAGTATACATCATAAAACTAAATTAGTAAATAGTAAATACTCATAGGAATGAGACTGTATGGAACTCCTATGGAACTTCTGCTGGGCTATCACTATCAAAATCTGTATCACTATCTGATGAGCTGCCCTCATCATCTAAGTGAAGATCCTCCAATGAAACTCCAACCAACCCCTCCTGACTCTCATCCTCATCAATCTGTCCTGCATCCTCTGGATCAACATCCCATCGTGTAGTTGGAGATTGCTTGTACTCTGGCTTAACTCTCTCACGAAGGCGAAGAGAGCTATGCACTGCAACTAGCTTCTCCGCTCTGCGAGAGGTAAGCCTATTCCTCCTCACATTGTGGATAAAGTTGTATGTAGACCAATTCCTCTCAGCAACAGAGGAACTAGCAACCTGTGAAAGAACCCTAATTGCAAAATGTTTCAAGTTAGGTGTGCTATCCCCATATAGCTGCCACCATCCAATGGGATTTCTTTGGGCAATGGTAGCCCTATCCTCCAGACACTCTGGTTGGCTGAAGCAAGGGCCCTCGAGATTAGCAAATTGGAGCCACTCATCTCTAAGATGTGAGCCCTCCTCCCTCGCATATATCTTTTTAAGGGCATTCAAAAACCCTTGTCTCACCTCTGGATCATCATGGGGAGGCACTCTCCCAGGCCTAAGCTCATACCACTTTGGGTTTACTGCATATGCTGCCATATGAAGGGGGGTGTTCATCCTATCCCACCTCCTCTGTATAATAGGCCTAATGTAGGCCTCATAGAATAATAGGGATGGATCTCTAGCAAAAATGATTTTTTTAATCTCCCCTAACATGTTGTCAAAAGTCTCATAGATCTCTCCTAGATTAGGAGCATCTGTGTCAGCATATCTGATGACTGCAACAATTGGGGCAACAAAAGACACAATATACCTACAAGAAATCAAAAAACAAAATTTAAAAACTTAGACTATATGTCACATTGTCATATGAGCAATCCAATTTGAAACTAAAAATGAAAAATCATAAATGACATTTCTTACTTGGCTTGAGTCCACCAACTATCATCCAATGTTTTGTCTCTAATTTTTTTCCCTCCTCTGTCCTTGATTCCGGCCACCTCTTCCACTCCGTGCATACTACCATGGATTGTAGAGCATCTTGCACCTCAATCATCCTCTCCAATAAAATGAAGTAGGTGGCGTATCTAGTGTCTCCTGGTTTGATGAACTCCTTTGAGAAGGACCGAAAGAGGGCTAAAGAAGTGTGATGGTTGCAAATGAACATTTGTATATCTCTGGCTTGTGCAACCATAGCCTTCACCCAATCTATCCTCCCAATGTCCTTCAATGCATTGTTCAATGCATGAACACAACACGGGGTCCAAAAAATATGTCTATATGCCTGTTCTATCATTTTCCCTGCACACTGGCAAACAGGGGCTGCATCTGTAACTACCTGTAGTGTACAACAAAAATGGTCTCATTTAACAACCATTTAGAATCTAGATTTATAATTTTAAAGATTTTGATTTTCATAAGAAAATCTGAAAAACTTAAAAGTTAAAACGGAAATTGTCGAATTGATTACCTGTACAACATTGGAGGCTCCAACCTCCTCAATAGCCTCCTTCAACTGAAGGAACTGGAACTGAGCATCCTTTTTTTCCCCGTGCAATCAATGGCTTTAAGAAAATAGGGACCTGCTTTACATGTGACAATGATATTGATGAGTGGACGTTGACGAATGTCAGTCCACCCATCCATGATGATAGAACATCCATGAGTCAACCATGTGTTCCTCATCTGCTCCATAACCACACTGCATTTGGAATAGTGTTTGTCCAAAAGAGAGGTACGAAGCCTAGTTTCTCCAGGCGGTAGATATGAAGTCCCTGCCTTGGCTATTTGTTTTACTGCGTCCTTGAAATAGGGGGAACGTGCAATATGGAAAGGAAGCCCATGTGCAAAAAATAATTTTGCTACAACATCATCTGCTTCTTCTCTTGCTTGCACATTAAACATCTCATTTACAGTTCCCTTTTTCTTTGAGTGCAGTGGTGGCATACTAGATGTTTGGGTTGATTCTTGTGGCTGTTCTGAGGAGGCCCCAAAGTCCCCTCTAAATGATTGGCCAGCTGTAGGTAAAGACAAGCCACAACTTTTAAATCTAGACTCTTGCACAATCTTATGGGCTTCATTAACTTGTGCCCGGGTCATTTTTTGGCAAGCCCTAACCCCTGTTCCTGCCTTATCCATGAGATGAGACTCAACCCTAGTATAGCTGCCCTTAAACACAGTTTTGCAAAAATTACACAGCCATGTTCTTGAGCCCCCAAAATTTTTTTTGCCTTGGTCACAGTTGGTTACAAATTGCAGCAGAGGTTTTTTGATATTAAATGGACCCTTGGCATATTCTTTTAATAATGAAGATGGACAGTCAAAACTGGTTTGAGTAGCAGTGTTGTCCCCTTTGGAAGTTTGGGGTTGGATGGTAGAGGATGAATCCCTAACAACAGCATTTTCAGTTTGGTTTCCCTCCTCCAAATTAATTTCAAATGAACCTGATGCACTGCTGGCCATGTTTTATGTTGAAATAAAAATATAAAATTTCAAAACAACTTGGAAGAGGTAATAAAAATTTGAAAACCTAGTGTTGTTGTTGCCTGCTAGTGTTGTTGCTATCTCTGTTGTTGCTGCCTGCTAGTGTTGTTGCTATCCCTGCCCTTGTTGCCTGCTATTGCTGCCTCCTTTTGGTCAAGATAGCTGAAAAAAGTAGCAAGCAATCCACCGGAGTCTTTATACAAGCAACAGTACCTTCCTCAAAGAGTCAAATCTCATATCAAATAGGACACCTCAAGATAAAATGTTCTTCAACCTCCACCTCTCAAGGAATATGGTGGTTTGTCTCCACCTACAATTAATATGTGCATACTCTGAGCTAACCAAGAGGAATACTTAGACTATGCCCAATGTCACTGGACATAATTGGACAAGTAATAATGTCATTCTCAATCTTCATGAAATGTTTGAAAAAGAAGGCAAACTTAGGTCTAAGAGGCTAAGATGGAGCGACCCAAGTAATCTGAATATATTATACATAAACATCATCGAAATACTTGATCAATTACCCTCTTATAAGGAAGAAGATATTAGGAAGGAAGCAATTAGTTATTTCAAAGATATTTTATCAAAAACTGGGCAAGCCAAGGAGGATCAAGGTAGAGTTTTGTACAATATTCCATCAGTTATCACATAAATATAGAATGAAAATTTGATGAGGAAGATCTTTGTGGAGGAGCTACACGAGGCAGTTTTTTCTTTCCAACCTGATAAGGTGCTTGGCCCTGATAGATTCTTATAAAAAAAATTCAAAAACATTGAGATTTGTTGAAGAGCAGTATGTTGGCTGCAGTTGAAGACACTACAAAAAAGAAGGCTATCATAAGTTAGATCAATTCCACCTTTATTTCATTGGTTCTCAAAAAAAGTGAGAGAAAATATTTTGATAATTTCCATCCAATAAGCCTTGTAATATGATTTATAAGATAATTTCAAAAATTATAGTAAATAGATTGCAAAGCATTTTGGATTGCATTATATCGAAGGATTTATTCATGGTAAACAAAGTCTTGATGGTATAAACATTGAACAAGAGGTTATACATTCTCTTATTTCCATGAAAAAACCAATAATACTTGTAAAATTAGATATGAACAAAACATATGTTAGGGTATGCTATAGTGTTTTACTTGACATTCTCATAAAATTTGGTTTCGATCAAGATTGGTGTGAATAAATTAGATGTTGTTATAGCACTCTAAAATATTCTATTTCGATCAATGATCCTTTGCTCGATGCTTCGAATCATCCTGTGGCCTCTACGAGGATGACCCACTATCTCCTTGTCTCTTCATTATTCTTGTTTAGGCATCGTTGATAGCCTCCTCAAAGGCAAGAATGGAAGGAAAAACCAAAGGTATTCAGCTTGCAACAAATGGTCCCTTCAAATTTCATCTCCAATTTGTTGATGATACTTTTCTTTTGGGTCATCCCTCAATCAGCAAGGCCATGGAGTTTAAATCAATATTATCATACTATGAGAAGGTTGTTGAACAATTGGTTAATACTACACAATCCAATATTATTTTCATTAACCCTACCCAAGATTTGCAATAGATTATTGTAGGTATTTTAGGGTTTAAAGTTGGAAAATTACCATCAAAATAATCAGAAATTTCTTTATTTGATAAAGAAATGAAGAAGGGGTGTTGGAACTTGTAGAAATGAAATTTAACATGCTACACACAATTCTATTTCCACTTAAATAATTCTACAGACTGCAGTCATTGTAGTATAGCAATAATAATGCACAGAATCTGCAACAGCAATAATAACAGCAGCAATAACAGCAATAGCAGCAGCAATGGTAGATAACAGTAATTACAGGCAGTTTTATATTAACAATGGCATTTATGATACAGCATTACAGTTTCAGCATTACAATCTGCAGCCTGCAAACCCTAGGCTGAATATCCTTCATGGCTGCATACAAGACTGGACTGCATCAATCCATCAACCCTCACACGTACCAATGTTGTTCTGTTAATTCCCCAACCTGCATGACTGCCTTCAATGCCCTGGCTGAATGAATGAATGAACAACCACCGTGAATGAACAACTTGAATGAATGAGGGGAGGGCTTATTTATACACCAAAAAGTAGTTACCCTCCAACTACCTCATAACTTCCCTCAAATTACATTTCATATGCATTTGCTCTTGCATTACTTGACATTTCCCACTACAAGACAAAATAGTTTATAACTTGTAATTTAGCCGACATAATTGACTTACATCACTTTATTATTACGTACAATATTAAATTGCACTTTACAACATAATTAAATATATGCACGCACATTTCGTCAAACACTTTGCGTACAATTACCAAAACTGATGCACCAATTAAAGACATATCAATTTGCCTGTCTACAGAACTCAATTTTGAACAAAGTGAAATCTTGTTTGGCAGGTTGGAATGGTAAGTTCTTAACAATTGCTTGAAGGCTACAACTCACAAAGAATATATTGCAATCTATCTCTATATATATGATGTCACTTTAATCAAGGACATGAGGAAAAATGATGTCTCTATATATTGCAATCTATGTTACTTATAATATATTGTAATCACAAAGTATAGCATCCAAATTTGACAAAATTCAAAGAGATTTTTTTTAGGAAGGACGTGAGGAAAAAATTTGGTTTCCTCTTTGTAAGTAAGATAGGGTAAGCAAAGGAAAGAATATTGGAGGTTCAGGCTTGCAAAGTTGAAGACTCATAAGTGTGGCATTAGGGGCAAAACTTGGTTGGAAACTATTCAAAGATCAAAAGAAGGTTGGAAAAGTGTTCTTTCAAAAAATATATAGGTTATGTCAATCGAATAAAATTGTTTAGGAAACAAACCCTACCTAAGGGCACACAAGGCTCAACAAAATGGAACTTCATTTAGAGAGTTTGCAATTGATCAGGAAACATATTAGGTGGTCAGTCCATGAAGAAGATTCTGCAAAATTTTGGTATGAAGATTGGTTGAAGCTTTCTCCTCTTATTCTAATCCAAAATGATAATTTTTGGTCTGCCATGTTTAGCTTGTAAAGTTTCAAAGATCAAAAATTATACTGATGTGTAATTCCAAATCATGGATTTTTATTAGCAACCTCGTTATGGGAGAGGACCTCAAACGAACAACACATGAGTTTTAAACTATGCTTCAAGAATTCTATTTGCCCACTTTTATGCGGAAGGATGAGTTGCTTTGGAATCTATCAAACGATGGTGGATACTCGGTGAAGTTGGGATATAAGGCTGTAAAGCAATCAGAAATTCCTACTCCCACCCTTGGAAAAATGTTTGGTCACTTAAGGCCCTCCCCAGGGCCTCAACCTTTTTTTGGTTAGAAGTCCAAAGCAAAATTCTTACAGGTGAGTATATGTAAAAAAGAGGATATCCTTGTGTGAGGACCTAGAAATATCAAACCGTTTACTTCTTCATTGTTCGCTTGCTTACACCATTAACATTTATTTGGTTGGAAGTCCAAAGCAAAATTCTTACAGGTGACCGTATGTAAAAAGGAGAATATCCTTGTGTAAGGAGGACCTAGAAATATCAAATCATTTATTTCTTTATTGTTTGTTTGATTACACCAGTTGACGCCACTTTTTCTATCGTGTGTGTGTGAGAGAGAGAGAGAGAGAATTATGTAACTCCATCAACATTGAAAGAATTAAATATTGGATTAATTGTTTCAAAGCTAAAGCATTATGCATTCTGTGAGAATTGGTCCTACTATCTTTGTTGGAATCTATGACTTTAAAGGAATGGCAGAAATTTTATAAACAAATCTCAGAATCATTGTATTATTGCCTCTCTTGCCAAATGTTTACAAGCATGGTGCTCATTATGGGAAGTCCCATGTGTGGAAAAACAGGTGCTCATTTACCTCTTAGTTACAAGATTTGAATATACAACAAAGGGTCATTTGTAACAATGGAGTTAACTCAAAGGATTTGTATTGATCTATGATAAAATGGAAATGTCCACAATTTGGATTCATTAAAATTAATTTTGATGGTACTTCCAAAGAAAATGTGGGGAAATCTGGTAGAGGTAGTGCTTTTCAGAATAATAGAGGCAAAGTTCTCACTTACTCAGAATCTGTGGAACTTCAACTAACAACTATGTAGAGCCATAATTCAATTGAGAGGGATTCACAAATTATTATTAATGCTGTCAAAAAAAAAACGGATGTGGGGATTGGGTCAACAACAACATTGTTTTTTATGTCCACCAACTACTGTTGGAGGCACCATCTTGGAAATACCAACATATCTATAAAGAAAGAAATAGAGTAGCAAATAATTTTGCCAATCATGGCATCAATCTTTGTCTTGGTGAAATTCAAATTGTAGAAAGTAAATGGTCAAGAGAGATTTTATCTTTTAATAAAAATGATATGAAGGAGTTGATAGAGGAAACATAGCAGTTTGAGGAAGATGAATAATATCTTTGATAGAAAGGCAAGCCGGATATGACTTAGTTGACCTAATAGAAAATGTAATGTTTTGATATTTTGATGGGAGTGGTCCCCATAGAAGCCACAGATAGCTTGTTTTAAAGGAAAAAAATGTATTAAAGGGAGTAGCAAAAATTGGTCTTGCTAGAAAATTTAAACAAAGATTGGTCATTAATTTAGCATTTGAAGATGGACCGGAAGGAAGAGTTCGAGCTCTGGCGATTTGGCGGGAAACCTTCTGTGCAGGCACCGGGCGAAGCTCCAGGGTTTCTGGTGGGAAGATTCTTCCAGGACCTCCGGTGGATTGAATCTACACTACTTTGAAGGATCGTTCGCTGCCTCGGGAGGGCCCAATGGGGTCTCCTCCGGGATCTATCGATGGGAGAGAAAAGCTCATATCCTTGATATATTAAAAGAAAACCACTGCATCTTCCTCCGATGAAGCTCGGCGAAGTGCTTATCAAATGCTATTTAAGAATCTTTGGAAAGGGTTTACACTGCAAACGAGTTAACGGCTGCCTTCCACAATCTGCTTCCGGGCCTAAGATTGTCATAGAACCAAAGCTGGTTGAGGATACGATTATATACCGTGCTACCCATGATCTGATCTGCAAATTCATGGGTATCCGGCCCCACTACGAACTTTCTACACACCAGGTGAGACAGAGCGGGAGCCCATTGGTGAGTACTCTCTATGGCCTATAAGCAATGGGTATTTTATTATTAGTTTCTCTTCTTTAGCGAGATAGAAACAGAGCATTTGAATCAGAGAAGAGGAGCCACGGCCTGGCAGGATTATTTGTCCAACCGTGGAGAGTGGGTTTTGATCCTCGCATTGAGCCCACGGCTGTCCCGGTTTGGATTCGGCTGTACGCTCTCCCGATGGAGTTTTGGGGTGAGCAGATTCTTGAGTTGATTGGTAATTCTCTAGGTAGATATTTGGGAGTTTCAAGAGATACCATGGAGGGAAATACTGCTGTCTTTGCTAGAATATGCGTAGAAATGGATATTAGCCAGCCACTTCCAGCAGAGGTGGAATTGGAGTTGGCAGGACTAACCTGGATACAGCAGCTAGACTATGAAGCCTTACCTTTTAGATGCAGAGTCTGCCATAAGCATGGCCATTTGGCTAGGTTACTGCCCAAATATCCCGACCACAAAAGCGGAAGCTCCGTCGGGAGCGCCAAATCGCCCCGAGAGAGGGTAAGTTCACTCCGGTCAAAGAACCCCTCAATATCCCCCGGGGTTCGATGCCCGAGAAAGATGGCTTTGAACAGCGAAGCGGAGGAAAAACAAAAAGAGAAATGGCAAAGAGCAGGCCCAAACCAAGCCAACCAATCGATATGAAATCTTCAAATCCCTTGTAGACCAAGAAGACCAAGTCATGGAAGGAGTGGATGGGAATGCTGAGGATAATAACACCCACTCTCATGCTCCTCTATCATCTACTCCTGTCTTAGAACAGGTGATTGAAACCCCCTGAGACTTTGCAGCCAGAGAACCTAGGGGCTATGGTAATCCATTCCCCTGCACAACCAGTTATTAAGGATGTCAACATGGGAAGTGCAGAAAAGAGCGAGAGAAAGACCGGCGTTGGGGATTACCCGAGGTGGAAAAGAGGTCTAAGAATAGTAATTCCCAAGGAGGTGGTAGAAAATCCAATAAGGATCTACTAGTAGCGCAAGGGGACAAGGCTGATCAATGGAGGATCGGTGAGAACAATTGACTCTTATTGCTCCCAAGGTTTCCAATGATTATACAATCCTGGAATGTAAGGGGTTTAAACGGTAGAACCCATCAATCTGCTTGTTCAAAGACTTTTAGGAAGACACAAAGCAGACTTTTTGCTCCTTCAGGAAACAAAAATGTCTTTAGATCTTATGTGTAAAATTGCTAGTAGAATATGGAGGGGCGCTGGATATATGGATGTGGCGGCCCAAGGAGCTTCGGGGGGATTGTTACTCTTTGGAACCCTCTGGTGTGGATAGCAATAGAACATACAGCTTGGAGGGGTGTTCTCACATCTCTCTTTAAGAACATTGTTACAGCTGAACAGGTTTTAATCACAAACTTCTATGGGGCTCAAAGCATTGATGGCCAGCGGCTTCAATGGAATGTTGTTCATTCAATGAGATCCTCCGGGAAGATTGCGATTGGATTATTACTGGGGATTTTAATGCCAAATTATCCGCCGGGGATCGGGAAGGTGGTATCCCGAGTTTTGGATCCAGGGGATAGGCTTCTGATTGCTCAAGTCCAGGCCTTTCACCTTGTTGATATCAAAGGTCCTGGCACTTATTTTACGTGGACTAATAAGAGAAGAGAGCCACACAGTAGGAAGGTAAAACTAGACCGGTTTATGGTCTCGGAGGAAGCATTTGTGAAATGGAATATTAAATTTCAGATTTTGGAAGGCCCAGTTTCAGACCACTTTCCCATTTTCTTGGAGGGAGGGGCTATGACGAGGCGGTACCATAAACCATTTAAATTTGAAAATTTTTGGTTGCAAAAAGAAGATCTCCGAAGAAAAATTCCTCAGTGGTGGGAAGATGGCCGCCCACCTTTTGGGACTGCAATGTTCAAATTTCACAAACGACTTCAATTTGTCAAGTGTAAAGCTGAAGCGGTGGAGGCAAACTAACAAATCGGACTTCCCGGCACCAACGGGCCCCCTTGTTGGCCGGATGGGATGAGGTGCAAAAACATTACGGGGAAGGAAACATTTCCGAGCACCTTAAATCCGAGGATGATGCTTTGCGCAAAGCGGTTGAGGATATTGATAATCAAGAAGAGATTTCTTGGAAACGAGAGAGCAAGAAATACTTGGTTATTAGAAGGAGACCAGAAATACAAAATTTTTTCAGCGCTCTGCCTGTGCTAGGAGACAAGCGAATAATATGGATTTCCTTCAAGATGAGAATGGATACTCTTTTGACACTCTTCCTGGTATGCACTCCCACTCAATGGAGTATTTCTCAAAACTCTTTAAGGAAAGTATGGAGCAAGATGGGGCAGCCCAAGATGAAGTTATTGTTGTCATTCCTTCTATAATCTCTCTGAAGAGAACCAGGCCCTACTTAGACCCATAGATAGAGATGAACTTAAGAAGGTGGTCTTTGGGATGAGTACTGGTAAATCGCTCAGGTCTGATGGCTTCCCTATTGAGTTCTTCCAGGCCTTTTGGGATACCCTGGAGGAAGATGTTACGGCTGTCCTTTGAGGAGTCCGGAACCAATAAAAGAATGCTCAAGGCTCTAAATCATACCTTCATTACTTTAATTCCAAAAGGAGCGAGGGGGGTTCATTTATCGATTTTAGACCTATTGCCTTATGCAATGTGATCTATAAAATAATCACTAAGATTATGGCTGAAAGGTTAAAACCTATCTGCATAATATAATTTCCCCAGAGCAAGGGGGTTTTGTTGAAGGGAGGCAAATCTTGTATGGAGTGATTCTTGCATAGGAGGCTATCCATACAATGCACCAATATGGGAACAAAGGAATGTTCATTAAACTGGATATGTCCAAGGCTTATGACAGGGTGGAGTGGGGCTTCTTGGCAAAGATGTTGACTGCCTTTGGTTTCTCTCAGGACTGGACAGACTGGGTCATGAGCTGTATTTCTACGCCTTCATACTCTGTTCTTATCAAGGGACTTCCCTCGCCTCCTTTTGGTGCCTCTCGTGGCCTTCGGCAAGGAGACCCTTGCTCTCCTTATCTCTTCCTCATCTTGGGTGAAGGATTGGGTAGACTCTTTATGAGAAGAAGACTTCAAGGTCAGATAACAGGTATTAAGGTCGGGGCTGAAGTTTTGACTCATTTACAGTTTGTTGATGATCTTTGGATTGGTGGGAGTGGCCGGCCTTAGGGAAGCAAGAAGAATCGAGAGATACTCTAAATGTCTACCTCCGGGCCTCTAATCAAGTCATCAATGACAATAAATCCAAAGTGATCTTCTTCAATATTGATCAACGGTTACAGGACCGAGTTATTGAGATTTTAGGTTTCACTCGGACCTCTCTCCCAGTTGTTTACATGGGGGTCCCTCTCCATTTCAAAAAACTAAAAATAGATGTTTGGAAGGACCTATTGGATGGCATCAAAGATAGAATGAACCATTGGTCTCATAGATGGTTAAGTTATGGGGGTCGTCTAACTTTTCTACAATCAGTTATTCAGGCCATGCCAATTTATAAATTCTCCGTCCTGGCTGCTCCCAGTCTATTTGGAAAGAAGCTGGATAAAATGGCTAGAAGATTTCTATGGGAAGGTGCCAAGGGAGAGAGGAAATGGGCCTTGGTTGGGTGGGACAAGGTTACCCAACCCAAGGAAAAAGGAGGGTTGGGACTAAGAAGCTCCAAGTTTAACAACAAGGCTTTGGGTGGCAAACTGTACTGGAGGTGGATTTCTCAGCCAACATCCCTCTTGACGAGAATCCTCTCTAGCAAATACTTGGGTTCTGTCCATCCTAATGATGTGGGCCGCTTTCCTCTGGAAGGTTTTGGATCACCAGTGTGGCAGGCGCTCAAGCTTGGAGCTCAACTCATCAAAGATCAACTATTTTGGAAAGTGGGGAGAGGGGATAAGGCTCGGTTCTGGACTGATTCTTGGGACCAGAATCCTCCCATTATTATCGTGTTTCCTGAATTACAACCGATAAAATCTGCTATAGAATATAAGGGATGGATCCAAATTGAGAGCTACTTTAACACTAGTCAATTGGGGGACTACAAGATCATAAAGTTTAAGCGACTGGATGAGTGGCCAATACCAATCCCTCCGGAGTTGGTACCTACTTTGGGAAAAATCTTGGCGGAACGGTTTCTTGCTTGGGAGAGATGAGGAGGATGAGCGGCACAGGGGCTATGGGAGCCTTGGGGTTTATACATTGTGAAAGAGGGATATGATGAGATCCTCCCAGAGCCCCCCCCACACTTTTTTTGGTTCATGATTGGAGAAAGATATGGCATCCCCAGGGCTGGCCGAAAGTGAACTTCTTCGCCTGGCAGTTTTTGCATAATGGAATTCTCACCTATGACAATCTCAGACTCAGAGGCATCATTGGCCCTTCTCAATGTGTGTTATGCCACAAGCAGGAGGAAACTGCGGATCATCTAATGTTTGAATGTTCTTTCACAAGACGAGATCCGGAAGCGTTGGTTCTCCCAATTTAAACTTCAGGCTAATGGGGTCTTGTCTTGAAACAATATTTGGGAAAGTTGGAAGAAAGGTAGATTTAAATCCAAAGCTCTTCGAATTGGCTGGGAGCTTGGTTTATTTTTTATCTGGTGGCTGGTTTGGTTGGAGAGAAATGCCCGTATTTTCCGTGATACCTTCTCCCCTCTAGAAGGAATATGGCAAGTCATTTGGAGCAAAGTGGCGGAAGCGGTTGCCATTCATGCCGAGGGAAATTCGATGCTACTCGAGCCTTTGGAAGAGGGAGGCTGTTATTCAACAAAGGCGGGTGAGTGGTAGTTGGAAACCTCCTTCTGAAGGATGGATCAAAATCAATGCTGATGGAGCTGCTAAAGGCAATCCGGGAAGTTTTGGAATTGGAGTAGTGTGCCGCGATCATGCTTGGGTCTTTGCTCTATTGGGAAGCTGAGGGTGCGGGATGTGCCACAAACAATGAAGCCGAGGCCTTTGCCATTAAATCTGCCTCCTTATGGGCTGCCAAACAGGGACACGGGAAGATTATTATTGAGTCTGACTCCCAAATCTTGGTGGGTGCTCTTGGTTGTATGAGAAACTTTGTCTCGAAAGCTTGGAGGTTGCGGATCTTAGTCTCCCAAATCAAAGAGCTTTGGAGGGAATTAGATGATGTGATAACTGTCTATGTGAATCGAGATCTCAATAAGGCGGCCGATTTCCTTGCTAAGATGGGTCCTTGAAAGGGAGGTTGGGATGCGGTTGCACGGTGACATGCACGTGGAGGATGCAGAGATCCGACAAGGCCTTGAACGTTTTCGAAATGATGTGCAGTGTTTTTATGCTAAGGAAGGTTTCTGTCGCGATATCGCGACATGTAGCGCCGTCGCTGCTTCAAGTTGGAAGCTGTCGCGATATCGCGATAGGTTGCGCCCTCTCGGCCTTTGGCGGGTTTTGTCGCGATATCGCGACATGTCGCGCCATCGCGGCCCTCGGGGAAGGCGCATGGTAAAATTGTCGCGATATCGCGACAGTTTTGGCAATTTGGGGCTAAGCGGAAAAATTGTCGCGATATCGCGACACTTTGCGAGATGGAGAGCAAAGTGGAAAATTCGTCGCGATATCGCGACAGTTTTGAGAACTGGGCGCCGAAAGGAAAAACCGTCGCGATATCGCGACACTTTTGGCGATCTGGTGTCATAAGGAAAACCCGTCGCGAAATCGCGACCATTTTGCTGATGTGGTGCAAAGTGGATAATTTGTCGCGATATCGCGACATTTTTTGCGCATAGGCTTTTAGAAAATCTCGTCGCGATTTCGCGACAATTTTGGCTTACCGGCGGAATGGAGGAAACTGTCGCGATATCGCGACGCTTTTGCGATCTGGATGCCATAAGGATAATTCGTCGCGATTTCGTGACACTTTTGATGGTTGGATGATTCGGAGGCTCTCGTCGCGATTTCGCGACCTTTTTGGCGTTATGGAGCAAGTTGGTCTTCATAGTCGCGATTTCGCGACAATTTTGAGAAGGGTTTTGGAGGAGAGATGTCGTCGCGATTTTGCGACATGTCGCGATTCGCAGACATGTCGCGTTTCGTGTTGTTTGTGCAGCGTGAGGAGCCGGGGTTGGCTGTCGCGATCTCGCGACATGTCGCTGTTCGCGCCTGCGCCAATTGACTTCTTTGCTTTGTGTTGTCTTGGGTTGACTTTGTGCTCTTCTCTTGTAGTGTTGTTTGTTGTTCTTGGTTGGGATGTGTTCTCTCCCGCTTGTAATTGCTCTTTGTATTAATACAAGTTTTTCATTTTTTTCAAAAAAAAAAAAAAATTTAGCATTTGAAGATACAGGCTATGTCCCATATCTTAGAACCATCATTTCAGATGACCCCTGATATATGTCTGAAGCTTTTCTCATAGAAAGGTTCTGTTAGTAGCTAAGAAGAGAACAATTTTAATTTAGACTAATTTCCCTCAACACACCTCCCCCCCCACCTCGTGAAACAGAAAGCCGCATGGCTGAGTATTTATGCTTTCCCACTACAAAGAAGGAGAGAATGAAGTTTTATTAATGTCCACAGATCAATGGGGACTCAAGTATTACACTTGCTTACAACAGCTTTTTGAGGAAACAGAAATAGTCTCCAAATAACACAAAATATTAATGAGTACAAGCTTATTATATATTAAGGTATAGAATCACAAAACTGTTAGGTGATGAGACAAGCACATGGCATAAAGATCTGGATTTTTGGAATTGAGTGCTACATAACCCTTATTACAGCAACAAGTGAACTAAAAGAAATTCTATAACTCTGTTTGTTTCAATCAACCAATCTGTTGCTACAACAGATGAATCAAATTAAAAAGTTCAGTTCATGATCACATAGTACACATCCTTGCTGAACGTTAAATAAAATTATGCTACTATTTTGGAATGGCTGAGATCAGGAGCTGAAAATGCAAAACACTCCTGATGGAGTTCAACATAGTATGATGGTCATCTCAACAGGTAAAACATGACAACAAAATAGCAAAGAAAGTTAAATAAGGTCTAAAAATTGAACTCAGAATAAATATTGAAGTTCAAGAAGTAAATAGCTATTACCGTATGGAATTCCAAGACAAAAATCATGGAGTTTAGCTCCCTTCTTTGGTTCTTGTGTCAAGTTGTTTTCTTTTGCACCATAGATATTTGCTTCTTTTTCAATAGCCTCCTTTGATATCTCTGCTAATGACTCTTCTGCCTTCTCCACTTCTCTTTGCAACTCTTCAATTGAGTTTTTAAGAGAATCAAATGGATCTGTGTCTGATTTTTCTAAGTCATTTCTCTCTCCCTTCCTAGTTGCAGCCTCACTCATGCCATTGCTATCTTTCATGCCTTCTGCAACTTTCCCTTCAACTTGCAAATCAATTGATGCCTAAAATATGAAATTTCAATTAAAAGTGAGTTTCATGTGAATTGCTATGTATAAAGAAATGTTATAGAAATTTGCTCATAAGATTGATGCAGTATTATATACGCCTCAAATAAAAGGAGAAGAAAAGGAAATACAAAATTACATGCTATTCTAAGGCTGGTCCTCAACTTCCAAGCAAGAATGGAATAGAAGCTTCCATATATGTTTTGAGTACATTTTTTCTTCTTCTAAATGCATTGTACATACTGCATTATTTCATATAATATTGGTGGCAAATATAACATCACCATCATGGAAAAATCTAATATGGAACTGATATGTCTAAAATATATAGCGCACCATAAAAGCACAGTCTCACAATTATAAGATGTCTGATCCAGTTCTGCTTATTTAATATATGCAACCAAAGAAATATGCCTGCAACACTTGAAACAGTGTTATAAATATAAGAGATCACATGCAAATTCTAAAAGTTCCAAAAGCAAAATGTTCAATATCAAGTCTACATGGTTAACTGGGTATTAACCCCGAATTTTCTACACAAAAAGCACTAAGAAGTCAGCACCAATGACTGAAAGTTTTGAGCACCATAGTATCTTAAGCAATTTTTAGATAGGAAACTTTAAATGACCATATTATTTTTAGTTCCAAAGGATTAAAAGAAAAAAAAAACTTTATTTGGTGAAATCATGTATTGACCTTAATTGCACATGACACTGATTCAACTTTGCCAGCCACCAGACAGGCATGCACATTATACAATTTTCTTCATAAAGCATTGGATATACAACCTGCATAGTTTATGTGCAGCATCTCCATGTTTCATAGTTGGGTATTTTGCATATATAAAATATTAAAATCAATAAGGTGACCAACAAAATGATAGCAAGAAAGAAAACCTATAATTATATCTGGAGGACTTGACTACTATAATAGCATTTCTAAAATTTGTTGAAATTGCACAAGTCATCCTTGAAAAGGCATTCTGTTTGCTAGAACAATGTTCATGTGTCCTAAAGTTCTTTCATCCTGAAAACATATGCTATATTTTTTACCACTAATGTTTTTTACTATAATGAAGTAAGTTCTCTCTTATACTCTAAGAATAAATAAAGTTTTGAACTCAAGGCTACTCTGTAAACACATTTTCTATATTTCCTACTAACATAACTTTTGATTATTTTACAAATTCAGAAATCACTAGTTGCTAGCACAATGTTCATGTATCCTTAAGTCAATTAATCCAGAGAACATATGCTATATTTTTTTACAACTAATGCTTTTTACTAAAATTGTGTAAGTTCCCTGTATAAGAATAAATAAGGTTTTGAACTCGAGGCTACTCTTTAGACACATTTTCTATATTTCCTACTAACATCAATTTTGATTATTGTGTCTCTCTCTCTGTGGCCTCGCATTTAATAGCCTAAAGATGACCATATCTTGTTGATTTAAGTATCAAGTTTATGAAGACTGTTTTATTGGAAAGGGCATTCCATGTAAGAAAATGGATGGAAAACTCAACTACCTCATCACAATTCAGAATCAAAAAATAATCATCATTTTCGAGAAAAATCCTAACTT
Organism: Wollemia nobilis; assembly: GCA_028583015.1. Taxonomy (NCBI): domain Eukaryota; kingdom Viridiplantae; phylum Streptophyta; class Pinopsida; order Araucariales; family Araucariaceae; genus Wollemia; species Wollemia nobilis. The sequence goes on along the minus strand of JAQPPZ010016858.1, from coordinate 1,909,556 downwards.
GTGAATGCCATATAAGAAAATGGATGGAAAACTCAACTACCTCATCAAAATTCAGAATAAAAAAATAATCATCATTTTTGAAAAAAAAACTAAATTGACTTGTGATATTTCCAAAACAGGTGATGATGTTACTTTACTAAGACAGGGGATTTTGGTACTACTGCTCTCTAGAGAGCTGGATGTAAAATACAGATTAGTTTTAGTAGCTAGAGCTTGAAGGCTTCGATAATCTACAGATTCCTACAATTTCTCATGACAGCATCCCATTTGATTGGGTATTTTGATATGATATGTTCCATGGGGATGCGTACCGCCCTTTGGAGCCTTCCCAGAGGCACATCCCATGGTCTTGCACTGTCCCTGCGCCAGAAAAATCAAATGTAAATTGTACCACTTACCCTACACTTACCTAAACATGAAGGAATGTGCCAAGCACCCTTTGACATTGATGTCATGTCCAAGAGGATTTTTTATTCTGCTAAATTTCGCCTCAGACTTTCTGCCCCCCATATCACAACAGCAATGACGGGTTTATTGCCTTGTGGAACATGAACCGTCCTACCATCAGGCTGAGCAAACTTTGACATCGATGCCATGTCCGATGGGGTGTTATTCTACAAAAGTTTTCCTTGGAATTTCTGCCACTCATGTCACAACAGCATTGAGAGGAGGAGCTACCCTTATGAAACTTAAACCATGTCATCAACAAGCAAGCAATCACTTGCTGGGATTTATTACATTGTATGATGTGATAAATCATAATAAGGTAAAGACAATGTGACTGGTTACAACCACTCACGTAGGAGTCTTTTGTGAGTTGTTAGAAGGGAAGGTGAGGACATCCTCCCACCCTGCTCCATGGTGAAAAATTCAAGCTCTTATGTGTCCTATCACACCCCAGCTCCATTTTCACACAAGACTACATTGACTTTCACTAGAGGTTGGAATAGGCGAACAAAATGGTCAAAATTGAAATTTATCTAAGGACGCCACGACCACACACCAAGCTATACAACATCTACCCTGAGGATGACAAAATCCCTGGATTTGCAGAGAAGTTTCAGTTTGACGAGAAGTATAAGGCTATAGAGTTGTTAGGGTGTGGAGGACATGGAGTCGTGGTTGCAATAATAGATAAGTCAACAAGCCTCGAAGTGGCCATCAAGAAGATTGCTTGGATTATGTCTCAGTATTTTCTGAGCTAGACAGCCATTCAAGAGATGAAGATTCTTAACGAGCTTCACCGCCCTTTCTATCATCAAGCTCAAGGCAGTGATGGAACTATGTGGTTTGTAGTACATGCACGTGAGCAACGTGTTGCACCAAGATCTAAAAACCAGAAATGTTCTGATCAACAAGCTGAGAATAAAAATCGCCAACTTCGGCGAATCTTGGCAAGAATCCAACGAGATGATGAGGCTCATAGGCATACCCAAATACACGTCCCCGAAGGTTTTCCTCAACAACAACAATTTCATCGTGTACGACAAGAGCATCGATATTCGGTGCCTAGTATGCCTCTTTGTTGACCTCCTACACCGAAAAGATCCACACTACTTCAACATCACCTGAGGCACTAGCCAAGAATTCATCAACATTCAGGAAATCCCCAAAATTGTGGCCCCTCAACGATGAAGATCTCACCTCCTTCCTAGAAAGCAAAAGCACCAATTCACCATGGAAATGTTGCCTCGCACTCCCTCGGAGCCACTCTGCCACAAATTTGGTGACGTGAAGGACAAAAATGCTATCGATTTGCTCGAGAAAATGTGGGTGTTTGATTTCATCGATAAGTACAAAGATACTTATAGTGACTCCCTCCAGTCCAAAGTTTGACCATTTTATTGTTCCTATTCTAGTTATTATAACAAATTGTTGTGGGAAACAGTGTGGTTGCAAAGAGCAATAGTAAACGCATCGTGTCTGAACTATATTCGATCAAACATGCAAACTCTAGGTGATGAGGGCAACGTCAATATATTCAGCTGGGATGAGAAACATGTAGGAGTGTTCTTTTGGCTCAGGAATTTCTGATTAAAAACGTTAAGTCGCTCGAGGAATACAGAGGCCACGCTGACAACTTTGTATGCTCTCTTCTGCCTGGAACGTCGTCCTCTCAAGCACAATACACACCAAGGGGGCTGCTCTTCAAGATGAGCCAAAGTAATTTGCAATATGTGACTTCCATGACGTTCCTGGTTTTCACTTACGCACAATACTTGACTACTTCCAATCAAATAGTCAGGTGCGGTAATACCGTAGTCACACCTGCTAGGATTCGAACCTTTGCAAAACGAATATTGTTGTTGACAACAAATGTAACTTCACTGGATTGCATTTTTTCTGCAAGAAACACTCATGTTTGTGCTAAATTGCTACAAAGGGCCAATTCCAAGCAAAAGCGCCACCGTGACAAGAGGAAATCGATTGGAGAGAACTTCTAGAGAGTGTTACTGTCCCATGAGGAACCTGCAATAATCCCGGAGGGACTATTAGATTCGGGTTCTAAAACACTCATGTTTGTGCTCGTCGCTACAAAGGACCAAATCCAAGTGAAAGTGTCGTTGTGACAGGAGGAACTCAATTGGAGAGAACTTCCAAAGAGTGTTACTGTCCCATGAGGCATGGAGAAGAACTTGCAATAATCTCGGAGGGACTATTAGATCCGAATTCTGATAAAGGTCATCGAACAATTGCAGATACTGCATCAATTGCTAGGAGCCATCCAGTACAAGGATCTAGGCGTTCATCCGAAGAGTTTGTTGAGATACTTTCTACATTGGAGCGATCTGAGAAACTTGATGAATTGAGTTGTGCGCAACTTTTGATGTTTGAAGCTACTCTGCTTTTGGGTGGATTGGACATGAATAACCAACATAGGGACTAGCGCCTTGATGTTGACAACATGTCCTATGAGGCCTTACTTGAACTTGGAGATAGGATTGCTTATGTCAGTATAGGGTTAAATGAAGAGACAATTATTAAGTGCCTAAATAATAAGACATGTATCTCTAAGTCAGGTTATTTGAACAAAATTAATCCCACTTTGGAAGATGTAATTTTGTATTTGATTGAAGAAGCAAATTGAGTTAAGAAAATAACTTGATTAATGAAGAATGAGGTTTTGCAACAAATGACAAAGATCCTCCCCACGAGGATAGTGAGGAGGAATATATTTATTGAATTGATTCGGTATTGATCCTTGCGAATAGATGTGTGTCCGTATTCACAAAAGGATGTTTAGTGTAGCCATAATTTCTACTAAATTTTGTTTGATATATTAAGTGAAGGCCCATGCCAAACTTATCTATAATTGGTTGCGTACTTGGAGTGCATGATCAATAGTACCCAACACTGCTAAATCTTATGCAAGAGAAGTTCACATTGACAAAGGAGAAGGAAATATTAATCTTTCCCAATGTTCACTATGTCCAAGATTTTTGAAGACTGTATTCAGTAAGCACCATGCGATCAAAGACCAATAATGTTTTCAAGAGCAGTAAGGAACATCCATCTACCCTATTGATTGTACGGAGTAGTGAAGGCCCATGTCACACTCAAGGCGAATGGTTGAGTTTGTCCCCATTCACAAGATAATGTAAATCAATAAGGCCTAGTCTGACTGATTGTTTGTGATTGATTGTGTGTGTCCCTATCCAAATGTGTTGAAGAAATAGATAGTTGAGTTTGTCCCTATCCTTGGTTAAGAGTCCAATGAGGTCATTCCCACTAAAGAAGCATAGTGAGGTCATTCCCACTATTGCTTGTTGCGAATAGTTGAGTGTGTCCCTATTCATACTCTAAGTGTACTTGATGAACTATTGAGTGTGTCCTAGTTCATCATATGATTATTTGTACTATTTTTAGTATCCCTACCCATGTTTGGATCATGATTCAATAGGGAGGAAAGTTGGGATTTATTATATCATATAATTTCATGAATCATAATAAGATAAAGACAACATGAAGTCTTATTTAAGTTGTGAGTAGTTAAAAGTGGAAGTTAAGTTGTTAGTTTGTTATAACCTATATTGGCAAACTCAAATGTATTTATAGTTTGAATATCAATGAAAATATTAATTGACGACAATGTGAAGTTTTATGTGAGTTGTTAGAAAGTTGTGTGAATTTGTTAGAAGTGAAAGTTAAGTTATTAGTTTGTTACTACCAATAGGCAAACTCAAAATGTATTTATAGCTTGAATATCAGTGAATATATCAATTGAAGCATACTGATTTTTAACATCACTCCCCTTGCTTCTGGACAATTGACTGGCTGGACTTATTTAATTTAATATAAGCACACCTCTGGAATGTAGTGCTGACATTCACGTGGGAGTTTCTCATAGTCATCGTCAGACCATGAAAAACATCCATTTTTTAGAATCTCGTGATCGTTCTCCACTTGTACTATTCCTCGCTACGAATTTCATCCACATCAATACCAAAATTTTGAACTTTGACAGGTCGCACTAAATGTTCAAGTTCTATTGTTCGTTTCATGTTAAGCATTACGGCTTAACCTTACAAAAGAAAGCTAGTCTCGACTTGGTAATAACAAAGTTGAATAAAAAACTAAAAGAAAAATCTCACGAATATGATTCCACTGAGCTAAGAAGGCCAGTCTCGACTGTTTTGTTCTGAACAGCAAGATCTAAGTTCTATACATCGAACACAAAGTCAATTGGAAGAATTAAATCAAATTAAAAAATAAAAGAAAAATATTATGAATATAATTTCTCCTTAGCAATCGTTATAAAATCTCACAAGGTTATAAGATGAGACTATTCTAATATACAATTTATTGTACTAAATAATATCTTCAGTATAATTATGGCAAAGAAAGAAATTTAACTGCGGTGGATCAAAGTGACTTACCGATTCTTCCCCAGACGCAGCAAAAGCAACATTTCTTCTTGACAGACCGCCACGCCATCCTCCAACAAATCCTAACCGCGATGAAACCTTAACCTTACAACCCTGAAATCCTAATCCCCTCCTTGAATTTAAACAACAGACCTCACATGCCCTAGGAGAGGAATTTTCCGTGGGCGAAGCGAGGGCACGTGGGACGGCACACCTACTCATAGTGAGACCGCGATTCCCAGCATTGGACAACAGCATATGTTCCATGACGAAGAATAATATCGATCTGCACGGGATCTGACGGAAAATTCTCAAATTTTACACAGTTTTTGCAACGGAAAGTGGCGAGCAACCCTGGAATAAATTGCCAACGAGCTTTCGAGATGTCTGCTTGCAGTGATGGAATTAAGTGGAGAAATTAAAGACAACTGCGGGGTTCTACGCGTGACATAGGCGTCTATGTCATTCGCGGATGTTTGATTGCGAGGTTTTTGAAAGATAATTGCTATGGCTCTCATTTTCTGTTCTAGAATTTTAAATTAGAAGGTGGAAGTAGTGACGAGTTTAATAATTCGTATAATTTGGTGTATTTTCATAAATTATTTTATTGGAATGAATCTGGGTCTTTACCAGTAAACCATACCCATCGGTATTAAATTATATTTATATAGTAACAAATTGATTTTTAAAAATATTTTTTCTTTTATAATATAATGTTCAACTCCCCAAGCACTTTTTTTTTATTTCACCTTAACTTAGTTATATCAAGTTATATGAAAGCAATGACCAGTTTAATAATGTATATAATTCCATGTATTTCCATAAATTATATTTATAAAAAACATGACTTTAACAAAGAAGACCCATACTCCTCCATAAAAAGAGACATTTCAATATACAGTAAGTTGGAGGAGATTATATTAATTGGAGATTTCAATGCAAGGACAACAAATAAGCAAGCTAACATTCTGGAAGGTAACAAAGATATTGAGATTAATCCTCTTTTGATGCTAGAAGAGGAAAATCAACAGTGGACCAGGACTTCAGAAGATGAGCATGGGGCTATCACGCAATATGGAGAAGAGTTGTTAGGTTTTTACAGCATATACAATTTGATTATTTGCAATGGGATGAACAAATAGAAAAATTCAGGAAAGTATACATGCAAAACATATAAGGGACAAAGTGTAATAGACTATGTAATATGCTCACATAATTACATACCAAAAATAGAGGAGCTAGAAGTGGAAGATTCTTCAGTGGACCTTAAGTCAGATCACAACCCCATTGTTATGAAACTTCGAATGCATGGAGACAAACCAAGGGAAAAACACTTGTAAGGCAATCAAAATAAATATCCTCACAAGGGAAACATTCTCTTAACAGATGAAAATCGACAGAATTTTAACGCAGTATTAAATAACAAGTTACAGGAAAGGGAAGAACTAAATCACAGTAGTAGAGATTACAGTAAGAGTGAATGGTTAATGCACGTTATTCAAGAAGCTCTAAACTCCTCATGTCTCTGAGATGATGTAATTCTTGTGGCCAAAACAGCCAAAGATCTAGAAGAACACCTTCAAGCTCTAGAACTCTTTTGTAAAGAAGTTGGGATGCAGGTGAACACGAGCAAAACAAAAATTATGATTTTTTTAGCAAAAAATAAGAAGCAACAACTCAAATTTCAGTTTGCAGGAGAACCGCTTGATGTAGTAGTAGAATACAAATACCTAGGCATAGACTTTCATGACAAACTTAATTGGAATACATGTAGGATGAAAAGAACTCAAAGTGGTTGGAGAGCACTATATGCACTTCAAAACAGGTGTAGGAATGTCGAGTTATGGGACTGGAAGACCACCAAGGTCTTATTTGGCCTACTTGTTACACTGGTTTTGTTGTATGGTTGCGAGGTGTGGGCTAGTGGCACAACAAATGCAAAATGGAGGCAAATAGAAAGGATTCAAAAATATCTAATCACAAACTTTCTCAAAATTAAGGCCACAACCCCTTATGAAATTATTCTAGCTGAAACTTGAATGTTCCCTTTAGAAGCAATTGCTATGACCAAGTTGTTATGTTACTTGAAAAAAATAGAAAACATAACAAATGATAGATGGCCTAGGGCAACTAGGGACGAAGAGTTGCATAGGCGAAAGAATACATGGATGAAACAAAATCAAAAATGGATGAAACGTTGGGAAATCAACATAAATGAATGCCCAAATGTCAACAAAGACAAAAAATTATGTGAATGAAAAGTTCAGAAGTGGAATGTGGAAAAATGCAAGCAGGAAAATGCAATATTATATTGAAAATTTTAACTCAACGTATGACCACAAGGAAAAAGCGTATATAGGCGCTGAAATCAAGTGAAAGGAAAAAATACTCATTGCTCAGATAAGGACTAGCTCTCATAGGCTTAGATGTGAAACAAGGAGATGGACAACGCCCAAAGAACAATGGGAAGAAAGGATATGTACTCTATGCAGGGGCAGTGGAGACAGAGGAACACTTCATCTATAAATGCCCGAGTTTTTCAGATATTCGTGACAAATACAAAGAAACACTTGGGAACGAGTTTATGGCAGATTTATTTGAAGACAATAAAATAAAAAAAGTTAGGGAATTGCTAACACAAATCACCAGGAGAAAGAACAACCTTCTCAAAGATATTAAAGATCATATGATATGATTTGAGTAATTATACTTCCATTCCCATAGACCATATTTGGGTCTTGCGGACGTAATTAAAATCTTTCATTTCATTTCAATGTAAAAAATCGATTTAAAAAAAAATATATTATCAATGGTTTCAACTCCACCAACACATTGATTTTAAAAAAAAAATTATCCATTATAATGGTTTTAATTCCATGAATTATATTTATAAGGTAACAAATCGATTTAAAATATATATATATTTTTATAATGTAATGGTTTTAACTCCATCTACATTAAGTTATATAAAAGTAATGACAAGTTTAATAATTTATATATCAATTAATAATTTATATAATTTGATATATTTCCATAAATTATATTTATGTAATAAATCAATTTTTTTAAAAACAAATATTATTATAATGGTTTCAACTCGAGCAACACATGATTTAAAAAAAATAAAAATATTCATTATAATGTAATGGTTTCAGCAACACATCGATTAAAAAAAAAATCCTTATAATTTTCAACTCCAGTAGCACTTTTTTTTTTCATTTCACGTTAACTTAGTCACATCAAGTTATATGAAAGTAGTGACGAGTTTAATAATTTGCATAACTCGATGTATTTTCATGGATTATATTTATAATGTAAAAAAATCAATTTAAAAAAAAAATATATATATATATATATATATATATTACAATTGAATGTTTTTAATTCCAGCAACACTTAACTTAGTTACATCAAGTTATATAGTTTATTTTTTTTTGTTAGCACAAGGGGATCGGTTACATCCACATCCATTTTTTACTATCAAGCAAGGTTTAAATTTTGAGTTGTCCCAAGATTCAAACCAATCATTGAACCATTGACACCATTTAACATCATTTTTTTAAACTGACCAAGTTTTCTCATGGGCAAGTCTTTTATTTTTATTTTTAAAACCACGTAAATAAAATGAATCTAATTTGCATGCTACTCCCTATTATAATTTAAATTTAGAACATGTTTTTCATTGTAGTTATATTTGTTAATGGTTATACAAAATTGAAAGGTAATGGTATTATAATAGTTTAATAATTATGTATATATTATTTTATAAGATTTAAATCCAAGTTGAACTGATATCATTTAATTATTATAAATACATTTTAATATTCTAATTTATAATTATAAATAAAAATTAAAGAATAATACTATAATAAGTAAATTGAGTGAGTTCAAGTTAATTAAGATTTTTTTTAATCTTTGCTTAAAATTTCTAACTATAATATATTGACAACTCATTATATTTTTTTAATTTATTTTTACTGCACAAGGGAAATTGGAACAATCTTTGTCATATTATCCTTGCGGGCACAATTTGAATCTAGAAAGCTATCACTATAACCTCTACCCCACCTCGGAGGACCTCACAGGGGTTCGAGATTGGAACCGTCGACCTCAAGCTCGAAAAGCTACCACTACAACCCTTGTTCCACCTCGGTAAATGTTTACTCCAAGTGAGGGAGACCCCAAAGGGGCTCAATATTGGAATCGTCGACTTCAAGCTGGTAAACACTTGACGAAAACTGGTTGGTCTACTAGTTTCAAAAAAAATTAAGTGAGAAATAACAAGATTGGGCAATACGAGAGGAGCGAAGAATGGACTCCAGAGCTAACATGGGCTCCACAAGGTAAATCAACCAATGGAATCGACATATGGGGAGAACTTAACACTCGCCACCATCAAGTGATGCTCCCATAGGAGAAGATAGAGCATATGTCTAGGCAATGATTCACTTGTTTGAGGGGTTGGGCCATGATTCACTCGTTTGAGGGGCTTGGTCATGGTTTACCTGCTTTCACTAGGGCATCTCACCTAAAAACTTGCTTTTCAATTTTCAAATATCTATGTGGATTTTGTGCTTTATATACCACCATAAGGGCCATCGTGGGATACATGTAGGATAATTGGTCAAGACTCTCGCAGTGTTGCTCAAGGTGTTTAGGATTTTTTATGTGAGAAAGTACGAGACTAGGTAATACGAAAGGAGCAAAGAATGGACCCTAGAGCTAACATTGGACCCACAAGGAAAATCAACCAATGAAAACTACACATAGAGAGAACTTCGCACTCACCACCATCGAGCGATGCTCTTATGGGAGAGGATGAAGTATATGGTTGGGACATGATTGGCTCATTTGAGGGGTTGGGTCATGGTTCGCCTACTTCAACTAGAGCATTTCATCCAAAAGTTTGCTTCTCGATTTGCAAAGCTCTATGTGGGTGTTGTGCTTTATATACCACCATGAGGGTCATCATGGGATACATGTGGGATAATGGCTCAAGACTCTCACAACGTTGCTCAAGGTGTTTAGGAATTTTTATGTGAAAAAGTACAAGACTAGATAATACAATAGAAGCAGAGAATGGACCACAAAGCTAACACGGGGCCAACAATGGAAACCACACATGGAGAGAACTCCACACTCACTACCATCGAGTGATTCTCCCACAAGAGAGGATGCAGCGTATGGTTGGGCCATGATTCACTCAATTTGAGAATCTAGGTCATGGTTTGCTTGCTTCCACTAGAATATTTTATCCAAAAAGTTTCTTTTTGATTTTTAAAGCTCTATGTGGGTGTTGTGCTTTATATAACACCATGAGGGCCATTATGGGATACATGTGGGACAATGGTTCAAGACTCTCACAATGTTGCTCAAGGTGTTTAGGATTTTTATGTGAAAATGTGTGAGACTAGGCAGTACGAGAGGAGCAAAGAATGGACCTTAGAGTTAACATGGGGACCACAAGGGAAATCAACCAGCGAAAACCACACATGAGCAGAATTCCACACTCCCCACCATCAAGCAATGCTCTCATAGGAGAGGATGGAGTGTATGGTTGGGCCATGATTTGCTCGTTTGAGGGGCTAGGTCATGGTTCACCTACTTCCACTAGGGCATTTCACCCAAAACCTTGCTTCTCGATTTGCAAAGCTCTATGTGGGTGTTATGCTTTATATACCACCATGAGGGTCATCATGGGATACATGTGAGATAATGGCTTAAGACTCTTACAGTGTTGCTCAAGTTGTTTAAATTTTTTTATGTGAGAAAGTACGAGATTGGATAGTATGAGAGGAGCGAAGAATAGACCCTAGATGGAGTATATGGTTGGGCCCAAAAGGAAAATCAACCAATGAAAACCACACATGGGAAGAACTCCACACTCACCACCATCAAGTGATGCTCCCATAGGAGAGGATGGAGTATATGGTTGGGCCATGATTCTCTTGTTTGAGGGGTTGGTTCAAGGTTCACCTACTTCCACTAGGGCATTTCACCTAAAAGCTTGTTTCTCGATTTGCAAAGCTCTATGTGTGTGTTGTGCTTTATATAACATCGTGAGGGCCATCATGGGATATATGTAGGATAATGGATCAAGACTCTCACAACATTGTTCAAGGTGTTTAAGATTTTTATATGAGGAAGTACGTTGCTGGGCAGTACAAGAGAAGTGAATAATGAATCCTAAAGCTAACATGGGGCCCACAAGGAAAATCAACCAATGAAAATTACGTATGAGGAGAACTCCACACTCACCACCATCAAGTGATGCTCTTACAAGAGAGGATGGAACATATGGTTGTTCAATGATTCGCTCGTTTGAGGGGTTGGGTCATGGTTTACCTCCTTCCACTAGGGCATTTCATCCAAAAGCCTGCTTCTCGATTTGCAAAGCTCTATGTGGGTATATACCACCATGAGGGCCATCGTAGGATACATTGAAACAATGGCTCAAGACTCTGTCAATGATTTTCAAGGTGTTTAAGATTTTTTATTTGAGAAAGTATGAGACTAGTTAGTACGTGAGAAGCAAAGAATGGACACTAAAGCTAACATGGGGCCCATAAGAGAAATAAATAGTAGAAACCACACATAGGAAGAACTCCACACTCACCACCATCAAGCGATGCTTCCACAAGATAGGATGAGCATATGGTTGGGCCATGATTCACTCGTATGAGGGATTGGATAATGGTTTACCTGCTTCCATACGGGTATTTCACCCAAAAGCTTGCTTCTCAATTTGCAAAGCTCTATGTGGGTGTTGCACTTTATATACCATCATGAGGGCCATCATGGGATACATATAATGGATCGAGACTCCCATAGCGTTGCTCATGGTGTTTAGGATTTTTATGTGAGAAAGTACGAGACTAGGCAGTACAAGAGGAGCGAAGAATGGACCTTAGAGTGACATGGGGCCCACAAGGGAAATCAACCAATGGAAACCACACATGAAGAGAACTCCACACTCACCACCATCGAGCGATGCTTCCACAAGAGAGGATGGAGTGTATGGTTGGGCCATGATTCACTCGTTTGAGGGGTTGGATCATGGTTCACCTACTTCCATTAGGGCATTTCACCCAAAACCCTGCTTTTTGATTTGTAAAGCTCTATGTGGGTGTTGTGCTTTATATACCACCATGAGGGCCATCATGGGATACATGTGGGATAATGGCTCAAGACTCTCGCAATGTTTCTCAAGGTGTTTAGAATTTTTTATCTAAAAAAACATGAGATAAGGTAGTACAAGAGGAGCATATAATGGACCTTAGAGCTAACATGGGGCCCACAAGGAAAATTAACCAACAAAACCCACACGTGAGAACTCCATAATCACCACCATTGAGCGATGCTCCCATAGGAGAGGATGGAGTGTATGGTTGGGCCATGATTCGCTCATTTGAGGGGCTGGGTCATGGTTCACGCGCTTCCACTAGGGCATTTCACCCAAAATTCTGCTTCTCGATTTGCAAAGCTCTATTGGATGTTGTGCTTTATATACCACCATGAGGGTCATCATGGGATATGTGTGGGATAATGACTTAAGACTCTTGTAGCATTGCTCAAGGTGTTTAAGAATTTTTATTTGAGAAAGTACGAGACTAGACAATACAAGAGGAGCGAAGAATGGACCTTAGAGCTAACATGGGGCCCACAAGGGAAATCAATTAATAAAAAACACACATGGAGATAACTCCACAATCACCACCATCGAGCGATGCTCCAAGAGAGGATAGATCATATGGTTGGACCATGATTCACTCATTTGAGGGGTTGTGTCATGGTTTACCTATTTCTACTAGGGTGTTTCACTCAAAAGTCTGTTTCTCGATTTGCAAAGTGTTATGTGGGTGATGTGCTTTATATATCACCACGAGGACCATTGTGGGATACATGTGGGGTAATGGATCAAGAATTTCATAGTGTTGCTCAAGGTGTTTAGGATTTTTTTATGTGAGAAAATGTGAGACTAGGCATTATGAGAGAAGTAGAGAATGAACCCTAGAGATAACATGGGGCCCACAAGGGAAATCAACCATCGAAAACCACATATGGGGAGAACTCCACACTCACAACCATCGAGTGATATTCCCACAGGAGAGGATGGAGCATATTACTAGGCCATGACTCACTCGTTTGAGGGGTTGGATCATGGTTCACCTGCTTTCACTAGGGTTTTTCATACAAAATTCTACTTCTTGATTTGCAAAGCTTTATGTGGATGTTGTGCTTTATATACCACCATAAGGGCCATCATTGGATACACGTGGGATAATGGCTCGAGACTCTCATAGCGTTGCTCAAGGTGTTTATTATTTTTATGTGAGAAAGTACAAGACTAGGCAATACAAGAGGAGCAGAGAATGCACCTTAGAGCTAACATGGGTCCCACAAGGGAAATCAACCAACAAAAACCACACATGGGAAGAACTCCACACTCACCACCATTGAGCGATGCTCCCATAGGAGAGGATGGAGAATATGGTTGGACCATGATTCATTCATTTGAGGGGTTGGGTCATGTTTTGCCTACTTCCATTAGGGTATTTCACCCAAAAGTCTGCTTTTCAATTTGCAAAGCTCTATGTGGGTGTTGTGCTTTATATGCCACCATGAGGGCCATCATGGGATACATGTGGGATAATCACTCACTATTCTTGCAACATTGCTCAAGGTGTTTAGGAATTTTTATGTGAGAAAGTACGAGACTAGATAGTATGAGAGGAGCGAAGAATGGACCCTAGAGCTAACATGGGGCCCTGTTGGAACCAATTCTAGCATCCGTAGGATTTCGATTGTCATGCTACAAGAACCCGTTTGAAACCAACGAGCTATTAAAGGCTATGGTTGACCTGCCTCATGTTCTACTAAACACAAATATTGCTAAAGAAGACTACATAATGGGTAAGGAAACCCCAACGACAATTCTTTAATTAAACTTCTAATTTGCACGCTCCAAATTTATATTATACTATATGTATTAAAATGACCAAGCATGAAAACAACCATTCATTATGCCTTATGTAGACCGGTGCCTAGATTCATTGGGATGTTATAGCAATTTAACAATAATTTTAATATGAAATAAAGAGAAGGGGAGAAGAAAATTGATGTTCTTAATCTCATTCGAATATCGTAATAAAATCAAGAGTTAACCAACGAAAGAAATGTATATAATGTGTTCAAATAATGTAACCCATTACATAGTGACACATAGTACAATGACAAAGATATGAGAGGAATAAAACCTAGAATTGTATTGATTTCATAAAATATTACATGAAGAGTGGGCGGGATGCCTTTTAACTCTATTTTTCTTAAAGAAATACATCAATACAATGAAGAGGACTTTGTTCAAATAATGTAATATGTCTCTCCAACTCTCCTTGTTCTAATATTGTAACAATAGAGTCTTTGAATCCTAGGCTCAAGAAGGTAGGAAATGATCTCAGCTTCTTGAATGCTTTCCTATCACAATCCTGCAAAGCAAAGGGAAGAAAAAGAAATGAGAAAGAAAAATAGACACAAAAGGGAATACAACAACACAACTAACCAGGCACTCAAGTATACCTCTTAGCAAACATGTTATTCTCTCTAATTGCTTGATGCAGAATATGAACACCGCTGCTTTCTTTTATAGTCTCGAGTTCTTGATTATGTTATTCTTGGTTCATCCCTGACTGTACATCTGTCAACATATGTTTGAATTTCAAAATTGGTACAGCTGGCTCCCACTACTCTTGTAACCTTTACTGTATAATTCTATTCCACTGGTGATTAAGGTATGAGGGAGGCCTTTATATTTTTTTGCTACTTCCTGGTGCATTTGGCTGTTGTCTTCCAAACTAGTCTTTTTTGGGTTGACCCCCTTTGATTTCTTGACCCTCTAACTGTGCCAGAAATATTACTTGTTGTTACTGTTGTTTGTTGTGTTGAACTCACTTTCAGTTTTTGATTGCAGGTATTAACATTTTTCCCTTTTTGACTTCATTGTAGATGTTGTATATGTTCATCTATCAATTTCCAAACTCTTGTATCAAATGTGGTTGCAATCCTTAGCATGTTCATTTCTTGCAAGATTTTGTTTTTTTGTATAGCAATAACAGGCATGTTCTTGTCATATTGAGACAATAATATTTCCACAGTATTTACCATAAGTGTGGTTTGCCTAATCATCTCTTCCTCATCACCTAGTTCATAGTCAAATCTTTCAAAGGTTTCTTTAAATACCTCTTCTATATCTAAGGCTTCCAAGCATTGGTCTAGGGACAAGCCAATATCTGCCAGTTTTACTGTAGCATCTTTTATTAGGTCATTTATTTTTGTTATAGAATTTATCCATCTCTCTAGGTTTGCTCCAAATAGGGTTGCTTTGAAGAACTCAAAATTGATCTGGATCTTATTGCCATCAGGTGTCATTATTTCTTGTCCCTATAACTCTTCAAAATGATCTCCTACAAAGTCTAGGGTAGGGTGGATGATTCCAAAATCCTCTTCTCTTTCCTGCATCAAGGTCACAATTTCTTAAGCAGTTATTTGGATTACCCTTATTTGCTTGAACATTTCAAAAAATCCTTTGGTATGAACTTTTATTCTTTTTAACATGTCCTTTTTCGTTACACTCAGATAGTATACATGATCTTGTACCTTTGCCACTGATGGAGGTTGTGCACTTGAAGTGTTTCTTCGAGTCAATTCTTCCTATTGCTTATTTATCACTGCTTTTAATTTTGCCTTTTCTGCCTCCTCTTTGCTCAGTTGTTTTCTTTGTTTGCTCGGTTGTTTTAATTCTTCATGTTTGCTCGGTCTATGACTTGGACCTGCACTGCTTTGGCAAATTTTGCTATTTCTCCCTCTTTTCCTAGCACTGATGAACCCCATGTTTCCTCATTAGCTCAGAAGACTAGTGGACCTTGCAGAGGAGGAAGATTAATTTCTACTATATCTGATATGTGTGCTTCTGATTTACCTTCTTTAGTGAGTTGTTCTCTCATCTTCCCCATCCCTGCTACTAATTGCAATTCTTGTTCATTTGTAGTAGTGAAGGCGGTTTGATCATCTGTTCTTTCCAAAACAACTTGGGTAGTGGGTAAAGACAATCCAGGTCTCTTTGCTTCCACATGAGTTACCTCTTTTTTATTCTTCACTAGGTGGCTTCAAAAAAGGCCACCTAATCCACTAGCTTCCCTAGGATTCATTTGTATTACTAATGGGATTTTAATCTCCTGTCCCTTAATATTTATAGAGGTAGGGACGACCATAGGTGCTAACTTTTTCACACTGGTTACAACCAATACATGATCAAAAATGGGAATTATAGCTTGCTCTGTAGATGATGTTTCTTGAATGGATGTTGTTACCATTTCCTTTCCTTTATCTATATTGGTTTGTTGAGAAGCATCTTGAGGAGTGTTTGGTGTTGCTTCTATTCTAAGTTGAGCATCCTTAGGGAGCTTGACCTGTTGCTCTATTACATCAATAGTTTTAACAATGACCTCCATTAGATCAATGCCTTGTTCTTCTATCATTTCCAATAAGGGGTCTTCCTTGATTGTTGGGCCTGACCTTGGTAAAACAGGTGCTACAACATCTACTGAACCTTCCCAAAACCTTCTCAGTTCTGTAGGATAATCATAGGCTTCATAAACCTGTGTGCTTCCTCTTTTTCCTAGGGGAAAATCATCCCAAACTACCTATAAACTTGTTCCTTTTTCTATAGCTTCTAATATACTCTCTTCAAAAGCATCTTCTCTGTGTTGGATTTGGGCATATTCTCTTTTTTCCATCATTTTACTGTAGGTTCCCTTTGGATCATAAAACCTCCATGATACTTCATCGAATCCCATATTGTCTAATTCAAACATTCCTTTGAGCAATAGAAGGATATCCAACAAATACATAATCCCCAAAACGGTAGGGAACATCGAGCCATGGGACCTTGCCATGTTTCTTAACCAATCTTATTTTTGCCTCTTCTGCCACCTGCCTGCATAATTCTAAAGTTGCTATGGATAAAGGGCAGTATTGAGGCAACACTTTAGGAGGGATCTTGGCCCCATACAATCTTTACGGGCTTCTTCTCCCAATTGACCCGCTAGTAGGTGAACGAGAAATGAATATTGTGAAAAATGAGGCATATCATGCCTCAGTTCGAAAATTGCCCTTCTTAATTCCATCATTTCTTTATGTACTTGGGTACTTATTTCTAGTTCCTAGGCATAGATCAGAGTATTATATGCCCTATTGCATTGTGCAGCTAAATATAAAATCCTTTTTGTTATTCTATTTAGATCTTGTACCCCCAAACTATGTTTATCATGTCACAAAAATCTTGTACCTAGGGTTTAAAAGCATTTTTATTGATTGGGAATTTTTTATCTATTGTTGCATGCATGTCGAACAAACTTTTAAAAACTTCCATATCTGTAAACATACGAGATTGGTGTTCGATTACCTGGTCTACCAGAAAAGTGGTATAATTCGTTAAGTTGAACACCTTCTAGATATCTTCGACCTTGATGCTGAACACCCACCGATTTTGGTGGTCTCAAAAGGTCCTTGTTCTTTCGTCGTATGCTACTACCAGCCAAGCCATCAAGTCTGAGGAAAAGTGCACTTTCGGGCATATCAGCTTTCCAAGGTTACTGTTCCATCTATTGTTTCTAGGAAAATCCTTGTATTGCAACCTATGAGCTTTATGGAATAAATTCGCCATTATCCATGGGGTCCTGTTATCGCCTTCCATCACTTGGGCAAAACTCTTAATACAGGCATTGTCGATCTCGTACAGTTGAGCCATGTTAGGTTTTTTATCTGCCCCACATTTTTGAGCAAACTCATACATAGTGGTACCAAGAACAGGTGGCCCAGAGATCGCAGAGTAAGGTGACCTATCTGTGATAAATTTCACGGCTTCTCGTGTATCCGTTGGCACGAAAACATCTCCCCATGATGCCATTGTTCTCGTGATTGTGGGTCAAGTTCTTCTTGAGTTCTCAAAGTTTGAATACTCCCTTCTCTTTGTGCCTCTGATGTATCAACTTTAATTCTTGGATTACCAGGATAGTGGCCTTGACTATTTTCATAAGTTTATATATAGGGTGGTGGAGTGAGTTTGATAAATTTGCACATTTCGTCATTGATTCGATGCCACCAACTACTTTTTAAAATTGGCCAACGAAATCACGCCAACTTGTCCTTTTCTGGAACTTAGTGTTTTATGATGGGTAACGTCCATATCTTACGTGCCTTGGGCTCCTTTGATTTGTGTGCCTGTAATCATTTAAGTCTTCTATTCATTTGTTGATAGAGATCTTTTAATCTGACGTGGAACTGGTATGTGCGACGAGGATAGTGTCTTTTTGAAACTCGTGCCACCTCGAATCTGAGTGATAACTAAATCTTCAGGATTGATTATGTTTCCTTAGGTAATGTTCTCCCTCGAGATTTTATAAGATCAGGTCCTTGGTGTGAGTGACAACTTTAATTTCCTTGAGTTTCTCCCTTTTTTCTTAAATCAAACGTGATCAAGCATAGCTGTTGGATGCATTTATTTTGTATCGCTATTGCGGATCTTTTCAAACCTTCATTTTGACTTTGGATAGCGCGCTACCATTGGATCTAAGTGGAGGTCAATCGTACCTGTTAGATCTATCGAAGACGCTCTTCGTTTAACCCTTTTGCATTCTTCATTTTGACTCTGGGTCTTTCATGACCGTTGGATCTCTTTTGTCTCGATGAAGCGCTACCGTCGATATCATGGGACCTTGGATTGATTAATCGATTGTTTAGACTAACCCCCGCTCATTTTTACACATGCGCACCGTTGGATCCAGGGAGAGAATGAACGCCACTGTTAGATCCATACATTATTTAATTCTTTTATTTTGCTTTGCATCATTTGTCGTTGCCATTGAATTTTGCATCCGTTCATCTTTGGGCTTGTTAGGGCACTACCATCGGATCTCTTGTAAATTGCATGCTACATAGCTAAAAATAGAAACTCTTTGATTCTTATTAATCATGATTAAGCTGAAAAGGGGGGTAATTATGCAACGTATTAGACCCTTGCTAATCATGTAATTAACTTTACCTTTATTGACATCTTACCATTCATGATTTCGATGCGATCGTTGGATCTGAGTGGAGATAAGCGTCGCTGTCAGATTTAGTCAACCTGTGAGTTAGTTTACCCAAAGGTGCATAATATTAATCCTGATTAAGCCGAAAGGGGGATGATTAACTAATGTGTTTAGACCCTCATTAATTTGTTTTAACTATTTTAATTGAACGCACCACCGTTAGATCAAATATTGATTGAGTGCAACCGTTCGATCCTCTTAATTAGCCCAATGATTAATCCAATGGGGAGTGCGTTATTTTAATAATGGTTTTTAACCGATGATTAACTCGAAGCATGCGCGACCATTGATCTAGACGTTGCATGGGCACGATCGTCCGATCTGTCGAACTTGCTCAGATTTTAACTTGACTATTTGACCTATGCCGACTTTCTTTAAACCTTTGACTTTTTGGAGATTGCGCAGTCATCGGATCTGTTTTGAATCAAGCGCGTCTGTTAGATTAATCGAAGATGCTTGA
Source organism: Wollemia nobilis (assembly GCA_028583015.1). Taxonomy (NCBI): domain Eukaryota; kingdom Viridiplantae; phylum Streptophyta; class Pinopsida; order Araucariales; family Araucariaceae; genus Wollemia; species Wollemia nobilis. Next base: position 1,890,081 of record JAQPPZ010016858.1, on the reverse strand, counting down.
TTTTTAAACTTTAGGTTAAACCTCATTGACCCTTTGACTTATCTTTCGGATTTATTTTAAATGCGCATCCGTTAGATTTATCTTGATGAAAGCGCAACCGTCTGATTAAAATTAAGATGTAGACTCTTTAACTTTTACCAAGGCTTTGACCTTTGGCTTATCCCTTGTTTGATTTGATTAATGCGTTGTCGTCCGATTTTTTTTGGATCGAGTGCGACCCTTGGATTAACCCTGAAATGCTTGCTTTTTAGCTTAGTGGGGTGCCTACCCTTAGGTTTTAATTAATGTTTGCTTCGGACTTAGGTTTTTTGGATTTTTAGACCATGATGATTAATTATTCCCTTATCTTTAGCATACCTTAGGACTTTATGATTTTATAAGTTAGTTTAGGCCCAAGGGAACTTATTGTTTATGAAGGTCGGACTTTGGCTTAGGGATTTAATTTAAAATTTTCTGCCCTATCCACTTTGAGGTACTTTGATTAATAGAATGAGGCACACATTATTAAAAGTTGAGGTTTAGACTTTATCAAACCAATCAATGGAATTCTTTTAAGAAACTCACAACAACTCAAGCAATGACCAACATTAAGGATACTTTGATTGAAACCAAAAAAATTAAATTTGGGGGTTTCAAAGTTGAGTCAAATTTGGCTCCAACATAGGCTCTGACTGGGACAATGTGTTGAAAACATGAAGCACTTGAGAACCACATAATCTCCTGGTTTTATTTTGCAAAATTTTTAACAAAAAAACAACAAAATTTTGATTGCTAAGCAAAACTTGAAATGCATAACAGAAAAACTTCCTTCCTCTTTTTCTTTCTTTTCTTCATCATTTTTTTTATATACTGAAAAAATGTATGAATAACATGATATCAAAGCAAGTAGAGTATGAAAAACTATAGATCCCTTTTCATTCAATTTGGAAACAAAGGTTAGGAATTTTAGAAATCAATGAGTTTTATTTTGAAATATTGTAATGCTTGTTTTAGCTAAGTCATAAGATATGATTACACAGATTTTGTCACAGCCATTTGTTTCATCATATTTTTGCCCATGTGTGTGTTTGTGCATTATTTTTTGGATTTTTAAATCTTTCAGAACTTTACCATATCTAAGCAAAATAGCCAAGCCTAATATGTGATTTCACTCTTTAAAAAATTTCACCATTATGTAGGGCTCCACTGCTAGTCAGGCGTCTATAGCCTCGGTGGAGTTGCTTCTAATCCCATCTTAGTTTTACCCTACTACCAGTCAAGTGTCTATAGCTTCGGTAGAGGTTTTCCAAGATATCTCAGGCAGTGACTCAGTTTTACTTTATTTTTTATTTTTCTTTCTCGTGAGAGAAGTGTTTTGGATATATAAGCAAATTGTGCAATAAGTATGCCTGAGTTGAGGATTAGTTTCTGGCTATAAAAGATGAGTGTAATAATTTTTGGCTCAACTACACTCCCAAAGATAACTCAGTTCTTTGGACCTTTGAAGTCACTTTAAGTATCATTTGTAATGTGAGGCTTGACATGATGTTTCAATCAGCTTTGTTTTCTATCTGTTTTATCTCATATCAAACAACTATTGCATAAACACTCATTTTTGACAGAATTGTAAAGCTCATCAGAATCTAAAATAAATCTCCTTTTTTCTTATATTGTCTTTGGTGGAATAAACAGTTAGATATACTCATCAAACTAAGATATCATGTGTATAGTAAACTCAAAATTATTCAAGAACAAAAGGGAAGCTTAACTAATAAACAAAATACACCACTCTATTTTTGGATTTTTGTTTTTATATATATATTTTTTGTGTAATGTTTTTTTGTAAGTACACCTTCAACAGGGATTGTACATTTTGAGGTGTTGGCCATTAATAGGGATAACTATTATTTCTCCCTACAAAGTATGTAGCTTGTAAGTATTCTGAATGATAACATGGGCAATTTGGTATGGGCCAATCCATTTAGGTTCAAACTTACCCTTTTCACCATGCTTATCATTTTTAGGATCCCAATAGATGACTATATCTCCTTGAGAAAAAGGAGTACCCTTGGCTTTCTTATTAAACAATTTTACAGTTTTTTGGGTTTGTTCCATCATTCTATTGAGGGTCTCTCTTCTTTGTTCTTCTAACAAGACAATTTGGTCAAGCCTTCTCTGAATGGGATCAGGGTTTTCATGATCTTGCAATAAAAGGAAAAGTGCCATTTTTTCCATTTTTGGGGGCAGTAGGGCTTTTTCTCCATAAACCATCTCATAGGGGGTTCTTCCTGTATTTATTTTAACAAATAACCTATCAACCCATAAAGAAAATTTAAGTTCAGTGTCCCATCCCCTTTTTTTTTTGCCTAACGATCTTTTTATTCTTGTTATTACATTTTTGTTTGATGACTCAACTAAACCATTTCCTTGGGGATAATAATTAGCAGAATGAGATAATTCAATTCCATATTCAGCACAAAATTCTACCATTTCATATGACATAAAATATTGAGCATTATCAGTTACAAGATTTTTTGGAACTCCATACTTGGTCAAGATGTTTTCTTCTATGAATCTGATGACTACAGTAGTTGTAGATGTTCTCAAAGGTGCAACTTCCACCCACTTCGTGAAGTAATCTGTTGCACTTATAATCCACTTATGTTGGCCAGATGAATTAGGCTTGATCTCTCCAATCAGGTCAATACCCCATTGAGCAAAAGGTGCTTCAATGATTACTAGCTTGAGGGGCATGGTTGGTAGATGCTTTTTCCCTGTAAAAACTTGGCAGTTATGATAATTCCTAACATATTTATATACATCCTTAAAAAGGGATGGCCAATAATATCCTGCTCTCATGATTTTATTTGTTGTAGCTCTTGGAGCAAAGTGTCCTCCATAGAAACCATTATGAAATTCATTAATTATTTTTGGGACTTCTCTTTCATATAAGCAGACTAATAACACTCCATCAAGATGTTTCCAATATAATACTCCATTTTGTATATAATACTTTTGAGCTTGAAGTTTGACTGATCTCATTCTGTTTATTGTCATATCTCTAGGAAAAGATAGCGTTTGTAAGTATGACAAAATTTCTTCATACCATTTACATTCTTTATTTTTTATTCTTCTGTCATCATATGTTTGATCTATGGTGAGAATATTTTCAGATCCTGCTTCTTCTTTGTTAGCCAACAGTTTAGCTAAACCCTGCCCTTTGATTGTTTTAACTATTTTGAATTCAACATCATATTGCAAAAGTTTTACCATCCATCTTGTTGGTCTTCCTAATGGCTCTGATTGAGAAAAGATATATTTTATTACTATAAAGGGAATACAACAGTAAACTTTGTTTGAGCCAAATATACCTTTGAAGTGTTCTAAAGATTGGATGACTACATAGGCATGTTTTTCCAGCAGGGTGTATTTAAGATATGCTCCTTTTAGTCCTGAGCTCATAAAGGCTATTGGATTTTCATTATTTTCATTATCTTTCTGTGAAAGGACTGCAACAATAGAGTGTTCAGAAGCATATGAATAGATATTAAAATCCTTTGCATAATCAGGGCAACTTAAAGTTGGAGTGGTTGATATGGCTTCTTTAATCTTGTTAAATGTTTCCATATTTTCTAATGTCCATTTTATTTCTCTAGTTTTCTTCACCATATCATTTATGGGTTTGGTCATTTCTGCAAAATTTGGGACAAATATTCTAATAAAATTTATTTTGCCAAAGAATGACCTTACCCCTTTTAGATTCTTGGGTGGGGGAATTTTAGAAATGGCTTCTATCCTCTCTGGATCAATGCTTATCCCCTTTTATGAAACTATATGACCTAGCAATTTTCCTTGTGTAGTTTCAAATATGCATTTTTTTGGATTTAGAGAGATTCCAAATTTCTTGCACCAGGTAAAAACTGTAGACAAATGTTCTAGATGATCTTCTGGATTTTTAGAAAAAACTGTGATATCATCTAAGTACACTACTACAATTTTGAACATTAGTCCTTTGAAAGCAAAGTCCATCACTCTTTGGAAAGTAGCACTTGCATTCATCAATCCAAAAGGTATTATTAAATATTCAAATGTGCCCCAGGGTGTGGTGAATGCTGCCTTGTGTCTATCTTCTGGATTTATTATAATTTAATTGTACCCTGAAAATCCATCTAATAGGGACAATCTAGTTGAACCTACTACTGCTTGGAGCAGTTGTTCCATGTTAGGTGTAACCAAAAGAACTTAACACAAATAAACTAGATAATAGAAAGAGGTAAGAATTGCCAAACGATCCCTTTTGTATTAGATTTGATACAAGGTTACAATGATTTTGGATTTTGCCCCAAATGTGTTGGGGGCAAAGTTACAATGCTTCCTTCTCTCTCGGAGGTACAATATTTTGATAGAAGAGAGGAAATATTTTGGCTCTTCTGCAGGATGTGGTGTTCTTCGTTCCTCTGTTACAACTTCAAAGGGATGAGTGGGCTTTGGTATCCAGCAAGGGACCACTCCAGCTTCAGCAGCTCGTCCAAGATATCTGTTACCCACACACATGCAAATCAATAAAAAAGAGTCAGTAGCACCTGTATATTCAAGCAATAAATCTGAAGCTACACATGAACTTTGCGCTGATGTGAATGAAAAGCAAATAACTGAAAACAATTAATAAATAAAAGCCCTACCAAATTTAGGATTACTTAATCTCTGTTGATGAAATTGCTCGGTACTGTGGAACCGCGAAAGCGCGGTTGTGGAATGGAAACCGTGGACTTGTAGTTGTGAAACTACGGACCTGTATTTTTGACTGTGAAACCACGGGTGGGCGATTTCATCTGAAATGACAGGTTGCCTCAGGATGCGTGCCAACAATCAGGATCAAGCTCGCGCTCTTAGTTTCTCATCGGGTCTGGATATATCTTGGCAGCCTATCGGTATGCAAATTCAGCTCCCTTTGTTTTGTGGACTAATGATGCTTTTATAGGTTTCCTGGGGCTTTGGAGGGGAATGAGAGGTGGCAAGCCTAACATGCCAAGTGGCAAATCTGAACTACCAGGTGGAAGGGGCAGTTACAGTGAGTCATTCAGTGTGACTCACTTAACTGGGGTGATGTGGCTTCAAGTGGAGTGGGATGTGGGATGCTGTTTTATGTGAAGTGACAAGGAGACAACAACAAATGAGTTGTGGCATGGGTATTGGGAATCTGTCTCATGTGCAAGGACAAGGGGGACAGGAATGGGTAAGATGTGGCAGGGGTGTTGGGTGAAGTGTCCAGGACACATGTCCAATGGGTAGATAGGGTATCCTAGGGTGACTTTTCTAATTAAATAAATTAGGAAAATAGGATGATGTGTAGGATTTTATATCCCTAAGTTTAGACTTAGGCATATAATTTTATTATGCAGGATTTGATGGTGGGGTGGTTAATGTGACTTAGAGGGTGTCATATTTTGGTGTCTACAATTGCCCCTTTTTGTACTACATTGTGTACAACATAATGCGGTGCAAAAACTAATGACATCTAACTTTATTGAATGAACGGACTCATTTCTTTTTGGTACAGCAAAATCAATATGCATATTTTTTTTTTGTGCTTACCCCCTCAATTCGTAAGTAGGTGACTAGTGAAGCCTAATAATCAATTGATGAAAAGGTTTTTGATTTTTTTGTGTTTTTATGCAAATGATTGCCCCAATCTTGGTGACTTTCCATTTAAAAGACCGTTTGATTTGATTGACATGCATGTTTGTGTTTTGAAGGAACCAATCATCCTAGGTGTCTATCCCAGTGACTGTTAGCAATTCCTTAATGTAGATTGATTGTATCATTACCGTGCTTTGTAACCTCACAAAGTGGGCATCAATTTCGACCTTGGGTTGATTTGATTGAATTATTTCTTGAGTCTATGAGACTTTCATTTGCTTTTGTTGTTTCTATTTATTTTTGTAATCGTTGATTTACGGTTTTTAAGGCGGTAACCCCAGTTGCGCGTTTTATCTTACGCAAACGCATTTTGTGGCACAAAACGTGGGTTTACGTTTTGATGCACCGCAAAAAACATGGGCGCGCGTTTTTCACCGCCAAAAGCGGCTATATAAAGGCATGATGTCGCTTTCAAGTCATTATGCCAGTTGTCATTTTGCTATTTGTTGGTGAGATGAGCGAGACGGAGCTTGGTGAGGGAAGTGGTGGTAGTGGCTCAGCTAAAGCGGAAGTCGGCACCCGGTTTGTTAAGGTAGGTGGTCCCTCCTTTTATTGTTTTTGTTTGTTTGTTGCTTTTTTGTTTTCTTGTTATTTTTGATAATTAAGTGGGGCTGGTAATGAATTATTATTATTATTATTTTTTTTGTTTTTTATTACCTAGGAGTAGGTAAAATTTTTTGTTTTGTTTTTTATTACCTAGGAGTAGGTAAAATTTTTTTTGTTTCATTTTTTTGGTTACCTAGGAGTAGGTAAAAAAAATTTATTTTGTTTTTGTTTACCTAGGAGTAGGTAAATTTTTTCGGTTTGTTTTTTATTACCTTGGAGTAGGTAACAATTTTTTTTGTTTTGTTTTTGATTACCTAGGAGTAGGTAAATTTTTTCGTTTTGTTTTTGATTACCTAGGAGTAGGTAAATTTTTTTGTTTTGTTTTTTTTTTGGTAAGTAACAAAATATTTACTACGGGTTTTTTAGAACAGGATCCCAAAAACTTAGTTACATCATAAGCCTAGGCTAAAAAAATGAACAAAAATCGAGGCTGCGCCCAAAGGCAGTGATCCGGGGCCCGGGGCCCTGGTGCCTACAAAAACAACTAGGAAAAACAACAACAAAACCTTGGCTAGAAGCCACCAAAACCCAGAAAACGCCACCGCCAAACGTGCAGAAGCTGGACATCAGTGAACCGGTGGACCCAACGACCGGTCCTGGCCAAGACGGGGCCCCATGCCGACCAACACTACTCCATATCGGGGCCGTCTCCCAGCCTGCGCCGGAGCTCAGCCAGGGACTTGGCAACGGAGGAGGCTGCTTGGGCAGTCGCATTCAGAGAGCCGATAGTCGTGTCAAGGAGGGCTCTGATAGCCAGATTCTGCATTCTACTGCCTGCCTTGGAACTAACATCGACGGGCTCTGGGGCTTCTTGTTTGGTCCTCTTGGCACTGCCAGCAACCCTGTTGCTGCCAGGGAAGGGGCCTTTGCGGGTGCCCCTAGGAGTCGGGGCCCCACCTGTGCCCTAGGCCGGAGTCCTGCACTTTCGAGTGGTTTTGTTTTGTTTTGATTTCCTAGGAGTTGGTAATTTTTTTTTTCATTTTGTTTTTTATTACCAGTAGTAGGTAATTTTTTTTTGGTTTTTGTTTTTATTACCAGTAGTAGGTAAAATTTTTGTTTTTGCTTTGTATTATATGTAGTAGGTAATTTTTTTTTGTTTTTGATTTTTATTACCAGTAGTAGGTAAAATTTTTGTTTTTGTTTTGATTTTTATTACCAGTAGTAGGTAATTTTTTTTTTTTTTTTGATTTTTATTACCAGTAGTAGGTAAAAAAAAATTGTTTTTGATTTTTATTACCAGTAGTAGGTAATTTTTTTTTTGTTTTTGATTTTTATTACCAGTAGTAGGTAAAAAAAAATTGTTTTTGATTTTTATTACCAGTAGTAGGTAATTTTTTTTTATTTTTGTTTTGTTTATGCTTATGTCAGTTGTTTTTCTAATTCTTAATGTGTTTCTTTCAAGTTAAGCTTCTTGATGCTCGACATAGGTGGCCAAGGATTATCCGAAAAGTGCAGAAGGCACTTTTCGATGATGATTGGACCTTATTGCAGATCATTGGTCTAGATGGTTACGGGCGGTTAGGCACCGTTCGAGCTAATGAGGATCTTCTTTCGATGCTTGTTAAGCACTGGGATCCAGACAGAGGTACTTTTTAGCTCATGACAAAGGAGTTGACCATCACCCTTGAGGACATCTATTGTATTTTCCACATTTCTATCAAGGGCCCTGCTGTTTAGGTTGGCCTCGATAAGAAGGAGGCTTTGTTCCCTATGTTCGATGAGATGTGGGACATAGACTACAACAGGGGTGGTATTGCTTATTTGGACCTGTTTACAGCCGGTAGCCTAGGGGCACTCCCAGTTTTCATGATGTATATACTAAGCAAGAAATTGTTACCTAATTCTATGGGATCAAGGATCCCGTGGAACCAGGTGCCTATTGTTCTCGATCTGATAGCTGATCCTTGTCGATTGGCCTGGGCTCTCGCTCTTCTCTATGAGGTTTACAATGTGCTATATGAGGTGAAGAGGCGAGGGTGTAAGGGCCTGGGTTATAGTTTGTTGCTCCAGATTTGGTGTTGGGAGCATATTATCATTGGTCGGCCTACTGGTTTGCCTTGTGGTGTGGATGCTACTTCTCCTCGTGCATATATATGGGTACTCAGTGAGGAGGTTAGTCGATCAACAGTGAGCACTTTGGAGTATAAAGATATCTTGAGTTCTCTGACTAAAGATTTGATGAGTTAGCGTCCTTGGAGAGGTCTAGATTGGGCGACATATGTAGCAGAGCTTCGTCATATCAGGCGAAGACTATGGGTTATTGGTGCTCATCTTAGGGATATGGAGTTTATCCAGTTTTCTAGAGTGCTACGTCAGTTTGGGCTGGTTCAGGATGTTCCTGATGCGCCTGTGACCTACAAGCAACGGGGTGATGAGCTAGGGCTACCTGTTGCTCCCGATTTTTTACGAGTCGAAGATCCTTCTGACGATCCAAACTTGGAGGTTTTAGACTTGGATGATGTAGGTACCACCCCTGAGTATGACGTCTAGTTTGCTGGCCAGCTACTCTAGACTCTGAGTGTCGTTGTAGATGATGACGAGAGTGGTGATGATGCAGATGCTGGAGGTTGGGTTCCTTGGTCGGTGAAGCCCCGATGAGGTAGCTCTTCGAGAGCTGATATGGGTATCGATTTTTTGTAGCCTGAGGAGGCTGGCGGTGATGGTGGAGATGGAGGCGATGGAGATGTTGGTGATGAGGATGCTTCTCCTTGGTAGACTAAGGAGGTATGGGATATGTTACAAGCTAAGCGTGACAACTTGGATTTAGAGGTTACTCGTCTGAAGGGCGAGTTGACATGGTACTAGGGTGAGGTGACTCGCCTCTAGGGTAAGGTGGATAGGATGCATGACAGGCCTAGTAGCGATGCTCTCGCTGCAAAGGACTTGGAGATTTCTAGGCTCGAAGGTGAAGTCACTCGGCTAGAGGGTGAGTTGACTCGACTATATGCAGGGTCCGATGGAGGTGACACTACAACTACTGTTTCTGCTTTGTGAGCAAATATTTCTTAGCGGGTTGCTCATGAGGGTGGTGAATTGAGGAGCTTACACAAGTAGGTTGTTTATATAGAGATGTTGGAGAACATTCTGCATCAACATCAGATTCCTTTGCCTGTTCCTCCTTCTTCATTAGCCATTACTACTACTCGAGGGACTGATAGGAGTCGCATGACTCATCGTTCATCGAGTTCTCATGGTGCTTCTACAGCTCAAGGTCCTCAGAGGGATCTTGTTGGTACTAGATAGTGCGACTTGTCGCTTCTCTTCTTGTATTTTGCTTTTTTTTTTTGCTATGAGCCTTAGTGCTTCAATGTATACAACCTGCGAATATTTTGTACCTTTGGGACTTTCATATTTATACATATATATACATGGCTTTGTATTTTGGTTATCTTATGTGTTAATATTTATTATGATGCTTTTTATATATTCTTTGCTTGTGATTATGTGTGCAATGTTCACATTTTATATTTGTGCTATGATAAATGAATGTAACTAACATGTAATATGCAGCTTATGTTTATTTTCATTTAACTATATGACGATATGCATGATGTTTTTGCAATCTTTTATAGCTCAGAGTAGTTGACCATTACTTATTCATTTTTGTAATTGGGGGTATCCAACTTGATGACTCTTCGCGTTTGGTGTATGGTGGGTGTATGTATGTGGTTTTGTAGAACATGTGATAATTTTTTTGTTGGTTTTTGATATGTAACATTGGAGGATTTTCAAAGACTCAAACAGTCTAATGATTTAAACCATTTTCTTAATGTTCGTCTAACCTTCTTTAGGACCAAGGTATGTGCAATTGGATTTCTTTTCTGAATATTTGGTTTAGGAATGACCCTAAGAAATCAAGAATCAATGCATATGTATGTGAAGTTCATTAACTCATGATGAGTAAAATTGGACGATACCTGTTTGGGTTTACCAATTAGCTAGCTTGTTCGTATGTGCGATCAGAGGTCTTTTCTCTTTGGAGAAAGACGTGTCGCCTTGCATGAGTTTACTCCACTGCCAGTCAAGCGTCTATAGCTCCGGTGGAGGTTCGCTCCATAGTCCAATGATTCGATCTTTGAGCTTCGGGGATGACTACATAACTTTCTAAGGGGAATGTAGTACGATCCTTCTTACTTTTGTGATCTATGGTGTGTGTATAGTATTTATCATGATAGAGTTTAGGGAATCAGATTCTCAATCGAAGTGTGATGAATGTGATCCTATCCTTACTGTCTACCTTTTTAATTAAATTGTTTGGTTTGTTGTGATGGTGGTGAAAACCACCCTTTTGATTTGGACTATGTTGCGTAATGGGACAAGCGAGGAATATTTCCTTTTTGCTTCAAGGTTGTACCCAAGTTGGCATTATCTTTTATTACTCAAAATGTTTTTAAATTTGTAAAGTATTTTTGGTTCAATATTGCTTTGGGGTCAATCTACCATACTCAAGACTTTCTTAATGTGTCATAAGTCCTTTGTTCCTAAAGAAAATTGGACATATTATGATTTTTGGTTTTTCACTAGACATTTTTGAGTGACTAAAAATTTGATTTATGATATAGTAAAACATGGGTGAGTATGAACTTTGTTGACTTGCGAAGAGTCTTAGTTGGGTATCCCCAATTCTTTGGAACTTATTTTTTACTTGGTCGTATCATCACCACTATGAAAGATCACTAAACATGGGATGGATACAATTATGTGTTTATTCTAGTGTGCTATATGCATGTGATATGCCTATTTAATGCACTAGATTTTTTTTTTTTGTAATATGCAAATGCAACATGCTGAGTGCTAGATAGACATTTATATTTACAATGTAAAGAAACTCTGGAAATAAAAATTCTTTTTTTTTTTAATCCATCTACATATATATACATATATTGCAAGTCATTTCATGCATAAAATACCTTTAGGTGCATTATGTTTAATGGCTCCAATTCTCCTTCCAAGTTGACAAGTCTATATGTTCCTGGTCCTAATTTATGCTTTACAATGTACGGGCCTAACAAATTAGCCATAAATTTATCTCTTAAGTGTGGCAATGCATTGGTATTTTGTTGATTTTCTTTAAGCACTAGGTCCCCCATTTGAAATTTGCGAGGATGGACTTTTGTGTTATAAGCACATTTAATTATGTCTTGATATACTCGTAAGTGATCTAAGGCATTGATACATTTTTAATAAATAAGTGTCAATTGGTCAAGATGTGCTTGTCTAGCTATTTCATCGTCCATGAATTCCTATAATGCTATTCACAAGGAAGGTATCTCGAGCTCTAAAGGTAATATAGCTTCAACATCGTAAACTAGTAAAAATGGTGTCGCTCCCATTGGTGTTCTGATGCTTGTTCTGTAAGCCCATAATGCCAAAGGAAGTTGAGTATGCCAATCTCGATGATTTTATTTGACCATCTTCTTGAGAATGGATACCATTGTTTTGTTGTTTGCTTCAGCTTGCCCATTTGCTTGTGGGTAATAAGGTGTGAAGAAACTGTGTTGAATTTTGAATTTGTTGCACAATGCTCTAACATACATTATTAAATGACTTCCCATTATCAAAAATGATTTTTGAGGGTATTCCAAAATGATAGATAATATGTTGAAGTATAAACTCCGCTATTCGAGGTCCAGTCGTAGTGGTTATTGGAATTGCTTCCACCCATTTTGTGAAATATTTTGTCGTAGTTATGATGAACTTATGTTGTCCTGATGAAGCAGGTGATATTTTACCAATCAAATCGAGACCCCATTGTGAAAAGGGCCAAAGACTTTGAATGGGTTGTAATGCGTGTGATGGTACATGAGTCAAATTTGCATGATATTGGCACTTTTGACACTTTTTGACATATTTGCAATAGTCATTTTCCATGGTTGGCCAATAGTATCCCATACACAATATTCTCTTTGCAATGGCCATTCCACTGAAGTGGCCACCACAAGTACCATCGTGGGCTTCTATTATTGCTCGTTCTGCTTTGATCGGATCTAAACATCATAATAATATTCCATCATACCCACATTTGTATAATACATCCCCTAGTAGAGTAAAATGAATTGCTTTTCGTTTGAATGTTCTTTTTGCAGTTCGTGTCATTTCTACTGGGAGTATTCCAGACTTGAGAAAGTCTCTTATCTCATCAAGATAATAATTGTAAGGTTTAGCATGTACCAAACAAACGTTCTTCTCACCTGTAGGTTCTTTAAGACTGGTTCTTTACACTGGTATTCTCCTTTTACTTGGTATACAACTAGTTGATAATCCCCAAAAATGCTTAGTATTTTTATGCCCATTGCTATAGCTGATTGAAGACCTAATATTAAGGCTTCATACTCTACATTATTATTGGTGCATGTGAAGTCGAGTTTGAATGATAAAGGAATTGGTATTCCTTCAGGTGTATAACACACGACTCCCGCACCTTGTCCTTTGTCGTATTTAGACCCATCAAAAAACATGGTCATGTTTGCTTCTTCCTCAGGAGAAACTAATTCCTCTTATTCTATGATAGAAAATACTGAATCATCTGGAAGCTCAATGATTAATGGTTTGTCGTTATGTAGCGAAGCTTCTGCTAGTTGATCCGCTATCACCTAACCTTTTATGGATTTTTGACTTACGAATTCGAGATCGAACTCGATTAAAAGCATTATTCATTTAGCAGTACGGGTGTTGTTGTATGTGCAAGTCATCATGTATCGCAAAGGATTTTCTCTAGCAGCTATGATATAGGTAGTATTGCTTAGCAGTGGTTTTCGCCACTAAAAAACTTAGACATTATAACAAATGAGTTGTGGCATGGGTGTTGGAAATATGTCTCATGTGCAAGGACAAGGGGGAAAAGAGTGGATAAGATGTGGCAGGGTTGTTGGATGAAGTGTCCAAGACACATGTCCAATGGGTAGACAAGGTATCCTAGGGTGATTTTCCTAATTAAATAAATTAAGAAAATAGGATGATGTATAGGATTTTATATCCCTAAGTTTAGACTTAGGCATATAATTTTATTATGCAGGATTTGATGGTGGGGTGGTGAATGTGACTTAGAGGGTGTTAGATTTTGGTATCTACAGTTACCCCTTTTTGTACTGCATTGTGTACAAAACAATGCGATGTAAAAACTAATGACATCTAACTTTATTGGATGAATGGACTCATTTCTTTTTGGTACGACGGAATCAATATGCATATTGTTTTTTAGAATTTGTTCAAAAAATGAAAAAGACGTGTGCTCAATGTTTTGCCCTAAATGAATCTAGGATTTCACCTATATACTCGTAGCTCGACAACTTGGCTATGAACTCCAGGTCACGTAATCCCGCATATAATATGTGGTAATGAAGCCCACACACGACCAGGGAGCACAGGTCCTACCAATTCCTCACCCAGTTCACCTGCAGTCTACAATACACCTCTCTGAGGAGAAATGCGTGCTATAACCCACAGACTATGACAAATCTTGGAATTGGCCTTGGCAAAGAACGGGGTATGATGTTGGTGGTTCGATGATGAAATCCAAACCCGACGGTGATGAAATCCACTCGTTTTCCAATGTTTACATGAGTGTGTGGTGGTTTGTTTAATTATGGTGTTATGCAATGATACCATGCAATTATGTTTCGATGCCTAAATGCAAAAAATAGAGAACAAAAAATGATAGACAATAAATTAGGGGCAAAAGTGCCACCTTAAGGTCTACTTCCAATTGACTTTTGTTAGACAGGGCTAATTACGGGTGCGCAGTTAGTTCTGGTAAACCTCGAATGCGCGTTTTACCAACCACGCATCTGCGTTTGGGATGTCCATCCGCAGATGCGTGGGTCAAAGTGTTTTTACCTTTGAACAACTAGCGGACTAGTTCTTGGAAAGATTTGCCCTGAATGTCAGAAAATAAACCACATTGACTGATTTGATTTATCTAAAACAATATGACAATGAATCGGTCTATGACTTTGGCAATAGGTGGAGATCAGTCATGATCAAATTACCATTCTCCCTCCCTATGCCAGAGATAATACAAATGTTTATGAAGATTTTTGGTAGACCCATCTCTTCATTACTACAACTACATCAGTATAGAACATTCGATGAGGCACTTGCCCAAGAAAAACTGATTGAAGAAATAAAAATCCAAGAAGGTGAGATAAAGCCTAAGAAGAAAGAGTGGCACAATAAAAATCAAAAGGGGAATAACCACGATAAATCTAAGACCGCACAAGTTAACCATATAGTTCTGGGCCAACCATAGTTAAATCAACCAGCCAAAACACAAATCCAACAACCCCAACAACAACAACAACCGCAACAATCGAATTATCAAGCGGTTCCACCCCCATAGTAGGCACAAAATCAGACACAACCTGCAGAAAGGCAAACTCATTTTAAGCCAAAAAGAAATTACACACCAGTGCAAGAGCCATATTCATTAGTGTTTCATAAGTTGTATGCAGCAAAACTTTTTTCATTGCCAAAAATGAAACCTGAAGATCCTAAAAAACCAAAAACAAAAGGTTACAAAGAACACCTATTTTGCATCTATCATAGACAAAGAGGACATGATATCGAAGGTTGTTATGGATTTAAAGGAATTGTGCAAGATTTATTGGAAGTGGGTACAATCAAAGTTGACAATCCACTAGCCCAAAAAAATCAAAACCTAGACATCTATCAGACACCTTTGCCACATCAAGAGGTAAATCAACAACCGACGGGATCATCAACTTCTATAGTTCCTCCCAACCAGGTTAATTATGTGTCTCAATTACCGCAAGGTTTTGTAGGAGCCATAAAAATAGTTACCCGTGGATAGATTCAAGCTAATCGCACAACACAGGCTCCAGCAACACAACCAACAAATGTGCCCATACAACTTGGACTAAGCATTCCACCACCACCTTTCCACAATTGCTCAGTTGTTACTTTGAACAGCCGATTAACACAAAGTTTGAAAATGGCTTCAACAAAATTTTCAATAAATGAGCTAATACAACAATCAACACCTCATAGGGAAGCATTGATAGAAATTTTAAAGTCTATCCAAGTTTAATCAGAATACCCCAATGCATTCAATTCCTTTGTAGGGAGTGTGCAAAAGTGTATGGAACCCTCGATAGTATTTTATGACTTCGAGGAAAAATAAATCTTAGCAGATTCACCTGATCCACCACTGCACATAGTAGCTCACATTGACATGAAACCATTGAAGAGAGTGCTTATTGATACTAGTTCTTCAATCAACCTCATCACCACACCTGCAATGATAAAGCTCAACATCCCATCATCTCACATCACAACATCCACATTCACCCTTAGGGCTTTTAATGACACTTTATGCTCAATTGTGGAGAATGTTGTTCTTCCCATCACCGTGGGGGTAAAAATAATACATGTTCTCTTCCACATCTTGGAAGGAGAAATGCAATACAACATACTTCTTGGATTCCCTTGGATTAGGGAAATGAAGTGTGTGCCTTCAACAGTGCATCAATGCTTAAAATATGTACATGAAGGCAAAGTGCATTGCATACCAGTCGACACAGAACCTTTCAAATACTGCAACTTTATTTCAAACCCATATGAGCCCTTGCTTCCATCAATGCACCTAACTGTCCAACCATTAGCCATTAGGACCATTCCATCTAGTAGTACATCCTCAAAAGCACCCATTCAAGAAGAATTGTCTATAGTTGACCCAACTTTTGCATCCAAAAGTGTTAGCTCAATGCACCCTTCAAACACTACATTTCATTTTCAAGTCACACCTACCCATCCTTCTACCCAATCACCAACTCCATCCAGTAAACTTCCAGATCCACAACAACCATTCACATTCACAACACAACCTACACCATCAATATCTACATCATAATCATTAGAACTCGTAGTCTCACAAATAGGGCCACCTATTAGAGATAATCCACCACCACTCGTGGAGCCACAAGCTAATGTACAAGAACCCTCTCCATACGCCCAGCCATTAGCCTCCCAACCATCTAGAGTTGCAGTACAACTCACCAATCCAGGCATTGGTGAGTACATTATTGAAAGTGTCACAGTTACACCACCCATTGAGTCAGCCAGGGATTACGGTCGCCCTCATGACCCACCTTTAGCTATAGGTGATATATATAGAATGGGTTCTCAAACAAATGCAATAAATTTCATATATGGATGGGTGGATTCTTCATCGAACCCACCTCCTCAAGAAGACAACTCTTTATAAGAGTTTAATGAAAACATTGATTACCTATCGAACCCAAGTTTCCTAGTGAGATATTTTTGAAGGGTTAATTGGCAAGGATATGGACTTGGAAGACATGAAAAAGGTCCTCACCACATTATTGAACCAGAATATAGAGAGCCAAGTGACCGCTCTAGTCTAGGTTATAAATATTTCATCGCAAGCTCTTCGCTTAATCAAGATTTCCTAGAACTTGACATAGAATACGAAGAAGAGGAAGAAAAGAGCGATGAGGAAGATGAACCTAATGATGAGGATGAAAAAATAGATGGTGGGTACCAAATCTACACTTTTTACCCTCAAAAGAAAGCCTTACAGCAAGAGCTAGAAGATCCTATAGAGATGACCTACCTTAGGCCAGACGATACGCCATTGGTATTGGGACCTCACACAAATGCTAATGGTTTTTGGATAAGTGACGATGACGAAGAGGATGAAACTGAAATTCCAGTTAAGTGAGCCACACTGAATGACTCATTGTAACTACCCCTTCCACCTGGCAGTTCAGATTTGCCACTTGGCATGTCAGGCTTGCCACCTCTCATTCCCCTCCAAAGCCCTAGGAAGCCTATAAAAGCATCATTAGTCCACAAAACAAAGAGAGCTGAATTTGCATACCGATAGGCTGCCAAAATATATCCATACCCGATGAGAAATTGAGAGCGTGAGCTCGATATTGATCGTTGGCACGCAACCCGAGGCAACCTATCATTTCAGTCGAAATCGCTCGCACTCGCATGTAGTTTCAAATTCTAAAATACAGGTCCATAGTTTCACAATCATAGGTCCATGATTTCTAGTCCACAACTGCGCTTCTACAGTTCCACAGTCCCGAGCGATTTCATCAACAAAGATTAAGTAATCCTAAATTTGGCAAGGCTTTTATTTATTAATTGTTTTTTGTTATTTGCTTTTCATTCACATCAGCACAGGGTTCATGGTACTGTGATCGCCATTTCTGTAACCAAAAGAACTGAACACAAATAAACTAGATATAAGAAAGAGGTAAGAATTGCCAAAATGATCCCTTTTGTATTAGATTTGATACAAGGTTACAATGATTTTGGATTTTGCCCCAAATGTGTTGGGGGTAAAGTTACAATGCTTCCTTCTCTCTCGAAGGTACAATGTTTTGATAGAAGAGAGGAAATCTTCTGGCTCTTCTGCAGGATGTGGTGTTCTTCGTTCCTCTATTACAACTTCAAAGGGATGAGTGGGCTTTGGTATCCAACAAGGGACCACTCCAGCTTCAACAGCTCATCCAAGATATCTATTACCTGCACACACGCAAATCAACAAAAGGGAGTCAGTAGCACCTGTATATTCAAACAATAAATCCGAAGCTACACATAAACTCTGCACTGATGTGAATGAAAATCAAATAACAAAAAACAATTAATAAATAAAAGCCTTGCCAAATTTAGGATTACTTAATCTCTATTGATAAAATCGCTCAGGACTGTGGAACCGTGGAAGCACGGTTGTGGACTGAAAATCACGGACATATGGTTGTGAAACCATGGACCTACATTTTTTATTGTGAAACCATGGACGAACAGTTTTGACTAAAATGACAGGTTGCCTCGAGATGCATGCCAACGATTATGATTGAGCTCGCACTCTCAGTTTCTCGTCGGGTCTGGATATATTTTGGTAGCCTGTCGGTATGCAAATTTAGCTCCCTTTGTTTTGTGGACTAATGATGCTTTTATAGGCTTCCTAGGGCTTTGGAGGGGAATGAGAGGTGGCAAGCCTGACATGCCAAGTGGCAAATATGAACTGCCAGGTGGAAGGGGCAGTTATAGTGAGTCATTCAGTGTGGCTCACTTAACTGGGGTGATGTGGCTTCAAGTGGAGTGGGATGTGGGATGTTGTTTTATGTGAAGGGACAAGGAAACAACAATAAATGAGTTGTGGCATGGGTGTTGGGAATCTGTCTCATGTGCAAGGACAAGGGGGACAAGAGTGGGTAAGATGTGGTAGGGGTGTTGGGTGAAGTGTCTAGGATACATTTCCAATGGGTAGACAGGGTATCCTAGGGTGATTTTCCTAATTAAATAAATTAGGAAAATAGGATTATGTGTAGGATTTTATATCCCTAAGTTTAGACTTAGGCATATAATTTTATTATGCAGGATTTGATGGTGGGGTGGTGAATGTGACTTAGAGGGTGTCAGATTTTGGTGTCTACATTAGACAATGGGTAATTGTCTTTTAGTGAGCTTTTGTTTAAATTTATAAAATCCACGCGTAGTCTAATGTCCCCATTATTTTTCCTAAATGGTACTAAGTTGGATATCCAAGAGGAAAATCTAACTTTTCTTATTATCTTGGAGTCCAACAATTTTTGTACCTCTTTTTGCATTACTGGGTGCAGAGTTGGATTGTACTTTCTTTGTTTTTATCTAAATGGCTTGGCCTCTTCTTTCAAGGGTATTATATGTGTCATCACATCCGTTTTGAAAGTTTTGAGATCTTCATAGGTCCAAGCAAAATGTTCTTTGTTCTTTTTTAGGAAATTGATATATCTAACTTTTTCTTTAGCAGGTAGTGCCATGTCTACTTTCACTATTCTGGGTTCTTTCATTGAGCCAATATTAAAATCCCCAGATATCACTTCTCTACGTATAGGTTTATAGGCTTTGTCAAAATCATCAAATAGGCTTTCAAGAGACACCAATCCTTCGGGTATTCTATTAGTTTTCAACTGGATTACTTCTACTGGTTTTTCTATTTGATATTTTAGTTTTTCTTTATCTTTTTGATCACATATGACATCTGCATACTGATTTTGCAAAGTCATAAAATCCTTAATATCTATATCATATTGAAAGACCTAAAGATAGACTATGTTATCTAGCACAGAAGGTTTATGGACTGAGATAGTTGGAAACCTGTCCATATATTCTATAGTTATCTCTGGGTGATCTAGACCTGAGGCATTCATAACTAAGAGATTTGCAACATGATTTGTTCTCTAGGAATATATAATATATTGAAAGCCAAAAATTTATCAATTTCTTCTAGTTTTGCACTTCTATATTGCTTAATTCTAGGATACTTTGTTTGATATTTACCTTTTATTTGCAGTATAATAAGTTCTGCATCCCCTGTTACAGTTAAGTAGTTAATACCTAACTCTTTTGCTTTCCTTAGCCCTAATAGTTAAACTTCATACTCAGCCACATTGTTTGTGCAAGGAAATTACAATCTGTAAGGGATACCAAGGTAGTTTCCTTTAATATCAGTCAAATTTACACCTTCACCAGCTCCAGATTGGGATTTAGCCCCATAAAATGACATGGTCCACATTTCTTGGGTTAATACTTGATTTGATTCAACATTAGTTATTCTCATATCTTCTGGATCCATGTTCTTTGCATCTAGTACTTCCATCAGGAATGGGTTGTGCCATATTGAATAGACTCCCATCCCTTTTTCTTCCATAGAGTTAACTAAGTTAATCATGGTTTCATCTATTTGGATTAATTCTACGGAGTGTTTGTTGAATGGTTCCCTTCTCAAAATTATATTCTCCTTATATGATATGGGGATAGTAGCATAAGACTAGTCTAGTTGTATTGATCCCCTTAGTTGTTCTACCCAATTCCTACTTGAGTAATAGTGAGAAGAATGGATCAACATCAACTACCTGCTACATCCATGACAATGCCCTTTTTGGGGTGTTGGTCTAGGAAAACTAATAATCCAGTTATCACCCCTACATAGGGAATTTGTTTGCTATCCATTACAGAAACAGGAGCAGAATCTCTAGTATAGATTAATCCCATTTGGTCAGCTATTAGCTTAGGCATGATATTATGTGAAGCTCCACTATCAAGCATGCAATTATGAATCACATATCTTTCCCCTTCATCTGAATTATATCTTAATGACACGTAGAAGGGTCTAATAGAAGATGGTGATCTTGTATCATGTTTATTTTTTCTAGCAACATGACAAGTAGGGTCTTCTTTCTGCTCTACTAATACAAAAGCTCTGCATACTTGTTCTTTGTATGTTTGAACTTTCATAAGTTCACCAAATGTGATATTAACTTTTTGCTTACTGAGTTTCGACCCAGCATCAAATTCTATCTTCTTTATATCCAATGGTTTGTTACTTTCTTCTTTGGGAACTTCTTCCATTGATTCTATTACCTCAGGAGTAATCTTGTTAGGGTTCCTATCAATTTTCTCTTTACTGATATTTTTATTGGTGAAATTTTGTCTTCTTGTTTCATTTGTAGATAATTTCTCTGTTCTTTTAGGGACTATTCTATTCCTCAAATTTAAAACATGGGTTGCCTCTAATTATTCAACCTCTTGAGTAGTGGGGATCAATTTCCCTTGCTTCATCTTATCATATCTTGACTCATGTGATTTTTGCAAGATTTTAGTTCCTTTAGTTACTAAGATCTGAGGATGATGATTTGAAGCATATTTATTCATGTCTTCTTCAAATAACCTTTCTATGGATTCATCTTCAATGGATCAACATGCATTGATTCTTATATCCTCTTCTGATTCTGCATGCATATCTACATTACGTTGATCACTCAGGTGTATCCCACATGCATCAGGGTTATGGGGTGCATCACAAGTAGAGCAAAAATAAGGAAAATCTTCAACTACATTGGAAGATGGCATTGGGTTAGGGACATTGTTCTGATCCCTATCAAAATATTTGTTTTCCAGTTGTTATTCCCATTACCCCTATTCCTATTCCCTTCTTCAAAACCATTGTTGTTTCCCCAATTCTTGTTGTAATTTTTTTTAAAGGGGGGACGATTGTCAACATGTGGTCACTCTGTCTGTGAAGATTCACCGTTATTTCCATTTCTTTCAATTTTTGCTAACCTGTTACTCATGTTGTTGAACATTTGTGTCATTTGACTGGTCAACTTCTCCACAGGATCAATTTTAGTTCTTCTTTGTATATCAAAAGTCACTCTCTTAGGTTTTCTCTCAAGCATGTTAACATCTAAAGAATAAGGCTTCATCTTACCATTGTCAAGCATATTTCTTTCTATATCCATTACTTTTTCCATACAACCATTAATGGTAGTGGCTTGTTCTTGCCTTAATTCATAGTTAAACTCTCCTTGAAAAGCATTCTTATAAAAACAAATAGATTGAATATCACTAGGCCTGAGGTTGGCAGGGATTTTGTTTCTTGTTTTTGAAAATATTTTGTTAAAATCACTAACAACCTCATTTTCTTTCTTCTTCATAGTGGCTAGCTTAGTTAACAATGATTGTTCATTTTTCCTTTCACCATACTTCTTTAGGAACACCTCTTCTATTTTGGTGAAGTCTGAGATATCATTTTTAGGAAGGGAATTAAACCATTCTCTAGCATCTTTTTCTAAAGTCTGCAGAAACAGTCTTAATACTACATCTTCATGTTCAACTTCCAGACTATCCATTGCATATAAGAAACTTTTGATATGATCCTCTCCGATTCTTGCATTGTTTCCTAAAAACTTAGGGAGGTATTTGTGAGCTTTACTAGGTAAGGCATTTAAATTTACTAGTAATACAAAAGGCCTATATCTGTTAGTTCTCCACAAATGAACATTACCTTGAGCCATTGCTACTATAGAATTTAATTTCACAGGAGAGCTACCTACAAGGATATGGTTATGAGTAGCCTGAATGTAATCATATTGATTATCTATTGTAGTATTACTATTTATTGTATGATGAGAACAATTGCATATATCTTCTACAATAGGATTTACACGTTCATCAATAGTAATATCAGTAGTAATAATATTCTGATTTTTCTTTACGTACTTTTTACCACTAGAATTAGATCTACTATAATATGTAGAATTCTTAAAAAATGGTGATTTTTGGGTATGTATAAATACCTATGGATTTTCAAGTTCTGGGAATAGCTCCTTATCGCTTCTCCTGGTGTTCGCCAACACGTTCTGTTCTCTCTTTTTTTATATATATTTTTCTTCTGGGTTTGTCCAGTAGAGTCACCAGCACTGGGGTCCAGAAAGAACAATGTATACTCTTATCAAGAATGCTTGATATTATATCTCATCCTCACAGGAGTGGGTTCTTGGGGAAATTCAAGAAAATCAAGAAAGAGAATTCAAGAAAATCAAGAAATGGGAATTGGGTAAAATAAAGAACGTAAAAACAATAAAAATTAAAACAAACATTCTTTATTCGAACTAGCCACCCGTTGTTTAAAAATAATGTCATCGGTAAATAAAATTAAGATGATATGATCTTAACATATAAGTTCATCCCCGACAATGGTGCCAAAAAACTGTTGGAACCAATTCTTGCATCCGTAGGATTTTGATTGTCATGCTACAAGAACCCATTTGAAACCAACGAGCTATTACAGGCTCTGGTTGACTTGCCTCATGTTCTACTAAACACAAATATTGCTAAAGAAGACTACAAAACGGGTAAGGAAACCCCAACGACAATTCTTTAATTAAACTTCTAATTTGCACGCTCTAGATTTATATTATACTATATGTATTAAAATGACCAAGCATGAAAACAACCATTCATTATGCCTTATGTAGACTGGTGCCTAGATTCATTGGGCTATTATAGCAATTTAACAACAATTTTAATATGAAACAGAGAGAAGGGGAGAAGAAAATTGGCGTTCTTAATCTCATTCGAATATCATAATAAAATCAAGAGTTAACCAACGAAAGAAATGTATATAATGCATTCAAATAATGTAACCCATTACACAGTGACACATAGTACAATGACAAAGATATGATAGGAATAAAACCCAAAATTGTATTGATTTCATAAAATATTACATGCAGAGTGGGCAAGATGCCTTTTAACTCTATTTTTCTTAAAGAAATACATCAATACAATGAAGAGGACTCTGTTCAAATAATGTAACAGGTCTCTCCAACTCTCCTTGTTCCAATATGGTAATAGTAGAGTCTCTGAATCCTAGGCTCAAGAAGGTAGGAAATGATCTTAGCTTCTTGAATGCTTTCCTATCACAATCCTGCAAAGCAAAGGGAAGAAAAAGAAATGAGAAAGGAAAATAGACATAGAAGGGAATACAACAACACAACTAACCAGGCACTCAAGTATACCTCTTAGCAAAAATGCTATTCTCTCTAATTACTTGATGCAGAATCTGAACACCGCTACTTTCTTTTATAGCCTCAGGTTCTTGATTATGTTATTCTTGGTTCATCCCTGACTGTACATCTGTCAGCATCTGTTTGAATTTCAAAATTGGTACAACTAGCTCCCACTACTCTTGTAACCTTTACTGTATAATTCTATTCCACTGGTGATTAAGGTATGAGGGAGGCCTTTATCTTTTTTTGCTAGTTCCTGGTGCGTTTGGTTGTTGTCCTCCAAACTGGTCTTTTTTGGGTTGACCCCCTTTGATTTCTTGACCCTCTAACTGTGCCAAAAATGTTACCTATTGTTACTGATGTTTATTGTGTTGAACTCACTTTCGGTTGTTGACTGTAGGTATTAACCTTTTTTCCTTTTTGACTTCATTGCAGCTATTTTATATGTTCATCTATCAATCTCCAAACCCCTATATCAAATGTGGCTGCGATCCTTAGCATGTTCATCTCCTGCAAGATTTTGTTTTTTTGTATAGCTATAACAGGCATATTCTTGTCATATTGAGACAGTAATATTTCCATAGTATTTACCATAAATGTGGTTTGCCTAATCATTTCTTCCTCATCACCTAGTTCACAGTCAAATCTTTCAAAATTTTCTTTAAATATCTCTTCTATATCTGAGGCTTCTAAGCATTGGTCTAGGGACAGGCCAATATCTGCCAGTTTTACTGTAGCATCTTTTATTAGGTCACTTATTTTTGTTACAAAATTTAGCCATCTCTCTAGGTTTGCTCTAAAAAGGGCTGCTTTGAAGAACTCAAAATTGATCTGGATCTTATTGCCATCAGGTGTCATTATTTCTTGCCCTTGTAACTCTTCAAAATGATCTCCTATGAAATCTAAGGTAGGGTGGATGATTCCAAAATCCTCTTCTCTTTCCTACATCAAGGTCACAATTTCTTGAGTAGTTATTTGGATTACCCTTATTTTTTTGAACATTTCGGAAAAACCTTTGGCATGAGCTTTTATTCTTTTCAACATATCATTTTTCATTACATTCAGATAGTATACATGAGATTGCATCTTTTCCACTGATGGAGGTTGTGCACTTGAAGTGTCTCTTTGAGTCAATTCTTCCTATTGCTTATTTATCACTGCTTTTAATTCTACCTTTTTTGCCTCCTCTTTTCTCCATTGTTTTCTTAGTTTATCAATTGTTTCAACAAATCGGTCTATGACTTGGACCTGCACTGCTTTGGCAACTTCTGCTATTTCTCCCTCTTTTCCTAGCACTGATGAACCCCCTGTTTCCTCATTAGCTCTAAAGACTAGTGGACCTTGTAGAGGAGGAAGATTAATTTCTACTATATCTGATATGTGTGCTTCTGATTTACCTTCTTCAGTGAGTTGTTCTCCCATCTTCTCCATCCCTACTACTAATTACAATTCTTGTTCATTTGTAGTAGTGAAGGTGGTTTGATCATCTGTTCTTTCCAAAACAACTTGGGTAGTGGGTAAAGATAATCTGGGTCTCTTTGCTTCCACAGGAGTTACATATTTTTTATTCTTCACTAGGTGGCTTCGAAAAATGCCACCTAATCCACTAGCTGCCCTATGATTCATTTGTATTACTGATGGGATTTTAATCTCTTGTCCCTTAATATTTATAGAGGTAGGGATGACCATAGGTGCTAAATTTTTCACACTGGTTATAGCCAATACATGATCAAAAATGGGAATTATAGCTTGCTCTGTAGACGATGTTTCTTGAATGGATGTTGTTACCATTTCCTTTCCTTTATCTATACTAGTTTGTTGAGAAGCATCTTGAGGTGTGTTTGGTGCTACTTCTATTCTAAGTTAAGCATCCCCAGGGAGCTTGACCTGTTGCTCTATTACATCAACAGTTTTAACAGTGACCTCCATCAGATCAATACCTTGTTCTTCTATCATTTCCAATAAGGGATCTTCCTTGATTACTGGGCCTGACCTTGGTAAAATAGGTGCTACAACATCTACTGAACCTTCCCGAATCCTTCTCAGTTCTGTAGGATAATCATAGGCTTCATAAACTTGTGTGCTTCCTCTTTTTCCTAGGAGGAAATCATCCCAAACTGCTTGTAAACTTGTTCCTTTTTCTATAGCTTCTAATATACTCTCTTCAAAAGCATCTTCTCTGTGTTGGATCCGAGCATATTCTCTTTTTTCCATCATTTTATTATAGGTTCCCTTTGGATCATAAAACCTCCATGATACTTCATCGAATCCCATATTGTCTAATTCAAACATTCCTTTGAGCAATGAAGGATATCCAACAAATACATAATCCCCAAAATGATAGGGAACATCGAGCCATGGGACCTTGCCATGTTTCTTAACTAGTCTCATTTTTGCCTCTTCTGCCACCTGCCTGCATAATTCTAAAGTTGCTATGGATAAAGGGTAGTATTGAGGCAACACTTTAGGAGGGATCTTGGCCCCATACAATCTGATATAAGTAAATCCTTCTATGAAGAAGAAGTCTCCAATTTCATTTTCTTTGATGAAGGCTTTTACCCCTGGCCCTAATCTCTCTGGAACTAACCCAATCAAGGCCCAATGGATTTCTACCATGAAACGATCATAGAACCAGCCCATGTGGGTTCATCCTTCATGAAGTCTCCAGAAACTATTTTGAACATAGGGGCTGTCAAGGGATTTTACTCTTTTATGGGCTTCTTCTCCCAATTGGCCCGCTATTAGGTGAATGAGAAATGAATATTGTGAAAAACAAGGCATCTCCTACCTCTGTTCAAAAATTGCCCTTCTTAATTCCATCATTTCTTTATGTATTTGGGTACTTATTTCTAGTTCCCAGGCATAGATCGGAGTATTATATGCCCTATTGCATTGTGCAGCTAAATATAAAACCCTTTTTGTTATTCTATTTAGATCTTGTACCCCCAAAACTATGTTTATCATGTCACAAAAATCTTGTACCCAGGGTTTAAAAGCATTTTTATTGATTGGGAATTTTTTATCTATTGTTGCATGCATGTCGAACAAACTTTTAAAAACTTCCATATCTATAAACATACGAGATTGGTGTTCGATTACCTGGTCTACCAGAAAAGTGGTATAATTTGTTAAGTTGAACACCTTTTGGATATCTTCGACCTTGATGCTGAACACCCTCCGATTCTGGTGGTCTCGAAAGGTCCTTGTTCTTTCGTCGTATGCTACTGCCAGCCAAGCCATCAAGTCTGAGTAAAAGTGCACTTTCGGGCATATCAGCTTCCCAAGGTTGTTGTTCCATCTGTTGTTTTTGGGAAAACCCTTGTACTGCAACCTATGAGATTTATGGAATAAATCCACCATTATCCATGGGGTCCTATTATCGCCTTCCATCACTTGGGTGAAAATCTTAATACATGCATTGTCGATCTCGTATAGTTGAGCCGTGTTAGGTTTTTTATCTGCCCCACATTTATGAGAAAACTCATACATAGTGGTACTAGGAACAGGTGGCCTAGATATCGTAGAGTAAGGTGACCTATCTGTGATAAATTTCATGGCTTCTCGTGTATTCGTGGGTACAAAAACATCTCCCCATGATGCCATTGTTATCACGACTATGGGTCAAGTTCTTCTTGAGTTCTCAAAGTTCGAATACTCCCTTCTCTCTGTGCCTCTGATGTATCAACTTTAATTCTTGGATTACCAAGATAGTGGCCTTGACTATTTTTGTAAGTTTATATACAAGGTGGTGGAGTGAGTTTGATAAATTCACACATTTCATCATTGATCCGACGCCACCAACTACTTTTTAAAATTGGCCAACGAAATCATGCCAACTTGTCCTTTTTTGGAACTTAGTGTTTTATGATGGGTAACATCCATATCTTACGTGCCTTGGGATCCTTTGATTCGTGTACCTGTAATCATTTAAGTCTTCTATTCATTTGTCGATGGAGACCTTTTAATCTAACGTGGAACTGGTATGTGCGATGGGGATAGTGTCTTTTTGAACCTCGTGCCACCTCGGATCTGAGTGATAACTAAATCTTCGGGATCGATTATGTTTCCTTAGGCAATGTTCTCCCTCAAGATTTTATAAGATCGGGTCCTTGGTGTGAGTGATAGCTTTAATTTCCTCGAGTGTCTCCTTTTTTCTTAAGTCAAACGTGATCAAGCACAATCGTTGGATGTGCTTCTTTTGTATCGCTATCGCGGATCTTTTCAAACCTTCATTTTGCCTTTGGATAGTGTGCTACCATTGGATCTGAGTGGAGGTCAAATGTACCCATTAGATCTGTTGAAGACACTCTTTGTTTAACCCTTTTGTATTCTTCGTTTTGACTCTAGGTCTTTCATGACCATTGGATCTCTTTTGTCTCGATGAAGTGCTACCGTCGATATCATGGGACCTTGGATTGATTAATCAATTGTTTAGACTAACCTCCGCTCATTTTTATGCATGTGCACCATTGGATCCGAGGAGAGAATGAACCCTGTCGTTAGATCCATACATTATTTAATTCTTTTTTTTTGCTTTGGATCATTTGTCACCGCCATTGACTTTCGCATCCGTTGATCTTTGGGCTTGTTCGGGCGCTGTCGTCGGATCTCTTGTAAGATGCATGCTACATAGCCAAAAACATAAACTCTTTGATTTTTATTAATCATGATTAAGCCAAAAAGGGGGGTAATTATGCAACGTATTAGACCCTTGCTAATCATGTAATTAACTTTACCTTCGTTGACATCTTACCATTCATGATTTCGGCATGGTCGTTGGATCTGAGTGGAGATAAGCACCGCCGTCAGATTTAGTCAACCTACGAGTTAGTTTACCCAAAGGTGCATAATATTAATCTTGATTAAGCTAAAAGGGGATGATTAAATAACGTTTTAGACCCTCATTAATTTGTTTTAACCATTTTAATTAATATTACAAGGTCAAAAACTTCAATGCATCTTTAGTGAACGTGCCACCATTAGATCAAATATTGATTGAGTGCATCCGTTCGATCCTCTTAATTAGCCCAATGATTAATCCAATGGGGGGTGGGTTATTTTAATAATGTTTTTTAACTGATTATTAACTCAGAGCATGCACGACCATTGATCTAGACGTTGCATGGGCGCGATCGTCCGATCTGTCAAACTTGCTCAGATTTTAACTTGACTATTTGACCTATGCCAACTTTCTTTAAACCTTTGACTTTTTGGAGATTACGTAGCCGTCAGATCTATTTTGAATCAAGTGTGTCTGTTAGATTAATCGAAGATGCTCAATTTTTAAACTTTAGGTTAAACCTCATTGACCCTTTGACCTATCTTTCAAATTTATTTTAAATGTGCGTCCGTTAGATTTATCCTAATGAAAGCACAATCGTCTAATTAAAATTAAGATGTAGACTCTTTAACTTTTACCAAGGCTTTGACCTTTGGCTTATCCCTTGTTCGATTTGATTAATGCGTTATTGTTCGATTTCTTTTGGATCGAGTGCGGCCCTTGGATTAACCCTAAAATGCTTGCTTTTTAGCTTAGTGGGGCGCCTACCCTTAGGTTTTAATTAATGTTTGCTTCGAACTTAGGTTTTTCAGATTTTTAGACCATGATGATTAATTATTCCCTTATCTTTAGCATACCTTAGGACTTTATGATTTTAAAGTTAGTTTAGGCCCAAGGGAACTTATTGTTTATGAAGGTCGGACTTTGGCTTAGGGATTTAATTTGAAATTTTCTGCCCTATCCACTTTGAGGTACTTTGATTAATAGAATGAGGCACACATTATTAAAAGTTGAGGTTTAGACTTTATCAAACCAATCAATGGAATTCTTTTAAGAAACTCACAACAACTCAAGCAGTGACCAGCATTAAGGATACTTTGATTGAAACCAAAAAATTTAAATTTGGGGGTTTCAAAGTTGAGTCAAATTTGACTCCAATAGGCCCATAAGGGAAATCAACCAATGGAAACTACACGTGGAGAGAACTCCACACTCACCACCATCAAGCGATGATCCCATATGAGAGGATTAAGCAGATGGTTGGGCCATGATTTGCTTGTTTGAGGGGCAGGATCATGGTGCACCTGCTACCACTTGGGCATTTCACCTAAAAGCCTACTTGATTTGCAAAGCTCTATGTGGGTGTTGTGCTTTGTATACCACCATGAGGGTGGCCATCATGGGATACATGTGAGATAATGGCTCAAAAATCTCATAGTGTTGCTTAGTGTTTAGGATTGTGTATGTGAGAAAGTATGATACTAGGCAATACGATAGAAGTGGAGAATTGACCCTAGAGCTAACATGGGGCCCACAAGGAAAATAAACCAATGGAAACCACACATGGGGAGAACTCCACACTCACCACCATTGATCAATGCTCCCATAGGAGAGGATGGAACATATGGTTGGGTCATCATTCACTTGTTTGATGGGCTAGGTCATGGTTCACCTACTTCCACTAGGGCATTTCACCCAAAAGCTTGCTTCTCAATTTACAAAGCTCTATGTGGGTTTTGTGCTTTATACCACTATGAGGGTCATCATGGGATACATGTGGGATAATGGCTCAATAATTTTACAACATTACTTAAGGTGTTTAGGATTTTTTATATGAGAAAGCATGAGACTAGGTAGTACGAGAGGAGCAAAGAATAAAACCTAGAGCTAACATGGGGTCCATAAGGAGAATCAACCAATGAAAAACACACATAGGGAGAACTCCACACTGACCACAATCAATATATTCTCCCATAGGAGAGGATGAAGCATATGGTTGGTCTATGATTCACTCATTTGAGGGGTTAGACCATGGTTCATCTACTTCTACTAGGGCATTTCACCTAAAAGTTTGCTTCTCGATTTGCAAAGCTTTGTGTGGGTATTGTGCTTTATAAACCACCATGAGGGTCATCATGGAATACATGTGGGATAATGGCTCAAGACCCTCACAATATTGCTCAAGGTGTTTAAGATTTTTTATGTGAGAAAGTATGAGACTGAGCAATATGAGAGGAGTAGAGAATGGACCCTAGAGCTAACATGGGGCCCACAATAAAAATCAACCAACAAAAACCACACATGGGGAGAACTCCACACTCACCACCATCGAGTGATGCTCCCATAAGAGGTGGTGGAGTGTATGGCTAGGTCATGATTCTCTTGTTTGAGGGGCTGGGTCATGGTTCATCTACTTCCACTAGGGTATTTAATCCAAAATATTGCTTATTGATTTGCAAAGCTCTATGTGGGTGTTGTGCTTTATATACCACCATGAGGGTTATCATGAGATACATGTGGGATAATGGATTAAGAATCTTATAATGTTTCTCAAGGTGTTTGGGATTTTTATGTGAGAAAGTAAGAGACTAGGCAATACGAGAGGAGCGAAGAATGGACCTTAGAGTAACATGGACCCCACACGGGAAATAAACCAATGGAAACCACACATAAAGAGAACTCCACACTCACCACCATTGAGCAATGCTTCCACAAGAGAGGATGGAGTGTATGGTTGGGCTATGATTAACTCATTTGAAGGGTTGGATCATGGTTCACCTGCTTCCACTAGGGCATTTCATCCAAAATCCTGCTTTTTGATTTGCAAAGCTCTATGTGGGCGTTGTGCTTTATATACCACCACAAGGGCCATCGTGGGATACATGTGGGATAATGGCTTAAGAATATTGCAATATTTCTCAAGGTGTTTAAGATTTTTTATGTGAAAAATTACGAGATAAGGCAATAAAAGAGGAGCGTAGAATGGACCTTAGAGATAACATGGGGCCCACAAGGAAAATTGACCAACAAAATCCACATGTGAGGAGAACTCCACAGTCACCACCATTGATCGATGCTCCCATAGGAGAGGATGGAGAGTATGGTTGGTCGTGACTCATTTGAGGGGTTAGATCATGGTTCATTTGCTTCCACTAGGGCATTTCACCCAAAAGTTTGCTTCTCGATTTGCAAAGCTTTATGTGTAATAACCCAATTTTCAAATTCTCCTTGTAAATATATGTGGTGTGGTGTGCCTTAGTAATAATGTTATTTTTATAAAGTTTGGTGTGATATAAAGGGAAAATAAATAAATCATAATAAAAGGGGGAGTAATAATGGGTATGCGTTATATTAAGGATAATGATATAATAATATAACTCCATTATATTATTTTTATTATTAAAATAAAAATAAAAGCTTCTCAATGACAAATAATGGTTTCGAGTTTATAAAAGAAGGATTGGAGCATTCATTTGGTATCTTGGACATTTGATTATTTCTTTCTCTTTTGGAATTTGGATGAGAAGCTAAATTACTCTTCTCTTGGGGATGAAACCCTATAAGAGATCCCTTCTATGGATGAAACCCTGCAGGATTCAGCTGAAGGACGAAAAACCCTTTAAGCTAAGGAGCTCTAAGATGAAAACCTTGGAGTCTCTACTACTCTTCAATTGCAATCTACCCTAAGAGAGGGTTATTGCATTGTTTTTCATTTATATTCTCCATAGGAGAGGGTTTGTTATTGGTTTGAGGTAAATATCATTATTGTTATCAACATTCAGCCTTTGTGACAGGAACATTGCAATTCTAAGAGGTTAATTGGATAGTTTGGATATTTTAGTTGAGGAACTTGGAGTCAATTTTGAAGTTACTACAGCTTAGGAGCTGGACATCCCATATCTGGAGGAAATATTAGTAGGTTTGAATATTTATAACAGTATATTGAAGTATCTAGAAACCTGAAATCCCACTTTCAGAGGTGTATCTGCAGATTGAAGGATTTATGGACTACCATTAATATAATTAAGACCCAATGTCCCACTCCAAGATAGCATACAAGGCAGATTTGGGGTTAACATCATATTTCATAGTCATTCCAGGTTACACATCCAATATTGAGGCTGTATTTGAGGTGATTTTGAGTAGATTCAACATTAATTCCTATCAAGAGAGCAACATCCTAGTTTGGTAGAGTATTTTAGTAGTTTTGAGGATAAATTCAGTACTACAACACCCCAATCAGTCCAGTGTCCCATCTGGTAGCTTTCCTAAGCATATTTTGAAGATCAACCAACACTTTATCATCTCTTGGAGGCCAGCATACCATTAATGGTAATATATTGATAGCATTCAAGTATTAAATCAAAACTTATTGAATGGGATTTGTCATTGTAAATCTGGTATGCCTTTAATTTTAATTAAACTCGGATTGTGGATTGTTGAAGCATTGTTGTGTTGCAATTGTTAATAAAATTCAGCCTTGGGAATTTATTGGAAATTGTTGTTCTGCAATCTAGAATTAAATTTGCATTTTTATTGTAATTTTATTACCTGCAAAAACAATGGAATTTTATTAGAAATCTCTAGAACCCTAGAAAAAGGACATTACAAGTGGTATCAAAGCCAGGTTATTGCTAGCATGTGGAAATATCTAGCCAAAAATAATTTTTGGGACAGGGTTTGTGGATAAAAGTTTTTGGGTATTGCAGATTTTGACATTTGAACATCTGGGTATTTGAGAATCAATAATTTCAGGTTTTGGGTATAGCAGAAAACTAGGATTTTTAGATTTCCAAATTTTGGGTGCTTTTAGTTTTCAGCAGAGCAATTGTTTTTTGCAGAATTCATTTTATTTTAGCCACTATGAAGTTTAATTTAGAGCAATTGGATGTTATGGTGGAATTAATGGAACAAATGGTAGCATGCACATCTCCCAAAAATCACAAAAATTCAGATTATAAGAGAAATACACATGCAAATTTAGCAGTAAATAGAAATAAAAAATTTTCACCAAAAACACCTCAAAAAAGAAATTCAAATTCACAAAAATTCTAAAATGACAACCAAAATTCAGAAGATAAAATTCAACCATTGGATAGTGAAATTCCAGAAATTGATGCCTTGTATGATAGGTACCAAAGAAAATCCTCAGAATTCAAGAAGCATCTTTCTTTCAGAAGTTATTTGCAATTATATGGCATAGTAAGTAAAGGAGGTTCCCCACAAAAATCTAGATCACCACCAAAGTCAAGAAAAGAAGACAAAGCTCAAAGAAAGAATAAGGAAAACATGAAGTAAAAAGTCTCTAAGGAATTACATAATTTAGAACATAAAACAAAGAGCAAGAACCAGTTGAGAAATGAGTGACTTTGTTTCAAGTGTAAAGAGTCTTGGATTAATGGGCATGTATGTGGAAAAGATAAAGCAGGTAAGGAAATAGAGGAATATGAAGATCTCATAGTTTCAAAAATGATTGGTGATGGAAACTGCTTATTTAGAGCCATTGCTTTTGGACTTTGTGTGCAAATAAAGGAACCATGTCCAGATGATAGCACCTTGAATAATATAGCCCAAGACTTAAGAGGAAAAGTTGCAGATGAGCTCCTAAATAGAAAAGTAGTAATGAAATGGGTTGTCGAAGGTAGTTTTGACACTTATGTTTAGAATATGAGACAACCAGGTGTATGGGGAGGAGAACCAGAAATTCTCATGGCCACACATGTGATTCAAAAATCCATAATAGTTTACTTAAAATATGACAAAAGTAATGAACTTTCAGTTATTTTAGAATATGGGAAAGAGTATGGACAAGAAAACATTGTGAGAATTTTGTATGATGGAAGTAAAAATTATGATGCCGTGTCTATAATCCATGAATTTGAATAATTTGCAAGCACTTTTGAAGAAAAAGTTCAACCAAATAAAGAAAACAAAACAACAAAAGGTGAAGATAAATTGGTATGTGATGATCATGATCAAAGGCTTAACATTGAAAATGAGTTAAGTTTTGAGGGTGAAGATGAAATAAATAAGGTTACTTCTAATTTGTATGATAGCAGTGTAACAATTTTGCATAGCCCTACTCATGTGGATAGTGAATACCATGAAGATGAAGCATTATACTCTGATGATTTCAAATTTTATGATTACAAGGAGCCTAAGTTTGATGAAGAATTTTATGGTGGTGAAGACATGAAATCAGAAATAGGTATTATTAAAATGATGTTGGAAGGTGATGTTGTTTCAAATTTTGAAGATGTAGACCATTTATCTTGTGTTCCTATTCATGGAATGGCTTATTATGGGTATGAAATTTGTCTCCATATGTATGATATTAGTTCAATCATTTGTCATCACATGAACAAAAAGGAAAATGAAATCCCAACATTTCATGAGTTAAAAAATTCTGATTTAGATTCTCAAAGTTTTATTCCATTAGAAGTAAGCATGCATGATGATCATAAAGAAGAAGAATTAAACCTTGATGGATGTAGCAAGATAGCCACTCATGACAAGCATTCAAAAATAATATTGAGTGAATACAACACCATCTATGACCCTCCCTTGAGAGGTTTCCCTCATGTTGTGCTGGGAACACAACGAGTTTTTGATTTTGGTGATATCACTTTCAATTATGAAGAATTAGAGTTAAAATTTAGGCACAATGGGTGTGAAATTATTCTTAGAAGCATAGAAAATATGGAGTCATCTTATGCTTCAGTTGGAATGTTGGAAAGCAGCATAATAGTTGGAGATAGACATCACAAAATGGACAATAACAATTTAGGATAGTAGTATGATGGGAAAGATATGTGGTTGATAACATCACAAAATGATTGCTATAAACTTTGGCATATGGGCTATTTTGAGAGCACAATTATTGCCAAAAAAATACAGGGTAATATCTCTTCTTTTGGTGATAAATTGAGGACTACAATGCATTATTTAATGGCTGTACATGAAAATTTAATTTTTGCTGTTTAATGGCAAGGTATTATGGACAATCTTGGGACTACTATCAATTTTTTAGGGATAGCTTGTATGGTTGTTGATAATTATTTGTAGGGACAACCATGGAAAATATTATTTCTACCATTTGGAACCCTTAATGGAGGTGAAACCATAGAAATTGTTGACTGTATCAAGGATGCACTTTTTCATAATTTATGGACTGAATATGATGATACATTATTGGTTATTGAAGCAGGAACTAATTTTGCATTTCCCCACAATGTATTGAAGGCAATTAATCATTTCTTGTGGATTGAATTTAGTGGGATCATGTCTACAACTGGATTTAGAAGAGATGATTATTGTGATGAATCAATAATGGCATTCCTGGTAAGGCTTGCAACATTGATGGGCATTGGGAAGAAAAATAGGAAACTACTTTGCTCCAAAGCATTCACTTTTGAGGTGGTATTATCTCAACATGGCAAATGTTTTATGAGACTCATTTGGGATCCGGGGATTGTCCTTGATCATGTTACAAATTGATTTGATGGATTTTATGATTTGATTGCTTGAGGAAAAGCAATCTCAAGAGGGGATGTATTGTAATGACCCATTTTTCGAATTCTCCTTGTACATACATGTGGTGTGGTGTGCATTAGTAATAATGTTATTTTTATAAAGTTTTGTGTGATATAAAAGGAAAATAAATAAAAAATAATAAAAGGGGGAGTAATAAGGGGTATGCATTATATTAAGGACAATAATATAATAATATAGCTCCATTATATTATTTATTATTAAAATAAAAATAAAAGCTTCTCAACGATAAATTAGGGTTTTGAGTTTATAAAAGAAGGATTGGAGCATTCATTTGGTATATTGGATATTTGATTATTTCTTTCTCTTGTGGAATTTGGTTGAGAAGCTAAATTACTCTTCTCTTGGGGACGAAACCCTACAAGAGATCCCTTTTGTGAATGAAACCCTGCAAGAGTCAGTTGAAGGATGAAAAACCCTTTAAGCCGAGGAGCTCTAAGACGAAAACCTTGGAGTCTCTACTGCTCTTCATTTAAATTCTACCCTAAGAGAGGGTTATTGCATTGTTCTTCATTCATATTTGCCCTAGGAGAGGGTTTGTTATTGGTTTGAGGTAAATATCATTATTGTTATCAACATTCAGCCTTTGTGACAAGAACATTGCAATTCTAGAAGGTTAATTGGACAGTTTAGAGATTTTAGTTGAGGAACTTGGGGTCAGTTTTGAAGTTACGACAACTCAAGAGCTGGATGTCCCATATATGGAGGAAGTATTAGCAGGTTTGAAGATTTATAACAATAGATTGAAGTATCTAAAAACCTGACATCCCACTTTCAGAGGTGTATCTGCAGATTGAAGGATTTATGGACTGCCATTAATATAATTAAGACCCAATGTCCCACTCCAAGATAGCATACAAGGCAGATTTGGGGTTAACATCATATTTCATAGTCATTCCAGGTTACACATCCCATATTGAGGTTGTATTTGAGGTGATTTTGAGTAGATTCAACATTAATTCCTATCTGGAGAGCAACATCCCAGTTTGGTAGAGTATTTTAGTAGTTTTGAGGATAAATTCAGTACTACAACACCCCAATCAGTCCAGTGTCCCATCTGGTAGCTTTCCTAAGCATATTTTGAAGATCGACCAACACTTTATCATCTCTTGGAGGCCAGCATACCATTAATGGTAATATATTGATAGCATTCAAGTATTAAATCAAAACTTATTGAATGGGATTTGTCATTGTAAATTTGGTATGCCTTCAATTTTAATAAAAATCAGATTGTGGATTGTTGAAGCATTGTTGTGTTGCAATTGTTAATAAAATTCAGCCTTGGGAATTTATTGGAAATTGTTGTTCTGCAATCTAGAATTAAATTTGCATTTTTATTGTAATTTTATTACCTGCAAAAACAATGGAATTTTATTAGAAATCTCTAGAACCCTAGAAAAAGGACATTACAAGTGGTATCAAAGCCAGGTTCTTGCTAGCATGTGGAAAGATCTAGCCAAAAATAATTTTTGGGCTAGGGTTTGTGGATAAAAGTTTTTGGGTATTGCAGATTCTGACATTTGAACATCTGGGTATTTGAGAATCAATAATTTCAGGTTCTGGGTATAGCAGAAAACTAGGATTTTTAGATTTCCAAATTTTGGGTGCTTTTAGTTTTCAGCAGAGCAATTTTTTATTTGCAGAATTCATTTTATTTTAGCCACTATGAAGTTTAATTTAGAGCAATTGGATGTTATGGTGGAATTAATGGAACAAATGGTAGCATGCACATCTCCCAAAAATCATAAAAATTCAGATTATAAGAGAAATACACATGCAAATTTAGCAGCAAATAGAAATAAAAAATTTTCACCAAAAACACCTCAAAAAAGAAATTCAAATTCACAAAAATTCTAAAATGACAACCAAAATTCAGAAGATAAAATTCAACCATTGGATAGTGGAATTCCAGAAATTGATGCCTTGTATGATAGGTACCAAAGAAAATCCTCAGAATTCAAGAAGCATCTTTCTTTCAGAAGTTATTTGCAATTATATGGCATAGTAAGTAAAGGAGGTTCCCCACAAAAATCTAGATCACCACCAAAGTCAAGAAAAAAAGACAAAGCTCAAAGAAAGAATAAGGAAAACATGAAGTAAAAAGTCTCTAAGGAATTACATAATTCAGAACATAAAACAAAGAGCAAGAACCAGTTGAGAAATGAGTGACTTTGTTTCAAGTGTAAAGAGTCTTGGATTAATGGGCATGTATGTGGAAAAGATAAAGCAGGTAAGGAAATAGAGGAATATGAAGATCTCATAGTTTCAAAAATGATTGGTGATGGAAACTGCTTATTTAGAGCCATTGCTTTTGGACTTTGTGTGCAAATAAAGGAACCATGTCCAGATGATAGCACCTTGAATAATATAGCCCAAGACTTAAGAGGAAAAGTTGCAGATGAGCTCCTAAATAGAAAAGCAGTAATGAAATGGGTTGTCAAAGGTAATTTTGACACTTATGTTCAGAATATGAGACAACCAGGTGTATGGGGAGGAGAACCAGAAATTCTCATGGCCACACATGTGATTCAAAAATCCATAATAGTTTACTTAAAATATGACAAAAGTAATGAACTTTCAGTTATTTTAGAATATGGGAAAGAGTATGGACAAGAAAACATTGTGAGAATTTTGTATGATGGAAGTAAAAATT
The DNA here is from genome assembly GCA_028583015.1 of Wollemia nobilis. Lineage (NCBI taxonomy): Eukaryota > Viridiplantae > Streptophyta > Pinopsida > Araucariales > Araucariaceae > Wollemia > Wollemia nobilis. Next base: position 1,851,482 of record JAQPPZ010016858.1, on the reverse strand, counting down.
ATGATGCCGTGTCTATAATCCATGAATTTGAATCATTTGCAAGCACTTTTGAAGAAAAAGTTCAGCCAAATAAAGAAAACAAAACAACAAAAGGTGAAGATAAATTGGTATGTGATGATCATGATCAAAGGCTTAACATTGAAAATGAGTTAAGTTTTGAGGGTGAAGATGAAATAAATAAGGTTACTTCTGATTTTTATGATAGCAGTGTAACAATTTTGCATAGCCCTACTCATGTGGATAGTGAATACCATGAAGATGAAGCATTATACTCTGATGATTTCAAATTTTATGATTACAAGGAGCCTAAGTTTGATGAAGAATTTTATGGTGGTGAAGACATGAAATCAGAAATAGGTATTATTAAAATGATGTTGGAAGGTGATGTTGTTTCAAATTTTGAAGATGTAGACCATTTATCTTGTGTTCCTATTCATGGAATGGCTTATTATGGGTATGAAATTTGTCTCCATATGTATGATATTAGTTCAATCATTTGTCATCACATGAACAAAAAGGAAAATGAAATCCCAACATTTCATGAGTTAAAAAATTCTGATTTAGATTCTCAAAGTTTTATTCCATTAGAAGTAAGCATGCATGATGATCATAAAGAAGAAGAATTAAACCTTGATGGATGTAGCAAGATAGCCACTCATGACAAGCATTCAAAAATAATATTGAGTGAATACAACACCATCTATGACCCTCCCTTGAGAGGTTTCCCTCATGTTGTGCTGGGAACACAACGAGTTTTTGATTTTGGTGATATCACTTTCAATTATGAAGAATTAGAGTTAAAACTTAGGCACAATGGGTGTGAAATTATTCTTAGAAGCATAAAAAATATGGAGTCATCTTATGCTTCAGTTGGAATGTTGGAAAGCAGCATAATAGTTGGAGATAGACATCACAAAATGGACAATAACAATTTAGGACAGTAGTATGATGGGAAAGATATGTGGTTGATAACATCACAAAATGATTTCTATAAAATTTGGCATATGGGCTGTTTTGAGAGCACAATTATTGCCAAAAAAATACAGGGTAATATCTCTTCTTTTGGTGATAAATTGGGGACTACAATGCATTATTTAATGGCTGTACATGAAAATTTAATTTTTGCTGTTTAATGGCAAAGTATTATGGACAATATTGGGACTACTATCAATTTTTTAGGGATAGCTTGTATGGTTGTTGATAATTATTTGTAGGGACAACCATGGAAAATATTATTTCTACCATTTGGAACCCTTAATGGAGGTGAAACCATAGAAATTGTTGACTGTATCAAGGATGCACTTTTTCATAATTTATGGACTGAATATGATGATACATTATTGGTTATTGAAGCAGGAACTAATTTTGCATTTCCCCACAATGTATTGAAGGCAATTAATCATTTCTTGTGGATTGAATTTAGTGGGATCATGTCTACAGCTGGATTTAGAAGAGATGATTATTGTGATGAATCAATAATGGCATTCCTGGTAAGGCTTGCAACATTGATGGGCATTGGGAAGAAAAATAGGAAACTACTTTGCTCCAAAGCATTCACTTTTGAGGTGGTATTATCTCAGCATGGCAAATGTTTTATGAGACTCATTTGGGACCCTGGGATTGTCCTTGATCATGTTACAAATTGATTTGATGGAGTTTATGATTTGATTGCTTGAGGACAAGCAATCTCAGGAGGGGATGTATTGTAATGACCCATTTTTCGAATTCTCCTTGTACATACATGTGGTGTGGTGTGCATTAGTAATAATGTTATTTTTATAAAGTTTGGTGTGATATAAAGGGAAAATAAATAAAAAATAATAAAAGGGGGAGTAATAAGGGGTATGCATTATATTAAGGACAATAATATAATAATATAGCTCCATTATATTATTTATTATTAAAATAAAAATAAAAGCTTCTCAACGATAAATTAGGGTTTTGAGTTTATAAAAGAAGGATTGGAGCATTCATTTGGTATATTGGATATTTGATTATTTCTTTCTCTTGTGGAATTTGGTTGAGAAGCTAAATTACTCTTCTCTTGGGGACGAAACCCTACAAGAGATCCCTTTTGTGAATGAAACCCTTCAAGAGTCAGTTGAAGGATGAAAAAACCTTTAAGCCGAGGAGCTCTAAGACGAAAACCTTGGAGTCTCTACTGCTCTTCATTTAAATTCTACCCTAAGAGAGGGTTATTGCATTGTTCTTCATTCATATTTGCCCTAGGAGAGGGTTTGTTATTAGTTTGAGGTAAATATCATTATTGTTATCAACATTCAGCCTTTGTGACAAGAACATTGCAATTCTAGAAGGTTAATTGGACAGTTTAGAGATTTTAGTTGAGGAACTTGGAGTCAGTTTTGAAGTTACTACAACTCAAGAGCTGGATGTCCCATATATGGAGGAAGTATTAGCAGGTTTGAAGATTTATAATAGTAGATTGAAGTATCTAGAAACCTGACATCCCACTTTCAGAGGTGTATCTACAGATTGAAGAAGTTGTGGACTGCCATTAAGCTAATTAGGACCCAACGTCCCACTCCAAGATAGCATACAAGGTAGATTTGGGGTTAACATCAGATTTCATAGTCATTCCAGGTTACACATCCTATATTGGGGCTATATTTGAGATTATTTTGAGTAGATTCAACATTAATTCCTATTAGGAGAGCAGTATCCTAGTTTGGCAGAGTATTTTAGTAGTTTTGAGGATAAATTCAGTACTACAAGACCCCAATCAGTCCAACATCCCATCTGGTAGGTGTCCTAAGCATATTTTGAAGATCAACCAACACTTTATCATCTCTTGGAGGCCAGCGTCCCATTCATGGTAATATATTGATAGCATTCAAGTATTAAATCAGAACTTATTGAATGAGATTTGTCATTGTAAATCTGGTATGCCTTCAATTTTAATAAAAATCAGATTGTAGATTGTTGAAGCATTGTTGTGTTGCAATTGTTAATAAAATTTAGCCTTGGGAATTTATTGGAAATTATTATTCTGCAATCTAGAATTAAATCTACATTTTTATTGTAATTTTATTACCTGCAAAAACAATGGAATTTTATTAGAAATCTCTAGAACCCCAGAAAAAGGACATTATATTATGTGGGTATTGTGCTTTATATACCACCATGAGGATCATCATGGGATATGTGTGGGATAATGGCTTAAGAATCTTGTAGCATTTCTCAAGGTGTTTAAAATTCTTTATTTAAGAAAGTACTAGATTAGGCAATACGAGAGGAGCGAAGAATGGACCTTAGAGCTAACATGGGGCCCACAAGGGAAATCAACTAATGAAAACCACACATGGAGATAACTCCACACTCACCACCATCGAGTGATGCTCCAAGAGAGGATAGAGCATATGGTTGGGCCATGATTCACTTGTTTGAGGGGTTGGGTCATGGTTTATCTATTTCCACTAGGGCATTTCACTCAAAATCCTATTTCTCTATTTACAAAGTGCTATGTGGGTGTTGTTATTTATATACCACCATGAGGACCATCATGGGATACATGTGGGATAATGGCTCAAGAATCTCATAGTGTTGCTCAAGGTGTTTAGGATTTTTTATGCGATAAAGTATGAGACTAGGAAGTACGAGAGAAGTAGAGAATGGACCCTAGAGCTAACATAGGGCCCAAAAGGGAAATCAACCAATTAAAACCACACATGGGGAGAACTCCACACTCACCACCATTTATTGATGCCCCCATAGGAGAGGATGGAGCATATTGCTAGGCCATGATTCACCAGTTTGAGGGGTTGGGTCATGATTCACCTGCTTTCACTAAGGTATTTCACCCAAAATCTTGCTTCTTGATTTGCAAAGCTTTATGTGGATGTTGTGCTTTATATACCACCATAAGGGCCATCATGGGACATATGTGGGATAATGGATCAAGACTCTCATAGCATTGCTCAAGGTGTTTATTATTTTTATGTGAGAAAGTACAAGACTAAGCAGTACAAGAAGAGCGAAGAATGCACCCTAGATCTAACATGGGTCCCACAAGGTAAATCAACCAATAGAAACCACACATTGGAAGAACTCCAAACTCACCACCATTGAGTGATGCTCCCATAGGAGAGGATGGAGAGTATTATTGGGCCATGATTCACTCATTTGAGGGATTGGGTCATGTTTTACCTACTTCCACTAGGGCATTTCACCCAAAAGCTTTCTTTTCGATTTGCAAAGCTCTATGTAGGTGTCGTGCTTTATATGCCACCATGAGGGCCATCGTGGGATACATGTGGGATAATGGCTCAAGATTCTTGTAATGTTGCTCAAGGAGTTTAAGATTTTTTATGTGAGAAAGTACGAGACTAGATAGTATGAGAGGAGTGAAGAATGGATCCTAGAGCTAACATGGGGCCCATAAGAGAAATCAACCAACGAAAACCACACATGGAGAGAACTCCACACTCACCACCATCAAGTGATGCTCTCATAAGAGAGGATGGAGCATATGGTTGGGCCATGATTCACTCATTTGAGGGGTAGGGTCATGGTTTGCCACTTCCACTAGGGCATTTCACCCAAACGCCTACTTGATTTGCAAAGCTCTATGTGGATGTTGTGCTTTGTATACCACCATGAAAGTGGCCATCATGGGATACATGTGGGATAATGGCTAAAACATCTCGTATAATTGCTCTAAGTGTTTAGGAATTTGTATGTGAGAAAGTATGAGACTGGGAAGTACGATAGAAGTGGAGAATTGACCCTATAATTAACATGGGCCCACAAGAGAAATCAACCGATGGAAACCACAAATGGGAAGAAATCCACACTCACCACCATTGAGCAATGCTCCCATAGGGGAGGATGAAATATATGGTTGGGCCATGATTCACTCGTTATGGGCTAGGTAATGGTTTACCTACTTCCACTAGGAAATTTCACCCAAAAGCTTGCTTCTCAATTTACAAAGCTCTATGTGGGTTTTGTGCTTTATATACCACTATGAGGGCCATCATGGGATACATATAGGATAATAGCTCAATAATTTTACAACATTACTCAAGGTGTTTAGGATTTTTAATATGAGAAAGTACAAAACTAGGCAATACGAGAGGAGCGAAGAATAGACCCCATAGCTAACATGGGGTCCATAAAGGGAATCAACCAATGAAAACCACACATGGAGAGAACTCCACACTGACCACCATCAAGAGATTCTCCCATAGGAGAGGATGAAGCATATGGCTAGGCCATGATTCACTCCTTTGGGGGGTTGTGTCATGGTTTATCTACTTCTACTAGGGCATTTCACCCAAAAGCTTACTTCTTGATTTACAAAGCTCTATGTGGATGTTGTGCTTTATAAACCACCATGAGGGCCATAATGGGATACATGTGGGATAATGCCTCAAGACTCTCACAGTGTTGCTCAATGTGTTTAAGATTTTTTATATAAGAAAGTATGATACCAAGCAGTACGAGAGGAGAAGAGAATGGACCCTAGAGCTAACATGGGGCCCACAATGAAAATCAACCAAAAAAAACCACACATGGGGAGAACTCCACACTCATCACCATTGAGTGATGCTCCCATAAGAGGTGATGGAGCATATGTCTAGCCCATGATTCTCTAATTTGAGGGGTTGGGTCATGGTTCATCTACTTCCACCAGGGCATTTCATCCAAAAGATTTCTTTTTGATTTGCAAAGCTCTATGTGGGTGTTGTGCTTTATATACCACCATGAGGTTCATCATGGAATACATGTGGGATAATAGATTAAGACTCTTACAATATTTCTCAAGGTGTTTAAGATTTTTTATTTGAAAAATTATGAGACTAGGCAATACGAGAGGAGCAAATAATGGATCTTAGATTTAGCATAGGGCCCACAAGGGAAATCAACCAATGAAAATCTCACATGGGGAGAACTCCACACTCATCACCATCAAGTTATGTTCCCACAAGAGAAGATGGTGTGTATGGTTGGACCTTGATTTACTTGTTTGAGGGGCTAGGTCATGGTTCACCTGCTTCCACTAGGGAATTTCACCCAAAAGCCTTCTTCCCAATTTGCAAAATACTATGTGGGTGTTGTGCTTTATATAACACCATAAGGGCAATCATGGGATACATGTGGGATAATGACTCAAGACTCTTGCAACATTGCTTAAGGTGTTTAGGATTTTTTATGTGAGAAAGTAGAAGACTAAGCAACATTAGAGGAGCAAAGAATGGGCAACATGGGGTCCACAAGGAAAATCAACCAACAAAAACCACACATGGATAGAACTCCACACTCACCACCATAGATCGATGCTTCCATAGGAGAGGATGGAGCATATGGTTGGGCTATGATTCACTCGTTTGAGGAGTTGGGTCATGGTTTGCCTACTTCCATAAGGGTATTTCACCTAAAAGCTTGCTTCTTGATTTGCAAAGCTCTATGTGTGTGTTGTGCTTTATATACCACCATGAGGACCATCATGGGATACATATGGGATAATGACTTAAGAATATTGTAGCAATGATCAAGGTGTTTAGGATTTTTTATTTGAGGAAGTACAAGATTGGGGAGTACAAGAGGAGCAGAGATTAAACCTTAGAGCTAACATGGGGCCCATAAGGAAAATAAACCAATAAAAAATACACATGGGGATTGATGGATTTTGAATCCTTAATATCAATGTAAACTCATAGGATAATATTCATAGGATCAAATATATAATAGCCACAATATAATAAGATCAAAATATTAATGTAACCATAATGATATGAGCCAACTAATATGTAAAAAGAAGGCTAATAATATATCAACTAACATTCATTAATAAACAATAATATGAATGTATAAATATATTGAATCATACATGTATAAAGCATGTAGTACAACTTACAATATTAGTTGCTCAAATTTATGCAAACTTTATTACTCCTCTTACAAATGTAGCATAAACTCTTATAATAACAATGCTCATAATGTAGACAATGTAGACTATGTAGGTGGTGATGGCGATATAGGTGATGTCCACTATGGAGTAATATATAGCCATTTTAGGATGACTCTTTTGTTACTTGATTCTTACTTTCCTTATGCCAAGTCTCATGACTCTTGGCTTCTCTACTTGACACTTGCATACACATGACTCTATATTGTATGCACACTTGGACATGACTCTTCACATAACACTTCCTAATCTAAGAACACGTGCACACTTACATATGAGACACTTGTGCACATTTACACATATAACACTTGCACACTTATTTACATGACACTTGTGCATTTTATGCACATTATTACATTACATAAAATATTTACTCACACTTTAATCTAGGACATAACCCTAATCTAATATTTACAAGGTTGTACCAAGAAGGTACATTTACATGTACCAAATAATGTAATATTCTCCAACACCCCCCTATATTACATTATTTGGTTATTGAAGACTTTAGTCTTCAATCAAGGTCTTCATCCTTCAATTGACTTTATAATATATGTGACCTTCATTTTGATCAGATTTTCTTCTTCTCCTTGCTTGACCTTGTATTTGGTTTCAACTTCATGTTCTTCAGTCTTTGTAGTTTCTTGTACTTTCTTATTGATTTCAAATTCTTGCACAAGAATATTTCCTTTTCCTTTCCTTAGAATCATATGACTCTTTTTTTCCTGTATAGAGACTTCTGAACATTCACTTAAAGCATCATAATAGGATCTTGAGTTAGATGAACTTGGAATATCAATATTGCATGAATAATGAAATAAATTTTCCAAAAAATATTTGTCTACTTTTGCTTTCTTATTAAGAGATTCAATCAACTCCTTTTGTTTCATGTTCTCTTCTTTGTGAAACTTGAGTGTAAGCAATGCCATATACATTATGCTACCAATATCTAAAGGAATTGTAATACCATATTTTCCATTATCAATTGCTTCAACAATCCTTGCATGTAAATAGTATTCAAATGTCTCAAAATTTTCATCTATGGCTTCACTATAGATCAATTTTGAGACTAGATCTATATTTCCTTTAGATTTTTCAATCAAATTCTTGATTCTGAATTTTATGACATTTAATTTTTCTTTTTGAATCATGAACTCCATATCCATTGAATTCATTGATTCTTTTGAAGTAGACAACCTTGTAACTCCCTAGGTTTAAGGAAATTCAAAGTTTCTAAATTATAAAACCTATGAAGTAGAATTCCTTATATCTTCCTAATATTTAGAAATTAGAAAATATGAACTTAACAAAAATAATTTTCTAAATTTGAGGTTGAATACCTTTTGACTCCCAACTTATTTAATTTCCAAAAGTTCAATAATAAAATTATTTAAAAAAATAAATAAAGCATTATTAATCTCAAAAACTAATAACCTCAAAACTTAATAAATATTTAACCTACTTATCTCTCCACTATCTAGAAATGATCAAAGTTTTTAATAAACTACTTGTCACTCCAATATTTAATTAAATAAAACATATAACTTTATAACTTCAAAAATCAAATAAAAAACCTTATAACTCCATATTAAACTTTAGGTTTAAATTTATATTCAAATTTAAAAACCTAAATCTTTTACCTCCACTCTAGATTGGTGTTGGCACTCACACTCTTCTTCATGTGCACACGTTGGATTGCATTGATGTCCTTTGACTGCTCTCAAGCACATACTTTATTATACACGCTCTTATGCTATGTGGCTTGACTAATGCTTTACATTCCACCATTCGTTGTTCACCTTAAAGTTACGTGGCATCAACACCATTTTATCTTATGCCTTTTGCTACTTGCATCAACGTTACATGGCTAAAATAATCTTCTATCTTCCTACACTCCAATTTGAATCTATACATCTAATGGTAGGGAGGAAAACATCTTTGATAATAGACGTTTCATTCCACTTCAACATTCAATTCACTACAAATATTCCAATGCCCGAATTTGCCTTCAATATCAAGTGTCTCTTCTATTTTGCATTTTTATCTGATTATTGTTCAGTATCTCTCCTTCATCAACGTCCTCCTTACTTGTGTTCTCCTCTGGTTTGCTATTTGGTTTGATGCTCCTTTGTGCTCACCAATTGGTGATACAATGCATATGCACTCTTTATGTTAGCTTGCTATTGTGTGCTCCTTTACTAAAAACTATTTTTGCATTAGATGTCTTTCCTCCATTTATTTTAACGTCTTCTTATGATGCAAATGACTCACTTTATTTTTGCTTGATAGATGATGCTCCTTTACTATTCCGCATGGTAGATGACACTCCTTGCCTCACACTGTTCTCCTTGGTAGATGACACTCCTTGCCTCACACTGTTCTCCTTGGTAGACGACACTTCTTTCCTTGCATTGTTCTGCTTGGTTGCTTGAGAGATTATGCCTCTTAAGCACTGGATACTATAAACCCAAATGCTAATTTTCTTTTGCTTTAACATTGTTTCTTTGGACGATGCTCTCATAGTAATGTGCTTTCATAGTCTAGATTTTTATTGGTTTCTTCTCAAGCCAAATATTGCTCTTACTTTGAACCCTTATTTCTTTTGTTGGTCTCTTCTTAGTAATTCTATCCTCGAACGCTACTTACTTAGATTTTGTAGTCTATCCTTATGTGTGTATATTGCTTCTATATATGGTGACAATCCTAGGTTTTGCTCAAAAATATTTCTACTATTCTTAAAAAAAAGGACATAACATAATTGACTAAGGAGGTTAAGATGGAGTAGCTAGAAGAAGTCATTCACTCTTTAGCAAAAGACAAGGCTCCAGGTTCAAATGGATTTACTAACAATTTTTATCAGTAGTTCCTTCATATAATAGGAGCAGATCTTATCAGGATGATAGAGCAAACCATAAATCAAGGTAAAATATTTGGTGCTATAAACTCTTCCTTCATAGCACTAATTCCTAAAGAAAAAAATCCTAATTCCTTTGCTAGATTTAGACCAATTTCTCTTTGCAACTCTTCATACTAAATCATAACTAAAATCTTAGCAAACATAATCAAGAGGAATATAAACACCATTATAGCTCAGGAGCATGGGGGTTTCATACTAGGGAAACAACTATATGATAATATTATTATGGTGCATGAAGCTTTGTGCAAAGGCAAATAAGAAAATATTGGTCACTAAACTAGATATGTCCAATGTTTTTTATAGAGTAGACATCCAAATTTTAGAAAAGGTTCTTGTTAAATATGGATTTCCTATACAATTGATAAATTGGATATTGACCCGTGTTAACAATCCCTGGGTAGCTCCCATAGTTAATGGAGAACCAAAAACCTTCTTTAAAGCCTCTAGAGGTATGAGACAAGGTTGCTCCCTTTTGCCATACCTGTATATCATATTAGTTGAAGAATTAGGAATATTAATCAATAGGAGGAGGGTGTAAAAAATATCAGTGGCATTAAAATAGCAAGTGGACTCAAATTAGTCACTCATTCCCAATTCATAGATGACACCATCCTAATGGGAGAAGTTTTAAAATTAAACATAAGACACTTCAAATAATATTTAGACTGTTTTACCTTAGCAATAGAGGCAAAAATTAACCAAACCAAGAGTAGGTTTTATAGAATTAACACTTCTCCATCAAAGAATAGAAGTTTCAATCAAATTATGGGGTTCAAAATTGGTTCTAAGCCCAAATTCAAATATTTAAGTGTTCCGATGGGATTTAAGGTTACAAGCAATTGTTGGAACACTATTATAGAGAAAATGCTAAAGTGGATTCAAGCGTACAATAATGGAAGGTTGAGCTTGGAAGGAAGAACAATACTTATAAAACCAGTAATAATAAGTTTCCCAATCTATCAAATTTTGTTTGACCATACTCCAAAGTATGTTCTTAATAAGTTTAATGGACTCATTAAGAGTTTCTTATGGTAAGGAGAAAAACAAAATGATAAGAAGAAATTCCATCTTGTTAATTGGGAAGCTATCTTGTAGCCTAAAGAGCTAAGGGGTATAGGAATAAGAAAAACTAAAGAAGTTAGCAAAGCTTTAGGGCTAGATGCTATGGCACCTATTCAGAAATACTAAAGGCTAAATACACTAACAACTCTAAAGGTCTATAGCTGATAAAAAACATAGCAAGCAAGTCCGGTTCCTCCTTAATATGGAAGTACATTGTTGAGTCAAAAAATATAATCTTGTATAAAGTGTCATGGTTACCTGAAGATGGTGAGCTTGTCAACCTTTGGGAGGATCCAGTAATGGGAAGACCCCATCTCAATAGAAGCTATTCTCAAACTCTTCAAGAAGAATTACAGAATCTAGGAGTTCACAAACTCGCTAATATAATGGAATGGGTGGGGGGATATTGTAACTAGAGAGACCTCCTCTTCCTAGTCACATACAAGAACAAAGGATAAATATCAAAAGTTAAATTATTGGATATAAACCTTACTCCCAAAACCTAGATAAATTGATCTGGGGGAGGTAAGCACAATATGGGAATATCAAGTCAAAATGGGAGTTAAATCCCAATAGGTAGGAAAGGTAAACAAAAAGTTAGAATTTATATGGAAACGTTAGGTCCCCCCTAGAATTCAACTATTTTATTGGCTAGTGCATCAAAATAAAATTCTCACTGGAGAGAATTTGCAAAAGAGAAACATAATGAGACCTCATATATGTCCAAGATGCTTCAAAAGCAAGGAAACCACCAAACATCTTCTCTTTGAATTCCCAACAACCCTACAAATTTGGATAGGAGTTGCTTCTAAATTTGGCTCGCCAATTACAGGTAACATGAATGTAGAGAATTGCTTAAATCAATGAAGCCAAATGTATAAATGAGATCTCAAAAGCAAACATTTGATTAAGTATTTATGAGAATCCATCCCTTTCTACATAATATGGACAATATGGAAAGAAAAAATAAATTAGTTTTTGAAGGAAAAGGCAGGTCAAATTGGAGTACTAGTAAGTAGACTTATCTAGGGGATAGTATCAAATACAAAAGCATACTACAAAAATAAAATTCTAGAAAAATGACTAGTTTAGAGATTCTCATGCTACAAAGAATGGATCTCCAAGCTCTGTTGGGCACGAACAACATCCCTAAAGTATATATACATGTGATCTATTTTTTGATGGACCCACGAGTTATAAGTGAGTTGGAGAGGGTAGGGTAATCCTCCAAGGGAGGTCCTTGGTTCAAATCTCCACCATACCAAATGCACATTAGGTACCCAAAATCCAGTTGATTATGTTGGTGCAATCAAGGCTCGAGTGCGACTCCTAGGTGATTTTGACGGTTTAGAACCCCTTGGTCGTGGTTTCTCAGACCAAGATAGCCCCGCAAGGGGTTTTTCACTAAATTAAAAAAAAACTCTATTTTTTGATGGTGCTTCAAAGTCTAATCCATGAATGACAACAACAAGGGGAATCATTTTCCAAGACAAGACAAGATTTCTTGTCAATTATAAGATTTATTTAGAGTAATCTTCGAACAATGTAGCTGAAGCGATTAGCTATGAAGTTGGTCTCAAAATAGCAGCCAAAAATGACATTTGAAAACTACATATCTATGAGAACTCTAAATTGATAACCTTTGTTCTTGCCAATCAAATATGTCACATCCCACCTCAAGTGAACCCTTGTGCTTGGGAAAGAAAAATGAAATTAATGCTTAGTATGTGAAGGCATAGAAAATATTTGAAACTTGTAAGGTTTTAAAAATAGTGGTGATTTATTTAATATTTTTGAGAATGCACCCTAGAAAAGAAACAACATATATTTTAATAGAAAAATGGGAGTTTTCTTGTGAATTTAATTATTAGTATGCTTTGCAAACTAGTATAGTGTTAAAATATTTTGGAGAAGTATTTTGGTTCTAAAATGCCATTAAGAGCTATGAGGATTTTTTTTTTTTTACCCTCCATGCTCTAGAAAATTATTTTAGTCACTCTAGGTCTTCAAAAGCACTATTGATGCCCTTGCTTGCATCATGTCCTCAAGTCCTAAAAACACTATGCCACTAATTTGCATACCTCACCACCTTAGTGGGTCTAGCTACCAAAATGACCTCTCCAACAGGTCATTACCTAGAATACCCTTTACCATTTGAAGAGGCACTCCCTAAAGGCTATAAAAGGCCACCTTGAGAAACCAAAAGGGGTCATGAAAGGAGGAATCCTGAAGAAATATTGGTAGGAAAACTTGGGCTTAGGGATTATGCTCTTTACCTTTTGGTAAATCAGAAACCAAACAACCCTAAGTTTTAGAGACTTTTGGTCAAGACATTCATAGAAGGGAGAGCAAGCAAGGAGGACTGGATAGAGAAAGGTTTCAAGGAGCTTGAATTATTTAGGTTTTATCATACCTCATATCTATGCTAGTTCGTTTGCGTAATATTTTAATTTGAATGCAAATTTGATTATTGATTTTGGAATGCTCTTTGTATGATTGAATGTGATTGAATCTATTTAATGGTTTATGGGTCATTAATATTTAGATGTGATTGAATCTAGTGGCTAATTGATAAGACGGGAGACCCTTGAGCTTTTGAATCACTAGTCATAGCCAACAAAACTCCCTGTGAGCCAATCTAAAGACCCTAGACTAATGCCATACCATTTATTAGCCTCAAAGCTAATGACTTGTCCTCTATGATGCATCTAATGATTATTAAAAGGATGTTAATACCCTCGGGTAGGAATGCTAGATGGGTACCCTAAACGAAATAGTTAGCACCAGTGGAGCCACTTCTTAGGGGCTATTTTACTACCCATGCACGACTGCTTTTAAACCAAATCCCATCCATACCACAATACGTGTGGGATTATAAGATGCCAATGAATCACAATCTATTATAAATATTGACTATCTCGCATCTTGGACTCAGGCTTCAAAGGGGTATCGTCGTCATAGATGAATGGCCTTCACCCAATGGATATCTCGAAAGGTTTGAATAATCAAATACACCCACTCCTTTAGGTGTGCAGAGAATTACTAGTGTTATCAATCAGGGATGAAACAATTAAGCCTTGCTATGTCAATTGATCTCGAATCTCCCTCGATTGAATTGAATTGCACATCATCTCTAGTAGGGTCAAAAAAGACCACGAACTCCTCGATGGGATTGACTTACTATCCTAGAGGAGAAATAAAAAATATTTCATCACTATCAGAGTTGACAGTCGGTGACTATTCGAACATAGGAGAAAAACTTGTGATTCTATAATATATGTAGATTTCCTTTTGCCCCACATGTGACACGCTAGATAACTAGACTAGACCCAAAGCGAGTAAGTCTTACACACCTCCCTGACCATGATGGTGGTGGTCGAAGTCATGATTTGTGGATTGATAGTTCAAAGCCATGAAATAATCAATGAGAGACTTAGATCAAATTTAGTCCTTATGAACTCACCACGCATTGAAGTTTGATAATGACCGTGGTATGCCATGGAAATAAACCCTTTTGTGGACCCCTGTTAGAGTAATATTCCATTCTTTGGGATATTTACCCTTTCCCTACATTAGGTAGAATTTATTTACCGCATGGTAAAAAGTAGTTTTTTACTTCTACCACTCGCATTTACTTTTACCTTAGGATATTTACATTGTTAGTAAATATCTAGGTAGGTTAGTTGTCGTAGTCATTTTGACTACATTAGTTAGTATTGGTATCATTGTCATCATTTGCATTTGTTAGCAATATTTGGGGGGATATTATTTTTATCATATTGTATAAATACCTTTGCTTATGAATAATATGATTAAGGTTCATGTCCCTACTTTCATGGTATCAGAGCAGGTTACACGGGCGAGGAATTTTCCATGGATAATGGGGCTCAAATATCGATCCAGGACCCCCTCCTACAAGCATAATTTTTGAGGCAATATTTCTTAGGAAATTCTCAAATTCCCTCGTTCCTTGGTTCTACCTGCAAATTACTTATTTGATTTAGTTGTGTACTACTTCCAAGTGGGCACATAATACTCACTCTCGTAGGCGTTGCTCTCTGAGAACACGAACATTATTACGGGTTGACAGATCCTACAGGTGCTGGTCGACGTCACTACCAATAGAGCCCTGATGATTGGAGAGCTAGCACTGGCTAAACAAATTTGCTAGCCTGGCAATCCTACAGACCCGCTCCCTTTCATTGAAGGGTAGGAGGCCCTCCAACCATTGATGCGGTCCACCACCTGACATGACCTCGCATCACACAACTTGGTACGATCAAGTGGTAGAACGATCCTCAACTCTGTAGGCATGAACCACACCTGGCATGGTCACTGAAAAGGGCCACCCATAGATACACTACTGGCATGCTGCCATCATCGACTGCTGCACTAACAGTCCCGACCACACGACTCCCATGAACTTCACAACCAAGCATATCGAACCAGGTGCGAATCCCCAAAATTGTAGGGACGAGACATAAGTACACTTGTTGACATTATTGGCACACATCCTGAGGGCTAACTGGGTACTGTTATGGCCTAGCATGGAAACCAAGCAGCTGGAAACTGACCTGGTGGGAACACGCACCTGGAGGCACTAACGTGGCTAGCGTGAAACACTTGGCGTGGGTAGGTAGAATGAAGTGAATGATCCTTCGACATCTGAAGTGGCACGTTTTTGTATGCTGGCTCAGGTGGTAAATGATCTCCGTGGTTGGTTGATTACCTACAAGAAATCAAACTAAATATGTAGTGTTTTTGTTTTTAAACAAGGGAAGGCCATCCGCATAGCAGATGTGGGATTAAAAATCCCAAGAAAATTTCATTTTTCTTTCTGCTTGGGAGCGAAGGATGTTGATAATAAGGTGGTACGTCCCCTCCACCCTCATCTCGAGTGATAGCCAGGGTGGTAAGCCGACCCCCGCTAGGGCTCTGACTTGTGCCAGACCCTCGATCGAGTCTCGGAGGGGACTTAAAAGATGTTTTTTTTGCCCTACCATATTTCAAAGGGCCGTCGATATTCGCCCAAGGTAAAAATATTTTATTTGTTTTTATTTTTAAAATTTAAGTTTCTTCTTATTTTTTTTAGTAATTTAATTGTTAATTATGTTTTTTTAAATCAGTTTGTTTTTCAAATTGAAATTGATTTATTAAACACAATTCTCTTTTATTATTAAATTAAAATAATTTTGATTAACTTTATTTCAATTTGCAAATACAAATCAAGTATAAAGGACCTATTTTTTTGCAAAACATCATACAAAGTGTGTTTTTGTTTTCTCACACTTTTGAGATACAAGACAAATAAATAGCACATTATTTTTTTTGCAAATTAGGGAACCTAAATTCTTCTCAAACTTGTTATATTTGCAAACATGAAAGGGGACAAAATCAAACACATTTGATTCTTTATTTGTAAAATTGGAAAACAAGGAGACTCAAAATTTTGTAAAATTCAAAGGCAAAGTGTGCATTTGTTTTTATCCAAAGGGGGATATAATATATGAAATTGCACATTCTATTTTTTGTAAAATTGAGAAGACATTGAAGCCTTGGGTGCATAAAAACCAAGTCGTTTGTCGACTGGTTCTAGAAGCCTTTCAAACGTGGGTTGTGTGTCGACTTGACTTGAAAGGAGTGCTAATTTTTGTTAATTATACAAAACAAAGAGGGGAAGACAAGAAATTGTACTTATTTGCAAAATTGTAACACAAAAGTGAGGAGCACTTAAAACAAAATTCAAACTTGTTAAATTTGCAACACAGAAAAATAAATGGCAATTGTTTCATGCCCCATTCTTTGCAAATTTGGAAAACAAGAGGAGACAAAATATATCAATTTTTTGCACAACACAAATCCAAATTTTGTTGCAAAAAATTAAAAGGTGCATTTTCAATTTTACTCGACACCTTCATTGGTAAATTAGGTGCATTTTTGGTTGCATCCGACACCTATGTGATAAGAATTTTGTGGGCATTCTTATTTGATTATTACATTATTTTTTGCAATTATAAGTCATAAAATCAAGAACCTTCATAACCCCAAAATTTCACAATAATTTGTGTAAATCATTGCACAGGTTTAAAGCCAATTTCACTTGATATTCTCTCCTAAAACAAAAACCCCTAATTCACTCTTATTTGTTTGGCTTAATTTCCTCAAACTGATTATTCCTCTTCAAGAGGATTTTCAGGTAGGTGCCATTAAATATCTTTTTGAGTGAATTATCTTTTGGTACTCTTTTAGGGTATATCAGAAGAAAGAACAAGTTTTTGTAAAATAAGAAACCTTGAAAGTAGCAATCTTTTGCACTAAGAGGGGATAATTCCTTTCTTCCTTCAAATACATATTTTTGACAAGAGGGAGATAAAACTTGTAAAGGCAATTAGAAAAGTAGAAGTCATCAACATTATACCATTTTATTTTAGGCTTCATAATAGCAACCATGCTTGAAGTACTTTCAATAAGGAAGGATTATTTGGTGAACCTTTTTGATAACATTGCCTTGAGAAACAATGGTGAAATTGTTCTATTGATCAACAATGCATTACATAGTTTTATAGTTCTTGAAAGAACTAAAAATAGACACGGTGGTTGAGAGAAATCCTCTTAAACTTATTACAACAAACTAACTTAAAGATAGCTCTTATCCTAACAACATGCTAATCTTGGACTATGGTCAAACATTGACCAACCAAGCCAAAACCTCAACGTATGCTAATCAAATTAACTAGAAATATGTAAATCAAAACATTAAACTAAAACTAAATACTAGGACTTAATACTTAGGACTAAGGAGGCAATGTTGAAAATATTCCAACATTCTCCCCCTTGATGCTAAAGACACTCATGCAAGAGTTCTTTAAGCATCACAAAGTTGGAAGAAAATATTTCTCTTACGTTTCCTCCAATCTTGAATCAAGAAATCAGAATTTACAAAATACTTATGGTGGCACTCCTTCCACTCTTCATGTGGAATTTCCTGCAAATGCTTGAGTGCCTTCTTTTGTTGATTAGCTCCCCCTTCAACAAAAGTATCTCCTCTTGTGGTTTTCAGCAACCACTCTCTTACATATTTATCATTATGGTCTTTAAACCATGCTCTCACATTTTGATCTTCTTTTACATCTTCAACACTAAACAATACTCCACATGAGTATTTACAATTAATCATCTCACATAGATGATTATACCATACAACTCTTTCACATATTTCCACACAAAATATCACAATAAATATGGCCATATAATGACCAACTACATATGCAACATAAAGTTGCTCCTCACACAAATATTCTCTCACAACAATGACTTTACAAGAATCCTTCTCCCAAGGAATTTTGAACACATCATTTTGATCCATGTGACCCAAGTTCTCCATCACTGTATTCTCTCCAAGAAGACTCTTCATCAAAGTTGTCTCAATGAGACAATCACCTTTCTTTTCATTCCTGCTCACAAAAAACAAATCATTAATCATAAAAACATTACCTTTAGTATGAGTAGATTTGGTGCTTCCCATAAAGCTATTTTGTAGCAGTTCTCCTTCAGGGTATGTTGCTTCAAGATCAACCATCAACTCTTCACTAAGAGTTCTCCTCCTTTGTTCAATCCATGTTGGTGTGTTGAAACACCATTCATTCAAGCAATCATACATTGTTGCCTTTTCAAGACAACTCTCTTTCTGCAATGTAGTCACTCCAAGTGAGTGATCATCATCCATGAGTGATGTTTTCTTTGCCATTACAACAAGAAAATCAGCAATCTCATTTTCATTTTCTGTTTCTATCTCATTTGTCACATTCTTCTCCCCCTTTAGAGGAACTCTAACAATTTTATCTTCTCCTTGTAGGAGATCTTCATTTGCTCTGTCAAGAGAGCATACATCCATTCCAAGTGAATGGTCTTCA
Organism: Wollemia nobilis; assembly: GCA_028583015.1. Taxonomy (NCBI): domain Eukaryota; kingdom Viridiplantae; phylum Streptophyta; class Pinopsida; order Araucariales; family Araucariaceae; genus Wollemia; species Wollemia nobilis. The sequence continues at coordinate 1,832,662 of JAQPPZ010016858.1, read as the reverse complement.
AGACAATGGTCTTCCATGAACATTGCTTCTCCATCAACATGCCAACAATTTTGGTTGATCCTATTATCTTCTTTATTCTCTCCCATGAGAATTTTAGGTGCATTATCCATAATACACTCTTCATTTATCTCCTCCATGAGATATTTTTTATCACTTTGCCTTCTATCAACAACAAATCCTCTTCTTCCTCCTCGTCCTCTTGAGGAATACACACCTCTTCTTATCTTTTCATCACAAAATTCAGCAACATATGCTTCCTCCATGAAGCATTCTTCATCTTGTTGGTTTTCTACATACAGGCCTTCCTCTGCAAGAAATAATTCTCCATTACAAAGCATGGCTTCATATGAGTCTTTACAAGACTCTTCAAAAACTCCTTCAAAAGGATCTAATTCAGAAACTGCTTCAAGGAAGCAAGGCTCCTCCTTGCTTAAACAATCTTCATGATTGTCACTCATGGCTTTAGGGGTGTCCTCATCAAACCCATAAGCATCCTTCAACACTTGCCATGCCATTGTAGCTGATCTACAATTGGCTATGAGAGGAAAAACATTCTTTTCCATTCCTCTCCTCAAATCCATAAGAGCTAAGCAATTTGCATATTGTTGCTCCTTCTTCTCTTTTCTCTCCTCGCCTTGTAGCTTGCTCCAAGTGGGTTCCTCATAGCCTTCTTGAACTATATCCCATAAGTCTTGAGCCTTCAATAAGGTCTTCATCATTATGCTCCAAATAGCATAATTATCTCCATCAAATTTTGGTACAACCAAGTCTGCATACATGGCTTCCTTTTATTTACCAAAGTCTCAAGCACCCAATTTATCATAAATCGGCCAATACTGATTGAAACAAACTAAAATTTTTCTTGTAGACTTCTGATATACTTATCTGAAAATCCACTAAATTTCAGATCCAAATTCACACAAATGAGAAATATGTGATCAATTTACTTTTGCCCTTTCTAGATCTTAGAGTGTTTTTGAGACAACCTCAATGTTCTTCACATAAATCAATCCATACAACTCCAAAATTTTTGAAAATTAAACTCTGTATTCCTGAGACAATAATATGAAAACCCTCTAAATTTTTGAAGAAAATTTGCAAAGGTGAAAAATATGTGATCATTTACTTTTTCCCTTTTTATCACAATTTCGGATCTAGGATTTTTGAAGAAAAAATCAATATTCACACAAATCAATAAATACAGATCCAAATGACCTGAAATTTTTTTTGAATTATTATTTTATCTAAATAATATTTCTCCCAAAATTTGAGAAGCAAATACCCTGTATTCCACCTTATACAACCATTTTATTGAAAAACTCAAAATGCTAATAAAATCCGCAAATTAGCTCCAAATCACCTGAAATTTTGATAGCATCCTCTTGATACAATTATCTAACAACCCTAAAAATTTCATAATAAAATACCTCAGGATGCATGAGATATTAATGATTTACTCGAGCTCTTCCTTGCAAATCTGCTGAGTGCTGGCCACTTGAGTTTCTCTGACAAAGTGCGTGCTTCAGATCTCTTCACGCCACTCTCCACAGGTTTTGATCCATCTGAGAAAACCTGCTCTGATACCAAATGAGAAACAATGGTGAAATTGTTCTATTGATCAACAATGCATTACATAGTTTTATAGTTCTTGAAAGAACTAAAAATAGACACGGTGGTTGAGAGAAATCCTCTTAAACTTATTACAACAAACTAACTTAAAGATAGCTCTTATCCTAACAACATGCTAATCTTGGACTATGGTCAAACATTGACCAACCAAGCCAAAACCTCAACGTATGCTAATCAAATTAACTAGAAATATGTAAATCAAAACATTAAACTAAAACTAAATACTAGGACTTAATACTTAGGACTAAGGAGGTAATGTTGAAAATATTCCAACATGCCTAAGAGTCAAAGTTTTGCACAAATTGTAAAAAGGACAACCATGACACCATTTAGTGTTGGTTTTTAAACAAGCAAAACTAAAATGGCAAAGGCGCATCACAAAAGCCATGTTGTTAATGAAGTGTCTGATTCTGATTCTAGTTCAGAAAGAGCACACAAAGTGCTCATGGCTAAGATAGTATTGTAGAGGGAAAACAAATTTGTCACCTTAAGCAAGCACCATTTCCTCTCTCTCTTTTTTAGGCTTCATAAATAGCATAAGTTTTTGTTTGAAGTACTTGCAATAAAGGGGTGATTGTACCTCTTTTAGGCTTCATAAATAGCAAACTCTCATTGTTTGAAGTACTTGCAACAAAAGGAGGGAATTTTATGGTGAAAATTTTGCCTAGGAGGAAATATTTGTACAATCCTTCACAAAGCTTCTTGAGTTGCACATCTTTTGCAATTAAGGGGGATAAACATTTCTTTTCTTACTTCACACAAATTTTTGTAAAAAGGGAAGAAGACTTATAAGGGTGCATTTTCGACAGCGACCGACACCTTAGTCACACTTCTTTCAAAAATTTCATTACATGTTTTTGCAACAAGGGGGGAAACTTATAAGGGGGGATTTTCGGCAGCGACTGACATCTTAGCTACCTTATCAAAACTTTTTGCAAAATCATATTATAACTGAATGAACCTCGTATGAAGTGATATACTCTACTACACCTAGCGGTTGTAGCGGCTAGTTACCCATGCAATCCGGTTGGATGACAATATTACAATAAGGACATTCGTTGATGTGAAGACAAAGTGAGGAATGACCCACATTTTTCTTAGGAGCAGCCAGAGCACTGTGATAGAGCAAGAACCAGCAATTCAACATATTTTTCACTATATTGGGATAGTTATATACATTACCCAAATAATGTAATAAGGGGGATGTTAGAGTAATATTCCATTCTTTGGGATATTTACCCTTTCCCTACATTAGGTAGAATTTATTTACCGCATGGTAAAAAGTAGTTTTTTACTTCTACCTGTGACCACCAAAACAACCTCACACCTATGCTTCCTACTGCGTAAAATGAAATAAGAGAAACAAAGTAGATGCATGCAAAATTGACAACAAATGGGAAGAAGAAAAACACTTTTATTCCATTATAAAGAAGCCAATTCCATTTACAATTACGTCCCTCTTAGGGATACCATTTTGATACTCTTATTACAGTAGGAAAAAGCAAATGTTCCCTCTCAAGGGTAAATGTGAGTTTTAGGCCCTTCAGGGTGACACGAACTGCTCTAGGGTGGATTTGACCCTCTTCTCCATGTTGAGGAAGGAATTGGATGGTTGAATCTCCTTTGAATCTGCTTTCCTATGATCAATAAACAACATAAAAGCATTAAAAGCATAGGCAACCTCTCATGATGAGGCCCTTTAAGGAATATGAACATAAAGATGCCATAACACTAATAAAATCAAGAAAATGAATAAAGCATGTTAAGCCTATGCAATACTTGAAAAGATTAATTGAAACATATAACTAGAAAGTACAACTATCTATCTAGTGGATTGATTGCATGAAATGAAGCATGATAACATGAAAAATGAGCTAATTATGTCCTATTTGCCATAATGAAGTAAACTTGATGAAAACCCTAATTCTATCAGTCAGAGTCTCTAAAATGCTAAATAAACCACTAAGATGCTTAATATAACCTAGTGAAATACAATGCAAAAAGAACAGTAAGGAGATCTTTCATCGATTGCAAACCGTGGCTCAAATGAGCGGTCTGCACTGTACACCGTGGTTGTCAGCCGCGATGAGCAACAAAGTAGTTTTGCCCTCCAAATATAAGGTTGTGGACTTGATCCTCCTTGTCAAATTGATGGTCAAGGGTCGCCTTGATGTCCTCTAATTGGTTTGGCGGTTGAATTGCATAGTTGGGCCTCCGTTTGCCCAAATTTGTGTTTCTTGGCGTTCTAGCTCCTTAGGGCATCCATGACACAAATTGACATGATGCTTGATGAATTGGCAAATGAATGGCAACAAAACTCTCTCAGTACACTTAGGTGAGTCTACAATCCGACAGGGCTTCACTGCTTTAATATCTAATGCACACTTCATTTTTTGCCCTAATTTTGAGGGGTACTTATAGGATTACCCAAGGGCTAGGGGTGGCTTCATGGAGAAGCCAAGATCAAGAAGAGGTGGTTGGGACAGTTGGATTGGAAGCCTTTGGAATCTTCCATCCTTCAACTACCTTCTTCTAGAACAAATGGTCGTTCAAACCGATTTGGCTCAGATGAAGGCCAACTGAACTTCAGTTCTAGACTGCGAGTGACAGCTATGGCCTAGACTGTGAACCATGGGTGTCAGCAGTGGTTCAAACTATAGACCATAGGTCTCAATAGCGGTTTGAGCTGATTAGGCCAAGGAGCCCAAATTGAGTGGTTAAAACCACTGCTCTATCTTGGAATCTATCCAAGATCTTCCATATGGTCTTGTAGCATGTCCCATATGAGTAGTCGCCATCGACATGATGCATTTTAGGTGTCTACAGATGCCCCTTTTGTGATGCGTTGTGAGATCGAACAATGCATGAGAAAAAATACACCACCTAAAATGATGTCGAAGGTTGCATGATGATCATTGATCTGATCAACATTAGATGCCCCAGGTCCTGCAAAAGGACGCACATCCTAGAATCATTGCTTCCAACTGGGTGAAAGGCTTAAATTTGAAGAAGTTTGCACTCATCATCAGACATTCGGGTAGCTTTGGTGCTACAATAGGAGTTAGGCCTATATAATCGAAAGGAGGAGAGCTACAAACTAAACTGTCATAGTTGTTATTTACCCCAAGCAAATGGGTAAGCTTATGATAGTCGTTGATAATGATTCACAAGGACGAACACAATTTGACAAGATCAAGGGATCTACGATCAAGGGATATTCTGCTGATTTTGATTATGATTATGAAAGTATGACTACCCCCTCAAGCGACGAGTCGATGAGGGTAATGACAATTGAATGAAGCAATGAGGTCACTTGACCACTATGAATGATCTGAACAAACTTAGAATTTAGCATTTAATTACTTGACTAGGCTTAGTTTAGCTTATGATTGCAACTGTTAATAGTAATTGCATATTTCTATCCCATGGAGCGGTCGGGTTGCAATAGCCTTCTTAGGGAATCAAAATAATACAATTCCAATTAGATTTATGTTGAATCAATTTGTCGATGATCTGCTGAAAATATGTCATAGGAGAAATGACATGAAACGCCTCATTCCCGTGGAGTGGTCCAACCTCGAAGGCCTTCTTCGGGATTGAAAAGAAGCATATCAAATCAACGATGACAATTTTACCCCAAATGTCCTTATGGTTATTTACTCATCTCGTCGGATTGCATGGAGCGTCAGTCGCTGCAACCACCAAGTGTCTAGGGTAAATAACTGAATACGAGGTGCATTTGGCTTTTGACTTGTTTAATAATAATTTTTTTTGACTTTTTGAGTTTTTAATTGATCCTGGTGCTTGAAAATCACCAAATTTGCTAAATTGATTTCTCTTATTGAGATTCTGATCCATTAGGAATCATTAATTTATCATTTAAAACCTTCCCACGATGGGATTTTGGTGCATTTAATGCTAGTTGTGAATCGCACGCACATGCAGTAGTTTGAAATATCAAATTTGGGAACCGTGGCTCAGAGCCGTGATCGAAAAACCCTAATTTTGGGACCATGATTGTCAGCTATGGTCCATCAAAATTAAGAAAAGTATATAAATTTTCCCATTTGAAAATTTCATTATTATTCCTTGAAAGCAATTGCAATTGGAGAGCTCTAAGAGGTGAGGAAGCAATAGTTGATGTGAAACGTTGTTGAAACAACTACCTACGACCTCTCACACATCCCGATGGTAGACCTTACATAGCCTTCATCCAGCAGAGGCATTGGTGCAAGAAAGGTAACTCAAAACCGAGTCCTCGCACTCCTTACCAGCTTAAAAAAATGAACCACATTAAGTAATGGGTCAAATTAACTTCACTAAACTACTGGTAAAGAACCTCACATTAGTTTAGGCTAGATTAGGACTCTTAATTTTTGGGTGCTAGGCTAGGAAGTGACCCTAAAAAGGTTACGTTCCTAGACCATAGCTGGCAGACGTGACTCCCAATTGCCATATTGGGAACTACAACTATCAGCCGCGATGGGATTCAAATCCCAACGGTCATATTTTGACCGTCACATGGACCATAGATTTGACCCACGGTTTTGAGACTTTTGAAAAAATTTCAATGTTTTATTTGATTTATTTGATTTTTTTTAGCAATTTTTTTCGATTTATTTGACGTTTTTAAAGTCGATTTTTAAATTTTTTTAGTTATTTTTAGTCACCTTATGCATTGCTTCTTTTCAAAAATTGACCTCTAGATCTAGGGAGCCGGATCTCCTTCGCACCCTCCGTAGATAGCTCACTGACTAGGAGCGAGAGTGGTTTGATGCGGTTGGCTTTGAATACGTGCTTGATCTGCCCATGATCAGGGTAGACCAGGCATACATGACTGCATTGGCCCGATGTTGGGATGCGTGGACCAACACATTTCACCTTCCCATAGGTGAAATGACTGTGACACTGGAGGATGTTTACCGGATCTTCAGGATCCCAATCGATGGGGAGCCCATCACCTCCACTCCATTCAATAGCAAGGGAGTTGTCTTTGATGCCATATTTGATGGGTGCAATGAGGATGCTCAGACCATGATTGATCATGGAGGCGTCCATGTCGAATATTGGTAGGAGAAGGGCATATTCTTAGTCCGAGAGGCCATTTTCATGCACTTAGTCATTCAGATTGTGCTCCCAGACTCCTCGGGTGCGAGGATCCCTTGGAACCTCCTAGCCATCGTCAGGAGAGTTACTCAAAGTTCTACGTGGTGGCCTTTGCTCTTAGCCCTGGGGAGCACACTACTAGCTCAGCTATATCATGAGTTGTATCAGGTTACCCATAGGAGTCGGGTCAACATTAGTTGTAGCCTACTGCTTTAGATCTGGGGTGGAAGCACATTCGGATCGAGCGACCCATAGACCTTTCGCTCAAGATTACTCTTGTTCCTATCGCACGCCAGTGCTATGCGACATGCTGGCCCCATGAGGAGGAGGGTTTCTAGAGTAGGTCTCACGTTGGGGACCTGGACCACTACATTGCTATATTTACATAGCTCTAGGCGGATGATATAGAGTGGCGCCCATACATGGATTGCCCCACGTGGTAGGAGGCTGGTGAGCGGCTACGCCAGGCGAGGAGGGATAGGTGGTTACTCGATCGCAAGGCCAAGATTCATGAGTACCAGTACTACTCATGCATCCTACACTAGTTTGGTCTTGTTCAGGATATTTTGATGCTTCCTATTATCTATAGGCACCTAGTACTAGAGAGAGATCTACCATAGGTCCAACCAACACCGCTAGGGGATGAGGACGATGACTTCTAAGAGTCAAGCATGGATAGGGCTAGCACCATCGTAGCATATGATACTTGGTGGTCACTTCTACAGTGGCAAGGAGAGGGGCCCCTTGGTCGAATAGATGATGGAGCAGAGGCTGATCTAGATGGGCATAACATGCACCAGCATACCGAGGGTAGATGGGGTGTAGAGGTCACCACATAGGAGGCTCCTTAGGTTGAGGTAGAGGAGGACATAACTGAGGAGGGTGAGGCACATCTTGATAGTGATATTGGGTAGTTGAGAGCCCATATTGCCGATATCTAGATCTAGGTTGGGAGACTGCAGACTCAAATTTTGTAACGAAATACATCTATCACCACTCTAGATGTGAAGCTAGCACAAGGTGAGAGGTAGTGATAGGGATACGAGTAGGAGAGGACAACTTTCCAGGCCTAGGCTACCACTGTAGACACTCATATTGCACATCTCACTGGCCAATGGGACGTGGCATAGGCATAGTTGAGTGCCATGACTACTGAGAGGGACCTACTAAGGGCAGCGATGGAGGGCCCCTCTTCTACATAGGTTGTGATGCCACCTTCGGCAGCACCATCTTATTTATTGCCAGTAGGTCATGACCCCATGGCAGAGATTAGGAGGCTTCATTCCCTTGTGGAGGAGGGTAATGAGTGAGATACAACGCATGCAACTCACATCTCCCAGCTGGAGGGCCATATCAGACTGATAGGTGGGGAGGTACCAGAGGACACCCACACTATAGGGTCCTAGTGGACTAGGTCTAGGACCAGGGAGATAGGGTAGTCTTCTTCCAGCTCTAGCTAGAGGATGCACAAGACTAAGAGGACTCACAGGTCCTCGAGTACTCATGGTGCTAGCTCACATAGGACTCATAGGGATGGTGGAGGTGGAGGTGCCTCACAGACTGGGGGCGTAGGCCCTGTTTAGTACATATCTTTAGAGATACTTTGTTGTACTATTTTTGAGTGTAAGGTCGAGGACCTACACAGTTGTAGCCTATGGGCATTTTGATATACCCCTGATGTACTCTTTTTGGACACACACACACACACACACACACACACACACAATATATATATATATATGAGATTGATCATTTTTGGCTCATTATGTGTACTTGTTTATTTTTTATTTTATGTTTATGTTATGCACATGGATGCAGATGTTCATATTGATGCTATGCTTATATGATGTGATGTATGGATGACATGCACTAGATAGCTATTTTAATCTATGATGATGATGGTATGCAGTGATCTAGATGCTTAGATGTGCTACTTATGATGGATGCATATGGATGCGAGGTTTACTTTTAAATGCATATTTAATTTTGCTTTATTGTATGCATTTAATTTATGACGATGTCACGATATGTTGGTGCAATGAATGTAATGCATTATTTACATGATGGTAATCTAATGTAAATGAACCTGTATGCTTTAATCACTTAAAACATAAGGAATGAATGTGATATGTGTTTAACAATCTAATGGACGACACCACATAATGTGTAAAAATCATGAATGTAATTGAAAATCCTCATTACAAGAATTTAATCAATTAATCACCCATATATGAAATGCAATGATATGAAGCGGTATCATGCGAATGATATAATATGTCACTCTATATTCCTTTTGAAATTTGAAAGATATGCACAATATAGTCAGTGGTCATCTAAATATCATTTTTGATATCCATCCGGTATCTATCCTATATCTTGATTGTGCTCAATGTAATGATGTATCATGGATTCGATACTTTGCAATTTGATGATTGAATGACTTTTATTTTTGATGGTTTGTGATATTTGGTATTTTGTTGCTATTAGAGAAATCTTTGAGGTTTTCCATGAGACTCAAACACCCTAGTAGACTTATCAAAAGTTGTATACTGACCAAACTAGACTTCTGAAATGTAAGGCTTTTGCTAGGATAGGCCCTAACTGTTCATTATCCCTGTGTGTGCAAATGAGTATATTAAGATAAAGCATAAGCATACCCCAATGTCAGGCGGGATTCTTTTAGCCCATTGCTAAGATAGGGGATCCTCATATGTTTATCCAATCCTAGGTTTAGATTTCAGTTGGACTAGACCACTAGGCGATACAGGACACCTGAAGCTAGCTCTTCCACATTCAAACATTGGTCTGTACATAAGCGAGGTGCTAATGCATCAGACATATCATCATGCGTAAGGTATAGTAGTGCTAAAAATTCCAGGGATTCAAGTTTGCTCCCTTATTTTCTTCAATTTTTTGGGATACTTGCTCATATAAAGTGATAAAAATCACTGTTTATTTTGTACGATAGTGATAAAAATCACTATTTATTTTGTACTTTCTCTTTTTTTTTTTGAGCAAGGGATTTGATACTGATTTTATTTTCTTTGTACAATTTGATCTTCATTTGATCTGACTTTTGGAATTTACATTTGATAATTTTCTTCAAAAACTTCCTTTGGGATTTTACTTTGGGAAACTATTTATGGGATATCGATCTTATGATATCAATATGGGATATCAATCCAGGATGTCGATCTATGATATCGATCGAGGGTATCAATCTTGAGGATTGATGTGGGATATCACTCTGGGATATTGCTCATTTTATTATAAGCAAGGGATTCTGGGTAGGGAATAAACTTGTCCTTTTGCCAATTGCCAACATTTCCCATATCGTCCGCACAGGGGGATAAGCAAGAATAAATATTTTCACCTCAGGATACCTAGTCCTGCTTCGTGGCTTTCATATTCCCCTAGTCCTTATTAGGATTGTTTAATTTATTGATTAGTGATAGGATTATGATATGCTAAGGGCTATACTAACTAGACCTCGTCTGCAAAAGCAAAGCAAGCTTTCTATCAACTCTTGAGAAGACCTCTAGGTATGGTTGAATGACCAAAAAACCCTAGTATATTCTTCATAGCAACAAAATGGGTTGTGTTGAAAAACACAATTACTCACATGAATGATGGATTATGATAAATACAGAGGTGCATGATTGAAACACAACATGGCATCATTTGTAAGACTGAAAAACACAATCCATTCTACTACGGAATGCCACGGATGAAGAATGCCTACATGCAATGTGATGAAGTGAATGTATGTGTGAATGCAAATGAAAATGCATAATGCAAATGCAAATGTTTTTGGATTTTATGCTTTACCAATTTTTTTTTGGATTTTATTGTTTTTTTTTAATTTTTATGGATTTTGAGCCTTTATATTTGACCAAATGGTGAGTACATGCCCTTGGAGCCTTTAGGAGTGACCAAACGGTGCAGAAATGCCTTTGGAGCCTTTTAAAATTGACCAAGAAATTTTTTAGAAATCCCCTGGGGCTTTTAGGTTGACCAAAGGGATTATGAGCACCTTTGGAGCTTTTAGGGATGACCAAGCAATTCTTAGGAATCCTTGGAGCCTTTTGGGGTTGACCAAAGGTTCGAAAATACCTTTGGAGCCTTTTTATTGACCAAACTACTCACAAGTGAGCTTGAAGCCTTTTAGAAGGATCGAGTGGTTTTCGGAAAACCCTCGGGGCCTTTAACTGACATGACCAAGCGGTTTTAGGAACCCTTGGTGCCTTTTGCTACACTCTCAAGCATAGAATGCCTTAAGATGGATGATATTGAGAGGTTCAGGCTCTTCAACACCCCCTAGCGATGCTAGGCGATAAGTACCCAAACTAATCTTTTCAAATATGATATAAGGTCCTAGCAAATTAGCCACAAATTTATCTCACATATCGAGCGGAAAATTAGAGTTTTGTTGGTTCTATTTCAACACAAAATTCTCAACTTCAAAGTTGTTGGCAATTTTGGGTATCTTGAGTACATTGCCTTTGCCTAAGTTTAATTGTTGTCATTGATGTCAAGGAGCTATTGGTAGTTGCTGTTTTTGATGTCAAGGAGTTCTTGGAGCAATTTGTTTTTATGTCTAAGGATGTGTTTTGATGAAGGTTTCAGCTGGTCGATAAGTCTCCAAGAAAATCAGAGTAGCCCAGTTGCCAAAAATCCAGAAAAAGATAAGTTAGAAAAAGTTTGCAGGCTGCTTGGAAAACTGTCGCGATTTCACGACATGTTTGAGGAGAGAGAAAATTTGGCCAAAACTGTCGCAATTTCGTGACATGCAGGAAGGCAGAGGCAAAGCGGGCAAAAGTGTCATGATTTCACGACATGCAGGAAGGCAGAGGCAGAACGGGCAAAACTGTCGTGATTTCGTGACAAGTTTTGAAGAAGTTGTACGGATGCAAAAAGTGTCACGATTTCACGACAAGTTTTGAAGAAGTTGTACGGATGCAAAAACTATCATGATTTCACGATAGGTTGAGTTGGCAGCTTGCAGTTGGCAAAAGCGTCACGATTTCGCGACATGTTCCAGTTTTGCGAGCAGTTGGCAAGAAAGAGCTTAAGGCAGCAAAAGCATCACGATTTCGTGACATGTTTCATTTTCGCTCGTGCAAACCAAGAAAAGGATGAAGAAGCAAGAGGTGTCGTGATTTTACGACAGAGTTGCTGATGACATTAGCAAAAGGCAAAGGTGTCACGATTTCACGACAGTAGCGGAGAAGAAGACTTTGAAGTCCAAAGCGTCGCGATTTCGCGACAAGAATCATGATGACGTCAGCAAGAGGCAAAGGTGTCGCAATTTCACGACAGTAGTGGAGAAGAGGGCTTTGAAGTCCAGAGTGTCATGATTTCATGACAAGAATCATGATGATATCAGCAAGAGGCAAAGGTGTCGCGATTTCATGACAACAGCGGAGAAGAAGGCTTTGAATTCTAGAGCGTTGCGATTTTGTGACAAGATTTACGATGACGTCAGCAAAGGCTGTAGTGTCACGATTTCACGACAACAAACCAAAGAAGGTGTACGACAGTCAAAGGCATAGCGATATCGCGACATGTTTGAGTTTCACGTGAGAACAACTACAGAACAACAGAGGCGGTTAAAGCCGACGAAGTTAACCTTTGTCGACAAAGTGTAAGGTTTTACAGCCGACGTGTTTGGAGATTGAATAGCCGACTAAAGAACAAGATTTCATCTTAAGATTGTGAGTATTAAAGGAAGACTGTTTGAGCAATTTTGTGTATCGATTGAAGTGTGCATTCGAAGTGAGGCGTTCGCAAAGTTAGTGCGACTAGTAAGGTTCGATCATCGAAAAAGCAGAGAGTGAAGTTCGACTACAGCATAAGAGTGGATTTCGTTGAAACTTCTAAGTATCAAAGACTGTGCTGTTGTTCATGAGAAGACGGTGTAGAAAGTATGATGTTGTGGTTGCACATAGGTGCATAAGTTGCTGTGCGTTCGAATGCTGTAGTGTTTGCGAAGATTATGTAAAGGGTGGAATTTGATCTAAGGACAGCTGTGATTGCGACTGTGTTCATGCAGTCTGTGTAAAAGAAAGCAAAGTGCACGAAGTAGATACTGCTGTAATTGCAAATAGTTGTGAAGGAAAAACGGTGATCAAGTGCTGCTATAATTTGAGAAGATAGTGCCGTTGTAATTTGAGAAGACTGTGCTGCTGTAGTTGCGCAGGCAGTGAAAAGTTGTTTTCAACCAAGTGCGAAAGGAACAAAGGAAGAGGACAATTGTGCTAGACCGAAGGACTGTGTTTGGTATAGAAAAGAGGACCAGCTTTGCAGTAACAAAGTTGAGGACGAGAGATCTCCAGCCAGAGCAGGGAAGACAGGTGTCTTCTGTGGGACGAATTGCACTTGCTAAGGGCAAGAGGAGGTAGAGGTCTTCTAGAGGATCACTAGCAAAGCGAGAATTAGGGGAAGGTGTCTCCTTTGAGCTAAGGCTCATAAACTTTGTAATCGGGAAGGATTCCCAGAGGTTTTGATATAACTTTTAGAGGAAAGTTTTATCCGTGGAGTAGCCCACCTTGGGTGAACCACGTAAAGTGCTGTGTCTCTTTGTGGATTGCTTTTTGTGCACTATTTTACTATTGTTGTTACTGCTATTTTATTCTGCATGTTAATGGTTTGAAAGCTATATTGATAGATAAAATTGAAAAAGGTCTTATACTGTTCACCCCCCCCTCTCAGTATAAGCTTGTGTTCTTCAAAAGTCTCTCTGATTGACTTTGTTATTATAAGATCATTTTAATCACTCCTGGTAAAAATGAAGATGCTTTAGGGTATTCACGTGATGTTCATCAAGTAGCGTCAATTGATCTAGGTGAGCTTGCCATGCGGTGTCATCATCAATGAACTCTTTCAATGTGATGCGCAACATTGGAATTTCCAACTCCAAGGGCATAATGGCCTCAGCGCCATATACTAGTGAAAACAGAGTTGCCCCAGTGGATTTTTGAATGCTAGTCCTGTAAGCCCATAATGCAAGGAGTAGCTGGATATGCCAATATTTATGGTTATCATGGACCATATTTTTCAAGATAACCACCACTATCTTGTTTGAGGCCTCAACTTGCCCATTTGCCTGCAAATAATATGGAGTTGCAAATCTGTGTTTGATTCTATACTTAGACATCAAAAATCTCATAGTTTTGTTCTTAAATGACGTTCCATTATCCAAAATTATATTGGATGGAATCCCAAAATGACATATGATATGCTCAAGTATAAAATATGCTATGCAAGCTCCAGTTATCGTTGTTAAGGGTATTTCTTCCACCCATTTTATAAAATACTCAGTAGCCATGATAATAAATGTATTCTGGCATGACAGGGGAGAGATATTCCCGATGAGATCCAATCCCCACTGAGAAAATGGCCAAGCTGCTTGAATGAGTTGTAAGGCCTACGATGGCAAGTGCATAAGATTAGCATGATGCTAACATTTGACGCATTTCTTGACATACACATTGCATTCCTTCTCCATGGTGGGCCAATAGTAACCCATTCGAAGGATGCACTTGACAATGGCCATGCCACTAAAATGGCCACTACACGTACAGTCATGAGCTTGTGAAATAGCCCAAGATGCCTCTTGGGACTCTAGACAATGAAGGAGAACTCCATCATAGCCTCATCGGTACAAAATGTCTCCTAGCAAGACATATTTAGTCTCTTTCTGCTTGAATGTGCATTTTATAGCACGTGACAATCCCTTTGGGATAAAACCAAGTTTTAAAAAGTCTTGGATTTGTGACATCCAACTCTGGTAAGCCTCAGCTTCGACTGCCAAGATGACTTGCTCCCCCTGCGTATCTACATGTGCAAATGTAGACTGGGAAACAACCTTGTGGTGAATGGTAGTACCACTCCCCATCAAACTTTGAGAGGTTAATGACCCCCAAGGTGCTTTCTTCAAAAATTCTTCAGCTGTACATAACCATTCAGCTTTTGGTTCCACGCTAATCATGTTGATTGACTCTTTATTATCAAAGGCTTCGCGCTCTGTCGTAGGATGCGAGAGCATTTTAACATTATTGATAGTAAAATCGGAAAAAAGATTCTGAGGGATTAAGGATCCCAAAGATGCCATGGTGTCTGTGAACCTATTTGACAAATGAGGGATTACCTCGATGTCATACCATTCCAACTTATCCAAATATGTAACAACAAGATCTTTATAAGCTTTTAACATGGGACATCAACACTGAAAAATTCCCTTAACTTGGTTGACTATGAGCAAGGAGTCCCCAAAGATGTTTAATCTTTTAATGTTCATGGCAACGACTGTGTGGAGGCCTAGAAGTAGGGCTTCATATTTAGCATTGTTGTTGGTGCAAGAAAATTCTAATTTGAATGACAAGGCAATTGGAGATCCTTGCAGTATGACAAACACTATTCCTGCACCACCCCCTTGCTCGCACTTCGAACTGTCAAAGAACAAGGTCATATTAGCATTATTTTTTGGTTCTTCAAGTTCAGAAGCTTCAGATACGACGAATATCACATCATTCAAAAGATAAATGGTAAGAGGCCTACTGTTTGATAGTAGTGCCTCATCCAAATTGATCAGCTATGACTTGTCTCTTAATGGAATTTTGGCTTATGAATTCTAGATCAAATTCTGTGAATATCATGATCCACTTCATAGTACGTGTATTATGATATGTATTGCTCATCATATACTACAAAGAATTTTGTTTTGATATTACATATGTCGTATGCCTTAGCATATAGTGCTACAATTTCTTTGTAGTGAACACTACTGCTAAACACAACTTCTCCACATATGCATATCCTAGCTCATAACTCACCAAGGTGTGGCTAATATAATATATGGCTTGATCTTTTCCTTGCACATTATTTTGGGCTAACATGGTCCTTAATGCAAAGTCGGTCATCGACATATATAGCAAAAATGGCATATTTGGCCTTGGTGGAGCTAGCACTAGCGACATTGCCAGGTATTGCTTGTTTTCAACAAAGGCTGATCGATAGTCCTTGTTCCAGTTGAATGGGAGCCCCTTGTGTAGCAGTCGATTCATGGATTGACATTTATCCGATAATTGAGCGATAAATCGCTTTATGGATGCTACTTTGACCTATAGGCTTCTTAATTCCTTGATGTTTAAGGGAGGACACATCTCTAGAATAGCCTTGACCTTTGCTGGGTCAACTTCGATGCCTTGCTTTGAAATGATGAATCCTAAGATATTTCTTGAAGTTACACCAAATACGCACTTCTTAGGATTCAACCTGACATTATGCTCTATTAGGCAATCGAAGACCTTTGTCAGGACCTCAGCATTCTCTACAGGAAGCAATGACTTAGCCAACAAGTCATTGATGTAATCCTATAGGATCTTGTGCATGTAGTCATGAAAGATATATGTCATGGCCCATTGATATGTGGCACCAACATTTTTAAGGCCAAATAGCATAACTTTGTAATAGAATGACCCCCATGGCGTTATAAACACGATTTTATGCTAGTTTTTGGGCTTAATATAATTTTGATTGTATCCAAAAACATTGTCCATCAAGGAGAGTATCTCATGACCTGCGGTTGCGTCTACTAGAGCATAAATATTCGAAAATGGAAATGAATCTTTCAGTGTTGCCTTATTCAGGTCTCTAAAATTCGTACAAATACGGATCCTTCCATCAGGTTTTCCTACAGGTACCATATTGGATACCCATTTCGGATAGTCCATATATATGACAAAATCTACATCCAAAAAATTTTGCAATTCATATTTCACCATTAAGGCTATTTTTGGATGCATATTTCTAAGCTTCTGCTTGACTGGATTCTTTGACATATCTAGCGAAAGGTTATGGGTAACTAGTTTTGGATCTAGACCTGACATATATTTGTAAGTCCAAGAAAAAATATTGGGTCTCTCTTTCAGTAGAGGGATGAGGGTGGCATGTTCATCGGGAGTGAGCCTCTCTCCAAATTTGACCTTCCTTGGATTGGTGGGATCATTACTAATATTCACATCGAAGGTTTCCTCTACTAACATGTGTGATCCCTCATCAAGCTAATGAGGCATAGAGATCAAGTGGATGTCATCTGCTAGGTTTATAGGTTTCATATTGGAAGCATCCTCAACATGATAGACATCATAAGCATAACCTGGTACAAAATGAAATGATTGCAATATTTCTTCGTTAGGGAAGAAATATTCAGGCTCAATAGGTGAGTCAATGCGATCCCAATCGATAACATCTACATTTAGCCATATTGGCTTGGATGGATTGACTGGATTGTGGAGTGGAGTGGTCAAATCAATGGAGATCATATTGATGAAATAGATCATGTCTCCAGGACCACATGCAAGTGACTCATCATTATCAAAACTACCATATCTGAGATGTGGTTCTGGGGGTATGGGGATCTTCGAATATGGTCTATGAATAAACTATCATATGGGATCACTGGGCTCAAGGAGCTCCATGTATGTCGACGGATCAGGAAACACCATATGATAAATCATATTAATATTTGGTGGTCTCCCTCTGAGGTGAGGATGGAGATTGATCTCTCTGCACATATCCTCAACCTTATACAATGTATTACAATATCATATGTAGGGAGGACCTAATTAGGCTCCCTCTGTCTCATATTCTTCATCGCTATCATAATACAAGCCCTCATTTGCCCCCATTGGAATGGGAAGTTCTGGCCAATGTAGCCCCATATAGGCTATCTCCTAATCACTATCATCGTTGTTCGATAAAATCGGGTATAAGCACCATAAATATGATACTACCAAATAGACCGACTCAGCCTCATCCTTTGACTAATCGTCGGGTGAAGAATCATTATCCACTAAGATATCCTCATGATATCTCTTGGGTTGTGCTATGGTGACGTAAGACACCATCCGACTATCTCTTCGAAAAGTGATAAAAATAGGGTGATAAGGATTGAAATATGCTTCACCCCCCATACTAAGGTACAGGTGGTATAAAGATACTACAAGCAAATCATCCTATCCTTGTATTTGTAACCCTAGCCTGAACCTATCAGTTGCCAACTGATAATGCAACTCAAGTGGAGTCTTACGTCCTTGCTCAAAAAGACCAAGGCCATACCCGTGCCAATAATATAATTCAAAAATGTGCATGGAATATTCAGGGTTGGATGTTGGAAATTTGAGTTAATTTGAGGCATTTTATGTTGTCATTGATGTCACATGGATCATTGATGTCACATGGATCACATTTGGTTTTGGTGGCCAAAATATTTCATAAATAAGCATTTATGATATTTTGGAAAGCATGGCTATTTACAGGGTTTTTATGAAAACCAAGGCAGGCAAAATAAAAGGTTTTATTTAAAACCATGGTGGGCTTATGTGGAAAGGGCTTTTCTTAAAAGCCAAGGTGGAATTTTGTTTCATCGAAAAAGGACCTCCGGTGATGAAGATATTAAAGTTTAAAGTTTAAGTTTAAATTAATGGAGGGCCGACCTATGTGCAATTAATGGAGGTTGGCATATATATATGTAAAGGTTTCAATTTATTTTGGAAAGTGGGCATATTATATATCGTCGGAAAGCTTATTTCGAGGGCTATTTGACTAACTTATTTAGAAGGAGAAATAAGGTGTGTGTAAAGAGATATTTCTGATTTTGCAAAGGGGTTCCAAAAGTGAAGTTTGCCTTGTTCTTTTTCAAGAGGATTAATTCTTTCATGAGGTGACAAGGTATGCAATATTGTGATTTATTTTATTTTATGGTATAAGTGGTTTTGGGAGTGAAAAGGTTATGCAATGTTTTGATTTATTTTATTTTATGGTACAAGTGGTTTTAGGAGAGATAAGGAAGTTGTGCAATTAAAGGCCTTGGTGATGATTATTGAAAAGTGGAGTAATGTTGATTATTTTGTGATCTACTAACCCTTGTGAAGATTGGCAAAAGAATTTTGTGATTGTGGCAGATTTACAAAGAGGTTTTTTCATCTTCATAAAAGGTATGGGCACATTCTCCTATTGATTGTTTATGGTGGTTGATTTCTGAAATATCATTGGAGGGAAAAGGATTGTTTGTGGTTTCCTTTTCGAAAGTGGTTGGTTGAATGCTTCAAGGTTTTCTAAATTGAGAGTTGTGTCTAAACCTTGTTTGATAAGCATAGTTATTGAAGCCCATTGGTTGTGAAAGAACTTGAGTTAGAAAAGAACATGAGTATCATTGTTATGTGAGATTTGTGGTTGAGCATTGTTGGAAACATTTGAGTTGGTTGATACATACTTGGACTAGGGTTGTGTGAGAAAGAGTTGTCCCTTGTGATGATTGGTTGAGTTGAGTTGATTGAGCCTAGTCAAGTGATGTGTGAAGTGATTGTTCAAGTTCTATGAAATAAACTATTCCATCATTCTATGTTGAGTTGAGATTAAGGTTAGAACATATTGAGTCTCTAACAATTCTCTTTATGGTTCTATAAGACTTGAATTGAGTTGAGGTTGATTGTTGAGTTGAGAGTGAGATTAGAACATATTGAGTCTCTAACAATTCTCTTTATGCTTCTATGAGTTGATTTGAGTTGAGTTGAGATTGATTTGGGTTGAGAGTGAGTTTAGAACATATTGAGTCTCTAACAATTCTCTTTATGCTTCTATGAGTTGAGTTGAGATTGATTTGGGTTGAGAGTGAGATTAGAACATATTGAGTCTCTAAAAATTCTCTTTATGCTTCTATGAAGTTAATTTGAGTTGAGATTGCCATTCATTGTTGAGTTCATTTTGAGTACTACTTGAGCATGATTGATTGAGCCTTTGAGAAGGCCTTTGGGATAGATTTGAGGATAGTGTTGGGACATATTTGAGGATAGTGTTTGGACAAATTTGTGGAAATTTTTGGGCAAGTTCTTGGTGAGCTTGCTAGAGCATATTTGGGCAAGTTCTTGGTGAGCTTGCTAGAGCATATTTGGGCAAGTTCTTGGTGAGCTTGCTAGAGCATATTTGGACAAGTTCTTGGTGAGCTTGCTAGCAGATTTGACAAGTTCTATGTGAGCTTGTTAAGCAGGTTCTGTGTGAGCCTATTGAGCAGGTTCTTAGTGAGCCTATTGATAGAGCTTTGGAGGTGATAGAGTATAGAGGATAGAGTCTCAGTGGATAGAGATCCAACAACCAACACAGTTGAAGATAGATCTGAGTGAGGAGTCTTCAAGTGGAGAGAGGTCCACCAGTTAGTGCAGTAGAGAGACAAAGTCTTCTAGAAGATCACATAGCCAGAGCAGAAGGGGAAAGAGTTCTCCTATGGAAGAGATCCATGAACTTGAGATTAGGGGATCAACATCTCCTTTGGATAGAGATCCATAAACATTGTAATTGGGAGTGATTCCCAAAGAGATTGATTGAGAAAGTTTTAGTAAAATATTTTCTCCGTGGAGTACCTCACATTGGGGGAACCATGTTAAATCTTGTGTCTCAATTGTGTGTGGTGACTTGTGCTCTTGCTTACTACTGCTATTTGAGTTATTAATGCATGCTATATTTGGTTATTGCAATTAAGGACATTAATTGATATTGGTTTGGAAAGAAAGTAAAAAGTGGTCTTATACTTTTCACCCCCCTCTCAGTATAAGCTTGTGTTCTTCAATTGGTATCAGAGCGGGTTCCTTCAGAAAGGCTAACAACTTGAGGGAAGATTCTACAAGAACACACATGGCAAAGAAAGGCAAAAGAAGAACCATGAGATCTAAGAAGAAAAATGAATCTGATCTTGAAGCTCTAAGAAGGGAAGAAGAAAAATCAGTAAGATGTCTTGAGTGTGGTAAGCTTGGTCACATGGCATTTTATTGTCCACAAAATGGGTATAGCAACAATAGAGAGGAAATGGAACTTGACTGGATTTTCAAAGATATTGTTTCTCAAAAGGCAACATTCAAGGTTTCAAAAGAAGAATATTCTGCTTGTGGTCAACTCGATCATGTCTCAGGTTACTGCAATGGCTTCAGTGATAGTGAAGATGAAATGGAACTCAAGGAAGACAGGCACAATCAAAATAGTGAATATGAATGCAAGAATAAAAAATAAAAGGAAAACATGTATGAACAAGGCAGGCATGACAAGAAGAGCTTGTATATGGAAGAAGCAATCAGTGCTTCTAGCAGCAATAATGAAAGTCTCTCAGTTAGTGAAAAATAAGAAGCTCCTACTGAAGATCAAAAGCAGGAATCTCAAGTAAGAATTTATCATGAAGAGAAAAATAGGCACAGTTATGATCATGAAGAAAAGAAAGTGTCAAAACAAGCTTTTGAAGAAATGAAAAGAGAAAACTCAAGACTAAAGGCTCAAGCACAAGAGGATGAGAAGATAAAGGTAAAGCTCCTACAAGATCTCATTGATCTAAAAATCACGGTTGAAGAGGCAAAGAAAATTGAAGAAGATATGCTTGAACAATTAAAGGTAAGGAAGCAAGAATGTGAAAGATTAGAACATGAAGTTGTTTCCTTAAGGTTGGAAGTGAAAGACTCCAAGGATAAGTTGCACAAGTTTTGGAAAGGTTTCAAAGCACCAAAGGTCCCATATTTCAGGTTTGGGGAATCACACTCAAAAGGAAAGGAAGTTCTAAAATATGAAAGCAAAGAAGCACCTAAGATTTGTGAGGAAAGTTCCAAAGTTCCTATGGCTCCAAATATTCAGTTTGGTTCTTGTTTTGAGATAGGTGAATCAAGCTCAAAGGGAAAATAAATTCTTGAAGAGAAAGGCAAGGAAGAGGTTTTAGATGCTACAAAGAAGGTTCAAGAATGCAATGCACAAGTTGAAGATGATCATAAGGATAATGGTCAAGAAAGGATCCATGGATCAAAGAAGTTTGATTTTGCTAGAAGAAACTTCAAGGGAAGAAGGTATGGTTTTCAGGGACATTGCTTCTCATGCAATAGGATTGGTCATAAAGCTTTTCAGTGCAAAGGAAATGAGCAACATGGTTTTGGTTTTAGAGCTACACAATTCAGAAGTCATGGTCATAATGGTCATGAAAATAGAGCTTCACAATACAGGGTTCAGGAAAGGAATGGATATGGAAATTATTTCAAGAATAATTTCAGGACATGGGCACCAACCAAAGGCTACAATATCAAGTGTTTTAATTGCAATAACTTTGGGCATATTGCAAGATGGTGTAGGACTCAATTCCAAACAGGTTCTAGACAAGAAGATCAAGTAATTCATCAAGAGAAGGATATCAAAAAACATGGAAGGAAGTTGATAGAGGAAAGAAACAAAGTGATATGGGAGTAAAAGTACTCCCACCCCAAAATTAATCACCTCAAAAGAGAAGGGGGTGAGGGGGCTAAGCTTAAGAGTCATATCTTTTAGCCCCATAGGTGTCCCTTTTGCCATTGATGTCAAAGGGGGAGAGATTTGAGTAAGGGGGAGAGAGCATTGAGTTAGGGGGAGCAGCCTCCAAAGAGAGTATTGAGTTAGGGGGAGCAGCCTCCATAGAGATTATTGAGTCAGAGGGAGCAACTTTGATTCTCAGAGATGGTTTTTGCAGTGATTGTGGTGTTTGCATTAGAGGTGTTGCCATCAATGACAAAGGGGGAGATTGTTGGAAATTTGAGTTAATTTGAGGTATTTTATGTTGTCATTGATGTCACATGGATCACATTTGGTTTTGGTGGCCAAAATATTTCATAAATAAGCATTTATGATATTTTGGAAAGCATGGCTATTTACAGGGTTTTTATGAAAACCAAGGCAGGCAAAATAAAAGGTTTTATTTAAAACCATGGTGGGCTTATGTGGAAAGGGATTTTCTTAAAAGCCAAGGTGGAATTTTGTTTCATCGAAAAAGGACCTCCGGTGATGAAGATATTAAAGTTTAAAGTTTAAGTTTAAATTAATGGAGGGCCGACCTATGTGCAATTAATGGAGGTTGGCATATATATATATATATGTAAAGGTTTCAATTTATTTTGGAAAGTGGGCATATTATATATCGTCGGAAAGCTTATTTCGAGGGCTATTTGACTAACTTATTTAGAAGGAGAAATAAGGTGTGTGTAAAGAGATATTTCTGATTTTGCAAAGGGGTTCCAAAAGTGAAGTTTGCCTTGTTCTTTTTCAAGAGGATTAATTCTTTCATGAGGTGACAAGGTATGCAATATTGTGATTTATTTTATTTTATGGTATAAGTGGTTTTGGGAGTGAAAAGGTTATGCAATGTTTTGATTTATTTTATTTTATGGTACAAGTGGTTTTAGGAGAGATAAGGAAGTTGTGCAATTAAAGGCCTTGGTGATGATTATTGAAAAGTGGAGTAATGTTGATTATTTTGTGATCTACTAACCCTTGTGAAGATTGGCAAAATAATTTTGTGATTGTGGCAGATTTACAAAGAGGTTTTTTCATCTTCATAAAAGGTATGGGCACATTCTCCTATTGATTGTTTATGGTGGTTGATTTCTGAAATATCATTGGAGGGAAAAGGATTGTTTGTGGTTTCCTTTTCGAAAGTGGTTGGTTGAATGCTTCAAGGTTTTCTGAATTGAGAGTTGTGTCTAAACCTTGTTTGATAAGCATAGTTTTTGAAGCCCATTGGTTGTGAAAGAACTTGAGTTAGAAAAGAACATGAGTATCATTGTTATGTGAGATTTGTGGTTGAGCATTGTTGGAAACATTTGAGTTGGTTGATACATACTTGGACTAGGGTTGTGTGAGAAAGAGTTGTCCCTTGTGATGATTGGTTGAGTTGAGTTGATTGAGCCTAGTCAAGTGATGTGTGAAGTGATTGTTCAAGTTCTATGAAACAAACTATTCCATCATTCTATGTTGAGTTGAGATTAAGGTTAGAACATATTGAGTCTCTAACAATTCTCTTTATGGTTCTATAAGACTTGAGTTGAGTTGAGGTTGACTTGAATTGAGTTGAGAGTGAGATTAGAACATATTGAGTCTCTAACAATTCTCTTTATGCTTCTATGAGTTGATTTGAGTTGAGTTGAGATTGATTTGGGTTGAGAGTGAGTTTAGAACATATTGAGTCTCTAACAATTCTCTTTATGCTTCTATGAGTTGAGTTGAGATTGATTTGGGTTGAGAGTGAGATTAGAACATATTGAGTCTCTAACAATTCTCTTTATGCTTCTATGAAGTTAATTTGAGTTGAGATTGCCATTCATTGTTGAGTTCATTTTGAGTACTACTTGAGCATGATTGATTGAGCCTTTGAGAAGGCCTTTGGGATAGATTTGAGGATAGTGTTGGGACAAATTTGAGGATAGTGTTTGGAAAGATTTGTAGATAGTTTTGGGCAAGTTCTTGGTGAGCTTGCTAGAGCATATTTGGGCAAGTTCTTGGTGAGCTTGCTAGAGCATATTTGGGCAAGTTCTTGGTGAGCTTGCTAGAGCATATTTGGACAAGTTCTTTGTGAGCTTGTTATGAAGATTTGACAAGTTCTGTGTGAGCTTGTTAAGCAGGTTCTGTGTGAGCCTATTGAGCAGGTTCTTAGTGAGCCTATTGATAGAGCTTTGGAGGTGATAGAGTATAGAGGATAGAGTCTCAGTGGATAGAGATCCAATAGCCAACACAGTTGAAGATAGATCTGAGTGAGGAGTCTTCAAGTGGAGAGAGGTCCACCAGTTAGTGCAAAAGAGAGACAGAGTCTTCTAGAAGATCACATAGCCAGAGCAGAAGGGGAAAGAGTTCTCCTGTGGAAGAGATCCATGAACTTGAGATTAGGGGATCAACATCTCCTTTGGACAGAGATCCATAAACATTGTAATTGGGAGTGATTCCCAAAGAGATTGATTGAGAAAGTTTTAGTAAAATATTTTCTCCGTGGAGTACCTCACATTGGGGGAACCACGTTAAATCTTGTGTCTCAATTGTGTGTGGTGACTTGTGCTCTTGCTTACTACTGCTATCTGAGTTATTAATGCACACTTCTATATTTGGTTATTGCAATTAAGGACATTAATTGATATTGGTTTGGAAAGAAAGTAAAAAGTGGTCTTATACTTTTCACCCCCCTCTCAGTATAAGCTTGTGTTATTCATTGGATAGGTAACAAACATTCACTACGAATGGTTCATCATCATCTTCATCCATGGGCATTCGGGCAGGAAGCTGATCCAACCCAGCGTAGATAAAGTTTGTTTGATTAGGTTGCTCTCCTAATGAAACTATCGATCCAACTAGAAAATGATGAGCATGGGGTTGGCCCATCTCTTGTCCAGTCTCTAAGATTGGTCCAAAGGTGACATTCTGCACAATATATTCACCTAACCTTGTGTTGTCCAAATGAATAGTCACCCATGGTGCGGATGACCCTACTGACGATGCAAGTGAGGCAGGCTGAGGTACCTCCTTGACTTTATCCTAGGCTTCTTCTACTTCCATGGGAGTGGGTGCCTCATTGGTGACTGGTTCGGGCACCTACTTCTTTTTCTTTTCAATCATTTTTACCTTTAGCTTTATTTCATCCTGAAGCATTGCTAATGTAGTTGGTTTCAAAGAAGTTGTTGTAGTGTGCTCGGATCTATGCGATACATATGTCGAGGGTTGAGCATGTACTTTTTGTTTACCTCCTAGATTCTTAACTAACGATGATGGCTGGACGTCCAGGTGCATTGATGGGAGTACAAAACCCCTTGGCAAATAAGTTAGGTTCACAAATTTTAAGGGCTCTTCATCTGACGACATCATGCGAACCTATCCCTCATGAATGTATTTCACACATTGATGTAGTATGGAGGGAACATAATTCATTTCTCAAATCCAAGGCCTCTCCAGAAGGATGTTATTTTGCATGGTGCCTTCGATCATGTGACACATCATGGGTATGGTCTTTAGGCCCACCTAAAAAGGTAGGATGATTGTTCCAATCGTCGAGCATAGCGTGTCATTAAACACTCTCAATGTGAATGCGATGGGCACAATATGTGACATGGGTAACTTTAAATGACTCAATGCCTTGGTCATTATAATATTGATCAACGAACCAGTGTCGATCAAGACCCTCTTGAATGTCATGTGATTAACACACACAATGATATGTAATGGTGGGTCAACCGTATCTGTAGAAACCATCTTGATTTCATGATTGTAGAATTGGATCACAGGTTCCTGGCACTATTGTACATGTCCCACAAAATTGGTGAATGCTTGAGCATCTTGGGACTGCACCTTGATGGACCTCAGAATATCCATGAGAGTATCCCTATGCCTAGGGAACTACTGTATTAGCTCATAAATAGATAGCTTTGTAAGAGTTATCTGCAGGTTTTGAACCAACCTGCTTCGTATGGTCACCACTGGTTAGTTGGTGGGCCTGGAATATTCTAAACTAGCCATTTATTTGGCATAGCTTACATCCTGATGGGAGCGTGAGATTGATTTGGTTACTCATACCTCCTATGTATAGTAACAACATTAACCATGCCTATGAACCCCTAGATAGGTGGTTCGACGTGCACTTGGTTGACTTGGCCAATGTTGTTGCATGATGCCTCATGGTTTGGCAATGGATTTTTATAAATCCCCATGTTTTAGTTGTCAGGTGCCTATAGATTATTCGACACTATAAGCTCACCTTTATTGATCATATTCTACACTATATGTTTGAAGGACCAACACACTTCGATGTCATGGCCCTTCACACGATGGAAGATACAAAATAGATCATCCTGATACCCCTTATACTTGGGTTGGTTAGGATCGATCAACTTAATTTTGGGTAACCTGATTGCCTTAGCCTCGCACAATTGATGGAATATCGATGTCAATGATTTCATCAAAGGTGTGAATTGGCAAGGAGAGCATTATTCCTTATTTTTGCCCTTGTAATTATTATTGCACTGCTCGTATTACATAGGAGGATGTTGGGCTTGATAGTTCTGCTTTTGTTACCCCTTATCCTATCTTTGGAGGTTTAACACCATCTGATTGACATGGGCCTACTTGCCTTGATGTTTTGTGGAACTCTTCTTGTGCCCCTCCTTCCTATTTTTGAGCTTCAAGTTACCCTCTTGCAACTTGATATCCTCAATTACTTTGGCTTGCGCCAAATATTTCTCAAATATTTGGTACTATTGCAGTTGCAACAATAATGAGATGTGCTTGGCACAAATCTTCGTGAACATTCGGGTCAGTTCTGTAGCAAGAATGGGAAATGGCAATGTTGCCATTAATCTCATCCATATCTTTCCATATTCTAGGATTGGCTCATCATCGTGCTGAGCTAGCGCAACCAGATTGAAAAGGTTAGCTTGCTTCTTGACGTCAAAAGAAAAGCGTTCAAGAAAGGCGTCAGCCAGTTGCTCAAAATTGATGATACTATGCTTTTTCAGCTGATTAAACCACTCCCAAGCTGGGCCTAAGAGGGTTGTGATGAATGTATACAAAATCAAGGCATTGTTGCTTGTAATCTAGAAGAATATGTCCAAAAGCTTGTGACATGCTCTTGCTCGTCTTCGTCACCTTTGTATTTATCTAGCCTAGGCATGTCAAAATACTTAAGATATGTTTGAGTAGGAATCGAGGGGTCCAAAGGCTCGTTATGAATCTTGCTCAATGTCAACTTTTGAAAAGTCGCGCCTTACCTCTTGATTGCTTTCACTTTCTGCTAAGGCCTTATAGGCCTACAAGGATAGAAAGTCCTCCTCCCTAAGCTGACGTGGGGGTGGTATTGGAGGTACATTCTTCCTTTGTCAAGGTGCAGGATGTTGATCTTCCTCCTCAACCTAAAAGCTTTTAGGATATCCATGATCGGCTCCATCTCCCTCTTCTTCCTCATATTGTCTTTGCCCATGATATTCGAACAGTGGTGGCCATTCTCTTTGTTAGGTACTGACATGAGTGTGAGCGTCTCTGCCCTCCTGATGCACGTTAGCTTGTGAAAAAGCCTTCCTATGAGTGCGCTCTTTGTGTTCAGCATGAGTGAATAAACTAGCCTTGGCTAGCCTATCCTCTTGTTTTATATGCTCCTTTTGGGCAAAGATGCATTCCTCACACATACGTTGCTCATATAACCTTTGTCTAATGAGCCTTTGTACCTAAATATTCTCATATTCAATGTGCTGCCTCTCTGCACAAGCATCCTTCAATTGATCTTGGACGAGTTATCGTATCTGCTCAGATACCAATCTATGCGATCCATCAATGTGATTGGTCGTAAGAGGCCTCTGGTATGTGTGCATCGTGTGAGCTACCTTATGGGTTCTGTACCCATCTAACAAATTTGCTATGCTTTTGCATTTGTCCATGAAGATGACTGGTGTCATGTTGAATCCTATGCTGTGTGCCACCATGCATGGATGGTGGATACGAACCATGAGGGTTCTTGGAAGCCTCCCATGTTCTTTGGTAGTCCTAATAGTGCTCTCGTTATGCTCACTCGGGGCACGAGTGGGTGGAGCTGAAGGCTTGTAGTCTAACTACTTGAGGATGCTACCTAAACCCTCCAACTGTCTAGATCACCACCGCTCATACGGTGGTGTACCATTGGTTCCTACCTTTGACATGTCGATAGTGATCTTGCAAGGTTCACTACGTGTGGGAGTGTGAAAATGCCTATGCTCAAAAGCGGGCCTATCTACATGCCCCTAAATGTGTGGATCTCAATATATTCTATACTATGAAGTTGGAGGCATGGAACCTCCTATAGACCTAGTACGTAGGGATACCAACTTGGCCCCCTATATGACATACTCATCAGATGATCCTATGGATGCACGTGCACTACAATCTCAGTAATGGCCTTTGAGTGGAGGCCCCTCATGTTGAGAGGCTCTATGCTCTATCCTATGTCTAGAAGAGTGTACAAAAGCTCCTCTATTGAGGGTATGCTCAATGGTGTCCCCTCATGTCGAATTGTCTCCTCTGATGCTCGTTGAATGATGTTTGAGAAGCACAAGTGGGCGAGGGTTCGACACATTTTGTTGTGAATCTGGTGGGGCTTGATCATTCACATCGGGCTTAAGCCTTTGCTGACCACCCTGTGTCTCCACCATGGTGTACCTAGTGTCCATATTTATGTTTTATTATGCAATCAAGGTATACAATGGTGATTATCTTGAATTAAATTTTAAATGTGAGCCCTAAACTGTTTGATGTTATTTCATGATTTGTTGTATCAGTAGTAGAAACTATTATCATGTTTGAAAGCTTATTGGATGATAATATTAGTTTAATTGGCTTTCACTTATATACTCATAGCTCGACATCCTGACTATGAACTCCAGGCTATGTAATCCAACCTATAATGTGGTAATGAAGTCCACACACGGTCAGGGAGCATAGGTCCTCCTAGATCCTTACCCATTTTCACCCAGTCAACGTCCTATGCTTCGAAGAGGAGTATATGCAAATTTTCTAGGCTACGAAAGGTTCTCGAATCTGGTATTGATCTAGAACATAAGGCACGTGGTATTTGGGCCAACATATGGAAATCGCCTCCATCATCATTGAATCCCTACTAGTGGTTGGATGTCACTTCCAAATCACTAGCGTTTAATTGAAACATGGTGTGTGTGGTTCATTTTAATTATTACATGAAAATAAAATGCATGATACAACATTCATACTCATTTCCTACGTGGTATGCAGTGAAAGAACTTTTCAAATTCAAAAAATGCAAGCTACATACTACATGCTCTTTTTGAAAATGCACTTTACAATGTAAATGACCACTTATTGGGCCTTAGACATGCAAAACAACACACAATTTAATCTAGCATGCTAGATTCTAGGGCATGTTGCACTCAAAGGTCCATTGTTCATAACAGTGCCTAGCTAAAACATAAAAATAATTGAAACCCTAGGACCTAATCTCTTTTCCTTTTCTTTTTATGTGCCCTAATTAAATCTCCTTTTCACGCAAACTAAAAAAATATAGGCAAAAAAAATAGAAATAGAGGTTAAAAATGGGACCTACCTCTGATCCTCATATGATAAATCTTTGAATCCTTACTGTTTTCTGTATCTGCTGTAAACTACAGCTCTGTCTCGAGGTTTCTACTGTAGACCACATCTTGAAGCTACGAGCCAACAATGAGACCACAACTGTCAACCGCAGTTTGCACTTGATATCCAAAAACATAAAAAAGGTCAAAAATTAGAGGCTAAAAATGCGGATTTCCATCGTGATCACCTTCTGTGACCACCAAAATGGCCTCACACCTATGCTTCCTACTACGTGAAATGAAATAAGAGAAACAAAGTAGATGCATGCAAAATTGAAAATAAATGGGAAGAAGAAAAACACGTTTATTCCATTATAAAGAAGCCAATTCCATTTACAATTACGTCCCTCTTAGGGATATCATTTTGATACTCTTATTACAATAGAAAAAAACAAATTTTCTCTCTCAAGGGTAAATGTGAGTTTTAGGCCCTTCGGGGTGACACGAACTACTCTAGGGTGGAGTTGACCCTCTTCTCTGCATTGAGGAAGGAATTGGATGGTTGAATATCCTTTGAATCTACTTTCTATGATCAATAAACAACATAAAAGCATTAATAGCATAGGTATCCTCTCATGATGAGGCCCTTTAAGGAATACGAACATAAAGATGCCATAACACTAATAAAATCAAGAAAATGAATAAAGCATGTTAAGCCTATGCAATACTTGAAAAGATTAATTGAAACATATAACTGGAAAGTACATCTATCTCTTTAGTGGATTGATTGCATGAAATGAAGCATGATAACATGAAAAATGAGCTAATTATGTCTTATTTTCTATAATGAAGTAAAATTGATGAAAACCCTAATTCTATCAGTCAGAGTCTCTAAAATTCTAAATAAACCACTACGATGCTTAATCTAAACTAGTTAAATACAATGCAAAAAGAACAGTAAGGAGATATTTCATTGATTGAAAATTGTGGCTCAAATGAGCGATCTGCACTGTACACCACGACTGTCAGACGTGGTGAGAAAAAAAGTAGTTTTACCCTCCAAATCTAAGGCTGTGGACTTGATCCTCCTTGTCAAATTGATGGTCAAGGGTCACCTTGATGTCCTTTGACGGGTTTGGCGATTGAATTGCACAGTTGGGTCTCTATTTGTTCAAATTTGCATTTCTTGGCGTTCTAGCTCTTTAGGGCATCCATGACACAAATTGACATGATGCTTGTTGAATTGGCAAATGAATGACAACAAAACTCTCTCACTACACTCAAGTGAGTCTAAAATCCTACAGGGCTCCGCTGCTTTAATCTCCAATGTACACTTCATTGTTTATCCTAATTTTGAGGGGTACTTTTAAGATTACCCAAGGTCTAGGGGTGGCTTCATGGAGAAGCCAAGATCAAGAAGAGGTGGTTGGGACAGTTGGATTAGAAGCCTCTGGAATCTTCCATCCTTCAACTACCCTCTTCTAGAACAAATGGTCATTCAAACTAATTTGGCTTGGATGAAGGCCAACTGAACTTCAGTTCTAAACCACGGGTGATAGCTGCAACCTAGACTATAAACCATGGGTGTCAGCAATGGTTCAGACTATAGACCACATGTCTTAATAGTGGTTTGAGCTAATTAGGCCAAGGAGCCCAAATTGAGTGGTTAAAACCACTACTCTATCTTGGAATCTGTCCAAGATCTTCCATATGGTCTTGTAGCATGTCCCATATGAGTAGTCGCCATCGACATGACGTGTTTTAGGTGTCTACACTACCACTCACATTTACTTTTACCTTAGGATATTTACACTGTTAGTAAATATCTAGGTAGGTTAGTTGTCGTAGTCATTTTGACTAAGTTAGTGTCGACATCATTGTTGTCATTTGCATTTGTTAGCAATATTTGGGGGGATATTATTTTTATCATATTGTATAAATACCTTTGCTTATGAATAATATTAGTAAGGTTCACGCCCCTAATTTCAACCCCCTTGTGGTGCGTTATACCACATGCTCTCCGTTGGAGCACGAGAAGCCTTTATTCAAGGGAGAATAACCCTTGTTAATTGACCATGAGTTGTGGTCAAACGCTAGCGGTTGGTGGATAGCAAGTCAACTCAGGATGGTTCGACCAATTGGTATAAACCTATCCTACTCTAATGGGTTGTTTGCTTAGCTTTCATGGAATGCGTTTGTACACTCGTTGTTCGGCTTGTTGTAGTAACTGACTATTTTCCACCGTCGACTGGGTGGGTGGTCGGCATGATATGAAACCCTTTTTTGGTAAATAAAATGGGATACATGGGGTATATCAATTGTTACTTAGTATTGATTGATTGTTCATTAGTGGTTGACAGAATATGAAACCCCCTTTATTTGAGTAAAAATAATATATCTATGATAAATAAATATGTTTAACTCTTTGAGACTATAAGGACATGGTCAAAAAAGGGAAACAAGATAAACTATATGGATAATGTAGTTGAACCTAAAGTTCAAAATTTAGTAATATTTTGTAAAGGTTATTGTGGACAAGATCACAACATGGATTTGTGATAAAAATTGCTAACCATAAAAAAATCCTTATTTAAAAACTTTGAGTTGAAATTTGGAGAGATTTGTATGAAATAAGTATTAGTCTTAGTTGATGGACTATGTAATATCTTATTGAGAACTATAGTTCACCCTTGATGAAAGAGTGACTAATACAACACATTTGCTGATATTGTGTACCTATGGTATACTTCCTGTAACAAATCAAGGGTCAAGTTGCTAAACCTATAGTGTAATCTTGTATGATAGATTATGAGACGAGTTATAGCTAAACCTGAGTAATATTGTTGGATGTATTACAAGATGGATTGTGGCTAGACTTGTGGGGCTATAGGACGATCTTGTTGATAGATCTTGAGACATATTGGTAGATAGATTTGTGAAAAACTATAGACTACAAAACAAATTCGCAAATATTTATGTCTAAAGAGCTATAGTGTCATCTTGATGATGGATTGTAGAACAAATCCAGCTTATGATATCGTAGTAGATTATGATTAAGTCCTTGGTATGATTTTTAGAAATATAATTGAATCCATTTATTTAAAGGCTATTTTAAATTTGAGGAAATATGAATTACTTGTTAAAGTATGATTTGTTTAAATGCTATTTTCGGTTTGAGGAAATATGAGTTGCTTGTTAAAATATGATTTATTTAAATGCTATTTTTGGTTTGAGAAAATGATTTATTTGTTAAAGTATGATTTGTTTAAATGCTATTTCCAATTTGAGGAAATATGAGTTACTTGTTAAAGTATGATTTGTTTAAATGCTATTTATGGTTTAAAGAAATATGAGATACTTGTGAAAGTATGTTTTGTTTGAATGCTATTTCTGTTTGAAGAAATATGAGATACTTGTGAAAGTATGTTTTGTTGAATGCTATTTCTATTGAAGCAATATGAGATACTTGTGAAAGTATGATTTGTTTAAATACTATTTCTATTTGAGGAAATATGAGTTACTTGTTAAATTATGATTTGTTTATTTGCTATTTCTGGTTTAAAGAAATATGAGATACTTGTGAAAGTATGTTTTGTTTGAATGCTATTTTTATTTGAAGAAATATGAGATACTTATGAAAGTATGTTTTGTTGAATACTATTTATGTTTGAAGAAATATGAGATACTTGTGAAAGTATGATTTATTTAAATGATATTTTTGTTTGAAGAAATATGAGATACTTGTGAAAGTATGACTTGTTTAAATGCTATTTCTATTTGAAGAAATATGAGATACTTGTGAAAGTATAATATGTTTAAATGCTATATGCATGGAAGAGATATCATTTATGAATGAATGACATTCTCTTGAAAAGTACTAGAAATAGCTGATTGTAATAATACTAGTTTCAAAGGCTTATCCTTGTGGAAAAGGATATGAGATGAAAATATGATTTTTAGTCTTAGGAAAGAATGGGATTTCCTTCCTTTGAATGATGGAATTATTTAGACAATTACATTGTGGAGAATGTATTGTGTTTAGTTCCATTCAATTAAAAATTATTACATGCTATTGTTTGCCTAAAATGCGTTTGCATATACATGTAATGGGTTATCCTGATCTTGAAACACCTACAATCTAGTACTGGTGGCTTGAATGGAGTTAAGCGAAGATTGGTACTATTCGACTTCTATTGGTCATGTATACATTTTGTAACAAGACCTCTTTAATGAAAGACCTCCATTATTGTAAAATGTATTTATTGAGATCAATTGTAATATCACTCCTTGAGAGGATTTGTATACAATGTAGTACTTGACTTCAAGTAATCATAGAAGAATTTTGGACATTTTAAGTCCATGAAGTTGTCATTGATGTCAAGGAATGAGCTACCGTTGATGTCAAAAGGTCAAAAGGAGCAATGCAAAAGGTTGAAGACAAAAGAGCTTCATAATATTTATTTTTAATATTATGTAAAGAATAAGTAAAAGGTTTTTATTAAAAACCATAGTGGGCAAAGTAAATGGTTTTATTAAAAATCATAATGGGAAAAGTAAAAGGTTTTTATTAAAACCTAAGGAGGCTTTAATACTTAATAAAGCCAAAAGATTTAAATATTAATTTATAATATTTAAATTCTAATGAATTTAAATAAATTATAAATTAAATATTTGAAGCCAAAACATTAGCGCCGACCCCCAATGAATTCATCTCCATCGACGTGCATGAAATCAAGGGCAAATGCATTTATACCTTAAGCCAAAGCTTATGTTTTTTTTTTTAAAGTGAAAAACCCCTTGCGAGGCCGCCTTGGTCTGAGAGACCATGAACAGGGGGTTCTACACTGTCAAAGTCACCCAGGAGTCGCACCCGATCCTGCCCGCACCAACATTATCAATTGGATTTTGGATACCTAATTCAGCTTTTTGGTAGGGTGGAGATTTGAACTTGGGACCTCCCTTGGAGTATTGCCCTCTCCTCTCCAACTCATCTACAACACCTGGGTAGCCAAACATTATGTTTTGCATTCAAAAAATATCCACAATATTCGATGATAAAGAGCTTGTGTGAAATCGAATGAAAGGAGCCTCTGAAGTGCATGTGGAGTAGGCATCGTGTTGGAAGAAGAGCCAAAGGCTCTAAAGGAGAGTGAAGAGGATAAAGTGCACATTGCACTTTAGAGAATCAAAGTGAGCGCATGGATCACACAACATGGAATCCATGGCCAAGGTGCTGCTGAAGCATTTGGTGCAAGTTCAATCTCATCGATTGTAGAGCGGGTAATAAAGGTTTTAGTTTGATTTTTATTATTGAACATGCTAAGGTTGTTGGAGGTATAAGGTGTAAGTAATTTTTTATTTTCACCTAAGTAATGAAATGTTAATTTGGCTAGGGTAATTATTGTTTTTACCTTAGGAAAATGGAAATTGATTTATTGCATTAAGTTATAAAGAGAGTTATTTAAATTAAATGCAATATTGATCAGGGAGTTATAAGTAGAAGTTGAGTTATATTTTTATAGCAGATTTTGATGAAATTTATGATGTTGAATGTTATTATTGATATGGAGTGATAAGGTGTATTTGTTTTGATATTATTTTGTATTGTGAGAGAGAGTATTATCTTCTAACCTCCTTGAGTTTGGCAAAGAAGTGTTTATGATTGTGGTAGATTTGTGTGATCTACTTCTACATCAAATAAAAGGTATGGGCATATTCTTCCTTGGTTGAGTTGATTGGTTGGTTTTATGGAAAACAACTTTGGAGTGAAAAGGACTTTATTAGGTTTCCTTATTGAGTTATTAAGCTATTGAGAAGTGAATGTTATGCACCTTGTTTTATAAGGATTGTTGTTGAAGTGAGTAATTGAGTGAAGAACTTGAAATAGGGTTTGGAAAGAACAAGAGTATCATTGTTATGTGAGATTGGTTGATAAGCATTTTTTGAAACATTTTGAGTGAGTATTCATATGCTTGGACTAGGGTTTATGAGCAAAGATTATTTCATTGAGTGATTGCTTGAGTAGATTTGGTCAAGCCTAGTCAAGTGGATGTGTGAAGTGATAAGTCAAGTTATATAAAACAAATTATTCTATATTCTGAATTGAGTTGAGAAGGTGATTGAAAGTGATTGAGCATTGAGGTGAATGTGAAGCATATTGAGTCTCTAACAATTCTCTATATGTTTCTAAAAGAGTGATTGAAAGTGATTGAGTATTGAGGTGAATGTGAAGCATATTGAATCTCTAACAATTCTCTGTATGTTTCTAAAAGAGTGATTAAAAATAATTGAGCATTGTGATGAGTGAGAAGCATATTGAGTCTCTAACAATTCTCTTTATGTTTCTATGAGATTGGACAAGTTCTAGTGTGGACTTATTGAGCAGATTTGAGGTAAGTATTTGAGAAGACTTGTGGAAATATTTGTGTGAGCTTTTGTGGAAGCTTACAATACAAATGAGAGCAGATATTGAATAAGTTCTAGTTAGGACTTATTGAGCAGATTGAGACAAGTTCTATTGAGGACTTATTGAGCAGATTTGAGGTAAGTCTTAGTGAAGACTTGAGAGCAGATTGGACAAGTTCTAGAGAGGACTTGTAGAAATATTAGTGTGAGATTTTGTGGAAGCTTACAAGGCAGATTTGAGATAAGTCTTTAAGTAGAATTGTGAGCAGAGTTGATTGATTTATTTGTTCAAACCTTGGGTTAAGGTTTAGGGCAGATCTAGCAAAGTTGATTTGAAATTAAGTCAAGCTTTGTATTAAGGCTTGAAGATAGATATTGAGGACAAATTTGTGCTAGATCGAAGGACTGTGTTTAGTGTATATTAGAGAACAAATATTGGGAAAAAATTTGTGCTAAACCTAAGGACTGTGTTTAGTGTAGATCAAAGAACAACAGATTGAGGACAAATTTATGCTAGACCAAAGGACTATGTTTAGTGTAGATTAGAGGATAGAGTTTGGTGCAGATTTGAGGATAGGTTTATGCCAGACCAGAGACAGATATTGAGAAGATTTGTGCTAAATCGAAGGACTGTGTTTAGTGTAGATTTGAGACAGAGCTTTGAAGGTGATAGAGTATAGAGGATGACAGTCTCTAGTGGATAGAGATCCATTAGCCAAGGCAATGAGGATATGAGTCTTCAGTGGATAGATATCTATTAGCCAAAGCAGTGGGGGCAACAATTCTTATAGAAGATCACCAATCAGAGCTAAGGAGAAAGTTCTCCTGTGGATAGAGATACACAAAATTGATTAGGGGATTGGTGTATCCTTTGGATAGAGGTTCATAAATATTGTAATAGGGAAAGGATTCCCAAGAGTTTGATTGAGAAAATTTTAGTGAAATATTTTCTCCGTGGAGTAGCCCACATTGGGTGAACCACGTAAAATTGGTGTCTTTATTGTGTGTGATGATTTATGCATTGATTTTATTACTGCTGTTGATATTGCTATCTTTACATTGCATAATATTGGTTGGGAAAGAAAAGTAAAAAGTGGTCTTATACTGTTCACCCCCCCTCTCAGTATAAGCTTATGTTCTTCAAATAAAATATAGAGTTATATCATGACATGAAGTTATCTTATGATAAGGTTTGAATATTTAAATGTGAATTAAATATTGTGTCTATTTGACATAGAGTAACCTTAAAACTAGATGGAATGTATGAATCATACATGTCACTTAGAGATTAAAAATGAGAGTGATTATAGAGGGAAACATTGAAAGTTATCTATTTTGTGGAGATTATAGTTGGTTAAAACAAGTAAGGTAAAATGGTAGACATTCACAAGTCTATGCAAGTTTGTGTGATAACCCCCTTAACTTCATATGGTTGATATAGGAGAGTTAAACATTGCAATGATGGTTGTAATATCCTTAAGGAAGAAGCAACTAATACTCAAGGCATACACCTAATGTATGGGTTGAAAGAGACCTAACATAGAAGTTAGTTTAATGTTTAATTTAAACTAGTAGGGAAAGAGGGCATTCCTATTTGAGATAGGAAAATTCCCAATTGCAAGGTAAATAAAACTTACCTACAGGTCATTATAGGGGTTGGCCACTCCTATCCATAGGATAGAAACTGACCATGTTGTATTCCTTGAAGTGCAGCCTTGAACTTACTTGGAAACTTATCTATAAGCAAGCCACATGAAGATACTTTTAATTCACTCATGAACTAGTGACAATGATATATACTAAACATTTTTTTCCTGAGGTTGGTTGGTCCTGGAATAGGGATGCTACAGTTGGTATCAGAGCCTAGGCTGATTATACAAAAAGCTTCCATAAAATTTTTAGAACTCTAAATGAATTTATGTTTGGTAAGGAAAGAAAAATTTCTTGGAGGTTACCAATGGGTAAGTCCTTTCTCCCAAGACCGAACCACTGGTGAATCAGCTTGGAAGAGTTAAGTGAACCCTCCACGATAGTGGGTCTTAAGCGATGTACCTGAGACTCTTTTGAG
The DNA here is from genome assembly GCA_028583015.1 of Wollemia nobilis. Lineage (NCBI taxonomy): Eukaryota > Viridiplantae > Streptophyta > Pinopsida > Araucariales > Araucariaceae > Wollemia > Wollemia nobilis. The sequence goes on along the minus strand of JAQPPZ010016858.1, from coordinate 1,794,577 downwards.
AAATTATACTTGACATTCATAGCTCCAAGCTAAGCCTTTTCCTTACACAAACACTGTATTGCAAATCAACAAGAGTTATCTACATATAATAATAATAAGTTGTCTTAATAGGATCTTCACATTAGAAGACAATATCAAAATGTTCTTTTAATTTGTTTGATGTTACAACATGATATTTTAACTAGATATGGAAGTCATATGAAACTTAGATAGGATATGATGAAACATATCCCACTAGTAGTAGCAAACTAAACCTTTACCATAGTTGAAACACCATTGCATGACCACCAAATGGTAGTCAACTATATTAAAGTATTGCATACTATTTATACATTGAGATAACCTTTTGCAGAACGCATGTGGTATTTAAAATTTGCATATAGTAGAAATACATGCGTAATTAAAAAACTAACACCATTCTTAAATTCAAGAAAACATGACACCTAAATTAATAAGTGGGAGGTAAAGGATTTATCGAAAAGAGAAACCGAGTAGCACTGATAGTGTTGAGGGCAGACCTGTAGGGGATAGCTCAAAAAATTCAAACAGAGTAGAAAATATCACAATTTTTGTACAAATAATGCAAGGGAAAATGACTCTGTATAGGGAGAAAATGACCCAACAAAGCAACTTGTTGGAAAACATTAGAAATGAAATACAGAAACCTGAGAATAGGAATCTTGAGCCAGCAAAACCTACGGTAGAATAGATAAATAACACAAATGAAGTGGATCATGTAACTAAGGCCCGCATTAATAGAGAACTAGAAAGGGACTTGAAGCATGTCAAGGTTAGAAAATTCTCTAGAAAATATGGGGAATATTTGGCAGAATCTTGGCTAAATGAGCTGGAGGTCTACTTCTCCATGAGAAACTATTCCTCAACAACCAAGACGGTTTGGACCATAGGACTTCTGACTGAAACAAGTCTGAAATGGTGGGAGACCTATTGTAAAGAATAAAAGAACAAGGTGATTCACTTCAAATGGGAGGACTTTGTGAAAGCCTTCACAAAAAGGTTCCTCACAAAATAGTTTTATATGAAGAAACTTGATGAGTTTGTTCAACTCCATCAAGGAACCCAGTCTGTAGAAGGATATTATAGACAATTATTGAAACTGCTCAAGTATGTCCCATATTTTGAGGAAAGGATAAGAATGATTAGTGAACAAGGATCCTTTGAGCCTATGCTTTTGTTCGTAATGCAAGTAAAGAAGGCCATAAGGAAAGGAGGTATGATCTACATAGTCAAATTGAAAGAAGTGGAAGATGACATTGAAAAGGAAGCATTTTAGAGATTCCCAATTCTACAAGAATATAGGGAAGTATTTACCTTAGAACTTCTTGGAATGCCTCCCAAGAAAGAATTTGACTTCATAATTGATTTAGTACTAGGTACAAAACCCATACATAGGGCTCCTTACAAGATGAAATCTACTACAAAAATTGAAGGTGCAACTTCAATAATTGCTTGATAAATGGTTGATCAAGCCAAGTATATCTCCATGGGGTGCACCGGTACTACTTGTGAAGAAGAAGGATGGTTCACTAAGGCTTTGCATAGACTACCAAATGTTGAATAAAGACACCATAAAGAATAGATATCCTTTGCCAAGAATAAAAGATCTATTTGATCAACTCAAGGAAGCAACCATTTTTTCCAAAATTGATTTGAAATCAGGGTATCATCAATTGAGGATTCGGGATGAGGAGACTCACAAAACTGCTTTTAAAACCTAGTACGGACACTATGAGTTCACTGTCCTACCATTTAGGTTGACCAATGCACCAACTGCATTCATGAATATGATGAATAGTGTGTTTAGAAATCAGTTGTATTGGTAATTTTAGATGATATTCTAATCTATTCCCGTAGTAAAGAAGAGCATGATAGACACTTGAAAATCATGCTAGGGTTATTGAAGAAAAATTAACTCTACGAGAATATTTTAAAATATGATTTTTATGTGCTACAAGTACATTACTTGGGACATATAATCCCCATAAATGGGATTGTGGTAGATCCTTAGAAAATTGAGGCCATTTTGAATTGGCCATCTCCCACTAATGTAACAAGTGAGAAGCTTCAGGGGATTGGTAGGGTATTATCAAAGATTTGTGAATGACTATTCTAAGATAGCCTCCCCAATAATAAATCTTAAAAGGAAAGGAAATGTGTTTGTATGGATGAACAAATGTGAAGCTGCCTTCTAGTTGCTTAAATAGAAGCTCACTTCCACCCCTATACTGAAAATCCCATACCTCCAAGGTGATTTTTTAGTCTGTACAAATGCTTCTTTGGAAGGATTGGAAGGATTTTTATCCTAATATAGAGCAGTAGTAGCATATGAGTCAATAAATATCAAGAAACATGAGGCTAACTATGCTAAACATGGCTTAGAACTAGCTACAGTGGTACATGCCTTGAAGATATGGTGGCACTACCTTGTGGGTAAATCCTTTGAGTTGAAAACTGATCACCAGAGTCTAAAGTATATTTTTACTCAAACTTAGATAAATGCAAGGTAGAGAATGTGGATAGAGTTCTTGGTCAAATATGAATTTGGCATAGAGTATATCAAGGGTAAGGAAAACAAGGTTGTTGATGCTTAGAGCAGGAGAAGACACATTACTGCACTAACTCAAAGTCATATAGACCTTATGGATCAAGTTAAACAAGCTCAATTTTAGGATTAACTTTATAGTTAAATCCAAGCCAAGATGACACAAGATCCTAAGATAGCTAGAGATTATAGTCTCAAGGATGGAATTTTGTGTTTAAAGGATCAGGTAGTCATCCTCGAAGCTAGAAATCTAAGAAGGGTGATCATGAGGGAAGCTCATAAATCCCCATATTTCGCTCATCCGGGAGGAACCAAGATGAGGGAAAACATGAAGAAATATTCTATTGGCCTGTTATGAAGAAGGATGTCACTGATTTTGTTGCTCATTGTCTGGAATGCCAGAAAGTGAAGGCAAACCATAAACATTTAGCAGAAAAGGTGTATCCACATGATGTACCCATGCATAAGTGATAAGTGATATCGATGGATTTCATAGTTGGGTTATATAAGACTAGGTATAAACATGATGTGATACTTATTGTAGTGGATAAACTAACCAAGGTAGCACATTTCATACCCAAAAGCACCAAGGATGATGTGGTAGTTGTTGCCAATAGATTTTCCAAAGAGATCTTTAGGTTGCATGGATTTCCTAAAGTGATTATATTTGATCAAGATTCTAAGTTCACATACAATTTTTAGCACTCCCTCCATCGTGCAATTGGATTTACAATAAATATTAGTTCTGCTTATCACCTAGAGATAAACGAGCAGACAAAAAGAATCAATCAAGTCCTAGAAGACATGCTTATCATGTATTGCATGGATTAGAAGTCTCGATAGGAAGACTTCGTACCCTTAGTAGAATTTACCTACAATAATGGATACCATGCTTCTTTAAAGATGGCTCCTTTTGAGAATTTATATGGCCGAAGATGCAGAACACCGTTATCATAGGACGATCCAAAGGATCGGGTCATTATTGGACTAGATACATTCAGGGAAATGGAGGAAAAATGAAGGTAATCCGACAAAGGCTTAAGGAAGCTTTGGATCACTAGAAGAGTTATACCGACTTGAAGAGGACTCCTCAAGAATTTTCTATAGGAGATAGGATATTCTTAAGGGTAAAGCCTATGAAAAGTGCTATCAAGTCAAAAAAACTAGATCCTAGATATGTTGGACCATTTGCCATCTTGGAAAGGATTAGCCATGTTTCCTACCAACTTGACTTACCACCTAATTTGGCAAAGATCCATGATTCTTTCCATGTGTCCCTTCTTAGGAAGTATATTGATGATCCTAACCATGTTTTGGATATATCAAAGCTACATATGGTGGATCCAATGACATTAAGGTAAAACCAATAAGGATCCTCAATTTTTGCTCCAAAATTATAAGGAAGCAGAACATATAATAGTGCAAGTTCCAATGGGACCTATATTCAGAATGTAATGCTACCTGGAAAAGGGTAGAGGACATGAGGAATAACTTTCCTTATTTATTTGAGAACAATGTGTAATATTATTTTAGATAGACTTTGTTTGATGCATAGATAGATACTCTGATAGAGATACTTATGCATTAATGTTGGTATGTGTGCACTGATCTATATCTCATTACCTTATGATGATATTTATATTTTATGCTTTGATCTTACCATGCAAAGCAATTATTGATGAATGATTTTCATGCAGTATAAATGTTTTATTTCTTGAAGAATATGGTACTACTGATATTTTGTTGCATCACAGGTCCAGGAGATCTCATGGGTGGAAGAAGCTGACCTTCTCATAGGAAGAAGGAGTTGTTCGACCACCAGGAACGAGATACTAGAAAAAAGAGAAAGGATGATGAAGACAACCCATGGGTAACATGAATAATTAATCGCATATAGGTATACTCATGATTGCACCATTGGGAAATGATGTATGAGACTAACATCCTAGATTTTATGGTGATATCAAGTCTATATTAAAAATGCCGTCCTCATGATAAGACAATGGTGTGGAATATTGAGATTGCATGGTTCCCTATAGTTGTAATTTGGTAAAAGCATTATAGTTATTGTTTCCTTTGCTATATTTTGGTTTTGCATTAATGTTTTATTGTTTACTAACTATGGTAACACAAGGGACTCTGTTTAGTCTAAGGAGGGAGTATGTCACATCCCACCTCGATCAAACCCTTGTGCTTGGCAAAGAAAAATGAAATTAATGCTTAGTATGTGAAGGCATAGAAAATATTTGAAACTTGTAAGGTTTTAAAAAATAGTGGTGATTTATTTAATATTTTTGAGAATGCACCCTAGAAAAGAAACAACATATATTTTAATAGAAAAAGAGAAGTTTTCTTGTGAATTAATTATTAGTATGCTTTGCAAACTAGTATAGTGTTAAACTTAAAATATTTTGGAGAAGTATTTTGGTTCTAAAATGCCATTAAGAGCTATGAGGAAAATAATATGTACCCTCCATGCTCTAGAAAGAATTTAAAATTATTTTAGTCACTCTAAGTCTTCAAAAGCACTATTGTTGCCCTTGCTTGCATCATGTCCTCAAGTCCTTAAAACCACTATGCCATTAATTTACATACCTCACCATCTTAGTGGTTCTAACTACAAAAATGACCTCTCCAACAGGTCATTACCTATAAGACCCTTTACCATATGAAGAGGCACTCCCTAAATGCCATAAAAGGTCACCTTGAGAAACCAAAAGGGGTCATGAAAGGAGGAATCCTGAAGAAATATTGGTAGGAAAACTTGGGCTTAGGTATTATGCTCTTTACCCTTTGGTAAATCAAAAACCAAATAGCCCTAAGTTTTAGAGACTTTTGGTCAAGACATTCATAGAAGGGAGAGCAAGCAAGGAGGACTAGATAGAGAAAGGCTTTAGGGAGCTTGAATTATTTAGGTCATATCATACCTCATATCTATGCTAGTTTGTTTGCATAATTTTTTAATTTGAATGCACATTTGATTATTGACTTTGGGAAGCTCTCTATATGCTTGAATGTGATTGAATCTATTTAACGGTTTATAGTTCATTAATATTCAAATATGATTAGATCTAGTGGCTAGTTGATAATATGGGAGACCCTTGAGCTTCTGACTCGCTAGTCATAGCCATTCAAACTCCCCGTGAGCCAATATAAAGATCCTAGATTAATTCCATACCATTTATTAGCCTTGGAGATAATGTCTTATCCTCTATGACACATCTAATGATTATTGAAAGGATGTTTATGCCCTTAGGTAGGCCACTTGGTCGAACCGTATTTTAATTAAATTATTTGAGGGATGAAGGATTGCTAGATGGGTACCCTAGACAAAATAGTCAACACCAGCGGAGCCATTACGTAGGGGATATTTTAGTACTTGTGTGCAAGAACTTTTGAACCAAATCCCATTCACACCACAGTACATGTGGGATTATAAGCTGCCAATGAAACAAAACCTAGTGTAAAGATCGTTTGCCTCACATCTTGAACTTGGGATTTGAAGGGACACTATCACTGTAGATGAATGGCCTTCACCCAATGGATATCTTGGCAGGTTTAAATATTCAAAGACACCCACTCCTTTAGGTGTGCAGAGAATTACCAAAGTGTTATCAATCAGGGATAAAATAATTGAGACTTGTTGCATCATTCGGTCTCGAATCTCCCTCGATTGAATCAACCTACACATCATCTCCAATAGGGTCAAAATATGCCATTAATCCTCGATGTGATTGATTTACTATCCTGGAGGAGGAATCAAAAACCTTCCATCATCGTTAGAGTCGACGACCAGTGACTATTCGAATGCAGGAGGAGAACTTACAATTCTATAATATATTAGATTTCTTTTTATCCCACATGGGACATGTCAGATAACCAAACTAGACCCAAAGTGAGTAAGTCTTCCACACCTTCCTAAAAACGATGGTGGTGGTGAAGTCATGATTTATGGATTTATAGTTTGAAGCCATGAAACAAATAGTGAGAGACTTAGATCAAATTTACTCCTTATGAACTCGCGATGTGTTGAAGTCTGATAAAAACTACAGTATGCCATGGAAATAAACCCTTTTGTGGACCCCCTTATGGTGCGTTATCCCGCATGCTCTCCACCAGAGTATGAGAAGCCTTTATTCAAGGGAGAATACCTCTTGTTAATTGACCATGCGTTGTGGTCAAATGCTAGTAGTTGGTGGCTAGCAAGTCAACTTCGGATGGTTTGACCAATTGGTATAACCCTATCCCACTCCAATGGGTTGTTTGCTTAGCTTTCGTGGAATGCATTTATATGCTCTATGTTTGATTTTCTTGAGCAACTAACTATTCACCATCGTCGATTGGGTGGGTGGTTGACATGTGTTGTGGAATCAGTTACAAAGACACGAGAAAAATAAGACAATCCAAAATTAGTTGTATTAGCAAAAGAACAGGTGCTTATAAATAGGTATTACAAGACATGACAACAAATAAGAATGCATTAAATAATGCTTATCCGTAACTAAAAAATTATTAAAACATGTACTATAATCCATATCATTCCTCCCCACTGAAGAAGCATTGGTCCCCAATGCATACAAAGGTGGAAGAGAAAGAAGGAAAAATAGCCAGGAGTATCGGGTACAACCAAAAATGTACTCTTGTTACAAAAGATGAAGACCAAAATAATAAAGTTTGATAGGTCTTTAGAAAACCAAAATCTAACACTGGATCTGGATCAGGCTTAGAAAATGCTCTCCAACAACTGTAAACACTACTATACCAACGAAATAGTTGAAATGGGTCCTTGAATTCGGTAGAAGAAAACAACTAAAATATCGAAGAAGATGTAGCAGAAGATGCCTCGAACCACGTGCCAAATGGAAAATTTAATTATTGTGGCATTTAAGACAAGTGAACATGCATTGAATTGGCTGAGCCATGCATTAATGGAGATGGGAAAATATTAAATTAAATTAAAAATAATTTAATTTAATTTAATTAATTCGTGGTTAATTGTGGGCCACTTGCATTAAATTATTGGTGGATCGGGACAATGGTCAAGTGGACCGGAACAACGGTCAATGGAGATGGAAGTGATGGATTATTTTTTATTTTTTAAGCGAAAAACCCCTTGCGGGGCCACCTTGGTCTGAGAGACCACGAACAGGGATTCTACACCATCAAAGTCACCCGGAGTCGCACCCGACCCTGCCCGCACCAACATTATCAATTGGATTTTGGGTACCCAATTCAACTTTTTGGTAGGGTGGAGATTTGAACCTGGGACCTCCCTTGGAGGATTACCCTCTCCTCTCCAACTCACTTACAACACCTGGGTAGTGATGGATTAAATTAAATTAAATAAAATTTTAATTTAATTTAATTATGGGTTTATGGATGATGTGAATGGGCAACAATCAACGAAGAATATTTAATTTAACGCATAATTATGGTATTTAAAAATAAGTGCGATATTAAATATTGTAATTTTAAATTAAATTAAATAAAATTTAATTTAATTTAAAAATATCTCCAAGGGAAAGGGAGCAATGACTATTGTGGAATGACAATAACTAATTTGATGGCAACACGGGCAAGTGGTAAGTGGTAGGCATGTTTGACTGGTGATAACGACTAGCAATCAACATGGGGTGAGAGGGGGAGGCCATGGGGGTGCATAGGCTAGAGAAATAAATCGTTGATCTACGATGGTAGGGAACAACCAAAACGGTGCTCGAGAAATCAAGAGCAGATCATATCAACATCGAAAAAGAGAGACGACACCAATAAACATCATATCACCATCGAAAACATGATGTTGTAGGTATGAAGTGTGGAAGCAATACCTAAAAATATAGAAACATGGTGAAAAGACATGGAGGAGCTGAGGAACCACTAAGGAAGATGGCATAAAAGTCATGGGCAATAGATCATCACCTAAAATTAGGAGATCATCATTGTAAAATAGTGAATCATGCAACGATGGAAACATTTCAATGTTCCAAAATAGAACATCACTAGGAGGAACAAGAGGATCATGAAGTGTAGCAAGCATGATGACAAGGGTAAAGAAGGCAGTAGGTTCGTCAACTACAATGACTTCTAGAGAGCTTGGATCTGCAATGTTTGAATGAGTCTGATTTGTAATAGGAGCTTCAAATGAGCTTGGATCCGCAACAGGAGCCACATCGTCTAGTGGAAAGATGCTGGGTATATCACCTAGAGACCCTAGTTCAAATCTAGGTGTGGCTATAAATTCTTCAAGTTTTGGATTAGGGGTAGAATCCTGATCTTCTTCACTGAGATCTACGTCGGCATGAACGAGATCTTTGACATCTGGTTCTTCGTCAGTAGTAGCGATGATGTCAATTTTGAACTGCTAAAGACTATCAATGAAATCCATTTGGTTTTGCTAAATTTGCATGAAAATATCGATAAGGTTGGCATAAATCTCTGTGAGACTCGACATCATGAAATATGGTCACGAATAGAGTTTGGAAATGGTCAAAAATACAAGGCTGGAATGAGACGAAAATGCATAGAGAAAGCCTACAAAAAAAAAATCTAAAACATACGTAACTACTCCACAGACAAATATATGGAGGCATTCTCATTCCTCAATTGAACCAATCTCTGCCTAAGGGAAGAGGATACTAGCCTGTAACCCATAACCTACTCTGATACCAATGTTGCAAAATTAGTTACACAGACACGAGAAATAAGAAGATAATCCAAACTTAGTTGTATTAGCATAAGAATAGGTGCCTATAAATAGGCATTACAAGACATGACAATGGATAAGAATGCATTAAATAATGCTTATTTGTAACTAAAAAATTATTAAAACATGTACTATAATCCATATCAGCATGATATGAAACCCGTTTTTGGTAAATAAAATGGGATACATGGGGTATGTCAATTGTTACTTAGTATTGATTGATTGTTCATTAGTGGTTGACAAAATATGAAACCCTCTCTCCTTTGAGAAAAAAAAATATATCTATGATAAATGAATATGTTTAACTCTTTGAGACTATAAGGACATGGTCAAAAAAGGGAAACAAGACAAACTATATGGATAATGTAGTTGAACCTAAAGTTCCAACTTTAGTAATATTTTGTAAAGGTTATTGTTGGATAAGATCACAACATGGATTTGTGACAAAAACTACTAACCATAAGAAAATCCTTATTTAAAAACTTTGAGTTAAATTGGAAAGATTTGTATGAAATAAGTATTAGTCTTAGTTGATAGACTATGTAATATCTTATTGAGAACTATAGTTCACCCTTGATGAAAGAGTGACTAGTACACCACATTTGCTAATATTGTGTACCTATAGTATACTTCCTGTAACAAATCAAGGGCCAAGTTGCTAAACCTATAGTGTAGTCTTGTATGATAGATATGAGACGAGTTGTAGCTAAACCTGAGTAATCTTGTTGGATGTATTACAAGATGGATTGTGGCTAGACTTGTGGGGCTATAGGATGATCTTGTTGATAGATCTTGAGACATCTTGGTAGATAGATTTGTGAAAAACTATAGACTACAAAACAAATTAGCAAATATTTATGTGTAAATAGCTATAGTGTCGTCTTGATGATGGATTGTAGAAGAAATCCAGCTTATGATCTCGTAGTAGATTATGATTAAGTCCTTGAGATGATTTGTAGACCTATAATTAAATCCATCTATTTAAATGCTATTTTTGATTTTAGAAAATATGAATTACTTGTTAAAGTATGATTTGTTTAAATGCTATTTTCGGTTTGAGAAAATATGAGCTACTTGTTAAACTATGATTTGTTTAAATGCTATTTCTGGTTTGAGGAAATATGAGTTACTTGTTAAAGTATGATTTATTTAAATGTTATTTTTGGTTTAAAGAAATATGAGATACTTGTGAAAGTATGTTTTGTTTGAATGCTATTTCTGTTTGAAGAAATATGAGATACTTGTGAAAGTATGTTTTGTTGAATGCTATTTGTTTGAAGAAATATTAGATACTTGTGAAAGTTTGATTTGTTTAAATTCTATTTCTGTTTGAGGAAATATGAGTTACCTGTAAAAGTATGGTTTACTTAAATGTTATTTTTGGTTTAAAGAAATATGAGATACTTGTGAAAGTATGTTTTTGTTTGAAGAAATATGAGATACTTGTGAAAGTATGTTTTGTTTAAATGTTATTTCTATTTGAAGAAATATGAGATACTTGTGAAAGTATGATTTGTTTAAATGCTATTTCTGTTTGAAGAAATATGAGATACTTGTGAAAGTATGATTTGTTTAAATGCTATTTTTTTGAAGAAATATGAGATACTTGTGAAAGTATGATTTGTTAAAATGCTATTTTTACTTGAAGAAATATGAGATACTTGTGAAAGTATGATATGTTTAAATTCTATATGCATGAAAGAGATCTCATTTATGAATGAATGGCATTGTAAACAAGCAAATTGATAAATATTCAATTACTGAATCAATTTTGATATTATGTGTTATTTCTCTATTGTATGCAAAGTGTTTGACAAAATGTGCGTTCATATATTTAATCATGTTGTAAAGTGTAATTTAATAGTGTATGTAAAGTGATGTGAGTCAATTATATCGGCTAAATTAGAGTTATATACTATTTTGTATTCTAGTGGAAAATGTCAAGTAATGCAAAAGCAAATGCATATGAAATGTAATTTGAGGTAAGTTATAAGGTAGTTGGAGGGTAACTACCTTTTGGATGTATAAATAAGCCCTCCCCTCATTTATTCAAGTTGTTCACTCATAGAAGTTGTTCAGGCATTGAGGAGAGTCATGCAGATGGATGGATTGATGCAGTTCAATCTTGTATGCAACCATGAAGGATATTTTACCTAGGGTTTGTAGCTTGCAGATTGTAATGCTAAAAATGTAATGTTGTATCATAAATGCTATTGTTAATATTTGCCTATAATTATTGTTATCTAGCATTACTATTGCTATTGCTTTCATTGTTGCTATTTCTGTCATTGATGATGTTGTTATTGTTGTTGTAGGTTTTCTATGCATTATTAGTGCTATACTACAATAACTGTAGATCTGTAGAATTATTTAAGTGGAAATGGAATTGTGTGTAGCATGTTAAATTTAATTTCTATAGGCATTCTCTTGAAAAGGACTAGCAATAGTTGATTGTAATAATACTTGTTTCAAAGGCATATTCTTGTGGAAAAGGATATGAGATGAAAATGTGATTTTTAGTCTTAGGAAAGTATGGGATTTCCTTCCTTTGAATGATGGAATGCTTTAGACAATTACATTATAGAGAATATATTGTGTTTAGTTGCATTCAATAAAAATTATTACATGCTATTATTTGCCTAGAATGTATTTGCATATACATGTAATGGGTTGTTCTGATCCCGAAACACCTACAATCTAGTATTGGTGGCTTGAATGGAGTCAAGCGAAGATTGGTACTATTCGACTTCTATTGGTCATGTATACATGTTGTAACAAGGCCTATTTAATGAAAGGCCTCCATTATTGTAAAATGTATTTATTGAGATCAATTGTAATTTTATTATCTCTCCTTGAGAGGATTTGTATACAATGTAATACTTGACTTCAAGTAATCATAGAAGAAAATATAGAGTTATATCATGACATGAAGTTATCTTATGATAAGGTTTGAATATTTAAATGTGAATTAAATATTGTGTCTATTTGACATAGAGTAGCCTTAAAAATAGAAGGAATGTATGAATCATACATGTCACTTAGAGATTAAACATGAGAGTGATTATAGGGGGAAACATTGAAAGTTATCTATTTTGTGGAGATTATAGTTGGTTAAAACAAGGTAAAATGGTAGACATTCACAAGTCTATGCAAGTTTGTGTGATAACCCCCTTAACTTCCTATGGTTGATATGAGAGAGTTAAGCATTGCAATGATTGTTGTTCTATCCTTAAGGAAGAAGTAACTAATCCTCAAGGCATACACCTAATGTACGAGTTGAAAGAGACCTAACATAGAAGCTAGTTTAATGTTTGATTTAAACTAGTAGGGAAAGAGGGCGTTCCTATATGAGATAGGAAAATCCCCAATTGTAAGCTAAAGAAACCTTACCTACAAGTAATTACAAGGGTTGGCGACTCCTATCCATAGGATAAACACTGACCATGTTGGACACCTGTGAAGTGCAGCCTTGAACTTACTTGGAAACTTATCTATAAGCAAACTACATGAAGATACTTTTAATTCACTCATGAACTAGTTTAAGTAAAAGGTAAAAATTTTATTAAAAAAAAACTGGTCAGCTTATACAAATCCATTTTGATATCCTGCCTTTCTTGGCAAGGCTCAAAATGCAACTTTTTTTGTTTTCTTTTATCTACCCAGGATCTCTAAATTCCCTATTTTTTAAACTTTACCTCCTTCTTAACTGTATATGTCCTCTTCCAACAAAGATTATTGAAGCCCTTTTTGTTATTTTTTCTATTCCTAATAGCTTTCATGTTGCATTTGATTCCATAGTTGTGCCCAAATGTATTGTTATACCTTTGTCATTGGATATTCTTCCTTTACTTTGGTTTGCATTGTTTCTAATAACTTCCTTAACATAATCGCCTAGGTCCTCTCTTCTGAGCCGAATTCCTCTTTAAAAATTTTGTTGTTTTGTTCCAACCATATTTTCCAGCAGATGAAGCAAATCCCTAAATTCCAATCCGTGCTTAGTGTTTTGGATTTGAAGGTGTTATGTGACCAATAGTACCAAAAATTACTACCATTAGGAGGATACCATTCTATTTGGCTAAATATGGAATACCACCAATTCCATATCGTGTAAGCATAGGAGCAATATAAAAGGAGATGGTTTATAGTTTCTACATCTCGAAAGTATATTACACATCTACTGGGTCCAATGAACCCCTTTCTACTCATATTATTTTGAGTCATAATGCTTTTGTGAGCAACCTACCATATAAAATAATTAACCTTTGACCAACCTTTTGGTTGCCATATTTATTTCCAAGGATGTTGTTGTTGGGGTTGGTTCTTGTTACTTTGGCGAGCCTTTCGGTAGCCTACTTTCACTGTGTAAGTGCCTTGTTTCCCATATCTTCATGCTAGTTGGTCAGGTCCATCTTTCCATAGCCAGGTTATATTTTCTAGAATTTCTTTCAGTTCACATTTTTTAGCTTCCCATTATTCACCTAACCACTAGTCCAAATTTTGCCATCTTCCTGAAGTTACTAGTTGTTGGCTTGGGGTGATGAGATACTAAGATATAAGAGTTTGGCAATGATTATGAAGAGTCTCTCTGATACCACTAAGATGAGGGTATTGTTTGATAATGAGGGGAAAATTCCCAAGAATCATCCCACAATTTGAATTTTCTCCCATCACCTAACTTTCCAATGTAAGTCTTCCTTAATCGGTGAGGCCCCTCTTTTGAGTGTTTTCCATATCTCTGATCCCACACTTGTAACTAGAAACCTTGGGACATCCTCCATTTCATGTGCAAGATAATATTTAACTTTTAGAACTTGACTCCATAACTGATATGGGTTTGTGATCCACCTCCAGTATAACTTCCCTATTAGTGCTAGGTTGTTTGTTGATGTAGCTCTGATTCAAAGACCTCCCTCTTCCTCTGGTTGATAGACTTTCTCCCAGCTTACCAAAGCATTTTTCTAATTTTCTTGTGCTCTTGACCATAAGAATTTTCTCATCAGTTTATCCAAATATTTGAGTATGCTCTTTGGGGCTGCTAAAATAGAAAAATTATAAATTGGCATTGCTTGTAACACTGACTTCAAAAGTGTGACTCTGCCTCCAAAGCTTAACCATCTATGAGACTAGTGTGACAACTTTGAGAAAATTTTATATTTTATGGATTTCCAATATTTCTTTTTTAGGATTTTTTTGTTAAGGAATTCCCAAGTAATCTAATGGACACAAGGCCATTGAGAACCTAAGAATGTTTGCTATCCGATCTATGATTCTCTTATGAACATTAAAGAAGACAACTTTGGATTTTTCTTCATTTAGAAGTTGGCCAGTGGTTGCAGTGTAGCAGTCTAATATTTCTCTGATACTAGTTGCTTCTTTTATTGTTGCTTCCTCCCATAATCCTGTATCATCTATGAATTGTAGATGACTGATAGCTATATCTTTGTTTATTTGAATTCCTGTAATGTTGTTCTCTACTTTTTTATTTTGTATGAGTCTTCCCAGTCCATCTATAAAAATAATGAACAAGTATGGAGAGAGAGGATCTCCTTGTATAATTCCTCTGTTAGCCTTGAATAGTGGGGAGGGGGTTCCATTGATGAGCACTGAAAAGGAGATCGTGGAGATGCATTCAAGTATCCAGTTGATCCAATATTTTTGGAATCCAAATCTTTGCAACATTTGATCCAAAAATTTCCAACTCACTCTGTCATAGGCCTTGGATAGATCTAACTTTAGGAACATTCCTTTGTTCTTTATTTGGCCCATATGATGTATAGTTTCTTGTGCTATTACAATCCCATATAATATTTGTCTGCCCTACACAAATCTCCCTTGTTTAGGAGAGATGATATTTGGTAATATAGCTTTGTATATTGGCTATTACCTTGGTGATGATCTTGTAGATCACATTATAGAGAGCTATTGGTCTGTAATTTATTAGATTCTCCATCTCTCCTCCCTTTGGAATCAAAGCTAGAAAAGTATGGTTGAGGGATTTGAGAATCCTACCATTGGATCTGGCTTCTTCTACTGCTCTAGTTATATCTTCTTCTATAATATCCCAAAAGATTTATAGAATTCTATTGGTAACCCATAAGGACCTGGGGCCTTTCCTGATTGCATGGAGAAGATTGTTTCTTTCACCTCTTCTTCTTTGATCTCTTTCATAAGCTCCTCATTATGCTCTTAAGAGACTAATTTGGGGATACTTCCCAAGATTTCCTCCTGGTATTGTTTTGATAGATGTGAATCCATAGTATACAAAATGGAAAAATACTCATTAGCTACTTTTTACGTACCTTAAGTGGTGGTTTCAAGGAGACCTTCTTCATTTGTTAAAGCATCAACTGGTTATATTATTTCCTAGTTGTGGCTGACTGGTGAAAGAAATTTGTATTCCTATCTCCTTCTTGAAGCCAAGTAATTCTAGATCTTTGCTTCCAACATGTTTCTTCTTTATTATCTAGCTCCTATTCCTCCTGCATTAAGATATTTTCATGGGAGAGTAATTCTTCTGAAAGGGGTTTCAAAAAAATTCTTTCTGCAACTTCTTGCATTCTCTCAACTAGCTCTTCTCTTTGTTGCTAAAAATCTGATCTTTAGAATTTGCTTTAGTTTTTCAATTTATTTTTGACATATTTCAATCTAGAGTGTAGCTAAAATTGTGCCTTTCTAAATGTTGGTTTTCCTTATTGCCACCATTGTTGAACTGACTCTGGTAATTATTGGTTTAGAAGCCAAAAATTCTCAAATATGAACGGGCGGTTTTTGGATTGGGGTATTCTATTTGTGATATTTAGACGTACCAAAAAATTATCAAAAGATAACATGTTTATGATTTCTGAATGACAACTCCATAACTGGTGAATTTATTCCTCTATCAATATCCTATCTAATCTTGATTTTATTGCTTGGTCTCCTTTTATTTTATTGGTCCAAGTAGTACCACATCCTGGAGGTGGATTGTCAATCAGATTCATATTATTAGCTTGGACAATCAGGAGTTTGTCCTTCTCATTGAGATGATTTAGGCCTCCCTCTTGTTCATTCACTAACATCTTGGCATTGAAGTCTCCATATACTAAGAACCTATCTTTTGGGTAAGCTTCTCTAATAGATTGGATTGAATTCCATTGGATTTTTTGTTCCTGCACTTCCTTCATCCCATAAAAGTAAATAATCAGCCAGACTGAGTTTGATTCTCTATCTCTCAATCTGGTCATCAATATCCCTCTAGCTGATTCAGCTCCTACCTACTGAAAAGTGTCTCTATTCCACAAAGTGGCCATTCCTCGGAGAAACCATGGGAAGCTTGGGTCTCATAGTCTCCATTCCTCCAACATCTCTTGGATATTTTTTGCATTGCTTCTAGTGATGCTCTAGTTTCCTGTAATAAAACCACATCTGGGTGGTTATCTTCTATCATATGTTTAACAACCAATTTTTTGGGGTGGCCATTTAATCCCCTTACATTTCATGTGTGTATAATCATTGGGAACCTGTGTTGTAGAAGTTGGCTATGGGTTTAACCATGCCTGCCTCTCTCAACTATTCTGCTTGTTGTTGTATTTTTTCTTTGTTTGTCTTTCTACCTACTCCTTGAGAGTTTACATTTTTTAGCCTTTTCTCCATTTGGCTTATCCCAAGGACTGGATTTTCTCTAATTTTCTCTGCTATTCCCATAATTACCTTGTTATATGTATGTGGCTCTTTTTTAAATAGTACTAGAGCTCCCTCTACTCTTTATATTCTATCTGTTGTTCTTTGGTTGATGCAAATTGTACCTATATGGATTGTCCTTCTTCTACCCCTCTCATTACTTTTAGGTATTGTTATTTTTTTGTATCTATATGTTGTGGATGATGAACCTCTTCTGCTACCATTTTCTCTAGATTTTCTGTTTGATTTGAGTGTGGTAGTTACTCTCCTTCCATTGGATCATCTAGCTTGAGGATCTCATTTTTGTTGGATGGAGCCCTTCATTCTTGGCATTGATTTGTATTTCCTCCCTTCTGCTGATTTCTTCCTCTCTCCTAGTTATTATTTTTTGTTCATTTTATCATAACCGTTTGAAATCCTTGTTCATTTTATTTTTGCTAAGGTTGGTTTCCTGGGTTTGGATTCATTGGATTTGTCTCTCATTTGGCTTGTTTGGGGTAGAATCTCACCAAATTTCCATATTCATGACATGCTCTACATCTGAAAGGTACATATTCATAGTCTATTTGTTGTCTCTATATATTCCTTCCAAATTTGAGGTCAATTTTTGCTAGCAATGGTTTTCCTAAGTCCATCTCCACACAAATTTTGGCATACGCTGCTGATCCTCCTTCCATTGATTCTCTTGATTTGCCTATGTATTTGCCCAAGAGATTACCTATCAACTCCAAAATTTCCTCTTTCCAGTATTCTAAATGGAGTGCAAATAATTTTAGTCAAATTAGAGTTGCTAAGGGTTCAATTCTAGGATCAAAATTGGGTTGCCATGGTTGCATGAATAGACCTATAGGGCCTATGTTATACAAACCTCCCTCAAAAGATCTATCCTTGTCAGATATCATTGTGAATTCAACTACGAAGTATCCGTTCGATAATGTGAAGATATCCAATTCCTCTTGTGATGCCCAATGCTTTTTGGTCCAGGAGTACAAGAACCTTGTAGAAGGTCAGAGTCCCACAAACTTACATATTAAGGTATGCTTGGATTTATACATAATATCATCTGCTATGAGTTCTTCTACAATTTATAGAATTCTATTAGTAACCTATAAAAACCTGGGGCCTTTCCTGATTGTATGGAGAAGATTATTTATTTCACCTCTTCTTCTTTGATATCTTTCATAAGCTCCTCATTTTGCTCTTGAGAGACTAATTTGGGGATACTTCCCAAGATTTCCTCCTGGTATTGTTTTGATAGATGTGAATCCACAGTATACAAAGTAGAAAAATACTCATTAGCTACTTTTTGCATACCTTAAGTGGTGGTTTCAAGGAGACCTTCTGCATTTGTTAAAGCATCAATATGGCTATATTCTTTCCTAGTTGTGGCTGACTGGTGAAAGAAATTTGTATTCCTATATCCTTCTCGAAGCCAAGTAATTCTAGATCTTTGCTTCCAACATGTTTCTTCTTTATTATCTAGCTCCTATTCCTCCTGCATTAAGATATTTTCATGGGAGAGTAATTATTCTGAAAGGGATTTTGAACAAATTCTTTCTGCAACTCCTTGCATTCTCTCAACTAGCTCTGCTCTTTGTTGCTAAAAATTTGATCTTTAGAATTTGCTTTAGTTTTTCAATTTATTTTTGACATATTTCAATCTGGAGTGTAGCTAAAATTGTGCCTTTCTAAATGCTAGTTTTCATTGTTGCCACCATTGTTGAACTAACTCTGGTAATTCTTGGTTTAGAAGCAAAAAAATCTTAAATATGAAGAGGCAATTTTTGGATTGGGGTATTCTATTTGTAATATTTAGATGTACTGAAAAATGATCAAAAGATATCAGGTTTATGATTTCTGAATGACAGCTCCATAACTGGTGAATTTATTCCTCTATTAATATCCTATCTAATCTTTATTTTATTGCTTGGTCTCCTTTCCTTTTATTGGTCCAAGTAGTACCACATCTTGGAGGTGGAATGTCAATCAGATTTATATTATTGGCTTGGACAATCAGGAGTTTGTCCTTCTCATTGAGATGATTTAGGCCTCGCTCTTGTTCATTCACTAACATCTTGGCATTGAAGTCTCCATCCACTAGGAACCTATCTTCTGGGTAAGCTTCTCTAATAGGTTGGATTGAATTCCATTGGATTTTTTGTTCCTGCACTTCCTTCATTGCATAAAAGTTAATAATTAGCCAGACTGAGTTTGATTCTCCATCTCTCAATATGGTCATCAATATCCCTCTAGCTGATTCAGCTCCTACCTATTGAAAAGTGTCTCTATTCCATAAAGTGGCTATTCCCCAGAGAAACCATGGGAAGCTTGGGTCTCATAGTCTCCATTCCTCCAACATCTCTTGGATATTTTTTGCATTACTTCCAATGATGCTCTAGTTTCCTATAATAAAACCACATTTGGGTGGTTATCTTCTATCATACGTTTAACAACCAATTTTTTGGGGTGGCCATTTAATCCCCTTACATTTCATGTGTGTATAATCATTGGAAACCCATGTTGTAGAAGTTGACTATGGGTTTAACCATGCCTACCTCTCTCAACTGTTCTCCTTGTTGTTGTATTTTTTCTTTGTTTGTCTTTCTACCTACTCCTTGAGAGTTTGCATTTTTTAGCCTTTTCTCCATTTGGCTTATCCCAAGAACTGGATTTTATC
The DNA here is from genome assembly GCA_028583015.1 of Wollemia nobilis. Classification (NCBI taxonomy): domain Eukaryota; kingdom Viridiplantae; phylum Streptophyta; class Pinopsida; order Araucariales; family Araucariaceae; genus Wollemia; species Wollemia nobilis. The sequence continues at coordinate 1,774,975 of JAQPPZ010016858.1, read as the reverse complement.
TATTTTTCTTTGCTATTCCCATAATTACCTTGTTAGATGTATGTGGCTCTTTAATAGTACTAGAGCTCCCTCTACTCTTTATATTCTATCTGTTGTTCTTTAGTTGATGTAAATTATACCTATATGGATTGTCCTTCTTCTATCCCTCTCATTACTTTTAGGTATTGTTATTTTTCTATATCTATATGTTGTGGATGATGAACCTCTTCTGCTACTAGTTTCTCTAGATTTTCTATTTGATTTGAGTGTGGTAGTTACTCTCCTTCCATTGGATCATCTAGCTTGAGGATCTCATTTTTTTTGGATGTAGCCCTTCCTTCTTGGCATTGATTTGTATTTCCTCCCTTCTACTGATTTCTTCCTCTCTCCTAGTTATTATTTTTTGTTATTTTTATCATAACCGTCTAAAATCCTTGTTCATTTTCTTTTTGCTGAGGTTGGTTTCCTGGGTTTGGATTCATTGGATTTGTCTCTCCTTTGGATATTTTGGGGTAGCCTCTCACAAAATTTCCATATTCATGACATGCTGTACATCTGAAAGGTACAAATTCATAGTCTATTTGTTGTCTCTATATATTCCTTCCAAATTTGAGGTCAATTTCTGCTGGCAATGGTTTTCCTAAGTCCATCTCCACACAAATTTTGGCATACACTGCTGATCCTCCTTCCATTGATTCTCTTGATTTGCCTATGTATTTGCCCAAGAGATTACCTATCAACTCCAAAATTTCCTCTTTCCAGTATTCTAAATGAAGTGCAAATAATTTTAGCCAAATTAGAGTTGCTAAGGATTCAGTTCTAGGATCAAAATCGGGTCACCATGGTTGCATGAATAGACCTACAAGGCTAATGTTATACAAACCTCTCTCAAAAGCTCTATCCTTATCAGATATCATTGTGAATTCAACTATGAAGTATCCGTTCGATAATGTGAAGATATCAAATTCCTCTTGTGATGCCCAATGCTTTCTGGCCTAGGAGTACAAGAACCTTGTAAAAGTTCAGAGTCCCACAAACTTACATATTAAGGCATGCTTGGATTTATACACAATATCATATGCTATGAGTTCTTCTACAATTTATAGCACTGGAATTGTTTCTATCTTAGGTAAACATCCATTTATTTTGGCTTGTTCAACATCAGTCTCCTTTCTTTTACCCACAACTTGTAGAATTTTTTGGGCCTGTTCTCCTTTATCATCTCTCTTTCCATTACTGCCTCTGATTGATTCCACAAAGGATTACATATTAGGTCCCTTGGGACTTTGAATCCTTCCCTCAAAAATCCCCTGTGTTAACCCTCCTATCAAGAATTCTCCCCCTTGTAAACCCTATTTTTTTCATTTTAAGCGTTCTCTATTTTTTCAAGCCTTCTATTAGGGTTTTCTATTGTAACCCTTAAATTACATAAAATAAGGTAAAAATAAACTCTAAATCCAGATTAAAACTTAGAAACACGAGTTTCAAAAAAATACAATAACAGACCATACCAGAAAAACAAGTCGATTTTCTCCCTTTTGTCGCAATACAACTTCGATATCTAGCAGAAAACCCCTAGTTTCCCAATCTTATCTCTTTTGCCAGCTATGGTTAGGACTAATTTGTTTGTCACTCATGAACTAGTGACAATTATAAAGACTAAACAATTTTTTTTCCTAAGGTTAGTTGGTCCTAGAATAGAGATGTTATAAAATAGCTTTAGCATCACTGCAATTAAGGATCATCTATGCATGTATCAAGGATTTGTAATCCAAATCCACTCAAGTCATTTACTCCCACATCAAGAGGGAGTTCAAAAAAGAAGTGGATGATCTAGCCAATGTGACTATATACTCAACACACATGAAGTTTTATATCACTTGTCATAGAGAGGATGGAGTACATAAAAAAATATACACAAAAAAGGATAGACAAGGTCTACAAAAATAGGTCGATTGAGGATAGTGAAGTCAATGAATATGAGATAAAAGACTTTGATGACAAGGATGACTTTGGGTATTTAGTTCGAGATTTAGATTGAGGAATTCAGTGTTGTAATTATGATTAGATATAGATTAGATAAGGATGATAGTAGCAAGACTAGTATTTTTGGTCTTTTTTGTAACTAATCTTAGTTGGTCTATTCAACTAGCAATCCTTTTCTTTGTTCTTGGCTATTTTTTTTTAATTAATACATATATTTACTTAAAAAAAAGGTCTCACTATGAGAAATTTGAGAAAATGGAGATATTTATGAAGATGAAAGTGTTGGTGGGAATGAAAAAAATAGGGGAAGATCTAAGAAGGAAAAACAAAGAGAAAAAGAGGCTCAAAGGGATATTACGAGATTTGGGAAAACAAAAGCAACTATTGCAAGTGTTAACAAGAAGTGGGCTAAACCCACAATAAAAACCAAAAAGTAATGATGAGAAATATCTCTTGGAATATTAGGGCATGAATAAGACCCCTTAAAAAGAGGTACTAAGGAATTGATAGGTTGTTACAGATAGTATAATTATAGATATGAAAATCAAGTAGCAAATATTTTAACCATTCACGATGTTGAATTTTATCTTGAAAAAATTAAATTTTAGAAGGCAACTATACGAGTAAGATTTTATCTTAAAAAAATGATATCTAGAAATTGATTGTAAAAAATGTAGCAATTTGAGGAAGATGGCAAATATATTTGATAAAAAGGTAGATGAAGAATATCTTTGATAAAAGGCAAGTTGAATATGGTTTAATTAACCTGATAACAATGTAGTGAGAGTAATACATTATTTTAATGGAAGTATAGTGTATATATATATGCATATATACATACATGTGGACTAACTTATGCAAATTTGAATATCTTTAAAATGAGTGGTCATATGCAAAAATTTGAGCAATATTGAGGGAGATACGATCTTGTGAAGTCAACCATTCGGAACAAAGGCAATGACAATTTTTCAAGTTGTGAAAAATGAAATTGCAAATATTTTTTAGCTAGGGTTCGAACAATGGGAAGAGCAATGAAGGGCTAGGACTTCAGTGAGGCAAGACATTCTATTTGGACAAAAAAAATTTCAGCTAAGTTTTTTTTCCCTTTCTTTATCTTAGAAATTGTGCATGAAAAATTTATAAAGTTTTTATCAAATATTATATTTGCTATAGGACATTCAAATAAATTTCAATAGATTTTGAGTTTTAGTTTCCTTTCCATGGACTGATCTATAGTTAATCCTTAGAATAATATATAGTGGTAGCGGTTAGTGAGTATACCTCAGAGAGATCCTCGTTGCTCCAAGATAGGGCATTTTTTGGTAAATTTAATGGGTATTGGCCAGTGGCTTCAACATTGAGAAAATGGATTGATAGGAGTTGGAAGTCTCCAGGAGTGATTATATCAATTCTTCCCAAAGGTTTATTCCTATCCATTTTTTGTTCTAGGGAAGAAAGAGAAAGAATCTTAAAAGGGGATCCTTAGTTTATGGGAAGAGAAGGACTCTTCCTTACCCACTGGTATGAAGACTTTTCACCTAAAAATGTAAATCCATTCCTAGTACCAGTCTAGGTTAGGATGTTTGGGTTACCCATTTAATTTTAGGAAATATATACCTTCAAGGCAATAGGCAACACTCTAGGATAATTCCTTGAGATTTCAGATACGATAAAATATGGATTCTTGGCTATTTATGCTCGAATATTGGTCATGATTGATATAAGTAAAGCTTTATTAGAATCAATCATTCTTAAGTATGGGGATAAGATGTGGATCCAAAATATAGATTATAAAATATATCTTTTAGATGTATAATATGCCATGAGGTGGGGCATATTGAGATATCATGCCCTAAAAAGAGTCCAACATAATCATTTATAGAAAACCACAAGAGAAACTTACAAATGGTTATGGATGAAGATGGTTTTCAACTTCCAAAAAATAGATCTAGAAAAATAAAAGAAAATAAACAATGGATACCGTAAGGAAGGATATTGGAATAAATACCAAATCTTTTGAGGCTTTAGCCTATGAAGAAAAAGTAGATCAAAACTTAGAGGACACAGTACAACAATTTTAACAAATTCACAAGGAATCGTCTATTCAGTATAATCATAATTTAAGGAAGAAATTTTTTGATGAACTTAAGGAATGTGTCTCATCAAATTTTGAAGACTCTCTTGAAGTACCATGCACCATTTAGGAGGAAAAATTTGTAAATAAAATGCAGTTTTGGAAGTTAATACCTCTGCCACTAATAAGAAAATACCAAAAATTGAGCAGGACATGTCAAAAGCTTCTATAATAGAGCCAGGAGAGGATAGATATGATGAAAATAAAATTGTGAAAGAATATTGGGGAATAGAATAATAAGACATACTTCTGATATAGGCAAGGCAAAAAGAGGAAAACCCTCAAATTATCAAGCAAGATCCAAGGAAGCAATAGCAAACATAGAGAAAGGAACACAAACTAAGTTGGTTGAACTTCTCTTTACCAAACAACAAAATGATATTGGCAATATGCAGGCGGGGCCAAAATCCCCTAATGATACATGATTATCATCTCATGGAATATAAAGGATGCTAATGCCCCCTCAAAGTAGAGGTGTATAAGTTACCTATGTTTAAGTAATAAACCTAATATTCTCTATATCCAAGAAACTAAAATGACAAAAGAAGTTTCAAAATCTATGAAAGTAGTATGGACAAGATGTGAATGGGATGCTATGGATTTTTAAGGAGTGGTAGGGGGAATTCTAACTTTTTAGAATCCTTCTAGAACCTCTTGTGTAACCATTCATAAAACTAGACATTGGATAACCTCTTTAGTCACTTGCTACTTTACAAATATTTATTTCATCCTTATCAATGTTTATGGTCCTACAACTCAATCAAGTAGATTAGAAGTTTGGAGTGGAATTGAAACCTTTATGAGAAGTAAAGACCAAGAAACCCGATTCATGATCATTGGAGATATTAAAGCCATAACCAAGTTGGATGAAAAATTTGGGGGAATTAGGAAATTGACCCAAAGTATGAAATATTTCTCAGCTTTTATTCAAAATAAAAATTTATGGGAAGTTGAGTTTAAAGAAGACAAATATGCTTGGACTAACAATAGGAGAGGCCATAACCTAATAGCATAAAAATTAGACAGATGCATTCTCTCATATCATTGGCTAGATGAAGGAACTTGTGCTAAAAGTAATACCTTAACAAGGATTGGTTCAAATCATTGGCCAATGAGAGTTACAATGATGGTAAGTGAATTAAAAAAATATCATATTTTAAATATGAGCAGATGTGAGAAGATCATCCTAAATTTGTTTATATGATTGCTCAAATGTGGAATTATTTAGGTAATGGTGGGTTGTATGCTCTTCTAAACCAAATTAAATCTATGACATATAGATTAAAAGAATGGAACAAGAACACCTTTGGAAACATTTTTGAGAAGAAAGAACTAAAAGATAAACTTTTAAAATTCCAAAAAGGTGATGATAGTAATCCAAACTCAAAGGAATAGGAATTGCTTAGTGAATATCATAATATTTTGAGTAAGGAAGAGAAATTATGGAGATTAAAATCAAGGTAGACTTGGTTAAAAGAAGGAGATAATAATACAAAGTTTTTCATAGGATGGCTATAGTACAGAGATCAAATTCTAGAATTAATAGAATTAAATAAATAGAAGGGGTTTGGATTGAAGATCAGAGTGAAATTAGAAAAGAGGTAAATATTTTTTATCAAAATATTCTAGGTTAAGAGGAGATCGAAGTTCTTAATGATAAACTTCTTCAAGATGTTTCTTTAGTTATAACGAATGAAGACAATAGGAAACTAATGGAGCCTATTACTCTAGAAGTTCATTTAGCTATTTTATATTTTAATAAGGATAAATACCCAAGTTCAGATGGGCTATCTATATATTTTTACCAACATAATTGGGATATAGTGAAGGATTATTTATTGGTGTCAATGTAACAGTATAGGCTAAAACAATACATACCTTATAAAATTAATGCAACATATCTTACCCTAATTCCAAAAAAGAAGGATGCTGAATTTGTGATTCTTGTAGACCCATAAGACTATGTAATATGGCATATAAAATTATTGCCAAAGTTATAATGAATAGATTAAGGCCATTGTTAGACAAAATCATTTCAAAAGAGCAAGGGGGATTTGTGAAAGGGAGACAAATTCTGGATGGGATAATAGTAGCTCATGAAGTTATACATTCAATAGCTTCAAGAAAAGAGAAAGTAATGATCTTAAAACTTGATATGAGTAAAGCCTATGATAGGGTTAAATGGGAATTTCTTTGTGCAGTTTTAGATAAGTTTAGTTTCGGGAAGAAATGGGTTAGATGGATTAAAGCTTATGTCTCTATAATTACTTATTCAGTGTTGGTCAATAGGTTAGTGACATAATATTTTAAATCCAAGATAGGCCTTAGACAAGGAGATCCTATATCTCCTTATTTGTTCATTATTATGGTAGAATTTTTGAGTAGGAAATTAAATAAGTCTTACAAATATGGGCTTATAAGTGGACTTAAGGTTAGTAATAACATCGATAACATCACCCATCAATAGTTTATAGATGATACAACCATTTTTGGAAGGGCAAGGATAAATGCGGCCAAAGTTTTGAATAACTTTTTAAAAGAGTATGAAAGAGCTTGAGGGCAAAAAGTTAATAGGACTAAATCCAAAATTTACTTCCTTAACACTCCTACTAGTATCAAAGCAAGAATTTACAGGTTGCTTCAAATGGAGGAGGCAAATTTACCAACAACTTATCTAGGTATGCCTTTATTTGAGGGAAGAATGAGGATAGATTTATGGAACCCAGTTATTAGTAAAGTTCAGAATAAACTTCCAACTTGGAAAGGTAGATGGTTATCATTAGCAGGAAGAGTGCAATTAATTAAGTCAGTCTTACAAGCCATTCCAACATATTATATGTCATTGTATTCTATGCCAAAATTAGTTGAATTTTTTTTTAATCTATATTATGCGATCCTTTTTATGGTTAGGTTTACATGATAAAAGAAAATTTTCTTTGGTGAAATAGAGCAAGTTGTGTGATGATAAAACTAGGGGAGGTATTGGTTTAAGAGTTCTTACAGATGTAAACTTAGCTCTTAGGGGAAAATTTATCTAGAGATTGTACAAAGAGAGTCAAAGACAATGGGCAAGAATTATTCTAAGTAAGTATGTTGATCCCAATGACCCAAGTTTAAAATTTACTATATTATTTCTACAAAACGGTTCTACTTTTTTGAATGGTTTAAAAAAATCTATTGATCTTATGATTAAAGGTTTAAGATGGTGGTGGGAACTGGAGAATTTTTTTTTTTTGGATGGATACTTGGTGTGATAAAAAACCACTCAATTTAGATCCAATTTTGAAACCTTGGATGGGATTACTTCAAGATAAATATGGTGATAGGTTTTCAAACATTTTGTACAAGGATCAAGAAGGAAGATATAAATGGAAAGAAGATTTTTTACAAGTATACAAGGCATTGATGCTAGGAGGAAATTGAGTAGAAAGATAACAACTGTGATTATTTAGAGGGGAGCCAAGGATAATTGATTTGGGAGTTGCATAGCTCAGAAGAATACACAACAAGAAGTGGATATAATATTCAACACCAACAAAATAACAATGTCACTAGAATATGGACAGATATTTGGGATAGCCCAAGCATTCGTAAAGTGAAAATGTTTGTTTGACTAGTAGGTCATAGAAGAATTTTATCTTGGAATAACCTTATGAAAAGGGGTTTTCATGGTCCCTTTCAATGTGTTTTTGTAAAAGGAGGAGAGTATAGACCATCTCTTGGGACATTGCTCAATAGTCTAGAATCTATGGCAATGGATTCTTAATATGTTTAGTAAATGCATGGTGATGAATAGCAAAATTGAAGATTGATTAAAGCAATGGCAGAGCACTTATAAAAGTGAGGCTTTACAAACAATATGGGATATATCAAAAGATACAATACTTTGGATTATATGGATAGAAAGGAATAGAAGAATATTTAAAGGAAAAGAAAACAATTTAGAGGTAATGAAAAAGAAGATATGTTTAGCCATAGAGGAGTCTAAAGCAATTCTATCAACTCACCCAGTCCATAATTTGGAAGCAGAGAGCATTTATAGATGGAGTCAAGTCATTAAATGGAATTATGATATTGGGTACTGTTGAGGTGTGATTTTGTCTCGTCACAAAACCACCCGACAAAATCCGAATTCTAATTCTCTCTTGCAAAGAAATTATCCTTATCCAAGGTTCTTATTCAAATTTTAACATGTCTCGCATATATGCATAAATGTATACTTTGAATAACTCGGTAGGTTTGCAAGTTTACTATTTACAAGGGGCCTGGGAATTATGTAAATGATTTCGATTTCATCATATAACATATGCCTTTCATATTAACTCAATAAAATAGAATGTGCTTCATGATTTTAAGTGAAACAATGCACAAGATTTATTTCTCAATCAAATGTTTTAAAATGCTCCAAAAGTATTTATGTGAGAAGAATGTAGCATTTAAACTAAATATCAATTTAGTTTCAACAACATCAAAATAAATGAAATTTTGATAAATATAATAAACCTTTGGAATATAACAAATTTTATCATAAACTCAATTCCAAATGTTTGTTTGATAAAATAATTATTTATTCAAATTTCCCTTATGAAATCATGACCCAAATATGGGAAAAATGAACAAATACAATAATGTCTTACCCCATTTATAATATATTAAAACCTTATCAATAACAAGAATATAGGGCTTAATGTAAAAATTAATTTATAAAATTTAATTTTATAACAAAATAAAGTTTAAAAATCAAAATTTTTATAATGTTTACCCTATGAAATATTTATGAGATCAAATATTTCAAATAGTAAATAATTCTCCAATATAACCTTTTGAATTTTTCGAAATGAATAAAGTTAGATTATACAGAAATCCATTTTTTTCTGTTTCTGGAAGATATCAGTTCTAATATTCTCAGCCTTATAATCTTAAGGAGAGAAAATCAGAACAATCATTTATCTCAATTAATTTATCATTTCAAATATTAATTGACCTAATATTTGAATAATAATTAATATATAACCTAGTTATATGGTTTTGACTTTATAAACATTAACTAGGCTTATTTTACGTAATTTTCAATGCAAATAAATTATAAAAGTATAAGATTTAGAAAATAATGCTTTCTTAGATTATTTCACACAATGAGATAGTGCAAAGATTTAAAACCAGAGAAAATATCTACCAAATGCATACAATAGAATAGAAATTAAAGGCAATCTTCAAAGGACTTCATTAAACATGATCATTCTAAATCATATTTTAAATATTTGAATAGGGGAAACCACATATTCAAATTCCAAATGACGTAAAATAATTTTCAGGTCTTACAATCATGCTCCCTTTCTCTACTTGTTCCACATCCCCTGTAGTGCTTCTTTGACTTGCTTTGGCTTCTTCCAACTTTATCTTTAATTCCTGTACCAAAGATTTGACCCTTCTTTTGGTCTTCAAGGCTCCTTTTAAAACCTTCAACATTCGTTTTCTTCAATTGGTTTAATCGGTTTCTTTTTTCATTCTGAAATCAACCACCGTTATTAATAATGCTTAAAACATATTCTCTGAACCCACCCTTCACATGGCTTATATCTGATAAACATATCCGATAGGCTATCTAAATTCTTTTTTTTAACATGGCAATTTCCAGTTTTGCAACTATTTACATCCATTTAAATTTATAATATCATAACGCTTGTCGTTAATGATATTATATCTATCTTTATAACCCATACTGTATTTAATACCCAAAGGGATATTTCTGACTATCTCTCGTAAAAAACATATGACAATATTAAATTTTGCAAACCATCAGTGCATCCAAGATTGTTTAACACCTAATATCCATCATCAGTATGATTAATCAAGGCATCCCCTATGTCATTTCCATTGTAACACGATCATCCTTCCAAAAAGCACCTCTAAAAACTACTACTGCGAAAACTTCCTAAAATCCCCATTAAGAAATAAACAAATTCGACGCATCTTGGGATCAAAAATTGCGGCCAAATAACACATCCTCCTAATGGTGCCAACGGTACTCTTTGACAACAGCAAAAATTTTCTAATGCTGCATCATTCTCTGGCAGTGACGTCTTCATATGAACCTGCCATGACTATCCCCATATTTTTAACATCATTTTTGTGGCATCCTTATCCACACACATGCAATACATGCTGAAATTATGGTCATCGTAAGAACTCAGTGATGTCATCTGATGAAAGGAAGCAATCAATAGCAAGATTTCTCCTATGAGACATCCATATTACTGATGTTTACAACACTACTAGAGGAACAAGCCATTCGTACTCCCTGCACGATAATAATTTCCTGAGACGAAGGATTAAATAGTCGGTACCACATCTCCACTCGTGAATATCTCGACACACGTATCTTCACACGTCCAATATTTACGGCTTTAGAAAATTATATATATATATATATATATATATATATCTATTACGCTCCCTCCTGAAGATGTATTTTATACCTCCTTTTACCCATCCTGGCAATTGAGCCATGATTTTTGACGTAAGATCTGCCTTTAGCAAAATATTTACATGGATTCATTTTGAAAATATTCACATGAAGACTCCCTTTGATAAATTTCTATGAGCCTTTGAACATTGCCCATATGACAACATTAATGAGACCCTCCTCGCTCGTCTTGAATATTATGCCCACATCTCTTGAAGTTTTTTTTTGTTTTCAAAATGCGTCCGTAAATCTCTGCCCAATCCTGCACAACAAGACCCAACATTAGAATTACCAAAAATAAAACATCGAGCCTTCTAATGTTCATAAACATGCCACTTTTCCTAACAATTATAAAACACCTGAACAAGACAAAAACCATCACTTCATTACCTAAAGAAAGAAAATAACTAACTTAAATATATAAAAAATATATATCTATAAACGTCGAGAGTTATCAATCTCGAGGTGCCTATCTATCACACCCCCAAGAAATAAGATAGGAACCTCAATATTGATAACTCTCGATGTTTATAGATATATATATTTTATATATCTAAGCTAGTAGCATCCGCGACCGCACAATTATTATATTAAAATATTTTTCGATGACATTTTTAAAAATATATTTATAAATGTATTGATAAATATAACATGCCAAAAATATTTAAAATAGCTTTGAGTGAGATGAAAATGCTCAAGTGATAACAAATATGAATCCCAATAGGCGGTGTTGATAAACACCTTATTATTTCAAAGATTGATGTTGATAAACACCTTATTATTTCATAGATTGGCTAGAGCCAATCATTTAAGCTCCAAAGACTTTAGTCACTCTTCTTCTTCCTTTCTCTTAGCAACTCCTTTTCTCGACTTCAGTTTTTCATATCGATCATATGAAAAGGGTGGTATTATTCTAAGTCCTTCCAATGCCTTAACTCTTGAGATGGCAACAAAAGTTAAACCTTATCTTTCTATTTGTCCTATGTTAATTGTTGCTTTATTCAGTGTCAAACCTTGTGACTTATGAATTGTCAATCCCCAAGCTAATTTTAATGGAAGTTGTCTTATCTTTCCATTTTCTACTGGTGTAATTGGAACAATTCAAGGAGATGTATCATCAAATACCATCCCTATGTAGTTATCGAACTCCACCAAAACATATGTTGGTTGATCTGGTGGAGACCTTCCAGGTTTATACACTATATTTCTAATATAGCCTAATTCACCGTTAACAAGTCCAGCTTCAGTCCATAAGTTGGCTGTTAACATAACTCTTGCATTTTTTGCAATTAGTAACTCAACTTCAAGTTCTTCATTATCACCTCCTCCTGGATTAGTTCTTCCCCCTTTTGTTGCAATAATATGTGCCACAAGATATTTTGATTTTAACAATTGTCTCCTGTTATGATTATGCACATTCTCATTCGTGGAAAATAGATGGAAGCTATTATCAAATTCTTCTATTGTAGCTGCATCTAATGATGTATTGGTCCTTCTCATCAATAATTTCCAGTCATCAATAGTTGGATTTGCATCTCTGATATTTGTAAGAAGTTGACGAAATATTTTTTGTTCTTCACTATCTCCTTCCTGTTGGAATACCTTATCCAATATTATGACTGTTGAAAATTCTTGTCATAATAATTTTGCATACTTATCATTGGCATATCGTAGCCTATCCATAACAGGTGGTAACTGTCCTAAATCATTGAACAAAATGATTGACCTTCCTCCAAAGCATATGTTAGAATACTGTGGAAATGCTTGACGAAGACGTGAATCTATTTGTTCCAATAATTTTTGGCCTATGAAGCTCATCTCATCAATCAATATATATTTTATATGTTGTAAATCTTCTTGAAAACTTGTTAATCTAGTTCCTTCCAATTTTTCAAAATCTGCAATAGGAATTCGCAGAGTTCCATGTATAGTAGTTGCACCTATGTTAAATGCAACGACTCCAGTTGGTGCAAGTAGTAATAGGGGACAACGTTCTGGAGATGATAATTTTTCAAGTAATTGATCAATTGCATCTATAAGATAAGATTTTCTTGTTCCTGCTATTCCTTGTATTATCATGTGTAATGGAGGTACATTTTGACCTTCATTATAGTGTTCCTTGAATATATCAAAAGTTTTTTTTTTTTTTTTTTTGTTTGATGCTTAAGCTTTCATATGGATAATTCAAAGTGGTATCATCAAGAATGAGCAAGCCATTTTCCTTCATGAGGGTTATATGTTGTATTTTTTTTTTTGTGTAATATTCTCCTTGATATTCTATATTCCATGGTGCAAGTTTATCAAAATCTCTTCTTCCAAGCATATATATTTCACTTACGTCCATGAGTTACCCCCGGTATAGTTTAGATATAATTTCCCATTCATATTCAGTCATGTTTTGGTGTACCACTCCAACATCATCATCTTCAAATTCACTATAATGTTCTTCTGTATTGTTTTGCCTACTTATCCTTTCAACATGCCATGGGTTGTAATTGAATGAGTCCCAATTTGAAATGATATTTCCATCATCAAGTCCGATATCTCTCTCTATATTTTTGAATGGTTTGATAGCTAAAGTCTTCAATAAAATTATGATGCTGAAACCACAAAATATTGAGTTGGTCAAATTAAATTTTAATCGAATATTGAGTTGATTAAAAATTTAAAAAAAGTTATTATAAAAAACTTTTTAATCGCCTGAAGGTCAGGGATATGTCTGAGTTTGAAGAGAGAACTACAAGTGTCGACCCCAATAAGGTCTGGCTTATTTTTTGACCTCCTTTGTCTTACTTTAATATTTATTTTATATTTGTACAATCATGAATGCATAGTTTTAGCAGGTATTGGAGTTGCTACGGGCTTCTTTGGTGTCAAAAATACCGTTAAACGACCATTTCTCTCTAACATTGTTTGGTCAATAGTAGTCCGCAAGTCTACAATTTGCTTTTGGATTTTTTTCTTTAAATATTTTGTGCATGTTATAAAAACCTTGAACATTGAGAATGGGTATGTTATGTTGTCGACCATGTTTGCATTGCCTACTTTGGCGATTGCACAATATGACATGAAACGCGAATTGAACTGTTGGATGTTTTCAAATTTTAAATGTTTTGAATGAAATAAATTAAAAAGGTTCTTCGATCCAAAATCTTAATTGGTGAACTACGAAATTATTTAAATTTAATTAACAGAAACATAATACATAGTGCAAGAGAGATAGAAAATGTACCTGTGATGTTACTTTTTTTCGCAGCAATAGAACCCTGTTCGCTTGGCGCTGTGTGCTGCTCCTGCAAAAACTTAGGGTTTCAAAGATGCAGAGAGAAGAGTTCGAGGAGAGAAGCAAATAATATTAGAAAGTTTGGGCACCATTTTAGTTTAAATAGTTTAAATATTTTTTAAATATTTTAAATCCACCGTAACCCTTAATGTCGACGGATAATTTTCTTAATTTCAGCTTTTTTAATAAAATATTAATATTGTTTACGGCGTGGCTAACCTTCCTGGCTGCCATTGTAGGACACCTATCGGCGTAATAAAAACATTCTATTTTAAACACAAAGTAACTTAATGCTAATTTGAAATGTTTTACAATTGCATTCTATCTTTAACATAAAGCAACTTTATGCTAATTTAAAACATTTAAATATATTAAACATTTAAACATTCTATATTTTAAACACAAAACAACTTAATGATAAAAATAACAAAAATACATAAAAATAAATAAAAGAACAATCACAAGTAAAAAATAAAAATGACTTAAAACAACACTAACATCAACTACACTATACAAACTAAAACAACACTTTACTTTATAACAATATAACAAATTAACAAAACTAACAATAATTACAACATTATTAAATAACATAGAAATTTATAACATAATTCAACTATTACTAGCTTAGATATAAAGGATATATATCTAAAAACATTGAGAGTTATCAATATCGAGGTGCCTATCTTGGAGATTTATGAATACCATCCGAACACATCGATGCAGCCATAGTCGAACCAACGACGATGTCGTTGACAAGAGCTAGCCCCTCTTTGGGCTGTAATTTGAAGGCCTCCGCAAAGACCACTCTGGCCAGTGCCTGTAGGGCGTCCACCTCCTCACCATCCGCCATCATCGCTCTCGAGTTGGGTCGTCCCGTGAGCAGCCCTACAATGTAGGAGAGAGGCACCAGATCACCCGAGGCCGTGATTGTCCCTCTCAGAGGCACTTTGGGCGTAATGTTGGAGTCCATGAGCTTTTGGAGAGCCTCAAGGATTTCCCACCGGATGCCCTGCATTAAAGTGTTTGTGCGCACCAACATGGCCGCCTTGGTGTACTCGCTTGGTAGCTATAGCTGTAGGTACTCCTTGCCCTTGCCCATCCCTATTCGTGACAACACTCCAACATTGAGGAAGTGAATCAACTCTTTCTACAGATCCACCGCTTTGCTCATCCGTCGATGATATGTGGCCTTGTTGTGACCCCGTAAAGGAATATGCATAGCTAGCGAAGCATCCTCGAAGGAAATGGGTTGGCCGGCGCAAGCTAGTGGGCACCGATTATTTCGGCTTCCACCCAACCAAACAATATTTTGTATAAATTCCTTTAAAAAAAAAAATTCTTAGAAAAAGAATTATAATTAAAATTTATACAATGGATGTTCATGTATTTATACAATATTTTATTAAACAGTTGCAACGGTTGGTTAGTCGGTTCTTTTAGTTTAAATATTTTAAATGTTTGCAACGGTTGGTTAGTCAGCTCTTTTAGTTTAAATATTTTAAATATTTTTGTTAATGTCGGCTTTTTTAATAAAAAAAATTGTTTACAGTGTGACATGTATGACCTCTTTGCCTCCCACCCCCTTGTCCGCCATTGTAGGAACACCTCTCGGTGTAATAACAATAAAAATAAATATGAGATTAACATAATCATCCTAACTATCACACCAAAACCACACAACACCACAATATGAATTTTAAAATATTTTAAAAACAACTAAATCTAGTATGATGAAACAATGAACATAAAAATTTACTCAGAATGACTCTAGAAGCATAAATGAAAGAGACTCGGTGAGCACATGGTGAATTAAGCAGTGTATTTTTTACTATCCAAATGGAAACCAACCCTTTTGATAATGCACATTGCTATGTCAACAATTTGAGAACTGATATTTTCATGATGGTAACTGTGAAAAATGAATTTCAAGCAATGATTTGGAAATAAAATTTTAAATTTTCAAGTGGGTCCCCAATTTTTGGGGTCGTTGTGAAGGACGTCACAACATTGGCAACTCTGCTGGTAAATGTCCCTGGACATTTTCGACTCAAAAACCAAATTTTGAAAACACATAAAATCCAAATATTAGAATTACGAGCATTAGTAAGTGTCCAGAGAATGAGAATAGACCAATTCGATATGAACCACCAGAACCATTCAACATTAGCTTAGTGTGTGAAAAGTGATTCATTCATTATAAATTGAAATTATTCATCCATTGTCAGTTCCACATTTCAAGTTATGAATAATTCCTCTTTGAAGGTAAAACCTACACCCGATTCTCTTTAGATCTTGCTCTACTGCTAGCCGAGCAACTATAGCTCCGATAGAGATTATATGAAACTCCCAGATATTAGATGGATGTTGCATTCCCTTTACTCTAAACATTGCTTCACTGTCAGCCGAGCATCTATAGCTCTGATGAAGGTTATTTAGTTTTGGATGATAGATTTATCATTATCGCTCTTTCATGAATTTTATCTAGACCTTGCTTCACTGCCAACCGAGCGTCTATAGCTCCGGTGAAGATTATATTTTTTTTTTGTAGTAATAGATTTGACTCTCTTTAATACTCTTTTTTTATATTTCTCTTTTTATCTCTATTTTTACATCCGGTAGAATGGTACTTTGCAACAAATCCACCTGCCACCTGGGTTAGAGATGAGGTAAGGCTAAAAAGAGTATATAAGATATTTCACCCTAATTTACAAAACCAACAACTTCACGCATCCCAATTTCAAATAATATTCTTTAATGTGTTTTGTGATACTCGTGGAGCTTTTGCAATACAATTCTAATTTTTCATATTTACCTTATCTTAGTTCACATTCATGAGGACATAAACCAATATCTCATTTTCCTTTTTCTCTAGGTTTCACAAGTTTTCAAAAATAGGTAACCTCATCCTATGCAGTCCAAGATCAAAATAAAAAACAACCAACAAATAACTAGTGTCTCAATCACAAATACCTTACTTTTGAAACATCCACCTATAATTTGTGCCAATTTGGATCACACCCAAGTCATGAAACTCCCACAAAATTTGGTAAATTCAATTTGTCATTAAGCTCAACAAACACAACCGAAAAGCAACAAAATATACAAAGACTAACATAATGACAACATCAACAACACAACATAAATACATAACATCAATACATAAAATCAAACAACAACAACAACACAAGGAATCCAAAAAAACTATTTACAAAAAATATACATAATATACAAGACACTACCAAAATTTCTACCATCATTTCCCTGGATCCCATACATGATAGACACACCTTAAAATACATATCTCATGATTTGCATTCCAAGATTTACATAATTTTAACCAAAATAAGATTAGGCCAAACCATGCAACCTTCATTTTTCCTTTCACACCCCACTGATTTGATTCAAACCTATAAGCAATTATGTGTTTAAGATTTGATTCATTAACCTTACAAGCAAAACACAATTTTCCATGATCTTATGCTTATTCAACAAGGTAGGAATTTCAAACCCTGATTCATCATTTTTACCTAAATTCTCATTTTCACAAGTATATAGGATTTCTTTTAAATATGAAACAACTTCCAAAATTTTTAAAGAAATATCATCATCCATGTTTATAGGTGAATCATATTCATATAACAATTTGCAAGAATCTAGGATATTTACAAAATAAGAATCATTATAGTTTTGTATCCTAGGTTGAATTATTAGTTGTTGATGAACTTGGTTCAATGATTCAAGCATATCCTCTTTTTCATTTAACAATGCAATCCTATTGGTGGTGGGAATTAGAATCCCTTCTATTGCTTCATCGACCTCTAATGACATATCATCATAAACAACCGTAGAAGCCAATAAATGGTTATGCAGAATTTTACCTGATTCTTGAATGTTTGAATACAAAGGATAAGAATCTACCTTTTGTGCGCTTTCATTTACCACTACTTGATGAGCCCTTATAGTATTTTATTTTCCTTCAAAGGCTTCATCATCA
Source organism: Wollemia nobilis (assembly GCA_028583015.1). Lineage (NCBI taxonomy): Eukaryota > Viridiplantae > Streptophyta > Pinopsida > Araucariales > Araucariaceae > Wollemia > Wollemia nobilis. The sequence goes on along the minus strand of JAQPPZ010016858.1, from coordinate 1,757,130 downwards.
TCTTGTATCCATGTATCTTCATCCATGACCTATTTTTCAAAAACAACAAAATTAGGCACCCAATTAAACATATGCCCATATTTTTCAAACCACAAATTTGGCTGATCACAAGATGTGTTAAAAAAATCTTCTTGATCAACCACCTGAGTTACTTCATATAAATCAACATTTTCCTTTGGGTCATCACCAACATTAAATCCAAACCATTCATGTGAATTTGTACTCAAATTTTCATTAGTCAAAGGTAAAAGAGATGACTTTACCTATTGTTCATTATTAACATGTGAGTTATAAGAAACATTTACCATGTTTTCATTTTTAATTTCAACAAGGTGTGCATTAAACTCATCTTCAAAGTGATTGAATTTTGAAACCTTCTCTATTTCTGCAAGAGGCACATCATTTTCTGATTGCATAGGAATTTCAAAATTTTCATTTGAGGTAAAATTTTCAAAATCCTGCATATAAAATGAAATAGAAACTTCATCAATAGGAGTATGAGGAAATAATTATTTACTATACAAAACCCAACCATTATAATAGTTCTCTTCTAAACTAGAAGGGTGATATCTTGTCGTGTCGTCTTCAAACAACATATGATCTTTTAACTGTACAAAAATTATAGGCTCTTCATGTAAGATATCAATTTTAGCATCTTGCAGATCAAATGAAGAAAAATTATTATCAATAGGCATAAAATAAAAACATTCATCATATCTTCCCCAACCATTATAAAAATTGTCCTCTATAGTTAAAGGGTGAGGTTCAACCATATCTTTTGTGCAACCTTCGAATAGGTCTATAATTTCCTTTTCAAATTCACCTTTATCAATCACCTGAGATGAATACCTACTGATTTCTTGTTGCATGAACATTGTAGAATCCTTAAGTGACACAAGACTTTCAATTTCTTGCACATCATCTGAGATAAGGAGTTTTTTGGAAATTATGAATAAAGTGAATAATTCTTCTTCATGATCTGAAATAACAAAATCATTATCTCCTTGAAGCACTTGGTGACATTCCATCTATTCTTTCATACCATATTTGGATTTATTTTTTGATTCACCTTCTTCAATAAAGAAATCATCTTCAATTTTAAACAATTCATCTTTCTCAAGCAATAATATTTTAGGATCAGTCATTTGAACCATCATCGTCGAGGTATTATTTTTTTGTAATACCTTGCAATCTTAAATGAAATCACATCTATGATCATTCAATTCTATAGCGTTACCTATTTGAAAATCAGACTCGTGATTCTCCTGAAACAAATGATGAAAATCTATCATTTCTTCTATGTACTCTTCAGATTCATTTTCAACTTCATTTTCTTCAATTTCAAAGAATTCATCTTCTTCAAATTCATCCTTCTCAATTTCAAAGAATTCATCTTCCTCAGAATCATCCTTTGATAAAACAAGGGTTTATTCAGTAGAATTAATTTTTGTATTTTTTTTTATAAGAACATCCCAATCCTGTTTTGTGAATAATGGCTCTAAGTCAGTTTCTATATTTTTATCAACTTGATCATCACAATGTTCATTAATGGGTATTGACTTTGAAACCTACACCTCATTATCAACATCTAAGGTAGTCGTGACATATAAACTATCAATCTCAACCTGACTTATTTGTGATTTTTGATTATGAGTTTTAGATCTAAGTCTGTATAGTTGCTCCATATTAACACGTTGAGATATCAATTGTTGTTCAAATGTTATTGCCTCAATGTAAGCTCTAAGCAATGATGCAATTTTAATATCTTTCAAAAACATAACAGTAACATGATCTAAGGCTCCCATTTATATTTGAGTAGCTCTATCTTCTAAAATGATATAATGGGTTCCCACCTCAATATACAACCTATGGAATTTATCATTAAATGATATCATGGGTTCGTTAAATTTTTTATGAATGGAGAAAAATTGATTTAACATCATAACTGGGTCATCCGATCTTCCAAAATGTTTGAGAAATGCTTTCTCTAGTTTAACCCAAGAAGTAGCATACCTTACAAGTAATTGTATGTACCACTTAAAAGCAACCTCATCCAATGGGTATGAAAATAATATGCAAGGAACATATCCCTTCATAAGCTGCAAATGACTTAACACACTCTTGTATCTTTGAATATGTTCCTTGGCTTGATCCACATCATGCCTAAATATGGGTAAACAAACTTCTACACCTTTAGGAATTTGATGAATATGCATGTTTAAATTGCTATAATAATCACCTATCCAAGATGTCATCATTTTCTTTACTGAAGTAAGTGATGCCATTAGTGAACTTTTTAATGCCAATCTTATTAGTCAAAGAAATATATTTTGAAAATAAGCATAAAATGAGTAATAATTAATCAAAAGATATGCATAAGTTAAACCATGACATTAAATAACATCCTTCGATTTACAATTTTTTTTTTTAATTACGATTTGAATGACTATGAATGAAAATAAAATATTTATCTTTCAACCCTCCTTCTAGCACTAATTTCTTGAGGTGTGATTTTTTCCCGTCACAAAACCACCTGACAAACTCAGAATTCTAATTATATCTTGCAAAGAAATTATCCTTCTCCAAGGTTCTTATTCAAATTTTAATATGTCTCACATATATGCATAAATGTATACTTTGAATAACTCAGTAGGTTTGCAAGCTTACTGTTTACAAGGGGCTTGGAAATTATGGATATGATTTCGATTTCATCACATAACATATGCCTTTCATATTAACTCAATAAAATAGAATGTGCTAAATTATTTTAAGTGAAACAATGCACAAAATTTATTTCTCAATCAAATGTCTTGAAAATGCTCCAAAAGTATTTTTGTGAGAAGAATGCAACATTTAAACTAAATATCAATTTAGTTTCAACAACATCAAAATAAATGAAATTTTGATAAATATATTAAACCTTTGGAATATAACAAATTTATCATAAACTCAATTCCAAATGTTTGTTTGATAAAACAATTATTTATTCAAATTTCCCTTATGAAATCATGACTCAAATATGGAAAAAATGAACAAATAAAATAATTTCTTGCCCCATTTATAATATATTAAAACCTTATCAATAACAAGAATATAGGGCTTAATGTAAAAATTAATTTATAAACTTTAATTTTATAACAAAATAAAGTTTATAAATCAATTTTTTTTATAATGTTTACCCTCTGAAATATTTATGAGATCAAATATTTCAAATAGTAAAATAATTCTCCAATATAACCTTTTGAATTTTTTGAAATGAATAAAGATAGATTATATAGAAATCCATTTTTTCTATTTTTGAAAGATATCAGTTCTAATATTCTCAGCCTTATAATCTTAAGGAGAGAAACCAGAACAATCATTTATCTCTATTAATTTATTACTTCAAATATTAATTGACTTAATATTTGAATAATAATTAATATGTGACCTAGTTATATGATTTTAACTTTATAAACATTAACTAGGCTTATTTTACGTAATTTTCAATACAGATAAATTATAAAGGTATAAGATTTAGAAAATAATGCTTTCTCGAATTATTTCACATAGTGAGACAGTGCAGAGATTTAAAACTAGATAAACTATCTACCAAATGCATACAATAGAATAGAAAATAAGGGCAATGTTCAAACAACTTCATTAAACATGATCATTCTGAATCATCTTTTAAATATTTGAATACAGGAAACCACATATTCAAATTCCAAATGACGCAAAATATTTTTTAGGTCTTACAATTATGCTCCCTTTCTCTGCTTGTTCCACATCCCCTGTAGTGCTTCTCTGACTTGCTTTGGCTTCTTCCAAATTTCTCTTTAATTGTACCAAAGATCCGACCCTTCTTTTGGTATTCAAGGCTCTTAAAACCTTCAACATTCATTTTATTCAATTGGTTTAATCGGTTTCTTTTTCCGTTATGAAATCAACCACCATTATTAATAATGTTTAAAACATATTCTCTGAACCCACCCTTCACATGGTTTATATCTTACTGTCTAAATTCTTTTTTTGAACATGATAGTTTCCAATTTTGCAACTATTTACATCCATTTAAATTTATAATATCATAACATTTGTCGTTAATGATATTATATCTATCTTTATAACCCATACTGTATTTAATACCCAAAGGGATATTTATGACTGTCTCTCGTAAAAAACGTATGACATTATTAAATTTTGTAAACCAATCGTGCATCCAAGATTGTTTAACACCTAATATCCATCATTAGTATGATCAAGAAAGGCATCCCCTATGTCATTTCCACTGCAACACAATAATCCTTCCACAAAGTACCCTAAAAACTACTACTGTGAAAACTTCCTAAAATCTCCTTTAAGAAACAAATGAATTCGGTGCATCTTGGGGTCAAAACTTGCAGTAAAACAACACATCCTCCTAACGATGCCAACGATACTCTTTTAAAACAACAATTTGTTTTCTATTGCATAATTCTCTGGTAGCGACGTCTTCATCTAAACCTGCCATGAATTTCCTCGAAGTTTTCACATCATATTCTGCGGCATCCTTATCCACACACATGCAATACATGCTAAAAATATGGTCACCGTAAGAACTCACACATGTTGTCTGATGAAAGGAAGCAATCAATAGCTAGATTTCTCCCGTGAGATGTCCATCTTACTGTTGTTCACAACACCACTAGAGGAACGTGCCATTTGTACTCCCTGTATGTTAATTGTTTCCTGAGACAAAGGATTAAATAGTCGGTACCATGTATCCACTCGTGAATATCTCGACACACGTATCTCCATGCAACCAATATTCATAGCTTTAGAAACTTATATATATTATGTTCCCTCTTAAAGATGCATTTTATACCTCCTTTTACCTGTCCTAGCGATTGAGCCATGATTTCTGATGTAAGATCTGCCTTCAGTAAAATATTTATGTGGATTCATTTTGAAAACGTTCACATGAAGACTCCCTTTAATAAATTTTGATGAGCCTTTGAACATTGCCCACACGACGATGTTAATGAGACCCTCATCGCTCGTCTTGAAGACTATGCCCACATCTCTCGAAGTTTTTTTTTTCAAAATGCGTCCGTAAATCTCTGCGTAATCCTGCACAACAAGACCCAACATTAGAATTACCAGAAAAAAAACATTGAGCCTTCTAATGTTCATAAACATGCCACTTTTCCTAACAAATACAAAACACGTAAACAAGACAAAAAACATCACTTCATTACCTAAAGAAAGAAGATAATAAAAACATTCTATTTTAAACACAAAGCAACTTAAAACTAATTTGAAACATTTTACAAAAACATTCTATCTTTAACATAAAGTAACTTTATGTTAATTTAAAACATTTAAATATATTAAATATTTAAACATTCTATCTTTTAAACACAAAGCAAATTAATGCTAAAAATAACAAAAATACATAAAAATAAATAAAAGAACAATCACAAGTAAAAATAAAAATAACTTAAAACAACACCAACATCAACTACACTATACAAACTAAAACAACACTTTACTTTATAACAATATAACAAATTTACCAAACTAACAAATTTAACAAAAATAACATAACAAAACTAACAATAATTACAACATTATTAAATAACATAAAAAACACAACATAATTCAACTATTATAACATAACAACAAATATGAGCTTAACATAGTCATCCTAACTATCACACCAAAACCACACAACACCACAATATGACTTTTAAAACATTTTTAAAACAACCAAATCCAGTATGATGACAACATGAACATCAAAATTTACTCGGAATGACTCTGGAAGCATAAATGAAAGAGACTCGGTGAGCACATGGTGAATTTAGCGGTGTACTTTTTACTATCCAAATGTAAACCAATCCTTTTGATAACGCACATTACTATGCAACCATTTTGAGAACTGATATTTTCATGATGGTAACTATGAAAAATGAATTTCAAGCAATGATTTGGAAACAAAACTTTAAATTTTCAAGTGGGTCCCCAATTTTTGCGGTCATTGTGAAGGACGCCACAACATTGGCGACTCCGCTGGTAAATGTCCCTGGAAATTTCGGACTCAAAAACAAAATTTTGAAAACACATAAAATCCAAATATTAGAATTATGAGCATCAGTAAGTGTCCAGAGAATGAGAATAGACCAATTCTATATGAACCACTAGAACCATTCAACATCGGCTTAGTGTGTGCAAAGTGATTCATTCCTTATCACCTGAAATCATTCAACATTCCATCGTCAGTTCCACATTTTAGGCTATGAATAATTCCTCTTTGAAGGTAAAACCTACACCCAATTCTCTTCAGATCTTTCTCTACTGCCAACCGAGCGTCTATAGCTCCAGTAGAGATTATATGAAACTCCCAGATATTAGATGGATATTGCATTCCCTTTACTCTAAATATTGCTTCACTTCTAGCCGAGCATCTATAGCTTCGGTGAAGGTTATTTAGTTTTGGATGATAGATTTATCATTATCGCTCTTTCATGACTTTTCTCTAGACCTTGCTTCACTGCCAGTCGAGCATCTATAGCTCCGGTGAAGATTATTTTTTTTTGTAGTAATAAATTTGACTCTCTTTTCTACTCTTTTTTTTTATATTTATTTTTCTCTTTTTACATCTAGTAGAATGGTACTTTGCAACAAATCCACCTGCCACCTGGGTTAGCTATGAGATAAGGCTAAAAAGAGTATATAAGATATTTTACCCTAATTTGCAAAACCAACAACTTCACGCATCCCAATTTCAAACAATATTCTTGAATGTGTTTTGTGATACTTGTTGAGCTTTTGTGATACAATTCTAATTTTTCATATTTGCCTTATCTTAGATCACATTCATGAGGACATAAACCAATATCTCATTTTCTTTTTTCTCTAGGTTTCACAACTGATCAAAAACAGGTAACCTCATCCTATACGATCAATGATAAAAACCAAACATAGCCAACAAATGACTAGTGTCCCAATCATAAATACCTTACTTTTGAAACATCCACCTATAATTTGTGCCAATTTGAATAACACACAAGTCATGAAACTCCCACAAAATTTGGTAAAGTCAATTTGTCATTAAGCTCAAAAAACACAATTGAAAAGCAAAAAAATATACAAAGACTAACATAATGACAACATCAACAACACAACATCAATACATAACATCAATACATAAAATCAAACAACAACAACAACACAACGAATCCAAAAAAACTATTTACAAAAAATATACATAATATACAAGACACTACCAAAATGTCTACCATCATTACCTTGGATCCCATACACGATAAACACACCTTAAAAGACATATCTCATGATTTGCATTCCAAGCTTTACATAATTTTAACCAAAAGAAGATTAGGCCAAACCATGCAACCTTCATTTTTTCTTTCACACCCCACTGATTTGATTCAAACTTATAAGCAATTATGTGTTTAAGATTTGATTCATTAACCTTACAAGCAAATACACAATTTTCCATGATCTTATGCTTATTCAACAAGGTAGGAATTTCAAACCTCGATTCATCATTTTGATCTAAATTCTCATTTTCACAAGTATATAGGATTTCTTTCAAATATGAAGCAACTTCTAAAATTTTTAAAGCAATATCATCATCCATGTTTATAGGCCAATCATATTCATATAACAATTTGCAAGAATCTAGGATATTTACAAAATAAGAATCATTATAGTTTTGTATCCTAGGTTGAATTATTAGTTATTGATGAACTTGGTTCAATGATTCAAGCATATCCTCTTTTTCATTTAACAATGCAATCCTATTGGTGGTGGGAATGAGAATCCCTTCTATTGCTTCATCGACCTCTAATGACATATCATCATAAACAACCGTAGAAGCCAATAACTGGTTATGCATAATTTTACCCGATTCTTGAATGTTTGAATACAAAGGATAAGAGTCTACCTTTTGTGCACTTTCATTTACCACTACTTGATGAGCCCTTATAGTATTTTATTTTCCTTCAAAAGCTTCATCATCATCTTGTATCCATGTATCTTCATCCATGATCTGATTTTCAAAAACAACAAAATTAGGCACCCAATTAAACATATGCCCATATTTTTTAAACCACAAATCTGGCTGATTGCAACATGTGTTAAACAAATCTTCTTGATCAACCACTAGAGTTACTTTAGATAAATCAACATTTTCCTTTGGGTCATCACCAACATTAAATCCAAACCCTTCATGTGAATTTGTACTCAAATTTTCATTAGTCACAGACAAAAGAGATGACTTTACCTCTTGTTCATTATTAAAAAATGAGTTATAAGAAACATTTACCCTGTTTTCATTTTTAATTTCACCAAGGTGTACATTAAACTCATCTTCAAAATGATTGAATTTTGAAACCTTCTCTATTTCTGCAAGAGGCACATCATTTGCTGAATGCATAGGAAGTTCAAAATTTTCATTTGAGGTAAAATTTTCAACATCCTACATATAAAATGAAATAGAAACTTCATCAATAGGAGTATGAGGAAATAATTATTTACCATACAAACCCCAACCATTATAATAGTTCTCTTCTAAACTAGAAGGGTGATATCCTGTCGTGTCTTCAAACAACATATGATATTTTGATTGTATAGAAATTGTAGGCTCTTCATGTAAGATAAAAATTTTAGCATCCTGCATATCAAACGAAGACAAATTCTTATCAATAGGCATAAAATAAAAACATTCATCATATCTTCCCCAACCATTATAAAAATCATCCTCTATAGTTGAAGTGTGAGGTTCAACCATATCTTTTGTGCAACCTTCGAATAGGTCTATAATTTCCTTTTCAAATTCACCTTTATCAATCACCTAAGATGAATACCTACCGATTTCTTGTTGCATGAGCATGGGAGAATTCTTAAGTGGCACAAGACTTTCAATTTCCTGCACATCATCTGAGATAAATACTTCTTTGGAAATTGTGAATAAAGTGAATAATTCTTCTTCATGATCTGAAATAACAAAATCATTATCTTCTTGAAGCACTTGGTGACATTCCATTTGTTCTTTCATACCATATTTGGATTCATTTTTCGATTCACCTTCTTCAATAAAGAATTCATCTTCAATTTCAAAAAATTCATCTTTCTCAAGCAATAAGATTTTAGGATCAATCATTTGAACCATCATCGTCGAGGTATTATTTTTTTGTAATCCCTTGCAATATTCAATAAAATCACATCTATGATCATTCAATTCTGTAGCATTACCTATTTGAAAATCAGACTCATGATTCTCTTGAAACAAATGATGACAATCTATCATTTGTTCTATGTACTCTTTAGATTCATTTTCAACTTTATTTTCTTCAATTTCAAAGAATTCATCTTCTTCAAATTCATCTTCCTCAATTTCAAAGAATTCATCTTCCTCAGAATCATCCTTTGATAAGACAAGGGTTTCTTTAGTGGAATAAATTTATGTATTTTGTTTTATAAGAATATCCCAATCCTATTTTGTGAATAATAGCTCTAAGTCAATTTCTATATTTTTATCAACTTGATCATCACAATGTTCATTGATGGGTATTGAATTTGAAACCTGCACCTCATTCTCAACATCTAAGGTAGTTGTGACATCTAAACTATCAACCTCAATCTGAATTATTTGTGATCTTTGATTATGAGTTTTAGATCTAAGTCTGTATAGTTGCTCCATATTAACACGTTGAGATATCAATTGTTGTTCAAATGTTATTGCCTCATTGTAAGCTCTAAGAAATGATGTAATTTTAAGACCTTTCAAAAACATAAGAGTAACATGATCTAAGGCTCCCATTTATATTTGAGTAGCTCTATCTTCTAAAATGATATAATGTGTTCCCACCTCGGTATACAACCTATGGAATTTATCATTAAATGATATCATGGGTTCGTTAATTTTTTTACGAATGGAGACAAATTGATTTAACATCATAACTGGGTCATCCAATGTTCCAAAATATTTGAGAAATTATTTCTCTAGTTTAATCCAAGAAGTAGCATACCTTACAGGTAATTGTATGTACCACTTAAGCACAACCTCATCCAATGGGTATGAAAATAATCTGCAAGGAACATATCCCTACATAAACTGCAAATGACTTAACACACTTTTGTATCTTTGAATATGTTCCTTGGTTTGATCCACATCATGCTTAAATATGGGTAAACAAACTTCTACACCTTCAGGAATTTGATGAATAAGCATGTTTAAAATGCTATAATAATCACCTATCCAAGATGCCATCATTTTATTTACTAAAGTAAGTGATGCCATTAGTGAACTTTAAAGAACACAATTTTAATGCCAATCTTATTAGTCAAAGAAATATATTTTGCAAATAAGTGTAAAATGACTAATAATTAATCAAAAGATATGCATCAATTAAACCTTGGCATTAAATAACATCCTTCAATTTTAATTTTCTTTTTAATTACTATTTGAATGACTATGAATGAAAATAAAATATTTACCTTTCAACCCTCCTTCTAGCACCAATTTGTTGAGATGTGATTTTGTCCCGTCACAAAACCACCTGAAAATCTCAGAATTCTAATTCTCTCTTGCAAAGAAATTATCCTTCTCCAAGGTTCTTATTCAAATTTTAATATTTCTCGCATACATGCATAAATGTATACTTTGAATAACTCGGTAGGTTTGCAAGCTTACTATTTACAAGGGGCATGGAAATTATGGAAATGATTTCAATTTCATCACATAATATATGCCTTTCATATTAAATCAGTAAAATAGAATGTGCTTCATGATTTTAAGTGAAACAATGCACAAGATTTATTTCTCAATCAAATGTCTTGAAAATGCTCCAAAAGTATTTATGTGAGAAGAATGCAACATTAAAACTAAATATCAATTTAGTTTCAACAACAACAAAATAAATGAAATTTTGATAAATATAATAAACCTTTGGAATATAACAAATTTATCATAAACTCAATTCCAAATGTTTGTTTGATAAAACAATTATTTATTCAAATTTCCCTTATGAAATCATGACTCAAATATGATAAAAATGAACAAATACAATAATGTCTTGCCCCATTTATAATGTATTAAAACCTTATCAATAACAAGAATATAGGGCTTAATGTAAAAATTAATTTATAAACTTTAATTTTATAACAAAATAAAGTTTATAAATCAATTTTTTTTATAATGTTTACCCTCTGAAATATTTATGAGATCAAATATTTCAGATAGTAAAATAATTTTCCAATATAACCTTTTGAATTTTTTGAAATAAGTAAAATTAGATTATACTGAAATCCATTTTCCTATTTATGAAAGACATCAGTTCTAATTTTCTCAGCCTTATAATATTAAGGAGAGAAAACCAGAACAATCATTTATCTCTATTAATTTATTACTTCAAATATTAATTGACTTAGTATTTGAATAATAATTAATATATGACCTAGTTATGTGGTTTTAAATTTATAAACATTAACTAGGCTTATTTTACGTAATTTTCAATTCAAATAAATTATAAAGGTATAAGATTTATAAAATAATTCTTTCTCGGATTATTTCACATAATGAGACAGTGCAAAAATTTAAAACCAGACACACTATCTACCAAATGCATACAATAGAATAGAAAATAAGGACAATCTTCAAAGGACTTCATTAAACATGATCATTCTGAATCATATTTTAAATATTTGAATACAGGAAACCACATATTCAAATTCCAAATGATGCACAATAATTTTCAGGTCTTACAATTCTGCTTGTTCCATATCCCCTGTAGTGCTTCTCTGACTTGCTTTGGCTTCTTCCAACTTTCTCTTTAATTCCTGTACCAAAGATCTGACCCTTCTTTTGGTCTTCAAGGATCCTTTTAAACCTTCAACATTCATTTTATTCAATTGATTTAATCGGTTTGTTTTTTTGTTCTGAAATCAATCACTATTGTTAATAATGTTTAAAACATATTCTCCGAACCCACCCTTCACATGGCTTATATATTATAAACATATCCGATAAGCTATCTAAATTCTTTTTTTTAACATGACAGTTTCCAGTTTTGCAACTATTTACATCCATTTAAATTTATAATATCATAACGCTTGTTGTTAATGATATTATATCTATATTTATAACCCATACTGTATTTAATACCCAAAGGGATATTTCTGACTGTCTCTCTTAAAAAATGTATGATAATATTAAACTTTTCAAACCATCAGTGCATCCAAGATTGTTTAACACCTAATATCCGTCATCAGTATGATTAATCAAGGCATCCCCTGTGTCATTTCCACTACAACACGATCATCCTTCCACAAAGTACCTCTGAAAATTGCTACTGTGAAAACTTCCTAAAACTCCCATTAAGAAACAAACAAATTCGGTGCATCTTGGAATAAAAATTTACGGCCAAACAACAAATCCTCCTACTGGTGCCAGTGGTACTCTTTGACAACAGTAAAATTTTTTTGTTGCTGCATCATTCTTTGGCAGTGACATCTTTATCTGAACCTGCCATGACTATCCCCGAAGTTTTAACATCATATCTACGACATCCTTATCCACACACATGTAATACATGCTGAAAATATGGTCACCATAAGAACTCACGGATGTCGTCTGATGAAAGGAAGTGATCAATAACCAAATTTCTCCTGCGATATGTCCATCTTCCTACTATTTACAACACCACTAGAGGAACGTGCCTTTCATACTCTCTGCATGTTAATTGTTTCCTATGATAAAGGATTAAACAGTTGGTACCACATCTCCACTCGTGAATATCTTGACACATGTCTCTTCATGCGTCCAATATTCACGACTTTAGAAACTTATATATATTACGCTCCCTCCTAAAGATGTATTTTATACCTTCTTTTACCCGTCCTGCGATTGAGCCACGATTTCTGACGTAAGATCCGTCTTCAATAAAATATTTACATGGATTCATTTTGAAAACGTTCGCATGAAGACTCCCTTTGATAAATTTTGATGAGCCTTTGAACATTGCCCATACGATGACGTTAATGAGACCCTCCTCTCTCATCTTGAAGATTATGCCCACATCTCTCAAAGTTTTTTTTTTAAATACGTCCGTAAATCTATGCGCTATCCTGCACAACAAGACCCAACATTAGAATTACCAAAAACAAAACATTGAGCCTTCTAATTTTCATAAACATGACACTTTTCCTAACAATTACAAAACACGTGAGCTAGAAAAAAACCATTACTTCATTACCTAAAGAAAGAAAATAATAAAAATATTCTATTTTAAACACAAAGCAACTTAATGCTAATTTGAAACATTTTACAAAAACATTCTATCTTTAACATAAAACAACTTTATGTTAATTTAAAACATTTAAATACATTAAACATTTAAACATTCTATCTTTTAAACACAAAGCAACTTAATGCTAAAAATAACAAAAATACATAAAAATAAATAAAATAACAATCACAAGTAAAAATAAAAATGACTTAAAACAACACCAACATCAACTACACTATACAAACTAAAACAACACTTTACTTTATAATAATATAAAATTTTTACCAAACTAACAAAATTAACATAACAAAACTAACAATAATTACAACATTATTAAATAACATAAAAACACAAAATAATTCAACTATTATAACAATAACAACAAATATGTGATTAACATAATCATCTTAACTATCACACCAAAACCACACAACACCACAATATGACTTTTAAAACATTTAAAAAAAAACTAAATCTAGTATGATGACAACATGAACATCAAAATTTACTCGGAATGACTCTAGAAGCATAAATGAAAGAGACTCGGTGAACACATGGTGAATTCAATAGTGTATTTTTTACTATCCAAATGGAAACCAACCCTTTTGATAATGCACATTTCTATGACACCATTTTGAGAACTGATATTTTCATGATGGTAACTGCAAAAAATGAATTTCAAGCAATGATTTGGAAACACAATTTTAAATTTTCAAGTGGGTCCCCAATTTTTGGGGTCGTTGTGAAGAACGTCACAACAGGTACAAGAGAAGCAAAAAGAAGGCAAAGAAAAAAAAGTGGAAACCACCAGATGTGGAGTGGGTTAAATTGAATTTTGATGGAGCATCTAAAGGAAATCTAGGACCAATAGGAGGAGGAGGAATAATTAGAAATAATAGAGGAGATATTTTGTCTTAATATGCTTTCAATAGTGGATTGAGATAAATAATGAAGTTGAAGCTTGGACGACTTTAGAAGGGTTAAAAATATGTAAAAAAAAAAAATTGGAATAGAGTATGGATGGAAGGTGATTCTCTCATAGTAATAAATGCAATTTTGAGGAAAGCAAAGGCTCCATGGAACATACAAGAGATAATTGTGGAAATTCAATATTGCTAAAGAGTTTGAAGAAATCAGGTTTACACATATAGTAAGGGAAGGAAATAAATGTGCAGATAAGCTAGCCAATAAAGGGGTTGTGATTGAGGATCATGAAGTTAAATAATCCTTTCCATGGTTAGAGGAAATAGAAAGTTTAGTTGAAGTAGACAAAAAAATGTTGATTGCCTGAATCAATTAATGATTAATATTTACTTTAATATTTTCCATTGGTAATATCTACTTTATTTTGTATCAATAATGTATTTTTATTTAGACTATTTATTATAATTTTTGTGGTTGCACTTGTGTTTTAGGAAGGAAACTAGCAATCCAAATTTGGTAAAGCGAACTATGATAGTATGATGTTTTGGAATTATTACTCTCCTAAGATGAAAGGCATAGTTAGTAGAGGTGAAGTTTTGGAATTGTGAAGGCTGTTATAGAAAAATGCCAAGAAAGATGCTAAATTCTAGATTAATTGTATTCATACAAAAATTTGAAAATATCTAGAAAATTAAAATCAAGAATTCAAATATTTTATATAAAATGATGTAGGTTTCTAGCTATAGAATCTCAATTGAGATGAGAAGTGTATCTATTTGTAAACTCTCAAGCTCTAAAGAAGAGAGATGTAATTTGTCAAGGGTGGGGGACCCAAGTACAACCCCTTATTATCCAACGATATATATAATTTAAGCAATACAAGTTAAACATGTATAGTTTAAAGCTTTTTGAATAAATTATGTAGCTTATATTAGGGTCATTCCCATAAAAATAACAAATTTTTGTTCGGTAAATTAACCTATAACTACTTTATATTTTATCAAAAATATTTGTCATCTACCTATCTATCATATATGTTCTTCATCTTTATTACATATTTATATTTTTGCAATCAACTCCTTGACATCATTTTAATTAAGATAAAATTTCACTCGATCAATTACCTTCTATAATTTAAATTTGGCCAAGACAAATATCAACACTAATATTGGCTAAACTATTTGTTACCTAGTTTCATTCTCTATATATATGCTGGTATTTTCAAGATATTTCCTCCAACAATAGCTAATGGACATCATAAATAATGTGATTTTTTATGCAATTATTATATGACTTTTTCTTGATAACATTAATAATAATTTTTGAATCCCCCTCAATTGATATATATTTCCATCCTTTTTCAATGGTATTTTTGACCATCCTTATTCATTAGCCAAAAAATTGTCAACCTTATTTCAAGTATTCTCGTCATCAGATTCATTTATGCTATGGGTCGCCTCCTTATCTTCCTCATTAAACAAAATGACGTAGCTGGTATCCTCCACCAATTGCTACAATACACCATAGTCGACAATAAAACCATAATCAATTCTAATATAACTAGATCAACCACTATTGAACAATACTATCAAATTCAAGTTCTGACTAGTGTGCGAGGTGTCTGTCACTGAATCCTAATTTATTGTGATAACCTCAGGTACCCATGGTGTATTTCTTGATCTTTTTTTTTCATATTGACTATGTTTGTTCTAAAACCAGTTCTTTGATTTCAACTGACTTTTCTAAGACAAAAAGCAGAAAAAGTTGCTGCAAAACAAAAGGAAGAAGCCTTAGCTAAATAAATACTAGAAGAGTCAGTTGAAAGAAAAGAATTAGTTTTAGAACAAAAGAAAGAGACATGGTTAAATCTGTCTCCATTAGCATTAGTTGCTATTACATCAATACAAGATATGGAGAAGATATAATAAGAACATATGTTTATCAAGAAAATATTATCACAAATTAAAGATAATTGTTAATATGATTGGGTTGCTATGTTAGCTTTTGATAATGAAAGCTACGAGAAAATTCAATCACAGGATGCAAGATATGTAGAAATATAAGATAATGGAATTTTATAATAATACTGAAATATGAAGTGACATAAATGTTATAATGTAATATGGAGAAATGGACACTCCAGTACTAATGCTTAAATAAATACATTGTACTCCATCACCAATATAGCAATCTACCCACTATATCTACTTCTACTACCTATAGTGATATCTAATCACTCATTATGAGGCCCTTTATATAGGAAGATGGATTCCTTGGCCAACACTCTACCTAGTTGTACAAGGGGACACCTTGCACATTTACAACTTGCACATTGACATGTACATTTATTACATTGCTTGAAGTAACTAGCTAACTATTCACTAAGCTACTCTTATAATCTAGCTTTTGTACCAAAGGTGGTACATTTATATGACCCAAATGATGTAATATAGTCTAACACCCCCTTGTATTACATTATTTAGGTACTGAAGAATTTAATCTTCAATATGGATCTTCTATCTGGTACTGGAATTTGTATCCTGCTTCATCGCTTACTATAATCTGATCAAGTAAGTAGTTAGTATCTTCATACAAGGTAAGGAAAGTTGTAGCTTATAATTCTTTTGAATTTCCAACTTGGATGTGTCCATCTGCTTCAATATTTGTGTTTTCTTCTCTGTTCATATCTTCATTGTTCTAAACTCTTATAGTATATCTTTTCTTTCTCTTCCTCCTTCTCTTGTGAATAGTCTTGGGCTTGATCTGGTTCTTTGTATTGTGTATAACTCATATTGCATTGTATACATTCTTGATTTGGTTCCTCTTCTTCTTCTTTATTCTTGTCTTTGGAGTCAATACTTTCATGGGTGGATGTATTATCACCTGATTCTTGAGGAAGTTCCTTCTCTTTGCTTTTGTCCTTTTTATCATTTTTCAGGTCTTGTATAGATGTTTTTGAACATACACTTAGAGCATCATGATAAGATTTTATGTTAGTAGAACTTGAAGTACCAATACTGCATGAGGATTGAAATATCTTTTCTAGAGATGATTAATCCATTTCTATTTTTAGTTTAAGTAATTCTATCAATCCTCTCTTTTTTACGTTTTCATCCTTATAATATTTGAATGTAAGTAGTGCCATATATAAAATGCTTCCATATTCTAGAGGAACTTGAATGTTACTCTTTCTATTATCAATTGCCTTAGTGAGTCAAGCATGTAATTAATGTTCCATGGTTTCAAAATTATCCTTTAAAGCTTCATTATGTATTATTTTTGAAGTAAGGTCTAAGTCTCCTTCAGATTTTATAAGTAAACTTATGATTCCACCTTTTATGATACTTGCTCTTTCTCTTCTAATAGTGTTATTCATATAATTGTTCACTGTATTCCTTGAGGTAGACATCCTTATAGCTCCCTAGATATGTAAATTAATTTGATAAAACCTTTCTTGAAATTTAGGTTTTGTAGGCTTCCTTATGTCTCCCAAGTAATTTAGGATATGCTATAGAATTTTTAGCAATATTTAGTTCACCTTCTAAGCTGATTTTGTAATTTTTTGAGAATAATAATCAACTTTCAATTTTTACCTTTTCTTTCCTAATGAAGTAAGTTCAATGGTTGGATTTCGCTTTTGTCTTCTTAGTTGTTAGATCATGCTATAAGTGTGATAAAGTGCTTTTGGAAGTAATAATTCAATCCTGAGTTGATTTTGTATTGTTTTGTAAGAAAACATAACCAACTTCTATTTTATCTTATCTCTTCAATTAAACTTATGCACTTATCAATTTTGAAGTTCCTTTAGGTTTGATTCCTTTTATCCCTTTAATTAATTCAAAATCTATATGATGTTTTAATGAACTTATTTCTCCTACCTTCAATAGTTTGATCTTTAATTTTCTAAATTCCAAAATATTAAGATTTGATGCAGTATGCATTATAACTCCCTAACTTTGGAATA
Organism: Wollemia nobilis; assembly: GCA_028583015.1. Lineage (NCBI taxonomy): Eukaryota > Viridiplantae > Streptophyta > Pinopsida > Araucariales > Araucariaceae > Wollemia > Wollemia nobilis. The sequence goes on along the minus strand of JAQPPZ010016858.1, from coordinate 1,738,968 downwards.
TTAGAAAATAATTATATTTGTAAATTAGTATTGAATTTAATCAATGTTGTCAACCTTATATATATATATTTTGGTTACATAGATGAATTGGTTACAATCACAATTTTTAGTAATTGCCAGCATAACTGACAGGGTTAAAACTATCAGTGAAGGCTTCCAACACACCCACTATCTCATTAATGGCAATCCAATGTGAGACAAGGACTGTCAGATGCATAGGGTTCGCACCGTCTTCATTAGTCTGGTTTAATACATGGCATGAAGGGGACCATTGGACAAGCAGGAAAACAGATCATTGTCATCAGTCAGATGCAACATGTAGAGGAGTCGGATCGGGCTACTAGCTATGCATGGGCATGCTCGTGGGATTGGAACCTAGGTCTCCTATCGGTAAGTGCCCCAACTTACCAATCCATCTAGACCCATGGACGTTGTCAACATTATATCTCCTACTTTTTTATTTGCAAATATCTATAACTATCCCTTTTTTAGGATTCCTTTTTTGCTTTCTAAGGTTGTTTTAATTATCAACCTTATATCTAACAACTTATAAATCCAAATTATAGAAATCAAATGAATGATATACTTACCTTTCTTCTATGTAGACGACTGGGCTGGTAGTGAATATTAAGACCCTCTCACTAGTCAATGATGATATACTTTGTATTACTTCCCTTGATGATAGTAATGCTGGTAGTTTTCCTCTTCCTTTTACATCGTTGAAGTAGATTGTTTTACTCTTCCTTGTAAGTAGTTTTGATATCCCTTGAAGATAGTATTCTTAGACGACACTATATTATTCAAACATTCAATGCTTGATGAACGCTGTAATTACTAATCATTTACAAGCTTTTAATAGACACCCGTTGACTCCTTGACATCATGCTATTAATGCACCCTTACTTAAGCTTCAACACACTTTCCTCTAACTTCACTTAAACTCCCTTAAACTTGCTTTAGACTTGCTTGGTGTTCATAGTAATTTCTTGGACTTGGGTGCTTATGTAGCTCACGTCCTCCTTAGACTTGCATCCACATGTAGCTAGCTTGTTAAGCATTATAGCAACGCTTTGATCTTTGAGTAAAACACGTTGTAGTAACGCTTTACTCCTTGTATAACATTATTTATTCCTTCATCTATCAAGCGATGATGAATATGATTTTAATGATGTATTTCAACATCCAAGGTTTAGATGTTATCTTGGGCATTTTCTTTGTGAGCATTATTGAATGATCTATTACATATGATAAGTGGTGTCCTCTACTACATGTATGCTCTCTCCAACATCTATTAATATTTTATATAACTTCTTTGATAGTTGTAACACAGTTGTTTTCTTGCTCTCAATGCTTTATTTAGGTGGAAGAATATGCTTCTCTTCCCAACGTTGGCCCTTGGTTCGATGAGGCTGGTTATATGGTGCTATTCGACTAACAATTTTTTTGCGATAATAACTCTCTTCCTCTTGCTGTAACACGCTATAGATATTGCCCTAGTGCACTATCTTCTTGTGGCTTCTTTTCCTTTTGTTGTACACTATCCTTCTATGTAGGTATTGATAGCTCCTTTAGATATATAGTCTAGGCTATCTTCTTATGTGTAATTTTATAGGTATTTATCCTCCTTTACATAGGCACTTTCTTCTACATATATACCTTGAAATGGTGGCTCCCTTATGTGGCTTCTTCGTGCTGTATGTGGACTCTATAGTAGATTCTAGAAGTGGTGTCTTTGTAAGCCTTCTATGTTGATAAAATTTTTCTCCACACACTTCTATAATATTATTGCTTGGAGACTTCATCTTACTAACTGTAATAGTGCCTTGAAACACAAATTTCCTTCCTCTTTTCCAAGGGATATAGGGCACCAATGTAATGTAAATAATATGCTCTTATTTGCACCAATATTTTAGGATTTTCTTTGATGCCTTATGGTCTTATTTTCACCTTTGATATGGCAACTTCTTGTATATAGGTTGCTCCTTTACTTTTAAATATGGTAGCTACTTGCTCTAATATTTTGAGAGCAATGTAATGTTGCCTTCTTTGCTAACAACACTAACCTCTAACTCTTTACTTGGTTAACTTTAATCACCAATAAATCTAAGATTTTCACTATGCAATAGAAATGATATTTAGAGGTTTTATCTTTGCACTAATATGAAATTGAATAACTAATATAGTGCAGTAATACTTACCCTTATACCTCCTATAAGTAAACTCTTAAACATGCACTAACTTTACTGCAACTTAAAGAACTCTTAGTGCAATTTTAATAAGCTTTAACATGAACTAGTATAGTGCAATTTCTATCTCACCTTATCACTCCTTAAAAGTAACTTTTAATCATGCACTATAATCTTCTGCAACTTACTATAGTCTTCTACTCTATAACTAGATAATAGGAAGAATGTATCTAACTCCTATTAATGTGCAGGTAAGAACCCTTAACTAAAATTATCTTCTACACTCTTTTGAAGACTATAATATGAGCCTTTCTCTTTGCAAATTTAATCCAAATATGGTGCTTGATAATGAACCCTAATTTAAAGATCAACTAATGAACCTAATTGCACCCAAGTTTCTTACCTTTAATGGATTTTGTAAGTGTTGTAGATCTTGGTGTTTTGATTCACCAAATTGCTACCTAGAATGGTGGTTGCTTGCAATTGTGAACCCTTCTAGTTTCTTACCTTGAAATTGTAGTATATGACTTCAAATTCTCCTTCAATATGTAGCTTGGAACTCCAAAGTTTTGCAGCTTCTTGTTGGTTGTCCAAAACAACTTCTTGCTTCACCAACTTGTAGTTTTGAACCTTATGGAGTTTGATGGCTTGAATCTTCAAGTGATCTTTGATTCGCTATCGTAGATTTAGAAAACCCTTGTCTTTGAAATATGCCTTATTATTGTGAAAGGTAATATTCAAACCTCTGAGGTTTGGTAGAAATATTTGGTTCTTTTCTTCTTCTCAAAGTCTGACTTCGATCTTGGTCTCCTCAAGAATCTGAGTATATTGAGGTCTTCAATATTTTTTTTCTTTTCCACTTGTTGTCAGATGGTGATAATTATTCCATATATTTCACTATTAGGAGCTTCTTATTGGTAGTTAATTTCTCCAATGATTTTTTCTAAGAAATCCTTCGATGATTCTTCAACGAGATCTACATCAAGGCTCTCCAAGCCTTTACCTTGTTTCTCCTTAAGACCTCTCCAAGGTCTTCAATCTTGTAGTTTATTTGGTATTTATCAATGAGATATTTTCTTAAACCTTCTACCATGGAAGTGTTGGAAACAAGATCTCCTTCTCAGATATCTAGATTTTGTTGCTTTTGAAATCAGGTACTAGATCTTGCTAGTCTTTCTTTAGTCTTCCTTCTTCTAGAAGTTCTTCAATGATACCTTCTATAAGTCTCTTCATCTTCTTCTAGAACAAATATTCAATCTACTATTTCCAATGGGGTCTTTTCTTAGACCTCTTCAATTTTTGATTCTCTGCAACTTCACTAGTTATTAGTGGTATAAATTTTGTGTTGAGTCTTGGTCTTCACAATATTGTGGAAAGACTCTAGCTAATATGTAATTTGTAGTCTTCAACAAAGGTCACCAATATTCTATTTTCTATTTCTCACAGACTCTTCTATGGAGTCTTCTTCTGGAACAAGGCTTCTGTATCATTTTCTTCTAGCTCAAGGCTTCTATGGTCTTCTCTTCTAGCTTAAGGCTTCTATGGCCTTTTCTTATGGATCAAGGTTTCTATGGTATTTTCTTATGGATCAAGGCTTCTATGGCCTTTTCTTCTGTAATGTGCAGGTCTGCAATAGGATTCCCTTAGGTTCCTAAAATCTCCTCAATCTCCAACTAGGAGTCTTCAATCTACAAATATTACAATGGGGCCTTTTCCTTCAGGCTTATGGAATCTTCTAATTGTTGCTTCTGGTGTTGGATTGATTCTAAAGATGGTATTCTTCCTAGATTTATGTAGGAAGCTTCACAACTTTATTTGAATCTTCTTTTCCTACAAAAAAGTATTAGTATGATGAATCTAAATTTGTTAATGATGAATCTTCACTAGTTGATTTGTTAATCTAGTGGAACAAATGCTAAGTCCTAGTATTCACAAGTTTTTCTACAACTTTATGGAAAGACTCTAGCCAAATGCAATCTTAGAAATTATAGAATTGATATTTTATTTTCCTCTCTATATCTCTTGTGACTCTCCCTATTCCCATTGACCTAATATAGCTCTAATACCACTGTTAGCTTTTGATAATGAAATATATGGGAGAATTCAATCACAAGATGCAAGATATGCAGAAATATAAGATAATGGAATTTTGCAATAACACTAAAATATTCTATTAATAGAAAGTGATAAAAATTGTTACAATGTAGTATGGAGGAATGGACACTCCAATACTAATGATTAAAGAACTACATTGTACTCCATCACCAATATGGTGATCTACCACTATATCTGATACTACCTACAATGATATCTAATCACTCACTATGAGGCCCTTTATATAGGAAAATGGATTCCTTGGCCAACACTCTACCTAGTTGTACAAGGGGACACCTTGCACATTGACACTTGTGAATTTATTACATTGCTTGAAGTAACTAGCTAACTATCCACTAAGATAATATTCTACTCTAGCTATGTACCAAAGGTGGTACATTTACATGACCCAAATTATGTGATATACTCTAACGTGCTATACTCATTCTTACTTGATTATATTATTATGATAATCGTTAATATGATTGAATTGCAAACATCTACACCTACTATACAATGGTTAATGCATATCTATCATAAGTCCATATTTTCTACCTCTTCCTTGTTTTGTTTAACCTATCTATCCTTATTTATGTTTGGCCCTCTATCTTAGGGCTAAGTTACAAGAAAAAGTAATCTTGATTCCACATTTCCATTTTATGTCAGAAACACATTTCCATTTGGACAACTCATTTCTTGCACCTTTGTTGCATTTATTGCTTGTTAAATATGTTTTTACAAATAGTCTAAATGACTATATTTTGGGCCATTTCCAAACCATTTTTTGTTGTTTGTGCATAATAGTACAACTCCTCAATATGCCTACAAGAATCTCAAGTCATGAGCAATGGGTAGGCTTAAATGTTTCCAATCATCTTTGTATTCTAAACTTCTCGAGAATATGTGTGACTTCAAATCTCCCATGTCTTGGTTGTAACACTTGACCAACTCCCAAAATCCCATATGAAAATTGAAACATAAAGGATATTGCAAATTTTAATGTGTGAAGAAATAAATGTCCAAGGCATTATGGAGAAATATTAAATGAGATGTAATTGTCTAAATGCAACTTGAGTACAAACCCCCCCATTGTGATGGATACTCCTGTAATAAGGAGACCTCTGATAATAAGGTTTGTTGTAACACCATAATGATGTGGTTCATTAAATTAGAAGTGATATGCATGTGATCCTTTTCAACCCCATATAACCAATTAAAAAATTTATGAGGAAATGGAGAGCACAAAAGCACAACATTTGCACTTTATCCTATCATTGAATTTTTAGTATGTAGTACATGTTTTAGCAAGAATTCAATCATATTTGAATATGTGTGAATTAAATTCTTATTAAATAAAAATATTATTATTTTATGAACCTATTAAGGTCTGAAACTCAAACTTGCTTAGACTAATTATGAAAAAACTTAAAAAACTAAAATATGAATTTTGGACTAAACTTTATAAAATTAGAACAAAGATTTTTCTTATAGATGTTGAGCTCAAACATAGAATGGAAAATATCTGAAAAAATTACTTGCTATTATAAAAACAAATAAATATGTTTTGCTTAATTAATAAACATATTAGCCTGATCTCGTAGGTGGGCCACTTCAGATTCAAGATTTTATTCTCCAATGTGAAAAATAGATATTTGCAGTACTTACAAACTATTGTATGAAACCTTGAGTAAAAAATCAACACAGTCAATGCTTGCCTATCTATCATAAGTCCATATTTTTTACCTCTTCCCTATTTTGTTTGTTCTGTCTATCATTTTTTATGTTTGGCCCTCTATCTTAGGGCTAAGTTACAAGAAAAAGTAATCTTGATCCCACATTACCATTTTATGTCAGAAACACATTCTCATTTGGATAGCTCATTTCTTGTACCTTTGTTGCATTTATTTCTTGTTAAACATGTTTTTACAAAATAGTCTAAATGATTGTATTTTAATCTACTTTAATACCTATTCTATAATTATTATCTTGACAAAAAATCATAAATATTAATTTATGTTTAATAAAAAAAATTACTTATATCCAGAAACATGTGATTTTTTCACTTTTAATTAATCTTAGACAATGCAAAACATCAAAACATATATAAAAAAGATCATATACTAATAATTATAAAAATATATCACTAATAATAGGCGCAAACTACATAATATTTTAAAATAAAATATTATAATAAAATAAAACTTTATATAAAATATGTTATTAATATGTATGCCTTAATAACATTTTTTAAAAAATAACTTAATAATTAATCTCAACCACTACAATTAAAATAATTTATAATTTATATTATTTTAAAAATTTTAAAAACTAAAATCACTTGATTTTATTTTTTAATCAATTACTAAACTGCTAGAAAATAATAATTACCAGAATGTTAGATAGCAACAAACATGTTTGTCATTAAACCCTAACACGTTTGACAAGTTTAAAAAGTTAAGACGGGCCTTTATTTAAAAAAAACTGCCTCAATGCCCTACAAGTATCTTGAAAACTTAACATGGACTTTTATTTAAAAATAACTGTTGATTGCCATGCAAGTATGCTTTTCATTCCAATCCCTCAGTATTTGCTAAGCATGGAGCACACTGTACTTTATAATTTTTAAATATAATAAATAAAATTATTATAACTAATATATTTTTAATGTATTAAAAAAAATATTTTATATATATACGATTTATTTATTTTTTATTGGTTGATAAAAAGGGTTTTGAAAGGTCCCGAAACTTTTTACACAAATGTAGCAAATACAACTAGCCAGAAGTGAACTAACTGAACTGAAAAAAACAACCCCAGAGGGGAACAAAATAGCCAACTTTAAACCAGAAAGAAGGTGCAGATAGAAACAAAAAGGAATAAGGGTCCAAACTACAACAATGGTACCCAAAAGGAAATAAAAAACAACTACCGAAAGCCCAACCAAGATTACAGCATTTGGCTTGGTGAGGTTCAATCTGTGAGCTTATTGGAGCAACCACTTCCACTATGCTGGAAATTAGTAGTTTTATTTACCATTCCTTGCCACCTGGGTTCATGGGTGACAGTTGCCTTGTGAAATTTCCACATTCCTTGCCACCTGGGTTCACGGATGACAGTTGCCTTGTGAACTCTCCACATCTCCTCAAAATTACCCCAAGATAGATTGCACAAAAGCGCATAAGGGAAAAGAGGATATGTGTTGGCATCCATGTTAGACAAACCATGTCTAGCCACTAGGCCCCAAATCAACCACATCAACACCAACAACCAGTTAAAGATTAATATTTCCATTTGCATCAGTGTGGGCCACAATACATTGAGGGAAATTGTCATACCATACTTGGAGGTTATCCTGTTCAACTCCTTAATTGGAAAGGAGGTCAATAACTTTGTTTCCTTCTTGGTAAACATGCTAAATTGTAACATGTCTGATGCCTTCAATTATCTTCAAGCTTTCCTGGACAGCGTTGAACATGCTCCAAGTAGGAAGTTGATATTTTGGATGCATTGAATGACATTCATAGAATCACTCTCTATGATAAGTATTTCAAACCAAAGTCGCTTGCAAATGAGAAGGCCAAGGTATAACACATGGACTTCAGCAGAATATTGGTTTGACTATCCATGGACTCAACAAATGTGTACATGAATTTACCTTGACTATTTTTGAAAAGACCTCCTCCTCTAGCCCTACCAGGGTTTCCCTTTGAGGCTCCATCAACATTGAGCTTGACCCATCCACAAGGCAGGGGAATCTATTTCACCATTGACCTATCAGATTTTGGAGGTCCTCGAGGGGTTTCAATCTGAAATTTGAGAGTATTGAAAATGGACAATTCAAATTGTTTCTTGGGCTTTTCAGCTTGGATGAGATTAGCATTCTCAATCACAAATAAAAGAGCTTGAGAGAACACTGATCTAGCATATTTTATAGCAGCACCAAAAATTTTGTTGTTCCTCTCCAACCATACTTACCATAAAAAATGAGGAAAACAATACAACCAAACAACACAGATTTTTGGATTCATAAATGGTTTTGACCATTGATGGCAGACGACAAGAAGATTTTTTGGGTATACCCAGGATATGTTGGCCAGCTTGAAAAAGGAAGACAACACTTCATTAGAGAACGAGTACTCAAAAAAGATATGGATCACATATTCCTAGCTATTTTTATAGAGGACACATCGATTAGGGAGTATTAGGCCTCTATGGATTAGATTTTCAATGGTAAATATTTTGTTTAAAGAAGCAAGCCAAAAAAATGGGCAACTTTAGGGATTAAACTTTTCAACTAGATAGTATTAAATTTAGGCCAGGAGTTGACTTCTCTGGTTTGGGTGTAGTAGGTAAACTTAAAAGTATAAAGCCCATCCTCACAAAGGTGTCAGAATGGAGAGTCTACAACATTTGGATTACTAGGAATGATAGTGGTGTGAAGCAAACCAACAATAATGGAAAAAGCAGAGGAATAGGTAATGTTGATGTTGATAGAGGGAAAGGACTTCCATTTGGCTTTGTTACAGTTTATAGAAAAGAAATTACATACCTTAGAAAAAAATAGGTGATCAGTGATTGGCTTGATGCTAGAGAGACTAGCATCACTGATCAGAGGGTGATTGTTGAGCCATCTGTCCTCCCAAAATTCAATAGATGTTCCATTTCCCAGCTGCCACCTAAGCCCAAATTTTAGGATGGGTCTCGTATTAATCACAGAGTTCCAAAAATGCGATCCAACAAGAAGTGGTTCATCACTTAGAAAGGCTCATTGCTACAGGTATTTATCCTTTATTCTATTGATCCAGGTGGCTTGATCATTTTGAATAATTCTCTAGCCTTGCTTACCAATGAGAGCAGAATTCATCTTACTAACTTTCCTGAAACCCAACCCTCCTTGATTCTTCTTCAAGAAGATCTTGTCCCAAGAAACCAGGGGAATTCTATTGGTATTTTTGCTTCCTGACTAGAGAAATATCATTTGTATCTATTCAATCTTCTTGTAGATAGAAGTTGAAGCTTTAAATACAGATAAGAAATACATAGGAATTCCTTGCAAACAAGCTTGGACAAGAGTCGCTTTCATTGCCTGGCTGAGGAGACAACCTTTCCACCCGACCAAATTTTTTTGAATTTTCTCCAAGATGTTGTTCCACACATTTGCAGGAGGTTTACCTTATAAACAAAAACTATCTTAATATAGTTGGAAATATTTTTTTGATATATAGAGGAATTTGAAACATTAACATCATCTAATTTTCTCATTGTGTGGCTACTTTAATAAATCTAATAAGCCACTTCACATATAGTTTATACATGTTTCAATTTGATGTTGATAAGATTTATATTTCATATTTAGATTTTTTTAATATAAAAATATGAATATGAAAAACCCTAAGAAGAAGAAATCCTCAAACCTAAACTAGTGAATGATTTCTTTTAAAATAGAATGCTGAGGGGACATATTCAAAACCCTAAACTCGTACATACTAGGATAAAGTTGAAAAGGGTTTCCTTGTCGATGCAAATGAACTGCTTATTTAAAATAAGATTTACACTTAATAAGATTTACACTTCATATTTAGAATATTTTTTAATATAAAAATATGAATATGAAAAGCCCTAGAAAGAAGAAATCCTCAAACCTAAACCACTGAATGATTTCTTTTAAAATAGAATGCTAAGGGGACATTTCAAAACCCTAAACTCATACATACTAGGATAAAGTTAAAAAGAGTTTCCTCATCGATACAAATGAACTACTTATGCCACAACCATTTTAGGAATAAGTAGAATAAAGAAAAGCAATAAATATTTAGTTGAAAGGGAAGGGAAAAAAAGCTTTGGAGCTTGAGCTTGTACCTTGTTGCCTGATAATTTCTATTTATTGTTGTCTAACACAATCGGTTATGCAACCTTGCATGTAGCTTTAAACAAGTCAATATTACAATCCTAGAGTGTAAATCATGTGTGCCTCATCATAAACGATACACAAATTGAATGTGTATGAAGTTGTGAGGAAATGGAGAGCACCAAAGCACAAAAAAATAGGCATGTTCATAATTATCAATAGATAAACATAGAAAAAATCATAACCATATTCATTCAAGGTGCAAAATACACAGTAATTCTCCTTTTCAATAATAACAAGAAACAAAAATCCATTGTGGGTTTTAATATAAAAATATGAATATGAAAAACCCTGAGAAGAAGAAATCCTCAAACCTAACAATCAAATTTCTAAAGGTTATATTCATTGGCAAAAATGAAGGACCAGTAATTATCCATCTTCAGATCTATGGCCCACCTTCAATTTCATACTTCTAGATCTATGGTCCACCTTCAATTTTATGTCACTAGTTAACCCCACTCATTGATCGAGAAGGGGGATGGCGCACCATTGTTCCTACGGGGTAGATAAAAAATATTATCATGGTAGAGCACAATGGTGAAGAGCAGCCATATATCGCATAGGAGTGATCATCGATGGGACCACAGGAAGTAGTTGGGTGAAGGTGTCTAAGCCATTGATTTATATAAGCATACCCGAGTCATTGATCTAAAATATCTAAACAAAATGTGAGCTGCTAGATTTATGTGAAGTGATGCAAGCTAAAAAAACATGTTAAAAAAGCCAAGGGTTTGATCCTAGGCTTAGAGAAATCTCACACATATTTTTCACATGATGAAAAACCCTAACAAAACCCTAATATGCACCTCCCATGCAGTGGAAGAGATGATGTTATTAGATTGAATGGAAGTTTAGAAGATTGTCTTCGTAATTGAGGTAGCACGATTCAAAACCGTCACCTCTTGGTTGCCAAATTCCATCAAGAACCAAGCATGGTCAAATGGTTTTACTACCCATGGAGGCATGGATTATTTGGAGATTGTATAGGTTTATGCTCACCTTCGTAGGAGGATCAAATGCATCAGGGTAGGTTGGGCCTAGCACAGTTGATCACAACATTGGGACCATAGTTTGGGTGAGAAGAAATGGGTCATAGAAGAGGGAAAAATATGCTCGATGTGAAGATGTAATTATTCATGCTCTTGATCTTGAGAAATAGTAGTTTGAACAAATAAAGCAATTGTCATGACTTGAAGCAATCCATTCTAATGAAAATAAATATAACAGTTTGGTTAAGCAATCACAAAATTGTGTAGTTGATTGTCATAATCATGAGAGTCAATATACTCCCATTGATGGCAATTACAATAAATTGTTGGATTCAAAATTGCATGTGGATGCTTGAAAGGTAGGTGTAATAGGCAAGTACATGTCTACAAAGTTCAACACAACACAACTTCCATTCAGAAAGTAAGAGAGGGAAATGACATGAATTAGAAATATGATATCTTGAAGGCACACCTAGGATGAGGGGATTGTAGGACTTTGGGTTGAAAATTATGTAGAAAAAGAAAAATTCCAGTATTGCTATATTATTTAAAAGTATTGAGAAAGGGATCCCTATTGATAATTGTGCTTGTAGTGCTTCATGTTTTGTTGGTGCCATTGAAAATGGAAATCCTATAAATAACAACAAAGGCCCTTCTTTAAACCTTAAAAGGAAAATATCATATGTGGGGCATAGGGAGGAGTTGTTTGTCAAGAGATGTGATTGATGCCAATCTCTCACACAGATTCTACAAAGTAGTCCAAAATTACTAGTGCCTTCCTTGTCTGATTTTGGTTGCAATGGAGGTGACTCAATTCAGCATGAGGTGAAGCCAAGAGGTGTAAGTGTTTTACAACAAAAACAAGTAAAGCATCTAAGTTTTCTATGTTTCTAGACAATAATTCAAACTACATGGAAACTTCCTCTAAAATGCAGATCTCATTATAGTATTTTCAACATGTATTTGAAAGCATGGAGAAACCTTTTTCAACCTTTTTGATAACACATTTTGAAGTTTGCTAGAGCAACCAAGTTTCAAATCTAGTGAAAAGAGTGGTCCATATTTTATCAATAAAGTGGATGAAATTGCATTTACAAATTTCTTTCAGGTCCTACTAGTTCTACTAATAAAGAATTTTCCAAATGAGCTAGATTATAAGCATCCTGAACATCTTATTTAAGGCCATATGAGTTTGGTTAACAAGAATGGAGTTGAAGAGGCTGATGTTTCTAGTTATTTATCTAGGCTTGAGTCTATTGAGTAGAAAATAGATATTGTTGCAAATGCAAGTGTCTCTAAATAGCTATTGAAAATCAATTAAAATGTGAAACATGTGAGCAAGAAGAACTTTGATAGTACTAATGAAAGGATTTTGGTTGAGGTAGACAATATAACAATGTATGTAAAATCACTAAACAAGCCACCCATAAGCACTTTAGCATAATACAACTAAACTGCTTTCAAACATCAGTCACCCTCAAGTATAGAGATGAATCTAAGAGCACAAGCAAGAGTCCACATGATGGAGCATGACCCACAAAAACGTTTTATGTAAAAAAAAATTGAGAACAAAAAAACAACAATTATAAGTAAAAATAAGATAGCTTGAGGAGAAACTATCAACGAGGAGAAACTATCAACCCTTCCAAAAGTGATTTTCAAGGTCGAAAAAGTAGTTATTTTTTAAATAGTTGGTTTTTTCACTTTTTTGACAAGAACAGAAAGAACAAGTGTATGATAAACTGCAGAGTGAGCTAAAAATCCTCGACCAAACCTTCAAGAGCATTAACTCTATCATAGTTTGGTAGAAAGTATGAAGATATTGATAGAGCAAACAAATGATAGATTGGCCAAAAATATCCCATTATCCAGTAGTTCAAAGAATAATATGAAGAGGTGCATGAGCAAAAGGTTAAGGCCCAAGATGGTACAGTCTTTGAAGGCCACCATGAATTCATGAAGGTCTCGATGTTTTTAAGGGATAGGCAAAAATATAATATATGTATTTAAAAAACAGAGGCTTAGAAAGAGGAACTAAACCAAGAAGAATTAGGCCAAGTAGGAAGAATTTTTAGGGGTGGCCAATTTTGATGATCTCATTTTCTCACAAAATTCAAAATTTTAATTGTCTAGAATATAACACACAAGAATTAGCTAAATAGATGAACAACCTCACATTGATGGTAAATTTTTTATATAAAAATATAAATATGAAAAACCCTAAGAAGAAGAAATCCTCAAACCTAAACCAATGAATGGTTTCTTTTAAAATAAAACACTGTGGGTTTTAATATAAAAATATGAATATGAAAAATCCTAAGAAGAAGAAATCCTCAAACCTAAACCAGTGAATGATTTATTTTAAAATAGAACACTGAGGGGACATATTCAAAATCCTAAACTCATACATACCAGGATAAAGTTGAAAAGGGCTTCCTCATCGGCACAAATGAATTGCTTATTCCACAACCATTTTAGGAAGAAGTAGAATAGAGAAAAACAATACAACTTTATTTGAAATGGAAGGAAAAAAAGCTTTGAGCTTGAGCTTGTACCCTGTTGCCTAATAATTTCTCTTTATTTTTTTCTAACATGGTTGGTTATTTGACCTTGCATGTAGCTTTAAAATGAGTCAATATTATAATCCTAGAGTGTAAAGTATATGTGCCTCATCATAAATGATACACAGATTGAACATGCATGAAGTTGTGAGGAAATGGAGAGCACCAAAGCACACAAAAATAGGTATGTTAAAAAATTTAAGTAGACAAACACATAAAAACTCATAACCATATTCATTTAAGGTGCCAAATACACAATAATTATCCTTTTCAATAATAACAAGAGACAAGAAGCCACTATGGGTTTTAATATAAAAATATGTATATAAAAAACCCTAAGAAGAAGAAATACTCAAACCTAAACTAGTGATTGACTTCTTTTAAAATATAATTTTTTGGATTTTAATATAAAAATATGAATATGAAAAAACCTAAGAAGAAGAAATCCTTAAACCTAAACTAGTGAATGATTTATTTTAAAACAGGAAACAACATTACGAAAATGCTACTCAAAGCCCTAGCTTTGCATTTGTCACATGTTATGAAATTTTGTTTAAATCCCTAGCTCTACGTTCTTTGTTCAATACAAAATACTCAATCAAAACATTGCTCAAAGCCCCAACTCTACCTCCATTGTGCATTGCAAAATGCTCAACCAAAATGTTGCTCAAAGCCCTAGCTCTACCTTCGTTGCATGCTATGAAATGCTCAATCGAAATGTTGCTCAAAGCCCTAGCTAGCTCTACCTCCATCACACACCATGAAATACTCAACCAAAGTGTTGCTCAAAGCCCTAGCTAGCTCTACCTCTATTGAAACACACGATGAAATGCTCAAATGAAATGCAACCTGGGCTTTTCCCATGGTCTTTATAATTTTTTTTTATTGATATCCTAAGAGGGTAGTTTTAAAATGCCCTCTTAGGGTTCCCTAAGCCGCCCTATTAGACCTAAAGGATGGTTATCCTAAGAGGGTGGTTTTTAATCACCCTCTTAGGATCTATTAAGGCAGTTTTTTACCACCATAAAAACTGCCTTACTTTAGCCGTTGTTAAAGCCCTTTTGTAGTTCACACACACATAAACACATATATAATGGATTGTGACTCTCCATATGGAGTACTCTTGGCATTCACTCTTCTTGATAATATTCACTTTACTACTCTAAGGACACATGTGCACTCTTACATAATGGACACTTGTGCACATCTACACTCAACACACTTGCACACTTAACTACATGAAACTTGTGCATTTCTTGCACATTATTACATTACATAAAATATTTAATCACACTCTAATCTAAGACACACTCCTAATCTAAAGATGTACCCAAGGTGGTACATTATCATGTACCAAATAATGTAATATACTCTAACAAAAAGGAGATAAAGACCCTCAAAGTAAGAACAAAGAGGAAAGTTGCTTATTGTTATGGTAAGGGCTTTGTCTTCTCTTTGAAAGGTCCAAGGTTCAAATACCACTCAGTATGAGGGGATCAAGACCCCTCATAAAAACTTGTGTAAACTCATTGAAAAAAGAACAAAGAGAAAAGTAAACTTAGAGAGATATCGATTTGGGAAACCAAAAATAAATATCACATGCGTTAACGAGAAGTGGAGTGAAGCCCAAAGATAAAAATAAAAAGATGATAAATATGGTATTGTGGAATATTAGGGGTATGAAAAATATCCCTAAAAAATAGTTATATTCATAAGTTAATTTTAATACAAGGAACACAACTAATTAGTGAGAAATATAAGGATGCATTCAAAAATATTTGGAAGATGGGTGATTCTCAGACAATTTATTCTATACAATATTTTGGAGGTATTGCAACAACATGGGACAAATGTAAATGGGATGGATAATTGTTAGAAGTAAAATGTAATTGGGTTGCTTATTTATTTTTTAGGAAAGAGGAAAACATCAATGTTGAGGCTATAAATGTATATTCTTCAACTTTAGTTACTCGTGAAAGATGTTGGAAGGACCTTGATATTTTTTATCATATATAATGATGATTAATAATTATTATCTATGGGTTTTTGGGA
Organism: Wollemia nobilis; assembly: GCA_028583015.1. Taxonomy (NCBI): domain Eukaryota; kingdom Viridiplantae; phylum Streptophyta; class Pinopsida; order Araucariales; family Araucariaceae; genus Wollemia; species Wollemia nobilis. The sequence continues at coordinate 1,723,178 of JAQPPZ010016858.1, read as the reverse complement.
GAATTTCAACATGTTTCTATCTCCTTTATAAAATAGAAAGTGTTACTCCTAGATGGTTTAAATCAATATAGTATTTTTCTTTATTTATGAATGCAAAGGGCCTTTGGGGTGCTATTCCTTTGAACTTAAAATAAACATGGGATAATAGGTGCATTAGGCAAACTCATATGGCAAAAATATTAACAAATATTGTTATCCAACACATGGTTACAAAGAAAGTACACGATCTATTTAGACATTTTATTGCAAGCAAGATCAAATCACAAACCCATTCTCTTGATATGTGATTTACTCAGTAATGGTAATCCAAATCCATTTTATTTTAGTCTATGTAGCTCAAAGTCTCTGGCAAATTTCAGATGGTTATGCTATGGTGGAATGAAGTAAATTTAAAGAATCATGTATGTAAAAGGTTTGTTCAAAAGATGAGATATATAAAGGGGTAAATGAAGATGTGGAATGTCAAATGTTTTGGTAACTTATTTAAAGCAAAGGGGGAAATTGAATTCAAACTCAAAAATTTACAAGATATAGTAGAAATCAATGGAATGAGACAGGATACATAATGTATTCAAAAAAGAGTCATACTAGTGCCAAAAATCTAGGGACATATGACTTAATGGAGGAGATAGAAATACCAAATTCTTTCAAGTTATAACAAAAATAGATTTTTTTTTATTTGCATCAAAATATTTCAACTCTAGATGGAAAAAACATTAAGGGAGATGAAGATACTAGGAGAGAAGCAATTAATTATTTTTAAAGTATGTTGTCAAATGTTAGGCAGGATCAAGGTAATATTTTGCAAAATATTCCATCAATTATCACACAAGGATAAAATTAAATCTTGATGAGGAAGATATATATAGAGGAGCTCATGAGGCAATTTTCTCTTTCGATTCTAAGAAGGCACGTGGTCCTGATGGATTTGGGAGAAATTTCATTTCAAAATTTTTATGATTTGTTCAAAAGTGATAGGTTGGTTGCAGTTGAAGAGGCAAGGAAAAATAAGGCTACAATACATGAGATCAATTCCACCTTTATTCAATTGGTTCCCAAAAAGGTGAGACAAAATATTTTGATAATTTTCATCTAATAAGCCTTTGTAATATGATTTATAATAAAATTTTAAAAATTATGACAAACAAATTGAAAAACATTCTAGATTGTGTTATTCCAAGGGAACAAGACATTTTTTTCATGTTAAACAAATTTTGGATAGTGAAATCAATGTATAGGAGACCATACATTCTCTTCATTCCATGAAAAATCTAGGTATGCTTATAAAAGTAGATAATATGATAGGTCTTTTTGGAGTTGGTTTTGATCAAGGTTGGTGTGAATGGATTCGATGTTTTTTTTAATAAATTGTGTGTGACTTCTATTAGGGGTCATTCCCATCAAAATACAATTTTTTTTTACTTTTTTCATTAAGTGAATTAAACCATATCCAACATGCCTTTTTATCATACAACTTTTTCATTTCTTTTTCTATTAAATATATTCTTCAACTTCCTTAAAGTGCTATGTTTCTATAATTAGCTCCTTGAAATCATTTTTATTAAGAGATAAAATCTCATTTGGTTAGTTGCCTTCTAAAATTTAAATTTCACTAAGATGAAGATCAACACCACAATTGGCTAAAATATCTTCTGCTTGATTTCCTTCTCTAAAATTATAATCAAATTTCTAAGAGATTACCTCCAATAATAGGTGTTGAACATAACTAATAATATTATTTTTTATCTAATCCCCACATCCATTTTTGTTTTTAGTATTAATGATAAATTTTGAATCCCCCTCAATTGAAATATATGTCCATCCTTTTTATATTACAATTTTAACCCTTAAAAGAAGTTCCCTAGCCTTTGCATAGTTGTAAGTTGAAGTTCCATTTTATTCTAAGTGAGTGATGAGAAGTTTGCCTTCATTATTTCGAAAAAAACCTTATCTACCAATTTTTTCTGGATTTCCTTTAGAAGCACCATAAAAATTTTAATAGACCCAATTTCTAGATATTTCCATGTTACCCTAGATCGAAGTAGATCCTTTGTTTTAATTACTATCATAGATGACTATTCCATGTATGTTCAAATCATGCAACTAAGTTGTTACCACCTATTTTTTCTCAATTGAGACTTCCCATCATGAGCACTATATTTGTAGATATTTTGCAAGAGAGGCAATAATGTGATTCTAAACTTGGGGATGATTTTGATATCTATTTTTTAAATTATATTATTCCTTTCAAGCCATAAATTCCAACAAATTATGGCAAGGAAAATCCTCCACAATACAATGCTTTAGCTTTGAAACAATTAATCCAACATTTCATCAACTCTTTCAATGTTGATGTAGCTACCTAATATATTTTCATATTTTAAAAAAAGTAACCCCAAATGGTGTGAGCAAAGAGATATTTAAGAAGTAAATGGTTTGATGTTTCGAAATACTTCTCAAAAAAGGCACATATGAAAGGTCCATGATATTCTCTTCTTTGCATACTCTCTTTTGTAAGAATCTAACTTGAACAACTAACCAAAGGATTGTTGAGGCCTTAGGTAGAGACTCTACTAACCAAACATTCTTCCAAGGAAAATATTTGGGAGTACAAAATTTTGATTGCTCTAAGTCCTTGTATCCCAACTCGATCGAGTATCCATCATCCTTTGATAGGTTCCAAACCAACTCATCCTTTCATGTAAAGATTAGTAAATTAACTCTTGAAGCATATTTTGAAGTTCATATGTAGTTTGTTTGAGTTTGTCTCCTTCGATTAGGTTACTAATAAAATCCATGTTGCTCATATTAATATAGTATTTATCCTTTGGACCTTTACAAAATAGATATTCTTGAGCCAATGGTTATCATTTGGAGTTAAAAATAAGAGAATAAGGCTTCAACCAAGCATTTGACCATAAATTTACATAATTCCCCTCATTGACTAACTATTGCATATGTTTCTTTATCAATTGCAAACTATTTGATATGAAGTTCCATGTTGATGATCTTTTTTCCTAATAAGTTCTATGTGGCTTCTATTGGGGGCCTCCCATAAAAATGCCAAAATATGTTTTTTGATCAGTTAAATATATTAGCATATATAATAGACAAGTTTTAATAGGGTCCCAAAACTTGAATTCAAAATGGCATCAAATGCCAAAAAGGACAAGAAGCATCAGATAAGAAATAGAACATAACTACAAAACAAGGCAGTCTTAGCCTACATAAAAAGTACTGAATTACAAAAATTAGGGCTGCCCTCAGCCAACAAGAAGAGAAGAGGAACAAATTCAAAGGACTAACAACCACAAAAAGGGCATAGAAACACCACAAAACCAAACAACAAGAGACACCAGAGAGCACTCAGGTCCCAGAAGCAGGCTTAGCATAGAGATCATGGATGCTCCTAGAAAAAACATCTAGCTCATCACCATTGTATTTAGTAGGGGTGTCCTCAGACTTGACAGTCATCTTCTTAGGATTTGCAGCAGGCACACCTTCGACCTCTTCAGTGAATGATTTCCTGAAAAAATAGAGATTAAAGGTATTGCATAGATCAATAAGTTGAGCAATGTTGTTTGAGATGGATTTGATGATATACGCCTACAAACAGAGATTAGGGTCATCCTTAGTCTCCTCATCAGAATCAATGACCAAATACTCTTTCTGCTTGGCTTTATTCTTCAGATGCACTGAGGCACGAAGCGGCTTTTAATCAGGTTCAATCTCAAGTTTGTTGTCAGGATCTAGAGAAGCACTTCTTGGCCTTTTCCTTAATTTTGTAATATTTTCAATGATTTTCTATTTTTTAGTAGACAATTTCGGAGCACTAGAATATTGGGGCATGGTTTGGGAAGAACTGGGCTTCAAATAGCTCTGCTTAGGCTTTGGGGGAGGGGTTAAAACAATGCCTTCAAGGTAGTGAATCAGCCAATGTTTGTAAAGAATATTGAAAATCCCATGGTGTGAGGGTAACTCAGACCCATTTTTCTCTCTAGCATCCTCAATAGTATGACTGATGGAATTAAAAAGAAATTGAGGAATATTTACTACCCTAACATCACAAAAATGATTGTAAAAGGAAAAATGAAAACTGCATATGGGCTAATTCGTATCATCGACATTAACATATTCCATGATGGGTTTGAGGATGTTTCCCCAAGGAAAAGGTAGCTCATCGAGTCACATGCCTAAATGAGCTCTTCTGGTGAGGTATTTATCAGTGATGTCCTTCAACTCTGCTTCCCAATTATGCTTATTTCTTCTAATGGACCTTCCCTTAGGTTGTTGTCCAGTCAACACAATGAGCATTTTAATGTCAAGGAGGTAGGATTTGTTATGAATGGTGACATTCCCCTCATCCCATGACTCCATGAAAGCCAAGGTGATCTCAGGGTCTTCACCTTCGAATTTATGAAAGAAGGGAAGGAGTTTTCTACTGCCAAGATACCTTCAATAATGGTATCAATGCACAACTTAGATGGCTCAACAAAGGTGTTCATGATGACAGAATGGAGGGAAAGCAGTAGAAGAGAAAACTTCAAAGAAGAAAGGCTCTAGTAGTAGAACAGGACCTAGGCATTATGAATAACAATGGCAAGAAGAGTTATTTTAACAACACTCTTCCAATGAATTCAGTACTCGTGTCGCATAAGAATCCAACACATTCCAATGAAATCTTGGATGACAAGGTAGGTCTGATCACCAATATAAATCATGAGGTAATACAAGAAAATATCTCTCAAAATGGAAAAAATAGAGGAAGAGACCGAAAAACAAGGAGAGCCACACTGGGGTGTGATGACATGCAAGGATGAGGTGGAAAGGTGGAGAGGTAGAAGGTGGAGAGGTGGAAGCATGGGAAAAATAGGATTTATGGAATGGAAGTGGTCGAAAATGATGGTGCTATGGAAAATGGGAAACCAACAATCAAAAAAGAAACAGATGAAAAAAATTAAAATTCTGCCTTGAAGGTGGATAAACTGATAAACGAGGTTGACATCGCAAAGAAACACGTGAAGCCCAAGACACAATCTAACATGGGGACTAGCAAAAAGGGATTTATGGCACTCTGGCATGAGAAGAACCGGGAACGAGGCTGACGTGCGCCATTTCAATAGTAGAAGAATCTGAAGTCAATGAATCTTTGTCAATAACATGGATTAAAAACTGAGGAGGATCAAAAGTCTAGGTCATCAACTCACTTATAGTAGTGCCAATATTGGCTAAAGCATCAACAACTTTATTATTTTCTCTGAACGTATGCTGAAAGATGATGTCTTGAAACTGTTTACTTAGGATTTTGGCTTCCTCTATGCAATTTCTTACTTTCCACAAGGGGATTTTGGTATTTTTGAGGTAGTTTATGGTGGTCAAAGAATCACCTTCAACCAAAATTCTATTGGTCACATCCTTTGCCAATATTAGGCCATGCCAAAGAGCTCGAGCCTTAGAAATTTGGCATAATCAATGATAACCTTACCTTGACTATCTCTGAGGACTCCACCTACTCTTGAATGACTAGGATTTCCCTTAGCAGTGCCGTAAAAATTTAGTTTGAGCCAGAGCCAGCCTTGTGGGGGAGGTATCCAAGATGTATGAATTCTATTGGACTTGGGGTGTGTGCAAGAATTAGTCACAATAGAGAAGTTGAGAGACCACCCCACAGAGGTTTCAAAGGAAGAAGGGGGTTGGGAAGGTAAGGGGCAAAGGGAAGCATTCTCAATAGCAAAGGAGAGGATTTTTCTAAAGATAAACTCAGAGCTTTGACAACAATTAGAAAAAACTTTACGATTTTGTTCTAACCAAATTTACCATAAAAAGTGGTGAAGGTAAAACTACCACAACATCTTGAGGCATAAGTTCCTAATCAAAATGCCAAAATATTACATTTGATACATATAAAAAAAAAAATATTTCTTTTTCTCTTAAATATATTCTTCAAATTCCTCAAAGTGCTATGTTTCCACAATCAGCTCCTTGACATCATTTTAATTAAGAGATAAAATTTCACTTGGCCAGTTTTCTTCTAAAATTTAAATTTCATCATGATGAAGATCAACATCGTAATTCACTAATTTATCTGCTACCTAATTTCCTTCTCTATAAATATGCTCACACTTCCAAGATATTTCCTTTAGTAATAGATGATGAACATTAGCAATAGTATTATTTTTTATCCAATATCCACATCTATTTTTGTTAATAGCATTGATGATAATTTATGAGTTTGCCTCAATTGAAATATAATTCCATTATTTTTATATTGTATTTTTAATCCCTATAAGAAGTGCCCTATCCTTTGCATTGTTGTTAGTTGAAGTTACATATGATTCTGAATAAGTGGGGAGAATTTTGCCTTCACTACTTTTAAAAACATCACCTCCACCAGATTTTCCTAGATTTCCTTTAGAAGCCCATCAAAATTATTTCTAATAAACCAATTTCTGGACATTTCCATTTTATCATAGATCAAATTAGATCCTTTGTTTTAATTCCATTGTCACAGATGAATCTTCCATGTATGTTCAAATCCTATAGATAAGTTATTAGCACCTCTTTTTCTACAATTGATACTTCCCATGATGAGCACCATATTTGTAGATATTCTACAAGAGAGGCAATAATATGGTTCCAAACTTGGGGATGATTTTGAGATTTATTTTTTAAAATTCAGTTATTCCTTTCAACCCATAAATTTTAACAAATAATAGTAGGGCCAATCCTCCAAAGAATACATAATGCTTTAGCTTTGAAATAATTAATCCAACATTTCATCAAATTTTTAATGTTGATGGAGGTACCCAATATAATTTTATATTTCTTTAAAAATAACCCCAAATGGTGTGAGCAAATGGACAATGAATAAGTATATGGTTTGATGTTTCTAAATCCTTTTCACACAAGGCACAACTAAAGGGTCCATAATATCATATTCTTTGTAGAATATCTCTTGTAAGAATCTTACTTTAAACTGGTAACTAAAGGAATGTTGAGGCCTTAGGGAGAGCCTCTAATAACCAAACATTATTCCAAGGAAAATATTTGAGAGAAGGAAAATTTTATTGTTCTCACATCCCAACTTAATTGAGTATCCACCATCCTTTGATAAATTTTAAACCAACTCATCCTTTAGTTTAAATACCGACAACTAAAACTCTCAAAGCATCTTTTTAAGTTCATCTACAATTTGTTTGAGTTGCTCTCCTTCAACCAGGTTACTAAAATAAATTCATGATCTAGAGTTGTTGCTCATAATAATATATTTGACCTTTGGACCTTTACATGCTAGGCATGCTTGAGCCAATGGTTTCCATTTTGAGTCAAAGATAAGAGGATAAGGCTTCAACCAAACATTAGACCAAAAATTTGTATAACTTACCTCATTGACTGACCAACTAATATGTTTCTTTATCAATTGCAAACTCTTTGATATGAAGTTCCATGTTGACGATCCTTTAGGTAGAGGTCTTTTCCTAAATAATTTTATTGCATCAAGAAAACCTATATATTTTTGAGGTAACATTTTTTGCCCAATTCTTTCCTTGATCTTTGAATAATATCCACCCAAGCTTTGCTCCTAATGCCAAATTTATAAGTCTGCAATTTTGCAAGCCTACTCCTCCAATATTATTTCCTTTGCAAACCCTATCCCACTTACAAAGAGAAAACCTAATTTTTTTCTCACAACCTTTCCATAGAAAGTCTCTTTGAATTTTATCAATTTTTGATACTATACCTCTTGGTAGTTTTAAAAGTGACATCATATAAATAGGGATGGATTACAATGTAGTCTTTATGAGTTGTAGCTTTCCTACCATTATTAAGAACTTTCCTTTCCAACCTACCAAGCAAGCTTTCATTCTATCCAAAAAAGGAGATCCAAAGCTCCTTTTTCCCCTTTATTAGACAAAGGAATACCCAAGTAGGTTGATGGAAAATTTTCAATTTTAAACCCTAAAATATTCACAATAATTTTTTGTAAATATATGGTAGTATTAATGAAAAAATCCTAGATTTTGTAGTATTTATCAACTGTCAAGTAGCCTTATCATAGCATGATAAGATTGATTTAAATTCCATGGCCTCACTGACTGAGGGATGGCCCAAAAAAAGTATCATCAAAAAATTGGAGATGAGATTCAAAGGGACCATTTTTTGCAACTTGAATACTTTTGACTTTTCCTCCCTTTTTACCTTTGAAAAGGCTCTCCCTAATGCTTCCACAAGAATAATGAATAAATAAGGAGAAAGTGGATCACCTTGATGAAGTCCACAAGAAGACTTGAAGTAATTAGTAGGAGAACCATTGATCAAAATAGAAAAATTTTAAGTGCTATAACAACATTTAATCGATTCACATCAAGTATAATCAAAGCCAAAATTTCTAAGAATAGCATGTAGAAAATTCAATGAAACCCTATCATATGCTTTGTTCATATCTAATTTCAAAATCATACTTGGTTTTTTCATGGTATGAAGAGAATGTATAGCCTCTTGTGCAACAATAATACCATCAAGAATTTTTTTACCAAGAACAAATCCACTTTGTTTCTTTGAGATAAGACACCCTAGAAAACCCTTTAACCTATTTGCCATAATTTTTGAAATGCTTTTTAAAATCATATTACAAAGGCTTATTGAACAAAAATTATCAAAATATTTTGTGTCAACTTTCTTGGGAACCAAGGAAAGCTAGAAAAAAAAATTCCGAGCTCTGGCGATTTGGCGGGAAACCTTCTGTGCAGGCACCGGGTGAAGCTCCAAGGTCTCTGGTTGGAAGATTCTTCCAGGTCCTCCTGTGGATTGAATCTACACTACTTTGAAGGATCGTTCGTTGCCTTGGGAGGGCCCAATGGGGTCTCCTCCAGGATCTATCGATGGGCAGAAAAGCTCATATGCTGATTTATTAAAAGAAAACCCTGCATCTTCCTCCGATGAAGCTCAACGCAGTGCTTATCAAATGCTATTTAAGAATGCTGGAAAGGGTTTACCTGCAAACAGAGTTAACGGCTGCCTTCCACAATCTGCGTCCAGGCCTGATATTGTCATAGAACCAAAACTGGTTGAGGATACGATTATATACCGTGCTACACATGATATGATCTACAAATTCATGGGTATTCGACCCACTCTGAACTTTCTACACACCTAGGTGAGACAGAACTGGGAGCCCATTGGTGAGTACTCTCTATGGCCTATAAGCAATGGGTATTTTATTATTAGTTTCTCTTCTTTAGAAGATAGAAATAGAGCATTTGAATCAGAGAAGAGGAGCCACGGCCCGGCAGGATTATTTTTCCAACCGTGGAGAGTGGGTTTTGATCCTCGCATTGAGCCCACGGCTGTCCCGGTCTGGATACGACTGTATGCTCTCCCAATGGAGTTTTGGGGTGAGTAGATCCTTGAGTTGATTGGTAATTCTCTAGGTAGATATTTGGGAGTTTCAAGAGATACCATGGAAGGAAATACTGCTGTCTTTGCTAGAATATGTGTAGAAATGGACATTAGCCGACCACTTCCAGTCGAGGTGGAATTGGAGTTGGCAGGACTAACTTGGATACAGTAGCTAGACTATGAAGCCTTACCTTTTAGATGCAGAGTCTGCCATAAGCATGGCCATTTGGCTAGGTTCTGCCCAAATAGCTTGACCACAAAAGCGGAAGCTCCGTCGAGAGCACCAAATCGCCCCAGAGAGGGTAAGTTCACTCCGATCAAAGAACCCCTCAATATCCCCCAGGGTTCTGATGCCCAGAAATATGGCTTTGAACAGCAGAAGCGGAGGAAAAACAAAAAGAGAAATGGCAAAGAGCAGGCCCAAACCAAGCCAACCAATCGATATGAAATCTTCAAATCCCTTGTAGACCAAGAAGACCAAGTCATGGAAGGAGTGGATGGGAATGCTGAGGATACTAACACCCACTCTCATGCTCCTCTATCATCTACTCCTGTCTTAGAACAGGTGATTGAAACCCCTGAGACTTTGCAGCCAGAGAACCTAGGGGCTATGGTAATTCATTCCCCTGCACAACCAGTTATTAAGGATGTCAACATGGGAAGTGCAAAAAAGAACAGAGAAAGACCAGCGTTGGGGATTACCCAGGTGGAAAAGAGGTCTAAGAATAGTAATTCCCAAGGAGCTGGTAGAAAATCCAATAAGGATCTAATAGTAGCGCAAGGGGACAAGCTGATCAATGGAGGATCGGTGAGAACAATTGACTCGTATTGCTCCCAAGGTTTCCAATGATTATACAATCCTAGAATGTAAGGGGTTTAAAAAGTAGAACCCATCAATCTTCTGTTCAAAGACTTTTAGGAAGACACAAAACAGACTTTTTGCTCCTTCAGGAAACAAAAATGTCTTTAGATCTTATGTGTAAAATTGCTAGTAGAATATGGAGGGGTGCTGGATATATGGATGTGGCGGCCCAAGGAGCTTCGGGGGGAATTGTTACTCTTTGGAATCCTCTGGTGTGGATAGCAATAGAACATACAGCTTGGAGGGGTGTTCTCACATCTCTCTTTAAGAACATTGTTACAGCTGAACAGGTTTTAATTACAAACTTCTATGGGGCTCAAAGCATTGATGGCCAGCGGCTTCAATGGAATGCTGTTCATTCAATGAGATCCTCCCGGGAAGATTGCGATTGGATTATTGCTGGGGATTTTAATGCCAAATTATCTGCCAGGGATCAGGAAGGTGGTTTCCCAATTTTGGATCCAGGGGATAGGCTTCTGATTGCTCAAGTCCAGGCCTTTCACCTTGTTGATATCAAAGGTCCTGGTACTTATTTTACATGGACTAATAAGAGAAGAGAGCCACACAGTAGGAAGGTAAAACTAGACCGGTTTCTGGTCTCGGAGGAAGCATTTGTGAAATGGAATATTAAATTTCAGATTTTGGAAGGCCCAGTTTCAGACCACTTTCCCATTTTACTGGAGGGAGGGGCTATGACAGGGCAGTACCATAAACCATTTAAATTTGAAAATTTTTGGTTGCAAAAAGAAGATCTTCGAAGAAAAATTCCTCAGTGGTGGGAAGATGGCCGCCCACCTTTTGGGACTGCAATGTTCAAATTTCCCAAACAGCTTCAATTTGTCAAGTGTAAACTGAAACAGTGGAGGCAAACTAACAAATCAGACTTCCAGCACCAACGGGCCCCCTTGTTGGCCAGATGGGATGAGGTGCAAAAACATTTCAGGGAAGGAAACATTTTCGAGCACCTTAAATCCGAGGATGATGCTTTGCGCAAAGCGGTTGAGGATATTGATAATCAAGAAGAGATTTACTAGAAACAGAGAGCAAGAAATACTTGGTTATTAGAAGGAGACAGAAATACAAAATTTTTTCAGCGCTCTGCCTGTGCTAGGAGACAAGTGAATAATATGGATTTCCTTCAAGATGAGAATGGATACTCTTTTGACACTCTTCCTGGTATGCACTCCCACTCAATGGAGTATTTCTCAAAACTCTTTAAGGAAAGTATGGAGCAAGATGGGGCAGCCCAAGATGAAGTTATTCTTTGTCATTCCTTCTATAATCTCTCTTGAAGAGAACCAGGCCCTACTTAGACCTATAGATAGAGATGAACTTAAGAAGGTGGTCTTTGGGATGAGTACTGGTAAATCGCCTGGTCCTGATGGCTTCCCTATTGAGTTATTCCAGGCCTTTTGGGATACCTGGAGGAAGATGTTTTGGCTGTCACTAAGGAGTCCAGAACCAATAAAAGAATGCTCAAGGCTCTAAATCATACCTTCATTACTTTAATTCCAAAAGGAGCACAAGGGGTTCATTTATCTGATTTTAGACCTATTGCCTTATGCAATGTGATCTATAAAATAATTACTAAGATTATGGCTGAAAGGTTAAAACCTATCCTGCATAATATAATTTCCCCAGAGCAAGGGGGTTTTGTTGAAGGGAGGCAAATCTTGGATGGAGTGATTCTTGCACAGGAGGCTATCCATACAATGCACCAATCTAGGAACAAAGGAATGTTCATTAAACTGGATATGTCCAAGGCTTATGACAGGGTGGAGTGGGGCTTCTTGGCAAAGATGTTGACTGCCTTTGGTTTCTCTCAGGACTGAATAGACTGGGTCATGAGCTGTATTTCTATGCCTTCATACTCTGTTCTTATCAAGGGACTTCCCTCGCCTCCTTTTGGTGCCTCTCGTGGCTCGCATCAAGGAGACCCTTGCTCTCCTTATCTCTTCCTCATCTTGGGTGAAGGATTGGGTAGACTCTTTCTGAGAAGAAGACTTCAAGGTCAGATAACAGGTATTAAGGTCGGGGCTGAAGTTTTGACTCATTTACAGTTTGTAGATGATACTGGATTGGTGGGAGTGGCCAGCCTTAGGGAAGCAAGAAGAATCAGAGATACTCTAAATGTCTACCTCCGGGCCTCTAATCAAGTCATCAATGACAATAAATCCAAAGTGATCTTCTTCAATATTGATCAACGGTTACAGGACAGAGTTATTGAGATTTTAGGTTTCACTCGGACCTCTCTCCCAGTAGTTTACCTGGGGGTCCCTCTCCATTTCAAAAAACTAAAAATAGATGTTTGGAAGGACCTATTGGATGGCATCAAAGATAGAATGAACCATTGGTCTAATAGATGGTTAAGTTATGGGGGTCGTCTAACTTTTCTGCAATCAATTATTCAGGCCATGCCAATTTATAAATTCTCCGTCCTGGCTGCTCCCTAGTCTATTTGGAAAGAGCTGGATAAAATGGCTAGAATATTTCTATGGGAAGGTGCCAAGGGAGAGAGGAAATGGGCCTTGGTTGGCTGGGACAAGGTTACCCAACCCAAGGAAAAATGAGGGTTGGGACTAAGAAGCTCCAAGTTTAACAACAAGGCTTTGGCTAGCAAACTGTACTGGAGGTGGATTTCTCAGCCAACATCCCTCTTCAGCAGAATTCTCTCTAGAAAATACTTGGGTTCTGTCCATCCTAATGATGTGGGCCACTTTCCTCTGGAAGGTTTTGGATCACCAGTGTGGCAGGCGCTCAAGCTTGGAGCTCAACTCATCAAAGATCAACTATTTTGGAAAGTGGGGAGAGGGGATAAGGCACGATTCTGGACTGATTCCTGGGACCAAAATTCTCCCATTATTGCTGTGTTTCCTGAATTACAACCGATAAAATCTGCTATAGAAGATAAGGGATGGATCCAAATTGAGAGATACTTTAACACTAGTCAATTGGGGGACTACAAGATCATAAAGTTTAAGCGGCTGGATGAGTGGCCAATACCAATCCCTCCGGAGTTGGTACCTACTTTGGGAAATTTTTTGGCAGAACGGTTTCTTACTGGGAGAGATGAGGAGGATGAACTGGCCTGGGGCTATGGGAGCCTTGGGGTTTATACTGTGAAAGAGGGATATGGTGAGATCCTCCCAGAGCCCCCTCCACACTTTTTTTTGGTTCATGATTGGAGAAAGATATGGCATCCCCAGGGCTGGCCGAAAGTGAACTTCTTTGCCTGGAAGTTTTTGCATAATGGAATTCTCACCTATGACAATCTCAGACTCAGAGGCATCATTGGCCCTTCCCAATGTGTGTTATGCCACAAGCAGGAGGAAACGACGGATCATCTAATGTTTGAATGTTCTTTCACACGACAAATCTAGAAGCACTGGTTCTCCCACTTTAAACTTTAGGCTAATGGGGTCTTGTCTCGAAACAACATTTGGAAAAGCTGGAAGAAAGGTAGATTTAAATCCAAAGCTCTTCGAATTGGCTGGGAGCTTGGTTTATTTTTTATCTGGTGGCAGGTTTGGTTGGAGAGAAATGCCCGTATTTTTCGTGAAACCTTCTCCCCTCTAGAAGGAATATGGCAAGTCATTTGGAGCAAAGTGGCAAAAACGGTTGCCATTCATGTCGAGGGGGAAATTCAGTCTGCTTCTGAGCCTTTGGAATAGGGAGCTGTTATTCAACAAAGGCAGGTGAGTGGTAGTTGGAAACCTCCTCCTGAAGGATGGATCAAAATCAATACTGATGGAGCTGCTAAAGGCAATCCGGGAAGTGTTGGAATTGGAGTAGTGTGCCATGATCATGCTGGGTCTTTGCTCTATTGGGAACTGCAGGGTCTGGGATGTGCCACAAACAATGAAGCCGAGGCCTTTGCCATTAAATCTGCCTCCTTCTGGGCTGCCAAACAGGGACACAGGAAGATTATTATTGAGTCTGACTCCCAAATCTTGGTGGGTGCTCTTGATTGTATGAGAAACTTTGTCTCGAAAGCTTGGAGGTTGCGGATCTTAGTCTCCCAAATCAAAGAGCTTTGGAGGGAATTAGATGATGTGATACCTGTATATGTGAATTGAGATCTCAATAAGGCGGCCGATTTCCTTGCTAAGATGGGTGCTGAAAGAGAGGTTGGGATGCAGCTGCACAGTGACATGCCTGTGGAGGATGCAGAGATCCGATAAGGCCTTGATCGTTTTCTAAAATGATGTGCAGTGTTTTTATGCTAAGGAAGGTTTCTGTCACGATATCGCGACATGTCGCGATATCGCGACAGGTTGCGCCATTTCGGCCTTTGGTGGGTTTTTGTCGCGATATCGCGACATGTCGCGACAGGTTGTGCCCTCTCGGCCTTTGGCGAGTTTTTGTCGCGATATCACGACATGTCGCGATATCTCGACATGTCGTGCCATCGCGGTCATCGGGGAAGGCGCATGGTTAAGTTGTCGCGATTTCACGACAGTTTTGGAAATTTGGGGCTAACTGGAAAAATTGTCGCGGTATCGTGACACTTTTGCAAATGGAGAGCAAAGTGGAAAATTCGTTGCGATATCGCGACAGTTTTGAGAACTGGGTTTCGAAAGGATAATTCGTCGCGATATCGCGACAGTTTTGAGAACTGGGCGCCGAAAGGAAAAACCATCGCGATATCGCGACACTTTTGGCGATCTGGTGTCATAAGGAACACCTGTCGCGAAATCGTGACCATTTTACTGATGTGGTGCAAAGTAAATTTTTTGTCGCGATATCGCGACATTTTTTGGCGATGGCTGCTGTATGAAAATCTCTTCGCGATTTCGCGACAATTTTGGCTTACCAGCGGAATGGAGAAAACTGTCGCGATATCGCGACGCTTTTGCGATCTGGATGCCATAAGGAGAATTCATCGCGATTTCGCGACACTTTTGATGGTTGGATGATTCGGAGGCTCTCTGTCGTGATTTCACGACCTTTTTGGCGTTTTGGTGCAAGCTGGTCTTCCTGTCACGATATCGCGACAATTTTGACGAAGGGTTGCTGGTGGGTGCTGTCGTCGCGATTTTGTGACATGTCACGATTTTGCGACATGTCACGATTTCGCAACATGTGTTTTCGCGACTGTTGGCACCGCAGTGGAGGAGCCGGGGTTGACTGTCGCGATCTCGCGACATGTCGCGATTTTGCGACATGTCGCTTGTTCGTGCCCAGTTGACTTCTTTGCTTTGTGTTGTGCTGGGTTGCCTTTGTGCTCTTCTCTTGTAGTGTTGTTTGTTGTTCTTGGTTGGGATGTGTTCTCTCCCGCTTGTAATTGCTCTTTGTATTAATACAAGTTTTTCATTTTTTTCAAAAAAAAAAAAACTTTCTTGGGAACCAAGGTAATAAAAGTAACATTGATCTCACTTATTATAGCCTTCTTTTTAGTGGTCTCTTCAATTGTAGTTAACAAATCACTCTTCAATAAGTCCCAAATTTTTGAAAGAAAATTGTAGGAAATCCATCAAGTCTAGGTGCCTTGTTAAATATGGAAGGAGAAAATTACTTCATGGAGCTCCACCATAGATATATTCTTCATCAAGCTTTCATTTTTACCCTAAGCGATAATTGATGGAATATTTTGCAAAAGTTTTTCTTGTGCCTCCTTATCTGGCCTAGTATCTTATAAAATATTTTTGAAATAATTAATTGCTTCCTTCCTCATATCTTCTTCATCCTCAATATTTCTTCCATCTAGAGTTAAAATATTTTTGATGTGATGAAAAGAAAAAATTATTTTTGTTGTAGCATGCTTTTTTTTGTATTTCTATATCCTTCCTTGAGCCATTTCTCTCTATGTTTTTGAAACCAATATGACTCCTCATTTTTCAATATATTATGATAATAAAAAATAATTGTTTTTCTTTCCTATAAGAATTATAGTCCATTCCATTAATTTCTTCTATCTCTTGTAAATATTTGATCTTGGATTCAATTTATTTCTCTTCTTTGAAAATGTTACCAAAATATTTGGCATTCCAAATATTCATTTGCTCCTTTAAATATTTCAACTTTTGAAAAAACTTGTACATACATGATCCTTCAAATTTTGATTCATCCCACCATAACATAACCATCTGGAAAAAATAGGGTATTGGAGCCACATAGACTGGAAGCGAAATGACTTTGGATGCCCATTATTAGGTAACTCACAAGTCAAAATAATGGTTTTGTGATCTGATATTGCTTGCAATAAAATATATGAAGAGATTGTATACCTTGTTTGCAACCATTTATTGGATAACACGAATCTATCTAGTCTTTCTATTATATGATTTTGTCCACTATGTCTATTATCCCATGTATATTGAAAGCTTGAGGGACTAACATCCTAAAGGTCATTTGAATTGATAAATGAAGAAAATATTGCATTGATTTAGACCCAACTGGAATACCACCATTCTTTTCCAAAGGATATAGAACAATATTAAAATCACCCCCAAGAATCCATAAATCACAATGAATCATTTTTGTATTTGACAAAAATATGCTAAGGTCCTTACAACTTTTTTCACGAGAAGTAACTATAGTTGAAGCATATACATTTATAATCCCAACTTTGATGTTTTCCTCTTTCCTACAAAATAAACCAACAACCCAATTACTTTTTACTTCTAATAATTTCCCATCCCATTTGCATTTGTCCCATATTATTGCAATACTGCCTGAAGCTCTTATAGAAGAAACTGCTAAACAATCACTCATCTTCCAAATCTTCGTAAAAGCATATTTACATTCCTCACAACTTAATTTTGTTTCTTGTATTAAAATAAAATCAAACTATAACAACCTATTAAATCCTTAATAACTCTTTTTTAGGGGTTTTATTCATACCCCTAATATTTCATGATATCATTTTCACCATCACACTTTTTATTTTTATTACTGGGCTTAGCCCCACTTCTTATTAACACTTGTGATATTTTTATTTGGTTTCCTAGATCAATATGCTTTTGAGTTTTTTTTTTCTATTTGTTTCTACTTTGATGACCTTCCTCTCCTTCTTCCATTCCCGCTAACACTCTCATATTAATCAATCTCTTCTATTTTTTCATATTGTTCATAATGAGACTTATCTTGTAAATATTAATGTTGCCCTAAAGAATAAAAAGTGCAATGAATAGCCTCATTAGCATTTTATTCTTTATGTTAGCTTGGAAACTCTAAATTGCATAGATAATCCTCCATAGTCATTACTTTCTTATGTTAGCCTAGAAACCCTAAATTTCCTTGGATATCCTCCATAAGATTTTCTTTACTATACTACTCTTGAAACCCTAAAGTGCAAGGAATACACTCCATACTACTTTCATTTTTATTATAAGGAGAATATTTTATGCTACTTGAGGAGAATAAAGGTGTTTTACCCAAATTAAGCTTGACCTCTACCTCATTTACTTAAAAATTTTGCTTCTCCATCTTACTTTGCTTTATAATTTACCTTCTCCTCTTCCTTCGCACCTTTAGCTCCTATATTTGAACTTGTGCATTGTACTTCCTCATCCCTCATATCATTTTTTTGTTCTAATGGTTGATTCAAATGAACTGTAATGGCTTTTGCCATCTAATGATGTAGAGGGATTTTTCTTGTCATTTAGGAGTGGAAAATCCTTTATTTGACCTAACTTCTCCTATGATATGATCTCCTTGTTTTAAATTGAAGCTATCCTCATTCCCAAAAAAATCCATATATTCCTCCATCAATTTTACTTTGTAGTCTCTTGCCATGTGCCAGGTTTCATGATATTTGTGACATCATAATGTAACATTTTCATAATCCACTTGTTGATTCCATTCTCTTGATTAAAATTTAATCCTAATAAATTGTGGTAAAGGCTTTTAAATATCCATGGCAACACATTTTATTGTTTACAACATTCCTTCTCTCCTTACTCGTTGGAATTAGGGGAACCTATGCATCAATATTTCTTCAATCTAAATTTAAAATAATTTTGATATTTATTTTCCTGGAGAACAATGGGTTGTACTTAGGACCCCCACCCTTGATAAATCATAACTCTCTCCTTTAGATATTGAGATTTTATAAACAAATTCAATTCTCATCTCAATTGAGTTGTTATAGCTAGATACCTACATCATTTTCATAAAAAGTCTAAATTGTTGATTTTCATTTTTTGGATCTTCTTTAATTTTCTCTGTGAAAATAATATTCCAAAATTTAGCATCCTTCTTCTTGAATTTTTTCTAAAACCTTCACAATACCAAAACTCCACCTCTACTTCCAAAACTTTGTGTTATCATAGTCCACTTTACCAGATTTAGATTGGTAGTTTCCTTCCTAAAGCACAAGTGCAACAATAAGAATTGTAATAAATAGTTTACACAAAAAACATTAATATTATAAAATAATGCAAATATTACCAATGGAAAACATTAAAATAAGTCTTAATTATATTTTGATTTAGACAATCAAAATTTTCTTGTTAGCTTCAGCTAAACATGCCACTTCCTCTAACCATTGAAAAGAGAATTTAACTTCATAATTCTCAATTAACACCCCTCTATTGGCTAGCCTATTTGCACATTTGTTTCCTTCCTTTAGTATATGTGTAAACCTGATTTTTTCAAACTCTATAGCAAGGTCTTGTATTTCTAAAATTACCTCTTATATGTTTCATGGACCCTTTACTTTATTCAAAATTATATTTATTACTATTAGTGAATCATATTCCATCCATAATCTATTCCATTTCATTTATTTGCATATTTTAAACCCTTCTAAAGAATCTCAAGATTAAACTTCATTATTAATCTTAAATCCACTATTGAACATGTAATTAGACAAAATCTCTCCCCTAATATTTATAATTATCCCTCTTCCTCATATGGGTTGGGTTTCTTTTAATGCTTCATCAAAATTCAACTTGACCAACTCCACTTCTAGGGATTTCCACTTTATATTCTTTGAATTCTTTTTGTTTCTCTTGTGCACAACATCATAATTCCATTTGATGACTTG
The DNA here is from genome assembly GCA_028583015.1 of Wollemia nobilis. NCBI lineage: Eukaryota > Viridiplantae > Streptophyta > Pinopsida > Araucariales > Araucariaceae > Wollemia > Wollemia nobilis. The sequence goes on along the minus strand of JAQPPZ010016858.1, from coordinate 1,703,928 downwards.
ACTCAATCTATAAAGGATCTTTACATCAATATTAGTGTTTGGGTGAGTTTATAGGGTTGATTTAAACTCCTACAGATAAACAAATCTTATTTTTTACTACCTCTAAATTGTTTTCTTTCCTTTAAATATTCATCTATTCCTTTCTAGTCTATAGTCCAAAGTATTGTATCTTTTGATATATCCCAGATTTTTTGTAAATCCTCACTTTTAAAAGTGCTCTACCCTTACTTTAACCATTCTTCAATTTGACTATTTATCATCACACATTGAACAAACATATTAATAATCTATTGCCATAGTTTCCAGAAGTGTCCCAAGATATGACCTATACTCTCCTCCTTTTTACATAGAATACATTATGAGGGCCATGAAAACCCCTTATCATAAGGTTATCCTAGAATAAAATTCTTCTATAACATACTAGCCAAACAAACATTTTAATTTTAGGAATGCTTTGGCTATCCCAAATATCTCTCCATATTCTTGTATTATTCCTATTTTTTTGGTGCTTTACATTATATCCACTTCTTGTTGTGTATTATCTTGATCTATTCAAATCCAAAATAATAGTATCCTTGGTCCCCCTTAGAATAATCATTGTTGTTATATTTCTACTCAACTACCTCCTAACATTAATGTCTTGTATACTTGTAAAACAATATTCTTTCCATTTGTATCTTCCTTTCTGATCATTGTACATAATGTTTGAAATCCTATCACCATATTGGTCTTAAATTAATCCCATCCATGGTTTCAAAATTAGATCTATATTGAGTGGTTTTTTTATCACTCCAACTATCCATTTAAATATATTTTTTCCTCCAATGCTTGCCACCCATATTAGACCTTTAATCACTTGATCAATTGATTTTTTAATCATTTTATACTACAAAACCATTTGGTAGTGATAATTTAGCAAATATTAAGCTTAGGTCATTGGTCTCAAGACACTTAGAAGAATTTATGTCCCTTGTCTTTGACTCTTTTTATACAATCTCCAAATTACTTTTCCCTTAAGAGCTAAGTTTGCATATATAAGAAATATTAAATTGAGACCTCCCCTAGTTTTATCATCACACACCTTGATCCATTTCACCAAAGCAAATTTCCTTTTTTCATGTAATCCTAACCATAAACATGACAACATAATATATATTAAACTTTTTCTATAGATTTTGGTATAGTATACAAGGACATATAATATATTGGAATGACCTATAAGACTGATTTAATTAGTTACACTCTTCTTGCTAATGATAACCATATACCTTTCCATATAAATAGTTTATTATAAACTTTACTTATAACTAGATTCCACAATAATATCCTCATTCTCACCTCAAATAAGAGCATCACTAGATATGTTGGCAAATTTACCTCCATTTGAAGTAACCTGCATATCCCTACTTTGATTCTAGTTGGAGTGTTTAAAAAATAAATTTTGGATTTTTTCCTATATACTTTCCATCCCAATGCTCTTTCAATTCCTTTAATAAGTTATTCAAAGAGCTAGCCTTGTTTATCCCTACCATCCCAAAAAGGGTTGTATCATCTACAAATTGTTGATGGATGATGTTGTCAATGTTATTAATAACCTTAAGTCCACTTATTAGCCCATATTTGTATGTCTTCTTCAAGTTCCTACCCAATACCTCTACCATAATAATGAACAAATATGGTGATAGAGGATCTCCTTTTCTAAGATCTCTCTTGGCTTCAAAATATTCTATTACTAACCCATAGACCAATATTGAATACAATACTATAGAGACACAAGCTTTAATCCATCTAACCCATTTCTTTCCAAACCCAATTTTTCTAATACTAATCCCATTTAACCCTATAATAGGCTTTACTCATATCAAGTTTTAAGATCATTGCTATATTTTCTTAAAGTTTTTGAATGCATAACTTCATGAACTACTATGATCCTCTTCAAAATTTATCTCCCTTTCACAAATCCTCCTTGCTCTTCTAAAATAATTTTGTCTAATAATGGTATTAAATGATTTACCATCACTTTGGAGATTATCTTATATGTCATATTACATAGGCTTATGGGCCTAAATGAATTAAATAATTTTGCATCCTTCTTTTTTGGAATTAGGATATATGTTTCAATTATTTTATAAGATACATACTATTTAACCCTAGATAGTTCCATTGCCACCAATAAATAATCCTTCACTTTATCCCAACTATGTTGATAGAATGTTGTAGAAAGCCCATGCAAACCTAAGGATTTATCCTTATCTTAAAGAAAAAAGAGCTAAATGAACTTCTTCTAGAGCAATAGGCTCCATTAGTTTCCTATTATATTCATATGTTATAACTAAAGGTACTTCTTGTAGTAGTTTATTATTAAGAACTTCAAACTACTTTGATCCTAGAATATTTTGATAAAAGAACTTTACCTCCTTTATGATTTCACTCTGGTCTTCAATCTAAACCCCTTCTATTGATTTAATTCTACTAATTCTAGACGTTTATCTTTATACTATTGCAATCTTATTAAAAAACTTTGTGTTTTTATCTACTTCTTTTAACCAAGGTTGTCTTGATTTTAATCTCCAAAATTTATTTTCCTTAAGATATTATGATATTCACTAAGCAACTCCATTTCCTCTGAGATTGGATTATTATGCTAACCTTTTTGGAATTTTGAAAGTTTCTCTTTTAGTTCTTTCTTCTAAAAAATATTTCCAAAAGTGTTCTTGTTCCATTATTTTAATCTAGATGTCATTTATTTAATTTATTTTAGAAGTATATACAACCCACCCCTAAAAAAATCCACATTTGTGCTATCATATCAACAATTTGAGGATGGTCTTCCCATATATGCTCATATTTAAAATATGATATTTTTTAATCCACTTACTACCTTTTAAACACTTATTGGCCAATGATCTTGTTAAGGTATTAATTTTAGCACAGGTCCCTTCATCTAGCCAATGATATGAGAGTAGGAATATGTCTAATTTTTTTGCTATTAGGTTATAGCCTCTCTTGTTGTTGGTCCTTGTATAGTTGTCATCTTCAAACTAAACCTTCCATAGATTATTGTTTTGAATAAAAGTTGAGAAATCTCTCATACTTTGGGTTATTTTCTTAATTCCCTCAAATTTTTCATCCAACTTGGTTATGACATTAAAATATCCTATGATCATAAATTGGGTTTCTTGGTCTTTACTTCTCATAAAGGCTTCAATCCCACTCCATACTTCTAATATGCGTTATTGAATTGTAGGTCCATGGACATTGATAAGGATGAAATGAATATCTACAAAGTAGCAAGTGACTAATGAGGCTATCCAATACCTAGTATTATTAATGGTTGCATAGGAGGCTCTAACAAGATTCCAATATGTTAGAATTCCCTTGATATTCCTTCTAAGTCCACAACATCCCATTCACATCTTGCCCATACTACTTTCACAATTTTAAAAACTTCTTTCACTATCATTTTAGTTTCCTATATACAAAGAATATTAGGCTCATTCCTTAAAAATAGGTCACTAAGAAACCTTTGATTTGAGGGGGAATTAGCACCTCTTATGTTCCATGAGATGGTAATCCTATCTCATTAGGGGCTACTGGCCCCACCTATGATTACAAATATTATTTTGGTGTTTTGTAAAGATAAATTCAACCAACTTAGATCATGTTCCTTTCTCTATGTTTTCTCTTGCTTCCATCGCTTTCACTTTATAATTTAAGGTTTTTCCTCTTTTTGCCTTTCTTGTATTAGGAGTAGATCTTATTATTCTATTCCTCAATATTCTTTCACAAATTTCCTTTTCATTAGATTTATCTTCTCCTAACTTTGCTATGGAAGCTTTTGACTTGACCTCCTCACTTTATGGTATTTCCTTATTAATGGTAAATATATTAACATCTAACATTGCATTTTCTCTACCACTTTTCTTATCCTAAATGGTGCATGGTACTTCAAGAGAGTCTTCAAAATATGATGAGGCACATTCCTTAGGTTCAACGGGAATGTTCATCCCTAAATCATGATCATATAGAATAGGCAGTTCCTTGATAGTATTTGTATCTTGTTGTAATGTGTCCTTTAAGATTTGATTTGTTTTTTGTTCATAGGCTCAAGCCTCAAAATAATCGGTATTTCTTTCAATATCCTTCTTTACTGGTCTCCAATATTTATTCACTTTCATCTATTTGTACCTATTTTTGGAAGTTGAAAACCATCTTCATCCATATCCATTTGTAAGTTTCTCTTGTGGTTTTCTTCGTATGTTTTTACTGGACTCTTCTTAGGGCATGATATCTCAATATGCCCCAACTCACGACATCTTCTACATCTAAAATATATGTTTTCATAACCTATGGTTTGGGTTCACAACTTACCCCATACTTAAGAATTATTTATTATGGTAAAGGTTTACTTATATCAATCATGACCAATATCCAACCATAAGTAACCAAGAATCTATCTTTTTTAGTTTTTGAAATCTTATTCTCCTAGAGTGTTGCCTATTACCTTGAAGGTATCCATTTCCCAAAATTCAATGGAAAACCCATACATACTAACTTATACTGGTACTAAGGATAAATATTTATAATTTTAGGTGCAAAGCCTTCATACCAGTGGGTAAGGAAGAGTCTTGCTTTTTCCATAAACCAAGGACCCCATTTTAGGATTCTATCTCTTTCCTTATTGGAACAAAAAATAGTTAAGAAGAAACCTTTGAGAAGAAATGATAGACTTACTCCTAGAGACTTCCAAATTCTATTAATTCATTTTCTCAAGGTTGAAGCCCCTGGTGAACCAAAAACCACTCTATATTTAAGCAATAAGGATTGATTCTCTATGAGGTTCTCACTAACCTCCACTGCAAGGGATGATTCTAAGGATTTAGCTATAAATCAATCCATGGGAAGAAAACTATAACTCAAAATATATTGAAATTTACTAGTATATCCTATAACAATTATATTATTTAAAAATAAACCTATAATAATTTGCATGCAAAACTTCTAAGGTAATGAAGGGAAAAAATAAATTTAGCTAAAAAATTCTATACCCAAAAATATCCTACTTCATTGATGCCACAATCCTCCATTTCTCCTCCCATCATCCGAACCCTAGCTAATAGATATCTGTAATTTTATTTTTCATGACTTAAATTTTTTTCACTACCCTTATTTTGGATGATTGGCTTCATAGTGTTGTATCTCCCTTAATATCACTCGGATTCTTTCATATGATGGTTTCATATCGGAACAACTGGAAGAAATATGTCCTCTTAATAAAAAATAAGGCTCATATTAAGAGGTCACTTTTTGTCACCTATCCTCTTCTCTCTCACTCATTTTAAAGCTATTCAAATAATGTATAGATTAATCCAAGAATTATCTGAATTGGACAACCCTTCATAGAGAAATGACTCATAAAATATGAGATATTTTTTAGGAAAAAATTGCCCTAACATTTCCCTATATTCAAATTGTTGTCTTTACATGGTTATATATATATATATATATATATATATATATATATATATATATATATATATATATATATATATATATATATATATATATATCAATGCTACTTGGATTCTTTCAAATGACCATTCATTTCAAATATTTTCAAGTTTCACACAAAATAGCACAAGAATCATCTGAATTGGACAACTCTATGCAAAAATATGGTTCTTGAAAGACTATTCATTTTTTTTGTAAAAAATTTCCCTAGCTTTGTCGATTTATAATTTCCTGAGACGAAGATTTAAATATGTTTGATGTGATAGAATTTTTTTTTTATTATATTATTATTATTTTTTAATAAGTTATGTGTGGCTTCTATTGGGGGCCATTGCTCTCATTACATTTCTAACAAGTTAATTAAAGCATATTCATCTTTGTATTTCTATCAAATATATTCTCCATCTTCCCCAAATTGCTAAGTTTCCAAAATCAACTCTTTTTTTTGGAAATAACAATAAGAACAACCCTTAAATGACACATAACTCCAACATATAGAAGGAAAACAAACATAACAATAATCCATCAAAGAGGAAATTGGTTCAATTATTTTTCTTCTATAGCAGAGTTTCTTCCTCCTTTATAGTGGCAAGATCTGAGAATACATTTTTGTACTTCAAGCTCTTGAGGTAATATCTAGTTGGAACACATTTTGTAGGATCTTCATTTTTAGAAAATTGATCGTCATTGATTATTTCATAATTAGCTTTAAAAATACCATCTGATGTGCTAATATTTTCCATGGAATCGTTTAGATGATCTTTAGTAACCATTTGTATTTTATCAATGATTTGATTCAAATTCCTTTTTTGGGGTTGAGTCTTTTGTTTCTTGCATGATTTTTGCTGGATAATTGGTGCATTTAGATGATGAGATTCTTTCTTTTGAACTGAAACATTTGAATATTTTGAATCATTCATATGTAGGGCCTTCTCCTCCACCAAGAAGGAATCAAAGCATGATCGGATGATTGAACATATCTTCTTCAAGTGACCATATTTCTGATAGCCATATCATCTTAAGGAGAAGTTTTCATATTCAATATTTTGAATTCATTCCCCTTTGCTTGAGGAGATAGTAATGGATTGAGTCCCAGGAATTAAAACATTCATCCAAACAACCAATATTTATTTACTCATATTAATTTTACTAGATAATGTTTTCTTTGTTTGGCATCCATATACTAGAATGGACCAATGACATTACCATTTTTTTTAATATTTTCTCTCCCCAAAAATTCATAGGGAGAATATAAAGATTCACCCATATTGAGAAGCCATTAACTTATTTTATAAAGGGATCGAAACTAGGAGTCCAAGGTCTTCTATAGACACCCATTTGTTCGAAAGACCAATTATTTCTATAATCCATTACACTATCTCTATATGCTAAATTAGAAAAGGAAACATAAAAGAATTTTTTGGGTAGGAGAGTTACTTGAAATTTTGTACTGGTCCACCAATATTTAATGTATCCTTTGCACTCCTTTAGACCTGGTATTTTGACCTTGATTTTGTAGATAATTGTTCAAGCTTCATGATCAATCAGATCCAACACAGATTCATCCTCTAAAATCCTGATAGAGGGCAAAGGTTCATCCACCCGTGAACCCAAAGATCCCTAAGAGATATTTCTTTTGATCAAAGAGGATTTCTCACAAATTGAAGAGACGGTTTGTGAAAAACTCTCTTCCTTTAACACTTGATTGCACCTAGGGTTTGCACCCCTTTCATGAATATTGTAGCCAAATTTATCGCTTTGTTCCATTTCTAGACTGCAATTTAAGAAAATATTATTTTTGTTGTAGCATGAAAATAAAGTATTTTTATCTCCTTCCTCGAGCCATTTCTCCTTAGATTTATGGAACTTATATGACTCATTTTTTAATGCATTATGATAATTAGAAAAGTATTTGATTTTCTGTCACATAAGAATCCTCATCCATTCCATTAGTTTGTGCTATCTCTTGTAAATTTTTGAGCTTGGCTTTAATTTTCTTTCTTTTCTTTAAAAATATTAACAAATAATTTGGCATTCCAAATCTTCATTTGCTCCTTCAAATATTTCATCTTTTGAATAAACATGTACATATACGATCCCTCAAATTTTGATTCATCCCATCATAACATAACCATATGGAAGAAATTACGACCTTGGAGCCACATATACTGGAAGTAAAATGGCTTTCAATGACCATTATTTGGTAAATCACAAGTCAAAAAAAATGTGTTTATGATTTGATCCTTCTCACAGTAAAATATTTGAAGAGATTGTGTTGGAGTATATTACATTATTTATTACATGCTAATATACCCCCATGGTACCTTCATGGTACATTTGTAGATAATATATTAGGATTGAGTCATAGTTTAAAGTGCAAGTTATATTTCCTCTTTTATGTAAGTGTGAATGATCAGAAGATGCACAAGTGTCATGTGAGTGAGAGTGCAAGTGTAAGTTGGGTCTATGTGCACAAGTGTCTTGTATGTATGAGAACAAATATATAATGTAAAGATATGCACAAGTGTCTTAGATTAGAGTGTGCAAGTTATATAAGTGTAAGAGTCATGTATAGGTGTACATATGTTATAGTGTCAAGTGTTCATCAAGTATGCAAGTGTCAAGTAGTCAAGCCAAGAGTCATGAGACTTGGCATATGGAGAGCTATATTCAAGTATCCAAAGAGTCATACTACTATGGCTATATTATGGATATAATGCTCCATAATATATGAGAGGTTGAAACAAGGAGAAAAAGTATTATCATAGTAAGAGAAAGAGAATCAATAAAGCTTGTATACAATTTGATCAATTAATATTGTAAGTTGTTCTTCATGCATAGTACATAAATGATTCAGGTTATTTACATTTATATTTCAACATATTATTGAATGTTATTTGAGTTATTATAAGCCTTGATATACATATTAATTTTCTCATATTATTCTACTCATATCATTATCTTGACCTTATTATATTGTGGCTATTTTATATTGGATCCTGTGAGATATAACCTATGATATTTTATGGTAGTATTAAGGCTTAAAAAGCCATCAGTGGTATCAAAGCTACCACCAGACTCTATCCAAATTGATAGAGTTTATTTTAGCCACTATTATTAATTGATTTTATCTAGTTTGATAAAGTCGATTAAGAGTTTGTCCAATTTGAAGGCAGTGAGACTTAGACTCTATTTTTAAAGGTCATATTGAGTAGAAAGGCTAGGGTCTATCCACTAGGTTGAAGAATAACCAGCAAAGATAATGACTTATCTATATTGATAGGTATACCAAATCAAGATTATTTGGTCATTCAAGAATATAACCAACCTTGATATTGATATTAATATTGATTTACAGATTAAGGACAGAAAGGTGAATAAAATCTGAGATAGTTGATCATTCAATGTCATAGCCAACCTTGATATTAATAGAAGTTTTAGGGATATTCAAATACACCCTAACATTATATTATATTCTCTAGTAAGGATGAGAATCACATTGAGTTCTTAGGTGCGATCTAAGACATTATAGATTTCAAAAAAAGACTTACAACAAAGATTAAGCTATAGAATTGTGAGAAGTTTTCTACAAAAGATAGAGAAGAGTTTGAGCTTTGAAGTATAGAGATAAGAAAGCAGAGAAAATAATATAACATTAGAAAGAAATAAGATCATTAAGTTGCAACAAATTTTTAAGTAGAAAGAAAGATAGATATATCAATCTTGAAGAAAGATAAAGAAGCACATAACTTACTTTATAGCTTCAAGTATTTATAATTTATAGTTATTGAAGAGCTACGAGTTATAAGAAGCAGATTCAGGTCATAAGAGGATTGACCTTGACATAATAAGAAGTTTAAGGTCACATATATTGACCTTGACAAGACATTTAGGCTCTATAGACCTTGATATTGATTCAGGATATAGAAACTACTTTACTTAATAAGGATATAGAAGCTGCTTGGATACGTTTTGGGGATAGGAACATCAAATATTTGGAGAAATAGAGACTTGAAAGAAAGTAAAAGAACAAGGAATGAAGATATTATTGTAAATGCATCATAAAGAATGTTGAAGGTATTACAAAGAATATTAAATTCATAAGCATCATAGAGCACATTATGAGAAGAACATTAAGGACATTACATAGAATATTGGAGAAGTTACAATGCAAACACATCACGAAGAATGGAAGGTAGAAGATGTAATGAAGAATAGAGAAGGCACATATGTCTTAGAGAGTAGTGCAGGAAAAAATATAGATAACAGTGAAGGTGAAAGCAATAGAGAATAATAAAGATAACAACACTAGATATATTAACTACAGTAGCATCACAAGTGAAGTATTCAACTACAACATAGAAAGAGAAAGAAGATTAAACACAATCATAAAAGAGGAACCTGCAAGCATAAATATTAAAGTTGGTTACAATAGAAGCTGAGAGAATGCATTACAACAAGCCATTAGAGTGTAAGCCAAAACAAACCTGTAACAAATAAGTTTAAGAGTCTAGAAGCTAAAGCAACAAATAGTTGAAAGAGACAACAAGAGAACAAGGAAGGACAACTGATCATTTGCAACAACTAGGAAGTCATTGAGTGCCAAAGAATATTGAATGGTATGTAATGATATAGAGGAAAGGTGAATCATCAGATTTAACATCTTGGGTGTTACACTTCATATTGTAGTGAAACATTTTCAAACATTATTACATGCAAGTGCCCACATAGTGAGCAACTGAAGCTTATGAACAGAGATCACGCGAGGAATACAACACAAGCAACGCAATAGAGGAGTGGTTGAACATCAATTAATATGTATTATGGATGAGCCAAAGTAAGCACGAATGGAGGTTAGTTGGATATTAGGGTTAAAAGATTTAAATTTGCTTAAAGCTTGACATAGGAGTTATAAGGGTTATTTGGATTATTTGAATTATTTAAAGTTTTTAAATGTGGAGTGATAAGATAGTTAAGTTTTGAGTTTTTTATTTATTTTTTGGTGTGATAAAATAGTTAAGTATTTTGGAGAGATAAGATAGTTAAAGTTTTTTAATAATTTTTTTAAAGTTTTGCAAGTTTGGAGTGATAAAGAATTCAACTAGTTTATTTGCTTGAAAGTTTTTAAGTTTGAAGTTTTTTATTTTTTGAGAAAACAAAAAAATTTGAAAATTTTTATATTTTTGCAAATTTAAATATTTGGGAGATAAAAGGATTTCAACATCAAAGGATTAGAAAAAACATAAATTTGTAAATTTCATATTATTTTCTAAACTAGGGAGACAAAAGGTTTACTACTCCATAGAAATTAAATTAGTGAACTTGAATTATTTAAACCTAGGAGTTATAAGGTTGTCTACTTCAAAGGAAATAAATCATAATATTGAATTGCATATCATGGAAGAAATTATTAAAAATGCATTCAATAAGGATAGTGAAGAAATAGTGAACAAGTTAAAACTTTATTTTCAAAGAATGATAGATGATCTTGATAGAGAGAAGAAAATAACAAGATCACTAAATACTCTTGAGGACTCAAAATTGGATCTTATTACTACAATATCTTATTCTAGTAGTTCATCTATAATAGATTCCATTACAAAATTTGTAACTACTAAAAATATTGAAGATTATCACAATCTGCAACTTATTTACATGGAAAATAAAGAAAGAGTAGCCTTGGTAGTACATCAATGGTTATCTTGTTTTATCAAGAAAATAGAAGAACTTGAAGCACTAATATGAATGAATACGACAATGAAAAAATATTCAAGGTGCATTTATTTTAATAGAATTGGGCATGAAATCAAGTGGCATTAACTCAACTGGTTAAATTCCTCAACATTTCAAGGAGGAGACCTAGGTTCAAATCTTGCCAAATTATACATGGATAATATCCAAGATTTGTTGTAATAACACTATGTGGTGATGATGTAATACGAGTGGGGCCCATTTCAATCCCATATAACCCATTGAAAAAAATAGAATTGGACATGAAAAAGCTAATTTCTGGAATCTTCATCCACGTAAATATTGTGGAAGAAAATCTTATTCTCCAATATTTTGTTGGTACAAATAAAAGTATTATAAAATATTTGAAAGATAATTATTGTTCAGATTAGGCAATATTTTTCATATACTTATTTCTGAATCATCTTCTAAAAATGGATCCAAGTGTTCCATTTCTAAAATACAGGAAGATAAAATATTTAGAAAATAAGGAAAAGGGAAATGGATCAAATATGGTCTAAAATTGTCTTACAAAGAAATTATATCACATCGTCAATATGAGATCAGAAGCAAAGGAAATATTCTTATACATAAATATGATGATAATGAGAGAGTTCAAACAATTTATGTTACAAAGGTTAAATAATCAAAGAATATTGAAAAAGGTGACAAAGAAGAACATGAAGCTGAAGATGAACTCAAAGTAGAATGCAACCAAGAAGATGAACCTAATGGATCTCATGTAGAAGATCACATGCATTGCAAGGTCACTTGAATATTGAAGACAAAGACGAAGACCATGATTGAAGACTAAAGTCTTCAATAACCAAATAATGTAATACAAGGGGGTGTTGGAGTATATTACATTATTTGGTACATGCTAATGTACCCCCATGGTACATTTGTAAATAATAGATTAGGGTTGATTCATAGTTTAGAGTGTGAGTTATATTTCCCTTTTATGTAAGTGTGAATGTATAAAAAATGCACAAGTGTCATGCAAAGTTGTAATGTGTAGGAAATGCACAAGTGCCATGTGAGTTAGAGTGCAAGTGTAAGTAGAGTCTATGTGCACAAGTGTATTGTATGTATGAGAATAAATATATAATGTAAATATGTACACAAGTGTCTTAGTTTAGAGTGTGCAAGTTATATAAGTGTAAGATTCATGTATAGGTATAATATGTTATAGTGTCAAGTGTTCATCAAGTATGCAAGTGTCAAGTAGTCAAGCCAAGAGTCATGAGACTTGGCATATGGAGAGCTATAGTCAAGTATCCAAAGAGTCACACTACTATGGCTATATTATGGAGATAATGCTCCATAAGATATGAGAGATTGAATACAAGGAGAACAAGCATTATCATTGTAAGAGAAAGCTAAGAAATAAATCTTGTATGCATTTTGAGTAATTAATATTACAAGTTGTTCTTCATGCACTATACATGAAGATTCAAGCTATTTACATTTATATTTCAATAATTATTGATTGTTATTTGAGTTATTATAAGCCTTGATATACATATTAATTTGCTCATATTATTCTACTCATAATTATCTTGATCTTATTATATTGTGGTTATTTTATATTGGATCCTATGAGATATAACCTGTGATATTTTATGGTAGTATTAAGGCTTAAAAACCATCATATTGTATACTTTATTTGCAACCATTTATTAAATAACAAGAATATATCCAATACTTTTGCTCTACGAGTTTTTTTAGTGCATCTATTATCATATGTATATTGAAAAATTGAAGGAATAACATTCCAAAGGTCATTTGAAATTGATAAATGAATCAAAATATTGCATTGATTAGGACCAACCTTGAATAGCACCATTATTTTTAAAAGAAGTTAGAATGTGTTGAAATCACACCAAAGAATCCATAGATTACAATGAATCATAATTGTATTTGATAAAAAATATGCTCAGATCCTTCCAACATATTTCATGAGGAGTAACTATAGTTGGAGCATATATTGATGTTTTCCTCTTTCCTGCAAAATAATCCAACAACCCAATTATATTTTAATTCTAATAATTTCCCATATCATTTCCATTTGTCCCATATTGTTGCAATATAGTTTGAAGTTCCTATAGAAGAAATTGCTAGATAATCACCCATCTTCCAAATCTTTTTAAAATCATCCTTACATTCCTCACTATTTAATTTTTTTTCTTGTATTAAAATAAACTCATGACCGTAATAACATATTAATTCCGTAATAAATATTTTTTAGGGGTCATATGCATGCCCTTAATATTCCATTATATCATTTTCATCATCATAACTTCTTATTTTTATTAGTGGGATCATCCCCAGTTCTTGTTAACACTCATGACATTTTTATTTGGTTTTGCAATTCTTTTGAGTTTATTTTTCTATTTGTTCATGCTTTGATGACCTTCATCTCCTTTTTAAATTTCCACAAACACTCTCATATTCATCAATCTCTTCTATTTTTTTGTATTGTTCATAATGAGACTTATATTCTAAAGATTTATGTTGCCCTAAAGAATATAAAATGCAAGGAATAGCCTCACTAATACTTTCTTCTTTATGTTAGCCCAAAAACCCTAAAGTGCATCGATGATCCTTCATAGTCATTACTTTCTTATATTTCCTTAGAAACCCTATATTTCCTTGGATATCCTTCATATGCTTTTCTTTATTGTGCTACTCTTGAAACCCTAAAGTGCAACAAATACACTTTATGACTTTTATTTTTATTGCAAGGAGAATATTTTATGCTAATTGAGGAAAATAAAGATGATTTACATGGATTAAGCTTGACCTCCTTCATCTCATTCACTTTAAAATTAGTCTTTCCATATTTTTTTGCTTTAAAATTTTCCTCCTCGGCTTCCTTCACTTTAAAATTTGCCTCCCCATATTCATTCACACCTTTAGCTCCTTTTGTATATGAACTTGTCCATTGTACTTGCTCATCCTTTGTTTCATTGTATATATCCTTATTTCATATTAAAGTTACCCTCATGCCCAAAATTTTCCATCTCTTTTCATAATTTTTTCACTTAGCAATCTCTTGCCATGTGTTTAGTTTCATGACATTTACAATATTGAAATGCAATATTTTCATAGTCCACTTGTTGACCCTATTCTCTTGATTAACACTTAATCCTAATAGACAATAGTAAAGGTTTTAGAATATCCATGACAACACATATACAACATGCCTTCTGTCCTTGGTTTTTGGTCCCTCCTTGATGAACTCACATAGAGTATTTCCAATATTCTTTAAAACCTCCTTATTAATAAGTTGATAAGGAATTCCAAAAAACCTAATCCATACTAGAAGCCTTTTAATAGTCTTTATCTCCACAAAAAAATTCTTACTCCATGGTCTTAAATATAATGCATATTTACCCCTAAACCAAGGGCCTCCATCTATTATTTTATCCCTTATTTTTGAACTAGAGAAGATAATGAAAAAAAATCCTTTTGGAAGAAAAGTTAATGGAGTAATCTGAATTCAATCCCCACTACCACTTGATCTAATTTTGATTCTTAGAAAAACTTGGCTAGTATCCATGGAAATTTATTAGGAGTTATTACATCATAGACTTGTGGGTGAAAAAATTGCTTCCTCTCACCCACTCTTTCATTTTTTTGATAAGCAAGATGATTATCCTTAGAATTGGCTAAGTTTTTAAGCCAGGCCCCCTAATAATTGGGTGTTTATTTCTAAGAGTGGGCCTCATGGATGTGGTAAGAGATGTTGGTTTTGGTTGTAGCACAGGTAGTAAGAAATTGGATAGTACCAAGGTGGGTGGAAGAATCAGCCAACTTGAAGCAGCATGCAATCCCCAAAATTTCACCTATAGAAAGGTGGCCAATGAGGGTGAAACATTTCTAACTACAAAATAATTTTTGGAGCCCCACCAGTTAAAAGTATAAAACTTGGTTAAGTATGATATCAAGCAGACAAATGGATAGGCGAACCCTATTGATGGAGCCCAAATCCCCACCTTGGCATAAGTGCAAAGAAGCAGAATTCCAAATGACTGCCACATGCAAAGGATAAATAAATGGGTAGCAGCAGCTCAGGGTCACTTCCAAAAATGCCACCTTGATGACAAGAAGGAGGTTTGTTCGAGTTTAGATCTAATGAAGGTTTAGGCATCTGTAAGTCCTTCGAGTAATCCCAAAATTGTGCCCAGGATGGAAATTGAGGTAGGAACCCGAAAAACCCACCTTGGCATAACAGGCAGAGTTTTGGATTGGTAACAAGCAATGGATGGATCCCAAAGACCTACCCATTATAGAATTCTCTTTGTATCAAGGGACTTTTGTAGGTGAGAGCTCCCTTTCCCTTTCGATTATGATGGCGCACGTGAGTAGTTAAAATTTAAGATATTTGGTGCCTGACCAGTGGATGGCAGTAGATTGAATCTCGAACCCATTGAATTTTTTGGCTTTAGGTCTGATAGTGTATTTAATTGTCATTTACTTCAAAAAGTAGGTGAATAAATTTATAACCTATTAGATAAGTTAGGGAGCACATAATCAATCAAATTTCTAGATTCAATTTATATTGCTTGCTTCCTTTTGACAGTCACCCTCCATCGTAATCTACAAGAGATTCAAATAGGATTCACAACATGACCACCCCCATTGGTAAGACCAAATTGTCTCATCCACCACTCATTGTCTTCAATGCAACATTTATTGTAAGGTCTATATATGCTAGAATGTGAGGCATTCCAAGGGCAGCTCTTTAGACATTATAATTCATATGTAAAGCTTTCATTATTCTAGAAATGCAAGTATATCACTATTTGTTCTTCAAGTTGACTCCTATGTGTGTATGTGAATGTTGAAGGTTTATTTTTGTTAAAGCTAGTTGAATGGGTATGCAATAATTTTACTATTTAGATTTATTGCATTTCATTCAGTAGTTTTAGAATTTTATTTTCGTAGGGTACATTAAATATTGAGGAGGGGTAAGTTTGGCTAATCTATTAGGTGATATGCTTGTATTTCTCATGATGGTGATAGCTTATCACACATATCTATTGATGTAGTTGAATCCATCCTTGTGAGTTCTAGCTATGAACTCCTTCCCTTTCTTCTTGTTTTCCTTTTCCCCTCAGGCATAGGTAGTTAGGACTTTGCAGGAACTGGCCTTCTTCGAAGATCAATTATTGGGCTTCTTGGCTCTATGATCGTTCAATGTTGATGCAAGTCCATGAGCGTGTAAACCTCTATGCTTTTTGTTAGGTTAAATTTTACCACCAATAATTTTTGGCATTCCTCGTGGGACCCTGAGGTCCCAAAATTCGACAATCTAGAGTCTGGTGGTACTTTGTTGTGCAACATCTATGTGTTCAACTAGAGATCCCCTTGCATAAGGAACCTGGTTTCTATGATTTGTTACCTTTGAAATAAAGTTGAAGCTTGGCAAATTTGCTAGGGATAAGCTGAGGTTCGTGATTAGTTGTCCTTTTTTTATTCTTAAAAATTATTTTCTTGGAGGACTCAAGGTTTGATGGGTAGCCTTAACCTCATTTGTGAAGAAATTATGCTCATCTAGTGGCTCCAAATTGAACAAAGAACTCAAAATATTTGAAGGACCAGTGCTCAAAATGGTTCAACAGTTTTACCCCTACTGGAATGATGTAGCCCCCTTAATATATCAAATTTACATGATATCCCTAAGGTAACTTTGAAGATGCTACCTAGCTTTGATGGCTCAAATAATACTACATTTGAGCATTGTCAAGATGTGGCCTCCTTGGATACCATCCACAACATTGCATGTGAAGATGTGATGGTCAGGTTGCTTGCCCTTTCTCTTAAGGGAAGGATATTTTTGTGGTATAACTATTTTGAGGATAAAAGCATATGCACTTGGGCTAACTTGGTGAAGGGTCTCATTAGTACATTTGATGATTATGAGGATCCTTTCTCTATGCTTTATCAATTTTCGTTCATCAATCATAGTTCTTATGAGGATATTATCGACTTTAAAGTCTATTTCAAAAGGATGTGGAAAAGGATTCCCCATGATTTTCATCCATCCCCTGCCTAAGCATATACCTATTATACACCTGGGCCTTCGACTCTAATAGAAACCTCATCATTCAATAGTCTAGGGAGAAAAGGTTCCTACATATTTTCAAGGAGGCCATGTAGGCTGAAAACATAATGATCCAAGTAGGGAAGTCATCCAAGAGATATTGCTTGTCCAACTCACCCCTTCACAGGAGAAGTGCATACTACATTCATTCAGGGGACTGAAAAATACCTGCATCAAGCCCTGGATGATCTCCTCACCACTTATTTTTGAGGAGCAAGAAACAAAGTTTAGTATTCAAAGGATGGCTCAATAGGGTAGGGAGGTGCAACTCCTAAAGGATGGAAGACAAGACCCCTATAGTTGGGGCCTAGATATCCAGTAGCCTTAAAAACCTACCCCTTTCTATTAGATACCAGAGGTAAGGATGGCCTAAAAAAGGATGCCATGGCTAAATGAAAATGAAGAAAGCCTCAATAATACAATATTGACTTTAGATGTGATCGACAATCATCATGAAGAGAGAACATATCCCATGATGAAGAACATGATTGCCTACAATGCAGTACAAGGGTATCCTCATTAGGAGAGCCCACATTCAAAAAAGCCCCAATCATAGGGACATGATGACCAATATGTTTTCCTCTCTCTAGTGCAAAGTGTAAATATAAGAATCTTGATATCATTGCAAGGTTTACCTTCAAGGGGCCCATCTATAGGTATGGAGAAATTGGAAGCATGTAGGAGGATGTATTTTCCTGCTATCAAAATTGAGCAGAGAGTGGAGAGGGTAGAACAATTTCAAAGATTATTCAAAAACTCTACGTCATTAGGGGTAAGAAAAACTTTGTTGGATTCTAATAAGGTCGACATCATAAATGTTTATCTAACAAGAGCTTCAAAGTTTGATGATGTATGTATGTGCACCAGGAGACCCCACATTAATGCTCCAGAAAGTCATCCTCCTCCTTTCTACGTATCTCTCTGGTTAGAGAAGCATATACTGCACAATTGTGTGGTGGATCCATCAACCAAGGTCTCAATCATGCTTGTAGAAATATGTAGAAATTTAGGACTTAGCCCAAAGCAACAAAAATTAGAAGTTCTACTCTTCAAAATAAGGCAGTTAAAAAGCATAGGAACTCTATGCCAAGTTCCTATGTTGATATATGGGCATCTAGACCTGGATATCATCTAGGATATATAGGTAGTAGAAATCCCTTTCCTATTTTTCTTGTGTTTAGCACCAAATTTTCTCAAGCAAATGAGAGGATGCATAGTTCCAAAGCATGATCAAATGTTTATTTCATGGATTGGGGAAATTATATCGATACAAAATCAAGGGTTTCACCCTTTTTGTATTAAAAGCTATGATGAATCAAATGTGAGATATCCCCAGGTGGTCATAAGCAAATATAGGGAAAATTCAGATAATATCCCAAAAACATGGCCACCTCGACCATATCCCCATTATAAAACCTTTGTCTGGTTTCCATATGGCAACCTGCCAACTAGCTTTTAGGATTGGTGGAATCCATGGAATCATAGTGCAACTGGTTGGGTAATCATAAAAAATGTGGTATCATCAAGGGAGAATCAGACATAGATCATTGATTAGATGGTTTTGGGGATAAATCATCATCATCTATCTTCAGAGGAATTTACATTGAGAGAAGAAGC
The DNA here is from genome assembly GCA_028583015.1 of Wollemia nobilis. Lineage (NCBI taxonomy): Eukaryota > Viridiplantae > Streptophyta > Pinopsida > Araucariales > Araucariaceae > Wollemia > Wollemia nobilis. The sequence goes on along the minus strand of JAQPPZ010016858.1, from coordinate 1,684,961 downwards.
TGATGTAGCGAGAATGGCCCCTATAAAGAACAATTATAGCCAAAGTTCAAGCACTTGGAAGGAAGATTGAGGACCTAATTGGAGCACTGCCACGATGTGTAATAACTTCGGCCAGTATCAAGATGAACATGAGGAACAACTCAGGTTTAGTACCATATGGTCTAGATATTATAGGTTCACAAGATGATTTCCATAAGGGTCCTTGACCTAAGCGTGCGAGGTGCACCACAATTTTGTGTAAATAATATGACAAATAAATAAAATTTTGTGATATCAGCATGGCCTCTGTTGGAAATATAAGTAATTTTTATTGTCATTGATGTCAAGAGGTGGATCGTTATTTAATGTCATCAAGTTGTTTTTCCCAAAAGGTAAGGAGACGTAGGTTTAAAATAAAAATAAAAATATTATAATATTTGGAGAGAGGTTTAATTCGTAATTTGGACCCAAGGTTAAAAAGAGGTTATTTGATTTAAATTATCTAATATTTAAATTATTTAAATGTTATATGATTAAGCACTAAGGGCTAAAGTTTGCTTTGAAGGCATGTATTAAAAAGAACAACAAATACCCCGATAAGGGCATCGAGGACAAACGAAGGACATCATAACCCATCCGTCGACTTCCACATCATAACCCATCCGCCGACGTCGTGTATGAAACATTAAACAACAACAAAGATATACAAGGCAAAATATTTAAGGGAGTATGTGTATTATTTTTGAAGTGATGTTAAATGGTGAGCACCCGAATGATTAATGTTTTATGCACCGATTAATTTGCGACGAGTTTCAAAAAATTAATGTGACCCGATTGCTTCGAAAACGATGCCCAAATCAATTTTGATAAAGCGGTCAGGGGAGGTAGTTCGAGCGACACGAAAAGTGACAGTGAACATTTCGAAAAGGCATATATTATTTTGTGTTATTTAGTTTTCATCAGATAGGCTAGTTGGAGTGGTCGTTAACCTTTGCGTGGGTAGTGACAAAAGGAAGACCGCGAGTTCAAATTTTGCTGAGGTCAACGGTGAAGATAATATTTTGTTTTTGACCATGCGAAAGGATATAAATCTACCGAATTTTCCTTAAAGTTTCAACTGCGGTAACAACGCAATCGGAGGTCTAGCAAGCGATAGGGCCTAGGCGCTGGTTTGAGTCACATGGGCGGCTTGATGATACAGTTTTAGTAGAAGCTAGGTTGAAGGTATCCCGGTGCTGAAAGGTAACAAATTCTTTTGGGAGTTATAAGGTATGTTTTAGAATGAATTTTAATTATTTTAATTCTTGTTGACTGTGTAATATAAAGATAGAAAAGTGGATGGTTTAGTGGTTAAGGCATTGGAGTAATAAGATGTAGAAAGGGGACACATGCTCTATTGTGTAAAAAGGGAATTGTTTATATATTGAATTTTTATTTTATGAAAAGGGGATAGATTTTATTTAAAGTTGGAGTAATAAGGTGATAAGATAATTTAAATTCTGGTGGGTGTTTTAATTGGAAATTATAAGGTGTTATCTAAAGGTTTATTTTTATGTGTTGAGAATGTGGAGATTATAAGGTGTATGTAAGATTTGTTATTTTTGTGTAAAAATAATTTGAGAAAATATTTACAAGGAGATTTTGAGAAGATATTGTTACCTAACCCATTGATATTGGCAAAGAGGTTGATTGTGTTTAAGGTAGGTTTTTGAGGTTTACTCTTCATCAAGTAAAAGGTATGGGCACATCTTCCTAGTAATTGATTGTTGGATGTTGTGAATGCTAAGTTGGAGTGAAAAGGATTTGGTTAAGGTTTTCCTTGTTGAGTTGATGGTTTTCTGAAATAGAAGTGAATGATATAAACTTGGCTTGATAAGCATTATTGTTGAAGTAATTGGTTAAGTGAAGAACTTGAACTAGGGTTTGTGCAAAGAACATGAGTATCATTGTTATGTGAAGTTGTGAACTATCTTGAACTAGATTTTGTGAAATATCATGAGTATCATTGTTATGTGAAATTGTTTGATAAGCATTATTGTTGAAGTGATTGGTTGAGTGAAGAACTTGAACTAGGGTTTGCAAAGATCATGAGTATCATTGTTATGTAATATTGGTTTATAAGAATTGTTGGAAATTAGTGAGTGAGTTTTCATATGCTTGGACTAGGGTTTGTGAGCAAGGATTAATTCATTAAGCGATTGATTGAGTTGAGTTGGTTGAGCCTAGTCAAGTGGATGTATTGAAGTGATAGTTCAAATTTTGTGAAATGTTCTATATTTTTAATTTATTTGAAAAAGTGATTGAGTGTTTATGAGTGTGAAACATATTGAGTCTCTAACAATTCTCTATATAAAAGAGATACTGAAAGTGATTGAGTGTTTATGAGTGTAAAACATATTGAGTCTCTAACAATTCTCTGTATGTTTCTATGGCAAAAAGAGAGATTGAAAGTGATTGAGCATTGTTGTGAATGTGAAGCATATTGAGTCTCTAACAATTCTCTATATGTTTCTATGAGATTGGACAAGTTCTAGTGCGGACTTGTTCAATAGATTTGAGGTAAGTCTTTGAGAAGACTTGTGGATAGATTGGTGTAAGATTTTGTGGAAGCTTACAATACAGAATTGGGGACAAATATTATTGAGCAGATTTGGACAAGTTCTAGTGAGGACTTGTTGAGCAGATTTGGACAAGTTCTAGCGAGGACTTGTAGACAGATTAGTGTGAGCTTTTGAGAAATCTTACAAGACAGATTTGAGATAAATCTTTGAGAAGACTTGTGAGCAGAGTTGATTGATTGATTTATTCAAACCTTGAGTTAAGTTTTGGGGCAGATCCAACAGAGTTGATTTGTGATTAAGTCAAGCTTTGCGTTAAGGCTTGAGGACAGATATTGAGGACAAATTTGTGCTAGACCGAAGCACTATGTTTAGTGCAGATTTGAGGATAGAGTTTAATGCATATTTGAGAACAGGTTTATGCCAGACTAAAGATAGAGATAGAGCAGATTTGTGCTATACTGAAGGATTGTGTTTAGTGTAGATCAGAGGATAAATATTGAGCAGATTGGTTCTATATTGAAGGACCATGTTTAGTATTGAGAGCTATCTTTGGAGGTGACAAAGTATAGAGGATAAAAGTATCCAGTGGATAGAGATCCATTAGCCAGGGCAATGAGGACAAGTCTTCTGAGTAAGGACAAGAGTCTTCAGTGGATAAAGATCCATAAGCCAGTGCAGTGGAGGTAATAGTTCTTCTAGAAGATCACTATCCAGATCTAAGGAGGAAGGAGTTCTCGTATGGATAGAGATCCACGAACCATCTAAGGAGATTGGTGTCTCCTGTGGATAGAGATCCATAAACTTGATTAGGGGATTGGTGTCTCCTTTGTACAAAGGTCCATAAAAATTGTAATAGGGAAAGGATTCCCAAGAGATTGATTGAAAAATATTAGTGACTGATTTTCTTTGTGGAGTAGCCCACATTGGACGAACCATGTTAAATTGGTGTCTCTATTGTGTGTGATGATTTGTGCATTTCTTTGGTTACTACTATTGATATTGCCATTGATTTTAGTGGATAATACTGTTTGAGAAAGAAAAGTAAAAAGTGGTCTTATACTGTTCACCCCCTCTCTTGGTATAAGCTTGTGTTCTTCAGCCTCTTGGTAGGTGTCAACATCTTGTTCACAATTAGCAGTGTGAGTAGCTCCAGTAATAAATTTCCAATTGGTTTAGGTGCCAAAAATTGTGAAGTAAGGAGCATAAGGAGATTTTCGAGGTGGTGTTTTCGAATCATAACACTTTCATTTAATTTCCTTGTTTTCTTCCTTTTTGTGCATTGTCTATTATTTTTTTGTTTTTTTTTGTTGTGAACCCGTAGCCCAATGAATACAACCAACAAGTACAAAAGCTTCACATGCTATCCTTGAAAATCTAAGATCATATGAAACATAATTTTGGACTTGTGTAAGTAAGACAATATGCCATGCCTATATAAACATGAAATTTTTGGTGGAGAAGGTACCTAAAGAGAAGGATTTGAACTCTCGTGTTGACATCATTTTTGCATGATATGGAACATGCCAAATCTATCCAAAATGGGGTAAAAATTCTATATATAGCACCCCATACACAACTACAAAGATTATCAAAAAATATGAGCATCAAAGCATAGCTAAAGCTGAGTGTTTCAATGGTGAATGGTGATAAGCAAAGAAGGTCCTTGCTAGATTGTGTAAAAAAGAAAAGTTGTAGCAAGAAGGATAAATGTCTTTGGCATTCTATATGCTCTTGGAATAATTTTGGTCTACATTCAGGTATGTTTATGGGAGTGCAATCTATGGGGGTGTCCCATGGATTGAGCATTTCCTCTTGATATCGTTAAAGGATAACCCTGAGATTACCTTAACTTTTGTTTAGTTACTTTTTTGCATCCTTCTCCATCTTCTGTCCTCCTCCTATGCTTATTTTCACTAACCTCTTCAGTTAGTGACATATATAGTCTTACCTATACTATTTCCTATTTTATTCCCTCTCTTTTGGTCCCTTATTTTTCTCATTTCTTGGGATTACTTTTCGTAGCCCCTTGTTATCTCCCTTATTTTATTTTTCTTTGTAGTGTCCCACCATGTTTCTTCCATCCCATCACCTGCCACCCTCCTTTGTCTTGTAGACTTGTTTGGCTGTAGTTGTCTATGCCTCTTCCATCCTTTCCTTCTTCTTCTCTTCCATGTTTAAAAGTGTTATGTACCTAAGATATCTGCTTGGGTGCCCTTTTCCACAAGGTGGATCCCCCTTGTGAGTCACCAAGAGTGTGGGTGAAAATTTTGCTTCCTCTCACCCACTCTTTCCTTTTTTGGTAAGCAAGATGATTATCCTTAGAATTTGCTAAGTTTTGAAGCCAAGCCCCCTAAGAATTGGGTGTTCATTGCTAAGAGTGGGCCTCACGGATGTGGCAAGAGGTTCCAGTGTTGATTGCAGCACAAATGACAAGAAATTAGGTAGTACCAAGGAGGGTGAAATAATTAGTTAGCTTGAAGCGATAAGCAATCCCCAAAAGTTTACCCGTAGATAGGTGGCCAACAAGAGCTAAACATTGTTAACTACAAAATGATTTTTGGAGCCCCACTAGTTAAAAGTATAAAATTTGGCTAAATATGGTGTCAAGAGGACAAATGGGTAGGCAAACCCTACTAATGAAGCCCAAATCCCCACCTCGACATAAGGGCGAAGAAGCAAAATTCAAAATGACCACCACATACAAAAGGGTAGATAAATGGGTAATAGTAACTTAGGGTCACTTCCCAAAATGCCACCCTGATGACAAGGAGGGTCATTCAATTTTAGAGCTAGCAGAGGTTTAGGCATCTGTCAATCCTTCGAGTGATCCTGAAATTATGCCCAACATGGAAATAGAGGTGGGAACCCAAAAAACTTACCTTGGCATAACAAGTGGAGTTGTGGATCAATAGTAAGCAGCGAATCGATCCCAAATACCCACCCATCATAGAATTTTATTCATATCAAGGAACTCCTATAGGTGGGATCTCCTTTCCCCTTTCATTTATGATGGTGTGCATGAGTAGCTAGCATTTAAGAGGTTTGGTTCCTGACTAGTGGATGGCAACATATTGAATCATAGGCCCATTGAAGTTGCTAGCATCAGGAAGTTTGACAGTGCATTTAATGGCCACCTACTTTATAAAGTAGGTGAATAAATTTATAATCTATCAGATAAGGAGTGCAAAATTGATCAGTTGTCTAGATTCAAGTCATATTGCCTGCTTCCTTCTAACAACTGCCCTCCATCATAATCTACAAGAGATTCAAAGAGGATTCGTAGCATGGCCACCCCCACTGGCAAGACCAAATTATCTCATCCACCACCCACTATATTCAATGCAACATTTATTGTAGGGTTATGCATAAGCGCAAAATATCATAAATTAGCTCTATTTAGGTTTTTTAAAATTTTGAAAAGGCTAATTTTGGATCCTTTCACTGGGGGCCATTCGCTCGAAATTTATGGGGTGGAATTTTTTTGGGGTAAATTTGCCTACCGTTGATAATCATAAACCTAAATTTATTTTAATTTGTCGACCTAAAATTACATATGATTTTGATTTTCCTACCCAATTCACCTTCAAATTATAAATGATTTTATATTTCCCACCCAAATTGCCTTCAAATTATAAATGATTTTATTTTTCCTGCCCAAATCGCCTCATATACTACCCGTATATATACTGTACTGGGTACCAATAAAAATACATTGAAAATACTCTAACTCGAAAATAGCTCTAAAACAATGAAAAACTTGAGAAGGTTGCAGAGGAGTGATTGTCGAAATAAACCGATCGATTGTAGAGGAGTATCCATCGATGCAAGACGATTGGTTGTAGAGTCGTGTCTATCAGTATAAGCTGATCAGTTGTAGAGCAGTGTCTGTCGACATAAGCTGATCGATTGTAGAGTCGTGTCTATCATCATGTATGTAGCTAATCAGCATGCTTGTAGCCGATCGTCATGCTTGTAGTCGATCATCATGCATATAGTTGATCATCATACCTACAATCGATCGGTATACCTGCAACCGATCAACATACCTGCAGCCTTTCATCATGCTTACAACCGATCGTCTTGCTTGTAATTTATTATCATGCCTGAGCCGATCGACATTCCTGCAGCCAATCGTCATACTTGCAGCTGATCATCATAATTGTAGTCGATCATCATGCATACAACAAATCGTCATGCCTGTAGTCGATTGACATTCCTACAGCCTATTGTCATGCTTGTAGCCAATCGTCATGCCTACAGTCGATCAGCATGCTTGTAGCCGATCATCATACCTGCAATCGATCATCATGCTTGTAGTCGATCGACATGCCTTATCTAATTGGTATTCCTACAATCAATCATCATGCTCGTAGCCAATAATCATACCTATAGCCGATCGTCATGCTTACAACCGATCGACATGCTTGCAACCAATCGACATGCCTACAACCAATCATCATACCTACAACCACTCGTCATGATTGCAATCGATCAAAATTCTTGCATTCGATCAACATGCCTGCATCTGATTGACATGCCTGCAATCGATCGACATTCTTGTAGTCGATCATCATGCTATCGATCATCATGTCGACCTAAAGTATTTCATATCAACCTAATGCTTTTAAGTATGTCGTACATTTTTTAGATTTTGCAAACCGATATTCATATTCCCCAACATAGAAAAATTTGCCACGGTTTGAAAATTTTTGGAGACAAATTAATTAAAATCGCCACGATTTAAAATTTTTTGGAAACAAATAAATACAATTTGCCATGTATACTTCTACAAATATCGTCGAGATTCCAAGTCAATTCGCCTTGATTTTATAAATACATTTCGGGGCCGAGCCCTTATGCATAACCCTGATTTATTGTAAGGTCTATATATGTTGAAATGCGAGGTATTGCAAGGGTTGCTGTTTAGCCATTACAATTCATATGTAAAGATTTCATTATTCTAGAAATGCAAGTATATCATTGTTTAGTCTCCAAATTGACTCCTATGTGTGTATGTGAATGTTGAAGGTTTATTTATGTTAAAGCTAGTTGAATGGGAATGCAATAATTTTGCTATCTAGATTTCTTATATTTCATTCAATAGTTTTAGAATTTTCTTTTAGCAAGGTACGTTAAATGTTGAGTAAGGGTAAGGTTGGCTGATCTGTTAGGTGGTCTGCTTGTATTTATCATGATCGCGTTAGCTTATCACACATATCTATTGATGCAGTTGAATTCATCCTTGTGGGTTCTAGCTACGACCTACTTTCCTTTCTTCTCATTTCCCTTTCCCCCCTCAAGCATAAGTAGCTAGGACTTCCTAGGAACCGGTCTTATCTAGAGATCGATCATCGAGTCTCTCGAATCTGTGATTGTTCAATGTTTGTGTAGGTTCATAGGTGCGCAAACCTCTATCCTTTCTGTTAGGTCGGATTTTACCACCAAAAAGACCATGTGATAAGTCAAGTGATACAACCACCCCTCACAAGGTACATGCATGTGATATAGGACAAGATAGTTGCAAGGTTGTTTGAGGGTTTGTTATGCCTAAATTAGGCATCCTATGTACTTAAATACCCTTCACTACCATAATATAATCATTCAAAGCATTAAGATCTAACATGTGGTATCAAAGTAGGTAGAAGGAAGAAATAATTATCCTTCTAATCCTCCTCTAGATTCAACATAGAGAAATCCAAAGGTGCACTCTATTTGAAAGAAAACTTTCAAGTTGAGATAAGAAGCTTTCAAGGGTAAAATTACCCTGTATAAGATTGTGACCATGAAGGAAAATTCCATGGCACATTCAAGAAGTTTTAGGGTGAAAAACCCCTACCATAGGCAAAAAGCCTCTTGAAGAATCAAAAGGGTTTCAATCCCTATTTAATACCAAAGGTCATAAAGCCTAAAACAACCAAGCCAAGATTAGCAAGAAAGAAAATGAAGCCATTTTGGAGATCCTTTAAATATTATAAGAAAAGAAAGTCGTAGAAGCTCATTTTTTTTAAAATTACATTGAAGCCATTTGAAAGGCATTTAAAAAGAATATTGAAAAATATAAAATATAAAATACTAAATATATAAGCAATTGAATCCATTTGAAAGGCATTCAAGAATATACACATTATAGAAGGTTGAGAATATAGCCCATTGAATCCATTTTTGAAAGGAATTTGAAAAGAAGTTGGAAAAATATTAAATAGAAGGTTCATAAAATTGAAGCCATTTGCAAGGATTATAAATATTCAAATAAGCATGTGTCAAGGCATAGAGGAGCTTAAGTCTCTTAAGAGAGTACAAATAAAAAATATAAGAAAAATATTTCTTAACAAAAGAAAATTCTTTCAAAGTCACTTTGGTACTTTGGAATAGAGAGCGAAAGAAGAAATTCAAAATAAAATAAAATGTTCCAACTATAATGGATAGTGCACATAAGGTAAGAACCATGTGACGTGAACACAACATACAAGACAAAGATCAACAACAAGAATATAGAAAAATACAACAAAGAAGAAATATTGTGTAGAGGCTAAATCAGTCTCTTGAACAAAATTCTTTAACGTCCACAACAAGTGAAAGCCCATGTTCCAACAAAAAGTTATTTTTAGAAATAATTATTATATATATTTGCAAAGCACTCATAAAAATGTGTTGAGGATAAACTCATTTATTCATCCAAATTTTTTAAAAGATATTCAACAAGAATTGTAGAAGGAACTTGGTAAATACATTCGTTTGTCAAAGAAATTGGACAAAAATTGTAGAAGGTGTTCATTGGAAATTGCCCAAATGGAAGAGCATTGTCATTAGATATTCAAAATATTTGAAAGGTATTTATGGTCAACAAGAATTTAAGTCATTTAACCATAAGATAAGGAAGTTGAGAAGATAGAAATAGATACCCAAAGCAATATACAAGGGCTCTCAAACTAGCTCCTATGATTCTCACATTGATCAACAAAACATGATAAACATACCCTAATCTCTGCCATAGTAGTGAATTAGTGAAGAAATGCATTAATGATCCTATAACTAAATGTGAATAATGTGATCTAAGAAATAAAAATAATGGGACATTGAATATTGGACGTTGACAAATGACTGCATACAACAAAATGAGAATTATCTATGAGATGACTATATTTTTGAAAGAGTATCAATATATCTGGCACCTACAACAAAGAACCTCAAAAAATATTTTTAGCTAATGAAGTTGCACAACAAATTCTATAGAGCAAGATATTTACTTGTGAAAAAGAAAGATCATCAATGAAGACCAACATTAATTAACAAACATTGCGACAAACAATATCAAGGCACCCATAAAATCTCTCATCATAAAGGTTGAAAGAGGACCAATAGGACAACAACATATGGACCAAGGAGAATGGAACATGTGGATTAATCACAAACAAAGTAAAAATAAAATATATAAAAAAGGGAGAATAATTTGTAGAGGAAGAAATATTCCCTCTAACTCTACTTGGTGAGACACATTCTTATACACACTTTTTGAAGCATCAATTGAAATCTAAGTATAAACATATATATACTTGTCAAAAAGAGTATTTTTAGGTGGAATCAATAAATTATGAATATTCAAATTTTGTGAAAGTTGACCATGGCTATTGGAGTACAAAATATTTTAATGCCAGATTCCCACTTGTTGAGGGAATATAACTATGTTGCCTAGAAGGTCAAACTCATGACACAACTTGAGTTTGAAGCAATATGACAAGTAGGATATGTAAACACTTCTCATCCTACTATAGAAGGAGAATATCAAACAAAGTTTAAAAAGGTAGATAGAAAGGCAAGACTCATCATTATGTTCAAAGTAGCAAATGTGGTCCAAGCATACATTAGAGATAAAATCACAACGAAAGATACATGGGAGAAGTTGAATATAGTATTTGAAGCTAAGAATCTAAACTAAATTTTATTCCTACAAAGCCAACTCCATTGTCTAAAGATGAAGAGTGGAGAAAATCTAGAATCATTCATGAGGATAATTATAGAATTGTGAGCTTCATTGCAAGCATTAGGAACTCATGTATCTGATGAAATATTAGTTCTTATAATTTTGAGATCACTCTCATTGAAGTACAATATTTTTTTGAATACATTAAATTTTTTTGAGCAAACACCAACCTTTGAGAAGCTGACAAACCTATAAAAACTAGAGGCCTCACATGATATAGAAGAAAAAGAACAATTACAGTTACAAGTCAGAGATCGAAGCAACCATTGAGAAGAGGCAAGAGACCTCCATAATTCTTACAAAAAAGAAGTAAATTTCAAAGATTTTAGAATTAAAGAAATGATTCTCAAAGAGGTACTTTCAACATGCAAAATACGTATGAACATTATGGAAAAAATGGACACACCAGAAGGATTGTTGGTATATTGCATTAAAAAATAGATCACCTTCACGAAATATGGACTAACAATGTAATAGTTCATCTTTAGAATAACATAATTAGAATTGGAGAAAGGAACATCAAAATAATATAGTTTAGGAGAATAAAATTAAGAAAGAAGAATAAAAGAATAAAAAAATTGAATAACATGTGTTTATCACTCAAGCACACTTGATACAACAAAACAATGTTTAGAATAACACCAAACATATGACAGGTTGAGAAACATAGAAACATCTAAATCATCATACAAAAAAAAGTTCCATCAATTAATAATTTTAAGCCAAGGAACCAATAGGAGGCAACACTATATGAATATGAATGGAATAATCACAATCATAAGCCATGGGACACTTATATGGTCAAGAGGTTCAATACATCATGAAAAAGAGATGATAAGTTTAAAGTCAATTCATTTTATATTCACTTTTCCAAATATAGAGAAAAGCATCTATAGGATGAATGACCTATTGTGAAGAAATATTTAAAAAGGTATGGAATAACTTACAAAATAGATCTTGTTGAAATAAGATTATCTAACTTTGTGACTTGAAAAAGAGATCCATACATTATCATTAAAGCCTAAGATCTCATAAGATAGTTATCAAGAAGTGTACCAACACTACAAGCAACCAAGATACTAAATGGTAATATGCATTACGATATCATCAATATTGATAACATAGTCTATGAGAAAGGTGAATTTGTTAGACAATAACAACTATTGGGGCCTAATGGCTCAAATCTAAAGACCATAGATCAATTGATAGGTTGCTACATTTTTGTTAAATGGAAAATTATAGAAACTATGTGATCATTCAAAGGAATAAAACAAGTGAACATAATTGCTAGAGATTGAATTTAAAATATTAATACTATTTATCATATCACAAAGGTTATGATAAAAGGAGAACTTGGAAAGAATCTAGGATTTGATCACAATAAAATAGAGATAGGGAACGTACACAACTTTTATTCCACCATATGCAAGATAAAAAATCAATGAATAATCAACTTGTAAGGTAATAAATTCTTCACTTGAATACTTTAAAGAAACACACTTCAAGCATTGAGTATTGAATAAGCATTTTGTAATCTAATGTATTTTGGAGTGCATGATTGATAGAACCCTACACTCATAAGTATCTAAGTAGTAAGTATACATTAAGGGGGAATTTCTCTGTCAAATTTCTACATCACCCTAGACATTGTTCTTTGGTCATATAAAAAAAGAAACTTTTTAATATGATGTAATAAGGGGAATATGTTAGGATTTATTACATTATAGACCATGTGAGAAGCCAAGTGATATAACCATATCTCACAAGGTACATGCATGTGATACAAGACAAGATAGTTGTAAGGTCATTTAAGGGTTTGTTATGCCTAAATCCTACGTACTTAAATACCCTTCACTACCATAATACAATCATTCAAAGAATTAAAGATCTAAAAAATTTAAATATAAACCCTATATTTTTAAGAACTATTATATCATGATCAATCATGTCATCCTTGATAATTACTTTTGGTGTAGTATATGCTACCTAGATAATGTTTGCCATAGATCTACTCTTCCTCTTATTACTAACTAGGAAATCCATACTTCCAACTAAAGCATCCTTACTTTCATTAAGGGATTTTAAAAATGAATTTCTTTCCATGTTACTTTGATTTTCTTCACATAATTACTTTAGTTTTTTAGTTTCTTCTAATATTTAGAATAAGAAGTGGCACTTGCTCCTTGATCACACTTATATTTCTACTTCCTACTCATGCTTTGTATTTCTTGCTTATGCTCACTTCTAGCTCATACTTTTTATTTATTTATTTGTGGAAAACATCCCAAAAGGGATGCCACTTTTGGGTAAGACCTAAGGAGGCAAGGGTATCCACTTCTAGCTCATACTTGCTCCCAACTTGCATGAATGAATTAGATATTGTTATAGGACTCCAAAATATCATTTTGAATAGTGGATCCCATGTTGGATATTTTGAGTTATCCCATGTACTCCTTCAAGATGAACCAATATCTTCTTATCTATTTATTATTACTGTAGTGGCATTAGGAAGAGATTTTTCAAGGGTAAAAATAGAAGGAAAAATCAAAGGTATTTAGGTTGCAACAAATGGTTCCTCCAAATCTCATTTCCAATTTGTTGATGACATTTTTCTTTTGGGCTATCCGTAAGTAAATGATACCATGGAGTTTAAATGAACATTATCATTTTATGAGAAGGCTACTAGACAACTGGTTAATACTACAAGATCCTAGATCCTTTTCATTAACAATATCTCATAGTTACAATTTATTATAATGGATATTTTAGTGTTGAAAATTTTAAATTTTCCATCAACATATTTTGGTATTCCTTTGTCTCATAAAGGAGAGAATAAGGAGTTTTGGGACTCAACTTTGGATAGAATAAAATTCTGTTTCAAAGGTTGGAATGTAAGTTATTAACCATGGATAGCAGGCTATAAATCCTAAATACTATAATGAAATTCATCCCTTCATATATGATGTCACTTTCAATATTGTTAGCATATGTAGAATCTAAATTTGATAAAAATCAAAGAGATTTTATTTGAAAAGGATTTGAGAAAAATTTTAGGTTTCCTCTTTATAAGTGTTATAGGGTTTGTAAAGGAAATGTTAGAAGTATTATATTATCTAATACCTTGCAAGAATATTACAAGTACCATGTAAATAGTATAGTTTAGAGTATTGTAAATATTTGAGTCTATAGTAGGTGACATGTAAGTGAGAAGTTATGTAGGTGTTTGTATTTTAGTGCATGTAATCATTAGAGGTTTTGTTCTGATGTGGATATGGAGTCAATAAGAGATTTATTATTATGTGGAGTCAATAATATATTTCTCCCATGAGAAATATGAAGAGTTAGATCTCCCATGTGTTTGAGGAGATGAAGAGTTTGTGTAAGTAGAAAGGTCAAGGGTTGCAAATGTGAAGAGTATCATAACCATGTTGTGTATATAATAAAGATAAAATAATGTATCAGTATAACAATGAGATAGTAATATAGTGAGAGAAAACCTTGCATTACTTTGTATGTGCATTGTTTGTATTGAATATTCATCAATAATATTATTTAGTAAATGTGCATTTATATGAATATTTTATATTACTAGATATTGTGAGAGTATAGATGGATTGCTAACAATGGTATCATAGCTTATTTGATCCACCATTAACATATTATTAGCCACCCTTGTCCATTAGTGGAGCGTATTAAAGTATTGAGGTGAGGAGCAACGTTAGTAGAAGAGCAACAACTACAGGAGAAAAGTATTTTATTATAAAATTGGGAGAAGAAAAGCATTAGATAGAAAATCAATGATCGCAACAGAAAAGTATTTTATCAAAGTATTGGGTGATGCGCAATATTAGATAGAAGAGCAATGTTTGTAGTGTAAAATATGATATTGAATTATTAGAATAAGAGCAATAGGAACAATATTTGTAGAAGGTGATTGCCCATGTGAAAAAATATGTGAGGATTAGAGTTTATAGCCATAGAAAGTAAGCATTGGAGAAGACATCAACGTTAGCCGTGGAGAGCAACATTTGTAGGACAATAAGTCTGCTAAAAAAATACATAAAGATGTAGAGATAAATGGTTGTTGAAGATCCAAAGTTGAAGTTAGAAGATAAGCAGGAAGAACGTAGTGATGAGTAGCTAAAGTTGGAGTTGAAGTAGAGGAGAAAAACCAATAGTGTCAAATGTGTAATCTAGAAAAGTTAGACAAGTAGTTTATGCTTGAAAATAATAAAATGTGTAAAAATACCAACAAAGAAGAGTAACGTTTGGAGCAATTATTGCAAGAATTGATAACATCGAGAAGTGCATTGAGGGGAAAAATACTTAGAGTTTTAGAGTCATCATCAAGTTCTGGTGTGAACGTCTGAGTGATAGAGCATGGGCTAGGGCAAGCACATGCATAGGTAATTTCTAATCTATTAATAAATCAAAGGTTTAAGGTTAATGCTCGATGAATTTTTCATATTTGATATTTAAAAGAAAGGACATGATGATATAAGGAGTTAATTATTTGGAGTAGTTATATAATTTGGAGTGAAGAATTATTTAAGGGAATGAGATATATTATTGATTAAGGAAAGCAAACTTATTTATTTGAAAAAGAAAATAATTATTTAAAGTGAATAAGATTAAATAAAGTGAAAGGTTTGATTATTGAATAAAGGAAATTATTCATATATTTGAAGTAATTTTTTTATAAATTTAATTAAAATTATGTGAAGGAAAATTGTATTGAAAAAGAAATATTCATTTTTGGAGTTAAAAGGATTCAACAACAAAGGAAATTATATAGAAGAAAATAATTAAATTTGAAGACTAAGTGAATTTTTTGGGAGTAATAAGAATTTCTACCACAAATAAAAATAATCAAAATAG
The DNA here is from genome assembly GCA_028583015.1 of Wollemia nobilis. Classification (NCBI taxonomy): domain Eukaryota; kingdom Viridiplantae; phylum Streptophyta; class Pinopsida; order Araucariales; family Araucariaceae; genus Wollemia; species Wollemia nobilis. Next base: position 1,669,562 of record JAQPPZ010016858.1, on the reverse strand, counting down.
ATCAACGTCTATATAAATCATGGCCTCACTAAAAATACTACCTACAATGCCTCACATGTTTGAAGATTTTAGTCACAAAAAACAACATGGTCAAACAGATAAAAATGCTGTATTTTTTCGATAGGAAAATAGGAAAGTAAATTTAGAACAAAATTTTGAGAAGGCATATAACATAAGAAAATCAAAATATAATTATTGGTACATTGATTCAGGGGCAAGCAGACATATGACTGGAAATAAACAATAGTTTAATTTTTTTCAAGAAAAATATGAAAAACCAGTTGCAATTGTAAATGATAAAATTTATGAGGTCAAAGGTATAAGAAATATATCAATCAACTTACCTAATGGAAAATGCATGATTAAACATATAATATATACCAAGTTAGTTCCTAACCTACTATTAGCATCTCATATGTTAGACCAAAATATAATGGTTGAATTTAGAATTATTGAAAATAAAAATAAATATTTCATCACCAAACAAGGAAAATTTATAGTTATTGGATCCTTCATAAATGGTCTATTTGTACTTGATAATTCAACAAATATTGCTCTATCAATCAAGACATAAAAAACAAGAGATCTTTTACATAAGAGGTCAGGGCATATAAGTGCACCATCCTTAAATGAAATGAATATCAAATGGTAACAAGTTTACCTAATATAACATGACAACCTACAATCTGTCTATAATTATTAGTAGGAAAACAATATAGAGTACCATTTGAATTAAACCTACACAAAGCCAAGGAACCACTAGAAATAGTACATACAAACTTATGTGGACCAATGGTAGTTAGTCTTGGAATACATATATTTTTAGCTATTGTTGATGACTATTCTAAAAAAATGTAGGTTTACTTCTTGAAATTTAAATCTAAGGCCTTCATATATTTCAAATAGTTCAAACAAATTATAGAAACATAAACTAGAAAATCAATCAAAAATATTTGCTTAGATAGGGGTGGCGAATATTTGTTTAAAGAATTTGAATCATTTCTAATACAAAATGGTATAAAAATCCAACTTACTACAATTTATACATCACAACAAAATGGTATAGCCAAAAGAAGAAAGCGTTCCATAATGGAAATGATACATTTCATGCTTAAAGAAGCAAATGTTGATCCTCATTATTAGGCAAAGGCTTGTTAGCTTTTGAAACTATAAACTTAAGGAAATGTAACCACAAGTAATGAAATAAGCAACTAATGTTATATCTATGATAATGGTAATCTAATACAAATGCAAATAGCATAAGAAACTACTAAAATCACTCATAAAATATCCATTGATAATATCTCACAAAAATAGTACAATACTTTGAAAGTGTTAAGTGTCACATAACTCAAGGCTATATCATGTCTAAATAGCCTTTCTACAATGACTCTTGGATGACTATGACTCTTGGCCTTCCATATTCCTATGACTCTTCATCTTCCTATAGACTTATGCATGATAGACATGTGTGCACATGCATACCTAACTAGGACACTTGTTCTTCCTATTCTAAAGGACTCATGTACATGTGGACAACATGCACATTTACATCATTGCACATTCTTGTGCATTTATTCCATTGCATAAAGTAAATACTTAAATCCTAATCTAGACATGTACCAAATAATGTAATATTCTCCAACACCTCCTCTTGTATTACATTATTTAGTTATTGAAGACTTTAGTATTCAATATGGATCTTTAACTTTGAGATGTTCTTCAACTTGATCTGGTTCAGTCTTCAATGTCTTCTTGGGACTCATGTCTTTTTTGCTTTCTCCAATTTGCTACCTTCTTGTATGCTTGATCAAATGAATGGTTAGTATAATTCAATCTTTGCGACTTCAAGATTACAAGTTTCTTGAGCTCAAAGAATTCTCCTTTTTCTTTTGTTCCTAGAATCAAATTATTTGTTGTTTTCCTATCTAAAAAATTTTGCTTCATCACTTCTATCCTTTGATTCTTGTGTATGAATATAGAAGATAAATTTGGATCACCATTTATCCATTTTCTTTTTCTATTCCCTGCAATTTGATTTTCAGAAAATCTATTAGTGTTGTCTTGAACAATAATATATTGTGTGAACCCAAATGAATTTGTAGCTTCTATTTCATACTTGAATTCTACCATCACTTTACTTTCAATCAGTTTGGTTACTGATTGAGATCTGTAATTACCTCTTTCAAATTTGTGACTTTAAGGTGATCAAACCATTGTGGATTTTTTGTTATATTACTTGTTCCTGTATCCATAATTGCTTTAGCTTTGGAGGTTCTAATCCTTTGAGGTTGACTTCCTTATGACTCCCTAGTTAAGTTTATCAAATAAATATGTGATGTAATCTCTATTCTTTATTCTCTCTCTCTCTTCTTAGTTTTGAATGATGAACTAAGGATAATATTAAATTGTTGACAACCTTTTGTCTCCCAAGTTTATGAATATAATATTTAATTCTACATTTCATAAACTCTGTTGATGTAAAATTCCTTAAAATTCCTTATACCTCCAACTGTAAAAGTTTAAAATTTTTAAAAATAATATTTATAAGTTTTGTAATCCTAATCTGATATAGTAAACCTTATCTCTCCAAATTTTAAAACACTTACAAATACTAAATATATTTCACAAAAATTAATAATTTGTTTACAAAACTTTTCAAAAGCTTAAAAATTCAATCCTTAACTTTAAACACAATAAATAAATAGTTTGCTTTCTAATATCTTATTCCTCCAGTAAATCAATTGATGAAATAATTCAGCCTTAACCTTATCACTCCACCTTCTAAATCATCAACTAAATTATATAATTTCCTTCAAATTTGAAAAAAAAAACTTTAATACCTCCTCAAAAGGCACGTGAAATCTTCGGTCAACGTCGTTTGACCTTGTGCTTGCTGCGTTGCGTTGACCTTCTGCTTGCTGAGTTTGCACCAATGACTAGTGTGAACCCCCCTGTTTGGTGCGCAAAACTCTTCTAATATGTGGCACGGCATTCAATAACGATTCTCCTACAACTACCACGTATACAATCGGTTCACGATACGTGAACTCCCAACTATTAGACTGTAACCGTCTGCGTATTCAAGTAGATCCTCTTCTTCCCTTTTTTGGGCATCCCCTTTCGTGAGTTTAACGGCTAGAGTGACTGTCCATCTACTATATTGATCTTGTTCTCTGCTCTCGATTTGAGTAACAAATATTAATCATAAAATATTTAAGTTTAAATTTCGGGGTAGCCTGTTTTCTGAATGCGTGTCATGCAGGTGTTGACACACCTAGGTTCAAACCTTACCCTGTTTGCAAAGGTAGTAGTTTAATCTAAATTTTCTGAATACGTGCCAGACCGATGTTGACACACCTAAGTTCAAACCTTGGGGGCAACCTGTTTGGAAAGGTAGTAGTCTGATATGAATCTTTTGAGTGCTTAAGTTAGTAGTCTGATTTGAATCCTTTGAGTGCGTGCCAGATTGATGATGACGTGCGCGAATCCTAAGCGACCGGTAGTTTCTTTCACATAGGGTCAACAATAACGAAACGGAATAGGTTTGGTGAAAACAGACGAAACTAAATAGGTTTGGTGGAAGCAACCACTATAAACTTTTCAATTACTGCAAATAGTGTGATTCTACTATGTAACCGAAAAAAAAAAAAAAAAAAAACAATGCTCAGCGAGACTCTCTTTGGAGTTGAGTTTCAAACTCCTCTGGAGCTTGTATCTCGGAATGCACTCCTCCCTGCCTTTGGCTTCCATGTAGAGCACTGTTGGGCAATGTGAAATAGTCTCCTTGCTTTGTTGGTATCCTACCAATCAACAGTTGCAATGTGCTCCCGTTGGCTAGTGACGCGGCTAGTGAATTGGTTATCTCCTCCTGTGTTTACTCTGTGTTCCCTTTAGTACTGCTGGTTGATGACAGTGGCCACGTGGGTTCAAACACGTGGGTGACTAATTGCTGGTTATCTGATATACCAGATCCTCTTAAAGCTATTATGTTGATTGCTCCACGTGGCTATAACTTTCTTCAACGTGGCTCAACGCTTCTTCTTAGCGCAGGCGTTAGAATCTTGGACGTTATCCAGATTATGCTGCCTCCTTGTTCTCACTGTAACCAATGGGGCTGCCTTGATCTACAATATAGTTCAACCTTCCTTGCTTTGTAGGGTGCTTATGCTGCTTAGTATTGATTCTGCTCTTATGTAAATCTGCAGGTTGATGAAGTCCAAGGTGTCTCTTGAAACCTGAAAAAAAATGCTTGGCCCCCTGTGTTCTGCTGTTCAACCGTGCTCAATATGGTGGTGATTCCGGTGATGAATCTTACTACTGTTTTGGTGGTTTACTTCACCAATGTAATCTATAAGTTTGGTGTTTCTAAACACTTTATACCTGCCCTTGATTTGAGGATTCTTTGGCCTCAAAAATCTGCTTTGCTTTGGTTGTTTGACCTCACTTGAAAAAGTAGAATAAATCTGATTTTGCTTACTATAAAACAACATATACCAAACTCCTTATCACCCCTATTAAGATCTAACTCTTAGCTGTTTAATATGTAGATTTTAAAAAATAATGGTGTGCAATGGTGTCTTTCTTTTTTATTTTTATTTTTTTTTTGGCTTAAGACACTTTACTAAAAGTTTTGTTTTTCTATTTCTTAATAGCTCTAAAACTGTTGCTCTCAAAACTTACAATAAGCACTTTCAAAGCTTCTAAAATAATGCTTTATATGGTATCAATTTAACACACCTTTTATGGATTCTTTTGTAGCTCACCTTGATAGCTTGCTATCCAAATCTGTAGTAGATCCCCTCTTTGGATGCTACTAAATCTTCTTGTGCTTAGCTGTTCAAAGTTACTCCAAATCTGTTCCAAAAACTCCTCCAAAATGCAACTTACTTTATTCTTTTAGTGCTGCCCAAATTTGTAGCTCAAACCCTCTAATCATTGCTTACAAACTCTGATTTGTTGATGTCCATGAATCTCTAAATTTACTGCTCTCTTTCACTGTCAAGCCTTCTCTTCGTTGGCTATCCTTGAATCTCTAAAATTTGCTTAGAAAACTCCTCCAAGTTTTGACAAACTTCTTACCAAATATTTCTTCTTTTTGGGCTTGTTGTTGGATGGTGACAATTGTCCCAATTTCTTCTTATTGGGTGCTCCTTCTGCTTGCAATATCTTGATACGAACTCTTCTTTGAATCTCCTCCAATGGTTACTGCTTTAGCTTCTGCAATAATGCTTTCTCTAGCCTTCTTTTCCTTATTTGTAAACTTCTTGAGATCTATACTCTTGGGTTTTCTAAATTTGGCAGCCTTCAAATCTCTTAGTCAAGATTTTAATAAACCTTGCCTTGCTTTCTTCAAATTTCCAACTATGAGAAATTTTACAATGAGATCTCTTTATGGATCTCTAAACCCTGCTGCTTCTGTTGGATATTTTGAGTAGATAAGTTGTCATTGATGTCAAGAGTGAGTGGTCATTGACGTCAAGCTTTCAAAACCAATCAGTGGCAGCTTCAGTGGGCAGCATCAGTTTCAAGTTCTCCAATATGTGCAAAAGATAGTCATGTTTCAGGAGATCAGATGTGGACCAAAGTGCAAAAGAAGATGCCCAAGTAAATAATATTATAATATTTTTATAATATTATAAAATGAGGTTTTAAATTAATTATAAATTAATTAATATAATTTTTTATTATAAATTAATTTATAATTTAATTTACTTAACCTAAATTATGTAAATTAACTATTAATTAGTTTTAATATTAATTATAAAGTTAATTTATATTAATGTTTTAACCTAAAGGTGTGTTATTAAAATCATAATTTAAATTTTAATTCGAATTAGTGGGAGAAAAATAAAATTGTGTATAAAAAGGGGGACCCATCCACCTTAGAACTTACCATGCCTTCATTCAAAATTTAAAGTGAATTGCTTGCGACGCGTGCTACAATGAAGTGGAGAGAGTAGTGGACTTTGAAGAAGTCAAAAGGCGCACGAGGCATAAGGTGGAGGAAGTGATTTTTCCTTCACGTGGGGACTATAGCCCACGCGGTGGGCTAAGGCGCTTAGGACTTTGGGAGACAGCGGATCGAATCACACAGAAACCTCTTTTTGGGGAAAGCAAAGTATGCATTGGAATTTAGGCGTCAAAATTTTTGGAAGTGGTTGTTTAAAAATTAAAAATTAATTTTTGTATTATATTTGGTTTATAAGGTTGCATGGGGAGTTATAAGGGTTATGCAAATTATATATATTTTTTATGTCATTTGCTTTAATGGTTGGAAAGAGTTGTAAGGTATTTATGAAGTGTTGGATATTATTTTAAGTTGGAGTTTATAAGGTGTATCAAATAAATTATTTTTCATGTGTGGTATGATGAGTGTTATTTTTAAAAGGAAACAATAAGGCATAAATTGAGTTGTGATTATTTTGTGTCTAAGGAATATTTTTGAGAAAGTGTTGAAGTGATATTGTTGTGTCTAACCATTGGAATTGGAGAGAAGGAAATTGTGATTAAGACAGGTTTTTCTAAAGGCAGCTTTACATCCAATAAAAGGTATGGGCATATTCTTCCTAGTGAGTGATTGTTGAAAATCGTGAATGAAAATTTGGAGTGAAAAGGATTGTTTGGTTAATCATTGTTGAGTGTGTTTTTAATTAATGCTTCAATGTTTTTTGGAATTGAGAGTTATTGATAAAACCTTATTTTATAAGCATTGTTGTTGAAGTTATTAAGTCGAGTGAAGCACTTGAACAAGGGTTTGCAAAGAACATGAGTATCATTGATATGTGAGATTGGTTGATAAGAATTATTGGAAACATTTGAGTGAGTGTTCATATGTGTGGACTAGGGTTTGTGAGCAAGGATTATTTCATTGAGTGATTGGTTCAGTAGAGTTGGTTGAGCCTAGTCAAGTGGATGTGTGAAGTGATAGTTCAAGTTCTATAAAATAAATTTTTCTATATTCTTAATTGATTTGAGAAAGAGGTTGAGTGTTGATTAGTGTGAAACATATTGAGTCTCTAATAATTCTCTATATGTTTCTAAAAGAGTGATTGAAAGTGATTGAGCATAGAAGTAAATGTGAAGCATATTGAGTCTCTAACAATTCTCTATATGTTTCTAAAGGAGTGATTGAAAGTGATTGAGCATTATGATGAATGTGAAGCATATTGAGTCTCTAACATTTCTCTTTATATTTCTATGAGATTGGACAAGTTCTAGTGTAGCTCGTTGAGCATATTTGAGGTAAGTCTTTGAGAAGACTTGTGGATAGATTTGTGTGAGATTTTGTGGAAGCTTACAATACAGATTGAGAGAAAATTTGAATAAGTTCTAGTGAGGACTTATTGAGAAGATTTAGACAAGTTCTAGTAAGGACTTGTTGAGAGCAGATTGGATAAGTTCTTGAGAGGACTTGTGGACAGATCAGTGTGAACTTTTGTGGAAGCTTACAAGGGAGATTTGAGACAAGTCTTTATGATTGGAATTGATTGATTGATTTGTTCAAACCTTGAGTGAAGGTTTGGGGCAGATCTAGCAGTGCTAATTTGTGATTGGATCAAGCTTTGTGTTAAGGCTTGAGGACAGATATTGAGGATAGATTTGTGCTAGATCAAAGTACTGTGTTTAGTATAGATTAGAGGACAAAGATTGAGGATAGATTTGTGTTAGACCGAAGGACTATGTTAGTTCAGATCAAAGGACAAATATTAAGGATATATTTGTGCTAGATCGAAGAACTATGTTTAGTGCAGATTAGAGGACAAATATTGAGGATAGATTTGTGCTAGACCGAAGGACTGTGTTTAGTATAGATTTGAGGACAGAGTTTGGTGCATATTTGAGCATAGGTTTGTGTCAGACTAGAGATAAATATTGAGTAGATTTGTGCTATATCGAAGGACTGTTTAGTGTAAATTTGAGATAAATATTTGAAGGTGATAGAGTATAGAGAATGATAATCTCCTATGGATAGAGATCCTTAAGCCAAGGTAGTGAGGACAGGTGCCTTCAGTGGATAGAGATCCATTAACCAGAGTAGTGGGAGTAATAGTTCTTCTAGAAGATCACCATCTAGAGCAAGAGGAGAAAGGAGTTCTCCTATCGATAGAGATCCATGAACTTGATTAGGGTATTGGTGTCTCATTTGGACAAAGGTCCATAAGCATTGTAATAGGGAAAGGATTCCCAAGATATTTATTGAGAAAATATTAGTGAAATATTTTCTCCATAGAGTAGCCCATATTGGGTGAACCATGTTAAATTGGTGTCTCTATTGTGTGTGATGATTTGTGCATTGCTTTAGTTACTGCTTTTGATATTGCCATTGATTATATTGGATAATACTATTTAGAAAATAAAAGTAAGAAGTGATATTATACTGTTTACCCCCCCTCTTAGTATAAGCTTGTGTTCTTCACCTTCTATCTACAATAGGACCTTCTATAGTCCTCCTATATTCAATCTTCAATCTTCCAAAATTGGAAGCTCTTCAATGTGACCTCTTCTTGGGTCTCTTCAATCTACAATATTGTAATGAGAACCTTCTCCTTGGTTCTTCTTAATATTCAATGGGGTCTTCTTCTTGGACCTCCTTTAATGTCTACTTTTCTGCAACAAAGAGTTAATCCCTACACCAGGAAAACACATATACTTTTAGGCAATCAAAGATGAAATTCTTCTCTATCCTTTGTAGGAATCTTCTCAACTTATAAGACTCAACCTTCTACAACAAAACTTATATAGTAATAATCAAATATATTGAAATTTCTAAAATAATAATCTTCACTAGCTATCTTAAAAACTAGTAGAATAAAATCTATATTGAATCCAAGTCTTCACAAATTTTCCTTCAACCCTATGGAAAGATTCTAGCAAAATAATCTGGAATCATTACTCTCTTATAAAGCTTATCAATAGGACCTCTTCTAAGGGTCTCTTTATATTCTTCAATAATAAGATCTATCATCAAGATCTACCAATATCCTTCTCTTCCGATTTTGATCTTAGAATTGGTAAATCCTTAAATATCACTGGTTTTCCTTCAACACAACGAGAAACTCTATCTTCTCTAGTTTTCCCTTTCTAGAGGTATATCCTTTATCATTACTAATATCTTATTAATAATACCTTCTATCAAAAAATCCCAATAAAATGACGTTTGTATGCAAGATGCACAGTGGCGGTCTAGTTTACAAAGACGCAGCAAGTTTAGGTTGATAGTAGCAATAATGGTCCCTTGTGGCTCCGATACCACTGTTAGATTTTGAAACTATAAAATTAAGAAAATGTAACCACAATCAATGAAATAAATAACTAATTTTATATCTATGATAATGGAAATCTAATACATATGCAAATAGCATAAGAAACTACTAAAATCACTCATAAAATTTCCATTGAAAATATCTCATAAAAATAGTACAATACTTTGGAAGTGTTCAGTAAGTGTCACATAAATCAAGGCTATATCATATCTAAATAGCCTTTCTACAATGACTCTTGGTCTTCCATATTCCTATGACTCTTCATCTTCCTATAGATGTATGCATGATAGACATGTGTGCACATGCATACCTAACTAGGACACTTGTTCTTCCTATTCTAAAGGACTCATGTACATGTGGACAACATGCACATTTACATAATTGCATATTTTTGTGAATTTATTCCATTGCATAAAGTAAATACTTAAATTATAATCTAGACATGTACTAAATAATGTAATATTCTCCAACAAGGCTATCGGTATTGCAGTATATATTTGAAATATATCTCCCACAAGAATCCTAGAAATATTCCTCTTGAATAAGCTTGATCAGGACAAAAGCCTTTAGTAGCACACTCAAGAATTTTGGATGTAACACATACATGCATGTTCCAAAACAAGAAAGAAAAAAAATTGATACAAAAATATTATATGGCATATTCTATGGATATGATGATACCTCAAAAGGTTATAGAATAATTGATCCAGTCACAAAAAATATTGTTGAGAGATGTGATACTTGATGAAGAATACAAAGCAGATATTGAACACCCAAAGGCCAATACAATTTCTATCTTAGATATTACACTAGATAAAGAAGAAATTTTGGAAGAAGAACTAAATTTTTTTAATGGACCAGTTAAGGACTCAGAATTCATAGATTCATCATAAAAAAAAAGTAAAATGGTATACAAACACTCTTAAAGACTCAAAACTAGAAAGACTACTAAATCTTATCACTACAAGATCTCAAACTTGCAATATGACAAGAGAAAGAACAAATATGGGACTAATGAGTTCATTAATAGAACCAACACCATTAAAATATGCAATAAGACAACCATAATATAAAGCAGTAATGAAAATCATAATATACAATACTAATAAATAACAAAATATGGGATTTAATTGAACTACTAAAAGGAGAAAAAATACAATAGGATGCAAATGATTTTACAATACAAAATACAAGGTAGATGGTGTAAAGCTCTAAAAAGTATACATCTATTGTAATTGCAATATGATAATTAAATTTAAAGCAAAGAAAATGTATCACCAAATGAATTTGCAATAAAGAATGCCTCCTTTGTATTAATCAATGGTGAAGCTTGGTTACATATCCATCCCTCTTAGAGATACCAAATTTGACACATGTATACAATTTTTTTGAGCCCCTAAACGGGGGTGATGTATTCTAAAGGATCTTTAGGTCTCCACAACTTTGCTTGAAGGCTTACTAGATGCCTCCTTCTCCAATGTCAAGAGGTAGGATCTTGAGTGATACCTTATCCTTGGAAAGATCTGTTACCTGCATGCAAGGAAAAAACAAGAAATATTAAAAAGAAAATGATACCTCTTGAGATGAGGCTAAATTCCAAGAAAATGCAAGAGATAAAGCAAATGTGTAAAGAATGCATGAAATGCACAAATGAAAGCAAAGATGCTTATGAAACAACAAATGAGTTGTAGAAATGCGTTAAAGATGACTAATCTATGCTAAGTAAAGCTAAATGCATGATAAAAATGGGAAATCTATGGCTAAATCAAAGGAATTTGCACATCAAACCCTGGATGCTATTGCTCATAGTAGCTAGCTCTACTAATTAAAAGCTAAGCCTACGAACTGCTGATGAAAACAACGATCACGAGGAAAGTAATCAAATCTTAAAATCAAGTTTGGCAATGCACAATTCCTCCATTGAATTGATTATCAAGGATTGTCGGTGTGTATAAACACATATTTACAATTGAATTATCTTGAATTTGTGATGGATTGATATGGAATGGTAAGCTTACTTCTCAGGTTTGTGGAAGCTCCATTGCTGCAAATGTAGGTGTCAAACTATAATTGGGCAACATCTCACTACTTCTCAAGTGATGTGAAATGGCTCTACAATTTGGTAGGGCTTCACTACATTCAATTTGTCACACTATATGCCTCTTTGGGAGGTCTATAAATAGACTTTTCCAAGTCCCAATCTTGGATTCTCAAAGAATTCAAGATCAAGAATCAGTTGGTTTGAGCAATTGGGAGGAACCCTCTTGAAGCTTTGCAATCCAAAACCGCTTGAGAATCATTGCAATTTAGGTTGTTTCAACTGATTTTGCTCAGCTCAGGGAGCCTGATTTATTTATAGAGCTAGCCACTCTCACTCAGAGCGGCTAGGGATAGGCTACCCTTATTCGCTATCAAACATTGTGACTAGCGCTGAGGCACTCTGATCGTTAGTGTCTGGGATCTTAGCTACTAATGTTATCAGTGACTAAGGCTGTATAGGCCTAAAATGCTTAAAATGAGTGGTTAGAACCACTGCTTGGTCTTGGAAATATCCAAGCTCATTCATATGGTCTACAAAGGTGCCCATATGAGTAGTCTCCTAAACATGATGTGTTTTAGGTGTCTACAAATGCCCTTTTTGGGATGCATTGTGGGAAAAATCAACACTGAGCAAAAATAGACCACATAAAGACATATTATAGGTTTTTTGATGTTCATTGATCTTGTCAATGCTAGATGTCCCAATAACAGAAAGGGTGCGCATCTTAGAATCATTGCTTCCAATAGGATGAAAGGATTAGCTTGAGTAAATCTTTGGATATGATCTTAATGAAATTGATATGGATTATTCGAACAACAATGACTGAAAAATAGATTACCAAATATTTAATTCATTATGTTTGCTTTTGCCCTAGAAGAAGGGTAAGCTTATGATAATTGTTAGCAATGATTCATAAGATAAAAATAATTTACATGATTGAGTGTTCAATTGTTCATTTTTATTATGAATGTTGATATTATGACTACCCCCTCAAGCGATGAGTAGATGAGGAAAGAACAAATGATGAAAGTGACGAGTCACTTGACCAAGATGAATAATTTGAACAATTCAATATTATTGCATTTTTTTGTATGGTAGGTCCTATTACAGTTGTGATTTCAATCGTTAATAGTAATTGTACATCTCTATCCCGTGGAGTAGTCTAGTCGCAATGACCTTCTTAGGGAATCAAGATGATAGTAATTCCATTTAAGCTTGTGCTAAATCAATATTTTTGAGGATTTGCTAAAATTTCATGGAATATTTAAAAGGAACACCTTGTTCCCATAGAGGAGTCTGGCAGCAATGGCCTTCTTAGAGATTGAAGTGAAAAAATTTCAATTCGATGATGAATAATCTAGTTCAAATGGCCTTATGGTAATTTAATCATTCTATCAGATTGCATGGAGTGCAAGTCGTTGCAACCTCCAAGTGTATAGGGTAAATAAATGGATACAAGGTGCACTTGAAATTTTGATTTATTTAATTTTTTTGTTAATTTTTGTAATTTTTAAGAATTTTGGATCGATAAATATGCATTAATATCCATTTTGAAGCTTCTCATGGTGAGAAATGTATACATTAGGTACTACTTCTTAGTCATTGTTGCAATCCATGAGTGGTTTTTGCAATTTACTTAGTCGTTGTTGCTGTCAGCGATTGGGGTTGCCCTAATCTGCACCCACTATCGACATCAGTGATTGGGGGAAAAATGGAAAATATAAAAATAAAATTAGAGTTTTTACTCCTCATTATTTCTAGGTGGTAGTAGTGAATAGTGAGCTCTGAGGGAGAGAAGGAGAAACTTGATACAAAACTCTTACGAACTTACCATTCACCACCATGGTAGATTAGCCTGAGGCCTCTACTAGTGGCAGAGCCGATGCTCCTAAGGTAGGCTCTACATATTTCTCTATTGGATTTATGCATTAATAAAATGAACCTCACTAAGTAATGAGTATAAATGATCATCACTAAACTATGGGTAATGAACCTCACCTTAGTTATATTTAGCATTAGGCTAGCTTAAATGGATGGGTTTTTAATTTTAGGGTGGAAAATGACCTTGCATGGGGTCTTTCCCGTAGATACTATCGGTATTGGTGGATCCCAATTTGTCAATTAGGGTCCACTATCACTGTCGACGGCTAGGTTTAAACCCCAATGGTTAAAAAAGAATAATTTGTGGTTAGCCGTTGACGATGTCGATGACGATCGTGGCGGCCGTTGTCAACATGAGTAGCTAAGGAACCTTAGCAAAAAATTTTGAATTTTTTTGTTTTTGTTATTTTTTATTTTATTTTAAGGCTAATTATGAATTTGAATTTTTTGCACATTAGACCTTGACAGCACGGGCGTGAGAGCCTGATTTGTTGCTTGAGCTATTGTCCCACTTAGATGATGATTATTGGGATTGGTTTGAGGTATTGGGCCTCAAGTATGTCATAAAATTACCCACTATAATGTCTGAGCAGGCATATATCATAGCCCTAGCCCATCGATGGGATGCTAGGACTAACACATTTCATATTTTGACTAGAGAGATAACGGTGACACCTGAGGATGTCTACCATATATTTAGGATTCCCATAGATGGATAGACTATCACATATTTGGCTACTAAAATGAAGATAGTAGTCTTTCAGAGAGTTTTTGGACAAAGACCTGTTGAGGCACTCGATGATATTGAGCATGGTAGAGTGTTGGTGCCAAGATGTTGTCATGCATATTATATGTAATGTGCTCTTACCAGACATCTCAGGTGTAATTTTCCCTTGGAACCTCTTGGTGATGGTTTAGGATTTAATTGATAGCACTAGGCCACCAATTATGGCATGGAGGAGTGCACTACTAGCCCATCTCTATGATGAGCTATATAGGATTACGCAATGTGGGTGAGTTGGAGTTGGGTGCAACTTGCTCCTATAGATCTAGGGGTGGGAGCACATCAGGATAGACAGGCCTAGTGGATTACATGTAGGAATTACAATAGTGGCAGTGGTGGCACAGTGCTATGGTGCCCGATGGCCATGGGAGTCAAAGAAACGTTAGATCATATCTCATGTTGGGGATCTAGCTGACTATATGGGATCATTGATAGGGCTACAGGCTAGTCAGATCATATGGAGGCCCTATGTGGATTATCTTGCTTGGGAGGAGGCTGATGAGTACTTGTCCTAGATGAGGCATGATAGATGGATCATTGGGTGTAATCCTGAGGTGAGGGAGTTCTTTCACTTCTCTCGAGTCAGTAGGTAGTTTGGGATCAGACATGATGTCCCTCTAGAGCCAGGCCTATATCACCACTTGAAGGTGAAGATGCAGCTCATGTGGCCTCAGGTGATAGCTTTAGCAGATGAGGACGATGATCTTATATTAGATACATGGGCAGTGGATGCAGGGACCATCAATGAGTATGATACTTGGTGGGCTACTTAGCTATGGTAGGGTGGTGGTAGCCTAGGCAGGGCTAGATATAGTGTGATCGATGAGGAATGGGATGCTACTAAGATTACATTTGATGACCCACATGGGCGATGAGTGCATCGCATGATAGAGGGCAAGTGGGGCTATGTTGTGAAGCAGGCAAAGAAATTTTATGATGAGGAGGAGGGGGATGAAGATGACCCAAATGATGAGGTATTCCAACTATGGTCTCAGGTTCACAGTTTATAGGTATAACTCCAGATAGCATAGAGGCATATCCTAGAGCGGGAAACTTCTATTACTACAACATGAAGCTAGCTAAGTGTGTGGTAGAGGTAGTGGTGAAGATATGCAGAGGAGAGGACTACTCTGTAGGCACATGTTAATTCAACCATGACCACTCTAGAGAGTATCACTACACAGAGGGATATTCTATAGGCTCATTTATATGCTAGAACTACTGAGAGATATGCTCTCAGGACTCACCTAGGGGCTCCTATTTCTCTAGGGTAGGTTTTCATAGGATAGGATATAGTAGGTATCCCTAATGTAGGAGTTACCATAGCATTGTAGGCATAGGAGGCTAGATTGTAGGGTTTTATCAGCCAATATGATGTTGGGTGCCAGTTTTATGGTGCATATATTAGGCAAATAGAGGGAGAGGTGGCCATGCTAGGCAGTACTCTACCTACATGGTCTACTATAAGAGGATCTCACGAGAGTCGATGGAGTGAGTCTGGACAATCATAAATACACCCTAGCCATAGGACAGGTGCTCAATATAATATATCGATGGGTACCATCTCTAGATAGCCTCACAGAGAGGGAGCGGAGGGTGGAGACAACTTTGGAGGTGTAGGCCTACTTGATATACCATGATTTATCTTGTATCATTTTTGGAGTGTGAGGTCTGAGGACCTATACTATTATAGCCTACAGGTATTTTGCACCTCATGTATTGATGACATTTACACACACACACACACACACACATATATATGATACTCATTTGTTTCTCATTATGTGTTGCTTTATGTTCATGTGATGCAAATGTGGATGTAATGCCTATATGGTATTTTGATTATGCTATATGGATGTGATGTACTGAGGACATGCACTAGCTAGATGATAGATATATGATTAGATGCTGTGATCTATATGTATAAATGCACTATGATGTATGCATATATGGATGCAGTGCTTATTGTTAAATGCATATTTAATTTGTTTCCATTGTTTATGCATTGAATCTATGTGATATGATATGACAGATGGTATGTAATGTAATACATTAATTACATGATGATAATCTAATGCAAATGAACCTGTATGCTTTAATGACTTAAAACATAAGGAATGAATCTAATATGTGTTACAAACTAATGGAAGACACCATAGAATGTATAAAAATCATGCATGAAAATGGTAACTCTTATCATAAGAATTAATCATTTAAACATCCATATGTGAGATGATATGATAGAAGATGTATGTTTTCCCCTTATAAGCTTCTATAAATTAAAATATATGCACAAAATAGTCAATGGTCATATAAATATAATTATTGATATCCATCCAGTATCTATCTTATTTCATGAATACCCCTTAATAAACAAAACCTCATAAGGAAAATTGAGATTAATTGATGAGATGATTTGTTGCTATAAGGGATTTTTAAGGTTTTCCATGAGACTCAAACACCCTAGTTGATTAATTAAAAGTTGTATAATGGCTATATAGGACTCTTGAAAGATAAAAGTTTTTGTTGTGAATACCAAGATATTCATTATCCTTGTGTGTGCAAATGAATATACTAGATGAAGCATATGACTACCTCATTTCCAGGTGAGATTCATTCAACCCATTGCTATAATGAGGATAACCATATGCTCATCATGATATTGAGTTTGGACATAGTTGGATTAGACTACTAAGTAATACAGGACGCCTTTAGCTATCTCATTTGTAATTTTCTTAGAACTACCCCATTGCTAGGCGAGATTCATTCAACCCATTGTTGTAATGGGGATCACTCAATGGCTTCAAATACTGATCATTCTAGGGATTCAAGCTTTTCACCCTCTTATTTTCTTTTGATTTATTGGGATACTTGCTCATGCTTAGTGATGAAAATCACTGTTTATTTTGCATTTTTTTTTAGCAAGGGATTTTTCTTAGTGATGATAATCACTATTTATTTTTCTTTGCTTTGATTTAGAAATTTGCTTATTTTGTATGAAAGCAAGGGATTCCTTGGGTAGGGGGGAGCTTGTCCTTTTGCCAATGATCAACATCCTAGACCATGCACATCACAAAATGAGCAAGTAAGAACTTTTCACTTAAGGTGACTAGGACCACTTTGTAGTGTTCATCTTTACTTGTCCAGACTAGGATTGTTAATGTTTAAAAAGTAATGGGATTTTGATATATGCTAGGTGCTATCAAAACTAGACCTCATCTCCAAAAGTAAATATAGCTTTCTACAAAATATAAGAAGATCACTAGGTATGGCTGAACGATTTAAAAACCCTAGTATATTCCTTAGAGCAACAGGAAGGGTTGTGTTGAGAAAAACATAATTACTCGCAAGGGTGATGGATGATGATGATGAATAGATGCATGATTGAGATACAAACGTGGTGTTGTTTGTAAAATTGTAAACACAACCTATCCTAACACAAGTGCAATGGATGAAAATGCCTAATGCAATGCAATTAAATGAATACATGTGTAACATAAAAATGCATAATGTAAATGTTTTTGTATTTTTGATATTTTGCAATTTTGTTTAACTTTATTGCTTTTTGATTTGTTTGGATTTTTTATGTTTTATGATTTTTTTATTATTTTTGATTTTTCAATTATTTTTGAATTTTTGTTGCTTTATATGTAAAATGCCTTTAGGTGAAGAATTTTGATAGGTTCAGGCTCTTCAATACCTTCTAGCGATGTTAGGCGATAAGTCCCTGGTCCTATATTCCTTGAGATGATAAATGGACCTAACCAGTTGGCCATAAATTTATCTTGTAGATGTGGTGGTAGGTTTAAGTTTTGTTGGTTCTCTTTTAGTACAATATCCTCAACATTAAAGTCTCTCAAGTGGACTTTATTATTGTAAGATCATTTTAGCCCTTCTTGGTAAATGTGAACATGCTCAAGTGCATTCATGTGATGTTCATCAAGAAGCATTAATTGATCTAGGTGAGCTTGCTGCATGATGTCATCATAAATGAACTATTTCAATACGATGTCCAAGGTTGGATTTTCCAATTCCAAGGGAATGAAGGCCTCAACACCATAGACTAGTGAGAACGATGTTGCCCCAGTGGGCATTCGTATACTAGTTTTGTAAGCCCATAATGTAAGAGGTAGCTGAATATGCTAATATTTATGATTTTCTTGAATAGTATTCTTTAAGATTGCTACCACTATTTTGTTCAAGGCCTCAAATTGCTCATTTTCTTACGGATAATATGGAGTTGCAAAACTGTGTTGGATATTATACTTAGAGGTTAAAGCCCTTATATTTTTGTTTTTGAATGAAATTCTATTATCCAATATTATTTTGGATGGTATCCCAAAACAACATATTATATTATGGAGTATGAACTTCGTAATACATGCTCCTAACATTGTAGTTAAAGGGATTATCTCCACCCATTTGGTGAAACACTTAGTGGCTGTTATGATGAACATGCATCCGACCGAATATGGGGGAGATATCTTACCAATTAGATCCAAACCCCACTGAGAAAATGACCAAGCCGCTTGGATGGAATGTAAGGCCTGTGATGGCAAGTGCATAAGGTTAGCATGGTGCTGGTATTTAACATATTTCCTGATATACGTTGTGCAATACTTCTCCATGGTGGACCAATAGTAACCCATTCGAAGGATGCGCTTGATGATGGCCATGCCACTGAAATGGCCACTACATGTACCATCATGAACTTGTGAAATCACCCAAGCTTATTCTTGGTACTCAAGGCAATGAAGGAGAATTCCATCATAGCTATTATGATACAGGATATCTCCTAACAAGACATATCTAGTCATTTTTATTTAAATGTTATTTTTGTCGCATACAACAATCCCTACGGGATTATTCCAAGTTTAAGGACATGATGTAATTATGATAATAAATCTTGATATGCAACAACTTAAATTGATTGGATGAAGTGTTCCCATTGCAATTCGACTTGCATGAACGTAGATTGGAAAAGAACCTTATGGAGAATAGTAGTACCATTCTCCGTAGGACCCTACGAGATCAAAGACCCCCAAGGCACCTTTAGAAAATATCTGGATTTATAGAACCACTCATGGTTTGGTTTTATATGAATCATGTGGACTGATTCATAATTTTCTTAAGCCTCATGTCGTATCACAAATTGTGATAGAATTTTTACCTGGATGGTAGTGAAGTCAATATACAAATTCTAAGGGACTAAGGATCCCAAAGATGCCATAGTGTCTACAAATCTATTAGACATTTGACGGATTACCTCGATGTCATACCACTCTAGTTGGGCTAGTTAAGTGTCCACAAGTTCTTTGTATGCTTTCAATATGGGACACCTACACTGGAAAATTCCTTTAACTTGATTTACTATGAGAAGGGAGTCACCAAAGATATTAAACTTTTTGATCTTCATGGTGAGCATTTTTTGGAGACCTAAGATTAGGGCCTCATATTCAGTGTTATTATTGGTGCAAAGAAAGTTAAGTTTAAATAACAAGGGCATTGGAGCACCTTGTGGTGTGAAAAACACAATCCCTATGCCACCCCTTGCTCACATTTTGAACCATTGAATAATAAAGACATATCAACTTGATTATCTAGTTGTTCGGGTTCAGGTGACTTCGATAATGCAAAGAATGCATCATAGTAAAGCTCTATGATAACAGTACTATGATCTTGAAGAGGTGCCTCTACCAGTTTATCAGCTATAAATTATCCTTTGATTGAATTTTGACTGATGAATTCTAGATCAAATTTTATCAATAGCATGATTCACTTTGTAGTACGTGTGTTATAATGTCTTGCTCATCATGTACTGCAAAGGATTTTTTTGATATAACATACATTGTATGACTCAACATGTAGTTGCATAACTTCTTAGTTGTGAATACCATTGCTAAGCACAAATTTTCTACGTATACATATCATAGCTCATAACTAACCAGGGTTCGAATGATGTAGTATATCGCTTGCTTTTTGTCTTGCACATTTTTTTAGGGTTTCCAGTGAAAATTTTGTGGTAGATATATGCAACAAAAATGGCACATCTAGTCTAGGTGGAGCTAATACTAGCGGTGATGCCATAGATTTTTTGATTTTAGTGAAGGGTTTTTTATAGTCTTCATCCTAGTTAAATGGGACCCCTTATGTAGCAATCGATTCATGGATAAATATTTATCCAATAATTACGTGATGAAGTGCTTTATGGGTGCTACCTTACCTTGTAGGATTCTTAATTCCCTAATGTTTATGGGAGGGACCATTGCCAATATATATCCTTGACCTTCGTTGGGTCTACTTTGATCCCTCGTTTAGAAATAATGAATCCCAAGAGTTTTCTTGATGTTATGCTAAATATGCATTTCTTGGAATTCAACCTGATATTGTGGTCAATTAGGCGATCAAAGACTTTCCTAAGGACCTCAATGTGCTCTTCACATAGTAATGACTTGGCCAATAAGTCGTCAATATAATCTTCCAATATTTTGTGCATATAGTCATGAAAAATGTATGTCATAGCTTGTTGATATGTGGAACCAAAATTTTTGAGGCAAAATGGCATAAATTTGTAGTAAAATGTTCCCTATGGAGTGGTGAAAGTAGTTTTGTGCTGATATTCAAATTTAATCCAAATTTGATTATAACCAAAATAACCATCTATGAGAGAAAGCATTTCATGACCTGCAATTGCGTCTACAAGAGCATCGATATTAGGCAACAAAAATGAATCTTGGGGTGTTGCCTTATTGAGGTATGTTGAGTGGTATTTTCACCCAGTTGTGAAAGTATCACTCTCCAATAGGATTTGGATTCCAAATCCCCTCTTGCAAAGAAATTAAACCAGTAACTTCTCCAAGGTCTCCGCTATGTTAGCATTTGGTATAAGTGCTGATATTCAATGTGAACGTTCGGAATACCTTAGTGGTTGCAAGCAACTGTTAACAAGGGGCACTGTGGTTTATTTCACTCTGAAATTATAATGATTTCTATTTTGGTGAATTTTCAAGTGTTTATTTTAATGACTGTAAATTAAAATAAAAGTTAAACTTTCTGGAAATAAAAGTGCAGAGAAGATAAAAATAAAATGTAAAGGAAAATGAAACTAAAATACACTCAGGGGCTGCAATCCTATTCGACAAAACCGAAGATAATGAGGTTTTCTGCATACAACCTAACCTATTGAACCTGCAAACTCGCACAATCCAGATAAGCTAGGTGCTGGTTTCTGGGGTCTTAACTATGGTTTTCAGATTTAGGCATTCGCATGAAGCAACCAAGAGAACTTGCATTAAACTTCACCTATAAACCTAAAAATCTGAAAGGGGAAAGATAAACATTCAATTTTGCATGCAAAAAATAACTCCTCCTTTCTTGCCAATGAGATGCAACTCTCTGTAATTTTGTATTAAAAAGAATGTATCAGTTACAATGACAGAATGTTTCCAGTTTTGACAAAACCAGAACAAGTGGAGGAAAACGCTCCAAAAGCAGGCCCAGAATGGCTTATCACCCTTAGCTCTGCAACTCTGCCCGCAACGATTTCTGACCCCTGTACCAATCTGTGCTTCTACTCTTATACTTTCTGGCAATGCTCTCTGTTTCACCCTGTGACGCTTCGCTTCATCTCCCAGGTCTCTTCGTTTCATCTTCCCGCCTCTTTGCATTATTCTGGCTTTTGTTCGAGCATCGAAACGTTTGATCTTCTTGCTAAATGTAACCGTTCTGTAACCCTTACACCTTTATGCCACGTGTTCAGCGCTTCCCTGCATGTTCTGTAATGGCCCGCTGTGAATCGCGACAAAAATAGCATGTCGCTTTGCTCCTCTACCTGTATCACGAAAATGAGACATGTCGCGATATCGCGACATTTTTGTATGCAGCTTTATTCGTCCTCATGCATCGCAAAAATGAGACATGTCATGAAATCATGACATTTTTATCTTTTTTAGCCAAATGAGACATGTCACGATATCGTGATTTTTCTCTTGGCCGTGGGTGCACCTGTCATGAAATCATGATGTTTTCTCTTTTGTTGTCTCACTACTTGTCATGAAATCATGACACTTTTCATTCTTTCTTTCTGAAATCGTGATTTTTCTTTTTCTGCTTTCGTGAAATCGTGAGCTTTTTCATTCGTACCACTTTCTTGTCGTGAAATCATGACGCTTTTCTCTTTTGGTGTCTCGTTGCTTTCTGTCATGAAATCATGACGCTTTTTCTTTTGTACCACTTGGCTGCTTTGTCATGAAATCGTGATGCTTTTCTCTTTTATCTCGCTCTTGCGTGAAATCGTGATGCTTTCTTGTACCACTTGCTGTCGTGAAATCGTGACGCTTTTCTTCTACCTCTTTTTGCTCAGGTCGTGAAATGCAACTTTGTAGATTTCGCGACACTTTCATTCATTTGTTCCTTCCTCACTTTCCTACCATGAAAACTTGACATGTCGCGATATCGCGACATTTTCATCTTTGCCCTTCATCTCGTCTTCAGGTCGTGAAATCGCGACATGTCGCGATATCGCGACAACCTTTGCATTGACTCCTTTGTTGTTGTCTTGTACCGTGATTTCACAACACGTCGTGAAATCGTGACAATTTTTCATTCTGCTGCATTTTGCTTGTTTGAGCCATGAAAACGTGACCTGTCGTGATATCGCGACACTTTCTTTTTCTTATCAGCACCATGTCGCGATATCGCGACACTTTCTTTTCTTAGCAACATGTCGCGATATCGCGACATTTTCTTTTTCTTAGCCGCGATAGAGCAACACGTCGCGATATCGCGACACCTTTTCATTTCGACGTACTTTGCTATTCTGAGCCACGAAAACATGACACGTCGCGATATCGCGACAACTTTTCATTTCTAGCCGCGATGGAGCAACATGTCGCGATATCGCGACACTTCTTCTTTTTGTGATATTTTGCTCTTCCTTTGATTTTTTAGCATCTGGGCCACTGAGGTCTTCTTTGAAAGCATGCAAAAAGGTGGGTCCCCAATTTTGGGGTGTGTTGTGGATCAGCCACAACAAATGGCGACTCTGCTGTCAAATGCTCCTGAGCATTTTGGTGAGAACCCAACCTGGAAGTATACAAACTCGAAAATAGGCATTAGCACATAAGAAATATAAACAAATGCCCATAGATCAGAAATACATGAATCATCAGAATCATTAAGTATCATCTCGGTGTGTGCAATGTGTTTCATTCCCTATCGTTTGAAATTGATCAACATTCCATCGTCAGTTTTACATGAATGCATATGTGAGATTGTGAATGATTTGTGTAACCTAATAAATATGCTTAGAGATTTTGCTTTTATAAAGGCATAGACCTTCTAGTATCATACACAAACATTCAAGATTATCAAACCCTCTTAGGATCAACTATATGTATAATGAATTGCTTTATTAGATCCCAAAGTTGGTTATGAGTCACTACTATCTTGAACCCATGTGCAAGTGAAAGTGAAATCGAGCTTTGGGAAATCAGACTCCCAACCTAATCGAGATGGGAGTTTAACCCTATTCTTACTACTCCGATTTGGAATTCATTACCTCACTTTGAGCAAAATAATTTAACCAATTATGGAAGAAATGGTCATGCTAGTCTAACCATTTGAACAGTCAGTGGTCTTGTTTTTTAGACAAGACATGCTGCCATGCATGGGCATACTTAACCCCATAATCCATGATTTAGCTTCATTTCTTTGGACCTTGGGGATGACTACCCATCCTTTGCAGAGGACATGTAGTACGATCCTTCCAATCCAATATAAATATGAAATGGGAAATATTTAGTTTTATTTCTTGGACCTTGGGGATGACTACCCATCCTTTGCAGAGGACATGTAGTACGATCCTTCCAATCCAATATAAATATGAAATGGGAAATATTTAGTTTTATTTCTTGGACCTTGGGGATGACTACCCATCCTTTGCAGAGGACATGTAGTACGATCCTTCCAATCCAAGATTTATGATGAAATGAGACATAGGAGCTTTGGGGAATCATATTCTCAACCTAGGCGAGATGAGAATTTATGCCCTATCCTTACTACTCCATGTAGGTCAAATCAAAGCTTTGGGGAGTTGGATCCTCAACCTAAGTTCGATGAGGATTTAACCCTATCCTTACTACTCGATTTTAGGCTTTAAGCTTTATGGAAGTGGTCAAAACCACTGTTTTAAGGATCATGTTGCATAATAGGATAGACATGAAATACTTCTTTCGCTCGACCTTTTCTTCCAAGCAAGGTTTTGATCATTTTGCTCAAGATCCTTTTTAATGTGTATAAAATGTGCTTGGTTCTAGATATCTCGAGCCTCAGTTCCCAACCTTAGGATTTTCTTCTTATTTATGTTATAGCATAACCCTAAGAGGATTTGACACACTTTAATGATTTGTATCTGAAATGCATATGCAACTAAGATGGCATGTATATGCAAAGTGAGATGTAATATGAATGCATTGTCCTTTGAATTGCAGATGGAATATTGCCATATAAAACTGACTACTTCATGCATCACAAGTTTCAAACGATACTATTAAACTGTTTGTATTTCTTGCGGAGCTTTCTACAACATAATTCCAATGTTCCATATTTCCCTGATCTAGAGCATAAGTTAGCATCTCAAGACAACTTTTTCATCATATTTTTTTTTTTATATAGACAAACAAAACATGTCAAATAAACACACAACTTAAATAATAAAAAGAAACAAAAAACTTGAAAATTCATACCAAAACAGAAAGATATAATTCCAATCTCCTACGACTTAAGGGCTAAAATAGTGCTTTAAAACATGCCCATTAACTGGTAACGTCAGATCCTTCCCGTCTAAAGTTTTTAATCTGAAGGTATTTTTTCCTAGGATTTCTGAAATCTGATAAGGGCCTAACCAAAGACAATCAAACTTTTGGTGATTTCCCTTCTCTTCATGTCTTTTATCCCATAGTAAGACCAAGTCTGCTATCCTGAAAGATTTAATTTTGGCCCTTCTATCAAACCATATTTTAACAACCTCTTGGTGTTTATTTATGTGAATCATGGCTTCCTCCCTTTTTTCATCAAGGTGCAGTAAATGACTTAATCTGGCTTCAACTTGGTTATCTGTCCCCAAGTATTCTTGCATGAAATGCAAGGTTTGCAACTTCAAGTTTGCAGGAAATATCGGGTCTTGTCCATAGACCAAATGATAGGGGGTATTCCCTATTGATTCTTTTACTCTGGTCCTATCTGCCCAAAGAGCAAACTTTAACTGGTTGTGCCAATCTCGAGGGTTCTTTTCTAGTAATTTCTTAATGATATTCAACAAATTTTTGTTTGAAGATTCGGCCAAACCATTTCCTTGAGGGTAATAATTAGATGCAAATTTTAAACTCACTTTATTGTCGTATGCCCAATCTGCAAATTGCGTGGAAACAAAAGCTTTACCATTATCACTAACGATAGAATCGGGCATTCCGAATCTTGTTATGATGTGATCCTCAAGGAATCTTATTACAACGTCTGTAGTGGCATGTTTTGTAGGAACTGCTTCTGTCCACCTTGTACAATAATTTGTAGCCAGTTAGTATGAATTTATGGGAATCAAAAGAATTTGGGTTAATAACCCCAATGAAATCTAATCCCCATTGTGCAAATGGTCTCATCTCAACTAAAGGTTGTAATGGCATGGCTGCATTTCTTTCTCTATTGGCAGCTACTTGACAAATGTGGCAAGATCGTACATGAGCATGTGCATCTTTAAAAATGTGGGGCCAATAGTATCCTGCTCTCAGGATTTGATGCGCTGTAGCATTTGCCGCACCATGGCCAGTTCCATATTTCCCATGAAATTCCTGCAGAACCTTGGCAGCTTCTTCTTTATTCAGGCATCTCAAGTAGATCCCCTCATGATTTTTCCTATACAGAACACCGGATCTAATCGGATAATTAACAGATTTAAGTCTTAAAGCTCTTCTTTGAGTGGAATTCAAATTGGATGGGCACTTACCGTTTAATAGAAAATGTACAATGTCAACATACCAGTCATCTTTAGAAATGTATTCTGCATTTGAATATTGGCATGTCATTTGTGGATTATTCTCAGCAATCATCTTCACAAGTCCCTGTCCTCGAACTAGTTTCATGGGTTGGATTTCAAGATCAAATTCTTGGATGGTAGAAATCCATTTACCTCTTTTCTCACCTAGCTCGTTCTATAAAAACATAGTCTTGATAGCAGGGTCAGGCACAATGGCAAAAACTCTGCTGTGCACAATGTAATGTCTAAATTTTTTTACCATTTTAAAGAGTGCGTACATCTGCTTATCAAGGATAGAATACCTCAATTGAGCATCTTTTAAAGGAGCACTTAAAAATGCTATGGGATTTTCTGCGCTATCCTCACCTTTCTGGGTCAAGACACTCGCAAAAGAGTGTTCCGATGCGAAAGCATAAATATAGAAAGGTTTAGCATAGTTTGGACTTATGAGGGCAGGGGCTCTGGAAATGGCATCCTTAATGTTTTGAAAGGCCACCCTACTTTCCTCGTTCCATCTGACATCTACATCCTTCTTGAGCATCTTGTTCAAAGGTTTGGCTATCTCAGCGAAGCTTGAAATGAACTTCCTCACAAAATTAATTTGCCCAAAGAAAGATCTCAACTCCTTTTTACTACCCGGGAGAGGCAAGTTTTGGATAGCTTCTATCCTTTCTGGGTCAATGGATATACCTTCTTTTGAAATGATGTGACCAAGTAGTCTTCCTTCTGTTACTCCAAAGATGCATTTTTTGGGATTCAAAGAAATTCCATGCTCTCTCGCATCTTTGAAGAACCTTTTTCAAATGCTTGACATGGTCTTCTCTTTTCTTTGAAAATACTGGAATATCATCCACATACACAATGATACACTTGCCTATAAGCCCTTTGAATGCATAGTCCATGGCGCGTTGAAATGTTGCACCAGCATTTAACAGTCCAAACGACATTCTTCTATAGGCAAATGTCCCCCATTTGGTTGTGAAGGCTGTTTTCATCCTGTCATTGGGATGAATAAGAATTTGGTTATATCCAGAATATCCATCAAGAAAAGACATCATTTCAGATCCATTCACTGTTTGTAAAATTTCATCAATGGATGGCAATGGATAGTTATCCTTTTGAGAGGCCTTGTTAAGATTTCGAAAATCTATACATAGCCTAATCTCTCCGCTCTTCTTTCTTATTGGAACGAGGTTAGCAACCCAGGTTGAGTGCCTAACAGGAAAAATAATCTTCGCTTCCAATAATCTCTTGACCTCCTTTTCTATTAAGGGCTCCAATAGCGGGTTAACAACTCGTTGTCTTTGTCTGAAAGGCTTGGAGTCCGGCTTTAGAGGGATGGTATGTGTAATGACATTTTGGTTGTATGTTTTCAATTCGTTATAATTCCAAGCAATGCAATCCACGTAGTGTTTTAGTGCATGTATTATATTTTCTCTTTCTTCAGTTGTACATGCCTTTGCGATGTACACTTCCCGTGGATTGTCTGCACTCCCTAGATTAATTAGATCACATGCATCTTTGGGGAGTGGAACCTTTTTTTCTTTTCTGGCCTTGTATCCCATATCGAACATTTTCTCCAATGAAACTATGTCTTTAGGTATTTTGTTGGATTGACATGCAGTTTCACTTTCGTTTTCTGCTTCTTCTTGCCATCTTTGCTCCTCATCAATCACCTGGTTTTCAAAAATACCCGAGTTCGTGACAAATTTGAATATGTGTCTGTCATTTTCAAAAACTTGGAAATTCTTGACATTATCAGGTATTGATGGACAAGGAACTAATTCGATGGAGAACTTTTTACACCTTTTTATATCAACTGGATTTAACATGCCCGCGGCGACCGCAAGAGAGTCTGCTATGCGATTTCCTTTTCTAGAAATAAGGGCTATATTGAAAGCGTCGAATTCCTCAATGAGGTCCATGACCCTAGTTCTATAAAGGCTCAGTCTCTTATCGCGACATGTATATTGTCCTTTAATCTGCTTGACTACCAGTTCAGAATCTCCCAATACTTTCAAGCATTTAACCTGCTTGCTCAACGCTAGTTGTAAACCAAAGATCAGTGCTTCATATTCTGCCATGTTGTTCGTGCAAGGAAATTGCAATCTATAGGCAGCCAATAATGGTTTACTTCCTGGGCAAGTGAGCTCGACTCCGGCTCCTGCTCCCTGTCTGGATTTGGATCCATCAAACCTAAGCAACCATATGAAATCATTTTCCTCAAGAGAGCTACCATGAAATGTTTCCCTTTTAGGCTCTTCAGTAGCTTCTTCAACATCAAATGCATAGACCCCCAGCTCTGGCTCAGAAAACTGAACTTCATTTGGCTTATTAAATTCTGTTATGATTTCCTTAAGCCTCGGTTCATTTTCTACTCTGATTTGATTTGCGATTCCTTTCCAGGGTAGCCACATATGTGAGCAATCTGTTGAAAAATAGCCATTCAATGTTTTCATCCAATCCCTTGCAAGTAGCATTCCATATCTACTTGGGATATTAACAACCAGAATGTCGACTACTTGTTGGACCCTGGGTTCAGAATTTAATTGAATTTTGACATCATATAGGGTCCCTACCACATTTACCTCAGATCGGTCCAATTGCAAAACCTTACATTTGGATGAAACAGTCGTAGACCTAGCATTTGACATATCTCTGAAGGCATGAGATTGCTCGTGGCACCCGTGTCCACCAAACAATTATGCAAATTCTTACCAGCAATTCTCAGAGTCAATAAGAATGGCGGGACATCCCGTCTCTCCTTTCGTAAAATCAAATGGGACTCAACTTCCTTTCCCTTCCACACTTGATCAGGTGAGTTCAGAGCCTTTATCAATGCTTCTTTTTGGCCAGGCAATCTGGCCGCGTCTAAGAACGAAAGGCTTGATTTGGACTTCTTTAGATCCTCCACTATGTCATAGTTTGGTTTTTCAAATTTGACTGTCTTCTGCGCGTCATTAGACATTTCTCTTCTAAGTGGAGGAGGAGGATTATTATCTGCCTTAGTATCCAGAGGAAGGATAGAGTTATTTGGTGGTGTTGATGATGTTTTAGGGGCTTTAGATTTACTTCTCAAATGATATCCATGATTCCCCTTTCTAAACTCTCGAAAAGCTTGCACCTCCTGCTCCAAAATTTCATCTTCTTCTTCCTCACTCTCACCTTCTTGACGGTATAAAGTTTCCACCACCATAATGTTATCATCTTGATGTTGGGGTGGACCCTCATTTGGCACAAGTTCCAGGTCATCTACTTGGGCTTGGAGACAATGAGTGTATCTAGCGATTTCAGGACAATTCCTCTCATTGTGCTCTTTTGTATTGTGCAATCTGCACCCCTTTTCCCATGCAAAATCTGAAAGATTCAAAAGGGAACTGGATTGACTGGGTCCTGCAGAAGTATCTAGTTGATTGGCAATAGGGGCAGGTACTCCTCCATTGTTTGGCTTCGTGTTCCAATGTCTCCCTCTATTGTTAAAATTTTGATTTGAGTGAGGGGCATGGGACTCATACTTCTGTTTTTGAACCATGTCATTACTCGAGTTTATGAACTATCTTCTTGAGCTCTTCAACATCCGAATAAATCTCTTTCGGTGGAGCTACATTATTGTTAGTTCCCGTTGGGTTTGCATAATTCGTGGGATCTGGATTTAACATTTGAGTCAGATTTTGAGGAATTTGATTCATATATGGATTTACACTTTGGATCGGAGTTGGATTTGGGAAAGGAACTATAGCCTGAGAATTAACCTGGCTGGTTCCTTGCATAGTCGATTGACTATTTTGCAAAAATGCGGGAACGGGTGGAATGGATGTGATCGGTTGGATCGGAATGGGTGCATAGGCGAGTGCTTGTGGATATGGTTGTTGATATGGGAAAGCATTCATGTTTGGCATTTGCGGTGCCATGATCTGATTTGCCATGGGAGCTTGACCATATGGAGCATATTGTCCCATCATAGGCATCTGGGGAAACCCATAGCCCTGTGGTGTCATTTGCTGCTCGATGGTCATAGCTTCATTGTAAGCTAAGGCGAGCGTGGTGACTTGAGGATTTCGTCTTGCAAACATTGTTGTCATGGGATCCAATGCCCCAAAATATATTTGCAAGGCCACTACGGGATCTATGGCAAAATGCCGAACTTGCTCTGTTATAGCATTTTTGGAATCTCTGATTAAAGGTTCTGATTGGCTCACCTTGGCCCCTTTTGCATGTAATAAATTGATTGTAGATGGTTGCGGGATCCAAAGGTGACCTAAACTGATTGACAAAGGCGTTCTCCATTTGTGTCCATGAAGTGATCGAGCCAGTAGGTAGGCAAATATACCATTCATAGGCCACTGGATCTAGGCTCATGGGAAAAATTCTGCAAGCCACATCTTCATGTTGTACTTGCAACCTTATCAAAACATCCCTATAGGCCTGGATATGCTCCTCTGCAGTCCTTGGGCCATCTGGTTTATATTTGGGCAAGAATATTTCTATGTTCTTAGGGATTTCATGGATATCCCCTGCAATATTCAAAGGGATATTATTAGCTCCATACCAAGGGGCTGCTGGAGGTTGGGCCATTTGACTCAGAATTGATGAGGACAACCCTACAAGAGTGGTGGAAATGGTACTGATGATAGGTACACTAGTGGCAATTGATACCACCGGTGTAGGTCCACTCGATGTTCCTGAAGCAAAAAGATCTTTTGTGACTGGTAGGTTTACAGCTTGCTTGGTTTTATTCTTTGGAGTACAAGTGAGTGTAAGGTCATGGAATATGGTTTCCCCAGTTGTTTGGGACCTAGTCACGATACGACACGGTGGGTCCAGCCTGCCTGACGAAACTCTCGATTATCTCCAAGAAAACCTGCAACACAAAAAAAAATGTTGCAGTTTAGCCGTTAATGAGATTTAAGAAATAATTTCAAAATCGAATCAAAAACACATTACTTCTATATGAAAATCAAAATAAAGTAAACCAATTCGGCCCTCCTTCTAGCACCAATCTGTTGAGTGGTATTTTCACCCAGTTGTGAAAGTATCACTCTCCAATAGGATTTGGATTCCAAATCCCCTCTTGCAAAGAAATTAAACCAGTAACTTCTCCAAGGTCTCCGCTATGTTAGCATTTGGTATAAGTGCTGATATTCAATGTGAACGTTCGGAATACCTTAGTGGTTGCAAGCAACTATTAACAAGGGGCACTATGGTTTATTTCACTCTAAAATTATAATGATTTCGATTTTGGTGAATTTTCAAGTGTTTATTTTAATGACTGTAAATTAAAATAAAAGTTAAACTTTCTGGAAATAAAAGTGCAAAGAAGATAAAAATAAAATGTAAAGAAAAATGAAACTAAAATACATTCAGGGGCTACAATCCTATTTGACAAAACCGAAGATAATGAGGTTTTCTGCATACAACCTAACCTATTGAACCTGCAAACTCGCACAATCCAGATAAGCTAGGTGCTGGTTTCTAGGGTCTTAACTATGGTTTTCAGATTTAGGCATTCGCATGAAGCAACCAAGAGAACTTGCATTAAACTTCACCTATAAACCTAAAAATCTAAAAGGGGAAAGATAAACATTCAATTTTGCATGCAGAAAATAACTCCTCCTTTCTTGCCAATGAGATGCAACTCTCTGTAATTCTGTATTAAAAATAATGTATCAGTTACAATGACAGAATGTTCCAGTTTTGACAAAACCAGAACAAGTGGAGGAAAATGCTCCAAAAGCAGGCCCATAATGGCTTATCACCCTTAGCTCTGCAACTCTACCCGTAGCAATTTTTGACCCCTGTACCAATCTGTGCTTCTACTCTTATACTTTTTGGAAATGCTCTCTATTTCACCCTGTGACGCTTCGCTTCATCTCCCAGGTCTCTTCGTTTCATCTTCCCACCTCTTTGCATTATTCTAGCTTTTGTTCGAGCATCGAAATGTTTGATCTTCTTGCTAAATGTAACCGTTCTGTAACCCTTACACCTTTATGCCACGTGTTCAGCGCTTCCCTGCATGTTCTGTAATGGCCCACTGTGAATCATGACAAAAATAGCATGTCGCTTTGCTCCTCTACCTGTATCGCAAAAATGAGACATGTCACGATATCACGACATTTTCTTGTATGCAGCTTTATTCGTTCTCATGCATCACAAAAATGAGACATGTCACGAAATCATGACATTTTTATGCCCACAGCTTTATTCGTCTTCAAGCACCATGAAAATGAGACATGTCACGATATCGTGACGTGTTTCTCCTTAGGGCTGCATGGGTGCAACCTGTCGTGAAATCATGACGTTTTTCTCTTTCGGGCTGTCTCATTGCTTTCTATCACGAAATCATGACGCTTTTCATTTCGTACCACTTGGCTACTTTATGTCGTGAAATCATGATGCTTTTCTCTTTTGCCCCATCTTCTGCTTTCTGTCATGAAATCGTGACGCTTTTCATTCGTACCACTTGGCTACTTTCTATCATGAAATCGTGACGCTTTTCTCTTTCGTATCTCTTGCTTTCTCGTGAAATCGATGAACTTTTCTCTTCGTACCACTTGGTTGCTTTTCGTCGTGAAATCACGATGCTTTTCTCTTTCGGGCTGTCTTGCTACTTCTATCGTGAAATCGTGACGCTTTTTCATTTCGTAACACTTGGCTACTTTCTGTCGTGAAATCGCGACACCTTTTCATTCCGTACTACTTTGGCTGCTCCAGGTCGTGAAAATGCAACCTGTCATGATTTCGTGACACTTTCTTTCATTTGTTCCTTCCTCACTTTCCTGTCGTGAAAACCTGACATGTCGCGATATCGTGACATTTTTCATCTTTGCCCTTCATCTCGTCTTCAGGTCATGAAATGGCGACATGTCGCGATATCGCGACAACCTCTGCATTGACTCTTCTGTTGCTGTCTTGCACCGCGATTTCACAACACGTCACGAAATCACGACAATTTTCCATTCTGTTGCATTTTGCTTGTTTGAGCCGCGAAAACACGACCTGTCACGATATCGTGACACTTTCTTTTCTTATCAGCACCACGTCGTGATATCGCGACACTTTCTTTTCTTAGCAGCACCATGTCGCGATATCGCGACCTTTTCTTTTTCTTAGCCGCGATAGAGCAACGCGTCGCGATATCGCGACACCTTTTCATTCTGACGTACTTTGCTATTCTGAGCCATGAAAACATGACACGTCGCGATATCGCGACAACTTTTCATTTCTAGCCGCGACGGAGCAACATGTCGCGATATCGCGACACTTCTTCTTTTGTGATATTTTGCTCTTCCTTTGATTTTTTAGCATCTGGGCCACTGAGGTCTTCTTTGAAAGCATGCAAAAATGGTGGGTCCCCAATTTTGGGGTGTGTTGTGGAGCAGCCACAACAAGGTCCTTGAAATCTATGCATATGTGGATTATTCCATTAGGTTTTCCTACAGGTACCATGTTTGAAACCTGTTCTGAATAGTCGATAGAAATTATGAACTCTACATCCAAATTTTGTAGTTCATATTTAACCATCAAGGCAATGGTTGGATGCATCTTCCTAAGTTTTTTCTTGACTGATTTCTTGGTAGGGTCCAACGAAAGGTTATGAGTAACCAGTTTTAGATCCAAATCGAACATGTCCTTATAGATCCAAGCAAAGATATCATGTCTCTCTTTCAATAGAGGAATGAGGCTGGTGTGGTCCTTAGGAGATAATCTTTCTTCGAATTTAACTTTCTTTGGATTGTTGGGATCATCGCTGATATCCACTTCAAAAGTTTCCTCTATTGACATATGTGATCCCTCCTCAAGTTGATGAGCATAGGGGTCAAATGGATGTCATCTATTGGATTTAAATGTTCCACCAAATTAGGATCAACCTCAGCATGATAGACATCATGTGTACAGCCTCGCTCAAAATGGAATGGTTATAGAATTTTTTCATTGGGGAAGAAATCTTCAGGATCTAGGGGTGAATTGATGCAGTCAAAATCAATGGCCTCGTGATTGATGTGCAAATTTTTTGAAGGGTCTAATGGATTATAAGTGGATTTGTTATATCGATGGAGATCATGTTGATGGATGAAAAGAAATCTCCAGGACCACATGGATAAAACTCACTATATTTGGGTTGCCCCCCATGCTCTATATGTGGCTCAAGCACTATGGGGATGACCAAGTCTACTATGGGAATAGACATAACAATTTGATCATCCAAGGGAACACTTGAATTGCATTCGGAGGATTAGGGAATATCATGTGATAGATTTCATCCAAGTGCACTGGTTGCCTATAGACCTGAGGACCCAAGAAACATATACGATAAAATTCCTCCAAATATACCTATGGCCTAAGATGTTGTAGATGCCAAGGGCATACTCTGGATTTGATAGATAATGAACATTTACAACAAAAGGTTCATCATCATTGACTTCCATGGGTGAGCAGCCTGTGACTTGATCCAGGCTCCCATAGATAAAATTTGTTTGATTGGGTGGCACCCCTAGTGGTACCACTGTCCCACCAGGAAAGCGATGAGCTTGAGGTCTACCCATATCATGTGCATATTCTATAATGGGCATGAAAGTCATGTTCTACATAATGTATTTAGCTAACCCTGGATTGACTAGGTGAATCATAACTTATGGTGCAGATGATGTAGTTGATGACACAGGTGAGGTAGGTTGTGGTACCTTCTTGACTATATTGTGCAAGTTTTCCTCCTCCATAAGAGTTGGAATATCTATGATGGCTATGTTAAGAATAACCCTGAGTTCCTTTTCACTTAAAACTACCTTTATATTTTGATATTCCTTTAGTTTTGACGATGTTTTAGGCTTCTCAAAAGTAGTTGTTGTCCTAGGGGTTGGTGGCAGTGCTGATGTAGAGGGATCGACCCACACTGACTTTTATTTACTCATTGGATGTCTGATTGGAGATGAAGGTCAAATATCCAAGTGACCAGATGGGAGGATGAAGTATCCTAGAAATTCAACCTAATTGACATATTTAAACAACTCTTCATTTGAAGGGACCACATGTACTTGTCCCTTATGCACATAGTTGATGCATTGGTGCAGAATTGAGGGGATGCAATGCATGTCCCTTATCCAAGGACAACCTAAAAGGATGTTATATTGCATAGCGCCTTATAAAATATGGCATATCATCGAGATGGTTTTTAGCCCAACCTAAATATATAGGACTATTGTGCCAACTCTTGAGCACAATGCATCGTTGAATGCTTGTAGTGTAAAAGTAGAGGCTACAATATGCAATGTAGGTAAGTTCAGGTGTCCTAAGGCCTTTGTGGTTATTATATTGATTGATGATATTATGTCAATCAAAATCTACTTGAAGGGAGTGTGGTTAATACACACTATAATATGTAGCGGCAGGTCCGCTATAGCAATGTAAACCATTTTGATTTCATGATCGTAAAATTTGATCACAAGTTCTCGGTACTATTGTACATGCTCCATGAAGTTAGTGAAAGCTTTCGGATTCTAGGGTTGAATTTCTATGGAACTTAAGATTTCCATTAGTGTTTCCCTATGCCTAGGCAATTTTTGTATGAGCTCATATATTTATGGTTTTTTTGAGGCTATTTGTAGACTCTAAGTGAGTCTATTTATAATTGTTACCACTAGTCTTATTGGTGGGCCAAACAATGGATTTTGCGCTGGCATCTACTGAGGTGCATCTTCGATTTGAATGGGTACTGCAGGAGGCTATGGTTAATTATACCTCCTTTTTCTAGTGACCACATTCACCATAACTAAAACTCCTTGTGTTGGTGGTTCTATCTACACTTGGTTGACTTATCTAGCATGGTTCCTTGGTGGCTCATGATTCAGCAAGGGATCTTTGAAGATTCCTTTATTTTGGGTATCTGGCGCCAAGGTATTGTCTATCCATAGCTGATCCTTATTGATCATATTTTGCACCATGTGTTTAAAACCATGGTACACTTCAATGTCATGGCCCTTTTATCGATGATACGAGCAATAGTGATCTTCTCTAAACCCCTTGGGCTTAGGGCGGTTAGGATCCAATAGCTACATTTTAGGTAATTGAATCACCTTAACCTTGCATAATTGGTTAAAAATTGATGCCAAAGTCTCCGAAAATGGTGTAAATTGGCGAGGTGGATGACGTTGCTTATATTTACCCTGATTCTTATTGCGTTGATTGTACTGCACAAGGGGATGTTGTGCCTGATAATTTTGTTGTTGTTGGATTTTGTTCCCCTTTGGAAGGTTGAACATGACTTGATTAACAAGCATAGGTTTGGTCTGATGATGTTGATTTCTTGTGTTATTATTGTTCTAGTATTTCTTAGTCCATAGTTTCAAGTCTCCTTCTTGCAACTTAATATCCTTAATAACTTTGGATTGTGGCAAAGCCTCTTTGAATGTTGTATACTATTGTAGTTGAAGCAAAAGTGATATGTGTTTTGCATAGATTTTTGTAAACATTTAGGTTAATTCTATGGTTGGTATGGAGAATAGAAGTTTGGCCATTAATTTTCTCCATCTATTTCCATAATTTGTGACTAGCTCATCATCGTATTACCGTAAAGCAACCAGATCAAATAGATTGGTCTTTTTCTTGATGCCAAATGAGAAGCGTTCAAGAAAGGCATTCACCAGCTGCTCAAAGCTGGTGATGCTATGCCTCAACAACTGGTTGAACCATTATAGGGCCGCACGATGATCATGAAGGTCCTTAGCAGAAAGGCACCATTATTTTTAATCTAAAAGCATATATTCAAGAAATTGGTCATATGTTCTTGTGCATCATTTTTGCCTCAAAATTTGTTTAGCTTGGGCATATTGAAATGATCGAGATACACTAGACTTGGAATTGAGGGACGCAGATATGAATTTTATTTAGGCTAGGCTTTTGATAAAACATCCCTTATTTCTCAAAAGATTTAATTTTCTTAGCAAGGACTTTGTACGTTTTAGAAGAAATTATTTCTTCTTCCCTTAGTGAACTCTGGATTGAAATCGAAGGTAAATTTCTCTAAGATCGAGATGGACGATTGTGCTCATCATCCACATCTATAGAAGAGGGTTCAGGATGTTGCTAATCTTGGCCATATCTTTTTAATTCCTTGTACTGACTCTTCCCAGGCTGATCTAACATTTGATTTTGTTGCCTTGAGGCATGTTGGGAAGTACAGTGAGCATGGTGCTCGACTTGCCTAGGGTGTAGCTATGGGTGCGATATAGCATTTCTATTATTAATTTTCTCCCTATATTTACTAACAAGAGGTAGATTAGCCTAAACTAACCTATCCTCTCTCTCTTCACACTCCTTCTGGTCGAGGATGTGTTGCTCTTGTAAGTGGTGCTCATATAAATATTTTTGAAGCAACATTTGTCATTGTGAGTCCTCTTGTTCAATCCACTCATGCTCTACATGCAAATCCTCCAATTGATCTTGGATTATTTGTTGTATTTATCCTAAATAAAGCCTACATGTCTAATTTGCATGATTATTTGTGTAGGGTCTTTGGCTTCTTATCTCTATGCATGGACCCCGAGTATTATGAGTCCTAGTGGATTGATATGTTATGCTCTTGCCTTTATCAGCATAAGTTGCATTGATATTATGTTGAGGCCTTTATTCTGTGCTTGCATGTATGGATGTGATGTGTGTGATGCAGGGGAATTTCAAGAATTCCCCTTGGGTATAAGTATACCTCTCTCTATCCTCAATACATGTACTCTTAGAACGAGAGTGGGTAGCAGAGGTCCTATGCTCTAATCTTCCCAGAACTTGATTTATTTTGTTGAGTTGACTAGTTATCCAAGGTTGGATAGGAGGCGTACCATTTATCCCAATAGTATTAAGGTCTGGCACAAACTTTCCATGTTCACTGTGGTTTGGACTTCTTGTGGGTTTGTGATTTGATGCACCCCTTTCATCTTGTCCCTCATTGGGTAGATCTTGTCTATGTCTATCTTGTGATGGTAGGGGTCTTGAACCACCCTCATTTCTATCATGAGAGGATCTTGTATTTTATCCTCTAATTGGGGTGTCCTGATGAGAACCCCCATTAGTTGTGTTATCACATCTAATGCTAGTTGAATGTCATTAAGAAGCATTATGTGTGGGAGGCTCAACTTCATTATTTTGTGTGTTGGTTGAGGAATAGATTTCTACCTCAATCGTGGACCAAGGATGGTGACCCCGTGTTGTGACCATAGATTGTGAATTATCTCATATGTAAGTTTTAAGGCAAATAAAGTATACAAGGTTATATCATTTAAATTTTCTTTGTGATCCCTAAAACTTGTTTGGTGCGTTTTGATTTATTGATAATACAATCTAACTCTTATCGTATTTTGCAATAGTTGATGAAGCTCTTAGATTGTTAAATGTTTTCACCTATAAAATCACAATGACAAATCCAGTAATGACTTCTAGGCTGTCTACCCACAAAAGTATGGAGATGAAATCCATATCGATCAGGGAGTATAGGTACTAGCGATTCTCACCTAGAATATCATGGTTAGCGATACACCCCTCTAAAGAGGAATGCATGTAATTTTCCATGGATAGGATTGTTCTTGAATCGACCTTGGCCATGGAGGGGTCCCGAATCCCGATGATCCAATGTCAGACAAGCCAACCAAGTGGTAATAACTTCCATTGTTAGTCTTGATCAATGGGTTGGATGTGAAGGCCCAATGCCGCTAATGTTTACTTTGGAACATGGTGCGTGTGTGTTACTTTTAATTTTACATGTAAGAAGTATGCATCAAATATAATTCACATGATTTTTCTCTATATGCATAGAAAATATATTTTATCTTCAAAAAATGCATAATTAAATGTTGTTTAATTTTAGATAATGTAAAATGTAAAATTAATCATAAAAATAGCCTTTGATCTGTTGTACTTAGTATGGCACTAAGAGGGGGGTGAATCAGTGTGGCATTCCAAATCCATGAATTAACAGCTCTAAAAACCACAACTATTAAAACTTATAAACAAATATAATAAGTACAGCAAGAGAACATCACACAACATAGATTTTTAACGAGGTTCACCAAAATGGCTACTCCTCAAAAAGAACGGCCGCTTGGACTACCATCCAAATCCAGCCTCTTGCAAAGCACCAACTTTACAATTTGTTTACCAAAGACCAACGGGAAGGAGCACCAACCCCTTATTTATCTGCACCAATAGAAAGGAGCACCAACCCCTAATTTGCTAGCACCAACTGGACTTCAATTTTGAATGAAAATGTTTGACAAATACCTTTGTTATTGCAAGACTCTAACTGATCTACTTCACCTTTGCAATCTCTGCACACTCTGCTCTTTCTTGCGCAATCTCTTCACACAATCTGCTGCACTGCTATAGCCAAACTTTGCAATCAACTTTGCCCTTTGCGCTCTCTGCACATTCTACTTTCTCTGCTCACACGCTTCACACACTCTATGTCGTTCCAAACTCTGCTCTTTGTGCGCATTCATAATCGCACTTTGAACAACTCGACACAACTAGCTCACATTATGCACTTCGCTATCATCTCGCCGATTCTATGCTATCTATGCTTTTACGATCGCATCTCGCACTTCAACATTCACTCGA
The DNA here is from genome assembly GCA_028583015.1 of Wollemia nobilis. NCBI lineage: Eukaryota > Viridiplantae > Streptophyta > Pinopsida > Araucariales > Araucariaceae > Wollemia > Wollemia nobilis. The sequence continues at coordinate 1,629,960 of JAQPPZ010016858.1, read as the reverse complement.
TGGATTCCTAAATCTCCAAATAGCCCCGCTTATATACTTGAGATTTTGAGATGAAAACCCTAATAGTAGTCGGTTGATTATGCAAATGCAAACCCTAATCTTGGTCGACTGCAAACCCTAAACATGGTCGGATGCAAACCCTAAATGTGGTCAATTGCAAACCCTAAAATCTGTTAGCCTGCATTGAATGACTTCTGAACTGCCTATCCACTACATTATTAGATATAACTTCCTGAGTTGACAACAATAACAAAACTCTTGCAACACCTTGCTCAACAATCTCCCCCTTTGGAATTGTTGACAACACCTGTGTACATTCCTATAACTCTTCTCCCCCTTTGTCAATAATACCAAAGGGTCGTTGTAGACTCCCCCTGAGTCCATACACACCATTCTCAAAACCACATTGAAATAGTTAGCAAAAATCATGGATATGATCAATAAGATGAACAAATGCACAAATGCCCCCCTTGAGAATTTGATCCCAATGGCTAGTCAAATTTTAGACTATTCTTGGGAATATGTGGCCACTTCAATTCACGCTGTCTTCTGAGCCTCAACCCTCTGTTGCTCTGCAATCTCAAACTTGTCCACTGATTTTAGTGAAAGCATACACTGATCATTTAACTATCCAAATTTTTTCTCTATAATGCAAACAACATCTGCATATACATCTTGAATATTCTCAACAGACTTGAACCTACTGACAGCTGTTTGTCTTTCTTTGCAGTGAGAATCTAGTAGACTACCTCAATTCTTTATAAAAGCACCTCAAACATTCATCACCAGGCTGGAAATCATTTGGCTGCACATTATAAACTTTTTCTTCAATCTTCCCATTCAACATGCTGATTTCACTTCTATCAACAGAATTGACAAGTGACTCACATCTGTACCAATTTTTGTCCAAAGACTGCAATTTTACTGCCAATTCTTACTTTCAACTATGCATGTCGAAAGAAGACATTTTTTCAAACACTTTATGGCCAACCGTAGTGCACCTTACTCAGCCTCAAACTTCTTATCCTTGAATTGGCATTATATTAAAAGTTAAAACAAAACTGTCTGTGAATTAAATATATTCACCAAGGTGTAATGAAAGATCTGACAATCTTCACATCAAGCATCGAACAAAAACACGCTGCTATTATCAAAACACAAATACGCAGCTGGGGCAAGCATTCTTTCAATAAAAAAAAACAATCTGAACTGTTATAATCCATAGCTATAATCAGTGGCAGTAAGAACCATCAACAAAACAACAATGACATAAGCAATACTACCAATGGTGAATATTCTCAATGCAAACACTACCCTTCACGACACTTCCACACACAACTAAATGAACAGCCAACACACTTGAAAATTATACCACAAAAGCCCAACTACTGGTCTTTCATCCTCAGATACCCGAAAAATATACGTAAGCATTAAAATAAAACCTTTTTCAAAATGCTCCCCCCGAGGATGTGTTACCCGGAGTTGCTTAGTGCAGTAGAAGAGCAGTCTCCTTTAGTTCAAGGAGACACGATTTCCTCTCTTCTTTCTTTCTCCAGACTTTCTTGACCTCGGGCTTGGATTTTTCACCTGCGTCCCTATTTTGCATCATTGCATGAACTTGAATATATCTCTAGTGTGGTTGTCTCTTATGCATCCATGATGAATGATTATTTTCCTTTCTTCTATGAACCTGATTTATTTCCTGTCTGTGTTGTGTTCTTTGCATCTTATGAAATCTACTATTTTGCCTTAGATTTGATACATAAGCGCTTGGACAAAACCTTGCTATGTGCCCATGACCATTGCATTGAAAACATTGTACAAAGTGTTCACTCAGATATGCAGATGTATTTCGACCAGGATAACTCTTTGATTTATTATTTAATCCACAATAAGTTGCCTTGTGACCATACTGGTTACATTTGAAACAATAGCCATTAAAAGTGTTAGTATGAAAAAAGTGAGAGTGGTAGAACCTCTTTTGTTGTGGCTGCTTTGTTTTAAATCTCCTTTGATATTTTCTTTATTTTGAAGATACAGCTTTAACCTTTTCTTGCTCGGACCCTTCAACAGTGAACTTTTTCTTCTCTGCAGAATTGGAAGATATAGGTTGTTCAGCTTCATATCCAAGACCATGCTTAATCATGGAGCTTCTCTCATGACTTATCATTTTATCTAGCAATTCCGTGCTCTTCTCGAATTTAAGATTTGTATTGGCCTCTTCTAGTTGTTTCTTCAATGAAACAATCTCTTCTTCTTGTTTGCGGAAAATAATCTCTTTCTCATTGATCTGTGACCTAAGAGTTTCCTCAATCCTTTGAATCTTCTACTTGTAGATTTAGATTACTAACTACTTTGTTAGAATCCTCTTCATGTTTGTTACACACATTGACTTTATCATTCAGCTGTGACTTCAAGTCTTCTTCTATTTTCTTGGCCTGCTGGAATTGTAAGAACAGATTTTCAATCTCATCCCCATATTCTTCCAATTTCTTGGACAGTCTTTTGTTCTTTTTCTTTTCTATACTCAACTCTTCAATAGCAGAGATCAAATCACCTTCCCAGTCTACTTCAGCCATTGAGGTTTTTATTATCTGCTTCAGTGTTCACCCCTTCTGCCTTTTCTGGTTCAATTTCCTCTACCATAGAAACTAAAACTGGCTGAGATGTCCTTTTGAAGGAGGTTCTATTCTTCTTACTTGGAGCTATAATTTGATCTTCATTCCAATTTGCTTCTGCATTCATTTCTTCTTTATTACATTTCTGTTCTGATTCTATTTCTTCTTCATCTTCACTACTACTAAACCCATAACACTGACATTCATTATGCTGGAGTTGATCAAAACATTCTGAACCTTGAGAACCTGCATTATGATCAAGTTGACTCTTGGCCTTTTCTCCATTGTTTGATTCATCTCTTGAATCTACAACAATAATGAATTTATCTTTATTTTCTTTTATGACCTTGTGTGATCTTTTCTTCTTGTGTCTCATGGTTCCATTCTTGCCTTTCTTTGCCATTAGAGTATTAATCCAAGATCAACCCTAGCTGATTTAGCCTTTAAAGGGAACTTGGATCTGATACCAATTGTTGTACTTAATATGGCACTAAGAGGGAGGGTGAATCAGTGTGGAATTCCAAATCCATGAATTAACAGCTCTAAAAACCATAGCAATTAAAACTTATAAACAAATATAATAAGTACAGCAAGAGAACATCACACAACATAGATTTTTAACGAGGTTCACCAAAATGGCTACTCCTCAAAAAGAATGGCTGCTTGGACTACCATCCAAATCTAGCCTCTTGCAAAGCACCAACTTTACAATTTTTTTACTAGCACCAACCGGAAGGAGCACCAACCCCTTATTTATCTGCACCAACGAAAGGAGCACCAACCCCTAATTTGCCAAAGACCAACTAGACTTCAATTTTGAATGAAAATGTTTGACAAATACCTTTGTTATTGCAAGACTCTAACTGATCTACTTCACCTTTGCAATATCTGCACACTCTGCTCTTTCTTGCGTAATCTCTTCACATAATCTGCTGCACTGCTACAGCCAAACTTTGCAATCAACTTTGCCCTTTGTGCTCTCTGCACATTCTTCTTTCTCTGCTCACACGCTTTGCACACTTTATGTCGTTACACACTCTACTCTTTGTGCGCATTCACAATCGCACTTCGAAAAACTCGACACAACTAGCTCACATTATGCACTTCGCTATCATCTCGTCGATTCTATGTTATATATGCTTTTACGATCGCATCTCGCACTTCAACATTCACCCGATGGATTCCTAAATCTCCAAATAGCCCCGCTTATATACTTGAGATTTTGAGATGAAAACCCTAATAGTAGTCAACTGATTATGCAAATGCAAACCCTAATCTTGGTCAGCTACAAACCCTAAACATGGTCAGCTACAAACCCTAAATGTGGTCAATTGCAAACCCTAAAATCTGTCAGCTTGCATTGAATGACTTCTGAACTGCCTGTCCACTGCATTATTAGATCTAACTACCTGAGTTGACAAAAATGACAAAACTCTTGCAACACCTTGCTCAGCATGATCAGGCCTTAGGAAAGCATACCTAACACACTAATTAAATAGTGGATGCTATTTTGTATAGCAAGGAAAAAACTTGGCTGCTATACATAATAGCAGTCAAAAATCCTAGCTGCTGAATTTTAAGGCGACTAATAGTACAAGCCATTGTTCCTAAAAGTGGCCAGTAGCATATACAAGATTTTATAAAATTTACTATTAAAGTTTCACTATGTGGTTTAATTATTACTAAATTGATGCTTCAAACACACAAAGAGAAGGTAAAAACCAACAAAAACAGAGAGGGCTACTTACCTGTAGATCCTCATATGATGCAGAAACAGGTTGTTTACTATTTTGCTATCTTTTCTACTATCCACTTTCAATTAGGGTGGTTGGGACACAAAATGAATTTGCAATAAAGAATGCATTCTTTGTACTAATCAATGGTGAAGCTCGGTTACATATCCATCCATCTTAGGGATACCAAATTTGATACATGTATACAATTGTTTTGAGCCCCTAAATGGGGGTGATGTATTCTAAAGGCTCTTTAGGTCTCCACCACTTTGCTTGAGGGCTTACTAGATGCCTCCTTCTCCAATGTCAAGAGGTAGAATCTTGAATGATACCTTATCCTTGGAAAGATCTATTACCTGCATGCAAGGAAACAACAAGAAATATTAAAAGCATATGATACCTCTCAATATGAGGCTAAGTTCTAAGCAAATGCAAGAAATAAAGCAAATGTGTAAAGAATGCATGAAATGCATAAATGAAAGCAAATATGCTTAAAAACAACAAATAAACCATAGAAATGCTTTAAAGATGACTAATATATGTTAAGTAAAGCTAAATACATGATAAAAATGAGAAATCTAAGGCTAAATCAAAGGAATTTGCATGTCAAACCCTGGCCGCTATCACTCATAATAGTTGGCTTTGCTAGTTGATATCACCATCAATAGCTAAGCCTATGGGCCGTTGTTGAAAATAGCGATCACAAGGAAAGTAATCTGCTCTTAAAATAAGGTTTGGCAATGCATAATTCCTTCATTGAATTGATGATCAAGGGTTGTCGATGTGTCTAAACATAGATTTACAATTGAATTATCTTGAATTTGTGATGGATTGATGTGGAATAGCAAGCTTGCTTCTCAAGTCTTTGGAAGCTTCATTGCTGCAAATGCAGGTGTCAAACTATAATTAGGCAACATATCACTACTTCCCAAGTGATGTGAAATGGCTCTAAAATTTGGTAGGGCTTCACTGCATTCAATTTGTCACACTATATGCCTCTTTGGGAGGTCAATAAATAGAATTTTCCAAGTCCCAATATTGGGTTCTCAAGGAAGCCAAGATCAAGAATTAGTTGTCTTGAGCAGTTAGAAGGAACCCTCTGGAAGCTTTGTAGCCCAAAATTGCTTGAGAACCATTGCAATTTGGGTTGTTACAACTAATTTTTCTCAGCTCAGGGAGCTCTAGTTGGTTACAGGGCTAGCCGCTCTCACTCAACATGGCTAGGGGCAGGCTGCCCCTAGCCACTATTGAAAGTCATGGATAGTGCTTAGATGCTCTAATTTTTAGTGGTTGGGATCTTAGTTGTTGATGCCATCAACGACTAAGGCTGTATAGACCTAAACTACCTAAAATAAGTGGTTAGAACCACTGTTTAGTCTTGGAAAGATCCAAGCTCATTCATATGGTCTGCAAAGGTGCCCATATGAGTAGTCTCCTAAACATGACGTATTTTAGGTCTCTACAAATGGTTCTATTGGTAAATATAGGGTATGACTAGTTGCAAAAGGGTATGCCCAAATAGAAAATATTGATTAAAAAGAAATATTTGTGTCTACATAAAAGATGACTATTATTTGTACAACTTGTGCACTAGTAGATTAGTTTGGATGGAAATACATCAAATGGATGTTAAGAGTGCATTTATTAATGGTGATATTTAAGAGGAAGTGTGCATAATTCAATTAGAAGGATTTATTGCTTATAGATAGGAACAAAAATTTTTTATATTAAAAAATCACTATAAGGTTTGAAACAAGCCCGTAGAGCATGACCATCTACTATGGTATAATTTTAAAAGAAATGCATCCAATTCAAATGTTTATATAAAAAAATTGGATCTAAAATAGTAATTCTTGTAGTATATGTTGATGACTAGTAACTATAGGAAGTTCAAAAACACTAATAGACAGTGTGAAAAATGATTTGATAAAGGAATTTGAAATGATAAATTTGGGACTCTTACACTATCATCTTGGGCTAAAAAATTATCAAACGGAAAATAGTATTACATTGAATCTAAATAAATATGCAAGAAGATTACTTGAAAAACATAAGATGACAAATTGCAAACCTAAATATACTCCCATAGAATAAGGGCTAAAATTATCAAGATATGATAAATCACCACAAAAATCTGCTACTATGTATCATCAACTAATTAAAAGTATTTTATATATAACAAATACGAGACCAGGTATTAATTTTTTTGTAAATTATCTCTCCATATTTATGCAATATCCTAAATAAATCCACTAGAAAACAACAAAAAGGATACTACATTATGTCAAAAATACCACAAAATATGGTCTAGAGTACAAAAAACAATAATTTATATTTATAAGGATATTTAGGCTCAGATTATGCAGGTCCTATAGATGATAGAAAATCAACATTAGACTATGTATTTAATCTTGAATCAGGATCTATTTCATGGCAGAGTAAGAAACATGTAGTAGCTCTCTCATCCACAAAAGAAAAATATCATGTCACAAAAGATGCTATATTTGAAGTACTTTGGTTACAACACATTCTATTAGATATGAGGATCATTAGAAATCCTACAATATTAAATTATGATAATCAAGGAGTTTAGAAATTAATTAAAAATCCTATGTTTCATGAAAGAACAAAACATATTGAAGCTCAATGTCACTTTATTAGAGATCATATTCTAGATCATCATATTCAAATAAAATATGTTCCTACTAAAGATCAACTCATAGATATTTTTACAAAAGCACTTGGATGAAACAAGTTTAAATTATTTCAAAGTCATCTATGCACGACAAGAATATCAGAATGAAAGCAAATGACCTTTATACCAAATGATTTGATAAGGGGGGTGTTATAAGTATTATCTTATTTGCTACCTTGCAAGAATATTGTAAGTATCATGTAAATAGTTTAGTTTAGAGTATTGTAAATATTTGAGTATATAGTAGGTGTCATGTAAGTGAGGAGTTATGTAAGAGTTTGTATTTTAGTGTGTGAAATCATTAGAGGTTTTGTTACTATGTGAATTCAATAAGAGATTTATTATTATGTGGAGTCAATAATATATTTCTCCCATGATAAATATGAAGAGTTAGATCTCCCGTGTGTTTAAGGATATGAAGAGTTTTTGTAAGTAGAAAATTCAAGGGTTGTGAATGTGAAGGGTCTCATATCCATGTTTATACATTGAAGATAAAGCAATGTAATCGATCTAAGTTGTAACAATAAGATAGTAATATAGTTAAGATCTGCCCAAATCAGGGTTTTTGATTCTGCTGTGTTTTTGTTGGAAATGTTTGTTGGGATTTACTGATGTTGGGTTTGTGGTTAAGATCTTTTTTGTAAATTGGTTTGAGACTAGCTCTTCGGTCTCAATATTGCGGCCTTAAAGGTGTTCCTTTTTTTGTAACAAGGTTTTGGGATCCCCTTAAAAAACCCGCTATGTATATATTGCTACTTAACAAAAAAAGAGAGAGAGTAATATAGTGAGAAAAATTCTTGCATTACACTCTATGTACATTATTTGTATTGAATATTCTTCATTAATATTATTTGGTAAATGTGTTATTGAATGTATGCATTTGTATGAATATTTTATATTACTAGATCCTGTGAGAGTATAGCTGGATTGCTAACAAGAAAGAATATTGGAGCGATAAACTTGTGAAATTATAGACTTACAAATTTGGCATTAGAGGAAAAACTTGGTTGGAGATCATTCAAATATCAAGGAAAGGTTGGAAAAAAAGTTAATTGAAAAAAATATAGGTTCTTTTGATGCGATGGAATTATCTAGGAAAAAAACCCTATCCATAGAATTGCCAACATAAAACTTCATATAAAATAGTTTGCAATTAATCAAAAAATATATTAGATAGTTATTGAAAGGGATTCTACAAATTTTTGGTTTACTTATTTTTTGAAGTGTTACCCTCTTATTATTATTTAAAATAGCAACCATTGGATCAAACATGTCTAGCTTGTAAAGGTCCAAAGATCAAAGATAATATTAATGTGAGGAATAAGTCCAAATCATGGATTTCTATTAGTATCATGTTTGAAGGAGAGGAACTCAAATCAACGACAAATTACCTTCAAGAGATGCTTTAATATTTATATTAGCTTGTTTTATATGGAAGGAGGGTACTCAGTCATGTTGGGATATGACTATTTAGAGCAATCAAAATTTCCTACTAATTATTTCCCTTGGAAGAATGTTGAGGCCCTCCCTGAGACCTCAAAATTCCTTTGGCTAGTAGTATAAAGCAAGATTCTTAAAAGAGAGAGTATGAAAAGAAGGGGACATGATTGATATTTTAAATGTGCCTTGTGTGAGAAGGACCTAAAAACATTAGACCATTTACTTCTTCATTGCCCCTTTTATTACACCATATCAGGCCACTTTTTCAAAAATATAATAATATATTGAGTAGATTAATCAACATTAAAAGAGTTGAAGTTTTGGATTAATTATTTCAAAGCTAAAAAATTATGTATTATGTGGAGGATTTGTCCTACCATTATTTATTGGAATTTATTATTATTTGTAACATTATTTAGGAAGAAGTGTGTTTTTAGTCATATTTGTAATTGACCCATCTTATATATATGATATTTATTACATTAATGAAAATCTATCATAGCTAATATATGTTAATTATTTCATACTAGAGCTATGCTATGTTTTAGAGGTAGGACCGATGTTGCAGAATATAAGTCAATTATTCGAGGTTCGAAGATTGTCCTAGCTAATCTAGGAAATATAGTCAACATTCATGTTGAACGAGCAAGTGAAGGTCTTGCTGGTTCAAAATTTCATCTTTGTGATCAAGGTGATCACAAAGAAGTTTATTTTTATAATGTTTTTGTAGAAAAAATGTGTTTTCTTGCATAATTTTGAGCAAGCATTAGTCATCTATATGAGAAAGTTGTTGAGAAAAGGACAAGTTATTATCTAGTTAAGGTTAATATATGTCAAGTGTTATGTGGCAAATACCTTTTTTTACCATGAAACATTAGGGATTTCAATTGTTAAATGTTGTTTAGTGAGAATGGAGAAATACTAAGTGAGAGTCATATAGTATATGACTTTAGAATCCAAGCAAATTATTGATAAGTGGAGTTAAATATATTAGTGAAGGATCATATTAGAGATGTGAGGGCCATCTGATGAGTCAAAGGAAGGGTCATTTGATCTATCAAAGGTGTTATCTATAAGTTCTAATAAGGAGGAGATGTATGATGTGAAAGCAGAGGGATTTGCCACCCTACATATTAAATGGTTGCTTAGGAGTACTGACAAGAGCATGGACACTATTTCACAAGAGTCCTACTATCTATAAAAATGAAAATTATAAAGGACATTAAAGTTATACTTATGTCATCAAGACATGGAGTGTCAATGTGAATAAGAATATGGGTTCTATGACATGGATCATCAAGAGGCCACTTTCCATCCATTCAATGAATGCATTAGCTAAAATTTTCTAAGAGTTGTATCAATAAAGCAAAGGAGAGGTCATATATGTTTGTCATAAGGGAGAATATGAAGAATGGGTTGTTCTTAAGTGGAAACTAATCATCTAAGGTATATTTACAAAGTGTGGGTCATGATAGAGATTGACCATCATCTATTTTCCAAGTGTTATACGTAGGTCATCTAAGATATGCATGGGCTATCTAGAAGAATATTGGTTTATCCACAATATCATGATGATTTTGGGTCATCTACTACCAATGAGAGTTGTCTAGACTAAGAAATTATTGTCCATCACTCTTTTTTGGTTCGATATAAACATAAAGCACATACAAAGGATAATAATCAAAGTCATAGGAATGGAGTAGAGACAACGTAAGGGGCACATCATATAAGAAGATAAAATGTTATGAATATTGTGTCATGTTCATCAAAGCATTAACAAAGCATTGATAGTTGAGAGAAAATATTAAAAATAAACAATTAAAAAAATTAAAAAATAATGATGTCAATTATTGCATCTTGGATGACCAATGATGAAGATTCAAGGATGAATTCTAATGTGCATTGACCATAAGCAAACATATAACAAATATCAATAGAGTAAATTATACATTGAACCCTATTTTTAATTGGCAAAGTCACCTTTTATTTTTTTTAAAGAAGTTAAAAATAAAATAAAAATAAAAAAATTTATCCCATATGTTAAAATTATAATATGATTTATGGCCAAGGCTAACATTGTATGATGTATTGGTTAGGCCTAAGGGTATTTCACTATAGAATGTATTAACTTATTGTAATAATTTATTATGTAAGCCCTATGGGTTGTGATTAACTTTGTTATGGTTAAACCCACTTTATAACTTGTAATTAACCTTAAGCCCTCTTGTTATGTTAGCTTATGTTAAACTTTATTATGTAAATGGTGTTTTGTATTGGTATAAATACCCGATTTCCACTTCTCATTTGATTATAAAAGTATGAAAGATAATCTACAAATTGTATAGTGAGTACTTATGGTGCCTATGGGTACATCCAAGTCTTTGTCTTTATTTCCTTTTTTATCCTTTCTTTATGATTTTTGTGTAAAATTTGAGTAGATGGATTGCTTCTATATATTTCTAAAAACTATTGTGAATTACAACATGGTATCATAGTGGATATGGAGCTGCCTCACTTACTCACACATAAGTTTTATTTGAAGCCTCTGATTCTTTTTTCAAAATCAAGGACAATCCTCTTCTCAAAACTTCCAAAGCATTTTTCAATCTTAGAAGCAAAGAGAAATCTCTATTCTATGGATCCCTATTTATTCCTTTAGATGTTTTGCAGAATTCATGCCTTCTCCTTTAAGGTATTCCTACAAATTTAATTTTATCTATCTTCTTACTATGTTTCCATGGCTATAATGTTTCAAAAAGGAGGCAAAGCAAGAAACATTTGAATTTAAATGTATTTCATTTCCCATGCATGCTCCCTACAATCTTGTGCTATTGGGGCAAGATATTATTTTTTAAGAAAAAGATACCCCTTGAGTGCATCCACTGAGGGTAATAAGGTTGCTAGAATAGGGTACTCTTGGGATTGTGTTTGCAGATGTTAAAGGGTTATGCCATTATTCTTGTTGCAATACTGATCGATGATGGATTGTTCATATGAGGTGGAATTAGAGCATTGGATGTGCTTGATATTGGTTCTTCTTTTACAAGGGTTTGAAGGTCTATTTTATATAGACTTGGCTATAGTATCTCAAGTGGGAGACTCGACTAGTTGGTTACTCCAAGACTTTTGAAATTGTTCTAGAGGAAGGGACTCATGTTTGAATCCCTTTTCTAATATATTTTGTGCTTTGGGGTAGACACTTATGAACAAATTGAATGAGAGTCACTTGAGATACTTAATAGGCACTATGTTTTCTTGGATAATGCATTGTATTTTTGCTAGTAGAGACTAAGGATCAAAACCATCGACATAATGAGTTGAAGGAAAATAAACTATGGTCTACATGGTGACTAATGTGGCACCTCCCTATGCCAACTAATACACTTTTACATCTATGTAAACCTAGTAAGCCAATCATAGGATGACGAATATTAACAAATAGGTAAAAAAAAGAAGCTAAAGTGGAAAAACAAGATTGAAGCACAAAAATGAATCATAATTTACCAAGTGGTAGGTAGAGATTGGCTCTTGCATTTCTAAGGCTTAGATATTTAATTTTTATTTTTTTAGGGTCCATTAGGGAAAACTTATAGAGGCCATAAAATTTGCATATGGAAGTGTTTTGAGCACATTTTTTCCAACCGGGTGATTTTTTAAGCTTTATGCACTGGTGGCATCAATTCATGAATTTGCTATAGTGTAGGGGTTATATTATGTAATATGGATCACAAATACCTAGTTACTTATCTTAATGGGTGAAATTATAGTATTTGGTCAACCTAAATAATTGGTCTATTTCATAGTAAGAACTTGTGGTGCATCTTTCAAGAGGATAAAGCAATTGTTCTTGATGAAGAAACTTTCCATCAAAGAGAAGAAGAGGCTCTTAGTCTGTTTTCCTTGTTGATTTAACCATAATTACTTTTCCACATGAAAGATAAGTTTGACCCTATCAAGGTATGGTCAAAATTGCATAAGAATTCTAGAAAAGTAAATACTATTAAATTAAGTCACTTGAAATGCAACTTTCCTCTATTAAATTGGTTGAGTTTGATAATGTTGAGCACTATAATATTAGATTCAAGGCATTGAGGTAAAATATTGTATCTTCTAGAGGAAAAAAGAAATATGGTGTAGAATGCATAAAAATGGTCCTAACTAATCTCTTCCTCTCTTTTCAGACATTGAAATTAATGATTCATATGTTTCCTATGCTCTTAGAATCTCAAAAGACTCTTACTATTAATCATATTTTTCTCTACTAGTTGATTTTCATGTGGTAATGCAGAATTGTGGTGGGACTCCATAAATGCAAGCTCACATAAAGGAATCAAATATAAGGAGGCTAAGACCTAGGGGATTAGGATCTAGGCTACATATTTAAATAAGTTAAAGACAAGGTGTGGATACTATAAGGGAGAAGGATATCCAATGAAAATTGCTTTCTAAAATTACAAAGGCTTGAAGTTGAGTTCCTGAAGATCAATGGACATCTTCTAGATGATGAGGAAGATTCTAAAGGATTTACCTCAACTGTAGAGACCCACTAGAGAATCCATTATGAGGGGAAGATATTATTGTTATACCTTCTCTCCTTGGCATCTTAATTTATATTATAAGGGCTATTGAAATTATTATCTGATTCATGGTCGAGGTCAACATTGTATGATGTATAGGATAGACCTAAGGGAATTTTATTGTACAGTGTATTAGTTTATTGTAATATTTTATTTTGTAATTTATATAAGCCATGATTAACCTTGTTATGGTCAAACCTACTTCATAACTTATAATTAACCTTAAGACCTCTTGTTATGTTAACTTAGATTAATATTCACTATGTAATTGGGGTTTTGGTATTGGTATAAATTCCCCCTTCCACTCATTTTATTACCTGAGTGTGTCAAATTTAATCTGCAAATTGTATAATGAAAATTTATGGCATCTATAGGAACCCTCAAATCTATATCTCTATTTCTTTTTTCTTCCTTTATATACACTTTTTGTATAATATTTGAGTGGATGGATTGCTTTTGTTTATTTCTAAAAAATTCCAACACTTGCATCTGATCAAATTTGTAATATTTTCTAGAACCATTCCATTAAATTTATTTACCACAATCATATGTTTCAAATAAAGAGAATGCATTTAAGAGATAGTAATCATAAATGATATGAAGAAAATGAAGGGAGATAACAATAAGTATAGGGTAGATGCCCATGGGGACCCAAATATATTATATTTTATTGACACTTATGATACATAAGGATCATCATTAAGGGGTATTTATAGTGATACCAAATCCCCAATAAGAGTTGAACCCTAGGATGACATAAACTTAACTTTGAGGTTAAAATTATAATAAAATAATGATAAATTACCCTTCTAAGTGAGGTTGTCCATAAATGTGGATTAACCAATACCATTAAGGGTGGAATATGAAAGGGGATCATAGGCTTACATGAATATGCCTATACACTTACATAATCACATGCCTATTGATGTGGGTTGAAGTATGAATTTGTGTATTACATAGGCTTAGGTGCTTAAATAGGAACTAAGAAGCCTCAAAGTGGTTACAACCATCAACAAAGTGTGAGCCATGAGGGGATTTCACATGAACCCTACCAAAAGTGGGTTAGTGTGATCCCTAAGGGAATTCATAAGAAACATGCTAACTAATAGCCTAATATTTCAAATATTAGCCTAACCAACTAAATAATTATGAGCCATGAAGGGCAACACAAACTATATGCCATAATTCTACACGAGCCATGGAGGCTTCACATTAATTACATCGAACATTACAAGTTTTCCTCATCATTACTCTTCATCATAGAAGCATTGGAACCTAATGATTTCAAAAGAGAAGGAAAATAATGGGTCATATGATGGTGTGATATCCATTAAGGATGGTGTGAATATGATCATAATATGTGACAAGGTATGAGGTAGAAGAACCCTATCGATTCTTATGAGTCTTTATGTCAAACACTCTGTCTGTATCAACTAGAAGTTGAAATTTAGGTACCACATCTATATGATGGTTGATGACAGAATTAGTATCCAAAGTAAATTCATGATATGGCTTTAGAATATCTAAATTAATGACATCATGAATGTTAATATGAGCTAAAATATCCAAGTGAAAGGTATTCTTAAAAATTTATTGGATAATGGTGTAAGACCCATTGCAAAGAGGTATGATCTTACTATGTTACTTCTTTAAAAATATTGTTTGTCCAAGTAAATCAAAAATATATCTTTGACCTAAAAAGGATGAGGGACACAATGTCTATCTATTACTTATTACTAATTTTGTTAAGTCTTCTAGAAGATCTAAACCACCTTTGACTGAAGAATCTACAAGTGTTGAATGAAAGAGGTTGCCTTATCTTGTTCCTTATCCACGTGTGTAGTGGATGGAGAGGAAAAGAATAGAGGCATCTCATATGGATCCAATGGATGAAATCCAAGAAAAACCTTATAAGGTGAGTGTCCTTTGGAGCTATGGTCTTCTTGATTTTAGGTATGCTCTATATGTGTGAGGTTGAAATCTCACTTTGCTAGAGAAATATGGTGATATATCCTCAAACTTTGTATAAGAGTGTGATTAACCACTTCAGTCTACCCATATAATTACAGATGAAATACTGTAGAGAAATTAAGAGAAAATCCTAAAATATTCCATAAGTATTGCCAAAAATGACCCACAAAGCATGAACCCATATCAATTACAATGCTAGTGGGTAGACCAAAGTAGAACCATACTATAACAATGAAAAATTGTGCTTAGTCAGGTTCTAGACTAGTTTTCCTACATCGAATGAACTTAGCCATTTTGTTGAATCGATCCACAATCATAAACACACAATCATGTTTTTGAAATATCATTAGGAATCCACTCACCAATTTCATGGAGGTGCTATCCCATATATGATAAATAATGGGAAAAAATTGAGGCCTAATTTTATATTTGCTAATTTCAAGAAAGAACAAATGGTGCACTGTCTCAAAAAATATAGAACATCACACTGCATATGAGGCTAGTAGAAAAATCCCTACCAATGATGAAGTGTCTTCTATTTTCTAAAGTATCCTCCACAGAATGTAGAATGGTTTTATTTGAGAAGAGAAATCCTATGTTATTATGGTACATAAATTTTGTTTGACTTGTACAACAATCCAATATTCATGTGGAAATCATAAAAAAGGACTTAAGTTTGAGGACGGGTGCACAAGATGATGGTAAACTTTTACAAAATCTAGGTAAAGATCTTAAAGTGTAGGCCAAGTTTAGAAATTGACATGAGAGGTAGTCACAACTATCAATGCTTGAGCTGCTAGAGGGTGACTCAAACAACCTTCCTTTGTGTTGCTTGTATCTTTCTTGTACTTGATCACTATATGGAACTATTGTAAAAAGGTTACCCATTTCATGTGTCTAAATTTCTCAATATTATTTTAATATTTGAGGAACTTAAGGGATATGTGATATGTGTGTACAATCATCTCTTTACCTAAAATATAATGTCTTTAATACTTAATTTATTGTACTAAGGCATACAAATATTTATTGTAAGTGGAGTAGTTCTTCTTGTTAGTTGAGAAATCTTAGAATGGTAGACCACTAGATGACCATTTTACTTCAACACTACTCCAAAGGTAAACTATGATGCATCTATCTCTATCTCAAAGGTTTGATAAATATATAGAATGACAAGGATAGGGACAATGCATAGTTTATATTTTAAGGCATCAAAGGCATGAGCATGGTCCTTTGTCCATTGAAACAATTGGATTTAGTCAAATGATGCAAGGGTGTTGCTATGATAGAATATCCAAGAATGAAATTGCTATAGAAGTTTGCAATTCCAAGAAAAATCCTAAGCTCTGTGATTGTAGGAGTTAGCCAATGACAAAGGACTTCAACCTTTGTAAACATCTACATGAATACGTTGATCATTGAAGATGAAGCCAAGATAAAAGATGGAGGTTTGAGCAAATGAGCATTTTGAAAGGTTTCCATATAGTTGGTTCTCTTGAAGGGTTTTGAGAACTTTATATAGGTGTTTTAGATGTACCTTCCAAGTAGAGGAGTATATAAGAATATCATATAAATGATAATCCTAAATATTCTAGGCCTTCCCTTAACACCTCATTCATTAACCTCATGAAGGTTGCTAGAGCACTTGTAAGACCAAATAGTGTTACCAACCATTCAAAAATATTGGACTTAGTCTTGAATGTTATTTTCCAAGTATCCTCAGCTTGAACCCAAAATTTATGACATCCACTCTTAAGATAAATTTTGAAGAAGAATTTGAATCCTTGTAACTGGTCCAACCAATCATCAATCATGGGAAGGAGATATATATTTTTGATGGTTATCTTATTAAAATATCAAAATTCAATGCACAGTCTCCAAGATCTATCCTTATTGAGAACCAACAAAATGGGAGATGCACAAGGAGATGTTCTTGGCTTGATAAACCCCTTTTGACAATAAATCTTATATTTTACTCTTGATTTCTTTAGTCAAAAGGGCTGATTTTTTATACATAGGTGCATTGGGAAGAGAAGCACCTAGGACAATTTTGATATTGTGATTGATACCCCACACAGGAGGAATAGTGGTGGGTTATTTGAACACGTGATCATATAATTACAAAATTTTGTTAAGTGAAGCATGCTTGTTGTGGTGCTTAAGTGTTGCTTGGGTTTCTTTAGCTTGTGGCCTTATGAAGACAAGGGTTAATTCTTGTGCTTGATTGACTGCTTTGCATGCTTGTTTGCAACTTAAAAACTTAATTATATATGACTTATTTTTCAAATATAAAGTGTATGTATTTTTGTAGGCATCATAGGTAAATTTCCTATCATATTGATAGGGTTTTCCAACTAGAAAACCACAACAATTTATAGGCATGACATCATACATCATGTTATCCATAAATTTAGGACCAAAGTCAAAATAAATGGTGCATGTGTGTATGATGTTAGAATTTGTGCCATTATCCTTCCATCCAAGTGAATATGGATAAGGATGTGGGCTCATAGGAAGTTTCAACTTTTCAACAATGAACCTTGCAATTAGATTTTTCTACGAGTCATTTTCAATTATATAATCAATTGGATAGCCATGTGTTAGGTGTGCCCTCATGATAAAGTATCACAATCACCTAGTGAGGACCTATGATTAATTAGGGTGACTTTTTTTAGTCTACCCGTCAATTCTTGGTACACTACATCTTCTCCTATAGTCACAATGGGAACATATTTTGGGTCCTCATTTATAGACTTTACAAGCAATAATTTCTTCATATTTTAAAACTTATAACATTGGTGTTTGCTATGTCCTTTCCTCTTATAAAAGTTACAAATATTTGAAGATTTTGTGTGAGAAAAATAAATTTTAGAAGAAGAGGAAGAAGATGGATTGGATGAAGAGGGAGGAGTAGAAGGAGAGGGATATAACTTCTTAACCTTTTGTTGTTGTTGTTGTTGTTGACTTGGATTCTTGGAATACCGAGACCTTGATTGAGCAAAAAAATTCTCCTCCACAAGAAGTGCATGGTTGGATGCAAAATCCAATGTGGTTAAGGGAGTGAATTTCAACTTCCTATACACATGTTCCTATAAACCACTTGTGAATTTGGTGATGAGTGCCTCAACTGGATATTTCACTCCAAGTAGAATCCTCAACTTGTTGAAATAAAATATATAATATTGTACAAACATATTGTTAGTTTTCCTTAATATGTAACATTCCACATTGAGGTCATGCTCATAATTTGAAGGATGAAAGATGTCTTTTAAAGCCTTGATGAGGTCATCCCATTTTTTAAATGTATTTTGTTCTTTGCCAAACCTGAAAGCTTACATTTAGCACAAGGTACCTTCTCTTTAGTAGGAGTATCTATGTAGGAGAACCATTTATCCATGTCCAATATCTAACTAGCTAAGATATTAGGGTTATTAGAACCACCATAAGGATTAACCTCATATTTAGCCTTATTACAAATATCATTATTGTAGATATTCACATCACATGGAGTTTTTTGAGATATTATTTTCTAAAATTTATTAGCCAATAGATCAACTATTTGGGATAATATGGTCATCTTATCCACCAAATCAAAAGCCATTTTCGACAAAGTATAAGCCATGCTATCAAAACAACTCAAAGGTTTGCAAACATTTATCCTCTTCTAGGTACTTACAAGGAATGAATTTTGAGGGTTCCTATAGAATACAAAAATTTCTAAGAGTTACAAAAATATGTCCTCCTTGAAGTATTACAATTGATCCCCACAAGAGATCACAATGAGGGGTAATATCTTATGTTTTTACCAATTAATTTTATAAAAAATGTTTTGTACAAATTATAGGACTTTAACTAATTCAACAATAGTGGGTTTTTAGTGAAAAGATAAAAATATAAAGCACATAAATTAATCATTTAAGTAAAATTACCTAATTAATTAAGAAGGCTTTTTTTTACCCCTTTTTCAAATGTTCAAATACCAAATTTCACCTTTTCAAAAAATTTGGTCCACTTGGTCAACTTAACCAACGGTCTGATTATGTTCCTAATTGGTCACCGAACAAAATTTTTGAATGAAAATGATTAGTCATTGTCTCCAATGGTTAAATAACCAAGTCTCTTATGATGATGTGATTTGATGAGACCACATGGTCTCTTTGGTTCCTCTTTAAGAAACTGATCAATCGGTCAAAGCAGACTCCAAACTATAGCCTGTGAAATCCTCTCTCACAAGCCTCTATGTTGTAGACACCCAATTTTAACATGCCTAGCCAATGACATCCTCAATAAAGGCACAAAAGAAAACCCTATCATGAAACCTTAACCATGGAAAATTGGACAGAATTTGGCATATTTCACCAATTCCCAAGCCTACAAAAATTTATCAATTAACTTACCTTCAAAAACCTTTTGATCAAGCAAATAAAGTCAATCATCTTCATATCCAGATTTGAGGTGATTGTAGCCCTAAAAAGTAGGGTCATTTTTGGGACAAATTTTGACCTATCAAATCATATCAAAACTTCATAGATATGCTTTAAATATATTTTTTATGAATATAGATATGCTTATGTTTGGATATCATTTGATTCTTCAAATTGCACAAAAACTGCATCTAGGTAGGATAGTTGGAAAAATACCACTTTGTCAAAAATAACAGTGGTGATTTTGCATTGTCAAATTTGTGAGCGATGATTTTGCACACTTGTGAAAAAATTTTAAACAACTCATTTCAATTCATTTGACCAGTCAACTTGAATGTCTTATTTATAGCTACTAATCTCTACTTTTCATGTTTATTTAGCTTATTAACACTTATTTTCAGGCCATTAAAGCTCACTAATGCTCTTATCATTCCAATTCACAACATATTATCTTAATTTACTTAGCTTTTAGTCAATTACAAGAATTTTATTATTATTTTGGCATACTAATCTTCATTTTCCTTCTCATCCATGCATCATAGTCACTAACATCTTTCACTTGCAAGCATTTATCTCTCTTTTCATTTAACTTTTCTTCATTTGTAGGGTTTTTTACTTCATTATCTTATTTGCATGCTCACAATATCTTAATTTATAGGTTGATATTGTTTATTGATTCTCACATACTATATACATTTTTATTTACATATTTTCATGCTTGTCTAACCCCATTGTTGTAGGTATTATATCTTCAATTCACCAAAATTATTTCTATTTGTAGGCTTAACTTAAATTTTACTTGCTTTACATGCCCATTTCTATTTCATTTGTAAATTTACATGCTTATTCTCATCATTTAATATCATACTTACATGCTTACATTCATGTATTTTGCATAAGCTTTCACCTACATGTTGTCTTTCACTCTCTCATTTCATATTGGTAGGGTTGTGATCTTAGCATAACTTTACTTAGTTCATCATAACATTTTCATTTCATATCATATGCTTCTCATGCTCTTTGTTTTTCAATGGGTTATATAAGATTGAAATGCTTCCCATCCATATTGCATCATCACCACATAGTGGTATTATATCAAAGCTTTGATATTATCCATGTATCATCTAGCAAGATTCAAACCTAGATCTCCTTGAAATGTTTAGGAATCTAACCGATTGAGCTAATGCCACTTGATATGCTTCTCATGATCTTCATTTTGATATAAAACAACATTTAGTCTCTACTGTAATATTTGATAGATTTCTCATATTGTATCACTTTATTTCCTTCATCACAATTTTTTTTGTAGACCTTCTATTCTATTTTATAGGTATTCTAGCTCTCTTTTTAAGCACTTAGATACATTCACATATTCATTTAGATCATAATCAATCATTCAACTATCATTTCATATCATCTTTGTTCACATCCAATTTCCTTCATAATTTTTTGGAAAATTATTAAAATTCTCCCTAATATTTTAAGAATTCTTAAGGCAAGCCTTTTCATCTCCCTTCCATTGGTGTGAAAATCAGCACCAAACAAGTGGGAGGTGCACCCAGTGGTCCTCGACCAGCATTGAACACCCACCCAACCTAGAAGAGGTAGAGGTGGTTGATCTCCAAAGAAGGACGACTCCTTCGATTATAGCTACCTACACTGCATAGGGGAAAAGGAGGAAAAGGAAATGATAAATAAAACAAAGGAGGTTGTAGCTGAAACTAAACAAGGATGGGGTATAGCTGCATCAAGACACACTCCTTCAATATCATCGATGCAAACAATAGTGAACCACCTAATAGACCAGTCCACCTCATATTCACTTCTCCTTTGGCTTAGCGTGTAAGGGAAAATTCCACAACTAGTAAGAGGATGCATGAAATACAATAGCAGAATTAGAGCACTCCCACCCGACTGAATTTAACAAAAATAAACCTCGATGTCCATTGGTGAATGCAAATTCTAGAACCACTCATCTAGACCCACAAAATCTAGATAAAAAAATTAAGTGGACCAACTCAGACGACCTTCACAAAAATAAACATTCACACAAAGGCAAAAACAGAATCAAAGATAGATTGACAGACCAAACAGTGATACACTATTATATACAAGAAATAAAGAACTACATATGAATTGTAAAGTCCACAAAGCCACGCTTTGGAATGGATAGCATTCCCATATTAATGGGAAATTTTACAATGAATTCAAATTTAGGTATTAATGGTGCCAGGCAAGAAGAATCACATGCTTTGCTCCAAGAGGAATGGTGGTTGTCTAGAGGAAGTTAAGTATTCCTAGATAGATCTTGGCCCTTTATTGTTCTTTCTAGACCTAATCAAGCAATAAATTTCATCTAATTTTCCATTTCGAGCAACTAAAAAGTTTGATTGATCATTGTAGTCTTTGCATACTTCCACTTTATCTTAATTTGCTTGTACTAGGATAACTACGAATATTAATAATCCAGATTGATTTTTTCGAGGAACTTTCTTTGATGTCAATTACAGTTATGAATGTGCCACCCTTCTAATCTTCCACTCATTACATCTTCATGGGGATGAAATCTTGGGATTAAACTTTTGATGTTGTCTTCCCAAAGTTTCATCTAGCTATGGGGATGGAGACTTAGGACTTGTGACCATTGAGCCATAGTCTAATTATTTTGTTCAGGTATTTGAGATCCCAATATTTTGAATAGTAGTTGAGGCAAGGATTTGGGGTCTTTCTTTGATAATAACCTTGCCCATTATTCTATTTTATCCCAAACTTAGATATTTGCTCTACTATTCATCCACTCAATATATATAATTTGCTTCAATTTCTAATGCATCAAAATTGGATGACTCTTAGGATGTCATCATCTTCAAAGAGGAAAATTGGATGAAGAGACATAAAATTTTACCCACACTCTTGGCGAATTATAGGGTTTTTCATCTTGTGAAAAAGGGAACCCAGAAAGAGAAGGAGATATAACAGCTAAAATAGAAAGATAAAAGAAGGAAACAACAAGGAGGAGATGGAAAACAAAAATAAAACTACAGTGAATAAGAGCAGTAGGAAGATAAGTAGTGGAAACAACAAGAAAAAAACAAAATAAGAAATGGGAGACAAGGCAACAGTTGAGGCAAATAAGTATTTGTCATCAACCAAAAGAAATGCAGGTGACAAAGGAAAGGGAATATGGAAGAAAGGGGAAGGTGAAGGAATGGGGAGACACAAAGGAAAAAGAAACCCAAAGTTTGTAAAGTGATATTGATAGGGCGTAAACCTTTCTCCATGAGGCATTCTCTCAGATTGAATCCCTTTAATCATAGCCCATCGAGGATATGAGAAATTACAAGAGTAGATAAATTGCCATTGATACTTTCTTCTTTTGCCTCAGGTTTTCTTACGCAATCTAGCAACAATCCTCTTTTGCTAACTGTTATCAACTAGAAGACCATTCTATTTTCCTAATCTATATCTACCTGCGTGGTGCTATTTATAACCTGCTCACTTCACCTTGTTATTGATTCCAAGGCTTCTTAATATAGTGCTAAAGGATGAGTTAAGAGGCCTTGATAATTGTTGGATGCATCCATTGGGCTAAAAATTCATAATAAAAACACATGAGAGGAATGAAAAATAGAAAGACAACATGGAGGTAGAGGAGGAATATTATATTTCCAAAACAAATTATTAGGGAAACTTTTCCTAATTCTTTTCGATGACTGACCAGGTGGAAATATTTTACCGAAGAAAATACCCTATAGACCTCAAAAAAATGATGACACCTCACAAGAAGCTATGTGTAGGGCACATTTATTTAATTGCCTTAAAAATATGGTATGTCAGGCATTACTGAGCCTAGGATATTTGTGCCATTCATCCTTTGAATCTACAATGGCCAGATGAAATTACATCAAACTTGAGCCTCTGCTTGTATGAGCATTGTTTGCACAGGCTCATAATTGCAATAGCCTCTAATTTGCTTGAGCTCGTCGGTACTCAGGCCCTCAAAAATTAAGGTGAAAATTACTTATGCCATATTATTCTAACTTTTGGGTGGTGACCAATCAAGGGACAGGTTTTCGAGACTGGCCTGCTGTGCTAATCCTGTGGATGGCTCATTCTCCTACTGTGTCTCTATTTCCTAATATGGTACGAGATCTGAAGGGGAGATGCTTGTGCTAGACTGTGATATCTATTGCTCCCCTACTAACATTCATTTAAATCTGATAGCTTCCTCATAAAATTGAGGAAATCTCTTCTCCCAAAATTGACATAAGAGGATTGCCATATCAGGACTAAAAGATCAAATGTAGAACATATATGCTTGGGTTGAGGACAGGAGGAGTATACCTGGAATGTTCTTCCAACTACTCCTAAATTGATGTCACGCTCTTAAGAGGGTTCCTCTTGATAAATTTTAATTGAGTTAGTAGATGGAAGATGTCCTCGAGTTCACCAAACACTTCTAGGAGGGCATTTTCCAAATCTACCCATGTGGAGATGCTCCCATGTTGTAGGGTTTTATACTAGAGCCATGCTTTACCTTTTAGAGAAGTAATAATTAGTCTGATCATCACATATTCATACATGATATTGTGAAGGGTGGCCAAGGAAGCAACATTTTCCATATGCTCCTTCACACATTCACTGATGCCATCATAACTTGGTAGGAACTCCAACACAATTTTAAGGATATCATGTAAATGGTGAAGGCTCAGGGGACCATGGTAATTATAGCCATGGTAACTTGATTGAGCCATTAAAACACCAATCTCTTAGAACCTTTGGATTACACCATCAAGTCAGAGTCACCATATGAACATACTTTCTCCACTAGCAAGGTCAAGGCTACTCATCTAATTTTGGGTCCTTCAAGAAATGATTTTTTTTAGCACAAAATATAACTGGTCTCATGATGTGGAGATGTTGCACAGTTAGAGTCACTAGGTGATTTGCAAAGATATGGGTAAACTAGAGTATCACCAAACTCTAATTTCCTCAAACATAGATATTAATTGAGCTCCCCAACAGAGACACCAAAAATTATTGATGCAAAAACTGGCACTTGAAGAACACAAGCTTATACTGAGAGGGGAGGTGAATAGTATAAGACCAATTTTTACTTTTCTTTTCAAATAAATATTATGCAGTGTGTAGATAGCAATATCAATAGTAGTAATCAAAGAAATACATAAAACACCATATACAATAGAGACACATATTTAACGTGGTTCACCCAATGTGGGCTACCTCCATAGAGAAAATATTTCTTCTAAATATTTCTCAAATAATATTTTGGTAATCCTTCCCAATTACAATGTTTATGGACCTCTGTCCAAAGGATATGTTGATCCCCTAAATCTAGTTTATGGATCTCTATCCATAGGAGAACTCCTTCTCCTCTACTCTGGATGGTGATCCTCTAGAAGACACTACCTCCACTACACTGATTGTGGATCTCTCTCCACTTGAAGACTCTTGTCCTCACTCAAAATACCTATCCTCAATGTCTTGGCTTATGGATATCTATCCATTGGAGACTTTGTCCTCTCTTCTTTGTCACCTCAAAATCTCTGCTCAATAGTTTCACTCATAACCTTATCAAATATGATCAACAGGTCCACTCAGAACCTGCTCAAATCTATTCAACAGGTCCACTCAGAACCTGATAAAATATGCTCAATAGGTCCACTCAGAACCTGCTCAAATCTGCTCAAAAGGTCCACACAGAACCTACTCAAATCTGCTCAACAGGTCCACATAGAACCTGATCAAATTAGCTCAACAAGTCCACTCAGAACCTACTCAAATCTGCTCAACAGGTCCACTCAGAACCTACTCAAATCTGCTCAAAAGGTCCACATAGAAGCTGATCAAATCTACTCAATAGGTCCACATAGAACCTGCTCAAATATTCTCAATATTTCCACTTAGAACCTGTACAAATATACTCAACAAGCTCACACAAAACTTGTCCAAATCTGCTCAATAAGTCCTCTCTATGACTTGCTCAAATATGCATTGCAAGCTTCCACAAAAGCTCACATAAAAATAATCCACAAGCCTTCTCAAAGACTTGCCTCAAATCAGCTTAAAAAGTCCACATAGAACTTTTCCAATCTCATGGAATCATAAAGATAATTGTTAGAGACTCAATATGTTCTATACTCAATGCTCAATCACTTTCTCAACTCAATCTCACAGTAGCATAAAGATAATTGTTAGAGACTCAATATGTTCTATACTCAATACTCAATCACTTTCTCAACTCAATCTCATACAAGCATTAAGATAATTGTTAGACTCAATATGTTCTATACTCAATACTCAATCACTTTCTCAACTCAATCTCATAGAAGCATAAAGAGAATTGTTAGAGACTCAATATGTTCTATTCTCAAAGCTCAATCTCAACTCAAATAAGAATATAGAATAGTTTGTTTTATGGAACTTGAACAACCACTTCATGCATCCACTTGACTAGGCTCAATCAAATCTACTCAACCAATCACTTCAAGAAACAACCCTTTCTCACAAACCCTAGTCCAAGAATGTATCTCCCAACTCAAAATATTTTCAACAATGCTCAAAAATAAATCTCACATAACAATGATACTCATGTTCTTTTCTAATTCAAGTTCAAGTTCTTTGCATAACCCATTGGCTTCAACAACAATGTTAATAAAACAAGGTTTTAATCACAACTCTCAATTCAAAAAACCTTGAAGCATAAACTCAAAGTACTTCACTCAGCCAATGGTCTAAACAATAATGCTTATCAAACAAGGTTTAATCACAACTCTCAATCCAGAAAACCTTGAAGCATTAACTCAACCACTTTTTAAAAGGAAACCCCAATCAAATCCTTTTTACTCCAAACATTATTTTCAATCAAGCCAGTCACCTAACTCAATAAAGAAGAAATTTACCCATACCTTTTCTTGAAGAGTAGTTGCCCTTACAAATTTGCCACACTCACAATTACTTATTTGACAAACTCAATAAGGGTTAGAGGATAATTTTTATATCACAAAAATAATATCACAATTACACCTTATCACTCCAACTTAAAAAATAAGTAATATCCTCACAATAATCACAAAACCCTTTATTCAAAATAACATACAACCCACAAAGTCTTAACCTTTCAATATTCCACAATAGAAAAATTTAAGACTTGAAAATAAAAACAAAATTCTCCTTATAACTCCTAATGGTATTTCTCAACTACCAAACTTTATCACAATGCAAAGACCAACCGCCAAATACCTTATACCTCCAACTTAGGTATTAATAAAATAAAACATAAAAATGTACCTTTACCTTTGGAGAGTTTTGAACTCTCAACGCAGCCCACACAAACGTATTTGCCCATAGCGCAAACCACCACACAAGCTACAAGCTCATTGGGAAGGAAGAAGCACAACTTGCTTCAACACGCCTTCCTTGCCTTGCAAAATGTATGTGCCTAACAATTGGCCCCTTCCACACGTCCACCAAAAGCTTCCACGGAATTCGAACACTATCCACCATGCACACAAAAATGTAAGCTTGCAGCCCACTTGCCACTAGGCCAAGGTGCCTTGTTGGCTTCCAACTAATCAATGCGCTTGCTTTTATTTCCTTTCACCATCAAGTCAAACACGAATTTCATAATTCTATCTCACGAGCTCTGCATTTAATTCGTATGCTTTCTCTTTCCAATTCGAGCAAGGATAATTTAGAAATCAACTTTGGGCATGGTATTTATATGCATTTCCACTAAATCAAAAATGTCGGTGCTTCCCTTTGGCTTCTATGACATCGACGGAGATAAAATTTGCCTTGTTTAAAACTTTAAATCCAACCTTTGGATTTATTAAAATATTCTTAGACTTTATAAACCCACCTTTGCAATATAAAATATTGTAATGAAAATCACAAATATTTTATTTTGGATTTTCACCATGGCACTTCTAACCATTATAATATTTCATCTTTGATAAATTACTTTTTAATATTTATTTATAAAATTTAAATTCATCCTGAATTTAAATAATTTATAAAATAAATATTATAACTCCTTTTTAACTTGTATTTTGCACCATTTCACTCGAAATTCTGCCTTCTTTATTAATATCAAATGACCATATTTGTCGCCTTTATTTCCTACTAAAATATTTGGTATTAATGATGACTCCATCTGGTGGCATCAATGGTGACATCAATGACAACTTTGACTTAGGGACTCAAAATATCCAACAATATCCCCCTTTGTCATTGATTGCAACCCATATCCTTTTAATGAAACATGACCTTTCTTTTTCTTCTGCTCCCCCTAGGACATTGCTCCCCCTAGATCAATGCTCTCTCAAATATCAAATCTCTCCCCATATCAAATCTCTCCCCAATATACAAAAATCTCTCCCCCTTTGACATCAATGGCAAAGGGTCACCTTTGGGGCTCGGGGCTAAGAATGAGCCTCTTAGCTTAGCCCCTCCCCCACCTCCACATGAGGTGGTTAATTCTAGGGTGGAAGTATTTCTACTCCTCGAAAGCATTTTTCTTTACCTTTATCGTTTTCCCTTATTTTCTAAGTTTTTGAATCCTTTGGCTGTTTCTTTCCAAGTCATCATCCCTATTCCTATCATCACTTCTATTCATGTTCCTATTATTTTCTCATCCATGTTCCCTGTTCCTATTCTTGTTCATGTTCTCGTCCATGCTCATGTTCATGTTCTTGTTCCTGTTCTCATCCATGCTCTTGTTCTTGTTCATGTTCCTTTTCCTATTCATATTCCTATTCTTGTTTATGTTCATGTTTCTGTTCATATTCTTGTTCCTGTTCATGCTTGTTTCTAGAATATTTTCTCTACACCATCTTGCTATGTGACCATCATTATTGCACTTATAACACTTAATTTTATTATTCCTTGGAGGTGCAACTATCTTAGGATTTCTCCTAGTGAAGCCATATCCTCTTCTATCATGAATCTTGCAATTCATTACCTTGTGACCAAACTCATTACATGAATAGAAATATACTTGGAAAAGTTGTCCTTTTCCATATTCATGTCTTTCATGTGTCCTACACTGTGAAGCCATGTGTCCTAACCTATGATATTAAAAACATCTTCCATTGAAGCTTCCTTGTCTTGACCTCATTTGTCTCCTGTTATGATTGTTTTTCCATCTATATATTCTTTGTGCATTGTTCCTATCTTTGTTGAACTATTTTTTGTCCAACTCATCCTCTGATATCTCACTCCCACTTACACTATCTTCTTTTGATGTATCTTCTTCTGAAGTTTCTTCTTCTTCAAGACTAGAAGTAGACTCTTCTTCCCTTTTATTTTGAACCTGTTTAGAACCAACACATATCGTGTTTGTTGCTCTTCTTTGTATCTTGACTATTTTATCCACACTCTTTGCATTGTTTACATACTTTTATAGCTTATTCTTGGAGTCTTATACATCTTCCTTTAATAGAGCCACTTCTTGTGCTAGCTCCTCACTTTCCAAGATATTTTCTTCTAACTTATCTTTCAACTTGCTTGCCTTAGCCTTTGATTTTTCTAAATCCTCAATGAGCAATAATATTTCTTCATCACATTCTTTGAATTGACTTTCAAGATTAGAGTGTTGCTTTCTTACCTTCTTTACAGTGTCAAGGGTATAGATAAGTTCTCCCTTGAGATCATAACCATTCTCTGCTGAATAATCCTCTATTTGTTTACCTTTTTCCATATCATTTCTTTCTTTTAGCTTGTATTCTATAGGATCACTCACTTCTTCTTCTAATTCCATAAGAATATTTTCATCTGGTCTATCAAGTGCATATTCAAAATCATCATCAATGAAAATATAACCATCCCTTGTACAATCATCTTCAAGATGTCCAAATTTACCACATCTAAAACACTTGAGAATAACTTGAGTCCTTTTCTTAACTAGATATTTATATTCAACCATAAATAGGACTTCATCTCTATTATTGTCTAAAAAACGAGCATCACTATCATTTGAGTACTTACTTGCATTATCCAAATAGTAGCTTCTCTTTTGCTTTTGGAAGAACTTCTTTCCTTGTTTGTTTTTTCCATCCTTGCTTTTCTTTAGGTACCTGTGTCTTTCTTATTCCCTATACCTGTGATCCTATTTTTCTTCATCATTGTTGCTCTTTGGATCTTTGCACTCTGTTGCATAATGTCCATACTTTCCACAATTAAAACACTTAACAAATCTTAGATCTATGGATCTTTTGGAACCTTTATCTCTTCTACCATAATTTGCTTCTTCATCACTGGAAGACTCATTGCTTGATTCTGACTTCTTACCATTTATATTTTTGTTCACTTTGAATGCAACTTCTTTCGGAGGAATATGATCTTTTGTTCTTATCTCAAAAGTTGTGAGCATGCCAAGCAAAGCATTTCTTGTTATACTATCACTATCAATTGATGTTTCTATAGTAGAGACCTTTTCACTGTACCTTTTTTGAAGAGTTCTCAAGATCTTATCACAAGCATCAGATTCATCAATATTCATTCCAAGAAATTTCATCTCATCTATAAGTTCATCAACCTTGTTGAGATAGTCATGAATGTTTTCATCATACCGCATTCTTAGATTCTCAAATTCTCCTTTGAGATTTTTGATCTTAGCTTTCCTGACACTTTTATCTTCTTCATATATGGTATGCAATAGTTCCCACATATCTTTTGCTATTTTACAATCCATAATCTTCATAGATTCTGATCTTCACAATCCTTTTATAATTGTATTCATAGCTCTTGAATTTGCATGCATTAGAAACTTACCTTCCTTATCTATAGGAGGATTGACTGCTAAATCATATCCAAATTCCACTACATCCTAAACTTCATTGCCAAGTTCCATCAGGTGAAATCTCATCAACACACACCAATACAAGAAGTCACTTCCATAAAATACTGCTACTACATTATTGATGGACCCATCCTTTTGATCCATTGTGTTCTTAGACCACTTTTCCTTCAAGTTTTAAAACTCTTCCGAAGGAACCCGCTCTTATACCAATTGAATAACACAATATTATACTGAGAGGGGGGTGAACAGTATAAGACCACTTTTTACTTTTCTTTTCAAATCAATATTATGCAGTGTATAGATAGCAGTATCAATAGCAGTAATCAAAGTAATGCATAAAATACCATACACAATAGATAAACATTTAACGTGGTTCACCTAATGTGAGCTACCTCCACAAAGAAAATATTTCTTCTAAATATTTCTCAAATAATGTTTTGGGAATCCTTCCCAATTACAATATTTATGGACCTCTATATAAAGGAGATGTTGATCCCCTAAATCTAGTTTGTGGATCTCTATTCATAGGATAACTCTTTCTCCTCTGATATGGTTGATGATCCTCTAGAAGACACTACCTCCACTACACTGATTGTGGATCTCTCTCCACTTGAAGACTCTCATCCTCACTCAGAGTACCTATCCTCAATGTCCTATATTATGGATATCTATCCACTGGAGACTCTATCCTCTCTACTTTGTCACCTCCAAAGCTCTTATCAATAGGTTCACTCAAAACCTGCTCAAATATTCTCAACAGTTCCACTCAAAACCTGATCAAATATGCTCAATAGGTCCACTCAAAACTTGCTCAAATCTACTCAACAGGTCCACACAGAACCTACTCAAATATTCTCAATAGGTCCACACAAAACCTAATCAAATCTGCTCAATAGGTCCACTCGAAACCTGCTCAAATCTGCTCAACATGTCCACTTAGAACCTACTCAAATCTGGTCAACAGGTCCACACATAACCTAATCAAATCTGCTCAATAGGTCCACATAGAACCTACTCAAATCTGCTCAACAGGTCCACTCAGAACCTGTCCAAATCTACTCAACAAGCTCACACAGAACTTGTCCAAATCTGCTCAATAAGTCCTCTCTAGGACTTGCTCAAATCTGCATTGCAAGCTTCGACAAAAGCTCACACAAAAATAGTCCACAAGCCTTATCAAAGACTTACCTCAAATAAGCTTAACAAGTCCATAGAGAACTTGTTAGAGACTCAATATGTTCTATACTCAATGCTCAATGACTTTCTCAACTCAATCTCATATAAGCATAAAGAGAATTATTAGAGACTCAATATGTTTTATACTCAATACTCAATCACTTTCTCAACTCAATCTCATAGAAGCATAAAGAGAATTGTTAGAGACTCAATATGTTCTATACTCAATGCTCAATCACTTTCTCAACTCAATCTCATAGAAGCATAAAGAGAATTGTTAGAGACTCAATATGTTCTATACTCAATACTCAATCACTTTCTCAACTCCATCTCATAGAATCATAAAGAGAATTGTTAGAGACTCAATACATTCTATTATAAAAGCTCAATCTCAACTCAAATAAGAATATAGAATAGTTTATTTTATGGATATTGAACAACTAGTTCATGCATCCACTTGACTAGGCTCAATCAAATCTACTCAACCAATCACTTCAAGAAACAACCCTTTCTCACAAACCCTATTCCAAGCATGTATCTCCCAACTCAAATATATTTCCATCAATGCTCAACAACAAATCTCACATAACAATGATAATCATGTTCTTTTCTAATTCAAGTTCAAGTTCTTTGCATAACCCATTGGCTTCAACAACATTGCTAATAAAACAAGGTTTTAATCACAGCTCTCAATTAAAAAAACCTTGAAGCATAAACTCAAAGTACGTCACTCAGCCAATGGTATAAACAATAATGCTTATCAAACAAGGTTTAATCACGACTCTCAATCCAGAAAACCTTGAAGCATTAACTCAACCACTTTCAAAAAGGAAATCCTAATCAAATCCTTTTCACTCCAAACTTAATTTTCAATCAAGACAATCACCTAACTCAACAAAGAAAAATTTTGCCCATACCTTTTCTTGAAGAGTAGTTGCCCTTAAAAATCTGCCACACTCACAATTACTTATTTGAAAATCTCAATAAGGGTTAGAGGATAATTTATATATCACAAAAATAATATCACAATTACACCTTATCACTCCAAATTAAACAATAATCAATATCCTCACAATAATCACAAAACCCTTTATTCAAAATAACATACAACCCACAAAGTCTTAACCTTTCAATATTCCACAATAGCAAAATTTAATACTTGAAAATAAAAATAAAATTCTCCTTATAACTCCTAATGGTATTTCTCAACTACCAACCTTTATCACAATGCAAAGACTTCAACCATCAAATACCTTATACCTCCAACTTAGGTATTAATAAAATAAAACATAAAAATGTACCTTTGCCTTTGGAGAGTTTTGAACTCTCAACGCAGACCACACAAACGTATTTGCCCATGGTGCAAACCACCACATGAGCTACAAGCTCGTTGGAAAGGAAGAACCACCACGTGCTTTAACACGCCTTCCTTGCCTTGAAAAACGTATGTGCCTAACGATTGGTGCCTTCAACACATCCACCAAAAGCTTTCATGGGATTCGAACACTATCCACCATGCACACCAAAACATAAGCTTGCAGTCCACTTGCCACTAGGCCAAGGTGCCTTTTTGGCTTCCAACTAATCAACGCGCTTGCTTTTGTTTCCTTTTGCCGTCAAGTCAAACATGAATTTCACAATTCTATCTCACGAGCTCTGCATTTAATTTGTATGCTTTCTCTTTCCAATTCGAGCAAGGATAATTCAGAAATCAACTTTGGGTATGGTATTTATATGCATTTCCACTAAATAAAAAACCTCGGCACTTCCCTTTGGCTTATATGACGTCGACGAAGATAAACTTTGCCATTTTTAAAACTTTAAATCCAACCTTTGGATTTATTAAAATATTCTTAGACTATATAAACCCACCTTTGCAATATAAAATATTGTAATGAAAATTACAAATATTTTATTTTGGGTTTTCACCGTGGACTTCTAACCATTATAATATTTCACCTTTGACAAAGCACCTTTTAATATTTATTTATCAAATTTAAATTCATCTTGAATTTAAATAATTTATAAAATAAATATTATAACTCTTTTTTAACTTCTATCTTTTGAACTGTTTCACTCGAAATTCTACCTTCTTGCTGAATATAAAATGACCATATTTATCGCTTTTATTTCTTGCTGAAATCTTTGGTATTAATGATGACTTCATCTGGTGGTATCAATGGTGACATCAATGACATCTTTGACTTAGGGACTCAAAATTTCCAACAACATTAGACAAGCAGGAGGCACACTCGAAGGTCCTTGACCAGCATTAAATGACCTTCCAAACTAAAAGAGACAGAGGTGGTCAATATTCGAAGAAGGCCAGCTCCTTTGATTCAAGCTACCTACATCACAAAGAGAAAAATAAGGAAAAGGAATTGAGAAAGAAAATAAATGAGGCCATAGCTGAAACTAAACAAGAACAGGGTATGACCGCATCAAGAAACACTCCTACAACGTCATCGATGCAAACAAAAATGAACCACCTAAGAGATCAACCCACCCCATATTTACTTCTCCTTAGGTTTAGCATGCAAGGGTGAATTCTAGAACCAACGGGAAGGCGCATGAAATCTAGGCATTAGAATTAGAGTGCTCCCACCCAACCGAATTTAATAGAAATAAACCTCGACATCCAGTGGTGAATGTGAATTCCAAAACTACCTAGCTAGACCCATAAAATATAGATAGCAAAATCAAGTGGACCAACTCAGAAAACCATCACAAAAATAAACATTCACACAAAGGTAAAAGCATAATCAAAGATATATTGAGAGATCAAACAATGATACACTATTATTTATAAGCAATGAAGAATTACATATGAATTGTAAAGGCCATAGAGCCACCCTTTGGAATGAAGATCATTCCACTATTTATAGAAAATTTTACAATGAATTCAAATTTAGGCATTAATGGTACTATGTGGGAAGAATCACGCTAGAATAGTTAGAAGATATGTTGTAGCTCTGCTCCAAGAGGAATGGTAGTTGTCCATAGGAAGTTAGGTATTCTTGCATAGATTTGGGCCCTTGGTCATTCTTTTTGGACCTAATCAAGCAATAAATTTTATCTACTTTACCCTTTTGAGAAACTAAAAAGGCTAGTTTATCACTGTAGGCTCCATGTACTTCCACTTGCTCTTTATTAGCTTGTACCAGGACAACTACGAATATTAATGACTTAGCTTGATTCTTCTTAGGACTTTCCTGTGATGTTAGCTACGATTAGGGATGCACCATCTTTCCAATATTCCACTTGTCACATATTCATGGGGACAAAATATTAGGATCAAACTTTTGATGTCACCTTTCCAAAGTTTCATCCATCTATGGGGATGAAGACTTGGGACTTGTGACCACTGAGCCATAGTTTAATTCTTTCATCCAAGGATATGAGATCCCAATCTTCTACCCAATAGTTGGGGTGGGAATTTGGGGTCTTCCTTTGAGTATGCCCTTGCCTATTCTTCCATCTAGTCCCATACTTGGAGATTTTATCTATTGTTCATCAAATCAATATCTAGAATCTGCTTCAACCATCAATACCTCAAAATTGGATGAATCTTAGGTTATCATCATCTTCAAAGAGGAAAAGTGGGTGAAGATACACAAAATTTCACCCAAACTAACTTCCATCCCTATTTTACAACCAGAGCCTTATTCATATTCCTGATGTTACAAAGACCTAAGCCACCATCCTTTTTAGGTCGGCAAACTTATTACCAAACAACTAAGTAAATAATTTTCCTCATCATAACTGGATCAAAGAAATGACTTGAATATGTTCAATCTTCAATAAAATCATGTTAAGAATTCTAAATATAGATAAGAAGAAGGTTGGAATGCTTTGAAGAGTAGAAATTACTAGGGTAGCCTTTTTAGCTTGACTAAGGAGGGATCCTTTCCACCCAACTAGCTTTCTCTACAATATTTCCACCACAAGTTCCCAAAGTGAATCCTAGATCCTAACTTTAAAAAAAAGCATTCCAAGGTAAAGAGATAGGATAGCAACCACCTCACAACCCAAGATGTGAGCAATTATCCTTTTCCTTACTAAGGGGGTATTCAGAAAGAAGATTTTGCTTTTTATATAATTTACCTTTTCCCAGTTGAAATTTCAAATACCTCCAAGATTTATTTTGTTGGATATTTTGAGTCCATAAAGTTGTCATTGATGTCAAGGCATAAATTTGTCATTGATGCCAAGAAGTGAACCACCGATGATGTCAAAAGGTCAAAATAAGCAATGTCAGAGGTTTATGAAAAAGGTCTTCATAGTATTATTTTTAATATAATGTGAAGCAAAACAAAGGTTTTTATTAAAACCATGGTGGTCAAAATAAAAGGTTTTTTATTAAAACCATGGTGGACAAAATAAAGGTTTTTATTAAAACCATAGTGGAAAAAATAAAGGTTTTATTAAAAACCATAATGGGCAAAAATAAAAGGTTTTGATTAAAACCTAAGAAGGCTAAGATATTTAAATATTAATTTATAAAATTTAAATTCTAAAGAATTTAAATGATTTATAAATTAAAATATTTAAATGCAAAAACCTTAGCACCGACCTCCATAAACTCACCTCCACCGACATGCATGGAATGGAAGGGTAAAGGTATTTATACCTTAGCCAAATCCTAAATATTGGCATTCGAATAATCTCTAAGAACTCTATGAAAAAGGCTCATGCAATATTTCATGAAAATAAGTGCCATAATTTTTACTAACATCATGCAAAGGTTCGTGCAATATTTTGTGAGGGAAGCACCTTCGAAGCGCTACATGGGAGAAGGTGAAGAGGGAGCCAATAGGCTCTAAGGCAAGGTGGAGATAACAAAGTGCTTATTGTGCTTTAGGTGTGTAAGGTGAGCCCTTCACTCACACGGCGTGGAAGCCACGACCAAGGCGTTGTTGTAGGGAAAGTGGTGCAAGTTCAAATCCCACAACTCGTGGAGAGAGCACAAAAAAGTTTTTATAATTTTATTTTTAATTATTGCTTTTGCCAAAGTTGTGTGGAGGGATAAGGTGTAAATTATTTTATGTACCTAAGTGGTAAATAGTGAATGTTGCTAGGGTAACATTGTTTTTACCTTATGAAAGATAAATTGATTTATTTGATAAGTGCAATTTAAGAAAGGAGTTATAAGTAGAAGTTGTGTGATATTTTATAAGAGGATTTTTGATGAGAATTATGATGTTGAAATTAATTTTTGAGATGGAGCAATAAGGTGTATTTGGGATTTGATTTATCATTGTGTTTTGTGAAAAGTGTTAGGGTGATAATTCTTGTCATCTAACCCTTTGTACTTGGCAAAGAAAGTTGTGATAATTGATCTAGGATTTTGAAGATCATTCTACATCAAAGAAAAAGGTATGGGCATATTCTTCCTTGATTGAGTTGATTGGTTGGTTTTTTGGAAAACAACTTTGGAGTGAAAAGGACTAAATTAGGTTTCCTTGTTGAGTTTGTTTTGAATTAATGCTCCAATATTTTCTAGAATAAAGAGTTGTTGATAAAACCTTGTTTGATAAGCATTGTTGTTGAAGCCATTGGTCAAGTGAGGAACTTGAATTAGGGTTTGAAAATATCATGAGTATCATTGTTATGTGAAGCTTGTTTTATAAGCATTATTATTGAAACAATTGATTGAGTGAATAATTTGAACTAGAGTTTAAAAAGAACATGAGTACCATTATTATGTGAGATTGGTTGATAAGCATTGTTGGGAACATTTTGAGTGAGTGTTCATATGCTTGGACTAGGGTTTGTGAGCAAGGACTATTTCATTGAAGTTATTGGTTGAGTAGATTTGGTTGAGCCTAGTCAAGTGTGTGTGTGTGAAATGATAGCTCAAGTTCTATGAAACAAATTGTTCTATATTCTAAATTGATTTGAGAATGAGGTTGAGTGTGAAAAATATTGAGTCTCTAACAATTATATATATGTTTCAGTGATAGAAGAGTGATTGAAAGTGATTTAGTATTGAAGTGAATGAGAAGCATATTGAGACTCTAAAAATTCTCTTTATGTTTCTATGAGATTGGACAAGTTCTAGTGTGGACTTGTTGAGAAGATTAAAGGTAATTCTTTGAGAAGACTTGTGGATAGATTTGTGCGAGCTTTTGTGGAAGCTTACAATATAGGTTAAGAACAGAGATTGAGAGAAGATTTAGATAAGTTCTAGTCAGGACTTATTGACCATATTTGGACAAAGTCTAGTGAGGACTTATTGAGCAGATTTGGACAAGTTCTAGTGAGGACTTGTTGAGCAAATTTGGACAAGTTCTAGAGAGGACTTGTGTATAAATTAGTGTGAGATTTTGTGGAAGCTTACAAGGTATATTTGAGACAAGTATTCAAATAGACTTATGAGTAGAGTTGATTGATTTATTTGTTCAAACCTTGATTTGAGGTTTGAGGCAGATCTAGTATAGTTGATTTGTGATTGAGTCAAGCTCTGTGTTAAGGCTTGAGAATAGATTTGTGCTAGACCGAAGGACTGTGTTTAGTATAGAGCATAGGATAGAGATTGAGCAAATTTGTGCTAGATTGAAGGACTATGTTTAGTATAGATTAGAGGATAGCTATTAAGGACAAATTTGTGCTAGATCGAAGGACTATGTTTAGTACAAATTTAAGGATAGAGTTTGGTGCAAATTTAAGGACAAGTTTGTGCCATACCAGAGATAGAGATTGAGCATATTTGTGCTAAATTTAAGGACTATGTTTAGTATAGTTGAGACAAAGCTTTGAAGGTGACATAGTAGAGAGGACGATAGTCTCAATGGATAGAGATCCATTAGCCAGGGCAGTGAGGACAAGAGTCTTTAGTGGATAGAGATCCATTAGCCAGAGCAGTTGGGGAAGTGATTCTTCTAGAAGATCATTAGCCAGAACAAAAGAGAAAGGAGTTCTCCTGTGGATAGAGATCCATGAACTTGATTAGGGTATTGGTGTCTCCTTTGGATAGAGATCCATAAACATTGTAATAGGGAAAGGATTCCCAAGAGATTGATTGATAAAATTTTAGTAAAATATTTTCTCCGTGGAGTAGCCCACATTGGGTGAACCACGTAAAATTTATGTCTCTATTGTGTGTGGTGATTTATGCATTGATTTGATTACTACTATTGATATTGCTATCTATACATTGCATAATATTGAATGGGAAAGAAAAGTAAAAAGTGGTCTTATATTATTCACCCCCCTCTCAGTATAAGCTTGTGTTCTTCATATTTTAGCACCCTTACTTGGGGAACTAAAGTAATGAGGGAGAGTAGAACATCATCTACAAATTGGTGATAAGAAATATGATCCACTAGCAAAGCGATATTTGTATCTTCCACCAAAAATTTCTAACCCTACCTAGAGCTTCTACCACTAAGATCTAAAAGTAAGGGAACAATGGGTCCCCTTGGTGAATATCTCTTAGAATTGAAAAATAACCTACTGGGGACCCATTTATTAAGATCAAAAACTTGGTAGAAGAGATACAAGCATGGGGAAGACTTATCCAACTTTGAAAAAATCAAAATTTTCCAAAACCTTTAACAACTCCCATGAAACCCTATCATAAGCCTTGTTCATGTCTAATTTGAGGAGGAAAGCAGCTCTACCACTTTTATCAGCTAAACAAAGGATTTTATGGACAACTATGATACTATCCAGGATCTATCTCCTTGGTATGAATCCATTTTGGGCTGAATCAATCAAGGTTGGAAGAAAATATTTTAATCTATTAACAAGATCCTTTGTCAAAATTTTATAAACGATATTACATAAGTTGATGGGTCTAAAGGCATCAAAGTCCTTTGCACCAACAGTCTTGGAGATCAGAGTTAAAAAATTAGAATTCACTTCGAACAAGATATTATTGGTGGTTTGGACACCCCAAAGGGCATCAACAATATCCTTCCCCATAATATGCCAATACTTATAGAAAAATATGGGAGGCAACTATTAGGACCCAAAGATTTCATTCCTTCCATCAAAAATATAAAAAATCTAACTTCCTCATCGCTAAAATGAGAGATAAGGGCTTGGTTCATATAAGTCATGACAAGGTTGGGAATACTACCAATCAACTTATTTTGGGCTTCCTCATTACAAACCTCTTCCACCCCGATGAGATTTTTGAAAAAATCCATAGCCTCAACTCTTATATCCTTAATGTGAGTAGCACTAGATCCATCAACTTTTCAAATTTCTCTAATCCTATTGGCACTTATGTGCTTCAAGGCTTTGATGTGAAAAAACTTAGAATTTTTATCTCCCTCCTTTAGCTAAACCACCTTGGTTTTTTATTTCCACAAAATTTCCTCCTTGGCAATAATGTTATGAAATTCAACTAGCACCTCCTTTTCTTTGTATTTGATATCTTAAGATTAATTTCCAAGTTCTATATTAGATTTAATAGCTTTTAATTGACTTTTAGATCTTTTTTATTTTGCAAAATATTCCCAAAAACCCTTTTATTCCATTCTTTAAGGTTACTTTTAACAACTCTAAGCTTAAACGCAATTTTGGAAAGGTCGAAGCCTTGGACCCTTGTCGACCCCAAGTTTTTTATTTCAGTTTTCAACAAAGGATGAAGGTACCATATTATCTCAAACCTAAAAGGCCTGGGGAATCTAGTTTCTTCCTCATTCACTTAAAAATATAAGGTGTTATAGTCAGAGCCAATTTTGGATAGAGAACAAAGAGATAGATTCCAAACAACATAAGGGACTCTTGGAGACAAGAACCTTGTCTGACCTGATTTGGATGAGTTGGTTACTCACTCTCATGTTGCTTCAATTATATCTTGAACCCTTCAACTCAACATCCAATAGCTTATTGCCATTCATAAAATCTACAAACTCTTCCATGCTTTTCAATATTGGAGAGTTCCCTCCTCTTTTATCCAAAAAATAAAGGGAAATTAAAATCCTCTGCTAGGCACTAGGCTTCTTGAGAAAATATCCTTCTCATGGAACTCAAAGTTTACCACAAGAGCTAGAGTTTGGTGCATATACAATAGTCATAACCCACATTTTATTAATTTATTTTTATAGAAGAGAATATTAATAATCCTATATGAGGAAGAAATTATAGAGTCCTCAAAATTGTTGGCATTCTAGAGATAAAGGAGTCCCTTAGAGGAACCATTGGTTGGGATTGTAGCAAAATGGGTTTCTTTCTAAATTATTCTTCTAATAGCTTCTATATCTTGACCATCCAACTTGGTTTCTTGCAAGAAAAAATATCAGGCAAAATTTCTTTACATAGGGAAGCGATCATCCATTGTTTAGAAAGCCCATTTAGACCCCTAACATTCCAAGAGATGCACTTCATTTATGAGATTTGGAATTAGATTCCTTTATCCTAGATACCACATGTAGAAATATTCTAGATTTAGTTGTATTACTCCTATAGCCTTCCCATTTTCAATTTTGAGCAGAGCTTGAGATCCATTCACAATCTCAGAATTAGTTTCCTTCTTCCTCACTGACTTGTTAAGGGGCTTTCCTAACTTCTTCTCAATAACCACATCCAAATTTCCCTTCCTTTATCTCTAGGTTTTAGGACCTAGAGAATATTTCTCCATATAAGTCTTTGGGGAGGTAATTGGAGACCTTACCTTAACGGTCATCAACTGAATCATGGGATCTTCAAGAGTAGAACCAATACAAAGCCCATCAAAGGAATTATGAAGAGCCTTAGAAAAAATGGTTTCAAAATTGATATTTGATTGACATACGTCAGTATTACTAAGATTCAAGGCTACATTATTCTCCTTAGACTCCTTCTCAATCATCACTAGGTTGGATAGGGTCAATTCTGAGGGTTGCAAAATCTCCTCTACAAGAGCCTTCAACTTTTGAACCTTATCCATCTAGCGATGAGCTTCTCCTTTCCCCACTTTTGAGGAATTACCACTCAAATCCTTCGAGGTGACTCAACCTGAGTTCTCCTTCTAGATCCATTCCATTCTTGTGGGTCTCTTTTCCTTCTTTGCTTGTGCCTTGAGGGTAAATTGGTTAACCTGGTGATCCAATTTTCTACAGCTAGAGCATCGGGTCAGCCTCTTTTTATAAATAATGGGATGGTCCAAAGCACCCAGGAATGAAATAAGCTTGATATAAGAGGGAATATTTGCCTCTAAATCTACGATGACACACATAAAAATATGGACCATTTCTCAATTTGTGCATATCATCCTTGTGTAGGGGCCATGTTTATCTTCTCTGTATTGTTCCAATTTTATCAGATGTCTTTGAAGAGACTAAATATACTTATTTGGTTTAAAAATAATTTTAGAGTATTGATATCTATGATAATTTTTCAAGTCTAATGTAATGTATAATATATAATTTCGTTACTATAAATAAAATTATGCAAATGTTTATGTATTTATTTTATATTATTATAGAATGAACATAAAAGTATTTTTGTCTTTCTTTTATTTTAATTACATGTATCAAATATTTTTTGTTTTTAAAGGTTCTTAATACATGTTCATTTATTGATTTAGTATGACATTTATATAAATAATTTATTGTGGGTAAAATTTTACACCCTCACCCATTCTTTCCTTTTTGTTAAGAAAATATGATGATCCTTAGAAATGGCTAAATTTTGGAGCCCGACCTTTGAGAAGTGGATGTTGATTACTAAAAGAAGACCTCACAGATGCAATGAAAGATGCAAGAGTAAGCTACAATGAATACGGTGAGATTTTGGTGCCACTAATAAGGGTGGAGAACTAGGCATTCAAAAATTCTAGGTGGGTCCCAAAACCTGACCCTATCATAAGGGTGAAGAATCAGGATGATGATAGGTCAAGATCGGTACCCAAAGTGCTACCCAAAAGGTAGGGTGGAGGATCATCCAAAGTTTAGAGCCGAGTAGAGAAATGAGCTTTCAAATGATCCTAAAGGATCCCAAAGTTACACCTAAGAGGGAAATTGAGGAAGAAATCTTGAAACCTGCCCTACATTACGAGAAGAGTTTTAGGTCATAAGCATGCCATAGGTGGATCCAAAATGTCCTCCTATGCCCAAAAGCTCCACCCAAGTCTAGGAATGATAATAGGCCCATAGAATAGCCCACATCGATCTCAATTTTGGGTACATGGTAGGTGGATGACTTAAAGAGATTCGATATCTATCCAAAGGTGGCTGGGGTGTTCCCTAAGATCATTAATGTAGTAATGGAATCTGATAATGCCATTAATGGTAGACCTTAATTTGGAACACATAAGGGAAGCACAATCCATTAGAATAATTAATGAAGTAGAATGATATAGGGGTTTAGATTTGTGCAAAGTTGCTTACTCCATCTTGATAGTTTTCTTTGATTAAAAATGTAGAAGAAGATCATCGATAGCATCAGTGTGTAGAAGATTTTAAGAGATTGATATCATGACTACCCTTGCTGGTGTAGCCCAACTGTCTCATCCACCATCAACTATATTTGATGCCCAACTTATTGTAAGGTCTATATATTCTAGAATTCATGACATTCCAAAGGGTGAAACTTTAACCATTAGAATTCATATGTAAAGATTTCACTATTTTGTAAATTCAAGTGTTCTACTATTTGGTCTCCATATTGACTCTTACATATGTGTGTAAATGTTGAAGGCTTATTTTTGTTAAATTTGTTTGACTGGGTATGCTATAATTTTAAATTCTAGATTTATGCATTTCCTTCAGTAGTTCTAGAATTTGATTTCAATATGAGTGCTTAAAATATTGGGTAAGAGTAAGGTTGGCTAATCTTTTATGTGCTTCACTTGTGTTTGCTACAATGGTGTAAGTTTACTTTACGTATGTGTTGGTGTGAATGAATACATCCTTGTGAGTTCTGGTTGCAGTCTCCTTTTCTCTCTTTTTGTTTTCCTTTTCCCCTCCTCAAGCACAAGTAGCTAGTACTTTCCAATAATAGGATTTCTCTAGATATCGATCGCCCAACCTCTTGGTTCCACAACCATTCAATGTTGGTCGAGGTTCATAGGGTGCACAGACCTATAACCTTCTCCTTTTTGTTAGGTGTGTATTATCGACCAATAGTTTTTGGTGAATTTTTTGGAAAAATTTGAGGTTCATGATTAGTTGCCCTTATGTTCTATTCTTAAATATTAATATCTTAAAGGACTCAAGGTTCACTAGTAGAGAAGTTATGCTCATCTAGTGACTCCATTCCATGAAAATAACTCAGAAACTGTGAGAAACCAGTGCTATAATGGATCAATGCAAATGTTCCTATTGGAATTTTGTAGGCCCTTTGAATTTTCAAAAGCTTCATGATATTCCCAAGGTATCCTTGAATTCCTTGCCAATTTTTGATGGAGGAGACAAAAACTGTGTTCAAGCATTGTCAGGATGTGGCTTCCCTTGCGGTGATTCATAATATCATGCATGAAGATGTGATGCTTAGGTTGCTCATTCTCTCTCTCAAAGAAAGAGCCTTGCTATGGTACAAATCCTTGGAGGATGGAAGTATTTGTACATGGGTTGATCTAGAGAAAGTGATCATCAACACATTTGATGATTCAGGGGATCTCATCTTAATGCTCAATCATTTATTGTTAATTAAACATGGTCCTAAAGAGAATATCATTAACTTTAACATTCATTTCAAAAGAACTTAGAAAATTATTCCCCATAAATTCTAGCCATCTCTTACTCAGGCATACCTGTATTATATTCAATATTTTTGCTCAGATATAAGCCTTATTATTCAGCAGTCCAGAGAGAAAATGTTCCCACAGATTTACAAGAAGTCTATTAGAGCCCAAAAGATGCTAATTAAAGTGGGAAAGTTACCTCCCAAGAGTATTCTATCTTCATGTCAAAATTTGGCAAGCCCATATGTGGTCCCA
The DNA here is from genome assembly GCA_028583015.1 of Wollemia nobilis. Taxonomy (NCBI): domain Eukaryota; kingdom Viridiplantae; phylum Streptophyta; class Pinopsida; order Araucariales; family Araucariaceae; genus Wollemia; species Wollemia nobilis. Next base: position 1,585,633 of record JAQPPZ010016858.1, on the reverse strand, counting down.
CCCTATGAAGAAATCAGGTCAGACCTGGCCAAAGCTATGGATAATATTATCCCCACCAATCTCTTAACAAAAAATGAAGCATTGGCAAAGACCTAGATGCTATAAAAGGAAGATGTAGGCCAGGTGGAATTTTATTATGATAAAAATATCAGTACCACAACTTTACCCTAGCTAGCACAAAACATGAATGCTTAGGGACTAGTGCCCTCGTAACCCACCTTGTTTCTAGAATATCTTATGAGTCAGCAAAAGTTGATGGAAAGCTAAAGGTCATTCTCCTCGATTAGTGATCCTAAGCAAGGAGAAGGAAGGTTGGAACTCTTTCATGACCTATTCAAAATTTCTCCTCTTCATCCAACTAAATTTGGGATGGCATCAAGTCTGACAAGGGACAATTAGCATGGTCATTCCAGCCCAGGCCACATGGCACATTTTCCTACCGCATCACTCTTTGGAGAGCCAACTTTTGATTTTTGATCCCAATGGAAACCAATGAATGATGATCATGGTAGTTGGATGATGGCTCAAATCATGGTGGGAGCAAGTCAAAATAGGGCATAGTCCTTAAATCATATGAGTCCAAATGGGAGACAACATCAACACTCCTATTTAGATGAATCAAGTACCATAGTTGATTGGATGGACACCCACCCTATGTTGATTGGTTATGACCTTGGTTTGCTAATCCCAAGGGAAAGTACTTGACCTAGATGATATTTCATGAGATTTGAGAATGGACACAGACAATACCAGAATCAACATGAAGAACAACTCAGGTTCCATGTTATCTAGTCCAGTCATTGCAAATTCATAGGGTGACCTACAGAGGCATTCATTGCCCAAGCATGCCAGACATGCTAAAATTTTGTGTAAATAATGCAGTAAGTAAATAAAAATTTATAGTAAGTACACCTCATTTCTTGGTAGCTATCATCATCTTATTCATAGCTTGCAAGGGAATGCTCCAATAGTGAATAGCTAGTTGGCCATGTAACCATAAATTTAAAAGTAAAAAATAGAAGAGGATTCCTTAGGTAATATCTTGGGAACACAACACTTTCATTCTATTTCTTCTTTTTATTTCTCATTTTTTTTATTTTTTGTTCATATTCTATTGTTTTTATTTTGTTTTAGTGATCCCGTAGCCCAATGGATACAACCAACAAGTACAAAGGCTTTACATGCTATCCTTAGAAATGTAAGATCACATGGATAAAACTTGGAACTCGTGTAAGTAGGAAAATACACCATGCATGTATTGACATAAAATCACTAGCAAAGAAAATGCCTAGAAAGAAGCATCTAGACTCACACACTAATCGGACCTTCATGTGATTCGGTGCATGTCGAATCTGTCCAAAATGGGACAAGCATTCTATAAATAGACCCCCATGCACAACTGTAGATGTGATTAGGAAACATGAGTCTCAAAGCATAGCTATATTTGAGTAATTCTAGGATGAATGACGATAAGCAAAGAGGTTCCTTGCTAGATTACATCAAAAAGAAAAACTGTAGCAAGATGGACAAATGTCTTTAGCATTCTATCTGCTCTTGGAATATTTTTGGGCTATGATGGGGTATTTTTATGGGAGTGTAATCTTTAGGGATGTCCCATGGATTGGGATGTTCATCCTAACATTTTTATGTGATGGCCTTTATATTACCCTCCATTTTGTGTTTTTACTTTTCTCCATCCTTCACCTTCATTTGTTTTTTCCTTTTGCTTGTTGTCACTAACCTCTTTGTTTAGTGACATCTATAGTCTTGCCTATGTTGTTTCCTATTTCCTCCCCTTTTCTATTGTATTTTTTTATTTTGGTTTTTCATTTTTCCTTTTTGTTTCCTCTTGTGGTCCTCCTTTTTTCTTCGTAGTGTTTCATCGTGTTACTTCCACCCCATTGCTTGCCACCCTCCTTTGTCTTGCAATCTCATTTGGCTGCCTTTATATGTGCTCTTTCTAGCATTTTCTTCTTCTTCTCTCCCTTGTTCGAAAGTGTTATATACTTAAGATGTCTGCTTAGGTTTCTTTTTCCATAAGATGGAAATACCCTATGAGTCATCAAGAGTGTGGGTAAAATTTTGCACCCTCTCACCCACTCTTTCCTTTTTGTTAAGAAAATATGATGACCCCTAGAAATGGATAAATTTTAAAGCCCAACCTTTGAGCAGTGGATGTTTATTACTAAAATAAGGCCTCGTAGATGCAAAGGAAGATGCTAGAGTAAGTTGTAATGAAGATAGAGAGAGTTTGGTACCACTAAGAAGGGTAGATAACTAGGCATTTAGAAATCCAAGGAGGGTCCCAAAACCTCACCCTGTCGTAAGGCTAAAGAATTGGGATGGCAACAGGTAAGTATCAGTACCCAAAGTGCCACCCAAAAGGTAGGGTGAAGGATCATCCAAATTTTAGAGTCAGGTGGAGGAATGGGCTCCTGTTTGATCCTGAAGGATCCCAAAGTTACGCCCAAGAGAGAAATTGAGGTAGAAACCCTGAAACCCACCCTACATTATGGGTAAGGTTTCAAGTCGAAAGCATGCCACAGGTAGATCCCAAAGGTTTGCCTATGCCCAAAAGGCCCACCCAAATCTAGGAATGACAATAGGCCCACAAAAGAGCCTACCTTAGTGTTAATTTTGGGTACATGGTAGGTGGCTAACTTAAAAATATTTTATAGCTATCCAAAGGCGGTTGAGGTATTCCTCGAGATCATTAATACAGTAAGGGAATATAATAATACCATTAATGGTAGACCTTATTTTGAAGCATGCAATGTGAGTATAATCCATAAAAATCATAAATGAAGCAGAACGATCAAGGGTTTATATTTGTGCAAAGCTACTTACTCCCTCCTAACAGTTGCCTTTGATTGAAAATGCAGAAGAAGATCATTGGTAACATCAGTATGTAGAATATTTTAAGAGACTGACAGCATGGCTACCCTTGTTGGCATAGCCCAACCGTCTCATCCACCACCAACTATATTTAATGCCCAACTTAATATAAGGTCTATATATGCTAGAATGCATGAAATTGCAAAGGAGGACTCTTTAGCCATTATAATTCATATGTAAATATTTCACTATTATGTAAATGCAAGTGTTCTATTTTTTGGTATCTAGATTGACTCTTACATATGTGTGTAAATGTTGAAAGTTTATTTTTGTTAAAGTTGTTTGAATGGGTATGTTGTAATTCTACATTCTAGATTTCTACATTTCATTTAGAATTTTTAGAATTTGCTTTTAGCATGAGTGCTTAAAATTTTGGGTAGGAGTAAGGTTGGTTGATCTATTAGGTGCTCTGCTTGTGTTTGCTGTAATGGTGTAAGTTTACTTCATGTATGAATTGATGCGACTGAATCTATCCCTGTGAGTTCTGGCTATGGCCTCCTTTCCTCTCTTTCTATTTCTATTTTTCCCTCCTCAAGCATGGGTAGCTAGGACTTTCTAGGAACTATATTTCTTTGGAGATTGACCACCCGACCTCTCGACCCTGTGATACTTCAATGTTGGTGAGATTTGTAGGGTGCACAAACATTTAACCTTATCCTTTCTGTTAGGTGCATATTTTTGACCAACAATTTTTGGTGACTCTATTGGAGACAACTGAGGTTCATGATCGGGTTCTATTTTGTTCTATTCTTAAATATTACTTTCTCTAATAACTCAAGGTTTTATGATTAGCCTTGATCTCATTGATGGAGAATTTATGCTCATATGGTGACTCCACTCCACGAAAATAACTCAGAAGTTATGAGAAACCAATGCTATAATGGCTCAATGCAAATATCCTTGTTGGAATTTTGCAAGACCCTTGAATTTTTAAAAGCTTCACGATATTCCCAGGGTATCCTTGAAGTCCTTGCCAAGTTTTGATGGAGGAGGTAAAACTGCATTCGAGCATTGTCAGGACATGGCTTCCCTGGTAGTGATTCATAATATCATGCATGAAGATGTGATGCTTAGGCTACTCATTATCTCTCTCAAAGGAAGGGCCTTGATATGGTACAAATCCCTAGAGGATGGAAGTATTTTTACATGGGTTGATTTAGCAAAAGTGCTCATCAGCATATTTGATGATTCAGAGGATCCCCTCTTGAAAAATATTGGAAATATTCTAGGAAAATTCATCAAGGAAAGACCAACAACTAGGAGCGAAAGCATGCTATATACTTCAATATGTGTTGCTATGGATATTTTAAAACCTTTACCATTATTCATTAATATTAAATGTGAATCAAGAGAATGAGATCAATACCCAGGTGTTGTAGGTGAGTTGGAGAGGAGAGGGCAATCCTCCAAGAGAGGTCCCGAGTTCAAATCTCCACCCTACCAAAAAGTTGAATTGGGTACCCAAAATCCAATTGATAATGTTGGTTCGGGCAGGGTTGGGTGCGACTCCCAGGTGACTTTGACAGTATAGAACCCCCTGTTCATGGTCTCTCAGACCAAGGCGGCCCTGCAAGGGGTTTTTTGCTTAAAAAAAAAAAAGAGAATGAGATCAACGAGTAAATTATAAAAATATTGCATTTTTTTGCCATAATTATTTTGAGATTGGACACATGACAAGAGTTTGCAAAGTAAAAACTATGAAGAATGAGAAAAAATTATATCCATGAGATAAAATTCAAGACGAAGAAAGGAAATCATTCAATAATAGAAGCTAGATCATATGAAGGATATTCCACTCCAAAAGAAGAGGTAAATAAATCCTATCAACAATATCAATTGACAAGTTTAGAAGGAATTAAAGGTGCAAAAAAAGATGTGGAGATAAAACCCAAAACAAAGGCAACAAAAAGGGTCAAGTTTATTCTAGGTAAATCATTTTCATTTTCCTCAAGTAGTACAGAATCCTCTTCAGGTAATAAAAGTGAAAGTGGTGAAGATGTTATCCCTTGCACTTTAAGGTTTTAAGAGCAGAATAATATAGAAATGTGTTGGAGGAAACCCATAACAATTTAGGATTTTTAGAGCATAATAAGAAGGCAATTGTTACATAAGAACATCCTTGCACTTTAAGGTCTTTAGGGAAATATAAATAAGATTGTGCTTTTGAGGTTATTCCTTGCACTTCAGATCCTTTAGAACAAGGTAAACCTAAAGATGATAAGTCTTACTATGAGTAGTGTGAGAAGATTGAAGAGATTGATGAAGATGAAAGTATTACTAAGAATGAAAAAGAGAGGAAGACCCAAGAAAAAAAAATAGAGAAAAAGAAACACAAGGGGATATTGATATGGGAAAAAAAAAAGAAAATATCACAAGTGTTAACAAGAAGTGGGACTAAACCCACAAATAAAATAAAAAAATAACAATGAAAATAATATCTTGGAATATTAGGGAAATGAATCAGAACCCTAAAAAAAGGTCCTAATAAATTTTGATGTTATAGAAAAGATATTTTTGGATATAAAATATGTACAAAAAATATTTTAGCCATTCGTAGTGTTGAATTTCATCTTGATAGAATTTAAATTTTTGAAGGCATTTGATATAAAAGGAGTTGATTGTGGAAACTTAGTAGTTTGAGGAAGATGAAGAATATATTTGATAGAAGGGTAAATGAAGAATATCTTTGATAGAAAGACAAAGTTGGATATGCTTTAATTAACTTGTTACAAATGTAATGAGAGCAATGTAATGTTTTGTTTTCATAATGGGAGTGGCTGTTACGATTCTACTCCTAACCACCATACTAATCACATTATTAGTTAATTATTTAATCACTCTCTCTTTCACAAAGGTTGTGACCTTTGATCACACCTTCACACTCGTAGAAATAGGCATTTCATTTGGTATAGTTGAGGCATCGAAGAATATAATTATTAATTAATTGTTGGGTTCCCCATACAATACAACAATGATTCCTTAATAAAAGCGATTAATTTTTATTATTATAGCATTATAATCAATCTTTCTCTATTGGGTTCACTACATCTGGATCAGAGCTTCATATTTCACCTTTCGTTGTCAAAAAAAAAAATTATACCAAAAATCGAAGGCGTATTATCAATTTAAACGAAGATCGGACAGAAAACACGACAAAAGTTTATAAATTGAAGGTTATAATATAAAGTTTTAAATCGATCAAATTTTTCACCGATTGACTTGACAACAATCACGACGTCGGGAAAGAGGGAAGTCGATCGCATTTTTTCATCGACGTGAAAGCGCAGGGTATAATTTATTTTTTATCTTGTAGAAAATTGTTTATCTCAGGTACGGGAGCATTCACCTACTTTATAAGGTGGGCAGCACGCTTATTAAAGCATGACTTCAGTCATGCCCTCCCTTTGACCAACCCTCACACGTACCCACTGTCACTTGTCGATAATTGGACTATGTTGATCGGTTGACCACCCTCGTCATTGTGCACTCTGTGCTCCATTCTGCCAGCCTGCTATCACCTCTGTCAATCCCACCTGCCAGCCTGCTATCACCTCTGTCAGTTCGGTCGCCTACTGTCGCCAGCCTACTGTCGCGTTCTGTCAGTCCTATCTCCTGTCTGTTGTTCCCCTCTCATCCTTTGTGTCTGGCCACCTCCCACTCGTTCAGCCACTACCACCTTGTTCCCCTCTTGTCCCTTGTGTCCGGCCTCATCTATCGTGTCGATCGCCTGTGCATCGTGCCTCGTGCCTATGCCTTGACTGTCATTTTCGCTCGCCTATGCCTCCACTCGAACTTGTGCCTTGTGTTGTTTGTCTCCACCTGACCCTACTGCGGAGTGTCGCCATAAAAAAAAAAAAAAATTGACACCAAATTTTGCATAGTTGTGAAAAACTGCTAATCTTGAAATTTTGCTAAAATATTACACAATTTTTGCTAAACATTGCCAAAATTGCCCCTAATATAAATTTTGCTAAGACTTGTTACTATTGCAAATTCTTGCTAAAATTTGTCAAGGCATTGAAAATTCTCGCTAATTCTGCCACTTACGAAGGTTATAAAATCTCCAAAACCTAACCGCAATGGCCGAAGGATGACTTTTATGCAATTTTACGATAATTTTTCAAGAATTTTTTTTGTCGAACGACTATGCAAATGGCCGATGGAAGAATATCTCACGACCCTAACCTACTTTTGCTACTTAATCTTGCCCACCTACATCAAATCACATCAGTGAGTGTATATAAAATTTAGTTCCAGGATATCGCCAATCGCATCACAGGGTTGGACGAATCAGTCCTCATAAATGGGTTCATCAATGGATTAAAAGAAGAAATTAGAGTGAAGATCATGATGTACACTCCTCGCACCCTACAAGAAGCCATTGGATTAGCCTTGTTAGTCGATGATACATTCAATGTTCAATGTCAACATGGGGAGCAACCTATTGATAAATCGACATTCACGCACACTATTCCAAAACACAAACCCTTGCTAGTTAAGTACCTTAGCCTACAATAAATGGAGGAGCGACGAGCGAATGACCTCTGCTATACTTGTGATGAGCAATTTGGGCCCCTTCATTGTTGTGCTACACAAACATTATATTTATTGAATATAGTTGATCCCTGTCACTCCATATAGGAAGAAGGTGATGAAGATGTGCACAACATGACCAACGCACCTGATCATAACAATAAAGGAAATGAGGTCGATGTGCAAGAAGTGCTCGATGCACCACAAAAATATGAGGTAGACATCCATGCAGTAAACAATGAAGGCAAGACATACACTCTCAAATAACTACACACAAATTCATCGCCAATAGTGAGTTCTCATCGTATAGGCAACCTGATTTAGAAAGGAGGCAAAAGAGTGAGTGCACCTTTATTTTCCCTTCATTCTACACAAGAAGAATCGGCTAAAGCGGAAGCCTACCATCATCACAATTCTCCTAAGGAAGATTCTACTATTCTTTCTAGCAACCCCCCACTAATTCTTCGACCTTCAATATATCCTTACCTTCGAAAAAGTGACATTAAAATAGTACAAGAACTTGCACAAATTCAACTGAGAAAACAAGTAACGAAGCTCCTTACTTTAATCTTTGAGGACAAAGCTCTTTTTAAGGAAGGTGGCATGTTAGGATTCTACTCCTAACCACCATACTAATCACATTATTAGTTAATTATTTAATCACTCTCTCTTTCACAAAGGTTGTGACATTTGATCACACCTTCACACTCGTAGAAATAGGCATTTCATTTGGTATAGTTGAGTCATCAAAGAATATAATTATTAATTAATTGTTGGGTTCCCCATACAATCCAACAACGATTCCTTAATAAAAACGATTCATTTTTATTATTCTAGCATTATAATCCATCTTTCTCTATTGTGTTCACTACAATGGCCCCCAATAGAAGCCACACATAACTTATTAAAAAAAAGAGATAATATGATAATTATTTAATTATATAAGAAATCATTAAACAATAAATGTTTAACAAAAATAATTGTTTTAAATTTATAATTAATTTTTTTTTAATGTATTCAAGTAGTTTGAAAAAGTATTAATCATGGTTGGTATATAAGTAAGAGATAATCTTACCAAATTGACAACCTTATACTTTTATTTATAGTACTATTAATTTATTTATAGTTCTATTATTATTTGGAAACTTAGAAGCCTTTTCAAAGATTGAATCCTGCGTTATTATTCATGTTTTTTAATAGTTTTGGATTCATTCACCATGGCATTATACCGTATTCTATTGATTCATTCACCATGGAATTATACCATATTCTATTGATTTATCATAATTAACTTTAAGCTAAAGTTTATTAAAATTAAAAGTGTTTAATATAATTTTTATTATTCATGTTTTTTAATAGTTTTGGATTCATTCACCATGGCATTATACCATATTCTATTGATTCATTCACCATGGAATTATACCATATTCTATTGATTTATCATAATTAACTATAAGCTAAAGTTTATTAAAATTAAAAGTGTTTAATATAATTTTTACAGGTGTTTTTTATTGAGGTTATTTAAAAATAAATAAAAAATATATTTATTGTTAATTTATTTTTTTAATTGATTATATGAGATTGGGATAGGCCCACTCCTTATTCATATTACATAGTAATATTATAAAAACTTGAATATTATCTATGGATGTACAAGATACAAACCTCTTTCTTGAATGTTGAGGAATCTAATGATTGTAGCTAATTTTATTTGATTATTATCAATTTAATTATATCATATTTGGTTTATGTTTTTTATGAAAGATATTTTTTATTTTATTCTCTATTAAATATATTCTATATTTTTCTTGAATTGTTATATTCCCACATTCAACTCTTTGACATCATTTTTTGTTAAGGACTACAATTTTACTAGGCCACTTGAATTTTGTTCAACACTACAATTGACTATATTATTTGCTAACTGCATCCCTTCTTTATAAATATGCTCAATGTAGACACAAGAAATTGACCCACTCAAGTGAGTCATTTTCCTTAGATCCTCAAGGAGACCCTCTAAGATTGCCCAACACAAGTTTAGGCCTTCCTCCCCCTTTTTTATGTTGCTTTTTTTCTCTTTCAACGAAATCACGATCACCTTTGATGGGGCACGATTTCGCCTAGCTAAGCTTTGTTTTGTTTTTTGTTCTCCTTTGACGAAATCACGATCGGTCTTGACGAGGCACGATTTTGCCTAGTTAGGATTTTTCTTAAAGAACCTTAATTTTTTGGGTTGACATCTTATTGGTATCGACCCTCCTCGTTTTCCCACCCATTTCGATTTCAAATCCACTATAAAAGGAAGGTTTGAAGTCTTCTTTCTAAGGACGAATCAAGTTGATTGACAAGTGACTTTCTTACAAGACCAAGTGATCTAATTACGCCTAAGCTTTTAAGTGTTTTCGCATTCATATTATTTTGCAAGTAAGCTAATTTGCAAGTGTAAAGTGTAATTTATTTTCTGTTGCATTGGATTGTTTATTGTTGATCTCGATGGACAAATGTTGAATCCTATTGGCAATTTGAGTTATTTTATGTTGTCATTGATGTCACATGGATCACATTGAGTTTTGGTGGCAAAAGCACTTCATAAATAATCATTTATGATATTTTGGAGAGCATGGATATATACAGGGTTTTTTGTGAAAACCAAGGCAGGCAAAATAAAAGGTTTTATTTAAAACCATGGATGGCAGATTTGAAATGGGTTTTTCTTAAAACCCAAGTTGGCTTTTCGTTTCATCGAAAAAGGTGCCCCGGTGATGGAGATATTTAATTTTAAATATTTAGTTTAAATTTTAAATTATTTAAAATTTAAATTTAAATTTTAAAATTAAAAATAAAAGTAATCCATCGACGTCGTCGAATATGAGGGAGAAAACTATATAAAAGGATGCCTAAGGTTTATTAATCCTTAGCTTGCGCTCGTGAATTAATGCGATTGTTGGAAAGCGAAAAGAGCTCGTGCAAAAGAGGGTTAAGTGATGGAAGCGAAGAATAAATCGGATGGCGTGTGAAACCCTAGTCACCTTGGGGAGTGTGGCGCATTGGCAATTGGATTTTGGCTAAGGCAAGTGGTAGAACGAACATCAAGGTTTCGAATCCCCTTGGCTGCGTTAGAAGGCGTTGGAAGAAAGAGCGCACGAAGCATTTTTGGTTTGCGTGAGAGGGAGGAGTGTTTTGAAGCACGTGGTGCCTTTCCCTCCCAAATGAGCCTGTAGCTCGTGCGGCAGCTTGGCCATGGTTAAGGCACTGAGCAAGGAGGCATCGAGGGATCGAATCCCATCAAGGACAAAGGCAAGTTAATATTTTTTTAATATTTTATTTTTCTAAAGTTGCCCTAGGAGAAATAAGGGTTGTGATGCACTTTAGGAAAAAGAGAGATTTTTGGTGATTTTCCTTTTGGAAGTATATCATATTATATATCGTTGGAAAGCTTATTTCGAGGGCTATTTGATTAACTTGCTTAGAGGGAGAAATAAGGTGTGTGTAAAGAGATATTTCTGATTTTGTAAAGGGGTTCAAAAGTGAAGGTTGCTTTGTTCTTTTTCAAAGGGGATTAATTCTTTCATGAGGGGACATGGTGTATTTTATTGAGTAGGAGTAATAAGGTGTTATTTGGATATTATTGTTGTGTTATTAATCAAGATATCTAACCCCTATTGAAAGTTGAAAAAGAAAGTTTGTTGAGTGTGGCAGATTTAGTGGACAACTAATAAGGCATCAAAAAGGTATGAGCAATATTCTCCATTGACTTTGTTTATGGTGGTTGATTTCTGAAATATCATTGGAGAGAAAAGGATTGATTGTGGTTTCCTTTTCGAAAGTGGTTGGTTGAATGCTTCAAGGTTTTCTGGTTTGAGAGTTGTGATTAAACCTTGTTTTATAAGCATTGTTGTTGAAGCCCATTGCTTGTACAAAGAACTTGAACTTGAGTTAGAGGAGAACATGAGTATCATTGTTATGTGAGAGTTATTGTTGAGTATTGTTGGAAATATTTTGAGTTGATTGATTCATGCTTGAACTAGGGTTTGTGAGAAAAAGTTGTTCCTTAAGGTGATTGGTTGAGTTGAGTTGATTGAGCCTAGTCAAGTGATTGTGTGAAGTGGTTGTTCAAGTTCCATGAAACAAACTTCTATATTCTGATTTGAGTTGAGTTGAGATTGATTTGAGTTGAGATCATTATGGATCATTGTTGTCATCCATTGAAGAGTGCATTGCCATTCATTGTTGAGTTCATCATTGAGCCTTGCCTTCATAGATTTGTGGATGAGATTTGAGTGCTACTTGAGCATATTTGATTGAGCCTTTGAGAAGGATTTTGGGATAGATTTTTGGATAGATTTGAGGTAGATTTTGTGCATGATTTATTGAGCCTTTGAGAAGGCTTTTGGGATAGAATTGAGATTTGGGAAGATTTTTGGATAGATTTGAGGTAGCTTTTGTGCATGATTGATTGAGCCTTTGAGAAGGCTTTTGGGATAGATTTGTGGATAGATTTGAGCAAGTTTTGTTGCTTGTTGAGCATCTTTGAGAAAGTTTGTGGATAGATTTTGGAATGGGATATATTTGAGCAAGTTCTTGGTGAGCTTGCTAGAGCAGATTTGAGCAAGTTCTTGGTGAGCTTGTTGGAGCATATTTGAGCAAGTTCTTGGTGAGCTTGTTGGAGTAGATTTTGAGCAGGTTCTTGGTGAGCTTGTTGAAGTAGATTAGTGGATTGCCTACTTGAGCAGATCAATGGATTGCCTACCTAAGCAGATCAGGATTGCCTAGCTAAGTAGATCAATGGATTGCCTAGTTGAGTAGATCAATGGATTGCCTTGCTGAGTAGATCAATGGATTGCCCACCTAAGTAGATCAATGGATAGCCTAGCTTTGAGCAGATCAAAGTAATCATTTGTATTGGGATAAGGATCCCTATTTCTTTATGAAATATTATAAGGATATTATCTTGTGGACTACCCCACATTGGGGGAACCACGTTAAATCTTGTGTCTCAATTGTGTGTGGTGATTTGTGCTCTTGCTTACTATTGCTATCTATGTCATTAATGCACACTGCTATATTTGGTTATTGTAATTAAGGACACTAATTGATATTGGTTTGGAAAGAAAGTAAAAAGTGGGCGCTATATTGTTCACCCCCCTCTCAGTATAAGCTTGTGTTCTTCAATTGGTATCAGAGTGGGTTCCTTCGAAAAGGCTAATAACTTGAGGGTAGATTCTACAAGAACATAGATGGCTTCATAGAATGGATCATCTACAAGTAAGGCTCCACTGTTTGATGGTAACAATTATGCTTTCTAGAGCATGAGAATGAAGAACTACTTGATATCACAAGGATATGAGGTATGGCATATGGTTGCAAAAGAGTATAAGGTTGAAGGTGATCCCGAGGTAGATAAGACTATCAAGAAATTGGTTGAGATCAATGCAAGGGCAATGAATTGTATTTTGAGTGGGCTACATGAGACAGATTTTGCAAAGGTCATGGTATGTAATTCAGCTAATGAAATGTGGACCAAGTTGTGGAATACCTATGAAGGAGATTCCAAGGTAAAGTTGGAAAAACTACAAACTCATAGAAAAATATTTGAGGAATTGAAAATGGAAGACTCTGAAGATATTGCAAAGTTTTTACTTCGAGTTGATGAGATTACTAACACCATGAGAGGTCTAGGATTTGAGATGAAAGAATCAGATGTTACTCAAAAGGTTTTGAGATCACTTCCCATGAAGTATGATGCAAAGGTTTCAGCAATAGAAGAAACAATGGATATCAACAAGCTAACAATGGAAGAACTACAAGGAACTCTCACAACTTATGAGATGAGGATAAGTAAGCATCAGGTTCCAATAAAAGAAATTGCATTCAAGGCTTCAAAGAAAAATAAAGGGAAAGTTCCAGAGATAGATAGAGATTCAGATAATGATGAGGAAGCTAACTTCATCAAAAGGAAAAAGGACTTAAGAAATTACAGGGATATGAAGAAAGTCAAATGCTACAAGTGTGGTGATTTTGGTCACTATGCAAACAAGTGTCCACATGAAGAAAATAGTGATGATGAAAAATAGGGTCACAGAAGAAAAGAATATGGAAAGCATAAGCATGACAAAGATGACAGATACAAGCAAAGCAGGTATGAGAAGAAGAAAAGTTTTTGTAAGACAAAGAAAACTTTCTACATTGAAGAAGCAAGTGATAGCTCAGATCACAATGATAGAGACAAGTCGGATGATGAAAAAGTAAGAACATCTATTCCTAGGAATAGAAGGTGAAAGAGAATAGTGCTTTGTGTGTGGTCAAAGAGATCACAGATCAGGATATTGCAATGGCTTCAGTGATAGTGAAGATGAGATGACACATCAAGGAAACATGCATGGTCAAAGAAATCATGAGAGTTTGTTTGCTATAGAAGATTATAATAATCTCAGTGATAGTGAAGATGAAGAAGTCTCACTTTTGGTAATAGAAAAAGAAGAGGATGAGCCAAGAAAAAAAAATCAGAAGTCAAAAGGCTAAAATAAGAATACAGGAATCTTGAAAACAAGATTCGAACAGATGTCAAAATTAGAGAAGAACTACTTCAGACAATCAGTGATCTAAGAGATGAGCTTCAAGATGCAAAAAGGATAGAAGAGAGGATGAATGAAGAACTAAGGGTAATAATGGCAAGACATGACACATTAGATGAAAAGGTTCAAAAAGGAGTGGAAACATATTTTAAGGTTGTATCTTATATCCAAGAAAAATCACACTCAAAAGGAAAGGAAGTTCTAAAATATGAAAACAAGGAAGCACCTAAGATTCATGGAGAAAGTTCCAAAGTTCCTATGGCTCCAAACATCCAGTTTGGATCTTGTTTTGAGATAGGTGAATCAAGTTCAAGAGGAAAAGAAATTCTTGAAAAGGAAAGCAAGGAAGAAATTAAGGAAGAGGATTTAGATACTACAAAGAAGGTTCAAGGATACAATGCACAAGTCAAAGATGATCACAAGGATAATGGTCAAGAAAGGTATGAGGAACCAAGGCATGAACAAAGGGCTTTTCAAGGACATTGTTTTTCTTGTAATGGATTTGGACACAGGGCTATACACTGTAGGGTCTATGGATCAAAGAAGTTTGATTTTTCTAGAAGGAACTTCAAAGGAAGAAGGTATGGTTTTTAGGGACATTGCTTCTTATGCAACAGGATTGGTCATAGAGCTTCTCAGTGCAAAGAAAATGAGCAACATGGTTTTGGTTTTAGAGCTACACAATTCAGAAGTCATGGTCATAATGATTATGAAAACAAAACTTCACAATACAGGGTTCAGGAAAGGAATGGATATGGAAATTATTTCAAGAAAGAATTCAGGATATGGGCACCATCCAAAGGCTACAATATCAAGTGTTTTAATTGCAATAACTTTGGACATATTGCAATATGGTGTAGGACTCAATTCCAAACAGTTTCAAGGCAAGAAGGTCAAACAGGTTCAAGACAAGAAGATCAAGTAACTCATCAAGAAAAGGATATCAAAAAATATGGAAGGAAGTTGATAGAGGAAAGAAACAATGTAATATGGGAGTAAAAGTACTCCCACCCCAAAATTAATCACCTCAAGAGAGAAGGTGGTGAGGGGGCTAAGCTTAAGAGTCATATATTTTAGCCCCATAGGTGTCCCTTTTGCCATTGATGTCAAAGGGGGAGAGATTTGATTAAGGGGGAGAGCATTGAGTTAGGGGGAGCAGCCTCCAAAGAGAGCATTGAGTTAGGGGGAGCAGCCTCCATAGAGAGTATTGAGTCGGGGAGCAGACTTTGATTCTCAAGAGATGGTTTTTGTAGTGATTGTGGTGATTTGCATTAGAGGTGTTGCCATCAATGACAAAGGGGGAGATTGTTGGCAATTTGAGTTATTTTATGTTTTCATTGATGTCACATGGATCATTGATGTCACATGGATCACATTGAGTTTTGGTGGCAAAAGCACTTCATAAATAATCATTTATGATATTTTGGAGAGCATGGATATATACAAGGTTTTTGTGAAAACCAAGGCAGGCAAAATAAAAGGTTTTATTTAAAACCATGGATGGCAGATTTGAAATGGGTTTTTCTTAAAACCCAAGTTGGCTTTTCGTTTCATCAAAAAAGGTGCCCCGGTGATGGAGATATTTAATTTTAAATATTTAGTTTAAATTTTAAATTATTTAAAATTTAAATTTAAATTTTAAAATTAAAAATAAAAGTAATCCGTCGACGTCATCGAATATGAGGGAGAAAACTATATAAAAGGATGCCTAAGGTTTATTAATCCTTAGCTTGCACTCGTGAATTAATGCGATTGTTGGAAAGCGAAAAGAGCTCGTGCAAAAGAGGGTTAAGTGATGGAAGCGAAGAATAAATCGGATGACGTGTGAAACCCTAGTCACCTTGGGTAGTGTGGCGCATTGGCAATTGGATTTTGGCTAAGGCAAGTGGTAGAATGAACGTCAAGGTTTTGAATCCCCTTGGCTACGTTAGAAGGCATTGGAAGAAAGAGCGCATGAAGCATTTTTGGTTTGCGTGAGAGGGAGGAGTGTTTTGAAGCACGTGGTGCCTTTCCCTCCCAAACGAGCCTGTAGCTCATGCGATAGCTTGGCCATGGTTAAGGCACTGAGCAAGGAGGCATCGAGGGATCGAATCCCATCAAGGACAAAGGCAAGTTAATATTTTTTTAATATTTTATTTTTCTAAAGTTGCCCTAGGAGAAATAAGGGTTGTGATGCACTTTAGGAAAAAGAGAGATTTCTGGTGATTTTCCTTTTGGAAGTATATCATATTATATATCGTTGGAAAGCTTATTTCGAGGGCTATTTGATTAACTTGCTTAGAGGGAGAAATAAGGTGTGTGTAAAGAGATATTTCTGATTTTGTAAAGGGGTTCAAAAGTGAAGGTTGCTTTGTTCTTTTTCAAAGGGGATTAATTCTTTCATGAGGGGACATGGTGTATTTTATTGAGTAGGAGTAATAAGGTGTTATTTGGATATTATTGTTGTGTTATTAATCAAGATCTCTAACCCCTATTGAAAGTTGAAAAAGAAAGTTTGTTGAGTGTGGCAGATTTAGTGGACAACTAATAAGGCATCAAAAAGGTATGAGCAATATTCTCCATTGACTTTGTTTATGGTGGTTGATTTCTGAAATATCATTGGAGAGAAAAGGATTGATTGTGGTTTCCTTTTCGAAAGTGGTTGGTTGAATGCTTCAAGGTTTTCTGGTTTGAGAGTTGTGATTAAACCTTGTTTTATAAGCATTGTTGTTGAAGCCCATTGCTTGTACAAAGAACTTGAACTTGAGTTAGAGGAGAACATGAGTATCATTGTTATGTGAGAGTTATTGTTGAGTATTGTTGGAAATATTTTGAGTTGATTGATTCATGCTTGAACTAGGGTTTGTGAGAAAAAGTTGTTCCTTAAGGTGATTGGTTGAGTTGAGTTGATTGAGCCTAGTCAAGTGATTGTGTGAAGTGGTTGTTCAAGTTCCATGAAACAAACTTCTATATTCTGATTTGAGTTGAGTTTGAGTTGAGAAAGAAATTGAGTTTGTGAATAGAACATATTGAGTCTCTAACAATTCTCTTTATGCTTCTATAATATTGAGCTGAGTTGAGATTGATTTGATTTGAGTTGAGTTGAGATTGATTTGAGTTGAGATCATTGTGGATCATTGTTGTCATCCATTGAAGAGTGCATTGCCATTCATTGTTGAGTTCATCATTGAGCCTTGCCTTCATAGATTTGTGGATGAGATTTGAGTGCTACTTGAGCATGATTGATTGAGCCTTTGAGAAGGCTTTTGGGATATATTTTTGGATAGATTTGAGGCAAATTTTGTGCATGATTTATTGAGCCTTTGAGAAGGCTTTTGGGATAGATTTATAGACATATTTGAGGTAGATTTTGTGCATGATTGATTGAGCCTTTGAGAAGGCTTTTGGGATAGATTTGTGGATAGATTTGAGGAAGCTTTTATGCATGATTGATTGAGCCTTTGAGAAGGTTTTGGGATAGATTTGTGGATAGATTTGGGAATATTTGAGCAAGTTCTTGGTGAGCTTGTTGGAGCATATTTGAGCAAGTTCTTGGTGAGCTTGTTGGAGTATATTTGAGCAAGTTCTTGGTGAGCTTGTTGGAGCATATTTGAGTAGGTTCTTGGTGAGCTTGCTGAAGTAGATTAGTGGATTGCCTACTTGAGTAGATCAGTGGATTGCCTACCTGAGTAGATCAGGATTGCCTAGCTGAGCAGATCAGTGGATTGCCTAGCTGAGTAGATCAGTGGATTGCCTTGTTGAGCATATCAGTGGATTGCCCACCTAAGCAGATCAGTGGATAGCCTAGCTTTGAGCAGATCAAAGTAATCATTTGTATTGGGATAAGGATCCCTATTTCTTTGTGAAATATTATAAGGATATTATCTTGTGGACTACCCCACATTGGGGGAACCACGTTAAATCTTGTGTCTCAATTGTGTGTGGTGATTTGTGCTCTTGCTTACTATTGCTATCTATGTCATTAATGCACACTGCTATATTTGGTTATTGCAATTAAGGACACTAATTGATATTGGTTTGGAAAGAAAGTAAAAAGTGGGTGCTATACTGTTCACCCCCCCCTCTCAGTATAAGCTTGTGTTCTTAAAAGCCCTAAGGAGAGATTAACTATTTGGAGGTCTTAATACTTATGCCTACTTCTTCACTATCTACTAGGTGTTTCCACTTATCTACATCTAAATTTAAATTGGTTTTATTATGCATCTGTTAATTCATAGTTTTGGATTTTTCTCCTTGCTTTTGCAAAATTGTGCTTGATCATTTTGGGGTGCGATTTCATTGATCTATGAAATCATGATCGCTCTTTACGAGGTGCAATTTCACACAAACCATGTTCAGGGGAAACCTGCAACCCCCAAACTCTAGATCTATTTTATATGCTATATTTAAACCATATTAGTATATTTTATGCTCTATTTTATCAATTTGTTCTATTGCATTTTATTGTGCATATTCATCTTCCAAAGGCTAACTTTCACTTTTGTTTTTAAAGGTCAGCTAAAAGGACCTAGGGGGATTGACTACTACACCTTCAAGCATTGTTTTACAGTGGTCTAAGTAGACCTCCTAATGCTAATCACATATTTTAAGTGTTTATCAAGTTATTTTGTGGGAACATAAATTGTGGGATATTGCTGGACAAAAGACAAAAGCTTGGATCAACCGCCAGAAAATATAAGAACCCTAGTTAATATTTAGGTTGTTTTTTGAGGGTGTTTTTTTGTTTAAAACACTAGATTTGATATAAAAGGAATATATTTAATCAATTTCTAGGTATTTAAATATAAAATAGCATATAGTATGCACTTAGGGTTTAATATTGTTTGTGCATCCTCTCTTGAACCCTTGCTCAAAGGATTTAATTTTGCAACCCTAGGTTAGAAATCATTCAAGCAAAGAATCATTCTAGGGTTAGCTATTATTTTCTTGTATTCTGTATTTTTGCATTGTCCTTTATATTTCATATCATAGATCTAGAAAATCCAAATATAGGTTATTATCTTGAACTAAATACATCAAACATTCCATCCTAAAATTGAAGCGAGTGCTTAAACCATTCTTGGTGAACCCTTCCCCCCTCTTTTACACCAAGGTGTAGAGAACAACATACCCCCGCAGTCACCTTGGCTTTCTTGCAGATTCAACCAAGAATCGTATGCGGTAGGGTAGTTTCCCCTAGGGTTATGCATATTGGCGAATATTCACAAACTGGATGAATATTAGGATTTCTAAAATTGAAAAATGGCAAATATGAGGACCCTCGATGTCGACCCATTTGCCTAAAATTTTCAAGACCAATTTTTTCTTAGGGTCAATTCACCACAATATATATCCAAACATAGGCATATTTGTACTCGTTGGAAAGATCTTTTTAAGTCTGATCTAGTGGTGTGTTTTTATGAAGTTACAAGATGATTTAATATGTTAAAAGTGGCCCAAAATATGACTTTACATTTTAGGGCTTCAAATACCCTAAATTTTGGTATGAAGATGCTCAATTTGATTTGCTTAGGATTCTCCATGATTCATCTTGATTTTATTACGATTCGCCATTTGTTTACAAGTATATTTTGAGTCCAACCCCTTATGCATAACCCTGAAACTTTTCCCCTCTACATTATTTGGTGAACCCAACATGAAAACCTCTTTTTATTTTAAAAACTCTAAATAAGACCACTAATTTGTTTGATTGGTTTTAGAACATTAATAACACATTAAAAGATTTTCTTGTGTGTTTTTTGTTAGTTTTCTTCTCTATTTTTTTGCTTCTTCTAATGGCTCCTTTCCTTAGAAGCTAGTGAAAGCATTTGGAATCTGATTATGTTTCTTCGAAAGATGATCAGAATTATAGAGACGATCCTAGCATGGATTTATAAGAACAAGACAATGTTGAAACTAAAATAATTTTTTATTCATTTGAAGGGCCTAATGGTGGGTTCATTTTTACATCATTTGAGTATATTTGAGGTTTTATGAAAGTTAATAGTGATAAAATATTGAAGGGTATGGAGCGGAAGGCTCGAATTGAAATAGGTGACTCCTTCTCCTCCAATAGATTCTCCTAAGCTTGTTCAAACCAACCCCTTCTCTGAATATTTACATCTTTGTAATCTAAGACACCAACCAACTTGTGCCACTTATACAACCACCAATGTTAAAATGAATCCACAAGTCCTTTCGACTAGTAGTGTCACTCAAAATGATATTCAAATTTCTCCTCAATCTGCTAATATCAACACTCTTGCTTCCATTCCATAAAATGTCAGTTATCCTTTCTCGTGGGGTATCACTTATAACAATAACAACAATGCTTCCAACACAATCCAAGCGCTTTTTCATCAATCTCCTTTGGTGAGTTCAGGGTTATCAAATAACAATAATTTAAAGATACAAAATTTGAAAAATATGGTAAAAAAGTTAGTTTCAAAAGTGGAAATGATTCAACCTTCAAGCTTCACTTATAGTTACAAAGAGATGTGTAATCAACCATTGGATCCTATTGTGGCTGCAAGACCTTATCCTAAGCACTTTCCTATGTCCATTTTCCCATGTATAAGGGAACATAAGATCCGATAGAGAATTTAAGAATATTTAGAATGACATGCCATGATGTTATATATGATGACATTTTTTTACTAAAAACACTCCTTAAAATTCTTGGTGGCATGGCATTGGAGTGGTAGTATCGATTACCGAATTATTCCTTGAAGAATTTTGAAGAAACAACATAATTATTTGTTCAATAGTTTAGTGCTTATGTTGAAAATAATGTAACTATGAAAGATGTTTATAATTTGAAACAAGGAAAAGAAGAGAGTTTTTCAAAAAAATTATCTCACTGGATAAGTCTATTTGGATGCTTAAGATATACTTTACCTCCTTGATACATGCTCGAGATACTCATTGGAAATTTGCAAGAACAATTATCTTATGCACTAGAAATAACTACTATCACATATTTTGAGCAAGCAATATAATTAGCAAGAAAAGTGGAACAAACTCTCATTAGAAGAGGCCAACTCAAAATAAAAGAAGAAAAATCTACTAAGTCATAGCACAAGAATAAACATATAGGAGGTGATGGTGCAACGGACAATAGGTCTGTTAATAATGTTATTAACAACCTACAAAATATGATACTTCAAATACCTCCACAAAGGAATTTTACAAAGCTTAACATGTCTATGGAAGTAGTTTTAAAACAAATTTTGGAAGCCAACATGATTGAGTTAGTGTAGACACCAAAATCTAGCCACTTGTCATCCATCCATTTCCTCCAATAATAGCCACCCATTATTTATATATATATATATATATATATATATATATATATATATATATATATATATATATATATATATATATATATATATAGTGTGTGTGTGTGTGTGTATTTACTTAATATATATAAATATTAATATTTTATATATTATATATATATATATATATGAATAAATCCTAGCCATCCACCATGTTTTAATCTCAACTATCCATCCATCTCAATCCATGTCACTTGCCCAAGCTTAATATCCACCCTTATGTTTTAATCTCTGTTGCCCATTTTGTGTCGTCAAAACCCTAACATGTTCAAGGGTCGATTATAAAAGAGGAGTCATTTTGATGAATCAAACCCCTTTAGAACTATTAGAATCCTTAGAAAACCTTAATCACATGAGAAAGTTTTAGGAGAACATTTGCACTAGCCATTTCACTATCATCCTCGCCCTATCATTACTACCATCACATCTCGTTTCCATCGTTGCCAAACCCTCATGAACTAGATCTGGTTCTACAACCCTTAACTCAACCCTGAACACCCCCTAGAGTTTGTATAACACTACTGAGCATTTCTAGAATACTTCTAGGTGTTCACATCCATCATAGACCCTGAATACCCTCCAGAGTCTACAAAATGTCTTTCGGTATTTTTGGAATGCTTATGAGAATCCATAGCCATCACATAATACCTCCAAGCATTTCTTACAGAAAATATATAGTCCTACAACCCTCGGGTGCCATTCGAGCATCCTCACGACCATCAACGATAGAAGTAGAAATAAAAAATCGCATTTGACAAAGTAAGAATATTCTTTGCATCATTTATTTTGATTTCCCATAGCGGGATACATCTTACATGATCATGGCATCTACACTTGGCAAAAACCCCTTTAATCCATTGGGGCAAAAATGACATCAATTTACATCATTCATATCATCTGCATTTACATCATACACTTGCACTTGCACCATTCAACTGCATTTTCACCTGCAATTCTATCAATTGGCTTGTGAGACTTATTTTTCACTCATTCACCAATTGAGGGTACGCTACACATACAAATTTTTTTCTCGTTAAAATCATCTTTGCATTCCAAGGAAAGAAAGTTGCTTCATCATGCCAAACCAAGTGTCTTGTATGTTTGCACTGCATTGTGTTTTACACAACGTGATACAAAAAGGGGCATATGTAGACACCAAAATCTAGCCTTTTGTCATCCATACATTTTCTACAATAATAGTCACCCATTATATATATGTGTGTGTATTTACTTAATATATATAAATATTAATATATTATATTATATATTTATTTAATATATATATATATATATATATGAATTAATCCTAGCCATCCACTATGTTTTAATCTCAACCATCCATCTATCTCAATCCATGTCACTTACCCAAGCTTAATCTCCACCCTTCCTCATATTTTAATATTGACCATCCATTTTGTGTCGTTGAAACCCTAACATGTTCAAGGGCATATTATAAAAGATGAGTCATTTTGATGAATCAAACCCTTACACCCTTAATCCCTTAAGCTCTCTAAGAATTTGGAGAAATCCTTAAGCCCTTAGAGAGTCCACGAATATTTACCCTAGCCATTTTGTTATCATCCTTGCCCCTTGTTGCCGTCATTGCATCCTTCGTTTTCACTATTGCCAAACCCTCAAGAACTAGATATGGTTCTGTGATCCTCTACTCAACCCCTAAACGCCCTCCAAAGTCTGTATAATACCTCTAGGAATTTTTGGAACCCTTATGGGCATCCAAAACCATCGCATAATGCCTCTGGGTATTTCCTGTAGTAGATCTGCACTCCTACGATCCTCGAGCACTGTTGAGGTATCCTTGTGACCATAGATGATAGAAGTAGAACTAAAAAATGGTATTTGATAAGGTAAGAATATTTTTTGCATCATTTATTTACATTCTTGCATTTTTGTTTACAATTATATTCTACAACATCTAGGGTTCCATGTAATTATCTTTCAGAGTACCTCACATAGTGGAGCCCTCATAGGTGCTTCTAATCCCTTTTTGTAATTTTCATGTTTACAGGTGTAGGAATCATATTTTTGGAAGCCATTGAATCTAGGGTGGTTCTATAGGGATACAAGCATTTTTGCAACTCTTTTTTGGATCGAAGACAAGAGAGAAGACACCAACTATTCATTGCACTAGGGTTTTGAAACCCTAGCATCTTGTAAATCTGTATCAAAAGCATTGTAAAATCCCATATTGGGGCACATTCATTGTACAACTAGGAGATCTGCCCACATTAATAAAATCTTATTCATTTTGTGCAATCTTGTGTTGTTACTGTGCTTTTTGTTACTTTATCTTTGCATTGGTGTTGTTCGTTTTTAGTTTACATAAGGTAACCAAATACCATAGCTAATTGATACAATGTAGTTCAACATTGTGCATATCATAGAATGGAAGGACATTGGATGAATTCTTGTAAGAAATTAAAACATGTGGTATAGTATTTGATTAATGCAGGTTGGATTGATATAGGAAATTATTAATCATCGACTAATCAAGCTTCTACTCAATAGACACTGGCAATAAATCAAGATATGGGAATATTCAAGGATCCATTACTGAAGCATGGTCAGAAGGCAGTTAATTAGGTATCTTATCAAAATAAGCCCCCTCATTATGGTAATTAGGTTGGCATGGTTGGGGTGACTACAAGAAGACAAGCTCAGGTTCAACCATCTCAATATTCTCAACAAGAAAATAGCTCTACATCGTAGCTTACTTTGGTTTTGAAAGATAATCAAAGAAAGAGTACAGAAATAGGAACCTCGCCTTTGATATTGAGATCCTAACCTAAAGTTTCCTTCGATATTCAACAACATTTAGCTAGTACACCAGCTAATATCTCTATATTAGAAATTTTACAAACTTCCCCTACCCATCGAGAAGCTTTTTTGGAATTTCTAAAGCAACAATTCATTCCTCTAGATATTTTCCCTAGTGCTATAGTTAATATTGTAGGATCTCTTGGGATACATCATATCTCATTCTTAGATGATGATAAGCCTTCCTCAGACTCACAAGAATATTCTTCTCTTTACATTACAACATTTATTGGGGATACTTTTATCAAGCGAATATTGATTGATAATGGTTCTTCCCTCAATTTGTGCACTTATCAAAATTTTCAAAAAATTGGGTTAAAAGAGGAAGACTTGACTAAATATAATATTATCATCAAATATTTCAACAACGAGTCCCAAGAAGCCTGCGGTATTATATCCCTTTCCCTTAAAGTCAGACCTGAGATCTTGGATGCTTTATTTTATGTGGTACATCGCCCTACATCTTTTAATCTTCTTCTTGGACATCCTTGGATCCATGCAATGAAAGTCATCCCTTATATTCTTCACCAGTGTTTGAAATTCAAATTTAAGAAATAATTTACCACCATTCGAGGTGATCCTCAACCATTTGAATATTGTTCAATGGTAGAGCAAGCTCAATCTAATTTTGACCTTTGTCCTTCTGTTTCATCAATTGTTTCTCCACGTTCCTCATCTCAAACATCAAAGCAATTGGAAAATTTAAAAATAAGTGAGGAACCTCAAATTAATTTTTTATTAAGGGATCAAGATAATCAATTTCTTCAAGAGCCTCTTCTGGATCTTGCCAAGCTACCACCTTCACCAAGGACTATGGGTTTGCCCTATAAGAAAGGTGATATTGTACACATTGACATGTGTACCTTTATCTTTGTAGGAACTACATTTGAAGAAAATATACATGGTAGCAATCCCTCTCTCGTTGAGCATTATTTTGCTCATTGTTACCTTTCCAGTGACTACCCACTTCCTAAACAGGTCCTATCTAGTATGGGATATGTAGGTATAGGCCTAGGACCACAACATAGAGGTATTCAAGAGCCCTTGGATGTCAAGATTTGGCTAGGAAGATGTGGAATAGGTTTTATACCTAGAAAAAACCAACCTTTACCATTTGACAATGATGATCATCTTATGACTTATGCTGAATATTTGGATCATCAAAAGTCAAAAGTGGATGACGAGGATTATGGTCCCCCTTTATTCTTTCGAGATATTGTTTTATAATATAATTAATTATGTGTGTTCAAAATCTAAGCTCGCTGCTTCTAAGAGGGACCCTACTTCACTATCCTATAGAGACCTTGTGAATTTAGGGATTGCTCCTCCTTATGTTAAAAATAATGGTTTTGTTCAATAATATATTGATTTTCATGCTATGGATACGAAATAAATGATGCTAGATGATTTATAATTTATATTCCTTGATCCATGTTGTGTAGCGATGGCCAGGCCATAGGTTTTGTACTCATCCCTGACATTCCAATAAGGGTGTCATGGTTTTCGAGAAGATCAAACTCTCCATCATGACTATGCTATTTTGAAATACCTAGCTTCTTTTATCTCCAATGAGTCATCGTCTAAAGTGTGTCCTTAGTAATCGAGGTTAAGGCTACCCAAAAATCCCTGATGCACCTTTACTGGAATCAACACGAAATATGTCACAATATCTGTGCATTTTTATGTAGCTTATATTCCCCTTCAAGCAGTCAAAGGGGTGTGGCCTCTTTTATTTTGTATTTCATGATCTTTGGATATCCTGAAGTCATCGAAATCCAAAAGGGCTTGCAACATTAAATTGATCTACTCCAGGGTTTGAAATAACTTGAGATGACCTCACATCATTTAATTCAAGTTGTGTAAGCTTCAAATGTTATTCAGACTCATGGTAAGCTCTTAATAATCAAGAATTGATCTCTTTAAATTTCTAAGATAGTTGTTGATGAATATATAATACTCCATGCATCCATCAGATGCTACACCCAACTGTAGCAATGTAGAAATAATACTCCAATAGCTATTAAGGTTATATCCATCTGTCTGAGCATCTAAATCTCTTGTCATCGGCCAACATTCACATAGATAATCCTCATCCATTGTCCATGATAGACCCTTAATCTAAGGGACCTATCAAATGTTGATGGAAATTTTATTCCACTTTAACACTTTTTCTTCCATATTCTATGGAATACCAATTAAATGGGACTCTATACCATTTAGAGCTTCTTCGTAGAGGATTGTTATTGAATGCTAGAGTAAATGAAGTTTCTAATAAATCCATTTGATGGAAATAAGGTACTGATGTTTGTTATAAATCTCATAGTTTACATCAAGATGCAATCCATATTGATATTCTTTGATCTTCTTCTAGTTGATCACAGTCGCCTACGCTATGCTTTCAACGACTGCACCACTATAAGGTTTGGATTGGTGTCCATTCCTTGGGAAGAGGTATGGGACTCTCCTCGATGTTTGGTGATAATCCAAAAAAATTATGGTTGGAATTATGAATCAACCTTATTTACAAAAATATTAAATATGATTGAATCATTTATTCATGATTGGTGATTTCTTTGTATGTGATATACAAAGATGTTATACATGTTTGCATATCAATGATGAATAGGATTAAGAATTAATCCTTGTTATGATGAATGAATTAAGTGAAATTATATATTTTGTATGTAAAATACATAGTATGATTTATTATGAAATTTTAATGAATGGAATCCATTGGAAGAATGGGTGATCTTGGTGTCCATCCAGGAAGAGGTATGGGTCACTTCCAAATGTACCAAACAATAAACAGAATAGCATTCATGTTTATGGGGATTAGAAAAGTAAATTATTTAGAGATGGACCTTGATGCTAGATGATTTATAGGAATTTATGGGAATTTCCTCTTTTGAGAGATTGATTGAATAGTATTAAAGCAAATCTTGGAGGTAAATTTGGTATCTTTTGGAGATAAGAGAAATATTCTTTGGATCGTATTTTGATAACCAAATTAGCAAGATAATTAGAAATTATGTTGGATCAAATTTTGGAAAAAAAATTGATAACAATTTACAAATGTATTCTTGAAAGACTCTATGACGGAGGATGAAATAACTGAAAGCATATTGGGATCTAGTTAAGAAAATGAATTGCTATGAGAGCTAACCTTGGATTGAGATATAAAAATTGGGTAGGATATTGGATGCATTTTTAGCTCACATTTGGGAAGAGAATTGATAGGATTTGGAAAGTAATGAAATGAATCTTGGATCAAAATAAGGAAGCAAATTTGATAGCAATTGATAATCAATTGAATATATTAATATGTTGTATTCAAGGGGAAGTTAGACTCCTATTAGTTTGTATATAATCAAAGGAAATAGCTTTAGTTTAATGAGCTTTGTATTACCCATGCTAAACCTCTAAGGGTTTACTCTATTTAACCTAATATTAAGAAGAAAGGTGTCTAACATGGGTTGTTACAACAGGATATAATTATGAGATGATAGATAATTTAAATTATTAGCTTAAATTAGTTGATAGTAAGAATGTTTATTAATGAATTAAAGGTATGGAACTTTAATTCATGGATTGAATTTGTGTCAATTATGTAGAATGAATTTGGAATTCATTCTTGAGCGAACTTATATGATTCTCTCTAACATCAATACGACTTCTCCAAAATAATATTCCAATGATTATCATAAACATATGAAAATTCTTAGGATGGCTTAAAGGAAGGAATCATTAGAATCCTTAATTGCATCATGAGTTTAAAAGGACATATGGATTCCTTATTGGTATGGTAAATACCTTAATGATATAATGATGACTTAGAGAAAGGAATTAGGAAAATTCCTTAATTGCATCATGAGTTTAAAAGGACAAATGGATTCCTTATTGGTATGGTAAATACCTTAATGATACAATGATGACTTAGAGAAGGGAATTAGGAAAATTTCTTAATTGCATCATGAGTTTGATAAGGAATGGTTGTATTCCTTGCCATATAAAAATGATTGAAAGGGACTCATATAGGCCCTTCTATATTTGTAATATTTGACATACTAAGTTTATAAATATGAGGAAATTACATATTTTGGAGGCTGGGTTTATTCCCCATGAGGGTTTTCAGGATAAACAAGGTGTCACTCTATTTGTGGTTTGATGTGTTAAATCTTGTTCATGTTGCCTTTACTTCAAAATAAAAATGCTTTAAGTAGATGAGATGGTTAGATGCTTGATGGAATAGTTATGCAATTCTTAGATTATGTAAATGTGTACTATAATGCAAATAATGTATGCTTAACTTTAATATATTGATGATTTAATGATATACAATTATGTCAATTATTTTCTGGAATGTATTGGGAAATTATGAATGATGTAGTTAGCTAGATTTATCTTTCAACAACTAGCACTTGATGCATTCAATGGTTGTATGAATGCAAAAAAAAGTAGAATGTAATGGAATGAAAATCTTGCTCAATTGAACAACTCATGTGTGCTACAAAAAAAACATAATGTAATGGATTATATCCCTTAAGGATTAATTGGGTTATAAGCACTTCATAAATATTCATGGATGGTATTGGACTTGAGTTGTAAACCAAGTCAGATCTTACATTCTGAGTTGTTCAATGAATGTACATGAGGAATAGGTACTCCCATGATGGCTATATAATACCTCTTGTAATTAATTTAATTGATTCATGTATATAACAAAAGGGATGCCTAAATAAAAAGGGTGGTCAAATAAGCCTTAAAAAGTATACGGTAATATAATCATGGCATTCCAAGGATTATGTAATCACGTGCAGTGATTTTGTTATCCCATTGAAAATATGTGGGTAGGATCTAAGATCAATGAATAACCATTGTTGAAGTTATTTAATTATGATGGGTTTCCATATTCAAGGCATTCACCTATATACTGGTCCTAGCGAGCAATATGGTTAAGGGTGATTTTCTATTTAAGAGGGATGAAGTCTAATGCTTGGTCAGTGTTCCCATATCCGAATGGTATGAGGGTTTTGTAGAAGCTGATCACTTCTACTCAAGAGTGACTCTAATCAAGTCTTAACATCTCTTGATGCTATTTGCCTTGATATATTACAATACAAATGGAATGATTCTATTTTATCTCATGATTATGACCCTTGTCTCATGAAAGATGAATGTTTATATATATATATAATTTTGTGGTAACAAATGGGGTTGTTACACATACCATAATAAAAAATTTGCAAGTCATCTTGATCACTAGCCCTAGCTTTGGGAGCATATCTCCTCAAGCCTACCTATTATAGGTGACCTTGATGGAGGTATATCCATAGATCTAGAGAATATCCATTATTAAGATCATATTCTACTTACCTACTATATGGATGGAGGGAGTCCCACCCGTTGTCCCTCTAGTACCGCCTGGAATTACATGGTCTTATAGAAAGTAGCCCTCTGAATGGCCATCTACAACCTCTCTCCTACCCTCTTCTGCTTCACCTATAGCAGGCAAATTTTATCGCTAGCATGGCTACTCCCAACATCAACCATATCCTCTACTCTATCCCTTTGATACTCTGCATCTAGATGACTCACCTCCCCTTGGAGATGATCAACCTTTGCTTGGGATGCATACCTCTTTATATCTGTAGTGCCCAAGGTACCCTATAGTCCCTTAATCCTCTTGGACCTATCCTCTTAGAGTAGGTCCATCTCCCTCTAAAGAGTCACTACCTATGATCATAACACCTCTGTCTCCCTCCTTGGGTCCCCTTGATATGAGGCCTTGCCTAGGCTAGCTATTGCTGATGTGGAGGTCTCTCCCACTCCTCTACTTGATGGTACCTCAACCACTATAGGGGGAACTCTAGCTACCCTTGTCTCCTTGGTCCTTTTAGCAATAGTGGCCTTTGTCACTATCTCAACTCAAACCCATGCATGTCTCTACCTTAGGGATTCCTAGCCCTACTACTCCCTCTCTGTGGCTCTATAAGCAACCTCTTGAAAAGCTAGTTGTATGCCTAGGCTCATAACTTGGCATCTATGTATTAGTATTGGAGGGTAATTCCTATGGGGCATGAATATTCTATACCACCTTCGATATATGAAGGTCACTCCTACATCGTCGATCCTAGGATCCACATAAGGTGGATCATATGGGTCATCCTCTACCCACCTAGCCAGATCGACGTCTCCTCTGACTCTCGTTGGGTCTCGGTACACCCTCTTGTACCGGTAGTATCTTAAGTCTGGGATGGATAGTGGTACTAGCAATGCATCTGGTCTCCACACCATTATGTGATCCCAAATCCACACCTGGAGCAACATCGTACAAATTATCCCTATATACTACTTGTACACAATATTGTACAACATATTGTACAAGCAAGCCAGCACATATGGGTCCCATAAAAATTGCACTATTTGGTCCTGCATGTTTGCTACTACACCCACCATCATACATGGTAGATATAGCCTTTTGGTGTGGCAAATTAGCAATACTACCACCATACTATAGAGCATGATCATCAAAGGATCATCTCCATATCACCCCACCAGGTCATCTACTATAATTGTGCTCTCTCGCACCTAATGGGTCCATCCTATTGATAGTCATTGTAATGTAGTTGGTAGCCCTCGAGCTCTATAAATAGCCCTACCCCTGATGGGGATGCCAAGGATGCACCACACATATTCCAGTGTGACAACCATCTCTCCTATTAGTAATAAAAATATCGATAACTCTAGATACCACCTCTTTTTTGGTGCTCTCAGCATTGCTCTATTTGCCTCCACTCGAAGAATCCTTGCTAGGTGGTCTAGCCACACCATCCCTAGAGTGTCCTTATTTCCTACCCAAGTTTGTGAAGCTCCACCTCTAAGAATACTGATCACCACTCGTGGCTCTCAAGTACACAAAGCTGCATCCATAAAACAACATAAAATCTAATCAATATCATTACATAAAAAGTGTTCACTTGCTTGCTCTCTCTCGCTCTTTTCTTCCTATCTCTCTTCTTTCTCTTTCCTTTTATTTTTATTTCTCCTATTTTTTTCTTCATTATTTCCTCTTTCTCTCTACAAAATCATGCCCAGTTTTCCACGTTCGCAATTTCACATTTTGTTTTCTTTTTGCAAAGTCATGCCCCATCTCTGTGAGACATGATTTCATGAAATCACACCCAATTTTTATCGAGTGTGATTTTGCCCACTATTGCAAGATAGGATGAAATCATGACCAGGCTACAAAATCATGACCAGTTGCCTAGCTAAGATTGATTTTGTTTTTCTCCTTTAGTGAAATCATGGTCAGTCCCGATGGGGCATGCTTTCACCTAGTTAGGGTTTTTTCTCAAAGAACCCTAATTTTTTGGGTTGACATCTTATTGACGTCGACCCTCCTCATTTTATCGCCCATTTTTATTTTAAATATGCTATAAAAGGAGGGTTTGAAGCCTTCTTTCCAAGGACCAATCAAGTTGATTGACAAGTGATTTTCTTGCAAGACCAAGTGATATAATTACACCTAAGCTTTTAAATATTTTCTCATTCATCTTCACTAAAAACAAGCTAACTCGCAATTGTAAAGTGTAATTTATTTTATGTTGTATTAGATTGTTTATTACTAATCTCGGTGGACAAGCATTTAAGCCATAAGGAGAGATTGACTATTTGGAGGTCTTAACCCTTCTACTTGCTTCTTCGCTATCTATTGGGTGTTTTTTCTTATCTGCATCTGCATTTCAATTAGTTTTCATTATGCATCTATTAATTTGCAGTTTCTAGAGTTTTCTTCTTGCTTCTACAAAATGACGCCCACATATTTTGGGGTGTGATTTTATCAATCTGTAAAATCACGACCGCTCTTTACGGGGCACGATTTTGCAAAGACCATGTTTGGGGGTAACCTACTATCCCTAAACCCTAAATCTATGTTATATGCTACATTTAAACCATATCAATATATTTTGTTCTCTCTTTTATCAATTTGTTTTGTTGCATTTCATTATGCATATTCATCTTCCAAAGGTCAACTTTCACTTTTGTTTTCAAATGTCAGCTAAAAGGACCTAGGGGGATTTATTTTTGTGCCTCCAAGCATTGTTTTACAATAGCCTACGCGGGATTCCTAACGCTAATCACATTTTTAAAAGTGTTTATCAAGTTATTTTTTAGGAACATGAATTGTGGGATATCGCTGGACAAAAAAGCTTGGATCAACCATCGGATAAGATAAGTGTCCTAGTCAATTTTTGGGTTGTTTTTTGAGTGTTTGCTATTTTTGTTTAAAACCTTAGATCTGATATAAAAGGAATATATTTAATCAAGTTCTGGGCATTTGAAAATAAAACAACATATAGTGTGCACTTAGGGTTTAATATTTCATTTTGCAACCCTAGGTTAGAGATCATTTAAGAAAATAGTCATTCTAGGGTTAGGTCTTGTTTTCTTGCATTATTTAGTTTTGCATTGTCCTTTATATTTCATAGTATAGATCTAGAAATGCCAAACATAGGTGATTGTCTTTCACTAAATACATCAACCATTCCACCCCAGACTTGGAGCAAGTCCTTAAACCATTCCTGGTGAACCCTTCCTCCCTCTTTTACACTGAGGTGTAGAGAACAACATACCACCGTGGTCACCTTGGCTTCCTTGCGAATCCAACCAAGAATCGTACGTGGTAGGGAAATTTCCCACTCTACACTCACATTTTCAAGAAACCAATAGTTTATCAACATAAAAAAAATCCCAATCTCCATATCTATTTTATTTATTTATTTGAGAAAAAAGGGTTGTACTTGAGTTCCCCACCCTTAAAAAATCACAACTCTCTCCTTTAGAGCTTGAGAATTTATAAACAAATCCCATTCTTATCTCAATTGAGTTGCTATAGCTAAATACCTACATTTTTTGTCATAAAAAGTTTGAGTTCCTGATTTTCATTTTTGGATCTTCTTCAATTTTTTTGTAAAGACAAATATTCTAGAATTCAACATCCTTCTTCTTGACATTTTCTTGCAAAAACCTTCATAGTATCAAAACTCCACCTCTACTATATATGCATGACATATTAGTAGAATAATATATTCAAAACTTCATGTTATCATAATTTATTTTAACAACTCTAGACTATTAGTGTAGTCTCAAAAAATTTAAAGTTTATGTTTAAATCTTATAAAGAGACATATGCATAATAACTAAACCATGGGTCAATATATAATACAAGTGGAATTTATTTTAACCCTAAATTACTAATTTAATAAAAAAATATTTTATCATTTTAATGAATTATGAAATGGCTCTCATTCATAATATAATGATATTTTAACAAATCATAATGGTATTATATTAATAAATGCTTTAGTAATCTCAAAAAGTTGAAAGTTCCAATTCATACTTTGTTTCGTAATCCAACCAACAACTCAAATAATTCTTTCAACCATAAAGTACATTCGATATCATCTTCTTCTACTTTAGCATACAAAACTTCTACTCACTTCACAAAATCATAGTTTGCTTTACCAAATTTAGACTGTTAGTTTCCTCCAATGCATTGATCTATAAATGGATCCCTTGAAATATTTTGTAATCCTCTAGAACATTATTTTGAATTTGCTCCTTTTATATTTTTCTTGTTAGCTTCAACTAAACTTACTACTTCCTCTAACCATGAAAAAGAGAATTTAACTTCAGGATCCTCTATTAAAACCCCTGTATTGGTTAGTTTATCTACACATATGTTTCCTTCCCTTAACATATTTGTAAGCCTAATTTCTTCAAACTCATGGCAAGGTCTTGTATTTCTATAATGATATATTTTATGTTCCATGGAGCCTTTTGTTTCCTAAAAAAAGTATTTATTACTATTAGTAAATCACTTTCCATCCATACTCTGTTTCATTTAATTTGTATATATATTTTTAATACTTCCAAAGCCACCCAACCTTGAGCTTCATTATTTATCTTAAATACACTATTGAAATTTTAATGTGAAAAGCTCTCACTCCTATTATTTATGGTTATTCCTACTCCTCCTCTTGTTGGTCCTAGATTTCTTTTAGAAGCTCCATCAAAATTCAATTTGACCAACTCTACTTTTGGTGGTTTCCACTTTATATATTTTTTTCTATATATTTTTTCTCTTATACCCACCATCATAATTCTAACTGATAATTTGAATCCATCTATCAAGGATATCTGCTTCAATATTAGTGATTGGGTGAGTTGATAGGGTTAGTTTAGACTCCTCTATGTCTAAAAAAATATTTATTTTCATTACCTCTAAAATCTCTTCCTTTCTTTTAAATATTATTATGTTTATTTCTAGCTATATAATCCAAAGTATTATATATTTCAATACATCTCAGAATGTCTATAATGCCTCACTTCTAAAAGTGCTCTGTCACTGCTTGAACCATTTTTCAATTCTATCATTCATCACCATGCATTTACCATTCATATTAAGAATCGATTACCATAGTTCTTAGACTATTGAGTAGTGTCGCAAGATATGGTCTATACTCTTCTCCTCCTTTTTACATAGAATACATTGTGAGGGGCCATGAAAACCCCTTTTCATTTGATTATCCTCGGATAAAATTTTCTTCTTACCTAAAAGCTATACAAACATTTTAACTTTTGGAATGCTTGGGATATCCCAAATATCTCTCTATATTCTTGTAATATTCCTATTTTGTTGGTGCTTTAAATTATATTTGATTCTTATTATGTATTCTCTTGAGCTATTCAACTCCTAAATTAGCTAATCCTTGGCTCCCCTCAAAATAATCATTGCTTTTATCTTTTTGCTCAATCGTATTCTAGAAAACAATGTCCATTATACTTGTAAACAATTTTATTTTCATTTGTAACTTCCTTCCTATCCTTCTACATAATATTTGAAACTCTATCAACATATTTTATTGAAGTAATTTCATACGTGGTTTCAAAATTAGATCTAGTATGAGTGGTCTCTTATCATACCAAGTATACAATCACATAGGAATTTTTCTCCAGTTCCCAACACCCATCTTAGACCTACCTTTAATAACCAGATCAATTTATTTGTTTAAATTATTCCATAGTACATAACCATATGGTAGTGATAATGTAAAGATAAAGCTTAGGGCATTAGGATAAATGTACTTAGAAGAATTATTACCCATTTTATTTGAATCTTTGCACAATGTCCAAATTATTTTATTGCTTAGAGCCCAGTTTGCATCTGTAAGAACTATTAAATTGAGTCCTGCCCTAGTTTTATCATCACATACCTTGTTCTATTTCACCAAAGGAAATTTTATTTTATCATTTAATCTTGATCACAAAAATGATTGCATAATATAGATTAAACTTTTTCCTATCAATTTTGGTATAATATACAAGGACATTTAATATGTTGGAATGGTCTGTAATATTGATTTAATT
This sequence comes from Wollemia nobilis, assembly GCA_028583015.1. Lineage (NCBI taxonomy): Eukaryota > Viridiplantae > Streptophyta > Pinopsida > Araucariales > Araucariaceae > Wollemia > Wollemia nobilis. The sequence goes on along the minus strand of JAQPPZ010016858.1, from coordinate 1,550,046 downwards.
AGTTGCACTCTTCTTGCTAACAAGGAGAAAATTTAAGCCAAAAGATACTATTATTTGGGCTTCCAATCCCTCTAGTAGCTATTTAGTTAAATTAGGATATGAATCCTAGATCTCTCCCTCCCTAGGTAGCTTTGATGCAAATAACATTTGGAGCAAGTTTTTAATTTCAACTACTACCTTCTTCCTATGGTGGGTCATACAAAATAAGATTTTAATACTAAACAATTTAATGAGAAGGGGATTTTTTCTCCCTAATAGATGCATGTTATGTATTAAAAGTGAAGAGTCAATCAAGCATATGTTTATGGAGTATCCCTTCTCTTAAAAGGTTTACAAATTGATGATGAAGGAATTTGAAATTTAGTGGGTGAAGCCAAACAATGTTATAGATTTATTAAAACAATGAAATTTTTTTTTTTCAATTTAGGGTTATCTCAAGCTTGGAAGCTATCACTGCCTCACTTTTTTGGGTATTCAGAAGGAAAGGAATAACAAAATATTTAAGAAAATATATAAGAATAAAATCTCAACCTTCAACAAAATTTTGACTGTAGTTAAGAATAATCTGTCTATTATACCTCATCATAATGATGGGGGAAGGGTAATGGAAGGCAAAATTGCTATAAAATGGGGATTTCCTACAAGCCAAAATTATGATATTGACCCCAAAAGATTGTCTAGATGGAATACGGTCTAGAAACCACCTAAACCCAATTGTATTAAAGTGAACTTTGATGGGGTAATTAAGGGAAAACCTATTAGGGTAGGAGGAGGGGGAAATTTTTAGAAATCTGAGTGGAAAGATCATAGCGACATTTGCAAAATATTATGACATTCAATCCAACCATATGGTAAAAAAAAGACCCTATTCATAAGCATGAGCTTAATGAAGCAATTGAATATAAAGAGGATCATAATTGAAGATGACTCTTCAAATATTATTAATTAGATACAAGGAAGATCATTGTAGCCTTGTAGGAGGTTAATATAGTGCATATCCATCGAGAGGGCAACCAAGCGATGGATTGGTTCGCTAATAAAGGTGTAGATAGTCCTGAACCAATTCCATGGAGGGATGATTTCCCTAGTGAGTTGAGGAGTATAGTTAATAGGGCGTTGCAAGTTATGATAGATAAAATTATGGTTAAATTATTAATCAATGGTTTCAAGATTTATTCACCTCTTGTAGTCATATGAAGTGAAGTATTTATATTTTTTTTATAAGGGGTCTACGTGACTTCTTGTCTTATTTAGTTGCTAGTAAGTGTAGATGGTTGATGTCTTAGTTCCTTTTAGATTTTTCTAATTCCTCACTATTTTATTTAATGTAGAGGAGTGGTATTGTAAAAAATGGTTGGGGCTCTTTCAAAAACCCCTTCATTTCACCCTAATAAAAAAAATAATAACCATCTACCTTTCCATACTAGTAGTTTTTTCTAAGCTTTACTTATAAATGGATTCCAAATTTCTATCATCATTCCCCTCAAATAAAGGCATCCATATATTTTTAGCAAATTTACCTTCTCCATTTGAGGTAATTTGCATATCCCTGCTATTAAATGACATTAGCTCAACTGGTTAGATTACTCAACATTTAAGGAGGAGACCTAAGTTTAAAACTTGCCAAGCGATACATGGATAATATCCAAGCTTTGTTGTAATACCACTACATGGTGGTGATGGAATATGAGCGGGTATTGTTTCAATCCCATATAATCAATTAAGAAAATATATCCTTGCTTTGATTCTAGCTAAAGTTTTTAGGAAGTAAATTTTGGTTTTTGTCCTATTGATTTTCTATCAAGATGCTTTTTCATATTTCTTTAATAAATTATTCAAAGCTTTGGTCTCATTTTTCCCTACCCTCCCAAAAATGGTTGCATCATCTACAAACTATTGATGGGTGGTGTTGTCGATGTTATTATTAGCCTTAAGTTTACTTACTATCGCCTTCTTCAAGTTCCTTCCCAATACCTTTGCTATGATAATGAACATATATGGTGATAGAGGATCTCCCTCTCTAAAACCCCTCTTAGATTTAAATTATTTTATCACTAGCCCTATAACCAACATTGAATTTTGTACTAAAGAGACACAAGCTTTATGCATTCTTCTTTTTTGGAATCAGAGTAAGATATTGCATTTATTTGATAAGGTATGTATTATTTTACCCTAGACTATTCCACAACCACTAATAAAGAAACCTTCACTATTTCCTAGCTATGATGATAGAATGTTATAAAGAGTCCATCTAAACCTGGGGATTTATCCTTATCAAAAGAGAAAAGAGTTGAATGAACTTCTTCTAGAGTAATAGGCTCCATTAGTTTGATATTTTATTCATCTATTATAACTGAAGGTACTTGTATCAGCTTATCGTTAAGAACTTCAATATCCTCTAATCCTAGAATAATTTGGTAAAAATACCGTATCTCCTTTATGATTTTGTTCTAGTCTTTAAATCCTTTCTACTAATTTAATTCTACAAATTTTGGATGTTGATCTCTTTACTACTACCATCCTATGAAAAATTTTGTGTTTTTATCTCCTTTTAACCAAGTTTATCTTGATTTTAATTTCTAAAATTTATCTTATTTACTCAAAATATTATGATATTTACTAAGCAAATCCCTTTCCTCCGAGCTTGGATTATTATGCTTATATTTTTGGAATTTTAAATTTTTCTCTTTCAGTTCTTCTTTCTTCTCAAAAATATTTCTAAAAGTATTTTTGTTTCATTATTTTAATCTAAGATGTCATTGATTTTTTTTTAAGAAGTGTATACAACCCACCGACTCCTGAAGAATTCCATTTTTGCATTATCACATCAAAAATTTGAGGATGGTCTTTCCACATCTGCTCATATTTAAAATATGATTTTTTTTAATTCACTTAAAACCATTTTAACACTTATTGGTGAGTGATCCAAACCGATCCTTGTCAAGGTATTGATTTTAGCACAAGACCCTTCATTTAGCCAATGATCTGAAAGTATGTATTTATCTAGTTTTTTTGCTATTAGTTTTTCGCCTATCTTGATTTTGGTCCATGTATAGTTGTCATCTTCAAAATCAACCTCCCATAGATTATTGTTTTGAATGAAAACTAAGAAATCTCTCATACTTTGGGTCATTTTCCTAATTCCCCTAAAATGTTCATCTAGCTTGGTTATGGCATTAAAACCTCCTATAATCATGAATCAAGTTTCTTGGTATTTAATTCTCCTAAATAATATAATTCCACTCCATACTTTTGATATTCTAACTAAGTTGTAGGTTCATAGACATCAATAAGGAAGAAATAAATATATGCAAAGTCGCATGTGACTAACAAGGCTATCCAATGTCTAGTTTTATAAATGGTTTCACATGAGGTTTTTATTATATTCTAACATGCTAGAATTCCCCTATCGTCCCTTCTAAATCCATAATATCCCATTCACATCTTGCCCATATTGCTTTCATAGTTTTGGAAATTTCTTCCTTTGTCATTTTAGTTTCTTGGATACAAAGAATATTAGGCTTATTACTTAAACAAAAGTCCCTGACATAACTATACTTTGTGGGGGTATTGACACCCCTTATATTCCATGAGAAGGTAATCATATCTCATTAGGTTCTGTTGGCCCTTCCTATTTGTGTTTCTTTCTCTATGTTTGCTCTTGCTTCCTTGGCTTTCGCTTGATAATTTAAAGTTTTTCCTCATTTTGCCTTGATAGTGTTAGAGGTAGGTATTATTATTCTACTCATCAATATTATTTCAGGACTTTCCTTTTTCATTAGATATCCCCTCTCCTAGCTTTGGTAAGGAATATTTTGACTTATCCTACTCAATTTTTGGTATTTTATTTTTAATGGTAGAGGTAATAAGTAATAACATCTAACACTGTGTTTTATCTACCACTTTCCTTCTCATGAATGCTTCATGGTATTTCAAAAGAGTCTTCAAAATTGAATGAGGCACATTTTTTAGGTTCAACAAGAATGTTCATCCCTAAATCAGGTTTAGACTGAGAAGACGGTTCCTTGCTAATATTTTGATCCTATTGTACCATGTCCTCTAAGCTCTAATCTACTTTTTTTTATAGACTAAAGTCTTACCCCACCTCATGACATCCTCTACATCTAAAAGGTGTATTTTAATAATCCATGGTTTGGATCCACAACTTACCCCTATACTTAAGAATAATTTATTCTAGTAAAGATTTACTGATATCAATTGTGACCAATATCTGGGTATAAATAACCAAGACTCCATCTTTTGTAGTTTCTAAAATATCAAGGAATTCTTCCAAAGTGTTGCCTATTTCCTTGAAGGTATCCATTTTATAAAATCCAATGGGTAACCTATACATCCTTACCCAAGCTGGTGCTAGGGATAGATTTATGTTTTTAGGTGCAAAGCCTTCAAACCAATGAGTAAAAAAGAGTCATACTCTTCCCATATACCAAGGACCCCCTTTCAGGATTCTTTTTCTTTTCTCCCTAGAATGAAAAAGGCTAGGAATAAACCTTTGGAAATAAATAATAGACTCACTTCTAGAGACTTTTATCTCCTATCAATTCATTTTCTTAGAGTTGAAGCCCTTAGCCAAGACCCATTAAATTTACTAATGACTACCTTATCTTTGAGCAACAAGGATCACTACTTTGTAATGTCCTCCCTAACATCTAATAATAGGGATGATTCTAAGGATTTGGTTGTAAATAAGTCCATGGGAAGGACACTATAACTCAATATCTACTAAAATTTACCAATATATCATATAATGATTATATAATTTAAACATAAATCTACAATAATTTGCATATAAAACTTCAAAAACAATGAAGAGAAAAATAAAACTTGGCTAAAAAAATTCTATCTAGTCAAAATGTCATACCTCATTGATGCCCTAGCCCTTCATTGCTTCTCCCATATTTCAAACCTTGGTTGATAGATATAGCTATCTTTGTTTTCCTGTGACTTGAAAAATCATCATTGCCCTTGTTCTAGATGGCTAAATTCATAGGGTTGTATCTTCCTTAATTTTGTCTAGTCAAAATGTCCTACCTCATTGATGCTCTAGCCCTTCATTGCTCATCCCATCTTTTGAACCTTGGCTGGTTGTTCTAGATGGCTAAATTCATAGGATTTTATCTCCCTTAATACTATTTGAATATCTTCATTTGACCACTCATTTTAAAGCTCTTCAAATTTTACATAAATTGGCCCAATAAATAATTTGAATTAGATAATCCTTAGCAAAGATATGGCTCCTGAAAGATGAGATATTTTTTCTAGAAAATTTTGCTTCAACATTACCCTTGTTTTAAACATTTGTCTTCTTATGAATATATCTCTCTCAATATTGCTTGGATTATTTCCTATAACCACTTATTTCAAAGCTCTTCAAGTTCCACATAAAATGACACACGAATCATTTGGATCAGACAAATCTATGCAAATTTATGGTTCTTGAAAGATGAGATATTTTATTGAAAAAAATTGCCTTAATTAAAACCGAGTTAATTCTCAATTACAACAAAAAAATTTTGTTATTTTTTTTTTGGTAATATTAAGTAATGGGGGTTTTGACCAGGAATCCCCCAACCTGATGCAACAACTCCACCAGGGAGACACACACCCACCCCCTCACACACTCACCCATGCCATGGTTTGAACCTTGGACCTCAGAAGAGCCAAAGCCCAAACCTTTGGGCTGCATCCCCAGGTGCAATTTTTGTTGTTATTATTATTTAATATGTTATTTATAAATTTTGTTGGGCCACTCCCATTAAGATATTTTAAATTAAATTATATCATAAAATAATATAAATAAACTCCAATAATCTTCCAAATACTTTCTTCTCTCACACACACTCGCACACATCAAACCAATAATTTATTGTTTCTAGCAATTATTCATCTTATTTGCCCATGCACACAAGTGCACATGTAAATGCGCGCCCAAACACACACACAAACATATATATATATATATATATATATATATATATATATATATATATATATATATATATATAATCAATAATTATTCATCTTATTTTCAACTGCTGCAATTGTCCCAAAGTATTGTAATATCTCTCCAAGCTTCTTTGTTCTAAATATTTTTGAATGCATCATTAAATTTATTAATGCCTTTTTATCATGTCAATCAATTCCTCAAATTTCAAAGAGGAGACCTAGGTTGTTTGTAATAATCAATTACAAAACAATCTTTTAAAGGGTCTAATTATACCTTCAAGATACAATCATCATTACTTTTGAATTCTTATTTGTGGGCATAGCCACACTTTTTTTTTATCTCTTTGTTTTTGCTTTTGCTTTGGGGTCTTCCTTTCGTAATTTCATTTCAGTTAAAGCTTTTATCCTCATCACATCTCTCATTTTTCATATTGTTTATTATCTATAATTTTATAATGCATTGGAGAAATTGTAAAGGAAGTTATAACCTTAAAAATACTTCCCATTCTATTCTATGCCCATGTAGAGGAGTTGGAGAGCAAGTGGGTAGTTAAACCTCTCTAGTTGCTGAGAGGCCCAGGTTCAAATCTCTCGCCTCACATGTTGCGGATATGTTATGTAATGGTTCCCTCGTGGTTCCCAGATACAATGTTTACCCCTTGTGGCCACCACCAAAAAAAAAAAAAAAAAAAAAAACCTAAAATGTTGGGGTGTCCAACTTCTTTGTTTTTCTTCCATATATTCATTTGCATATTTATTTTTTTCATTTAAACTTACACATTGTAATTTCTTATCCTATGCATCTTTCTTTATTTCCTCTAATGTATGCTCTATATGGTGTCTTCTTTATCATATTTATGGGAGAGAAATATTTGATCTTAATTAAACTTCTAAAATATCATATCTTTGTATATCTTTGAGATTTTCTCATAAACAAAACCAAAACATTTTCTCTCTTTCTAAATTGTTTTTATTTTGTAATCTTTTACTGTAAATCTAGTCTCATAACATTTGTGGCATTATGATCCAATGTTTTCATAGTCCACATAATCCCATTGTCTTTAAATTTAATCTTAATAAATTTTGACAAAGGTTTTAAAATATTCCAAGCAACACATAATACTCTACATCCTTGATATCTAGAATTTACTTATAATTTTTTTTCATTCTTTCTCTTTATCCAAAAATTGAAAAAAAACTTTTCAAACAATACTCTCTCCCTTACTTGCTCTCCCCTTTAAAACTATTATTTTTATATTATAAATAAATAAATAAATAAATAAATAAACATAAAACTTAATTCAATATTAGCTAGACCTACTAGCAAAAGATTATAGAGGACTGATTATAAGGCTTTGCCTATATAAGCCACAGAGATCACATTAGGGTAAAAGGCCAAAGTCAACGAGCAAATGCTCTTCTCTTTATAAATCAAAATCATTAAGCAAATTTATTGAAAATGAAGTCCAATTCAATTTATATATAACAACTTTTCATTTATCAATTTTTTTTAGAATTATTATTATACTATTTTAAAAATAAATTTTAATTTAAAAATATTTAATAAAAAATATTTCCTCCATTATAAAAATTGAACCCAGATCCCGATAAGTTACACCCCAAACAACGTCCAACCTTCATTCTAAAGTAATATCATAGTGTAACTAAACTCTTAATAAACCATTAGAACATTCAATCAAAATTTTACACATGATGTTGAAATGCCTTTTTGAAAATCTAACATATATAGCTGTCCAACGAAGCAAATCCAATTTACTTCCTAGGCTTTTTATAAGTTATCTTCCAATGACATGATCATTGATCCCACTGGCCAAAAATGGACAAGTTGGCCATACGGCATTCTGTCCTGGTGGGGCAACTTGAGCTTGGACTGGTATGTAGTCTGCAGTAACGATCATTTATGATTTGTACGTTCCTCACTTCAATAAGCAAAAATAGTTAAAGGAGAGAAGTTTCATAGTCTAAAAATGGATCATTTTTTATGAGACAAATACATCTAAATCTGTTGGCCGTCCAATAAAACATGGCAGAGCATCGTCATCATTGGAACCTTGTCAGTGGCTCAGTAGTGAACCTTGCTAGAATGTGATTTGGAGTACAAATAGTAATAAATTTGTCGAGGGGGATGGACTGAATTGACCAGAGCTCACTGTGAGACTGACTGTTCAGCATCAAGAGAATCAATTTCAAAAGCCAACATGAATGATGTCTATAAATGGTGGCAGCAACTCCAGCTAAGCCCACTTCACTGAAGTGGGCCCCCAAAGCTTTGAACTCAGTGCCCTTTACTGTAATGTCTTGTCCCATTCCTCCATGTTTATCCCTTTGCAGTACTTGAAGCCTTGACTCATTAGGGTTAGTATAGTTTAACATTTTTACTTTTCTAGGCCTTTGATTCCATGCACCTGGACAATTGTACAGTCTGCATTACCATAATTGTGTGCAGACTTAGCTTAGTTTTGGATGTATGCAAATATGTTATTGGGATATGTTCTTATTTTGGCTGCATGCAATTCTGTTAAGAACTGCAAAACTGCAAATTATGACACACCATGTTCAAGTATTGTTCTCTAATAACTTTTGGTGTTATTTGTTATGAATTGATCTCACACTTTTTTGGTGTTATTTATTCCAATCTTACAATTTCAATTGCTTTGCAGTTTACCACCACCCATTTACCCTGGTTGTTCTTATCAAGTTATAATTACTTGTTTATGTCATTGCTTTTTTCATCAGTGGTGGACTGATTTCCTTAATCTCTTAAGGTCTTTATGTTTCTTTTGTTGTTTTTTTTGTTTTAAATACTCTTGTCAGTCTGCCAAAAACTGTTAATTTCTGGGATGGGCATTGTTGTTAGAGAGGAACGGAGATCTTATGACAACGAGAGAGAGCACGCTGGTCAACATTCATGTAAGCGGGACATGTGTGTTTACAAGCGTGTTGGCTCTCGTTGTCACCTGATTTCATGATTTCAGTTCAATAACTCTCACATCCCAAAAACAATGCCCATTACCATTATCGTATCCATTTTTCAGTGATTTATCAAAGAAATTTCCTGTTTGTTTCTCTATAATACAGCAGAGTAAGATGGCAAAGAGATAGAGGATCCAGATTCCAGACTATGGATTTCATACCCATTGACATACAGCAAGCCAGCTGATAATTTGTATTGGAAGACTGGGCGTCATTGCTAATTTCCAGGTATTTTGCAACACTGGTGTTTTCTGTATAATTTATCTGAATTAGTTTGCCAATTACTTTGCAGAAAATAGTAAGAGTATGTAACATTAATCCTCATGTTCATATGAACCCTTAACAATTGTTCGATTTGTTTTTTTAGAGGTGGATTGGCAACTGTTGATTTATCAAGTGTTTGCTTTTTTTGTTAGAATTTAAAGGAATATAAACACCCAAAGGATGCACTAACTTGGCTATGACCTAAAAAGCCACCACCTGAAAATAGTATCTTTAAAATTCTTGATGTGTCATTAACATACTTATGTCATGCCTTTTGTTTAGCTTATTGTTCCACTGGACTGTTTGCTTTGTGGAGTAAATCTACAATTGAAGCTGGGTTTGATGGTATAACTGGGTTTTTTCTGTGGGGTACAGGGATAATTGCAATTGGGTTTGATGGTTTCATTTTGAAAACTTAATAATAATAGTAATACTCAACAAAAATGCAAACCATCCAACTGTGGTATAAACTTTAAGCCTATAGTTTTATAAAAAATATTGACTTAGAAACAAATGTTGTTTGATATATATTAAAGTAATTGAAGTATAACAGGTGGTTATATATATATATATATATATATATATATATATATATATATATATTTTGTTACGAGTTTGTATTACAATCCAACAGGGTTATATAACGATATTAAAACAATTTGATACTAAATTTAAATTTAAAATTTTCTTTGTAAAATAAGTCAGTATATTTAATATATCAAAACAAAAATTGCAACAAGATAATCTTGTAAATATAAGGTATTTTTTTTTACTTTTTCAAATATAAAATTCCAGGGGTCTTTATCCATATTAGAGATGTATAAGAAAAACATTCTTGAGCACAGGAGATAGAGAAAAATGGATCCTCGGATACATTTTAATGGAACTGTAAGATCATAACTATCTAAAATTGTTTGAAATTTTTATTTGAAAGCAGTAGTAGTGTTGAGTGTAATTTAATACTAAAAATAGAAGCAATTGTATCAAACCCACTGGAAGGAACTTTGAATACAAGTATTGAGACTGATGTTTTCTAAGGCTGCAATGTATCTACAAAACTTGTCTTGGAGCTTAAAAAAAGAGAATTAAAGGAAATGAAACATTTGGAATCACATAATACAATGTAAAATTGAGGAGAAAAGAGTGACGAGGGCATTTCAAGCCTGATAAAGTTCGTTTTGGAAATTGTTTCAAAGAAACTGAAAAGGAGAGCCTTCAGTCCACAGGAAGGGCTATACACCTTGAATTTAAAAAATTGTCCATGCTGTACTAGTTGTGCCCCTGTATAAGCAGTTTTAAGAGAACATATTTGAGGTATATATAACACAGCCATAAGATTTTCGAAATTATATTATTTTGATTTAAATATTAAAGTGATAAGTAGCTTAAGCTCTAAAAACTGACAAATCTTTTTTAACGCTATCAACTGTAAAGTTTTGAAACAATGTATGTAATAAATGATATTGCTATTTGATATAAAAATGATTATGGATTAAATATATAAAACATTTAGGTTATTAAATTCAATTATAATTTTACTTATTTATTTAAATAACATTTATAGTTAACGGGATAATAATATTTATTTGCACACTCTGAGTGGGTTTAACCTTGGATATTTGGAAATTTGAAATAGAAATTTAAGGTTCAAAGTTTACAAAATAGATCTGTAAATTGTATTTTGGTAATTGGAATAGGGTAAATAACATCCTATGTAGGTCTCATGAGGGATATCATATGTCTTTGGGTTTTCATTCAAAAGATTTAAGTTCAAACAAGAATCGGTCCCTTTCAAAAATCCATGTTTTACCCTAAAATTTTTGATAGGCTAGTTGAGCTGCCTCGATTCTTTGGAAGGTTGAGTTCCCTTGACTAGGATTTACAGAGGTTTTTTTATAGAGGTTTTATATATAAATATATAGTAATACTTTTTATATACATCCATTGTGAGGATTGAACCTGGGTGACATTAAGTGGCGTCCTTGTCAGTAAACGATTACAAGTAATACTTCATATGGATGATAATGATTACAATGAAGATATCCTTTGTTTATATACCCATATTATAAACCTCTTCACACTCATTATTATAATAAAATATAATAATATAATCAACGTTGGGTTATGTGTGGCATATCCCAACTATCCATTATACCCATATACAATATAATATCATATCTCCATATACCTATTCTCAAGTACCATAGAATTCCACCTTCATAGATGTTTTATCCTCGAAACATGAGAAGAAACTTAATAAAATGATATTCTAAGCAATGCTAATAACTGGTACCAATCTTGATCATCCATCTATCCAAGTGAAATCTTGATTCGTGATGGTCTTTGATGATGCCAAGCTGCCATTGTGCCAATCGAATATCTATATTAGGCTCCATGCTTTTGTTACTCTACTCTAATATTTTGAATGATTGGTCCTATTGTTCCTTGATATTGTTGCATCCCTTTGACTATGCTTTTTTTTACCAAACATTGCTATATTTGATGTCTTTTTGACTCCATATAGATCCATAATAATATTGATATCTTAAGCCATGCCTCCAAGATTGTTGTCACTCATTGTGGTGTGGAGGGTGATATATTGCAATTAATATTGATATCTTAAGCCATGCCTCCAAGATTGTTGTCACTGAGTGTGGTGTGGAGGGTGATATATTGCAATTTGAACCTAACATTTTGTTTCCTTTGATTCTTCAACATTTTGTTTCTCTATTTTAAATTCTTCTTCATGTTCTTCTCTCTTGAGCGTTGTTGTGGAATTATCTTGTATCTTTTAATTATGGGTCAGGCCACAAAATATCTCTTGATCACAAGTCGTATCACAGACTCTGGTGGATTTACCGCTTTGATTTAGAAAAAGACTATAAAAAAAATATTTTAAATAGATTGAATTGGGTTAGGATACACTTGAAGTGAGCTTATAATATTTCTTTATATGCTCATGTTCATCTAGATAAAAAGTAAAAGTTGATGTTCTTTGACCAAGATTTGCTATAACTCTTTAATTATGCCTTAATACTAGATTGGTGCCTTATCCATTGTCGATTGTAGCAATATTGTAAATACATTAATGTAATAAAAATAAAGAGAGAAAATGTTGAGTCAATTATGTTCGTTCAAATTATGTAACAAGCATAATTGTTTATCAACGAAGAAAAACGTCAATTACACATTCAAATCATTAACATGTAAAAGAGACACACAAAACTGAACACAGAGGATTTATCAAGAGAAGAAGCTGGAATTGTATTAATATCAGAGGAGTTTACAATGAGATTTGGCTTAGATTGACACAAAGATCTATACATGAATACAACTGGAATTCTCGTTCAAAGGATGTAACAAGAACTCTTCAACCTCTGTTTCAATATGGTAACAGTAGGCCTCCAAGCTTCTGATTCAGTAGTTGGAAATGATTGCAGTTTCCTAAATACTTCCTTATCAAAACGTGCACAATAATGAGGAGGAATAAGAAATGACAAAGAGAAAAGACACAAAAGGGGGAATACAACGACAAAACAAGGGCACTCTTAGTATACCTCTAGCAATAGTATGGCTATGCAAAATATTGATCCTTTGTCCGGTAATGCAACTCCTATTTATAATTTGAATATGGATTGAATCTGTTACAACTGCCTTCACCCCATCCCTCCATGTGGCTGCATCTATACCATTGATCTTTCGGATGGCTTATAGTTGGTTTGTAGTTGTTTAGAGTTGTATTACACTGAATTTTATTCATTATTATTTTGTCTCTTTTTGAACTTTGTATTTTGTTTTGGTGGGACCCATGCTGTCCTTGTTGCCTACTTTGGCCTTGTTATTTACCGATTTATCCATTCCAAGTGTATCGACAATTTGCAATCAAAGCCTCATTACAAAAGGAGGTTGAAAATGTAATTTTATGAATCATCTTTAATGCTTTATTCTTATTGTCTTTTATTGTAGAATCATTTTCCTTTGAAAATCTGAGTATGGCCTAAGTTATTCTTGATAAGTCAATTAGTTTTTGGGCTAACCTATCTTCATATGTGCTGTCTCAAAATCTTGTATTTCCTTAGAGATTAAAATGTCACAATTCTCTGTTGTGAGAGATTCTTTGAGGAAGATCTTAGCTTGTTTTCTCGTCTCACCAATTCACTACCCCCATATTTTTGATTCCTTAACACAAAATTTCCAACGAGACCTTTCTCACAAATAGTTAGCTACTTTAAAAAAATGTCTTGGCATTCACAAACCTTGCCATATGAAGTAATCACCTGTTTGTCAATTATTTGGTCATATTCCTCGCGTTTATAAAAAATGCGACCTATGGCTATTATTCTTTTTCTTTTGCATCTTCCAAAAGTGTTTTCATGTTTTGAACTTTGTTTATTATGGTAGCAAAATTCTTAAGACTTTTGGTTATGGTATTCATTTCAGCTCTTAACTCAGCAATAATTTTCTCTTTGTACTTTTGGATGAAGACTTTTACATCTGTTGACTGAATTTCCTGTACTTGTAAAGATTTCCTTTTGAGCCTATTTATTTCCACCTACAATTTTTCTTTCTCTGCTTGCAACTGGTCAGTTATAGCCACCTTGGATCTCAATTTTGCCATTTCTTTTTCTATGGCGAGTGCAGTTTGTGCCAATGCATAGAGTTTAGATTTCATCAGGTTTACCATGTCTCCTATGACTTTTGCATCCCTTGTTGCTGGGTCAATCTAAAATCCTTCTATACCATTTGCAGGGATTCTAATTATTGCGGTTGATGCAAGGTATGAACTTTATTCTCTGCCACTATGCTAAATTTCAATTATCTGTCCTTCTAATTTGGCTTGAATGTGTTCTTCTTCTGAAGGATCGACCTGGATCACTTCTTCTACTCTGGTTAGAGTGAAATTTTTAGAATTATGAGGAGCAATCTCTGATCTAGCTTTCTTATGCTTTGGGGAACTAGGAGGACTTCTGACTTTAACTTGATGCTCTTTGAGGAGGTTATACAATCCTCCACCCTCTTGTATTTTTTTAATATTGTCGAAGATATTTTGGCTTCTCTATTGTTTACCCTTAAGGTAGTGGGTATCACCCTGGGTAAATCTATAGCCAACTATTGATTGTGTTGTGGCAACATCAATGCTTTGACTAAATCTGTGATAGTAGGATGAGTTGGTGAAGATGAAACAACAATTTCCTTACCCTTCCCTATGTCTGTGACACTATGAGCAACCTAAGCAACTGGGGAACCTTTTTTTTTACTGTAGTAGTACTAAGCACTTCCGTTAACTCTTCTATTTGCTCTGGCTCCTAGTTGATAATTTCTAAAATTAGATCTTGATATTCTTAAGGAGGTATTAAAGGAATCAATGGGGCAACTAACTTAACCATGGCAGTTCTCAACATTTTTAATTCTGAAGGATAATTGCCTACCATTTCTATTTGAGTGTGTGGTCTCTTTCCTATGTAATTTTTCCATATGGTATTTAGAGACTTGCATTTTCTTATGGCTAGCTAAATGGCTTCTTCAAATAGATCTCCTCGATGTGACATGGGTTTCTTTTCAGGAGAATGCCTTTTATAGTATTCGTGGGGGCCATATAGTTGCCATGTGATTTCAACAAAGTCGTACAAATCCATTTTTTGTAAGGATCCTAATAACCTAGGATATCCTTTATACATGGTGCCCCATCTTACAAGGAACACTGATCCATGGGATTCTAGTATGTTTTCTTATTATTGTCACTTTGGCCTCCTCTGCAATTTACCTTATGATTTATAATGTAGCAATTGACATGGGACAAAAACCAGGTAGGGATTTTGGAGGAACTTTAGCCCCATATATTCTTATAGGTCCTTAGTGAAGAAGTAATCTCTTGCATTATTTTCATGTAGAATTATAGCTACTTGTGGAATCATTCTATAGGGACTCTTGTTACAAAGTGTGTGGTATACAGATGAGAGGAATTTGCCAAATAAATGAGTATAACTAGACCCTCCTTATATCCAGGGAAGTCTTTCTTGAACGAGTTCCTCATATATTCCCCCCAACTTAGTAATTGCCTTTTTGTCCAGGTGCTCCACTATTAGGCATTATTTCCCATGTTAGACAATGGCTTTCTATAACTCCTTGAGTTCTTTATCTATAGTGTCACTAAGTAAGTTCTTCCATTTATATATGGTAGGTTGTCTCCCCCTATTACATTGAACTATTAAGAACATGACCTCTTTTTCAACCTAGTTTAAATCTTCAACCCCCATTAATATGTTGATTATGTCTTCATAGTATTTTGCCTAGTTATGTAGTGAACACTTATGAACAGGAAATTGTGTTGACACTGGTTCATTATAATCAAACAACTTGGTATAAAAAGTGGTCCCAATCATATATTGAGCTTGTGAAGTTATTACCTGTTTGTCGAGGACCATCGTGGCTTTCTCCAGCTGAAAAACTTTATTGATATTTTCTGGTGTCATTTTGAAAATGGCTTGATTTGTGCTACCTTTTATTGCTTTGGTCAAAGGGTCGTACGCCATTGCTAACCATGATAAAATTTTAGAGGAGTAGTATAATCTAGGACATATCAATATGCCTAGGTTACAAGTCCATCTATTACAATACGGACTAGGGTGGTGTCGATCCTTGTATTCCCTTTTAAACAAGCCTTTCATCAACATCGGGTGGTGTTAACATTCCTCCATGGTCGGTCCAAAATTGAACATGGTAGTATCCTCTATCCTCCACTCTTGATCAATGACACTTTTCCTTGGCAACCTTTGATAATGTGAGTCTTTGTTTAACTTTTTGACTTTATTCTTGATAATGGAAGTCTTGTGAGCAACACTTGAGGAAGCCATTGACCTTTGTGATTTTGAAAATTTGTAACTCTCACAGTAATTTTCTCGGCTTAGTATCTTAACATTTTGTATTTACTATAACTTTAAATGGCAACTACAATAAATATTCATTGGGATTTTTTTGAATCATTTTCCCACATGCAGTGCAATACATCCACACCAACTATTTCTATGTTTCAACCACCTATAGATTGACACATCACCTCTAAAAATAGTTTAACTTGTCATGAATTTTTTTCTCTTTATTTGCTTAAATCAATCGGTCATTGGATTTGGGTACCTATTCAAATCTAGGCTGTAGGTCTCACCATGTTGTCTTAAGGTGTGTGCCTGATAAAATCTAAAAGGATATTTTTACTTTGGCCTGTGTGCCTTTAATTCCATTGGTTGGTTCTCACTTGAGCCATCAGTACTTATATTGGAACATGTACCACCCGTTTCCTTTTAATCTTCGCTTACCTGGTTAGGGGTCCCACTAAATATTTTTATTAATTATGGGCCAAATGAAAGGCACAACTCCATGCATGGCTTGCTTTTTGATCAAATAATTCTGGACCATTTATTCCCTTCTGATTAAATTATTTTTGGCCGCACATTCTCTTTTGTCCAAATCATTTTGAGCTACACATTCCCTTTTGGCTGAATCATTCTGATTCGTTCATCTATTTTTAGTCTAACTCTTCCGAGCCATCTATGTTATTTCTTCATTAAAGGGAGTAGGTAAGAATGGGTGACTTTTGGGGTTAAGTATTTATTTGGTGTGCCTTAACCTTAGGAAAATAGGATGACTCAAGCATCATATAAAAAATAACGGGGAAGAACATGATTGGACCCTTATGAAACATTTTGACCAAATAATTTGACCTTAGTCTAAAATTTTGGAGCACGAACATTAGAACATAGAAAAAGAATTTAAACCCTTAGAAAAAAGGTTAGGCTATGGTGACCCATTCGCTTAGGGGAGTAAGTTGTCATTAAAAACAAGTAAAAGTATTTTAGCTTAGTAGAAGACCTTAGGTAATAGCATGATAAATTGCTCTTAGACTTAGGGAATAACCTTTTAAAAAGAACAAGGAATTTATTAAGGCAAAAAATAAAGGGAAAAAAGAAATATTTCACATGAATTTCACCCTTAAACCTTAGGAAAATATAGTGTACCTATTTTGATAATAATATCTGGTTGGCACCATCCAATTCGAACACCTAAGTTTTCCTACAACAATTTTGAACCACTCACTTTATTTCGTCCAAACTATTCCAAGCCATCCATATGATTTTAGTTGACCTCTTCTAAGCCATCTATATGCTTTTGGCCAAACTCTTCTAAGGCATCCATCTGCTTTTGATCGAACTCTTCGAAGTCATCCATCTGCTTTCGATCGAACTCTTCCAAGCCGTCCATCTACTTTCGGTCAAACTCTTCTAGGTCTTCCATCTTATTTCAAAGGAAACCTAAGGCAACATAAATCAATTTATTTCATGAAGTTACATTTAGGTCTTAGGAATGGAATAATATGGGAAAGGGGAACATGGACTAAGGGGGACTTAGGAAAATAGACTCGGGTAAGGTTTAATTTTAATAACGCGCAACTTATGGTGTAGACCTTAGGAATGTTATCAGCTTGTGGATAATTAACTTGGGGGTCTAGAGGTACATACTTGAACCTTAGAATTATGAAGATTATTTTTTGGATGGCTTTGTGAGTGTGGATTCTTTATGGTGATATGAAATGCAAAAAATGGGGGAAGAAAATGATGTATGACTGATCTAAGGCTTAGAACTTGGGAATAATATTTGGTGAACCTTAGGCCTAGGGACTTATGAAGGGGAAAAATTGAATGGAGGCTAATGGTTAGGGATTTTTCAGCTATGACCTTAGGGACCAAAATTTTAAATTGAAGGACTAAGACCCATGAATTTAGGACTTTGCAACACTAAAACCTTGAGGAAATTTTAAGAATAGACATGCTTTCAATAGAAACAATTTTTTTTTTGAAGGACTACTAGACATGACTACATACAAAGGGAACACTTTGAGTTATGCTGACCACCTTTATTTGCAAAAAAATGAAAGCTATATAATCTTGACTCAAAAAAATAACTAGACCTAAGACTCCATAAGGATCATCAAAATTTGAAATTAGGGGTAGCATTTAAGTTGGATTTTGAGGATCCAACAAACCCTTCTCTTGGTGTGTCCTTATGCACTTATTCTATTGGTTCCTTAACTTGTTCTTTTACCACAACCACTTCTTGCTTCTCCTTGGATCCTTGTTGCTTAAGCTAAGAAATCCTACAATATTATCTTCTTTTTCCTATACCATAACTTCATAAATTTCTTTAGCACATTAATGTAAAAAGTACCTAGAGAATCTAATCAAAGATAAACAAGAAAAATATCCACATTATCCATCTCAATAGCATAAGAATCTAAATGTAAAACATATATATCCATGGTGATCTTCAAATTGAACATTCTCACCCTCAAGTTGTATATCCTTAATTTTTGTTGCTTGAACCTGCAACTCTTAGCTGAAGCACTATTAATAAAATTACATCTACTGCTAGGGTTAATGGAAATAATAACCTTTTCCTTTTGAATGCATTCATGAAGTTATAAATTAGAATATTTAGATAAATTTAGATCCTTCTCTTGCTTGTGTAAATTTTTAGCTTTCTTAATAAATTAATTCACACAAAGCTTTATCTAGGATCAAATATAAATCAAATGAATACCATTAATCAAACTAATAGTAAATCTCAATATTGGAATAACAACAATATCTCACAAATATAACTCAAATATACACAATATCAAAAGATTACAAGAATGATACAAATTGATTACATTGCTTGGAGAGATGTCTCCAATTTGAGTCCTTTTTGATATAGATAGGAGAGGAGCCTTAAATGATTTCTTTGAATTCGCTCTCAAGTTGATTCAATTTTGAAGGGCTTACCCTCCCATTTTTTAATAGAGGCCTTTTACTTTACCTTTTAAACAGAGAGGAGAGCTCTCTAATATCAATGTGACTCTTCATTCTCTCTCTTGACACTTTGTACTTTTTATCATATTGACACATACATTATATAAAATATAAATTAATTACCAAACTAATATTTACAAGGGGGCAAATAATGTAATACTTCCAACACCACCCCGTATTACATTATTATTTGGTAGGAAGGGTTTTTACCTTCATTATCTAATTCCTCTTTCTCTTCATTATTCAGCTTTGACTTTGACATGGTTGGATATATGTAATATTTATTAGGTCTTCCTTTATAAATTATTTGTGTCTGCCTCTGGATCAATATATCTAAGTCACCTCTAGGTCTTTGCCTTATTGTCTTTGGGTCATCCATTAGAACATTCATAAGTCTATCATATCTATAGGACCATCACTATAGATGATTTTTTAATTAAAGCACAACCAAGATAATTATAAGGAAGGCAAGCTTCCCTTGCCTTCTCGTCGAGCCCCGTAGCTCGACTAGCTCATGGAGCCAGCCATAAGGTGCCCGCCTTCCTGCAGGTCACGGGTTCGAAACCCAACGACAGTGAAAGCTTGAATTTTTTTTATTTTTGTTGAAATCGGATCCAAAACAGAATATACTTGTAATCTTACCCTTGGGTTCTCATCGGTAGTGGTAGCCGAGTTGGTTAGGACGAATTCTTGCATGAAATAGGTCACGGGTTCGATTCCTACGAAGGATAAATTTTTTATATAAAGTTTTTTTTATATATTATTATTAAAATTAATTATATTATATTTAATATATTAACTATAATTGCTTTTCTAAAGTTTTTTTTAAAGTAATTATTTTTTAATCTATTAAATAGTAATATATTTTTTTAATATATATCGTATAAGAAAGAAAGACATTGTCTAAGAGACAATTATTGTAATCGAAGGATAAATTTTTCACTTGATTGAAGGAATCATAAACTCTAGAACTTTTGTGTAATAAGCCTAAGAGGCTTAGTTTTTTTTGTAAAAGAGACAAAAGATCCAAATTGTAAAATTGTAAAGAGGCATTGATGATAAGACCAAATGGCTGTTATCATGCCTTATGTGCAATTCTAGCAAGAGAAGGTGTAGAGAGGTTTTATGAAAAAGTAAGAGGTTATGGGCTCAAAATTGTGTTTAGCCAACTTCAAAATGTAGTGATAGCACATCAAAGACATTTTGATTCAGTGTATGAGGCAGACTTTGAAGACAACTCATTCATGAGTCAATTTGAACAATCGAAATTCGTACAAGCTGCACCACAAGAATTAGAGTATACACACTGCAGTATTTTAGTGGAAATATTAGAACCAAAATCATCGAAAATAATATTTATAAGTTACGATGAAGAAGTAGCAGATAATTTTGTGAATCAAGAGATAGCATCCCCACATCAAGAGGAATAAATAGTGAAAGATAGAGTAGAACAAGTCAGATTTGACTTAAGTTTGTAATGTCTTCTTTCTTCCTTCTTCTTCTTTCCTTCTTTCAAAAATGAAGGTACTTTATTGTAACCATGAAATAAAGAGAGTTTTTTGGTAACTATGGCCTCACACAATAGCTTACATATACTAGAATTTAACGATTATGACTATGAGTATTGGTTTATAAATATGAAGATCTTGCTCATAGGAAGAGGTTTGTGGGACACAATAGAAGAGGGCTACACAGAACCCTCATACTGGACAACACTAAGTTCCACAGAAAAGAAAACACGAAAAGAAGAGAAAAAGAGCAACTCTTCTGCTCTTTCTCATATCCAAGATGCATTAGAGAAAAGCATATTCCCTAGAATATCTGCTTGTACAACTGCACAAGCTCCATGGAAAGCATTGAGTGATGGATTCCAGGGTAGTAATCAAGTGAAGTAGGTAAGGCTTCAAACACTGAAGAGAGATTTTGAAAATCTCCAAATGAAAGATGATGAAAAAGTCGGTGATTATTGTGTTAGAGTAAAAGCAATTGTGGATAAAATGGTTACACTAGGCAAAAAAATCATGCATGAGACAATTGTAACAAAAGTGTTGTGAACACTTACACAAAAATGGAACCATATTGCCATAATTATAGAAGAATCTAAAGATCTTTCCCTTTTAACATTTGATGCATTAATCGGATCGTTAATGTCACATGAAGAGAGGTTTTTTGAAACTCCTTCAACTAGCTATGGAGGCAATGATAAGGCCTTCACTTCCAATGAAAATAATGGAAGAGGATGGAGAAGAGGTCAAGACAGAGGCAAGCAAAGAGGTAGAGTCAAAAGCAACTATAGAGGAGGCAACCAGAACAGAGGAGGCAATTCCAACAGAGGAGGCAACTCATACATAGGAGGCAATCAGCAAAGAGGTGGAAATCAAAATTGAGGAGGAAATCAAGGACAAAGTGGAAATCAAGGGTGAGGAAGTGACAAGTCAAAATTAGCTTGTTTCAACTGTGGCAAGCCAAGTCACTTCGCTCGCGACTACTGGTCAAAATATTCACAAGGCAGCAGTAGTCAATATGGTAATTATGGAGAAGAAGATGATACCTCTAATATTTTTCTTTCATATGGACAATCATAACACAATCTAAATGACTGGATTCTGGATACTGGTTGTTCAAACCATATGAGTGGCAAAGAATATTTATTTGCTACTCTAGATTCCACTTATAAATCCTAAATCAAATTAGGGGATGATAAGACATTGCAAGTAGAGGGTATTGGAGCCATGGAGGTTCCAACCAAAGAAGGACTAAAGAAAGTGCATGACATCTATTACACTCCAAAGCTCCAACACAATATGCTAAGCATTGGATAAATGATGGAAAATAATTACAAGCTTGTATTTGATGAAGGACAATGTATCATTTTTGATAAAAATAATTGTAATTGTGTCATCACACAGGTCCCCATGACCAAGAATAGGTTATTCCATCTCAAATTTGGTGAGCCAGGAGGATCTCAACTTGAAAATGTAGCTATAACAAATCCAAGTGTGCTTTGGCACTTGCGATATGGTCACCTTAATTCCTCTAGCTTTAAACTTCTCACTTCTCAAGCTATGGTGACAGGACTTCCCAAAATCAATGAACAAAAGGAGGTTTGTGAAGGATGTGCTTTGAGAAAGCACTCAAGGTCAAATTTTCCAAAAGGACAAGCGTGGAGAGCCAACTATCCACTTTAGTTAGTACATTCAGACATTTGTGGACCAATGCAAACATAGAGTCTCAAAAACTATTCTTATTTTCTCACTTTCATAGATGACTTCTCTAGAATGTGTTGGATTTATTTTTTGAAACATAAATATGAAGCTTTTGATTGCTTCATATATTTTAGAAACAATGTAGAGAATCAAAGTGGGAATTATGTAAAATGTCTTAGGATAGATCGAAGAGGTGAATACTTATCAAAAGTATTCTTGAAATATTGTAAAGCAAGTGGGATTAAAAGGCAATTCACCACTGCCTATACCCCACAACAAAACGGTGTGGCCAAGAGAAAGAACCACACCATAGTTGAAATGGTGATATCGATGCTTCAGACTAAGCATCTAACTCATATTTAATGGGCAGAGGCTGTAAGAACTAGTGTATATATTCTAAATAGAAGTCCTACTTCTAGTTTAGATGGTGTGACTCCTTATGAGGGGTGGTACGGAAAGAAACCTAATGTAAAGCACTTCAAAGTGTTTGGTTCTTTAGCATATGCACACATTCCTGATGAGAAAAGGAAGAAGCTTAATCCAAATATTCAAGCTTGTATATTTGTAGGGTATTGTGAGTCTACAAAGGCATATAGACTCTACAATCCCAAGACTCATAAATTTATACTCTCCAGGGATGCAATTTTTGATGAAGGGGGAGAATGGGGTAATAAAATAATTTTTGTTGATGATGAGTCCCAAGATGTAAGTTCTTCATAGGTACATCAGGTGTCTCCAAAGAAAAGAAAATGCACACCACCCCCTCCAATCCCAAGCAGGATTACTACATCAAGTACTTCAACCGCCACTCCAAGTCCTTCTCCACAGAGATCAATAAGTTCTTCATAGATGGAAATTGATAGAGACTCTCCATCAAGAGGCAAAAGAACATTACAACATCATCCATATTTTCAAATGTTGGATCAGAATTTCTAGAGAAGATTCACTAGAAGCCAAGCTAGTGAAATGAATACAATTTTGTAGCAACTTAAAAATTTACAATTGTATGGGGATGATGACTCCCATGATCCTAGGGGAGATGTAGTCAGTTATGCTTTATTGGCTAGTACATAGCTAGAACCAACTAGCTATGAGAAGGCTTGTACTCAAAATATATGGCAAGAAGACATGAAAGAGGAAATAACCTCTATAAAAAATAATGATACATGGGAACTAGTAAA
This sequence comes from Wollemia nobilis, assembly GCA_028583015.1. Classification (NCBI taxonomy): domain Eukaryota; kingdom Viridiplantae; phylum Streptophyta; class Pinopsida; order Araucariales; family Araucariaceae; genus Wollemia; species Wollemia nobilis. The sequence continues at coordinate 1,526,592 of JAQPPZ010016858.1, read as the reverse complement.
GCTACCCAAAGGAAAAAAATGTGTAGGATGTAAATGGGTCTACAAGACCAAGTACAATGCTAATGGAAGCATTGAAAGGCATAAGGCGAGACTAGTAGCAAAAGGTTTTACTCAAAAATTTGGCATTGACTATGAGCAAACCTTTGCTCCTGTTGCACGACAAGAAAAAACCAGATCAGTTCTTTTCTTAGCAGCCCATAAAGGATGGAATGTTCAACACATGGATGTGAAAAGTACTTTTCTAAATGGATACTTGATAGAAGAGGTTTATGTTCAACAACCTCAAGGTTTTCAATAACAAGGAAAGGAGAACCTTGTTTACAAATTGAAGAAAGCACTTTATGGCCTCAAGCAATCACCAAGAGCTTGGTACTCACACATTGATGGTTATTTCAGTGAGTATGGATTCACGAGAAGCAAAAGTGAACCAAATTTGTACTAACTAAAGCATGGAGTAGACATTCTATAGTTTTTTTGTATGTGGATGATCTAATATTTATGGGTAGTAACAATAAAATGAGTATGGAGTTCAAAAACTCCATGATGAAACAATTCGACATGAAAGATCGATACTTCCTAGGTACGAAAGTGCATCAATCAAATAAAGGAATATTCATATGTCAACACAAGATGCTCGAGACATGATCAATAAATTTGCCATGGAGTAGTGCAAATCAGTTGCAACTCCAACTGGACATGGGATCCAATTAAGCAAGGACGATGGAGCATCAAAGGTTGACATGACCACTTATAGAAGCATGGTTGGGAGTCTAATGTTTCTCACCAACACAAGGCCCAATATTCAATATGTTGTTTCTATAATTTCAAGGTTTATGACTAGTCCATCTGAGCTGCATCTACAAGCAACTAAAAGAATCTTAAGAAATGTAAAAGGTACATTGGATTTTGGAATCCATTACCAAAAATGTAATTCTCTAAAATTAGTTAGCTTCAGTGATAGTGATTGGGGCAGTAATATAGATGATAGGAAATCAACATCAGGAAATCGTTTTAGTCTAGTATCGGGACGAATTACATGGAGTTCCAAGAAATAAACTGTTGTAGCATTGTCATCGACTGAGACTGAGTATATAGCCATCACACATGCTAGTACTCAAGCCCTATGGTTGAGAAAAGTTCTTGAAGAGATTGGAGAAAGTCAAAGTGGTCCAACTTGACTGTATTGTGATAACATAAGTGCCATTCAGTTGGCATACAATCTAGTCCACCATAGCAGATCAAAGCATTTTGATATGAAGTATCACTTCATTCGAGATATGGTGGAAAAACAGATAGTTGAGCTTCAATATTGTAGCAGTTTGGATAATATTGCAGACATCTTTACCAAAGGTATAGCTAAATCTCAATATATAAATTTGAGAGACTATATAGTCAGTCCTCTCAACTTTAAGGGGGAGAATGTTGGAAATTAAGATAGTTAAAAGGAGTAATTTTTTTTTTTGCAAAATTAATCTTTGGATATTACCCTTTTACCTCCTTGCACGACAGCTGACTCAACAGGGAGTTTGATTTGGACGACAGATGAGTGGGGAGATTGGACGGCATGGGCAGCAATGCAGACAACACCAAATTCCTTTTCTCCTTTCCTCCTTATTCTTATTCTTTTCCCAACTTCTCCTATATTCCCTAAGGTTGTTTAATCAACCACTATTTAAAATTTGTAATTCTTATGTTTCCAAGGTTGAATATAATATTTTTGCATTTTCCTATTGCTCCTAATTATCACAGGCCCACATAACCATTTCAGGGGAGGGCCTAAAAGGGTCATGATGAAGGTCCTCAATAAAAAAGCATCATTTCTTTGTATCTTAAAACACATGTTCATGAAACACAACATGCTATTGTGCATGTTCATCTCCTAGAAATGTATCTAGCTTTGGCATCTTGAAATGATCAAGATACGCTAGAGTAGGCACTAAGGGGCATAGATGCATTGTGGATCCTGTTCAAGGTTGGATTTTCATAAGACATCCCTTGTTTCTCAATGGTTCTTACCTTTTCTCCCAAGGCCTTATAGGCCTGCAAAGATAGAATCTCCTCTTCCATGAGAGGTCTCTGAGGAGCCTTTGGAGGTAGATTCTTCTTCGATTAAGGTGGAGGACTAGGCTCACCCTCCACATCCACTAAGGAGATATCAAGATATTCCTATTCTTGATCATCTCCTTCTACTTCCTCGTACTGAGTACACTTATGGTGTTTGAGTTCTTAGTTTTGCAACATGTTTTGGGCCATATAATGAGTACAATTTCCAATATGCTTAGGGAAAAATTTAGGCTGTGAAGTAGGTCATCTATGATGGCACTCCCTATATTCACTCTAATAAGGTAAATTGGTGTGATCCAACCTATCTTCTCTCTACACACTCCTTTTGATCAAGGATGCATTACTCATGCATGTGCTGCTCATATAGATGTTGCTTTAACAACCTCTACCTTTGAGTATCCTTATTTTTGAGGTGCTCATGCTCTGTGCGCACATCTTCCAATTGATCTTGGAATATTCTTTGCCTTTTCTCTAACACCAATTTTTGTGATTGATCTATAAGATTGATAATATGTGGCCTCTAGTTGCGCAACTCTGTTTGGGAAAATTTATTGGTTTGAACCCCAATAGACTTGTCTACCATGCTCTTGCCTTTGTTTGTATAGATGGAAGTCACATTATGATTTTTTTTTATTTGTGCCTACATGGGTTGATGGGGCACATTGCTCCAAGAATACTTGGAGCATTCTCTTGGCTCCTTGATAGTCCTACATTTGCCCTCGCTACGTGAACTCATAGATCAAGAATGTGTAGACGAGGATCTACATCCTAATTGCCCTAGGACTCGATCAAGTCCATCAATTTATCTATTTTTCCAAGATTTATTTGGTGGTGCACCATTTTCTCCAAGTTTAGCCATTTCAATTGTGAACTTCTTAGGTTTATTATTGTTTGGAGTTCGCAAGGGCATATGCTCTGAAGCTTTACATAGAGCTTCATACTCTTTAAAATAGAGCTTTCACACTATTTAACATAGAGCTTCTATATCATTTAACATAGATATTAAATGCTTTTTACATAGAGCTTCAACACTCTTTAACATAGAGCTTCTATGCTCTTTAACATAGAGCTTCATCTCTCTTTAAAATAGAGCTTCATCACATTTTAACATAGAGCTTCAATACTATTTAACACAAATAAAAGCATAACAAACATCTTCGAATGAGGACCAACCTGGTTCACCCATGGTAATTACATCGTCTACACTGCTCGATGATCACTCGTCGCTCGCTACTCTTCCTTCGCTCCTTCCTCATCCATCCTCCCTTGCCTCCCTTGCCTCTCTTGCCTCTCTTGCTTCGTCAAGATATTCCTTCTATGTCTTCTTTCCCTCCTCGGTCCATGCTCTTGCCTACTCGACATTACTCCTCGAACACCTCTGATAGGAGGTAGGGTGAACACCACTCTCCTTTCTCTTCCCAAGGTGATCATCATAAAGAGTTTTCCTCTCATGTCAGAGGAGCTTCGTGCATCTGGCCATCTGGGTCACCAAAGGGCAACTCCACCTATTCTACTGAATGTCGTCTTGTCACCATAACATATTAGGTAGGTCGACCAATGGGTGAGAAGTAACTTCCTAGATATGCCAAGGCAAACACCTTTTTTTTAGGGTTTTCTTTTCATTTTATTTTAAATAGTCAACTTTTTAATTAAGCATTATCTTTTGCCTTTCTAAAATAAATCAACTATTTATTTTAAACAATACATTTTTCCCTTTTAAATAAATAAACTATTCATTTAACAACATATTCTACCCCTTTTTAAATAAATAAACTATTTATTTTAAACAATATATTTTACCCTTTTAAATAAATAAACTATTTATTTTAACATCTTTTGCTCTTTTTAAATAAATAAACTATATTTTTAAACATCTTTTGCTCTTTTTAAATAAATAAAATATTTATTTAAACAACACACATATGAAGTTTCTGAAGGCAAACCATATATCCCATGATCACCGGTTATCAAGGTTAATAATGCTGAAGTAAAATATAATCATGCAAGTGCATCAAACAAAGAGGGAGTCTTTCCATCAATCTAATCGCCTGTTTTAACCTCTAGAACTTATGATAGCTACTAGGTCATTAGTCTACGTCTCAAGGTGATTAGACATTGACGATTATCTCTTAATTTAATGCATGCATATATGAAGGTATCTATGTGTGTCACCTTTGAGTTGCCTTATCATCATTTCCCCTTCCTCAAGTACTCTCACCTATGACGGATGACTCAATTTCCTCCACTTACGAGTGCACCTAATCCTACACATTGGCAATTTATAAGCAGTAACATATCCTTCATTACTTATTGCTCAAAATTGAATATTAGTCACATTTGTTAATACATTGTTTTTCTATGTTTCAAAAGTCCATTTGGGAGGGTGATGACATCCTCCCCCACTAGGATTAACACTATCATCGATGTTTCTTAGTTTTTCAACTACATATAAAATTAAGCAATTTGTTAAAATAGCTTCAATTTCATCAAAAAAAGGGAAAATGTTTCTGCATGTCCACAACCTTCTCCCAAGTGGCATTTCTCTTTGAGAAACGGTACCATTGGATATTACACTGCTCAAGGGCCCGATTTTGCATAGCTTTAGAGTGAAATTCAAGGATCCTTACTAAAATTACTTTGATTACCTATGGATTTTCCATCTGCAAGTTAGAGACATCCCACACATGTTCAGGGTCAGCAATATATTTTCTAAGCAAATATATGTGGAAGGTGTCATGGATTTTTGAAAAATTTGGAGGTAAGGTGAGTCGGTATACAACCAGACTAATATTCTCAGTGATCTCAAAGGGTCCTACAAATCGTGGATCTAGTTTTATGGAATTGATCACACTTTTCATTATTTTAATCCTTAGAAACATTTTATCTCCCATCGAGTATTCTCTTGGAGTTGTTTTTAAATTGGCATACCTCTTCTACCTATCAACATCCTCTTTGAGCCTTTGCTTGATTACCTTGATTTACTCTTCCATTTCCTTGACCATTTTTGGTCCAATAACTGCTCTATACTTTGGGTTGTCCCATGATAGTGGTGTTCTACACTTTCACCCATATAATGCATCAAAAGGTACCATCCCTAGAGAGGAATGATATCCATTTTTGTAGGTAAATTCCACTGACATATAGTCTTCCCACTGAGACTTGTGGTCCATGCAATACATGTGGATCATATCTTCCAAAACTTGGTTTACTCACTTCATCTAACCATCTATTTTAGGGTGGTATGTTGAACTCATATGCAACTTTGTGCCTAATTCCAGATGTAGGGCTCTCCAAAACTTTGAAGTAAACTTGGAATCCCTATCTGATATAATTACTTCTAGGAATCCATGCAGTCTGAACACTTATTTAACAAACCTATTAGCCACCACTTGAGCATCATCCTTGGTGCTTCTAGGTATGAAGTGTGCAACCTTGGTCAATTTATTGACCACCACAAATATTTCATCGTGTTGGTACTTGGTCTTAGGTAAGCCTACAACAAAATTCATTGATATGGCCTATCATTTTTGAGTAGGTATATTATGGGGGTACAAATATCCTGCGGGATGCTTGCATTCTACCTTAACCTTCTAGCACTCAAGGCATCGGGCCATAAAATCTGTAATGTCCCTCTTCATCCCTACCCAAAAAAATTCCTTTTTAGAATTTTTCTCATTTTCAACCCTCTAGGGTGAGCCATATAAGGAGATTTATGGGCTTCTTGCATCACTACCTTCGTTAAATCCCCTAATTTTGGTATGATGATTCTTCTTTTGTAGCATATAAGGTCATCAATTACCCTAAAATTCTTATTGCTCTCTGGGTCTTCTCTTAACTTGGCTCAAATTTCTTGATAATATTGGTCTTGATATTGCTCGTTTCTTACTTAGTCTATGAGATTTATGTGGCTCCTAGTTATGGCTACTATGTGTTTACTCCTACTTAAGGAATTTGGAACCTTATTTTATATTCCTTTAATATACTCAATTTCAAAATCGTACTCAAAGAGGAACTCGAAACACCTTCTCTACCTCGTGTTGAGTATTGGTTTAGTAAATATGTATTTCAAAATCTGATGATCTAATTTTAGATCGAAGGGTCTTCCTACCAGATAATGGTGCTAAAATTTCAAAGCATGAACTATAGTGGCTAGTTCTAAATTATGAGTAACATAGTTAACTTCATGCTTCTTAAGATCCCTTGAAGTATAAGCTACTACTGACTCACCCTACATGAGCACTCCCCCACGACCCTCCAACAATGCATCAGAGCATATAGTAAAATTCCTTGTGAGTCTAGAATATTTAGTATTGGTGTAGTGGTAAAATTTTACTTCAACATGGTTAAATCAGCCTCGCATTTCTCCATCCATTTGAATTTCTTTCCTTTCTTTTGGAGACTAGTCATCACCGAGGTGATTTATGAGAAATCCTTTATGTGACACCGGTAATAGCTCATTATCCCCATGAAGATTCTTACCTCAGTAAAATTTATAGGGGGTGGCTAATTTATCATGGCTTATATTTTCTTTGGATCCACTGTGATCCCTTCATTCGATATGATATGACCCAAATATCGCACCTCTAAAACATAAAAATTGCTCTCAGCTAGATTCCCGTAGAGTTATTTTTCATTAGAAACTCAAACATGATATTGATATGTTTGTCATTCTCTTCCTCATTCCATGAGTATATTAGGAATTCATCAAGAAATACTAGGACAAACTGGTCCAGGTGCATCATGAACACACTATTCATTAGATTCATGAAGGCAACGGACACATTAGTCAGCCCAAAAGGTAGGAAAATGAACTCGTAATGCCCATACCTTGTTTTAAATATTGTTTTGTGAGTTTCTTCCTCATGAATCCTCATTTGGTGGTACCCTAACCTTAGTTCTATCCTGGTAAATATCATGGTATCTCTTAGCTTGTTGAATAAATATTTGATCTTGGGAAAGGGGTACCGGTTCTTGATTGTGACCTTATTAAACATCCTATAGTCAATACACAATCTTAGAGATCCATCCTTCTTTTTCACAAATAAAATGGGTGCACCCCATAGCGACACACTTGGTTTTATCAACCCCTTTTCCAATAAACCTTGTAGTTGTACCTTTAACTCTTGCATCTCAATAGGTGACATCCTATATAGAGATTGGTGGATGGGTTCCACTTCTGGTATAATATTGATAGTGAAATCAATTTCTCGTATAGGAGAGAGCCCTAGTAGATTTTTTGGAAATATATCCTAAACTTCCTGTAGAATTGGATGTGCCTAAATCACCTCTTCCTTACGATATCTCTCAACTTCGTTCATTTTTAAACATAATGATCCCCCCTTTCCTGAGGATTTTCTTCAATTGCATGGCTAACAATATCTAGTATGTGAATACCCCTTACTTGCTATAAATTTGTGACCTCTCATTATTTCTCTTGAAATACTCAATCCATCTATCTTGGAAATTGATTATGACTTGATGGGCCTATAGCCAATCCATCCCTAGGATCACATCAAAGGCGTGAAGTGGGGTTACGTATAGGTAACCTTTCATGGTTCCACTTTCTAAATTAATTTCCATCATTGGGAAGAATTGGTTTATGGAGTAGGTCTATCCAAACCCATACTCAACCTTCTATCCATGAGGCAAATACCTTGGCCTTTCCATCATATCTTTGGTTTAATAAAATAAATGAAACTATCAATGGCTCCACTATTTATTAATATATCTACTTTCTTATCAAAAATATTACCTTTGATGATTAATGGGGTGGCTTGCCCTTCAAGTTTTTGATTTCCAATTGTAGAGTAGATCTTATGCATTGGCTCCTTTCCTTTATTTTTTGGCATGCTTTTCCCTAGTCGATATGGGCATTGATTAGCATAATGCATCCCTTTGAAATTGTAACATCCATCCTTGGGCCCTTGTATATTTTTCATTTTCTACTCCTTGCTCTTAATCATTGATACTAGAGCTAATGTCTTCTTCAGGAAAGGTTTATCATTATTGGCTTTGTTGCCTTTCTTGAAGAAGTTCTTAAATTTATTTTGGCCTCCATTAAATTTATTCTCTATATCCAAGGGGTTCTTAGCATTCTATTCTTGCTCTGCATCCTATTTTATAATACCATTGCTATTCCTCTTCTTTAGTTCCTGATGTTCTTGGTCGGTTAGGTTTTCATACTTATAGCAAAAATGAGATTGCTTTCTTTGTTAAATCATAAGCCTTTTGCAATGACTTAGGTTCCTACATTTCTACATCATGCTTTATCCTAGACTACAATCCATGAGTAAACTTATGAATCTACATCTTCTCATTATAGGCATGTACATACTTCAATAATTTTACCAAATTTCTGTAATATACCTTCACTAAGTTGGTTCCTTGCCTTAGACTAGCAAACTCTTCAAAATTTAAAGCATAGAAGTGTTTTGTGAGAAATATCTTCTTGAATATGTCTATAAATTCCTTCCTTGGAATGTCTACCAATTCAATATTAGTTTCCTCATAGTAAGTTTTCCACTAGTTTAGGGTATCTCATTCAAGGTAAATAGTAGCCCAAACCATTTGGGTACCTAAATAATACCCCTTCAATACGAAGAAGACTTCTAGATCTCTCAACAAAGATTCAGCTGTGTCTCCCTCCCCTTCTCCATAAAACTTGGAGATACAAACATTATTTATATCCCTTATTATCTCTTTTTCAAAGAGGGTCCTTGCTTGCTTTTGTTTCACTATCAATCCCTAAACTTGGTTGACTTCTAAATATCTAGTTTAAGAATTTTGATTTGCCATAGTTTCTAGCACTTGTCTTAACTGATCCTATAAATTGGTAACCGTAGTAGTAAGTTACTCTATTATTGCATTGGGAACATTTGTATCCTCATTTTGGATCCCTTATTTGACATTACTTTGTTGAGTTTGTCTCAGTGGATGCCTTCTCATCCTAGCCTTGGGTGGCATCTTGATCTGGTTTCCACCCAAAAAAGAGTTAGACTACAACTTTCTCTTAACTAAATTACTAACTTGACCATAATATAGAGTTATTATTTCGCTATTCATTAGAGATCTAACTAGGATGAGGTCCCAAGGTTAGGATATATCGTTAATACCAAAACCCATATTAAGGTGTTGTATTATCTACCCTTTTTTGGAATCAATTCCTTTAGATCCTAAATGAGCAGAGACTCTAGGTTACTTCATATTTCAGCTTATTCCTAAGCAAGCCTTTATCAGAGATCCCTGAATCTCTTTTACAAAACATAATAAGCTCTATACCCTCGAACCTAGAGCTTTGATACCAAATGTAACACCCCAAAAACATGAAACAAGAAAACACACACACACAAAAGAAAACTTTACATATATTATTATATAATTTTTTTGACTAAGAAGGAGGATTCATAAATCCCCAACCAATCTTAGATCGACCTACTATTTTACATAGCCTAAGTTTCTTAAGAACTATACCACACAATATTACCTTCACACAAGTCTCATATGCGTAAGCCTATCTTGTGTTGTGCACGTAAGTCTATCTCTCTCATCAGTCTTGATGAGCTAGACTTACCACCTAGAATCATTAGAAGGTGTACATGCATCTACATATCCACATAAGCTATTATGTGTGGGCATGCTATGTGTACAACAAGCTAAGATATCGATCTTATCCACTGATAAGCTATCTTAGCTCTGGTACAATCTTCGAAACCTAATTTCCAACCTCCCTAAGGGGGTCTCAAGCCCTTAGGGTACCTCTAAGTTCACCTAGAACTTACTAAATATTCTTTCATTTTTAATCATCACAAGAGCATAAAATATCTAGATACTAAATCTAACAAAATGAATTATCATCAAGAAAGTATAGTCAAGGCATAGAGAAACAATAACCAATTATGCATACATTAAAAGGTTTAAATTCAGAAGACTAAACAACGAAGTACTAGATGTGGCAATTACAATTTTTTTTCAAGTACATGAACTAGTATGGTACACCCCATACCTTTCCACACTACTTTACATCTATTTTATCAGGGAAATCTCCCCACAATCTAATCTATTGCAAAAATAATCAAGAAGTAAGGTAGAGGGCAAACTTGTGGATTGGTCTATCTCCTGAATTTGACCTTCTCACTCTTCCATTGATCAAGTGAGGATAGTAGGGGATCATAACACTCATGTATTAGGATATACATGCTTCTATATGCATTTACTTAATTCATTGCCACATTGCAACTATACAAATAACCCAAGCAATTCAACTTACTAATGCATAGTGCCAAATCATGGAAACTACCCTTTCCACTTCCCCTCTTACTCAACTTGAGATAGTTAATCAATCATGCATTAGATCATGTGCTCTAATTGTAGTAAATGAACTATCCTCATCAAAAATTACAATACCATACCCATAATTGCTAAGTAATCATTTATTTTATTTATTTCATAACATAAGGTCCCATACCCTTAGATTACAAAATAACAATTTATTTCATAACATAAGGTCCCATACCCTTAAATTACAAAATAACCATCTATTTCATTTATTTCATAACATAAGGTCCCATACCCTTAAATTACAAAATAACCATCTATTCCATTTATTTTATAACATAAGGTCTCATACCCTTAAATTACAAAATAACCATTCATTTCATTTATTTCATAACATAAGGTCCCATACCCTTAAATTACAAAATAACCATCTATTTCATTTATTTTATAACATAAGGTCTCATACTCTAAAATTACAAAATAACCATTCATTTCCATTTTATTTCATAACATAAGGTCCCATACCCCTACATTACCAAATAATCATTCATTTCCATTTTATTTCATAACATAAGGTCCCATACCCATACATTACAAAATAATCATGCGTTTCCATTTTATTTCATAACATAAGGTCCCATACCCATACATTACAAAATAAATATTCATTTCACTTTAAAATTGATAAAGAAGACAATGAAAAGTAGCTAATCTCCTACCAACTGCAATGAGCTATCGGATGATAAAGCATATAGATTCTTGACTAGCACAAAACACAACCATATACGATGTTATGCATCCTCTAACATAGGGTTCCAATGCTCTAATATGAAGCTATGATGCACACTTTGAAATAGAGCTGCAATGCTCTTTAGCATAGATATTTCATGCCCTTTAACACAGAGCTTTCACATTATTTAACACAGAGTTATCAATGCTCTTTAACATAGATCTTAAACACTCTCTAACATAGAGCTTTCACACTCTTTAACACAAAGCTTTTGTGCTCTTTAACACAAAGTTTCAATGCTCTTTACAAAGAGCTTAATGCTCTTTAACATAAATATTTCATGATATTTAACATAGAGCTTATATGCTCTTTAACATAGAGCTTCAACGCTCTTTACAAAGAGCTTCAATGCTTCTTTAATATAGATATTTCATGTTATTTAACACATATCTTCATCACTCTCTAACACAAAGCTTTCACACTCCTTAACACAGAGCTTTCATGCTCTTTAACACAGAGCTTCAATGCTCTTTACACAGAGCTTCACACTCTTTAACATAGAGCTTTCATGCTCTTTAGCATAGAGCTTTCACACTCTTTAACATAGAGCTTCAATGCTCTTTACACAAATCTTCACACTCTTTAACATATAGCTTTAATGCTCTTTAGTGTAGATCTTCTACACTCTTTAACACATAGTTTCTACACTCTTTAACATAGAGCTTCAACGCTCTTTACAAAGAGCTTCAATGCTCTTTAAAACAGAGCTTCAATGCTCTTTAAAACAGAGCTTCTATGCTCTTTAACATATATCTTCATCGCTCTTTAACACAAAGCTTCATCACTCTTTAACATAGAGCTTCAATACTATTTAACATAGAGAACAATATAACAACCAGCTTCAAACGAGGACCAACCTGGTTTGCCCATGGTATTTGGGTCATCTGCATTGCTCGATGGTCACTCGTCGCTCATTGCTCCTCATTCACTCCTTATACATCCATCCTCCCTTGTCTTCCTTGTCTCTCTTTCCTCTCTTGCCTCTTCAGGATTTTCCTTTCGTGTATTTTTTTCCTTCTCGGTCCATGCTCCTGCATACCCGCCATTACTCCTGACCACCTTCGACAAGAGGTAGGGTGAACACCCCTCTCATTTATCTTCCCAAGGTGATCATCATAAAGACTTTTCCTCTCATTTCAAAGGAGCTTCATGCATCTGGCCATCCGGGTCCCCAAAGGGAAATTCAACGTTTTTTTTCGAATTTCGTCTTATCACCATAACATCTCAGGGGGATCGACCGATGGTTGGGTAGTGGCTTCATAGATATGCAAAGGCAAAGACCTTATATTTTTTTAGGGTTTTATTTTTGTTTTATTTTAAATAGTCAACCTCTTTTTTTTTTTTGGTAATTAAGGAACAATTTCATTACATCCGGGTTTTCTAGGTTGACCCAAAACCTTTTACAAAAATCAGCACTATGCTATTACGGATCAAAACCTCAATAGGGATAGTATGTCCTTCGCTACTAGTACCCTTCTGAGGCCACCCTGCCAAGAACAAGCACAACCCCTTACACATAATTACAAACACCTTAGAACACAGGCAGTGGCCCATCACAAAGCTTTCTTGCTGCCCCAACCTTGAAAATGCGACCTGTCACGAAATTGTGAGTCTTCTCCTTCATTAGCTCTGGAGAGTCACGAAACGGTGACATGTCGCAAAAATGAGACATGTCGCGAAATCACGATATTATGCCTTTGTTCTGCTCCTTTTCCGCTATAAGTTGCGAAAATGCGACATGTCACGAAAATGAGCTATGTCACGAAATCGTGACATTCGTCTCCCATTTTTCACTTTTTCTGCTTCCGTACCGCGAAAATGCGACATGTCGCGAAATCGCGACGTCCTTAAGTCGTTTCCATATTTTACTTTGGATAGTCATGAAAATGCGACCTGTCGCGAAAAAGAGACATGTCACGAAATCACGACATTCTACCTGCATTCCGCTCCTTTGCCGCTGCATGTCGCAAAAATGTGACATGTCGCGACAATGAGACATGTCGCGAAATCGCGATAATAGTCAACCTTTTAATTAAGCATTACATTTTGCCTTTCTAAAATAAATCAACTATTTATTTTAAACAATATCTTTTGCCCTTTTAAATAATTAAACTATTCATTTAACAACATCTTTTACCCATTTTTAAATAAATAAACTATTTATTTTAAACAATATATTTTGCCCTTTTAAATAAATAAACTATTTATTTAAACATATTTTGCTATTTTTAAATAAATAAACTATTTATTTAAACAACATATTTTGCTCTTTCTAAATAAATAAACTATTTAATTAAACATCTTTTTCTCTTTTTAAATAAATAAAATATTTATTTAAACAACACACATGTGAAGTTTGTGAAGGCAAACCATATACCCCATGATAACCGGTTATCAAGGTTAATAATGTTGAAGTAAAAGACAATCATGCAAGTGCATCAAACAAAGAGGGAATCTTTCCACCAATCTAATCATCTGTCTCAGCCTGTAGCACTTACGATAGCTACTAGGCCATCAGTCTAGGGATCAAGGTGATTAGACATTGATGATTATCCCTTAATATGATGCATTCCTATAAGAAGGTATCTATCCATGTTACCTTTAAATTGCCTTATCACCATTTCCCCTTCTTCAAGTACTCTCACCTCCAATGGATGACTCAATTTCCTCCACTCACGAGTGCACCTGATCCTACACATCGGTAATTTATTAGCAAGAAAAATAAAACAAAAAGAAATAAAATCCCTTGCTCCTCCTCAAAAAGAGCAAGTATCCCCCCCAAAAAAAAATCCCCTTTGCTCCAATACAAAATGAGCATAGTCCAAAATAAAATCCAAAAATCTAATAAAAGAAGGGAAAGGAGCTTGAATCCATAGAATTATTAGAATTTCAAAAACTGTGGGGTGATCCTCATTATAGCAATGGGTTGAATGAAACCCACTTGGCAATGGGGTATCGTTACACATGGTGCCAATTTTGTCACATTAACAACCTTCTTTTGTACAGACCTATGGATGCTCATGGATGAGCTAGCTTATTGGCATAAGTTACCAATGGATTAGTCTGCCCTTACTCATAATGAAAATGAAATTTTATTGCACACATAGTTGGTCCTTAATAAATTTGAAACCACTAGGACAACCTTAGCATCATATGGATTTGTGAGACAAATGGATGAATTTTTCTAAGACCAATAGCATGTTTGAGTATTTTTAAAACAACCCTAGAACTTTTATCCATAAGGCAATCAAAATAATTCCATGTCATTTTCATTATTACATTCCATAATCCATTTTATTTATAAATATCATATGTTAGTGCCCTTAATTAAACAATGAAGATAAAGTTGATCAAGCAAAAGTCTAAAAACATACACAAGTGATCATTAGAACATAGCATCCATACTTCATTTGCATACATAGCCACATACATCCACATCATTACATACACATCTATACAAACATCCACATTAAAAAAAAGCACAACACAAAATGATCAAAATAAAAGCCATGTATATGTATATATATGTATGTATGTACACACACACACACACACACACACACACACACACACACATATATATATATATATATAAACCACATAGTACATAAATTACCTAAAAGTTGTATACATCAGAGCACAAAGGCCCATAAGCAAAAAAAAACTACAAAAAGAGATAATAAGTGTTACTAACTAGTGTGACCTTGATCCCTAGGGCCATGAGTAGATACTCATGAACAATATGGACCAAGGGAAGTAGGAGCAAGTGAACATGAGCCACTTGGTCTAGAACCACTTCACCTATTGGAGCCAAAAACTGATGAAGAAGGTTGCACAGGCAGTGGGATATGATGATGAGCAAGGGTGTCTTCAAGCAACTAAATGTACCTAATCTACATTCATGAAACAAATAAATCCTAGTTTTGGTGTGCCTCCCACTGCCTAATATCATCATGAAGACCAAAAATTGTAGCACCATCACCATCCCCACTAAATCCACTCTATAACCCATCCACATCACTCCGTAGTCAAGCTATCTCAACATTTTGAGCCACAACCTCATCCTTCAAACTCCACACCTTCCACAAGAATCTATCGTGATCATCACATAAGCTATCCCACTTAGCCTAAAGGATGCCCATATCATCCTCAGTGAAGCATGGAGGTTTATTCTGTGTCCCTGAAGAACACAAGCTTATATTGAGAGGGGGGTGAATAGTATAAGATAAAAATTTTAATTTTCTTTCCAAAGCAATAACTTCAGTTACTATCAATTGCAATAATGAAACAATGCATAATCACCACACACATAAGAGACACATATTTAACGTGGTTCACCCAATGTGGGCTACATCCATGGAGATATTTTTCTTATAAATTTCTTCAACAAATTTTGTGGGAACCAAATCCCTATTACAATGTTTGTGTACCCCAATCCATAGGAGACACCAATCCCCTCTGCTTTGGTTCATGGACCTCTATCCATAGGAGACACCAATCTTCTTTGATATAGTTCATGGATCTCTATCCATAGGAGACACAATCCCCTTTTCTATGGTTTGTGGACCTCTATCCAAAAGAGACACCAATCCCCTTTGCTGGTTCTAAATACTGCTAAGATCTACTCCCAAACCTGATCACAATATTGGTCACAACTCTTGCTCAACTCAGATCCAAAATCTGCTCACAATACTACTCACAACTCTACTCAAGTCATCCCCATAACTTGCTCACAAATCCTTCTCACAATTACACTCAAATCAGCTCCATAACCTGCTCACAAATCTTGCTCATAACTCTGCTCAAATCAGCTCCATAACTTGCTCAAATATTATCTTAAAGTTGATCATAAAATCTTCTCAAATATGCTCACAAAACCTACTCATAAAAGTTCTCAACACTGCTCCAAAACTTGCTTACAAACATGCTCAACAATATGATCCAAAACCTTCTTACAAACACTACTCATCTACTCCCAAATATTGCATGCATACAATGCTCATCTATTCCCAAATATTGCATACAAAAAAATTCTCATCTATTTCCAAATCTTGCATAATGATGTCATCAAGTTCTTCACCTATTCTTCAATGTGCTTTCCTCAACTAAATCAATTTAGACATATTCTACCTAGAATTATTTTATCTTCATGGACATATAGATAATGATATGCATTAAACAAATTTCCTATATGTTCTTCACATTCATTAAGTTTATCGCTTTCACATGTCTCACATTTATTACATCAAAAAATAGCTTTAGTCAAGCACTAGATAACTGACCTAGTAATTGTTGATTTCCACCTTCACTTCAAAACCAATCACAATGCACAAGTTTGTCCTTCTCATCTACTCCCAAAATCAATTATGAACAATGCACAACTTTGCTCTCAAATCTGATCTATAACCCTTGCACAATTTCAATCAAAACCAATGATCTGATCTATTACACTTGCACATGCATTCCCAATTCCACTCCAAAACCAATGCACAAATTTACTTTCAAACCCTTATACTATTATTCCCAATTTCAATCAAAGCAATGCACAACTTTGTTCTCAAACCCTTCCACTTTTATTGCCAAATTCATTCAAAGCAGTGCACAAAAATACTCACAAAACTGACCTATAATATTAGCATATATAATCCCAATTTCATTCAACTCTAATGCCCATCAAATTAATCCTTATATCTCCAACCACATGACATCAAAATATTTTCTTCATCCAAAAACAAACCTTGAGTAAGGGATTAAATCACCATACCTCTAAAACTACCTTGATGATGATGTGCTTTCAAAACCTTTCTTAACATAAAATAATTTTTCTTTTTGCCACTTCAAAATAGGTTAGCAAATCCCTTTTTCTCTTCTTTATTAGATATCAAAATACTTCATTAAAATCCTTTATCAAAATGTGCTCAATCAATGCTCAAAATATTATCTTATATTTTCCTCACAAGATAAAGCTTTATCAATAACACAAATCCTTTTATTCCCTTTCTATGATATGCCAAAATACAAAAAAAATTAATC
Organism: Wollemia nobilis; assembly: GCA_028583015.1. NCBI lineage: Eukaryota > Viridiplantae > Streptophyta > Pinopsida > Araucariales > Araucariaceae > Wollemia > Wollemia nobilis. The sequence goes on along the minus strand of JAQPPZ010016858.1, from coordinate 1,509,431 downwards.
ACAAATACACCTTATTTCTCCTTTCTTATATATGAAAAAATTCAAATGAAAATAATCTCAAATACACCTTATTTCTCCTTTCTTATATATGCAAAAATACAAATGACAATAATATCAAATACACCTTATTTATCCTTTCTAAGATATGCACAACAATGAAAACTCAAAACCCTTTTTTCTCATTGACTTGCAAAAATATAATTTAAAAACAAAACCATACACCTTATATTTTTTTCAACCTTAATAAAAAAAATTTCAATAAAATTTTTTAGTACCTTTAACACTATCGCGAATCAAACATCCAACCTTTCGACAAGCAACACTCTCCCAAGCACCCTAAATAGTTGTGCTACCTTGGTGACTGAGACTAAAGGAGGGGTACCATATATTTAAACCACCTCCTACGCACTAAAAAAAAAAAACCACAAAATCGACATCGATGGGATTCGACACCTTGACCTCCTACCAAGCAATTCTTTGCGCATAGCCTACAACCAGATGGGCTACCCCGACGAACGAAACCTTAGATGCAAACAATAAAACTTATTTCAATCTACTACCTTTTCAATAGTAAAATAAAACTGAAATCGATGAGGTTCGACCTCTTGACCTTCTACCCAAAAAACCTCCACGTAGATCCACACTGCCACCTGGGCTATCCCAGTGAATGAAAACACAAGCGTAAAAATATTTCTTTAACTACCTCTACCTCGATTTCGTTGTTTTATCCTCTTTCTTTCTTTCCTTGCCATTCACATTTATATTTTTCAAATTTTCAATTTGCAATCACAAAAACCACGGTAAGGTGCAATTATTATCATGTATATATATGCCTTCCATACCTTCAATTTCTTTTGAGAGGTTGGCTTTAATTTTACTTTGGCACCTTTTTATTTTAAACTCATTTGATTATAATATTTAAATTTAAAATTTAAATATTATAATATAAACCTTTGTCCGTATCTTTTAAGCCTTTATCCTTATTTTTAAAACTTTTATCTAGGCATCCTTAAACCTTTTAAACCCTTTTTAAATCTTTTTTTCCATGCAACTTTTAACCTTTGTTCTTCTTTGTATAATATTTAAATATTATAATCCTTTATTTAAAACCTTGCCTTAAATAATTGTCCATTGTTATATTGTCCAACCTTGTCAACTTCACACCCTTGAAGAATATTTCTACCTTGAATAATATGCACCCTTTGACATCAATGACAACTCAATATTTTCAACAATCTCCCCCTTTGTCATTGATGGCAACCCTACAAAGAAAATTTTCTTTTACTACAACTGGGTTCCAAATTTACTCCCCTTGACAAGCTCAATGGCAAAGGGCTCCTTGGGGCTAAAATTAAGATACTTAGCACAACCCGCTCACCGCCTCCTTTTCTTGAGCTGATCAATTTTGGGATGGGAATGAATCTACTCCCAATTTATAATGCTCTTATTTTTTTAAAATTTTCTTTTTCCACACCTTTGTAGTCATACCCTTTTTATTATTTTGAGCATCCTTTTTATTTCTTGTCTATGGAATTTTTGGAAACTCTGTTCTAAACCATTTTGCTTTATGTCCAAAATTATTGCAATTGAAACATATGATGTTGTAGTCCTTGAAAGATGCAATTGATTTAAAAATTCTCTTGGTGAATACATAATCATTCTTACAATGAACCCTGCAATATATAGCTTTATGACCAAAATTATTGCAATTGAAACACATGATGTTGTAGTTCTTGAAAGGTGCAAATGAATTTAAATTTCTCTTGGTGAAGCCATAATAATTTTTATCATGAACCTTGCAATGTATAACTTTATGACAAAAATGATTACCTGAGAAACAATAACCTTGGAAGAAATATTCCTCTTGCCTTGATCTCAAGGTTCTTTCTTTGCTTTTCTTGTGATGGTCCCTATTCCTTGATGATTCTTTATTTTCTTCCTCTTTGATACTATCACCTCTCAACACATTAGCATAGGTATTAGGCTCTTCTTCAATTTCTTTCTTTAATTTTTTTATTCCTTTTGAGCTTGACTCCTCTTTTTGTTTCTCTTGACCTTCTTCAAAAACAAGTCCTATTTTTATAAATGGAGATCTTTGTGCTTTGATAATATCATTCAATATTTTTGTGCTTTTCTCAAACCTGATATTTTGCTATAGCTTTTCAACTTCCTTCTTTAGATAAACAACCTCATGTTCCAGTCTTTCACATTCCAACTCTTTTGCCTTTAATTACTCAGCCATACCTTCTTCAACTTTCCTTGCCTCTTCAACTTTAACATTTAATTCAATGAGATCTTGTAGAATATTTGCCTTTATTTTCTCATCCTCTTGTACTTGAGCCTTCAAACTTAAGTTCTCATTTTTCAACTCTTCAAGATAAAAAAAAAAAATCCTTTTCCATATCAACTATGGCTCCCTCTTCATTTTCTGAATATTTCTCTTTTTATATGTCTTTAATCATAAGAGCATCTTATTTCTCTTCTTATTGGTCTCTAAAAACAAGAGCATCTTCATTCTCTTCTTCTTGGTCTTTGACAACAGGAGCATCTTCATTCTCTTCTTCTTGGTTTTTGACAATAGGAGCATCTTCATTCTCTTGCTTGCCTTGACCATGTCTATTTTTTTTTCATGATAAAATATTATTTATTTCCTCATATTAAAGGATATGATCATCCCATGTAGATCATCCTTACTAAAGAAAGCATAGTTTATCCCATCAAACAATTATGCCCTATTTGATGAAAACCCTTCATGATGTGCCATGTGTGTTTTGTAAGATCTTCCTTCAAGATGTTAGGCTTTCACAAAGTAACCCACTCTAATACCAAATAAATAACACAAGCTTATACTGAGAGGGGGGTGAACAATATAAGATAAAACTTTTACTTTTATTTCCAAAGTAGTAACTTCAATTATTATCAATTACAATAATGAAACAATGCATAAATCACCACACACATAAGAGACACATATTTAATGTGGTTCACCCAATGTGGGCTACATCCATGAAGAAATTTTTCTTATAAATTTATTCAACAAATTTTGTGGGAACCAAATCCCTATTACAATGTTTGTGGACCCCAATCCATAAGAGACACCAATCCCCTCTACTCTGGTTCGTGGATCTCTATCCATAGGAGACAAAAATCCCCTTTGATCTGGTTTGTGGACCGCTATCCACAGGAGACACCAATCCCCTTTGCTATGGTCTGTGGACCTATATCCATAGGATACGCCAATCCTTTTTTTTTGGTTCTAAATACTACTCAAATCGGCTCCCAAACCTAATCACAATATTGCTCACAACTCTTGCTCAAATCAGCTCCAAAATCTGCTCACAATACTACTCACAAATCTGCTCAAATTAGATCCATAACCTACTCATAAATCTACTCAAATTAGCTCCATAACCTGCTCACAATTTTGTTCAAATAAGCTCCATAACTTGCTCAAATATTCTCTCAAATCTACTCACAAAACCTGATCAAATTTGCTCACAAAACCTACTCATAAAAGTGCTCAACACTACTCCAAAACCTACTCATAAATGTGCTCAACAATATGATCCAAAACCTTCTTACAAAAATTGCTCATCTACTCCCAAATCTTGCATGCATACAATGCTCATCTATTCCCAAATCTTGCATACAAAACAATGCTCATTTATTCCAAAATATTACATAATTATGTCATCAAGTTCTTCACATATTCTTCAATGTGCTTTCCTCAACTAAAGCAATTTAGACATATTCTACCTAGAATTCTTTTATCTTCATGAACATATAAATAATGATATGCACTAAAAAAATATCCTATATGTTCTTCATATTCATTAAGTCTGTCGCTTTCACATGTCTCACATTTATTACATCAAAAGGTAGTTTTAGTCAAGCACTAGATAACTGGCCTAGTAATTATTGATTTCCACCTTCACTTTAAAACTAATCACAATGCACAAGTCTCCCCTTCTCGTATACTCCCAAAAATAATTATGAACAATGCACAACTTTGCTCTCAAATCTGATCTATAACCCTTGCACAATTTATCTTTAACTATCTCTACCTTGATTTCACTATTTTGTCCTCTTTCTTTCTTTCCTTACCGTTCACATTCACATTCTTCAAATATTCAATTTGCAATCATAAAATCCACGGTAAGGTGTAATTATTGTTATGTATATATATGCCTTCCATGCCTTCGATTTCTTTTGAGAGGTTGACTTTAATTTTACTTTGGTGCCTTTTTATTTTTAAACTCATTTGATTATAATATTTAAATTTAAAATTTAAATATTATAATATAAACCTTTGTCCCTCTATTTTAAGCCTTTATCCTTATTTTTAAAACTTTTGTCCAGGTATCCTTAAACCTGTATTTTTAAAATTTAAATATTATAATATAAACCTTTGTCCCTCTCTTTTAAGCCTTTATCCTTATTTATAAACTTTTGTCTAGGTATCCTTAAACCTTTTAAACCCTTTTTAAATACTTTTTTACAGGAAACTTTTAACCTCTATTCTTCTCTATATAATATTTAAATTTGATATTTAAATGTTATAATCCTTTATTTAAAACCTTACCTTAAATAATTTTCCATTGTTATATTGTCGAACCTTGTCAACTTCACACCCTTAAAGAATATTGTTTCCTTGAATAATATTCACCCTTTGACATCAATGACAACTCAATATACTCAATATTTCCAACAACCCCATTACCACCACCTCTATCACTACCACCTCCATAATCACCACATCCATTACTACCACCTCCATCACCATAATCTCCATCCCAACCCCCATATCCATCACCCTTGGTCCCAATTTTTGTAGGTTGAGTCACACATACCCTAGCTTACCTCCTACCACCACTACCTCGATGGTATTTTACCATAAATGAGTCTGCTAACTGGCATCTTGATCATCACCACTCACTACATCATTAATAGCCTGACTCGATGATCATGGATGTTGTGAAGTGAACTAGGAATTGTACTCAATTGTAGTCCCAATATCATATGCATCTAGGACATCCACAATCAAAGGATCAAGACAATAAGCGGGACTAAGCTCATCACCCTGATGCTTATATACAACCAGAGCATCAGGAACTCCCTAAACCAAGCCAAACTACCACATCATCTATGATAACTAGATAAAATCCCTCTCTCAACCATGTCATCCTATCACCTACCTTCCCCACCTTGTCCATCGAAGCTGTGCCACATCATCATCCCAAGTGAGGCCTCACCATGGTCGCCAAATGATATCATTACTAGTAAATGTTGCCAACATATCTTGATACTCCTAACCACTATGGATAGGGAAACTTGGTAGAAGATCCTCATTGGTCCACCAATGAAGAACACAAAGGCATGAGTGATCCCACTCACAAGGTAGGCCCTCTAGCCATGCAATCCTAATGTGCTCCCATATCCAAAGCTGAAGAAGTAAGCTGTAGTCAAGTCCCTTCCACTCTCACCTCTTCACCTTATAAATCTCCACATATAGCTAGTAAAGTAGGGTAGGAGCCCAAGCATAGATCCATGGCTCATAAATCATATCTAGCACAAGTCTCACCTGGTTCCAAGGGAACCTAGCTCCCATACTATTAGGCAACAACATGTTGCCTAAGATATACATCACAAAGGTGTGAAGCGCTCCTAGCTTTCCATCCTGGTACATCTATAGATACTGCATACCATCCTTGCTCATGTCAAAATCATCCCAAACATCACCAAATAAAGGCCTCAACTCATGCTCCTTGTCATGGCCAACCCAAACTGGTAACCCCTCGATAGGAACATGGAAGATGCGATAAAAATCCTCCAGGGTAATGGTAAGCTCCCTTATTAAAAGTTGAAATGACCCTCTATTAGGGTCCCACATCTCCACCAAAGTGGATAAGTACTCCTCATCCACTTTAACCACCTCCACTTGGCCACACCCATCCAATTTCACCTCCTCCAACCACGTCCAATCATCCATAGTAAGTGCCTTCCACACCCGAGTAATGATAGGTGACCATCGATGTTAAGCCTTAATAAATTTCACCTACAAAATAAAAAAACAAGATAAATCCAAATCATTCCAAAAAAGCACAAAACTACTTTCATTACGGATTTTATCATTTCAAAAGCATAAAAACACAAAAACGTTATTCCCACATACATTGCATCATCCTGAAAAAAGAAAAAAAATTCATTATGCATTTTTTCATCTCAAAAGGTATATATATATATATATATTTCCTACATGCACTACATCATAAGAAAAATTATAATAATAAACAAAAACACAAAACTACTTTCATTATGCATTTTATCATTTCAAAGCATAAAATAAAATAAAACAAAACTATATTCATTATGCATTTTATCATCTCAAAAGAATAAAAACACAAAAAACAATTTGCATATATGCATTTCATCAAAAATAAAATATAAATAAATAAAAACAACACACCAAAAATTTTTCATGCATCTCTCATTCCATGTCAAATAAAAAAAAAAAAAAAACATAAACACATTCTTTTAAATTCATTCATTTTTAAATTCTATGTATTTTTCCAACAAAAAAAAAACTTTTCACCTCCCCCTTTATAGTCATCAGAAAAAAACCAAAAAACACACAAAAACAAAAATGAACAAACAAAAAAACCAAAATAAAAAGGAAGGTCCTCAAAAGCCTACCTTCACCACTCACACCTCACCTCTAGTTCCAATTGAGCCACCAACATCCACCCCACCACCCGCCCTGGTTGTCTCACTAGCCACCTCCATAGCTCAAATTGTCTCAACTGCTAAAAAAATTCAAACACACAAATGAGCCACTTTGCCCATCAATGCATATTTATAGTCACAATTTGTGGCATAAAATGTGCATCTGCATTTGGCGAGCACATTCAAATGCACACCTGTATTTTATTGTGCCAAATTGCACGTTTATCTAGCGTATCCAACCATGGACATGTGGTTGAAATCTAAAAAAAAAATAACACAAACCCCCATCAAGTCAACACAAATGCATCCAAATAAACATCTTCAACCATCATCTTCATCTCAAGTGAACCTTGTATCTTGTGTTTACTCTAGACACCTGATGATTGCAGCAATTGGTTATCCATGCAATTCGATAGGATGGAAAAATCATCATAAGGACACTTATTCAAAATAATTCCACATCATCATGCTTGAAATTAAATTAGTTAGGTCCCTCAAATTTTGAGTGCGAATGTGTTTAAACAAATTTACCCAATGTTGTCACTAAGCCATTTTCGTGGGGTTACAAACATAGAAAACTATCAAAATTCTCAATTTGGTAAGAATTGCTAAAATCACAAAGGTGTTCAAGCTCCAAGGGTGGTTGGTTCCTTTAAGACCATATCATTTGGTAGGAATTTCTAAAGACAGTAGGGTACCAAAACTCCCACAGTGGTTGGTTATTTTACCATATTATTTTCCACTTCATTATTATCAAAGAGAATTTTCAAGAACACACATCACCCCAAAGTTGGGGTATCAATTTGATCTTTATTTTTAAACATTTGCATCAATTACATCCACCCATTTTTAATCATCCACATATGGTCAATTGTCTTGTGGGCTTCAATATTCACCCATTCACCAATTGAGGGGGTAAGCCAAAAGAAAAAAGTTACATTCATCACTCCATCTTCACACTGAGGCCACAAAAATCCATCTTCATCACCAAGTATATCTTATTTTTGCATCACATTGTGTTTTACGCAACGTGGTGCAAAAAGGGGTATCTGTAGACACCAAAATCTAGTCATTTTCCTCCCACATTACAAATATGCATAATAATAATTTTTCTAAAATTTTGACTTAGGTATATGATTCATGCACATTACCCACTCACATAGCACATTGTAATTTTGCATAATAATAATGTGCCTAAGGTTTGACTTAGGCATATTAATCCTACACATTAATCTATTTTCTAGATTTTAATAAATCTGAGAAATATCCCCCTAGGATACCCTGTGTCTCCTCATGACATGTGTCCTAGCCACAACTACCCCTCACCTTGCCACATCTCACACCTCACTCCACTTGCACCTACCCACTAGCCACATCACCCTAGTTAAGTGAGACACCTTGGGTGACTCACTGTAACTACCCCTTCCATTTGGTAGCCCACTTGGAAATCCTAGATTGCCACCTCCCTTTCCATCAAAAATCCCAAGGGTCCTATAAAGGCACCCTCATTCTATCATCAAAAAGAGGTTGGAAAAATACACTGCTAAGTTGCCAAAATCCATGCAAGAAGCTACTCGTGCACTTGGAGGTTAGTTCATTGAGGTCCAAGATCAAATCCCAAGGCTTTTTACCCTTCCTGCAAAACCACCCGCTGATGTTTACATAGATGAAACCACCCTTCGGTGGTTCCTCAACTACCCTCTCGTTTTTTGCCATCCCCACCCACGCATCCATGGTTACTTAGGATCACTTTTAGTTGATGACAGACAAAAGAGCAATGTCAGGTAAAAATCAATAGGGCATTTGGGTAATGTTATTTATGTTTTCTGTACATCATGTTTAAGTCAATACATGCATTCATGGTTAGGTTTTATATTATAGTTACTTTCATCAACAGGTGCTACTGACCCTTTTTCTTTTTTACCCCCATGTATGTGCAAGTTACAAATTCATTGAAGGCTATTGCAGCAAATATGGTCTACAAGGATAGTTGAAGCCCATATACCACTTGGTTGTAGTAGAGAAGATCAAAGGCAGCCTCATTCCATTACTATGCCAAAGAGGCTTCCCCTCTTTGGCCCTATTTGTAATCACAAAAATCAAGTGAAATACGCTCATTGTAATCAGTCCCTTGGGCACTCAAGGAAGAATATTTGTAAATTGGAGAACAAGGCTCCACTGTGTTTTAACATGAAATATAAAGCTTCATTTTGAGTACATATCACTTGTATTTTATCATTTTACTACATGGGTGTATCTTCTTTTGGTTTACAATACCAATCCAAGGCTTAACCCCCAAGGAACAAAGGAAAAGTGTGGAGCATGAGAGGTTTGCTACCATGGATATGGTAGCAAGCAAACTTGTAATTTTGTAGATGCTCCTTAGGGTCCTCTTTGCCCTTGAACTTCTTGAATCTAGGAATCTCAAAAATATAAGTATATAGATGCATGGGGATCAAGGGATTAATAGGGTCATTGCATAGTTAGATATAGGTAGGTTTCTAGGGCCCATAGCAACTTGCTCACAAGTCAATATTCTAGAGTTTTTCTCATATTATTTGTATTTCATAAAAAATAAGGTTATGAGTTATTGGGGAGGCTATATGGGTGTATTTATAATGGGTGGTACAGGATAATGAGAGTAGATATAGGTATATGGGTATGGTGGTAGAGGAGAATAAGATGGATTGTGCGATTAGATGAAATAAAATATAGGATTTTCCTAAGAGGAGGAAGGTGGTGGTTGAAGAGGAAACAAATAGGATGAGCGAATGGGGGAGATTGATACTACTACTTTGTAGCCATTGATTAGGTTGGGTTGCAGGAAGCTTATTAGGGATTGTAGAGTGATGAATTTAGATTAAGGGAGGTTGATGTTGTGTGGGTAGAATCTAATGCTAGGTTGGAGGAAATTGATGCTAAGTTGGGGGAGGTTGATGTTGAGTTGGGAGAACTTGATACTACATTGGAGAAGGTTGATACTACTATTGCATATCCCATTGATTAGGTTGGGCTACAAGAGTTTAATTTGGAAATAAGGGAGCTTGATTGGGGACTTGGAGAACTTGGTTGTAAAATTTATGTAAAACTTGATTGGGAATTTGATTAGGCACCTAAGTGGGAAATTTATTGGAAATTTGATATTGTGAAGGAGGCCACTCATATGGAGAGGGTGAAATATGTTGGAAGGATGGAGCAGTAGGTAAGGTTGAAGTCCAAGAAGGAGATGAAGTGAAGAAACTACTTTGATTAGGATGAGGAATAAGAGAAGTTTGATTTGAGGAGAAATATTGACCATAAGGAGGAGAGGAGAAAGAATTAATCTAAGAGTGGGGAGGAGGATGAATATTAGGAGAGTTATTCTGCACCTACTACTAAAAATAATATAATTAAGGGTACTAAATATAAGGAGGATATTGGGGATTGAAGGAAGATTGATAATTAGAGGAATGTAGATATAAAGGAGGAGATGGAGGAAGGGTAAAAGAAGGAGGGAGAGAAGTTGGGTAGATAGAAGAAGAAGCTCCATGCATACCATCTTGAAAGGGAATTATAGAAATAAGGTATGATATTAAGAATATTGGCCTTGAGAGGAGTTGGAGGATAGAAAGTTACAAAAGGGATAGAAGAACTGGAATAAGAAGGGACCCCTTACATGGATCAAGAAAGGGATTAGAATCCAAAAAGGTGAATGAGGGAGGTTTTGAGGAAGATTTTGCGATGAATAGGTAAAATTAGAAGTGCCATACCAATTAGGAGGAACAAGAGTGATTGAAACTATTCCAATGGTTTGGTACATAGTGTTGCTATTAGTATGAACTTGTGAGAAAGGAGAATAGTTACTATCAGGGATATGAAGAGAGGGAAATGAGGCTCGAGGTGAGTCTTGCTATGAATTATGAGAGGAAGGTCAAGAGTGATGGGCATAGGTCATAGAAGGAATAAATCTAGGATCAAAATACATAATATCCAAATAGGAGGTTGGAGAAGGGACCCTATCATTAGGAATCACTAGTTAAATGGTGTGGGTGGCATGTTATGCTAGGGCTTTATCATAGGACAAATCCCCAAGTTGCAACATGTTACCTGGATCTTGGCTGTGGGAATAGGAAGGTGAATTTTGAAGTGAAGTGGAGGCTGCTTCCTTTGGTTGACTAAGCAGGTTGGTTGAAGGAGGAGGGGTTACTTGAGAAGCCTCCATAGCTAGGTGCTCTTGATCCTATGCTTGTCTTTGGGTAAGGACCATGATGTAAGGTGGTTGTGAAAGGGGACTACAACTTGTTTTAACTGGAATTGTACCTATTTATACAATTCTAGATGAAACTATATATATCTATGTTATTTTTATGTGACCATACCAGTCCATATGGTTCTTTTGGTGGATGTATATATCCATATAATTGTGTCATAAATAGGTTACATAGGCTAAAATGATGGGAAAAATAGAAAATGAGTGTTTTTGAAATTTTTGCAAATTTGTTTTTCTATTTTTATGATAGTTTTATGAAAACCTAACTAATAAAACAAGTGATTTTATAAAAAACACACAATGTAAAGGTGATTGTATTTTTGGGTGTGATTTACGTGTTGATGTGTTTTGAACTTGATTAGATAGTTACTCTTTTTGTGATTTTTATTTTTATTTTATTTTTGTATGGTTTTGATGTGTTGTCAAGGTTTGAAGACCTCTAGAAAAAAGAAACAGGTTAGATGGATGCAATATAGTAGGGTATGTCAATGCACATTGTCCAATATATCCAAAGGTTTGTAAAGATAGACAATACACAAATAGGCAAGGGATTCCTAAGATGAAGATGACTCAAGGTAACCTAAAAAATAAAAATAAACCTCTTATGCAAGAGACGACATTCTCCAAGACCTATAGTAGCCCAGTAAACTTTCATTTCACCCTTAGTAAATCTTGATTAATGACGATAGTTGCACACTCGTGAATTATTTAGCCCTATGAATGGTGGAATCTATCCTAAACTACCCTATAATAATCCCAAGAGTAGCAAAATTTTTGGTGATGAAGTCCAAAAAACTACTTGAATGGCTAATATGGTGGCTAGGGGGTGAGTTGATAGTTGGAGATAAAATCCAACGTTGTCGATCTTGATTGATGGTTTATGATGAAATACAATGTTGTCAATGTGCTAGTATAATGTGTGAGTATTTTTCTTCAGAAATTAAGGTGTGAAAATAAACTATGTTATGAAAGAAAAAGATTTTTTTTTTATTTCTTTGAAAATAAAGTGCTTTTAAAAATAAATTCTATGCTAAGCAAACAATGGAAGTTAATATTTTGTGAGAAAGGATCTATGCTAAAGTTATGCCTATTAAGGTTATGACTACACTGGTCAAGATGCACCTATTAAGGTTATGAATAGTTGGATTCTTAGAGCTTTATGCACAAGATAGATTGAGATCTATCTCAACTCACAAAGATGAAGAAATTGTAGGCTTTCTTCAAAACTTATGCACTATTCTTACCCTATGCTATTGGAAAGACAAATGCAAAGCATAAAAGTAAAGAAATCAAAAAATAGGATTGCCCTTAAGAATTCAACTATGCTAATGCAATGAAAGGAAAGAGCTTTTCAAAACTAATCAAGAAAGGAAATTTGGGTGCTTTTGAAAGTTGACCAAAGTGATTTAGTGCATTTTGAAAAGAATAAAAAAAACTAAATCTTTTGTAAGATGACCAGACCAATTTTGGGCCCTTTGTAAAACAAAAAAGTAAATATTGAAGATGACCAAAGCAATTTGGACCCTTTTCTAAAGCAAGACAGAAAATATAAAGATGACCAAAGCAATTGGGGTTCTTTAAAATAAAATTTGTAATAGAAATTTTGATTTTACAACAAGAAAGAAAATTTAACTAAATACTAGTGGTAGAAGTGTTTACTTGTGACCTGAAGTTGTTTGAATGCTATTTGGAGTGCTATATAGGCTTTGAATTGTTGGTTTCTATTGTGTGAAAATGATTGTATGGGTTTATGCTGTAGAGCCTTACCATACCTATTTGTATAGTCCACAATAGAGGGAGTTTTTTGGAGGTTGTTTCTACTACTAGTGATCTGTTTGCTACAAAAAGGTGTTTCTATAAAATTTCTTGTAAGAACAAAGGGATAAAAAGTTAAATTTCTTCAAAAAATACTTATTGAAAGAAAATAAAACTAAGCTAATAAATGAAAGACATAAAATGAAAAACAACTAAATTTGCTAAGAGTAAAGGGTTGAGAAGTGAATTATTACACCTTGGAACACCATTTTGTGAGGCAACTTGGCCTAAGAAGGTAAGTTGATTTTTATGGGGAGTCAAAGGGTGCAACCTTATACCTACTTGCAATGTTTGTGGTTGCTATGATAGTTGTAATTATTGTGTAGAAACTAGTACCTGCCTAGAGTGGGACTAGTTTCTAGAGCTCTTCAATGACCATATGGATTCGTACAATTATAAACTTGATCATACCCATTTGTACAGTTTTGGATTGTATACCAAAAAAGTCTTGTACACTAGACTTCATTTAGTGTATTAGGATTTTGAGGGTTTGTGCTATTTTTTGGTACCTAGAAACAAAGAAAAAGACAACAAATATTAGTGAAATATCTAAGAAGCTAACAAAACATAAAAAGAGGTTTTAGGGTCTCACTGTGATCACTAAAATATACTCATAAAAAACATGTCATTTCATTGATAAAAGGAGATGTGTTACAAAATGTTTCTCTTTACACAATTTTCTCCATGGGCTACAGTTTGGGATCTTCCAAGGAGGAAGCTCTCTTTCTTTAGTGAATAGGTAATGACACCAAGGATTTCTGTGAGCACCTGAGGGGGAGTGATTTTTCTCCATGCATACCACTACTAGCTAAATAGGTCCTCTAAACCTACACAATTCAATTCAAAGTTGTTAGTAACATCTATGGGCCTGTCACATTTAGACCCTTGTTGATGGAAGATACAATAAAAGGAAATCTAGTCTATTGCATGATTATAGTGCTAAAATTAGTGTAAAATAGATAAAAAAATATGATATGACCTCATCCCTTTGACTGGTGTGGATAGCGATAGGTCTTGGATAGTTTTTATTTGGCTGGAATTTGTGGCTAATGCTTATTTTAACACTATGTGACCTAGCAATTTGTCATCTTGAACCATAAAAATAGACTTTTTAAGGTTAAAATAAATACCAAGTTCCTTACTCCTCTAGAATACCAACTCGATATGATTGATATGCTTACTCTTGATCTTGGAAAATATTGCCAAGTCATTGAAGTCTACAAGAATAGTCTCACCTATGGGCTTTACAAAAGCTATGTTCATAGCCCTCTAGAAAGTTGACCTTGTGTTTGAAAGACTGAATAATATCTACTGATATGCAAAGGTCCCCTACTTAGTGGTGAAGGTTGTTTAATATTGATCTTTATCTTTAACCCATATTTGATTAAACCTGGAAACATCATCTAGGAGTGAAAACATTTGTGACTCTACTAGCATCTATAATATCTGATTTATGGAAGACAATGGGTAGTGATCCTCTAGAGAAGCCCTATTCAAATTTCTAAAGTAAAAAAATATCCTTATATCCTAATTTTTTTCATGTACTGGGGCCAATTTGATACCCCATGCATAGTTTTTTATCAGGAATATTATTTAAGCTTGTAGGAGTTTCAACGACCCCTTTTTTATTATTGCTTCTATCTTCGGATTCATTGGTACTAGTTTTTGTCTAAAGTGCTCAAAATCAAGGTCTAATTCAATTGTATGCTCTATGATATTGTACTTTTAGACTTTAATATATTTATATAATTAGGTAATAATGTATTTGTACTTAAGAAGGACATGATCTTTAAAAAGATCATGTCCTTCTTAAGTGTAATCCTTACTATATAGTAAACTCTTTTATTCAACTACCTCAACTGGGACTTGAAGAATAGTTTACCTTTAGGCTTATTTTCCTTATACTATCATCTAGGTTAAACAGACTCTTCAGTGTTATCGAACCTTTATGCTAAAGATTTAATTTTAGTTATACAACTCCATGCTTGATGTTGTCCCCATATTTATTTTTCTTTGGCGTAATAAGCCTCTCTAATATTGTAATAACTCCATCTTTTATGTTGTCCTTATATTCAATTTTTTTGAGAATTATACACCTACAAACAATCTCCAATTAATTTAGTTTATTGCACATATCATTTATGGAATCAAATCAGGCTATTTTTATTTTTGGTTCATTTGATTGTGTGTTCAATTTTATGGGTATCACTTTGATGTCATATGAATATTTTTTTTTAAACAAATCCCTAACTCAATGCTTATAAGACTTTAGGTGTTCATTTTTTATGGTGCATTGGAAATTGACTTGATTTATAATTAGTTTAGAGTCACTATATATTATTAGGTCCTTGATTCCCATATTTTTTGCTTTTATTGAGCTAGTATAGTCGCCCTCATAGCTTGGCCATATTAATAGTATATTTGAATAATCTATAGGTTTAATGAATATGTTCTCCCTATGGATAAATGTACTATACTCTAGTGCCTACTTAATTTTGGTTCTTATTCCATCAAAGTACATAGTCCATGTATTTTAGCTCCTCAAATTATTAAGGTGGGGAGATTCAAAGGAGTCTTAATGATTAGGCATTTTATTAACTCAACTTCTTTGTACTCTACCTTTGGATATCCATCATATTACAACACATCAGTTTTCATATCTACTTCTAGATCTTGGTTGCTTTCCTAATACTCATAATATTCAATGTATTTTGGTATCTCATTCTAATTCATTATGTTTGCATCTTCAAGCTTATGAGGAACATAGTTGCAAGGTAGTTTGTTCTCAGTCCTTATTATTTTTCCATTTGTGAGGATATTCATGAGTATAGTCCATTGCTAGGTAACCATCCCCTAACAATTTATGTGTTCATTCTATAGATAATATTATCCCAAAGTTTGGAGGTATATCCATGACTATCACTTCTTGTAGTTTTACAAACTCTACATATCTAGATATAGTTATGAATAGATATTTAAGAACCCATACCTTATTGACTCTTATTACTTCCATTTGGATTGGGTGCCTAGTCATATTAGTGTAAGGGAGACCCATCTATTTACAAACAACTTTTGGCATAACCATGACAACTTCACCCAAATTCACTATGCAACTTCTGAGGATATAATTTTTGATCTTGAGCATCACATAGAATGGGGACAACTTTAGAGTTTTTGACTTTGGAGCATTCTATAAATTTAATTGATCTAGATTTTTGATGGTTGTTCTACCATCAAATTTTGTTGCTTTGCTACATGATATACAGTGGATTCTGACTATTTATTTTAGAATAATTTTTTTCTTATTATTTTAGAAATACCCATAGTAAGTCCCATTGCACAAGTAGGGATGATGCTTCTAAAATACTAACTTTGGAAAATTTTATTTTTATCTTCTCTATGATATTAAATTTGGAAAAGGAACTCTCCTTTCTTGTGGTAAAATTTAGAGGTTTCCTAGGGGTTATCCATCCTTTTTCCATAATACAAGGATATTTCAACCACCTTTCAACCTCCTTTTATATTGGATCCATCCTTTTATAATCATATTTTTAATTGGATCTAATAGATGCTTATCTATCACCATTACTTGTTATTAATACCTTTCCTTTGTCTGACCTTCGGTCTCTATGGTTTAATGATCCTTGAATTGCTTTTTAAGGTTATTATGTCGCTTCCTTCCCCATATTTAATTCTCCTTTTGATTTTTATTATTGTGTTGCGATAGATCCCTTACCTTTTGGTATTCATTTTCTATGAATTGGTATAACTTTCCTAGTATTGGTATAATTACTAGATGGATTCTACTACCCTTGGTTTCAATTGCTTGTTTATTGGTAAATATGGCATCATCTTTGAAAGTTGCCTTTTTTTTTTTGTAGCACTATTTTTTTTCTAATATTGCATTGTTGGTATTAGGAAAGGTAGGTCATGACTATGGAGCTAGGGACTATTGATACATAGTATAATTCATTATGGGAGATGCTTGACTGATGGTGGTAGCTTGCTTAACCTAACATTGCTAAGTGTATTGAATAGTTTAAGAATTTCTAATGTTGTTCATGTATTCAATAGGGTCATGTTTGTCATTATAAGGAAGGCACCATATAGGTTCAACTTTTGTGTTGGTTTTAATCATGTGATTGTAAATATGATTTACTCCGTGATTAGCACCTTACTAAGGCACTCAATACTTTGTTAGGTACAAGGTATTTTTATAATTTCAATTTGGGTATAAAGTTTATCATAGGTGTATTCTAGAAGATTTGGGTTGCATAGGCCATTGGTCCGTTAGGGAGTATATTCCATACCTAGATAATAACATCTTCTCCTCTAGTCGCTCCTTCAAATTTTGTATTTAGTGTATAATGATTAGCATTAAAAACCATCAAAGCTCATTTATATTTTAAACCTTTTATATAATATGCTAAAGCTTGTTCTTTATTTGGTCTAACATTATATGGAATTAGATTGAGAGTCCTCAAGAATCTAGTATTAAAATCATGGATATTTTCTTGAGGGTGTCTTTGCATCATACTCAACTAAAATAAAATTGAGTATCCATTTCCTATACTACCAAACCTATGCATAGATGGATCTACTATTGATTAAATTATTCAGTAATCTTCTATATTGTAAATCAAATTTATCACAAAGGGAATATATACATAAGCATGCCCGCCCTTATGTCCTCCTTTTGAATGTAGTGGATTGAATTGAGTGTTGATAGTTTGTTGAGGTGATCTAGTGTCATCTTGTTTATGTTTCTATCAAATATAGCTAAGGCTTTCATAAATATTAGGGGAATAAAAAATAGACCACTAGGTTTAATGACCCTTGTTAAGTCCAATTGCAATATTGGTTTTATTGTCTAAGGAATACTCCTCAATTGTTTTATTGAGGAGGAGGCTGAATTTGCAATTTATGAGTAGGAGGGGACATTGCATAGCCAAGAGGTGGGTAAAAATTATATGGAGGGTAAAATGTTAGAGGATATTCAAGTGATAAATTTTGGTAAGCCCATTGCTTATAGGGAGGTAGTTAAATATTTTGTTGTGAAGAAGGCTACTTTAACCCTATCTATAGGATTCACTAGTTTTAAATAGGTGGATCTTGAATATTTTGTTATGCTTGGCTAGATGGAGGTGGTGTTGATGCTTGGGTATTTCCTTAGGACACTAGTGACCCCACATGTCTATCCATCACTTATGTATTATAAGCAAAATTTTAGGTTTAATCCTAATGATCCTATTGGATTTGAAGATTTACCTTGAGGGATGTTGAAAGTATTCAACACAGGGTTATGCACAACGACAAATATTCGCCAATAGGACAAATATTTGTATTTTCAAAAATTCAAATTGGTGAGTTTGGGGGACCCTAGATGTTGGTCCTTTCGTCTAAAATTTTTAGTTTTTTTTAGGTGTTAGTTCGCCATTTGTTGATAATAGTATTATGTTTTTTTTAATTTGCCAACACTCTTGTCTAAATTATGGATAATTTTTGCCTTAAATTTCTAAAATTGTTAATTTATCCTACCCAAATTTCCAAACATAACACTATAAATAAATAACATGCCAGTGATACTTTTTCACAACCGAACTGAAGAGTACATTCGATATGTTCCAAAATTCTACCAAAGTTTAGCTGGGTCTAGAAACTCAGCGATCCGGGTCAAAACTCCACTCAAATCGAAAAAAAATCTATACTTGCACCCAAAATGATAGACAAGCACATTTCTATACCTTGAATGACATCCAATTTTTACTATGCACTCAAGAAAAAAGTTGTTCACCTAACATAGTTCTGCACACGGTTCGATAGACAAAATAATTGCATAAATATACACTCGAACTGACATACCGACTTTGTTCTGTACTCGAACCACCACACATAAACTAATTTGTAGTCATTCTAGTATTCAGATGTCCTGACAAAGTTTTTATTCTGAATTGACAACCTATTTCTATTTTATACTCAGGCTGACATTCGGTATATGTTCTGTACACGGACCAACATCTGGTCATAATTTTATAACTGGAACGACATTCGGGCCTTGTTCTGTACTCGGACTGCCATTCGGTAATAAAATGTATGCATAACAACATTTACATAAACTATGTATGACCTAACATAGGACTGCAACTGATACTATTCTTAAATAAAACTGACTATTGACCTTTTTTCCAACTGCATCTACCTCCTAACCTTTTTCTACACTAGGTACTCTATATTTTAAAACATTGTGAATTTGTGATGTGTTTTTTTTTTTAAAATAATATGAGTTGAAGCAGTTGTAGAAATAAGATAAGTGAATGCTCTATTTTTAGAGAATATGAGTTGTATAAATAAGATACGTCAATGTTCTCCATGTTTTCTCGTATTTTTTCTCTTTCTGTTAAAACTCTTTGATTCTCTATTTCTATTGAGATATGCTTTTATGTTACAAGATTATGAGTAGGTAATTGCTTTGGTTCTATAAGGACATTATGATGCTCTGTTTCACATACACAAATTTTTTTCTTACATTGATTTAAATTTGTATATTGATTAGTTTTATGCTCTTCTTAGTTACAAGTGCTATCTCCAGTGTAGTGGAAAAAATAACATAATAAATCATGTCTAGAAATAGGTATGCATTTTCTACCAAACCACGATCTGTTTGTTCTAATTACTACATTATCTTGAGCCCTCACAGAATTAAAATCTCTTCATTTTATTACTTTTCTAAATTAAAAAATATTTTCTTTACAAGTAAAATATCACCTACTGATAATGCAAATAAGGGGGCCAAATCTCCTATTGAAAAGAGTATCCTGAATTATTTTAGCAATATATCAAAATCCAGTGAACCATCGACATCGGAGCAAATTAAAGGTACAAATGATTTTTGACTTCTAAATATATAGTTGTATATTCAATTATTATTTTAAATAATGCTTTCTTTATCAAATAGTTAACCCACAGTATGTGCCTCTATCCATATTTCATGATGATATGAATCATATTATTGTTTGTAAGTTTTTTTTGTTAAATCCAAAAATGACAAAGAATATTATTGTATGCTACTATGCATAATACCCTATTGACCTTGATATATCTCCACTTGAAGATATTCCTTGTCAAGAGATGCCTTCTAATGAAAATTATCTTAACAATGCCATCCAAAAAATACTTGAAGATATTCCTCAAACAGACATGCCAGATGAAAATGGAAGCGATAAATCAAGATTCTTTCGAATATTCAAGCACAAATACTAAAAATATAAAGACATCTAACTGGGCTATTGGAAGGGCATTTAAAGATGAATGAGCATAAACATTTTTGTGGATAGAGCCTATCCCTTCCATGGACAACCAATTTGAACAAAAAGAATATAGATGCAAAATTTGTATTTGGAAACTAGGTAAGGATCACAGGCTACAAAATAAGAAAGATACAATAGAAAAACATGCTAGTAAAGTTTATGTAAAAGTTAAAGGAAGTGATGGTAAAATGACGGGGCATCGGGAAAACACACTTCTGCTAACCCCTTTTTTTCATTAAACAAATCTGGAAATTACATACAAAAATAAATAGCCCGCAGGTTTACAATCACCGGCCCTCGGCTCGGTTCTCTTCTTCCTCACTCCTACGCTCTAAGTGCATTCCCCGATCCACCGTCCCGACTAAAACAAACAACTGGGTTTTTATAGAGGCCCCCGACCCTCTCAAACATCAACTCCCGCCTAAACGGGTTCACCAACCCGATTAATTACATTTTCAAAAATCGGGACACCAACCCGATTAAATTCCCGCACTCCGCACGGTCCCTGTCATCACTGAATCTGTCAAAAAAATTTTTGCGCGTCCATCCTCTTCATTCCCCGCGCTTCCTGGTCTTGTCTGCCCTAACTGCTCTCTGGGTGCCACGTGTCATCCGTATCCACCCTTGAAAAACCGCCTACGTGTTTCCTGCCATCTCTTTTTCTTTCTGTGCCATTTTCTCTCTCCGTCGCAATATCGCAACATGTCGCGATATCGCGACGTTTCTGCCATTCGACGCTCTTATTTATTTTTGGTCGCGATATCGCGACCGATTTTGCTGAAAGCCCCGTGCCTTAGATTATGTCGCGATATCGCGATCGTTTTGCCGCCTCGCCTCAACCTCCAAAAGATGTCATGATATCGCGACGTCGCGATTGCTACTGCATCCACCCTCTGTTGCGTCCTTGCTCTGACGTTGCGATTTTGCGATGTCGCGAAATCGCGACGTCGCGATTTCGCTACCCTTTTCTGCCTTCTCTCTGCCTTCCGCTTTGATGTCGTGATTTCGCGACGTGTCGCGAAATCGTGACACTTCTTCTGCCTTCCTCCTGCTGCTGCTTCGACATCGCGATTTCACGACGTCACGAAATCACGACGTCACGATTTCGCTACTCTTTCTCGCCTTCGCCTCTATTTTCGCCTTTACGTCGCGATTTCGCGATGGTCGCGATTTCGCGACCTGTCGCGAAATCGTAACCCCTTCTGCCAAAATTTCTCTCTCCTTGCGACTGTCGCGATTTCATGACATAGCGAAATCGTGACAGTTTCTGCACTCCTTGCCTTCTGCTTCTTATTCCGACTCTTTCGCACTATCTTTCCCGAAACTTGCTGCCTCTGTTGCTGGTGCTGTTGGATGCTCCTGCATCAGACACCCGGGGTATGTGGAGAAGTGATCTTCACTTCTGATTGGTCCGGTTGCTGCCTCCTGCAACACTCTCGGACTCATCTCTGCCTCAGCAGTCTGCTTCAACCCCGACTCCCGGTCCATACTTTTGTCTTCTGCTAGACAGATTTCCTCATTGCTGCAAATTTCTTCTGCAGCCTGCTTTAACTCCTCTTTCTTTCTCTTTCTTTCTTCCCGCCTTCTTTGCCGTTCCTCTTGCTCCCGTAACTTTATCCCGAGCCATTATTTTTGCAATGCTTTTAATTGTCGTTGCAAAGCTAAGACTTCTTCCTCCGACACCATATCCTCCTTGCTATCCCGTCTTCTTCGGAAATGCATTTTTCTTGCTTTTCTTATAAAGCTTTAACGATCCGGTGTAGCTGCCTCACGTCCGACGATCTGCTAACATGCCCGAGATCTTAACTCACTCTCTCTCAGAACCCTCCCGCAGGTCCTGGTGCAACTGCCTCACCTTCGGCGGATCTGCTGCACACTCAGGAACATTCGCTCTGATACCACTGACGGGGCACCGAGAAAACACACTTCTGCTAACCCCACTTTTTCATTAAACAAATCTGGAAATTACATGTAGAAATAAACAGCCCACAGGCTTACAATCACCGACCCTCGGCTTGGTTCTCTTCTTCCTCACTCCTACGCTCTAAGTGCATTCCCCGATCCACCGTCCCGACTAAAACAAACAACTGGGTTTTTATAGAGGCCCCCGACCCTCTCAAACATCAACTCCCGCCTAAACGGGTTCACCAACCCGATTAATTACATTTTCAAAAATCGGGACACCAACCCGATTAAATTCCTACACTCTGCACGGTCCTTGTCATCACTGAATCCGTCAGAAAATTCTCTGCGCGTCCATCCTCTTCGTTCCCCGCGCTTCCTGGTCTTGTCCGCCCTGACTGCTCTCTGGGTGCCACGTGTCATCCGTATCCACCCTTGAAAAACCGCCTACGTGTTTCCCGCCATCTCTTTTTCTTCTCGCGCCATTTTCTCTCTCCGTCGCGATATCGCGACATGTCGCGACGTTTCTGCCATCCGATGCTCTTCTTTATTTTTGGTCGCGATATCGCGACATGTCGCGATATCGTGACCGATTTTGCTGAAAGCTTCGTGCCTCAGATTATGTCGCGATATCGCGACGTCGCGATATCGCGACCGTTTTGCCGCCTCGCCTCAACCTCCAAAAGACATCGCGATATCGCGACGTCGTGAAATCGCGACGTCGCGATTTCGCTACTGCATCCACCCTCTGCTGCGTCCTTGCTCTAACGTCGCGATTTTGCGACGTCACGAAATCGCGACGTCACGATTTCGCTACCCCTTTCTGCCTTCTCTCTGCCTTCCGCTTCGATGTCGCGATTTCACGACGTGTCGCGAAATCGTGACACTTCTTCTGCCTTCCTCCTGCTGCTGCTCCGACGTCGCGATTTCGCTACTCTTTCCCGCCTTCACCTCTATTTCTGCCTTTACGTCGCGATTTCGCGACATGTCGCGAAATTGCGGCCCCTTCTGCCGAAATTTCTCTCTCCTCGCGACTGTCGCGATTTCGCGACGTAGCGAAATCGCGATAGTTTCTGCACTCCTTGCCTTCTGCTTCTTCTTCCGACTCTTCCGCATCGTCTTTCCCGCAACTTGCTGCCTCTGTTGCTGGTGCTGTTGGATGCTCCTGCATCATAAAATTAAAAAATAAGTTAAGTGAAAGTATGCATCAGAATGTATGCATGTTAGATATGCAATAGAATATTAAAATCACTTAAATCAATAACAATATCTTATTGGGAAATGTGGAACGATTAAATCCCAATTTCAAAAAAATGCATAAGACCATTTTAGCTTCAAAAATTTTGTAGATGGAAGTTGTATATAATATTCTCAAAAAGGGTAGACCCATGTTTTATTTTAGTGATTATAAGCACCTGTTTGAAATAGATGATGTTCAAAACCTTCCTAGTTCCCATTGGTTAGATCAAAGTGGTTGGGAAATGGTAAAATTTCTATCTTTAATTGAGAAGGACTTGAGGGAGAAAGTAAAACATTCCAGATTAATATCACTTTCTATTGATAAAGTGACGATTGTGGACAACACATCATGGATTTGTATGCATGTGTACACATTTAAAAATCATGTAAGGAAACCTAGTTTGCTAGGATTACATAAGATGGTGGAAATTTCAAATACAAAAAAAACATCTATAATATTGTTGTGAGTAGTTTAAAGGATATTGTAGGAATGAATGATATAGAGACAACCACAAAGTTAATATATGTCGAAGTTGATGGTGCTGCTATAATGCAAGGGCACAAGAATGGTCTTTGTGTTTGTATATATGATACCCATTCATTGCATGGCTCATAGAGTAAATATAGCATATAAAATTGTGAGCTCTTTTGATAATGTTGCAAGAGTAGAAGATCTTATTCGTGAAATATATTCTTATTTTTCTTATAGTCCGAAAAGGTTCATAGAGTTTCAATAGTTTGTACTAGGAGTTAGAGAAGGAAAAAAATTGTTAAAATATGTGGATACAAGGTGGATTTCAATGTATCAACCTGCACATAGAGTTTTTAAAGAGTATCAATCATTTATAAGGTTTATGTACGCAAATCGTAGGGGTGTTGATAAGGCAAAAGATCTTATGTTCCATTTGACTAACTTTGAAACCCTTTTAACGTTATGTGGTATTCTTCCAATGTTACATGAAATGAATAAGTTGATTAAACTTGCACAAGAGAGATCCATATATATTATTGATTTCATAAGGATGAGAAAGAAAATATGTGTGATTATTCACAGGTTATATGTTTCCAAAAAATATTTTGAAGATCCCTTGTTTGATAGTTGGAATACATTGACAAACGTAAACAATCCAAAAAGCTTTTTGAAGTTTGACATCAATGATCATCTTTGTATTAATGTTCGTGGAAATATGATACCTTTGTATTATTTTGAAAGGTAGACAAGTATATTTGCTAATGATTTTGAACAAGTTACTATGACACACAATAGATTTGAAGTTGCTTTACACAAAATAAAGACAAATTTGTTTAAAATAGCATAATCATTGACAAAAGAGATAAGAGAATGGTTTCAAAGAGATGAGTTGCTTGAGGCAATGGGTGTGGTTAACCCCATATTTTGGGGTCCTTGTACTGAATACAATTCTACACATGAGTTATTTGTTAAATATATGTTCAAACTTATTAATCATTTCGATAAAAGAGTGGAAGTCAATGGTGTTGAAATCAAAGGTGTTGAAATCAAAGGTATACTCAACAAAGATATCTTAAAACAATAGTCATCACATTTTGGTGGAACAATGGTTGAACAAAAATCACTTTTGAGTAACATCCATGAGATTGGTTCCATTGCACATTTATGATAAAAATTATATCCAAGTAGTGTCTTGCAAGATACTACTAGTAAATACTTTTGTTTATATGAATTATGTCAAACAATGATATTGGGATCTATGGAAGATGAGAGGGTTTGCAATGCACTATATTTCATTAAATCTAAAATCCACAATAGGTTGGAGAAAAATTTAGAATTTTTTTTGAGAATTTGTATCATCATATTAGTTGAACACATTTCCTTATGACAGGGTATTGGCATATTAGAATTTCCTTGTAGGCATAATGGGTACCAGGAATATGAACGATAATTATGATAATGATGATTTTAGTGATTAGATTGTGGTGACATAGGCAATTACTCTACATAATAGTGATTTTGGACAAGCTGAGAAGTGTTTGTTTCAACTACCTGATTTATGAATTTTTTAGTATTGTGTTTTTTCTAGTATTTCACAACATTAATAAATTTTGAATTTATTTGATATCAGATTTCACAATAGTGATTTTGGACAAGTTGAGAAGTGTTTGTTTCAACTAACTAATTTGGGATTCTAGATAAGCCAATAATGTTTGTTTATGGATCCAGCGTTATTTTTGAAAAAAATTTAATTGCATTTATACCATAGTATTTGTTTGTTTTAGTTACCTAAATTGTAATTTTTACAATATTTTACAACTTTGTTAAATATGAATGTGTTTATTTATCATTACAATATTGTTTCATCTATCTAAATTGTAACTTTTTCTTTATCACACATCATCTTTCAAATTATATGTTTTATTATGTAAAAGATATAATTCTATTTCATAATTGATTTACAACATAATTTTCAAAAAATATAGTTGTCTGATATTAATGTATAGGATAACTAAGTTGAATGGTGAATATAGTTTAATCATTCATTTATTTTTAGATTGTAATTGTGAATATAGTTGAATCATTACAAATTTTAAAAATAACACAAATATAAATAGAATCAACCAATGAGTTATAGAATTCAAATTAACAAAACCGTTTTTCATTAATTGCACAGAAAATATACAGTACAAAATTGTTTATACAACCACCATACATAAATTTCTTTCCACAATGAAATGTATTACAACAAAGCATTTTTTTTAAGGGTGGGCAGGGGTATATTTAGATCCTCCTTGTGCACATGGATCACCTACGCCTTGATATTCAATATTTCCTTGTATATCTACATCTCCTTAAGTTTGAGATGATCCATGTATATCTGCATATCCTTTACTTTGAGATGCTTCTAAAGTTGCAAGTTCTTTTCCCTTATCTCGTGTACCAATAACATGCTCAGGTTGGTTCAGTACTCCCATTATGATGAGGTCTTCCTCTACATTTTTTAAGCTCCCCAACAACAATCTATCATATTTGGTTAGATCCTCAAGGACTACATGTTCATTTTGTTTAAGCTTCTTCTTAAGCAAGATATTTGGATCCATTTTGTGCTCGAGGATAATTGCTTTTAAATAATTATTATCCCTAACCTTAGCCTGTAAGGCATCCTTCATTGTTATCACATTTAAGATTGATTTCTTTGTAGCCTTGAGATTAACAACCAAGAAATTAACTTGTTTTTGTAAATTTTGGAAATTTACCTGCATAAAAATTAAAGAACAACTTAGTTAGTCGAGAGTAAAATATAATGACAAATTTGATTGCCTTTAAAGGCTCACCTCCGCAACATATCTTGCAACATCAATAATTATAACTTTCTTCTTATTAGAAGCCCATATGTTGTAGTACGCCTGGGCTTCAACATTCAGGTTCTCTAACTTTATCAACATAGTATTTAAAATTTTATCATCATGAGAAACAGAAGGGTTCACTTATCCTGATTGGGCTTGATGTAGCAACCCATCAAGCTTCTCAGGTTGGTTTCTGATAGGGGTAAAAATTTCTTCCCTTTTATCATAATTTTTATAGTGGGCATTTATTTCCTTGATAAGGATATTTACCCGCAATTCCCAATCCTTCAATTCATTCAAATTTTCAAGCAAAAAATCCTGTATTAGTGAATAACAACTATCAAAAACCAACTTATCTTCATATAAAGTAACTTCTTCATCCTCAGGATTAGAATCAGAGGTGTCATATTGTGGTGATGCAATTATCTTAGCTTAAGGTTCTTATTGCAAATTTACTATATCTGACACTTTTAACCCTTCAATGTTCCCCTGTAGAAGATAATCCTAATAGAATTATAGCACATCTAAATCAGAGGTCAAAACATCTTTCAAAGAAACACTAGTTATTGAAAATGACAACGCTGGAAATCTAGATGCTTGTCCCTATGTGTTTGATTGTGTGGGTCCCACTCATGATATCGGTCCATCAAGATTTTTTCCAACAATTTGACCTCGCATAAATTGTTATCATTTTTGAGATTTTTATGCTAGTGGTGATGGACCTGGTGGTGGTGGTGGTGGCATCATTTTCTTCCTTCTTTCATGAAATTATGGGGAGGGACCTAAACATATTATTTTAAGATATTATTCAAAAAAACTAAAGGAGATAAAATATATAATTAACAATTAAAAAAATCAAATACCTAATGAACATATTTTGTGTTTCCCTTCAACTTGTGGAGACAACTGGGTGCGAGTGTTTGTGGTGGTTTTGCGTAAAACTAAAAAACATACCAAAAAATGAAAAATAGATATATTTTCAAATAAACAGAAATGATAATGAATAAAAAAAACTTGAATTAATAAACTTGCCCATCATTGGTGTGACATAACTAGAGTCACCTTCCATGGCATTTGATTACACATGTTGACAAGAAGTGGGAGAAGAAGTTGGCTTCTACCATTTATGAGATCTCTAAGGCTGAAAATCAATCATTGTCCCTTCTAAATCACCACCATACTCTGGCATGTGACTTTTAACACCAACATCCTTCTTTGCCCATGTGATGGCTACCTTACTCTACATTTAGATGCAAAAAAAAAGTTAAAACATAAATTAAAACATCTTAAAATATAAAAATTATTATTGGTGAAAAATAGAATAATTACCTTCAACTCTTTGGTAGTCATAGCAATGCTTTGTAATTTAGTGTGCAAAATAGTTGGTGAACCAATATCCTGCAAATTATGAAAACTTTCATAATAAAGAGCTAAAATGTAATTTACCGAGGCAACCATGAGAGGTTTCTCTAACTGGCTAGTCTGAATAAATAGATTTTTGATCTGATTCGATCATAAATATATGTACACTAGTATAATCTCTCATGGTACTCTAAAAAAATAAACAATATAAGCCAACGAATAGAATGGAATCTCTAATATTCCAAGTAGAAATAGTCTTGCTTGGAAAATTCAAGAATTGCCTTGAAATCATTGTTTGAAATAGAGTTTATTGGTTAACCCTCTCTTGGACTTTGCCATAGAGGCTACAAAAAATATAATTAGGTGACAATAAATATTAAATTATAAAATTTAATATAATCAACTGAAAATAATTATGCTCGACAACAATTCTGAAGAAATATCAAAATGCTTTGCCAAGAAAGCCTTATCATTATTTGAGAGAAGAAGCTTCTGTGTTACGGGAGTGAGACCCTTCTATGGAAGTCCAACCAAACTAGGATATCCAAGGGTTTGATTGTAAAATATATTTTTTGATTATGTGTTGTTGAGTGGATATTTTGCACTATAGCAAAATGATCACCACAACTAGAGTCTCAAACATGAAACTCTCTCTTGCAAAGAAACTAAGTAGCATTACTCATTTCTCCAAGGTTCTTGTGAACAAACATTCATGTGCATGTAATCAATCAAGACTAAGGCAAATAAATGAATGTATGCCAGAATAACCTAAACCCTGCAAGTAACAGTTAACAAGGGGCCTTTAATGATTCGAATGAATACTTTGCAACCATAATCCATTAAATCGACCAAAAGTGATGATAGCTTCTTTTAATGTTCCTAAGATTAAAATGATCTACCCGAAACCCAGTTAGTAACCTCTTTTATCTTCAGCTTAAAAAAGGGTTCTAAATGAGAAAGTGCGTGGTTTAAACCACTTCATTTTAAACTCCGTGCCTTTAACATGAGGTTCATTTTTTTAGAATTAGCGGATTCGTTTTATCTTCGTTTAAAAGTGTTCCACTATACCTATGTTAGCATTTGGTGTTAGTAAGGTTAGTAAGTTAGAAAATTAGGATTCATTCACTTAATCTGATTTAATGTGCATTTGAAATTAGTAGCCCTCCTAAACCCATATCTTATCTGAAAATTAGATGAAGGCGTTTGGAGATGCAAGAAATTATGGAATGGACCAGAATCGAAAAAGCAGATTTTAAGAAGAGGTTAATCCAAATATCAAAAAAATAAAACATAAACATTATCTACAACAGCTAGTGGAAAAAAAAAACAGGACATTAATTTGGTTAGCAATCTCCTCCCTGCAAAACCCCAAGTTATGAGATGAAATTCTAAGACTACCTGACCTAACAGACCTGTAACATAAACACAGTCAGATTAGATCAGATGCAAGACTCTAAGGAAACAAATAATTGCATCATTCCATCATTCACCTATCGTAACCCATTTTATGGCATCAACGAATAGATACAAGAAACAATAATGCAAAGGAAAGATTTACAGAAATAACAGTAGTCTTAGTTTCAATCTCCTTTTGGTTTCACACACAAGAGTTGCTCCTGCCAAAAAAACTCCTTTATTTCAAAAAATAGTCTTTGTTTTTCTCTACAATTTCCAGCCCCTTTTGGCCTCTTTGAATGGCGTATTTAAAATTTTCAAGAAGCTTTTCGTTTCATCTTCCAATGGCCATTCGCTTCACCTTCTCTGACTGTTTGTGTGCTTTGGTTTCCATTTTGTGGCCCTTCGCTGCGTTTCTCCACATGGGCTTGCGTCCGTTTCCCTCCGTGTGTAACGGCCATCTTAAATGATCATGTAACGCTTTGTCTTATTCATTAGATTTTGTCCTTATGTCCACGTCACTATGCAGGTCCGTTACCTTGGCGAAAATGGAACATGTCGCGATATCGCGACACTTCTGCCTCCTTGCTCTCCTTTGTTGCTTGTAGCCGCGAAAATGTAACATGTCGCGATATCGCGACACCTTTTCCTGTTTGGTCGCGAAAATGCAACATGTCACGATATCGCGACACTTTTCCTTCGAGCTCTTTCTCCTTGCTTTGAATCGTGAAAATGCAACATGTCGCGATATCACGACACTTTTTCTTTATAGCTCTTTCTTCTTGCTTTGAATCGCGAAAATGCAACATGTCGTGATATCGCGACACTTTTCTTCTTTTGGCCGATATGGTGCAACATGTCGCGATATCGCGACACTTTTTCTCTTTTGGCTACGATGGTGCAACATGTCGCGATATCGCGACACTTTTTCCTGTACGGCCACGAAAATGCAACATGTCGCGATATCGCGACACTTTTCTTTTCTTGTTCTTTCTTGTCTTGTTTGGTCGCGAAAATGCAACATGTCACGATATCGCGACACTTTTCTTCTTTTGTCCGCGATGGTGCAACATGTCGCGATATCGCGACACTTTTTCTCTTTTGGCCGCGATGGTGCAACATGTCGCGATATCGCGACACTTTTTCTCTTTTGGCCGCGATGGTGCAACATGTCGCGATATCGCGACACTTTTTCTTTTTTGGCCGCGATGGTGCAACATGTCGCGATATCGCGACACTTTTTTTGTACGGTCGCGAAAATGCAACATGTCGCGATATCGTGACACTTTTCTTTTCTTGTTCTTTCTTGTCTTGTTTGGTCGCGAAAATGCAACATGTCGCGATATCGCGACACTTTTTCTTCTTTTGTTGCGATGGTGCAACATGTCGCGATATCGCGACACTTTTTCTATTTTGGCCGCGATGGTGCAACATGTCGCGATATCGCGACCCTTTTTCTATTTTGGCCGCGATGGTGCAACATGTCGCGATATCGCGACACTTTTTCTATTTTGGCTGCAATGGTGCAACATGTCGCGATATCGCGACACTTTTTCATCTTTGCTCTCTCCCTTTGCCTTGGACCATGAAACTACAACATGTCGCGATATCGCGACACTTTTTCTCCTTGTGGTATTTTGCTTTTTCTTTGATCTTTAGCATATGGGCCACTTCGGTCTTCTTGGAAACATGCAAAAAAGGTGGGTCCCCAATTTTGGGGTACATTGTGGAGCAGCCACAACAAATGGCGACTCTGCTGGAAAATGCTCCTGAGCATTTTGGTGAGAACTCAACCTGAAAATACATGAATTCAAATACAAAGTGTCAACAAATATCCAAAGAATGCAAACAGACCAGAAATACATGAAGCATCAGAATCGTTAAGCATCAGCTCGGTGTGTGCAATGTGCTTCATTCTTTATCATTTGAAATAGTTCCCCATTCTATTGCCAATTTCACATGAATGCATATGATGAATAGTGGAGGGTCTATGCAAGATCGAATGTATTGCCAGCATAATGAACTATGGCTGACCTGCTTTACCAAGACTCTTAACTTTTAGTAGCGCGAGCACAAACATTAAACATATCCAACCCTCTCAGGACCAATCACGCATGAATTGAGTTCATATACCCAATCTCAAGGTTGGTTATGCACCACTGCCATATTGAATCAATGTGCATGTGTAAGTGAAATTAGAGCTTTGGGGAATCAGATTCTCAACCTAAGCATGATGAGAATTTAACCCTATCCTTACTACTCTGATTTGAGTTCATTACTTCATCTTAAGCAAAATGATTAAACCTATTATGGATAACTGCCAAGCTAGCCTTTCCGTGTGAGCGGTCATAGGTCTTGCTTTTAAATGAGACATGTCGCCACGCATGAGCCTACTCCACTGCCAGGCAGGCGTCTATAGCCCCGATGGAGATCAGCCCCATAGTCCAGGTTTTGGCTTTGGCTTTCTTGAATTTTAGGGATGACTACCCATCCTTGTGAGGGACACGTAGTACGATCCTTCCAACTCAAATGATATGATGGAGGTGGATTAATGCTGGATTTCTTGAATTTTAGGGATGACTACCCATCCTTGTGAGGGACACGTAGTACGATCCTTCCAACTCAAATGACATGATGGAGATGGAGTAGTAATGGCTTCCTTGAATCTTAGGGATGACTACCCATCCTTATGAGGGACACGTAGTACGATCCTTCCAACTCAAATGATGTTATGGAGATGGAGTAGTAATGGCTTCCTTGAATCTTAGGGATGACTACCCATCCTTATGAGGGACACGTAGTACGATCCTTCCAACTCAAATGATGTTATGGAGATGGAGTAGTAATGGCTTCCTTGAATCTTAGGGATGACTACCCATCCTTATGAGGGACACATAGTACGATCCTTCCAACCCAAGTGATGTTATGGAGGTGAAGTGGTGAAAACCACTGTTTCCTGGACTATGTTTTGCATGATGGGACAGACAAGAAAAAACCCTTTTCGCCTAAATTTTCTTCCAAGTAAGGTTTCAACCATTTTGCCCAAGATGTTCTTTATATGTGCAGAGCGTGTTTAATTCAAGACAATGCGGCATCAGTTTCCAACCCCAAGACCTTACTTAATGTTTATTGTGCAATGATCCTAAGAGGGTCTGACATGCTTTTGGTGGTTGTTTTTTGAAATATGGGATGGAATGAGACTTGAGGCTATTATGCAATGTATCCTGAACACAAATGGGTAAGATGGATTATACAAAAATGCTTCACCCTATCTTGCAAAATTGACAACTTTCATGTATCCCAAATTTCAAACGATATTCTTTAATGTGTTTGCAGTGCTCGTGGAGCTTTCTGTAAAACAATTCTGTTGTTTCATATATTTCTAGTTTTAGAACATTGCTAAGGATACACACTAACCACCTTGCTATATATATATATTTTTAAAAACCCAAAACTGGTCCCATGACCAACACACTAGGCTAAGACAAGAACAATGCAATCAAAATGCCTAAAAAACCTTTTTCAGAACAATCTCCTCATGCTAAAATAAAGGTTGAAAGCAAAAAGAAACTAACACACACCTAAGAAAATCAAAACTACACACGAAAAGACAAAACATGACATATTTACATATAATACAAGGCCTTGCCATTTCAGGCCTGGAAATAGTGCTTTAAATGCAGTCCATTGACGGGTAAAGCCAAATATTTTTCGTCCAGGGTTTTTAATCTAAAACTTTTTTCACCTAGGACTTCTAAAATTTGGTAAGGACCCAACCATAAGTAATCAAATTTATCATGATCTCCTTTCCTCTCATGTCTCTTATCCCACAACAACACTAAATTGAAAACTTTAAATGTTTTGACTCTAGACTTTTTATCAAACCACCTTTTTACTACATCTTGGTGTTTATTGAAGTGAAGCATAGCCTCATCCCTCTTTTCATCCAAGATGCATCAATTGTGTTAGTCTAGCTTCAAGTTTATTATCAGTTCCAAGGTAATATTTCATGAAATGTAATGTTTGTAACTTAATATTTGTGGGAAAAATAGGATCTTGTCCATAAACTAAGTGGTAAGGAGATGTTCCTAATGATTCCTTGATTCTGATTCTATCAGCCCAAAGAGCCAACTTAAGTTTGTTATGCCAATCTCTAGGATTTCTTTCAAGCAACTTTTTAATGACACATAACAAGTTCTTATTGGAAGACTCAGCCAATCCATTACCTTGTGGATAATAATTTGAAGAAAACTTCAAACTCACCATGTTGTCGAATGCCCAATTTGCAAATTCCAGAGAGGAGAAAGCGGAACCATTGTCACTTACAATGGAGTTAGGCATTCCGAATCGAGTGACAATGTTATCCTCTAAGAATTTGATAACAACTTCTGAAGTGGCATTTTTAGTGGGAATAGCTTTCGTCCACCTTGTGCAATAATCTGTAGCCGTGAGAATGTATTTATGGGAATCAGATGAATTGGGACTGATGATCCCAACAAAATCCAAACCCCATTGTGCAAAAGGTCTAGACTCGATTACAGATTGTAATGGCATAGAAGCACCCCTTTCTCTATTTGCCATGATTTGACAAGTATGACATGACCTCACATGAGCATGAGCATCTTTAAACACTTGAGGCCAATAGTAACCAGCTCTAAGGATTTGATGGGCTGTGGCATTAGCAGACCCATGCCCTGTCCCATACTTACCATGGAACTCCCCGAGTATTTGAGCTGCCTCTTTCCGATCAACGCAACGAAGGTAAATTCCTTCATGGTTTTTCTTGTATAACGCACCGGATCTGATTAGAAAATTAGCAGATTTTAGACGCAAGGCTCTTCGTTGAGTAGAATTTAAATGTGGTGGACACTTACCATTTAGTAAGAAATGCACAACATCTACATACCACTCATCTTCAGTTATATCTGCTATTTCATAATGCTGACAGGATATTAAAGGATCATTTTCTGCTATGGCCTTAACCAACCCTTGTCCCCGCACTATCCTCATAGATTGAATTTCAAGATCAAATTCTTGAAGAGTTGAGATCCACTTACCCCGCATTTCACCCAGTTCATTCTGTATAAACATGGATTTAACTGCAGGATCTGGGACTATAACAAACACCCTACTATGGACTATATAATGTCTGAATTTCTTTACAATCTTAAATAGGGCATACATCTGCTTGTCCAAGATGGAATATCTCAATTTCGCATCTTTGAGAGGAGTACTAAGGAAGGCAATGGGATTTTCAATGTTGCGTTCACTCCTCTGAGTTAGAACACTCGCAAAGGAATGGTCTGAAGCAAATGTGTAAATGTAGAAAGGCTTCGCATAGTCAGGACTCACTAAAATCGGGGCTCTAGAAATCGCATCCTTGATTCTTTGGAAAGCATCCCTATTTTCATTCGTCCATTTGATTTGGACCTCTTTCTTCAACATATCGTTCAAGGGTTTTGCAATTTCTGAAAAACCTGAAATAAATTTTCTAACAAAATTAATTTTCCCAAAAAATGATCTCAATTCTTTTTTGCTATTGGGAAAAGGAATATGTTGTATGGCCTCTATTCTTTCAGGATCAATGGAAATTCCATCTTTGGATATTACATGCCCCAATAATTTTCCTTCCATTACCCCGAAAATGCACTTCTTTGGGTTGAGTGAAATGCCATGTTCCCTACATCTTTGGAGCACTTTCCTTAGATCCTTGACATGGTTCTCCCTGTTCTTAGAAAATATAGGAATATCATCTACATAGACAATAATGCACTTACCGATGAGCCCCTTAAAGGCAAAGTCCATGGCTCGTTGGAATGTGGCACTCGCATTCAATAAACCAAAAGGCATTCTCCTATATGCAAACATGCCCCATTTTGTGGTGAAGGCGGTTTTCATTCTGTCATTAGGATGTATGAGGACCTGATTGTATCCTGAATAGCCATCTAGGAATGACATCATTTCCAACCCATTTACCTTTTGAAGGATTTCGTCAATGGTAGGTAAAGGGTAATTGTCTTTTTGTGAGGCCTTATTCAGATTTCTAAAATCAATGCATAGCCTTATCTCTCCATTATTTTTCCTCACAGGGACCAAGTTAGCAACCCATGTGGAATGCCTAATAGGAAAGATGATTTTAGCTTCCAGTAGTCGCTTTACCTCCTTTTCTATCAAGGGCTCTAGTAACGGATTGACTGGCCTCTATCTTTGCCTAAAGGGTTTGGAGTCTGGCTTCAAAGGGATTGTATGCATTATAACATTCTGATCATAAGTTCTCAACTCCTTATAGCTCCAAGCTATGCAATCTATGTATTCCTTCAATGCATTGGCAATGGAATTCTTTTCATATTCGGTACATGCCTTTGCAATGAGTATTTCGCGAGGATTTTCTATACTTCCAATATTGACTGAGTGACAAGCCTCTTTGGGAGGTGGAACTTTTCTCCCTCCTTTCGGTTGGTATCCAATATCAAACATTTTTTCTAATGAGGCCATCCCATTTGGCATCTCATTCCATTTTCCAGTAGCTTCCCTTTTCAAACCTGCCTCTTCTTGCCCCCTCTCGTCTTCATCAATAACTTGATTTTCAAAGATACCAAAATTAGTGACAAAATTGAACACATGTCTGTCACTATCAAAGACTTGGAAATTCATGACGTTATCAGGTATCGAGGGGCTAGGGACTAATTCTATGGAAAATCTCTTGCACTGCTTGTGATCCACTGGTTTAAGCATGCTAGCGACTGCGGCTAAAGAATCCGCCAAACGATTTCCTTTTCTAGAGATTAGAGATATGTTAAAAGCATCAAATTCATTTATTAAATCTCTAACTCTGGTTCGGTAAAGGCTGAGCCGCTTGTTCTTACATGCATATTGTCCTTTGACTTGCTTTACCACCAATTCAGAATCACCTAAGACCTTGATACATTTGATTTTCTTTCGAAGGGCCAATTGAAGTCCGAAAATCAAGGCCTCATATTCTGCCACATTATTGGTGGCTAGGAACTATAATCGATATGCAGCCAACATAGGTTGTCTGTCTAGACATGAAAGTTCAATACCAGCTCCTGCCCCTTGTTTGGACTTGGATCCATCAAATCTTAAAGTCCAAACCTTGTGGTGTTCTTCAGAATCATTGCATCCAATCCTTTCATTTTTAGAACTCTCAGGAATTTCTACGTCCAAGCAATAGGCTCCTAATTCAGTTTCAATGTATTGAATTTCATTCGGCTTGTTGTACTCTGTTATCATTTCCTTGAGCCTAGGTTCACTATCGATTCGAATTTGATTGGCCACTCCTCTCCAAGGCAACCACATATGTGAAGAGTTTGTTACAATATATCCATTTAAGTTCTTGCTCCAATCTCTTCCCAACACCATGCCATACTTGATAGGAATGTTAAGAACCAATATATCTATGTGATGTTGAACCCTAGGTTTTGAGTTGACTTGAATAAGAATATCCCTTAATTCTCCCTCTGCATCCATGGCCGATCTATCCAGTTGTACCACCCTGCTTTTAGAAGGTTTTGGTGTAAGTCCCAATTTTTGACAAATTTCTAAGGGCATAATGCTAGCAGAGGCCCCTAAATCTATTAGAAAATTGTGTAGATTTCTACCAGCAATTCTAATGGTTATGAGGAATGGGGGCACATATCGCTTTTCCCCTTTCCAAACCAATTTGGATTCAACACCTTTATCTTCATGAACTTGGGTAGGTGGATCCAAACCTTTTGGTGGACTTACTTCTGTTATAATCACAATGATACTAAGAGGGGGGGTGAATCAGTGTGATCTTTTAAACTTCAAATATACAGTTCTAAAACTAGCAGCAATTTAAAACTTATAAATAGATATATCAAATATAGCAAGAAAGCATTACACATAACACAACATTTAACGAGGTTCACCAATGTGGCTACTCCTCAAAAATGACTGCTTGGACTACCATCCAAATCTAGCCTTTGCAAAGCTACAACTTTACAATCCCTTTTACCAGCACCAACTGGAAGGAGCACCAACCCCTCAGATTTTTTTGTACCAAACAGAAAGGTGCTAATTTACCAGCACCTACTGGAAAGTAGCACCAACCCCTTATGCCAAGCTACAACTTGGACTTAAAACAAAACAATGAAAATTATAGAATAATACCTTCACCTTATTGCGCACAGTCTGCAGTTTCTATGCACTCTGCTTCTTTTGTGCAAATGCTTCACACTATCTGATTCTGAGCATACTACTTCTATGATAATGCTTCGCACTCTCTACTGCTAAACAGTTGATCAAACACTTCTGCCCCTTTGCGCTTTTCTGCTCTCTGCGCACTATTACTTCACACTTGGCTCGGTTCAACATGATTCGCTTTCTGTGCACGGCAGACTTAATTCGCACAAAATCAAGATAACCAAATCTCCCAACAACCCTCATTTTATAACAAACTTTTCATGAGCAAAGATTTTATCTTAGTCAGCTGAAATACCCTAATCTTAGTCGGCTGCAAACCCTAAACATGGTCGTCTGCAAACCCTAAATTTGGTCGGTTGCAAACCCTAAAATCTATTGACCTGCATCGGTCTTTGTCGGCCTCGACTGCCCCTGCAACTCTTCTATTGCTGTTGCCGCGAAAACACATGTCGCGATATCGCGACACCTTTTACAACCATACGCCTCCTTTTGCCTGTTGTCGCGAAATCGCAACACTTTTGGCCTTTGTCTGTTTTGACAACGTTCTTGTCGTGAAATCGTGACACTTCTAACTTTTGCTAACGTCATCCTTACTCCTATTGCGAAAACATGACCCTTTTGCCTTCAAGGCCTTCTTCTCTGCTATTGTCACGAAATCGTGACACTTCTGCATCTGTTGACGTCAACTACACTTCTATCGCGAAATCGCGACATTCCTTGCTTTCTCAACCTTTTCTCAGCTTGCACCAGCGAAAATGGAACACGTCGCAAAATTGTGACACTTTCGCTGCTTTATGTTCTCTTTACCTTATGCTCGCGAAACTGGAACATGTCGCAAAATCGTGACGCTTTCAGCTTCCGAAGGCTTTTCCTGCAACCTGTCGTGAAATCGCGACGCTTTTGGCTTCCATACACTTTCTCTACTGCCTGTCGCGAAATTGCGACAGTTTCCAACTTTCTCTCCTTCTCTGCCAACATGTGAAATCACGATAGTTTTGCTAGCTTCGTCTCTGTCTTCCAACATGTCGCGAAATCGTGACAGTTTTGCTTGCGCCTTCTCTCTCCTCGGCCATGTCGCAAAATCGCGACAATTTTGCTTGTGCCTTCTCTCTCCTTGGCCATGTCACGAAATCGTGACAATTTTGCTTGTACCTTCTCTCTCCTCGACCATGTCGTGAAATCATGACAATTTTGCTTGCGCCTTCTCTCTCCTCGGCCATGTCGTGAAATCGCGACAGAAAACATGTCGCGATATCGCGACAGTTTTCTTACTTGTCTTTTTCTTTGATTTTTTGAATCTGGGCCACTTCTATCTTCTTGGAAATTCACTGTACATGCTCTCACTGACCTCTGAACTCCTGTCCACTTGCATCAACTAATCTATCCGTCTGTGTTGACAATAATGACAATACTTTTGCTGCACCTTGCTCAACAATCTCCCCCTTTGGAATTGTTGGCAACACACATGCACTCTCCTGTAAATCTTCTCCTCCTTTGACAATAATACCAAAGGGCTGCTATAGACTCCCCCTGAGTCCAAACACAACATTCTTAGGCAAAATTTATTACACTTAGTAATAAATAAAGACATGAGCAAGAAGATGATCAAACACTTCAATGCCCCCCCTGAGAATGTGATCCCCATAGCTAGTCACTTCTTGGAAAGGGTCACCACTCTCAGTTTATTTCGAAGGTATTCAAAAACATCCTTGGGCAAAGGTTTTGTGAATATATCTGCTACTTGTTCTGTAGTTGGAACAAAATCCAGCTTAACCTCACCTTCAGCAACTTTCTCTTTCAAGAAGTGATATCTGATAGCAATGTGTTTTGTCCGTGAATGCATTACTGGATTCTTGGATATGTTAATTGCATTGGTGTTATCACACTTAAATGATATTGGTTCACTAAAATTAATACCAAGATCTTTCAGAGTTTGTTTCATCCACAAAAATTGTGTACAACAAGTTGTTGCTGCAATATATTATGCCTCAGCTGTTGATAAAGAAATTGATTCTTGTTTCTTGCTGTGCCAAGCAACCAACCTGTCATCGAGATAAAAAGCACCTCCACTTGTACTCTTCGTATCATCAACACATCCTGCCCAATATGCATCTGAATAAGATATAAGGGTGAAGTCTTTAGCTTTCGGATACCAT
Source organism: Wollemia nobilis (assembly GCA_028583015.1). Classification (NCBI taxonomy): domain Eukaryota; kingdom Viridiplantae; phylum Streptophyta; class Pinopsida; order Araucariales; family Araucariaceae; genus Wollemia; species Wollemia nobilis. Next base: position 1,469,778 of record JAQPPZ010016858.1, on the reverse strand, counting down.
AACCCATACTCCATAGTACCCTTGAGATACCTGAGAATCCTTTTTACTGCTGTCACATGAGTCTCTTTAGGACTGGCCTGAAATATTGCTACCATGCAAGCGCTGCGAGAATATCTAGTCCAGTAGTCGTTAAATAAAGTAAGCTTCCAATCATTGATCTGTACATGGTTTGATCAACATGTGGAGATTTTTCATCTTTGCTTAACTTGCAGCCTGTCACCATAGGAGTGCTAACTAGCTTACAGTCCTCCATTGTGAATCTTTTTAGCATCTCTTTCACATATTTGACTTGGGAAATAAATATGCCTTTCTCATTTTGATTAACTTGTAACCCAAGAAAGTAAGACAGTTCACCAATCATAGACATTTCAAATTCTTTCTGCATTTTATTTGCCAAGTCTTTACATGATTTATCTTTGCTGCTGCCAAATTTGATATCATCTACATAAACAACAAGAACAATGAGATGCCCATTTTCTGTTTTGACATACAGATTACTATCCACCATACCTTTCTTAAACCCCTATTGAGAGAGATAGTTATCTAGCCTTGCATACCATGCTCGGGGTGCCTGTTTTAAGCCATATAAAGATTTCTTTAGTTTGCAGACAAGATTGGGATCTTCACCAATTTGGAAGCCATCTGGTTGTTCAATGTAAACTTCTTCAAGTTTACCATTTAAGAAAGATGATTTTACATCCATCTGGTAAACTCTGAAATTCTTATGAACTGCTAAGGCTAGAAACATTCTGATTGCTTCTAATCTGGCCATAGGTGCAAAAGTATCTTCAAAATCAATGCCTTCAACTTGTGCATAACCTTTACAGACCAATCTAGCTTTATTTCTAACTACCTGTCCGTATTCATTCAATTTATTTTGAAATATCCATTTGGTGCCGATTACATTCTTATTTGCCGATCTAGGAACTAATTCCCAAGTTTTGTTCTTTTCAATCTGATCTAACTCTTCATTTATTGCCTTCATCCAGCTATCATATTTGCTTTCCTCAGCTATATTTTTGGGCTCAATCTTTGGATAAAAGAGAGTAGTTACTTACTACTTTCTTTCTTGTCTGAATACCAGCTGTGGGATCTCCAATTATTTGATATTTGGGATGATTCTTCTACCAGTTTCCTGTTTTGAATTTCTTGTTTTCTTCCACCTCTGAGTCATCAATTAAGTCATCTGAGTTAAGAGTTGGTTTCTTTTCTGTTTCATTTTCCTCATCTCCTTCAATGACTTCTTCATAAATTGGGTAGTTTTCTTCATAGTTAACTGTTCTTTCCCTTCCTTCATCAAATTTAACATCAACATTGTCCATAATTTTCTTGAGTCTCTTGTTGTAGCATTTATAAGCTTTGATTTTTATCGAATACCCAACAAAGACTCCTTCATCTGCTCTATTTTCAAACTTCCCAAGATTGTCTTCGATTTTTCGATGTAACACTTACTGACTAAAAACTTTGAGTTGTTTTGTCTGTTGCATTTCTACCAAACCACAGCTCATAAGGAGTTTTGCTTTCATGAGTTCTCGAGCATGTACTGTTTTGGATGTAAAGCTGCAGTGTGGATCGCTTCTTTCCAAAATACATCTCGCTATTTTGTTCTCGACCAGACATAGTACGTGCCATTTCTGTACTATTTTGTTCTTTCTTTCTACCACACCATTCTGCTGGGGTGTTCTAGCTGCTGAATATTGTCTCCTGATAACATGCTATTCACAGTATTCTATAAACTCATCTGAGATGAATTCTCCTCCTCTATCTGATCTCAAACATTTAATTCTTTTTCTTGTTTCATTCTCAACTAGATGTTTGAAAGATCTGAACATTCCAAAAGCTTCTATTTTATTTTTTAAGAAGAATATTCATGTCATTTTGGAATAATCATCAATACACAACATAAAGTATTTGTCACCATTTATGCTTTGAGTTCTCATGGGTCCACACAAGTCTGTATGTATAAGATCCAGAGGTTTGCTGGTGTGGTACTCTTTTGTTTTGAATGAGGTTCCGGTTTGCTTTCCCTTTTGACATGAAGCATAAATGCTATTTGAAGGTTTTCTAATTGTTGGAATGTCTCTTCTTGTCATGTTTGAGCTGATTTTCACTAGATTATCAAAACTAATGTGTCCAAGCCTCTTGTGCCATAGCCAGTTTTATTCTTCTGTCCAATGAAACAATTACCTTCGAAGTTTCTGAGAGTGTGTACAGGTTTCCAGATGTCCTTGATCCAGTAGCTATCAATTTTCCACTATTTGATTTCTTGACTTCACAACCCTGCTTCTTGAAAACAACTTCATGTCCATTATCACAGATCTGACTGACACTCAACAGGTTATGTTTCAAACCATCCACAAACAAAACTTCTTCTGACTTGATCTTCCCATAACTAATTTTAACCGATCCTTTTCCGATTATCTTAGCTCTATCATTATTTCCAAATTTTACGAACCACCCTCATATTTCCGTAATTTTTCAAATTTTTGTTTATCACCTGTCATATGACTTGAGCATTCGTTGTCAAGTATCCATGGTACCCTTTTACTCTGTGCCTTGAAAGTTTGTTTGAACTATTAGGGATTCCTTTTCTTCCCGAAGGTTGCTCTTTCTGTTTCCACTCGATTTGGCTTCCGTATTGGGCTCTAGTTTGGACTTTCCTTTTCCAGATATCTGAGTATATCTTTCGGAAGGATTTTTATTTTTTCTTGTCCTATTTGGTTGAAATTTTCTTTTTTGAGGTTGATTTGCAGCTAAAGGACTACAACAGTTTCTTGCTATATGTCCAAAGTTATGATAACTAAAACATTCTACAGCATAATTTAATGGTGAAAAAGCATTTCTCTTGAAGAGATTTCTTGGTCCTACATTATACTTGCAATCTGCAATTTTATGCCCATAACCATTACACTTGAAACAAAAACCAGAAAAGAAATGATTGAACCTGAAGGATGGTTTTTGCCAGGTTGTTGTAGGAGCCATAGATCTTTTCTTTAGATGTGTGACCTTGGTAAATCCATCATTGTCAGTTCTCCTTTTAGGCCTGGCATTACTGCTTTCATTTGCATGAGTTGTTTTTCTTTCATCAGTCTGTTTCTTCTCTTCATTCCTTATAGTTTCTACATTTCTGGATTTTGGTCCATTTGACGATTCTCCTTCCACGAAGCCTAGACAAAATTTGATGCCAGCAGGTCTTTGATCACTTAAAATTTTATCCAGCTTCATCGAAATTTCTTCACGCTTTTGATGGTAGCTGATTTTTCGATCCAGTTCTTGCATCTGCATTCGTAGACTAACATTCTCTTCTTCTAGTTTACAGCAGTAATCTGTCTTCATGGTTATCTGAACTTCGAGATCCTCAGACATTTTCTTGTATTCTTCTATCTGTATTTTTAAACTGGTTATGATGTCATTTGCATCCTCAAGCTTTCTTGAAAGTTATAATTCTTTTTTCTCGGATTTCCATTCTACAAGAGTAGAGACCAGCTCACCTTCTAGATCTACTTCAACCTCAGGATTTTTAGCAGAAACTTTAGAATTCATTACTTCCCTCTTTTTTAATTGTTCTACCTCTTCCGATTTTTTTGATTCAAATGCCATGAACAAAACTTCACCTGTTTCTTCTTCAGAATTCTCACTAGAGTTGTCTTCTGAAGAATTTACATTCCTGGAGATGAAACTTTTCTTTTTGAAGTTGCCTTTCCTGAAGTTTGATTTCTTATTCCAGTCACTTCTTTCTTGGTGCGAAGCTTCCTCACCCTGGTTCTTCTCATTGAGTGGACATTTTGTTGCAAAGTGCCCAATGCCTCCATAGTTAAAACATTTAAATGGTAGCTTTCCTCTGTATTTTCTTTTTCCCTTTCTCAGTTTTTTGACAAAATTTGCTTCCATTTCATCAGATACCTCCTCTTCTTCGGACTCTTGTTTTGTGTCTTTGCCTTTTAGGGCTTTAAAGGCTGCTTCTCTATCTGTGGGATTAGACCTTCCTATTCTCATTTCAAAAGTAGTCAAAGAACCATGCATCTCATCCATACTAAAGTGATTTAGATCTTTAGCTTCTTCTATGGTTGAGACTTTAGAATCAAACCTTGGAGGGAGTGATCTTAATACCTTTTTCACGATAGTAGCATCATCCATATCTTCGCCGAGACCTCTGATTGAATTAGTGATTCCATTGACTCTTAGCATGAAAGCCTCTATGTTCTCATCATTGTCCATATTTAAGGATTCAAATTGAGCTCGATGTGTTTTAAGCTTGGCCTCCTTGATCCTATCGTCTTCTTCATGAATGTTCTCTAGTTTATCCCATACATCTTTCGCTGATTCTAATCCACACATGATGGCATTTTTTGCTTTCAAATCATTTTCAAATGCCTTTTTACCGGTAGTGTCTATTGGAGCAGTGGCAGGAGCTTTGTAACCATTAACTACTGCACCCCAGATGTCAAAACCCAAAGCACAGAGATATGTCTGCATTCCAATTTTCCAGAATGCATAATTAGTTCTATCAAACAATGGTGCTTTGTTTTAGGAGAAACCTTCACCACTTGCCATTGCATCACTTCCAAGATCACCCTAGCTGATTGAGCCTGTTCAGGAACCTTGCTCTGATACCAATTATTATAATCACAGTGACACTGAGAGGGGGGGTGAATCAATGTGATCTTTTAAACTTCAAATATACAGTTCTAAAACCAGCAGCAGTTTAAAACTTATAAACAGATACATCAAATACAGCAAGAAAGCATTACACACAACACAACATTTAATGAGGTTCACCAATGTGGCTACTCCTCAAAAATGACTGCTTGGACTACCATCCAAATCCAGCATTTGCAAAGCTACAACTTTACAATCCCTTTTACCAGCACCAACTGGAAGGAGCACCAACCCCTCAGATTTTTCTATACCAAACAGAAAGGAGCACCAACTCCTAATTTACCAGCACCTACTGGAAAGGAGCACCAACCCCTTATGCCAAGCTGCAACTTGGACTTCAAACAAAACAATGAAAATTACAGAATAATACCTTCACCTTATTGCACACAGTCTGCAGTTTCTATGCACTCTGCTTCTTCTGTGTAAATGCTTCACACTATATGATTCTGAGTAGACTACTTCTGTGATAATGCTTTGCACTCTCTGCTGCTAAATAGTTGATCGAACACTTTGCCCCTTTGCGCTTTTCTGCTCTCTGTGCACTATTACTTCACACTTGGCTCGGTTTGACACGATTCGCTTTCTGCGCATGACAGACTTAATTCGCACAAAATCAAGATAACCAAATCTCCCAACAGCCCTCCTTTTATAACAAACATTTCATGAGCAAAGATCTTATCTTAGTCGACTGAAATACCCTAATCTTAGTCGACTGCAAACCCTAAACATGGTCGACTGCAAACCCTAAATTTGGTCGGCTACAAACCCTAAAATCTGTCGGCCTGCATCGGTCTTTGTTGGCCTCGACTGCCCCTGCAACTCTTTTATTGCTGTTGCCACAAAAACACAACATGTCGCGATATCGCGACACCTTTTACAATCGTATGCCTCCTTTTGCCTGCTATCGCAAAATCGTGACACTTTTGGCCTTTGTCTGGTTTGACAACGTTCTTGTCACGAAATCATGACACTTCTAACTTTTGCTAACGTCATCCTTACTCCTGTTGCGAAAACGTGACCCTTTTGCCTTCAAGGCCTTCTTATCTGCTATTGTTGCGAAATCGTGACACTTCTGCATCTGCTGACGTCAACTGCACTTTTGTCATGAAATCGTGACATTCCTTACTTTCTCAACCTTTTCTCGGCTTGCACCAACGAAAACGGAACACGTCACAAAATCGTGACACTTTCGCTGCTTTATGCTTCTCTTTACCTTACGCCCACAAAACTGGAACATGTCACGAAATCGTGATGCTTTTAGCTTTCGAAGGCTTTTCCTACAACCTGTCGCGAAATCGCGATGCTTTTGGCTTCCGTACGCTTTCTCTACTGCCTGTCGCAAAATCGCAATAGTTTCCAACTTGCTCTCCTTCTCTACCAACATGTCGTGAAATCGTGACAGTTTTTCCAGCTTCGTCTCTGTCTTCCAACATGTTGCGAAATCGCGACAGTTTTGCTTGCGCCTTCTCTCTCCTCGGCCATGTCGTGAAATCGTGACAATTTTGCTTGCGCCTTCTCTCTCCTCGGCCATGTCGCGAAATCGTGACAATTTTGCTTACGCCTTCTCTCTCCTCGACCATGTCGCGAAATCACAACAATTTTGCTTGCGCCTTCTCTCTCCTCGGCCATGTCGCGAAATTGCGACAGAAAACATGTCGCGATATCGCGACAGTTTTCTTACTTGTCTTTTTCTTTGATTTTCTGAATCTAGGCCACTTCTGTCTTCTTGGAAGTTCACTGTACATGCTCTCACTAACCTCTGAACTCCTGTCCACTGCATCAACTGATCTATCTGTCTGTGTTGACAACAATGACAATACTTTTGCTGCACCTTGCTCAACAACTTCTTGGCCTAAAAGTTGGGACATATCATACATTGAGACATTGGCCTTAGTTTTATTCATGTCTTCTATTAAGTCATAGGTGGGTTTTTCCAAATTTGACATATTTTGCACCAACTTAGACTTTTTCGCCATCGATGGAGGAGGTGGATTAACATCTCCTTTGAGATCGGGAGGAAGTAATGGGTTGTTTGGAGTGGTAGAGGAAGTTTTGGGATCTTTAGAACTCCTTGTGTAATACTTGTGATTTTCTTTCCCAAAACGTTTATTGGCATGAACTTCTAATGTTTCTTCATCTTCTTTTCCAAAAAACTCCACATCCTCCTATTCTTCACTATCTTGGGAGTATATAACTTCAGTCAATATAGATTCCTGCTTTCCATGGCAACAGTGCGGGCAATCATTATCACAAGACCCTGACTCTCAAAAATATTTCGAGACCTCTGACTGATTGGCTACAGGATTGGGTACTCGTCCATTATTAGGATGCGTGTTGTATGTTCCTTTTCCTCTATGGTTATGAGGTCGGTTATGACCCATGACTTGGTCAACTTTTTTATTAACATTTCCCACAGTAACAAAAACTTTGGCCAATGTTTCCTTCATGTCTTCTATCACGAATTCAGGCCCATGTGGTTGGGGCACTGTAATTTCGGGCCCAGCTGCATTTGCTGCATTAGCCACCTCTAGAATAGGTACGATGGCTTGGGTCTGGGCACTTTGATTCCATCCTAGATTCACACTTTGAATAGGAGTGATTGTTGGATATGTCGCTAGACTTGGCGTACTAATCGGAGTAAACCCAGGTATGGTCAACAAGTTATTGCCCGAATTGAACCCAGTCAAGGTCATCGGGTTATTTGGAATCAAAGCCTGCATTGGACTAGAGGCATTAGGATAAGTAGGAAATGATGCGACTTGAGATGGTTGTTGGAAATTGTTCATTGTTGGAACTTGTGGTGCCATTAATTGATTCATCATTGTGAATTGACTGTATGGACCATATTGTCCCATCCTAGTCAATTGAGACAACCCTCCTCCTGGTAAATTCATTTGTTGTTCGAGGGTCATTGTCTCCGCATAAGCTAACGAAAGCATCATAACCTGAGGGTTCCTTCTAGTCAACAAGGATGATAACGGATCTAAAGCTCCAAAGTATAGTTGCAGGGCCATAGCAGGATCTACTGCAAAGTGGTGAGTCAAATTTGTATACAGCTTTTGGAACCTTTGATTGAATGTTCTTATGGGCTCATTGAGTAACCTTTTGCATGATACGAATAAATTATAAATCATGGAAGGATCTACCAACATTCGAAATTGGCTAATAAAGGCAGTTTCTAATTGGGCCCATGAAACAATGGACCTTGCGGAAAGATTCCTGTACCATTCATTGGTCGTACTGTCTAGGCTAGAAGGGAAAATTTGACAAGCGATATCTTCATGGGTGACTCCTTGTCTAAACATATAATCTTTGTAAATTTGGACATGCTCTTCGGCTGTTATGGGACCATCATGCACGAATTTAGGCAATCCCCTTTCAATATTCCTAGGCAAGTCATGAACTATCCCAGGGATATTCAAGGGAGAACTTTGCGCACCATACCAAAGGGCAGGTGGCTGTTGTTGTTGTTGTGGTTGTTGGGCCATGTTATTCAAAGGTATCGACCCTATAGGAACAATGGCAACACTTGTAATGATGGGGACAAACGTACTTGGTGTAGCTATCACGTTTGAAATTCTAGGCTCAGGCCCGCGAGATGTACTTGAGTCTAAAGAAGCTCCTAACTCAAGTACACTGGGTGGTATTTCGATCTCTAATGTTTGGTTTCTCGGCTTTCTACCAGTGGGAGAAAGGCTTTGGAAAATAGTTTCCCCTGTGGTTTTGGACCTAGTAGCTATGTACTCAGGTTGGGCCAGCTTGAAAACTCTAGACTTCTAAAAGACTTCTCTCAACTCACCTGCAAAATGAAACAAATAAATGTTATACCTGCAAGCACAATAGGTGGAAACAAAACTACCCACGTTAATCGTTATAACAGATCATAATCACAAAGCAATAAAGAAGGCCCTCCTTCTAGTGCCAAAATGTTGAGTGGATATTTTGCACTATAGCAAAATGATCACCACAACTAGAGTCTCAAACAGGAAACTCTCTCTTGCAAAGAAACTAAGTAGCATTACTCGTTTCTCCAAGGTTCTTATGAAAAAACATTTATGTGCATGTAATCAATCAAGACTAAGGCAAATAAATGAATGTATGCCAGAATAACCTAAACCCTGCAAGTAACAGTTAACAAGGGGCCTTTAATGATTCGAATGAATACTTTGCAACCATAATCCATTAAATCGACCAAAAGTGATGATGGCTTCTTTTAATGTTCCTAAGATTAAAATGATCTACTCGAAACCCAGTTAGTAACCCCTTTTATCTTCAGATTAAAAAAAAGGGTTCTAAATGAGAAAGTGCATGGTTTAAACCACTTCATTTTAAACTCCATGCCTTTAACATGAGGTTCATTTTTTTAGAATTAGCGGATTCGTTTTATCTTCGTTTAAAAGTGTTCCACTATACCTATGTTAGCATTTGGTGTTAGTAAGGTTAGTAAGTTAGAAAATTAGGATTCATTCACTTAATCTGATTTAATGTGCATTTGAAATTAGTAGCCCTCCTAAACCCATATCTTATCTGAAAATTAGATGAAGGTGTTTGGAGATGCAAGAAATTCTAGAATGGGTACAAAATTAGAAAAGCAGATTTTAAGAAGAGGTTAATCCAAATATCAAAAATAAAACATATACCTTATCTACAACAGTTAGCTAGAAAACAAAACAGGACATTAATTTGGTTAGCAATCTCCTCCCTGCAAAACCCCAAGTTATGAGATGAAATTCTAAGACTACCTGACCTAACAGACCTGTAACATAAACACAGTCATATTAGATTAGATGCAAGACTTTGAGGAAACAAATAATTGCATCATTCCATCATTCACCCATTGTAACCCATTTTATGGCATCAATGAATAGATACAAGAAACAATAATGCAAAGGAAAGATTTACAGAAATAACAGCAGTCTTAGTTTTAATCTCCTTTTGGTTTCACACACAAGAGTTGCTCCTGCCAAAAAAACTCCTTTATTTCAAAAAATAGTCTTTGTATTTCTCTACAATTTCCAGCCCCTTCTGGCCTCTTTGAATGGCGTATTTAAAATTTTCAAGAAGCTTTTCGTTTCGTCTTCCAATGGCCATTCGCTTCACCTTCTCTAACTGTTTGTGTGCTTTGGTTTTCATTTTGTGGCCCTTCACTGCGTTTCTCCACATAGGCTTGCGTCCGTTTCCCTCCGTGTGTAACGACCATCTTAAATGATCATGTAACACTTTGTCTTATTCATTATATTTTGTCCTTATGTCCACGTTGATGCAGGTCCGTTACCTTGGCGAAACTGGAACATATCGCGATATCACGACACTTCTGCCTCCTTGCTCTCCTTTATTGCTTGAAGCCGCGAAAATGTAACATGTCGCGATATCGTGACACCTTTTCTCTGTTTGGTCGCGAAAATGCAACATGTCGCGATATCGCGACACTTTTCCTTTGAGCACTTTCTCCTTGCTTTGAATCATGAAAATGCAACATGTCGTGATATCGCGACACTTTTTCTTTATAGCTCTTTCTCCTTGCTTTGAATCGCGAAAATGCTACATGTCGCGATATCGCGACACTTTTCTTCTTTTGGCCGAGATGGTGCAACATGTCGCGATATTGCGATGCTTTTTCTATTTTGGCCGCGATGGTGCAAAATGTCGGGATATCACGACACTTTTTTTGTACGGTCACGAAAATGCAACATGTCGCGATATCGCGACACTTTTCTTTTCTTGTTCTTTCTTGTATTGTTTGGTCGCGAAAATGCAACATGTCGCGATATCGCAACACTTTTCTTCTTTTGGCCACAATGGTGCAACATGTCGCAATATCGCGACACTTTTTCTATTTTGGCCGCGATGGTGCAACATGTCGCGATATCGCGACACTTTTTCTATTTTGGCCGCGATGGTGCAACATGTCGCGATATTGCGACACTTTTTCTATTTTGGCCGCGATGGTGCAACATGTCGCGATATCGCGACACTTTTTCTATTTCGGCCGCGATGGTGCAACATGTCGTGATATCGCGACACTTTTTTTTGTACGGTCGCAAAAATGCAACATGTCGCGATATCGCGACACTTTTCTTTTCTTGTTCTTTCTTGTCTTGTTTGGTCGCGAAAATGCAACATGTCGCGATATCGCGACACTTTTCTTCTTTTGGCCGCGATGGTGCAACATGTCACGATATCGTGACACTTTTTCTATTTTGGCCGTGATGGTGCAACATGTCGCGATATCGCGACACTTTTTCTATTTTGGCCACGATGGTGCAACATGTCGCGATATCGCGACACTTTTTCTATTTTAGCCGCGATGGTGCAACATGTTGCGATATCACGACACTTTTTCTATTTTGGCCATGATGGTGCAACATGTCACGATATCGCGACACTTTTTCATCTTTGCTCTCTCCCTTTGCCTTGGACCGCGAAACTGCAACATGTCACGATATCGCGACACTTTTTCTCCTTGTGGTATTTTACATTTTCTTTGATCTTTAGCATATGGGCCACTTCGGTCTTCTTGGAAACATGCAAAAAAGGTGGGTCCCCAATTTTGGGGTACGTTGTGGAGCAGCCACAACATGTGTCAACACAGTAATGACCCCAATATCATTTTCATAAGCATCGATTATATTATGTAGAATAAATTTGTCTATTCCAAATTGGGGTATAGAAGCCAAACCCCCAAAACCTACATTCTGAACCCATATGCAGTCTATACCATCTATCCCAGCTAAGTACTCTAAAAAAGTGACACAAATTTGATATTTAGCTACAATTTTCTATGTTTTCATGGTCGCCATCACTCTAGAAAGGTGTGGTATAATGATCTCTTGGGGAAGGGAAGTAATAGCATCTTCACTTTAATCTTGTGCAACAGAAAAAAGTATGTAAAAATAACTTTTGATGCCTTTTTATAGATGAGACTGAGTGGGTTGGACACGTGGTAGTATGTTAGTGGACATGTGTGTGGTGTGGATACATAGCAACATGTTAGTGGACATGCATATGGTGGTGTTCATCTATATTATTACACCCAGACCATCTACATCACTGCACCTGGTCCATTTGCATTGCTACACCTGATTTGTTTGTATTTTGTGCAACTGGTCAATCTACATATTTCCATCTAACCCATTTGCATTTATTCACATGATTCATCTATATTTCTACACTTGGTCCACCTGTATTGCTGCACCCGGTCCGTCAATAATACTTCACCTGGTTTGTCTGCATTTCTGCACTCGGTCCATCTACAATGCTGCACCCGGTCCATCTGCAATGCTGCACCCAGTCCATATACAATACTTAACCCGATCTGTCTGCATTGCTACACCCGGTCCATCTATATTATGATTTTCACCAAGTTCATCTTTATTGCTTGGTCAGATTTTGTTATCTACCCGATCCATCTACCGGGTCCTTATTTCACCCGAATCATTACCTCGTCTTTTCTTTGCACACGATCCATTTTACAGATAAGTTTTTCACCCAATACAAGCTCAAATCGTGTGCTGCACCCGATCCAAATCCAGATCATATATTTGCACCCGTTCTGAGCACAAATATTTTTTGCACCTGGTTTGAGCCCGAATCGTGTTTTACACCCAGCCCGGTGAAACCAAAAAACATTCAACTCGCCAAATTTTTACAAATTTTTATTAGAATATAGGGTAATTCACCATTGCCTTCGACGTGAGGTGGTCTAGGATTTGTCATGGTTTCGAAATGGATTCACCAATTTTCTACAAGTACATTTTGGGTCTGAAACCTTATGCATAACCCTGATTCAACAAAGTAGATCTAGATGGGATTTATGTTGGAGTACTCATAGGAGGTATGTTTTGCATACCAAAATTTATAGGTAGGTTATAAATTTTATTAAAAAAGAGTGGGTTATTCACATTAATTAGTACATGGTACAAGGATTAATGTGAGTCATAGTAGGGGCATGATTAGACCAAGTCAGGTTTGATAGAGTTGATAAATAACTCATTTATTGGTTGAACTAGTTGATTTGTAGTAGCATAAATCCTTGAGTAACTAGACTGACCATGGGATTTTTTTTGTTTTGAGAAGGTAGGATTGGATACAAACCTCTTTTAACTCATCCTATTGAGGTATCCACATGAAAATTGTATTTTTCTCTTTCCATTAGCGATATTTCAATGGTATGCAATGATGTCTACTATTTGGTGTTCTTTTATCATTTTTTAAGCCTAATATTATGTATCCATAGGCCTATGCATTTGTACTTACATGGAAAATTCTTTATGGGTTAAAATTTGTAAACTTTTACAAAAAAATTCCTATCAAATAATTCACTCACAAAATTGGAGTGATTTGCTCCTAATCTAAGGACAATTTACTAGTAGGGTGCAATTTTATAGAATGTAACAATGGAGTGATTCACGTTGAAAATGCAAGCAATTTGTTTGATTTTTTCAAGTGATTCCCTAGGATTTCTAAACTTAGAAAAAATTTATAGAGAGAAGGTCTAAGTAGAACACTTAGAGCAAATTGCTTTTGAGACTAGAGGAGATCAACTTTGCTTGAAAGAGGGATGAAAGAACTTATATTTCCTAGCGAATAGTCTTTAAACTTGGAGAAAATTACGTTTTACACCTTTCTTGGATGAATTTTATCATTTTTGGACTGAATCGCTCACTTTTTATGAACAAATCACCTATTGTTTTATAATTAGTAAAAAATGACTCTAAATTTATCTTAAGTTCTTGTCGACTATATGGATCCTCATACAAGGGTAAATTTGAGTTATGGAATTACTTGAATGTTGTTGGATTTTTCATATATGCAAGAAAATTTACAAATCTAAAGTTTGTGTCAATCACCATTTACAAATGACCTAAAAAATTCAAGCACAAATAATGAAAAAATGGTTATTTTAAAGGTCAAATGAAGATTAAAACTAATGAATTCATCTCTTGACTTTGGTAAAATGCTTTGAATTCAACTTGTGAAAATGTAGGTTTTGTCATGCAAATCATTAGCCAAATCAATAACTAAATCAAAGTGAACCTCTTGGAATTACCAAGCAAATGACTCATTTTTTAGGACTTTAGCAAATATCTAAGTTTACCTAAAATCATGTGATTCACTTTAAATTTTGGAATGAATCACTTGTTAATTTTTACTTAATGAAATAAGTCCCAAATTTCAAACTAATTTATCTATCTACGATAGATGTATTTTTGGCATAGAAAACAAGAAATTTTAATGCAAATAATGGAAAATGAGGGTTGTTCCCACTGAGCATGCCAGAAACTATGTTGATCCAAGGATTTATCCTAACTTCTACATTAGGTTTTGTGCCCCCAAATCCAAGTTTCTAAAAATGTTGAACAGGTTTGCCAAAGGCTTCCCACAACCTTAAAATTTGAGCTAACTCCTTGTTTTCTTTGTGTAGATATCTAACATAAACTAAATCGCATGAAAATAGAGTATGGAAAGGAAACTGAATGAAAAATAAAGTGAAAAAATAAAATTGTGATAGTGTAAGAAATTGAAAGTAAATATGGTTTTTACACCATAGTGAGGATAATATGTAATAAATAAATACATGAGAAATCAAATATCATTAGTGTCCACCCATTCATATGATTATGAAATTGATAAGTGAATGACAATATTGGCTAGAAGGGCCATGCCATAACTGCTACACACTTGTCAAACCAAGAGGATGATGTTGTTAATGGGATGCACAAAGACTTGTCAATTATTACAACCTCATAAGTACTAAGCACAATGTGGGTTTTATAAAGCATAACTTTGAACTCTTATGACCAAAATATAAATATAATGAGGGTTGTATGCCCCTATTTATAGAAAAAGTTTACCCCTATGTTTCTTATAGTGAAAAATAGTTACTCCTAGTAAAATTAAAAATTTGAGGGTGACTTTAGCAAAATGTTACACCTTCAAATATTACATGCTTCTAACAAGCTTAAAAGACTCAAAAAATGACTTGGTGTGCCATTGCATGTCAAAATATCACTTTTCAAGATATTTACCTCATGATTTATACCAATTTTTACTTTTGCAACTATTTGAGTGATTTTCTTAGGTTTGTTAAGAAATTCAATCACACTTTGCAAGCAATTTGCTCATATTTAGTGAGAAAACTAGCCACTTCTATTGAGTGAATTTCTTACTTGTGACAATCAATGCTTTTAGGCAAGCAAATCTATCCTTTGAGTCAATTAGAAAAATTTTGCAAGTGAATCATTCATATCCAAATTTAGCCAAATTGTAAGATTTTGGGGTACTTTTCGTTGTTTGAATATTATCACTACGTTTTTCTTAAAAATTTACAAAATAAGTATCGAGTTACTATAGGAATTAATTCCATGATAGTAATATACCACTAGAAATAAATATCTTGTATAAATAAATTGAAAATATTGCAAAAGTTTGTTAGTCAACCTTATTACTAGTATCATTTAGCAAGGACATTATTATTGATGGTTGAGTCAATTGGGTACTTTGAACTTGATTTTATTTTATGCAAGAGATCCCAAAGAAGATCAAAATATAAAAACAAGATGAAAATGCTATATTCTTAACATTAATAAGAAAGGTAAAAAAAAAACATTTTTACAAGCATTATTCTTAAAGATCAAGTCCATGTACTAGATCAAGTTTTTTAAGTGATTCCAATTGGATATGAATTAAATTTGTAAACTTTAAATACCATTTTGCCTCTTGAAGGTAGAATAAAAGTTCATTTTGAAATATGTAGATTTATTTTTTACCTTTCAATTTTTAATTTGAAGGTTAATTTGAAAATTTAGTCATTGCAAACCAATAAAAATATGTTATAATAAAGATACAAAATATTATTTGTATGTTTGGCACAAGTGGTGGAGCATGACAAATTTCATATTATACACTAAGGAATTCAATATCATGAGTGAACTTTTACATTGTATCCATTTGCAAGTGATGGGGATCAACAAGTGTCACATTGTAGACCAAGGTTCCAATTCCACAACTGAACCTTAATAAAAGTTTCAAATTATTATTATGAATCTTTGCTTCTCATAAATATAATTAATTCATGAATATTCTTAATAATAAATAAATCAATTACAAAGAATAATTCATACAAGACAAGATTGTAAATGCCCTTCAAGTTGGGAAACACCAATAATATTATTTACAAAAAAAAATCACTCTAAAGATATCTAAAGGTAAGAGCTACTCTATGAACAAAGAAGTGATTGCTTAGATTTTATTACTTTTAATTATCATCTCCCTTATGTTAGCTTTTTTGAAACCACAAGATGTAAAATAAGCAGTCTAAGATGATTGTATGATAATGGCACTATAATATGCAAGAAAGTAATAAGATAAACATCTGCAAATAACTCAAAAATATGCCATTAATGAAAGCTCACAAAAATAGTACAATACAGTATAATGGAGGACATGAACACTCCATAAACTATTTTTAAAGAGGCTACATTGTACTCCTCTAACTAATCTATACTATGCACTCTCTATATTCTCTATCCCTAAATTTCACTCACTATAAGGCCTATATATAGGAAGATAAGTTCCTTGGCCCTCACTCTACCTTTGACTCTATCCTATGACTCATGTACATGTGGACTACATGCACATTTACATCATTGCACATTCTAACACTTGTGCATTTATTACATTGCTTGAAGTAACTACTTAACTTTACTCTAAAGTAAACTCCTACTCTAGTAATGTACCAAAGGTGGTACATTGACATGTACCAAATAATGTAATATACTCTAACACCCCCTTGTATTACATTATTTGGGTATTGAAGAATTTAGTCTTCAATATGGATCTTCATTTTGGTTTTGGAGTTTGAGCTCTTCTCTCCTGCTTCCTTCATTGTCTTCTTTGTCTGAATCTGGATGAGTATCTTGTTTTGGTTCTTCTTCTTCTTCTTTAGTTTGTAGATGCCCAAGTAGTGCATAGTTTTATTGTCCTCTCATTCTTTTAATTTTGAACCTTCTATTTCTTCTTCTGCTTTTATGATATATAGGTTCTTCATTCTCTCCAATTTGTTCCTCAAAAAATGCATTAGTATTATTTTGAAACACAACAATATCTTGTGAAGTTTTGATAGAATCTAGAGCATATATATTTCTATGGATTGATCCAGTAGCTTCAATATCATTTTGATTTATAATGAGACACATATTAACTCCATTTATGTATCTGAAATCAACTATCCTTTTGCTCTCTACTATCTTTGCTATTGAAATAAGATTAGATGATAATCCAGGAACATACATTACATTATGTAGTAGAAAATTTGGAAATGATTTACTAGGTGTTACACACCCATATCCATGTATGTGATAGAATTTTCCATCTGCAATTTTTAACCTGTAATTGTTAGTGACTTCAAGACAATCAAACCATTGTAGATTTCTTGTCATGTGATGACTTGCACCAAAATAAATATACCAAATATCCTTTTCATTTTGACCTATGAATTTGTTTTTATTTTTAAGTGATTTTGCATCTTTGATATGGTATATTGGATGGATTCTGATCTTGAGTCCTCTTGTAGTGTGCATTGTGATGAAATGTCCCTCTTGTTATTTTTCCATTCTAGTATATGATAGGATTCTTTTAGCTCTTTAGTATTTGAGAATACTCTTGATAGAATCTTTGTAGTAGTCTACCTTATGACTCCCTAGTATTGATAAAACCCTTATATATCTTAGGTTTTGTAGGATTCCTTATGTCTCCCTAGTTATTATAGTAAGTTATAAACTTGATATAGTGCTTAGCAACTATTAGTTCACTTTTTGAGTTGATTTTGTAATGTTTTGAGAATAATAATAATCAACTCCTATTTTCACCTTATTTCTCCTATTGAACTATGCACTTATCAATTTGATGGAGTTATCTATGGTTGGATTTCTTTTGTCCCTTTAATGTGATTATGAGACAAGTATAAGCAATAAATTCCAACTCTTTCAAGCAAACAATAATTTTGCTTCTCTATCCTTAAATTTTCAATGGTTCAATTTTCTAAATTCCAATTAATTAAAGTTTGATGTAGTACTCCTTATATCTCCCTAATTTGGAATTTTAGAAATTGATAATATTTGCAATATAATAATAATTTTGTTTTCCAAGTAGAAACCCTTATATCTCCTATGATATTGATTGCAAATATTAATATATTTGTATTTCAACTAATGTGATTTGAAATACTATTTAAGGATATAAACTCTTATTGATTTACTTTCAAGTTTACTAAGGTTGAGTTTGCAATATCTTCAATGCAAATGATAATGATTTCAACCTTATATACTATGCCTTATCACTCCTTAATGAAAGCAAATATTATAATGTGTATATTTCTACTAGGGCACTTTTGAAATATCATTCAAGGAAATAAACTTTTAAGTTTGCTTTCTAATCTCTAAGGTTGGAATTTGCCTATATCTTCAAGCAAATAATAAATAATCTCAACCTTAAATAATAAACCACCTTATAACTCCTTAATATCAAAGAAAGCAAATATAAAGTTATATAAACCTTTACCTTCCTATGAATGTTTTATGTTGCATTGTGATTGGCCCTTTGATTTGATTCTCTATCCGAACCTGAGCGTTGAATTCATTGGTCTCCTACGTATGGTAATGAGAAATTAATGCTCAACGTTCGAGCGCTCCTCGTAAGACGTTTTTCTCCTTTATTTAGTGCGCTTTGACCACTCTAGCTTGAATCGCTCCTCTTCTATGCTTCTCTTTCATTGTTCATCTATGTCTTCAACTATTAAATACCTTACACCTCCCTTGATGTGAATGTCGAGTGGCATGTTCTTGCTAGTAATGCATGCTTTATGGAATTTTGGAGGCTATATTCTTGGATGCATTATTTGGGTGGCACCAACCTTTACTTGAGCATTGAATAATGATTAAAGAAATGCTTCACCAACCTTGAGCGCTCATCTTCCTAAGCGTAAGTATTATGAGAGAATGTGAATGCTCTCTCTTCCCTAGTTCCAAGTGGCACTTGATTCTTAGCAGTGTTAAGACAAATGGAAGCACCTTCTTTGCATGGAATCAAACAACTCAATGTTCATTTTAACCCTGGAGCTTATCTTGGCTTCTTTGTTTCCTTCAACACCTATTCTTTCTAACTTCGTTCATAGGTTAGCTTGGCTTCTTGGAAATGGTTGTTCTCCAACGTAGATGGATGGCCCTTCGAGTTCTTTTAGCGCTTGGGTAACTCACCTTGTCTTTTCCAACTATCTTGAGTTATTTCCAACTTGCACTATCGACCCTTGGCTTACCTTGCTATTCTCTTTTTGTTGTAGGTTTTGCACCGTGATAGGTGTCCTTCACAATGGTGTTGCTCCCATGTTGTTGTAGCACCGAGCTATGGTGTCTTTTAACACCTTGATGAGTAGATATCAAGCCTTTTGGATGGCTCTTCTCTTAAGCACTTAGGCTTGTGCTTCCCCTTGCTAATGGTGGGTATTGTACCCTTTGGATGACACTTCTTTTAAGCACTTTGGCTTGTGCTTTTACCCTTGCTAATGGCGATCGCTTGTAGACGTACCAATGAGCTACATAGTGTGTCCTTAATACACTTAAGCCTTTGTCTTCTTTTGGTGTAAAGTAGAAGACAAGTATGGTGCAGTAAACAACTCTGTAATAACCTGTAATAGGTTACTTAATTGCACCTTAATCTGAGACTCTCCTAGTCTCCTTTTGTAGCTCTTTTTCCTGATTTGAGATGTGGCTTTCTTCTCCACTCCTTGGAGGTATATCACCCTTTTAGGTGGCTTCTCTATGCCACAATAAGTTGTAGGTTTTCTGCACTGAATAGTGTCTTTAGACACTTTGATATTATGTTGATTTGTGCACTTTGGTCTTCCACCTTAACTTAACAACCAATGCACTTAATAACTTTTAAGAGTAAATAGTATAGTGCACTATTAATCTTACCTTATTGCTCCTTTGAATGAACCTTAAATCATGCACTAGTAATTTCTCCTTATTGCTCCTTTGAAGAACTCTTAAAAGTAATTTGAAACTTGCACTAAAATCAATGCTTTAGAGCATAGTCTTCTTTGCTTCTAGTTGATAATAGGAAGATGATATTTTTCTTTCTATTGAAATATATCTAACTCCTATTTTAATGTGCAGGTATTAACCTTATAAGAAACTATCTTCTGCACTCCCTTGAAGACTTTAATATGCAACCTTCTCCTTGCAACTTTAACTCTAATATGGTGCTTAATGAAACTTACTAATCAAGCTAAGTAACTTAATGTTCAGTAATGAACCTATTGCACCAAAGTTGCTTACCTTAATGAACTCTGTAGATGAAGGATTGCAAGGTGATTAGATTCACCTTATTGCTACCTTTTACTGGATGAACTTGCAACTCTTCTTGACTGTCTAAAATAGTTCTCTAACTCACCTATTTGCAGCTTTGAAACCCTCTAACTTGCTACCCTAAATCTGTAGTAGGTGACTTTAACTATCCTTCATAATGCACTCTGTAAATCTAAAGTTTTGCAGCTAGTAATGTTGTCCTAATTGCTGCCCTTTCACAGTCAATTTCTCCACTAAAATGTTGTCCTTGAATCTCAAAAATTTGGTAGGGAACTCCTCCAAATCGTAGCTGAGTTTTCCTTCAAGAACCCTTCAATATTCTACTGTAAATTCAACAAACCCCTATCTCCGAATGAGCCTTCTAGCCTTCAAAGGCAATCTTCAAACCTTTCAGGTTTGGTAGTAATATCTAGCTCCTTTCTCCTTATCAAATTTTGACTTCAATCTAGGCCTTCTTCTCAAGAATCTAAAAGTCTTGAGGTCTTCACCAATCTCCTCCAAAATTTGGCAAGCTTCTTGCCAAATCTATCTCCGTTTGGGCTTGTTGTTGGATGGCGATAATTGTCCCAAAATATTCCTTTATCAGGAACTTCTCCTTGGTGGTAAATTTCTCCAATGAGTTCTCCTAGGAACTCCTTCAATGGCCTTCTCCGAATCTCCTTCAATGAGGCTCTCCAAGCCTTCTCCTTGTTTCTCCTTGAGACCTCTTCTCTAGGGTCTTCACTCTCGCAACTTCTCTGGTCTTTCTCAATGAGACCTTTCAACCTTCTACTATGGAAGTGTTGCAATGAGATCTCCCTCTCGGATCTCTAAAATCTATTGCTACTAAAATCTGGAACAAGACCTTCGCTAGTCCTTCTCTATCTCTAGAAGTTCTTCAATGGACCTTCTGTGGGTCTCTTCAACTTCTTCAGGGTGAAGTCTTCAATCTTCAATGGAGATCACCAATCTCCTATCTTCACCAGGACTCTTCTCTAGAGTCTTCTCTTCCAAGGCTCCTATGGCCTTTTCTTCTTGCACTTTGCAGGTCTGCAATCTCTAGCAATGGGACCTTTTCTACAGGCCTCCAAATATTCGATCTTCTATTTGTTGCTTCTGGTGCTGGATTGATTCCAAAGAAGATATTCTTCCTAGATCTATGTAGGAAGCTTCCCAACTTTCTTTGAATCTCCTTTTCCTGCAACAAAGTATTAGGATTGTAATGGAAGAAACTCTAAATCTAGAGATAATCAATCTTCACTAGTTGATTTGTCAATCTAGTGGAATCAATGCTGAGTCCTAGTCTTCACGAGTTTTTCTACAACTCTGTGGAAAGACTCTAGCCAAATGCAATCTCAAAATTTCTAAAAATGAGATTTTTGGATTCCTCTCAATCTCACTTGTGGCTCTCCCTATTTCCTATTGATCTACCATGTGCTCTGATACCATTGTTAGCTTTTGATGGATATATAATACAGGGAATGCAACCACAAGATGTAAGATAAGCAATCTAAGATGACTGTATGATAATGGCACTATAATATGTAGGAAAGTAATAAGATAAACATCTACAATAACTCAAAAATATGCCATTAATGAAAGCTCACAAAAATAGTACAATACAGTATAATGGAGGACATGAACACTCCATAAACTATTTTTAAAGAGGCTACATTGTACTCCTCTAACTAATCTATACTATGCACTCTCTATATTCTCTACTCCCATGATTTCACTCACTATAAGGCCTATATATAGGAAGATAAGTTCCTTGGCCCTCACTCTACCTTTGACTCTATCCTATGACTCATGTACATGTGGACTACATGCACATTTACATCATTGCACATTCTAACACTTGTGCATTTATTACATTGCTTGAAGTAACTACTTAACTTTACTCTAAAGTAAACTCCTACTCTAGTAATGTACCAAAGGTGGTACATTGACATGTACCAAATAATGTAATATACTCTAACACCTTCTTTATGTAATAATCCTATAGTTCTATTTTCAAAAAATTATAACCCTAATCTTATCCCACTCACTATTCTAATATAATATCCTAGAAATATACCTTGGTTCAATTTTAGCTCATGATAATTACATAATACAATTGGGTTATTTATGGCCCATTCCAACCATACAATACAATAGTATATTGTTAGGTACCTACCCCTAGGTGCCCTAACATTCCTTCCTCCTCAAAACATGATATGAACCCAAATAGTATGATATTTTTCATTGCCGACAATTGATAAAATTCTTGACCACAAAACCATCCAAGTAAAATTTTGATTAGTTTGGTCTTCTATGATGCCCTTCTTCTACTTTACAAATTTGATATACATTAATACTTACTTGGATCCATGTGTTCATTGTGCTACTTGATATTTATAAAGACCATAAATATCACTATTTTTTTATCCAAAATGGTTTGTAATTTCCATTATTTACATATCCATAGTTTTTGTTCCTATGGGTCAAGTAAGTCCATCACATTTCCTCTAATGCTTCATGTATTGTCTCTATAATTGTTGTCTCTCATGGTGGTGTGGATGTCGATATGTTGCAACCTTGTCTCCATGTTATACTTCTATTTATTCTTGAACCTTTTGTTCCTTTGTTTTACTAGCTCCTTGATTCTTGAACCTTTTGTTCCTTTGTTTTACTAGCTCCTTGATTCTTGAACCTTTTGTTCCTCTGTGGAAAGACTCTAACCAAATGCAATATCAAAAATTCTAAAAATGAGATTTTTGGATTCCTCTCAATCTCACTTGTGGCTCTCCCTATTTCCTATTGATCTACCATGTGCTCTGATACTATTATTAGCTTTTTATGGATATATAATACATGGAATACAACCACAAGACATAATATAAGCAGTCTAAGATGACTGTATGATAATGACACTATAATATGTAGGAAAGTAATAATATAAACATCTACAATAACTAAAAAATATACCATTAATGAAAGCTCACAAAAATTAGTATAATACAGTATAATGGAGGACATGAACACTTCATAGACTATTTATGGAGAGGCTACATTGTATTCCTCTAACTAATATATACTATGCACTCTCTATATTCTCTATCCCCCAATATCACCCACTTTAAGGCCTATATATAGAAATATAAGTTCCATGGCCCTCAATCTACCTTTGAATCTATCCTATGACTCATGTACATGTGGAATACATGCACATTTAC
Organism: Wollemia nobilis; assembly: GCA_028583015.1. Lineage (NCBI taxonomy): Eukaryota > Viridiplantae > Streptophyta > Pinopsida > Araucariales > Araucariaceae > Wollemia > Wollemia nobilis. The sequence continues at coordinate 1,446,560 of JAQPPZ010016858.1, read as the reverse complement.
ATCATTACACATTCTAACATGTGCATTTATTACATTGCTTGAATTAACCACTTAACTTTGCTCTAAAGTAAACTCCTACTCTAGTAATGTACCAAATGTGGTACATTGACATGTACCAAATAATGTAATATATTTTAACACCTTCTTTATGTAATAATCCTATAGTTCTATTTTCAAAAAAGTATAACCCTAATCTTATCCCACTCACTATTCTAATATAATATCCTAGAAATATACCTTGGTTCAATTTTAGCTCATGATAATTACATAATACAATTGGGTTATTTATGGCCCATGCCAACTATACAATACAATATTATATTGTTAGGTACCTACCCCTAGGTACCCTAACATTCCTTCCTCCTCAAAACATGATATGAACCCAAATAGTATGATATTTTTCATTGCCGACAATTGATAAAATTCTTGACCACAAAACCATCCAAGTAAAATTTTGATTAGTTTGGTCTTCTATGATGCCCTTCTTCTACTTTACAAATTTGATATACATTAATACTTACTTGGATCCATGTGTTCATTGTGCTACTTGATATTTATAAAGACCATTAATATCACTATTTTTTATCCAAATTGGTTTGTAATTTCCATTATTTACATATCCATAGTTTTTGTTCCTATGGGTCAAGTCCATCACATTTCCTCTAATGCTTCATGTATTGTCTCTATAATTGTTGCCTCTCATGGTGGTGTGGATGTCGATATGTTGCAACCTTGTCCCCATGTTATACTTCTATTTATTCTTGAACCTTTTGTTCCTTTGTTTTACTAGCTCCTTGATTCTCCTCCTTGGATTCATTCTTTTTTTCCTTACGCCCTTCTTTATGATCTTCCAATTATATTTTCTTGTACTTTGCTTATGTTTCTTTGTCATACTTTACTTTTGATTCTTTTATTGATTTAACAATTTATTCTCCTGCAACAAGTTCCTCTTGCTTCTCCTTGGATCATTGCTTCTTAGAATGAAAAAATATCCTACAAAGTTAACTTCTTTTCCTTATAGCACAATTTCATGAACTTCTTTTGGACATTAATATTAATTGTTCCCAATGGGCTAAGCAAATGGTAACCAACAATAATATACAAACCACTCATAGAAATGACATGAAAATTAGAATGCAAAACATATTTATCCATAAAAAGTTTCAAGTCTTCAACAATATGGAATTGCTCTCATTCAAATTGTCCATCTTTGATATTCTTTGTTAGAACTTGTAAATGTTTTTCCAAGTCCATGCTGATGAATTTATTCTTGCTAGTAGCAATCATGGAGACAATATTTTTTCTTTTATTTTCATTTTAATGCATCCATGAACCTACAAACTAGAATTCGTTGTCTCTAAAAATAAAAAATTAGTCTTAATTTTTTTTCTTTTCTTCTCCTTTAATCATTTTTCTTTTTTCTTGCCAACTGTCTCTTCCTCTTCATTTTCTTCTTCTCTTCTTTTCCAAATTTTGTCTTCCTCCTCTTCAAATTTATTTTGTTTTTCTTTCTTTTCATTTTAAGCTTCTTCTTCTTTCCTTGATTATTTATTTAAAAATACCTCTTCCATTTCTTCTAGCTTACATATTTTACTTGGAATACTATACAACCATATATTTCCCTCATCATCAAAGAGATCCCCAAAAAAATATTTCCATATTTTATCTTTTTCATATTATTGTTTAAAATTTCTCCACCATTCTTTAGCTTCAATAATGATCCTCCCAATTAATATTGGCAACTCCATAAGCTCAACATATAAAAATTTCCAATGTAAGTTAGTTGGTGGAACTAGGATTTTCTCAAAAGCATTTTTTCTCACATGTCTCACCATATTTTCACATATACAATTATATTTGAAACTATCCTTCAAAACAATATAAACACCAATTAATTTGCTTTCCCAAATTGAAATATATGAACTTTTTTTTTTTTTTTGACAAAAATTCTGCATAGACAAAAACAACTATAGTAATTCAACTTCAAATGACCATAACTCTTTCAATATTGCTTACAATTTGGATTATGGCTAATTATTTTTGTAGTATTCAAAAAAATCTACATGATGACACAATAATTTTTTAATTTGACACTCTAACAAAAAGATATAGCTTCTAAAAAAATATGACAAATTTCTGATTTTTTTCAAGAACTCAACAGACCTTGAAAACAAACACCACAAATCCAGAGACTTTGCAAAAATGATTCACTTTACCAAAATTGTTGTTTTGATATCAAATGTTAAGAACCTTTTCTCCTCATAAATATACTTTTAATTCACAAATATGTTCAATAATATTTAATCAACCACAAAGAATAAGGTCCAAAAATACTAGTAGTAGTTCTTATTGAAGGAATCACCTTGAATATATTTCAAGGTGAGTTGTTCTATGAACAAAAGCGATTACAAATATATTTGTATAGATTATTTAAAATTATGAGATTTATTTGTAAGATAATAGTACTAGTTTAAGAAAGATATAACAATAACATTAGTCCACTCAGGTTCTGGTGGGGATAGTGCAAAGGTTTGGGATTCAGATCTTCTTTGGGAGGTTCAAGGTTCAAACTGAGGTATTTGGTTGTGTGTTAATTGCATATCGATAAGTGTAGCTCTCAGATTTAGGAGGGGTATGGTTGGAAGGAGACTTCTCATACTTATACATTGATTGCAGTGGTTTATTACACTGCATAAATAAATTAGGTCTTTGGGGGACAGTGCAACAGTTTGGGCTTTGGCTCTTCTTCGGGAGGTTCAAGGTTCAAACTGTAGTGCAAGCAACTATGTGAGGGTGCGGGTGTGTGTATGGGTGTGTTTTTATTCCCTATTGATAAGCTCAACTCTCACCCTTATCAGAGGTCATGGTTGGGATGGGGATGCCTAGCCCTTGGCGTTGATCTTAAGGTTTCTTACACTAACCTCAATAAAAAAACATTAACCCCTCACTATTATAATATAATATTCTAAAATAAACCTTAATTTATTTTCTATTTTTTTATTTGGTTAGTGTGAGAAACTCCTACGACCAACGCATAGGGTTGAGCAGGCTCCCCAACCATGACCCCTCCTAAATCTGAGAGCTATGTTTATCAATAGGGAATTTAAAATATAACCACAACACACCCATCCCCACACACTCGACCACGTTACAGTTTGAACCTTGAACCTCCTAAAAAAGAGCTAAATCCCAAACCGTTGCATTGTCTCCCTTTGGGACTAAAAAACCTTATGTTAAGGAAAATAATTTCCCGTAAGGAAAGTTTGTATCTGGCGTAGACCACCAGACTTAAACCCTAGATCTCCTTATGAAGATTAAGAGAAATTACCAATAAAATACATGGTAAAATTAACCTTAATTTATTTTTAACTCATATAAACTATATACTATAGTTGAATTATTTATAACCCTACCAACTATATAATACAATTTTATATTATTAAATAACTACCTTTAAATACAACAACTAATTATGGTATTTGGTCATAAGAAAGCAATAAGATAAAATAAAACTTTTTTGTAATTCAATAATAAAAATTAATCCATTTACTCCTCGATCACATTTAAAAGTAAGAGCTATATTCTATAACCCTTCAAAACCTCAACCTTTCTGTGAGGGAATATTAAAGCATACACAAGTAAAATCATAATTTATGAATAACATGTGGCATAATAACAAATAAGAAAAGTTTCATCCTAGGCTATTTACCCCTCTCATTAGTTTCAATATATTCCTCAAAATTTTCAATATGAAATTTAGAAAGTATCAAATGAAAAATAGTTAAAAATAATTTTTAACATTGATAGAGTTTTAAGATAGATAAAACAATGTTTTGTTTTGTTTTTTTTTATTGTTCTTGTGTTTTTTTTATTCTTTGTTCTTGGGTTTCTCTTTGTTTGTGCTATTTCGTGTTTTTATGCGTGAGTGTTTTCTATGTATGTTGTTTTTGTTTATTGTTTGTTGTAGGTTGTTTTTTATTTTTATTTTTATTTTATTTTTTTTAATTTTTTAGGTTTTGGTTGTATTTATTTTTCATGTTTTTTTTGGGTTATGTCTTTGTAGTGTTCTTTTGTTTTTTTCTTGTTTGTGTTTTGTTATGTGGTTCTTGTGTTTTTCTATGTGGTTTGTGTTGTGGTTTCTTTTATCTTATTGTGCGTGTTTGGTTGTGCTTTTGTTTTTGACACACTCAAGGAGCATGTTCTTTATTTTATTTTATTATTTTTGTTGTTATTTACTTATTTTTAAATTGGTTTTGTGTGTTTGTTTTCTCCTTGAGTATGTCAAAGGTGGTAGGTCAGGTCTGAGTCCTGGGTGTTTTTTGCGGAATGGATACCCCTGCCTCCTTGGATGTTACTCGAAAGTGGCATCCCTTTTGAGATGTTTTCCACAAATAAAAAAAAGATAGATAAAACAATTTTAAAAAAATATATTATATATCTACAATTGTTCTACTCAATTTTTACTCAATTCTCATATCTATTATAAAAATATGGTATACCATTCCATTTTTTTCTAATTTAAAACTTAAATATTTTATTTAAAATTTCAAAATACTTACCATAAAACCACTAAGTTAAATAAAAACATAACATAATTAAAAAAACATTTACATGTTCCTAGAAAGGCCTATTTTGACTATTCACATTGGGTTAAAAAACATAACGTACTTTCATATTCCATTAAGGGCCTTATACTACTGGTCGTTTTCCTTATCTCAAATCATAATTTCATAATTTTTTCCCTATATTTTACTCATAACCTAATTTAATTTTAGATTGCACAAAAGTTTCTAACCCCTAATTCCCATAAACCTTATGCACAATTACTCTAATAGTGTAGTCATCAATATAGTTTTTTAATATATTTACCATTATTAAAAAAAAAACATGAGGGTAGGAAGGGTCTGTAGGATAAGATCTTGTCATAGATTTAAGATTACAATTTGAGTTTTTGGTAACATCCAGGGCAATGATATGGCCTTTAGTCATGATAAAATGAAAAAAATGGAATCACATATTAAAAAATTAGTTATCTAGTTCTTTTCGGGGTAGAAAATAAATAAGGAGAAATCTTTTATTTTTTTTCAATATTAATCTTCTTATATAGGTCAGAATTGTTTAGATTCTTCGGTTTCATCATATTGGAGCTCTTGCTTTAACTTATTTATGAATTCCTCTGTCTGTGGGACCTTTGCCTCGAGGTATTTGGGATAATATTTTAGATAAAATTTGGGCTAAATTTTCTCGTTGGATTGTTAAGTGGTTTTTTTTGCTAGCAAAGCACTGCTTCTTAAGTCGATGGTTCAAGATTTATATATTTATCAGTACATGATTCAGGTCGCTCTTGCTAGTTTTATTCATGAGATTGAATCTCTATCCATAAAATTTTTATGGGGCTGGAAATTTGGAGTCTTCAAAATGGAGTCTGGTTAAGTGGGAGACTATTTGTAGGTTGAAACAAGAAGGTGGTTTGGGTCTTAATTTGACTTATATTTCTAGTTAGGCATTGGCAGCCAAGTTGTATTGGAGATGGTGCATTTCTCAAGACCATGCTTTGGCTAAAATTATTTCCTTTAAGTATCTTAATGTGGTTGAGGGCTCTGAGATACCTAGATACAGTTTATCTAGTAAAGGCTCTTTGATCTGGAACACCCTTAAGAAGGGGGCAACTCTTGTTAAGCAAGGATTATTCTGGATTCATTTCAAAGATTCGAAGGCTCTTTTCTGGTATGATTCTTAGGATGGTTTCCCTACAATTTTATCTATGTTTCCTCATATTCATGATCTATGTAATTGTTTCTTTATCGCTGGTTGGTATAGCGTAATGGATTATAAAGTTACCAAAATAGTTGGGCAGGTGGAGGTAGTTCAGTGGAAATATCTTAGATATTGGCCGACATGTGGTTATTTTTAGGATAGAGAAGAGTTGAATCATATTTTGGTTACTAGCGAGTGCTCTTATTTATAGGATGATGATGTTTTGGCTTGGAGTTTGGATCCTCGAGGGGTTTTATCGGTGGCTTCTAGTTATCATGTTTTAGATAGACAATATTTTGGGTATGAAGAGGTTCCTTTGTGGAAATAGGTTTAGAATAAGTTTTCCTGGCCCAAATGCAATTTCCTTTTGTGGTTGGCTACTAGGAATGGATGTATTACCTAGGATAATATCCAAAAGAGAGGTTTTTAGGGCCTTTAATTTTGTTTCCTTTATGAGAATAGTGACGAATCTTTAGGGCATTTTCTCTTACAGTGTTCGTTTGCATGGGAAATTTGGCATCTTTGGTGGAGGGTGTGGAAATAGTCTTGTTCTCATTCCTCTTCTCTTGTTTATTTTTGGAGGAGTTTAGGAAGACCTCGTTCTCATACCTCTTCTCTTGTTCAGGTTTGGAGGAGTTTAGGAAGACCTCTTACTAAGGCTTTTTTCTTCAAGTTGCGTGGAGTATTGGGCCCTCATGTATTATATGGTAGATTTGGCTTGAAATAAATTGAAGAATTTTTCAAGGTAGAAAGTTAACTATTTATTAGATTTTGTAGAGGATTATTGGTATTATCCAAGAAACTATTTCTTCTAGATGTTAGACTAGTCTTCCTTTGAAGCAATTTGATATTTTGATGATGCAGGACCTGAGTTTAGTGGAGAATGACCCTCGTCCTTCTTTATCGATTGGGAGGAAAGGCCTCAATCAAAAAGTGCAGAGATATGGAAGATGGCATCCTCCACCTCAAGGGGTGTTTAATATTAATATTGATGGCTCTTCCAGATGGAATCTTGGGTATGTAATTATTGGTGGTGTTGGAAGAAATAGTAGTGGTGCAGCTCTTTTCATTTTCTCTTGGTGGTGTTGGGAGATATAGTAGTGTTGCAACACTTTTCATTTTATCCTATTATAAGGGGAAGAAAACTAATAATTATATGGAGGCCCTTGCTATTCATTTTGCTTTAAAAAAATACCCGGGTGTTGTAGGTGAGTTGGAGAGGAGAGGGCAATCCTCCAAGGGAGGTCCCAGGTTCGAATCTCCACCCTACCAAAAAGCTGAATTGGGTATCCAAAATCCAATTGATAATGTTGGTGCGGGCAGGTCGGGTGCGACTCCCGGGTGACTTTAATGGTATAGAACCCCCTGTTCGTGGTCTCTCAAACCAAGGCGGCCCCGTAAGGGGTTTTTTCACTTAAAAAAAAATGCTTTAAAAAAAGGTTATACTCTAGGATGACAAAAGATAATATGAGTCAGACTCTCAGATTATTATTAATTTTTTGAAGACTCATAATCTTTCTAATGTTCATTGGTAGCCGACATTAGTGGTTCGACAGATCATTCAAACTTGTTGGCATTTGGAGTTTATTTCCTTTGTTCATATTCCCAGGGAATTGAATAGTGTGGCTAATTTCTTGGCAAAATGGGCTTCTAATTTTTATTAAGATTGGAATTTTAGGAAATGGGATCAGTTCCCATTAGATTTTTCTCATCATATTGATAATTTACTTGTTGCAGATATGCCTGGTTGAGGTTGTTGTTTTCTAGGTGTCTTTTGTTCGGGTGCTCGATGGTTTTGGGGGTATATTTCTTCTGGTCCTTGTAAGGGTTATTGTTTTGGGATTCCATGTTTCTTATATGTTTTTATTGATTCAATAATTTTTTACCAACATAAAAAAAATTAGTTCATCTAAATCATTAATTATATTTAAAAGTGTGTCAATACCTTGTGACAAGAAAATATTAAAACATGCATCACAAAATTTTGTTACAAGGAAACATTAAAACATACACTACAAAAAAATCATATCTAACAATGAACATATAACATCATAATAAAAAAAAAAGGCCTTCACCTATTTAACTAACCTTGAAATTATATTTATAAATGAAAAACAGTTAAAAATAGCTCTGGAAGCGAAAACCAAGGCATCGATCGAGTAGATAAAGTACTTTCTAGTTGCTACAGAATTGAATATGAGATTGTTAACCTAGGAGGGCCCAATGGGAATGACTCTAGAGGCTCTATTAGATAGATAAATTTTATTTTCAGATTTGTTGAAGTAAAAGTTTCCAACAAAGACTAAAGAATCACAAAAAACTACATTAAAAATGCTCTTTATGATTGTGGAAAAAAGATTGACATCTCAAAGAGTTAATGGATGCTTGCTACAGTTGAAATCAAGGTCAAATATTGTAATTGAGCAAAGTATAGTATAATAAATAGTCTTATACAAAGCCAATCATGACCTAATCTATAAATTCATGGGTATTCACCCTACCCTAAATTTTTTGCATTTGTGGGTTTGGCAGACCTAGGAGCCTCTGGGTGAGTATTCTTTGTGGTTTATTAATAATGGATATTTTATTGTTATTTTCTCACTTGCCAATAAAAATAGGGCTTTCAAATAAAAAAAGAGGAATCCTGATCTGAAAAGATTATTTGTTTAGCCCTAGAGAGTGGGATTTGATCCCTAAATTGAACACATTGTTGTCCCAATTTAATTCTAGTTGTATGCACTCCTAATGGATTTTTGGAGTGAGCACATATTGGAAATCATTAATAATTTCCTTGGAAGATATTTGGATGTTTTTGGAGACACAATGGAAGGGAACATAACTATTTATGCTAGATTATACGTGGAAATGCATCTCAGCTCGTATTTACTAATAGAGGTGGAACTTGAACTTGTAGGACTATCTTGGATTCAATAACTGGATTATGAGGTACTATCCTTAAGGTGTAGAGTTTACCAAAAATATGGGCATTTGGCTTGGTTTTTTCCAAATAATATGATCACAAAAATGGGGGCTCCTCTAAGAATGTCAAATATTCCTTAAAATGGTAAGTATATAGTCAATAAAGAATAAGCAAACATTTGTGAAGGAGAAGAAGCATATGGAGATGGGTTGAATAATTTAAAAAAATTAGAAGGTAGAAGAAAAAATATGGTAAAGAGCAAACCTAGTCCAAACCCTCAAATAGGTATAAGATATTCAAGACACTTGTGGAGTAGGAAGAAAAACAACTCATGGAAGGAGTGGACGTGAATAATGAAAAAAAAAAAACATGTTCAAGCACCTATTGCATCTCCCCCTATCCTAGAGTAGGTAATAGAATGTAGTAAGCTACCACAACTAGATATTGTAGAGGTATTGTTAGCGCATAACCGAAAGCAACCGATAATAAAAGATGTCACCATGGGTGTGTCAAAAAAATAGAGAAAAACCAACTCTAGGAATAAGTTAGGTGGAGAAGATATAAAAGAATATTAGCTCTCAAGGAGTGGGTAGAAAATCAAATAAGAAATTGATAGCATCTCAAGGAGACTAACTAATCAACCCTTATTGGTCTCAAGGTAAATGTTTATACAATCATAGGATATTATGGGTTTAAACAACAAAACCCATCAATCTGTTGTTTGAAGACTCTTAGAGAAAAGTAAAACATATTTTTGCTTATCTAAGAGAAAAAATGTTGTTGGATCTCATAAATAAAACAATAAATAGAATTTGGATAGGTGTTGGTCATACGAAATTGGTTACCCAAGGGATATCAAGGGGGTATTTATCTTTTGAAACTCTCTTGAATGGATGGTAATACAACATATATCTTGAAGGGGTGTCCTCACATCACATTCTAGAAATATTGTAACAATTTATGAGGTTTTAATCATAAATTTCAACGAGGCTCAAAACCTAGATAGTTAGATTTATCAATGGAAAGTGATGCATAATATGAGTCTCGAGGGAGGACTTAGACTGGATTGTTGTTGGGGATTTTAATGCTAAATTATCATCCAACGATAAATTTGGAGGGACCCAAATTTTGGACCTAGGGGATCAACTTATGATTGCCTAGGTCCATGCATTACACTTGGTGGATATTAAATTTCCTAGAGCCAACTATACTTGCACTAATAAGAGGAGAGAGCCATATAGTAGGAATGTAAAGCTAGACAAATTTTTATGAAATGGAATCTATACTTTTAGATTTTGAAGGGTCTAGTTTTAGATAACTTCCTCATTCTATTAGAAGATGGTATCAAGATAGGTCAAATTTGAATGATTAAGATTTCAAAACTTTTTGTTACAAAATGAGAAAATTCAAAAGAAAATCCCATAACGATGGAAAGAGGAATGGTCGACATATGGGATATCAATGTTTAAAGTCCATAAGCAGCTTCATTATGTTAAGGATCAACCGCAACAATGGAGGTAAGCTAACAAGTTGGACTTCTAGACCCAAAGAGGTCCATTGATGGCTAGATGGTATGAGGTGCAAAAAATCTTCAGGGAAGGAACGATTAAAAAACAAATCAAATAATAGGATGATGAATTATGTAAAATAGATGAGGACATTGACAATCAAGAGGAGATCTACTAAACACAGAGAGTAAGAACCACTTGGATATTGTAAGGTAACAAAAATACCAAATTTTTCCATGGGGTTGATTGTGCTAGGAGATAGATGAACAAGATGGAAGCTCTTTAGGATGAGAACAAGCACTCATTTGATACAATCCTAGGTATGCATTTCCATTCAATGGATTATTTTTCTAAATTGTTTAAGGAAGGTATGGTACAAGATGAAAAGGCTTAGAAATAAGTTATTGTTTTCATACCATCTATTATCTATGAAGAAAAAAATCAGGCCCTACCTAAACCCATTGATGGAGAGGACCTAAATAATGTAGTCTTTGAATTGATAACGAGAAAAATTCTAGGTCCATATGGCTTTCCAATTGAGTATTTTCAAACCTTATAGGACAACTTGGATGAGCATTTAATGGTTGTTATAGATGAGCCCAAAGGCAATAAAAAAGTTCTTAAAGCATTAAATCATATGTTCATTACCTTAATTATGAAAGGGGAGGAGGGGGTAGACCTATTACCTTATGCAATGTGATATATAAAATAATCATGAAAGTAATTGTTGAGCAGATAAACCCTATCCTAGATAGAATTATCTCCTCAAATAAAGGGGGTTTTTTAAATGGTAGGAATATCTTGGATAGTGTGGTTCTACATTAGGAGACAATCCACTCAATACAAAAATATTGCATTATAGGAATGTTCATAAAATTGGATATGTCAAATGCTTGTGATAGGGTGGAGTGGAGCTTCTTGTCAAGGATTATGATAACATTTGGTTTCTCTCAAGATTGGATAGAATGGGTCATGAGTTGCATCTCTACTCTAGATATCCTTGTTCCCCTTATTTGTTTCTTATATTGGCTAAAGGCTTGGGTAGACTCATCTTGAGGAGAAAATAATAGGGTTTTCTAACAGGTGTCAAGGTGGGTGAGGAAGTTTTGACTCACCTATAGTTTATGGATGACATAGAATTTGTGGAAGTGGAAAACCTTAGGAAAGCAAGAATGATTAGATATACTCTTAATGTTTACCTTAGGGCCTCAAACTAAGTCATCAAAGTTAAGAAATACAAAGTAGTCTTCCTCAATATTGATTAGGCTTCAATATATAATTTTAGAGATCTTGGGATCCATGAGCATTTCTCTCCCAATGGTTTATTTGGGGGTCCGTTTGAATTTAAAAATTTGAAGATAGCTATCTAGAGGAATATTTTAGATCATATCAAAACAATAATTAACCATTGCTCTCACAAATGTTTAACCTTTAGGGATTTAGATTATGTAGACACTAAAATCACATCAATCCAAGTAGACTGCTAAGACACGCTCTTATCAACACCATATGGCATCCTTAGGCAACCCTCTAGGGTTAAATAGTGGTCCTTACCACTTTTGGGAAGTTTTTGGCCATGCAACCATGGTCGTCCCACCCTAGGATGACCACCAGTTCATGGTCGTCCCACCCAGGGATGGCCATCCACGACCATCCCCGGGTGGGATGGCCACCAAAATCCATCCTTGGGTGGGATGGCCAAGCCCCTAGACTCTCAAAAAGTCAAGGGTGGGACAAATGACAATAAAATTATACCATTTATCCCACCCATTTATTTATGATAGATTTAAGGCGCATCAAATCCATTAGAAACCTGCAAATTGGAGGTTCAAATTGGAAATGTCTCCCATAAAATGCATAGTAAGGTTTTGATGAATGACGACATCTAATATGCATGCCCTAACTTGCCCATTTTACCTTGTGCTCTCTTGAGCTATAAAATGGAGTCAATCCACCCAATTCAAAAGAGGAGTCTTCACAATATTTTGCAATGAAGTGCTATTGAGATTCACTCTCCCATTTCACTCGTGTATTTTCCCTTGAAATATCCATCAATCAAAGGAGGTTTCCAAATAATCCCAAATATGCAAATCCATTCCAAAATCTGCCCATTTTAGTGAATCATATCACAAAATTTGATGAAAACACCCCTAGGAATAGTTTGAACTAGATCCCAAAGGAATTGGTGGTAAAAACCACCAGGATTGGTGGTCATCCCCACCTAGGATGGTTAACAGTCACAATTGGAACACCTAGGGATGGACATGAATTTGCATACAATTTCATTTCAATTTTAGCATAGATCATTTCTAGAGTAGAATATATGCATCATAATAGAATTTGGTGAAATTTTGAGTAGTTTTGGACCCCCTTATTAGGCTTTTCATTCTAACAGTCACAATTGGAACACCCAAGGATGACCATGACCTCTACATCTAATTTCATTTCTATTTTAGCATAGATCATATTTAAAGTATATTTTAAGCATTATACTAAATTTTGATGTATTTTGGAATAGTTTTGCACCATCTATTTTTTTCTTTATATTCACTAGTCCATTCATATCTTTGATTTCATCTCAATCCACATATGCTATTAAAAAATTTGATGTCATTGTGTGTAGATCCAGGTATTTTAGCGTGCAAGGAAGGAGCTACAAGTTCAAATACTGATAGATCATCACAAAAATATCGAAGACCCGCTCTTCAATTTGTGAGTGCGAGGAAGGCATTGAAGCACACCTTGAGTCTTTGAAAGGATTAGATACTTTGACACTTCTATAAATATTGTATTAACTAAGAGCCCTCAAGGGGATGTTTTGTAACCATGGATTTGATAAATCGATTAATATAAAGAGAAACCCCATTTCCTTTTATATATTGTTATCATGTTTGCAATTAAATGTTGCTTTTGAATGCTTAAATCAGTAAATGCAACTCATTTCCATTTTTTAGGTTAACTATTTTTCTACTATACGATTGCGATCATGGTGGGACCCCTGTCCCATTTGATTTAGGTAAGTTTTAACTCTATTTTTACCTCTAAAATTTTATAGATTTTGGTCATTCTAGCCTAAAACAACCCCTGATTCCATAATTGGAACATCCAGGGATGACCACAACAACTTTCCCATCTAGGGACAACCCAAAAATTGGCAACCGTATCACCCTAAGATGACCATAAAATAGGGAGTCTATATATCAAATTGACAGAAACAACAACAAACTTATCTTCAAAATGAGTATCTGGACCTTAATTTGCATTCTTATAGTTTAAATAAAGTTAAGTTCAGCTTTTATTTATTTTCCTTGGTTGCTTGAAAAATAGATTTTTGTTTTTTCTTAATCTTAAAAACAACAAAAAGAAGAAAAATAGGAAAATAACCAAGTAGGAATGCAATTGTTTGTTTTGATTTCTTGTGACCTACATAATGGTTAGGTTGACATATAGGGTATGCATTTTTTAGGTTCCAATATTTATTCAATACTTTTTAAAGTGAAACGTTATTTTGCATTTAGTGAAGTTATCATTGAGTGCTCTTTTGGTTTAATTTTATTAAGTATAAAAGGAACCACACACACCATGTCACATTTGAACATTAGTGAGTTGGAAATTCATCCCCAACCACTAATAGAGACCAAAAACAATGGGATTCATCTCCACCTATTGGCTCGCATGATAAGAACCCTATTTTTGGCCAAATATGAGCTCCAAGAACCATCTTAGCCATGGAAAATAGCACACATTCCTCTTCGAAGGGTGTATCACTGCCCATGATCAATATGGGTGAGGATCGATAGGACGTGTGCTCCCTAAATGGGTATGGGCTTCATCTTCATACTTTGGTTGGTTTAGCTGATCCGGACTTCATTTCCAATGGTTTTGTCATCTATGAGTATACATGTGAAATCCTTTTAACATTGAGAATATCATCCAACAAAAGAAAAACATGCGAAAAGAGATATCTTTGCAAAAAATAAATCAAAAACACACCAAACAATTCTAGGGAACACATATAAAATCTTTAAAAGAGATAAACACTTATATTATTGTGTGTTTTCATTTTTGTATGTTGCATCATTAAAATTTTTAAAAGAGATAATTACATAGGGTTTGGAACAAAGTAGCTATGGTATGCACCCTTAACCAAGCCCATTCAAGGGATGACACTATGGATAGTAGGCAAGGAGACATAGACCATATCTGATTTGACCCTAAGGATATGATTATACATCCTTGGTGGCCTCCTACTCACCCAAGTCCTAGAATTTCAAATTAAGAACCTAACCTACAAGGGACACCTACGTAGGACACCCCTACAGGTCTTAGTCCTAATCATGGAATATACTTTCCAGATATAGACAATTTACATGACTTATTTCAATAAAAACAACTATGCATTGAGGCACAAACAAATAGAGTAATACCATGCATCTGCGTGCCTACTCATTCCACCTCAAAGACCTATGTGTAAAATCAAGATTATTCACCATGGGCAAGGACAAATGATCACACTACGCCCTTAAATCACCCTAATAGGTCTCAGAAATATAAGTACCAAGATGATTATGATACTCATCACCCTAGATGAGAAAATTCAGCCCTTCTCTTCCTCATTTATGAAGGAATACCCGAGGAGAATCTTGATTATCCTTGGTCTCTTTATTCCATGCAAGAACTATGTGCTTTTGCACTAGTTTAGTATAAAGAATTTTTATTTAGGACTAATCCTCAAGTGAACATAACCTCTCTCCATTTAGGGAAGCCTATAGTCAATCTTCTAGATCCTCCTAAACAAGATAGGCATCAAGGAAATAGTGCTAGAGCTAATAGACCTTGTATGACTGATCAGATAAACCAAGTTGTTGAAGTAGAGCTATCATCAAGATCAATCAACTACAATCGGAGAAACACTATGGAGAGTAGACAAGGAGACATAAACCATCTCTAATTTGACCCTAAGGATATAATTACAACTCCTTGGTGGTCTCCTACTCGCCCAAGTCCTATAATTTCAAATTAAGAACCTGACCTATAAGGGACACCTATGCAAGACACTCTTATAGGTCTTGGTCCTAATCAGAGAACATTCTTTCCAGATATAGACAATTTACATGCTTTCTTTCAATAATAACAACTATGCATTAAGGCACAAACAAATAGAATAATACCATGCATCTGCGTGCCTACTCAGTCCACATCATACACCTATGTGCAAGATCAATATTACTCATCATGGGCAATGCCAAATGATCACACTACACCCTTAAATCACCCTAATAGGTCTTAGCAACATAAGTACCAAGATGAGTATGATACTCATCGCCCTAGGTGAGCAAATTCAGCCCTTCCCTTCCTCATTAATGAAGGAAGACCTGAGGAGAATCTTGATTATCCTCAGTCTCATTATTCCATGCAAGCACAATGTGCTTATGTGCTAGTTGAGTATAAATAATGTTTGTTTAGGACTAAGACTCAAGTGAACATGACCTCTCTCGATTGAGGGAAGCTTGTAGTCGATCTTTTAGATCCTCCTGAACAAGATAGGCACCATGGAAATAGTTCTAGAGCTAACAGACCTCGCATAACTGATCAGATAAACCAATTTGTTAAAAGATATGCTAACCACCAATCTCAATTCAATCACCTTCGACTAGATAAACAATGCTTGGATCACCAACATCAATTAGAAAAGCAAAGAATTGAACAATAAACCCATGAGCTATTTCAAGAGACCTTACGTAATGGGGTCCCTACCCCAAGTACTCATAGATAGGTGGTTCATCAGAGGTAACCTACGTTTAATCAAAATAGGCTTCCTAGGCCTAACCAAATGTTACCTCCTTGACCTCCTAGGCCTAATCGGGACTTGCCTCCTAGGCCAAACATAGATCACCTTCTACAGGTGTTTGTTCCTCCTTGTAGGTCAATTCAGGAAACACCTTACAGAGCCTATGATGATCTTGAACCATAAGAGGAATATTTGGAAGCACCTTATGGAGGTATGGTTGATGACAATCAACCACCATGCCATATGCTTGACATTCCTCACCCTCCCTCATGGGGCCAAAGCAAATAAGAGGATATCAAATCCTCTTATGTGTATAAAGCATTGCTTGAACGCATGGAAACAATAGAAAACAAGACCTCTGGGTCTGGGCTTCAAAAGCCCACTTTGCACTAGCTTTGTAGTCAACCACTTCACCCATAAATACCTTCCCCTCCATACCCAGAGCATTTTAAAATGCCCAAGTTGGATATATTCAAAGGAGAGGAATATGCACAGGAGCATGTTACTAGGTTCATGAACCAATGCTTCTATATCCAGGATAATGATGCCTTACTTCTAAGGACATTTTTGATTACCCTCTCTAGCCTAGTCATAGAGTGGTACAATAAACTCCCAAGGCACAACGTCCATAGCTTTGAACAATTTGTAGATGCATTCCTGGAACATTTCACTTTTAACACTAAGTGAAAGGTAACTTTGATAGACCTCACGGGGTTGAAGCAATATGATGACAAGTCAATCATGAATTATGGTAATAGGTGGTGAACACTTCTCGCTAAGCTACCATACCTACTACCAATGTCTGAGTTGAATCACATGTTTTCCAAGAGTTTTTTAAAGCCAATTTCATTATTTCTACAACTCCAACAATACCAAACTCTTGAAGATGCTCTAGCATAGGCTAGAACAATCGAAGAAATCAAAATTCAAGAGGGGGATATCGCAAAATCCCATAAAAAGGAGTGGAATAATAATACAAAAGGCAATCCATCACAACCAAAGCTAACAATAGTTAATCAAGTTGCCATTAGCATTCTAGGGCTTGTGCAACCAATGCTACCTTAGAAGGTAAACTATCAGGCCCAACCTCCTCCTACAAATTACAATAACAACACTCAGATGAATCAAGGGTAAAACCAACATTGTCACCCTCCATAATAATTTATGCCCTTCGCTGAGTCTATGGATTCCCTATTTGATCATCTATGTGTGGCCAAAGAAATTACTCTACTTGAGATCTGGCCTATAGATCCAAATAGACCAAAGTCCATGGGACATCATGAAGATCTATACTATAAGTACCATAGGTAGAATGGGCATGACGTGCAAACATGCTATGCATTCAAACACCTAGTACAAGACATGATTGATAGGAATGATCTTCAAGTTGATAACCCTCTTGCGATAAATAATCAATATATGGGTATCTTTAAAGATCCATTGCCCATTCACAAGGTGTAGGCAAATCAAGCAAAATAGGTAAATGAGGTCCATACGACACCCCCTCAACAAGGGTTCATCAGGATGGTTAACATTGTGACAAGGAATAGGTGTTATCCAAATCAAGTTGCACCACTTGTAGCTTCAAATGATATTCCCTCCACGTCACAACCTCCACCACCTCCAGTGCAAAGCCCTCCACCTCATCCAGTGGTCATCATAAAGAGTAATTTTGCTCAAATATTATGAACAACATTGGTCCAACTCTCTATCTATGAGCTTATACAACAATATCCACCTCATCGAGAAGCTCTTATGGAGATCCTTAAGTCGATTGAACTATAGTCCTAGGAGTCTAACTCCTTTATCAATTTTATGGGGCACATTCAGTAGTGCAAAGAGCTAGTAATAACATTTCATGAACATGAACTCAAACCAATATCAAATGATGTGGTTGATCCTCCCTTACACATCATTGCATGTGTAAATGGAATACCTTATAAAAGAGTTCTAATTGATATTGGTTCTTCAAGAAATATCATCACCATAAATGCTCTCCAACATATAGGTCTTATAGCATCCCATATTGTTGCATCCATATATACCCTTTGAGCATTCAATGATACTCTATGCTCAATAGTTGGCACTATAGTCTTACCTATTCAAGTGGGATGTAAAACCATACCAACATTATGTCACATCTTAGAGGGTGCAATGGCTTATAATATCTTGTTGGGTAGACCCTAGATTAGGGACATGAAGTGCGTGCCATCCATAGCTCACCAATGTTTGAAGTACACTCATGAAGGGCAAGTACATGTTGTCTCCATAGACCTTGAGCCCTTAAAATACTACAACTTGGTACAACACATCCCCGAGTCAACCTTACCATCAAATCATTTGGACTTCCAACCAAATACATCCATTCAAGGTTTGACTCCTTCATTATCACCTTCCATTGATCCATTACCATATTCTTCTATACCATCATCATCATTTGCACCTTTAGATATACCTTCATCATCATCAAATCCTCCATAGAGGAACATGTTGAAGAGGCCTATTGACGAGATCCCTCCAATCATCTCTATCATTTCCATGGAAGAAATTCCTAGTCTAGCAGATGAGGAACCACCTCATGAGGTAAGTATTGATTTATCTCAAGCCTCGCTTCCATCTCCTCTATCCTCACCATCATAGGTCATAGTCCATATGGCTACCATGGGCTTAGGAGAATACTTAGTAAGGAATATTACAATAGTTCTAGCCATTGAGACAATACAAAATATGGGATGACCTCACCTTTCCATAGGTACCATCGTACCTCTAGGTATACCTCCCAATCAAATGAACTTCATATATGGGGGTATTGAATATGGCACATAACCATATCCTTAGCAAGAAGAGGATGAAGAACCCTTTTCTAAGGACATAAATTATATGTCCAATCCTAAATTTTTCATGCGATATCTCCATCACTGCCATTGGTATGGATATGGTTTGGGGTTGTATGAAAAAGATACTCGCATTCCTTTCTAGACATGCAATATCAAATACCATATGATAAATTTGGTTTAGGATACAATAAGCCTATGCCTCTTGACATCCTCATAGATAGTTTAGAGCACCTAGGTTTGAACTATAGGGATGAGCTTGCATGTGATCCTTACGCTAATCCTAATCATGTCCACTCTTTGGGGGATTATTTCCCCACAAATATGATAGATCAAAGGATATCTCATGATTTCACCTGATCCTATGAAGAAGGTGAAGGTTTGCATACTCTTCCATATGATAATGAGGAAGAGGATCAAGGTCCCCCTTATGAATGGACAACTAATGATGAATCATATTATGGCATAGCACCTATTAACTCCCCTAGTTCAGATGAAGAATATGAGCAGATCATCCCATTGGATGATGAAGAAGAGTTCTATCTACGTGTGTTCCCATTACCACATCCCATATGGAAATAACTTCTATCATTCGAGGAGCAGCTCCCCTTCCACATCGACCACCTCTGATCATTCCACCTCCACCACAACCACCCCCACAAGTCTTGCGACAACCTCTTGTCAATAGACCCAACCGCCCATCCAATGGAGATCATCCATCCATCCATATGATTTCCATAGATCTTACTGCACCCTTGCATGATATGAATAATCCATTAAATCCATTGCACCTCGACCTTGAGGCAATTGACTTTGATCGGGGAGATTCTTCACCATACACATTAGAATATTAGCCTTGCGATGAAATGTTACAATCGTTTGATTTTCTCCAATATCTACTCAAAATATCTTTCATGTTGAGGTTGAGATTTATTTTTCAATTGATGACATAAACCCAACGGATGACATTCATTTGATCCCTACTCCACACTAGCTGGAAGAGGGATCTCATATATCAATTGAGCCAAAAATTGATATTGATATCAACACAAATCCTAAGGCTCCCTCAATTCATCAAGTTAGGGGAAGGCTTATCCCTTATTGAGTAAGCCAATTTTATAGCTCTTCTAAAAGAGAAGAAGAAATATTTTGCATGGTCTTATAAAGATATGCTAGGACTAGATCCAAATTTAGTCACGCATAATCTTACGATTGACCCAAATATAAAACCAGTCAAGCAAAAGCTATTCAAATGCATCCAAAAGTAGCCTTGATGGTGAAATATGAGCTACAAAAATTGTTGGATTCCAATTTCATCCAATCAGTCAATTATTCGCTATGGATTTCCAATACGGTACCTATCAAGAAACTCGATGGAAGGATTCATATTTGCACCAACTTTCATGATCTAAATAAATCAAGTCTTAAGGATGAATTTCATTTACCGAACATCGATGCACTTGTGGATGACACAACAGGCCACAATATGTTATCCCTAATGGAAGGTTTCTCTGGATACAACCAAATTTACATTAATATAGAGGACCAACTCAAAATGACATTCACAATGCCTTGGGGACATTTTGTGAAGAACACAAGCTTATACTGAGAGGGGAGGTGAACAGTATAAGACCTCTTTTTACTTTTTCCTTTATACTTCAAAATAGTAAAGCAATATACCCAAAGCAATATCAAAACAATGCACAATATCATCCACAAAGTGACACCAATTTTAACGTGGTTCACCCAAAAAGCTTGGGCTACGTCCACAAAACTTTTCTCTAAAAGTTATCTCAAATTTCTTTGGGAATCCTTCCCAATTACAATGTTTATGAGCCTCGGCCCAAAGGAGATACCTTCCCCCAATCTGAATTTATGAGCCTCTCGCTCAAAGGAGATACCTTCCCCCAATCAGAATTTATGAGCCTCTGCTCAAAGGAGATACCTTCCCCTCTGCTCTGGAAATGATCCCTCGGAAGATCAACTGCCTCTACCTCTTGCCAACATGTGGAACTCCTTTCCACTGAAGACCTCCTGTCCTCAATGCTTAGCCTAAGAGACCTATGCCTTCTATGATCACGTCCACAACAGCTCAACAACCTGTACCAAACATAATCAGTCGGTCTAGTACAAGTCTTCCTCTGTCTGTCAGATCTGTCCAACTCTTGAACAAATAAATCCTCTACATACAAGCCTTCTCAAAGACTTGCTAACTATCCTCAGGTTCTTCTCATAGAACCAATGCACCTCTGTCCTCATGTTCTCTGATAGAACTATCAAACTCAGCTCACAAGTCCTCTGCTAGGACCTGTCCAAATCTGCTCACAAGTCCCCACCGAAACCTGTCCAAAACCTGCTCACAAGTCCCCACTGGAACCTATCCAAAACCTGCTCACAAGTCCCCATCGGAACCTGTCCAAAAACTTAGCAAGCTCACCAAGAAAAACTTTCTTAGCAGGAACCCACAAAGAGAATTGTTAGAGACCCAATGTGATTTTTAAACCTCATAGAAGCATAAATAGAATTTTTAGAGACTCAATATGTTCTATACTCAACTCCCAATCTCAATACTCAAACTCAAGAAAGAAGGAAATTTCAACTCAACTCCCAATGTCAATCTCAACTCAATCTCAATCTCAAAAGAATAAGATAGATGTAGTATGCTTTTCTTTCAAGAAAATGAAACCCCAACAATTGCCAATTATGCAAAGAATCACATAACAATGATACTCATGTTCTTTTCACCATCAATTAGGGTTTCAACAATAATTCTCATCAAATAAGGTTTAGTCAACCAACACCATTCAACTCAACATCAACCTTGAAGCATTCAACCAATCATCACAAGAAAAGGAAACAAGTAGAAATACTTTTCCCTCCAAGGATATTTGAACAAAACAGCCACCAACACAATATCACCAAATGCAAAGAATAACTTGCTCAAATCAACTCAATGGAGTAAGCCCAATATCATGTATCAAGTAAAGCAATAACTTGATCAAACAACCTCTATGGAAGCAACTCAACCATCAATATCAAAACAACCAACCAAGGGTTCCACCAACTCAATGCAAGTAGCAAGACTCACAAACATAAACCCTTAGTGCAAAAAATGCTTCCACTATCTCAAACCAAAAATTATGCATTCACCCAAAAACTCATCTAATGATAACAATGCATAAGCAGTCTTCAACAAACCGAGAAAATATGATTTACACCTAGCCAAAGGATACCTAGTAGACAACCTTTTCACTCCAACCTCATTTCAGAAAATATACCACCAACAATACACATGAGAAGAAGGTGCCCATACCTTTACTTTGATGAAGAAGGAGAACCTCAACAATCTGTCACCACACTCAACTCTCAAACTGCCACCAAGTTAGGGTTAGCAACTAAACAAGAATATGAGCAATAATAAAGACTTCCATATTAACACCTTTTTTCTCCAATCTTAAAAAACAACCACCAAAGTATGCCAATATACATACAAAGTAAAACCTCTTACACCTTATAACTCCACTTTTAATATTAAGCATAGCAAAGAATAATCTTAACAATGCTCAAAGCAAATATGACACCTTAACCTTATACCTCCTAACGCTTTCACACCACTATCCTTTGCACATCACAAAAGCCAAAACTCATAAAATTATCCATGAAGAGAATCAAACTCGCACCTCTGCCTTATAGCGCCTTCGCTGTCCGAACGCCACCGTCGTTGGGTCACAAGTGCCCAATGAAGAAATACGTGTGTTACCCTATCATTTTATCTTCCTGTGACACCAAGACTCTGGAAAACGTAAATGACCTCCTCAAGCCACATGCAAGCGGTGAGCGCTGTCCAACAACGTAACTTACTAGGCAACAAAAATAATCATCCACACAGTGCGAACAAACAACTGATATCCTTCCTCCACTCCACCCACTCGTAGGTGAAAGCAATCCCCGGATGTCAAAGCACAAATTGAACTACACGTGCTTCTGAGTGCGTTCCAACAATTGTAGGTGAAGCGCAATGCGTCGGATGTCAAAGACCGTAAATTGCATACGCAAGAAATTACTTGGGCAATTCATTAGCCTTCATCAACTCTCAGGAGTTGGAGAATACAAAGCTCTCTTCGAAGATCACGAGCTATGACTTTCATTACTCGGAGTTACAATACCATTTAGAAAATCATCCCCACTTATATAGCCATTTCTCCTTAAGCTGTTTGACGACGGCGCTCCTCCAACGATGGCAACACATCGGCAAAAAAATATTTTTTCTCCATCGCTTAAGAAAAAAAAGGTTGAAAGACCCTTTAAGTAATTTTAATAAATTAAAAATAATTACTCCCTTAATTTATTAGATAATAAATTAACTTAGACCCTTGTCAAAGGTTTGAGATAATTTAATTATATAAGTAATAAACATGGACCTCCATTGGTTTTTCAAGAAGTAAAAACCTTTCATTAGTTAAGCTTGGTTTTAATAAAAACCCTTAATGAGTCCAAATGGTTTTAATGAAAAACCTTTAACCTTGCCACCATGGTTTTAATCAAAACCCTGGTTCACATTATGAAGCTTCTCTTGGAATATTCCACCTTTGAAGCCATCACACTCTTCTTAATATCAACACAAAAATGCCTTTTGACATCAATGACAACTTATACACTTGAGCAAAGGCAATGTACCCAAAGTACCCAAAATTGCCAACATTGGCTGACATTTTCTTATAAAGTCAAAACTTTCGATCTCAAAAATTTTGGAACTACGTACCAACAAGCTATGACTTACATATTCCATGACTACATGCATAAAATCTTGGAAGATTACATAGATGACTTATTGGCCAAATCTCTACTCCACCATGAGCACATTGATGTACTATGCAAAGTCCTCGATCGCCTCATCGAACACAACGTTAGACTCAATCCCAAGAAGTACATCTTTGACGTCACATCTGGAAAATTCTTGGGATTCATAGTCTCTAAATGATGCATAGATGTCGATCCAAATAAAGTCAAGGTAATCCTTGAAATGACTCCCCCACTACTATCAAGAAACTACGTAGTCTGCAATGAAAGGTCGCATCCATCAAGTCCTTCATAGTGAAATTATAGGATAAGTGTCAATCTATGAACAAAATGTTACACAAAGGGGTCGCATTTAATTAGTATGACGAGTGTCAAGCCGTATTTGATAAAATTAAACAATATATGGCTTCACCACTAGTATTGGCTCCTCCCTAAATAGGAGTGTCATTCTATCTATACATCTCAGCTAATGAGCTTGCATTGGGTACCATGTTGGCCAAAAAGAATGAATTACACAAAGAACATGCTACTTACTATATTAGCTACACCTTGGTCAGTTACGAAATAAAATACGCATACGTTGAGAAGTTATAACTAGTAGTGATTTTTGCCACTAAAAATCTATTCCATTATATGCTCAATCATACCATGTATGTAGTATCCAAAGAGAATCCATTACGATATATGATGAGTTGTACTTACCATAACAGTCACACGATGAAATGGATTATATTGTTGATGGGATTTGACCTTGAATTCATCGAATAAAAATCAATTAAAGGTTAGGTCATCATCGATAAAATTGTAGAGGCTCCTCTCCAGGATGACTAGCCTCTTAGCATAGAGCTTCCCGATGATGGAGTCTTTCAAGTGTTGGAATCACCTGATCTTGAAGAGCCTAAGACATAGGCTGACATGACTCTATTTTTTGATGGCTCTAAGTATGAGCAAGGGAGTGGCATGAGAATTATATTTTTTACACCTCAAGGGGTTCCAATATCCCTTTCTTTCAAACTCAATTTTCCATGCACCAATAATAATGTTGAGTATGAAGCTCTTCTCATAGGCCTTCAAATGGCAATCACCATGAAAATAACTAAGCTCAACATTTTTGATGATTTCTTGCTCATAGTGAATCAATTCAAGGGAATATTCCAATGTAGATGCCCAATATTGCAAGCCTACAAAGCCCTTGTGGATAAAATTTTGGTAAAATTTGAATGGTATAATATTGAGGCACTCCCTCGATCATATAACTATTTTGCAAACATAATGGCCTCCTTAGGGTCTTTAATCCTGCAAAACCCTTCTGATGATATAACAACCATTCAAGTTAAAATGCTATCACAATATGCAACTGAGTGTAAGGACCTTCACTCCATGCTGAAATTCCACATGATTCAAATTAAACCTTATCATGAACGGTTCTCTCAAATTCATAATTTCTTAAATAATACCGCTTGGGGGACTTTATCCCCTCAAACTCTTTTTGATAGTAGCACAACGTTATATCTACAAGTTCTCTCTCAATTAGCATTCACAAGAGATAAAATTCAAAAGGATCAAGCAATTCATGCAATTGAGGCTTCTTCAAATCAATATTGGTCCATCCAACTAAAATATTACCTAAAACTTGGTAACATCCCTTCTGGATTATTGCATGCCACCAAACACACATTAAAACAAAAAGTGCCAAAATATGTATTACTTAGAGATATATTATATCATCAAAGATACAAGGGTTTCCTCCTTCATTGCTTAGAACATTAAGAGTCAATTTGGGCAATCGCCCAAGCACACAACAGTACATGTGGTGTCCATTTCAGTGACATGGCCATTGTAAAGTGCATTCTTTGCATGGGCTATTATTGGACAACTTTAGAAGATTATTGTTCTTATGTTAAGAAGTACATAAAGTTTCAACACCACACAAATTTTACACACATACCTTCTTAGGACTTACAATCGATTCAATCAATTTGGCATTTTTCGTAATGAGGGTTTGACTTAATCAAGAAAATCTCACCCTCTTCCTTAGGCCGTCACACATTCATCATTACGGTCACTGAATATTTCACAAAATAGGTGGAAGTGATTCCCCTTACCACTATGACTAGGCCTCGCATTTCAAAGTTCATGTTATATAATATAATTTGTCATTTTGGTATTCCATCCAAAATAATTTCAGATAATGGGCCACCTTTCAAGAATAAGGATGTGCACGCTTTAATAGCTAAATATAACATCCAACACAAATTTTCTATGCCCTATTATCCACAAGACAACAAGAAATCTAAGGCATCAAACAAAATTGTAATTGCCATTTTAAAGAAAATCGTTAAGGATAATCATAAATATTGGCATACTCAATTGCATATTACCCTTTGGGCCTACCACACTAGTATTTGAACATCCACTGGGGCAAATTCATTTTCACTAGCATATGGTGCTAATAATATCATGCCTTTAGAGCTAGAAATATCATTGTTGCGCATATCCATGCAAGAGTTCATCGTTGATGACACCATGCGGTAGGCTTATATGGACCGATTAAATTTACTTGATGAATGATGCGTTAATGCTCTTGAGAACCTATGTGTTTATCAAGTGCAGATTAAGAGAGTATATAACATGAAAGTCCATCCTAGATACTTTCAGGTTGGAGACCTTATTCTAAAAGACAACCAACAAAACTCTAACTTTCCACCTCATATTAAAGATAAATTTACAATAAACTGGTTAGGTCCATACATGATCACTAGTCAGATTGGACCTAGGACTTATAATATAGCTTCCATTGAAGGATGTGAGGAGCCTAAACCCTTGAATATCCTTCACCTATGGACTTTTCACTCTTAAATTTTTGTGCCCTACCAAAAATCCCCAAAGGTACCCATAAATATTTTGGTCACCAAAAAGCCCCAAAGGTACCCATAAACCCTTTGGTCACCCAAAAAGTCCCAAAGGTATTCATAAATCCTTTGGTCACCCAAAAAGCCCCAAAGGTACCCATAAATCCTTTGGTCACCCAAAAAGCCCCAAAGGTACCCATAAATCCTTTGGTCACCCAAAAAGCCCCAAAGGTATCTATAAACCTTTTGGTCACCCAAAAATCCCCAAAGGTACCCATAAACCCTTTGGTCACCCAAAAATCCCCAAAGGTATCTATAAACCCTTTGGTCACCTAAAAAGCCCCAAAGGTACCCATAAATCCTTTGGTCATCCAAAAAGCCCCAAAGGTACCCATAAACCCTTTGGTCACCCAAAAAGCTCCAAAGGTACCCATAAACCCTTTGGTCACTCAAAAATCCCCAAAGGTATCCATAAACCCTTTGGTCATCCAAAAAGCCCCAAAGGTACCCATAAATCCTTTGGTCACTAAAAAAATCCCCAAAGGTACCTATAAACCCTTTGGTCACCCAAAAAGCCCCAAAGGTACCTATAAACTCTTTGGTCACCCAAAAATCCCCAAAGGTACCTATAAACCCTTTGGTCACCCAAAAAGCCCCAAAGGTATCCATAAAATATTTGGTCACCCAAAAAGTCCCAATGGCATACACTAAGCCCATCGGTCAAATATATATATAAAATTCAAAAAAAAAAATATTGCATTACATTTCATATTGTTGCATTATAAAATCACTTGCATTAAGCATACCCATAATTGCAGTTTGCATTATAGATTTTCTCATACATGTCTAGGACCATGTATGTACACTAGCCATCCTTCAAAATAAAAATTTTCAAAAGTTATTATTAACACCCATCTACATTACAATTATCATTTCTATCCACATTCCCCACCTTTTGTATTTGTGTTTGTTTCTCTTCACCTAGTCATTTTTTATAAGGCATCATTAGGGTTTTCAGTCACTCAAATGTATCTAGTTTTCTTTTTAGATTTTGTAGAAAGCTTTCCTAATTTTTATAAGGTAGAGTCTTGCTTTGATTGTACCTTGTATACGTCATAATCCCAACATATTCTCACATTAATAAATCCAAGTTTTGCACAAGAAAATATGAAACCTATAAAGTGGTCCTTGTTACCTTAAGTGAAAATTTTACCTTGCTCATCCCCCTATGCACATGGTTCAAAAATGCTGAGAATTGACAAAAGGACAAGCTCCTACCTACCCAAAGCAATAAAAATCCCTTACCCCATGCCAGATCTGGGCAAGTATCCAAAGAGTAACAAATATTAAAGCAAAAATCCCCAAAAGAAAAAGTGGTTTTCACCACTAACAAAAGTAAAAAGTAAAATAAATAGTGGTTCTCACCACTGCCAAATTCCATTGCTCACATAAAAAAATGAGAAAATACCTGGAGCAATTCAAAAGTAAAAGAAAAGAAAGGAGTACTGAACTTGAATCCCTAGAATTATTGGCATTTGACAACTATGAGGTGATCCTTATTATAGGTTGGATGGCATCAAGCCTTCCTTGCAATTGCGGTATCCTTACGCATGACGATATGTCTATCATGTTAGCAACATTATTTTATACATACCAATGTCAGCTTACGTATAAGCTAAATTTTGGTATCTTTTATTACCAATGGTCTAATCCAAATATGCAAACAACTCAAGATCATGATACTCATAGGGTGATCTTTAGTACAAATGGGTTGCATAAATCCTGTTTGACACTAGGGTAATTTTATGCTTTATCATCACAATGAACTCACATGCACACATAGGGATATTGAATATCTTGGTCATCCTAATACATTTAAACCTTGCCAAAAAGTCTTGCATAGTTAATATATAAAATTTGACTAGTTCACTAGAGTGTTTAAGTCTCATGAAAACCTCAAGGACATTATATAACATCTTACTATGCATTCCATGCCATACCATTTTATCACATGTTTGTCAATTTATATTTTCATAATACATTACATAATATTATGATAACATTAAAATGAATCGATGAATTTTGTACAGTCTATGGTGCTAGCATCTAGTGTGTCAAATAGTATTCATAATTTATAAGTACAGATTAACAAATCATCCATTTCATAATGCATACACACATGTACATATTAAATAACATCATATTACAATACATGCATCCATGATAAGCATCCATAAAAATATTAGTAAAGTAAACTTAAGCGTCTCATACATATAATAAAGTAGTAAGGAAATGCATGATGACAATAGAAAAACTCATATATATGGGTAAAAAGGCTACATTATCATCCAAAAATTGCCCGTAGGCTACAATCAAGTGGGCCCTTACATCTCACACTCCCAAAATATAAAAATTACCATAGAGTCTCAAAAGCCATGGTCATGCAGGACTGACACCATGAATCTCACTACCACCCTCGGTCGTTGCTCATCAAGAGCTTCTAGATATTCTTCCCTCGATCCTATATGATCTCTACTGGAAATAAAGCTAGTAAAAGGAGAAAAAAAGAGTAAAAAATGTAAAGAATTTGTTTCAATAGTAAGCTTTGGATCTTACCCCTTTTACCTCCTTGGACGGAAGCTGACTAGGTAGGTAATTTTGACTTGGACGACAGTTGATTGGGTAAGATTGGACGACAAGGGCAGCAAGGCAAACCAACTCATTTTCCCTTTCTCTTTTCCTCCCTATTTCTTCTATTTCCCTAACTTCCCTATATTCCCTAAGTTCATTTATTTTTACGAGTATAAATACCAATGTAACCTATTATTCCTAAGGTTGAATACAATATTAATTTTCTATTTTTCACTCCTAATTTCTCTCAAACCACATCTGGTATCAGAGTCGAAGCCGAGAGGGCACGAGGATCGAGGTGAGGGAAGCCCGAGGATCGAGGAGAGAGAAGCCCACAACACATATTCATAGCGAGGTCAAGGTGGGGCTTGTAGCACATAGCTCAAGGTGAGAGAAGCCCAAAGCAAGTGGATTGAGGTGAAGTTTGGAGTAGACTAGCACAACAAGCATGCGAAGATAGGAGCGACACAGGAGAACCAATCAGAGAGCGACACATGGTGAGAGGAGAACAAGACCCATGCTGACTGGACGACTCAAAATCTGACATGGACAGACAACATGGCAGTAAAAGGAGAAACATGGCGAGGAACGGTTGGCCAATCAGAGGGAAAAGGGGTGATCGCTGATTTCCCGAAGGCAATCGTTTCAAAAGACGCGTTCCCAGGGCTATAAACCCTTGCATTACCTCCATCCTATTGAATGTGGGATTATTGTTTTTTTTCTTTGCAATCGATGATAGGAGCTTGTTAAATACAAAATCCTCCTCCTACATACTCAGTCATGGGCATAGCTCGAGCGGTTAAGGTGCATCACTTGTGATCTAGGTTTCCCGGGTTCGAATCCCACTGGGCACTATTTTGCTTTGTTTTTTTGAAATCGCCTGGAAAGCATAGTTGAAAAGGATCACGGATCCTTTGAGTTTTAAATTAAACTCTGTGGCGCATTGGTCTAAGGTTTTGTGACTATCAAGAGGTCATGGGTTCGAATGGGCTAGAGATAAATTTTGTTTAATTTTTTTTTATTATTTAAACTTTAGAAATTTAAAATTATTAAATATTAATTTAATAAAAATTAATTTATAATTATTTTAAAACTTAGGTTTTAATGATTATAAAATTATTTTTTATTAAATATGAATATTTAATGTTTTTTAATAAGTTTAAATTTTAAAATTTTGTTGTAAAAGCATTGAAGGCTTAATATTGTCATCCACAAAGAGATTGTACATTTCACTTTTTTGTGAAATACTTGGAGATTGAAAGAGAAATTGAAAACTTTCCTAAGAGGAAAGAGTGTGTAATAAGCCTAAGAGGCTTAGTATTTTGTAAAATTCATTTGATGATCAAACATAATGGGTGTTATCATGCCTTATGTGCAATTCTATCAAGAGAAGGTGTAAAAATATTTGATGAAAAGGTAAGAGGTTATGGACTCAACATTGTGTTTAGTCAACTTCAAAATGCAGTAATCGCACATCAAAGGCATCTTGACTCAGGGTACGAAGTGGATTTTGAAGATAATTCATTTAGAAGTCAATTTGAACAATCAAAATCCATCCAAGCTACACCACAAGAATCAGAGTACACACACTACAACATTTCAGTGGAAATCCTAGAACCACCATCATCGAAAATCATACCAATAAGTGACGACAAAGAAGAAGTGGTAGATAACTTTGCAAATCAAGAGATTGCATCCCCACATCAAGAGGAGCAAGTAGTCAATGATAGAGTAGAACAAGTCAGATATGACTTAAATTTGTAATCTCTTCCTTCTTCATTCTTCATTATTTCATTCAACAAAGTACTTTTGTAAGCATGAAATAAAGAGAGTTTTTTGGTAACTATGGCCTCACACAATAGCTTACCTATCCCAAAATTTAATGGTTATGACTATGAGTACCGGTCTATAAATATGAAGACCCTACTCATAGGAAGAGGTTTGTGGGACATCATAGAGGAAGGCTATACAGAACCCACAGACTGGACCACACTTAATGTAGTAGACAAGAAAACTTGAAAAGAAGAGAAAAAGAGCAACTCATTTGCTCTTTCTCATCTCCAAGCCGCATTGGAGAAAAACATATTTCCTCGAATTGTTGCTTGTACGACTGCTCAATATGCATGGAAAGAATTGAGTGATGGATTCCAAGGTAGTAATCAAGTGAAGCAAGTAAGGCTTCAAACACTGAAGATAGATTTTGAAAATCTCAGAATGAAAGATGATGAAAAAGTCGGTGATTATTGTGTTACAATAAAAGCAATAGTAGATAAAATGGTTACATTAGGATAAGCAATCAAGCCTGAGATAATTTTAACAAAAGTGTTGCGAACACTTACATATAAATGGAACCATATTACCATAATTATAGAATAATCCAAAGATCTTTCCCTTTTAACATTCGATGCATTAATCAGATCGTTAATGTCATATGAAGAGAGGTTTCCTGAAACTCCTTCAAACATCTATAGAGGCGATGATAAGGCCTTCACTTCCAATGAAAACAATGGAAGAGGATGGGGAAGATGTCAAGGTAGAGGTAAACAAAGAGGTATAAGTAGAAGCAACTATAGAGGAGGCAATCAGAACAAAGGAGGCAATTCCAACAAAGGAGGTAACTCATACAGAGGAGGCAATCAACAAAGAGGTGGAAATCAAAATCAAGGAGGAAATCCAAGACAAAGTTGAAATCAAGGGCGAGGAAGTGACAAGTCCAAATAATCTTGTTTCAACTATGGAAATCCAGATCACTTCGCTCGTGACTATTGGTCAAAATATTCACAAGGCAACAATAGTCAATATGGTAATTATGGAGAAGAAGATGATACCTCTAATATTTTTCTATCATATGGACAATCAGAACAAAATCTAAATGACACATGGATTCTGGATATTGGTTGTTCAAACCATATGAGTGGCAAAGAACATTTATTTGCTACTCTAGATTCCACTTATAAATCCTAAATCAAATTAGGGGATGATAAGACATTGCAAGTAGAGGGTATTGGAGCCATGGAGGTTCCAACCAAAGAAGGACTAAAGAAAGTGCATGACATCTATTACACTCCAAAGCTCCAAAACAATCTTCTAAGCATTGGGAAAATGATGGAGAACAATTACAAGATTGTATTTGATGAAGGAAAATGTATCATTTTTGATAAAAATAATTGTAATCATGTCATCACACAGGTCCCCATGACCAAGAATAGGTTATTCCCTCTCAAATTTGATGAGCCAGGAGGAGCTCAAATTGCAAATGGAGCTATAACAAATCCAAGTGTACTTTAGCACTTGCGATATGGTCACCTTAATTCGGCTAGCTTGAAACTTCTAACTTCTCAAGCTATGGTGACAAGACTTCTCAAAATCAATGAACAAAAGGAGGTCTGTGAAGGATGTGCTTTGGGAAAGCACTCAAGGTCTATGTTTCTAAAAGGACAAGCATGGAGAGCCAACTATCCACTTCATTTAGTACATTCAAATATCTATGGACCAATGCAAACACAGAGTCTCAAAAACTATTCTTATTTTCTCACTTTCATAGATGACTTCTCTAGAATGTGTTGGATTTATTTTTTGAAACATAAAGATGAAGCTTTTGATTGCTTCATAGATTTTAGAAACAATGTAGAGAATCAAAGTGGGAATTATGTAAAATGTCTTAGGATAGATCAAGGAGGTGAATACTCCTCAAAAGAATTCTTGAAATATTGTAAAGCAAGTGGGATCAAAAGGCAATTTACCACTGCCTATACCCTACAACAGAACGGTGTGGTAGAGCGAAAAACTGTACCATAGTTGAGATGGTAAGATTGATGCTACAGACTAAGCATCTAACTCATATGTACTAGGCATATGCTATAAGAACTAGTGTATATATTCTAAATAGAAGTCCTACTTCTAGTTTAGATGGTGTCACTCCTTATGAGGTGTGGTACGGAAAGAAACCTAATGTAAAGCACTTCAAAGTGTTTGGTTATTTAGAAAATGCATGCATTCCTGATGAGAAAAGGAAGAAGCTTGATCCAAAAGGTCAAGCTTGTACATTTGTAGGGTATTGTGAGTCTGCAAAGGCATATAGACTCTACAATCCCAAGACTCATAAAGTTATACAATCCAAGAATGTAATTTTTGATGAAGAGGGAGAATGGGGTCATCAAAGAATTTTTGGTGATGATGAGTCCCAAGATGTAAATTCTTCATAAATACATCAGGTACAACATGTGTCTCCCAAGAAAGGCACACCACCCCCTCCAAGGCCAAGCAGGAGTACTACATCAAGTACATCAAACACCAGTCCAAGTACTTATCCATAGAGATCAGTAAATTCTTCACTGATGGACATTGACTCTCCATCAAGAGGCAGGACTTTACAACATCATCTTTCCTTTCAGATGCTGGATCAAAATTTCCAAAGAAGATTCACTAGAAGCCAAGCTAGTCAAATGAATTCAGTTCTGCAGCAACTTGAGAATTTACAATTGTATGGGGATGATAACTCCCAAGAACCTAGAGGAGATGTAGTCAATTATGCTTTATTTGCTAGTGCACAACTAGAACTAGCTAGCTATGAGAAGGCATGTACTCAAAATGTATGGTAAGAAGCCATGAAAGAGGAAATAACCTCTATAAAAATTAATGATACATGAGAGCTAGTAAAGCTACCCAAAGGTAAAAAATATTTTGGATGTAAATGGGTCTACAAGACCAAGTACAATGCTGATGGAAGCATTGATAGGCATAATGCGAGACTAGTAGCAAAAGGTTTTACTCAAAAATATGGCATTGACTATGAGGAAACTTTTGCTCCTATTGCAAGATAAGAGACAATCAGATCGGTTCTTTTCGTAGCAGCCCATAAAGGATAGAATGTTCAAAACATGGATGTAAAGAGTGCTTTTCTAAATGAATACTTGATAGAAGAGGTTTATGTTCAACAACCTCAAGGTTTCCAAGAATAGGGAAAAGAGAACCTTGTTTACAAATTGAAGAAAGCACTTTATGGCCTCAAGCAAGCACCAAGAGCTTGGTACTCACGCATTGATGACTATTTCAACAAGTATGGATTCACAAGAAGAAAAATTGAACCAAATCTATACTATATAAAGCATGGAGTAGACATTCTCATAGTTTGTTTGTATGTGGATGATCTAATATTTATGGGTAGTAACAATAAAATGAATATGGAGTCCAAAAAATCCATGATGAAATAGTTCGAGATGAAATATATTGGTTTAATGCAATACTTCCTAGGGATGGAAGTGCATCAATCAAATAAAGGGATCTTCATATGTCAACACAAGTATGCTCGAGACATGATCAAGAAATTTGCCATGGAGCAGTGCAAATTAGTTGCAACTCCTACTGGACATGGGATCCAACTGATCAAGGATGATGGAGCATCAAAGGTTGACATGACCACTTACAGAAGCATGGTTGGGAGTCTGATGTTTCTCACCAACACCAGGCCTAATATTCAATATGCTATTTCTCTAGTTTCAAGGTTTATGGCTAGTCCATCTGAGCTGCATTTACAAACAACTAAAAGAATTTTAAGATATGTAAAAGGTACATTGGATTTTGGAATCCATTACCAAAAATGTAATTCTGTGAAATTAGTTGGCTTCAGTGATAGTGAACGGGGCAACAACATAGATGACAGGAAATCTACATTAGGGAATTTTTTTAGTATAGGATCAGGACTAATTACATGGAGTTCTAAGAAAAAAAATGTTGTAGCATTGTCATCAATTGAGGCTGAGTATATAGCCATCACTCATGCTAGTACTCAGGCCTTATGGTTAAGAAAAGTTCTTGAAGACATTGGAGAAAGTTAGAGTGGTCCAACTCGAATGCATTGTGATAACATAAGTGTCTTTCAGTTGGCATACAATCCAATCCACCATAGCAGATCAAAGCATTTCAATATGAAGTATCACTTCATTCGAGATATGGTGGAACAACAAATAGTTGAGCTTCAATATTGTAACACTTTGGATAATATTGCTGACATCTTCACCAAAGGTATAGCTAAATCTCAATATATAAAGCTCAGAGACTGTATAGTTAGTCCTATCAACTTTAAGGGGGAGAATGTTGGAAATAAAACTAGTAAAATGAGCAAAAAGGAGTAAAAAAGGTAAAAAATTTGTTTCAACGGTAAGCTTTGGATATTACCCCTTTTACCTCCTTGGATAGTAGCTGACTGGGCAGGTAAGTTTGACTTGGACGATATTTGACTGGGCAGGATTGGATGGCAATGGCGGCAAGGTGAACCAACTCATTTTCCATTTCTCTTTTCCTCCCTATTTCTTCTATTTCCCTAACTTACCTATATTCCCTAAGTTCATTGATTTTTATGAGTATAAATACCAATGTAACCTATTATTCATAAGGTTGAATACAATATTAATTTTCTATTTTTCGCTCCTAATTTCTCTCAAACCACAATCTCCTTATAGAGCTAGGAGCCCCCATACTCGTATATGACTACCCTATACCACTCCTCCTACTCTTTTGGGACCCACTAGCAGAACAATGAGCTGGTAAGAATCCTCTAAGGTGTGCTACCTCATCCTCCAAATTCTATGTGTATGATAGCTCCTCTCAATGATGAGTCTGGTAGTAACCTAGTAAATTTTGGAGCTACATCACCTCCCCTCATAGCCTAGTTACGTCATCACTATACAATGCCTCCTGGCTTGAGCTCCCTACTCTAACCTATGACTAAAGAGCAGCTAGCTCTACTACTTATCCCTTAATCACTATTGCCTACCTTGAAATCTCTACCTTAGTAATCTACACCTGTATATATAGGACAGCCCTCTCCTCTATGTACTTCATATACTCTTATATCCCTTTGATCAACTCACCCTATAGCTCAGCAATGGTGGCATATCATGCTACCAATTGTACTTGCACTTCCTGCTCATCAAGATCATCCTCATCATAATAATCTTGTTGATCCTCCATATTCATGTTGTCCATACACTCATCATCTATTTGGTGATGCCCATGTTGCTTACCTAAGTCTAGCTCCTCATCTAGAGCCTTAGTTGGAGCCTCATATGGAGCCTCCTCATGAGCCTCCTCTATTATTGCATATGTACCACCTCCTAGCAGTCCCTACCCTCACAACTGGAAAATCACCCACTAGGATTCATACTCTACTATGGTATTTGCATCATCTAGATTAGATATTCCCTTTGTAGGATCTACCTCCTCTTCAAATACCTCTACTATAGGACAAGTAAGTGTTCTATCATCTATACGATATCGGTATATCACTGGCTCGCTAGATAACCCCTGTCATAGCCCAAACTACCATATCACTTGAGCATATGGGAAATACTCTCACTCGATCTTGTTTCAATAAACTAACCTTCTCCATCATTGTACCTATCAAAGCTACACCTTAGCCTTAGGCCATGTTGGACAATCCTTGTATGGTCTCCAAGTAACCTCCTCTACCTTGAGCTATGCAAATGAATTTGCATAGTGATCAATCATACCTACATAAGGATGGATCTGACCCCTCTCTTGGTCCCATTGCCATAGGATCCCATATCCTATCTCCACATGCATGAGCTATGATCTAATAATCCAAGGTAGTCCCCATGGTCGATCCATAGTAATGTGCTACCATCCCCACACCTACAATAGAAAGTTATAGCCCGATCCTTTCATCCCACAACAATGGATCTCATACAACTCATCATAAATTTGTGCTAGAAAAGTAGTGCCCCATGCCATCACTAACAACCTCTCTATGGTGCACTCCACCAATGAAAATACCAACTCCAAAAGGTTCCAAGGGAACCTGGCTCCTGACGAGTCTAGAAGCAACATGTTGGAGATAAGCATCATCAATAAGGTATGTCTCATAGTAAAAACCTCTCCCTCATACCATAGCTCCACTAGGATGCCTCTACTAGGAAATTCTTGCAATACCTCGCACCAGTCCTCTCTGAAGTATCTCTACAAAATCGTATCTCTAAGATCCCGATGAGTAGACATAATCGAACACCCCTCTATCAAAATACGTAAAATCTGGTAGACATCCTCTAACATCACTGTCATCTCCCTAGTCAACAAGTGGAAGGTGTTGGTATGAGGGTCCCATAAATCTATAAAATATATTAGGTAGGCTCTATCTCCCATCACTGGCTCTAATCATATCACTTGTTTGAGACCAATGGCATCAAGCCATTTCCAGTCATCCTCTGTTAGTAAGTCCCTAGTAGTCTAAAAGAGAGTCAAAAATCGATATCGGCTCTTGATCACCTGGAAGAGGCAAGCAAGCTTTAAAAAACAACAAAATAATCAAAAAAGGGACCTTTTTCCTTCAAAATCATGGTCGTACCACCCAAGGATGACCCCCAAATTGGCAGTCGTTCCACCTAGGGATGACCCCCAAAAATGCTCAAAAATGGCCTCCCGACCACAAAAAACAAGCAAAAAACCTCATAA
Organism: Wollemia nobilis; assembly: GCA_028583015.1. Taxonomy (NCBI): domain Eukaryota; kingdom Viridiplantae; phylum Streptophyta; class Pinopsida; order Araucariales; family Araucariaceae; genus Wollemia; species Wollemia nobilis. The sequence goes on along the minus strand of JAQPPZ010016858.1, from coordinate 1,408,998 downwards.
AAACACAAAAAAATGCAACAAAATTGCACAAAAACAAAAAGTAAAGCACAAAATAATAAATTATATCACTAATGAGGTTCATTTACCGATATTTAGTGTGTTTCATTGGAAAACATGAAAATAATTACATTTCCAAATTTAACAAAGTCTAGTAGCAAATTCAACCCTTACCCGTCTCGCACCGGCTCCACCGCTCATCGAGTCTAGAGGCTGGATCATGGTGATTGTGGGATGGTTTTTGTAATAATCCACTTCAAAAAAATCACTCTCCTACTCCTCACCTCTCAATCTGCCAAGTCAGAAGTGTGCAAATGAGCTCATTTTACCAATTTTGAGCTTAAAAAGACCTAAAATAAGCATGGTTGTCCTAGGGTGGGACGACCAAAAAATTTGGTGACTATCCCACCCTAGGATGGCCATGAAATTTTTAGCCATCCCACCCTAGGATGACCACCAAAAACACAAAAAAATAGAATAAAAGGCAAAGAAAAAGGCCTCAAAACCACCAAAAACATAACAAAACTGATAAAATTCACAATGGGTAAAGATTGAACCAAATTGTTCATTGATGAATTGAAAAGTATCTACTTAAATCCCCAAGAAGGCCATTGCGATCGTACCACTCCATGGGAATGAGGTATTCATTTCCTTTCTTCCATGAAATATCAACAAAACCATCAAAATCCTAACAAAATTGATAAATTTTACAATGGGTAAAGCTGAAGGAACCCTAATCAAGTCATATTGGTCAAGCAACTCATCACTTTCATCACTGGTCATTCCCTAATTGAATCATCACTTGAGGGGATAGTCATAATTACAAATTCATAATCAAAATCAACACTCAAACACTCAAAAGTGCAACTTGCATACATTCAAAAGAATTATTTCCAAAGACAATTTCAAGCCCATGTTGGGGCATATAATTTAACACCAATTCAACAAAACAAAGTCTTGGTCTCCTTGAAGCCTTGGGACCCTTGTCCCAGAATAGGCTTATAATCAAAACAAGAAACCAAGACCAAGTATACCCTAAGCCCCAAAACTTGTCCTTACAATGTGGTTGAAAGGTATACCAAAATCAAATCCTTCAAATATGTCAAAAGCAAGGATTCCAAGAATGTATGCTCCTTCCATGATGGAGGCATATAAATTTGGTTAGGTTACTGAATAACCTTAATCATTTGATGATTTAGTCATCTATTTTTGCTTCATGCTCTGTTTCACACAATGCATCCCAAAAAGGGGCACCTGTAGACACTAAAATCATGTCAATCTAAGTAGACTACCAAGACATGCTCTTATCAACACCATATGGCCTCCTTAGGAAACCCTCTAGGGTTAAATAGTGGTCCTTACCACTTTTGGGAAGTTTTGCCCCACTTTTGGGAAGTTTTGGGCCATGCAGCCATGGTTGTCCCACCCTAGGATGACCACTAGTTCATGGCCATCCCACCTAGGGATGACCACCCACGATCATCCCTGGGTGGGATGACCACAAAAAACCATCCTGTGGGATGACCAAGCCCCTAGACTCTCAAAAATTCAAGGGTGGGACAAATGGCAATCAAATTCTACCATTTATCCCACCCATTGATTTATGACAGATTTAGGGTGCATCAAATCCATCAGAAACCTACAAATTGGAGGCCCAAATTGGAGATTTCTCCCACCCTATGCATGGCAAGGTTTTGAAAAATGGCGACACCTACCCTGCATGCCCTAACTTTCCCATTTGACCTTGTGCTCTCTTGAGCTATAAAATGGAGTCAATCCACCCAATTCAAAAGAGGAGTCTTTGTAATATTTTACAATGAAGTGCTGTTGAGATTCAATCAACCTTTCACCCATGTATTTTCCCTTGAAATCTCCATCAATCAAAGGAGGTTTCCAAGTGATCCCAAATATGCAAACCCATTCCAAAACCTACCCATTTTAGTGAATCAGATCATAAAATTTGATGACAACACCCCTAGGAATAGTTTGAACCAGATCCTAGAGGAATTGGTGGCAAAAACCACTAGGTTTGGTGGTCATCCCCACCTGGGATGGTTAACAGTCACAATTGGAACACCCAGGAGCCATGAATCTGCATACAATTTCATTTCAATTTTAGCATAGATCATTTCTAGATTAGAATATATGCATCATACTAGGATTTGGTGCAATTTTGAGTAGTTTTGGACCTCCTATTAGGCTTTTCATTCTAACAATCACAATTGGAACACCCAGGGATGGCCATGACCTCTACATCCAATTTCATTTCTATTTTAGCATAGATCAATTCTAGAGTAGATTATATGCATTATACTAAGTTTTGGTATAATTTTGGGTAGTTTTGCACCGTCTATTTTACTCTTCTTATTCACTATTATATGCATATATCTGATTTCATTTCAATCCACACATGCTATTAACAAATATGAATCCTTTGTGTGTAGATCTAGGTATTTCAGCATGCAAGGAAGGAGCTACAAGTTTGAATATAGATAGATCATCGTAGCAGTATCAAAAACCTGCTCTTCAATTCATGAGTGTGAGGAAGGCATTGAAGCACACCTTGAGTTTTTGAAAGGATTAGATCCTTTGACACTTTTGTAATGATTGTATCAACTTAGAGCCCTCAAGGGGACGTTTTGTAACCATGGATTTGACAAATTGATTAATATAAAGAGAACCCCCATTTATTTTACTTATTTTTTATCATGCTTACATTAAATATCTCTTTTTAGTGCTTAGATCAATAGATGCATTTCATTTCTCTTTGCTAGGTGCACCATTTTTCCCCTCTAAAAATTAACATTTTTATATTAATTAATTCAAGCCATGCCAATTTATAAAATTTCTATCCTTGCTGTCCCACATACCATATGGAAAGAGTTGGACAACATGGATGGAAAATTTTTATGGGGAGGAGTAAAAGGAGAGGAAATGGAAATTAGTAGGTTTGGAAAAGATAAGCTAGCCCAAGGCAAAGGGAGGTTTGGGATTGAATATATCATAGCTCAATAATAAAGCTTTGGTTGAAAAGTTTTATTGGAGGTGGATCTCCCAACCAACTTCTTTATTTAGTAGAGTTTTAACTAGTAAATATTTGGGACAAGTGAACCCGAATGAGGTGAGTCATTTCCCTTTGGATGGTAATGGGTTCCTAGTGTGGAAAGATCTAAAGTTAGGATCTCAAGTAGTGAAATATGGATTATTTTGGAAAGTGGGAAGAGGAAAGAAGGTATAATTTTTGATAGATTCATGGGATCAATACCCACATATTATTGTTGAATCCCCATAACTACAACCAGTAAAACAACCATGGAAATCGGGAGTAGGATCAATATTAAAAGTTATTTCATCACCAAAAAAATTAGATATTATAGTTTTAAGCAATTTAAGAAGTTGGACAAGTCGCAAATTTGAATCCCTTTAGAATTAACACCCATCATGACTAAAATATTGGCAAAAATATTTCTCATAGGTAGATATGAGGAGGATGAATTAGCTTGGGGTTATGGGAGCCTTGGAGTCTAATAAGTGAAGTATGGATATGCTAATATCCTTCCAAAACCTCATCCTCATGCATATCAAGTTGAGGATTGGAGAAATATTTGGTAGTCCAAGGGTTGGCCAAAAGTAAACTTCTTTGTCTAGAAGTTCATGCACAATGGAATTCTTACTTTTTATAATCTAAGATGTAGGGGAATCGTTGATCCATCCCAATGTATTTTATGCTACAAAAGTGAGGAAACATCTGACCACTTGATGTTTGAGTGCCTGTTCACATGCTAGATTTGGAAGTGATGGTTTTTAGCTTATAAAAACTAAGCCAATGGTGATTTGAACCAGATTAATATTTTAAAATATTGGAAGAGGGGTAGATTTAAATCTGAAGCTCTTCATAGTGGTTGGAAGCTTGGATTAAAAATTATTTGGTGGTAGGTATGGTTAAAGAGAAATGGTAAACATTTTAGAGAAATATTTTCATCCTTGGATGAAATCTAGCAGGTCATTTGGAGAAAAGTCATAGAAATTGTGGTAGTGTATTCTAAAGAGGAAACTTAGGCTGATATAGGGATGATGGAGAATGAAGCCAAAGTGCAAGAGGAACAATATAAAGCTAGTTGGAAAATACCCCCAAAATATTGGATTACAATTAATATTGATGGAGTTGCAAAATATAATCTGATTAGAGCTGAAATTGGAGTGGTTTGCCAGAAGCATATTGGGGCAATGATCTATTGGGAACTATAGGTCCTATGCAAGGCCATGAACATTGAAGTAGAAGCCTTAGCTATAAAATTTACTTTTATTTAGACAACAAGAAAATGTTATAGGAGGATAATCATAGAATTTGATTCTCAAATATTGGTAGGAGCTCTATATTGCATGAGGAACTTTGCTTTGGAGACATGGAGGTTGAGAATTCTTGTCACCCAAGTTAAGAAGTTATGGAGGAAATTGGATGATGTGATTCTAATTTATGAGGGTAAAGCTTAGAATAAAATGATAGACTTCCTAGCTAACATGGGCACCAAGAAGGAGGTAGGGATTTAGTGGCACAATGACATGACTAGTGAGGACAAGAGGATTAGGCAGGTTGGTGAGAAAATCTAGTGTTTGGCTAATTTAAAAAATTATTGCAAACATATAGTTTAGGAGATTTGGTTCCAATGCAGATCTCTTTTTAGTGTTGTAATCAAAATTGGTTAGTTCATAGGATATTGGAATTTAGAGTTATGAAATTTTGTTAGAAAATTAAAAGGAGGAAACGAGTACTCTTGCTGGCTAAGGCTGAGAGGAGTCTCATCCCAACTTATAAATAATATTATTTTAATATGTTTCTTTCAAATTCTTTTTTAAAACTAGCCTAAAACTTTCCTTAATTTTTTTTAATATAATTTCTAAAATATTTTTCAAATTTAAAAAGCCTCGCATATAAAAAATATAACATGACATAAAAATAATTTAAATATTAAAAAACTATTTGATTATTTTTTTTCCTTATCCTAAATCTTAAAATTTAAATCCATTTAGCATGAAGTTTTGACCAATGTTATGTGAAATAAAGAAGGTCCGTAACTTAATTTTAGAGTAAACATTCAAGTGTCCACCCTCCAATTCCTAAAATCCCTTCCTCTAATAACAACAAATAAAATAAATAAACACAAGTATAAAGGTTTTTAAATATATTTTTCATCTAATGCTCTTAAATGGATGATTCACGATTATTTGACTTCGCATTTGAAAAAATCATCATGGAATTGTGATTTCAGTGATTCTTTGGTGATTTCCTCAACTATGATACTAGTTATTTAAACATTATTGATGATGGTAGGATTTTTATTGAAGATGATCATCATGATATCATCAAATATGTTGGTCATGTGAAAGGCCATGATGCTAAAGACCATAGTGATGATGAAGATTTTAGATATCTGAACATTGTTGGTGATAGTAGTATTGACCATGTTTTAGAAAACCATAGTGATTGTGAAGAAATAAAGTGCTTTGAGAAACACACCAAAGGAACTGGATATTTATTAGGAATATAATTTTACCCCATTAAAATTTTTACCCCGTGGCATAGTGTCTTCCTTGATAATGGTGTGCCTAACAACAGATTTTGGGGTAAATGCCTAGAATACGGGATACTTGGCCAAGTTGGCAATGATAGGTTGGTAGGTTAAAAGGCAGAAGAAAAGGTGAGAGTGCCTTCATTTATCCCTTACTAGTTTTAGAAATTTGGAGAGAGAAAGAGATATAGATGCTTGAGAGGATGTCACATAAACAAAAATGGGTGCACTATGTGAACGTCGTTCGAGGGACGGTGCATGTGTCAGAGCGAGATCAAGAGGTACACCTTTTGTCCCAACTCAAATTTTTTGATTTTGAGTCATTTTTTTTACTTTTTAGGAAATTATGGTGAATTTGGCATCAGTGGAGAATTTGGCACTGGTGCCAGTGGTGAATTTGGTCCCAGTGGTAAATTTCGCACTAGAAAATTTGGTGTCAATGGTAAATTTGGAATTGGATTATAATTTTTATTTTACAATTTTAGGCATTGATATGTGTCCAAATATAGGTATATTTGTACTTGTTGGAAATCATTTTTTGATCCCGATCCGATGGTGATGTTTTTGTGAAGTTTTGAGATGATTTGATATTTATTTGACTAAGTTTTTTTTGGATGTGTTTTTTTGCAAATACTATTATCATTATTTTCTAACATTCCAAAATTAGGGAGTTATAAGGTATACTACAACAAATCTTAGCTAATTGGAATTTAGAAAATCAAACTATTGAAGGTAGAAGAAGGAAGTTCATTAAGCATCTAAAAGAGTTGGAATTAATTGGTTACATTTGTCTCATACTCATACTAAAGGGATAAAAGAAATCCAACCATAGAGAACTTCAAATTGATAAGTGCATAGTTCATTAGGAGAGATAAGGTAAAATAGGAGTTGATTATTGATTTACAAAATATTACAAAATCAACCCAAAAGGTGAACTATTACTTACTAAGCACTTTATCAAGTCTATAACATACTCAAATTAGGGAGATATAAGGAATTCTACAAAACTTGATAATAATAGGATTTATCAAGCTTGATCATACATTCAATCCATTTAGGAGAAATAAAGGATTCTACAAAACCTAAGTCTAGAAATATTTTATCAAATTGTTTCAATACCTAAACTATTCATTCTAGACCTCAAGCTATTGAATCCAAGTGTAGATCTATAATATTCCATATGAACATGAGATATTAGAGCTACCAAATAAGTGTGGTCCTCTATTTTTCCATGGTATCTTAAATCATCTACTCGATGTCTTGTATCTTCGTATTTGATGTCATAGCTAAGTTATCCATTTCTAACATTCATTTATAGGGAAAATTTGTTTCATAGTATTCAAAATTAAAACTTGATGTGATGCCTTATTTATTGTACCAAAAGAAAATGTGAATGCAAATCTAGTGATAAAACTTACTAGAATGTTCTTCTATAGACAAGGATGACTTCAAAGAACATGGGTGAAGTGGAGAAAATCAACGAGCAAGAAACAACCCACAAGAATGTTCTCCTTTTAAATACAACTAAAGAAATGTATGTCAACAAAATAATAAACACATTTATAGATGATGATGTAGATGCATAATAGAATATAAGGCTCTTTTTAATAAAAGGGTGATTCATAGAAAATATAATATGGGGACAAGTGGGTTAATGAAGGGGGGTTGACTTGTAATAAAGGGGATTTTTAAAAATAATCCAAAGTGGAGGGAAAAGAGAGGAAGGAGTTACATGATGGTTGAGTTTCATCTACTTTCCTTTAAAATTATTTTTACAAAACAAAGGAAGGGGGATCACTAGCTAAAGGGAGAGTTGGAAGAAAGAATTGGTGAGGGAAAATAGTTGCTACTGTGGAGCTTTATCATGAGTGCTTTTGAAGAGAAAGTGTGTAGGCCACAAGGTTGGTAACTAGGAATTTCCATGTATTTTATCTCAACCATATAATTGCAATAATTTTATTTTATCCATTGTGTTGCACTACAAGGCATTGCAAAATTGAGAAAACTATCAATTATTCTCTCTCTATTGTTTCATTGCAAGTGAGATTCATATTTAGAAAAAAATGTATTAAATTAGATTTGTTGGATGTCGAATAACATAAACACCTAGCATTCATAGTAATACTAAGGTCTAATACAAAATTAAAAAGCATTATTAAGTTAGTTCAAATAAAAGTATTGCTATTATTATCCACTATTTAATTTATCTAGAGAGCTCACCAAATAATGACTAAAGACTAGTTATTAATCTAAAGATTGAAATGCATTAGAAGTTAGATTATTTTCCAAACTAATCTATCATTTGATTAGTTATTAATCTAATGATTAAAATGCATTATAAGTTAGATTCTTTTCCAAACTAATCTATCATTTGATTAGTTATTAAATTAAGGATTGAAATGCATTATAAGTTAGATTCTTTTCCAAAATAATTTTTCAATTGATTAGTTATTAATCTAAAGATAGAAATGCATTATAAGTTAGATTCTTTTTCAAACTAATCTATCATTTTATTAGTTATTATATAAGGATTGAAATGCATTATAAGTTAGATTCTTTTCCAAACTAATCTATCATTTGATTAGTTATTTCTAGTATGGTCGTGTTTGTCAAGTTCTTAGAAGCATAAACTTTACCTTGGTCTTGTAATCAGGTAAGAATCATTCAAGAACCATGATTGATCATAAAGTTATTTATGTTATCCACCTATTAGTCCTATTATTAGGATTTTATTGTTAGATTATAAGCTAATTATAAAATATTATTGCAAGGATGCCAATATAATATTGTCTTTCTATAAAATAAAGGCAAGGGTCCCTTTCAACCCGCCCACCCCCCATCCCATCCCCCTCCCAATATTCAAAGGGGTGTACCACTTGGGAAAAAGTGGAAGTTATGAAAAAATATATCTCTTTCTTGTTTGAATGATAGTAAAATTGTAATGCAAGGGAGACATAGAGGACCGTGTCTAGTTCTAAGGAGAACGATGTAATACTTGCTCTAAAATGACCACTTTAAAATTTACATTATGTGTGTGGATGAAATATGAGTTATTTTGGTCGGTGAATTTAATATGGTCTTAAAAATAGGCTATCATAGTTATTGTAGGGTAATAGATTGATGATAGAAACTCTAACACCCTCATCACTAGGCCTAAACCCAATATCATCTTTATTTTAAAATAATAAAATTCGAAACCTTTTTATTTTCACACTAAATCTCATTTTTTTTATTGGCTTACATGAAAAGTACTAAAGTTTAGATAGGATATGAAAGAACAAATTTAGACCGAGGACTTCCTAAATTACTTCAATATTTCTCCTTTCTCCTTTCCCATGCCCCTCACTTGAGATATTATAACTTGTAAATTTAGTTTTATTTTTTTCCCCTTATTAGAAGTTTTTTTCCGAGTCATTTAATGCTGAAAGGATTATTAACTTTTCAATTATTTAGTTATAATATATAAGAAGATTTATGATTATTCCGAGTCATTTTAATGCTGAAAGGATTATTAACTTTTCAATTATTTAGGTTATAATATATACGAAGATTTATGATTTGCTTCTAATGCCAATATGAGGATTAAGCCTTCCTTGTTATGGTAATATATATAACAAATGCAATGGAAAAGAAAGGTAAGAGTTGTGCTTGCATGGTTGCTAGGGTAACAATGGAAGAGGTATTAACTATCAAACATTAATGCATTATTTAAAAATAAAATAATAATAAATTAATTAAGTTATAAATGATAAAAGTTTTAACTCTCCTTATCTTATAAGGATACACACATAATGATAGAGGTAAAATGTTGTTGGATTTTAAAAGTGATAAATGGTAATTTAGGAGTGTGGTTTACAGGTAAGGATGCCACTTGCATTATCGGTGATGTGACCCGGGTTCAATTTTCATGGCGGATGTTCATGTGATGTGGTTTACCGATAAAGATGCCACTTGCATTATCGGTGATGTGACCGGAGTTCAATTCCCTGGCTTGATGTGTATAAAAAGTATTTTTCAAAAAAAAAAAAAAAAAAAAAAAAAAAGTTTATCATTGCTTCTTTGCAAGGAAGAAGCCTTTTAGATATTATTAAAAAAAATAAAAGATATAAATTTAGATTTTTTTTGAATGAAAGGACCTTATATTAATTGGAAATAATCACTTTCATACAAAAATGTTGGGTGGAATTAACACACCCCGTGGCACACACCCAAAAAAATTACAGGATCACATGGATCAACTCAAAAAGCCAACATTTTTTATCTCAAATAAAAGAATTTGTTGATCTAAGTGAAGCTTTTGCTTTTTCGCTTATTTATAGAGAACTAAATAGATAAGTAGGCGATGTGTTTATTATTTTTTCCTTGCACTTCAAAATTGTCATTCCATTCGATGGATTTGCGATAAGAAACTTAAAGGCGGGAGCGGAGGCAGGAATGGAGCAAAGCGGGAGCGGAGGCAGGTGCAATTTCTGCAAACATGTTTTTCATTCTGTTGGAGGTGGGAAACAGGGTTTCCAAACCCCTGGAGGCTGTGAGGCTCAAGGAGGGAACAAGCAAGGTTACGAAACAGCGAGGAAGAAGCGGGTGGACGGTGACAAGGACAACGAGGGTTTTAAAAAATTAGAGGGACACGAACCCCCCGATATTATTTTTGATAAGAAGGCCCACATCAAGAATTTCGAGGGCAATAAGTCTTTTGCAGAGGCCCTTAAAGGTGGCAATAGGGTTTCCTTACATTCCTTACCACCTCTCACTCCCAATGGGCGAGAAGGTATCCGTGCACGAAAGCGTAATGGCAGACTTTATATCGATGGAAAATTTTTCTCACGGTAGGCAAATTCATAGGGGGCGGGCCGGATATTGAAACGATTCGACGATGGGCATCCTTGAAGTGGAAGACTTCCGGACACATGGAGATTATTGCATTATCAAGGGGGTTTTTGCGGTACGCCTTAACAATAGTGAAGATGCTAGTCGTATTCTAACGGGAGGACCTTGGTTCTTGGGCCGAAGAAGTCTTTTTCTTAGGAGATGGGGTGAGGATTTTGACCCGGAAAAGCGAGCATAAACTTTGCCCCCATTTGGGTCCGTCTCCCAAATCTCCCGTTTCATTTGTGGCATGAGTATTTTCTTCGGGGTATTGCCAAGACCATAGGGGAATTGGTGGCCATTGACAATCCAACCCTTGCATGCACCAGAATGATGCATGCTAGGATTTGTGTAAATGCAAACCTAGAATCTGAGCTTCCTACTCATGTGGAGTTAGAATATGGAAATAAAAAAAGATTACGGGTCATCGAATATGAAAATAGACCGGCATTTTGCTCTGATTTGTAATATTCAAGGCCATCTCAAAGGACAATGCTCTTTTTTGAGAAGCCAACAAACCCTTCCTAGGAATAATGATTCCAAGCGGCGGTCTTTCGAAATAATGGCAAATACACAGGGATGTACAGGGTTAAAGATCCAAATGTTGAAAAGGCAAAGGCCTCTGGTTTGGGGCAAATGGAGAATGAGGTTGAGCTTCACATGGACAATGGTAAGGACAAGCAAATTGCTACATCACAAACTGACCAACAAAAGGTATGCTCTCCTTTCGAGAATCTAAATAAATTTAACATTTTGGCTGAAAACCAAATAATTACAGAGGAAAATCCAGAATGAAGGGTCTAATGTTGAGGATATAATTCTTGGTCTCCCTGCTTACCTTGACTCCCCAACCAAATCTGGACCTTCCAATCCTCCTCCTGTTGGCCATAAAGAATGCCCTAATGATGAGTCTTTTTACGCCCCAGAAAGAGAAAAAGTGCTTTCCGAGTTAATCAGCCCTTCCAAGCGACATTTTTCACCTTTGTCTTTGTCCCAATCCAGAGAAGGGGTTTCCGATCTTGTTATCCAACGAGGTTACCCAAACCAAATTTAGCCCGAAGCAGGACTAGAAGCTCAATGAAGTCCCCCATGATTGGTTGTGGAGGTGAGAAAAAAAAGGGAAGAAAGTCAAATGCCCGGCAATGGAAAGAAGAGGTCCAAGATGAGATAGCTAATGGAATTCGGACTACTCTGTTTCCATCAGCTGGAAATCTTCCCTTTGAAGAAAACAAAATTCTTAAGCCCCCTCAAGTCCAAGGCGGGGGAAGAGGAAAAAAACTTTAAAAGTTCCAAATGAAGATCATATCCTGGAATGTAAGGGGGCTCAATGGCCTTCCTAAACGGCGGTTAGTCAAATATTTAAGAAGAGATTTTGATCCCACTATTCTTATTTTGCAAGAAACTAAAGTCGATGAAGTTTTGTCTAGAAAAATTGCCCTCAATATCTGGAAAAAGGGAGAAGCAATTTTTCGCAAAGCCAATGGAACCTCGGGTGGTCTTCTTTGTATCTGGAATCTGGGGAAGGTGGAAGGCAAGGTTATTCAATTGGGGGAAAGGGTAATGAGCATTATTTTTAAGGATAAGGTTAGTGACCTTTCTTGGATATTAACAAATGTGTACGCCCCTAATTCTATATACGGGAGAGCTGATCTATGGAATTTACTCGGTCATTTCAAGGAAGCTTTTCAGGATATCCCATGGATAGTGGCGGGGGACTTTAATACCCCTCTTTACCCCTTTGATAAAAAAGGGGAGTAGGAATTCCAGCAAGAAGTATGGAGGACTTTCAAGATTTCATCAACAACAACAATTTATTGGATGTCAAATTAAAAAATGCTAAATTTACTTGGAGCAATAGGAGGTCTGGAAATCAACTTATAATGGAAAAGCTTGATAGGTTTTTTTGTCACAGGAAGCAATACAATCTTTTGGGGATGCAAATCTGTTGTCCTTGCCTCGCATTGGGTCTGACCACAACCCGATTTTACTTGAAATTGAAGAGACTCCAAAATTCAAAAGGCCTTTTAGGTTTGAATCTATGTGGATGCACCACCATGATCTCAGAGACAGAATTTCTCAGTGGTGGCGGCATTCTTGTCGAGGCGAGGCCTTCATTCGGATTAGCACGAAACTTAAAGTGGTGAAAGAAAATCTAAGGATGCGGAATAAAGAAATTTTTGGAAATATTTTTGAAAACAAGAAAGTCATCTCCGAAAGGTTATCAACCATTGAGAAAAAACTTGAAGAGGGATTGCCGGACCCTTCCCTACGAGGCGGATGAAAAGAAATCCCTTCTTTGAGTACCATAATGTTCTAGCTGCGAGGAGACTTTTTGGCGGCAAAAGTCTAGAGCTACCTGGCTAAAAGAAGGTGATGCCAATACAAGATTTTTTCATGCATCAACCTTAAGGAGCAGAAGCCACAATAGAATTAAAGAACTTGTTAGAGATGATGGATCATTCCTTTCTAGTCCTAATGAGATCAGAAATGAAGCGGTTTCCTATTTTCGAGAATCTTTTAGGAGAAGAACATTTCGGTTACGCCTTAGCTTGAGAATCAATGCTTTACCATATTCCTCATTTAATTTTTGATGACTTGAATGGGGAGTTAATTAAGCCTTTCACGGATGAAGAAATCAAAGAGGCCCTCTTCTCAATGAACCACGATAAAGCTCCCGAGGTCCAGACGGGTTTTCACCTCATTTTTTTAGGCTTTTTGGGATATTGTAGGTTTTGATGTATGTGCTACTATCAAGGAATTTCAGTCCACAAAGCATATTCCGAGAAGTTTTAACTCCACTTTTATTGCTTTAATCCCAAAGATTCCTACTCCTAGATCTATGATGGATTTTAGACCTATTAGCCTTTGTAATGTTGTTTATAAAATTTTGACCAAGGCGATTGCAAATAGAATGAGGAAGATCCTTCCTATGTTTATTGATGTTTGTCAAGGCGATTCGGTCCCTGGAAGGTCCATCCTTGATGGTGTCATAACGATTCATGAAGCCCTCCATTCGGTAGTCCGGACTAAAAAACCTGCTTTTGCTCTCAAAGTTGGATATGAACAAGGCTTATGACCGCATAAGCTGGAGTTTTGTCTCTGCCATTCTTCAGAAATTTGGTTTTCATCATGAATGGATCAAGCTTTTGGAAGGATGTTTTATGAAACCTTGGTTTTCGGTCCTTGTTAATGGTGCTCTTGTTGGATACTTTCAAAGTAAAATGGGCTTAAGGCAAGGTGATCCTATATCTCCCATGCTATTTATCATTATGGTTTAATCCCTTGTGAGGTCAATCAAAGTTGTCTGTAATATTGGTCTTATTTCGGGAATTAAAGCATCATCACAAACACGAGCGATTACACATGAGCAGTTTGTGGATGATACTTTGTTGTTAACTCTTGCATCGGTTTTTGAGGCTAAGGTCATAAAACATATTCTAGAGCTATATGAGGATCTTTGCGGGGCAAAAGGTAAATTTTTCAAAGAGTAAAATTTATTTCTTTAACACTCCCATTCGAGAGGCGATTAAGATTGCTAGGATTCTTGGATGCTCGGTGTCTACTCTTCCATCCACATACTTAGGCCTTCCTTTATTTACGAGCGAGCCTACGATTCCATGTGGACTAATGTAATTGAAAGAATTCAGAGGAAGCTGGTTGGATGGAAAGGGAATTTGTTATCTCAAGGCGGCAAGGCGGTTCTCACCGAGTTTTCCATTCAAAGCATCCTGTCTACTTTCTCTCTATTTTTAAAGCTCCTACAAGTGTCTACACTAAAATTGAGCGAGATCCGAGAAGAGGTTCCTATGGATGGTTCTGAATCTAAGCAGCGCTTTCACTTGGTGTCCTGGGATAGGGTTTGCAAACCAAGGGAGTTTGGAGGTATTGGGCTAAGGAGAATACAACATTTAAACATGGCCCTCCTGGCCAAACAAGCATGGCGTCTTTTGACAAATGCAAATGCGAGAATGGATTACTATAATCGGAAGAAAGTATTTGCAAGAAATTGAATTCTTAAGTTATTCCTTTCCTCCCAGGGGATCAATTTTTGGAAATCAATCCTTCAAACTAAAAACTTGCTAAGCAAAGGGCTACGTTGGAAGCGGGAAATGGAAGAAACATTGATTTTGGGACCACAAATGGTTAAAGGACTATCCCCTCTCTGCGAGACCCCATCCTTTCAACCCTTAGAGCTTGGACAATTGAAGTTTTTGGTACCAAAGTTGCAGATTTTATTACTTTGTCAAACAATAGAAGGGTATGGAAGCCAATAATGAACAATGATCTACCAGGGGCATCAATAATCTTGGAGAATGAATTAAGGCAGTCTTTACTCCCTTACGGCATTCTTGAGGACCGGCTTATCCGGGAAGCTTCGGACAATGGGGAATTTTCTGTCAAGGCCTTATCGATGCTTATTGATAATGATGAACCTACTTTCCCTCACTTGGAAGTTTGGCCCAAAAGCATTGTTCCGAAGGTTGGGTTTTTGCATGGTGGCCATCCAAAATAAGATCCTCACCATGGATAACTTAATAAAAAGAGGTGTGATTGTTGTTAATAGGTGTTATCTTTGTATGTCCGAGTGGGAGTCTATTGATCATTTGTTTTCGTATTGTAATTTTTCTGTCTCAATCTTGTTAGGTCCGTTACAAGTGTTTCATATTTATTGGGTCCATCCTCAGTCCATTTTTGACTTATTTGTCCAGTGGCCTTCTCCATTTTTGAATAGGCGTCTTAGGTATATGTGGAAGATCTGCCTTCATCACTACTTGTGGCAGATATGGTTGGAAAGGAATCGTCGGGCCTTCTTGGATAAGGTTTCTCAGTCATCCTCTGTTCTGTCAAAAATTTTAGTATATGCTAATGAGAATGCTTGTTTAGTGCCTGCGGCATCTAGACCTCCAAATCCTTTTGAAGCTTCATTAGGCCGGTCATTAAACTTACCTCTCAATGATGGCCTCAATCATCCTCAAGTCTGTCCTAGAACCATGATCACATGGACCCCACCCCCCTAGGGTGGATTAAGTTAAATTTTGATGGGGCATCTAGGGGCAACCCGGGTGAAGCTGGGGCTGGTGGCTTACTTAGAGACCACAAGGGTGAGGTGCTTGTAGCTTTTGCTTTGAACATCTTGGAGCTCAAACTAACAATGTGGGTGAAGCGAGGGCGGTTTGGAGGAGCCTCAAGGTGGCGAGAGAATTATCCGGGGGAAGCTTGTTGGTGGAAGGTGATTCTCTTATTATTATAAATCTTCTAAAGAACACTAAGAGAGCTCCTTGGAGATTTGATGACTACATCCACGAAGCAAGGGCTCTAATTCATGATCGACTCGAGGCCATAATTTTGCATACCTTCCGGGAAGCAAACATGGCAGCTGAAAGGCTGGCAAATGAAGGCATTGTAGCAGCAAATTTGATCACGTGGACTGAAAATCTTCCTCATGCAGTCTCAATGGTGATAGATAATGAAAAATTTTAGATTGGAAGGCTCAAAGTGGATCAATGACAGAAAATGGGGGAATTTTTAAAAATATTTTTTGAACCTTATAATGGCTTTTGTCATATTTGTTTTTTTGTTCATGTGACTAGTGTTTTTGCACGAGTTTGGTGGGAGCATTGATATAGGTTTTTTATCTACAAATTCATGCATGGGAAACATCCGCTTTGGCCTCAAGTATTTCCCAAGGTGTTTTTGGATTCGATGTTGCAAAAGGCCCTAGCAAGAAATAACAAAGTGTTGGAGATCCCCTGACAATGAGTGCACCGAGACCCCACCATAATAGTCTTGGAGAAGATGACAATTTCATCGGCCTCCAACGGTATCAACCCTGGTTGAAGAGTCCATACGGCCTCATCGGTGCATTGGGTGTTGATTTGTGTGATTCTCTAAATCTTTTGTTTTATAGCCCGGCGGTTCCGGGGGCACAAGGAGTCGAAGGCAAAATCTAAAGATGATGGCAAGGAGGATGATAATAAGTTAGATGATGACTACAAGGAAGGCTTGCTTGGCCTCTTGGCTGTCCATTCTATGGGATGTTTTTTTGACCATATTCTATTATTTTTATATGGGCACAAGCTACTCTGCATGGTGCTTGCATGATTAGTTTTTGTCTTTGTTAGTTCTATTTTGCGTCTTTCTTTTATGATGGCCATAATATTAGGCTTCCATAGTTTAGTTTGGTTGTATTCTGATGGAAGAGTAGGTCTTGGCCCTTTTTGTTGTCAGTTTAAACTTTTAGGGCTTGGCCTTTGTCCGGTTGGTCGGTGGACCCTATTTTGTAAAATGGTTTTGGGTCAACCAGTTAAAACCCGGTGTTAATTATAATATTCTCTTACTTACCAAAAAAAAAAAAAGCCAATATTACATCAGAACTGAGTAAAGAAAAGAAGACAAAACAGAGACAAGTGTATGCAGCCACTGGATCAATTGGAATCAAGCGAACATCCCATCCACTAGAGGTGCGGAATTGGACTATAGTGGAGACCAATGATGCTAAGAAGTTGGAGCAGATAAATGATCTTTGTGACCACTGTGAGAATGAGCTAAAGGTGAGCCTGTGCGAGAGAAGCCACGAGTTCTGGACACATGGTTGTCGAAAGGAAGCCGGCTAACAGAGCAAGGTGCATTAGCCCAATGATCCAGAAGTGATCTAAGATATTGTAGCTCCACCTTAACTTTCTCCACCTGAGTAAGGATCTGTAACCAACAATCATAGAAGAGAGCATATCTAGCAGCAACAGAGAAGGAGGTAGAAGCCTCCTGTCTCCCAAAGATAATATTATTTATTGTTTTCCAGAGATGGTATAAAATACTAAGATGAAAAATATGCCAAAATTCATTGAGGGGAAGAGAAAAATCTAGGGGATCCCCAAGTAGTGCATTAACCCAAGAACATTGCTCCAGTAAAAAGGAATTGAAAAAAGAAAGAACCCAATCCCAAGCATTTTTGGTTGTTTGACAAGCCCAAAACACATGAACAAAATTGTTAGGACCTCTACAAAAAGCACAAACAGGATTAGCAACCCCCATATATTGTAACCTATGACCAAGGGGAAGGCCTTGATGTAATAAACTCCAGGCAAAAAAACAATGCTTAGGTTCAAGATAGGACTGCCAAACCACAGAAAAGCGAAGGCTCCATCTAGATTGAGAAGAAACTAGATCCCAATGGTGGTTTAAAGTATCAACCAGAGGAGAATGAGGGGACAACATATGATACCCTAAAGAAGGTTTATATTTCACCAGAGGAGTATGATTAGGCCAACACCAATCAGATGACCAATGCTATTGAAAGTTCTTACCAAAATGCAGCCAAATAGAGAAAGAAGTGTTGTCGATAACCACATCAAAAGTTGCTCGATCATATGGCTTAAGATCAAACTTCTGGCAAAACCGATCCCAAGAATACCAATGCTTGGTATGAGCATCAAAGAAATCTGAAAATGTTACAATACCATTTTTGAAGAAGCGTAATGCTCTAACCCATTGAACTTGAGCCGAAGGTAGGCCCTCTGAAGTGACTACAGGAGACCACCAAGGACTTCGAGTGGATATAGAAGCTCTGATAAATTTATCTTTACCCTGCTATTGGATCCTGGGTTTGAAAGCTTCCCATGCCTTCCAGATACTTTGCATCACAAAAGAACTTGTAATTTTAAATGGGGCTAGAGATGTCAAAATGGTTTGTAAGGTCAGGCCCCACCACCCTTTCCTCCCAAAGGGCAGGCCAGAAGAGATGCAGTGCCATACAAGAACTTTCCAAGCTTCATCACCCTGAAGTGCCCTAACAATCCATTTAGCACATAAAGAAAATCCCTAAAAATTACAGTTAAATAAACCCAGACCCCCTGCCTTTTTAGGAAGACAACAAACATTCCATTGCACTCTATGAAACCCCTATTTTTGTTTATTTGAAGCCCAAAGAAAATCCCGCAAGAGCTTGTCCAGCTTCTGGTAACAATTTTTAGATGGGACCCAACAAGAAGAGTAATAGACATGTGTAGAAGCTAGCACCTTAGAGCAAACTTGAAACTTACCAGCCAAGGAAAGCTTTTTAGTAGACCAGTAGCCCAACTTCTTCTCAATTTTTTGGACAACCATATTCCAAAGTTGAGCAAGAGAAGCCTGGAAGGCAAAAGGAATACCCAAGAATTTGAATAATTCTCCTGGTTGGATCCAATGCCAAGAGTAAGAAGCTAACCACTCAGGAAGTGGCGTTTGAGCTTGTCTATAACAAGATGTTTTCTTCCACTGAATGTTAGAACCAGATGCTAAACATAAAGTCTCAAGGCATTGTAAAGCTGCATTTACTGACTGCTCATCTTCATGTAATGTCAAAAAATAATCATCAGCAAAATGGCCATTCACCATTTGAAGAGAGGAAGCGGGGTAAAGAAATACCTTTAATAATTCCTTGTGAAGTTTGATGGGCTAAAAGGTAGCCAAATGCTTCGATAGCTAGAATAAACGAGGGAAGGGGCTAATGGGCAACCCTGTCGGATAGAGTGAGCCAGTGAATACCGGCAGAGTGTTGGCCATTCATCGTGAGGACTGTAGAAGCATCACATAATAACATTTTAATAGATTGCACAAAATAGGGGCCAAAGCCAAGAGCCTGGAGGAGGGAAATAATGAAATTCCATTCAATACGATCATAGGCTTTTTCAAAGTCAATTTTGATAAACAGAGTATCCTGTCCAGAAGTTCTAGCCCATTCCATGCCTTCCCAGACAGCAAGCACATTGTCCAAGATATACCTGCCCTTAAAAAACCCTGTTTGCTTTGGTCGGATGAGAAGAGGTAAAATAGGCTGAAGTTTTAAGGCTAAAGCCTTAGCAATGATCTTGTAACTTACATTCAGTAAGGTAATAGGGCACCAGTTGGTAATAAGTTCTGGGTCTCCTGGCTTGGGGATAAATTTGATATTTCCTTTATTAATGAGGTGTCCTAAAGACCTAGATATCATAGCTTCTTTATAGACATGTAACAGATCAGAACCAAGCATATCCCAAAATTATTTATAAAATTCATAGGGGAAACCATCAATACCAGGAGCCTTATCATTAGCCATTTGAGACAGGGCATTCTTCAAATCTTCCAGGGTTAAAGGTGCATCACAACAATCTCGGTGATCCAACGAGAGCTTTTGAGGAACAACTGCACAACAAGCATCAAGAGATTTTTTTCTAGCAGAGGTAAGAGGCTGAGAAGAAATTTTTTTTTGATAGTGTAACACAAAAGTACGAATTATATCAGGTAAATTAGTGAACCTGATTCCCTCAGACTAAATGGCTTGAAATTGTGTGGAATGAATAGGGGGCCGAAGGCACTTGAAGAACTCCTTAGAAACCCTATCACCAATTGCAAGCCAATTCAGGCGTGCTATGAATTGAGCACCTCTAGCTTCATACAACTCTGCCTTATGAATTTCATGCCGAAGAGTAGCAGCATGTGCCTGGTATGCAGAGTTGAAAGGATTAGCTTGTAGACGGAGAGTAGCTTTGATTAACTCATCCTTTAAAACTGAATTAGCTTTCCTCCTTCGTTTAGCCACATCATTGCCAAGGATGCGAAGAACAATAGTTGTACGAGAGATAGCATCATTCCACCACTGAATCCAGCCTACCGTGCTAGAGGGTCGAGGAACAACATTCCAAATTCTATGGATATGAGCTTTCATGGAGGCATGCTGCAGAAAGGAAGTATTAAAATAGAACTGAGAGGAAAAAAACCTAGCAGGAGCTTGAGCTTGGGTGATATCAAATAAAATTGGAGCATGATCAGAAAGAGTGGTAGCTGCCAGGGTCATGACAAAGGGGTGACCAAGAGAAAGTCAGGTAAAGTGAAAACTAGAACTCTCTAAAAGCATGGCACGATCCAACCTTTTCAACACCCTAGCATCATCAACCTAAAAATTAGACCAAGTATACCATTGAGAATTGGAGAAAGCTTACGGAGAACACCCAAAGTTAGGATCATACAGACTAAGTTTACTTTTCATAAAATACCAAGCCTCTCGTTCTTCGACACACCAACGCATAAGGGTTCGACTCAGCTTATCAGATGGTTTTTCAACCATATTAAAATCCCCACACAGAACCCAAGTAGCAAAAGGTAGAGAGAAAGCAAGCCACCGCCATAAAGCACATCGCTCGGAAGCATTATTAGAGGCATAAAAATTAATAATGCCAAATGGTTTCCCAGCCAATTCCAGCAGCACCCAAACAACTTGATTAGAAGGGTCAACTCCCCAAGACACCACCTGCGAGTGCCATTTGGGGGAAATGAAAACTACAGCACCACCTTTTCTAGGTTCATGATTTGTGTAAAGTATTTATATTTTTGAATAAAGGTTTATGGTTCAAATTTTATGAAGTGTGGGGTTTCACACTTATTTTTAAGGCATGGTTACTTAATCATATATTGAGTAAATACTATCTTTTATGAGGAACATCTTAACTGTTCTATGACTTCACATATTATAGAAATTAAAAATTACTTTATTTTTTAAAATATAAAGAAGGTTAAATTTTAATATCTTGAATTTAAATTATAAAAATGTGAAATGATATACATTATCTAAATTAAAGAAATATTGAAATAATTTTTACAAATAAAAGATATATATGGACACATCACATGTTATTAGATCAAAACTTAGGTTCAAATATTTTAGGTTCAAATATTTTTTCAATGAATTTATACAAGTTATTATGAGGAGTCTCACTTCCTTCATAAGTGGGGTTTGAATCTTGAGAGGTGGGGTTTGAACTTTGGACCTCTCAAAGAGAGGTCAAATCCCTTACCACTGTGGTAAGTTTGTAGCTCTTCAATAAATTTACACAGGTTTTTATGAGGGGTCTTGGTCCTCTTATACTTAATGGGGTTTGAAACTTGGACCTCTCAAAGAGAAGCCAAAACCCTTTTCATTACCGTAAGCTTCTAGCTTAACTTAGATTCAAATCTTGTCAAACAATATCTAGATAATATTTAAGTTGTTGTAACACCACCATATGATAATGTAATACAAGTTAAAATATTTTGAATTCATATAACTAATTAAAAAATGGGATATAATAATTAAATTATAAATCATATTAAATAATTAATCCTTAGTAAATATTAAATTAAAATAAGTTTTATAAATTATATATATAAAATTTAATAAAATTGTTAGGCTGAAAGTGTGTGAGGGGGTGAGTGGAAGGGTGTGTTTGGTCCCTATTGATAATCTTAGCTCTCACCCTTATCAAGATGAGATGCCCAACCTTGAAAGTCGCTTGTGGAGGTTGATCACACTAAGTTTAATTAATTAATTAATTAATTAATTTATATATATATATATATATATATATATATATATATATATATATATATATATATATATATATTTTCTCAAATTAACCTTAATTAATATATAAATCATAATAATAACCTTAAACATATTAATTATATATAATAATAATAATCTTAAATATATTAATTATTTAATAAACCATAGTAAAAAAATGCTATGAAAAAAAAATGAAAAAAAAATGAAAAAGCTTTAACATAACTAAATAATGAGTCACAAAAATGTTAATTGAAGAATCTAACAACTCAACTTTATACTTAAAATAAACAACTGTAATTTGTTGGATGAGAAGTTCACTAACAAACACCATAACTTTAACAAGTAATAGGTAAAGTATGCAAGGTAGAACTACAAGAGTTGATTGAAGGAATGAAGAATATTTGGAGTTCAAGAAAGAGTGTAATGGTTGGATAA
The DNA here is from genome assembly GCA_028583015.1 of Wollemia nobilis. Taxonomy (NCBI): domain Eukaryota; kingdom Viridiplantae; phylum Streptophyta; class Pinopsida; order Araucariales; family Araucariaceae; genus Wollemia; species Wollemia nobilis. Next base: position 1,386,792 of record JAQPPZ010016858.1, on the reverse strand, counting down.
AGGAAAAATTTAAATATTTTAATCAATAGTTTATTTATATAAGTAATTTAAAAGAAATTAGTTATATATATAATATTATTATAGAGTAGTATTATAATATTTGGATTATATATGTATCATTTGATAAAAATTAAATTTTTATTTTTTAAAGTTGAAGATTATTTGATATCAAAGGTATAATAATTAAATAAAGAAAAAATTTATAATAATTTTACAACAATAGGAGAAAATAATATTTTTTAATAAAATATATGCATCTTCTAATGTGCTTTAACCTAGATTTGATTTTTTGGATATGATTATGAATTGAAAATATTTAGAGCTATCAGGAGAAAATTTCATGTCATTGAGCATAGATTTTCTAACTAAGTTTTATTGAATTGAATTTAGATTTTTGTAGATTTTTAGAAGTATTATTATCAAATGTATTGAGTTTTAAGATCTAAATGTAATTTTTTGTAGGTTTATTTTAGAGGTATTATTTTCAATGTTTAGAATTTTAAGAGATGTAAGATCTAGTTCAAGTTTTATAGTCATTATAGAATATATTGGTAGTTCTTAGCAGATATCAAATTATAGTATCCATGGACAGTTTTACTGTTAAATATTTACACTCATCCCTAGTACTAGGGGTTAGAGAGGGATTCACAAAGAAGTGATATTTGTTGCTCAAAGATAAGGCAACATTCGTAACTTTAAAGGGTCTTGGATAGGGGCTTCAAATCTAAGAAAATGGATTGATAGGAGATGGAAGTATTCAAGAGTAACTTTACCCTTTCTTTCCAAAGGTTTCTTTCTAGCCATTTTTTGTTTTATGGAAGAAAGATATAGAAGCCTAAAAGAGGGTGGTTGGTTTATTGGAAGAGAGTGACTCTTATTTACCCACTAGTATGAAGGACTTGCACCTAAAAATATAACTCTACCTTTAATACTAGTATGGGTTAGGATGTATGGGTTGCTCATTGAATTTTGGAAAGTGAATGCTTTAAGGAAATAGGAAAAACTATAGGACAATTCCTTAAGATTTCAAAAATTACTAAAGATGAAGTCTTGTATTTATATCCGAATACCGGTCATGATTGTTATCAGTAAAACTTTTCCAAAATCAATCACTCTTATGTATGGGGGTAAGTTGTGGAACCAAAACTTGGTTTAGAAAAATATATGTTTTAGATGTAAAAGATGTCATGAGGTGGGACATATTGAGAGATCATGCCTTAAGAAGAGTCCAATAGAAACATATGCATAAAAACATAAGAGAAACTTACAAATGGATATAGATGAGGAGGGTTTTCAATTTCCAAAAAGTAGTTCTAGACAAATGAAAGTAAACAAACAATGAAGACTAGTAAGTAAGGATATTGGAAGAAACACCAATTCTTTTGAGGCTTTAACTTGTGAATAAAAATCAAGTTAGAGTTTAGAGGATAGGGTACAATAGGATGAGAATATTAATAAGGATAAAAACTCAATTTAGGGATGAAAATTATTGTTAAAACTAAGGAATGTGTCTCATTAGATGGTGAAGAATCTCTTGAAGTACCATGCACCATCCATGAGAAGAAAAGTGGTAGAGATAGCGTAGTGTTATATTCTAATACCTCTACCATTATGCTAGAAAATCAATAATATAAATTAAAAGTTTTGTTAGGAGAGCCTAGAGAGGATAAATCTATTGAGAAGGAAAGTTGTAAAAGAATATTAAAATAGAATAATAAGAGCTACCCCCAATACTAATAAGGAAATAATGAGGAAAACCTTTAAATTATCAAACAAGAGCTAGGGAAGCAAGAGCAAACATAGAGAAATGAATACCATCTAAGTTGGTTGAACTTCTCTTTACCAAACAACAAAACAATATTAGTAAGTTGCAAGAGGGGCCAACAACCCCTAATGAGACGTGATTACCATCTCATAGAATATAAGGGATGCTAATGCTTGCTTACCAGGGAGCTTTATTTAAGTAATAAGTTTGCTATTATTTATATCTAGGAAACTAATATGAAAAAGGAATAAGTTTCTAAAACTATGAAAGTAGTATGGGTAAGATGTGAATGCGATGTTGTGGATTCAAAAGGATCAATAGGGGAAATTATAAAATTTTGAAGTTTAATTAGAACCTCCTATGAAACCATTCATAAAAGTGGGTATTAGATAGATTCATTAGTCACACATTGCTTTGTAGATATTTGTTTCATCCTTATCAATGTCTACGGACCTAAAACCCAGGAAAATCAAAAGTATGGCATGGGATTGAAGTATTTATGAAAATTAAATACCAAAAATCCTAATCCATTACCATAGGGTATTATTATACCATAATTAGGTTGAATAATTTTTTTTGGCAAAACTAGAAAAATAACCTAAAGTATGAGAGATTTTTTAGATTTTATTCAAATTAATAATCTATGGGAGGTTGAGTTAGAAGAGGATAACTATACATAGACCAAAAATAGGGAATCTATAACCTAATAGTAGAAAAACTAGATAGAAATTTATTCTCAAGGAAGGCTAGATGAAGGAACTTGTGCTATAATTAACACCTTGACAAGGATTCCTCCAAATCATTTGCTAATAAGAGTTTAAATGGAGGTAAGTGAATTAAAAAAATATCATATTTTAAATATGAGTAGATGTGGGAAGACCATCTCCAATTTTTTGATATGATAACAAAGATATGGAATTATTTAAGTAACGATGGGCTTTATACACTTCCAAAACAAATTAAACATCTAAATTAAAATAATGAAACAAGAACATTTTTGACAATAATTTTGAGAAGAAAGAAGAACTAAAAGAGAAACTTTTAAAATTACAAAAATGTGAGCACAATAATCCAATATTAGAGGAAATGATTTTTCTTAGTGAATATCATAATATTTTGAGTAAGGAAGATAAATTTTGGATATTAAAATTAATATAGACTTGGTTAAAAGGAGATAAAAAAACAAATATTTTATAGGAAGGTAATAGTACAAAGTTCAACATGTAAAATTAGCAGAATTAAATCAATAGAAAGGGGTTGGATTAGAGACCAAAGTGAAATAAAAAATAAGGTAAGGATTTTTTACTCGAATATTCTAGGATCAAAGGAGATTGAAGTTCTAAATGATAAACTACTGCAAGAAGTACATTTATAGCAAATGAAGACAATAGAAAATAAATGGAGCCTATAACTCTAGAATAAATTCATTCAAATAAAGACAATAGCAAATAAATGGAGCCTATTACTCTAGAATAAATTCATTCAATTATTTTATCTTTTATTAAGGATAAATCCTCAAGTCTCAATGGAATCTCTATAGCATTCTATCAGCATAACTAAAAAATAATCAAGGATTCTTTATTGGTGGTAGTGGAAAAATTTAGGGTAAAACAATACATACCTTATAAAATAAATACAACATATCTTACCTTGATTCCAAAAAATAAGAATGTAGAATTGTTTGGTTATTTTAAGCCCATAAGCCCATGTAATATGGCATATAAGATAATCTCCAAAGTGATGGAACATTGGTTAAGACCACTATTAGATAAAATTATTTTAGAAGAGCAATGAGGATTTTTGAAAGAGAGATATATTTTGGATGAGATTATAGTAGTTCATGAAGTAATGCAATCAACAATTTTTAGAAAAGAGAGAAATAATATCAATATTTGATATGAATAAAGCCTATGATAGGGTTAAATGAGATTTTATTTTTGTAGTATTAAAAAAGTTTATATTTGGGAAGAAATGGGTCCTATGGATTAAAGCTTATGTCTCTACAATATCATATTCATTGTTGGTCAATGAACTAGTAACAAAATCATTTAAAGCCAAGAGGGGTCTCAAACAAGGAGATCCTCTATCACCATATATGTTCATTATTATGGTAGAAGTACTGGAAAGAAAATTGAATAAGGCTAACAAATATGGGTTAGTAAGTGGAATTGAGGTTGGTAATAACATTGACAATATCACCCATCAACACTTTGTAGATGATATAGCCTTTTTTAGAAGCTCAAGGAAAAATGAGGCCAGAGCATTGAATAACTTATTAAAGGAATATGAAAGAGCCTTAGGGCAAAAAATTAAGAGGATGCCCTAAGGCTCTTTCATATTCCTTTAATAAGTTATTCAATGCTTTGGACTCATTTTTCCTTGAGCTTTAAATCCAATATTTACTTCTTAACCACTCCAACTAGAATCAAAGTAGGGATATATAGGTTACTTCAAATGGAGAAGGTAAATTTACTAACAACATATCTAGGGATGCCCTTATTTGAGGGGAGAATGAGAATATAATTGTGGAATCTAGTTATAAATAAAGTTCAAAATAAAATTTTGTCATGGAAAGGTAAATGGTTATTATTAGTAGGAAAAGTGCAAATAAATCAATCAATCTTAAAATCCATTCCAACTTATTATATGTCCTTGTATATTAAGCCAAAATCAGTAGTAAAAAGATTAATATATATTATGAGGTTAGGACTACATGATAAAAGGAAATTTTCTTTAGTGAAATAGAGAAATGTGTGTGATGATAAAACTAGAGGAGGTCTTATTTTAAGATTTCATATGGATGCATAATTAGCTTTATGGGAAAAAATAATTTAGAGATTATACAAAAAGATTCAAATACAATGGGCAAGAATTCTTCTAAGTACATTAAGCACAATGACTCAAGCTTAATCCTTATTGCATTCTCACTTCCATATGGTTATGCTCTATGGAAAAATTTTAAAAAATTAATTGATCTAGTGATTAGAGGTCTAAGATGGGTGGTGGAGACTAGAGAAAAAAATCTATTTTAGATGGATACTTGATGTGATAAAAAACCACTCAATTTAGATCCAATTTTGAAACCATGGATGAGATTACTTCAAGATAAATATGGTGATAGGGTTCAAACCATTATCTACAAGGATTAAGAAGGAAGATACAAATGGATTTTTTTTTTTTACAAGTATACTGGGCATTGTTTCTAGGAGGCAATTGAGCAGAAAGATAACAATAGTGATTATTTTGAGAGGAATCAAGGATAAGTTGATTTAGATGTTGAATTTGAGGAGAATATACAACAAGAAGTGGATATAATGTAATGCACCAAAAAAATAGGAATACCAAAAGAATATGGAGAGATATTTGGGCTAAAACAAGCATTCTAAAAGTAAAAATGTTTGTATGGCTAGTAGGTCATACAAAAACTTTATCCTAGAAAAACCCAATGAAAATGGATTTTCATGGCCCCTCATAATGTGTTCTATGTAAAAAGGAAGAGAGTGTGGACCATATCTTGGGACACTACTCAATAGTTTTGGAATTATGGCAATGAATTCTTAATATGTTTGGTAAATGCATGGTGATAAATGATAGAATTGAAGAATGGTTAAAGATATGGTAGAGCACTTTTAAAAGTGATGCATTATAGACAATTTGGGATACATAAAATGATGCAAAGGAATAGAAGAATAATTAAAGGAATACAGACTATATGGATAGAAAGGAATAGAATTTTTTTTGGTAAAAATAAGGGGTTTTAAGAAGGGTCCTTGAAACTTTTACATAATAAATTCAGAACGAGAGATATCATATTTAGAGAACATAAAAATAGACCCAAAAAGGGATACAATATCCATAGACAAAAAACTAAACAGATACATAAGCCAACAAAATATAAAGGATAATAGAGGTCATAGCCAAGGTAAGATAGAAATCAAAAGACATAATAAACTAGATCTTTGAGGGAGACTACTCATGAGGATTGATCCTCAAAATATGTATGGTGGGACATCTATGCATTTACAAGTCATTTAGGACTTCAATTAGCTTTGAGAGAAATATTAAAAGCGAATTAAAAAATATTGGTGAGCTCATTCAAGGTTTCTTTATGGGCTTCCACCTCACAGGTCAGAGATGGCTCAAGCTTGACCTTTTTTGGCTTAGGATCATCATCCTTTGAGTCTTCTTCCTCAACATTGATGGGAGAATTTATTTTTCTCCCCTGATCCTAGATAGTTTTGATTATTGAGTTTCAAGATGAACGATGTCTTCCTTCAACTCTTCTATGAAATATGAACGATGTCTTCCTTCATAATTCATAGAAGAGGCATTTCCTTTTGACCCAAATTTGTGATGCCTTATTTTTTTTGGGTTGTCATGGTTTCTACTGAATTGTTCTCTTCCATGTAAGAATCTTATACCCTATGATTTGAAGGGCCTACCACCTCTATGGTTGGAGACTGAGTTCTAACATAGGCAAGTATTAAACTATCTAAAGCTTTCTACAATATATTCCTGTAAATAATAAGGTGTAAACCCTAATGAGCTAGATAGGAAGAACCCTTGCAATATTCAACCATCAAAATTTCAATTGATCTGAACAAGTATTCAAGAATATTAATTGTTTTATTTTCCAAAATGTGGTTCAAAAATACCAAATGGAAGTTTCTCAAGCATTGATATTGTCATTGTTGAAGTACTACATTACTAAATTATGACTTGATCCCAAGGCTTTGGGAGAGAATTTTTGATGATACCTCCACCATTGTAGCCAAAATATTACCACTGTGAATGAAAAACATGAGCTCATCTAGCATAGAATGCTTCTTTTACTCAACCACCTCACTAATATAGGGGAACCCCGTAACCTCAATGAGAAGCTAAGAATTGATGGTGTAAGATAATCCCCTAACTTGGATATGTTCTTTATGCTAGGTATCAAGAATGTCTTTGGTAACTTGGTCATCATGGCTAGATATTATCTACATGAAATAAATGAAGCCATGGGTAGAGAGAATTACTTCAACAACTTGTTCAAGGGACAAGGTTTCAATCTCCAATTCATCCATAATTAATTGATCAGATATCAAGAGGACAACAACACCAATAATAATGATGAAATCACACAGAGGGTAAATCTAGTGAGCACTGACATAACTTAACCTCAAGGATGTTGGAATTAAAATTACCTCTAAATGACTATCATAAAAAAAATAATCTATTAGACCATATCAAAATTGAGGATACACATGCTGATGCACTAAGGCATGACACTCCATCAATACCATTAAAAACTTATCACTACTGAGATATTGCACTTAATATTGCCATTTTGAGTCATTATGGACTAAGGTGGGATATAATCAATAGGAAGTTATTGACTAGATTTATTTTTAATTTACCACTATAGATGCATGATGGCTTTAAAAATATAAAGATTAGAAGTCTTCATATCTTAAGAAGTGCTTCTATGAAAATCACACCACCTTATTTTAAAGCAATTAAAAAAGATGCGTAAAGACTGGGGATTGACCAGAACCATGATATTGATCCAAGGAACTAGATTAACACAAATTATCAAGTTGACATGTAAAGGATCCCATAGGATAAAAAGAGGAATTAAGGAAGACATACAAGAAAATATTGACTTGTGAAAGGACCAAGAAAAACTTGACCTAAAAAAATGGACTCTTGATATTAGACGGGGCATTGATTATATTGGGAAACAAAATACTAAATAGATTTGGTGTCCTCCATATGAGCAACGAGAAGATCTTGAGAAAAATTGGACTGCCACACCGAGATGTCATTCTAGGAGACTCCAAGATTGGCAAGCACATTAGCAACTAGTCTGATTTCCTTCATGATAGACATGTTGAATCATGGTTTTTCTATATCTTTGGATGAGATGCCTGGACTCTTCAACAAGGGTTTGGGTCCTCCAATTAGATTGGATCTCATTTTTAAGCTAGTTTATAAGATTTAGATAATCCCCTTCTATGATTAAATTAGAACAAGGAAAATCAACAAAGAGATTGAGGCCTTGAAACAAATCTCTCACCTCGACAAAGTTGTTCATTTGGATCCCATTATTTTTAATGAAAGCCAAAATGATATTGCCCTTATGATCATGGAAAAGACCTCCTACTCCCGCTCTTCCTGGATTCCTTTTTGTAGCTCCATAAAAATTGAACTTGATCCATCCCAGGGGAGGTGACTCCCAAGAGACTTGAGATCTGATCATTATAGTATGAGAAGGAGGAGACCAAGGAGGGAGACCAACTAAGGAAGTTAAAATATCAACTTCCCACTTCAAGGTGGGAGTGTCAACTTGAGGCACAATAGAAGAGTTTTTAGAGGCAAAAGATAGAATGAGATTTCCAATAGAGAGATAGTACCTGGATGAGTTGCGAAAAGCTCTACAATTTCTTTCATTCCAAATGGCCCATAGGTAATGGGGAAGAATGAAGGACCAAATAACTTTTAGACCTGAGCAAGAAAAAGGAGTGGGCCATTGATGGTAGAGATCAAGGATGGAGCAAGGGTGGGCCCAACTGACATTGAAAAAGGAAAGGATAAAATGGAGAATAGATAAAGAGTAAGGGCATTCCAAAAAAGGTGTTGAACTATCTCCATGTTGGATTTGCAAAGATAACAACAATTGGGGGTTACCAATCCTCTTGCTTGAATATTATCAAGGGTCAGAATTTTATTTTGGACAATGAGCCAAAAGAAGATTGTGATTTTGGGAATGAGATGTTTAACCCAGACTTCTTTTGTGTGAAACCAGTGACATATAGTTGGTCAATTACAAAGTAGGTAGATTTCACACTGAAAATCCATTCTGATTTGGTCTCCAAATAACTCTATCTTCAAGATATCCTATTGGAATAAGATGCATTCTTAGGATATTGGATAAGGAATCAACAACAAGGATTTGATCTCTTGATAGGCCTCGAACAGGGATGGGTTTCCACACTCTTATGTGACCATCATCAAATATGAAGTCATAAACTCTGGGTCCGAAGAGCTCATCAGTGATTGGTTTGATAGGAATTAAGGCTTGGTCCTGGATCAATGGAGTGTCACGAAGCCAAATATCATTCTAAAAGTCAATGCCATTTCCTTTTTGAAGTTGCCATCCTAATCCAGCTTTCACAATGTACCTACTTTTTAGAATTGAATTCTAGATGGCAGATCCAGTAGGGAAGACTTCATCAAGAATAAATTCATTATGGTGGAGGTACTTGCTTCAAAGAATGGCTGCCTAGGAAGCATATTTTTTAGAGATCAGTCTCCACCCCAATTTGGCTAATAATGCTAAATTCATTTGGTTAACTCTTCTAAGTCCCAGGCCTCCATGGGATTTCTTGGAATAGACTCTCTCCTAAGCCACTAAATGGAATTTGTGCTTATCTTCAGAGCCAGACCAAAGGAAGTTTCTTTGAAGTTGTTCAATTTTATGATAAACCAAAGTAGGGATTTTGAAAGTAGATAGGAAATAAATTGGTATGCTTTGAAGGTAAGCATGGATGAGAGTCAGCTTACCAGCCTAGCTTAGTAAGGCTCCCTTCCAACCACTGAGCTTTCTCTAAATTCTTTCAAGGACCAGATTCCACAAGTTTTCTTTTGGAGGTCCAACAAATAGAGGGAGACCTAGATAGGTAGTAGGGAGGTTGGATATGGAGCACCCTAGGATTTGGGTAATTTTGAGTTATCTTCTAAGAGGGGTATTGAAGAATAAAAGGATACTTTTAGTGAAATTGATCTTCTGGCCAACAGACTGCTCATACAATGAAAGGATGGACTTAATGGATTTGGCTTGTGGAATAGAGGAGATATTGGCTAAGATGGTGTCATCCACAAATTTTTGATGTGAAATCGAGGTATAAGTAGATGATATCTTAATTCTAGAGATAAGACCATTGGAACAAGCCATCTTAAGAGATCTATTGAGGGCTTCAAAAAGAATAATGAACAGAAGAGGTGAAAGGGGATCACCTTGATGCAAACCCCGAGAGCTATGAAAGTAATTAGCTATGGACTCCATTCATGAGAACAGAGAAGCTCATAGAAGAGATGCATTGTTTGATCAGTTCAACCCACTTCTCATGAAAACCAAATTTGGAGAGAATTGCAATAAAAAATTCCCATGAAACTCGATCAAAATCCTTGTTCATATCCAGCTTGAGAAGAAAGCCAACTCTCTTGCTTTTTGAATTGAATGAATGATCTCATGGATAGTAATGATTCCATATGTGATTTGCCTCCCTTTGATAGAGCTACCCTGACAAGAATCTATGATGGATGGGAGAATACAACTTAGTTGGGTGGTGATGGATTTGGATAGAATTTTATACAACACATTGCATAAGCTTATAGGTCGGTAATCAGAGATGGAATTTCCTATAGAGGTCTTAGGAATCAGAGCTAGGAAAGTTGAATTGACATCTTTGTGAATGTAATTAGTATATTGAATCTCCTGGATGGCTTTGCAGATGTCCACCCCAACAATATTTTAAAACTTGAAAGAAATGGGGAGGAAACCCATCAAGGCCAAGGGCTTTGTCTCCTTTCATCGAGAAAATAACCTTCCTAATTTCTTCATTTGAAAAGGGTTTAAGAAGCTAGTCATTGGATTCATCAGAAATAAGGTTAGGGATATTTAAAAGAATTTGGTTTGAACTCATAGAGGGATAGGGATCTTGGAGTAAGAGGTTCTCAAAGTGACTCACAGCCTGAGATCTGATCTCGTGAATGTCTCTCAAAATCGAACCATCAACTATAGATAACTCTCGAATTTTGTTGAAACTACAGTGCCAAAGAGTAGAAGCATGAAATAATTTTGTGTTGGAGTCACCTAATTTTAACCAAGTAGCCCTTGATTTTTGGTGCCAGAAGGTTTATTCCATAGCTAGAATGTTATGATATTCAAAAAGCAGCTATCTTTCACGACCCTTGAGAGAATTAGAAACTTCTCCATTTTGGATGTAGACCTCGATCTGAAGGAGTTGGTTCTGAATGCTCTACTTTTTGTTAAAAATATCTCCAAAAACCTCCTTGTTCTAGATCTTTAGATTAGTCTTGATGAATCTGAGTTTTTTGGCTATTTGAGAAATAATAGGGCCTAAAAATTGCTTGTTCCACCATTCAGAAATAAGGCTTTCAAAATTTGGGTGCTAGAGCCACATTAGTTCAAATCTAAAAGGATTCTTAAAAGAAAATGGTTGAAGCCCTTCAAACATAAGTAGATTATGATCAAAACCAATCTTAGGGAGAGACCGAAGGGTAGCATCAACAAACAAAGGGATGGCTTCTTGGGAGAGAAAGAACCTATCAAGTCTAAGCTGAATGAGTTGATTTCCAATCCTTCTATTGCTCCAGGTGAACCTTGTGCCCCTTAGAGGGATGTCCATGAGCTCATTATTGTTAAAAAAAATTGAAAACTCTTGTATTATTGATGAGAAAATTAGGGCACCACCATTTTTATCAGACTAAAATAAAGGAGAGTTAAAATATCTAGCTATGATCCAGGTCTTACTAGAGAGTATGCTCCTCATTTGGCTTAGGGAATTCCACAAAGAAGTTATTTTTGAAGGAATGTTTAGGACATAGAAATTTGTTAGAACCCATTTTGTATGGGTGTCTTTGTGAAAAAATAGAATATTTGTAAACTTGTTGGAAGTAGAAAGCAATCTCCCTTCTACCTGATGAGGGTCCCAAAGATATAGGAGGCCTCTAGAAGGTCCAAGAGTAGGGCTAGCCAAAATTTTTGCATTTTTCTAAATAGATTTGGATATCTTCTCAAGATTTATTTCTTCAATATTCATCTCTTGAAGAAGAATAATTGAGGGTTTATGATATTTTCTCATGGATGCAACCAACCTTTGCTTAGAGGGGTCATTTAGGCCTCTTACATTCCATGATACTATCTTCATTTGGATATTTTAAGAGATAATTTTCCCCCTAAAATGAGACAAGGGTAGTTTGATTCTATTATAAAATTCTTCTTATGTCTCAACATTGGCTTCCTATTGGATGGTTGGACATAATATGGATTGGGACCCATTGGCAATTTCCTCTTTGGATTTATTTCTTCTTAGATCTTGAGATGATGGATACCCTTTTTCCTACCACTTCCCACGTATGTAGAGAATTTATTTTGATTACGAGTCACAAATTTAGGGGGGCTAAATGAAAGGGCTCTAGAAGGGGAGCCCTCGTAGGGGGATCGAACCCTTGTAAGGAAAGAAAGGGAACTAGTCTTTGAGGGGGAATAAGACACTTGTTTGGAAGGAGAGGTAATGGAAGACCAATGATAAAAAGGGACCTTGTAAAAACTTTTAGGCAGAAATGCTAGAGGCATAGGCTTAAAAGGGTAAGAAGATTCTCCTTTGGAAGGAGAGTTAAATCCCATAAGAGACAAATACCTTAAGGATAAAGGAAGCATACCCACCTTGGTCGGGGGATACAAAGAAGGTTCATGATTATTAGGAATCTTAGAAACATTAGAAGATAAGCATTGAAAGGGATTTGAGTCAGGGACCAAGGGACATACTTGAGGAGGAGCAATAAGATATGAATCTTTCAAGAATTATTTACCTTTGGAAGTAGTACCAATAGGGTTCTACGAAGGGACTTTTCTTTGAGATGAAGACCTTGCTTGGTGATCAGAGAATTTATTTGAGAGGGATACACCATTATTTTCGAGGAGATTTAGAGGCCACTTATTTTGGCTTCAAAGAAGGACAATGTTTCTTGAGATGGCCCTATGTTTTACATTCAAAATAGAAAGTAGGATTGTTCTCATGCTCAATAATTTGGTTCTTGCTACAAATATTAGAGACTAGCTCAATTGAAGATGAAAAATCTAAGTCAATATTAGCCATAACACATATGCCGATGTAGACCATTCTAGATTTGGCTTTAGTAGCCAGGTCAAAGTTAAGAGGTGCCCAATGGCTCTATCAATGCCTCACAATATTTCCTCATGCCAAAAATAAATTGGAAGACCTGGAAGTTTCACCCATATAACCACATAATTGATACTTTGGGTTTCTAGGTCAAAATCACTGTCCTATTTCCTTAGGAAGAGGCTTTTTCTACCAAAAAATCATGGTCTACCTAAAATAATACAAATTTTCAAAAGGATTGTTCATACTAACTTGAAAAAACCCTCTAGGAAGGGCAATAAGCTCTAAATTGCCTTGGGGGAGCCATTTTGAGATATTCCATTTGTGTATTGACTTCATGTCTGGATAGGAACCAACAAACTTGCCAATGAGGGATAAGGATTTCATGAACATAAAGGAGTTTATGAGAGAAGAAGGAACTTTCAAACTCCTTGGTTTTGAACAAAAATATATGGGGCACCTATGGGGCCATAGGAATCCCCAGGGAGGGAGAAACCAATGCTTTTACAAACTTTCTTCACAAAAGAATATTGGAGAGGTGGGTAGGGTTAGGGTTGAGGGGAGGCCTATCCCCACCATCCATGACCTCTAGGGTTATTTATGCATCATCATAAGTAATAGGACCTCGGTCCTCACTCGATCCATCATCATTACACAGGTTCCCACCAACCGCAGATTCATAATTCTATTGAGCACTAGAGAGATCACCTTTTATAGAGTCCATATTAAAATTATTGAAAAGAATAGAAGGATTAATTAAAGGAAATAAAATAAATTTAAAGGTAATGAAAGAATAATATTTGTTTAAACATAGAGGAGTCAAATCCAATCCTATCATATCACTCAATCCCTAATCTTCATGCAAAGAGCCTTGATAGATGAAGTTAAGTCATCAAATGGAATTATGATGATGGGTACAAGAGAAACAAAAATAAGTCAAAGTATATAAAGTTGAAACTTCTAGAAGCAGAGTTGGTCAAATTAAATTTTTATGGAGCATCTAAACAAAATCTAGGACTGGTAGGAGGAGGAATAATGAGAAATAACAAGGGTGATATTTTATCACATTATGCTTTTAATAGTGGATTTAAGATTAAAAATAAATTTGAATTTGGGGCATATTTGGAATGGTTAAAAATATGCATACAAATTAAATGGAATAGAGTGTGCATGGATGAAAATTCAATAGTAGTAATAAATGTAAATTTTGATGAAAGCAAAGGCTCCATGGAACATACAAGAGATCATTGTGGAAATACAAAACCTTGCTGTAGAATATGGAGAAATCAGGTTTACACATATGTTAAGGGAATGGAACAAATATGTAGATAGGACAGCAAATAAAGGGGTTTTAATAGAGGATCATGAAGTTAAATTATTTTTTTGATGGTTAGAGGAAGTTGTAAGTTTAGCTAAATATGACAAGAAAATATTGATTACCTGAATCAAATAATGATTACGATTTACTTTAGTATTTTCCATTAGTAATATTTTATGTCATCTATAACAATAATGCATTTTTATATACACTATTTATTACAATTCGTGTGGTTGTACTTATGTTTCAAGAAGGAAACTAGTAGTCTAGATCTAGTAAAGTAGACTATGATAGCATAAAGTTTTGGAAATGTTACTCTAATATGATGTAGTGCATAGGAAATAAAGGTAGAGTTTTGGTATTGTGAATGTTGATGTAAGAAAATATCAAGAAAAAGTATGTTGAATTTTTAGAATATTTGTATTTACAAAAAAAATTGAAGAAGATCCAAAAATGAAGATCAATAATTCACTTTTTAAGAAAATATGTGGGCATCTAGCTATAGCAGCTTAATTGAAATGAGAATTGAATATGTTTGCAAAATCTCAAGCTCTAAAGGAGAGAGTTGTGATTTATAAAGGGTGGAGGACCCAAGTACACCCCTTTTTCTCTAGCAAAGAGAAAAAAACATGGGCAAAGGGACATAAAGAAACCAATGTCTTAGTAGACATTCAATGTAAAATTTTTAATAACAGACCAATCGATTTGAAAAATAAGTATATAACAAAAATATTGTTCTTGCCATATCATTTATTATGAAAAGGTGTTTAAATAATGCTTAAAAAATTGATTTAAATTAAATCAACACAAAAACTACAATAAAAAATAGGATTTTCTCAAAATAAGTAAGACTTTGACCTTTAGGATGATTTTGAAGAAATGTGTACAACTTTAATGAAAGTTAATAATAAAAAAGTACAAATTACAATATATTTCTTATACCAAAGTTTAAATAATATTATTTTATCATTGAGATAATGTGTACAAGGTGGAATATTATATGGGTAAATGTGTGATTTAAATATGGAAGATAGATATATAGTTGTGTCGATGTGAGTTGTACAAAATTGTGGGATATAAGTATTATTTGAAATTTATACATTCAATGTGTCCTCTTTCTCCTCTCCTTTTTATTTTGGTAGCAGAAGGCTTAACTAGATTGGTCATGGAATAGGAAATATAAGAAATGATCAAGGATATCAAAATTAATAACTCTTTGAAGGTTACCCATTTGCTATTTATCATTAGGAATGAGTGAGATGAGGTTTAGCGGGTGCAGTGGGAGTGAGGGTTTGAATTTTCTGGGCAGGAATCTCAGCCAAGGTGCTAGAGGTAGAGTAGGTATGGAAGGGGTGGGTGGGAATATCGAGCATGGATCAAGCGAGGATCTAGAGGAAGGCGGTCAGGCTATGGTAAATTTGGAGGCCGGCATCACGCGGGGGCCCGAACCTCCTCAGAAAGACCCCGATAGAAATATACAAAGGAAAATGCAAGGCCCAAGAGGTGGCTATATTTTGCTAAGAATATTAGAGGAAAAATAAATGAGGTTCTCTCTCTTCCACCCCTAGTTCTAGTAAATAATAAAATTTCAGCCCCGGCAAGTTCCATGAGCCATTTTATTTCAATGGAAGAATTCTCCCTGGTAGGCAATTTTTTGGGAGGTAGGCAGAACATGGAGACTATCAGGGCTTGGGCAACGGGTAAATGGTGATTGGTAGGCAGCTTGGATTTGGTAGCTCTAAATCGAGGGTTCTTCATTATCCATTTTAACAACATGGAGGATGCTAACCGTATTTTAACAGGAGGTCCTTGGTTTTTGGACAAAAGGAGCATTTTTCTCAGATGATGGGGTGAATATTTTGACCCTAAAAAGAAAAATATTAACATTGCCCCTATTTGGGTTTTTCTCCTGAGTCTACCTGCCCAGTTCTTCAATGAATATTGGCTGCAGGGCATATCCAGAACTATAGGGGACCTGATATCCATTGACCATGCAACCTTGGCTAGGAAAATGATGAATCATGCATGAATCTACGTAAATGCTAATTTGGATAATGAATTGCCAAGGTTTGTGGAGCTAGGGTATGGAGAATACTATCAAAAATAGCTGATAGAATACGAGAATAGACTAAAATTCTATGCAGAATACAAAAATGAAGGACATCTATGCAATTAGTGCCCTAACCTGGAAATGAATAGAGAAAAGCAAAAGCAGGGACTGCTAGACAAAGAAAATTTGAGGAGTTTCCCTGGCAGAGGCAATTTCAATCAGGCAAACTATGTCTACCAAAAAATGAAAAGAGGGGGTGCACGGTCCCAACAAGACAAAGGGAAAATAATATGTTTTTGGCAACCAAAATACTCAGGTAAGTTCCAATCCTTTAGTTTCAAATAAATTTTCAATTCTATCCAATATGGGAGTAGAAAATTATCGAAATACATGGAAGCCTAGAACCTTCAGGCTAACCTTTCTGACTCTCTAGAATCTCCATCCAAGTCAGGATCTTCAAACCCTAATTTTGAAATTACTGTAAGCCCCATGGGCATCACAAAGCCAAACCCTAATGCTTTATCTCTAGAATCCCCATCCAAGTCGGGATCCTTAAACCCCAATGTTGAAAATAATTCAAGCCTAGTGGGCATCCCAAAGCCAAACCCTAATGCTGAAGAACTTAGGAAGAAATTTGAGGTATTGGAAAATAAAAAATCTCATCTCCCTAACATCATAACTAGGAGCCAAGTGAATCCTACTTAGGGGCCATCTCGTAGACTAGGGGAATACAGGAAAAAAGGAAAAGATTTGGATGTAGGGGTGGAGACATGTGAAATTCTTCATACTGAGGAATATGGTAGTTCAGTTCTACAACAAATTGCCTCCCCCCAGTTTAGTCCTAAAAAAACCAGGAGCACTATGAAGTCTCCTATAGATTTTAGCAGTGAAAAAAGAAGACAGAGAATATCAAGTGATAAGCATTAAAAAATTAAAACTGATAATGACATTGCCAATGGAAAACAAAGAACCTTGTTTCAACAGGTTATTCTGAGTTTTGAAGGGGGAGAGGAAAAAATTCCAAACAATCTAAATGAAGTTCCTCTCATGGAACGTAAGAGGCCTCAATGGCCTTCCCAAAGACAGGGAAGTCAGTGCAATAAGAAATCAAGTGAATCCAACTATTATCATGTTGCAAGAAACAAAAATTGATGAGATTCAGTCAAAAAAAGTAGCAAAAATAATCTGGAATCAAGGGGAGATGGTTTACAAATTAGCTATAGGAGCGTTTGGAGGCCTTATGACTTTGTGGGATCCCCGGATAGTAGAGGGCACCATTATTCAGAAAGATGATAGGATTCTTAGTGTTTTATTTAAGGAAATAAATAGCAACAGGTCATGGATCCTTTCAAATATTTATGCCCTGACTTCAATTCAAGGGAAAGATCTACTGTAGGAGTACTTAGGTAATCTGAGTAAAATATTCCATAATGTCCCCTAGATTTTGGCTGGGGATTTTAACACTCCTCTTTACCTTTCAGAAAAAATGGGTGGAAATGGACCACCTATCAGGAGCATGGATGAGTTCAATAAATTTGTGAAATCCAACATGTTGATGGATGTAAAAATTAAAGGAGCAAATTATACCTGGAGCAATCGACAGATAAGGTGTCATCTCATTCAAGAAAGGCTTGACAGGTTTTTTCTATCAAAAGAGGCTACAACTCTGTTCGATGATTCTACCCTGCAAGCCCTTCCTAAAATTGCCTCTGATCATAATCCCATTTTTTTGGATATCCCTAACTCTTTGTCCTTCAATAAAACTTTCAGATTTTAATCTATATGGATCAAACATTCTAGTTTCAGAGATAACTTAATTCTTTGGTGGCAGCAACCTATCAGGGGTAGTGTGGCTTTTAAAATTGTTGGCAAATTAAAGTTTGTTAAGGAAAATCTTTGAACTTGGAACAAAGAGGTCTTTGGGAAAATCTTTGAAAATAAAAAATAGGTTGTTGAAAGTTTGAAGATAATTTATTAGAGGATTCAACATGGTGATGCTGATGAAACTACTAGGTAGGAGGAACGAACAAAACTAGCAGAGTTTCATAATATTTTGGCCTGTGAGGAAATATATTGGAGGAAAAAATCAAGGGCTCTTTGGTTAAAACATGGAGATTAAAATTCTAAAATTTTCACATCACCACACTTAGAAACATAAGCAATAACAAGATAAAATTTTTAATAAAAGCATATGGTTCTATTACTCAAGACTTAACATAAATCAGAAAGGAGGTAGTAATTTATTTCAATTCTATCCTTGGTCAGGAATCGCAGTGCAATGAGGAGGCCAAAGATATTCTCTTGCAATCCATTCCTAGCATAATAAATGAGGATATAAACCTTAAGCTTCTAGCTCCCTTTTCTGATGAGGAAATTAAGGAAGCCTTGTTTAGCATGGAACCAGACAAAGCCCCAGGACCCGATGGCTTTTCCCCTAATTTCTTTCAAGATTTTTGGGACATCATAAGTGAGGATGTAATTTAAACTGATAGAGAATTCCAAGCAAGAAATCAAATCCCAAAAGGTATCAACTCTACTTTTATTTCTCTAATTCCTAAGAAGCAAACCCCTGAATCTATGGCTGAATTCAGGCCAATCAGTCTATGTAATGTTTCTTACAAGATACTAACTAAAGCCATTGTAAATAGAATGAGAGATGTTCTACCCTGCATCATAGATCTATGTCAGAGAAGCTTTGTCTAGGTTAGGTCAATATTGGATGGAGTTATCACAGTTCACGAAGCTCTCCACTTTGCTCATAAGAATAACAGGTTTGTTTTTTCCCTCAAGCTTGATATGAACAAAGCATTTGACAAGCTAAATTGGGACTTTATTATTATTGTCCTCCTCAAGTTTGGTTTTCACCACCAATGGGTTAATTTGACCAAATAATACATTTCTAAAGCATGGTTCTCAATTCTGGTTAATGGAACAACTACTGGTTACTTTCAAAATCATAGAGGAATTCAATAGGGGGACCCTATCAGCCCCATGTTATTCATCATTCTGGCAAAAGATTTAGGTAGAACCATAAAAAATGCTTGTAGTTCAAGGCTAATATCAGGAATCAAGGTAACATCTCTCACTAGGATTGTTTCTCACCAACAATTCATCGATGATACCCTTCTATTGACTAAGGCATCGGTGGTTGAGGCCAAAAGAATTAAATACATACTGCAACTCTACGAGGATGCTGCTGGTCAAAAAGTTAATTTTGTAAAATCAAGTTATATTTCTTGAACACCCCCATTTAGAGGTAAGGAAGGATTGCAAAAATTTTAGGGTGTGATATAGCAAAACTCCCCACTTCGTATCTTGGTCTCCCTCTTTTCATTGGTTCTTCGAGAGAGTCAATGTGGGACAGGGTTATTGAAAGAATTCAAAAAATACTTGCTAGATGGAAAGGCCATTTTCTATTTCAATAAGGAAAGTTGACCCTCACTAAGGCCTCTCTTCAGAGAATTCCACTCTATTTCCTCTCCATTTTCAAAGCCCTAGTGAAGGTTTTCCAAAAAATTAAGAAACTCCAAAAAGCATTTTTATGGAGTAGATCAGAGGAGAAAAAAATGATACACCTTGTAGGATGGACCAAAGTGTGCAGACCCAGGGAAAATGGGGGCTTAGGTCTGAGGAGAATTGCTCATATAGATTTAGCTTTACTAGCTAAGTAGGTGTGGCACCTCATTTTTGGTGAAGAAAATGAATGGAAAACTATCATCAAATGAAAGTATCTTCAAAATATGGAATTTCTAAGTGACTCAGTTCCAATCAGAGGTTCTACTTTTTGGAAAGCAATTCTCAATTGTAAGGAAATCATCAAAAAAGGTTTAATATGGGTTTTAGGCAATGGTGAGAGGATAAATTGTTGGAATGACAGGTGGGCTAAGGACGAACCACTAACACAATATCCTAACTTAGCCCGAATCAGAGATATCATAGAAGAACTCATTGGCAAAAAAGTCTCCGATTATATGGTTGAGGACAAAGGAAGAATGAAGTGGAAACAAATAAGGATTCAAGGATTTCAAGCGAAATCAAATGATCCTTGTAACATTATTGGGCAACAGTTTATCCGCATGAGACCCAAGGAATATCAAGTGACCTAGGATCCTACAAAAAATGGGCAGTTCACTGTTAAATTAACTTACAAGCTTTTGCTTGATGATGAGGATTTTGTGCTCCAAAAGGACTTAGTTTGGATAAAAAATTTAATTCCAAAAATTGCAGTCTTTTCATGGTTGGTTATCCAAGGAAGAATTCTAACCATTGATAATATGATGCGTAAAGATATTTGTATCACTAATCACTATTATCTATGCAGGGCTAATTGGGAGACCATTTATCACATTTTCCTTGAGTGCCCTTTTTCCTTGACTATCCTAAGTGGGGTTTTTCAGACCTTCAATATTTCTTGGACTAAACCAGCCATCGTAATTGATTTTTTCATCCAGTGGCCTTGCCCCTTTTCAATACAAAGACTTAGATACATGTGTAAAATTTGTCTCAATCACTATCTTTGGCAGGTGTGGTTAGAAAGGAACCATAGAGTCTTTAATGAGTCTATCCATGATCATCAAACTATCATTTCTAGGATCCTATCCTTTTCCAATGAAATGTGAACCTTATCCCTTTTGACACATAAACCTCATCTGTAGGAGACCACAATTGCTCAATATTTAAGCTTAACCTTGTTAGATGAGTCTGTGCCTAGGGTAGTCAACCCCAGAGCCAATTTTAAGTGGTCCCCACCTCCTACAGGTTGGTTTAAGCTTAATTTTGATGGAGTGGCTAAGGACAATACTGGAAGAGTAGGCATTGGTGGCATTGTGTGAGAACATAATGAGAATATAACGCTTGTATTTTTTGAATATTTGGGAACAAGAACAAACAACAAAGCTGAAGCTTAGAGGTATGTGGAGAGGCCTTCAAATGACTCAAGACTTAGAAGGTAATTTGATCATAGAAGGAGACTCTATGCATGTTATAAATCTCCTTAATAATTGGAAAACACCTCCTTGGAGGATTAAAATAATTTTTGAAGAGGCTAGGATCCTTTTCCAGGGAAGACATGATAGAAAATCCCAACATGTCTTTCAGGAAGCTAACAAAGTTGTTGAAAAGCTGGTTAATTTGGTTGTTGATGGTGACAAAATTTTCAAATGGGAACATGGTATCCTGAGTGAAGTAGAGGAGCTTATTCAACAAGAATTCCAAGAATGATAGTCGAATTTACCAACAGAGAAGGCACTGTAAGTTTGAAAACTATTAGTATTCCTGTCTCTTTTTTGAAATAGACTCACAATAAAAATTATCCAAGTTGTCAGTCTTTATGGATGCTGCTTGGAAATACCACAAAGACTAATGGGGATAGCCACATGTCAGATAATATGGCTCCCATTCATATTAGTAATTTGAGGTTGGTTGATAATCACAGGGCAGGAAATAAATGATAATATAAGACTTCGAACTAGAGCCACGTGGACCACCAGATAGGCTCCACCATAAATCTAGCCAGTAGGTTCAATTCTCCAAGGATGATTGGCCAAGATGGGATGTGGTACCAAAGCATGTCATATATGGAAGAAAGAAATTACCAAAGAATTATTAAGAGTGACTATCAATACATAGCTTGTCAGAGTTTTTTCAGTACTCTACTATGTGTGTCTGCAGCTTTTTGTTTCTCCATTGTTTCAAGGAAGGGATCTGCGTCTATTTTTTTTGTAATTATGATGTAGGTGTGTTTTATCTGGGTATACCCAAAATGTTTTATGGGAAATTTTCTTTTTTATAACAGGCTATGTGCCTTACCGGATGTAATGGCTTTGGTGGCATGTA
Source organism: Wollemia nobilis (assembly GCA_028583015.1). NCBI lineage: Eukaryota > Viridiplantae > Streptophyta > Pinopsida > Araucariales > Araucariaceae > Wollemia > Wollemia nobilis. Next base: position 1,364,911 of record JAQPPZ010016858.1, on the reverse strand, counting down.
GATTTTACATATATAGGATCCTTAGTAAGGACATATTCATCAACAACCATGGGCTGATTTTTATAAAATATTTTGGGTCAACCTGTAAAACCCGGTATTAATGCTATAGTATCTTATCTACCAAAAAAAATTTATATATTCAATAATAATTTATGAACTTATTACTAAATTATACTATTAAATACGTATAGCCTTAATATCAAAGATATATAATATTTTATAAATCAAGTTAATTTTGTTTGATAATTCTCATTTGAATATAGGGTTATTTTCAAAAAAAATTCAATGGTGGGATGCTCTGGCGATAGTGATTTTGAATCAGCATGGGAAATAAGGTGATGCCAAGGACAATGGTGATGATGCAGAGAACAACTTCCAAGGCGGCAAGGAAGATGGTTTGGAGTTCACAGGTATTGTGATGGAGATACATCAATTGTTAGGGTTCAAGTTGCTACTGGTATTGGTTCTTAGGTTGGTATCACTGTTAGAAATATTGATGGGACCTTCTCTAGCCCATATTGAGGCTCTCCCCTCAGGTCACATGCTGATAAAGTTAGAAATCAAGAGTTATCTCCCTTTACCTCATCTAAAGCTCTCAATGCTTTTACTAGCAAAGACAAATAAATCTCCATCCCTCATGTTGTATTGGATAGGCTCATTTATTGAAGTTCTTTATCCCTCATTAAGAAATTTGTGGGAAGCCACCCATATATCAAATCAATAAAAAAGTGGGCTTCCATAAAGTGGTGACCCAGTGGATCCATGGAAATCAAGGCTATGACCAGAGGTTTCTTTCTCATATCCCTCAATAATAATCAAGATTCCAACTGCATATTGACAGGTGAACCTTGGTTTTTTGGCCACAGAAGTCTATTTATTAGAAGGTGGGTAGAGGATTTTGACCCAAAAATCCAATCTATTAATATGGCTCCCATTTGGTTCAGAATCCCCAACATACCTCTTCATTATTGGGATGAAAGTATCTTTATCCTAATAGTTGAATCTATTGTAGATTTTGTTGCCCTAGGTTCAGCAATGAAAACTTAGTCTAGATTAATGCATGCTAGAATCTATGTCTTTGTAAATCTAGATTTTGAGTTACCCACCTTTTTTGATATTTTATGTGGCCCTAAAATAAGACACCAGGACATTTTTTATGAAAAAAAAATGATATTTTGTATTGAATGCCACACATAAGGGCACTTGAAGACCCAATGCCCTTTGTTGAAAAAAGAGCCTGCAAGAAAGCTGCTCTAGAAGCAAACTGTGACCAGGAAAATTGATATGCAAAATGCCTCAGTCTGAGGGAGAAAAAAGTTCTAGGCTAAGTAGACCCAACAACAATCCATTGCTAAAGATATGGGTAAGACCAATGATGCACCTAAGATACCTAAAAATGATCGAAAAGGTAAACAACAAATATTTGAAATCCTTGATCCTAAATAGGTTTGCTCACTATTTTCTAAGGAAAATTTATTTTCTCCTTTCTGTAATTTTATAGACGATTCTGTTATTGAATTTATAGATAATATCTATCAACCCTATCCTTTTGATCAAGGTTTGCTGCATTCCCCTTCCTAGTCTGGCCCATTAGGTATTTTTCCATCCAAAGTGTTGATGGATCTTCTCCAATTCAAATATATGCTTAATATTTCTATTCCCATTTTTTCCCTTGCAAGTGAGGATGGTCTCAAATATGGTTTTTCAGTCCCTATTTCTACTCTCCCAACTCATAGGGTTAACGAGAATCTTGTCTAGGTACTTTTCTTGATTGAAACATTGGATCTATTGGTCTCTCCTCCTAGCTTATTGGGTAACATTTCTAACCTTCCTTCTGATGGAAAGGAATAACTAAATTCTCCCAAGTTATATTATAGGAATTAGAAGAAGCTTTCAGCTGACATTGACTATGGAAAGATGAAGAACACAAGCTTATACTAAGAGGGGGGGTGAACAGTATAAGACCTCTTTTTATTTTTATTTTCTTTATATTACAAAACAGTAATGCAATATACCCAAAGCAATATCAAAGCAATGCACAAAATCAACCACGTACATGGATAAAATATTTCACTAAATTTTATCATAACAAAATTTTGGGAACACCTTTCCCGATTACAATGTTTATGGGCACCAACCCAAAGGAGACACCAATCCCCTAGCTCTGCTCTGGCTGGTGATCCTCTAGAAGACCTCTGCCTCCGCTACCCTTAGCAAATGGAACTCTATCCATAGAAGACGCTGTCCTCCCTACTCTAGTCGGAGACCTCTATCCTCAACTCTATCACCTCAAAATCTGGTCCTCGAATTTGCACTAAACATAGTCCTTCGATCTAGCACAATTGTCCTCTTTTGTCTTTTCCTGTTGCGCTTACTACGCCCTCTGCTCTCTCTGTGCAAAACACAGTAGCACTGTCTTCACGCACTCTGATTCCTTGCGATCTCTCTCACTTAGAAGATTCGACAGAATGCACTCTGTATATTGCTATCAAATTTTGCACTCTGCTCTCGATGATCGAACTTCTTCTCTTCACACTATCTATGAACGTCGCACTTCGAATGCACACCTGATCGATGCTTAACTCTCCAAGTAGCCCTCCTTTTATACTAAAACTTTCAAGAATAAAACCTTGATCTTTAGTCGACTGCACACCCTAAACTACGTCGACTGCAAACCCTAATATTTGTCGGCCCAAATTTAACTTTGTCGGCTTCACTACCTTTGCAACTCCTCTGTAGCTTCTGTCGCGAAACTACAACATGTCATGATATCGTGACACCTTTGCAACCGTACACTATCTTATGGCTTTTGTCGTGATATCATGACACTTTAGCCTTTGATGACTTTGACTAAGCTCTTGTCGTGATATCGCGACACTTCTCACTTTCTTACCCTCTTCTCGGCTTGCACCAACGAAAGCAGAACATGTCATGAAATCGTGACACTTTCGCTTCCTTGCACTCTTCTCGGCTTGCACTAGCAAAAATGGAACATGTCACAAAATCACGACACTTTTGCTCCCTTATGCTTTTCTCTGCCTTACGCCCATGAAACTGGAACATGTCACGAAATCACGATGCTTTTGCCTTCGAGCTCTTCCTTCTTGAATTCGTCATGAAATCATGACGCTTCTTCTGTTGAAGACTTGTTTACTGTCTCTGTCGTGAAATCGTGACACTTTCTCCAACTGAATGCCCCCATCTCAACCTATCACGAAATCGTGACACTTTCTCCAACTGAATGCTGCCATCTCAACCTGTCGCGAAATCATGACACTTTCTACATCCGTACGATTTCTTTGCAGCCTGTCACGAAATCGCGACGCTTTCAGCTTTCGTACATCTTCTTTGCAACCTGTCGTGAAATCATGACAGTTCTCATTTCTGACTCTTCCCTTTGTTGCATGTCATGAAATCATGATAGTTCTCACTTCGAGTTCTACAGCATGTCACAAAATCATGACCGTTCTCACTTTGACTTCTGTAGCATGTCACGAAATCACGACACTTTGTCTTGCTACTTTCTCTCTCTTCGAACTTGTCACAAAATCATGACAATTCACACTACGGACTCTCTTTTCAGCATTATGTCATGAAATCATGACACTTTTTCTTTTGGACTCTCTCTTCTGCATTATGTCATGAAATCGTGACACTTTTCCTTTCGGACTCTCTCTCCTGCAACATGTCACGAAATCGTGACACTTTTTCTTTCGGACTCCCTCTCCTGCAACATGTCGCGAAATCGCGACACTTTTTCGTCCGTACAATCTTCTTTGCAATATGTCACGAAATCGTGACACTTTTCCTTCTCTGCCTTCCTACACTTTTCGAGTCGTGAAAATGCGACATGTCGCGAAATCGTGACACTTTCCACCTTGCTCTTCTTCTCTGCCAATATGTCGCGAAATCGCGATAGTTTTTCCACTTGCCTTTTTCTCTGCCAACATGTCACGAAATCGTGATAGTTTTTCCTGCTTCTTCTCTCTCTTCAAACATGTCACAAAATCGTGACAGTTTTTCCAAGCACTTTCTCTCTCCTCTAACATGTCACGAAATCGCGACGGTTTTTCTTGCCTGTTGCATACCTTTTCTTACTTGTCCTTTTCTTTGATCTTTTGCAAATGGGCTACTATGATCTTCCTGGAAACTCACTGTCCATGCTCTGAATAATCTGACATTAAATCAAATTCCTTCAAGAGCTTCTTGACATCAATGACAACTTCTACACTTGAGCAAAAGCAATGTACCCAAGGTACCCAAAATTGCCAACAATCTCCCCCTTTGTCATTGATGGCAAACCTTTACTAAAAACACTTCTCAAGAGCCAAAACTGAAACCAACTATGCTAACAACTGACCAACTATGCCCACAACTGAGAATCTTCCTTTGAAGTTTTGCTCCCCCTGACTTGAAGCTTTCCTCTTCACTTTGAAGCTCTCCCCCTTACTCATATCTCTCCCCCTTTGTCATCAATGGCAAAGGGTCACCTTTGGGGCTCGGGACTAAGAATGAGCCTCTTAGCTTAGTCCCTCCCCCACCTCCTAATGAGGTGATTAATTCTAGGTTGGGAGTAAAACTCCCATTAGGCACTGATCATCATCAGCGTCCATAACTTCCTTGTCGGGTCTTCTCTTAACCTCTTTGTCCATCTTCCTGTTCTTGTCACTGTTCTTGTTCTTGTTCTGATCCTTGGACCTGTTCATACCACTATTTCTATTCTTGTACCTTGGAATATCAGCTCTACATTGTCTAGTTGTGTGACCTTCATTGTTGCACTTATAACAAGTAACAATGTTATTTCTTTTAGGCATACCTATTCTTTGAATCCGCCAGTTCTACCTAAACCTATTCTGATTAAACTTGTTCTGGCCGAGCTTGTTATTTACCTCGCAATAGACTACCTTGTGCCCGAACTGTTGACAAGAGTAGCAATACCCTCGAAAGAAACTAGCATTTCTGAAATTTTCGTTCACCTTCTTCACTTGAGCCATGCAATGTGCAGCCATGTGACCAAACCTGTAACACGCAAAACATCTATCGTGAAATTTACCTTTATTCGACCTCTTGGGTCCTGAAAACTTCTTCTTTTCATTCTGAATTTCATTTTCTATTTCTACGCATCTATCATCCAAGGACTCATAATCTGAAATACTTTCCTCATCATAACTCTCTTCCTTTTGGAGTCTCTTACTAGACTCTCCAGCTTGTTCCTTGACAAAACCAAGACCTGTTTTATCCGTTGTCTTTCTTTGACCTTTGATGAGTGACTTAACATTTTTGGAGCTATCTTGAAACCTGTAAAGCTTATCCTTGTACTCTTTAGTTTCCTCTTTCAAAGAAGCCATTTTCTGTTCTAACTCACTATACTCAAGAACCTTAGACTCTAACTCATCCTTGAGTTCTTGTGTCTTAGCCATAGAGACGTTGAGACTTTCTATAAGATCATCTCTCTCCATACAACATTCATCTAACTTATCCTTGAGTCTAGCATTCTTCTTTCTTTCCTTTTTCAAAACACTAAGAGCGTTAGTAAGTTCACTTTCTAGATCCTTTATTTGTTTGCTTTCTGAATCATCAAACCCTTTTTCAGATTTCCTATCACTAGAGGTGCTACCTTTTTCAAAAACCATACATGCATCTTCCTTATAGTTTTTTGAAGCATCCTCATACATACTAGAAACCAAATCATTATTTGTGCAATCATCCTCAAGGTGACCAAAATTTCCACATCTGAGACATTTCATGATAATGAATCTATGTTTCGGTTCTTCCTCTTTTTTTGATATGAATAACATCTCATTTTTAGTATCACTTGAAGAACTTTCACTATCACTACTAGAACACTTACTTGCTTTGTCTAGGTATAAACTCTTCTTGTGCTTGTGAGAATACCTCTTTCCTTGATTGTTGCACTCATATTTGTTTTTCCTGTGATGCTTGTGCTTTTCAGAATCCTTGCTCTTAGAATCCTGTATATCTTCATCACTTTCATTCTTGGGAACAGTACGATCAGTAGCATAATGACCAAACTTTCCACAATTGAAACATCTTATATTTTTCATGCTTTTGTGCTTTCTAGAGAACTTGCCTTTCTTGCTTGTAATATGCCTCTTCATCACCTGGAAGACTCATCACTCTCTTGAAGTTGTTTACCCTTGGATTTCTTGGTAGCTTTGAAAGTTGCCTCTTTCTTGACATCAACCTTCACTTGAGTTCTCAACTCAAATGCTGCAAGTATACTATGGAGCTCATCCTTTTTCAACTTATCCAAATCTTTAGCTTCCTCAATAGCAGAAATATTTTCACTAAATCTATTAGGAAGAGATCTTAAAATCTTATCACAAACATCATTTTCAGCAAGCTCAAGACCTAAGTCTTTCATGGAGTTAACAACCTCATCCATACGAAGCATGTAGTCACTAATATTTTCATCATCATTCATATTGAGTTGTTCAAACATACCTTTGAAGTGTCTCAACTTAGCCTTTCGGACATTTACATCACCTGTGTGAACCACCTGCAACTGTTTCCACATTTCACTAGTTGTCTTGCAGTGAATCACCTTGGTAAGATCTACCTTCTGTAAACCTTTTAGGATTGCATTCATTGCTTTTGAATTGTTGTGATGTAGGAGCCTGTCTTCTTTAGTATAAGGACCATGTTCAGGAATGGTGTACCCGTCTTCAATCACTTCCCAAACCTCATTCCCAAGTGCCATTAGATGAACCTTCATCCTTGCACTCCAAAGACCAAAATCTGATCCATCAAGAATAGGTGTTGCATTGCCACTTGAATAATCCATTGTGTTCTTTACTAGCTTTTCCTTCAAGCTGTTAAACTTTCCGAAGGCACCTGCTCTGATACCAATTGAAGAACACAAGCTTATACTGAGAGGGGGGGGTGAACAGTATAAGACCTCTTTTTATTTTTTTTTCTTTATATTACAAAATAGTAATGCAATATACCCAAAGCAATATCAAAGCAATGCACAAAATCAACCACGTACACGGATAAAATCTTTCACTAAATTTTATCATAACAAAATTTTGGGAACACCTTTCCCGATTACAATGTTTATGGGCACCAACCCAAAGGAGACACCAATCCCCTAGCTCTGCTCTAGATGGTGATCCTCTAGAAGACCTCTACCTCCGCTACCCTTAGCAAATGGAACTCTATCCATAGAAGACGCCTGTCCTCCCTGCTCTGGCTGGAGACCTCTATCCTCAACTCTATCACCTCAAAGCTGGTCCTCGAATTTGCACTAAACACAGTCCTTCGATCTAGCACAATTGTCCTCTTTCGTCTTTGCCTATTGCGCTTACTACGCCCTCTGCTCTCTCTATGCAAAACATAGTAGCACTGTCTTCGTGCACTCTGATTCCTTGCGATCTCTCTCACTTAGAAGATTCGATAGAATGCACTCTGTATATTGCTATCGAATTTCGCACTCTACTCTCGATGATCGAACTTCTTCTCTTCACACTGTCTACGAACGCCGCACTTTGAACGCACACCAGATCAATGCTTAACTCTCCAAGTAGCCCTCCTTTTATACTAAAACTTTCAAGAATAAAACCTTGATCTTTAGTCGGCTGCACACCCTAAACTACGTCGATTGCAAACCCTAATCTTCGTTGGCCCAAATTTAACTTTGTCGGCTTCACTGCTTCTACAACTCCTCTGTAGCTTCTGCCATGAAACTACAACATGTCACGATATCATGACACCTTTGCAACTGTACACTATCTTATGGCTTTTGTCGCGATATCACGACACTTTAGCCTTTGACGACTTTGACTAAGCTCTTATCATGATATCGCGACACTTCTCGCTTTCTTACCCTCTTCTCGGCTTGCACCAGTGAAAGCAGAACATGTCACGAAATTGTGACACTTTTGCTTCCTTGCACTCTTCTCGACTTGCACTAGCAAAAACGAAACATGTCACGAAATCATGACACTTTTTCTCCCTTATGCTTTTCTCTGCCTTACGCCTGCGAAACTAGAACATGTCATGAAATCGTGATGCTTTCACCTTCGAGCTCTTCCTTCTTGAATTCGTCACGAAATCACAACGCTTCTTCTGTTGAAGACTTGTTTACTGTCTCTGTCATGAAATCGTGACACTTTCTCCAACTGAATGCCCCCATCTCAACCTGTCATGAAATCGTGACACTTTCTCCAACTGAATGCTGCCATCTCAACCTGTCATGAAATTGTGACACTTTCTGCATCCGTATGATTTCTTTGCAGCCTATCACGAAATCGCGATGCTTTCAGCTTTCGTACATCTTCTTTGCAACCTATCGTGAAATCATGACAGTTCTCATTTTTGACTCTTCCCTTTGCTGCATGTCGTGAAATCATGACAGTTCTCACTTCGAGTTCTGCAGCATGTCATGAAATCGTGACCGTTCTCACTTTGACTTCTGTAGCATGTCGCAAAATCGTGACACTTTGTCTTGCTACTTTCTCTCTCTTCGAACTTGTCGTGAAATCGTGACAATTCACACTATGGACTCTCTTTTCAGCATTATGTCACAAAATCATGACACTTTTTCTTTTGGACTCTCTCTTCTGCATTATGTCGTGAAATCGTGACACTTTTCCTTTTGGACTCTCTCTCCTGCAACATGTCGCGAAATCGTGACACTTTTTCTTTCGGACTCCCTCTCCTGCAACATGTCGCAAAATCATGACACTTTTTCGTCCGTACAATCTTCTTTGCAATATGTCGCGAAATCGTGACACTTTTCCTTCTCTGCCTTCCTGCACTTTTCGAGTCATGAAAATGCGACATGTCACGAAATCGCGACACTTTCCACCTTGCTCTTCTTCTCTGCCAATATGTCACGAAATCGCGACAGTTTTTCCACTTGCCTTTTTCTCTGCCAACATGTCGTGAAATCGTGACAGTTTTTCCTGCTTCTTCTCTCTCTTCAAACATGTCGTGAAATCGTGATAGTTTTTCCAACACTTTCTCTCTCCTCTAACATGTCGCGAAATCGTGATAGTTTTTCTTGCCTGCTGCATACCTTTTCTTACTTGTCCTTTTCTTTGATCTTTTGCAAATGGGCTACTATGATCTTCCTGGAAACTCACTGTCCATGCTCTGAATAATCTGACATTAAATAAAATTCCTTCAAGAGCTTCTTGACATCAATGACAACTTCTACACTTGAGCAAAAGCAATGTACCCAAAATTGCCAACAAAATAAAAATGAAGACCATACAATAAGGACCTAATATGGAAGGAGGTAGAAGAGGACATTGCTAATGTTTTCCAATATACAATTCTTACTTTCTTGTCTAAATAGGAATGTGTTGAGATGCCCAAAGATGAAGAAAAAAGAACCAAACCTCCTCCAACACCTTCTCATGGGGGAGGCAAGAAATCCTCAAAATATACCAAATGAAGATTATCTCATGGAACGTGAGAGGTATTAATGGATGAACTAAGAAAAGGTTGGTTTTTTCCATGAGAAAGGACATCAAACCTGCCATAATTATGCTCCAAGAAATGAAGATTGATGATAAAAATTTAGATAGAGTTGCTATAACCATTTAGAAAAATTGTGAGAATGTATCTAGCCCTACTAGAGGGGCTTATGGTGGCCTCATGTGCCTTTGGGATCCTTATAAAGTGGAAGGTCATCTTATTTCATCCTTAGATAGGATTACTAACATTGGATTTTTTTGCAAAGACTAAAATTCAGTGGGTGTTGTCCAACATTTATGCACCAAACACTTTGTTAGGATGTAGGTAAATTTGGAGTTCTATGAGCTAAATGCACCAAGTTTTTTAGGACCAACCTTGGATGATTGATAAAAACTTTCTCTCTCCTCTATACCCTACTGATAAAAAAGGTGGACTGCCTATATCTCAAAATTTTGAATATTTTTAGAGTTTGTTGATGGGAATGGCTTGATGGACATCCACCTTCAATAAAATAAATTTAAATGGACCAATAGAAGATTAGTTGTACCACATATTTTAATGTGCCTTGATAGAATATTCATATTTAGAGAAGCTTTTAAGTTATTCAATGATGCTACACTCCATACCCTTCATCGGATAGGGTATGTCCATAATCCTTTGGTCTTGAAAGGGCTTAATTTTATGGTTTCCTACAAAAATCCCTTTCACTTTGAGCCCATGTGGATCCAGCACCCAAAATTTAGAGCTAGGATTATTGAGTGGTGGAATAGAGACTTCACCGAAAATCCAATTGCAATTTTTACCCAAAAGCTCCAACATACAAAGAACAACATCAAGGTTTGGAACAAGGAAATATTTAGGAATTTATTTGAAGCTAAAAGGGTCATTGTTGACAAGATTTAAACCATTTAGAATCATATTCATAATGAGGATTAGGAAATGCTTTTGAGAAATAAAAAAAAGAGATCTCCTGTATGAGTATCATAACATTATATCCATGGAGGAAGGGTTCTGGTGGTAAAAGTCCAGGGCACTATGGCTGAAGCAGGGAGATTCAAATATGAAGTTCTTCCATGCCCTTAATATTTGGCACATAAGTATTAATAAAATCTATGATTTTATCAGAAATGATGGCATTATCACAAAAATTTGGAGGAGGTGAGACATGAAGATGTGTCCAATTTTCAAACTATTCTTGGAGCTTCCTAACCAAACAACCCTCATGCTGCTAATATCCTTCTTCAGAACATCCCTTGTTTGATCTCAAATGAAAGCAATAATAAACTACTCACTTAATTATTTGTGGATGAAGTGAAGAAAGTTATCTTTTATATGGCAGCTAATAAGGCCCTTGGTCTTGATGGGTTCTCTCCCCATTTATTCCAATAGTTTTGGGACATTGTTAGTATTGATGTGGTTAAAGCTATTCAATTTGTTCAGTATTCCAAATGCATCCTCTAGGATCTCAACGCCACCTTTTTTAATCTTGTCTCAAAGGCCTAGCAGTGTAGATCCATTATTTATTACAGAATTATAAGTTTGTGCAATGTAATTTACAAAATACTATCTAGGACCATCACTAATAGGATAAATAAGCTTATGCCTAACACCATTGATTTTGAAGAACACAAGCTTATACTGAGAGGGGGTGAAAAATATAAGACCACTTTTTACTTTTCTTTCCCAATCGATATTATGTAATATATCAATGACAATATCAACAATAGTAATACAAGCAATGCACAAATCACCACACTTAATAAATACACCAATTTAACATGGCTCACCCAATGTGGACTACTCCACATAGAAAATATTTAACTAAAATTTTCTCAACAAATATATTGGGAATCCTTTCCTTATTACAATGTTTATGGACCTCTATCCAAAGGAGACACCAATCCCCTAATCAAGTTCATGGATCTCTATCCATAGGAAAACTCCTTCTCCCCTACTCTAGCTAATGATATTCTAGAAGAACTGCTACCTCCACTACATTGGCTTATGGATCTCTATCCACTAAAGACTCCTACCCTCACTCAGAAGACCTATCTTCACTGACCTGGCTAATGGAGCTCTATCCACTAGAGACTATTGTCCTCTATACTCTGTCACCTACAAAGCTTGCTCTCAGATCTATCTCAAATTTGTAATAAAAACGGTCCTTTGACCTAGAAAAAATCTTCTTCAATATTTGTCCTCAAATCTACACTAAACATAGTCCTTTGATATAGCACAAATCAACTCAATCTCTATCCTTGAATTTGCACTAAACACAGTCCTTCGATATAGCACAAATATGCTCAGTATTTGTCCTCAAATTTATACTAAACACAATCCTTTTATCTAGCACAAATATAATCAATATCTATCCTCAAATCTACACTAAACACAATCCTTCGGTCTAGCACAAATCTTCTCAATATCTATCCTCAAATCTACACTAAACACAGTCCTTCAGTCTAGCATAAATCTGCTCAATCTCTATCTCTGGTATGGCACAAACCTGTCCTCAAATCTACACCAAAGTCTATCCTCAAATATGTCCTCAAGTATTAACACAAATCTTGACTCAATCACAAATCAAATCTGCTATATCTACCCCAAACCTTAACCCAAGTTTTGAACAAATCAATCAATCAACTCTGCTCTCAAGTCTTCTCAAAGACTTATCTCAAATCTATATTATAATTTTTCACAAAAGCTCACAGTAATCTATCCACAAGTTCCTTCTAGAACTTGTCCAATATCCTCAATAGGTCCTCACTAGAACTTACTCAAATCTGCTCAATAATATTTCACAAAAGCTTTGTACATTTGAACTCAATCTATCATAGAAAACCTCTTCAATCACACAGACAAGATCTCACAGAAACATATGGAGAATGGTTAGAGACTCAATATGCTTCACACTCATAATAATGCTCAATCAATTTCAATCCGTATTACTTTACCACATAAACATATGGATAATGATTAGAGACTCAATATGTTTCTCACTCACAAACACTCAATCAATTTCAATCTCTTTCTCAAATCAATTTAGAATATAGAACAATTTGTTTCACAGAACTTGAACTAGCACTCCAAAAATTCCATTCAACTAGGCTCAATCAAATCCACTCAATAAATCACTCAATGAAACACTCCTTGTTTACAAACCCTAGTCCAATCATATGAACACTCAATTATTTCCAACAATGCTTATCAAATAGTCTCACATAATAATGATACTCAATATATTTCACAAACCCTAGTTCAATATAGTTCTCAACTTCACAAAACAATGATACTCACGATATTTCACAAACCCTAGTTCAAGCATATGAAAGCTTACTTCAATATTTCCAACAATGCTTATGAAACAATCATTTTCACTCCAACTTAGCATTCACAACATCCAACAATATTTAACTCACAAAGAAGATATGTCCATACCTTTTATTTGATGAAAAATTGACCTTAAAAACCTGTCTTAATCACAATTACTCTTTTTTCCAATCTCAAAGGTTAGGTAGCAGAAACCTTCTCAAAAATTCATTCAATAATTTCCGCACAAATTATTATCACCATACAAAAAACTAGATCTCAATTACACCTTATTACTCTCAAATATTACACACACAAAGAATTTATTTTAAAATAACAATTAAAACACTCTAAAGCCTTATTACTCCATTCAAAACTTAATCACCAAAATCACAATATAAAATTTAATCTTCATTTACCTTATATCTTCGTGAAATGTCATGCCAAGCAAACCTTAGGATACAAATTAAATTTAAAAATTTAAATACCTTTTCCCTTGGTGGGAATCAAACCCATGCTGCACTACCACGAGTGCCCTAGTCGCGACTTCAAATACCGCGTGAGGTAGGTTCTCACCTTGGAAGCGAGAAGTGCCTCATGTGCTTTATTACTTCCCATAAGTGCCTAATCCAAAAACTTTTACTTCCCTTCTTAGCGCCTCAACCAAAATGTTCACCAAAACTGCCATCGAGATTCGACCACGGGTCCTCCCACTTGCCAAAATCCTAATTCATAGCTACTTGCCACTAGGCCAACCAACCGATTTGTTATGAGGCTTAGAGCCTCATAAATATTGTCCCTTCGCTGGTGTAAACAAGACAAAATTTTTTGTCTTCTTCCTTGCACAAAATTTATAGAAATCATAGGCTTAATGTTATTCAAACGAAGGTATCCTTTGCAACTAAGGCACATGGTATTTATACCATTGTGCCACCACCATATTAGACGTTGGTGGAGGAAATAATGCATGACGTTGGCACTTTATTTTTGCCCTCATAACCCTAACCTTAGGGTTAATTAAATTAGATTATAATTTTTTTTGGTAAGTAGTGTTTGTATTTACAACGGGTTTTAATAAGGATCCCAAAACCTGATTACATAAGCAATGGGCCTAGGGCATCAATCCCTTGAAACTGAACACCAAAACAGAAATCCCGCCTAGCGGTAACAGTAAGCATGAAACAATCCCTCTCAGCGGGAAACAAAAAAATAAGAAAGAAAGTAGTTTTGGAGATCCCGCCCAGTGGGGAGTAGCCAAAAACCACCATCGAGAAGATCCCGCCCAGCAGGAAGCAAAGAAAAACTATTACAATAAAATCCCGCCTCATGGGAAGCAGTAAAAACCACCACAAACAGTCCCACCTAGCGGGAAGCAACAGGGAAATCCCACCATCCGGGAAACCAGCAGAAAAGAAAGGATCCCACCTCGCGGGAAAACCGACGGATTTGGTGGATCCCGCCCTATGGAGAAACCAGCCGCCCACCGGGAAAACATTTCGTTCAGCGAGAGCCATCCTGCAGGAAGCCGACAGCCAGCACAGAGAGGATCCAACCCATCAGGAAGTGACCAGAGAGTTGCACCACAAGGAACCCGCCTCGGGAAAACAGAAGAGGATCCCAGCAGCAGGGACCAAGAATCTCGTCCAAGCACAGAGCCTGTCGAGGATTCACAAGAAAAAATGGGGAAGCTGTCCAAACCCTAAACCGTCACCTCCATCGCACCGAGAAACGCAGGGGACCAGATCCACGCGAATAACCTGCAAAAAAACCCCAGGGGGAAGCCTGAGGGAAAAAGGGAAGGGATCCCCAACCAAACAGGGATCCCTGGGAAGCACCAGTCCGAAAAAACAACCAAGGAAACCCTAGCCGGTTGGGAGGGACGCAGATAGTGGAGAAGGATCTCCCCCCGGAGATCATCTGCAAACAACCACTCCCCGGGAGGGATGACCTGGGTTGAGCCAGGGACTGGGCAGGAACCAGGAGCCATGGGAGGGGGAGCAGGGGAGGGACCAGAGCCCTCCCCTCTCTACTTTCTTCCCTCACCATCTCCCGTCCTCATTAAAAATTATCAAATTAGATTATAATTTAATTAATAATAAAATTATTATAATTAATTTATAATTATTTTAATAACTATAAAGTTAATCTAATTTATTTATAATGAGATTATTAAAATTAATTTATAACTAATTTAATTTTTTTATGTCTTACCATTAGACCTATAATATTATAATAAAATATTATAATATTATTTTTTTTGGTCCTTCATGTTTCTCCTATAGACCTTATCTGATCACCTTCTTATTTTTGAAACTGACTCTTGACATCCTTCCTCTTGCATTGCTCATTGAAACTGACTCTTGACATCAATGACAAAAAATATTGCTCATATTTCCAAAAATATACCCCTTTTTCATTGATGGTAACCCATTTTTATTTTACCATTTATTTTTACCTTTTCTTGTTCTGCTTCCCTTGAGAAACTGCTTCCCCTGACTGAATGCTCTCCCCCTAACTCAAATCTCTTCCCCTTTGTCATAAATGGTAAAGGGTCACCTTTTGGGATTAGGGCTAATAATGAGACTCTTATATTAGCCCCTCCACCACCTCCTCTTGAGGTGGTTAATTTTGGGGTGGGGGTATTTCTACTCCCAGCATGCACTAATATTTTCCTTTGTTCACTTTCTTCATCTGATCCTTCTGATTCATATGACTATTCCTTTTCCTGCTTGTATTTAGAATTTATGCTCTACACCACTTTGTTGTATGTCCATAATTATTGCACTTATAACACTTAATGTTTTTATTCCTTGGAGGTGCAGATGTCTTGGGATTTCTCCTGGTGAAGCCATATATATTCTTGTCATGAACCTTGTAATTCACTGTCTTGTGATCAAACTGATTACAAGAGTAGCAATACCCTTGAAAAAGCTACCTGTTTTTAAATTTCCCATGTTCTTGTCTTTCAGGTGTCTTGCACTATGTAGCCTTGTGACCAAACGTATGACATGAGAAGCATCATCCATTGAAACTATATTTCCTTGACCTCATTGGTCTTTTAGTTTATTTTACCCTATGCTGGTTTTTGTTCCATATGTTCCTCATTTGTGCATTGTTCCTTTCCTTGTTGAAATTTCAGTTGTCCAACTCTTCCTTAGAAGTCTCACTTTCTCTTAAACTCTCTTATTCTAAAGTTTCTTCTTATTTTGAACTTGATATTGACTCCTCCCTTTGTTTCTTTTGTACCTGTTCAAAATAAAGACATGTTTTGTTTGATGTTGATTTGATCTTGATAATCTTATCCAAGTTCTTTGACCTTCTTCCAAACTTGTGTAACTTGTCCTTCGAATCTTTTAATTCCTTCCTTAGTGAAGCTACCTCATACTATAATCTTTCACACTCTAAATGCTTAGCTTATAACTTATCTTTGAATCTCTTTGTCGTAGCTATTGAGTTAGTTAGATCCTCTATAAGATTTCCTTTCTCTTCATCACATTCTTGAAATTTAAGCTTGAGTTTTGAGTTTTGCTTTCTTACCCCCTTTAATGCATCAAGGGCATGAATAAGCTTACCCTCAACATCAACTTTTACTTTATTTGATTATTCCTCTATTTGTTTGACTTTGGAAACATCTTAATTCTTTTATGACTCTTTCTTACAAGAAATATTTCCTTCTTCTTCTATTGCCATAAGAAGATTCTCTTTTGGTCCTTCAAGTGTATCTTAATATTCATCATCACTGAAACTGAATCCATTCCTTGTACAAATATCTTCAATATGACCAAAGTTACCACATCTAAAATACTTGAGTATTATTGGTGACCTTTTCCTAACCACTCATTTTTCTTTAGCCAAAAATAGAACTTCATCTCTATCATTATATGAGGAGCTATCATCACTATTACTTGAGCTCTTACCTGCATTATTTACATAGAAACTCTTTTTATGCCTTTGGAATTTTTTTTCCTTGTGTACCTTGTCCATTCCTATTTTTCTTTTGGTACCTGTGCTTTCCTGAATCCCTATTCTTATGATCCCGTTTCTCATCACCATTGCTATTCTAGCTTATGGATAATCATATGCATAGTGACAATATTTTCCACATTTAAAACATCTAACTAATTTTGTATCTTTATACTTTCTTGAGTCCTTGTTACTTTTGCCATAATTTGCTTCTTCATCACTGGATAACTCATTGCTTGAATCTGAATTCTTATCCTTAGTATTATTAGTGGCTTTAAATGGTGCTTATTTCTAGGGAATAGGTTCCCCTTTTTAATTCTTATCTCAAATGCTGTGAGAATGCCATGTAATTCATCTCTTGTCAAAAGATCAATATATTTCCACTCTTGTATTGCTGAAATATTTTCAGTAAACCTTTTTGGGAGTGACCTTAGAATATTATCACATACATTAGGTTCTTGAACTTCAAGCCCAAGTACTTACATGGAGTTAACAACCTCATCTACACAAAGTAGATATTCTACAATGTTTTCTTCATACTTCATTTTTAGATCTTCAAATTCTCTTTTGAGGTGGCCCTTTTGACCTTTTTATCTCCTTCATATATGTCTTGAAACTTATCCCAAATTTCCTTTGCTGATTTGCAATGCATAATCTTTATAAACTTTGTTTCACACAAGCCCTTTTGAATTGCATTCATTGCTCTTGAATTGTAATGATGTAACATCTTATCATATTTATCTATAGGTGGAGTTTTTAGTGGTGTGTATCCATTTTCAATTGCTTCCCACACTTCATTTTTGAGTGCCATTAGATGAAACTTCATTCTTGTGCTCCATAGTGTATAATTGTTCCCACAGGACAATGGTGCTGAATTTCCTGAGGACCCACTTTAAAAATCCATGTGTTCTTGTAATATTTTCCTTCAAGCTATTAAACTCTTCCAAAGGAATCCACTCTGATACTAATTGAAGAACACAAGCTTATACTGAGAGGGGGGGTGAATAGTATAATACCATTTTTTACTTTTCTTTCCCAATAAACATTATGTAATATATTAATTTCAATATCAACAATAGTAATCAAAGCAATGCACAAACCACCACACACAATAGAGACACCACTTTAATGTGGTTCACCCAATGTGGGCTACTCCATGGAGAAAATGTTTCACTAACATTTTCTCAACAAATATCTTGGGAATCCTTTCCCTATTACAATGCTTATGGACCTTTGTCCAAAGGAGACACCAATCCCCTAATAAAGTTCATGGATCTCTATCCATAGGAGAACTCCTTCTCCTTTGCTTTGGCTGGTGATATTCTAAAGAAACTTCTACCTCCACTACACTAGCTTATGGATCTCTATCCACTGAATACTCCAACCGTCACTCAGAAGACCTATCTTCATTGCCTTAGCTCATGGACCTCTATCCATTGGAGACTATTGTTCTATATACTCTGTCACCTCCAAATATTGCTCTTAGATTTATTTCAATTATGTACTAAACACAGTCCTTTAGCCTAACACAAATCTGCTTCAATCTCTGTCCTCAAATCTACACTAAACACAGTCCTTAAGTCTAGCCCAAATCAACTCAATATATTTCCTTAAATCAACACTAAACACAGTCCTTCGGTCTAGCATAAATCTATTCAATTTCTGTCCTCAAATATGCACTAAAAATAGTCCTTCGATCTAGCACAAATATTCTCAATCTCTATACTCAAATCTACACAAAAAACAGTCCTTTGGTCTAGCACAAATATGCTCAATATCTATCTTTGGTCTGGCACAAACCTATCCTAAAATCTATACCAAAGTATGTCCTCAAATATATCCTCAAATTTTTCCTCAAGCCTTAACACAAATCTTGAATCAATCACAAATCAACTCGGTTAGATTTACCCCAAACCTTAACCCAAGGTTTGAACAAATCAATCAATCAACTTTGCTCTCAAATATTCTCAAAGACTTGTTTTAAATATGCATTATAAGCTTTCACAAAAACTCACAATCATCTATCCACAAGTCCCTTCTAGAAATTTTCCAATTTGTTCAATAGGTCCTCACTAGGACTTACTCAAATCTTCTCAACAAGATTTCACAAAAGCTATATAATTCTCAACTCAATCTATCACAAAAAACCTCTTTAATCATACAAACAAGCTTCACATACAATCTTGTTTAATATCACAGAAACATATGGAGAATGGTTCGAGACTCAATATGATTCACACTCACAACAATGCTCAATCACTTTCAATCTCTCTTCCTTTATGACATAAACATATGGAGAATGGTTAGAGACTCAATGTGTTTCTCAATCACAAATACTTAATCACTTTCAGTCTCTTTCTCAATTCAATTCAAAATATAGAATAATTTGTTTCACATAACTTGAACTAGCACCCCAACACTTCCAATCAACAAGGCTCAATGAACTCCATTCAATCAATCACTCAATGAAACAGTCCTTGTTTACCAACCCTAGTCCAATCATATGAAAACTCATTTAATTATCTCCAACAATGCTTATGAAACAATCTCACATAACAATGACACTCAAGATCTTTCACAAACTCTAGTTCAAGATAGTTCTCAACTTCACATAATAATGACACTCATGATCTTTCACAAACCCTAGTTCAAGCATATGAAATCTTACTTCAATATTTCCAACAATTCTTATCAAACAATCCTTTTCACTCCAACTTAGCATTCACAACATCCAACAATATTTCACTCACAAGGAAGATATACCCATACCTTTTGTTTGATGAATAATTGACCTCAAAAACCTATCTCAATCACAATTACTATTTTTGGCAATATCAAGGGTTAAGTAGAAAAAACCTTCTCAAAAATTCATTCAATAATTTGCTCACAAATTATTCTCACCATACAAAATACTATATCTCAATTACACCTTGTTACTCCTCTCAAATATTAAACACACTAAGAATTTATTTTAAAATAACATTTTAAACCCTCTAAAGCCTTATTACTCCATTCAAAACTTAATCACCAAAATCACAATATAAAATTTAATTTCATAAAACTTATATCTCCCTAAAATTTCATGCCAAGCAAACCTTAGGATAAAAATTAAATTAAAAAATTTAAATACCTTTTGCCCTTGGTGGGAATTGAACCAACGCTGCGCTACCACTAGCGCCCTAGCTGTGGCATCAACTACCGTGTGAGTTAGACACTCACCTTGGAAGAAAGAAATGCCTAATTCATTTTATTGTTTCCCTTTGGCACCTAATCCAAAAACTTTTACTTCCCTTCTTGGTGCCTCAACAAAAACGTTCACAAAAACTACTGTTGAGATTCGATCGCGAGTCTTCACGTTTGCCAAAGACCTAAGTCATAGCTGCTTGTCACTAGTCCAACCAGTCGATTGGTTATGAGGCTTAGAGCCTTATATTATCCCTTCACTGGAACAAACAAGACAAAAAATTTTGTCTTCTTCCTCACACAAAAATAACAAAAATCGTAGGCTTAATGTTATTCAAATGAAGGTACCCTTTGCAACGAAGGCACATGGTATTTATACCATTGGGC
This sequence comes from Wollemia nobilis, assembly GCA_028583015.1. Taxonomy (NCBI): domain Eukaryota; kingdom Viridiplantae; phylum Streptophyta; class Pinopsida; order Araucariales; family Araucariaceae; genus Wollemia; species Wollemia nobilis. Next base: position 1,344,625 of record JAQPPZ010016858.1, on the reverse strand, counting down.
CACCGCCATATTAGATGTCAGCAGAGGAAATAATGCATGACGTTGGCACTTTATTTTCGTCATCATAACCCTAACATTAGGGTTAATTAAATTAGATTATAATTTAATTAATAATAAAATTATTATAATTAATTTATAATTAATTTAATAACTATAAAGTTAATCAAATTAATTTATAATGAAATTATTAAAATTAATTTAATTTCTTTAGGTCTTACCATTAGACCTTTAATATTATAATAAAATATTATAATATTATATTTCTTGGGCCTTCATATTTCTCCTGTTGACCTTATCTGATCACCATATTATTTCTAAAACTTACTCTTGACATCCTTCCTCTTGCACTTCTCACTAAAACTGACTCTTGACATCAATGGCAACAAATATTTCTCATATTTCCAACATATTTATTCCAAGGGATCTCGGTCAAAGGAAGGTTGATAAATGATGGCATTATAACCATTCAAGAACTGCTCCAATCGACTTCCAAAAACAAAAAATCAAGCTTATTCCTTAAACTGGATATCAAAAAAGATTTTGATAGAGTATCATGGGACTTCCTTTGTGTTGTTATGGTGAAGTTTGGCTTCCACCCTGAGTGGATTGCTCTAATCTGGGAATGCTTATCCACTACATGGTTTTCTATCATTGTGAATGGTGTTGCAACTGGGTATTTCAAAAGCAACTAGGACTTACGATAGGGGGATCCATTGTCTCCATACTTATTTATAATTCTTGTTGAATCTCTTGGGAGGGTGCTCAACTTTGCTTGCTCCAATGGCACTATTTTTGGCATCAAAGCCTCCTCTATTTTCCAACCGGTTATGCATCGACAATTTGTTGATGATACTATATTGGCAACCAAACCCTCAATCCCTGAAGCAAAGACAATCAAAGCTATCCTGAACTCCTATGAACTTGCAGTAGGACAAAAGGTTAATTTCCAAAAAACAAGCTCTATTTTCTGAATACCCCTATTGACAGGCAATAGAAAATTACTAGAATTTTTGGTTGCACCATCTCAAGTTTACCATCTACCTATTTAGGTATGCCCCTATTCCATGGTAAACCCCCAAAAAACATGTGGACAAACGTTTGAGAAAGGATCTAGAAAAAGCTGGTTGGATGGAATGTCTTCTAAGTCAAGCTGCTAAAGTGATGTTGGTCCAAGCATGCTTACAGAGCATCTTAGTTTATTTCCTGTTTGTTTTTAAGGTGCCTGTTTCTATTTGCAAGAAAATTGAACAAATGCAAATGAAATTCCTTTGGTCAGGAAGTGAAAACACCAATAAGATCCTCCTTATGGCTTGGGACAAGGTTTGCATGAAAAAAAGAACCAAGGAGGTTTGGGTTTAAGGAAAATCAAAAAAATGAAATTAGCACTCATTGGCAAGCAAGGATGGAGAATCATACATAATGAAAAAGCTATATGGATTGATATTATTAAGGATAATTATCTTCAACAATATCCTTTTTTGAGTGATAATCCCCTTCCTTGTGGTTCATGGTTATGGAATTCAGTAATCAAAACTAGAACTATCCTCAAGTAAAGGCTCAAATGGTAGCTTGGTAACGAAGCATCAATTGAATTTTGGAAGGATAAGTGGCTGAGCAACCAACCCCTGATCAATTTTGCAAATCTCATTTGTGTTAAGCCACTCACAGACCTTCTGTTTGGATCTAAGGTTTACAATTTCTTCACTAGGAATATTAATTTTGCTTAGTGGAAAGAATTTTCCTCTGCTAATCTTAGTACTATCTAGGCCTTTGAGTTCTATGCCATTGCTAACATGTTGTGCACTACTATTATTCCTAGCAACCATCATGCTTTAGATGTTCCCTACTGGTATATTTGACATAATGACCTTTATTCCATTAAAACTAATTTTTTATCCAATACAAAGATATCAATCTATGGCCTGAGTCTAACCATGTGTGGCTGAATCGTTTAATTCCTAAAATCGTTTACTTTTTTGGCTATCTACCCTAAACAAAATTCTAATCATTGAAAATGAGGTCTGTTACTCCCTAATACTTATGTATTGTGCAAGTGCAATTGGGAATCAGTGGCCCACATATTCTTAGATTATCCATTTTCCTTTGAAGTCTTGTCCTCCCTCCTTAAGCTTGTCAATATCTCCTGGGTCTACTTGTGAACCCTGAATGAAGTTTGCCATCAGTGGGACAACCCTTTCTAGAACCTAAAAATCCATGCTTTCTACTCATTCTGTTTACCTCACTACCTTTGGTAGGTGTGGTTGGAAAGGAATAGTAGAACCTTTGGAAAAAATGTAAATGATGAAAATTTTATCTACATCTGGAATTTGTCCTTTGCTATTAAGAACGTTAGTCTAATCCAAGTGGAAAAGCCCAAATCCTAGTTGGAAATATCACTCTTTAACCCTCTCAATTTCCAGGTTGAAAATTCTTTCTGTGGTCCTCAGGTTCATAGGTCTGTGATCAATTGGATTTTCCCTCCTACTACCTGGTTCAAACTAAATGTGGATGGTGCTGCTAAAGGAAACCTTGGCAGATCTGGAGGAGGTGGTCTTATCCGAGATAGTCATGGGCAAATCCTATTTGCTTTTGCTGAATATATGGGCACCCAAACCAACAATCTTGCTGAAGCTCATGCCTTATACCTTGGTTTGCTCCTAAGTAGACATCTTCATCTGGAGAATACCATTATTGAAAGTGATTCCATGTATGTCATAAAGTGTATTCAAAAAAATCAAGTGCCTTCTTAGAACACTTCCAACACTATCCAAGAAAGTTTGAAACTCATTGATGACATTAGAAATGTCTCCATTCGACATGTGTACTTAGAAGTAAATAGAGCTACTAACCTTATCACCAATAAAGGGGTTGAATAGGAAAATATCCAGGTTTGGTATGATGACTTCCCTCAAAAACTTATTTCTCACATTGATAGTAATGGAAAAACTTTTCTCTAAGCTAGCTAAAATCAGCTTCTTTAGTGTGCATTTTTCTAATTGACATGGATGTTAGTGCTTTCATTCAGCTCTCAAAAAGGCATGCAGTCATGTTGACATGGCTCATTAACAAGTGGTGGAGACCAATTGAAAGTAATATTTTTAGCAGCTCCAATGAAAGCTTTAGTAAAATCCTCCTTTATTTGGACCTTCTAGAGAAGTGTGTAATTAAATTCAATCACCATTGTCATCGGTGGCAGAAGCAAATGGGAAAGTGTAAGTTTCATCATCAGGGTGATTGTAAAATTTCCAATGACTTCAAAAGCACTTCCTCCCTAGAAACGTCTTTCATGCTCAAAGTTTCTATGGTCTAGTGTTGAAAGTCTTGGTTTTTTGTTGGCCTCCCTTTGTCAACTTTTAGTTTTTTGTGATAATCCTCGATTTCTTGTTGGAGTCTTGGTTTTTGGTGGTAATTTTTTGTTAATTCTTAGTTCTTTGTAATCACTAAATATTGAAAAGGACTATGCATGGTGATACCATTTGTTTCTGTACCAAGGTTGATTGCTTTATCCTTTTGGCTAATCAGACTTGTGGCAATGCAAGGTGGACCTATGCCCTAAATTTGGCTTATAATTTTTATGAGTTTGTGTTGACCTTCAAGCCTTGGTTCGATTTCATTGGTTTTTGCTAGCATGATGTAGTTAGACCTGTGATATCTAGAGTCTATGGTGTTCCTTTTCTAATCTTACCTCCTTCCCACAAGCTAATTTGGTTGTTCCCAATCAATAAAGGAGTGAACCATCTGTGCTTTATTTATACTCATCTACATCTCAAGCCCATCCATTGTGGTCAGATTTCCCCTGTTTCAATGGCTATTGTTGAGCCAGACTCCATGTCCCTTGAGCCTGATGTTGAGTCTATCTTGGATTCCCATGGTTGTATGCCTTTTCTTTATAAGTTCAATGGTTTTGATCTTGATCTGTCATATAAGTTTACATCTTGGCATAATCATTGGGTCTCTTTTTGAGGCTTATCTTTTAAGATTATCAAAAAGTTGCAAGAAGAAGTCACTGAAATGATGGATGATGGTGACATAATCAAGCGTGATAGCCACTCTCTTGCTTCTGAGCTTAAATAATTCTACAAGAATTTTGATAAGAAGAATGGTGGTATTATCAGGACCAACCTTCCCGAGTCGTGGTGTAGGGTTATCATCCCCATCATGCAGTATTTCACTACTGATGAGATTAATGAACCCCTATGAAGCTTTCACTTGGCATTCATGAATTTCTTCCGTGACATCAAGCTCATTAATGTCCCATATTATATTGTTAGATATCTAGAACTCACTATGGAGAGTGTAAGAGGTTACCTCCATAAGATTTATGGAGCTAATACCAAAAATATCAACATCAACCATTTTGACGATAATGATGCAAAAAATTCTTCGAATAATAAAAGGAAAAGTAATGCTAGACCTTCTCGTTGCTCTGCCAGGGTCCAAAAAAGATTTATCAATGGGCATGTTTCTTCATCTGAAGACTCTCTGTGATGGACCATGGAGGGTGTTCTTAGAAAGAGATCTTATCTTACTAACATTTCACCAAGTTACAAAACCAATTTTTGTTCTGGATGACATGTTGGACAATGTTGTGCTATCTTTTAGAACCCCTTTGATGATTGTCCAAAAAGCTAGGAAAATGACCCTATCCATTAAGGGTGAGAGTGAAAAAGATAAAACCCCTTTGAACCAGATGGAGTGAGCTATCTGCCTTGTTGGTATTTTATCTTTTTGTTACTTTCGGGTTGTACCTAGATTCTTCATTTGTTGTGTGGTTTCCTTTCCTTTTCACTTGCTATAGTCTCCCTCGGAGTGGAGATGGGTTTCTTTTTTCTCTTTGTTTTTTGATGGTTGCTGCTGGTAATCCATCTTTGTGTCTCTCTTGTAATAAGTTTTGGGATCCTTTCAAAACCCCTTTTATCAATAATTTTTTTTTAAGGTTACATATAAAGACATATTCAATAGAGAACTCTAAGGGCAAGTAAACCACTTAAGCTCAAGTGCATAGTAACTTTTAGGTTTATAACTTAATCATAAAAAGAAGTAAAACAAGATTTTACCTTTAGAGATGGCTTCTTCATAAAGATGTATTTTTACTCAACATAAGGATGATGTATTTAGGAAGTTTGAAATTGATGAATACATACTGAGGATAACTATGGAGTAGATTATCTCAATAGTAACTTAAAATGATATTACATTAGGCATTGCAAATAGAGGAAGATAAGCAATAGATACATTTCATAAAAAAACGGAATGATTGAAAGAAAGAACAATACATTGTTTGAGATGGTAAAGTATATAATTCAATTTAATGAATATAATATTACATATTCAATATCTCCTATAATTAGTCTTCCATATTATAACCATGAAAGAAGTATGAAGTGAAAAATAATGAAACATAATGTACTTCAAAGCATGTGCTCATGAATCAAAATAAGGAGTATGGAATAAAAACAATGCATCTTTGTTGGGCATATAATGAAAAGAATTACTAGAATTTGTAGGTTTTATGAATGACATATTCCGTATTATTATGGATGTGAAATTTAAAAAAGACAAGAAAGTAACTTATACAACTTGTTCAAGTACTCTATCTTGAGTTTAACTCAAAGATAGTAATCTAATTGAGTAACCACAAAGTATTACATTTGAAGTTGGTAAAAGTTCACATGAATAACTAAGTAATAATAATAAAAAAATTTCTTAGGAAGCAAGGTTTTATAAATTTAATATAATATTAAAAAATAAATATAGAACTCAATATTCCAACTATTGGTTGTTGATCATGGAGATGATTACTAGCATTCTCTTAATCACAAGAAAACTAAATGATAAAATTAGTGAAAATAAACCTTAATAAAACATTGGTAAAATACAAACTTAAGAAAATGTGAACTACCTAAAACTAATATGACAACTCAAAATAAATGAGTATATAAGACTATGTTTAGGGAAAATGGAGTATAAGAAAACTCAAGGTCATCCTAGTGGATAAGGGTTACTACCAAATAAAAAACAAAGAATTGAATATGTTCTGTATGTCACTTTCTAAGATCAATATAAAAAAGTTTTTAAACATACCTAATAATAGAAGTAACAAATATTTTTTAATAAATATAATTAAAAAATGTATATGGTCCCTACACAAATAATTTTTAAAGAATTTAAAACGATCCTTTCAAGCAATAAATATATGTATATATTTTTTAGAGGTGGCCACTTATCATTGTGCTTTGTGTAGAAGATCTTGCATAAATATTATTTATATGAATTTAAGGGTGTAGGACATTTTAAGATGATAATTCATTATAATATAGGACAAAGCATTGCATGTGTTTGTAATCAATTTCACTAGGTGTAAAAATAACAAAATTTGGGAGTGAAAAATATGTTTATTCAAATATTTAATGTATAATCCTAAGCACTTTATCATTACAATGTATCTTCCATCTAAAATATATATATTATTATTATTATTTAATAGACAAGAAAATACTACAATCTTGTACAATAAAAGATAGAAGGTACAAGTTGTTCTTAGGGTTATTGTTATGGTTATAAAACAATTAAGTGTTTAAAATCTAAAAACTTTTCAAAATATGTAAAATAAAACAAAATATAATTTATTTCATTATAAATTAATATTACAATGGTATTGAGCCTCACTGTGGTAGAGAGGTCCCGTCAGGTTTTTCTTCGTGAGGGTTTCACTCTCGCTCTGGTTTCAAAGCTCTGAAACCCTTTGAGCGGGAGGACTCCTTTCTCCCATGTTGGATCTAGTTTCTAGTCATGCTTAGTTTCTCTGCTATGGTTCATCACTAGGGTGTTTTATTACTGGGGGTCTTGTTGGTATGTTCTGCTCTCTTATAAGTTTAGCATTATCACTTTATCTGGAGAAGAGGGTTAAATGCTGACCCATATTTGTAGGAATGATCATGGGTTGTTATAATGCAGTGGAAAATTTTGGCTGTTGACCCCTTGGCTAGTTCTCACTTTGGTTAGTGGGTGTGTTGGGTGGATGTGTTTCTTGGGTTGTTTGCTAGTTTTGTGGACTTGGTTGGATTTTGTAGCATTTCTTCTAGGTTCAATAGTTTCATGTTTTTTTTTGGCTTTCCAAGGAGAGGAAAGGGCCATCTACCAACCCAAACCTATTGGGGTGAGCTTGGTATGGTGTTTGGCTATAAAAATATGACGGTGTTCCCTTGGTTGGCTTCGGCTCTGATGGCTTGGCTACTCTGGTTGGATGGTGCTTGGATGGCTCTGTTGCTAGGGTTCTCTACTAGTAGTGGGTTCATGGTTGATTTGTACCACTTTCTTCTGGGTTCGGTAATTTCTTGTTGTATCTGGTTGTTTCGAGGAGACAGGGTCAAATACCGACCCAAACCAGTTGGGGTGAAAGTGGGTTGTTATGTTACGGTGGTTTTTGACTTTTGACCCCATGTCTCTAGTGGGTTTCCTAGCTTCGACGGTCTACAGAGATCTCTTTCTCTAGTTCCAAAAGTGGTGGTGTGTTTGATCCCAAGGTTCTAAGACTTATTTTTTTGGGATATTACCCTTCTCCCTCTCAGGTGTAGTGCAAAATGTTGCTATCTCTTTTTTCTTGTACCTGAGAGTAATTGTTTGTGAAACGTTTTTGGTTGGTTCTAGCGATATTTGCGGGTTTCATGGAATTTCTTGTGCAAATCTCCTGGATGGTTTTTATGCTATGGATTTTGTTGGCCTATATTTATAGTGTTTTTTTCTTAAACCGACTATTCTCATGAGGGGTTCTCTTGTTATGTGCTTTGTTGGATAGATTTGTTGATTATGATGACAGGATTCCTTGGTTCTCCTTTCATGTTAGGAGGCAAATGCTTTGGTTTGGGCAGTTTTTATTTGTAAATTTATTTTTAACCGGTAGCATTTTTATTATTATGTTGTTTTTCTTCGTTGCTTTAGATTCAAAGCACACGATGGTTTGACCATGGGACAATCTATTGTATTTTCTTGATAAAAATCTGTAGCTTATTTTCTAGGAGGTTGTTTCATTGGATTTTCGAGTTTGATTTGTGGAATCCAGCTTATCCTTTCTTGATATCTTATTGCTATATCTAATTTTTGGGGGTGACTTTCAAAAACTTACTTGTAATAGGTTTGGGGATCCTTTTAAAATCCCTTATACTATCAATAAAAAAAACATTACAATGGTATCTCATCTTTAAAAAAACAATATTATTATTACAAGAAAATACTACAAGCTTGTACAAGTTGCTCTTAGGGTTATTGTTAAGATTAAAAAAATGAAGTGTTTAAAATATAAAATCTTTTAGAATACTTTAAAATAAAATAAAATATAATCTACTTCATCATATTACACTTCAACATAAATATTACATACTAAATAATTATATAGTAAATATTTTCACATAGACCGAAGTTTTCCAATATTAAACATATTTAAGGTTTGAGGGAAGCCACATTGAACTTGATGATTGATATAAGAGACCATTGTGGAATTTTAAACCTTTATAGTGTATGAAAATCCTAAAAATAAGAGAAAAATTAAATTCCATAAGTCTTGTTAATATTTGGAATTACATATAGCATGGCTGCAGGAGACTTCCCTGGGATGTCCTTCTCCCCTTTCCTGTAGCCCATCCTTGGCCTTGTCCTATATCCTTGGACCTATCCTGGATCCCTAGCACATCCTTTTCCCTTCCTCCTCGGCTGGCATGTACCATAGACGATCTACTTAGGGTGGGAGGTCAATGTTCCTTTTGTCTACCCCTTTTCTTGCTATTTGGTGGGGTTTGATTCTTGTACCTATGATCTAGGATGTCCCTGGGTTTTTTGGGATGTCCTTAGGTCCTGTTCTAGTTCCCTAACACTATTTTTTCCCTCCTCCTTGGTTGGATGGTGTTGCAGATGATCTCCTTGGGTTTGGAGATCCCTTATTCTCTTATTTACCCCTTTTCATGCCTTCTGGAAGGGATTTCCTTTTGGTGCCTGTGAACTAGGATATCCCTAGGATTTTCTAGGTTGTCCCTGGTTTTCCTGGGTCCTCATTTGAAGAATTTTATGAAGCAATGATTCATTCCGATTGATATCAATTATAAATATTACAATGTGGTTACAATAAGTTGGTTTATGAAACCAACTTGGTGGTTATTAAACCAACCTAGAGAGCACCTACGTGCACTATATTTTGCTTCAATATGCTTATAACAACAATGTAAGACATATATGCTAACATCCCCCCTTATTAAATTACTGGCAAATTCTAATAGTATCTCAAAACTTTTCATATTTGATACGCCCAAGTGCTTTGGTAAAGATATCTGCAACTTGTGCATCAGTAGGAATGTATTGAAGCTATATATGGAACTTTGGAACTTCATCTCAAATGAAATGACATCTGGTATCAACATGTTTGGTACGTTCATGACAAATTAGATTTTTGACAAGATTCAAAACACCTTGATTTTCGTAAAACAAATGAAGAGGAAGATTCTTTGGAAGACCCATTTTTGTAAGAATGTGACTTAACCACATTATCTCGTAGACTGCTTCACTGGCTACATGATATTCTACCTCTGTAGAAGATAAAGCAAACACATGCTACTTCTTACTGTGCCATGCGATAGGTCTAGATACCAGATGAAAAACATATCCAGAAGTGGATTTACAATCATCAATGGATCCAGCATAATCCGAGTCTGTGTATCCTAGTAAGAAAAAATTATTATTATTTTTATATTACAGACCATAATTTGTACTACCACGGACATAATGAAGAACTCTTTTTGTTGCTTTCCAGTGACTCACCTTAGGCTCTTGATGAACCTTGAAAGATATCCCACAACAAAACTAAGATTTGGCCTGGTATTTGTCAGATATAGGAGACTCCCAATTAACTGGTGATAGAGAGTACCATCTACCCGAGGTGATTCATCATATCATGATAAATTAAGTCCTTGCTCCATTGGATTTGCTTTTGACTTACAGTTAGTCATCCGATATTTTTCTACTAAAGTCTTGGCATATTTCTTTTGTGTTACTCTGATATGAAATATTTTCAGAGTAACTTCTAAATCAAGACAATAGTGTAGAAGTCCTAGATTTGTCATTTCAAATGATTTCTTCAAATCATTTCTCACTAAGTCAATCATTTTTTTTGAGCTTCCTGTTATGATCAGATCATCTACAGAAATTACAATAATCACTATATTAGAACCATTGTTCTTAATATAGATATTTACATTTGAAGGACTTCTTTTGAATCCATGCTACACAAGGTGACTATCTATCTTGATATACCAAGCTCGAGGAGCTTGTTTGAGCCCATACAAGTATTTGATCAACTTGCATACTTTTTGTTCTTACCCCTCGACCAATAATTATTCTAGTTGAGTCATGTATACTTCTTCCTGTAATTCACCATTCAAGAAAACACTTTTAACATCCATCTGATGCAAATTCCACCCAAATTGAGCTCCCATGGCATAAAGTACTCTAATGGTAGCCATTTTTGTAGTAGGGGTAAAAGTCTCTTCATAGTCTATGCCTTATTTTTTAGCATAACCCTTTGCAACAAGTCGGTATTTGTGCTTATCAATAGATCCATCTTTCATATAATTCACTTTGAACACCCATTTGCAGCCTATGGGTTTCTTTCCTGTTAGCAGATCGACTAACTTCCAAGTATTATTTTTCATGAGAGACTTATGTTCTACATCCATGGCCTCTTTCCACTGTGGTTTATCAAGTGCATCTTGAACCGTTGTAGGTTCATTTGCATTAAATGCAGACATATAAACCTTTTTTCATCCTCATCTTCTTATTTGTGCCATAGATTCAATGCATGAATGCTTTACATCCAAAAACCCTTAAATGAGAAATGGAGGGTTTCTTACCACTCCAAGCTCCTTGTGTTGTTTTTCCTTGTAGAGTTCTAGTGGGTGCTCCATTTAGGAGGTATGATGTTGTGTTTCATATGCCCAATATTGATCCTCAAGATGTGCTCCCTTTAGCATACATCAAACCATTTCCATAATTGAACAATTTCTCCTTTCTACAACTCCATTCTGATGAGGTGTATAGGTTGTAGTCAGTTGTATTTTGATCCCATATTTCTTAAAAAAATCTAAAAACTCTTCAGAGCTGTATTCCCACCCTTGATCTGAGTGGAGGGTTTTATGAAACATCCCGAATCCTTCTCAAAAAGTTTCTTAAATTGTTGAAAGTAGAGAAATGCTTCTAATTTCAATTGAAGAAAGAAAACCCACATCTTCCATGAGTAATCATCAACAAATAGTTGAAAACACTTCTTTCCACCATAGCTGGTTGGCATAAGACCACACAGATTGGTATGTACCAGCTCTAAAGGCTTTTTAGCTCGAGATGAGCTAGTTTCAAAAGGTACCCTGTGTTGCTTCCTTGCTAAGCAATCCGAGCACACTGGTAAGATAGATGAGAGTGGAGGAAGACCTTTCACCATCCCATATATATGTAATTCCAGCAAATATCTTGAACTTAGGTGCTCATAACGTCTATGCCAGAGAGAGGTGGCCTCCTTCATATTTGTAGCCAGAGCAACATGAGGAGTTGAAAGAGCATCTAGAATGAACAAGCCATGTTTGTAGGATCCAGTCGCAACATGTTTACCATTGTGAGTTATAAAACATCTCTTCTTGCCTTTGACAACTCGAAACACGACATCCATGTTTCTATCCAACATTTGTGTGACTGAGAGCAAATTATTGGATAATCCCAGAACAGATAGAACCTTCTAAATTTGACAATTACCATTAGGAAGGGACATAAAAACATTTTATTCTCCCTTTACTTGATAGAATTGATTGTCAACAATTGTGACTGGATTACCTTCTTTCTCCTCAAAAGTATCAAACCATGATTTATCCCCAGTCATGTGTTTTCTAGATCCTGAATCAATATACCATACATCATCTATCTGGGAAGACGAAGTATGGTTCATGAGCACCTTGTGTGCTCTTTTAGAGTCAAAATATGAATCTGACCCAGGAGAATCTAATTCTGAGTTGGAGTTAGCATAAGCAACATGGCCTTTAGGTTGCTTATATTTCTTCTTGTATTTTTGTTTGTCTTTGACCTTCTTCTTAGGACCTTGATCGTTTTGTTGCTTGTTTTTTAACCAAAACTTGTTAGTGTCATGGTTATTCATATCATAAATATTACAATATTTTTTATCCTTCTGCTGATTTTGCTTCCCTTTTCCTTTGGAAGAAGTATCCCCTTTTTAAAATTGACCTTGTTTCTTACCACTTTGTTGTATGGAAAGGGCATTATCTAGCACTTCATATTTTTGAACCTGATTTGCCTCCTCCATCTGAAGCAAATTTACCAGCTCCACAAATGATACTTGTCTACTAGAAAAATTGAGAGAAGTGATCAACATCTTGTAGGAATCTGGAAATGCTCTCAAGATGATAGATGTCAAGATATCATCATCCACTGGTTTTCCCATGGCATTCAATTTGGATTTCAAGTCAGCCACTCTACAAAGGACTATATCCACTATTTTCCTAGAATTCATACTAAGAGTATGTAGTTTATTTTGGAGGTTTAGAATAGTGGATTGATTCTTTTCTTCATATACTGTGATAAAGGTATCCCAAGCTACCTTAATGGTTTTTGCATCACAAGTATGAGGCTACACCTCATTTGTAGTAGCAAGAAAGATAAACACGAGATTATTCTTGTCCTTCCTATCCCAAGCATCCTGATCTGTTCCTATTGTCTAAGGGCGCTTTGCAGTGCCAGTCACTATATCCCATAAATATTCCAACTGAATAATGACTTTCATCTTTGTTTCCCATAGAACAAAGTTAGGACCTTTCAACAACTGTGAATCTAAGAGATACTTGTGAATTGTGGCCATTATGAAGGTTCCTTATATCACCAATTGGTCTCCATTTATTTATACCTGCCAAATATTTATATCGTAACCATTCAATATATACTTGCCCTTATGTGAGTTAGATTATAGGTATATATGAATAGTATACTACTCAATATGTACCCACCCTTACATGAGGGAGACTATAAGTACATATGAGAAGCACAATATATTGAACATAGGCGATACTGAAAGGGCATCATGTTGTTAATGACACCTACCATAGAAAGTTTTATTCCTCATGCGTGGGGCGTAAATTCCCCTAAACACTTTGGAAAAAACCTTCGTCAGGATTTACGCCTAACAACAATCACGATGTGGGTATAAGATGGAAAAAAAATAGATCTAGTTTTCCTTATTTCTCCCCGATGATTAATAGAGAACAAGCTCAGACATCATTGTTGCAGCTATATTAGGTGAAAGATACAATAGTCTAAAGAACGACAGTATTACCCGTAAGTGTGTACCAGAGGTATCTAAAATACCGAATGCTGTTGTGCAATAAATTGCACAAATAAGGTATAAATTTGGGGTCTTATTTTTATCTATAATTTATGATTGTTAATGCAAGAAAAGAGAATATTTAAATGCAAAGAAAACAATCACAAATGCCCACAAATTTAAACACCTATTACAAATCTAGCAGATTTTTCACTCTCAAATGTTTTAATTTCCTCCTTTATCTGACAATTTTGCAAATGAATCATGTGAAGACTGTCCCCATTTCATTTTGCAAAATAGAGAAGGAAGTAAAAAAAAATTGTACCTTAACTCCAAGAAAAAAAAACTTTGATGGAAGCCTTTTAAGGTTTCAATTTTGGATAGCATAGGCGTCAATTTCAGGAGAAGCGTCAATCAAACAACTTGGGGTGTCAAAAAACCCCACCCGCTGTCAAAAAATTTCCATCGCAATAAAAAAAATAGGGTGTCAAACAACACTACCACCTGTAAATACATGCACAATGAATGGAACCCGTGACCTCACGGTGATCAAGCACAACACAAACCACATGAGCTATAAGGCCTGACAAGAGTAAACAAGAACCAAGAAAATCTTATCACTTCGACAATGGAGAGAAGGGAAAATTTTTTAAAACCCTTATACCTCCCCGCAGTGAATGGAACCCGTGACCTCGCGGTGATCAAGAACAACACAAACCACATGAGCCAGAGGGCCCGACGAGAACCTCTATGAAAATAGTGGGTCTTATCACGTCGAGTGCAAAGGATTTTTTTTTTAAAAGCAATAATCCCACATGGCCTATGCTGCTACTGTAGGATGATTTAAAACTGATGACGGCCATATGATATTTTGGTTGCCTTTGGGCAACCACCCCACCCTTTTTGCCTCTACAGCCACCTTCCAGTATCCTTTGCTTACTGTCTATATCTACGTGTCCTTACACCTATGTGTCTATGTGTCCTCCTGCATACGTGTCACGTCCATCAGTGGTTGACTCTGTTTGTGTCCTACATGTCATGTCTATCAGTGGTTGGCTCATGGCTCTGTTTGCATCCTGCATCCTACGTGTCAGTGGTTGGCTCTTGGCTCTGTCTGCATCCTGCGTGTTAGTGGTTGGCTCATGGTTTGTCTTCCTGTCGGTGTCTATCAATATCTTTGATTGATAAAGGAGTTGGAGTAGTTAGGTAACTACCTTGCTCAACGCTTGCTTGTGATCTTCCAAGCTCTGGTACCATGAAGAATTTCATGAAGCAATTATTCATTCATATTGATATCAATTATAAATATTACAATGTGGTTACAACAAGTTGGTTTATGAAACCAACTTGGTGGTTATTAAAACAACCTAAAGAGCGCCTATGTGTGCTATATTTTGCTTCAATATGCTTATAATAATAATGTAAGACATATATGATAACATCCTTTGGGTTTTCTAAGTTCTTTCAGGAACCCTTTCCTTTTTTTCTTGTAGGGTCCTATTTGGTGCTAAGGATTAGAGGTTCTTCTAGTGTAGTGTGTTGTGGTTGGGGTTTTTTGGCTTCATGAGAAACTCTTCATAGTTTCTTTTGTCTTAGATGGGACCTTGTTCTTATTCTTGTGGTGTTGATCTTTGGGTTTCCAGTTGTAGGTTTGATAGTGGATTCTTAGCTTTTTGTGGCTTGGGGGAGGCCTCTGTGTTGATTGATGTTGTATTCCTATGGGCCATCTTCTTGTGGATCCCTGAAGCTACTCGTTAGTGACATTGGTGGTTGTTGTGGAGCTCTTCCTACTTTTTTTACTGGCATTTGGTGGGACCTTGCATTTTTAGGTGGCAGATCATGCTTCATAGCTACTCTGTTGAGGTTTCCTAGGGCCTCCTTATCTTTTCCCTTGGCTCATATTTTTGCATTGTTGTTTCCTCTGTTTCCCTTGGTTGCTGAGTAGTTTTCCTTGCTGTAATGGGATTTCATGGCCTCTAGAGTCCCCTGGTTGTTGTTCCACTTGCAGGCCTATTCGGGATGTTGATCCCTGCTATTGCATCCTTCTGCTACATCCCTGTGCATCCTCAGGCAATAATTTTTTACATTTCCTGCTCTAGTTTCAAATTTAAATTTTCAAATTATTGTAATGGGTGGGATTACCCTATTTCAAATATTTCTGGGTGGGTTTACCCTTTTTCATTTCTTCCTTGCATGTGTTGTTTGGGTGGTCTTTCTACATGTGTTTTTTGGCTGTTCTGGGTAGGGTGTCTCTGTCCCAAAATTCAATGTAAAAAAAAAATTAAATTTAAATTTTGTCCTTTAAGGCTATCCTCTAGCCTTTCCTGAAAGGATGTCCTTAAGCCTATCCTGAAAGGCTTTCCTTATGTATTTCCTCTGGATTTTGGTGTCCTTTCCTTTGGCCTTCCTCTGGCCTTTTTTTAGTCTTATGACTTGTAATCAGGTTTTGGAATCCTTGATAAAAACCCATTTTTAATTTAATTTTACTTATCAAAAAAATATTTGGAATTACATGTAATATATATATATATATATATATATATATATATATATATATATATATATATATATATATATATGTGATACTGTTGGATATTAATCAAAATGTAGTTTATAAATAATTTGACTTAAAATTAGAATTATATGATAAAAGGAATTTTACTTTGGTGAAATGGAGTAAGATTTGTGATGATAAAACTAGGGGAGGTCTTGGTTTAAGAGTTCTTGTGGATGGAAACTTAGCTCTTAAGGGGAAAGTAATTTAGAGATTGTACAAAGATAGTCAAAGACAATGGGCAAGAATTCTTCTAAGTAAATTGAGCCTAATGACCCAAGCTTAATATTTATTGCATTCTCAATATCAAATAGTTCTACTCTATGAAATGGTTTTAAAAAATCAATTTATTTAGTGATTAAAGGTCTAATATGGGTGGTGGGGTGGTGGGAATGGGAGAATTTTTTTTTATTTGGAAAAATACTTTGTGTGATAAAAAACCACTCAATCTAGATCTAATTTTGAAACTGTGGATGAGATTACTTCAAGATAAATATGGTGATAGGGTTTCACATATTATGTTCAAGGATCACGAAGGAAGATACAAATCGAAAGAACATTTTTTTTTGGAAGCAATTGAGCATAAATATAACTGCAATGATTATTTCAATTTGGGAGTTGAATAGCTCACAAGAATACACAACAAGAAGTGGATATAATGTAAAGCACCCAATATGAAGATATAATTAGAATAGATCAAGCATTCCTAAAGTCAAAATGTTTGTTTGGCTAATAGTTCATAGAACAATTTTAACCTAGGATAACCTTATGAAAAAGGGTTTTTATGGCCCTTCATAATGTGTTATTGGTAAAAAGGAGGAGGAGAGTTTAGACCATATTTTGGGATACTACTCAATAGTATGGGAACTATGGCAATAAATTCTTAATAAGTTTGGTAAATACATGGTGATGAATGAAAAAATTGAATAATGGTTAAAGCAACGATATAACACTCTTAAAAGTGAGGCCTTATAGACAATGTGCAATATATCAAAAGATGCAATACTTTGGACTATTTTTCTAGAAATGAATAGAAGCATATGTAAAGGAAAGGAAAGCAATTTAGAGGTAATGAAAATGAAGATTTGTTTAGTCATAAAAGAGTCTAAACCAACCCTATCATCTCACCCAATCCCTAATCTGGAAGCAAATATTCTTGATATATGGAGTTATCAAATGGAAATATGATGTTGGGTATAGGAGAAACAAAAAGAAGTCAAAGAATATCAAGTGGAGTCAAGTCATCAAATGGAAATATGATGTTGGGTATAAGAGAAACAAAAATAAGTCAAAAAATATAAAGTGGAAACCATTAGATGTAGACTTGGTCAAATTTAATTTTGAAGGAGCATCTAAAAGAAATCTAGGACCAACAAGAGGAGGATGAATAATTAGAAATAATAGAGGAAATATTTTGTCTCATTACACTTTCAATAATGGATTTAAGACAAGTAATGAAATTGAAGCCTGGGTAGCTTTGGAAGGGTTAAAAATGTGCAAACAAATAAAATGGAAGAGAGTATGGATGGAAGGTGATTAAATAATAGTAATAATTGCAATTTTGAGGAAAGAAAAGGCTACATGGAACATATAAGAGATAAATGTGGAATTACAAAACCTTGCTATAGAGTTTGAAGAAAGAAGGAAACAAATGTAAAAATAGGCTATCCAGAGGGGTTTTAATTGAGGATCATAAAGTTAAATTCTCTTTTCCTTTTCCATTGGTAATATTTGATTTATTTTATAACATTAATCTATTTTCATATGAAATATTTATTACAATTTTTGTGGTTGCACTTATGCTTAGGAAGAAACTAGCAGTATTTTAGTAAAGTGGACAATGATAGTGTGAAGTTTCAAAAATATTACTTTACTAAGATGCAATGCATAGACAATAGAGGTAGAGTTTTGGTATTGTGAAGGCTATTGTAGGAAGAAAAAAGATGTTGAATTTTAGAATATTTGTATTCACACGTAAATTGGAAAAGATCCAAAAAAATAAAAATCAAGAATAGCAGCTCAATTGAGATGATAATGCAATCTGTTTGTAAACTCGCAAGTTTTAAGGAGAGAGTTGTGATTTATCAAGGGTGGGGGACCCAAGTACAAATTTAAAATGTTTTCTAATGTGATTTGTATGTAAATAATCAATATAATATAAAGGATAAAAGTAATTTTTAACATCTCAAGGTCATACCCACTTGTTGCGGGTGACTTGGAGAGAGTACCCTGGTTTGAATCTCCACCTTACCAAACATACATTAGGCACCCAAAATCCAGTTGACCAAGGCGACCTGGCAAAGGATTTTTCACTAAATTAAAAAAATAAATATCCCAAGGTCAGAGGCCATATAAAACAACTCAAAGGAAAAGTATTGTTTACTTTATTATGATTACAACCTGCAAAATTTAAACCTTAAACCTCTATCTAAAATTCTAAAATCTCTACTGTTAAATTATAAAAATAAATATTATTGAGCAATGAACTAAGAATGTTATATTAACTTCTTATAATTCAATGTGATGCCTTAAATGTTTTGTTTCGTATATTTAATCTATAACTTGTTTTTAATATCTAATAACAATATCAATTATTACTTACATTGTTTCAAAACTTTACAAAGTTGATGGTGTTAATTTTTTTTTTTTTCAATTTTTAGAGTTTATGCTACTTCTATCCACTTTAACATTTTAATTTCAAAAATCTTATGGATGTGTTATATATACGTCAAATACGTTCTCTTAAAACTGCTTATACATGGGCACAACTGGTACATCATGGGCAATCTTTAAAATTCAAGGCGTATAGCCCTTCCTCTGGACTGAATGCTCTCCTTTTCAGTTTCTCTTGAAACAATTTCAAAAACTAACTGCATCAGGCTTGAAATTCCCTAGTCACACTTTTCTCCTCAATTTAACATTGTATTATGCGACTCCAAATATTTCATTTCCTTTAATACTCGTTTTTAAGCTCCAAGACAAGTTTAGAAAATACATTGCAGCCTTAGAAAAAATCAGTCTCAGCAATACTTGTATTCAAAATTCCTCCCATTGGGTATGATACGATTGCTTCTATTATATTACTGCTTCATCGTTAGGTTCAAATAAAAATTTCAAACAAATTTAGTTAGTAGTCTTACAGTTTCATTGAAAAATATCCGAGGATCCATTTTTTAATTTTTCAACTCCTGTGCTCAAACAATGCTTTTATTTTAAATCTTTAATAAGATAAAGATAAAAAATATCAAATAATATTAATTTATATTTCAAAAAATTAGATTTAAATATTGTGTAAAATTATTATAATATGTTACATTAAAATACAATTAAAACCCATAACATCACAGGACCCCAATAAAATACAATTAAAACCCATAACACCACATGACCAATTTTAGATGGCTTGATTTTTGTTTAATATTATTATTATTATATTAAATTTTCAAAATGAAAGCATCAAACCCAACTGCACTTATCTCTGTACTCCGCAGAAAAAACAGTTCACTGGAACAATGAGCTAAAGGAAAGGGGTCACATCACTTTATACCGTCAAACCCAGTTTCAATTATTGCCTTACGCCAAAGAGCAAACAGTTCAGTGGAATAATAAGCTAAACAAAAGGCATGGCATAAGTCTGTTAATGACACATCAAGAATTTTAAAGACGAGATTTTTAGGTCATAGCCAAGTTAGTACATCCATTGGGTGTACATGTTCATTTACATTCTAAGAAACAAAACACTTAATAAACCATTGGATAATATTTAGGATTCTGTAAAGAAGAGGAGAATCACTATTGAATATTGAGGGCCAACTCAAGAGAAAGTTGGTCATTTACGAACATTCATAATAATTTTGATAGTATATCAATTTTTTTATAAGAAGAGAATCAATTTCTGGTTCTTACGTGCGATCTAAGACATTATTAGATTTAAAAGCATCAAAGATCTTAAATGGTTGAGAAGCAATATAAGCTTCTAGAGATTAAGATAACTCTAGTAGATTTTAGAGTTTAGTATAAAGAACAAAATTATACCTTTTTACTAATACTGAAAGTCTATTTTATAGCTAAGAATCACATCAAATTTGTTGTAGTCTAAGCAAACTGAAGAGGTATACCCAAACAAAGAAGATTCACTTCAAAACTATTGTAGTCTAAGCATAGAGAAAAGGTACATCAAGTCTGGTTAAATCATAATAGAAGTGAAATAACTATCAAGCATAGAAAACAACCATCAATCTAAGAGGTGAAGTGGCTATGCAGTCAAGAACCCAAATCAAGTATAGAGGTGAAGTGGCTAAGGAATAAAAAATAGAATAGAAGTGGCTAAGCACCCATGTATAGTAGAAACCTAATGCAAAGAAGAGGTTGATTATGCTGAATATATCTAATGATCTATTGCAATGCTCATAGCACAACGATATAGAATTGCTCAAGAAGAAAACTTACAACATAGCAATGCAAAATCACTCAGAAGAATGCTTTCAGGTATACTTAAAGATCATCCTAAGGCATAAAGTCACTAAGTGCATGCTCAAGTAACTAAGTGCTCATAAAGAGCAATCTAAGATAGCACTGAATCACTCACATCACTCATATTGATTGAAGCAAACTCACAGTACATGAGATATGTTCATAAAGTGAAAACCAATGGCTAGAAGCAACAACCACTTGATAGAAGTAAGAGGAACCATGTTACTGCATACACAAACCTAATAAATGGAGTAAGAGCAGTCTATTGAGAAAGAAACATCTAAGAGAACATATTTAGAGGAATAGTAAGCACTCCAATCACAAAGCATTGTTAGGTGAAATGATAATTAGTGCAACTAAGGAAGAATATTCTAGAGAAAAAGAGCCTATAAAATCTGAGTAGTCACAAACAAGTCCTGAGCAAAACAAAATTTCAAGCGAATGAGTACAGAGGAGCTAATGTATAGTGAAACGCTTAATATAATGCCTACATAATATTTCATGCAATTCTTGTAAGGTTACCCTAATAATTCTTATGCCTATATATTTGCTTGCAGAAGTTTACATTAATGAAGGCAAGAATTCTTCTAAGGAAATTAAGCCTAATGAATCAATCTTAATCCTTATTGCATTCTCACTTCCATATGGTTTTACTCTATGGAACAATTAAAAAATATCAATTGATCTAGTGATTAGAGGTCTAAGATGGGTGGTGGAGACTAGAGAAAAAAAATCTATTTAGATGGATACTTGGTGTGATAAAAAACCACTCAATCTAGATCTAATTTTGAAACCATAGATGAGATTACTTCAATACAAATATAGTGATAGGGTATCAACCATTATTTATAAGGATTAAGAAGGAAGATAAAAATGAAAAGAAGTTTTTTTACAAGTATATTGGGCATTGTTTCTAGGAGGCAATTGAGCAGAAAAATAACAATAGTGATTATTTTGAGAGGAATTAAGGATAAGTTGATTTGGGAGTTGAATAACTCAAGAGAATACACAACAAGAAATGGATATAATGTAAAGCACCAACAAAAGGAATACCACAAGATTATGGAAAGATATTTATGATAGCCCAAGCATTCCAAAAATCAAAATGTTTGTATGGCTAGTAGGTATACAAAAAATTTATCCGAGGATAACCTAATGAAAATGGATTTTTATGGCCCCTCACAATGTGTTCTATGTAAAAATGAGGAGAGTATAGACCATATTTTGGAACACTACTCAATAGTATAGTAAGTATGGCAATGAATTCTTAATATGTTTGGTAAATACATGGTGATAAATGATAGAATTGAAGAATAGTTAAAGAAATGGTAGACCAATTTTAAAAGTGATGCATTACAGACAATTCAAGATATATAGAAAGATACAATACTTTGGACTATATGAATAGAAAGGAATAGAAGAATAATTAAAGGAAAATAAAAATCAATTTAGAGGTAATGAAAAAGAAGATTTGTTTAGCCATAGAGGAGTCTAAACCAAACCTATTGTCTCATTCAATCCCTAATATTGAAGCAAAGAGCCTTGATAGATGGAGCCAAGTCATCAATTGGAATTATGATGTTGGGTACAAGAGAAAAAAAAGAAGGGAAAATAATATAAAGTGGAAACCTCTAGAAGCAGAGTTGGTCAAATTGAATTTTGATGGAGAATCTAAAGAATCTCCAAGACTAGTATGAGGAGAAGGAATAATTAGAAATAATAAGGGTGATATTTTCTCACATTACGCTTTTAATAATGGATTTAAGACAAATAATGAAGTTGAAGTTGGAGCATAATTGGAATGGTTAAAAATATGCATACAAATGAAATGGAACAAAGTATGGATGGAAGGAAATTCACTAGTTGTAATAAATGTAATTTTTTGGGAAAGCAAAGGCTCCATGGAACATACAAGAGATCATTGTGGAAATACAAAACCTTGCTCTAGAGTTTGAAAAAAGTTAAGTTTACACACATTTATTGAAGGGAACAAATATGTAGATAAGATTTCCAAAATAGAGGGGTTTAAATAGAGGATCATGAAGTTAAATTCTCTTTTCCATTGTTAGAGGAAGTTGTAAGTTTAGTTGAAGCTGACAAGAAAATGTTGATTGCCTTAATCAAATAATGATTAAGGTTTAATTTAGTGTTTTCATTAGTAATATTTGATGTGTTCTATAACATTAATGTATTTTTATATGAACTATTTATTACAATTCTTGTAATTGCACTTATGCTTCAAGAAGGAAACTAGCAATCTAGATATGATAAAGTAGACTATGGTAGCATAAAATTTTGGAAATGTTACTCTACTATGATGCAATGGATAGGTAATAAAGGTAACGTTTTTGTATTGTGAAGGTTGTTGCAAGACAATGTTAAGAAGAAGGATGCTGGATTTTTAGAATAATTGTATTTACAAAGAAAATTTAAGAAGATCAAAAAAATAAAGATCAATAATTTAGACTTTTTATGGTAGTCATCTGGCTATAGCAACTTAATTGAAATGAGAATTTAATATGTTTATAAATTATCAAGCTCTAAAGGAGATATTTGTGATTTGTAAATTGTGGGAGACCCAAGTACATGCCTTATTATTTAGCAAAGAAAAAAACATGGGAAAAGGGACATAAAGAAACAAATGTCTTAGCAAACATTCAATGTAAAAATTTTAATAACAAAATCAATCGACTTGAAAAAATAAATATAAAAAAATAATATTGTTCTTGTCATATAATTTGTTATGAAAGGGTGTTTAAATAATTTTTAGTACATTGATTTAAATGAAATAAACACAAAAACTACAATAAAAAATAGGATTTTATTAAAAAAAATTAAAGTGATGACCTTTAGGATGATTTTGAAGAAATGTGTACAACTTTAATGAAATCTCATTATATAAAAGTATAAATTAAAATATATTTCTTATAAAAAAGTTTAAATAATCTTAATTTTGTCACTGAGGTAATGTACAAGGTGAAATATTACTTGAAAAAATGTTTGATTTCAATATGGAAGATATATATAGAGTTGTGTCAATATGAGTTGTACAAAATCAAGGAATATAAGTATTATTTGACATTTATACTTAAATAGTAATATATGAACTTATTACTAAATTATAATATTAAATACTTATAGCCTTACTATCAAAGATATATAATGTTTTTTATCCTATCTTATCTTAAAATTCCTTCCCATATTCCTAGCCAACAAGCTCTTAATCTCAGGCTGAATGTCAGATGGCAATGCCCATAAACAAATTAAAGAATTTGACGAAGCAATTATTCATTCCGATTGATATCAATTATAAATATTACAATGTGGTTACAATAAGTTGGTTTATTAAACCAACCTAGAGAGCGCCTATGTGCGCTACCCTTTTGCTCAATAATGTAAGACATATATGCTAACATCCCCCCTTATTACATTATTTGAAAATTACAATAGTATCTTGAAACTTTTCATATTTGATACGCCCAAGTGCTTTGGTAAAGATATCTGCAACTTGCGCATCAGTAGGAATGTATTGAAGTTTTATATGGTGCTTTGGAAC
This sequence comes from Wollemia nobilis, assembly GCA_028583015.1. Taxonomy (NCBI): domain Eukaryota; kingdom Viridiplantae; phylum Streptophyta; class Pinopsida; order Araucariales; family Araucariaceae; genus Wollemia; species Wollemia nobilis. The sequence continues at coordinate 1,320,682 of JAQPPZ010016858.1, read as the reverse complement.
TTCATCTCGAATGAAATGACATCTGATATCAACATGTTTTGTACGTTCATGAAAAATTGGATTTTTGAAAAGATTCAAAACACCTTGATTGTCGTAAAACAAATGAAGAGGAAGATTCTTTGGAAGACCCATGTTTGTAAGAATGCGACTTAACCATATTATCTCGCAGATTGCTTCACTGGCTACACGATATTCTACTTATATAGAATATAAAGCAACCACATGCTGCTTCTTACTGTACCATGAGACAGGTCTAGATCCCAGATGAAAAACATATCCAGAAGTGGATTTATGATCATCAATGGATCCAACATAATTCGAGTCCGTGTATCCTAGTAAGAAAAACTTATTATTCTTTTTGTATTCCAAACCATAATTTTTACTACCACGAACATAATGAAGAACTCTTTTTGTTGCTTTCCAGTGACTCATATTAGGCTCTTGCATGAACCTTGAAAGATAGCCCACAAAAAAACTGAGATCTGGCCTGGTATTTGTCAAATATAGGAGACTCCTAATCAACTGACGATAGAGAGTACCATCTACCTAAGGTGATTCATCATATCGTGATAACTTAAGTCCTTGCTCCATTGGAGTTGCTTTTGACTTACAATTAGTCATCCAATATTTTTCTACTAAAGTCTTGGCATATTTATTTTGTGTTACTCTAATATGAAATATTTTCTGAGTAACTTCTAAACCAAGACAATAGTGCATAAGTCCTAGATATGTCATTTCAAATGATTGCTTCAAATAATTTTTCACTAAGTCAATCATTCTTTTCGAGCTTCCTGTTATGATCAAATCATCTACATAAAGTACAAGAATCACTATATCAGAAACATTTTTCTTAATATAGAGATTTGCATCTGAAGGACTTCTTTTGAATCCATGCTACACAAGGTGTCTATCTATCTTGATATACCAATCTCGAGGAGCTTGTTTGAGCCCATACAAGGATTTGATCAACTTGCATACTTTTTATTCTTGCCCCTCGACCATGAATCCTTCTAGTTGAGTCATGTATACTTCTTCCTGTAAGTCACCATTCAAGAAATCACTTTTAACATCCATCTGATGCAACTTCCACCCAAACTGAGCTCCCATGGCACAAAGTACTCGAATGCTAGTCATTTTTGTAGTAGGAGAAAAAGTCTCTTCATAGTCTATGCCTTATTTTTGAGCATAACCCTTCGCAACAAGTAAGGATTTATGCTTATAAATAGATCCATCTGCCTTATACTTCACTTTGAACACCCATTTGCAGCCTATGGGTTTCTTTCCTATTGGTAGATCGACTAACTTCCAAGTATTATTTTTTATGAGAGAATTATGTTCTACATCCATGGCCTCTTTCCACTGTGGTTTATCAAGTGCATATTGAACCGTTGTGGGTTCATTTGCATTCAATGTAGACATATAAATATTTTCTTCATTCTCATCTTCTTCTCTATCATTTTATGTACCCACGGACAAATCATCAAAGTGTTGATAAAATTTGTCAACCTCTGAAGTAGATTCCTCTGCTCTCATTTATTGAGTCATACTGCGATTACATGGCCTATCTAGAGATAGATATGGAAGGTAATTCAACTTAGCAACTCTCAAAGTACTAGTATACCATTTTGGGACTTTTTGTTGTTGCTGTGGAAGTTGAACCTCCTTCTTAGGTTCTTCTTAATCTAGGTATACATATGTAGATGTGTCTTTTGATGTGAAAGCTTCATCAAATACAACATCTCTACTTACATGTGTTTTCTTGGTCTTAGTATCAATCAATCGATAAAATTTTGAATACTCATCATAGCCAAGAAAGATACACTGCAGGGTTTTCTCATCCAACTTCCTCCTTTTTTGTTTTGGAATGTGCATGAATGCTTTACATCTAAACACCCTTAAATGATATATGGAAGGTTTCTTACCACTCCAAGATCCTTGTGGTGTTTTCCCTTGTAGAGATCTAGTGGGTGCTCTATTTAGGAGGTATGATGCTGTGTTTACTGCTTCTACCCAATATTGATCCTCAATATGTGCTCCCTTTAGCATACATTGAACCATTTCCATAATGGAATGATTTCTCCTTTATGCAACTTCATTCTACTGAGGTGTATAGGTTGTAGTCAGCTGTATTTTGATCCCATGTTTCTTAAGAAAATCTAAAAACTCTTCAGAGGTGTATTCCCATCGTTGATATGAGCGAAGGGTTTTTATGAAACAACTCGACTCCTTCTCGACAAGTTTATTGAATTGTTGAAAGTAGAGAAATGCTTCTAATTTCAACTAAAGAAAGAAAACCCACATCTTCCATGAGTAATCGTCAACAAATAGTTGAAAATACTTCTTTCCACCATAGCTGGTTGGCATAGGACCACATAGATCGGTATGTACCAACTCTAAAGGGTTTGTAGCTCGAGAGGAGCTAGTTTCAAAAGGTACTCTATGTTGCTTCCCTGCTAAGAAATCTAAGCACACTGGTAAGATAGATGAGAGTGGAGGAAGACCTTTCACCATCCCATATCTGTGTAATTCAAGAAAATATCCTGAACTGAGGTGCCCATAATGTCTATGCCAGAGAGAGGTGGCCTCCTTTGTAGTTGCAGCTAGAGCAACATGAGGATTTGAAAGAGCATCTAAAATGAACAAGCCATGTTTGTAGGATCCGGTTACAACATGTTTACCACTGTGGGTGATAAAACATCTCTTCTTGCCTTTGACAAATCGAAACATGACATCCATGTTTCTATCCAATATTTGTGTGACTGAGAGCAGATTATTGGCTAATCTTGGAACATAGAGAACCTTCTCAATTTGACAATTACCATCAGGAAGGGACACATAAAAATCCCCTTCTCCCTTTACTTGATATACTTGATTGTCAGCAATTGTGACTGGCTTACCATTTTTCTCTGCAAAAGTATCAAACCATGATTTATCCCCAGTCATGTGTTTGCTAGCTCCTGAATCAATAGCACCTTGTGTACTATTTTAGAGTTAGAATTTGAATCGAACGTAGGAGAATCTGAGTCTAAGTTGGAGTCAGCATAAGCAACATGGACTTTAGGTTGCTTATGTTTGTTGTATTTTTGTTTGTCTTTGCCTTTCTTCTTAGGACCTTGATCGTTTTGTTGCTTGTTTTTTAACCAACACCTATTGGTGTCATGGTTATTCATATCATAAATCTTGCAATATTTTGTATCCTTTTGCTGATTTTGCTTCCCTTTTCCTTTGGAAGAAGGACCCCCTTTTTGAAACTGACCTTGTTTCTTACCACTTTGTTGTGTGGAAAGAGCATTATCCGTCACATCATATTTCTGAACCTGATTTGCCTCCTCAGTCTGAAGTAAATTTACCAGCTCCACAAATGATACTTGTCTACCAGAAACATTGAGAGAAGTGATCAACATCTTGTAGGAATCTGGAAATGCTCTCAAGATGACAGATTTCAAGATATCATCATCCACTGGTTTTCCCATGGCATTCAATTTGGATTTCAAGTCAGCCACTCTACAAAGGAATATATCAATTGTTTTCCTAGAATTCATACTAAGAGTATGTAGTTAAGTTTGAAGGTTTAGAATAGTGGATTGATTCTTTCCTTCATATACTGTGATCAAGGCATCCCAAGCTATCTTACTAGTTTTTGCATCACAAATATGAGGTTGCACCTCATCTATAGTAGAAAGCAAGATAAAAACGAGACTCTTCTTGTCCTTCTTATCTCAAGCATCTTGATCTGTTCCTATTGTCTGAGGGTGCTTTGCAGTGCCAATCACTACATCCCATAAATCTTCCAACTGAATAATGACTTTCATCTTTGTTTTCCATGGAACAAAGTTAGGACCTATCAACAACTATGAATCTGAGAGATACTTATGAATTGTGGTCATTATGAAGGTTCATTATATCACCAATTGGTCTCCCTTTCTTTATACCTACCAGATATTTATAGCGTAACCATTCAATATATACCCGCCCTTATGTGAGGGAGATATAGGTATATATGAACAATATACTACTCAATATGTACCCACCCTTACGTGAGGGTGACTACAATTACATATGAGAAGCACAATATATTGAACATAGGCGATACTGAAAGGGCATCGTGTTGTTAATGACACCTACCATAGAAAGTTTTATTCCTCATGCGTGGGGCGTAACTTCCCCTAAACACTTTGGAAAAATTTTTTTGTTAGGATTTATGCCTAACAACAATCACGATGTGGGTATGAAATGGAAAAAAAATATATCTAGTTTGCCTTATTTCTCCTTGACGATTAATAGAGAACAAGCTCAAACGTCGTTGTTGGAGCTATATTAGGTGGCAAATACAATAGTCCAAAGCACGACAAAATTACCTCTAAGTGTGGACTAGAGGTATCTCAAATACCGAACGCTGCTGTGCAATAAATTGCACAAATAGGGTATAAATTTTGGGTGTTATTTTTTTTGTAATTTATGATTGTTAATGCAAGAAAAAAATAATATTTAAATGCAAAATAAACAATCACAAATGCCCATAAATTTAAGCACCTATTACAAATCTAGCAATTATTCACTTCCAAATGGTTTGATTTCCCCTCTTTATCTTACAATTTTACAAATGAATCATGTGAAGACTGAGATTTCCCCCCTTCGTATTTCAAAATATACAAGGAAAAAAAATTGTACCTAAACCCAATTTTTTTTTTGTTTGGAGCCTTCAAGGAATCAAATTTGACTACACAAGCATCAAATGACTTGTTGGCATCATCAGGACACTTCCTGGTGTCAATAGGGCACTTCCTGGCATTAACAAGGCACTTCAAGGCATCAAAAGGTACCACTCGCCATCACAGCATGCGTGGGGTGTCAAAACTTGCCACCCGTCATCACAGTGCACACGGGGCATAAAAAAAACTTATACCTCCTCAAAGAGACTTGAACCCGCAAACTTCCGTCTAACAATCACCATGCATACCATGTGAGCCAGAGGGCTCGACAAGAACAAATAGGGAGCAGGTACATCTTAGCAGCATCGGGTGCAGAGAAGGGAGAAAAAAAACTTTAATCCCACATGGCCTATGCTGCCACTATGGGGGTCTTTAAGAACAAGGAAAGCTGCTATAGCTTTCCTTTGCCTTCGAGCAACCACCCCGCCCTTTTGCTTCCACAACCGTTGACATCCTCTATCTACGTGCCTAGTCTGCTCTCCTTTGTATATGTGCCTCCAGTCTCGAATCACATGCCCGATTTGCTCTGCTTTGTCTGTGTGTCTCCAATCTCGTTGGCTAGTAGTTTGTACTCTATCTACATCCGTTAGTGTCTCCTCTGTCTGTGTTCGTCAGTGTCCTCCAGTCTGCGTGCCTCTAGTCTCGTTGGCTGGTAGTCTATCCTCTATCTGCGTCCATTAGTGTCTCCAAGAACCATGTTGTTTAGGGAAGTTGGAGTAGTTAGAAATGATAACTACCTTACCCAATGTCTACGATCATCCCTAGCTCTTATACCATAAATAATTTGACAAAGCAATTATTCATTCTGATTGATATCAATTATAAAGATTACAATGTGGTTACAATAAGTTGGTTTATTAAATCAACTTGGTGGTTATTAAACCAACCCAGAGAGCGCCTACGTGCGCTACCATTTTTCTCAATAATGTAAGACATATATGCTAACACAAATTGTATCAAACTAAATTTTTATGGGGCCTTTAAGGGCAATCCAGGTGAATCATGAGCTTTATAAGCGATCACAATGGTAAAATTGTTATTACTTATGCTCAATATATTGGCTTCCAATCCAATAATGTTGTTGAGGCAAGAGCACTCTGGAGAGGTTTGTAATTGATTCAATAAGACCAAAGACCTTTGATCATATAAGGGGAATCCCTAAATATCATCAATTACATGAATAATAGCAAAAATCCTTCATGGAGAGTCCAAAATATAGTTAATGAGGCCAAGAGGTTAATTTAGATGCGTGGAGAGATAGTCATACAACATATATATAGGGAGGCAAATATCATGGCTGATTTATTTGCAAATTTTGTTGTTACTACTAAAAGTTTCTCAGGGGTTAATTGGATTCCTCAAGAAGCCCAAAAATCTATCCAAAGTGATAAATCTTGTTGTGCAGAAACAAACTCCTCATTCAGATGATTACTAAGTCTATGATTGCCATGATTAAATCCATGGAGGAGATCTTCGAGATGCTAAACAACTTGCATTTAATGATAATGGAAAATCAAGCGCCTTAGCCAACTTCGGAGCCCTCATCTAATTTACATTGTTACAAGGTTTTGTTGATATATTTTACTTTATCTTAGTCAGTTGTATTTACTTTAGTGGTTAGGATTTTTATGGCATATATACCTCTTTTTTTTGTTCTCAAGGATTATCCTATAAGGCTATCCTACTGTAGACACCAAAATAGCACCAATCCGATTATGTGACTGCAAACACTGATCGCATTGACACACACAGCCCCCAGGGCAGCCCCCAAAGTTCAAACAGTGGTCCTAACCACTATCACAATAGTTTTGGAAGGTCAAGAGTCAATTTGGCACCTTCAGACACTCTGATTCATACTCGTTCCACCCAGGGACAATTACAAACTTCTATTCACCCCACCCAGGGACGATTAGCAGTATTCGCTCCAAGGTGGGGCGAATAGAAAGTTTGACGGGCAAAAAGTCAAATCTTGACAAATGGCAGCTTAGATCCACCACTTAATTCTTCCTTCCTTGCATGGGAGTGTGAGTGAACATTTTTGAGCATTATAGGTAGTTACAAGGGCAGTCATGGAGCCCCTAATCAGTGAGGAATCTTCTCCCCGTAGGAATGCATGATTTCCAAGTGGCACCTCTGCATGCTCATCCAAAGAGACCTCCAGGTCTATAAATTGGTGTGTTTTCTCACCACAAAATATAGAGAGAAGGAGCATTTTGAGAAACGAAGTGCTATCATTTTACTTCCACACACACACCTTTTGATTTGTGCCTTTTGCATCCTTGATCTCTTTTGGAAGAGAGGTCATAGGGTGGTTATTGGAAGTGCAAATATGGAACCAAAATCTGAAATTTGGCCACAAAATCCTACCAAATTTGTTGACAACACCCCACAAGAGATTTTGGACCCATCCCAAGTGGATTGGTGCCAAAATCAGGCCCCAAACGGTGGGCGTCCTGCCCCCGGGTGCCCCCCACACTGCTGTAGTCCTAATCACCCTGCCCTGGAGCAATTAGAAATCTATTGCAGATTTCCCTTCTATTATTTTTGCATTTGATTATATGCTACTTAGATGGGTTGCCATTTAAATTTCACCTTGTTTTGAGCAATTTTGATCATGTTTCTATCATCTCTCACCTTTACTAACATGCATGTAGCGTCATCAAATTCCTTGTGATAGATGCCAAATTGGAAAAATTTGACCTTCTGGGTCTTCCCAAAACACCGCCAATTAGCTAAACATCTATCTAGGAAGATGAAGTATTGGTCATGAGCACCTTGTGTGCTATTTTAGAGTTAGAATTTGAATCGGACGTAGGAGAATCTGAGTCTGAGTTGGAGTCAGCATAAGCAACATGGAATTTAGGTTGCTTATGTTTGTTGTATTTCTGTTTGTCTTTGCCCTTCTTCTTAGGACCTTTATTGTTTTTTTGCTTGTTTTTTAACCAACACCTATTGGTTTCATGGTTATTCATATCATAAATCTTGCAATATTTTGTATCCTTTTGCTGATTTTGCTTCCCTTTTCCTTTGGAAGAAGGACCCTCTTTTTGAAACTGACCTTGTTTCTTACCACTTTGTTGTGTGGAAAGGGCTTTATCTGTGACGTCATATTTCTGAACCTGATTTGCCTCCTCAGTCTGAAGCAAATTTACCAGCTCCACAAATGATACTTGTCTACCAGAAACATTAAGAGAAGTGATCAACATCTTGTAGGAATCTGGCAATGCTCTCAAGATGACATATTTCAAGATATGATCATCCACTGGTTTTCCCATGGCTTTCAATTTGGATTTCAAGTCAGCCACTCTGCAAAGGAATATATCAACTATTTTCCCAGAATTCATACTAAGAGTATGTAGTTAAGTTTGAAGGTTTAGAATAGTGGATTGATTCTTTCCTTCATATACTGTGATCAAGGCATCCCAAGCTATCTTACTAGTTTTTGCATCACAAATATGAGGCTACACCTCATCTATAGTAGAAAGCAAGATAAACACGAGGCTCTTCTTGTCCTTTTTATCCCAAGCATCTTGATCTATTCCTGTTGTATGAGGGCACTTTGCAGTGCCAATCACTACATCCCATAAATATTCCAACTGAAGAATGATTTTCATCTTTGCTTTCCATGGAACAAAGTTAGGACCTTTCAACAACTGTGAATCTGAGAGATACTTATGAATTGTGGTCATTATGAAGGTTCCTTATATCACCAATTGGTCTCCCTTTCTTTATACCTACCAGATATTTATATCGTAACCATTCAATATATACCCGCCCTTATGTGAGGGAGACTATAGGTATATATGAATAGTATACTACTCAATATGTACCCACCCTTACGTGAGGGAGACTATAATTACATATGAGAAGAACAATATATTGAACATAGGCAATGCTGAAAGGGCATCGTGTTGTTAATGACACCTACCATAGAAATTTTTATTCCTCATGCGTGGGGCGTAACTTCCCCTAAACACTTTGGAAAAAAAACTTTTGTCAGGATTTACGCCTAACAACAATCACGATGTGGGTATGAAATTGAAAAAAATAGATCTGGTTTGCCTTATTTCTCCCTAATGATTAATAGAGAACAAGCTCAAACATCGTTGTTGCAGCTATATTAGGTGGCAAATACAATAGTCCAAAGCACGACAACATTACCTCTAAGTGTGGACCAGAGGTATCTCAAATACCAAATGTTGCTGTGCAATAAATTGCACAAATAGGGTATAAATTTGGGGTCTTATTTTTTTTGTAATTTATGATTGTTAACGCAAGAAAAATATAATATTTAAATGCAAAAGAAACAATCACAAATGCCCATAAATTTAAGCACCTATTACAAATATAACAATTATTCACTTCCAAATGGTTTGATTTCCCCTCTTTATCTTACAATTTTACAAATGAATCATGTGAAGACTGAGATTTTCCCCCTTCGTATTGCAAAATAGACAAGGAAAAAAAATTGTACCTAAACCCCAATTTTTTTTTTTGGAGCCTTCAAGGAATCAAATTTGACTACACAAGCGTCAAATGACTTGTTGGCATCATCAGGACACTTCCTGGTGTCAACAGGGCACTTCCTGGCATCAACAAGGCACTTCAGGGTGTCAAAAGGTACCACCTGCCGTCACAACATGCGTGGGGTGTCAAAACTTACCACCCATCGTCACAGCGCACATGGGGCATAAAAAAAACTTATACCTCCTCGAAGAGAGTTGAACCCGTGACCTTCCACCTAACAATCACCATGCATACCATGTGAGCCAGAGGGCTCGACAAGAACAAATAGGGAGCAGGCACATCTTAGCAGCATTGGGTGCAGAGAAGGGAGAAAAAAAACTTTAATCCCACATGGCCTATGCTACCACTATGGGGGTATTTAAGAACAAGGAAATCTGCTATAGCTTTCCTTTGCCTTCGGGCAACCACCCCGCCCTTTTTCTTCCACAATCATTGACCTCCTCTATCTACGTGCCTAGTCTGCTCTCCTCTGTCTATGTGCCTCCAGTCTCGAATCACATGCACGATTTGCTTTGCTTTGTCTATGTGCCTCCAGTCTTGTTTGCTAGTAGTTTGTCCTCTATCTGCATCCGTTAGTGTCTCCTCTATCTGTGTTCATCAGTGTCATCCAGTATGTGTGCCTCCAGTCTCGTTGGCTGGTAGTCTATCCTCTATCTGCATCCGTCAGTGTCTCCAAGAACCATGATGTTTAGGGAAGTTGGAGTAGTTAGAAATGATAACTACCTTACCCAATGTCTACGATCATCCCTAGCTCTAATACCATAAAGAATTTGATGAAACAATTATTCATTCCGATTGATATCAATTATAAAGATTACAATGTGGTTACAATAAGTTGGTTTATTAAACCAACTTGGTGGTTATTAAACCGACCTATAGAGCGCCTACGTGTGCTACCATTTTGCTCAATAATGTAAGACATATATGCTAACACAAATTGTATCAAACTAAATTTTTATGGGGCCTTTAAGGGCAATCCAGGTGAATCATGAGCTTTATAAGCGATCACAATGGTAACATTGTTATTACTTATGCTCAATATATTGGCTTCCAATCCAATCATGTTGTTGAGGCAAGAGCACTCTGGAGAGGTTTGTAATTGATTCAATAAGACCAAAGACCTTTGATCATATAATGGGACTCCCTAAATATCATCAATTACATGAATAATAGCAAAAATCCTTCATGGAGAGTCCAAAATATAGTTAATGAGGCCAAGAGGTTAATTTAGATGCGTGGAGAGATAGTCATACAACATATATATAGGGAGGTGAATATCATGGCTGATTTATTTGCAAATTTTGTTGTTACTACTAAAAGTTTCTCCAAAGGGGTTAATTGGATTCCTCAAGAAGCCCAAAATGCTATCCAAAGTGATAAATCATGTTGTGCAGAAACAAACTCCTCATTCAGATGATTACTAAGTCTATGATTGCCACGATTAAATCCATGGAGGAGATCTTCGAGATGCTAAACAACTTGCATTTAATGATAATGGAAAATCAAGCGTCTCAGCCAACTTCAGAGCCCTCATCTAATTTACATTGTTACAAGGTTTTGTTGATATATTTTACTTTATCTTAGTCAGTTGTATTTACTTTAGTGGTTAGGATTTTTATGGCATATATACCTCTTTTTGTTGTTCTCAAGGATTATCCTATAAGGCTATCCTACTGTAGACACCAAAATAGCACCAATCCGATTATGTGACTGCAAACACTGATCGCATTGACACACACAGCCCCCAGGGCAGCCCCCAGAGGTCAAACAGTGGTCCTAACCACTCTCACAATAGTTTTGGAAGGTCAGGATTCAATTTGGCACCTTCAGGCACTCTGATTCATACTCGTTCCACCCAGGGACGATTACAAACTTCTATTCACCTCACCCAGGGACGATTAGTAGTATTCGCTCCAAGGTGGGGCGAATAGCAGGTTTGACGAGCAAAATGTCAAATATTGACAAATGGCAGCTCAGATCCATCACTTAATTCTTCCTTCCTTGCATGGGAGTGTGAGTGAACATTTTTGAGCATTATAGGCAGTTACAAGGGCAGTCATGGAGCCCCTAATCAGTGAGGAATCTTCTCCCCCCTAGGAATGCATGATTGCCAAGTGGCACCTCTGCATGCTCATCCAAAGAGACCTCCAGGTCTATAAATTGGTGAGTTTTCTCACCACAAAATATAGAGAGAAGGAGCATTTTGAGCAACGAAGTGCTATCATTTTACTTCCACACACACACATTTTGATTTGTGCCTTTCGCATCCTTGATCTCTTTTGGAAGAGAGGTCATAGGGTGGTTATTGGAAGCGCAAATATGGAACCAAAACCTGAAATTTGGCCACAAAATCCTACCAAATTTTCTGACAACACCCACAAGAGATTTTGGACCTAGCCCAAGTGGATTGGTGCCAAAATCGGGCCCCAAACGGTGGATGTCCTGCCCTCGGGCGCCCCCCACACTACTGCAGTCCTAATCGCCCCGCCTTGGAGCGATTAGAAATATGTGGTAGATTTCCCTTCTATTATTTTTGCATTCGATTATATGCTGCTTAGATAGGTTGTCATTTAAATTTCACCTTGTTTTGAGCAATTTTGATCATGTTTCTATCATCTCTCACCTTTACTAACATGCATGTAGCGTCATCAAATTCCTGGTTATAGAGGCCAAATTGGGAAAATCTGACCTTCTGGGTCTTCCCAAAACACCCCCAATTAGCTAATACCAACTTTGTAGGCAATTTGGAGCTCCACGGATGTGACATTTGGGACGGTGCTTTTTGGCATTTTGTTGCAAGTCTATTCGTCCCGCCCTGGAGCGAATACGAATCTATGGTGAATTTCCCAACTATTCCATTTGTACTATTTTCTTTGTGAGGTTTTGATGCCCTTGTCAAATTTTTAGTTCATTTGGAGCTATGCTACTTATCGTTTTATTTACATCTTTCTTGCACTAATTGAAGGTGTGGGGATTGCATGTTTTATTTTATCTACAGGTGCTATTGACTATTTTCTATTTACATGAATACAGGGGATTAACATCGGAGGAGCAGCAAGGATTCAAAACTCATTAACGCAAGCGACGATGACGTTTGGTCCGCCCACTTTATATGTGGGCACACGGAAGAAGGAATAACATCCATGGGTGTAATAAGAATACATATTTAACGCTACTAGCCCTTAGAAGGGGAGGAGGTGGATTGTAACTGAGTTCTAAAAAATTTCAATAAAAAGGGTTGTCTTCCTTATTGGCTTTTTGTTTTGTTTCGATTCATTCATGCTTCCCCTCCTTTCATGCGCTTTCAGTTCATAGGATTTAGCGTTAAGTTTAGTTCTGTTTGCATCAAACTTGGCATTTTCCTTTTTGTTTCCGTATCCTCGTGCTTTCACCTACTATACCTTTTGACCTCTGGTTTTTTTTTATGTATGTTTGGCATTGCTCAAGGACCCCTATGTCAGTCTTTATTAATTCTCTTTATCATTGTTTTCCCCGCAAGCTTGTAGCTGAGAGGTCAGTTTGTCGGTTTTTCTTGTTATTTCCTTTGATAAGGTTTACTCTACTGCTTCTGTCCTAATTTTTTGTATACAGAGTACTCCTTTGCTGGGTACCCTGGTCTAAGTTTCTGTTGCTATTTCTACATGGTCTATATTGGAATATTATGTAATAAGGTTTTGGGATCCTTTTAAAATCCCCTGTAAATATTAATCAACCTACCAAAAAAATATAATATTTTATAAATCAAATTAATTTTGTTTGTTTTTTAAGTTTACATATAAAGACATATTCAATAGATAACTTTAAGGGCAAGTAAACCACTTAAGATCAAGTGCATAGTGACTTGTGGGTCTATAACTCAATCATAAAAATAAGCAAAACAAGATTTTACCTTCATAGATGGCTTCTCCATAAAGATGTAGGTTTACTCAGCATAAGTATGATGTATTTAAGAAGTTTGGAATTAATGAAGACATGAGGATGACAACTATGGAGCAGATTATATCAATAGTAACTTAAAATGATATTAAATAAGGGATTGCAAATAGAGGAAGATAAGAAAGAAATACATTTCATAAAAAAATGGAATAATTGAAAGAAAGAACAATAGATTGTTTGAGATGGTAAAGTATATAATTTAATTTAATGAATATAATATTACATATTCAATATCTCTTATACTTAGTCTTCCATATTATGACCATGAAAAAAGTATGAAGTGTAAAATAAGGAAACATAATGTACTTCAATGCATGTGTTCATGAATCAGAATAAGGAGTATAGAATCAAAAGCAATGCATCATTGTTGGGCATAAAATGAAAAGAACTATTAGAAGTTGTAGGTTTTATGAATAAATTTTTTCATATTATTATCGATGTGAAATTTGAGAAATGCAATCAAGTAACTTATACAACTCGTTCAAGTACTCTATCTTGACTTTAACTCAAAGATAGTAACCTAATTGAATAAACATAAAGTATTACATTTGAAGTTGATAAAAGTTCATGGGGATAACTAAGTGATAATAAATAAAAAAATCTTAGGAAGATTAGGTTCTATGAATTTAATACAATATTAAAAAATAAAAAATACAACTCAAACTATTCAATGATGATCATGGGAATGAGTATTAGTGTTTTCTTATTCATGAGAAAATTAAATGAAAAAAATAGTGAAAATAAAACTTCTATATTAAATAAAACATTGGTAAAATATAAAGTTGGGACAATGTGAACTACCTAAAACTAAGATGACAACTCAGATAAGACTATATTTAGAATAATAGAGTATGAGAAAACTCAAAGTCATACTAGTGGATAAAGGTTACTTGGAAATAAAGAATTGATTATGTATGCCAATTTTCAAGATCAATATAAGAAAGTTTTTTTAAAAACATACTTAATAATATATTCATCAAGCAGGTCCGAGGTGTAGACCAATTGGTTCATCCAAACCCCATAAGGGGGCGGAGATCCAAGGTTCAAATCTTAGACCTCGCCATACTGAATGCTTGTCCCTTTCCTGGTGCTTTCAGCGGCGTAAAAGGTTTAAAATGATTGTGGCATGGTGGTTATAGGGGCAGACTGTATGAAGATCTGTGTGGCGGCTTCTAGGACGGACAACGCAGAATACTATGGCAGCCATAAAAACTGGACATCCTGCCTGGATTCGTGGCGGCTACCAATTCCACTATGTAAATTCAAAAAAAAAAAAAAAAAAAAAAAAAAAATATATATATATATATATATATATATATATATATATTCATCAAGTAAAAGTAACAAATGTTTCTTTAATAAATATAATTAGAAAATGTATATGTGATAATTTATTGTAGGACAAAGCATTGCGTGTTTGTAATTTCAAACAATAAATATAAGACAACAATTTTTAGAGGTGGTGACTCATCATTGTGATTTGTGAAGCATTGCATGCGTGTTTGTAATTTTGAAAGGATTTAAAATAATCCTTTTAAACAAAGACAACAATTTTTAGAGGTGGTGACTCATAATTGTGATTTGTGTAGAAGATCTACAAAAATATTATTTAAATGAATTTAAGGGTGTAGGACATTTTAAGATGATAATTCATTGTAGGACAACATTGCATGTGTGTTTGTAATCAATTTCACTAGGTGTAGAAGTAACAAAAGAAGGGAGTGACAAATATGTTTATTCAAATACTTAATGTATAATCTGGTAGTTTATATATATTTTTATTATAATTAAAAATTTGCAAACTGAAGCACTTAACATTACAATGGTATATCCCATCATTAAAAAAAGTATATTATTACTCTTATTTTTTAATAGCTAAAAAAATACTACAAGCTTGTACAACACAAGATAAAATGTACAAGTTACTTTTTAGGGTTATTGTTAGGGTTATAAAAAGAAATTAAGTGCTTAAAATCTAATTTTTTTTTGAATCAATCATATAAAATAAAACAAAATATAATCGACTTTATAGTATTAAAATTTAACATAAATATTACATCCTAAATAATTATATAGTAAATATTTTCACATAAGTCTAAATTTTCCAATTTTAAACATATTTAAGGTTTGAGGGAAGCCACATTAAACTTGATGATTGATATATTAAACTATTGTGGAATTTTAAACCCTTATATTGTATGAAATATTTCAAAGGTAAGAGAAAAATTAAAATCCATAAGTCTTGCTAATATTTGAAGTTGCATGTAATGTATGTGCAAAGTGATAAGGTTGAATATTAATTAAAATGTACTTTATATAAATAATTTGATTTAAGATCAATTAATGTTAAGATTATATGATAAAAATAATTTTACTTTGGTGAAATAAAGTAAGGTTTGTGATGATAAAATTAAGGAAAAATTAATTTAGATATTGTACAAAGATAGTCAAAGACAATGGGTAAAAATTCTTCTAAGTAAACATGTTGAGCCTAATGATCCAAGCGTAACATTTATTGCATTCTCACTACAAAATAGTTCTACTCTATGTAGTGGTTTAAAAAATCAATTGATTTAGTAATTAAAGGTCTAAGTTGAGTGGTGGAAACCACATAAAAAATTCTATTTAGATGGATACTTGGTGTGATAAAAAACCACTCAATCTAGATGTAATTTTGAAACCATTAATGAGTTAACTTCAAGATAAATATTGAGCAAGAAGATTACTACAATTATTATTTCAATTTTAGAGTTGAATAGATAAAAAAAGTATGCAACAAAAAGTGGATATAATGTAAAGCACCAAAAAAATAGGAATATCATAAGAATATGAAGATATATTTGGGATAGCCCAAGAATTCCTAAAGTCAAAATGTTTGTTTGGCTAATAGGTCATAGAACAATTTAACCTAGGATAACCTTATGAAAAGGGGTTTTCATGGCCCCACATACTATGCTATTTGTAAAAAGGAGGATGAGAGTTTAGACCATCTCTTGGAACACTACTCAATAATATGGAAACTATGGCAATAAATTCTTAATAATTTTGGTAAATGCATGGTGATGAATGGTAAAATTGAAGAATGGTTTTTAAAAGTGAGGATTTATAGACAATATGAAATATATCAAAATATATAATACTTTGGACTATTTGAATAAAAATGAATAGAAGAATAATTATAGGAAATTAAAGCAGTTTAGAGGTAATGAAAAGGTAGAATTATTTAGTCATTGAGGAGTCCAAACCAACCCTATCAACTCACCCAATGCCTAATCTAGAAGCATAGAGCCTTGGTAGATGGACTCAAGTCATCAAATGGAAATATGATGTTGATACATGGAGTCAAGTCATCAAATGGATATCAAAAGATTCATTTTTCTCAACTCATGTTCCCAACAATGCTTTATTTCTAAATCTTTAATATTATAAAAATACCTCAAATTTTATATTTGAAAAAGAAAAAAATATCAAATAATATTAATTCATAATAGATTTAAATCTTATGTGGTTATAATAAAACACAATTAAAACCCATAACAATCCCACATACCAATTTTAGATGGTTTGATTTTTTTTAATATTATAGTTTTTTTTGGTTATTATTATTAAGCTTTCAAAATGAATCATCAAACCCAATTGCACTTATGCCTGTACCTCAGAGGCAAACAAAAGTTCACTGGAACAATGAGCTAAACGAAAGGGGTCACATCACTTTATACCGTCAAACCTAGTTTCAATTATAGTTTTACTCCACAGAGCAAATAGTTCAGTGCAATAATAAGCTAAACAAAAGGCATGACATAAGTCTGTTAATGACACATCAGAATTTTAAACACGAAATTTTCAGGTGAGGGCTTTTTAGGTCATAGCCAAGTTAGTGCATCCTTTGGATGTACATGTTCATTTACATTTAAAAAAAAAAAAACACTTAATAAACCATATGTTGCCAATCCACCTCTAAACCTTTAAAAAAACAGAAAGAAACAACCTAAGAAACCATATAAGTGCAATGGAGTTTGAGAACAACTTGTTAAGGGTTCATATGAACACGAGGATTGATGTTACATACTCTTACTGATTGCTAATTTGCAAACTAGTACAGATAAAATATTCAGAAAAATACCAGTGTTGCAAAATACCTGGAAATTAGCAGTGAAGCCCACTTTTCCAATCCAAATTATCAGCTGGCTTGTTGTAGGTCAATGGGTATGAAATCCATAGTCTGGATCCCCTCTGTCGTTGCCATCTTACTCTGCTGTATTATAGAGAAATAGGAATGTTCTTTGATATATCACTAAAAAATGGATACGATAATGGCAATGGGCATTTTTTTAGGGGTGTGGGATTTATTGAACTGAAATCAGGTGACAACGAGAGCAAACACGCTTGTAAACACACATGTCCCGCTTACATGAATGTTGACCAGCGTGCTCTCTCTCGTTGTCATATGATCTCCTTTCCTCCACCATTCTAACAACAATGCCCATCCCAGAAGTCGACAGTTTTCGCAGACTGACCTCCCTAATTTCAGAGGAGAAACGTTTTTCAAAGAAAAATTAGAACTAAAAAACAATAAAAGAAACATAAAGACCTTAAAAGAATTAAGGATATCAGTCCACCACTGATGAACAAAGGAATGATATAAGCAATTAATTAAAACTTGATAAGAACGACTAGGGTAAATAGGTGGTGGCGAACTTCAAAGCAATTGAAATTGTAAGATTGGAATAACTAATACCCAAATTTGTTAGAGAACAATACTTGAACATGAGATGCCATAGTTTGCAGTTTGCAATTCTTATATAGGGAGACTCCTACTTCTATGAGTATCTCCCTTGATAGAATTGCATGCAGCCAAAATAATAACATATCCCATCATACTTGCATACATCCAAACTAAGCTAATTATGCACACCATTATGGTAATGCAGACTGTAGAATTGTCCAGGTGCATGGAATCAAAGTCCTAAAAAGGTAAAAATGCTAAACTCTACTAACCCTAATGGATAAAGGCATGAACTTCTCCCCAATGGATCAAGGCATGAAGTACTGCAGAGGGATAAACATGCAGGAACGGGACATGAACATTACAGTACAGGGCACTGAGTTCAAAGCTTTGGGGGACCACTCGAGTAAAGTGGGCTTAGCTGGAGTTGCTGCCACTATTTTTGGACATGATTCATGTTGGCTTTTGAAATTGATTCTCTTGCTGAAGAGTCACTCTCACAGCGAGCTCTGGTCAATTCAGTCCATCCTCCTCAACTAATTTATTATTATTTGTACTCCAGATCACATTCTAGCAGGGTTCATTACTGAGTCACTGACAAGGTTCCAACGATAATATTCCTCAGTCATGTCCTAATCAAAGACTTTGAAGTTACAATGTATTGGATGGACAACATATTTAGATGAATTTTGTCTATTATGGCATGAAAATGTCTCCATTTTCATACTATGAAACTTCTCTCGCCTGCTACCAATATTACTATTTTTGCTTAAGTGAGGAATGTACAAATATTTAAATGATTGTTACTGCAGACTACATACCTGTCCAAGCTCAAGTTGCCCCACTAGGACAAAATGTGGTATGGCCAACCTGTCCCGAAATGTGAGATCAATGTCCTGTTATAGGAACATAGCTTATAAAAAGCTTAGGAAGTATATTTGATTTGCTTGGTTGGACAGCTATGTATTTTAAACTTTAAATAAAAGGCATTTCAACATTATATGTTTGATGGACTGTTATATGATTTATTAAGAGTTTTATTAAAAAATGAGTTTAAAGGGTTTCATTATTTTATATTGAAATTTGAATTTGATTTTTTTAAATAAAAATGAAAAGATTTATTTGAGAGACCACGATCAGGGGGGTTTTACACTGTCAAAGTCACTCGGAAGTTGCCCACACCAACATTATCAATTGGATTTTGGGTACCTAATTCAACTTTTTCGTAGGGTGGAGATCCGAACCTATGACCTCCCTTAAAGGATTGCTCTCTCCTCTCCAACCCACTTACAACACCTGAATCAAATTGAAAGATTTATTATTATATATTTTAAGCAAGTTTAAATTTAAAATATGATATTATTTAAAAATGAAGTTTATATGATATAAATCTTTACGATTCCCACCCATTCATTAAAAAAATAGAAGGAAGATTTATTTTTAAAATATTTTATAATAAATTAATTTAAAAAAATATTATCAATAATTAAAATTATAGAAATTTTTGTAGATAGGAATTATGTGAGTTGAGTTGAACTTCATTTTGATTCAATTTGGTTGATTTTGATATAAAAAGAGTATCTATTATTTAGTTTTTTTTTTAAGGTAGATATTGAGGGTTTTGAAAGAATATCACAATCTTGTAAGAAAAATTGTCAAAAGAAAAAATAATCAAAATTACATTCTTGTCCAATGGCAACATAACAATTTGAACATAAAATCAAAATCAAAATTATCCTCATCCCACCTAGTAGGGGACCAACCAACCAACAGTGCCATCAAACCCTGACAACCAGGATTCACTGTATCAACGATTCATCTTTAAGGCATAAAAAACTTAGGGACCTTGCACTTCCTAAGGATTTGAACTTTGGATCACATGCTCAACCAACTAAATAGAAACCAGCCACCGAAAACAGATATCTGCAATATATTGTCCCAATGACAGTAAAGCCCTCCATCTTAAAAATATGTGAAGACTAGAACCCCATAGATCCTATTGGATTTCAACCATTCTCCGAACTCAATAGAACAAATTATACCAAACCTCCATATTAGAACAAAACCAAGGGCCATGGAGCAAGGTTTTGGAAAGGAACCAGAACCTTGGGATATATGGGTTCAAACCCTACAAAAAACCAGTGAGAAAAAAACCTCCCACCCCTATGGGTTCTAATCCTAATGGTATGTAGAAGAATAGAAGACCCCCCATTGAAGAAACCCATCAACAAAAAAGTAGCCAAACACTGTCCTTGGATCGAAAAATCTCACATCCACTACCCGATTAAAATAACAATAGTGTTTTAATAAAATCTAGACAATGGGACTCTGTTACTAACATCAGGTCATCGCGAGGCAAATAAAATGTTGGACCACCGCCTAACCAGTTGCACAATAATGGATTGGAAAAAACTGGAATAGGGGATTCTAGCACCACCACAGAGTCCCTGCTAGGCACCAAAAAAGTTTCACCATCAGTGATCAGACCAACGATAGAACCAAAGGACATAGATCTCTCTTGCAAAGACTCCAAGAAATCCAAACATGGTCTTGTCCCTATGATCTCCTTTTCCATCCTCTACCATTCCACTCTGCACCCAAAATACATAAATATCAAATCTTTCCAACCTAAATTGCAATCTGGATCTTGCTATCTTCTTGTTCAGGGTTGGGCTCCTCCCTTTAAAAAATAATAAATAAATATTTTAGTTTTACCGTAATGTGACCTTTATTCAAGAAAAGCCTTATCGTCAATCTTCTCTAAGATTTTTTGTGAGCTGGTCTAGCTAGTTTTATACTAAGTTTTATGTGCTTTTCTATTCTTTAGAATATAAAAAACAATTTTAAGGGAAAGAGTGTAGGAGAGCAGAATGAGTTAGATATTAAAGATGAAAAAAAGATAATATTGATATTTTAAATTTTTTGTTAAAATTTATTAATATTATATTTAGCGACTCAAGATAATGAGATTAAGTGGATTATCATAACATTGCATTGCCTTATAATGCCAAAAATGTTAGGATACTACAAATACAATAGAATATTACAAAATAAGAGCAATTTAGAAAGGGATAAAAGGTTTTAGTTTTGTTCATTTAAGAAGATCATAAATACACAAAGATATGACATTTTAAAAGATGGATTAACATCAAATATTTTTCACTCCTTACTCACGTGTTGTAGGTGAGTTGGAGAGGGTAGGGAAATACTCCAAGGGAGGTCCCTAGTTCAAATCGCCCCTCTATCAAATCCAAATTGGGTACCCAAAATCCAGTTGATTATGCTAGTGCAATCAGAACCAAGGGTAACTCCCGAGTGATTTTGATAGTGTATAATCTTGATGAACCAAGGGGAACTCCTGGGTGATTTTGATAGTGTATAATATTGATCGTGATTTCTCAGACCAAGGTGGCCCCACAAGGGTTTTTCACTAAATTTTAAAAAATATTTATATTTTAAATTTTTTTTGTTAAAATTTATTAAAATTTAATTTAGTGACTCAAGACAACGAGATTAAATGGATTATATCATAACATTGCATTATAATGCCAAAAATGTTAGGACAACATTGCATTATAATGCCAAAAGTTAGGACACTACAAATACGATAAAAGATTACAAAAGAAGTGTAATTTATAAAGGGAGAAAAGGTTTTAGTTTTCTTCATTAAAGAAACTCATAAATACACAAATACCATATTTTAAAAGGTGGATTAATATAAAATATTTTTCACTCCCATATAGATATGGTAAAGAAGATCTCTTTTCACCATTTATTTCATTAAATGGTTACTTTGGTTCATTAGGATCCATTTAGAGCATACATTAAAGGAAATTAAGAAGGATGCATAAGATGAGGAATAATTTAAATTAAAAATAAAATAATATGCAAATGAAGATATAGAAGAAAATTTTAAAGCAAAGGTGGATGACCTAACATTTTAGGGTTGCATAATAGAATGGGAAGTGTTTTTAAGGGTATCACTTTCATTTCAATTTCTCCAAAGCATTATTAAATTATAAATAATAAATAGTATAATAAAATGAAAGAGGTTGATGAGGATAAAACTTTAGTGGAAATGAAAAACCAAGAGGATGCCCTAAAGAAAAAACAAAGAGCAAAGGAAGCTCTAAAGGATATTGTTTTAGAAAGCCAAAAATATCGAGGCTAAGCCCACAAACAAGAATAAGAAAATGATAATTATTGCATCTTGTAGTATTTGGGGTTATTACAAATAAGTTGACAATTATATATAAATATCTTGGCAATATTCGAACCTAGGTCTAGGTAATGTGAATTGATAAGCCTACTTTTTTTTTTTAGTTATTGAATGGGGTCATGGTCAGGATGGGAATGCTCAATCCTAAGAAAAAAAAATACTTTAGGACAATTAAGATAATTGAAAATGAGATGAATAATTGCTAGAAGCAAGAAGTAATTGGTTTTCTAGTCCTCATATATATATATGTCTGAGAGTGAGAGAGAAAAAAGTATACTTATTAGTCATAAATGGTATAAAAACATTTAATTGTTTAGATATTGGAAAATTATTGGAGTTTATATGTATCAACTTAAATGCTTACTTATAATTGAAATCTTTGGATTCTTGAGTGGAATTCACTCCTAAATAATTTAAGGGTGGTATTACCCCCAAGGGCTAGGTGGATTGGTAAGTGCCAGTATGGGCATTTACCAAGAAGAGACCTAGGTTCAAACCTTCGGGGAAGTTTGTTGCAAAGGTAGTAGTCTGATATGAATCCTTTGAGTGCGTGCTAGATTGATCATGATGGTACCAATCATGAGAACCTAGTGGTCCATTTCACATTAGGCTATAAAAAAATGAGGTGGAATAGGTTTTGTGGATGCAGCCCTTGTGGTTTGAACCATATGCTTGCCAACTCCTAAAAATAGTGTGGTTGTAACCAAATCGGCTATCAATGGTGGTATTTATGAATGGTTTATATTAATAAAGTATTTATATTTTTTTTGTTGGATAATAAGGGGTTGTACTCGGGTCCCTTACCCTTGAAAAATTACATATATCTTATTTAGAGCTTGAAAATTTATAAATATATACACTTCTCATCTCAATTGAGATGCTACAGCTAGAAACTTACATCATTTAACATAAAATGTTTGAATTCTTTATTTTCATTTTTTGGATCTTTTCAAATTTTTGTATGAATACAATTACTCCAAAATTTAGCATATTTCTTGACATTTTCCTATAGCAACCTTCACAATGCCAAAAATTCACCTCTACTATATATGTCTTTCATCTTAGTAGAATAATATTTCCAAAACATCGCACTATCATAGTCCACTTTACCAAATCTAGATTGCTAGTTTCCTTCCTGACACACAAGTGCAACCACAAAAATTATAATAAATAATCTAAATGAAAACACATTGTTGTTACAAAATAAAATATATTACCAATGGAAAACATTAAATTAAATCTTAATCATTAATTTATATAGGAAATCAACATTTTTTTGTTAGCTTCAACTAAAATTTCTACTTATTTTAACCATGGAAAGGAGAATTTAACTTCATGATCCTCAATAAAAAACCCTCTATTTGCTAGCTTATCTACACATTTGTTTCCTTACCTTAATATATGTGTAAACCTGATTTCTTCAAACTTTTTAACAAGATCTTGAATTTCCATAATTATCTCTTGTATGTTCGATGGAGCCTTTGATTTCCTCAAAATTGTATTTATTTCTATGAGAGAATCACCTTCCATCCATACTTTATTCCATTTCATTTGTTTACATATTTTTAACCCTTCTAAAGCTTCCCAAGCTTCAACTTCATTATTTATATTAAATCCACTATTGAAAGCATAATGAGACAAAATATCTCCTCTATTATTTCTAATTATTCCTCCTCCTCTTGCTAGTCTTGGATTTCCTTTAGATGCTCCATCAAAATTCAACTTAACTCACTACACATCTGGTGGTTTCACTTTATATTCTTTGCCTTCCTTTTGCTTCTCTTGTACCCAACACCATAATTCCATTTAATGACTTGACTACATCTATCAAGAGTCTCTGCTTCCAAATTAGGGACCAAGTGAGTTGATAGGGTTGGTTTAGACTCCTCTATGGCTAAAAATATCTTCTTTTTCATTACCTCTAAACTAATTTCCTTTCCTTTAAACATTCTTCTATTCCTTTCTAGCCATATAGTCCAAAGTATTGTATCTTTTGATATATCCCATATCATTTGTAAAGCCTCACTTTTATAAGTTTTCTATCATTGCTTTAACCAATCTTCAATTTTGCTCTTCATCACCATGCCTTTACCAAACATATTGATAATCCATTGCCATAGATTACAGACTATTGAGCAATGTCCCAAGATATGGTCTATACTCTCCTTCTCCTTATTACAAAAAACACATTGATAGAGGCCATGAAAACCCCTTTTCATAAGGTTATCCCAAGATAAAATTCTTCTATGATCTACTAGCAAAAAAAACATTTTAACTTTAGGAATGCTTGGGTTATCCCAAATATCTCTCCATATTCTAGTTACATTATTATTATGTTGGTGTTGAACATTATATCCAATTCTTGTTGTATATTCTCCTAATCTATTCAAATATCGAATCAATTTATCCTTAACACCCCCGAAATAATCATAGTTGTTATATTTCTACTAAATTGCCTCCTAGCATCAATGTCTTGTATACTTGTAAAAAAACATTCTTTCCATTTGTATCTTCCTTCTCATTCCTTGTACAAAATATTTGAAACCCTATCTCCATATTTGTCTTGAAGAATTCTCATCCAAGGTTTCAAAACTAGATCTAAATTGAGTGGTTTTTTATCACACCAAGTATCCATCCAAATAGATTTTTTTCTCCAGTTTCCATCATCCATAAAAAATCTTTAATCATAAGATCAATAGATTTTTTTAAACCATTCCAAATAGTAGAACCATTTGGAAGAGAGAATGTAGTAAATATTAAACTTGGGTCATTAGTATCAACATAATTAGAAGAATTCTTGACCATTATATTTGACTCTCTTTGAACAATCTCCAAATAACTTTTTCCCTAAGAGCTAAGTTTGCATCCGTAAGAACTCTTAAACCAAGACCTCCCCTAATTTTGTCATCATACAATTTGCTCCATTTCACCAAAGGAATTTTTATTTTATCATGTAAACTTGACCATAGAAAGGATCACATAATTAGATTAAAAAATTTTCAACTAATTTTGGCATAGAATACAATGACGTATAATATGTTGGAATGACTTGTAAGACTGACTTAATTAACTACAATTTTCTTGCTAATGATAACCATCTACCTTTCCACGCTAAAATTTTATTTTTGACTTTACTAGTAACTGGATTCCATAAATATTTCCTCATTCTCCCCTCAAATAAAGGCATATCTAGACAAGTTGTTGGTAAATTTGCCTCCTCCATTTGAAGCAACCTATAAATTATTGCTTTGATGTTAGCAGGAGTGTTAAGGAAGTAAATTTTGGATTTAGTCCTTTTAACTTTTTTCCCTGAAGCTCTTTCATACTCTTTCAAAACGTTATTCAAATATTTGGCCTCATTTATCCTTACCCTTCCAAAACGGGGTTGTATCATCTACAAACTATTGATGGGTGATTTTTTCAATGTTATTAATAACTTTAAGTCCACTTATAAGCCCATATTTGTAAGCCTTATTTAAGTTCCTACTCAAACATTTTTCCATAATAATGAAGAAATAAGGAGATATAGGATCTCCTTGTCTAAGGCCTCTCTTGGCTATAAAATATTCTATCACTAACCCATTAACCAACACTAAATAAGAAACTCTAGAGACATAAGCTTTAATCCATATAACCCATTTATTCCCAAAACTAAAATTATCTAAAACTGCAAAAATAAAATCCCATTTAACCCTATCATAGGCTTTAATAATATCAAATTTTAATATCATAGCTTTCTCTTTTCTTAAAGTTTTTGAATGTATAACTTCATGAGCTAATATGATCCCATACAAAATATTTCTCCCTTTCACAAATCCTCCTTGATATTCTAAAATAATTTTGTCTAACAATGGCCTTAATATATTCGCCATCACTTTGGAAATAATATTATAAGACATATTGCATTGAATTATGGGTGCAAAAGAATCAAACAATTCATCATCCTTCTTTTTTATAATTAGGGCAAGATAAGTTGTATTTTTTTTTAAAGGAACCGCCAATAAAGAATCCTTCACTATATCCCAATTATATTGGTAAAGAGATATAGAGATCCCATCTAGAATTGGGGATTTATCCTTATTATAAGAGAAAATATCTAAATTAACTTAGGCTCCATTAGTTTCCTATCATATTCATTCGTTATAACCGAAAGAACATCTTGAAGAAGTTTATCATTAAGAACTTTGGTCTCCTCTGGACCTAGAATATTCTAATAAAACAACTTATCATCTTTTCTAATTTCACTCTAATCTTCAATTTTAACACCTATTGATTTAATTATACTAATTCTAGAAGATGATCTATGTACTATAGCCATCCTATGAAAAAAAATTATATTTTTATCTCCTTCTTTTAACCAAGTATGTCTTGATTTTAATATCAAAAATTTCTCTTCCTTACTCAAAATATTATGATATTCACTAAGAAACTCCCTTTCCTCTAAGCTTGGATTATTATCATCACCTTTTTAGAATTTTGAAAGTTTATCTTTTAGTTCTTCTTTCTTCTCAAAAATATTTCCAAAGGTTTTCTTGTTCCATTATTTTAATTTGGATGTCATAGCTTTAATTTGGTTTGGAAGAGCATACAACCCACAATTACCTAGAGAATTCCACACATGAGCTATCATATCAACAAATTGAGCATGGTCTTCTCACATCTCCTCATATTTAAAATGTGATATTGTTTTTAATTCACTTACCGTCATTTTAACTCTCATTGGCCAATGATATGAACCAATCCTTGTTAAGGTATTAATTTAGCACAAGTTCCTTCATCTAGCCAATTATTTGAGGGAATGCTTCTATCTAATTTTTATGCTATTAGGTTATGGCCTCTCTTGTTGTTGGTCCAAGTATAGTATTCTTATTCAAAATAAACTTCCCATGGATTATTATTTTGAATAAAAACTAAGAAATCTTTCATACTTTGCACCAATTTCCTAATTCCTCCAATTTTTTCATTCAGCTTGGTTATGGCATTAAAATATTCAATGATCATGAATCAGATTTCTTGGTATTTACTTCTCATAAAGGCTTCAATCCCACTCCAAACTTCTAATCTGCCTAATTGAGTTGTAGGTCCATAGATATTAATAAAGATGAAATGAATATCTACAAAGTAGCAAGTGACTAAAGAGGCTATCTAGTGCCTAGTTTTATGAATGTTTACACAAAAGGTTCTAGAAGGACTCCAACAAGTTAGAGTTCTCATTGCCACTCCTTAATAATCCATAGCATCCCATTCACACATTGTCCAAACTACTTTCATGGTTTTTGAAACTTATTTTGTCATTTTAGTTTCCTGGATACAAAGAATATTAGGTTTATTACTTAAACATAGGTACCTAATACACCTATGCTTTGAGGAGGAATTATCACCCCTTATATTCCATGAGATTATAATCATGTTTCATTAGGGGTTTTTTGTCCCTCCTACATATTACCAATATCATTTTGTTGTTTGGTAAAGAGAATCTCAACCAACTTAGTTTGTGTTCCTTTCTCTATGTTAGCTCTTGCTTCCCTGGATCTTGCTTGTTAATTTGAGGGTTTTTATCTTTTTGTTTTGCCTATATCAATAGTAGGTCTTATTATTATATTCCTCAATATTATTTCACAATTTTATTTTTCAACATATTTATCCTCGACTAGCTTATTTATAGAAGCTTTTGACTTGTCCTACTTATTTTTTGGTTTTTCCTTAGTAATGGCAAAGGTATAAACTTCTAAAACTGCATATGCTTCACCATTTATTTTCTCTTGAATGGTGCATGGTTCTTCAAGAGAGTTTTAAAAATATTATGAGACACATTTCTTAGGTTCATCGATAATGTTATTCCTTAAATTAGGATCATACTAAATAAACAGTTCCTTGCTAATATGTTGAAATTGTTGTGTTGTGTCCTATGAGTTTTGATCTACTTTTTTTTCATAGGCTAAAGCCTCAAAATAGTTGATATCTCTTCCAATTTCCTTCCTTATTGGTCTCCCCTATTTATTTTATTCTATTTTTCTAGATATATTTTTTGAAAGTTGAAAACCATCTTCATCCATAACCATTTATAAATTTCTTTTACGATTTTCTACAAATGATTCTGTTGGGCTCTTCTTAGGGCATGATCTCTCAATATGGTCCACCTCATGACATATTATACATATGAAATATATGTTAACATAATATATAGTTTGGGTCCACATATTATTCCCATACTTAAGAATGATTGATTCTAGTGAAGCTTTACTTATATCAATCATGAAACATAAATAGACAAAAATCCATATTTTGTTGTATATAAAATCTCAAGGAATTATCCTAGAGTGTTTCCTATTATCTTGAAGGTATTTATTTCCCAAAATTCTTGGAGGAATGAGGATCTCTCTAAGGTGTGCTCACTAACTTCTACCACTAGAGATGATTCTAAGGATTAACCTATAAACCGATCCATGGAAAGGAAACTAAAACTCAAAATATAATGAATTTTATCTGAAAGTTCAAAAGCAAATAAAATATTTGATAAAAAATTTATAAAATTTTCATGCACAATTTCTAAGATAAATAAAGGGAAAAAAATTAGCTGAAAAATTCTTTATCTAGATAGAATGTCTTGCCTCGATGATGTCCTAACCCTTCATTGTTCTTCCCATAGTTTGAATCCTAGTAGGAAAATATTTGCAATTTCATTTTTTGCAACTTGAAAAATCGTCATTTCCCTTGTTTCGAATGGTTGACTTCACAAGGTCATATCTCCCTCAATATTGCTTAGATGTTTGCATATGACCACTCATATTAAAGCTATTCATAATTATGCACAATTTGGTCCAAGAATCAGTTGAATCGGATAACTCTTCATAAATATATGGCTCCTAAAATATGAGATATTTTTTAGGAAAAAAATCTAATCCTTTGCACTTTGCAATTTTGTTTTTGCAACTTGAAAAATTGTCACTACCCTTTTTTTTGAATGGTTCACTTCACAGGGTCATATCTCCCTTAATATTTCTTGGAGTTTTGCATATGACCACTCATATTAAAGCTATTCAAATTCTGCACAAGTTGGTCCAAGAATCCGCTACATAGGATAACTTTTCACAAATATATGGCTGCTAAAAGATGATATATTTTTCATACAAAAACCCTAGTCATTCACATGTTTTCTTTTTCAATTCAAATGAAAACTTAGATATAATTGTCCCTACATGGACACCCCAATGGTATGTCATTGGCATTTCATCTCGATAACCTCATATTGAATCATGAGGAGGGAGGTCCCCAAGGAATGTAGCCTCTAGTTGTGCCACCTATTGTACTTCATATTACTAAAAACAAAAAATTATATATAATTTAATAAATTTAATCACAAATATAATATATTTATGAGATGGAGATAAGTTTGAAACTTTTAACAATAATAAGTTAGGTTTAACTTTTCAAATGGCAAACATTCAGTGAAATAGCACAAAAAGGTGAAGTTGCCAATAATAATGAAATTGTTTTAATCATGAAACAATATAAACAATGTAACTTAAAATAAATTTAAATCAAAATTAAATTAACTAAAATGTTAATAGACAATTTTACTAACAAGGCTTCACTTTTGAATAGTAATACAAAATTTAAAGATTATATATTGGGTTAGAATTGTAAATTGTATATATATATATATAGTTATATATAGTTAAATTTTTTAAAAAACATGTGAGATTTAAAAAAAACATTAATTGATTCGTTTTATTAATATTATTTCTTTTAATATATTAAAATTTAAGTGAATTTTTATTAAAATTATTTGAAATGACATTAGCTTAAGTGGTTTTATTCTTCAACATTTAAGGAGGAGACCTAAGTTCAAATCTTACATGTGACACAAGGATAATATCCAAGCCTTTGTAATACCACTATGTGATGATGATGTAATATGGGCAGGGTTATGCGTAAGCGATTGGCTTTAAAATGTATTTATAAAAATTGGGTGAATCAGTTTCTAAATCCAAGTGAATAGTATCGAAACACATGTAGAAGGCTCACTATTATTAGGGGTAATTTTGAAAATTTAAACTTAAAATTGTCAAATTATTATAAAGTTGAGAAGAATCGACCCCAAAAAAAAATTGCATCTAGAAATTTTTGGCTAATGGGCCTTGGTCAAGGGTCCCAAATATTAGCCAATTCCAAATTTTAAAAATCCTAATTTTAGCCAATTTGGAGATAAACAACCACTATGCATAACCTTGAATATGGATGGGACCTGTTTCAATCCCATATAACCAATTTAAAAAAATAAATGTAACATTTGAAACTATTACTTAGGCAATTCCTTGTTATAGAGACAATGAAGTGGATAGAAGATATGAATAGATAGACCTAGGATATATATATATATATATATATATATATTTAAATGAATAATATTTAAGGACCCATATCTTTACATATAATTGTTTGATTCAGACTATTCATGTGTCATTTTGTGCAAAGTTTAAAAATATTAAAAATAATTGGTTATTCAAAAATTTCCAAGCAGTATTGAGGGAGATATGACCATTTTGACACAACCATTCGAAAATAGGGCATCGCTAGGATACATTTTTCTTGAAAAATATTTCATATTTTAGGATCCATTTCTTTGTGAAGGGTTGTTTGGTTCAAATGATTTCTGGATCAATTTGCATAAAATTTGAGGAGCTTTAAGGTGAGTAGTCATATGAATAAGTCCAAGTAGTACTCAAGGAGATACAACCCTATAATGTCAACCATTTGGAATAAGGGTGGTAAAATTTGTTTAAGTCATGGAAAACAAATTTGTAAATATTTGTCATCCAAGGTGGGAGGAGAAATAGAGTGCTAGCACATTAGCAAGGTAGGGCATTCTGCATGGGCATAGAATTTTTAAGCTAATTTCCTTTTTCTCCTTCAATTTATTAGAATTTTTGCATGCAAATTATTATAGGTTTATTTTCACATAATATAATCATTATAGGATATTTTGGTAAATTTTAGTAAATTTTGAGTTATAGTTTTCATTCCATGGACTAATTTATAGCTAAATTCTTATAATCATCTAGTAGTAGAGGTTATTGAGGATATTATGGAGCAATGATCCTCATTACTCAAATATGGGGGAATTATTTGTAAATTTAATGAGTCTTGGCCAAGGGATTCATCCTTGAGAAAATGGATTGATAGGAGTTGAAAATATTTAAGAGTGATTCTATCCTTTATTCCCAAAAGTTTCTTCCTAACTATTTTTTGTTCTTGGGAGGAAATAAATAGAATCCTAAAATGGGGTACTTGGTTTATGGGAAGATCAAGACTCTTTCTTACCCACTAGTATGATGGATTTCCACCTAAAAATGTAAATATATCCCTATTAGTAGTATAAGTTATGATGTATAGGTTACTCATTGAATTATAGGAAATGGATACCTTCAAGGCAATAGGCAACAATCTGGAAGAATTCCTTGAGATTTTTAAAAAATACAAAACATGAATTGGCTATTTATGCTCAGATATAGGTCATCATTGATATAAAAAACCTTTACCAAAATAAATCATTCTTAATTATGGGGGTAAGTTGTGGACCCAAATCATAGATTATGAGAACATATGTTTTAGATGTAGAATATATCATGATGTGGGGTATATTGATTGATTATGCCCTAAGAAGAGTCCAACGAAAACATATGTAGAAAGCCACAAGAGAAACTTACAAATGGATATGGATTAGGATGGTTTCCAAATTCTAAAAAATAGGTCCAAATAGATGAAAGTAAAAAATAGTGGACACTAGTAAGGAATAATATTGGGATAAATACCAATTATTTTGGGGTTTTGGCCTATGAAGTTAAATTATATTAAATTTTAAAGGACATAGTACAATATGATCCAAATATTAATAAAGAACTATCTATTTAGTGTGATCCTGATTTAGGGATGAAAAATTACACTAAACTTACGGAATGCACCTCATGATATTTTCAATAATATCTTGAAGTAACATGCACCATTTAGGAGAAGAAAGGTGGTAGAAAAAATATAGTGTTAGATTTTAATACCTCTACCATTAATAAGGAAGTACGAAAAAGTGAGCAAAACAAGTCAAAATATTTTTTAGTAAAGCCAAGAGAGGATAAATCTATGGAAATAAAGTTGTGAAAGTATATTGATGAATAGAATAAGAATACCTACTCCTAATATAGGTAAGGAAAAAAGATAAATACCCTCAAATTATCAATCGAGATCCAATGAAGCAAGAGGAAACATAGAGAAAGGAACACAATCTAAGTTGGTTGATATTTTATTTACCAAATAGAAAAATGATATCGGTAATTTGCAAGCAAGGCCAATAGCCACTAATGACATATGATTACTATATCATGGAATATAAGGGGTGATAATTCCCCCTCAAAGCAAAGGTATTGTTAGAGTTAACGTGCACTATGCCTTCAGTTTGACACTTGTCAGTTTCATTGACAAGTGTCATGTTCATCATATAGGCCTTCTGCCTATATATGTAACACATTTTTATCAATAAAATATCCCATTAAGTTTTCCCTCCTAAAATTTGGTATCAGAGCAGGTTCCCTCTCCTGCCTGTGAAACCCTCATTTTTCATTTTTCACCCCCATTTTTTTCAAAACAGGGAGTATGCTCTCCATTGTTTACAATGGATCAGAAACCAGACCTTTGAAAAATCAATGGCTGCCTATTTTTTGAGTTAAGAAATGCAAAGTGGTATGTTGTGCGCTGCAGCTGTGATGGTGTTGTGTTATGTTGTGCGTGATCCAGATCTGCATTTTTTTTTACATGGATTCATGGACTTTAGTGCGACAATACTATTGCATATTTGATGCAATACAGCAAAGATAGCACCAACATGGTGTTGTTCGATGATCATGGAGGATAAGGCGCATGGTGAGTTTGACTGAAGGTGGAGGCATCAAATGCAGGACCGAAGGCCATTTGTCGACGAACATGCATTTTCTTCGCGTCTTTGAGAGCGCACTTTAGTTGCATTAGATGGTGGCAGCCATCGAGCAATAACAGAAGCATGGAAGTAATTATTTTTTCTTTCAAACTGCCATCGGCATAGGAGAGCTTCCCAAGTCAAAATGATATTACCCGCCTCTGACACTACTTTCCAAAATTTCATATCATAACAGTTGACTCCTTGTCGAGGAGGAGATTAGTTATGGCGACAAGGGTCGTAGGGAGCCCCGGCTTCTGGTTTTTCCACCGCTGTCAGCGAGAACCATTATGGCGTTTGCCATGTCGGTAGAAACATTGTAAACATTGACCGTTCCTCCATAGAAAATTGTGAGTTGGGCATGTCGTTGGTGTGGCTTGCCTTCCCTGGAAGACCTAAAAGCAAATAGCATTTGTAGAAAAAATGCCTTCAGAGATAAAGGGAAAGCCAGGGAATGAACTTTGGTTCGACGACTGGTCGGCCTGGCCTGTTTCTGAAGGAGCTTGTAACAATTCCAATGACTGTGCAGATTCATCTATTTCGTTGCTATCGCAGTCAGAGAAGCCTGATGTTCAGTACAACGACATCGGGGGTTGCGACATCCAGAAGCAGGAGATCCGCGAGGCGGTGGAGCTGCCGCTTACACACCACGAGTTGTATAAGCAGATTGGAATCGAACCTCCATGGGGAGTTTTGTTGTACGGCCCTCCCGGATTCGATCCCGTGGCCTGTTGAAAGTTCGCGGCGAGCTGAGATCGATGCAGCCAAACCTGGGGCATGTCCGGGAGAACAAACTCATCGGCGTCGGTTGGTGTAGGGCAAATGAATCCATAGATTGTTGGAGATGGAGATTGCCGGGTTCGAGCGGTGAAGTCCGCAGGATCGTCAATTTTTTTTTTTTAATGGCGCTGTGTTACAGGTGGCGAACGTGGAGATGGAGACTGCCGGGTTCGAGCGGTGAAGTCCGCAGGCGACGGTGGTGGTGTCGTCGTTCTTCGACGTGGCGGCTTTGGTGGCTACTATTTGTTGATAGCGGTTGCGGCGAAGCCATAGGAGCAGTTCTGCCCAGGGCTGCTGCAGCGCAGGCAATGGCGTCGGCAATCGAAGTGGTGACGGAGGGGCAGGATGAGCACGGCCTCGGATTATGGCAATTTGGATAAATTCGAGAGATTAGTGGTAGGGGAAGGATGTTCTGTCTCAATCCCCGGTGGTTACTATGCCTTGCAGTGAGCTGCCTTGAATGGCACTTTGATCTGCGAGTGCTTGTTTAATCCCAGAGATTTAATGGAGATCGTGGAGTTCAAACTGGTCGTTTTACAGAAACCGTTGGAATTTATTTTTATTTCCCGTAAACTATAATTTTGGGCATCATAATTAGTTTAGGGAAGATGTGTTTTAGTCTAACAAAATGCAGACGTACACCTGTCAGTACTAATTTGTTAAGTGGCTGTTAAAAGCATGTGGGGATTAAAAATGTGGGGGCCATTGCTAAAAAGGATCATTTTTAAATTGCATGGGGGTTAATTATTTAAATCAGTGGAAGTGAAAGTGAAAGCCCATGTAATTCCCCTACGAGGGAAATTGAGACTGTTTTTATGCCGCCAGAGTGCGATGCCAGGAATTTTTTATTCCTGAGGTTTATTTGCTGCCTAGACAGGCATGATGTTATTTTTCCACATGATGAAGGCCCCTTTGATGGTGAAATATAGGGGTATTTATAGTCGTTGGAAATGTTTTTCCATGACGGACACAATGGTGGTGTCAAATTGTAATTTTGAGGCTGTTTTAGTTTAGTTTTTTTAGCCTCAAAATTTTTCTCCCTTGGAGTGCACTTTCGGTAGAACCCGACACTCCCAAGGTAATTTTATATGTGATCCTTGTACCTAGTGATCTTTTCTATACACTTGGCGAATGCAGCGGCTGGTTACCCATGCATTTCGATGGGATGACATGGTCACAATAAGGACACTTATACTAGGGACTATAGACAAAGACACCCTAGACTCTATCCGAGGTTGTTTCCGGATCTACTTCTGAAGACTACAGACGAAGACACTTCAAAATATTCTTTTCTTTTCTTCTTCTCTCCTCCTATTTTGATCTATGGCTCATTTTTATTGTATTGAGTGCATTTTCGACAGAGACCGACACTCTTATATGGCTCGTTTTTCCTTTCATTAGGTGCATTTTTTGGCAGAGACCGACACCTTCTAGATTGAGTTCACCATGAGGAGGGATTTCATACTCATGGTGAATCTAGTTAGTGACCTACGAGTGGCAACATCCTCTAAGGATGACCTACAGAGGCAACGAGACCCAGATGTGGCTGACCCTGAGGCACCCATGATGACCCTGAGGCACTTAGACGGCTGACCCAGTGGCAACAGACCCGTTGAAGTGGCTGACCCTAAGGCAACAGATCGAGATGTATACACAGTGGATCTAGCATTATTCATAGTTGGAGAGCCAAGTGCAAAGAGCACGAGCCTAGACCAAAAAAAAAGAGGATGATAGGTTATTTTTTTAGAGAAGTCAACATTAAGGGGGAATGTTACCTAATGTTGACTTGCTTTGTTTTTTCTTTAGTTAGGATAGTGCACTTTAAGGGGGAATGTTAGAGTTAAAGTGCACTATGCCTTCAGTTTGACACTTGTCAGTTTCATTGACAAGTGTCATGTTCATCATATAGGCCTTCTGCATATATATGTAACACATTTTTATCAATAAAATATCCCATTAAGTTTTTCCTCCTAACAGGTATATGATGGACCTCTATTTAAATAATAAGCCTAATATTCTTTGTATCCAGGAAATTAAAATGACAAAGGCAAACATTTCTAAAACTATGAAACCAATATGGGCAGATGTGAATGGTATGTTATGGATTTTGAAGTAGCAATAGGGGGAAATCTAACATGTTGGAATATTTTTAGAACCTCCTATTCAACCATTCATAAAACTAGGTATTAGATAGCCTTATTAATCATATGTGACTTTGTATATATCTATTTCATCCTTATCAATGTTTATGGACCTACAACTTAATCAAACAAATTAGAATAATGGAGTGGGATTAAAGCCTTTATGAGAAGTAAATATCAAGAAACCTGATTCATAATAATAGGGGATTTTAATACCATAACCTATATGGATAAAAAATTTGGGAGAATTCAAAAAATAACCCAAAGTATGAGAAATTTCTCAACTTTATTTAAAACAATAAACTATGGGAGGTTGAGTTTGAATAGGATAACTATAGATGGAAAAACAACTAGAGAGGACAAAACCTAATAGAAAAAGAGTTAGATAGATGCATATTCTTATATTATTGGCTAGATGAAGGAACTTGTGCAGAAATTAATACCTTGATATTGGTTTAGATGACTAACCAATAAGAGTTAAAATTGTGGTAAGTGAAATTACAGAAAATCATATTTTAAATATGAGAAGATGTGGAAATACCATCCTCAATTTGTTGATATGATAGCACAAACATGATTTTATTTAGGAAATTATGGGTTGTATACACTCCCATAAAAAAATAAGTCAATATCATCTAGATTAAAATAATGGAACAAGAACACTTTATGAAATATTTTTGAGAAGAAAGAGGAACTAAAACATAAAATTCTAAAATTCCAAAAAGGTAAGCATAATAATCCAAACTCGAAGGAAAGGGAGTTGCTTAGTGAATATAATTATATTTTTAGTAAGTAAGAGAAATTTTGAAAGTAAAAATTAAGATAGACTTGGTTGAAAGGAGATAAAAACACAATTTTTTTCATAGGATAACAATAATACAAATATCAAAATAAAAAAATTAGTAGAATGAATTCAATAGAAGGGGTTTGTATTGAAAACTAGAGTGAAATCATAAAGGAGGCAATGCTTTTTTATCATAATATTCTAGGATCTAAAGAGTTTGAAGTTCTTACTTATAAACTACTATAAAAAGTACCTTAAGTTATAACAATGAAGAAAATAATAAATTGATGTTGCATTTTACTCTAGAAGTTCCTTTATTTTTATAAGAATAAATACCGAGGTTTGGATGATCTCTCTACAACATTCTATCAACATAATTGAGATCTAATGAAGGATTATTTATAGGTGGTAATGGAGTAGCCTAGAGTAAAACAATACATATGTTATGAAATAAATGCAATATATCTTACCTTGATTCCAAAAAAAATATGTTTTAGGCTCATAAGCCTATGTAATATGACATATAATATAATCTTCAAGGTGATGGAAAATTGGACCACAATTAGACAATTGTTTCAAAAGAGCAAGGAGGATTTGTCAAAGGGAGATAGATTCTGGATGGGATTATAGTAGCTCATGAAGTTATGCATTCAAAAGCTTCAAAAAAAGAGAGAGAAATGATATTAAATATTTATATGAGTAAAGCCTATGATAGGGTTAAATGAGACTTTATTTTAGTAGTATTAAAAAAAGTTTGAATTTAGGAAGAAATAGGTCATATGGATTAAAGCCTTGTATCCATACAATATTATATTTAGTTCTAGTTAATGGGTTAGTAATAGAATCATTTAAATCCAAGAGAGGTCTTAGACAGGAAAATCCTCTATCACCATATCTATTCATTATTATGGTAGAGGTATTGACTAGGAACTTGAATAAGGATAAAAAAATATTGGCTAAAACATGGATTTAAGGCTAGTAACAATATCGATAACATCACCCATGAACAACTTGTAGATGATACACCCCTTTTTTGGGAGGGTAGGGATAAATGAAGCCAAATATTTGAATAACATATTAAAGAAATATGAAAGAGTGTCAAGGCAGAAAGTTAATAGGACAAAATCCAAAATATACTTCATTAAAAATATAGCTAGAATCAAAATGGGGATATGCAAGTTACTTAAAATGGAGGAGAAAATTTTGCTAGTAACTTATCTAGGGATGTGCTTATTTAAGAGGAGAATGAGGATAAATTTGTGGAATCTAGTTATAAGTAAAGGTTAAAACAAAGTACCAAGATGGAAAGTAATATGTTTATCATTAGTAGGAAGAGTGTAAATAATTAAATTAATCGTATAGGTCATTATTACATATTATATGTCCTTGTATACTATGTCAAAATCAAGAGAAAAAAGTTTAATCTATTTTATCTAGTCATTTTGTGGTGAGGATTATATGATAAAAGGAATTTTCTTTTGGTGAAATAGAGCAAGGTGTGTAATGATAAAACTAGGGGAAATATCAATTTAAAAGTTATTACATATGCAAACATAGCTCTTAGGGGAAAGATAATTCAGAAATTTTACAAAGAGATACAAAGACAATGGGTAAGAATTATCCTAATTAAGTATGTTGAGCCCAATGACCCAAGCTTAATATTTACTAAATTCTCACTTCCAAATGGTTTTACACTATTAATTTTTTTAAAAAATCAATTGATCTAATGGTTAAAGGTCTACGATGGTGGTGGGAACTGAAGAAAAAAATCTATTTGGGTGCATACTTGGTGTGATAAAAAACCACTCAATATAAATTCAATTTTGAAATCATGGATAAGATTACTTTAGGAAAAATATAATTAAAGGGTTTCAAACATTGTGTACAAGGATTAAGAAGGAAGATACAAATGGAAATAATTTTTTTACAAGTATACAAGACATTGATGGTAGGAGGTAGTTGAGCAAAATATATCAACAACTATTATTCCAAGGGGATCCAAAGATAAGCTGATTTGGTATTTGAATAGCTTAGAAGAAAACACAACAAGAAGATGTAAAGCACCAATAAAATAGGAAGACCACAATAATATGGGGATATATTTGTGATAGCCCAATAATTCCTAAAGTCAAAATGTTTTTTTGGCTAGTAGGTCATAAAATAATTTTATCTTAGGATAACCATATGAAAAGGGATTTTCATGGCCCCTCATAATGTGTTCTATGTAAAAATGAGGAGTAGAATATATATCATCTTATAGGACACTACTCAATATTTTGGAAACTATGGCAATGGATTCTTAAAATATTTGATAAATGCATGGTGATGAATCGAAGAATTTAAGAATGGTTAAATCAATAGTTGAGAACTTTTAAAGTTAGGGCTTTACAAATAATCTAGTATATTTCAAAAGATACAATACTTTGGATTGTATGGCTGAAAACGAATAGAGGAATATTTAAAGGAAAGGAAAGTAGTTTAGAGGTAATGAAAATGAATATTTGTTTAGCCATAGAGAAGTCTAAACCAACCCTATCAACTCACCCAATATTTAATGATGAAGCAAATATCCTTTATAGATGGATTGAAGTCATGAAATAAAATCATAATTTTGGGTACATGAGAAACAAAAATAAGGTAAATAATATAAAATAGAAACCACTAGAAGTGGATTTGGTCAAATTGAATTTTGATGAAGCATCTAAAGGAAATATAGGACCAACAAGGGGAGGAGAAATAACTAAAAATAATAGGGGATAAATGTTTTCTCATCACTCTTTCAATAGTGTATTTAAGATAAATAATGAAGCTAAATATTAGATGGATTTGGAAGGGTTAAAAGTATACATGCAAATGAAATGGAATAGATTATGGATGGAAGGCGATTCACTAATAGTAACAACAATAATTTTGAGGAAACCAAAGGCTCCATGGAGCATGCAAGATGTAATTGTGGATTTATGATACCTTGCTATAGAGTTTGAAGAAATCAAGTTTACACATATGTTACAAAAATGAAACAAATGTGCAGATAAACTAGCCAATAGAAGGGTTTTAAATTAAGGATTGTGAAGTTAAATTCACTTTCTATGGTTAAAGGATGTAGTAAGTTTAGCTAAAGATGACAAGAAAATGTTGACTACCTGAATCAAATAATGATTAAGATTTACTTTAATATTTTCTATTGATGATATTTTATTTATTTTAAAACATTATTGTGTTTTCATATAGACTATTTATTACAATTCTGGTGGTTGCACTTATGGCTTAGGAAGGAAACTAGTAATCTAGATTTGGTAAAGCAATGAAAAATATTTGAAATACTACTCTACTTAGATGCAATGCATATATAGTAGATGTTGCATAACTTTATTATCATTAATATAAATCATTCACCAATATACAAAAATATCAAACAATTCATCCATAAATAATTATCCATAGTAACAATCCACAAATGATAGAGAGATAGATAATACCCTTAAGGTAGAGAAATACCAATAATAATCCTTAAGGAAGGAATAACTCCATAAGATCTCCCAAGATGAGAGAGCCACTTAAGGAGGAAAAATTTCCATAAGCCACTTGGTGGGCAAATATGATTACATATGATTGATCTCCATGATCATTACAATGACAAATATCTCTTCTTTATATATCCATATTCTCATTCTACTATAGGGAGACTATTAATAATATAATATTATAGTATAATATAATATAATATTATAATACAATCAACCTTGGGTTATGTGTGGCCCATGCCAACCCTTATACAATATAATAATATATCCCCAAATATATATTCCTAGGTACCCTAACATGCCACCCTCCTTACAAATGTTTCATCCTTGAAACATATGAAGAAATATTATAATATGATTTTCTAAGCAATGTTAGAAACTAGTACCAATATCATCCATCCATCCAAGTGAAACATGTTGATGCTGGTATGCCATTTTGTTACTTGAGTATCCAAATATGCTTCATTGATCACCACTGAAAGCACGAGGATACGGAAGCAAAAAAAAGGGAAAGCTAACATGCGATATGCAAACAAAGAAACCGAACTTAGCGCTAAATCCTAAAAACTTGAAAGTGCATGAAAAGAGGGAAAAGCATGATCGAATCAAACTGGAACAAATGTGAATTAAAGAAAGGCAGCCCTTTTTATTGATATGTTCCAAAATCAGTTACAATGCGCATCCTCCCCCTCCAAGGGCTAGGAGCATTTAAGTATTCTTTCTAATTACATCCATGGGCGCCTTTCCTTATTTCGCGTGCCCACATGTAAAATGGGCGGACCAAACGTCTTCGTCGCTTGCGTTGATGATTTTGGACTCCTCGCTGTTCCTCCAACATCCAAACCCTACATTCACAAGAACAAGAAACGATCAGTAGCACCTGCAGATGGAACAAAGCATGCAATCCCCAAGCCTACGCTAAGTGAATGAGAAAATGAATTAAACTATGACTAAAACAAGTCCAAATGCTATGAAAATTTGACAAGGGAATAAGGACATAATCAGGAAGGCTCTACAAAAATAATAGTCCAAAAATTCCTCACCGATTTGAATTCGTTCTGGGGTGGGACGAATTCACCTACAACATAACACCGAATAGGTACTGTCCCAATGTCCTACCTCAAAAGCTCCAAAAGACCTGAAAACTTGGTGTTAGCTAATTGGGGGCATTTTAGGAAGACCCAAATGGTCATATTTTCCAAATTTAGCCTCCATAAATGTTAATTTGATGATGCTACCTATAGGTTAGTAAAAGCGAGCGAAGATAGAAATATGATCAAAATTGTTCGAAACGTGACGAAATTCAAATGAAAACCTATCTAAGTATCATATAATCGAATGAAAAAATGAAATAAAGCAAATATATCATGGAATTCCCATTGCTTTGAAGGGGGGCGATTAGGACTGTGGCAGTGTGGGAGGGGGGCGCCCCTGGGGTAGGCCGCCTGCCGTTTGAGGCTTGATTTCAGCACAAATCCACTTGGGATGGGTCCAAAAAATCTTGTGTGGTATTTTAGGCAAATTTGGTGGGATATTGTGACCAAATGTCAGGTTTTGGGATCAAGATTCATCCTCCCAATAGTCACCCAATGACCTCCCTTCTAAAGGAGATCAAAGATGTGAAATGTGCAAATCAAAAGGTGTGAGGTATGTAAATAAAATGACAGCACTTCGTTGTTCTAAAATGCTACTTCTCTCCATATTTTGGGGTGAGGAAACTCACCAATTTATAGACCTGGAGGTCTCTTGAAATGGGCATGTAGAGGTGCCACATGGCAATCATGCCCTCCTAGGGTGAAGGAGATTCCTCCCTAAATTAGGAATTCATGAATGACCTTACATATGCCTCTAATGCTTGAAAATGCTCACCCATACTCCCATGCGATGAAGGAAGCATTGGGTGGTATATCTGAGCTTCCATTTTTTAAGATTTGACTTTTTGCCTATCAAACCTACAATTTGCCCCACCCTAGAGCGAATTCAGAATTCGTCCTTGGGTGGGGCGAATCCCATATTGAATTCATCCCAAGGTTGGATGGATACTGAGAAAAGTGCCTGAAGGTGCCAAATTGATCCCTGACCTTCCAAAAATGTTGTGAGAGTGGTTAGGACCAATGTTTGACCTCTGGGGGCTGCCCTTGGGGCTGTGTGTGTTAAACCAATCAGTGTTTGCAGTCACATAATCATATTGGTGCTGTTTTGGTGTCTACACCATGCTTCTATTGTTGTATTTTTATAACTTGAATGATGGGTCCACTTGTTCGTTGATGCTGATGAACTACTCTGAAAACCAGGATCACTATGATTTCTCTGCCAAACACTACCATAGTTGGTTCCCTTTTGATTCCATGTAGAACCATAATATTGCTACCTTGAATCATACCTTCAATATTTTTGATGCTCATGGTGGTGTGGATGGTGTTATGATGCAAAATTAACTTGATGTTCTACCTTATTTGACTCCTCAACATTTGGCTCTACTATTCTAAATTCTTATACACATTGTTCTTTCATGTTCCCTTTGTTTGGTGTGTCCTTGTGCTCTTCTATCAAATCTTCCTTGGACTCTGCTACTATTATTTCCATGGGCTCGATTTCTATTGCCTTCTTGGATTCTATTTTAGGTTCTTCTATTTGTTCTTCAATTTTCTTCTCTACAATCACTTCTCATTTTTCTTTGGATCCTTGCTCCTTAAACCGAGAAATATCCTATAATGTTATCTTCTTTTTCTTGTACCATAACTTCATAAACTTCTTTTGCACATTAATATTAACAATATCCAAAGAATCTAACCAAGTATAACCAAGAACAATATTCTCATCATCCATCTCAATAACATGAAAATATGAATGTAAAACATTTTTATCCATGGTGATTTTAAAATATTCAAAAGTTTGAACATATCACCCTCAATATGTGTGTCCTTATGTTTTGTTTCTTGAACATGCAACTTATTAGCCAAAGAAATATCAATACAATTATATTTGCTACTAGGGTCAATGGAAATAATAGCCTATTCCTTTTGAATGCTTCCATGAACTTACAAAATAGAACTTTTAGATGAATCTAAACCCTTTTGATCTTTCTCATGCTTTTATAAATCCATAGATGTGGCTTCATTCTTCTCACTTTCTTACTTAACATTTTCCTATTTCTCCTTAAGTGTTTTTATTTCTTTTTCATAATATTCATTATTTTTCTTGAAAACTTCCCATTCTCCTTTCATTTCATTCCGCTCATTTTGAATCGCCTATAGTTTCTTTTCAAGGTCTTTGATGACATCCACTAGGCTATCTATATTTTTATCCCTTCCCTCAAGATCTTTTTCTAGTTCCTCTTGTTCTTCTTGAAGCATGTTTATTTCTTCTACATAATCCTTGATGATGTCCTTTAAAATAACTATCTTTTTATATGGGTCCCATTTACTCAAGAATGTATGCTCCATTTCATCCCAAGTGCAGACACTATTAAACCTATAAACCAAGAGAGAACTTGTCCTCCAAGATAGCGAGGAAGCATAATTTTCCAAAGAAGTTGATACAACCATTTAAAATTTTCCACCAATCCCTAACATCAATATCATCTTCTCTAGAAATTTTTTGTAGCTCCATAAGTTCACACCTCAAGATAATGTAAATCTAGGGTTTCATGAAAATATATATCATACCCCAATGCAAACTAGGGTTTTATAAAAATATATAACTCCCCACTGAATTGAAGCTAAAATTCCACATAAAAAACTAGATCTACAATTTTTCTTCCAAACAAAATAAATAGCAACTGATTTTCTTACCCGAACTAAACAAATTTTATCTTTTGAAAAAATTGTGAATTGAAAATTTGTCACTGCCCTTGTTCTA
Source organism: Wollemia nobilis (assembly GCA_028583015.1). Taxonomy (NCBI): domain Eukaryota; kingdom Viridiplantae; phylum Streptophyta; class Pinopsida; order Araucariales; family Araucariaceae; genus Wollemia; species Wollemia nobilis. Next base: position 1,276,506 of record JAQPPZ010016858.1, on the reverse strand, counting down.
GATGGCTGACTTTAGAAGGTCGTATCTCCTTCAATACTGCTTAGATCCCTTTATATGCTCACTCATTTTAAATCTCTTTAAATTCTATAAAAATTGATCCAAGAATCATCTAAATAGAATCAAATTTTGCAGAGATATGGATCTTGCAAGATGCAATATTTTTCCAGAAAAATATGTAAAATTCATCACTATCCTTGTTCTAGATGATTGAATTTAAAATTTCATATCTCCATCAATACTACTCATATTCCTTCATATGATCACTCATTTTAAAGCTCTTCAAATTCTACACAAACTGATCCTAGAATCACCTGAATTAGATAAAATTTCATAGAGATATGGCTCTTGAAAGATTAGATATTTTTATAGAAAAAAAAATCTTCCCTAATTTTGCAATTCCACAAAAAAAATCCTGGCTTTACCAAAATTGTTGCTCTGATACCACTTGTTTGCATACATTTATTATCATTAACATAAATCATTCACCAATATGTAGAAGTATCAAATCATTCGTCCACAAATAATTATCCACAATAAGAATCCACAAATGAGAGAGAAATGATAATACCCTTAAGGTAGGGAAACACCAAAAATAGTCCTTAAGGAATGAATAACTCCATAAGATATCTCAAGATGAGACAACCACTTAAGGAAGATAAAGTCCCATAAACCACTTCGTGGGTAAATATAATTACATATAATTGATCTCCATGATGATTACAATGACAAATATCTCTTCTTTATATATTCATCTTCTCATTCTACTTTGGAGAGCCTACTACTAATATAATATCGTATTATAATATAATATAATATTATAATACAATCAACCTTGGGTTATGTGTGGCTCATGCCAACCCTTATACAATATAATAATATATCCCCAAATATCTACTCCTAGGTACCCTAACAGTAGAGGTGGAGTTTTGGTATTGTTAAGGCTGCTATAGGAAAATATTGAGAAGAAGGATGTTGAATTTTGGAATATCTGTATTCATACAGAAAGTTGAAAAAGATTCAAAAAATGAAAATCAAGAATTCAAATCTTTTATGAAAAATGATGTAGGTATCTAGCTATAGCAACTCAATTGAGGTGAAAATTGAATCTCTTTGTATACGAGTTATGATTTTTCAAGGGTGGGAGACCTTAGTACAAGTCTCGTTATCTAACAATATATATATATATATATATATATATATATATATATATATATATATATATATATATATATAAGAGGAATACACCAAGAATGATGTGGGGTACAACCATTAAAATGGTAGCAACTTTAAGGAAAAACACAAGGTTATTACTTTGGTAAAATTATTTTGCAATCATGCATCAACTATGAGTAATAATTTTCTCAAATCTCTCGAAAACATAAAAGTGAAAGTGATTTTTAAAATTTAAACATAAGACCAGTATTTTGTCATCAAATGGTATAATCATAATTGGATAATATTTTCAATTTTCGAGGATTAAATTTTTAATTTTTAAGGAAGAGACTTAGGCTTGAATCTTACTAAGTGATACATACATAATTGTCAATTTGTAATAATATCACTATTTAATTACAATATAATATAAATAAAATTGTTTTAGTCTCATATATAATTTAACAATTAACATGTCTTTAGTTAAATTTTCAAATTTAATAAAAAAATACATATTATAACATTATTTGTATATGTTTGTAAATATTATAATTTTATAAAGAACGCCACTTACATCATGGTGGATGTGTATAAGAAATATTAAAAAATATATAATAATAAAAAAACAAATTAATAAGCATATTAAATTTCAATGTTTATAGTTATAATATATCCAAATTCTAAAAGTTTCGAGATATTTGATATTTAATCACTTTGATTATACCATTGGACATCAAAGTGAGTAAACATGACTAATTTCGATACTTCTAGTTTAATTTTTCATACTCTAAAATTTCAAAAGGTTTGATATTTAAACACTTTGCTTATTTCATTGGACAACAACTTGAATATCATTATGGTAAGCACATTCCCTATTTCGTTGGACATCAATATATAAATCTTTGTGATAAAGATTTTACATATGGCCTTAAAAATTGGCCCTCCAAGTCAATTTTTTTTTTTTTTTTTTTAACTTTAAAATAATCAACACTTTAGTGTTATGGAACAACAAATTAAGATACTGCCACCAACATGATTCATGTTGGCTTTTGAAATTGATTCTCTTGATGCTGAAAAGTCACTCTCATAGTGAGCTTTGGTCAATTCAGTCCATCCCCCTCAACTAACTTATTATTACTTGTACTCCAGATCACATTCTAGCAGTGTTCACTACTGAGTCATTGTCAAGGTTCCAATGATAATATTGCTCAGCCATGTTTAAATCAAGGACTTTGAAATTACAATGTATTGGATGGCCAACAGATTTAGATGTATTTTGTTTACTATGGCATGAAAACGGTTCCATTTTTAGACTATGAAACTTCTTTCCCCTACTACATTACTGAGTCACTGACAATGTTCTAATGATCATATTGCTCAGCCATGTCCTAATCAAGGACTTTGCAGTTACAATGTTTTGGATGTCTAACAGATTTAGATGTATTTTGTCTATTATGGCATGAAAATGGTTCCATTTTTAGATTATGAAACTTCTCCCCTACTACATTACTGTGTCACTGACAATTTTCTAATGATAATATTGATCAGCCATGTCCTAAACAAGGAATTTTAAGTTACAATGTATTGGATGGGCAACAAATTTAGATGTATTTTGTCTACTATGGCATGAAAATGGTTCCATTTTTAGACTATAAAATTTCTCTTCCCTACTACTAATATTAGTATCTTTCCTTCTAAAAGTAAGGAATGTACAAACTTGATGCTGAACAGTCACTCTCACAGTGAGATCTGGTCAATTCAGTCCATCCCCTCAACTAATCTGCTATTACTTGTACTCCAGACCACATTCTAGCATGGTTCACTACTGAGTCACTGACAAGGTTCCAATGATAATATTGCTCAGCCATGTTCTAATCAAGGACTTTGAAGTTACAATGTATTGGATGGCCAGCAGATTTAGATGTATTTTGTCTATTATAGCATGAAAATGGTTCCATTTTTGGACTATGAAACTTCTCTTCGCTACTACTATTATTAGTATTTATCCTTCTTAAAGTGAGGAATGTAAAAATACATAAATGACTGCTGTTGCAGAATACATACCAGTCCAACCTCAGGTTGCCCCACTAGGACAAGATGGGTATGGCCAACATGTGGGATCAATGATCATGTTATAGGAAGATAGCTTATAAAAAACCTAGGAAGTAAATTTGATTTGCTACGTTGGACAGCTGTGTATGTTAAATTTTCAATAAAAGGCATTTCAAAATTATGTGTTTAAAGTTTTGATTAAATGTTGTATGGTTTAATAAGAGTTTTATTACAGTATGATATTACTCAAGAATAAAGTTGGTTGGACGTTATGAGGGTGGGAAGTACCGAGGATTAATAGTAAAGAATATAAAAAAGGGAAGGAGGATTATTTTTTAAATATTTTTTAATTAAAGTTAATTTTTAAAAATATTATAATTATAATATTTGTTTGGTAAGCTAAAAGAAGTTGTATGTAAGTTGAGTTGGACTTCATTTTGATCAAATTTGGTTGATGATTTTGATCCATATATTAAATTTGTGATTTTACTGTCATGTGATCTTCATGGTTTATGTAGGTAAAGCTTTATAGTTAATCTTCTATTATTCTTTTGTGAGTTGATTTAGCTCATTTCAGACCAAGTTTTATGTGTTGTTTTATTTCAATTGTGAGCAAGTACATAGTAGGGGAGATAGTTTCTTTTAAGAGTTTTTTTTTTTTTTCAAATTTTGGAGAAATTGAAAGAATGAAGGATTTTTAACAAAGGAAATCTAGTTACCAAAGAAAGAAAATGATGTATTTTTTTTTGAAAAAATTGAAAATCTTGAATTAAAACAACGAGCATATACAAGAGGGAGCCAGAACATCCCTAACAGGAACCCAAAGACAAGAAACCTCAGCAAAGAGCGAGAGGGGAGCACAACCCAACCCAAAGCACAAGAAGAAGGCAAGGCGCGAAATCGCGACATGTCGCGAAATCGCGGCAGTCAAGCCGACCGAGGCCATAACCGCGCCACAGGTCGCGAAATCGCGACGTGTCGCGAAATCGCGACGGACGAAGCCAGCAGCCCCCAACCGCAAAAGATGTCGCGATATCGCGACGGAAACCTTACAGAGCAGACAGTCCATAAAATTGTCACGAAATCGCGACACAAAATCCAATAGCCACCATTGCGCCAGAAGTGTCGCGATTTCGTGACATGTCGCGAAATCGCGACAACCAAATCCAGCGGCCCCCAACCACAAAAGATGTCGCGATATCGCGACGGAAACATCTCAAAGCAGTCAGTCCTCATAATTGTCGCGATATCGCGACGCATCCTCCAATTGTCACCTTTACGCCAAAAGTGTCGCGATTTGGCGACATGTCGCGATTTCGCGACATGTCGCAAAATCGCGACAACCAAAGCCAACAACCACCGACCACAAAAAAGTCGCGATATCGCGACAAAAACCTCACAAAGCGGTCAGCCCTCAGAATTGTCGCGATATCGCGACGCATTTGCCACTTGCCACCATTGGGCCATAAGTGTCGCGAAATCGCGACAAAAAGACCTTTCTGCATCAAAACATCCCAAGTGTCGCGAAAACTCGACAGGTTGACCACTTGATGACCAGTCTTCAAAAAAGTCTCAAAATCACTACTGTTGTCCTCTGTGATGCCCCTACAGCCAAAATGACGCGAAAATGTAGCAATTTCGAGCCAAAGGTCCCAGCGACATAACATATCGCAAAAAATAGACATCTTCCAACCGTTAGTTGCAACCACAAAACCGGTCGCGATATCGCGACAGCAACTAGCCAAAGAGCGCATCGGCTCGAGATGTCGCGATATCGCGACAGGAAGTCTCCAAAGGCTGTGGCGACGGAACCTGTCGCGATATCGCGACAGGTTGCCACCAAGGGTCGCGACATCACAGAAGGTCACGAAAACACGACGAAAAACTCCCTTAACATAGAAGTGTCTCATTTTCTCAAAAAGTTAGCAAGCCCTTGTCGAATCACCGGATCTTCCACAGGCATATTACTGTGTAGCTGAACTCCAACCTCCTTCTCCGCACCCATCTTGGCGAGGAAATCAGCCGCCGAATTTGAGTCCCGATTCACATGGATAGGGATCACATCCTCTAATTCCCTCCAAAGGACTTTGATTTGAGAGACTAAGATCTGAATCTTCCACGCTTTCAGAGCAAAATTTCTCAAACAATCAAGCGCACCAACCAGAATTTGAGAATCGGTCTCCAAGATAATCTTTCTATATCCCTGAGTGACAGCCCAGAAGGAAGCAACTTTGATGGCAAAAGCTTCGGCTTCATTATTGGTGGCTCTTCCCAGGCCCTGCAACTCCCAGTAAAGCACAGTTCCAGTGTGGTCACGGCACACAACACCGATTCCAGCATTTCTCGGATTTCCCTTTGCAGCTCCGTCCGTGTTAATTTTAATCCAGACCAGCCGAGGAGGGTTTCCAACTAGCCACTTTTTCTCTACCTTGAGCCACAACTCTCTCTTCCTGAGGATCCGGCTCACCCATAATATCTTCTGAAGCATGTAATGCAACCGTCTCAGTGACTTTGCTCCAGATAACCTGCCAAACACCATCAAGGGAGGAGAAGGTCTCTCGGAAGAGACGGGCGTTTCTTTCCAACCACACTTGCCACCAGATGAAGAGAAGACCAAGCTCCCACCCCAATCGGAGGGCTTTTGATTTAAATCTAGCTTTCTTCCATCTTTGCCAAATATTATTTCGAGTCAGAGCACCATTACTCTTAAGTTTGAAATGAGAAAACCAACGATGCCAAATCTGACCTGTGAAAGAACACTCGAACATTAAATGGTCAGCAGTCTCTTCATGCTTAAGACACAAAATACACTGAGAAGGACCATTAATTCCTCTGATTTTGAGATTATCATAGGTGAGAATGCCATTATGCATAAGCTGCCAGGCAAAGAAGTTCACTTTCGGCCAGCACTTGGAATGCCAGATTTTCTTCCAGTCTTGAACCGGAAAAAAATGTGGAGGAGGTTCTGGGAGAATCTGATCATAACCATCCTTCACAGAATAAACTCCAAGATTCCCATGACCCCAAGCTAATTCGTCCTCTTCGTCTCTGCCCGTGAGAAATCTAGCAGTCAAGATGGTGGAGAGAATGGTTGCCAGCTCCGGAGGGATAGTGACAGGCCACTCCTCAAGACGCTTAAATTTCTTGAATTTGAACTCCCCCAATTGACTAGTGAGGAAATAGTTCTCAATAGTAACCCAACCCTTGGATTCTATGGCAGTTTTAATTGGAAGCAGCTCAGGATGCTCAGCAATGATGGGTGGAAACTGGTCCCAAGAGTCAGTCCAGAAGCGAGCTTTGTCCCCTCTCCCCACTTTCCAGAACAATTGGTCTTTAATAATTTGAGAACCCAACTTAAGAGCTTGCCAAACTAGGGAACCGTTGCCATCCAGAGGGAAACGGCTAACTTCAGAGGGATGGACTCTACCCAAATATTTTCTGGTCAAGATTCTACTGAATAAAGAAGATGGCTGAGAGATCCATCTCCAATACAATTTACCCACTAAGGCTCTGTTGTTGAGTTTAGAGCTTCTCAGACCCAGTCCTCCTTTTTCTTTAGGCTGAGTGACTTTATTCCAGCCAACCAAGGCCCATTTCCTACCACCTTTTGCTCCTTCCCATAAGAATCGTCTAGCCAGTTTGTCCAACTCTTTCCAAATAGAAAGTGGGGCAGCCAAGATTGAGAATTTATAGATAGGCATGGCCTGAATTGCGATTGTAAGAAAGTTAAACGGCCACCGTAGCTTAACCATTTGTGAGACCAATGGTTCATTCTATCTTTGATGCCATCCAAAAGATCTTTCCAAATATCCTTTTTCAATTTCTTGTAGTGCAAAGGAACTCCCAAGTAGACTATAGGAAGAGAAGCTCTAGTGAAACCCAAAATCTCTAAAATTCTGTCCTGCAACCTTTGGTCGAGGTTGAAAAAGACCACTTTAGATTTTTTGTCATTAATAACTTGATTAGAGGCCCTAAGGTAAACAAAAAGAGAGTCTCTGATTCCCCTGGCTTCCCTGAGACTAGCCACTCCAACCAAGCCAGTGTCATCCACAAATTGTAAATGAGTCAAGACTTCTTCACCAACCTTGATACCTGATATCATGCCTTGAAGTCTTCTTCGCACGAAGAGCCGACCTAATCCCTCAGCTAAGATAAGGAATAGATAAGGCAAGCAAGGGTCCCCTTGTCGGAGACCACGAGAGGCTCCAAAGGGGGGAGGGAATCCCCTTGATGAGAACCGAGTAAGAAGGCATGGAAACACGGCTCATAATCCAGTCTATCCATTCTCAGGAAAATCCAAAGGCAGCCGGCATCCTTGACGGGAAACCCCATTCCACTCGATCATAAGCCTTAGACATGTCCAGTTTGATGAACATTCCTTTGTTACCAGAAGTTTGCATTGAGTGAATAGCCTCTTGAGCAAGAACCACTCCATCCAAAATCTGTCTACCCTCAACAAAACCCCCTTGTTCTGAGGAAATGATGTTGTGGAGGAGAGGTTTAAGACGTTCAGCTATAATTTTTGTGATAATTTTATAAATCACATTGCATAAGGCAATGGGCCTGAAGTCAGAAATGTGAACTCCTTCCTTCCCCTTTGGAATTAACGTGATGAAGGTGTGATTTAGAGCCTTGAGCATTCTCTTATTAGATCTGGATTCCTCAGTAACAGCCAAAACATCTTCCTCCAAGATATCCCAGAAGGCCTGAAAAAAATCAATAGGAAAACCATCTGGACCTGGAGATTTGCCTGTGCTCATTCCAAAGACCACATTTTTCAATTCATCCCGGTCAATAGGTCTGAGGAGAGCCTGATTTTCAGCTGGAGTGATAATAGAGGGAATAACAGCAAGAACTTCATTTTGAGCCCCCACATCTTGGTCCCTATTTTCTGCAAAAATCTTGGAGAAGTAATCCACTGAATGGGAGTGCATGCATGGAAGAGTATCAAAGGAGTGCCCATTTTCATCTTTTAAAACTGCCATATTATTCATCTGTCTTCTAGCACATGCTGAACGATGAAAAAATTTAGTGTTTCTGTCTCCTTCCAATAGCCAAGAATTTCTAGCCCGCTGCCTCCAGAAAATTTCCTCTTGGTTATCAATGGCCTCTACAGCTTTACGCAAGTCATCATCTTCAGTTTTGAGTTGTTCAGAAATTAAACCTTCCCTAAATTGTTTCTGCACCTCCTCCCAGCGGGCCAACAAGGGAGCTCTTTGCAGTTGGAAATCCGATTTATTGGCATGCCTCCACTGTTTTAGTTTAATTTTGACAAAAAGAAGCTGTTTGTGAAATTTAAACATCGCAGTCCCAAAAGGAGGACGACCTTCTTCCCACCATTGCGGAAATAACTCGTGAAGGTCCTCCTTCTGGAGCCAGAAGTTCTCAAATCTAAAAGGTTTGTGGAACTGCCCTGTCTGAGTCCCACCCATCAGCATGATGGGAGAGTGATCGGAAACAGGGCCGTCCAAAATCTGTAATTGCACATTCCATTTAACAAAAGCCTCCTCTGAGACTAGGAAGCGATCCAATTTTACCTTGCAACAGTGTGGATCCCTCCGTTTATTAGTCCAAGTAAAAAAGGATCCAGGCCCTTGAACATCAACTAGGTGAAAAGCCTGCACCTGGGCAATCAGAAGCCGATCCCCCGGGTCCAAAATAGGGGAGCCACCCTCCTGCTCCTGAGAAGATAATTTGGCGTTAAAATCTCCAGCAATGATCCAGTCAAAAGCTTGTCTTGAGGACCTCATGTTGTGAACTGCTTTCCATTGTAGCCTCTGGCCATCAAGGCTTTGAGCCCCATAAAAATTTGTAATTAAAACTTGCTCAGGTGTGATATTATTCCTAAAAAGAGATGTGAGAACACCCCTCCAAGCTATGTGTTCTAGAGCAGACCATTCCAAGTGGTTCCAAAAAGTAACAATTCCTCCTGAGGCACCTTGAGCTGCCACATCCATATATCCAGCTCCCCTCCAAATTTTACTAGTTGTTCTACACATCAGATCTAAAGACATTTTTGTCTCCTGAAGGAGCAAAAAGTCTATTTTACCCTTCCCTATGAGTCTTTGAACAGCAGATTGATGGGTTCTGCTGTTTAAACCCCTAACATTCCAAGATTGAATAATCATTGGAAACCTTGAGAGCAATATGAATCTATTGTTCTCACTGATCCATCAGTGACCAACTTGTCTCCTTGCGTTGCTATTAGGTCCCTGTTAGACTTCCTACCTGCTCCTTGAGAATTGTTATTCTTGGACCGTTTTCCACTGCGTAATCCCAAGGCTGGCCTTTCTCTAATATTTTCTGTATTTCCCATGATGACATCCTTAGTAGCTGACTGGGTTGAGGAATGAATTACCAATGCCCCTGGGTTCTCTGTCTGCAAACTCTCAGAGGGTTCAGTCACCTGCTCGAGGACAGGAGTTGAGGATGGGGAAGCGTGAGAGTGGATGTTAATAGCCTCAGTATTCCCATCCACGCCTTCCATGGTTTGATCTTCCTGATCCACAAGGGATTTAAAGATTTCATACCGGTTAGTTGTCTTGGGAGGAGCTTGGTCCTTGCCATTTCTCTTTTTGTTTCTCCTTCATTTTTGTTGTTCAAAGCCATCTTTATGGCCTTCAGAACCTTGGGGGGTGTTTTGTGATTCTTTGACCGGGGTAAACTTACCCTCTCTGGGGCTATTTGAGGTTCCAAGCGGGGCCTCCACTTTTGTGCTCAAGGTATTCGGACAAAACCTAGCCAAATGACCATGCTTATGGCAGACCCTGCATCTAAAGGGAAGAGCTTCGTAGTCTAACTGCTGTATCCAAGATTGTCCTGCTAACTCCAGTTCCACCTCAGCTGGTAGTGGCTGGCTGATGTCCATTTCAACACAAATTCTGGCAAAGACAGCAGTGTTTCCCTCTATGGTATCTTTGGAAACTCCCAAAAATCTACCTAGAGAATTACCAATCATCTCAAGAATCTGCTCGCCCCAAAACTCCATCGGGAGAGCATATAGCCGTATCCACACTGGAACAGCCGTGGGCTCAATGCGAGGATCGAAACCCACTCTCCACGGTTGGACAAATAACCCTGCCGGGCCGTGGGTCCTCTTCTCAGATTCAAAAGCTCTGTTTCTATCTACTAAAGAAGAGAAACTAATAATGAAATACCCATTGCTTATAGGCCATAAGGAATACTCACCGATAGGTTCCCAGTTCTGTCTAACCCAGGTGTGCAGAAAGTGCAACGTGGGTCGGATACCCATGAATTTGCAGATCAAGTCATGGTTAGCACGGTAGGTGATCGTGTCCTCAACCATCTTTGGTTCTATGACTATCTTAGGTCTGGATGCAGATTGCGGGAGACATCCATTAACTCTGTTTGCAGAAGAACCCTTGCCAACATTCTTGAGAAGCGCATGGTAGGCACCCCGCTGGGCTTCATCGGAAGAAGGCGCAAAGTTCTCCTTTAGAATCTCAGCATAAGAGCTCTTCTTCCCGTCTAAAGAACCTGGAGGAGACCCCATAGGGCCCTCCCGGGGCAACGAATAAGCCAACAGAGGGGAACAAAGAATCAAACCAACCGAGACACTGGTAGGAGCCGTCTACCAGAACCCTGGAGCTTCGGCCTCCGATAGTTCAGAAGGTTTCCCGCCAAATCGCCAGAGCTCGAACGCAAGTTTTCCTTTCAATTAAAGTATATCAGAAAATGATGTATGTTGCTATGGATATTTTAAAACCTAAATTTAGTGATTCTAGACAATAGGATTAAGTGGACTATGACAACCTTGAGTTATAATGGCACAAATGTTATGAGAGTAAACATACAGTAGTAGATTACAAAATAAAAACAATTTAGAAAGGGAGAAAAGGTTTTAGTTTTGTTCATGAGAGAAACTCAAAGACATACAAAGATATAAATATATGATATTTTAGAAGTCAGATTAAGATAGTATATTTTCACTCCTATTAACATGGTAAAGAAAGGATTCATAGTATGAGGAATAGTTTAATTTCAATAATATAAATATGCAAATGAAGATACGACAAAAAAAATAAAGCAAAGAAGGTGGATGCCCTAACATTTTAGGGTTGGGTTGCTAATGTAGAATAAAATAGGAAGTATTTTTGTAGGTATCACTTCCATTTCAAGTTTTCCAATGCATTATAAAATTATAGATAATAAACAATAATAAAAAAAAAATTAGGATAGGTTGATGAGGATGAAAGCTTTAGTAGAAATGAAAAACTAAGAAAAGGGAACCCTAAATAAAATTGATTTAGGAACCCTGAGTGTAAAAAGAAGTGGGGCTTAAGAATAAGAAAGTGATGATGATTACATCTTGCAGTATTTGGGGTATAATAAGGCCTTCAAAAAAAAAATATTTTCTTTTTATCCAGTTATTATATAAAACTTGACAATTATGCATAAATATATTGGCAATATTTGAACTTGGGTTTCCTCTTTCAAAGTCGAGGAATATAATTGATTAATGTAATGTTAATTGATAAGGCCCCAAGAAGATTTATTTTTTGTTGTATAAAAGGGGTTTGTACTAGGGTCGCCCACCCTTGACAAATCACAATTGTCTCCCTCAGAGCTTGAGAATTTATAAATAGGTCCAATCATCTTATCATTTGAGTTGCTCTAAATAGACACCTACATTTATTTTCATAATAAGTATGAATTCTTGATTTTTATTTTAAGTATTGTCTTAATTTATCATTGTAAATACAAATATTCTAAAAGTCAACATTCTTCTTCTTGATATTTTCTCACCATATCCTTGACAATACAAAAAATACACCTCTACTATCTATGCAATGCATCTTAGTATAGTTATATTTCCAAAACTTTGCACTATCATATCCTGATTTACTAGATCTAAACTATTAGTTTGCTTCTTGAAGCATACGTTCAACCACAAGAATTTGTGGGTAGATTTGGTCATCACCCACATGCACTTTTGGTTGGAAGTGCAAAAGGTTGCATCAAAGATAAAAATAACCAAGTATGGAGAATGTCAGATATTTTATCTTCAGGCATTCAACGGATGGATCCTTAAATTTCAATGCTTAGTGGAAGGTAAGAGAGGTGAAACCAATTAATTATAAATACTACAGACATCTTGTACCAAGCTGTTGATAAATGGTCCCAAAATGTTCAACACTTGTTGAAGAGAAAGATGGATAAAATGGCTAAGTGTCAATACATTCAAAACTTTTGTACCTTAGGTAGAAGAAAACAAGTACCAAAAATGTGTCACTAGACTATTGAACATTTTGTGCCTTCCTAAGTAGTTTATTGGCACCAAAACCCTATAACCCGACATAAATAGACTCAAGTGAAAGTCGACTAAATATGGAGCTCATCATACTTCTTGTACCCCTCTAAGAAACATATCGGTACCAAAAATCCATCCCTTAGTAGATGATCAAGGTGAAAAAAATGGTTAAGTTTGGTGCTTTTCAAATATCTTGTACCTAGGTGGTGGATAGATGGTCCCAAAATCTTTGATGCTTGTTGAATAAGAAATAAGGGTAAAATCGGTTAAGCGTCAAGACCATCAAAACTTTTTTACCTCAGGTAGAAGTAGACAAGTATCAAAAACCCATCGCTAGATAAGAACCACTTGGTGGAAGGCACAAAAGGTAAACTTAGATAAGTTTCAAGACCGCTAGAACTTTTGTACTTCAAGTAGAAGCAGATGGGTACCAAAAATCTATCATTGGATAAGAAGCACTTGACAAAAAACAAGGAAGGCAAAATTGGCTCAGTGTAAATAATATCAGACATTTTGTACCTTTTTCAGGTAGCAGATGAGTACCAAAAATCTATCATCTAACAAATACAAATAAGTGAAAATTGGCTAGGTATGGAGCTTGTCAGACCAAAAACTTGTCATCTATACCTCATTGGCTTATAATTCAGTGGTTGACTATCTTATGTATAATGTATCTTGTTGTTTCTAAATATGCATCATTATAAGTTCTAGTTACAACTCTTTATATCTTTTAGCACTCTTTTCACCCTCCATTTTAGAAATTATGTAGTTATAATTCAAAGGAAATAGCCTTTGATGAAGCTTAAAATTTGAAACTTCATATCTCCAAGGTCATACAATGCTGGTCAAAGTCTCAGGACATAGAAATTAACCTAAGGCAGATTTTTGCACCAACAATTTTTGCCATACCTAGTGGGACCCAAATCCCACTATTTTAATAGATTAGAGAATTGGTGGTATTCTGTTCTAAACAATAATTTCCCAATTGCCTAGCAACTTCGTTCAAAAGGTAATCCAAATTTATATATTAATTTACAAGAAACTTAATTGCTATGATAAAATCTAAATTACATGATCATAAGGCAAGCAATTAGAAGACTAGATGAATCATTAGAATTCCTAAAATTATTTTCCTATTCTTCTAGTAGATAACATCTCAACACATCTTTTGAATCACCTTGCACCTCTTCAAATATTTTGGAATAACATTATCATACAAATTATACCTCCACAATACCTTCAGAGACATATCCATTAATGGCTTAGAATCAAAATCAAAATCAAAATTCATAGAATTTCTCAAACTAGAACAACACATGACCTCTAAATCTACCTTTCCAGAATCTAATTCCCTAGGTAGCATTGAAATCATTACCAAAATATGATGATACCAAGAAAATTGCTTATGAGCATTTTTAGGATGTTGCATCGTTAGCTACTATACATAATATTTAGGATGAATACATCACGATATGGTTGTTAGTAATATCATTGAAAGGAAAAATTTTATAGTAGTATAGAACCCTTTGGCATCTCAATATAACTTCATGGGCACAACTGACTGAAAATTTAGTAGAGAAAATAAACAAAAAAGTAGATCCATTCTCTATGCTAACATAATTCATAGTGATATAAAGGCATCCATAAGATGAAATAATGAATATCAACATTAGATTTAGCTAGACATGGAAAAAGTGTACCTCAAGGTCTTAGGCCAACCAATGAACAATCAATGTATTATTATATAAGGGTTTTTAGTTCAGATTTATTCATGGTATTAAAGCAATCGAATGTGTTTACATTCCTAACTATATTTCAAAAAGCATTAAAGACAAAAAAATATTTATAGGAATATTACCCCCCAAAGTTATAATGCCAATATTTCTTAAATTCCACCAATACCAATCACAAGCCCCTATTGTAAATATTTCCTTCCTAGATGTGTCTTTGGCCATCAATTTCCTAACGTGGTCAAATCCAACAATGACTCAAATATTTTTGACACTTCCTACAATTCCCATACTACCAAAACCTCCTATTGTACCTACATTATCAACCCCAAAAACTCAAACAATAGCCTTATAATATATGGCTACAACTATGAAAAATATAACAAATGAATTTACTTCTATGAAAAGGAGAGAGGTCGAGAGAAATTTTCAACCCAAAATATTTCCTCATGTAACCAAGGATCAAGCAACTTTTACTAGTAGAGCTACTAAAAATCCAATGTAGTGTATAGCAATCAAGAGGATGAACTATCCACTTCAAAATTTGAGTCTTACTATTGGTGTTCAACTTGTAATGATATTCATGGTGAGAATTCTAGCATGATGAATCCACATCATATACAAAACCTTGTTATTGAAAAGGTTGAAAGGACCCAAAAGGGGTAGATAAATATGATAAAAAAAATGGATCATATTTTTATTATGCCATCAATAGAGCAAGTGGTTGTACTAACAACGTTAGGAAAGAAAAAACTATTAGTTGATCCTAAAACAATGGATCCCTTTAAAGTTCCTTTTAAGAAAAAATATCACCCCAAAAGGGATGCTGCTTAGTCTACCCCTATTCAAAATCCAATTCAGTAGCATGAAAGGATAGCAAAATAATCCAAAACTCACGAACATGCTAGAGACAAGCTCAGATATCCTTCCCTGACTAAGTTTCAAAGAGTTGAAGCAACTCAAGAATATAAGACAATATTTAATGACTCCACAAAAGATAACATTAAGTAGTTAGAAGCTCCTAAATTCAATATAGTTGAAGAACTAAAAAAGATACCATCTAAATCTAGCATGCATGGTGCTCTACTTATTTTGAGATAAATAAATTTGCTTTAGGCCTCAATTAAATTTATAAAAAACCAAGGAAAGTATTAGCCTTAGCTCAATTTATCTCAAGGAAATCCCACTTTAGGTATAGAAAAAAATAGGGCATCACCATTCTATTTTTCTCTACAAATGGAAGGGTGTATGGTGCATAAATACTTGAATGATTCTGGTGTAGCAACCATAGTTATGCCCAAAGGAGTATGTGAGATAATGAGAATGAAATACCTTGGTGTGCTACAACTACATGGTAACCTTGTAAATACTATGGGAGTAATAAAGGATGTCCCTATACTGTTGCATAGAATACCTCAAATAATAATCATTTAGGAGATAGTGGTAGTGGACTTAGAACCCTAATTTAGAATCTTCAGAGAATTCATAGCTAAACTAGGTGGATATCTATCCCTTGACTATTCACATATGGATATCCCATACAAGGGAAACAGAGTAAATTTTTTTGCTGAGAAACCATCCACCTACCACATATAAACAATTAAAGAGCAAGAGAAGTAAGCTAATATAATTATCTTGACGACCGAATAAACTGATTTTATGGAGGACATCATGGAATAATTGCAAATTAAGGATTAGTTCTCCTTAAAATACTTCAATGCCATGATTGAGACTGGAATTGATACCTATTCTATTACAAAGCCTAAAAAGGGAAAATCCCCAACCATAGAAAAACAAAATATGCAACAAGATGAAATATGGAGGCTCTATTTTGATGGAGTGAGATGCAAAAAAGGTGTTGGTGCAATAATAGTACTAATATCACCAAATAGGATAGAAAAGACTTTCTCTTATCGCTTTTATTGGAGCTACACTAACAATATAGTTTAATTTGAAGCATTTGGGTCATAAGAAAGGTGATAAAGTAGGGATCATGTAGTTATCAATCTATGGGTATTCATAGCTTATTGTGAACTGGGTCATAATATGTTGTTGTAACAAACAACACTACTTGAAGGTATACAAAAATAGAGTATGGAACCTATGGAAATTCCTCAAAGTGCTTAATATAAAAGCAATCCCTAGAGAAAAGAATACCTGCATGGATATATTAGCTTCTCTTGAAGATAATCATTTTTGGCATCCAATATGGTATGTAGATCTAAGATAATCAATATGATCTACAAACCTTCAATGCTAGATAAAGACACATGCTGGAATATTTTTAACAATGATGAACAAATTGCTAATATTTTAAAATAGGAGATGAATTGTATAAATAAAATTGCTAAATAATTAGACAATGAAGATGAAGATAATGTGATACAACTAAAAAAATCATATCCTAAAAAGGATTTATTACTTTATAAAGCTTATTTGGTAGTAGTTATCGATCAACTACTCACAAAATGGAAGTAAACAAGCAAGGGTATAAGGAAACTGAGATTGAGCTTGGAAAACATTTAAAAGCAGGAGTGCACTACTCTAAAGAAGAAATTAGTCAAATTCTAGAATTGTGCAAATATTTCAATGATATTATAGCATGGACATATAATGACCTTAAAGGGTATAAAAAATAAATTATCTAACACGCTATTGAATTTATACTGTATACCAAACCATTCTAATAAAAATAGTGGCCTATAAATCCTAAGATAGAAGCTTTGGTGAAGAAATATTTGTTAAAGCTCTTAAATACTAAAATTATCTATCCAATTAAGCACTCTACCTGGGTGGAAAATCTTGTGCCTGTGAGAAAAAAATGGTGATATTTGACTATGTGTGGATTTTTAAAACTTGAACAAGGCTTCACTCAAAGACCACTATTCTCTACCACAAAATGACAAAATCCTACATACTATAGCTGGGACAAAGAGGTTTTCTCAGTTAGTTGGATTTTATGGTTTCAATTAAGTATGGGTTCGTGATGAAGACCACTACAAAAATTCATTCAATACTAAGTGGGGAACCTTTGCATATCAATGAATGCGATTTGGTATATCTAATATTGGGGCTACCTTTCAAAGGGTAATGGCCACGACATTTGGAGAAATGGTGAATAGAATAACATTAGTTTACCTAGATGATATGATAGTATTATTTCACCAAAAATAGAAGCATGTTGAACACCTTCGACTGGTGTTCCAAAAATACAGAGAGTTTGGTATTTCATTGAACCTCAATAAGTCTTTTTTATTGTATAGGAAGGAAAATTTTTAGGACATGTTGTGTCTAATATAAGACTATCTATTGACCTAAACAAGGTAAAAGTCATTATGGCTCTTCCACTACCTATAAATAAAAAGGGTTTACAATTATATTTTGGGTAGATCAACTTTGTGCAAAAATTCATTTTGGATTTTTATCAAATTGTAAATCCCATGATAGAGATCGTGAAAAAGGAAGTAGAGTTCAAATAGATGGACACCAGAAAGAACATCTTTTAAAACATCAAAAAATCCATTGTCAAGCCTCTAGTGTTTATTAACCCAAAATACACTAAGTATTTTATCCTATATATATTTGGAGCTAAGGAGAGTTATGCAGATATCTTCACTCAAAAGAGGGTGATGTGGAGCAATCGATAACTTTCCTAAGAAAGACCTTTCATGATCGTGAAGAAAGATACAATTGTAGACACTAAAATCATGTCAATCTGATTAGACTGCAATGATGCACTCTTATCAACACCATATGGCCCCCTTGGGCAACCCTCAAGGGTTAAATAGTGGTCCTAACCACTTTTGGGAAGTTCTACCCCACTTTTGGGAAGTTTTGGGCCATGTAGCCATGGTCGTCCCACCCCAGGATGACCATAGTTCATGGTCATCCCACCCAGGGATGGCCACCAGCAACCATCCCTGGGTGGGACGACCATGGCCTAGGCCCCTTAAAAATTCAAGGGTGGGACAAATGGCAATCAAATTCTACCATTTATCCCACCCAATGATTTATGATAGATTGAGGGCCTATCAAATCCATCACAACCTATAAATGGGAGGCCCAATTTGGAGGCTTCTCCCACCCTATGCATGGCAAGGTTTTGACAAATGGTGACACCTACCTTGCATGCCCTAACTTGCCCATTTGACCCTGTGGCTCTCTTGGGCTATAAAATGGAGTCAATCCACCCAATTTAAAAGAGAGGTCTTTGCAATATTTTGCAATGAAGTGCTACCGAGATTCACTCTCCCTTTCACCATGTGTTTTCACTTGGAATATTCATCAATCGAAGGAGGTTTCCAAGTCACCCAAAAATATGCAAATCCATTCCAAAACCCACCCATTTCTATGAATTAGATCACCAAATTTGATGACAACACCCCTAGGAGTAGTTTGAACCAGATCCCAGAGGAATTGGTGGTAAAAACCACCAGGTTTGGTGGTCATCCCCACCTGGGATGGTTAACAGTCACAATTGGAACACCCAGGGATGGCCATGAATCTGCATATAATTTCATTTCAATTTTAGCATAGATCATTTCTAGAGTAGATTATATGCATCATACTAGGATTTGGTGCAATTTTGAGTAGTTTTGCACCTTCTATTAGGTTTTTCATTCTAACAGTCCCAATTGGAACACCCAGGGATGACCATGGATTCTGCATATAATTTCACCTATGTTTTAGCATAGATCATTTCTAAAGTAGATTATATGCATTATACTAAGTTTTGGTGCATTTTGGAGTAGTTTTGCACCATCTATTTCACTCTTCATATTCACTATTGCATGCATCTCTTTGATTTCATCTCAATCCACATATGCTATTAACAAATTTGAATTCTTTGTGTGTAGATCTAGGTATTTCAATGCGCAAGGAAGGAGCTACAAGTTTGAATATGGATAGATCATCACAATGGTACCAAAAACCCACTCTTCAATTCATGAGTGCGAGGAAGACATTGAAGCGCACCTTGAGTTTTTGAAAGGATTAGATCCTTTGACACTTTTGTAATGAATTGTATCAATTAAGAGCCCTCAAGGGGACATTTTGTAACCATGGATTTGACAAATGGATTAATATAAAGAGAACCCCCATTTATTTCACTTATTTGTTATCATGCTTACATTAATGTCTCTTTTTAGTGCTTAGATCAATAGATGCATTTCATTTCCCTTTGCTAGGTGCACCATTTTTTCCACTCTATAGTGGTGATCATGGTGGGACCCCTATCCCATTTGATTTAGGCAAGTTTTAACTCTATTTTTATCTCTAAAATTTTGTAGGTTTTGGTCATTCTAGCCTGAAACGACCCCTGATTTCCTAATTGGAACACCTAGGGATGGCCACAACAATCATCCCACCCAAGGATGGCCCCCAAATTGGCAACCATCCCACCCTAGGATGACCACCAAATAGGGAGCTTGCAACTCAAATTGATAGAAAACAACATCTTAGGCTTTCAATATGAGTATCTGGACCTTACTTTGCATTCTTACTATTTAGAGAAAGTTAGATTTAGCTTTTTATTGCTTTTCCTTGTTTGTTTGAAAGGTAGATTTCACTTTTCTTAAATCTCAAAACAAAAAAAAGAAGAAAAATAGGAAAAGAACCAAGTAGGAATGCATTTGTGTGGTTTGATTGCTTGCGACCTACATAATGGTTAGGTTGACATATAGGGTATGCATTTTGTAGGTTCCATCATTTATTCAATACTTCTAAAAGTGAAACGTTATTTTGCATTTAGTGAAGTTATCATTGAGTGCTCTTTTGTTTTACTTTTTTTAAGTATAAAAGGAACCACACACACCACATCACATTTGAACATTAGTGAGTTGGAACTTCATCCCCAACCACTAATAGAGACCAACGATGGTGGGCTTCATCTCCACCCATTGGCTCGCATGATACAAACCCTATTTTTTGGCCAAATCTAGCTCCAAGAACCATCTTAGCCATGGAAAATAGCATACATTCCTCTTCGAAGGGTGTATCACTACCCATGATCAATATGGGTGAGGACTGGTAGGACCTGTGCTCCCTGATCGGGTATGGGCTTCATCTCCATACTTTGGTGGGTTTACATGATCGAACTTCATCACCGGTTGTCGAGCTATGAGTATACAGGTGAAATCCTTTAAACAAATTGAGAATTACATCAACCATATTCAAACACGTGAAAAGAGATCTCTTTGCAAACAATAAATCAAAAACACACCAAATAGTTTTAGGGAACACATAAAATATTTAAAAGAGATAAACACTTGTATTATTGTGTGTTTCCATTCTTGTGTGTTGCATCATTAAAATTTGTAAAAGAGATAATCACGTAGGGTTTAGAACAAAGTAGCTATGGTATGCACCCACAGCCAAGCCCATTCAAGGGCTGACACTATGGAGAGTAGGCAAGGAGACATAGACCATCTCCGATTTGACCCTAAGGATATGATTATACCTCCTTGGTGGCCTCCTACTCACCCAAGTCCTAGAATTTCAAATCAAGAACCTAACCTACAAGGGACCCCTATGCGGGACACCCCTATAGGTCTTGGTCCTAATCAGGGAATATACTTTCTAGATATAGACACTTCACATGCCTTCTATCAAGAATGACAATTATGCATTGAGGCACAAACAAATAGAGCAATACCATACATCCATGTGCCTTCTCGGTCTACCTTGCACACCTATATGTGCAAGATCAAGATTACTCACCATGGGTAGGGCCAAATGATCAAACTACACCCTTAAATCACCCTAATAGGTCTCAATAATATAAGTACCAAGATGAGTATGATACTCATCACCCTAGGTGAGAAAATTCAACCCTTCCCTTCCTCATTTATGAAGGAAGACCTAAGGAGAATCTTGATTATCCTCGATCTCATTATTCCATGTAAGCATGATGTGCTTCTGTGCTAATTGAGTATAAAGAATATCTATTTAGGACTGAGCCTCAAGTGAATGTGACCTCTCTCGATCGAGGGAAGCTCGTAGTTGATCTTTTAGATCCTCTTGAATAAGATAGGCATCATGGAAATAGTGCTAGGGCTAATAGACCTTGCATGGTTGATCAGATAAACCAAGTTGTTAAAAGATATGTTGACCACCAAGCTCAATTCAATCAGCTTTGACTAGATAAACAATACTTGGATCACCAACATCAGTTAGAAAAGCAAAGAATTGAACAACAAACCCATGAGTTATTTCAAGAGACCTTACGTAATGGGGTCCCTACCCCAAGTACTCATAGATAGGGGGTTCATCAGAGGTAACCTACTTTTAATCAAAATAGGCTTCCTAGGCCTAACCAAATGTTGCCTCCTCGACCTCCTAGGCCTAATCGGGACTTGCCTCCTAGGCCAAACATAGATCACCTTCCACAGGTATTTGTTCCTCCTTGTAGGCCAATTCAAGAAACACCTTATGGAGCCTATGATGATCTTGAACTAGAAGAGGAATATCTGGAAGCACCTTATGGAGGTATGGTTGATGATAATCAACCACCATACCATATGCTTGACATTCCTCACCCTCCCCCATGGGGCCAAAGCAAAGAAGAGGAGATCAAATCCTCTGATGCGTATAAAGCATTGCTTGAATGCATGGAAATAATAGAAAATAAGACCTCTGGGTCCAGGCTTCAAAATCCCACTTTGCACCAACTTCATAGTCAATCGCTTCACCCATCAATACCTTCCCCTCCATACCTAGAGCATTTCAAAATGCCCAAGTTGGATAGATTCAAAGGAGAGGAAGATGCATAGGAGCATGTTACTAGGTTTATGAATCAATGCTTCAGTATCCAGGATAATGATGCCTTACTTCTAAGAACATTTTTGATTACCCTCTCTGGCCTAATTGTAGAGTGGTACAATCAACTCCCAAGGCACAACATCCATAGCTTTGAATAATTTGTGGATGCATTCTTAGAATGTTTCACTTTTAACACTAAGTGAAAGGTGACTTTAATAGACCTCATGGGGTTGAAGTAATATGATGATGAGTCAATCATGAATTATGGTAATAGGTGGTGAACGCTTCTCGCTAAGCTACCATACCTACTACTAGTGTCTGAGTTGACTCACATGTTTTCCAAGAGTTGTTTAAATCCAATTTCATTATTGCTACAACTCCAACAATACCAAACTCTTGAAGATGCTCTAGCGTAGGCTAGAACAATCAAAGAAATCAAAATTCAAGAGGGGGAGATCATAAAACCTCATAAAAAGGAGTGGAATAAGAACACAAAAGGCAATCCAGCACAACCAAAGCTGATAGTAGTTAATCAAGTTGCCATTAGCATTCTAGGGCCTATGCAACCAATACCACCTCAGAAGGTAAACTATCAGGCCCAACCTCCTCCTGCAAATTACAATAACAACACTCAGATGAATCAAGGGCAAAACTAGCAATGTCACCCTCCACGATAATTTACGCCCTTCATTGAGTCTATGGATTCCCTATTCGATCATCTATGTGCAGCCAAAGCAATTACTCTACCTGAGATCCGGCCTATAGATCCGAGTACAAGTAAACCAAAGTCCATGGGATGTCGTGAAGACCTATATTGTAAGTACCATAGGTAGAATGGGCATGATGTGCAAATGTGCTATGATTTCAAACACCTAGTACAAGACATGATTGAGAGGAATGATCTTCAAGTTGATAACCCTCTTGCAACAAATAATCAATAAATGGGTATCTTTAAAGACCCATTTCCCACTCATGAGGTGTAGGTAAATCAAGCAAAATAGGTAAATGAGGTCCATACGACACCCCCTCAACAAGGGTTCATCGGGATGGTTAGCATCATGACAAGGAATAGGTATTATCCAAATCAAGTTGCACCACCTACAACTTCAAATGACATTCCCTCCATGTCACAACCTCCACCACCTCTAGTGCAAAGCCTTCCACCTCATCTAGTGGTCACCATAAAAAGTAAGCTTGCTCAAAGCTTACGAACAACATCAGCCCGACTCTCTATCTATGAGCTTATCCAATAGTCTCCACCTCATCGAGAAGCTCTTATGGAGATCCTTAAGTCGATTGAACTGCAGCCCCAAGAGTCTAACTCCTTTATCAATTTTGTGGGGCACGTTCAATAGTGCAAAGATCCAGTAATCACATTTCATGAACATGAACTCAAACCAATATCAAATGATGTGGTTGATCCTCCCTTACACATCATTGCATGTGTAAATGGAACACCTTACAAAAGAGTTCTAATTGATATTGGTTCTTCAAGCAATATCATCACCATAAATGCTCTCCAACATCTAGGTCTTCCAACATCCCACATTGTTGCATCCACATATACCCTCATAGCATTCAATGATACTCTATGCTCAATGGTTGGCACTATAGTCTTACCTATTCATGTGGGATGCAAAACCATACCAATATTGTGTCACATATTAGAGGGTACAATGGCTTATAATATCTTGCTGGGTAGACCTTGGATTAGGGACATGAAGTGCATGCCATCCATAGCTCACCAATGTTTGAAGTACACTCATGAAGGGCAAGTACATGTTGTCTTCATAGACCTTGAGCCCTTCAAATACTACAACTTGGTACAACATATCCCCAAGTCGACCTTACCATCAACTCATTTGGACTTCCAACCAAATACATCCATTCAAGGTCTGACTCCTTCATTATCACCTTCCATTGATCCATTACCATCTTCTTCTATACCATCATCATCATTGGCACCTTCAGATATACCTTCATCATCATCAAATCCTCCATAGAGGAACATGTCGAAGAGGCCTATTGATGAGATCCCTCCAATCATCTCTACCATTTCCATGGAAGAGATTCCTAGTCTAGAAGATGAGGAACCACCTCATGAGGTAAGCATTGATTCATCTCAAGCCTCACTTCCATCTCCTCCATCCTCACCATCATAAGTCACAATCCATTTAGCTACTATGGGTTTAGGAGAATACTTAGTAAGGAATATTACAATAGTTCCAACCATTGATATAATATAGAATATGGGATGACCTCATCTTCCCATAGGTACCATCGTACCTCTAGGTATACCTCCCAATCAAATGAACTTCATATATGGGGGTATTGAATATGGCATATAACCATCTCCTCAGCAAGAAGAGGATGAAGAACCCTTTTTTGAGGACATCAATTATATGTCCAATCCTGACTATGCCATGCGATATCTCCATCACTACCATTGGCATGGCTATGGTTTGGGGTTGTACGAACAAGGTACTCATGTTCCTTTCCAGCCATAATATCAAATACCATATGATAAATATAGCTTAGGACACAACAAGCTTGTGCCTCTTGATGTCCTCATAGAAATTTTAGAGCACCTAGGTTTGAACTATAGGGATGAGCTTGCACATGATCCTTATACTAATCCTAATCATGTCCACTCTTTGGGGGATTATTTTCCCATAAATATGATAGATCAAGGGATATCTCATGATTTCACCTGATCCTATGAAGAAGGTGAAGGTTCACATACTCTTCCATCTAATAATGAGGAAGAGGATCAAGGTCCCCCTTATGAATGGACAATTGATGATGAATCAGATTATGATGTAGCACCTATTAACTCCCCTAGTTTATATGAAGAGTATGAATAGATCATCCCATTGGATGATGAAGAAGAGTTCTATCTACGTGTGTTCCCATTACAACATCCCATATGGTGATAGCTTCTACCACTCGAGGAGCAAGCTCACCCCCTTCCACATCGACCACCTCCGATCATTCCACCTCCACCGCAACCACCCTCGCAAGTCTTGCGACAACCTCTTGTCAATAGACCCAATCACCCATCCAATGAAGATCATCCATCCATCCAAAGGTATCCATAAACCCTTTGGTCACCCAAAAATCCCCAAAGGTATCCATAAATCCTTTGGTCACCAAAAATCCCCAAAGGTATCTATAAATCCTTTGGTCACCCAAAAATCCTAAAGGTATCCATAAACCCTTTGGTCACCCAAAAATCCCCAAAGGTACCCATAAACCCTTTGGTCACCCAAAAATCCCCAAAGGTACCCATAAACCCTTTGGTCACCCAAAAAGCCCCAAAGGTATCCATAAACCCTTTGGTCACCCAAAAGCCCCAAAGGTACCCATAAATCCTTTGGTCACCCAAAAACTCCAAAGGTATCCATAAACCCTTTGGTCACCCAAAAATCCCAAAGGTATCCATAAACCCTTTGGTCACCCAAAATCCCAAAGGTATCTATAAATCCTTTGGTCACCCAAAAATCCCCAAAGGTACTCATAAACCCTTTGGTCACCAAAAATCCCCAAAGGTATCTATAAACCCTTTGGTCACCCAAAAAGCCCAAAGGTATCCATAAACCCTTTGGTCACCCAAAAATCCCCAAAGGTATCCATAAACCCTTTGGTCATCAAAAACCCCAATGGCATCCACTAAGCCCATTGGTCAAATGTATATATATATATATAAAAATCCAAAAACATCATTAAAATAACAAAAATACAAAAATATTGCATTACATTTCATATCACTGCATTATACAATCACTTGCATTAAGCATACCCATCATTGCATTTTGCATTCTAGAGTTGCTCATACATGTCTAGCACCAGGTCTATACACTAGCCATCCTTCAAAATCAACTTTGTCAAAAGTCATTATTAACACCCATCTACATTACAATTATCATTTCCATCCACATTCCCCACCTTTCGTATTTGTGTCTGTTTCCCTTCACCTAGTCATTTGTTATAAGGCATCATTAGGATTTTTGGTCTCTAGTTTCTTTCAGATTTTGTAGAAAGCTATCCTAATTTTTAGAAGGTAGAGTCTTGCTTTGATTATACCTTGTATACGTCATAATCCCAACACATTCTCACATTAATAAATCCAAGTTTTGCACAAGGAAAGATGAAACCTACAAAGTGGTCCTTGTTACCTTAAGAGAAAAGTTTACCTTGCTCATCCCCCTATGCGCATGGTTCAAAAATGTTAAGAATTGACAAAAGGACAAGCTCCTCCCTACCCAAAGCAATAAAAATCCCTTGCCCCATACCAAATCTGGGCAAGTATCCAAAGAACAACAAATACAAAAGCAAAAATCCCCAAAATAAAAAGTGGTTTTTACCACTAACAAAAGCAAAAAGTAAAATAAATAGTGGTTCTCACCACTACCAAAATCCCTTGCTCACCAAAAAAAAATGAGCAAATCCCTGGAGCAATTCAAAAATAAAAGAAAAGAAGGGAGTACTGAACTTGAATCCCTAGAATTCTCAGCATTTGACAACCATGAGGTGATCCTCATTACAGGTTGGGTGGCATCAAGCCTGCCTAGAAATGGTGGTATCCTTACGCATGATGATATGTCTATCACATTAGTGACCTTCTTTTGTACAGACCAATGTTTTCTTGTGGATGAGCTAGCTTTTGGTAGCCTGTATTACCTAATGGTCTAATCCAACTATGTACAAAACTTAGGATCATGATACTCGTAGGGTGATCTTCAATACAGATGGGCTGCATAAATCCTGTTTGGCACTGGGGTAACTTTATGCATTATTATAGCAATGAACTCACATGCACACACAGGGATATTGAATATCTTGGTCATCCTAGCAGATTTATACCTTGCCAAAAAGTCTTGCATGGTTAATATATAACTTTTGACTAGTTCACTAGAGTGTTTGAGTCTCATGAAAACCTCAAGGACATTCTATAACATCTTACTATTCATTCCATGCCATACCATTTTATCACATGTTTGTCAGTTTACATTTTCACAATCCATTACATAATCTTATGATAATGTTAAAAATGAATCGATGAATTTTGTATAGTCTATGGTGCTAGCATCTAGTGTGTCAAATAGTATTCATAATTCATCATACAGATTAACAAATCATCCATTTCATTATGCATACACACATGTACATATCATCAACCAACATCATATTACAATACATGCATCCATGATAAGCATCCATAAAAGCATCAGTAAAGTAAACATAAACATTTCATACATCTAATAAAGCAGTAAGGAAACACATGATGACAATAGAAAAACTCATATATATATATATATGTGTGTGTGTGTGTGTGTGTGTGTGTGTGTGTGTGTGTGTGTGTGTGTGTAGACACCAAATTATAGCCACTAATCCTCCATACTATCCTTCCCACCACCCACTTGTCCACCATACACATTCCCGCCAATTATTTTGCCCAATTCCACCTTTCTCGCCATCCATTTCACCATTTTATCCCTTCCTGCCATTTCCTAGCCTAATTGGGATTATTTTAATATTATTTTATATTATTTTATATTTAATATAATATTTTATATTATATTATAATATATTTATTATAAAATATATATTTATAAACTCAATAACCACAACCGTCCGATCCATTCTAATCTCCATTGTCCATATTCATTAATCCATGTCACATTCAAAAATTAATCTCAACCTTAGGATCTAATTTAATCTTAGCCACTTGATCAAAAGTGTAAGGCTAAAACCCTAAGAAAACCCTAGGTTGGATTATAAAAAAGAGTATTTTTCAAATTCCCAAACCCTAGAACTGGAACTTGGAGATTAGACATTGCACCATAGAGGAATTATTGGTGAAGCCCTAGCATAGAATCCTAAAAATCTGAAGCCCTAGCTCATCGATAAGACTTCTACTATTCCAGTCATTCCTAATTCATCCTTCATCACCATCACAGCCCCCATCCATCCATCACATTCGTCGCCACCCCATCAATATACTTCTACATATTCTACCCTAACCCGTAGGTGCTCTCCAGAGCTTGTGAGGCTTGCTGTAGATCCTGTGAAGCATTCACTAGAGCCTTATGTATACCGTAGGCACTCTCCAGAGCCTAATGTATCCTACATGTGCACACCAGAGACTATGAAGCTCACGTCAAAGCCTGCCACGTGTGCATCCGAGCCTACTGCAACTATAAAAATGTGAATCTGAGCCTGCTACACCACACCATATTTAACAACAAAATGAAAGTAAGGTATATCTCATTTAAATGTATTTTATCTCATGATTTGTTGATTCGGTATACTTTCTGACTTCATTGTTAACTATATTTTTATTGATGTCTAAGGGTATCACACTGTGGAGCCCTCATAGGTATTACTAACTCCCTTGTTCTATTTTTATGTATGTAGATCTACAAGTTCTACACATTTTTGAATGGTTGTTGAAGCTGGAGTGGCCCCACATTGGATACTCGAAGTGCACTCAACATGTTGGAAGCAAGGACACACTAAATATGAAATACATTGTTGTTATTGCTAGGGTTTCGGAGAACCCTAGTTCCATTTTAAAATAATTGTATCAAATACTCACTTTTAGTACTGATTGTAACAAAGGAGTTCATTGGCTCCCCAACATTTTATTGAATACATCCATTTGTGCAATCTTTGTATTTCCTTGTGTTATTTGATTTCCTATTTTTATTTAAGTGTCATGTTCATGTCTTCACAAATGGCGATAATGGTGGGACCCCACAAGGGTTTAATTATTTGATAAATCTACCTTGCTAACTTAATTTTATTTCTTTTTGTTGCAGGATTTACAGAAGCGTAAAAATTGCCAAATTTATTTCTAGGATTTATGAAGCAGTTTGCAGCATTTTTAGAGATTATGTAGGCATTCAGGAACATCCATAGAGCATTTGGAAGCATATGTAGACAACTGTAGGTACCATCCTATACCTATCAGGCACCCTACTACACCTATGCAAGCACCCATCTACACCTAGAGGTAATTTGGAGTAGAGCTAAGGCTTCCAAGTAAGTTTCATAACCCTAGGTTGCCATTTAGCGATTTATGTATTATGTTTTCTATTGTTGTTTTTCATTGTTTCTTGGTTTAACACTAAGTATTCTAGGAAAGAATTGGTAGCAAGTTGAATCTAGGGTTTGTGTGTATTTCATTATACCAAATTCATTTCTTGTTCTGAAGTTGTAAATCTAGGTGATTGTTTGCATTTTTGAGTGCATATGAAATAGAAAAGCATCCTAGATCTTGTATTATAAGGTTAAAGATCACTTTAATTTTGCATATCTAAATAGGAACAACATCTTGACACATAAAGTAATCCTACCCTAGGCTGGACCCTTTGGAAGAGAGGTGGACGAACCCTCCAGTTTCTCTTGTGATTTTAATCATTTGTAGGCAAGGGGTTTTGTGCGATGTACTCCACTCTCTTTAGGTGAAATTTTCATCTTTGTGTTGGTTTCTGATTTATATTACTGAAGTTAGTAATCTTTAATATTGTTTGCACACCATAGAGAACAAGAAATATAATAAAATAAATCACACACTTGCACAATTCACATTTTTAACAGTAGTGGCTGGATTTCATCACCAGCCATTGCTTGAGATTTGGTGACGGTGGTCGTGATTTCCATCCACCAATATCTGCCCTAGAAACCATAGGATTACCCCCGAGCAAACTTGTTGGAGGTCATTACCAACAAGAATCTCATTGCCTTGGTCAGCCTTAGTTTTTTTTTACCTTTGTTTTTAATTAAACAAGATTAAGTTACATCAAAATACACAAGCCAACAATTCTAAAAGGAACTTCACATTAATGAAAGAAAATAATTAATGAACAAGGTAAGCTACACACGGTGAAACCTAGGACTAATTGTTTTCTTTGCTTTAAATTTTGGAAAAGTTGTTAATTTGTGTGATTTAGATAAGCTTTGAATCTTTGGTTTAACTACTTTATGGTGTTAACATGACAACAAAAGAAAATAATAAACCAATGTAGTCTAATGGAAAATAGTTCCCATGAGCCCGCTACTTTGGTAGCCCCATCCAATATGGTTCAGACTACTTTGGTTGGATCATCCCATCCACCCCACTTTCAAGTAGAGAAACATTCACACAATGTGGAGACAACCACCATCGACATAGACATGGATAGAGTCCAGGCCCTTTACAAGGCTTCTAACTATGTCTTAGAGCACCTTAGCCGAGAGGGTTTTGAATAATTTGAATTGGCTACCACCTAACTTGCCAAAGGATATCCTAATTCGAGTTATGAATATGGGATGCCTTCCTCCATGATCCAAGCACCACAAATCCCAAGTGTCCCAAACACTTACCTCACATCCACCTATACCAACCCCTTGTATGAGGAGTATGTCAATGTTGCCTCACAAGTCCCTAGCCTCCAAGTTGTAACATCAAACACAACTTGCACCATACCCATGTCCTCTCATCCATTATCATCCACACCTCCATCATCTCACTTAGCCAACATGACCATGACTAATCACCCATCATCATCAACTCATCCATCATCTCATCCAACCACAACCCCATCATTCGACACATGGTCAAATCAGGAACTTATGGATACATTAGGTCTTATCAATAGGTTGCTTTCACAATGAACAAAAGGAAAAAAGTCAGCCTACATAGACCCTATGACCCAAGGAGTTCCGAATAAACCTTCGCTTACCAATAAAAATTCAGCATGGGTCCCTCAATATTCCATAGTGTCCATCCCCAATCCACCACCACTCCACACCCACCATACCAATCCATATCACCACCAACCAACAACACAATATTCATCAATCATCCCCATATTTCAACCATTAACCTTCTCCACATACCCAACCCAATTCATTCCACAACACCATGTTGGTCACACCCCAACATCTACCATCCAACCCATCAACCAACCACCACATAATCCAAGGTCCTCACATTCTAGTAGAAGATCTTAGATTCCAGGCAATGCAAAAGCAAATCGATCAGTGATGCAAAAATCACCAGGGATAATGAGCCAAAAGTTCACATTAAGCCAACTGATCCATCAACCAATCCATCCATCGGTACCATCACCACATTATCCGATAAATTATATGGTACCAAAAATTGACAAGTTTAGGGGAACTAAGGATCCTAAGGAGCATGTGACTTCATTTTTCCACATATTTTTTGGATTAGTGATGATAATGCTCTTATGCTCCGAACGTTTCCTCAAACATTAGGGGGATATGCCATTGAATGGTACAATCAATTGCCCACACATAGTATTTATACTTTTGATCAATTGATAGATCTATTCTTGGAACGCTTTGTCCTTAATATTAAAAAGAATGTGTCCTTATCGGATATATATTACTTGAAACAATGGGATGAGGAACCTACATATGATTTTGGAAACTGTTGAAGGGCAGTTATAATAAAGTTGCCATTATCCCTCCCAATGGAAGAAATTATCAAACTTTTTACCAAGAGTTTCTTAAAACCCATCTCTTGGATGCTTTAGATCAATACTTATAGAACATTTGAGGAGGCTTTAGCACAAGCTAGTCTCATTGAGGATATAAAAATCCAAGAGGGTGTTGTAGCACCCTAAAATTGGCGCAGTAAAACTTAGCAATAATCAAAATTACCTTAGTAATAATTCAAATTCAAATTCAACCCCCAAAACCGCTCCCAAACCGTCGTTTAACCCGTTTCCTTGTTTTCTATGCCATTTTTAGGATTTGTTGTGACCGTTGGACGATATCGTCGCCGATCAGACGATATCGCCTCAGATCGGACGATTTCGTCTGGACTAGGACGTCCAGACGATCTTGTCCCAAAACTAATTTTTCATAATTAGCTTCTGTTTCAACAGCTTCTCTAACTCGGGCAGAGACGCGTCTGCACCGTTAGAGACCTCCCCCGTTGGAGATCTTCCAAATTAGGATGATCTCCAACCTCCCAGCTTCCCTCCTAAGTCTACTTAAACCTTAGGACCCCCCCTTGACATTCCCCTGGCTGGATTTTCTGTAACTTGACCTTTATACGCATTAGAACACCCTGGATTATCATCTGCACTTGTCCTATCCA
Source organism: Wollemia nobilis (assembly GCA_028583015.1). Classification (NCBI taxonomy): domain Eukaryota; kingdom Viridiplantae; phylum Streptophyta; class Pinopsida; order Araucariales; family Araucariaceae; genus Wollemia; species Wollemia nobilis. The sequence continues at coordinate 1,244,429 of JAQPPZ010016858.1, read as the reverse complement.
AATTTTGTTGCAGGAACCTTGTTATTCTTCAGCCGAAGCAAGCTCAGGTCATCGCAGATGATCCTGTCCAATTCGAGATGATTTCATACCAATCCGAGATGATTTCGACTGCAGTCTGCATTGGGGCAATCAGTGCCCAGAGTTTGCATTTTCTCTACTCTTTTTTGTTGCATTATTCTGCATTTAGTTAATTCTATGGTTATTCCTTATTACTCTGCATTTTGGAGTTCACCCATATAGTTTTAATGCATGATAAAGTCATAATTTGTCATTAAATCATTGAAATACACTCATATTTTGTTTATAATTATCCGTCTAATATTATTGTTGTCATTCTGCATCATTGCCCTCTGTTTGTATTGCTGCATTTTCTGCATTTTGTATCTATTTCTCTGTTTGCAGGTCTCTGACGAATTCGTCAGATCTCAGATGATCCTGTCAGATCAGAGACGATCCTGTCAAATTCCAGACGATCTGGACTGCTTCAAAAATTAGAATCTCCATCAGACATCCGGGACCAGGTATGGATTTCTTCCCTTAGTTTACTCTCTGTGTTTTCTGTTAAATCTATTTTCTGTATTTAAATTTGCATTTTCATATAGAATAACTTAGATTCATCTGGCCAAACCTAGGACTTGGATGTTTAAAGCTAAAATTGAACACATTAAACTCATTCCCAACCTAGGCGTGGAAACTGCCACTAAACGTTTCTTGGTGAACCCCACCATCCATCGAAAAATCACCTTAATACCCCTCCCCCGAGAGGCGGGACCTTCAAAGGGCCTCTCAGTCCGAGGTATTGTCCCATCCTTTTCCCATCCTCCTTTCGGGCGTGGATCCTTTAGCCTGAAGGTAAGGATGCAAAAAATTTGGAGCGATACATTTTGGTGAACCCGACGTGAAACTAAAACCTTTTGAAAACAAAAAAAAAAAACAAACCAAAAACATAGATGCACTTCAAATCATTAGAAAAATACTAAGTTGCATATCATGTCTAGATGGTAGCTCCTAAGAAAATATTAGCTGTTACTATAAATGTTGAAAACCAATTAGCAGCCATAGAAGTTAATTATGTGCTTAGTGTGCTTGAAATAGATAGAAACCAACTTCTGTGGAAAGAACTTGATAGGAGGCTAGATATCATTTCATCTAGATCAACCGAACTTAGACAAATCAAGAGGTTTGCCCTAGATAGGATCCTGGATCCTCATCAACTCATTGTTTATCATGAGCTTCAGAGAGCCTGCCATAGGTGGTTAGCTTATAGGAGAGCTCTTGTGTCTTCAGAATTGTTCACCTTCGAGGAATACCTCGAGAACGCAGTTGTTATACACCAATTCCTAGGTCATGTAGAAGATCAAGAGGTCGTTCTTATGAATAGGGAAATATGGAATAGAGTTCCTAGGGCTATGTTATATCGAGAGTATTGCCATGAACTTTATTTCTACCAACCAGAATCTGAGACAGATAATATCACTATAGCACTTTTTATCAAATTCTTGAAAGAAAATTTTCAATTTGAAGAAGAACACTTCATGACTCCTGAAGAACTCGAGCCCATTAATGATATTTATAAATTGTTTATAGAAAACTAGATCATTGCTTTCATTATTATTATTTCTTGCATTTAGTGTGTTGTTTGTTATCTTTATAATATTGTTACAAAAACAAAAAAAAACCAAAACATAACAAAAACCAAAAACATTTTATTTCAAATACTATAGTAGGTATATAATTAAAATATATACCTCTTAAGCTTGTTGCACATATATATATATATATATATATATACAAGTATATATATATTTGCTGAAATCTAAACTTAACCACAATGCCTAAACTTAGGAATGGTAAACAAACTGAACAAGAAGAAGAAGATTGGTTAGAAGACAAAACAAAAAACCCAAATGTCCTTCCTGAGGAATCAATTCCGGAAGGAGAAACTCTAGAACAGCCAGAAGATGACCTGGCTGAGGAAAATGAACAACAAGAAAACCTTAAAGAGGAAGGATCCTCATCCCCTAGAATAGCTCCAGATGGAACTATTGCTTTTGATAACTTAGATCATTTCTGGAAATTTTTCAATAATAACATTGGTGCTCTTAATATGGCAGTTCGTATTGATAAAGGGCAAATTAGTGACACTCAAGCAGCCATGGAACATATGTTTGACATACACACTAATCCCTTGTCTTTCATTGATCAAGAAAGTGATAAAGCTGGACCATCCAATAGAGATATGGTCACTATGATTCAAAACATGCCAAAACAACAGGTTACCCAACCCCCTAAGGAACCTGTTATTGAGCCTAAAATCATTCCCACACAAAAGAAACCTTCCTTCACTGCCTTACTTCACCAAACTATTGATCAATATGCTTCAAGTAGACAAAAACCTAAAATGAAGCCAAACACCAATTTTCAACAATCGGGCATACAACATAATACAACTTCAAAATTTCTTCATAACACCCTTCCTACCAACAATTTACACAATAGCAATATCGCATCTAATCTCCATGTCCCTCCATCATATGCTCACAAATCCCATATTAATGCCCTACCGAACCAATATGGTGGGCAAACCAGTAATCTAGAAGCCATGGTGAAACAGTTAGCTTCGCGTATGGACCGAGATAGATCCCTACCGTCCCTCGTACAATTATCGAGAGATATGTAGTCAACCTCTGGATCCCATAGTTGTAGCACAACCATACCCTAAACACTTCCCCATGCCCGTCCTGCCTATATATAAAGGAACCGAAGATCCCATAGAGCATCTTCGCATGTTTAGGATAGCATGTCATGATATATCACATGATGACTTGCTATTACTAAAAATGTTCCCGAAAAGCTTAGGAGGAATGGCATTAGAGTGGTACTATCAATTGCCCACTCATTCTTTGAGAAATTTTGAAGAAACAACTGAATCTTTTGTCCATCAATTTAGTGCCTACATCGAGAGGCATGTCACCATTAAAGATTTGTACAACTTAAAACAAGACAAAGATGAATGTTTTGCTGATTTCTTAGCTAGATGGAGGCAGTTGATAGGAAAACTGCACTTTGTGCTACCTTATAGGGAAATGTTGGACATTTTTATTAATAATTTACAAGAACAAATATCTTATGAACTATCAACTGCCACCTTAACTACCTTCGATCAAGCTATAGACTTAGCTCGAAGGGTAGAAGATGCTCTCATTAGAAGAGGTCAGCTCAAAAAGAAAGATGATGAGAAAACATCCAGAAATCAGTATAAAAACAAACAAGTTGTAGGTGACGGAGTCACTGATAGTAGAAATGTTGCTAACATCAATACAACGAAGACAACAGAAAAATTTATATTAAAACCTCCTGATAAACCTCCTCGAGAATTTACTAGATTAAATCAACCTTTATCAACCATTCTTCCTCAATTATTAGCACGAGGCTTGATTCAATTACCAGCTATCCGGGAACTTGATCCAACTATACCCGGATACAGAGCTGATTTACATTGTGACTTTCATAGAGGACCTGGACATGCTACAAACTCTTGCAAAATATTGAAACATAAAATACAAGATCTGATTGATAATAATGAAATGGAGGTGCAAGCCTTCCAACCTAAACAAAATGCTCCTAATAACGCTCAAAAGACCATTCCCCAAAATCAGAATCAAAATGCTAATCAATCATTGGATATATTTCAACATCCTTTACCAAACCATGGTAAAGAAGTGGCCAATCAAATCGAACATCATAATGTTCCCCCTCCTACCCGATATGTAGGGACTATTAGCGGACAATTATCTATTCAGGATCCTCAAATATTTGGCACAACCTTATCCCTGGTCACGACCAGACCCCTACATAATATTCAAACTCCCGATCCTAGTGATGTAGAATCAGATACTGAAAGTGAAGTAGACATCACTTCAAATCAATCGAATAGTTCTAAAAATGAATCAGATCCTATTCAACCCATCACAGATGCTATGGTTCTAGAAGAACCATTTCCTAGAAGAGTTACTACTCGACCCTCTTCTAATCAGTTCCTTCCTAATGAACAAGCCATAAACGCTCAACCAAGACCAGTTCAACGTCTTCAATATAACATTGTAGGTACCATTGGAGCCGTTACCAGACAACAGGCTCAAAACTCTCAACAAGATCAAACTCAGAATGATGGATCAGCTCCATTTATTTTGAAAAATCCCAATAAAGGGAATCATATGTCTAATGTTCAACCAAAACCTCCTTACAATATTAATGAACAATTATCCAATACTACAGCCAGAATTTCCCTTTTGGACTTGTTAAGATCTTCTCCTACCCATAGGGATGAGTTAATGCTTACATTAAGCCAAATGATGGTACCTCAAAATATTCAACCCGAAGCCATGGCCAATACTATCATCACTAGAGAAGTTGATTGTATTGACTTTCGGGATAAAGATATCCCACAACATAGTTTACATAAGGATAACCCCTTATATATTACTTGCTCTAATTGGAGATGTAGTTGTTAAAAGAGTCTTGATTGATAATGGTTCATCTCTAAACATTTGCACTTTTGACTTCTACCAACGATTTGGGTTTAGAAGTGATGAAATGAAGAAAGCTGACATGATTATCAAAGCTTTCAATGACGAGACACAAGAAACGTGTGGAGTCATTACCTTACCCTTGCAAGTTGGTCCTAGAACCCTAGATACAACCGTGTTTATTGTACATTGCCCAACATCGTACAATATACTTTTGGGTCGCCCTTGGATCAATGCGATGCGAGCGGTTCCTTCCACTTTACATCGAGTGTGTTAAATTTGAATTTAAAAATCAGTTGGTCACTATCCATGGTGACCCTAGACCCTTTGATATGTGTGCTTTGGCAGAACCTGTTGGAGTGCAATTTTGCCCCGCTCTGTCATCCACACATCCTAATTCTTATTTTTCATCTAAACATGTGAAAAACACACACATAACATCATCTACTCCATCAACTACACCTATACATTTAACTCAACCATCTTCTGAACAAACCACACTAAAACCTCAAAAAGGTCTTCAATCCACAACCAATCCTTCATGTTCTATCCCTGTAATTTCAAAACCTATAGACCCATTTATTGACACTTCCACATTATCAACATCTATCATACCTTCCACATCTAAAGATATAGGGAATGATCCTTCTACATCTTATGCTCTTTCTGATGAACTTTTACCGGAATTATCCACAATCTTAATATCAGAAAAAACAAATGCTTTTATGCAAGATTCAATTCTTTTAAATAACTTGCTGCCATCTCCTCGTACTTTGGGCCTCCCACAACCTATGGGAAGTACTTACCAAGTCGGGAGTTGTGCTTTTATTTATAAAGGATATGATTGGGGAAGAATACCCAGGAATATCAAAACTCATCATGAGGGATATGCCCGATGTTATTTTGCTAATGAATATATTAAAGCTAAACCCATAATGCTTAAAATGGGCTATAAAGGGAAAGGCTTGGGACCTTTCCAAAATGGTATGAAAGAACCTATTGAGGTAGAGCCATGGCCCGCCCGATGTGGTGTGGGCCTATTTCCTAGTAAGGGTCAACCCTTCCCTTTTGAAGATGATGATCAACTCATATGTTATCAAGATTATCTAGATAAACAAGATTCTTTGTGTTCAAAGAATAATCCCTTTACCTGCAACATGCTATCCATAGCTTACCCTGAATTGATTGTTGAATCCGATGAGGAGTTGGAAGGAGATATTTTCCATGATGTCTCCGTTGAAGAGTTATTACACAATGGTTTTTATTTTGATGGTTCTATACCAACTATAGCCCAACTTGAGGCCACCACTCATCACGACGAATTATCCAACTTAACCTTAAAATAATTACAAGAATTGGGCGTTTCACCCACCCCACCTAATTTTGAAAGAGATCTACACATGGAAGTAGAAAACGTCATTAAAGTTAACATTGGAACTGAGGATAATCCTCACATAATCAATATTGGATCAGCATTAAGTCAAGAAAAACAAGATGAATACATTGCATTCCTTAAAGAATATGAAGATGTCTTCGCTTGGACATATGAAGATATGCCAGGTCTGGACCCTTCTGTAGTCATGCATCATCTAGTAGTCCATCCGGATGCTAAACCTGTTAAACAAAAACTTAGAAAAATGCATCCCAAAGTGGCCTTGCTAGTCAAAGGGGAGTTAGAAAAACTCCTGAATGTTATTTTCATACAAGCTATTGATTATGCTTGAATGGATCTCAAATGTAGTTCCAGTCACCAAGAAAGAAGCTACCAAAGTTAGGGTTTGCACGGACTTTAGAGATATTAACGCTGCATGCCCTAAAGATGATTTTCCTCTTCCAAACATGGACCAAATCATTGACTTTACCGTCGGGAGTGGAATGATGTCCCTAATGGATGGATTCTCCGGCTATAATCAAATCAGGATAGCTCCTGAAGATCGAGGCTAAAACAACCTTTATTACCCCTTGGGGTACCTTTTGTTGGAAAGTGATGCCATTTGGTTTAAAGAATGCAGGCGCAACATATCAACGAGCTATGACTTATATCTTTCATGATATGATGCATGATATCCTACATGATTACGTAGATGATATTATAGCTCGCTCTATTAAAGAAGATGATCATTTAGATGATTTGAGAAAAGTATTTAATCGGTTAAGAGAATACCTTATTCGATTAAATCCAGCCAAATGCATATTCGGAGTTAAGTCCGGTAAACTATTAGGGGTTTTAGTTTCTTTACGTGGTATCAAAATCGACCCTCTCAAGATTGCGGCTATCACTGATATGCCCGCACCTACCAATATATCTGAGTTACGAAGTTTACAAGGTAAGCTTCAAGCCATCCGTCGCTTCATCGATAAGCTGGCGGACAAAACCACTCCCTTTCTTAAGCTCCTTAAGAAGGATGTCCCTTTTAACTGGGACGACGAATGTATAGAAGCTTTTGAACTTCTCAAACAATACCTCCTTAATCCACCTGTGCTTTCACCGCCTAGACCTGATCGCCCGTTTCTCCTGTATATTTCAGCTTCAGATTTTGCTTTAGGAGCTATGTTAGCTCAGCTTGATGATGAGAAGAAAGAACGTGCTAATTATTACATTAGCCAAAATTTAATCAGTTATGAAACTCGTTATACAACATTAGAGAAACTATGTCTAGCAGTCGTATTTTCTACGCAAAAATTATGCCATTATATGCTTAGTCAAAAAACATATGTCATTGCTAAATATGATCCCTTGCGGTATCTTATGAGTCGACCTTATTTATCGGGTCGCACAACCAAGTGGGTTCTTGCTCTAAGCGAGTTTGAACTCACATTCATAGGTCAAAATTCTGTTAAGGGTCAAATCATAGCAGATCAGTTAGCTGCTGCACCCTTAGAGTCTACCCATCCCCTCATCATTGAGTTTCCTGATGAATGCCTTCAATTAGAGGCAGACCATGTTGAACAATGGTCCTTATACTTTGATGGAGCCCGATGCATGAGTGGGGCTAGTGCGGGTATTATTTTAATATCCCCACAAAAACACATCATTCCTCTGTCCTTCAAATTAACATTTGCTTGCACCAATAATATTGCCGAATATGAGGCTCTAATCCTTGGATTACGAGCTGCCTTGGCATTAAAAATCAAACATCTGCTAGTTTTTGGTGACTCCCAACTTGTCATAAATCAAATTAATGAAGTTTATCAGACCAGAGATGATAAATTGCGCCCATATAAAGCATATGTTTTGCAATTGTTATCCTTGTTTGATAAAGTTACTTTGGAAGCTATTCCACGAACTAGCAACCGTGCAGCTGACGCTATGGCCGCAGTTGCATCTCTTCTGCCCTTGGAGTTAGATGACGAATATGCCACCATCATTATTCGTCGACTCCAGGAACCCGCTTCAAATAAGTCATGTTTAGAACCTTTGGATGTGTTTCTAATCAATGAAACTACTCCTGACCCTTGGTATATGGATATAGTTGATTTTCTTCAAAATGGGACTTTCCCTGCCAATTCTAATAGAAACCAGCGTCGGTTATTACGTAGACGAGCAAGTCGATTTGTAATAATTGGCAATACTTTATATAGGAGATCTTTTGAAGGTATCCTATTGAGATGTTTGAATCTAGAAGAATCCAAATCAGCTTTAAGTGAAGTCCACGATGGATCTTGTGGAGGACACTTCAGTGGTAGTGTCATTGCTAAAAAGCTCCTTAGGATAGGCTACTTTTGGCCTACTATGGAAAAGGATGCACATGATTATGTGCGCCATTGCGACAAGTGCCAGAAACATGCTGACCTTGTCCATGCGCCTGCACAAGAGCTGCAGGCTATTTCATCTCCTTGGCCCTTTTCAAAATGGGGCTTAGACATTATTGGCAAAATTAATCCTGTGTCATCTGATGGACACAAATTCATCATAACCGCCATTGAGTATTTCACGAAGTGGGTTGAAGCTATGCCTTTAGCTTCCTGCACTGGAACACAAGTCTCTAAATTTATTTTTAATCAAATCATTTGTAGGTTCAGAATTCCTGCAAATCTCATCTCAGACAATGGAACTTGTTTCAAAAATAAAGATGTCAAGAAGTTATGCCAAAAATATAAGATTCAACATCGCTGGTCCACTCCCTATTATCCTCAGGGTAATGGCCAAGCAGAAGCATCTAACAAAACCTTAATCAAAATTCTCAAAATATTGGTCAATAAATCTGGCCATGACTGGCATATTCAATTATATCCAGCTTTGTGGGCTTACCGAACTAGTGTTCGAACTCCCACTGGAACTTCACCTTTTGTCTTGGTTTATGGCGCTGAAGCCGTTTTTCCTTTTGAATTAGAAGTTCCTTCTTTGGCTCTACTACTTCAAGATACCGAAGTAGGAGATGAATATCGAGTTGGCAGACTCAATCAGCTGGAACTTCTAGATGAAAAGTGCATCAATGCTTTGGAGCATCTTCGTGCTTACCAAAACAAGCTTAAAAGATCATATGCCAAGAAAGTTCGTCATCGATCCTTTGAGGTCGGCGACCTTGTTTTAAAAGAAAATAAAAAAAATACTAATGCAACTAAAGACCTTAAAGGTAAATTTGAGCCCAACTGGCTTGGACCATATATTATTATTGCTAAATTTGAATCAGGAGCATACAAATTAGCTACCTTAGATGGTAAATATTTAAAAGAACCTATGAATATTATGCATCTTAAGCGATATTACGCATAAAATTTGGTCATTTCATCATTTGTACATATTTTGCATGTTGTCTCATTTTAAAAATATATATAAAACTGTTTAAACAAAAACTAAAAATAAAAATAAAAGTCAAAAACAGCTATATTATTGACTCTTTTCAAAACCAAAAAAAAAATAAAGAAGAAAGAGAGAGTCAAGATCATCAAACTCCTCAAAAATATTTGTTGTATATATTTCTTCTTCAAGTATTGCAGTTATATTTTCAAATTATTTTGGATAAATTAGCATTTATTTGGAATCCCTCACTATCACAAACACAAAAAATAAATATCTTGATTTTATCTGGCATGATTACTAATCTCTCTTATATCAAAGTCCACAAAATTCAATTAAATAAAGTTTGAGCATAGAGAATTGATCTTGTTATTTACTTAAACCAAGCATATCTTTTCACAATAAAATGATTACATTTGTAATTTCCATGTTATGCTACATAGTAGAAGTGGTTTCCTGAGCGAAAAGTTTCCCCTGCTATCCTATCATGCACATGGTCTAGAATCTTTGAGAATTGACAAAAGGACAAGCTCACCCCTACCCGGAATAAAAATCCCTTGCTCTACAGACTAATCCGAGCAAGTATCCCTAGTATAGGAAGAAAAGAAAAGTTCAAGAAAAAGAGAAAAAGAAACAAGTTATTTCAGCATTATCTCAAATATCAAGCCAAAATACAAAAAAAAAAAAAAAAAAGAGAGAAAAAAAAAAAAAAAAAAAAAAAAAGAAACAAACAAAAGCAAAAGCAATAAAATCCCTTTCCCTACCCATTGAAAAGAAAAGAAGGGTTGATGAGCTTGAATCCCTGGAATTCTCAATTATTCGAAAACCGTGAGGTAAGCCCCATAACAGGTGGTTTGTGCCCAACCCGCTTGGCCTTGGGTAACTCCTAGAGTGGTGATATGTCCGTCACATTAGCGACCTTCTTTTGTACAGACCTATGTCCGCTTATGGATTAGCTAGCTCTTGATAACCCGACTTACATAGTAGTCCGGTATGGTTATATGCATCTAAATCATGGTTAATGAACACTTATTTGGTTAATTCAAATCACTTGTATCATAGTATCTTGCTCAAACCTGGTAAATGAACAATGCAATTGCACACACATTTTGTATTTGAGAGATTTTGTGTATCATTATGATAAATCAAGATTGGTAATGAACTCACCTACGCACATGGGATTCCTTATAAATCTAACTTTTGTCTTTAAGATACTTTGAAATATTTTTGCAAATTGTTTGGAATAAATTCATTTTCTTCTTTGAAGTACCAGTTGTTTAGTATAAAGACAACTACATGCATTATCAAAAATCAAAATCATTTTCAAAAACATGCAATCAAGTTACATTTATATATAACTTTTGACTTTCGTGACGATGGTATAGTTCCAAAACCAAAATTGGAATTTTATGCCTAGCGCAAGTCCTCATCTTCATATTTTCAGTTTATTTTCAAAAATTAAAAATCAACCATGCAATAAAACTATTATATTATTTTCTTCTTTGGATTTCACGATGATGGTATAAGTCTATACCTAAATATTCTATGCCTAGCGCAAACCATTGTACCAATTTTATTTTCCATTCAAAATCATAAAAACATATGACTTAAATCATTATGTTACACCATTATGCTTTAAAACAAAACAAACACTTACTCTATTTTCATGTCATTATGTCAAACTTCAATTTTGCAATGATGGTATAATTCCTAGGGAATTATCCAAAAATTTTATCACACTTAGGAATTTATGCCTAGCAAAAGTCATTTTAAAATATTTCATGCATAATATTTTCATGGAAATCTGAAAACAAATCATCATCATCATCATCATTTGCATCATCACACCAAAGTCTTAAGACAGTCTCTTAAGCACTCTTTTACTTTTAACAATATTTCTATACTGGGATTAGCTTGATGACCGAGTGAGCGGCGACTCCATGAAATGGTCTATAATAGCGACAATGTCCTTTGAAATTATTGTTAAAAGTCCTCTTTTATTTTTATCAAATTATCACATCACAAAACCAATTTGTTTACATCAGATTATTTCATTTAAATTTTAAAAAGCATGACATTCAAACCATAATATTTCCAACCGACATAATTACATAAATCATCCAATCAATCACACCACAACAATAAAGCATCATACAAACACATAAGACAAGTCATATGATCAAAAATATCATATATATATATATATATATATATATATATATATAAACCAACAATATATGTACATCATATCAAAACTGGATTGGTAGGCCACAATCTACATCTTGGCATACTCAATCCTCTCAAATCATATAATCAGTATGTACAGTGCAGTAGCCTAGCCTCGAGAACCCCTCGAGCTCTCAGCCTCATCTCCTCCCTAGCCCTGAGGTGGACGAGGTGGCCCCATCGCAGTATGTGTGGTACTGCGAGTCCTAGTCATCGATCGGGATGAAGTCCTCGATGACCCAACCCTGATCGGATCCACAATGCTAGTTGGTAGCTGTACCCTCTGGCCCTCTGGCACCATCTGGAAGTAGATACCCTGATAGAACATGGTCTGAGCAATCGACCATGCCAGCTCTTGAGTGCTCGCTCCTCCGCTCCATGCTCTGAGGCATGCAACCTCATCTCTGAGCTGTGTAGCCTCAGCTCGATGGCGTGCAGCCTCATCCTGTAGAGTCTGCACCTATGCCTGGAGATGGACAGTCTCCGCCCGAAGAGTAGCCATCTCACTACTCTCTCCTATGTCCACACCCTTGCCCTTATCGAGCGATGGTGGTCTCTCTCTCCATGGAGAAGGGGGTCTCTCCTCCCTCCTCTCCCGCTATCGTGGCCTCTACTGAGCCTGTGGTCTCCTCTGCTCTCTCCCTCCATGACCTTGTGCCACCTCAATGGCCTCCTGGCGCCGCCTCCCCATCCGATGCACAACTACGTGAATCGGACCCTGAGCCCTCATCATCCGAGGAGGGCGGATGCCTGTGTACCAGGCATCGTAGCCGTCGGCTACCCCTACGTCGTCCCCATCCACTGGCTGAATGGGGGCATCATCTACGTCCTGACTCCAGAAGCGCTGCATATCTGGAGCCCCGCTAGCTGTAGTGTTATCCCAGATGGTCCGGGAAAACTCGTAGTCTCTGAGAGATGGGATCCCCGTTGTAGACCGAACTGCCTCAAAACTCGGTCGTAGCGGTGGAGCTCCACCTCTCCCCTCTCCATCCTCAGCCAATAGACTCACCTAACGTGAGCCAGCTCCTGTCCATCCTCGGCCCACCTTGGATGATCTCTCCAAGGCCTCCAGGTGATCTGGTCGGAGACAAGGTCGTCAAGTAGTCTCCGGGACATTGGCAGATCTATCTGCCGCTGTGACCCTCTCCGGAGCCACCAGTAGAAAGCTCGGGGCCTCTCCCCATCAATCCTTATTAGTGGGAGCCCTACCGGCCTCCGCACCATGATGTGCTCCCAGCACCAAACCTGTAGTAGTGATGTCATCACCAGACATCGGCCGCCCTTGTATACGACCCCATGCAGGATCCTATACAATCGGCATAGTACATAACTCCCCCAAGCAAACCTATACCCGTGGTCTCTCATGTCGTAGACCACATCTATCAGTAGCCATGGTACTCTACATCCACTCTGATGGCATAGCAACAGACCACCTACAACCCCAGCCAAAACCTGTGTCAGTCTAGATGCCCCAGGCATCTGGCGTAGCGACTCGATGTTCACTCCGCCCTTCTCCAGGGCGAAGCTCGGATCTCCGCACAGTCGCATCATCGCGTGGCCCTGATTGGCCATGGGAGTTATTAACCATCCTTGTATGGGGATCCTCAAAATCCTCCATACATCCTCTAGTGTGGGAGTCATCTCCCCGATCGATAACCGAAAATAGGAAGAACCCGGATACCACCTCTCTGCTAGGGCTGTCAATAGCCCCATATCTCGTAGAAACCTGTGGCATCTCTGCCACATGCTGCAAGCCGACTTGTGCCAACTGATCTCGCTCTACCTGAGATAGAGCGGCCAAGTCATCCCTCAGCATGCCGTATTTCCATTCTCTACTCTTTAGTAATCCTCTCTGCGACATAAACAACAAAACAATAAAAATCATTAATCCAAATCATTAATAAAATAGTGATTAAAAATGCAAGTAAAGTAAGTTCAATTTCATCAATGATGATATCGTCCACTATTGGACGATATCGTCCCAAATTTGAGCAAATTCGTCTCCGATTTCGCAAGCCGAAATCGTCCCCTTTTTGACGAAATCGTCCCCATTTCGTCGATTTCGCCATTGGACGAAATCGGCGATATCGAGACGATTTCGTCCCGACGACGTCGACGGCCCAAAAATGGCCGCGATGCTCAAAAATCATCAAAATTTAATCTACAAAGCATAAAAAATCAAATTTCAAGCATTCTAAACTAAGTTTAGACCCTTACCCGTAGCCCGTGTCGGACCTCTGTCGATCTGTGCGCTGTCTCGACCATCTTGTCTGCAGAGCTCTAGAAAACAGTAAAAATGAACAGTAACAATGAATTAGGGTTTTTCCCTATTTTTCTTAATTTTATTCAAAAACAACTAAAAACATTTTAATTTTTTGCTTTTCCGCGTTTTTACCTCAAACGTTCGATTTGGGTAAAAACACGGAGGGGGCATCATAGTAAGCTGTCGTACGATTCGACCAAGAATCGTCGCCTAAAAATGGGAATAATTTTTGCTTTCTCGTAGATCGAGAAGAACTCATCTTTAACGCATTTTCTTCAGAAAATTCGCTAAAGAGGGGGCAAAATGTAGCACCCTAAAATTGGCACAATAAAACTTAGCAATAATCAAAATTACCTTAGTAATAATTCAAATTCAAATTCAACCCCCAAAACCGCTCCCAAACCACCGTTTAACCCGTTTCCTTGTTTTCCGTGCCATTTTTAGGATTTGTTGTGACCGTTGGACGATATCGTCGCCGATCAGACGATATCGCCTCAGATCGGACGATTTCGTCTGGACTAGGACGTCCAGACGATCTTGTCCCAAAACTAATTTTTCATAATTAGCTTCTGTTTCAACAACTTCTCTAACTCGGGCAGAGACGCGTCTGCACCGTTAGAGACCTCCCCCATTGGAGATCTTCCAAATTAGGATGATCTCCAACCTCCCAGCTTCCCTCCTAAGTCTACTTAAACCTTAGGACCCCCCCTTGACATTCCCTCGGGCTGGATTTTCTATAACTTGACCTTTATACGCATTAGAACACCCTGGATTATCATCTGCACTTGTCCTATCCAAATTTTGTTGCAGGAACCTTGTTATTCTTCAGTCGGAGCAAGCTCAGGTCGTCGTAGATGATCCTGTCCAATTCGAGATGATTTCGTACCAATCCGAGATGATTTCGACTACAGTCTGCATTGGGGCAATCAGTGCCCAGAGTTTGCATTTTCTCTACTCTTTTCTACTGCATTATTCTGCATTTAGTTAATTCTATGGTTATTCCTTATTACTCTGCATTTTGGAGTTCACCCATATAGTTTTAATGCATGATAAAGTCATAATTTGTCATTAAATCATTGAAATACACTCATATTTTGTTTATAATTATCCGTCTAATATTATTGTTGTCATTCTGCATCATTGCCCTCTGTTTGTATTGCTGCATTTTCTGCATTTTGTATCTATTTCTCTGTTTGCAGGTCTCTAACGAATTCATCTGACAAATTCGTCAGATCTCAGACGATCCTGTCAGATCAGAGACGATCCTGTCAAATTCTAGACGATCTGGACTGCTTCAAAAATCAGAATCTCCATCAGACATCCGGGACCAGGTATGGATTTCTTCCCTTAGTTTACTCTCTGTGTTTTTTGTTAAATCTATTTTCTGTATTTAAATTTGCATTTTCATATAGAATAACTTAGATTCATCTGGCCAAACCTAGGACTTGGATGTTTAAAGCTAAAACTGAACACATTAAACTCATTCCCAACCTAGGCGTGGAAACGCCACTAAACGTTTCTCGGTGAACCCACCATCCGTCGAAAAATCACCTTAATACCCCTCCCCGAGAGGTGGGACCTTCAAAGGGCCTCTCAGTCCGAGGTATTGTTCCATCCTTTTCTCATCCTCCTTCCGGGTGCAAATCCTTTAGCCTGAAGGTAAGGATGAGAAAAATTTGGAGCGATACAGGTGTCATTAATCCTAATAAGAAAGAATGGAAAAATAGAGGTCAATACCAAAATAATCAATCTTGCCAAAAAAAATACACACAAACCTCAATGGCTAACACAACTAATCAAGTCAATCAAGTGGTCATAATCCATCCCGTAATGGCTCAAAAACCAATGTAACAAAAATTTTCCTATCATGCGGTCCCATTAATAACCTAAGCACCAATGGTACAAAATACAACACCAACTGTGGAATAACCTACCCATCACCAATTCAATCAACCTCAGCATCAATACACTCCCTTAGCGAAATTATATTCAGCCATATTTCGAAGGTTATAGGAGACCAACAAATTAGCCTTGCCAAAAATTAGGCCCGATGATCCCACCAAAAGGCCTAAAAGTTATAGAGAGCACTTGTTTTGCCCACATCATTGGAAAAATGGGCATGATATCAATTCCTGCCATGTGTTCAAAAACATAGTGCAAGACCTCATTGACATAGGATCCATTAGCATTGATAATCCCTTAGCTCCACAAAATCAAAATTTGGGCATATATCAAACACATATACCTAACCATGGGGAGGTCCAACATAATATAGGAGGTAACAATCAACAACCACCTCCTAATAAAGTAAATCATGTCCAACAATACCAAAAATTTGGAGGAGCAGTCCATGTGGTCACTAGGGAGCAAAGGCAAAATCAACAAAATGTTCAACAAAATTCAAACCCACCGCACATCCAAACATCACCCAATCCATCTCCACAAATCAATCTATCCAACCCATCCAATCCGCTCATTCTTCATCCAATAAGGCTAGTGGTAACCTTAACCAGTAGATTAACCACTAGTTTGAAAATGGCATCAGCCAAAATTTCTGTATATGAGCTCATCCAGCAATCCCCTAGGCATAGAGAAGCTTTAATGGAAATACTCAAGTCAATTGAGTTTGAATCCCAAGACTCTAATGCCTTCAAAAAATTTGTAGGGAGTGTTAGAACATGCATGGATCCATCAATTACCTTCTATGAATTTGAGGTAAAATCAACGAGTTCATAATCAGTAGACCCTCCATTGCACATAATGGCATTAATAGATGAAAAGCCATTCAAATGAGTGTTAATTGGTATGGGCTCATCAATCAATATCATTACTACCGTTGTCTTTATCCACCTCAAATTACCTCCATCCCACATTTCCAAATCATCATTCACCCTCAAAGCATTTAACGATGCTTTGTGTACCATAGTTGGCATTCACCCTCAAATTACTTATAGAAGTAGGGGCCAGAACATTTCACACCATGTTTCACATATTGGAAGGAGACATGGCATATAATATACTCCTTGGTAGACCTTGGCTCTGCACATGGCAACATCCCATCATCTTATCGATATCGATACAACATCGACTCATCTGGCACACCCTGACACAATCTGAATTGCCTCAAAACTCATGAGTACTAGAAGTACTCTACCTCCTCATCCCTCTGCCCAACCAACCACCGAGCCTGCCTCACCCGACATAGTTGCTCCCCATCACCATCCCATCGGGCTCCTCGCCATGGCCTCCATACCACATCAGCTCGAGACAACCCTGACCACATGTCTCTATACCACTGGCTGCTATGAATCTCTTGGATTGATTGCACCTCCTTCACCATCACCCATCACATAGCATAGGGCTCCATCATCTGCCATGTTGGACATGAAAACCCCTCGGGCCGAGCTACCACAAAATTGTCCCAAGCCAAACACTATAGGAGGAAGCTACACCCAATCCCCTTCCTCTCCCTTTGAATCACCTCATATAGCTCTCGATATAGCTGTGCCAACAAGGCAGGAGCCCATGCATACTCCTTTAGGTTGATGAGTAAATCACTCACCAAACCCAATAGGTATAAGGGAACCTACAACCAGTGCTATTAGGTAGCACTATGTTCGCTAACACAAACATAATAAAATCTGGGAGTGCATCCAACTCCTTTGCCTTGTACATGCTCAAATAACATATCTTGCCATCTCCCATCTGGGCCTCCTGCCAATGATCTTCGAACATCCTCTCCATATAGACCTTATTTTCTTGGACAACCACCACCTTTTTCTCTTCTATCGACACCTTGAGAATCTGGCATACATCCTCAAGTGTAATGGTAGCCTCCCTAGTTGACAGCTAGAACGTCCCCCTAATTAGGTCCCATCTCCCTATCAAATCTAAGAGATAACCCTCGTTGGCCCCACAACATCTAGCCTCGCCATGCCCTCCAGGCCCACCTTCCCTAGCAACTCCTAGTCATCAATCGTCAACTTCTTCCTCATCCTAGGAATGAGAAGAGAAAACCGATGTTGAGGCTCTATGTCCCTCAACTATAGCAACAAACAATTTTGTTAATACCATTGAAAAATAATAATAATAATAATAATAATAATAATAATAATAATAATAATAATAATAATAATAATAATAATAAAAAATGCACAAGTGACAAAAGTATTTTTCAACATTATCGGGGCAAATGGTGCCTCAACTCTACCAGTCGCATTCAATCCCTCTGCTGCCATAGCTCCTGTGTGATTTTCCTCACTAGCCTCACTAAGATTTCACACCCACTCCACTCCTCAGATGTAGCTTCTCAATGTCCAAAACACACAAGTGAGCCTCACAATTCACTCAAAGGCTATTTATAGCTTTCCCTAGTGCATTCAGGTGTAGGTCTGCACCTACAAATTTGCAGGCTCGCTTGGATGCCTGTTGGTGCACCCAGGCATACTTGCGTGCTTGCGCGACACCATAGGCATAGCTGTGCGCTTGGTGACAAAATGGTACAAAGACAAAATAAATCAAAATAGTAGCATACCTCCTCCAAATTTCACAAAATTTCATCTACACATCATGCACATCATAAAATCTAGTTTTGTGAAAACATAAATTGTTTTGCATGCATAATTTTCAAGAACAAATAAAATATTAAAAATCCACAAATCAAGGCACAAAATGTAGAAAAACAATCCAAATTTTCACAAAACTCACATTTGATCATTCTACATCATATTATGTGTCATCTCACTGTGTCATCTCACATAATTTCACAAAAATTGGGGTTCATTCGATCAATAAATCGCTCAGTTATGTGCAACATGAACAACTCAAAGAAACACAACCTGCAAATCATACATCAACTAACACCATGTTTTATGAAAGTGTAACCACCAACCATCAAGTATTCTTTCATTAGCATCTTTCATTTTCATCAATCATCTCATCCACAATTTGTCCAGTATTCAAGCAAACCTCATATCTAGTAGGTTATTCTATAAACTTGGCGATTACATCGATATCAATCCATGCAAATTTGGTAAGATGAATAATATACAATAATGACACTTGAACATGATCAAATTCAATTATATCATCATCAAATATCACAATAATATTTTCCATCTCAAATTTAGAATACAACCTTGCCAAGAACAATTTGCTAAAAGGCAGTCATTGATGTCCTCTTCCATGGGTCATGAAAACATGGATAACAAAAATCTCAAAAACTCATTCACTTGACAACAATCCTAATACAGGACATCGGTAAGCTTGATTGGCTCCATCGTGAAATTGGTGAAGAAATTTCCATAGTCAATACCCAACCTCTGTGTTGACTTAGTCAGCCTGCATCTTCATATCTTGCATACTAAATGATGTCATTACGACAACTTATTAAATAGCATTGAATCAACCCAAAGTATGGGGCAACCACATTACATTATGATTCTCCCATGACGGGATACATCTCACATGAACATCTACACTGGAAAAATCCCCCTCTCAACCGTTGGGGCAAAAATGGTATAACATTTTACATCATTCATATCATCCACAATCACATCACATTTCACACCATTCATTCATCAATTGCACAAATTCACTACATCATTCATTATTTGCACAAAAATTTTCAATTGGCTTGTGAGATACATTCATAACTCATTCGCCAATTGAGGGGGTAAGCTACAAAAATTTCAAAAATTCTTTATTCTTTTGTTTTCAACATCAGTGCTCAAATCCAATGACAAAGAGAAGTTGCTTCTACGCCCATAGCCCAAGTAGGTGTCTCATATTTTTGCACCATATTGTGTTTCACGCAACATGGTACAAAAAAGGGGCATCTGTAGACACCAAATTATAGCCACTAATCCTCCATCATAACCTTCCCACCACCCACTTTTCCACCATACACCTTCCCACCAATTATTTGGCCCAATTCCACATTTCCCGCCATCTATTTCACCATTTTAGCCCTTTACCGCTATTTCCTAGCCTAATTGGGATTATTTTAATATTATTTAATATTTAATATAATAATTATATTATATTATAATAAATTTATTATAAAATATATATTTATAAACTCAATTAACCACAACCATCCGATCCATTCTAATCTCCATCGTCCATATTCATTAATCCATGTCACATTCAAAAAGTAATCTCAACCTTAGGATCTAATTTAATCTTAGCCACACGATCAAAAGTGTAAGGCTAAAACCCTAAGAAAACCCTAGGTTGGATTATAAATAAGGGTATTTTGCAAATGCCCAAACCTTGGAACCTAGAGATTAGACATTGCACCCTGGAGGAATTATTGGTGAAGCCCTATCATAGAATCTTGAAAATATGAAGCTCTAGCTCGTCGATAAGACTTCTGCTATTCCAGCCATCCCCCATTCATCCTTCATCATCATTGCAACCCCAATCCATCCACTGTATTTGTCACCACCCCCTTGATCTGCTTCTACAGATTCTGCCCTAACCTGCAGGCACCCTACAAATCTTGCAAGGCTTGCTACAGAGCCTGTGAAGTGCTCACCAGAGCCTGTTGTATACCGTAGGCACTCTCCAAAGCCTATCGTATCCTGTAGGTGCACACTAGAGCATGTGAAGCTCGCATTAGAGCCTGCCAAGTGCACATCCGAGCCTGCTACAACTACAAAAATGCGAATCTTAGTTTGCTACACCACACCATCTGCAACAACGAAATGAAAGCAAGGTATATCTCATTTGAATGTATTTTATCTCATGATTTTTTGATTCGGCATACTTTCTGACTTCATTGTTAACTAGGGTTTTATTGATGTCTAAGGGTCTCACACTGTGGAGCCATCATAGGAATTACTAACCCCATTGTTCTATTTTTATGTATGCAAATTTGCAAGTTCTACACATTGTTGAACAGTTTTTGAAGCTGGAGTGGCCCCACACTGGATACTCGAAGCCCACTCAACCTGTTGGAAGCAAGGACACACTAAATCTAAAGACACTTTGTTGTTATTTATAGGGTTTCAGAGAACCCTAGTGCCATTGTAAAATCATTGTATCAAATACTCACATTGAGTACTGATTATAAAAAAGGAGTTCATTGGCTCCCCCACATTTTATTGAATACATCCATGTGTGCAATCTTTGTATTTCCTTATGTTATTTAAGTGTCATGTTCTTGTCTTCATAGTATGTATGTATGTTACAATCAAGTGGGTCCTCAAACCTCACACTGTCAAAATAAAAAAATAACCATAGAGTCTCAAAAGCCATGGTAACATAGGACTGGCACCATGACTATCACGGAAATCCTCAATCATATCTCATTGAGAGCTCCAAGATCTTCCCTACCTAGTCCTATATGATCTCCTCATGGACCTAGGAGCCCTCATCCTCATATACGGCTACCCTATACCACTCATCCTACTCTATTGGGACCCACTAGTAGAAGGATGAGTTGGTAAGTGCCCTCTCAGGTGTGCTACATCATTCTCCAAATCCTATATGTATGCCAAATCCTCTTGACAATGAGCATGGTAGTCACTTAGTAAGGTTTGGAGCTATGTCACCTCCTCCTATAGCCTAGCTACCTCACTACTACTAGATGCCCCATGGCTTGAGCTCCCTGCTCTAACCTATGATTTAAAAATAGATAGCTCTGTTACTTGCCTCTTAATAACTAATGCTTATCTATCAATTTATATTTGTGTAGTCTACACCTATGCCTATAGGAGAGTCCTCTCCTTTGCATACTCCCTCCACTCCTGTCTCCTTCTAATCAGCTCACCCTATAGCTTAGCAATGGTGGCATCCCATACTACCAATTGTGCTTGCACTCCTTGCTCATAAATATCATTCTCATCATCATCATCCTGCTGATCCTCCATATCCATGCTATCCATCGAATCATCATATATCCAAAAATACACATTATGCTGACCTTAGTATGGCTCCTCCTTATTTGGATCCTCATCATGTCCCTCATCTAATACTCTCCATGTGAGCCTCCTCTGTTACCGCATCTATACCACCTCCTAGTGGTCCCTCACTTCACCACTACTGCATCATCCATCAAGAGTCATACTCTACAATGTTCCATACATCATCTAACTTAGATATGCCCTCCACAAGATTTTACTCCTCTCCAACTACCTCCACTATAGGCCAAGTAAGTATCCTCTCATCCCCACGATATCGGTATATCACTGGCTCGCTAGGCAACCCTTGGCATATCCCAAACTATTGCATTACTCAAGAATATGGGAAATACTCTCACATAGTCCCATGTCGACCAACCAACCATATCCCTTTTTGCACCCATCGAAGTTGCACCTCAACCTCAGCCCATGTTGGACAATCCCTGTATGGTCTACATGTAACCTCCTCTACCCTGAGTCATACAAATTATTGTGCATGATGATCAATCATACCTACATAGGTATGGCTCTGACCCCTCTCCTAGTCTCGGTACCATAGGATACCATCTCCTATCTCCACATCTACAAGCTATACCTACATCATCCATGGTAGTCTCCCTAGTCAATCCACAACAATGTGTTGTCATCCCCACACTTGCAATAGAAATATACAACCCAATACTTTCCATCCATATAAACAGATCTCATACAACTCATCATTATTTTTTGCTATCAAATTAGTGCCTCATGCCATCACTAATGACCTCTCTATGGTGCACTCCACCAGTGAAAATGCCAATTCCAAAAGGTTCTAGGGGAACCTATCCCTTGATGATTTTGGTAGTAGCATGTTGGAGATTAGCGTCATCAGCAAGGCATGTCTCATATTCAAAACTTTTGCCTCATACCATACCTCCACTAGGATGCCTCTACAACGCAAGTCTCGTACTGGCTCGCTCTAGTCCTCTTCAAAGTATCTATGCAAAATCGTATCTCTAAGATCCCAATGAGTAGACATAATCAGATGCCCCTCTATCAAAATACACAAAATTTGATAGATGTCCTCTAACATCAATGTCATCTCCCTAATCAACAAGTGGAAGGTGTTGGTGCGAGGGTCCCATAGATCTATCAAATCTGTCAGGTAGGATCTATCTCCCAACACTGGCTCTAACTGTGTCATTTTTTTGAGACCAATGACATCAAGACCTTTTCATTCATCCTCTATCAGTAAGTTTTTGGTAGTCCTAAAGAGAGTAAAAAATTGATACCAGCTCTTGATCACCTGGAAGAGGCAAGAAAGTTCAAAAAATGTAATAAAATTACACAAAAATAGCAAAAATAATCCAAAAAATGACATTTTTCTCTCTATCTCATGGCCATCCCACCCAAGGACGACCTCCAAATTGGCAATTTTCCCACCTAGGGACAGCTACAAGTGGTCGTCGCACCTAGGAAAAACCCTAAAAAATGCTCAAAATGGCCTCCCTAACAACCAAAAACAAGCAGAAAACCTCACAAAAACATAAAAAATGTAAAAAATTTGTAAAAAAGAAAAATCTAAAGTACAAAATATTAAATTCTATCTCTAATGAGGTTCATTTACTGAGATTTAGTGTGTTTCATTGGCAAACATGAAGAAAATTACATTTCCAATTTTAACAAAGTCTAGTAGCAAATTCAGCCCTTACTCGTATCACGCCAGCTCTATTGCCCGTCGAGTCTAGAGGTTGGATCATGGTGGTTGTGGGATGGTTTAAAAAGTTATCCACTTTGAAAAATCACTTTCCTACTCCTCACCTTTCGATCTTCCAAGTCAAATGTGCAAATGATCTCATTTTTTCAATTATGAGGTTAAAAAGATAGCATAAGCATGGCTATCCCAAGGTGGGATGGTCGAAAACTTTGATGACCATATCACCCTGGGATGGCCATGAAATTTATAGCTATACCACCCTGTTATGGCCATTGAAAAACACTAAAAATTAGAAGAAATGCAAAGAAAAAAGCCTCATAACCACCAAAAACATGTCAAAACTGATAAAATTCACAAAGGATAAATATTGAACCAAATTGTTCATTGATGAATTGAAAAGTCTCTACTTCAATCCCCAAGAATGCCATTATGGTTGGATCGCTCCATGGGAATAAGGTATTCATTTCCTTTCTTCCATGAAATATCAACAAAATCATCAAAATCCTAATCAAATAGATAAATTTTACAATGGGTACAACTGAAGGAACCCTAATCAAGTCATATTGGTCAAGTGACTCATCACTTTCATCATTGATCATGCCCTCATAGACTCATCACTTGAGGATATAGTCATAATTACAAATTCATAATCAAAATCAACACTCAAACACTCAAAAGTGTAACTTGCATACATTCAAAAGAATTATTGCCAAATATAATTTCAAGCCCATGCTGGGGCATATAATTCAACACCAATTTAACAAAACAAAGTCTTGATGTCCTTGAATCCTTGGGAAAATTGTACTAGAATAGGCTTATAAGCCAAATAAGGAACCAAGACCAAGTATACAATAAGCCCCAAAATATGCTCTTTGCAATGCGGTTGAAAGGTATACCAAAATCAAATCCTTCAAATATGTCAAAAGCAAGGATTCTAAGAATGTATACTCCTTCCACATTGGAGGCATCTAAATTTGGTTAGATTAAATAATAACCTTAATCATTTGATATTTTAGTCATTTATTTTTTCTCCACGCTGTGTTTCACACCACATCTCAAAAAGGGGCATCTGTAGACACTAAAATCACATCAATCTGATTAGACTGCAATGACACACTCTTATCAACACCATATGATCCACTTGGGTGACCCTCAGGGGTTAAATAATGGTCTTAATGACTTTTGGGAAGTTCTACCCCACTTTTGGGAAGTTTTGGGCCATGTAGCCATGGTCATCCCACCCTAGGATGGCCATAGTTCATGGTCGTCCCATCCAATGTTATCCACTAGCAACCGTCCCTAGGTGGTATGGCCATGGCTTGGGCCCCTTGAAAATTCAAGGTCAGGATAAATGGAAATCAAATTCTTCCATTTATCCCACCCAATTATTTGTGATAGATTGATGGTCTATCAAATCCATCACAACCTGCAAATGGAAGGCCCAATTTGGAGACTTCTCCCACCTTATGCATGGCATGGTTTTGACAAGTGGTGGCTCCTACCCTGCATGCCCAAACTTACCCATATGATCCTATGGCTCTCTTGGGATATAAAATTGAGTCAATCCACCCATTTTCAAAGAGAGGTCTTTGCAATATTTTGCAATGAACTATTGCTAATATTCACTCTCCCTTTCA
Source organism: Wollemia nobilis (assembly GCA_028583015.1). Lineage (NCBI taxonomy): Eukaryota > Viridiplantae > Streptophyta > Pinopsida > Araucariales > Araucariaceae > Wollemia > Wollemia nobilis. Next base: position 1,219,433 of record JAQPPZ010016858.1, on the reverse strand, counting down.
CCATGTTTTTTCACTTGGAATCTTCATCAATCAAAGGAGGTTTCCAAGTCACCCAAAAATACGTAAATATGTTCCAAAACCCACCCATTTCTGTGAATTAGTTCACCAAATTTGATTACAACACCCCTAGGAGTAGTTTTAACCAGATCCCAAAGGAATTGGTGGTAAAAACCACCAGGTTTGGTGGTCATCCCCACCTGGGATGGTTAAAAGTCATAATTGGAACACCCAAGTATGGCCATGAATCTGCACATACTTCCACTTCAATTTCAGCATAGATAATTTCAAGAGTAGATTATATTCATAATACTAGAATTTAGTGTAATTTGGAGTAGTTTTGGACTTTATGTTAGGTTTTTATTCTAACAGTACCAATTGGAAAACCCAGGTATGGCCATGGATTGTGCATATAATTTCACCTTTGTTTTAGAATAGATCATATCTAAAGTAGATTATAATAATTATACTAAGTTTTGGTGCATTTTGGAGTAGTTTTGGACCATCTAGTTTGCTCTTCATATTCACTATTGCATGCATCTCTTTGGTTTCATAGCAATCAACACATGCTATTAACAACTCCAATTTCTTTGTGTGTAGATCCAGGTATTTCAGTTCGCAAGGAAGGAGCTAAAAGTTTGAATATGGATATATTATCATAGTGGTACCAAAAACCCGCTCTTCAATTCATGAGTGCAAGGAAGACACTAAAGCGCAACTTGAGTTTTTAAAGGATTAGATCCTTTGAACTTATGTAATGAATTATATCAACTAAGAGCTCTCAAGGGGATGTTTTGTAACCATGTATATAGTAAATGGATTAATATAAATAGAACCCCCATTTCTTTCACTTATTTGTTATCATGTTTACATTAATGTCTCTTTTTAGTGTTTAAATCAGTAGATGCATTTCATTTCCCTTTGCTAGGTGCACCATTTATTTCTCTCTACAATAATTTTATAGAAAAAATAGGTTTATGTAGTGATAAATTCACTAAAAAGGTTTAGACAATTTGTGTCTCAAAGCAAGAAAATGGTGTATGCAGTACACTCATATATCTAAAACATCATTATTCAAGGAGAATTAGGAGACAAAAATTTTGTATGGGTCACCAAAATTTAAGATTATGATGTTGATATTAAGCCAACCAAGCTAGTGAGGGGTAGAGCATTGTGTCAATAGCATTGAGGATAATCCAAGAAGTTGGCACTTGTTGCTTGATCAAACATTATGGGTTGACTAGATTAAAGTAAAAAAGGCTTTAAAAACATTGCCCTATGCTTTAGTGTATGGGAAATAGGTGATTTTGCATATCAATTTAGAGTTGTCGACCCTAAAATCCATCATTGAGAGCAATTTAGAAAATGCACAACCAATGGAAAAAAGAATGAAAAAACTAATGTTTCTAGAAGAAAAATGTGAAAAAAGCTTATAATAATTTGTGGCACCATAAGACAGTTGTGAAGCGATGGTTTGAAAAGAAGACAACCTCAAAATTTTTTAATGAAGGTGATATCATACTTAAATGGGACATGGATTGAGCCAAGCCAGGTTCACATGACAAGTTTGAATCCATGTGGTCTAGGCCATTTATGATATAAGGGAAAAAATATTTAAATGCATTCTAGTTGTGTGATCTAGATGACTGCATGTTACCAATTCCGATAAACGACCAATACTTAAAATTAGGGTTATGCATAGTGGCAAATATTTGCAAATTAGATGAATATTAGGATTTCCAAAATTAGAAATTGGCGAATATAAGGATCCTTGACGTTGGCCCATTCACCTAAAATTTTCAAGATTAATTTTTTCTTAGGGTTAATTTGCCATAATATATATCCAAACATAGGCATATTTGTACTTGTTGGAAAGATATTTTTGAGCCTGATCTAATGATATTTTTTTGAAGTTATAAGTTCATTTAATAGGTCAAAATTTACCCCAAATATGACTTTACATTTTAGGGCTTCAAATACCCAATATTTTTGTGTGAAGATGATTGATTTGAATTGCTTAGGATTAGCCATGATTCACCTTTATTTTGATTAGGATTCTGTTGGGAATTTTGGGTTTGAGATCCTAGCTTCTTGTCTATGAGTTGTCATTGATGTCAAAAGGAAATGGCATTAATGTTAAGAGGATGTGTTGGCTTCAAAGGTGGAAGATTCCAAGAGAATATTTTTAAGAGAATCCGGAGAGATTCCATTGGCAAGGGTTTTTCATTAAAACCAATTTAAATGGTTTTTATTAAAACCAATGGAGGTTCTCTTTATTATTTATTTAATTATTATTTAAAACCCTTCAAGGTTTTAATTAATTAATTATTTAATTAATTAAGGGAGAAATTATTTTTAATTTATTAAAAATACTTAAAGGTTTTTAAACCTTTTTTTATTCTTAATTTATTAAAATTATTTAAGGGTTTTTAAACCCTTTTTGAAAAGACTTTTGATTAATTTCGAAATGGTCTTTATTTTCGCCGACGTCAAGGTGTCTTCGAAGAGACTATTTATTCTCCAACTCCTAAGGTTGGAAGGCTAATTAATTCGAAATTCCCCGAATGCAATTTGCGGTGTTTGTGCTCTGTATTCGCTGCGATCGAAGGAAGACTTAGAAGCACGTGCGGTTGAAAAGTCTTCGAGAGTTTTTTTTGAGGGTGAAGTGGAGGGAAGTTCACTTGTGAACTTCGTAGCCCACGTGGGCTAGTGGCAGCGAAGGCTGCTGTTGGGCGCTGCATTGGCGGAGGTCACCGTTTCGAGTCTCGCGGGGGTGCTTTGCTAGAGTAACACACGTTTTTATTAAAACGTCTTTATGCCACGAAATTCAGAGTTTCTTGGACAACGATTTATAAGTTTGAGAGTTGTGTGTGGTGACAACTTGAAGGTTCAATTATCTTCTACTCCAATAAGGTATGGGCACATTCTTCTTATGAGTATGATTGGTGTATGTTTTCTGAAATAAGGTTGGAGTGAAAAGGTATTCTACTAGGTATCCTTTGGCTAGGTGTAAATCCTATTTTCTGGTTTGTTGAAGACTACTTATGCATTGTTATCCTTAAGGAGAGTTTTTGGTGAATGCATAATTTTTGGTTTGAGATAGTGGAAGCTTTGTGCACTAGGGTTTATATTTGTGAGTCTAGCTACTTGCATTGAGTTGGTGGAACCCTTGGTTGGCTGTTTTGAGTTTGATGGTTGAGTTGCTTCCATAGAGGTTGTTTGATCAAGTTATTGCTTTACTTGATTCATGATATTGGGCTTACTCCATTGAGTTGATTTGAGCAAGTTATTCTTTGCATTTGGTGATATTGTGTTGGTGGCTGTTTTGTTCAAATATCTTTGGAGGGAAAAGGATTTCTACTTGTTTCCTTTTCTTGTGATGATTGGTTGAATGCTTCAAGGTTGATGTTGAGTTGAATGGTGTTGGTTGACTAAACCTTGTTTGATGAGCATTGTTGTTGAAACCCTAATTGATGGTGAAAAGAACATGAGTATCATTGTTATGTGATTCTTTGCATAGTTGGCAATTGTTGGGGTTTCATGTTCTTGAAAGAAAACATTCTATCCTATCCATTTCAGATATTGAGTTGAGTTTTCAGATTTGAGATTGAGATTGAGCTGAGTTGATTTGAGTTGAGTTTTGAGATTGGGATTTGAGTATAGAACATATTGAGTCTCTAACAATTCTCTTTATGCTTCTATGAGTTTGACAAATCACATTGGGTCTCTAACAATTCACTTTGTGATTTCCTACTAAGAAAGTTTTTCTTGGTGAGCTTGCTGAGTTTTTGGACAGGTTCCAGTGGGGACTTGTGAGCAGTTTTGGACAGGTTCCGATGGGGACTTGTGAGCAGATTTGGACAGGTCCTAGCAGAGGACTTGTGAGCTGAGTTTGATAGTTCTATCAGAGAACTTGAGGACAGAGGTGCATTGGTTCTATGAGAAGAACCTGAGGACAGTTGGCAAGTCTTTGAGAAGGCTTGTATGCAGAGGATTGATTTGTTCAAGAGTTGGACAGATCTGACAGACAGAGGAAGACTTGTACTAGACCGATTGACTATGTTTGGTACAGAGTTGTTGAGCTACTGTGGACGTGATCATAGAAGGCAGAGGTCTCTTAGGCTAAGCATTGAGGATAGGAGGTCTTCGATGGAAAGGAGTTCCACGTGCTGGCAAGAGGTAGAGGCAGTTGATCTTCTGAGGGATCATTCCTAGAGTAGAGGGGAAGGTATCTCCTTTGAGCAGAGGCTCATAAATTCTGATTGGGGGAAGGTATCTCCTTTGAGCAGAGGCTCATAAATCTTGATTGGGGGAAGGTATCTCCTTTGGGCCGAGGCTCATAAACATTGTAATTGGGAAGGATTCCCAAAGAACTTTGAGATAACTTTTAGAGAAAAGTTTTGTGGATGTAGCCCAACCATTCTGGGTGAACCACGTTAAAATTGGTGTCACTTTGTGGATGATATTGTGCATTGCTTTGATATTGCTTTGGGTATATTGCTTTACTATTTTGAAGTATAAAGGAAAAAGTAAAAAGAGGTCTTATACTGTTCACCCCCCCTCAGTATAAGCTTGTGTTCTTCAATTGGTATCATGAGCAGGTGCCTTCAAAAAGTTTAACAGCTTGAAGGAAAAGCTAGTAAAGAACACAATGGATCATTCAAGTGGCAATGCAAGCACCTATTCTTGATGGGTCGATTTTGGTCTTTGGAGTGCAAGGATGAAGGTTCATCTAATGGCACTTGGGAATGAGGTTTGGGAAGTGATTGAAGATGAGTACACTATTCCTGAACATGGTCCTAATACTAAAGAAGAAAGGCTCCTACATCACAGCAATTCAAAAGCAATGAATGCAATCCCGAAAGGCTTACGTAAAGCAGATCTCACCAAAGTGATTCACCGCAAGACAACTAGTGAAATGTGGAAACAGTTGAAGGTGGTTCATACAGGTGATACAAATGTCGGAAAGGCCAAGTTGAGACACTTCAAAGGTATGTTTGAACAACTCAAGATGAATGATGATGAAAATATTAGTGACTACATGCTTCGTATGGATGAGGTTGTTAACTCCATGAAAGACTTAGGTCTTGAGCTTGCTGAAAATGATGTTTGTGATAAGATTTTAAGATCTCTTCCTAATAGATTTAGTGAAAATATTTCTGCTATTGAGGAAGCTAAAGATTTGGATAAGTTGAAAAAGGATGAGCTCCATAGTATACTTGCAGCATTTGAGTTGAGAACTCAAGTGAAGGTTGATGTCAAGAAAGAGGCAACTTTCAAGGCTACCAAGAATTCCAAGGGTAAACAACTTCAAGATAGTGATGAGTCTTCTAGTGATGAAGAGGCATATTACAACAAGAAAGGCAAGTTCTCTAGAAAGCACAAAAGTATGAAAAATATAAGATGTTTCAATTGTGGAAAGTTTGGTCATTATGCTACCGATCGTACTGTTCCCAAGAATGAAAGTGATGAAGATAAACAGGATTCTAAGAGCAAGGATTCTGAAAAGCACAAGCATCACAGGAAAAACAAAGATGAGCACAACAATCAAGGAAAGAGGTATTCTCACAAGCACAAGAAGAGTTTCTACCTAGACAAAGCAAGTAAGTGTTCTAGTAGTGATAGTGAAAGTTCTTCAAGTGATAATGAAAATGAGATGTTGTTCATATCAGAAAAAGAGGAAGAACCGAAACATAGATTCATTATCATGAAATGTCTTAGATGTGGAAATTTTGGTCACCTTGAGGATGATTGCACAAATAATGATTTGGTTTCTAGTATGTATGAGGATGCTTCAGAAAACTATAAGGAAGATGCATGTATGGTTTTTGAAAAGGGTAGCACCTCTAGTGATAAGAAATCTGAAAAAGGCTTTGATGATTCAAAAAGCAAACAAATAGAGGAAGATATAGAGGAAGGTGAAGTAGATCTTGAAGGTGAACTTATTAGTGCTCTTAGTGCTTTGAAAAAGGAAAGAAAGAAGAATGCTAGACTCAAGGATAAGTTAGATGAATGTTGTATGGAGAGAGATGATCTTATAGAAAGTCTTGACTTCTCTATGGCTAAGACACAAGAACTCAAGGATGAGTTAGAGTCTAAGGTTCTTGAGTATAGTGAGTTAGAACAGAAAATGGCTTCTTTGAAAGAGGAAACTAAAGAGTACAAGGATAAGCTTTACAGGTTTCAAGATAGCTCCAAAAAGGTTAAGTCACTCATCAAAGGTCAAAGAAAGACAATAGATAAAACAGGCCTTGGTTTTGTTAAGCCACACAAGGAACAAGTTGGAGAGTCTAGTAAGAGACTCCAAAAGGAAGAGAGTTCTGATGAGGAAAGTATTTCATAAAAGGAGTCCTTGAATGATAGATGCACAAAAATAGAAAACAGAATTCAGAATGAGAAGAAGAAGTTTTCAGAACCTAAGAGGTCAATTAAAGGAAAGTTTCAAGGCAGATGTTTTGCTTGTCACAGGTTTGGTCACATGGCTTCACATTGCATGGCTCAAGTGAAGGAGGTAAATGACAGTTTCAGAAGTGCTAGTTACTTTCAAGGGTATTGCTACTCTTGTCAATAGTTTGGGCACAAGGCAGTTTATTGCAAGGCAAATAATAGGAACAGGTTTGGTCGTAACAGGTTTGCCAGAATAGGTTTGGTCGAACAGTGTTTGGTCAGAACTGGTGGATTCAAAGATCAGGTTTACCTCGGAGAAACAACATCGTCAAGTGTTTCAAGTGCAACAATGAAGGTCACACAATCAGACAGTGTAGAGCTGAAATTCTAGAATACAGGAACAGAACAAGTGGCATGATCAGGTCCAAGGATCAAGGCATGGACAAGAACAGGGATGAGAACAAGAACAAGAACAGTGACAGGAACAGGAATATGGACAAAGAGTTCAAGAGAAGGCCCGACAAGGAAGTTATAGACGCTGATGATGATCAGTGCCTAATGGGAGTTTTACTCCCACCCAAGAATTAATCACCTCATCGGGAGGTGGGGGAGGGACTAAGCTAAGAGGCTCATTCTTAGTCCCGAGCCCCAAAGGTGACCCTTTGCCATTGATGACAAAGGGGGAGAGATTTGAGTAAGGGGGAGAGCCTCAAGACAGGGGGAGCTGTTTATGTTGAGTTTCTGTGTTGTTGAGAAGCATGGTTTGCCATCAATGACAAAGGGGGAGATTGTTGGCAATTTTGGGTTTGAGATCCTAGCTTCTTGTCTATGAGTTGTCATTGATGTCAAAAGGAAATGGCATTAATGTTAAGAGGATGTGTTGGCTTCAAAGGTGGAAGATTCCAAGAGAATATTTTTAAGAGAATCCGGAGAGATTCCATTGGCAAGGGTTTTTCATTAAAACCAACTTAAATGGTTTTTATTAAAACCAATGGAGGTTCTCTTTATTATTTATTTAATTATTATTTAAAACCCTTCAAGGTTTTAATTAATTAATTATTTAATTAATTAAGGGAGAAATTATTTTTAATTTATTAAAAATACTTAAAGGTTTTTAAACCTTTTTTTATTCTTAATTTATTAAAATTATTTAAGGGTTTTTAAACCCTTTTTGAAAAGACTTTTGATTAATTTCGAAATGGTCTTTATTTCCATCGACGTCAAGGTGTCTTCGAAGAGACTATTTATTCTCCAACTCCTAAGGTTGGAAGGCTAATTAATTCGAAATTCCCCGAATGCAATTTGCGGTGTTTGTGCTCTGTATTCGCTGCGATCGAAGGAAGACTTAGAAGCACGTGCGGTTGAAAAGTCTTCGAGAGTTTTTTTTGAGGGTGAAGTGGAGGGAAGTTCACTTGTGAACTTCGTAGCCCGCGTGGGCTAGTGGCAGCGAAGGCTGCTGTTGGGCGCTGCATTGGCGGAGGTCACCGTTTCGAGTCTCGTGGGGGTGCTTTGCTAGAGTAACACACGTTTTTATTAAAACGTCTTTATGCCACGAAATTCGGAGTTTCTTGGACAACGATTTATAAGTTTGAGAGTTGTGTGTGGTGACAGCTTGAAGGTTCAATTATCTTCTACTCCAATAAGGTATGGGCACATTCTTCTTATGAGTATGATTGGTGTATGTTTTCTAAAATAAGGTTGGAGTGAAAAGGTATTCTACTAGGTATCCTTTGGCTAGGTGTAAATCCTATTTTCTGGTTTGTTGAAGACTACTTATGCATTGTTATCCTTAAGGAGAGTTTTTGGTGAATGCATAATTTTTGGTTTGAGATAGTGGAAGCTTTGTGCACTAGGGTTTATATTTGTGAGTCTAGCTACTTGCATTGAGTTGGTGGAACCCTTGGTTGGCTGTTTTGAGTTTGATGGTTGAGTTGCTTCCATAGAGGTTGTTTGATCAAGTTATTGCTTTACTTGATTCATGATATTGGGCTTACTCCATTGAGTTGATTTGAGCAAGTTATTCTTTGCATTTGGTGATATTGTGTTGGTGGCTGTTTTGTTCAAATATCTTTGGAGGGAAAAGGATTTCTACTTGTTTCCTTTTCTTGTGATGATTGGTTGAATGCTTCAAGGTTGATGTTGAGTTGAATGGTGTTGGTTGACTAAACCTTGTTTGATGAGCATTGTTGTTGAAACCCTAATTGATGGTGAAAAGAACATGAGTATCATTGTTATGTGATTCTTTGCATAGTTGGCAATTGTTGGGGTTTCATGTTCTTGAAAGAAAACATTCTATCCTATCCATTTCAGATATTGAGTTGAGTTTTCAGATTTGAGATTGAGATTGAGCTGAGTTGATTTGAGTTGAGTTTTGAGATTGGGATTTGAGTATAGAACATATTGAGTCTCTAACAATTCTCTTTATGCTTCTATGAGTTTGACAAATCACATTGGGTCTCTAAAAATTCACTTTGTGATTTCCTACTAAGAAAGTTTTTCTTGGTGAGCTTGCTGAGTTTTTGGATAGGTTCTAGTGGGGACTTGTGAGCAGTTTTGGACAGGTTCCGGTGGGGACTTGTGAGCAGATTTGGACAGGTCCTAGCAGAGGACTTGTGAGCTGAGTTTGATAGTTCTATCAGAGAACTTGAGGACAGAGGTGCATTGGTTCTATGAGAAGAACCCGAGGACAGTTGGCAAGTCTTTGAGAAGGCTTGTATGCAGAGGATTGATTTGTTCAAGAGTTGGACAGATCTGACAGACAGAGGAAGACTTGTACTAGACCGACCGACTATGTTTGGTACAGGTTGCTGAGCTACTGTGGACGTGATCATAGAAGGCAGAGGTCTCTTAGGCTAAGCATTGAGGATAGGAGGTCTTCGGTGGAAAGGAGTTCCACGTGCCGGCAAGAGGTAGAGGCGGTTGATCTTCCGAGGGATCATTTCCGAGCAGAGGGGAAGGTATCTCCTTTGAGCAGAGGCTCATAAATTCTGATTGGGGGAAGGTATCTCCTTTGAGCAGAGGCTCATAAATTCTGATTGGGGGAAGGTATCTCCTTTGGGCCGAGGCTCATAAACATTGTAATTGGGAAGGATTCCCAAAGAACTTTGAGATAACTTTTAGAGAAAAGTTTTGTGGACGTAGCCCGACCATTCCGGGTGAACCACGTTAAAATTGGTGTCACTTTGTGGATGATATTGTGCATTGCTTTGATATTGCTTTGGGTATATTGCTTTACTATTTTGAAGTATAAAGGAAAAAGTAAAAAGAGGTCTTATACTGTTCACCCCCCCCTCTCAGTATAAGCTTGTGTTCTTTAGATTCACCATTTTTTTACAAGTACATTTTGAGTCCAACCCCTTATGCATAATCTTGCTTAAAATATTATGCCTAAATAAGAGCATATCATACTTGTACATATTTAAATATGACATGTGTATATAGACATGCACAGAGAAACTCAATTATAATAATGGCAACTCTTGTGATTGACCCGTAAGATTGAAAATTGGTTGATGATGGTGGTCTAAAAATATTCACCCCACTTTGTCACAATTCCACTAGACAACCAATCAAAAAATAGGCTAATTACTGAATCTGCCAATGGTGACTTGTGAAGAAATATCCATGTGGCATATCATAGTTTACATAGGCCACCTAAGTACAAGATTCATCAAAATGATATTGGATAACAACATAACTATATTGAGCATGCATCATTACTATTGTAATGATTGATAATCCCCACCAAGATTTTCTTAGACATGTGTAATCCTTGACATGCACCAATTAATGGTCACACACAGTGATCAAATATTACAAATAGAACACAATTTCAAGTTGTGCGGTACTTGCAGTATCATATATCATGAAGAGAAAGGTAAGGTTTAGAGTTTGTCAAGGAATATAATTGTAGTTAGCATGTGATAATCTTGTAAAAATTGTTTGAGCAAAGAAGAGTATCGTAGTGCAAAAAAAAACCAAGGAATTGCAAGAAAAAATGGCTGGAATACATGATACTATCATTATGGTCAGATCAAAGAAAAATAATTTCAAGGATATGGTGGAAGCTAAGCTAAAATGTTATCATCATATCATCAAGAGAACATACTTTGGAATTTCATGATACCTATATACATGCCTAGGCATGTTCATCCATGTCCAAAGCTTTTAAAAGCCATTATAAAATATTACAACCAAAATATGGCCATAGTTCACAATTCAAAACTAGATCAGTTACTCATAATTTCAAAAGAAGAAATTATGAGAGCTTTTGTAATAGAATATAAACAAAAAATAAATTCAAAGGTGATAGTTCTAAAAGAATAGAGACAATTCCTTACCAGACCCCATGTTAAGAAATGGTGTACGGGTTTATTGGAAAAGCTCCTAAATGATTTCATGGATACAAGAAGAAAGTTAGGAGAATTCAAGTCACATACACAACTAGTTTTTTCCATGTTAGTAGTGGTGTTAGAGTTAAGAATAGATGTTGTGGTATACCCATACCAAATTTCTCTAGACTATGTTGTTATGAACATCCAAAATATCTTCTTTGATTGGGTAAAATTTTTAAGTAGAAGTATACATGAGTAGCTTGTTGCCATGAAGATTAAATAGAGTGAATTATTCACCTATCTATCATATTTAGCATGGTTGACGATTTTTCATATGACCCTAGGCTGACATAGAATGAAGGTGTAGATGTGAGATTAATAGGGGCTAGCATGCCCTATCGTGGACTAGAACCACATACTTAGAGAGAGTACATCATATATATATATATATATATATATATATATATATATATATATATATATATATATATATATATATATATTTCAACAAGGAATTTATAGCACTTGTAATGTCTAAAATCTATGAAGAATGCCCATGCTTTAGTGTTGAAGTTGTTGATAGGCTACAAGGAAAAGAAGTGAGAATTAGGGGACTGGTTTTTCTTAAAGGAAGAAACAATCATCAAACTTTATGGTTTTTCGGGCATTCCATACCTGCTTTCATACTATGTTATAAATTAGATTTGTGGTCAAGAATTTTGTAGGCAGATATACATGATTGAAAAGTATTTTGATCCTAGAGTGAAGAAGATTATAATATTGTAACTACCTATAAATTTTGAAGATATTACCATTACCAAAAGTGAGCTAGAACAATACAAAGATTTGGATGAGAATATAGGTGCCCTACAATTGTCAGTAGTGCCTCATAGATGGCATTACAACCTTGATAGTTTTTTTAAGGAAATGTTGTCACACTTGAATAAAAAGGCACCACCATTTGAACATGTGTTAAATTCTAACATTGAAATGTTTAGGAATTAGACCAATTACTAGGAGACACCATTAAATATCATGATAATGTAGGAAATACCACCATGGAGGATGTGGCATCCACATAATGGATTTTTGATCTAGAACAATGGATTAGCTTTGATCTAATCAACTCAATCAAGGAGAAACTAAAGTGTGAGACCCAAAAAAAACATGAGTGGTGGATCTCATGATGTGAATGCATTCAACACAAAATTTCTTACCTGGATAACACAAGAAAACAATTTACCTTAGAGTTTGATGCAAAATATATTCATTGGAAAAGGGAACGTGAAAAGGAAATATTCCCAAAGGTCAGAATGTTAGAATAATTAGAGGAAGAAGAAGAGGAAGAATAGGATCAAGAAGAAGTAGTAGAAAAAAGAGCCCAACCACAATCACCATTGGTCCAATTATTGATTTTGATGACTCTGAGGAAGAATTGCTTCCCCAACCTTGATATGCTATGGAGGGATATGCAGAAGTGGATGCTAAAGAAGTAAAATAGGTCACATATTCTAGGAGGTCAAGTATTTCTAGGCCATTTGGGGTGCAATCATAGTCTCCTAAACAAAGCCCTAGGTCAAGGATGAAACATAAAGGCTATCCAATCCTTGGAAGTTTAGAGACTTAAAGGTTAGCCATAAAGAATAAGTAGTTGTAGTAACAAGTACATAAAACTGAAGTGGCAGTTGCAATAGTAGAGGTTGAGGTAGTCAAGAAAACTAAGTTTGAAATAACCAAAGACAAAATAATTAAAATGGTGGAGTTGAAGCAAGAAGTGCAAAGAGCATGTATGTCCTTTAAAACTATTCTTACTCAATCCTCCTCTCCTCATCACTCTACTTAGTGATCCCATTCACTTGAAATAATACCTACACCAAATCAATTCCCATCACCATCATCCCATCAACAATAGAATTCTCCTCCACAAATCTCCCCACCACAACTTTCCTCTCTGCCCATAATGTAGAAGGAGCTAGCCATCCAAGAACGCTTAACCCCAGTACAAGCTGGTAGGTTGGAATCATACCCACTTACTTTTATGCCCATATTTTTTGTGACTCCTATTATTCCTCTCATTTATAAATATGACCCACTTTTAGAGTTGTTCTCCATAATCTAGGATATCTAGGAGGTGGAGGATAACAAGCAAGAGTGGATAAAAGAGTAATAGCAACAAGAAAATGGAGTAGTCACTCTAACCTATAAAATAGTGGATCCTATTAAAGGAGGAAGTATAAAAGTACTTCCAATCCAAATATAAAGAAATAAATTACAAAAATAAGTTCAAAGGATTACCAGGTAGTGGTGCAGAGTCAATACATCTCCAAAATTTTAAAAATGGAGACACTTTAAGCCATCCACATCAATATAGACACACTATTTATGCACAACAATAGATCAAATAGAAAACTCACAACTACTGAAAAGAATTTGAAAGCCCTAGAAATCAAACTAAGCAAATAAAATATAGAGCAAAATGCTCTTAAGAATGACATCAAGGAGTTGAAGAGAATGATTGACAACTCTCATATAGAGGAGTAATTGCAACAAAAGGATGAAAAAATTGAAAGCTTATAGGAAGAGTTGCAAGTTGCTAAGAATCAATTATAGAAGCAAGATTCAATGTTGCAAGACCTACAAGCTAGTCTACAATTCCAAAATAAGGCTCTTGTAATAGTTCAAACATAAATACAACAAGAGAGGGAAAAACCCCATGGCATGGAAATATCAAAATATTGGCTCAAGTAGGTCAAAAACCATTACTAAGAAAAACCAAAGTTGCCATCTTGTAGGACTTTATCCCTTTCATTGAAAAATAAAAGAAATTTTCAAAATATCTATGCAGACAAAGCTAAAACTGGGAGAAGGCAAAAAATACTTAGTGAGTAAAATCGTGGAAGCACATATGCTCAGGCGGATGCTAAGAAATAAATAAAAGTATCCTCATCTAAAGAAGTCAAATAAATATCTAGAATAATGCAGACTGAAGGCTCTTAAGGTGTTTAAGGCAACTGATTTAATTCATGAGGGAGAGGATATGCTATGTTCTCTTAGAAAAGAGACTAATGATATGAGTAGAACTACTAAGGAAATAAGAGAACTTGGTTCTCTAGGTCTTTGGGATGAAAAAAACAATTTCTATATGGAGGAATAAATCAAGTAGTTGTTGGACCAGTAGCTTCATGATGCAAGTGAGGTCGAGTCACTGCTAGAACTACTGAAGGCAGAGAAAGTCTTTATAGTAGTATTTCACAAACTCTTCCACCTTCTAGACAAATCAAAATAAATGGTTGAAATATACAATGATCCTTCTTATGAGAATTATTAATGATTTTAAATATTTTATGTGAGCTCAAAGGGATTCCAATACCTTCCTCAGATATATGGAATAAAATGGGCCAAGTACTTTAGATCCTTAGAAATCCAATAGCTCTATCACTTACACAATAGGGTGAGTCCTAAAAAAAGGTTTTGACAAGGGTATCCTATCAGTCATAGGAGCCAATCAAACCCCATAAAATTGGGAATGTATAGAAGGATTGTATATATAATAAGTTTTGTATTTCTATAATTTTATTTTGTAAAATTGTTATGTATAATATCTAGTAGTTTTATGACTCCATATCCTAGAGGATAAAGCTGAAAATGTGTAAATATTGAGAATGATGTAAGAAAATTTGAAAAATGAGTTGTCACAATACACATGATCTAGAAACATGATGGAAGTAATGTATAGGATTGTAAAGCTAACAAAGATTCAATTTGATAGAAAAAATCAAATAAGGCATGTAAGCATTAAATTCACATGGGATGCCTGAGTTACAATCATAATATAAATTTCAAATGGCACATATTAAGTTCATTGGTTAAGTCTATATAAGGTCATACCTATTTCTAAGCAAGTGAATTTTAGTGATATTTAGTGTTGAGGATGAGCTGAATGGAAAATAGGAAGGTCTACAATATTGAAGGTGGTAAAATGAAGAAGTTCTTTCTCAATTGCATAAAAAAGAAAAGGTATAATAGAAAATAGAGTAGAAGAATTATGATTACCTAAGGTGTCATGCCTATACCTGAACCATCAACTAGAAATGGTGATGATTGCTCTTTGAGGTACAATTTTTTGGGGTGTCCCATTATCCAGGTATCTCCATGCACCATTTTTGTTTCTTTTTTTTTTTCATTTATTTCTATATATTCACTTGTAAATTGTGCCAGAAACTCCATCATCCATGTCATTAGTAGTGTTTTATTTTCTCTTTTATCTCAAGGCCTTTTTTGTAAGATAGTGTCCATATCCTTATCCTCGACGATATCTTATGCACTACCTTTTTACCTTATTTTTGTGCATAATTTATGTCGGTCTGCTAGACCTTGCATAAGTATATTGTATTTTCTTCCCTATGGTATATAGTCAACATTTCCTTTCCTATCATTAGTAAGAGAAGATTGGTTTGAATTCTCATTTTCCACTAGGAAAAATCCCTTATGAGTTTCCAAGAATATGGGTAATTTTGATCATCACCCACACATTTTTGGTTGGAAGTGCAAAAGGTTGCATCAAAGGCCAAAATAACCAAGTATGGCGAATGCTAGTTGTTTCGTGTTCAAGCATGCAACAAATGGGTCCTTAAATTCTAGCACTTGGAGGAAGGTGGGAGATGTGAAATCAGCTTGTATAAATATTTTTGGATACCTTGTACCCAGGTGGTTGATAGATGGTCCCTAAATATCTAACACTTGTTGAAGATCAAGATGGGTAAAATGGTTGTATTAAGACTGCTAGAACTTTTGTATATTAGGTCAAAGTGTACGAGTACCAAAAACCTGTTTCCTAATAGAAACAAACTCAAGTGAAATTTAGCTAAGTATGTAACTTTTTGGACTTCTTGTACCCATCTAAGCAGTATATAGGTACCAAAAATCCATCCCTCAATGGATTATCAAGGTGATAAAAATGGCTAAGTGTGGTACTTATAAGATATTTTGTACCCAAACGGTGGATAGATGATCCCCAAATCTTCGATGATTGTTGAATAACAATTATGGGCAAATATTGGTTAAGTGTCAAGATATTTTGTA
This sequence comes from Wollemia nobilis, assembly GCA_028583015.1. Lineage (NCBI taxonomy): Eukaryota > Viridiplantae > Streptophyta > Pinopsida > Araucariales > Araucariaceae > Wollemia > Wollemia nobilis. The sequence goes on along the minus strand of JAQPPZ010016858.1, from coordinate 1,203,633 downwards.
CCTCAAGTATAAGCGGACAAGTACCATTTAAATATGTCTTGTATAAGAAGTATATAGAAATATCAAATCATTTACTTCTTCACAAACCTTTTAAATATACCTTGTATATGAAGAATATATAAACATCAAATCATTTACTTCTTCATTGCTCCTTTGCTTACACCATTTGAGGATGGTTTTCAAAAAAATGATAATATAATGGCTAAATCTATCAACATTGAGAGAATTGAAGAAACTTTGGATTAATTAATTCAAAGCTAAATCTTTATGTATTATATGAAGGATTGGTCTTACCATTGTTTGTTGGAATTTATGGTTTCAAATGAAAAATAGAAATTTTTAAAATAAATCTCATAACCATGCTCAAGTTTGAAACTATGTTATTGCCTCTCTTGCATAATGTTTACATACATGTTGTCCATCATAGGAAGTCTAAAGTGTGGAAAAGGAGGTACCAGCCTCTTGGTTATATTATCTATAAATATATGAAGGATCATCTAGAACTATGGAGTTAAAAAAAATTATTTGCTTCAATCTATGGTAAAATTAAAATATCCAAAAATGTGGTTTATTGGAATTAATTTATGGTGCTTTTGAATGAAATCTATGAAAATATAGTGGAGCTGGTAATTTCTGAAATAATATAGGCATAATTCTCCTAACTTACTCAAAATCATCTAGAAATTCAAATAAGAACTATGCAAAGGATACACCACTTCTTACAAAGATCAAAACAACAACTAAAAATGGATGAAAATATCATTTAAATGGAGGGGGATTCATGAATTATCATTAATGATGTGGGGTTCGAATAAAAAGTAACATTATGCCGAATGGCATTTGGTGTAATGGTAGTTGCCTAGTTATTATCATCCATGTGGTTGTGAGGTCGATTCCTCTTGTGTTTGCTCGAACGAGCGCTGATATTTGTAAATATTTGTAAACGATGTTCAATATAAAAAAAGCAACATTATTATTGATGTTCATAAACCATTTTTTGTAGGCAATATTTTAAAAATGTGAGTGTATCTATAGAAAAGGAAATCAAATAGTAGATAATTTAGCCAATCATGGTGTTGATCTTGATATTGGAAAAATTTAGAGTTTAAGAAGACAACGAGGTGAATGAGATTTTATCTCTTAAATGAAACTTATGTTAAGTATATGATTGTGGAAAAATAGTTGTTTGAGCAAAATAAATAATATATTTGAAAGAAAATAAAATGAATGATACCTTTGCTAAAAAATAATCTAGATATGGTTTAATGGCCTTGCAATAAATACAATATTTTGTTATCTTGATGGAAGCATACACCAATCAAAATCATACTTAATTTATTAAAAAAGAGATATAATATAAAAACATCATTATTTTTAACCTTAAATATTTTGAATTTGTTGTTCCATAATACTAAATAGTTCAACACATGTTGGGAGGATAGGAATAAATGAGGTCAGAGCTTTGCATAACTTATTAAAGGAATATGAAAGAGCATCAAGTCAAAAATTTAATAGGACAAAATATTGAATTTACTTCCTAAACACTCTAGCTAAAAGCAACGTAGGGATATACAAGTTACTTCAAATGGAAGTAAATTTGATAGCAAACTATCTTGGAATACCCTTTTTTGAGGGGAGAATGGTGATAAAATTGTGGAATCTAGTTATAGGTAAAGTTTAAAATAAACTATTGGCACAGAAAGGTGAATGGTTATCATTAGTAGGAAGAATGCAACTAATTAAATTAGTCTTATAGGCCATTCCAACATATTATATGCCCTTCTATACTATGCCAAAATCGATAGGAACAAGTTTAATCTATATTATGTGGTTATTTTATGTTTAGTTTTACATGATAAAAGGAAATTTCCTTTGGTGAAATGGAGCAATGTGTGTGATGATAAAATGATGGGAGGTCTTAGTTTAAGAGTTCTTATGGATGCAAACATAACTCTTAAGGGAAAATTAATTTGGATATTATACAAAGAGAGTCAAACAAAATGGGCACAAACATTTCTAAGCATGTTGAGACCAATGGTTGATGCTCAATATTTATTGCATTATCACTACTAGATGGTTCTATACTATGGAATAGTTTAAAAAAACAATTGATCTAGTGATCAAAGGTCTAATATGGGTGGTGGAAAATGGATAAAATTTTCTATTTGGATAGATACTTGGTGTAATAAAAGACCACTCACTCTAGATCCAATTTTGAAACCATGGATCATATTACTTCAAGATAAATATGGTGACAAGATTTAAAACATTATGTACAAGGATCAAGAAGGAAGATGCAAATGGAAAGAAGGTTTATTACAAGTATAAAAGACATTGATCTGAGGAGGCTATTGAGCAAAAGGATAACAACAATGATTGGTCTAAGGGGAGTTGAGGATAGGTTAATTTGGGATTTGAATAGCTTAAGAGAATACACAACAAAAATTGGATATAATGTAAAGCACCAATAAATAGGAATACCACAAGAATATCGAGAGATATTTGGGATAGCCCAAGCATTCCTAAAGTTATAGAAGAATTTTATCTTAGGATAAACTTATGAAAATGGATTTTCATGGCACCTCATAATGTGTTGTATGTAAAAAAGGAGGAGAGTATAGAGAAACTCTTGGACATTGATCAATAGTCTAGAAACAATGGCAATGGATTCTTAATATTTTTGGTAAATGCATCGTGATGAATGATATAATTGAATAATGGTTAAAGAGCTGGTAGAACACTTTTAAAAGTGAGGGTTTATAGACAATTTGAGATATATCAAAAGTTATATACTTTGGACTACATGGATGGAAAGGAATAGAAGAATATTTAAAATAAATGAAAGCAGTTTAGAGGTAATGAAAAGGAATATTTTCTTAGCTATAGATGAGGCTAAACCAATGCTATCATCTCACCCAATCACTAGTGTTGAAGCATAGACCCTTGATAGATGGACTCAAGTCATTAAATAGAATAATGATATTGGATACAACAAAAATAAAAAAGAATAAAATAATATAAAGTGGAAACCACCAAAAGTGGAGTTGTTTAAATTGAATTATATGGAGCATCTAAAGGAAATCTAAGACCGAGATGAGAAGGAATAATTATAAATAATAGGGGAGATATTTTTTCTCATTACACTTTCAATAGTGTATTTAAGACATATAATGAAGTTGAAGCTTAGGCAAATTTGGAAGGGTTAAAAATATATAGACAAATAAAATGTAATAATGTTTGGATGGAAGGTGAATCACTAAAAGTAATAAATGCAAAATTGAGGAAAGCGAAGGCTCCATGGAATATACAAGAGATAATTATGGAAATACAAGACCTGAATATAGAGTTTAAAAAAATAAGGTTTACACATACATTAAGAGAAGGAAAAAAAGTGTAGATAGGCTAGTCAATAGAGGAGTTTTAACTGAGTATTATGAAGTTAAAATATTTTTTCTATGGTTAGAGTAAGTAGTAAGTTTAACTAAAGTTGACAAGAAAATATTGATTGTCTGAATGAAGTAATTATTAAGATTTACTTGAATTTTTTTCATTGATAATATTTGCTTTATTTATAATATTAATATGTTTTCATATAAACTATGTAGTACAATTCATGTGGTTGCACTTATGCTTCAAGAAGGAAACTAGCAATTTAGATCTAATAAAGCAAACCATGATAATGTGAAGTGTTGGAAATATTACTTTGCTAAGATGCAATGCCCATATAGGAGAGGTGGAATATTGGTATTGTGAATTTTGTTGCAAAAAAATGCCAAGAAGGATGCTAAATTTTAGAATATTTGTAATCACATAGAAAATTGAAGATGATCCAAAAAGTGAAAATTGAGAATTCAATTTTTTTATGAAAAATGATGTAGGTATCTAACTATAGCAACTCAATTGAGATGATAATTTATTTATTTGTAAACTTTCAATCTCTAAAGAAGAGAGTTGTGATTTTTCAAGAGTGAGGCACCTGAGTACAACCCCTTATTCTCTAGAAACAAATTCTAAAGAGTTGATTATTTTAGAGTTTTTCAACGAAAATTTACTTAGATAACCTTTTTTTATTGGTGGAAAGGGTTTTGAAAGGGCCCTTGAACCTTGTATAAAGAGGACCAAGGAAAAATCAAGACAAATTTAACCACTAAGCAAACAAAAAGAAGAAATTTATTATACACATACTAGAACATAACTAGAAAGAAATAGACAAAAGGGGAACCCAACTAAAAAACACAACAAGAGCAAATTACTTCGGGGTTAAATATTCCATACTTTTATTTTCACTAAAAAATCACCCACACCTAAATATCTATCATGAGAAGTTTGATGTTTCTATCTCCAAGGATGGTATGGAGACAAGAGCTTCTTGAAGCATGGATAGTGATGATTCTCTAAAGAGGGATGCTAAGATCAAAGTAGCATAGATCAAGGATGAACATGATCATTGCCAAATTCCAAGGGGAAGATTTGCCATGCTAGGGGGTGTATGAAGAAAACCAAGGTTTAGAAAAATCTCTGGATTGAGGAATCAAACCTCCACTCTTGCTTTTTTTTCCATAATATTGGGCTTTAAAAAAGAGAGCCTATTTCTACGGTATGTGATTAGGGTCCAAGCATATGGCCTTGTGAATTTTGATTGTGAAAGTGCCCGAGGATACCACGATGTTGGGAAATAAACCAAAAACTTCCCTAAAAACCTTGGGGATACCACGATGTTGACTGATTACATGAGACAAACATCAAAATTAGAGTTGTCCATTTTGAGATCATGTGGAAAGGGATCATTCCAAACCTGGATGGAACTTTCTCTAACACTCATATTATTTAACCAATAAGTGGCTTTGTTTTCCTCACGATAGACGTGTTGGATGACAATGTTATTGTATTTGCTGATAAGTATTTTGCATTCATCTAGGATGTTGCTTGATGGTCATGAGGGGGTGCAATTTCCCTTAAGGTAGTTTATGATGTGAGGGGAATCTCCTTCGATGATCAATTTTTGATGTTCATATTGTCGATGATAAAAATACATTGATATAATGCTCATGGTTCGACCACATTGTTCATTTGGGTTCCCTAGTTTTCCACAAAAGCAAGTTGTATTTTCCCTTGAATGTCTTTGAGGATGCCCCCCACCTACAAAACTAGGGTTCCCTTTCACAGCTCCATAAAATTGAATTTGAACCACCCTGAAGGTGGAGGGCTCCACCTGATGATAGACCTATTAACAAAAAAATAAGGCACACTAGAAACATTAGAAAGGATGAAATTTGAAGTTAGGCTGGCTTTGAGGCCAGGTCTGGGAGCTTCAGGGAAGGAGATAACAAAGGCATTTTCAGCAGCTAGGGATAAGACTCTAAGGGTAGTCTTGTGAGGGTTGTTTTCTTGGGTTTTGAAAATCCGACTGTTACGTTCTAACCAAATTTTATAGAGGTAGTGGTGAAGGCAAGAAGACTAGAGGAAGCTAAGCTATGGATTATGAAAGGGTTGAGGCCATTGATGGAACAACTATTGGATAGATGGTGGATGGGCCCAAGCAATGATAAAATTATCAAACATAAGGTTCATTACAACTAGTGATAAAGGACATTCCAAGAAAATATGGATGGTCGATTTCGAATTCATCTTGCACATGATTCACCAGTTAGGGATGACAAGGCCTTTGGACATAATATTTTCAATAATGAGGATTTTATTCTGGGAGGCTAGCCAAGAGAAACAAAAAACTTTGGGAATAATATTTTTTATCCAAATAATCTTGGCTATGTCCCAATTTGCCATAGGCATATGTTGGTTATAGTAGGCAGTTTTGACAGAAAATATGCTATCTTAAGATATTTTCTAGACTGGGGAATCGAGGGCCTGGTTTTTGGGAATGACACAGACCTTGAGGAGAATCTGAATGGTCTTGGCCACTTCATTAATCTGGACAACCAGAATATCAGAGGGAATAGATTTCCACTGTTGCCTACTGGGGCCTTGAGTAATAAAATCTACAACTTTACCACAAAAGAGGGTATCAGTAACAGGTTTGAGAATGGACAGATTTGTATCATTTATGAGAGGTTGATCGTGAATCCAAGGATCCTCCCAAAAATTGATTGCTCTATCACAACCTAGGCACCATCAAAGACCTTGCTTGATGATATCCCTCATCATAATAATGAAGTTCCAAAAATAGGACCCCACTAGAAGATGATGGTTTCCCATGAAGGTCGAGTGTTGAAGGTACTTATCCTTGATGATATTTATCCAGGCTATTTTCTCATTGAGAATGACTCTCCACGCCTGATTGGCGATCAAAGCAAGGTTCAATTTACTAATTATATTGAAGCCAAGGCCTCCTTGGTATTTTTTAGAGCACACTCTATCCCACGCTACAAGGATAAATCTATTTCAGTTCTCATTGCCAACCCATAGAAATTTACGTTGAATTTGCTTGATTTTATGGCAAATTGATATGGGAACTTTGAAGATAGATAGGAAATAAAATGGGATACTCTAGAGATAGGATTGAACTAAAGTAGCCTTGGCCGCTTGGCTTAGCATTCCACTCTTCCACCCAGCAAGCTTCTTACTGATGCATTCAAAGATGTTGGACCACATGTTGGTTGAGATTTTCCCATGGAACATAGGTAACTCTAGGTACGTAGTAGGGATTTCAAAAATAGTGCATCCAAGATTTTTTATAATTCTATTCTATCTTAGAATAGGGGTATTCAAAAAATATAATCTACTTTTATTGTAATTTACCTTCTGTCCTGTAGCTTTTTCATAGGAGTTAAAAATGGATTTTATGATTTTTACTTCAAGGATGGAAGAGGTCTATGCCGGTGTCATTTATGAATTGTTGGTGGGTGATGGCCCTTGACATGAACATGGGTTTGATACTTGATAGGATGCCTCTAGAGCAAGCTACCGAAAGGGATCTACATAAATACTCCACCATAATGATAAAGAGGAAGGGGACTAGGGGGTCACCTTTCCTTATGCCCTTGGAACTTTTGAAGAAACCAATAGGGAAGCCATTAATGATGATTGAGAACCATGCAGTGGAGATACATTCCTTAACAAGAGAAATCCATTCTTCATGGAAGCCAAACCTACCCAATACCTCAAATATGAATGACCATTAAACTCTGTCGAAAGCTTTGTTCATGTCTAGATTAAGAAATATACTGGATTTTTTATTTTTTGCTATTGAGTGGACAAGCTCATGGATAGTTATGACTTCATCAGTAATAAATTTACCTTTCACTGAGCTCCCTTGACAATGGTTGATTATGGATGGGAGAATCTCTTTAAGTTTTTTTACCATAACTTTGATGATGAGTTTGTACACCACGTTGCAGAGGCTAATGGGTCTAAAATCAAATATAAACTTACAAATTTAGGATTTAAAGACTAGCACAATTAATGTAGAATTTACCTCTTTTGGGATCTTCTTGGATTTTTGGAAGAAATAAATAGCTTCAGAGACTTCTTTACCCACAATATCCCAAAATTATTGGAAAAACTAGGGGGGAACCGTCTGGACCTTAGTGCTTTATCTAGTTCCATTGAGAGTAATGCTTCCTTGATTTCTTCCTCCATGAAATCTTTGAGGAGCCACATATTGAGATCCTGAGAAACCAGGTGGGGTATGTTTTGGAGCAAGGGGTTCCTAACATGGGGGGCAAGGAGGTCTTGGGCCAAGCATTTCCTCAAAGTGAGAAACAACTTCATCCCTTATCTCTTGGATATCATCTATTTTGGATCCATCACCTCTGGTTAACTCTTTTATTATGTTCGTGCTTCTGTGTTTGAGAGTGAATGCGTGAAAATTTTTGTATTCGCATCCCCTTCCTTCAACCATAATGCTCTGGATCTCTACCTCCAAAAAATTTCCTCCTTGGAAAGACTATTGTGAAAATTCATAATGAGGGATTTATCTTCTTGAAGAATATCTAACCCCGGGTTTCCATCTTGGATGAGTTTCTCTATAATTCCAAGTCTCTCAGCAATGTGTTTCTTTTCAAGGAATAAGTTACCAAACACTTCTTTGTTCCATACTTTTAGTTTAGTCTTGACTAACCGAAGTTTCCTAAAAAGTTTGAGTAGAGGATTTCTTGGAAGATCAATCCACCACCACTCATCAATGCAATTTGTGATATCTAGGTGGTTGAGCCACATTTTCTTAAACCTAAAGAGATTTTTGAAGTGCTACTTTGGGTGAGAATAGTTCAGAACTAGAGGGTTGTGATCTAAGCCTATTTTAGGATGGGAATACAAGTTGGAATCTCCAAAGTAGTGAATGATCTCCTTTTACATGAGAAACCTATCAAGTCATAGTTGGATAAACTGTTTACCTGGTCTTCTATTACTCCAAGTGAAATTTGAACCTTGCAAATGCATGTCCATCAATTCATTGTTGTTGAAAAAGTCACTAAATTCTTCAGTGCACCTAGGGGTGATAGGATTTCCTCCTCTTTTGTCAGAAGGAAAGAGGGGGGAGTTGAAATCTCTTACAACAAACCATGGTTAATTTTCAAATTTGCTGCACATTGCTGACATGGTGTTATAGAAAGTCCATCTGCCAAGGCTATTATTTGGTTCATAAATGCTAGATGTGATCCATTGGAATTTTGTTTCTCTATTAATGAAGAGAATGTTGATTATTCTATCAAATATGAAGAGGATTATTCCTTCAATAGATTTCGAGTCCCACAAGCACAAAATCCCCCAAAGGACCCTTGAGATGGATTGTAGGCAAAATTGCTATTTTTACACAAGGATCTTCAAACTTCTACGCTATTTTAGGTATCCAACTTAGTTTCCTATAATAAAATTATGTTTGGTTTAATTTCATTTTTGATTAATCTGACTATCCTCTCTTTAGCTACCCCATTGAGGCCTCTTATGTTACACTCCAAACATGAAGAGTCGGCTATATTATCCAATTGTGTAAAATTCATTATATATGGGTTCATAATAATTTAATTGAAGGATCATCTCATATCTTTTATTTTATTCATCTGCGTTTGCGCAAGGGTGTGCCCACCTTAAGTGGCCGTTGATTTATTCCATTCGTTTCACTGCATTTTCTTATTGTCAACTTCGTTCGTATTTGATTTCGGTTTATTATTTTATCTTGCAAGTTTTTGGAACAGAAGGATAGAAATATCCTTCCAAGTGGTATCAGTCTAGCTGATCCTGGGAGCGCTTGCGTATTTGGAGTCAACAAATATTACTGCCGTCGTTCGTCTCTCTGTCCTTTCATTTCGTTTCCTCTTCGTTTTCGTTCGCCTTCGTCTCCGTTCGTTCATTTTCGTGCACAGCCGATTAACACAGCAGGTCCCAAATTATCCCATTATCTTTCGTAGCCAAAACCAAAACCAGGTGGCCTGGCCGTTACCACAGCTTCGTCTAGGAGCTTAGATCCGTCGGCGCAGTCCGAATCTGAACGCAAGCAGAGTGAAAACGCACGCAGTCCAGCCAAACTATCGCCAGCGTCGTCAACCAATCAAAATTCGCGTTTAATTTTTCTAAACGGGCAAGCTAAGGTTTTTGCGATTAATATTTCACTGACGTCATCCGCCGGATTTTTGTTTTGTGGTATTTATCCCACATTCGGGATACAGGGTGCAACTCGCGGTTTAACTAGCCATTGTCACACCTTAAACGGTGTGACCTCGGTCACATACTAGTTGCTCCTTCGCGTGGTGTCTTGGCGTCTGTTCCTCTTGTGGTTCGGTCCGTGCGTGGTCAGCTTGGGCGGTTTTGTCGTGTCGTCTGGGCGTCTGTTGTCCGGTTCGTAGTGTTGCGTGTCGCCAGCGTGTCCTGTCAGGTTCGGTTTGGTTCGTGTCGTGTGGTTCGCAGTGTTGCGTGTCGCCAGCGTGTCCTGTCAGGTTCGGTTTGGTTCGTGTCGTGTTGTCCGGTTCGTAGTGTTGCGCGTCCTCCCACGTGTCCTGTCCATCACGTCGCCTTGTGTCCACACCGTTCGAGGTCTGTCCGTCCGTTCGAGGTCTGTCCGTCGTGTTCCCCGCGTCCTCGTCCCTGGTCGCAGTCCTTACGCAGTGTTGTGTCACGTGTTGCTCGGGTTGTATCCATTGAGTCTCGGTCTTATGAGTCGTGTCTAGTGTCCTCGGAGCACACAACATCAACTTCCGCGCCGCAGTTGGAGTGGCAATTAAGGCGGAATCAACACCAAATTTTTTACCAAAAGATAACCAAATTTTGCAGAGCAAGGATTACTAATCCGGAAGGTGTAAGCAGTGCATGAGTAAAAGCTGGACCAAAGGACCTGACGGTCGATTATCAAGCTCGAAAAATAACAACACAAGAAGACCTAATCGTAGCCCAGGTACAAAAAATTCTCTTTCTCCTTTTAAAATTGGTAGTTATAATCCACACCATCCACTAGTAGATCCTATGGCTAATAATCCCTCCCCAACTCACGAAAACATCCCGCAAGGAAACTCAAGTAACTCAGCCATGTCTGATAGAGAGTCTCTTCGATGCTTACTCGAGGGTATGAACGAAATGGGTATCCTCCTAAAAGACCTTGTGAAAGCACAAAAACAACCTAATCCTAATACTAATCCCCAAAATCACTCCCATGCCCAACGGAATGAAGAAACTGTCGATCCTAATGATGATTGGGAACAAAAACAGGGTGATTCGGATAATTACAGGGATCCCTATCAAAGACAGCGGTATAACCAAAATCAAGAAAGGGACACGGGTTATCACCAACCAAGAGGCCCTAATATTAATTTTCCACGAATTGATATGCCCACTTTTGAAGGTCATGATCCTCGTGGTTGGTTAGCCAAAATGGAAGGCATCCTTGACTTATATCAAATTAAGGAAATTGATAGAGTTCCTTTCGCTGCATCAAAATTAGGCACTGAGGCCTACCAATGGTTTGTATGGCTTAAACGAGAGAATGAAGCTATTATTACTTGGAGAAAATTCACTACCTCTTTTTTAGAAAGATTTGACGATGGAGCTACATCATCCTACACAGTAAGATTGTTATCTCTTAAACAAAAAGGGTCAATTAGTGAATTCGTTTCGGAGTTTACCAGTTTACTACCATACACTTCAGACCTTAGTCCCGACACAGTGGTAGGTGCCTTTCGCAATGGTTTGAAAGAAAGTATTCGAGTGGAGGTAGACATGCACGATCCAACCTTGTTGAACAGTTGTATAAGAATAGCCAAGTTGGCCGAGAAGAGACATCAGTTGTTTGCACAGCGGGAAACATATAGTCGTCCTTCATATCGCAACAATTCCTTTCGTAGAAATGATCAACCATCAAGATATTTTTGCTATAAATGTCGCACTCATCACCCCAGGGAACAAGCTTGTGCCCAAAAACAAAACTTTCATATTGAAGGTGATCATTGTGAAGGAGAAGAAGATGAACCTTACCAATCAGAAGAACCTATGCCAGAAGACCTACCGTGTACTATAGACGAAAAAGAAGAGGATACAATGGCAATTTCAGTGCATGCTCTCATGGGTTTAACCGCCCACCATACCATCAAGGTACCAGGCTTTCTTCGCCGAGAAAAAGGTGAATGTGCTAATTGATTCTGGTAGCACCCACAATTTTATCGACATCAAAACAGCAAAAGCTTTGAATTTATTCATTAACTCTTCCAACAAAGACAAATTCCAGGTTCTAGTGGCCAATGGGGTGAACGCACAATGTGTGGGTCGCACATCTCAAGTTTCCATAAATATGGGAACTTATACCTAGTTAGGATCCCTTTTTGTCATGAATTTAGGGAACTCTGATGTCATTTTGGGTGTTGAATGGTTGGAAACATTAGACACGATTAGTTTCAACTTCAAAAAATTATTTGTGGAATGGAAGGAAAATGGACGAGTCATTCGCTTACAAGGCATTACTACTCCTCCATCACAAATGGTGAGCTCTCATAGTATGGAGAAGATGTTAAAAAAGGGTGGATATGGTTTTATAGCTCAAATTAATTGTTTGGAAAAACAATCTTCAGCAACTTCGGATATTATTGCACCTGAGTTACAAGATATTATAACACATTACGAAGAGGTTTTCCAAGAACCTCAAGGATTACCACCTAAACGATCTCATGATCATGCCATCCATTTGATGCCAGGGAGTGTCCCACCTAACAATCGTCCTTATCGCTATCCTCAACCACAAAAGACAGAAATCGAACAGATCGTTCGGGATTTGTTGGATCATGGAGTCATTCGTCATGGCACTAGTCCTTATTCCTCACCTGTAGTCCTGGCTAGACGAAAAGATAACTCTTGGCGTATGTGTCCTGACTTTCGTTCTCTCAATAAACTCACTATCAAGGACAAATTTCCTATCCCTGTCATAGATGACCTATTAGATGAGTTGCATGGGGCAAAATTTTTTACAAAATTAGACCTTCGCTCTGGCTTTCACCAAATCCGTGTTAGAGAAGAAGATATTCCCAAAACGGCCTTTCGTACTCATGAAGGTCATTACGAATTTTTGGTCATGCCTTTTGGTCTCACTAATGCACCATCCACATTCCAAAGTCTCATGAACCAAGTGTTTCGTCCACTCCTCCATAAGTTTGTATTAGTTTTTTTTTGATGATATCCTCATATACAGCAAAACATGGACGGACCATTTACATCATGTGGATAAAGCCCTTCACATTCTACACAAAGAAAAATTATTTGTTAAACGCTCCAAATGTTCATTTGGTGTTCAAGAAGTCGAGTATCTTGGTCATATAGTTTCACATGAGGGTGTCAAAGTCGATCCCAATAAGATTAAGGCAATTCAAGAGTGGCCTTTACCTAAAACCATCAAGAAACTTCGTGGTTTTTTGGGTCTCACGGGCTACTATCGCAAGTTTGTATAGAATTATGGTAAGATTGCAGCACCTCTCACGACACTCACAAAAAAGGATGCTTTTCGTTGGTCGGAAGAGGCTACTCTAGCTTTTGAAGCTCTTAAGCAAGCCATGTGTACAACCCCAGTATTAGCAACTCCCAATTTTCACAAACCATTTATTATCGAATGTGATGCATCAGGAACAGGAATTGGGGCTATATTAATGCAAGAAGGTCATCCATTGGCATTTGAAAGTAAACGACTTTTCGAAAAAATTTGGGAAGATCAACATACGAAAAAGAAATGTTGGCTATTCTTCATGCAGTAGAAAAATGGAGACACTACCTAATCAGTAGCCGCTTCATTATAAAAACAGATCATAGTAGCCTCAAGCATTTTTTGGAGCAAAGGTTTTCTTATCCAGAACAAAATAAGTGGTTAACCAAACTTCCGGGCTATGATTTCGTTATCGAATATAAGAAAGGGAAGGAAAATATAGCCGTCGATGCGCTGTCCAGAAAATATGAAGATGAAGTAGTCATTAATGCTATTTCAGGTCCTTGCTCCCAATGGGTAACTCAATTACAAGTTGAATGGTTGTCCAATAGTGAAACTGCCCGAGATAATTCATGAATTATCTATAGGGTCTTCCAAACACCCTTTGTTCTCTTATGAAGATAACATCCTCCGGAAGAAGAACCGCATTTACATTCCACATAATTCAGAACTCAAATCAAAGATCCTCGACGAATCACACGCTTCTCCATCAGCGGGACATTCAGGATTTTTGAAGACATATTTAAGGGTCAAACAATCATTTTGTTGGAAAGGATTAAAAGCGGAAGTCAAACAATGGGTAGCGAGAATGTGAAGTTTGCCGGCGCAATAAAGGAGAAACGAGTCAAATCACCGGGATTATTACAACCTTTACCCATCCCCTGAACGACGGTGGGAACATATATCCATGGATTTCATTGAAGGTCTTCCAAAATTAAGAAGGCAGGACAGTAATCTTCGTCGTCGTAGACCGGTTATCCAAATATGCTCACTTTCAGGCTTTACAACATCCATTTTCCGCAAGCAAGGTGGCAAAGGTATTTATGGATTCAATTTTCAAATTACATGGTATGCCAAAAAATATTGTAAGTGATAGAGATCCCATTTTTACTAGTAACTTTTGGAGGGAGTTATTTCGCCTTAGTGGTACCAAATTGAACATGTCTTCGACTTACCATCCACAGACGAGATGGTCAAACAGAAGTAGTTAACAAATGTTTGGGTACGTACTTAAGATGTTTTGCTCAAGATAAACAATACCAATGGAGCCATTGGTTAGCATTGGGAGAATGGTGGTACAACACTTCTTACCATTACTCAATTAAGATGTCTCCATTTGAAGCATTGTATGGCACCAAACCTCCAGCCATTGCAGATTACGTCCAGGGATCATCCAAGGTAGCCAAAGTGGATGATTGGTTCCAACAAAGGGAGTCTACACTCACCATCCTCAAAGAGAATTTAGTCCAAGCACAGAATCGTATGAAACAACAACAAGACTTGCACCGATCAGAAAGAACCTTTAATATAGGTGATTGGGTGTTCCTAAAGCTGCAACCTTACAAACAATCCTCGTTAAGGTTAAAGTCCAGCCAAAAGTTGGCTCCACGATTCTATGGTCCCTACAAAATTGTGCGCCGCATTGGAGAAGTAGCCTATCAATTAGAGCTACCTACATCATCACGAATACACCCAGTATTTCATGTTTCATGTCTCAAAAAAGTAATTGGTCGAGAAAGTACAAAGTCAATCGGACTTACCGGTGCTCGATGAGGAAGGACGCATACATCTCCAACTTGAAGATATACTACAACATAGAATCCGAAGACTAAGATCACGTCGAGATTCAAGAATTTCTCATTAAATGGCAAGATTTACCGAGAGGAGGATGCCACATGGGAACTCGAAAGTATCTTCCAGGACATTTCCGAGCTTTGAGGACAAAGCTTTCCGAGGAGGGGAGTCATGTTACACTCCAAACATGAAGAGTCGGCTATATTATCCAATTGTGTAAAATTCATTATATATGGGTTCATAATAATTTAATTGAAGGATCATCTCATATCTTTTATTTTATTCATCTGCGTTTGCGCAAGGGTGTGCCCACCTTAAGTGGCCGTTGATTTATTCCATTCGTTTCACTGCATTTTCTTATTGTCAACTTCGTTCGTATTTGATTTCGGTTTATTATTTTATCTTGCAAGTTTCTAGAACAGAAGGATAGAAATATCCTTCCATCTTATGTTCCAGGATAGAATCTTCATTTAGAGGTCTTGGAGGTAGATTTATTTCCCCTACCTCTTCCTTGAGACGGAGGTGGTTTGGTTCTTTTTTCTTCATCATATTGAAAATCCAAGTTTGATGTATCTAGAAGAGACATCAAAATAGTCTATTGCAGGCCATTTTCTATGGCATCCTCTATTTATTTCCATATTTTTTCAATATTAGTAGGTCTACCTCTCCTTTTTCCACTACCTGTGTCAGCATTAACGACATATTTGTTGGGGCTGGGGAGCTGCTCAATGACTAGAGAGGAAGAAATGAGTTGCTGGATAGAAACACCAAAATGAATTTTCAAGGAAGGTTTTGGGAATAAAGGGCTAAGATCAGAGGATGTGATGGGAATGGGGATAGTGAGGGTAGGACTGATAATTTGAGATGAAGGAAGGCTAGGAGATTTAGGGTTCGAGCAGGAGAGGGGCAAGGCTACGACAGACTCAACCACTTTGGACAAGGGGGAGGGAGGTCAAGATGGACCAAAATCAGAGGGGGAGCCAGGGAGACCTTCCACGAACTAATCCACCCATGATGGAGAGGGACAGGGGTCGACATTTGCATTAGAATTGGATTCTTTAATACACAAATTTTAAACATCATCCTGATGGTTAGCTAAAGGCATGGAAGGATTAGATTTATAAAAAAGAGATCCAACCTGATTTGACTTCGAAAAGAACTGGGATCTTGGTTGTGAATGAGACAAAACCTATTTACCTTTATTGGTCTACAATTTTTTTTGGAAAATCTGACCTTGGGTAGAGTTCCTACGGGGGGGCTTATTTCTAAATATCCTTGTTGAGAGTTGGGCACTGGGATATGAGATGCCCTTGGGTCTTGCATTTGATGCAATAGGCTAGTTTGTTTTCGTATTCTATGCCTTGGTGCCATTTGTAAGAACCTGTAACTAGATCGACATAAGTAGGAAGAACCAAGTCTAGGTTTACAATAATGCAAATGCGAGCATAGGTCATCCTGGATCTAGCCTTGGTAGTCGTATTAATGGTCATCAACTCTCCTATGGTCTGAGTGATTCCTTTGAGAGCATCATGGTAGAAAAACTATGGGGCAAGACCATGAAGTTTGACCTATATGGGGGCCAAATTGATGCTTTGAGTTTTAGGGTCAAAATCCCCCCTCCACCTATGGATGAAAAGGCTTTTTCGGCCAAAAAACCAAGGACCTCTAGTGAGGATCCAATTTGAATCTTGAGAATTGTTAAGCCTGATCACGAAGAAGCCACAAAAAAAAGCAACCAACTCCAGATTTCTTGAGAGGCACCATTTTGAGAGAGCTCATTCATGGATGGACTCAATATCAGTCCTAGCCCCAACAAAATTTTTGATTAAAGAGATAGACTTCTAGAAGATTAGGGGTTCCATTGATCCACATTGATAGGATGCGTCGTTGCTCGAGACTAAAAAAGTAATGGAGGTTTGGAAAGGAAAGACCCCCAACGAAGCACACACTTTATAACAAAGGAAAGAGAGGATGAGTTTCATGGAGGAGCTTTGGGGTTTTAACCTGTCGAAACCCTAAATGCTTCGGGACCGCCATGACCATATTCACCATTAGGCGGTTCCCGCTCTCTAAACCATCGAGATTACCACCACTAGAGGATTCAAACTGCTACAAACCCCCACCTGAAGACATTGTTGAAACCACTGTCGCCACTGCTACTCCTGCTGCTCATGATGCCATTGCTACACTTCTATACATCCTTTCAATTAGCTTTTTTCGATGCTCTTAGATATTAGAAAACCTATTTTCAAGTCCATAGATAAAATATTTATAATAAATATTTCTAAATTGAATGGAATAGACAATGTAGATGTCATAAAGATATTTAAGTTGATATCCAATTGAATAAGCAAAGAGTTTAAATGACTCCTTAAAACTATAGAATAAGAAAAAATGCACTTTAAGTATTTAAATTAGTCGTGTGTACTAACTTTGACATCTAATGGAATAATTAAAGTGATTAAATAATAAAATTTTAAAACTTCTAAAGGTAGGAAAGATTACAACTATCAACGACATGTTTACTTTTTTTAATAATTTATTTTTTTATTTTTTAAAATATGTTTCAAAGGCCTCTTATAAATAACCTTACAATGGAAATGCTATGATATGAATTTTTTATTATATTTGATATTTTTTTATATATTTAACATCGTTTCGAGCAAACACAAGAAGAATCGACCTCACAACCACATGGATGATAATAACTAGGCAACTGCCATTACACCAAATGCCATTGGGCGATTTTATAATTAAATTATATAATAAATTATACATGAGACTAAATAGTTGTATTTATATTTTATTGTAACTATACAATGAGTATAACAAATTGACTATTATATATATATATATATATATATATATATATATATATATATATATATATATATATATATATTGGTTACTAGCGAGTTGGTTACAATCACATTACTTTTTAGTGACTGATAAGTGTGGGGAAAAAACTATAGGGTCTCCTTTCACCAAACCTATTTTTATTGTGGACCCAGTGTGAAAGGGACCATCCATCGCTCAATCCATCATCCTAGGTCTAGCACACACTCATAGGATTCAAATCAGACTGCTACCTTTACAAACAAATTGACCCTAGGTTTGAACCTGAGTGTCTTCTTGGTAAGTGTCTGGCCAAATAAATACTTACTAATCCACCTAACCTTCAAATACAACTAATAAATTGCTGAGTAAAATTAAAACCTAAATTTCTTCCTTAAAATTTAAAAAATTTAATCCATTAAAATTTGAAAAATATATCAATTATGATTACAATATGATTACAATATTTGATGATAAAATAGTGATCTTTTATATAGTTAAAAACAACTTTAATGTTGTTAGGGCATATGTATGGGGGTAGTTGACCCTCTTACTTTCTAACTGGTTCATGTAATGTTGTCTTTGTACAAACTGTTTATTTTCAGTGGCATATTCCACATTAATACCTCCCTTTATGTGTATGAGAGATTTGAGAAAGGTATTACTCATGGTTGATGCGTGACCGCAATATAATCTTAACAAATTATGAACATTATGCTTTTCTTTAAAGTTGCCACCATTTCAACGATTGCACCCCACATCATTCTTGGTGCATTCTTTATAAATTGGAATCGAGTTGATTTTTAATATATTAAAACAGATTAGTTTAATAAAACAAACCAAATTAAAAATAAATTTTTGGCCTCTCTTAGTAAAGATACATAATTAATATCTATACAATCTAGAATACTAACCCAATATAAAATCTTTAAAATTTGTAATGTCTATTACTATTTTAATTAAATTAATTTTGGTATAAATTTATTTTAAGTTATATTATTTATCTTGTTGAACTAATGAAAGCAATCATATTATTATTGACAACTTTACATTATTTCTATTAAATATTTGTTATTTGAAATCTTGTATGTCATTAATATTGTTGTTGTTATGCTTTGAAGGTTAGGTGCATTGGTAAGTGCTTTTTTGGCCGGGCATTTACCAAGAAGACACCCAGGTTCAAACTTCAAAGGCAACCTATTTGCAAAGGTAGTAGTCTAATATGAATCTTTTGAGTGTGCATCAAATCAAGGATGATACTGTGAATCTTGAGCAATGGGTGGTATCCTTCACGCTGGGTCAACAATAACTAGGTGGAATAGGTTTGGTAGGAGCAACCTCTCTAGTTTGAAATGGCTTGGGTTTTCTTTAGGAGGTTCACGGTTCAAACCGCGACATGAGCGAGTGTGTGGGGGTTTGGTGTGTGGTGGCTGTGTCTTAAATTCCCTATTGATAAACATAGCTCATGGCTTTACGAGGGGTCATGGTCATGGGGGTTTCTCACACCAACCAAATCAAAAAAAAAAAAAATAGTGTGGTTGTGACCAACTCTCCTATGTTACAAAAAAATATATATATTGTTGTTGTTATTATTTAATAAGTTATATATAAATTTTATTAGGTCACTCCTATTAAAATATTACATTTATTATTAGATTAATAAAATTATATCTAATAACCAAATTCAAAAAAAAAAAATATATATATATATATATATATATATATATATATATATATATATATATATATATATAATTTTTTATTTGAATTGATAAAGAAAACATAACTACCCCATTAATATAAAACATTCATTTATGTGGAGTGAATTCTGCCCAAGAATCCAAATATTCCAATTATAAATAATAATTTAATTTGATATAGATAAACTCCAATACTCTTCCAATTGTTCCAAAGTGTTGCAATAGCTCTCCAAGCTTCCTTATTTAAAAACTTTTTGAAGGCATCATTAAATTTATTATTACCTTTTTCTTTCTTATATCAAAATAAATCTATAATTGTAATTTTGGAATTCTTTTTGAGGTATGATACAACCCTTTTTTGAGAGGGCAGGGAAAAACAAGGCTAAAGTTTTGAACAACTTACTAAAGAAATATGAAAGAACATGAGGGTAGAAATTTAATAGGACATCATCCAAAATTTACTTCTTAAATACTATAGCTAGAATTAAAGTAGGGATATGCAAGTTACTTCAAATGGAGGAGGTAAATTTAAGTATCATTTTCAAGGATGCCCTTATTTGAAGGGAGAAAGAAGATAGAATTGTGGAATCCACTTATAAGTAAAGTTCAAAATAAGCTATCTAATATGCAAAGGTAGATGGTTATTATTAAAAATAAGAGTGCAATTGATTAAACTAGTATTACAAATTATAACATATTATATGTCCTTGTATATAATGTCAAAAACAATAAGAAACTTAATCTATAATACGTGGTCATTTTTTTGGTCAATATTACATGATAAAAGAAATTTTCCTTTGGTGAAATGGAGCAAGGTGTGATGATAAAACTATCAAATGTCTTAGTTTAATAGTTCTTATAGATACAAACTTATCTCCAAAGAAAAAAGTAATTTGGAGGTTATGCAAAGAGAGTTAAAGACAATGTGCAAGAATTCTTCTAAGTACATTGAGCTCAATGACCCAAGCTTAATATTTATTACATTCTTACTATAAGATGGTTATGCACTATAGAAAAATTTGAAAAAAATAATTGATATAATGATTAAAGGTCTAAGATGGGTGGTGGAAATTGGAGAAAAAAAAATTATTTGGATGAATACTTGATGTGATAAAAAACTATGCAATCTAGATCCAATTTTAAAAGCATGGATCAAATTACTTCAAGACAAATATGGTGATAGGATTTTAAACATTATGTATAAGGATTAGTAATGAAGATACAAATGGAAAGAAGTTTTTTTTAAATTTTATCATATATTATTGCTATGAGGTTTTTGAGTAGAAAGATAACAATAGTAGTTATTCTAAAGGGAGCTAAGGCTAAGCTAATTTGGGAGTTGAATAGCTTAGGATAATACATAGTAAGAAGTAAATATAATGTAAAGTGCTAATAAAATAGAAATACTACAAGAATATAGAGATATTTGGGATAGCCCAAGCATTCCTAAAGTTAAAATGTTTGTTTATCTAGTTGGTCATAGAAAAATTTTATCCTAGGATAACCTTATGAAAAGGGGTTTTTATGGCATCTCACAATGTCTTCTATGTAAAGACGAGGAGAGTATAGACCATCTCTTGGGACAGTTCAATAGTCTAGGAACTATGGCAATGGATTTTTAATATGTTTGGTAAATGCATGCTAGCTGATGTAAAACTTGAATAATGGTTAATGTAACGGTATGTCACTTTTAAAGGTGAGGTAATATAAATAAGCTAGCCTACATCAAAAGAAACAATACTTTGTACTATATGGATGGAAAGGAATAGAAGAATACTTAAAGGAAAGGAAAACAATTTAGAGGTAATAAAAAGGAAGATTTGTTTAGCCATAGAGTCTAAAACCAACCCTATCAACTCACCCAATCCCTAATATTGAACCAAAGATCCTTCATAGATGGATTCAAGTCATCAAATTGGATTATGATATTGAATATAGGAGAAACAAAAGAAAGGAAAATAATATAAAATGAAAACCACTAGAAGTGGAGTTTGATCAAATTGAATTTTGATGGAGCATCTCAAGGAAATCCAAGACTTATAGGAGGAGGAGGAATAATTAGAAATAATGAGGGTGATATTTTATCACATTACACTTTCAATAGTGGATTGAAGAAAAATAAGAAAATTAAATCTTAGGTGGTTTTAGAAGGGTTGTAAACATATAGAAAAATGAAATTGAACAAGATATAGATGGAAGGTGATTCACTAATAGTAATAAATGTAATTATGAGGAAAGCATGGCTCCATAAAATATACAAGAGATCATTATGGTAATATAAGACCTTGTTATAGAGTTTGAAAAAATTAGGTTTACTCATAGTTAAGGGAAGGGAACAAATGTGCAAAAGGCTAGAAAATAGAGGGGTTTTAATAGAGGAATGTGAAGTTAAATTATATTTTCATGGTTAGAGGAAGTAGTAAGTTTAGTTGAAGTTGGCAAGAAAATGTTCTGTCTAAATCAAATATTGATTAAGATTTTTTATAACATTAAGTTGTCTTCATATAAATTATTATTACAATTCTTGTGGTTGCACTTATGCTTCAAGAAGAAAACAAAATTTTAAATCTAGTAAAGTGGACTATGATAGCACAAAGTTTTGGAAATTTTACAATACTAAGATGCACTGTGTAGATAGTAGAGGTGGATTTGTTTTGAATGAAAAACCTTATGTTAATTAAGATTAATCATATAAAAAAGGGCGGGTGGAATTAACACACCCCATAAACCATAAAAGCCTCTAGGTGGAGGAAATCACACCTCCCCAATAAAAATAGAGTCCAAAAAATATTACTATACGCTACCACGAGCAATCATTACACAGACATCCCAAGACATAATCAATAAACAAATGTCAAGGAGTGGGATGAAAGTTGTCTTCCTCATTGACACACTGCCATCCACCATATAAAGAGAATAGGTAGTCCATCCTTCATCTGCATTACCACCAACCTGAGTATATTGAGGAGGACCCTGGTTGAATCAGTTTGGAATGCTTGGTAGAATACATGTTGCTCGTAAGCTACGACCTATTCTGCCTCTAGGACAGATCCAACTATAGGTCTTATGAGTAGAGGTAGATTTTTGGGATTGTGAAGGTTGTTGTAGGAAAATATCAATAAGAAGAATATTGAATTTTAGAATATTTGTATTTACAACGATAAT
The DNA here is from genome assembly GCA_028583015.1 of Wollemia nobilis. NCBI lineage: Eukaryota > Viridiplantae > Streptophyta > Pinopsida > Araucariales > Araucariaceae > Wollemia > Wollemia nobilis. The sequence goes on along the minus strand of JAQPPZ010016858.1, from coordinate 1,181,232 downwards.
TGAAGACACTTCCGAAATTGAAAATCAAGAATTCATACTTATTATGAAAATAAATGTAGGTATCTAGCTAGAGCAACTCAATTGAGAAGAGGATTGAATCTTTTTGTAAATTCTCAAGCTCTGAAGAAGAAAGTTGTGATTTGTCAAGAGTGGAGGATCCTAGTACAAACCCTTTTTCTCCAACAAAAACAAATCTTCTTGGGGCCTTATCAATTGACATTACCTCAATCAATTAGATTCCTTAACTTTACCTAGGTTCAAATCTTACCAAGATATTTATGCATAATTGTCAAGTTTATGTAATAATTGATTACAAATAAAAAAACTTTTTGAGGGCCTTATTATTACCCAAATACTGCCAGATGCAATCATTATCACTTTTTTATTCTTATTTGTGGGCTTATCCCCACTTCTTTTTTACACTATGGTATTTTTGGTTTCCTAAATCAATATCTTTTAGGGATCCTTTTTCTTAGTTTTTCATTTCTACTAAAGCTTTTATCGTCATCAACCTATCCCATTTTTTTTATATTGTTTATTATCTATAATTTTATAATGCATTGGAGAACTTGAAATGGAAGTGATACTTGTAAAAATACTTCCTATTTTATTCTACATCATCAACCCAACCCTCTTTTCTTAAACAATTTCCTCCATATCATCATTTGCATATTTATTTTTTTGAATTTAAGTTATACCTCATCCTATGAATCCTTCTTTGTTTCCAATGTGTGCTCCAAATAAATCATAATGAACCAAATTCATCATTTAATAAGGTAAATGGTGCAAAGAGGTCTTCTTTACCATATTTATGGGAGTGAAAATATTTTATCTTAATCCAACTTCTAAAATTTCATATCTTTGTATGTCCTTGAGCTTCTCTCATGAACAAAACCAAAACCTTTTCTCTTTCTAAATTACTTTTATTTTGTAATCTCCTACTATATGTCTTTGTGGCATTATAACACAAAATTATCATCATCCACTTAATCCCATTGTCTAAAATCACTAAATTTAATCTTAATAAATTAAAAAAAAAATTATAAAATATCTATATCAACATATATCATTTCCTTCTTTATTCACTTGTTAAGAAACCTTCGTTCTTTCAATCAAAAAATAAATAAATAAAAATAAAATAATATATATATAATATAATATAATAAGACTATCTCCCCCTACCTATTTCCCCTAAAATTATTTTTTAAACTACAAATGAAAAAAAAAAACACAAAACAAATAAACTTAGTCTGAAACTAGCTAAACCAGCTAAAAAAAATCATAGAAGATTGACTATAAAGCTTTGCCTAACTTAGTCTGAAATTACCTAACCAGCTAAAAAAGTAATAGAAGATTGACTAAAAAGCTTTGCCTACATGAACTATAAAGACCACTTTACGCTAAAATGACAAAACCAAAAAGCAAATGCTCATAAAAATCATCAACCGAATTTAATCAAAATGAAGTCAACTTAACCTACGTACACCGGTTACCAAAAATATTACTATAATTATAATATTAAAAAAATTAATTAAAAAATATTAAAAAAATAATCTTACTTCTATTCTTTACTATTAGTCTGACGATTTCCCACCCCTTATAACGCCCAACCATTTTTTGTTTTGTAAATATCCATGGTTTTTTTCCCACGATGTCCCACCCCTCGTAACGCCCAACCATTTTTTTTCGATTTCCCACCCCTTATATCGCCCAACCATTTTTTCTTTTATAAATATCCATGGTTTTTTTCCCACTATGTCCCATCCCTCATAACACACAACCATTTTTTTTAAAATATCCATGGTTTTTTTTTCATCTGTGATAAGCATTTATTTCAGTGAGAGACAAGTATTAATTTTGTTGTGACCTACTCTCCTTTATAATAAAAACAAAAGTGAGAGGACCCCAGGGGCTCAATAAGTATTTACTCCAATAAAAATAATGTGGTTGTGACCAACTCTCAGGGACCTGGAGGGATTCGGGTAAGTATTTACCCCAGTGAAATAAAAAAAATATCCATAGTTTGTTTTTCCATCTGGCCTATTTGTGATAAGTATTTACTTCAGTGAGGGGACCTGAAGAGACTCCAGTAAGTATTTATTTCAGTGAAAATAGTGTGGCTGTGACCAACTCTCCTCTGTAATAAAAAAAAAGTGAGGGGATAAGAGAGATTCAGTAAGTATTTACTCTAGTGAAAATAGTGTGGTTGTGACCAACTCTCCTATGTAAAAAGTAAGGGGACCTGGAGGGATTCGGGTAAATATTCACTGGAGTGAAAATGGTGTGGTTGTGGCCAACTCTTCTATGGATTAAAAAAAAACGCCGACCTAAAACTGACAAGTTAGTCAGACAAAACCAATCAATCTACTACATTTGTCTCATATTGTAATAAACTTATTAATAAACCATACTATATTTAATCAAAACTTTAAACAAATAATGTTGAAATGCGTTTTATTGAAAATTTAACATACACAGTTGTCCATCGAAGCAAATCAAATTTACTTCCTAGGTTTTTTATAAGCTATCTTCCTATAACATGATCATTGATCCCACATGTTGGCCATACCCATTTTGTCCTAGTGGGGCAACCTGAGCTTGGAATGATATGTATTCTGCACTAACAGTCATTTATGTTTTCCTCACTTTAAGAAGGGTAAATATTAATAATAGTTGTAGGGAAGAGAAGTTTCATAGTCTAAAAATGGAGCCATTTTCATGCCATAATAGACAAAATCTATCTAAATCTGTTGGCCCATTTTCATGCCATAATAGACAAAATACATCTAAATCTGTTGGCCATCTAATACATTGTAACTTCAAAGTCCTTGATTAGAACATGGCTGAGCAATATTATCATCGAAACCTTGTCAGTGACTCAGTAGTAAACCATGCTAGAATGTGGTCTGGAGTACAAGTAATAGCAAATTAGTTGAGGGGATGGACTGAATTGACCAGAGCTCACTGTGAGAGTGACTGTTCAGCATCAAGTTTGTACATTCCTCACTTTAAGAAGGAAAAATACTAATATTAGTAGTAGTAGGGAAGATAAGTTTTATAGTCTAAAATGGAACCATTTTCATGCCATAATAGACAAAATACATCTAAATCTGTTGCCCATCCAATGCATTGTAACTTCAAAGTCCTTGATTAGGACATGGCTGAGAAATATTATCATTAGAACATTGTCGGTGACTTAGCAATGTAGTAGGGAGAGAAGTTTCATAGTCTAAAAATGGAATCATTTTCATGCCATAATAGACAAAATACATCTAAATTTGTTGGCCATCCAAAACGTTGTAACTTCAAAGTCCTTGATTAGGACATGGCTGAGTAATATTTGCAACCTTGTCAATACTCAGTAGTGAACACTGCTAGAATGTGATATGGAGTACAAGTAATAATAAATTAGTTGAGGCGATGGAATGAATTGACCAGAGCTCAATGTGAGAATGACTCTTCAGCATTATCATGTCCAAAATTGTGAAAGTAACTTAAAATGTTGTTCTATAACACTAAGAGTTGATTATTTTAATGCTTTTTGAAAGAAAATTTACTTGGACGGCCAATTTTTTAAGGCCATGTGTAAAATATTTATCACAAAGATTTCTAAATTGATATCCAACGAAATAGGGAATGTGCTTACCATAATGATACTCAAGTTGATGTCCAAATGGAATAAGAAAAGTGTTTAAATACCAAACTTTTCGAAATTTTAGAGTAGGAAAAATTAAACTAAAAGTATTGAAATTAGTCATGTTTACTAACTTTGATGTCCAGTGGAATAATCAAAGTGATTAAATATCAAATTTATTGATCTTTTAGAATTTGGAAAGATTATAACCGTAAACATTGAAATTTGATATGCTTATTAACTTAATCAAATATTCTTTTGTTAAATATTTTTTATGAATATGTTTAAAATTGTTTTTAGAAATAAAATTATACTATTTACAAACATAAAAAATTAATATTATAATATAACTCCATCAAAATATTCTGCGTATGAAAAGCATCGTCACTCTTCGCCATAGGAGGGGGATTGGACCATTACTTTCTATCATCTCGAACCACAAGAAAATCAACCACCTTAGACAGACCTTCATTTATGGAATTCAGAATTAATTCCCTAAAGTATTGATCCTCAACAAGAGGACGCTCTCTTAGCCAAGGGTCCTCCCAAAAATCCATAGCCTTACCATTGTCAATCAACCAATTACAATTTTCTTTAAGGAATTCAAGGGATTTAACCAGGCTTTGTCAAAAAGTCGATCCCCCAATCAAAAGGATATCCAATAAAAATGAGTCGAAATTGTACTTAGATTTTAGGATCTTGAACCAAAGTCGATCGACATTAGAAGCAACTTTCCATCCAATCTTTTCCACAAGGGCCTTATTCATCCTAGCCGCATTCTTCAAATTCAATCCACCATCCTTCTTTCTTCTACAAATTTGCTCCCATGAGACCAAATGGAATTTCCCTTTCATCTTAGGGCTAGCTCAAAGAAAAGCCTTGCAAATACTATCAAATTTTACCACAACTCTTTTTAGGAGATTAAAAAGGGATAGAAAATAGATAGGAATGCTCTACAAGGTACTTTGAACCAGCACAACCTTACTAGCTTGACTTAGGAGGGCCCCTTTCCAGGATGCCAACTTCCACTGCACTCCCTCAACCATAGGAGGGCTGAAGAGAAGCAATCCTGTAATTCAGAATTTTGACAATTTTTTGTTCATGGATTGTCGGGTTGTTGATAAATAAAATGTTAAAAAACTTATTTGTTTACTAGTCGTCCTCTCGTAGCAATCCAGAAGGGACTTGATTTCTCTAGCATGAACCACTAAAGCTACACAAGAGAGAAGGTTATCATCAACAAAATGCTGATGAGAAATAGGACTACAAGGCAAGGGAGGATGCAGACCAAACTCATTCTATCTCCAAAATTTCACCATCAAAATGAACAAGAAGGGTATAAAGGATCACCTTTGAGAATTTCACAACAAGATTTAAAGAACCCAGGGAAATAACCGTTGAGAAGGATAGAGAACCAAGTTGTCGAAACACAAACCTCCACCAACTTTATCCAGTCATCATTGAAGCTGAATTTCCTCAAAACATTGAATAAGAATGGCCAAGAGACCGGGTCATAAGCCTTGTTAATATCCAATTTTAGGAAGAACACCACTCTACCACTCTTATGAACATAATGTAATAACTCATGAATTACAATAGCCCCATCCAAGATCTGTCTCCCTGGCGTAAATCCACTTTGGGCATTATCAATCAACAATAGGAGAAGAGGCTTAATTTTGTTGGCCATTGCTTTGGAAATAAATTTATACACCGTATTACATAAGCTTATTGGCCTGAAGTCATTGAAGGAATACGCCAAATATTTCTTTGGAATGAGATCCAGAAGGGTCAAATTCAACTCCTTAAAAATCACCAAATATTTTTGGGTGTCTCTGATCGCATTGCATACATCTTCTCCACAAACATGCCAAAAATTCTAAAAAAAACCGAAGGAAAACCATCCTGTGTAGGAGCTTTTAGAGGTCCCATTGAATTTAGTGCTTTCTGGATTTCATCATTCGAGAAGGGAGTTAAAATCCTATCATTCATCTCGTGGGTGTTGAAAACAAGAGCCGAACATAGTAAAGAACTAAAATAATCAACGCCCTCATCCTTGATTTCCAACACATCATATGTGACACCACCATCAGCCTTCACAATCTCTCTGATTCTATTCTGACTCCTATGACGCAAAGTAGAACTATGGAAGAAATGAGAGTTGCGATCACCCTCTTTCAACCAAAGCTCCCTTGAATTTTGCTTCCAAAAAAGTTCTTCCTCTGCTTGCTTATTATGTAACTTAGAGAGAATGAATTTTTCCTCCCAAAGCATCTCTTCAAAACCACCTTGAGAATCCACCAAAGCTTCAATATTCTTAAGTTGAGACACCAAGCGCTCTTTTTCTTTGAAGATGTTACCAAAGGTGAATGTATTCCATAACTTGAGATTAAACTTGAGTTTCCTCAATTTGTTAATTAGTTTAAACATCCCTTCCCTAGGAGAGTCTTTCCCTCACAATTCCTTCAAGAGAGCTTCAAAATCCAGATGGGAACACCACATTACCTCAAACCTTAAAGGTCTCGGGAGGAAAGGGATATTAATTGGAACTTCAAGACAAAAAGGATTATGACCAGACCCAACCTTGGGAAGAGTAGATAACATCACATCGCTAAACATATTCACACTAGAATTGGAGATAAAAATCCTATCCAATCTTCTTAAAATAAGACTGCTACCCAGTCTACGATTACTCCAAGTAAACTTTACCCCTTTCAAGTCTAAATCATGAAGTTCAGCATTATTAATAAATTTAGCAAAATCATGTAGACTCCTTTCATCAACTGCATTACCACCTCGCTTCTCATATGGGTATAAAGGGGAATTGAAGTCACCCGCTAACACCCACACTTCATGTAGGAAGGTTTCCCTCATATCAAGCAAATGAAGCCAAAAATTATGCCTATCAGCATAAGCATTCGGGGCATAAATATTCGACATCACCCATGTCATTTTAGTAGCTTTGCACCAAAATAGGATATTAATTACCTGGTTGGAAGATGAAATAACATGGCCATCAAACTTCGAAGAATCCCAAAATAAAAGTAGACCTCCTGTTGAACCAAAAGCTTCACTAGCCATGAATCCTAAGTCTTTCCACACAATATTATGTACCGACTCCCAAGAAGAAGCCTCCAACTTTGATTTGTGAATACACAAAAAATTAGGGAATCTCTCCCTCCTAAGCGAAGCTAACAATATTTTTTGGAGGAGTTGTTAAGCCCTCTTACGTTATAGGAACACACTTTCATTAAAGAAGTTTAAAATAAAGCTTCTTCCCTGATCCCCCATACTGAGGAGATTTGAAACCATCAAGTTTCAACTATCTATCACCATTACCTTCCTCCACCACAAGAAGAGCCTGACCACCATTGGAAATAGTCTCCTACATGGTTTTCTTCCTCCTAGATTTATTCGTGGGTCTACCCACATTTTTTGGCACCCCAGTATCAATGTGCTTTCTGTGGCGACTTCTAATTTTTGGGCCTAGTGAATATTTTTCCAATTTGGGCTTGGGAGAGACCACAGGGTTTTCCAAGCCAAGTATTGGGGAAGCACAAAAATCCCTAGGGAAAGAGGATTTTCTATTAGCCCTAGATTTCGATAACCCAAAATAATTTTCCATCTAATTGACCTCAATCTCTTTCGACACAAGGCACTCAAAAGAATTCTTGAGAGGAAGTTCAACCTCTTTCTCCAACTGAATTGAGAGTAGAACAACTTCCATATTATTAAGGGGTTCTGACCTAGGTTCCACCACATTGACCTGGTCATTACCTTGCACAAAACTAGCAATATCCCTATCACGAGCATCCCCTTGGACCCTCTTGGACCTTCTTGTCCTAGAATGACTTGACTTTCTGATTCTTATGTGGGGTCCTCCTAACTTCCAAGTCAAAGCGATCCATCGATTATGAAGCTTGGTGGGCAAACAATGTGGGAGCCTTCTTTTGAGTGTAAAGTTTTTGATGATGACCACCCATCCCACACACTTGAAAATCCTAGGGTTTATTTTCATATACCATAGCATGATCCTAGCTTCCAAGGTGATAAATGAGTTCCACGAAACTTGGGAGTTCCTTTTCAATATCCACCATAATACACATTCAAAAAAACTGCCATCAAGAAGCCAAAAGAGAAACCTTATCAATGGAGACAAAGTCCCCAATCGACTTCACCATAGCCCTAAAAACACTTTCGTTCCAAAGGAACGTAGGAAACTCAGGTAAACAAGCCTAGATCAAAATAAAATTGACCCGTTGCAAGGCTGGATTGAAATCTAAGCCCCACTTTCTAAGGAAAATGTCACATTTATTGTGGAACCATGGGCCTCCCTCCAAAATCCTCCTTGAATCAATTTTGTAGGAAATCCTGATTAGAGAAAAGTTATGGGGGAGAGTAGAAAGGTCCAAAGAGCCACTCGGTCTCCACCTGGACATCACCCAACATTTAAGGACATCTAAGTGTAGCCTTCCACCAATGAATTTACCAACTAGATCCCACAATCCCTTCTCTAGAAGATATTTTATCGTACTATTTTGGATGTGGATCTAAAAGGATTCCAAGTTAACTTCATAGAAAGCAAACTCTTCATCGCAATCCATGCTAGACACCACATTGGCATAGGAGAGTGAAGGGGAAGAAACCTCCCCTCCCACCACCCCAAATCTAATCATCCTAGGATTCCAAGAAGGAAAAGAACCTGCAACTCCATACTTACCTATCCAAAACAAATCACCCAAATTAACTTTTGCCCCCTCCACTTCCACATCTTCACCAAATGCATTAGGGTACCATATTTTCTGCTAAATTTATATTCTTGGTATCGTGAAGGTTTTTTTTGTTCTCCATATTAGATAGGGTTTTTTTCATTTTAAAATTTTAAATCCTTTGATGTTAGTCCCTCCCTTCGTGTTTTCAATTTGGTCCTTTTTTGTGCTGCTTCAGTTATGGGACTTCTCCTTGAAGGATGTTTTCTCTTTGTCAGGTTTTTATAGGATTTCTAATTTTGATTTCGAAGTCTATCTTCGATAAGAGTAAAGTTCTTTTCTCTTTGGTGTGTGTTGGGTTGGTTTATTTTGTGTCTCCTTTTGGTCCTTTGTGGTGGTTATGGAAGCTTGTTTCGAAGCTTCGATGGATGATTTTCTGGTTTTTTTTTGTCACTCTCTCTTGGGATGTATTTTTGGGTGGTTATTGTTAGATGTGGTAGTCCTCTTTGATTCTTGTAGCTCCTTATTTTTATAATCAGGTATTTTTTTGAGGTATTGTCTTGGTGTTAAAGATATTTGTGGTTTTTTATTGCAATATTATTCTTGTCTTAGAAAGTTGTTACCCTCTTCTAGGTGGCCTTCCTTGAGCTCATCAGTTGTTTTAAGAACACAAGCTTATACTGAGAGGAGGGGTGAACAGTATAGCACCCACTTTTTACTTTCTTTCCAAACCAATATCAATTAGTTTCCTTAATTACAATAGCCAAATATAGCAGTGTGCAATAATTAAATAGATAGCAACAGTAATCAAGTGCATAAATCACCACACATAATTAAGACTTAATATTTAACGTGGTTCCCCCAATGTTGGGTAGTCCACAAGATAATATCCTTATAATATTTCATAAAGAAATAGGGATCCTTATCCTAATACAAATGATTACTTTGATCTGCTCAAAGCTAGGCTATCCTAATCTACTCAGGTAGGCTCCACTGATCTTCTTAGCTAGGGTATCCACTGATCTGCTCACCTAGGCTATACACTGATATGCTCAGCTTGGAAATATTGATCTACTCAGGTGGGCTCTCCACTGATCTATGCAGTTAGGAAATCTTGATCTGCTCAGCTAGGAAATCTTGATCTGCTCAGGTGGGCTCTTCAATGATCTGCTTAGCTAGGCAATTTCGATCTACTTAGGTGGGCTCTTCACTGATCTGCTCAACTAGGCAACTAGTATTGGTATATTTTTCTATTTTTGTTCTATCTCTTTTAATGCTCATAAATCTATCTCAATGCCTTCTCACAAGGCTCAAACAATCCTGCCCAAATACTGGCCTTCCCAAATCTATTCACACAAGGCCCTTGCTTAAAAGTCTCAAACACTGCTCCTCAAACTCTCTGCCACTTGCGCGCGCGGGCGCGCCAGAAGCGCAGCAAAGACGGCCGCCGCCTCTCTCGCTTCGCGTCAGGCGGTCGGGGCTCGGCGCGGCGGACAAAAAAAGGAGGCGCAGCTGCGCTCCCACTTCTCCCCCAAAATTCTCCCCAAAGCCTCCCCCAAACTCGCGCAAAAGGCGCCCCAATATCTTCCCCAAATTTGTCCCAAAAGCCTTCTCAAAGGCTCACTCAATCATGCAAAAAATCTGCCTCAAATATATCCAGACATTCTGTCCCAAAAGCCTTCTCAAAGGCTCACTCAATCATGCAAAAAAGCTGCCTCAAATCTTTCCAAAAATTTTGTCCCAAAAGCCTTCTCAAAGGCTCAATCATTCATGCTCAAGTAGCACTCAAATATCATATACAAATCATCGAAGGCAAGGCTCAATGATGAACTCAACAATGAATGGCATTGTACTCTTCAATGGATGACAACAATGATCCACAATGATCTCAACAATGAATGACAAATATATGGCAAATGAGCTCTCTAATGAAAACCTCTCCAAGAAATAACAATGAGGAATTTAACCAACCAAGGACAATCTCCACAAGTGATAGCAATAGGTTCTCAATAATATCTTCCTCATGCAATGTCAATAAGCTCTCAAGAAATAAGCACAACTCCATCAAGCAAAGAGCTCTAAAATAGCCAACAATGATCTCCTCAAATGAAAGAACAATGATCTCCACAAGTGATTAGAAAATGATCTCCTCAATGGTCTCAAATAGTGGAAATGTACTCAACAAGTAACCAACAATAATATGCTCAAGCAATGGCAAAAACGTCCTCAATAATGACAATACTCTCAATGAACTCCACTATAGCAATAACGAACTCAAACATCAATTTTATCCACAAAATTTATTTTCTAATCCATCCACTTCTTCTTAATAGCCAAGGCACATAATTAAGAAATTTTTCTTCAAATTCAAACCCTAACTCATATGCATGTCTTCTAACTCAAGGTGGCAATTAACTAGGTCTCAAGTTCCTAGTTTAATTTGATAATTAAATCATGCACTAGAACATATAACATGTTCAAAACTTTCCAATCTTATGACTCCCTAATTTTTATTAATACATACAACAAACACCTATGCTTTTTATTTTTAATTCCACACCTTATAACTCCACATAAAACAATCACAAATATTTAACTTCAAACCTTATAACTTCCTAATCACATACAACAATCATTTATTTTTACTAAATATCTTATAACTCCCTAGTTATAATAGAAATGATTTTCAATGCACCAAAACTTTGGCAATATCAAATATTACCATGCGCTAGAGATAAATACCTTTTTACGAAATGCATTTGCCAAAATTAATGTGCCTTCACACCTTTGTCGTAGTCGAACTCTGTTCCTCTCACTTAGTGCTGTGAAGCTCTTACCATGTGGGCATCAACCCACATTGGGATTTAATCCCAAACACCCAACTTTGTATACGCTCAAATTTGAAAACTCAAAATGCCTTCCTTAGCAAAACACTTTGCCCTTGGCGGGATTCGAACATTGAACCTGCCTTGTGCAAAGTTTGTGTGCTACCAACTGCGCTATAGGCTCCTATGTGACATCACTTTCCCATGCTATCTCCTTGACCTTGCTCTCAAACAAAATTTATTTTTCTTTATTTCTTCACTACTCCCCTTTTGACGATTCTCACTCATGTGCAATTATTCCCCATAACTTATAAACAAAGATTTTACCTTTTATTTAAATGCGCCTCCATGCCTTATCATGACGTCGATGGATTTTATTAATCTCCCCAACCATTGCACGTCGATGAATAATAAAATTCAACTTTAGACCTTAGAATTATTAAATAAGAATTTAATAATTCACCTCTTAACTTTGAATTGGGACATCTCCTTCATTCTTTTGAATTTTGCCATGAAACTTTTTGCACCTAGGTTTTATTTGAAAAATATTTTCATCCATAATTATTTGGAGAAGTCTTAGCATAGTGGTTTTAATGAAAAACCCTTTCCAATGGTTTTAATAAAAACCCTTTCCATTGGTTTTAATAAAAACCTTTACCATTGGTTTTAATAAAAACCATTAATATAATATTTAATAATTAAATATTATATGCCTCTTGTGCCACAAAACCCTATATACATCTATTCTCTCTAAAATATCATAAATAATTATTTATGAAGTGCTTTTGCCACCAAAACGCAATGTGATCCATGTGACATCAATGATCTATGTGACATCAATGACAACACAATATAACTCAAATTGCCAACAATCTTCCCCTTTGTCATTGATGGCAACACCTCTAATGCAAAAAACCACAATCACTACAAAAACTATATCTAAGAATCAAAGGTGCTCCCCCTGACTCAATGCTCTCTATGGAGGTTGCTCCACCTATCTCAATGCTCTCTTTGGATGCTGCTCCCCCTAATTCAATGCTCTCCCCCTTACTCAAATCTCTCCCCCTTTGACATTAATGGCAAAAGGGACACCTATGGGGCTAAAATATATGAATCTTAATCTCATCCCCCCACCACCTTCTATCTTGAGGTGATTAATTTTGGGGTGGGAGTACATTTAGTCCCATATTACATTGTTCCTTTCCTTTTTCAAATTCCTTCCACATATTTATGATATCCTTTTCTTGATGAGTTACTTGATCTTCTTGTCTTGAACCTGTTTGGAATTGATTCCTACACCATTTTGCAATATGTCTAAAATTATTGCAATTAAAACACTTGATATTGTAGCCTTTGGATGGTGTGCATATCCTGAATTCATTCTTGAAATAATTTCCATATCCATTCCTTTCCTAAATCCTGTATTGTGAAGTTTTGTTTTCATAATCATTATGACCATGACTTTTGAATTGTGTAGCTCTAAAACCAAAACCATGTTGCTCATTTTCTTTGCACTAAGAAGCTCTATGACCAATATTGTTGCATAAGAAGAAATTTCCTTGAAAAACATACCTTCTTCCTTTGAAGTTCCTTCTAGCAAAATCAAACTTCTTTGATACATATACCCTACAGTGTATAGCCCTGTGTCCAAATCCATTACAAAAAAAACAATGTCCTTGAAAAGCCCTTTGTTCATTGCTTGGTTCCTCATATATTTCTTGACCATTATCCTTGTGATCATTTTAGACTTGTGCGTTGTATCCTTGAACCTTCTTTGTAGTATCTAACTCCTCTTCCTTAATTTCTTCCTTGCTTTCCTTTTCAAGAATTTATTTTCTTCTTGAACTTTATTCACCTATCTCAAAATAAAATCCAAACTGGATGTTTGGAGCCATAGGAACTTTGGAACTTTCTTCATGAATCTTATGTGCTTCCTTAATTTTTTTTTTTAGAACTTTATTTTCTTTTGAGTGTGATTCCCCAAACTTGAAATATGAGACCTTTGGTGCTTTGGAACCTTCCTCTTCTTTATCTTCATTTGTTTCAAATAGCAAATTGGCATCCATATTTATTTTCTCTGAAATACATGTTTCCTTCTCAGTGAAAATATCTTGACCTTTTTGGTCATGTGATGGATCAAACTTCTCAAGTATAGAACATCTCAATTCTTTTAAATTATCCTTAACCACTTGTAGTTGCTCATGGATATCATTGAAGTCTTCTTTTATATCAATTGAGACATATGTCTTTCTTACAATATTCTCTTGTTTAACTTCTTCTGTTTTGAGTGAGTGTTCTTCTTCTACTTATTTTATCCCATAGAAAAAACCTTCTTCATATTCAATGTCACTAAGATCATTATAGTCTTCTCTAGCAAAAAATATCTCATTATTTATTTGACCATTCCTATTTCCTTGATGTGTCATCCCATATTCACTATCACTGAAGCCATTGCAATATCATGATATGTGATCTCTTTGACCACACACAAAGCACTATTATCTTTCACCTTCTATTCCTAGGAACAAATGTTCTTCCTTTTCATCATTTGACTTGTATCTATCACTATGATCTGAGCTATCACTTGCTTCTTCAATGTAGAAAATTTTTATTTGTCTTACAAAAAAATTTCTTCTTATCATACTTGCTTTGCTTGTACCTGTCATATTTGTCATTCTTATGCTTTCCATATTATTTTCTTCTATGACCCTATTTTTCATCATCACTATTTTCTTCATGTGGACACTTGTTTGCATAGTGACCATAATCACCACACTTATAGCATTTGACTTGCTTCATATCCTTGTAATTGCTTGAGTCCTATTTCCTTTTGATGAAGTTAGCTTCCTCATAATTATTTGAATATCTATCTGTCTATGGATATTTCCCTTTCTTTTTATTTGAAGTCTTAAATACAATTTCTTTCATTGAATCTTGATGCTTATCTATCCGCATCTCATAAGCTATGAGAGTTCCTTGTAGATCTTTCATTGTTAGCTTGTCGATATCCATTGTTTCTTCTATTGCTGAAACTTTTGCATCATACTTCATGGGAAGTGATCTCAAAAAATTTTGAGTAGCATATAATTCTTTCATCTCAAATCCTAGACCTCTCATGGTGTTAGTAATCTCATCAACTCGAAATAAAAACTTTGTAATATATTTAGAATCTTCCATTTTCAATTCCTCAAATATTTTTCTATGAGTTTGTAGTTTTTCCAAATTTACCTTGGAATATCCTTCATAGGTATTCCACAACTTGGTCCACATTTCATTAGTTGAATTACATACCATGAATTTTACAAAATATGCCTCACGAATCCCACTTAGAATGCAACTCATTGACTTTGCATTGATATCAACCAATTTTCTGATAGTCTTATATATCTTGGGATCACCTTCAACCTTATACTCTTTTGCAACCATCTACCATACCTCATATCCTTATGATATCAAGTAGTTCTTCATTCTCATGCTCTAGAAAGCATAATTGTTATCGTCAAACAATGGAGCCTTACTTGTAAATTATCCATTTTGTGAAGCCATCTATGTTCTTGTAGAATTTACCCTCAAGCTATTAGCATTTTAGAAGGAACCCACTTTGATACCAATTGAAGAACACAAGCTTATACTAAGAGGGGGGGTGAACAATATAGCACCCAATTTTTACTTTCTTTCCAAACCAATATCAATTAGTGTCCTTAATTGCAATAACCAAATATAGCAGTGTGCATTAATGACATAGATAGCAATAGTAAGCAAGTGCACAAATCACCACACACAATTGAGACACAAGATTTAACGTGGTTCCCCCAATGTGGGGTAGTCCACAAGATAATCTCCTTATAATATTTTATAAAGAAATAGGGATCCTTATCCCAATACAAATGATTACTTTGATCTACTCAAAGCTAGGCTATCTTGATCTGCTCAGGTGGGCTCCATTGATCTACTTAGCTAGGCTATCCATTGATCTCCTTCAGCTAGGCTATCGATCTGAATCCAGCCTAGCCAATCCCGATCATACTTAGCTAGGCTATCCATTGATCTACTTGACTAGGTAATCCATTGATCTACTCAGCTAGGCTAGCTCTTCACTAATCTACTCAGCTAGGTAATCATAATTTGCTCATGTGGGCTCTTCACTGATCTACTTAGCTAGGCAACTGGTGTTGGTATATTTTTCTATTTTTGTTCTATCTCTTTCATTGCTCACAAATCTACCTCAATGCCTTCTCACAAGGCTCAAACAATCTTGCTCAAATAATATCCCAAATTTGTAGTCAAGGCCTTCAAAAAAAGGCTCAAACAATGTTTCTCAAATACTGTCCCAAATCTGTACTCAAGGCCTTCACAAAAAGGCTCAAACAATGCTGCTCAAATGTTGTCCCAAATCTATCCACAAATTTGTCCCAAAAGCCTTCTCAAAGGCTCACTCAATCATGCTCAAGTAGCACTAAAATATCATCCACAAATATGTCCCAAAACCCTTCTCAAAGGCTCACTCAATCATGTACAAAAGCTACCTCAAATATGTCTAAAAATTTTGTCCCAAAAGCCTTCTCAAAGGCTCAATCAATCATGATCAAGTAGCACTCAAATCTCATCCACAAATCAATGAAGGCAAGGCTCAATGATGAACTCAACAATGAATGGAAATGTACTCTTCAATGGATGACAACAATGATCCACAATGATCTCAACAATGTATGGCAAATACTCTCTCAAATGGATGACAACAATGCTCAACAATGAACTCAACCATGTATGAAAAATACTCTCTCAAATGGATGATAACAATGCTCAACAATGAATGAAAAATATATGGCAAATGAGCTCTCTAATGAAAACCTCTCCAAGAAATAACAATGAGGACTTTAACCAACCAAGGACAATCTCCACAAGTGATAGCAATAGGTTCTCAATAATATCTTCCTCATGCAATGTCAATAAGCTCTCAAGAAACAAGCACAACTCCCTCAAGCAAAGAGCTCTCAAATAGCCAACAATGATCTCCTCAAATTAAAGACAAATGTATCCACAAGTGACTAGAAAATGATCTCCTCAATGGTCTCAAATAGTGGCAATGTACTCAACAAGTAACCAACAATAATCTCCTCAAGAAATGGCAAAAACCTCCTCAATAATGGCAATACTCTCAATGAACTCCACTAAAGCAATAATGAACTCAAGCATCAATTTTATCCACAAAATTGATTTTCTAATCCATCCACTTCTTCTTAATAGCCAAGGCACATAATCAAGAAATTTGTCTTCAACTTCAAACCCTAACTCATGTGCATGTCTTCTAACTCAAGGTGGCAATTAACTAGGTCTCAAGTTCCTAGTTTAATTTCATAATTAAATCATGCACTAGAACATATAACAAGTTCAACACTTTCCAACCTTATGACTCCCTAATTTTTATTAATACATACAACAAACACTCATTCTTTTATTTTTAATTCCACACCTTATAACTCCACATACAACAATCACAAATATTTAACTTCAAACCTTATAACTCCCTAAGCACATACAACAATCATTTATTTTTACTAAATACCTTATAACTCCCTAGTTATAATAGAAATGATTTTCAATGCACCAAAACTTTGGCAATATCAAATATTACCATGCGCTAGAGATAAATACCTTTTTATGAAATGCCTTTGCCAAAATTAATGTGCCTTCACCATCTTCGAAATTGTTAATGCCTTGCCAAAAACAATGCACCTTCACACCTTTGCGGGAGTCAAACTCTGTTCCTCTCACTTAGCGCTGTGAAGCGCTTACCACGTGGGCATCAGCCCACATTGGTATTTAATCCCAAACACCCAAATTTTCCTACGCTCAAATATGAAAACTCAAATTTCCTTCCTTAGCAAAACACTTTGCCCCTGGCGGGATTCGAACAACGAACCTGCCTTGTGCAAAGTTCATGCGCTACCAACTGCGCTATAGGCTCCTATGTGATGTCACTTTCCTGCGCTGTCTCCTTGACCTTGCTCTCAAATGAAATTTATTATTTTTTGTGCTCTCTTTACTCCTGCTCTCCAAAAATATTATTTATGTTTATTTATGAATGCTTTTGCCTCCCAAACTCGATGTGATCCATGTGACATCAATGATCCATGTGATATCAATGACAACACAACATAACTAAAATTTCCAAAATTGTTGTGGCAAGAGGTTGGATCCTTGTCA
This sequence comes from Wollemia nobilis, assembly GCA_028583015.1. NCBI lineage: Eukaryota > Viridiplantae > Streptophyta > Pinopsida > Araucariales > Araucariaceae > Wollemia > Wollemia nobilis. The sequence continues at coordinate 1,163,860 of JAQPPZ010016858.1, read as the reverse complement.
TCCCCCTCTCTATGGTGTTTTGGAAGTTGTTTGGTGTTAGAAGGGTTTTATTGAAAACCTTCTCCCTCTCTCACGAGCCGTATTAGCAAAATTTATCGTGGTTTTTATTTCCTAAATATATTTTCTATATTGGGAATTGGTTGATGTTTTTCTCGAATGGTGTTTTAGTGAGCTGGTTAGTTGTTTACTCTATGCTGAGATCATGTTATGGACATCTTGAATGAGATATAAAAATGTATGACAATTTGAAGCTATGCTTTGACTATTGTAGGGTATAGATGATGGGAATGTTGTTCAGGAGGTTGACATTTTTGTGTTTGGTTTTCCTTGTATTCTTGTCCACTATTCCCCTTTTCTGGTTTGTCTTTGCCTTTTTATATTATTCGTTTCTTTGGGTCCCCCTTGGAGGGTGTTGTGTTTGTTTTTATTCTGGTTATTTTTTTGGTAGATAAGATACTATAGCATTAATACCGGGTTTTACAGGTTGACCCAAAACCTTTTACAAAAATCAGCCCAGGGTTGTTGATGAACATATCCTTACTAAGGATCCTATATATGTAAAATCTACATGCCGCCAAAGCCATTACATCCGGTAAGGCACATAGCCTGTTATCAAAAAGAAACTTCCCATACAACATTTTGGGTATACCCCAAGAAAACACACATGCATCATAATTACAAAAAAGAAATAGACACGGATCCCTTCCTTGAGACAATGGAGAAACAAAAAGTTGCAGACACACATAGCAGAGTACTAAAAAAACTCCCACAAGCTCTGTATTGACAGTTACTCTTAATAATTCTTTGGTAATTGCTTTCTTTCATATATGACATGCTTTGGTACCACATACTATCTTGGCCAATCAGCCTTGGAGAAGTGAACCTGCTGGCTAGATTTATGGCGGTGGCTATCTGGTGGTCCACGTGGCTTTGGTTCAAAGTCTTATATTGTCATTTCTTTCCTTCCCTATGATTATCAACCAACCTCAAATTACTAAGATGACTAGGAGCCATGTTATCTGACATGTGACTATCCCCATTAGTCTTTGTGGTATTTCCAAGAAGCATCCATGAAGACTGATAACTCAGATAATTTTTATTGTGAGTCCAATTCAAAAAAGAGATGGGAATACTCCTAGCCTTCGAACTTACAATGCCTTCCCTGTTGGTAAATTTGACTATCATTCTTGGAATTCTTGTTGAATAAGCTCCTCTACTTCACTCGGGACACCGTGTTCCCATTTGAAAAGTCCGTCACCATCGACACCCAAATTGGCCAACTTATCAACAATTTTGTTAGCTTCCCGAAAGACATGTTGGGCTTTTCTGTCCTGTCTTCCCTGGAAAAGGATCCTAGCCTCTTCAACAATTGTTTTAATCCTCCAAGGAGGTGTTTTCCAATTATTGAGGAGATTTATAACATGCATAGAGTCTCCTTCTATGATCAAATTGCCTTCTAAGTCTTGAGTCATTTGAAGGCCTCTCCACATAGCTCTAGCTTCAGCTTCGTTGTTCATCCTTGTTCCCAAATATTCAGAAAATGCAAGCATCATATTCCCATTATGATCTCGCACAATGCCACCAATGCCTGCTCTTCCAGGATTGTCCTTAGCTGCTCCATCAAAATTAAGCTTAAACCAACCCGTAGGAGGTGGAGACCACTTAACATTGGCTCTGGGGTTGACTACCCTAGGCACAGACTCATCTAACAAGGTTAAGCTTAAATATTGAGCAATCGTGGTCTCCTGCAGATGAGGTTTACAACTATCAAAAGGGATAAGGTTCACATTCTCATTGGCAAAGGATAGGATCCTGGCAATGATAGTTTGATGATCATGGATAGACTCATTAAAGACTCTATGGTTCCTTTCTAACCACACCTGCCAAAGATAGTGATTGAGACAAATTTTCCACATGTATCTAAGTCTTTGGCTTGAAAAGGGGCAAGGCCACTGGATGAACAAATCAAGTACGATGGCTGGTTTAACCCATGAAATATTGAAGGCCTGAAAAACCCCACTTAGGATAGTCAAGGAAAAAGGGCACTCAAGGAAAATGTGATAAATGGTCTCCCAATTAGCCCTACACAGATAACAATGATTAGTGATACAAATACCTTTACGCATCATATTATCAATGGTTAGAATTCTTCCTTGGATAACCAACCATGAAAAGACTACAATTTTTGGAATTAAATTTTTTATCCAAACTAAGTCCTTTTGGAGGACAAAATCCTCGTCATCAAGCAGAAGCTTGTAAGCTGATTTAATAGTGAACTCCCCATTTTTCGTAGGAGCCTAGGTCACTTGATCTTCCTTGGGTCTCATGGGGATAAACTGTTGCCCGAGAATGTTACAAAGATCATTTGATTCCACTTGAAATCCTTGAATTCTTATTTGTTTCCACTTCATTCTACCTCTGTCCTCAACCATATAATCGGAGACTTTTCTACCAATGAGTTCTTCTATGATATCTCTGATTCGGGCTAAGTTAGGATATTGCGTCAGTGGTTCATCCTTAGCCCACCTATCATTCCAACAATTTATCCTCTCACCATTGCCTAAAACCCATCTTAAACCTTTTTTGATGATTTCCTTACAATTAAGAATTGCTTTCCAAAAAGCAGAACCTCTGATTGGAACCGAGTCACTTAGAAATTCCATATTTTGAAGATACTTTCATTTGATGATAGTTGTCCATTCATTTTCTTCACTAAAAATGAGACGCCACGCCTGCTTAGCTAGTAAAGCTAAATTTATATGAGCAATTCTCCTCAGACCTAAGCCCCCATTTTCCCCGGGTCTGCACACTTTGGTCCATCCTACAAGGTGTATCCTTTTTTTCTCCTCTGATCCACTCCATAAAAATTCTTTTTGGAGTTTCTCAATTTTTTGGAAAACCTTCATAGGGGCTTTGAAAATGGAGAGGAAATAGACTGGAATGCTCTGAAGAGAGGCCTTAGTGAGGGTCAGCTTTCCTGCTTGAGATAGAAGATGACCTTTCCATCCAACAAGTTTTTTTTGAATTCTTTCAATAACCCTCGTCCCACATTGACTCTCTCGGAGAACCAATGAAAAGAGGGAGACCAAGATACGAAGTGGGGAGGTTTGCTATATCACACCCTAAAATTTTTGCAATCCTTCCTTGCCTCTGAATGGGGGTGTTCAAGAAATATAACTTGCTTTTACTGAAATTAACTTTCTGACCAACAACATCCTCGTAGAGTTGCAGGATGTATTTAATTATTTTGGCCTCAACCACCGATGCCTTAGTCAATATAAGGGTATCATCGATGAATTGTTGGTGAGAAATAACCCTAGTGAGATATGTTGCCTTGATTCCCGATATTAGCCTTGAACTGCAAGCATTTTTTATGGTTCTGCCTAAAGCTTCTGCCATAATGATGAATAACATGGGGCTGATAGGGTCCCCCTACCGAATTCCTCTATGACTTTGAAAGTAACCAGTAGTTGTTCCATTAACTAGAATCGAGAACCATGCTTTAGAAATACATTCTTTGATCAAATTAACCCATTGGTGGTGAAAACCAAACTTAAGGAGGACAACAATCATAAAGTCCCAATTTAGCCTGTCAAATGCTTTGTTCATATCAAGCTTGAGGGCAAAAATAGACCTGTTAGTCTTATGAGCAGAGTGCAGAGCTTCATGAACTATGATAACTCCATCCAAGATTGACCTACCCTGGATAGAGCTTCCCTGGCATGGATCTATGATGCGGGGTAGAATATCTCTCATTCTATTTGCAATGGCTTTAGTTAGGATCTTGTAAGAAACATTGCATATACTGATTGGCCTGAAGTCAACCATAGATTCAGGGGTTTGCTTCTTAGGAATTAGAGAAATAAAAGTAGAGTTGATACCTTTTGGGATATGATTGCTTGCTTGGAATTCTCTGACAACAAAAATTACATCCTCACTTACGATGTCCCAAAAATCTTGATAGAAATGAGGGGGAAAGTCGTCGGGTCCCGGGGCTTTGTCTGGCTCCATGCTAAACAAGGCTTCCTTAATTTCCTCATCATAAAAGGGAGCTAGAAGCTTAAGGTTTATATCCTCATTTATTATGCTAGGAATGGATTGCAAGAGAATATCTTTGGCCTCCTCATTGCACTATGATTCCTGACCAAGGATAGAATTGAAATAAGTTACTGCCTCCTTTCTGATTTCTGTTAAGTCTTGAGTAATAGAACCATCTACTTTTTTTAAAAATTTTATCTTGTTATTGCTTCTGTTTCTAAGCGTGGTGACGTGAAAAAACTTGGAATTTGAATCTCCATATTTCAACCAAAGAGCCCTTGATTTTTGCCTCCAATAGATTTCCTCACAGGCCAAAATGTTATGAAACTCTGCTAGTTTTGTTCGTTCCTCCCGCCTAGTAGTTTCATCAGGATCACCATGTTGGATCCTCTGATCAATTATCTTCAAACTTTCAACAACCTATTTTTTATTTTCAAAGAGGTTCCCAAAGACCTCTTTGTTCCAAGTTCGAAGCTTTTCCTTAACAAACTTTAATTTGCCAGCAAGTTTAAAAGTTGCACTACCCCTGATAGGCTACTGCCACCACTGACTTAAGTTATCTCTAAAACTGGAATGTTTGATCCACATAGATTGAAATCTGAAAGGTTTCTTGAAGGATAGAGAGTTAGGGATCTCCAACAAAATGGGATTATGATCAGAGGCAATTTTAGGAAGGGCTTGCAGGGTAGAATCACCGAACAAAGTTGTAGCCTCCTTTGATAGAAAAACCTATCAAGCCTTTCTTGAATGAGATGACACCCTATCCACCGATTGCTCTAGGTATAATTCGCTCCTCTAAGTTTTACATCCATCAACATGTTGGAGTTCACAAAGTCATTGAACTCATCCATGCTCCTGATAGGTGGTCCATTTCCACCCATTTTGTCTGAAGGGTAAAGAGGAGTGTTAAAATCCCCAGCCAGAATCTAGGGGACATTATGGAAGATTTCACTCATATTGCCTAAGTACTCCCATAGTAGAGCTCTCCCTTGAATTGAAGTCAGGGCATAAATATTTGAAAGGATCCATGACCTGTTGTTGTTTATTTCCTTAAATAAAACACTAAGAACCCTGTCATATTTCTGAATAATGGTGCCTTCTACTATCCTGGGATCCCACAAAGTCATAAGGCCTCCAGATGCTCCTCTGGATGATTTGCAAACCATCTCCCCTTGATTCCAATTTTTTTTGCTATTTTTTTTATTGAATCTCATCAGTTTTTGTTTCTTGCAACATGATAATAGTTGGATTCACTTGATTTCTTATTGCACTGACTTCCCTATGTTTGGGCAGGCCATTGAGGCCTCTCACGTTCCATGAGAGGAACTTCATTTAGATTGTTTGGGATTTCTTCCTCTCCCCCTCCCTTGAGGGGGTTTTCCTAATTTGTTGTCTTCATAACCCGAAATAACCTATTGAAACAAGGTTCTCTATTTTCCATTGGCAATGTCATTATCAGTTTTAATTTTTTGATGCTCAAAATTTGATATTCTCCCTCTTCTTTTTTCACTACCAAAATCTATAGGAGACTTCACAATGCTCCTAGTTTGTTTAGGACTAAACTGAGGGGAGGTAATTTGTTGTAGAATTGGACTGCCATATTCCTCAGTCTGAAGAGTTTCACATATCTCCACCCCTACATCCAAATATTCTCCTTTTTTCCTGTATTCCCCTGGTCTGTGAGATGACCCCTCAGTAGGATTCACTTGGCTCCTAGTGATGATGTTAGGGAGATGAGATTTTTTATTTTCCAATGCCTCAACTTTCTTCCTAAGTTCTTCAGCATTAGGGTTTGGCTTTGGGATGCCCACTGGGCTTGAAGTATTTCCAGCATTGGGGTTTAAGGATCCTGACTTGGATGTGGATTCTAGAGATCGTGCATTAGGGTTTGGATTTGTGATGCCCATGGGGCTTACAGTAATTTTAGCATTAGGGTTTGAGGATCCTGACTTGGATGGGGATTCGAGAGAGTCATAAAGGTTAGCCTCGAAGGTGTTGGGCTTCCATGTCTTCTGATAATCCTCCTACTCCCATATTGGATAGAATTGAAAATTTATTTGAAACTAGAGGATTGGAACTTACCTGAGTATTTTGGTTGCCAACAACCTGTTGTTTTCCTTTGTCTTGCTGGGACCCTGCACCCTCTCTTTTCTTTTTTGGTAGACATAGTTTGCCTGATTGAAATCACCTCTGCTAGGGAAACTCCTCAAATTTCCTCTGTCTAGCATTCCCTGCTTCTGCTTTTCTCTATTCATTGCCATGTTAGGGCACTGATTGCATAGATGTCCTTGATTTTTACATTCTGCATAGAATGTCGATCTGTTCTCATATTCTACCGACTATTTTCTATAGTATTCTCCATACTCTAGCTCCACAAACCTTGGCAATTCATTATTCAAATTAGCATTTACGTAGATTCGTGCATGAGTCATCCTTGTCCTGGCCAAGGTCGCATGGTCAATGGAGATCAGGTCCCCTATAGTTCTGGCTATGCCCTACAGCCAATATTCATTGAAGAACTGGGTAGGTAGACTCGGGAGATGAACCCAAATAGGGGTAATGTTAATATTTTGCTTTTCAGGGTCAAAATATTCACCCCATCGTCTGAGAAAAAGGCTCCTTTTGCCTAGAAACCAAGGACCTCCTATTAAAATGTGGTTAGCATCCTCCATATTGTTAAAATGGATAATGAAGAACCCTCGAGTTAGAGCTACCAACTCCAAGCTGCCTACCAATCACCATTTACCCATCGCCCAAGCCCTGATAGTCTCCATGTCCGGCCTACCTCCCAAAAACTTGCCTACCAGGGAGAATTCTTCCATTAAAAGAAAAGGGCTCATGGAACTTGTCGGGCTGAAATTTTATTATTTACTGGAACTAGGGGCGGAAGAGAGAGAACCTCCTTTCTTTTTCCTCTAAGAGTCTCAACAAAAGACAACCACTTCTTGGGCCCCGCATTGTCCTTCGTATCTTTTTTTCTGGGTCTTTCTAAGGAGGGTCGGGCCCCGTGTGATGCCCGCCTCCAAATCTACCGCAGCCTGACCGCCTTCCTCTGGATCCTCGCTTGATCCATGCTCGAGGTTCCCACCCACCCCTTCCGTACCTGCTCTACCTCTACCACCTTGGCTGAGATTCCTGCCCAGAAAATTCAAACCCTCACTCCCGCCGCACCCGCTAAACCTCAGCTCACTCATTCCTCTTGTTGTATGGTGATCTCTCATTGTATTTAGGTTAATTGCATTTTAAGATGAAATTTTTTTCACTCCCAATCAATTGTTCGCCTTTGGTGGTTTTGATGTAAAAGGTTACAAGGACACTTTCAAAACCTTATTTATTTTTTTTAGTGTCAAAAAAAATATTATAATATAATTTTTTTATTAGATTTGTTATTTTGACTAAAGACATGTTAACTTTTAAATTATATATGAGACTAAAACAATTTTATTTATATCATATTGTAATTATATAGTGATATTATAACAAAATAACAATTATGTATCATCACTTAACAAGATTCAAGCCAAATTATCTTCCTTAAAAATAAAAAAATTAATCCTCAAAAGTTGAAAATATTATCCAATTATGATTATACCATTTGATGACAAAATAGTGGTCTTAAGCTTGCTATTAAAAAGCACTTTTATGTTTTCAATAGCTTTGAGAAAAACAATACTCATGGTTGATGCATGATTGTAAAATAATTTTACCAAATTAATAACCTTAGTCTTTTCCTTAATGTTGCCACCATTTCAATGGTTGTACCCTACATCATTCTTGTTGTATTCCTATATATATATATATATATATATATATATATATATATATATATATATATATATATAGTATTTGCTAGAGAAAAAGGCTTGTACTAAGGTCCACCTTCCTTGAAAAATCTAACCATGTCTTTTAGATCTTTATATTATACACATATATTCAATTTTCAGTTCAATTGAGTTGCTATAGATAGATACCTACATCATTTTTCATAAAAAGTTTGAATTCTTGATTTTAATTTTTTGGATCTTCTTCAATTTTTTGTATGAATAAAAATATTCCAAAATTTAACATCCTTCTTGATATTTTCTTGTAGAAACCTTCACAATACCAAAACTTCACCACTACTATATATGCATTGCATCTTAGTACAGTAATATTTCTAAATTTTGTGTTGCTTTACCAAATCTAGATTACTAATTTCCTTCCTAAACCATAAGTGCAACCACAATAATTGTAATAAATAGTCTATATTAAAACATATTAATGTTATAAAATAAAGCAAATATCACCAATAGAAAATATTAAAGTACATATTAGTCATTATTTGATTTAGGTAGTCAACATTTTCTTGTTAGCTTTAGTTAAACATACTACTTCCTATAACCATAGAAAAGAGAATTTAAATTCACAATCCTCAATTAAAACCCCTCTATTGGCTAGCCTATTTGCACATTTGTTTCCTTTCCTTAACATATGTGTAAACTTGATTTCTTCAAAATCTATAGCAAAGTATCATATTTTCACAATTATCTCTTGTATGCTCCATGGAGCCTTTGTTTTCCTCAAAATTGATTTTATTACTATTAGTGAATCACCTTCCATCCATAATATATTCCATTTCATGTACATGTATACTTTCACCTTCCAAAGCATATCAGTATTTAGCTTCATTATTTATCTTAAATACACTATTGAAAGAGTGGTGAGAAAAAATCCCTCCCCTATTATTTTTAACTATTCCTCCTCTTGTTGGTCCTAGATTTCCTTTAGATGCTCCATCAAAATTTAATTTGACAAAATCCACTTCTAGTGGTGTCTATTTTATATTATTTACCTTCTTTTTGTTTCTCCTATACCCAACATTATAATTACATTTCATGACTTCAGTCCATCTGTAAAGTATATTTGCATCACAATTAGAGATTGGGTGAGTTGATAGGGTTGTTTTAGACTCCTCTATGGCTAAAAAAATATTCATTTTCAATACCTCTAAATTGCTTTCATTTTCTTTAAATTCTTCTATTATTTTTAAACCATACAATCCAAAGTATTGTATCTTTTGAAATATACTAGTTTGTCTATAAATCCCTACATTTAAGAGTACTCAACCATTGCTTTAACCATTATTTAAATTTTCCATTCATCAACATGCATTTATCAAACATATTAAGAATTCATTTCCATAGTTTATAGACTAATGAGTAGTTTCCTAAAAGATGCTCTATACTCTCCTCCTCATTTTTACATAGAACACATTTATGAGTGGCCATGAAAACTCCTTTTCATAAGTTTATCCCATGATAAAATTATTTTATGACCTACTAGCCAAACAAACATTTAGACTTTAGGAATTAATAGGCTATCACAAGTATCCCCATCTTATTGCAGTATTCCTATATTATTTGTGCTTTACATTATATCCTCTTCTTGTTGTGTATTCTCCTAAGCTATTCAACTCCCAAATCAAATTATTTTTGGCTCCTTTTAGAATACTAATTGTTGATATCTTTCTGTTGAACTACCTCCTAGCATCAATGTCTTGTATACTTTAAAAAAAAATTATTTCCATTTGTATCTTCCTTCCTAACCCTTCTACACAATGTTTGAAACCCTATAATCATATTTGTCTTAAAGTAATCTTATCCATGGTTTCAAAATTAGATTTAGAATGAGTGATTTTTTATCAAACCAAGCATGCATCCAAATATATTTTTTCCTCTAGTTCCCACCACCCATATTAGACCTTTAATCACTAGATCAATCGATTTGTTTATGTTGTTTCATACTATAGAACCATTTGGAAGTGAGAATGTAGTATGTATTAAGTTTGGGTCATTGGGCTCAACATACTTAGAAGAATTCTTGCCAATTGTCTTTGACTCTCTTTGTACAATATCTAAATTATCTATCCCCTAAGAGCTAAGTTTGCATATGTAAGAGCTCATAAACTGAGATCTCCCCTAGTTTTATCATCACACATCTTGCTCTATTTCACCAAACGAAAATTCCTTTTATCATGTAATCCTAACCATAAAATGACTAGATGAAACATATTAAGATTTTTATCTTGATTTTGGTATAGTATACAAGGACATATAATATGTAAGAATGACCTATAATATTGATTTAACCAGTTGCACTCTTCCTACTAATGATAACCATCTATCTTTCCATGTTGGTACTTTATTCTAACCTTCACTTAAAACTAGATTTAATAATTCTATCCTCGTTTTCCTCTCAAATAAGGGTATCCCTAGATAAGTTGCTAGCAAATTTTCCTCTTCCATTTGAAGTAGCCTACATATCCCTACTTTGATTCTAGCTAGAGTGTTAAGGAAATAAATTTTGGATTTTGTCTTATTAACTTTCTACCTTGATAATTTTTCATATTTCTTTTATATGGCATTCAAAGCTTTGTCCTCATTTATCCCTACCCTCCCAAAAAGGAGTGTATCATCTACAAATTGTTGATGAGTGATGTTTTCAATGTTATTACTAGCCCTCTTCACATTCCTAGTCAATACCTCTACCATAATAATGTATAAATATGGTAATAAAAGATATCCTTGTATAAGACCTCTCTTGGATTTAAATGATTCTACTACTAACCCATTGACCAACGCTAAATATGATATTGTACAGACACAATACTTTAATCCATCTGACCTATTTATTCCAAAATTTAAAGTTTTCTAATAATACAAAAATAAAATCCAATTTAACCCTATCATAGGCTTTACTCATAAAGTTTTAAGATCATTGCTCGATTTTCTTGAAGTTGTTGAATGCATAACTTCTTGAGCTACTGTAACAATTTTTTCTAATAGTGGTTTGAACCAATTTTCCATAAAATTGGAGATTGTTCTATATGTTATATTACATGTTCTTATGAAACTAAATGAATTGAACAAATTTTCATCATTTTTTTGGAATTAAGGTACAATATATTGCATTTATTTTTATAACATATGTCTTGTTTTACTCTAGAATACTCCATTTGTAACGACCATCGCACAATTTATGAAAAATAGTGAATTATGCATACACTTACCTTTTTCTATGATTCCTGGTACTGTTGATGGCTTTTGTGAGTGCAGGATAGTTGCGTAATGGCAATGAACGAAAAACAAGTCAGGGGAAAAATGTGAGACAGGGAAGTGATGATTTGGCTCACGAGCACATGGAAACTCGCGCTTGCATATCATTTAGGTGCATTGCATATTGCATCATTGCGTGGGTTTGTTTAGCTCGAATATTGCTTGTATGGCAAGAAATGAGAAATGTTGTTTTAAGTGGCAATGATGATGGGAGCCACTAGTTTGGAAATGCATGTGTGTGTGATTGCTTGTTATGGCATGAGAGTTTATTATTTAAAATAATATTTTGATTATATATGAATTTATTATGGTAAATAAGTTTACCATGTATGGAAGCTTTTATAAATATCATTGTTGCATTATTTAGTAAGTGTAAGGAGATTGGTTATAATATTATTAATATTATTTATTCAAAATGATTATAAAATAGTTTACACTATTATGAAAATAGTGATTATTTGGAATATTAAGGATATGATTAAAGGTTTGCAGAATTAAGTTTTATTAAAATGTCCATGTGGCTAGATGCACTCTCCATGTTTGTTGTAAAATCATAGTGAATGGTTAATAGTTATGATAACTCGGTGTGTGCACGAAGTGGAGGAGAGGACTCAATAATATGGTGCTATGCATGGAGGAAAAAGAAAAAAACTTGTGGATTCTTTGCAAATCATTTTGGGGAAGGAAAAAAAAAGAAAGAAAATACATTTTGGAAGAGAGACGAGGAGGAATAGAGGAGACAAGGGAGAGCAAAAGATGAAGAGCAGAGAACAGTGTAGTTGGAAAGCATGAAACATGTCGGTTTTTTACAATTCTAATCCAAAGAATATGTTCTCCATGGTTGTCTAATATATTAAATATATTTATATATCACCTTTCATTGTGTGAAACATTGTTGTGTTGTTGTGTTGATTTATTACTATGTTAGTGAGCTTTTCATTGTGTGAAACATTGTTGTGTTGCTATGTTGATAGTTGGTGAATGAAAGCAATAGAATTGATAAATTTAACATTGCCTTGTTAGTAAGCTTTTCTTATGTGAAACATTGTTGTGTTGTCGTGTAAAAAACAATGTGTTTCATGATTTATCTAATATGTGTAAACATATTTTCTTTTCATTGTGTGAAACATTGTTGTGAAGTTGTGTTAGTAGATAGTAAATGAAGTAATGGAAATGTAGGAGAAATAATGATTTACTGAGAGTTAAATCATTTTATATGAAGTAATGTATTATTGTTGTTATACCATGCTATTTTATAGTGTTAGGAACATTACATTACCAAGAAATATTATGTTTGTTACGTTGTTGTGTTGTTGTAAGCTTTGCATTTGGTAGCAACGAGGTGTCGAGTGTGGTGAGTGAGTTGTACTCTTCTTTAAAAAAAAATGAGAGAAATAAATTAGAACTTATACTTCTCTTGGGACTAGGAAACACCTCATGATGATGGAGGTAGGTTTCATGGAAGTCTTACTCGATGAGAGAAGGTAGCTTGTAACAAATAAATATATATAATGGCAAATGCTTTGACAAGTTTTTGAAAAGAAATTAGTGGATTTCTGTATGTTTTCTATGTTAAATTAATTTGCATTTAGGCATGTTAAAAGTTGCATGTTCATTAATTAAGAGCCATATTTGATCCCTGGCGATGACTCCAAGCTTTCCCTTGTGTGGATTGTTGACCGTTTGGAAGAAATCGGTTTAGTGTTGAGCAAGTTTAGGAAGTACATAACCAGAAGCTTGCAGTGAGATACATTACACCAAAGTTGCTATAGTATAGACACTAGTAACCAAGGTAGTGAACATGTACTACTTTAGCTATTCTGGCATGGATGACAGAGCAAAAATACACTAAGACATTGGATGAACCAAGCTCAAGAGGTGGAAATAGTTTAAAATTCAGATCAGTGAATGTAAGGAGTCTATGTCTTGAAAGAGGGAATGGAGCCCCATGTAATGTTGTTGTTTCTTTTGTTAGTAAAATGTATTTGGGAAGTGGCTTCGTGAGTTGGTGTTATTGAGTGAAGCTTATGTATTGTATTGAAAATTGTATTTCTTTAATTAATTAAAGGGCTTATATATTTTTTAAATTCTCTCTTATAATATGATGCATTTGGAATTTTAGGAACTAAGTGTTTAATGAAAAATAAACCATGCTTAGTCTTGATGATTCTTGGATATACCTGATAGGAGAACAAGTCTTATTTAATTTAATGTTTGTTGTCTATAAACTAAAGACCTTTTTGTGAATGTCATTTATACTTTGATAATAAATTGATTAGTACCTTGGTAGCGTAAAGCAACTGGTAACTGATCTTTAATGAGAAATATTGGTAATTATAGTTTCAAAATGTAAATAATGTAGTGGCTTCAAAAGAAAACTTATGAGATTTACTATCAAACTTTACTTTAAAGAAAATAAAGTTATTTAAAGCTATACTTGTATAAGCAGCTAGTGTTTCCAAAGCTCTTCTTGTGAAATAGTAGACCAATAGTTATTTAGAAAGGGTAACTATGTTCTTGAATGGGTTAGAACTTGACATAGTTTAAATAGTCTAATAGTAAGAGATTGTTATGATATTCTTCTATTGTGCTTTCAAAATATGTTGACTTAAGGATAAATTAGTTGTCATCTTTGGGAATAGCTTGTTAATAGAATAATTTCTAAAAATATTTAGAAGGTTTGAATAAAAAAATAATATAAAAAGAACATCCAAGTATGTTGAGGTGCGGGAATGCACGCAACGAGCTTTGAGACAACCTAGTTCTGATGGAATTGGTCAAAATGACTTGGTCAGGATGGGATTGAAAAGGGTGGTATGGGACACCTTTTTTAGGTTGGACTCGGATAGCACAATGCTCATTACATACTCATTGAACTTAGCTAGAATAGCCATAGGGTTTGGTATGGGATAAATCATTGTGAGTTGTAGTGAGTATAAGTAATGAGGTCCAAGGTCAGGGTATTGACATGGCACTAACTACCTCCAAGATTAAGGGAGTCACCAGTTAGTCATGAAGACATAAATATGCTAACCTCTTCCATGCTAAGTAAAAACAAGTCGACTAGATTGTCGAAGGTTTGGTATGAAGAGGAAAGGGAAGAAAGCATCCCCCTCTAGGTGTTATGGGCCCTAGAGGATAACCCTTGCTATGGTTTGAACCTCATGCTAAAAAATATGGATGATAAATGAGGATGATCAAATTCACAAAATGGCTATTCAATGGGATAAGGTCAATCTCGTCCACTTGGGTGACTGGTTGCAGTAGTCTTGAACTCAAATGTGGTGGATATGTCTGTGTTATGTATGATTAAATTTGCTTGGATGATTCAAAAATAAATTAATCAAGAATTAGTTCTTCAACTTTTAGGTTTGTTTAGAAAGTTTAATTTAAAAAAATTACTTTCTATTCTTACCTTATTTTCTTTGGACAACTAGATATGAAGATGGTTCTGGGTTGTTACATATGGTATCAGAGCAGAAGAGATTTTAGGTTGTAGATTCTGACAATGAGTTAATATTAGATAATATAAACTAATACACTACCTCTTTCACCTATAGGTTGAATGACACGATTGTTGTGAGGTGGATCCTCGAGAAATCCTATGGGAGGTAGGGAGGAGGAAGACATTGAAAGACCTGTAAGGAGGCCATGAAAAATATAAGGTAAAAAGGACCTCAGTATGAAAGAAGGGTTAATGAGATTTCCCATAGTGAGAGTGAGACTAGTGTGGAGGTAGGAAACCTCGCTAAAGTGGTACAGTTATTGCAAACTCATATGGACTACCAAAGAGAAGAGATGGCCCAACAAAAACTCACATGGCCCAACAACAAGAATTTATTGTCCAACAATAATGGGTCATAGAAGACTTAACTAATGGATGAGGAGGTGGTTTTGAAAGGTCAATGGAAGAATCAAGGGAACTAGAGAGATCTAGTGTTGGAAGGGTAAGGGTGAGTAAGGAGTTGGATAAAAATCTGAGAAAGGTAGTAATAACTAAGTTTGATGGTAAGGGCGATGGTGAATCAACCAAAAATTGGTTGAGTGAACTAGAGTCCTACTTTTCTCTAGTAGTCCTATCCTCTGAATCCAAGACTGCTTTGGTAGTAATGAACATGATAGAAATAGCCCTGGACTGGTGGAAGTCATATAAGAAAGGGCATAGAGTAGAAGTTGCTGACCTCAAATGGGAGGAGTTTGTCAAGGAATTTAGGGATAGATTCTTGACAAAGCAATATTATGTAGAGAAATTTGGGGACTTCTCAAATTTGAGGTAGGAAAGTATGATGGTGCATGAATACCACCAAAATTTTATTCAACTGTTGAAATATGCTTCCCAATATGAAAGTAATGAAGAAATGAAAACACAAAAATTTATTCTAGGATTACATCCTAGAATCATGACGGTGGTAAACATGCATAATCCTGTCAATTTTCCAATTACCTTTGATCTAGCAAGAAAAGAGGAAGCTAATCAGGAAATAAGAAAGACATATTTTAACTACCAAAAGTTATCTGAGAAGGAAAAATATGAACTCAAGAAACGAAAAAGTGTAGGATTTATGAAATGGGAGAAGGAACAGAATAAGAAACCCAAAGGAGGAGATCAGAACAAGCAAGGAGGCAAAAATAGATCCAATTACCAAGATGGTAAATTCAAGAAGGATGCTAAAGAATTTCCCAGGAGGTAGGACCAAAAGCCAATAGGTCAAGGAAGGGATAGGGAAACTCTATCTATGAATAGAAATGAAAGCATTAACAGAGGAAATAGAGCTCCACCAGGTGGATGTTGGGTGTGCAAAGGGGCTCATTATGCTAAAAAGTGTCCTCACAGGGCTGACTTACCACCAAAAACCCTAGAAGAAGCTAGCCATAGGATCTATGCGGCCACAGGTAGTTCTGAACTCAATGGTCAAATTACTCCTTTCTTATTGCATGGTAAATTTTTTGATAAAAATGTGCAAGTTTTAGTTGATAGTGGGTCAACAGATAGTTTTATCTCATCTAGATTAGTGAGGGATTTGCCTGTTAGACCTAGATTCTTGGCCAAATATTGGAAGGTAGAGTATGGATCAGGGCAAACCCATCATGTTAATCAATATCTCTTTGACTCCCACATTTCCTTATCTCAAGGAAAGATCAACTGGCATCTGTATGTGGCACCTTTGCATGCGTTTGATATTATTTTAGGAGTTGATTGGTTAAAAGCACACAAGGCTCTTTTAAATTTTGAAGAGATATGGGTGGAATTTTTGGATGAATCTAATCAAAGGATTAGAGTTAGTTGTGGATGAAGGGAAGTTAAGCCACATCTATTGTCTACAATGCATATTAAGAAGGTTATTAGAAAGAAGGGAATGATCTTTATGGTTAATATGAATAGGATAGAAGCATCAGAGAAGGGATCTGACCTATTCCAGCAATACCCAATGTTGGGAGCATTCAAAGATGTATTTCCTGAGGATCTCTCGGGATTACCTCCTTGAAGGGAATTTGACTTCTCAATTGAGTTATTACCAGGGGCAACACCAATTGCTAGGTCACCTTATAGAATGACACCTATAGAGTTGTAGGAGCTCAAAATGCAACTTCAAGATTTGCTTGAAAAAGGGTTAATCAAACCTAGTGTGTCACCCTGGGGAGCTCCTATTTTATTTGTTAAAAATAAATATGGTACCTTAAGGATGTGCATAGACTATCGAATGTTGAACAAGGTTACTATCAAGAATAGGTATTCATTACCAAGGATTGATGATTTGTTTGATCAATTGAAAGGAGCAACTATCTTTTCTAAGATAGATTTGAGATCTGGATATCATCAGTTAAGGATTCGGGAGGAAGATACTTCTAAGATAGCTTTTAGAACAAGGTATGGATATTTTGAATTTATTATCTTACCTTTTGGGCTAACCAATGCCCCAACCACATTCATGAATCTCATGAATAGCATCTTTAGAGAACAATTGGATAAGTTTGTACTTGTATTTTTGGATGACATTTTGATTTACTCCAAAAGCAAGGAAGAGCATGATGAGCACATGCGGATAGTGCTTGTGATTCTTAGAAAGAATCAATTATATGGAAAATTGACCAAGTGTGAGTTTTATACTCCACAAGTGCAATATCTTGGGCATATTGTTTCTATAGAAGGAATTGTAGTAGACCCCAAGAAAATTGAAGCAATCATTGACTGGCCAACACCTACTAATGTTTCAGAGGTGCAAAGTTTTATGGGGATTGTAGGGTATTATAGAAGGTTCATCAAGGGATTCTCGAGAATTTCTCAACCCATTACAAACCTTTAGAGAAAAGGGAAAGGCTTTAAGTGGATAGAGTAGTGTGAAAAGGATTTTCAGGTTTTGAAGGAAATGTTGATGACAACACCAATTCTATAGTTACTTGATCCTAATAAGTAGTTTATAGTTTGTATTGATGCATCGATCGAAGGGTTAGGTGGGATTTTAACCCAAGATGGTGTGGTTATTGCTTATGAGTCTAGGAATCTCAAGAGGTATGAAGTCAACTATGCCACTCATGATTTAGAGTTGGCAGTGGTAGTGCATGCACTAAAAGTTTGGCGATATTATTTGTTGGGAAAACCATTTGAATTAAAGATAGACCATCAGAGTCTAAAGTATATATTCACCCAACCTTTATTAAATGCCAGGCAATGATGTTGGATAGAGTTTCTTGTGGAGTATGATTTTGGCATTGAGTACATTAAGGGTAAGGAGAATAAGGTCATCGATGCTTTAAGTAGGAGAGGGCATATTACCACTATGACAAAATGCCAATATGATCTGTTGGATCAAATAAAAGAGTGGTAAGGAAAAGATGAATTTTTCCAATCTTGCATTGGACAAGATAGATAGAAATTGAATAAGGATGTAGAATATGTGATCAAGAATGATCTATTATTCTTCAAGAATAGGTTGGTTGTACCTAATTTAGGAGGTTTAAGGGAAAAATCCTTAGGGAGGCTCACAATACTCCTTATTCTATGCACCTAGGAGGGGTAAAAATGTATGAGAATTTAAAGAAAGCTTATTTTTGGCTAGGTATGAAAAAAGATATCATCAATTATGTGGCCAAATGTTTAGAATACCAAAAAGTGAAGGTAAAACATTTGCATCTAGTTAGGAAATTATATCCACATGAGATACCTATGCAAAAGTGGTAAGTGGTATCAATGTATTTTATAATGGGATTACCTAAAACAAGATTTAGGCATGATGTAATTTTAGTGATTGTGGATAAGCTAACCAAAGTCGCACATTTTATACTAGGTAATGTGCATGATGATGCACCCATGGTAGCAAGTAAGTTTTCTAGAGAAGTGGTGAGGCTACATGGGTTCCCAAAAGTTCTAATATTTGATAGAGACTCTCGTTTTACTTCTAAATTTTGGTAAGCAATGCATCAAGCATTAGGGACTAAGTTGAATATTAGTACTACTTATCACCCTGAGATAGATGGATAGACTGAGAGGGTGAATCAAGTGCTTGAGGATATGTTGAGAATGTACTGCATGGAACAACACACAAAGTGGGAAGACTACTTGTACCTAGTAGAATTTGTGTATAATAATAGTTACCATGCATCATTAGGCATGGCACCTTTTGAAGCTCTATATGGGTGATGGTGTAGAATTCCCTTAACTTGGGATAATCTAGAATATTGGGTAGTGATCGGTCCAAAAATGATAAGAGAAATGGAAGAACAGCTAAAGAAGATTCAGTAAAAGCTGAAAGAGGCCATAGATCGCTAGAAGAGCTACGTGGACCTCAAAAGGACACCAAGGGAATATTTTATGGGAGATAGAGTATTCTTGAGGGTGAAGCCAACTAAGAGTTCTATAAAATCATCTAAGCTTGATTCCAGATATGTGGGTCCATTTGAGATTATTGCTAAGATAAGCCTTGTAGCGTACATATTAGCTCTACCACCAAGCTTATCCAAAATCCATAATGTCTTTCATGTATCCCTCTTTAGAAAATATATTTCTGATCCTACTCATGTATTGGATGTTTCCAACTTGCAGATGACCGATCCATTAAGGATTGAGGTGCGACCTATTCGCTTGCTTGGTTTTCGAACCAAGAATCTATGAAAGTGGAGTATCGAGCAATGTCGAGTCCAATGGGACCACTACTCAGACTGAAATGCTATGTGGGAAGATGTGGCAGAAATGCGATGATAGTTTCCTTATCTATTTGAGTAGAAATAGACTTAATTATAAACTTTTATAAAATTTTGGAATATTTGTATATATACAAATGTAAATGGAACTGGATACTAAGTAGAGTTAAGTGTGGTTGCCATTTTACTGTATAGAGTAGTTTGCAAGTGTGTGGAATTGCAAAGTGACATGTTTTGGAATATATGTTGATATATGTTAAATAGATTATATTGTGATGTAATCTATGATGTGATTATATGTCAATTGTGTGGAAAAATTCTTTGTTTACAAAATTTAGAATTAGATGTAAGCAATGAATTTATTTGAATATTTGAAAAAATGCAAAGTATTTCTTTTGCTTCATATGGTTAAAAATACAAGGACCGTGTTTATCCCTAGTGGGGGAGGATGTAATGACCCTCCTTGCATGGTTTATGAAATATAGTGAAATATGTATACACTTACCTTTTTCTATGATTCCTGGTACTACTGATGACTTCTGTGAGTGCAGGACAGTTGCGTAATGGTAATGAATGAAAACAAGTCAGGGAAAAAGGTGAGATAGGGAAGTGATGATTCGGCTCACGAGCACATGGAAACTCACACTTGCATATCATTTAGGTGCATTGCATATTGCATCTTTGTGTGGGTTTATTTGACTCAAATATTGCTTGTATGGCAAGAAATGTGAAATGTTGTTTTAAGTGGCAATGATGATGGGAGCCACTAGTTTGGAAATGCATGTGTGATTGCTTGTTATGGCATAAGAGTTTATTATTTAAAATGATATTTTAATTATATGTGAATTTATTATGATAAGTAGGATTACCATGTATGGAAGTCTTATAAATATCATTATTGCATTACTTTGAAATATAGGAAGATATGTTATAATATTATTAATCTTATTTTATTTTAAAATGTGTGAAAATAGTTTACACTATTATGAAAATAGCTTTGTTTGGAATATTAAAGAAATGATTAAATAGTTTGGTAGAGTTAAAGTTTTGTTTTAAAATATCCATGATGGATGCACTCTCCATGTTTTTTGTAAAATCATTGTGAATTGTTAAATGGTCATGATTGCTTGGTGTACATGAAGTTGAGGAGAGGAGACTCGAAAATATGGTGCTATGCATGGAGGGAGAGGAAAACAACTTGTGGATTCTTCGCATATCATTTTGGGAAGGAAAAATAAAAGAAAGAAAAGAAATTTTTGAGGAGATAATATGAGGAATAGAGGAGACAAGGGAGAGCATACGATCGAAGAGTAGAGAATGGTGTAGTTGGAAAGCATGAAATAGGTCGTTTTTCTATAGTTCTAATACAAAGTATGTGTTCTCCATGCTTGTATAATATGTTAAATATATATAACTTTTCATTGTGAAGCATTGTTGTGTTTTTGATGTGAATAATGATAATAAATTATTTGTGGATTTTCATTGTGTGAAACATTGTTGTGTTGTTGTGCTAATAGTTGGTGAATGAAAGCAATGGAATTGATAATTTAACACTACCATATTAGTGAATTTTCATTGTGAAATATTTGTTGTAAAAGATGATGTTTTAGGTAGTAAATGAAAGCAATGGAAATGTATAGAAAAAGAATTATTTATAGAGATAAATTATTTTATATGAAGTAATATTTGTATGTTGTTATAACATGTATGTTATGTTGCTGGAAACATTACATTACTAAGAAATATTATGTTTGTTACGTTGTTGTGTTGTTGTAAGCTTTGCATTTGGAAGCAATGAGGTGTTGAGTGTTGTGAGTGAGCTGTACTCTTATTTAAAAAAAATGAGAGAATAAATTTAGAACTTATACTTCTCTGGGGACTGGGAAACACCTCATGATGATGGAGGTAGGTTTCATGGAAGTCTTACCTGGTGAGAGAAGGTAGCTTGTATATATATATATATATATATATGGCAAATGCTTTGATAAGTTTTGGAAAAGAAATTAGTGGATTTTTGTATGTTGTCTATGTTAAATTAATTTGCATTTAGGCATGTTAAAATTTGCATGTTCATTAATTAAGAGTCATATCTGATCCCTGGCGATGACTCCAAGCTTTCCCTGTGTGGATTGTTGACCGTTTGGAAGTAAATGGTTTAGTGTTGAGCAAGTTCGGGAAGTATGTAACCATAATCTTGCGATGGGATATATTACACAAAAGTGATAGTATTGTGGACTCCAGTAATCAAGGAAGTGAACATGTGCTACTCTGGCTATTTTAGTGTGGACGATGAAGTAGAACTACACTGAGATGTTGGACAAACCAAGCTCCAAATGTGGAAATAGTTTAAAATTCAGATCAGTGAATGTAAGGAGTCTATGTCTTGAAAGAGGGAAAGGATCCCCATGTAATTTTGTTATTTATTTTGTTAGTAAAATGTATTTTGGGAAGCGGCTTCATGTGTCCATGGTGTTGCTGAGCGAAGCTTATGTATTGTATTGAAAATTGTATATCTTTATTTAATTAAAGGGCTTATGGTTTAAAATTCTCTCTTATAGTATGTTGCAATTGGAATTTTTGGGACTAAGTGTCCAATGAAACAAACCATGATTAGCCTTGATGATTCTTGGATATATCGGATAAGAAAACAAGTCTTATTTAATTAGTTATAAATAGCCTTATTATGCTATATATACTTTGATGATAAGATGATTAGTACCTTGGTAGCGTGAAGCAACCGAAAATTGATCCTTAATGAGGAAAAAATTGGTGATTATAGTTTTAAAATGTAAACAGTGTAGTGGCTTCGAAAAACTTATGAGATTTACTATCAAACTTTACTTTAAAGAAAATAAAGTTATTTAAAGCTATACTTGTATAAGCAGTTGGTGTTTCCAAAGCTCTTCTTGTGAAATAGTAGACCAATAGATATTTAGAAAGCACAACTATGTTCTTGAATGGGTTAGAACTTGATATAGTGTAAATAGCCTAATAGTAAGAGACTATTATGATATTCTTCTATTGTACATTTAAATGATGTTGCCTTAAGGATAAAGTAGTTAACATCCTTGGGAATAGATTGTCAATGAAATAATCCCAAAAAACCCTTAGAAGGTTTGAATCAAAAAACTAAACAAAAGAACATCCAAGTATGTTGAGGTGCGGGAATGCACGCAACGAGCATTGAGACAACCTAGTTCTGATGGGATTGGTCAAAATGACTTGGTCAGGATGGGAATGAGAAGGGTGGTATGGGACACCTTTTTTAGGTTGGACTCGGATAGCATAGTGCTCATTACATACTCATTGAACTTAGCTAGAACAGCCACAGGGTTTGGTATGGGATAAATCACTGTGAGTTGCAGTGAGTATGAGTAATGAGGTCCAAGGTCAGGGTATTGACATGGTGCTAACTACCTCCAAGAATAAGGGAGTCACCAGTTAGTCACGAAGACATAAATATGCTAACCTCTTCCATGCTGAGTAAAAACAAGTCGACTAGATTGTCGAAGGTTCGGTATGAAGAGGAAAGGGAAGAAAGTGTCCCCCTCTAGGTGTTATGGGCCCTAGAGGATAACCCTTGCCATGGTTTGAACCTCATGCTAAAAAATATGGATGATAAATGAGGACGATCAAATTCACAAAATGGCTATTCAACGGGATAAGGCCGATCTCGTCCACTTGGGTGATTGGCTGCAATAGTCTTGAACTCAAACGTGGTGGATATGTCTATGTTATGAATGATTTATTTACTTGGATGATTCAAAAATAAATTAAACAAAATTAGTTCTTCAACTTTTAGGTTTGTTTTAGAAAGTTTAACTTAAAAAAAAATACTTTCTATTCTTACCCTATTTTCTTTGGACAACCAGATATGAAG
The DNA here is from genome assembly GCA_028583015.1 of Wollemia nobilis. NCBI lineage: Eukaryota > Viridiplantae > Streptophyta > Pinopsida > Araucariales > Araucariaceae > Wollemia > Wollemia nobilis. The sequence goes on along the minus strand of JAQPPZ010016858.1, from coordinate 1,140,709 downwards.
ATGGTTATGGGTTGTTACACCATTACCATCAATAAATAATCCTTCACTATATCTCAGTTATGTTGATAGAATTTTGTAGAGAGACAATCCAAACCTCTATATTTATTTTTATTAGAAGAAAAAATATCCAAATGAACTTCTTCTAGAGTAATAGACACCATCAATTTCCTATTGTTTTCATTTGTTATAACTAAAGGTACTTCTTATAATAGTTTATTAGTAAGAATTTTAAACTCTTTTGATTCTAGAATATTATGGTAAAAAAACATTACCTCTTTTATGATTCCACTCTAGTTTTCAATCCAAACCCCTCCTATTGATTTAATTCTATTAATTTTGGATGTTGATCTTTGTACTATTGCCATCCTATGAAAAAACGTAGTGTTTTTATCTCCTTTTAACCAAGTCTATGTTGATTTTGATCTCCAAAATTTCTCTTCCTTACTCAAAATATAATGATATTCACTAAGCAACATCCTTTTCTTCGATTTTGGATTATTATGCTTACCTTTTTGGAATTTTGGAATTTTATTTTTTAGTTCCTCTTTCTTCTTAAAAATATATCAAATAGTGTTCTTGTTCCATTATTTTAATCTAGATGACATTAATTTAATTTGTTTTGGAAGTGTATACAACCCACCATTTCCTAAAGAATTTCATGTTTGTGCTATCATATCAACAAATTGAGGATGGTATTCCACATCTTCTCATATTTAAAATATGATTTTTTATTTTTTTTTTAATTTCACTTACCACAATTTTAACTCTTGTTGGCTAGTCATCTGAACCAATATTAATTTTAGCACAAGTGCCTTAATATAGCTAAAAATATAAGAGTATGCATTTATATAACTCTTTTGTGATTAGGTTTTGGGCTTTCTAGTTGTTTGTCCATGTATAGTTGTCCTCTTCAAACTCAACCTCCCATAGATTATTTTTTTGAATAAAAATTGAGAAATATCTCATACATTGGGTTATTTTCCTAAATATCCCAAAAATTTCATCCATTTAGGTTATGGTATTAAAATTACCTATGATTATGAATCAAGTTTCTTGGTCTTTACTTCTCATAAAGGCTTCAATCCCACTTCATTCTTCTAATATGTTTTATTGAGTTGTAGGTCCATAAACATTGATAAGGATGAAATAGATATCTAGAAAGTAGCATATCATTAATGAGGCTATCTAATAACTAGTTTTAAGTATGGTTGCATAGGCTTTTCTAACAAGATTCCAATACGTTAGAGTTCTCCTTGTTGCTCCTTCAAAATCCACAACATCCCATTCACATCTTGCCCATATTGGTTTCATAGTTTTAGAACCTCCTTCATTTGTCATTTTAATTTCTTGGATACAAAGAATATTGGGATTATTATTTATATAAAGGTCTCTCATATAAATTTTCTTTGATTAAGCATTAGCACCCCTTATATTCCATGAGATAGTAATCATGTCTCATTAATAGCTATTGGCCCCACCTGCAAATTACCAATATTGTTTTATTATTTGGTAAAGTAAAGTTCAACCAACATAGATTGTGTTCATTTCTCTATGTTTTCTCTTGCTTTGCTAGCTCTCTCTTGGTAATTTGAGGGTTTTTCTCTTTTTTCCTTACCTATATTAGGAGTAGATCTTAATATTATATTCCTTAATATACTTTCATAACTTTTCTTTTCTGTATATTTATCCTCTTCTAGCTTTACTGTAGAATATTTTGACTTGTATTGCTCACTATATTGTATTTCCTTATTAATGGTAGATGTATTAACATATAACACTATATTTTCTCTACCACTTTTCATCTCTTGAATGGTGCATGTTACTTTAGGAGATTCTTGAAGAGTCTTCATACTAGCGGGAAAGGAAGAGTCTTGCTCTATAAGGTCCTCACTAACCTCTACTACTATGGATGATTATAAGAATTTAGCTATAAATTAGTCCTTGGAAAGGAAACTATAATCTATTGAAATTTACCAGAATATCCTATTATAATTATACTATGTGAAAATAAACCTATAATAATTTGCATGCAAAACTTATAAGAAAATCAAGGAGAAAAAGAAAATTACCTTAAAAATTGTATGCCTATGCAAAATATCTTGCCTTGCTAATGCACTAGCCCTCTATTTCTCATCCCACAATTCATACCTTGGTTGACAGATAATTGTAATTTTGTTTTTTGACTTAAAATAAATTCACCACCCTTGTTCCAAATGGTTGACTTCATAGGGTTGTTTCTCCCTTAATACTACTTAGACTCCTTCATATGAGTACTCATCGTAAAGATCTTGAAATTTAAATACAAATTGATCCAAGAATCATTTGAATCAGACAACCCTTCACAAAGAAATGGCTCCTAAAAAATGAAATATTTTTTAGAAAATAATTATCCTAGTGATACCCTATTTTTGAATGGTTGTCTTCACATGGTCATATCTCACTCAATACTGTTTGGATTCTTTTGAATGACCATCATTTTGAAGTTTTTCAAATTTTGCACAAAATAACATAAAAATCATTTGAATCAACAACTCTATGCATTGATATGGTTCCTTAAAGATGATTCATTTAAAAAACAAATAAACCTAGCTCTATTAATTCATATCTTCTATCCAATTTATTGTCTCTATAACAAAGAATTACCTATGTATTAGTTTCAAATGTTGCATTCACTTTTTTCAATTAGTTATGTGGGATTGAAATAGGTCCCACACGTATTACATCATCACCACATAGTGGTATTACAATAGATTAGATGTTATCCTTGTATCACATGTAATATTTGAACCTAGGTCTCCTACTTACATGTTGAAGAAACCAACCACTTAAACTAATGTCATTTGACCAAATATGATATTTTTTAATCATGTGTATTCCTTATAAATTAAATCCACTTGAATTTAAATTTATTAAAAATGATTATTTTAATAAAATAAATCAAATTAAAAATAATTTTAAACTTTCTTACAAATATTACAATTAGTAATATATATATATATATATATATATATATATATATATATATATATATATATATATATATATATCAATTTACAATACTAACCCAATATATAATATTTAAAATTTGTATTACTACTCAAAAGTGGAGCCTTGTTAATAAAATTATCTATTAAAATAGGTCCCCTAAGGGTTAGGTGGATTGGTAAGTGCAGGTGTGGTTGGGCACTTACCAAGAAGAAACCTAGGTTCAAACTTTGGGGGAATAAAACCCTTTGCAAAGTTAGTAGTATGCTTTGAATCCTTTGAGTACCCGCTAGAATAAAAATGGGACAAACCTCGAGCGATCGGTGATCCTCATCTCAGAGTTGGTCAAAAAGAACAAGACAGTAGATTTATTGGGATTAGTCCTTGTGGTTTGAACCCTGCGCTTGCCATTTACTAAAAATAGTGGTTGTAACCAACTCTGTTGTGTAATAAAAAAAATTATCTATTGACATTTTAGGTTTTTTTTTTAAATTCCACTTTTCTAGTGAGGGGGACCTAGATATTTTCATTTAAATTTAATTTAAGTTACATTATTTATATTGTTACATAATTAAAACAATTTCATTATTATTGGTAACTTCACCTTTATATTATTTTAATTAATATTTACCATTTGAAAATTTAAACCTTTCTTATTATTGTTAAAATTTTCAAATTTATCTCCTTCTTATATTATATTTGTTATTAGGTTAACTAAATTATATTTAAGTTTTTTGGTTGAAGTAATATGAAGTACAAGAAGTGGCACAACTAGAGGCCACATTTCCCAAGGGCATAGCAATTGGGGGCCTCTCTCTTCATGATTCAATATTAGGTCTCCTAGATGAAACACCAATAATATACCATTGAGGTGTCTCAGTAGAGATAATTATATACAAGTTTTCATTTGAATTCAAAAAGAAAGCATAAATACTTTATTAATATAAATCATTTATAAATACCATCCTTAAATTATCTAGGAGTGAATTCCACTCAAAGATCCAAAGATTCCAATTATAGATAATCATTTAATTTGATATAGATAAACTCCAATAATATTCCAACACCTAAACAAGTAAATGCTTTTAGAACATTTATGACTAATAATCTTACTTTTTTTCTCTCTCTCATATGTTCATATACATAAAAGGACTAGCAAACCAATTGCTTCTTGCTTCTAGCAATTATTCATTTCATTTGCAATTGTCTTGATTGTCTTAAAGTGCTTTTTTTTTTCTTAGGAGTGAGCATTTCCATCCCAACCATGACCCCATTCAATAATCTAATATATTTTTTTAGGCTTATAAATTCACATTACCTCAATTAATTAGATTCCTCAACTTTTAAAGAGAAGATCTAGGTTCAAATCTTGCCAAGATATTTATACACAATTGTCAAGTTATTTGTAATAACAAATTTAAAAAAAAAAATTAAGGGCCTTATTATACCCCAAATACTACAAGATGCAAAAATTATCATTTTCCTATTCTTATTTTTATTTGTGGACTTAGCCTTCATATTTTTGGATTTTTAAATAGATATCCTTTACACCCTCCTTTGATATTTGTCTTTGCTTTAGGGCATCCTCTTGGTTTTTCAAATTATTTGTAATAACCCATTTATAAAAAAAACTAGCGGCCTTATTATACCCCAAATACTACAAGATGCAATAATCATCATTTTATTTGCAGACCTCAATGTATTATGATAGAGGTGAGTTTTTATGATTTCCCCACATTCCTTTGAGGCTCTTTATCTTGCTTCAAGGTTTTTGGTTCTTCCTTAGTGTTTCATAGTGTGCTTAGAATCTGAGGATTGTTTTCAGATGGGTTGGGGTTTGTGTTGTTGATGTCTTTCAGTTTGTGTTTTTTCAGTCTGGATGGTGTGGTGGTCTCATTCCCAAATGATCCCCATTATGGGTTGAAGGTTTATGATATTTGGGTTCATTTCGGTTACGACTAGGTGAAAACAGGGCTATCACACTTTCAGTGGAGATGTAGGTACTCACTTAGGTAGGTGGTTTTTGTTGCAAGGGTTTATAGTTTCTAAGTTTTTGGGGGCTTGGGATTTCTAGTTGGAAAGGTGCTTGTTTACCACTTGAAGGGAAGTTTCATAGCTGGTTTGGAATTGATTTTTGATGGTGGTTTTTTGTTGGAGTCCACTTTATTCAAATATCAAATTTGGGTGGAGCAGGTTGTTCAATTTTTAATTTTTAAATGAAGGATTTTTAATGTGTTATTATGTTTGAGTGGGATTGTAATTTCAAAATTTATTTTAAAGTTTTCTGCTCTGCTCTTGTTTCTTTATTGAGATAGCATGTGGAATTGCTAAATCCTTTTGTATTATGATTTCTTTGCTCCAGATGGAGTTCATGTAAGTTGTGGATCATGCTCATTGGAGCTGATGTAAAAGGTTGTAGAATACCTTTGAAAATTCTCCTTTAAAATCAATCAAGAAAAAATAATCATCATTTTATTATTCTTATTCGTGGGCTTTGGCCTCTATATTTTTGGCTTTCTAAATCAATATCCTTTAGAGATTCCTTTGATCCTTTTTTTTTTCTTTAGGGTATCCTCTCTGTCTTTCATTTCCACTAAAAAATTTATGTTCATCAACCTGTTCCATTTTATTATACTGTTTATTATTTATAATTTAATAATACTTTGGAGAACTTGAAATGGAAGTGATACCCTTAAAAGCACTTCTCATTCTATTCTGTAACCCTAAAATGTTAGGACATCCACTTTGTTTGCTTTAAATTTTTCTTCTATATCTTTATTTGCATATTATTTTATTTTTTAATTTTAATTATGCCTCATCCTATGCATCCTTCTTAGTTTTCTTTAATATATGCTCTAAATGAATTGTAATGAACCAAAGTCACCATTTAATGAAATAAATGGTGAAAATGAGTCTTCTTTACTATATTTAAGGGAGTAAAAATTCTTTGATCTTAATCCAACTTCTAAAATATCATATCTTTGTTTATTTATGACTTTATTTCATGAACAAAACTAAAACATTTTCTCTCTTTTAAAATTACTTTTATTTCCTAATCTTCTATCATATATCTAATCTCCTAATATTTTTGGCATTATAATGCAATGTTGTGATAGTCTACTTAATCTCATTGTCTTAAATCACTAAATGTAATAACAAAATTTTTAAAACATTCATAACAACATCTATCTTTTTTTTTCTTGTTTAATATTTAACTTATTCTCATAAGAATATTTGTTCTTTCATTTTTTCAAAAATTAAACAAAAACTCTTAAGAACTCTCTCCTCTACTTTCTCTTTCCCTTTATCTTGATAAAATCACATAAAGCTTAGTGCAAAATTAGCCAGACCAGCTCAAAAAAATCATATAGAATATTGACTATAAAGATTTTGCTTGAATAAGCCATAAATGTCATATTATGGTAAAACGTCATAACTAAAGAACATATAATATTTTTATATCAAAATATTAACCAAATTGAATCAAAATAAAGTTCAACTCAACTTCTGCCTACCAAAATTTCTCTAAAATAATAATTATTATTTATAATATTTTTTAAAATTAATTTTATTTAAAAATATTTTTAAAATAAAGATTGGAAATCTTGAGGATTTATATCATATAAACCTTATTTTAAAATAATATCATTGAGGCAGATAAAAAAACAATATTCATAGCAACTACCAATTCTATTACATATATTTTTTAAATTTAGACTTGAATGAAATGTATAGTAGTAATTTTTTTATTTTCTTCTAAGAAATTCAGAGTAAGCTTAAAGTTTTTCAATGACCTAAAGGGTTTGGTCAGGTCTCATTGACTTGACTTATCTAATGAACTTAGAGTCAGGATATCATTAACTTCACTTTACTCAATAAACTTAAAATTTATAAACACAACATTCAATATATTACCTAATTGCCATAAAATTCCATTTGTATAAGATGCAAAAGTTGAATGAATGAGACGTGTGAATGAGATGCTAAGGATATAATGACCATAAACTTCCATGCCAAAGTTGAGTGAATGAGACGTGTGAATGAGATGCTAAGGATATAATGTCCAATCCCAATATGAGACCCAATTTTTATACTCAATTTCTTTAACAAATCTCTTAATAAAGCATATAACATTCAATCAAAACCATATAATGTTGAAGTGCCTTTTATTTAAAATTTAAAATAAATAGCTGTCCAACCAAGCAAATCAAATTTACTTCCTAGGTTTTTTATAAGCTATGTTCCTATAACATGACCATTGATCTCACGTTTCCGCCAAAAATGGACATGTTGGCCATACCACATTTTGTCCTAGTGGGGCAACTTGAGCTTGGACAGGAATGTAGTATGCAGTAACAATCATTTATGTATTTGTAAATTCCTCAAGCAAATATAGTAATATTTGTAGCAGGGGGAGAAGTTTCATAGTATGAACATGGTCTCCATTTTCATGCCATAATAGACAAAATACGTCTAAATCTGTTGTCCATCCAATACATTGTAACTTCAAAGTCTTTGAGTAGGACATGGCTGAGCAATATTGTCATTGGAACCTTGTCAGTGACTCAGTAGTGAACCCTGCTAGAATGTGATTTGGAGTACAATTAATAATAAATTAGTTGAGGGGGATGGACTGAATTGACCAGAGCTTGCTATGAGAGTGACTCTTCAACATCAAGAGAATCAATTTCAAAAGCCTACAAGAATCATGTCCAAAAATAGTGGCAGCAACTCCAGCTAAACCCACTTTACTGAAGTGGTCCCCCAAAGCTTTGAACTCAGTGCCCTTTACTGTAATTTTCATGTCCTGTCCCTGCATGTTTACTCCTCTGCAGTACTTCATGCCCATTAGGGTTAGTATAGTTTAGCATTTTTACCTTTTTAGGACTTTGATTCCATGCACCTGGACAATTCTACAGTCTGCATTACCATAATGGTGTGCAGAATTAGCTTCGTGTGGATGTATGCAAGTATGATGGGATATGTTCTTCTTTTGGCTGCATGCAATTATATTAAGGGAGATATTCATAGAAGTAGGAGTCTCCTATATAAGAATCGCAAACTTTTTGCAAACTATGGCATCCCATGTTCAAGTATTTTTCTCTAACAACTTTGGGTATTAGTTATTCCATATTCATAGAAGTAGGAGTCTCCTATATAAGAATCGCAAACTGAAAACTATGGCATCCCATGTTCAAGTATTTTTCTCTAACAACTTTGGGTATTAGTTATTCCAATCTTACAATTTCAATTGCTTTGAAGTTCGCCACCACCCATTTACCCTAGTCGTTCTTATCAAGTTATAATTAATTGCTTATATCATTGCTTTGTTCATCAGTGGTGGACTGATATCCTTAATTCTTTTAAGGTCTTTATATTTCTTTTATTGTTTTTTAGTTTTTCTTTTTCTTTGAAAAACTTTTCTCCTCTGAAACTAGGGAGGTCAGTCTGCGAAAACTATCGACTTCCGACTTCTGGGATGGGCATTAATGCTCTAAAACAAATTAAATATTAGCAATGGAAAACCTTAAAGTAAATTTTAATCAGTATTTGATTTAATTAGTGAACATTTCCTTTTTAGCTTTAGCTAAACTTACTACTTTCTTTAATTAAATAAAATTTAACTTCGCGATCTTCAATTAAAACCTCCTATTGGATAGCTTATATGTACATTTGTTTCCTTCCCTATGTGCTTTAATGTGTGTAAACCTAATTTCTTCAAAATTTATAGTGACGTTTCCTATTTTCACAATTATCTTTTGTATGTTCCATGGAGTCATTTATTACTATTAGTGAATCACCTTCCATCCATACTCTCTTCCATTTTATTTGTTTGCACATTTTTAACCCTTCCAAAGTTGTCCAAACTTTAATTTCACTAATTGTCTTAAATCTACTATTGAAAGCTTAATGAGATAAAATATCTCCTCTACTATTTTTAATTATTCCACCTCCTCTTGTTGGTCTTAGATTTTTTTTAGATGTTCCATCAAAATTCAATTTGACCAAATCATTAGGTGGTTTCCACTTTATATTCTTTGACTTATTTTCATTTCTCCTATACCCAACATCATATTTCTATTTGATGACTTGACTCCATCTATCAACATCATATTTCCATTTGATGACTTGAATCCATCTATCAAGGCTCTCTTCTTCTAGATTAGGTATTGGGTGAGTTGATAGGTTTGGTTTGGACTCCTCAATGACTAAATAATTCTACCTTTTCATTACCTCTAAATTGCTTTCCTTTCCTTTAAATATTCTTCTATTCATTTCTATCTAAATAGTCCAAAGTATTCTATTTTTTGATATATTTCATATTGTCTATAAAGCCTCACTTTTAAAAGTTCTCTATCCTTGCTTTAACCATTCTTCAATTTTGTCATTCATCACTATGCATTTACCAAACTTATTAAGAATTTATTTCCATAGTTTCCATATTATTGAGTAGTGTCCCAAGAGATGGTCTAAACTCTCATCCTCCTTTTTACAAATAACACATTATGTGGGGCCATGAAAACCCTTTTTCATAAGGTTATCCTAGGTTAAATTGTTCTATGACCTATTAGCCAAACAAACATTTTGACTTTAGGAATGCTCGGGCTATCCCAAATATATCTTCATATTCCTATGATATTCCTATTTTTTTGGTGCTTTACATTATATCCACTTCATGTTGCGTACTTTTTTTATCTATTCAACTCTAAAATCAAAATAAAGTTAACTTATTTATCCTTTGGCTCAATATTTATCTTAAAGTTAACTCATCCATGGTTTCTAAATTAGATCTAGATTGAGTGGTTTTTTATCACACCAAGTATAGATCTAAATAGAATTTTTTTCTTTTCTCTGGTTCCCACCACTCATCTTAGACCTTTAATCACTAAATCAATTGATTTTTTTTAAACCACTACATAGAGTAAAACTATTTGTTAATGAGAATGCAATAAATATAAATATTAAGCTTGGGTCATTAGGCTCAACATGTTTACTTAGAAAATTTTTTACCCATTGTCTTTGACTATCTTTTTACAATATATAAATTAATTTTTCCTTAATTTTATCATCACAAAACTTACTTCATTTTACCAAAGTAAAATTATTTTTATCATATAATCTTAACATTAGTTGATTTTAAATCAAATTATTTATATAAACTACATTTTAATTCATATTCAACCTTATGTCTTAGGTGTAGACCAATTGGTTCATCCAAATCCCATAAAGGGGGCGGAGGTCCAAGGTTCAAATCTCGGGCCTCGTCGGGTCGGGCCTCGCGAGACTGAACACTTGTGCCTTTCCTGGTGCTTTCAGCGGCGTAAAAGGTTTAAAATGATTGTAGCATGGTAGTTATAGGGGTAAACTACACGAAGCTTCCGTGGCAGACAATGCAGAATATTGTGGCGGCCATAAAAGCTGGACAACCTGCCCCGGATTCGTGGCGACTACTGATTCCACCATGTAAAAAAATAATATTCAACCTTATAACTTTGCACATACATTACATGTAACTTCAAATATTAGCAAGACTTATGAATTTTAATTTTTCTCTTACTTTGAAATGTTTCATACAATATAAGGGTTTAACATTCCACAATGGTTTAATATATCAATCATCAAGTTCAATGTGGCTTCCCTCAAACCTTAAAAATGTTTAAGATTGGAAAACTTAGATTTATATGAAAATATTTACTATATAATTATTTAGTATGTAATATTTATTTTAAAGTTTAATACCATAAAGTTCATTATATTTTATCTTATTTTACATGATTGATTCAAAAAGTTTTTAGATTTTAAGCACTTAATTTGTTTTGATAACCCTAATAACCCTAACAATAACCCTAATAGCAACGTGTACATTTTATCGTGTGTTGTACAATCATGTAGTAATTTCTTATCTCTTAAAAAAATAAGAGTAATAATATATTTTTTTAATGATGAGATATACCATTGTAATGTTAAGTGCTGCAGTTTGTAAGTTTTTAATTATAATAAAATATATATAAACTACCAAAGGATTATACATTAAGTATTTGAATAAACATATTTGTCACTCCCTAGTTTTGTTACTTTTACACCTAGAGAAATTGACTGCAAACACACATGCAATGATGTCCTACAATGAATTATCATCGTTCTTTGTCCTGCAATGAATTATCATATTAAAATGTCCTACACCCTTAAATTCATTTAAATAATATTTTTGTAGATCTTCTGTACAAATCACAATGATGAGTCACCACTTGTAAAAAATTTTGTCTTTTATTTATTTTTTGAAAAAATTATTTTAAATCCTTTCAAAATTACAAACACACTTGCAATGCTTCACAAATTACAATGATGAGTCCCACCTTTAAAAAAAATGTTATCTTATATATATTGTTTGAAATTACAAACACATGCAATGCTTTGTCCTACAATGAATTATCACATATACATTTTCTAATTATATTTATTAAATAAAAATTTGTTACTTTTACGGGATGAATCTATTATTAAATATGTTTTTAAAAAAAAATTCTTATATTGATCTTAAAAAATGGCATACATAATAAATTCTATATTTCAGAGATCTTCTGCACAAATCACAATGATGAGTCACCACTTGTAAAAAAATGTTGTCTTTTATTTATTTTTTGAAAGGATTATTTTAAATCCTTTCAAAATTACAAACACATTTGCAATGCTTCACAAATTACAATGATGAGTCCCCACCTCTAAAAAAATGTTATCTTATATATATTGTTTGAAATTACAAACACATGCAATGCTTTGTCCTACAATGAATTATCACATATACATTTTCTAATTATATTTATTAAATAAAAACTTGTTACTTTTACTTGATGAATCTATTGTTAAGTATGTTTTAAAAAAAAAAAAAATTATATTGATCTTAAAAAGTGGAATACATAATAAATTCTATATTTCGGAGTACCCTTTATCCACTATTATGACTTTGAGTTTTCTCATACTCTATTTTTCTAAATATAGTCTTACTTGTTGTCATCTTAGTTTTAGGTAGTTCACATTGTCCCAACTTTATATTTTACCATTGTTTTATTTAATATAGAAGTTTTATTTTCACTATTTTTGTCATTTAATTTTATCATGAATAAGAAAACACTAATAGTCATTCCCATGATCAACATTGAATAGTTGGAATATTGAGTTCTATTTTTTATTTTTTAATATTGTATTAAATTCATAGAACCTAATCTTTCTAAGAAAACTTTTTTTATTATCACTTAGTTATTCCCATGAACTTTTATCAACTTCAAATGCAATACTTTGTCTTTATTCAATTAGGTTACTATATTTGAGCTAAAGTCAATATAGACTACTTGAACGAGTTGTATAAGTTACTTGATTGCCTTTCTCAAATTTCACATCGATAATAATATGAAAAATGTTATTCATAAAACCTACAACTAATAATTCTTTTAATTTTATGCCCGACAATAATGCATTACTTTTGATTTCATACTCCTTATTTTGATTCATTAGCACATGCATTGAAGTACATTATGTTTCCTTATTTTGCACTTCATACTTTTTTCATGGTCATAATATGAAAGACTAAGTATAAGAGATATTGAATATGTAATATTGTATTCATTAAATTAAATTATACACTTTACCATTTCAAACAATGTATTGTTCTTTCTTTCAATTATTCCATTTTGTTATGAAATGTATCTCTTGCTTATCTTCCTCTATTTGCAATACCTTATGTATTATCATTTTAAGTTACTATTGAGATAATATGCTCCATAGTTATCATCCTCATGTCTTCACTAATTCCAAACTTCTTAAATACATCATCCTTATGCTGAGTAAACCTACATCTTTATGGAGAAGCCATCTATGAAGGTAAAAGCTTGTTTTACTTATTTTTATGATTTATTTATAGACCCACAAGTCACTATGCACTTGATCTTAAGTGCTTTACTTGCCTTTAAGTTATATCTTGAATATGTCTTTATATGTAACATTAAAAAACAAACAAAATTAATTTGATTTATAAAATATTATATATCTTTTTTTTTGGTAGGTTTATTGATATTTACTAGTGATTTTAAAAGGATACCAAAACCTTATTACATAATATTTCAATATAGACCTTGTAGAAATAGCAATAGAAACTTAGATAAGTGTAACCAACAAAGGAGTACTATGTATACAATAAATTAGGACATAAGTAGTACAGTAAACCCTATCAAAGGAAATAACAAGAAAAACTGACAAACTGACCTCCCAGCTACAGTCTTGATGGGAAAACAATGAGAAATAGAACTAATAAATACTAACATAAGGGTCCCCGAGCAGTGCCAAACATACATAAAAAAATACTAGAGGTAAAAAGGTATAGTACGAGAGCCTTACAGGATAATCCTTTAGAACAACAAAAAGAGGCATATATGCCATAAGAACACTAACCACTAAAGTAAAGACAACTAACTAAGATAAAGTAAAATAAAGCAACAAAACCCTCTAACAATGTAAATAAGATCAAGGCTTCGAAGCTAGCTGAGGTGCTTGATTTTCCATTATCATTAAATGCAAGTTGTTTAGCTTTCCGAAGATCTCCTACATGGCTTTGACAATGGCAATCATAGACTTAATAATCCTATGAATGAGGAGTTTGTTTCTGCACAACATGATTTATCACTTTGGATAGCATTCTGGGCTTCTTGAGGAGTCCAATTAACCTATTTGGAGAAACTCTTTGGAGAAACTTTTAATTGTAACAACAAAATTTGCAAATAAATTAGCCACGGTATTTGCCTCCCTGTATATATGTTGTATGACTATCTCTCCATGCATCTGAATTAACCTCCTGGCCTCATTAACTGTATTTTGGACTCTCCATGATGGATTTCTACTATTCTTCATGTAATTGATGACATTGAGGGAGTCCCCTTCTATGATCAAAGGTCTTTGGTCTTCTTGAATCAATTGCAGACCTCTCCAGAGTGCTCTTGCCTCAAAAACATGATTGGAATGGAAGCCAATATATTCAAAATAAGCAATAACAATGTTACCATTGTGATCTCTTATAATTCCACCAGCTCCTGATTCACCTGGATTGCCCTTAGAGGCCCCATAAAAATTCAATTTGATACAATTTGTTTGTGGGTATTGCCATCTGATATTCAATCTGGGATTAAGAGCTTGTTGGCTAGGAACCTGGGAAGGAATTTTAAGAGAAGATAGGATAAAGAAACATTATATATCTTTGATAGTAAGGCTATAAGTATTTAATATTATAATTTAGTAATAATTTCATATATTATTATTGAAGTATAAATGTCAAATAATACTTATATTCCATAATTTTGTACAACTCACATTGACATAACTCTATATATATATATATATATCTTCCATATTCAAATCAAACATTTTTCCAAGTAATATTCCACCTTGTACAAATTACCTCAATGAAAAAATTAAGATTATTTAAACATTGGTATAAGAAATATATTTTAATTTATATTTTTATATTAAGAGCTTTCATTAAAGCTTTACACATTTCTTCAAAATCATCCTAAAGGTCATTACTTTACTCTTTTTAAGAAAATCCTATTTTTTATTGTAGTTTTTGTGTTGATTTCATTTAAATCAATGTACTAAAAATTATTTAAACATTGTTTCATAACAAATGATATGACAAGAACAGTATTATTGTTTTATACTTATTTTTTCAAGTCGATTGATTTTGTTATTAAATTTTTTACATTGAATGTTTGCTAAGACATTTGTTTCTTTATGTCCCTTTTCCCATATTTTTTTTCTTTGCTAAAGAAGAAGGCGTGTACTTAGGTCCCCCACCCTTTAGAAATCACAAATATCTCCTTTAGAGCTTGAGATTTTTCAAACATATTCAATTCTCATTTCAATTAAGTTGCTATAGCTAGATGCCTACCATAAAAAATCTAAATTATTGATCTTCATTTTTTTATCTTCTTAAATTTTCTTTGTAAATAAAAATATTTTAAAAATATAGCATCCTTCTTCTTAACATTTTCTTGCAACAACCTTCACAATACCAAAATTCTACCTTTATTACCTATCCACTATATCATAGTAGAGTAGCATTTCCAAAACTTTATGCTACCATAGTCTACTTTACCATATCTAGACTGCTAGTTTCCTTCTTGAAGCATAAGTGCAACTACAAGAATTGTAATATATAGTTCATATAAAAATACATTAATGTTATAGAAAACATCAAATATTACTAATGAAAAACACTAAAGTAAACCTTAATCATTATTTGATTAAGGCAATCAAAATTTTCTTGTCAGCTTCAACTAAACTTACAACTTCCTCTAACCATGGAAAGAGAATTTAAATTCATGATCCTCTATTAAAACCCCTCTATTTTGGATATCTTATCTACATATTTGTTCCCTTCATTAAATGTGTGTAAACTTTATTTTTTTCAAACTCTAGAACAAGGTTTTGTATTTCCACAATGATCTCTTGTATGTTCCATGGAGCCTTTGCTTTCCTAAAAAAATATACTTATTACAACTAGTGAATTTCCTTCCATCCATAACCATTCCAAATATCCTCTAACTTCAACTTCATTATTTTTATTAAATCCATTATTAAAAGCGTAATGTGAGAAAATATCACCCTTATTATTTCTAATTATTCCTCCTCATACTAGTCTTGGAGTTTCTTTAGATTCTCTATCAAAATTCAATTTGACCAAATTTGCTTCTAGAGGTTTCCTATTTATATTCTTTGCCTTCATTTTGTTTCTCTTATACCCAACATAATAATTCCGTTTTGTGACTTGAATCCATCTATCAAGGCTCTTTGCTTCAATATTAGGTATTGAATGAGATGATAGGGTTGGTTTAGACTCCTCTATGGCTAAACAAATCTTCTTTTTTATTTACCTCTAAATTTATTTTTATTTTCATTTAATTATTATTATATTCCTTTGTATTCATATAGTCCAAAGTATTGTATATTTTGATATATCCTAAATTGTCTGTAATGCATCACTTTTAAAAGTGCTCTACCATTTATTTAACCATTCTTCAATTCTATCATTTATCACCATGCATTTACCAAACATATTAGTAATTCATTGCCATAATTCCTAGACTATTGAGTAGTGTCCCAAAATATGGTCCATACTCTCCTCATTTTTACATAGAACACATTGTGAGGGGCTATGAAAATCCATTTTCGGATAAATTTTTTGGATACCTACTAGTCATACAAACATTTTAATTTTTGGAATGCTTGGCCTATCCCAAATATCTCTCTATATTCTTGTGGTATTACTTTTGTTGGTGCTTTACATTATATTCATTTCTTGTTGTGTATTCTCTTGATCTATTCAACACCCAAATCAAATTATCCTTAATTCCACTCAAAATAATCACTATTGTTATTTTTTTGCTCAATTGCCTCCTAGAAACAATACCCAATATACTTGTAAAAAATATTCTTTCCATTTGTATCCTCCTTATTAATCCTTGTAAATAATGCTTGATACACTATCACTATATTTGTATTGAAGTAATCTCATCCATGGTTTCAAAATTAGATCTAGATTGAGTGGTTTTTTATCACACCAAGTATCCATCTAAATAGATTTTTTTTCTTTAGTGTCCACCACCCATCTTAGACCTCTAATCACTAGATCAATTGATATTTTTTAATTTTTCCATAGAGTAAAACCATCTAGAAGTGAAAATGCAAAAAGGATTAAGATTGATTCATTATGCTTAATTTACTTAGAAGAATTCTTGCCTTTCTTAATGTAAACTTCTGTAAGAAAATATATAGGCAAAATAATTATTAGGGTAACATTACAACAATTGCATGAAATATTTTGTAGGTATTACATCAAATATTTCACTATACATTAACACCTTTGTACTCAGTTGCTTGAAATTCTTTTTTTCTTGGAACTTCTTTGTGACTACTTAGATTTTATAGGCTCTTATTCTCTAGAATATTCTTCCTTAGTTGCTCTAATTGTCATTTCATCTAACAATGATTTGTGATTGGAGTGCTTACTATTCCTCTAAATGTGTTCTCTTATATTTTTCTTTCTCAATAGACTGCTCTTACTTCCTTTATTAGGTTTTTGTATGCATTAACATGGTTCCTCTTACTTCTATGAAGTGGTTGTTGCTTCTAGCCATTGGTTTTCACTTTATGAACATATATCATGCACTATGAGTGATGTGAGTGATTCACTGCTATCTTAGATTGCTCTTTATGAGAACTTAGTTACTTGAGTATGCATTTAGTAACTTTATGCCTAAGAATGATATTTATTTATACTTGAAAGCATTCTTTTCGAGTGATATTGCATTTCTATGTTGTGAGTATTATTCACGAGCAATTATATATCGTTGTGCTATGAGCGTTTTAATAGATCATTTGATATATTCATCATAATCAACATCTTCCTTGCACTAGGTTGCTACTATACTTTTGTGCTTAGCCACTTCTATTCTATGCTAGATTCCTTAGCCACTTCACCTCTATACTTGATTTGGGTGCTTGACTGCAGAGCCACTTCACCTCTTAGCTTGATAGTTGTTTTCTATACTTGATAGTTATTTCACTTCTATTATGATTTAACCATACTTGATATACCTTGTCTCTACACTTAGACTACAACAATTTTGAAGTGAATCTTCTTTGTTTGGGTATGCATCTTCAATTTTCTTAGATTGCAACAAATTTGATGTGATTATTACCTATAAAATAGACTTTCAATATTAGTAGAAAGGTATAATTTTGTTATTTCTACTAAACTCTAAAATCTATTAGAGTTATCTTAATCTCTAGAAGCTTATATTTCTTCTCAACCGTTTAAGAGATTTGATGCTTCTGAATCTAATAATGTCTTAGGTCACACGTAAGAACCAAAAATTGATTCTCCTCTTCTTGTAGAGAATTCAATATATTATCAAGGTTATTATGAATATCCCTAAATGACCAAATTTCTCTTGAGTTGGCTCTCTCTCAATATTCAATAGTGATTCTCCTCTTCTTTAGAGAATCCTAAATATTATCAAGGTGACTTTGAATGTCCTTAAAATTCCAACTTTCTTCCAAGTTGGATTTCTTAATCAATAAATTTCTAATATTTCTTCTTTGTTGACCTTGAATAAATATTATTTGAGTCTTAATATTCAATGGTTTTCCTTCAACCAAGTGGAAATACACTAGCATTCAAATCAAGGTGACTAGTCCTTGTCCAATTAGCCTCTACTGAATCAAACCTTTTGAAATAGAGTCCAAGTCTTCATTGCCTTCAAAGTGAAGAGACTCAAATTTAACTCTATCAAGAATAAATAGAGATAAATAATGATTATGGTAGCTAATATATATAAGTATATTAAAATGAATAGAGTTAAGTGGTAGCTCTAATACAACTATTATCTTTTTAAGACTTATTACCACAAAAATATTATAGGTCCCTTAATAAATAAGCCATAATATTAAAGTTCAAAATAATAATAAAGAGTAGAATTAAATATATATGCAATCTAATATGTATATCAAGGCCAATATAATAATGAAAATAACATCCACTTATAATATCAAATATGAATGTTAATGGCTTAAATAATTCATGTACTATTAATATTGCAAGTTTTTTTCATGTATTATGCATGAAGAAAACTTACAATATTAATTGCTCAAAATCTATATACAAGCTTTATTCACTTTTCTATATCTTCCTCTTACAATTATATGATCGAATTCACCTTTCATGGAGAATTATCTCCATAAAATAGTCATAGTAACATGACTCTTCAAGTACTTGACTATTTCTCTCCATATGATAGGTCCCATGACCTTTGGATTATCATATTGTCACTTGCATACTAGACTCTTCACTTTCGTCTTACATACACACTTGACTCTATGACACTTGCACACTTCTACATTCACACCTAATCTAAGATACTTGTGCAAATCCTCATATTACATATATGCACACTTACATACAAGATACTTGGTTTCTCTCAATACACAATTGCACTCCAACTTACATGACACTTGTGCATTTTTTACACATTGCACTATTACATGACACTTGTGAATTTCCTACACATTGACACTTACATGAAAGGGTAAATATAAATCACACATCTAAACTAAAGACTCAACCCTAATATATTACATATTTACATTTGTACCATGAAGGTACCATGGTGGTACATTAGTATGTACTAAATAATGTAATATTCCTGAACAAAGGAGCCCCTAAAGCACACAAGAAAATCAACAATTCATTGATTTAGATGAGTTTATGGTTGAATCATTCTATAAGTAGACTCCATAATCAAATAACGCACTTCAAATTTCCATATGTCATCCACTCTTTTCCTCCAAGGTTTGGAATATTCACATGAATATTATGTTTTTTAAATGGAGCTATAGATATAATTTATTGGCAAAAAAAAGAAAAATACCTTAAGGTAAAATGATGAAAAGTGCCAAATTGGGAATCTCTAAAATTTCATAAAGAATCTATAAATATTGACAATTCATCTATATCTATCATGGGTTGTCCTACACAATCATTTTTTTAAATATAAATAATTATGCTATCATATCTCATCAATGCAGCAAAAAATATTTGGACCATGTTCATGAATTTCTCAAGTTGCTTAGAGGTATTTTTCATGCATGTAAGTATAACCAATACTTCTCTAAAATAGGGGCTACCAAAATATTTTTACCTTCTTATTTTTGCCTTCATCAATTATTTATACAATACTCTTAGGTATGCTACATTGATATAAAAAACTTCAAACATAATATAAATTTTTTTTTTTGAAAATTCATAAAAGATAATTGAAGATTTCAAATAATATCAAAAGTTTCAATCCAATAGTTAGGGCACCCATATAGTCAAATAAAAAATGGAGAGAATTTCAAGAGGGATAAGATGAACCTATTGGTGAATATTTCTTTGAAAGCAAAAAAACTTGTTACAATAGTGAGATCCTCATGATCCAAGTCCACCTAGGATTTTGATGTACAAACCCTTAAAAATTTATTGACAATAGGTGAGAGTTTCACAAATTGTTTCCAGCCACACTATTTTTTGGAATGACCATAGAATAGAAATCACTGATAGAAAGTGATTGAGTAATGGAGATTCACATTGACTTTGATACCATATTGAATTTCATAATCCTTTATAGAAACAAATAAAATGAACACATTACCTATACATAAGAATAGTTCATAAAAATAACACACACAATATATATGTTGTTCATAGACACCAAAATAAACTCACTCAAAATAAAATAATAAGAAATCCAATTGATGAATAAATGGTTGCCCATAAGGGGTATAAATACCCAATTACATATGTTTTTCAGATCAAGGTTAATGAATCAATATTAAATTTTAATAGTAAATTATTATAATAAACCTGTCTATAAAAGGTGTACAAAGGTCTAAATGGTTATACAATAATCTAATAAAAAATTCAATCATGGCCTCAATCGAAGTTTAATACCACATATTCCAACAAAATCAAGTATTTTCCACTCCTAAGAAATTGGTAAAGAAATCTCATCTACATCATCAAATGGTTAAGGCCATTATGGTTTAGTTCCATCAAGCATTAGAAGTGTAGACACCAAATTGTAACCACTCACTAAGATTTTCTAGGATTTATTATTCCACTTTAAATAAATTACTAAAAGCTAGAAAATGTAAAACAAAAATTCAAGATAAATAAATAAATAAAAATTTTCAACTTCCTTTATTTTTAATATTCATAAAATACTCTAAAAATTTTGAAAAATAAATAACTAAATAAAAAAAAAAAAAAAAAAAAAAAAAAAAAATCAACAAATTTTCTTTTTAACAAAAAATATAAAATAAAAAATCATAAAAAACAAAAAAAAAAGACAAAAAAAAAAAAATCATCAAAAAGTGCAAAAAAAACAACATTATTTTTTGGCTAGCATTTTGCATTGTAAATTTTGTTTATATTAGTGGAATTTTAGTCTTAGAAACATTCTAGCCATAATATTTCTTTGCATTACATCTGGAATCTTTACCTTTAGTTTTACATTGAAAATAGCCATCAAAATCAAAACCAACAACAATAAAACACAAATAATTTCACACACGTGCACAACATAATTCCACACCTCTATATTATACAAGTGTGAGGATAACCAATTGGTGAGTTGGATTTCATAACCAACCATTGATTGCCCTAGTAAATCCATACTTAGTATGATATTCTCTTGGAACTTATCACCAATAGGTTGATTTATCATAGGATTATCTCAAGGTGATCATTAGGTTAGATGCCCTTTAAGGAACAGGGCTAAATAATCAATGAAACGTATCTATCATTATTGTTTGAGCCCACTCGAAGGTGAAGCAAAAGTCTAGATAGACTGGTAGTAGGACTTAGACATTGCAACCTCTTTCAGGAGGCAATTTTGGTCCCCTTAGAATACCTATTGCCAACCCTCCATATAGGAATCCACTTAAGTTGTTTGTGGTTCATTCCTTGAAAGAGGGGTGGGTGTAGACACACACAACTATATTCCACTCCATCACTCACCTTTCATAGTTTGTAGGACCAGGCTACATATAACACAACAAAAACAAAACAAAAAACTACAAAAAACTTCAAAAATAAAAAATATAAAAAGAGCAAAATTTGTTTATTTATGTGATTGTTTGTTTATAGAATAAGTTATGTATTCACCACATTCACCACACACCTAACCTTCATCATATTCACCTAATTTCAAACCCCTAGCTTATGGTATTAATTCAATATCAAACCATAGCCCTAGCTAAATACCACGCTAACACCCAACCTGACACCCAAAACCAAAATCCTTCATCCATAGAGCATTATTCCCAGATCTTCCATGCTTTGGTCACCCCTATGACTAAGAAAGGGGGTACATATGTGGACCTACCCGTCGAACCTTCCCATAATGTACCCCCTTTAGCTAAAGAAACATGGGTCAGATATGATCTATATATGATGCAAAGGTGCACCCATGCTGCTATTTTAAAGACCCCCCATACCAAGCCATCAATGCCAATCTATCCACATATCAAAAACTTGCATATTGATGCCATCATATCTTATTTGAACTTGGTTTTTCCATAATCCCTCTCAACATCCACCCCACTCTATTTTGACACTCTTTCAAGAACTCACATATTCACATCCTCAATACACCAATAACCTCATCATTAACCCCCCTCTTTGAATCCAAATACATGACCATGGATAAACACCATCCACATTCCAACAACCAACATATATTTATACCATCTACCCACGCCATCGTCTACTCCAAATCACTTTATGAAGCACGTCAATGTTGCTTCACAAACTCTATCATAAATTTCCCTTGCCTCATTACCTCCTATTGAGCATATGCAACATATCATCCCTTACTTGATCATGATAACCTTTGCCACATATCCTCCATCAACATCGATCAATGTTATCACTACACAAAATATTCAATCATGTGCATCTCATTCAACTATCCCACCTGCATCTATAATCACCATTCAACAATATTTACAACACTTACAATAGATGCTTTCTGGTAGTATTAATCAATGTGTTCATCATATCTCACAAACCTAATCATATATGGTAGACTTCAATCACCCCTAACATCAACATAAAATATCTTCTTCATGCAGGATCCACATTGGGCATCGTATCATCCCACCATCACCATACCTACACCACCACTTCAAAATATGTATACTAATGCATCAAAAAAATATACCATCATTCCTCCATCCCCTCACCAACAACCCCCACCTTACCATCAATACTAGCACAACATCACACATCATCAAATTCAAACTAACATAAACCCACTTTCCAATCATAACCTGATCTCATCCACTCATTTCATCACACAACAAGCACATTATATATATGTGCAAAGTACAAATCTAGGTTTTCAACCACCATTGGATGACCCAAAAACTCAATTTTCATAAAATTAGATTGATAGTTTAGCCATGCAAACACCAGGAATGACATATCAAAAACCCACTTTGTGACAATTAGTTAACAATCCCATTCATCCTTCGGTACCATTGTCACCATATCTTATCAATTTTGATGTACCAAAGCTTGATAAATTCATAGGGGAAGAGGATCCCTAAGAGCATGTAAGTGCATTCATTAATGCGTGCTTCAAAATTCAAAACAAGAATCCATTGATGCTTCAAAATTTTCCTCAAACTTTTAGAGGTGATGCTCTAGAATGGTACAACCATTTACCACATCATAGCATATACACCTTTGAATAATTGGTAGACCAATTTCTAGAGTGTTTCTCTCTTAATATTAGGAAAAAGACTACCTTGATCGACTTGTTTAACCTACAATAATTTGAATATGAATCGATATATGATTATGGAAATCATTGGAGTAAAATTATTACAAAATTGCTATTCACCTTTCCCATGGCAGAACATACTTGAGTGTTCACAAGGATTTTTTATGAACCAATATCCTTACTATTACAACTTCAACAATATAAAACATTCAAATAATTCCTTGCTCAAGCTAGAGTCATTGAAGAAATCAAAATCCAAGAGGGCAAAATCAAACTTAAAAATAAATAATGGCAAGGCAAAAAATCTAGGGGGAACAACCATGGCCAATCCAAACCTAACTAGGTAAATCAAGTGGTCTTGAGTGCACCTCAACCTCCAAATCAACAAACTCAAGTCCAATATCAAAAACCCCCGACTCAACAACCACCTCAACAATAAAGGTACCAAGCCATAACACCCCTAAAATAATTGCAAAATCCCACTACCACATTAGATAAGAAAGTGTGTTGGTAGTACAACATACCACCCCACAATTACACTCCACTTCCTGAACCACTTTCCACCATATTCCAAAGGTTGTATGAGGCACAATTGATTTTCTTACCATAAATAAAACCTAACGATCCTAATAAACCTCATGGTAGGAATTACAAGGAGTACCAGTATTGCACCTTCCATCATCAAAAGGGCCATGATATCAATGATTTTTATCACTTCAAGGACATCATACAAGACTTCATCGACAAGGGAACTATTAGGGTTGATAATCCTTTAGCACTACCAAACCAAATACTTAGGATCTATAAAAAACCTCTTCCTCAATGTGAGGCAACACAACCAACAACTAGGACATCAACTTCAATAGTTTCCCCCAACCAAGTCAATCACATCAATAAAGTTCCACCATACCAAGGTTTTTTAGGTGTTATTCACATAGTTACCTGAGGTTAGAGAAATGCAAATTCATCACAACAATCAAATGGCCCAAACATACCAACACATATTGTACTCACTCCTATTACACCAATTCCTACCGCACCACCTAAAACCTCAAATCCATCTTCTAAATCCCCCATCATATCATCTAAATAATCTACTTTCCACTCATCTAATATTCACTTAGGGAGTACAAGCTTCCAATTCCCAAATACAACTACCTAACCCCTCATTGACATCCATAAAAACTCATTATCACTCATCATAAACTACTCCAATTCCACCTACATTCATTATCCCCCAATCTCATCTATCTATCACACCTATCCCAAATAGGCTAACTTATCCTCCCACCATGAAATCCATAATTATGTCCCCTTGCTTCACACATCAACTTTAATTGCTAGATAGGTTATCATTGTTCCTCCTACCCCCTCCACCACATCTAATCATCTGCATGAGACCCAAATCATCATCCTATCCACTCAAATAGACCCACCTGCACCATCATATCATCCATCTAAGCCACAAACCACTCTTGAGACCTCCACCTTTGCCTTTACACCATCCCCAATCATACCTATGTAAGTCACGATTCACCTCGTCAATCCTGACATTGGTGAGTACATCATCCAAAATATCACAGTTACCCCACAAATTATTGAGATTATTAAATATTATGGTTGCCCATATAATCCATATTTTGCAATTGGTATGGTGTATAATATGGGTTATTCGCCAAACCGAATTAATTTTATCTATTGGGGAATTGATTCTTCATCTGACCTAGTGGCTCCTACTGAACCCTAGTCATAATTTTATATCAACATTGATTATCATTTTAATCCATCCTTCCCCATGCACTACTTTTGACATGTTAACTAGGAATAATATGGTCTAGGGTGACAGGAGAAATGCATTCGTAATATTTTTGAGCCTCACTATTAATATGTGCATGATCGCACTGACTTGGGATACAAACCACAATCGTCCACAATCTCCTTCAAGGAGGAATTTAAACAACTCACCATAGATCATGAGGACGATAGTGAGGATGAGTATGTATACCTTGAATTGATGCCTTTATTGCACGAGGATTTTTTGAAAATATTTCCACAAATATCCATGATTGACACAATTTTTGATGATAAATTTAAGGAGGATTTTGATGAGGAATTCAACACACTTTTGATTATTTTTAATAGCTCTGAAGAAGAATCAGCCCCCATCATGTCCATTACTAATGTAGATGAGTTCTACCTTCAAATTTTCCCCATCCCACAACCCATATTTCATCAACTTCTTCCACTCGAGCAACCTGATGCACCCATCAATCCACCACCTCCACCTTGGCCACCTTCACAACATAATAATCTGTCAATTGTAAATCAATTGCTTCCATGAGAGCATGACCAAGGGTATTGGTTATGGGCTTATCATAATTTATAATAATTGTTTAAGTTGGTTGCATTCATAATTCGTGTATATACCACTTTCATCTTCCTATACATGGCATTTACACATTCTTGTCATCTACATTCATACACTCCATTGGTCATATTGGTTGTCCTTCAGTTATTTTAGATGAGTTTTAGTCCACTGATTCTTGTTGCCTTAATCAGGTACACCTTCATTTTAATATTGGTCTCATTCTCAAATTCATAACCATGCTACAAATATACATCTATATAATAAATAAATAAATAAATCCCATCATTGTTATTTGCACATTTTCCCTTTGTATGAAACCTTATTACTTTGGTAGTCACTATTTTGAGGAATCTCTAGGTGCTTTTAGTCACTCAGCCTCTCCTAGTGTTTCAAATAACCTCCATTAAACATCAAACAATCCTTAGGTGCTATAGGTTGTTCTTAGTTAAATCAAGTTTCCTTTTGAACCATGCAAATGTATCACATATTAATCATATTTTGATGCCTCGAAATGATGAAATCATGTATGGATATTACCATAAATCAAATGGTTTCCCCTGATCATAATATCATGCACATGGTTTAACTCTAATAATTGGAAAAAGAACAAGCACAAAAGTAAAATATAAAAATATTAAAAAATAAATAAATAAATAAATAAAATATTGAATCCCTAGAATTCTCAGGTCCTTATATCATGCAGTTAACCTCCATCTGGGCTATAGATACCTAACTAGCAATGGATTACACCTTGCATGGTGACACGTTTGTCACATTAGTGACCTTCTTTTGTACAAACCCATGTATGCCTATGGATGAGCTAGCTTATTGGCATAAGTTACAATTGATTAGTCCACCATTTCTCACAATTGAAAATGAACATTCATTGCACACATAGTTGTTCTTTCAGGCATTGACTCCACTAAGATAACCTTAGTATCTTATGGATTCGTGAGAATATTAGATGGGTTTTTTTTTAGGTCACTAGGATGTTTGGGTATTTGAAAAACAACTTTAAATTATTTATCCCTAAGAGGAACAAACTAATAAGGGAGATTAAATTTCATACCACCGTTTCATTACATCACATATATCCTATATTTCATCCATCACATAATCAAAATAGTATTATTGTGTTGGTTCCCCTGATTAAGAATTTTGGCCAAGTTTACTAATAAATATTCCACAAATTTCTTGAATGCCAATCAATTAAGCATCAAAATTTATTCACCCAACATATACTAATCTATGTCAATCATTATCATCTAATATGCATTTCATCTACATTCTACTCATTTTATCACATGTTCAACCCTGATGTTTTAAGGTAGCACCCTTTGCCTTGTCATCATCCATAAGCTATTGTGAGGTTTTAAGTTCGCACCATTTGCCTCACTCTATCAAAATTCAAAAGGCTCCAAAGGAACCAAACTCTTTTGGTCACTTTTAATCCAAAATGTTCCAAAGGAGACACCCTTTTAGTCAATCCAATTCAAAAGGCCCCAAAGGAGCCAAACTCCTTTGGTCATTTTCAATCCTAAAGGCTCCAAAGGAGACACCCATTTGGTTAATTCAAATTCTAAAGGCTCCAAAGGAACCAAAATCCTTTGGTCACATTCAATCCAAAATTCTCCAAAGGAACCAAACCTCTTTGGTCACTTTCAGTTCAAAAGGCCCCAGAGACACAAAACCCCTCTAGTCAACATCTAGAATAGGTTTTTTTCCTGCACTATCTTAGGATTTACTCTTTTGTTGTAAATCACCTTAGCCTATATTGTCAAGTGGATATTGTACCTAGTAATCTACTCTAGGCACCAATCGGTTGTAGCAACTAGTTATCCATGCAATCTAGTAAGATGGGTAGATTACCATAAGGATTCTTGTTCAAAAAAGCAATGTTATAATCTCTCCATTCGTTCATGTCATGTTCCATTTTTTTCATCTCATATCCAAACTATTATGACCCATTCCATGAAAGATTTCAATTATGTCTCCAATAAAATTTCAATATTCAATAACCCAATTTTGAAGTCACATGTGTCCAAAAAACTTTGCTAAAGACTATCATTAAAACCATTTTTACTGGGTTGCAAAAGTAAAACATATTATAAGATTCACAATTGGTATGCACCATGCCACTTCCAATACGGGTTTACATGCGATGACTATAATCAAGGTGGTAAAATAAGACCTCCACATCTAAATGATTCTAGTATCATACGTATTCCCTCATTAGTTGTACTATCTACCACATCACAAGTACTCATCATTCTACCAAAATCAAAAAATTGAAGATACATGCCCACTCTAGACTTGGGATAGTTAGCATTGATCTTGATTTGTGATATTTGTAAAAAAATATATTTCTCCATCATCCACATTGTTCAATCGACTCATGGGTCTCACTTGTTTCATCTTCCACCCATTCATCGCTTGAGGGGATAAGCTAAAATCAAAATCATCATTGGACATTTCCATCCTCACACTTGAACAACAAAATCAATTTCTCCACCCAATAAACCATGTGTCTCTTACTTTTGCACTACATTGTGTTTTACAAAATGCGGTACAAAAGGGGTATTTGTAGACGCCAAATCCTAATCACTCACAAAGGTTTTCCAGGATTTATTATTCCACTTTAATTAAATTTCTAATAGCTATAAAATATCTCCTAGGATGATTTTTTGTTGCCATGTATCCTAACTACCACTACCCCTCCACTTGCCAACTCACTTCAATCCCAACAGATTTAGATGTATTTTGTCTATTATGCCATGAAAATGGTTCCATTTTTAGACTATGAAACTTCTTTCCCCTACTACATTACTGAGTCACTGAAAGTGTCCTAATGATCATATTGCTCAGCCATGTCCTAATCAAGGACTTTGAAGTTCCAATGTATTGGATGACCAACAAATTTAGATGTATTTTGTCTATTATGGCATGAAAATGGTTCCATTTTTAGATTATGAAACTTCTCTCCCCTACTACATTACTAATCAAGGACTTTGAAGTTCCAATGTATTGGATGGCCAACAAATTTAGATGTATTTTATCTATTATGGCATGAAAATGGTTCCATTTTTAGATTATGAAACTTCTCTCCCCTACTACATTACTGAGTCACTGACAATGTTCTAATGATAATATAGATCAGCCATGTCCTAAACAAGGAATTTGAAGTTACAATGTATTGGATGGGCAAAAGATTTAGATGTATTTTGTCTATTATGGCATGAAAATGGTTCAATTTTTAGACTATAAAACTTCTCTTCCCTAGTACTAATATTAGTATTTTTCCTTCTTAAAGTGAGGAATGTACAAACTCGATGCTGAACAGTCACTCTCACAGTGAGCTCTGGTCAATTCAGTCCATCCCCTCAACTAATTTGCTATTACTTGTACTCCAAACCACATTCTTCAGCCATGTTCTTATCAAGGACTTTGAAGTTAAAATGTATTGGATGGCCAGCAGATTTAGATGTATTTTGTCTATTATAGCATGAAATGGCTCCATTTTTGGACTATAAAATTCTCTTCCCTACTACTATTATTAGTATTTATCCTTCTTAAAGTGAGGAATGTAAAAATACATAGATGACTGTTGTTGCAGAATACATACTAGTCCATGCTATGGTTGCCCCTCTAGGACAAGATGGGTATGGCCAACATGGGGGATCAATGATCATGTTATAGGAAGATAGTTGTTAGGATTCTACTCCTAACCACCATACTAATCACATTATTAGTTAATTATTTAATCACTCTCTCTTTCACAAAGGTTGTGACCTTTGATCACACCTTCACACTCGTACAAATAGGCCTTTCATTTCGTATAGTTGAGGCATCAAAGAATATAATTATTAATTAATTTTTGGGTTCCCCATACAATGCAACAATGATTCCTGAATAAAAGCGATTCCTTTTTATTATTCTAGCATTATAATCAATCTTTCTCTATTGGTTTCACTACAACTAGTATCAGAGCCAACTTCAAAACATAAATTTTTTTCACCCCATTTGTCATCACCAGTCGTCTGCCATTCAGATCTTGTGCCTACGTTTATCTTATCATCCACCACATCATTCCTACGATGTCCATATATCATCAAACACTGCAAATTCATTCTCAAGAGTCATTGGGAGACCGAGTTGTAGATCGTATAAGTTCATAGACCGAGCATCAAAGAATCTAATTAGCTCATAGAACGAAATACACTCACCAACCATCGGTGAACTCAGAGCATTGGGAAGGTATAATATGAAGGGAAAAAATCCAAAAATACCCTCAAACTATCCTATAAATCCTCCAATCTCTTGTAGTCAATGCCTAGATCAAAAATAGAAACAATCCATGCAAACAAATTTATGTTCTGCAACGACGTCTGCAACTTCTGATGATGTCTTGGAGAAAACTGACCATATTTTATAAAATAAAACTTATAACATAAAGTTTTAAGTCATTTTTCATCATCGAAAAACTAAAATTTTGATACGTCTTCGTATACGACGGCAAGAGAAACTTTAAAAAAGTGGATATAACACATATCCCACATTCAATAGGAAGAGGGACAAAGCAGGGTTTAAAAAATATTTAGGGTGAGTAGTTAGTTGTGACTTCGGTCATGCTCTATTCTTCCCTCGTGTGATCGAAGCCACTCATTTGATCCCCCCTTACGCTCTTCAATTTGCACTACGTGCTCGTACCACGAACCCTTTGCGCCTCCTTGTTCTGCTTAGCTCCACGTGCCCTTGCCCTTTGCACCTCCTTGTGCCACTCAACTTCCCGTACCACTCCTCTACTCTACCCATCATTCGCTAGCCACTGCTAATTCTCGCTAATTCTACCACTTACAAAGGTTATAAAATCTCCAAAAACCTAACTGCAATGGCCAAAGGATGACTTTTATACAATTTTTAACGATAAATTTTCAAGAAATTTTTGTGATGACTTTCAACACTTTTTGCGACACCTTTTCGCCAAATGACTATGCAAATGGCCGATGGAAGAATATCTCATGACCCCAACCTACTTTTACTACTTAATCTTGTCCACCTACGTCAAATCACATCAGTGAGTGTATATAAAATTCAGTTCCAAGATATCGCCAATAGCATCACAGGGTTGGATGAATCAGTCCTCATAAGTGGATTCATCAATGGATTGAAAGAAGAAATTAGAGTGAAGATCACGATGTACACTCCTCGCACCCTACAGGAAGCCATTGGATTAGCCTTGTTAGTCGATGATACATTCAATGTTCAACGTCAACATGGGGAGTAACCTATTGATAAATTGACATTCACGCACACTATTCCAAAACACAAACCCTTGCCAGTTAAGTACCTTAGCCTACAAGAAATGGAGGAACGACGAGCGACAGACCTTTGCTATACTTGTGATGAGCAATTTGGGCCCCTTCATTGTTGTGCTACACAAACATTGTATTTATTGAATATAGTTGATCCCTATCACTCCATAGAGGAAGAAGGTGAGGAAGATGTGCATGACATGACCAAAGCACCTAATCATAACAATGAAGGAAATGAGGTCGATGTGCAAGAAGTGCTCGATGCACCATGAAAAGATGAGGTAGACATCCATGCAGTAAAAAATGAAGGCAAGACATACACTCTCAAAGAACTACACACAAGTTCATCACCAATAGTGAGTTCTCATCGTATAGGCAACCTGATTCAGAAAGGAGGCAAAAGAGTGAGTGCACCTTTATTTTCCCTTCATTCTACATAGGAAGAATCGGCTAAAGCGGAAGCCCACCGTCATCACAATTCTCCTAAGGAAGATTCTACTATTCTTTCTAGCAACCCCTCACTAATGCTTCAACCTTCAATATATCCTTGCCTTCAAAAAAGTGACATTAAAATAGTACAAGAACTTGCACAATTCAACTAGGAAAACAAGCAACGAAGCTCCTTACTTTGAGATTTGAGGACAAAGCTCTTTTTAAGGAAGGTGTCATGTTAGGATTCTACTCCTAACCACCATACTAATCACATTATTAGTTATTTATTTAATCACTCTATCTTTCACAAAGGTTGTGACCTTTTATCACACCTTCACACTCGTAGAAATAGGCCTTTCATTTGGTATAGTTGAGGCATCGAAGAATATAATTATTAATTAATTTTTGGGTTCCCCATACAATACAACAGTGATTCCTTAATAAAAGTGATTCCTTTTTATTATTCTAGCATTATAATCAATATTTCTCTATTGGGTTCACTACAATAGCTTATAAAAAAAACTAGGAAGTAAATTTGATTTGCTACGTTGGACAATTGTGTATGTTAAATTTTCAATAAAAAGCATTTCAAAATTATGTGTTTAAAGTTTTGACTAAATGTTGTATGGTTTATTAAGAGTTTTATTACAGTATCATATTACTTAAGAATAAATTTTGTTGGATGTTATGAGGGTTGGGAAATCGAGAGGATTAATAGTAAAGAATATAAAAAATGGAAGGAAGATTATTTTTTAAAATATTTTTTAATTAATTAATTAATTTTTTTTTGGTAATTTTAAGAAAAGGGAGGGTTTTGAAAGGGACCCCACAACCTTTAAAATAATACTTTGTCATTAATACAACCATAAGATCAAACCAAAGAGGTACATCAAAACACAAGGAAAAACTAGAGACGGGAACAATCCATAAGAAAATCGAGAGAGTTCTACAACAATGAATCACTCTCGGCAAGAGTTAAAATGATGAATTAAACTCCTCCATTTCCTTTCGGAAAATGCCCAACTGCATGATGAAAACACCAGTCACATCACCTCCAGAAAGTCCTACCACTCAACTACCTCCAAGAGGCACAAGAGGGCCACATAAGATGAAAATTGAAATTACCAAGGTGAGCCAAAAAGCCCTGCATGGTGCCTTGAGTAAATGCACCTGCTCCACCAAGTCGTAAGAGGCCCGAACACTAACAGGTAATAAAGGCATAATCCCCAGGATTGACAAAAAGCTAATAGACATATGGGCATCACACCCACCCATTTGGAACCAAAGAGAGAAATATTAATTGAAATACTCAAGCGGGTTTGAAGAACAAACTACATTTAGGATCTCGCCTAAAAAAATATTCAAAATTGAAACCAAGTCTGAAATCCAAAATCACCCAACTAACCAAAAATCGGGAATGAAACTAGACCTCTGATGCACCAGGGGAATAGCAAAGAAACCAAGAACACAGATCGTAATCCTCAACAGCTCAAACACCCGTGGGAGAAGAGGATTTGAACACATCTAGTCTGAGTTGTCTACTAAGACCCCTGGTGCACAGTCTACCAGATAGGACACCCGAGGCTGCATTAGAAATGTAAACACTCTTCTTCGGCCTTCCCACCTTCCTTTTGGTTCCTATGACACTTTGATACTTTTGAATACTTTTGGGGACCCTTTCTCCACCATCAAAGGATCATCCATGCACTCTAAAGGGGAGGAAAATTCAGCCATCTATTCAGCACTATCCACCTTCATCTCAAAATCCTTAGTCACCTAGTTAACCTTAGCCCCTTCCTCTCCAAGAGCTTTAAACTTGTTCTTAAGTAGAAGGCCAACCGCTTCCTCCAACGGACCCGAGAATGGAAAAACATCCAAATTATTTTGGAAAATTGATCTAGGAGCCCCTACTTCCATCGGTTCTTTTCGAGTTTGAGCCTTAACAGGGGCCCTATCATGAATAGTCTCAAGATGAGACAAAGCCACTGTCATGTCTTTCGAAGCCTGTTGGGCTCTCTTGAACCAAATTTTCTATTTTTTCTTTGCAATCCTCCAGACACCCTAGTCAATGAGGTTCAATGAGGTTCATCCCCTGAGATGCTGAAGGGACGGACGGTTGCATCGACTTCTTCTATGGATAGAAATTTTGGTGGTGGCCACCCATCCCACACATTTGACAAACCTAAGGCTTATTTTCATAAATCACAACCTGAGCCCAACTTTCGACATGAGAGACAAGATCCACTGAACTCGGTAGTTCCTTTTCAATATCCACCATAACACACATTCTCACAAATTGGCATCGAGCATCCGATAGAGTAGCCTTGTCAAAGGAGACAAAATCCCTAATCAATATCATCACGGATCTAAAAATACTTTAATACCACAAGAATGAAGGCAAGCAAACCCAAATCAAAACTAGATTAACCCTCTGCAAAGTTGGATTAAAATTTGAATCCCATTTTATAAAGAAAAGACCCCGCTTTCCAAATAACCACGAGACTCCCTCCAAATTCTTCTAGAATCCTCTTCGCAAGAAATCCTGATTAGGAAAAAATTACGGGGGAGAGTGGTAAGGTCTAGAGAGCCCCTTGGTCTCCATCTAGATAGTGCCCACCACTTTAGGACCTCAAGGTCTGACCTCCTACTAGCAAACTTACCAACCAGGTCCCACAAACCCTTCTCCAAAAGAGAATCGATCGTACTATCTAGAATACAAATTTGAAAAGATTCTAAAAAAATCTCACAGGGAGAAAACTCATAGACATCGCCTCAGCAAAGGAAGGTGCAGGAGAGGAAACTCCACTACCTACCACCCCAAACCTAATCTTCCTAGGATACCAGGAATGAAAATAAACTGAATCACCTAACTTGCCTCACCAAAACGGATCTTCCAGATTGATTTCAGCAACTTCCACTTCCCCAACCTCACCAAGCTCACCATATGCATGCTTGCTAATACAAGTTTAGATTTTCATTATTTAAAATTAATTTTTAAAAATATTATAATTATAATAATTTTTTGGTAAGCTAGATGAAGTTGTATGTAAGTTGAGTTGGACTGATCCATATATTAAATTTATCATTTTACCATCATGTGATCCTTATGGTTTATGTAGATAAAGCTTTATATTCAATCTTCTATAATATTTTTGTGAGTTGGTTTAGCTCATTTGAGAACAAGTTCTCTGTGTTGTTATATTTTAATTTCAATATAAAAAATAATTTTAAGGGGGAGCAAGTAGGGAGATAGCTTCATTTTAACATTTTATTTTTTAAATTTTGTAGAAATTGAAAGAATGAAGGATTTTTAACAAGGGAAATCTAGTTACCAAAGAAAGAAAATTATATATGTTGCTATGGATATTTTAAAACCTAAATTTAGTGATTCTAGACAATGGGATTAAGTGGACTATGACAACATTGAAATATAATGCCACAAATGTTATGAGAGTAGACATGCAGTAGTAGATTACAAAATAAAAATAATTTAGAAAGAGAGAAAAGGTTTTAATTTTGTTCATGAGAGTAACTCAAAGACATACAAAGATCTGATATTTTAGAAGTTAGATTAAGATAGTATATTTCCACTTCCATAAACACGGTAAATAAAGGATTCATAGGATGAGGAATAGTTTAAATTCAATAATATAAATATGCAAATGAAGATATGGCAAAAAAATTTAAAGCAAAGAAGGTGGATGCCTTGACATTTTAGGGTTGGGTTGTTAATGTAGAATAGAATAGGAAGTGTTTTTATAGGTATCGCTTCCATTTCAAGTTCTCCAATGCATTATAAAATTATAGATAATAAACAATAAAAATAAATTAGGATAGGTTGATAAGGATGAAAGATTTAGTAGAAATGAAAAACTAAGAAAAGGAGACCGAGAAGAAAATTGATTTAGGAACCCAACAATATCAGTGTAAAAAATAAGTGGGGCTAAGCCCACAAATAAGAATAAGAAAGTGATGATGATTCAATATTGCAGTATTTGGGGTATAATAAGGCTTCCAAAAAGTTTATTTCTTTTCTTTTTAATCAGTTATTATATAAAACTTGATAATTACGCATAAATATCTTGACTAGATTTGAACTTGGGTCTCCTCTTTCAAAGTTGAGGAATCTAATTGATTAAGGAAATTTCAATTGATAAGGCCCCAAGAATATTTCTTTTTTGTTGAAGAAAAATGGCTTGTACTAGGGTCCCCCACCCTTGACAAATCACAACTCTCTCCTTCATAGCTTGGGAATTTACAAATAGATTCAATCCTCTTCTCAATCTAGTTGCTCTAACTAGACACCTAAATTTATTTTCATGATAAGTATGAATTCTTGATTTTTATTTTTTGGATCATCTTCATTTATCATTTTAAATACAAATATTCTAAAATCCAACATTCTTATTCTTGATATATTCCTACCATAGCCTTCAAAATACCAAAAATCCACCTCTACTATCTATGCAATGCATCTTAGTATAGTTATATTTCCAAAAATTTGCACTATCATAGCCTGCTTTACTAGATCTAAACTATTATTTTCCTTCTTGAAGCATAAGTGCAACAACAAGAATTTGTGGGTAATTTTGGTCATCACCCACATGCACTTTTGGTTGAAAGTGCAAAAGGTTGCATCAAAGGCCAAAATAACCAAGTATGGAGAATGTCAGATGTTTTATCTTTAGGCATTCAACAGATGGATCCTTAAATTTCAATGCTTAGTGGAAGGTAAGAGAGGCGAAACCAATTAAATATAAATATTGTAGACATCTTGTACCCAAGTAGTTGATATATGGTCCCCATATCTTCAACACTTGTTGAAGAGCAAGACGGATAAAATGGCTAAGTGTCAAGCCAGTCAAAACTTTTGTACCTTAGGCAGAAGCAAATACGTATCAAAAACCTGTCACTAGACTATCAAACATTTTGTACCTTTCCAAGTAGTATACTAGAACCAAAACCCTATCACCCGACATAAATAGACTCAAGTGCAATTTTACTAAATATGAAGCTCATAGGACTTCTTTTACCCCTCTAAGCAACATATGGGTACCTAAAATCCATCCCTCAGTAGATGATCAAGGTGCATATAATGGCTAAATCTGGTTCTTGTCGAATATCTTATACCTATGCGGTGGATAAATGGTCCCCAAATATTTGATGCTTGTTGAATAATAAGGTTGGGTAAAATTGGCTAAGTGTCAAGACCATTAAAACTTTTGTACCTCATGTAGAATTAGACATGTACCAAAAACGCATCGCTAGATAAGAAGCACTTGGTGGAAGGCACAAAAGGTAAAATTGGCTAAGTGTCAAGACCACTAGAACTTTTGTACCTCAATTAGAAGTTGATTGGTACAAAAAGCCTATCGTTGGATAAGAAGTCCTTAACCAAAAACAAGGAAGGCAAAATTGGCTAAGTGTAAATATTGTCATATATTTTGTACCTTTTTAGGTAGTAGACGAGTACCAAAAATCTATCATCTAACAAATACAAATAAGTACAAATTGGCTAAGTATGGAGCCTATTGGACCAAAAACTTGTCATCTATACCTCGGTGGCTTATAATTCAATGGTTTACTATCTTATGTACAATGTATCTTGTTGTTTCTAAATATGCATTGTTATAAGTTCTAGTTACAACTCTTTATTTATTTTAGTACCCTTTTCACCCTCAATTTTAGCAATTATGTAGTTATAATTCAAAGGAACTAGCCTTCTACGAAGGTTAACATTTGAAGCTTCATATCTCCAAGGTCATATGTTGGTCAAAGTCTAAAGGCATAGAAATTAACCTTTTGCACCAACAATTTTTGTCATACCTAGTAGGACCCAAATCCCACTATTTTAATAGATTAGAGAATTGGTGGTACTTTGTTCTAAGAGATCATTTCCCAATTGCCTCGCAACTCCATTCAAAAGGTAATCCATATTTAAATATTTATTTACAAGAAACTTAACTACTACGCTAAAATCTAAATTACATGATCATATGGCAAGCAACTATAAGACCGGATGAACCATTAGAATTTCTAGAATTTATTTTCCTATGCTTCTAGTAGATAACATATCAAAAAATATTTTGAATCACCTTGCACCTCTTAAAATATTTTGGAATAACATTATCATACAAATTATACCTCCTCAATACCTTCAGATACATCTCCACTAATGTATTAGAATCAAAATAAAAATAAAAATCCATAGAATTTCTTGAACTAGAACAACACAGGACCTCTCAATCTCCCTTTCCATAGTCTAATTCCCTAGGTAGCATTGAAAGCATTACCAACATATGATGGTACTAAGAAAATTAATTATGAGCACTGTTAGGATGTTGTATAGTTAACTACTATACATAATATTCAGGATGAAGACATCATGATAAGGTTGTTAGTAATATCATTCAAAGGAAAAACGTTATAGTAGTATAAAACCCTTTCACATCTCAATATAAGTTCATGGGCACAACTGACTAAAAAATTAGTAGAGGAAATAAAGAAACAAGTGGATCCATTCTCTATGCTAACATAATTCATAGTGATACAGAGGCATCCACAAGAGGAAATAATGAGTTTCAACATTAGATTTAGCTAGACATGGAAAAGAGTACCTAAGGGTCTTAGGCCAACCAATGAACAATCAATGAATTATTATCTAAGGGTTTTTATTTTAGATTTAGTCATGGTATTAAGGAAATCGAATGTGTTTACATTCCTGATTATCTTTCAAGAGGCTTTTAAAGGTAGAAAAATATTTAATTGTAATAGGAAGAGTGCCCCCCAAAGTTAAAATGCCAATATTTCCTAAATTCCACCAATAGCAATCACAAGCCCCTATTGTAAATACTTCCTTCCTAGTTGTGTATTTGACCAAAAATTTACTAATGTGGCCAACTCCACCAATGACTCAAAAATTGTTGACATCTCCTATGATTCCAATGCTACCAACACCTCCTATTGTACCTACATTATCAACCCTAAATGCTCAAACAATGGCCTTATAAGATATGGCTACAACTATGAAGAATCTAACAAATGAATTTACTTCTATGAAAATGAGAGAGGCTGAGAGAAATTTTCAACCCAAAATATTTCCTCATGTAACTAAGGATCAAGCAACTTCTACTAGTAGAGCTACTAAGAAATCCAATGTAGTGTATAGCAATTGGGAGGATGAACTATCCACTTTAAACACTGAGTCATACTATTGGTGTTCAACTTATAATGATCCTCACGGTGAGAATTATAGCATGATGAATCAACATTATACACAAAAGGTTGTTATTTAAAATCTTGAAAGAACCCAAAAAGGTTAAATAAATATGATCAAAGAAATGGATCATATTTTTATGATTCCATCAGTAGAGCAAATGGTTATATTGACAAGGTTACGAAAGAAACAACTATTAGTTGATCCTAAAACAATGGATCCCTTAAAATTTCCATTTAAGCAAAAATATCACCCCAAAAGGGATGCTGCTTAGTCTACCCCTCCTCAAAATCCAATTCAGAAGCATGAAAGGATAGCAAAAGAATCCAAAACTCATGAATAAGCTAGAGACAAGCTCAAATATCCTTCCTTGACTAAGTATCAAAGAGTTGAATCAACTCAAGAATATAAGACAAGATTTAATGACTCCACAAAAGAGAAAATGAAGTAGTCAAAAGCTCCTAACTTCAATATAGTTGAAGAACTAAAAAAAATACCATCTAAAGCTAGCATGTATGATGCTCTACTTATTTTGAGATAAATCAATTTGCTTCAGGCCTCACTTAAATTTATAAAACACCAAGTAAAGTATTAGCCTTAGCTCAATTTAGCTCAAGGAAATCCCACTTTAAAGATATCAAAAATAAGGGCATCACCATTCTATTTTTTCCTACAAATGGAAGGGTGTATGGTGCATAACTGCATGAATTATTGTGGTGTAGCAATCATAGTTATGCCCAAAGTAGTATGTGATATAATGAGAATTAAATATACTAGGAGTTGCCTTGATGCACTACAACTACATGGTACCCTTGTAAAGACTATGGGAGTAATAATGGATGTCCCTATAGTGTTGCATAGAATACCTCATATAACAGTCATTTAGGAGATAATGGTAGTGGACTTAGAACCCTAACTTAGAATGTGTATCTCCAAATAATTCATAGATAAATTGGGTGGATATCTATTCATTGACTATTCACAAATGTAGATCCCATACAAGTACAAAAGAGTAAAAATTTTCTCTGAGAAACCATCCACTTACCACATAGAAACAATTAAAGAGCAAGAGCAGCAGGCTAATACAATTAGCATGATGACTGAATAAACTAATATTATGGAGGACATCATGGAAGAATTGCAAATGAAGGACTAGTTCTCCTTAAAAGACTTTAATGCCATGATTGAGACTAGAATTGAATCCTATTATATTACAAAGCCTAAAAAGAGAAGATCCCCAGCCATAGAAAAATAAAATGTGCAACAAGATGAAATGTGGAAGCTCTATTTTGATGGAGCGAGATGCAAAAATGGTGTTGGTGTAGGAATAATACTAATCTTACCAGCTAGGATAGAAAATACTTTCTCATATCACTTTTCTTGGAGCTACACTAACAATACAATTTAATATAAAACATATGGGTCTTAAAAAAGGTGATAAAGTAGGGATCAAGTAGTTATCAATCTATGGGGAATCAGAGCTTATTATGAACTAGGTCATAATATGTTTCTGTAACAAACAACACTACTTGAAGGTATACAAAAATAGAGTATGGGACCTATGGTGTAACACCCCATGTCAACCCACTTGATTGGCTAATCACACCAAGTCTTCCCACTTGGTTGTCTGATGTCAGAGGTATCATTATGAGAACCTTTTTTTCTTATCTCTTATTTCATTTTCGAGTATGATCATGATAAATTCATATTCATGAGTTGCATTTCACTGTAGTAAAAATACTCATGAGATCAATATTGGCCAAATACCATATAGTTACCCTATTTTTAACATCACTCTCCACCCGAGAGTCCAAGTTCAAGTAGTGGGTTTCTTTTCCTCTAGGGCCCATAACACCTAGAGGTGTGATGCATAACCTTCCCGTGTCTTTACATGGATAAATGAATTATATCTTGTAATTAAATCATGTAAGACTTAGTGCATACATTCTTGAGCTATAAAATCAACCATTATTTATGGAGCATCGTCTAGGTTCTTACCAATGCCTTGGTAACCACCCAATGACTTGTATAGATTAACAAACATGATGTCCCATACCATCATGTTGTCAATTTCACCTAGTATAACATGAATCACCACTCATCACTAGCAAGGATAACCTAGAAGAGATACCCATACAACTCTTCATTACCTCCCATTTCGAGCTTTTCCCATGATAAGTATAGTTAGAGCCATGTTCCATGATGATTGCCTTCCTGTAAACATCATCAATATTCGTATCATATTGTCTACCCACAATATTGAATTTCAATCAAGTTTGTCCTTCCCACAACCTTGGATTGTTATTTAAGATTGCCTATCCCATAATTTTAATAGTATTAGGTTGCAATTTAAGATTACCTATCCCACAATATTAATAGTATTTTTTTAATATTTACTTAGCTATGGTTTGAATTGTCTACAGTAGTTTTTAACAAGCCAATGATTAAACTTTATCCATTTTCTAATTATTTCGATATTTAGTAAAGTAACACAAGTTATCTAGTTTCCACATTTCTGTAATATAGGTTTAACACTAAGGCTGAATAGAAATCACTAAACATTGCAAACATTGTAATCAATGTTAAAATATCTATAAATCTACCATACAATTTTATTTAAGATTCCTTTTTAATTCTTTAATGAAACAAATAGAAGCTACCTCTCAAATAAGTAAAAGGAAGACATTTTCCATTAATCAAAACTCCACAAAATTTAGGCTACATAAATAAAGGGCTAAACGGTCTACTTTAGTCAAAATAAGTGTTGTGATCAAGGCTCCATATTATTTATACTAAAAGAAATTTAGTTCGTTATGTTATAAATAATAAGAATAGTGTCATCCATATTTCATGTAAGACACTGCACAACGAACACTTTGAAGTAAATCTGACATATAATTTTTACACAAATGTCTCCGTCCATTGAATTATTCAAACTGATGTGGCGGTGGAAGCATGAGGATATGGAAGCAAAAAGGAAACTCCAAGTGCAATGCAAACCGAACTAAACTTAACGCTAAATCCTATGAATTGAAAGTGCATGAAAAGAGGGAAAGCATGAATGAATCGAATCAAAAAAAAAAGCCAATAAGGAAGATGACCTTTTTTATTGATATGTTTCAGAACTCAGTTACAATGCACCTCCTCCCCTTGCAAGGTCTAGGAGCGTTAAATATGCGTTCTTGTTACATCCATGGATGCCATTCCTTATTTCGCGTGCCCACATGTAAAATGGGCAGACCAAACGTCGCCACCGCTTGTGTTGATGAGTATTGGCTCCTTGCTATTCCTCTAATGTCCAGATCCTGTGTTCAAAGAAACAAGAAATAGTTAGTAGCACCTGCAGATGAAATAAAACATGCAATCCCCACGCCTTCGATTAGTGCATGCAAGATATAAATAAAACGATAACTAACATATATCCAAATGATCTGCAAATTTGATAGGGGCATCAAGACCTCACAAAGAAAACACTACAAATGGAACAGTCAAGAAATTCCTCATAGATTTGAATTCGCTCAAGGGTGGGACGAATGGACCTGCAACAAAAACGTCAAAAGGCACTATCCCAAATGTCACATCTAGGGAGCTCCAAATCACCTGCAAAGTTGGGATTAGCTAATTGGGGGTTTTTTGGGAAGAACCAGATGGTCAGATTTCCCCAATCAAGCCTCTGTCAATGGTAATTTTATGGGGGTTACCTGCAAGTTAGTAAAGGCAAACGAAGATAGAAACATGATCAAAATTGTTCAAAACAAGGTGAAATTTAAAGGGCAACCTATCTAAGCAGCATAGAATTGAATGCAAAAATGATAGAGAGAAAATCTGCCACAGATTTTTAATTTCTTTGAGGCAGAGCGATTAGGACTGTAACAGTGTGGGGGGGGCCTAGTGGCAGGCCGCCCATCATTTGGGGCCTGATTTTGGCACCAATCCACTTGGGATGGGTCCAAAACCTCTTATGGGATATTTTCGACAAATTTGGTGGGATATTGTGACCAAATGTCAGGTTTTGGTTCTAGATTTTTGCTTCCAATAACCACCCTATGAACTCCTTTCCAAAAGATATCAAGGATGTGAAAGGCACAACTCAAAATGGTGTGGGTGTGAAAATAAAATGACAACACTTTGTTGCTCAAAAATGCTCCTTCTCTCTATATTTTGGGGTGAGTAAACTGACCAATTTATAGACCTAGAGGTCTCTTGAATTGGACATGCAGAGGCATCACTTGGCAATCATGCCTTCCCAGGGGAAATTAGATTCCTCCCTTATTAGGGACTTCATGACTGCCCCTGTAACTGCCTCTAACACTCGAAAACACTCACCCACACTCCCATGCAATGAAGGAAGCATTAAGTTGCTGATATGAGCTGCCATTTGTCAAGATTTGACTTTTTTCCTGTCAAACCTGCTATTTGCCCCATCCTAGAGTGAATACTGCTATTCATACCTGGGTGGGGTGAATCACAGTTTGAAATCCTCCTTGGGTGGAACGAGTATTGAGAAAAGTTCCTGAAGGTGCCAAATTGATCTCTGACCTTCCAAAACTATTGTGAGAGTGGTTAGGACCATTGTTTAACCTCTGGGGGCTACCCTTGGGGCTATGTGCATCAATGCGATCAGTGTTTGTAGTCATATAATCAGATTGGTGTTGTTTTGGTGTCTATAAATGCCCCTTTTTGGGAAGCGCTATGCATGGTGTAGTGTTGAGCAAAAATAGATAACCAAAGCACTAATTATTAGGGTTTATCAGTAACCTAACCAACTCTTGATACCCCAAGTATGGAAAGGGCATGCATTCTTGAATCCTTCTTTCTGACAAGCGAAGGAACTCAATTCAAGTGTTAACCTTTTTCGGTGAGGTGTTACTTGATCTTGGACATTGATCAGTCATGAATAGGCAAAGGGTGCAACCTTTTGTCTATGGGAACCTTGAGTTCATGATTCAAGAATTCCAAGTGTTTGATCAGCTTGTGATTATTGCTTGTTTACTGCCCCAAGCAGGAGCGTGATTGTCTTTGTCAATGATTCTTTTAATGCATGTCATTTCCATGATTGGGTGTGTATTTGTTGATTTGTGACTAAGTGTGACTACCCCCTCAAGCGATGAATTGATGAGGGAATGACCTACATGAGAAAAGCGACGAGTCGCTTGACCCACGATGACTTAGGTAAGGGTGCCTATAGATGTTTAGTGTTAAAAAGTGTGTGCAATTTTTTGACATTTAGACATATTTTTGGTGGGTGTTAACCCTTTTGGTGACGCTTTTCGGGGAAGAAATTGGCAAAAATCCATCTTCCTGTGGAGCGGTCCAGTTATGGTAGCCTTCTTATGGAGTAGGATAGTGACAATTTGTGACACTAACATTAGTTTTGCATGCCCGAAATGTCAAGTGCAAAAGCACTTTCATCGGACAAGTTTATTGTTTGTTTTTGGGTCATTTTGTTCATTTTTTTTGATGTTTTTGAAATTTTTGCCCTAAATTCGTTCCTGGGTGGGATGAATACCAGTTTAGTATTTGTCCTAGGGACTTACAAGCATTAACCATAGTGCTCATCCCAAGGAAGAACTATTACAAGCTCAAACTACCTATTTAAAGGCCAAAACTGAGTTTTGGGCTCATTTGCCTTTGTTTTTCCTGGCAAATTGGAGCTCTGAGGAGGAGGAGGTTAATTCTGTGAAGAAAAGTGCTGCCAAATTTCTCTCGACATCATATGTGCATGAACTGGATTGATCTGTGGAGCTAAAGGGAGACCAGTAAGTGATCTTCCTCGTTATTGCTTGTGT
Source organism: Wollemia nobilis (assembly GCA_028583015.1). Taxonomy (NCBI): domain Eukaryota; kingdom Viridiplantae; phylum Streptophyta; class Pinopsida; order Araucariales; family Araucariaceae; genus Wollemia; species Wollemia nobilis. The sequence continues at coordinate 1,096,235 of JAQPPZ010016858.1, read as the reverse complement.
TGTGATCATTTTTAATACTGCAATTTATTTATTGCTTCTTTTGTAGTTTATTGTTCAATTGTAAAAATGACAACCCTAATTAACAATATGTCATTATGCATGACTTGTTGTCTTATGAAGTAGGTAAAAACCCTAGGTAGAAAAAAAACTTAGTTTAAAAATTTGTTTTTCTTTTTAGTTGGCTTCATAAAAATGAAACCCTAGTTTACATGTATGTTGTAAAGACGTAATAACAGTCTAAAATTTGTTTCCTTTTTACAGTAAGGTAAACCTTAAGTAAAAGAAAAATTTTGTATTTTGTGATGTTTTTGTTACATGAAAACCTTAGGATAAACGGACCGCGAAACCCTAGTTTTTTGGGCTGAATTTGCCAGTTTTGTTTTTTTTTTAAACTTGATTGAAAACCCTAGGTAAAAAACTGTCATGTTAATTTTGTTATGTTTGTTTTTTTATTTTGTCTGTCAGTTTTAAACTTAAAGTACAAAGACCCTAATACTGAAAAACTATGGATGTTTTGACTTTTTATGAATTTTGTTGTTTTTAGTTGTACATTTTTTGATGTCGTGCTATATATTCATGTTACTATTATATAGTTTTTTCATGGTTTTAATGCTTTGTGTTGTTTTCTTTTGTAGTTTGTGAAGATATGGTACCGCATGCCTACTATTTTTATTGAAGCATGAGAGGCACTAACTTTGGTTGAATGGGAGTGGCTTGATGCCCTTGGGCTCAAGCAGGTGACTCGGTTGGAGCCTGTGGTTGGGGATCGGGCCTATCTGATTGCCCTAATCAACTTGTGGGATCCCCGGACCAACACCTTCCATCTCCCAACAAGGGAGATGACTGTGACCTTGGAGGATGTCTATCGAATTCTATATATTTTGATAGATGGATTGCCTATCAGGACGACGTCGTGTGATCAGCAGACAACAATGCTGACACGTTGCTTCAGGCATAGGGTGGAGGTGGGTGTGGACAGCCCAGTGGAGAGGGCAGAGGGCGACTGCCAGATTGGTGGGATTTTAGTTTGATGGTGGTTGGAGAAGGGGGTGTTGGGAGTGAGGCATGTAGTACTTATGGGCCTCATTTCCAACATGTTGCTACCTGACTTTTTAGGTGCAAGGTTCTTGTGGAACCTGTTGGATGTGGTCTATCAGTTGGTGGAGTGTTCGATGCATGAGCCCTTGATCATGAGGTGGGGACAGACATTGCTGGCACAACTCTATGGTGAGTTGTACAAGGTCCATTGTCAGATGTGAAAGGGGATTGGTTGCAACTATCTATTGTAGAGTTGGTCTTGACAGCACATAGCAGTGGAGAGGCCGACGGGGTTACCATGGACGACTCGAGCGGAGATGGTGGATAAGGACATAGGTTACATAGATTTGTGGTGGCAGTCTAAGGAGCAGGGATAGAGTCGACGATGGGTAGGTGTCGTAGGGAACTATGCTAATGCCTTCACTCAGATTGCTCCAGGGGAGGTGTTCTGGCACCCTTACCGGGACTATCTAGCCTAGCTTGAGGCTGGAGAGTGGCTCCGACGAGTACGTAGGGGGCGATGGATGATTGGGTGGCATGGGACCAAGTAGTAGTTCTTCCCTTATAGCCGGGTGACATGATAGTTTGGGGTGTGCCAAGGATTTCCTGGTGAGCCTGTGGTCTATCAACACTGGGGGGATGAGAGGAATCTAGACCGACCAGTCATCGCACCACTTGGAAAGGATTCAGATGCGACGATTGACATCCTAGATGTGGATGACATCGGGACTACCGCAGAGTATGACCAGTGGTGGATACTATGGTGATGGTGGGGAGAGGGGCCACTAGGAGGCATGGAGGTAGTAGCAGCCGACGGGGAGGGTGCCAAGGCACCAAGAGATGATTGGGGAGGTCCGCTAGAGGATGTGGACATGGTGGAGGTGGATGATGTGGATGTGGATTTTAGGGTTTCGAATCAACCAGAGATGCAGGACATCTCAGAATAGTGGGAGCCAGAGCAAGATCCTATTCTAGAGATGCCAACGCCTCAAGAAGTCTTGAAGGACATGGAGGTAGGGTTATGTGCTGAGAAAGCACAATTGGAGGGGCTGTTGTGGAGGCGCGATGAGGAGCTGGGGGATGCACTACAGGAGAGGGATCTCTTGCACATGCATCTAGAAGAGCAGGAGAATACATGGGCTATGCACCACCAACAGTATGGGGATACCGATGCTGCATGGGAGAGGTATCTCTTACGGACGTAGCTGGCGAAGAGGGAGAGGGCCTTGGCGTAATGCGATGAGAACTTGGCTATGTATCGCCAATGGGAGATGGACTTGGTGTGGCAGCGATTGGAGCTGGAGGTAGATATTAACTGCCTCGATGGGTAGGTCCCTACATTTAGTGGAGGTGGATCGTTGCACTGCTCGAGAGGGAGTGATACTGAGTATTCGACATCCTCTTAGTGTAGGCGACTGGATGAGGGGGGCTCGAATAGGCATGATGCGGGGGCTAGTAGTAGCCACCCTGAGGGGTATCATAGGACCCACACCATGGGGATAGTTCTCGTCACACCGATCCTATGTGATCATGGTGGCCGACGCCCTAGGCTTGGGGTTTTTTTGAGATTTTGGATTTTTGCAGGGTCAGATGACCGGTTATTGTAGCCTATAGGCATTTTTGATGATATATATACAGATGACTTTATTTTATTTATACACATGTCATGATTTGATGTTGTGCATAGTGATTGATGAATGTGTATGTATGTATTTACATTGATGGATGCATATGTTATGATGAATGCAAATGTTTCTAATTTATATGATATGCAAATGGAATGGATGAATTGAATTTTGTGATTTTTGGTGGTGGCACCATAGACTGTTTAGAACTTATGGCTTTTTGTCCTAGGTGATTGCTGTGGGAAATGAATTTTGTTGTACACATGCTATTTTTGTATTTTTTGATGACAATGCGAGGATGAGGGATAGCGCAGTTGGTTTGGAATGTAGTTAAGGTTTTATGAGACTTAGATGTTTTAACTAGCCATGAATGTACTTTATCTTATAAGATTTGTGAACAAGGTATGAATCGGACTTGTTTTTGACCAAGTTATTTCACATCCCTGTGTATGTAATTGAGTTCGTTTATGTGGTATTTGTCAGGATACTGCCAGTGCTAGATAGGATGTCAACCAAACCTATACTGAGGATCACCCAATTAGCTCCACCAATTTCCTTTGTTGTATTTAGTCATATTAATCTACGCTGCTATCTAGGATACCATAAGCTAGCTCATCCACATGCAAACATTGATCTGTACACGAGTTAATGTGACAAATATATTGTCATGCGGGAGGTTCACCACTAGTGACCGATAGGTTATCCACCAAACCAGTACTGAGGTTTACTTCATGACCTTTTGAATGCTGAGAGTTCCAAGGATTCAAGTTTGACTCCCTTATTTTCTTCAATTATATTGGGATACTTGCTCTTATATAGTGATAAAAATCATTGTTTATTTTTGTTATATATATTTTTTTCTTTTGAGCAAAGTATTTGAATTTCGAGTGATGAGAATCACTATTGTATGTGCCTTTTGCTATATGCACTTTGGTGGTGATGTCAATTTTTTTGGAGTTCTGACTTTTGCAACATTTTATGACGTTTGCAACTTTTTGAGAACATGGGATCCTTGGGAAATTGGGTAGGGAAGATGCTTTTCCTTTTGCCAACTCTCAGCATTCTTGGGGTCATTCGCATAGGGGGATGAGCAAGATAACCATTTCACTTATGGTGACCTGGATTGCTTTGCAGGTTTCATCTTTCATTCACACAACTTGGGAATTTTTATGTGTTTTAATTTGTGTTGGGATGCTACGTAACAAGGTGTGATCCAAGTAGAACTCTACCTTTGTAAAATCTGTCTGACTTGGTAAGTATGTGGCTAGACAACTAATGACATCTGAATGACAAAAGCTCTAGATACATTTAGAAGACAACTGACTATGATATGGTAAAATGAAGTGAATAACATTTATTTTTTATGGACTGCTTATAGAATGGAGAAATGTGGAACAAGATGGATTGGCGAAGTAATTACAGTCTATGGTGCTTTGACCTGTATGACCACAAATATGCAATGTATGGATGTTATGCTTAATGCAGCTATTATTTTTACGTTTTTGATAGATTGAATTTTGTGAGTACGAATATGAGATGCAAAAGAGATCTTTATTGTTGTGATGAGGCTAAGCATGCCTGGAAATGAGATGCAAATTTTTGTTATTTTTGATGATTTTACTATTTTGGAATTTTCTTATGTTTGACAGAGCGATTGTGGGAATCCTTGGAGCTTTTTTGTTTTACCAAAGGGGTAATGGGCACCTTTGGGGAATTTTTGGGATGACCAAGTGATTATGGGAATCCTTGGAGATTTTTGGTTGGGTTGTGGCTCTTCTAGATATGGAACGGCCATAAATAACTGATGTTCAAGGGTTCTAGTTCCTTGATTCCGTCAAGAGAGGCTAGCTGGTATGTTCTAGGTCCTATCTTACTATTAATTACATAGGGACCTAACCAGTTTTCCGTGAAATTGTCCCTTAGATCGGGTGGCAAGCTAGAGTTCTGTTGGTTCTCTTTTAAGACCAAGTCACCAACCTGAAAGTCCCTCATGTGAACTTTCATGTTGTATGCTTTCTTCAGTCGCTCTTGATAGATACATAAATGCTCAAGAGCATTAACATGTCATTCATTGATCAATGTAAGATGGTCTAACCGGGCCTACCGTGCAATGTCATCATCGATGAACTCTTGCATTGATATGAGTAGGGAAGGAATTTCCAACTCGAGAGGCATGACAGCCTCGGAGCCATACACAAGCAAAAATGGAGTTGCCCCAGTGGGCGTTCGAATTCTAGTGCGATAAGCCCATAGGGCAAGTGGGATATGAATGTACCAATCCTTATGAATGTTTGTGACTATCTTTTTGAGGATGGCAACTAGCATTTTTTTTTATGCCTCTGCTTGCCCATTTGCCTACGGATAATAGGGTGTCGAAAAACTATGCTGAATTTTGTATTTTGTGGTCAAAGCACGCACGTATTTATTCTTGAATGACATCCAATTATCCAAAATTATCTTGGATGGAATATCAAAATGACATATGATATTATGTAAAATGAACTCCACAATGCGGGGTCCAATCATAGAGGTAAGCGGAACTGCTTCCACCCATTTGGTGAAGTACTCTGTGGCCGTTATGATAAACGTGTGATGACCTAATGATGCAAGGGAGATCTTACCAATTAGATCTAAGCCCCACTACGAAAACGGCCAAGCCGATTGGATCAGCTGCAAGCCCTAGGAAGGTACGTGTGTCAGATTGGCATGGTGTTGACATTTCATGCACTTCCTTACATATGCACAACAATCTTGCTCTAAATATCGCCAATAATAACCCATGTAGAGAATGCACTTTGCGATGGCCATACCACTGAAGTGGCCACCGCACGTACCATCGTGTGCTTGGGCAATCACCCAAGTGGTCTCTTGCTGGTCCAAGCAATGAAGGAGGATTCCTTCATAGCTACGATGATACAAGATGTCTCCTATCAAGACATACTTTGCTGCTTTCTACTTGAATGGTCATTTTGTGGCATGCATCAATCCAAGTGGGAGGTTACCTAACTTGAGGTATTCCCTTATGGGTGAATACCAATCCTTCTGATTAGAAGCCTCGACGGCATGAACAACCAATCCCTCTTGAATTTCATCCCTAGCAAAAGCTGAGCAGGAAAGAACTTGTAAGAATAGCATTGTGTTGCTATTAAGGGGAGTAGAGGATAATAAGGACCCCTAGTTGACGTGATTCAGACGATCGTGGATTCGAGAGAACCTATCTTGAGGTGGTTCAATCTAGATCATGTGGATTCTTGGCGTTAAGTCAGAGCTTGCATGCTCCATCATGGATTGCAATAGTGTCTTGACCTGAATGGTTGTCATCTCATCGAAAGGGTATTGCAGTATTAGTGACCCCAAGGAGGCCATAGTATCCACAAAAATATTTGATGATCGAGGGAGTGCCTCGATGTCATACCATTCAAGTTGTGCTAGGAATTTGTCCACAAGGGCTTTGTAAGCCTACAAAACTAGGCATTTACATTGGAATACCCCTTTGACTTGGTTGACAATTAATAGCAAATCACCAAAGATGTTCAATCATTTGATGTTCATGGTGACTGCTGTCTGAAGACCTGTGAGCAAAGCTTCATATTTGGCATTATTGTTGGTGCACGGGAAGTCTAATTTAAATGACAGAGGCATTGGAGCCCCTTGTGGTGTGAAGAATACAATTCCCATGCCACCCCCTTGCTCACATTTAGAACCATCAAAAAGTAGGGTCATGTCGGCCTATGAATCAGGCTCATTAGAATCTGGTGATTTTGAGACATGGAAGACCCCATCATCGGGTAGTTCTATGACCAGAGGTTGATCATGTTCAAGAGGAGTCTCTTCTAGTTGATCAGCTATGACTTGTCCTTTGATGGATTTCTATCCAACAAACTCTATGTCAAATTTCATCAACAACATGATCCATTTCATCGTGCAGCTACTATGATAAGTTCGACTCATCATGTATCGTAATGAATTCTCCTTAGACACCACATACGTTGTGTTGCTCAACATGTAGTGGCATAGTTTTTTGGTAGCAAACACCACTGCCAAGCAGATTTTCTCAACGTATGCATGACCAAGGTGTGGCTAATATAGTAAGTAGCCTATTCTTTGTGAAGTTCATTTTTCTGGGCTAGCATGGCACCCAGTGCCACCGTAGTAGCTGAGATGTATAAGTAGAATGACACTCCTGGTCTGGGTGGTGCCAATACTGGTGGCAAAGCCAAGTATTGCTTAATGTCATTGAAGGCTGACTAGCACTCGTCATCCTAGTGAAATGCTACCCCCTTATGCAATAATTTATTCATGGATCGGCACTTGTCAGATAGTTGTGCTATGAAGCACTTAATCGACGTGACATTTCCCTACAGGCTTCAGAGTTGCTTAATGGTAGTTGGGGGGAGCATTTCAAGAATTTCCTTGACTTTGTTTTGATCCACCTCGATGCCTCGCTTTAAGAGTATGAAACCCAAGAGTTTTCTAGATGTGACACAAAATACGCACTTCTTGGGATTCAGTCTGACTTTATGTTCCATGAGGTGATCGAGGATCTTGCTTAAGTCATCGAGATGATCTAGGTGTAAAAGATATTTGGCCAATAAATCATCCATGTAATCTTGTAAAGTTTTATGCATGTAATCATGGAAGATGTACGTCATGGCACATTGGTAGGTGGCACCAGCATTTTTAATGCCAAAAGGCATGACCTTATAACAAAATGTCCCCCAAGGTGTTTTGAACACCGTTTTTAGTTGGTCCTCGGGATTGATACAAATCTAATTGTATCCCGAGAAACCATCCATGAGGGAAAGCATTTTGTGGCCCGCTTTAGCGTCTACCAATGCATCGATGCTTGACAAGGGGAAAACATCCTTAGGACTCGCTTTGTTTAGATCTCAAAAATTAGTGCATATGCGAATCCTCCCGTCAGGCTTCTTGATGGGTACCATGTTGGACAGCCATGGTGGGTAATCCATGCAGATGACAAACTATGCATCCAATAGCTTTTGCAATTCATATTTGACCATCAAGGCCACTTTTGGGTGCATTTTGCATAGTTTTTGCTTAACTGGCTTGACTGTTAGATCAAACGTTAGGTTATGTGTGACTAGCTACGGATCTAGCCCCTACATGTCTTTGTAGGACCATGCAAAAACCTCCTTCTCTTTGAGAAGGGTGATGTAGTCGAATTGCTCTTCAAGGTATAAGCTTACCCCCAGCTTGATAATCTATGGATTCATTGGATCAGAGCCTATGTCTACATCAGTCATCTCCTCGACCGACATGTGGGATCCATCCTCCAACTGGTGTGGAGTTGGGATCAAATGGATATCATTTGCTGAGTTTAAATCTATGTTGGGAACCTCGGGTTCCTCTTCAGCATGGAAGATATCTTGAGTTGGCCTTGGGGTGAAATGAAGTATCTCACTGAAAGTGTATCACTCCAATTTTTTTGCATCCTTACCTTCAGGCTATAGGATCCGTGCCCGAAAGTAGGATGGGAAAAGGATGTCATGGTACCTCGGACTGAGAGGACTTTGCGAAGGTCCCGCCTCTCAAGGGAGGTGTATTTTGATGATTTTTCGATGGATGGTGGGTTCACCAGGAAATATTTAATGGCAGTTTCCATGCCTAGGTTTGGAATGTGTTTTAATGTGTTCGTTTTTAGCCTTAAGCATTCATATCCTAGGTTTGGCCAAATGAATCTAAATTAATCTAAATGAAAGTGCAGATTTAATGAATACAGAGAACAAATTTAAGATAGAAAAATAGAGAAATTAAGGAAGAATAAGAAGAATACCTGATCCGGATGTCTGATGGAGATTCTGATGTTTGAAGAAGTCAGGATCATCTGGAATTTGACAGAATCATCTGAGATCAGACAAGATCATCTGAGATCTGATGAATTCGTCAGACGAATTCATCAAAGACCTATAAACAGAAGAACATATGCAAAATACAGATAATACTACTATTTTAGTAGAGGGAAACTGTGTAAAATAACAGTGACAACACTGAACTAAAACTTAAAGACCAAAACATGTATGAATGATGCTGATTAAATCACAATTATGGATTAATTATACCTTTGATCTAGATGGGTGAACTCCAAAATGCAATATAACATAAAATATCAAATAAACTAGCTAATTTGCAGAATAAAACAACAGAGAAAAGGTGAAGAAATGCAAACTTATGGCACTGATTGCCTCAATGTGGACTGTAGTCGAGATCATCTCGCATCAGTACAAAATCGTCTCTGATTCGACAGGATCACCTCCGATCTGAACAGGTTCATCGACGACGATGTATGCTTGCTCCGGTTGAAAAACAAGATGGTACCTACAACAAAATTGATATAGGACTACTGCAAATGAAAACTTAGGATGATTTTACGTGCATGAAGTTAAGTTATAGAGAATTTCAGCCAGGGGTTGGGAAGGGAAGGTCCTAAGGATTAAATAGGCTTAGGGGAGTAGTTAGGAGGTTGGAGATCATCCCTATTTGGGAGATCTCCAACGGGGGAGGGTCTCTAATGGCGCAGACACGCTTCTGCTCGAATTAGAGGCCCGTTGGAACATAAGCTAATTGTGCAAAATTAGTTTTGCGACAAGATCGTCTGGACGTCCTAGCCCAGACGAAATCGTCAGATCTAGGGCGATATCGTCTGATCGACGACGATATCATCAAACGGTCAAAACAACCTCTAAAAATGGCACGAAAAAGGGGGAAACGGATTACCCGACGGTTAATGGGTGGTTTGGGAGGTTAAAATTTGAATTTTAAATTATTTACTAAGGTGAATGTAATTATGACAATTTTACTGCGCCAATTTTAGGGTGCTACATTTTGCCCCCTCTTTAGCAAATTTTCCGAAGAAAATGCGTTAAAGATGAGTTCTTCTCGATCTACGAGAAAGAAAAAAATTATTCCCATTTTTAGGCGACGATTCTTGGTCGAATCGTACGACAGATTACTATGGTGCCCCCTCCGTGTTTTTACCCAAATCGAACGTTTGAGGTAAAAACGCGAAAAAGCAAAAAATTATTTTTGAATAAAATTAAGAAAAATAGGGTAAAACCCTAATTCATTTTTACTATTCATTTTCTGGTTTTTTAGAGCTCTGAAGCAAAAATGGTGGAGACGACGCACAGATCAATAAAGGTTCGGCGTGGCCTACGGGTAAGAGTCTAGACTTAACTAGAATGCTTTAATTTTATTTTACATGCTTTTTAGATGAATTTTGATTTAATTTTGAGCATCGCGGCCATTTTTAGGCCGTCGACGTCGTCGGGATGAAATCGTCCCGATTTCGATGAAATCGTCTCAATTTTGTCAATTTTGTCCAAGGGCGAAATCGGCGAAAGGGGGACGATTTCATCAAATTAGGGATGATTTTGGCTTGCAAAATCGGAGACGATTATGCTCAAATTTGGGACGATATCATCCAATAGTGGGCGATATCATCAATTGCATAAAATTGAACTTTAACTTGCATTATTAATTACTTGAATTGTTTATTAATGATTGTTTTTTGTTTTGTTGTTTATGTTGCAGAGAGGTTTGCTAAAGAGCAGGGAATGGAAGTATGGAGGTTTGAGGGATGACTTGGCTGCTCTCACATAAATAGAGTGAGATCAGCTGGCACAGGTCGGCTTGCAGCATGTGGCAGAGATGCCACAGGTGTCTACGAATATGGGGCTACTGACGACCCTAGCAGAGAGATGGTATCCGGGTTCTTCATGTTTTTGGCTACCGATAGGGGAGATGAATCCCACTCTAGAGGATGTATGGAGGATTCTAAGAATCCCCATACAAGGACGATTGATCACTCCTACGGCCAACCAGGGCCACGCTATGGGATGATTGTGTGGTGACCCGAGCTTCGCCCTAGAGAAGGGCAGAGTTAATATCGAGGCACTACGCCAGATGCCTGGGGCATCTAGACTCACACGGGTTCTAGCTGGAGTAGTTGGTGGACTTCTACTGTGCCACCAGAGCGGGTGCAGGGTGTCGTGGATGCTAGCAGATGTGATCTGTGACATGCGGGACCAAGGCTACAGGTTCTCTTGGGGCAGCTATGTATTATGCCGATTGTACAGGATCCTGTATGGGGTCGTGTACAAGGGCGATCGATGTCTGGTGATGACATCGCTTCTACAGGTTTGGTGCTAGGAGCACATTGCAGTGCGAAGGCCGGTAGGGCTTCCTCTGACAAGGGTAGATGGGGAGAGGCCCCGAGTCTTCTACTGGTGGCTCCGGAGAGGGTCACAATGGCGGATCGACCTTCCTATGTCCCGGAGGCTACTGGATGACTTAGTCTCGGATCAGATTACTTGGAGGCCATGGAGGGAGCATCCAAGGTGGGCCAAGGATGGACAAGAGTTGGCTCACGTTAGGCGAGTTTGTTGGCTATGGATGGAGAGGGGAGAGGTGGAGCTCCATCGCTATGACCGAGTTTTGAGGCAGTTCGATCTGCAATAGGGGATCCCATCTCTAAGGGATTATGAGTTTTCTTGGACTATCTAAGATAACACCATAGTTAGCGGGGCTCCAAACATGCAGCGGTTCTGGAGTCAGGACGCGGATGATGCCCCCATCCAGCCAGTATATGGGGACGACGCAGGGGTAGCCGATGGCTACGATGCCTGGTACATAGGCATCCGCCCTCCTCGGATGACAAGGGCGTAGGGTCCGATACACGCGGTTGTGCGTCGGATAGGGAGGCGACACTAGGCAGCGATGGAGGCGGCCCAGGGTCACGACGGGAGAGAGCCGAGGAGGCCACGGGCATAGGAGAGGTCATGGTAGAGGGAGAGGAGGGAGGCGAGACCCCCATCTCCATAGAGGGAGAGGCCACCATCGCCCGATAAGGGCAAGGGCATTGACACAGGGGAGAGTAGCGAGATCGCTACTCTTCAGGCAGAGAGAGATCGTCTCCAGGCACAGGTGTAGACTCTACAGGATGAGGCTGCATGCCACCGAGCTGAGGTGGCACAGCTGTGAGATGAGATTGCATGCCTCAGGGCACGGGGCGGAGGGGCGAGCACTAGGGAGCTGACATGGGCTATTGCCCAACTCACTTTCTACCGGACATTGTACTATCAGCTAGTGCCAGAGGCAGATAGACTACCCCTGCCAGCCAACATCGTAGATCCGATCAGGATCGGGTCGTCGAGGACCTTGTCCCGATCGAGGACTAGGACTACTCAGACTACGATGGGGCCACCTCGTCCACCTCAGGGTGGGGGAGGAGATGAGGCGGAGAGCTCGAGGGGCTCTCAAGGCTAGAGGGCTGCACAACTTTGTACAGATTGACATTGTATTATTATTATTTTGTTGATAGAGGATTGAGTATGCCAAGGTACAGATTGTGGCATACCAATCCAGTTTGATGATGTATATATATATATATATATATATATGATATGATATGTTTTTGATCATATGACTTGTGTTATGTGTATGCTTATGATGCTTTTATGTTTGATTGATTGATTTGATAATTGGATTGAGGATTCATGAAATTATGTCGTTTTGAAAATTTATACTTTTGATGTCATGCGGTAATATTTTAAATGAAATAATCTGATGTAACAAATTGGTTGTTTGTAATGTGATGTGATAAAAAATAAAAAGAGACTTCTAACAATAATTTCAAAGGACATTGTCGCTATTATAGACCATTTCATGGAGTCGTTGCTCACTCGGTCATCAAGCTAATCCCAGTATAGAAATATTGTTAAAAGGAAAAGAGTGCTTAAGAGACTGTCTTAAGACTTTGGTGCAATGGTGCAAATGATGGTGATGATGGTTTGTTTTCAGATTTTCATAAAAATAGTATGCATGAAATAATGTTAAAATGATTTTTGCTAGGCATAAATTCCTAAGTGTGATAAATTTTTTGGATAATTCCTTAGGAATTATACCATCATTGCAAAATTGAAGGTTGACATAATGACATGAAATAATGAAAATGTGTTTGCTTTTAAAAAGCATAATTTGTGTAACATAATGAATTAAGTCATATGGTTTTCATGATTTTAAATAAATGGGGAATAAAAATTGTTACAATGGTTTGCGCTAGGCATAGAATATGTAGGTATAGACTTATACCATCATCGCGAAAATCAAAAAAAAGATAGTTTTATTGCATGGTTGATTTTTGATAAACAGAAAATATGAAGATGAGGACTTGCGCTAGGCATAAAATTCCAATTTTGGTTTTGGAACTATACCATCGTCGCGAAAGTCAACCAGATATATATGTTTTGATTGTATATTTTGAAAGAAATTTTGATTTTTCTATTATATAGTTGTCTTTATGGTAAACAACTGTACTTGATTTATTCCAAACAAGTTGCAAAAATAATATTTCAAAGTATTTTGAAGACAAAAGTTAGATTTATAAGGAATCCCATGTGCATATGTGAATTCATTTCCGATCTTGATTTATCATAATGATACACAAAATCTCTCAAATACAAATGTGTGTGCAATTGCTTTGTGCATTTACCAGTTTTGAGCAAGATAATATGATACAAGTGATTTGAAGAAACCAAATAAGTGTTCATTAACCATGATGTAGATGCATATAACCATACTAGACTACTATGTAGGTCGGATTATCAAGAGCTAGCTAATCCATAAGCAGACATAGGTCTGTACAAAAGAAGGTCGCTAATGTGACAGACATATCACCACGCTAGGAGTTACCCAAGGCCAAGCGGGTTGGGCACAAACCACCTATTATGGGGCTTACCTCATAGTTTTCGAATAATTGAGAATTCCAGGGATTCAAGCTCATCAACCCTTCTTTTCTTTTCAAAGGGTAGGGAAAGGGATTTTATTGCTTTCTTGCTTTCGCTTTCTTTTGCTTTTCTTTTTAACTTTTTGTATTTTTTGCTTGATTTTTGAGATAGTGCTTGAAATATTGTTGTAATGATATAAAAGAACATTTTTCTTTTCTCTTTTTTTTCTTGAACTTTTCTTTTCTTTTTCTTTGCTAGGGATACTTGCTCGGATTAGCTGTAGAGCAAGGGATTTTTATTCTGGGTAGGGGTGAGCTTGTCCTTTTGCCAATTCTCAAAGATTCTAGACCATGTGCATGATAGGATAGCAGGGGAAACTTTTCGCTCAAGAAATCACATCTACTATGTAGCAAAACATGGAAATTACAAATATAATCATTTTATTGTGAAAAGATGTGCTTGGTTTAAGTAAATAACAAGATCAATTCTCTATGCTCAAACTTTATTTAATTGAATTTTGTGGACTTTGATATAAGAGAGATTAGTAATCATGCCAGATAAAATCAAGATATTTATTTTTGTGAGTGTGCAAGTGAGGGATTCCAAATAAATGCTAATTTATCAAAAATAATTTGAAACATATAACTGCAACATTTGTAAGAAAATATATATAAATACTTTTTGAGAAATTTTGAGAATACTGACTCTCTCTTTCTTCTTTATATTGTTTTGGTTTCGAAAGAGTCAAGAATATTGTTGTTTTGATTTTTATTCTTTATTTTGTTTTTTGGTTTTATTTTTGTTTTTGAACAAAAAATTTAACAAGTGCCATAAATAAATGCAACAAATAGTTTTGAAGATTTTTGATGATTATGAATGTTTTTGGTGTTTTTGGATTTTATAAATTTGAAAGAAATACAAGATAGTGATTTTGAAACAAATATATACATGGATGAAATGACCAAATTTATGCATAGTAACGTTTAAGATGCAAAATATTCATGGGTTCTTTAAGTTCTTTACCATCTAAGGTAGATAATTTGTATGCTCCTGATTCAAATTTACGAGTAATAATGTATGGTCCAAGCCGGTTGGGCTCAAATTTACCTTTAAGGTCCTTAGTTGCATTTGTATTTTTTTGATTTTCTTTTAAAACAAGGTCACCGATCTCAAAGGATCGATGACGAACTTTCTTAGCATATGATCTTTTAAGCTTGTTTTGGTAAGCACGGAGATGCTCCAAAGCATTGATGTGTTTTTCATCTAGGAGTTCCAGTGATCGAGTCTGCCAGCACGATATTCATCTCCTACTTCGGTATCTTGAAGTAGCAGAGCCAAAGAAGGAACTTCCAATTCAAATGGAAAAACTGCTTCAGCACCGTAAACCAAAACAAATGGTGAAGTTCTAGTGGGGGTTCGAACACTAGTTCGATAGGCCCACAAGCCTGGATATAATTGAATGTGCCATCCACGCGTTTATTGACCAATATTTTGAGAATTTTGATTAAGGTTTTGTTAGATGCTTCGCTTGACCATTACCCTGAGGATAATAGGGAGTGGACCAGCGATGTTGAATCTTATATTTTTGGCATAATTTTTTAACATCTTTATTTTTGAAACAAGTTCCATTATTAGAGATGATATTTGCAAGAATTTCGAACCTACAAATGATTTTATTAAAAATAAATTTAGAGACTTGTGTGCCAGTGCAGGAAGCTAAAGGCATAGCTTCGACCCACTTCGTGAAATATTCGTGGGGTTATGATGAACTTGTGTCCATCGGATGACACAAGATTGATTTTGCCAATAATATCTAACCCCATTTGGAAAAGGGCCAAGGAGATGAAATAGCCTAGCTCTTGTGAGGGCATGGACAAGGTCGCATGTTTGGCACCTGTCGCAATGGCGCACATACTCATGTGCATCCATTTCCATGGTAGGCCAAAAGTATCCTATCCGAAGGAGCTTTTTAGCAATGACGCTACCACTAAAGTGTCCTCCACAAGATCCATCGTGGGCTTCACTCAAAGCTAATTTAGATAGGCCTTATATGGGCGTAGTTTATCATCTCTTGTTTGATAAACTTCATTAATTTGGTTTATAACCAGTTGAGAATCACCAAAAACTAAAAGGTGTTTAATTTTTAGCGCCAGGGTAGCTCGTAATCCAAGGATTAGAGCTTCATACTCATGAGTATTGTTGGTGCAAGCAAATGTCAATTTGAAGGACAAAGGAATAAGATGTTTTTGTGGGGATATTAAAATAATACCCGCACCAGCCCCACTCATGCATCGGGCTCCGTCAAAGTATAAGGACCATTGTTCAATATGGTCTGCCTCTAATTGAAGGCATTCGTCAGGAAACTTGATGATGAGGGGATAGGTAGACTCTAAGGGTGCAACAACTAATTGATCTGCTATGATTTGACCCTTAACAGACTTTTGTCCTATGAATGTGAGATCAAACTCGCTTAGAGCAAGAACCCACTTGGTTGTGCGACCCGATAAATAAGGTCGACTCATGAGATACCTTAAGGGATCGTATTTGGCAATGACATAAGTTTTTTGACTAAGCATATAGTGTCATAATTTTTGCATAGCAAACACGACGACTAGACATAGTTTTTCTAATGCTGTGTAGCGGGTTTCATAACTGATGAAGGTTTGGCTAATGTAATAATTAGCACGTTCTCTCTTTTCATCATCAAGTTGAGCTAACATAGCTCCTAAGGTAGAATCTGAAGCTAAAATATATAGGAGAAATGGGCGATCAGGTTTAGGTGGTGAAAGCACAGGTGGATTAAGGAGGTATTGTTTGAGAAGTTCAAAAGCTTCTCTACATTTGGTGTCCCAATTAAAAGGGACATCCTTCTTAAGGAGTTTAAGAAAGGGACCAGTTTTGTCCGCCAGCTTATCGATGAAGCGACGGATAGCTTGAAGTTTACCTTGTAAACTTCGTAACTCAGATATATTAGTAGGTGCGGGCATATCAGTGATGGCCGCAATCTTGAGAGGGTCGATTTCAATACCACGTAAAGAAACTAAAACCCCTAATAGTTTACCGGACTTAACTTCGAATATACATTTTGTTGGATTTAATCGAATAAGATATTCTCGTAATCGATTAAAAACTTTTCTCAAATCATCTAAATGATTATCTTCAATAATAGAGCGAGCTATAATATCATCTACATAATCATGTAGGATATCATGCATCATATCATGAAAAATATAGGTCATAGCTCGTTGATAAGTTGCACTGCGTTCTTTAAGCCAAATGGCATCACTTTCCAGCAAAAGGTACCCCAGGGGGTAATAAAGGCTATTTTAGCCTGATCTTCAGGAGCTATCCTGATCTGATTATAACCAGAGAATCCATCCATTAAGGACATCATCCCACTCCCGGTAGTAAATTCAATGATTTGATCCATGTTTGGAAGAGGAAAGTCATCTTTAGGGCATGCGGCGTTAATATCTCTAAAATCTGTGCAAACCCTAACTTTGGTAGCTTCTTTCTTGGTGACTGGAACTACATTTGAGATCCATCCAGCATAATCAATAGCTTGTATAAAGATAACATTCAAGAGTTTTTCTAACTCCCCTTTGACTAGAAGAGCCACTTTGGGATGCATTTTTCTAAGTTTTTTTTTAACGGGTTTAGCATCCGGATGGACCACTAGATGATGCATGACTACGAAAGGGTCTAGACCTGGCATATCTTCATATGTCCAAGCGAAGACATCTTCATACTCTTTAAGGAATGCAATGTATTGTTCTTGTTTTTCTTGACTTAATTCTGATCCAATATTGATTATGTGAGGATTATCCTCGGTTCCAATATTAATTTTAATGACGTTTTCTACCTCCATGTGTAGATCTCTTTCAAAATTAGGTGGGGCGGGTGAAACACCCAATTCTTGTAATTCTTGTAAGGTTAATTTAGATAATTCATCTTGAGGATTAGTGGCCTCAAGTTGGGCTATAGTTGGTATAGAACCATCAAAATAAAATCCATTGTGTAACATCTCTTCAACAGAGACATCATGGAAGATATCTCCTTCCAACTCTTCATCGGGGTCGACAATCATTTCGGGGTAAGCTATGGATAGCATGTTGCATGAAAACGACTGATTTTTAAGAGGCAAATCAACATGCCTATCCAAATAATCTTGATAACATATGAGTTGATCATCATCTTCAAAAGGAAAGGGTTGACCCTTACTAGGAAATAGGCCCACACCACAGTGGGCAGGCCACGGTTCTACCTCGAAAGGTTCTTTCATGCCATTTTGGAAAGGTCCCAAGCCTTTCCCTTTATATCCCATTTTAAGCATCATGGGTTTAGCTTTAATATAATCATTGGTAAAATAACACCGAGCATATCCCTCATGATGAGTTTTGATATTCCGAGGGATTCTTCCCCTGTCATATCCTTTATAAATGAAGGCACAACTCCCGAATTGGTAAGTACTTCCCATAGGTTGTGGGAGGCCCAAAGTACGAGGAGATGGCGGTAAATTATTTAAAAGAATTGAATCTTGCATGAAAGCATTTGTTTTTTCTGATATTAAGGTTGTGGATAAATCTGGTAAAAGTTCATCAAAAAGGGCATAAGATGTAGAAGGCTTATTACCTATATCTTTAGATGTGGAAGGTATGATAGTTGTGTCTATAGGTTTTGAATTTATAGGGATAGAACTTGAAGGATTGGTTGTAGATTTAAGATCTTTTTGAGGTTCTAGAGTGATTTTTTTAGAGGGTTGTTGATCTATATAGGAGGATGAAATTAATGGAGGGGAAATAGGTGAAGTTATGGGTGTGTGTTTCATAGTTTTAGATGAAAAATAAGAACTAGGATGTGTGGATGACAAAGCAAGGCAAAATTGCACTCCAACGGGTTCTGCCAAAGCACACATATCAAAGGGTCTAGGGTCACCATGGATAGTGACCAACTAATTTTTAAACTCAAATTTAACACATTGGTGTAAGGTTGATGGGACCGCTCGCATGGCATTGATCCAAGGGCGACCCAAAAGTATATTGTACGATGCTGGGCAATGTACAATAAACACGGTTGTTTCTAGGGTTCTAGGACCAACTTGCAATGGGAGGGTAATAACTCCACACGTTTCTTGTGTTTCGTCATTAAAATATTTGATAATCATATCAGTTTTCTTCATTTCATCACTTCTAAAGCCAAATCGTTGGTAGAAGTCAAAAGTGCAAATGTTTAGAGATGAGCCATTATCAATCAAGACTCGTTTGACAGCTACATCTCCAATTAGAGCAGTAATGTATAAGGGATTATCCTTATGTAAACTGTGTTGTGGGATATCTTTATCTCGAAATTCAATACAATCAATCTCTCGAGTGATGATAGTATTGGCCATAGCTTCAGGTTGAATGTTTTGAGGTACCATCATTTGGCTCAATGTAAGCATCAACTCATCCCTATGGGTGGGAGAGGATCTTAATAAATCCAAAAGGGAAATTATGGCCGTAGTATTGGACAATTGCTCATTAATATTGTAAGGGGGTTTAGGTTGAAAATTAGGAGCATGATTCCCTTTATTAGGGTTTTTCAAAATGAATGGAGCTGATCCATCGTTCTGGTTTGGTTCTTGTTGGGAATTTTGAGCTTGTTGTCGAGTGACGACTCCAATGGTACCTACAATGTTATAATGAAGACGCTGAACTGGTCTCGGTTGAGCATTGATGGCTTGTTCATTAGAAAGGAATATATTAGAAGAAGGTCGAGTAGTAACTCGTCTAGGAAATGGTTCTTCTGGAACCATAGCATCTGTGATGGGTTGAATAGGATCTGATTCATTTTCAGAACTATTCGATTGGTTTGAAGTAATGTCTAGTTCACTTTCACTATCTGATTCTATATCACTAGAATCAAAAGTTTGAAAATTATGTAAGGGCTTGGTCGTAACCAGGGATAAGGTTGTGTCAAATATTTGAGGATCCTGAATAGGTAATTGTCCGCTAATGGTTCCTACATATCGGGTAGGAGGAGGAACATTATGATGTTCGATTTGATTGGCTACCTCTTTACCATGTCTTGGTAAAGGGTGTTGAAATATGTCTAAAGTTTGATTGGCATTTTGATTTTGATTTTGGGGAATGGTCTTTTGAGTATTATTAGGAGGGTTTTGTTTAGGTTGGAAGGCTTGCACTTCCATTTCATTATTTTCAATCAAATCCTGTATTTTATGTTTCAACCTTTTACAAGCATTGGTAGAATGTCCAGGTCCTCTATGGAAATCACAGTGTAAGTCAGCTCTGTATCCGGGTATAGTTGGATCAGGTTCCCGGATAGTTGGTAATTGGATCAAACCTCTTTCGAGTAATTGAGGTAAAATAGTTGATAAGGGTTGGTTTAATCTAGTGAATTCTCGAGGAGGCTTGTCGGGAGGTTTCAATATAAATTTTTTTGTTGTCTTCGTTGCATTGATATTAGCAACATTCTCGTTGTCGATGACTCCATCACCGACAACTTGTTTGTTTTTATATTGATTTCTGGATGTTTTCTCATCATCCTTCTTCCTAAGTTGGCCTCTCCTAATGAGGGCATCTTCTACTCTTCGAGCTAAATCTATAGCTTGATCGAAGGTAGTTAAGGTAGCAGTTGATAGCTCATAAGATATTTGTTCTTGTAAATTATTGATAAAAATGTCCAACATTTCCCTATAAGGTAGCACAAAGTGCGGTTTTCCTGTCAATTGCCTCCATCTAGCTAAGAAATCGGCAAAACATTCATCTTTGTCTTGTTTTAAATTGTATAAATCTTTAATAGTTACATGCCTCTCGATGTAGGCACTAAATTGATGGACAAATGATTCAACTGTTTCTTCGAAGTTTCTCAAAGAATGAGTGGGCAATTGATAGTACCACTCTAATGCCATTCCACCTAAACTTTTCGGGAACATTTTTAATAATAGCAAGTCATCATGCGATATATCATGACATGCTATCCTAAACATGCGAAGATGCTCTATGGGATCTTTGGTTCCTTTATATATAGGCAAGATGGGCATGGGAAAATGCTTAGGGTATGGTTGAGCTACAACTATGGGATCCAAAGGTTGACTACATATCTCTTGATAATTATACGAGGGACGGTAGGGATCTATCTGGTCCATACGTGAAGCTAACTATTTCACCATGGCTTCCAGATTACTAGTTTGCCCCCCATATTGGTTTGGTAGGGCATTGACATGGGTTTTATGGGCATATGATGGAGGAACATGAAGATTAGATGCCATGTTACTATTGTGTAAATTATTGGTAGGAAAAGTATTATGAAGGAATTTTGAAGTTGTATTATGATGTATTCCAGATTGTTGAAAATTGGTGTTTGGCTTCGTTTTAGGTTTTTGTTTACTTGAAGCATATTGCTCAATAGTTTGGCGGAATAAAGTAGTGAAGGAAGGTTTCTTTTGTGTGGGAATGATTTTAGGTTGAATAACAGGTTCCTTAGGAGGTTGGGTAACCTGTTGTTTTGACATGTTTTGCATCATAGTGACCATGTCTGTATTGGATGGTCCAGCCTTATCACTTTCTTGATCAATGAAAGACAAGGGATTAATGCGCACATCATACATATGTTCCAAGGCTGCTCGAGTGTCACTAATTTGCCCTTTATCAATATGAACTGCCACATTAAGGGCATCAATGTTATCATTGAGAAATTTCTTGAAATGATCTATGTTGTCAAAAGCAATAGTTCCATCTGGAGCTACTCTAGGGGATGAGGATCCATCCTCTTTAACACTTCCTTCTTGTTCATTATCTTCACCTAGGTCATGTTCTGATTGAGCTAGAGTTTTTCCTTCCGGAATTGGATCTCCGGGGAAGGACATTTGGGTCTCTAGTTGTATCTTGTAACCAATCTTCTTCTTCTCCTAAAGTTTCTTTACCATTCCTAAGTTTAGGCATGGTGCTTAAATTTTGATTTCAGCAAATATATATATATATATATATATATATATATATATATATATATATGCAACAAAATTAAGAGGTATATATTTACTATATACCTACTACAATATTTGAAATGAAATGTTTAAGTTTTTGCTATGTTTTTTAGTTTTTTAGTTTTTATTTTAGTTTTTCTTTGTTTTTGAAATAATATTGTAAAGACAACAAATAACACAATAAATGCAAGAAATAAGACTGAAAGTAATAATCTAGTTTTCTATAAATAATTTATAAATATCATTAATAGGCTCGAGTTGTTCAGGAGTCATGAAGTGTTCTTCTTCAAATTGAAAGTTTTCTTTTAAAAATTTAATGAAAAGAGCTATAGTGATATTATTTGTCTCAGATGCTGGTTGATAGAAGTAAAGCTCGTGGCAATACTCTCGATATAACACAACTCGTGGAACTCTATTCCATATTTCCCTATCTGTAAGAACAACCTCTTGGTCTTCTACACAACCTAGGAACTAGTGTACAATGGCTGCGTTCTCGAGGTATTCCTCGAAGGTGAACAATTCTAAAGATACTAGAGCTCTCCTATAAGCTAACCATCTATGGCAAGCTCTCTGAAGTTCATGATAAAAAACTAGTTGATGAGGATCCAGGATTCTATCTAGGACTAGCCTCTTGATTTGCTTAAGTTGTGTGGACCTAGATGAGATGAGACTAAGTCTTCTATCAAGTTCGTTCCACAGGAATTGATTTCTACTTGTTTCGGGCACATTAAGCATAGAATTGATTTCTATTGCTGCCAATTGGTTTTCTACATTTATAGTAACTGCTAATATTTTCTTAGGAGCTACCATCTAAACATGATTTTAAACTTTAAATGTTCTAAAATGCATCTATGTTTTAGTTGTTCTATTTTTTTTGTTTTGTTTTTTTTTTATTTTTTGTTTTCAAAAGGTTATGATGCATTCACGTCGGGTTCACCAAAATGTATCGCTCCAAATTTTTGCATCCTTACCTTCAGGCTATAGGATCCATGCCCGAAAGGAGGATGGGAAAAGGATGTCATGGTACCTCGGACTGAGAGGACTTTGCGAAGGTCCCGCCTCTCAAGGGAGGTGTATTTTGATGATTTTTCGACGGATGGTGGGTTCACTAGGAAACATTTAATGGCAGTTTCCACGCCTAGGTTTGGAATGTGTTTTTATGTGTTTGTTTTTAGCCTTAAGCATTCATATCCTAGGTTTGGCCAAATGAATCTAAATTAATCTAAATGAAAGTGCAGATTTAATGAATACAGAGAACAAATTTAAGACAAAAAAACAAAGAAATTAAGGAAGAATAAGAAGAATACCTGATTCGGATGTCTGATGGAGATTCTGATGTTTGAAGCAGTCAGGATCATCTGGAATTCAATAGAATATTCTGAGATTAGACAAGATCATCTGAGATCTAATGAATTCGTCAGAAAAATTCATCAGAGACTTGCAAATAGAAGAACAGATGCAAAATACAGAGAATACTACTGTTCTAGTAGAGGGAAACTATGCAAAATAACAATGAAAACACTGAACTAAAACTTAAAGACCAAAACATGTATGAATGATGCTGATTAAATCACAATTATGGATTAATTATGCCTTTGATTTAGATGGGTGAACTCCAAAATGCAATATAACATAAAATATCAAATAAACTAGCTAATTTTCAGAATAAAACAATAGAGAAAAGGTGAAGAAATGCAAACTTATGGCACTGATTGCCTCAATGTGGACTGTAGTCGAGATCGTCTCGCATCAGTACAAAATCGTCTCTGATTCGATAGGATCACCTCCGATCTGAACAGGTTCGTCGACGATGATGTATGCTTGCTCCAGTGAAAAACAAGATGGTACCTGCAACAAAATTGATATAGGACTACTGCAAATGAAAATTTAGGATGATTTTACGTGCATGAAGTTAAGTTACGGAGAATTTCAGCCAGGGGTTGGGAAGGGAAGGTCCTAAGGATTAAATAGGCTTAGGGGAGTAGTTAGGAGGTTGGAGATCATCCCTATTTGGGAGATCTCCAATGGGGGAGGGTCTCTAACGACGCAGACATGCTTTTGCTCGGATTAGAGGCCCGTTGGAACAGAAGCTAATTGTGCAAAATCAGTTTTGCGACAAGATCGTCTGGACGTCCTAGCCCAGATGAAATCGTCAGATCTAGGGCGATATCGTCTGATCGGCGATGATATCATCAAATGGTCAAAACAACCTCTAAAAATGGCATGGAAAAGGGGGAAACGGATTACCCGACGGTTAACGGGCGGTTTGGGAGGTTAAAATTTGAATTTTAAATTATTTACTAAGGTGAATGTAATTATGACAATTTTACTGCGCTAATTTTAGGGTGCTACAGAAAGGTCAGTACTCCGATGGGGATGGAGGTGAATTGATGCGATCCCAGTCTATGGCATCTATGTCTAGATACAAAGGCTATGCTAGATCGGTCGGGTTATGGATGGGGGTGGTTAAGTCAATGGAGATCATGTTGATGAAATTATTTTGGTATCCATTACTGCGAGTGTGGTGACTCGAACATTCTATATGTTCTCTGTGCTTTGGGTCTAGCTCTAGAGGTATTGGCACAAATGGATCAGCCCTATATGTAGATAGGAAGACAGGGTCTGCCATTTGCACTGATATCGCTATAGGGTCTCTGGGTGGAAGGTATTCTTTGTATGCCCAAAGTGGTAGATTCAACACTTGTTCCCACCGCATTGGGTCTACGTACCACTCATGCCCTGGAACTATGTTTAGTTGTTCAAATATGTCGTTAATCTCTAAGGGGTATTGTTGCTATCACATATGATTGAGATAGGCCATCTCAGTTTCATATTCATAATTATTTTTGAAGATCCATAGGCCTTCATTGGCTCCAACAACTGGTTGTGACATTAGAGACTCATCTTGCTTGAGAAAATTTATTTTTCCCCATTAAATTTGGTCCTCTCTTTGCGGTGGAGCCTGATTGCCTTGCGGTGGCACTTGCTCAATGGGAGCCATCAAAGGGAACATTGCCAAGAGGCTCTCCTGATAATCATATATGGGGACCACTTGTGAGTGATTTCTATCTAATTCGAAGGGATCCCATGGTGCTACCTCATATTATGAATCATCCTCTGAAGATCCTTCTTGCTCTTGTCCATAACCCTCTTGTAGGTGAGTCCTTGAACTTTCTCCTCTCTCGAGTGAAGGTAAAGGGTTGTTGAGGTCAACAAGGTTGGTTGTTAATAATAGGAGGTAATCCCCCAATGAATATGTTGTGTTAGGGTTGGCATATGGATCTAATGCCAATCCCCCATTATTGCCTATCCCTAGGCCCTGCAAGTTCTCTACCAATATGTCCAAGGGGAGGGGGTGGTTGAACCCTAATCCTGACTTGTCGTATGGCATTTGGTATCTTGGTTGGCAAAGAACACGCACTCCTTTCTCATATCTACCTAACCCATATCCATACCAATTACATTGGCCAAGGTATCTCAATGTGAATTCTGGGTTAGACAAATAGTTGACATCTTCTGCAAAGGGCTCTTCATATTTGTCCTCTTGCATGTATGGTTCAGTACCATGATCAAGGCCGCCATACACAATTTTTTTTTGATTCGATGGGTAGCCTAGAGGAACAATGGTACCGATGGGGAGGTGAGGTCTCCCCATGTCCTGCATGGACTCTAGTGTGGGTTTTGCTACAATATTCCACACCAGATACTCCCCCAAAACTGTATTGGCCATTTCAATAATGATTGTTGGCAATTGAGGGGGAGGGAATGAAAGTTCTTCTGGAGTCCACTCCATGTCGGGTGGACTAGGAGCCTTGACTTCCATTCTACTAGGCATCTCATTAGTAGAGATAGTTGATACTAATGGCGGTGCCTCTTCCATGGGTTTCTTCCCTTTGTCCTTCTATGTAGCCACCGTAGGTGGCATTGTTGGTGAAGTATCAACCGATGAAGATGGACCCGACTGTGGTTTTGATGGATTTGTCAACAAGAAAGCCTATGGAATCGGACCCTGTCTAGATGGATTCAACTAAAAATCCAAATGCATTGATGGAAGGGTCAATTGCGGCATCAACTACACTGCATTGCAATACTTGAAGGGTTCTAAATATGCTGGGACTACATGCACCTCCCCTTCAATTGTATACTTCAAATACTGATGAGCTATCGAAGGGACACACTTCATGTCCCTAATCCATGGCCGACCCAGCAAGATGTTATAGGCCATCTCACCTTCCAAAATATGGCACAATGTAGGTATAGTCTTTTGTCCCACCTGGATGGGTAGGACGATTATGTCAACTGTTGAGCATATCGCATCATTGAATGATCGTAGAGTGTAGGTGGAAGCCGTGATTTGAGATGTTGGCAACTTTAGATGTTTCAATGTCACTATTGTGATGATATTTTTGGATGAGCCAGTTCTACCAACACCCTTTAATACGAAATCCCATTGACCCACATGATAACATGTAGGGGTGGATCCGCCATGTCATCAGTTATCGATTTCACTTCGTCTTCTCGAAAGGTGATGAATGGCTTCGTGCATCGTTTGACATGCCCTACAAATTTGTTGAAGGAATTTGCTTCGTGTGGCTATAAATCGATGGCTTTCAATATCTCTATTAGAGCCTCCTGATGGGATGTTGATTGTTGTATGAGCTCGTATATGGAGAGCCTAGCCGACATGGTCCTCAAGCTTTGAGTGAGTTTGGTCTGAATTGTGGCCATGGGTCTAGGAAGAGGAGGTTGTGTAAGGTGTTTTTGTGGTTGTGACGTTGTTGGCACCTCACCTGTAGTCATCGTGGGGGCAGCTA
Source organism: Wollemia nobilis (assembly GCA_028583015.1). Classification (NCBI taxonomy): domain Eukaryota; kingdom Viridiplantae; phylum Streptophyta; class Pinopsida; order Araucariales; family Araucariaceae; genus Wollemia; species Wollemia nobilis. The sequence goes on along the minus strand of JAQPPZ010016858.1, from coordinate 1,070,029 downwards.
CACTCGGATACCTCCTATTTTGAGTCACTATACTGATCATCCCTACATACCCCTACATGGGACAATTTTGTGTGACCTCATTGACTTGTAGGGTATTTTCCTGTGTGTCATGGGTAGGCAAGGGGTCCTTAAAGACATCCATTTGTTGGTTGCTTGGTGCCACGGGATTATCCACCACTAATGTCTTGTTACCAATTAGGTCTTGCACTAAGCTCTTAAACTTCCAACAAGCTTTAAGGTCATGTCATTTTTGCCTATGGAACCTACAGTACAAATCCTCCCTATAGCCCTTAGGTTTTGGTATGTTGGGATCTATGGGTTGAATCTCGGGCAGGTTGATCAAGTTTGCCACTGACAAGTGGTCAAACAGGGAGTCTCTGGACTCTGTGTAAGATGTGAATTATTGCCTAGGGTGACACTGCTGATTTTGTTCTTGCCTCTGATTTTCTCGGTCATAGCTATCAAGAGGCACCACCTTATAGTTAGCCTTTTGGGGTTGTGTTGCTTTTGTAGGCTTAGGGACATTGATAGCAACCTGATTGACCACAACAGGTTTCTATTGCATGGTCCCTATTTTGCTGTTCTTAGACCGTTATTTCTTCTTTGGCTTGGCTATCTTGCCATACTAAATCTTGATCTCTTCAATGATTTTGGCTTGTGTCAGAGCTTCTTCTAAGGTGGCATATTGTTGTAGCTGCAATAGCACAGAGATCGATCTCAAATAACTTTTTGAGAACATTTGTGTGAGGTCGAACATAGGAGGGAGGTAGGGTAGCTTAGAAAGCAGAGTCCTCCATCGATTCCCATAGGCCGCCATGGTTTCTTCCTCATACTACCTGAGGTTGGCTAGGTCGCTAAGCGATGCCTTCTTGGTGTTGAATGTGAAGCATTCGAGGAATGCATCCACTAGCTGATCTAAGTTGCTAATGTTGTGCTTGGGCAATTGAGTAAACCAATCCGAGGCAGGGCCCACAAACATGGTGATGAACGTTCTTAACAACAAGGCATAATTATCTTGAATGCCAAAGCATTGGCTTAGGAATCTAGTCACATGATCTTAGGCATCCTCCTCACCTCTAAAGATTGCCAACTGAGGTAGATTAAAGTGTTCAGGGTAAGGGGGTGCTGGCACTGACGAATGCATAGGATGACTGCGGAGTTGGTGTAACATGGGATTTTGGGGCCCAAAAGTCTTGGTTTCCATAGACTCCAAACGCTCTAGCAGCGCTTTATATGCATCGGAAGATTTAATATCTTCCTCTTTAGTTTGCTCCCATTGTGGGTTGTGGGAAACTTGAGGCCTATGGAGGGGTGGCCATAGAGCATCCCATTTTCCTTGATAGGGCATTTTGGCTCGCTCTTCTTCTTGTTCATACTCCTCATAGGCTTCTTGATGAGTTTTTGGATGAGACCTATGACCATGGGTGGGTCCCCGTAGAGGGAGTCCGTCGTTATTCCTAGAAGTGGCTTCCCGCTCAGGTCTAGGAGGTCTCGGAGGTAGCACTTGGTAAGGTCATGGGGACCTGTCTCATACCAAGGGGTTGCACCTCTCATATGGTTCTACCCTTTGGGTGTGAGGGGTTGAAACCCTATCAGGCACCATATTATGGAGCAGCTCATATATTTGGTGCTGAATGCACTCTTTTCTAAGGCGATATAGATGCTCTAGCTGTTGTTGGTCTTGATCAAGCTACGTGATCTGTGCTTGGTGTACGACATGTCTGGTGACTGCTAGGTCGATTTGTTTCACCATCTTGATTCTAGGAGGCCTAGATGCCTCTCCTACACATTTATCTCGGTCGCGATGATCTGAGACCTCTATAGGTCACTTCCCTCTGTTGAGGTTGGCAGCATTCACTCAAGTCTTTGGCCTTGAAAGGTGGTTTTGGTAGATAGCAGGTGTAGAGGCGCATTGCTCCCACACTATGTATTTCTCTTGAGGAATGTAATGGTATTCCTTGTGCTCCCTTTTGTATATGTGAAAGGGGCAGGCATAGTTGGCTCACCCTACTTGAAGAGCCTTATGCTTTGGATTTGGATTTTTGTTCCTAACAATAATGGGGGGTAAAGGAGGGATGACATAATCATGTGGCCTCTCCTCATGGACCCTATGCTGCTCTAGCGCTTCATCACGTGGTGGCCACTCATACCGAGCTTCTAAGGGAGCCTTCTTGTTTATGTTGAGTGCCACGTGTAAGGACTCTTCCTGAAATGGGCTATGATGAACGGGTGTGTCCCTCAAAGGGGTGCCTCTATAGTCCCATTCTAAAATGACACAATGTGGACTCTTTTGTGGTTAAGGCTGCCAAGGCAGTATGACAAGCCCTTGGGGCTATAGTAGAGGTGACTTGTGCCCCCTTGTACACTCTTCACAACTTCTACCCTTGATTGGGCTTGGCTACGGGTGTACACCATGGTGGTGTTTTTGCTACCAAATGTGTATATTTTTATTTCTTTTTATGATTTTTATGCTACACTAAATAGAAAATATCACACACGCAAAACAATGATTATCTCGTTTAAATATTAAAGGTGTGCCTTAAGCCTGGTTTAGTGTGTTTTGATTTTGTTTTGAAAGCTTTTGTAAAGGATGTTTAAATGCAATATGATGGCTCTTATGACTCCTAAAAATGGTCACCCCTTAGATATACCATTTCCAGGCCGATATACCAACCTCTCTATATACTCGCCCTTACGTGAGGGAAACTATTGGTACGTGAGAGCAGATGGTACATGGAACGCAGGCGGTACGAAAGGGGGATTGCCCTATTTTTGACACCTACCATAGAAGAATTATCCTCATGTGCTGGGAATCACCCCAGCTACACTCGGTCATCTTTCATCAGGATTTATGTCTAGCAACAGTAGCGATCGGGGTTTATGAATGTAAAATTCAAGCCAAGGTGGTGATGAAATCCATTGTTGGTCTTGACCAAGGGCTACGGTTTTACAACCATCTCCTTGGTGTTTATGTTGCCACATGATGTGTGGGGTTATTTTATTTTGCATGAAAGAAAATAAACATACAGTACAACTTTATTTAAACACATAAAAAAACCAAAAAAAAAGAAAATGAACAACAAAAAATGACAGAAAGAGTTCAGGACCCTTACCTCTTCTCTGCCCAAATCTGCTGGTTCTAAGTTTCTATCCTGAAACTACATAGACAGATATTCATCCCAGGGAGGAATAAATTATAGGACTATATTCATCATAGGGTGGGGCAAATGCCCATTCGTCCCTGGGTAAGACGAATTCCAGCTCCAGTATCCGCCTCGAGTCGGAACGAACAACGATCCAAAGATTTGAAAACTCGGTACCTACAAGCAAAAACAACCAAGTTTTGATCAGATCTATGATCTTAAAAATATAGGACAAGGGTCCCACCGTGATCTCCACTGGAAGCATGAGGATACGGAAGAAAAAAGGAAACTCCAAGTGCGATGCAAACCGAACTAAACTTAACGCTAAATCCTATGAATTGAAAGTGCATGAAAAGAGGGAAAGCATGAACGAATCGAATCGAAACAAAAAGCCAATAAGGAAGACAACCATTTTTATTTATATGTTTCAGAACTTAGTTACAATGCACCTCCTCCCCTTCCAAGGGCTAGGAGTGTTAAATATGCATTCTTGTTACATCCATGGATGCCATTTCTTCTTCCACATGCCTACATGTAAAATGGGTGGACCAAACATCGTTGCCACTTGCATTGATGAGTCTTGGCTCCTTGCTATTCCTCATATGTCCATATCCTACATTCAAAGAAATAAGAAATAGTTAGTAACACCTGTGGATGAAATAAAACATGCAATCCCTACGCCTTTGATTAGTGCATGCAAGATATAAATAAAATGATAAATAAAATATATCCAAATGATCTGAAAATTTGATAGGGGCATCAAGACATCACAAAGAAAATACTTCAAATGGAATAATCAGGAAATTCCTCACATATTTGAATTTGCTTCGGGGCGGACGAATGGACCTGCAACAAAAATGTCTAAAAGCACTGTCCCAAATGTCACATTTGGGAAGCTCAAAATCACCTAAAAAGTTAGGATTAGATAATTGGGGGTGTTTTGGGAAGACCCAGATGGTCATATTTCCATAATCAGGCCTTTGTCAATAGGAATTTGATGGGGGTTACCTACAAGTTAGTAAAGGCAAACGAAGATAGAAACATGATCAAAATTGTTCAAAACAAGGTGAAATTTAAATGGCAACCTATCTAAGAAGCATATAATTGAATGCAAAAATTACAGAGAGAAAATCTACCATAGATTTCCAATCGCTCTGAGGTGGGGTGATTAGGACTGTAGCAGTGTTGGGGGGAGGGCGCCCGGTGGTAGTCTGCCCATCGTTTGGGGCTTGATTTCAGCACCAATCCACTTAGGATGGGTCCAAAACCTCTTGTGGGGTATTGTTAGAAAATTTGGTGGGATATTGCGGCCAAATTTTGGGTTTTGGTTCTAGATTTGCGCTTCCAATAACCACCCTATGACCTCCTTTCCAAAAGAGATCAAGGATGTGAATGGCACAACTCAAAAGGGTGTGGGTGTGAAAATAAAATGACAACACTTCATTGCTCAAAAATGATCCTTCTCTCTGTATTTTGGGGTGAGGAAACTCACCAATTTATAGACTTGGAGGTCTCTTGAATTGGACATGCAGAGGCGCCACTTAGCAATCATGCCTTCCCAGGGGGAAGGAGATTCCTCCCTTATTAGGGACTTCATGACTACCCCTGTAACTGCCTCTAATGCTCGAAATGCTCACCCACACTCCCATGCAATGAAGGAAGTGTTAAGTGGCGGATCTGAGTTGCCATTTGTCAAGATTTGACTTTTTGCCCATCAAACCTGCAATTCGCCCCACCCTGGAGAGAATACTTCTATTCGTCCCTGGGTGGGGTGAATCCAAGTTTGAAATCATCCCTGGGTGGAATGAGTATTGAGCAAAGTGCCTGAAGGTGCCAAATTGATCTCTGACCTTCCAAAACTACTGTGAGAGTGGTTAGGACCACTGTTTAACATCTATGGGCTACCCTTGGGGCTGTGTGTGTCAATGCGATCAATTTTTGTAGTCACATAATCAGATTGGTGCTGTTTTGGTGTCTACAGGTGGTATCACTAGCTACGTTTTCGCAAATATATCTCAGACCCAATCTTGGTTAAATTTGGGTGTTCTTTAATCCTGAGGATAAAGATTTAATTACTACCTATGTTATGACTATCCTACTAATTTTCTTCTACCTTTCACATTCTAAACTTGTTTTAAAGCATGCAAATAGGCATAATAAAATATTAAACTAGTTATCAAAATTAGACCCATTTTATATACACAGTGAATTACTCATCATATCAACTAATCAGGGTTTTTTTAAGCTTAAATGTTTTACATATGAATTGTACTAACATTCAAATGAGGTATCATGATCCCTAGGCAAGATACGTATCCGAAGAGATAAAGTTAAAGACTATATTCGCTGCATGCAATTGTATGGTTTCAGATTAAGTTTAGGAACCATATTTTATAACTAAAGTAAAAGAAATCCCCATTAATGAGAACAATCACCACTTAATTACTGATTTGTATTTAAGACAATCATATCCTATTAGCATGTGAGAATCTTGCAAAAATGGTTTGAGCAAAGAAGAGTGTCACAGTGCAAAAAACACCAAGGAATTACAAGACAAAATGGTTGGAATACATGATACTATCATTACAATCATATCAAAGCAAAAGAATTTCAACGATATGGTGGAATCTAAGAGAAAATTTTGTCATCAAATCATCAATAGAATATGCTTTGGAATTTCATTATGCCTATATACACGCCTAGACCTGTTCATCCATATCAAGAGCTTTTAAAAACCATTATAAAATATTACAACCCAAATATGGCCATAGTCCACAATTAAAAACTAGATAAGTTACTCATAATTTCAAAAGAAGAAATTACCATAGCTTTTGCAATAGAATATTAAAAAAAAATAAAGCCAAAGGTGATAGTGCTAAAATAACAGAGACAATTCCTTACTAGACACCTTGTTAAAAAATGGTAGACGGGTTTATTGAAAAATATCCTAAATGATTTCATGGATACAAGAAGAAGGCTAGGAGAATTCAAATCATATGCATAATTGATGTTGTCCATGTTAGTAGTGGTGTTAGAGTTAATAATAGATGTTGTGATATACCCATACCAAATATCTCTAGCCTATGTTGCTGTGAACATCCAAAATATCTTATTTTATTGGGTAATTTTTTTAAGTAGAAGTATACGTGAACAACTTGCTACCATGAAAATTAAAAAGAGTGAATTATTCACCTATCTATCATATTTAGCATGGTTTATGATTTTTCATATGACCCTAGGTTGACATAGCATGAGGTGTAGATGCAAGATTAATAGGATTAGTAGGGGCTAGCATGCCCTATCGTGAACTAGACTCACATACTTAGCGAGAGTACATCATATATAGATTTTAACAAGGACTTTCTAGCACTTGTAATGTCTAAAATCTATGAAGAATTCCCACGCCTTAGTGTTTAAGTTATTGATAAGATACCAGGAAAGAAGTGATAATTAGGGGACTGGATTTTCTTAAAGGAATAAACAATCATCAAACTATATGGTTTTTCTGGCATTCCATACCTGCTTCCATACTATGTTATAAATTAGATTTTTGATCTAGAATTTTGTATGCATATATACATGATTTAAAAGTATTTTGGTCCTAGAGTGAAGAATATTATAATATTTTGACTACCTATCAAGTTTTAAGAGATTACCATGACCAAGAGTGAGCTAGAACAATACCAATATTTGGATGAGAAGCTATGTGCCCTACAATTTTCAATAGTGCCTCACAGATGGCATTACAACCATGATAGTATTTTTAAGGAAATATTGTCACACTTGAATAACAGGGCACCACCATTTGAACATGTGTTAAATTATAACATTGAAATATTTAGGAATTCTAACCAATTACTAGGAGGCACCATTAAATATCATCACAATGCAGGAAAGGCCACCATGGAGGATGTGGCATCCACATGAATGGATTTTTTATCTAGACCAATGGATGAGCTTTGATATTATAAAGTCAATAAAGGAGAAACTAAATTTGGAGACCCAAAAAATACATGAGTGGTGGATCTCGTGACATGAGCGCAATCAGCACAAAAATTCTTACCCGAATAACACAAGTAAACAATTTACCTTATATTTTGATGCAAAATATTTGTTTGAAAAGGGAGCATGAAAAGGAAATCTTCCCAAAGATAAAAATTTTAGAATACCTAGAGGAAGAAGAAGAGGAATAATAGGATGAAGAAGTAGTAGAAACAAGAGCCCAACCATAATCACCATTGCTTCAATTATTGATTTTGATGACTCTGAGGAAGAATTGCTTCCCCAACCTTGATATTCTATGAAGGGATATGCAGTGGATGCTAAATAAGTAAAATGGATCACATATTTTAGGAGGTTGAGTGTTTCTAGGCCATTTAGGGAACAATCACAATCTCCTAAACAAAGCCCCAAGTTAGGGATAAAATGGAAAAGCTATCCAAGCCCTAGAAGTTTAGAGACTTAAAGGTTAGCAATAAAGAATAAGCAATTGTATCAAAAAGTACATATAAATGAAGTGGTCGTTGCAATATCAAAGGTTGAGGTATTCAAGAAAAAGGAGTTTGAAATAGCCAAAGTCAAAATAATCAAAAGGGTGGAGTTGAAGCAAGAAGCGCAAGGAGCATGTATGTCCTTTAAAACTATTCCTACTCAATCCTTCTCTCCTTATCACTCTACTTAGTGATCCTCTTCACTTGAAATTGTCCCTACACCAACTCAATCCCCATCACAATTATCCCATCAATCATCGAATTCTCCTCCACAAGTTTTCCCACCACAAAGTTTTCTCTCCACCCATAATGTAGAAGGAGCTAATCATCTAAGAAAGCTTTACCCCAGTACAAGTTGGTAGGTTGGTATCATACCCACTTACTTTGATGACTAATTTTTTAGTGACTTCTATTATTCCTATATTTTCTAAATATGACCCACTTTTAGAGTTGTTCTTCATCATCCATGATATCCAAGATGTGGAGGATAAAAAGCAATAGTGGATAAAAGAGCAATATCAATAAGAAAATGGAGAAGAAGCAGTCACTCTGACTTATCAGATAATGGACCCTATTAAATAAAGAAGGATAAAAGTGACTTCCAATCCAAATATCAAGAAATAAACTACAAAAATGAGGTCAAAGTATTACTAGGTAGAGGTGTAGAGCCAATACATCTCCAAAATTTCAAAAATGGATACACTCTAAGCCATCCACATCGATATAGACACACTATTTATGCACAACAATAGATGAAACAAAAAACTCAAAGTTACTAAAAAGAATTTGGAAGCCCTAGAAATCAAACTAAGCAAAGAAAATATAGAGCAAAATGATGTTAAAAATAACATCAAGGAGTTGAAGAGAAATATTGAAAACTCCCCAACAAAGGAGCAATTGCAACAAAAGGATAAAAAAATTGAAATCTTGGAGGGAGAGCTGCAAGTTGCTAAGAATCAATTATAGTAGAAAGATTCAATGCTGCAAGACCTACAAGCTACTCTACAAGTCCAAAATAGGGCTCTTGCAACAGCTCAAACATAACTACAACAAGAGGGAAAAATCCCATGGTATGGAAATATCAAAAGATTGCCTCAAGTAGGTCAGAAACAATTACTAGGAAAAATCAAAGGAGCCATCTTGCAGGCTTTTATCCCTTTCATTTAAAAATAAAAGAAATTACCAAAATATCTATGGAGGCCAAGATGAAACTGGAAAAAGGTAGAAAATATTTTGTGAGTAAAATAGTAGAAGCATAGATGGTCAGGTGGATGCTAAGAAATAAAAAAAATTATCCTCAACTAAATACGAAGTCAAACAAATATCTAGAAGAATGTAGATTGAATACTCTTAAGGTGTTTAAGGTAATTTATTTAATTTATGAGAGAGAGGATATGCTATATGCCCTTAGAAAATATATTAACGATATGAGTAGAACTACTAAGGAAACAAGAGAACTTTCCAACTTGGTTCTTTAGGTCTTTGGGATGAAAAACAATAATTTTTATACAGAGAAACAAATCAAGCAGTTGTTGGACCAGTAGCTTCATGATGCAAGTGAGGTCGAGTCACTACTAGAACCATTGAAGGTAGAGCAAGTCTTTATAATATTTCACAACTCTCCCACATTCTAACCAAGTTAGAAGAAATGGTTGAAAGATAAAATGATCCTCCTTATGAGAATTATTAAATATTGCAAAATATTTTACGTGAGCTCAAAGGTATTCCAATACCTTCCTCGGAGATATGGAATAAAATATGCCAAGTAATTTAGATCCCTAGAAATCCAATAGCTCAGTAACACAATAGGGTGAGTCATCAAAACCAGTTTTGGAAAGGGGATCCTATCAGTCAGAGGAGCCAATCAAACCCCCTAAAATTGGGGATGTATAGTAGGATTGTATATATAATAAGTTTTGCATTTATATAATTTTATTTCATACAATTGTGATGTATAATATCCAGTAGTTTTATGAATCCATAGCCTAGAGGATAAATCTGAAAAGATGTAAATATTGAGAGTGATGTAAGCAAAATTGAGAAATGAGTTGTCACAATACACTTGATCTAGAAACATGATGGACGTAATGTATATGATTGTAAAGCTGACAGAGATTCAATTTGATAGGAAAAATAAAATAAGGCATTTAAGCATTAAATTCACATGGGATGCCTAAGTCACAATCATAATGTAATTGGCATATGGCACATGTTAAGGTCATTGCTTAATTCTATACAAGGTCATACCCATTTCTAAGAAAGTGAATTTTAGTTATCTTTAGTGTTGAGGATGAGCTGAATGGAAAAGAGGAAGATCTACATCATTGAAGGTCATAAAATGAAGAAGTTCTTTCTCAATTGCAAAAAAAAAAACGATATAAGAAAAAAAAGAGCAGAAGAATGATGATTTCCTAAAGTGTCGTGCCTATACCTAAACCAACAACTAGAAATGCTGATGTTTGCTCATTGAGGTACAATTTTTGGGGGGTCGAGGTATCCCCATGCACCATTTTTATTTATTTTTTCCATTTATTTCCATATATTCACTTGTAAATTGTCCCACAAACTCCATCATCCATGTCGTTGTTAGTGTTTAATTTTCTCTTTTCTCTCAAGGCATTTTTTTGTAAGATAGTTTCCCTATCCTTATCCTAGATGATATATTATGCACTACCTTTTGACCTTATTTTTGTGCATCATTTATGCCGGTCTACTAGACCTTGCATAAATATTTTGTATTTTCTTCCCTATGGTATATAGTCAAAATTTGCTTTCCTGTCATTAGTAAGAGAAGACTAGTTTAAATTCTCATTTTCCACTAGGAAAAATCCCTTGTGAGTTTCCAAGAATATGCGTAGTTTTGATCATCACCCACACACATTTTTTATTGGAAGTGCAAAATGTTTCATCAAAGGCTGAAATAACAAGTATGGAGAATGCCAAATGTTTCATGTTCAAGCATGCAATAAATGGTTCCTTAAATTCTAGCACTTGGAGGAAGGTGAGAGATGTAAAATCAGCTAAGTATAAATAATGTTGGGCATCTTGTACCCAGGTGATTGATAGATGGTCCCTAAATCTCTAACGCTTGTTGAAGAGTAAGATGGGTAAAAAGTTAAGACTGCTAGAACTTTTGTACATTAGGTCAAAGTGGATGAATACCAAAACCATGTTTCCTAATAGAAATAGACTCAAGTAAAATTTAGCTAATTATGGAACTTTTTGGACTTTTTGTACCCCTCTAAGCAGTAGATAGGTACCAAAAACCCATCCCCCAATGGATGATCAAGGTATGAAAAATGGCTAAGTATGGCACTTATTAGATATTTTGTATGCTAGATAGATGGTCCCCAAATATCTAATGCTTGTTGAATAAGAAGTATGGGCAAATACTGGCTAAGTGTCAAGATCATCAAAACTTTTATAACTCAAATAGAAGCGGTTTTTATAAAGTAGGATTGAAAATAATGGGTGGAATAATTGACTTCATGCCTCTTGATATTCCTAGACTCATATGCAACAACCACACCGTCTTGAGTTAATGTCACATGTTTGGACATATGGCTTCACAGTGCATGGAGAGAATCCATGGAGGAAGAGATCGAGGCACTTTGCAAGAATAAAACAATGGTCACAAGACCAAGAGCCACAATCAATAGATCATTGGGTTAGAAGATCTACACGTCCATAAAAGTGTCCGAAAAGGTATTCTCAGGTTTAGTGGAGACACAAAACAAAACATAAATACACACATTCTCTATCTCTCTCTCTTTCTCTCTCACTCTCTCATTCTCACTTTCATTCTCTTTTACTTTCATAATGATAGATACAAGTTACATTAATTTACAATATGCTTCAAGCAAATACTGGAGAGATATTAGAAGAAATTAATAAAAATAGGGGAAGAGAGTTGCATTGGTATAAACTGTAAACTGCTTAATAGAATCAGGTAATTATAGAATTGGTACTATCATCAATATTTCCTTCAAAATATAAAAAGCCTTTTCACACTACTCTATCCACTTAAAGCCTTTTCCTTTTCTCTGAAGGTTTGTAATGGGTTGAAAAATTCTCGAGAATCCCTTGACGAACCTTATATAATACCTTGCAATACCCATAAAACTTCGCACCTCTAAAACATTAGTAGGTGTTGGGCAGTAAATGATTGCTTCAATTTTCTTGGGGTCTATTGCAATTCCTTCTGCTCAACATCCTCTTCTTTTATTTTGGATTAAATCGAAATATCATCCAAAAATACAAGTACAAACTTGTCCAGTTGTTCTCTAAACATAATATTCACAGGATTCATGAATGTGGTTGGGCATTAGTTAGCCCAAAAGGTAAGATAGTAAATTCAAAATATCCATACCTTATTCTATGATCTATCTTAGAAGTATCTGCCTCCCTAATCCTTAACTGATGATATCTAGATCTCAAATCTATTTTAGAAAATATAGTGGTTCCCTTCAATTGATCAAAAAAACCATCAATCCTAGATAACGAATACCTATTTTTGATAGTAACCTTATTCAAAATTCGATATTCTATGCACATTCTTAAGGTACCATCTTTATTTTTAACAAATAAAATAGGAGCTCCCTAAGACGACACACTAGGTTTGCTTAGCCCTTTTTCAAGCAATTCTTGAAGTTGTGTTTTGAGCTTCTGCAACTCCATGGTTGTCATTCTATAAGGTGACCTTGCAATTGGTTCTACCCCCAGTTATGACTCAATTGAGAAATAAAATTCCCTCCGAGGAGGTAATCCAGGGAGGTCCTTAGGATATACATATTTGAATATGCTCAACATCGGGTGTTGCTAAAAAAGGTCTGATTCATTTTATGACGCTTTTATCCTATTCATATTAACTATGAAGATCATTCCTTCTTTCTAATAACCTTCTTGATCTACATTGTAGTTAATAAATGTGGCTTAACTTCCCTTCACTCACAACTAATTCTAATCCTTTGATTAGATTCATCCAAAAATTCCATCCATCTCTCCTCAAAGTTTAAAAGAGTCTTGTTTGCTTTTAACCAATCAAATCCTAAAATAATTTCAAATGCATGCAAAGGTGCCACATACATATGCCAGTTGATATTTCCTCGAGATAAGGAAATGTGGGAATCAAAGAGACATTTATTAACATGATGAGTTTACCCTGATCCATACTCTACCTTCCAATATTTGGACAAGAATCCAAGTCTAACAAGAAAATCCCTCACTAATCTAGATGAGATAAAACTATATGTTGACCCACTATCAACTAAAATTTGCACATTTTTATCAAAAAAAAATCCATGCAATAAGAGAGGAGTAACTTGACCATTGAGTTCAGAACTACCTATGGCTGCATAAATCTTGAGGATACCCTCCTCTAGGGATTTTGGTGGAAAGTCAGCCCTGTGATGAAATTTGTTAGCATAATGATACCCTTTGCACACCCAACATCCACCTGGTGGAGCTCTATTGCCTCTATTATTTTCCTCATTTCTATTCATAACTATAGTTTCCCTATCCCTTCCTTGACTTGTTGGATTTTGGTCCTATATCTTGGGAAATTTTTTAGCATCCTTCTTGAATTTCCAACTTGGTAATTTGATCTTTTTTCCCCCCTTGTTTTTTTTGATGTCCTTATTTGTGTTTCTTATTTTGTTCCTTTTCCCATTTCAGGAAACCTAAACTTTTCTGCTCCCTGAGTTCACCTTTTTTCTTTTTAGATAACTTTTGGTAGTTAAAATATGCATTTATCGTTTCCTAATTAGCTTCCTCTTTTCTTGCTAGATCAAAAGCAGTTGGAAAATTGACAGGATTATGCATGTTTACCACAATCATAATTCTAGGATGTAATCCTTGAGTAAATTTTTGTGTTTTCATTTTTCATTTCTTTCATATTGAGAAGCATATTTTAGATGTTGAATAAAATTTTGGTGGTATTCACGCACCGACATGCTTTCCTATCTCAAATTTGAGAAGTCCCTAAATTCCTCTACATAATATTGCTTTTTCAAGAATCTATCCCTGAATTCCTTGACAAACTCTTCCCATTTGAGGTTAGCAACTTCTACTTTATGTCCTTTATTATATGACTTCCACCAATCCAAGGCTATTTATGTCATGTTCATTACTGCCAAAGCAGTTTTGGATTAAGAGGATAGGACTATTAGAGAAAAGTAGGATTCTAGGGGTCTTCTTATTAGATATTTTCTCTGATGGACTATTAGAGAAAAGTAGGATTCTAGAAATTTTTTATCCTAGGATAGCCTTATGAAAAGGGGTTTTTATGTAAAAATGAGGAGAGTATAGACCATCTCTTGGGACAATTCAATAGAATAGGAACTATGGCAATGGGTTTTTAATATGTTTTGTAAATGCATGCTAATGGATGGAAAATATGAATAATAGTTAAAGTAACAATATGGCACTTTTAAAGGTGAGGCATTATAAATAGGTTGTCCTACATAAAAAGAAATACTACTTTGTTCTATATAAATGGAAAAGAATATAATAATACTTAAAGGAAAGGAAAACAATTTAGAGGTAATAAAAAGGAAGCTTTTTTTAGCCATAAAATCTAAAATCAATCCTATCAACTCACCAATCCATAATATTGAACCAAAGAGCCTTCATAGATGGATTCAAGTCATCAAATTGGATTATAATGTTGAATATAGGAGAAAAAAAAAGGAAAAGAATATAAAATGAAAACCACTAGAAGTAGATTTGATCAAATTGAATTTTGATGGAGCATCTAAAGGAAATCCAAGACCTATAGGAGGAGGAGAAATAATTGGAAATAATGGGGGTGATATTTTGTCACATTACACATTCAGTAGTGGATTGAAGAAAAATAATAAAGCTAAATCTTAGGTGGTTTTAGAAGGGTTGTAAACATATAGACAAATGAAATTGGACAAGATATGGATGGAAGGTGATTCACTAATAGTAATAAATGCAAATATGAGGAAAGCACGACTCCATAAAATATACAAAATATCATTATGGTAATATAAGACCTTTTTATAGAGTTTGAAGAAATTAGGTTTACTCATACGTTAAGGGAAGGGGAAAAATGTGCAAAAGGATAGAAAATAGATCGGTTTTAATAGAGGAATGTGAATTTTAATTATATTTTCATGGTTAGAGGAAGTAGTAAGTTTTTCTGAAGTTGGCAAGAAAATTTTGACTATCTAAATCAAATTTTTAATAATATTTACTGTAATATTTGTTGCATTTTGTAACATTAAGGTGTTTTCATATAAATTATTTATTACAATTCTTGTGGTTGCACTTATGCTTCAATAAGAAATCAAAAGATTAAATCTAGTAAAGTGGACTATGATAGCACAAAGTTTTGGAAATATTACTATACTAAGATGCATTGTGTAGAGATTAGAGGTGGATTTATTTTTTATTGAAAAATCTTATATTAATTAAGATTAGTCATACAAAAAATGGCGGTTGTAATTAGTACACCCCACAAACCATAAAAGTCACTAGGTGGAGGAAATCACACCTCCCCAATAAAAAACAAAGTCCAAAAAACATTACTACATGCTGCCATAATAAATCGTGACACATACATCCCAAGACATAAAAAACAAAGATCAAGGAGGACACACTGTCACCTGCCATCTGAAGAGACTGGGGCATCCCATCCTTCATCTGCATTACCACAAAAAATTAAGGAGGACCTTCGTTGACTCAGATTGGAATGGTTGGTAGAATACATGTTGCTCGTAAGTTGGGGCCTCTTCTACCTCTAGGACAACTTTGACTAGAGGCCTTACGAGTAGAGGTAGATTTTTGGTACCTCTGGGATAGCTCCGACTAGAGGTCTTACGAGTAGAGATGGACTTTTAGTATTGTGAAGGTTGTTGTAGGAAAATATCAATAACAAGAATGTTGAATAATATTTGTATTTACAACTATAATTGAAGACAATCGAAAAAATGAAAATCAAGAATTCATACTTATTATGAAAATAAATATAGGTATCTAGCTAGAGCAACTAAATTGATAAGAGGATTGAATCTATTTGTAAATTCTCAAGCTCTAAAGGAGAGAGTTGTGATTTGTCAAGAGTGGGAGAGCCTTGTACAAACCCTTTTTCTCCAACAAAAACAAATCTTTTTGGGGCCTTATCAATTGAAATTACCTCAATCAATTATATTCCTTAACTTTAAAAGAGGACATTTAGGTTCAAATATTTCCAAAATATTTATGCATAATTGTCAAGTTTATAAAATAACTAATTACAAAGAAAAAAAAACTTGTTGGGGTCTTATTATACCCCAAATACTGCCAATGCAATCATCATCACATTTTAATTCATATTTATGGGCTTAGCCCCACTTCCTTTTTATACTATGATATTTTTAGCTTCCTAAATCATTATCCTTTAAGGATCCTTTTTCCTAGTTTTTCATTTCTCCTAAAACTTTTATCCTCATCAACCTATCCCATTTTTTTATATTATTTATTATCTATAATTGTATAATGCATTGGAGAACTTGAAAGGGAAGTCATACTTGGAAAAACACTTCCTATTTTATTCTACATCATCAACCCAACTCTCTTTGCTTAAAAAATTTCCTCCATATCATCATCTGCATATTTATTTTTTTGAATTTAAGTTATACCTCATCCTATGAATCCTTATTTATTTCCAGTGTACTCCAAATAAATCATAATGACCCAAAGTCACCATTTAATGAGGTAAATGGTGCAACGGGGTCTTCTTTACTATATTTATTTATGGAAATGAAAATCTTTTGTCTTAATACAACTTCTAAAATTTCATTTTTTTAATATGTGGTTGAGCTTATCTCATAACAAAACCAAAACCTTTTCTCTTTCTAAATTACTTTTATTTTGTAATCTGCCACTATATGACTTTGTGGCATTATAAAATAAAATTATCATCGTCCACTTAATCCCATTGTATAAAATCATTAAATTTAATCTTAATAAATTTAAAAAAAAATTATAAAATACTCATAATAACATATATTATTTTCTTTCTTTAATAAATATATAAAAATCTGAACTATCTCCTACTTATTTCTCCAAAATTATTTTTTTAATTACAACTAAAATAAAAAAAATAAAAATAAAAATAAAGACACATAAAACTTAGTTTGAAAATAGCTAATCCAGCTAAAAAACTCATAGAAAATTGAGTAGAAAGCTTTGCTACATAAATCATAAAGATTGCTTTACACTAAAATGAATTTTTTTTTAAAAGAATGTTCTAAGGATGACTAGAATCCACAATCTCAACATAAAATTAGATTTTATATTAAATTTTGGGTTAACAAAACCCACAACTTTTCTTAAAAAAAAATAACAAAACCAAAGAAAAAATGCTCTTCTGTTTATATGATAAAAATCATCAACCGAATTTAATCAAAATGAAGTCCAACTTAACCTGCATACAACAACTTCTTCTAGGTTACCAGAAATTTTATTATAATTATAATATTAAAAAAAATTAATTAAAAAATAATCTTTCTTCTATTCTTTACTATTAGTCCTAACGATTTTCCACCCCTTATAACGCCCAACCATATTTTGTTTATAAATATCCGGTTTTTTTCCCAAGATTTCCCACCCCTCGTAACGCCCAACCTTTTTTTTTTAATATCCATGGTTTTTTTCCATCTGGCCCCATTTGTGATACGTATTTATTTGAGGGTATTTTGAAGGATTCCGGTAAGTATTTATTTAAGTGAAAATAGTATTATTGTAACCAACTCTTCTTTGTAATAAAAAAAAGATGAGGGGACCTGAAACATGAGGGGTTCAGATAAGTATTTACTCTAGTGAAAATAGTACTCTCCTATGTAAAAAGTGAGGGAACATGGAGGGGTTTGGGTAAATATTTACTCCAATGAAAATAGTGTGGTTGTCACCAACTCTTCTATGTATAAAAATATATATAGATATATTTACCGTAGTGAAAGGGACATAAAGAGTTCGAGATTGAAACCTTCTACCAGTTAATAAAAAAACCAGTTAATCTTCTAAATTGTAATAAACTTCATTTAATCAAACATTATGTTGAAAAGCGTTTTACTGATTAACATACACAATTGTCCATCGAAGCAAATCAAATTTACTTCCTAGGTTTTTTATAAGCTATCTTCCTATATAACATGATCATCGATCCCACATGTTGGCCATAACCATTTTGTCCTAGTGGGGCAACCTGAGCTCGGACTGATATGTATTCTGCAATAACGGTCATTTATGTATTTTTACATTCCTCACTTTATGAAGGGTAAATATTTATAATAGTAGTAGGGAAGATAAGTTTCATAGTCTAAAAATGGAGCCATTTTCATGCCATTATATACAAAATCTATCTAAATCTGTTGGCCCATTTTCATGCCATAATAGACAAAATACATCTAAATTTGTTGGTCATCCAATACATTGTAACTTCAAAGTCCTTGGTTAGGACATGGCTAAGCAATATTATCATTGGAACCTTGTCAGTGACTCAGTAGTGAACCATGCCAGAATGTGATCTGGAGTACAAGTAATAGCAAATTAGTTGAGTTGGATGGAATGAATTGACCAGAGCTCACTGTGAGAGTGATTGTTCAACATCAAGTTTGTACATTCCTCACCTTAAGAAAGATAAATACTAATATTAGTAGTAGGGAAGAGAAGTTTTATAGTCTAAAATGGAACCATTTTCATGCCATAATAGACAAAATACATCTAAATATACATTTAAATATGTTGGCCATCCAATACATTGTAACTTCAAAGTCCTTGATTAAGACATGGCTGAGCAATATTATAATTACAACATTGTCAGTGACTTAGCAATGTAGTAGGGTAGAGAAGTTTCATAGTCTAAAAATGGAACCATTTTCATGCCATAATAGACAAAATACATCTAAATTTGTTGGCCTTCCAATACATTGTAACTTCAAAGTCCTTGATTAGGACATGGCTGAGTAATATTATCATTGCAACCTTGTCAATACTCAGTAGTGAGCACTGCTAGAATGTGATCTGGAGTACAAGTAATAATAAATTAGTTGAGGGGATGGACTGAATTGACCAGAGCTCACTGGGAGAGTAACTCTTCAGCATCAAGAGAATCAATTTCAAATGCCAACGTGAATCATGTCCAAAAAGGGTGGCAGTAACTTAAATTGTTGTTCCATAACACTAAAGAATTGATTATTTTAATGCTTTTTGAAAGAAAATTTACTTGGACGGCCAATTTTTAAGGCCATGTGTAAAAGCTTCATCACAAAGATTTCTAAATTGATGTCCAACGAAATAGGGAATGTGCTTACCATAATGATATTCAAGTTGATGTCCAATGGAATAAGAAAAGTGTTTAAATACCAAACTTGAATAAGAAAAGTGTTTAAATACCAAACTTTTCGAAATTTTAGAGTAGGAAAAATTAAACTAAAAGTATTGAAATTAGTCATGCTTACTAACTTTAATGTCCAATGGAATAATCAAAGTGATTAAATATCAAATTTATTGGAAAGATTATAATCATAAACATTGAAATTTGATGTTCTTATTAACTTAATCAAGTATTCTTTTGTTAAATATTTTTTATGAATATGTTTAAAAAAAATTTAGAAATAAAATTATAATATTTATAAACATGTGAAAATAATATTATAATATAATTTTTTTATTAGATTTGATATTTTGATTAAAGGCATGTTAATTGTTAAGTTATATATGAGACTAAAATAGTTTTATTTATATCATATTGTAATTATATAGTGATATTATAACAATTTGACAATTATGTATTATCACTTAAAAACATTCAAGCTTAAGTATCTTTCTTAAAAATAAAAAATTTAATCTTCAAAAGTTGAAAAGATTATCCAATTATGATTATACCATTTGATGATAAAATAGTGGTCTTAAATTTAAAATTAAAAAGCACTTTTATGTTTTCAAGATATTTGAGAAAAGTATTGCTCATGGTTGATGCATGATTGTAAAATAATTATACCAAATTAATAACCTTAGTCTTTTCCTTAATGTTGCCACCATTTCAATGATTGTATCCCATATCATTCTTGGTGTATTCTTTATATATGTATATATATATTGCTAGAGAACAAGGCTTGTACTAAGGTCCCCCATCCTTGACAAATGATAATCCTCTCCTTTAGATCTTAAATGTATACAAACAGATTCAATTTTTAGTTCAATTGAGTTGCTATAGCTAGATACCTACATCATTTTTCATAAAAAGTTTAAATTTTTTATTTTTATTTTCTAGATCTTCTTCAATTTTTTGTATGAATACAAATATTCTAAAATTCAACATCCTTCTTCTTGATATTTTCTTGTAGCAACCTTCACAATACCAAAACTTCACCTACTATATTGCATCTTAGTACAGTAATATTTCTAAATTTTGTGTTACTTTACCAAATCTAGATCACTAATTTCCTTCCTGAACCATAAGGGCAACGACAATAATTGTAATAAATAGTCTATATGAAAACACATTAATGTTATAAAATAAGGCAAATATCACCAATAGAAAATATTAAAGTAAATCTTAACCATTAATTGATTCAGTTAGCTTTAGTTAAACTTACTATTTCCTCTAACCATAGAAAAGAGAATTTAAATTCACTATCCTCAATTAAAACCCCTCTATTGGCTAGCCTATTTGCACATTTATTTCCATTCCTTAACATATGGGTAAACTGAATTTCTTCAAAATCTGTAGCAAGGTATCATATTTTCGCAATTATCTCTTGTATGCTTCATGGAGCCTTTGGTTTCCTCACAATTCCTTTTATTACTATTAGTGAATCACCTTCCATCCATAATATATTCTATTTCATGTGCATGTATACTTTCAACCCTTCCAAAGCATATCAAGTTTTAGCTTCATTATTTATCTTAAATCCACTACTGAAAGAGTGATGAGAAAAAATCACTTCCCTATTATTTTTAATTATTCCTCCTCTTCTTGTTGGTCCTATATTTCCTTTATATGCTCCATAAAAAATTAATTTGACCAACTCCACTTCTAGTGGTTTCTATTTTATATTCTTTACCTTCTTTTTGTTTCTCATATACCCAACATTAAAATTCCATTTCATGACTTCAATACATCTATCAAGGATCTCTGTGTCATGATTAGAGATTGGGTGAGTTTATAGGGTTTGTTGAGACTCCTCTATGGATAAAGAAATATTTATTTTCAATACCTCTAAATTGCTTTTCTTTTATTTAAAATTTGCTATTATTTTTCAGCCATACAATCCAAAGTATTGTATCTTTTGAAATATACTAGATTATCTATAAAGCCCTACATTTAAAAGTACTCAACCATTGCTTTAACCATTCTTCAAATTTTATATTCATCACCATGTATTTATCAAACATATTAATAATCCATTGCCATAGTTTATAGACTAATGAGTAGTGTCTTGAAAGATGCTCTATACTCTCCTCCTCCTTTTTACATAGAACACATTATGAGGGACCATGAAAAACTCCTTTTCATAATTTTATCATGGGATAAAATTATTTTATGACCTACTAGCCAAACAAAAATTTAGACTTCAGGAATTCTCAGGCTATCACAAATATATCCCCATATTATTGCAATATTCATATTTTATTGGCGCTTTACATTATATCTGCTTCTTGTTGTGTATTCTCCTAAGCTATTCAACTCCCAAATCAACTTATTTTTGGCTCCCCTTAGAATACTAATTGTTGATATCTTTCTGTTGAACTACCTTATAGCATCAATGTCTTGTATACTTGTAAAAAAAAACATTTCCATTTGTATCTTCCTTCCTAACCCTTCTACACAATGTTTGAAACCCTATATTCATATTTATCTTAAAGTAATCTTATCCATGGTTTCAAAATTAGATTTAGATTGAGTGGTTTTTTTATCACACCAACATGCATCCAAATAGATTTTTTTCTCTAGTTCTCACCACCCATATTAGACTTTTAATCACTAGATCAATTAATTTTTTTAAGTTGTTCCATAGTGTAGAACCATTTGTAAGTGAGAATGTAGTATGTATTAAGCTTGGGTCATTGGGCTCAACATACTTAGAAGAATTTTTACCCATTGTATTTGACTCTCTTTGTACAATATACAAATTATCTTTCCCCTAAGAGATAAATTTGCATATGTAAGAACTCTTAAACTGATACCTCCCCTAGTTTTATCATCACAAACCTTGCTCTATTTCACCAAAAGAAAATTTCTTTTATTATGTAATCCTAACCACAAAATGACTAGATAAAATAGATTAAGTTTTTCTCTTGATTTTGGTATAGTATACAAGGACATATAATATGTAATAATGACCTATAATATTGATTTAATTAGTTCCACTCTTCCTACTAATGATAACCATCTACCTTTCCATGTTGGTACTTTATTCTAACCTTTACTTATAACTATATTTAATAATTCTATCCTCATTCTCCTCTCAAATAAGGCTACCCCTAGATAAGTTGCTAGAAATTTTTCCTCCTCCACTTGAAGTAGCCTACTTTGATTCTTGCTAGAGCGTTAAGGAAGTAAATATTAGATTTTGTCTTATTAAATTTCTACCTTGACCATTTTTCATATTTATTTAATACAATATTCAAAGCTTTGGTATCATTTATCCACACCCTCCCAAAAAGAAGTGTATCATCAACAAATTATTAATGATTGATGTTGTCAATGTTATTACTAGCCTTATTCACATTCCTAGTAAATACCTGTACCATAACAATGTATAAATATGGTGATAAATATCTCCTTGTCTAAGACCTCTATTGGATTTAAATGATTCTATTACCAACCCATTGACCAACACTGAATATGATATTGTACAGACATAATACTTTAATCCATCTGATCTATTTCTTCCAAAATTCAAAATTTTCTAATAATACAAAAAGAAAATTCAATTTAACCCTATCATAGGCTTTACTCCTAAATTTTTAAGATCATTGCACGATTTTCTTGAAGTTTTTGAATGCATAACTTCTTGAGCTACTATTATCTCATCCAGAATCTATCCTCGTTCTTTTGATTTTTTTTTTAATAGTGGTTTGAACCAATTTTCCATCAAACTGGAGATTATTTTATATGCCATATTACATAGTCTTATGAGACTAAATGAATTGAAAAAAAATTCATCCTTCATTTGGAATCAAGGTATGATATATTGCATTTATTTTATAACATTTGTCTTGTTTTACTTTAGACTACTCCATTTTTAATGACCCTCCTCGCAAGGTTTATGAAAAATAGTGAATTATACATACATTTACATTTTTCTATGATTCCTAGTAATGTTGATGGCTTCTATGAGTGCAAGGAAGTTGCGTAATGACAATGAATGAAAAATAAGTCAATAAAAAAGGTGATATTGGGAAGTGATGATTCAGCTCGCGAGCACATGGAAACCCATGCTTGCATATCATTTAGGTGCATTGCATATCACATCACTATGCGGTTTTGTTTAGCTTGAATATTACTTGTATGACAAGAAATGAGAAATGTTGTTTTTAGTGCAATGATGATGAGAGCCAGTAGTTTGGAAATGCATGTGTGTGATTTCTTGTTATGGCATGAGAGTTTTTTATTTAAATAATATTTTGATAATATATGAATTTACTATGGTAAATAAGTTTATCATGTATGGAAGCTTTTATAAATTCCATTGTTGCATTATTAAGTGTAAGGAGATTGGTTATAATATTATTAATATTTTTATTCAAAATGATTATAAAATAGTTTACACTATTATAAAAATGGTGATTGTTTAGAATATTAAAGATATGATTAAAGGTTGGCAAAATTAAGCTTTATTAAAATGTCCATGTGTCTAGATGCACTCTTCATGTTTACTATCAAATCATAGTGTATGGTTAATAGTTATGATAGATCGGTGTACGCATGAAGTGGAGGAGTTGAGACTCAACAATATTGTGCTACACATGGAGGGAGAAGAAAAAAACTTGTGGTTTCTTCACAAATTGTTTTGTGGAAGGAAAACTAAAAGAAAGAAAATGCATTTTAGAGGAGATATGAGGAGGAACATAGAAGACAAGGGAGATAATAATACGAATAACATAGAATGATGTAGTTGAAAAGCATGAAACATGTCAGTTTTCTACAATTTTAATCCAAATAATACATTCTCCATGGTTGTCTATTACATCCAATATATTTATATATATCACCTTTCATTGTGTGAAACATTGCTATGTTGTTGTGTTGATTTATGATGAACTAAAAAAATGAAGTTGATAATATAATACTGCTATGTTAGTGAGCTTTTCATTGTGCGAAATATTATTGTGTTTCCATGTTGATAGATGGTGAATGAAAGTAATAAAATTGATAAATTTAACACTGTATTGTTAGTAATATTTTTGCTATGTGAAGCATTACTGTGTTACCATGTACAAAACATGCATTCTCCATGTTTATCTAATATGTTAAACATATTTCCTTTTTGCTGTGTGAAACAATGCTATGAAGTTGTGCTAGCAGGTAGTAAATGAAGCAATGGAAATGTAGGAGAAACAATGATTTACTGAGAGTTAAACCATTTTATATGAAGTAATGTATTGTTGTTGTTATACCATACTATTTTATACTATTGGGAATATTACATTACCAGGACATATGTTTATTATTTTGTTGTGTGATTTAAGTTTTGATTTTGAAAACAACGAGGAGATGGGTGCAACGAGTGATTTTTACTCTTATTTAAAACAAAATGAAAGAAATAAAGTTGAAAATTATACTTCTTTGGGGACTAGGAAACACCTCATGATGATGGAGGCAAGTTTCATGGAAGTCTTTGCTCTAAGGAAAATAAATATATTTAAAGTAATTTTTGCATAAGTAGCTGGTGTTACTGAAACTCTTCATGTGAAATGGTAAATAAATAGTTATTATGAAAACATAACTATGTTCTTCAATGGTTTAGAACCCAATATAGAGTAGATAGCCTAATAATAAGAGATTGTTATGATGTTATTCTATTAAGATTTTTAAATAATGTTGCCTTAAGGATTAAATATATAACACCTTTGGGAATAGTTTGTCAATGAAGTTTTTCTCAAAAAAAATTTACAAGATTTGAGCAAAAAAATAATAATATAAAAAGAACATGAATGCACACAACAAGCTTGAGACAACCTAGTTTTTATGGAATTGATCAAAATGACTTGGGCAAGATGAAAATGATAAGGGTGGTGTGAGACATATTTTTTAGGTTGGACTCGGATAGCATGGTGCTCGCTACATATCCATTGAACTTAGCTAGATCAGCCATAGGGTTTGGTATGGGATAAATCATTGTGAGTTATAGTGAGTATGAGTAATGAGGTCCAAGGTTAGGATATTGATATGGCGCTAACTACCTCCAGTTATAAGGGAGTCACTAGTTATTCATAGAGATATAAAAATGCTAATCTCTTCTAACTCTTAGGTTTGTTTTAGAAATTTTAATTAAAAAAATTACTTTCTATTATTTTCTTATTTGTTTGGTCCCAAAGAAATTCTAGACTATAGATTCTAATTGTAAGTTATATTAGACAATATAAACTAATGCACTACCTCTTTCACCTATAGGTTGAATGACATGATTGTTGCGAGGTGGGTCCTCAAGAAATCTTGTGGGAGGTAGGGAGGAGGAAGACACCGAAAGATCTGTAAGGAGGCCATGAAAAAATCTATGGCAAAAAGAACCTCAACATAAAAAATGGGTAAATGAGATTTCCCACAACAACAGTGAGACTAGTGTGGAAGTAGGAAACCTTGCTAAAGTAGTGTAGTTATTGCAAACACATATGGACTACCAAAGAGAAGAGATGGCCCAACAATAAGAATTTATTGTCCAACAACAACGAGACATAAAAGGCTTAACTAATGGATGATATAATGGATTGGATAGGTCAATGGAAGAATCAAGGGAACCAAAGAGATCCAGTGCTAGAAGGGTGAAAAGGAGTTGGATAGGAATCTGATAAAAGTAGTAATAACTAATTTTTATGGTAAGGGCGATGGTGAATTTGCTGAAAATTGGTTGAGTGAACTAGAATCCTACTTTTCTCTAGTAGTCCTATCCTCTGAGACCAAAATTTCTTTGGTAGTAAGGAACATGATATAAAGATCCCTAGACTAGTGGAAGTCATATAATAAAGGACATAGAGTAGAAGATATTGACCTCAAATGGGAAGAGTTTGTTAAGGAATTCAGGGATATATACTTGAAAAAGCAATATTATGTAGAGAAATTTGTAAACTTCTCAGATTTGATATACGAAAACATGTCGGTCTATGAATACAACAAAATTTTATTAAACTGCTAAAATATGCTTCCCAATATGAAAGCAATGAAGAAATGAAAACACAAAAATTTATTCTAGGATTACATCCTAGAACCATGATGGTGGTAAACATGCATAATCCTATCAATTTTCCAACTGCTTTTGATCTAGCATGAAAAGAGGAAGCTAATAAGAAAACAAGAAAGACATATTTTAACTACCAAAAGTTGTATGAAAAGGAAACATATAAACTCATGAAGCGAAAAGATGTAGGTTTTATGAAATGGAAAAAGGAATAGAATAAGAAACCCAAAGGAGGAGATAAGAATAAGCAAGGGGAAAAAACCGATCCAATTACCAAGGTGGTAAATTCAAGAAGGATGCTAAAGAATTTCCTAGGAGACAGGACCAGAATGCAATGGGTCAAGGAAGGGATAGGGAAACTCCAACTGTGAATAGAAATGAAGGCAAAAACAGAGGCAATAGAGCTCCATCATGTGGATGTTGGGTGTGCAAAGGGGCTCATTATGCTAACAAATATCCTCACAGGGCTGACCTACCACCAAAAGCCCTAGAGGAGGCTAACCACATGATTGATGGAGCCATAGGTAAAACTGAATTCAATGGTCAAGTTACTCCTTTCTTATTACATAGAATGTTTTTGAGAAAAATGTGCACATTTTAGTTGATAGTGAGTCAACAAATAGTTTGATCTAATATAGATTAGTGAGGGATTTTCTTGTTAGATCTTGATTATTTGACAAAGATTGGAAGGTAGAGTATGGATCAGGGTAAACCCATCATATTAATCAATGTCTCTTTGACACCCACATTTCCTTATCTCAAGGAAAGATAAAATAGAATCTGTATGTGGCACCTTTGCATGTGTTTGACATTATTTTAGGAGTTGATTGGTTAAAAGCACACAAGGATCTTTTAAACTTTGAGGAGAGATGGGTGGAATTTTTGGATGAATCTAATCAAAGTATTAGAATTGGTTTTGAGTGAATGGAAGTTAAGCAACATTTATTAACTACAATGTAGATCAAGAAGGTTATTAGAAAGAAGGTATAGAGTGGAAAAAATAATGCACCTAGCAAAGGGAAATATTTAAGCATTCAAAAGTGACATTAAAGTAAGCATGATGATGACAAATAAGTGAAATAAATGGGGTGTTCTCTTTATATTAATCTATTTGCCAAATACATGGTTACAAAATATCCCCTTGAGGGCTCTTAATTGATACAATCCATTACAAAAGTTCAAAGGATCTAATCCTTTCAGAAACTCAAGGTGCACTTTCAGTGTCTTCCTCGCACTCACGATTTGAAGAGTGGGATTTTTGCTACCACTACGATGATCTATCCATATTCAAACTTGTAGCTCCTTCCTTGTGCACTGGAATACTTGGATCTACACACAAGAAACTAAAATTGATTAATAGCATATGCGGATTAAGATGAAATCAAAGAAATGCATGCAATATTGAATACAAAAAGTGCAATAGATGGTGCAAAACTATTCCAAATTGTACCAAAACTTAGCATAATGTATATTATCTACTTTAGGAATGATCTATGCAGAAATTGAAATGAAATTGTAAGCAGAATCTATGGCCATCCCTAGGTGTTCCAATTGGGACTATCATAATGAAAAACCTAATTGAAGGTCCAAAACTGCTCCAAAATGCACCAAATTCTAGTATGATGTATATAAACTAATTTAGAAATGATCTACACTGAAATTGATCCAAAATTATGTGCAAATTCATGGCCATCCTTGGGTGTTCCAATTGGGACTATTAACCATCCCAGGTGGGGACGACCACCAAACTTGGTGGTTTTTGCCACCAATTCCTCTAGGATCTGGTTCAAAATACTCCTAGGGGTGTTGTCATCAAATTTGGTGATCTAATTCATATAAATGGATGGGTTTTGGAATGGATTTGTATATTTGGGGATGACTTGGAAACCTCCTTCGATTGATGAAGATTCCAAGGGTAAATATGTAGTGAAAGGAGAGAGTGAATCTCGGTAGCACTTCATTGCAAATTATTGCAAAGACCTCTCTTTTGAAATTGGGTGGAATGACTCCAATTTATAGCCCAAGAGGGCCACAGGGTCAAATGGGCAAGTTGGGGCATGCAAGGTAGGTGCCACCACTTGTCAAAACCCTTGCCATGCATTGGGTGGAAGAGGCCTCCAATTTGCAGGTTGTGATGGCTTTGATAGGCCCTCAATCTATCATAAGTCATTGGGTAGGATAAATGGTAGAATTTGATTGCCATTTGTCCTACCCTTGACTTTTTGAGGGGCCTAGGCCATGGTCGTCCCACCCAGGGATGGTTGTTGGTGGCCATCCCTGGGTGGGATGACCATGAACTATGGTCATCCTAGGGTGGGATGACCATGGCTACATGGCCCAAAACTTCCCAAAAGTGGGGTAAACCTTCCCAAAAGTGGTTAGGACCCCTATTTAACCCCTGAGGGTTGCCCAATGGGGCCATATGGTGTTGATAAGAGTGCATCATTGTAGTCTAATCGTATTGACATGATTTTAGTGTCTACAGATACCCCTTTTTGGGATGCATTGTGTGAAATAGAGCGCAGAGCAAAAATAGATGACTAAACTATCAAATGATTAAGGTTATTTAGTAACCTAACCAAATTTAGATGCCTCCATCATGGAAGGAGCATACATTCTTGGAATCCTTGCTTTTGACATAATTGAAGGATTTGATTTTGGTATACCTTTCAGCCACACTGTAATGACAGTCTTAGGGGCTTAGGGTATACTTGGTCTTGGTTCCTTATTTGGCTTATAAGCCTATTTTGGGATACGTGTCCCAAGGCTTCCAAGGATACCAAGACTTTGTTTTGTTGAATTTGTGCTGAATTATTTGCCCCAACATAGGCTTGAAATTTATCTTTGGCAATGATTCTTTTGAATGTATGCAAGTTGCACTTTTGAGTGTTTGAGTGTTGATTTTGATTATGAATTCATTATTATGACTACCCCCTCAAGCGATGAGTCGATGAGGGCATGACCAGTGATGAAAGTGATGAGTCGCTTGACCAATATGACTTGATTAGGGTTCCTTCAGTTTTACCCATTGTAAAATTTATCAATTTTGTTAGGATTTTGATGGTTTTGTTGATATTTCATGGAAGAAAAGAACTGAATACCTCATTCCCATGGAGTGGTCTGACCACAATGGCCTTCTTGGGGATTGAATTAGAGACTTTTCAATTCATCCATGAACAATTTTGGTTCAATCTTGATCCTTTGTGAATTTTATCAATTTTGACCTATTTTTGGTGGTTTTTAGGCCATTTTCTTTGCTTTTTATTCTCTTTTTTTGGTGTTTTTTGGTGGTCATCCTAGGGTGGGATGGCTGCATAGTTTATGGCCATCCTAAGGTGGGATGGTCAGCCAATTTTTTGGCCATCCCACCCTAGGACGACCATGCTTATTCTATGCCTTTTTAAGCTCAAAATTGGAAAAATGAGCTCATTTGCACTCTTCTGACTTGGCATATTGAGAGGTGAGGAGTAGGAGAGTGATTTTTTGAAGTGGAGTACTATTAAAACCATCCCACAATCACCATGATCCAGCCTCAAGACTCGATGAGTGGCAGAGCGGTGCAAGATGGGTAAGGGCTGAATTTGCTCCTAGACTTTATTTAATTTGGAAATGTAATTATTTTTTATTTTTCCAATAAAACACACTAAATATTAGTAAATGAACCTCATTAGTGATATAATTTAGTATTTTGTGCTTTATTTTTGGTTTTTGTGCAATTTTATTGCATTTTTTTTGTTTTTATGAGGTTTTTTGCTTATTTTTGGTGGCCAAGAAGGCCATTTTTGAGCATTTTTGGGGGCCATCCCTGGGTGGGACGGCTGCCAATTTGGGGGCCATCCCTAGGTGGGATGACCATGAATTTGGGAGAAAATGTCCCTTTTTTGAGTTGTTTTTGCTATTTTTGTGTAATTTTATTGCATTTTTTTGAGCTTGCTTGCCTCTGCCAGGTGATCAAGAGTCGGTATCAATTTTTGACTCTCTTTCAGACTACTAGGGACTTACTGATAGAGGATGACTAGAAATGGCTTGACACCATTGGTCTCAAGCAAGTGACATGGTTAGAGCTAGTGCTGGGAGATAGAGCCTACTTGATAGCTTTGATAGATCTATGGGACCCTCACACCAACACCTTCCACTTGTCGATTAGGGAGATGATAGTGATGTTAGAGGATGTCTACTAAATTTTGTGTATTTTTATAGAGGGATGTCTGATTATATCTACTCATCGAGATCTTAGAGATACGATTTTGTAGAGATACTTCGAGAGGACTAGCATGAGGTAGTACGAGACTTGCCTAGCGGAGGTATCCTAGTGGAGCTATGGTATGAGGCAAAGGTTTTGACTATGAGACATGCCTTACTGATGATGCTTATCTCCAACATGTTGCTACCAGACTCATCAGGAGCCAGGTTCCCTTGGAACCTTTTGGAGTTGGCATTTTCACTTGTGGAGTGCACCATAGAGAGGTCATTAGTGATGGCTTGGGGTACTACTTTGCTAGCATAACTTTATGATGAGTTGTATGAGATCTATTGCCATGAGTGAAAAGGATTGGGATGTAACTTTCTATTGTAGGTGTGGGGATGGTAACATATTATTGTGGATCAACCATGGGGACTACCTTGGATGATGTAGGCATAACTTGTAGATGTGGAGATAGGCTATGGGATCCTATGGTAGTGAGACTAGGAGAGGGGTTAGAGTTATCCCTATGTAGGTATGATTGATCACTATGCATAGTATTTTGCATGGCTCAGGGTAGAGGAGGTTATTTGGAGACCATACAAGGATTGTCCAGCATGGCCTGAGGCTGAGGTGCAACTTCATCGAGTATGGTGAGGGAGATGGTTAGTTGGTCAACATGGGATTGAGTGAGAGTATTTCCCATATGCTCGAGTGATGTGGTAGTTTGGGCTATGCCAGGGGTTGCCTAGCGAGCTAGTGATCTACCAATGTTATGGGGATGAGAGGACACTTACTTGGCCTATAGTGGAGGTAGTTGGAGAGGAGGTAGATCTTGTGGAGGGATCTCTGAGCTAGATGATGTAGGGACCACAATAGAGTATGACTCTTAGTGGGTGATGCACTAGTGGTGAGGGGAGGGACTTCTAGGAGGTGGTATAGCTATGGTGATAGAGGAGGCTCATGGGGAGGCTCTAGATGAGGGACATGATGAGGCTCTAGATGAGGAGGAGCTATACTTAGGTGAGTGACATGTGCATCATTGGGTAGATGATGAGTGGATGGATACCCTGGATATGGAGGATCAATAGGATGATTATGTTGAGGATGATTTTGATGAGTAGGGAGTGTAGGCATAGTTGGTAGCATGGGATGCCACCATTGTTGAGCTATAGGGTGAGCTGATCAGAGGGAGATATGAGTGGAGGGAGTACATAGAGGAGAGGGCTCTCCTACAGGCATAGGTGCAGACTGCATAGGTAGATATTGATAGGTAGACAGTAGAGTTAGCTGCTCTTCAGTCATAGGTTAGAGTAGGGAGCTCAAGCCATGGGGCACCTAGTTAGCCCCCCCCCCCACACCCCCCACAAAGAGGGGGGGGAGGGAGGGGGGCCCCCCCCCTGCGGGGGGGGGGGGGGGGGGGGGGGGAGGGGGGGGGGGCCCCGGGGGGGGGGGGGGGGGGGGGGGGGGGATGGGGCGCGGGGGGGGGGGGGGGTGGGTGCCGGTTTTGCTTGTTTTTTTTGATTTTGGTAGTATGAGGTCTGAGGACCCACTTGATTGTAGCCTATGGGTAGTTTTTGGATTATGATGTATCTTTTTCCCATACATATATATATATATATATATATATAGTTTTCTATTGTCATCATGTGTTTCCTTACTGCTTTATTAGATGTATGCAATGCTTATGTTTACTTTATTGATGCTTTTATGGATGCTTATCATGGATGCATGTATTGTAATATGATGTTAGTTGATGATTTGTTAATATGTATGATGAATTATGAATACTATTTGACACACTAGATGCTAGCACCATAGACTATACAAAATTCATCGATTCATTTTAACGTTATCATAAGACTATGTAATGGATTATGAAAATGTAAACTGACAAACATGTGATAAAATGGTATGGAATGGAATGCATAGTAAGATGTTATAGAATGTCCTTGAGGTTTTCATGAGACTCAAACACTCTAGTGACCTAGTCAAAAGTTGTATATTAACCATGCAAGACTTTTTGGCAAGGTATAAATCTGCTAGGATGACCAAGATATTCAATATCCCTATGTGTGCATGTGAGTTCATTGTTATGATAATGCATAAAGTTACCCTAGTGCCAAATATGATTTATGCAACCCATCTGTACTGAAGATCACCCTGTGAGTATCATTATCCTGAGTTTTGTACGTAGTTGGATTAGACCACTAGGTAATATAGGCTACCAAAAGCTAGCTCATCCGCATGCAAACATTGGTCTATAAAAATAGGTCGCTAATGTGATAGACATATCATCATGCGTAAGGATACCACCATTGCTAGGCAGGCTTGATGCCACCCAACCTGTAATGAGGATCACCTTATGGTTTTCAAATGCTAAGAATTCTAGGGATTCAAGTTTAGTACTCCCTTCTTTTCTTTTATTTTTTAATTGCTCTAGGGATTTGCTCATTTTTGTTTTGGTGAGCAAGGGATTTTGGTAGTGGTGAGAACCACTATTTATTTTACTTTTTGCTTTTGTTAGTGGTGAAAACCACTTTTTCTTTTGGGTATTTTTTTTGTGGTGAAAACCATTGTTTATTTTTTTTTTCTTTTTTGGATACTTGCCCATATTTGGCATGGGGCAAGGGATTTTTATTGCTTTGGGTAGGGAGGAGCTTGTCCTTTTTTCAATTCTCAACATTTTTGAACCATTCACATAGGGGGATGAGCAAGGTAAACTTTTCTCTTAAGGTAACATGGACCACTTTGTAGGTTTCATATTTCCTTGTGCAAAACTTGGATTTATTAGTGTGAAAATGTGTTGGGATTATGACGTATACAAGGTATAATCAAAGCAAGACTCTACCTTCTAAAAATTAGGATAGCTTTCTACAAAATCTGAAAAGAAAACTAGAGATGGTTGAGTGATCGAAAACCCTAATGATACCTTATAACAAATGACTAGGTGAAGGGAAATAGACACAAATATGAAAGGTGGGGAATGTTGATGGAAATGATAATTGTAATGTAGATGGGTGTTAATAATGACTTTTGATAAAGTTGATTTTGAAGGATGGCTAGTGTACAGACCTGGTGCTAGACATGTATGATCAACTCTAGAATACAAAATGCAATGATGGGTATGCTTAATGCAAGTGATTGTATAATGCAACGATATGAAATGTAATGCAATATTTTTGTATTTTTTATATTTTAATGATGTTTTTGGATTTTGATATATATATATATACATTTGACCAATGGGCTTAGTGGATGCCATTGGGGCTTTTTGGGTGACCAAAGGGTTTATAGATACCTTTGGGTTTTTTGGGTGACCAAAGGGTTTATAGATACCTTTGGGGCTTTTTGGGTGACCAAAGGGTTTATAGGTACCTTTGGGGCTTTTGGGTGACCAAAGGGTTTATAGATACCTTTGGGATTTTGGGTGACCAAAGGGTTTATATTTTGGGTAATAGGTACCTTTGGGGCTTTTTGGGTGACCAAAGGGTTTATGGGTACCTTTGGGGATTTTTGGGTGACCAAAGGGTTTATAGATACCTTTGGGGATTTTTGGGTGACCAAAGGGTTTATAGGTACCTTTGGAGATTTTTGGGTGACCAAAGGGTTTATAGGTACCTTTGGGGCTTTTGGGTGACCAAAGGATTTATGGGTACCTTTGGGGCTTTTTGGGTGACCAAAGGGTTTATAGATACCTTTGGGGATTTTTGGGTGACCAAAGGGTTTATAGGTACCTTTGGGGCTTTTTGGGTGACCAAAGGGTTTATAGGTACCTTTGGGGATTTTTGGGTGACCAAAGGGTTTATAGATACCTTTGGGGCTTTTTGGGTGACCAAAGGGTTTATGGGTACCTTTGGGGTTTTTGGGTGACCAAAGGGTTTATAGATACCTTTGGGGCTTTTTGGGTAGGGTATGGTGCTTTAAGCATGAAAAGGCTGTAGGTGAAGGATATTCAAGGGTTCAGGTTCCTCACATCCTTCAATGGAAGCTAGGTGATAAGTTCTAGGTCTAATATGACTAGTGATAATGTATGGACCTAACTAGTTTACCATAAATTTATCCTATAGATGGGGTGGTAAGTTAGAGTTTTGTTGGTTCTCTTTTAGAACAAGGTCACCAACCTGAAAGTCTCTAGGATGGACTTTCATGTTATAGGCTCTCTTAAGCCACTCTTGATAAACATGTAGGTGCTCAAGAGCATTAACATATCGTTCATCAAGTAAAGTTAATTGGTCTAGGTGAGCCTATCATGCGGTGTCATCATCGATGAACTCTTGCATGGATATGCGTAATAAGGGATTTCTAGCTCTAAAGGCATGATGGCCTCAACACCATACACTAGTGAAAATGGAGTTGCCCTAGTGGGTGTCCGAATACTAGTGTGGTAGGCCCAAAGGGCAAGAGGCAATTGAGTATGCCAATATTTGTGATTATCCTTAATAATTTTCTTTAAAATGGTAATTACTATTTTGTTTGATGCCTCAGCTTACCCATTGGCTTGTGGATAATAGGGCATAGAAAAGTTGTGTTGGATGTTATATTTAGTTGTTAAAGTATGCACATATTTATTCTTGAAAGGTGGCCCATTATCTAAAATTATTTTGGATGGGATACCAAAATGACAAATGATATTATGTAACATGAACTCCGCAATGCGAGGCCTAGTCGTAGTGGTAAGGGGAATCACTTCCACCCATTTTGTGAAATATTTGATGGTCGTAATGATGAATATGTGATGGCCTGAGGAAGAGGGTGAGATTTTCCCAATTAAGTCAAACCCCCATTGCAAAAAAGGCCAAACCGATTGAATCGGTTGTAAGGCCTGAGAAGGTACATGTGTCAAATTAGTATGGTGT
Organism: Wollemia nobilis; assembly: GCA_028583015.1. NCBI lineage: Eukaryota > Viridiplantae > Streptophyta > Pinopsida > Araucariales > Araucariaceae > Wollemia > Wollemia nobilis. The sequence goes on along the minus strand of JAQPPZ010016858.1, from coordinate 1,034,944 downwards.
TGACACTTTACGCACTTCTTAACATAAGCACAACAATATTGCTCTAAATTTGGCCAATAATAGCCCATGCAAAGAATGCACTTTGTGATGGCCATACCATTGAAATGGCCACCACATGTACCATCGTGCACTTGGGCGATTGCCCAAACTGACTCTTGAGGTTCTAAGCAATGAAGGAGGATACCCTCATAGCTTCGATGATACAATATATCTCCAAGTAAGACATATTTTACCACTTTTTTCTTGAATGTGTATTTTATAGCATGCAACAATCCAGAAGGGATGCTACCAAGATTTAGGTAATATTTTAGCTAGATGGACCAATCTTGATTTGAAGAAGCCTCAATTGCATGAATTGCTTGATCCTTTTGAAGTTCATCTCTCATGAATGTTGATTGGGAGAGAACTTGTAGATATAGCATTGTGCTACTATCAAAAGGAGTTTGAGGGAATAAAGTCCCCCAAGCGATATTATTTAAGCAATTGTGAATTTGAGAGAACCATTCATGAGAAGGTTCAATTTGAATCATGTGGACTTCTGGCATGGAGTGAAGGTCCTCATGCTTAGTTGCATATTGTGATAGCATTTTGACTTGAATGGTTGTTATATCATCAGAAGGGTTCTATAGGATTAAAGACCCTAAGGAGGCCATTGTATCCACAAAATGGTTAGATGATCGAGGGAGTGCCTCAATATCATACCATTCAAATTTTTCTATAATTTTATCCACAAGGGCTTTGTAGGCTTGCAATATTGGGCATCTACATTGGAATATTCCCTTGACTTGATTCACTATGAGCAAGGAATCACCAAAAATGTTGAGCTTAGTTATTTTCATGGTGATTACTATTTGAAGGCCTATGAGAAGAGCTTCATACTCGAAATTATTGTTGGTGCATGGGAAATTGAGTTTGAATGAAAGGGGTATTGGAGCCCCTTGAGGTGTAAAAAACACAATTCTTATGCCACCCCCTTGCTCACACTTAGATCCATCAAAAAATAGAGTCATGTCAGCCTATGCTTCAAGCTCTTCAAGATCAGGTGATTCTGACACTTGAAATATTCCATCATCGGGAAGCTCTACACTAAGAGGTTGGTTATCCTAAAGGGGAGCCTCTACGAGTTGATCGGCGATGACCTAACCTTTAATTGATTTTTTTCGATGAATTCAAGGTCAAATTCTATCAACAACATAATCCATTTCATCATGCAACTATTATGGTAAGTATGACTCATCATATATCACAATGGATTCTCTTTGGATACTACATACATGGTATGATTGAGCATATAATGGCATAGCTTTTTAGTGGTAAAAACCACTGCTAAGCATAGCTTCTCAATGTATGCATAATTTATTTCATAACTGACTAGGGTGCGGCTAATATAGTAAGTAGCATGTTCTTTGTGCAATTCATTCTTTTGGGCCAACATGGTGCCCAACGCAAGCTCAGTAGCTGAGATGTATAGATAGAATGACACTCCTGGTCGAGGAGGAGCCAATACTAGTGGTGAAGCTAGATATTGTTTAATCTCATCAAAGGTAGCTTGACACTCATCATCCCAATTAAATGCGACCCCTTGTGTAACAATTTGTTCATAGGTCAACACTTATCTGATAATTGTGCTATGAAGTACTTGATGGATGTGACCTTTCCTTGTAGACTACGTAGCTACTTGATAGTAGTGGGGGAGGCATTTCAAGGATTACCTTGAATTTATTTGGATCAACTTCTATGCCTCATTTAGAGACTATGAATCCCAAGAGTTTTCTAGATGTGACATCGAAGATGCACTTCTTGGGATTTAGTCTAACATTGTGTTCGATGAGGCGATCGAGGACTTTGCATAATACATCAATGTGCTCATGGCAAAGTAAATATTTAGCCAATAATTCATCTATGTAATCTTCCAAAATTTTATGCATGTAGTCATGGAAGATGTTAGTGCCAGTGTTTTTGAGGTTGAAAGGCATGACTTTATAACAAAATGTCCCCCAAGGTATTGTGAATATTGTTTTGAGTTGGTCTTCTAGATTAATGTAAATTTTATTGTATCTAGAGAAACCATCCATTAGGGATAACATCTCATGGCCTATTATGGCATCCACCAGTGCATCAATGTTTGGCAAAGGGAATTCATCCTTAGGACTCACTTTATTTAGATCTCAAAAATCGATGCAAATGTGAATCCTTCCATCAAGTTTCTTGATAGGTACCATATTGGAAACCCATGGTGGATAATCAATTGATATAATAAAATTGGCATCTAACAATTTTTGCAATTCATATTTCACCATTAAGGCTATTGTTGGATGCATTTTGTGCAGCTTTTGCTTAATTAGTTTTGCATTTGGGTCAATCATAAGATTATGCATGACTAAATTTGGATCTAGTCCTAGCATGTCTTTATAAGACCATGCAAAATCTTTCTTCTTCTTTTAGAAGAGTTGTATAATCAACTTGCTCAGTAAGGGATAAGCCTTCCCCTAACTTGATGAATTGGGGAGCCTTAGGATCTGTGTTGATATCCCTATCAATTGTTGGCTCAATTGACATATGAGATCCTTCTTCCAACTAGTGTGGAGTAGGGATCAAATGAATATCATCATCTAGGTTTATGTCATCAATTGGAAAATCATGCTCAACCTCAGCATGAAAGACATTTTGAGTAGATCTTGGAGAAAAATGAAATGGTTGTAACATTTCATCACAAGGCCAATACTCTGATGGAGATGGGGGAGAATCTCCTCGATCAAAGTCAATTACCTCAATGTCGAGGTGCAATGGCTTTAATGGGTTATTCAGATCATGCAAGGGTGTAGTAAGATCTATGGAAATCATATTAATGGATGGATGATCTCCATTGGATGGGTGATTGGGTCTATTGACAAGAGGTTGTCGCAAGACTCATGGGGGTGGTTGCGATGGAGGTGGAATGATCGAAGGTGGTCGATGTGGAAGGGGATGAGCTTGCTCCTCGAGTGGAAAAAGTTATCACTAGATGGGATGTTGCAATGGGAACATATATAGATATAGAACTCTTCTTCATCATCCAATGGGATGATATTCTCGTATTCCTCATCTAAACTAGGGGAGTTAATAGGTGCTACACCATAATCTGATTCATCATCAATTGTCCATTCATAAGGAGGACCTTGATCCTCTTCCTCATTTTCAGATGGAAGAGTATGTGAACCTTCACCTTCTTCATAGGATTGGGTGAAATCATGAGATATCCCTTGATCTATCATATTTATAAGAAAATAATCCCCCAAAGAGTGGACATGATTAGGATTAGCGTAAGGATCACGTGCAAGCTCATCCCTATAGTTCAAACCTAGGCACTCTAAAATTTCTATGAGGACATCAAGAGGCACATGCTTGTTGTGTCCTAAACTAGATTTATCATATGGCAATTGATATTGCGGTTGGAAAGGAACATGAGTACCTTGTTTGTACAACCCCAAACCATAGCCATGCCAATGGTAGCGATGGAGATATCACATGGCATAGTCAGGATTGGACATATAATTGATGTCCTCAGAAAAGGGTTCTTCATCCTCTTCTTGCTGAGGAGATGGTTTTGTGCCATATTCAATACCCCCATATATGAAATTCATTTGATTGGGAGGTATACCTAGAGGTACGATGGTACCTATGGGAAGATGAGGTCATCCCATATTCTGTATTGTCTCAATGGCTGGAACTATTGTGATATTCCTCACTAGGTACTCTCCTAAACTCGTAGTAGCCAAATGGACTATGACCTGGGATGGTGAGGATGGAGGAGATGGAAGTGAGGCTTGAGATGACTCAATGCTTACCTCATGAGGTGGTTCCTCATCTTCTAGACTAGGAATATCTTTCATGGAAATGGTAGAGATGATTGGAGGGATCTCATCAATAGGCCTCTTCGACATGTTCCTCTATGGAGGATTTGATGATGATGAAGGTGTATCTGAAGGTGCCAATGATGAGGGTGGTATAGAAGAATATGGTAATGGATCAATGGAAGGTGATGGTGAAGGATTCAGACCTTGAATGGATGTATTCGGTTGGAAGTCCACATGAGTTGATGGTAAGGTCGACTCAGGGATATGTTGCACCAAGTTGCAGTATTTGAAGGGCTCAAGGTCTATGGAGACAACATGTACTTGCCCTTCATGAGTGTACTTCAAACATTGGTGAGCTATGGATGGCACACACTTCATATCCCTAATCCAAGGTCTACCCAACAAGATATTATAAGCCATTGCACCCTCTAAGATGTGACACAATATTGGTATGGTTTTGCATCCCACCTGAATAGGTAAGACTATAGTGCCAACCATTGAGCATATAGTATCATTGAATGCTCTGAGGGTATATGTGGATGCAACAATATGGGATGTTGGAAGACCTAGATGTTTGAGAGCATTTGTGGTGATGATATTGCTTGAAGAACTAATGTCAATTAGAACTCTTTTGTAAGGTGTTCCATTTACACATGCAATGATGTGTAAGGGAGGATCAACCATATCATTTGATATTGGTTTGAGTTCATGTTCATGAAATGTGATTATTGGCTCTTTACACTACTGAATGTGCCCCATAAAATTGATAAAGGAGTTAGACTCCTAACTAACTACAAGGATCTCCATAAGAGCTTCTCGATGAGGTGGAGACTATTGGATAAGCTCATAGATAGAGAGTCAGGCCGATGTTGTTCGTAAGCTTTGAGCAAGCTTACTTTTTATGGTGACCATTGGATGAGGTGGAAGGCTTTGCACTGGAGGTGGTGGAGGTTGTGACATTGAGGGAATATCATTTGAAGTTGCATGTGGTGCAACTTGATTTGGATAATACCTATTCCTTGTCACAATGCTAACCATCTCAATGAACCCTTGTTGAGGGGGTGTCGTATGGACCTCATTTACCTATTTTGCTTGATTTTCCTACACCTCATGAGTGGGAAATGGGTCTTTAAAGATACCCATTTGTTGATTATTTGTTGCAAGAGGGTTATCAACTTGAAGATCATTCCTCTCAATCATGTCTTGTACTAGGTTTTTGAAATTATAGCACATTTGCATGTCATGCCCATTCTACCTATGGTACTTATAATATAGGTCTTCATGATGTCCCATAGACTTTGGTTTACCTATACTCAGATCTATAGGTTGGATATCAGGTAGAGTAATTGCTTTGGCTACACATAGATGATCGAATAGGGAATCCATAGACTCAATGAAAGGTGTAAATTATTGCTTAGGGTGACATTGTTGGTTTTGCCCTTGATTCACTTGAGTGTTGTTATTGTAACTTGTAGGAGGAGGTTGGGCCTGATAGTTTACCTTCTGAGGTAGTATTGGTTGCATAGGCCCTAGAATATTAATGGCAACTTGATTAACTACTATCAGATTTGGTTGTGCTGGATTGCCCTTTGTGTTCTTATTCCACTCCTTTTGGGGTTTTGTGATCTCCCCCTCTTGAATTTTGATTTCTTCGATTGTTCTAGCCTATGCTAGAGCATCTTCAAGAGTTTGGTATTGTTGGAGTTGTAGCAATAATGAAATTGGCTTTAAATAACTCTTGGAAAACATGTGATTCAACTCAGATATTGGTAGTAGGTATGGTAGCTTAGCGAGAAGCATTCACCACCTATTACCATAATTTATGATTGACTCATCTTCATACTACTTCAACCTCGTGAGGTCTATTAAAGTCACCTTTCACTTAGTGTTAAAGGTGAAATATTCTAGGAATGCATCTACAAATTGTTCAAAGCTATGGATGTTGTGCCTTGGGAGTTGATTGTACCACTCTATGGTTGGGCTAGAGAGGGTAATAAAAAATATTCTTAGAAGTAAGGCATCATTATCCTGGATATTGAAGCATTGGTTCATGAACCTAGTGACATGCTCCTGTGCATCTTCCTCTCCTTTGAATCTATCCAACTTGGGAATTTTGAAATGCTCTAGGTATGGAGGGGAAGGTATTTATGGGTGAAGTGGTTGACTATGAAGTTGGTGCAAAGTGGGATTTTGAAGCCTAGATCTAAAGGTCTTGTTTTCTATTGTTTCCATGCATTCAAGCAATGATTTATATGCATTAGAGGATTTGATCTCCTCTTATTTGCTTTGGCCCCATGGGGGAGGGTGAGGAATGTCAAGCATATGGTATGGTGGTTGATTATCATCAACCATACCTCCATAAGGTGCTTCTAGGTATTCCTCTTCTAGTTCCAAATCATCATAGGCTCTATAAGGTGTTTCCTGAATTGGCCTACAAGGAGGAACAAATGCCTATGGAAGGTGATCTATGTTTGGCCTAGGAGGTAAGTCTCGATTAGGCCTAGGAGGTGGAATTTTTGTGAAGCCTATTTTGATTAAAAGTAGGTTGCCTCTGATGAACCCCCTATCTATGAGTACTTGGGGTAGGGACCCCATTACGTAAGGTCTCTTGAATTTGTTATTCAATTATTTGTTTCTCTAATTGATGTTGGTGATCCAAGCATTGTTTATCTAGCTAAAGCTGATTGAATTGAGCTTGGTGGTCAACATATATTTTAACAACTTGGTTTATCTGATTAGTTGTATGAGGTCTATTAGCCCTAGCACTATTTCCATGATGCCTATCTTGTTTAGGAGGATCTGAAAGGTCGACTACGAGCTTCCCTCGATTGAGAGAGGTCACGTTCACTTGAGGCTCACTCCTAAATAGATATTCTTTATACTCAACTAGTGTAGAAGCACATCATGCTTGCATGGAATAATTAAATTGAGGATAATCAAGATTCTCCTCGTGTCTTCCTTCATAAATGAGGAAGGGAAGGGCTGAATTTGCTCACCCAGGGTGATGAGTATCATACTCATCTTGGTACTTATACTTTTGAGACCTATTAGGGTGATTTAAGGGTGTATTTTGATCATTTGGCCCTACCCATGGTGAATAATCTTGATCTTGCATGTAGGTGTGCGAGGTAGACCGAGTAGGCACATAGATGCATGGTATTGCTCTATTTGTTTGTGCCTCAATGCATGGTTTCCATTCTTGAAAGAAGGCATGTGAAGTGTCTATATCTGGAAAGTAAGTTCCCTGATTAGGACCAAAACCTGTAGGGGTGTCCCGCATAGGGGTCCCTTGTAGGTTAGGTTCTTGATTTGACATTCTAGGACTTGGGTGAGTAGGAGGCCACCAAGGAGGTATAATCATATCCTTAGGGTCAAATCGGAGATGGTCTACATCTCCTTGCCTACTCTCCATAGTGTCAACCCTTGAATGGGCTTGGCTATGGGTGCATACCATAACTACTTTATTCTAAACCCTACATGATTATCTCCTTTACAAATTTTAATGATGCAACACACAAAAATGGAAACACATAATAATACAAGTGTTTATCTCTTTTAAAGATTTATATGTGTTCCCTAAAACTATTTGGTGTGTTTTTTATTTTTTGTTTTGCAAAGAGATCTCTTTTCATGTGTTTGAATATTGTTGATGTAATTCTCAATTTTTTTAAAGGATTTCACCTGTATACTCATAGCTCGACAATTAGTAATGAAAGTCTGATCACGTAAACCAACCAAAGTATGGAGATGAAGCCCATACCTGATCAGGGAGCACATGTCCTACCAGTCCTCACCCATATTGATCATGGGTAGTGATACACCCTTCGAAGAGGAATGCATGCTATTTTCCATGGCTAAGATGGTTCTTGGAGCTAGCTTTGGCCAAAAAATAGGGTTCGTATCATGCGAGCCAATGGGTGGAGATGAAGCCCACCATCGTTGGTCTCTATTAGTGGTTGGGGATGAAGTTCCAACTCACTAATGTTAAAATGTGATGTGGTGTGTGTGGTTCCTTTTATACTTAAAGAAAGTAAAACAAAATAGCACTCAATGAAACTTCACTAAATGCAAAAGAATGTTTCACTTTCATAAGTATTGCATGAATAATGGAACCTACAAAATGCATATCCTATATGGCAACCTAACCGTTAGGTAGGTTGCAAGCAATCAAACCACACAAATGCATGCTTAAGTTATTATTTTCCTATTTTTCTTTTCTTTTTGTTGTTTTTAAATAAAAATGAAATCTACTCTTCAAAAAACAAGGAAAATACATAAAAAAACTAAATCTAACCTTCTCTAAATAGTAATAATGCAAAGTGAAGGTTTAGATACTTATCTTGAAAGCCTAAGATGTTGTTTCTATCAATTTGAGTTGCAAACCCCCTATTTTGTGGTCATCCTAGGGTGGGATGGTTGCAAATTTGGGGGTCATCCCTAGGTGGGATGGTTATTATGGCCATCCTTGGGTGTTCCAATTACGAAATTAAGGGTCATTTTAGGCTAGAATGACCAAAACCTACAACATTTAAAGGATAAAAATAGAGTCAAAACTTGCAAAAATGAAATAGGATAGGGGTCCCACCATGATCACCATTGTAGAGTGGAAAAAATGGTGCACCTAGAAAAGGGAAATGAAATGCATCTATTGTTCTATTTAAGCATTCAAAAGTGACATTAATGTAAGCATGATGATGACAAATAAGTGAAATAAATGGGGGGTTCTCTTTATATTGATCTATTTTCCAAATACATGGTTACAAAATGTCCCCTTGAGGGCTCTTAATTGATACAATCCATTACAGAAGTTCAAAGGATCTAATCCTTTTAGAAACTCAAGGTGCGCTTTCAGTGTCTTCCTCGCACTCATGAATTGAAGAGTAGGATTTTGCTACCATTGTGATGATCTATCCATATTCAAACTTGTAGCTCCTTCCTTGCATGCTAGAATACCTAGATCTACACACAAGAAACTAAAATTGGTTAATAGCATGTGCAGATTAAGATGAAATCAAAAAGATGCATGCAATATTGAATATAAAAGGTGAAATAGGTGGTGCAAAACTATTCCAAATTGTACCAAAACTTAGTATAATGTATATTATCTACTTTAGGAATGATCTATGCAGAAATTGAAATGAAATTGTATGCAAAATCCATGGCCATCCCTGGGTGTTCCAATTGGGACTGTCAGAATGAAAAACCTAATTGAAGGTCCAAAACTACTCCAAAATGCACCAAATTCTAGTATGATGTATATAAACTACTCTAGAAATGATCTACACTGAAATTGACCCAAAATTATGTGCAAATTCATGGCCATCCCTGGGTGTTCCAATTGGGACTGTTAACCATCCCAGGTGGGGACGACCACCAAACCTGGTGGTTTTTGCCACCAATTCCTCTGGGATCTGGTTCAAACTACTCCTAGGGGTGTTGTCATCAAATTTGGTGATCTAATTCACATAGAAATGGGTGGGTTTTGGAATGGATTTGCGTATTTGGGATCACTTGGAAACCTCCTTCGATGGATGGAGATTTCAAGGGCAAATACGTGGGTGAAAGGGAGAGTGAATCTCGACAGCACTTCATTGCAAATTATTGCAAAGACCTCCCTCTAAAATTGGGTGGAATGACTCCAATTTATAGCCCAAGAGGGCCACAAGGTCAAATGGGCAAGTTGGGGCATGCAAGGCAGGTGCCACCACTTGTCAAAACCCTTGCCATGCATTGGGTGGAAGAGGCCTCCAATTTGAGCCTCCAATTTGTAGGTTGTGATGGCTTTGATAGGCCCTCAATCTGTCATAAATCATTGGGTGGGATAAATGGTAGAATTTGATTGCCATTTGTCCCACCCTTGAATTTTTGAGGGGCCTAGGCCATGGCCATCCCACCCAGGGATGGTTGTTGGTGGCCATCCCTGGGTGGGATGACCATGAACTGTGGTCATCCTGGGGTGGGACGACCATGGCTACATGGCCCAAAACTTCCCAAAAGTGGGGTAAACCTTCCCAAAAGTGGTTAGGACCACTATTTAACCCCTGAGGGTTGCCCAATGGGGCCATATGGTGTTGATAAGAGTGCGTCATTGCAGTCTAATCGGATTGACATGATTTTAGTGTCTACATAAGGGAATGATCTTTATAGTTAATATGATAGGATAGAAGCATCAGAAAAGGAATCTGACCTTTTTCAGCAACACTCAATGTTGGGTGCATTCAAATGTGTATTTCCTAAGGACCTACTGAGATTACCTTGTCGGAGGAAATTTTATTTCTCAATTGATTTATTATTGGGGGCAGCACCAATTACAAGGTCACCTTATAGAATGACACCCATAGAGTTGCAGGAGCTCAAAATGCAACTTCAAGAATTGCTTGAAAAAAGGCTAATAAAACCTAGTTTTTCACCCTGGGGAGATCCTATTTTGTTTGTTAAAAAGAAAGACGGTACCTTAAAAATGTGCATAGACTATTGAATGCTAAACAAGGTTACTTTCAAGAATAGGTATTCATTACCTAGGATTGATTATTTTTTTGATCAATTTAAGGGAGCCACTATATTTTCTAAGATAGATTTAATATTTGGATATCATCAATTAAGGATTTGGGAGGAAGATACTTCTATGATAGATTTTAGAACAAGGTATGGACATTTTGAATTTATTGTCTTATCGTTTGGGCTAACCAATGCCACAACCACATTCATGAATCTCATGAATATCATCTTTAGAGAACAACTGGTCAAGTTTGTACTTGTATTTTGGATGACATTTTAATTTACTCCAAAAGCAAGGAAGAGCATGATGAGCACATGTGGATTGTCAAAGAATCAATTATATGGAAATTGATCAAGTGTGAGTTTTATACTCCAAAAGTGCAATATCTTGGGTGCATTGTTTCTATAGAAGGAATTGCAGTAGGCCCTAATGAAATTGAAGCAATCATTGATTGCCCAACACTTAATAATGTTTTAGAGGTGCAAAGTTTTATGGGGATTGCAAGGTATTATAGAAGGTTCATCAAGGGATTCTTGAAAATTGCTCAACCCATTACAAACCTTTAGAGAAAAGGAAAAGGCTTTAAGTGGACAAAGCATTGTGAAAAGGCTTTTTAGGTTTTGAAGAAAAGATTGATGATATCACCAATTCTACAATTACTTGATTTTATTAAGCAGTTTATAGTTTGTATCGATGCATCGATCTAAGGGTTAGGTGGAATTTTATCTCAAGATAGTGTGGTTTTTGCTTATGAGTCTAGGAATATCAAGAGGCATGAAGTCAATTATGCCACCCATTATTTAGAGTTGGCAGTGGTAGTGCACGCAATAAAATTTTGGCAACATTATTTTTTGGGGAAACCATTTGAATTAAATATAGGCCATCAGATTCTAAAATATATATTCACCCAACCTTTATTAAATGCCAAGCAATGATGCTGGATGGAATTTCTTACAAAGTATGATTTTGTCATCAAGTACATAAGGGTAAATAGAATAAGTTTGTTGATGCTTTAAGTATAAGAGTGCATATTATCGCTATGACAAAAATTCAATATGTATGTTGGATCAAATTGTTAGTCTTACAATGGCACTGAGAGGGGGGGTGAATCATTGTAGTTCTTTAAACTTGAAATTATAGCTTTTAAAACTAAAATAATGAAACCTTAAAACCAGATAAAGAAATTATCACAAGAGAACATCACACAACACAAGATTTAATGAGGTTCACCATTTTGGCTACTCCTCAAAAAATGACTTCTTGGACTACCATCCAAATCCAGCCTTTGAAAAGCACCAAATTTACAATAAATTTACCAGCACCAACTAGAAGGAACACTAACCCCTTATTTATCTTCACCAATAGAAAGGAGCACCAACCCCTGATTTACCAGCACCTACTGGAAGGAGCACCAACCCCTTGATGCCAAGATGCAACTTGGACTTCAATTTTGAATCTAGAAGTTTAACAAAAAAATACCTTCGCTTTTACAAGACCCTGACTGGTCTATTGCTTACCCAATATCTCTCACTATTTACGAAATAGACACATCTTCTGTGATCTATAGTCGCACTTCACCTTCTGCTTCCTCTACGCCTTCTGCTCTCTCTCTACACAATCATAGCCGCACTTGGTCAAACTTCAACCTTTGCACTCTTTGCACCTTTTGATTTCTTTGCACACTAATAGACGCACTTAGGACAATTCAACATGACTCTTCACTCACTTTGCACACTTTGCCATCATCTCACTGCTTCTGCACTTTTTGCGCTCTTACAACTGCATTTCACACTTCGACACACATTCAACGACATGTACAACTTCCTCCTAAAATTCTTCAAACAACCCTCCTTTTATAATAGAATTCTTGTGATGAAAACCCTAATCTTAGTCGATTGTAAACCCTAATCTTAGTCGGCTACAAAACCTAATCTTCATCGACTTACATCGGTCTTCGTCGGCTTCAACTACCCCTGTAACTCTTCTATTGTTGTTGCCACGAAAACACAACTTGTCTCGATATCGTGAGATTTTTGCCTCTGTACGCTTTCTCTTAGCTTTGGCCCATGAGAATACAACATGTAGTGATATCGCGATACTTTTTCCTCCATACGATTTCTCTTAGCTTTGGCCTTCGAAAATACATGTCGTGATATCGCGACACTTTTTCCTCCTTGCTTCTTTTCTTGGCTTGTACCCATGAAAACACATGTCGCGATATCTTGACACTTTCACCTCCTTGCTACTCTTCTTGGCTTGTACCCATGAAAACACAACATGTCACGATATCGTGACACTTTCACCTCCTTGCTCTTCCTCTTTACTTTTGTCACAATATCGTGACACTTCTGCCTTCTTACTTTCTCTCTCCTCCTTTAGTCGCGAAAATGTGACATGTCGCGATATCGCGACACTTTTTCTCCTTTGCTCTTTCTCTTGCCTTTGGGTCGCAAAAACCCGACATGTCACGATATCACAACACTTTTTCTCCTTTGCTCTTTCTCTTGCCTTCGGGTCATGAAAACTCGACATGTCATGATATCACGACACTTTTTCTCCTTTGCTATTTCTCTTGCCTTCGGGTTGTTAAAACCTGACATGTCACGATATCATGACACTTTTTTTTCTAGACTCTCTCTCTTGTAATATGTCGCGATATCGCGACACTTTTTATTTCGTACAATCTCTCTTGCAATATGTCGCAAAATCGTGACACTTTTTCTTTCGGACTCTCTCTCCTATAATATGTCGTGAAATCATGACACTTTTTCTTATGTACTATCTCTCTTGCAATATGTCATGAAATCGTGACACTTTTTCTTTTGGACTCTCTCTCTTGCAATATGTCATGAAATCACGACACTTTTTCTTTCGTACTATCTCTCTTGCAATATGTTATGAAATCGCGACACTTTTTCTTTCGGACTCTCTCTCCTACAATATGTCATGAAATCGCTACACTTTTTCTACTTGTCTTTTTCTCTTCCAACATGTCACGAAACCACGACACTTTTTCTACTTGCCTTTTCTCTTTCAACATGTCATGAAATTGCGACAGTTTTTCCTACTTGCACTTTATTTTTGAACATGTCACGAAATCATGACAGTTTTTCTTGCTTGCACTTTCTCTTCGAACATGTCACAAAATCATGACAGTTTTTCCTGCTTGCACTTTCTCTTCGAACATGTCATGAAATCATGATAGTTTTTCTTGCTTGCGCTTTCTCTTTGAACATGTCGCGAAATCATGACAGTTTTTCTTGCTTGCACTTTCTCTCCGAACATGTCACGAAATCATGACAGTTTTGCTTTCTTCTCAACATGTCATGATATCGCGATAGTTTTTCTTTCTTGCTCAACATGTCGCGATATCGCGACAGTTTTTCTTTCTTGCTCAACATGTCATGATATCGCGACAGTTTTATTTCTTGTGATTTTATTTTGATTTTTAGCATATGGGCCACTTTGATCTTTTGGAAAATAACTGTACATACTCTGAAGAACCTCTTAACTCCTGTCCACTGCATCAACCGATCTGTCCGAATGTGTTGACAACAATGACAATACTATTGTTGCACCTTGATCAACAATCTCTCCCTTTGGAATTATTGGCAACACATGTGCAATTTCCTGTAATTCTTCTCCCCCTTTGACAATAATACCAAAGGGCTGCTACAGACTCTCCCTGAGTCCATGCACAACATTCTGCACAAATTATTAAAGTTAGCAAAAATAACAAACATGAGCAAAAAGATAATCAAATATATAAATGCTCCCCCTGAGAATGTGATCCCTGTAGCTAGTCAATTCTTGGGAAATGTGACCACTCCACAATCTGTTGTTGGAATAAAAATCCAACTTAACCTCACTTTCTGCAACTTTCTCCTACGTACAACACATTGTCGTTGCAATATATTCTGCCTCTACTATGGATAAGGAAACTGACTCTTGTTTCTTACTATTCTACGTGACCAATCTATCTCCAAGATAGAATGCACCTCCACTGGTACTCTTTCTATCATCTACACATCTTGCCCAATCTACATCTTTAGGATACCATAACCCATACTCCATAGTACCCTTGTGATATTATAGAAGACTCTGTCTCTATCCTGCACTGACTGGTGGACCTCTTCTTCACTTGAAGAATCCTCACTCAGATCTATCTTCAACTGTGTTGGCTGCTATATTTCTATCCATTGAGACTCTGTCCTTTGTACTTTGTCACCTCCAAAGCTTAGTCAATAGGCTCACTAAGAACCTGTCCAAGTTTGCTCCACCAAGCTCACTAAGAACTTGTTCGAATATTCTCTAGTAATCTCACCAAGAACTTGCCCAAATCTGCTCTAGAAATCTATCTCAGCATTGTTCTTAAATATTTCCCAAAGGCCTTCTCAAAGGCTCAATCAATCATGCTCAAGTAGTACTCAAAATGAACTCAATAATGAATGTCAATCTCAAATCAAATCCACTTCATAGAACTTTAAAAATCACTTCACACATAACTTGACTGGGTTCAATCAAATCAACTCAACCAATCATCACAAGGGACAACTCTCTATCACACAACCCTAGTCCAAGTATGTATCAACCAACTCAAATAATTCCAATAATGCTCAACCACAAATATCACATAACAATGATACTCATGTTCTTTTCTAACTCAAGTTATTTCACAACCAATGGGCTTAAACCACTATGCTTATAACACAAGGTTTAAACACAACTCTCAATTCAAAAAACCTTGATGCATTCAACCAACTACTTTCAAAAAATGAAACCACAAACAATCATTTTCCCTTCAATGATATTTCAGAAATCAATCACCATAATGTTGTCACATGAGTCTCCTTGGGATTAGTCTGAAATCGTGCTACCATGCATACTGCCTACAAAATATCTGGTCTAATAGCTATCAGGTACAATAAGCTTCCAATCATAGATCTATACATGATTTGATCAACAGGTGGAGATTTGTCATTCTTGCTCAACTTGCACCCTTTCTTAAGCCTTTGTTGAGTGAGATAGTTGTCTAGCCTTGCATATCATGCTCGGGGTGCCTGTTTCAAGCCATATATCTTCAACTTACAAACCAATTTGGGATCATCACCAAGCTGGAAACCATCTGGATGCTCAATATAAACCTCTTCTTCAAGCTTCCCATTCAAAAATGCTGATTTCACATCTGTCAACAAAATTGACAAGTGACTCACACTTGTACCGACTTTTGTCCAACACTGTACCAACACTGCAATTTTACTGCCAACTCTGTGCAAGCATCAAACACTATACCACAACACAACCAAATCCTTTTTTTTATTTTCAACTTGGTCTATGTTTTCTATAGTCACCACTGGTCACACCTTACTTTCAACTGTTCGAATCAGGAGACAAAATTTTGTTAAACACTTCACGGCCAACTATAGTGCACCTTACTCAAACTCATACTTTTGGACCTCGGATAGGTATGATTCACAAAGCAAAGTTGCTCATATTGATGAGCTAAACATGAGTCAATGATCAAACTTCAATATTTTTTCACCACAGCATCATAATAGATCTAGCAATCTTCATGTCAATGTGTAGTTCAAATACACACTGCTTTTATCGAAACACATATATGCGACTAAGGCAACATTATTTCACTAACCAAATTATATGAACTATTATAATCCTTAACTTTGGACAGTGGCAGTAAGAACCATCAACAGTACAACAATGACATATAGCAATACTACCAATAATGACAACTCTCAATTTAATCACCACCCTTTACGACACTTCCACAAACAACTACATGAACTGAAAACACACTTTGACAACTATACGACAACTTCCCTGACTACTTGCCTTTCATCCTCAGGTAATCAAACAAATACATAGGAGCATTAAAATGAAACTTCAAGATTGCTCCCCACGAGGATGTGCTACCTAGAGTTGCTTAGTGCAATAGCGGAGTAGTCTCCTTCAATCCAAGGAGACACGATTTCCTTTCTTCTATCCTTCTCCAAACTTTCTTGAACTCGGGCTTGGATTTTTCAACTACATCCCTATTTTGCACCTTTTTGTGAACTCGAACATTTCTCTTGTGTGGTTGTCTCTTGTGCATCCTTGATGAATGATTATTTTCCTTTCTTATATGTACATGATTTATTCCCTGTCTATGTTGCATTCTTTGCGTCTGATGAAATATACTATTTTGCCTTAGATTAGATACAAAAGTTCTTGGACAAAACCTTGCTATGTGCCCATGACCATTACATTGAAAACATTGTACATAGTGTTCACTCAGAAACGCAGATGTATTTCTACTAGCATAACTCTTTGATTTATTATTCAATCCACAATAAATTGCCTTGTGACCATACTGGTTGCATCTAAAACAATAGCCATTAAAAGTATTATTATGAATAGAGTGAGAGTGATAGAACCTCTTTTGTTGTGGTTGCTTTGCTGTAGATCTCCTTTGATATTTTCTTCCTTTTTAAGATTCAACTTCAAACTTTTCTTGCTTCGATCCTTCAATAGTGAACTTCTTCTTCTCTATAGAGTTGGAAGATGAAGGTTGTTCAACTTCATATCCAAGACCACGCTTATCCGTGGAGCTTCTTTGTTGGCTTATCATTTTATCTAGCAACTCTGTGCTCTTCTCAAATTTGAGATTTGTATTGGCTTCTTCTAGTTGTTTCTTCAATAAAACAATCTCTTCCTCTTGTTTGCAACAACCAATATCTTTCTTATTGATCTGTGACCTGAGATTTTCTTCAATCCTTTTGAATTCTTCTACCTATACTTTCAAACTGATTATTATTTCATTTGCATCCTCAAGCTTTCTTGAGATTTCCTTATTCCTTTTTCTTTCTATCTTTAGTTCATCTAGAGCTGCAATTAGTTCCTCTTTCAAATTTATTTCTGCATCAATTTCTTCTTCATCACATTCTTGTTATTTTTCTATTTCCTCTTCGAGTTTCATGAAAAGACCTCCACCTGTTTCCATTTTAGAATCATCCTCTAGGACTTCATTAACTCTCAGCATATATGCTTCTATGTTCTCATCATCATTCAACTTTAATGCTTCGAACTGAGCTTGATGTGATTGTAACTTAGCCTCCTTGATCTCATCATCTCCTTCATGAATACTCCTTAGTTTTTCCCATATTTATTTTTCCATTTTACAACTGATGATCTTTACCAGTTCACTGTCTACTAATCTGCACTTGATAGCATTCTTTGCTTTTGAGTCATTCTCAAATAGATTCTTTTCGACAGCATCGGTTGGAGAAGTGATTGGTATTGTGTATTCAATGTTTATTGAATCCTAGATGTCGTATCCCAAAGCACAAAGATATACCTGCATCCTGATTCTCCAGATCGCATAATTTGTTTCGACAAACAAAGGTGCTTGGTTTGATAAGAAGTCTTCAACCTTTTTTGGTTCAATTTTCTCTTCCATAGGAACTAAAATTGACTGAGATGCCCTTTTGGAGGAGGAACTATTCTTCTTATCCATTGCATACTAATCCAAGATCAACCCTGACTGATTTAGCCTTTGAAGGGAACTTGGCTTTGATACCAATTGTTAGTCTTACAATGGCACTAAGAGGGGGAGTGAATTAGTGTAGTTCTTTAAACTTGAAATTACAACTCTTAAAACTAAAATAATGAAACCTTAAAACTAGATAAAGTAAGTATCACAAGAGAACATCACACAACACAAGATTTAACGAGGTTCACCAATTTGGCTACTCCTCAAAAATGATTGCTTGGACTACCATCCAAATCCAGCCTTTGCAAAGCACCAAATTTACAATCAATTTACCAGCACCAACTGGAAGGAGCACCAACCCCTTATTTATTTGCACCAACAGAAAGGAGCACCAACCCCTGATTTACTAGCACCTACTAGAAGGAGCACCAACCCCTGATGCCAAGCTACAACCTGGACTTCAATTATAAATCTAGAAGTTTAACAAAAAAATACCTTCACTTTTACAAGACCCTGATTGGTCTATTACTTACCCAATCTCTCTCACTATTTATGAAATAGACACATCTTCTATGATCTACAACCACACTTCGCCTTATGGACCCTTTGTGCCTTCTACTCTCTCTCTGCACAATCACAACCGCACTTGGTCGAACTTCAACCTTTGCACTCTTTGCACCTTCTACTTTATCTACACACTAATAGATGCACTTAGGACAATTCAACACGACTCTTTGCTCACTTTGCACACTTCACCATCATCTCACCAGTTCTATGCTTTATGTGCTCTTACGACCATATTTCACACTTCGACATGCATTCAACAACATGTACAACTTCCTCCCAAAATTCTCCAAATAGCCCTCCTTTTATAACAGAATTCTTGTGATGAAAACCCTAATATTAGTCGGCTGTAAACCCTAATATTAGTTGATTGCAAAACCTAATCTTCATCAGCTTACATCGGTGTTCGTCGGCTTCAACTACCCCTGTAACTCTTCTATTGCTATTGCTGTGAAAACACAACATGTCGTGATATCGTGACACTTTCACCTCCATACACTTTCTCTTAGCTTTGGCCCGCGAGAATACAACATGTAGCGATATCGCGACACTTTTTCCTCTGTACGCTTTCTCTTAGCTTTGGCCTTTGAAAATACAACATGTGATATCACAACACTTTTTCCTCTTTGTTTTTTTTCTTGGCTTGTACCCACAAAAACACATGTCACAATATCGTGACACTTTCGCCTCCTTGCTACTCTTCTTGGCTTGTACCCGCAAAAACACAACATGTCATGATATCGCGACACTTTCACCTCCTTGCTCTTCCTCTTTACTTTTGTCGCAATATCGCGACACTTCTACCTTCTTACTTTCTCTCTCCTCCTTTAATCATGAAAATGTGACATGTCGCGATATCTCAACACTTTTTCTCCTTTGCTCTTTCTCTTGCCTTTGGGTCGCAAAAACCCGACCTATCATGATATCACGACACTTTTTATCCGTTGCTCTTTCTCTTGCCTTCGGGTCACGAAAACTTGACATGTCACGATATCATGACACTTTTTTTCCTTTGCTCTTTCTCTTGCCTTCGGGTCGCAAAAACCCGACATGTCACGATATCACGACACTTTTTCTCCTAGACTCTCTCTCTTGCAATATGTCGTGATATCATGAAAATTTTTCTTCCGTACAATCTCTCTTGCAATATGTCACAAAATCATGACACTTTTTCTTTCGGACTCTCTCTCCTGCAATATGTCACAAAATCGTGACACTTTTTCTTCCGTACTATCTCTCTTGCAATATGTCACGAAATCGTGACACTTTTTCTTTCGAACTCTCTCTCCTGCAATATGTCGCGAAATCATGACACTTTTTCTTCCGTACTATCTCTCTTGCAATATGTCACGAAATCGCAACACTTTTTCTTTCGGACTCTCTCTCCTGCAATATGTCACGAAATCGTGACACTTTTTCTACTTATCTTTTTCTCTTCCAACATGTCATGAAATCGTGACACTTTTTCTACTTGTCTTTTTCTCTTTCAACATGTCACAAAATCGTGATAGTTTTTCTTGCTTATGCTTTCTTTTTGAACATGTCACGAAATCAAGGTAGTTTTTCTTTCTTGCACTTTCTCTTCGAACATGTCACAAAATCATGACAGTTTTTTCTGCTTGCACTTTCTCTTTGAACATGTCGTGAAATCATGATAGTTTTTCTTGCTTGTGCTTTCTCTTCGAACATGTCATGAAATCACGACAGTTTTGCTTGCTTGCGCTTTCTCTCCGAACATGTCGTGAAATCGCGACAGTTTTGCTTTCTTCTCAACATGTCATGATATCATGACAATTTTTCTTTCTTGCTCAACATGTCACGATATCACGACAGTTTTTCTTTCTTGCTCAACATGTCGCGATATCGCGACAGTTTTCTTCCTTGTGATTTTCTTTTGATTTTTAGCATATGGGCCACTTCGATCTTTTGGAAAATCAATGTACATACTCCAAAGAACCTCTTAACTCCTGTCCACTGCATCAACCGATATGTCTGACTATGTTGACAACAATGATAATAATATTGCTGCACCTTGCTCAACACAAATAAAAGAGTGGAAAGGAAAAGATAGATTTTACCAATCCTGCATTGGACAATATGGACATAAATTGAACAAAGATGTAGAATATGTGTTCAAGAATGATATGTTATACTTTAAAGATAGGTTGGTCATACATATTTCAGGAGGATTGAGGGAAACAATCCTTAGGGAGGCTCACAATACACCCTATTTTTTGCACTCGAGAGGGGAAAAAATGTGCGAGAATTTAAAAAAAACTTATTTCTGGCCAGGTATGAAAAAGGATATCATAAATTATGTGGCCAAAAGTTTGGAATACCAAAAAATGAAGGCAAAACATCTGCATCCAGTTGGAAAAGTATATCCACATGAGATACCTGTGCAAAAATAGCATGTGGTATCAATGGACTTTATGATGAGAATGCCTAAAACAAGATTTAGACATGATGTAATTTTAGTAATTGCAAATAAGCTTACCAAAGTCTCACATTTTATACCAGGTAATGTGCATGAAGATACGCCCATGATAGCAAGTAATTTTTCCAAGGAAGTGGTGAGGCTACATGGGTTCCCATAAGTTCTAATCTCTAATAGAGATTCTTGTTTTACTTCTAAATTTAGGCAAGCAATGCATCAAGCATTAGGGACTAAGTAGAATATTAGTACTACTTATCACCTTGAGATAGATGGATAGACTGAGAGATTGAATCAAGTGCTTGAGGATATGTTGAGACTATATTGCATGGAACAACATGCAAAGTGGGAAGACTACTTGTACCTAGTATAATTTGCATATAACAATAGTTACCATGCATCACTAGGCATGGCACCTTTTGAGGCTCTATATAGACTATCATTTAGAATTATCTTAACTTGGGATAATCCAAAATATCAGGTAGTGATCGATCTGAAATTGATAAGAAAAATAGAAAAACATCTAAAAAAAAATTAGTAAAAGCTGAAAGAGGTCATAGATTGCCATAAGAGCTATGTGGATCTCAAAATAATACTGAGGGAATATAGGCATTACACTTGGTGGATATTAAATGCCCCATATCCAACTATACTTGGAAAAATAAGAGGAGGGAGCCAGGGATACAAAGTATTCTTGAGGGTGAATCCAACTAAGAGTTCTATTAAAACATCTAAGCTGGATTCCAGATATGTGGATCCATTTGAGATTATTGCAAAGATAAGCCCTATAGCTTATAGATTAGCTCTACTACAAAGCTTATCCAAAATTCATAATATCTTTCATGTATCCCTATTTAGAAAATACATTTCTGACCCTACTCATGTATTTGATGTTTTCAACTTGCAGATGATCGATCCATTAAGAATTGAGATGCAACCTATTCGCTTGCTTGGTTTTCAAGCCAAGAATCTTCGAAAGTGAAGTATCAAGCAATTTTGATTTCAATGGGACCACTACTCATACCAAAATGCTATGTGGAAATACATGGCAGAAATGTGGTGGCATTTTCCTTAACTATTTGAGTATAAATAGAATTTGTCAAAAAAATATATAAAATTTTAGAATATTTGTATATATACAAATGTAAATGGAACTGGATACTTGAAGAACATGAGCTTATACTGAGAGGGGGGTGAATAGTATAAGACAAAACTTTTTACTTTTCAATCCATATGATAACATCAGCAATATTAAAGTAGTAAGCATTCCACAAAACATCACACACATGAGAGACATGATTTAACGTGGTTCACCCAATGTGGGCTACTCCATGGAGAAAATATTCCTTATAAATTTTCTCAATAAATTATTTTGGGAATCAATTCCCTATTACAATGTTTATGGACCTCTGTCCAAAGGAGACACCAATCCCCTTGCTCTGATTCATGGAACTCTATCCATAGGAGAACTCTTTCTCCTCTACTCTGGTTGGTGCTCTTCTAGAAGACTTCTACCCCCACTACATTGGCTTGTGGATCTCTCTCCATATAAGACCTCTATCCTCACTACCCTGGCTAATGGATCTCTATCCACTAGAGATTATTGTCCTCTACTCTATCACCTCCAAATATTACTCTCAACTCTGCTCAATATCTATCTCAAATCTACACTAAACACTATCCTCGGTCTAGTACAAATCTACTCTAAATCTATCTCAAGTCTAGCACAAATCTACTCACAAATCTGCACCAAACTCTATCCTCAAACTTTAACACAAAGCTTGATCAATTATGCCAAACGCCTCAAATCTATCCTCAAGCCTTAACACAAAGCTTGATCAACTCTACCAAATTATGACCTCAAATCTATTCAAGTCTTCACCAAGACTTGCTCAATCATAAACACACTCAAACTAACATTCAAAAGTTATCTCAAAGGTACTTAATTTGTTTTGCTATTCTAGCACAAATGATTCTCTCTCTTTATCCCAAAACTTCTCAAAACTCATTTAAAAATAACACCCTAGATTTTCTCAAAAATCTATCTCAAGGATTTCCAAATCATTTAACAATAAGATGCACAAAACTTGCTTATACATTTCCAACAATGTTTATCACCAATCCTTTTCACTCCACCTTATATTTCATACATTCATTTCAATCATTCTAAACAAAATATAATGTGCCCATACCTTTTTGCTTTGATGGAGATATGTCTTCAAAACCTATTTTACTTACAACCAAATCCTTTTGCCAATTCTAGGTTAGATAGAAATAGTCTATCTCAAAATCTCCACACGAATATTCACCTCAATAATTATTTCACCATACAAGAAATACAATAAAAATGTCAAGTCACAAATACACCTTATTACTCCTTTAAAAATAATATTCAACATATATCAAAATAAAGTTCCTTGTTTACACCTTATAATCTCCAATACTCTCAAAATAATATTCAACACACATCAAAATAAAGTTCCTTGTTTACACCTTATAATCTCCAATACTTTATTTATTTTCTAAGCACCCAAAATAAAATATTTAATCAACAACCCTTATGACTCCCTAAATAATTTCACACATGCCCTTTTTAATATCACGTGGCCTTAAAACAACTTGCACTTTCCAAAAACCTTTGGCAAATTTAATTCAAGAATCACATACCTTAATTGTTGGCCCACAAAATAAAAATATTGCGCACATCTCAACGACCAGCTTATAAACTCGAACCCATGACCTAAGCCATCACTATGCCCTAGCCCAAGGCTAGGCTACCGCTTGGGCTATGCACCCGCACGTGAACCAAAATGCATCCTTTATCCTATATAAAGTCTATTGCTCATGAATTTCATCGAAAATGAAAACTCTTTCCTCCTTCAGCAAAATGAATTGCATGGGATTCAAAACCATGACCTTCCCTTCACAAGCACCTTAGCCACATTCCAACTACCATCTGTGCTAGCCAGTGCTTTGGAATTATCTTCGCACTCCAAGAAAATTAAACACAACTCTACCTCCTTTTTAAAAACTCACGAACGTCTTCTCCCTTTCGAAAATGGAGCGCACGAATTATATTATCACATGGGCATTCGAATTGCTTAGACTTTGGAAATGAAAAATCATTTCCTTTAAATACTCTTTCCTTTGGATTAAAACACGTCGACCCTCCTTTGAATTCGAATTTAAATTTGAATTGAAACTTCGAACTTTGACTTTGAACTTTGGTGCCATTAATTATTTAAATTAAAATTTTAACCTTAGGTTAAAATATTTTAATTTAAATAAATTAAAACCTTTGCCAACCTTTATAACTTGCTCAATGGACCTTGTCAGGGATATCTTTTTTAATGATTTCTTGGACCTTGTTATTTTTCACCTCTTCCTTTTGCCCAAATATTATAATATTAAATATTATAATATTATTATTTCTTTTTAAGCTTGCTTCTCTTTTCTTGGGTCTTCAACCTTTTTAGCCTCTTTAGGCATATAATATTTAAAATAAATATTATACCCTTTTCCTTTTAACAACTTCCTTGCCTTTTGGAGAAATCAACCTTTTGACCTTAATGACAACAAAACTGGACATCAAACCTCTTGACATCAATGACAACAAAACTTGCTCAAATTTCCAACAATCTCCCCCTTTGTCATTGATGGCAACCCTTTTTTCTTTAAGCATTCCTTTTACCTTTTTCAATTCTGCTCCCCTTAACTGAATGCTCTCCCCTAACTCAAATCTCTCCCCCTTTGACATCAATGGCAAAGGGACTCCTTTGGGGCTAAAGATAAGACTCTTAGCTCAGCCCCTCTCCCCACCTCCTCTCCTTGAGGTGATTAATTTTGGGGTGGGAGTAGAACTACTCCCAATTTTCTTCTAAGATACTCAAAAGTCTCTTTTGGAAGTGGCTTAGTGAAGATGTCCGCAATCTGCTCCTTTGTAGTAACATATTCCAACCTGACTTGCTTATCCATCACCTGCTCTCTCAAAAAATGATATTTGATCAAGATGTGCTTGGTCTTGGAGTGCATCACTGGATTCTTTGAGATATTTATAGCACTTGTATTATCACACATTATGGGGATAGGGTGATCATGCTCTATCTTGAAGTCCTTTAAAGTTTACTTCATCCATAATACCTGTGTACAACAAGCAACCACTACAATATACTCTACCTCTGTTGTGGATAAGGATATTGATGCCTATTTCTTGCTTAGCCAAGAGACTAAACAATCTCCAAGAAAGAATGCTCCTCCACTTGTGCTTTTTCTATCATCAATGCTACCAACCCAATCTGCATCTGTATATGCTATGAGAGTGAAATTATCACTTTTGGGATACCAGAGCCCAAAATCCATAGTCCCTTTTAAATACTTGAGAATCCTTTTTATTGCTACTACATGTGTTTCCTTTGGTGCTGCTTGAAACCTTGCCACTAGTCCCACTACCTGCATTATATCTGGTCTTGTAGCTGTGACATATAGTAAGCTACCAATCATAGATCTATACAATTTTTGATTTGCCTTAGGAGATTCATCATATTTACTTAACTTGCATCCTATAACCATGGGGGTACTTATTGGTTTGCAATATTCTAACTTGAATTTCTTTAGCATCTCTTTTATATACTTGGTTTGTGAGAGAAATACACCTTTCTCTGATTATGAAATCTGAAGTCCAAGAAAGAAGGACAACTCACCAAGCATTGACATTTCAAATTCATTCTGCATGCTCTTTGCAAATTTTTGACACATCTTATCATTGTTGCCTCCAAAAATGATATCATCCACATAAACAACCACAATTAGTAAGTCATTTCCTTCATTTTTGATGTATAAGTTATTATCCACTATTCCTTTCCTGAAACCCTATTCTTGAAGGTACTTATCCAATATTGAATACCAAGCTCTAGGAGCTTGTTTTAGTCCATAAAGTGCCTTCTTTAATCTGCATACATAGTCTGGTTTATCAGTTAGGCTGAATCCCTCAGGTTGCTCAATGTAAACCTCTTCTTCTAGGACACCATTTAGAAAGGCTGATTTAACATCCATCTGATATACTTTGAAATTTTTGAAACTTGAGAAGGCTAAAAATATTCTTATAGCTTCAAGTCGTGCAACCGGAGCAAATGTCTCATCAAATTCAATCCCTTCAACCTGTGCATAACCTTTGCATACTAATCTTGCTTTATTTCTGACTACCTGACCATCTTCATTTAACTTGTTTCTGAATACCCATTTAGTGCCAATCACATTCTTACCTTTTGGTCATGGGACAAGTTCCCAAGTCTCACTTTTCTCTATTTGATCTAGTTCCTCATTCATTGCCTTGATCCAAAATTTATCCTCTCTTGCCTCATTGAAATATTTGGGCTCAATTTTAGATAACAAAGAGAAATTAGCATGCTCATTTGTTGCTATTATCTTCCTCCTTGTCTGTCTCTCATCTGGATTCCCAATTATTAGATCTCTTGGATGATTTTTCTACACATACCTAGATGGAGTCTTAGGTAAAAGTCTTTGTGTTTCTTCTTCTTCTTCTGATTCTTCACCTAACTCTTCTTGGCAACTTTCTTCTTCCTGATACACAATTTCTCGAGTTGGTTCTCTTGACCCTATCTTCTCATCAACTATCACATTTATACTTTCTATAATAGTATGTGTCCTTTTGTTATAGCATCTATAGGCTTTACTCTTAGTGGAATAGCCAAGGAAAATACCTTCATCACATCTTGAGTCAAACTTACCCAAATTTTTCTCTTCTCATCTTATGTAACATTTGCTTCCAAATATTTTGAAATATTTTACTGTGGTTGGTCTTCCTTTCTAGAGCTCATATGGAGTTTTGTGATGATTTACTCTTACTTGAGCTCTATTGATGATATACACTATTGTATGTACTACCTCTTTCCAAAAACCATCTGAAATATTAGACTCATTTAACATGGCTCTGGCCATATTTTCAATAGTCTTGTTTTTCCTTTCAACTACCCCATTTTGTTGAGGAGTTCTTGCTGTTGAATATTCTCTTTTGATCCCATGTTGTTCACAAAAGTCTATGAATTCATTTGAGGTAAATTCTCCTCCTCTATCTGATCTTAAACCCTTAATCCTTCTACCTATTTCATTTTCCACTAATTCTTTAAAAGCTTTAAACTTCTCAAGAGCTTCTAACTTTTCTTTCAAGAAGGCTACCCAAATCATTCTGGAATAATCATCTATAAATAATATAAAGTAACTTTCACCTTGTAGACTCTTTGTCCTTGTAGGACCACATAGGTCAGTGTGCACTAGTTTCAATGGCTCAGATGACATAAATCCTTTTGACTTGAAACTTGTTCTAGTTTGCTTCCCATGCTGACATTGTGCACAAATTGTGTTTTGTGGCCTTTTTAGCTTGGGTAAATCTCTGACAGCCTACTTGTTGCTTATTTTCACTATGTTGTCAAAGTTCAAATGACCCATTATTCTATGCCACAACCAACTCTCATCTTCTTGTGATAGAAAATACTTTTCTCCTTTAATCTCACTTAGCATGTAGAGGTTGTTTGTAGTTCTATTTGCATCTGCAATAAGCTTTCCAATTTTAGACTTTCTGATCTCACATCTATTTGGATGAAATGTAACCGTGTGCCCCTGATCACAAAGTTGGCTTACACTTAGTAGATTGTGCCTCAACCCCTTGACATACAATACATTCTCCATCTTTGTTTTTCCATTATCTAAACTCAAAGTTCCTTTTCCATAGATTTTTGTTGATCCATTGTCACCAAATTTTACTGATCCTCCATCAATTTCTTTGAGTACAAGAAATTTACTCTTGTCTCCTGTCATATGACTAGAACAACCACTATCAAGGAACCACTATTTTCCCTTATCTTGAACATGAAGAGTTGTTTGTACTAACATTGATCTAACTTTCTCATGCTCTTTTCTCTCTCTCCTAATTGTTGAAGTTGTATTCTTTTTACTTGACTCAGGAAATACCATTTTGCACCATTTAGCCTTGTGCCCAAAATTATTGCATTTATAACATATGACATCATCATTCATAAGAGGTGCAAAAGAATTGAAATTTCTATCAATATTATTTTTCACATAACCAGTGCAATGTGCAACTCTATGACCATATTTGTTACATGAAAAGCAATAGCCATGGAAGAGATTTTGTAACCTGTTTGAGTGCCTTGGAAAATATGGTCGAGTGCTTCTTCTTTTGTTATTCTTGTGATTGACTCTTGTCCATGGTTCTTCTTTACCCTCTTCTTTCTTGATGCCTTTTCCTTCCAGAGTATTAGTATGAGTCATGAGCTTATCTTTGTTTGATGTCTCTATTTCTTGAGAGCTCGACTCCTCTTTCTGTTTTCCTAACTTTATATCTTGTCGTAACTTAGTCTTTTCAACTTCATTCCTTAGAGAGACAATTTTTTATTCTAATATTTCACACTCTGCTTCTCTTGCCCTTAATAGATCTATCATATCCTATTCAATTTTCTTTCCCTCTTCCACTTTTATCTTGAGTTCTGTGAGATTTTGTAGAAGTTCCATCTTTGCTTCTTCATCCTCTTGAATTTGATCCTTCAAACTTGAGTTCTTCTTTCTAACATTTTCCAAGTTCTTGAGAGCAGCAAAGAATTCCTCTTTTATGTCGATCATGGCCTCTTCTTCATTTTTTGAAGTCATGTGTGTTCCTATCGGATCTTCCTCCAAGTTGTTAGTCTTTTCATGGAGAGACCCACTCTGATACCAATTGAAGAACATGAGCTTATACTGAGAGGGGGGTGAACAGTATAAGATAAAACTTTTTACTTTTCAATCCATATGATAACATCAACAATATTAAAGTAGTAAGCATTCCACAAAATATCACACACATGAGAGACATGATTTAATGTGGTTCACCCAATGTGGGCTACTCCATGGAGAAAATATTCCTTATAAATTTTCTCAATAAATTATTTTGGGAATCAATTCCCTATTACAATGTTTATGGACCTCTATCCAAAGGAGACACCAATCCCCTTGCTCTGATTCATGGAACTCTATCCATAGGAGAACTCTTTCTCCTCTACTCTAGTTGGTGCTCTTCTAGAAGACTTCTGCCCCCACTACACTGGCTTGTGGATCTCTCTCCATAGAAGACCTCTATCCTCACTGCCCTAGCTAATGGATCTCTATCCACTAGAGACTATTTTCCTCTACTCTATCACCTCCAAATCTTACTCTCAACTCTGCTCAATATCTATCTCAAATCTACACTAAACACTATCCTCGATCTAGTACAAATATGCTCTCAACTCTATCTCTGGTCTAGCACAAATCTACTCATAAATCTTAACCAAACTTTGTCCTCAAGAATTAACACAAAGCTTGATTACCAAACTATCCTCAAATATATCCTCAAGCCTTAACACAAAGCTTGATCAACTCTACCTAGATCTACACCAAACTCTATCCCAAGTGTAGTACAAATCTGCTTTCAAGTCTTCACCAAGACTTGCTCAAATCTACCTTCAAGTCTTCACCAAGACTTTCTCAATCATAAACACACTCAAACCAACATTCAAAAGTTATCTCAAAGGTACTTAATTTGTTTTGCTATTCTAGCACAAATGATTCTCTCTCTTTATCCCAAAACTTCTCAAAACTCATTTAACAATAACACCCTAGATTTTTCTCAAAAATCTATCTCAAGGATTTCCAAATCATTTAACAATAAGATGCACAAAACTTGCTCATACATTTCCAACAATGTTTATCATCAATCCTTTTCACTCCACCTTATATTTCATACATTCATTTCAATCATTCTAAACAAAATATAATGTGCCCATACCTTTTTGCTTTGATGGAGATATGTCTTCAAAACTTGTTTTACTTACAACCAAATCCTTTTGCCAATTCTAGGTTAGATAACAATAGTCTATCTCAAAATCTCCACATGAATATTCACCTCAATAATTATTTCATCATACAATAAATACAATAAAATGTCAAGTCACAAATACACCTTATTACTCCTTTAAAAACATATTCAACATATATCAAAATAAAGTTCCTTGTTTACACTTTATAATCTCCTTTACTTTCAAAATAATATTCAATACACATCAAAATAAAATTCCTTGTTTACACCTTATAATATCCAATACTTTATTTATTTTCTAAGCACCAAAAATAAAATATTTAATCAACAACCCTTATGACTCCCTAAACAATTTCACACATGCCCTTTTTAATATCACGTGGCCTTAAAACAATTTTCGCTTTCAAAAACCTTTGGCAAATTTAATTCAAGAATTGCATACCTTAATTGTTGGCCCATGAAATAAAAATATTGTGCACGTCTCAATGACCAGTGCCCAAACTCGAACTCGTGACCTATGCCACCACTATGCCTTAGCCCAAGGCTAGGCTACTACCTATGCTACATGCCCGCACATGAACCAAAAGGACACTCTATTCTATATAAAGTTTGTTGCTCACAAGTTTCATCGAAAATGAAAATCTCTTTCCTCCTTTGCAAAAATGAATTGTGTGGGATTCGAAACTAAGACCTTCCCTTCACAAGCGCCTTAGCCACTTTCCAACTATCATCTATGCTAGCCAACACTTTGGAATTATCTTTGCACTCCAAGCGAATTTAAATGCAACTCTACCTCCTTCTTTTTAAAAACTCATGAATATCTTCTCCCTTTCAAAAATAGAGCGCACGAATTATATTATCACTTGGGCATTCGAATTGCTTAGACTTTGGAAATGAAAAATAATTTCCTTTAAATACTCTTTCCTTTGGATTAAAACACGTCAGCCCTCCTTCGAATTCAAATTTAAATTTGAATTGAAACTTTGAACTTTGGCGCCATTAATTATTTAAATTAAAATTTTAACCTTAGGTTAAAATATTTTAATTTAAATAAATTAAAACCTTTGCCAACCTTTATAACTTGCTCAATGGGCCTTGTCAGGGATATATTTTTTAATGATTTCTTGGACCTTGTTATTTTTCACCTCTTCCTTTTGCCCAAATATTATAATATTATTATTTCTTTTTAAGCTTGCTTCTCTTTTCTTGGGTCTTCAACCTTTTTAGCCTCTTTAGGCATATAATATTTAAAATAAATATTATACCCTTTTCCTTTTAACAACTTCCTTGCCTTTTGGAGAAATCAACCTTTTGACCTTAATGACAACAAAACTGGACATCAAACCTCTTGACATCAATGACAACAAAACTTGCCCAAATTTCCAACAAATACTAAGTACAGTTAATTGTGGTTGTCATTTTTCCGAATATAGTAGTTTGCAAGTGTATGGTATTGCAAATTGAAAATTTTTGGAATATATGTTGATATTTGAAAAACAAATTATATTGTGATGTAATCTATGATGTGGTTATATTCCAATTGTGTGAAAAAATTCTTTGTTTCTTGTTGGCAATTTTGGGTACCTTGGGTACATTGCTTTTGCTCAAGTGAATAAGTTGTCATTGATGTCAAGAAGTTTTTAAAGGAATTTGATTTGATGTAAAATAATTTGTTTTGATGAAGGTTCGGCATGACAGGTTCGAAAGAAAGTAAGTTTGAAAAATGTCGCGATATCGCGACATGTCGCATTTTCGTGACTTAAGCAGGAGAGAGAAAGCTTTTTAGAAAAGTGTCGTGATATCGCGACATGTCGCATTTTCATGACTTAAGCAGGAGAGAGAAAGCTTTTTAGAAAAGTGTCACGATATCACGACATGTCACAGTTTCACGACTCAAAGAGGAGAGAGAATGTTCGAGTCAAAAATGTCACGATTTCGTGACATATTGCAAGGAAGGTTGGTCGGACGAAAAAGTGTCACGATTTCGTGACATGTTGCAGGAGAGAGAGTCTGAAAGAAAAAGTGTCACGATATCGTGACATGTCGGGTTTTCATGACCCTGAAGAAAAGAAAAGTGCTAAGGAGAAAAAGTGTCACGATTTCGCGACATGCTACAGAAGTCGAAATGAGAACTGTCACGATTTCGCGACAGGTTGCAAAGAAGACGTACGAAGTGAAAGCATTGCGATTTTGTGATAGGCTAAAAGAAGTCGTACGGATGCAGAAAGTGTCACGATTTCATGACAGGTTGAAGAGAAAGCTTATGGATGCAGAAAGTGTCACGATTTCATGACAAAGACAGTAAGCAAGTCTTCAACAGAAGAAGCGTCATGATTTCATGACGAATTCAAGAAGGAAGAGCTCGAAGGTGAAAGCGTCATGATTTCGTGACATGTTCCAGTTTTGGGCGTAAGGCAGAGAAAAACACAAGGCAATGAAAGTGTCACGATTTCGTGACATGTTTCGTTTTTGCTAGTGCAAGCAGACAAGAGTGCAAGGAAGAGAAAGTGTCACGATTTCATGATAGATTGAGATGGCAGCGTTCGGTTGGAGAAAGTGTCACGATTTCATGATAGAAACACAAAGCAGGTCTTCAATAGGAGAAGTGTCACGATTTCATGATAGAAGCCAAGTTGTGAACTATGAAGATAGAAGTGTCACGATTTCACGACAGAAGTGAAGTCGGAGTCTGCAGAGGCAGAAGTGTCACGATTTCGTGACAAAAGCAAAGTTGATGTTGACAAAGACAAAAGTGTCACGATATCGTGACAAGAGCTTAGATGAAGTCGTTAAAGGCTAAAGTGTCACGTTTTCATGACAAAAGGCAAAAGAAAGTGTACGGTTGCAAAGGTGTCATGATATCGTGACATGTTGTAGTTTCACGACAGAAGCTACAGAAGAGTTGCAGAAGCAGTGAGGCCGACAAAGTTAATTTTGGGCCGACAAAGATTAGGGTTTGCAGCCGACGTAGTTTAGGGTTGTGCAGCTGACTAAGATCAAGGTTTTGATCTTGAAAGTATTAGTATAAAAGGAGGGTTGTTCGAAGAGTTAAAGTATCAATTTTGTGTGTGTTGAAGTGCGACATTCTAGATAGAGTGCAGGGGAGAAGTCCGATCGCCGAGAGCAGAGTGCAAAATTTGATAGTAGTGTACAGAGTGCATTTTGTCGAATCGTCTAAGTGAGAGAGATCGCAAGGAATCAGAGTACGTGAAGATGGTGCTGCTGTGTTTGCGCACAGAGAGCAAAAAAGTGCAAAGCTATGGGGTGCATCATTTTTGCGACGTTCGGTGATAGTGCGTAGGCTTTGATGGTTTTGGACAAGTCATTGAGAGGGATTGTTGCACAGATTTGAGCAAGTTTTTCTTGAGCTTGTGAAGCAGTTTGGGCGGGTTCTAGTAAGAACTTGCAAAGCAGATCTGAGACAAGTCTTGGTGAAGACTTGGGTGAAGATCAAGCAAGCTTTAGTGAAAGCTTGTGAACCACTTTTGTGAACCAGATTTGAGGACCAGTTGAGGACAGATATTGGTGTAGATTCGAGGACATTTGTGCCAGATCGAAGGACTGTGTTTGGTGTAGATCAAAGAAAGAGAACGAGGACATTTGTGCTAAACCGAAGGACTATGTTTAGTGCAAATTCGAGGACCAGCTTTGGAGGTGATAGAGTTGAGGGCAGAGGTCTCCAGCCAGAGCAGGGAGGACAGGTGTCTTCTGTGGATAGAGTTCCATTTGCTAAGGGCAGCAGAGGCAGAGGTCTTCTAGAGGATCACCAGTCAGAGCAGAGCTAGGGGATTTGTGTCTCCTTTGGGTTGGTGCCCATAAACATTGTAATCGGGAAAGGTATTCCCAGAATTTGATTTGATAAAATTTAGTGAAATATTTTATCCGTGGAGTAGCCCACATTGGGTGAACCACGTAAATTGTTGTGTCTCTATTGTGGATGGTATTTTGTGCATTGTTTTGATTACGGCTATTGATATTGCTATCTATACACTGCATAATTTTGAATTGAAGTATAAAGGAAAAAGTAAAAAGAGGTCTTATACTTTTCACCCCCCCTCTCAGTATAAGCTTGTGTTCTTCAATTGGTATCATAGCGGGTGCCTTCAAAAAGTTTAACAGCTTGAAGGAAAAGCCAGTAAAGAACACAATGGATTATTCAAGTGGCAACGCAACACCTATTCTTGATGGATCAGATTTTGGTCTTTGGAGTGCAAGGATGAAGGTTCATCTAATGGCACTTGGGAATGAGGTTTGGGAAGTGATTGAAGATGGGTACACTATTCCTGAACATGGTCCTTATACTAAAGAAGACAGGCTCCTACATCACAACAATTCAAAAGCAATGAATGCAATCTTGAAAGGTTTACAGAAGGCAGATCTTACCAAGGTGATTCACTGCAAGACAACTAGTGAAATGTGGAAACAGTTGCAGGTGGTTCACACAGGTGATGTAAATGTCCGAAAGGCTAAGTTGAGACACTTCAAAGGTATGTTTGAACAACTCAAGATGAATGATGATGAAAATATTAGTGACTACATGCTTCGTATGGATGAGGTTGTTAACTCCATGAAAGACTTAGGTCTTGAGCTTGCTGAAAATGATGTTTGTGATAAGATTTTAAGATCTCTTCCTAATAGATTTAGTGAAAATATTTCTGCTATTGAGGAAGCTAAAGATTTGGATAAGTTGAAAAAGGATGAGCTCCATAGTATACTTGCAGACATTTGAGTTGAGAACTCAAGTGAAGGTTGATGTCAAGAAAGAGGCGACTTTCAAGGCTACCAAGAAATCCAAGGGTAAACAGCTTCAAGAGAGTGATGAGTCTTCCAGTGATGAAGAGGCATATTACAGCAAGAAAGGCAAGTTCTCTAGAAAGCACAAAAGCGTGAAAAATATAAGATGTTTCAATTGTGGAAAGTTTGGTCATTATGCTACTGACTGTACTGTTCCCAAGAACGAAAGTGATGAAGATATACAGGATTCTAAAAGCAAGGATTCTGAAAAGCACAAGCATCACAGGAAAAACAAAGATGAGCGCAACAATCAAGGAAAGAGGTATTCTCACAAGCACAAGAAGAGTTTATACCTAGACAAAGCAAGTAAGTGTTCTAGTAGTGATAGTGAAAGTTCTTCAAGTGATACTAAAAATGAGATGTTGTTCATATCAGAAAAAGAGGAAGAACCGAAACATAGATTCATTATCATGAAATGTCTTAGATGTGGAAATTTTGGTCACCTTGAGGATGATTGCACAAATAATGATTTGGTTTCTAGTATGTATGAGGATGCTTCAGAAAACTATAAGGAAGATGCATGTATGGTTTTTGAAAAAGGTAGCACCTCTAGTGATAGGAAATCTGAAAAAGGGTTTGATGATTCAGAAAGCAAACAAATAAAGGATCTAGAAAGTGAACTTACTAACGCTCTTAGTGTTTTGAAAAAGGAAAGAAAGAAGAATGCTAGACTCAAGGATAAGTTAGATGAATGTTGTATGGAGAGAGATGATCTTATAGAAAGTCTCGACGTCTCTATGGCTAAGACACAAGAACTCAAGGATGAGTTAGAGTCTAAGGTTCTTGAGTATAGTGAGTTAGAACAGAAAATGGCTTCTTTGAAAGAGGAAACTAAAGAGTACAAGGATAAGCTTTACAGGTTTCAAGATAGCTCCAAAAAGGTTAAGTCACTCATCAAAGGTCAAAGAAAGACAACGGATAAAACAGGCCTTGGTTTTGTCAAGGAACAAGCTGGAGAGTCTAGTAAGAGACTCCAAAAGGAAGAGAGTTCTGATGAGGAAAGTATTTCAGATTATGAGTCCTTGGATGATAGATGCGTAGAAATAGAAAATGAAATTCAGAATGAAAAGAAGAAGTTTTCAGGACCCAAGAGGTCGAATAAAGGTAAATTTCATGATAGATGTTTTGCGTGTTACAGGTTTGGTCACATGGCTGCACATTGCATGGCTCAAGTGAAGAAGGTGAACGACAATTTCAGAAGCGCTAGTTTCTTTCGAGGGTATTGCTACTCTTGTCAACAGTTCGGGCACAAGGCAGTCTATTGCGAGGTAAATAACAGGAATAGGTTTGATCAGAACAGGTTTAGGCAGAACTGGCGGATTCAAAGAACAGGTATGCCTAAAAGAAATAACATTGTTACTTGTTATAAGTGCAACAATGAAGGTCACACAGCTAGACAGTGTAGAGCTGAACTTTCAAGGTACAGGAATAGGAACAGTGGTATAAACAGGTCCAAGGATCAAGGCATGAACAAAAATAGGGATGAGAACAAGAACAAGAACAGTGACAAGAACAGGAATGATAACAAGAAAAAGAACAGTGACAAGAACAGGAATACGGGCAAAGAGTTCAAGAGAAGGCCCGACAAGGAAATTATAGACGCTGATGATGATCAGTGCCTAATGGGAGTTTTACTCCCACCCCAGAATTAATCACCTCATCAGGAGGTGGGGGAGGGACTAAGCTAAGAGGCTCATTCTTAGTCCCGAGCCCCAAAGGTGACCCTTTGCCATTGATGACAAAGGGGGAGAAATATGAGTAAGGGGGAGAGCTTCAAGTGAAGAGGAAAGCTTCAAGTCATGGGGAGCAAAACCTCAAAGGCAGTTTCTCAGTTGTTAGCACAGTTGGTTTCAGTTTTGGCTCCTAAGACGTGTTTTCAGTAAAGGTTTGCCATCAATGACAAAGGGGGAGATTGTTGGCAATTTTGGGTACCTTGGGTACATTGCTTTTGCTCAAGTGAATAAGTTGTCATTGATGTCAAGAAGCTGTTAAAGGAATTTGATTTGATGTAAAATAATTTGTTTTGATGAAGGTTCGGCATGACAGGTTCGAAAGAAAGTAAGTTTGAAAAATGTCACGATATCGCGACATGTCGCATTTTCACGACTTAAGTAGGAGAGAGAAAGCTTTCTAGAAAAGTGTCACGATATCGTGACATGTCGCATTTTCGTGACTTGAGAGGAGAGAAAGATTTTTAGAAAAGTGTCGTGATATCGCGACATGTCGCAGTTTCGTGACTCAAAGAGGAGAGAGAATGTTCGAGTCAAAAATGTCACGATTTCGTGACATATTGCAAGGAAGGTTGGTCGGACGAAAAAGTGTCACGATTTCATGACATGTTGCAGGAGAGAGATTCCGAAAGAAAAAGTGTCATGATATCACGACATGTCGGGTTTTCATGACCCGAAGAAAAGAAAAGCGCTAAGGAGAAAAAGTGTCACGATTTCATGACATGCTACAAAAGTC
This sequence comes from Wollemia nobilis, assembly GCA_028583015.1. Taxonomy (NCBI): domain Eukaryota; kingdom Viridiplantae; phylum Streptophyta; class Pinopsida; order Araucariales; family Araucariaceae; genus Wollemia; species Wollemia nobilis. The sequence continues at coordinate 997,999 of JAQPPZ010016858.1, read as the reverse complement.
AAAATGAGAACTGTCACGATTTTGTGACAGGTTGCAAAGAAGACGTACGAAAGCTGAAAGCGTCACGATTTCATGACAGGCTGAAAAGAAGTCATACGGATGCAGAAAGTGTCACGATTTCGTGACAGGTTGAAGAGAAAGCTTATGGATGTAGAAAGTGTCATGATTTCATGATAGAGATAGTAAGCAAGTCTTCAACAGAAGAAGCGTCATGATTTCATGATGAATTCAAGAAGGAAGAGCTCGAAGGCGAAAGCATCACGATTTCGTGACATGTTCCAGTTTCATGGGCGTAAGGCAGAGAAAAACACAAGGCAGCGAAAGTGTCATGATTTCGTGACATGTTCCATTTTTGCTAGTGCAAGCAGACAAGAGTGCAAGGAAGAGAAAGTGTCACGATTTTGTGATAGATTGAGATGGCAGCGTTCGGTTGGAGAAAGTGTCATGATTTCATGACAGAAACACAAAGCAGGTCTTCAATAGGAGAAGTGTCACGATTTCATGATAGAAGCCAAGTTGTGAACTATGAAGATAGAAGTGTCACGATTTCATGACAGAAGTGAAGTCGGAGTCTGCAGAGGCAGAAGTGTCACGATTTTGTGACAAAAGCAAAGTTGATGCTGACAAAGACAAAAGTGTCACGATATCGTGACAAGAGCTTAGATGAAGTCGTTAAAGGCTAAAGTGTCACGTTTTCATGACAAAAGGCAAAAGAAAGTGTACGGTTGCAAAGGTGTCGTGATATCGCGACATGTTGTAGTTTCGCGATAGAAGCTACAGAAGAGTTGCAGAGGCAGTGAGGCCGACAAAGTTAAATTTGGGCCGACGAAGATTAGGGTTTGCAGCCGACGTAGTTTAGGGTTGTGCAACCGACTAAGATCAAGGTTTTGATCTTGAAAGTATTAGTATAAAAGGAGGGTTGTTCGAAGAGTTAAAGTATCGATTTTGTGTGTGCGTTCGAAGTGCGACATTCACAGATAGAGTGCGGGGGAGAAGTCCGATCGCTGAGAGCAGAGTGCAAAATTTGATAGTAGTGTACGAGTGCATTTTGTCGAATCGTCTAAGTGAGAGAGATCGCAAGGAATCAGAGTACGTGAAGACGGTGCTGCTGTGTTTGCGCACAGAGAGCAAAAAAGTGCAAAGCTATGGGGTGCATCATTTTTGCGACGTTCGGTGATAGTGCGTAGGCTTTGATGGTTTTGGACAAGTCATTGAGAGGGATTGTTGCACAGATTTGAGCAAGTTTTTCTTGAGCTTGTGAAGCAGTTTGGGCAGGTTCTAGTAAGAACTTGCAAAGCAGATCTGAGACAAGTCTTGGTGAAGACTTGGGTGAAGATCAAGCAAGCTTTAGTGAAAGCTTGTGAACCACTTTTGTGAACCAGATTTGAGGACCAGTTGAGGACAGAGATTGGTGCAGATTCGAGGACATTTGTGCCAGACCGAAGGACTATGTTTGGTGCAGATCAGAGAAAGAGAACGAGGACATTTGTGCTAAATCGAAGGACTGTGTTTAGTGCAAATTCGAGGACCAGCTTTGGAGGTGATAGAGTTGAGGGCAGAGGTCTCCAGCCAGAGCAGGGAGGACAGGTGTCTTCTATGGATAGAGTTCCATTTGCTAAGGGCAATGGAGGCAGAGGTCTTCTAGAGGATCACCAGTCAGAGCAGAGCTAGGGGATTTGTGTCTCCTTTGGGTTGGTGCCCATAAACATTGTAATCGGGAAAGGTATTCCCAGAATTTGATTTGATAAAATTTAGTGAAATATTTTATCCGTGGAGTAGCCCACATTGGGTGAACCACGTAAATTGTTGTGTCTCTATTGTGGATGGTATTTTGTGCATTGTTTTGATTACGGCTATTGATACTGCTATCTATACACTGCATAATTTTGAATTGAAGTATAAAGGAAAAAGTAAAAAGAGGTCTTATACTGTTCACCCCCCCTCTCAGTATAAGCTTGTGTTCTTCATTTACAAAATTTAGAATTAGATGTAAACAATGAACTTACTTGAATATTCTGGAAAAGTAAGTAAAATGAAAATGCAAAGTATTTATTTTACTTAATATGGTTAAAAACATAGGGATTATGTTTATCCCTAGTGGGGGAGGATGTAATGACCCTCCTTGCATGATTTATGAAAAATGGTGACTTACCTTTTTCTATGATTCCTGGTACTATTGATGAATTTTGTGAGTGAAGGATAGTTGCATAATGATAATGAACAAAAAACAAGTCAGTGGAAAAAGGTGAGAAAGGGAAGTGATGATTTGGCTCGTGAGCACATGGAAAATCATGCTTGTATATAATTTAGGTGCATTGCATATCACATCATTCCGTGGGTTTGTTTAGCTCGAATATGTATTGTATGACAATAAATGAGAAATGTTGTTTTAAGTAGCAATGATGATGGGAGCCACTAGTTTGGAAATGCATGTGTGTGATTGCTTGTTATGGCATGAGAGTTTTATATTTAAATAATATTTTGATCATATATGAATTTATTATGGTAAATAAGCTTATCATGTATGGAAGCTTTTATAAATTCCATTGTTGCATTATTTAGTAAGTGTAATAAGATTGGTTATAATATTATTAATATTTTTATTGAAAATGATTATAAAATATTTTACACTGTTATAAAAATAGTGATTGTTTAGAATATTTGGGATATGATTAAATTTTGGTAGAATTAAGCTTTATTAAAATGTCCATGTGGCTAGATGCACTCTCCATGTTTGCTGTAAAATCATAGTGTATGGTTAATAGTTATGATAGCTCGGTGTGCGCACGAAGTGGAGGAGGTGAGACTCGACAATATGGCGCTACGCATGGAGGAAAAAGAAAACAACTTGCGGTTTCTTCACAAATAATTTTGGGGAAGTTATACTAAAAGAAATAAAATGCATTTTGGAGGAGAGAAAAGGAGGAATAAAGGAGACAAGGGAGAGTGGAAGATGAAGAGCAAATAACGGTGTAGTTGGAAAGCGTGAAACAAGTCAATTTTCTACAATTCTAATCCAAAGAATGTGTTCTCCGTAGTTTTCTATTATATTATATATATATATATATATATATATATATATATATATATATATATATATATATAGATATATATATATATATATATATATATATATATATATAGATATATATATATATATATATCTATATATATCTATATATATAGATATATATATCTATATATATATATATATATATATATATATCACCTTTCATTGTGTGAAACATTGCTGTGTTGTTGTGTTGATTGTTGATGAACGAACAAATTAAGTTGATAATTTAATATTGCTATGTTAGTGAGATTTTCATTGTGTGAAACATTGTTGTGTTGTCGTGTTGATAGCTGGTAAATGAAAGCAATAGAATTGATAAATTTTACACTGTCTTGTTAGTAAGATTTTTGCTGTATGAAACATTGTTGTGTTGTCGTGTACAAAACATGCATTCTCCATGTTTATCTAATATGTTAAACATATTTCATTTTCGTTGTGTGAAACAATGTTGTGAAGTTGTGCTAGTAGGTAGTAAATGAAGCAATGGAAATGTAGGAGAAACAATGATTTATTGAGAGTTAAACCATTTTATATGAAGTAATTTTTTGTTGTTGTTATACCATGCTATTTTATAGTGCTGGGAACATTACATTACCAGAACATATTATGTTTATTATGTTGTTGTGTGATGTAAGTTTTGCTTTTGAAAACAACAAGGAGATGGGTGCAAAGAGTGAGTTGTACTATTATTTAAGACAAAATGAGAAAAATAAATTTGAAACTTATACTTCTCTAGGGACTGGGAAACACCTCATGATGATGGAGGTAGGTTTCATTGAAGTCTTACCCATTGAGAGAATATAGTTTGTAAATATGTAAATATATATATATATATATATATATATATATATATACATATTGGCAAATGCTTTGACAAGTTTTTGGAAAAGAAACAAGTGTATTTCTATATGTTTTCCATGTTAAATTAATCTGCACTTAGGCATGTTAAAAGTTGCATGTTCATTAATTATGGGCCTTTTCTGATCCCTGGCGATGACTCCAATATTTCTTCTGTGCGGATTACTGACCTTTAGGAAGATATCGGTTTAGTGTTGAGCAAGTTCAAGAAGTGCGTAACTAGAAGCTTATGATGGGATATATTATACCAAAGTGATAGTAATGTGGATTCCAGTAATCAACGAAGTGAACATGTGCTACTCTAGATATTCTAGCATGGACGACGAAGCAAAAATACACTGACATATTGGATGAACCAATCTCAAGAGGTAGAAATAGTTTAAAATTTAGATCAGTGAATGTAAGGATTCTATGTCTTGAAAGAGGGAATTGAGCCCCATGTAATGTTAATGTTTCTTTTGTTAGTAAAATGTATTTGGGAAGCGGCTTCATGAGTTGGTGTCACAGAGCGAAGCTCATGTATTGTATTGAAAACTATATTTCTTTAATTAATTAAAGGGCTTATGTTTTTTTAATTCTCTCTTATAATATGATGCATCTGGAATTTTAGGAACTAAGTTTTTAATGAAAAATAAATCATGCTTAGCCTTTTTGACTCTTGGACATGCCTATTAAGAGAACAATATTTATTTAGATAAAATATTTGCTATCTATAAACTAAGACCTTTCTATGGAGTCATTTATATTTGGATAATAAATTCATTAGTACCTTGGTAGCATAAAGTAACTGGTAGCTGCTCTTTAATGAGGAATATTGGTAATTGTAGTTTCAAAATGTAAAAATTGGAGTGGATTCAAAAAAAAACTTATGATATTTACTATCAAACTTTACTCTAAGTAAAACAAAGATATTTAAAGCTATTTTTGCATAAGTAGTTGGTGTTACTAAAAATCTTCATGTGAAATGGTAAAAAAATAGTTATTGTGAAAACATAACTATGCTCTTGAATGGTTTAGAACCCAATATAGAGTAGATAGCCTAATAGTAAGAGACTATTATGATGTTCTTTTATTAATATTTTTAAATAATGTTGCCTTAAGGATTAAATAGATAACACCTTTGGGAATATTTTGTCAATGAAGTTTTTCTTGAAAAATATTTAGAAGGTTTGAGCAAAAAAATAACAATATAAAGAGAACATCCAAGTACGTTGAGGTGTGAGAATGCATGCAACGAGCTTGAGACAACCTAGTTCTTATGGTATTGGTCAAAATGACTTGGCCAATATGGAAATGATAATGTTGGTATGAAACATATTTTTTAGGTTGGACATAGATAGCATGGTGCTCATTACATATCCATTGAACTTAGCTAGATTAGCCATACAATTTTGTATGGGATAAATTATTGTGATTTGTAGTGAGTATGAGTGATGAGGTCCAAGATCAGGGTATTAACATGGTGCTAACTGCATCCAATAATAAGGGAGTCACCAATTAGTCATAGAGGCATAAATACGCTAACGTCTTCCATGCTAAGTAAAAATAATTCAACTGGATTATCGAAGATTTGGTATGAAGAGGAAAAGAAATAAAACATCCACCATCTAGGTGTTATGGGCCCTAGAAGATAACCCTTGCCATGATATGAACCTCATTCCAGAAAATATGGATGATAAATGAGGATAATCTATTTCACAAAATGGCTAATCAATGGGGTAAGGCCAATCTCGTCCACTTGGATGATTGGCTGCAGTAGTCTTGAAATCAAAATTGGTGGATATATCTGTGTTATGTGTGATTTGATTTGCTTGTATAATTGAGAAATGAGATAAACAAAATTAGTTCTCCAACTCTTAGGTTTGTTTTAGTAAGTTTAATTTAAAAAAATACTTTCTGTTGTTTCCTTATTTCTTTTTGGTCAACCAAATATGAAGATGGTTCTGGGGTTGTTACACAATTACCATCAATAAATAATCCTTCACTATATCTCAATTATGTTGATATAATGTTGTAGAGAGACCATCCAAACCTCTGTATTTATTCTTATCAAAAGAAACAATTTCCAAATGAACTTCTAAAGTAATAGGCACCATCAATTTCCTGTTGCCTTCATTTGTTATAACTAAAGGTACTTCTTATAGTAGTTTATTAGTAAGAAATTTAAACTCTTTTGATTATAGAATATTATGGTAAAAAACATTACCTCCTTTCTGATTTAAATCTACTTTTCGATCCAAACCCCTTCTATTGATTTAATTCTACTAATTTTGGATGTTGATATTTGTACTATTGACATCCTATGAAAAAACTTAGTGCTTTTATCTCCTTTTAACCAATTCTATGTTGATTTTGATCTCCAAAATTTCTCTTCCCTACTCAAAATATAATTATATTCACTAAGCAACTCCATTTTATTCGAGTTTGGATTATTATGCTTCCATTTTTAGAATTTTATGTTTTAGTTCCTCTTTCTTCTCAATATTTTAATCTAGATGACATTGATTTAATTTTTTATGGAAGTGTATACGACCCACCATTTCCTAAATAATTTCATGTTTGTGTTATCATATCAAAAAATTAAGGATGGTATTTCCTCATCTTCTCATATTTAAAATATAATATTTTTTAATTTCACTTACCATAATTTTAACTCTTGTTGGCTAGTCATCTGAACCAATATCAAGGTATTAATTTTAGCACAATTATCTAAGAGTATGCATCTATCTAACTCCTTTGCGATTTGGTTTTCAACTTTCTAGTTGTTTGTCCATCTATAGTTGTCCTCTTCAAACTCAACCTCCCATAGATTATTATTTCGAATAAAAGTTGAGAAATCTCTCATACTTTGGGTTATTTTTCTAATTCTCACAAAATTTTCATCCATTTAGGTTATGGTATTAAAATTCCATATGATTATGAATCAGGTTTCTTGGTCTTTACTTCTCATAAATGCTTCAATGCCACTTTATTATTCTAATATTTTTGATTGAATTGTAGGTCCATAGATATTGATAAGGATGAAATAGATATCTACAAAGTAGCATATGATTAATGAGGCTATACAATAACTATTTTTAAGAATGGTTGCATAGGAGGTTCTAATAAGATTCCAACATGTTAGATTTCTCCTTGTTGCTCCTTCAAAATCCACAACATCCCATTCACATATTGCCCATATTGCTTTCATAGTTTTAGAAACTTCTTCCTTTGTCATTTTAATTTCTTGGATACAAATAATATCGGTCTTATTATTTAAATAGAGGTCCCTAATATAAATTTGCTTTGATGGGGGATTAACATACTTTATATTCCATGAGATAGTAATCATGTCTCATTAACAGCTATTGGTCCCACCTACAAATTACCAATATTGTTTTTCTATTTGATAAAGAAAAATTCAACCAACTTAGATTGTGTTCATTTCTCTACATTTTCTCTTGCTTTGCTAGCTCTCGCTTGATAATTTGAGGGTTTTTCTCTTTTTTTCTTACTTGTATTAGGAGTAGGTCTTAATATTATATTCCTCAATATACTTTCACAACTTATATTTTATGTAGATTTTGAAAGGAATGATAATCAGATCATTCCAAGCTACAAGGATCTCAAGTGTTAACAGAAACACCACATTCAACCAAAACAAGAATCTAAAAGTAAATTGATAGCATAAGCTTACAAATGGATATGCAAAAAAATGAGCAACAGTATCATATATTATACATGGATAATGAACTTCCTCTACCCTAAGTACAATGAAGGTGCCTTGCTTATATAGGCAAGCATGATCAACCATAACGGTAGGATCAAGCTAAGGGCAAATATCCATCGTACAAAAGGAATAAGTGATATGGTCCATAGATCTGTAACTGCTATGGGGAGAAATAATATCAACCCTCCAAATACACCTAAAGATATCCCCATAACTCCTAGGAATAGTCAAACCTAAAAATATCCCCATAATATCTAAGAAATAAATATGTAATATCTCATAATATCTAAATAAGATAAATGAAATATCCACACATAATTGGATGGGGAAAACACATGGAATAACTAAATAAAATGAAAATAAATTACCTAGGTGAACATGAGCTAAGGTAAAAAACCTACTCTAACACCCCCCTCAAGTGAAGATAGGTGCCAAAAATTAAAATGGCATGTCCACAATATGAGTCCTGGAAACAAGTCCTGATTAGGTACTCATGTACAATGTGTATCCAAAAGCTCCTAAACCAGAAGGTGGAAAACCATGTGGAAAAAAACCATCCAGCTATAAAGAGAGAAGAAAAAGTAGGAATGGAGCCAAGGAGTGCTCCCAACACCCCCTAGGATGAAAAGCTCCATAAAGAAGTCCTATGAAGAAGTGGATGCCTCTACGATGAACAATGTGTCTCCCACAAGGAATAAAATAGCCATGAAGCATCCATCGAATGTCTTCCCACTCCAAGTGAGTGTGAGAATATGGGAATAAAATGTAGAATGATGACGTAGAATCCTTCAAACTGAGATAATGTGAATAAGAAGTCATCAATGAATTATGAAATGAATATCCAAGAATGTAGAACCCCAAACCAACACCAAAATATGGTAGAATATAGTCCCAATAAACATCCAAAAGATCAATATGCACAAAACCATGACTATGCAAAATTGGAAGAGATTTTTGAAGAGCATCCATCAAGGAAGAATCACCAACGTCTTGTTGCATAAGTGATGATGAGCCCATGAAAGCAGAAAGAGAAAGAAGTGGAGGCTTAGAAGCCTCAAAAGAATAAACATGGTCTTTAAGATCTCCAAGTGAGAGTTCAACCAAAAGATAAAATATTTGTATCCAACTCCTATAGAAGTATATCATCCAATGTGAAAGAAACGGGAGAAGAAAATGGTGGACAAGGTGGCTCACTCAAAGGAGGGAACACCAAAAAAGAGTCCACAAATGAATAAGTACATGGAGAAGATACAATGTATACATCATCATCAAATAAATGGGTGAGATCCTCATACATGTAAAGCAAATCACATGTGTGACTCTCAATGAAGAGAAAGGCAACACCATCCAAGAAGTCGTCTATATGTAAGGATGTAACATGACATGAAATATATGTTGTATATGCTGCAACATCAACATGATAATCCATATAAGACAAGTGCGGAGATGTATACTATAAAATATCTGAACCAGGTACTATAGCATCAACATCATCATCCAAAACATCATGAGATAGTGACTCCAAAAAAAAAGGTGCAATATCACAAATGATGTCCTCCATGCAAGCAATTGTAAGAGAAGATGCCTTGGGTAAAAAATTTCTTTTTAACATATGATAAGAAAGGTGAGGTGTGTTCTTGTGAACTCCAATAAAATTTTTAAGCTCTCCACAAATTGAATAATAAAGCATGCTAGATATCCTCAAATTATTCATGAACCATGTCCTATACTCCTTATCCTTAACCATTGGTTTGGGTTTTGGAGTTATGAACAAAGGATCCAAACCTTCACTTTGACATAATGAACAAAGTACCTTAAACCATGCTTCAAAAATTTCAGCATTTGTCTCTCTGCTAAGTTTAAAAAAAAGAAGTTTCCAATATGTCGTCAAAAGTAGAAGAGCCCCCCCAAAATAAAATGCCTTTATAATTTGAAAGGTCTAGTGTGATGTCACAAAGTGGTGCAAAATACCATAAAATCACATCAATGCACAAATGAAGCCTCTAAACTCTAAAAAGTCTCCAAAGGAATTACCAAAATAATTCTCTCATTTAAACTAAGTGCCTCAATGAGGAATATTTGCACAAGAGGATGCACCACAACAAAGCAAGGGAAGTCAAAGAGAAAAGACTCCTCAAGCACAAAAGTGTGTAGGCTCCACCAATACTGAACACCAAGTAAGCTTATCACAAAGTTCCAAACTAAGTGGACAAACAGAAAATAAAGAAAGATGAGACTTTATAACAATAGTCCATATATCGGTTCAAGTGCAAAACCCTTTTTCACAATGCAATATTGAGATTGAAGTCATAAAATAATTATAAATTTCTAAATACAAATTCAAAAAATTTTTAATTTTACAGACATATCAGAAAAATGATTTTATAGGCCTGGTAAAAATTTTGCTGAGCAACTCCCAACATTTCTCTTGAAATGATGAGTTTATTAAAAATAGTAAAATCACTATAACTATCAGAATACAGCTCCAAATGATCTGAAATGTTATAGGGTGATCTATAATATGATTTTACATATTTTGTAAAAACATCTGCAAATAATCAGACGTTTTGATTAAGATATACATAGATTACTAAAAAAATATAGGTTTTTGTAAAATCAATATATCTTGAAGAATACTGATCCAAATGAGCTGCAATTTTGGGAACAACTCAAATGAATGCATCTACAGACATCCAAAAAAAATTATGGAAAAATTCCATTTCTATAAGGAGAGACATGCAATATCTAAAAATGGGCTGGGTTGGTGACCCTGCCAATAAAAGGAAATGCTCAAGAAATAAATGATTTGGAAAGATCCAATGGAATGAGGCTATTGTAGTATGGGAAGAAGATATTTTAGGAGACTGGTGATAATATGACAATGGAATAAGTGACACAAACTAGCCAAAAAAATCCACCAAATACCCGATCACAAATATCTAAGCTTCCACACCATTCTTCAAACCTGCAAGAGAAATAACTGCACAGCACTCACAAATAGTTGAATGCAACACCTATCGCTTTGATTCAATGAAAGGAATGATAATCAGATCATTCCAATCTACAAGGATCTCAAGTGTTAATATAAACACCACATTCAACCAAAACAAGAATCTGAAAGCAAATTGATAGCGTAAGCTCACAAATGGATATGCAAAATAATGAGCAACAATATCATATATTATACATGAATAATGAACTTCCTCTACCCTAAGTACAATTAAGGTGCCTTGATTATATAGGCAAGGATGATCAACCATAGCGGTAGGATCAAACTAAGGACAAATATCCACCGTATACCAGGAATAAGCGATATGGTCCAATATCTGTAACTGCTATGGGTAGAAAGAATATCAACCTTCCAAATATACCTAAAGATATCCCCATAACTCCCAGGAATAGTCAAACCTAAAAATATACCCATAATATCTAAGAAATAAATATGTAACATCTCATAATATCTAAATAAGATAAATGAAATATCCACACATAAGTGGGTGGGGAAAACACATGGAATAACTAAATAAAAGGAAAATAAATTACCTAGGTGAAAATGAGCTAAGGTAAACAACCTACTCTAAAATATTTATCCTCTTTTGGATTTACTATAGAATATTGTGACTTTTCTTGCTCACTGTCTCGTATATCCTTATTAATGATAGAGGTATTAACATATAACACTATATTTTCTCTACCACTTTTCTTGTCTTGAATGACACATGTTGTTTCAGGAGATTCTTGAAAATATAATAAGGTAAATTCCTTAGGTTCAATGAGAAAGTTCATCGCTAAATTAGGATCATACTAAATAGATGGTTCCTTGTTAATTTTGATCATATTGTACTGTGTCCTCTAAAATTTTATCTAATTTTACTTCATAGGCTAAAGCCCTAAAAGAACTAGTATTTTTCCCAATATTCTTCCTTACTAGTGTCGACTATTTTTCACTTTCATATGTTTGGATCTATTATTTTAGAATTTGGAAACCATCCTCATCCATATCCATTTGTAAGTTTCTATTGTGGCTTTCGACGTACATTTTTGTTAGACTCTTCTTAGGGAATAATCTATCAATATGTCCCACCTCATGAGATCTTCTACATATAAAAAATATGTTTTCATAATCTATAGTTCAGGTCCATAACTTACCCCCATACTTAAGAATGATTCATTTTGGTAAAGGTTTCTTATATCAATCATGATCAATATCTATGCATAAATAGCCAAGAATTCATCTTTTGTAGTTTTAAGAATCTCAAAGAATTCTCCCAAATTGTTGCCTATTGGCTTGAAGGTATCCATTTCCTATAATTCAATGGGTAATCCATACATCCTAACTTAGACAACTAATAGGGATAGATTTACATTTTTAGGTGTAAAATTGCAAATCCTTCATACTAGCGAGTAAGGAAGATTCTTGCTCTTCCCATAAACCAAGTACCTCCTTTTAGGATTCTATCTCTTTCCTCCCAAGAACAAAAAATGGTTAGGAAGAAACATTTCGGAATAAATGATAGACTCACTCCTAGATATTTTCAACTCCTATCAATCCATTTTCTCAATGATGAAGCCCTTTGTCAAGACCCATTAAATTTATCAATAATTCACCTATGTTTGAGTAATGAGGATCACTGCTTTATAAGGTCCTCACTAACCTCTACTACTATGAATGGTTATAATAATTTAGCTATAAATTAGCCTATAGAAAGAAAACTATAATCTATTGAAATTTACCATAATATCCTATTATGATTATATTATGTGAAAATAAACCTATAATAATTTACATGCAAAAATTCTAAGAAAATGAAGGAGAAAAATAAAATTGCCTTAAAAATTCTACACCTATGCAAAATATCTTGCCTTGCTAATGCACTAGCCCTCTATTACACCTCCCACCATTTAAACCCTAGTTGACAAATATTTGTAATTTTTTTTTCTGACTTAAAAAAATTCACCACCCTTATTCCAAATGGTTGACTTTATAGGGTTGTATATCCCTCAATATTACTTGGACTCCTTCATATGACCACTCATCTTAAATCTCTTGAAATTTCATACAAATTGATCCAAAAATCATTTGAATCAAAAAATCCTTCACAAATAAATGGCTCCTAAAAGATGAAATATTTTTTAGAAAAAAATTATCCTAGTGATGCCCTATTTTTGAATGGTTGTCTTCACATTGTCATATCTCACTCAATACTTTTTTGATTCTTTAGAATGACCACTCATTTTGAATTTTTTCGAATTTTGCACTAAATGACACAAGAATCATTTGAATCAAGCAACTCTATGCAAAGATATGGTTCCTCAAAGATGATTCATTTAAAAAACAAATAAACCTAGCTCTATTCATTCATATCTTCTATCCACATTATTGTCTCTATAACAACAAATTAACTATGTATTAGTTTCAAATGTTGCATTAACTTTTTTTAATTAGTTATGTAGGATTGAAATAGGTCCCACCCGTATTACATCATCATCACATAGTGGTATTACAATAGATTGGATATTATCCTTGTATCACATGTAAGATGTAAGATTTAAATCTAGGTATTCTACTTAAATGTTGAAGAAACCAACCACTTAAGCTAATGTCATTTGATCAAAAATGATATTTTTTAATCATGTGTATTCCTTATAAATTAAATGCACTTGAATTTAAATTTACTAAAAAGAATTATTTTAATAAAAAAATCAAATTAAAAATAATTTTAAACTCTCGCATGTTCTCTTAAAATTAGTTATATATATATATATATATATATATATATATATATATATATATATATATATATATATATATATATATATATATATATATATAATTGATATCTATACAATTTACAATACTAACCCAATATATAATCTTTAAAATTTGTATTACTACCTAAAAGTGGAGCCTTGTTAGGAAAATTGTCTATTAAAATAGGTTCCCTAAGGGTTAGGTGGATTGGTAAGTGTAGGTGTGGTTGGATACTTACCAAGAAGAAACCTAGGTTCAAACCTTAGGGGAAGCCAACCCTTTGCAAAGGTAGTAGTCTACTCTAAATCCTTTGAGTGTCTGCTAGACTAACGACAACGATAAAAAACCTAAGCGATCGGTGGTCTCCATCTCACGCTAGGTCAACAAGAACAATATGAATAGGTTTGACTGTAGTTTGAACCCTACGCTCCATCTCATGTTAGGTCAACAAGAACAATATGAATAGGTTTGTTGGGAGCAATCACTATAGTTTGAACCCTACGCTTGCAAATCACTAAAAATAACGGTTGTAACCAACTCTCCTATGTAATTAAAAAAAAAAAATTCTATTAACATTTTAGTTATTTTTTTAATATACAATATTTTTTCCACTAGCCAAGTGAGGGGACCCGGAGGTTTTCATTTAAATTTATTTTAAGTTACATTATTTATATTCTTACATTACATGATTAAAATAATTCCAATATTATTGGAAACTTTACCTTTTTATGCTATTTCAATTAATATTTATCATTTGAAAAGTTAAACCTATCTTATTATTGTTAAAATTTTCAAACTTATCTTCTTCTCATTAAGATATTATATTTTTTATTAGGTTAATTAAATTATATTTAAGTTTTTTTGGTTGAATTAATAGGAAGTACAACAGGTGGCACAACTAGAGGCCACATTTCCCAAGGGCATAGCAATAGGTGACCTCTTTCCTCATGATTCAAAATTAGGTAACCTAGATGAAACACCAATAATATATCATTGGGGTGTCCCAGTAGAGATAATTATATACGAGTTTTTATTTGAATTGAAAAAGAAAATATAAATACTTTATTAATATAAACCATTCATAAATACCATACTTAAATTATCTAGGAGTGAACTCCACTCAAAAATCCAAAGATTCCAATTATAGATAATCATTTAATTTGATATAGATAAACTCCAATAATATTCCAACACCTAGACAAGTAAATGCTTTTAGAACATTAATGACTAATAATATTAATTATTTTTCTCTCTCTCACTCTTGTGTGTGTATATATATATAAAAGGACTAGAAAATCAATTACTTCTTGCCTCTAGTGATTATTCGTCTCATTTGCAATTGTCTTGATTGTCCTAAAGTGCTTGTTTTGCTTAGGAGTGAGCATTCCTATCCCATCCATCTATCCCATCCATGATCCCCATTCAATAACTTAATATAAATTTTTAGGCTTATAAATTCAAATTACCTCAATTAATTAGATTGCTCAACTTTTAAAGAGAAGGGCTAGGTTCAAATCTTGCCAAGAGATTTATACACAATTATCAAGTTATTTGTAATAACCAATTTTCTAAAAAAAATTAAGGGTCTTATTATACCCCAAATACTACAAGATTCAATAATTGTCATTTTATTATTCTTATTTGTGGGCTTAGCCTTGATATTTTTGGCTTTATAATCAATATCCTTTAGAGCTTCCTTTGCTCTTTGTCTTTGTTTTAGGGCATTCTCTTGGTTTTTAAAGTTATTTGTGAATGAATGAAAGATTTTAATTACATCCACGAGACCCAAATATGGTCTATGGGACCCCAAATATGGAAGTACAATTACTCAAATCATATCATATGATATTTAATATATTTGAGAAGGTTGTTCCTTCTCCTGCTGATTTGTGTTAGCAATTCCCCAACTTTTTTTATTTTACTGTCTTCAAATAAATCTGCCATAAACTCGTTCCCAAGTGTTTCTTTGTATTTGTCATTGATATCTGAAACTCGGGCATTTATAGATGAAGTGTTCCTTTGTCTCTACTGCCCCTATGTTGCATAGATTACATATCATTTCTTCCCATTGTTCTTTGGGCGTTGTCCATCTCCCTGTTTCACATCTAAGTCTATGAGAGCTAGTCCTTATCTGATCAATGAGCATTTTTTCCTTCCACTTGATTTCAGCACCTATATACGTTACATCTAAGCCTACGAGAGCTAGTCCTTATCTGAGCAATGAGTATTTTTTCCTTCCACTTGATTTCAGCGCCTATATACGCTTTTCCCTTGTGGTCATACGTTGGGTTAATAACCCATTTAAAAAAACTAGGGGCCTTAGTATACCCTATATACTACGAGATTTAATAATCATCATTTCATCATTTTCTTTGCAGGATTATATGTACGTACTATGACAGAGATGAGTTTTGGTGATTTTTTCCACATTCCTTTGAAGCTCTTTATCTTGCTTTAGAGTTTTTGGTTCTCCCTCCATGTTTTCTAGTGTGCATGAAATCTAAGGATGGTTTTCAGATACGGTTTATTTTGTTGCTCTCTGGATCGGGTGGTCGTTCCCATATGATCTCCATTATGGGTTGAATTTTTATGATATCTGGGTTAATTTCAGTTACAATTGGGTGAAAACAGAGCTAGCTTTTGGTGGAGATATAGGGACTCACTTGTGCTTGTTGTAGGAGTTTGTAGTTTCTAAGCTTTGGATGGCTCGGGATTTCAAGTTGGAAAGGTGCTTGTTTCCCACTCAAAGGGAAGTTTCATAGCTGGTTTGGAATGGGATTTTTGATGGTGGTTTGTTGTTGGAGCCCGCTTGATTCAAATTTCAAATCTACTTGGAACAGGATGTTCAGTTTTTTATTTTCAATTTCTTCTTTTTTAAGGGTTTTTAATGTATTGTTATGTTTGAGTGGGATTGTAATTTCAAATTTTATTTTAAAGTTTACCACTCTTGTTTCTTTATTGGTTGGTCTCACTAGCACGTTGAATTGCTATATCCTTTTGTATGATGGTTTCTTTGCTCCAAATGGATTTGATGTAGGTTGTGGATCATGCTCTTGTTGAATTTGATGTAAAAGTTTTTCGGATGCCTTTCACAACCCTCCTTTAAAATTAATCAAAAAAAGTAATCATCATTTTATTATTCTTGGGGTTGGCCTTGATATTTTTGGCTTTCTAAATCAATATCCTTTAGAGCTTCCTTTGATATTTTTTTTCTTTAGGGCATCCTCTAGGTTTTTCATTTCCACTAGATATTTTATGCTCATCAACCTGTTTCATTTTATTATACTGTTTATTATTTATAATTTAATTGGAGAACTTGAAATGGAAGTGATACCCTTAAAAAAGCTTCTCATTCTATTATGTAACCCTAAAATGTTGGGACATCCACCTTCTTTGCTTTAAAATTTTCTTCTATATCTTTATTTGTATATTATTTTATTTTTAATTTAAATTATTCCTTGTCCTATGCATTCTTCTTATTTTCTTTAATATGTGCTTTAAATGAATTGTAATGAACCAAAAATGAAATAAATGGTGAAAAGGAGTCTTCTTTACTATATTTATGGGAGTGAAAATTCTTTGATTTTAATCCAACTTCTAAAATATCATATCCTTTTCTATTTATTTGTTTTATTCATGAAAAAAATTAAAACCTTTTCTCTCTTTTTAAATTTTGAGTGTTATTTAAGAGTGTGAAAATAGTTGTGTCTTTTATAGCTTGAACAAGTCCACGACTAGAGAAAAGGAGAAAAACTAAAACAAATAAACAAGTGGGCGGGGATACAAGTGATGGTTGAAATAATAATTGCATCAATTTATTTTATAATGTGTAATTGTAAATATTGGTTCACCATTTATTTATGGCATTATTTACTATTCATTCATCTACAGTTGTATTTGGTTGACCCAGGAAAAAAGAAAGATTAGCTTTAATGTAGCATTCAAAAAAATTAGATTTGTGCCCGTGCCTCTGTATAAGTGTTTCAGTTTTTACAATTGTACAACTTTAAAGGTGAGTTTTTTCTTAAATTTACAGTTAATTGATATTTTCTTTGATTTTGTTCTGTGTTGGTGGCGTGTCTGTGAATCGAGAAATGTAGTGATTGTTTAGTTATGTTTTTTCGAGCTTCTGGATTCTAGATTTTAGATTGTGATTCTATGATTATTTATATGGCTGTTAATTAAATTAAATGTGAGTTTTTTCTTAAATTTACAATTAATTAATATTTTCTTTGATTTTGTTCTGTGTTGGTGGTGTGTTTGTGAATGAAGAAATGTAGTGACTGTTTTGTTATATTTTTTCCATATTCTAGATTGTGATTTCATTATTATTAATATGACTATTAATTAAATTATAGATAACTTTTTCTTGATTCTTATAAAGATATGAAGTCTCTCTTATCTTTCAAAAAAAAAATTGAAAGGCAAATAAAATTTTAAACTGTAATCTGAAAATCAATATGAATTCGCTATTATCTTTCAAAAAAAAAATTAAAAAGCAAATAAAATTTTAAACCGTAATCTGAAAATCATTAAAATCTTTTAACCGTCTTAAAAATCAATAAAAACTTTTAACAGTCATAAAAAAATTTATTGACAAGTGATTTTTTTTTTTAAATTCCAGCCCTGGTTGTAATCTTTGACAAGTGATTTTTTTTTTTAAATTCCAGCCCTGGTTGTAATCTAAGAAACTCACAGCAATATTAAAGTTTTTCAATGTCTTAAAGGGTTTGGTTAAGTTTTATTGACTTTGACTTATTCAATAAACTTAAAATTTAGGGTTTGGTCTAATTTTATTGACTTTGAGTTATTCAATAAACTTATAATTTAGGGGATACCATTAACTTCTGAGTAATTAAGTTTATAAACACAACGTTGAATATACTACCCATCTCCTTTTAAAAAGCAATTATAATGGCCATAAAATTCCGTTTGTATAATATCTTCCTAGGTTTTTTATAAGCTATGTTCCTATAACCTGACCATTGACCTCACATTTCGGACAAAAAATGGACATGTTGGCCATATCACATTTTGTCCTAGTGGGGCAACTTGAACTTGCAGACTACTTGAGCTTGGACAGGTATGTAGTCTGCAGTAGCAATCATTTATGTATTTGTAAATTCCTCAATTAAGCAAAAATAGTAATATTTGTGGTGGGGGAAGTTTCATAGCATGAACATGGTCTCCATTTTCATGCCATAATAGACAAAATACATCTAAATCTGTTGTCCATCCAATACATTGTAACTTCAAAGTCTTTGAGTAGGACATGGCTGAGCAATTTTGTCATTGGAACCTTGTCAGTGACTCAGTAGGGAACCCTGGAGTAAAAATAATAATAAATTAGTTGAGGGGGTGGACTGAATTGACCAGAGCTTGCTGTGAGAGTGACTCTTCAACATGAAGAGAATCAATTTCAAAAGCCAACATGAATCATGTCCAAAAATAGTGGCAGCAACTCCAAGTAAACCCACTTTACTGAAGTGGTCCCCCAAAGCTTTGAACTCAGTGCCCATTACTGTAATTTTCGTGTCGCGTCCCTGCATGTCTACCCCTCTGCAGTACTTCATGCCTTGATCCAGTAGGGTTAGTATAGTTTAGCATTTTTACCTTTTTAGGACTTTGATTCCATGCACCTGGACAATTGTGTCTGGATTACCATAATGGTGTGCAGAATTATCTTCGTGTGAATGTATGCAAGTATGATGGGATATGTTCTTATTTTGGCTGCATGCAATTCTATTAAGGAAGATATTCACAGAAGTAGGAGTCTCCCTATATAAGAATTGCAAACTGCAAACTATGGCATCTCATGTTCAAGTATAGTTCTCTAACAACTTTGGGTATTAGTTATTCCAATCTTACATAGCTTTGAAGTTCGCCACCACCCATTTACCCTAGTCGTTCTTATCAAGTTGTAATTAATTGTTTATATCATTGCTTTGTTCATCAGTGGTGGACTACTATCCTTAATTCTTTTAAGGTCTGTATGTTTCTTTTATTGTTTTTTAGCTTTTATTTTTCTTTGAAAAACTTTTCTCCTATGAGATAAGGGAGATCAGTCTGCGAAAACTGTCGACTTCTGGGATGGGCATTGTTGTTTGAATGGTGGAGGAACGGAGATCATATGACAACGAGAGAGAGCACGCTGGTCAACATTCATGTAAGCGGGACATGTGTATTTACAAGCGTGTTTGCTCTCGTTGTCACCTGATTTCAGTTCAATAAATCCCACACACTCAAAAAAATGCCCATTGCCATTAGCGTATCCATTTTTCAGTGATTTATCAAAGAACTTTCCTATTTCTCTATAATACAGCAGAGTAAGATGGCAACGACAGAGGGGATCCAGACTATGGATTTCATACCCATTGACCTAAAACACGCCAGCTGATAATTTGGATTGGAAGAGTGGGTTTCACTGCTAATTTCCAGGTATTTTGCAACACTGGTATTTTTCTGAATATGTTATCTGTATTAGTTTGCAAATTAGCAATCAGTAAGAGTATGTAACATCAATCCTCATGTTCATATGAACCCTTAACAAGTTGTTCTCAAACTCCATTGCACTTATATGGTTGCTTAGGTTGTTTCTTTCTGTTATTTAAAGGCTCAGAGGTGGATTGGCAACATATAAAGTGTTTCTTGTTTTTTGAGAACATGTACACCCAAAGGATGCACTAACTTGGCTATAACCTAAAAAGCCCCCACCTGAAAATCTCGTCTTTAAAATTCTTGATGTGTCATTAACAGATTTATGCCTTTTGTTTAGCTTATTATTGCACTGAACTGTTTGCTCTGTGGAGTAAAGCTATTATTGAAACTAGGTTTGACGGTATAAAGTGATGTGATCCCTTTCGTTTAGCTCTTTGTTCCAGTGAACTGTTTTTTTCTGTGGGGTGCAGGCATAAGTTCAATTGGGTTTGATGGTTTCATTGAAAACTTATTAATAATAATAATATTAAACAAAAATCAAACCATCTAAAATTGGTCATGTGTATAACCACATAAAAATATTATAAAAATTTGGAATAAGATTTAAATCTAAATTATGAATTAATTTTACTTGATATTTTTTTCCTTTACAAATATAAAATTTGAGGTATCGTTATCATATTAAAGATTTAGAAGAAAAACATTGTTGAGAACATGAATTGAGAAAAATGGATCCTCTGATATTGTTTATTGGAACTGTAAGACTATTAACTATCTAAAATTGTTTGAAACTTTTATTTGAACCTAACCATGAATCAGTAATATTAGCAGTTAAAAGAGAAGCAATCGTATCATACCCAATGGGAGGAATTTTGAATATAAGTATTACTGAGACTGATTTTTTCTAAGGCTGCAATGTATTTGCAAAACTTGTCTTGGAGCTTAAAAACGAGTATTAAAGGAAATGAAATATTTGGAGTCGCATAATACAATGTAAAATTGAGGAGAAAAGAGTGACTAGGGAATTTCAAGCCTGATGCAGTTCGTTTTGGAAATTGTTTCAAAAGAAACTGAAAAAGAAAGCATTCAATCCAGAGGAAGGGCTATACACCTTGAATTTAAAAAACTGTCCATATTGTAGTAGTTGTGCCCATGTATACATTGTCCATGTTGTACTAGTTGTGCCCATGTATAAATTGTCCAAGATTTACTAGTTGTGCCCATGTATAAGCAGTTTTAAGAGAACGTATTTTTCGTATATATAACACATCCATAAGATTTTTGAAATTAAAATGTTAAAGTGGATAGAAGTAGCTTAAGCTCTAAAACTGATAAAAATCGTTTTTAACACTAACAACTTTGTAAACTTTTGAAATAATGTATCTAGTAATTGATATTGTTTTTAGATATAAAATAATTAAATATACAAAACAAAACATTTAAGGTATCACTTTGAATTATAAGGAGTTAATATAACATTTTTAGTTCACTAGGAAAATAATATTTATTTGTATACTTTAATAGTAAAGACTTTGAAATTTTAAATAGAGGTTTAAGGTTCAAATCTTACGGGTGCACCACAGGTAACCATAATAGAGTAAACAACACCCTCTCTTAGAGTTGTTTTATATGGCCTATGACCTTGGAATGTTAAAAACTATTTTTTTTTTGGTAATATTAAGAAGCTGGGGTTTTGATCAGGAACCTGTTACAACAACTCCATCAGGGAGACACACACCCACCCCCTCACAAACTCACCCATGCCATGGTTTGAACCTTGGACCTCCCAAATAAGAGCCAAAGACCAAACCATTGCATTGCACCCCTAGGTGCAAACCTTTATATTAAGGATTTACATACAAATCACTTTAACAAACATTCTAAATTTGTACTCAAGTCCCCCACCTCTGAAAAATCACAACTTTCTTCTTAAAGCTTGAGAGTTTACAAACAAATTCAATGTTATAGCTAGATAAATCAATTTTTATAAAAAAATTTAATGGTTTTTTTTTTTATCTTTTGGAATTTTATGTGTAAATACAAATATTCCAAAAAGTCAGCATTCTTCTTTTTGACATTTTCCTACAACAACCTTCATAGTACCAAAAACTCCACCTCTATGCATTACAATTTAGTAAAGTAATATTTTTGAATAATCACACTATCATTGTCCACTTTACTAAATTTGGACCACTAATTTCCTTCCTAAGCATAAGTGTAACCAGAAAATTTGTAATAAATAGTTTATATGAAAATAGATTAATGTTATAAAATAAATCAAATATTAGCAATGGAAAACCTTTAAGTAAATCTTAATCAGTAGTTGATTTAACTAGTCAACATTTTCTTTTTAGCTTCAGCTAAACTTACTACTTCCTTTAACCAAGGAAAATAAAATTTAACTTCACAATCCTCAATTAAAACTCCGGATAGCATATCTGTACATTTGTTTCATTCCCTTAATATATATGTAAACCTAATTTATTCAAATTTTATACCTAGGTTTTATATTTCCATAATTATCTCTTTTATGTTCCATGGAGTATTTGTTTTCCTCAAAATTCAATTTATTACTATTAGTGAGTCACCTTACATCCATACTCTCTTCCATTTTAATTTTTTGCACAATTTAAACCCTTCCAAAGTTGTCCAAGCTTCAATTTCACTAATTGTCTTAAATCCACTATTGAAAGCTTAATGAGACAAAATATCTCCTCTATTATTTCTAATTTTTCCACCTCCTCTTGTTGGTCCTATATTTCCTTTAAATGCTTCATCAAAATTCAATTTGACCAAATCTAAATTAGGATGTTTCCACTTTATATTCTTTGACTTCTTTTTATTTCTCCTATACCCAACATCATATTTCCATTTGATGACTTGCCTTCATCTCTCTACTTCTAGATTAGGGATTGGGTGAGTTGATAGGTTTCTACTCCTTAATGACTAAATAAATCTACCTTTTCATTACCTCTAAACTGCTTTCCTTTCCTTTAAATATTCTTCTATTCAATTCTATCCAAATAGTCAAAAGTATTCTATCTTTTGATATATTTCATATTGTCTATAAAGCCTCACTTTTAAAAATGCTCATAATTTCTTTAACCATTATTTAATTTTGGCATTCATCACCATGCATTTACCAAACTTATTAAGAATTTATCGTCATAGTTTCCATATTATTGAGTAGTGTCCCAAGATATGGTCTAAACTCTCCTCTTTTTTCAAATAACACACTATGTGGGGCCATGAAAACCCATTTTCATAAGGTTATCTTAGGTTAAATTGTTCTGTGACCTCTTAGCCAAACAAACATTTTGAATTTAGGAATGCTTGGTCTATCCCAAATATATCTTCATATTCTTATAATATTTTGTGCTTTACATTATATCCACTTCTTGTTGCGTACTTTTTTGAGTTATTCAACTCCAAAATCAAAATAATCATTGTAGTTATCTTTTTGCTCAAGTGCCTCCTAGCATCAATGTCTTATAAAAAAAAAATTTCCATTTGTATCTTGCTTCCTCATCCTTGAACATAATGTGTGAAACCCTATCACCATATTTATCTTGAAGTTAATTCATCCATGGTTTTAAAATTAGATCTAGATTAAGTGGTTTTTTTTAATCACTAAATCAATTGAATTTTTTAAACCACTGCATAGAGTAGAACTATTTCGTAGTGAGAATGCAATAAATATTATGTTTGGGTCATTAGGCTCAAGATGTTTACTTAGAAGAATTTTTACCCATTGTCTTTGACTATCTTTGTACAATCTCTAAATTAATTTTTCATTAATTTTATCATCACAAACCTTACTCCATTTCACCAAATTAAAATTATTTTTATTACATAATCTTAGCATTAATTGATTTTAAATCAAATTATTTATATAATTACATTTTAATTAATAGCCAACCTTATCACTTTGCATATATATATTACATATAACTTCAAATATTAAAAAGACTTATGGACTTTAATTTTTCTCTTAATTTAAAATGTTTCATACAATATAAGGGTTTAACATTCCACAATGGTTTACTATATCAATCATCAGGTTTAATGTATCTCCCTCAAACCTTAAATATGTTTAAGATTGAAAAACTTAGGCTATGTGAAAATATTTACTATATATTTATTTAGAATGTAATATTTATGTTGATATGGATTCGATTATATATATTTTTTATTTTATATGATTAATTCAAAAAAATTGAGTTTGAGTCATGTGTTTTTATAGCCCTACCAATAACCCTAAGAACAACTTGTACATTTTATCTTGTGTTGTACAAGTTTGTAATATTTTTTTAACCTATTAAAAATAAAAGTAATAATATTCTTTTTTAATTATGAGAAATACCATTTTAATATTAAATGCTTCAATTTACAATTTTTAATGATAATAAAAATATATATAAACTATCAAAGGATTATACATTAAGTATTTGAATAAACAAACGTTTGTTACTTTTATACGTAGTGAAATTGATTACAAACACACACAATGCTTTGTCTTATAATGAATTATCATCTTAAAATGTCTTACGCCCTTAAATTTATTTAAATAATATTTTCTGTAAATCTTTTGCACAAATTACAATGATGAGTCACCACCTCTAAAAAAATGGTTGTCTTTTATTTATTGTTTGTTACTTTTACACCTAGTGAAATTGATTACAAACACATGCAATGCTTTGTCTTATAATAAATTATCATCTTAAAATGTCTTACACCCTAAAATTCATTTAAATAATATTTTGTGTAGATCTTCTGCACAAATCACAATGATAAGTCACCACCTTTAAATAATGTTGTCTTTTATTTATTGTTTGAAAGGATTATTTTAAATCCTTTCAAAATTATTTGTGCAGTCACCATGTACATTTTCTAATTATATTTATTAAAAAACATTTGTTGCGTTTACGTGATGAATCTATTATTTAGTATGTTCTAAAACAAACTTTTTTATATTTATCTTAAAAAGTGGCATACATAATATTTTTTTATTTCGGAGTAACCCTTATCCACTAGTATGATATTGAGTTTTCTCATATTTTATTTTTTTAAATATAGTTTTATCTGTTAATTTATTTTGAGTTGTTATTTTAGATTTAGTTCATATTGTCTTAAATTTATATTTTACAAATGTTTTATTTAATATAGAAGGCTTATTTTCATTATTTTTATCATTTAATTTTCTCATAAATAAGAGAACACTATCTTCTTATGAATAAAAGAACACTAATATTCATTTTCATGATCAACATCCAATAGTTGGAATATTGAGTTTAATATTATATTAAATTTATATAACTTTATCTTCCTAAGAAAATTCTTTTTATTATCACTTAGTTATTCTTATGAACTTTTATCAACTTCAAATGCAATACTTTGTATTTACTCAATTAGGTTACTATCTTTGAATTAAACTTAAGATAAAATACTTGAACGAGTTGTATAAGTTACTTGATTGGCTTTCTCAAATTTCATATCCATAATAATATGAAAAAATTGTATTCATAGAACCTACAACTTCTAATAATTCTTTTCATTTTATGCCCAACAAAGATGCACTGCTTTTGATTCCATACTCTTTATGTTGATTCATGAGCACATGCTTTGAAGTACATTGTGTTTCTTTATTTTGCACTTCATACTTTTTTCATGGTCATAATATGGAAGACTAAGTATAGGAGATATTGAATATGTGATATTATATACATTAAATTAAATTACATACTTTACCATCTCAAACAATGTATTGTTCTTTCTTTTAATCATTCCATTTTCTTATGAAATGTATCTCTTGCTTATCTTCTTCTATTTGCTATGCCTTATGTAATATAATTTAAAGTTACTATTGAGATAATATGCTCCATTTTTTCATCCTCACGTCTTCATTAATTCCAAACTTCTTAAATACATCATCCTTATGCTGAATAAACCTACATATGTATGGAGAAGCCATCTATGAAGGTAAAAGTTTGTTTTACTTATTTTTATGATTGAGTTATAGACCCACAAGTCACTATGCACTTGAGCTTAAGTGCTTTAATTGCCCTTAAAGTTCTCTATTGAATATGTCTATATATGTAACCTTAAAAAACAAACAAAATTAATTTGATTTATAAAACATTATATATCTTTGATAGTAAGGCTATAAGTATTTAATATTATAATTTAGTAATAAGTTCATTTATTATTATTATTGAAGGTATAAATGGCAAATAATACTTATATCCCACAATTTTGTACAACTCATATTGACACAACTCTACAAATATCTTCCATATTTAAATCAAACATTTTTCCGAATAATATTCCACCTTGTACACATTATCTCAGTGGCAAAATTAATATTATTTAAACTTTGGTATAAGAAATATATTTTAATATATACTTTTATATTATGATATTTCATTAAAGTTGTACATATTTCTTGAAAATCATCCTAAAGGTCATCACTTTACTTTTTTTAAGAATTGTAGTTTTTGTGTTGATTTCATTTAAATCAATGTACTAAAAATTATTTAAACACCCTTTCATAACAAATGATATGGAAATAACAGTATTTTTGTTATATACTTATTTTTTCAAGTAAATTGATTTTATTATTGAAAATTTTCATTGAATGTTTGCTAAGACATTTGTTTCTTTATGTCCATTTTCTTATGTTTTTTTTTTTTTTTTGCTAGAAAAAAGGATGTACTTGGGTCCCCCACCCTTTACAAATCACAACTCTCTCCTTTAGAGCTTGAAAGTTTGAAAACATATTCAATTCTCATTTTAATTAAGTTTCTATAAGTAGATGACTACCATTAAAATTTTGAATTATTGATCTTCATTTTTTGAATCTTCTTAAATTTTCTTTGTAAATACAAATATTCTAAAAATCCAACATCCCTCTCTTAATATTTTCTTGCAACATCCTTTACAATACCAACACTCTACCTTTATTACCTATCCACTGCACATAGTAGAGTAACATTTCCAAAACTTTATGCTACCATAGTTTGCTTTACCAAATCTAGACTACTGGTTTCCTTCTTGAAGCATAGTGCAAATACAAGAATTGTAATAAATAGTTCATATAAAAAATATTAATTTTATAGAACACATCAAATATTACTAATGAAAAACACTAAAGTAAACCTTAATCATTATTTGATTAAGGCATTCAACATTTTCTTGTAAGCTTTAGCTAAACTTACAACTTCCTCTAACCATGGAAAAGAGAATTTAACTTCATGATCCTCTATTAAAACCCCTCCATTTTGGATATCTTATCTAAATATTTGTCCCCTTCCCTTAATGTGTTTAAACTTGATTTATTCAAACTCTAGAGCAAGGTTTTGTATTTTTACAATGATCTCTTGTATGTTTTATGGAGCCTTTGCTTTCCTTAAAATTTGCATTTATTACAACTAGTGAATTTCCTTCCATCCATACTTTGTTTCATTTCATTTGTATGCATATTTTTAACCATTCCAAATATGATCCAACTTCAACTTTATTATTTGTCTTAAATCCATTATTAAAAGTGTAATTTGATAAAATATCACCCTTATTATTTCTAATTATTTCTCCCCATACAAGTCTTGGAGTTTCTTTAGATTCTCCATCAAAATACAATTTGACCAACTCTGCTTCTAGAGGTTTCCACTTTATGTTCTTTGCCTTCCTTATGTTTCCCTTATACCCAACATCATAATTCCATTTTATGACTTAACTCATCTATCAAGGCTCTTTGCTTCAATATTAGGGATTGGATGATATGATAGGGTTGGTTTAGACTCCTCTATGGCTAAAAAAATCTTCTTTTTTCATTACCTCTAAATTGATTTTTTTTCTTTAACTATTCTTTTATTCCTTTCTATCCATATAGTCCAAAGTATTGTATCTTTTTATATATCCTAAATTATCTGTAATGCATCACTTTTAAAAGTGATCTAAATTTCTTTAACCATTCTTCAATTCTATCATTTATCACCATGCATTGACCAAACATATTAATAATTCATTGACATACTTCCTAGACTATTGAACAGTGTCCCAAAATATGGTCCATACTCTCCTCATTTTTACGTAGAACACATTGTGAGGGGCCATGAAAATCAATTTTAATTAGGTTTTTCTAGGATAAAGTTTTTGTATACCTACTAGCCATACAAACATTTTGACTTTTGGAATGCTTGGGCTACCAAATATCTCTTCATATTATTGTGGTATTCCTTTTGTTGGTGCTTTATATTATATCCATTTCTTGTTGTGTATTCTCTTGAGCTATTCAAAACCCAAATCAACTTATCCTTAATTCCTCTCAAAAGAATCACTATTGTTATTTTTCTGCTCAACTACCTCCTAGAAAAAATACCCAATATACTTGTAAAAAATCTTCTTTCCATTTATATCTTCCTTATTAATTCTTGTACATAATGGTTGATACTCTATCACTATATTTGAATTTAAGTGATCTCATCCATGGCTTCAAAATTAGATCTATATTGAGTGGTTTTTTTGTAGACACCTAAAACGTGTCATGTTGAGGGCGACTACTCATATGGACATGTTATAAGACCATATGGAAGATCTTGGACAGACTCCAATATAGAGCAGTGGTTCTAACCACTCAATTTTGGCTCCTTGGCCTAATAAGTCTGAAATGCAGTCTAGACATATGGCTTACAGCTGAAATGTGGCTAAGACCTGCGGTTTGCAGTCTAGACCATAGTTGTGACCTACGGTCTTAACTGAAGTTCAGTTGGCCTTCAATCCGAGCCAAATTGGTTGGAACGACCATTGGATATAGAAGAATGTGGTTAATAGATGAAATATTCTAGAGGCTTTCATTCCAACTATCCTAACCACCTCTTCTTGATCTTGGCTTCTCTAGGAAGCCACCCCCAGTTCTAGAGCATCCTATAAATACACCCTCAAAATGGGGAGAGATATAGATGATTTGTATAGTGAAGCGCTATCGAATTGTCGAGTGAGTGTGAATTGATCAAGCAAGCAACGAAGCCCTATTAGATTGCATATTGAATTCATGCATTCGAAAGCTACTTTGCTATTCATCCAATGATTAGTTTTCCATGGAAGTCCTAGGAGCCTACGAGGATCAAGAAACTCAAACTTGGGCAAACAAAGTCCCATAATAGTGATTCAACTACCAAACCTATTAGAAGTACATTGAAGGTGACCCTTGAACATTAATTGGACAAGGAGGTCAAGCCCACTGCCCTTGGAATTGAGGGTAAGACTATCAAAGTGCTAACCATGACTCTCAATCATGGTTTAGAGTGTAGTCCACTCACCAGAGGTGTGGTTTGTAGCAGAGGGAACAGTTTCAAAATTGAACCAACCATCAAGTTCCTTCCCCATCACGAAGAAGAGGGCACCTCCACCCTAGAGTAGTTTGTGTCATTCTGAAAGGCATTTGGAAATCACACCTACCCTTAAGAGGGAAACAATTGTGCACTCCTATTGTAATATTGTGTCAAAATGAATATCCCTAAGAGGGACATACTTGTAATTAAATTTTGACTTTGAATACAATGGAATAAAGCATTTTCTTCTTGTTTTATTTGTTGTCAATTTTGTTTTCTTGTATGCATGCTATATTTTTATCATTCATTGCAATAGGATACGCCATCGAGTGTGACCCTTTCTGGTGGTTATAGAGGCAATCATGATGGCACCCCGTATTTTTAGGATCTAACTATGCTTTGTTGGTTTTTGCACTTGCAGGTATAGACCGCAACTATCAGTTGTGACCCAACAACTAAACCATAGGTACAAGATGTGGTTTATAGTCAAAACTATAGGGCAGACCTACGATTTCCTACTGACAACACAGATAGCCAAATTTAGAATATCAAATAGTGCAGCACTTGAGGTAGGTCATATTTTTAGACCTCTATCACTTTTATGTTCTCTATTTTTTCATAGTAGGTCTAATTCGAACGCAAATTAGGAAAATAATTAATAAAATGGTAAATCAATTGTCCTAGTTTGCTTTCGTACTTTGCTTTCAATAGAAAGGCACTACTGGGAACAACAGACCTCTAATTGTAGTTCGCCCTAGGCTATAGCATGCTTGATAGATATGTGTTGATGGTTTGCATGTGTGAGGCCCAATTAGTGGCCATTTAGCATCATAACGTGCATAGTCTTAAAGAGCATCTAGAGTAACTTGCATTTTTTGAATTTGAAACGTCTTTCATTTGCATAGCATTTAGAAAATGAGCATGTGTGCTATATGATGCATTTATTTTATGTACATTAAAAGGAACCACACACACCATGTTTCATTTAAACATCAATGGCATTGGGCTCTCACATCCAACCCATTTGATTGAGACCAACAGTGGATGTCATTACCACTTGGTTGGCTCATTTAAAATTATATTATCGGGACCCACTTGTGGCCAAGGCCGACCCAAGAACTGTCCTATCTGTGCAAAATATCACACACTCATCTTTGAAAGAGTGTATCATTGTGCACAGTGTGCTGGGTGAGAGTTGGTAATGCTACCTCATTGAGTATGGAATTCACTCCCATATTTGGCTTGTGTGAGTATATAGGTGAAAACCTTTGAACAATTTGAGTATAACATCAACTTTTGCAAAACATGATAAGAGTTTCTACAACTGATACAACAAATATTGAAAACACATCAAACAGTTTAGGGCTCAACTTTTAAAATATAAAGGAGATAATCACATTGTTTACTTTGTATGCTTATTTATTGCTTAATTCATCAAGATAAGACCATCCTTGGGGCCATAATTTTTAGTAATAGAGGAAACCTCTTAAGTATTTTTTAGTCGGTTCATCATGATGACTAGGCATGATAGAGCTCAATCATGAGCTAATGAGTCAGAGAGTTCATGGAGGGGCTCTAAACGCTCTCGATGTTCTCTTGAGGATCTTTCGAACCTCATGATCCTTGCTAGGCGTCGCACCCATTGTGCACCTAAGGATCCAATCCTCCTAGCATGTCATTTTGATAGTCATCATGAGCTCCCTTCATCGTGCATGGGGTTCACCCATACATATCATGGGGTTTCTTCACATATGGTGAGAACCCAAGTCACTATGTCTCCACTTGGTGAGATAGAGAGTCGTAGATCGTACTCCACGAGTCAGTCCTATAGGGATTTTGAGTCTCAGGCAGCCCATGAGAGGCAACTACTCCAAGACCAATTGGAGGAAGTGTGTCATCAGCGTAAGCACCTAGAGCATGAATCCATAGAAAGAAAGAGAGTGCATCAACAAATTTTGGATGAGCTCCAATGGTGTGAAGAGAGGATTTACCAATAGAAAGCACGTGAAAAATAATAATGTGAGGTAATTCCCTAAAAGAAACTCATACCTAGAGTGTTCAGGCAATAAGTCAACGTGATGCACCTAGTGCATTGGAAAGAGTTATCATTTAAGCAAGTAGATAGCCATGCTTATAGACAAATAGACATGCCTAGGTTTATCAAAGAGCAGTTGAAAGAGACATCTAGGGATCCCATGCATAAGCGTGATGTTGAGAGTAGTTAAGTCCGACAGGTGAGTAGTGTCAACACTCAAAGGTCATCATAATCCTTGGGGTATATACAGTCTATTCCACCCTATAAGCAACCTGTGATTACTTTCCATAAATAGGAAGTCAAACCTGTCCCTATCTGAGAATCTGATCCTCCATTGCATATCATAGCGAGGATACAATAGATTGCGTATAAGCGAGTGTTGGTGGATATAGGATCATCGATTAATATCATTACCACCTCAACATTCAAGCATCTCAAAATTCCACTTTTAGATGGCGAACGGGAAAATGCAATCACACAAATCCAGAATTTTCATTCATTAACTATGAATCTCTTTACAAATGTAGCCCGCAGGCTTTACAACAACCAGTGCTTGGCTTGGTTTCCTCAAACTACACTCTAAGTGCATTCTCCAATCCACCACCCTATTTCTCTTATAGTCTCTAAGTTTTTATCGAGGTCTCCACCCTCTAGGCCATTAATGACCCACCTGTCAGAATTCATTAAACAAAATCCCCAAAATCGGCTTCCTCGGCCGAGTTTTTGATTTTCTTTCCATAAATGGGCAACTGCCCCGATCCGCTATGAAAGCAAGCATTAAAGAGACCCTTGACCTGCAACCGCCATTTTGTCAGACTGTTCTTCTGAACTGCTGTCTCTTTTTTTGTATGCGTGGTCGTCCGCGTGTTCATTTCTTATTTGCTTTCTTCTGGTCATGATATCGCGACCATTCCACCTTCGAGCCCTTTGATTTGTTTAACGTCGCGATATCGCGACGTCGCGATATCGTGACAAACTTCTGCCCCTGCCTTGGTTTCCTTTTGATGTCATGATATCGTGATGTCGTGATATCGCGACAAACTTCTACCCTTGCATTGATTTCCTTTTGACGTCGCGATATCACGACAAAATTTTGCCCTCCGCCTTGGTCTCACTTTGACATCGCGATTTTGCGACGTCGTGAAATCGTGATGTCATGATTTCACTACCACTTCCAACCTCCGCCTTGGTCTCACTTTGACGTCGCAATTTCACGATGTCACGATTTTGCTACCACTTCCAACCTCCACCTTGGTCTCACTTTGACGTCGCAATTTCACGACGTCACGATTTCGCTACCACTTCCAACCTACCACTTCCAACCTCCACCTTGGTCTCACTTTGACGTCACGATTTCACGACGTCACAAAATTGCGATGTCGCGATTTCGCTACCACTTCCAACTTCTGCCTTGGTAAAAACAAAACACTTAGAAAAATTCTGGTTCATGCAAGATTGCATTGTTGTCATCGGATGCTCCTACATCAGACACCTGGGGTTGATGGAGAAGTGATCTTCACTTCTGTGTTGTTTGGTCACCATTTTTTGCAACACCTCCAAACATACACCTACTTCTGCAACCCGCTTAAACCCCGTATCCTAGCAAAAACATTTTTTGCCTTCTACCAGACAAATTTTGGCACTGTTGCACACCTTCTCATCCACTACCTGCAAGGGCTTCAACTTGTGGTGTACTCCACATTTCGTCAAGGAGTACGTATTTGCATGACCATCATGCACTGCACTTCGGTCAAACTGCCATGGCCTTCCTAATAGCAAATGGCAAGCATCCATAGGAAAAACATCACACAGGACTTCATCCTGGTATCTCCCAATTTTGAACGTGACTAAGCATTGTTCACGGACCCATGCTTTGTGGTCCTTCCGCAACCACACAATCCGGTATGGATGCGGGTGTCTCCTCCTCTCCAGCTGCAACTTAGTGACCATTTCCTCGGAGACTAAGTTGTCAGTACTTCCATTGTCTATAATAACATTACAGACTTTACCTGTGCTTTTGCACCTCGTGTGAAATAGGCTTCTCCTTTACTCTGGTTTGTCTTCATCAATCAGCATGGATCTCCTTGTGACCATGACTTCCCCTCTCTCTACCTCCTTAGAATGTTCTGAGTTGATTCTTTCATCTACCACAGCAGCTCTGGTAGGACCCACAGGTCTCTTGTTCACCTTCTCGTGATGCTGGGGACACTCATATGCCCGATGTCCCTCTTCTCCATAGTGGAAACAAGTTCCACGAAACACTCTTCCTCTATTTCCTTGTCCAAATCTACCTCTTCCTCTTGGGTAGTTATTCTGGCCACTGGATCTGGGTTCCTCATCTTCCTTCTGATCCCGGCTGCTGCTAACTTCTTCTTTCTTCTCCTCTTTTCCTTCATCTTTTCTTCCACCAGTATTTCCTCCATGACCTCTTCTATTCTGCTTACTCTCAAACCTTCTGTTCAGCTTTTCTTCAACCTTCAGAGCAAACTGGTAAGCATCTTCAATGGTGCTCACCCGAACTAGGCTCAACTCTTCCTGGATACTGGGTCTCAACCCATTGATATAAC
Source organism: Wollemia nobilis (assembly GCA_028583015.1). Classification (NCBI taxonomy): domain Eukaryota; kingdom Viridiplantae; phylum Streptophyta; class Pinopsida; order Araucariales; family Araucariaceae; genus Wollemia; species Wollemia nobilis. The sequence continues at coordinate 964,238 of JAQPPZ010016858.1, read as the reverse complement.
GGGCCACCTTCTCCTTGCTTGCCTCTAAATGGCTAGTTTTAATAGAGATATTATAAAACTCCTCCATGTATTCTTGGACAGTTTTGCTCATCTGCCTCAAACTCTGCATTTTCCTTAGCAGATCCAATTCGTAATCTATAGGAATAAACTATATTTTTAGCTTCTCCACCATTCGCACCCATTTTGTTATCCATTCTTTTCCTTTTTTGTTTCGATCCAGCTGCACTCCCTTCCACCATATGCTGGCATGACCCTTCAGCTTGGTCTTGGCAAATCTGACCCTCTCAGGATCTTCAACTTCTTCATACTCGAAGTATTCTTCCAGATCGTTGATCCAGTCGATCAATTCCTCTAGATCCAGATTTCTTGAGTACACAAAAACCTCTATCTTCGGCTTCTTTCCAATCTGAGAGATGGCTTTGTACAACCTGGCTTGTGTAGGATCTACAACCTCTTCTTCTTCTTCAAACTAGTTTTCTTCTTCATCCACTTCGTCTTCACTACCATCATCTCTTCTTGGCTCCGATATTCTACGCATCTCTTCTTGCAGGGCTTGTATTTGCCTCTACAAAACTCGGACATCTTTCGCTGCCGCCATACCTCTCACACCAACAAGGTTTCTTCTTGGAGGCATTCTACTCACTCTCTCACAAGCCCTTCCACAGATCCTGGTGTAACTGCCTCACGTTCGGTGATCTGTTACACACTCAGGAACTTTCGGCTCTGATACCACTGATGGCGGACGGGAAAACGCAATCACACAAATCTAGAATTTTCATTCATTAACTATGAATCTCTTTACAAATGCAGCCCGCAGGCTTTACAACAACCAGTGCTCGGCTTGGTTTCCTCAAACTACACTCTAAGTGCGTTCTCCAATCCACCACCCCGTTTCTCTTACAGTCTCTGAGTTTTTATCGAGGTCTCCACCCTCTAGGCCATTAATGACCCACCTGTCAGAATTCATTAAACAAAATCCCCAAAATCGGCTTCCTCGGTCGAGTTTTCGATTTTCTTTCCATAAATGGGCAACTGCCCCGATCCGCTATGAAAGCAAGCATTAAAGAGACCCTTGACCTGCAACTGCCGTTTTGTCAGACTATTCTTCTAAACTGCTGTCTCTTTTTCCATACACATGGTTGTCTGCGTGTTCATTTCTCATTTTCTTTCTTCTGGTCATGATATCGTGACCATTCCGCCTTCGAGCCCTTTGATTTGTTTAACATCGTGATATCACGACAAACTTCTACCCCTGCCTTGGTTTCCTTTTGATGTCGCAATATCGTGACGTCACGATATCGCGACAAACTTCTGCCCTTGCCTTGATTTCCTTTTGACGTCGCGATATCGTGACAAAATTCTGCCCTCCGCCTTGGTCTCACTTTGACATCATGAGTTTGCGACATCACGAAATCACGACGTCATGATTTCGCTACCACTTCCAACCTCTGCCTTGGTCTCACTTTGACGTCATGATTTCGTGACGTCACAAAATCACAACATCACAATTTTGCTACCACTTCCAACCTTCGCCTTGATCTCACTTTGACGTCATGATTTTACGACGTCACAAAATTGCGATGTCATGATTTTGCTACCACTTCCAACCTTCGCCTTGGTCTCACTTTGATGTCATGATTTCGCGACGTCGTGATTTCGCTACCACTTCCAACTTCTGCCTTGGTAAAAATAAAACACTTAGAAAAAATTTGGTTGATGCAAGATTGCGCTATTGTCGTCGGATGCTCCTACATCACTTTCCTACATCTAGGAAATAAATTTCATATTGCAAGCCTTTAATGATGTGGAATCCCCTATAGTAGGCACAATAGTCCTCCTCATCGAGGTGGGATAGAAGATTATTCCTACATTATGCTACATTTTAGAGGGATCAAGATAGTATAATATGCTACTTAGTAGACCGTGGATAAGAGCCATGGAGTGCATACCATCAATAGTGCATCAGTGCATTAAGTACACTCATGGAGGTGAAGTTCATGTAATTGAGGCGAACCCAGATCTCTTCAAGTATTATAAGCCTGAGGATAATCCACAGGAACCAGATGAGATGCCTATGCATCTGTAACCTAAATTGGATGAGCCTATCCAAAGTGTGGATGCAACTTCGTAGATGGTGTTGGAATTTCCATCCCCACCTCTATCACCTATGGATTCACCTACAACCCTTGCACTCTCGACACTGTTTAGTAGAGAAGGATTAATTAATGCCCTTACAGAGTTGCTCACAGCCGCTTTAGAGGTATCATTAGAGGATATTCACACTCCTATCAAGGACGAAGAACCTAGCATGGTCATGGATGCACTGAGTGTATCACACCCTCTTCATCCATCATGACACCAAATAGTTACTATGAGGACTATGGTGAATATGAAGAACTTATGGAGGCTAGTATTACGATGTCACCCACCATAGAGTCCACTAAGGATTTAGATCAAATTTTCATCGAGTCTCCACCTACGGATCCTATCCTAGAGATATCATATGGGCATGAGGAAGGTTCAGTTATCACAACTGAAATAGAACAACTTTAGTATGTCGACAAATTACCTAAGACACATGCAACTGTAGAGTTTTCTCATGAGTTTGTGGGGATGGTCGACATTAGGCTAGATGATCAAGTGATTCTTAATCACATAAAGCAAGATATGGGGTAACCCAATGGTGTTTTCATAATGCCAAGGCTAGAGCTTTTGAAATTAGTCACTCTTGACTCATTTCTCATGGCACCCTCTCAAGAGCACAAACAAGTAGGTTCCTCACATCAAATTGGGGGTACTGAAAGTGACACAGTTCAACACAATGAATGGAAACAAGAGCTTGAGCTAAGTCATATGCATGAGCATGTGGGCAGCACTGATGAAGTGTGTTATCAAGAAGTTTCCACATCAATTCAAGTGAAGGAAGTAGGTGATTTGCAATTACCTACTGGATCCATAGCATTCGCTTTTATGTTTCCTTAAAATGACAAAGGTATTTCGAATCAATCATTGGAAATATATATGAATTATTTGTCAGTATTACGATCCATTTTAAGCCATATGGAATGGATGGAGCATTGAATGGATGAGCAAGATAAAGCATTGCATTTTATCAAGAGCTGGATTGAAAATCTGAAATTACAAAAGCAACCCTTGCCTGAGGATGAATCACTTCCTATGCAAATACAGGAAAATCCTCGGCAAAAGCAAAAGCTCGTGTGGCCAACTCAACCATTGGATTCTCAAAGCAAACCAATGCGGGGCAAGAGACCAAAATAGTCATAGCATAGTGGGACTCTGTTACAAGAGTCTATGTTTGATATCTTTCAGAAGCTACAGGAGGCTAAGGTCATCACCTTGCCTAATGTCATCCCTTTAAACCCAAATAGAGTTAAACCTATGGGTTACAGGGAGCATCACTACTATCTCTACCATCTAATAGAGGGTCATGGCATTCGATATTATCATGAATTTAAGAGCATGGCATAAAATTTCATAGATAATGGGGTGTATCATGTAGATGGTTCTCTTAGAGTGCCCCAATATGATGAAGTGGAGGTCATGTCTCCTCATGAGTGACCTAAGAGTCATCAATCGCCTCGTAGGCCCAATAGGCCGATGCAATGAGTAGTTTCATTTCAGATGACTACTCTAACTTTGTTCCAAAAGTTACATGAGGCACAGGCATTCATACTACCTGATGTTAAGCGTAGGGCATCCAAGATTGGGTCACCTAATAAATGTCCCTTTTGTGTATCATCGAGTGCATGAACACAATATTCAAAGTCACCAATCATTTAAGAGGGTCATTGAAGACCTAGTCGAATGAGATGAGATCCATGAGGATGGCTCTCTCATTCACCCATGTCAAAGCATAGGCACACCGGTGAGGTTTGATCTTCACCTAGTGGAATCTATTTCTATCACCCTTCTTGAACACACTGATTACTTTTTAGTAAATAACATGCACATTTGGGTCTTAAAGCTAGCATACCTTCCACAACATCCATGCCAAATTCAATAAGGCAAAGTGGGGATTCTAGAGGTATCACACCTTCCTCACTTTCATTGAGTGGCACACACACTTGGGGTATCTAGGGTAGCATACCCACCCCAAAAGGATCCAAGGGTTCCTAAAAACCTCTTGGTCAAGTCACTCAAAAGGCTCCAAGGATTCCTGAAACTGCTTGGTCATGTCAGTCAAAAGCCTCAAGGATTTTCTTATAATTGCTTGGTCATCCTAAAATGCTCCAAAGGCATCTGTAAGCCATTTGGTCAACCTCAAAAGCTCTGAGGGTTTGGTTAAAAATGCTTGATCATCCAAAAAGGCTCCAAGGGTCCCTGAAACCGCTTGGTCATGTCAGTTAAAAGCCCCGAGGATTTGCTTATAATCACTTGGTCATCCTAAAAAGCTCCAAAGGCATCTGTCAGCCCTTTGGTCAAATGCAAAAGGCACCAAGAGTTTTTGAAAAACTACTTGGTCAACCCCAAAGGCTCCAAGGATTCTCAAAATCGCTTGGTCATCCCAAAATGCCCCAAAGGTACCCATAATCCCTTTGGTCAATCTCAAAAGCTCCAAGGATTCCTAAAAATCACTTGGTCAATCTAAAGGCTCTAGAGGCATGTACTCACCGTTTGGTCAATTATGAGGCTCAAAACCCATAAAAATTATAAAATCCAAAAAAATTGGTAAAGCATAAAATCCAAAAACATTTGCATTTGCATTTTCATTTTGCATTTACACATGCATTCACCGCATTACTGCATTGCATATAGGCATTCGTCATCCGTTGCATTCCGTAATAGAAGGCATTGTGTTTGTCAGTCTTACAAATGACACCACATTTGTGTTTAAATCATGCATCTATGCATTTATCATAATCCATCATTCATGTGAGTAATTGTGTTTTTCAACACAACCTATAATGTTGCTATGGAGATATACTAGTATTTTTTGGTCACTCAGCCATACCTAGTGGTATTATCAAGAGTTGGTAGAAAGCTTGCTTTGCTTTTGTAGCTAAGGTTTAGTTAGTATAGCCCTTAGCATATCATAAGCCTATCACTAATCAACAAAATTAAACAATCCTAACAAAGACTAGGGGAAGATGAAAGTCATGAAGCAAGACTAGGTATCCTAAAGTGAAAAGAGTTATTCTTGTTTATCCCTTTGTGTGGACGGTATGGGAAATGTTGGCAGTTGGCAAAAGGATAGGTTAGTTCCCTATTCAGAATCCCTTGCTTACGATAAAATGAGCATATCCCAAAGAGATATCCCACATCAATCCTCATGATTGATACCCTAGATCGATATCATAGATCGACTCCCCAAAGTGATATCCCATATTGATATCATAAGATCGATATTCTCAATCGATATACCATAAATAGTTTTTCCAAGTAAATCCCCCCAAAGGAAAGTTTCTGAAGAAAATTATCAAATGTAAATGCTGAAAAGTGAAGATCAAGTGAAGATCAGAAAATAGACTTAAATCAAAGTTCAAAGTGAAGTTCAAAAGTGAAGATCAAATGAAGATCATAAATCAAAAGTTTGAGCGGAGATCAAATGAAGATCCAAAATCCAATTCGAAGAGAGATCAAATGAAGATCCAAAATCCAGTTTGAAGAGAGATCAAATGAAGATCCAAAGATAGTTTAGAAAGAATATGGAATCAACTCCCTTGCTTCACTACATATGAGCAAGTATCCCAAAAATTGAAGGATAGAAAGGAATGAGCCTGAATCCCTAGAATTGTCAGCACTACTGTACCTTACGCATGACGATATGTCTAACGCATTAGAATCTCTCTTATGAACAAGACCAATGTTTGAATGTGGAAGAGCTAGCTTCAGGTGTCCTGCATTGCCTAGTGGCTTAGTCCAACTAAAATCTAAACTTGAGATTGGATAAGACATTTTTGGAACCCCTATCTTAGCAATGGGCTGAAAGAATCCCACCTGACATTGGGGAAACGCTTGTGTATTATCTTAAAATAATCATTTGCACACACAGGGATAATGAATAGTTAGGTTCTATCCTAGCAAAATCCTTTTATCTCATAAGTCTAGTGTGGTTAGTATGCAACTTTTGATAAGTCTATTAGGGTGTTTGAGTCTCATGGAAAACCTCAAAAATTTCTCCCATAGCAACAAAATGTCAAAAATTGCAACCATATAAATCATCAAATTTCAAAGTATCAAATCCATGATACATCATTATATAAAGCACAATAAACATATAGGATAGATACCGGATGGATATTAGCAATAATATTTAGACGGCCACTAACTATATCATGCACATTTTTCAAATTTGCAAAAGAAAATTGAATGACACATTATATCATTCGCATCATAAACATTGTATACTATTGCATTTCATATATGGGTGATTAATTGATTATATTCTTCTCTTAAGGATTTTCAATTACATTCATGATTTTTATACATTCTGTGGTGTCATCCATTAGATTGATAAACATATTTGCATTCATTCCTTATGTTTTAAGTGATTAAAGCATACAGGTTCATTTACATTAGATTAGCATCATGTAAATAAATCATTACATACATTAATGCATGAAAAGAAAGCAATATCAAATATGTATTAAGAAAATAACATCACATCCATATGCATCTATCATCAAAAAGAACATCTAAGCATCTAGATCACTGCATATCATCATCATAAATTAAATAGCTATCTAGTGCATGTCATCCATACATCACATCATATAGCATCAACATAACATAAGCATTGCATCCATGTGCATCACATAAACATAAAATCAAAAATAAATGAGTACATAATAATGATCATAACATATATATAAATGTGTGTCTCGGAGTACATCGAGAGTACAAAAATACCCGTAGGCTACAAATGTGTAGGTCCTTGACCTTACACCAAAAATGAGATGCATCAAAAATGTATCCTAAAATAGTAGAGCTCTAGCTCTGATATGCTCCCCCTATACTGGATCTCTCATCGCCTCCCTCAGTACTGTGCTCAGGAGCCTACTCTACCTGCTGCCCTGTTGTCTACTGTGGATCCTACTAAGCGCCCTGAGTACCGCCTAGCCCAAAGAGGCCTAGCACTCGTCCAACTACCACTTATGCAATGGGCACCTCTGTGCATCAAGACCTATGGCTAGATGCTACAATAGACTGCCCTACCTCCCTAGTCCTAGTATGACTACTTTCGCCATGTGTACTAGAGGACCTATGTGTCCTCTCACTCTGATGGGTGTGATGGCTAGAGCTAGCAATAGACTATCCTATAGTCCGAGATCTAGTCTGCTAGGACTCTAGAGCATATGGATCCTTGGGAACCTCTACACCTAGCATCTAAATGTATCCAACTAGCTGGTCCACCCGAGCAACCCTGGATGCATGCCTATCATTGGCACTCATCAGCAAACCTTGCAAGCGTTGAATCTCTACCATAGGATCTCAAACACCTGGTAGTACTACTGCTAATGGTCATCGAAGGCCCCATAATTACTTAAGAGGATGAGGGATCCCCCTTTATGCCCTGAGCAGATCTCACTCTACTACTGTCGCATCCCTCTGTGCTAGTGCCAAGTCATAAGCATGGGTGAGCTCGCCAACCTGGGTCTCTACTGTGGTAGTTCGTGCTGTCAGGCTAGCAATATGCTACTCTACCTATGTCAATCGATGATCTCTATCGGTCAACTGTATCTATAGAGTAGTGATAGTAGTGTCCCACTCCCTCTGCTACGTCTGGAATCGCCCAATATGACTCTGCAAGTTAGCCACCTGTGCTAAGAGTAGTCCCTTTGCACTATTAGGAGGGACCTCACCCTCCTCGGGAGCCTCCTCATTAGGGTCAACCTCAGGAGCCTCCCCAATGGTAGCCTCTGTACCCCAACCACCCTCTATCCATTGGTGCACATTACGCCCATCAGGATCCACCTCTACTCTGGCCTGATCTGCATCTCGGCCCAGAGGTCTTGTCCCGTACCAATGGAACATAGACCACCATCCATCGTACTCTGGAGTGGTCGTAGCTCTGTCAACCCTAGTCTCTTGGAAGTCATTAGGAGCATCCCCTAGAGTTAGAGGCTGAATCCATGGTAGATCCCTCTCCAAATCCAGGTGCCTATAAGTGAATGGGATCTCCGGGATGTCCTGCACCATGCCAAACTATCGCAAGATGCGAGAGAAAAATTGGTACTCTTTGATCTCGACCTTTCGATCGAGTAACCATCTGTCCCGATGATACTGTTGAAGTCGCTCGCCGGCCTCAGGCCAGTCAGGACACTCCATGTAGGGCTTCCACTCGATATCATCTAGCCCGAGTCCTACAAATCGGGTGATGTAATGTTGGACGTCACCAACATGGGTCTTGCTATGGAATCCCTCCTCCTCCCGAGGCCAATAGGTAGCATAGCACTGATGATCATCATCGATCTCTGTGATGTGTATGGGTAGCTCCCCAGGATGCTCTATCCTGATATGCTGCCAACCCTAAATCTATAGAAGTAGACTGTAGATGATCCCCTGGTGGCTTCGGTCAGTGATCTGATATAGCTCTCGATACAACTGAGCCAATAGAGTGCTCCCCTAGGCTAGGAGTAGTGGTTGTCAGATAGAGCTCTGGATAACTCTATGCATAGTAGCTAAGAGGTTCCAAGGAATCCTCGCACCCGAGGAGTCTGGAAGCACATATTGCACCACCAGGTGCATGAAAATGGCCTCATGCATGGAGAAGACATTCTTCCCCTACCAATAGCCAATGTGGACCCCTCCATGGTCAATGGCTCGCTGAGCCTCCTCACTCCGAGCATTGAAGATGGCATCGAAGACAGACTCCTTAGCACCAAAAGTCGAGGAGACGATGGCCTCACCATCAATGGGGATCCTAAAGATCCTATATACATCCTCTAATGTCACTATCATTTCACCTGTAGGTAGGTGAAACATGTTGGTCCACACATTCTAGCATCGGGCCAACGTAGTCAAATAGGATTGATCTACCCTGATAGTGGGTAGATCTAGTACGTAGCCGAAGCCGACAACTCCAAACCACTCTCGCTCACCATCAGTGAGCTCTCCATGGAGAGTCTTCAGAATGTCAGGCTCTCATGCTCTAGAGGTCAATATCTGAAATAAATAGCATAATATAAGGAAAAATCTAACTAAAACAAGCAAAAAAATTTAAAAATGATCTAAAAATCATCAAAAATAGTAAAAAATTGATAAAATTACAAAAACATGTCATCATGCAGGCCTAAAAATCAAAATTTTCAATCAAACAGGTCAAAAATGCATTAAATGATATTAATTGCCTCTAAAAACTTAGAAAAATTAAAAAATTTGCAAATTTTTCCTAAAGTTGGTGAATCGCGGGTCAACCCTACGGTTCGCATGCGATCAAAAATTGACCGTTGGGATTTTGAATGTTGACCGTAGCTGGCAGTTGCGGTCCCCAATTGACCAATTGGGAACCATAGTTGGTACCTGTGGTCTCCAATTGAGATCCGGTCGGGTGCGATACCACGACAAAAAATGCAAAAAAATTAAAACCTAAGCTACCCTAGCCTAAGATGAGGTTCATTGCCAGCAATTTAGTGAAATTGATTTACCAATTACTTAATTGGGTTCATTTTTAAGTGGTAATGGATGCGAGGTCTTGGTTTTTGAGTTACCTTACCCTCGCCTCGTCCACCGTGGCTAGAAGACGCTTGCCCGTGCCCGGCCATCATCCTGTGAGTAGGTGTGTGGGTAAAGTGTGGTAGGTTGTAGGTCAGTTTTGTCAGCTGTCACTGTCAGAGCTCTAGTTTGCAAGTCACTATCAGGGAATAATGAGAGACATTTGAAAATTGAGCATTTTATAGGCCTCTCATATTTCGTGCAGACCGCAGGCCCTAGCCGCGGTTCCCAAATTTGCAAATGGGAACCGTAGACCCTAGCCACGGTTTGCAACTGGTAGGCAATTTAGAAAAATGCCCACCATGGGAAGGGCCAAAAAGATAAATTAATGCCTCCCATTGGGTCAGAACTCAATAAAAGTAAATTAATTTGGAAATTTGGTGATAATCAAGCACCGAGATCCAATTAAAAATAAAAAATTTGGCTGAGATTATAAAGTACATTCAACCGAGGTCGTCACTATGACAATACTTTCATGGAGTGATGCACCTCCCAGCCAAATAAATAAGCTCAATGCATAATTCAAAATATTCAAAAAAATCAAATAAATTAAAACACCAAATGTGCCTCGTATTTAGTAATTTACCCTATACACTTGGTGGTTGCAGTGACTTGCGCTCCATGCAATCCAACAAGATGAGTAAATTACCATAAGGACATTTGGGGCAAAAATTGTCATCATTGATCTGATATGCTTCTTTTCAATCCCTAAGAAGGCCTTCATGGCCGGACTGCTCCACGGGAATGAGGCGTTGCATGCCATTTCTTCTATGACCTCTTTTTCAGCAAATCATCGATAATTTGATTCAACACAAATCTGATTGGATTTGTATCAATTTGATTCCCTAAGATGGCTATTGTAGCTTGACTGCTCCATGGGATAGAAGCATGCAAATACTATTAATAGTTGGAATCAAAAGCTGAACTAGGCTTAGCCAATGCATTAATTTACTCAAATCTAAATTTGTTTAGATCATCCATGGTGGTCAAGCGACATCGTCACTTCATTCATTGTCATTACCCTCATCGACTCATCACTTGAGGGGGTAGTCATAATATCAAATCATAATCAAAATCAATAGAATATCCTTGAAATTGTAGATCCCTTGATCTTGTCAAAATTGTGTTCATCCTTGCAAATCATTGTCAACATCTATCATAAGCTTACCCTTTTGTTTGGGGAGAATAGCAAATATGATAATTTATTTGTATCTCATCTCCTTTCGATTATATAGGCCTAACTCCTATTGTAGCATCAAATGCTACCCGAATGACTGATGGCGAGTGCAAGCTTTTCAAGTTTAAGCCTCCAAAGAGTTGGAAGCAATGATTCCAGGATGCACGTCCTTTTGTTGGACCTAGGGCATCTAATGTTGATCTAACTAATGATCATCATAGAACCTTCAACATCATTTTAGGAGGTCTATTTTTTCTCAGCATTTTTCAATCTCACAATGCATCTCAAAAGGGGCATCTGTAGACACCTAAAACATGTCATGTCGAGGGCGACTACTCATATGGACATGCTACAAGACCATATAGAAGATCTTGGATAGACTCCAAGATAGAGCAATGGTTCTAACCACTCAATTTGGGCTCCTTGGCCTAATCATTCTGAACTGTAGCCCAGACCTATGGTTTATAGCTGAACCACTATTGAGACCTATAGTTTGCAGTCTAGACCATAGTTGTGACCTACGGTCTTAACTGAAGTTTAGTTGGCCTTCAATATGAGCCAAATCGGTTGGAATGACCATTTGATCTAGAAGAAGGTGGTTAATGGATGGAAGATTTCATAGGCTTCCATTCCAACTATCCTAACCACCTCTTCTTTATCTTGGCTTCTCCAGGAAGCCACCCCTAGTCCTAGGGCATCCTATAAATACCCCCTCCAAATGGGAAGAGATATACATGATTTGTATAGAAAAGCATTGATGAATTATCGAGTGAGTGTGAATTGATCAAGCGAGCAACAAAGCCCTATCTTATTGCATATTGAATTTGTGCATTCGAAGGCTAATTTTCTATTCATCCAATGATTAGTTTGCCATGGAATTCTTAGGAGCCTAGGAGGATCAAGAAACTCAAATCCAGGAAAATGAAGGCCCATCACAATGATTCAATTGCCAAACCTATCAGAAGGACACCGAAGGCGACCCTTGAACATCAATTGGACAAGGAGGTCAAGCCCACTACCCTTGGAATTGAGGGTAATCCTATCAGAGTGCTAACCACCACTTTCAATCTTGGTTTATAGTGTAGACCACTCACCAGAGCTATGGTTTGCAGCAGAGGGAACAGTTTCAAAGGAGAACCAACCATAAAGTTCCTTTCCCATCATGAAGAAGAGGGCACCTCCACCCTAGATAAGTTCGTACCATTCTGAAAGGCATTTAGAAATCACACCTACCCTTAAGAGGGAAACAATTGTACACTCCTATTGTAATATTGTATCAAAATGAATATCCCTAAGAGGGACGTTCTTGTAATTGTATTTTGATATTGAATACAATGTAATAAAGCATTTTTCTTCTTTTTTCATTTGTTGTCAATTTTTTTTTCTTGTATGCATGCTATATTTTTATCATTCATTGCAATAGGATATGCCATTAGGTGTGACCCTTTATGGTGATTACATTTTTATCACACCAAGTATCCATCTAAATGGATTTTTTTCTCTAGTCTCCACTACCCATCTTAGACCTCTAATCACTAGATAAATTGATATTTTTAATTATTCCATAGAGTGAAACCATATGGAAGTGAGAATGCAATAAGGATTAAGCTTGATTCATTAGGCTTAATTTACATAGAAGAATATTTGCCTTCATTAACGTAAAATTTTACAAGAAAATATAGAGGCATAAAAATTATTAGGGTAACATTACAAGAATTGCATAAAATATTATGTAGGCATTACATCAACCATTTCACTATCCATTAGCTCCTTTGTACTCAGTCGCTTGAAATTTTATTTTTCTTGGGACTTCTTTGTGACTACTCAAATTTGATAGGCTCTTGTTCTCTATAATATTCTTCCTTAGTTGCTCTAATTGTCATTTCACCTAACAAATATTTTTGATTGATGTGCTTACTATTCCTCTAAATATTCTCCCTTAGATGTTTCTTTATCAATAGACTGCTCTTACTCCCTTTATTAGATTTGTGTATGCATTAACATGGTTCCTCTTACTTCTATCAAGTGGTTGTTGCTTCTAGCCACTACTTTTCACTTTATGAACATATCTCATGTACTATGAGTTTGCTTCAATCAATATGAGTGATGTGAATGATTTAATGTTATCTTAGATTGCTCTTTATAGCACTTAGTTACTTGAGCATGCACTTAGTGACTTTATGCCTAAGGATACTTTTTATTTCTACCTGAAAGCATTCTTTTCCAGTGATTTTACATTGCTATGATGTGAGTATTCTTTTTGAGCAATTCTATATTATTGTGCTATGAGTTTTGTAATATATCATTCGATACATTCACCAGAATCAACCTCTTCTTTGCACTAGGTTGCTACTATACTTGGGTGCTTAGACACTTCTATTCTATGCTTTATTCCTTAGCCACTTCACATCTATACTTGATTTGGGTGCTTGACTGCATAGCCACTTCACCTCTTAGCTTGATAGTTGTTTCATTTCTATGCTTGATAGTTGTTTCACTTCTATTATGATTTAACTAGACTTGATATACCTTGTCTCTATGCGTAGACTACAACAATTTAAAGTGAATCTCCTATTTTTGGGTATGCCTCTTCAGTTTGCTTAGACTGCAATAAATTTGATGTGATTCTTAGCTATGAAATAGACTTTCAATATTAGTATAAAGGTCTAATTTTTTTCTTTCTACCAAACTCTAAATTTTATTAAAGTTATCTTAATATCTAGAAGCTTATATTGCTTCTCAATCACTTAAGAGCTGTGATGCTTATGAATCCAATAATGTCTTAGGTCTTATGTAAAAACCAAAAATCAATTCTCCTCTTCTTGTAGAGAATCCGATATACTATCAAGGTTATTATGAATGTGCTTAAATGACCAAATTTCTCTTGATTTGGCTCTCTCTTAATATTCAATACCTATTCTCCTCTTCTTTAGAGAATCCTAAATATTATCAGGGTGACTTTGAATGTCCCAAAAATTCCAAGTTTCTTTTAATTTGGCTTTCTTTATCAATTTATTTCCAATATTACTTCTTTGTTGACCTTGAATCAATCTTAGTTGAGTCCTAATATTCAATGTTTTTCCTTAAAACAAGTGGAAATACCCTAGAATTCAAATCAAGATGACAAATCCTTTTCCCCTCAGCCTCTACTCAATCAAACCTTTTGAAATAGAGTCCAAGTCTTCATTACCTTCAAAGTGGATAGACTCAAATTTAACTCTATCAATAATAAATAGAGATAAATAATGATGATGGTAGCTAATATATATTAAAATACATAGATTTAAGAGGTAGCTATAATACCACTATTAGCTTTTTAATACTTACTACCACAAAAATATCATAAGTCCCTTAATAAATAAGCCATAATATTAAAGGTAAAAATAATAATAAAGAGTAGAATTATATATATAAGCAATCTAATATGTATATCAAGGCCAATATAATAATGAAAAAAACATCCACTTATAATATAAAATATGAATGTTAATGGCCCGAATCATTCATGTACTATTAATATTACAAGTTTTCTTCATGTACTATGCATGAAGAAAACTTACAATATTAATTGCTCAAAATCTATATACAAGCTTTATTCACTTTTCTATATCTTCCTCTTATAATTAGATGATCGGATCACCTTTCATGGAGACATATCTCCATAAAATAGCCATAGTAATGTGACTCTTCAAGTACTTGACTATTTCTTTCCATAGGATAAGTACCATGACCTTTGGCTTATCATCTTGCCACTTGCATACTAGACTCTTCACTTTCTTCTTACATGCACACTTGACTCTATGACACTTGCACACTTCTACATGCACACCTAATATAAGACACTTGTGCACATCCTCACATTATATATTTACACACTTACATACAAGATACTTGTGTAATTTCTCTCAATACACACTTGTACTCCAACTTACATGAAACTTGTGCATTTCTTGCACACTGCACTCTTACATGACCCTTGTGAATTTCCTACACATTAACACTTACATGAAAGAGGAAATATAAATCACACATCTAAACAAAATACTCAACCCTAATCTATTACATATTAACATTTGTACCATGAAGGTACCATGGTGGTACATTATCATGTACCAAATAATGTAATATTCCTCAACAATAGAGCCCCTAAAGCACACAAGAAAACCAACAATTCATTGCCTCGGATGAGTTTATGGTTGAATCATTCTATAAGTAGACTCCATAATCAAATAATGCACTTCAAATTTCCATATGTCATCCACTCTTTTTCCTCCAAAGTGTGGAATATTCACATGAATATTATGTTTTTAAATTTTAAATTAAAAACAAATATGGAGCTATAGATATAATTTATTGGTAAAAAATGGAAATACCTTAAGCCAAAATGATGAAAAGTGCCAAATTGGGACTCCCTAAAATTTCATAAAGAGTCTATAAATGTTTACAATTCATCTATATCTATCATGGATTACCCTACACAATTATTTTTTGAAATTTAAACAATTAAGCTATCATCTCTCATAAATGCAACAAAAATATTTGGATAATGTTCATGACTTTGTCAAGTTTCTTAGAGGTCTTTTTCATGCATGTAAGTCTATCTAATACTTATCTAAAATAGGGGATATCAAAATATTTTTACCCTCTTCTTTTTGCCTTCATCAATTATGTAGACTATACTCTTAGGTATGCTACATTGATACCAAAAAATTCAAACATAATATGAAATGAATTTTTTGAAAATTCATAAAAGATAATTGAACATTTCAAAAAATCTCAAAAGTTTCATTCCAATAGTTAGGGCACCCATATAGTCAAATAAAAAATGGAGAGAATCTCAAGAGAGATAAGATGAACCTATCGGTGAATATTTCTTTGAAAGAAACAAAACTTGTTACAATAGTGAGATCCTTATGATATAAGTCCACCTAGGATTTTGATGTACAAACCCCTAAAATTTTATTGAAAATAGGTGAGATTTTCACTAATTGTTTCCAGCCACACTATTTTTTTAAATGACCATAGAATAGAGATCACTGGTAGAAAGTGATTGAGTAATGGAGATTCAAATTGACTTTGATACCATGTTGAATTTCATAATCCTTTCTATATACAAATAAAATGAACATATTACCTATCCATAAGAATAGTTCATAAAAATAACACACACAATATATATGTTGTTCATAGACACCAAAATAAACTCACTCAAAAGAAAAGAATAAGAACTCCAAACAATGAATAAATGGTTACCCATAAGGGGTATAAATACCCAATTACATATGGTTTTTATATCAAGGTTAATGAATCGATATTTAAGTTTAGTAGTAAAATTTTACAATAAACCTACCTATAAAAGGTGTACAAAGGTCTAAACGGCTATACAATAATTTAATAAAAAATTCAATCATGGCCTGAGGTGAAGCTTAATACCACATATTCCAACAAATCAATGATTTTCCACTCCTAAGAAACTGGTAAAGAAATCTCATCTACATCATCAAATGGTTAAGGCCATTATGGTTTAGTTCGATCAAGCATTAGAAGTGTAGACACCAAATAATAACCACTCTCTAAGATTTCCTAGGATTTATTATTCCACTTTAAATAAATTACTAAAAGCTATAAAATGTAAAACAAAAATTCAAAACAAACAAATAAAAAAAAAATTCAACAAGTTTTCTTTATTTTTAAAATTCATAAAATATTCTAAAAAAATTTGAAAAAATAAATAAGTAAATAATATATAAAAACCATAAAAATTTCAACAAATTTTATTTTTAACAAAAAAAAAAATCATAAAAAAAAAAAAAAAAAAACACTACAAAAAAACATCATCAAAAAGTGTAAAAAAAACAACATTATTTTTTCGGCTAGCATTTTGCATTGTAAATTTTTTTTAGATTATTGGCATTTTAGTCTTATAAATATTCTAGCCATAGTATTTCTTTGCATTACATTTGGAATATTTAGCTTTAGTTTTGCATTGAAAATAGACATCAAAATCAAAACCAACAACAACAAAACATAAATAAATTTCACACATACACAACATAATTCCGCACCTCTATATTACACAAGTGTGAGGATTTTCAATTGATGAGTTGGATTTCATCACCAACCGTTGATTGCCCTAGTAAAGCCATAGTTAGTACGATATTCTCGTGGACTTCATCACCAAGAGGTTTACTACTTGAAGCATTAGCTCAAGGTGATCATTAGGTTAGATGTCCTTTAACCACAAGGCTAAATAATCAGTGGAATGTAACTATCATTATTGTTCGAGCCTGCCTGAGGGTGAAGCAAAAGTCTAGATATACTGGTAGTAGGACTTAGACAACATGACCTCTTTCAAGAGGTAATTTTGGTCCCCTTAGGATACCTATTGCCAACCCTCCATCTAGGAATCCACTTAAGTCATTTGTGGCTCATTTCTTGAAATAGGGGTGGGTGTAGACACATACAACTAGATTCCACTTCATAACTCACCTTTCATAGTTTGTAGTACAAGGTTACATAAAACACGCACAAAACAAAACAAAAAAACCAAAAAATACAAAAAAAATTCAAAAATAAAATTAAAAAAAAGAGAAAAAGAGAAAAAGTTATTTGTCTATGTGATTGTTCGTTTATAGCATAAGTTTCACATTTGACACATTCATCGCACACCTAACCTTCACCATATTCACCCTATTTTAAACACCTATATTATGGTATTGACTCAACATCAAATTGGAGCCCTAGCTAAATCCCAAGCTAACACCCAAGTTGACACCCAAAACCAAACCCCTTCATCCATGGAGTATTATTCCTAGATCTCCCATGCTTTGACCACGCATATGACTGATCAAGGGGGTACATCACAAACCATTTATGTGGACCTATCTATCGAACCTTCCCATCATAAGCCCTCCTTCATCTAAAGAAAAATGGGTCAGACATGATCTAGATATGATGCAAATAGATACCCATGCTACTATTTTAGAGACCCCATACTGAGCCATCAATGCCCACCGATCTACATATCATACACTTGGATATTGATGTCATCTGAGCTTATTTTAACTTGTTTTTTCCATCTCTAAGCCCTCTCAACATCCCCCCCGCTCCATTTTCACACTCCATTAGGAACCCACATATTCACATCCTCAACACACTAACAACCTCATCATTAACCCCCTCTTCGAATCCACATCCATGACCATGGATCAAAACCATCCATCTTCCAACAACCAACATCTCTCCATACCATCTACCCACACCATCATCTACTCCAACCCACTTTATGAAGCACGTCAATGCTGCTTCACAAATTCTATCATCAATTCCCCATGCCTTTTTACCTCCTTTCAAGCATATGCAACATATCATTCCTTGCTTTATCATGATACCCTTTGCCACATATCCTCCATAAACATCGATTAATGTTGTTGCTACACAAAATGCTTAATATTTTGCACCTCATTCAACTATCCCACCTACATCTATAATCACCATCCAACAATATTTACAACACTTGCAAAATATTCTTGTTGGTAGCATTAAACAAGATGTCCATCCCATCTCACAAACCCAATCATAGATGATAAAATTCAATCACCCCCAACATCGACATAAAATACCTTCTTCACATATGATCCACATTGGGTATAGTATCCACACATCACCACCATACCTACACCACCATTTCAAAATGTATATACTATTGCATCAACAAAATGTACCATAATTTCTCCATCCCCTAATAAAAAACCCCCACCATACCATCAATACTAGCACAACATCACACATCATCAAATTCCAACTAGCATCAACCCACTTGCCAATCATAACTTGATCTCATCCACTCATTTCAACACACAACAAGCACATTCGACATATGTGCAAAGTATAAATATATATTTTCAACCACCATTGGATGACCCAACATATAAATTTTTGCAAATTAGATTGATAGTTTGACCATGAAAACACCAGGAATGACATATCAAAAGCCCACTTTGCACCAATTATTTAACCATCCCATTCATCCTTCAGTACCCTCATCACCATATCCTATCAATTTTGATGTACCAAAGCTTGATAAATTCAGAGGGGAAGAGGATCCCTAAGAGCATGTAAGTGCATTCATTAATGCATGCTTCAAAATTCAAAATAATGATCCATTGATGCTTCAAATATTTCCTCAAAATTTTGGAGGTGATGCTCTAGAATGGTACAACCATTTACCACATCACAACATATACACCTTTGAATAAATAGTAGACCAAATATTAGAGTGCTTCTCTCTTAACATCAGGAAAAATACTACCTTGACCGACTTGTTTAACTTACATTAATTTGAAGATGAATCGGTCTATGATTATGGAAATTGTTGGAGGGCAATTATCATAAAATTTCCATTCACCCTTCCCATGGTATAACTTACTTGATTGTTCACAAGGAGTTGCTCTGAACCAATATCCTTGATTTTACAACTTCAACAATATCAAACATTCAAATAATACCTTGCTCAAGCTAAAGTCATTGAAGAAATCAAAATCCAGGAGGGTAAAATCAAACTTAGAAAAAAAAAATGGCAATGCAAAAACTCTAGGGGGAACAACCATGGCCACTTCAAACATATCTAAGTAAATCAATTGGTCTTAAGTGCACCTCAGCCTCCAAATCCACAAACTCAAATCTAATATCAACAACCCCCAAATCAGCAACCACCTCAACAATAAGGGTACCAAACCATACCACCCTCGACACAATTGCAAAATCGCACTACCACATCAGATAATCAAGTGTTTTGGTAGTACAATAGATCACCCCACAATTACACTCCACTTCCTGAACCATTTTCCACCATATT
The DNA here is from genome assembly GCA_028583015.1 of Wollemia nobilis. Lineage (NCBI taxonomy): Eukaryota > Viridiplantae > Streptophyta > Pinopsida > Araucariales > Araucariaceae > Wollemia > Wollemia nobilis. The sequence goes on along the minus strand of JAQPPZ010016858.1, from coordinate 944,529 downwards.
CCAAAGGTTGTATAAGGCACAAAATTAAACCTAAAGATCCTAATAAACTGTGTGTTAGGAATTACAAGAAGTACTAGTATTGCACCTTTCATCATGAGAAGGTCCATGCTATCAATGATTGTTATCACTTAAAGGACATCGTACACGACTTCATCAATAAGGGAACTAATAGTGTTGATAATCCTTTAGCACTACCAAACCAAATACATGGGAACTATCAAACACCTCTTTCTCAATGCAAGGAAACACAACCAACAACTAGGGCATCAATTTCTACAGTTTCCCCCAACTAAGTTAATCACATCAATAATGTTCCACCAAACCAAGGTTTTTTAGGTGCTATTCACATAGTTACCTGAGATCAGAAAAATACAAATTGATCACAACAATCAAATGGCCCAAACATACCAACACATATTGTACTCACTCCTACTACACCAATTCCTATTGTGCCACCTCAACTCTGTTCAAGACCACCCAAACCCTCAAATCCATCTTCTAAATCCCCTATCATAGCATCCAAATAATTTTCTTTCCACTCATCCAATATTCATGTAGGGGGACAATCATCCACTTCACAAAACCAACTACCTAACCCTCATTGACATCCACAAAAATTCATCACCCCTCATAATAAACTTCTCCAATTCCACCTACATTCATTATCCTTCAATATCATCCATCTGTCATGCCTATCCCAAATAGGCTAACTTATCCTCCCACCTCACAATCCATGATCATAGTCCCTTCCTTCACACCATTAGCTTTAATCATTGGATAGGTTATCATTGTTATTCCTACCCCCTCCACCACATCTAATCATCTACCTAAGACCTAAATAATCATTCTCTCCACTTAATCGAACCCACCTTCACCATCCTTTCCTTCATATAATACATAAAACACTCTTAAAGCCTCCACATTTTCCTCTGCCCCATCCCCAATCATACTTTTAGACACAAAAATAGCACCAATATAATCATGTGGATACAAGCAGTGACCGAATTGGCATACATAGCCCCTAGGATAGCCCCCAGAGGTTAAACAGTGGTCCTAACCACTCCCAAAGTATATTTGGAAGGTCAGAGGTCAATTTGGCACCTTTAAAGCACCCTGCTCCTTACTCGTTCCACCTTGGGGTGAATAGAATGCTATTCACCCCACCTTAGGATGATTAGCAGCAATCACTCCAGGGTGGGGCGAATAGCAAGTTTGACGGGCAAAAGGTCAAACCTTGACAAATGGTAGCTCAAATCCGCAACTCAACTCCACCTTCAATGCATAGGAGTGCGAGTAAGAATTTTTGAGCTCAAAGAGGCAGTCATAGAGGCAGTCATGGAGACCTTAATCAGGGAGGAATCTTCTCTCCCCTGGGAAGGCATGATGGCCAAGTGGTGCCCCTGCATGCACATTCAAAGTAGACCTTTAGGTCTATAAAATGGTGATTCTTCTCGTCCCAAAATGAGGACATAGAAAGAGTGTTTGGAGCAAAAAAGTGCTACCGAATTACATCCTCACCCCTCACTTGTGCTTCTTACATCCTTGATCTCTCTTTTGTAAGGGAGGTTATTGGGTGAACATTGGAAGCACAATCCAGACCCAAAATCCAAACATTTTGCCACAATACCCCATCCAATTTGCTAACACAACCCCTGAGGAGGTTTTGAACCCATCCCAAGTGGATTGGTGTCAAAACCAAGCCCCAAACGGCGGGCGTCCTGCCCTTGGATGCCCCCCGCACTGCTGCAGTCCTAATCGCCCCACCCTAGAGTGATTAGAAATTTGTAGTAGATTTCTTCACTATTTCTTTTGCATCTTATTTTATGTCATTCATATATTCTGCCATTCAAATTTCATGTCATTCTATGAGTTTTAACTATGTTTTCATTGTTTTTCGCTTTCACTAACATGCAGGGAGCATCTTCATATACAGAGCGATCGGGGCCGAATTTGCAAAATCCGACCTTTTGGGTCATCTCAAAATTCCCCATTTTGCCTAACCCCAACTTTGCAGGTTTTTTGGAGGCCTCTGGATGGGACATTTAGGAGGTTTTTTTTTGACGTTTTATGACAGTCCTAATCGTCCCACCCCGGAGCGATTAGAAATATACAATAGATTTCTCTACTGTTCCTTTTGTAGTGTGTTCATGATGGTGTTTGCATGCTTCTGTCCAAATTTCATCTTATTATGACATGTTTTGATTACCATTTTAATTATTTCATGCATGCATTAACTGAAGGCCTCGGGGATTGCATGTTTCCCTCTATCCGCAGGTGCTATTAATCATTTTCTATTTCTATGAACACAGGATCTCGACATCGAATGGGTAGCAAGGAACTACATATGCATTCACACAAGCGACGACGACATTTGGCCCACCCATTTCAAATATGGGCACATGGAAGATCTTGAAGGGAAGCGTACCATCCGTGGTGTAACAAAACTATATCTAACGCTCCTAGACCCTAAAAAGGAAGGAGACATATTGTAACCTGATCTCAAAGAAAAATTAATAAAAAAAAGGAGCTGCACTTTACATTTACTTTATATCTCATTTTAGTTCATTTTTTTTCCCTTTTCATGCACTTTAGTCCTTTCTTCATTTGTAGGAGCTAGCATTACATTTGCTTTTGTTTGCATCGCACCCGGTAAACCATTGCTTCCGTATCATAGTGCTTTCAGTAGCAATCATGGTGGGACCCTATCCACTAATTTTGGGATTAAATTTCTAATCAAAATTTTGTGTTTTTGTTTGCAGGTGTTAATCCTTCAAGCGCTATACTGCTGCTCATGCCACCCTATGACGAATACAGACTGGAATTCGTGCCACCCCGAGACGAATAAGACATTCGTCCCACCCTATGATGAATACATATCTACTATTCATCCCACCCCGGGATGATTAGATCTCTATGCATTTTCTAAGCAGAAACTCAGAGGCATCCGGTTTGGGCAGAGAAGAGGTAGGTTTTCTGAACATCCTCTGTAATTTTTTGTCTCTGTTTCTATGATTTTTTTGTTTCTTTGCTTGCATAGAAAAGTTTTACTACATGTTTTATTTCTTTGCACAAGTAAAAAAGAACCCCACACACCACATGATAATCTAAACATCAAGGATTTGGTCTTAAAACCCCAACATTTGATCAAGACCAACGGTGGATTTCATCACCACCTTGGCTTGAATTTTTGCATACATAACCCTGATCGCTACTATTGCTAGACATATATCCTAACGAAAGCCGACCAAGTGTAGCTGGGGTGATTCCCAGTGCATGAGGATAAGTTTTATATGGTAGGTGTCAAAAATAGGGTGATTTCCCTTCCGTACTGCCTATGTTCCACGTATTGTTCTGCTCTCACATACCAATAGTTTCCCTCATGTAAGGATGGGTATATTGAGAGGTTCAGTATAACGGCTTGGCAGTGGTATATTGAAGGGGCAACCATTTTGGGAGATATAAGAGCCCTCATATTGCATATACAACAAAAATTTCTTTACAATGTTTTCACCACAAAATCAAAACACACTAAACCAAATCTAGGGCACACCTTTAATCTATAAATGAGATAATCATTGCTTTGATTGTGTGGTCCCCTATTGTTTAGTGTAGCATAAAAAATTGTAAAGAAGATAAAAACCTACATATCTTGTAGAGAGACACCACCATGGTGTACACCCATAGCTAAGCCCAATCACGGGTAGAAGCTGCAAAAAGTGTACAAGGGGGCACATGTTGCCTCCGCTATAGCCCCAAGGACTTGGTCATACCACCTTGGCGGCCTGACCCACAAAATAGTCCACATCATACCAGAATGGGACTATAGAGGCACCCCTTTGAGGGGCATGCCCATGCAACATAGACCCTTTCAAGAGGAGTCCATACATGTGGCAATCAACATAGATGGGAGGGCTCCCTTAGACACTAGTTATGAGTGGCCACTACACGATGAAGTGCTAGAACAACATAGGGTTCATAAGGAGGGGCCACATGATTACATCATCCCTCCTCTACCCCTTATTACTATAAAAAACAATAGGCCAAATCCAAATCGTAAGGCTCTTTAGACAGGGCGAGCCAACGTTTCCTGCCCCTTTCATATATATGAAAGGGAGCATGAGGAAAACCACCACATTCCTTAAGATCAATACACAGTGCATGAACAATGCACTTCCGCACCTGCTATTTATCAGGATCACCTACTAAGGCCAGAGCCTCAGGTGAATGTCGCTAACCTCAACAAAGGGAAGCGACCTATAGAGATCTCGGATCACCACGATCGAGATAGATGTGTAGGGGAGGCATTTAGGCCTCCTAGACTCAATACGGTGGAACAAATTGACTTGGAATTTTCCAAACATGCCACCCACCAAGTGCAAATCATGTATCTTGAGCAAGAACAACAACAGTTAGAGCACCTGTATCGCCTTAGCAAAGAGCGCATTCAACGTCAAAAAAATGAGTTACTCCAAAACACTGTGCCTGAGAGGGTCCCAATCCCTCGCATGCATAGGACAGAGTTGTATGAGAGGCACAACCCCTTGGTGTGAGACAGGTCTCCACGACCTTATCAAGTGTTGCCTCCAAGACCTCCTAGACCTAAGCGGGAGACCACCCCTAGAGCCAATGATGGGCACCCTCCATGGGCACCCACCCATGTTTATAGGTCACACCCAGGAACTCCTCAAGAAGCCTATGAGGAATTCAAGAAAGAAGAAGAGTGGGCTGAAATGCCCTACCAAGGCAAGGGGGCACTACCCGGTTGCCCCTCCATAGGCCTCAAGTTCCCCGTAATTCACAACGAGAAAAAACCAAGGAGGAAGATATCAAATATTTCGATGCATACAAAGCACTGCTAGAGCGCTTAGAGTCTATGGAGACCAAGACTTATGGGCCCCAAAATCCCACGTTACACTAGCTCTACAGTCACCCGGTGCATCCTTCAGTATCGGCACCCCCATACCCTGAATACTTCAAAATGCTTTAATTGGCAATATTTATAGGGGATGAGGATGCCCAAGAGCACGTGACAAGATTCTTGAGCCAATTCTTTGGCATTCAATACAATGATGCTTTACTTCTAAGAACATTTATAACCATGTTCGTAGGCCTTGCCTCATATTGGTTTACCCAGTTGCCGAAGCATAGCATCAGCAACCTAGACTAGCTAGTGGACGCATTCCTTGAATGTTTTGCCTTCAACACCAAGAAGAAGGCATCATTAAGCAACCTAGCTAGCCTCATATAGTATGAGGATACATGGAAGCCTATGGAAATTGATGGAGAATGTTGCTTTCAAAGCTTCCTTACCTCCCTCCCATGGCCGATCTGACCCAAATGTTCTCAAAAAGTTGCCTAAGATCGATCTTTGTGCTATTGCAACTGCAACAATACACCACTCTCGATGAAGCTCTGGTGCAAGCCAGAATCATTGAGGAGGTCAAGATACAGGATGGTGAGATTTCCAAGCCACGCAAGAAAGAGTGTCCCAAAAATGCCAAAATTGGGTCCATGCAACCAAAACCTGCTACGATCAATCAAGTTTCCATAAACATACCAAATCCTACACATATGACATAGCCCCCAAAGGCTAATTATCAGGAAGTTCCTCTTGACAGCTATGAGAAGGAATATCATAGGCAAGATCAAAATCAGTAGCGTCGCCCTAGGCGACACTTCACACCCTTCACAGAATCTAAATACTCCTTATTTGACCGTTTGTCCATGGTAAACTTGATAAACCTGCCAAAAATTTGATGGGAAGACTTGTACTATAGATTTCATCGACATAAAGGACATGAAATTTACACATGTTGGAAGTTAAAAAACTTAGTGCAAGACCTAACAGACAACAAAATGCTAGCGATGGATAATCTCATAGCACTAAACAACCAATAGATGGAGGTCTTCAAAGACCCCCTTCCTGCCCATGATGCACAGGCAAAGACTCTTCAAGTCAATGAGGTGACACAAAACTACCCCATGCAGGGGTATGTGGGGATGATAAGCATAGTGACACAGAACAAGAGGTATCCAAGCACAATTGCCCCCGCTGTAGCTACAGGAGAGGTTCCATCAATGTCACAACCTCAACAACACCCTACACAACCTCCTCCGCCTAGACTAGTGGCCACGATTTGGACTAAACTTACCCAAATTTTAAGGACCATGTCGGCTAGGCTCTCCATCTATGAGCTCATCCAACAATCACCGCCCCATCGGGAGGCTCTAATGGAGATACTCAAAGCCATAGAGCTACAGCCCCATGAAGTAGACTCTTTCAACAACTTTGTGGGACATGTAAAATGATGTACATAACCAGTCATCACCCTTAGAGAAGACGAACTGAAATCGGTGACTAGTGATATGGTGGTCAACAAGATTCCATTTAAGAGGGTGTTGGTGGACACTAGCTCGTCTAGAAATATAATCACAACAACGACATTGAAACAGCTCAAGTTGCCAGCATCTCACATTGTGGCCTCCACCTATACCCTTTGAGTATTCAACGACGTGATATGCTTGACGGTTGGCACAATTGTCCTATCCATCCAAGTGGGACAAAAGACTATTCCTACATTGTGCCACATCCTGGAAGGTGATATGGCCTACAATATTTTACTAGGCCAGCCTTGGATCAGGGACATGAAGTGTGTCCCTTCGATAGCCCATCAATGCCTAAAGTACACATACAAAGGGCAAGTGCATGTAGTCTCGATAGACTTAGAGCCCTTCAAGTATTGCAATGTGGTGCAGCTGATGCCATAGTCGACCCTCCCATCGACACATTTGGACTTTTAGTTAAATCCATCCAAACAAGGTCTGATTCTGCATACATCCCCACTGCTAAGTCCCTCAAATCACCAACCAGACCCATCTTCATCGTCTAGTCCTTCACCAACGAAACCACCTACGGTGGCCACACCGAAGGACAATGGGAAGAAGCCCTAGAAGAGATACCACCATTGGTCTCAACCATCTCTATCGAAGAGGTGCCTAGCCGAATGGAAGTCAAGACGCCTAGTTCACCCAACATGGAGTGGACCCAGGAAGAACTCACATTCCCTCCCCCTCAACTGCCAACGTTCATTGTTGCGATGGCCAATACGGTCTTGGGGGAGTATCTAGTGCGGAACATTGTAGCAACACCCACACTTGAGTCCATGTAGGACATGGGGAGACCTCACCTCCCCATCGACACTATTGTCCCTTTGGGCTACCCACCAAATCAGACAAAGTTTGTATATGGGGGCCTCAACAATGACATTTAACCTTACCTGCAAGAGGAAGAGGATGAAGAGCCCTTTGTTGATAACGTCAACTATATTTCCAACTCGGACTTCACTTTGAAATACCTTGGCTAATGTAATTAGCATGGATATGGGTTAGGTAGATATGAACAAGGGGTGTGCGTTCTTTTTCAACCAAGATATCAGATGTTGTACGACAAATTAGGAGTAGGGTTCAACCACCCTCTGCCCCTTTACATCTTGGTAGAGAACATGCAAGGCCTAGGGCTCGAAAACAAATATGGGTTGGCACAAGATCCATATGCCAATCCTAACACAACATACACATTTGGGGATTATCTCCCATTGTTAACAACCAACCTTATGGGCCTCAACAATTCCTCCCCTTTGATCGAGAAAGGGGAAAGTTAAAGAACTTGCCTCCAAAAGGGATATAGACAAGGCCAATAAGGATATTTAGAATTCGAGTCAGAGTATGACGTAGCACCTTGGGACCCTTTCGAGTCTGATAGAAATCACTCACAAGTGACGTCCATAGATGACTATCAGGAGAACTTCATGACAATGTTCCCCTTCAATGCTCCAATCGAGCAAATGCCACCTCAAGAGAATCAGGTCCTCCCGTAGAAAGCGGAACAACCCCTGATGAGGCCCAAAAATGCCACATTATTGCACAATGTTTAACTACCATATGATAATTTAATTGCCAAATAGTTGACTAAAATATACTATTTGTTAAGTGTTTACATGATTTTATGTTAGGAATACTATATCTCTGTTTTTGATTATTTTCAGCATTTTGTGACTGATTTTGCTTGATTAAGTAGCAAGTAATAACATGCATTTAAATTAACCAAATGTGGTATGCTGATATCCATTAACTTCTCAATGGTTTTTGAATGTTTTCATACCATTCAACTTGTTTCAAATCCACATTGAAGACAAAATTTTAGGACTGCCATAAATCTGAAAATCTGGAAAAAACAACCATATAAAAATTAGCAAGCTGTCACTTTAATGGGACACCTTGAATTTGTCAAGAAAAGCATGAGGATATGGATGGAATGAGTTTATAAGGACTACATAAGACATCTGACCTATTTAGAAGCATTCCCACATGGTCTAAATAGACAACAACAGGGTATAACAGAGCAGGGACAATTGTGCAGCATTGTTGCACTATTTCAGCATGGTTACTTGGTGAATGAAGTGTATAAATTCAATACAAATTTGATGTATTCCTTCATGTTGATATTTGAATAATTTTTCTCTGTTCTAATTTGTTTTAATTTGCAAGAAATGTCAATATTTTACAACTGTGCAACAGAACTGGAAAATGCAGTAATTTACCATGTAAATTCTAGCAAGCTACCAATGAATGGCAAGGCATGAAATTCACATCCAAGGAAGAATGAAGACTATTGCAATCTGATCCTGAGGACTAATTCACCTTATAAATGCAGCCAAAACCATTTGGAGTCAACACAGTTGGTCATTCTAAAGATCTTCGAAATGAACACAATGTCTTCGAAATGAGAATTGCAGTATCTTCGAAATGAGCCACTTATCTTCGAAATGAAAACAGAATGTACTTTTTGACGTTTTGACTGACTTTTGGCGATGGAAAATGGGATAAGAAGGTTGAGAAAGTTAAGGGAAAATATCTCCCATATGATTTTGCCGTCCTTGTCGTCCAAAGCCACCATTCATGGAAAAGATCAATTTTGATCCTCTTCTAGGATAAACCTAGAAAAATTGCAGCATAATAGAAAGTTGTTTGCAAGATAGGAATGGCATACTATGAAGTGGAGAAATATATGTGAGATATTTCTAGACTCCTCTCACATACTCCCACCACTGAAGATGCTTTCTAAGGGCCAATGACTACTAATGAAACACAAACTGTCCATATTTGCATTTATTTTAGATCCAAAATTATTGGCAAATCATTGTAAAGTAGCACATAGGCTAATTTGAGCATTGGATATGTTGTAAATATTTATATAAATAACACTGCTCCCTCCTTGGTTGAGCCAGTTAGGAATTAGGATAGAAGAGAGTTTTCAATTGCAGCAATTAGGACTGTATAGTAATTTTTTGTAACAGTTTTCAGCATGTTTTGTCATCAATAAAAGTGCAACTATTTTATCATTTTCTGTTCTAAGTGTTAATTAGTTAGGGAGTGCTTTTCACCTCCTTCTAGATCAGGAATTATGGGCCCACTTTCAGATCTAGAAGGAGGGATTTTATTATAGGTTTTAATCTATAATTTTGCTGCAGTGAGAATTAATAGATTGCTTGCCAAATTTCATTTTCTTGTTTTTATTTTGTATTATGTGATTTATGTTTTCTATTATGTTTGTGTACAGCATTTGTGTGTATGTCAGCTAACAAATTATATTAAGAATTTTTCCTTTGCTTTCCATTTTTTCCCTGCTTTCTATTTTAACAACTTTCTATTTTTTAGCATATTTCATTTTGTTGTCAATTCATGTAGCAAAATCTTGACGACCTTCTATGGCAGGGCATTGACAAGTGTTTTTAGAATAAGTTTCATTTACAAGCATCATTTCAATTCTACAAAAGTAGATTAGATTTCAATTTAGCAATTTCAATTATGCAAGAGTAACTAGATTTCAATTATGCAAAAGTAGATTAGATTTCAATTTAGCAATTTCAATTATGCAAGAGTAACTAGATTTCAATTCTACAAAAGTAGATTAGATTTCAATTTAGCAATTTCAATTCATGCAATTGTAGTTAATTGTTAAATTCTACAATTTAGATTTAGTTTTCAATTCTTGTAATTTATTTCAGTTTCCATTCTTCAAGCTAGGTTTAGTGTGACACCAAAAGGCTAAACCAACATCTGCTTCACCAATAAATTCTTGAAATCTGAATGTCTGAATTGTACTCTGCCATAGCCTTCTATCGTAGACAGCCTTGGACACCATCCTAGATTGATAAATCATTGAGATTAAATGATGAGACTCAATGAAACTCATCAACCCCGATGGGATCAAATCAACTTGCTCGAGCAAAACAAGCCTCACATGCCACAAACAGTTGTTAGAGCCAATGAAGGCCTATGGATATCTGATAGTGATTATGAGGATGAGACTGAGATGGCATATCTCAACCACATGTGGTAGCAACAATGAGAATACCCCATGGACATTGATCATATGTTTGAATAGCTAAAAATGGGGCCAAGCCATAGGTGGCACCTAAACCAAGCACAATTAGACCAAGTGCTGCACCCACCACTTCAGGCATATAGAGAACACATTCTGCCTAGAGACCCTATAGAGCCATCAGTGACAAGGGCAGACCCTGTATTATTAACCATGCATAGGGCCAATACATTTATGCCAACACCCATAGAGGCAGATCCGGAGCACAAAGATCACCAAGGATGTTCGAGTCACCACCCATGCAGTAATGGAGACCAAATTCACTTTATCAACATGATCCATTGACTTAACAACCCCCATCCACAATCCATCTGATCCAGCATGACCATTGTGTCTAAACCTAGATGCCATATACTAGGATCATGCTAACTCGCCACCATCCCCATCAGAGTACTGGCCTTGCGGTGAGATGCCTCATTTCACCCCAAGACCAACTCAAGATATCTTCCATGTTGAAGAGGAACCCGACGTTCCAAACATAGATCTAAATTCAGCAAATGATATCCACCTGATCCCAACTCCACACCAGTTGGAGGATGGGTCCCACATGTCAGTTGAAGAGACGACTGACGTAGACATTGGCTCTAATCCAATGAATTTGCAAACCATCAAGCTGGGGGTAAGTCTATCCCTCGAAGAGCAATCGATTACATTGCCCTTCTCAAAGAGAAGGAGGTTTTTGCATGGTCCTACAAAGACATGTCGAGGCTAGACCCATAGCTAGTCACACATAATGTAACGCTTGATCCGATAGTCAAGCCATTCAAGCAAAAACTATGTAAGATGCACCCAACATTAGCCTTAATGGTAAAATACAAGCTACAAAAGTTGTTGGATGCATAGTTTGTCATCTGCGTGGATTACCCACCATGGCTGTCCAACATGGTACCCATCAAAAAGCCTGACGGGAGGATTTGCATATGCACCAATTTTTGAGATCTAAACAAAGCGAGTCCCAAGGATGATTTCCCCTTTCCTAGCATCGATGCATTGGTAGATGCTACAATAGACCATGAAATGCTTTCCCTCATGGATGGTTTCTTGGGATACAATCAGATTCGTATCAATCCCGATGATCAACTCAAAACGGCGTTCACAATGCCTTGGGGGATATTTTGTTATAATGTCATGCCCTTTGGCCTTAAAAATGCTGGTGCCACCTACCAACGCGCTATGACATACATCTTCCATGATGACATGCATAAAACTTTGGAGGACTATATGGATGGTTTTTTGGCCAAATATCTTTTGCGCCTAGATCATCTGGATGACTAAGAAAGATCCGCGATCACCTCATCGAACACAAAGTCAGACTAAACCCCAAGAAGTGCATATTTGGTGTCACATCTAGAAAAATCTTGGGTTTCATAGTCTCAAAATGAGGCATCGAGGTAGATCCAAATAAAGTCAAGGTAATCCTTGAAATTCTTCCCCCAACCACCATCAAGCAGCTCAGAAGCTTGCAGGGAAAGGTCGCATCCATAAAGTGCTTCATAGCGCAATTATCTAATAAGTACCAACCCATGAATAAATTATTACGCAAGGGGGTAGCATTTCACTAGGATGACAAGTGCCAGTCAGCCTTCGATGACATTAAAAAATACTTGGCTTTGCTACCAGTATTAGCACCACCTAGACCATGAGTGTCGTTCTACCTTTACATCTCAGCTACTGAGGTGGCATTGGGTGCCATTCTAGCCTAAAAAAATGAACTACATAAAGAACAGGCTAATTATTATCTTAGCCACACCCTGGTCGGTTATGAACTTAACTATGCATACATTGAGAAGTTATGCTTAGCAGTGGTATTTGCCACCAAAAAGCTATGCCATTACATGCTGAGCAATACGACATATATTGTGTCTAAGGAGAATCCATTACGATACATGATGAGTTGTACTTATCATAGTAGCCGCACGGTGAAATGGATCATGTTGTTGACGGATTTTGACATCGAATTCATTGGACAGAAGTCCATCAAAGGTCAATTCATCACTGATCAACTAGCATAGGCTCCTCTCAAAGATGATTAACCTTTGACCATAGAGCTACCCGATGATGGGGTCTTCCATGTCTCAAAATCGCCAAATTTTTATGAGCCTGAGTCACAAGCCAACATAACCCTATTTTTTGATGGTTCTAAATGTGAGCAAGGGGGTGGCATGGGAATCGTATTCTTCACACCACAAGGGGATCCAATGCCTCTATCATTTAAACTTGATTTTTTGTGCACCAACAACAATGCCGAATACGAAGCCTTGCTCATAGGTCTTCAGACAACAATCACCATGAACATAAAATGCTTGAACATATTTGGTGATTCACTGTTAATCGTCAACCAAGTGAAAGGGGTATTCCAATGTAAATTCCCAATTCTATAGGCATACAAAGTCCTTGTGGATAAATTCCTAGAAAAACTTGAATGGTATGACATTGAGGCACTCCCTCGATCATCGAATATTTTTGTGGACACTATGGTCTCCTTGGGGTCACTAATACCTCAAGACCCTTCTAGTGAGATGACAACCATTCAAGTCAAAACATTATCACAATCCATGATGGAGCATGCAAGCTCTGACATAACACCAGGAATCCACCTGATCCAAATTGAACCATCTCAGGATAGGTTCGATCGAATCCATGATAGCCTGAATCACTCCAACTGGGGGTCCTTGTTCTCCCCTATTCCCCTTGATAGCAACACAACTCTATTTTTACAAGTTTGTTCCCACTCAGCTTTTTCTAGGGACGAACTTCAAGAGGGATTGGCAGTTCATACCATCAAGGTTTCTGATCAATAGGATTGGTACACACCCATAAGAGACTACCTCAAGCTAGGTAACCTCCCACTTGGATTGATGCATGTCACAAAAATATCATTCAAATAGAAAGTGGCAAAATATGTCTTTCTATGAGACATTTTGTATCGTCGAAGCTATGAAGGGATCCTCCTCTGTTGCTTGGACCAGAAAGAGTCCACTTGGGCGATCGCCCAAGCGCAACATGGTACATGTGGTGGCCACTTCAGCGGTATGGCCATCACAAAGTGCATTCTTTGCATGGGCTATTATTGGCCATCTTTAGAGTGATATTGTTGCGCATATGTGAGGAAGTGCGTGAAGTGTCAACACCATGCTAACTTGATACATGTACCTTCTTAGGCCTTGCATCCGATCCAATTGGCTTGGCCATTTTTGTAGTGGGGCTTAGATCTAATTGGAAAGATCTCCCCTACGTCGTCAGGCCATCACACGTTCATCATAATAGCCACAGAGTACTTCACCAAGTGGGTGGAAGCAATTATGCTTACCTCTATGACTGGGCCTCGCATTACGGAGTTTATTTTACATAACATCATATGTCATTTTGGTATTCCATCCAAGATCATATTGGATAATGGGACATCATTTAAGAACAAAGATGTGCGTGCTTTGACAACAAAGTACAAAATTAAGCATAGTTTTTCAACATCCTATTATCCGTAGGCAAATGGGAAAGCATAGGCATAAAAAAAAATGCTAGTTGCCATCCTTAAAAAGATGGTCACAGATAGTCATAAGGATTGGCACATTCAAATTCCACTTGCTCTTTGGGCTTATCGCACTAGCATTCGGATGCCCATGGGGGCAACTCCATTTTCACTGGTGTATGGTTTCGAGGTAGTCATGCCTCTCGAGTTGGAAATACCCTCCCTACGCATATCAATGCAAGAGTTCATCGATGATGACACTGTGCGATAGGCCTAGTTAGACCAACTTACATTGCTCAACGAATGATGCATCAATGCTCTCGAGCATTTACGTATCTATCAAGAGCGACTTAAGAAAGCATATAACATGAAATTTCACCTGAGGGACTTTCAGGTTGGTGACTTGGTCTTAAAAGAGAACCAACAAAATTTTAACTTGCCACCCCATCTAAGGGACAAGTTCATGGTAAACTGGCTAGGTCCTTATGTAATTGACAGTAAAATAGGACCTGGAACATACCGGCTCACCTCTCTTGAAGGACTCAAGGAACTAGAACCCTTTAACATCAGTCATTTGAGGCCATTTCACATTTAAAAGAGCCATGGCCCACCCCAAAAGCTCCAAGGATTCTCACAATCGCTTGGTCACCCCAAAAGCTCCAAGGATTCTCACAATCACTTGGTCACCCCAAACGCTCCAAGGATTCCCACAATCACTTGGTCAACCCAAAAATGCCCCAAAGGTGCCCATAATCCCTTCGGTCAAACCAAATGCTCCAAGGATTCCCATAATCGCTTGGTCAACCCAAAAATGCCCCAAAGGTGTCCATAATCCCTTCGGTCAAACCAAATGCTCCAAGGATTCCCATCATTGCTTGGTCAACCCAAAATGCCCCAAAGGTGCCCATAATCCCTTTGGTCAAACCAAAAGCTCCAAGGATTCTTGCAATCGCTTGGTCACCCCAAAATGCCCCAAAGGTATCTATAAACCCTTTGGTAAAACCAAAAGCCCCAAGGGTTCCCACAACCGCTTGGTCACCCAAAATTCCCCAAAGGTATCTATAATCCCTTTGGTCAAAGCCTCCAAGGATCCAAAAGAATCACTCAATCCGCACCCACTCGGGATAAACCAACCATAAAGAATTTTCAAAACAATAAATAATCAAAAATAACAAAAAAAAATTGCATCTCACTTCCATGCATACTCTTAAAAATCAAAACACAAAAAAATAATTTGCATTAGGCATCGCAAACATACATTGCATATTTGTTGGTCATACAGGTCAAATGCACCATAGACTGTAATTACTCAACAATTCCATCATTTTTTGCATTTTTCCACTTTGTAAATAGTCCAAAAAAAATAAACGCCATCCACATTTTTCACCATATCATAATCAGTGTCTTCTAATGTATTTTGGGCTTTCGTCATTCAGCTGTCTTTAGATTTCTAGCCAAAAACTGTACAAATTCAGACAGATTTTTACAAAGGTAGAATTTTCCTTAGATCATACCTTGTTACATAGCATCCCAACACAAGTTAAAACACATAAAAATTCCCAAGTTGTGTGAATGAAATATGAAACCTGCATAGCAGGCTAGGTTACCATACACGAAATGGTTATCTTGCTCATCCCCCTATGTGAATGACCCCAAGAATGTTGAGAGTTGGCAAAAGGACAAGCATCTTCCCTACCCAATTCCCCCAAAATAAATAGTGGTTTTCACCACTATCAGAAATCCCAAAATTCTCAAAGGGTTGCAAACATCAAAAATTGCAAAAATTCAAAATACAAACTCCAAAGTTTGATATCCGAACCCCTCAAAGTGCACACATCAAAAGGAACAAGAAATAGTGATCCTCAACACTCAAAATTTAAATCTCTTGCTCAAAAGAACAAGAGAAAAATAAATAGTGATTTTTATCACTACATACGAGAGCAAGTATCGCAATAAAAGTAAAGAAAATAAGGGAGTCAAACTTGAATCCCTGTAACTCTCAGCATTCGAAAGGTCAAGAGGTGATCCTCAGTACCGGTTTTTTGGATAGCCTACTAGTCACTGATGGCAAACCTCTCGCATGATGACATATTTGTTGCATAAAACTATGTATAGATCAATTTTTGCATGTGTATGAGCTAGCTTATGGTATCCTAGATTGCACCGTAGATTAATCTTACTAAATACAACAAAGGAGTTAGTGGAGCTAGTTAGGTGATCCTCAGTACAGGTTTGGTTGACAACCTATCTAGCATTGGCAGTATCCTAAAAACTACCACATAAAAAAATTCAATTGCACACACAAGGATGTGAAATAACTTGGTCAAACTCAAATCTAATTCGTACCTTGTTCAAAAGTCTTGTAAGATAAATGTACAGTCTTGGCTAGTTAGTTAAAACATCCGAGTCTCGGAAAAACCTTAACTACATTCTAGAACACTTGTGGTACATTCCATTCTTACATCACCATCAGAAAATACAAAAAAACAAAAAATATACACATGCAAAGTCATCACATAGTACAAAAAACCAGTAAATCCTATATAGTCTATGGTGCCATCACCAAGTTATCAACAAATCATTTCATCCATTCCATATGCATACATCATATAATTAGAAACATCGCATTCATAATAACCCATGCATACATAAACATAAATAAATGTGCATAAAAGTAACAATAAATCACGACAAGTGTATAATCAAAAAGAAATTCATATATATATATATATATATATATATATATATATATATATATATATATATATATATATATATCACAAAAAATACCCGTAGGCTATAATAATTCTGTCCTCTGACCTCACAACAAAATCAAAAAATCAAAAACCCCAAGCCTAGAGAGTCGGCCACCATGATCACGTAGGATCGGTGCGACTAGAACTACCCCCAGTGGTGTGGGTCCTATGGGACCTCTCAGGGTGGCTGCTGCTAGCCCCCGCATCACGCCCACTAGCACTACCCTCACCCACCCGCCTGCGATGAGAGGAAGTAGACTACTTAGCCTCACTATCTCTCATTCAGCATGAAGATCCACCTCCAGTAAGCTCAGGTAACTATCCACCAAGGCAAATAATCTCGGCCTCCAAATCCACCCAGAATCGACCCCACTTCACATCCTTTTGGTGGTATGCATCCAATGCTTCATCCTGCTGTACCAACTAAGCCTGCAGGTGATCCCTCTCGATGTTGTGCTCCTCATCCTACCTCCACAGCAGCTCCTCCAATCGTGCTATCTCAGCACGATACCTAGCCTCCATATCCCTAAGGACTTCATGAGGCATGGACATCTTTGGGATGGCATGCTGCTCCAGTACCCACTACTCCGGAACGTCCTATGTATCCGGATGCTCTGGAACCCCTAGGTCATCCCTAGTCAAGTCATCAACCTCCACCATATCTGCATCATCGAGCGGAGCTCCCCAACCCTCCCCCAATGCCTCTACATCCTCACCACCTACTGCTTCTGCATTCACGCCTCCTAGAGGCCCCTCAACCCACCATCGTTGCATCGTCCACCACTAGTCGTATTTAGTAGTCATCTTGACGTTGTCCACGTTGAGGACATCAATCAATGCATCTGACTCCTCACCCAACGGCTCAATGATCGTCCAGGCCAAAGTCCTCTCGTCACCCTGATGTTGATAGATGATGAGGATTGATGTTTGATCACTCATATGACCCCTCTAGTAGTTCCTAGCTAGGTTTGCATAGTTTATTTCTTGCAAATTAATAATTGTAAGTGAGTCTCCTTCTCACATGCACTTGTGGGCACTAGTTATCTTCTAGTTGTCATTTAGAGTGTTAGTTAGTAAGTGTGAACTCAAAGTAGGAAGTGTGTACTTCAAGATAGCTAAAATGGATCTTATAGTTAGCATTATTCCTTTTCTCTTAACTTAGAAGTTACGTGCATTCTCCTTTGCACTTTTGTAGCTTATGGTTAAGCATATTGGATCAAATCCATGATTTGATGGGTTTGGTTATGTATTTTGGGCCATTAGTGCCTATATAATGAGTTTGTAAATAATATGAAGTTAGTTGGATTTTCAATCCTTTTCATTGGTATCAGAGCCTAGTTCAAGTTTGCACTAGGGCTTGTGAGGTGAGAGGATAGGAGATAGATTAGTTTTCTTATGAGAAACTTGTTTTCATTGAGGACTCGGTTCAAGCTCAAGGGGAGCTTGAAAACCATTCGCAGAAGGAAGTTCCTTAGGCATCAAAATCCTCGTTCCAACTTTCTCCGTATGCTCAAGAAGTATAGGAGAAGTTTACCCCAATTTCTTTCTTACAAAAATCCCTTGGCGTGGTTGGATTTCTCCTACGGTGAAATGCGAATTAGGGAGCCTTTTGTTCCTGATGTTCCTGCCATTTCGGAGTCTTGAAGATCGAGCATCATCAAACTAGGTCGTGTGTCGACTTAGATCTGGTTGCCTTTCAAATGTTGGTCGTGTGTCGACTGGATCTTGAAAGGAGAGCTACTGAAGGAGTCTTGGGATAATCAAGAGAAATTAGCAATTTTTTTTTATTTGAAGGTAATTTGCCTTCAAAAATTGCTAATATTTGTAACAGTTCAAGTTTTCTATGTTTTTAAATTAACCCTCCTGGTTAATTTTTAAAAATTTCATAGTTGTTATTAGAAAACTTATATTTTAATTGATATATATATATATTTTTTTATATATTAATTAATTATTCTTTGTAAAAAAAAAAATTGATTTTTTTTAGTCCCTCGGCCCCATCTCAGCAGGCATCGAGGGCTAATCTGTGCAGGTGGCTCGGCTGAGTCAGCGTCGCCGCTTGTCGACGTCGGCCACCGGACGTCCATCGGCCGATAGACCTTGCCTATCGGATGTCGATGGACGTCGATCGACGTCCAACATAGCCGACGGGAGGTCGGCTGTGTTACGCCGTGGTTGATAGCCTGGACGACTCTGATAGTCTTGCAGAGCACTATCGAGCTCGTTGTGGTCGACGAGCTCGCGAGGTTCTGTCAGTCCTACTACGGTTGACAGGCCTGCAAAACTTTATCAGTCCTACCGTGACTGACAGGCGACAGGAAAGTCTGTCTGCCTGCATGAACTGTAGGCATGGACGTCCACATGCTCCACAGCCGACAAAATTTTTGTTGTGCCGCGTTCGCTGCCAACAACTGACAGAAAACAACCTACACGCAGCTTGAGGCTGCAACAAAATTTTTGCCTACATGCAGCCCGAGGCTGCAACAAAATTTTTGCATCAGGCACAAAATTTTATTTGTATTGACTTTTTGTTTTCACTGGCTTGGAATTTGGTGCCTCGAGAAACATGCCACTAAAGTTTGGAAATTCATGCAAGCAGGTGGAGTGCAGTTTCGGTCAGACCGAGGGTAAAATTGTAATTTTTTTTAAATTTTACTATTCTAAGGTTATGCATGTCATTTTTTATTTTTTATTAATTTAATTTTTAATAACTTAATTAAATTAATTAATCTTTGATTAATTACAATTTAATTTTTAATTAAGTTATTTTTAAATTAATAAAATATAAATTGTAAACCTTAGGTTAGTTTAAATTTTTAAATTTTTGAGCCTTAGGAGTATTTTTCAATTCAGGGCACACCATTGTAACAAGGAACCTTCAAATTTTCCTTGATTTTTCAGTGCTTTTCCCTTTTACTCCTGGCTTATACCCGGTCTCACATGGCTTCTAACTTGGCTGCCCAAGTGGTAGAACTTGCACATGTTGTAAATGCTTTAGCAGATAAAGCTAATGATACTACCATGGCAGAAGTTCTTGGTAACCTTGCAATGAAGGTAAATGATATTTCTCTCCATAATGCTTCAACTTCTACTCATGATTCTCGCCTGAGAGTTCGTTGTGAAGTGCCACTTTATGATGGATCCCGAAACCCAGAAGTCTTGAATAGTTGGATTCTTGACATGAGTTCTTGGTTTTCTTACACTCAACTTTCAGATGAGGATATGGTTCCATATGCTAAACTCAAACTTTTCGGTTTAGCTAAAGTACTTGTTGAAAGAAAAAGAGGTCATGATGAACTCACCTCATGGGATGAGCTTGTAGACTGTCTTAAGACCAATTTTTATCCTTCCAATTATTCTAAGGAATTGGTCATTAAATGGTTTCGATTTCGACAAAGTACTAATATGACTGTGCAGGAATATATCTTTCAATTCAACAGGTACAGGATACTTTTGAATGTGGAGGAAGATATTAAAGCTTTGATTCTCAAATTTCAAAGTGGTTTGTTGGAACATTTGTACAGGGAAATTATGTTTGTTTCTATGGACACATTGGATTCAGTTTTCAACTAGGCGCAACTTGCGGAGGACAAGTTTAAGGCGCATTCGCAAGCATTCCGTGCACCTGCTACTCAAGTGGTTGCGAACTCATCAAAAGGGAATAGTTCTTTCTCACCAAAGAAGAACTTTGCTCAAAAGAAGAATTCTTCTTCTCCATCTCCTTCTTCTCCTTCCCCTTCCGCTTCTACTCCTTCTTCTTCTTCTTCCAAACCTTCTTCTTCTTCTAAAAAGTTTTGTAACTATTGTAAGAAGAAAGGTCATGAAAAAGCTGATTGTTTTAAGCTTAAGAAGAAAAGTTTAGTCATCACTACTCAAGAACAGGATGCTTCCAAAGGTCCCCTTGAGTCGATAGGGAGAAATTAGAGTATACACGAAATTACGAGGTAAACTCAATGAGGTTACCTTGGTAAATGTAAGTTCATCAAGGGGCGCTCGTGATGCTTTGTTCATCACTCGAGCTCATTTGCTCCATAATTTTGCAATAGATTGTATAGTGGATAATGGCTCGCAAAAAAATCTAATTGCGAGGTCCATTGTCGAGCGTTTGAAGTTACCTATGGAGCCTCATCCTCAACCTTATTCTTTGGGTTGGAAGGATAGTGGAAGGGGCTCAGAAATCACTCACACTTGCACATTAAAATTTGCACTTGGCCCACATTTCATAGATCAAGTCACTTGTGATGTGACTCCTATGGATTGTTGTGGGATTTTGCTTGGACAACCTTTTCAGTATGATAGGAGAGTTGTTTATGATGCTTTCAAAAGAACCTACACACTTCAAAAATATGGTCAGGTCTTTCTCATTAAAAGCACCAACACTCCTAACATCATTCTAAGTTCCAAGCAAACAAAAAGAGTAATTAAAAAAGGTGGTGATGTTGCTCTAATTTTCATTCGCTCTCAAAACACTCCTACATCCACATCCATTCCAAAGCAACACTCTTCAATGGATAAAATATTGCAAAATTACTCACACATATTTCAGGAGCCAAAGTCTCTTCCTCCAATTCGCACAATTAATCACAACATTGAAATCATTCCAGGTTCTTCACTACCTAATGCTCCCATGTATAGACAATCTATTTTGCAAAATGAAGAAATAAAAAGGCAAATAGAAGATTTGTTGTCTAAGGGTTTCATTAAGGAAAGTACTTATGCTTGTGCCTCACCTATTTTGTTGGTTCTTAAAAAAGATGGCACTTGGAGATTGTGCATTGATTTTCGTGCTTTGAACAGAATTTCTATAAAGAATAGATATCCACTACCACGCATTGATGATTTATTAGATCAGCTCCAAGGAGCTAAGTTCTTTTCAAAAATAGATCTCAAAAGTGGATATCATCAAGTGCGTATCCAAGCCGAGGATACATGGAAGACAACTTTTAAGACGAAGATGGGCCTCTTTGAATGGTTGGTCATGCCCTTCGGTCTTACTAATGCTCCCGCAACCTTCATGAGGTTGATGAATGATGTATTTCGTGATGTACTTGACAAATTTGTAATAATATATCTTGATGATATATTGATATTCTCAAAGACTTGGGAGGAACACCTTAGGCATATCCATCATACACTTGATCTTCTTGCGAAGAATCAATTATATGCCAATTCTTCCAAGTGTTCTTTTGGCAATACTTCAGTTTCTTACCTTGGTTATGTGATTAGTGAAAGTGGAATTCAGGTAGATCCCACAAAAGTTGATGTTTTACTTAAGTGGTCCCCTCCTTCAACTCTCACTGAGTTAAGGAGTTTCCTAGGACTTGCGAATTTTTATCGCAAGTTCATTCCTCAATATTCCACCCTTGCAGCTCCATTGCATTATCTCACTAAGTCTAAAGTTCCATTTCATTGGGAGAAAAGCCAAGAGATTGCCTTTGAGAAACTCAAAAAGAAACTTTGTACAACACCCGTGTTAACTTTACCCGACCTCTCTCAACCTTTTGAGATTGAAATGGATGCCTCTAA
Source organism: Wollemia nobilis (assembly GCA_028583015.1). NCBI lineage: Eukaryota > Viridiplantae > Streptophyta > Pinopsida > Araucariales > Araucariaceae > Wollemia > Wollemia nobilis. Next base: position 922,334 of record JAQPPZ010016858.1, on the reverse strand, counting down.
AGTTGCCTTAGGAGTTGTGCTCAAACAGAATGGTCATCCACTTGCTTATCATTCAAAAACTTTTTCTCTCGCTAAGTTGAACTATTCTACATATGACAAGGAGTTGTATGCATTAGTTCAAGCTATCAAGTACTGGAGACATTATCTTTTGGGAAAATATACAGTAGTACACACTGATCATATGCCTCTTAAGTTTTTACAATCTCAAAGTAAAATTGAAGAATCAAGACATATGAAGTGGGCCTCTTACCTCCAACAATTTCACTTGGTGATCAAGTACAAAAAGGGGAAGAGTAATACTATTGCCGATTGTTTGAGTAGGCCTCCTGCCGCTCTTGCCTTAACAGTTATGTCCACTTCACACTTGGGATTTCAGACTTGGCCTAATCAGTATTCACAGGATCCCGATTTTGGGAAAATATTTGAGCAAGTGAGTAAGCCTTCTTCTTCCAATTTGCGTCCTTTCCAAGATTTCTACATCAAAGAAGGACTTCTTTACAAATTGGACAAGGTTTGTGTTCCTTGTGAGCCTAGAGTGTCACTTCTTAAGGAAGCTCATTCTACACTTTATGGTGGTCACTTTGGGAAGCACAAAACACTTCATCACTTGCAAAGATTTTTCTACTGGCCTAAAATGCAGAGGGATGTGTTGAGACTTCTCAAACAGAGTGCAGTTTGTTGTCGCTCAAAACTAGCTAAGGGGAATTTTGGCTTAGGCATGCCTTTACCCATTCCTTCCCATCCTTGGGAAAGCATTTCCATGGATTTGGTTAGTGGTTTTCCCATGAAAGTGCGACAACATGATTGTGTGTTCGTGGTGGTTGACAGATTCAGTAAGATGACTAAGTTTATTCCATGCCGCAAGACAAGTTCTGCAGTATACTTAGCCCAATTGTTCTTTGACAGCATTTGGCGTTCCTTTGGTCTACCTACCAACATTATATCGGATCGTGATTCATGCTTTGTGGGTCACTTTTGGCGTTCTTTGTGGAAAATTTTGGGAGTTTCCCTTAACTTTTCCATCGCCTATCATCCGTAGTCCGATGGGTAGACTGAAGTGGTAAACCGTACCCTTGTGCAAAGTTTACGAATCTATCATCATGCTTCACCAGCAAAGTGGGACTTGAGTCTCACTCATATTGAACATGCCTACAATAGGGCCCTACATTCTTCTACAGGTCACTCACCTTTTGAGGTTTGTATGGGATTTCAGCCCTTGGCACCTTATGAGTTACCTTTGTCTTTGCCTTCTCCTGTCACTTCACATCTTCAAAAGGAGCAAGACAAGGCACACTCATTTATTCAGCACTTGCACAATCTGCAATCAAAGGTGATTGAGATTTTGCAAAAGACACAGTAGCAACAAAAAAAGGCCATGGATCGACATCGAATTCCTCATCCATTTCAGAGTTGGTGACAAAGTTTGGTTGCATCTTGACAAGCGACGTTTCACTGATAAGACTCATAGTAAAATCAAACCGATTCGCTATGGGCCTTATACTATTCTTCAATAGGTGTCTGAGAATGCTTTTCGCCTTGATCTTCCCGCACACTTGGGAATTCATGACGTCGTCAATGTAGATCTTTTGAAGTTGTACTTTGACTCTACATTGGAGACCGCACCAGCTATCGGTAATCCCGTGGACGTGGTTCCTGATTCTCATTTACCATTGGATTCTGATCAGATCTATGACACAAAGACTCGACAGACTCACCAGGGGTCTACCACCTCATATCTTGTGGCTCGACGAGGACAGTTGTCGCATCAGGCTCGTTGGATTTCTTTTCATCAGATGTCCCGTGACTTTCCTACTCTTCCGAAAGCATTGGAGGCCAATGCTTCTATTGTGGGGAGGCATGATGAGGATTGATGTTTGATCACTCATATGACCCCTCTAGTAGTTCCTAGCTAGGTTTGCATAGTTTATTTCTTGCAAATTAATAATTGTAAGTGAGTCTCCTTCTCACATGCACTTGTGGGCACTAGTTATCTTCTAGTTGTCATTTAGAGTGTTAGTTAGTAAGTGTGAACTCAAAGTAGGAAGTGTGTACTTCAAGATAGCTAAAATGGATCTTATAGTTAGCATTATTCCTTTTCTCTTAACTTAGAAGTTACGTGCATTCTCCTTTGCACTTTTGTAGCTTATGGTTAAGCATATTGGATCAAATCCATGATTTGATGGGTTTGGTTATGTATTTTGGGCCATTAGTGCCTATATAATGAGTTTGTAAATAATATGAAGTTAGTTGGATTTTCAATCCTTTTCAATAGATCAAGGTCTCACCCACCAATACCTGGTGCACCCCAAATATCGAGTCACCCGGACGTACGGGAAGACTCCTACTCAGTCCCGTGCCACCCGATCAACTACCTCCCCCTGCATGCCCATCGGAGCCACTCCCCAGCCTTAAGCCAAGATGGACAGTATTGGTATGGTTGCCATAACACCTCTCCTAGAAAAATATGTGAGAAGGCATCAGCATAGTGCCCCATGAAACCTGCCCATCACGGACTCTGCCCCTGCTCCTCGGACCTCTGCCATGGGGCAGCATAGCCAATCTCCATATCCACCATCTCTCCCTGAGTGGTCCAAGGCAACCCCTACAGCCACTTCACAGCTATGTGATGCCATCCCCAGCATTGCAATAGGTAGCTACATCCAATCCCCTTCTGCCTTTGGTAGCGGACCTCGTACAACTCATCATATAAATGTGCCAGTAGCATCTGACCCCACCTCATAATCAATGGTGCTACCGTCGGACACTCCACCAGTCTGAACACTACCTCAAGTAGGTTCCAAGGGAACCTCACACCTGAGGAGTCAAGAAGTAGCATGTTGGATATGAGGGTCATAAGCAATGTATGCCTCACCCCCAACATGCCCTTCTCAAACCACCACCACACCAGAATCTTGCCAATCATGTAGTCCCCCTCTGCCCTCTCCATCGCCCCATCCACCCCCATATTCGTTGCATTCCCAAATCATCATGTTAGCACTGCCATCCATTGATCCTGAGGAGTCATCCGAATGGGCAGCATGTCTATCAAAATCTACAAAATCCGATAAACATCCTCTAGAGTCACTGTCATCTCCCATGTTGGGATATGAAAGGTGTTGGTGCGAGGATCCCACAAATTGATCAAGGCAGTCAGATATTCCCAATCCACCACCACATGCTCTAACCGAGTCACCTGCTTTAGCCTAAGGGCATCAAGCCAATCCTAGTCTGCCACAATCACCGCATCCCGTGCATCAAAAAATATCGTCGACTGACGGTACCGACTCTTCACCACCTACAAAACAAAACAGCACAAAAACATTAAAACATGACAACAAAAAAATTGTACAACACTAAAACAAATATACAACAATGTATATAAACTATACAACAAAAGAATTTAATAAACTGTACAACATTAATAAAATGTACAATACAAAAATTCAAAAAAATCAATAAACAACGCCAAATAAAAACAAAATATTAACCTAGGGTTTTTAACTCTAGTTTAAACTAAAAAACAAAAAAACAAAATAAAAACAAAAATTTAACCTAGGGTTTTTAACTCTAGTTTAAACTAAAAAACAAAAAAATAAAATAAAACCAATTTTTTAAACCTAGGGTTTAATCATAGTTTAAACTTAATACAAAAAACAAAATAAAAACAATTTAAACGCCACAAAAAAAAAAAAGGAGGAGCACCTATCGGTCTTGCCTTGGCTCCACCACTCGAATATCCAGTTCGTGCACTCATGCTATCTATGAAATCTTGACAGTGCTCCGCTACGCAGACTCGAACTCCTCCTCACAGCTCCAAATCGCCAGAAAAAACAATTGCAAATGACCCCAAAACCTAGTTTTGGCCCTTATATAGGCTCTTAGGCCTGTAATCGTTCCACCCTGGGATGAGTGCTCTAGATAGCACTTGTCCCACCTTTGGATGATTACAAAACTGGTATTCATCCCACCCTGGGACAATTACAAAGCAAGAAAATAAAAAACAACCAAAACTGCATCCAAAATGCACCAAAAATAGCAATAAAACTGTTGAACAAAGGCACATTTGCACCTACACTTCAAGGCATCCAAAACCGATGTTGGGGTCACAAATCCTCACTATCCTACTCCATAATAAGGCTAAAATAACTGTACTTCTCCACGAGAGGAAGGATTTTTGAGAATTTCATCCCCAAAAGGCTTCACAAAAAGGGTCCAAACCCACCCAAAAATAGAAATAAAATTGCCAAGCAAATGCGCCTTTGCGCCTGACATTCTTGGTATAAAAAACCAATGTCAGGGCCACAAATTATCAATATCATACTCCCTAAGAAGGCTACCATAGCCGGACCACTCCATGGGAGGACGGATTTTTGATAATTTCAGCTCCAAAATGCGTCACAAAAAGGGTTAAAACCCACCAAAAATAGGTTCGATTGTTGGGAAATTGCATAAGCATTCAATCGAAAACAACTGAAGGCACCCTTAAAAAAGTCATCTTGGGTCAAATGACTCATCACTTTTCTCATTTTTGTCATTCCCTCATCGATTCATTGCTTGAGGGGGTAGTCACACTTAGTCACCAATCAACAAATACACACCCAATCAAGGAAATGGCATGCATTCAAAGAATCATTGACAAAGATAATCACGCTCCTGCTTGGGGCAGCAAACAAGCAATAATCACAAGTTGATCAAACACTTGGCATTCTAGAATCATGAACTCAGGGTTCCCATAGACAAAATGTTGCACCCTTTGCCTATTCATGACTGAACAATGTCCAAGATCAAGTAACACCTCACCAAAAAAGGTTAACACTTGAATTAAGCTCCTTAGCTCATCAAAAGCAAGGATTCAAGAATACATGCCCTTTCCATACCTGGGCATCAAAATTTGGTTAGGATACCAATAAACCCTAATCATTAAGTGCTTTGGTTATCTATTTTTTCTTAGCACTGCGCCACGCATAGCGCATCCCAAAAAGGGGCATATTTAGACACCAAAACAACACCAATATGATCATGTGGATACAAGCACTGATTGAATTGGCATACATAGCCCCTAGGGCAACCCCCAAAGGTTAAACAGTGGTCCTAAACACTCCAAAAGTAGTTTTGGAAGTTCATAGGTCAATTTGGCACATTTCAAGCACCCTGATCCTTACTCGTTCTACCCTAGGGCGAATAGAATGCTATTCGCCCCACCCTGGGACGATTAGCAACAATCGCTCCAGGGTGGGGAAAATAGCAGGTTTGAGGAGAAAAAGTTCAAACCTTGACAAATGGCAGCTCATACCCACCACTCAACTCCACCTTCAATGCATGGGAGTGCAAGTGAGAATTTTTGAGCTTAAAGAGGCAGTCATGGAGCCCTTAATTAGGGAGGAATATTCTCTCCCCTAGGAAGGCATGATGGCCAAGTGGCACCCCTGCATGCACATTCAAAGCAGACCTTCAGGTCTATAAAATGGTGAGTCTTCTCACCCCAAAATTAGGACAGAGCAGGAGCATTTGGAGCAAAGGAGTGCTGCCGAATTACATCCTCACCCCTCACTTGTGCTTCTTACATCCTTGATCTCTCTTTTGGAAGGGAGGTTATTGGGTGAACATTGGAAGCACAATCCAAACCCAAAATATGAACATTCGACCATAATACCCCACCCAATTTTCCAACACAACCCCCTAGGAGGTTTTGGACCCATCCCAAGTGGATTGGTGTCAAAACCAAGCCCCAAACGATGGGCGTCCTACCCCCGAGTGCCCCCCGCACTGCTGTAGTCCTAATCGCCCCACCCCGGAGTGATTAGAAATCTATAGAAAATTTCTTCACTATTTATTTTGCATCTTATTTTATGTCATTCATATATGCTGCCATTCAAATTTCATGCCATTCTGATGAGTTTTGACTGTGTTTTCATTGTTTTTCGCTTTCACTAACATACAGGGAGTATCTTCGGATATAGGGTGATCGGGGCTGAATATGCAAAATACGACCTTCTGGGTCGTCTCAAAATTCCTTATTTTGACTAACTCCAACTTTTTAGGTGTTTTTGAGACCTCTAGATGGGAAATTTAGGAGGTTGCTTTCTGACGTTTTATGACAATCCTAATCATCCCACCCTTGAGCGATTAGAAATCTACAGTAGATTTCTCGACTGTTCCTTTTGCAGTGTGTTCATGATGGTGTTTGCATGCTTCTATACAAATTTCATCTTATTCTAACATGTTTTTATTACCATTTTAATTATTTCATGCATGCATTAACCGGAGGCCTCGAGGATTGCATGTTTCCCTTCATCCACAGGTGCTATTAATCGTTTGTTGTTTCTCTGAACATAGGATCTCAATGCTGAAGGAGTAGCAAGGAACTAAAAATGTATTCACACAAGCAGTGACGACATTTGGCCCGCCCATTTCAAATGTGGGCACGCGGAAGATCCCAAAGGAAAGCGTACCATCCGTGGTGTAACAAAACTATATTTAACGCTCCTAGCCCCTAAAAAGGAAGGAGATGTATTGTAACCTAATCTCAAAAAAAAAAAAAATGGGCTGCACTTTACATTTGCTTTATATCTCGTTTCAGTTTGTTTTCCCTTTTCATGCACTTTAGTCCTTTCTTCATTCATAGGAGCTAGCGTTACATTTGTTTTTTTTTTGCATCACACCGGGTACGCCATTGCTTCAGTATCCTAGTGCTTTCAATACCTATGCAAGTCATAATTCACCTCGTCAATCCTAGCATTTGTGAGTACATCATCCAAATTGTCACAGTTACCCAACCAATTATTGAGACTATTAAATATCATGGTTTCCCATGCAATCCACCTTTAGCAATTTGTGGGGTGTATAATATTGGTTCTTCATCAAACCGAATTAATTTTGTCTATTGGAGAATTGATTTTTCATCTGATATAGTGCCTCCTACTAAATCCTAGTTATAATTTTGTACCAACATTGATTATCTATTTAATCCATCCTTCCCCATTCACTACTTTTGACATGTTAAATAGCAAGGATATGGTCTAGGGTGAAACAAGCAAGGCATTCACAATATTTTTGAACATCACTATCGAGATGCGCATGATCGCACTGGATTGGGATACAAACCACAATCATCCACAACCTCCTTTGATGAGGAATTTAAACAAGTCACCATATATCATGATGAGGATAGTGAGGATGAGTACATATACCCTAAATTCATGCCTTTATTGCATGAAGATTTTTCGAAAATATTTCCACAAATCTCCATGATTGTCATATTTTTTGATGATGACTTTGAGGAGGATTTTTATGAGGCATTCAACACACTTTCAATCATCTTTGATAGATTTGAAGAAGAACTAGTCCCCATCATTCCCATTACTAATATATATGAGTTCTACCTTTAAATTTTCCCCATCCCACAACACATATTTTATCAAGTCCTTCCACTTGAGCAACTCGATTCACCCATAAATCCACCACCTCCACCTTGGCAACCTTCGCAAATAATCTATCAATTATAAATCAATTACTTCCATGAGAGCATGAACAAGAGTGTTGGTTATGGGCTTATCATAATTCATAATAATTGTTTAAGCTGGTCGCATTCATAATTCGTGTATATACCACTTTCATCTTATTGTACATGGTATTTACACATTCTTGTCATCTGCATTCATACACTCCATTGGTCATATTGGTTGTCATTCAGTTATTTTAGATGATTTTTATTCCACTAAGTCTTGTTGCCTTTAATCAGGGGCACCTTCGATTTAATATTGATCTCATTCCACCATTCATAACCATGCTAAAAATATACATCTATATAATAAGTAAATAAATAAATCCCATTATTGTTATTTGCATATTTCCCCTTTGCATGAAACCTTATTACTTTGATAGTCACTAGTTTGAGGAATCTTTCGGTGCTTTCAGTTGCTCAGCCTCTCCTAGTGTTTCAAATAACCTCCATTGAACGTCAAACAATCCTTAGGTGCTACATGTTGTTCCTGGTTAAATCAATTTTTCTTTTTAACCACGCACATGTTTCACACATTAATCATATTGTGATGCTTCAAAATGATGAAATCATATGTGGTTGTTTCCATAAATCGAACGGTTTCTCCTGCTCATCCTATCATGCACATTGTCTAACTCTAAGAATTGGCAAAAGAACAAACACAAAAGCAAAAGATAAAAGTCCTTAAAAAATCAAAAAACAAATAAAATATTGAATCCCTATAATTCTCAGGTCCTTAAATAATGTGGTTAACCTCCATCAAGGCTACAGATACTTGATTGGCAATGGAGTACTGGTAGCACCCTAAAATTGGCGCAGTTAAAATTATAATAATTACATTCACCTTAGTAAATAATTTAAAAATCAAATTTAACCTCCCAAACCGCCCGTTAACCGTCGGGTATTCCGTTTCCCCCTTTTTCGTGCCAATTTTAGAGGTTGTTTTGACCGTTTGACGATATCGTCGCCGATCAGACGATATCGCCCCAAATTTGACGATTTCGTCTGGACTAGGACGTCCGGACGATCTTGTCGCAAAACTGAATTTGCATAGTTGGAATCTGTTCCAACGGGTCTCCAATCTGGGCAGAAGCGTGTCTGCACCGTTGGGACCCTCCCCGTTGGAGATCTCCCAAATTGGGATGATCTCCAACCTCCCAACAACTCCCCCTAAGCCTATTTAACTTCTAGGATTTTCCCTCCCCAACCCCTCGGCTGAATTTATCTGCAAACTGATTCCCTCTCGCGTCAACACATCCTAATTTTGCTTTTGCACTAGTCCCATAGCCATTTTGTTGCAGGTACATCACTGGTTTTCAGCCGGAGCTAGCACCCATCGTCGTCGACGAACCTGTTCAAATCGGAGGCGATCCTGTCGAATTCGAGGTGATTTCGTACTGATGCGAGACGATCTCGATCGCAATCTACATCGAGGCAATCGATGCTCGAAGTTTGCTCTTCTTAACTCTTTCTCCGTCTTTTTATTCTGCAAATTAGACTATTTATTTAGTGTTTATGCTATTTTGCATTTGGTGTTCACCCATTTAGCTTAGAATGCATGTTAAGTTCATGATTTGCCATTAAAGTACAGTAATTTGCATTAATTTTTGTTCTTAAATATTGTTCAGTATTCATATTGCTATTTGGTGTAATTTGCCTCTGTTAGCACAATAGAATTTCTTGTATTTTGCATCTGTTTTCTGTCTTGCAGGTCTCTGACTGAATTCGTCGGATCTCGGACTGAATCTATCGACGATCTCGCGATTGCAGCGATTCTCGTAGAATTCTCGACGATCCAGATCGCTTCAAACGTCGAATCTTCTTCGGACATCCGGATCGGTATTTTTCATTGGCATTCTGTAAAATTCTCTGTTTTCTGCTTTCAAATCTGTCTCGTTGTATTCATGGAACTTGCATTTTCATATAGTTTAATTTAGTTTCATTCGGCCAAACCTAGGATGAATGTTTAAGGTTAAAACGAACTCATTAAACACATTCCAAAAACCTAGGCGTGGAAACCGCCGTTAAATGTTTCCTGGTGAACCCACCATCCATCGAAAAATCACCAAAATACACCTCCCTTGAGAGGCGGGACCTTCGCAAAGTCCTCTCGTCCGAGGTACCGCATCATCCTTTTCCCATCCTCCTTCCGGGCGCGGATCCTATAGCCTGAAGGTAGGGATGCGAAAAATTTGGAGCGATACATTTTGGTGAACCCGACGTGAATGCATCATAACCTTTTGAAAACAAAAACAAAAACAAAAACAAAAAAATTAGAACAACTAAAACTTAGATGCATTTTAAACATTTAAGATTTAAAGTCATGTTTAGATGGTAGCTCCTAAAAAGAGGTTAGCAGTTACTATCAACGTAGAAAATCAATTGGCAGCTATAGAAGTTAATTCTGTCCTTAGTATCCCTGAAACAAGTAGAACTCAATCCTTGTGGAACGAACTTGATAGGAGACTTAGTCTCATTTCATCTAGGTCCACACAACTTAAACAGATTAAGAGGCTAGTCTTGGATAGAATCCTGGATCCTCATCAAATAGTTTTTTATCATGAACTTCAGAGAGCTTGCCATAGATGGTTAGCCTATAGGAGAGCTTTAGTATCTTCAGAATTATTCAGCTTCGAGGAATACCTCGAGAATGCAGACATTGTACACCGATTCCTAGGCCTTGTAGAAGACCAAGAGGTTGTTCTTACAGATAGGGAAAGATGGAATAGAGTTCCTCGTGCTGTGTTATATCGAGAGTATTGCCACGAGCTTTACTTCTATCAACCAGCATCTGAGACAGATAATATGACCATAGCCCTTTTCATCAAATTTCTAAAAGAAAACTTTCAATTTGAAGAAGAACATTTCATGACCCCTGAAGAACTAGAGCCTATTAATGATGTTTATAAATTGTTCTTAGAAGACTAGTTCATTTACTTTCAGTCTTGTTATTGCGTGCATTTATTGTTTCATTTGCTGTCTTTATTGTATTATTTCAAAAAATTAAAGAAAAACTAAAAAAATCAAAAGACATAGTAAAAACTTAAACATTTCATTTCCAATATTGCATTAGGTATATAATAAATATATACCTTTTAATTTGTTGCATATATATATATATATTTTTATATATATATATATATATATATATATTTGCTGAAATCAAAACTTAGCACCATGCCTAAACTTAGGAATGGTAAAGAAACTCTAGGAGAAGGAGAAGATTGGTTACAAGATACAACCGAAAACCCAAATGTCCTTCTTGGAGATACAAATCCGGAAGGAGAAACTCTAGGTCAATCAGATGAAGACTTAGGGGAAGATAAAGAACAAGAAGCAAATGTTAAAGAGGATGGATCCTCATCCCCTAGAATAGCTCCAAATGGAAATATTGCCTTTGACAATGCAGAGCATTTCAAGAGATTTCTCATGGAAAACATTGATGACCTTAATGTGGCCATTCGCCTTGATAAAGGGCAAATTAGTAAAACTCAAGCAACCATGGAATATATGTGCAATATGCAGACTAATCCCTTGTCTTTCATTGATCAAGAAAGTGACAAGGGTGGACCATCCAATGCGGATATGGTCACTATAGCCCAAAGCATGTCAAAACAACAGGTTACCCAACCTCCTAAGGAACCTGTTATTCAACCTAAAATCACTCCCACACAAAAGAAAATTCCCTTCACTACTTTGTTCCGCCAAACTATTGAGCAAAATGCTTTAAATAAACAGAAACCTAAAACTAAGCCAAATACAAACTTTCAACAATCTGGAATACAACATAATACAAACTCCCTCCATAATACTTTTCCTACCAATAATTTACACAACAATAACATGGCATCTAATCTGCATGTTCCTCCATCATATGCCCATAACACTTATGTCAATGCCCTACCAAACCAATATGGGGGGCAAACTAGTAATCTGGAAGCCATGGTGAAACAATTAGCTTCACGTATGGACCAGATAGATCCCTACCGTCCCTCGTATAATTATCGAGAGATCTGTAGTCAACCTTTGGATCCCATAGTGGTAGCTCAACCATACCCTAAACATTTTCCCATGCCCGTCCTGCCTATATATAAAGGAACCGAAGATCCCATAGAACATCTTCGCATGTTTAGGATAGCATGTCATGACATATCGCATGACGACTTGCTATTACTAAAGATGTTCCCCAAAAGTTTAGGTGGAATGGCATTAGAGTGGTACTATCAATTGCCCACTCATTCTTTGAGAAACTTTGAAGAAACAAGTTGAATCATTTGTCCATCAATTTAGTGCCTACATCGAGAGGCATGTAACTATTAAAGACCTATACAATTTAAAACAAGATAAAGACGAATGCTTTGCTGATTTCTTAGCTAGATGGAGACAATTGATAGGAAAACTGCACTTTGTGCTACCCTATAGGGAAATGTTAGACATTTTCATCAACAATTTACAAGAACAACTCTCTTATGAGCTATCAACAGCTACTTTGACTACCTTCGATCAAGCTATAGATTTAGCTCGGAGAGTAGAAGATGCCCTCATTAGGAGAGGCCAACTTAGGAAGAAGGATGATGAGAAAACATCTAGAAATCAATATAAAAACAAACAGGTTGTCGGTGATGGAGTCACTGACAGCAGAAATGTTGCTAATATCAATGCAACAAAGACAACAGAAAAATTCATATTGAAACCTCCTGATAAGCCTCCTCGAGAATTCACTAGATTAAACCAACCCTTATCAACTATTTTACCTCAATTGCTTGAAAGAGGTTTAATCCAACTACCAGCTATCCGGGAGCCTGACCCAAGTATACCCGGATATAGAGCTGATTTGCATTGTGAGTTTCATAGAGGACCTGGACATTCTACCAACGCTTGTAAGAGATTGAAACATAAAATACAAGATTTGATTGACAATAATGAAATGGAAGTGCAAGCCTTCCAACCCAAACAAAACCCTCCTAATAATACTCAAAATACTGTTCCCCAAAATCAAAATCAGAATGCCAATCAGACTTTAGACATATTTCAACACCCTTTACCAAGACATGGTAAAGAGGTAGCTAATCAAATCGAACATCATAATGTTCCCCCTCCTACTCGATATGTAGGAACCATTAGCGGACAATTACCTATTCAGGATTCTCAAATATTTGACACAACCTTATCCCTGGTTACGACCAGGACCTTACATAATTTTCAAACTTCTGATTCTAGTGATATAGAATCAGATAGTGAAAGTGAAGTAGACACTATTCAATCGAATAGTTCTGAAAATGAATCAGATCCTATTCAACCTGTCACAGATGCTAATGTTCCAGAAGAACCATTTCCCAGAAGAGTCACTACTCGACCTTCTTCTAATATAGTCCTTCCTTATGAACAAGCCATAAATTCTCAACCGAGACCGTTTCAACGTCGTCACTATAACATTGTAGGTACCATCGGAGTCGTCACCCGACAACAAGCTCAAAATTCCCAACAAGAACCAAACCAGAACGATGGATCAGCTCCATTCGTTCTAAAAAATCCCAATAAAGGGAATCATACTTCTAATGCTCAACCTAAACCCCCTTATAGTATTAACGAGCAATTGTCCAATACCACGGCCGGAATTTCCCTTTTAGATTTATTACGATCCTCTCCCACCCATAGGGATGAGTTGATGCTTACATCGAGCCAAATGATGGTACCTCAAAACATTCAACTCGAAGCTATGGCCAATACTATCATCACTCGAGAGATTGATTGTATTGACTTTCGGGATAGAGATATCCCACAACACAGCTTTACACAAGGACAATCCCTTGTATATTACTCGCTTTAATTGGAGATGTGGTCATCAAACGAGTCTTGATTGATAATGGCTCATCTCTAAACATTTGCACCTTTGACTTCTACCAACGATTTGGTTTTAGAAGTGATGAAATGAAGAAAACTGATATGATTATTAAAGCTTTTAATGACGAAACACAAGAAACATGTGGAGTTATCACCCTCCCATTGCAAGTTGGTCCTAGAACCCTAGAAACAATCGTGTTTATTGTACATTGCCCAGCATCGTACAATATACTTTTGGGTCGCCCTTGGATCAACGCCATGCGAGCGGTCCCATCAACTTTACACCAATGTGTTAAATTTGAGTTTAAAAATCAGTTGGTCACTATTCACGGTGACCCTAGACCTTTTGATATGTGTGCTTTGGCAGAACCAGTTGGAGTGCAATTTTGCCCGACTCTGTCATCCACACATCCTAGTTCTTCTTTTTCATCTAAAACTATGAAACATAAACCCATAACTTCACCGAGTTCCCCTTCATTAACTTCATCCTCCTATATAGATCAACAACCCTCTAAACAAATTACTTTAGAACCTCAAAAAGATTTCAAATCTACAACCAATTCTTCAACTACTACCCCTACAAATTCAAAACCTCTAGACACATCTATCATCCCTTCCACATCTCAAGACATAGGTAATAAACCTTCTACATCTTATGCCCTTTTTGATGAACTATTACCAGATTTATCTACAACCTTAATATCAGAAAAAATGAATGCTTTCATGCAAGATTCAAACCTTTTAAATAATTTTCTGCCATCTCCTCGTACTTTGGGCCTCCCACAACCTATGGGAAGTACTTACCAAGTCGGGAGTTGTGCCTTCATTTATAAAGGATATGACTGGGGAAGAATCCCTCGGAATATCAAAACTCACCATGAGGGATACGCTCGGTGCTATTTTACCAATGATTATATTAAAGCTAAACCCATGATGCTTAAAATGGGATATGAAGGGAAAGGCTTAGGACCTTTCCAAAATGGCATGAAAGAACCTTTCGAGGTAGAACCGTGGCCTGCCCGCTGTGGTGTGGGCCTATTTCCTAGTAAGGGTCAACCCTTTCCTTTTGGAGAGGATGATCACCTCATATCCTATCAAGATTATTTGGATAGACATGTTGATTTGCCTCTCCAAAATCAGTCATTTTCATGCAACATGCTATCCATAGCATACCCCGAAATGATTGCTGACCCCGATGAAGAGTTGGAAGGAGATATCTTCCATGATGTCTCTGTTGAAGAGATGTTACATAATGGGTTTTATTTTGATGGTTCTATACCAACTATAGCCCAACTTGAGGCCACTGATCCTCAGAATGAATTATCTAAATTAACCTTACAAGAATTACAAGAATTGGGCGTTTCACCCGCCCCACCTAATTTTGAAAGAGATCTACACATGGAGGTAGAAAATGTCATTAAAATTAATATTGGAACTGAGGACAATCCTCACATAATCAATATTGGATCAGAATTAAGCCCAGACAAACAAGAGCAATACATTACATTCCTTAAAGAGTATGAAGATGTCTTCGCTTGGACATATGAAGATATGCCAGGTCTAGACCCTTCCGTAGTCATGCATCATCTAGTGGTCCATCCGGATGCTAAACCGGTTAAACAAAAACTTAGAAAAATGCATCCCAAAGTGGCTCTGCTAGTCAAAGGGGAGTTAGAAAAACTCCTGAATGTTATCTTTATACAAGCTATTGATTATGCTTGAATGGATCTCAAATGTAGTTCCAGTCACCAAGAAAGAAGCTACCAAAGTTAGGGTTTGCACCGATTTTAGAGATATTAACGCTGCATGCCCTAAAGATGACTTTCCTCTTCCAAACATGGATCAAATTATTGACTTTACTATCGAAAGTGGGATGATGTCCTTAATGGACGGATTCTCCGGTTATAATCAAATTCGGATAGCTCCTGAAGACCAGGCTAAAACAACCTTTATTACCCCCTGGGGTACCTTTTGCTGGAAAGTGATGCCATTTGGCTTAAAGAACGCTAGTGCAACTTATCAACGAGCTATGACCTACATTTTTCATGATATGATGCATGATATCCTACATGATTATGTAGATGATATTATAGCTCGCTCTCTTATTGAAGATCATCATTTGGATGATTTGCGAAAAGTTTTTAATCGATTACGAGAATATCTCATTCGATTAAATCCAGCAAAATGTATATTCGGAGTTAAGTCCGGCAAACTATTGGGGGTTTTAGTTTCTTTACGTGGTATCGAAATTGACCCCCTCAAAATTGCGGCTATCACTGATATGCCCGCACCTACTAATATATCTGAATTACGAAGCTTACAAGGTAAACTTCAAGCTATCCGTCGCTTCATTGATAAGCTGGCGGACAAAACTGGTCCCTTTCTCAAACTTCTTAAGAAGGATGTCCCTTTCAATTGGGACACAGAATGTAGAGAAGCTTTTGAACTTCTCAAACAATACCTCCTTAATCCCCCGGTGCTTTCATCGCCTAAATCTGATCGCCCATTTCTCCTCTATATTTCTGCTTCAGATTCTGCCTTAGGAGCTATGTTAGCTCAACTCGATGATGAAAAATGAGAACGTGCTAATTATTATATTAGCCGAACCTTCATCAGTTATGAAACCCGCTATACAGCGTTAGAGAAGCTATGTCTAGCAGTCGTTTTTGCTACGCAAAAATTATGACATTATATGCTTAGTCAAAAAACGTATGTCATTGCCAAATATGATCCCTTAAGATATCTCATGAGTCGACCTTATTTATCGGGTCGCACAGCCAAGTGGGTTCTTGCTCTAAGCGAGTTTGATCTCACATTCATAGGACAGAAGTCTGTTAAGGGTCAAATCATAGCAGATCAATTAGTCGTTGCACCCTTAGAGTCTACTCATCCTCTCATTATCGAGTTTCCTGATGAATGCCTTCAATTAGAGGCGGACCTTGTTGAACAATGGTCCTTATACTTTGATGGAGCCCGATGCATGAGTGGGGCTAAGTGCGGGTATTATTTTAATATCTCCGCAAAAACATCTTATTCCTCTGTCCTTCAAACCGACCTTTGCTTGCACCAACAATATTGCTGAGTATGAAGCTCTAATCCTTGGATTACGAGTTGCTTTAGCGCTAAAAATTACAAACCTCTTAGTTTTTGGGGATTCCCAATTGGTTATAAACCAAATTAATGAAGTTTATCAAACCAGAGATGATAAACTTCGCCCATATAAGGCCTATGTTTTACAACTAATGTCCTTGTTTGATCAAGTTACCTTGGAAGCCATTCCTCGAACTAGCAACCGTGCAGCTGACGCTATGGCCGCCGCTGCATCTCTCCTGCCCTTGGAGTTAGATGACGAATATGCGACTATCATTATTCGTCGACTCCAGGAACCCGCTTCAAATAAGTCATGCTTAGAGCCTTTGGATGTGTTTCTAATCAATGAAACTACTCCCGAACCTTGGTATACGGACATATATGATTTCCTCCAAAATGGGACTTTCCCCGCCAATTCTAATAGAAACCAACGATCGGTTATTACGTCGACGAGCAAGTCGATTCGTCATAATTGGCAATACTTTATATAGGAGATCTTTTGAAGGTATCCTATTAAGATGTTTAAATTTAGAAGAGTCTAAATCAGCCTTGAGTGAAGCCCACGATGGATCTTGTGGAGGACACTTTAGTGGTAGTGCCATTGCTAAAAAGCTCCTTCGGATAGGATACTTTTGGCCTACCATGGAAACGGATGCACATGCGTATGTGCGCCATTGCGACAAGTGTCAAAAACATGCTGACCTTGTCCATGCGCCCGCACAAGAGTTGCGAGGCTATTTCATCTCCTTGGCCCTTTTCTAAATGGGGCTTGGATATTATTGGCAAAATCAATCTCGTGTCATCCGATGGACACAAGTTCATCATAATCGCCACCGAGTATTTCACGAAGTGGGTTGAAGCTATGCCTTTAGCTTCCCGCACTGGCACACAAGTTTCTAAATTTATTTTTAATCAAATTATTTGCAGGTTCGGAATTCCCGCCAACCTCATCTCTGACAATGGAACTCCTTTCAAAAATAAAGATGTTAAAAAATTATGTCAAAAATATAAGATTCAACATCGCTGGTCCACCCCCTATTATCCTTAGGGTAATGGCCAAGCAAAAGCATCTAACAAAACTTTAATCAAAATTCTCAAAATATTAGTCAATAAAACTGGCCGTGACTGGCATATTCAATTATATCCAGCCTTGTGGGCTTATCGAACTAGTGTTCGAACCCCCACGGGCACTTCACCATTTGTTTTGGTATATGGTGCTGAAGCAGTTTTTCCATTTGAATTGGAAGTTCCTTCTTTGGCTCTGCTACTTCAAGATACTGAAGTAGGAGATGAATATCGTGCTGGCAGACTCAGTCAGCTGGAACTCCTCGATGAAAAATGCATCAATGCTTTGGAGCATCTCCGTGCTTACCAAAACAAGCTTAAAAGATCATATGCTAAGAGAGTTCGTCATCGATCCTTTGAGATCGGCGACCTTGTTTTAAAAGAAAATCAAAAAAATACAAATGCAACTAAAGAACTTAAAGGTAAATTTGAGCCCAACTGGCTCGGACCATACATCATTACTGCTAAATTTGAATCAGGAGCATATAAATTATCTACCTTAGATGGTAAAGAACTTAAAGAACCCATGAATATTTTGCATCTCAAACGTTACTATGCATAAATTTGGTCATTTCATCCATGTATATATTTGTTCAAAATTACTATCTTGTATTTCTTTCAATTTATTCAAAAACACCCAAAAACATTCATAAATCTCCAAAAATCTTCAAAAACTATCTATTGCATTTATTTAAAGCACTTGTTAAATTGTTTGCTCAAAAACTAAAATCAAAATAAAAATCTAAAAACAGCTATATGCTTGACTCTTTCGAAACCAAAACAATATACAGAAGAAAGAGAGAGTCAACATTCTCAAAACTTCTCAAAAGTGTTTATATATATTTTCTTACAATTATTGCAGTTATATGTTTCAACTTATTTTGGATAAATTAGCATTTATTTGGCATCCCTCACTAGCACACTCACAACAATAAATATCTTGATTTTATCTGGTATGATTACTAATCTCTCTTATATCAAAGTCCACAAAAGTCAATTAAATAAAGTTTGAGCACAGAGAATTGATCTTGTTATTTACTTAAACCAAGCACATCTTTTCACAATAAAATGATTATATTTGTAATTTCCATGTTTTGCTACATAGTAGAACTGATTTCTTGAGCGAAAAGTTTCCCCTGCTATCCTATCATGCACATGGTCTAGAATCTTTGAGAATTGGCAAAAGGACAAGCTCACCCCTACCCAGAATAAAAATCCCTTGCTCTACAGCCAATCCGAGCAAGTATCCCTAGAACAAAAAGAAAAAGAAAAAGAAAAATTCAAGAAAAAGAGAAAAGAAAAATGTTCTTTTATATCATTATAGCAATGTTCCAAGCATTATCAAGCAAAAGAAATACAAAAGAAAAATATGCAAAGTTCAAAAGAAAGCAAGAAAGCAATAAAATCCCTTTCCCTACCCTTTGAAAAGAAAAGAAGGGTTGATGAGCTTGAATCCCTGGAATTCTCAATTATTCGAAAACTGTGAGGTAAGCCCCATAACAGGTGGTTTGTGCCCAACCCGCTTGGCCTTGGGTAACTCCTAGCGTGGCGATATGTCTGTCACATTAGCGACCTTCTTTTGTACAGACCTATGTCTGCTTATGGATTAGCTAGCTCTTGATAATCCGATCTACATAGTGGTCTAATATGGTTATATGCATCTACATCATGGTTAATGAACACTTATTTGGTTTCTTCAAATCACTTGTATCATAGTATCTTGCTCAAATCTGGTAAATGAACAATGCAATTGCACACACATTTGTATTTGAGAGATTTTGTCTATCATTATTATAAATCAAGATCGGAAATGAATTCACATATGCACATGGGATTCCTTATAAATCTAACTTTTGTCTTCAAAGTACTTTGAAATATTATTTTTGCAACTTGTTTGGGAATAAATCAAGTACAGCTTGTTTACACAAAGACAACTATATCATAGAAAAATCAAAAATTTCTTTCAAAAACATATCATGTATATCGTGTCGACTTTCGCGACGATGGTATAGTTCCACAACCAAAATTGGAATTGTATGCCTAGCGCAAGTCCTCATTTTCATATTTCCTGTTCATCAAACATCAATCATGCAATAAAAATAACCTTTTTTGGATTTTCGCGATGACGGTATAAGTCTATACCTACATATTCTATGCCTAGCGCAAACCATTGTAACAATTTTTATTCCCCATTTCTTAAAAATCATGAAAACCATATGACTTAAATTAATTATGTTACACAAATTATGCTTTTCAACAGCAAACACATTTTCATATCATTATGTCAACCTTTAAATTTTGCAATGATGGTATAATTCCTAGGGAATTATCCAAAAAATTTATCACACTTAGGAATTTATGCCTAGCAAAAATCATTTTTAACATTATTTCATGTACAAATATTTTTCATGAAAATCTGAAAACAAATCATTATCATCACCATCATTTTTCATCATTGCACCAAAGTCTTAAGACAGTCTCTTAAGCACTCTTTTACTTTTTGCAATATTTCTATACTGGGATTAGCTTGACGACCGAGTGAGCAGCGACTCCATGAAATGGTCTATAATAGCGACAATGTCCTTTGAAATTATTGTTAGAAGTCTCTTTTTATTTTTATTTTTATCACATTTCATTACAAACAACCAATTTGTTACATCAGATTATTTCATTTCAAATATTACAAGCATGACATTCCAATTATAATATATCCACCGACATAATCACATGAAATCAATCAATCAAACATAAAAACATCATAAGCATCACATAAGACAAGTCATATGATCAAAAATAGCTCATCTATATATGTCACAAATATATGTACATCATCAAAACTGGATCGGTATGCCACAATCTGTACCTCGGCATACTCAATCCTCTATCAAACAAAAAAATATATATATAATACAACATCAATGTCCAGCTCTCTAGCCTCGAGAGCCCCTCGAGCTCTCTGCCTCATCTCCTCCCCCGCCCTGAGGTGGACGAGGTGGCCCCATCGCAGTCTGTGTAGTCCTAGTCCTCGACCGGGACGTGGTCCTCGATGACCCGATCCTGATCGGATCTACGATGTTAGCTGGCAGGGGTAGTCTATCTACCTCTGGCACCAACTGGAAGTACAATGTCTGATAGAATGTCAACTGGGCGATAGCCCGTGTCAACTCTCCAGAGCTCGCCCCTCCGCCCCGTGCCCTGAGGCGTGCAATCTCGTCTCTGAGCTGTGACACCTCAGCATGGTGTCGTGCAGCCACAGCCTGTAGCGTCTGCACCTGAGCCTACAGACAATCTCTCTCCGCCTGGAGAGTAGCCATCTCGCTACTCTCTCCCGTGTCCACACCCTTGCCCTTATCGGGCGATGGTGGCCTCTGTGGAGATGGGGGTCTCTCCTCCCTCCTCTCCCATTGCCGCGGCCTCTCCCGTGCCTCGTGGTCTCCTCTGCTCTCTCCCGCCGTGACCCCGGGCCGCCTCTATCGCCGCCTGGCACCGCCTCCCTATCCGACGCACGACCGCGTGGATCGGACCCCGAGCCCTCGTCATCCGAGGAGGGCGGATGCCTACGTACCGGGCATCGTAGCCGTCAGCCACCCCTGCGTCGTCTCCATCCACCGGCCGGATGGGGGCATCATCCGCATCCTAACTCCAGAATCACTGCATGTCTGGAGCCCCGCTAACCGTGGTGTTATCCCGGACAGTCCGAGAAAACTCATAATCCCTGAGAGATGGGATCCCCTGCTGTAGACCGAACTGCCTCAAAACTCGGTCGTAGCGGTGGAGCTCCACCTCTCCCCTCTCCATCCTCAACCAGCAAACTCGCCTGATGCGAGCCAGCTCCTGTCCATCCTCGGCCCACCCTGGGTGCCCTCGCCATGGCCTCCAGGTGATCTGATCCGGGATCAACTCATCTAGCAGTCTCGGGACATAGGCAGGTCGATCCGTCGTTGTGCCCCTCTCTCGGAGCCACCGAGTAGAAGACTCGGGGCCTCTCCCCGTCTACCCCTATCAGTGGAAGCCCTACCGGCCTCCGCACCGCAATGTGCTCCCGAAGCACCAAACCTGTAGTAGCGATGTCATCACCAGACATCGGCCGCCCTTGTACACGACCCCATACAGGATCCTGTACAACCGGCATAGAACAAAGCTGCCCCAGCAAAACCTGTACCCATGGTCCCGCATATCGTAGATCACATCTACGAGCATCCATGGTACCCTGCACCCGCTCTGGTGGCACAGCAGAAGTCCACCAACCACTCCTGCTAGAACTCGTGTGAGTCTGGATGCCCCAGGCATCTGGCGCAGTGCCTCGATGTTCACTCCGCCCTTCTCCAGGGCGAAGCTCGGGTCACCACACAGCCGTCCCATAGCGTGGCCCTGGTTGGCCGTAGGAGTGATCATCCGTCCTTGTATGGGGATTCTCAGAATCCTCCATACATCCTCCAATGTGG
The DNA here is from genome assembly GCA_028583015.1 of Wollemia nobilis. Lineage (NCBI taxonomy): Eukaryota > Viridiplantae > Streptophyta > Pinopsida > Araucariales > Araucariaceae > Wollemia > Wollemia nobilis. The sequence goes on along the minus strand of JAQPPZ010016858.1, from coordinate 900,389 downwards.
GAGTCATCTCCCCTGTCGGTAGCCGAAAATAGGAAGACCCCGGATACCATCTCTTTGCTAGGGCTGTCAGTAGCCCCATATCTCGTGGATATTTGTGGCATCTCCGCCACATGCTGCAAGCCGGCCTGTGCCAGCAGATCCCGCTCTCGCTCGTGTGAGCGCGGCCAAGTCATCTCTCAATCCTCCATATTTCCATTCTCTCGCTCTTTAGCAATCCTCTCTGCAACATAAACAATAAACAACAAACAATCATTAATAACAATTCCAGTAATTAATAATGCAACTTAAAGATCAATTTCATGTAATTGATGATATCGCCCACTATTGGACGATATCGTCCCAAATTTGAGCATAATCGTCTCCGATTTCGTAGTTCGAAATCGTCTCTAATTTGATGAAATCGTCCCCCTTTCGACGATTTCGCCCTCGGGCGAAATTGACGAAATTGAGACGATTTCATCGAAATCGGGACGATTTCGTCCCGACGACGTCGACGGCCCAAAAATGGCCGCGATGCTCAAAATTCATCTAAAAATCATCTAAAAAGCATGTAAATTCAAATTAAATCAGTTCTAGATCAGTCTAGACCCTTACCCGTAGACCGCGCCGGACCTCTATAGATCTGTGCGTCGTCTCCACCATTTTCTGCTTCAGAGCTCTCAAAACAGTAAAAATGAACAGTAATAATGAATTAGGGTTTTACCCTATTTTTCTTAATTTTATTCAACAATAATTTTTTGCTTTTTCGCGTTTTTACCTCAAACGTTCGATTTGGGTAAAAACACGGAGGGGGCACCATAGTAAGCTGTCGTACGATTCGACCAAGAATCGTCGCCTAAAAATGGGTATAATTTTTTGCTTTCTCGTAGATCGAGAAGAACTCATCTTTAACGCATTTTCTTCGGAAAATTCGCTAAAGAGGGGGCAAAATGTAGCACCCTAAAATTGGCGCAGTTAAAATTACAATAATTACATTCACCTTAGTAAATAATTTAAAAATCAAATTTAACCTCCCAAACCGCCCGTTAACCGTCGGGTATTCCGTTTCCCCCTTTTTCGTGCCAATTTTAGAGGTTGTTTTGACCGTTTGACGATATCGTCGCCGATCAGACGATATCGCCCCAGATTTGACGATTTCGTCTGGACTAGGACGTCCAGACGATCTTGTCGCAAAACTAAATTTGCATAGTTGGAATCTGTTCCAACGGGTCTCCAATCCGGGCATAAGCGTGTCTGCGCCGTTGGGACCCTCCCCCGTTGGAGATCTCCCAAATTGGGATGATCTCCAACCTCCCAACAACTCCCCCTAAGCCTATTTAACTTCTAGGATTTTCCCTCCCCAACCCCTGGCTGAATTTATCTGCAAACTGATTCCCTCTGCGTCAACACATCCTAATTTTGCTTTTGCACTAGTCCCATAGCCATTTTGTTGCAGGTACATCACTGGTTTTCAGCCGGAGCCAACACCCATCGTCGTCGACGAACCTGTTCAAATCGGAGGCGATCCTGTCGAATTCGAGGCGATTTCGTACTGATGCGAGACGATCTCGATCGCAATCTACATCGAGGCAATCGCGTTCGAAGTTTGCTTTTCTTAACTCTTTCTCCGTCTTTTTATTATCGCAAATTAGACTATTTATTTAGTGTTTATGCTATTTTGCATTTGGTGTTCACCCATTTAGCTTAGAATGCATGTTAAGTTCATGATTTGCCATTAAAGTACAAGTAATTTGCATTAATTTTTGTTCTTAAATATTGTTCAGTATTCATATTGCTATTTGGTGTAATTTGCCTCTGTTAGCACAATAGAATTTCTTGTATTTTGCATCTGTTTTCTGTCTTGCAGGTCTCTGACGAATTCGTCTGACGAATTCGTCAGATCTCGGATGAATCTGTCAGTCTCAGACGATTCTGTCAAATTGCAGACGATCCTGTCAGATTGCAGGCGATTCTGTAGAATTCCCGACGATCCAGACTGCTTCAAACGTCAGAATCTTCTTCAGACATCCGGATCAGGTATTTTTCATTGGCATTCTGTAAAATTCTCTGTTTTCTGCTTTCAAATATGTCTGTTGTATTCATGGAACTTGCATTTTCATATAGTTTAATTTAGTTTCATTCGGCCAAACCTAGGATGAATGTTTAAGGTTAAAACGAACTCATTAAACACATTCCAAAAACCTAGGCGTGGAAACTGCCGTTAAATGTTTCTTGGTGAACCCACCATCCGTCGAAAAATCACCAAAATACACCTCCCTTGAGAGGCGGGACCTTCGCAAAGTCCTCTCGTCCGAGGTACCGCATCATCCTTTTCCCATCCTCCTTCCGGGCGCGGATCCTATAGCCTGAAGGTAGGGATGCGAAAAATTTGGAGCGATACAAGTACACCTTGCATGGTGATATGTATGTCATAATATTGACCTTATTTTGTACAAATACATGTACACTTATGGATGAGCTAGCTTATTGGCATAAGTTACAATTGATTAGTCTAACATTGCTCATGATTGGAAATGAAAATTTATTGCACACATAGTTTGTCTTTGAGACATTGGCTCCAATAATATGCCCTTAGTATCTTATGGATTCGTGAGGATGTTAGATGGGTTTTGTTTGAGGTCACTAGTATGTTTGAGTCTTTGGAAAACAACTTTAAATTCTTTATCCCTACGATGAACAAAATAATAAGGTATCTTACATTTCATACCTCCATTACATTACATCACACATATCTTATATTTTATTTCATTATCTATCACATAGTCAGACTACTATTATTGTGTCGGTGCCCCTGATTAAGAATTTAGGCCAAGTTTACTAATGAATATTCCACAAGTTTCTTGAATGACAATTAATTAAGCATCAATATTCATTCACCCAAAATATGCTAATCTATATCAATTATTATCATCTAATATGCATTTCATCTACATTCTACTCATTCCATCACATGTTCAACCATGAGGTTTTAAGGTAGCACCCTTTGCCTTGTCATCATCCATAAGCTATCGTGAGGTTTTAAGGTCATACCATTTGCCTCATTCTATCAAAAATAAAAAGGCTCCAAAGGAAACAAACTCCTTTGGTCACTTTTAATACAAAAGGTTCCAAAGTAGACACCCTTTTGGTCAATCCAATTCAAAAGGCCCCAAAGGAACCAAACTCCTTTGGTCACTTTCAATACAAAAGGCTCCAAAGGAGATACCCATTTGGTTAATTCAAACTCTAAAGGATCTAAAGAAACCAAACTCCTTTGGTCACTTTCAATCCAAAAAGCTCTAAAGGAAACAAAATCCTTTGGTCACTTTCAGTTCAAAAGGCTCCAAAGGCACCAAACCCCTCTAGTCAACATCTAGAATAGTTTTTTATTTCCTACACTAGCTTAGGATTAATTCTTTTGTTGTAAATCACCTAGCCTAGATTCTCAAGTGAATCTTGTACCTAGTAATATACTCTAGCCACCAATTGGTTGCAGCGACTAGTTATCTATGCAATCGAGTAGGATGGGTAGATCACCATAAGGATGCTTGTTAAAAAAAATGCCATAATTTCTCCATCTGTTCATTTCATGTTCCACTTTTTGTTGATCTCATCTCCAACCTATCATGACCCATTCCACGAAAGTTTTCAATTGTGTCTCGAATCAAATTTCAATATTCAATAACCCAAATTTGGAGTCACATGTGTCTAAGGAAATTTGCCAAAGGCTCTCATTAAAAAAAAAAATTAGGTTGCAAAATCAAAATATATTATAAGTTTCACAATTGGTATGCACCATGCCACTTTAAATATGGGTTTACATGTGATGGTTGTAATTGAGGTGGAAAAACCAGACCTCCACATCTAAATGATTCTAGTATCATGTGTATTCCCTCATTGGATGGACCATCTACCACATCATAAGTGATCATAATTCTACCAAAAGAAAAAAAATGAGGACACATGCCCACTTTAGACTTGGGGCAATTAACATTGATCTTGATTTATGACATTTGCAAAAGAAACATTTCTCCATCATCCACATTGCTCTATCGAATCATGTGTCTCATTTGTTTCATCTTCCACCCATTCTCTACTTGAGAGGATAAGGTAAAAGTAAAATCTTCATTGAACATTTCCATCCTCACACTAGGATAGAAAAATCAACTCCTCCACCCAATAAACTATGTGTCTTTTTCTTTTGTACTGCATTGTGTTTTACACAATGCAGTACAAAAGGGGTATTTTTAGACACCAAATCCTAACCACTCACTAATGTTTTCTAATATTTGTTATTCCACTTTAAATAAATTGCTAAAAGCTATAAAATATCTCCTAGGATGCTTTTTTTGCCATGTATCCTAACTACCACTTGGCACCTCACTTCAATCACACCTACCTACTTGCCACCTCTCCCCCTAACTGAGATACCTCAAGTGTCTCATTCTAACAACAAAGGGGCTTATTATATTCAAAATATTCATTCTACGATATAATAAAATGCTTCATTTTTAGTGCAAATAGGACATAAGGGATGAGTAAGTACAATGTGCATGTTCAAATTCAAGGGATTTAAAGATGTAAAGAAATATGATGAGGAAAATGTTAAAGAAAAGGAGGTGAATAAGGTCAAGGTTAATACAAGTAAATCATATTTATTTTCCTCAAGTAGTATAAAATCCTCTTCTTATAAAAATAAAAGAAATATGGAGCTTATCCCTTGCACTTTAGGGTTTCGAAAGAAACCTACCAAAGAAATGAGAATGGAGCATAGCCATGGACAATTATGGTTTCTATTAGAATAATAAAGTAATTAGTATGGATGATCATTCTTAAACTTTAGATTTTCTAGGGAAATATCTTAGGTTTTAAGAAACATAAGAAAATAACTATTATGGAGGATCATCCTTCTACATTAGGGTTTCCATGGAAACATAAATAATAAAGTATTTGTGAGGCTATTCCTTCATTTTAGATTCTTTAGGGAAATATGAACCTTTGCAATATAAGCCTCATTATGAATGATATAGAAAAATAGAAGATATTGATAAAGATAAAAGTGTTGGTGGAAATAAAAAAGGAAAGGAAGACCCTTTAGGTAAGAACAAAAATAAAAGAAAAATCAAAGGGATTCAATGTGAGAAACCAAAAACAAGTATCATAGGTGTTAAAAATAAGTGGGTCTAAGACCATAAACAAAAATAAAATATAAGGATGAAAATGGTATCATGGAATATTAGGGGTATGAATTAAACCCCTAAAAAATATTTTGTAAGGAATTAATGGGTTGTTATAGTCATAAGTTTCTTTTAATATAAGAAGCAAAATTAAGTAGTCATCAATGTAAGGATGATCTCAAAAATATTTAAAAGATGAGGGATTGTCTAACAGTTTCTTCGATAGGATAATCTAGAAGTATTACAACAATATGGAACAAGCACAAATGTTATGGAAATTTGCTAGAAGTAAAAACTAATTGGGTTGCTTGTCCATTTTGAAATAAAGACAAAAACATCAAAGTTTCGCTTATAAATGTATATGCTCTAACTATAGTTACTCCTTGTGTAAGAACTTGGAAGGACCTTAACATTTTTTTTCGGATACAACAATGAATCATAATTGTGATCTATGGATTCTAGCAGGTAACTTCAACATAGTTTTATCTCCTACAAAAATGGATGGTGCACTTGGACGATATAAATCAATATACAATTATTTTTCATTTGCGAATTCAAATACCCTATGGATAAAATTACTTTTAGCTTTCAATTTACATGGGATATTATATCTATTGGGAATTTTTTTATAACAAAAATTTTGAATATATTTATGTTATCTAACACATGATTGCAAATAGAGCATACATCACAAAACCATTCAATTAATATGTGATTTACCCAACAATGGTCATCCAAATCCAATTCTTTTTTAGTCTATGATGCTCCAAGACCCTATTTTATTCCATATGGTTATGTTATGGTGGGATGAATCAATTTTTGAGATCATGTATATGAATTTTTTTCAAACTATGAAATATCTAAAGAGGGTAATGAATATCTGGAATGCCAAATATTTTGGTATCATGTTTAAGGAAAAGGAGAAAATTGAATCCAAGCTTAAAATTTTTCAAGAGATAGAAGAAATCAATAAAATGGACCAATAAAAAAATAATTACATGGTGATTATAATATTGTACTAAAAAGAGTATTCATATTGGTACTAAATATCTAGAAATAAATGGCTCAAGGAAGGAGACCTAAATGCCAAATTCTTTTATGTACAACCAAAACAAGATTTTCTTTTTTATCAAATCAAAAATATTTTAATTTTGGATGGAACAAATATCAAGGAAGAAGAGACCATGAAGGAAGGAATATATCCATGGAGGATATCCATAAGGTATTTTTCTCTTTTCATTCTAATAAGGCTCCTAGATATGATGGATTTTGTACAATTTTATTTCAATAAGTTTAGGATTTATTGAAGAATAATATGTTTGTCTATGGTTGGACTATTAGAGTTGCTATAGTAATTCTATATTATTAATTTATTTATGTTTTTAGGGTATTTAGTTAACTACCTAGGTTAGTTACGCTATAGTTAGCATATATAATATTGAGTCTATATTATTATTTTATTTTAGATCTAAGTTGTTGATTAGATCCTATGATTACGAGCTAATCTGGGCTCTACAATGTATTATTTATACTAGTTCTAATCAATGAAATATTTTTCATTTACTTCAACATGGATAGGCTTAGAAAGAGAAAAATGATAAATGATATCGATGTCACATTTGTTACATTGGTTCCCAAGAAAGGTGAAACAAAATATTTACATATTTTTTATCCAATAACCCCTTTGTACTATGATTTACAAAATAATTTCAAAGTTATGGAAAATAAATTGAAAAGCATTCTAGATTGTGTTATCTCCAAGGAATAATGTAGTCTTTTTTGTGATAAACAAATTATTGATGGGGTAATAATTGCATAGGAGGCCATACATTCTCTTCATTCCATGAAAATTTTAGTTATTCTTATAAAATTAAATATAAATAAATAATATGATAGGGGTTGTTGAAACCCATGTGTTGTAGGTGAGTTGGAGAGGGTAGGGAAATCCTCCAAGGGAGGTCCATGGTTTGAATCTCCACCCTACCAAACGCACATTAGGTACCCAAAATCTAGTTGATAATGCTAGTGTGGTCAGGGCTAGATGCGACTACTAAGTGATTTTTATGGTGTAGAACCCTTTGGTCATGGTTTCTCAGACCAAGGCAGCATCACAAGGGGTTTTTGCTAAATTCAAAAAACAAATATAGGGGTTGTTGAAGTTTTCTACATGATAATCTCAAACAAATTGGTTTTGATCAAGGTTGTTGTGAGTGGATGACATATTATAGCAATCCAAACTATTCTATTTTGATCAATGGATCCCTTATTGGATACTTTGAGTAATATTGTGGAATCTGCTTAGATGGCACACTATCTCATTATTTATTTATTATTATTGTGGAGGAATAAGGGAGAGCTTTCTCAAAGGTAAAATTTACAAGTAGAAATCAATCAGGATCCAAGTTTTAAAAAAGGATCCCTAGCAATAGTTCATTTAGTTAAATTCCTCAACATTCAAAAAGGATACCAAGGTTCAAATATTGCCAAATAAAACATGCATATTTTCCAATATTTTGTAATACCACTATATGTTCATGATGTAATGTGGGTGGGGCCTATTTCAATCTCATATAACTCTTTAAAAAAGAGGGTCCCTTCAAATCTCGTCTCCAATTTGTTGATGATGCTTTTATTTTGGGTCATCCCTTAGTTAGTGAGACCATGGATTTTAAAGCAATATTATGATGCTATGATAAGGCTACTTGATAGTTGATTAGTAATAAAAAATCTAGAATCATTTTCAATAACGTTGCCCTAGATTTGCAAGATATTATAATGAATATTTTAGGGTTTAATATTGGAAAAAAAATGATGAACATTTTAAGGTATTCCTTTGTCTTATAAAGGAAACAAGAAGAAGATTTGGGACTTAGTTTTGGATAGAATAAAATCGTGTTTGACAAATTGCAAAGATAATTTCATAACCATGGATGGGAGGTGACAACTAATGAAGAATAAAATAAATCTATTAATGTATATATGATGTCACTTTTGATATTTTCAATAGGTATAACATCAAAACTTGATAAAATTCAAAGTGATTTTCATGATGGATATAATGAAAATTTTTGGTTTCCTCTTTGTAAGTGGAATAGGATTTTCAAAAGAAATAATATGAGAGGGTTTCGATTGTAAAAGTGTTGACTTATGATTTTGTCCTTAGGAAAAAACCTTGGTTAGAGAATATTCAAATAATAAATAAAGATTTGGGTAAAAATATTACTTCAAGAATATATAGATTCCCTTGTTGTAACAGAATTATTTAGGAAATGATCCTTTCCTCTACCTTTTGGTTTGATGCTTAGTTGGAGCCTTAGCCTCTTATTTTAATTAAAAGTGGAAATTTTTTGCTTGAGCATGTTTAGCTTGTAAATATCAAAATTATATTAATGTGAGCAATAACTCAAGAACATGGATTTCTATTAGTGACATGGCTGAAGAAGAGGAACTCAAAAAAATAGAAGATAAGCTTCAAAAGATGGTTTGAAATCTATATAATGGTGGTGGATACTTGTTCAAGTTTGGATATGGGGATTTAGAGCAATAAAAATTTCCTACGCACAATGGTTTCTCTTGAAAGACTATTTGGTCACTAGAGGCCCTTTGTAAGGCCTCAATATTTTATTGGTTCATAGTCAAAATAAATATTCTTATAGGAGTCTACAAAGAATATGATATCACAAATATTTTAAATATGCCTTGTATAAGAAGAATCTAGAAATAAAAAATCATTTCTTTTCTTCATTGGCCTTTTATTTATACCATTTGGGGATGGTTTTTAAAAATATGATAATATATTGGGTAAATCTATCAACATTGAAATATTTGATGAAACATTGGATTAACTAATTCAAATCTAAATCTTTATGTATTATATGAAGTATTGGTCTTACCATTATTTTTTGGAATTTATGGTTTCAAAGGAAAAAATAAAAATTTCAAAAATATATCTCAAAATCATGCCTAAGTTTGAAACTGTGTTATTGCCTCTCTTGCATAATGTTTACATACATGGTGCTCATAATAGGAAGCCTAAAGTGTGGAAAAGGAGGTACTAGCCTCTTTGTTATATGATCTACAGGTATATGAAGGGTCATCTAGAACTATGTAGTTAAAAAAATAATTTTATTCAATCTATGGTAAAATGAAAATGTCCAAAAATTGGGTTTATTAGAATTAGTTTATGGTGGTTCTAAAGGAAATTCATGAAAAACTAGTTGAGGTGGTAATTTTTGAAATAATGTAGGCAAAATTCTCCTTGATTACTCAAAATCATTTGGAACTTCAAATAAGAACTATGCAAAGTATACAATAGTTCGTACAAAGATTAAAACAATAAATGAAAATAGATGAAAATATCATTTAAATGGAGGGAGATTCATAAATTATCATTAATTATGTGGGGTTCAGATAGAAAATAGAAAACCATTTTTTTAGGTAATCTTTTACAAATGTGAGTATATCTATAGAGAAGGAAACCAAATAGTAGATATTTAGCCAATCATGGTGTTGATATATGTCTTGGTAAAATTTAGAGTTTTAGAAGATAACTAGGTGAATGAGATTTTATCTCTTAAATGAAATTTATGTAAATAATATGATTGTGGAAAAATAGTCATCTGAGGAAGATAAATAATTTGAAAGAAAATAAAATGAATGATACCTTCGATAAGAAAATCCTATATCTAGTTTAATGACCTTGCAATAAATACAATATTTTATTATCTTTATGGAAGCATTCTCCAATCAAAATATCACTTAATTTATTAAAAAAGAAATATAATATAAAAAATTCAACAAATTTACCTTAAATATTTTTAATGTGTTGTTCCATAATACTAAATAGTTCAACACATTTTGGTAACTAATTCAAAGCTAAAACTTTATAAATTATATGAAGTATTGGTCCTACCATTATTTGTTGGAATTTATGGTTTCAAAGGGAAAAAAAAAATCAAAATAAATCTCATAATCATGCCCAATTTTGAAACTATGTTATTGCCTCTCTTGCATAATGTTTACATACATGGTGCTCATCATAGGAAGTATAAAGTGTGGAAAAGGAGGTACTAGCCTCTTGGTTATATGATCTATAGATATATGAAGGGTCATCTATAACTATGTAGTTAAAACAAATGATTTTCTTCAATCTATGGTAAAATGAAAATGTCCAAAAATTGGGTTTATTGGAATTAGTTTATGGTGATTCTAAAGAAAATTCATGAAAAACTAGTGGAGGTGGTAGTTTTTGAAATAATGTAGACAAAATTCTCCTTGCTTACTCAAAATCATTTGGGACATAAAATAAGAACTAAGCAAAGGATACAACAGTTCTTACAAAGATCAAAACAATAATTGAAAATGGATGAAAATAGCATTTAAATGGAGGGGGATTCACAAACTATCATTAACAATGTGGGGTTCATATAGAAAATAACGTTATTATTGATGTTCATAAACCATTTTTGTAGGTAATATTTTACAAATGTGAGTATATATATAGAGAAGGAAACCAAATAGTAGATATTTTAGCCAATCATGGTGTTGATCTTTGTCTTGGAAAAATTTATATTTTTAGAAGACAAATAGGTGAATGAGATTTTATCTCTTAAATAAAATTTATATTAAGGATATGATTGTGGAAAAATAGTCATTTGAGGAAGATAAAAAATATAATTGAAAGAAAATAAAATGAATGTTACCTTTCATAAAAAAAATCATATATATGGTTTAATGACCTTGCAATAAATACAATATTTTTTTATCTCGATGGAAGAACTCTCCAATAAAAATCACACTTAATTTATTAAAAAATATATATAATATAAAAAATTCATTAATTTTTACCTTAAATATTTTAATGTGTTGTTCCATAATACTAAAGAGTTCAACACATTTCGGGATAGGGATAAATGAGTCCAGATCTTTGACTATAAGATTGAACAAAATAGGATAGGCTTTCAACAACAAGGTCCTTGAAAACCAACTGTAGGGATGGGTAACCAAGGCCCTATTCAATCCACTGATAAAGGGAAACAAGTCATCACATATCCTTCAACAAATGATCAAGAAAAGGTATGCTCACTATTTGCCTTCCCTAATAGATTCCATATTCTTTCCAATTCTAATATCCTTGATCAAGAAGATAGGGATAGCCTTCTATTCCCTGAATCAGAACATCCCTACTAGGATAGAACCAACATCGATGATTCTCCATCAAGGTCTGGTCCATCTCATCCTCTTTTAGAGTCTCCCTCTAGGAACCATAAGGAAGTCGAGTTTGGGAGTCCCTGTCTTATCTCTGCTCATCTCATCTCTAAGATGGCTAGTCCCATTTTAGAAAATATTGCTCCTTGTAAGTTTAGACACAAACAAACAAGAAATTCAAAAAATTCTTCCATTGATTCTGGAAGCGACAAAAAAAGAGGTAGGATTTCAGCTATTGAACAAAGGATATGTTGGTCAAATATCTACCTAATTAACAAAACTACGTTTGTACACCCTATAAATGGCCAACATTGAAAGGCCATAGGAAAGGAATGTCCTTCATACCAATATTTAGATAGGGCTGGCTCCCAAGCTAAATCCTACACTGGTTGAAGACTAGAGTTGCAGGAAAGAAATTAGAAATTGCGAAAAGAAATGGGAAATATGGCCACAAGCCGAAGGTGTAGGATTTGGGGTAGACTAACAACAAGAAATTCACCCAAGAATGAAATAGCATGTAATAAAATATAAGCAATAGAATTCACTAGTAACCTTGTAGAGACAACCCCTAGAATAACACTCCAGCACTCACTACCTCACTAGCAATATTTAAAATCAAATGCAGAATTTAATTTCAACAGCAAATAATGAACATGAGTGTAAAATAGAAATGTATGAAGACAAAAGGAAATCGTACACAAGGTCACTTGCAAATTTAGAAGCCTTTAATCTTCTATTGATGCAGAGAACTTGAAGAGTTTTTTTGTAGAATGTCTAACCTCCCCTTTACAATGAACATTGGATAGTATTTATAGAGGATTTCGCCTCTTTAATTAAATGCACATGGAGATAGAATTTTTACCAATCAGAGACCAATATGAGAAAATTCTTCCTCGAAAATATTAAAAATACATTCACTTGAAATAATGATCCGACTTCTAAGGAAATTCCTCCATGAAATCTACATTTCTAGATTCGGTGCACAAAAAAGCATAAGGCTTGGTTTTTGACTAGAGACATTCACCCTCTTGAAAATGTGCTTCTACTTCAGAAATCATCAAAATAATCCTGCATTTTAAATATCATTGCCTTACTTGCTTGAGATCCACAATTTGAGTTACTCTTCGCCTCCATTATTTAATGCTTTTCATTAACCTATTTAGGCACCTTTAGAAAACTCATGCATTAGTGGAGAATGTGCCTTTATAAACTTGATGGATTATATCCCTTCTTTGACCATGGCAACAATAATTCCTCTTATCCTAGGCAAAAATATTTTAACAACCACACATTTTTCTTTTTAAAATTGTGTTCGTCCCCAAAAGCAGCGATAGAGGTCATCGCCTTCCTATTGAAGTGAACGCGATGTTGAATTTTCATCGTCGCCTCGCCCTTAGCACATTCACCTGACTTTAAATTTTCTTAGCGTGATCATCTGACTTTATAATTTAGAGCACGTTCACCCATGGTAGGGGCGAATGGAGCTTTCGCTCCTCGACCAGGGTGAATGAGACTTTGACTAGTCAACCTTTCGAATTTAATGTCATTTGCCCAAAAGTGGGGTGAACGCACTTTTCGAGCCAATTTCTTCTCTTAGTCTATTACGACTTAGGAATTTCATTGAAAAACATTCCTTTGTCACGACCGGTAGGATCATTTCTTAGATTTTCAAATACATTTGCCCCGAACTGGGGCAAACAAAACATTCATCTCAACTTTGTGGTGAACAAGATTTTTCCTTATACTTCAATTTTGGGTGACGTCATTGCTTGGATACTTTTTGAAACTTTATCATTCTTTATTTTTACTTTCCTTATTTCACTTCAACAAGGGATGCATAGGGTCTTTTGTTCCTTAGGGTGAACATGCTTCCATTTTTAGCAAAGCTTTCATTTCATGCAGTTAAATTTCTATGCACCATTCTTCAACGATTTTACGAATGACACAAACTCGAGTATCCAATACATTTTCCTAGCCTCTTTATTTAAACACTTATTATTTTCAAGCCAAAAGAAATTTTATACAAACAAAGAAAGAAAAACACAAAAATTACAATATATAAGTTCATCCAAAATATTATATTCTCAGCTTAATATATTTTTTCGTATAATAATAATTATAAATGCTTCTTTAAAACTATATCAAAATTTCAATGTGGCGAGGTGCAAAACTGCCAATATTTCTGGTGACTCATGGGGTATCCAGCTCGCATGGATGCAAGTTATCCTAGGCCTTTATCCATTGGGCTGCTATGGAGTATTTTTGTTGGCTACCTTAGCTGGCACTTTTGATGTGGATGCCTTTCTACGTGCCTCTTCTTTGGCTTTCTTTGTGGCTTTAGCTTCAGCTACAACCTTGAGTACTTTGGCTCACTCTGCTTCTTCTACTACCTTCTCTTCCATGGTGCACTTTGTTGTTGCTCACTCCTATTGATCTTTGAGGCTCTCAAAGGTAACCTCATAAACTATGACTACCTCCTCCCAAGCTTGAGTGGTGAATAAGCAGGGAGTACTCAACGACTTGTAAATGAATCAAATATTTTGGACATCTTCTAGACTGAGACGCTTCGCTCACTGAGTTAGCTCAAACAATGAAAAATTGAGGCGGGTATATTTATGCATGAGAGATAGCACCTGTGCTTCTGTAATGGGATCCTCCCATGCATCAATCTCTAAGGTATCCTCTACGAACTTCCTCCAAGTTGCTCCTAATTGTTCTTTCGATAGAGTCTCACCCCATTCAGTAGTGAAGTCTAATAATTCCAAACCAGCAAGAGTTTCAAAATGTATCATGGAAATAGTATGCTCTTGCTCGATGGTTTTAAGAATCTTACGACCTTCCCTCACCAGGTCCATTCTCTAAAAATAACTATGCAAGGTGACTTTGGCAGTGGACCAGGCATGATCCATTTTGCTCAAGGGGTGAATGTGTATGCTGGAGTTAGCTAGAGCTTGAATTTTTAGTGCCATCTCCATATATGGCTCCAAAATTTCTTCTTTGTTATAAATTAATTGCTATCCTAGCTGAATCTGTATGCTAGCCACCCATAAATAGTGCAACACTTGAACTGCTTGTTCGGCCAGTTTTTCATAGTTTTGAGCTGAGCAAAGGTGCACCTCCTTAATACTTTTTGGAGAAAAACCTGCAACCTATGTGGCCTTATCCACCAACTAATTCTTGATGGCCTCTAGCTATGTTTATATTGAATGCATTTATATTCTTGTTGCATATCTTTATTTCAAATGCACTCCTACATTCTAGTGCAAGTGTCTATTTTCCATGGTTGTCTTCTTTTCTTGCGCTCTACTTTTAGCCAAGGCATCTTCTAGTTTGACAATATTATTTTCCTACTCAAAACATTTTTTCTTGTAATACTCGCCATACAAGAATACCAAAATCATATCAACCTATATATTGCCCATTTTCTCTGTGGGATCGATCCTTGTGAGGTCCTCTATTATAGTCTCACAAACATAATTACTCAGTAATATTTCTCCTTGTGGCTTCTGGACCAAGGGAGTTATTTTAGTCGTGTGAGCTTCCATGGCAAAGCTAGATCCATAGCTTCTTTTCATCTCTTAATTTTTAACCACTACAATAAACTCATAAACACCCGATTTATTTCCTCCACATCAAGATGTTTTGGTGCCACCTGAACGTTGGGTGGTGCTTGCAGCTCCAAAAATGGTGTGAAAGGTATCAAAAATTTTGACCGTTTAGGCTCAAAGGAAGTAGATGAGATAGCTAGAAGAGGGGGAACCAAAATGGTGGATTGGATGGAGGAACCAGGTTTAGCTATAGTTACGCTCACTCAGGAGAGGAGCCTACATACTTACAACCTCAATGAAAGTGGTGGTGGGGATGGAAGGGGAAGGGTGCAAAAATGGGTTCGGCCTTGATGCATATGAACTAAAATAAATGGAGGTCAAATAAAGGGGAATAGAAGGAGTAGTAGTGACTTTGGGAAGGGAAGAAGAGGGAAGTGAAATAGAAATAGAGGGCATACCGAAAGGTGGAGAGATAGAAACTTATGGGAGCAAATGGAAAGTCACTACATGCTCCAAAGGAAAAAAAGTAGGAAGAGAAGATGTACCTTCGAGCATAGATGTCGTGTGCTGCGGTGATGGGAGCGACTATGAAATAACTTCTTCCTATTGCTCCTATTGCTCTTTCGCTCTCTCCTCAACATTTATATTTTCTTTGATGTCCACGACCTCCACTTGAGAGCTCTCCAACTATTGGTCCTCCCCTTGTTCTTGAATCATTGGAAACATCTGCGCAACCATCATTGGAGCCTCTATCACTAGCGGAGAAGAAATAATAGTTGTTGGGACCACTGGAACTATGGGTACTATGATCATCAAAATTTGAGTGGTAGATTAGGAAATGGCACCAGTTATTGGTCTCTTCATCACTTTGGGAAATGGGGGTGCATTCTAAACATTCTTCTTCTCTAATGGATGTGCCTCCTCAATTCTTTGCTTTGTCCACTATGATCTTCTTCTAAACACATATTGTTGTTCTTCCTCTTCCAGGATATCTTCTTCAATTGACAGGTGCTCTCCTTTGTCCCCACTTTTGCCACTATCAAAATGTTTGAGGATTTTGGACAAAATATTAGCGAAAGTGATGGGTTGATAGGAATCAATGAACTCGTCATAGGTGTTCAAAAATGCTTCATCCATATTCAACCCATAAGGAGATGTGGTATTTCCTCAGTGGACCCGCATTATCCACCAGTTTGTAATTTTCTCCTTAGACCATAGGGGCTGACTTTCTTTTACCTGACTAAACAATCCAGGTGGAGGAATCTGATTTTTATACTTCACCAGATTATATTCAGCCTCCTGTTCATAACAGTCATGCCATGGTGGGAGCATTGTCATGTATTCAATATGCCAATTCATGTCGGGCCCCTCAAAATTATTTCACCTTTTCTCAATGTTGGGTCATGGACAATAGTGAAACGACTTGGCCTTTACAATTTCCAAAAACTTCCCCAATGGGTCATACCTCCAACACTTCGGCAATTTTATCAGCCCCAAATCGTACAACGTCATTATGAGCAGTCGATTCTGTCCTACCTAGCTCACTTCTATACTGCCAAACTTGAGCGACATTTTGCAAGTTGTCTTTCCACGCCCTACTCCATAAACATCATTTACATAATCTGATTGGCGCACCACCTCCATATCAAAAACATGTTCAGTGGTGAAGTAGGGTAGCAAGGAAGGCTTTCTTGTAAAACCAAAAATTCTCACGACCACGCCTTGAGTAAGCAAAAAAATATCTCCTTTTTGTCCTTCAAATACTGCTTCCCTCATCTCTCGTGGCACTCTTTCGCATGTACCACAAAGTAATTCTATGGTGGGTCCCAAAAATAAACTATTAAAACTATAAAATGACTCCCTACTTGACAAAGCAGAAGTCCACATATACACTGGTAGAAGTTCATCCCTCTCATCCATTTGCCTCACCACGATGAAAGGGAAGTGCTGTTGTAGGTGGAAAAATAAATACCATACCAGAAAAGAGGTATGTCTGAATGACGTCTCTTCCTCGGTTTGCAACTTCTCTAGCTGAGAATTCAACCTCCAAGAGATAAAATCAGCCCAATCGAAGAAAATCGGATTGGTGCCTTACCTCATAGCTGGCGGAGTGTAAAATTCAACCCAAAAAATACACTATGCTAGGGTCGCCTGCCACTTATGAATGGTAGAATCTGTAGGCAAACCCACAATCCATGCCAACATGGAGTAAATATCTAAGCTCTTAAACTCTATGAGCGGCCTCAACAAGTTTAGAAGCTACCCCATCTATGGCTCTTTAATCAACTACATCTCCATGAACTGACGCATTGTTATGGTAGAGACGTATATGTCCTCCTACTCATTTGTATGCAACTTCTTAGTAATCACATAAGAAGGAGGCTTTAACCCACAAGCGAATGCTTCTCACACTTCTTCTGGTGTAATGGTAAAAAGTATTTCTCTATTTGCCCTCCATACCATCCTTGTAAATGGATCATAGAATCGAGCAATAAGTTGCACCAGCTCTGGACAAGGGTGTACGGGTGGACATAGGTACCAAAACAACTAAGAGTGGTATGGCACTTCAACAAACTTCCTAACAACAATCCTTGATTTACTATAAATTCCACATCCTGGCATAGTTTCTCCATGCCTTTATGGGTAATTATATAGTCACCAATCTTCGTCATTGTATCGGTATATGGGTCTAAATTAACATTTTTATTTCTTTGGGCCTTATTATATTTAGACCCTCCTATTTTCCTTAAATTTTTAGGTTTTGTAGCTTCTGTAGTCTCTTTACTTCACTTTCCCATTGTTTCTTTCTGATGAGTGCTCCAAATGTTCTCTAAAAACTTTTGCAACGACAGTTTGAAAAACACAACAGCAGTAAAAATTTGAAAACTAAACTGCAAGATTTTACCTGGTCCTTTGTATAGAATGCCCTAACAACTTTCATAATAAATGCTGAGTTACTCTTGAATTATTTTGGAATAAAATGTGCATTGATTCACTCATTCAACACTACTCCCAATGCTTTTAATGGTATCACATTTCATTCATTGCCAAATTATCCTTGGAAAGTGAGCCATCCTTTTGTTGTGAAATGTGCCCTGGAAATTGAATCTTATTTGGAAAAAACAAATCGATCACCTAAAACCAATAATATATATTTATGCTCCTCGAGAAGACAAAATCCTCCCCCTTCACAAATATAGGTGCACATTTGAATTAAATGCCCTCATAACTCTCCTCAACTTGCATGCACGCTTTCCAATATCTACCACACATCCAAGAGCAAAACTTCTTTGGCAAAGCACTTTTGAAATCACCTACTTCCAAAAATAAATGGGGCAAAAGCATTTAGGGATGTGTTTGTTTCCTTTTTCCTAAGAAAAATCACCTTGTGGGCGCTTGATATCTTCCTCAACTTCTGAAAAATCACTATGCTTTGAAAAATAATGAGGGTGAAACGTTCTTACAGCATACTCAGCCTTTTTCATTTTTGCCCCAAAATGCTTTCGACTTGCTTATTAAAATTTCATGGCGAATGGATTTCTCTTGAAGTTTTCTCTTGTTTTCTATTTTGTCCAATTCTAGAAAAAGCATGATTTTCTAAAAACAACACAATTGCTTTTTAAAGCGATTTTCTCCTTCTTTTTTTTAGATCTTTCTTTTCTTTTAAAGGTGCCTTATATTAATATTTGAAATCCTTTTGCGGAAAACTAAGGCGCCTATGCCTTTTACATATTAAATTCTCGTCACTCCATGCCAAGCGAAGACGCTTTTAATCGCCTTGTAATAATATTTTAAAACAGCGCATATTCTAAATCAACACGTTCACCCCAACTTTGGGTGAATGAACATGTCACCCCATATTTGGGGTGAACACGACCTTTGACTTCTTCTTCGGTGCTTGTGATTTTTATGAAACAACCTTTTAATTTCCTTGTGACTTCTTTAAGTTCGGTGGCACACGCTTTTACCAACCCATTCGCCCAAATTAGGGGTGAACGACCATTTCACCCCTTTTCTGGGGTGAACATGACTTTGTTGATTTAACAGTGCATTGACCAGGTGCTTTTACTTGCTCACTTTGCTCATTTACTTTCAAAGGGTGCCTAAGGCCTTGCGCTCCTCCCTTGAGTGAAAATGCCCAAAAGGGCCTTTTCATTAAATCACGTTCTAACACTTTAGGAGGGGGTGACAGTACTTTGCTTCTTATCATGCTCAACCTTGCTTTTCAAAGGCACATCCTTTGCTAGGAACTTTATAACTCTGTTTCTTTAGCCAAAATATTTTAACATACAAATATATTCGAAGCGAAATTGATTGTAAAAGGAAAACTTCTCTTTTCTTTTCCTCTTTTTTTCCTTTTCTATATATATCTTCACCATATAAAGAAAATAAAATACTAACAAAAGAATATGTACATATTTACAATATGGTACCTCGTAAAATCCAATTATTGAATATAGGCCTTCAGATGAAGGCCATTCACCGGAATAGGAAGATCCCAGCCCTCCATGTCCCAAAGATGGTATGCATTTGTTGAGTTCACTATAGAAATCTGAAAAGGGCCTTCCCAAATTGCATCAAACTTGTGGTGTTTCCCCAGCTTGGCCTTTTTCTTGTTCCATTTAAGAACTAAATCTCCCACCTAAAACCTGCACTTAGTTGTTTTCTTTCTAAACCACTTCTGCATAACTTTAGTATGATCAAAAAATGCTTGATAAGCCTTTTCTCTATCTTCCTCCAACTGCAATAGTTGTGCCAACCTTGCACTCATCGAATCATATCCTTAATCTTCGTCTTTAAATAACTGCAATGTTTGGAGTACTGGAAGCTCAATGTGGGTAGGCAAGATTGCTTCCTTCCCATACACCAGAGAATACAGAGAAGTTTTAATAGACTTTTTCACCGATATGCGGTCTACCCAAAGAGCTTGGTTCAACAAGTGCCAAATCTTTTTATTATTTCCCAATGTCCATTTTAAAATCCGTAGCAAGTTTTTATTGGTAGATTCGACCAAGCCATTCCCTTGTGGGTAGTAATTGGATGACATCTTAAGATAAATTCCATACTTGTTGGAAAATTTGGTAATCTTGGCCCCAATAAATGGAGTTCCATTATCTATCACAATAGAGTCTGGGACATCAAAACGAGTGATGAGTCCTTCCAGGAAAGAGATGACAGTTGCTTGATCTGCCTTTTTGGTAGGAATAGCCTCTGCCCACCTAGTGAAATAATCAGTCACCATTAAAATATATTTATGCTCTATGGAGGAATGTGGATCAATGACTCCAATGAATTCAAGGCCCCACTACTGAAAGGGTGCTTCCACTTGAATTGGGCATAGGGGCAATGCTCCTTTCCTAGTTCTACCAACATACCGTTGACAATTATCACAATGTTGACTTACTTTATGAGCATCGGTGAATAGAGTAGGCCAAAAGTAACCAGCTCGAATGATTTTCAAAGCCATGGGCCTTCCTACATAATGGCCACCAGATAGACCAAAATGAAATTCTTCCAATATTTTCTCCTTCTCTGACTCCTTCACACATCT
Organism: Wollemia nobilis; assembly: GCA_028583015.1. Classification (NCBI taxonomy): domain Eukaryota; kingdom Viridiplantae; phylum Streptophyta; class Pinopsida; order Araucariales; family Araucariaceae; genus Wollemia; species Wollemia nobilis. Next base: position 879,927 of record JAQPPZ010016858.1, on the reverse strand, counting down.
GAGGAGAACTCCATCAATATTCTTATAAAATAGCCCATTAGGAAACAAAACATATTTGAGTGCTTGTAGCCTAAACCTCCGATGTTGTGAAGCATCAAGGTGTTATGGACACCTCCCAGAAGTAAAGAAATCAACCAGGTCCTCCATCCAATCACGATTGCTCGTAGAACAATTTTCACAGATGCTTTCACCAATATCCTCCTCCTGCATGATAGCCAATGATTCTGACGTTGCATTTTTAATCATTTTTTGACATAGAGCTCGTCCACAAACTAGCTTTGTCAGTAGGATCTCCACATCATATTCTTGAATTTTTTAAATCCATCCTGCTCTTTTGTTGCCCAGTTCTCCTTGGAGAATGAAGTTTCGAACATCAGGGTGTATAACATAAATGACCATTTTGCTCTGTGAGATGAAGTGCCAAAATTTCTTCAAATATTTCATCACCATGTACACCTATTTTTCAATGAAATTTTAATTCTCCTGGTGAGGTGCAATAACTTGGCTCAAAAAGGCAATGGGCTTTTCATCTCCATCTTCTTGCTTTTGTGTCAAAACTACAACATAACTCTCTTGCTCACCCATTGCATAGAGAATGAAGTCCTTTGAATAGTCAGGATTAATCAATACTGGAGCTTGGATGATTCTTTCCTTGATCTCTTGAAAAGCTCATCTTCTTGCCTCCGTCCATTTGAATTCAACATTATTTTTTAAGAGCTCAGTCATGGGTTTCACTACCTGAGCAAAGTCAACAATAAACTTATGAATGAATTTATTTGATCGAAGAAATATTGTAGGTCCTTTTTGTTAGCAGGTAATGGTAGCTTCAGGAGTGCTTCAACTCTTGTAGTATCAATTTTCAATCCTTATTTTGAAATCACATGACCCAATAATTTTCCTTATTTAACAACAAAGATTGATTCCTTCAGATTAATAGAAATTTTGAACTCATAGTATTTCTCGAACACCTATCTCAAATGAGAAACATGGTCTTCTCTGCGATGTGAAAATACAATCATGTCATCAAGATAGATTACAATAATTCTATTCAATAACTCATCAAAAGCAATATCCATGGCCCTCTGGAAGTAGCGCCAACATTTGAAAGACCGATTTACATCCTTTGATAAATGAACGTGCCCCACTTGGTAGTGAACATTATTTTATGTTGGTCTTCATATTTCACCCATATCTGGTTATAACCAGAGAAACCATCCAACAATGAAAATATTTGTGCGCCGACAACCACATGAAGGATTTGATCAATCTATGGTAGAGGGTAATGATCCTTTAGTGATGCTTGGTTCAGGTTCTAAAAATTGATGCACAACCGAATATCTCCATTCTTCTTTCATACTGGTACTAGGTTTGCCACCCATGTTGAGTGCTTAATTGGGTATATTATCTTTGCTTCCAGCATATTTAACAGTTCCACCTTCATGAGCACTTCTATCTTGGGATTGACGGGCCGCTATTTCTACCAAAAAGGTTTTACCCCCTCTTGCAGCTCAATGGTATGCTGAATTACATTCTGGTCATATCCCTTCAAATCTTGATAGCTCCATGCAATAATGTTGGGGTACTCATAACACAGGTTCTTGATGTCTTCTAACTCTTTCGACATGCAATCAGTCCCGATTTTGATGATATTTTTAGGTTTGAGTTGCAACTCCTTATAATCCTTTGCATCCACCTTGATCTTATGCTTCTACGATGAAATTAGTCCCCTGGGAATGTGATTGTTCTTCAATTGAATCATCCCTTCCATTTCTTCTTTGACAAGCATTCTATCATCTACGCTTGCAGCTTCCTTAATCAAAAAATTGACTATTTTCTCATCATTATTGAACACTTGCCAATAGATGTTCTTATCATGGACTGAGGGTCTATATATCACCCTGAAAGTCTTGGGTTTTCTAACTACTTGTTCCATAGGTGAATAATTTACGCCAAGAGAAGCTAAAATATCTACATGTTTGTTCTGCTCTTGAGAAATCACTTGTATATTTAAGGTTGTGAAGGACTCAAACAAATCCCACACTTTGTTGTGATAGGATTTTAGGTAATGCTGCTTAGACACACACTTATTGGTGGTCTGATTGACAATGAGTTCGAAGTCGCCAAAAATTTACAACTGTTTAATACCCAAATTTTTAGCTTTTTTTAATTCGAGACACAATGCCTCATATTCAGCTGCATTATTCATGCAACTCCAATTCAACCTATAAGAATAAGTCTTTTGTAATCCTGTAGGGAAAATCAAAAAAATATCGACCCCTACACCATTCTTGCACCTAGCACCATCGAAGTATAGCTTCCATAATTGATCTGTAGTAGGATCTGGGAAATTAGAGACTTTTTCTTAGTCTCTTCTTAGGTTTGGTTATAGTATAACAACCAATTTATGTTCCAACCATTGCATTGAAATCCATGAGTGAGAATTCATATTCGAGGTGGAGTTCACCAAGCACTTCTTCCATCAAGTCAACTTCTTCTAATTCTTCAGTCATCATGTTAACTACACCTGGAGATTTTTCTTCTTCCTCCAACTTCTCAATATGAAAAGTCAATGGCTTTTCATTATAAATGCGAATTATTTTTCCTTTAAATAGAATCTCCAAATGTGAGTAGTCCAAGGAAAGGTATCCTCCCAGCTTCGTTGTGAACTCCCTTGAGAGACACATGCTAAAATATGGCTCCAAGTCAACCACCACTACCTCTTGGATGATAGTGATTTATGGTATGCTATGTAGGATGATAGGAATATCCTTGATTACTCCTACCATTTTGACTGGGGTCCCATCCAATTGCAACACTCCCAAGCTAATTCTTGTGTATTCCATCCCCATCACTTCACATACTACCTTTGGCATGACAGTAGTCGCAACACCAGAATCGATCATAAATTGTGTACAATCCACCCCTCCAGTTTGAGTGACAAATAGAATGGGTATTCTTTCTAGTGGCTGAAGTCGAGAGTGTTTGAGCCAACACTATTTGAGAAGAAATTTTCTTTCGGTATTTTATAGTCTTAAGAGACTCTTGCATCAGGTCGACCTATCCAAGAAACTGTAGTGCATCATACAAGCTCACTTTCATAGGAATCTTCTTCATCTCTTCCACAATATTATAATCGGACACCCTAGGAGCCTTTTCTTCCATTCCCTTTTCATACTTGTCTTGATACTATTGAGTGGCCTCCACTCTTTGTTTCTTAGTCAATGATGGGTATCGGAGGTGTTCCTTGGCCTATTCCTTCACCTCATTCTACTCTGGAGCAGCTACAGGTTGTGTAGCTGGTGCCTTCATCTTCACTTGATTTGGATAGTAAATATTTCAACAGAACAGGATCTTGTTGTTTTGCCATCACATCAAGTGCTTTTTCTGGTGGCTTCACTTTCTCATTTTGTACTTTTGATTTTGTAGGAACCTTCAAAGGCTCCAATTCCGCTAGATTTACAACCACCAATTTTTTTCTAGATCTCATGAGAACTGAAACTTGTTCCAAAGAGGGTACCATGAAATTATGATCAACCTCCCTGATCATATTGACTTGTCCACTAGCTACAAGCATCTGTACATAGTTCAAATGAACCATGCATGTATCTTCTCCATGAGGATCATTACAAGTAGAGCACCAATACACCTTTTTGGATGTGCTAGTTTGTTCATTTTCCAACACAGTCGTGTTCCTTTTAGGGCCCTTGCTAGTAGATGCTTGCTCTCAAGTAATTGGTGGAGTTTGAAATATCCTCGACCAAAATTCAGCCTTCGCTTGCTTCTTCCTTACTACTGTAAGCTCATTTGATATTGTCCTTAAGGTTGAGTTATTATATTTCACCTCTTGTAATAGTGTCATGTAGGGATCAAGATTGGGGAGTGCAGGAGGTGTTGGTAAAGGTAAAGGTGCTAGTGGTGTAGGTAGAAGGAGTGGAATCGGTGGCACTAGCAATGCTAGGAAAGGAATGAGTGTTGGCAATTATGGTACTAACTGAGCGGGTAACTACGAAAATATTGGAGTACAAAGTTGTGGGATAGGATTGAGATGATTTGAGGTGGACCCAAGCTCCATGAGGGAACTGGGTACATGGAAGGCATAGGCTACGAAAATACACTTGAATACAAATGTTGTGGAAGGTCGGGGAGAATAGGCATCATCATTTTTGGGGAAGTTTACCTATGGTGATCAAGTCTGATTTAGCTTTCTATGATTGCATATACATATTGGGGAAGGTATTCACATTGGTTTTCCAAAAAACCATACCAATATCAGAGTTGAATGCCCTAAGGTAATAGAATGTAGCTTGTTCATGTGTGGGTCAAAATCCATTAGGAACTCTTTGCTAACTATGGGTGAACCTGACATTGAAATCAACCATCTCCTCTTGTGGATGTCTTTGGATCATTGTAAACTGATGCAATAAGGAGAATGGGTTGGCTTGTTCATGAAAATTCTTGATCAATAATTCTTCCAACTGATCCCACGTGGTGATGGTGGCAGGTGGCAAGTATCGGTACCAGTACAAAAATTTTCCTCTTAATGACAACACTAGCAATCGCACCATTATGTCTTCATCGGTTATGCCATGGATCATAGCCAAAGAAGCCACATCCTGAATATGCTCATAGGTCATTTTACCAATACCATCATAGGTAGGCAAAGCCTTCAAATCTACTTGAGGCACTAGGTTTTGTGCTTGTAAATTCAAGGCTCTTGAGCTATTCCATGTTGGGAATTGTCTTGGAGGTTGTTGTTGTGGTGGTGGGTTTTGAGCCATGTGAACTAGTGTGTGTGGTTGGGCTCAAGGAATGCTAGTAGCAGTACTAACCAGACTTGTAGGAGCAGAAAACACACCAGCTAATCATGAGGATGATATAGATTATGTAGGAGATGTATGAGGTAAGGACGACGTACGATGTAAAGTGACTAATTGAGGATGTTCTCCTAACCTTTGGGTATCAAGTTCATAGAACTCAATAGGATTTTTGGATTTTTGGCCTTCAATATCGTAATCATGAAGCACAAATTTTGATGCCTTCACATTTGGAGGTTTTTGGGTATGATTGAGTCACTAGATGTTCTAACTATACAACATGAAGGTGAACATCAAACCTTAATATTGTTGAAAGTGGAAATTTCGGTGTCCCACCAGGTGTGCCAAAAATTGTTGGTCAAATATCTACCTAATTAAAAAAACTATATTTATGCACCCTAGACATGGCCAAAATTGAAAGGTCAAAGGAAAGGAATGTCCTTCGTGCCAATCTCCATAGAGGGCTAGCTCCCAAGCTAAATCCTACATAGGTTGAAGACTAGAGTTGTAGGAAAGAAATTAGAAATTGCAGAAAGAAATGGGAAATATGGCCACAGGTCGAAGGTGTAGGATTTGGGGTAGACTAACAACAGGAAATTCACCCAAGCATGAAATAGCATGTAATAAAAGAGAAGCAATAGAATTCACTAGTAACCTTGCAGAGACAACCTCCATAATAACACTCCAACACTCACTCCCTCACTAGCAATATTTAAACTCAGATGCAGAATTTAAATTCAATAGCAAGTAATGAACATGAGCGTAAAATAGAAATGTATGAAGATAGAAGGAAATCACACACAAGATCACTTGCAAATTCAAAAGCCTTGAATCTTCTATTGATGCAAAGAACTTGAAGATTTTTCTCATAGAATGTCTAACCTCCCCTTTACAATGAACATTGGATAGTATTTATAGAGGATTTTGCCTCTTTCATTAAATGCATATGGAGACAGAATGCTTACCAATAAAATATCAATATGAGAAAATTCCTCCTCAAAAATATTAAAGGTACATTCACTTGAAACAATGATCTGGCTTCTAAGGAAAATCCTCCATGAAATTTTTATTTTTGGATTCGATGCACAAAAAATTATAAGGCTTGGCTATTGATTGGAGATGTTCGCCCTCTTGAAAACATACTCCTACTTTGGAAATCATCAAAAACATCTTGCGTTTTAAATACCGCTACCTTCCCTACTCGAGATCCACAATTTGAGTTACTCTTCACCTCCATTATTTAATGCTTTTCATTAACCTGCTCTGGGTGCCTTTAGAAAACTCATGCATTAGTGGAGAATGCGCCTTTATAAACTTGATGGATTATATCCCTTCTTTGACCATGGCGACAATCATTCCTCTTATCCCAGGTAAAAATATTTTAACAACCATGCATATTTTCCTTTTTAAAATTCGTGTTCACCCCCAAAAGGGGTGATAGAGGTCATCGCCTTCCTATTGGGGCGAACGCGATGTTGACTTTTCAACGTCACTTTGCCCTTAGCATGATCGCCTGACTTCGTCATTTAGAGTATGTTCGCCCATGGGAGGGATGAATGGAGCTTTCACCCCTTGACCAGGGTGAACGCGACTTTGACTAGTCAACCTTTCGACTTTAATGTCGTTCACCCCAAAGCGGGGCGAATGCACTTTTCGAGCCAATTTCTTCTCTAAGTCTATTACGACTTAGGACTTTCACCGAAAGACGTTCCTTTGTCATGATGGGTAGGATCATTTCTTGGATTTTCAAAGACGTTCACCCCAAAGTGGGGTGAACAAAGCCTTCACCCCAACTTTGGGGCGAACATGATTTTCCCTTATACTTCAATTTTGGGTGACGTCATTGCTTGGCTACTTTTTGAAACTTCGTCATTCTTTATTTTTATTTTCCTTCTTTCTCTTCAATAAGGGATTCATAGGACCTTTCGTTCCTTAGTTAGGGTAAGCACACTTCCATTTTTAGTAGAGCTTTCATTTCATGTAGTTAATATTCTATGCACCATTCTTTAGTGATTTTATAGACAATGCAAACTCGAGTCTCCAATACATTTTCCCAGCCTCTTTCTTTAAACACTCATTATTTCCAAGCCAAAAGAAATTTTATACAAACAAAGAAATAAAAACACAACAACTGCAATATATAAGTTCAGCCAAAATATTATATTCTCAGATTAATATATTTTGCCATATTACAATAATAAAAAATGCTTCTATAAAACCATATCAAAATTTCAATGTGGCGAGGTGCAAAACTGCCAATAAGAGAAAATGCACTGAGGAGGATATTGCAAATGGAATACAGAAAATCCTCTTTCCATTAGTGTTGAGTCAGCAAAAATATGAAAGTAAATGTACCAAACCTCCCAAATATTAAGGAAGGGGAGGCAAAATAATATCCAAATATTCCAAATGGAAGTTCTCTCATGGAATGTGATAGGATTCAATGGACTACCTAAATAGACACTTGCTAGTTTATTGATAAAAGAACTAAAACCTATTGTTTTCATTATGCAAGAAACAAAAATTGATAAGAATGCATCTATCAAAGTTGCAAAGAGAATATGGAAAAAATAGAGGCAATTTTTAGCCATACCAGAGGCTCATCTGGAGGACTGATGTGTATATGGGATCCAAGCAAGCTTGAAGGTAGAATGATCCATTCAACCGATAGATTAACAAGCATCCTATTTCATGATAAGGATATTGACACCTCGTGGATATTGACCAAAATTTATGCTCCCAACACTCTCCAAGGTAGAGCACTTATTTGGGAGTTGTTAAGTAGATTAAAGAATTCCTTTTCTAACATACCTTGGATCCTAGTGGGAGATTTCAACACTCCCCTCTATCCTTCGGATAAGAAAGGGGGAAATGGCATCCCCTTCAAAAGTATGGAATACTTTGATGAATTCATCAACTCCAATGAACTCATGGACATTAATATCAAGGGGACAAAATTCACATGGAGCAATAGAATAAGCTACCACCATCTCATCCAAGTAAAATTGGATATATTTTTCTTCTCTAAGGAAGTGACTATGTTTTTTGGGGATGCAAGCCTCCATTCCCTATTCAAAATTTGTTTTGATCATAATCCTCTTATACTAGAAGTTGAGAGAAAACACCCTTTCAAAATCCCTTTCATATTTGAAATCATGTGGCTTCATCATCCTGACCTCAAAAACAATTTTTTTGAATGGTGGAAACAAGATATTCAAGGAACTTATTCTTTCAGGCTAGGCCAAAAACTTAGCATCATTAAGGAGAAACTCAAATTCTGGAACAAGGAAGTCTTTGGCAACCTATTTTAAAATAAGCAATTCATAAAGGGCAGACTGGCAACAATCAAAGAAAATTTCCAAAATGGGCAGGCTGATGACCAAACTAGGGAGGAAGAAATACAACTACTATCTAATTTCCATAACCTTTTAAAGTGCGAAGAAACTTTTTGGTGACAGAAATATAGAGCAATTTTATTAGAGAAGGAGACTCAAATACAAAGTATTTTTATGTTTGTACCTTGCATAATAGGAGCTCAAATAGAATCAAAGAGCTCTAGAAGGAGGACAAATATTCCTCTAAGGATATATTTAAAATCAAATCGATGGTTATTTATTATTTTAGTTCTCTACTAGGTAATTGGTTAGGCCCCACCAAAGAGTCCCTCCTTCAGCACATTCCTCATTCTATTGGTCTTGAGGTCAATTCCAGATTAATTTGCCCTTTTACTAAGGATGAAATCAAGCAAGCCCTTTTTTCAATGAATCCTTATAAATCTCCTGGTCCATATGGTTTCCCATCAAAATGTTTCCAAGAATTTGGTACATTGTAGGTCTTGATGTCTATTCATGAAAATTCTTGATCAATAATTTTTCCAATTGATCCCACGTGGCGATGATGGCAAGTGACAAGGATTAGTACCAGTACAAAAATTTTCCTCTTAACAACAATACTAGAAATCGTGACATTATGTCTTTATCGGTTACCATGGATCGTAGCCAAAGAAGCCACATCTTGAATATGCTCATAGGTCATTTTACCAATACCATCATAGGTCAGAAAATCCTTCAAATCTGCTTGAGGCATTGGGTTTTGTGCTTGTCAATTCAAGGCTCCTAAGTTATTCCATGCTAGGAATTGTCTTGGAGGTTGTTGCTATTGTGGTAGTGGGTTTTGAGCCATGTGAACTGGTGTGTGTGGTTGGGCTCGGGGAATGCTAGTAGCAGTGCTAATCATACTTGTAGGAGCAGAAAACACACCAGCTAATCATGAGGATGATAAAGATGATATAGGAGATGTATGATGTAAGGATGATGTATGATGTAAAGTGACTAATTGAGGATGTTCTCCTAAACTTTGGGTATCATGTTCATAGAACTCAATAGGATTTTTGGGATTTTTGACCTTCTATGTTGTAATGATGAAGTACAACTTTCGTTGCCTTCACATTTGTAGGTTTCTATGTATGATTGAGTCACCATATGCTCTAACTATACAATATGAAGGCCAACATCAAACCTTAATACTATTGAAAGTGGAACTTTCAGTGTCCCATCGGGCATACCAAAAATTGTTCGTAAAATATCTACCTAATTAACAAAACTATATTTGTGCACCCTATACATGGCCAAAATTGAAATGTTAGAGGAAAGGAATGTCCTCCATGCCAATATCTAGAGAGGGATGGCTCCCAAGCTAAATCCTACATAGGTTGAAGACTAGAGTTGCAGGAAATAAATTAGAAATTTTCAAAATAAATAGGAAATATGGCCACAGACCAAAGGTGTAGGATTTGAGGTAGACTAATATTAGGAAATTCACCCAAGCATGAAATAGCATGTAATAAAAGAGAAGCGGTATAATTCACAAGTAACATTACAATGATAACCTCCATAATAAAAATCAAGCACTCGCTCCCTCACTAGCAATATTTAAACTCGGATGTAGAATTTAAATTCAGTAGAAAGTAATGAACATGAGAATAAAATAGAAATGTATGAAGATAGAAGGAAATCACACACAATATCACTTGAAAATTCAGAAGCCTTGAATCTTCTATTGATGCAAAGAAATTGAAGAGTTTTCTCATAGAATGTCTAACCTTCCCTTTACAATGAACATTGGATAGTATTTATAGAGGATTTCACCTCTTTTATTAAATGCACATGGAGACTGAATGTTTACCAATCAGAGACCAATATGAGAAAATTCTTCCTCAAAAATATTAAAAACACATTCACTTGAAATAGTGATCCGGATTCTAAAGAAACTCCTCCATGAAATCTACATTTTTGGATTTGGTGCACAGAAAATTATAAGGCTTGGCTATTGACTGGAGACATTCACCCTCTTGAAAACACACTCCTGCTTTGGAAATCATCAAAATCATCCTGCATTTTAAATACCGTTGTCTTCCCTGCTTGATATCCATAATTTGAGTTACTCTTCACCTCCATTATTTAATGCTTTTCAGTAACCTACTCTGGGTGCCTTTAGAAAACTCATGCATTAGTGGATAATGCACCTTTATAAACTTGATGATTTATATACCTTCTTTGACCATGGTGATAATCATTCCTCTTATCCCAGGTAAAAATATTTTAAAATCGTGTTCACCTCCTAAATGGGTGAGAGAGGTCATCACCTTCCTATTGGAGTGAACGTGATGTTGACTTTTCAACGTCGCTTCACCCTTAGCACATTCATTAGACTTCAAATTTTCTTAGCGCGATCGCTCGACTTTGTGATTTAGAATACGTTCGCCCATGGGAGGGGTGAATGGAGCTTTCGCCCCTTGACTAGGGCGAATGTGACTTTGACTATTCAACCTTCCAACTTTAATGGCGTTCACCCCAAATCGGGGCAAACACACTTTTCAAACCAATTTATTCTCTGAGTGTTGTACGACTTAGGACTTTCACCGAAATACGTTCCTTTGTTGCGACGGGAAAGATCATTTCTTGGATTTTTAAATATGTTCACCTAAAAGTGGGTGAACAAAACCTTTGCCGCAACTTTGGGGTGAACGTGATTTTCCCTTATACTTCAATTTTTGGCGACGTCGTTTCTTGGGTACTTTTTTAAACTTTGTCATTCTTTATTTTTCTTTTCCTTATTTCACTTCAACAAGGGATGCACAGGGCCTTTCATTCCTTAGTTATGAAGAATGCACTTTCATTTTTAGTAGATCTTTCATTTCATGTAGTTAATATTCTATGCACCATTATTTACCAATTTACAGACGATGCAAACTTGAGTCTCCAATACATTTTCCCAGCCTCTTTCTTTAAACACTCATTATTTTCAATCTTAAAGAAATTTTATACAAACAAAGAAATAAAAACACAACAACTGCAATATGTAATTTTAACCAAATATTATATTCTTAGATTAATATATTTTTTTGTATTACAATAATTAAAAACACTTCTATAAAAGCATATAAAATTTTCAATGTGATGAGGTGCAAAACTACCAACAGGAGAAAAGGCACTAAGGAGGATATTTCAAATGGAATACAGAAAACCCTCTTTCCATTAGTGTTGAGTCAGCCAAAAGATGAAAGTAAATGTACCAAACCTCCCCAATCTCAAGGAAGGGGAGGCAAAAGAATATCCAAATATTCCAAATGAAAGTTCTCTCATGGAATGTGAGAGGACTTAATGGACTAGCTAAACAGATACTTGCTAGTTCATTGAGAAAAGAACTAAAACCTACTATTTTCATTATGCAAGAAATAAAAATTGATGAGAATGCATCTATCAAAGTTGCAAAGAGAATATGGAAAAAATAAGAGGCATTTTTTAGCCATACCAGAGGCTCATATGGTTGACTGATGTGTATATGAGATCCAAGCAAGCTTGAAGGCAAAATGATCAATTCAACTGACAAATTAACAAACATCATATTTCATGGTAAGGATATTGACACCTCATGGTTATTGACCAATATTTATGCCCCCAACACTCTCCAAGGTAGAGCACTTGTTTGCAAGTTGTTAAGCAAATTAAAGAATTCCTTTTCTAACATACCTTGGATCCTAGCGGGAGATTTCAACACTCCCCTCTATCCTTCAGATAAGAAAGGGGGAAATGGCATCCCCTTCAAAAGTATGGAATACTTTGATGACTTCATCAACTCCAATGAACTCATGGACATTAATCTCAAGGGGATAAAATTCACATGGAGCAATAGAAGAAGAGACCACCATCTCATCCAAGTAAAATTAGATAGATTTTTCTTCTCTAAGGAAGCGACTATGTTGTTTGGGGATGAAAGCCTCCAGGCCCTACTCAAAATTGGTTCTGATCATAATCCTCTTATCCTAGAAGTTGAGAGGAAACACCCTTTCAAAACCCCTTTCAGATTTTAAAGCATGTGGCTTCATCATCCTAACCTCAAAAATAATTTTTTGAATGGTGGTAATAAGATATTCAAGGAACTCACTCTTTTTGGATAGGCCAAAAACTTAGCATCATTAAGGAGTAAATTAGTATCAGGAACAAGGAAGTCTTTGGAAACCTATTTGAAAATAAGCAATTCATAAAGGACAGACTGGCAACAATCAAAGCAAAATTTCAAAATGGGCAGGTTGATGACCAAACTAAGGAGGAAGAGATACAACTACTATCTGATTTCCATAACCTTTTAAAGTGCGAAGAAACTTTTTGGTGAAAAAAATCTAGAGAAATTTGGTTTAGAGAAGGAGACTCCAATACAAAGTATTTTAATGTTTCTACCTTGCATAACAGGATCTCAAATAGAATAAAATAGCTCTGGAAGGAGGATGGATATTCCTCTAAGGATATCTTTGAAATCAGATCAATGGTTATTTCTTATTTTAGTTCTCTACTAGGTAATCCTAATCCTTTCTCAAGCCTCACCAAAGAGTCCCTCCTTCAGCACATTCCTCATTCTATTGGTCCTAAGGTCAATTCCAGATTAATTTTCCCTTTTACTAAGGATGAAATCAAGCAAGCCATTTTTTCAATGAATCCTGATAAAGCTCCTGGTCCATATGGTTTCCCATAAAAAAATTTCCAATAATTTTGGGACATTGTAGGTCCTGATGTCTATTCAACTATCAAGGAGTTCTAGGATTCCAAAGCCATCCCTTGTAGGTTTAATTCTACTTTCATTGCTTTGATTACTAAAGGACCCATTTCAAAATAAATGGCTGATTTCAGACCTGTAATCCTGTACAATGTAGTGTATAAAATCCTTACGAAAATGATGTCTAACAGAATGAAGTACATCATTCCCATCATCATTGATAAATATCAAGAAATCTTAGCCAAAGGTAGATCCATTTTTTATGGAATAATTACCATCTATGAAACTTTGTATTCTTCATCTCAAACTAAGAAACTGAATTTTATTCTCAAAGTGGACATGAACAAGGATTATGATAGAGTCAATTGGGACTTCCTCATTGTTATCCTCTTGAAGTTCATCCACATTGGATTGATCTCATCAAATTATGTATTTTTACTCCTTGGTTTTTAGTCCTTGTCAATGGATCTACCACTGGATATTTTTAGAGTGTTGGAGGATTAAGACAAGGAGACCACTTATTTCCTTTTTTTCTTCATTATTGTAGCTGAATATTTTGGTAGAACTCTAAAAATGGCTTGCAGAATGGGTCTCATATCTGGTATTCGAGTATATTTGCAACTCAACCCAATGACACACCAACAATTTATGGATGATATGCTAGTGGTGACTCATGCTTTAATTTTTGAGTCTAAAGTCATCAAACACATTATACTCCTTTATGAGCAAGTTGCAGGTTAGAAGATAAACTTTCACAAAAGCAAAGTATACTTTCTCAACACTCCTCATCAGTGCTAAGTTAAAATAGCCCAAATCCTTGAGTGTGTAGTTGCTTCCTTGCCCACCACATATTTAGGCCTCCCTTTGTTTGTGGGAAACCCAACTAACTCAATGTGGAATAATGTAATTGAAAGAATTAAAAAAAAATTAGTAGGATGGAATGGAAATATGCAATCCCAGGTAGCCAAAGCCACTCTTATTATGGCCTACCTACAAAGCATACCAGTTTAATTTCTTTCTATTTTTAAATCCTTTGCTTCTATCTAGGCTAAAATTGAGCAAATCTAGAAAATATTTCTCTGGTTAGGATCTGAAAACAAAGAAATATTCCATATAGTTTTTTGGGACAAATTTTGTAGAGCCAAATCCCAAGGAGAAATTGGGATTAGAAGAATACAAACACTAAATATTGTCTTGATGGCTAAACAAGCTTGGAGAATCATCAACAATTATAGTTTAGAATGGGTCACCATAGTAAAGAGGAAGTATCTACAGGCTCCTACTCTCTTTGATGAGATGGTTCCAACCAATGCATCAGCTTTTTGGAAATCCATGATTCACACCAGACGTCTATTACATAAAAGGTTTAAGATGGCAGCTAGAAAATGGCTAGAGTATTAAATTTTGGTATAACAAGTGGATCAGAGGAGCACCACTTATTGAATATCCTAGCATTTCTGTCCTCAAAAACCTCATAGATGTTTTTTTGGGACAAAACATTTTTTATTTTATAACCCAATCCCATTTTAGGATGTCCTAGAAATTGTTCACTAGTGATTCTTATCCTGCTAAGTTTGCGTCTCTTGCTTCTCTCCTCAATTTTGTGGTCATCCCTTATGGTATTGCTTCAGATCATCTTATTTGGGAGAATTTTGAAAGTGTGTTTTTTTTTTGTTAATACTGTCTATCATCTCCAAGTGCAACCTTCTAAGGCTTCTTTCCCCTGTCACCTTGTTTGATCCAAATACCTTACTCGCAAAATATCTTTCTTTTTTTATTTGGTCATTCAAGATAGAATTCTCACCTCTGATAATCTGATCAAAAGAGGCCTCCCGATTCCCAACCACTATAACTTATGCCTGTCTTATTGGAATTCTATTCATCATTTGTTCTTGGGTTTCTCCTTTTCTTCTTCCATCCTTGACAAGTTATTTTAGTTTTTCATATTCTTTGGGCCAAACTATAATCCATTTTAGATATTTTCACCCAATGGCCTTCACCCTTCCTCAATTCCTACCTCAGGTCCATTTGGAAATTCTACCTCCACCATTTCTTGTGGCAAGTTTGGCTTGAAATAAATAATAGGGTGTTTTCCAATGTTTGCAAGAATCCTACCTCTTTAACAAATATAATTATTTCTTTTGCCAAAGAAAATTTCCAGCTTTCTCCTATCACCAAACCCACCATCTCTAGTTTTGAAGCTTCCTTATTGAATTCCTTAAATGTTCCCATTCAGGATGCCTTATCTATTTCCCCTCCCAAGGTCAGGATCAATACCAAGTAGATCTTGTCATTGACAGGATGGTTGAAATTAAACTTTGATGATGGTACCAAAGGGAATCCTAGTTTGGTTGGAGTTGGTGACATTCTCAAAGACCACAAAGGGGACACTGTCTTATCCTTTGCTGAATATATTGGTCTTCAAAATAATTATTTTACTGAAGCCAAAGCTCTTTGGAGAGGCTTGTCCTTACTCCCACAAAATTCCAATAGGGTGATCATTGAAGGGGATTCTCTCAATATCATAAATTATTTAAAGAATAACAAAAATCCCTCTTGGAAGGTGAATAATTGTATTGAATAAGCTAGGAAAATAATAGAGCATATGCGGGATTTCATCATCCAACATGCTTTTAGGGAAGTGAACAAGGCGGTAGATATCTTGGCCAATCATGGTACCAGCATTAATGGCCTTGCCACATGGTATGACTCTTGTAGACACCAAAACAGCACCAATCCGATTATGTGACTGCAAACACTGATCACATTGACACACACAACCCCCAAGGCAGCCCCTAGAGGTTAAACAATGGTCCTAACCACTCACACAATAGTTTTGGAAGGTCAGAGGTCAATTTGGCACCTTTAGGCACTCTGCTCCTTATTCGTTCCACCCAGGGACTATTACAAACTAGTATTCGCCCCACCCAGGGACGATTAGCAGTATTCACTCCAGGGTGGGGCGAATAGCAAGTTTGATAGGCAAAAAGTCAAATCTTGACAAATGGCAGCTCAGATCTACCACTTAACTCTTCCTTCATTGCATGGGAGTGTGAGTGAGCATTTTTGAGCATTAGAGGTAGTTACAAGGGCAGTCATGGAGCCCCTAATTAGGGAGGAATCTTCTCCCCCCTTGGAAGGCATGATTGCCAAGTGGCGCCTCTGCATGCTCATCCAAAGAGACCGTCAGGTCTATAAAATGGTGAGTCTTGTCACCCTAAAAATATACACAGAAGGAGCATTTTGAGCAATGAAGTGCTGCCATTTTATATCCTCACACCTTTTGATTTGTGCCTTTCACATCCTTGATCTCTTTTGGAAGGGAGGTCATAGGGTGGTTATTGGAAGCACAAATCCAAAACCAAAACCCCATATTTGGCCATAAAATCCCACAAAATTTTTTGAAAACACCCCACAAGAGGTTTTGGACCCATCCCAAGTGTATTGGTGCCGAAATCGGGCCCTAAACGACAGGCGTTGTGCCCCCGGGCACCCCCCGCACTGCTACAGTTCTAATCGCCCCGTCTCGGAGTGATTAGAAATTTGTAGTAGATTTACTTTATGCTATTTTTTCATCTAATTATATGCTTCTTAGATAGGTTTTCATTCAAATTTCACATCATTTTGAGCATTTTTTATCATGTTTTTATCATTTCTCGCCTTTACTAACATGCAGGTAGCATCACAAAATTCCCGGTGATAGAGGCCAAATTGGGAAAATATGACCTTCTGGGTCTTCCCAAAATACCCCCTTTTAGCTAACCCCCAACTTTGTAGGTGATTTGGAGCTTCTCAGATGTGACATTTGGGACAATGCTTTTTGACATTTTGTTGTAGGTCTATTCGTCCCGCCCTAGAGCGAATACGAATCTGTGGCAAATTTTCTGATTGTTCCATTTGCAATGCCTTATCGATGATGTTTTTATGCCCCTATAAAGTTTTCAATTCATTTGGATCTATTTTAGTTATCATTTTATTTATATTTTGCATGTACTAATTGAAGGCGTGGGGATTGCATGTTTCATTTTATCTACAGGTGCTACTGACTATTTCCTATTTCCTTGAACTTAGGGTCTCAACATTAGAGGAGCAGCAAGGATTCAAGACTCATCAATGCAATTTGTGGCGATGTTTGGTCCGCCCACTTTACATGTGGGCATGCGGAAGAAGGAATAACATCCATTGATGTGACAAGAACACATTTAACACTCCTAGCCCCTAAAAATGGAGGAGGTGAATTGTAACCGAGTTTTAAAGAATATTAATAAAAATGGTTGTCTTCCATATTGGATTTCTATTTGGTTTTGATTCGTTTATGCTTCTTCTATTTCATGCACTTTCAATTCATAGGATTTAGCATTATCTTTTGTTTTGTTTACATCGCATCTTGGATTTTCATTTTTGTTTCCGTATCCTCATGCTTTCATTAGTGATCATGGTGGGACACTTGTCCTCTATTTTTAAGATCAGAAATATGATCAAAACTTGATTGTTTTTGCTTGCAGGTACCAAGTTTTCAAACGTTGGACTGTTGTTCGTTCCAGCCTATGGCGAATACAGAGCTGGAATTCATCTTACCCAGGGACGAATGGGCATTTGCCCCACCCTATGATGAATATAGTTCTATTATTCATCCCACCCAGGGATGAATAGCTCTCTGTGCAGTTTCAGGACAGAAACTCAGAACCAACAGATTTGGGCAGAGAAGAGGTAGAGGTCCTGAACTCCTATCATTTTTTGTTTCCTATTTTCTATTTTCTAGTTATTTGCTTACTTAGGAAAAGTTTTTTTTACTGCATGTTTTCTTTCTTTTATGCAAAAATAAAAAGAACCCCACACATCACATGGCAATTTAAACACCAAGGAGCTGGTCGTAAAACCCCAGCCCTTGATCAAGACCAACGATGGATTTCATCACCACCTTGGCTTGAATTTTTGCATCCATAACCCCGATCGCTACTGTTGCTAGACGTAAATCCTGATGAAAGCTGACCAAGTGTAGTCGGGGTGATTCCCAGTGCATGAGGATAAGTCTTCTATGGTAGGTGTCAAAAATAGGGTGATTCCCCTTCCATACCGCCTACGTTCCACGTACCATCTGCTCTCACGTACCAATAGTTTCCCTCATGTAAGTGCGGGTATATAGAGAGGTTGGTATATCATCCTGGCAATGGTATATCGAAGGGGCAACCATTTTTGGGAGTCATAAGAGCCATCATATTGCATTTAAACATTCTTTACAAAACTGTCAAAACAAAAATCAAAACACACTAAACCAGGTTTAGGGCACACCTTCAATATTTAAACGAGATAATCATTGCTTTGTGTGTGTGATATTTTCTGTTTAGTGTAGCATAAAAATCATAAAAAGAAATAAAAATCTATGCATCTTTTAGGAAAACACCACCATGGTGTACACCCGTAGCCAAGCCCAATCACGGGCAGGAGCTACAAAGAGTGTACAAGGGGGCACAAGTCGCCTCCGCTATAGCCCCAAGGACTTGGTCATACCACCTTGGTGGCCCGACCCACAAGAGAGTCCACATCGTGCCATTTCAGAATGGGACTATAGAGGCACCCCTTCGAGGGGCACTCTCGTCCAACATAGACCCTTTCAGGAGGAGTCCTTACACGTGGCACTCAATATAAATGGGAAGGCTCCCTTAGAAGCTCGGTATGAGTGGCCACCGTGTGATGAAGCGCTAGAATAGCATAGGGTCCATGAGGAGAGGCCACATGATTATGTCATCCCTCCTTTACCCCCCATCACTGTTAGGAATAATAAGCCAAATCCAGAGCACAAGGCTCTTCAAACAGGGTGAGCCAAATCTGCTCGCCCCTTTCATATATATGAAAGAGAGCACGAGGAATACCATTACATTCCTCAAGAGCAATACACAACATGGGAGCAACATGCCTTCGCACTTGCTATCTACCAGAATCACCTACTGAGGCCAAAGCCTCGAGTGAATGCCACAAACCTCGATAGAGGGAAGTGACCTATAGAGATCTTGGATCATCATGACCGAGATAAATGTGTAGGAGAGGCATCTAGGCCTCCTAGACTCAATATGGTAGAAAAAATCGACCTGGTAGTCGCCAGACATACCACCCGCCAAGCGCAGATCATGCAGCTTGAGCAAGATCAATAGTAGCTAGAGCATCTATATCGCCTTAGAAAAGAGTGCATTCGGTGCCAAACAGATGAGTTGCTCCATAACATGGTGCCTGAGAGGGTGCCAACCCCTCGCACCCAAAGAGCAAAACCACATGAGAGGCACAACCCCTTGGTATGATATAGGTCTCCACGACCTTACCAAGTGCTGCCTCCGAGACCTCCTAGACCTGAGCGGGAGGCCACTCCCAGGAACAATGATGGGCACCCTCCGCGGGGACCCACCCATGGTTATAGGTCTCATCCAGAAACTCCTCAAGAAGCCTATGAGGAGTATGAGCAAGAAGAAGAGCAGGCTAAAATGCCCTACCAAGGCAGAGGGGGTGCTATCCGGCCACCCCTCCATAGGCCTCAAGTTCCCCCCAACCCACAATGGGAGCTAACTAAGGAGGAAGAGATTAAATATTCCAATGCATATAAAGCACTGCTAGAGCACTTGGAGTCTATGGAGACAAAGACTTTTGGGCCCCAAAAGCCCACTTTACGCCAACTCCATAGTCATCCTGTGCATCCGTCAGTGCCGACACCCCCTTACCCTGAACACTTTAAGCTACCTCAGCTGGCAATCTTTAGAGGTGAGGAGGATGCCCAAGAGCACGTGACTAGATTCTTGAGCCAATGCTTTGGCATTCAGGACAATGATGCTTTGTTGTTAAGAACATTTATCACCATGTTCGTAGGCCCTGCCTCGGATTGGTTCACTCAATTGCCAAAGCACAACATTAGTAACTTAGATCAGCTAGTGGATGCATTCCTCGAATGCTTCACCTTCAACACCAATAAGAAGGCATCACTAAGTGACCTATCCAACCTCAGGCATTATGAGGAAGAAACCATGGTGGCCTATGGGAACCGGTGGAGGACTTTGCTTTCAAAGCTGCCCTACCTCCCTCCTATGTCCGACCTCACCCAAATGTTCTTAAAGAGTTGTTTGAGATCGATCTCCATGCTATTGTAGCTATAGGAATATGCCACTTTAGAGGAAGCTCTAGCGCAAGCCAGAATCATTGAGGAGATCAAGATTTAGGATGGCGAGATAGCCAAGCCAAAGAAGAAAGAATGGTCTAAGAACACCAAAATAGGGACCACGCAACAGAAACCCGCTGTGGTCAATCAGGTTGCTATAAATGTCCCTAAGCCTGCAAAAGCAACATAGCCCTAAAATGCTAACTATCAAGTGGTGCCTCTTAATAGTTACAACAGAGAAAATCAGAGGCAAGAACAAAATTAGTAGCTTCACCCTAAGCAACAATTCACACCTTACACAGAGTCTAGAGATTCCCTATTTGACCGTTTGTCAGCGACAAACTTGATCAACTTGCCCGAGATTCAACCCATAGACCCCAATGCACCAAAACCTAAGGGCTACAGGGAATACTTGTACTATAGGTTCCACAGATGGAAGGGACATGACCTTAATGCATGTTGGAAGTTTAAAGGCTTGGTGCAAGACCTAATAGATAACAAGACATTAGCGGTGGATAACCCCGTGGCACCAAGAAACCAACAAATGGAGGTCTTTAAGGACCCCTTGCCTGCCCATGATGCATAGGAAAAGACCCTACAAGTCAATGAGGTAACACAGAACTACCCCATGTAGGGGTATGTAGGGATGATCAGTATAGTGACTCGAAACAAGAGGTACCCAAGCACAGCTGCCCCCGTGGTAGCTACAAGAGAGGTGCCAACAACATCACAACCGCAATAGCACCTTGCACCACCTCCTCCGCCTAGACCAGTGGCCACAATTTAGACCAAACTCACCCAGAGTTTGAGGACCATGTCGGCTAGGCTCTCCATCTACGAGCTCATACAATAATCAACGCCCCATCGGGAGGCTCTAATGGAGATACTAAAAGCCATCGAGTTGCAGCCCCATGAAGCAAAATCCTTCAACAACTTCTTGGGACATGTCAAACGATGCACTGAGCCAGTCATCACCTTTTAGGAAGATGAATTGAAATTAGTGGCTGGTGACATGGCGGATCCACCCCTACACGTCATCGCGTGGGTCAACGGGATTCCTTACAAGAGGGTATTGGTGGATACTAGCTCATCTAGTAATATCATTACAACAATGGCCTTGAAGCACCTAAAGTTGCCCGCATCTCACATAGTGGCCTCCACCTATACACTACGAGCATTCAATGATGCGATATGCTCGACAATTGGCATAATTTTCCTACCCATCCAAGTGGGACAAAAGACTATACCTACATTGTGCCACATATTGGAGGGTGAGATGGCCTATAACATCTTGCTGGGTCGACCATGGATCAGGGACATGAAGTGTGTCCCTTCAATAGCTCATTAGTGCTTAAAGTATACATTCGAAGGGCAGGTGCATGTAGTCCCGATGGACTTGGAACCCTTCAAGTATTGCAATGCGGTGCAGCTGATGTCGCAATCGACCCTTCCATCAATGCATTTGGATTTTCAGTTGAATCCATCTAAACAAGGTCCGATTCCGTAGGCATCCCCATTGACAAGTCCATCAAAACCCCAGCTGGGTCCATCTTCATCATATTGTCCTTCACCAACGATGCCACCTATGGTGGCCACATAGAAGGACAAAGGGAAGAAACCTTTGGAAGAGGCGCAACCTCTGGAAGAAGCACCGCCATCAGTATCAACCATCTCTACTGAGGAGATGTCTAGCAGAATGGAAGTCGAGGTTCCTAGTTCACCCGACATGAAGTGGACTCAGGAAGAACTTTCATTCCCTCCCCCTCAAACGCCAAAAATCACTGTTGAAATGGCCAATATGGGCCTGGGGGAGTACCTGGTGTGGAATGTTGTAGCAACACCCACACTGGAGTCCATGCAAGACATGGGGAGACCTCGCCTCCCCATCGGTACCATTGTTCCTCTAGGCTACCCATCGAATTAGACAAATTTTGTGTATGGGGGCCTTGATCATGGTATTGAACCATACATGCAAGAGGAAGAAGATGAAGAGCCCTTTGCTGAAGATGTCAACTATTTGTCCAACCCAGATTTCACTTTGAGATACCTTGGCCAATGCAATTGGCATGGATATGGGTTAGGCAGATATGAGCAAGGAGTGCAAGTTCTTTGCCAACCAAGATATCAAATGCCATATGACAAGTCAGGAGTAGGGTTCAACCACCCCCTACCCCTGGACATCTTGGTAGAGAACATGCAAGGCCTAGGGATAGGCAACAAGGGTGGATTGTCATTAGATCCATATGCCAATCCTAACATGACGTATACATTGGGGGATTATCTCCCATTGTGGACAACCAACCTTGTTGACCTCAACAACCCTTTCCCTTCTCTCGAGAGAGGAGAAAGTTTGAAAACTCACCTACAAGAGGGGTATAGACAAGGTCAAGAAGGATCTTTAGAAGATGAGTCAGAATATGAGGTAGCACCATGGGACCCCTTTGAATCGGATAGCAATCACTCACAAGTGACCCCCATGGATGATTATCAAGAAAGCCTCTTGGCAATGTTCCCTTTGGATGCTCCAATCAAGCAAGGGCCACCTCAAGAAAATCAGGTCCCCCCGTAGAGAGCGAAACAACCCCGATGGGGCCAGATCAATTTGCTTGAACAAGACAAGCCTCTAATGTCATAAACAATTGTCGAAACCAACGAAGGCCTGTGGATCTCTGACAGTGATTATGAAGATGAAACTGAGATGACATATCTCGATCACATGCGAAATATGCAACAAAAATAACCCCTATATATTGATGACATATTTGAACTAAACATAAGCAATAGTGACTCAACCCAATAGCTGGGACCAAGGATTCTGAATCCCCACTTGGGCATATCGAGAATACCTACCAAAGGTCCCATAGACCCTTTGGTCAAACCAAAAGCTACAAGGATTCATCGTAATCGCTTGGTCAACCCTAGTAAAAGCCCAAAGGATTCCCATAATCCCTTATGGTCAAATCAAAAGAACTCGAAGGACTTCTACATAGTCGCTTGAGTCAATCCCAAATTTCAAAAGGTACCCTTTGGTCAAACCAAAAGCTCCAAGGATTCTCATAATCGCTTGGTCAACCCAAAAGCTCCAAGGATTCTCATAATCACTTGGTCAAACCAAAAGCTCCAAGGATTCTCGTAATCGCTTGGTCAATCCCAAAAACTCCAAGGATTCCCATAATCACTTGGTCAACCCCCAAAAGCTCCAAGTATTCCCATAATCGCTTGGTCAATCCCAAATGCCCCAAAGGTACTCATCATCCCTTTGGTCAAACCAAAAGCTCCAAGGGTTCCCACAATCACTTGGTCAAAAATAAGAAAATTCAAAAACAATAAAATCATCAAAAACAACAAAAGTTTGCATCTCATTTCCATGCATGCTCAAAATCATCACAACAATAAAGAGCTCTTTTTGCATCTCATCTTCATACTCACAAAAATAAATCCATCAAAAAAACAAAATTAATATCTGCATTAAGCATCACATCCATACATTACATATTTGTGGTCATATAGGTCAAAGGCACCATAGACTGTAATTATTCGGCAAATCCATCATTTTCCACATTTCTCCATTCTATAAATAGTCCATCAAAAATAAACGCCATTCACATATTTTTTGCCATATCATAGTCGGTTGTCTTCTAATGTATCAAGAGTTTTAGTCATTCAACTGTCATTAGCTTTCTAGCCACATACTGTACAAAGTCAGATAGATTTTACAAAGGTAGAGTTCTACTTGGATCACACCTTGTTATGTAGCATCCCAACACAAGTTAAAACACATATAAAAATTCCCAAGTTGTGTGAACAAAAGATGAAACCTGCAAAGCAATCCAGGTCACCATAAGCGAAATGGTTATCTTGCTCATCCCCCTGTGCGAATGACCCCAAGAATGCTGAGAGTTGGCAAAAGGACAAGCATCTTCCCTACCCAATTCCCCAAGAATCCCAAGTTCTCAAAACGTTGCAAACATCAAAAAATTTGTAAAAGTCAAAACTTCAAAATTTGACATTACAACCAAAGTGCATACATCAAAAAGCACATACAATAGTGATTCTCATCACTCAATATTCAAATCCCTTGCTCAAAAGAAAAAAATAAAAAAAATAAACAGTGATTTTTATCACTATAGAAGAGGAAGTATCCCAATACAATTGAAGAAAATAAGGGAGTCAAACTTGAATCCCTGGAACTCTCAGCATTCAGAAGGTCATGAGGTAAACCTTAGTACCATTTTGGTGGATAACCTATCGGTCATTGGTGGTAAACCTCCCGCATGACAATATATCTGTCACATTAACTTGTGTGTAGATCAATGTTTGCATGTGGATGAGGTAGCTTATGGTATCCTAGATAGCATCGCAAATTAATCTGACTAAATACAACAAAGGAGTTAGTGGAGCTAATTAGGTGATCCTCAGTACAAGTTTGGTTGATAGCCTATTTGGCACTGGCGGTATCCTGACAAATACCACATAAATAAACTCAATTGCACACACAGGGATGTGAAATAACTTGGTCAAAGACAAGTCCGATTCATACCTTGTTCAAAAGTCTTGTAAGATAAAAGTACAACCTTGGCTAGTTAGTTAAAACATTTGAGTCTCAAAAAACCTTAACTACATTATAAACCAACTGTGATATCTTTCGTCCTTGCATCACCATCAAAAAATACAAAAAATAACATGTATACATAAAAAATTCATTTACCACAACAATCGCCTAGGACAAAATCCATAAGCAGTCTATGGTGCCACCGCCAACAATCACAATTTCAATTCATCCATTCCATTTGCATATCATATAAATTAGAAACTTTAGCATTCATCGCAACATATCCATACATAATGTAAATTAACATGCATCCATCAAACATCAGTCACTATGCATAAAATCAAATCACAACACGTGTATAAATAAAAGAAAGTCATCTGTATATATATATCATCAAAAATGCCCACAGTCTACAATAAAACAGTCCTCTGACCTCGCAAAAACAACAAAAACTGCACAAAATGCACCAAAATGAACAAAAACAAGCAATAAAATTGTCCCACAAGAGTGCTTTTGCACTTGACATTTCGGGCATGCAAAACAGACATCGGGGTCACAAATCCTCACTATCCCACTCCCTAAGAAGGCTACCATAGCCGGACCACTCCACAGGAGGGCGGATTGCAGATAATATCAACCCCAAATGGCGTCCCAAAAAGGGTCCAAACCCACCCAAAAATAGCAATAACATTGTCGAACAAAGGCGCCTTTGTGCCCGTAATTCATTGGCATACAAAACTGATGTCAGGGTAACAAATTGCCACTATCCTACTCCCCAAGAAGGCTACCATAGCCGGACCACTCCATGAGAAGACAAATTTTTGACAATTTCAGCTCCAAAAACGTCACAAAAAGGGTTAACACCCACCAAAAATAGGTCTATATGTCAGAAAACTGCACACACATTCAAAGATAAACAACTGAAAGGCACCCTTACACAAGTCATCTTGGGTCAAGCGACTCGTTGCTTTTCTCATGTAGGTCATTCCCTCATCGATTCGTTGCTTGAGGGGGTAGTCACACTTATTCACCAATCAACAAATACACACCCAATCAAGGAAATGGCATGCATTCAAAGAATCATTGACAAAGACAATCACACTCCTGCTTGGGGCATAAAACAAGCAATAATCACAAGCTGATCAAACACTTGGCATTCATGAATCATGAACTCAAGGTTCCCATAGACAAAAGGTTGTACCCTTTGCCTATTCATGACTGATCAATGTCCAAGATCAAGTAACACCTCACCGAAAAAGGTTAAAACTTGAATTGAGTTCCTTCGCTCGTCAGAAGCAAGGATTCAAGAATGCATGCCCTTTCCATACTTGGGGCATCAAAATTTGGTTAGGTTACTGAGAAACCCTAATCATTAGTGCTTTGGTTATCTATTTTTTCTCAACATTGTGCCACGCACAATGCATCCCAAAAAGGGGCATCTATAGACACCAAAACAACACCAATCCGATTATGTGACTGCAAACACTGATCGCATTGACACACACAGCCCCCAGGGCAGCCCCTAGAGGTTAAACAGTGGTCCTAACCACTCACACAATAGTTTTGGAAGGTCAGAGGTCAATTTGACACCCCTTCAGGCACTCTACTCCTTATTCGTTCCACCCAGGGATGATTACAAACTGGTATTCACCCCACCTAGGGACGATTAGCAGTATTCGCTCCAGGGTGGGGTGAATAGTAGGTTTGACGGGAAAAAAGTCAAATCTTGAAAAATGGTAGCTCAGATCCACCACTTAACTCTTCCTTCATTGCATGGGAGTGTGAGTGAGCGTTTTCGAGTGTTAGAGGTAGTTACAGGGGCAGTCATGGATCCCCTAATCAGGGAGGAATCTTCTCCCCCCTTGGAAGGCATGATTGCCAAGTGGTGCCTCTACATGCTCATCCAAAGAGACCATCAAGTCTATAAAATGGTGAGTCTTCTCACCCCAAAAATATATAGAGAAGGAGCATTTTGAGAAAAGAAGTGCTGCCATTTTAGATCCTCACACCTTTTGATTTGTGCCTTTCACATCCTTGATCTCTTTTGGAAGGGAGGTCATAGGGTGGTTATTGGAAGCGCAAATCTGAAACCAAAACCTGATATTCTGCCATAACATCCTACCAAATTTACCGACAATACCCCACAAGAGGTTTTGGACCCATCCCAAGTGGATTGGTGCCAAAACCGAGCCCTAAACGGTGCCCCCCACACTATTGCAGTTCTAATCGCCCCGCCCCGGAGCGATTAGAAATTTGTAGTATATTTCCTTTCTATTATTTTTGCATCTGATTCTATGATGCTTAGATAGGTTGTCATTTAAATTTCACATCGTTTTGAGCATTTTTTATGATGTTTTTATCATTTCCCGCCTTTACTAACATGCAGGTAGCATCACCAAATTCCTAGTGATAGAGGCCAAATTGGGAAAATATGACCTTCTGGGTCTTCCCAAAATACCCCCTTTTAGCTAACCCCCAACTTTGTAGGTGATTTGGAGCTTCCCGGATGTGACATTTGGGATAGTGCTTTTTGACGCTTTGTTGTAGGTCTATTCGTCCCGCCCTAGAGTGAATACGAATCTGTGGCAAATTTTTTGACTATTCCATTTGCAGTGCCTTCTCGATGATGTTTTTATGCCCCTGTCAAGTTTTTAGTTCATTTGGATCTATTTCAGTTATCATTTTATTTATATTTTGCATGTACTAATTGAAGGCATGGGGATTGCATGTTTCATTTTATCTACAGGTGCTACTGATTATTTCCTATTTCCTTGAATGTAGGGTCTCAACATTAGAGGAGCAGAAAGGAGTCAAGACTCATCAACGCAAGTGGCGGTGATGTTTGGTCCGCCCACTTTACATGTGGGCACGCGAAAGAAGGAATAGCATCCATTGATGTGACAAGAACACATTTAACGCTCCTAGCCCCTAAAAAGGGAGGAGGCAAATTGTAAACGAGTTTTGAAGTATATTAATAAAAAGGGTTGTCTTCCATATTGGATTTCTATTTGGTTTCGATTCATTTATGCTTCTTCTCTTTCATGCACTTTCAATTCATAGGATTTAGTGTTATCTTTTGTTTCATTTACATCGCATCTTGGCTTTTCCTTTTTGTTTCCGTATCCTCGTTCTTTCAACTCTATTACCCAAAAAATATCCAATGTGTTTAATACAAAAAAAAACTCTATCCTTCATATCCCATGAAGCCAATCTCTGCCTTACAAACCTAAGGATGCTACTGTGGTGAAATAGGGAGGCAAGGATGCAGCCAAGGATGGCTTCAAGGATGCAAAGTAGAAGCTGCCATTGGGGATGATTTTGTGGATGTGCTCTGGGATGGGTTCTAGGATTTTTTTGTAAGCCTGTGATATACAATTTTTTGGTTTTATGGTTGGTTTTTGCTTTTTTGGGAATTTTACCTTCCTTTCCTTGTTTCCTCTATCCAACATGACTATGTGTTGTTTTTGTAATAAGGTTCCGAGATCCTTTCAAAACCCATTTTAATGAAATATTTAACTTAACAAAAAAACTTATTAAAGGAATATGAAAGAGCATAACGTCAAAAATTTAATAGGACAAAATCATGAATTTACTTCCTAAACACTCTAGCTAGAATAAAAGTAGGGATATGCAAGTTATTTCAAATGGAGGTAAATTTGCTAGAAACTTATCTTGGAATGCCCTTATTTGAAGGGAAATGAGAATAAATTTGTGGAATCTAGTTATAGGTAAAGTTCAAAATAAACTATTGGCATGGAAATATGGATGATTATCATTAGTAGGAAGAATGTAACTAATTTAATTAGTCTTATAGGCCATTTCAACATATTATATGTCCTTGTGTACTATACCAAAATCAATAGAAAAAAGATTAATCTATATTATGTGATCATTTTGTGGTCAGTTTTACATGATAAAAGGAATTTTCCTTTGGTTAAATGGAGCAAGGTGTGTGATGATAAAATTATGGGAGATCTTGGTTTAAGAGTTTTTACAGATGCAAACATAGCTCTTAGGGGAAATTTAATTTGGAGATTATACAATGAGAGGAAAAGACAATGGGCAATTTTTTTCTAAGCATGTTGATCCCAATGGTTGATGCTTAATATTTACTACATTCTCACTACTATATGGTTCTAGACTATAAAGTAGTTAAAAATATTAATTGATCTAGTGATTAAATGTCTAAGATTGGGTGATCGAAAATGGAGAAAAAATTATATTCGGATGGATACTTGGTGTAATAAAAACCACTCAATCTAGATCTAATTTTGAAACCATGGATTATATTACTTCAAGACAAATATGGTGATAGGATTTTAAAAACTATGTACAAGGATCAAGAAGAAAGATACAAATGGAAGAAAAAAAAATTGACAAGTAAAAAAGACACTGAAGCTAGAGGACAATTGAGTAGAAAGATAACAACAATGATTATTCTAAGGCAAGTCGAGGATAAATTGATTTGGGAGTTGAATAGCTCAAGCAAATACACAACAAGAAGTGGATATAATGTAAATCACTAATAAAATATGAATACCACAGGAATATGGAGAGATATTTTAGATATACCAAGCATTCCTAAAGTTATAGAATAATTTTATCTTGGGATAACCTTATGAAAATGGATTTTCATGACACCTCATAATATGTTCTATGTAAAAGGGAGGAGGAGAGTATAGATAAACTCTTGGACTTTGCTCAATAGTCTAGAAACTATGGTAATGGATTCTTAATATGTTTCATAGATGCATATTAATGAATTATAGAATTGAAAAATGGTTAAAGAAATGATAGATCACTTTTAAAAATGAGGCTTTATAGACAATCTGGGATATATCAAAAGATATAGTACTTTGGATTGTATGGAAAGGAATAGAAGAATATTTAAAATAAATGAAAGTAGTTTAGAAGTAATGAAAAGTAATATTTGTTTAGCTATAGAGGAGGCTAAACCAACCCTATAAACTCACCCAATCATTAATATTGAACTAGAGAGTCTTGATAGATGGATTCAAGTCATTAAATGGAATAATGATACTGGATACAAGAGAAACAAAAAAATGAAGTAAATAATATTAAGTGGAAAACACCATAAGTGGATTTGGTTAAATTGAATTTGATGGAGAATCTAAAATAAATCCAAGGCCAAGAGGAGGAGGAATAATTATAAACAATAGAGGAGATATTTTGTCTCATTACACTTTCAATAGTGGATTTAAGACAAATAATGAAGTTGAATCTTGGGCAGATTTGGAAGGGTTAAAAATATATAGACAAATAAAATAGAACGGTATGGATGGAATGTGAATCATTAATAGTAGTAAATGTAATTTCGAGGAAATAAAAGGCTTCATGGAATATACAAGAGATAATTATGGAAATACAATACCTTTCTATAGAGTTTGAAGGAATGAGGTTTACACAAATAGAAGGAAACAAATGTGAAAATAGGCTATCCAATAGAGGGGTTTTAAATGAGTATTGTAAAATTAAAATTTATTTTCTATGTTTAGAGTAAGTAGTAAGTTTAGCTAAATCTGACAAGAAAATGTTGACTACCTGATGTTAGAAATAGATTATATTATATCATTTGGATCATGTAAATGTACCTTCCTATGTACATACTTAGGACATTAGATTACTTTAGGGGGAATTTATCTATTTACTTTATGCAATGTAATAAATGCACAAGTATAAATGTTCAAGTTGTATATGTGCAAGTTGTCCCTTGCACAACTAGGTAGAGTGTTGGCCAAGGAACCTATCTTCCTATATAAAGGGTCTCATTGTAACATGTAGGATATACAAACTCAAAGCATATTCATAGGGTAGTAGCATAGTATGGTGTAATTCACCATATATTGGTGATGGGTGCAATGTAGTCGAGTAGCTTTATTCATGGAGTGTCCATTTCCTCCATAGCTACATTGTATTCATTTCCATCATTTCTATTTATAGCATATTTTAGTCATCTCACAAATTTACTTTCTTTCATATTATTTTGCATCTTGTGATTGCCATATCCCATTATGCTACATCAAAATATAACAATGGTATCAGAGCCACAGTAGATCTAGTCACATTAAATCAATAGGGAAACCACCATTTTCATTGAGCCTAAGTTTTTATCAACCTGATGCGCTACTAGACCAACCACTATCAAAAAATATTAGAAGAGTATAAGTGGTATAATTAGGGAGATCCACAAGTGAGGACTGAAAGAAATCTCAATTCCAGAAATACTAAGATTACATTTTTCTAGAGTCTTTCCACAAAGTTGCAAGAAAAACTCTTGAAGACTAGGACTCAACATTCAATTCATTAGATTGACAAATCATCTAGTGAAGATCATTCAAGATATCTAGAATTTGTTAACTTTTACCCAAATTTTCTTTTGTTGCAGAAAAATAATTCTTAGATGATTGAGACTCCTCCTACAATATAAATCTAGGAGATTTCAACTTCATTGCCCGAAATTCGGTGTGCCTTCATAGTATAGAGATTAGTTCCTTGTGTAAGAAAAAAATGCTATGGAAGAAGACTTCTAGGGAATATTTGTGGTGAATTTGGTAGACTGAAGATCTCCATTGCTAGATTGAAGATCTTCACATAATAATAAAAGGTTATAGTAGCCTAGATATTGAAGAAAAGGCAATAGAAGCCTTAATATTGCAAATGCCACACTAGCATTGATACTAAAAAGCCCACAAAAGCCTTGATATTGAAAAGGCCATAGAATAATTTATCCTATAGAAGAATCTAGAAGAGAGCATCTCATTTAGAATTAAATTAATATTATAGTACTAATACTTTGTTTCATGAAAGGAATATTTAGTGAGTTGGGAAACTTTATACAAGAAAGTTAGGAAGAGTATCTTCTTTAGAATCTATCCAAAAACTGAAGAAAACTTGAAGGTAAAGAGATCAAGAGAAGATCACATTGAAGAACTTCTAGATTTAAAATAAGAAGAAGGACTAGGAGAGTCCTGCTTGAATCCAAAAGCTACATAATCAAATATCCAGATGAAGATATCACCACCAACACTTCCAGGATAAAAATGTTGAAGAAAAGGTCTCAAGGAAGACCGAAAGAAGATGCAAGATTGAAAGACCTTGTAGAGGTCTCAACGAGCATCCAGTAAAAGTCTTGGAGATCCTTACTAATTATATCATCAAAGGAGAACTCATTGGATAAATCCACTACCAAGTATAAGCCCCTTATAGTGAAGGACTTGGTACAATTGTCGCCATCTGACAAAAAGTCGAAGATAAGGATAATTTGGCAAGAAGTGCCAAATCCAAGAATAAGAATCCAATGAAGACCTCAAGACATTTATAATATTGAGAGGAATATCCTAATTGAAGTCAAAATTTGATAAGAAGACTTGAAGACAGAAGAAGCTTACCAAATCCGAGAGATTTGAATATTACTTCTCACAACAATAAGACATTATTGTTGAAGATCTACAACAAAATGAGGAGACTACAAGAGGAGAAAAAGCAACCAAATCCTAGGCTCATGAAAGAAAGTTTGAGAACATATTTTGGTGAAGAAGAAACTATTTAGGACAACCTACAAAGAGCGACAATATATTACTCAAGGTAGTAACTTGGTGATCTCAGACACCAAGATCTACATTCTCTACAAAATCTATCAAAAAAAGGTAAGTAGATTCATTAATTACATTACTAATTTGATTTGTTTTTTTTAGGAATTTACATGGTGGAATCAAATAGCCACCATGAATCCAAGTAGGCTATTCAGTTTTTATGGCCACCATAATATTCTATGTTATCTACACCAAAATAAACCACATAGCTCTTCATGCAGTCCACCCCTATAACCACCATGTCACAATCATTTTAAACCTTTTACACCACTAAAAGAACTAGGAAAGGGAAAAGCATTCAATATTATGAGGCCTGAGATTTGAACCTTGGACCTCCATCCCCCTTACGGGGTTTTGTCGAACCAATTGGTCTACAGATCAAACCTACTTATTTGATTTGTTAAAAAAAACTTAATTTGGATTAGAGTTACAAAAGAGGAAAAGTTGAATTATAGTATTCAAAAGTGAAAAATAAAAAAGTTTCTTTTAGTTTTCATTTGCACATTAGTTAGGAGTTGATTATATTTTATAATTAAAACTATCAACAACCTATCATCTACTTTGGAAAAATAAAATAAGACTAAGTCCTACAACATTGCTTGTAGTGAATTTGCAGAATAATTCTTGAAGGTTCATTTTAGATTATTGTTGATTAGTTGTAGTCTTAGAAGAAGAAGACTAATCCTCCAAAAATTGGAGAAGAAGACAACTAACCAAAATCATAAATAGAAGCTTCAAAAATTGAGACTTGGTGAGTCTCAAATCCAAAGCATTGCAGGGTTAGTTGCAAGGAAAAACAAAGTTTAGAAAATTTAATTAAATAATAAGCTTCTATCTACTTCTATCTAAGCTTGGATTTTTAATCAAAGCATCCAAGAAAAAAGTGGTAGGTGTCTAATGAAGGAGATAACCTCAAAAAACCTTACATTATCTCCAAGGTTTTGCCATAAAAATAAAAAAATTAGACCTGCAAAAAGGAGTGCAATAAAGGGTGCAATCAAGGCATCTTATTTACATATATTGTTACATTTTATTGCACTTCTCTAATTAATTCTATGCAAGAAAGAGGGTAGATTTGAAGGTTCCTCAAAGTTACAATATCTGTAAGGTTAACCAACCAAATATGGATGAATTCTAGAATTCTTCCAAGCATAAATAAACCTCTAAAAAGGCTCACATCGTGCATGGGTTGGACAAACATTATAGGTAATATGTGAAGCACAAGAAAGGTGTGACATTGCTCACTAAAGGAGATAAATCTAGCAACATATGAGTAAGGTACATCAAAGCAATTAAATTGGAATCATACATCCAATCAAGGAGCATTCAATACCATCATTGGAGCATCAATAAGAGTCCACAAAAGTGCTACCATTCGAACTCCATTCAAGAGCCACTAAAGCTCCACCAAAGCTCCACCATAAGCATTACTTGGATAGAAATATCTAAACACCAATTAAGTATAGCAAATAACAAGGTTTAAAAATGAGTTGAAGGTCTTGCAAGAAGGCATTGATAAGATAAGGGCATGCAAAGGGAATAAGGTGCCACTTGTAATTATCCAAGGGAAGCCTAAAATTTCCCATAAAGGAGATGTTACAACATTGTTTTGGTTCTCATATTTCATGTGGAAGAGGATTTACATTCAGCCAAAAGAATTACAATAAGAGGTGTTGAGTACGTTGAAGCAAAGAAGCCACCTAGACAGCGTACACAGAGGGAATAAAAAACATCCCAAATAAATGTGACACTTGTAACAGGCATTAGAAAATATCTGACAACTCCACCAAATATCCAAAGCATCTTTGGAGCATTGAATGAGACCACCGTGATACTTGTCACTTGTTGAAATATTGACCACCTATTAAAGGCACCTTGGACCAAGGAGAATGAAGCATTCGAGAGCACTCAAAGTAGCAAAGAACTCTCGATCAAACAAGTCAAGGCAAGCCTTAAAGAAGGACGTTGAAGCCAAGGAGAACATTGAGGAATTTATCATTACTCACAGTACCCAATAAGAACATATTACATCTAGCTAATTTCATAAAGGTGCAAAGTTATTAAGGTAAAATTTCCCCTATCTAATTTGCTTTCATTAAAAAGGGAGTTATAAGATTATATTCAAAGTCTAGAATATTAAAGGAAATCAATCCTTATTTGAAAGCAAAACCTAGGGAAATTAAATATCAAAGTAATTTAATATTTGAAAAACACAACTTATGAGAAATAAGGGATACTACTTGGAATTAATCCATTGATATTTGCAAATGTTTTTTTTTGGTAGATAAGATACTATAGAATTAATACTGGGTTTTATAGGTTGACTCAAATAATAATTATTTTTTTTATGAACACACACCCACCCACGTCACGGTTTGAACCTTGGACATCCCGAAGAAGATCCAAAGCCCAAACCATTGCGTTGTCCCCCTGGAACAATATTTGCAAATATTATTGTGTTCTAATTTTCAAAATTTTGGAGTTATAAGGGTTACAACACAAAACTAGGTTTTTTTTATTAGGGTAAAAATGAGATTTTGAAAGGGCCTGAATCCTTTTACAACACAAATTCATCCCATGAATTATACATATACTAAGGGTAAATAGCCAGAGATTCCCTGTATGCAAGACAAATAATATTCATCCTAGATCTCAATTAGTTGCAATCCTCCGTCGCGAACTTTTCTAAGTCCTCATGGACCACCCCAGGGTGGATCCATCTCATACCGTCTCCATTAATGGAAAAAAAATCACTAGCTAGTTTTTTGGTTTGTTAGCTTCTCTATAGACATGAACAAAGTCAATTTCTTCAAAATGCTTTACAATATCTCTAATATATTGCACAATGTAATCAATTTTCCAATTAGCTTCTCCCTTCTTTTTAAAAATATTGAAAATATTCAAGAAGTCTCCTTCAAAGATAATTTTTTTAGCACCTAGATCCTTGGCTAGCTTTGCACCTAGATGTAAAGCATTAACTTCAGCTTTATTAATAGTAGTAATTCCCAAAAACTTGCAAGTTGCCCCCACCAATCTACCCTGATTTTCCCTAAAAATTGCTCCTACTCCACCTTACCTAGGTTACCTTTGGATGCCACATAAAAATTTAACTTCAACCAGACATATCAATATGGTTGTCATTTTACATCAGTTCTAACATGAACATTTGCCTCTCCACCACTAATAGGTTCCAAATTCCATATCTTAGCTATCATAGTCTCTTCAGTATTCTCTGGCTTGATATGGTACTTGATAGATTAAATATTCTCCTCTAAAAAGTGGGTGATACTTCCAAAACTTTTCATTGTAGAAATTTTTACCCCTCTAAAAATTCTCATGTTCCTCTCTAACGAAATTCTCCCATATAAAATAAAATGGAATCAGGTTCCAAATTACATTAAGATGAAGACTAAAAAAGGGGTTCTCCTATTGTTGTAACCATAGAACCATATTAGAAGGCATCACCCAATGGATGCCCATCCTATTGATGAGGAGCTAGAAAATATTTAGAGCATAGGGACATTCCAAGAAGATGTGTTCCACTTATTCTTTTATCTTTTCACATAAACTGCATTTATTAGAAAATTGAAAACCTCTCTTCTTAAGATTATACACTGTTAGGATCTTATTTTGGACTTCTTCCCAAAGAAAAATCTCCAATTTAAGAATAGCTTTCTTACCCCAAATTCTATTCCAAGGGAAACCATTATCTACAGTAGAATCCAAAAGATCATAGATTATCTTCATGTTGAATTTCCCATTCTTAGTTCTTATCCAAACCACTGAGTCTCTATACTTGAAAACACCTAAGTAATAAGCCTTTAGTTTAGATTTAAGGAGGTTTAAAGCCTCTAAATTCTTAAAGTCAGCCTCTAAATTTTTCTAGCTCAACTAGTTATCCAATAAAGTCATGTAATCACAAACATTTTTACCATATCTATATTCTATATCCTCTTTCAGATTAGATAAAATATCATTGTTAGCTAAAGTTTTGTCATCTAACTAGGCATCTTACCAAAAAATTATAGAGGCCCCATCTCCAACATTCCATTTCACACCCTTTCACAAGGCCTCCCTAGTCTCCACCAAGTGGTTCCATAAAGAAGAGCCACAACAAGGGTCATGAATTGTAAGAAATATGGTATCCTCATGGTTATCAAGATATTTTTCTTGAAGAATCCTTGCCCAAAGAGTCTGACCATACCTTAGAAATATCCATCCCACCTTGGCTGCCATAGCACTGTTAACTAGGTTGAGTCATCTTAGACAAAGGCCACCATGCTTCTTTTGATGGCATATTTTTTCCCAAGCTACAAGATGAATCCTCCTCTTCTCTTCAAATCCTAACCATAAGAATTGTTTTTGAATTCCTTCTATGATTTTAGAAACTTTAGCAGGGATCTTGAAAAGGGAGAGAAAATAAATATGGATAGCCTGCAAAACACTCTTAACCAATAACACTTTACCTGCTTGAGACAAGAGATTATCTCTCCATATTGCAAGTTTGGATTGAAACCTATCAATCATACCATTCCAAAGATATGCCTTACAAGTTCCCACAAACATAGGTATACCAAGGTAAGAAGGTAGGGTTGACAAAGGACACCCTATCACTCTAGCCATCCTTCTCTGGAGAGCTACTTTAGTGTTAATGAAGATCTTGCTCTTGTCAAAATTGATATTTTGGTGAGAGGCACATTCATAGACGTTCTAATATTCTTTTAAATTTAGTTACCTCTGCCATAGTAGGATTACCAAGTAAAATGGTATTATCCACAAACTGTAAATGAGTTGTACCTTCAATATTATGATATGATTTAAGGCCCCCTATCCTTCCAGAAGCCTTGGTAGCATGGAGGTATCTTCAAAGCATTTCAACCATAATAATGAAAATATAAAGAGAGAGGAGGTCACCTTGTCTCAGACCTCTACTACTATTAAAAAAAACTTGCTTGTTTATTATGGATCATAACAGAGTACCTTGCAGCCTTATAATAGCTTCCAACCCATCTTCTCCATTGTCTACAAAAACCAAAGGCAACCAAAACTTTATCCAAAAAACTCCATGAAACTCTATCATAAGCCTTGCTCATTTCTAACTTCAGTAATATACCTTTTATTTCACCAATATTGATAGAATGCATGGATCCATGAAGGAATATAATCCCATACAAAATATGTTTACCCTTAACAAAACCTCCTTGCTCATAGGAGATAATGGATGGGAAGAAGATATTCAATATGAGGGCTATCACTTTAGAGATAATTTTGTAAATAGTGTTGCAAATACTTGAAGGTATGAAATATTTGAAGTTTTTTAACCCTTTATTCTTAGAAATTAGAACAAGGAAGGTATTTTTAAACTCCTTTAGAATCTGACCCGAATTTAAAGATTCCTTCACTGCTTCAATAACATCGACTTTAACTATATCCTAGAATTTTTGGAAAAAACCTACTTGGAACCTATCTAGACCTAGAGCTTTATCTTTATTGAGGGAGAAAGTGGATATCCTTACCTCTTCTTCCTCAATATCCTTTCAAATCTGAGCATTGATATCCTTGGATATCAACGTAGGAATGTGATTAGTCATCTTCTTAATCACATTTTCATCCTCTTCCATATCTTCATCTAGAAGATTTTGATAGAATTCCACAACCTCACACTCAATTTCTTCACTCTCTCTAATAACTTGGCCATCATCCTTTAGAATTTCATCAATGCGAGCAAAAAAATTGTTTTTGATAGTGGAGACATGGAAAAACTTAGAATTCCTATCACCTTCCTACAACCACTAGATCCTAGAATTTTACCTCCAATAGGTTTCTTCCTTGGCTATTATGGTGTGCAGTTCAACACTAAGCTCCTTTTCTCTTCAAATTTGGGTTTGGTTCATACCCAACCTATAAATCTCTTCTTCTAACATATCCAAATATAATCAAGTAGCTTTATTGGAGAAAAAGAAGAATGAAAAATTGTCAAGGAAACTTAAGGATGCAAACAACATTATTGCCAGTTTAAAAAAACAGACTGAAGAATACAATAAAATGTCTGAAGATCTGGAAATACAGGTATCCATGAAGATAGACCATTGCAGCAAATTGGAAGAAGAAAATGTGAGTCTTTGAATACAGATACAAGAGCTGGATCGAAAAATCAACTGTCATGTAAAACGTGAAGAAAGCTCGATGAAATTGGACAAAATTCTGAGCGATCAAAGATCCACAGGTATCAAATTTGGTCTCGGATTTTCTGAAGGAGAATCATCAACTGGACCAAAAGCAAGCAATGTTGAAAGTGAAAAGAACAAAGACAAGAATCAAGCAAAAGAAAGATATAATGCCAGACCTGAAATAGTAGCTGACAATGATGGCTTTACTAAGGTCACACATCAAAAGAATAGAAGATCCAAGGCTCCAAAAACAACCTGGCCAAGACCATATTTCAGGTTTAATCATTATTTCTATGGTTTTTGTTTCAAGTGTAATGTTTATGGGCATAAAATTGTTGACTGCAAATACAACGTAGGTCCAAGAAGTTTCACTAGTAGAAATGCGTTTGCTCCTTTAATGAGTTATGTAGTAGAGTGTTTTAAGTGTCACAACTTTGGTCATATTGCCGTAAATTGTCGTAGTATGTCCTGTTTCATATCAACCTCATGAAAGCGATTTCAACCGTATAGAGCAAAACAAAATAGAATTTATACTTGAAGGATATGTGCAAAATTCTAAAAAGGGGAAGTCACAGCTAGAACCCAATACCACGCTTAAAACAGAATGGAAACAAAAAGAATGAGCTCAGGAAAGAACAGGATTCTTTAATAGTGTAGACAGCTTTTAGAGCTCAAAATAAACATGTTCCTTGGATTCTTGATAGTGGTTTCTCAAGTCATATGACAGGTGACAAACAGAAATTCAAAAATCTACAAAAGTATGAGGGTGGTTCTATAAAATTTGGCAACAATGAAGGAGCCAAAATAATAGGTAAAGGAACGGTCAAAATTAGTGAAGGAAAGATCAAGTCAGAGGAAGTTTTATATGTGGATGGTTTGAAACATAATCTATTGAGTGTGAGTCAAATCTGTGACAAAGGACATGAAGTAGTTTTCAAGAAGCATGGTTGTGAAGTCAGAAAAATAAACAGCAAGAAATTAATAGCAACCGGATCAAGGACATCTGGAAATCTGTACACACTCTCAGAGTTTTCAGAAGGTATGTGCTTCATGGGACAAGAAGAAGAGAACCGGTTGTGGCATAAGAGGCTTGGACACATAAGTTTTGATAATCTGGTAAGAATTAGCACTAAACAAGCAAGTGAGAGATATTCCAATCATTAAAAAACCTACAAATAGTATGTGTGCTTCATGTCAGAAGGGTAAACAGACCAAAAGTTTCGTTTAAAACAAAATAACATCACACTAACAGGCTTGGTCAAAACAGGTTTAGTCAGAACTGGCTTAGTCAAAACATGTGGATTCAAAGAATAGGTATGCCTAAAAGAAACAACACTATTACTTGTTATAAGTGCAACAATAAAAGTCACACTGTCAGACAGTGCAGAGTTGAAATTCTAGGATATAGGAACAGGAACAGTGGCATGATTAGGTCCAAGGATCAGAACAATGATAGGAACAAGAATATGGTCAAAGAGTTCAAGAGAAGACCCGGCAAGGAAGTTATAGACGTTGATTTTGATCAGTGCCTAATGGGAGTTTTACTCCCACCCCAGAATTAATCACCTCATCAGGAGGTGGGGGAGGGACTAAGCTAAGAGGCTCATTCTTAGTTCCGAGCCCCAAAGGTGGCCCTTTGCCATTGATGACAAAGGGGGAGAGATATGAGTAAGGGGGAGAGCTTCAAGTGAAGAGGAAAGCTTCAAGTCGGGGGGAGCAAAACTTCAAAGAGATTGATTTCAGTTTTGGCTCTTGAAGATGTGTTTTTAGTAAAGGGTTGCCATCAATGACAAAGGGGGAGATTGTTGGCAATTTTGGGTACCTTGGGTACATTGCCCTTGCTCAAGTGTTGATGTTGTCATTGATGTCAAAGAGCGGAAGGGTTTTTGTGAAAACCAAGGCAGACTAAATTATAGGTTTTTTTTAAATCCATGGTTAGCAGTTTTGAAATGGGTTTTTCTTAAAACCCAAGTTAGCTCTTCATTTTGTTGAAAAAGGTGCTCCAATGATGAAGATATTTAATTTTAAATATCCAGTTTAAATTTTATTTATTTATTTAAAATTTAAATTAATATTTCAAAATTAAATTAAAGCTGTTCACCGGCTTATTTTCAAAGCCGACGTTGCTAGGGTTTTGCAATGGATCAATTAGGGTTTCCTGTTGACAAAGCAAGGTTAAGCAATCGAAAAATTCTAGGGTTTCATGTTGCAAGGTTAAAGTGTGGGTTGCTAGGCTGCAGCCGACGTGTTTGAGAATGTTTTGATGGGATATTCTATTCTATAAAAAGGCGGGACTGTTGCAAGGTTAAAGTGTGGGCGTGATGCGATATATGCGAATGAAGTTCATGTGCAGCAGAGTGTAAGTCGATGATAGTTCTTTGGAGTTAAAGAAAAGAGATCGCAACGATGAGATAGTGAGTGAGTGCGTATCGACTGATCGAGAACAAAGAGAGCGATATGCAGACGACGTGTTTAAAGTTCGAGGCAAAAATACGTAGATGGTAGAAGTGAGATTTCATGGAAGGTGCAGCAGAGTGAGTGGTGCAAAGAGAAGATAAGAACGCGGTATGCAGAAGTCGTGTTTCGAGTGTGAAATAACAGTGTGCTGGCTATAGAAGTAATATTTCTATGAAGTTGCAACAGAGAATGCGGAGAGATATAGAGGAGTGGTTGAAAAAGTGTGAATCATTTTTCACAGCAGCAGTCGAATGCCGACAAGCAGCAGATCATAGAAAAACAACAGATCGTGATAATTGAGGTGAAAGTTTACATTCTGCAATTTTTATTATTATCTTCAAGTTGTAGCTTGAAAAAGGGGTTGGTGCCTCTTTCCAGTTGGTGCTGGAAAAATTGGAGTTGGTGCTCCATTCTGTTGTAGCAGATAAAATTTAGAGGTTGGTGCCTCTTACCAGTTGGTGCTAGTGAATGATTATGTAAAGTTGTAGCTTTGCATTTGACTGGATTTGGATGGTAGTCCAAGTAGTCTTTTTGAGGAGTAGCCACATCGGTGAACCTCGTTAAAATGTCGTGTTATGTGTGATGCTCTTAGTACTTTTATTATTTATGTTTTAATCTTGCAGTTTATTTAAAAGTCTAAATTGCTTTTAAGTTTTTAAAGAACACACTGATTCACCCCCCCTCTCAGTGTCATTGTGATTGTAACACTAACATATCCAAATATAATCAAATAGCTTTATTATTTTGAAGGATATTTTCAAAGACCTACCTATTCCACTTATTGACTTCTTTTTTCACAATTTTAAGCTTATTTGTGAGAATTTGCATCTTAGTACCTTGATAAGGAATACTCCACCATTTTTCCATTTCTTTAGAAAAATATGGGTGTTGTAGCCACATAAATTCAAACTTGAAAGGGCCTTTATGATTTTTGATCTTCCACACTACACCAAAAGAGCAAAGGATTGTTATAAAATACAAATTTAGGAAGATATTTCATATTAAACATGAATTTATTTTGGAACCAATCATTTGAAAGAATTATGTCCAACCGAATTTGAATCAAGTTTCTACCAGAGCATTTTTTCATCCAATTAAATTTGTTACCCATCTAAATTTACATCAAATACACCACCATCAACTAAAAGCTTCCCTAGATCCTGCATGCTGTCTGAGAACTCAACCACTCTCCATGCTTGTCACCTTGAGATAAGGGGGTGTTAAAATATCCTGCCACAATCCATTTTAAGCCTCTATATTGTTTACCCATTTCCCCTAAAGTAATCCATAGTTCTCTATGAGCTTTACTTGATTTGGGGGCATAGATATTGGTAATCACAAAGGAAACTTTAGAATATTTAGTTGTGATAAGTACTATGACCTGATATTCACTTTTAACTAGCAGGTCTCTCTCATAAAGATTAGAAATTAGATACACTAAAATTAAATCCTAAAGAGATATTAAAAGAGGTTTATCAAAGCATTTCAAAGTTTGGA
Organism: Wollemia nobilis; assembly: GCA_028583015.1. NCBI lineage: Eukaryota > Viridiplantae > Streptophyta > Pinopsida > Araucariales > Araucariaceae > Wollemia > Wollemia nobilis. The sequence goes on along the minus strand of JAQPPZ010016858.1, from coordinate 837,631 downwards.
ATTTAGCAATTTACTTGTCTCAAAATTTTACAAAAAGGGATAAAAGAAATCCAACATTAAAACCTCTTCATGATTGGAAAATAACTTAGTTCAATAGGAGTAATAAGGTGTTAGAAAAGTTGATTATTTATATTATAAAACTTTAAAAAATCAACCAAAATTGAACTATATTTCACAAAATCACTTCTACATTTCTAAAAATATTAGGGATACAAAGAATTCTACAAAAATTGATAGTAATAGCATTTATCAAATATTATCAAGTTGTAAATCCATTGGAAAAATATAAGCTTTCTATAAAATTCCATTAGGTTTATATACTCTCATTACTAGGGATACATAAGGAAGCCAACAAACCTAAGGATTGATAAAGGTTTTATCAAATCAATATTATATACTAGGGAGTTATATCCTACCATATCTAAAACTAGGGAACTATAAGGACGTCTACTTCCCAAAATACTGCAAACACCAATAAGAATAATTGCTTCAGAAAGGAAAAAGCGAGTGCCATAAAAATTGGGATCAAGAATCTACTCATGAAATATGAAAAAATGTTAGAGCTAACTTCAAAATTAATCCATAGTGAAGCCTTAGAAGATGACTTTTATACTATGGAATTCTATCTTCAAGCCCATCTCAATGAAGCAATTAACAATGGAAAAAGTGATATTTTACTTTCCTTAAAATTTGTGAGCATATTATACATGGCATTGCTTACATATAAACACTACAAGTATTAAAATGTAGAACAAAAAGGATTTATAGAACTACTCAAAAATAAGAAAGAACTTAATGAATCATATCTAGAAAAGTCTTTTCAATCCTTATGTAGCATTGGCACTTCCAATTATACTAATTCAGAATATTATCATGATGTCTTACGTAAATTTTCAGAATATTTTGTACAGGTTGAATATAGGAAAGGAAAATATTCCTTACAAGAACCAAGTAGCAACACAACCTCCTATGAGAGCACAAAAACTGGAATCAAATACAAAGCTAAAGATGTAGAAGAAGACGAAGCATATAAATGTGGAATACAATGCAAAGTCAATTGAAAGAAGAACCTTTAGCTACATTTGAAGCTCACTCTGCATCATTTGAAGACACAGTAAGCAATGAAGAATAATAAAAATTTCATATCCAATGGAAGGAGATCCATATTGAAGACTAAAATCTTCAATACCCAAATAATGTAATACATAGGGGTGTTAGAAATAGGTTATATTATATCATTTGGGTCATGTAAATGTACCTTCCTAGGTACATACTTAGGACATTGGATTACTTTAGGGGGAATTTATCTAGTTACTACATGCAATGTAATAAATGCGCAAGTGTCAATGTGCAAGTTGTCTATGTACAAGTTGTCCCTTGCACAACTAGGTAGAGTGTTGGCCAAGAAAATTATCTTCCTATATAAAGGGCCTCATTGTAACAAGTAGGATGTACAAGCTCAATGCATATTCATAGGTAGTAGCATAGTATGGTGTACTTCACCATATATTGGTAATGGGTGCAATGTATTCCAGTAGATTTATTCATGGAGTGTTCATTTCCTCCATTGCTACATTGTATTCATTTCCATCAGTTCTATTTATAGCATATTTCAATCATATCATAGATTTACTTTCTTTAATATTATTTTGCATTTTGTGATTGCCATATCCCATTGCATGTTGCATAAAAATCTAACACATGAATCAAGTAATGATTAATATTTACTTAAATTTTTTACATTGGTAATATTTTTTATTTTATAACATCAATATTTTCATATAAACAATTTATTACAATTCTTATGGTTGCACTTATGCTTCAAGAAGGAAACTAGCAATTAAAATCTAGTAAAGTAGACTATGATAGTGTGAAGTGTTGGAAATACACTCTACTAAGATGTAATTCCTAGACAATAGAGGTGGAATATTGGTATTGTGAAGTCTGCTAAAAAAAAATCAAGAAGGATGCTAAATTTTAGAATATTTGTAATCACATGGAAAATTGAAGATGATCCAAAAAGTGAAAAGTGATATTCACACTTTTTATGAAAAATGATGTAGGTAAGTAACTATAGCAACTCAATTGAGATGATATGTGAATTTGTTTGTAAACTCTCAATATCTAAGGAGATATTTGTGATTTTTCAAGAGTGGGGGACCTATGTACAACCCCTTGTTCTCTAGAAAACATAAATTCACTAAAGAGTTGATTATTTTACAGCCTTTCAAATAAAATTTACTTAGACGACCTATTTTCAAGGCCATAGATAAAATATTTATCATAAATAGTGCTAAATTGAATGGAATAGACAATGTAGTTGTCATAAATATATTTAATTTGATATCCACTGGAATAAGCAAAGTGTTAAATGACTCCTTCAAATTGTAGAGTAGGAAAAATTACAACTATAAGTATTTAAGTTAGTCATGTTTACTAACTTTGATATCCAATGGAATAATCAAAGGGATTAAATATTAAATTTTTATAACTTCTAGAGTTTGGGAAGATTACAACTATAAATATTGAAATCAGACATGCTTACTAAATTCATCAAGTATTTATAGGTTTTTTTTAAATATGTTTTAAAAGCCTTTTATAAAAAACCTTATAATAATCACAAACACATGAAGGAAATGTTATGATATGATTTTTTTTAGATTTGATATTTCAATTAAAGATATGTCAATTTTTATATTATATAATAAATTATATATGAGATTAAATAGTTGTATTTATATCTTATTGTAACTATATAATAAGTAGAGCATATACATTTATAAGCCAAACTTTGATGTTTTCCTCTTTCTTGCAAAATGGACAAGAAACCCAATAGATTTTTGTTTCTAGCAATTTTCCATCCCATATTTTTTTTTCCCATATTGTTGTACTACTTCTATAATATCCTATAGAAGAAACTACTAGACAATCCCCCATAATTTAAATATTTTTTAGCTCATCCTTACACTGATCACTACTTAATTTTACTTCTTGTATTAAAATAAACTTACAATTGTAACAACCAATTAATTCCTTTAAAAATATTTTTTAGGGGTTTAATTCACACCCCTAATATTCCATGATATCATTTTCATCCCTAGATTTTATTTTTATTCATAGGCTTAGCCCCACTTCTTTTTAACACCTACTATATTTATTTTTGGTTTCTCACATTGATATCCCTTTGAATTTTCTTTTCTTTTTGTTCTTACTTAAAGGGTATTCCTTTCCTTTTTTATTTTCACCAAAACTTTCATCTTTATCAATCTCTTCTATTTTTCTATATAATTCATAATGAGTCTTATCTTCTAAAGGTTCATGTTTCCCTAGAGAATCTAAAATGTAAAGAATAGCTTCACAAACACTTTCTTATTTAAATTTCCATGGAAACCCTAATATAAAAGGATGATCCTCCATAACAGTTACTTTATTATGTTTCTCTAGAACCCTAACATGTTTCCATAGAAACCCTAAAGTATAAGAATGATTCTCCATAGTAGTTAATTTCTTATTCTACTAGCAATCATAATTTTCCATGACTATGCTTCATACTCATTTCTTTATCATTTTTTTTTGAAACCCTAAATTGCAAGGGATAAGCTCCATATTTATTTCCTTTTTATCATAGAAAAGGATTCTATATGAATTGATAAAAATAAATATGATTTCCTTGGATTAACCTTGACCTTATTCACCTCCTTTACTTCAACATTTGCCTCACCATATTTCTTCACATCTTTAACTCCCTTGAATTTTAACTTACACATTGTACTTCCTCATCCCTTATGTCCTATGTTTCTTCTAATGCTTGATCAAACTAAACCACAATGGCCTTCACTATTTGATGATGTAGACGAGGTTTCTTTATTAGTTTCTTAGGAGTGGAAAATCATTGATTTTGTTGGAATATGTGGTATTAAGCTTCACTTGAGGCCATGATTGACTTTTGTATTAAATTACTGTATAGCCATTTATACCTTTGTACACATTTTATAGGCGGTTTTATTGTAATATTTTATTAAAATTAAATATTGATTCATTAACCTTGACCTAAAACTCATATGTAATTGGGTATTTATACCCATTTTGGCCAACCATTTATTCATCTATTGAAGTTCTTATTTTTATTTTTAGTGAGTTTATTTTGGTGTCTATGAACAACATATATTGTGTGTGTTATTTTTATGAACTATTCTTGTGTATATGTAATGTGTTGATTATGTTTGTTTCTAGAAAGTATTATGAAATTCAACATGGTATCAAAGTCAATGTGAATCTCCATTACTTAATTGCTTTATATCAGTGATTTGTATTCTATGGTCATTCCAAGAAACTAAGTGGCTAGAAATAATTTGTGAAAGTCTCACCTATTACCAATAACATTTTAGGGATTTGTACATAAAAACCCTAGGTGGACTTAGATCATGAGGATCTCACTATTGTAACAAGTTTTGTTGCTTTCAAAGAAATATTCACCAATAGGTTCCTCTTATCTCTCTTGAAATTCTCTCCATTTTTTATTTGACTATATAAGTGCCTTAACTATTGGATTAAAACTTTTGAGATTGTTTGAAATATTCACTTATCTTTTATGAATTATTAAAAAATCCATTTCATATTATGTTTGAAGTTTTGGTATCAATGTAGCATACCTAATATTATAGTCTACATCATTGGTGAAGGAAAAAATAAGAGGGTAAAAATATTGTGGTAGCCCTCATTTTAGAGAAATATTGGATAGATTTACATGCATAGAAAAGACATCTAAGAAACTTGACAAAGTCATGAACATGGTTCAAAGTTTTTTTGTTGCATTGATGAGAGAGGATAGCTTAATTGTTTAGATTCTAAAAAAAGATTGTGTAGGGCAAACCATGATAGATATGGATGAATTTTCAACATTTATAGATTCTTTATGAAATTTTAGGTAGTCCAAATTTGGCACTTTTCACCATTTTTTCTTAAGGTATTTCCTTATTTTTCCAACAAATAATATGTAGACCTCCATTTAAAAAAACAAAATTGAACTTTAAAATCATAATATTCATGTGAATATTCCACACCTTGGAGGGAAAAGAGTGGATGACATATAAAATTTGTAGTGCATTGTTTTATTATGGATTTTTCTTATAGAATGACTCAACCATAAACTCATCTAACGCATTGAAATATTGGTTTTCTTGTGTGCTTTAGGGGTCCATTGTTGAGGAATATTGCATTATTTGGTACATGCTAATGTACCCCCATGGTACCTTCATGGTACGAATATAAATATGTAATAGGTTAGGGTTGAGTCCTTAGTTTAGATATGTGATTTATATTTTTCTTTCATGTAAGTGTTAATGTGTAGGAAATGCACATGCATCATGTAAGAGTGCAATATGTAGGAAATACACAAGTGTCATGTAAGTTAGAGTGCAAGTGTGTATTGAGATAATGTGCATAAGTATCTTGTATATAAGTGTACAAATATGTAATGTGAGGATGTGCACAAGTTTCTTAGATTAGGAGTGCATGTAGAAGTGTGAAATTTTCATAGAGTCAAGTGTGCATGTAAGAATAAAGTGAAGAATCTAGTATGCAAGTGGCAAGATGATAAGCCAAAAGTCATGGGACTTGTTATCTGGAGAACAATAGTCAAGTACTTTAAGAGTCACATTACTATGGCTATATTATGGAGATAATATTCCATAAAAGGTGAATTTGATCATCTGATTGTAATAGGAGGATACAAAAAAATAAATAAATATTGTATACGGATTGTGAACAATTAATATTGTAATTTTTCTTCATGCATAGTACACAAATGATTTAGGCCATTAACATTCATATTTGATATTATAAGTGAATGTTGTTTTCATTATTATATTAGCTTTGATATACATATTAGATTGCTCATATATATAATTATACTCTTTATTATTATTTTGACCTTTAAAATTAAGGCTTATTTATTAAGGGACCTATGATATTTTATGGTAGTAAGGCTTAAAATCCAATAGTGTTATCAGAGCTACCACTTAAATCTATTCATTTTAATAGATATATATATATATATATATATATATATATATATATATATATATATATATTAGTCAAATTTAACTCTATTAAGAATGAATAGAGATAGATAATGATGATGGTGACTAATATATATATATATATATATATATATATATTAGTCACCATCATCATTATCTATCTCTATTCATTATTAATAGAGTTAAATTTGATTCTATCCACTTTGAAGGTAATGAATACTTGGACTCTATTTTTGAAGGTTTGATTGAGTAAAGATTGAGGGGACAAGGATTAGTCACCTTGATTTGAATGCTAGGGTATTTCCACTTGGTTGAAGGAAAACCATTGAAGACTAGGACTCAACTATGATTGATTTAGGGCCAACTAAGAAGGAAATTTGGAAATTGATTGATTAAGAAATCCAACTCTAAAGAAATTTAGAAGTTTGGGGACATTCAAAGTCACCTTGATAATATTCATGATTCTCTAAATAAGAAGAGGATAATCACTATTCAATATTGAGATAGAGTCAACTCAAGAGAAATTTGATCATTTAGGGACATTCATAATAACCTTGATAATATATTGGATTCTCTAGAAGAAGAGGAGAATCAGTTTTTGGTTCTTAGGTGCAACCTAAGACATTATTGGATTAAGGAGCATCAAAGCTATTAAATGGTTGAGAAGCAATAAAATCTTCCAAAGGTTAAGATAATTTTGATAGAATTCATAGTTTAGTAGAAAGAACAAAATAATACCTTTCTAGTAATATTGAAAATCTATTTTGTAGCTAAAAAAAATGAAGTTAAGGTACAAATAAGAGGTATTCCTAAGTAGAGAAGAATCACATCAAACCTAGTGTAATCTAAGCACATTGAAGAGGCATACCCAAAAAATAATAGAAGTGAAACAACTATCAAGGTAAGAGGTGAAGTGGCTATGCAGTCAAGCACCTAAATCATGTATAGAGGTGAAGTGGCTAAAAAATCAAGCATAGAATTGAAGTGGCTAAGCACCCAAGTCTAGTAGTGGCCTAGCACAAAGAAGAAGAGGCTAAGTTTGGTGAACATATGGAATGATCTATTACAATGCTCACAACACAACATTCAAGAATAATACTCACAATATAGTAATATAGAATTACATGAGAAGAATACTTTCAAGATAAGAAAAAGAGCATTCTCAAGCATAAATTCACTAAGTTCATGCTCAAGTAACTAAGTGCTCTTAAAGAGTAATCTTAGATAGTAGTAAATAACACACAACACTCACAATTAATGCAAATAAATGGTTAGAAGTGGTAATAACTTGATATAAGTAAGAGGAACCATGTTAATGCATACACAAAATTGATAAAAAGAGAATAAAAAATCTATTGAGAAAGAAACATCTTAAGGGAGAACATTTGGAGAAATAGTAAGCATGCTAATCACAAAGCATTGTCAGGTGAAATGATAACTAGAGCAACTAAGAAAGAACATTCAAGAGAATAGAAGCCATCCAAACCTGAGTAGTCATAGAGAAGTCCCAAGTGAAATGAAATTCCATGTGACTGAGTATAGTGAAGCCAATAGATAGTGAAACGATTGGTGTAACACCTGCATAATGTTTCATGCAATTATTATAATATTACCGTAATAATTCTTTTTCCTATATATTTTCTTGGAGGTGTTTATGTTAAGGAAGGCATCAATGGAATTGGTAGGCTCACATAAATTGTAGGAGATGTTAATGGAATAAGGTAAGACTCATTACCTTATCACAAATATTAAAAGATATATTTCTTTATTAAAGTTATATTGAAGTTATAAGTAGTTAAAGTTATTTTATGATTTAATTAAAGGATTCATAAGGTTTTTATAGAATAATAAAGTTTTATAGGAGTTATAAGGTTTAATAAGATTTTTTATAACTTGACTAAAGGAGTTATAAAGTTTTAAAATATGGTTTAGAATGTATATTTCAAATTTTAAAGTATGGAGTAATAAGTGATTCTACTTCAAAGTTAATTTTAGATTTGATTTTTTCTAAAGTTTAGAGTTATTTGAAGAATTGAAATATTTGAATTCTTAAAATTTTTAAAGTATTTAAGATTTATTTTTAAGTTTTTGGAGTTAAAAGGTTTTTAGATTTGATATTTATTTTGAATTAAAAAAAAAAAAAAATTGAAAATTTTCAAAATTAGAATTTTTGCAAATTTAATGTATTAGGGAGTTAAAATATTTTCTCAATCAAAGGTTTGGAACACTTAAAATTTGCAAATTTTTTATTTCTTTTACAATTTATCAAACTTAAGAGATATAATGTTTACTACTTCAAAAGGAATTGAATTGTAATCATTATCTATTATTGAATAAAATATTAGAAATGCATTTGATGAAGATAGTGAAGAAATGATGAACAAGTTAAAATTTTTTTCTTAAAACTTGATAGATGAATTTGATGCGAAAAAAGCAAATATCAAATGGTTTAAACAAAAAATCATATTTATTTCTCAAGGATGCAAAATATGAAAATTTCACAACACTTATAAGTTATCTTCATGAAAAAAATTTTAGAACATGGTGGAATTCACAAAACACCATTATATTTTCCTCAAAAGAATGCTTAATGATGTATTTATCATTACTTACCTTTGAGATATTTCAAGAAAAATGTCAAGAGAAGAAATATGACAATGATGAATCATATAATTTGAATGAATCCTATGTAAGCTTTAATGAGGAATCATTGAAATCCAAAATGTATTATTGTGATGATTTACTAACCCAATATTTAGAAATTATACCATAAGGTACATCACAACTAAAGATGAAGAAAATAAAATCAAAGAAAAATAATAAAGGAAAACACAAAAGGAAGGAGAACAAAAGACATGAATCAAAAGCCAAATAAGGATCATCTACTGAAGATTCAGATAAAGACCTAAAATAAGTAGAAAGCAAGAATTTAAAAATGGATCTCAAGCTAAATATTTAAGATAGAAGTTGAAGACTAAAGTCTTCAATAATCAAATAATGTAATACATGGGAGTGTTGAGGAATATTACATTTTTTGGTACATGCTAATGTATCCCAAATACCTTCATGGTATGAATGTAAATATGTAATAGATTGGGATTGAGTCTTTAGTTTATATGTGTGATTTATATTTTTCCTTTCATGTAAGTGTTAATGTGCAGGAAATACACAAGTGTCATGTAAGTTATAGTGCAAGTGTGTATTGAGACAATGTGCACAAGTGACTTGTATATAAGTGTGCAAATATGTAATGTGAGGTTGCACACAAATGTCTTAGATTAGGTGTCCATTTAGGAGTGTGCAAGTGTCATACAGCCAAGTGTGCATGTAATAAGAAAGTTAAGAGTCTAGTATGCAAGTGGTAAGGTCATGGGCCTTGTTATATGGATAGCAATAGTAAAGTACTTGGAGAGCCACATTGATATGGCTATATTATGGAGATAATGCTCCATGAAAGGTGAATCCAATCATCTAATTATAAGAAGAAGATACAAAAAAGTGAATAAATCTTGTATACATATTTTGAGCAATTAATATTGTAAGTTTTCTTCATGCATAGTACATGAATGATTTAGGCCATTTACATTCATATTTGATATTATAAGTGAATTTTATTTTCATTATTATATTGGCCTTGATATACATATTATATTGCTCATATTTATAATTATACTCTTTATTATTAATTTGACCTTTTATATATTGGCTTCTTTATGAAGGAACCTGTGATATTTTTGTGGTAGTAAGGCTTAAAAATCCAACATCCATGTCATGGATCCAAACTAAGAGGAATTCAATTTGGAAAGGTATTCAAGGTCCAATAAGATCATTTCTTCCTTTTATGTGCATCACCCTTTAAAAGGAAATGAAACATCTTCAATGGAATACAATGTGGTACATGGCATAGTGGCATGGGGAGTATGTAGGAGGGTGCTTAGTCCTAAGCCATGTGGGTTCAAATTCCATCCCATTTTGTTTCTAAAATAAGTGATATGGTGCTTTGGAAGAGGTTTGGAGAAGCTTCTTTTAAAGTGTCATGACCCACCTTGGTAGGACTTGTTTTTCAAGGTGAATTGTGTTAGAAAATGATGTTTAATTCTTAGATTTGTATTTTAATGGATATATGCTTCTATTGTTGCATCCTTTTTTATGTAATAATATGGTTCTACTGATGCTTTGCTTGGTTGCAAGATCAGGTACTCTCATAGGTGGACAAAAGAGTTGACCACAAGTGACGAGAGACCATATTGAAGGAGAAATGATGATGATGACCTAGTCATCAAACAACTTAGGGTAACATGAATGAATACCCTTTTTCATGTAGGTGCATTATGGTTTTCATATGCTCATGTTTTTGCCAATAGACCAAGAAAATTATGTGCAACGAGTCTCCTTAAAATGAGTCGGTGATAGCTTGAGTCTATCTTAAATAAGGAGCCACTCATTTAGGGATAAAACGATGGTACACAAGATCGAAAAAATGTTCTATGTTTGGAACTCTTTCCTTTGCGCATGTGACTGAATGATATCCTTGATAGATTAGATGGATTTATTCTATGATTGCTTCTCAGGGTTGGAGTAGGAGATTATTCTGTTTGCTTTGTTTGATTAAGGAAAACTTAATCCTAGATTAATGTAAGTCTAATGTTAGCATTAATTAATGGAATAATTAATGTGATTCTAATGTTATATTTAATGTTAATTGAAATAATGATTAATTTTAGTTAATTTAATGTTAGAATTAATAATGGAATTATTAGTGTGTTTCTAATGTTAGATTTAGTAATGACTAATTTTGGTATTAATCTAAAGTTAGATTTGATATTAATCAAAAAATTATTAATGTATTGTAAGTCTTTGTAATAAAAATTTTGATTATCCTTTTTGCTTAAGGGTGTTGTTGCTTTTACGTATTCTTGGCATGTTTGAAACACCCTTGGCCTTGGTGGTGGTAGTGGTGCTTTATTGCCTTGAGGTGACAAGGATGGAGCTGTCTTGTGTTGTTATGCTTTGTTGTCTCTTTTTTGTTATATGATGGTTTTTTGTGAGCATTGTTTTTCTTGGTTTGGGTCCTTTTACTAGATGTCTTCTACCATCGCAATGACACATTAATGAGTCCTTGTGTATAGTGGTGGCTCCTAAGCTAGCTTCTATGTACACCACTCTCAGTTATTAAGTGCTTGATGTTAATTCCATTTGGAAGTAAATCCAAAGGGAGGTGCCTCAGAAATTATGAGAGCTTCCCCATGCTGAGTTATGCATGGTTTTTCTCATGGGATGGAGGAAGACCTTACTTAAGCTTTGTTAGATCACCACAAATGGGAGGGAAATATATTTCTAGCATAATGGAAGCCAAGCAAAAAAATGGATATAGTGAACAAGGATAGTGTTGAGCTTCGAGAAAATTTGCCTAGTAAAGAATGTACCCTACGTTGGCATGGTGGCGTTGCTTTCATTGTTTTTTTTGTGTTTATGTTTTTCTTGGGTTTCATTTTTCTCATGTTAAACTATGTTGTAGAGTTGGTTACCTTGTGCACCAATGGTTGGCTAATATTCCAAGGGTAACACATTTATCTTTTTCTAACTCAAAATGAGTTCTCCATGCACAAAAAAATGGTACACAACATTTGGGCAATTAGAGGTTTGTCTAGATGAATCTACCTTGTAGACTAGTTTTAGTCTGTCATGCCTGGATTTGTGACCTATTAGATTCATAGTCATGGTTTATTTTCATCACCCTACGTGTCATGACCTTTCGAGATCTTCTATATTTTTCTTGATTTCTCTAACGTCCTTAGTGGCTAGGTTATGCCTACGCATTACACTTTAGAGTTAGCTTCTAGGATAGTGTTGGTTAGTTGTCTACCTCTATTTTTAATCTTGTTGTTTGATTTGTGTAGAGTTTGCTTTTGGTCTCCCTATGTGCTTTTTTGGTTTTGAGGGTTGACCTTGAACTTAGGCTTGATCCTTGGTTATTTCTACTCATATGCATCTTGAAATAAAACTAATGTTAGTTTTAATTTGGATTTTTTTGTTGATTGTTCCAGATTGCAAAGCAATAAAACATAGCTACATAAGAGTAGTTTAGGTTAATAATCAAATGGTTGATTATCTTGGTTTTACCTAAACTAATATTATATTAGTTGATATAAATCTAATGTTGATTGATTGCGAATAACCCAAGGATGGAATTTTTGCTCTTTAAATTTAGATATGCTTCTTGTAAAATAAATCTTTAGTTATATAATCAATCAAATATTAGATTATGGCAATGGTTTGCTACTAAAATATTTATGCAAATTAATCTTTGGTCTTTCAATTAATCAAATGATAGATTAGTTTGGCAATTAATCTAAAGGTAGATTAATTCATGATAATCTTATATTCAATTAATCAAATGATAGAATAGTTTGGCAATTAATCTAAAGGTATATTAATTCATGATAATCTTAGATTCAATTAATAAAATGATAGATTAGTTTAGAAATTAATATAAATGTAGATTAATACATGATAATCTTAGATCTGATTAATTAAATATAGATTAGTTTGGAAATTAATCTAATGGATGATTAAATCATGATAGATCATAGTTTTCAATTGATCAATGTTAAAGGTTTGTTGTAAATTAACCTAACACTAGATTTAATCCTTCCAATCCTCAATGATCAAAGGATAGATTAGATTGGTATTTAATCAAATGCTAGGATAATATTTGGTCTTGCAAATGAATGACAAGGCTTGCTAACAAACAAATTGATTAACTAGCTATAAAATGGATGTATGGCTTTAGACTTAATATTTATGGAAAATATTTTGGAAAGAAGTATGGGCTTATTGTGTTTTAATATTTGTGGAGAACTTTGAAAAGAACTATGGGCTTATTTTGGTAAAAGAACGATTGTGTTTTAATATTTGTGTAAAATGTTTTGGAAAGAATTTTGGGCTTTTTTATTACTAATTTGAAGTGTTTTGCATAATATTGCAAAGTTTTGGTTTTGAAATATTTGTGGAAAATATTTTAGAAAGAAGTTTGGGCTTCTTTCACATGTTGTTTTGCATTAATCTTATAGAATGAATTCATACCTGCATTAGAGCTATTTTGATCCCCACCTTCCTATCAACTACCGTGGAGGCCATAGGAAGAAGGTGTAGGGTCATGCTAAGATAAATCCACCTTTATTATTGGAGTATTGTTGAAAATCACTCTTGGTGAAAGAGGATTTATTGTAATAGAAGCAAAGACTATTCTTTTGTAAAGTAAACTTTTAATTTGGATGACTAATTGGTGTCATGTTGTTAAATGGTTTTATGGTTCTTGTCCATGCTAATGATTTAATCTAACGGTTAGTTATATTTATTTTTGTAAGCTTATGATGTTAGTTTTTACATCATAGAGGATGATTTTTCTTTAGTTCTTGAAGAGAGTAAGAGAGAGAGAGTTACTCTTGGGTTTAGGGGTTTCTTTGGGAAGGGCTCTAAAGTTAACCCTGGCTAAAGTATCATTTTTATCTTGATTTTTTGTGGGTAGCAACACATTATTCTTGTATCTATGAGAAGAAAATCATATGGAGTGATTGATGCTTAGTCATCCATAACGGAGATGGGAGAAATAAGCATAAGGTTTAAAGGGATCACCACGGAGGTGTAGTTAAGCTAGACTAAGACAATACACTAAAGGACCCAACAAATATTGACTTATGAATGGTAGAAGGAATTGGTGTCCCTCCCATATCAAAGTATTGATATGGGATAATTCTAACACTAAGGTAAAGACATCAACATTCATGGAGAAAGTTAGAAAAGTGAGAAGACCTTTTAAAAAGTGTCCTCTATACTATAGAAGTATACGAGGTAAACCTTAATAACTTACGGGAGCTTGACCTCTCCTATCCACTTTGAGCAGTGTCTATAGTATCCTAGACTCAAAATGTGGTTATGTATAGTCATGGTATGAATTCCTTGGATACTCTTGTAAAAAAATAACTCTATTGGGTTGGTTAGATTTTGGGGTTGTTACAAAAAGCACAACTAGTTGTATTCATAATATGACCATCTCTCCTCTTTCATAATCCTCGAAGTTCTTTCTAAATATCAACCCATTTTGGAGCCCATAGACTCTAGCGATTTTTTTGTTAAGACTGCTTACTTGCTTTCCCTTGATTATATTGAAAATCCTCTACCTTTCAAGCTTGTTTGGACTAACTATTTGATTCCTAAAATTTCTTCCTTCTCTTGGCTCTATATTCAAGATCACATTCTTACTGTCAAAAACCTCATGAAAATGGGACTCACTATTCCTAATAGATGTTATCTTTGTCTTTCTAATTGGGAGTCTAGGTCCCACCTTTTCTTATTTTATCCCTTTTCAAGGATGGTTATCAATAAACTTCTACAAAGATTCGAGTTGGTTTGGGCCAATCCTCCTTCCATTTTTTACCTTTTTTATCAGTGGCCTAATCCTTTTAAAAATCCTATGCTCAAAGGATTGTGTAAATTTAGTCTTTAGCATTATTTGTGGCAAATTTTTCTTGAATGCAATCGTAGAATTTTTGATAAGAAATTTGTCCATCTTGAGTACATTGCCAATAAAATTATTCTCTGTGCCATAGAAAATGTTCTTATTTCTCATCTAAATCCGCATCCTTGTCCTCATTTCGAGAAAGATATCCTAAAGTCCTGCAATATAATTCTTGATGATCTCAATTATACTGATCCTTCTAATCCTAGAAATAGTGTCAAATAGATTCCCCCTCCTATTGGTTGGGTCAAACTTAATTTTTATGGATCGACCAAAGGAAATCCTAGAAAGGGGGTGGGGGGGTTGGTCGAATCCTCTGCGATCATTTGGGAAATTCTATTTTTGCCTACTTAGAGCCTCTAGGTGTGACTACCAATCACTCTATTGAGGCCAAGGCTGTCTAAAGAGGACTCCAATTTGTCAAAGATATTGCAAGAAAAATCATTGTGGAAGGTGATTCTCTAAATATCATTAACTACTTAAATTCTTTTAAGCCTTCCAGTTGGGGATTAGACCAACCATTGAGGACTGCAAGGAAATCCTTTAGAGACAACATAATTGCATTATCCAACATACTTACAGGGAGGCTAATATAGTTGTTGATAATCTGGCTAATATTAGGTTCAATGGCCAAGGACCTTTAACATGGACAGATAGTCTACCCCTTAAGGTGGATGATTTTATCAAATGGGACCAAATCCAAGGGAGGGACCAAACTCATGTTATCCATGATGAATGCTAATTTGCCTATCAATCCTAGTCATCAACTTTTTTTGTCATTTGTAATCCCCAAGAGTCACTTTTTAGACCTTTGGTTTTGTCTTCATTCAACCACCTTGCATTTCTTGGGATATTGGATTCACGTTCTCCTAGGATATATTTTTCATTTCCACATTGCCTTTTTCAAGAAATTTAATCAGTTTCAGGTAACCATTTATTCTTATTACCCTAAGGTAAATTTTCACATGAGTCTTAATCATTTGAATCCCATGTACTTTGATACGTATAATCCTATTTTTTAGGAACCATCTTCAGCCTTCTCGATCAAAGGCTCATCCCAACAATCAATTTGTTGATCATCCAAGCCTTTCAGGGTCTTGTGCTTGGATATCTTGTTGGCTAAGCCTTTCATGCACCCCGAATTGCCAAGCTACCATTTTAGAGTGTCGCCAAGTGATTGGGAGGGCTTATAACCTAATATTGATTTTTAGATTAAACCTTTACCCTAGCCAATCCCTGCTTGTTGAATACTTCATTCCATTTGCGCTAATGCCTTTATGGTCCCAAAGTAGATGTTCACAAGGCAACACCATTCTTTTATTTGATCTCGTGTATGCCCTATTTATTATCTTGGTGTTTGCTCCCTTTCCCATTTCATTATTTTTGTTATTTATTCTTGATCGACATTTGTCATTTTCCCTGTTCGCCACCATGAGAGAGTGCAAACCTGTTTACATTGAGTTTGATGTGCTCTAGCTCAATCCTTTGGTTCATGATTTATGGACAGATAAAACCAACAGTGCTTTGATAGAATTTTTTAAGCTTTTCACTGGGGTTGATGACAACATAACAAACGCATTTGCTGATTCTTGGGATAAGGGTTACGTCACAATTCATGGTATCCAATTTTACATCTCCTTTGAGTTGCTGGTGATCCTGATAGGCCAACCCTTGGAGGGTAAAGTTATTCAGCTCAACAAACACAATTGGAAGATAGAGATGACCTTCTTTGAGAAGAACTCTGAGATTTATAAAAATTATAGTAAAGGTTTGTTTTGTGAATGCTTTTCCCCTCCTTTGTAGCAAATTCTTGTTCCTGTAATGCAATATATTTCCTATGATAATCCATACTCTCAATTATGTTGTATTCACCTTGCCTACGTGAATCATTTCTATGAATCCAAAGCCATGAATATCCCTTCTACAATTTTATGGTCTATCGACTACACCATTACGTCCACCCATAAAAAGAAGGATGTCCTTCCCAGTCACCAAGGGCCTTTCAAAGTCCTTTACCATTATATCCTCCTTCATTTCCCTAGTGGCAACATTCCTAAGTCTGAGTCTGAATAAGATAACTCTTCCTCTACTCCTAGCCCCAAGCCTTCTAATCCAAAAATGAAGATAAAAAATGACAAGCCTCACCCTTTTGCTAGGAAGAAAATCAAATTTGAAACAACCCCTGTTAGAAGCTCTCAACAATTGAAGCTTAAGGAAGTAGCTGAAACCCCATCGTCCATCTATGGAAAACCTCCTAAAGCTCAGTCTACTTCACCTAATCTTGTCGATAAGTTCATTCATAAATTAGTCATCCATGCTACTAATGTGTCCATCATCCATCTAGAGATGGCTTACATATCCATTGGTAAGGCCATTGCTAGCCTTAAGGAACAAAGGCATAATCTCAGTATTTTCTTCTTCTACAAAAATTTCAATGGTTCCTCCATGGTCTCTATTGCTGAACCCCCTTTCGATGTCAAAGGGGGTGTTAATGAAGATGATGTAGTCGAAATTGCTAAAGATGTTTGCCTAGAAAATCTGAAGGAAACTTCAAAGGATAAAGAAACCTTGAAGGAGGAAGCGAAGGACAATGTTTTGGAAATTTATGTTCACAACCTTCTACAACCCGACGCCCTTCCTTGATGACGTCCATGGCTTACTGCTGGTTTTGCTCTCACTACATTGCTCTTCCTCTGGTATGTTGGTGTGCAAGATGTTTTGTTCCAGCTTGCTTTTGTGTATCTATTTTCTGGTGGTGTTCCTTTGTGTTCCTTTATGCCAAAGGATTGTAATGGATTTTAGCCTTTCTATTTTTAGTCTTTCAGTTTTTACGGGTTTTTTTCTGTTTAAGGGGACTCATTTTTATCTATTACGTTGCTCTTGCTTCCTTTATGTAAAAGGCAACATGGCATCTTTTAAATGCCCTTTTTGAAATAATATAAATTAATTTACAAAAAAAAAAAAGATGCCTAGATCCTTTGTATTAAAGTACCTTGATGGAATATTGGCTAAAATGTGGCTTAAGGCTTGACACCTTAAAGGAGATCAAAATTTTGAATCCTCCCACATGTTTTATTTAGGATGAAGATCCACATTGTAGGGATGGTCTACATGGATCTTCTAACTCACATTTTCACTACAAAAACTAGATTTGACAATCACATATAGCTATTTATCCAACTCAAACTTATTATTCACCCAATGCCATGGCAAACTAGAAACACATTTATTTTAACATAGAGGTGACACATGGAAGCACCCAATTCCCCATTATTTTATCCAATGGCCTAAACAATTAGTCTCTAAGTCACAAACCCCTAAATAGGTTAGTGACACTTGGAAATAGGATTATGCATAAGGGTTCAGATCCAAAATATATTTATAAAAATTAGGTGAATAAATTTTTAAATTGAAGGAAATCGTGTCCAAACACATGTAGGTGACATGGTGAATTACCTTTTTCCATCAAAAAATATATAAATATGGTGAATTTATAATAATATTTCAAAACACTTATAAAATTTTAAAATTTAATCAATTGAATATAATTAAATGCCATGGTAGCATTGAAATATTGTACTTTAATTGAGATAGACGATTGATGCAACACTATGGATGATAGACTCATGACTATTGACAACAACACTATGGATGATAGACTCTTGACTACCAACAAAAACACAATGGATGATAGACTCTTGACTACCGACAACAACACTATGGATGATAGACTCTTGACTATCAATATCATTATGGATGATAGACTCTTGAATACTAACAACAACACTATGGAAAATAGATCCTTGAATATCGATAGTAACACTATGGATGATAGATTCATGACTATCGTTGTGGACAATAGAATCATGACTATCGACATCAACACTATGGACGATAGATGATAAATAAAAACATATGAACCATATATGATCGATAACAACACTATGGATGATAGAAAATTGATAGCAACACTATGGATAATAGATTATTGGTAGCAACACTATGGATGATAGATGATCGATAGCAGAAATATGGATGATATATATTTGATAGCAATACTATGGATGATAGACAATCAATAGCAACGTAACCGACAATGAACGATCGATAGAAACATAACCAACGATATATGATTTATAGAAACATAACCAACAATGGATGATCAGTAGCAACATAACCAACAACTTATGACTAGTTGCATCACCTACAATATTTCCAATTATATGCAACCATGTGTCAAAACTGCATTTAATTAACGCATGCAAACGACTATAAAAAGGCATGTATACTTATTTTTTGATATTTTCCACTGCAAAACACATCATAGCAAAGCATAAAACACCCTACACCTTGATCCCTCAAACCTTATAGAATTTTCTAACACTTATAGCAATGGCAAGCTCTTCATCCCCTATTACTTCAAAAAAATCTTTTAGAAACCTTGTTTACCCTTTCATTTCCAAAATTTTGACAACACTAGGATATGACACTACATGGGTCAAGGAATTTTGTCTCTAGGTATTAGTGTCAATACCCCAATACAACACAAAAAATAATTTATTTCTAAGGATTGTTATCTCATATGACGATGATGGGTTGATTGTCAAGATCACAATTCACAACTCTTTCACTGTAAAACCCTTAGATGTTTACAGATTGATAGGTTTACCACACAAAAGTGTTGATCCTATCACTCCAAAGTATATTTTAATTGATGATAACAAAGCATACCTATAATATTTCAAGTATTTTTTAAATTTAAAGTTCTTGGCATTGAATAAGTTTTTCAAGTAAGTATTAATTTTATCTTACATTTTTTTGCAGTTACATCTACTAGGAACAAAAGGGGTTTGAGTTTTGCAATTGTTATAGACAAGTTCCTTATATCTTGCAACAAATTCTTCTAAGCATGAATTTTTTTGCAAGAAATAATGATGGACATTATATTATAGGCATTGGCCTATTTGGTTCGGTGTCTTGGCCACAACAAATTTGACTAAATCACCTATGTTTCAAACTTCATCAGAGTGGATATCCATAGTGCCCAAACAAACACTCTTGCCTCTATCTCCACAACCAATTTTATACTTTATTATTTTTATGAAGCTTATTATAATGTGTAGAATACTACAGTACCAACTTCACTGCATCCAAAATTGAGGATTGTTGGCTTCATAGTTAAATAGGTGCAGGTAAAATTAAAAATTTTCAACAAAGTAATTATTCTAATTTTAAAATACTTTTTTTTTTAATTTGTACTTAAATACAGAGAAGATAATCCTCTTATTCTACTATAAGGGAGGACACAATAATATGTGATATGAAAGAATCCACTAGAGATTCCGACATAGTCAAAATTGACACCATTATTTAGAAGATCTAAAAAATGTTTGAGCTCTTCTACTTCTCCTATTTATCGTCCACCTCCAATAGTTGCACACCATGTTGAAATTGATATTGAAAAGTGAAAAAACCCACACATATGATAGGTAAGCTTAATATTTCAAAATTTAGTTCAAATAATTCATTTAGTTAAAATTATACTTAGTTTTATTGAAATTTTTATATGTTTTTGGAATTTTATTAAAAAAATTATATTTTTAGAGCAATGTCGCACCAATCTATCAATATAGATGGAATCATATTACATATTAAAGCATACCAATAGGTCACATATTCATATGGTAAGTGTAATTAACTTAAATTAATATCTATTTAGTTAATTAAATTTTATTGCATCATTTTTTTACAATATTTTTTAATAAAATTTTATTGTAATATGTTTTAGGGATGTTGTGGCAATTATCTCATAAAAGACAACATATGATGTTGTCATCATCTCCACCATGACTACAATTTATTAGAGCTTAACGTATGCATGGTAAACAATTATTTTCTACAAGGGGTCAGGGAGCACAAATCCAGACTTTGTTAAATTTTTTAAATCTTTCTCTTGAAAATATTTCAAGTCTACATTTTTTTTTTAATTAAATAATCCTCCACTTGATGAGGATTATCTATTTTAGGGTAACATTTCTGAGTTCTTTAAATTGAGTGGCGTGTTGCATAAATAAGCACAACAAACTGAAGAGTTAGTTGTTATTCCCCATATCTCATCCCCTCGCCTTCAAACTGACAACCCTCTTCCTCTAATTGAAGATGAGTGGTTGAATTTTTCTAAAGATATTTTATTTTCAAATAATTGTGAAGCAACCACTAAAGAAATAGTGCTTCATGATATTATGAAATTAAAATACTGGGAATATTATGCCAAAGTTCTTATCAAGGAAATTAATGCTCGATATAAAAAATTCAAAAAGAGAGGACATTTTTCTTTGGTGGAGAATGAACCAAAAAATCTTGATGCTTGTCCATATCAAGATAAACTTAGCAAGGTGAAGGCCACCTCTATGTACAATGATGAAATATTATAGATTATTTTGAATAGGTTAGAGAACCTTAATTCTAAAGCCTAGATATATTTCACCAATGGGCTATTGATAAGAAAAATTTAAAGTTGTTGAGTCTGCAAAGGATGTAGCTAAGGGAAGTCATCGTAGTTTTGTTTATTCTATTATTTTTCCATACATTTTTCAACTGACATAATTTTTATTATCTCTTTGTGTAACTCAATTTTGATAACCTACATAAATAGGTGAATAACCTGTATCTTTATCTAAATTATGTAAATTACAATTTGCAAGGTGATATAAAATTAAAACAATGATTACATATCACAATAAAAGATAACAATGCCTTTAGGAGGATCATAAAGGAACATAATTTAGATCCTAAGATTTTTCTTAAGAACAAAGAGAAATAAATACATTCAAAATTAAAATAAGAACCTACAAAAGAAGATAGGGTGTTGATGGTGAGTTTGGACATAGTAGAGGAAGGCCTAATGAGAAATGGTGCATTCCAAGGGAAAATTTTTGAGGAAACACATGAGGGAAGACAACCTCAAACATAAGGAGAGCCTAAATCTTCCTTAGGCCCTATAATTGAAGACTAAAAAGTGAATACATAGTTCACTATTTGACTATAAATTTTTTTGTGAGGATGTCAACAAATTTGTAAAATATAATCATATTCTTTTCAAATTAATAAAAAATACATTTCTAAAATTTATGTATTATATTTTTTAATTATTGTTTATATGTATATTTTTGTATAGCTTTAAAATTTATGATAATAATGCAATTATGTTTACTATTGGAACTTTAGATTGGCCTAAAGTAATTGTTTATGGACTCTATCACTCTAATGTTCCATATAGCACTTTCTATAGTATAGATATTTCCAATATGCAATATTAAAAAAGATCTATCATAAAAATACTTGTCCAACTCATAAGATGACACATATTTTTAAACTATTTTCTGAATGTTTATCCAACCTATTGCAAACTTTAAATTTCACAAAATATAGTACACTAATAAACCATTTCATATTCCATAGATCCCAAAATCATTGTTTGATATTTTTCATATAAATGAAAATATTCACTAATTGTATCTTGTAAGACACTACTAGGATACAATTTTTTCACAAATGTGTAATTGAACCTGGCTCATGAGGGTTAGTCAAATGCAAAATTTTATCAGCCATTGTCAATCCAAAATGACCTGATTGTTTTGATAATACCATTGACTTGCACACATTTAGTGAAATTTTTAACAAGAGTACCCATATATTTTATAAAAAACTCACTCGTATTATAGTAGTCAGTACAAGGATCCTAGAACATAAGGTTAACCACACCCATGGCCTCAAGCAACTCATCTCTTTGAAAACACTCTCTTATTTCTCTTGTCAAGGTTTCTATTATTTTATCAATTTAATATTTGTATTGTGTAAAACTACTTCAAATACGTTGTATTTTATGGGTATTTATCCCACGTCATCTATAACTATATGCAATTACTTTTTAAAACAATATAAAGGTATCTTATTTCTTTGAATATTAATACAAATATGATCATTGATGTTCAAATTCAAAAAGCTTTTTGGACCATTGACATTTTTTAAAGTTCAACTATCAAATAAAGGACCCATGAAAAAAATTTCATACAAGTATAACCTATCAATATGCATACAAATTTATTTTCTCATCTTGATGATTTTGACAATATAAATGGATCTTTCTTGTGCAAGTTTAATCAAAATATTCATTTCTTGAAACATTGGAAGAATACCACATAATGTGAGAAGTTTTTCTAAGTCAGTCATATGGTATAGCAAATATTTTGCCTTGTCAAATGCCCTAAGATTTACATACATAGAACCTGCTAAGGATTGATATTCTTTAAAAACTCTATATGTAGGTTGAAACAATGAAATCCACCTAGTATCTACATATTTTAATATTTTTCTACCTTGAGTAACTCCTAGTGCAAAATATTGAAACTCTACAAACCTTTTTTAACTACACAAAAAATAAGCATGTATTTCATTGATGAGCTCTTCCACTCTCACAACATTTCCAAATGTGCTTACAATTTTGTATGCAAGATTAATTCTATGAGCCATGCAATGAATGGGGATCAAATATAGGGTAATTTATATCTAAATTCAAACAAAAATACCATTCCCATGTCCTTCCATTGTAGTAGCACTATCAGATTTGACACATATTAACTTAGTGGCTATTTCTAAATCATCCATTCTTGCGATATCTTTTAAACTGGTCACAACAATATTGTAAAGGTTTTTTGCATTATAATTTTCCACCATTTTATGTAGTTCTAGTAAACAAGGTTGCCTTAAATTATTTTAGAATATGTAAACATGCTTGAAAATCTAAGATGTTTTGTCAACAGTAGTTACCTCGTAAATTGAAAGTAAAATAAATTTAACATGTTTTAATTTCTCTCTTAGGTCCTTCTTCTCAATCAATGAGAGATATTTTACCATTTTCCAACCACTTTGATCTAATCAATGGAAACCAAAAATATTCTACACACAAACTAATTGAAATAGATGCTTAAAATCAATAAAATCAGACATAGGTCTACCATTTTAAATAATAGTATATACAACAACAAACTAAAAACTTTTTGAAGTTAATGTGGCCTTATGTTTTTTTTTTAAATTGAGCTTGAATTGCTCAACCATTCTCAACAATAGTTTGTTGTTGTTTCATTTATTTTTCATATTCTTATGTGTATCTAACATGTACACATTTTGATGCATCCTTCCAGCTAATTGGTTTCTTAGTTGTTTCATCACTTTTTTTTACTATCACATAAATGTTTTCATAATGTTTTAAAACTACAAATTATGTGTCTACATTCTATTGGTATATTACTATTATTCTTAGGTTGCATTGGCTCAATAAATAGACATATTGATGACCATTCAAGCTGAAATGTCCTTCCAATAATCCACCTGGTTAATTTCTATGTTGAGGGTTTTGAGTAGAAGAGTCCTTAGAAATTAACATTTTATTAGAATGATTGTTTTATTTTTTGGTTGACATGTAAGTTTCAATAATCTCTTCAAGTGCTTGTTGCATTTCATTGTTAAAACAATTTTATGTAGAGGCATCTCATCCTTGGAAATATCTTCAAGTGTAGGCATATTAGGGTCAATAGTATTTTTGCATACAAAGGTGTTCTATATCATTTTTTATAATGACTTACCAAAATTAACTGTTTAGTAGGTAAAATGGATATGTACCTTGAATTTGTGTAGATGTTTATAGATCACTTGTTTTTGATATATGGCTAAAATATTTTAGGATAGTAATTTTAAAAGAATATTAGCCTCCCTTATTTATATTTCCAATAGGTTCTATTGTACTTGTATAGAAATTTAGATTTCATGTTCTGAATAAAATTAATTAAAAACTTTTAACTGGTATAAGTGAATTCATGGTCTACTGTTGATCGTAGGCCATCTATTTCTTGCACCACTCACCAACACTATTATTTCTTTCTATATCTTATTTTATGTCTATTATGCTATCAATGGTATTTTCTTTTCTCTTTTATCGATCATTTGTTAGTATTACCGCTTGTCTCTACTTTGTATTGATTGTCTCTACTTTTTATTGATCATATCTTCTTTTTGTTGATTGTCTATGTTTTTCTCTACTATTGATCATCTCTACTTTTCTCTATTATCAATCATCTCTTCTTTCTATCGATCGTATCTACTTTTCTCTATTACTTATCATCTATTTGTATTACCCACTCATCTCTATTTTTTGATGATCGTATCTACTTTTAGTTGATCATTTCTCCTTTTTTTTAATCATCTTTGCTTTTCTCTGTTATTGGTCATATTTTCTTTTTATCGATCATCTCTACTTTTCTCTGCTACTGATCATCTTTGCTTTCTATCGATCATCTCTACTTTTTTCTATTGATCATCCATTCCTAATACTTGCTCATCTCTGCTTTCTATTGATCATATATACTTTTTATCAATCATCTTAGTTTTTCTTTACTATCGATCATCTTTACTTTTATTTGCTACCAATCATCTATTTCTATTACCCGTTCATCTTTATTTTTTGTTGATCTCTACTTTTCTCTACTATTTATCATCTCTAATTTTCTTTGTTATCAATCATTTTCTTTCTATCGATCATCTTTGCTTTTCTCTGCTACTGATCATTTGTTCCTATTATTGATTGTCTCTACTTTCTACCTATTGTTTTTACTACTACAAGTCATTTTTCAATGTAGGAGTATCATTATCACACTAATTATTTATACTAGTGGTATAATAGGTAAATTTGGAGATGTAAATAAAATTATTTATAATTTCAAGATAAAATATCCATGATTTAGGCAGGAATGTTGATGGTTTAACATAAAAACGATGAAATTATTATCAAAGCAAGGCAAGACAACCCAAAAAAAATTGCACCTAGAAAAATTTGGTGAATAGACCCCGCTCAAGGGTCTTCATATACACCAATTCCAAATTTTGAAAATCATATTTTTTGTGAATTAATGATAATTCATTACTATGCATAACCTTGCTTGAAAAAATTTCATTTGCTGAACCCCTACATATTCATCCTACAATTGCATCCCCAAAGTCATTCAAATAGCTTCACATGGGGTTTTGAAAGAATCCTTGAATATTTTACAAGTTATACCAAGGGCCAAAAATAAATTGGTCAAGGATCAAAACAACCAATGCAGACAAGACACACAAACTACCACTCAAAAAAATCCATAGGATGTCTCCATTCCTTGGATCAACCACCACCCCAGGGGAGACACATAGAAAAGAAAAGAATTCCCACCCTAAGAAACAATAGGGTAAATAAATTCTCAAAACTCCTCCCACATAGGAGAAGCCATAGAAAAGGCCAAGCTAAAAAATAGAACCTCACAGAGCAAACACGTCTTAACTAGATTTGTCCTCTAAATTGGTATTGACCAAGTCCATAGAGGAGTTAGGCTAGTCTCCATTAATTATGACTTTGATAGCTTTGGCACATGAAATAGCCACTGTTAGAAGATCAAAAATAGACTTATACAGATTTAACACCAAGGTTATGAAAGGAGTGTAGGGGGGCATTTGTGAAATATTCATATTCACTTCAGAATCTAGATTTGGATTAAATTCCATTTCTTTCATAGATTTAACTTTATTCAGAGATATGTCTAGAATTTCCTTAGTATTTCCCACCTTGATAGGGTTCATATAAGCCTATTTGGAAACCAGCCACTTAGACCTCCTCATATTAGAACCACTATCCCCTATACATAGCGTAGGGGACATAACCCAGGATTTAGTCTGAGTTGAGAGGGGGTCAAAATTAGAGGGAGTTGTGGTTCCTAAATTATAGCTTCTAACCAAGCCACTCAAAGGAGAGGTCATATTTTTAGAAGAATATTGAGTATCGCTAAATATATGACCAATGGAAAAAGGGATTTCCAACCCTGCTTGTGAAGCTGACTTATCCTCATAATCAAATTTAGTTTTCCAAGCGGATGAAATTGAATCCTCAAAATAATTTGACACAACCACAACAATAAGGTTAGCCAGAAGAGTGGCCAAAATTCCATCTCCTAATAGACATCTAGTTGCCTTCTCATAATAAAACATAATCTTAATTAGACCTTGGTGGAGGGGATTTTTCACTTTACCTCTTTGGACCCTCCAAGCTGAACATTATAGGTAATTAAACAGAGCATAAGAACATTCATGGCTCTTTTCCTCTAAAATTGATTTAGGAACATGAAGTGGAAGCTTATGATCATTGATTGGTATTTTTCTAGGGTGAATTATTTCATGACAATGAGGACAATTTGGTCCTACTGATCCCTAAGAGACCCCCTTCTAAAGCCATTCTTATAATCTTCAAGGGATTCTCTATCATTGAAAATTTTATCATATTCTTAGATGGATAATGCTTATCCCTACTATGATAGGCCTCGTAAGTAGAGAGACTAGTGGCTTCAATAATTAGATGAATGGAAATAGAGAATTCCAACTCTCTAATATTAATCTTGTCATTCCTTCAAGAGTGGACCACATGATTGGCTAGAAGGAGGTGATGTATGTTAAAATTCTACAAACATTTGAGAATTCCCCTATATCTTAGGATCTTATTTAAATCATCATCAACATCTATCCTATTGGCTTCTAGAATTATTTCATCATTCTTTGATGGCTTTATGGTGAGAAAATATTTATACTCTAACCCCCACCACCTTCTAAGAAGAATAACATACCTCAACCTCTCAATGAACCACCACAAGTCTTTCTCCTGAATATAATTACTTAAGAGAATTTTGGTCTACCAAGGTATATCACAGTGCTCAGAAACTACTTCCCAACAAAGGAAGATACTAAGATGAATTTTGGAAGTGGTAGTTATCACACTCCAATGAGGGTCTTGATAGCAAGGACACGGTCTAGGCCTTTTATAGATCTTGAAAATATCATTGTTATGAAGGGGCCTAAGATCATCCCATAGAATCATGCTCCTAGAGTCATGACACAGGATAATATTCAACGTAGGTGACACATGTAAGATCTAAGAGGGCCTAAGGCTCCTTGATTCTGCCTCATGTCTATGACCCAATCAACACCACTTTCCATATTCATCCCCATAATGGTTGTGTATTCCAAAAACTCGAACTTTGATAGAAAAAATAATGAAGAGTTTGCACGAGGGTCTTTTTTCCCTATGAGTTTCCTTTTTTTTGTGCCAACCAATCCTAGAATTTGAATTATTATAAAGTTTAATCTTGATTTGAGACAACCAAGATGGGTGCATGTCTAACTTAGATTCTAAAACTCCTCTCGAGTTATGTTGAAAGATACACATCAAAGAGGAATAAAGTTGAAAAAAAGCATAAGGAACAGAAATTATCCTTGCTCCAATTTCCTAATAGGGGACTTAGCTTCCTCCAAACTTCTCAAGCCTTGAGAGAAATTTTTTTGCTATATGCAAAATCTAGATTTGTCCACACCCGATTTTACCATGAAGTTAGCAGACTTATTACCTTCTCAAAAGGTGTGTTGATAAATAACATCCTCACAGATAAGGGTGTATCTTTTAGCTTCAAGGATCATGTTCACCATAGTGAGATTATGATGCAGCCATAATTTCATTTTCTTAATGGTGATGAGGGAGTCTCCTTCCATGATGACTTTTGGATGTCCCAAGGAACTTGCTAGTTGGATGCCTCAGTAAAGGGCGCTAATTTTTATGAACTTGTTGGTCTCTATTTGGTAGAATTATAAATATAAGTTTAGGGAGTGATTTATTAGATTAGAGAGTGTTTTTATATTTTATTAATGTGTGAGAAATGTCCAAGTCCTATGCAATAAAGTGTACAAGTTTTAAAGTATGCAAGGTATAAAGTATGAGTTGTGAGAGTGCAAAGTGTCAAGTAAGTAAATCAAGAGTTGTATATGTTAGGTGTCAAATATGCAAGTGAAGAGTCACATGAAATATGACATGATGTAAAATGAAGAGTCATGAGAATTTTGTCATATATGAGGAATTTTAAAGGATGCATGTCTCAGATATTTGAGGATAGAAATAGTTAGAGTATTAAAGAGTCATGTAAGGTTAAATAATGGGGATAAAGCTCCATGTATTGATAAATGTTGAACCATTATAATATATGATGATTTATGAATATATTGTGAATTTTCTTATTGAAAAATATTCTTGTTATTCTGTGAATGAGATTCATTTATATTTATGTTATATGAATGCATTATTATTAGTAGTATTTGATCTCATAAAAGGGACCTATGAGATAATATGAGATAATTATCAATAGTTGTATCAAAGTTGCACTCTCGCCATATTGAGAGAGAAGAAATTATAGAAGGAATAAAGTAAGAAAACTATTGGAATATTTGTGAAGGTTCAATAATTATTGATGCAAGAAGTATTGCTAAAAAGATATGTTGTAGGAGAAGAATATTGAGGTTGGATGAGTTTGTGTTGGAGGAGAGAAATAAAAATTGAATGTTGTTGTGGAGGAAATAAACCAGAGATAAAAACGGTCTTGAAGGAAAGTTGAGCATGAATAAATCATGTTTTTTTTAAGCTTGAGCATGAGGAAAGAATGTTTTCTATATTGAAGCCTAAATCTTTAGTTGAATAATTGCACCAAAGAACCAAAACTAGAAGAGGATAATTAGAGGAAGTATATGGAATGTCAAAAAGTCATAAGAGGAGATTTGAAGAGAATATATAGAGAAAAAGCATCAGATAGTAGAAAGGAGTTTGCATAGCAGAATTTAATGAGGAGATATTTTGTTTTTTGATGTTACATCTAACAAATCCTATGAATTTTTCTCTTCCCTAACACATCAAAAGATATAAGAAGTCTAAAAAATATAATATTGGGTGCAAACTGAGGTAAGAGCTAATTACTTGGGGTGACTTTATTTTGGGCATGCATTTTATAATTTAGGAATTATAAGAGGAAAGAAATTAAATAATTATTTTATTAATGCTTGGAGATATAAGGAAATAAAATATTTGAAATTTAGATTGAAGATTGAATTGAGTGGAGTAATAATTAAATTGAAATTTGAAGGTGAATTTGGAAAATTGTGAAAAATAATTAAATTGGGAGATATAAGAATTGAATTTGATAATTGATTATATTTTTTTTTGGTAGATAAGATACTATAGCATTAATACTGGGTTTTACAGTTTGACCCAAAACCTTTTACAAAAATCAGCCTAGGGTTGTTGATGAATATGTCCTTACTAAGGATCCTATATATGTAAAATCTACATGTCGGCAAAGCCATTACATCCGGTAAGGCACATAGCCTGTTATCAAAAAGAAAATTCCCATACAACATTTTGGGTATACCCCCATAAAACACACCTACATTTTAATTACAAAAAAATAAACATACACAGATCCCTTCCTTGAAATAGTGGAGAAACAGAAAGTTGCAGACACACATAGCAGAGTACTGACAGTTACTCTTAATAATTCTTTGGTAATTGCTTTCTTTTGTATATGACATGCTTTGGGACCACATCTCATCTTGGCCAATTAGCCTTGGAGAAGTGAACCTGCTGGCTAGATTTATGGCGGTGGCTATCTGGTGGTCCACGTGTCTCTGGTTTGAAGTCTTATATTGTCATTTCTTTCCTGGCCTGTGATTATCAACCAACCTCAAATTACTAAGATGACTAGGAGCCATTTTATATGACATGTGACTATCCCCATTAGTATTTGTAGTATTTACAAGCAGCATCCACCAAGACTGACAGCTCGAATAATTTTTATTGTGAGTCCATTTCAAAAAATATATGGGAATACTCATAGCCTTCGAACTTACAATGCCTTCCCTGTTGGTAAATTCGACTATCATTCTTGGCATTCTTGTTGAATAAGCTCCTCTACTTCACTCGGGACACCATGTTCCCATTTGAAAAGTTCATCACCATCAACACCCAAATTGGCCAGTTTATCAACAACTTTGTTAGCTTCCCGAAAGACATGTTGGGCTTTTTTGTCCTGTCTTCCTTGGAAAAGGATCCTGGCCTCTTCAATAATTGTTTTAATCCTCCAAGGAGGTTTTTTCCAATTATTTAGGATATTTATAACATGCATAGAGTCTCCTTCTATGATCAAATTGCATTCTAAGTCTTGAGTCATTTGAAGGCCTCTCCACATAGCTCTAGCTTCAGCTTCGTTGTTCATCCTTGTTTCCAAATATTTGGAAAACACAAGCATCATATTCCCATTATGATCTCGCACAATGTTGCCAGTGCCTACTCTTCCAGGATTGTCCTTAGCCACTCCATAAAAATTAATCTTAAACCAACCCATAGGAGATGGGGACCACTTAACATTGGCCCTGGGGTTGACTACCCTAGGCACAAACTCATCTAACAAGGTTAATCTTAAATATTGACCAATCATGGTATCCTACAGATGAGGTTTATAGCTATAAAAAGGGATAAGGTTCACATTCTCATTGGTAAAGGATAAGATCCTAGTAATGATAGTTTGATGATCATGGATAGACTCATTAAAGACTCTATGGTTCCTTTTTAACCACACCTACCAAAGATAGTGATTGAGACAAATTTTTCACATGTATCTAAGTCTTTGGCTTGAAAAGGGGTAAGGCCACTGGACAAACAAATCAAATACGATGACTGGTTTAACCCAAGAAATATTGAAGGCCTGAAAAACCCCACTTATGACAGTCAAGGAAAAAGGGCACTCAAGGAAATTTCATAAATGGTCTCCCAATTAGCCATGCACAGATAACAACAATTAGTGATACAAGTACCTTTACGCATCATATTATCAATGGTTAGAATTCTTCCTTGGATAACCAGCCATGAAAAGACTACAATTTTTGGAATTAAATTTTTTATCCAAACTAAGTCCTTTTGGAGGACAAAATCCTCGTCATCAAGCAGAAGCTTGTAAGATGATTTAACAGTGAACTGCCCATTTTTTGTAGGAGCTCGGGTCACTTTATCTTCCTTGGGTCTCATGGGGATAAACTATTTGAAGAACACAAGCTTATATTGAGAGGGGGGGTGAACAGTATAAGACCTCTTTTTACTTTTTCCTTTATACTTCAAAATAGTAAAGCAATATACCCAAAGCAATATCAAAGCAATGCACAATATCATCCACAAAGTGACACCAATTTTAATGTGGTTCACCCAGAATGGTTGGGCTACGTCCACAAAACTTTTCTCTAAAAGTTATCTCAAAGTTCTTTGGGAATCCTTCCCAATTACAATGTTTATGAGCCTCGGCCCAAAGGAGATACCTTCCCCCAATCAGAATTTATGAGCCTCTGCTCAAAGGAGATACCTTCCCCCAATCAGAATTTATGAGCCTCTGCTCAAAGGAGATACCTTCCCCTCTGCTCTGGAAATGATCCCTCTGAAGATCAACTGCCTCTACCTCTTGCCGAGCACGTGGAACTCCTTTCCATCGAAGACCTCCTGTCCTCAATGCTTAGCCTAAGAGACCTCTGCCTTCTATGATCACGTCCACAGTGAGCTCGGCAACTTGTACCAAACACAGTCAGTCGGTCTAGTACAAGTCTTCCTCTGTCTGTCAGATCTGTCCAACTCTTGAACAAATCAATCCTCTGCATACAAGCCTTCTCAAAGACTTGCCAATTGTCCTCAGGTTCTTCTCATAGAACCAATGCACCTCTGTCCTCAAGTTCTCTGATAGAACTATCAAACTCAGCTCACAAGTCCTCTGCTAGGACCTGTCCAAATCTGCTCACAAGTCCCCACCGAAACCTGTCCAAAACTGCTCACAAGTCCCCACTGGAACCTGTCCAAAACTGCTCACAAGTCCCCACTGGAACCTGTCCAAAAACTCAACAAGCTCACCAAGAAAAACTTTCTTAGTAGGAAATCACAAAGTGAATTGTTAGAGACCCAATGTGATTTGTCAAACTCATAGAAGCATAAAGAGAATTGTTAGAGACTCAATATGTTCTATACTCAAATCCCAATCTCAAAACTCAACTCAAATCAACTCAGCTCAATCTCAATCTCAAATCTGAAAACTCAACTCAATATCTGAAATGGATAGGATAGAATGTTTTCTTTCAAGAACATGAAACCCCAACAATTGCCAACTATGCAAAGAATCACATAACAATGATACTCATGTTCTTTTCACCATCAATAAAAATAGGGTTTCAACAACAATGCTCATCAAACAAGGTTTAGTCAACCAACACCATTCAACTCAACATCAACCTTGAAGCATTCAACCAATCATCACAAGAAAAGGAAACAAGTAGAAATCCTTTTCCCTCCAAAGATATTTGAACAAAAATAGCCACCAACACAATATCACCAAATGCAAAGAATAACTTGCTCAAATCAACTCAATGGAGTAAGCCCAATATCATGAATCAAGTAAAAGCAATAACTTGATCAAACAACCTCTATGGAAGCAACTCAACCATCAAACTCAAAATAGCCAACCAAGGGTTCCACCAACTCAATGCAAGTAGCAAGACTCACAAACATAAACCCTAGTGCACAATGCTTCCACTACCTCAAACCAGAATTATGCATTCACCAAAACTCTCATCAAGGATAACAATGCATAAGAAGTCTTCAACAAACCAGAAAATAGGATTTACACCCAACCAAAGGAAACCTAGTTGAAAACCTTTTCACTCCAACCTTATTTCAGAAAAACATACACCAATCATACTCATAAGGAAAATGTGCCCATACCTTTTTGGAGTAGAAGAAAATTGATCCTTAAAGCTGTCACCACACACAACCCTCAAACTTCCAACCAAGTTAGGGTTAGAACCAAGATAAATGAGCATATATAAAAACTTTCCTTAATACACCTTTTAGCTCCTCTTCTTTAAAAACAACCACCAAAGAAGCCAAAAACACAACAACCAAAACTTACACCTTATATCTCCATTTTTAAATTTAGCATAGCAAAAGACTAATCTCAAAAATACAACCAAAGAAATATCCCCTTATTTCTCCTATGTCTTTTAAACAATGCTAAACAATGCCAAAAATCATATCAAGAAAATAATCACACCTTATAATGGCTGCCCTTGAAGAATCCGAAATTCGCGGCACAAAACACGTTTTAATAAAAACGTGACTAATCCATGCACAGCTCCCTCCGCGGGGATCGAAATGCAGACCTCCGCCTACGCAAGGCCCAAATGCAGCCTTCGCTGCCACTAGCCCACAAGGGGCTTACGAAGTCCAAGACGGACTTCCTTCCACATAAACGGTCAAGCTTTCTGAAAGCTTTTCAAACCACGAGCTCTCCTCTTTCGCAGCGTAAATAGAACATTCGATCGCAGCCAAACCAATTAATTGCCTTCGATTTTCCAAGTGGGTTTAACCTTAGGAACCTTCTCATATTTATAGTCCATACGTGGACTTTAGAACACGTCGGCTGCAAAGAAAAGTAATTTCGAATTTAATCGAAATTTGCTTTCTAAAGGGTTTAAAAACCCTTAAAGTATTTTTAATAAATTAAAAATAATTTCTCCCTTAATTAATTAAATAATTAATTAATTAAAACCTTGAAGGGTTTTAAATAATAATTAAATAAATAATAAAGAGAACCTCCATTGGTTTTAATAAAAACCATTGCCAATGGAATCTCTCCGGATTCTCTTAAAAATATTCTCTTGGAATCTTCCACCTTTGAAGCCAACACATCCTCTTAACATTAATGCCATTTCCTTTTGACATCAATGACAACTCATAGACAAGAAGCTAGGATCTCAAACCCAAAATTGCCAACAATCTCCCCCTTTGTCATTGATGGCAAACCATGCTTCTCAACAACACTTGAACTCAACATGGAAATCAGCTCCCCCTGTCTTGAGGCTCTCCCCCTTACTCATATCTCTCCCCCTTTGTCATCAATGGCAAAGGGTCACCTTTGGGGCTCGGGACTAAGAATGAGCCTCTTAGCTTAGTCCCTCCCCCACCTCCTATTGAGGTGATTAATTCTGGGGTGGGAGTAAAACTCCCATTAGGCACTGATCATCATCAGCGTCTATAACTTCCTTGTCGGGCCTTCTCTTGAACTCTTTGTCCATATTCCTATTCCTTTCATTGTTCTTGTTCTTGTTCTCATCCCTGTTCTTGTCCATGCCTTGATCCTTGGACCTGATCATGCCACTGTTCCTGTTCCTGTATTCTAGAATTTCAGCTCTACATTGTCTGATTATGTGACCTTCATTGTTGCACTTGAAACACTTGACGATGTTGTTTCTCTGAGGTAAACCTGACTTTGAATCCACCGATTTGACCAAACCTATTCTGACCAAACTGTTCTGACCAAACCTGTTATGGCCAAACCTATTACGACCAAACCTGTTCCTGTTATTTGCCTTGCAATAAACTGCCTTGTGCCCAAACTGTTGACAAGAGTAGCAATACCCTTGAAAGTAACTAGCACTTCTGAAACTGTCATTTACCTCCTTCACTTGAGCCATGCAATGTGAAGCCATGTGACCAAACCTGTGACAAGCAAAACATCTGCCTTGAAACTTTCCTTTAATTGATCTCTTAGGTTTTGAAAACTTCTTCTTCTCATTCCGAATTCTATTTTCTATTTTGTGCATCTATCATTCAAGGACTCCTTTTCTGAAATACTTTCCTCATCAGAACTCTCTTCCTTTTGGAGTCTCTTACTAGACTCTCCAACTTGTTCCTTGTGTGGCTTAACAAAACCAAGGCCTGTTTTATCTGTTGTCTTTCTTTGACCTTTGATGAGTGACTTAACCTTTTTGGAGCTATCTTGAAACCTGTAAAGCTTATCCTTGTACTCTTTAGTTTCCTCTTTCAAAGAAGCCATTTTTTGTTCTAACTCACTATACTCAAGAACCTTAGACTCTAACTCATCCTTGAGTTCTTGTGTCTTAGCTATAGAGAAGTCAAGACTTTCTATAAGATCATCTCTCTCCATACAACATTCATCTAACTTATCCTTGAGTCTAGCATTCTTCTTTCTTTCCTTTTTCAAAGCACTAAGAGCACTAATAAGTTCACCTTCAAGATCTACTTCACCTTCCTCTATATCTTCCTCTATTTGTTTGCTTTTTGAATCATCAAAGCCTTTTTCAGATTTCTTATCACTAGAGGTGCTACCCTTTTCAAAAACCATACATGCATCTTCCTTATAGTTTTCTGAAGCATCCTCATACATACTAGAAACCAAATCATTATTTGTGCAATCATCCTCAAGGTGACCAAAATTTCCACATCTAAGACATTTCATGATAATGAATCTATGTTTCGGTTCTTCCTCTTTTTCGATATGAACAACATCTCATTTTCATCATCACTTGAAGAACTTTCACTATCACTACTAGAACACTTACTTGCTTTGTCTAGGTAGAAACTCTTCTTGTGCTTGTGAGAATACCTCTTTCCTTGATTGTTGTGCTCATCTTTGTTCTTCCTGTGATGCTTGTGCTTTTCAGAATCCTTGCTCTTAGAATCTTGTTTATCTTCATCACTTTCATTCTTGGGAACAGATACGAGTCGGTAGCATAATGACCAAACTTTCCACAATTGAAACATCTTATATTTTTCATACTTTTGTGCTTTCTAGAGAACTTGCCTTTCTTGCTTGTAATATGCCTCTTCATCACTAGAAGACTCATCACTATCTTGAAGTTGTTTACCCTTGGATTTCTTGGTAGCCTTGAAAGTCTGCCTCTTTCTTGACATCAACCTTCACTTGAGTTCTCAACTCAAATGCTTGCAAGTATACTATGGAGCTCATCCTTTTTCAACTTATCCAAATCTTTAGCTTCCTCAATAGCAGAAATATTTTCACTAAATCTATTAGGAAGAGATCTTAAAATCTTATCACAAACATCATTTTCAGCAAGCTCAAGACCTAAGTCTTTCATGGAGTTAACAACCTCATCCATACGAAGCATGTAGTCACTAATATTTTCATCATCATTCATCTTGAGTTGTTCAAACATACCTTTGAAGTGTCTCAACTTGGCCTTTCTGACATTTGTATCACTGTATGAACCACCTTCAACTGATTTCCACATTTCACTAGTTGTCTTGCAGTGAATCACTTTGGTGAGATCTGCTTTATGTAAGCCTTTCAGGATTGCATTCATTGCTTTTGAATTGTTGTGATGTAGGAGCCTTTCTTCTTTAGTATTAGGACCATGTTCAGGAATAGTGTACTCATCTTCAATCACTTCCCAAACCTCATTCCCAAGTGCCATTAGATGAACCTTCATCCTTGCACTCCAAAGACCAAAATCTGACCCATCAAGAATAGGTGTTGCATTGCCACTTGAATGATCCATTGTGTTCTTTACTAGCTTTTCCTTCAAGTTGTTAAACTTTTCGAAGGCACCTGCTCTGATACCAATTGAAGAACACAAGCTTATTTTGAGAGGGGGGGTGAACAGTATAAGACCTCTTTTTACTTTTTCCTTTATACTTCAAAATAGTAAAGCAATATACCCAAAGCAATATCAAAGCAATGCACAATATCATCCACAAAGTGACACCAATTTTAACGTGGTTCACCCAGAATGGCTGGGCTACGTCCACAAAACTTTTCTCTAAAAGTTATCTCAAAGTTCTTTGGGAATCCTTCCCAATTACAATGTTTATGAGCCTCGGCCCAAAGGAGATACCTTCCCCCAATCAAAATTTATGAGCCTCTGCTCAAAGGAGATACCTTCCCCCAATCAGAATTTATGAGCCTCTGCTCAAAGGAGATACCTTCCCCTCTGCTCTGGAAATGATCCCTCAGAAGATCAACTGCCTCTACCTCTTGCCAGCACGTGGAACTCCTTTCCACCGAAGACCTCCTGTCCTCAATGCTTAGCCTAAGAGACCTCTGCCTTCTATGATCACGTCCACAGTAGCTCAGCAACCTTTACCAAACACGGTCGAGTCGGTCTAGTACAAGTCTTCCTCTGTCTATCAGATCTGTCCAACTCTTGAACAAATCAATCCTCTGCATACAAGCCTTCTCAAAGACTTGCCAACTGTCCTCAGGTTCTTCTCATAGAACCAATGCACCTCTGTCCTCAAGTTCTCTGATAGAACTATCAAACTCAGCTCACAAGTCCTCTGCTAGGACCTGTCCAAATCTGCTCACAAGTCCCCACCGAAACCTATCCAAAACTGCTCACAAGTCCCCACTAGAACCTGTCCAAAACTGCTCACAAGTCCCCACTGGAACCTGTCCAAAAACTCAGCAAGCTCACCAAGAAAAACTTTCTTAGTAGGAAATCACAAAGTGAATTGTTAGAGACCCAATGTGATTTTTCAAACTCATAGAAGCATAAAGAGAATTGTTAGAGACTCAATATGTTCTATACTCAAATCCCAATCTCAAAACTCAACTCAAATCAACTCAGCTCAATCTCAATCTCAAATCTGAAAACTCAACTCAATATCTGAAATGGATAGGATAGAATGTTTTCTTTCAAGAACATGAAACCCCAACAATTGCCAACTATGCAAAGAATCACATAACAATGATACTCATGTTCTTTTCACCATCAATTAGGGTTTCAACAACAATGCTCATCAAACAAGGTTTAGTCAACCAACACCATTCAACTCAACATCAACCTTGAAGCATTCAACCAATCATCACAAGAAAAGGAAACAAGTAGAAATCCTTTTCCCTCCAAAGATATTTGAACAAAATAGCCACCAACACAATATCACCAAATGCAAAGAAGTAACTTGCTCAAATCAACTCAATGGAGTAAGCCCAATATCATGAATCAAGTAAAAGCAATAACTTGATCAAACAACCTCTATGGAAGCAACTCAACCATCAAACTCAAAACAGCCAACCAAGGGTTCCACCAACTCAATGCAAGTAGCAAGACTCACAAACATAAACCCTAGTGCACAATGCTTCCACTACCTCAAACCAAAATTATGCATTCACCAAAACTCTCATCAAGGATAACAATGCATAAGAAGTCTTCAACAAACCAGAAAATAGGATTTACACCCAACCAAAGGAAACCTAGTTGAAAACCTTTTCACTCCAACCTTATTTCAGAAAAACATACACCAATCATACTCATAAGGAAAATGTGCCCATACCTTTTTGGAGTAGAAGAAAATTGATCCTTAAAGCTTGTCACCACACACAACCCTCAAACTTCCAACCAAGTTAGGGTTAGAACCAAGATAAATGAGCATATATAAAAACTTTCCTTAATACACCTTTTAGCTCCTCTTCTTTAAAAACAACCACCAAAGAAGCCAAAAACACAACAACCAAAACTTACACCTTATATCTCCATTTTTAAATTTAGCATAGCAAAAGACTAATCTCAAAAATACAACCAAAGAAATATCCCCTTATTTCTCCTATGTCTTTTAAACAATGCTAAACAATGCCAAAAATCATATCAAGAAAATAATCACACCTTATAATGGCTGCCCTTGAAGAATCCGAAATTCGCGGCACAAAACACGTTTTAATAAAAATGTGACTAATCCATGCACAGCTCCCTCCGTGGGGATCGAAACGTAGACCTCCCGCCTACGCAAGGCCCAAACGCAGCCTTCGCTGCCACTAGCCCACAAGGGGCTTACGAAGTCCAAGACGGACTTCCTTCCACATAAACGGTCAAGCTTTCGAAAGCTTTTCAAACCACGAGCTCTCCTCTTTCGCAGCGTAAACAGAACATTCGATCGCAGCCAAACCAATTAATTGCCTTCGATTTTCCAAGTGGGTTTAACCTTAGGAACCTTCTCATATTTATAGTCCATACGTGGACTTTAGAACACGTCAGCTTGCAAAGAAAAGTAATTTCGAATTTAATCGAAATTTGCTTTCTAAAGGGTTTAAAAACCCTTAAAGTATTTTTAATAAA
The DNA here is from genome assembly GCA_028583015.1 of Wollemia nobilis. NCBI lineage: Eukaryota > Viridiplantae > Streptophyta > Pinopsida > Araucariales > Araucariaceae > Wollemia > Wollemia nobilis. The sequence continues at coordinate 798,220 of JAQPPZ010016858.1, read as the reverse complement.
TTAAAAATAATTTCTCCCTTAATTAATTAAATAATTAATTAATTAAAACCTTGAAGGGTTTTAAATAATAATTAAATAAATAATAAAGAGAACCTCCATTGGTTTTAATAAAAACCATTGCCAATGGAATCTCTCCGGATTCTCTTAAAAATATTCTCTTGGAATCTTCCACCTTTGAAGCCAACACATCCTCTTAACATTAATGCCATTTCCTTTTGACATCAATGACAACTCATAGACAAGAAGCTAGGATCTCAAACCCAAAATTGCCAACACTCTGTTGCCCTAGAATGTTACAAAGATCATTTGATTCCACTTGAAATCCCTGAATCCTTATTTGTTTCCACTTCATTCTGCCTCTGTCCTCAACCATATAATCAAAGACTTTTAGGCCAATGAGTTCTTCCATGATATCTATGATTTGAGCTAAGTTAGGATATTGTGTCAGTGGTTCATCCTTATCCCACCTATCATTCTAGCAATATATCCTCTCACCATTGCCTAAAACCCATCTTAAACCTTTTTTGATGATTTCCTTACAATTGAGAATTGCTTTCCAAAAAGTAGAACCTCTGATTGGAACTGAGTCACTTAGAAATTCCATATTTTTAAGATACTTTCGTTTGATGATAGTTGTCAATTCATTTTCTTCAACATAAATGAGGTGCCATGCCTGCTTATCTAGTAAAGCTAAATTCATATGAACAATTCTCCTTAGACCTAAGTCCCCATTTTCCCTGGGTCTGCACACTTTGGTCCATCCTACAAGGTGTATCCTTTTTTTCTCCTCTGATCCAGTCCATAAAAATTCATTTTGGAGTTTCTAAATTTTTTGGAAAACCTTCACAGGGGATTTGAAAATGAAGAGGAAATAGACTGGAATGCTCTGAAGAGAGGCCTTAGTGAGGTTTAGCTTTCCTGCTTGATATAGAAGATGACCTTTCCATCTAGCAAGTTTTTTTTTAATTCTTTCAATAACCCTGTCCCACATTGACTCTCTCAAAGAACCAATGAAAAGAGGGAGACCAAGATATGAAGTGGAGAGGTTTGCTATATCACACCCTAAAATTTCTACAATCCTTCCTTACCTCTAAATGGGGGTGTTCAAGAAATATAACTTGCTTTTATTGAAATTAACTTTTTGACCAGCAGCGTCCTCATAGAGTTGTAGAATGTATTTATTTCTTTTGGCCTCAACCATCGATGCCTTAGTCAATAGAAGGGTATCATCAATGCATTGTTAGTGAGAAACAACTCGAGTGAGAAATGTTGCCTTGATTCCTGATATTAGACTTGAACTGCAAGCATTTTTTATGGTTCTGCCTAAATATTCTGCCACAATGATGAATAACATGGGGTTCATAGGGTCCCCCTATCGAATTCCTCTACGGCTTTAAAAGTAACCAACAATTGTTCCATTAGCCAGAATCAAGAACCATGCTTTAGAAATGCATTCTTTGATCAAATTAACCCATTGGTGGTGAAAACCAAACTTAAGGAGGACAACAATCATAAAGTCCCAATTTAGCTTGTCAAATATTTTTTTCATATCAATCTTGAGGGCAAAAATAGACATGTTAGTCTTATGAGCAGAGTGCAGAGCTTCATTAACTGTGATAACTCCATCCAATATTGGCCTACCCTTGACAAAGCTTCCCTGGCATGGATCTATGATGTGGGGTAGAACATCTCTTATTCTATTTGCAATGGCTTTAGTTAGGATCTTGTAAGAAACATTGCACAAACTGAATGACCTAAAGTTAGCCATAGATTCAGGGGTTTGCTTCTTAGGAATTAGAGAAATAAAAGTAGATTTGGGATCTTTTGGGATATGATTGCCTACTTGGAATTCTATGACAAAAAAAATTACATACTTACGATGTCCCAAAAATCTTGATAGAAACAAGGGGGAAAGCCATCAAGTCCTGGGGCTTTGTCTGGCTCCATGCTAAACAAGGCTTCCTTAATTTCCTCATCATAAAATGGAGCTAGAAGCTTAAGGTTTATATCCTTATTTATTATGCTAGGAATAGATTACAAGAGAATATCCTTGGCCTCCTCATTGCACTACAATTCATGACCAAGGATAGAATTGAAATAAGTTACTGCCTCCTTTCTGATTTCTGTTAAGTCCTGAGTAATAGAACCATCTATTTTTTTTTTTTTAATTATCTTATTATTGCTTATGTTTCTAAGCATGGTCACGTGAAAAAACTTGAAATTTTAATCTCTATATTTCAACCAAAGACCCCTTGATTTTTTCCTCCAATATATTTCCCCACAGGCCAAAATATTATGAAACTCTGTTAGTTTTATCCATTCCTCCTGCTTAGTAGTTTTATTGGCATCACCATGTTGAATCCTCTGATCAATTATCTTCAAACTTTCAACAACCTATTTTTTATTTTAAAAGAGGTTCCCAAAGACCTATTTGTTCCAAGTTCGAATCTTTTTCTTAACAAACTTTAATTTTCCAGTAAGTTTAAAAGCTACACTACCCCTGATAGGCTGTTGGCACCACTGAATTAAGTTATCTCTAAAACTGGAATGTTTGATCCACATATATTGAAATATGAAAGGTTTCTTGAATGACAGAGAGTTAGGGATCTCCAACAAAATGGGATTATTATTAGAGGTAATTTTAGGAAGGGCTTGCAGGGTAGAATCACCAAACAAAGTTGTAGCCTCCTTTGATAGAAAAAACATGTCAAGCCTTTCTTGAATGAGATGACACCCTATCCGCTAATTGCTCTAGGTATAATTTGCTCCTCTATGTTTTACATCCATCAACATGTTGGAGTTTAAAAAATCATTGAACTCATCCATGCTCCTGATAGGTGGTCCATTTCCATCAATTTTTTTTGAAGGGTAAATAGGAGTGTTAAAATCCCCAGCCAGAATCCAAGGGATATTATGGAAGATTTCGCTCAGATTGCCTAAGTACTCCTGTTGAGTGGTGTTTTCACCCGATTGTGAAAGCACACTCTCCGGTAGGATCTGAGTCCAAGAATCCTCTGCTTGCAAAGAAAAGAACTTTCTCCAAGGTTCCTGTTAGGCTTAAATAATGTTGTTCAAATGAAATGCCAGGAATATCTTAGGGTTTGCAAGTGGATGTTAACAAGGGGCACTGGGGTTTATCTAATTTGAACTTACAGTGGACTCAAAGTGAATAATTGTACTTTAATCTTGGATTCTGATGGATTTTCAATTGCTTATTCAAAATACTGTAACTAAACTGTAAGAAATAAAATAAAGATTTGAAAGATAGAGCAAAATAAATAGAAATAAGATTAAACTACAGTCAGAATACTCTCATCAATTCGATGAAACCGAAGATACTGAGGTTTTATGCATGCAACCTAATCTAATGAACCCGCAAACTCACACAATCCAAATAAATTAGGTGTCTGGCTTCTAGGGTTTCTACTGTAATTCCAGACTTAGGCATTCGTATGAAGCAACCAAGCACACTTGCATTAAACTTCACCTAAAAGCCTCAGAAGCCTGGAATGAAAGATAAAACATTAAATCATGCATGCATAAAATGACTCCTTCTTTCCCATCAATGAGATGCCAATACTCTGTATTTTATATTAAATGATATATCAATTACATTCAAAGAATGTTCCAGGAAAAAATATTCCAGAACAATAAAAAGAAGGAAATTGCCCAAGTGCAGGCCCAGAATAGCACGAAGCTCTTGTCTCTGCAACTCTGCAATCGGCAATTTCCAACCCTTCCTTCAATCTGCACTTCTGGATTTATACTAATGGAAACGGCTCTTCGATTCTCCATGTGTCGATTTGTTTCATCTTCCTGCATGTGACCCTTTAAATTCCCACCTTTTCCTTGTCTTTATTCCATGTTTAATGCCAAAACGCCTAAAATCCTTCGCTGCATGTAACGCCTCTGCAGACCTGACACCTGCATGCCACGTGTCACACGTCCTCTGTGCCTTCTGTAACGCCACTCTGCAAAAAAAACCGAAAAAAACTGCATGCCGCCTGCTCACCTTCTTGGCCACAAAAATGCGACATGTCGCGAAATCGCGACATGTCGCGATATCGCGACGCTCTTCCTGGCCGTACGTCTTCGGCAGCATCTTGTCGCGATATCGCGACCATTTTTTGCTTTTGAACCTTCTTTCCTCAAACTGTAGCGATATCGCTACCATTTCTCCATCGGGCTTCCTTTTCACCAAGTTGTAGCGAAATCGCTACCATTTCTCCATCGGGCTTCCTTGGAAACTTTACGTCGCGACATCGCGACCATTATCACTTTCTTGCCTTCTTTCAACAAACTGTCATGATATCGCTACCGCTTTCTCTTTTCGTACGCTTTCCCGAAACACGTCACGAAATCGCTACCGCTTTTACGTTCCGAACCTTTGGCCAAAACCTGTCGCGATATCGCGACCATTTCTCTGCTTCGGGCATGGTCTTCATTTCTGTCGTGATTTCACGACATCTCCCTTGTGCCGTACAATTTTCTAAACACGTCGTGAAATCGCGACCACCTTCTCCTTCGGGCCACTTCTCCGAAACATGTCACGATTTCGCTACCATTTCCTGTTCCGTACACCTTTGCTACAATCGGTCGCGAAATCGTGACGTCTTTCCTCTTCGAGTCCTTTCGCTGTTTCTTGTCGCGATATCGCGACGTTTTTCCGCTTCCGTACACTTTGCCAAAACACGTCGCGAAATCGTGACACTTTTCATCATCCGTGCGCTTCGGCAAAACACGTCGCGAAATCGTGACCATTTTCATTCTTTTCCAACAACATGTCGCGATTTCGCGACACCGTTTCTTTTCTTCTCAGCGACATGTCGCGATTTCGCGACACCATTTCTTTTCCTCTCAACGGCATGTCGCGATTTCGTGACAACTTTCAATTTTTTCTTTTCTCTCCTCTTCGGCAGTGATGGAGCTACATGTCGCGATTTCGCGACAACTTTCCCGTTTCCAACAGCGATGGCGCGACAAGTCGCGATTTTGCGACATGTCGCGATTTCGCGACATGTCGCGATTTCGTGACACTTTTCAACACTCAGGCATTTTTTCTTTTTTCTTCAATTTTAGCATCTGGGTCACCGAGATTCTTCTCTGCAAGCCTGCAAAAAAGGTGGGTCCCCAATTTTGGGGTGTGTTGTGGATCAACCACAACAAATGGCGACTCTACTTGTCAAATGCTCTTGAGCATTTTAGTAAGAACCCAACCTGAAACATATCACAAACTCGCAAATATATGTTAGCACATAAGCAAAATAACAAATGCCCAAAGATCAAAAGTACATGAATCATCAGAATCATCAAGTATCAGCTCAGTGTGTGCAATGTGCTTTCATTCCCTATCGTTTGAAATTGATCAACATTCCATTATCAGTTTTGCATGAATGCATATGTGGGATGATGAATGATTTGTGTACCCTAATGAATGTGCAAGGAGATTTGCTTCCATAAAAGGCATGGTCCTTCTTCTATTACTATGTACAAGCATTCAAGATTGCCAAACCCTCTTAGGATCCACTAATTCATTACCTTATTGTATCCCAAAGTTGGTTATGAGTCCCTACCATCTAGAACCCATGTGCAAGTGAATGTGAAATCAGAATTTTGGGGAATCAGACTCCCAACCAACCGAGATGAGAGTTTAACCCTATCCTTACTATTCTGATTTAGAGTTCATTACCTCACTTTAAGCAAAATAATTAAACCAGTTATGGAAGAAATGGTCATGCTAGTCTAACCCTCTAGACAATCGGTGGTCTTGTTTTTTAGGCAAGACATGATGCCATGCATGGGCATATCTAACCCCACAATCCAAAACTTATCTCCATTTCTTTGGACCTTGGGGATGACTACCCATCCCTTGCAGAGGACAAGTAGTACGATCCTTACAATCCAAAATAAAGATGAGATGGGAAAAATTTATTTATTATATATATATATATATATATATTTTTTTTTACTTCTTGGACCTTGGGGATGACTACCTATCCTGGCTAGGGACATGTAGTACGATCCTTACAATCCAAGATTTACTATGAAATGAAACATAAGAGCTTTGGGGAATCAGATTCTCAACCAACCGAGATGAGAATTTATGCCCTATCCTTACTACTCCATGTGGGTCAAATCAAAGCTTTGGGGAATTGGATCCTCAACCTAAGTTTGATGAGGACTTAACCCTATCCTTACTACTCTGATTTTAGGCTTTAAGCTCTATGGAAGTGGTCAAAACCACTGTTTTAAGGATCATGTTGCATAAATAGGATAGACATGAAATACTTCTTTCACCCAACCTTTTCCTCCAAGTTAGGTTTTGATCATTTTGCTCAAGATCCTTTTTAATGTACGAGACGTGCTTGGTTCTAGATATCTCAAGACTCAGTTTCCAACCTTAGGAGCTACTTACATATATGTTATAACACAACCCTAAGAGGATTTGACAAATTTTAATGGCTTGTACCTAAGATGCATATGTAACTAAGATGAGATGAATGTAAGGTGAGATGGAACATGAATGCATTATTTCTTGAACTACAAATGGAATGAATTGTCATGCAAAATTGATTCTTTCATGCATCACAAAATCAAACAATATTATTAAACTGTTTGTGTTACTTGTGGAGCTTTTACAAGACAATTCCAATATTTCATATTCTCCTAACCTTAAGCATAAGTTGACATCTCAATTTTTTTATTCTTTATTATATATATATATATATATATTTTTTTTTTTTTTTTTTTTTTTTTTTCAAAATTAACACACATGTCAATTGAAATCAAATCCATAACCTACATCCTAGCTAGACTAACAATCCTAAACAATAAAAACAAAATCTGAAAATCCCCCACCAAGATCAAAAGAATAATATCAAAGCCTCACAACCTAAGGGCTAAAATAATGCTTTAGAATCTGCCCATTAACCGGTAGCATGAAATCTTCCCCTTCTAATGTTTTTAGCCTGAAGGTATTCTTCCCAAGAATCTCTGAAATCTGATATGGGCCCAACCAAAGACAATCAAACTTTTGGTGATTCCCTTTTTCCTCATGTCTTTTGTCCCATAGTAATACCAAATCTGAAATTCTGAATGATTTAACTTTGGCCCTTCTGTCAAACCATCTCTTGATAATTGCTTGGTGTTTATTCATGTGATTCATGGCCTCTTCTCTCTTTTCATCAAGGTGCAACAAGCGGCTCAACCTTGGCTTCAACTTGATCATCTGTCCCCAAGTACTCTTGTATGAAATGTAAGGTCTGCAACTTCAAATTTGCTAGAAATATCGGGTCTTGCCCATAGACCAAATGATAGGGAGTATTCCCTATGGACTCTTTCACTCTGGTCCTATCTTCCCAAAGGGCAAACTTTAGTTGGCTGTGCCAGTCCCGAGGGTTCTTTTCCAGCAACTTCTTAATAGTATTCAATAAATTCTTATTTGAAGACTCGGCCAACCCATTTCCTTGAGGATAGTAATTGGATGCAAACTTTAAGCTCACTTTGTTATCATATGCCCAATCTGCAAATTGTGTAGAAATAAAAGCTTTACCATTGTCACTGACAATAGAGTCGGGCATTCCAAATCTTGTTATAATCTGATCCTCAAGAAATTTAATCACAACATCTGTGGTGGCATGTTTAGTAGGAATCGCCTCTCGTCCACCTTGTACGAGTAGTCCGTAGTCTGTCAAAATGAATTTATGAGAATCGAGAAGAATTTGGGTTAATAACCCCGATGAAATCTAGTCCCCACTGTGCAAATGGTCTCATTTTGACTACATGCTGCAACGGCATGGCTGCATTTCTCTCTCTATTTGCAGCCACTTGACAGATGTGACAAGATCATACATGGGTATGCGCATCTTTGAAAATATGTGGCCAGTAGTATCCTGCTCTCAGGATTTGATGTGCTGTAGCATTGGCTGCACCATGACCAGTTCCATGTTTCCCGTGAAATTCCTGCAACACCCCAGCAACTTCTTCTTTGTTCAAGCACCTCAGGTAGATACCTTCATGATTCTTCCTATAAAGCACACCAGATTTTATCAGATAATTGACAGATTTAAGCCTTAAGGCTCTTCTCTATGTTGAATTCAGATCAGAAGGACACTTACCAGTCAATAAAAAATGCACAATATCAACATACCAGTCGTCCTTAGTCATGTATTATGTATTTGAGCATTGACCTGTTATTTGCGGATTATTTTCTGTGATCGCCTTCGCCAGTCCCTGTCCTCGAACTAGTTTCATTGATTGGATTTCGAGATCAAATTCTTGGATGGTTGAAATCCACTTTCCTCTCTTCTCACCTAGTTCATTCTGTAAAAACATGGTCTTGACAGCAGAATCGGGCACGATGGCGATAATTCTACTGTGCACGATGTAATGCCTAAATTTTTTCATAGTTTTAAAAAGTGCGTACATTTGCTTATCAAGGATTGAATACCTTAATTGAGCGTCTTTCAGGGGGGCACTTAAAAACGCAATGGGTTTTTCGGCACTATCCTCACCTTTTTGGGTTAAGACACTCGCAAAGGAGTGTTTTGATGCAAAAGCATAAATATAAAAAGGCTTGGAGTAGTCTGGGCTTATAAGGACAGGGGCTCTGGAAATGGCATCTTTGATATTATGGAAAGACACTCTACTTTCCTCGTTCCATTTTACATCCACATCTTTCTTGAGCATCTGGTTCAGAGGTTTGGCTATCTCAGCAAAGCTAGAGATAAATTTCCTCACAAAATTGACTTGCCCAAAGAAAGATCTCAGTTCTTTCTTACTGCTCGGGAGAGGTAGGTTTTGGATAGCTTGTATCCTTTCTGGGTCGATGGATATGCCCTCTTTTGAAATGATGTGACCCAACAATTTCCCTTCTGTTACTCCGAAAATGCACTTTTTGGGATTTAAGGAAATTCCATGTTCTCTGCATCTTTGAAGCACCTTCTTCAAATCTTTAACATGATCCCCTCTCTTCTTCGAGAAAACTGGGATATCATCTACATACACGATGATGCATTTGCCTATTAGCCCTTTGAATGCGTAATCCATGGCGCGTTGAAAAGTTGCACCAACATTTAACAGTCCGAACGACATTCTCTTATATGCAAATGTCCCCCACTTGGTAGTGAAGGCTATTTTCATCCTGTCATCTGGATGTATAAGAACTTGGTTGTACCCAGAATATCCATCGAGAAAGGACATCATTTCAGATCCATTTACCATTTGCAGAATTTCATCAATTGATGGCAATGGATAATTGTCTTTTTGAGAGGCTTTATTAAGATTTCGAAAATCTATGCACAGCCTAATCTCTCCACTCTTTTTTCTTACTGGAACGAGGTTGGCCACCCAGGTTGAGTGCCTAACAGGAAAAATGATTTTCGCTTCCAATAATATTTTAACCTCCTTTTCGATCAAAGGCTCCAATAGCGGGTTAACAACTCGCTGTCTTTGCCTAAAAGGCTTGGAGTCTGGCTTCAAAGGAATGGTATGTGTGATAATGTTCTGGTTGTAAGTCTTCAGCTCATTGTAGTTCCAAGCAATACAATCTATGTAATGCTTCAATGCCTGTATTATGTTGCTCCTTTCTTCCTCTGTACATGCCTTTGCTATGTACACCTCCTTTGGATTGTCTGCACTCCCTAGATTAATTGAATCGCATGCATCTTTGGGGAGTGGGACTCTTTTTTTCTTCTTGTTCTTGCATTCCATGTCGAACATCTTTTCTAATGAAACCACGTCTTTAGGAATTTTGTTGGATTGATACGCAGTTTCACTTTCTTCTGTTTCATCCTGCCACCTTTGTTCCTCATCAATCACCTGGTTTTCAAAAATACCCGAGTTTGTGACAAACTTGAAGATGTGCCTGTCACTTTCAAAAACCTGGAAATTCTTTACATTATCAGGTATTGATGGACAAGGAACCAGCTCAATGGAAAAATTTTTACATCTTTTTATATCCACCGGGTTTAACATGCCCGCGGCGACTGCAAGAGAGTCTGCTATTCGATTTCCTCTCCTAGAAATAAGGGCTATGTTAAATGCATCAAACTCCTCCATGAGATCCATAACCCTAGTTCTATAAAGGCTCAGTATTTTGTCGCGGCATGTATACTGTCCTTTGATTTGCTTGACAACCAACTCAGAATCTCCCAAAACCTTCAAGCATTTAACATGTTTGCTCAATGCTAGACGTAAACCATAGATCAATGCTTCGTATTCTACCACATTGTTTGTGCAAGGAAATTGCAGTCTGTAAGCATCTAGCAATGGTTTACCTCCTGGACCAGTGAGCTCGACTCCAGCTCTCCGCTCCCTGTCTAGACTTTGATCCATCGAACTTGAGCAACCACGTGTAATCATTTTCTTCAGAAGAATGACCATGACACACTTCTTCTTTAAATTCTTCAACAGCTTCCTCAACATCAAGCGCATAGACTCCTAAGTCTGGCTCAGAAAACTGAACTTCATTCGGCTTATTAAAATCTGTTATAATCTCTTTAAGCCTCGGTTCGTTTTCCACTCTTATTTGATTTGCAATTCCCTTCCATGGTAGCCACATATGCGAGCAGTCTGTTGCAAAATAGCCATTCAGCGTTTTCATCCAATCCCTAGCAAGTAGCATTCCATACCTACTCGGGATATTAACCACCAAAATGTCCACAACCTGCTGAACCCTGGGTTCAGAATTCAATTGAATCTTGACATCATATAAAGTCCCCACTACATTTACTTCTGATCTGTCCAGTTGTAGGACTGTACATTTGGATGAAACAGGCTGCAGACCTAGCATTTTGCATATCTCCGTAGGCATGAGGTTGCTCGTGGCTCCTGTGTCCACCAAACAGTTATGTAAGTTCTTACCCGCAATTCTCAGAGTCAATAAGAATGGCGGGACATCCCTTCTCTCCTTTCGCAAAATCAGATGGGATTCAGCTCTTTTTCCTTCCACATCGGATCAGGTGAGTTCAAAGCTCTTATCAACGCCTCCTTTTGACCAGGCAATTTAGCCGCGTCCAAGAATGAAAGGCTAGATTTGGACTTCTTCATATCCTCCACCACATCGTAATTTGGTTTTTCGAATTTGACTGTCTTCTGGACGTCATTGGACATTTCTCTTCCGAGTGGAGGGGGAGGGTTGTTACTTGCCTTTGTATCTGGAGGAAGAATAGAATTGTTTGGAGGTGTTGATGAGGTTTTAGGGGCTTTAGATTTACTCCTCAAATGGTACCCATGAGTCCCCTTTCTGAAATCTCGAAAAGCTTGCACCTCCTATTCCAAAACTTCGTCTTCTTCCTCCTCGCTTTCACCCTCTTGGTGATATACTGTTTCCATCACCATAATATTTTCATCTTGATGATACGATGGATCCTCATTTGATACTAGTTCCAAATCATCAACTTGTGCTCGAAGACAATGAGTGTATCTAGCAATCTCAGGACAATTCCTCTCATTGTGTTCTTTTGTGTTATGTAACCTGCACCCCCTTTCCCATGCCAAATCTAAAAGATTCAAAAGAGAATTAGATTGGCTAGGGCCTATAGAAGCATCTAATTGATTAGCAATGGGAGCAGGAACTCCCCCATTGTTTGGCTTGGTGTTCCAGTGCCTCCCTCTATTGTTGAAATTCTGGTTTGGATGAGGGGCATGGGAGTCATACTTCTGCTGTTGAACCATGTCATTGCTTAGTTTATGCACTAGCTTCTTGAGCTCTTCGACTTTCGAAAAAACATCCTTCGGTGGAATCATATTGTTGTTAACCCCTATTGGATTCGCATAATTAATGGGGTCTTGATTCCACATTTGGGTCGGGTTCTGAGGAATTTGATTCCCATATGGATTAATACCTTGAATCGGGATTGGATTCGAAATAGGAACTATGGCTTGAGGATTGACTTGACTAGTTTCTTGCGTAGTTGATTGACTGTTCTGCAAAAATGCAGGAACAGGTGGAATGGCCGTGATTGGTTGGATTGGAATGGGTGCATATGCGGGTCTCTGGTGGATACGGTCGCTGATATGGGAAGGCATTCATACTTGGCATTTGTGGTGCCATGAGTTGATTTTCTTGGGTAGCTTGACCATATGGAGCACACTGTCCCATCATAAGCATCTGGGTAAACCCGTAGCCTTGCGGTGTCAATTGTTGCTCAATAGTCATGGCTTCATTATAGGCCAAAGCCAGCGTGGTGACCTGAGGATTACGCCTTGCAAACATGGCTGTCATGGGGTCCAATGCCCCAAAATATATCTCGCAAAGCCACTGTGGGATCGATAGTGAAATGTCTAATTGCTCTGTTATAGTTCTTTTGGAATCTCTGATTAAACATTCGGATTGGTTCCCCTTGGCCCCGTTTGCATGTAATAAACTGATTGTAAATAGTTGCGGGATCTAAGGGTGACCTAAATTGATTGACAAAGGCATTTTCCATTTGTGTCCAAGAGGTGATTGAACCAGTTGGCAAGCATATATACCATTCATATGCTATTGGATCCAAACTCATGGGAAAAAGTCTACAGGCTACATCTTCATGTTGAACTTGCAGCCTAATTAAAACATCCCTATAGGCTTGGATATGTTCTTCTGTTGTTCTTAGGCCATCTGGCTTGTATTTAGGCAGAAATCTTTCAATGTTCTTGGGGATTTCATGGATATCCCCAACAATATTCAAAGGAGTATTGTTAGCTCCATACCAAGGAGTTGCTGGAGCTTGAGCCATTTGACTCAAAATTGATGTAGACAGACCTACAATAGCAGTAGAAATATTACTAACTATAGGCACACTAGGGGCAAAGGATATTACTGGCGTAGGTCCACTCGACGTTCCTCGGAGAAAATAGGCCTTTTGCGACTGGTGTGCTTACGACTTGCTTGGCTTTACCCTTGGGAGTACCAAGTAAGGTCATGAAAAATGGTTTCTCCGGTTGTTTGAGACTTGGTCGCAATACGGCGTGGTGGGTCCAGCCTGCCTGAAGAAACCCTCGGCTATTTCGAAGAAAACCTGCAACAAAAACAAAAAATGATGTTGCAGTTTAGCCGTAAATAATTTCAGAATTAAATTAAAAACAAAATACTCAGATATGAAAATCAAAATAGATAAACCAATTCGCCCTCCTTCTAGCGCCAATCTGTTGAGTGGTGTTTTCACCCGATTGTGAAAGCACACTCTCCGGTAGGATCTGAGTCCAAGAATCCTCTGCTTGCAAAGAAAAGAACTTTCTCCAAGGTTCTTGTTAGGCTTAAATAATGTTGTTCAAATGAAATGCCAGGAATATCTTAGGGTTTGCAAGTGGATGTTAACAAGGGGCACTGGGGTTTATCTAATTTGAACTTACAGTGGACTCAAAGTGAATAATTGTACTTTAATCTTGGATTCTGATGGATTTTCAATTGCTTATTCAAAATACTGTAACTAAACTGTAAGAAATAAAATAAATATTTGAAAGATAGAGCAAAATAAATAGAAATAAGATTAAACTACGGTCATAATACTCTCATCAATTCGATGAAACCGAAGATACTGAGGTTTTATGCATGCAACCTAATCTAATGAACCCGCAAACTCGCACAATCCAAATAAATTAGGTGTCTGGCTTCTAGGGTTTCTACTGTAATTCCAGACTTAGGCATTCGTATGAAGCAACCAAGCACACTTGCATTAAACTTCACCTAAAAGCCTCAGAAGCCTGGAATGAAAGATAAAACATTAAATCATGCATGCATAAAATGACTCCTTCTTTCCCATCAATGAGATGCCAATACTCTGTATTTTATATTAAATGATATATCAATTACATTCAAAGAATGTTCCAGGAAAAAAATATTCCAGAACAATAAAAAGAAGGAAATTACCCAAGTGCAGGCTCAGAATAGCACGAAGCTCTTGTCTCTGCAACTCTGCAATCGGCAATTTCCAACCCTTCCTTCAATCTGCACTTCTGGCTTTATACTAACGAAAACGGCTCTTCGATTCTCCATGTGTCGATTTGTTTCATCTTCCTGCATGTGACCCTTTAAATTCCCACCTTTTCCTTGTCTTTATTCCATGTTTAACGCCAAAACGCCTAAAATCCTTCGTTGCATGTAACGCCTCTGTAGACCTGACACCTGCATGCCACGTGTCACACGTCCTCTGTGCCTTCTGTAATGCCACTCTGCAAAAAAAACCAAAAAAAATTGCATGCCGCCTGCTCACCTTCTTGGCCACGAAAATGCGACATGTCGCGAAATCGCGACATGTCGCGATATCGCGACGCTCTTCCTGGCCGTACGTCTTCGACAGCATCTTGTCGCGATATCGTGACCATTTTTTGCTTTTGAACCTTCTTTCCTCAAACTGTAGCGATATCGCTACCATTTCTCCATCGGGCTTCCTTTTCACCAAGCTGTAGCAAAATCGCTACCATTTCTCCATCGGGCTTCCTTGGCAACTTTACGTCGCGACATCGTGACCATTATCACTTTCTTGCCTTCTTTCGACAAACTGTCATGATATCGCTACTACTTTCTCTTTCCGTACGCTTTCTCGAAACACGTCGCGAAATCGCTACCGCTTTTACGTTCCGAACCTTTGGCCAAAACCTGTCGCGATATCGTGACCATTTCTCTACTTCGGGCATGGTCTTCATTTCTGTCGCGATTTCGCGACATCTCCCTTGTGCCGTACAATTTGCTAAACACGTCACGAAATCATGACCACCTTCTCCTTCGGGCCACTTCTCCGAAACATGTCACGATTTTGCTACCATTTCCTGTTCCGTACACCTTTGCTGCAATCGGTCGCGAAATCGCGACGTCTTTCCTCTTCGAGTCCTTTCACTGTTTCCTGTCGCGATATCGCGACGTTTTTCCGCTTCCGTACACTTTGCCAAAACACGTCACGAAATCGTGACACTTTTCATCATCCGTGCGCTTCGGCAAAACACGTCACGAAATCGCGACCATTTTCATTATTTTCCAACAACATGTCGCGATTTCGCGACACCGTTTCTTTTCTTCTCAGCGACATGTCGCGATTTCGTGACACCATTTCTTTTCCTCTCAATGGCATGTCGCGATTTCGTGACAACTTTCAATTTTTTCTTTTCTCTCCTCTTCGGCAGCGATGGAGCTACATGTCGCGATTTCGTGACAACTTTCCCGTTTCCAGCAGCGATGGCGCGACAAGTCGCGATTTTGCGACATGTCGCGATTTCGCGACACTTTTCAACACTCAGGCATTTTTTCTTTTTTCTTCAATTTTAGCATCTGGGTCACCGAGATTCTTCTCTGCAAGCCTGCAAAAAAGGTGGGTCCCCAATTTTGGGGTGTGTTGTGGATCAACCACAACAACTCCCACATTAGAGCTCTCCCTTGAATTGAAGTTAAGGTATAAATATTTGCAAGGATCCATGACCTGTTGTTGTTTATTTCCTTAAATAAAAAACTAATAACCCTGTCATCTTTCTGAATAATGGTGTCTTCTACTTTCTAGGGATCCCACAAAGTTTTTGAGCAAGGTGCAGCAAATAGTATTGTCATTGTTGTCAACACAATCAGACAGATCTGTTGATGCAGTGGACAGGAAGTTCAAAAGCTAGTCAGATGCAGAAAACAAGAGTTCAAAGGTTACTCAGAGTATGTACAATGATTCTCCAAGAAGACCGAAGTGGACCACTTGCAAAAGGTCAAAGAAAAAGACAAGTAAGAAAAGTGTCGCGATATCGCGACATATACAGCAGGCAAGAAAAACTGTCACGATTTCACGACATGTTAGAAGAGAGAGAAGAAGAAAGAAAAACTATCACGATTTCGTGACATGTTGGAAGAGAGAGAAGAAGAAAGAAAAACTATCACGATTTCGTGACATGTTGGAAGAGAGAAGAAGAAAGAAAAACTATCACGATTTCACGACATGTTGGAAGAGAGAGAAGAAGAAAGAAAAACTGTCACGATTTCATGACATGTTGGAAGAGAGAGAAGAAGAAAAAGTGTCGCGATTTCGTGACATATTGCAAGAAAGAGTTGTAGAAAGAAAAAGTGTCACGATTTCGTGACATATTGCAAGGAAGGTTGTATGGATGAAAAAGTGTCATGATTTCGTGACATATTGCAAGGAAGGTTGTACGGATGAAAAAGTGTCACGATTTCGTGACATATTGCAAGGAAGGTTGTACGGACGAAAAAGTGTCATGATTTCATGACATATTGCAAGGAAGGTTGTACGGACGAAAAAGTGTCACGATTTCGTGACATGTAGGAGAGAGAGTCCGAGAGAAAAAGTGTCACGATTTCGTGACATAATGCAGGAGAGAGAGTCTGAAAGAAAAAGTGTCACGATTTCGTGACATGTTGCAGGAGAGAGAGTCCGAGAGAAAAAGTGTCACGATTTCGTGACATGTTGCAGGAGAGAGAGTTCAAGAGAAAAAGTGTCGCGATATCGCGACATGTCGCGTTTTCATGACCCAAAGGCAAGAAAAAGCGCTAAGGAGAAAAAGTGTCATGATATCGCGACATGTCGCATTTTCGCGACCCAAAGGCAAGATAAAGCGCTAAGGAGAAAAAGTGTCGCGATATCGCGACATGTCGCATTTTCGTGACCCAAAGGCAAGTTAAAGCGCTAAGGAGAAAAAGTGTCACGATATCGTGACATGTTATGTTTTCGTGGGGCCAAAGCTAAGAAACAGAGCAAAGAGAAAAAGTGTCACGATATCGTGACATGTATTTTCATGGGCCAAAGCTAAGAGAAAGCGTACGAAAGAAAAAGTGTAGCGATATCGCTACATGTTGTATTCTCATGGGCCAAAGCTAAGAGAAAGCGTACGGAGGTGAAAGTGTCATGATATCGTGACATGTGTTTTTATGGCAATAACAATAAAAGAGTTATAGGGGCAGTTGAAGCCGACGAAGACCGATGTTAGCCGATGAAGATTAGGGTTTGTAGCTGACTATGATTAGGGTTACAACGACTAAGATTAGAGTTTTTCATCATGAAAATGTTGTTATAAAAGCATGGTTGTTTGGAGAATTGAGTGTTGTTGTCGATATCATCGAATGCATGTCGAAGTGTGAAATGTGGTCGTAAGAGCGTAGAAAGTAGAAGCGGCGAGATGATGGCGAAGTGCACAAAGTGAGCGAAGAGTCATATCGAATTGTCCTAAGTGCGCTACGATTGCATAGAGAGAACAGAGTGCACAAAAGGGAGAAGATGATCATGAAGTTTGACTATGATGAAGTAGAGTGTGCGAAGTTCGGTCATAGTGCAGAGAGGGAGAAGACGATCATGAAGTTTGATTGTGATGAAGCAGAGTGTGCGAAGTGATTGCGCAGAGAGAGTAGAGTGCGTAGAGAATGCAAAGGTGAAGTAGACCGGTCAGGGTCTTGTAAAAGCGAAGGTATCTTACTATCAAACCTATAGATTCAATTTGAAGTCCAAGTTGGTGCTTGGCATTAGGGGTTGGTGCTCCTTCTAGTTGGTGCTGGTAAATCAGGGGTTGGTGCTCCTTTCTATTGGTGCAGATAAATCAGGGGTTGGTGCTCCTTCCAGTTGGTGCTGGTAAATTAATTGTAAAGTTGGTGCTTTGCAAAGGCTGGATTTGGATGGTAGTCCAAGCGAGTCATTTTTGAGGAGTAGCCACATTGGTGAACCTCGTTAAATCTTGTGTTGTGTGATGTTCTCTTGTGATACTTGCTTTATCTATTTTTAAGGTTTCATTATTTCAGTTTTAAGAGCTATGAATTTAAGTTTAAAAGTCTACACTGATTCACCCCCCTCTCAGTGCCATTGTAAGACTAACAATTGGTATCAGAGCCAAGTTCCCTTCTAAGGCTAAATCGACTAGGGTGATCTTGGATTAGTACACAATGGCAGAAACCCCCAACTTAAGAGAAAATTAACAAAGGTGGAAACAATGGTGAAGACTTCTCATCAAACAAAGCACCTTTGTTTGATGGAACAAATTATGCGATCTAGAGAATCAGGATGCAGGCATATCTCTGTGCTTTGGGATACGACATCTGGGATTCAGTAGTTAGTGAATACACAATACCCATCACTCCTCCAGACGATGTTGTCGATATAAATCTGTTTGAGAATGACTCAAAAGCAAAGAATGCTATCAGGTGCGGATTAGTAGACAGTGAATTGGTAAAGATCATGAGTTGTAAAATGACAAAAGAAATGTGGGACAAACTGAGGAGTATTCATGAAGGTGACGATGAGAACATAGAGGATGATTCTAAAAAGGAAATAGGTGAAGGTCTTTTCATGACACTCGAAGAAGAAACAGAAAAAGAATAGGAATGTGATGAAGAAGAAATTGATGCAGAAATAAATTTGAAAGAGGAACTAATTGCAGCTCTGGATGAATTGAAGATAGAAAGAAAAAGGAATAAGGAGATCTCAAGAAAGCTTGAGGATGCAAATGAAATAATAACCAGTTTGAAAATACAGGTAGAAGAATTCAAAAGGATTGAAGAAACTCTCAGGTCACAGATAAGTGAGAAAGTGATTGGTTGCTGCAAACAAGAGGAAGAGATTGTTTTATTGAAGAAACAACTAGAAGAGGCCAATACAAATCTCAAATTTGAGAAGAGCACAGAGTTGCTAGATAAAATGATAAGCCAACAAAGAAGCTCCATGGATAAGCGTGGTCTTGGATATGAAGTTGAACAACCTTCATCTTCCAACTCTGCAGAGAAGAAGAAGTTCACTGTTGAAGGATCGAAGCAAGAAAAGTTTGAAGCTGAATCTTCAAAAGGAAGAACATATCAAAGGAGATCTACAAGCAAAGCAACCACAACAAAAGAGGTTCTATCACTCTCACTCTATTCATAATAATACTTTTTATGGCTATTGTTTCAGATGCAACCAGTATGGTCACAAGGCAATTTATTGTGGATTGAATGATAAATCAAAGAGTTATGCTGGTAGAAATACATCTGCATTTCTGAGTGAACACTATGTACAATGTTTTCAATGTAATGGTCATGGGCACATAGCAAGGTTTTGTCCAAGCACTTATGTATCTAATCTAAGGCAAAACAGTAGATTTCATCAGACGCAAAGAACGCAACATAGACAGGGAATAAATCATGTACATAAAAGAAAGGAAAATAATCATTCATCAAGGATGCACAAGAGACAACCACACAAGAGAAATGTTCGAGTTCACGAAAAGGTGCAAAATAGGGATGTAGTTGAAAAATCCAAGCCCGAGTTCAAGAAAGTTTGGAGAAGGATAGAAGAAAGGAAATCGTGTCTCCTTGGACTGAAGGAGACTACTCCGCTATTGCACTAAGCAACTCCAGGTAACACATCCTCAGGGGGAGCAATCTTGAAGTTTCATTTTAATGCTCCTATGTATTTGTTTGATTACTTGAGGATGAAAGGCAAGAAGTCAGGGAAGTTGTCGTATAGTTGTCGAAGTGTGTTTTCAGTTCATGTAGTTGTTTGTGGAAGTGTCGTGAAGGGTGGTGATTAAATTGAGAGTTGTCATTATTGGCAGTATTGCTATATGTCATTGTTGTACTGTTGATGGTTCTTACTACCACTGTCCAAAGTTAAGGATTACAACAGGTCAGATAATTTGGTTAGTGAAAGAATGTTGCCTTAGCCGCATATATGTGTTTCGATAAAAGCAGTGTGCATTGGAACTACACATTGACGTAAATATTGTTAGATCTATTATGATGCTGTGGTGAAAAATATTGAAGTCTGATCATTGACTCATGTTTAGCTCATCAAGATGAGCAACATTGCTTTGTGAATCATACCTATCCGAGGTCCATAAGTATGAGTTTGAGTAAGGTGCACTATAGTTGGCCATGAAGTGTTTGACAAAATGTTGTCTCCTGATTCGAACAGTTGAAAGTAAGGTGTGACCAGCGGTGACTGTAGAAAACATAGACCAAGTTGAAAATGTAAAAAGGGATTTGGTTGTGTTATGGTACAGTGTTTGATGCTTGCACAGAGTTGGCAGTAAAATTGCAGTGTTGATACAGTGTTGGACAAAAGTCGGTACAAGTGTGAGTCACTTGTCAATTTTGTTGACAGATGTGAAATCAACATTTTTGATTGGAAGCTTACTATACCTGACAGCTATCAGACTAGATATTTTGTAGGCAGTATGCATGGTAGCATGATTTCAGGCTAATCCCAAGGAGACTCATGTGACAACATTATGGTGGTTGATTTCTGAAATATCATTGAAGGGAAAATGATTGTTTGTGGTTTCCTTTTTCGAAAGTAGTTGGTTGAATGCATCAAGGTTTTCTGAATTGAGAATTGTGTTTAAACCTTGTGTTATAAGCATAGTGGTTTAAGCCCATTGGTTGTGAAAGAACTTGAGTTAGAAAAGAACATGAGTATCATTGTTATGTGATATTTGTGGTTGAGCATTGTTGGAATTATTTGAGTTGGTTGATACATACTTGGACTAGGGTTGTGTGAGAGAGAGTTGTCCCTTGTGATGTTTGGTTGAGTTGATTTGATTGAGCCTAGTCAAGTTATGTGTGAAGTGATTTTTAAAGTTCTATGAAGTGGATTTGATTTGAGATCGCCATTCATTATTGAGTTCATTTTGAGTACTACTTGAGCATGATTGGTTGAGCCTTTGAGAAGACCCTTGGGAAATATTTAAGGACAATGCTGGGACAGATTTCTAAGCAGATTTGGGCAAGTTCTTGGTGAGATTGCTAGAGAAGATTTGGACAAGTTTTGAGTGAGCTTGGTGGAGCAGACTTGGACAGAGTACAGAGGATAGAGTCTAAATGGATAGAAATCTAGCAGCCAACACAGTTGAAGATAGATCTGAGTGAGGATTCTTCAAGTGAAGAAGAGGTCCACCAGTTAGTGTCAGAGAGAGACAAAGTCTTCTATAATATCACAAGGGTACTATGGAGTATGGGTTATGGTATCCTAAAGATGCAGATTGGGCAGGATGTGTAGATGACAGGAAGATTACCAGTGGAGGTGCATTCTATCTTGGAGACAGTTTGGTCGCGTAGAACAGTAAGAAACAAGAGTCAGTTTCCTTATCCATAGTA
Organism: Wollemia nobilis; assembly: GCA_028583015.1. Lineage (NCBI taxonomy): Eukaryota > Viridiplantae > Streptophyta > Pinopsida > Araucariales > Araucariaceae > Wollemia > Wollemia nobilis. Next base: position 777,195 of record JAQPPZ010016858.1, on the reverse strand, counting down.
GAGGCAGAATATATTGCAGCGACAACATGTTGTACGTAGGAGAAAGTTGCAGAAAGTGAGGTTAAGTTGGATTTTCATTCCAACAATAGATTGTGGAGTGGTCACGTTTCCCAAGAATTGACTAGCTACAGGGATCACATTCTCAGGGGGAGCATTTAAGTATTTGTTTATCTTTTTGCTCATGTTCATGATTTTTGCTAAATGTAATAAATTTTGGCTGAGAATGTTGTGCATGGACTCAGGGGGAGTCTGTAGTAGCCCTTTGGTATTATTGTCAAAGGGGGAGAAGAATTATAGGAAAATTGCACATGTGTTGCCAACAATTCCAAAGGGGGAGATTGTTGAGCAAGGTGCAACAAACAGTATTGTCATTGTTGTCAACACAGTCAGATAGATCTATTGATGCAGTGGACAGGAAGTTCAAAAGCTAGTCAGATGCAGAAAACAAGAGTTCAAAGGTTACTCAAAGTATGTACAGTGATTCTCCAAGAAGACCGAAGTGGACCACTTGCAAAAGGTCAAAGAAAAAGACAAGTAAGAAAAGTGTCACGATATCGCGACATATACAACAGGCAAGAAAAACTGTCACGATTTCATGACATGTTAGAAGAGAGAGAAGAAGAAAGAAAAACTGTCACGATTTCATGACATGTTGGAAGAGAGAGAAGAAGAAAGAAAAACTATCATGATTTCGTGACATGTTGGAAGAGAGAGAAGAAGAAAGAAAAACTGTCACGATTTCGCGACATGTTGGAAGAGAGAGAAGAAGAAAGAAAAAGTGTCACGATTTCGCGACATGTTGGAAGAGAGAGAAGAAGAAAGAAAAATGTCACGATTTCATGACATGTTGGAGGAGAGAGAAGAAGAAAGAAAAAGTGTCATGATTTCGTGACATATTGCAAGGAAGGTTGTACGGATGAAAAAGTGTCACGATTTCGTGACATATTGCAAGGAAGGTTGTACGGACGAAAAAGTGTCACGATTTCATGACATATTGCAAGGAAGGTTGTACGGACGAAAAAGTGTCACGATTTCGCGACATGTTGCAAGAGAGAGAGTCCGAGAGAAAAAGTGTCACGATTTCATGACATATTGCAGGAGAGAGAGTACGAAAGAAAAAGTGTCACGATTTCGTGACATGTTGCAGGAGAGAGAGTCGAGAGAAAAAGTGTCATGATTTCGTGACATGTTGCAGGAGAGAGAGTCCAAGAGAAAAAGTGTCACGATTTCGTGACATGTTGCAGGAGAGAGAGTGCTAAGGAGAAAAAGTGTCGCGATATCGCGACATGTCACGTTTTCGTGACCCAAAGGCAAGATAAAGCGCTAAGGAGAAAAAGTGTCACGATATCGCGACATGTCACATTTTCGTGACCCAAAGGCAAGTTAAAGCGCTAAGGAGAAAAAGTGTCATGATATCGCGACATGTTATGTTTTCGTGGGGCCAAAGCTAAGAAAAGAGCTAAGGAGAAAAAGTGTCACGATATCGCGACATGTTTATTTTCGTGGGCCAAAGCTAAGAGAAAGCGTACGAAGAGAAAAAGTGTAGCGATATCGCTACATGTTGTATTCTCGTGGGCCAAAGCTAAGAGAAAGCGTATGGAAGAAAAAGTGTAGCGATATCGCTACATGTTGTATTCTCGTGGGCCAAAGCTAAGAGAAAGCGTATGAAGGTGAAAGTGTCATGATATCATGACATGTGTTTTCGTGGCAACAACAACAGAAGAGTTATAAGGGCAGTTGAAGCCGACGAAGACCGATGTTAGCTGACGAAGATTAGGGTTTGTAGCCGACTATGATTAGGGTTACAGTCGACTAAGATTAGAGTTTTTCATCATGAAAATGTTGTTATAAAAGCATGGCTATTTGGAGAATTGAGTGTTGTTGTCGATATCGTCGAATGCATGTCGAAGTGTGAAATGTGGTCGTAAGAGCGTAGAAAGTGTAGAAGCGATGAGATGATGGTGAAGTGCGCAAAGTGAGCGAAGAGTCATATCAAATTGTCCTAAGTGCATTGCGATTGTGTAGAGAGAACAGAGTGCACAAAAGGGAGAAGACGATCATGAAGTTTGACTGTGATGAAGTAGAGTGTGCGAAGTTTGGTCGTAGTGCAGAGAGGGAGAAGATGATCGTGAAGTTTGACTGTGATGAAGCAGAGTGTGCGAAGTGATTGCGTAGAGAGAGTAGAGTGCATAGAGAATGCAAAGGTGAAGTAGACCAGTCAGGGTCTTGTAAAAGTAAAGGTATCTTACAAACAAACTTATAGATTCAATTTGAAGTCCAGGTTGGTGCTTGGCATCAGGGGTTGGTGCTCCTTCCAGTTGGTGTTGGTAAATCAGGGGTTGGTGCTCCTTTCTGTTGGTGTAGATAAATCAGGGGTTGGTGCTCCTTCCAGTTGGTGTTGGTAAATTAATTGTAAAGTTGGTGCTTTGCAAAGGCTGGATTTGGATGGTAGTCCAAGCAGTCATTTTTGAGGAGTAGCCACATTGGTGAACCTCGTTAAATCTTGTGTTGTGTGATGTTCTCTTGTGATACTTGCTTTATCTGTTTTTAAGGTTTCATTATTTTAGTTTTAAGAGCTATGAATTTAAGTTTAAAAGTCTACACTGATTCACCCCCCCTCTCAGTGCCATTGTAAGACTAACAATTGGTATCAGAGCCAAGTTCCCTTTACAAGCTTAACTAGCTAGGGTGATCTTGGATTAGATCACAATGGCGAAGAAGGGGATGGTGAAGGCTTCTCATCAAACAAAGCACCTTTGTTTGATGGAACAAATTATGCGTTCTGGAGAATCAGGATGCAGGCATATCTTTGTGCTTTGGGATATGGCGTCTGGGATTCAGTAGTCAGTGGATACACAATACCCATCACTCCTCCAGACGATGCTGTCGATAAGAATCTATTTGAGAATGACTCAAAAGCAAAGAATGCTATCAGGTGCGGATTAGTAGACAGTGAATTGGTAAAGATCATGAGTTGTAAAATGGCAAAAGAAATGTGGGACAAACTGAGGAGTATTCATGAAGGTGACGATGAGAACATAGAGGATGATTCTAAAAAGGAAATAGGTGAAGGTCTTTTCATGACACTCGAAGAAGAAATAGAAAAAGAATAGGAATGTGATGAAGAAGAAATTGATGCAGAAATAAATTTGAAAGAGGAACTAATTGCAGCTCTGGATGAATTGAAGATAGAAAGAAAAAGGAATAAGGAGATCTCAAGAAAGCTTGAGGATGCAAATGAAATAATAACCAGTTTGAAAATACAGGTAGAAGAATTCAAAAGGATTGAAGAAACTCTCAGGTCACAGATAAGTGAGAAAGTGATTGGTTGCTGCAAACAAGAGGAAGAGATTGTTTTATTGAAGAAACAACTAGAAGAGGCCAATACAAATCTCAAATTCGAGAAGAGCACAGAGTTTCTAGATAAAATGATAAGCCAACAAAGAAGCTCCATGGATAAGCGTGGTCTTGGATATGAAGTTGAACAACCTTCATCTTCCAACTCTGCAGAGAAGAAGAAGTTCACCGTTGAAGGATCGAAGCAAGAAAAGTTTGAAGTTGAATCTTCAAAAGGAAGAACATATCAAAGGAGATCTACAGCAAAGCAACCACAACAAAAGAGGTTCTATCACTCTCACTCTATTCATAATAATACTTTTTATGGCTATTGTTTCAGATGCAACCAGTATGGTCACAAGGCAATTTATTGTGGATTGAATGATAAATCAAAGAGTTATGCTGGTAGAAATACATCTGCGTTTCTGAGTGAACACTATGTACAATGTTTTCAATGTAATGGTCATGGGCACATAGCAAGGTTTTGTCCAAGCACTTCTGTATCTAATCTAAGGCAAAACAGTAGATTTCATCAGACGCAAAGAACGCAACACAGACAAGGAATAAATCATGTACATATAAGAAAGGAAAATAATCATTCATCAAGGATGCACAAGAGACAACCACACAAGAGAAATGTTCGAGTTCACGAAAAGGTGCAAAACAGGGATGTAGTTGAAAAATCCAAGCCCGAGTTCAAGAAAGTTTGGAGAAGGATAGAAGAAAGGAAATTGTGTCTCCTTGGATTGAAGGAGACTACTCCGCTATTGCACTAAGCAACTCTAGGTAACACATCCTCGGGGGAGCAATCTTGAAGTTTCATTTTAATGCTCCTATGTATTTGTTTGATTACCTGAGGATGAAAGGCAAGAAGTTAGGGAAGTTGTCGTATAGTTGTCGAAGTGTGTTTTCAGTTCATGTAGTTGTTTGTGGAAGTGTCGTGAAGGGTGGTGATTAAATTGAGAGTTGTCATTATTGGTAGTATTGCTATATGTCATTGTTGTACTGTTGATGGTTCTTACTGTCACTGTCCAAAGTTAAGGATTACAACAGGTCAGATAATTTGGTTAGTGAAAGAATGTTGCCTTAGCCGCATATATGTGTTGTGATAAAAGCAGTGTGCATTGGAACTACACATTGACGTAAAGATTGTTAGATCTTTATGACGCTGTGGTGAAAAATATTGAAGTCTGATCTTTGACTCATGTTTAGCTCATCAAGATGAGCAACATTGCTTTGTGAATCATACCTATCCGAGGTCCAGAAGTATGAGTTTGAGTAAGGTGCACTAGTTGGCTGTGAAGTGTTTGACAAAATGTTGTCTCCTGATTCGAACAGTTGAAAGTAAGGTGTGACCAGCGGTGACTATAGAAAACATAGACCAAGTTGAAAATGTAAAAAGGGATTTGGTTGTGTTATGGTACAGTGTTTGATGCTTGCACAGAGTTGGCGGTAAAATTGCAGTGTTGATACAGTGTTGGACAAAAGTCGGTACAAGTGTGAGTCACTTGTCAATTTTGTTGACAGATGTGAAATCAGCATTTTTGATTGGAAGCTTACTATACCTGACAACTATCAGACCAGATATTTTGTAGGCAGTATGCATGGTAGCACGATTTTAGGCTAATCCCAAGGAGACTCATGTGACAACATTATGGTGGTTGATTTCTGAAATATCATTGAAGGGAAAATGATTGTTTGTGGTTTCTTTTTGAAAGTAGTTGGTTGAATGCATCAAGGTTTTTGAATTGAGAATTGTGTTTAAACCTTGTGTTATAAGCATAGTGGTTTAAGCCCATTGGTTGTGAAATAACTTGAGTTAGAAAAGAACATGAGTATCATTGTTATGTGATATTTGTGGTTGAGCATTGTTGGAATTATTTGAGTTGGTTGATACATACTTGGACTAGGGTTGTGTGAGAGAGAGTTGTCCCTTGTGATGATTGGTTGAGTTGATTTGATTGAGCCTAGTCAAGTTATGTGTGAAGTGATTTTTTGAAGTGAATTTGATTTGAGATCGCCATTCATTATTGAGTTCATTTTGAGTACTACTTGAGCATGATTGGTTGAGCCTTTGAGAAGACCCTTGGGAAATATTTAAGGACAATGCTGGGACAGATTTCTAAGCAGATTTGGGCAAGTTCTTGGTGAGATTGCTAGAGAATATTCGGACAAGTTCTGAGTGAGCTTGGTGGAGTAGACTTGGACAGAGTACAGAGGATAGAGTCTAAATGGATAGAATCTGAAAGGAGATAGATCTGAGTGAGGATTCTTCAAGTGAAGAAGAGGTCCACCAGTCAGTGCAGTAGAGAGACAGAGTCTTCTATAATATCACAAGGGTACTATGGAGTATGGGTTATGGTATCCTAAAGATGCAGATTGGGTAGGATGTGTAGATGACAGGAAGATTACCAGTGGAGGTGCATTCTATCTTGGAGACAGTTTGGTCACGTAGAACAGTAAGAAACAAGAGTCAGTTTCCTTATCCACAGTAGAGGCAGAATATATTGCAGCGACAGCATGTTGTACGTAGGAGAAAGTTGCAGAAAGTGAGGTTAAGTTGGATTTTCATTCCAACAATAGATTGTGGAGTGGTCACGTTTCCCAAGAATTGACTAGCTACAGGGATCACATTCTCGGGGGAGCATTTAAGTATTTGTTTATCTTTTTGCTCATGTTCATGATTTTTGCTAAATGTAATAAATTTTGGCTGAGAATGTTGTGCATGGACTCAAGGGGAGTCTGCAGTAGCCCTTTGGTATTATTGTCAAAGGGGGAGAAGAATTATAGGAAAATTGCACATGTGTTGCCAACAATTCCAAAGGGGGAGATTGTTGAGCAAGGTGCAACAAATAGTATTGTCATTGTTGTCAACACAGTCAGACAGATCTATTGATGCAGTGGACAGGAAGTTCAAAAGCTAGTCAGATGTAGAAAACAAGAGTTCAAAGGTTACTCAGAGTATGTACAGTGATTCTCCAAGAAGACCGAAGTGGACCACTTGCAAAAGGTCAAAGAAAAAGACAAGTAAGAAAAGTGTCACGATATCGCGACATATACAGCAGGCAAGAAAAATTGTCACGATTTCATGACATGTTAGAAGAGAGAGAAGAAGAAAGAAAAACTGTCACGATTTCGTGACATGTTAGAAGAGAGAGAAGAAGAAAGAAAAACTGTCATGATTTCATGACATGTTGGAAGAGAGAGAAGAAGAAAGAAAAATTGTCACGATTTCACGACATGTTGGAAGAGAGAGAAGAAGAAAGAAAAATTGTCGCGATTTTGCGACATGTTGGAAGAGAGAAGAAGAAAGAAAAAGTGTCACGATTTCGTGACATGTTGGAGGAGAGAGAAGAAGAAAGAAAAAGTGTCGTGATTTCGTGACATATTGCAAGGAAGGTTGTACGGACGAAAAAGTGTCACGATTTCACGACATATTGCAAGGAAGGTTGTACGGACGAAAAAGTGTCACGATTTCATGACATATTGCAAGGAAGGTTGTACGGACGAAAAAGTGTCATGATTTCGTGACATGTTGCAGGAGAGAGAGTCCGAGAGAAAAAGTGTCACGATTTCGTGACATAATGCAGGAGAGAGAGTCTGAAAGAAAAAGTGTCACGATTTCACGACATGTTGCAGGAGAGAGAGTCCGAGAGAAAAAGTGTCACGATTTCGCGACATGTTGCAGGAGAGAGAGTCCGAGAGAAAAAGTGTCACGATATCGCGACATGTCGGGTTTTCGTGACCCGAAGGCAAGAAAAAGTGCTAAGGAGAAAAAGTGTCGTGATATCGCGACATGTCACGTTTTCACGACCTAAAGGCAAGATAAAGCGCTAAGGAGAAAAAGTGTCACGATATCGCGACATGTCACATTTTCGTGACCCAAAGGCAAGTTAAAGCGCTAAGGAGAAAAAGTGTCATGATATCGCGACATGTTATGTTTTCGTGGGGCCAAAGCTAAGAAATAGAGCAAAGAGAAAAAGTGTCGCGATATCGCGACATGTATTTTCGCGGGCCAAAGCTAAGAGAAAGCGTACGGAAGAAAAAGTGTAGCGATATCGCTACATGTTGTATTCTCGTGGGCCAAAGCTAAGAGAAAGCGTACGGAGGCAAAAGTGTCATGATATCGTGACATGTGTTTTTGTGGCAACAACAACAGAAGAGTTACAGGGGCAGTTGAAGCCGATGAAGACCGATGTTAGCCGACGAAGATTAGGGTTTGCAACCGACTATGATTAGGGTTATAGCCGACTAAGATTAGAGTTTTTCATCATGAAAATATTGTTATAAAAGCATGGTTGTTTGGAGAATTGAGTGTTGTCGTCGATATCATCGAATGCATGTCAAAGTGTGAAATGCGGCCGTAAGAGCGCAGAAAGTGCAGAAGCGGTGAGATGATGGCAAAGTGCGCAAAGTGAGTGAAGAGTCGTATCGAATTGTCCTAAGTGCGTTGCGATTGCGTAGAGAGAACAGAGTGCACAAAAGGGAGAAGACGATCGTGAAGTTCGACTATAATGAAGCAAAGTGTGTGAAGTTCGGTCGTAGTGCATAGAGAGGGAGCAGACGATCGTAAAGTTTGACTATGACGAAGCAGAGTGTGTGAAGTTTGGTTGTAGTGCACAAAGAGGGAGTAGACGATCATAAAGTTTGACTATGATGAAGCAGAGTGTGCGAAGTGATTGCGCAGAGAGAGCAGAGTGCGCAGAGAATGCAAAGGTGAAGTAGACCAGTCAAGGTCTTGTAAAAGCAAAGGTATCTTACTATCAAACTTCTAGATTCAGAATTGAAGTCCAAGTTGGTGCTTGGCATAAGGGGTTGGTGCTCCTTCCAGTTGGTGCTGGTAAATCAGGGGTTGGTGCTCCTTTCTGTTGGTGCAGATAAATCAGGGGTTGGTGCTCCTTCCAGTGGGTGTTGGTAAATTGTTTGTAAAGTTGTAGCTTTGCAAAGGCTGGATTTGGATGGTAGTCCAAGCAGTCATTTTTGAGGAGTAGCCACATTGGTGAACCTCGTTAAATCTTGTGTTGTGTGATGTTCTCTTGCTGTACTTGCTGTATCTGTTTATAAGTTTTAATTATTGTTGTTTTAAGAGCTATGAATTTAAGATTAAAAGTCTACACTGATTCACCCCCCCTCTCAGTGCCATTGTAAGACTAACAAAAATCATAAGGCCTCCAAACGCTCCTTTGGCTGATTTGCAAACCATCTCCCCTTGATTCTAGATTTTTTTGCTAATTTTTTTGACTGAATCACAACAATTTTTGTTTCTTGCAACATGATAATAGTTGGATTCACTTGATTTATTATTGCACTGACTTCCCTGTGTTTGGGAAAGCCATTGATGCCTCTCATGTTCCATGAGAGGAACTTCATTTAGATTGTTTGGGATTTCTTCCTTTCCCCCTCCCTTAAGGAGGTTTTCCTAATTTGTTGTCTTTAGAACCTGGAATAATATGTTGAAACAAGGTTCTCTATTTTCCATTGGCAATGTCATTATCAGTTTTAATTTTTTGATGCTCAGCATTTGATATTCTTCCTCTTCTTTTTTCACTACCAAAATCTATAGGATACGTCATAGTGCTCCTGGTTTTTTTAGGACTAAACTGGGGGGAGGCAATTTGTTATAGAACCGGACTGCCATATTCCTCAGTCTAAAGAGTTTCACATATCTCCACCCCTACATCCAAATTTTCTCTTTTTTTCCTGTATTCCCCTGGTCTACGGGACGACCCCTTAGTAGGATTCACCTAGATACTGGTGATGATGTTAGGGAGATGAGATTTTTTATTTTCCAATGCCTCAACTTTCTTCCTAAGTTCTTTAATGTTAGAGTTTGGCTTTGGGATACCCACAGGGCTTGAAGTATTTTCAGCATTGGGGTTTAAGGATTTCGAATTGGATGGGGATTCTAGAGATCGGGCATTAGGGTTTGGCTTTGTGATGCCCACGGGACTTACAGTTATTTAAGCATTAGGGTTTGAAAATCCTGACTTGGATGGGGATTCTAGAGATTCAGAAATGTTAGCCTGAAGGTGTTGGGATTCCATGTCTTTCGATAATCCTCCTACTCCCATATTAGATAGAATTGAAAATTTATTTGAAACTAGAGGATTGGAACTTACCTGAGTATTTTGGTTGTCAAAAACCTATTTTTTTCCTTTGTCTTTTTGGGACCCTCCACCCTCTCTTTTCTTTTTTTGGTAGACATAATTTGCCTGATTGAAATCACCTCTGTCATGGAAACTCCTCAAATTTCCTCTATCTAGCATTCCCTGCTTATTCTTTTCTCTATTCATTGCCAGGTTAGGGTATTGATTGCATAGATGTTCTTGATTTTTACATTCTGCATAGAATTCTAATTTGTTCTCATATTCTACCAGTTGTTTTTTATAGTATTCTCCATACTCTAGCTCCACAAACCTTGGCAATTCATTATCCAAATTAGCATTTACGTAGATTTGTGCATGATTCATCCTTGTCCTAGCCAAGGTCGCATGGTCAATGGAGATCAGGTCCCCTATAGTTATGGCTATGCCCTACAACCAATATTCATTGAAGAATTGGGTAGGTAAACTTAGGAGACAAACCCAAATAGGGGTAATGTTAATATTTTGCTTTTTAGGGTCAAAATATTCACCCCATCATCTAATAAAAAGGCTCCTTTTGCCCAAAAACCAAGGACATCCAGTTAAAATGTGGTTAGCATCCTCAATATTGTTAAAACAAATAATGAAGAACCCTCGAGTTAGAGCTACCAACTCCAATCTAGATATCGGTCGCCATTTACCCATCGCCCAAGCCCTGATAGTCTCCATGTCCGGCCTACCTCCCAAAAACTTGCCTACCAGGGAGAATTCTTCCATTGAAATAAAAGGGCTCATGGAACTTGTCGGGGCTAAAATTTTATTATTTACTAGAACTAGGGGTGGAAGAGAGAGAACCTCCTTTATTTTTCCTCTAAGAGTCTCAACAAAAGACAACCACTTCTTGGGCCCCGCATTGTCCTTCATATCTTTTTTGTCGGGGTCTTTCTAAGGAGGTTCGGTCCCCCGCATGATGCTTACCTCCAAATATGCCATAGTATGAACGCCTTCCTTTGGATCCTTGATTGATCCATGCTCGAGGTTCCCACCCATCCCTTCTGTACTTGCTCTACCTCTATGGGCTTAGCTGAGATTCCTGCCCAAAAAATTCAAACCCTCACTCCTATTGCACCCACTAAACCTCAGCTCACTCATTCTTGATGATGCAATTTTTGACAACAAATAATTGATTATAAATTCAATATTGGTGAATGAATTATTTTTGAAGTGATTGATTCAATATTGGTGAATGAATGATTTTTGAAGTGATTGAAATTTAATTGATTGATTAAAGGAAGGATTTTGAATTTATGAAATTGAAATTTGAAAGTTGGGAGATATAAGTTAATATTAAAAACTGAATATGGGATATAGAAGTGAACGAATTTGATGAAATTTGATATTTGATGAAGATTATTGGATGATTTGAAAAAGGTTTTTCAAGACTGGTTAATGATTTAAATATTGATAAATTTGACATTTATTGAATTGTTGGTGAGTGTGAAAATTTATTGAGAGAAAATTTGATTTGAGATTGATTTTGAGACATGAAAATTGAGGGAAGAATTGAATTAAAATTTATTGCTTAATTGAATATTTAAAATTGAGATTGTTTGAAGAAATTGTTTAATTAAATTTGGGAGATATAAGTTATTTTACATCAAAGCAATTCATTGTCTTGTGAAAAATCATGAAAGAATTTACTGAAACTATATCTTTAGAGGATAATGAATAAATGTTGAAAAATTTAAAACATTGCACAAAAAAACATGATAGAGAATGCTAAAAATAAAAATATGTAAAATTGAAAAAAATATTACAAACAATTTTCAAAGAATCTAAAGACGAAAAATATAGAACTCTTGAATTTTATCTGAGCATAAAAGTAACAAAAGAGAGTGAAGACTCCAAATATTTCATTACAATACCTATTGACATAGTGAAAATATCATATATGGCTTTACTTTATTTAACATTGAAGAAAAATATGACATGTAATCATCAAATGGAAACAAGAATTATGATAAACAATCAATTGACAATGAAAATGATGAATATTTATATCCTACATTATATAACAAATCAGACAACAATAGAACCAATATTGATGAAGGATATGAGTCATATTATTGTGATGATTTATTGATAAATATAATAGGAATAAGAAATAACTTAGAGAAGTAAAAGAACAATATGAAGACCAAGAGCAAGAAGAACCACAAAACAAAAGGCCAAATTAAAAAAGCCAAATATGAAGATTGAAGACAAAAAGTATTCGCACCAAATAATATAATATGGGGGGTGTTGGAGATAATACATTATTTGGTAGCATTGTAAATATTAGTTTAGACAAATATTTATTAGATTAGAGAGTGTGTTTATATTTTGTCTAATATATGTGTCAATATGTGAGAAGTATCCAAGTGTTATGTAATAAAGTGTGCAAGGTGTGAGGTGTGAGTTGTGAGAGTGCAAAGTGTCAAGTAAGTCAAGAGTCATAGATGTTAGGTGTTAAATATGCAAGTGAAGAGTCACATGAAATGTGGCAAGATGTAAAGTGAAGATTCATGAGAGTTTTTCATATGTGAGGAATGTGAAAGGATGCATCTCCCAAATTTTTGAGGAGAGCAATAGTTAGAGTATTGAAGAGTCATGTAAGGTTATATAATGGAGACAAAGCTCCATGCATTGTAATCGATTTTGAACCATTGTAATATTTTATGATTTATGAATATATTGTGAGTTTTCTTATTGAGAAATATTCTTGTTATTTTGTGAATGAGATTCATTGATATTGATATTATGTGAATGTATTATTTGGATTAATATTTGATATTGGATAAGGGGCCTTTGATATAATCTAAGATAATTCCTAATAATTTTTCTATCTGTTGAAGATATTTTTTTTTCTATTTATGGAAGGCTTTGGTGGCATTTTATGTAATTTTTTTGGCTAATATTCTAAGGTAAATAACTTTTGCATATGGAAGTGTTTATTGACCATTGTTTTTTTTAGATTTTATAAATGTTTGACCTCTTTGAATTTGCATTATTGTTTATGGTTATAATTACATGTAAGATACTATAATTTGATAGGGATTTCATGGGTTAGCATGTATCCTTGATCAATAGTCCAAATTATGTTACCTAGAAAATCAAGATTGGAGGTTTGGTTGAAGTAAGGGACTACTCAAACATGTGAATGAGATCCTTCTAGATAATAATTTTAACAAAATAATGTAACTATTCAATTATATGGAGTAAAATCTTGGTATGATTTCTCTACATTTTGACAATATCTATATCACCCATGCTATAAACACCTCAAATCCTATGGAGCTATTGAATAAGTTATAGAATATGTGTGACCACATTGAATATACACAATTGGGGGTCAAGATTTCTATCTTGAACATGTAAATCCTTGATACTGTATGCACATATTAGTAAGTTCAAAATTTTGAAATAATAGATTTTAATTTCCTAAGGAGTTGACATTGGAAAGAGGACCAATGATCTTCTCAATATTGTGTTCAACAATATTTCTATAATGAGATGCTTCAACTGTACATTCTAAATGTTGATCCTCTTTATTTTGATTATTTTCTTAAGTAGCTTCTTCATCATCATGATCATATACAAAGGTGTAATATTCACTCTCTCACTTTTAGGAATCATGCAAAGAAAGTGGCTAAAAGTAAATTTAACAAGAAGTCAAAGTAAGGTGAGAACAAAACTAAGAATTCATTCAAGAAGCCTATTTTCACTTTTTATAAGAAGGAAATAAATAAGGAAGAATTTTGTTGGTTGTAGATAAAAAATATTAAAGAGAAGCCAAAATGAAAGGTGTTTATGCTTCTCTTTTCTATGCTTAGGGTGACCATGATAATGATGGTGATACCTCACAAACACATGTAGTTGTCCATTTGGCATATTGGGCATCCACCTCTTATAAAGAATGAATTACATATTCAGGGGCAACTGATCATATGACTAAGCATCACCATATCTACATGACTATAGAACACAATATTTTGGAGAGTGTGTGGTTATTAAGGTGATTTCTTCTAGCAGGTGTATATAGTGAAGTAACAATTGGTTCATCTTCATTTAATGAGGTCCATGGTTTTAGTGTAGGCCTTAATATTTTTCTATTTGTCATATGACTCATAATGAATTAGAATTTTAGAAAATTTTATGTGTGATTAAGGATTTTTATGATGCCTTAAAGATATTTATCTAAATATGGTATGATGAGTTGTATTAGATGTATAATATTATAGATTGTTTCACTTCTTCTTCTTCATCCAAAAAGAAAGACTTTGTGGATATGATGGCACAAATAGGTGATGTCAATAAGTTATAGAACTAATGACTTGGATATATTGGCTATGGATCATTGAGGTATATGAGTTGACATCAATTTTCCATTAGTCTTCCTTCTATATCTTGTCCTAGTGGTGTTTGTGGTAGGTGTAATTTGGAAAAGCATCATCAAGATTACTTTTTAAAAGGAAATGTTAGGTGTGCTACACAACCCTTGGAACTAATTCATAGTGATATTTGTCGACTGAAGAGAAACTATCTATTTCCAATATTAATTACTTTCTAGATTTCATTTATGATTTATCAAGGTATATTTGGTTGTATACCACTCATACCAAAGATAAAAAAATTGGGAATATCAAGGACTTCAAGGCTCTTGTCGATAACTTGATTGAATGGAAGATCAATTGTTTTTGATGATTATCTATACCTTCTAATGTATTCTTATGCCAAGTGTTGTTTGGAGTGAGAGGATAGTATGCTCACTGAGTATGAATATTTGATTAAGAATTAGACATGGAATCTTGTTCTCTTCTAGAAGGAAAGAATGTTAATTGGATAAAAATGGGTCTATAAGACCAAGTACGGTTCTAATGATCAGGTGGAGAAGCACAATTTAAGCCTTTTTGGTAAGGGATTCTCTTAGAAGGGTACTAACTAGTTAGAGACCTATGCTATAGTTGCAAGGATGGAATCTATTCAAATGATCCTTTATATAATTGCTTCCTACTATTTAAAGGTACCTTAGATGGATATAAAGAGTGCATTTATTCATGGTGAGCTTAAGGAGGATATCTACATGGAATCCATATTATTTTGAGCTATATGGACCTAATACTTTATTATGTTGACTAAATAACTTCTTGTATGGGCTTAAGTGGGCTGCTCATACTTCGTCTGATAATTTGTTTTCCTTTTTAGTTATGTATTTAAGCATTCTAAGGCAAAGCTTGATGTCTATGTCAAGCATTAGGATGAGTACAACTTGAATTATTGTGATGTATGTTAATGAATTTCTTATTGTAGGAAGTTAAACATCTTTGGTACAAGAGATGAAGTCATGGCTTATTGATACTTTTGATATGACAATATTGGATATTTTGCATTACTTTTTAGGCATTCAAACTAATAAATCATTGTTTTAAGTAATTATTTCTTAGCCTATGTATACCATAGACATTTTATAATAATTCAAGTGGATGATTGCAAACCTAATTAGACTAGATTTTCTATGGGTTAAAACTACAAAAAAAATTCAATACTCCTTTGGTGAATGTTACTTTATACCACACTTCTTGGGGAACCTCTCCATATTATACATAATTGTTTGGATATTATGTTTACTATCAATTATTATTATAGATACATGTGAGAACCTCATGATTATCACTATATAATGGCCAAATAGATCATTTGATACATCATAGGTACATACTAAATGATTATTCACTATTTATTTGGAGCATCACTATTTTTACATGATTTTCTTATGTATATTGGATTGGTTATTTGGACAAATGATGCACCACTACCATTTTTATCTTCTATATTTGCTCTAGCTCAATGAGTTAGTGTTGTAGAAAATATCCCACCATATCTTATTTTTCTATGGAATTTGGATATTGTGCTAATAATGAGGCCATCAAGAAACTTCAATCAATGCTTGTAATTTTAAATAAAATGGATACTCCTTAGGAATTTCCTATAATCCTTCATTATGAAAATTATATTTCCATTAAACTTATGTACAACTCAATATGTCATCATCCATATTGAATTTTTAATGCACCATATACGATCACTTTACACCCATAAGATGCTTAATCTAATGTATATGTTATCAATGGATCAAACAATAGATATCCTGACCATAGTCATGCTTAAGGTGACTTTTGTGTGATTGCAAGAGAATCTTGGAGTAGGGAAGTGTCCCTTAAGGTGGGATGATTGATAAAGGTCTATCTTGATATCCTTTTTTATCTTAAGAGGAAATGTTGGAATTTGTGATATTAAGCTTCACTTGAGGCCATGAATGACTTTTTGGATTATATTTATTATATAGATTTTTGGGTCTTTATACACTTTTTGTAGGTGTGTTTATTGTAATATTTTATTTTTAAATCTAAAAGTGTGTTATTTAACCTTGATCACATCTAATTAGGTATTTATACCCTTGAGACCAAATATTTATTCATTGATTAGAGTTCTTGTTCTTTATTTTTTGGTTAGACTATTTGGTATCCATAGACACCCTCTATATTATGTGCATTCTTTATTTGAGCTATCATTATTTATGGGTAATATTTTGATGTTATTTATTTCTAGAAAGTATTGTGAAATCTAACACGTTTCACCCAAATTCTACTATGGGATGATCTCCTTGTTTTATATTAAAGTTTATCTCATACCCAAATTTTTCCATCTATTTGTCCATTGTTTTTGCTTTACAATATTTGATGAGCACCGGAATTGCTCATTTTTTATATAAGTTTTGATGGGTTTTGTGTGGTGTTATTAACTCTAGAATTGTCTTCTTATGTAATTATTACATACATTAATAGAAATTGACGTATTATGCTTGATTGGTTGTTTTTAGTGGAAATTATGTGTAGATGTATTTTTTATTCCTTTTTCGTGCTTTTTAGTCAAGGTCCCACATGGACCTGGAATTGGATAACAATTTTAATGCGTTTAAGGAAAATATAGGTGGTTGAAATAAGATAGTAGTGCTAGAAAATGAATCCAAATTCACTAAGCTATGACACTTGTATTTCGGCCAGAGGTCAAAAGGCATCTATCTTTCAGTGATAGGAAGGTGCCTATCTTCCAGCGATAAGAAGGCACCTATTTTCTAGTGATAGGAAGGTACCTATATTCTAGCGATAGTGAGAACCTATCTTCTAGTGATAGCGAGGTGCCTTCCTTCTGATGATATAACTAAGTGTCGATGATCAAAAAGCGATAACTTTAGCGAATGAGAAAGGGCTATATATGATGCCTTTATTTTGAAGACCGTGCATAAGTGTGTGTTGAATATGTAATTCAAATACCATGCATAAAATTAGATGAATATTATTATGAAAGCATAGAGAGCGCTATGATTATCCCGAAAGGTTTAATTTTAGTGTGACCTTTATTTTATTTAGAAAACTAATTAATTCATGCATAAAATTTTGTAGCAAATCGTGTCAAGTTGATTAAAATTAGACATTCCTATTTTTGTAATAAGGGATGACTGCATTCTGTATAAAATATAGGCCACCCTTGGAATAAAGAATCCTGATTTTTTATCGCATTTAATAAAATCTCAAGTTCTTTTATTTGTGCATCTAGAAGAGTGGTTGCATGAATTAGTTGGGTGGATGGTTGCGGGAGCTTGGGCCCACTCTAGGCAGTAATCCCCCTATTCAGATTCCATTTATTTTTCCTATTTTTATTTAATTCTGTATTTTTTCTGCTTTATTTTATATCTACAAATTTATGCATTATTTTATTTTTACTAGTGTGTTTAAATTTTTGCATTTTTTATTTTAGTTGTGTGTTTAAAATTCCTGCAATTTCCTTTCAGTCATGTGTTTGATAATGATAGTTTAAATTACTTTTCCTATAGTTTTAGTTAGAGTTTAAATTCCTACATTTTAATTGTTGGTTTGGATAAAAGGAACTACACGAACAAACACCACACCCCCAAAACCAAGTGACACATAGGAATCATCTCCCGAATACTACAAGCATATATTGTGCACCAATACTCAACAAGTTTACGAACTCCTAGATTGATAAAATTAAATAAAATAAAATAACTTATTTTTAGAAACACCATTTTTTGCTCACTATTTTAGCAAAGTTTTTGAGGAGTACCAACTATAGTTATTACCTGTAGGTTAGCTAGTTTGAACTTAGTCATTCAGACTATATTATCCACAAGGCTTTAAATTGATAATGTATGAGTCCACCAAGATTAAGATGACTAGATAATAGTTT
Organism: Wollemia nobilis; assembly: GCA_028583015.1. Taxonomy (NCBI): domain Eukaryota; kingdom Viridiplantae; phylum Streptophyta; class Pinopsida; order Araucariales; family Araucariaceae; genus Wollemia; species Wollemia nobilis. The sequence continues at coordinate 759,469 of JAQPPZ010016858.1, read as the reverse complement.
TCTTAAAATACTTCAAAATATTTCTAAAGTTCCTTCTAAAACATTTGAAACAAATCCTGAAACTGAGGTACCATCTCCTCTAGTGGTACATTGGTGTAGTCACCCAATATTTGAAAAAATTTCTTCTCACCATTTAAGGAAAACATATTTTGATGGAGGACTAGTTTTAGACCTTGGTTTAGGACATCTATTTGAAAAAACCCAATCCGAAGAGGATTTATTGAATATTCAATAGTGGAAAGTAGTTGAAGATGGAACCATTTCAAACATTGACTTAGGAATATTATTAGAAGATAAAATAAACGAGTGTGAAGCTTTGAAATCTACCTTGGAAGTAGCAAGTGTAGAACCTACATCACCTAAAAATATGGCTGATAATGAAGAAGCTTCAACCAACTATGATTTTCCAATTGAGAAAGCAAGATGAAACACATATTTTCTACTCATCTTACCACCTTTAGAGGACTTACAACTGAGGACCCTGACCTATTCCTTTTAAAATTTTATGTACTATGTAGGTTAGTGGACTACAAATAAGATGCCCAAAAGCTGAAATTATTTCCCTCTACACTAGATGATTCAACACTAAGCTGGTTCATTAGTTTGGGAATACACATTACTAGCTGGGAGGATATGAAAAAAATATTCCTAGACCAATACCAAAACTTTGGTAGGGCACGATATGCTAGGGAAGAACTCCTCGATATGTCCCAAATACGAATAAATATTGGAAGATTATTGGGATAGATTTAACTTCAATCTTCAATGATCACCCCACGCAAAATTGGGTGAGAAATATTTAAGAACCATTTTCTTAAGAGGTATCATAAATGAGTATTTAGAAGATTTAAATTTATTATCGAGAGGTGATATTTACCAACATCAAATGCCAAATACTTTGACAAGTGTGTCATAAATTATTCATGAAGATAAGGTAAACCCACCAATCCAGTCAAAAAAACTAGAGCCTCCATAGCTAAGGCAAAAATAGGTAATATGTTGGATGATATGAAGAGTGAGATGTTATCATCTCTTGCACTTCAATTAGATACACTCCTGGTTTAAAAAAAAGTAGGAAACTAAAGTAGCACTAGCATTATTTTACCAAAAATATAGGAGAAAACATCCTAAAAATGAGTGTTTGGAAAATAAAGTAAGAGTGTGTGCCATTTGTCAACAGGATCATAAAACGAGGTTGTGCCCACAAATAGAAAACATAAAAGAAGAACCTGAAGTAGAAAAAACCTATTTTATGGGTAACAGGAGAAAATGGAAATAGTTTCCTTCCAAAAATAATATTCCAGGAGGAGTACAACCTTATGAGAGATCTAATTATATGAACCAAGGTCAAACTCAACCACAAAATATGGGATGGTGGGCTAAACCCCCTTGGATGAATGCCACCCCAGGATCTACTCCTTACATACCATATCCATGGATTCCTTATAAACAAGTTGGAACATAGTAGATGAATCATAATGCATGGACTTCACCTCCACAAAATACAACTCAAGCCCCACTAAAGCCTAGTTTGTTGGCACCTCCTACTTCTAGGTCAATCTATCTACCTGCACAACCAACTCCAAATTTGAATAACAAGACAAATCAACCCACCTATGAAGTAGACACAAAGATGTTTCTCATGTATCATATCAGAGTAGATTACAATCTTGTACAGGTTAGATCGGGTAGGCAATTAGGAGTATATCCAAATCCTCCTGTAGTGGAGGAAGAGGATTTAGAATTAGAGGTAGAATAACAACCACCTTTTGTAGAAGAGGTGGAAGAAAATAAAATTTCTGAAAAAAATGAAGGTGTTCCACACTTCCTGAAGAGATTACAAGAACCCAGAAAGCCAATGCAACTAGAATTTGATATCATGGAAGGCTTAAAAAACTTGACAGTCATGATTTCCCTTTATTAGACCATTAGAGATATTCCAATCTACATGTTGAGTGGTGTTTTCACCCAATTGTGAAAGCACACTCTCCGATAGGATCTGAGTCCCAAAATCCTCTGCTTGCAAAGAAATTATAACAGAATAATTTCTCCAAGGTTCCTGTTATGCTGGCTCTTTAATACCAATGATGTTGTTCAATTTAAATGCTAGGAATACCTTAGGATTGCAAGTGGATGTTAACAAAGGGCACTGTGGTTTATTTTAATTTGAATTTGAAATGGACTCAAAATGAATAAATCTAAGGACTGAATCTATTTCGATCTTGAGCTTTGATGGATTTTCAATTATTTATTTGAATGATAGTAATTAAAATGCAAAAAATAAAGTTAAGGGATTAAAAATAAAAGAAATGCAGATGAAAATGACACTTAAACTATGTCCAGAGTGCGACCATCCTGATTGACAAAATCGAAGATCATGAGGTTTTTGCATGCAACCTAACCTATTGAACCTGCAAATTCGCACAACCTAGATAAGCTAGGTGCAGGTTTCTGGGGTTTCTAATGTAATTTCAAATTTAGGCATTCGCATGAAGCAACCAAGAAAACTTGCATTAAACTTCACCTAAAAGCCTAGAAATCTGAAAGGGAAAGATAAAACATTAAATCATGAATGCAAAAGTGACTCCTTTCTCATCAATGAGATGCCAACTCTCTGTATTTCTGTATTAAAATGGTATATCAATTACAATGACAAAATGTTCTAGGTTTAACAAATCCAGAACAAATGAAAGAAATTGCTCCAAGTGCAGGCCCAAAATGGCTTATAGCCCTTGTCTCTGCAACTCTGCTAGTAGCAATTTCCAACCCTTGTATCGATCTGCGCTTTTGATTTTATACTAATTGATACGGCTCTTCGATTCACCCTGCGTCGCTTTGTTTCACCTCCCAGAATGCATCGTTTCAAATTCTCTGCCTTTTCGTTGCTTTTGATTTTATGTGTGCTATCGAAACGTTCGATATTCTCTATTACATGAAATGTTTCTGTAATCCTGACACCTGTATGCCACGTGTTCTGCGTTTCCAGCATGTTTCGTAACGGCCCCATGTAAATCATGACATCTTTAGGCATGCAGCTTGTTCCTCTGCCAGCACAGTGAAAATGAGACATGTAGCAAAATTGCGACGCATTTTGGCCAACATCCTTGTCTGCCATCACACCCAGCGAAAACGCGACATGTCGCGAAATCGCAACATGTCACGAAATCACAACGCTTTTCTTCTCCGTACGCCTTTAGCCGCAACTTGTCGCGATATCACAATGTTTTTTTGCTTCGTGCTCTTTCGTTGCTTTTTGTCATGATTTCATGACGTTTTTTCATTTTGTGCTCTTTCACTGCTTTCTGTCACGATTTCGCGACGTTTTTTCATTTCGTGCTCTTTTGCTACTTTCTGTTGCGATTTCGTGACGTTTTTGTTTTCTGGAATGTTTCCTCCAAAAGTTGCATGAAATCGCTACGCCTTTCACCACTTAGGCCCTTTAGTCCACTCGCGCCGCAAAAATGTGACGCGTCGCGATTTCGTGACACCTTTCGACTTATGCGCTTTGTGTCTGTTCTTGTCGCGATTTCACTACACTACTAGGCCTTATCGCCTTTGGCTCGGTTTTGTTGTGATTTTGTGACCATTTTACATTTCATGCCTTCCGCCCGCTTGCAAGCCATGAAAATCAAACACGTCATGATTTCATGATGGTTCTGCCCACCTGCTGCCGCTGACTGCGTTGACCACGATTTTGCGATGCATTGTGATTTAGCTATGCCTTTCTGCTTCATGCCTCGTTTGTCGCTTCCTGTCGTGATGTCGTGATGTTTTTTCTGCTTTGCCCTGTTTGACTGGTTTGATCCACGATTTTGTGACATGTCACGATTTCGCTACGCCTTTCCATTCTGCCTTTCTCTCTCCTCTTTTGGCCGCGACGGAGCACCATGTCATGATTTTGTGACACCTTTTCATTTTCGACAGCGATGGCGCGACATGTCGCGATTTCGTGACACTTTTTCATTTTTGGCTGCGATGGCACGACATGTCGTGATTTCGTGACACTTTTTCATTTTTGGCTGCGATGGCACGACATGTCGTGATTTTGCGACATCTTTTCATTTTCAGCTGCGATGGAGCAACATGTCATGATTTCATGACACTTTTCTATCCTTGTGCAATTTTGCCCCTTTTTCTTGATTTTTTAGCATCTGGGTCACTGAGATTCCTTTTGAAAGCATGCAAAAAAGGTGGGTCCCCAATTTTGGGGTGTGTTGTGGATCAGCCACAACAAATGGCAACTCTGTTGTCAAATGCTCTTGAGCATTTTAGTGAGAACCCAACCTAAAACATATACAAACTCGAAAACATGTGTTAGCACATAAGCAATATAAACAAATGCCCAAAGATTAGAAGTACATGAATCATCAGAATCATCAAGTATTAGCTCAGTGTGTGCAATGAATTTCATTCCCTATCATTTGAAATTGATCAACATTCCATTGTCAATTTTACATGAATGCATATGTGAGATTGTGAATGATTTGTGTAACCTGATAACTATGCTAAGAGATTTTGCTCTTGTAAAGGCCTAAAATTTCTAGTATCATGTACAAACATTCAAGATTGCCAAACCCTCTTAGGATCCACTTAATTAATTGCTTTATTATATCCCAAAGTTGGTTATGAGTCCCTACTATCTTGAACCCATGTGCAAGTGAATGTGAAATCAGAACTTTGGGGAATCAGACTCCCAACCTAACCAAGATGGGAGTTTAATCCTATCGTTACTATTCTGATTTAGAGTTCATTACCTCACTTTGAGCAAAATAATTTAACCAATTATGGAAGAAATGGTCATGCTGGTCTAACCCTTTGGACAATCAGTGGTCTTGTTTTTTAGATAAGACATGTTTCCATGCATGGGCATACCTAACCCCATAATCCAAGACTTATCTTCATTTATTTGGACCTTGGGGATGACTACCCATCCTTTGCAGAGGACAAGTAGTACGATCCTTCCAATCCAAAATAAATATGAGATGGGAAAAATTAAATTTTACTTCTTGGACCTTGGGGATGACTACCCATCCTTGCTAGGGACATGTAGTACGATCCTTCCAATCCAAGCTTTGAAAAAAATGGAAAATATTAATATATTGCTTAGGCCTTGGGTATGACTACCCATCCTTTGCAGAGGACAAGTAGTACGATCCTTCCAATCCAATACTTATTATGAAATGAGACATAAGAGCTTTGGGGAATCAGATTCTCAACCTAAGCGAGATGAGAATTTATGCCCTATCCTTACTACTCCATGTTGGTCAAATCAAAGCTTTGGGGAGTTGGATCCTCAACCTAAGTTCGATGAGGATTTAACCCTATCCTTACTACTCTAATTTTAGGCTTTAAGCTTTATGGAAGTGGTCAAAACCACTGTTTTAAGGATCATGTTGCATAATAGGATAGACATGAAAAACCTCTTTCGCCCAACCTTTTCTTCCAAGTTAGGTTTTGATCATTTTTCTCAAGATCCTTTTTAATGTGTATAAGATGTGCTTGGTTCTAGACATCTCAAGACTCAGTTTCCAATCTTAGGACTTTTATATTTATGTTATAACACAACCCTAAGAGGATTTGACACACTTTAATGATTTGTACCTGAGATGCATATGCAACTAAAATGGAAAGTATATGTAAAGTGAGATGTAACATGAATACATTATCTTTGAATTGCAGATGAAATTATTTGCCATACAAAACTGACTACTTCATGCATCACAAGTTTCAAACGATATAACCTAAAATGTTTGTGTAACTTGTGGAGCTTTTACAAGACAATTCCAATATTTCATATTCTCCTAATCTTAAGCATAAGTTGACATCTCAAATTTCTTATTATTATTATTATTATTTTTTATCAAAATAAACAAAACATGTCATTTGAAATCAAACCCACAACCTAAATCCTAACTAGACTAACAATCCTAAATAATGAAAACAAAATCTAAAAAATCCCCACCAAAACCGAAAATAATAACATCAAACTCTCACAACCTAAGGGCTAAAATAATGCTTTAAAATCTGCCCTTTAACCGGTAGCATAAAATCTTTCCCTTCAAACTCTCACAATCAAACTTTTGATGATTCCATTTTTCCTCATGTCTTTTGTCCCATAGTAATACCAAATCTGAAATTCTAAAGGACTTAATTTTGGCCCTTCTGTCAAACCATATCTTGATAACTTCCTAGTGTTTGTTCATGTGATTCATGGCTTCTTCTCTCTTTTCATCAAGGTGCAACAAATGACTTAACCTGGATTCAACTTGATCATCTGTCCCCAAGTACTCTTGTATGAAATGCAAGGTCTGCAACTTCAAATTTGTAGGAAATATCGGGTCTTGCCCATATACCAAATGATAGGGAGTATTCCCTATGGATTCTTTTACTCTGGTCCTATCTGCCCAAAGGGCAAACTTTAATTGGTTGTGCCAATCCCGAGGGTTCTTTTCCAACAATTTCTTAATGATGTTCAACAAATTCTTATTTGAAGATTCGGCCAAACCATTTCCTTGAGGGTAATAATTAGATGCAAACTTTAAGCTCACTTTGTTGTCATATGCCCAATCTGCAAATTGTGTAGAAATAAAAGCTTTACCATTGTCACTGACAATAGAATCGGGCATTCCAAATATTGTTATAATGTGGTCCTTAAGGAATTTTATTACAACGTCTGTGGTGGCATGTTTAGTAGGAATTGCTTTTGTCCACCTTGTACAATAGTCTGTATCTATCAATATGAATTTATGAGAATTAGAAGAATTTAGGTTAATAACCCCAATGAAATCCAATCCCCACTATGCAAATGGTCTTATTTCCACTACAGGTTGTAATGGCATGGCTGCATTTCTTTCTCTATTGGAAGTCACTTGACAGATATGACAAGATCGTACATGGGCATGTGCATATTTGAAAATGTGGGGCCAGTAGTATCCTACTCTTAAGATTTGTTGCGATGTAGCATTTGCTGCACCATGACCAGTTCCATGTTTCCCGTGAAATTCTTGCAACACCCTGGCAACTTCTTCTTTGTTCAGGCACCTCAAGTAGATCCCTTCATGATTCTTCCTATAAAGAACACCAGATTTCATCAGATAATTGATAGACTTAAGCCTTAAAGCTCTTCTTTGAGTTGAATTCAGATTATAAGGACACTTACCATTCAATAGAAATTGCACAATGTCAACATACTAGTCATCCTTAGAGATGTATTCTGCACTTCAATACTAGCATGTTATTTGCGGATTATTTTCAGCGATCGCCTTTACCAGTCCCTGCCCTCGAACTAGTTTCATAGGTTGGATTTCGAGATCGAATTCTTGGATGGTGGAAATCCATTTTCCTCTTTTCTCACCTAGTTCATTTTATAAAAACATGGTCTTAACAACAGAGTCAGGCATGATGGCAATAACTCTGCTATGCACAATGTAATGTCTAAATTTTTTTACCGTTTTAAAAAGTGCGTACATCTACTTATCAAGGATGGAATACCTTAATTGAGCATCTTTTAGAGGGACACTTAAAAACTCTATGGGTTTTTCTGCACTATCCTCACCTTTCTGGGTTAAGACACTTGCGAAAGAGTGTTCTGATGCGAAAGCATAAATATAGAAAGGTTTGGAATAGTCTAGACTTATGAGGATCGGGTCTCTAGAAATGGCATATTTGATGTTCTGAAAGGCCACCCTACTTTCCTCGTTCCACTTGACATCTACATCTTTCTTGAGCATCTTGTTTAGAGGTTTGGCTATCTCAGCAAAGCTCGAGATAAACTTCCTCACAAAATTAACCTGCCCAAAGAAAGATCTCAGTTCTTTTTTACTACCTGGGAGAGGTAAATTTTGGATAGCTTGTATCCTTTCTGGATCAATGGATATGCCCTCTTTTGAAATATGTGACCAAGCAATTTTCCTTCTATTACTCCGAAAATGCACTTTTTGGGATTTAAGGAAATTCCATGTTCTCTGCATCTTTGAAGCACTTTCTTCAAATCTTTAACATGGTCTTCTCTCTTTTTTGAGAATACTGGAATATCATCCACATACACGATGATACATTTGCCTATAAGCCCTTTGAATGCATAGTCCATGGCGCATTGAAATGTTGCACCAGCATTTATCAGTCCAAACGACATTCTCTTATATGAAAATGTCCCCCACTTGGTGGTGAAGGCTGTTTTCATCCTGTCATTTGGATGTATAAGAATTTGGTTGTATCCAGAATACCCATCAAGAAAGGACATCATTTCATATCCATTTACCATTTGTAGAATTTCATCAATTGATGGCAATGGATAATTATCCTTTTGAGAGGCTTTATTAATATTTCAAAAATCTATGCACAGCCTAATATCTCCACTCTTTTTTCTTACTGGAATGAGGTTAGCAACCCAGGTTGAGTGCCTAATAGGAAAAATGATTTTCGCTTCCAATAATATTTTGACCTCCCTTTCGATCAAAGGCTCCAATAGCGGGTTAACAACTCGTTGTCTTTGCCTAAAAGGCTTGGAGTCTAGCTTCAAAGGGATGGTATGTGTGATGATGTCTTGGTTGTATGTTTTCATCTCATTGTAATTCCAAGCAATGCAATCTATGTAATGCTTCAATGCCTATATTATGTTGCTCCTTTATTCATATGTACATGCATTTGCAATATACACCTCCTTTGGATTGTCTGCACTCCCTAGATTAATTGAATCACATGCATATTTGGGGAGTGGGACTCTTTTTCCTTTTTTGGTCTTGTATCCCACGTTGAACATTTTCTCCAATGAAACCATGTATTTAGGTATTTTGTTGGATTGACACGCGGTTTCATTCTCATTTTCTGTTTCATCTTGCCACCTCTGCTCCTCATCAATCACTTGATTTTAAAAAATACTCGAGTTTGTGACAAATTTGAAGATGTGTCTGTCATTTTCAAAAACCTAGAAATTATTGACATTATCGAGTATTGATGGACAAGGAACCAATTCAATGGAGAAATTTTTACACCTTTTTATATCAACCGGGTTTAACATTCCCGTGATGACTGCAAGAGAGTCTGCTATTTGATTTCCTTTTCTAGAAATAAGGGCTTTATTGAATGTGTCAAATTCCTCGATGAGGTCCATAACCCTAGTTCTATAAAGGCTCAGTATCCTATCACGGCATGTATATTGTCCTTTGATCTGCTTGACTACTAGCTCAGAATCTCCCAATACCTTCAAGCATTTAACTTGCTTGCTCAATGCCAGAAGTAAACCAAAGATCAATGCTTCGTACTCTGCCACATTGTTCGTGCAAGGAAATTGCAATTTGTAAGCAGCCAATAATGGTTTACCTCCAAGACCAGTGAGCTCGACTCCAGCTCCTGCTCCCTGTCTAGATTTTGATCCATCAAACCTGAGCAACCATGTGCAATCATTTTCTTCAAAAGAGCCACCTTGACACGTTTCCTTTTTAGGCTCTTTAGTAGCTTCTTCAACATCAAATGCATAAACACCCAGTTCTGGCTTAGAAAACTGAACTTCATTCGGCTTGTTAAATTCTGTTATGATTTCTTTAAGCCTCGGTTCATTTTCCACTCTGATTTGATTTGCAATTCCTTTCCATGGTAGCCACATATGTGAGCAGTCTGTTGAAAAATAGCCATTCAAAGTTTTCATCCAATCCCTTGCAAGTAGCATTCCATATCTACTTGGGATATTAACAACCAGAATGTCGACAACCTGCTGGACCCTGGGTTCAAAATTTAATTGAATTTTGACATCATATAGGGTCCCTACCACATTTACCTCTGATCGGTCCAATTGCAGGACCTTGCATTTGGATGAAACAGGTTGCAGACCTAGCATTTGACATATCTTCGAAGGCATGAGGTTGCTCGTGGCACCCGTGTCCACCAAACAGTTATGCAAATTCTTACTCGCAATTCTCATAGTCAATAAGAATGGCAGGACATCCCGTATCTCCTTTCGTAAAATTATATGGGACTCAACTCCTTTTCCCTTCCACATTTGATCAGGTGAGTTTAGAGCCTTTATCAACGCCTCCTTTTGGCCAGGCAATCTAGCCGCGTCCAAGAACGAAAGGCTAGATTTGGACTTCTTCAGATCCTCCACTATGTCATAGTTTGGTTTTTCAAATTTGACTATCTTCTGCATGTCATTAGACATTTCTCTTCTGAGTGGAGGAGGAGGATTATTATCTGCCTCAGTATCAGGAGGAAGAATAGAGTTGTTTGGAGGTGTTGATGAGGTTTTAGGGGCTTTATATTTACTTCTCAAATGGTATCCATGATTCCCCTTTCTAAAATATCGAAAAGCTTGCACCTCTTGTTCCAAAATTTCGTCTTCTTCTTCCTCACTCGCACCTTCTTGATGATATACAGTTTCCATCACCATAATGTTATCATCTTGATGTTGCGATGGACCCTCATTTGATACCAGTTCCAAATCATCAACTTGGGCCTGAAGACAATGAGTGTATCTAGCAATTTTAGGACAATTCCTCTCATTGTGTTCTTTTGTGTTGTGCAACCTACACCCCTTTCCCATGCAAAATCTGAAAGATTCAAAAGGGAATTGGATTGACTAGGTCCTGCAGAAGTATCTAGTTGATTGGCAATGGGAGCGGGTACTCCCCCATTGTTTGGCTTTGTGTTCCAATGTCTCCCTCTATTATTAAAATTTTGATTTGAGTGAGGGGCATGGGATTCATACTTCTGCTTTTGAACCATGTCATTGCTCAGCTTATGAACTATTTTCTTGAGCTCTTCGACCTCTGAATAAATCTCCTTCGATGGAATTACATTATTGTTAACCCCCGTTGGATTTGCATAATTGGTGGGGTCTTGATTCAACATTTGGGCCAAGTTTTGAGGAATTTGATTCCCGTATGGATTGACACTTTGAATCGAAGTTGGATTTGGGAAAGGAACTATAGCCTAAGAATTAACTTGGCTGGTTCCTTGCATAGTCGATTGACTATTCTACAAAAATGCGGGAACAGGTGGAATGGATGTGATTGGTTGGATTGGAATGGGTGCATACGCAGGTGCTGGTGGATACGGTTACTGATATGGGAATGCGTTCATTCTTGGCATTTGTGGTGCCATGATCTGATTTGCCAAGGGAGCTTGACCATATGGAGCATATTGTCCCATCATAGGCATCTAGGGAAATCCATAGCCCTATGGTGTCATTTGTTGCTCGATGGTCATGGCTTCATTGTAGGCTAAAGTGAGCCTGGTAACTTGAGGATTTCGTCTCGCAAACATGGCTATCATGGGATTAAATGCCCCAAAATATATTTGCAAAGCCACTGCAATATCGATGGCAAAATGCCGAACTGCTCTATTATAGCACTTTTGGAATTTCTGATTAAATATTCTAATAGGTTCGCCCTGGCCCCTTTTGCATGTAATAAACTTATTGTAAATGGTTGCGGGATCCAAAGGCGACCTAAATTGATTAACAAAGGTGTTCTCCATTTGCGCCCATGAAGTGATTGAACCAGTTGGTAAGCATATATACCATTCATATGCTATTGGATCTAAGCTCATGGGGAAAATTCTGCAAGCCACATCTTCATGTTGGACTTGCAGCCTAATTAAAACATCCCTATAGGCTTGGATATGTTCTTCTGCTATTCTTGGGCCATCTGGTTTGTATTTAGGCAAAAATATTTCAATGTTCTTGGGGATTTTCTGGATATCCCCTGTAATGTTCAAAGGAATATTATTAGCTCCATACCAAGGAGCTGCTGGAGGTTGAGCCATTTGACTCAAAATCGATGAGGAAAACCCTACAAGAGTAGTAGAAATATTACTGACAATGGGTACACTAGTTACAACTGGTATCACTGGTGTAGGTCCACTCGATGTTCCTGGAGAAAAAAGATCTTTTGTGATTGGTAAGCTTGCAACTTGCTTGGTTTTATTCTTGGGAGTACCAGTGAGTGTAAGGTCATGAAAAATGGTTTCCCCGGTTGTTTGGGACCTAGTCGCAATACGACGCGGTGGGTCCAGCCTGCCTGGTGAAACCCTCGGTTATCTCCAAGAAAACCTACAACAGAAAAAACAAATGTTGTAGTTTAGCCTTTTGCAAGATTTAAGAGATGATTTCAAAATCAAATCAAAAAGATATTACTCATGTAAGAAAATCAAAATAGAGTAAACCATTCAGGCCCTCCTTCTAGTGCCAATTTGTTGAGTTGCGTTTTCACCCAATTGTGAAAGCACACTCTCCGGTAGGATCTGAGTACCAAAATCCTCTGCTTGCAAAGAAATTATAACAGAATAATTTCTCCAAGGTTCCTGTTATGCTGGCTCTTTAATACCAATGATGTTGTTCAATTTAAATACTGGGAATACCTTAGGGTTGCAAGTGGATGTTAACAAAGGGCACTGTGGTTTATTTTAATTTGAATTTGCAATGGACTCAAAATGAATAAATCTAAGGACTGAATCTATTTCGATCTTGAGATTTGATGGATTTTCAATTATTTATTTGAATGACAGTAATTAAAATGTAGAAAATAAAATGAAGGATTGAAAATAAAAGAAATGCGGATGAAAATGACACTTAAACTATGTCTAGAGTGCAACCATCCTGATTGACAAAATCGAAGATCATGAGGTTTCTGCATGCAAACTAACCTATTGAACCTACAAAATCGCACAATCTAGATAAGCTAGGTGCAGGTTTTTGGGGTTTCTAATGTAATTTCAGATTTAGGCATTCGCATGAAGCAACCAAGAACACTTGCATTAAACTTCACCTAAAAGCCTAGAAATCTGAAAGGAAAAGATAAAACATTAAATCATGCATGCAAAAGTGACTCCTTCTTTCTCATAAATGAGATGCCAACTCTTTGTATTTGTGTATTAAAATGGTATATCAATTACAATGACAGAATGTTCCAGGTTTAACAAATACAGAACAAATGAAGGAAATTGCTCCAAGTGCAGGCCCAGAATGGCTTGCAACCCTTGTCTCTGCAACTCTGCTAGCAGCAATTTCCAACCCTTGTATCGATCTACGCTTCTGATTTTATACTAACTGATACGGCTCTTCGATTCACCCTGCGTCACTTCGTTTCACCTCCTAGAATGCGTTGTTTCAAATTCCTCGCATTTTCGTTGCTTTTGATTTTATGCGTGCTGCTGAAATGTTTGATATTCTCTGTTACATGAAACATTTTTGTAATCCTAACACCTGTATGCCATGTGTTCTGCATTTCCAGCATGTTTCATAACGACCCCATGTAAATCACGACGTCTTTAGACATGCAGCTTGTTCCTCTATCAGCATAGCGAAAATGAGACAGGTAGCGAAATCGTGACGTTTTTTGGCCAACAGCCTTGTCTGCCATCATGCCCAGCGAAAATGTGACATGTCACGAAATCGTGACATGTCACAAAATCACGATGCTTTTCTTCTCCGTACGCCTTCGGCAGCAACCTGTCGCTTTTCTTCTCGTGACATTTTTTTGCTTCATGCTCTTTCGCTGCTTTCTGTCACGATTTCATGACGTTTTTTCATTTCGTGCTCTTTCACTGCTTTTTGTCGTGATTTCACGACGTTTTTTCATTTCGTGCTCTTTCACTACTTTTTGTCGTGATTTCGCGACGTTTTTGCTTTCTGGAATGTTTCCTCCAAAATTTGCGTGAAATCGCTACTCCTTGCACCACTTAGGCCCTTTAGTCCACTCGTGCCATGAAAACAAGACGCGTCGCGATTTCATGACACCTTTCGACTTATGTGCTTTGTGTCTGTTCTTGTCACGATTTCGCTACACTGTTGGGCCTTATCGCCTTTGGCTTGATTTTGTCATGATTTTGTGACCATTTTACATTTCATGCCTTTCGTCCACTTGCAAGCCATGAAAATCAAACACGTCATGATTTCGTGATGGTTCCGCCCACCTGCTGCCGCTGACTGTGTTGACCGTGAATTTGCGACGTGTTGAGTGGTGTTTTAACCCGATTGTGAAAACACACTCTCCCGTAGGATCCGAGTCCTAAATCCTCTGCTTGCAAAGAAAAACGATTTCTCCAAGGTTCTTATTATGCTAATTATTGATTATCAAGGATGTTGTTTAAAATGAAATGCTAAGAACACCTTAGGGTTTGCAAGTGGATGTTAACAAGGGGCACTGTGGTTTATTTAATTCTGAAAGTGCAATGGACTCTAAAATGAATAAAATATGTTTTAATCTTTAATTCTGATGGATTTTTAGTGATTTATTCAAACACAGTAATTAAACTGCTGAAAATAAAATATGGGTTTGAAAAGCAAAGCAAAAGTAAATAAAAACGTAAAATAAATTACAGTCAAAAAGCTGTCATTAATCGGATGAAACCGAAGATACTGAGGCTTTCTACATGCAACCTAACCTAATGAACCTGCACATCCACACAATCCAAATAGGCCAGGTGCGAGTCTCGAGGGTTTCTGTGGTAATTCCAGAAAACAGGCATTCGCATGAAGCAACCAAGAGATCTTGCATTAACTTCACCTAAAAACCTAAGAAATCTAGAAGGGAAAGATAGACATTAAATGCCAACTCTCTGTATTTTGTATTAAAGAATATTTCGATTACATTCAAAAATGTTCCGGTGTAAAAGAAAATCCCAGAACAAAAAGAAGGAAATTGCCCAAGTACGGGCCCAGAATAGCACAAAGCTCTCGTCTCTGCAACTCCGTATTCGGCAATTTCCAACCCCTTCTTCGATTTGCAATTCTGGTTTTATAGCATTGTTATGGCTCTTCGATTTCCTCCGTCGCTTCATTTCCTCTTCCTGTGGGCGACCCTTCAAATTCCTGCCTTTCCTTGCCTTGATTCACGCTCAAATTTGGAAACGCTCCGAAATTCATCTCTGCATGTAACGCCTCTGCAAGTTTGACACCTGCATGCCACGTGTCACGCATTTTCTATGCCCCCTGTAACGCTTTCCTGCGCAAAAACCCGACAAAACTGCAAGTCCGCCTGTTCACCTTCCCGACCGCGAAATCGCGACATGTCACGAAATCGCGACATGTCGCGATATCGCTACCTGCTTTCCTGCCGTACGCCTTCATCAGCTCCCCGTAGCGATGTCGCGACCGTTTTTCATTTGTCTACCTCCGACAACTTCTCGTAGCGATATCGCTACCCTTTTAACATTTTGAGCCCTCCTCTTCGAATGGTAGCGATATCGCTACCACTTTCTAACTTTGAGCCCTTTTCAAAATGTGGTAGCGATATCGCTACCACCTTGGCCTTGCCACGTCCCTTTGAAATGTGGTAGCGATTCGCTACCACTTTCGTTTCAAGCCTTCTCCTTGTGACATGGTAGCGATTCGCTACCATTTTTGTTTCAAGCCCTCTCTCACTAAACTTGTAGCGCTATCGCTACCCTCCGACTTTGAGCGGCCTTTATGAAATTTGTAGCGATATCGCTACCGTTTTGAACTTTGAGTCTTCTTTCCGCAAGGCGTAGCGAAATCGCTACCGTTTCTCCGTCGGGCCTCCTTGGCAACTTTACGTCGCGACATCGCGACCATTATCATTCTCTTGCCCTCTTTCGACAAACCGTCGCGATATCGCTACCGCTCTCCCTGTTTGCGACATCTTCCTTGTACCGTACAACTATGCCAAAATGCGTCGCGAAATCGCGACACCTTTCATCATCCGTACGTCTTGGCAAAACCTGTCGCGATATCGCGACGTTTTTCCCCCTCGGACCTTCATGCGGCTTTCTGTCGCGATATCGCTACCGCTTTTTCTTTCCGTACGCCTCCGAAAACACGTCATGAAATCGTGACCATTTTCTCCGTCCGTACACCTTTGCCATCGGTCGCGAAATCGACGCCTCTTCTCTTCGAGTCCTTTCGTACACTTTCCAAAACACGTCGCGAAATCGTGACACTTTTCATCACCCGTACGCTTCGGCAAAACACGTCGCGAAATCGCGACCATTCTCATCCTTTTCCAACGGCGTGTCGCGATTTCGCGACATCATTTATTTTCTTCTCAACAGCATGTCGCGATTTCGCGACACCTTTTCTTTTCTCCTCAGCGACATGTCACGATTTCGCGACATCCTTTTCATCCTGGTCACCGACACGTCGTGATTTGAACTTTTCTTTTTTTGTGTTTGGACATCCTTTTCATCCTGGTCACCGACACGTCGCGATTTCGTGACCCTTTTTTGTTTTGTTGCCGTTGACCGCGTTGACCACGATTTTCCGACATGTCGCGATTTTGCGACAATTTTTCGGCTTCGGTCGCGATTTCGCGACATGTCGCGATTTCGCTACCTGTCGCGATTTCGCGACCCCTTTCTACACTTGTGCATTTTCTCTTTTTCTTCAATTCTGGCATCTGGGTCACTGAGATCCTTCCCTGCAAGCTTGCAAAAAGGTGGGTCCCCAATTTTGGGGTGTGTTGTGGATCAACCACAACAAATGGCGACTCTATTGTCAAATGCTCTTGAGCATTTTAGTAAGAACCCAACCTGAAACATATCACAAACTCGCAAATACATGTTAGCACATAAGCAAAATAACAAATGCCCAAAGATCGAAGTACATGAATCATCAAAATCATCAAGTATTAGCTCAGTGTGTGCAATGTGTTTTCATTCCCTATCGTTTGAAATTGATCAACATTCCATTATCTGTTTTGCATGAATGCATATATGGGATGGTGAATGATTTGTGTACCCTAATGAATGTGCAAGGAGATTTGCTTCCATAAAGGGCATGGTACTTCTTCTAATACTATGTACAAGCATTCAAGATTGCCAAACCCTCTTAGGATCCACTAGTTCATTATCTTATTGTATCCCAAAGTTGGTTATGAGTCCCTACTATCTAGAACCCATGTGCAAGTGAATGTGAAATCAGAACTTTGGGGAATCAGACTCCCAACCAACCGAGATGAGAGTTTAACCTTATCCTTACTATTCTGATTTAGAGTTCATTACCTCACTTTAAGCAAAATAATTAAACCAGTTATGGAAGAAATGGTCATGCTAGTCTAACCCTCTAGACAATCGGTGGTCTTGTTTTTTAGGCAAGACATGATGCCATGCATGGGCATATCTAACCCCACAATCCAAAACTTATCTCCATTTCTTTGGACCTTGGGGATGACTACCCATCCCTTGCAGAGGACAAGTAGTACGATCCTTACAATCCAAAATAAAGATGAGATGGGAAAAATTTATTTATTTATTTATTTCTTGGACCTTGGGGATGACTACCCATCCTGGTTAGGGACAAGTAGTACGATCCTTACAATCCAAACCTTAGATATAAATCATTAATTTTGTTACTTAGACCTTGGGGATGACTACCCATCCCTTGCGAGAGGACAAATAGTACGATCCTTACAATCCAAGACTGATTATGAAATGAGACATAAGAGCTTTGGGGAATCTCTCAACCAACCGAGATGAGAATTTATACCCTATCCTTACTACTCCATGCGGGTCAAATAAAAGCTTTGGGGAATTGGATCCTCAACCTAAGTTCGATGAGGATTTAACCCTATCCTTACTACTCGATTTTAGGCTTTAGGCTTAATGGAAGTGGTCAAAACCATCGCTTTAAGGATCATGTTGCATAATAGGATAGACATGAATAACTTCTTTCGCCCAACCTTTTCCTCCAAGTTAGGTTTTGATCATTTTGCTCAAGATCCTTTTTAATGCATGAGACGTGCTTGGTTCTAGATATCTCAAGACTCAGTTTCCAACCTTAGGAGCTACTTACATTTATGTTATAACATAACCCTAAGAGAATTTGACGTACTTTCATGGCTTGTACATAAGATGCATATGTAACTAAAATGAAATGTATGTGAGGTGAGATGGAATATGAATGCCTTATCTTTGCAAATGAAATGATATGTCATGCAAAACTGATTCTTTCATGTATCACAAAATCAAACAATATAACTTAATATGCTTGTGTTACTTGGTGGAGCCTTTACAAGATAATTCCAATATTTCATATTCTCCTAACCCTAAGCATAAGTTGGCATCTCAATTTATTTCTTTTTTTATTTTTTTTTTTTTTTTTTTCAAAATTAACAACATGTCAATCGAAATCAAATCCACAACCAAAATCCTAGCTAAGCTAACAATCCTAAATCAAACAAAATCTGAAAATCCTAAACAATGAAACAAGATCTGAAAATCCCACCAAAATCAAAGAATGATATGAAAGTCCCACAACCTAAGGGCTAAAATAATGTTTTAAAATCTGCCCATTAACCGGCAGCGTGAAATCTTTCCCTTCTAAGGTTTTTAGCCTGGAAGGTATTCTTCCCAAGAATCTCTGAAATCTGATATGGGCCTAACCAAAGACAATCAAACTTTTGATGGTTTCCTTTTTCCTCATGTCTTTTGTCCCATAGTAATACTAAATCTGAAATTCTGAATGATTTAACTTTGGCCCTTCTGTCAAACCACCTTTTGACAACTGCCTGGTGTTTATTCATGTGATTCATGGCCTCTTCTCTCTTTTCATCAAGGTGCAACAGCTGGCTCAACCTCGCTTCAACTTGATCATCTTGTCCCCAAGTACTCTTGTATGAAATGTAAGGTCCGCAACTTCAAATTTGCTTGGAAATATCGGGTCTTGCCCATAGACCAAATGATAGGGAGTATTCCCTATGGATTCTTTCACTCTGGTCCTATCTCGCCCAAAGGGCAAACTTTAGTTGATTGTGCCAGTCCCGAGGGTTCTTTTCCAAGCAACTTCTTAATAGTATTCAACAAATTCTTATTTGAAGACTCGGCCAACCCATTTCCTTGAGGATAGTAATTGGATGCAAATTTCAAGCTCACTTTATTATCATATGCCCACTCTGCAAATTGTGTGGAAATGAAAGCTTTACCATTGTCACTGACAATAGAGTCGGGCATCCCAAATCTTGTTATAATTTGATCCTCAAGAAATTTAATCACAACATCTGTGGTGGCATGTTTAGTAGGAATCGCCTCTGTCCACCTTGTACAATAGTCTGTAGCTGTCAAAATGAATTTGTGAGAATCAAAAGAATTTGGGTTAATAACCCCAATAAAATCCAGTCCCCACTGTGCAAACGGTCTCGTTTCAACTACAGGTTGCAACGGCATGGCTGCATTTCTTTCTCTATTTGCAGCCACTTGACAGATGTGACAAGATCGCACATGAGCATGTGCATCTTTGAATATATGAGGCCAGTAATATCCTGCTCGTAGGATTTGGTGTGTTGTAGCATTGGCTGCACCATGACCAGTTCCATGCTTGCCATGAAATTCTTGCAACACCCTGGCGGCTTCATCTTTGCTCAAGCATCTCAGGTAGATACCTTCATGATTTTTCCTGTAAAGCACACCAGACTTTATCAGATAGTTAACAGATTTAAGCCTTAAAGCTCTCCTCTGTGTTGAATTCAAATTAGAAGGGCACTTACCAGTCAATAAAAATTGCACAATATCAACATACCAGTCCTCCTTAGCCATGTATTCTGTATTTGAGCATTGACCTGTTATTTGCGGATCATTTTCTGCGATCGCCTTTGCCAGTCCTTGTCCTCGAACTAGTTTCATTGGTTGGATTTCGAGATCAAATTCTTGGATGGTCGAAATCCATTTTCCTCTCTTCTCACCTAGTTCATTCTGTAAAAACATGGTCTTGACAACAGAATCGGGCACGATGGCGATAATTCTGTTGTGCACGATGTAGTGCCTAAATTTTTTCACAGTTTTAAAAAGTGCATACATTTGCTTATCAAGGATTGAATACCTTAATTGGGCATCTTTTAGGGGGGCACTTAAAAATGCAATGGGCTTTTCGGCACTATCCTCACCTTTTTGGGTTAAGACACTCGCAAAGGAGTGTTCCGATGCAAAAGCATAAATGTAAAAAGGCTTGGAATAGTCTGGGCTTATCAAGACCGGGGCTTTGGAAATGGCATCTTTGATATTCTGGAAAGCCACTCTACTTTCCTCGTTCCACCTTACGTCCACATCTTTCTTGAGCATCCGGTTTAGAGGTTTAGCTATCTCGAGCAAAGCTAGAAATGAACTTCCTCACAAAATTGACTTGCCCAAAGAAAGACCTCAATTCTTTTTACTTGCTCGGGAGAGGTAGGTCTTGGATAGCTTGTATCCTTTCCGGGTCGATGGATATTCCCTCCTTTGAAATAATGTGACCTAGCGGTTTCCCTTCTGTCACTCCAAAAATGCATTTCTTGGGATTTAATGAAATTCCATGTTCCCCGCATCTTTGAAGCACCTTCTTCAAGTCTTTAACATGATCCTCTCTCTTCTTCGAGAAGATCGGGATATCATCCACATACACGATGATGCATTTGCCTATTAGTCCTTTGAATGCGTAATCCATGGCGCGTTGAAAAGTTGCACCAGCGTTTAACAGTCCGAACGACATTCTCTTATATGCAAATGTCCCCCACTTGGTAGTGAAGGCTATTTTCATCCTGTCATCTGGATGTATAAGAACTTGGTTGTACCCCGAATATCCATCGAGAAAGGACATCATTTCAGATCCATTTACCATTTGCAAAATTTCATCGATTGATGGTAATGGATAATTATCTTTTTGAGAGGCTTTATTAAGATTTCGAAAATATATGCACAGCCTAATCTCTCCACTCTTTTTTCTCATTGGAACGAGGTTGGCCACCCGGGTTGAGTGCCTAACGGGAAAAATGATTTTCGCTTCCAATAATCTTTTAACCTCCTTTTCGATCAAAGGCTCCAATAGCGGGTTAACAACTCGTTGTCTTTGCCTAAAAGGCTTGGAGTCTGGCTTCAAAGGTATGGTATGCGTGATAATGTTCCGGTTGTAAGTCTTCGACTCATTGTAGTTCCAAGCAATACAATCTATGTAATGCTTCAAAGCCTGTATTATATTGCTCCTTTCTTCCTCTCGTACATGCCTTTGCTATGTACACCTCCTTTGGATTGTCTGCACTTCCCAGATTAATTGAATCGCATGCATCTTTGGGGAGCGGGACTCTTTTTCTTTTCTTGTTCTTGCATTCCATGTCGAACATCTTTTCTAATGAAACCACGTCTTTAGGAATTTTGTTGGATTGATACGCAGTTTCACTTTCTTCTGTTTCATCCTCGCCACCTTTGTTCCTCATCGATCACCTGATTTTCAAAAATACCCGAGTTTGTGACAAACTTGAAGATGTGCTGTCACACTCAAAAACACTGGAAATTCTTCACATTATCGGGTATTGATGGACAAGGAACCAGCTCAATGGAAAACTTTTTACATCTTTTTATATCCACCGGGTTTAACATGCCCGCGGCGACCTGCAAGAGAGTCCGCTATTCGATTTCCTCTCCTAGAAATAAGGGCTATGTTGAATGCATCAAACTCCTCCATGAGGTCCATAACCCTAGTCCTATAAAGGCTCAGTCTTTTGTCGCGGCATGTATACTGCCCTTTGATTTGCTTGACAACCAACTCAGAATCTCCCAAAACCTTCAAGCATTTAACATGTTTGCTCAATGCTAGACGTAAACCGTAGATCAATGCTTCGTATTCTGCCACATTGTTTGTGCAAGGAAATTGCAATCTGTAGGCAGCCAATAATGGTTTACCTCCTGGACCAGTGAGCTCGACTCCAGCTCCTGCTCCCTGTCTAGATTTTGATCCATCAAACTTGAGCAACCACGTGTAATCCTTTTCCTCAGAAGAACCACCATGACACACCTCTTCTTTAAGTTCATCAACGACTTTCTCAACATCAAGAGCATAGACCCCTAGGTCTGGCTCAGAAAACTGAACCTCATTCGGCTTGTTAAAATCCGTTATAATCTCCTTAAGCCTCGGTTCGTTTTCCACTCGATTTGGTTAGCAATGCCCTTCCATGGCAGCCACATATGCGAGCGATCTGTTGCAAAATAGCCATTCAGCGTTTTCATCCAATCTCTCGCAAGTAACATTCCATACCTACTTGGGATGTTAACCACCAAAATGTCTACAACTTCGTTGGACCCCGGGTTCGAGAATTTAATTGAATCTTGACATCATATAAGGTCCCTACTACATTTACCTCTGAACGGTCCAATTGCAAGACCGTGCATTTGGATGAAACCGGTTGTAGACCCAGCATTTGACATATCTCCGTAGGCATGAGGTTGCTCGTGGCTCCTGTGTCTACCAAACAGTTATGCAAGTTCTTACCCGCAATTCTCAGAGTTAATAAGAATGGCGGGACATCCCTTCTCTCCTTTCGCAAAATCGGATGGGATTCAGCTCTTTTTTCCTTCCACATCGGATCGGGTGAGTTCAAAGCTCTTATCAACGCCTCCTTTTGACCAGGCAATTTAGTCGCGTCCGGGAATGAAAGGCTAGATTTGGACTTCTTCATATCCTCCACTACGTCATAATTTGGTTTTTCGAATTTGACTGTCTTCCGGACGTCATTAGACATTTCTCTTCCGAGTGGAGGGGGAGGGTTGTTACTTGCCTTTGTATCCGGAGGAAGAATAGAGCTGTTTGGAGGTGTTGATGAGGTTTTAGGGGCTTTAGACTTACTCCTCAAATGGTACCCATGAGTCCCCTTTCTGAAATCTCGAAAAGCTTGCACCTCCTGTTCCAAAACTTCGTCTTCTTCCTCCTCGCTCTCACCCTCTTGGTGATATACCGTTTCCATCACCATAATATTTTCATCTTGCTGATACGATGGATCCTCATTTGATACCAGTTCCAAATCATCAACTTGTGCCCGAAGACAATGAGTGTATCTAGCAATCTCAGGACAATTCCTCTCATTGTGTTCTTTTGTGTTATGTAACCTGCACCCTCTTTCCCATGCCAAATCTGAAAGATTCAAAAGAGAATTGGATTGGCTAGGGCCTGCGAAAGCATCTAATTGATTAGCAATGGGAGCAGGAACTCCCCCATTGTTTGGCTTAGTGTTCCAGTGCCTCCCTCTATTGTTAAAATTCTGACTTGGGTGAGGGGCACGGGACTCATGCTTCTGCTGTTGAACCCTGTCATTACTTAGTTTATGCACTAGTTTCTTGAGCTCTTCGACTTTCGAAAAGACATCCTTCGGTGGAACCACATTGTTGTTAACCCCCATTGGATTTGCATAATTGATGGGGTCTTGATTCCACATTTGGGTGAGGTTCTAAGGAATTGGATTCCCATATGGATTGATACCTTGAATTGGGATTGGATTCGGAACAGGAACTATGGCTTGAGGATTGACTTGACTAGTTTCCTGCGTAGTTGATTGATTGTTCTGCAAAAATGCAGGAACAGGTGGAATGGCTGTGATTGGTTGGATTGGAATGGGTGCATATGCGGGTGCTGGTGGATACGACTGCTGATATGGGAAGGCGTTCATACTTGGCATTTGTGGTGCCATGAGTTGATTTGCCTGGGGAACTTGACCATATGGAGCACCCTGTCCCAACATAGGCATCTGGGTAAACCCGTAGCCTTGCGGTGTCAATTGCTGCTCAATAGTCATGGCTTCATTATAGGCCAAAGCCAGCATGGTGACCTGAGGATTACGCCTTGCAAACATGGCTGTCATGGGGTCCAATGCCCCAAAATATATCTGCAAAGCTACTGCAGGATCGATGGCAAAATGTCTAATTGCTCTGTTATAGTTCTTTTGGAATCTCTGATTAAACATTCGGATTGGTTCCCCTTGGCCCCGTTTGCATGTAATAAACTGATTGTAAATAGTTGCGGGATCTAAGGGCGACCTAAATTGATTGACAAATGCATTTTCCATTTGTGTCCAAGAGGTGATTGAACCAGTTGGCAAGCATATATACCATTCATATGCTATTGGATCCAAGCTCATGGGGAAAAGTCTGCAGGCTACATCTTCATGCTGAACTTGCAACCTAATTAAAACATCTCTATAGGCTTGGATATGTTCTTCTGCTGTTCTTAGGCCATCTGGCTTGTATTTAGGCAGAAATATTTCAATGTTCTTGGGGATTTCATGGATATCCCCAGCAATATTCAAAGGGGTATTGTTAGCTCCATACCAAGGAGTCTGCTGGAGCTTGAGCCATTTGACTCAGAATTGATGTAGACAGACCTACAATAGCAGAAGAAATATTACAAACTATAGGCACACTAGGGGCAACGGATATTACTGGCGTAGGTCCACTCGACGTTCCTGGAGAAAATAGGCCTTTTGCTACTGGAGTGCTTACGACTTGCTTGACTTTACCCTTGGGAGTACCAGTAAGGTCATGAAAAATGGTTTCTCCGGTTGTTTGAGACCTGGTCGCAATACGGCGTGGTGGGTCCAGCCTGCCTGAGGAAACCCTCGGCTAGTTCGAAGAAAACCTGCAACAAACACAAAAACAGTGTTGCAGTTTAGCCGTAAATAATTTCAGAATTAAATCAAAAACAAAATATTCAGATATAAAAATTGAAATAGATAAACCGATTCGGGCCCTCCTTCTAGCGCCAATCTGTTGAGTGGTGTTTTAACCCGATTGTGAAAACACACTCTCCTGTAGGATCCGAGTCCTAAATCCTCTGCTTGCAAAGAAAAACGATTTCTCCAAGGTTCTTATTATGCTAATTATTGATTATCAAGGATGCTGTTTAAAATGAAATGCTAAGAACACCTTAGGGTTTGCAAGTGGATGTTAACAAGGGGCACTGTGGTTTATTTAATTCTGAAAGTGCAATGGACTCTAAAATGAATAAAATCTGTTTTAATCTTTAATTCTGATGGATTTTTAGTGATTTATTCAAACACAATAATTAAACTGCTGAAAATAAAATATGGGTTTGAAAAGCAAAGCAAAATAAATAAAAACGTAAAATAAATTACAGTCAAAAAGCTGTCATTAATCGGATGAAACCGAAGATACTGAGGCTTTCTACATGCAACCTAACCTAATGAACCTGCACATCCACACAATCCAAATAGGCCAGGTGCGAGTCTCGAGGGTTTCTGTGGTAATTCCAGAAAACAGGCATTCGCATGAAGCAACCAAGAGATCTTGCATTAACTTCACCTAAAAACCTAAGAAATCTGGAAGGGAAAGATAGACATTAAATCATGCATGCAAAAGTAACTCCTTCTTTCTCATCCAAAAGATGCCAACTCTCTGTATTTTGTATTAAAGAATATTTCGATTACATTCAAAAATGTTCCAGGTGTAAAAGAAAATCCCAGAACAAAAAGAAGGAAATTGCCCAAGTACGGGCCCAGAATAGCACAAAGCTCTCGTCTCTGCAACTCCGTATTCGGCAATTTCCAACCCATCTTCAATTTGCATTTCTGGCTTTATAGCATTGTTATGGCTCTTCGATTTCCTCCGTCGCTTCATTTCCTCTTCCTGTGGGCGACCCTTCAAATTCCTGCCTTTCCTTGCCTTGATTCACGCTCAAATTTGGAAACGCTCCGAAATTCATCTCTGCATGTAACGCCTCTGCAAGTTTGACACCTGCACGCCACGTGTCACGCATTTTCTGCGCCCCCTGTAACGCTTTCCTGTGCAAAAACCCGACAAAACTGCAAGTCCGCCTGTTCACCTTCCCGGCCGCGAAATCGCGACATGTCACGAAATCGCGACATGTCGCGATATCGCTACCTGCTTTCTTTTCGTACGCCTTCATCAGCTCCCCGTAGCGATGTCGCGACCGTTTTTCATTTGTCTACCTCCGGCAACTTCTCGTAGCGATATCGCTACCCTTTTAACATTTTGAGCCCTCCTCTTCGAATGGTAGCGATATCGCTACCACTTTCTAACTTTGAGCCCTTTTCAAAATGTGGTAGCGATATCGCTACCACCTTGGCCTTGCAGCGTCCCTTTGAAATGTGGTAGCGATTCGCTACCACTTTCGTTTCAAGCCTTCTCCTTGTGACATGGTAGCGATTCGCTACCATTTTTGTTTCAAGCCCTCTCTCACTAAACTTGTAGCGCTATCGCTACCCTCTGACTTTGAGACTGCCTTTATGAAATTTGTAGCGATATCGCTACCGTTTTGAACTTTGAGTCTTCTTTCCGCAAGGCGTAGCGAAATCGCTACCGTTTCTCCGTCGGGCCTCCTTGGCAACTTTACGTCGCGACATCGCGACCATTATCATTCTCTTGCCCTCTTTCGACAAACCGTCGCGATATCGCTACCGCTTCCTCGAGCCTGATTTTCATTTCCGTCGTGATTTCGCGACATCTTCCTTGTACCGTACAACTATGCCAAAATGCGTCGCGAAATCGCGACACCTTTCATCATCCGTACGTCTTGGCAAAACTCGTCGCGATATCGCGACGTTTTTCCCCCTCGGACCTTCATGCAGCTTTCTGTCGCGATATCGCTACCGCTTTTTCTTTCCGTACGCCTTTGCCAAAACACGTCGCGAAATCATGACCATTTTCTCCGTCCGTACACCTTTGCTGCAATCGGTCGCGAAATCGTGACGTCTCTTCTCTTCGAGTCCTTTAGCTGTTTCCTGTCGCGATATCGTGACGTTTTTCCGCTTCCGTACACCTTTCCAAAACACGTCACGAAATCGTGACACTTTTCATCACCCGTACGCTTCGGCAAAACACGTCGCGAAATCGCGACCATTCTCATCCTTTTCCAACGGCGTGTCGCGATTTCGCGACATCATTTATTTTCTTCTCAACAGCATGTCGCGATTTCGCGACACCTTTTCTTTTCTCCTCAGCGACATGTCACGATTTCGCGACATCCTTTTCATCCTGGTCACCGACACGTCGCGATTTCGTGACACTTTTCTTTTCTTCTGAATGTCGCGATTTCGCGACATCCTTTTCATCCTGGTCACCGACACGTCGTGATTTCGTGACACTTTTTCTGTTTTGTTGCCGTTGACCGCGTTGACCGCGATTTTTCGACATGTCACGATTTCGCGACAATTTTTCGGCTTCGGTCGCGATTTCGCGACATGTCGCGATTTCGCTACCTGTCGCGATTTCGCGACCCCTTTCTACACTTGTGCATTTTCTCTTTTTCTTCAATTCTGGCATCTGGGTCACTGAGATCCTTCCCTGCAAGCCTGCAAAAAGGTGGGTCCCCAATTTTGGGGTGTGTTGTGGATCAACCACAACACGACGCGTCATGATTTCGCTACGCCTTTCTGCTTCGTGCCTCGTTTGCTGCTTCCTATCATGATTTCACTACATTTTTTTTGCTTTGCCATATTTGACTGGTTTGATCCGCGATTTTGTGACATGTCACTATTTTGCTATGCCTTTCCATTCTGCCTTTCTCTCTCCTCTTTTGGCCATGATGGAGCAACATGTCACGATTTTGTGACACCTTTTCATTTTCGACAGCGATGGCGCGGCATGTCGCGATTTTGTGACACTTTTTCATTTTCGATAGCGATGGCGTGACATGTCGTGATTTCGCAACACTTTTTCATTTTCGGCAGCGATGGCACGACATGTCACGATTTCGCGACATCTTTTCATTTTCAGCTACGATGGAGCAACATGTCGTGATTTTGTGACACTTTTCTATCCTTGTGCAATTTTTCCCCTTTTTCTTGATTTTTTAGCATCTGGGTCACTAAGATTCCTTTTGAAAGCATGCAAAAAAGGTGGGTCCCCAATTTTGGGGTGTGTTGTGGATCAGCCACAACACTACATGAATACCATTAGAGAATTATGTTTGAAAATTATCAAAAAAACCATCTAAAGCAATTAATATGGTAGGTCAATTGGTTGATCTTATATTAGGCAACACCTACCATCCCAAATACTTTGATCCATGAAACCCAATGTGAACAGTTCAAATTGTAGTATTATAGTTATCGAACACATTAGTAGATCTCGGAGTTGCCATAAATATAATGTCCCAAGAAACCATGAAAAAGTTGCAAATCATAAATATTAGGTAAGCCAAAATAGTGCTCCAATTGTATGATCGATCTACAACACTCCTAGAGGGAATGCTGGAAGATTTTTTTGTAACTGTAGATGCATGGGAGTATCTGGTAGATTTTCTAGTATTGCAATCTAGATCTGGATTGGGTGTTTATCCACTTATATTTGGATGATCTTGGTTGATCACGATTGATGCTTATATAATTTTTAGGACATGACAAATGATGATATTAGAAGGATAAAATATTAAAAACTTAATCATCTATCCACCTGCATAATCCACTGATTTGTTGGGAGAACCAAATTATGAAGTCTTAAATATTGATGCCTTGCCAATGCTTCAACCAATACTGACTCTATATGAGATAGAGGATGATACCGATGAATATCAAGTCATAACACACTTTTCCAAGGAGAATCCTCACATACTCATCTAGATTCCTCACTTGTAGGTAGCAATGATAATCATGTCAAATAGATAGAGGTAGCACCTAGCAGATTGTTGAACATTGACAATGAGTTGTCAACTATTCAAGAGGATAAATTGAAAGAAATACTACTCAAATATCAAAATAATTTTGTATGGGATTACAAAGACATGAGGGGATTGAACCTGAATTCTACACTTACAAAATATATTTCGAAGAGATTGTAAGGCCAGTAAGATAACCCTAAAGAAGAATGAATCCAATAATAAAAGAAATTGTCATAATTGAATTACAAAAAATTTAGTAAGCTAGATTTATTTATCCTATATCATATAGTCAATAGGTATCATCTTTGGTGGTTGTGCCTAATAAAAATGGCAAGTGGTACATTTATGTTGATTATATGATGTTAAATAAAGCCACAAGGAAAGACCATTTCCCCTACCCTTTATTGACCAAGTCCTCGACACCTTGGTAGGATGGAAATATTTTTTGTTCCTAGATGGGTTTAGTGGATATAACCAAATTCAAATAGGGGATGAAGACCAGGATAAAACCATGTTTACCTATCCATGGGAGACTTTCTCTTACCAAGTCTTACTATTTGGGTTATGAAACACACCTGCCACATTCCAATAGGTGGTGCTTAGTATATTTTTAGACATGGTAGGTGAAACTATGGAATTTTACATAAAAGACTTCACCATTTATGGTGAAAATTTTGAAGAAGCCACAGGTAACTTGGAGAAAGCACTCCATTGCTGCTAGAAAACCAACCTATCCCTCAGTAATGAAAAGTGATTTAAATTGATGTAAGAGGGGATAGTGTTAGGACATCATATCTCTACCGCGATTAAGGTTGATAAACAAATAATTAAAGTAATTAAAAATCTACCTACTCCCCAAACCATGAGAGATATTCGTAGTTTCCTGGGCTCTATTGGATATTACAGGCAATTTATTCAATACTTTAGTAAAACCACAAAACTTCTACATAACATGTTGACTAAGGATGCTAATTTTTTTTGGACCAGTGAGTGTGAGCAAGAATTTCAAGATTTGAAGGAAAATTTGACAACTACCCCTATGTTGAGAGGTCTTAATTGGACTCTCCCCTTACACACCTATGTATATGCATCTAGGAATGCTATAGGGGCAGCATTAAGGTAGGATAATGGAATTGAATTATATGATATTTATTGTGTCAATAAAAATATCTCAAGTGATGAGCTCAACTACACTATTAGGAAGAAAGAGTTCTTTGCAGTAGTACATACTATAAATAAATTCTACTACTACATCATAGGCTAAAAAATATTTGTGCACATTGATCACACAACTATCATATATCTTATGAATAAGCTTATGGTGAGTGACAAAATTATTAGATGGCTTCTACGTTTGTAGGAATTTTATGTAACTATTGTTGACAAACCCAACAAGAACAATGTAGTTGCAAATTTTCTTTTCAGGTTAGTCACTTAGGATAACAATGCCACTAAAGACCAATTTTTGGATGAGCATATCTTTGCTCTTGATGAAAAAGTACCACAGTATGTGGATATGGCTAATTACTTAGCCACCAATAAGATATCTCCTGCACTCTTACCTCGAGAAGATCAAACTTTAATTGAGAAGAGTGCAACATTCTCATGGGTTGATGGATGCCTATTTAAACTTGGGATCGATCAAATCATGTGTAGATGTGTTGCAAAAAATGAAACTGTAGAAATCCTAAAAGCTTGCCACAATGAACCTTGCAAGGGATATTTTGTAGGTAAGAGAACTGCATTTAAAATATTGCAGGTTGGATATTACTAGCCTTCATTATTTAAAGATGTAGTTAAACACGTTAGTCAATGTGACCAATGTTAGAGGATGGGTAGACCAACTCTCCGAGATGAGATGCCACTCCAACCCCATGTGCATATTGAACCATTTGAAAAATGGGGAATGGATTTTTTTGGCCCAATCAATCCATAATCAAGAGAAAAAAGGTATATTTTAGTTTGTAATGACTATGTGACTAAGTGGGTTGATGTGTAGGAACTACAAAATTCAAAGGAAGATACTGTGGCAAGATTATTGTATGAATTCATCTTTACCATATTTGGTGTTCCTAGAGAAATCACCACTGACTAGGGAGCTCATTTTACCTCAAATTTGATACAAGAATTGATGAAGTAGTATCAAATCTAGCACAATAAGACCACTCCTATCATTCACAAGTGAATGGTCAAGTTGAGGTCACAAATCAATAGTTGGATAACATCCTCACTAAAATTGTGTAGTGACACAAGGACTAGATAAGCCACCTATTAGAGGCAGTATGGGCATATCACACTACCTATAATAGTACTATGGGATTCACACCATTCCAATTAGTCAATGGAAAAATGCCATGATGTCCATCGATTATGAAATCAAACCCTACAGACTGTTGTAGAGCTAAACCTAAATTTAGATGTCAGGCAATAAGAACAAATTCACCAACTTAACCAATTGGATGAAAATGAGTAAGATGCGCTACAACATACAAAAATCATGTAGAAGTAGAGGGCTATGTGGCATGACCACCATATATATCCAAAATAATTTAAGGAGGTTGATTGGGTATTACTTTTTGATTATCAATTCCAATATCGCAAGGGAAAGCTCATGTAGATATGGATGGGCCCGTATGAAGTGGTCAAAGTGATTAATAACGGTGTTGTTCATGTCAAAACAATTGATGGTAGTGGCATTGTGCTAACCATCAATGGACATCACTTACAACTATATCATGTGTCTTTCGTCCATGTAATTGGTTCCAAAGCAGGCATGGAGGAGACCCCCATTCGATTAAAAAATCAATGGTTTGACAGATGCTTACATGCAAGCATATAAAAAAAAATCTTTATAGTTTTTTTCGTTATTTATTTTTTTAGTTTTGCAGGGATACGTGGACACAAAAAAAAATGTAGGCATCCTAGAAACTAAGTCTATCAGGCATGGGCCTCCAATATCTTTTTTTTTCTTTTGCTTTGGTGTTTTTTTGTAGGACACATGGACATGAACACAATCTATAGGCATCCTAGAGACAAGGCCTATCAGGCATGGGTCCACTTTGCCCTACGTATTTTCCATTTTCTAGGAAGATAGCAGAAGCGGATAAAGCACCAAATTCCCCTAAGGAGGGCTACATTTTTAATCCATATTCGTGTATGATTTTTTAATTCCTAACGGAAGACAACACTCATATGTGGGTCAACATAACAAACTCTAGTTTTTCAATGAGGAGAGGCACTTGTATGCGGATCATGAAAAAAAATGCTTATCTTTTGAAATAAAGGGATGCCTTAATTCAAACCATAGTAATTCATCTATCTTCAAGTCAAAGTTAGCAATAGGTGTCTATATTCCATAAAAGTAGAAGGGGCCCATATCTACAAGATCCAGAGGATGCCTATATCATAAGGTGCCTATTTTCCAGATACAAAGCACCTATATTCCAAACACAAGGCACCTGTATTCCAAAGAACATATAGAAAGAACCTATATTTTACTCGAAGGAAGGTGCTTGTATTAAATATATATATATATAGGGTGCTCGTATTCAACACATCAGAGAAGGCACCCGTATTCCAGCCACAGAGAGCACCTGTATTCCAGTTACAAGTAAGGTGTTTGTCTTCCACCTAAAGTAAGGTACCTATATTCTAGAACAAAGGTGGCTCTCGCATTTGACATCATAGATGCAAAAGGAATTTGTATTCAACATAATAGTAGGCACCCAAAATTTTTGAACCATAATGGTGCAATATTCACGTGTAATTCAATAAATTTTGACTTTCCAATATAACAGAGTATTGCCTATCTTTTATTATTTTCCTGATGATGAAGTACATGTTCTTCCTAGTCATTGACCATCAGAATCCACAAATTTACACTAGAAAAATGAGCATACTCCCAATATAGATATAGCAACTCCCAAGGGGGATGTGTGTCATCCCACGGTCACTAAAAATAATGATACTTTTTCCATTTTTTGCACATGACCTTGAGCCTAATAAAAATGTAGTACCCAATAATAATCAATTGACAAGATTTCCCCACATAGAAAATTGCATGCCACTTATTCACCTCGAAATGCTATCATCATGCATTGACCAATCAAATTGCACCACCAAACATTTTTATAACATGCTTCATGAAAAAAACCACCCATGTATGTACTAAGTTTTTTGTTATGTGTATGTATGGTTATCATAAAAAACATTTATTTTTAACATGCTAACACACACCTCATAAAAATATTATCAAATCAGACAACTCTCCATATGCACTGGGCCATGTGTCACAAATCAAATGTAAGGAAGAAAATTATGATAATATCCACATAAATCTGGCACACGATTTAAGAATTTATTACGTAGATTACTAGTAGTTATTGTTGATTATGGGAAGATAGGTGCATTGTATGCACAGATACAGTTGCATGCTTCATCATGTTTTTAAACTAATTAACTGTGCATGTTTTACAACCAGAAAGAAAAAATACAAGGAACAGATAGACCATGGGAGGACGATCAACAAATCATGCACTTACAAAATTTGAGCCCAAGGATATTTCAGGTGTAACTAGTTTTTTTTTGTAGCAATTTGATGTTGTAGGGTTAACAAAGTACTACCACTTGGTTAGCCAACACCAGAATCTAGTGATAGCAGGTGAATTTGTGACCACAATGAATGATGATGTCATTAGGATGCATGGACTGGTCATACTAGTTAGAGAGGAATACATTGTAGAGGTGATCGATCTCCCATGTATAGGGGACCGAACATACAAATAATATAGTGTAGCATGATGTGCTTAGAGATTCTTTGGCTAACCCACAATGTAGTTGATGTGGTATGGGTTTTCAAAGCAGCACATCCCAAAAATTTGGTGATAGGTATTTGAGTAAATCACATGATTTTTCACCTACATATGGAAGTATTCATGGTTGAATTCTAACCACTTTTGGTTCATCAATTACCTACTACATGGGAACCACATTAATATCCCCTATCACTTGGTGTGTGCTTTACAATATGAGGCCAGTCGATACCAGGTAGCTAAAAAGACCACTTTAGGGCATCATAGGCTGATTTCAGCTCTAATTTGGTATGTAGAGGCACATAGAGCTACACTAGGTGCTAAATAAGGGGTTGCCAAAATAGAAACAACCCATGGGAAACCTAAAGAGGAAAATTTTGCATTAAATATGACCAATGGGTAGGAAGAGTATGAGGAATATGAGGCTTCATAGGTACTTGTCTTCTAGATGACAATAGAGTAGAAAGAGTGTAGCCTATCTCAGTAAGTATCGTTGCATGCCCCTAATATAGCCATTATATAAGGGAGATAGAGCAGACTAATTCAGGGTCGACATAGGCAGTATCATCACCTATCTTCCAACACTTAGAGTTGGAGGAATAAGGGGCACTACCAAACCCATTTTGGGCAACGTCCTTAGCGGTTACCAAGAGCCAAGTAATGGTGGAGTCCTTGGTGGATTACAATTTGTTAATAGAGGAAGAAGAATGATTTATAGAGGATGAAATAGCCACCCATGTGTTGCAGGGCATGGCCGTTGTTGAGTGCCTTACCATAGCCCTTCGAAAAAAAGACCTCCAAGACCAAGTACAAAAACTAAAGGAGCAATCCTCCCCTTGGGAGGATAAATTCAAAGAAGAACATAAAACACTTATTGAATCTTGATAGGCTACAACAACAAGATAATAGGAGTCATACAAAATCATTCGATAAATGAAGGATAAATTGTGGTTATTGGAGAATGAGGTCTAGAAATTATAATAATTGCTAACCACAAAGATAGATAGGGTTGACATTATCATCCAAATAGATATGATCTTTGACCTAGAAAATTCCTCTATTTATATAGAGGATAAGGTAGCATCGAGTAGTGCATTCCATTCGAATGCCAAGAAGGCATCGTCAAACAAGCAATTATCTGACATAGGGGACCAATCAGTTACCCTTGAGATAAAGGCCTCCAAAGAATAGGGGAGCCCTATTTTTCCAACTGGGCCTAAAATAATGGAGTTGTCAAAAACAAAGGAAGAATAAATTGCTCAATTGGCTGGTGAGTCTATCGAACACTTTGATCCTAACAAATAAACCAGTCAAATAGAATGATTGGTTGATGATCCATCTACTAAAATGGAAGATATACTAGAAGGGGATGCAAATTCAATAGGGGATCATAGGTTCCAGGAAGATGTGGCCCAAGAATAGGATAAAATGGACCAATCAACAAATAAGTTGGTTGAGCTAAAAGAGTTCACTGATATGGAAAAGTTGGACAAGCTAGAAGAGGCGATCGAGGTGGCAAAAATATCCTAGATGTTGCATAGTCAACTACTTAGCCACAGGTTGACCAAACCATAGCTGATCAGCCTAACACATATCCTGAGGTTGAACTCCCTACTGATGCACCCGTATACCAAGGGATACATGACTCATAATAGTCTGATGTATGAGAAATTCCACCCACATGGAGGGAGGTGGTAATGGGTCTAGCAACATCGATGGATTATATAGCGGCCCCTATGTATACTAAGAAATTATGACTGAAGGATAAGGCTAAGTGGTCACCCTAGAAGCGATCAAAGACTAAATCATGATGGCCACCACAAAAGAAAAATAAAGTTTTAAAGATCCCACTTCTGATGAAGAATGGGTTGAATCACTAAAGGAATTTGCACACTACCAGTAGCTCATGAAGGATCTCAAAAATAAACTCAAGGAAGAATATAAGTAATGACGGGTTGGACAAAAAATTGAAAGATAAAGCATCAACCTCAGGCATGCAAAACATAAGAATTTTTGGGACCTATATGGTTCAGTCAAGGGGGAGCCATTAGAAATGATAAAATTTTATAAGAATATGGCATTGTTCAACATGAAATCCACAATGCCACCACCAGTCATAGGACTTGACTATCTGCCAGCACTTGATATTATATTAGGGGATAATAAATATGAGGAGATGCTTGACCCATAAATAAAGCATCTGCTAAAATTTTAAATATTCGACATGTCTCGATTTCCACCTTGGGATAAACTAAAAGCACCCATTGCAGAATGACTTCCTCCAAATTATCACTACTGGAAGGAAGCTAAAACAACATTCCAAAATAATTCCACCACATTCACTGGATTCTATATTTAAAAAATGTAGGTAAGTAGGGTTGGTGTAAAAAGAATAATGATACAGGGGCAGGACCCAACCAACCTCTATGGCATAATCAATGCCAAAGGCACCAAAAATAGGAGTAGGTTTGAACCAACCAGAATAACATGGTAAATGAAAGCATGACAAAGAAAGGGATAAGTCCAAATCTAGATAAAGGAAGCACAGGAACAAAGAGTATTGACAACTTATTGCTGAAATAGGGAATTATCAACATCGGGTGCCATGAGGACATGGTAAGAATTAGGCATGGGGGGATGATGAGCACTAGAGTTGCTCATTTTTTGTATAATTTTTTATGGGTGTTGTGCGGTATTATTAACACTAGAATTGTCTTTTTATGTAATTATTATATACATTTAATAGAAATTGATGTATTATGCTTGACTGGTTTCTTTTAGTGGAAATTGTGTGTAGATGCAATTTTTGTTCCTTTTTCACACTTTTTAGTCAAGGTCCCACATGGACCTAGCACTCCACAATATTTTAATGTGTTTAAGGAAAATATATGTGGTTGAAAGAAGATAGTGATGCTATAAAAGGAGTACAAATTTGCTAAGGCATGGCGCCTATATTCCGATCATAGGCCAAAAGGTGTCTATCTTCTAGCGACAGGAAGGCACCTATCTTCCAGCGACAGTGAGTGCCTATCTTCTAGTGACATGGAGGCACCTGCCTTCCAACGATAGAAATAAGCATCAATGACCAAAAAGTGACAAATTTTAGTGAATGAGAAAGGGCTAAATACAATGCCTTTATTCTGGAAATAGGTCGAAAAGGCACATGTATTCCAGGAACAGGCCAATCAATGCTTATACTCGATGTAATAAAGTGTGTGTTGACTATGTAACTCAAAGACCATGAATAAAATTAGATGAATATTATTATGAAAGCATAGTGAGTGCTATGGTTATCCCAAAAGGTTTAATTTTAGTGTGACCTCTCTTTTATTTAGACAACTAATTATTTCATGCACAAACCACCGTAGTGAATCATGTCAAGTTGATTAAAATTAGACATGCCTATTTTTGTAATAGGGGATGGTCGTATTCTATATAAAATGTAGGCCACCCCTGGAATAAAGAATCTTGATTTTTATTGCAAATTGTATTTTGTACTGCATTTAATAAAATCTTGAGTTCTTTCATTTGTGTGTTCGGAAGAGTGGTTGCATGAATTAGTTGGGTGGATGGTTATGGGAGCTTGGGCCCACTCTAGGCAGTAATCCTCCCTTATTTTGCTTTCATTTATTTTTCCTATTTTTATTTATTTCTATATTTTCCTGCTTTATTTTATTTTTGCAATTTCTTGCTTTAATTTATTTCTACAAGTGTGTTTAAATTTTTGCATTTTTTATTTCAGTTGTGTGTTTAAAATTCCTGCAATTTCCTTTCAATCATGTGTTTGATAATGATAGTTTAAATTACTTTTCCTGCAGTTTTAGTTAGAGTTTAAATTCCTGCATTTTAATTGTTGGTTTGGATAAAAGGAACTACATGAATAAAGGCCACAACCCCAAACCAAGTGACACATAGGACTCATATCCTTAAAACTACAAGCATATATTGTGCACCTATACTCAAAAAGTTTACGAACTCTTGGATTCATAAAATTAAATGGAAGCAAATTTCCTGTTTTCAAAAATACCATTTTTTGCTCACCAATATATTGTCATATGTTTGGTATCATAACATTTGTGACATGACAATGCAATGTTTGTTAATTTCATTATCTTTATTCAAATTCAATCCTAATGGACAATGCCAAATCTTTTAAAATGTTTATAGCAACATAGGTATATCTAGCATACCTTCACTTCTTGGTATTTGATCCCCCCTAGATGAACTCCCTTAAACTATTGTGAATATTATTCAACATCCATATTGATAAGTTAATATGAAAGTCCAAAACTCCTAGTTCACACCAAAATACTTATAATGGTTTCTATCCCCATGGAAAATTTATCACTCCATGGTCTTAAATATAATGCATTTCTCCTTCTAAACCATGTACCAACAAACATTATTTTATCTTTTTTTTCCAAATTTGAGAATATGATGAGGAAAAATTCTTTTGTAAGAAAATTCATGAAGTAATTTGAATTAGATCTCTATTTCCACTTGATCCAATTTTAAATTTATGAAAAACGTGGCAAATATTCATGGAACTTATATATTAAACCTCTAATTTTAAGAGCCATTACATCATGCTTGATCATCTCATCCTTGATAGTCAACTCTAGTGTAATATATACTACCTAAATAGAGTTTGTTATAGATTTGCTCTTTCTATTATCTCTAACTACAACATCCATACTTCCAACTAGGACATCCTTACTTCTAGTTAGAATTAAAAAAAAATACTTATCATGCTACTAGATTTTCTTCCAAATAATAATTTAGTTTTTTAATATCTCCAAGAATCTAGTACAATATAATATGATTCTCATATATTTCTCACACTTGATTATTGCTCTATTGGCAATTTTGACATTATGCCACATTGGGATTTTTGATGAAATTTTATTGATTGTAAAAGCGGTAAAATATATTAATACTATGATTGCAGTATTTTGGCCGATATAATATGTTGTAGTTTATTTTTTGTGTGTTAACCTCCTTCTTTGTTTTTTTATGAGTTTCATGCTAAAAATAATGGGTGTTACAAGGAAAATTGGTTGTGGAAAAGGTGTGACAAATCGGTTGGAATTGCCTAAGGAATGTCAACAAAAAAACACTTGAAAGATTAAGGAAAATGTATATAACATCCTTTTCACCTCAAGAGGAGGGCAAAAATATTTTTCACCCTTCCTTTGGTGAAGACGTTTTTATTTTTGCAAAAATTGGAAAACACTTGCACCCCGAAGTGAGGTGAAAAACTCATTCGCCCCAAATTTCAGGTGAATATAAATTTAAAAAAAAGGAAAATAAAGGGAGTTAAGTCAATAGATGTGACTTCACCCCTCATTGGGGTGAAAGCACATTCAAAGTGTTTAAATTTATGGTGAGCCCAAAGTCAAATTTTGGCAATTAAAAAGAGTATGTTCACCCCGAAGAAGGGGTGAAAGCATTATTTGCCCCATTTTGGAGCGAACGTCATTTAAAAATGAAGGTGTTGATAAGTCAACAAATATTTCACCCCAGGTGAGGGATGAAAGTCCCATCCGCACCTCCCTGGGTGAAAGCTCATCAAATGGTGGATTCGAGCGTGCCCAAACAAAGTAGCAAGCACTATAGTAACATTGAAATGTCAATGCTAGGTTCACCCCAGGAGAGGAGTGAAAACACCTTTTGCCCCCTCTTTGAGCGAAGACATATTTAAATTAGAAGTGCATGGACCCCATGATGGTATACATTGGAAAGGTAAAATATAGAAATACTTTCACCCCATGAGAGGGGTGAAAGTCCCATTTACCCCTCCTTGGGGCAAAGCTATATGAATATGGCCCCACCAACACATCAAGGATTTTGTTTTTAGTCTGAGAAAATACTAAAGGGGTGGGCACTAAAATTTCAAAGCTACGTTCACTGAAGGTGAAGGGCAACAACACCTTTCACCTCTTTTAGGGATGAACGTATACTTTCAAAAAGGAAGACGTCTTATGTGAAATACTTTCACCATGGGAGAAAAGTGAGGCTCTCTATTGCCTCTCTTAAGGGCAAAAGGGAATAAAGATAATTTTAAAAATCAAGTGTGAAACCACATGTGTTTGATAAGTTGTTTTACTCAAATTTTCTCCAACTTGACTACTGCCACAACAAAGATATGAGTGGAATAGCAAAATTTTAAAGTTAAGTCATAGGTCATCTGGTGAATGCAATAACATGAGAACTACAAGAGGTGGAATGAAATTGTGGATATTAGCACTTTCTGGGTGCCCTCTCCACCAAGAAGTACAAATGAGGAAGAAATGATATAGGTTGAGGAAGGTGCATTCACTCCTTGCTTTGTTTTGGGTAAATTCTATTTTTGGCATCAAAAAAGGTTTTTAAAGGCACTCAGTTTGGTTGAGTGAAGTGAATTTAATGATTGAGGCGAGAAGTAACTGTAGTTGTTGATTTCAAGCAAAAAGAGCTATAATATTGAAATCACAAGGTGATTTTCATGAATTCCAAGACATCTTGTACAAGGACGAATTTCCATGGAGTGATGGGGGCATAAAGTCAACAACCAACTTTGCAATTTTTTGTGCACTGACACCCGAATGTGCTGATTTCTTAGGGATTTCATCTTAGAAACTAGATCGCTATCTCAAGAGGAATATTTTCAAGGACTTTGAGGAGGAGTTTCCTTGTAGAGGTTCCTAATATGTAAACATTTTGTCTTCATGTGAATTAAATGAAAGAGGCAAAATCCTCTATAAATACTACTCATTTTCCATTGTAAAAGGAGGAGGATAGACACTCTAAAAAAAATTTGTTCATGTTTTCTATGTAAATAGAAGGAATTTGGCTTCTGATTTTGCAAGCAATTTCTATGTGTGATTTCTTTATGTTCAAGAATTTCTATTTTTTGTTCATGATTTTTATTTGCTGTTAAGCTCAAATTTTACATCTGGATTTGAACATTGCTGGTAATAGTGGGAGTACTGGAATGCGATCCTAGAAGTTGTCTCCATAGAAATTTAAGTGGACTCTTTTGCCTCCTCTCTATTCTATGTTGCTATAACACTTGGTTGGAATTATTTTTGATAGTCTATCCCCAATCCTACATCTTTGGCCTATGGCTATATTTCCCATTTCTTTTTGTTATTTCCAATTTCATTCCAACAACTCTATAATTCAACCGATGTAATATTAGTAAGGGAGCTATCCCTCTTTGGATATTGGCATGGAGGACCTTCCTTTCCTCTGGCCTTTCAATGTTGGCCATGTCTAGGGCTCACAAATGTATGCTTGTATTTTAGGTAGATATTTGACCAACAATTTTTGGCACACCCGATGGGACCCTCAAAAGTTCCACTTTCAATAGTATTGAGGTTTGATTTTTGCCATTGTGTTGTATGGTTAGAATATATGGCAACTCAAAGATACCCAAAAGCCTCCAAACATGAAGGCAATGAAAGCTATACTTCATGATCACATTATCGAAGGCCCAAAATCCTGAGAATCCTGTTGAGTTTTTTGAACTCGACATCCAAAAATTAGGAGAATGCCCCAGGTTAGTTCCCCTAC
The DNA here is from genome assembly GCA_028583015.1 of Wollemia nobilis. Classification (NCBI taxonomy): domain Eukaryota; kingdom Viridiplantae; phylum Streptophyta; class Pinopsida; order Araucariales; family Araucariaceae; genus Wollemia; species Wollemia nobilis. The sequence continues at coordinate 718,786 of JAQPPZ010016858.1, read as the reverse complement.
CTCATACATTAATAGTGGAATCTTCACAATTAGATGGTGTGTTTTTCATTCCTTCAAGTCTATCTAGTACTGCTACTAGCATTCCACCTCCTTGACCTAATACACTAGTCAATATGGCTCAAAATCCACCACCACAACAACCACAACCACTAAGGTAGTTCCTAGCATGGAATAGCTTAGGAGCTTTGAATTTACAAGCCCAAAATCTAGTCCCTCAAGTAGAATTGAAGGCTCTACCTATCTATGATGGTACTAGTAAGACCTATTATGAACATATCCAAGATGTGACATCCTTGGTGATAATCCATGGCATAACGAATGAAGATATTATGATAAGGTTATTTTTTTTTCCCTTAGAGGTAAGTTGCTATATTGGTATCAATCATTGCCACCTGCTACTATTACCACATGGGATCAGTTGGTAGAATTGCTAATCAAGAACTTCCATGAGCAAGTTAGTCCTTTCTCCTTGCTACATCAATTCATAAATATATAAAGATATCTACAGGAGGAGATAGTATACTTCAATATCAGGTTTTCTCAAAGCTGGCAAAAAGTTCCTAATGGCCTTCATTCCACACATAAGCAAGCTACATTTTACTACCTCAAATCCTTTAAATTAGACATTGGTATGGTTTTTCAGCAAGCCAATGTAAATACTTTTCCTGATTTGTATACACAAGTGCAAAATTTTGAAGCATATTTGATTTCCATAAGTAAACTTCCCCCGAAGGTAACTATACCCATCCTTCCTGATATTCCAAAAAAATTGTACTCAAGGGAATTTTTGTAACCTATGCCTTCTATGTATCTTGTTCCCTCATGGAGCTTGGATCACCTCAAGTTGCTCCAATCCTGATTATGTAACTCCCTGCTCCAAGTATTCCATAATTACCTGCACCAGTCATTCCATAGTTACCAACACCAGTTCCTTTTCTAGTGCCACCCATTCCACTATCATTGCCTACTCCATCAGTGCCTCTACCTTTACCAGCACTTCCTGCACCCTCAAATCCTAATCCTTACATGAAATTATAACAAGAAATGCAATATGTTAATTCATTTTTAAGGATAATGTTGAACGAAATCACTGTAGTTAAGAAGAAATAAGCTGAAGCCAATTTTAGGTCAAGGAGGCTTCAAACACCACTGATTACTAGAGAGCAACCGACTACTGGTAAGGGTCCTGAAATGAGTATAACTATTTTGACAAATGAGGAAACTAGTACTAATTACTAGAGTGCAACTGACTATTGGTAAGGGTCCTAAAAGGGTCTGATTCATAGGTTTGAAATCATATGTATTTTCATTTTGGAACATTTGGAGGGAAAATTTTGGAGTTAAATTATAGTTTGGTAGCTTAGATTCCTAGTCAGACATGTGGTAAAGTGGTTAATAGGGTAGTTTTTGCAAAGCTTAAGGGTGGAAGTTTAAAGTTTAAAACCCCATGGCAGTATTTTTTTGCTTGGGAATAATGATCCTCTTGACCTTGTCTATGGATTTGTTGAAGGAATAATCATAATAGTTGGAAATGGTTTATTTTCTACATAAAGCTCTTGAGGGATGCAAAAATTTTTTGTCATAGAGTTAAGCCCTCATGGTTACTTATTTTGTATCAATCAATTGGGCATAGTGGTCTTCATTCATGACATACCCCTTATGCTTCAAAGAGAATCTTGGCACATTGATTAGACCAAGGATCTTAGCAAAGAGGAGGGTCAAATTCAAATCTCATTGAAGGAAATTTTTATGTATTCAAAATGAGTAAGAATATATACTAGTGTGGTCATCCTTAGCACCACCTATAAAAATTTTAACCTACTTGTAACCTTAAACCAATAAAGTGGAGGTAAGTATCAATTACTAAGCATATTAGATGAGCTAAAATGAAAAAAAATAATGGAGTGCACTAGTTAATTAGACAATTCCAAGAGGCGAGTCAATATTTTTTTACATCTCCAGGGTTGGGAAATTTAATTTTTGTATTTTTGAGATCCATTGAGGAAAAACTTCTAGAGGCCATAACTTTTGAATACGAAAGCATTTTGAGACCATTTTTTTAAATCACACAATTTTTTAAGCTCTATACATTGGTTCATAGTTAACCTTATTATGGATAAAACCATATTATAACTTGTAATAAACCTTAATCCATCTTGTTTTGTTGTCTTAGAGTGAAATAATTTATGTAATTGGGATTTTGGTATTAGTATAAATATCTCACACCTCTCCATCCATTATATTTGACTATTATGATTATTATCTATGTATAATATAGTAAATATTTATGATGCCTATGGGTTCCCACTACATATCTCTCTATTTTATCCTTTTTTATGCTTTTTGTATGAGATTTTAATGGATGGATTACCTTTGTTGATTTTTTTAAATATGTGTGAAATCCAATATGCTATCAAAATGACTATGAAATGGCATTGCTTGGTCACAATTTTTTTTTTCAAATCCTTCGATATTTCTTCCAAATTCTAAGGAAAATTACTCTTCAAAGAATCATAAGGTCATTAGCATAAGAATCAAGGAGGAGATATAATATTTATCCAAATTTAAAAAAAAAATGAAACATTTTTCCAAGTCTATCTATTTCATTGTTATCAAGCATTTTTAAATTTTCAATTAAAGGTTTATTTGAGTTTATTTGGTTGTATTATTCCTTGATTTTAGATATGTGTCATGTTAAAATAAGGATTTAGAATTCAAACATTCAAATTCAATTTAAACTCTATTTGCATCTTTTCCACTTATGCACACTCACAGGCTCATGTGCTTCACAAGGCCACACTTTTTTGTTTTTATCATTGTTGGAACCTTCTTCAAGGGGAATGCCATCATCAAATATAGTACAATAGGGTTGGAAATTTGGTTAGGCTAGCAAAGTATTTTAATAATTACAAGTTCAAAATCCCATGTATTACCATTTTGGAACCTTTGGAGGGTAAAGTTAGAGTCAATATGTACTTTGGTGGCTTAGATTCCTAGTCAAATGCATGACACAATTATCAATAATGTAGTTATTAGAAAGAACAAGGATATAGGTTGCAAGTTCAAACCCCATGGAATCCCTTTTTGCTTAGGATGAATAGTACGCTTAACCTCATCTATGAATTCATTATTGGACTGATCATAATAATTGACCATGGTCCATTAGTAACATACAAATTTCAAAGGAATTCAAAATATTTTGGTCATAAGGTTAAGTTCTCCCACTTACTTATTTTTTATATATTAGTTGGCCATAGTGGTTTTCATTTAAGACATGTCCCTCATGCTTCAAAGGGAATCTTGGAACCTTGATTAAACCAAGGGTCTTAGTAGAGAGAATGCTCAATTTCAAACCTCATCGAAGATATTTTTGATGTATTCTAATCTCTACTTATTTTTATTTATTGAATCTCATGGTTCATGTGATTTATATGTTCTTGATAACACAAAAAAATCTTACTCTTGATCAAATTTTTCTCCTAGTTCATTTTCAAGTAGCAACGATAATTTGTGTTAGTATGTCATAAGTATAGGCTCATGCAAAGAAATTAAAAATAAGGAGGCTAATACCCAAGGGCCCAAGGGACGGGCTAAGTATTTAAAAAAATCAAATACAATTTGTGGATACTACAAGAAGGAAGAATAGCTAACCAATAATGTCTTGCTAAAATTACAAAGAATTTAAGTTGAGTTTTTGAATATGGGTGGACATATTCTAGATGATAAGGGGCATTCAAAAGGATCTTCCTCAACTATAGAGTCCCATTAGGGTATACATTATTGAGGGAATATATTATTGTCACTAATATCGTCTATCCTTGGCCCCTTAGTTTAGATTATGAAGGGGTATTGAAAGTGTAATATGACATATTTTCTAAGGGCAACATTGTATGGTGTAATATTATTTATGCCTATTGGCAATAAATGTACAATTGTATTTAATTTATAGTTCTATTTTTTTATGTAATCCCTATGGACCACTATTAAACTGTTTATGGTTAAATCCACCTTTTAAATTATAATTAACCTTAAACCCTCCTATGATCTTGACTCGGGCTATATTCATTTATGTAATTGGGGTTTTAGTGTTGGTATCATTACCCCCCACCACTCCATCCATTGTATCAGTGTGTTGTGATTCTTATCTATGGATATTGTAGTGAATATTTACGGTGGCTATGAGTTCCCACTACATCATTCTATTTTCATACTTTTTTTTTAATGTTTTCTTTATAAGATTTAAGTAGATTGATTGATTTCATTAATTTCTAAAAAAATAGATGAGAAATCCAACATAATAGAAATCCACAATTTGAGTTATAATATTTGATCTTTATATATTTACAAGCTAAGCATACCTGATTCTATGGTTGTCATTTTGAATTAGAGATAAGAGTATAAGGCATCATCCAAGAATCAAACCAAAAATTGCATAATCCTCCCATTGATTGACCATATAATATATTTCTTGGTCAATTGGAAACTATTTGATATAAAGTTCCAATTTGGTGATCCTTTAGATAGGGCTCATTTCATAAATAATTTAATTGCATAAATATAACTTATATATTTTTGAAATAGTATTTTTTCCAACTCTTTCTTTGATCTTTGAATAATTGCCATCCAAGTTTTTCCCCCAAGGTCAAACTTATAAGTTTGTAATTCTACAAGTTTTCCCTCAAATATTCATTCTTTTGCAAACCTATATTTCTTACAAAGAAAACACCTAAAATTTCCTCACATATTTTTCAAAGAAAACAACTTTAAATTTTATCAATTTTTGATGTTGCACCTACTCGCAATATTGAAAGGAACATTATATAAATAGGTATGGGTTGTATTATAATATTTATAATTTTTAGCTTTCCCACCATTGTTAAGAACTTGCCTTTCAAACATTCCATTCTATCCATACATGATATCCAAATATCCTTCCTCTTTCCTTTATGAGACAAAGAAATATCCATGTAGATTGATAAAATTAATTAATTTTAAAATCCAAAATATCCATAATAATCCATTGTAAATGTAGAGTATTTTTAACAAAAAATATTCAATTTTGTAGTATTAACCAACTATCTAGCAGCCTTTTCATAGCAAGATAATATTTATGGCCTTACTAACTAAGGAATGACCCAAAATAAAAGTATCATCAACAAACTAGAGATGAGATTTGAAGAGACCATTTTTTCAAACTAAATAACTTTGATATTTTCTTCCATTTTTGCCTTTGAGAAAGTCTCCCAAATGCCTCTATAGGAATTGTAAATAGATAATTAGAGAGTGGATCAAATTGGTAGTATCCACAAGATGACAAAAAATCTAGCAAGGATACCATTGATCACAATAGAATACTTTGGAGTGCTATAATGACATCTAATTCATTCACATCAAACTTGATCAAAACCAAACATATTGAGAATATCATATGGAAAAATCTAGCACCCTATCTTATACTCTATTCATATATAATTTCATAAGCATACCTATTTTTCATGTAGTGAAAAACATGTGTGGCCTCCTATGCAATGATTACATCATTAAAAATTTGTTTACCAATAACAAAGCCACCTTGTTCCTATAAAATAACACAATCTAGAATGTTGTTAAACTTATTTTCCATAATATTTGAAATGATATTATAAAACATATTACAAGGACTTATTGGATGAAAATTATCAAAATATTTTATCCTTTCTTTACTACGAACAAATGTTTAAAGGTATAATTTATTTCACTTATCATATCCTTCATTTTTAGGTCTTTTAAACTATAGCCGACATATAACTATTCAATAAATCCTAAAATTAAAAAAAAAAAACTAGAGATATCTAGGTTGGATTCCTTATTAGGACGAAAATAGAAAACTATTTTATGTAGCTCGTCCATAGATATGTTCTCTTTCAAGATTTCATGTTTTTCATATGTGATAATTGATAGAATATTTTGCAAAATATTACCTTGTGCCTCCTTATCTTGCCCAACATCTAACAAAATATTTTTAAAATTGTAAGTGCTTCTTCTTCCTCCTTAATACTTCTTCCATATTTAGTTAAAATAATTTTGATGAGTTTTATGTTATACAATGAAAATTTTGGTATGTCTATCTCCTTCCCTTGTCCATTTCTCTCTAAATTTTTGAACTAATATAACTCCTCTTTCAATGCATTATGATGATAAAAAAGCAAATATTTTTCTTGCATACAAAAGTCCTTGTCACTTCCATTTATTTCTACTATCTATTGATAATTTTTGAACTTGCATTCAATATTATTTTCTTTAAGGTTCTAGTTACTTATTTATGCATGGGAGTTAGGGAAAATATTTAATATTTAGCACATTAGCAATAATAGTAACTTTCCACCTTGAATTTATTTTGTGTAATGTTCTTGAATTTATTTTGTGTAATGTTGTGAGTTGCATAGATTGGTATTTGTGTAGGATTTTTGGTGAGGACATGGGACAATTGTAGTTCATGTAAAGACGTTGTTCAAGTAGGAATTACCATTCAAGTTAGGATTGGATATTTGAATAGTTATCTAGTTAAACACTAACCATTCAAGTGGATGTTGCACAATATTGTGCATGTGGAAGTTACACTATACCATTCAAGTGGAAGTTGCACTATGTTGTACAAGTAATAAACCATACCGTACAAGTAAAAGTTTCATTCAAGTGGAATTACACTTGGGACCATGGGTTACTACCATATTATGGTAGTGGTATCTTTTTAACTATCATGTTACCATCTTGGCAATTGTTATCTTGCCAATTGGTGTTTAGTCATCTAGTCTATGTAAATCAAAATAAATTAAATATTCAATTGTGGGTGTTAGTGAATAATGAATCCTTTGCTACTATGAAAGGTTATTGTTCACTTAACCCCCTCTATTGATACTGCATCATTTGGTATTATAGCAAGATTAAAAAAATATTGATATAGAGGAAATATGGGACAGTGAGGAAGAGGAATACCACATGGTTTGGAACCTCAACTAGTGGATATATCTAAAATATTTGGAGGATTCATTAAAAAGTTAGATACAATTGAAACTACCCAAAGAGGACACATTCATATTGAAGAGGTTAGTTACAGTTAATAGGAGAATGGTCACCTATAAGCTTGATATGATAAGCAAGGACAAGAACCAAAGTATCTATTGATTTAGGTGATCTCAAGCATGGGAATTAAACCAAATATGGATACCCCCAATTCTAAGAGAAGTTTAAATATTGAAGAGTTGATTGACTAGATAATAGACATGGAAATATTCTTTTATTATGAATTTATGAAGGTTTTGAAGTGGGTCAATTTTGCATGCACCCAATTGAAGGGATATGTTTTTATTTGGTGGGATCATATCCAAATAGAGAGACAAAAAAAAGCAATGATAAAATTTGAACTTGGGATATGTTTGTATACAAACTGAAATCTAAATTTTTACTTGTTGATTATCATATTGGTTTTTTTAGAAGACTCCAAAACCTCAAGCAAAGGGATTTCGAAGTGAAATAATATATTGAATAATTCTATAAATTGACCATGAAAGCCACTCATATTGAAGATTATGAGGAGAAATTTGTGAGATATATAAATGGGCTAAGATTTTCCATACAATATAAAATTGGTTTTCTTCAAATTAGAAAAAATCAAGGATCCATATCAATATGCACTCAATGTAGAAGAAAAATTGACTCGCAAGCAACAAAACAATTCTAGTAGAAGATGATGGTTTTCTAGAGGAAGAGAACAATAAAATAGTGGTAGAGGGAAACATATGCAAAAAGGATAAGTTAGTACTTATCAAGGTTATTTCAACCAAATGACACCAAAAAATGTGAGTCATCAAGAGGAAGAGGTGTATTTGGTAGAGGAAAAGGACAAGATTTTTTTGGCAAGTGTTATAGGTTCTTGGAATAAGGATAGAGCAAATGAGTGTCCTCAAACATAGTAGACTAGTAGGCATGGAAATGAAGCACATAAATAAATTGCACAAGTAGATGAAGAGAGTATTGCTTCATCAAAGTACATGGAGGAACTAGAACAAAGATAGTCACTTATGATGAAAAGGATATTGTTAAAACCAACTCAGGAGGTGTATGAACTAATGCAAAGAAGAATTTTTTAAAACCATATGCAAATCAGAAGGCAAGTGTTGTAAGTTGTTGAGTGGTATTTTCACCCGATTGTGAAAACACACTCTCCGATAGGATTTGGGTTCTAAATCCTCTGCTTGCAAAGAAATTAAACAAGTAACTTCTCCAAGGTTCCTGTTATGTTAGCATTTTGCATCTGTGTATTAATAATCTCAAATAAAGATATTCAATTAAAATGCTTGGAACACCTTAGTGGTTGCAAGTAATTGAAAACAAGGGGCACTGTGGTTTATTTTACTGTGAAACTTTAATGATTGTTCATTGAACCCTAATAAAGCAAATGTGATTTGGTCTCTATATGACCATGTTGTAACTTCAAAATAAAATTTAATGAAATGCCATAACATGAAGGAATTATTTATGGATTTTGAAGTTTTTTAATTTTTTTATTTTATTTTAATGCTTGAAAAATTAAAATTGGAACTTCTGAAAAATAAAGTGCAGCAAAAAGAAAATAAAATGCAAAAGAAAAAGAAATTAAAATTGCATTCAGTTTGATGCTATCCCGTCCTGGCAAAACCGAAGATGTGAGGTTTCCATGCATGCAACCTAACCTATTGGACCTGCAAACACGCACAATCCCGATAAGCTAAGTGCTGATTCAAAGGGTTTTGAAATAAAATTCAAATTTCGAATATTCGCCTAATGCAACCCACAAAAGTGGCATTTAACATTATCTATAAATCCGAAATCTGAAAAATGAAAGAATAAACATTAAATCTATAGCATGCACAGAAAATCTCCTTCTTTCTTGCCCACAAGATGCAAATTTTTGAACACTCCTGCATTAAAAATAAATCATGTTACAATAGCAGAATCTCTGGTTTTCTCAAAACCAGAAAAAGGGGAAGAAAAACACTCCCAAGCAGGCCCAGAATGGCTTCTCGCCTTAGGCACTGCAACTCTGCCCGCAGCGGTTTTCGACCCTCGTACCAATCTGTGCTTCCATTTTTATAGCTCTGGTAAATTGCTTCTCCTTCCACGACGGTTCGTTTCATCTTCCAGATTGCTTCGTTTCACCTTCCCCGCCTTTCCATTGCTTTTGACTTTATGCTCGAGATCTTCTCTGTGAACTATAACGCCCCTGTAGCCTTTACACATGTACGCCACGTGTTCCGCACTTTTTTGCATGTTCTGTAATGGCCCCATGTAAATCACGACAAAAAATAGCATGTCGCGATATCAGTTTTTATGCATGCAACTTTGCTCCTTTACTTTCACCGCGAAAACGCGACATGTCGCGATATCGCGACATTTTCCTGCCAACAGCCTTGCCAATGCAACCTGTCACGAAATCGCGACATTTTTCTGTTTCAAGCTATGAGGATGCAACCTGTCGTGAAATCATGATGCTTTTCATCTTCGTACGCCTCGGCTGCTTCCTGTCGTGAAATCGTGACGCTTTTCATCTCCGTACACCTTGGCTGCTTTCTGTCGCGAAATCGCGACGCTTTTTCATTTGGAGCTATCTTGTGGCTTTCTGTCATGAAATCGTGACGCTTTTTCATTTGGGCTATCTTGCGGCTTTTTGTCATGAAATCGTGATGCTTTTCCATTTGTACCACCTTGTCAGCTTTCCATCGTGAAATCGTGATGCTTTTCTATTTCGGGCCCCTTTTCGTTTCTGTCGTGATATCGCGACGTTTTTTTGCTTCGTGCCCCTTTGCTGCTTTTTGTCATGAAATCGTGACGTTTTTCTGCTTCGTGCCCCTTTGCTGCTTTTTTGTCGTGAAATCGCGATGCTTTTAGTGCCTTGCCCTGTTTGACTGGTTTGACCACGATTTTGTGACATGTCACGATTTCGCGACAATTTTCCATTCTGTCTTTCTCTCTCCTCTCTGGACCGCGATTTCAACATGTTTTTTTTGGTGTGATTCGTTTTTTCATTTCGGCGCGACGGAGCAACATGTCGCGATATCGTGACACTTTTCATTTTTGTGGACGGAGACATGTCCGATGCACACTTTTTTTTTGAGACGGAGCAACATGTCGCGATATCGTGACACTTTTTCATTTTCGGCCGCGACGGAGCAACATGTCGCGATATCGTGACACTTTTTCATTTTCGGCCGCGACGGAGCAACATGTCGCGATATCGCGACACTTTTTCATTTTTGTGCAATTTTGCCTTTTTCTTGATTTTTAGCATCTGGGTCACTGAGATCTTCTTTGAAAGCATGCAAAAAATGTGGGTCCCCAATTTTGGGGTGTGTTGTGGATCAGCCACAACAAATGGCGACTTTGCTATCTGTCAAATGCTCCTGAGCATTTTGGTGAGAACCCAACCTGGAAGTATACAAACTTGGAAACCAGCATTAGCACATAAGAAATATAAACAAATGCCCATAGATCAAAAATACATGAATCATCAGAATCATTAAGTATCAGCTCGGTGTGTGCAATGTGTTTCATTCCCTATCGTTTGAAATTGATCAACATTCCATCGTCAGTTTTACATGAATGCATATGTGAGATTGTGAATGATTTGTGTAACCTAATAAATATGCTAAGAGATTTTGCTTTTATAAAAGGCATAGTCTTTCTTCTAGTATCATACACAAACATTCAAGATTATCAAACCCTCTTAGGATCAACTATATGTATAATGAATTGCTTTATTAGATCCCAAAGTTGGTTATGAGTCCCTACTATCTTGAACCCATGTGTAAGTGAAAGTGAAATCAAAGCTTTGGGAAATCAGACTCCCAACCTAATCGAGATGGGAGTTTAACCCTATTCTTACTACTCTGATTTGGAATTCATTACCTCACTTTGAGCAAAATAATTTAACCAATTATGGAAGAAATGGTCATGCTAGTCTAACCCTTTGGACAATCAGTGGTCTTGTTTTTTAGACAAGACATGTTGCCATGCATGGGCATACTTAACCCCATAATCCAAGACTTAGCTTCATTTCTTTGGACCTTGGGGATGACTACCCATCCTTTGTAGAGGACAAGTAGTACGATCCTTCCAATCCAAACTTTAGATGTAAATGGAGAATATTAATTTTATTGCTTGGACCTTGGGGATGACTACCCATCCTTTGCAGAGGACAAGTAGTACGATCCTTCCAATCCAAGATTTATCATGAAATGAGACATAGGAGCTTTGGGGAATCAGATTCTCAACCTAAGCGAGATGAGAATTTATGCCCTATCCTTACTACTCCATGTAGGTCAAATCAAAGCTTTGGGGAGTTGGATCCTCAACCTAAGTTCGATGAGGATTTAGCCCTATCCTTACTACTCTAATTTTAGGCTTTAAGCTTTATGGAAGTGGTCAAAACCACTGTTTTAAGGATCATGTTGCATAATAGGATAGACATGAAATACTTCTTTCGCCCAACCTTTTCTTCCAAGCAAGGTTTTGATCATTTTGCTCAAGATCCTTTTTAATGTGTATAAAATGTGCTTGGTTCTAGATATCTCAAGACTCGGTTCCCAACCTTAGGATTTTCTTCTTATTTATGTGATAGCATAACCTTAAGAGGATTTGACACACTTTAATGATTTGTATTTGAAATGCATTTGCAACTAAGATGGCATGTATGTGCAAAGTGAGATGTAATATGAATGCATTGTCTTTTGAAATGCAGATGAAATATTGCCATATAAAACTGACTACTTCATGCATCACAAGTTTCAAATGATATTATTAAACTGTTTGTATTTCTTGCGGAGCTTTCTACCACATAATTCCAATGTTCCATATTTCCCCGATCTAGAACATAAGTTAGCATCTCAAGGCAACTTTTTCATCATTTTTTTTTTATATAGACAAACAAAACATGTCAAATAAACACACAAACTTTAACTTAAAACTTATTCAATCCAAAACCAAACTGCAATCCCAAAAATGAAAATTTGAAAACACAAACCAAAACCAAAAACCAAAATCTATATACAAATGTACAATATAATACAAGATGATGCAAAGCTTGGATTATCACTTTCCTGGATCCCAAACATGATTAGAACATTTCAACAAAAATATAACATGATATGCATGCCAAATGTTGTGGGAATCCCACAAAAACAAGACTAGACCAAACAATGCAACAAATTTCCACTTGCCATGCTCACCATACCAATTTGATTTAGTTCCAATAATACTCCCATAGGTGAGCATCAAATTACTAAAATGATTAGACAATAAATGATTTTCAATTTTATCATGTCTATTCTTTAAAATGTAAACTTCATAATTCCCTCCTTGATTTAGAATTAGGCTATCCTTTTCAAATATGCAATTTTGTAAGTAGGAGCCTATTTCTACAAATTTCAAAGCCAAATCATTTTCCAAATTTGTAGGCCAATCAAATTTGTGTAACAATTTACAAGCATCTAGGATATTTACTAAATTAGGATCATTAAAAGTTTTTATCCTAGATTCAATTAGTAATTGTTGATGAATTTGGTTTAACAATTCAAGTGCATCAACTTCTTTTCCATTCATTAAAACAATGTTATTAAAGGTGTGATTAAAAATTATACCTTGTTTTTCATTTACCTTTAATGACATTTCACCATAAACATTATTTAAATTCAAAATATGGTCATCCTTTTCAATCCTCAAACATTCTTGGTCAAAGTGTATGTCCCATGACTCATCTTGATGATCCTTCATTTGAGTTGCTTCCAATTGATCAATCTCTTTGTCATTTGGTTCCAATTCTTTGTTCACTATCCATGGTATCTCTTCATTTGAATCCTCCAAATCATCATGCAAACTTGCATCCACACCTTCAATGAATTTATATTCAACATGATCAAATTTTGTCACCTTTTCAAATCCTGTGAATATGAGATCTTCGTATGATGTAGAAGGTTCAACATCCTGCATATCAAGTGAAATATGAGTTTCATCTATAGGGATGTGAGAAAAGAATGCATTATCATATCTCCCCCAACCATTGTAAAAATCGTCATCCAAATCCATGGCATGAAACTCCATGATGTTTGTGACATGATCTCTTGATTCATTCATCAATTCATTTTCTTCTTTGTCCTTGGTAATAGAATCATTATAATCTTCCAAAATTTGATGAGATTTGAAACCCTCTTCCAAAACATCCTCAAATTGTACAGGAGTTGTAATATCTTCCTTCGAGTAGGCGATTATGTTGTCCTGTATATCAATTGGCACACAAGTTTCATTAGTAGTTTTGGATTGAGTGTAGTCTTCCCACTTCTTCCAAGCATCATAATAATCATCTTTCAAAATCAAGTGGTGACGTTCAACTACTTCTTCAACATCTTCCAATTCATCAATGTGTTTCTCATCAAATTCATCTTCACCTTCCTTAGATGGTTCAATTATTTCCAAAAGTGGGTTATTTCTTGAATTCAAATTTATAAGGCTATCATCGTCCAAATTAGTAACCCATGATTCAATTTTATCATAATTTGGAGGGTGAAGAATTTCTTGATCGTTAATTTTACACATCTCATCAATAGTATCTTCCAAGAACAAGTGGTGAAATTCTATCATATCTTCAAATTTATTTATTGATTTTCTTTCCATTTCACTTTCAACCACTTCATTTAATTCTATGGTGGGTTCCATCCTATCACATATATCAAACATTGTTGAATTTAGAACCCCTTCATCCGGATAATCGTGTATCTCTATGAATGAGATCATTTCTGCATAATCCTCACTAGTGGATGTTGGCTTATCAATTTGCACCTCCTCGTGGACTACATCTAAGGTGGTTGTAAGATTTGGATATTCAAATTCATCCCCTTGATCATTCACCTTAGGTATCATTGGAGTGGAGGGTGCTATGTTTGATGGTTGGTGTAGGTTGGCATCAAAAGAACAATCTCTCATGTGAACATGTTGTGCCTTTTCTTCTTCAAGACCTTGTCGTTCTATCTCTTCTAAGACCTCATGGATTTTCTCTAGGGACAAACCACTCAGTTTTTCCTCAATGAGTGAAGCAAGTGTGGGGTGTATGGCTCCTAGGTATACTTCCATGGCTTCCTCTTCTAATGTGTTAAAATTTTCCCACATTTGGGAGTGCAACTCACGAAATCTTCCATTGAATTGACTCAAGGATTCATTAGGCTCCTTACATATGGAGGTAAACTGATTTTTCAAGATTTCTAAGTCAACCTGATTACCAAAATGGTAAAGATAGGCTGCTTCTAGTTGTATCCAAGAAGTCCTAACCTCCATGGGTAGTTGGCTGTACCAAAAGAATGGTTTATCATCCAAAATGTATGCAAATAACTTACAAGCCACCTCCTCATAGAAAATCTGGAATTTACATAATGTATCCTTGTAGACATGCAGTTTTTGCAAGTATCCTAGTGGCACCTCTTGATTAAAACACCGTAAAAAATCCAATAACATTGTAGGAATTTGATAGGGTACCACAGGTATAGATAAACCCTTATAATGATCCTCTATCATTGATACCATTCTCTCTCTTAGAGACACTATTTCAGCTCTCAGGGATACCATTTGCTCCTCAAGTGTTGCCATTAGTGAAACTTAAAATGTAATTTTAGAACCAAATCTGTTGAATATTCAACCTGCAATGTAAAAAAAAAATCAAGTTAGCATCAACTAAGAGATGTACTTATTAAAATCAAATGTCAAGTAATTGCATGAGACCAAAATTTTCAAAATTAAATCAAATCACATATTTCTGTATGAACAATCAGAAAAGTGTTAGAATAATATACAACATACTTGAATTGCTTAAAATAGAACAAGTAAATAAATTCAGGCCATCCTTTTACAATATTCTGAGTGTTAGAGGACTAAAGCATAAAAAATTTAAATTTAAATAACACTAAAATAAACCCGTTCGGCCCTCCTAGCACCAATCTATTGAGTGGTGTTAGAGGAGGCCGAAGATGCTAATCAAATGGACTTGAAATATTTAGCAATGTAAAGCTCTTAAACAATTATAAACCCGTAGCATCTAAAATCATGATAAAATAAACCCTTTCGTGCCCTCCTTCTAGCGCCAATCTGTTGAGTGGTATTTTCACCCGATTGTGAAAACACACTCTCCGATAGGATTTGGGTTCTAAATCCTCTGCTTGCAAAGAAATTAAACAAGTAACTTCTCCAAGGTTCCTGTTATGTTAGCATTTTGCATCTCTGTATTAATAATCTCAAATAAAGATATTCAATTAAAATGCTTGGAACACCTTAGTGGTTGCAAGTAACTGAAAACAAGGGGCACTATGGTTTATTTTATTGTGAAACTTTAATGATTGTTCATTGAACCCTAATAAAGCAAATATGATTTGATCTCTATATGACCATGCTGTAACTTCAAAATAAAATTTAATGAAATGCCATAACATGAAGGAATTATTTATGGATTTTGAAGTTTTTTAATTTTTTTATTTTATTTTAATGCTTGAAAAATTAAAATTGGAACTTCTGAAAAATAAAGTGCAGCAAAAAGAAAATAAAATGCAAAAGAAAAAGAAATTAAAATTGCATTCAGTTTGATGCTATCCCGTCCTGGCAAAACCGAAGATGTGAGGTTTCCATGCATGCAACCTAACCTATTGGACCTGCAAACACGCACAATCCTGATAAGCTAAGTGCTGATTCAAAGGGTTTTGAAATAAAATTCAAATTTCGAATATTCGCCTAATGCAACCCACAAAAGTGGCATTTAACATTATCTATAAATCCGAAATCTGAAAAATGAAAGAATAAACATTAAATCTATAGCATGCACAGAAAATCTCCTTCTTTCTTGCCCACAAGATGCAAATTTTTGAACACTCTTGCATTAAAAATAAATCATGTTACAATAGCAAAATCTCTGGTTTTCTCAAAACCAAAAAAAGGGGAAGAAAAACACTCCCAAGCAGGCCCATAATGGCTTCTCGCCTTAGGCACTGCAACTCTGCCCGTAACAGTTTTTCGACCCTCATACCAATCTGTGCTTCTACTTTTAAAGTTTTGGTAAATTGCTTCTCCTTCCATGACGGTTCGTTTCATCTTCCAGATTGCCTCGTTTCACCTTCCTCGCATTTCGAATTGCTTTTGAATTTATGCTCGAGATCTTCTCTGTGAACTGTAATGCCCCTACAACCTTTACACATGTATGCCACGTGTTTCACACTTTCTGCATGTTCTGTAATGGCCCCATGTAAATCGTGACAAAAAATAGCATGTCACGATATCACAACGTTTTATGCATGCAGCTTTGCTCCTTTACTTTCATCGCGAAAATGCGACATGTCACGATATCGCGACATTTTCTTGCCAGCAGCCTTGCCAATGCAACCTGTCATGAAATCGTGACGTTTTTCTATTTCGAGCTGTGAGGATGCAACCTATCATGAAATTGCAACGCTTTTCATTTTTGTAGCCTTGGTTCTGTCGTGAAATCGTGACATTTTTCATCTCTATATCTTGTCGCTTCTGTCGTGAAATCGTGACGCTTTTCATCTTCGTACGCCTTGGCTGCTTCCTGTCGCGAAATCGCGACGCTTTTTCATTTGGAGCTATCTTGCGGCTTTCTATCACGAAATCGCGACGCTTTTCCATTTCGTACCACTTTGCCAGCTTTTTGTCGTGAAATCATGACGCTTTTCTATTTCGGGCCCCTTTGTTGTTTCTTGTCGCGATATCGCGATGCTTTTCTGCTTCGTGCCCCTTTGCTGCTTTTTGTCACGAAATCGCGACGCTTTTCTGCTTCGTGCCCCTTTGCTGCTTTTTGTCGTGAAATCGCGACGCTTTTAGTGCCTTGCCCTGTTTGACTGGTTTGACCGTGATTTTGTGACATGTCACGATTTCGTGACAATTTTCCATTCTACCTTTCTCTCTCCTCTTTGGACCGCGATTTCACAACATGTCACGATTTCACGATAATTTTCGATCAATGCCTCTTCCTACTTGCCTGGGCCGTGAAAGTTTGACATGTCGCGATTTCACGACATTTTTTCATTTCAGGTCGCGACGGAGCAACATGTCGCGATTTCGCGACAACTTTTCATTTTTGGCAGCGACGGAGCAACATGTCGCGATATCGCGACACTTTTTCTTTTTCGGCCGCGACGGAGCAACATGTCGCGATTTCGTGACACTTTTTCATTTTCGGCCGCGACGGAGCAACATGTCGCGATATCGCGACACTTTTTCATTTTTGGCCACGACGGAGCAACATGTCGCGATATCGCGACACTTTTTCATTTTTGTGCAATTTTGCCTTTTTCTTGATTTTTAGCATCTGGGTCACTGAGATCTTCTTTGAAAGCATGCAAAAAAGGTGGGTCCCCAATTTTGGGGTGTGTTGTGGATCAGCCACAACATAATTTTATTATGGATAGTGGGATTATAGATACTTTAATATCTATAAAAATGGTATAAAAGCTTGGGTTGAAGAGGATTGAACACCCGAATCTATATAAGGTTTTAATGTTGCAAAAGGAACATCAAGTTTTGGTGAATGGATAATGTATTGTAATCTTCCAAATTGGTTTTTACAAAAATGAGATACTATGTGATGTTATGCCTATGGATGCTTGCCATGTCTTTTTGGGAATGTCATGGTAGTTTTATAGAAATACAGTGCATGATGGTGGGGTGAAAACCTACACTATTGAGAAAGATGGTGAATGGTACATGTTAAGTCCATTAAAGGAAAAAGGAGAAAAAGTGGAAAATAGTCCTATAATGTGCTTGAATATAGATAAAAAATGATTGAAAGGTTATGAGATAAAGGTAGAAATGGTAGTATTTAAAGGAGTTGTAAAACAAGAGGAGGAAAAAGTGGAAAAAATTCAGAGAATAAGCCAAGGTTATGCATAGTGGTGAATATTCACATGAAGAACACAAGCTTATACTGAGAGCGGGGGTGAACAGTATAAGACCACTTTTTACTTTTTCTTCCAATTCAATATTATGTTGTGTAAAGATAACAGTATCAATAGCAGTTTTCAAATCAATGAACAAAAACCATACACAATAGAGACATCACAATTTACGTGGTTCACCCAATGTGGGCTACTCCACGAAGAAAATATTTTACTAAAACTTTCTTAATCAATCTCTTTGGGAATCACTCATAATTACAATGTTTATGGATATTTATCTAAAGGAGATGTTGATCCCTAATCTCAATTTCATGGATCTCTTCCATAGGAGAACTATTTCCCCTTCTACTTTGGCTATGTGATCTTCTAGAATACTTTGTCTCTCTGTTGCACTGATTGGTGGACCTCTCTCCACTTGAATACTCCTCACTTAGATCTATCTTCAACTGTGTTGGCTGCTGGATCTCTATCCACTGAGACTCTATCCTCTGTACTTTGTCACCTCCAAAGATCTGTCAATAGGATCACTAAGAACCTGCTCAATAGGCTCACACAAAACCTACTTAACAAGCTCACACATAACTTGTAAAATGTTGAATAACAAGCTCACATAGAACTTGTCCAAATCTTCTCTAGCAAGCTCACCAAGAACTTGCCCAAATATGCTCTAGCAATATCACCAAGAAATTTCCCAAATATGTTCTAGCAAGCTCACCAAGAACTTGCCCAAAAGTGCTCTAGCAAGCTCACCAATAACTTGCCCAAAACTGTCCACAAATATGTCCCAACATTGTCCTCAAATTTGTCTCAACATTGTCCTCAAATATGTCTCAACACTGTCCTCAAATCTGTCTCAACACTATCTTCAAATATATCTCAAAGGCCTTCTCAAAGGCTCAATCAATCATGCTCAAGTAGTAATCAAAATGAACTCAACAATGAGTGGCAATCTCAACTCAAATTAACTTCATAGAAGCATAAAGAGAATTGTTAGAGACTCAATATGTTCTAATTTCATTCTCAACCCAAATCAATCTCAAATCAACTCAACTCAAATCAATATCAACTCAACTCAAGTCAATCTCATAGAAGCATAAAGAGAATTGTTAGAGACTCAATATGTTCTAATATCACTCTCAACTCAAATCAACCTCAACTCAATTCAAGTCTTATAGAACCATATAGAGAATTGTTAGAGACTCAATATGTTCTAACCTCAATATCAACTCAACATATAAATATGGAATATTTTGTTTTATAGAACTTGAACAATCACTTCACACATCACTTGACTAGGCTCAATCAACTCAACTCAACCAATAATCACAAGGGACAACTCTCTCTCACACAATCCTAGTCCAAGTATGTATTAACCAACTCAAATATTTCCAACAATGCTCAACCACAAATCTTACATAACAATGATACTCATGTTCTTTTCTAACTCAAGTTATTTCACAACCAATGGGCTTCAACAACTATGCTTGTAAAACAATTTTTAAACTCAACTCTCAAATCAGAAAAACCTTGAAGCATTCAACCAACCACTTTTGAAAAGGAAACCACAAACAATCCTTTTCCCTCCAATGATATTTCAGAAATCAACCACCATAAACAATCAATAGGAGAATGTGCCCATACCTTTTTGAAGATGAAAAAACCTCTTTGTAAATCTGCCACAATCACAAAATTCTTTTGCCAATCTTCACAAGGGTTAGTAGATCACAAAATAATCAACATTACTCCACTTTTCAATAATCATCATCAAGGCCTTTAATTGCACAACTTCCTTATCTCTCCTAAAACCACTTGTACCATAAAATAAAATAAATTAAAATATTACATAAGATTTTCACTCCCAAAAACACTTATACAATAAAATAAAGTAAATCACAATATTGCACACCTTGTCACCTCATGAAAGAATTAATCCTCTTGAAAAAGAACAAGGCAAACTTCATTTTTGTAAACCCTTTACAAAATCAGAAATATCTCTTTACACACACCTTATTTCTCCTTCTAAATAAGTTAGTCAAATAGCCCTCGAAATAAGCTTTTTGACAATATATAATATGCCCACTTTCCGAAATAAATTGAAACATTTACATATATATATATATATATATATATATATATATATATATATATATATATATATATATATATATATATATATATATATATATATATATATATATATATATATATATATATATATATATATATATATATATATATATATATATATATATATATGCCAACCTCTATTAATTGCACATAGGTCGGCCCTCCATTAATTTAAACTTAAACTTTAAACTTTAATATCTTCATCACCGGAGGTCCTTTTTCAATGAAATAAAATTCCACCTTGGCTTTTAAGAAAAACCCTTTCCACATAATCCCACCATGGTTTTAAATAAAACCTTTTATTTTGCCTTCCTTGGTTTTCATAAAAACCTTGTATATATCCATGCTCTCCGAAATATCATAAATGATTATCTATGAAGTGCTTTTGCCACAAAAACTAAATGTAACATCAATGATCCATGTGACATTAATGAAAACATAAAATGACTCAAATTAACTCAAATTTCAACAATCTCCCCCTTTGTCATTTATGGCAACACCTCTAATCCAAACACTAGAATCACTGTAAAAACCATCTCTGAGAATCAAAGTTGCTTCCCCTGACTCAATACTCTCTATGGAGGCTGCTACCCCTAAACTCAATACTCTCTTTGGAGGCTGCTCCCCCTAACTCAAATCTCTCCCTCTTACTCAAATCTCTCCCCCTTTGACATCAATGGAAAAATGAACACCTATGGGGCTAAAATATATGACTCTTAAGCTTAGCCTCCTCACCCCCTTCTCTTTTGAGGTGATTAATTTTGGTGTGGGAGTACTTTTACTCCCATATCACTTTGTTTCTTTCCTCTATAAACTTCCTTCCATGTTTTTCTGATATCCTTCTCTTGATGAATTACTTGATCTTCTTGTCTAGAACCTGTTTGACCTTCTTGCCTTGAACCTATTTGGAATTGAGTCCTACACCATCTTGCAATATGCCCAAATTTATTGCAATTAAAATACTTGATATTGTATCCTTTGGTTGGTGCCCATGTCCTAAAATTATTCTTAAAATAATTTCCATATCCATTCCTTTCCTGAACCCTGTATTGTGAAGCTCTAAAACCAAAACCATGTTTCTCATTTCCTTTGCACTAAAAAACTCTATGACCAATCATGTTGCATGAGAAGCAATCTCCCTGAAAACTATACCTTCTTCCCTTGAAGTTTCTTCTAGAAAAATGAAACTTATTTGATTCATAAACCCTGTAGTGTATAGCCTTGTGTCCAAATACATTACAAGAAAAACAATATCCTTGAAAAGCCCTTTGTTCATGCCTTGGTTCCTCATACCTTTCTTGACAATTATCCTTATGATCATATTAAACTTTTGCATTGCATTCTTGAACCTTCTTTTTAGAATCTAAAACATCTTCCTTGCCTTTCTCTTAAAGAATTTGTTTTCCCTTTGAGCTTGATTCACCTATCTCAAAACAAGAACCAAAGTGAATATTTGAAGCCATAGGAACTTTGGAACTTTCCTCACAAATATTAGGTGCTTCCTTGATTTCATAGTTTATAACTTCCTTTCCTTTTTTAATATTTTCATCTAATGTATCATGTCTTGTCATTGTTACCCTTATTTCTTCATTCATCCTCTCTTCTATCATTTTTGCATTTTGAAGCTCTTCTCTGAGATTACTGATTGTTTGAAGTAGTTCTTCTCTAATTTTGACATTTGTTCGAATCTTGTTTTCAAGATTCCTGTATTCTTCTTTTAACCTTTTGATTTCTGATTTTTGTTTACTTGGCTCATCCTCTTCCTTTTCTATTACCAAAAATAAGACTTCTTTATTTTCACTACTGCTGGAATTATCACTAGAACTGTTGCTTTCTTTTTCAAATACACTTTCCTTGTTGTAATTGTTGTAGTATGTGCAATCATCATCTATATGCCCAAAATCTCCACATATGAAGCATTTTAGTATCCTTCGACCTTTTTGTACCTATATGCTTGCTCAATGGCTATGAAAAGCTCTTCATGTATTTCTTCAATAGGCACATCCTCTTCTTTAACTTCAATAGTTTGGAGTGAATGTTCTTCTTCTACTTCTCTTATTCCATAGAAAAACCCTTATTCATATTCACTGTCACTAAAATCATTATAATATTCTTTAGCAAACAAACTCTCAAGATTTCTTTGACCATGCCCATTTCCTTGATGTGTCATCTCATCTTCACTATCATTGAAACCATTGCAATATCCTAATCTGTGATCTCTTTGACCACACACAAAACATTGTTCTCTTTCACCTTCTATTCCTAGGAATAAATGCTCTTCCTTTTCATCATATGAATTGTCTCTATCACTATGTTCTGAGCTATCACTTGCTTCTACAATGTAGTAAGATTTCTTTGCCTTACGAAAATTTTTCTTCTTCTCATACCTATTTTGCTTGAATCTGACATCTTTGTCATGCTTATCATTTCCATCTTCTTTTCTTCTGTGAC
The DNA here is from genome assembly GCA_028583015.1 of Wollemia nobilis. Taxonomy (NCBI): domain Eukaryota; kingdom Viridiplantae; phylum Streptophyta; class Pinopsida; order Araucariales; family Araucariaceae; genus Wollemia; species Wollemia nobilis. The sequence goes on along the minus strand of JAQPPZ010016858.1, from coordinate 696,251 downwards.
CCTATTTTTCATCATCACTAATTTATTCATGTGGACACTTGTATGCATAGTGACCAAGATCACCACACTTGTAGCACTTGAATTTCCTTATATTTTTTAAATTCCTCGAGTCCTTATTCCCTTTGATGAAGTTCGCTTCCTCATAATTTTCTAAAATTCTATCTATTTTTGAAACTTTCCCTTTCTCTTTTTTGAAGCCTTGAATGCAATATCTTTTATTGGAGCTTGATGCTTACTTACCCTCATCTCATAAGTTGTGAGAGTACCTTGCAATTATTCCATTGTTAAATTGTTGATATCCATTATTTCTTCTATTGCTAAAACCTTTGCATCATATTTCATGGGAATTGATCTCAAAATCTTTTGAGTAACTTTTGATTCTTTCATCTCAAAACCTAGGCCTCTCATAGTGTTAGCAATCTCATCAACTCGAAGTAAGAACTTTGCAATATATTCAGAATCTTCCATTTTTAATTCCTCAAATATTTTTCTATGAGTTTGTAGTTTTGCCAACTTTACCTTGGAATATCCTTCATAAGTATTCCTCAACTTGGTTCACATCTCATTAGATGAAGTACATACCATGACATTTGTAAAATTTGTCTCACGTAGCCCACTCAAAATGCAATTCATTGCTCTTGCATTGATCTCAACCAATTTCCTAGTAGTCTTATCTTCCTCGGGATCACCTTCAACCTTATACTCTTTTTCAACCATCTACCATACCTCATATCCTTGTGATATCAAGTAGTTATTCATCCTCATGCTCCAGAAAGCATAATTTTTACCATCAAACAATGGAGCCTTATTTGAAGATAATCCTTTCTATGAAGCCATCTATGTTCTTTGTAGAATCTTCCCTCAAGCTATTATCTTTTCCTAAGGAATCCGCTCTGATACCAATTGAAGAACATAAGCTTATACTGAGAGGGGGGGTGAACAATATAATACCAATTTTTACTTTTTCTTTCAATTCAATATCATGTTGTGTAAATATAGAAGTATCAATAGCAATAATCAAAGCAATGCATAGAAACCATACACAATAGAGATCACAATTTACTTGGTTCACCCAATGTGGGCTACTCCAAGGAGAAAATATTTTACTAAAACTTTCTCAATAAATATATTTTGGAATTAGGTCCGAGGTGTAGACCAATTGGTTCATCCAAACCCCATAAGGGGGTGGAGGTCCAAGGTTCAAATCTCGGGCCTCGTCGGACTAAACGCTTGTCCCTTTCCTGGTGCTTTCAGTGACGTAAAAGGTTTAAAATGATTGTGGCATGGTGGTTATAAGGGCGAACTACGCGAAGATCTGTGTGGCGACTTCTAGGGTGAACAACATAGAATACTATGGCAACCATAAAAAGTTGGACAGCTTGCCCGGATTCGTTGCGGCTATCGATTCCACCATGTAAATTCAAAATATATATATATATATATTTTGGAATCACTTCCAATTACAATGTTTATGGATATTTATCCAAAGAAGATGTTGATCCCATAATCTCAAGTCTGTGGATCTCTTCCACATGATAACTCTTTCCCCTTATACTATGGCTATGTGATCTTCTAGAAGACTCTATCTCTTTGTTGCACTGACTGGTGGACCTCTCTCCACTTGAAGACTCCTCACTCAGATCTATCTTCAACTATGTTGGTTGTTGGATCTCTATCCACTGAGACTTTATCTTATGTACTTTGTCACCTCCAAAGCTCTATCAATAGGCTCACTAAGAACCTGCTCAATAGGCTCACACACAACCTACTTAACAAGCTAACACAAATCAAGCAAGCTCACCAAAAACTTGCCCAAATCTACTCTAGCAATCTCACCAAGAACTTTCCCAAAACTGCTCTAGCAAGCTCACCAAGAACTTGCCCAAAACTATCCATAAATATATCCCAACACTATCCTCAAATATGTCTCAACACTGTCCTCAAATATGTATCAAAACTATCCTAAAGGCCTTCTCAAAGTGTCAATCAATCATGCTCAAGTAGTACTCAAAATGAACTCAATAATGAGTGGCAATCTCAACTCAAATTAACTTCATAAAAGCATAAAGAGAATTGTTAGAGACTCAATATGTTCTAATATCACTCTCAACCCAAATAAATCTCAACTCAACTCAACTCAAATCAATATCAACTCAACTCAAGTCAATATCATAGAAGCATAAAGAGAATTTTTAGAGACTCAATATGTTCTAATATCACTCTCAACTCAAATCAACCTCAACTCAATTCAAGTCTTATAGAACCATACAGATAATTGTTAGAGACTCAATATGTTCTAACCTCTATCTCAACTCCACATAGAATGATGGAATCGTTTGTTTATAGAACTTGAACAATCACTTCACACATCACTTGACTAGGTTCAATCAACTCAACTCAACTAATCATCACAAGGGACAACTCTCTCTCACACAATCCTAGTCCAAGTATGTATCAACCAACTCAAATATTTCCAACAATGCTCAACCACAAATCTCACATAACAATGATACTCATGTTCTTTTCTAACTCAAGTTATTTCACAACCAATGGGCTTCAACAACTATGCTTATAAAACAAGGTTTAAACTCAACTCTCAAATCATAAAAACCTTGAAGCATTCAACCAACCACTTCCAAAAAGGAAACCACAAACAATCATTTTCCCTCCAATGATATTTCAGAAATCAACCACCATAAACAATCAATAGGAGAATGTGCCCATACCTTTTTGAATATGAAAAAACCTCTTTGTAAATCTACCACAATCACAAAATTCTTTTGCCAATCTTCACAAGGGTTAGTAGATCACAAAATAATCAACATTACTCCAATTTTCAATAATCATCACCAAGGCCTTTAATTGCACAACTTCCTTATCTCTCCTAAAACCACTTGTACCATAAAATAAAATAAATAAAAACATTGCATAATATTTTCACTTCCAAAACCACTTATACCATAAAATAAAATAAATAACAATATTGCATACCTTGTCACCTCATGAAATAATTAATCCTCTTGAAAAAGAACAAGGCAAACTTCACTTTTGGAACCCCTTTGCAAAATCAGAAATATATATTTACACACACCTTATTTATCCTTCTAAATAAGTTAGTCAAATAGCCCTTGAAATAAGCTTTCCGACAATATATAATATGCCCACTTTCCAAAATAAATTGAAACCTTTACATATATATATATATATGCCAACCTCCAATAATTGCACATAGGTCGGCCCTCCATTAATTTAAACTTAAACTTTAAACTTTAATATCTTCATCACAGGAGGTCCTTTTTCAATGAAACAAAATTCCACCTTGGATTTTAAGAAAATCCCTTTCCATATAATCCCACCATGGTTTTAAATAAAACCTTTTATTTTACCTTCCTTGGTTTTCATAAAAACCTTGTATATATCCATGCTCTCTAAAATATCATAGATGATTATCTATGAAGTGATTTTGCCACCAAAACTCAATGTGACATCAATGATCCATGTGACATCAATGAAAACATAAAATACCTCAAATTAACTCAAATTTCCAACATCACAAATTGGGAAAATATTAGGATTTCTAAAATTGAAAATTGGCAAATATGAGGACCCTCGACGTTGGCCCATTCGCCTAAAATTTTTGGGACCAATTTTTTCTTAGGGTCAATTTGCCACAATATATATCCAAACATAGGCATATTTGTACTTGTTGGAAAGATATTTTTGAGCCTGATCTAATGGTGGTATTTTATGAAGTTAGAAGGTGATTTAATAGGTCAAATGTCACCTTAGTTTTAGAGCTTCAAATACCCTCAAATTTTGGTGTGAAGATGATTGATTTGATTTTCTTAGGATTCACCTTGATTTCAATTAGGATTTGCCATTTTTTTACAAGTACATTTCAGGTCCAACCCCTTATGCATAACCTTGTAATAAGCATAGGAAAGATATAGTTATCCTTAGTAACTAGTAGTAGTGATAATGAAGATGATAGTGCAATAATTTTTTCTTCTAAAGCAAAATTGAAAGAAAAAATAAATGATAAAGAAATAGCAAAGGAATATGAATCTCATCAAGTCATTTTTTGCTATGATAAAAGCCATAATATTGAAGAACATAATGGGGATGAAGAGTTTGGGTGATTTGAAAGGCACACCAAAGGTGTTGGTTCCAAGATAATGAGAAAAATGGGATATGATGGCAAAGGAATAGGAAGATATGAGTAAGGTGTGAAAATACCCATAAGCTAGAAATAAGGCTAATGAATGCATGCCTTGGATATACAGATCAATTAAAAAGCAATGAGATTAAATTTATGAGAAGAGAAATTAGTACAAGGTATGAAGGTCCTAGGATGGGTTGTTGTAGTCCATGTGGAAGATCTAGACATGTAGCAACTAGTTTTTCGAACCTACATCCTTCTAAGATTTGTGGAGGATATAATCACTCAAACAAAAGGTGTTAAAACTAATAGAAAGTAGCCAACAAAATACATGTTGATTGTGGTTGTATGGATGTGATGGAATGGAACAAAGTGAAAAAATATTGAGTAAATTCTATAAGAGGAGATTTTATTCTCAAAATAAAGCAAGGATAAGATATAAAATGTGGCCATGTGAATAAAGCCAAACTAAAATAGCAATAGTTTGTAAGAACAATTCATGTTCATGAGTTGGAGATTATGAAATATTTCATTTTACTCTATCAATATGATGTGGTAACATTTGAACAATTATAGGAAGGGTAACTACCAAATTTCACAAATGAGGGAGAGAAATTGATAGAAAAAATAGAGAACCAACAAGCATGGAGATAAAAGAAAAAATGAATGCAATTTGAGTTAGAATAAAATAGGAAGAGAAAATGGTAGGGTAGAGATTCTAGTTACTTAATTTTGCATGGGAGATAGTGAAAAGATGTAATATATAGCACATTGGAAATAACATTAAGTTTACACTTTGAATTTATTTTGTGTTTGAATGGTAATTCCATTAAATGTTAAAAGTTGCATAGACTGGTATTTGTGCAGGATTATAGGTGAGGATGAGGTATAATTATAGTTCACATGAAGACATTGTTAAAGTAGGAATTACCTTCCAAACTAGGATTGGTCATTTGAGCTAGTTTTCTAATTAGAAACTAACCATTCAAGTGGAAGTTACATTGTACTATTCAAGTGTATAACAACCCTCCTTTGCAGGACTTATTATTGATAATAAATTATGTATTGGTGTGGATATATAATGCATAGCTTTATTTTGTGATTTCAATATGATTGTGTAATTGCATTTTATGTTTTTATTCTACTCTTATAATATGGTATTGTTGATGCATTTTTTTACTGCAATAATAGGTGCTCTCATCAGTGGAATAATAAGGACCACCTAATTTGAGAGAAAATTTAGGAAATGATGGTGATGACTTGCTCATAGACAACTTAGGGTAACAAATACCCTTGATATAGATGTATTGCATTGTGTTTATTTTATGTTCATGCCATTGGATTAGGAACTTGCTTGTGCAATGAGTCTTAAATATACTGGTGATAGAAATAGACTATCTTAAAAGGGCCACCTACTTAAGGATAAAACAATGGTGTGTAACATTGTTGATGTGAATGACATATATGTTTGTGTGGGGCATGCATGGATTTATGGATGAGAGTTATTAAAGTATTAATTTGTTGGTAACCTTAATACTTGAGAATATTAGTATCAATGCTAATAATTAATTGAAACTAGTTAAATGAATTGGTAAATTAATGCATGAGGATGCTTTAATTATTATACTATTTTCTCTAATATTAAAACATTAAGGAATGTTGCATTATGGGTTTGAAAAGTATTAAAGAGAATTAATAATCCATGCTTTATTAATCCCCATAAGAATTTCAATATTAGAAACATTCTAGAAAGAACATTATGAGTTGAAGGTGGAAAACTTGAGTGAATATTGTGGGAAGAACATTAGGTTCTTGGAGAACTGCCTCAAGGTATTTATAGGGATCCTCGAATGAGTTTTGGGGCATATTTTGGAGGTAGAAATAAATAATCAGGATCTATAATGGAGACATGCATTAGAGAAATTAATAAGGACAAGTGTAGAGATGTGAGATTCATAAGTTTTGAAGCTTTCCTCCATTGAAGGACAATATTATAAATGTTGTTTCACCTTGCTCTATGGTTATATTCTGGTTGTATTTTAGCACTTCCTCCTTTGATTTATTGAATCCTTTTAAAATCTTGCTTTTGATATTTCTTGGTGAGATTGTTTTGGTTTGCATCTGGCATTGCTATTATTGGCATAGCCTTATGCTTACCTAGTATGTCTGATGTGTTGCTCTCTAAAGTAGTGAATACCATATTAATGCTAATTTTTTAGGGCACTTTCAATCATGAAAATTTTTCTAGATTTGTGTATAGTATCTCAGGCACCTTGTAGTTGGTTCTTCTTGCTTCTTGAGACTTTACATTGGGGTGGAGGTTGTTAGAACCTAGTTAGTGTATGAGTTTTCTATTGAGAATTATTCTCTTTAGCCATGTTTAGGGTGGTACATGTGATGTTGGTCCTAGTCACCCAAAAATATTAATTTACTTTTACTAAGCTTTGGTTTGGTTTTACTCATAATTTTAAACTAAGTTTAGCTTTTACAAGTTGGTTTTTTTTTTAGTATATTCCATTGTAAGTCGTGTTTGAGAGATATGAATGGAAGGTTATGGATGCATATTTTGTGGTTGATTACTCATTGCAACCTAATAATAGCTTTTATCTATAAAATAAAATATGTAGGCATATATGCATTAAGCAATAAAATACATAGGTATGAATGCATTAAGTAATGAAATGTATGTATGAATGCATTAAGCAATGAAATATGTAGGCATGAATATTTTAAGCATATAGAGGGCATAGGCATGTATATGAATGGAATAGTAAGCTTGAATGCTCTAAATTAAAAATATGGATTGTTATAGGGAAAGAAGTCTTATTTTGAAAATTACAATAGGACAATAAGGAGTGTTCTTTGTGGTAATATTGTTGGTTTCCAAAAAGAATATATAAAGCTATTAAGTTGTTCTTCTTCATGTTGATGTTTGTTAACAAATTTCTAGTAGATAAAAGTTTGTTTTTCTATTTGATAGTGTTTCTCTTATGGAAAAGCTAGTAGAGAAGAGGTATGCTTTTTCTGCTTGTTGCTCGAATTTTGAAAAAGGTTTTTGGTTTTAGAAGGAAAACTAGTTATAATGGTTTCTTAATACTTGAGTAAGTAGGGAAACCATCATAGAGAGAAGTATGGAATTCTTTCATTGGATGTATTATTTATTTTAAAAATGTATTGTGCATGATTTCTCATAAATATATAGAGCATGTTAAGTTGCATTGCATCATGAGTTGTTCTAATCCCTAAGTGTTCCTTAAGATCATGGGCAATTCCTAGCATGAGGAGGATCATAGAAAGAAGGTGGTGTAAAGACCAATTAGATGGAATATATTTGATGTACTTTGAAATGAAAAATGGATATGTAAATGAGTATTTGCTTTGTATGGTTTAAAATAAATATTCCAATGACATTTAGAAAATGGTAGTTTTTGTAAAAGAAGATAGTTTGAAGGAGGTTATGGAATATGATAGTTATCATGCCAATGTGTTCTTATTGTTATTAGAAAATAAATGTTCTTGTGATCTTATATGTAATGGAAAAATTTTATATGATCTCTAAGTGGAAATTTATAGGATTTATAAATATTGGATTGATGTTCTATTGAGATGCCTTTTTTTACATAGCTTTATATTAGCACTTAGATCAATTTAACTTTGGATTTGATAGATTTATACTGAAGCTTATGTTCATTGATAATGTGATGTATTAATATATTGTTCTAAGTTTGATATGGTGCTATAATATGAACATGCTAATATGTAATTGAAGCATTTGATATTTGAGAGAGTTATTACTTATTATTAATTATTATCTTGGGTTTTATCAAGGAGGTTATTGGGAAATATTTAGAACTTATTTTAAGACCTGATTTTAAGAAAAAAATAAATACTGGGAGGAGTTATGGTGATGCAATAACAAAGTAGAAATGAGTCCTAGGAGTTGCGAGAATTATATAGCTAGGTACTCACATATCTAAAGGAATTTATGATCATGCAATAGCTAGACTCTCATGATTTTGATACACCTTGAATAGCATGGATCAGGTGTTCTATACTAGGAATTTATTGGAATTATTCACAAGACAGTAATGGTGGTCCCTTGAATGTGTAGGTTTTGGGCGATCATGTTTAGTTCCAAATGAGATATAATTATCTTAGTTAGCTCATAGCAATGTGGTAATTGATCACCAAGGATTTACACCTGATTAACCTACCTAGATGGACTTAGGGTAAGGTTAGGAAATAAACATTCCCATTCAAGTGTTATGGGCCTTAAAGGATAATCCCTAAACTATGGTCATATTATCCTATGCTAGTGTGGGTATAGGAAATGTGGGAGGACCACTTTAGAGTCCTTCTAAAAAATGGGGTTTACTAAGGTGACTTACAAAAAATATAAGATGTTGGCCACTGTTATCCACTAAGTATCATTTGTAGTGAATTGAACTCAAATATTGTGAAGTCTTGTGATTACTGATAGAAATACATTGGGACTCTTGAGAACCTTGCTTGTGAAAAAAATATCTCTCCTTGGGTTATTTTTGTGGGTTGTTACAAAGTGGAAGTTGCATCGTATCATTCAAGTGAAATTTACATCATGGCGTACAAGTGAAAGTTGCACTATGCCATACAAGTGGAAGTTGTACCATGTCCATACAAGTGGAAGTTACACCATGCCATACAAGTGGAATTTCCCTTGTTGTCTTAGGGTAATGTCATCTTGTGGTAGTGTCATGTTATCGATTATCATATTACCATATTGGAATTGATATTTTTCTAATTGTCATATGAATTTCTAGTGTATGTAAATCAGAACAAAACTAAATATTATATTTTAGGTGGTAGTGAACCATGAATCAATTTTTTCTAGAGAAGTGTAGCACCCTAAAATTGGTGCAGTGAAATATTAGTAATTACATTCACTCCAGTAAATAATTAAAATTCAAATTTTAACCTCCCAAATCGCCCGTTAACCATCGGGTAATCTGTTTCCCCCTTTTTCGCACCATTTTTAGAGGTTTTTTTGATCGTTTGATGATATCGTTGCCGATTAGAAGATATCGCCCTAGATTTGACGATTTCATCTGGACTAGGACGTCTAGACGATCTTGTCTCAAAATTGATTTTGCACAATTAGCTTCTATTCCAACGGGCCTCTAATTCGGGCAAAAGCATGTCTACGTTGTTAGAGACCCTCCCCCATTGGAGATCTCCCAAATAGGGATGATCTCCAACCTCCTAACCTCCCTCCTAAGCCTATTTAATCCTAATCCCTTCCCTTAGCACCCCCCTGGCTGATAATTCTTGTAACTCGACCTCATACATGTTTAAACATCCCAAATTCATATTTGCAGTAGTTATATACCATTTTTTTTGTAGGTACCTTAGTGTTTTTCAACCGAAGCAAGCTTACATCGTCGTCGACGATCCTGTTCAAATCGAAGGCGATCTTGTCGAATCAGAGACGATTTCGTACCAATGCGAGACGATTTTGACTACAGTCAACATTGAGGCAATCAGTGCCTGAAGTTTGCATTTCTTCTCCCCTTTTTTGCTATTTTATTTTGCAATTAGCTAGCTTATTCATTATTTTATGCTATTCTACATTTTGGAGTTCACCCATATAGCTTTAAATGCATAATTAAGTCATAATTATTATGAAATCAGTATAATGCATGCATGTTTCTATTTTCAAGTTTTAGTTTGATATTATTGCTGTCATTTTACACTATTTCCCTCTGTTAGGATAGTTGTATTTTTTGTATTTTGCACCTATTTCTCTGTTTGCAGGTCTCTAACAAATTCGTCTAAAGAATTCATCAGATCTCAGACGATCTTGTCAGATTTCAGACGATTCTGTCAAATTCCAGACGATCCTGACTGCTTCAAGAATCAGAATCTTCATCAGACATCCGGATCAGGTATTTTCCTTTAACATTCCTCAATTTCTCTATTTTTTTGTCCTATTTTGTTTTTTTGTATTCATTTAATTTACATCTTCATATAGAATAGCTTAGACACATCTTGGCTAAACCTAGGATATGAATGCTTAAGGCTAAAACAAACACATAAAACACATTCCCAACCTAGGCATGGAAACTGCCATTGAATGTTTCCTGGTGAACCCACCATCCATCAAAAAATCACCAATAATACACCTCCCTTGAGAGGCGGGACCTTCGCAAGTCCTCTTTTTCTGAGGTACCGCGACATCCTTTTCACATCCCCCTTTCGGGCACGAATCCTATAGCCTGAAGGTAAGGATGTGAAAAATTTGGAGCGATACATTTTAAACCTTTTGAAAACAAAACAAAAATATATATATATATATATATATATATATATATATATATATATATATATATATATATATATATGTATACAAGAAAAACAAAAACAAAATCATCATTTCAAGTTTGTATGTTTTAAATTCAATTCTAAATAGTAGATGCTAAATATTACTTTTTGAAGTACTAAAGAAACCATGAGTTTTTACTCAAATCAATATGAGCCCATTAGTAATGTTGGAAGAATTCAGCCAAATACATTTGTTGATTATGACCAACCTCATCCCTATTCAACATCACCTCCATCACACTCTTCTTATTTTTCATCCATAACCCAACAAAACAATCCCTTTGCCAATCCTCTTCATAATGATATTATCTATTCTTCCATATATCCATATTATGTCTATCATTCCACATACAATCCTTCACCACATTTTCAATATTCTTCTCTTAATACAACACATCTATTTCAACAAGAAAATACTTATTCTTCCAATTCTACCATGTACTCACCTCATGCTTCACAATCTTCCTATCATCATTCTACCCATAATAAAGAAAGTAGAGGTGAGAAACCATTAGGCCCTTTTATGACTGAACTACTGAGGCATTTATCAAAAACCTTCATCACATAAATTTACTAAACTCAATCAACCAATGAATATAATTCTCAAGCATTTACTTGACACAAATAAGATTGAGCTTCCTTCCATAAGACAACCTGATACCACATCAGATTGGTTTAAACCTGAGCTACATTGTGAATATCATAGAGTAGATGGACATATGACACAAAATTGTAAAGATTTAAGATGTGCAATTCAAGATTTGATTGATGATGGTCTTTTTAATATAAAGGAATTACAACCTACAACTAATTATAAATCTCCATTAAACAATCAAACTCCTACACCACAAATACCAATAATCAATCAAGACATGGGGATCTCTCAAGAACCCCTATTCAATTATCAAAAACAAGAAACCAACCAAATATTGCATGTTAATGTGTCCCTTCATGATGATACTATTAATATTGTAACAAAAACTACAAATGAGCAACCTCAAGTTCAATCAACTCAATCTGATATTCAAGATATGGATTCCACATTTGACCAACCTTCAAAACTATCTTTGGCTCTAGAGAATGATCCAAAATGGAATGTAAGCATAGAAAGCTCATCTTTAGAATCAAAATCTCAATCTGAAATCCACTTTGATAACCAACAACAAGTGATTAATCCTCAAGCAAAGATATCTCTTTTAGAAGTATTACAAATTGCTCATAAGGAAATTTTGTTCAAAATACCTAGCCAACAATTTTTTCCTCATCATATTTTCTCTAAGAACATAATTAATGGTGTAAACCCTCTTGAGGTTAACCATATTTCATTCTATGATGAGGAGATTCCTTCCTCTACTCCACAAGAAGACTATTATCTTTACATTACAAGATCTAGTAAAGCAACACTTGTTACAACTATCATGGTAGATAATGACTCCTCTCTTAATTTATGCACTTATCAATTATCAAAGGAAGAAGATATTAATGAATCAAATGTTATTATAAAATATTTTAACAATGAAATTCAAAAAGCTTACAGTATTATAATTTTTCCCCTTAATATTGGATCCAAGATCTTGGATACTTTGTTTTATGTGGCATATTGCCCTTCATATTACAACCTACTTCTCAGAAGTCCTTGGATTCATACGATGAGGGTTGTCCCTTCCACTCTTCACCAATGTTTGAAGTTTGAAATTGCAAATAAAAGTGTTACCATACATAATGACCCAACACCATTTGAAGAATATTTAACGGTTGAAATATCAAGTTCTATACATTCTCTATTATAACAATTATCTTCTATCCATCACTTTTCTTCATCCATATATGATCATCCTTGTTTACCAAATAACATCCATGCATATCTTTCACATCTGCTCCCTCCATCTTATCAAAACTTGGAATATAATAATAAGAATGAAGAACTTTCTTATATTTTTGACATTTTATTTTGTAACATGATCAATTTTACACATATAAAAGTAAAATCTTTTGCTACATTATTCTACATTATAACAAAGCTTTTGTTATCACTACCTTTTATTCATCACCTTCTATTCTTACCTTCACTATCCTTCAAAACCTCCTTTGATTTTGAAGCAACCTTAGACATGCTATACTCAAATAACCTTGTATAGTGTATATAGATCATCTTGTATATACCACCAATTTCAATTCATAAATTAAAATCAAAATCCTCAAAATAAAAAAAAATACTAATGCAACTAAGGACCTTAAAGGTAAGTTTGAGCCCAACTGGCTTGGACCATACATTATCACTGCTAAATTTGAATCAGGAGCATACAAATTATCTACCTTAGATGGTAAAGAACTTAAAGAACCCATGAATATTTTGCATCTTAAACGTTACTATATATAAATTTGGTCATTTCATCCTTGTATATATTTGTTTAAAATATTTCAAAATCCCTATTTTGTATTTCTTTCAATTTATAAATTCAAAAACACCAAAAACATTCATAATCGTCAAAATCTTCAAAACTATTTGTTGCATTTATTTATGGCACTTGTTAATTTTGTATTCACAAACAAAAATAAAAAAATCAAAACAGCAATATTTTTTACTCTTTCGAAACCAAAACAACATAAAGAAGAAAGAGAGAGTCAACATTCTTAAAACTTCTCAAAAGTATTTATATATATCTTCTTACAAATGTTGCAATTATATGTTTCAAATTATTTTGGATAAATTAGCATTTATTTGGAATCCCTCACTTTCACACTCACAAAAATAAACATCTTGATTTTATCTGGCATGATTACTAATCTCTCTTATATCAAAGTTCACAAAATTCAATTAAATAAAGTTTGAGCATAGAGAATTGATCTTGTTATTTACTTAAACCAAGCACATATTTTCACAATAAAATGATTATATTTGTAATTTCCATGCTTTGCTACATAGTAGAAGTGGTTTCTTGAGCGAAAAGTTTCCCCTGCTATCCTATCATGCACATGGTCTAGAATATTTGAGAATTGGCAACAGGACAAGCTCACCCCTACCCAGAATAAAAATCCCTTGCTCTACAGCTAATCTGAGCAAGTATCCCTAGCACAAAAATAAAAAAGGCAAAGTTCAAGAAAAAGAAAAAAAAAATGTTATTTTATATCATTACAGCAATGTTTCAAGCATTATCTCAATTATCAAGCAAAAATACAAAAAGAAAAGAAAAGCAAAAGAAATCAAAAGCAAAAGCAATAAAATCCCTTTCCCTACCCTTTGAAAAGAAAAGAAGGGTTGATGAGCTTGAATCCCTGGAATTCTCAATTATTTGAAAACCGTGAGGTAAGCCCCATAACAGGTGGTTTGTGCCCAACCTACTTGGCCTTGGGTAACTCCTAGCGTGGCGATATATCTGTCACATTAGCGACCTTCTTTTGTACAGATCTATGTCTGCTTATGGATTAGCTAGCTCTTGATAATATGACTTACATAGTAGTCTAGTATGGTTATATGCATCTACATCATGGTTAATGAACACTTAGTTGGTTCATTCAAATCACTTGCATCATATTATCTTGCTCAAAACTGGTAAATGAACATAGCAATTGCACACACATTTGTATTTGAGAGATTTTGTGTGTCATTATGATAAATCAATATTGGAAATGAATTCACATATGCACATGGGATTCCTTATAAATCTAAATTTTGTCTTTAAAATACTTTGAAATATATTTTTGCAAATTGTTTGAAATAATTCATTTTCTTCTTCCAAGTACAGTTGTTTCGACAACTATATGCATAATAGAAAAATCAAAATTTCTTTCAAAACCATACAATAAAAAAATACATACATATATATATATATATATATATATATATATATATTACCGACTTTCACGACGATGGTATAGTTCTAAAACCAAAATTGGAATTTTATGCCTAGCGCAAGTCCTCATCTTTATATTTTCTGTTTCTAAATCAACCATGTAATAAAACTATATCTTCTTGGATTTTCGCGATGATGGTATAAGTCTATACCTACATATTCTATGCCTAGCGCAAACCATCGTAACAATTTTTTTTTCCCATTTATACAAAAAAAATCATGAAAACCATATGACTTAAATCATTTTGTTATACAATTATGTTTTTCAACAAAAAAAAACAAACACATTTTCATTATTTCATGTCATTGTGTCAACCTTCAAATTTGCAATGATGGTATAATTCCTAAGGAGTTATCCAAAAATTTTATCACTTAGGAATTTATGCCTAGCAAAAATAATTTCAACATTATTTTATGCATATTACTTTCATGGAAATCTGGAAAACAAGCCATCATCATCATCATTTGCACCATTGCACCAAAGTCTTAAGACAGTCTCTTAAGCACTCTTTTAATTTTTAATAATATTTCTATACTGGGATTAGCTTGACGACCGAGTGAGCGGTGACTCCATAAAATGGTCTATAACAGCGACAATGTCCTTTGAAATTATTGTCAGAAGTCTCTTTTTATTTTTTATCACAAACAACCAATTTGTTACATCAGATTATTTTATTTAAAATCTTACAGCATGACATCAAAATCATAATATTTCAAAATGACATAACTACATGAATCATCAAATCAATCAATCAAACATTAAAAGCATCATAAAAGTACACAAGACACAAGTCATATGATCAAAAATATCTCATCTCATATATATATCAAACCGTATATATACATCATATCAAAACTGGATTGGTATGCCACAATCTATACCTCGACATACTCAATCCTCTATCAAAAATAATAATAAATGGTATATATCCATCTGTACAATGTAATGTAGTAGTCTAGCCTTGAGAACCCCTTGAGCTCTCAGCCTCATCTCCTCCCCCGCCCTAAGGTGGACGAGGTGGCCCCATCGCAGTATGAGTGGTACTACGAGTCCTAGTCATCGATCGGGATGAAGTCCTCGACGACCTGATCCTGATCGGCTCTGCAATGTTAGCTGGAAGTGGTAATATATCCTCCTCTGGCACCATATGATAGTATAATGTCTGATAGAAAGTAATTTGAGCAATATCCCATGTCAACTCCCCAGTGCTCGCCCCTCCGCCCTATGCCCTGAGATGTGCAATCTTGTCTCTAAGCTGTGTAACCTCAGCTCAATGTCGTGTAGCCTCATCCTATAGGGTCTACACCTGTGCTTAGAGATGGATCGTCTTTGCTTAGAGAGTCACTTTCTCGCTACTCTCCCCTATGTCGACACCCTTGCCCTTATCGAGCAATGGTGGCCTCTCTCTCTATGGATAAGGGGGTCTCGCCTCCCTCCTCTCCCACTGTCGCAGCCTCTCCTATGCCTGTGGCCTTCTCTGCTCTCTCCTATTGTGACCCTAGGCCACCTCAATAGCCGCCTGGTGTCACCTCCCTATCTGATGCACAACTGCATGTATCGAACCCTGAGCCGTCGTCATCCGAGGAGTGTGGATGCCTGCATACCAGGCATCATAGCCATCGGCTACCCCTGCATTGTCCCCATCCACTGGCTGAATGGGGGCATCATCCGAGTCTTGACTCCAAAAAAGTTGCATGTCTGGAGCCCCGTTAACTGTGGTGTTATCTCGGAAAGTCTAGGAAAACTCGTAATCCTTGAGAGATGGGATCCCCTGCTGTAGACTGAACTGTCGCAAAACTTGATCATACCAATGGAGCTCCACCTCTCCCCTCTCCATCCATAGCCAGCAAACTCGCCTGATGTGAGCCAACTCCTGTCCGTCCTCGGCCCACCTTGGATGCTCCCTCTAAGGCCTCCAGGTGATTTGATCTGAGATAAGGTCATCCAGTAGTCTCTGGGACATCAGTAGGTCAATTCGTCGCTATGACCCTCTTTGGAGCCACCAATAGAAAACTCGGGGCCTCTCCCTATCTATCCCTATCATAGGAAGCCCTACCGGCCTTCGCACTACAATGTTCTCCTAGCACCAAACCTATAGGAGCGATGTCATAACTAGACATCGATCGCCCTTGTACACGGCCCCATGTAGGATCCTGTACAACCGGCATAGAACAAAGCTGCCCCAAGAGAACCTGTAACCATGGTCTCACATATCGTAGATCACATCTGCTAGCATCCATGGTACCCTACACCCGCTCTGGTGGCACAACAGAAGTCCACAAACCACTCTAGCTAAAACCTGTGTGAGTCTAGATGCTCCAGGCATCTGACGTAGTGCCTCAATGTTAACTCCACCCTTCTCTAGGGCGAAGCTCGGGTCACCACACAACCGCCCCACAGCATGGCCCTGATTGGCCATAGGAGTGATCAACCGTCCTTGTATGGGGATCCTCAGAATCCTCCATACATCCTCCAAAGTGGGAGTCATATCCCCTATAGGTAGCCAAAAATAGAAAGAACCCAGATACCACCTCTCTTCTAGGGCTGTCAGTAGCCCCATGTCTATAGAAAATTGTGGCATCTCTGCCATATGTTGTAAGCCGGCCTGTGCCAGCTGATCCCGTTCTGCCTGTGTTAGAGTGGCCAAGTCATCTCTCAACCATCCATATTTCCATTTTCTACTCTTTAGCAATCCTCTCTGCAACATAAACAACAAAACAATAAAAATCATTAATAATAATTCAAGTGATTAAAAATGCAAGTTAAAATAAATTCAATTTCACCACTGATGATATCGTCCACTATTGGACGATATCATCCCAAATTTGATCAGAATCGTCTCTGATTTTGCACGCCGAAATCGTCCCTAATTTGACGAAATCGTCCCCCTTTCACCAATTTCGCCCTTGGACGAAATCGAAGAACTTGAGATGATTTTGTCGAAATCGAGACAATTTCGTCTCGACGACGTCAACGGCCCAAAAACGGTCATGATGCTCAAAATTCATTTAAAATTTACCTAAAAAGCATGTAAATTCAAATTCAATCATTCTAAACTAAGTTTAGACTCTTACTTGTAGCCCGCGCCGGACCTCTGTCGATCTGTGCGTTGTCTCCACCATTTTGTTTGCAAAGATCTAAAAACCAGAAAAAAAATGAACAGTAAAAATGAATTAGGGTTTTACCCTATTTTTCTTAATTTTATTCACAAACACAATTAAAAACATTTTTACAATATTTGCTTTTTCACGTTTTTACCTCAAACGTTTGATTTGGGTAAAAACACGGAGGGGGCACCATAGTAAGTTGTCGTACGATTCAACCAAGAATCGTCTCCTAAAAATGGGAATAATTTTTGCTTTCTCATAGATTGAGAAGAACTCATCTTTAACGCATTTTCTTCGAAAAATTCGCTAAAGAGGGGGCAAAATGTAGCACCCTAAAATTGGTGCAATGAAATCTTAGTAATTACATTCACTCCAGTAAATAATTTAAATTCAAATTTTAACCTCCCAAACCGCCCGTTAACCGTCGGGTAATCCGTTTCCCCCTTTTTCATGCCATTTTTAGAGGTTTTTTTGACTGTTTGACGATATCGTCGCCGATCATACGATATCGCCCCAGATTTGATGATTTCATCTGGACTAGGACGTCCAGTTGATCTTGTCTCAAAACTGATTTTGCACAATTAGCTTCTATTCCAATGGGCCTCTAATCTAGGCAAAAGCGTGTCTGCATCGTTAGAGACTCTCCCCCGTTGGAGATCTCCCAAATAGGGATGATCTCTAACCTCCTAAACTCCCTCCTAAGCCTATTTAATCCTAAGCCCTTCCCTTAGCACCCCCCTAGCTGATAATTCTTGTAACTCGACTTCATACACGTTTAAACATCCCAAATTCATATTTGCAGTAGTTATATACCAATTTTGTTGCAAGTACCTTAGTTTTTTTTAGTCGGAGCAAGCTTACATCATCGTTGATGATCCTGTTCAGATCGGAGGCGATCCTATCGAATCAGAGATGATTTTGTACCAATGCGAGATGATTTCAACTACAGTCAACATTGAAGCAATCAGTGCCTGAAGTTTGCATTTCTTCTCCCCTTTTCTGCTATTTTATTTTGCAATTAGCTAGCTTATTTATTATTTTATGCTATTCTGCATTTTGAAGTTCACCCATATAGCTTTAAATGCATAATTAAGTCATAATTATTATGAAATCAGTATAATGCATTCATGTTTCTATTTTCAAGTTTTAGTTTGATATTATTGCTATCATTTTACACTATTTTTCTCTGTTAAGATAGTTGTATTTTCTGTATTTTGCACCTATTTCTCTGTTTGCAGGTCTCTGACGAATTCGTCAGATCTCAGATGATCCTGTCAGATTTTAGATGATTCTGTTGAATTCTAGACGATCCTGACTGCTTCAAGAATCATAATCTTCATCAGACATCCGGATCAGGTATTTCCCTTTAACATTCCTCAATTTCTCTGTTTTTCTGTCCTATTCTATTTTTTTGTATTCATTTAATTTGCATCTTCATATAGAATATCTTAGACGCATCTTGGCCAAACCTAGGATATGAATGCTTAAGGCTAAAATGAACACATAAAACACATTCCCAACCTAGGCGTGGAAATTGCCATTGAATGTTTCCTGGTGAACCCACCATCCATCGAAAAATCACCAATAATACACCTCCCTTGAGAGGCGGGACCTTTGCAAGTCCTCTCAGTCCGAGGTATCGCGACATCCTTTTCACATCCCCCTTTCGGGCATGGATCCTATAGCTTGAAGGTAAGGGTGTGAAAAATTTGGAGCGATACAAGAAGGTTGTTATACAATTGAACCCCTCCTTCTAGACTATGATGAGGCCAGTAATTGCCTCATTCATGATATATTTTATATTATCATAAACTACCTTATAAACCTTATGTTATGTTATTTATGTTATTTTATATGGTTTAAATGCATTATATATTAGTGTTTGCATTATTAAAATGTTTAGGAGCATATTAACCTATTTTGACAGTTTTTTACATTTTTTGCACTATTTATGTTTGAATATTTAGTGAATAAAATGTGTAATTTAAGTAGCAGAATGATGTGTACTAAGGTATAATCCTTCATAATGGTATTTAAATGTTTTTTCCACTTTCTAATTGGTTTTAATTGCAAAAGACCACCAAATTCCTATGACTGTGCAACAAATATGGAAAATACAAAAATTAGCCATACAAATTGCAACCAATGAATGGCATGGCTTGGAATTTGTCAACCAAAGCATGTGAAACCAATTGGAATAATATTCTGAGGGATAGGGAAGACATCCTATCCATGTTTTTTTCCATTTTAGTCGCACCTAAGCATAAAGTAAGTTGCACGACCGAACACTCTGAAGAAGCTTTGAAATGAGGGGAAAAGAAGTTAGTTTTAGCCAAACAGAGGATATAGCATCCAAAATGATAGAGAAAGGATATTTGAAGATGGAGATATGTTTAAAAGACCATTTCTAACCTCCTCCAACTCACTCCCACCACTCGAGATGCATTCCAAGGACCAATGAACGTTGTTGCAACACACATTATCCTAAATTAGACTAGGTCAGTTTCAAAACTGTTAACAAATCATTGTAAAATAGCAACAAAACCAATATTGAGCATGAGGGATATGTAATAGGTTAGTATTTGGTAGATAAGATACTATTGCATTAATACCGGGTTTTATAGGTTGACCCAAAACCTTTTACAAAAATCAGCCCAAGGCTATTGATGAACATGTCCTTACTAAGGATCCTATATATGTAAAATCTACATGCCGCCAAAGACATTACATCCGATAAGGCACATAGCCTGTTATAAAAAAGAAACTTTCCATACAAAATTTTGGGTATACCTTGAGAAAACACACCTACATCATAATTACAAAAAAATAAACAGACATAGATCCCTTCCTTGAAACAATGGAGAAATAAAAAGCTACAGACACACATAGCAGAGTACTAAAAAAACTCCCACAAGCTCTGTATTGACAGTTACTCTTAATAATTCTTTGGTAATTGCTTTCTTTCGTATATGACATGCTTTGGTACCACATCCCATATTAGCCAATCAGCCTTGGAGAAGTGAACCTATTGGCTAGATTTATGGCGGTGGCTATCTGGTCATCCACGTGGCTCTGGTTTGAAGTCTTATATTGTTATTTATTTCCTTTCCTATGATTATCAACCAACCTCAAATTACTAAGATGACTAGGATCCATGTTATCTGACATGTGACTATCCCCATTAGTATTTGTGGTATTTCCAAGGAGCATCCACCAAGACTGACAGCTCGGATAATTTTATTGTGAGTCCATTTCAAAAAAGAGACAGGAATACTCATAGCCTTTGAAATTACAGTGTCTTCCCTATTGGTAAATTCGACTATTGTTCTTGGCATTCTTATTGAATAATATCTTCTACTTTGCTCGATACACTATGTTCCCATTTGAAAAGTCCATCACCATCAACACCCAAATTGGCCAGCTTATTAGCAACTTTTTTAACTTCTCGAAAGACATGTTGTGCTTTTCTGTCATGTCTTCCATGGAAAATGATCCTAGCCTCTTCAACAATTGTTTTAATCCTCCAAGGAGGTGTTTTCCAATTATTTAGGAGATTTATAACATGCATAGAGTATCCTTCTACGATCAAATTTCCTTCTAAGTCTTGAGTCATTTGAAGGCCTCTCCACATAGCTTTAGCTTCAACTTCATTGTTAGTCCTTGTTCCCAAATATTTGGAAAATGCAAGCATCACATCCCCATTATGATCTCACACAATGTTGCCAGTGCCTACTCTTTCAAAATTTTCCTTAACCACTCCATCGAAATTAAGCTTAAACCAACCCGTAGGAGGTGGGGACCACTTAACATTGGCTATGGGGTTGACTACCCTAGGCATAGACTCATCTAACAAGATTAAGCTTAAATATTGAGCAATCGTGGTCTCCTACAGATGAGGTTTATAGCTATCAAAAGGGATAAGGTTCACATTCTCATTGGCAAATGATAAGATCATGGCAATGATAGTTTGATGATCATGGATAGAATCATTGAAGACTCTATGGTTACTTTCTAACCACACCTGCCAAATATAGTGATTGAGACAAATTTTCCACATGTATCTAAGTCTTTGGCTTGAAAAGGGGCAAGGCCACTGGATGAAAAAATCAAGTATAATGGCTGGTTTAACCCAGGAAATATTGAAGGCCTAAAAAACCCCACTTAGGACAGTCAAGGAAAAAGGGCACTCAAGGAAAATATGATAAATGGTCTCCCAATTAGCCCTACATAGATAACAATGATTAGTGATACAAATATCTTTACGCATCATATTATGAATGGTTAAAATTATTCCTTGGATAACTAGCCATGAAAAGACTACAATTTTTGGAATTAAATTTTTTATCAAAACTAAGTCCTTTTGGAGGATAAAATCCTCGTCATCAAGCAGAATCTTGTAAGCTGATTTAACAGTGAACTACCCATTTTCCGTAGGAGCCCAGGTCACTTGATCTTCCTTGGGTCTCATGGGGATAAACTGTTACCCGATAATGTTACAAATATCATTTTATTCTACTTGAAATCCCTAAATCCTTATTTGTTTCCACTTCATTCTGCCTTTGTCCTCAACCATATAATCGGAGACTTTTCTTCCAATGAGTTCTTCCGTGATATCTATGATTCGAGCTAATTTAGGATATTGTGTCAATGGTTTGTCCTTAGCCCACCTATCATTCTAGCAATTTATCCTCTCACCATTTCCTAAAACCCATCTTAAACCTTTTTTGATGATTTCCTTACAATTGAGAATTGCTTTCCAAAAAGCAAAACCTCTGATTGGAACTGAGTCACTTAGAAATTCCATATTTTGAAGATACTTTCATTAGATTATAGTTGTCCATTCATATTATTCACTAGAAGTGAGGCACCACGATTGCTTAGCTAGTAAAGCTAAATTCATATAAGCAATTATCCTTAGACCTAAGCCCCCATTTTCCCTGGGTATGCACACTTTGGTCCATCCTACAATGTGTATCCTTTTTTTCTCCTATGATCTAGTCCATAAAAAATCATTTTGGAGTTTCTCAATTTTTTGGAAAACATTCATAGGGGCTTTGAAAATGGAGAGGAAATAGACTGGAATGCTTTGAAGAGAGGCCTTAGTGAGGTTCAACTTTCCTGCTTGAGATAGAAGATGACCTTTCTATCCAACAAGTTTTTTTTGAATTCTTTCAATAACCCTGTCCCACATTGACTCTCTCGGAGAACCAATGAAAAGAGGGAGACCAAGATACAAAGTGGGGAGGTTTTTTATATCACACCCTAAAATTTTTGCAATCCTTCCTTGCTTTGAATGGGGGTGTTCAAGAAATATAACTTGCTTTTACCGAAATTAACTTTCTGACCAACAGCGTCCTCATAGAGTTGTATGATTTATTTAATTCTTTTGGCCTCAACCACCGATGCCTTAGTCAATAGAAGGGTATCATCGACGAATTATTGGTGAGAAATAGCACGACTGAGATGTTTCCTTGATTCCTGATATTAGACTTGAACTACAAGCATTTTTGATGGTTCTGCATAAAGCTTCTACCACAATGATGAATAACATGGGGCTGATAGGGTACCCCTGCCAAATTCCTTTGTAACTTTAAAAGTAGCCAGCAGTTGTTCCATTAACCAGAATCGATAAACATGATTTAGAAATGCATTCTTTGATCAAATTAACCCATTGGTGGTGAAAACCAAACTTAAGGAGGACAACAATCAGAAAGTCCCAATTTAGCCTATCAAATGCTTTGTTCATATCAAGCTTGAGGGCAAAAACAGACATGTTAGTCTTATGAGCAGAGTGCAGAGCTTCATGAACTGTGATAAATCCATCCAAGATTGACCTGCCCTGGATAGAGCTTCCTTGGCATTGATCTATGATGTGGGGTAGAACATCTCTCATTCTATTTTTAATGGCTTTAGTTAGGATCTTGTAAGAAACATTGCACAAACTGATTGGCCTAAAGTTAGCCATAGATTCAGGGGTTTGCTTATTAGGAATTAGAGAAATAAAAGTAGAGTTGAGACATTTTGGGATATGATTGCTTGCTTGGAATTATCTGATAGCAAAAATTATATCCTCACTTACAATGTCCCAAAAAGATTGATATAAACGAGGGGGAAAGCCATCGAGTCTCGGGGCTTTGTCTGGCTCCATGCTAAACAAGGCTTCCTTAATTTCCTCATCAGAAAAGGGAGCTAGAAGCTTAAGGTTTATATCCTCATTTATTATGCTAGGAATGGATTGCAAGAGAATATATTTGGCCTCTTAATTGCACTATGATTCCTGACCAAGGATAGAATTGAAATAAGTTATTGTCTCCTTTCTGATTTTTGTTAAGTCCTGAGTAATAGAACCATCTGCTTTTTTTTTTTTTATCTTGTTATTGCTTCTGTTTCTAAGTGTGGTGATGTGAAAAAACTTGGAATTTGAATCTCCATATTTCAACCAAAGAGCCCTTGATTTTTACCTCCAATAAATTTCCTCACAGGCCAAAATGTTATGAAACTCTGTTAGTTTTGTTCATTCCTCCTGCCTAGTAGTTTTATTAGCATCACCATGTTGAATCCTCTGATCAATTATCTTCAAAGTTTCAACAACCTATTTTTTATTTTCAAAGAGGTTCCCAAAGACATTTTTGTTCCAAGTTCGAATATTTTCCTTAACAAACTTTAATTTGCTAGCAAGTTTAAAAGTTGCACTACCCATGACAGGTTGTTTCCACCACTGAATTAAGTTATCTCTAAAACTAGAATGTTTGATCCACATAGATTGAAATATGAAAGGTTTCTTGAAGGACAGAGAGTTAGGGATCTCCAAAAAAATGGGATTATGATCAGAGGTAATTTTAGGAAGGGCTTGCAAGGTAGAATCATCGAACAGAGTTGTAGCCTCCTTTGATAGAAAAACCTGTCAAGCCTTTCTTTAATGAGATGACACCCTATCTGCTGATTGCTCCAGGTATAATTCCCTCCTCTAAGTTTTACATCAATCAACATTTTGGAGTTCACAAAGTCATTGAACTCATCCATGCTCTTGATAGGTGGTCCATTTCCACCCATTTTGTCTGAAGGGTAAAGAGTAGTGTTAAAATCCCCAGCCAGAATCCAGGGGACATTATGGAAGATTTCACTCATATTGCCTAAGTACTCCCACAGTAGAGTTATCCCTTGAATTGAAGTTAGGGCATAAATTTTTGAAAGGATCCATGACCTGTTGTTGTTTATTTACTTAAATAAAACACTAAGAACCCTATCATATTTTTGAATAATGGTACCTTCTACTATCCAGGGATCCCACAAAGTCATAAGGCCTCCAGATGCTCCTCTGGCTGATTTGAAGACCATATCCCCTTGATTCCAATTTTTTTTTGCTACTTTTTTTTACTGAATCTCATCAGTTTTTATTTCTTACAACATGATAATAGTTCGATTCACTTGATTTCTTATTGCACTGACTTATCTGTGTTTGGGCAGGTCATTGAGGCATCTCACGTTCCATGAGAGGAAGTTCATTTAGATTGTTTGGGATTTCTTCCTCTCCTCCTCCCTTGATGGGGTTTTTCTAATTTGTTGTCTTCAAAACCTAGAATAACCTATTGAAACAAGGCTCTCTATTTTCCATTGGCAATGTCGTTATCAGTTTTAATTTTTTGATGCTCAGCATTTGATATTCTCCCTCTTCTTTTTTCACTGCCAAAATCTATAAGAGACTTCACAGTGCTCCTAGTTTGTTTAGGACTAAACTGGGGGGAGGCAATTTGTTGTAGAACTAGACTTCCATATTCCTTAGTCTGAAGAGTTTCACATATCTCCACCCTTACATCCAAAAATTATCTTTTTTTCCTGTATTCCCTTGGTTTGCGGGATGACCCCTCAGTACGATTCACCTGGCTCCTAGTGATGATGTTAGGGAGATGAGATTTTTTATTTTCCAATGCCTTAAATTTCTTCCTAAGTTCTTCATAATTAGGGTTTGGCTTTGGGATGCCCATTGGGATTGAAGTATTTTCAGCATTGGGGTTTAAGGATCCTGACTTAAATGGGGATTCTAGAGATCGGGCATCAGGGTTTGGTTTTATGATGCCCACAGGGCTTATAGTAATTTTAGCATTAGGATTTGAGGATCCTGACTTGGATGGGGATTCTAGAGAGTCAGAAAGTTTAGCCTAAAGGTTATGGGCTTCAATGTCTTTCGATAATCCTCCTACTCCCATATTGGATAGAATTGAAAATTTATTTAAAACTAGAGGATTGGAACTTACCTAAGTATTTTGGTTGCCAACAACCTATTTTTTTCCTTTGTCTTGTTGGGACCCTGCACCCTCTCTTTTATTTTTTTTGTAGACATAGTTTTCCTGATTGAAATCACCTCTGCCAGGGAAACTCCTCAAATTTCCTCTGTCTAGCATTTCCTACTTCTTCTTTTCTCTATTCATTACCAGGTTAGGGCACTGATTGCATATATGTCCTTGATTTTTATATTATGCATAGAATTTTGATCTATTCTCGTATTCTACCGGCTATTTTTGATAGTATTATCCATACTCTAGCTCCACAAACCTTGGCAATTCATTATCCAAATTAGCATTTATGCAGATTCATGCATGAGTCATATTTTTCCTGGCCAAGGTCACATGGTCAATGAAGATCAGGTCCCCTATAGCTCTAGCTATGCCATGCAGCCAATATTCATTGAAGAACTAGGCAGGTAGACTCGGGAGACGAACCCAAATAGGGGCAATGTTAATATTTTGCTTTTCAGGGTCAAAATCTTCACCTCATCGTCTGAGAAAAAAGCTCCTTTTGCCTAAAAACCAAGGACCTCCTATTAAAATGTGGTTAGCATCCTCAAAATTGTTAAAATAGATAATGAAGAACCCTCGAGTTAGAGCTACCAACTCCAAGTTGTCTATCGGTCGCCATTTACCCGTCGCCAAAGCTCTGATAGTCTCCATGTCTAGCATACCTCCCAAAAACTTCCATACCAAGGAGAATTCTTCCATTAAAAGAAAAGGGCTCATGTAACTTGTCGGGGCCAAAAAATTATTATTTACTGGAACTAGGGGCATAAGAGAGAGAGGCTCCTTTCTTTTTCCTCTAAGAGTCTCAGCAAAAGACAACCACTTCTTGGGCCCTGCATTATCCTTCGTATCTTTTTTGTCGGGGTCTTTCTGACGAGGTTCTGGCCCCCGCGTGATGCCCACCTCCAAATCTGCCATAGTCTAACCACCTTCCTCTGGATCCTCGCTTGATCCATGCTCGAGGTTCCCACCTGCACCTTCCATACCTGCTCTACCTCTGCCACCTTGGCTAAGATTCCTGCCCAAAAAATTCAAATCCTCACTCTCGTCGCACTCGCTAAACCTCAAATCACTCATTCTTGATGATGCAATAATAATAGATCTCCCTTATTGGTTGAGCTAGTAGATGTTAACAGGTGATAGCTAATAGGAAATAGATGTTGTAACATATTTGCAGCCAATAGCAAGATTTTCCTGTAGTATTGTAATGTATTGTTTCAGTCAATAAAAGTGCAGTCTTTTTTAGTCAACTTTTGTTCATGAGTGAGTGTGAATTCTAAGTAGTTAGAAGCACTTTCCCACCTTCTTCTAGATCAGGAAGCAAGGGCCACTTTCAGGCCTAGAAGGAGGGCTAACTGGTGATAGGTTCTTCTGATAAACTTTGTTGCAACAGATTTAGCAGGATGCTTGTCCATTTTCATTTCTTGTTGATTACTAACCCTTGTTTTGAATCAATGTGATGTCTTCATGTTTTCAATTATGTTTTTATGTAGCAATTGTGTGTGTCAGTGACTAAGTAGCATAGACCAGTGATTCCTCTATTTTCCCTTATTTTTCATGTTTTAGCAATTTTTATCAAGTCTTTTAGCAGCTTTCATTTTATTGTCAGCCACTACAGCAGAAGCCTGACAACCTCCTACAGTAGGAACTGACAGTTGTTTTTAGCATGTGTGTTTCCTTTTCAAGCAACATTTCAATTCTGCAAGTGTAAACTAGGTTTCAATTCAGCAACATTTACATTCTTACAATTTCATTTCTTGCAACTGTAGTTAGGTTTCAATTTTAGGTCTTAGAAGTAGTTTTCAATTCTTGCAAGTAATTAGTTTCATTTCATGCAAAATAGGATTAGAAGTGACCTAAAACCCCCAACAAAACCTGTTTCACCAATAAAATCCTGTTGTCTAAATGAGTTGATCTCCAACTTGCTTAAACCTTCTCTCGTATATAGCCTTGGACACTACCCTGGATTGACAAATCATAAATATTAAATGATGCTATTAATGACACACATCATTTTTGGCACCATTGTCCAAGGAAAGGTGTTGTTAGAAGATGAAAGTAGCCCAATAATTGTTAAGTGTGCTAAGTTGTGAACTTCAGAGTGAAATCTGGATAAACGACTAGTACAAGTAATAGTTTTAGGTAAAAGTTGTATTTCAGTCCATCTAGATACAAGCAAGAAACCATAGGGAGGTGATCTTCACACTTAGGAGGTGAATTGCCTATGTTTGAAATTCTTGATAAAATTGAAACAAATTCATCATCTTCATCGTCAGGAAGCATAAGATCTCTTGAAAATAAATTTAGAGGAGCCATTTGCTAGTACTACCTCTTTTTGTATTCATATCATCAGGGTAGTATAAACAAATTTGTACCAAGTGTTGGGAAGACATCATGGCAGATACACAAGACTATCCCTTGAACAAAATATCTATATCAACTATTTGTAGCATTTGTTCACAAGGACATATCACTGATAAATGCCATTTACTTCCACAACTTAGAAATATCCTAGAGACACAAAATTTGTTGCCTGGTCTAAATTTTTCTCAAGAGAGATCCCAACAACAACAAATAGAGCAAGTGAAACAACCACCACTTCCAACCCAACCTATGGCCAATATGAATAATACAAGATAGATAAAAATCAATGGAGAAACACAAGAACCCTTTAGTCCAGAAACACAAAAATCAGCCCTGGATAAAGGGGGAGAAAAAATAGAAAATCTGCACATAGAAAATTTACTTCCATTGAACTCCTTAGTAAGCAAATACAAAGGGGTAAATTCTGTCCTCCTAGGAATGAAACAAATTGAAGTACAACCAAGAAAATTCCTGAACATTATTAGTTGGTTGACTAATGAACAAAAAGCAAAATTGATTGTTGTTTTGAAACAACATTTCAATACCTTTGCATGGAAATACAAAGATATGTTAGGAATTCATCCTAATGTATGCACTCATAGGATATATATTGAAAATGTTAAACCTGTGAAACAACTGCAAAGAAAATTGAATCCTACCTTAAGAGATATTGTCAAAACAAAAATAAAAGAACTCTTAGAGGTTGGATTTATTTATCCAATTTTTGATAATCGATGGGTTCCTCCATTGGTTATTATTCCAAAGAAAAATGGGAAACTGAGAGTGTGTGAAGATTATCAAGAACTAAATGAAGTCACACATAATGACCATTTTCCATTACCATTTATTGATCAGATGTTAGACACACTCAGTTTCACACTATATGAACTGGTTTATGATAAGAAACCACATTTTCCTATTGAATTTGAGTTACTAATACTTTGCACATCTTTGGAAATTGGTATTGAATTGTTGCAAGTACAGATTGATAGGATTCTACAACTTAAGGTATTTGATGAACTTCGGTTGGATGCATTGCATCAAATAGAAGTGATCCAAGAGCAGCAAAAGTTGTGGCATGATAGTCATATTCAACAACAAAAATTTTAGCAAGGAGATTGGGCTTTATTGTTCAATTCTTGTTATGAATATTTTCTTGGGAAGTTGTAGACTAGGTGGCTTGGACCATACTTTATTGGAGAAATATTAAAAAATGGAGCAGTGTGTCTTTCTCCCATTAATGATTCACAGAGAAAGTTAGTGGGGGATGGACATTGCCTTTGGGTATACCATGCACCATTGACGAAAGAACAATTTTTGAAGCAGGTGGAAAAATTGGATGTATACATGATGGAAGAGACTTCCTCTTCCATGACAGATTCAGAGTGATTCTAAAAATTTTGAATAGAAAAAGGAGATATGAAAAAAATGAATTAAAAAAAAATAAAATGAGAAAAATGAATGAAAAAAAAAGAGAGAAAAATGAATAATTCAGAAAGTGAAAACCTTCTAGGAGGCACTTCTAAATTGGTTGGCATGAAAACCAGTTTTCTGGCGTGCTTTACCTTGAATTGACCTACCCATTCCTGTCCCACCATTGTATAAATCTCATCAGACTGCACTTATTTTGTTTGATTGCAGAAAAATCAGCTAGTAATCAGCAGAAACAACCATCTGTGAAAGTGTGAAATAATTGTTCAAATCAGGTATGTGTTTCTTGCATTTTTTATCATTGTAGGCATTTAGTATGTAGTGTATAAAAATCACTAGTTAGCATAGAAACATTCATAGGGTTTGGCAAACCCAAAACATCCAACCTATCCAGAAGAAAACAAAAGGAATTCCTTGTTGTTCTAAAAATTGCAGGTTTGAGGGGCAGAAAAGGGAGAATGGATGAAAAATTGTAGACCCATGGAAATAAGTGTAGCTTTGATGGCATGAATACCTGGAGATTTCATAGAGCTTTGGAATGATACCAAGATCTAGAATGAAAATGAGCTTCGAATGAGGACGAGAAATTCAAAATTTAAATTGCACGGTAGAAATTTGAAATTTAAATTTTTGCATGGAAAATGCATAAAGAGAATTACGAAAATTTATTTCTTTTGCCACATCATCTGACATCGATGTAAGGTCAAGGTATGAGTACCTAAGGTCACATGTTGCATCATTCCAAGTAATGATAAATCAGAACTTGTTTTGGAAAATGCATGCCTCGGTTTCTTCCACAATATTTAGGCTATTCGATCAAGATGCCTTGACAAATAAAAAATACGACAATCAACGCAATCTGCATGGAGCA
This sequence comes from Wollemia nobilis, assembly GCA_028583015.1. NCBI lineage: Eukaryota > Viridiplantae > Streptophyta > Pinopsida > Araucariales > Araucariaceae > Wollemia > Wollemia nobilis. Next base: position 665,813 of record JAQPPZ010016858.1, on the reverse strand, counting down.
AGCCAAGTTGTAGCCAATGACAAATCTCCAACTCAGCAAGATTGTAACTAATTGGTAGGTAATCAACATCTAGGATGGTCCACCATTCAAGAAGCACATTCGGTTTTTGTCATCACAGAAAAGCAACCATTCATCATCCACCACGCATTCGGATAGGGGACATGGCAAATATTTTTCGTAGTCTCCACCACCTTTCAAAGATAATTCATGCACTCTGAAACTAAATACCCTACCTTGTAATCACTGCAATTTTCAACAAAGTTCTAAAACCACTATCATGGCCAAAATCATAAGTGTGGATTTCGAATCATAAGAATTTGCAGAAGAAAAATTGCACCAAAATTTTGTGGAACAACAGAGAAAAGGTGAATACAGAGGAATTTGCAGCATGGTGAAGGTAGAAGTAGTGTTGTAGCAGAATGTAGGTGAAGTCAAAAAATGGGGTGAAAGAATAAAATAGAACCAGATAATGCAGACTACCTTCGAGCATATCCTGAGGTACTGGAAATTTTTGAAGGAGGGCTCATGCCATTTCTTAACAAATTTGATGGATGTTCTGAAGGCTTAGCTGCAGAATTTGCTCAAACTTTTAGAAACAACTAGGCCAACATCAATGGAATGATGATTGAGGTAACGCCTGAAATATTAAGCCAAATTACCGAATTACCCTTGCAAGGTTTAAAAATTTTGAGAACTAGTAAAAATGCATTGTCATAAGTAGTTAATCAGTTCACAGAAGAGGGAGATAATGAACCTATATTTCAAATGAATAATAATGTCTGCAAGGGGGTAAAAAGGACAAGTTTACAGAAGCCATGGGATGAAGTAGCTATTTGGGTAGTGAGGTTTCTAACCTATGAGGGACAATATGTTGTTTTATCTGGACACCACTTTAGAATTTTGAACCATTTAAGGCATGGTGCCCAACAACCTGAAGTTAGAGTTAATTTTCCTTTGTATCTGCACCAAGAATTGCAAAACATGGCCAAACATTACCAGGAAGGGAAAGGAAGCCCTAGACATCATGGACTGATTAAACTCATCTGCAAACACCATTTTAGGGGTAATCCTAGGAGCTTTGATAGGTTTTTCTCTTCATGGAGTGAAGTGATTTATAGGGAAGAAGAAGAGGAGAAAAATGCAGGGGAAGCAAATGTCGAGGAAGGGGATGAAGCCCCTGAAAATAATAATGAAGAAGAGGCCCCTGAAGTAGAGACTCCCTCTTCTCCTCAAGGACCCCCATCTGCTAGGACTAGGAGATAGAGGAAGAGAAAGGTTGAAGATAGCTCTGTAGAAAATAAAAAGGTAAGGAAAGTGTCTTTTTTTTAAAAAGTCACTGTATTTCTAGTTTAGACCTCTGAATAGCCAAGAGTTTCAGGTGTTGTAGAGGAGCAAACCTAGAGTGAGGAAGAACCATCCTCATCAGAAGCTGAGACTGCTTATGATTTATCAAAATCTGTAGAAAAGTAGAGAAAGAAGAAAAAATCTATAACAAGTTTAAGGAGGTCTTCAAGACTCCAGAAGAATAAGGTGGTAGAGGAAGTAATTAAGGAAAATACAGTGGAGGTCAAAACATTGACCACACCACCTCCTCTACGATGAAGCCCTAGGAAAATGCAGCAATAGTTTGTTGCAACAATGGGAGATAATCCTAACACTTCTATTGGAGATAGACAACAGAAAACAATACCTTCAGTAGAGGAAGAAGAGGAAGTCACAAAAATTCTATAGGATATCCTGACACAAGATCCCATGAACCAGACAGAAGGAGCATTTGCAGATATAGAAATGCCTGGTTCACCACTTGTAGATGACATACCCACTTATTCTTCTGAATCTATAGAGGAAGAAGAAGAAGATATACAGGAACAATTGAGAGTAGCAAAGAGTGTCATTAGGACACATATGATATGGATTGAACAAAGGGAGGATGCCATAGAAGAGAGGGATAAACAAATTGATGAATTACAGTAGGAGGTGGAAAGACTAAAAAATAGGTTAGCACATTTTGAACCACAACTTGCAGTATCTGATGTTGAGGAAGACATTGCAAAAATTTTGCTAAAGCTAGCAGAGTAGAATAGGGAAGAAGCAACACCAGATGACAATCCACAACCCCTTCCTCAAATTGAAGAGCCTACACCTGAGCAACAATCTGAGGTAATTGCACCTGTCATGGATTTTATTTTAATAAATCCTACAGAAAATGTTGAACCATTAGCCATGAGGGCAGGAACAGAAGACATGGATGATACTCAGACCCCTCAACAGGGTGAAGACATTGTGGGAGTGGATGAACAACAGAGTTCTCAAGAGAATTTGGGAGTCGAGAGTGTCATTGAGCCTAAAAATGAAGCCTCAAAACCATCTGCAAAAATTTTTGGATATTCCAAAGCTGCACACTCTCATTCTGAAGATGCTTTGAAATGACCCAAAAGTCTGGTTGAACACCCATATGATAACCCACAATAGCAAGGAGCACAAAAACCACAAAATGAGGAGGCCATAGGTGCTCAGGAGATTGAAAATCAAGTAAGTATGCATTCACATCAGCCTTCTGCACAAAATTTGCCATCGGTTGTACATAAAATTGAAATAGCAGAAATTGGGGTGCAAGTGGATTTGTTGCCAAAGACCCAACCGATAGTTAGGCCCCCACAAACAATTTCATTGGTGAAATATAATGAGGATATTGCACACTGGGTATTGAAGTGTCAAAAATTAGAAGCCCAGGTTGCAGCTTTGAAACCACTGGAGCAGCAGGTTGAAGCTAAAACTACAAAAGTAAATAGGTTACAGGAATAGGTACAATATCTCTGCCAAGTTGCAGAGTACTTAGTCCAATGTAGGAGGCCAACTAGGTTTTACAGTTTGATCCTGAAAGAGAGGTACCTTCATTGGTAGATAATGAGGATTCACTCTAATCTCTCCTACAACTTGGATACTGCTAAAGAATTTTTGGATGCTTACCTGCATAGTCCAGAGGAACAAAAGAACTTGATATGTGAGTTGTTCCTACACAAATTTCTCATGCCAGAAGATGTAACATTCCTACCTCACATTTTCATAGGAGATGTACAGTTGAGATCTTTTGTGTCAACCCTACAAAATCAAATATATTGGGACCAGGAGAAGAGGAGGAATAAGGAGATTGAATTGAATGTTGAGTTGTTGATAAGATATATCCAGCCCAATCATAAGACTCCCACCAATCAACATTTTACTATGATGAACAAACCAAAAATTAGGTTTATTTATCTAAATAATCTTAAGGATTGTATAACTGGTTTTCAGATATTCTGTGCAGAAAATTTTACAAATGCTTTATCAGCCTGTAAGGTCAGGTGGGGAGAATTACCAATATCACTATAGAAAAGGGAGCCCATCTCACCCAACAACCTGTTATGGTCTAGAAGAAGAGTAGAGGGTGTAATGCAGACCATCCTAACATTAAAACATCAGTGGATAGGTCTAAGGTACAGATTGCCTACCATCATAACCCCTATCCCTTATTATTTTGATAGTGATCCTCAACCAGATGAGCAGTTCCAGGATTGGCTCAAGCAACTATAGATGACCAGAGGATACTATACAGGGAATGTGTTGTTTTGGAGAATATGGAACCAAGAAATGGATCTATGTGCCTCTGTAGCCCTACAGAATGCATGAGGGCATGCATTAGATTAGGTTGGGGGAAATGATGAGGCCAAGAATTACCTCATTCATGACATGTTTTGGATTATCATAAACTACCTTATAAACCTTATGTTATGTTATTTATGTTAATTTATATGGTTTGAATGCATTATATATTAGTGTTTGCATGATTAAAATGTTTAGGAGCATATTACCCTGTTTTAATAGTTTTTTGCATTTTTTGCACTATTTCTGTTTGAATATTTAGTGAATAAAATGTGTAATTTAAGTAGAAGAATGATGTATGCTAAGGTATATCCCTCCATAATGGTATTTAAATGTTTTTTCCACTTTCTAATTGGTTTGAATTGCAAAAGAGCACCAAATTCCTATGACTGTGCAACAAATCTGGAAAATGCAAAAATTAGCCATACAAATTCCAGCCAGCTACCAATGAATGGCATGGCTTAGAATTTGTCAACCAAAGCATGTGAAACCTATTGGAATCATCTTATGAGGGATAGGGCAGACATCCTATCCACTTTTTTGGCCATTTTTATCACACTTGAGCATAAAGTAAGTTGCATGACCAAACATTCTGAAGAAGCTTCGAAATGAGGGGAAAAGAAGTCAGTTTTAGCCAAACGGAGGATATAGCACCCAAAACGGTAGGGAAAGGATATTTGAAGATGGAGACAGGTGTACAAGACCATTTATAACCTCTTCCAACTCACTCCCACCACTGGAGATGCATCCCAAGGACCAATGAACATTGTTGCAGCACAAATTATCCTAATTTAGACTAGGTCAGTTTCAGAACTGTTAGCAAATCACTGTAAAGCAACAACACAACTGATATTGAGCATGAGATAAATGTAATAGAGTAGTATAAATAATAGATCTCCCTTATTGGTTGAGCTAGTAGATGTTAACAGGTGATAGCTAATAGGAAATAGATGTTGTAACATATTTGCAGCCAATAGCAGGATTTTCCTATAGTATTGTAATGTATTGTTTCAGTCAATAAAAGTGCAATATTTTTCAGTCAACTTTTGTTCATGAGTGAGTGTGAATTCTAAGTAGTTAGCAGCACTTTCCCACCTTCTTCTGGATCAGGAAGCAAGGGCCACTTTCAGGCCTAGAAGGAGGGCTAATTGGTGATAGGTTCTTCTGATAAACTTTGCTGCAGCAGATTTAGCAGTGAAGAACACAAGCTTATACTGAGAGGGGGGTGAAAATTATAAGACCAAATTTTACTTTTATTTCAAAAATAATATTATCCAATATTATCAATAGCAATATCAATAATAGTAATCAAATAAATGCATAAATCATCACACACAAGAGAGATACCAATTTAACATGGTTCACCCAATGTGGGCTACTCCACAAAGAAAATATTTCTACTAATTTTTCTCAACAAATATCTTGGGAATCACTTCCCTATTACAATTTTTATGGACCTCTATCCAAAGGATACACCAATCCCCTAATGCTCTAATTTTTTGATCTCTCTCCACAGGATAACTCTTTTCCCTCTTCTCTGGTTCGTAGAACTTGACCCAACAGAACTCTTTCTCCTCAACTGGTTTGTGGATCTCTCTCCACATAAGAACTCTATATTCCTAGATGGTTTGTGGATCATTTACCCTTGCTCTGGTTTGTGGATATCTATCCATAGGAGAAATATTTCCCCTTTACTTTGGCTGATGATATTCTATAAGACTTCTTCCCCACTACTCTAGTTTGTGGATATCTCTTCACAAAAGACCTCTATCCTCATTGCCTTGGCTAATGGATCTCTATCCACTAGAGACTACTATCCTCTACTTTATAACCTCCAAATCTTACTCTCAACTCTATCATAGATCTATACCAAAATCTATCCCAAGTGTAGTACAAATCTACTTTAACTCTATCTTAGGTTTAGCACAAATCTTCTCACAAATCTATACCAAACACTATCCTCAAATCTATCCTAAAGCCTTAACACGAAGCTTGATACAATCATATATCAACTCTTCTTAGATTTACCCCAAGCCTTAACACAAATATTGAATAAATCAATCAACTCTACTCTTAAGTCTTCGCAAATACTTACCTCAAATATTTCTTCAAGTTCTCTTTGGAACTTGCTCAATCTGCTCTCAAGTCTTCACCAAGACTTGCCTCAAATCTGCCTTCAATTCCTCTCAATAACTTGCTCAATATGCTCTCAATTCTTCACCAAGACTTGTCTCAAATCTTCCTTCAAGTCCTCTCAATAACTTGCTCAATCTGCTCTCAAATATTCCTTTAAGCCCTCTCAAGAACTTGCTCAATCTGATCTCAAGTCTTCACCAAGACTTACCTCAAATATGCCTATAATTCCTCTCTAGAACTTGTTCAATATGCTCTCAAGTATTCACCAAGACTTACCTCAAATATGCTCAAACACATGCTCAAAATAGCTCACAATATATGCTCAATCAAACTCAAATATTGCACACAATGCTATCAATTGTTTTATCTAATATTCAAAGTAATTCCTTTAACTTGAAGCAGTTTAGACATATTCTATTCAGAATTCTTTTAAACTTTGGAACATATAGAGAATGATGTACTCTATCAAAAATTCAATATGTTCTACTCAATCATTAAGTTTGTCGCTTTCACAAATATTATTTCTAATATTTTCACATTCACTTTCAATATCACTCAAAACCAATGCTCAAGAAGTTTCACTCAATCATTCAATCAATGAAACACACCTTTTTCACTAACCCTAAACAAGTGTTTTCATACTTCTTCAAACAAATTTCACAATGTGGGTCTCAAACCCTAACTCAAATAATTCTCAATCTCTATCTCAAATGTTTTTTCAAACATTCACCAATGAAGCATATAAAAACTCACTCAAACATTTCCAATAATGCTTATCAAACAATTCTTTTCACTCCACCTTGTATTTTACAAAATTCAATCCAACAAAACTTTAATCAAAGGATGATGTGCCCATAATTTTTTGTTTTTATGGAGATATATCTTCAAAACCTATTTTACTCACAACCAAATCCTTTTGCCAATTCTAGGTTAGATAGCGATAGTCTATCTCAAAATCTTCATAAGAGTATTTCCCTCAACAAATATTTCACCATACAAGAAATACAATAAAATTTCAAGTCACAACTACACCTTATTACTCCTTCCTAAAAAATAAATCCCCAATCAATAGATCATACACTCACTCAAGCAAAACAACTATGATGACAATATCCCTATAGTTCCTTTTAACTCGAACTCAGCATAAAATATTTCAACCCAAATTTCAACCTTCCAAAAACTTTAATATTCTAACTCAAAACAGATTTCAAATTACAATAATAAAGTTCATTTTTTACACCATATACTCTCCAATTATTAACCCAACATACATTCCAAATTACACAAAGAAAATTCCTTGCTTACACCTTATAATCTCCACTTCTTAATCCAACATACACTCTGTCTTTTAAAAATACACAACAATGATAAAAATTTTGAATCATACCTTTTAGCTATTTAATCAAAAGTTTCATGCACCTCAAAACACTAACATGCACTCCATGCGAATCGAACTCACGTTCACCATCTGACTAGCACCTTAGCCTTGGCTAGGCTGCCACTTGGGTTGTGCACCCACATAAACACCATGATGCGCTCACTGCCCTTTGTAATGTTCGCAGGCACCAAAATATTTGAAACAAAACACTTCCCTCTACTACCGTCAAGAACCAAACATGAGACCTACTATCCTCCAATGCCTTACGCTACCAAGCCTTGCAACTAGGCCAACCATATCATTGGTAATAGGGACAAACACCATTTTCCCTTTATGCGTCCACAGTTATTTGTTAGCTTTTAAAAATAAAAGCCTTTGTATTTCTTTGCTCACAAAATTCACATCAAATAATTTTGTTAACCCTTTGCATGTGCATTTCTGAGACTTTTCTTTTGTCTTTAAAATTTTATGGTATAAATACCATTTTTTTCCTTGCTTGTACGTCGAAAGAAATTAGATATTTAAATTTTATTCTTGGCACCAAACCCACTTAGGGTTATAAAATTATTAAAATATAAATATTATAATTATTTTATAATTAATCTTAGGCTTCCTATTAATAATTTAATATTATAATAATAAATATTATAATATTATTTCCTTTGGGCCTAGATATTTCCTTTATTCGGGGTATTTAAACCAAATCTCTTGGGCTTAAAATATAAATATTTTAACCCTCATTTTTCAATTCCCATGCACTGATTTGAACTGAATTTTAACATAAATGACAACATAACTATTCAAAATTTCCAAAAATCTCCCCTTTTGTCATTGATGGCAACCCTTTTCCTTAACCATTCTTTTTTCCTTTTTCCAATTCTTCTCCCCCTGGGAAACTGCTCCCCCTAACTGAATGCTCTTCCCCTAACTCAAATCTCTTCCCCTTTGGCATCAATGGCAAAGGGACTCCTTTGGATCTAAATATAAGACTCTTAGCTTAGACCTCTCCCCACCTCCTCTTCTTGAAGTGATTAATTATGGGGTGGCATTATCTCTACTCCCAGCATATACTACTCTTTTTCTTTGTCCACCTTATTTTTCAATTGATTCTTCTAATTATTTTGAATATTCTTGTTCTTGCTTGTCCCTACAATTTTTTTTATACACCACTTGGCCATATGCCCAACATTATTTCACTTATAACATTTAATGTTGTAGTTCCTTGAAGGTGAAAATATCTTGAAGTTTCTCCTGGTGAAGCCATACCCATTTCTGTCATAAACCCTACAATGAATTGCTTTATGACCAAAATTATTACAAGAGTAAAAATACCCTTGAAAGAGATGCCCATTTCTGGAATTCCTCTTAGTGAAACCATATTCCTTCTTTTCATGTGTCCTCCACTGCATAGCCTTGTGACCAAACCTATTACATGAGAAGCAATGTCATTTGAAGAAATATTACCTTTAACCCTCTGGTATCTTAGTCATTTCTTCCCTATGATGTTTCTTGTTCCTTATTTGTGCATTATTTCCTTCCTTGGTGAACCTTCTGTTTTTCATCTTATCCTCATAAGTCTCACTTTCTCCTTCACTCTCTTTTTATGAAATTTCTCTTTTTTTGGAGCTTGAGCTTGACTCCTCTCCTTGTTCTCTTTATCCTTCTTCAAAACCAAGTCATGTCTTGTTTTATGAAGATATTTGTGCACTGATAATCTTATCCAAAGTCTTTGAGCTTCTCCCAAACCTGTGTAGCTTGTCTTTAGACTCTTTCACTTCCTTCCTTAGTGAAAATACCTCATGCTCTAATATTTCACATTCTAAGACTTTTACCTCTAACTTTTATTTAAATATCCTTGTCTTAGCTATTGAGTTTGTCATATCTTGTATAATATTTCCTTTCTATTCGTCACATTATTGAATCTTGAATTCTACTTCCTAACCTTTTTCAATTCTTTAAGAGCAACAACGAGTTTTGCTTCTATATCAATTGTGCCTTCATTATTTGATTCTTCCTCTAGAACCTCAAGAGCATATTCATATTCTTCTTCACTGCTATTAAACCCATTATTTGTATAGTGATATTCAAGATGTCCAAAGTTACCACAAATAAAACATTTGAGTATTCTTGGTTCCTTCTTCTTCCTTCCACTTTCTTGGATTTTAATTATCGAAGCATCTTCTTCTTCTTCTATAGCCATGAAGAGAATTTCTTCTTCTTCATTATCTGAGGATATTCCATCACTATCACTTGAACTCTTGCCTGTCTTATTTGCATAAAAACTCTTCTTATGCCTCTGAAAAAACTTCTTTTCATGCTTGTTTTGTCCATACCTGTTTTTCTTTTTATACGTGGATTTTCTTGTTTCCATGTTCTTATGATCCTGTTTCTCTTCACCACTACTACTTACAGCTTCTAGATAGTTAGATGCATAGTGACCATATTTACCATAGTTAAAATACTTAAATATTTTAGTACCTTTGTGCTTTCTTGAGTCCTTGTTCCTTCTTCCATAGTTTGCTTCTTCATCACTGGATGACTCATCACTTGAATCTGGCTAATTTGAAGGCTGCATCTTTCTTGGGGATAGTATCCTTTGCTATTATCATCTCATAAGTTGTGATAGTTCCATGCAACTCATCCCTAGTCAAAGTTTCAATATCTCTTGTTTCTCGTATGGCTGAAACCTTTTCACTATACCTCATATGGAGTGACCTTAAAACCTTTTGACAAACATCTTATTCTTCAACTTTAAACTCAAGTCCTTGCATGGAGTTAACAACCTCATACACATGAAATAAGTATGTAGCAATGTCTTCCTCATCCTTCATATTCAAGTCTTCAAATATTTTCATGTGATTTGTTTTACTAAAGTGAGATGACTGAAGGAAAGATTTAATATGATTTAAAGGAGCAAGATTCAAATAAATGATAACTAAATGAATCCACTGATTACAAAGATATCTAACTACTATTAAACTATAAGTGAATTTGAATATATAAAGGTTATTATAAATCCAAGATATCCAAATAGATGATCCTCTATAAGATCCTACAACACTTCATTAAAATAGATGAAACAATCATAAAAATGATAACAAGCCAATATTATTAACAATACTAAAGCTAATACAAATTAAGCAAATGCAAAGAATGTTTAACAGAGCTCTCATATGCATCCATATATTTGTGACAAATCCTTGGATGCTCTTGGCCTCTTCCTTTCTTACTTTGAACACTCAAATACACACAAAAATGATGGTAAATAGTTGTAGAGAGTTTTAGAGTCATAGGTTGCCATGCATGAAAGTTGTTGCTATTTTTCCAAGGGTGAATTGAGTTATATTTTCAATGAGTAATTAGAATATCAAAATTTAATTTCAAATAAATGAATTAATTATTCATAGTGTCAATATTTTCCCATAGGTTTAAAATTAGATGGCTCTATTGCTAGATAATTTCTAAAAACATAGAATTTTGCTTTGTTGTTAAGTTGGGAACATGACCTAGAGAGGATGAGGTTTATTTGTTTAATAAACAATAAGTTTCAAAGTTAGTCTTGCATTGTAGATATTATGAAAATTTACTAAATCAAAGCCACCCATTGGGGAGCGATGCAAATTGTTCTTGGATGAGTTGAATGCAAGCATGCAATGATAGTTGACTATATACTTTTATTTTGTTCCTTTTTGAACTAAAATATTACTCCAACAAAAGCACTATGGTACTTGTGTAAAAGTAGTTCTAGTGTTACAAAGGAGCTTGAGTGGTAGGTTGAAGATTTGGTATGGTGCTAGCTAAAGAATTTTGATTTTTGGACATTAGCATTATCCAAATTATAATTGGTCAATGTTATTTCTAATGCAAGTATTCTACTACATTAATTAATTACAATTATAGATAAACTTATAAGGAAACACAATTCTATTGAATGAACATAAATGACAATATTTTGATTAATATACTAAATATTTTGCACTTATCACATACCACTTTGAAGGGGAAACCTCTATTATAAGCAAGCTTAATACAATATAATTATTTAGGATGCCTTCACCTCTATTATAATATAATATATAAAGACAACTCAACCTACCCTAATACTAAAAGATTAACCAAAAATATATTAAGCCATAATAACTATGGGAACAATCTAACCCTATAACTAATAATCTAGGATCATCATTACATTCAAAAGGGGTTCCCACTCATCACTAAGAAAACTATTATAAAAAACTAAAAAGGGTTATTACCTGAGTTCCTAGCACTACCTCCCTTAAAAAATAATCTTTGCCCTCAAAGATGAAGATGATGTATAGTAAGTACCTACTTCTAGATTCTTAAGCAAGTAAATTTTGCAAAAGATACAATACTCATTATATTAAAGTAATCTATGCTAATATACACAACATACAATGCAAAGGTACACCAACTAACATAGAAGATCTTTGCAAGCTAGTGTATGTATTTTTTAATTGGAGATCAACTTTGTCCATGTAGTAGCATTCCCATTCATGTAATGCAATACTAAACAATGCTCTAAGGTAACAATACAAAGTAAGACAATGCAAAGGAAATATTTATGCACATAAAAAATGCACAAGTACACAATGAGAAACAAATCAATGCATGAGTCTTATTGTATTCTCCAACAAGGATATAATACAATGGGGGAGAATAACCATGGTCAAATACTGCTCTCAAGACTATGTTGGTTGGGTGTTGTACCCATCCAACCACCAATACACGATGACTAAAATATATCCTTTGCTAACAACTCTAAAAAACTATGTACATATAATGTGATTATTTATCTTTATTTGTTTACATCAAAATAAAGCACAATAATAGTATAATCAATTTAAAAACATCATAACAAAACATCTTGTCTAATGTTCACATCCTAGGTCAACATGAAAACCTACAGTCTAGTCCTCTTTGCTATAGGATGCTTTCATCCTCTTTGCTGCAATGAAAACCTATGGTCCAGTCCTCTTTGTTGTAGGATGCTTTCATCCTCTTTGCTATAGGATGCTTTCTTGGACTTTGATTATTATGTCAATTTTTGGCAAAATGCTTATATTCATGATAGTTTCTCAAAATGCTTATATTATAAAGAAATAATGGCCAGTCAACCCCTAAAATAAAAAATCCTTGTCCAACCAACATGGCCAGACAAACCCCAAAATATTTTGGAAGTGATGTTGAAACCCTTGTCCAACCGACATGGCCAATCAAACCCCAAAATAAAATAAAAAAATTGTGGGAAGCCCCAAATTGGTGAAATTTTATGGGAGTGATGGCTAGAAGATGAAACTATTCCCTACTACTCTGAAGGACACAACACTCTATCGATTCACGGGACTAGGAGGTAATAGTATACAAACTTGGGAGCAAATGAAAGTAATTTTTTTGAAGAAGTACTAGCACTATTGCAAGGCATGCAACACAAGGAACGAGATCTTCTAAAAGACCCATAAGGATGAAGCACTAGAGGACTACATGGAAAGGTTCAAATATAGGCTGTAGAGGTCAAAACAATGTAAGTTGGACCAAAACTCACTAAAATTGGTCTTCCTAAGAGGAATTGGGGAAGATTGCATGGAAGAACTTAATATTATGGTAGGTGGAGAGAAATTTGAGAATATTGAAAATCATACCTTCTATGAGACACTTAGGAAAAATTATGAGGGTTGACTTCTAGGAAGCCCTAGAAACTCAACTGGTGCTACTCTACCCAGTGAAAAAGCTTTGCCCTTTTAATTTAAAGCCCTAGATCAAGATTTGAAATAATAAAAAGGAGAGCTCTACTTTTCTTGTGGTCCCTCCATTTGTTGTGTTGTGTGCTGCTCTAAATAAGTGTCGATGGTTTGTTGTCAAGCCCTAGCTTGAGCTTTGAAATAAAAAGGAGAGCAAAATTATAAGGGTTGACTTCTAGGAAGCCCTGGAAACTTGACTAGCACTGCTCCACCCAGTGAAAAAGCTTTTCCCTTTTAATTTAAAGCCCTATATAAAGATTTGAAATAAGAAAAATTAGAGCTCTAATTTTTCCACGGTCCCTTCATTTGTTGTGCTACATGCTACTCTAAATAAGTGTCAATGGTTCACTATCAAGCCCTAGCTCGAGAGAGCTCTACTATTCCCACAGTTCCTCCATCTACGCGCTACTCTAAATAAGTATCGAAATGCTCATATTTGGGCTTTTCCTACAATATTTATATTTTTTTCATATTGATATCCTAAGAGGGCGATTATAAACTACCCTCTTAGGGTTGTCTAAACTTCCCTCTTATCCCTTAGAGGGCAGTTTAAAACCACCCTCTTAGATCTAAGAGGATGGTTTAAAATCACCCTCTTAGGGTGACCCTAAGAGGGCGATTATCCTAAGAGGGTGGTTTAAAACTACCCTCTTAGGATCTATTAAGGTAGTTTTTTACCGTCATAAAAAATTATCTTATTATAGTCATCGTTAAAGCTTTTTTTGGTGTAGTGAAAGAAAGGAACAATCAGGCCTTCAAGGATTGTGCTAATGATTCATGTACAGTTGGTAACAAGATTTTACCTACCCTGATTGAGAATCTCTAAAATTATCCCATTTGTAAAAATAAGGAAAATCCCCAAGATACAAAGCTTGTAGATTATTTGGGCATCCCCTACAACTCTGAGGATGCTACTTCAAAAGCACCTTCAAGTACGCAAAAGACCAAATGGAATCATCCCTAAGCGACATGGTTAAAATTGAATTTTTATGGGGCTTCAAAAGGAAATCTTGGACCTATTGGTGCAAGAGGTGTAATTATAAATGAAAATGAGAAAATTATTTTGTACTTTACAAAAACTATTGGAGTCCAAACTAGTCATTTTGTTGAAGTAAGGGCAGCTTTCCAAGGATCAACCCTAATCAGGTCCACTTAGGGTAGGAAGGTCATAATGGATGGATATTATTTAAATATTATCAATTATTTCTTGGGGTAAAAATTTTCTAGTTAGACCACTCTTAACATGATGGTTGAGACTAATAGAAAATTGAAAGCTCTTGATTCCTTTTGTTGTGTGCATGTGTTTAGGAAAGGGAATACGGTGGTAGATATCTTAGATAATCTTAAAATTTTCCAAAGTGGTCTAACCATATGAAGAAACAATTTCCCTCTAAAATAGTTTATTTACTCAAGTTGAAAGTCCCCAAGTTCACAATGTGTCTCTTACTTCTTAACCTTCTATGGTTTGAAGAATCCTTGGTGATGATGGGGAGGATTTTGTTATGAACCTCCCTTCTCATTACCATAAACCATTCAACAATTTTAATAGATATCAACATGCATCCACAAATAAATTGCACAATAAAGTGCTCATATTAAAATAGAGATTGAATATACCCTTGAGGTAGGGCAACATCGTATAATGCTCCTTTTGGAAGGAAGCCACTCCATAAGATCTCTTGCTCCATGAGCCAAGACTTCTCCAAGAATACATTGTACATGCATTTTACAATGGGGTTACATCTCTCTTTATAAAAGAGTGTGATGGTTAACCTTCCATGAATTATAAGATCACTCATGTGGTGGTTCACCTTCCATAAGTTACAAAGTGCATAATAATATGACAATATTCCTTGTGGTTACATATGACAATATTCCCTTAACGGTTACAAATATGATTCTATGACATACCTATTTATAATTTGACATGTGGTCTTCCTTAATAATTAACTTATGGCTCATATTATTATACAATACAATATTAAATTATTAAGTATTAAGTCCCTATCTTGGGTACCTAACATTCCATCCCCCTTACAAACATCCTTAAAACATTAGAAGAGGCTAAATAATATCATCTTCTAAGACATCATGAATACTGAAACCAATCTTGACCATCCATCCATCATAATGAATCTATTATTGGTGGTGGTTTTTGGTTATGCCAATGCCATGTTTTGGAAGCATAATTCACTTTTTCTCATCTAGACCTTCTTATATTTATGACCAAATTTTGGGCCCCTCGGGTTTGTTATTTGTCCCTCATAGCTCCTTTGGTGATTTATGCCTTGTCTCCATGATTGTTACCTCTCATGGTGGTGTGGATGATGATATACTCCAACCTTAGCCTGTTGTTCTACATGCTTTTGCTCTTCTAGCATGCTCCTTTATTTTGGTTCATCTTTTGATTTTGTTTCTTCTTTGAGTTCTATTTTTACCTCTTTTTTAGGTTCTTTTGTTTGTTATTCACTTTGTTTCCCTACAATAGCTACATGTGTGTCCTTACACTAAGAAGTATCCTATAATGTTATCTTCTTCTTATTATACCATAACTTCATGAATTGCTTTTGGACATTAATGTTAATAGTACCCAGAGATTTCAACCAAGGATAACCAAGAACAATATCTACATCTTTCATCTCAATAGCATATAAATTTGAATGTAAAATATATTTATCTATGGTAAGCTTCAAATCTTCAAAAATTTGAACATTTTTACCCTCAAGTTGTATGTCTTTGATTTCTTTGCTTGAACTTGCAACCTCTTAGTCAAATACATATTGATAAAATTATATTTGCTTCCTCTTTCGTAGAAAAATAAAGGTTAGGTTTCCATAAGAACTCAAGAAAATTTAAAGTAAATTTCTTAAACTTCTACAACCATTCCCTAGCCTCACTATCATCCCTTCTAGTGAACTTAGAAAAATCCATGATCTTTTTTTTAAGTAGCAAGGTTTTTGAGATAATAAAAAAAAAATCACCTAGATTGAGAGTTATGATTTTTTTTCCCTTTTCTATGTAGCACCAAAAACAACACCAAAATCCCAATTTGCAATACTTGTACCTCCCTCAATATCATCAAAATTTAACAAGTGAATAATAATTTTTGTAGTACTAAAAATAAATTTTATGCTCATGCAAAAATCTTCTAAAAATTACTACTAAAATATTTAATACGAATATTTTATTTTTGCAGATATTTCGCACAACCCAAAAACAACCTCAACATCCCAACTTCAAATAGTTGTAACTCTCTCAATACTTATCAGAATTTAACAAATGAGCAATCATTTTTGTGGTACTCAAAATAATCTACATGGGGATGAAAAATATTCTTAAAATTACTTATACAAAATTTAATACAAATTTTTATTTTTGAAAAATAATTCATGCATCCAAAAAACAGCCTCAATAGTCCAACTTCAAACAAATGTAACTCTTTCAATATGTATCCAAATTTCACAAGTAAGCAGTCATTTTTATAGTACTTAGAATAATATACATGTTGGTGCAAAATGATTCTTAAAATGACTACAAAAATTTTTAATATAAATTTTGTTATTTTGAAAAAAATTGCATGACCAAATAACAACACAAAAAACCCAACTTCAAACAACCATAACTTTCTCAATACTAATTAGAATTAAAAAAATGAGAAGTTATTTTTATAGTACTCAAAAATATCTCGACAATGATACAAAAACCTTCTCAAAATGACTACTAAAATAAATTTAAAAAATGTCCTTTGTAAAATATGATATTTTTCATAAAAATGTGCCCTAGCTCTACAAAAACAAACCCACTTTGCCCAAATTGCTGCTATGATACCAAATTTTATGAAACTTCTTTCTCATTACCATAAATTATTCAACAATTTGAATAAATATCAACATGCATACACAAATAAATTTAATAATAAATTTTTCATAATAAAATAGAGATTGATTATACCATTGAGGTAGGGCAACATCGTACAATCCTCCTTTTGGAAGGAAGCCACTCCACAAGATCTTCTTCTTCTTGTGGAGGGAATTAAGCATACTTCCACTTTGGATATAGTATATCATCATTAATTTGTTTATGACACCTTATTAATGATGACCTCTTCCATTCCCCATGCCAAAGTGATCAAAATCATTTTACGTCTTTATGAACTAGAAACAGGGCAAAAAATTAACCTCAAAAAGTGCAAGATTTTATTTCTTAACACTCTAAGAAGAAAAAGAACCATTATTTAGATTCTTGAATGTAATTTTTTAGACCTTCCTTCCTCTTATTTACATATGCCTTTATTCAAAGGAAGAATCAAAGAGGAACTTTGGTTCCATGTCCTAGACACACTTCAAAAGAAACTTTCACGTTGGAAGGAATCTTTCTTGAGTCAAGTAGGTAAAGCATTGTTAGAAAAATTTACCCTTCAAAATCTTCCAGTCCATTTTTTATCGCTCTTCAAGATACCATCAAAGATTGCTCAAAAGATAGAACAAATCTAAAAATATTTTTGTGGGCAAGATCAAAAAATAAGAGAAGATTACATTTGGTTTCATGGGATCAAGCTTTTCTAGTAAAGAGAAAGGTGGTCTTGGATTGAGGAGGTTTATTTAAATGAATAATGCCTTACTAGACAGGCAATGTTGGAGGTTTATCTCTCAAAAATACTTAGGTTGGTCGTGAGTGATTAAAGCTAAATATTATTCTAGATATCCTTCATTCTTGGATCTCTAGGGTTGCCCTTCAAGATTTGCCTTTGGGAATAGTATTATTAGAACTAAAGAGTATTCTTAAAGGATCGATATGGAAACTTGGTAATGGTCAAAATTTTGATTTTTGGAAGGACACCTAGCTGACAAATATTCCCATTCATAGTTACTCTAATATTGTTGCATTGAAGTTGATTCTTTATATTATTAAGGGACCTAAAATGGTTGACTTCATAGAAGTTGTGAATGATAGGAAGGTTTGGAAGTATCTCTCTATTCCTAGCTTAGAAAGTGAGGAGAGGGAATATCTTCAGAGTTTGAATAGTTTACTAAGACTCTAAGTTACTAAGAACTTCACATGTGAATATTCTCTAATCTAGGCCAATGAAATTAATGGAATTTTCTTTAGTTAAATCTGTTTATTTTTTGGAGTCTATTTTTGGCTTTTTTTGGGTTCTGAATAAGCAAGTGTGGCTTAAATATTTAACTCCTAAAATCATTTTTTAATATTTGGTTGTCTCTTTAAAATAAAATTCTTTCTATTGAGAATATCCAGAAAAGAGGTTTAATTCTTGCTAACAAATGTTATCTTTGTGATAATAATGAGGAAACTACTCACCATTATTTTGTACAATGTGCTTTCTCTTGTGAAGTCTTTCAGATTTTGTTTTAAAATACTAGGGTCTCCTAGGTCTTTCTAGGGTCTTTAGAAGATATTTTTGAACAATGGACTTCCCCTTTTGCTATTCAAATATGTGAAAGCTTATGGTCTCTTTGTTTTCTACACCTCTTATGGGGGATCTGGAAAGAAAGGAATAATCAGACCTTCAAAGATTGTGCTAATGATTCATGTACAATTGGTAACAAGATTTTCACTACCCTAATTGAAAACCTCTCAAATTGATCCTTTTGTAAAAATAAGGAAAATTCCCAAGACACAAAGCTTGTAGATTATTTGGGCATCCCTTGCAACTTTGAGGATGTTTCTTCAAAAGTACCTTCAAGCAAAAAACAAACCAAATAGACTCCTCCCCAAGTCGGGTGGTTATAGTTGAATTTTTATGGGGCTTCAAAAGGAAATCCTGGATATACTAATGCAAGAGTTGTAATTAGAAATGAAAATGAGAATATTATTCTGGACTTCACAAAAAATATTGGATTCCAAAGTAGTCATTTTGTAGAAGCAAGGGCTCCTTTCCAAGAATCAGCCCTAATCAGGTTCACTCAAGTGAGAAAGGTCATAATAGAGGGAGATTATTTAAATATTATCAATTCTCTCTCAGTGATGCAGGAGCATCCAATGGCAGCAGTGCAATCTTGCTTCAACAAAAAAATTTCTAAGTGTTTTGCAGACACCAACAACCGGGCAGAAGTTGTAGTAGGCAAAGGGTCGTGAAATCACGACCAAAAGAGGGGCAAGTGATGCAAAGGGCGAAAGGGTCATGAAATCATGACGTCGTGATATTGCGACATCGTGATATCGCGACCAAAAGCAGGGCAGGCGATGAAACAGACAAAGGGTCACGACATCGCGATGTCACGATATGGTGACCAAAATGCAGGGCCAACGACGTAGCAGACGGAGGGTCACAAAATCATGACATGTCACGATTTCATGACAGGTCACAAAATCACGACGTCATGAAATCACGATGTCGTGATATTATGACCAAAATGCAGGGTCGACGACGCAGCAAACAAAGGGTCACAAAATTGTGACATGTCACGAAATCGTGACGTCATGATATCGCGACCAAAATGCAAGGCCAACAACGCAACAGACAGAGGGTCATGAAATCGTGACATCACGATATCGTGACCAAAATGCAAGGCCGATGATGTAGTAGACGGAGGGTCATGAAATCATGACGTCACGATATTGCGATCAAAAGGGAGAAGGAGCGTAGGGAAGCCAAAATATCGTGATATCACGACATGTAGTATTTTTGCGCCAAAAGACGAGCCGAAGACGAAGAGTCGAAAAGGGTGACGTGTCGAATATCTGGACGATGAAGCGGCATGAGGAGGAAAAATGAAAGGTTCTAGAAGAGGAAACGAAGGGCCACCAGCTGGAAATGGAGCGTCACCTAAAAACCTTTAAAAAGGAGAGCAAATGCATGCATAGGGGCTAGAAAATTTTGGGACGATAACCTATTTCTGTATTTTAAGAGTTCTAAAATTTTGTAAAAGCGCAACTCTTCTGCGACTTCTGTAATATTCTATGTAACTGTAAATCTCTGTTGTATTTAAAATAAAATAAAGTTGTTTTTCTTCTCTGTGAGTTTGGTTCTCGATCAAGTGGTATCAGAGCCAGAAGATTCTGAGTGTGCGAACAGAGCGTCGAACGTGAGGCAATTTGCACCAGGATCTGTGGAAGAGTTCTGAGAGAAGAGAGAGTTTAGGATCCCTGAGCATGTGAGCAGAGCACCGAGAGTGAGGCAGCTACACCAGGATCAATTAAGCTTTGTGAGAAAAGTGAGGAAGAATGCCTCTAAAAAGAAATTATGGTCGCAGAAGAAATGTGGCATAGGATGAAGATTTCAGAGCATTGTAGAGGCAAGTACAAGCCCTATAGGAAGAGTGGCAAAATAGGGTCGAACCAAAGAGAGAAGACTAGAGTGACGACGAAGCCTGGGCAACTGATGATCCATCAGAGGATGAAGAAGTGTTGGATCCTTCTGAAGCTAGATTGTTGAAAGCTCTATCTCAGGCAAGGAAGAGACTAAAGTTTGATGTCTCTACATATTCTAGGAACCTCAACCCAGAAGAGTTGATTTACTGGATCAACGATATGGAGGAATACTTTGAGTATGAGGAGAAACAAAATTGAAGGGCCATGCTAGCATATGGTGGAAGGGAGTGCAGCTGGAACGAAACCAAATAGGAAAGGAAAGGATCACCAGGTGGGATCGAATGGTGGAGAAACTGAAGAGACAATTTATTTCCGCAGATTACGAGTTGGATCTGTTGAGGAGGATGCAGAGTTTGAGACAGTCAAGCAAGTCTGTCCAAGAATATATAGAAGAATTTTACAAGATCTCCATCAGAACTGGCCATTCAAGGGCTAATAAGGAGAAAGTAGCCCGATACATAAATGGATTGAGAATGAACATCCAGGAAGAACTCAGTCTGATTAGAATAACCACCATAGAAGATGCATATCAGTTGGCCTTGAAGGTCGAAGAGAAACTAAACCGAAGATTTGAAGGCAAGCAGAGAGGAAGAAGTCGTGGTGGAAGAACCAGTGGAGAAATGGATAGAGGACGAGATGAGAAGGAAGTTGAAGCTAGCAGCAGTCAGGACTAGAAGGGAGATAATGATTACAGACACCGTAATCAGAACAACTACCCAAGAGGAAGAGGTAGACCTGGTCGAGGAAATGGAGACAGAAGGTTTCATGGAACCTGTTTCCAGTGTGGGGAAGTAGGACATCTGATGTATGAGTGTCTTGAACACCAAGAGAGGGCAAACATGAGGCATCAGGTCCCTACCTGAGTTGCAGTTGTTGATGACGGTGTTGCATCGAAGCACTCTGAGGAGGCAGAGAGAGGATAAATCATGGTTGTAAGGAGAGCCTTGTTGAATGAAGAGGAGAAACCAGAATAGAGGAAGAGCCTATTCTGCACGAGGTGCAAAAGTTCAAGCAAAGTCTGTAATGTTATTATAGACAATGGTAGTACTGATAACTTAGTCTCTGAAGAGATGGTTACTAAGTTGCAGCTGGAGAGGAGGAGACACCCGCATCCATACCGGATTGCATGGTTGCGGAAGGACCATAGAGCATGGGTTCGTGAACAGTGCTTAGTCACATTCAATATTGGGAAGTACCAGGACGAGGTCCTGTGTGATGTTTTCCCCATGGATGCTTGCCATTTGTTGCTAGGAAGGCCATGGCAGTTTGATTGGTGTGCAGTGCATGATGGTCGCACAAATACATACTCCCTGACGAAATATGGAGTGTGACACAAGTTGAAGCCCTTGCAGGCAGTGGATGAGAAGGTGTGCAACAGTGCTAGAATTTGTCTAGTAGAAGGCAAATTTTTTTTTTACCAAGAGACGGGGTTTAAGCGGGCTGCAGAGGCAGGTGCACGTTTGGAGATGTTGCAGAATATGGTGACCGAACAACATAGAAGTGAAGGTCACTTCTCCATCAACCCTGGGTGTCTAATGCAGGAGCATCCGGTGGCAGCAATGCAATCTTGCTTCAACAAAAAAATTTCTAAGTGTTTTGTAGAGACCAACAACCGGGCAGAAGTTGCAGTAGGCAAAGGGTCATGAAATCATGACCAAAAGAGGAACAAGCGATGCAAAGGGCGAAAGGGTAGAGAAATCATGACGTCATAATATCATGAACAAAAGTAGGGCAAGATATGCAATAGGTGGAGGGTCACGATATCATGACGTCATGATATCGCGACCAAAATGCAGGGCCGACGACGCAGCAGATGGAGGGTCGTGAAATCATGACATGTCGTGATTTTGTGACATGTCACAAAATTGTGATGTCGTGAAATCACGATGTCGCAATTTCATGACCAAAATGTAGGGTCGATGATGCAGAAGACGGAGGGTTGCGAAATCGCGACATGTCACGGTTTCGTGACATGTCACGCAATCACGACATCGCGATATCATGACCAAAATGCACGGCCGACGACACAACAGATGGAGGATCGTGAAATCACGACATGTCATAGTTTTGCAACATGTCAAGAAACCATGATGTTGTGAAATTGCGACGTCATGATATCGTGACCAAAATGTAGGGCCGACGATGCAGCAGGCGAAGGGTCATGAAATCGCGATGTCACGACCAAAATGCAGGGCCAACGATGCAGCAAATGGAGGGTCACAAAATCGTGACGTCACGATATCATGACCAAAAGGGAGAAGGAGCACAGGGAAGCCAAAATGTTGTGATATTGTGACATGTAGTATTTTCGTGCTGAAAGACGAGTCGAAGATGAAGAGTCGGAAAGGGTGATGTGTCAAATATCTGGACGACGAAGCGACACGGGGAGGTGAAACAAAAGGTTCTAGAAGAGGAAATGAAGGGCCACCAGCTGGAAATGGAGCGTCACCTGAGAACCTTTAAAAATGAGAGCAAAGGCATGCATAGGGGCGGGAAAATTTTGGGACAATAACCTATTTCTGTATTTTAAGAGTTCCAAAATTTTGTAAAAGCGCAACTCTTCTGCGACTTCTGTAATATTCTGTGTAACTGTAAATCTCTATTGTATTTAAAATAAAATAAAGTTTTTTTTCTTCTCTGTGAGTTTGGTTCTCGATCACTCGAGGTAGCCATTTGCTAGCTGGATAACTCTTAACATGATGGTTGCGACTAATAAAAAATTGGAAGCTCATGATTCCTTTCAATATGTGTAAGTGTTTAGGGAAGAAAATAAGGTGGTGGATGCCTTAGTTAATCTCAAAATTGTCAAAAGTGGTCTAACCATATAGAGAAACAATTTCCTTTAGAAATTTTTGAGATTTACTCAAGCTGAAAGTCCCCAAGTTCTTAACCTTTTATGGTTTGAAGGCTCCTAGGTGATGATGATGAGGATTTTCCATGGATTTTTCCCTCTTTGCTTATCTTTAGGGAAGGATTCAAAGAGTCCTAAATTACAAGATTTTATTTCCTACTTGCTTTCTTTTGTGGTAGTTGAGAACCTTATTAAATTTAAATTCCTTTTCCAGGAATATCCAATGTTGTTAGGTTAGGACAAGTGGTAGGGGATTTGGTTCTTTTTCCTTTCACCTCTCACTCCTCGATTGAATCACTTTAAATGGTTTAAAATTTATGTTGTTTTTCTTTAGTGCTGGTATGGATTTGAAGACCATGTTTTCATTATTTTTCCCCCTTCCATCAAAATTTGTGTCATGAGAGGGATTTATTTCAAATATGGGGTTTTTATCTCCTTTTGGGATTGTTGCTTAGTTTTTTCATGGACTATTTCTCTCAATTCTATGAGCCCACTAATATTTTGGTTTCTTCCTTTTTGGGTGATGATTTGTAGTGGTTGGTTGACCTTGTTTTTCTTTCCTTCCAAGGTGGTGGATTTTCATGTGACATGTTTAGGGATTTTGATGAAGCTCACAGGTGTCTCCTAGACATGTGCTATCCTTTGGCTAAATTCGTGTGCCATAATGAAGTGGCCATACCCTAATTGTTTTCCTTGATATTTTTATCTATGTTATATATTCAAAGTTCTTTAATTAGATTCAATTATTATTTGGAAGGTTTGGTCATGTGGTGCTTCATAAAATTGGTTGTAGTGTTGGTCTCTTATAATATCAAAAATTGGTTTTTAGAGGGTGCTAGTTGGATTGTGATCATCATTGGTAGATGATATTTTGAAGGTATTTTTTCCAATGCTTCTTAAATGTTTTGAGTTGTGATCATAAATTTATTTAGAATATTGTAGACTGTGTTTAGGTAGAGTCCTTTCTTTAGGTGTTTTGACTCCCCTATAGGTAGTCGAAGGGAAATTAGTATGGAAGAAGTCATGAAAGGTTTTAAACCTTCATATCTTTCTCTGGATAGAGATGTGTTAGATTTATTTGAAAGAGGAGGAATTTTAATATTATTGAAACAATTCAATGGGCATGACCCAGAGTTGGCTAAATATATAGCCCTTTCATGAAATTAAATTATTTCAACCAAAGGTTTAGAGTTTGTTATCAACATTCAACTTCTCTCAAATATTACTAGAGCACATGTGGATGGGGATTGTATCAATAGGGAAAAACATTTCCTGGTGAAGAAATTAGACTTATTCAGGCACAAGGTTGCCTAACTAGCTAAATTTCATAATGGCCTTCTAAGGTCTACATTCTGTGCCCCTTGGGATAGAGTAATTCTTATGATTATGGATTATTTCATTTCTTATTGCAATTAGGATATCATTAGGAGTTTTCACCTGGCATTGGTTAATCACTTTAGAGGTAAAAAGTTGATGAATATTCTAGGTTTTCTCTTCAAGGAGTTGGAAAGAACGACTTTTAATGTGCAACAAGGTAACTCTTCTTCCATTAACCATCAAGGTTTATTCAAATTAATCTTCAATTATGTTGCTTAAAAGAATAAATTTATTATTGTAGGTAAGAATGGAGTTGGTTTTAACTTGAATTGGGGTGGCCCTTCCCACCATAAAGGATATGGTTATAATCCATTTGATCAATCCTATTTTGAAGGTTGAACCACCTAATATCTGTGTTGAAAAGATGATTGTGATTCATTTGTAACAAGCTCTTTCAAGAGCAGATACTAAAAAGGCAAAGTTGAAAATGAAGTTTGGTACTTTTGTAGTGGATGATGCTAAGGGTTCAAAGTTGGGTGGCAATGAGCCTAATTATTAGAAAGGTATTGGAGCTCCTCTAGACACTATAGACACCATTTTCAATTGACCTTTAAATATCTTGGTTGAATGCTCAATGATCCATGACTCATCTTCCTCAAAGGAAGGGATGGTTGCTCTAAAGAGAAATGATTATTTAAATAAGCTAAAGCTAGAATTGAAGGGAATGAGAAGATTGTGTCATCTGATGAAAAATTAGAATAAGAAGAAAAAAATCTTGTGTCTTAGGACTCTAATAATTTAGTGGACTCTTCTCCCTCTCTAAAGACCCTTGTGATGCCTTTGGTCAATAGTAATTTCCAAGGGGAAACAAAAGCTACTATGAGCAAGTCATCTAAAGCTTTAAGATATTTGACGATATATCTTAAGAGAATGATGAAGATGTTAGTATTCTATGTTAACAAGATCTCCTAGAATTTGAAACAATTTCAAAACCCATTTACGGTAGGGCTAGAGGTTGATCTCTTTGAGGATAATGATCAAAACTAGTTTTTCTCTATTTTCATTTATTTTGTTGGGTTCCTCTTGCTTTTGTTCTCTCTTGTTTCACTTGGGGTTGTCTTTTGTGATTTGAATTTTGTCTCTTCTTGTCTCTTTTAGAGACTGGTCTTTTTTGGATCCTCTTTGTAAAAGGTTTAGGTCCCTTTCAAAACCATTTGTTTTCCACTTAATCAAAAAAATGTGAAGAGACCTCATAAAATGAAGGACAACCATTTATCTCTAATAAAAATCAATAAATTAGACCAAATTTATAGAAGTATTTCTAGGATCCTTTGGCTAACTAAATATGATCAATTACAAGATGTATTCTCACATTTGTTGCTACTAAGAGGATCCTATTTAGGATGGGGAAAAGCTTTAAGTTCAATATAGGGAACAACATCAAGTTTAGGACAAGGACCACCTTTAGGTATAGGATAGGGACACACTTTAGGGCTTGATATACCTAAATTTTACCCACCCCACCAATGATCAACTAATTTGGACTTTCCTCACTTTGATGGAGATGAACCCACTAGTTATATTTATAGTACCAAAGAACATTTCTCCTTAAATCATATCCTATTTTGGCAAAATATATTCCTTACTTCTTTCAATTTGTATAATTAATCTATTCAATGGTATCAGTGGTTTAATAATACCTCTAGCACACCTACTTGGTAGGAATTCTATAAAATTTTGCTTGTTCATTCTAAACCTAGTGCATATGAAGATTTAAAGGGCACAATATCCAAACATTAACAAATAGGGTCAATCCACAACTATCAAATCTAATTTGAAAAAAATTAAAGTAGGAAAGAAGGACTATATGACACATTTCATAGTTATTTTATTAGTGGGTTGAATTAGGTCATCAAGGCAAAAGTGAACATTTTCAACCCTTGGGATATGATTTTTGCTATTGGATTATAGATAAATTAGCTAAAGATAAATTTATTTCTTAATTGCATACCTACAATCCACCACCACTTAGAAATATACCACCTATTCAATGCAACCAATAAAAACATGTATGTGATACTTATCAAGCACTTGAACGAGGCTAATATGAAGGCTCACCATGAAAAGGGACTATGTTATAATTATGATGAATATTACTCCCTTGATCATAGATATGTAGAACAAATTATATCTCTTAGATATGGGTTCAACAATTCCTTCTAAATATTGTGATCCACCCAAAGACTAATAAGTAGAGGACATAGAGGAGGGGTAGGATATCCAATGTGACCCAACATTAGAAGTTTTTGTGCATGCCTTATTAGGGATTACTACACCTTAAACCATGAAGGGTCATGGTGTAGACATGGAAAAATTGACCCATTAACATGATTCATTTTCTTAGATCCTTAGTTTCCCCCTCATTTTCAATATTTTTCCATAGATATCTACATTTTTCTTTGATACATTTATTTGGCCATAAATGCATCAAAGAGATGGCATAATGTAGATGGAAAATTGACCCATTAAGATGAGTTATTTTTTCGTAGTTTCCACTTAAGTTTCAAAAGATCATCTTTGAGCCAACTTTTCTTCCATAAAATCTTCTCCTTTCCTCCCAAAGCCTATACCATTGAATTGAGCTTGAAAATATATTTTTGATGGTATATTATATGTCCCATTTTGACATTTTTTAGTCCCATAAAGTACCAAAAACCGCACATGGGTATAGCTATCACAATTACACAATTTTTTAAAGTTCTAGAACCCTAGTGCTGCCCTAACCCTAACCCTAAAACCTAATTTTTAAAATTAGAATTTTTCATCGATTTGCTCTCAAAAACCCTCTTATAAAAAGAGGGATTTGGGCACCCTTTTAAATAAAAAAGAGGAGAAAAGTGAAACCAAGTGATAACAAGTGTCATCAAGTGCAAGAAGCTCTCCAAGTGTGTTGACAAGCATCCCAAGCATTCTAACCTAGCAAGTGTGATCGAAGTGTTTTCAAGTCTTCTATTCTATTTCTAGTGAGCTAAAGTGGAGAGACCCCAATAACCACTGGTCTTGAGGAGGAGGAATCCATTGTTCTTCCTTTGCTTTTGCAACAACTCACCAAATTTTTTTCTCATATGTTTAAACATATTATTTTATTAATATTGAATTTATGCATTTGTCATATCTTCATCTTAAATATCTTTATCATTGTGTAGTTGTCTAGTTTATACTCATAAAACATATTTTTGCATACCCTAGCTTTGGTGCATCTAATTAATCCTAAAACCCTAGGTCCTATCCATTCCACATCTATTCATTTTATTTTACATCTGTTCATTTTACTCTACATCTTTTTATCTATTCGTTTTATTTCACATTTGCTCATTTTATTTTACATCGGTTCATTTTATTTTACATCCATTAATTTTATTTCACATCTATTCATTTTATTTTACATTGGTCTTTTTTATTTCATATTCATTCATTTTATTTTACATATGTTCATTTTATTTCATATATGTTCATTTTATTTTACATATCCTAATTTTACTTTACGTTCGTTCTTTTTATTTCACATCTGTTCATTTTATTTCATATCTCTTCATTTTATTTCATATTTTTTCATTCTATTTTACATATTTTCATTTTATTTTATATATGTTCATTTTATTTTACATATGTTCATTTTTACTTTACATTTGGTCATTTATTTTACATATCTTAATTTTATTTCAGATCTATTCATTTTATTTTACATGTGCTCATTTTATTTTTACATTTGTTCATTTTATTTTACATCTATTCATTTGATTTCACATTTATTCATTTTTATTTTACATTTGTTCATTTTTATTTTACATCTGTTCATTTTACTTTACATTTGATCATTTTATTTCATATTCATCCATTTTGTTTCACATTTGTTCATTTTATTTTAAATTTGTTCATTCTATTTTCTGTTCATTATATTCTTGTTCATTTCATATGTGTTCATCATATTTTTGTATATTGTATACATGTCCATTGTATTAAATTAAGTAATCAAATTTTCCAAATGTTTGTAAAGTGATTTTGCAAGATTTGAAGAATTGGATATTTTGGATGCAAGATAAAGCGAGGGTCAGCATTTTCAAACAACTAAGTGTCCTCATTAGTTTCTTAGGTTGTGTGTTAAGTGTTTGGGTATTTTCTATTGTTATTAATCATAAAAATAATAAAAGAGAGACCAATTTATTTGTAGGAATCAAAAGAAGAATTGCATGTAGTTTTACACTTAGAATTTAAATTGTTTGTGCATTCTCTTGTCTCTTGCTGAAAAGATTAAAATATTCCTTTTACTACAATTAGGGTTAGAAATCATTGAATAAAAAAATCACATTAGTTTAGCTCTTGTTTTTTTGCATCATTGTATTTGTTGCATTGTTCTTCCATTTCATTTAGCATAATTCATAGAAGGCCAAACCCTAGGTATTTGGTTTAATTTACACGTTAAACATTCCCATCCCTAGACTTGGTACGAGTTCTAAAACAATTCCTGGTGAACCCCCTTTTCCTTTTCCATCAAGTGTAGAGTTAATAGCCACTATGGTCACCTACAGGCTTCCCAGCAGATCCAACCCTGAGAATCGTAAGTGGTGTGCAGTCTTTCCCCCTCTAAATATTTGGTGAAATCGACATGAAAGCATGTCTGTAGTGGCTAAAATAAGGAGTCTTTTTCTTTTGTTTACTTTTATTGTTAAAAACTCTAAACAAGACCACTAAATTTTGTTTTCTTATATTATAAAATATAAAAATAAAATTTTAAAATTTGATCAATTCACATTTTTTTAACATCTCTAAAAAAACACATCATGTGTCTTATTTTGTAGCCTAGACTCATGACAAGGCACCAATTTGGTGGTGGAAAATATACATTATAGTTCATGTGAGTCAAATCTAGTCTCGACTTAATGAGAATACATAGTGAAGGGGGTTATCCATACCCACGAACCTTCGAAAAGGAATTATCAATTCATCTGTGCTTGAAAAACTAAAAACCTTTTTAATCAAAATTAAAATTTAGCTAGTCCAATATCCATCATAATTGTGGAATAGAACACATATTTATTTTTAGATAGTATATCATTGACCACAGTGAACTAGGTGAGGGCTAGTAGGACTTGGGCTCCATCACAACTTGGATTTCATCACCAAGTGTCTGTATGCGGGCATCTAGGTGAAGGCTTTAATTTAAGGTAAGTTCACTATACCTTTCAACTTTCAACATCTCATATTTTGTTTTCTATTAAAATTTTATTTATTATTCAAATTTTATTTTTATTTAAATCAAGAGTTACTCAGTTAAAAAATATTTATTTATCCACCCTTATTAAATGACCATATTTATAAACCTTCTTGTCATTTTAAATTTTATTTTTTCCCTTTTCAAATCTACTTAACATCTAAAAAATGCTATAAAACTCATAAAAAGAAAAAGAAAAAAAAACATTTTAATAAAGAACATGAGGTTCATGATATTCCTTAATTTGTCTCAACCTTAGGGTATACTAATGAACAAGAAGAAATTATTCAATAATTCCTTAATAATATTGATAATATTACTTTCAAATCATCCCTTTCACATACAAATAATATTCAAGATTTTTCTAATCATATTAGAAATGAGCTTAAAAATAAACAACTTAACATTATTTTACTCTCCATCATTTTTTGGTAGGTAAAATTTATTAAGTGTGGGGTTTAAATGTGCCCCAGACACAAGTACATAAACTGGTAGCTAAACCAATAGCATAATATGACACATGTCTGTATATTGACCAACAAAAACCTGAAGAAAAATGTCCAAACAATAGTAGAGAAGGTTGGATGGACGCTTAACATTAGAAAAATAAAAATGCAGTCCAAGAAATACCCACACATGGGTTTCTTAAGACAAGTAACTATCTAAAATACCTGTAAAGGAGTTATGACAAAAACCTGCATAGGGGAAGCTCACAAAATATCCACAAAAACTATAATAGACACCATGGGCTAGGGCGTAGGCAGCCACTCACGATCAACAACAACCCCCTTCCACTTTAAAATCTTTAAATGATTTGGAAAACCCTAGAGCTCAAGTTCCCAATTATCATGATATCTTTGCACCACTCGCCCTTTCACCGGTAGTTCTATCACCTCAGCCATCAGCTTAATAGTAACTCTGAAATGGAGGTTACACACAATAACATAACCATTATTCCATGAAATGATAAATGCTTTAGTAATATCTTGCTCAGCCCCTTTGAACTTACTTAAAAATGAAATGAGACCATGATCTTCTAGAAAGGTGTGAGAGAGGGGATCAAGCTAAAGAATAGATGGGTCAAGCAGGGCCATATTGGCAAGACTTAGGAGAAAGGAAGACCACAAAAGCTTCTTATTACCTAGGACACACAACGGTGAACAAAACCAGATGATAATGGACTAACATAGACCAAGGATGTAAATATAGAAATTTTTGGTACAATAGATGCCCTTTTTGAAAGTTGAGTTGGTGTGATTGGTAGACCACGTAGTAATTTTCCATATGGAACTAACACCAAAAAAATAGACATGGCATAGGACATACTTCACACATGATAGGGCTGGGATAGGATTGGGAGTGCCAAATGACTAAAATAATGAATCTCAAAATTCACAAGACATAAAATTAAGCATCTCAAGACTTGACACATATTGACATTGTTTGATAACATCCAATTGCATAGCCTAGACCTACTCAGGGACTTGACATGCTTGGAGAAGACAACCATGAGGTAAACCCACTAATAGGGCCTATATTGGGATATTTTATACTTCATGGAATGTAAATGAGAGAAAAAAATGCCAAAACTGATAACAAGACAGATATTCATGCTAATCAGAAAACTTCTGCCATAAGAATTGAAACCAAAGAAACACATCATGCTGAAAAGAGTAGATTCAACATTGGAGAAGCTGACCTACCAAAATTTAGGACCACAAATTTCAAACCAAATCATTATTAGTAGCAAAAAAAACTTCTTGGGGAAATCTTTCTTTTCAAATGGATAGAGATTTATGGGTAACTCTCCAAGTGCCAATAATATCTACAGGTCTGTTAGCTTCATGGTACACATGGTTGATAGAGATATCACTAAAATTTTGGGATAACTTCTTAGTTCTAAATTTCCAAGAGGACACCCTATTGTTTTTAAGAGCATTTACAATGTTCAAATAATATCCCTCAATAAAAATATTGCCTTCATAATCATTGAGAAGATCTAGCCCTCTCCATAGTGCACGATCTTCAGCAAAATGATTTGTTTGGCATCCGAGATACTCAACATAAGCCATAATAACTTGACCACTCATATCTCTGACTATGCAACCTACACCAGCATCCCCTAGGTTTCCTTTGGAGGTACCATAAAAATTAAGTTTCATCCACTCACTTGGGGTGGAATCCAATGGGCACCCACTCTGGGATGGGGATATGGTAAACTAGAATTGGAGTTGTAGAGAATATTTAAACAAAGAGAACAAAATAGAATCCAATATAGAATTAAGTAGTTTGGGACAAGGGAAGAGCTGGGAATTATCGATAGCAAACACAATAGCTTTGTTGGCTATTGAGATAGGATCCTTAGAGGAGGAAGATAAAACCTTGTTATTTCTTTCAAGCCACAATTTCCATAAGATATGATTAAGGCTCACTTTCCATATAGAATATAATATAACATTTTTGAATGGAGTAGGCCATTGGGTGAAAAGGTGACTCAATGAATTAGGAGTAACCCAAGAGAAAATTTGAAGAGCTAAAAATGCGACACCAAACAATGCTAAATAAAATAGAACTCAAATGAATCAAATATTACACAATAGAATTGAATTTATATTGATAAAGGAGGGAGCCTAGAAACTTCATTGTTACAATAGTGGATCCAAGAATCCCTTTATACAATATTACACACTTTTATAGGGTTATTGGAAACCCTAGCCACAAATAAATGGTGGTGTCTTCAATCACGTATTTTCTCCCAACAAGGTTGAGTGGGCTTCTGCATATCCAATATCGGGCCACTCCATATTAAGCAACTATCTAATGCTTCTAATGTACTTTCAGAACCTATACACAAAAAAACTATAGAATCAATCATAACAAATGAAGGCTCCATAGTGTAAGACCTAAAAAATCACAACTTAAAACCCTAGTTATAACAATGCAAATGTGAATAGAATAAGACAATGTGAAATATAAAAACATAAATGAATTTACCTTGCTCTTGGTTATTGTTTTCTAATGGATGGATCAGTTGTAGGTCGATGGTGAGGGTGTGCCCTAGAAACACCCAAATATCTTGTTCAATGTCAGAATAGGGATCTAAAATTTCTGTAAGCTATTCAAATGTGCAACAAGGTGCTCGGGATGTCTGTGAAGAGTGATAAGATATTTGGGAGGTCTACGAAAAGCAGCAGGGCAATTGGGAGTTCTACGAAGTGTAGAAGGTACTTGAGAGTTCAAATCAAATCTATGAAAGCAGATATGATGAGGGCAAGGGATGCGATGATGATGGCAGTAAGTGAGATGATGGAGGAATGGTAGATGGATTAGGGAAAATGTAGTGTTAGGGAACTAAAGGCTCAATTGGAACTATAGGGCACTTCCAAGGATTATGATATTTAGCCTTCAAGGATTTTGAGGTTGAGTCTTAAAATGACTCATATTAATAGTCCAACTTAGGGCATACTTTAGGGTTTCAATGACACTTAATCATGTGGTTGATATTAAATCATATCTAAGGGTGGACAATCAATCTAGGATGTGGCATGGATTAAGGTAAATGAATGGATGAGATTAGATGAGATCGGATGGCTAGGAATAATCGACTTTTTAAATATATATTTAAATATAATATAAGATATTATATTTAAATATATACAAAATAAATATATATATATATATATATATATATATATGAATAATGGTCAGAAATGGTAGGAAATAGGGATGGTGGACAAATGGATGGTGTAAAAGCATGGATGGAGTGGAAGTGGCTAGATTTTGGTGTCTAAAGATACCCCTTTTTATACCATGTTGTGTGAAACACAATATGGTGCAAAAATACGAGACACCTGATTGAGCTAGGCGTAGAAGCAACTTCTCTCTCTTGTTGAAATGTGGAGATAAAATTGAAGGTAATAGAATAAAAAATTTGGAGTTATTACGTAGCTTACCCCCTCAATTGGTGAATGAGTTACAAATGAGGCTCACAAGACAATTGAAAAAGAAATGTTGTGAAAAGAAGGAAATATGAATGATGAAATGTGCCCCCATTTTTACCCCAGTGGTTGAAGGGGGTTGAGCAAAATGCGGATGATGATTGCATCTATTTTCACCCCAATAGATGAAGGGTTTTGGGAGAAATGTGTTTGATTATTACGTTTGTTTTTGCCCCAATATATGAAGGGTTTTGTGCCAAAAGTGGATGTCATGATCATGTGAGATGTATCCCCTTTGTGGAAAAATCATAATCAAATTTTAGTTACCCCAAATTTTGTGTGATTCGTTGATGTTGAATAAATTTTACTGTATGGTCTCATTGATATGTAAAATGAATATGCAAAAACACAAAGGTAGTCAACTTTAGAGGGCCAACTAGTGACTATCAGATAATTCCTAGGATTAGAACAAATCACCCTAGCTAAATACAGTCACCATGATGACTATCTAGGAAATGTGAAATGATGTGATGTGATTTTTGTTCATGTTTTAAGCCCCATGAACTAGCTCATCAATGATAGCTATTTAGCAAGATTAATCTTGTCATAGTTTCACTTGAGATGTGAGGAACAAAATTTGATTATGCTTTCAAACTAGGAGATATAAAATGATGATTATGACCGTGTCCTTATGGTGATTCATTCATCTTACCAAATTGTATGGATGCCAATTGCTGCAATCGCCAAGTATATAGAAAAAACCACTATATACAATATTCACTTAAAATTCAGCTATTGTGGAAAAATATGGATGATGGAGTATGATGTTGGAAAAATTTTATGAGGAAATGTGATGATTTGTGAAAAAATAGAGTTGATTGGTGAATGTTGAATAGCATATTGGTTAATTTTGTGCCTTTGGGACACAAAATTTAATTATATGTGCCAAATCAACTCATATTATTATATAAATTGGTAGGCTATTGTGTATTATGATACAGATGATGAGAATGGTCATTTTGTGAAAATTTTGACCAGTTTGATACATTTTGTAATTGGAAATTGTGTTTTTATGACTATTGGTCGTAAATGAAAATTATGCATCCAAATCAATTTTTGTTTTCACAAAACTTGATTTTATGATGGAATTGATGTGTGGGTGAAATTTTATGAAATTTGGAGGATGTAAGCTACCGATTTGATCAATTTTACCTTTTTCTTGATTTATGTGTCAAATGCTCGAGTGCATTTTTGATGTCCAGAATTACCTTGGTGCGCTTCTATGTGCCTAAAAATGCTCATGCATGCTTCAACATGTCTAAAAATGCACATGTGCATTTTAGCATGTCTGGAACACCTCAGGGTACTTCAATGCACTTGCAATATCTATAAATAGCCTGAAGGTGGGGAAATGAAGTTCATTTGTGCGTTTTCAAGTTTGAGAAGATGTGTCTGAGGAGTGGAATGAAGTGAATAGTGAAGTGAGATAGTGGAATTTTGGCATGAAAGCTATGGTGGCAGAGGATACGAGTGTTGTGGCTGGCACAGAGGCAAGATTTTCTAAGGTAATATTGTTGAATTCTCTTTTGTGTTGTGCAAATTTTTGTTGCTTTTGTTATTAATTTATGCTTATTAAATGTGTTTATTGCTACAGTTGTGGATTTTGGAGCCATGACACCAATTTTATCCTCTTGTTCTTGGGATGATGAAATTGATGATGGAGGTATATTGGTGTTTATTAAGGACAGTGGGGCTGCAGGGTGCGGCCCGATTGGACGTGCTAAGGGCAAATGATGGGTATCTTTTAGCTTTGGCTAAAATATGGGATGCAAATAGGTGGAATTTCTAGTTACCGATTGGGAAGATGACCATTGCCCTTGAGGATGTGTATCGCATTCTCAAGGTTCCAATGGAGGGGCTGAAGGTGGAGGTGGGCTACAATAAAAAGATCCATATGAGCAAGATTTTTGAGGATAGGTGGGAGGAGGTAAGGGTGGATTGGGGGAATTCCATACTTGACCATGTATGTGGCCAAGTATTTGTAGTCCCTCCCAGTCTTGGTTATGTTCATGTTGATGAACAGAGTGATCCCCAACAGTACTGGTTATAGGTTCCCATGGAACCTATTGGGATTGGTGAGTGATTTTCTCACTACACCTCAATGATATGCCTAGGCTATTGCTTTATTGGTATAGGTGTACCAGGAGCTTTATGAGGTGACACAACGAAAGAGGAAGGGCTTAGGATGTAGCCTTATTCTCTAGTAATGGTATGGGAGCACTATAGTGTGGTGCAATAAGAGGGTCTACCCTATAGTGATTGGGATAGGGTATAGCCCTATGTTAGGATATGGATAGTGGTAGAGGAGATACAGTCAAATCATCCAGTGCGATCGAGTCAGTGGTACCAAGAGTTATGGGTTGGACTAACATCTGACCAAGTGACTTGGAGGCCTTGGTGGGGGACCATGTGGATCAAGAATAGGGAGCAATTGCAATAGGTGATACATTCAAGGCAGATAGTCGAGAGGAGATGGAGTGAAGTGGATTACTTCCAATTCTTATGGATGTTGTGGTAGTTTGGCTTACCGCAGGGAGTACCTGATGAGTCGATGCTATATAGGAGGTATCAAGAGGATATGGGGCTTCCATGTATAGATCCATGGAGGGAGGCGATTGAGGATGACGAGGAGCTGGAGGTCCTTGATGTGGAAAATGCAGGGGTGACCCCATAGTATGTGGTGTAGTTTGGTGCCTAGCCAGTATGGGTACCTAATGTGGTGATTGATGATGGATATGATGTTGAGGAGTTTTATGAGGCTCCGAAGCAACTGAGCCATCTTTAAGCTATCAATTAGAGGATGATATTGAGGGGTGCAGCACATTAGCCTCCTCTGTTTGGAAAAGGGGAGTACAAGGAGAAGGATGATGATATGGAGGAGATATAAGAGGTGGTGAGGCTATGAGAAGAGATAGAGCAACTGTAGGATAAGCATAAGGATTTAGTGTAGTTTCACGATGATACTATAGCACATCTATGAGAAAATATTATTGCATGAGATGCGACTATAGCTCAGATGTAGGCAGATTGGGCAATTAGAGTAGCTAGTGGATATGATCGAGAGATGATCACGAGGCTCTAGGTAGAGCTTCTAGGTAAGGAACATTAGCATAGGCTAGACTTGTGATTACTCCGAGCTAGCGAGGCATATGTGCATTCCTTGGAGGACTTATGTATGGAGCATCATATCATGCTTCCAGATCCTCCCTCTTCCTCTACTTCTAAGCCATATAGGCTAGCTGATTTGAGGAAGAATTATAGGTTTAGGGTTCCTACTAGGTCGTAGGGGTCCTCTCATAGGCAATAGCTAGTGCTTAGATGTAATTTTTGTATATGAGCCTTAGTGCTCTATTTTATGTAGCCTTTGGGCACTCATTGTACATGTGATATATATATATATATATATATATATATATATATATATATATATACATACATGGCTTTTACCTTTTGTGTTATCTATTTTTGTGTGAATGTCTTTTTGTGGTATGCTTTTGTGTAATGCATGTTTATATGGATGATTAATGCATATGATATGTTATAGATTATTAATGCAATGTGAAATGTATGGAATATTAGTGCAAGATGGAATGTGCTAATGATCATTTATAGTTTAGATCTTTGCTTGGCCATTTTATAACATTGTTGTTTAATCAGGG
The DNA here is from genome assembly GCA_028583015.1 of Wollemia nobilis. Classification (NCBI taxonomy): domain Eukaryota; kingdom Viridiplantae; phylum Streptophyta; class Pinopsida; order Araucariales; family Araucariaceae; genus Wollemia; species Wollemia nobilis. The sequence goes on along the minus strand of JAQPPZ010016858.1, from coordinate 628,469 downwards.
GCACCAGACTTGGTGGCGTATGGGATTAATGGCTTTTGACGTGACATGGATTTTTGCATGGAAGAAGATATGGATTTTTATATGGAAGAAGATATGGATGTTGATATTTGAAACTGACTGTTCTGCATAGACTCAGACCTACTAGTGGCATCAAAAAAACATACTAACACTGCCTAATTCTTCTAGGACAAAATGTGTGTGCAGTGGATTCATTTACCGAATCAAGATCATGTGAATGACCCGAGACAATCAAGAACTAGCGTGTGTGCAAGTGATTTCATTAACTCATATTGAGTAAATTGGGTAAACCTGTTATGGATGAAATCAGGAAGCTAGATTATCTGTATGAGCGATCAGAGGTCTCTTTTAAAAGAGACATGTTGCCATGCATGAGGTTACTCCACTACCATTCAAGAATCTATAGCTCTGATGGAGGCTAAATTCATAGTCCATGAATTTTTTTTTTTATATTTTAAGTTTTGGGGATAACTACCTAACCGTTTGACTAGAAATGTAGTACGATCCTTACAACCCAATGATCAGTGGTGTGTGATGTAAAATATTTAGAGTTTTTTGTTAGGTATTTTTCCCTACTCTTTCTTTTATTTTTGGAATTGTGATAGTGGTGAGAACCACTATTTTTATGGACTATGTTGCATGATGGAACTAGAAAGGATAACCCTTTTCACTTCAAGGTTCATACCAAGTATGATGTTATCCCTCTTTCACACAAGATGTTTTTAAGATGTGAAAATTGTGTTTGGTTCAAGAATATTTTGAAGTCAATTCCCAAAACTCAATATTTTCATAGTGAAGATGTGTAATGGTCCTAAAAGGAACTCGACATGTATTTAGGGTTTGCTTAAAACACTAGGAGTGGCTAAGTGACCGAAAACACCTAGGACTTATGAATGTATGGTTTATGTGAATGGCAATTTGACTTGGTGGAATTGTGTGGATGATGTTGTGAAGGTGCCCCTGATTAAGGTAACATGAATTTGTTGGACCAATTAAAAACCTTGAACTTAATAAATAATCCCTAATATGAAATGTGAAATGTGGATGTGAATGCAATGTACGACATGCAATTTTGTGAAATGTGATATGAAATATTGGCGAATGCATTATTTTTGAAATGTAGATGCAAGTGAAATGCAATGTTATGAATGAAGTGTATGCAAATGTTTTTGTGTATTAGCCATGTATATATATAAATAAAATCATGCATAGAAGAGGACCCCCAGAAAAGGAAGAGCTAAGACCGGTCTTGAAAATCAATACAAATATGTATCGCCCCATTAAGCTTACAAATGGGTACCAGGATTGAGAGCCAGTTGGTATAGTCTATGATGTCATCTCATTCTTCGAGATTATCCTCATCTATTTCTTCCTAGAAAACCTTAAGATCCAAAGGTGAAGGTGAAGGTGAATGTGAAAGGGATGGAGGAATGTAGTTGGCGGAAGCCCTTAACAATTCCTTGAACAAGAAAATTTTGGAAAAGGATGGAGGCGAGGAAATCCTATTCATATTGATAAGGCTTATGTCAATTGAAATTAGTTTAGTCAGATCATATGGATTATAGAGAAGGTTAAATAAATCAACAAGATTCATGTTGACTTATGGGCAAGGTGAATGAGGTTGGATGGAATGGATGGAACCTAAGAATCAGTGCTAGGGGCTTGGTTAACCTGAATAGTAGCAAGCAACACAAATAAATGCATTTGTCTAAGTGATATATTTACATATGCAATGAAAAGAAAGAAAATGTTTTTGTTGATTTTTTTTATTAATTTTTTTTTTGGTAGTGATGAAAACCATTGTTTTTGTGTTAAGTACATATGTTACATGTTCGCTTATGAAATGGCTTAATAGAATGGAGGTGGTGGTTCACCGGTAGGGGCGGCTCACTTTTATGTAAGAAGCAAGTGAAATATGAGCTCATGAATGGGGAAAATGTTGAGATAAAACTCATCTTGTTCATTATGGGGAATTATGGGCTTTGATTCTTCTTTAGATTCATCCAAAATTATCGATATGAGCTCGAATTCTTCATAGATTTCATCGTTAGAAAATTAAGGATGGAGGGCTTCCTCTCTTGAATTGAGGTTAAGCCTTTGGAAGGCTTGTTCAAGAGAAGATATGGTGGAAAGTTTGTGGTAACCAAGTTTTGAATTGTCATGCACCTTTTGATATGGAACATCGATAGGTTGATGCACTCCATGTTCATGCAATCCTAGGCCATGACCTTGTTTTTAGTCTCACAATGACACTGAGAGGGGGGGTGAATCAGTGTAGCTCTTTATAACTTAAATCTTCAACTCTTAAAGCCAAAACAATGAAAACTTAAAACCAAATAAAGCAAGTATAACAAGAGAACATCACACAACACAAGATGTACCGAGGTTCACCGATTTGGCTACTCCTCAAAATGACTGTTTGGACTCCCATCCAAATCCAGCCTTTGCAAAGCACCAACTTTACAATCAATTTACCAAGCACCCACTGGAAGGAGTACCAACCCCTAATTTACCAGCACCAACTGGAAGGAGCACCAACCCCTGATGCCAAGCACCAACTTGGACTTCAATTTTGAAACTAGAAGATTGACATAAAAATGCCTTCACTTTTACAAGACCCTGACTGGTCTATTGCTTACCCAACATCGCCCACAATTCACAAAACACACACCCTTCTCACTTCTCACAAAATAAAATCCCCTTCTAAAATTCTCCAAGCAACACTCCTTTTATAACTATCCTTTCTCTTTGTAACTCCAATTGTAACTCCTTTCATATTCTCATACGCCACTTGTCAATTGTAACACCTTCTTTCATATTCTCATATGCCACTTGTCAATTGTAACTCCTTCTTTATGTAACTCCTTTTGTATATATTGAGAAGGCATTTCGTCAAACACGTCACATGCAAATAATTGACACCATATTCTCCTACCATGACTGTTCATTTTCTCGGTCATGACTATTCATTTTCTCCTTCGATGACTATTCGTTTTCTCCTTCATGACTGTTCGTTTTCTCCTTCGATGACTGTTCGTTTTCTCCTTCAATGACTGTTCATTTTCTCCTTGCATGACTGTTTGTTTTCTCCTTGCATGACTGTTCATTTTCTCCTTTGATGACTGTTCGTTTTCTCCTTCATGACTGTTCATTTTCTCCTTCATGACTGTTCGTTTTCTCTTTCCCTTATGCATGCATGTGTTTTGGTTTCCAAAAAGGCTTTTTGTTTCTATTTTGAGGCTCTTATTTCCATGTGTAACGACCATCTTAAATGATTTCAAATCATTAAATATTCCTTATGGGTCCACGTCACTATGCAGTCTTCAGTTTCACCATCCTGATGTTCATCACTAATATCAGACGCATTGTCAACTACTCTGTTCCTTTGGCAAAAATGCAACATGTCACGATATCGTGACACTTTTGTTTCTCTTTTTTTCTTTTAAATGAGTGACATGTCATGATATCGACGACACTTTTGTTTCTCTCCTTCCCTTTTTGAGTCATGAAAATGCGACATGTCACGATATCGCGACACTTTTGTTTCTCTCTCTGCCTGCTCTTTTTGAGTCACGAAAATGCGACATGTCGCGATATCGCGACACTTTTTCTCTTTTTATTCTTTTTTTTTTTGATTACATGTCGATATCTGACATTTTGTTTCTCTTTTTGAGTCATGAAAATGCGACATGTCGTGATATCGTGACACTTTTTCCTTCTTGCTCTTTCTCTTTGCTTTGGACCATGAAAATACATGTCGCGATATCGCGACACTTTTTCTCCTTGCTCTTTCTCTTTGCTTTGGCCCGTAAAATACATGTCACGATATCGTGACACTTTTTCTCCTTGCTCTTTCTCTTTGCTTTGGCCCGCAAAAATACAACATGTCGCGATATCGTGACACTTTTTCTCCTTGCTCTTTCTCTTTGCTTTGGCCCACGAAAATACAACATGTCGCGATATCGTGACACTTTTTCTCCTTGCTCTTTCTCTTTGCTTTGGCCCACGAAAATACATGTCGCGATATCGTGACACTTTTTCTCCTTGCTCTTTCTCTTTGCTTTGGCCCGCGAAAATACAACATGTCACGATATCATGACACTTTTTTCTCCTTGCTTTTTCTCTTTCTTTGGCGCGAAAATGAACAATGTCGTGATATCATGACACTTTTTCTCTTCTCTTTCTGGTCGTGAAAATGCAACATGTCGCGATATCGCGACACTTTTTTCTCTTTGCTCTTTCGGCCATGAAAATGCAACATGTCGCGATATCGCGACACTTTTTCTCCTTGCATTTTCTCTTTGCTTTGGACCGCAAAAATGCAACATGTCGCGATATCGCGACACTTTTTTTCTTTGCGGTGTTTTGCTTTTTCTTTGATCTTTAGCATATGGGCCACTTCGGTCTTCTTGGAAAATATGCAAAAAGGTGGGTAAACATCCTCATAAGCATTTAACATCACTGTACATACTCTGAGTAACCTCTAAACTCCTATCCACTGCATCAACCGATCTATCTGACCGTGTTGACAACAATGACAATATTGTCGTTGCACCTTGCTCAACAATCTCCCCCTTTGGAATTGTTGGCAACACACGTGCAATTTCCTGTAACTCTTCTCCCCCTTTGACAACAATATCAAAGGGCTGCTACAAACTCCCCCTGAGTCCATGCACAACATTCTCAGGCAAAAATTATTACACTTAGCAAAAATCACAAACATGAGCAAAAAGATAAACAAATACACAAATGCTCCCCCTGAGAATGTGGTCCCGATAGCTAGTCAATTCTTGGGAAGCGTGACCACTCCCAATTTATTGTGAAGGTACTCAAAGACTTCCTTGGGCAATGGTTTTGTGAAGATATCCGCTACTTGCTCTATTGTTGGAACAAAATCCAACTTAACCTCACCTTTCGCAACTTTCTCCTTCAAAAAGTGATACCGGATAGCAATATGTTTTGTGCGAGAATGCATAACCGGATTCTTTGAGATGTTAATGGCACTGGTGTTATCACACTTAACTAAAATTGGCTCACTGAAGTTAATACCAAGATCTTTCAGGGTTTGTTTCATCCATAATACCTACGTACAACACGTTGTCGCTGCAATATATTCTACCTCTGTTGTGGATAAGGAGACTGACTCTTGTTTCTTACTGTGCCATGCGACCAACCTGTCTCCAAGATAGAATGCACCTCCATTGGTACTCTTTCTGTCATCTACACATCCTCGCCCAATCTGCATCTGAATACGCAATAAGGGTGAAGTCCTTACCTTTCGGATACCATAACCCATACTCCATAGTACCCTTGAGGTACCGAAGAATCCTCTTCACTGTTGTCACATGAGTCTCCTTGGGACTAGCCTAAAATCATGCTACCATGCATACTGCCTACAAAATATCTGGTCTGGTAGCTGTCAAGTACAGTAAGCTCCCAATCATAGATCTGTACATGGTTTGATCAACATGTGGAGATTTGTCATCCTTGCTCAACTTGCAACCTGTCGTCATGGGAGTGCTAACCGGCTTACAATCCTCCATTGTGAACTTTTTTAGTATCTCTTTCACATATTTAATTTGAGAAATAAATATGCCCTTCTCATTTTGATTAACTTGCAACCCGAGGAAATACGAAAGTTCACCAATCATTGACATTTCAAATTCTTTCTGCATCTTATTTGCTAAATCTTTACATGACTCATCTTTGTCGCTGCCAAATATGATATCATCTACGTATACAACAAGAACAATAAGATGGCCATTTTCTATTTTGACATACAAATTACTATCCACCATACCTTTCTTGAACCCTTGTTGAGTAAGATAGTTGTCTAGCCTTGCATACCATGCTCGGGGTGCCTGTTTTAAGCCATATAATGCTTTCTTCAACTTGCAAACCAAGTTGGGATCATCACCAAGTTGGAAACCATCTCGGCTGCTCAATATAAACCTCTTCTTCAAGTTTCCCATTCAAAAATGCTGATTTCACATCCATTTGATAAACTTTGAAATTCTTGTAAACTGCTAAAGCCAGAAACATTCTAATTGCCTCTAGTCTAGCCACAGGTGCAAAGGTTTCCTCAAAGTCAATACCTTCAACTTGTGCATAGCCTTTACATACCAATCTTGCTTTATTCCCGACTACCTGTCCGTCTTCATTCAATTTGTTTCGAAAGACCCATTTAGTACCGATTATATTTTTATTTGCAGGTCTTGGTACTAACTCCCAAGTTTTGTTTTTCTCGATCTGATCTAATTCTTCATTTATTGCCTTCATCCAACTTTCATCTTTGCTTGCGTCAGCAACATTTTTGGGTTCAATGCTGGATAATAGAGAGTAGTTACTTACTACTCTTCTTCTTGTCTAAACACCAACTGTGGGGTCTCCCTGAATATTTGTACTCAATTTGTATTGATGTAACTTCCTCCTCATGTAGCCGCTTTGAATGCAATAATAAAATGTGAGCTTTCTGATTTTGCACGCGAATTAAATATTTTCACCAAAGCATCATAATAGATCTAACAATCTTCACATCAATGTGTAGTACAAATACACACTGCTTTTATCGAAACACATATATGCAGCTAGGGCAACATTCTTTCACTAAACCAAATTATCAAAACTATTATAATCCATAACTTTGAACAATGGCAGTAAGAACCATCAAAAGTACAACACTGACATATAGCAATACTACAAATGGTGACAACTCTCAATTTAATCACCACCCTTCACGGTACCTCCACAAACAACTACATGAACTGAAACACACTTTGACAACTATACGACAACTCCCCCCGACTACTTGCCTTTCATCCTCAGATAACCAAACAAATACATAGGAGCATTAAAATAAAACTTTAAGATTGCTCCCCCTAAGGATGTGCTACCTGGAGTTGCTTAGTGCAATAGAGGAGTAGTCTCCTTCAGTCCAAGGAGACACGATTTCCTTTCTTCTTTCTTTCTCCACTCTGGTTTGATTACACTTTTGGGCTCTTGTTTTGACTTTTCTTTTTAGTAGCTTGTGCATGTTTTTCGAGAAATTTTCTATTTTGTCTCATTCCATTTGGTTGAAATTTTCTTCCCTGAAATTGATTTGATGCAAATGTACTTCGACAATTTCTTGCAATGTGCCCAAAATTATGATAGTTATAACATTCTACTGCATAATCCATCAAAGGTGAAAAAACATTTCTACTGGGTGGTTGTCTCTTGTGCATCCTTGATGGATGATTATTTTCCTTTCTTTGATGCACATGATTTCTTCCCTGTCTGTGTTGCATTCTTTGTGTCTGATGAAATCTACTATCTTGCCTTAGATTAGATACAAAAGTTCTTGGACAAAACCTTGCTATGTGCCCATGACCATTACATTTAAAACATTGCACATGGTGTTCAATCGGAAAAATAGATGTATTTCTACCAATTATAACTCTTTGATCTATTATTCAATCCACAATAAATTGCCTTGTGACCATAATGGTTGCATCTAAAACAATAGCCATTAAAAGCATTATTATGAATAAAGTGAGAGTGATAGAACCTCTTTTGTTGTGGTTGCTTTGTTGTAGATCTCCTTTGAGATTTTCTTCCTTTTGAAGATTCAGCTTCAAGATTTTCTTGCTTTGATCCTTCAAAGAATGGACTTCTTCTTCTCTCGCAGATTTAGAAGATGAAGGTTGTTTACCTTCACATCCAAGACCAAGCTTACCCATGGAGCTTCTTTGTTGCCTTATCATTTTATCTAGCAACTCTGTGCTCTTCTCAAATTTGAGATTTGTATTGGCCTCTTCTAGTTGTTTCCTCAATAAAACAATCTCCTCTTCTTGTTTGCAGCAAACAATCTCTTTTTCATTGATCTGTGACCTGAGAGTTTCTTCAATCCTTTTGGACTCTTCTACTTGCAGCTTTAGATCACTAATAACTTTGTTAGATTCCTCTTCACGTTTGCTACATACATCGCCTTTATCATCCAGGTGTGACTTCAAGGCTTCTTCTATTTTCTTGGCTTTATGAATTTGTAAGAAGAGATCTTCAATATTATCCCCATATTCTTCCAACTTCTTGGACAGTATTTTGTTCTTTTTCCTTTCTATATCCAACTCTTCAAGTGCAACGATCAACTCACCTTCTAGATCTACTTCAACCTCAAGGTTTTCATCACATACTTCAGAATTCACTCCTATCTTTTCTAGTTCAATTTTCTCTTCCACAGGAACTAAAACTGACTGAGATGCCTTATTTGAGGAGGATCTATTCTTCTTACCCATTGCATACTAATCCAAGATCAACCCTAGCTGATTTAGCCTGACAAGGGAAACTGGCTCTGATACCAATTGTTAGTCTCACAATGACACTGAGAGGGGGTGAATCAGTGTAGCTCTTTATAAACTTAAATCTTCAACTCTTAAAGCCAAAACAATGAAAACTTAAAACCAAATAAAGCAAGTATAACAAGAGAACATCACACAACACAAGATGTACCGAGGTTCACCGATTTGGCTACTCCTCAAAATGACTGTTTGGACTCCCATCCAAATCTAGCCTTTGCAAAGCACCAACTTTACAATCAATTTACCAGAACCCACTAGAAGGAGCACCAACCCCTGATTTACCAACACCAACTGGAAGGAGCACCAACCCCTGATGCCAAGCACCAACTTGGACTTCAATTTTGAAACTAGAAGATTGACATAAAAATACCTTCACTTTTACAAGACCCTGACTGGTCTATTGCTTACCCAACATCTCCCACAATTCACAAAACACACACCCTTCTCGCACACTTCACACAATAAAATCCCCTTTTAAAATTCTCCAAGCAACACTCCTTTTATAACTATCCTTTCTCTTTGTAACTCCAATTGTAACTCCTTTCATATTCTCATACGCCACTTGTCAATTGTAACACCTTCTTTCATATTCTCATATGCCACTTGTCAATTGTAACTCCTTCTTTATGTAACTCCTTTTGTATATATTGAGAAGGCATTTCGTCAAACACGTCACATGCAAATAATTGACACCATATTCTCCTACCATGACTGTTCATTTTCTCGTTCATGACTGTTCGTTTTCTCCTTCGATGACTGTTCATTTTCTCCTTCGATGACTATTCGTTTTCTCCTTCGATGACTGTTCATTTTCTCCTTCGATGACTGTTCATTTTCTCCTTCGATGACTATTCATTTTCTCCTTTGATGACTGTTCATTTTCTCCTTCATGACTGTTCATTTTCTCTTCATGTTTCATTTTCTTTTGTTCATTTTCTCCTTCATGTTTCGTTTTCTTTCTGATTGTTTTCTCTTTCCCTTGCATGCATGTGTTTTGGTTTCAAAAAAGGCTTTTCGTTTCTATTTTGAGGCCCTTTTCTTTTCTCCACATGGGCATGCGTCCGCTTCTTTCCATGTGTAACGACCATCTTAAATGATTTCAAATCATTAAATATTCCTTATGGGTCCACGTCACTATGCAGTCTTCAGTTTCACCATCCTGGTGTTCATCACTAATATCAGATGCACTGTCAACTACTTCGTTCCTTTGGCAAAAATGCAACATGTCGCGATATCGTGACACTTTTGTTTCTCTCCTCCTCCCTTTTTGAGTCAGAAAATGCGACATGTCGTGATATCGTGACACTTTTGTTTCTCTGCTCCCTTTTGAGTCACGAAAAATGTGACATGTCGCGATATCGCGACACTTTTGTTTCTCTCGCCTCCTTTTTGAGTCATAAAATGCGACATGTCGCGATATCGTGACACTTTTTCTTTCTTACACTCTCTCTCCTATTTGAGTCATGAAAATGTGACATGTCGCGATATCGTGACACTTTTGTTTCTCTCTCTCCTTTTTGAGTCACGAAAATGTGACATGTCGCGATATCGACACTTTTTCTCTTTCTCTTTTGTCTAAAATGACAATGTCACGATATCGCGACACTTTTTCCTTCTTGCTCTTTCTCTTTGCTTTGGACCGTGAAAATACAACATGTCACGATATCGCGACACTTTTTCTCCTTGCTCTTTCTCTTTGCTTTGGCCCACGAAAATACAACATGTCGCGATATCGCGACACTTTTTCTCCTTGCTCTTTCTCTTTGCTTTGGCCCACGAAAATACAACATGTCGCGATATCGCGACACTTTTTCTCCTTGCTCTTTCTCTTTGCTTTGGCCCGCAAAAATACAACATGTCGCGATATCGCGACACTTTTTCTCCTTGCTCTTTCTCTTTGCTTTGGCCCGCGAAAATACAACATGTCGCGATATCGCGACACTTTTTCTCCTTGCTCTTTCTCTTTGCTTTGGCCCGTGAAAATGCAACATGTCGCGATATCGCGACACTTTTTTCTCTTTGCTCTTTCGGCCGCAAAAATGCAACATGTCGCGATATCGCGACACTTTTTTCTCTTTGCTCTTTCGGCCACGAAAATGCAACATGTCGCGATATCGCGACACTTTTTTCTCCTTGCATTTTCTCTTTGCTTTGGACCATGAAAATGCAACATGTCGCGATATCGCGACACTTTTTTTCTTTGCGGTGTTTTGCTTTTTCTTTGATCTTTAGCATATGGGCCACTTCGGTCTTCTTGGAAAATATGCAAAAAGGTGGGTAAACATCCTCATAAGCATTTAACATCACTGTACATATTGTGAGTAACATCTGAAATCCTATCCACTGCATCAACTGATCTATCTGATTGTGTTGACAACAATGACAATATTGTCACTACACCTTGCTCAACACTTGCCAATTGACTATGTGGAAATATCAAGATGGAAATCTTGTCATGTTTGGATGTTGGCAAGTACTTGTTCTTTGGGTTCTTCTATGGGAGCTGGATTTGATGAAGAATCAATCCCCCATATACAAAATTTATGCTATTTCAAGTTGAACCCATGTTATATACTGCTCCTATGGCCAAATTTGGATCACATGGGCTATTGAAATCCTTAGCACTAGGAATGGTGAGGGGTGTGATGGTGATTTCTTGGACCATATCACCAATACTAAGATTAATGAGGTGGACCTTGAATTGGGATGACATGGAAGGACTATGATCAGGAGATGGATCGGGGAATGGTGGAAATGGAGGTATCTCACAATCTATCAATTTGACTTATGAAACATTAGGTGCTGGCAATGGATTGGCTTGGGAAGGCTACTGAATGGATGATGATGGTGATGAGGATGACAATGATGTTGATGATGTGGACTAATTGTGAGAACATGTGCATGTAGTCAATAATGAATATGAAGGGGATGTGGAAACTTGATGATGATTGGTGATAGGGAACTCCTCAGGAATGGGATACTTTTATGAAGAGATTGGCAACGTGTTGGATGGATTGAATGATGGCAAAAGAAAAAGTTGAGTGGAAAGAAGCATGGATTCATAGGGATTTGAAATGAAATTGCAATACTTAAATGGCTTGACATCTACTGGTATGCAATGTACTTGTCCCTCATAAATATATTTCAAATATTGATGTAGTATTGAAGGGACACATCTAATTTCCCTCATCCAAGATCTTCCAAGGAGTACATTGTACACCATGGATACTTACAAGATGTGAAACATGGTATGCAACATTTTAACCCCTACTTCGATGGGAAAAACAACAATGCTAACTATGGAACACAAAGCATCATTAAATTCCTTGAGGGTGAATGATGACTTAGTGATATGATATGGAGGAAGGTTCAAATGATGAAGAGAAGATGTGGTGATGATGTTGATAGAGGAATCAATGTCAATTAAAATGCTTTTAAAATGCTTCTTATCAATTAGAGCCATGATATGCAATGGAAGGCCTACTAATTTTGATGATATTGGATTAATCTCAAAGTCATGTTATGTTATGGAAGGCTCCATGCATGTTTGGATACTCCCCACAAAGTTGCTAAAGGCATTAGGATCTTGCAATTGCAATTCAATGGATTTCAAAATATCCATTAATGCCTCATGATGTGGAGGAGATTGTTGGATTAACTCATAGATTAAAAATAAAAAAAAAGCCATTTTCATACTTGTAGTTAATAGGCTACTCAATGAAATGACTGGTTGAGGTGGATGATTGATGGGTGGATTTGAAGGATTTGATTGACTAGGGATATGGATGAATGATGAAGGATTGGTAGAAACTTGGATATATGGAGATGTAGAATGTTGTGACACACTTTGTTGAGGTGGTTGTGCCTTTTTTGGTTGTTCCTTTGACCTGTAGTGACCACATGGATGGCCCCTACAAATCCTTGATATTGTTGGACGTGATTGAATTGGTGTATTGGTGATTTTGTTTGATAGAATGTCACCAGGGATGATATTCCACAACTGGAATTATGTTCTACATGGCTTGTTTTGTTGAGGGTACCACATGATAAGCAATTTATTACAGTGTTTGTTGCATAGGTTATTGATAAGCCATTATCGACTGGATCATGGCCACTTGATTAACTTGATTGGGCTGACTAGTTGGGGCAGCCTATGTTGATTTTAATTGGCCATAATAGTTGCTTTTGTATTGGCCATTGTTTTTCTATTCTTTATTTTTAAGATTTAGTACGCCTTATTGGATTTTGATCTCCTCAATGACACTAGCCTGAGCTAAAGCTTCTTCAAATGATTTATAATTTCATATTTGAAGCATCCAAGAGATAGTTTTAAAGCAACTCTTGATGAATAACTTAATTAACTCATCCATTGGTAGTGTGAATGGCAATTTAGTGATGACAACCCTCCAACGGTTTCCAAAATCATAGATAGATTCATCATTATGGTGTATTAAATCATAGACATCAGATAATGAGACCTTATTTTTGACATTTAAGATGAAATGATCAAAGAATTGATCAATCAATTGCTTAAAAGTATAAATGCTATGTCTTGGTAATTGATTATACCATTCTATGGCATCCCCTCCTAATATTTGAGGAAAAATTAAAAGCATGAGAGCATTGTCATTTTGAATTCTAAAGCATGCATGTACAAAAGTGCTCACATGTTCTTTGAGATCCTCAATTCCATTAAATTTGTCAAACTTAGGTACTTTTAAATCTTCTAGATATGGTGGTGGTGGTACTAAAGGATGAATTGGTTGATTGATCAATTGGCATAAGGTTAGTTTCTGGTTTGAAAAACTAAGAGTATATTGAATCAATTGATCTATCTATTTTTGCATGGCCTTAATTTGAGGGTCTTCCTCAGGAATGTGGAAGCCCTAAATTACTTGATTATTTTATGGTGGAGTGGAAAAATTTTGTGGAGTGACTAGGTGATGATGAGATTGATAATGATGGCTAGGTGAATTTGATGGAAATTGATGAATGGGAGATTGTTGATGAAAATATGGGGAATTATGAAATGAGGTTGATGGATGAAGGTTATGGCTAGGCTGGCCAATGGGAATAATATGGGTAGTGGTATGGCTTTGTGGGGGAACAGGGATAGAAACCACAAAATATTGTGGTACCCATGATGGACCCTGGTTAACAAGGACAGTTTGAGTAGAGTTATGTAAAGGCTTAGGGTTCACCTATACTTGCTATTGAGCATTTTGATGCTATCTAAGCAATTTTTTTAGGTGTTTCCATACCTCACTAATCTCTCTATTAGAAGCTAAAGGTATGGAGGTAGATGGTGTGGAAGATGTGGCTTGGGTACAAGTTACACTAGGCATGGAAACTTGTGAGGTTGGAACTTGTGAAGCAGCATTGACATGTGCTTCATATAATGGGTTGGTGTAAGTGGAGGTATATGATGTGCTAGGAGCACATGAGGATTGGGGAATGCACATATGGGAATAAGGTGCAACTGATGCCTCAAAAATAGGGTTGGTATACACTTGGGTAAAGGTGGATGGAGGCTAGGAATAAACAGGCTCTTGTTGTAAAGTAGAATCTTGTCTGGGTGAATTGGGAATGGACTCTAGGGCATAGTTGGAATACTTCATGAGATCTTCTATCCTTGCCATGTTTATATGGATAATTTGATGGTCGATGGTAGGTGAGGTTGACTCCTCTTGGGGCATAGCCATATGGAAGGCTATGGAGGGCAAAGAATGTGATGGACCTGTAGATAAATTTTCTTGTGTCACATTCAAGAATTATACCACAGAAGTGGTGGGGAAGTTGGATGAAGATTCCATTTGATTATTTTGATTTAATTCTTGTTTTTTTTTTCGAGTTATGACCATAAAGAAAATAAATCAAATTACAGATTATGTAAGAAACTAAAACACCCAATTCAAATTTCATAATAAAAATAAACAACCAATGCTAAGTTTTAACACATGTGTCTTACCTTATTCATTGGTTATCTAATTTTAATGTGATTTTATTTATTTAGGTTTCAATATTGTGTGTTTCAAATGTGCTAATATTAATTAATTAAATAAAGGTAAAATCTATGGTAAAGTTGAGGCAAAGAAATTTTTTCTGGTGATGAAATCCAACAAGTTTTCTTGGGGGTGACCTAGGGTTTCTATGGGTAGATATTGGTGGATGGAGATGAATGTCACCATCACCAAATCTCAAGCAATGGCTGGTGATGAAATCCAACCACTACTATTTTAAGTGAAACGTGTTGTGTGTGAATTGTTCATTTTAAGGTTTTCATTTACTAATGTGGACAAACAATGTTAGGAGAAATTAATTTCATAAATATAAGTCAAAAGCCAACAAGAGAATGCCAATTTCTCCAAAGGGTGTGAAGTACACCACTTAAGACCCCTTGTAAAAATAGTCAGAGGGGTCGTCCACCCCTCTGCCTAGAATAACCCAATGGTAGGAATACTTTTGGCACCCTAATGATTTTCCTACTTAGATAGATAAAATAAGATACTTCTAACCCGAAAATGCAGCTCTAATTTATGCAAATTGTCACTTCAAATGCAATCAGAATGCAACACTTTGTATCTATGAATACATCAAAAATAGAAACCCTAACTTGAATGTGTGAATGGATGCAAAAAGAAAACTAAAATACGAACTAATATGAATTATTTTCCATATTACTTAGTGATTGTTCATTTTATGCCTAAATTATGAGAAAAGCATCAAAGAACCCAAAATACATAAAATAGTAAAACTAGATTTTAGATAGTGGACTTACTAGACATCCTACATATCTGCTCCAAATCACTGGAAAACACACCTGGGAACTTATGAGATGCCATTGGGCACTTTTAGAACACAACTAAGCATTTCTAGAATGCATTTGGGTATTTATGGATGATCCTTGAGTGTTGCAGAGCGTTCATGTACTTCCTACAACTTTTGGCAAGTCCTTAGAAACCCTAATAGGCAAAGAATGCTTGATTTGTGCTTTTGCAAATCTACAAAATAAGACAAAAAATAGTTAGATGAAAAGATAAATCAAAACATGAAACTCGTAGGGGGTCCCACCGTGATCACCATTTGAAGAGCTAAAAATGCAGCACCAAACAATGCTAAATAAAATAGAACTCAAATGAATTAAATATTGCACAATAGAATGTAATTTATATTGATAAAGGGGGGATCCTAGAAAATCCATTGTTACAATAGTGGATCCAAGAATCCCTTGATACAATATTACACACTTTACTAGGGTTCTTTGAAACACTAGCCATAAATAAATGGTGGTGTCTTCAATTGCATCTTTCCTCCCAACAAGGTTGAGTGGGCTTCTACGTATTCAATATCGATCCACTCCAACTTAAGAAACTGTCAAATGCTTCTGATGTACTATCAGAACCTGTACACAGAAACTAGAGAATCAATAATAACAAATAAGGGCTCCATAGTGTGAGCCCTAATAAATCACAACTTAAAACCCTAGTTATAGCAATGTAAATGTGAACAAAATAAGACAATGTGAAATATAAAAAAATAAATGGATTTACCTTGCTCTTACTTACTATTTGCTAATGTATGGGTCTATTTTAGGTCAATGGTGATGGCGTGCTCTAGAAACACCCAAATATCTCATTCGACATCATAACATGGCTCTAAAATACTCATGAGCTATTCAAAATTATAGTAGGGTGCTCTAGATGTCTATGGAGCATAGTAGGGCACTCGAGATGTCTGTGGAGAATGGCAAGAAATTCAGGAGGTCTGCAAAAAGCATAAGGGTGCTCAATAATTCTAAAAATCATAGTAGAGAACTCGAGAGATCATATCAGATATACAAAAGTAGATCTAATGAGGGTGATGGATGCAGCAATGACGACAATGAGCGAGGCAATGGAGGAATGGTATATGGATTAGGGTAAATGTAGTGTTAGGTAACTAAAGGCTCAATTGGAACTCTAGGGCACTTCCAAGGATTTTGAGATTCAATCTTCATGGATTCTAGGTTTGAGTCTTGAAATAGCTCATATCAATAGTCCAACTTAGGGCATACTTTGGGATTTCAATGACACTTAATCATGTGGTTGAGATTAAAGCATATCTAAGGGTGGACAATCAATCTAAGATGTGGCATGAATTAAGGTAAATGGAAAGATGAGATTAGATGATATCAGACGACTAGGAAAAATCCACTGTATAACTATATTTATTTTATATATGTTAAAATATAATATAAAATATTATATTTAAATATATATAAAATAAATATATATAAATAAATATGAATAATGGTCAAAAATGGTGGGAAATAGGGATGGTGGACAAATGAATGGTAGGAAGGCATGGATGGAGGACAAGTGGCTAGATTTTGGTGTCTACAACATTAAAGAAATGAACATTAATTCTAATCCTCTTCCCTTTCCTTGTGATATTCCTAAAATACTAAGGAATAAACCACTTCTCTTGTCAATAATAATCAAAACATTCCTCATAAAAAATTAATTGAGAAAAATATAAGGTATTCTTTACCTTCTCAAGCCAATCATAATTTGGACATCCCTAATAACAATCCTATTTCACCTTCATTCATTTATCCCTCCATTTCAAATAATTTTTCTACTCATAATTATCATCAAAAATTTCTTCCTCCTTCATATCTTGAATCATCCAATCAAGAACCTTCTCAAATTCAAATTCTCACCACTCAAGTGAAACAATTAGAACAAATAAATTCTATCTATAATCCTTCTCTCCATCATAATCCATATTATAAATAATTATTCAATCAACCTTTAGATCCCTTTGTTCTCAAATATCCATTTCCTCCTAAGTATAAAACACCTAACCTCCAAACATATGAAGGTGATCAAGACCCTATTAAACACCTCATAGCTTTTCTTCTAGCTTATGATGACATTACACATGATAATATCTTATTACTCAAGACACTCCCTAAAATCCTTAGGGATTTTGCACTAGAATGGTATTATCAATTACCAAAACATTCTCTTTAAACTTTTGGTGATCTTGCAAATCCATTTATACAACATTTTTCCATATTCATTTAAATAATACTTAGCCTTATTGATCTATAAAACTAAAATAATTTGAACATAAATCCTTTAAAGATATTCTTACCAGATGGAACACAATTGTAGTAAAACTCAATCATCTACCTCCTCAATCTGAACTTCTTAATATCTTAATCAAAAGCCGTAATGGCCAATTATCCTACCCCTTAGAAAAATTTGAAGTGTTTACCCTTCAAGGTGCAATTGAATTAACCTCACATGTGGAGGTCACCCTTAAGAAGAGAGGGTAATTGGGGGTAGGGAAAGACATAAATTCTTCTTCTCTTCAACAAGCCAACCACAACTCATATTTGCCTAGGCATTCTCATGCAAGATTAGGCCTACCCCTTGATTTCATTTTTATCTTGTTATTAAGAGCCAAAATGATTAATCTCCCATCTCCTAAACCTACTACATCATAAAATAATATTCACATAAATATTGTGCTTTTCATCGAGGTCATGGTCATTCGACTAATTGATGCAAAACACTTTAATGGTATATCCATGACCTTATGCAAAAGGGACAACTTGTCCTTAATCATATATCTTCATCAACACCCATTTTTGGTGATTAGCAAAAACATGCAACCCCTTTAAGATTCTTGCTTAAATAGGTTGTGACCAACTTCAAGAATCATCTTTAACAAATTCATTCTCCATGTTTTCTCATCAAAACATGACCATATAGAGCTCTACATAGTTATCAATTTCTCTCATCAATATATCTGGCACTCTTAAATAAGCCCACATCTTTGTTCATAACTTTTTGTGGCACTCTTAAATGAGCCCACATATTTTTTATCTCTTTGTTTGGTGCTCTTATATGAGCCCACATATTTGCTCATTTATTTATCTAGTGCTCTTAAATGAGCCCATATCTTTGCTCATATCTTTGTATGGCACTCTTAAATGAGCCCACATATTTGCTTATATTTTTTTTGGCACTCTTAAATGAGCCCACCTTTTTCCATCACAAGCTATCAAAATTGTTTTCATGTACTCTCACCAAAGGGGAATTTCACCTTGAAGCTTTTGCACACACTAAGCACACATAATATGTTAGCACAAATCATGCTTTTCTTCCATATTATATATTCCTTGACCTATAAATTCTTGATCATAATCATAATATTTCTCCAATTCAAGGGAGATGGTTCTTCATCTCTTGTATAATGCATCTAAAAACAATACTACGCATAATTCATCATCATTCATCATATCACATTTAGCTTAGTGATCATATTTCATTTTAAGTGTCTTTTCATACTATATTCTTATCTATCATATGTTGCATGATTTTCCTTACATTTTGTTCCACTTGCATCTTTACTTGTCATTCCATTGGATAAATAGTTGCTCATACTTGTATGATTGCTTTATCATATAGAGTTTTGAGAATTTTGTGACAATCACAAGTGATGACACCTAGTTAGGTCATAGCTCACATGCATTGCATTCTCACTAGGATTCTGATGCCTAGCAAAGTCCCCAACCTAGTGCCCATGAATCACTTATCTTTTTTAATTTTATAACTTAACCTTGAAAGTTACAATGACCATCAATTTCTCACCAAATTCAAGGAATACAATTCTTCTTCGCGTATATCCTTGCATTGTTCATTTTTTTCTCTTTTCAAGACAAGGATATACATCCTTTTATATGCAAATCTTGTTTGTTCACATTTTTCTTCTCTATATTTTGATTAATAAGGGATTCTTGTGAGATAGATTAAATACTGTATGAGTATCCTTTCAATGCTTATGCATCCACTGATTATCTTATGCACATATTTTAACTATCAAACTTTCAAAAAGGAACACACACATGCATGATCCTTTAATCTATTTTGTCTTTATTTCTACTATATTTCTTCTAGCACATTGCACACATGCACATCCATGTTTTTTTTTGCTCACATATTGCACACACCACCCCTATCAGGTTATTTTCCTTTTGACCATTAGTACACTACACACCCCTATCAGGTTACACTCCCCTTGACTCAGCATGCACTACACTCCATTACAAGATTAGCTCCATGGCCATTCATACAGTCATACACAATACACATCCTAGTGAGTAATCACCCCATAGTAATAACTAGAGAGTACACACCCATAGTGGGTATTGCTCCATCTTATCCATCTCAGCGAGCACCACACCCCATTATAGGATATGCTCCATGACCATCATCGTAGGTCATACACAACACACATCCTAATAGCTAATCACCCCACAATAACAACTAGCAAGCACACACCGATTATGGTTATCACTCCACTTGACCATTTTTTGAGTATAACATCCTTTACATATATCATCATGGACACACAATAGGGATAGCCT
Source organism: Wollemia nobilis (assembly GCA_028583015.1). NCBI lineage: Eukaryota > Viridiplantae > Streptophyta > Pinopsida > Araucariales > Araucariaceae > Wollemia > Wollemia nobilis. Next base: position 608,696 of record JAQPPZ010016858.1, on the reverse strand, counting down.
CCATCGTATTCATTTGTAAGCATACATATTTACAAGGTTCTACCTCTTTTTCTTTTGTTTACTTTCTTTCATTTGACCTTCTAGATATTTGTTTTCCCCTTCTTATCTCCTATTCCCCTCTTCTTTATTTTCTTTTCTTTGCTCACATATTGCACACACCACCTCTATTAGGTTATGTTCCTTTTGACCATTAGTACACTACACACCCCTATCAGGTTACACTCCCCTTGACTCGGTGGGCACTACACCCCATTATAGGATTAACTCCATGGTCATTCATGTGGTCATACACAACACACATCCTAGCAGGTAATCGCCCCATATGAGTCACTAGTGAGCACACACCCATAGTAGGTATCACTCTATCTTGTCCATAGTAGAAGGTACCACACCCCATTACAAGATACACTCCATGACCATATCAGTAGGTCATACACAACACGTATCCTAATGGGTAATCACCCAAAATAGCAACTATCGAGCACACACCCATAATGGGTATCACTCCACTTGACCATTTTTTGAGCATAACACCCTTTATAGATAGCTTCATAGCCACACGTGAGGGGCAGCCTCCATCATGATCATTTTTGAGCATACATCCTTACAATATTCTTCCATTTTTTCTTTTGTTTGTTTTCTTTCTTTTGACCTTTTGGAGCTTTGTTTCCCCATTCTTCTCTCCTCTTCCTCTCTTTTGGATTTCCCTTTTGTGTAGTTATCTGGTTTATACTCATAACCCATATTTTTGAATACCCTAGCTTGGGGGCATCTAATTGCTCCTAAAATCCTAGGTCCTATCCATTCCACATCTATTCATTTTATTTTACATCTATTCATTTTACTCTAGATATTTTATCTCTTCATTTTATTTCACATCCATTCATTTTATTTTACATTTGTTCAATTATATTTTACATATGTTCATTTTATTTTAAAACTATTCATTTTTACTTTACATTCGGTCATTTATTTTACATTTGTTCATTTCTACTTTACATTTGTTCATTTTATTTCATATTCATTCATTTTATTTTACATTTGTTCATTTTATTTCATATCCATTCATTTTATTTTATATCTGTTCATCTTATTTCACATCTGTTTAATTTTATGTTATATCTATTCATTTTATTTTACATTTGTTCATATTATTTTGTATTTATTCATTTTATTTCACATCTATTCATTTTATTTTTCTAATCATTATATTCTTGTTCATTTCATAATTGTTCATCATATGTTTGTATATTGTATAACTATCCATTGTATTTAATCAAGTAATATGTTCAAACATTTTATTTATCACTACATGTTTTCTTGTTCCCAAAATATCAAACATTATACTTTATACTTACAATCAGCTAAAGGAAGCAAGGGAGATTGACTACTATGCCTCTAAGCTTAGGTATACAATGGCCTAAGCAGACCCCCAAACACTAATCAAAATTTACAAATGTTTGTAAAGTGATTTTGTAGGATTTGAATAATTGGATATTTTGGGCGCAAGATAAAGCAATGGTTAGCCTTTCAAAATAGCTAAGTACCCTCACTAGTTGCTTAGGTTGTGTGTTGAGTATTTGGGTATTTTTGTTGTTATTAATAATAAAAATCATAAAAGAGAGATGAATTTATTAGTAGGCATCAAAAGAATAATTTCATGTAATTTTGCACTTAGGGTTTAAACAATTTGTGCATTCTCTTATCTCTTGCTGAAAATATTAAAAGATTTATTTTACTAAAATCAAGGTTAGGAATCATGGAATAAAAAATCATCTTATTTTAGCTCTTATTTGTCTACATGATTGTATTCCTTGCATTTTTCTTCCATTTTGTTTAGCATAATTCATAGAAGGCCAAAACTTAGGTTTTTTGTTTAATATACATATTAAACATTCCCACCCTCAGACTTGGAATGAGTCTTAAAAAGTTCTTGGTGAACCCCCTTTTCCTTGCCCACCAAATTTAGAGTTCATAATAGCCACTGCGGTTACCTTTGGGCTTTCCAATATATCCAACCCTAAGAATCATACATGGTGTGCAGTTTTTCTTCCTCTACATCTTTGGTGAAACTAATGTGAATGCGCAATTATAGTGGCCAAAATAGGAAGACTTTTTCTTTTGTTTTTAAAAACTATAAACAAGACCACTAAATTTTTTTTCCTTAGATTAGAAAATTTAAAAAGAAAATTCTAAAATTTGATCAATTCACATTTTTTTAACATCCCTAAAAAGAACACATTCGACGTCTTATTCCGTAGCCTAGCCTCATGATAGGGCACCACTTTGGTGGTGGGAAATCCACATTAAAGGTATTGTGAGTCAAATTTGGTCTGGAATTAATGAGAATACATAGTGAAGAGGGTTAGCCATACCCATGAACCTTCAAAAAGGAATTATCCTTTCACGTGTGCTTAAAAATTTGAAAACCTTTTTAATCGAGATTAAAATTTAGTTGATCCAATATCTGTCATAGTTGTGGAATAGAGCACATATTTCTCTTTAGAGAGTATATCACTGACCACAATGAACTGGGTGAGGACTCATAGGACTTGGCCTCCATCACAACTTGTATTTCATCACCAAGTGTCTATATGTAGGCATCCAGGTGAAGGCCCTATTTTAAGATAATTTTACTATACCGTTCCAACTTTCAACACCTCATCATTTGTTTTCTGTTAATATTTTATTTTTATTCAAATTTTATTTTTCTTTAAATCAAGAGTTAGTCAATTAATTAATCTCTATTTCTCCACCCTTATTCAATGGCCATATTTCTAAACCTTATTGTCATTTTAAAATTCATTCTTTTCCCTTTTCAAATCTTTTTAGCATCTAAAAAATGCTCTAAAATACATAAAAATCATTAAAAAACAATCATTTTAATAAAGGACATGAGGTTCATGATATTCCTTAATTTGTCTCAACCTTAGGGTATACTAATGAACAAGAAATAAAATTATTCAAGAATTTCTCAATAATCTTGATAATCTTACTTTCAAATCATCCCTTTCACATATAGATAATATTCAAGAATTTCTTAATCATATTAGTAATGAGCTTAAAAATAAACAACATAATATTCCTTTACCCTCCATCATTAACAACTCACAAGTGAACATTAATTCTAATCCTCTTCCTTCTCCTTGTGATATTCCTAAAAACATTAAGGAACAAACCACTTCTCTCATCAATAATAATCAAAACATTCCTCATAACAAATTAATTAAGAAAAATATAAGGTATTATTTACCTTCTCAAGCCAATCATAATTTGGACATCCCTAATAATAATCCTATTTCACCTTCATTCATTTATCCCTCCACTTCAAATAAGTTCTCTAATCATAATTATCATCAAAATTTTATTCCTCCACATTTTGAATCATCTAGTCAAGAACCTTCTCAAATTTCAAATTCTCATCACTCAAGTGAAACAATTAGAACAAATAAATTCTATCTATAATCCTTCTCTCCATCATAATCCATCTTATAAATACTTATTCAATCAACCTTTAGATCCCTTTGTTCTCAAATATCCATTTCCTCCTAAGTATAAAACACCTAACCTCCAAACATATGAAGGTGATCAAGACCCTAGTAAACACCTTAGAGATTTTCTTCTGGATTATCATGACATTGCACATGATAAGATCTTATTACTCAAGACATTCCCTAAAATCCTTAGGGGTAGTGCACTAGAATGGTATTATCAATTACCAAAAAATTCCCTTAAAACTTTTAGTGACCTTGCTAATCCATTTATACAACATTTTTCCATCTTCATTGAAAGAAAACTTAGCCTTATTGATCTATTAAAACTAAAACAATTTGAACATGAATCCTTTAAATATTTTCTTACTAGATGGAACACCATTGTAGTAAAACTCAATCATGTCCCTCCTTAATTTGAACTTCTTAATATCTTCATCGAAATCCTTAATGACCAATTATCCTACCCCTTAGAAAAAGCTGGAGTGTGTACCCTTAAAGGTGCAATTTACTTAACCTCATATGTGGAGGTCACCCTTAAGAAGAGAGGGTAATTAGGGGTAGGGAAATACATAAATTCTTCTTCTCTTCAACAAGCCATCGACAACTCATCTTTGTCTAGGAATTCCCATGCAAGATTAGGACTACCTCCAAATTTTATATTAACCAAGTTATTAGAACCCAAAATTATTAATATCCCATCTCCTAAACCTACTACATCTCAAAAACAATCTTCACATAAATATTGTGCTTTTCATCAAGGTCATGGTCATTCAACTAATCAATGCAAAACACTTCAAAAGCATATCCATGACCTTATGCAAAAGGGCCAACTTGTCCTTAATCATAAATCTTCATCAACACCCATTATTGGTGGTCCAAATATGATTAGCAAAAACATGCAATCCCTTTAAGCTTCTTGCTTAAATGGGTTGTGACCAACTTCAAGAATCATATTTAACAAATTCATTATCCATGTTTTCTTATAAAAACATGACCATATAGAGCTTTACATAGTTATAGATTTCTCTCATAAATCTATTTGGCTCTCTTAAATGAGCCTATATCTTTTTTCATATCTTTGTCTGGCACTCTTAAATGATCCCACATCTTTGTTCATATTTTTATTTGGTGCTCTTCAATTAACTCACATATTTTCTCATTCTTTACCTGACATTCTTAAATGAGCCCATATCTTTTCTGATCTCTTTGTCTGGTGCTCTTGAATGAACCCACATATTTGCTCATCTATTTGTTTGGCAATCTTAAATGATTCCACTTTTTTTCCATCACAATCTATGAAGGTTTTTTCATGTACTTTCACCAAATAGGCATTTCACCTTGAAGCTTTTGCACACACTAAGCACAAATTATTTGTTAGTACAAATTATTTTTTTATTCCATGTTATATATTCCTTAACCTTGAAAGTCTTGATCATAATCATAAAATTTCACCAAGTCAAGGGATATGGTTCTTCAGATCTTGTATAATGTATCTAAAAATATTACTATGCATAATTCATCATCATTCATGATATCACATTTAGCTTAGTGATTATATTACATTTTTATTATCTATTCATACTACATGCTTTCTGTAGATTAAAGATACAACGCCAAACAAAAGATAAAGAAATCACGATAAAAAGTAATGCAGAACACAGTTGTACAAAACAAACGATTTTTATTAATCAATGGAGTTTAGAAACTCCTTTTGAGTACAACAGGGCTTGTAACCCTTTTCGTGATACAAGATTACAATTTGTGCTAGGGTTCTCCGAAACCCTAGCTGGCACAATATGGTGGCGTCTCCGAAGAATGTATCCTTAACCTCAACGGAATGAGTGGGCTTCGTTGTATCCTTTGGCTCGGACCACTCCGGCTTAAGCAACTGCTATCATCCAATCAAATCTGCCATTAAAATCCTGCACACATTAAAACTACAAGAAGGTTAGAAACTAGTAAGAGGGCTCCACTGTGTGAGCCCTCAAAAAAATAGTCTAAAACCCTAGAAATGAAATAAATAGAATGCAGAATCTAACGGCGGATTAATACATAAAAATATTACTTGCTTTAGAATCTATACCTCTTTTTCTGTTAACGCGGCGAGACCAGGCGGCACCTGGAAGTGATGTAACTGTCAAATCGGCTACGGAAGGCGCCCTGGTGCGATCGCTGAACGCCCGCGTGCTTCTGGATCGGGGTTGCAGATGCCGGTCTGCGTCTGTGGCTGTGGGTAAACGCCCATGGGCACTTGCGACAAGAATGGGGGATTCTGCAGAATGCTGCAGAAGGGATGGCGGCGAAGTTGGCGACGGATGCGGCGATGGATGCGACGAAAAAGGGACGACGATGGATGGGTAGGTTTAGTTGAAGAAGAGATAGATAGCGATAGATAACAAAAGAGAGATAGTAAAAGAGATAGGGTTTGAGCCATCAAGGTGACTCAATTTATAATCTACTCTTAGGGCACACTTTAGGGTTTTAACGACACTTTGAACGTGTGGCTAAGATTAAAGTGGATCCAAGGGTAGAGAATAAATCTAGGTTGTGAAACGGATTAAGATGGATGGACGGATGAGATTAAATGAAGGATGGACGGCTCAGATTAAATCACTTAAAGTATCTTTATATATATATTAAAATATATATATATAAATATTAATTTAAATAAATTTGGGAATGAAAAATGACGGGAAAGGTGAAATTGGGCCAAATAATGGCGGGAAGGTGTGGATTTGGGCCAAATAATGGCGGGAAGGATGGATGACTGACACGTGGCTAACAGGAAGGTATAGATGACTTACAAGTGGTTGGATTTTGGTGTCTACGAGATGCCCCTTTTGAGTTGCTTTGTGTGAAGACACAATGCAAGACAAAAACTTAAGACACCCGAAAAGTTGGATCGGACGCAACTCTCTCTCAAGACTAAAGCACAACTTTGAAGACCAAAGAATAAAAGAATATTTAAAATTTTATCAGCTTACCCCCTCAATTGGCGAGCGAGAATGGTTCTCACAAGCCAATTGGAAGAAATTTGGAAGAAAATGAACCGTTTTTGCCCCAACGGTGAAAAAAGGGGTTGGTGTATGAACCATCTGTTTATGTCCCAACAGGAAAGGGGTTGGTGTACAAACCAGAAAAGAATATGATTGAAGACGATATGAGTGATGTGAAAGATGGACCGTTTTCTGCCTCAACGGTTATAAAGGGATTTTTGCCAAATTGTAAGTTCCATGATCATGTAAGATGAATTCCACTATAGGAAAATTAGAAATTGATAACGGATGCCCCAACTCCTGTGTGTGAGTCCATACTATTAATGAAATTGCCTTGTTGGCGCCATTGATATGGAGAGATGAAAGATGCATGAAAAGAGTCCAGAACTCAGAGATGCTCCTAGTGACTGTATGGATAATTCCTCGGGTCGGAACCAATCAACCTAGGTAGCCTCAATCTCTAGCAAGACTCAAAATAATGATGATATTAAAGATTGTCCATGTTTAAGGCCCCATGAACTAGGCCATCAATGACAACCGTTGAGCAAATTAATCTTGGTATGAGGTCACTTGAAAAGTAGAATACCCAAAATTGATTTCCAATTTTCAAACAGTGAAATAGTTGATTATGATAAATGGTAGGTGTCCTTATGGTGGTTTAATCCTCTTACCGAATTGCATGGATTCAAATCGCTGCAATCGCCAAGGTGATAGAATATACCACTAGATACGAGGTTTACTTTAATTTGATTTGGCAAAAATATGCATGATGAAAGAAGAATGAATGAAATTGACGATAGATCAGAAGAATTGATGAATGTGGTTAATTTTGTGAAGGTTTTGAATATTTTTAACCCAATTTGTAAAACAATGATGAATGATGCGCTTTTTGAGCGAAATGACAAAATTTGTGTCCAAAACTGTTGTAACCTTCACAAAATGTTTTATTATGATAAGAAGAATGGATGAATGGAATTTGATGAAATTTGGAGGAGGTAAGCTTCAATTTTGCAAGTTTTGTTCCTTTATTCAATACTGACACCAAACGCCGGTCTGCATTTGTGGTTGGCAGAGACGCCCGCCGGTGTTTAGGCACTCTACAAACGTAGGACTACGTCTAAATGCGCCATGAAATGCCCCACTACATTTCAGGGCGCCAAAACCAGCTATTTAAACAGTTTCAGCGAGAATTTCGCTCATTTGTGCGTTCGAGCTTGAGAGAAGTGCGTCTGAGGGAGTGGAGTGAAAGGTTTGTGTGGGAGCTATGGCGGAGATAGGAGCGGACGCGCCAGTGCAGCCAGATGAGGTATTTGTTCATTTAAGCAAGTACTTATTATGTGTTTTTTTTTTTTTTTGGGAAAAATTTGTAACAAATTTTTGTTTTGTTGTTTTGCAGCTTAGGGTGTTAGAGGCACGACACCGATTCTCCCCTATCATTCCGGGGATGAGGAGGTCGTTGTCCGGAGCAGACTGGGAGATATTGGAGGCAGTGGGGGGGGGGTAGGGTCCTCTTTTGATGGTTAGCTTAGTGCTTAGATGCACTCTTTATGAGCCTTGGTGCTCTATTGTATATTGTAGCCTTTTGGCATTCATTGTACAGTTTGACCTTTATACATATATATATAACATGGCTTTTATTTATTTGGTGTTTTACTCTCTTTTGTGTGAATGCCTATGTTTTTGTGATGCATGTTTTTATATGTTTTAATGTTTTTGATGCATATGTGATGGAATGGAATGCAAACTTATAGATGATTAATGCGAGACTAAGTAAATGAAATATGCACTAAGAAGCACTCATACTTTTAGATAGTTAGATTTAGCGAACTGTTATCATAATTGTTTAATCAGGGGCACCGAACTTGGTGGCTTGTGAATGGATGACGTATGGAATGACATGAATATGGAAGAAGATATGGAGGGTGATATGGAGGTTGATATGGAAGACTGTTTTACAAAGACTCAAACATGCTAGTGGTATCAAACAAACTTACTAATACTGCCTAATTCAACTAGGACCAAATGTGTGTGCATGCGAGTTCATTAACCAAATCAGAAGCATGGTAGTGACTCTAGGCAATCAAAAACTTGTGTGTGTGCAAGTGTGTTCATTAACCTCATCTTGCATAAATTAGGTAACCTTGTTATGGAGAAGACCCCGAAGCTAGTTTGTCCGTATGAGCATTCAGAGGTCTCTTTTTGAGGAGAGACATGTCACCACGCAATGAGTATACTCCACTCGCCAGTCAAGCGTCTATAGCCCCGGTGAAGGTTAACTCCATAGTCCATGTTGTTTTTGACCTTTGTAAGCCTTGGGGATGACTACCTATCCGTCTCGATCGGACAAGTAGTACGATCCTTACAACTTATTTGGGATCGGTGGTGTGTGAAAAATGTTCATTTCCTTAGAGCTTTGGGGAATCGGATTCTCAACCGAAGTATGATGAGAATTTTACCCTATCCTTACTACTCTGTTTATATTTATATTTTGTGATTGCTTGTGATAGTGGTAAGAACCACTTGTTTTATGGACTATGTTTGCATGATAGGACAAACGAGGATTACCCTTTTCACTTCAAGGCACAACCCAAGGATGGTGTTATCTCTCTTTGACACAAGATGTTTTTAAGATGTGAAAATGTGATAGGTTCAAGACCGCTTTTGAAATCATTTCCCAATACTCAAGATTTTATTTAGTGTAATTTGTGATATGGCCCTAGAGAACTTTGACATGCATTTCAAAGTTTGCTTAAAACACTAGGAATGGTTGAGTGATTGAAAACATTTTGGCAATGTAAATATGTGCAAATGGAAAATGGGTGTACGAATGACAATTCGGTTTGATGGATTTTATGAAGGTGCCCTTGATTAAGGCAACATGACTTTTGCTTGACCAAATTTTATATCCAAAAGATAGAATGGTCTCTAACATGATATGCAACTATGGCTGAAAATGAAATGTTATGGTTTTCAATGAGATGTATGCACATGAAATGCAATGTTTTTGAATGAGATGTATGCAACTAACAATGAAATGCAAATTCTTTTTATTTTATTTGTTTTTTTTTTTTTTTTTTGTACAAGCCATGTATATATGTACATATAAAATTCAAACTATGCGTAGAATGCCCTCAAGTGTATAACATTAAGTGGTTCGGGTTCTTCCTCTCCCTCTAAACTGGCAAGTCTATAAGTTCCATTACCCACTCTTTCAGTGACCATATATGGACCTAACCAATTAGCCACGAATTTATCTCGAAGATGCGGCAATGCATTGGTGTTTTGTTGATTCTCTTTAAGGATGAACTCTGAAATAGATGGAGGAGATGAAATCCGATCCATGTCAATCAGGCTTGGGTTGATCAGGATTGGCTTATCCGGATCATATGGATTATGGAGTGGTGTGAATAAGTCTTCGAAATTCATTGTCGACTTATGGAAGAAAGGATGGGCGGAATGGAAGGGAAAACCGGTGAAGACCTCGGAAGACCTGAGATGCAAAACAACATAGTTTTTGAGTTTTTTTTTTTTTTTTTTGTAGTTTGAGTTTTTTTTTTTTTTTTTGTAGTGGTGAAAACCACTATTACACACATACATAAAGCAATAAAGTATTTTTATATATTTTGATTTTTTTTTTTTTGGAAATTTTCTGATTTTTTTTTTTTTTTGGTAGTGGTGAAAACCACTATTTTAGTATATACATATAATACAGGTTTGGATTATGGCTTATGGATGTGGCGGAGGGGGTGGTTCACCTCGTTCTTGTGGAATAAGCAAGCGAAAGATGGCCTCTTGGAGAGGGAACAATTGGAGATAAAACTCGTCTTGTTCAGTGAGGGGAACAATGGGCGCCGACTCTTCTTCAGATTCATCACCATTTGACATGACGTCAAATTCTTCATAGGCTTCATCTTCGGATTCGTCGGGGTGGAGGATTTCTTCTTCTGAATTAAGATTAATGCTTTGAAAAGCTCGTTCAAAAGAAGAAAGGGATGGAAGTGGTTGGTAGCCCAGACCAAAACGCTCAGTGGGTCTCTGATATGGCATATCGATGCGTTCAGTTACTCCTTGCTCGTATCGACCTAGGCCAAATTGCTGCCAATTATGTCTGTGGAAATAGCGAGAGGGAAAACCCTCCATCCTTTCGATATTGGCAGGGACTGGATGCTTGGGTTCTAGTATGGTGGTAGGACTAGAAGATGACTCTATTCCCCCATATACAAAATTAATGGAATTTGGCATAGAACCCATGTTATAAACCGATCCAATGGATAAATGTTGGTCATGTGGATGACCAAAATCTTTAACTGTTTGCACATTGAACGGTGTGATGTGGACATCTTGAATGGCATACTCACCAATACCCGCATCAGTGAGATGGACCTTGACTTGGGAGGGAGATGGACTTGATGATGGAATAGAAGAATGTGGGATAGAAGAATTGGAAGGATTTGGTTGGGTTGATGCTTCACTAACTTGTGAAACATCACTGGTGATGGTTGGGAAGATGGAGGAATAATAGGTGATGTTGAAGAAGGTGTAGAAGAATGGGGTAATGACGTGGAAAGAGATGATTGGTCATGGCCACATGTGCATGTGGTCACTGATGAAGAAGAAGGAAGATTAGGAGATGAAGAAAGTGGTGAATGAGATGGAATAGCGAAAGAGGAAGATGGTTGTGATATGATGGGTAGCTCCTCGGGAATGGGAGCTTTAGAAGAAGATGGTATAGAAGAAGTAGATGGGGTCAAGAAAAGATGAGTGGATGGCAACACAATCTCATAAGGATTTGAGACATAGTTGCAATGTTTGAAGGGTTCAATGTCAACAGGTACACAATGAACCTGTCCCTCATATACATACTTCAGACATTGATGCAGTATAGAAGGGACACATCTCATCTCCCTAAGCCAAGGCCGTCCAAGCAATACATTGTATGCCATGGACCCTTCCAAGATGTGAAACAAGGTATGCAAAGTTCGGGCCCCTACCTCAATGGGCAAGATAACCGTGCCAACCGTGGAAGATAAAGCATCATTGAATGCTTTAAGAGTAAAAGTCGACTTGGTGATAAGGGATGGCGACAGCTCTAGATGACTCAACGCCGATGTTGTAATGATATTGATTGAGGAACCGGTGTCAATTAAGACTCTCTTGAATGGCTTGTGATCGATCTTGGCCATGATATGCAGTGGAGGATCTATACTTTCCGTTGACATAGGTTTGATTTCAAAATCATAGAAAGTGATGGAGGGCTCCATGCATGTTTGAATACTCCCCACAAAGTTGTTGAAGGCATTAGTATCTTGAGTTTGAAGCTCGATTGACTTTAATATTTCCATTAATGCCTCTCTATGCGGGGGAGATTGTTGAATGAGGTCATAGATCGATAACTTGGCAGAAGCCATTTTTAAACTGGTAGTTAATCGGCTACTCAATGACATGATGGGTCGTTGGCGTTGAGTAGAATGATTTAGCGGTTGTTGAGAAGTACTAGCACGTCGTTGGGTCACTGTTACCTGAGGTGGACTGGGAGTTTGTACAGGTGGCTGTGGTTCAGCCTGATTTGGTTGGTTCGCCCTTTGACCCCGGGTTACTACGTTAATAGTACCCACAAAACCTTGGTATTGTTGTACATGGTTGACTTGATTAGGAGGAGTTACCTGAGTTACTCCCCCCGAAGTTGTTGGAGCTTCCTCCCGATGTGGAAGGGGTGTTTGAAATACACCAAGATTTTGATTTTGTTGGGCTAAGGGGCTATCCAATTTAATGGCTCCAATCTCAATAAGATCTTGGATCACATGTTTGAAAGTTGTACAATTATTGATATCGTGTCCATTTTGCCTATGATAAGGACAAAATAGGTACTCCTTGTAATACTTCCCCCTTCTAGATGGTTCTAAAGGTTTAAACTCAGGTAAAGTTAACTGATTTGTGCTATATAACTTGTTGAATATGACCGCATATGGTTCATCTAAAGGTGTGAACTGTCGCTTGGGACGATTTTTTTGCCAAGGTCGAGTTTCCATGGTTGGCCCGATGATTGTGAGCTGGTTGAGGAGGGGCGGGTACCGCATGATAAGCAATTGGTTGCGGTTGACTTTGCATTACTTGTTGTTGTTGAGCCATTACGGGCTGGCTCGCCACCACTTGATTAACTTGGTTAACATTTGAGGTTGTACTAGCCTGTGCTTGTTTGTTTTGGCCATAATTATTATTTCGTTGTTGGCCCTTTTGTTGCCATTCTTTTCTACGGGGTTTTAAAACACCCTCTTGGACTTTAATGTCTTCTATGATACTTGCTTGGGCCAAAGCCTCTTCAAAAGTCCTGTATTGTTGTAATTGGAGTAACCAAGAGATAGGTTTTAGACAACTCTGGGTGAACATTTTGGTTAACTCCTCCATTGGTAGGGAGAATGGCAATTTATTAATGATAGCCCTCCAACGGTTTCCAAAGTCATAAACAGTCTCATCGTCATGTTGCTTGAGCTTGTATAAGTCGGACAATGAAACTTTCCTTTGTACATTTAGGGAGAATCGTTCTAAAAATAGATTAATCAATTGCTCGTAAGCATAAATGCTATGGTGAGGTAAATGATTGTACCATTGTACAGCATCTCCTCCTAATGTCTGAGGAAAATTTCTGAGCATAAGAGCGTCATTATTTTGGATTCTAAAGCTAGGCATGCATGAATGAGCTCACATGTTCATGAGGATCCTCAGTTCCTCAAAATTTGTCAAACTTCGGTAATGTGAAATCAGTCGGATATGGCGGTGAAGGTACCGAAGGATGAATTGGTTGATTGATCAACGACCTTAGCGTAGGTTTCTGACTAGATGAGCCAGGCATGTTGAGCATAAGGTTGTCAATCTGTTGTTGCATAGCATGGAGTCGAGAATCTTCATGAAAATTTTGATTCGTTTGATGATTATGATGATGCAATGGAGGAGTGGAAAAATGATGAGATGGGATGAAATTGCCTGGATTAGGCGGTGTGGAATGGACAGGTTGTTGGTATGGATGATACCGAAAAGAAGGTGATTGGGGTGAATGATGAACTGGATTGGGTTGGGAGAAAGGTGGGGTAGGAATGGACACCACCGAAGATTGGGGTACCCATGTGGGGCCTGAGCTAAGAAAAGTCGGGTTGGGTAGAAATTGGTTGGGGTGTAGGATTTACTACGACAGGTGGTTGGGCATTTTGTTGTTGTTGTTGCTGAAGCAACTTGTCGAGGTACTCCCTAACCTTATTAATTTCTAACCCAAGGGAGGTGGGATGATTGGATGAAGGTGGAGGGCAGGCTGCCATGGTAGTCACAGGAGACTGCATAGCAGGGGCAATGAAGGTGGCTGAAGTAGGCGGTACCTGGGAAGAAACAGTAGACTGTGCCCCAGGTAGGGTGAAACCATAAATGGTTTGGGAAGAAGAGGGTTGAAATTGGTCATGGCTAGAGGAGGTTCCACCAGCCTCATAGAGAGAATTGGTGTACACCTGGGTAAATGGAGGAGAAAGTGGTCGGGAAGACACTACATTTGTCTCCAAAGGAGGACAATTGAGCATCTGGGAAGATGTTGGAGATGAAGCCGGCTGAGCAGATACAACATTAGCCTCAAAAAAAGGGTTAGTGTAGACTTGAGTGAAACCAACGGGTATGGTTGATGCAATATCCTGCTGAAAAATAGAATCTTGCATAGGGGAATCTTGGATTGGCTCAAGGACATAACCAGTGCCATCTCTTAAGTGAGTTTGCACTTGGGCCATATCAATGTGGGTAATATGACAGGAATTGTCTTCCTCCATGGGCATGGCCATGCGATAGACGATAGAAGGACGTGAAAGACCCGCGAGCGAACCTCGCCCGAAATTCACTAGGATAAGTGGCCATGTTGGTGGTGGGGATGTTCTGTGAATTACCCATTTGATTATTTAGATTTAACATTTTAGATTGATTCCTTGTTAAGACCATAACGCAATAAATCTAAACAAATTCAGAAAAGAAGAATGCAAAACTTGAATGATAAATTTACACTAAAGAAATTATCAGAACAATGATCACAACCTAGGTTTCAACCAATATGTCTTACCTACGGTTAATTAATTATTTTCTGATCTTAATCTGCGATAAATTTTAAGTGTATGGTTTATGAGTTTTGCATGTGATCTAATCTTGAATTATTCACAAAAAAGGTAAAAACTATGGCTAGGAAAGGACAATGAGATTCTTACTGGTGATGAAATCCAGCAAGTTTGCTCGGGGGTGACCTATGGTGTCTAAGGTAGAAGTTTAATGGATGGAGATGAATTCCACCGTCACTAAACTTCAAGCAATACTTGGTGATGAAATCCAGATATTACTGTTTTAAATGCAATATGAAATGCAGTGAATTTTATTTTAAGTGTTTTAGTTGTCTAATGTATACATACAAAGCTATAAATCAAAAGTTCTAATGATATAAGCAAGAGGCCACTGAAAATATGCCATTTCCTCCGAAGAAGTGGAGTACACCGTTTAAAACCCCCTGCCTACCAATGATATCAGATATCAAAGGAGCAACCGGAAGGTTCGTCCACTTCTCTGCCTGGAATCACCCAATGGCAGGAGTACTATTGACATCCAATCAATAGTCCTACTTAGATAACTAAAACAGATAATTCGTAGCTATTCTAATATGCAGCTAGGTATGCAATTTTTTTTTTTATGCAAGCAACAACCAATAATGCAATGCAAAAAAAAAATGTAACTAAAAATAACTGTTCTTTTCCAGATTACTTAGTTTTTGTTCATTTTAAAGCAATGATCTGAAAAAAGAAACAGAATACGAGAGAAAAACCAAAAACGTAAAAAGTACAGCACTTACTTGGAAGCCTACGCTTTTTCTGTAAAACTGCCTTCAAACGCCCAAGGGAGTCTGCGCAGGCTGAAACGCACCTCTGCATTTCGGATTGGACTTCCAGACGCCGCTCTGCGTCTGTTGCGTTTTTTGCAAACTCCTCAGAAACCCTAGTTCGCTGGAACAGCGAATTTCACGATTTTCGGAACCTGCAAAATAAAACAAAAACAGGAATAGATCAGTAAAGCAAGTATTAAAAACATGAAACCCTAGGGGGTCCCACCGTGATCGCCATTTGTAGATTAAAGATACAACGCCAAACAAAAGATAAAGAAATCACGATAAAAAGTAATGAAGAACACAGTTGTACAAAACAAACGATTTTTATTAATCAATGGAGTTTAGAAACTCCTTTTGAGTACAACAAGGCCCGTAACCCTTTTCGTGATACAAGATTACAATTTGTGCTAGGGTTCTCCGAAACCCTAGCTGGCACAATATGGTGGCGTCTCCGAAGAATGTATCCTTAACCTCAACAGAATGAGTGGGCTTCGTTGTATCCTTTGGCTCGGACCACTCCAGCTTAAGCAGCTGCTATCATCCAATCAAATCTGCCATTAAAATCCTGCACACATTAAAACTACAAAAAGGTTAGAAACTAGTAAGAGGGCTCCACTGTGTGAGCCCTCAAAAACATTCTAAAACCCTAGAAATGAAATAAATAGAATGCAGAATCTAACGACGGATTAATACATAAAAAGATTACTTGCTTTAGAATCTATACCTCTTTTTCTGTTAACGCGGCGAGACCAGGCGGCACTTGGAAGTGATGTAACTATCAAATCGGCTGCGAAAGGCGCCCTGGTGCGATCGCTGAACGCCCGCGTGCTTCTGGATCGGGGTTGCAGACGCCGGTCTACGTCTGTGGCTGCGGGTAAACGCCCGCGGGCACTTGCGACAAGAATGGGGGATTCTGCAGAATGCTGTAGAAGGGATGGCGGCGAAGTTGGCGACGGATGCGGCGATGGATGCGACGAAAAGGGACGGCGATGGATGGGTAGGTTTAGTTGAAGAAGAGATAGATAGCGATAGATAACAAAAGAGAGATAGTAAAAGAGATAGGGTTTGAGCCATCAAGGTGACTCAATTTATAATCTACTCTTAGGGCACACTTTAGGGTTTTAACGACACTTTGAACGTGTGGCTAAGATTAAAGTGGATCCAAGGGTAGAGAATAAATCTAGGTTGTGAAACGGATTAAGATGGATGGACGGATGAGATTAAATGAAGGATGGACGGCTCAGATTAAATCACTTAAAGTATCTTTATATATATATATAAAATATATTAAAATATTAAAATATATATATAAATATTAATTTAAATAAATTTGGGAATGAAAAATGGCGGGAAAGGTGAAATTGGGCCAAATAATGGCGGGAAGGTGTGGATTTGGGCCAAATAATGGCGGGAAGGTGGATGACCGACACGTGGCTAACAGGAAGGTATAGATGACTTACAAGTGGCTGGATTTTGGTGTCTACACTTTCCTATCATATGTTGCATGATTTTCTTGACATTCTATTCCCCTTGCATCTCTACTTCTCATATCATTGGATGACTACTTGATCATATATATTTTTAAGGATTTTGTGATAATGGCAAGTGATGACACCTAGTTAGGTCATATCTCACATGCATTGCATTCTCACTAGGTCTCTAATGCCTTGTAAAGTCCCCAACCTAGGACCCATGCATCACTTCTCTTTTCTTCTTGTATTCATTTACCTTGAAAGCTTTTACAATGACCATAAATTTCTCCCCAAAGTCAAGGAATATAATGTTTCTTCATGTATATCCTTGCCTTGTTCATGTTTTTTTTCTCTCATCAAGACAAGGATATACATCCTTTTTTTATCTGCACATCTTATTTTTCACACTTTTCTTCTTGATATTTTTATTATTAAGGGATTCTTGTGAGATAGATTAAATATTGTATGAGTATCCTTTCAATGCTTATACATCCACTCACTATCTTATGCACATCTTTTAACTATCAAAATTTCAAAAAGGAACACACACATGCATTATTATTTAATCTCTTTTGTCTTTATTTATGTTATATTTATTCTAGCACATTGCACACATGCACATCCATGATTTGATTTGCTCACATATTGCACACACCACCCCTATCATATTATGCTCCTTTTGACCATTAGTACACTACACACCCCTATCAAGTTACACCCCCCTTGACTTAGCAGGAATTACACGCCATAACAATATCAGCTCTATGGATATTCATACAGTCATACACAACATACATCCTAGCAGGTAATCATCCCATAGCAATCACTAGCGACTACACACCCATAGTGGGTATCGCTCCATCGTTTCCATCTCAATGGGAACCAAACCCTATTACGAGATAAGCTACATGACCATCTCATTAGGTCATACATAACACACATCCTAATAGGTCATCACCCCATAACAACTAGCAAGCACACACCCATAATCCACTTGACCATATTTTGAGCATAACACCCTTTAAGGATATCTTCATGGTTACATGCGAGGGTAGCCTCCATCGTAGTCATTTGCAAGCATACATCTTTATAGGCTTCTTCCCTTTTTCCTTTTTTTTGGTTTCTTTCTTTTGAACTTTTGGAGCTTTGTTTCCTCCTTCTCTCCTCTTCCCCTCTTCTTTCTTTCCCCTTCTTATTTTCTTCTATTCATCCATGCATTAGTTAGTTCCATTAGTTAGATTCATTTTGTACCTAGTTACCATTATCATGCTTTTGCTCTACTTGATCTATTTTCTTTTGTGTTTTTGCTTTGCTTTATTTCTTTACATTTTCAAGTTTCTTAAGGAATTTTACATTCCTTTTGAAACTCGAGGGATCATCCCAGCCTTTTGTGTACAAAATTCTAAAGTATCGGTAATGATACCTTTCTACACAACTCCTCTATCCAAAACAAACCATCCCTTTTTATTTTTTGCCATAGGTATCTATATAATTCTTTGACATATTTATTTGGCCATAAATGCATCAAAGAGGGGAAAAATTGTAGACATGGAAAATTGACCAAGTAGCATGAGTCATTTTTCTTAGATCCTTAGTTTTCCCCTCCATTTCTATATTTTACCCATATGTGTCTACATATTTTTTTGACACATTTATTTGGTCATAAATGCATAAAATATGGGGTAAAATATAGACATAGAAAATTAACCCATGAAGACGAGTCATGTTTCCTTAGTTTTCCCCTTAAGTTATCAAAGGTCATCTTTAAGCCAAATTGTTTTCATCAAATATTTTTCTTTCCTCCCAAAATCTATACCATTGGATCAGGCTTGAAAAGTTCTTTCCGAAGGTATGTGATATTTTCAATTTTGACATCAATTGGTCCCCTAAAGCAAAAAAGTGCATATGGGTCTAGTTGTCATAATTATGCGATTTTAAAAAAAAGTGATTTGGGTCCCCTTTAAAAAAAAAGATAGGAGGAAAGTGAAACCAAGTGATAACAAGTTCCATCAAGTGCAATAAGCTCTCCAAGTGTGTTGACAAGCATCCCAAGCATTATAACCTTAACAAGTGTGATTGAAGTGTTTTCAAGTCTTCAGTTGTTTTGCATGTGATCTAAAGTGGAGTGGCCTCGATGACCACTGGTCTTCAGCATGAGGAATTCATTATTATTTCTTTACTTTTGCAATAGCTCACCAGGTTTGTCTTTAATATGTTTAAACATATTATTTCACTAATATTAACATTTATCTGCATTTGTCAACTCTTCATATTAAATATCCTTATCATTGTGTAGTTGTTTGGTTTATACTCATAACCCATATTTTTGCATACCCTAGATTGGAGCATCTAATTTCTCTTTAAACCCTAGGTCCTATCCATTCCACATCTATTCATTTTATTTTACATTTGTTCATTTTAATATAAAATCTTTTATCTATTTGTTTTATTTCACATCTGTTCATTTTATTTTAAATTTGTTCATTTTTATTTTACATCTATTCATTTTATTTTACATTCGTTCATTTTATTTTACATTTTTTTATTTTATTTTAAATAAGACCACCTTTTTTCCATCACAAGCTATCAAGGTTTTTTTCATGTACACTCACCAAAGGGGCATTTCAGCTTGAAGCTTTTGCACACACTAAGCACAAATCATCTGTTAGCATAATTCATGATTTTCTTCCATATTATATATTTTTTATCATATTGCATTTTGATTATATGTTCATAATTCATCACCATTCATCATATGTATTTAGCTTAGTGATCATATTGTATTTTGACTATCTGTTTATATTGCATGCTTACCTATCATATGTTGCATTATTTGCCTAACATTCTATTCTACTTGCATCTTTGCTTGTCATATCATTGCATGAATGTTTGATCATATAGATTTTTGGGGATTTTATGAAAATGGCAAGTGATGGCACCTAGTTTATTCATTTCATATGTTTTCATCATATGTCTGTATATTGTATACCTATCCATTGTATTTAATCAAGTAATTTATTCAAACATTTTGTTTATCACTACATGTTTTCTTGTTCTCAAAAGGTCAAACATTATATTTTATACTTACAATCAGCTAAAGGGACCAAGGGAGCTTGAATTTTATACCTTCGATCTTAGCTATACAACGATATAAGTAGGCCCCCAAACACTAATTAAATTTTCCAAGTGTTTGTAAAGTGATTTTGCAAGATTTGAATATTTAGATATTTTGGACATAAGATAAAGCAAGGGTCAACCATTCAGAACAACTAAGTATCCTCATTAGTTGATTACATTGTGTGTTGATTTTTTGGGTATTTTCTATTGTTATTAATCAAAAATCATAAAAGAGAGACCAATTTATTTGAAAGCATAAAAAACATAATTGCATGTATTTTTGCACTTAGGGTTTAAATTGTTTGTGCATTCTCTTGTCTCTTGCTGAAAAGATTAAAATATTTCTTTTACTACAATTAGGGTTAGGAATCATTAAATAAAAATCATCCTATTTTAGCTCTTTTTTGTTTGCATCATTGTATTCCTTGCATTGTTCTTCCATTTCATTTAGCATAATCCATAGAAGGCTAAACCTTAGGTGTTTTGTTTAATTTACACATTAAATATTCCCACCATATACTTGGAGCGAGTCCTAAAACTATTCCTGGTGAACCCCATTTTCTTTTCCCATCGATTGTAGAGTTCATAACAACCACCACGGTCACCTTCAGGATTACCAACAATTCTAGCCCTGAGAATCGTATGTGATGTGCAGTTTTTTCTCCTCTACACATGGTACTTGAAGAGGCATCCCCTCACTATTGTTGTCATGACCCTCCCTAGCTGACTTTAAGGCACAAGAAAACAATGTATTAACCAAAGATGTGGTGATACTTAGTTTGAACAATTGAACCAGCTATGTGATGTTTAGTTGATTTATGAGGGCATGTTATTGCTAACATATTGCCAAGTGTGCAGGATCAGGTACACTCATAGGTGGAACAGGTAGAGTTACCCACCAAAGATGAGGGTACCAAATATCAAGGGAAATGATGATTAAGGTACTCGAAGGTAACATGGATAGATACCTTCATATAGGCATGCATTGATGGAAGGGATAATCATCAATAGTCGATCACCTGGAGCTTTAGTTGATAGCCTAGTAGCTATCATAAAATCTCTGGCTAAGATGGGTGATTGAATTGATGGAAAGACTCCCTCTTTGGTTAATTGTATAAATGTGTTTGCTTTCTACTGCATCATAACTTGAGTAGTTTGATGATTTAGCTCCTATATAAGAACCACTACAAGATGATTATATATGCATAAGATTAATTGTCATATTAAAAAATGAAAACAAAGCATCCTCCTTGTAAAAGAGAACAAATTAAGTTATATGCTGAATTTAGATGCTTTTAAATTAATTAATGGAGTTTAGGAAAATAATGATTGGCTCATTAGAGCTCATTTGTAAACTTCATTTGCAATTAATTAAGGAGTTTTCATTTTAATTAATTAAAAATAGATATTTTAATTAATAGTGGTTATGATTCATTAGAGATTAATTAAAAGTGATTATTTTAATGATAAGAGAAAATTCATTAAAAAAGTTTTAATTAATTAAGAATAAATTGAAAGAGGATCTTTCATTTAAATAAAAGAATAATAGATATATTATAAATGTATATTATAAATATATTATATTATAATATATTATAAATATATTTATTATTTTAAAATAATATGTCATGATCCCACATTCCTACATGGTGCAACCTAAGGAAAGGCCTACGATGCTTAAACTTGCCAAAGAAGGAAAATATGAGAGGAATGCACAAGGGATAGGGGACGGGCATTGATGGAAATGTGGTGGTGCAAGCTTCGAGAGGGTGGCGGATGGACCACCAAGGTGAGGGGGCACGTAAGGAAGAGGTAGAATGAAATGAGGGGAAAAAAAATGTAAGGGAAGAATAGAGGAAGCGAGGGGGAAGGCAAAGGAAAGGAAGCGCACCAAGAGCCAAAAGGGAGGTAGCAGACTTCATCGGACGTCTATCTCAGTGAAACCATAGGTTGGGTTATTCTAAGCTAAGATTTGGTTTTAATTAAATGTGTTTTTAGTGAAGCCATTCTTGCCTTGGAAGTGTTGTGTGTTGTACCTTCATTTGGAACCACCTTGAGTGGGAGAACTGGGTTGTTTTAGTGAAGCCATTCTTGCCTTGGAAGCACTGTGTGATGTACCTTCATTTGGAACCACCTTGAGTGGGATAACTATGTTGAAGTAATTTTCATTGAGTGGGAGAACTAGTGTTTTAGTGAAGCCATTCTTGCTTGGAAGCATTGTGCGTTGTACCTTCATTTGGAACCACCTTGAGTGGGAGAACTATGTGTTTTAGTGAAGCCATTCTTGCTTGGAAGTGTTGTGCATTGTACCTACATTGGGAACTTCAATACCAGTGGGAGAGGTGTGTTGTTGGTAAGGCCACTCTATGCTATGTTTGAGTTAAAAACCCCTGGCACCATGAGAGGGCACCATGTTTAACCAATGCTGTAGAGAGCGACGTCAAATGCTCTGTTTGCCTTGGAATAACGTTTGACAAGTAAGCGTAGTGTTCGACAAAGGAAAACCCCTAGGTTTTAGGGAGTGCAGGTTGAGAAAACCAGTCAGCATCAGTAGAACGTCCTTGGTTTTAGTGGACATTGGGTTCGCCATGGATGTTTGGTGTGCCTTGTATGGCGTTAGCACTAATTGTAGATTTGCTACGTAAAAGAGCCATAGTTTACGAAAGGTTTTAGATCATGGTTTTAAATAAAAATAAGGGCCTTTGATTTATATATATGACATATATTATGACCTATTGATGATTTATATTGTGATATATATTTTTATTAGATTTATATGTGAAAATATAGTAGGTTTTAATTAAATGGACCTTTGATTTATATGTGAAACATATAGTAGGTTTTAATTAAATGGACCTTTGATTTATATGAGACATATAATGGGTTTTATTTAAAGGAACCTTTGATTTATATGGGATATGTAAATGTTAGGTTTTGATTGAAAAGGAACCTTTGATCTTAGGGAAATATATGGAAGGTTTATTTAAAGAGAACCCTTGGATTAATGTTGATTATCTTAGGAGTTTTTAAATAGAATGAAATGTGGATTTATTCTTTAAGCTGAAGTTATGGGGCTTTGGTTTAGGGAATGAAGGAATGATTGTTCTAAAGGTTAAGGGTATGGGACTTTAATGCTTTAGGACATGAATGAAATGAAATTAAGTTAGACCTTAATCTAAGTGATAGCATGTTTGGATGACTCTCCAAGGGGATTTGGTGGAGGTGAAAATAAAAGTAAGGTTTCTTTTATGATGTCCATTATGCATTAGATGGTTAGAGACTTAATGGAATATTGTATAGTTGCAATTTGGCATAGTAGATGAATAGATGCATTTAAAGGTATGCCTATCCTGAACCATGAGTATCCTGATCCCCTACTACCCTCAAAGAACCAAAGGGAAGCAAGGAGAAGCAAGGAATCGAATGGAAACAAAGAATAGGTATGGCATCTTACGTTGATTTACTTATGTTCCATAGATTAGAATTGTGGGGAGATATCCCCAATATAGTTAATGTGATACCTTTGAGTAGGAAAGGCTTATTATGCAAGTAATGTTGAGGTAATCATTATTGGGTTATTGAAAGTAATTTTACTATATGTCTGTATTTGATTATGCCATGTATTAGATTCTATTTTAGAGTTAATCTTGCTTCATTTTCTCTATTATTGTTTGATTGTTTTATGATGTGGTAGCATAGATGTATTATCGTTGATTGCTTGATGATAGGGAATCTAGTGTAGAGTTCTAGGGTGAACTCAGAGGTAACCTAAGGGAATTGAGACCCCCTTAGGGAGATAGAGGACTAAGTAGGAAGAGATTACATCTGAGTTAAGATAGCTCATCATGGAGATGATATGGATAGCTTAACTCATGGTACTCATAGCATACCTACACATAAGGATTTGTGTATGGTATGGAGATGCGTGTACACCTTCGATGGATAGAGGGTGATAAGTCTAGCTCATCAAGGATGATGAAATAGATGGACTTATCCATAGTAACACATTATACGCCTACACAGATGGATTTGTGCTAGGGTAATTCATGAGATGTAACTTCTAGGGAAACTTAGGAGAATGAAACTTTAGGTTTTGCTAGTGGATTAGGGGTTCATGAAGGGTTCATGTACCTCTCTCCTTAGTGAAAAAATTTTTCTATTTTTGTATTTTTTGTTTGTGTGTTTTTGGGTCATTACATTTGGTATCAGAGCTCTAGGTACGAGGGTATAGAGCTTCTATGTGTGCTAAAGGGAAATTAGATGCATCCAATGAAGGCTCGCTTATGGCATAGGCTAAAGCTGGGATGATCTAGGATACCCCAATTGCTAGAATCTAATAGGAATTAGCCCAAGGGAGCATGGAGTGTCAGGATGCCTTAGTATGGGCTTTGGTATCGGTGATGCATCCCAACCTAGGGTATTGCCCTAGTTAGGTTGATGATGCATATAGCAAGAGAACTCTGTATTATGGCTTGATTAGAGATACAACTTAAGATGAAACTATAATCTAATCCCCTTGCTTGGATGGAATCAGGTTAAGATGCCACCTAAGACCAGAAGAGGGAGGCCTACACCTAGACAAACTCGACAAAGTGATGTTGGAGAAGAAAACTAGGATGAGGAACCAACCAACCCCAATAGGGAGGTAGAAGACCTCATCGCTATGGTCGTTGCTATGCAGGATCAGATAAGATAGTTGCTCAAAATGGCTACAAATCAGAATTCACAAGTTTGAGGCTCAGAGGTTGGCCTAGATAGTGGACTAACTATAGAACAAGTACAAGCCAGAGCCTTAGCAAAAAAGGAAATAGCTAGGGACATGAAAAACATCAGTATCTCAAAGTTTTATGGAGAAGGTGATGGGGATGCAGTGGAAGCATGGCTGAGAGAGGTAGAGGTTCATTTTATGGTAAAAGGTTACTCATCTGGAACCCGGACACTATGGGCTATGATTAACCTAGAAGGAGCTACTCTGGAGTGGTGGGAAACCCACTATGAGGAAACCAATATTGAACCCATTGATACTCCATGGGAAGAATTTATAAACATCTTCAAAAAGAGATTTCTAATAGAGCATTTCTATGCCCTAAAATTTGAAGAATTTGCTAGTCTTAGACAAGGAACCAACATAGTAGAAGTGTACTATAAGAAGTTGGTAAGACTATTCAAATATGTACCTATTTATAATGAGAAAATGTGAGTTCATAAGTTCATCCTTGGATTGGAATCTAGGTTAAGGCACGATGTGGAGATGCAGGAGCCCAAATCACTACAAAAGGCATATGACTTGGCAAAGAAAGTAGAGTCACACTTCTGTTATAAGTATGCCACTCTACCCGAGCAAGCGTGACAAGAACTAAAGAAGAGGAATAGTAATGGGTTTGTAAAATGGGAGGCTGAGCAAGAGCGAAAAGCCAAGAATCCCCAAAATCTTGAGAAGAAACCCTATGGGAATCAGAATAAGTTCAAGAAGAACTTTTGTAAGAAGGATAACAAGCCCAACGATACGAAACCTTAGCCATAGAAGTCGCATACTTCAACTCCAACAGTTAATAATGGGAATGAGAAGCCTAAGAAATGGCAAGGACCCAAGGAAGGGTGCTACAATTTTCGAGGACCTCATTACTATAATCAGTGTCCATATCAAGCAGGGACTAGCTCAGCTAGTGCAAAAGGGAAGGAACTAGAACATCGGATCTATGCCACAATCGAGAAGCAGAAGCTAGAGGGACAAGCCACCCCATTACTTGTGAAAGGTAAGGTTTTCAATAAGCAAGTAAACATTTTAATAGATAGTGGAGCCACTGATAGTTTTATTTCATCTAGTCTAGCAAGGACTATGTCAGAAAGGCCTAGGTATTTGGCTCAAGGGTGGAAGGTAGAGTACGGTTCTGGGTAAACCTACTCGGTAAACCAGTGTTACCCTATGGCAGAAGTTACTTTATCTGAAGGGACTACAGAATGTTGTTTATATGTAGCTCCCCTACATGCCTTTGATGTGATTCTCGGGATGGATTGGCTATAGGCTCATAAAGCCTTAGTCAATTTCCAAGACCATTGGATTGAGTATTCAGAGAAAGGTAGAGAAATACTAAGAGTTCATAGCGATCAAGGGGTTTTTGAACCTCAAATGTTGTCCACTATGCAAGTGAAAAAGGCCCTAAAGAGAGGAGGGATAGTGTATGTGGTAAAACTCAATGAGGTGGGGGACCAAGAGAAAGGAGAAATACTAGGACAACATCCAATCCTATAAGATTTTTAGGACGTATTTCTAGAGGACCTACCTAGATTACCTCTTGTATGGGAATTCAATTTTATAATTGAACTTATGATGGGAACTGAACCTATTCATAGATCCTCGTATAGAATGAATCCTACTAAAATGCATGAACTAAAGGTTCAATTGCAAGGGTTATTGGAGAAGGGTTTGATAAAACCAAGTGTGTCACCATGGGGTGCACCAGTTCTATTCATGAAAAAGAAGGATGGTTCACTAAGACTATGTATTGATTATAGAATGCTAAATAAGGCTACAATCAAGAATCGATATCCTTTACCTAGGATCAAAGATTTATTCGATCAACTGAAGGATGCCAAGGTGTTTACCAAAATTGATCTGAGGTCAGGGTATCACCAGTTGAGAATTTATGAGGAAGATACTCACAAAATGACATTTAAGACTAGGTATGGGCATTATGAGTTTACGGTTCTACCCTTTGGGCTGACTAATGCCCCAACCGCTTTCATGAACCTAATGAACAACGTGTTCCAGAGATATTTGGACCAATTTGTTCTAGTATTCCTGGATGATATCCTTATATACTCTTGAGATAAAGAAGAGCATGATAAGCATCTTAGGATCATGTTGGAATTGTTGAGAAAGAATCAACTTTATGGAAATATGGCTAAGAGTGAATTCTATGTTCCAGAGGTAAGATACCTCGAACATGTTATATCAACAAAAGGGATTGTTGTGGATCTAGAAAATATAGAGGCTATTCTGAATTGGCCACCCCGACTAATGTCACTGAAGTGCGAAGTTTCATGGGGTTAACGGGCTATTATAGATGTTATATAAAGGACTATTCCAAGATTGTTGGACCCATAACGAACCTTCAGAAGAAAGGGAAAGAATTCAAGTGGTCAGAGAAGTGTGAAGCTACCTTTGAGCTATTAAAGCATAAGCTTACTACTACACCAGTACTAAAGGTTCTCGATCCTCAAGGGGACTTTTTAGTGTGCACAGATGCATCAATAGATGGGTTGGGTGGGGTACTCTCACAAGAGGATTTAGTAGTGGCATATACTTCAAGGAAGCTTAAAAAGCATGAAGTTAATTATGCTACGCATGATTTGGAGCTAGCTGTAGTGGTGCACGCTCTAAAGGTTTGGTGCCACTACTTGGTGGGAAGGCCCTTTGAATTGAAAATAGACCATCAGAGTCTACGATATATATTCACCCAACCAATACTTAATGCAAGGTAGAGAAGATGGGTAGAATTCCTCATTGAGTATGATTTTGAGATTGAGTACATAAAAGGAAAGGAGAACAAAGTGGTTGATGCTTTAAGTAGAAGGAGATATATAGCAGCCATCACTAGAGCTCACATGGATATGATGGATCAAGTGAGATAGAGGTAATCTCAGGATGAGTATTTCCAGGGGATTCGAGTCAAGATGGATAGAGATCCTAAGGGAAATAAGGAGTTTAGTGTGAAATATGACTTTCTGTGCTATAAGGGAAGGGTCATTATACCAAAGATAGGCGATTTGAGGAACTTGATAATGCAAGAAGCTCATAGATCTCCTTATTCTGCTCATCTGGGAGGGACCAAAATGTGAGAAAACATGAAAAGAGCCTTCTTTTGGGTAGGAATGAAGAAGGATATCATAGATTTTGTTGCTCGATGCCTCGAATGTCAGAAGGTTAAGGCAGAATGCTAGCATCCCATAGGAAAACTTCATCTGCATGAGGTACCTATGCAAAAATGGTAGGTCATATCCATGGATTTTATTGTGGGATTACCCAAGACTCGGTACCAACATGATGCCATATTTGTAGTGGTCGACAAGTTGACTAAGGTTGCCCACTTCATACCAGGAAATACCAAGGATGATGCTCAGGTAGTAGCTAGCAGATTCATCAAAGAGGTATTCCGATTGCATGGGTTTCTAGAGGTAATCATCTCAGATAGAGACTCCAAATTCACTTTTGAATTTTGGAAATCCCTTCATAGTGCAGTTGGTACGAAATTGAATATGAGTTCAGCATACCATCCCAAAACTGATGGACAAATAGAGCGGGTAAACCAAGTTTTAGAAGACATGCTCCGCATGTACTGCATGGATCATAAATCTTAGTGGGAAGACTGTCTACCTTTGGTAGAATTTGCCTACAATAATGGATATCACTCCTCGCTAGGAATGGCACCTTTCGATGCCTTGTATGGATGAAAGTGCAGAACACCATTGTCATGGGACAACCTAGAGGATCGAGTTGTGATTGGGCCATAAATGGTCAGGATAATGGAAGAGCAGCTAAAGGAAATTAGGCAAAGGCTTAAGGAAGCTATGGATAGGTAGAAGAGTTATGCAGATCTAAAAAGGACTCCTAGAGAGTATTCTATTGGAGATAAGGTGTTCTTAAGGGTTAAGCCAAAGAAAAGTGCTATCAAATCCATGAAGTTGGATCCACATTTTGTGGGGCCCTTCGAGATCATAGAAAAGATCAATCTGGTTGCATACCGACTTGCATTACCACCTAATCTATCCAAAATCCATGACACCTTCCACATATCCTTGCTTAGGAAATATGTTGCTGACCCTGAACATGTGTGGGATGTTTCTAAATTGTAGATGGTAAATCCAGAGGCCATTGAAGTACTACCGATGAAGATTCTTGAGTTTCAATCCAAATATCTATGAAATCAGACTCTCGATCAATGTAAGGTCTAGTGGGACCAGTTCTCTGAGAAGAATGCCACTTGGGAGAAAGTGGAGGTTATGCGAAAATATTTTCCCTTTTTGTTTGAAACTATATGATGTAATAATTTTATTTTCTGTTGAATAGCAAAAGGAAAACTAGAAACATCGAGGATGATGTTTAATCCTAGTGGGGGAGGATGTCATGACCCTCCCTAGCTGACTTTAAGGCACAAGAAAACAATGTATTAACCGAAGATGTGGTGATACTTAGTTTGAACAATTGAACCAGCTATGTGATGTTTAGTTGATTTATGAGGGCATGTTATTGCTAACATATTGCCAAGTGTGCAGGATCAGGTACACTCATAGGTGGAACAGGCAGAGTTACCCACCAGAGACGAGGGTACCAAAGATCAGGGGAAATGATGATTAAGGTACTCGAAGGTAACATGGATAGATACCTTCATATAGGCATGCATTGATGGAAGGGATAATCATCAATAGTCGATCACCTGGAGCTTTAGTTGATAGCCTAGTAGCTATCGTAAAATCTCTGGCTAAGATGGGTGATTGAATTGATGGAAAGACTCCCTCTTTGGTTAATTGTATAAATGTGTTTGCTTTCTACTACATCATAACTTGAGTAGTTTGATGATTTAGCTCCTATATAAGAACCACTGCAAGATGATTATATATGCATAAGATTAATTGTCATATTAAAAAATGAAAACAAAGCATCCTCCTTGTGAAAGAGAACAAATTAAGTTATATGCTGAATTTAGATGCTTTTAAATTAATTAATGGAGTTTAGGAAAATAATGATTGGCTCATTAGAGCTCATTTGTAAACTTCATTTGCAATTAATTAAGGAGTTTTCATTTTAATTAATTAAAAATAGATATTTTAATTAATAGTGGTTATGATTCATTAGAGATTAATTAAAAGTGATTATTTTAATGATAAGAGAAAATTCATTAAAAAAGTTTTAATTAATTAAGAATAAATTGAAAGAGGATCTTTCATTTAAATAAAAGAATAATAGATATATTATAAATATCTTATATTATAATATATTATAAATATCTTTATTATTTTAAAATAATATGTCATGATCCCACATTCCTACATGGTGCAACCTAAGGAAAGGCCTACGATGCTTAAACTTGCCAAAGAAGGAAAATATGGGAGGAATGCACAAGGGATAGGGGACGAGCATTGATGGAAAGGTGGTGGTGCAAGCTTCGAGAGGGCGGCGGATGGACCACCAAGGTGAGGGGGCATGTAAGGAAGAGGTAGAATGAAAGGAGGGGAAGAAAAAATGTAAGGGAAGAATAGAGGAAGCGAGGGGGAAGGTAGAGGAAAGGAAGCACACCAGGAGCCGAAAGGGAGGCAACAGACTTCATCGGACATCTATCTCAGTGAAACCATAGGTTGGGTTATTCTAAGCTAAGCTTTGGTTTTAATTAAATGTGTTTTTAGTGAAGCCATTCTTGCTTGGAAGCGTTGTGCACTATACCTTCATTTGGAACCACCTTGAGTGGGAGAACTGTGTGTTTTAGTGAAGCCATTATTGCCTTGGAAGTTGTTACCTTCATTTGGAACCACCTTGAGTGGGGAGAACTATGTGTTTTAGTGAAGCCATTCTTGCCTTGGAAGCATTGTGCATTGTACCTTCATTTGGAACCACCTTGAGTGGGAGAACTATGTGTTTTAGTGAAGCCATTCTTGCTTGGAAGTGTTGTGTGTTGTACCTTCATTTGGAACCACCTTGAGTGGGAGAACTGTGCTGTTTTAGTGAAGCCATTCTTGCTTGGAAGCATTGTGCATTGTACCTACATTGGGAACTTCAATACTAGTGGGAGAGGTGTGTTGTTGGTAAGGCCACTCTGCACTATGTTTGAGTCAGAAACCCTTGGCGCCATGAGAGGGCACCATGTTTAACCAGTGTTGTAGAGAGTGATGTCAAATGCTCTGTTTGCCTTGGAACAATGTTCGACAAGTAAGCGTAGTGTTCGACAAAGGAAAACCCCTAGGTTTTAGGGAGTGTAGGTTGAGAAAACTAGTTAGCATCAGTAGAACGTCCCTGGTTTTAGTGGATGTTGGGTTCGCCATGGATGTTTGGTGTGCCTTGTATGGCGTTAGCACTGACTATAGATTTGCTATGTAAAAGAGCCATAGTTTACGAAAGGTTTTAGATCATGGTTTTAAATAAAAAGAAGGGCCTTTGATTTATATATATGACATATATTAGGACCTTTGATTTATATATGAGATATATATTAGGATTTAATTAAATGGATTTATTTAATGTGAAACATATATTAGGATTTAATTAAATGGACCTTTGATGTTATATGTGAAACATATATTAGGATTTAATTAAATGGATTTTTATATGTGAAACATTTATTGGATTTAATTAAATGGACCTTTGATTTATATGTGAAACATATATTAGGATTTAATTAAATGGACCTTTGATTTATATGTGAAACATATATTAGGATTTAATTAAATGGACCTTTGATTTATATGTGAAACATATATTAGGATTTAATTAAATGGACCTTTGATTTATATGTGAAACATATATTAGGATTTAATTAAATGGACCTTTGATTTATATGTGAAACATATATTAGGATTTAATTAAATGGACCTTTGATTTATATGTGAAATATATATTAGGTTTTAATTAAATGGACCTTTGATTTATATGTGAAACATATATTAGGTTTTAATTAAATGGACCTTTGATTTATATGTGAAACATATAGTAGGTTTTAATTAAATGGACCTTTGATTTATATGAGACATATAATGGGTTTTATTTAAAGGAACCTTTGATTTATATGGGATATGTAAATGTTAGGTTTTGATTGAAAAGGAACCTTTGATCTTAGGGAAAGATATGGAAGGTTTATTTAAAGAGAACCCTTGGATTAATTTTGATTATCTTAGGAGTTTTTAAATAGAATGAAATGTGGATTTATTCTTTAAGCTGAAGTTATGGGGCTTTGGTTTAGGGAATGAAGGAATGATTGTTCTAAAGGTTAAGGGTATGGGACTTTAATGCTTTAGGACATGAATGAAATGAAATTAAGTTAGACCTTAATCTAAGTGATAGCATGTTTGGATGACTCTCCAAGGGGATTTGGTGGAGGTGAAAATAAAAGTAAGGTTTCTTTTATGATGTCCATTATGCATTAGATGGTTAGAGACTTAATGGAATATTGTATAGTTGCAATTTGGCATAGTAGATGAATAGATGCATTTAAAGGCATGCCTATCCTGAACCATGAGTATCCTGATCCCCTACTACCCTCAAAGAACCAAAGGGAAGCAAGGAGAAGCAAGGAATCAAATGGAAACTGTAGACACCAAAACAACACCAATCCTATTATGTGACAACAAGCACTGATCAAATTGACATACACAACCCCCAAGGCAGCCCCCAGAGGTTAAACAATGGTCCTAACCACTCCCATAATAGTTTTGGAAGGTTAGAGGTCAATTTGGCACCTTTCAGACACTCTGCTCCCTACTCATTCCACCCTAGGATGATTACAAACTGGTATTCATCCCACCCAGGGACGATTAGCAGTATTCTCTCTAGGGTGGGGCGAATACCAAGTTTGACGGGAAAAAGGTCAAACCTTGAAAAATGGTAGCTCAGATGCACCACTTAACTCCACCTTCAATGCATGGAGTACGAGTGAGCATTTTTGAGCTCAAAGAGGCAGTCATAGAGGCAGTCATGGAGCCCTTAATCAGGGAGGAATCTTCTCTCCCTTGACAAGGCATGATGGCCAAGTGGCGCCTCTGCATGCTCATTCACAAGAGACCCTCAGGTCTATAAAATGGTGAGTCTTCTCACCCCAAAAAAGAATAGAGTAGGAGAATTTGGAGCAACAGAGTGCTTTCGAATTACATCCTCATCCATAATTTGTGCTTCTTACATCCTTGATCTCTCTTTTGGAAGGAAGGTTATTGGGTGATTATTGGAAGTGCAATCTGGACCTAAAACCTGAACATTTGGCCACAATAACCCATCCAATTTGCCTACACAACCCCATAAGAGGTTTTGGACCCATCCTAAGTGGATTGGTGTCGAAAGTGAGCCCCAAATGGTGGGCATCCTGCCCCCAGGAGCCCCTCGCACTGTTGTAGTCCTAATCGCCCCACCCCAGAGCGATTAGAAATCTGTGGTATATTTCCCTATTATTTCTTTTGCATTTTATTTTAGTTTATTTATATATACTGCCATTCATGTTTCATGTGATTATGATGAGTTTTAGCTATGATTTTATTATTTCTTGCTTTCACTAACATACAGAGAGCATCATCAGATACAAGGCGATTGAGGCTGAAGTTGCAAAATCTAACTTTCTAGGTCGTTCCAAAATGCCCCATTTTGCCTAAACCCAACTTTGCAAGTGTTTTGGATGCCCCTAGATGGGACATTTAGGAGGTCACCTTCTGACATTTTATGGCAGTCCTAATCGTCCCACCCCGGAGCGATTAGAAATCTGTGGTAGATTTTTTGACTGTTACTTTTGTAGTGTGTTCCTGGTAATGTTTTCTTGCTTCTGTCAAATTTTTAGCTTATTATGATATGTTTTAGTTATCATTTTAATTATTTTATGCATGCATTAACCGTAGGCCTTGGGGATCACATGTTTCCCTCCATATGTAGGTGCTACTAACCATTTACTATTTCTCTGAATGCAAGATCTCGACACTAGAGGGGCATAAAGGAACTATAGACGCATTCACACAAGCGGTGGCAACATTTGGTCCACCCATTTTCAATGTGGGCATGCAAAATATCCCCAAGGGGAATGTATCATTTTTGGTGTAACAAAACTAGGTCTAATGCTCCTAGCCCCTAAAAAGGGAGGAGACGTATTGTAACCTGATCTCAAGAAAATTAATAAAATAAAGGGCTGCACTTTTACATTTTCTTTAAATATCATTTCAGTTCATTTGTTTTCCCTCTTTTCATGCATTCTCGTTCATAGGACTTAGCGTTGTATTTTCATTTTTTTTGCTTCCATATCCTCGTGCTTTTAGTGGCAATCACGGTGGGATGCTATCCCATGATTTTGAGATCAAATTTTTGATCAAAAGTTGTGTGTTTTTTTCTTGCAGGTGTCGATCTTTCAAGCACTGGACTGCTACTCGTTCTAGCCTTTGACGAGTACGGAGCTCAAATTCGTGTCACCCAAGGATGAATGGGCATTCATCCCACCCTATGACAAATACAGTTCTAATATTCATCCCACCCCAAGACTATTAGCTCTTTGTGCAGTTTCAGAGCAGAAACTCAGAGGCATCAGGTTTGGGTAGAGAAGAGGTAGGGGTTCTGAGCATCCTCTGTCATTTTCTATTTTCTATCTCTATCATTTCCTATTTCTTTGCTTGCATAGGAGAGTTTTACTACATTTTTTTCTTTCTTTGCACAAATAAAAAGAACCCCACACACCACGTGGTAATTTAAACACCAAGGAGTTGGTCGTAAAACCCTAACCCTTGATCAAGACCAACGGTGGATTTCATCACCACCTTGGCTTGAATTTTTGCATACATAACCCTGATCGCTACTGTTGCTAGATGTAAATCCTGATGGAAGTTGACCAAGTGTAGCTAGGGTTATTCCCAGTGCATGAGGATAAGTCTTCTATGGTAGGTGTCAAAAATAGGGTGATTCCCCTTTCGTACCGTCTATGTTCCACATACCATTATGCTCTCGTGTACCAATAGTTTCCCTCACGTAAGGGTGGGTATATTAAGAGGTTTGGTATAATGGCCTGGTAGTGGTATATTGAAGGGGTGACCATTTGGGATACATAAGAGCCATCATATTGCATGTATAACAACACGTTCTTTACAAATATTTCAAAACAAAAATCAAAACACACTAAACCAGATTTAGGGCACACCTTTAATCTATAAACAAGATAATCACTCCTTTGTTTGTGTGGCTCTTTTTTGTTTAGTGTAGCATAAAAAATTGTAAAGAAGAATAAAAACATACCTATTTTGTAGAGAGACATCACCATGGTGTACACCCGTAGCCAAGCCCAATCATGGGCAGAAGTTGCGAAAAGTGTACAAGAGGGTACAAGTCGCCTCCACTATAGCCCCAAGGACTTGGTTATCCCACCTTAGAAGTATGACCCATGAAATAGTCTGCATCATACCATGATGAAATGGGACTATAGAGGCACCCCTTCGAGGGACACTCCCATTCAACATAGACCCTTTCAGGAAGAGTCCTTACACGTGGCACTCAACATAAATGGGAAGGCTCCCTTAGATGCTCATTATGAGTGGCCACCATGCAATGAAGTGCTATAAAAACATAGGGTCCATAAGGGGAGGCCACATGATTACATAATCCCTCCTCAGCCCCTTATTACTGTTAGAAACAATAGGAAAAATCCAAAACACAAGGCTCTTTAGACAGGGCGAGCCAACTCTACCCGCCCCTTTCACTATACGAAAGGTAGCACGAGGAAGACCACTAAATTACTCAAAATCAATACACAGTGCGGGAACAATGCACTTCTACACCTGCTATTTATCAGGATCACCTATTGAGGCCAAAGCCTCAAGTGAATGCTGCTAACCTTGATAGAGGGAAGAAACCTATAGAGATCTTGGATCACCAAGACTGAGATAGATGTGTAGGGGAGGCATCTAGGCATCCTAGACTCAATACGATGGAACAGATCAAATTGGCATTTGCCAAACATGCCACCCATCGAGTGCAAATCACGCATCTTAAGCAATATAAACAACAGTTAGAGCACCTGTATCACCTTAGCAAAGAGCGTATTTGACATCATATAGATGAGTTACTCCAGAACACTATGCCTGAGAGGGTCTCAACCCCTCACACGCATAGGATAGAGTTGTATGAGAGGCACAACCCCTTGGTGCGAGATAGGTCTCTGCAACCTTATCAAATGCTACCTCCAAGACCTACTAGACCTGAGCGGGAGATCACCCCTAGAGACAATGATGGGCACCCTCCGTAGGCACCCACCCATGTTTATAGGTCTCACCCAGGAACTCCTCAAGAAGCCTATGAGGAGTATGAGCAAGAAGAAGAGCGGGCTAAAATGCCCTACCAAGGCAGAGGGGGTTGATATTCTCACAATGACATTGAGAGGGGGGGTGAATCAGTGTAACTATTTAAAATTTGAATCTGTAGCTCTTAAAACTTAAAAATGCAAGCTTGAAAATAGATATAGCAAATATAGCACAAGAGCATCACACAACACAAGATTTAACGAGGTTCACCGATGTGGCTACTCCTCAAATAATGATTGTTTGGACTATAATCCAAATCCAGCCTTTGCAAGGATTCAATCTTTACAAATTTTTTACCAGCACCCACTGGAAGGAGCACCAACCCCTGATTTATCTGCTACAACAGATAGGAGCACCAACCCCTTTTACCAAGCACCAACTTGGATTTCTATTTTGCAAAATAAATTGACATAAAAATGCCTTCTCTTTTACAAGACCCTCACTGGTCTATTGCTCATTCAAATCAATGTCATAGAAGAATAAAGAGAATTGTTAGAAACTCAATATCTCCTATTGCATTCTAAAACCTCTCTGTCATATTTTTAGAATAATAATAGGTTTCAGTTCTGTAGCTATTTTTCTTTCAGCTCTCTTACCCAACCACGCCTTTTTTATTTTTCAAGATAAACATGGTTGTAGTAACCTCACTTACTGCGCCTATTCGATTCTTTATACTCGATTTCCTCGAACGACTCTTTTTGAAACGGCTCAAATTTTCCCTCCAATTTTCCATGCATTTACGGCTACGATCAATCTATCAAACCCTCTCTGACGCGCTCTGCCTTTTAGCCGCTTTCTTTCTGACTTATTCTAACATTCTTCTCTACACATTCTGACAGCCTTTTCTGACAGTCTTTCTCTGCGTATCCTGACAACCTTTTTGCGTATCTCAGCGCTCTGTTATTCTTCTTTCTTCTCTTTTGAAATCTATGTTGCCTTTTTCTTCTACGCGCAACTGTGGTTTCTTGATATACGCAACCTGTTAATTAATTTCTCTATAATCGTGATTCTTGGTATCCACCCTTGTAACAGCTGTTCTGACTTTAATGAACTGTTCTTGTAACTGCCACCTTGTAACTCAAGTTAGCTTTTCATGGTTGGCTACATGAATTTCCTCTATGCTTTCCCCAACACCTATTACTGTGTAACTGCAGATCTGACTCCAGTTAACTCTTTCGTAACTTGCTGCATGATTTTCCTTTGTGCTTTTTTGACACCTGTCACTGTGCATACTTCTTCGGCTTTTACCCACCAAACTGTTACCTGTCGCGATATCGCGACATTTCTGCCCATTTGACTTTTTTTTGGACTATTGACCGCGAAAACCTGACCTGTCATGATATCGCGACATTTTCTGCCTCCTCAAACTTATCTTGGCATGCACCCACAAAAATAGAACATGTCATGAAATCGTGATGCATTTGCTTCCTCCTGCACTTTTATGTCTCCTACCCATGAAAATGGGACATGTCACAAAATCGTGACCCTTTCGTTGCATCGAGCTCTTCGTCGTCACTTGCCCGTGAAAATGGGACATGTCGCAAAATCATGACCCTTTCGCTGCATCAAGATCTTCATCGTCACTTGCCCGCGAAAATGGGACATGTCGCGAAATCGTGACCCTTTTCTCTTTCCTGCACTCTCCTTTGTTTGCACCCACAAAAATGGAACATGTCATGAAATCGTGACACTTTTTGCTTTTTTGCACTCTACATCGCTTGCACTCACGAAAATGGAACATGTCACGAAATCGTGACACTTTTCGCTATCGTACACTTTTCTTTGCAAGCCTCAGCGAAATCAGAACATGTCGCGAAATCGTGACACTTTTCGCTATCGTACACTTTTCTCAGCAAGCCTCAACGAAATCAAAACATGTCGCAAAATCATGACACTTTTCGCTGCCGTACACTTTTCTCAGCAAGCCTCAACGAAATTGAAACATGTCACGAAATCACGATGATTTTCTGCCTTAGCGTTGTTCTTTGCTTTTCACCCGTGAAAATGCAACATGTCACGAAATCGCGACGTCTTTCGCATCCGTACATTTCTCATTCATGCACTAGCAAAATCAATACATGTAGCAAAATCGCTACAACTTTTCAACTTGGCACCTTTTCTTTGTTGCAGCCTCCGAAAAACTAGCATGTAGCAAAATTGTTATAACTTTTTCCCTTAGTGTTTTCTCTTTCCTTCGGCCTCCGAAAATCCTACATGTAGCGAAATCGCTACAACTTTGTTGCCTTGCATTTTGACTTGTAGTGAAATCGCTACACCTTTGTTGCCTTGCATTTTGACTTGTAGCGAAATCGCTACACCTTTGTTGCCTTGCATTTTGACTTGTAGTGAAATCGCTACACCTTTGTTGCCTTGCATTTTGATTTGTAGCGAAATCGCTACACCTTTGTTGTTTGGCATCTAAACTCTGCTTCGGCCCATGAAAGTCTGACATGTAGCGAAATCGCTACACTTTCTTGACTTAGCGCTTATCCTTTGCTTCTGCCAGTGAAACTCTGACATGTAGCGAAATCGCTACACTTTTTTACCTTAATCCTTCTACTCCGATCCTGTTGCAAAATTGTGACACTTTTCATTGCCTGCACCATTACCCGAAACATGTCGCGAAATCACGATAGTTTTTCAACTTTGCTTCTTTCCTTCCAACATGTCACGAAATCACGACAGATTCTCTAGCTTTTTCTCTCTCCTCCGATATGTTGCAAAATCGTGACATTTTTGGCTGTGCCTTCTCTCTCCTCATTTTTGTCGTGAAATCACAACATTTTTGGCTGCGTCTTCTCTCTCCTCATTTTTGCCGTGAAATCACGACAGAAAACATGTCGCGATATCGCGACAGTTTTCTTACTTGTCTTTTTTTGCAAATTTATGGATCTGGGCCACTTTTTTCTTCTTGGAAATTCACTGTACTTGTTCTGACTGACCTCTGAACTGCATCAACTGCATCAATCTGTCTGTGTTGACAACAATGACAATACTTTTGCAATGCTTTTGCTGCACCTTGCTCAACAATCTCCCCCTTTGGAATTGTTGGCAACACATGGCAACCTTGCTCAATTTCTTCTCCCCCTTTGCCAATAATACCAAAGGGCTGCTACAGACTCCCCCTGAGTCTATGCACAACATTCTTAGGCATAAATAATTTTAATGCTCCCCCTGAGAATGTGTTCCCCATATCTAGTCAGTGCTTGGGTAGTGTGACTACTCCCAACTTATTCTGAAGGTACTCAAAAACTTCCTTGGGCAATGGCTTTGTGAATATATCTTCTACTTGCTCTGTAGTTGGAACAAACTCCAATTTGACCCCTCCTTTTGCAACTTTATCTTTCAAAAAATGATACCGGATTGCAATATGTTTGGTGCGGGAATGCATAACCGGGTTCTTTGATATGTTGATGGCACTAGTGTTATCACATTTAACTAAAATTGGCTCATTGAAGTGAATACCAAGGTCTTTCAGTGTTTGCCTCATCCATAAAATCTATGTACAACATGTTGTTGCTGCAATGTATTCAGCCTTTGCTATGGATAGAGAGACTGATTCTTGTTTCTTGTTGTGCCATGCTACCAGCTTATCTCCAAGATAAAATGCTCCTCCACTGGTACTTTTTTTGTCATCAATACATCTCGCCCAATCTGCATCAGAATATGCAAAAAGAGTGAAGTCTTTTCCTTTCGGATACCATAGCCCATACTCCATAGTACCCTTGAGGTACCTGAAAATTATTTTCATAGCTATCACATGAGTCTCTTTGGGATTAGATTGAAATCTTGCAACCATGGAAACTACCTGTAAGATATCCGGTCTGGTGGTTGTCAAATACAGCAGGCTCCCAATCATAGATCTGTACATTGTTTGATCAACATTTGGAGATTTGTCATCCTTGCTCAACTTGCGACTCTGTTGTCATGGGAGTGCTAACAGGCTTACTATCCTCCATTGTGAACTTTTTCAGCATTTCTTTCACATATTTAATTTGAAAAATAAAAATCCCCTTTTCAGTTTGATTAACTTGCAGTCCGAGGAAATATGAAAGTTCACCAATCATAGAAATTTCAAATTCTTTATGCATTTTATGTGCTATGTCTTTGCATGATTCATCATTGCTGCTCCCAAATATTATATCATCTACATAAACAATAAGGAAAATGAAATTGCCATTCTTAGTTTTGATATATAAATTGCTATCCACCATACCTTTCTTGAATCCTTGCTTAGTGAGATAGCTATCCAATCTTGCATACCAAGCTCTAGATTCTTGTTTCAAGCCATACAAAGCTTTATTCAGCTTACAAAAAAAGTTAGGATTATCATAGAGTTGAAAACCATCAGGCTGGTCAATATAAACTTCTTCTTCAAGATTTCCATTTAGAAAGGCCGATTTCACATCCATCTGATAAACTTTGAAATTTTTGTGAACTGCTAAAGCCAAAAACAGTCTTATTGCTTCAAGTCTGGCCACTGGTGCAAAAGTTTCTTCAAAGTCAATCCCTTCAACTTGAGCATATCCTTTACAGACCAACCTTGCTTTATTCCTTACAACCTGTCCGTCTTCATTCAGTTTGTTTCGAAATATCCATTTAGTACCAATTATGTTTTTATTTTTAGGCCTTGGTACTAATTCCCAGGTTTTGTTTTTCTCAATTTGATCTAGTTCTTCATTTATCGCCTCCATCCAGACTTTCATCCGTGCTTGCTTCAATGATATTTTTGGGCTCAATGCTGGATAATAGAGAGTAGTTGTTTACTACTCTTCTTCTTGTTTGAATACCAACTTTGGGGTCCCCAATAATCTGCTCTCTGGGATGATTTTTCTGCCAGCTGCCTATTTTGAATTTCTTGTTTTCTTCTATTTCTAAATCATCTGAATCTAATTTCTGTCTCTCTTCTTTTTCTTGATCTTCATCTTCTTCAATAAATTCTTCATAAGTCGGGTAGTTTTCATTATTGCTGATTTCTTGTTTCCTTCCTTCATCAACCTTAACATCCGCACTCTCCACAATTTTCTTTAGTCTTTTGTTGTAGCATGTGTAAGCTTTGCTTTTTGTTGAGTAACCAAGAAAAATACCTTCATCAGCTCTATCTTCAAACTTGCCAAGATTGTCTTCAGTTATTTTAATGTAACACTTGCTGCCAAACACTTTGAAGTATTTTGCTATAGCCTTTTTGCCAAACCACAGTTCATAAGGTGTTTTGCTCTCATGTGGCCTCAACATGCATCTATTCTGGATGTAAACTGTAGTATGAACTGCGTCTTTCCAAAACCTGTCAGCAATTCTGCTCTTTGTCAGCATGGTCCGTGCCATTTCTTATACAGTTCTATTCTTTCTTTCTACTACTCCATTTTTTTGAGGTGTTCTTGCTGTCGAAAACTGTCTTCTAATCCCATGTTTTTCACAGTATTCTACAAACTCATCTGAAATAAACTCTCCTCCTCTATCTGATCTTAAACATTTAATTCTTTTTCCTGATTGATTCTCAACAAGATTTTTGAAATTTTTAAACATCTCAAAGGCTTCTGATTTAAGTTTCAAAAATAGTACCCATGTCATTCTTGAATAGTCATCTATACACAGCATAAAATATTTGTATCCATTTATACTTTCTGTTCTCATGGGTCCACATAAATCAGTGTGTATTAGTTCTAACGGCTTGCTCGTGAAGTACTCTTTTGCTTTGAATGTGGCTCTGGTTTGCTTCCCCTTTTGGCATGACTCACAAATGCTATTTGAAGGTTTCCCAATAGTGGGTATGTCTCTTACTTCCCTTTTTGAGTTGATCTTTACCAGATTATCAAAGCTTATGTCACCAAGTCTCTTGTGCCACAACCAATTTTCTTCTTCCTGTCCAACCAAGCAAGCTCCTTCTGAAGTTTCTGAGAGAGTATACAGATTTCCAGAGGTTCTCAGTCTAGTGGCTATTAACTTTCCATTTTTTGTCTTTCTTACTTCATAGCCCTCCTTCTTGAAAATTACTTCATGACCTCTGTCACAAATTTGACTTACACTCAGCAAGTTATGTTTCAGACCCACCACAAAAAGGACTTCTTTAGAGTTGATTTTTCTGTCACTTAATTTAACTAATCCTTTACCCACTATCTTGGCTCCATCATTGTTTCTAAATTTTACAGAACCACCTTCATAAATCTGTAACTTATCAAACTTCTATTTATCTCCTGTCATATGACTGGAGCATCCACTATCCAGAATCCATGGTGCAGATTTGTTATGGGCTTTGAGAGCTATTTGAATGATCAAGGATTCCTTATCTTTCTTAGGTTGTTCCTTTTCTTTCCACTATGATTTGACAGCAGATCTGGTCACTTGTTTTGCCTTCTCCCTTTCATTGGCTTGTGCCTGTTTTTCAAGAAATTTTATGTTTT
Source organism: Wollemia nobilis (assembly GCA_028583015.1). Lineage (NCBI taxonomy): Eukaryota > Viridiplantae > Streptophyta > Pinopsida > Araucariales > Araucariaceae > Wollemia > Wollemia nobilis. Next base: position 566,300 of record JAQPPZ010016858.1, on the reverse strand, counting down.
GTTTCAATCCAGTTGGTTGAAAATTTCTTCCCTGGTATTTATTTCTTGCAAAAGAGCTACGACAATTTCTTGCAATATGTCCGAATTTATGATAGTTATAACATTCTACAGCATAATCTACCAAAGGTGAAAAAATATTTCTACTAGTGAAATTCCTTTGTTCTACATTATATCTACAGTTTGAAATTTTATGACCATATGCATTGCATTTAAAACAATAACTAGAAAAGGAATGAGTGTACCTTGGTAATGGTTGTTGCCATGTTGTAGTTGGAGCCATGGGTCTTCTTCTTCTTTGATATGTGACTTTGGTGAATCCATCATTGGCAGTACTCCTTTCATGCTTGGCCTTATGGTTTTCTTTTGCATGATATGGTTTTTCTTGATCAACCCGGATCTTATCTTTATTATTTATTGGTTCTATAGTTATATCCTTTGAATCCTTCGAGGATTCTCCTTCATCAAAGCCCAAACCAAATTTGATGCCCGTAGGCCTTTGATCATTTAACATTTTATTCAGCTTTGCAAAACTGTCTTCAAATTTATGATGACAACTCAATTTTCGATTCATCTCTTCTAGCTGCATCCTTAATCCAACTATGTCTTCTTCTAGCTTATTGCACTCATTTATTTTCACGGTTAGCTATGTTTCAAAATCTTCAGACTTTTTCTTAAATTCTTTAGTCTGTACTTTCAAATTGATTATTAATTCGTTGGCATCCTCAAATTTTCTTGAAATCTTTTTATTCTTTTTCCTTTCTGCACTTAACTCTTCAAGTGTAGCAAACAACCCACCTTCCAGATCTACCTCAGCCTCATCCTCTAATTTTTCATTACACTCCTAGGTTTTCTCTATTCTTTCTTCTTCAAAAGCCATGAACAAGGCTTCACCAGTTTCTTCTTCAGAGTCCTCACTAGAGCTGTCTTCAGAAGAATCAACATTCTTGGAAATAAAACTTTTCTTCTTGAAGTTCCTCTTTCTAAAATGTGGTTTCTTCTTCTAGACACTTCTTTCTTGGTGTGTCCCTTCATCACTTTTGTTTTTCTCATTCATTGGGAATTTTGCTACAAAGTGCCCGATGCCTCCACAGTTGAAGCACTTGAACGGTAGCTTACCTCTGTACTTTCCTTTTCCCTTTATTAGTTTCCTAACAAATTTTGCTTCAGTTTCATCTGCAGATTCTTCTTCCTCAGATTCTTGTTTAGCTCTTATATTTTTCTGTGCTTGAAAAGTCGCTTCTCTGTCTGAGGGCTTAGTTTGTCCTATTCTCATTTCATATGCTGTTAAAGAACCATGCATTTCATCCATACTAAAAAAATTTAAATCCTTAGCTTCTTCTATGGCAGAAAATTTAGCATCAAATATTTTATTGAGAGTTCTTAATACCTTTTTCACAACAAATGCATCTTCTATTTCCTCACCGAGTCCTCTAATAGCATTTATGATTCCATTTACTCTCAGCATATAGGCCTCTATGTTCTCATCATCATTCATCTTTAATGCTTCGAACTGGGCTCGATGTGTTTGCAGCTTGGCTTCCTTGATATTGCCATATCCTTCATGAATGCTCTGTAGTTTGTCCCATATGTCTTTTGCTGATTTATAGCTCATGATCCTTATCAATTCACTGTCTACTAACCCACACATAATAGCATTCTTAGCTTTAGAGTTGTTCTCAAACTTTTTCTTCTTACCCGCATCTGATGGAGGAGCAGAGGGTATTGTGTATCCATTTTCAACAGATTTCCAAATGTCATATCCCAATGCACACAGATATGTCTGCATCCTGAGTCTCCAGAAAGAGTAATTTGTTCTATCGAACAAAGGAGCTTTGTTGGAATAAAATCCTTCACCACCGGCCATTGTGTATCTTCCAAGATCACCTTAGCTGATTAAGCTTGTTTAGGTACCTCGCTCTGATACCAATTGATATTCTCACAATGACACTGAGAGGGGGGGGTGAATCAGTGTAACTATTTAAAATTTGAATCTGTAGCTCTTAAAACTTAAAAATGCAAGCTTGAAAATAGATATAGCAAATATAGCACAAGAGCATCACACAACATAAGATTTAACGAGGTTCACCGATGTGGCTACTCCTCAAATAATGACTGTTTGGACTACAATCCAAATCTAGCCTTTGCAAAGATTCAATATTTACAAATAGTTTACCAACACCCACTGGAAGGAGCACCAACCCCTGATTTATCTTCTACAACAGAAAGGAGCACCAACCCCTTTTACCAAGCACCAACTTGGATTTCTATTTTTCAAAATAAATTGACATAAAAATGCCTTCTCTTTTACAAGACCCTCACTGGTCTATTGCTCATTCAAATCAATGTCATAGAAGAATAAAGAGAATTGTTAGAAACTCAATATCTCCTATTGCATTCTAAAACCTCTCTATCAGATTTTTAGAATAATAACAGGTTTCAGTTCTGTAGCTATTTTTCTTTCAGCTCTCTTACCCAACCACGCCTTTTTTATTTTTCAAGATAAACACGGTTGCAGTAACCTCACTTACTGTGCCTGTTTGATTCTTTATACTCGATTTCCTCGAACGACTCTTTTTGAAACGACTCAAATTTTCCCTCCAATTTTCCATGCATTTATGGCTACGATCAATCTATCAAACCTTCTCTGACACACTCTACCTTTTAGCTGCTTTCTTTCTGACTTATTCTAACATTCTTCTCTGCACATTCTAACAACCTTTTCTGATAGTCTTTCTCTGCGTATCCTGACAACCTTTTTACGTATCTTGGCGCTCTGTTATTCTTCTTTCTTCTCTTTTGAAATCTGTGCTACCTTTTTCTTCTGTGTGCAACTGTGGTTTCTTGATATACGCAACCTGTTAATTAATTTCTCTATAATCATGATTCTCGATATCCACCCCTGTAACAACTATTTTGACTTTAATGAACTGTTCTTGTAACTGCCACCTTGTAACTCTAGTTAGCTTTTCATGGTTGGCTGCATGAATTTCCTCTATGCTTTCCCCAACACCTGTCATTGTGTAACTGCATATCTGACTCCAGTTAACTCTTTCATAACTGGCTGCATGATTTTCATTTGCACTTTTTCGACACCTATCACTGTGCATACTTCTTCGGCTTTTACCCGCCAAACTGTTACCTGTCGCGATATCGCGACATTTTTGCCCATTTGACTTTTTTTTGGACTGTTGACCAAGAAAACCTGACCTGTCGCGATATCGCGACGTTTTCTACCTCCTCGACCTTATCTTGGCATGCACCCACGAAAACATAACATGTTGCAAAATCATGATGCATTTTCTTCCTCCTGCACTTTTTTGTCTCCTACCCGTGAAAATGGGACATGTCACGAAATCGTGACCCTTTTGCTGCATCGAGCTCTTCATCATCACTTGCCCGCGAAAATGGGATATGTCGAGAAATCGTGACCCTTTCACTGCATTGAGCTCTTCGTCGTCACTTGCCCACGAAAATGGGACATGTCGCAAAATCGTGACCCTTTTCTCTTTCCTGCACTCTCCTTCGCTTGCACCCGCGAAAATGGAACATGTCACGAAATCGTGACACTTTTTGCTTTTCTGCACTCTACTCTGCTTGCACCCACGAAAATGGAACATGTCGCAAAATCATGACACTTTTCACTGCTGTACACTTTTCTTTGCAAGCCTTAGCGAAATCGAAACATGTCACGAAATCGTGACACTTTTCGCTGTCGTACACTTTTCTCAGCAAGCCTCAGCGAAATCAGAACATGTCATGAAATCACAACACTTTTTGCTGTCGTACACTTTTCTCAGAAAGCCTCAGCGAAATCGAAACATGTCACGAAATCGCGATGCTTTTATGCCTTAGCATTGTTCTTTGCTTTTCGCCCGTGAAAATGCAACATGTCACGAAATCGTGACATCTTTCGCATCCGTACATTTCTCACTTCATGCACTAGCGAAATCAAGACATGTAGCAAAATCGCTACAACTTTTTGACTTGGCACCTTTTCTTTGTTGCAGCCTCCAAAAAACTAGCATGTAGCGAAATCGCTACAACTTTTTCCCTTAGAACTTTCTCTTTCCTTCGGCCTCCGAAAATCCTACATGTAGCGAAATCGCTACAACTTTGTTGCCTTGCATTTTGACTTGCAGCGAAATCGCTACACCTTTGTTGCCTTGCATTTTGACTTGTAGCAAAATTGCTACACCTTTGTTGCCTTGCATTTTGACTTGTAGCGAAATCGCTACACCTTTGTTGCCTTGCATTTTGACTTGTAGTGAAATCACTACACCTTTGTTGTTTGGCATCTGAACTCTGCATTAGCTCATAAAAGTCTGACATATAGTGAAATTGCTACACTTTCTTGACTTAGCGCTTATCCTTTGCTTCTGCCATCGAAACTCCGACATGTACCAAAATCGCTAAACTTTTTTTCCTTAATGCTTCTACTCTAATCCTATCATGAAATCGTGACACTTTTCATTGCCTGCACCATTACCCAAAACATGTCACGAAATCGTGACAGTTTTTCAACTTTGCTTCTTTCCTTCCAGTATGTCGCGAAATCGTGACAGTTCTCCAACTTTTTCTCTCTCCTCCGATATGTCGCGAAATCATGACATTTTTGGCTGCGCCTTCTCTCTCCTCATTTTTGTCGCGAAATCATGACATTTTTGGCTGCGCCTTCTCTCTCCTCATTTTTGTCGTGAAATCGTGATAGAAAACATGTCGCGATATCGTGACAGTTTTCTTACTTGTCTTTTTCTACAAATTTTTGGATCTGGGCCACTTCTTTCTTCTTGGAAATTCACTGTACTTGTTCTGACTGACCTCTGAACTGCATCAACTGCATCAATCTATCTGTGTTGACAACAATGACAATACTTTTGCAATGCTTTTGCTGCACCTTGCTCAACAGGGGTGCTATCCGGCCACCCCTCCATAGGCCTCAAGTTCCCTGCAACCCGTAGTGGGAGCAAACCAAGGAGGAAGAGATAAAATCTTCTGATGCATATAAAGTGTTGCTAGAGCGCTTAGAGTCTATGGAGACCAAGACTTCTAGGCCCCAAAAGCCCACTTTACGCCAGCTCCGCAGTCACCTTGTGCATCCGTCAGTGTCGGCACCCCCATACCCTAAACACTTTAAACTACCCCAGTTGGCAATCTTTAGAGGGGAGGAGGATGCCCAAGAGCATGTGACTAGATTCTTGAGCCAATGCTTTGGCATTCAGGACAATGATGCTTTGTTGCTAAGAACATTTATAACCATGTTCGTAGGCCCTACCTCGAATTGGTTCACTCAGTTGCCAAAGCATAGCATCAGTAACTTGGATCAGCTAGTGGATGTGTTCCTCAAATGCTTCACCTTCAACACCAAGAAGAAGGTGTCACTAAGCGACCTAGCTAGCCTCAGGCAGTATGAGGAAGAAACCATGGCGGCCTATGGAAATCGGTGGAGGACATTGCTTTCAAAGCTGCCCTACCTCCCTCCCATGGCCGACCTAACCCAAATGTTCTCAAAGAGTTGTTTGAGGTCGATCTCCATGCTATTGTAGCTGTAGCAATATGCCACTCTTGAGGAAGCCCTGGCGCAAGCCAGAATCATTGAGGAGATCAAGATACAGGATGGCGAGATTGCCAAGCCATGCAAGAAAGAGTGGCCTAAAAATGCCAAAATAGGGACCACGCAACCGAAACCCACTACGGTCAATCAGGTTGCTATAAACATGCCTAAGCCTACACAAGCAACACAGCCCCCAAAGGCTAACTATCAGGCGGTCCCTCTTGATAGTTATGAAAGAGAAAATCATCGACAAGAGAAAAATCAGCAGCGTCACCCTAGGCGACAATTCACACCCTTTACAGAGTCTAAAGACTCCTTGTTTGACTGTTTTTCAGTGGCAAACTTGATAAACCTGCCAGAGAGTCAACCCGTAGACCCCAACGCGCCAAAACCCAAAGGTTATAGGGAAGACTTGTACTGTAGGTTTCACCGACAAAAGGGACATGATCTTTATGCATGTTGGAAATTTAAAAGCTTAGTGCAAGACCTAATAGACAACAAGACATTAGCGATGGATAATCCTATGGCACCAAGCAACCAATAGATGGAGGTCTTCAAAGACCCCCTGCCTACCCATGATGCGCAGGCAAAAACCCTACAAGTCAATGAGGTGATGCATAACTGCCCCATGTAGGGGTATGTAGGGATGATAAGCATCGTGACTAGGAACAAGAGGTACCCAAGCACATCTGCCTCCGTGGTGGCTACAGGAGAGGTTCCATCAACGTCACAACCTCAAAAACACCCTACACAACCTCCTCCGCCTAGACCAGTGGCCACGATTCGGACCAAACTTACCCAAAGTTTGAGGACCACGTCGGCTAGGCTCTCCATTTACGAGCTCATACAACAATCATCACCCCATCGGGAGGCTCTAATGGAGATACTAAAATCCATCGAGCTGCAGCCCCATGAAGCAAACTCTTTCAACAACTTCGTGGGACATGTCAAATGATGCACCAAGCCAGTCATCACCTTTAGAGAGGACGAGCTAAAATCAATGACTGGTGACATGGCGGATCCACCCCTACACGTCATTGCATGGGTCAACGGGATTCCGTATAAGAGGGTGTTGGTGGACACTGGCTCATCCAGTAATATAATTACAATAGCGGCATTGAAACACCTGAAGTTGCCAGCATCTCACATCGTGGCCTCCACCTATACTCTACGAGCATTCAATGATGTGATATGCTCGACGGTTGGCACAATTGTCCTGCCCATCCAGGTGGGACAAAAGACTATTCCTATGTTGTGCCACATCTTGGAAGGTGAGATGGCCTATAATATCTTGTTGGGCCGGCCTTGGATCAGGGACATGAAGTGTGTCCCTTCGATAGCCCACCAATGCCTAAAGTACACATTCGAAGGGCAAGTGCATGTAGTCCCGGCGGACTTAGAACCCTTCAAGTATTGCAATGCGGTGCAGCTGATGCCACAATCGACCCTTCCATCAACACATTTGGATTTTTAGTTGAATCCATCTAAATAGGGTCTGATTCCGCATACATCCCCATTGTTAAGTCCATCAAATCCCCAGCTGGGTCCATCTTCATCATCTGGTCCTTCACCAACGATGCCACCTACGGTGGCCACACCGAAGGACAATGGGAAGAAACCCCTGGAAGAGGCACCACCATCAGTCTCAACCATCTCTATCGAGGAGATGCCTAGCCGAATGGAAGTCGAGATGCCTAGTTCACCCGACATGGAGTGGACTCAGGAAGAACTCCCATTCCCTCCCCCTCAACCACCAATGATCACCGTTGAGATGGCCAATACGGGCCTGGGGGAGTACCTAGTGTGGAACATTGTAGCAACACCCACACTTGAGTCCATGCAGGACATGGGGAGACCTCGCCTCCCCATCGACACTATTGTTCCTCTAGGCTACCCACCAAATCAGATGAACTTTGTATATGGGGGCCTCGATAATGGCATTGAACCTTACATGCAAGAAGAAGAAGATGAAGAGCCCTTTGCTGAGGACGTCAACTATTTGTCCAACCCAGACTTCGCTTTGAGATATCTTGGCCAATGCAATTGGCATGGATATGGGTTAGGCAGATATGAGCAAGGAGTGCGCGTTCTTTGCCAACCAAGATATCAGATGCCATACGACAAGTCAGGAGTAGGGTTCAACCACCCCTTGCCCCTTGACATCTTGGTAGAGAACATGCAAGGCCTAGGGATAGGCAACAAGGATGGGTTGGCATTAGATCCATATGCCAATCCTAACACAACATATACATTGGGGGATTATCTCCCATTGTTGACAACCAACCTTGTTGACCTTAGCGACCCCTTCTCTTCGATCGAGAAAGGAGAAAGTTTGAGAACTCACCTACAAGAGGGATATAGACAAGGTCAAGAAGGATCTTCGGAAGATGAGTCAGAGTATGAGGTAGCACCATGGGACCCTTTCGAATCTGATAGCAATCACTCACAAGTGACCCCCATGGATGACTATCAAGAAAGCCTCTTGGCAATGTTCCCTTTGGATGCTCCAATCGAGCAAGTGCCACCTCAAGAAAATTAGGTCCCCCCATAGAGAGCAGAACAACCCCGATGGGACCAGATCAATTTGCTCGAGCAGGACGAGCCTCACATGTCACAAATAGTTGTCGGAGCCAACGAAGGCCTATGGATCTCTGATAGCGATTATGAAGATGAAACTGAGATGGCATATCTCAATCATATGTGGTAGCAACAATACCCCATGGACATTGACGACATGTTTGAACAGCTAAACATGGGGCCAAGGCATAGGTGGCACCTAAACCAAGCACAGTTGGACCAAGTGTTTCATCCGCCACTTTGGGCATACAGAGAGCACCTTCCACCCAGAGACCCTATAGAGTTATCAATGCCAAGGGTAGACCCTATCCTTTTATCCGCACATAGGGCCGATCCATTTGTGCCAATACCCCCAGAGCCAGATCCGGAGCACAAATATCACCAAGGAAGTCCGAGTCACCACACCCATGGTAATGGAGACCAAAATCATTTCATCAACATGATCTCCATTGACTTAACCACCCCCATCCGCAATCCAACCGACCCAGCATGACCATTGTATCTAGACCTAGATGCCATAGACTGGGATCGCGCTAACTCACCACCATCCCCATCAGAGTACTGGCCTTGCGGTGAGATGCTTCATTTCACCCCAGGACCAACTCAGGATATCTTCCATGCTGAAGAGGGACCCGAGGTTCCAAACGTAGATCTAAATTCAGCAAATGATATCCACTTGATCCCAACTCCACACCAGTTGGAGGATGGGTCCCACATGTCAGTCGAGGAGATGACTGACGTAGACATCGGCTCTGATCCAATGAATCCATAGATCATCAAGCTGGGGTAAGTCTATCCCCCGAAGAGCAAGCCGACTACATTGCCCTTCTCAAAGAGAAGAAGGAGGTTTTTGCATGGTCCTACAAAGACATGTCGGGGCTAGACCCATAGCTAGTCACGCATAATCTAACGCTTGATCCGACAGTCAAGCCAGTCAAGCAAAAACTACGTAAGATGCACCCAAAAGTAGCCTTAATGGTCAAATATGAGCTACAAAAGTTGTTGGATGCACAGTTTGTCATCTACATAGATTACCCACCATGGTTGTCCAACATGGTGCCCATCAAAAAGCCTGACAGGAGGATTCGCATATGCACCGATTTTTGAGATCTAAACAAAGTGAGTCCTAAGGATGATTTCCCCTTGCCTAGCATCGACGCATTGGTAGATGCTACAATAGGCCACGAAATGCTTTCCCTCATGGATGGTTTCTCGGGATACAATCAGATTCGTATCAATCTCGAGGACCAACTAAAAATGGCGTTCACAATGCCTTGGGGGACATTTTGTTATAAGGTCATGCCCTTTGGCCTTAAAAATGTTGGTGCCACCTACCAACGTGCCATGACATACATCTTCCATGATCACATGCATAAAAATTTGGAAGATTACATGGATGATTTGTTGGCCAAATCTCTTTTGCGCCCAGATCATCTCGATGACTTAAGCAAGATCCTCGATCGCCTCATCGAACACAAAGTCAGACTAAACCCCAAGAAGTGCGTATTTGGCATCACATCTGGAAAACTCTTGGGTTTCATAGTCTCAAAATGAGGAATCAAGGTGGATCCACATAAAGTCAAGGCAATCCTTGAAATGCTCCCCCCAACTACCATCAAGCAGCTTAGAAGCCTACAGGGAAAGGTCACGTCAATCAAGCGCTTCATAGCGTAGCTATCTGACAAGTGTCGACCCATGAATAAATTATTGCACAAGGGGGTAGCATTTCACTGGGATGACGAGTGCCAGTCTGCCTTCGATGACATCAAACAATACTTGGCTTCACCACCAGTATTGGCACCACCTAGACCAGGAGTGTCATTCTACTTATACATCTCAGCTATCGAGGTGGCACTGGGCGCCATGCTAGCCCAGAAAAATGAACTACACAAAGAACAAGCTACTTACTATCTTAGCCGCACCCTGGTCAGTTATGAACTTAACTATGCATACGTTGAGAAGCTATGCTTGGCAGTGGTATTTGCTACCAAAAAGCTATGCCATTACATGCTGAGCAACACGACGTATGTTGTGTCTAAGGAGAATCCATTGTGGTACATGATGAGTCATACTTATCATAGTAGCCGCATGACAAAATGGATCATGTTGTTGATGGAGTTTGACATCGAATTCATTGGACAAAAGTCCATCAAAGGTCAAGTCATCACCGATCAACTAGCAGAGGCTCCTCTCGAAGATGATCAGCCTCTGACCATAGAGCTACCCGATGATGGGGTCTTCCATGTCTCAAAATCGCCAGATTCTGATGAGCCTAAGTCACAGGCCGACATAACCCTATTTTTTGATGGTTCTAAATGTGAGCAAGGGGGTGGCATGGGAATCGTATTCTTCACACCGCAAGGGGCTCCAATGCCTCTATCATTTAAACTAGATTTCCCATGCACCAATAACAATGCAGAATATGAAGCCTTGCTCATAGGTCTTCAGACAACCATCACCATGAACATCAAATGCTTGAACATCTTTGGTGATTCGTTGTTAATTGTCAACCAAGTAAAAGGGGTATTCCAATGTAAATGCCCAGTTCTGTAGGCCTACAAAGCCCTTGTGGACAAATTCTTGGAAAATCTTGAATGGTACGACATCGAGGCACTCCCTCGATCATCGAATCATTTTGCGGACACTATGGCCTCCTTGGGGTCACTAATCCCGCAAGACCCTTCTGGTGAGATGACAACCATTCAAGTCAAAACACTATCGCAATCCATGATGGAGCATGCAAGCTCTGACCTAAAGCCAGGAATCCACCTGATCCAGATTGAACCATCTCAGGATAAGTTCTCTCGAATCCATGATAGTCTGAATCATGCCAACTGGGGGTCCTTGTTCTCCCCGACCCCTCTTAATAGCAACACAACGCTATTCTTACAGGTCCATTCCCGCTCAGCTTTTGCTAGGGATGAACTTCAAGAGGGATTGGTAGTTCATACCATCGAGGTTTCTGATCAGCAGGATTGGTACACACCCATAAGAGACTACCTCAAGCTAGGTAACCTCCCACTTGGATTGATGCATGCCACGAAAATATCATTCAAATAGAAAGTGGCAAAACATGTCTTGCTAGGAGACATTTTGTACCGTCGAAGCTACGAAGGGATCCTCCTCCGTTGCTTGGACCAACAGGAGTCCACTTGGGCGATCACCCAAGCGCACGATGGTACATGCGGTGGCCACTTCAACGGTATGGCCATCGCAAAGTGCATTCTTCGCATGGGCTATTATTGGCCATATTTAGAGCGAGATTGTTGCACGTATGTAAGGAAGTGCATGAAGTGTCAACACCATGCCAATTTGACACATGTACCTTCTCAGGCCTTGCAGTCGATCCAATCGGCTTGGCCATTTTCGTAGTGGGGCTTAGATCTAATCGAAAATATCTCCCCTGCGTCGTCAGGTCATCACACGTTTATCATAATGGCCACAGAGTACTTCACCAAGTGGGTGGAAGCAATTTCGCTTACCTCTATGACTGGAACCCGCATTGCGGAGTTTATTTTACATAACATCATATGTCATTTTGGTATTCCATCCAAGATCATCTCGGATAATGGGACGTCATTTAAAAACAAAGATGTGCGTGCTTTGACCACAAAGTACAAAATTTAGCATAGTTTTTCGACACCTTATTATCCACAGGCAAATGGGCAAGCAGAGGCGTCAAACAAAATGCTAGTTGCCATCCTCAAAAATATAGTCACAGATAGTCATAAGGATTGGCACATTCAAATCCCACTTGCTCTTTGGGCTTATCGCACTAGCATTCGAACGCCCACTAGGGCAACTCCATTTTCGTTGGTGTATGGCTCTAAGGCAGTCATGCCTCTCAAGTTGGAAATACCTTCCCTGCGCATATCAATGCAAGAGTTCATCGATGATGACACTGCATGGCAGGCCCGGTTAGACCAGCTTACGTTGCTCGATGAACGACGCATCAATGCTCTCGAGCATTTACGTATCTACCAAGAGCGACTTAAGAAAGCATACAACATGAAAGTTCACCTGAGGGACTTTCAGGTTGGTGACTTGGTCTTAAAAGAGAACCAACAAAACTCTAACTTGCCGCCCCATCTAAGGGACAAGTTCATGGCAAATTGGTTAGGTCCCTATGTAATTGATAGTAAAATAGGACCTGGAACATACCGGCTCGCCTCTCTTGAAGGAATCAAGGAACTAGAACCCTTGAACATCAGTCATTTGAGGCCATTCCACATTTAGAGAGCCATAGCCCACCCAAAAAGCTCCAAGGATTCCCATAATCGCTTGGTCAACCCAAAAAGGCCCCAAAGGTATCCATAAACCCTTTGGTCAAACCAAAAAGCTCCAAGGATTCCCACAATCGCTTGGTCAACCCCAAAATGCCCCAAAGGTATCTATAAACCCTTTGGTCAACCCAAAAAGCTCCAAGGATTCCCACAATCGCTTGGTCAACCTAAAATGCCCCAAAGGTATCCATAAACCCTTTGGTCAAACCAAAAGCTCCAAGGATTCCCAAATCGCTTGGTCAAACCATCAATAACCTCAACAAAAATTCCAAAAAAAAAACAACAAAATATTCAAAAGATAATCAAAAACTAACTAAAAAAAAAAAATAATAAAAATAAAAAAATTTGCATCTCACTTCCATGCATACTCTTAAAAATCAAAACACAAAAATATAATAAACTACATTAGGCATCACATCCATACATGGCATATTTGTTGGTCATACACGTCATAAGCACCATAGACTGTAATTGCTAGGCAATTCCATCATTTTCCACATTCAGTCCATTTTGTAAACACATCCATCCAGAATAACGCCATCCACATTTTTTTATCATAGTTAGTTGTCTGCTAATGTCTTTAGGGTTTTCGTCATTCAGTTGTCTTTAGATTTCTGGTCAAATGTTGTACAAAGTCAGACCAATTTTTACAAAGGTAGAGTTTTACTTGGATCACGCCTCGTTACGTAGCATCCCCACACAAGTTAAAACACATAAAAAATTCCCAAGTTGTGTGAACGCAAGAGAAACCTACAAAGCAGTCTAGGGTACCATAGGTGAAAGGTTAGCCTACTCATCCCCCTATGTGAATGGTTCAAGAATGCTGAGAATTGACAAAAGGACAAGCTCTTCCCCATCCAATTCCCCATAATAAATAGTGGTCTTCAATCCACTAACAAAAACCCAATCACCTTTGGTCCCCAAAGTCATAAGGATTCGTACTACATGCCCCTGACAAGGATGGGTAGTCATCCCCAAGGCCTACAAGATCAATGCCATTACATAATCATATCCCCAATCACCTTTGATCCCCAAAGTCGTAAGGATTCATACTACATGCCCCTGACAAGGATGGGTAGTCATCCCCAAGGCCTAAAAGATCAATGCCATTACATAATAATATCCCCAATCACCTTTGGTCCCCAAAGTCGTAAGGATTCATACTACACGTCCCTAAACAGGATGGGTAGTCATCCCCAAAGCCAAAAGGGATCAATTCCATTCACGAGCCAAAAACCTATGAGCTCAACTTTGAAACCTAAAATGCAAAATCAAATAACAGTGGTTATCACCACTATTCAAACTCCTTGCTCAAAAAGAAAAACAAAAGAGAAAAATAAATAGTGATTTTCATCACTATGTATGAGAGCAAGTATCCCAACAAGTTGAGCAACCGAAAGACGCCTGAGCTTGAATCCCTAGAATTCTCAGCATTCGAAAAACCATCTAGGTGATCCTCATTATGGGTTTGGTGGATAGCCTACCTAGCAATGGTGGTATCCTAAATGCATGACGATATGTCTATCACATTAGCTTTGCGTGTGAGCAGACCAATGTTTGCATGTGGATGAGCTAGCTTATGGTACCTTAGATTGTCTTATGGATTAATCTTACTAAATACAACAAAGGAGTTAGTGGAGCTAATTAGGTGATCCTCAATACAGGTTTGGTTGACAGCCTATCTGGCATTGGCGGTATCTTGACAAATACCACATAAACGAACTCAATCGCACACACAGGGATGTGAAATAACTTGGTCAAACTCAAGTCTGATTCATACCTTGTTCAAAAGTCTTGTAAGATAAATGTACAGTCTTGGCTAGTTAGTTAAAGCGTCTGAGTCTCAAAAAAACCTTAACTACATTCTAAAACAAATGTTGTACATGTCCATTCTTGCATCACCATCGAAAAATACAAAACAAAAAAAAAATTCACACATGCAAAGTCATTCCACAAAGTCATCACATAGTACAGAAAGCCAGTGAATCCTGTACAGTCTATGGTGCCACCGACAAGTTATCAACAAATCATTCCATCCATTCCATATGCATACATCATATAATTAGAAACATCGCATTCATAATAACACATGCATACATCAACTAACTAAAATGTGCATAAAATTAAACCATAACAAGTGTATAAAAACAAAGAAAGTCATGTATATATATCATCAAAAAGGCCCTCAGGCTACAATAAAATGGTCCTCTGACCTCACAAACAAAATCAAAAACTCAAAAACCCCCAAGCCTAGGGCATCGACCACCATGATCACGTAGGATCGGTGCGACTGGAACTACCCCTAGTGGTGTGGGTCCTATGGGACCTCTCAGGACGGCTGCTGCCAGCCCCTGCATCATGCCCACTAGCGCTACCCTCACCCACCCACCTACGATGAGAGGAAGCAGACTACTCAGTCTCACTGTCTCTCATTCGATGTGAAGATCCACCTCTAGTGAGCTCAGGTAACCGCCCATCGAGGTGGATAATCTCTGCCTCCAACTCCATCCGATGCCGGACCAAATCCATCTCCCATCGATGGTACGTAGCCAATGCATCATCACGCTATGCCAACTGAGTCCATAGGAGATCCCTCTCCCATGAAGCATCGTGTCCCCATCCCATCGATGGTACGTAGCCAATGCATTCTCCCACTCTGCCAACTGAGTCCGTAGGAGATCCCTCTCCTATAGAACCTCCCCGTGCTCCTCATCTCATCTCCATAGTAGATCCTCCAATCATGCTATCTCAATGTGATACCTAGCCTCCATGTCCCTCGGGACTGCCTGAGGCATGGGCATCTCCGGGATGACGGGCTGCTCTGGCACCCACTACTCTAGAACGTCCTGTATATCCAGCTACTCTAGAACCCCTAGGTCATCCCCAGCCAAGTCATCAACCTCCACCATATCCGCATCATCGAGCGGAGCTCCCCAACCCTCCCTCGATGCCTCTGCATCCTCACCACCTATTTGCTACGTTCGGACCTCCTAGAGGCCCCTCACCCCACCATCACCGCATCGTCCACCACTGGTCATACTCGATAGTCACCCCGACATTGTCCACGTCAGGGACATCAATCACTGCATCCGACTCCTCACCCAGTGGCTCAATGATCGGCCAGGCCAGAGTCCTCTCATCGCCCCGACATCGATAGATCAAAGGCTCACCAAGAAATCCTTGGTGCACCCCAAACTGTCACGTCACCTAGACATATGAGAAGTACTCCTGCTCGGTCTCATGTCACCCGATCAGCCATCTCCCCCTGTGCACCTATCGGAGCCACTCCCCAGCCTCAAGCCAGGCTGGACAGTCCCGGTATGGCCGCCAGACCACCTCCCTAGGAGCAAGACATGAGAAGGCATCAATGTAGTGACTAACGTCACCTACCCACCATCGACTCTGCCCATGCTCCTCCGACCTATGCCACAACACCGCATACCCGATCTCCCTATCCACCATCTCTGCCCGAGTAGTCCACGACAAACCCTATGGCCACTCCATAGCTATGTGCTGCCATCCCCAACACTACAATAGGTAGCTACATCCAATCCCCTTCCACCTCTGGAAACGGACCTCGTACAACTCATCATAGAGTTGTGCCAGTAGTGTCTGACCCCACCTCATAATCAGTGGCTCTGAGGTCGGACACTCAACCAGTCTGAAAACTACCTCCAGTAGGTTCCATGGGAACCTCGCACTTGAGGAGTCGGCAGCAGCATGTTGGAGATGAGGGTCATCAGTAATGCATGCCTCACCCCCAACACGCCCTTCTCCAGCCACCACCGCACCAAAATACCACCAATCAGGCAATCCCCCTCTGCCCTCTCCATCGGACTATCCACCCCCATCTCCACCCCATGCCCGAAGCACCGTGTCAGCACCATCGTCCGCTGATCATGTGGAGTAGTCCGAATAGGAAGCCCATCTATCAGAATCCATAGAATCCGATAGACATCCTCGAGAGTCACCGTCATCTCCCCTATTGGGAGATGAAAGGTATTGGTGCGGGGATCCCACAAGTTGATCAGAGGCAGTCAGATATGCCCGATCCCCCACCACGAGCTCTAACCGAGTCACCTGCTTGAGCCCAAGGGCATCAAGCCACTCCCAGTCCACCATAGTCAGCGCCTCCCGTGCATCAGAGAATACCGTCGACTGACGGTACCGGCTCTTCACCACCTAAAAAAAAAACAACACAAAAACATTAAAAACATGAAAGAAAAAAATTGTACAACAAAAACATTTAATAAATGTACAACAAAAACATTAACAAAATGTACAGTACACACATTCACAAAATCAAATAAACAATGCAATGCAAAAAAAAAAAAACAAATTCAAAATAAAAATTTGTCAGTTACCTAGGGTTTTTAACTTTAGTTCAAACTGATAAATAAAAAAAAAAAAAATTCAAAATAAAAATTTGTGTTAACTAGGGTTTTTTAATTAAATAAAAAAAAATTCAAAATAAAAATTTGATGTTACCTAGAGGTTTTTAACATTTAGTTTAAATAAAAAAACTTTTTAAAAAAAAAAACTAAAATAAAATGGTTTCAACTAGGGTTTCGATCTTAGTTTTAACAAAGCAACACAAAACACAAATTCAAACAAACAAAAAAAATTAAACTAGGGTTTTATTTTAGTTTAAATCAAAAAACGAAATACAAAGAAAAAAATTAAAATAAAACAAACAAAATAATGAGAAGGAGCACTCACCGGTCTCGCCTCGGCTCCACCACTGGATGATCCAGTCCATGAACTCATTGTGTCCATGAAAATTTGATAGCGCTCCGCTACGCGAACTCGACCTCCTCCTCCTCACAGCTCCAAATCGCCAGAAAAACAAAGTGCAAATGAGCCCAAAACCTAGTTTTGGCCCTTATATAGGCTTTTAGGCCTGTAATCGTTCCACCCTGGGATGAGCACTCTAGTTAGCACTCGTCCCACCCTGGGACGATTACTAAACTGGTATTCGTCCCACCCTGGGATGATTACAGAGCAAGAAAATCAAAAACAACAAAAATATGCACCAAAAATAGCAATAAACTTACCGAACAAAGGGCTTTCCTTTTGGCATAAAACAGTCACTCACTATCCTACTCCTAAGAGGCTGGGGGGGGGGTTTTTGAATTTCCCAAAGGACAAAAGGGTCCAACCCACCAAAAAAAAGCAATAAACTTGCCGAACAAATGCGCCTTTGAATTCTGGACAGTTGGGGTCACAAGTTATCCACTATCCTACTCCCTAAGAAGGCTACCATAGTGGACCGCTCCTCGGGAGGACATATTTTTGACAATTTCAGCCCCAAAATGCGTCACAAAAAGGGTTAAAACCCACCAAAAATAGGTCAAATTGTTGGGAAACTGCATAAGCATTCAATGGAAAACAACTGAAGGCACCCTTACCATAAGTCATCTTGGGTCAAGCGACTCATCGCTTTTCTCATGTCGGTCATTCCCTCATCGATTCGTCGCTTGAGGGGGTAGTCACACTTAGTCACCAATCAACAAATACACACCCAATCAAGGAAATGGCATGCATTCAAAGAATCATTGACAAAGACAATCACGCTCCTGCTTGGGGCAGCAAACAAGCAATAATCACAAGTTGATCAAACACTTGGCATTCTTGAATCATGAACTCAAGGTTCCCATAGACAAAAGGTTGCGCCCTTTGCCTATTCATGATTGAACAATGTCCAAGATCAAGTAACACCTCACCGAAAAAGGTTAACACTTGAATTAAGCTCCTTAGCTCGTCAGAAGCAAGGATTCAAGAATGCGTGCCCTTTCCATACTTGGGGCATCAAAATTTGGTTAGGTTACTGAGAAACCCTAATCATTAGTGCTTTGGTTATCTATTTTTTCTCAACACTGTGCCACGCACAACGCATCCCAAAAATGGGCATCTATAGACACCAAAATAACACCAATCCGATTATGTGATGACAAGCACTGATCGAATTGACATACATAGCCCCTAGGGCAGCCCCCAGAGGTTAAACAGTGGTCCTAACCACTCCCATAATAGTTTTGGAAGGTCAGAGGTCAATTTGGCACCTTTCAGGCACTCTGCTCCCTACTCGTTCCACCCCGGGACGATTACAAACTGGTATTCGTCCCACCCTAGGACGATTAGCAGCATTCGCTCCAGGGTGGGGCGAATAGCAGGTTTGACGGGAAAAAGGTCAAACCTTGACAAATGGCAGCTCAGATCCACCACTTAACTCCACCTTCAATGCATGGGAGTGCGAGTGAGCATTTTTGAGCTCAAAGAGGCAGTCATAGAGGCAGTCATGGAGCCCTTAATCAGGGAGGAATCTTCTCTCCCCTGACAAGGCATGATGGCCAAGTGGCGCCTCTGCATGCTCATTCACAAGAGACCCTCGGGTCTATAAAATGGTGAGTCTTCTCACCCCAAAAAAGGATAGAGCAGGAGCATTTGGAGCAATGGAGTGTTGCCGAATTACATCCTCACCCATCGTTTGTGCTTCTTACATCCTTGATCTCTCTTTTGGAAGGGAGGTTATTGGGTGATTATTGGAAGTGCAATCCGGACCCAAAACCCAAACATTTGGCCACAATACCCCACCCAATTTTCCGACACAACCCCATAAGAGGTTTTGGACCCATCCCAAGTGGATTGGTGCCGAAACCGAGCCCCAAACGATGGGCGTCCTGCCCCCGGGCGCCCCTCGCACTACTGCAGTCCTAATCGCCCCACCCCAAAGTGATTAGAAATCTATGGTATATTTCCCTACTATTTCTTTTGCATTTGATTTTAGGTTATTTACATATGCTGCCATTCAAGTTTCATGTGATTCTGATGAGTTTTGGCTGTGATTTTATTATTTCTCGCTTTCACTAACATACAGGGAGCATCATCGGATACAGGGCGATCGAGGCTGAATTTGCAAAATCCGACCTTCTGGGTCGTTCCAAAATGCCCCGTTTTGCCTAACCCCAACTTTGCAGGTGTTTTGGAGGCCCCTGGATGGGACATTTAGGAGGTCACCTTCTGACATTTTATGATAGTCCTAATCGTCCCACCCCAGAGCGATTAGAAATCTGTGGCAGATTTCTCGACTGTTCCTTTTGCAGTGTGTTCCTGGTAATGTTTTCTTGCTTCTGTCAAATTTTTAGCTTATTCTGATATGTTTTAGTTATCGTTTTAATTATTTTATGCATGCATTAACCGTAGGCCTTGGGGATCGCATGTTTCCCTCCATCCGCAGGTGCTACTAACCATTTACTGTTTCTCTGAACGCAGGATCTCGACACCGGAGGGGCAGCAAGGAACTATAGATGCATTCATGCAAGCGGCGGCGACGTTTGGTCCGCCCATTTTCAATGTGGGCACGCGGAAGATCCCCAAGGGGAATGTATCATTTGTGGTGTAACAAAACTATGTCCGACGCTCCTAGCCCCTGAAAAGGGAGGAGACGTATTGTAACCCGATCTCGAGAAAATTAATAAAATAAAGGGCTGCACTTTTACATTTGCTTTAAATCTCATTTCAGTTCATTTGTTTTCCCTCTTTTCATGCATTCTCGTTCGTAGGACTTAGCGTTACATTTCCCTTTTGTTTGCTTCCGTATCCTCGTGCTTTCAGAAAAAAAGAATAGGTATGGCATATTACATTGATTTAGGTTGTTGTGATGTGGTTTTGGGTTCCCAATGATTATATGTCTTAGGACCTATCTTAGGGGACTTCACCAAAATTTGTATGCAATTTAGAAAGAATTATCATCACTACACTTTTTGAGACCTTCAAGTAGGGTCATTGAGCATCATAAGATCCCATCGCATGGAGCTTTTAAAAAATTATTCTCATGGAATTGTAGCTTAGCTTTATACCATGAATCTTACATATTATATCAACTCAAGACAGTCTGTTGAATTGACTGAACTCTTTGACTACCATACCTCAATCTTCGATGAGTTGCATGAGTTTCCTCCTCATCATTCATATTACCATGTCATTCAACTATTCCTAGAAAGTATGTCATGTAATATTCAGCCCTACTATTATATTTATGTGCAAATATATAAATTGAAAATATGTTGCAAGAATTACTCCAATTAGGTATTATTTTCCCAAGCATTAGTCCCTATTCTTCACCAATACTCCTAGTTAGAAAGAAATATGGTTCATGGTTATTGTGTGTGTATTGTAGGGAGCTAAATAAGATCATAATCAAGGATAAGTTTCAACTCTATTGATTTATGAACTTCTTGATAAATTACATGGGGTCTATTTCTTTCTAAAGTTAGACCTATGGGTAAATTTTTGCATGCCTTTACCCACTAGCTATTTTTTTTGAGATGATGGCTTCAATAGTAAATTTAATAAGGTTTTGAGAACCAAGCCCCCAAGAATTATATGTTGAGAGCATATCTTCATGGATGTGGTGGATGTTATTGGAGTAGTTTTGCAATGAGGTTGGAGGAATCGGTGGGCAATATTAGGAAAGGCAAAGGAATCAGTCAGAACAAGACACTAAGTAATCCTGAAAGTTCACCCGTTGGAAGATGAACACCAAAGGTAGGGATGTTTATCATGAAATAATCCCTGATGCTCTGATGGTTCAGGGGGACCAATTTTGGCTAAGGACGATAGTAGGTAGAAAATGGGCCAATAGTCCCTATGTTGGAACCCAAAACTCTACCCTAGTTATTGGTCAAAGAATCTGGATCCCAAATTCCCATCCATGCAATAGGCAGATAAGTGGAATGGCTTTAGGTCAACATTAGATCCTAAACCTCCACCTTGGAGGTAGGGCATAGGGTCATCCAAATTTGAAGCCCGAAAAAAATCTTGACATAGGTCATCCTCCAATAGATCCCAATTTTGTGCCCAAAATTAAACTAGAGTGGATGCCTAAAATCCCATCCTGTTTAAAATAAATTATAGAAGATGAAGTTTTGGGTTAATAGAAAGCAATAGGTGGATCCCAAAGTTTTACCCAATTTGAATTTCTACAAAAACCAAGGCATCCTTGCAGAAAAGTATGCACCCTAATTTATGAAGGCACACAACAATGGGTTGGCATTAAATAGGGTTAGTATCCTACTCGGTGCATGGTAGCTAATAAAATCATATATCAATAAAATGGTTAGCCTTGACCTATCTTCTCATGAAATTAATGACCCTAGTGTAGGTGGGTGAAATTTATTGCCTTATAAGAGTTGCTAGGAGGAATCAGACTAAATTTGAGTTCAAATTCATGTAATATTACTAGCATACTCTTAACAACCACCCTCTATTATAGCTTGTAGAGGATATTAATGCATTTGCAGTAGGGTCATCCCTGATAGCATCACCCAATGGTCTTATCTGCCAACCAATGTATTCAATGTAGCATTCATTGTAAGGTCTATATATTCTAGAATGCTTAGAATTTCTAAGTGTGGCTCTTTAGCTATTATAATTCATGTGTAAGTATTTTGCCATTTTGATAATATAAGTCTATTATTGTTTGATCTCCAAATAGACTCAAATATATATGTGAATGTTGTGATTTTATTTTTGCTAAAGCTTTTTGAATGATGTGAAATTAATTCTACTATCTAGATTTCCTATATTTCATTCATGAGTTCTAGAATTCACTTACAGCTACTGCTATAAAGTGTAGTTGAAGTAATATTGGATGATCTATTAGGTGATAAGATTGTATTTTTAGTAACAATATCTACTTGTTATGCATGTGTCTTGATGCGGCTATAACCCATTGTGAGTTTTAGCTATGACCTCATTTCCCTTCCTTTTCATCTTCCTTTTCCCTTCAAATTTAGGCAAAGCTAGCTAGGACTTCCTAAAAGGAACCAACCTTCTTTGGAGATCGATCGCCCGACCTCTCCAGGGCATGGCAGTAATTCAATGTTGGTCGAGGTTTGTAGGTCATGAAAATATTTTAACCTTCTCCTTTTCCTTAGGTGTGGATTTTTGACCAATAGTTTTTGACACGCCCGATGGGACCTTGAGATCTCATTGTTTGATGATAAAGAGTTTGGTGGCTCTGCTAGGGACCAACCGATGTTCATGATTGGTTGTCCTCTTGTTCTATTCTTAAAGACTACTTTCCAAAGGATTCAAGGTTTGATGAGTAGCCTTAGCCTCACTAGTGGAGAAATTATGTTCATCTGATGACTTCAACTTGAAATAAAATCCCTAAAGATTTGAAAGAACAATTTTACATTGGCTCAACTAAGCTATCCTTACTAGAATGATATAGGTCCTTTAAATATCTTGAATCTACAAAGCATCCCCAAAGTAGCCATGAAGACATTTCCTAGTTATTATGGTACAAAAAGAGTTGTATATGAACACTGTCAGGATATGATATGCTTGTTTATCAACCACAACATTGTCTTTGAGGGTATCATGCTTAGGCTCCTTTCTCTTTCATTTAAAAGCAGAGTGTTGATATGGTTCAAATATTTAGAGCATGAAAGCATTCATACATGGGAAGATCTAGGAGAATACCTCATCAACACATTTGATCTACAAATACCTTCCAACTGCTCATGCAACTCACATTAATCAAGTGGGTCTATTATGAAATCATAGTTGATTTTAATGTCTTCTTTACAAGAACATGGAAGAGGATGCCCCATGATACCATGCCATCATCTGCTCAAGAAGGGTTATGCATAAGGGGTTGGACTCAAAATGTAATTGTAAACAAATGGTGAATCCTAATCGAAATCAAGGCGAATCAAGGTGAATCAAGGTGAATCCTAAGAAAATCAAATCAATCATCTTCACACCAAAATTTGGGACATTTGAAGCCCTAAAAAGTAAGGTCATATTTGGGGAAACTTTGGACCTATTAAATCACCTTATAACTTCATAAAAATACTACCATTAGATCAAGCTCAAAAAAATCTTTCCAACTAATACAAATATGCCTATGTTTGGATATATATTATGGTAAATTTACCCTAAGCAATAATTGGTTCTAAAAATTTTAGGTGAATGGGCCGACATCGAGGGTCCTCATATTCACCAGTTTCTAATTATGGAAATCCTAAATATTCACCCAATTTGTGAATATTCACCACTATGCATAACCCTATGCTCAAGCATACATATACTATGTGCAAGATTTTGACCTTGACATTAGCCTCCTCATTTAGCAATCAAGAGAAAAAAGATTCCCATAAATCTTCAAGAAATCATCTCGAGATGAAAGTATGCTAATCCAGGCCAGGAAACTTTTTGACAAGAGCCCCAAAATATCTTATACCCTATGCATCATCAATCCAATTTTTTTTGTTCATAAAGCCTATGTCTGTGCAACACCAAACCATGAGGGGTAATATCCCTTCATTTCCCCATGAAAATGCATAGCAACTACACCAAGAGCTTAAAATAAATATTCACTAGCTCATAAATGAAGTTAGCAGCATGAATAGGATGCTCTTAGATGAATAGAGAGAGCTTAGTGTTCAAAAACCAAGTGTGTAGCAACCCAACATACAACCATGGGAAAGTAGAGGGTGAGAAGGAGATCAGGCCTCTAGTCCATGCAAAATATATAAATGTTAATTCTCAGTAATGGAGAATGCCATTACCTACAGCTCTTTGCAAGAGTAGGAAAATAAATAGTGGGTAATATCTCATATAAAGAAGCAAATTTGCAATGATTTGGTATCACTATATATGCTAGCCATAGTCGTAGTTGAAGCAACCCCTACAATACTACATTCCCAGTAGAAATCATCCCTCAGCCAGCAAGGGATGGATTTTGTCAAATAATCCATGTGTAAGCTTGGGTTTAATTCAAGCAACGTGATGAAAAAATATATAGTCCACTCTCAGATCCAAGAAAACTCAAGTGGGAAAATTCATGAATATTGGGTATTGTCTACGACTATCATTCCTACCAAAAGGGATGAGGTATAGATGATGATGCAAATTGATCCATATAGATTATGATTTTGGTATATGCCTTCCAAAGGGATACCAATCAGGGTTTGGACTAAGGCAGTAAAGGTAATATCTGCATGAGTGGAGCATGGGTAAAGTACTAAGGTACTAAGACCAAGCATGAGATCTGGATTAAGCTCTAGTGCAAGTAATGGTGATGGGAGTAAGTACCAAATTTACCATGAGAAGCAACTCAAGTTTGGTATCATCTAATTTTAACATTGTAGATTCATTGGGTAGGTTTTAGAAGGATCCCTGGCTCGGGCATGTGAACCACATCATAATTTTGTGTAAATAGGTCAAAAATTAAATAAAAAGAGTAGCAAGTGCAAGGTCATATAGTAGTTGACATCATATTGAGCTATGGCTATAGGGATTTTATTTCCATCAAGTTACAACTAGTTGGCTAAATGGCCAAAATTGTTAGAGCCAAATGTGCGATATGTATTCCAAGTGGCCCCTTTTCTTTAAAAGAACTTCCCCTCATCTTCATTTTCCCTTATTCACTTGATTTTAGGTTTGTTTTTTTTTTTTTTTAGTTTTGTGTTTTGACTTTATAAACCAATGGATAATGTTCCTAAAAATTATGATCCTGTAAATCACGTGTATCAAGAATCATGCATGCATCACCCAACACAATATTTAATCATGAAATCAATTGGAGGCACCCGAAAAGAAAGATTTGGATGTACTATCAAGGATCCACATAAAACCAAATATTTCAAGGTTGGCGCTTAGATCATGGTTGGATGGTAGGATTACTCTATAAATCACCTTCTGTGCAACATTGGTAATCCATCAAAGAATGATTCAGAGAATACAATTGCAGATTCCCACAATGCATCTTGATAAGCTAAAGAAGTCTTTGTTGGATTGTATTAAAAATAGGGGCTATATTAGGATAGACAAGTGTCTTTGGCATTGTGTTTGTTCTTGAAGCAGCTTTGGGTTGTAGTGAAGTATGTTAATGGGAAGGTCATAAATGGGGGTGTCTCGTGGAATAGGCAATTTATTATGAATGTGCCATAGGATATCCCCAAGATCTCCTTCCATTTTATTTCTTTGTTTTGTTTTCACTAGCTTCTTCCTCCATTTCTCCTTTGTGCTTGTTTTTGCTAACCCTTCTAGTTAGTGAATTCCTCCTTCCTACGACTACATCTTTCCCCTCTTCTCCTCTTGTGACTCACTTTAACTCACTTTTTCATGTTTTTAATACTTATCATATGTTTAGTTCCCACCCCATCACCCATATCCCTCCCATGTCTTACAACCATCCTTGGCTACTTTCTCCTCCAATTTATTCTTTCTATCCCTGTCCCCATTCTTATCTATTTTTTATATTCTTTAAGAATGGTTATCTGGGTTTCCTGTTCCCCCAAAGTGGAAATTCCTTATGAGCCACCAGAAGTGTGGGTAAATTTTTGCATGCCTTTACCCACTAGCTCTTTTTACCAAGTTAAATAATATTTTGAAAACCAAGCCCCCAAGCATTATATGTTGAGAGCATATCTTTGTGGATGCGGTGGATGATGTTGGAGTAGTTTTGAAATGAGGGCATAGGAATCAGTGGGAAATATTAGGAAGGGCAAAGGAATCGATCAGAACAAGGCACTAAGTAATGTCAAAACTTTTCTTGGTGATAGATGAGCACCAAAGGCAGGGATGTTTATCATAAAATAATCCCTAACACTCTAACATCTCAGGGGACCAATTACGACTAAGTATGATGGTAGGAAGAAAAATGGGCCAATAGTCCCTATCATCGAAACCCAAAACTTTGCCCTAGTTATTGGGTGGAGGATCAGGATCCTAAATGACCACCCATGCAATAGGTAGATAAGTGGGATAACTTCAATTCCACATTAGCTCCCAAAGCTCCACCCTTGACGTAGGGTGGAGGGTCATCCAAATTTAGAGCCCCACATAAATCTCGACAAAAGTCATCTTCCAACAAATCCCAATTTTGCACCCAAACTAAAATTGGGGTGGATGCCTAAAATATAATCCTATTGAAAATAGAACATAGAAGGTAAAGTTCTAGGTCAATAGCAAGCAATAGGCGGATCTCAAATTTCCTCCTATTTTGAATTTCTACAAAAACCAAGGCACCCCTATAGAAAATCATGCACCCTCATTTATGAAGGTACACAACAACAAGCTGAAATTAAAGAGGGTTGGTCTCCTGCTCAATGCACATTAGCTAATAAAATCACACATCAATAAAATGGGCAGTATCAACCTTTCTTCTCATGAAATTAATGTCCCTAGTGCATATGGGTGAAATTTATTTCCTGACAAGAGTTTCTAGCAGGAATCAGACTAAATTTTAGTTTAGATTCATATAATTTGACTAGTGTACTCCCAACAACCACCTTCTATTGTAGATAGCAGAGGATCTAAATGTATTTGTAGTAGGTCCATCCCTACCAATTTTTCCCAATAGTCTCATTTGCCACCCAATGTATTCAATGCAACATTCATTGTAAGGTATATATATTTTAGAATGCTTTGTATTCTTAAGCATGACTCTTTAGCTATTACAATTCATGTGTAATGAATTTACCATTTTGATAATATAAGTTTATTATTGTTTGGTCTCCAAATAGACTCTCGAATATATGCATGAATTTTGTGAGTTTGTTTTTGATAAATATTGTTGACTGGATGTGCAATTAATTTTGCTATTTGTATTTCTTACATTTCATTCATGAGTTCTAGAATTTGCTTGCATCTAGTGCTATAAAGGGTAGTCAACGGTAATGTTGGATGATCTATTAGGTGATAAGCTTGTGTTTTTAGTAATAGAATCTACTTATTATACATGTCTCTTGATGCAGTTATAACCCATCCTTATGAAATATGGCTATGACCTCCTTTCCCTTCCTTTATGCCCTCCTTTTCCTTCATTTTTAGGCATAGGTATCTAGGACTTCCTAAAAGGAACCAACCTTCTCTCGAGATCGACCGTTTGGCCTCCCCAAGGTGTGGTGGTCAGTCAATGTTGGTCGAGATTCATAGGGCGCACAAACCTTTTAACCTCCTCATTTTCATTAGGTTTGGATTTCTTACCAACAAGACCTGTGATCAAGATATCACCAAATTTGTCTCTGCGAAGACGATATCCACAAGACTACTTTTTATACCTATGAAGGCCAATATGAATTTCTTTTCATACCCTTTGGCCTTACAAATACCCCTTCCATATTCCAAAGCTTGATGAATGAGATATTTCATCGATTCCTCAAGAAATTCAATCTAGTTTTATTTGATAATATCTTGTCCTATATAAAAATATGGGATGAACACTTAGTTCACTTGGATCAAACACTCCAAATTCTAGCTAACAACCAATTTTTTGCCAAGCATTCAAATTGTTCATTTAGACAACCATATGTTTAGTATGTTGCACATATAGTGTCATATAAAAGAGTAAAGGTGGACCACATGAATATTGAAGATATGTAGACTTGGCCAATTCCAAAAAATCTCAACAATCATCATGTAATTTTGGGGCTCATAATGTATTATTGTAATTTTTTGACCACTATAGTAATATTTCATTCCCTCTAACTACCTTTTTAAAAATTAATGCATTCACATGGACTAAGGTAGTTGCAATAAATTTTGGTGCTTTTAAGCAAGCTATGTGTATGACATATATCTTAGCCACATCATGTTTATCTAACCCATTTTCTATTGAGAGTGATGCCTATGGAATTTGTATTGGAGTAGTTTTGGTGCAATAAGGAAGATATTTGGCCTTTACTAGTAAATCCTCTATGGGAAAGAATCTATCCAAATAAACTTATGAGAAATAAATGTTTGTCATACTTCATGTGGTGACTAGATAATGTCCTTATCTTATAAGTTAGAACTTTTATATTATAACCAATCATTATAGCCGTAAGTATTTCCCAGAGTAGTCTGTGTCCTCTTTGAAATGACAAAGTGGGATTCCAAATAATTAAGCTATGATTATGATACTATATATAATAAGGGTAAGGATAACGTAGTTGCAGATGCTCTCTACCATAAATTTGAAGCTTTGTCATCATTGTGTACTTCATCCTTGGCAATACCCAATTGGGTGTAGTATACTCAACAAGAATGACATCTAGATGTTTTAATTCAGAAACCCCTTTAGTAGATCACCTCTAATATGAGTAGGAAACCTGATTGCTCATGGAATTTTTTATGATATAAATATTGTATTATATTAATTTGTAATTTAACTATCCATGCTCAACTTTTGTAGGAACTTCGTGCACCTTCATCCATTGGCTATTCTTGATTTCTCAAGACCTATGAAATTTTTTAATAAGTGTAAGTATAAAACAATTGTAGATGCTCTCTCCCATAATTTAAAGCTCTACCATCATTATGTGCTTTATACTTTCCAATACCCAAATGGGTGTAGGATGCTCAACAAGAATGGCATCTAGATGGTTTAATTCAACAACTCCTTTAATTGATCACCTCTAATCTAAGTAGGAAACTCAATTACACTTGGGATGGAAAATATTTATGCTATGAAGGTGTATTACTTTGATTTATAATTTAGCTATACATGCCCTACTCTTGTAGAAACTCCATGCTTCTCCATACATTAGGTATTCTAGATTTCTCAAGACCTATGAAAACGTTTGTTAAAATTTCTTTTGGATAGGGATAAAGTAGAATATCAAACACTTTGTTAAACAATGTGACACCTATCAATGTCACAAATGAGAAATAGTTAATATTCTAGAGTTGTTGCAACCCCTACCAATTATAAAAAGAGTTTGTACTAATATATCCATGGAGTTTATTGAAGGATTGCCCAATCCTAGAGGAACATCATTCATTTTTGTGGTGTTGGACCACGTCTCCAAGTATGCCCATTTTGTCCACTTTACACCCATATAAAGTCTCCACTATCACCTTAACCTTACTTGATCAAATATTTTGCTTCCATATAATATCAACTTCTATAGTATGTGACCAAGATCTGACATTCACTAGAACTTTTTAGAAGGAACACTTTGAGATCCAGGAAACATACATTAACATCAACTTGCCATATCATCCACAAAATGATGGCTAGATATAAATTATCAAGTGCATAGAGACCTGATTGCATTACTTTACCTCTCAGCAACAAAATCACTGGGCCAAATGGTTGCCCCTAGAAAAATAGTCATACAACATCACATATCAAATGGTGTTGAATATTAGACCTTATGAAGCAATGTATAGACAATAACCACCCTCAGTCCTTTCCTACATTCTAGGTAGCTCTAAGATACAATCATGGATTACTCTCTCTCCATTCAAGAGAACATTATTTGAGTTCTCAAGGATAACCTGACAGTGACCTAAAATTAAAAGAAGCAACAAGTTAATTAGCACTACTCCAAGTGGTCCTTTATTGAAGGTGATATGGTTTTTTAATGTTTGTATCCCTATAAGTTCCGAGGTGTAGACCAATTGGTTCATCCAAACCCCATAAGGGGGGTAGAGGTCCAAGGTTCAAATCTCGGGCCTCATCGGACTGAACGCTTGTCCCTTTATTGGTGCTTTCAGTGGCGTAAAAGGTTTAAAATGATTGTGGCATGGTGGTTATAGGTGCGGACTATGTGAAGATCTATGTGGCGGCTTATGGGGCAGACATTGCATAATACTATGGCGGCCATAAAAAGCTGGACAGCCTACCCGGATTCGTGGAGGCTATCGATTCCACCATGTAAATTCAAAAAAAAAAAAAAAAATTTGTATCCCTATATGCAAACATACATAAATGTAAAAGGTCATAACAAATTAGCTCCCAAATTATATGGCCCTTAACACATTTTGCAATGCATTGGATTAGTGGATTATAAATTGGACCTTCCATCCACCTATAAGATCCACCCAATTGTTTATGTTTCCTATTTGAAGAAGGCCCTTGGTCGACATGTTTCATTACAAAAAACCTTTACTAAGGTTGATATTTAAGATTCAATTCTTCTTAGTCTAGTGATAATCTTGGATAATCGATCCCACCAACAATGCAACTACACTTTCACTAAATTATTGGTGCACTGATAGGGTTTGTAGTTGAGAGATGCAATATGGAAGCCACTCCACCAAATTTAACAGGATATTTTACATTTAAAGCTTTGAGGAAAACACTTTTGAAGGGGGAGGGCATGTTAAGACCCTTATGTCCTATCTATTTAAATATTTTAATTAGTCACGTTATTAATAGTAATCAATAGTGTGATTAGTTAGTGGGATCCAAAGTCTATTTAGGGTTAGGGATAAGGTTTGTAAGACATTATATGGTTCCTTAATATATATTTTATTGTAATGAGAGAATAGGGAGGGAAATTGCATTTTGTATTAGGAGTTATAAAGGATGTATCCCCCTAAAGTGGCATATGATAGTGTAATATTTCAAGCAATTAATAAAATTCATGCTTCATTTTCCATTTTGGTGCATATTTTCTATGTTAATTTTATTGTTGCATGAAGATTCATTTTAGTAGGCATGTTTTCTAATAGTAATTTTTCCATAACTACAAAACTAAAAGAATGTGGTTGATATTTGATTACATTGTTTCAATGAATGAATTTATAATAAAAAACAAATTATACCACTTTGAAATATCAATTGCTCACTCTTTAAATGAAATAAAACTAAAAATTTAGTTTTTAAGTATAAAATTAAAGAAAACTATCATGTGTAACCCATATGTTTCTAATTTTTTATTCAAAATATCTACTTTTATGGTTTTCCAATGAAGGGATTGAGTCATTTTAAACCTCAATAACATTTTACAAAAGTTACATAAATAAAATATAGAAAGATAACTCCACATTCTAATTTTTGAAAGGGTTTACTATTGTACACATTTGGTATATAGTTGAACACTATTTCAACCACCTAGGCATTATGCAATGACCTCCTCATGCTTCTTCCAACTCATACCCCATGGTGTCCACTACATTGGGTAATAAAGGGACCACTCTAACATGCCTCTTTGGTTTCGTTCATGCCCCCCATTAATAATAATTACATATCCCCTATGTTACCTAGTAATTTCAACCCCTATCCCTACATGAATTAGTAAATATATTTAAATGGTTAGTTGAAATTATTTTTAATTGCTCTAACTAGTGCTCAATCTAGTTGAAATTTATTTTTATTGCTACTATTATTATTATTATTATTATTATTTATAACCATGAATATCCTAGTTAATGTTTGTAAATAAGGCTTCACCTAGGTTTTTTCAATTAAACTAAGTTATATAATTCTATTGATTTGGTCTTGATGTTTATTGGGAAAGGGGATATCAATTCTAAATCAAAATATTTACTTTAAAGCTAAAGGATTTACA
This sequence comes from Wollemia nobilis, assembly GCA_028583015.1. Classification (NCBI taxonomy): domain Eukaryota; kingdom Viridiplantae; phylum Streptophyta; class Pinopsida; order Araucariales; family Araucariaceae; genus Wollemia; species Wollemia nobilis. The sequence continues at coordinate 534,594 of JAQPPZ010016858.1, read as the reverse complement.
TTTAAATTAAGTTGTGTTTTATATTAGAGTGAATGGGAGTGAGATGTGATGTTACTAAATGAAAGCACGAGGATACGAAAACAAAAAGGAAAGTGCCAAATATGATGCTTTTAAAACCAAACTTAACGCTTATAGCCTATGTATTGCAAAGTGCATAAAAAGAAAGAGCATAGACGAATTGACACAAGATAAAAGCAATATAAAATATGGCCCTTTTTATTGATATGCTTTTCAAAGTTGTGTTACAATACGTCTCCTTCCTTTTTAGGGGATAGGAGCGTCAAATAAGTTTCTTATCACATCTATAAACAACAATCCTTCTTCCGCGTGCCCACATGTAAGATGGGCGGACCAAAATGTCGCCACCGCTTGTGTATATGATTTTTCACTCCTTCCTGCTCCTCTGATGTCGAAAACCTACGTTCAAAGAAACAGAAAATATTAGTAGCACCTGCGGATAGAATAAAGCATGTATTTCCCAAGGCCTACTGTCAGTATATGCATGAAAATATTAAAACGATAATCAAATGACCTCGGATCGACCTAAAATTTTAATAGAAGCATAAATATGTTATCAGAAGACCATTGCAAAAAGAACAGTCTAGAAATTCCTCACATATTTGTATTCGCTCCAGGGTGGGACGAATAGACCTACAATAACTTGTCAAAAAGCACCCTCTTCAATGTCCTATCTTGGAAGCTCCAAATGACCTGCAAACTTGGGGTTAGCTAATTGGGGGTGTTTTGGGAAGACCCAGAAGGTCAGATTTCTCCAATTTTACCTCTATCACCCAGATTTTTCTGGTGCCATCTGCAAGTTAGTAAAGGCGGGAAATGACAAAAACCTGGTCAAAATTGCTCAGAATGAAATGAAATTTGAACTGTAACCTATTTAACATATCTAGAATAAAATGCAAAAGAAAAACTAGAGAAATATATCACAGATTTCTATTCATCCCGGGGTGGGGCGAATAGGACTGTGACAGTTTGGGGAGCGCCGGGGGCAGGACGCCCACCGTTTGGGACACTGTTTCGGCACCAATCCACTTGGGATGGGTCCAAAACTCCTTATGGGGTGTTGTCAACAAATTTTGTGGAATATTGTGGCCAAAAATCGGGTTTTGGGTCCGGATTCGTGCTTCCAATAGTCACCCAATAACCTCCCTTTCGAATGAGAGATTAAGGATGTGAAAGCACAAATCGCAAGTAGGTATGTAAATTGGCAGCACTTCGTTGCTCAAATGCTCCTTCTCTGTCTCTCTTTTGGGTGGGAAAACTCCCCAATTTATAGACCTTAGGGTCTCCTTGTTTAAATTGCGCATGCGAGGGCGCCACTTGAGTTAACTGTCCTATTTTCAGAGAAAAGCTAGTTCCCTGATTTAGAATCTCCTTGCATGAGGTCTCTAAAATAAAGACATGCATGATTGAAGTCTCTCTTCTTGAATAAAAGCTATTCCTCGCAATTGCATGGCCTGAAGCCTCAGTTAACTGGCGAAGTTGCCGAGGTTTGACTTTTTTGCCGAGTCAAACTTGCTATTCGCCCCACCCTGGGGCGATTGTGTATTCGTCCCTGGGTGGGACGAATACCAGTTTGTATTCGTCCCTGGGTGGGACGAGTAGAGAAAAAGGTGCCAAAAAGGTGCAAAATTGACCTCTGACCTTCCAAACTACTTTTGGGAGTGGTTAGGACCATTGTTTAACCTCTGGGGGCTGCCCTAGGGGCTGTGTGTGTCAATGCGATCAGCGCTTGTTGTCACATAATCGGATTGGTGTTGTTTTGGTGTCTACAGATGCCCCTTTTTGGGAAGCGTTGTGCAAGGCGCAGTGCCGAGCAAAAATAGATAACCAAAGCACTAATGATTAGGGTTTCTCAGTAACCTAACCAACTCTTGATGCCCCAAGTATGGAAAGGGCACGCATTCTTGAATCCTTGCTTCGGACGAGCTAAGGAACTTAATTCAAGTGTTAACCTTTTTCGGTGAGGTGTTACTTGAGCTTGGACATTGATCAGTCATGAATAGGCAAAGGGCGCAACCTTTTGTCTATGGGAACCTTGAGTTCATGATTCACGAATGCCAAGTGTTTGATCAGCTTGTGATTATTGCTTGTTTGCTGCCCCAAGCAGGAGCGTGATTGTCTTTGTCAATGATCCTTTGAATGCGTGTCATTTCCTTGATTGGGTATGTTTTTGTTGATTGGTGACTAAGTGTGACTACCCCCTCAAGCGACGAATCGATGAGGGAATGACCGACATGAGAAAAGCGACGAGTCACTTGACCCAAGATGACTTAGGTAAGGGTGCCTTCAGTTGTTTACCATTGAATGCTCAAGCAGTTTCCGAACATTCTGACCTATTTTTGGTGGGTTTGAACCCTTTTTGTGACGCATTTTGGAGCTAAAATTGTCAAAAATCCATCTTCCCGTGGAGCGGTCCGGCTATGGTAGCCTTCTTAGGGAGTAGGATAGTGACAATTTGTGACCCCAACATCTATTTTGGATGCCAAGAATGTCAGGCGCAAAGGCGCCTTCGTTCGACAATGTTATTGCTATTTTTGGTTAGGTTTTGACCCTTTTTGGGATGCCATTTAGGGATGAAATTCTCAAAAATCCGTCCTCCCGTGGAGCGGTCCGGCTATGGTAGCCTTCTTAGGGAGTAGGATAGTGAGGATTTGTGACCCCGACATCTATTTTGCATGCCCGAAATGTCAAGTGCAAAAGCACTCTCATTGGACAGTTTTATTGCTCTTTTTTGTGCATTTTGTGCATTTGTTTGCTATTTTTTGAAATGTTTGTTTATGATGATGTATGCATGTGGGATTATGATTGCGATGTTTCTAATTATATGATGTATGCATATGGAATGAATGAAATGATTTGTTGATAACTTGTCGATGGCACCATAGATTGTACAAGATTTACTGGCTTGCTGTACTTATGGGATGACTTTGTGGAATGACTTTGCATGTGACAACTTTGTTTTTGTATTTTGCATTTTTTTGTGATGGTGATGTATGGAATGAAATGGACCAGTTGTTTTTAAAATGTAGTTAAGCTTTTCTGAGATTCAGATATTTTAACTAACTAGCCAAGACTATACATTTATCTCGCAAGACTTTTGAACAAGGTATAAATCCGACTTGGAGGTTAACCAAGTTATTTCACATCCCTGTGTGTGCAATTGAGTTCGTTTATGTGGTATTTGTCAGGATACCGCCAGTTCCAAATAGGCTATCAACCAAACCTATACTGAGGATCACCTAATTAGCTCCACTAACTCCGTTGTTGTATTTAGCAAGATTAATCCACGGGACAATCTAAGGTACCATAAGCTAGCTCATCCACATGCAAACATTGGTCTGCTCACACGCAAAGCTAATGTGATAGACATATCGTCATGCGGGTAGGATACCGCCATTGCCAGGTAGGCTGTCCACCAAACCTGTAATGAGGATCACCTAGATGGTTTTCGAATACTGAGAATTCCAGGGATTCAAGTTCAGGATTTTTATTGGCTCAATGGTTTAGGATATTTGCTCGTATACAAAGTGATGAAAATCACTGTTTATTTTGTTCTTTTTTTTTTTTTTTTGGAGCAAGGATGTTAAATAGTAGTGATAACCATTGTTATTTGATTTGGCTTTTGAGCTTTGTAAGGTTAAGCTAGTATGTTTGTGGTGGATGAATGACATTGATCCTTTTAGGCCTTGGGGATGACTACCCATCCTTGGCAGGGACGTGTAGTATGAATCCTTACGACTTTGGGAACCAAAGGGTAGTATGGAGATTATGAAGTAAGGGTATTGATATTTTAGGCCTTGGGGATGACTACCCATCCTTGGCAGGGACGTGTAGTACGAATCCTTACGACTTGAGAGACCAAAGGTGATTGTGATGATGGCTTGTGGAAATGTTGTTTTTGAATGGTCATTGATCCTTTTAGGCCTTGGGGATGACTACCCATCCTTGGCAGGGACGTGTAGTACGAATCCTTACAACCTTGGGGACCAACGGTGATTTGGGATTTGTGGTAGTGGTGAAAACCACTTGTTGATTAGAAGGAATGGATGGGGAAGAGCTTGTCCTTTTGTCAATTCTCAGCATTCTTGAACCATTCGCACAGGGGGATGAACAGGCTAATCTTTCACCTATGGTACCCTAGACTGCTTTGTAGGTTTCATCTTACATTCACACAACTTAGGAATTATTTTATGTGTTTTAATTTGTGTAGGGATATTACGTAATGAGGCTTGACCCAAGTAAAACTTTCCTTTGTAAAATCTGTTTGACTTTGTACAATTTTTGGCTAGAAAGTTAAAGACAACTGAATGACGAAAACCCTAAATACATTAGGAGACAACTGACTTTGCTAAAAATGGGGATGGTGTGATGCGGGATGTATGCGTTGATAAAATGGATTTTATGTGGAAAATGATGAAATTGTCGAGCAATTACAATCTATGGTGCTTTTGACTTGTATGACCTAGCGAATATGCAATGTATGGATGTGATGCCTAATGCAACCTATATTTTTGTATTTTGATTTTTATGAGTATGCATGGAATTGAGATGCAATTTTTTTTTGTTATTTTTGAGTGATTTTATTGTTTTTGTTTGTTTTTGAATATTTATTTTTGACCAAGCGGTTATGGGCACCCTTGGAGCTTTTGTATTGACCAAAGGGTTTATGGACACCTTTGGGGCATTTGGTTTGACCAAAGGGTTTATGGATACCTTTGGGGCATTTTAGGTTGACCAAGCGATTGCAAAAATCCTTGGAGCTTTTGGTTTGACCCAAGGGTTTATAGATACCTTTGGGGCATTTTGGGTTGACCAAAGGGTTTATGGACACCTTTGGGGCATTTTGGGTTGACCAAGCGATTCTGGGAATCCTTGGAGCTTTTGGGTTGACCAAGAGATTACAAAAATCCTTGGAGCTTTTTAGGTTGACCAAGAGATTACGAAAATCCTTGGAGCTTTTTAGGTTGACCAAGAGATTACGAAAATCCTTGGAGCTTTTTAGGTTGACCAAGAGATTATGGAAATCCTTGGAGCTTTTTAGGTTGACCAAGAGATTATGAAAATCCTTGGAGCTTTTTAGGTTGACCAAGAGATTACGAAAATCTTTGGAGCTTTTGGGTTGACCAAAGGGTTTATGGACCCCTTTGGGGCATTTTGGGGTTGACCAAGCGATTGCGGGAATCCTTGGAGCTTTTTGGTTAATGTAGTCGGCTTGCTCTTCGAGGGATAGAAGTACCCCCAGCTTGATAATCTATGGATTCATTGGATCCGAGCTGATGTCTACGTCAGTCATCTCCTCGACTGACATGTGGGATCCGTCCTCCAACTGGTGTGGAGTTGGGATCAGGTGGATATCATTTGCTGAATTAAGATCATCGTTAGGAACGTCAGGTTCCTCTTCAACATGGAAGACATCCTGAGTCTGTCCTGGAGTGAAATGAAACATCCCATCGCAAGGCCAGTACTCTGATGGGGATGGTGGTGTGTCAACGTGATCCCAATCTATAGCCTCTATTTCTAGATGCAATGACCATGTTGGGTCGGTTGGATCATGGATGGGGGCGGTTAAGTCAATGGAGATCATGTTGATGAAATGATTGTGATCTCCATTACCGTAGGTGTGATGACTATGACATTCTGGATGTTCTTGGTGCTTTGGATCTGGCTCTGTGGGCACTAGCACAAATGGATCAGCCCTATGTGCGTATAAGAGGATAGGATCTACCCTAGGCACTGATGGTGCTATAGGGTCTCTAGGCGGAAGATGTTCTCTATGTACCTAGAGTGGCGGGTGCAGTAATTGCTATAACTATGCCTGGTTGAGGTGCCACCTATGTCTTGGCCCTATGTGTAAGTGTTCAAACATGTCATCTATGCCTAAGGGATATTGTTGTTGTCGCATATGATTTTCTTGAGCTGGCATATGCTCCATTGGAACATCCAAAGGGAACATGGTCAGGAAGCTTTCTTGATAATCATCCATGGGATGCACTTGGGAATGATTGCTATCCGACTCAAGAGGATCCCAAGGTGCTACCTCGTACTCCAACTCATCATTCGAAGACCCTTCTTGGTCTTGTCCATACCCTTCGTGGGGGTGAGTCCTTGAATTGTCTCCCTTTTCGACCGAAGGGAAAGGGTTGTTAAGGTCAACAAGGTTGTTTGTTTGTAATGGGAAATAATCCCCCAATGTATAAGTTGTGTTTGGATTGGCATATGGATCTAATGCCAACCCATCCTTGTTGCCTATCCCTAGGCCTTGCATGTTTTTGACCAAGATGTCTAGGGGCAAGGGGTGATTAAACCCTACTCCTGACTTGTCATAAGGCATTTGATATCTTGGTTGGCACAAAACACGCACTCCTTGTTCATACCTGCCCAACCCATATCCATGCCAATTGCATTGGCTAAGATATCTCAATGCGAAGTCTGGGTTAGACAGATAATTGACATCCTCAACAAAGGGCTCTTCATCTTCCTCTTCTTGTAGGGAAGGTTCAACGCCATTATCCAGGCCCCCATAAATAAAGTTTGTCTGATTGGGTGGGTAGCCTAGAGGAACCACAGAGCCGATGGGGAGTCGAGGTCTCCCCATGTCTTGCATGGACTCAAGTGTGGGCGTTGCTATAATGTTTTGCACTAGATACTCCCCCAATCCTGTGTTGGCCATCTCAACTATGATTGTTGGCGTTTGAGGGGGAGCGAATGGGAGTTCTCCCTGAGTCCACTCCATGTGGGGTGAACTAGGCATCTCGACTTCCATTCTACTAGGCTTCTCTTCTGTCGAGATGTTAGAGACTAAAGGTGGTTCCTCTTCCAGGGGTTTCTTTCCCTTGTCCTTTGGTGTGGCCACCGTAGGTGGCATCATTGTTGGAGGACCAGATGAGGAAGATGGACCTGCCTAGGAATTTGATTGATTTGGTAATGGAGATTCCTACGTAATCGGACCCCTTTTAGATGGATTTAATTGAAAATCCAAGTGCGTTGATGGAAGGGTCGACTGCGGCATGAGTTGCATTGAATTGCAGTATTTGAAAGGCTCCAAGTCTGCTGGGACTACATGCACCTGTCCTTCAAATGTATACTTCAAGCATTGATGAGCAATTGAAGGGACACACTTCATGTCCCGGATCCAAGGTCGCCCCAACAAGATATTGTAAGCCATCTCACCTTCTAAAATGTGGCACAATGTATGAATGGTCTTTTGTCCCACTTGGATGGGTAGGACAATTGTGCCAACTATCGAGCATATCGCATCATTGAATGCTCGAAGAGTATAAGTGGAAGGTACGATGTGAGAGGCCGACAACTTCAAATGTTTTAATGCTGCGGTTGTAATAATGTTACTGGATGAACCAGTGTCTACCAACACCCGCTTATATGGAATCCCGTTGACCCATGCAATAACGTGCAGGGGTGGATCCGCCACATCACCAGCCATCGATTTTAATTCATCTTCTCTAAAGGTGATGACTGGTTCTGTACATTGTTTCACATGGCCCACGAAGTTGTTGAAAGAATTTGCTTCATGGGGATGCAGCTCAATTGCCTTTAATATCTCCATGAGAGCCTCCCGATGGGGCGTTGATTGTTGAATAAGCTCATATATGGAGAGCCTAGCCGACGTGGTCCTTAGACTTTGAGTAAGTCTAGTTCGAATCGTGGCCACTGGTCTAGGCGGGGGAAGCTGTGTAGGGTTCGGTTGAGGTTGTGACGTTGATGGAACTTCTCTTGTGGCTATCGCGAGGGCAGCTCCTGGGTATCTCTTGTTCCTTGTCACTATGCTTATCATCCCTACATACCCCTCCATGGGGCAATTCTGTTGCACCTCATTGACGTGAAGGGGTTTTGCTTGTGCATCATGTGCGGGCAAAGGGTCTCTAAAAATGCCCATTTGTTGGTTGTTGGGCGCTATGGGGTTATCCACTGCCAATGTATTATTGTCAATGAGGTCTTGCACCAAACCTTTGAACTTCCAACAGGCGTTAAGGTCATGTCCCTTTCATCTATGGAACCTACAGTACAAGTCCTCTCTGTACCCCTTAGGCTTTGGCGCATTAGGATCTATGGTTTGAATCTCTGGCAGATTAATCAAGTTCGCCGCTGACAAGCGGTCAAACAAGGAGTCCCTGGACTCTGTGTAAGGCGTAAATTGTCGCCTAGGGTGACGCTGCTGATTTTGTTCCTGCCTTTGGTTTTCTCTATCATAATTGTTTGGAGGCACCGCCTGATAGTTAGCCTTTGGAGGCTGTGTTGCTTGGGCAGGCTTAGGGGCATTGATAGCAACTTGATTGACCACGGTGGGTTTCTGTTGCGTAGTCCCTGTTTTAGTGCTCTTGTTCCATTCTTTTTTCTTAGGCTTGGCAATTTCACCATCCTGTATTTTGATCTCTTCGATGATTCTGGCTTGCGCCAGTGCTTCTTCTAAAGTGGCATATTGTTGCAGCTACAATAGCATAGAGATCGATCGCAAACAGCTCTTTGCGAACATTTGGGTCAAGTCAGACATAGGAGGGAGGTAGGGTAGCTTTGAAAGCAACGTCCTCCATCGGTTCCCATATGCCGCCATAGATTCCTCCTCATACTGCTTGAGGCTAGCTAGATCACTTAGTGATGCCTTTTTCTTTGTGTTGAAGGTGAAGCGTTCTAGGAACGCGTCCACTAGCTGATCCAAGTTATAGATGTTGTGCTTTGGTAATTGAGTAAACCAATCCGAGGCAGGGCCTACGAATGTGGTTATAAATGTTCTTAATAGCAAAGCATCATTGTCTTGAATGCCAAAGCATTGGCTCAGGAATCGAGTCACATGCTCTTGGGCATCTTCCTCCCCTCTAAAGAGTGCCAACTGGGGCAGCTTAAAGTGTTCGGGGTATGGAGGTGCCGGCACTGACGGATGCACAGGATGACTACGGAGTTGGCGTAAAGTAGGCTTTTGGGGCCCATAAGTCTTGAGCTCCATAGTCTCTAAGTGCTCTAGCAACGCTTTATATGCATCGGAGGACTTGATCTCCTCCTCCTTGGTTTGCTCCCACTGTGGGTTGTGGGGAACTTGAGGCCTTTGGAGGGGTAGCTGGGTAGCACCCCTTCTGCCTTGATAGGGCATTTCAGCCCGCTCTTCTTCTTGTTCATACTCCTCATAAGCTTCTTGAGGAGTGTCTGGCCTAGGCCTGTAAACATTGATGGGTGCCCACGGAGGGTGCCCATCATGGTTTCGAGGAGTGGCCTCCCGCTCAAGTCTAGGAGGTCTTAGAGGCAATGCTTGATGAGGTCGCGGAGACCTGTCTCGCACTAAGGGGTTGTGCCTCTCATACACTTCTGATTTATGTGCGCGAGGGGCTGGGACCTTCTCAGGCACATTGTTGTGAAGCAATTCAGCTGTCTGACGCTGAATGCGCTCTTGGTTAAGGTGACACAAATGTTCTAATTGTTGTTGGTCTTGCCTGAGCCACATGATTTGCGCTTGGCGGGTGGCTAGTTTGGCAAATGCCAAGTCAATTTGTTCCATCGTCTCTTGTTTAGGAAGCCTAGATGCCTCCCCTACATGTCTTTCTCGGTCATGGTGATCCGAGACCCCTATGGGTTGCTTCCCTCTGTCGAGGTTAGCGGCATTCACTTGAGGCTCTGGCCTCAATGAGTGATCTTGATACATAGCGGGTGCGGACGTGCATCGTTCCCACGTTGTGTATCACTCTTGAGGAACATAATGGTCTTCCTCACACTCTCTGTTATATGCATAAAAGGTGCGAGCAGAATTGTCTTGCCCTATCTGGAGAGCCTGATACTCTGGATATTGTCTAGTGTTTCTAACAGTAATCAGGGGTAAATGAGGAGTAACAAAATCATATGGCTCCTCCTTATGGACCCTATGTTGTTCAAGCACTTCATCACTAGGCCACCCATAACGAGATTCTAAGGGGGGCCTCCTATCTAGGTTGAGTGCTACATGTAGGTTTTCCTCTTGAAAGGATCTTTGTTGAGTGGGGGTGCCCCTCAAGGAGGTGCCTCTATGTTGAGTGGGTGTGCCCCTCAAGGGGGTGCCTCTATAGTCTTGTTCTGTGATGGCATGATGTGGACTATCTTGTGTATCCTGCCGCCAAGGTGGGATGACCAAGTCCTCAAGACTATATCGGAGGTGACTTGTCCCCCTTGGTGCACTCTCTACAGCTTCTGCCCGTGATCGGGCTCGGCTACGGGTGTACACCATGGTGATGCTTACCTAAAGATGCGTAGATTTTTTTTATTTTTCTTTTTATGATTTTTTTTGATACACTAAACAGAAAATAGCACACACACACAAGCAATGATTATCTCTTTTAAAGATTAAAAGTGTGCCCTAAATCTGGTTTAGTGTGTTTTGATTTTGTTTTTGAAAGCTTTTTGTGAAAACCATTTAAATGCAATTATGAAGGCTCTTATGACTCCCAAAATGGTCACCCCTTCAATATACCATTGTCGGACCGATATACCAACCTCTCTATATACCCGCCCTTACGTGAGGGAGACTATAGGTACGTGAGAGCAGATGATACGTGGAACATAGGCGGTACGGAAGGGGAATCACTCTGTTTATGACACCTACCATAGAAGACTTATCCTCATGCACTGGGAATCACCCCAAGCTACACTTGGTCAGCTTTCATCAGGATTTACGTCTAGCAATAGTCACGATCGGGGTTATGGATGCAATATCTCAAGCCAAGGTGATGATGAAATCCACCGTTGGTCTTGCTCAAGGGTTGGGGTTTTACGACCAACTCCTTGTGTTTAAAATACCACGTGGTGTGTGGGGTTCTTTTTAAGTTGCAAAATTGAAACAAGCAAGCATTTAAACTCTCCTATGCAAGCAAAAAATTAGAGAACAAAAAATAGAAAACAAAAAATTGACAAAAGGTGTTTAAAACCCCTACCTCTTCTCTGCCTAAATCGGATGTCTCTGAATTTCTGCCTGAAACAGTCTAGCGTTTGAAAACTTGGTACCTGTAAGCAACAAAACAAGCAACTTTAATCAAAATTTTAATCTTAAAAATCAAGGGACACAGGTCCCACCGTGATCGCCATTGAAAGCACGAGGATACGGAAACAAAAAGGAAAGTGCCAAAATAGATGCTTTTAAAACCCAACTTAACGCTTATAGCCTATGTATTGCAAAGTGCATAAAAAGAAAGAGCATAGACGAATTGACACAAGATAAAAGCAATATAAAATATGGCCCTTTTTATTGATATGCTTTTCAGAGTTGTGTTACAATACATCTCCTTCCTTTTTAGGGGATAGGAGCGTCAAATAAGTTTCTTATCACATCTATAGATAACAATCCTTCTTCCGCGTGCCCACATGTAATATGGGCGGACCAAAACATCACCACCACTTGTGTATATGATTATTTACTCCTTCCTGCTCCTCTGATGTCAAAAACCTACGTTCAAAGAAACAGAAAATATTAGTAGCACCTGCGGATAGAATAAAGCATGTATTTCCCAAGGCCTACTGTCAGTATATGCATGAAAATATTAAAACGATAATCAAATGACCTCAGATCGACCTAAAATTTTAATAGAAGCATAAATATGTTATCAAGAAGCCATTGCAAAAAGAATAGTCTAGAAATTCCTCACATATTTGTATTCGCTCCAGGGTGGGACGAATAGACCTGCAATAACTTGTCAGAAAGCACCCTCTTCAATGTCCTATCTAGGAAGCTCCAAATGACCTGAAAAGTTGGGGTTAGCTAATTGGGGGTGTTTTGGGAAGACCCAGATGGTCATATTTCTCCAATTTTACCTCTATCACCCAGATTTTTTTGGTGCCATCTGCAAGTTAGTAAAGGCGGGAAATGACAAAAACCTGGTCAAAATTGCTCATAATGAAATGAAATTTGAACTGTAACCTATTTAACATATCTAGAATAAAATGCAAAAGAAAAACTAGAGAAATCTATCACATATTTCTAATCATCCCGGGGTGGGGCGAATAGGACTGTGACAGTTTGGGGAGCGCCCGAGGGCAGGACGCCCACCGTTTGGGACACTTTTTCGGCACCAATCCACTTGGGATGGGTCCAAAACTCCTTATGGGGTGTTGTCGACAAATTTTGTGGATTTTTGTGGCCAAAAATCGGGTTTTGGGTCCGGATTCGTGCTTCCAATAGTCACCCAATAACCTCCCTTTCGAATGAGAGATTAAGGATGTGAAAGCACAAATCGCAAGTAGGTATGTAAATTGGCAGCACTTCGTTGCTCAAATGCTCCTTCTCTGTCCTCATTTTGGGTGGGAAAACTCCCCAATTTATAGACCTTAGGGTCTCCTTGTTTGAATTGCGCATGCGAGGGCGCCACTTGAGTTAATTGTCCTATTTTCAGAGAAAAGCTAGTTCCCTGATTTAGAATCTCCTTGCATGAGGTCTCTAAAATAAAGACATGCATGACTGAAGTCTCTCTTCTTGAATAAAAGCTATTCCTCGCAATTGCATGGCCTGAAGCCTCAGTTAACTGGCGGAGTTGCCGAGGTTTGACTTTTTTCCAGTCAAACCTGCTATTCGCCCCACCCTAGAGCGAATGCTGCTATTCGTCCTGGGGTGGGACGAATACCAGTTTGAATTCGTCCTTGGGTGGGACGAGTAGAGAAAAAGGTGCCAAAAAGGTGCAAAATTGACCTCTGACCTTCCAAACTGCTTTTGGGAGTGGTTAGGACCACTGTTTAACCTCTAGGGGCTGCCCTGGGGGTTGTGTGTGTCAATGCGATCAGCGCTTGTTGTCACATAATCGGATTGGTGTTGTTTTGGTGTCTACACTAAATTACATCATATTGGGTTTTGGGTTACATTCAAAAGTGTGTATTGAGTACAAATTTATCCTTATAAATAATAATACTACAGGAAATCTTGATGTTATTTTTAAAAATGTATGAAATAAGAAATAGGTTGTTATTACATTTTATTCTTTGATATCTTAGTAATAGAACACACTTAGTAAATATTTTATGCTTAGTAGAATAGCATCCATTATTAAAATTTCTAATGCATTATTAATAAAAATTGGACACATATATCTATGTGGACTAAAACAAATTTTTGCTTGAAGTTGACACGATAGTCATTTTTATGGGAATCAAATAATTATTCGCAACTTCCCTAGATTTTAGTAATATTTTCAAGATTTTCAACCATTATAATTAAGCATTTTTAATATTTTTAAAGAGATCCTAAAACTCCTTCCATATCATTTGCAAATTTTATGTATCCTTTGACTTGGAAAATGAGTTTTAGTGTAAGAAATCATTATGATCAATCCATAAGATTCATTATTTTATTTGTATTAATACTTGGTAAGTTTCCACGCATATCCATATTCATATAAATTTATAAAGACTTATCACTAAGTCTTGCGATAGACCATAATTTATTGCATGCACTATTCAATTCGGTTCCTAGAATATTTGAGCTTCAAGATAATTTTAGTATGAAGCATGCAAGTATTGGATTTGAATCAAATCTATTACTAGAGTTTTTGTATAAATTTCAAAAAGATATATTATATATAGATAATAAATAGTTAATAACTTGTCATTTTTTGTATTGTTTCTTTATTTGTTTGACTAAATATAAGTTAATATTTTCTCTTTTTTATTCAACATAATACATTAGTAATTCATCTAAGTATATATGTTATGGATATTAATTAGCTATATTCACCATGGATAGGAATTCAAGAAGAGCACAAAAGTATGATTGTGAAAAAATCCTATAATATATATGGAACAAAATAAAAGAAATGTTGAAGAAGCATAAGCTAAAATATCAAAATAAAGAGGAGTTTCCATCAACATTGAAGGAGGTAAACCTTTACATGATCAATTTAAGGATCAAATTGAATTCTAGGTTCCTTCCCATGTTCAAAATGAAAGTGAGACTAGTAGTATTATAAATATTCTAGAACCATCACATCCTCAAACAAAGGATAAATAACTAACCATAGTAGTCTTGTAGTTCCTATCCAATATGGAACATGTGCTTCACTAAATTATTAAACTCTATGCAAGATGAGAACACTAAAATTTCCCTTTAGGATAATAATATAGTATTGTAAATAGATAGAAGAGTTATTTTTGGACCAAATTCTATTGTTGGTCAACCTCAATTATTTGCTAAATTTTTGCTCAGCTAACCTTGAATGAGGCTTTGCATTTATTGGAAATTTATTTAAAGAAAAAAAATAAAATTCAATGTAGAAAAAAATAATAGGAGATTATTTGATATCCTTAATAATACTAGAAGGAAGACTCACAAGAAACATCATAGTATCACTAGAAAATATTTTATAATAGCATTTTTTCATAAATATGTAGAAAAAAAGAACATTTCATAAACTAATAGAGAAGTTAATTTTTCAAGGAAGATAATTCAAAGGTATTTGAAGAGGGGGAAGAATATAAATGAATATTTTGAATCCAATTGGAAATTGACTTGTAAAAATTCTCGTAACATCATGATCTCTTTGTCAAAAAATTGAGGGAAACACATCCAAAGTATTTCCTAGATGTGATAAAAATAAATCTATTTTCAAGAAGATTCATTGTTGAAGGAGATTTTCTCAATACCATTAACTATATTAAGGAATACCAGGCTCTTGCTTGGTGCATTCTCAATTTTATAGAGGATTCCAAGCTCATACTCAATAAATTTGATAATGTTATTATCCAACATGTCTTTCGTGAAGGCAATAGAGCTACAAACATCATGGAAAATATTGGAGTTTCGGGCGAATCCTTAAACACTTGGGTTGAAAACTTCCCCCAAATATTGTTGGACACGTGTGCTTCCAATGGCACTTCCTCTTATGCCTAAGGTAGTTGGATTCATGGCAGTCCTTGTCCATCACAATTTTATCATGTATAACAACTAGACCTCCCTTTTCCAACCTATGTGGATATTCTTGTACCTGGGTAGAGTTCTCAACCACATGGTCATCCATCGAACCACGATCCTTGTTTCTTCTAGGTCCAAATTTTTTGTGGTGTCCACTAGGAATTGGTGTATTTTCATCATCTTGCACTGTTCAATGAACCATCATTTTTTCACAAGCAATTTTTTTTTTGCTCAAGGTCTTGTTCAATATTCCAATGCCTAATTTCAATAGATCACTTTCCAAAATCATGAATGGAAGGTTAATCACACCAATCTTGGCCCACCTCTGAGTTTCGAGAATTCATGTGGTGGATCTTGGAGTTCCAAGAATCTAAGAATTTTGCTTCATCCTCCTTTATGTACTTTCCTATTATGTAGTATGTTACAATTGATGAGCCCTATTTACCCCTTCATAGTTTTCATATGGATTTTCTCAATCATTTGAGGGACATCAAAGTCATAAACATCCCAGAGTACCTATTCTGCTCCATGAAGATTTTTGTTGATGGTGTAATTAAATGCAAATCCTCTCAACCAAAGCATCAAGTGTTACACTTGATAATTTACAAACTATGTTATTCATAATCAAGTTTAGAGTTCTACCCTATCCATTATGAGAAACCTTGATAACTAGTCCTCTACTTTTTCCCTTCGAAAAATATCTTCCCAAGCCAATCCAAAGGATGTACCGAGTGATTATGAAGTGAAAGTGGGTATTGTTACGTCTGGAAAAGGTGGAAAGAAGAATCGTATCTTTGATTCTTATAAGACTTCACCCTCTCCCTATCAGTGCTTGTCCAAATCCAAATATTCTAGAGGGAAAGGTAAATATGTTGTTGTGATTGATCCCAAGAAGGTTTCCCTTGATCCCTCTTCCTTAGCCCTCAAGAAGAAGAAGACTCTTGATGTTTCCAGCAAGGACCTGCATATTAAGGATGGCATCTCCCTTGGTAAAATCTTAGCCCAATCCTTTGAGGGTTTTGATCCACTGATTGATTTGAATGACATCATATCCCTGGAAACCTCCATGCTTCTTCATGCTGATAAGGTTATCAACAAGCTAAAATATCAAAAGGTGATGGTCCTAGCTGTGAAAACCCTGATGAAGGAAAGCAAGGACCAAGATCATCCTCCTATTTCTTCTTAGTTGTTGTTTTGGGATGGTCCCTCTATTTTTTGGTTCTTTGGGTTATCCCTTTGTCCTTTGGCATTTGAGTAGAGCCTTGTGCTTCTCTGTTGTTTTTTTTTGGTTTCGAGGCAATATATTCTCCCTACCCTTATTTTTATTTTTATCTACTAGCTAGTTTGGTTGGTTGAGGTCTTACACTTTTGGAGTACCTCCCTTCCTTTCATACTTTGTAAAAGGTTTGGGGACCCTTTAAAAACCCTCTTTTATCATTAAAAAGAAAACTATTTTCAAGAATTTGTAAAGAACATCCCTATATACAACTTAGGTAAATATCATTTGAAATAATCAAAGCTTGGTTTATAATGGTAAATAAAATAAGGGTTACATGTTGTAGATACCATATCAAATTTGAGTTTCACCTTGAAAGTTTTAGATGATACAAAAGAGAAGACCCACATTACCTCGACCACTATACGACTAAGCCTATTCATCTAATAAATATTTTATGAAAGGATGATGGGTAGTTTGATTATCTTAAAATAATTGATACATGTTAATTCCTCCTCATACAGGAATATTTCAAAGTTTCCATCATATGATATTATCTCTTCAAAGACTTTGCAAGTTAAATAAAAATGTAAGTGCTTCAACTATGATGTTTTGTGTTCATGTAATATTTTCTAATATGAGAACTTAACATATCTTATAAATATTTAAATGATAATTATATTAGATTTATCTACTTATAGACGTATTTTATTATATATTTGAATATTTAGCTTGTAAAATTTGATAAGCAAGTGAGCCCAAGAGGATAAATCTTGTATAGTATGATGTTAGTGCTAATAAATTCATGAATAAGTTTTAAAACTAATTTATCCTTTCATAAAGCATGTACATGTTTTGTATTGGAAATCCAAGAAAATATTAATTGTCTAAAATGGTCTTCTAACATAGAATAATTTTATCTTATTGCAAGAAAGGAAAGTTGAGTTAAGTTTTGTCGCATTGGAAAAGAATCATAGATTTATGATAATTCAAACAAACAAATTCCATAGCATCACATCAGCTATGGTTCTTCTATATCAAGGTTGTTGTGGTGTATGGACACTAACTTCAAAAATTTATGATAAAATATTTTTTTCTAATTCAAGAAATGAATAGAAAATCTTGGTTTGGAAACATTGGAGAGGCAAATAATTAAATTATTTACGAAATTATGCAGCCCTATGTAAATTCCACTTAGTTTTTAAAATTAACTAGTTACCACAATTATAGTTGGATGGTTCCCAAGTTCCCTCTTGGAAAATATCTTAGAATTTAGTAATGGAAAAGTGCTAGCCATGTGTTCACTGCCTTAGCTAATAAATATGATCAATACCATCACTCCTAATGGGATGTATATGATTAGGGATGAGGCAAATGAATGTTTAGGTGCATCTATTTATGGATAGCTTCCATATGGAGTAGCTACAATATCCAATCAACACAAGCAGTTTCAATGGCACAACAAGGAATCTATGACACAGATGGAGATCTATAATACGGATGAGGATCCATTATACTAATAGGAATCTACAATAATGGATGGGGATCCATGATGTATAAGAGAATCCATGGTCATGTATTGGTATCCATAGTTATAAATAGATATTCACAACACAGACAAGGTCCTCTATCTAATCAAAATATGAGGTTAATGGTTGCTAAGAGAAAATTATGTGTTTATGCTCATTAGACAACATTTTGGAAGGGGTGTTTACTCATGATACACATGGTATAATTCATGGTATACATGATCATGAGATAAAATAAAATTTCATCTATAGAAAATGTGGAAGGATTTCCAGCTAAAAAAAAACATCTGTTCGGAGCAATCATCACTTCCTGGAACAAAGTATGGAGGACAAATGGAGTAAGAATTGTGTTTTCACATTATGGGTAAAATCAATGGAATTTAGGTGAATGTGGATGGATCCATTATGTGTGGCTCAAAAATATATTTTTTATGTCGTTTGAATCACTCAAAATAGACAATTGAGGCCAAAGTTATGCCCAAAATACACCTATAGGTTTGCACGTGAATGAATAGTAATAGGGAAAAGAAGGAGTGTGTTATAAATACCAATAATAAAATAGGAAAAATGATATTTTTGGAACAAATATTTTTAGTGTTTAATTTCTACATTCAAATTTGGAGAACCCTAGAGGTCGAGGAGGAGGCAAGAGCAGAGATTAGAGAGAACAAGCTAAAGAATACAACCAACTAAATATCAATAAGAAATTGTATCAATTTTGAATCCTAATAACAATATATCCTATTTATATGGGTTGTGGTTTTACCCATTTTGGGATTTCCATGTTAAAAAATTTAGTGTCCTCTTGCAATCTGTGATTGTGTGTGTGATTTCATTCCTGCAATTTCTGAGTTTAATTCTAGTTTGATAGATCAGATATCTAGAAATATACAACATAATTCATATTAATCTAAAGCATAAAATCTAATAAATGATATTTTTCATTAACCTAAGCTAAAGGATTAAGCAATATCCATGATCTATTTGAGGAAAGAGTCAATATTTGGCTCATTACGGATAAAATTTGGTATCAAAGTAGTTTTTATGAAGAACTATGTATGCAAGGTAGAAGGTCCCAAGGAAAGGACTTAGCCCCATACAACCTAGATATTGGGAGAAGAAGAATCACATCTAAGAAAATGGCTGACCAATCAAAACCTAACTCTCCAACAATGTCTAGCAAGGAATTCTAGAGAAGATTTATTGAAATGGAAAACACTCTCCATAGCTTGATGGATATGATGCTTTCTAAAGAAAAAAGGAAATCAAGGAAGGGAAGGAAGAAATTAGATTAAAATATGAGATTGAGTCTATTTCTTCCAATGGTAAGAAAGAAGAGTATATTGAAGTATCCCACTCCAAACAGCCTAAGAATGTCTCATCACAACCCTTGATAGCAGATCCATTTAAAATAGAGGTTAGAATTGATATTCTAGTCTTTGAAGGGGAGTTAGATCCTAAAAAATGAGATGGGTGGCTGAATAAACTGGAGGTTTACTTTAGTACTAAGTATTATATAGAGGTACAATAGATCAACTTTTCTATATTAAGATAGGGTGATTATGCTCTCACATGGTGGGAGGCATACTTATTGGTATTGGCAAGAAATAAACAACCAACTATAGAAACATGGGCATAATTTATGAAGGCTATAAGAGCTCAGTTTTATCCTATTGGCTATAAAGAGAAGATAGAGGAGTTATAGTTATTTTTTATATGGAGGCAGGGCCAAATAGTCCAAGAATACACCACAAAATTTAGAAAACAAGTCATGTTAATGGTTTTTAATCTTTAATATCCTCATTTTTTTAATAAATATAAGTGTGGCTTGTCTTATTAGATCAGGATAGAACTAGCATTATTTGATTCCAAGGACATTGATAAGGCATGCATTAAAGCCACATATTTGGAAATGAGGATCAGGAAGCCAATAAAGGATAATAAGACATCAACTTCATCTAAACCCTCAAAGTCTGTAGATAAAACCAAGGGTTCCAGCAAAAAAAGCATAAAGAAATCAGAAACTACAACCATCAAATTACAAAAGAGTGAAATGCATTGCAAGGAATTTAATGTTGACACTCATTCAAGTGAGGACTATTGGAATCTACACCCTAAAAATATTCCAAAATGGTAGAATAAAGGAAAGAAGAAATATATTAATTCTACCAAAAGGGTTGAGTAGGAGGAAGAAGGGTGTTTTGAGGAAACCTCTAAGAAGGAGAAACAAGCTTCAGAGGCCAAAAAAGAGGAGTTATTTTGGGTCTACATACAAGTGTAGAGGATGAAAAATACATCATTTTTTGATAGTGGATCTCAAAGAATTTTAATTTTTTAGGGTTTAGTGAAGCACTTGGGATTGGAGGGTTGTGGATCATCCACAACCATACCCATTAGTATGGGTGCAGAAGAATGTGGATCTACAAGTAACCAAGTATCTACCAAGTGTCTGTCTGAGTATCTTTTATACTTAGTTGATTTTTATTTGTTGCATTAGATGCCAAACTTTCAGCACACCTTTTTTGACTTTAGCATTTCAATTTTTTGGTCATTTTTCACACTTAGCCAATATTTGAATCTAGCACTCAAAATATAGCTTATTTGTATACTAGGCTTCTAAAAAGTTCTATTTTTTTGCTCTTGTATATTGGATTTTATGCCTTAGCATGATTTTGAGTGCAATGCTCTTTTGCTTTCTGAATTTCTACCTATCTAGCCCAATTTTCACATCTAACCTTCATATCTATGTATTGCACTATTTCATAATCTTCTAGCTTGCCTTTCACCTTATTTTCATAGCATAATTTGCTTGAGGATTTGATCCAATGCTCAATATGTGCTTCAAAATATGTTGAGTGTAATTGTTGTATTGATGCTTGAGCAAAATGGGTACAAGGTTTGGACAAAACCACAATCTAGCTTATCTAAAAGGATTTGTGAATGTGGGTAGTGAAATAAACCTACATTATTGGCAACTTTCAGGGATTTTTCTCGTAAAATTGAGAACCTAATAAGCCTTATTTATGAGATATTAGAAATGTAAGGGAGTAGAGGACCTAGAAGATAAGTTGATTGATAGTAGAAGTCTAGCAGTAGGTAAAGCTTATAGTCAAAGGAAATAAAAGAATTTTAAAATATGGAATTGATGTAGAAAAAATAAGAACATGAGGGTGACTAATGGATTATTTATCCTAAATAGGGCTTCTAAAAAATGCTTTGGAGTAAACCTGTATTCAAAATCCATCTCATTTTCCTATAAACTATGAGACATACTATAGATCCACAAGTGAAACTTGTCCAAGAGAGGAACAAAGTTGATGCTTCTAGAGATTGAGGGAGTGATGAAGTGATTGGGGAGGTGAAGTATATAGGGTAATGAGAAGGAAGCTACAAGAATCTAGAAAGGCATGGATGCTGGAAAGTGGGGATGTTGGTACTGGTGGAGTGATATTCAAGCAAACAGGGTGCAAAAATGACTAAGGAAGAAGATGACATGAAGATACAAAAAACAAAGACAAAAATAAAATGGAAATATAGGTAAGGAAAAAGAAAGAAAATAAAATAAAGGTACCTAATTTCTTGTATCTCCATTAAAATTGAAATTGGCATGAGCACATTTCATCATAGCTAATAGCCACTTCAAATACAGACAAGTAGCCTTAAGTGAATGTTCACCCATACAAATTGCATTAGGTAAATATTCCATGCACTCAATAATACTTTTCTCTTCACTACATTCTTCCTTGAAAAAATACATAGGTAAATCTCCTTTGGGTTACTAAACACCACATGTAAAGCTACTAGTTCAATAGTATGCATGGTTGCTAAGGATTATCTTAACATAGTAGACCTCCTACATAAGGTAGCCCTACAATTATTTATAGAATTTTACAGATGTTGATGATAATTGGATTATGAATTGGATTGGCTATTGTTAGAATTTGCATTGCTCTTGCAGATCCTATTGCTCACGTGAATATCCAACTCCTTTACTTATTTTTTTTGTTTAGCCAATTATAACTCACCACCAAAGCACTTACTTTAATGCAACTTGTGTTTGCTTTATAATAATGTTATCATGGCATATGACTATCATATTCGCATGATGTCTAACATATTAAACTCCATTATTGGATGCCACATGTGTTTTGAATATCAGCTTACACATGTCAAGTCATTTTATGAAATCATATTTCACTAATTTTTCTCCTTTCATGATGATATTTGGTGTTTGCTTTCATAATTAAGGTACTAAGAGATCAATTTTGTACACGTACATAATAATGTGAAATGACTATATTTGCTTGTGAAGGGAGAATTATGATAACCTTTCTGTTGGGCTATGGAGTCAAGAAAAAAGCAAAATATGCATAAGAGATGACTTGAGGGAGATGGGTAATATGGAGAATATGAACTAGAATTATTGAAGGAGATGAAATGAGTAATAAGGATGCTAATGGAATATGAAGGATGTCAGAAGGATAAGAAGAGAAGATAAGAAAATATGAGGAAGCCATACATGTATGTCACATGTTCTACAATCTCCTTGTTGCATACATTTGTTTGCTCAAGTAATTGCTTTACCCTTTTACCTTCTTGGTATTTGTTGTATTGACCTCAAATACCAAGATGGAAAAAAGGGTGAATCATCTCCCCTTTTATTAAGGGATTTCTTCTAAATTTTGATTTTCTTGTCCCTACTCTATCTTGATAGACTCCATGAGTTGAAGTACTTCCAAATGGTCATTCTACTTGGTCAAGCTCATCGAGAATGAAGAGCTTGCAGGTTTTTTAATCTAATTGTAGACACCAAAACAGCACCAATCCGATTATGTGACTGCAAACACTGATCGCTTTGACACACACAGCCCCCAGGGCAGCCCTCAGAGGTTAAACAGTGGTCCTAACCACTTTTGCAGCAATTTTGGAAGGTCAAAAGGCAATTTGGCACATTCAGGCACCCTGCTCCAAATCCGTCCCACCCTGGGACGAATTCAAAATGGGATCCGCCCCACCCAGGGACGAATTTTGAATTCGCTCTGGGGTAGGACGAATTCCAGGTTTAACGGGCAAAAAGAGAAATTGCACCAAATGGCAGCCGAGGACAGTCCATTAATGCCTCCTGCCTTGCATGCGCGTGTAGGTGGGCAGATTGGACGTTAGAGGACTGTCACAAGGGTAGTCATGGAAGCCCAAGTCAGGGAGGACTTTCCTCCCTCATGGGAAGGCATGACTGCCACATGGCGCTCATGCATGCCCCTCCAAAGAGACCCCCTGGGTCTATAAAATGGTGAACTTTCTCACCCAAAAGAGGACAGGTTGGAAGCATTTTCAAGCAACGAAGTGCTGCCAAATTGATACCAAGCTTTACCCTTTTCATTCACCTCTTCCACATCCTTGATCTCTTTCGCAAGAGAGGTCATTGGGTGGTTATTGGAAGTGTGAATCTAGATCCAAAACCCGACACTTGACCACATTATTCCACCCATTCACCGACAACACATTACAAGAGATTTTGGACCCATCCCAAGTGGATTGGCGCCGAAATCAGGTCCCAACGGTGGGTGGCCCGCCAGGGCGCCCCGCACTACTGCGAGCCTAATCCTCTTTTCTTAAGAACGATTGGGAATTCATAGCAGATTGTTCTTTTGTCATTTTTTTATCTTGCATTTCATCTTATGCTGCTTAAATAGCTTGTAATTCTGATTTCACAATGTTTTGATCAATTTTTACCATGTTTTGTCGCTTTTGTTGTTCTCACTAACTTGCAGGTAGCGACGTCAAATTCCCGTTGATGGAGGCCAAATTGGGGAAATCTGACCATCTGGGTCTTCCCAAAATGCCCCCAATTAGCTAACCCCTAAGTTTGCAGGTAGTTTGGAGCTCCCGAGATGCAACATTTGGGCAGCATCACTTCGGCGTTTTGTCGTAGGAGAATTCGTCCTACCCCGGGACGAATTACAGTCGAATTCGTCTCGCCCAGGAGTGAATTCGAATCAGCAAATTTTTCTGACTATTTTGATGGCAGTGGCCCTCTGGTAATGTTCCCTGGTTCTTGTCAAATTTGCAAGTTGTTTAGAATCGGTTTATTTATCGTTGTAATCAATCTTTTGCATGCATCTTCCATTGTTTTTAGAGAACAAACATTTCATCTTTGCAACAGGTGCTACTAACGATTTTGTTGTTTCTTTGAATGTAGGAGGAGCAGCAAAGATCAAGGATTCATTCACACCAGCGGCGGCAACACTTTGGCCCGCCCATTTTGCATGTGGGCACGCGGAAGAGAGATGACTTTCCATTGATGTGACCAAGAGACAAGTTTGATGCTCCTTTCCCCTAAAAAGGGAGGAAGCTAATTGTAACCGAATTTGAAATACATCAATAAAAGAAGAGGGTTGTTTCATTCCATTTGGGTTCCAATTTGTTTATGCTTTCTCCATTTTACGCATTTCTAATTTGTAGCATCAAGTTTAGTTTCGTTCTTGCATCGTGTTTGGAGTTTTCCCTTTTTGTTTTTCGGAATCTCGTGCTTTCAGTGGCGATCACGGTGGGACACCGTCCCCTAATTTTTTTTAAGATCAAGAAACTGATCAAAATTTGTGTTTTTGTGCTTACAGGTACCGTTTTTCAAACTCTGACTGTTATTCGTCCTTGCCTATGGCGAATACCTTACTGTAATTCATCTGACCCTGAGACGAATTCTAATTCATCTCAGACTGGGACGAATTCTATTCTGGTATTCGTCTCATCCAGAGACAAATTTTTGTCTGTGCTGTTTCAGGGCCGAGAGTCAGAAACATCCTTTTGGGCAGAGAAGAGGTAGGGGTTTTTAACAAGCTTCTGTCAAATTTCTGTTTTCTGTTTTCTGATTTTTAGTCTTTGTATGGCTTAGGGAAAGTTTCCTTTTGTTTGCCTGTTTCATTTTTGCAAATTAAAATAAACCCCACACACATCACGTGGCATTTTTAAACCAAGGAGCTGGTCGTAAGACCCCAGCCCTTGATCAAGACCAACGGTGGGTTCATCACCACCTTGGCTTGACTTTTGCATTCATTTACCCCGATTGTCACTGTTGCTCGATGTAAATCCTGACGAAAGCTGACCGAGTGTCGTTGGGGTGATTCCCAGCATGCGAGGATAAGTCTTCTATGGTAGGTGTCATAAATAGGACAATCCCCCTTCCGTACCGCCTATGTTCCACGTACCATCTGCTCTCACGTACCTATAGTTTCCCTCTCGTAAGGGCGGGTATATAGAGAGGTTGGTATATCGGTCCGGCAATGGTATATTGAAGGGGCGACCATTTATGGGAGTCATATGAGCCTTCATAATTGCATTTAAATGGTTTCATAAAAAGCTTTCAAAAAAAAAAAAAACAAACAACAAAACACACTAAACCAGTTTTAGGACACACTTTCAACCTTTAAACGAGATAATCACCGTTTGTGTATGTGTGTGTTCTTTTCTGTTTAAGTGTAGCATAAAAAAAAATCATAAAAGAGATAAAAATCTGCTTAGCTTGTAGAAGAGTACCACCATGGTGTACACCCGTAGCCAAGCCCAATCAAGGGCAGAAGCTACGGAAAGTGTACAAGGAGCGGGCACAAGTCGCCTTCGCTTTAGCCCTAAGGACTTGGCCATACCGCCTTGGCGGTCTGGACTACAAGAGAGTCCACATCATTCCATGTCAAGGTGGAATTATAGGGACACCCCTCTAGGGGACACGCCCATTTAGCACAGCCCCTTTCGGGAAGAAGCTTTACACGTGGCCCTCAACGTAGATAGAAGACCTCCTTTAGAGGCTAGATATGAGTGGCCACCATGCGATGAAGCGCTAGAGAGGCATAGTGTCCATGGGGAGAGGCCACGTGACTATGGCATCTCTCCTTTGCCTCCCCTCACTGTTAGAACCAATAGACAAAACCCAGAGCACAGGGCTCTCCAAATCGGGCGAGCTAACTCTGCCCGCCCCTTTCACACCCATGAAAGGGAGTACGAGGAAGACCATCACATTCCTCGAGAGCAATATACAATGTGGGAGCCTTGCGCTTCTACACCTGCTAGATATCATGGTCACACATTGAGGCCAGAGCCTCGGATAAATGCCGCCAACCTCGACAGAGGGAAGCAACCCATTGAGATCTCGGATCGTCACGACCGAGGCAAATGCATAGAAGAGGCATTTAGGCCTCCTAGGCCCAAGATGGTAGATCAAATTGACCTGGCAGTCGCCAGACATGCCGCCCGCCAAGCCCAGATCACGTGGCTTGAGCAAGATCAGCAACAGCTAGAGCGTCTATACCACCTTAGCAAAGAGCGCATTCAGTGCCAAATAGACGAGCTGCTTTATAACATACCTGAGAGGGTTCCAACCCCTCGCACCCAAAGAGCGAAACCATATGAGAGGCATAATCCCTTGGTGCAGGATAGGTCTCCGCGACCTCGTCAAGTTTTGCCTCCGAGACCCCATAGACATGAGAGGGAGGCCACTCCCCGAAACAATGATGGGTACCCTCCGCGGGGACCCACTCAGGGTCATAAGTCTCGCCCAGAGACTCCTCAGGAAGTTTATGAGGAGTATGAACAAGAAGTAGAGCGGGCTGAAACGCCCTATCAAGGCGAAGGGGTTGTTATTCGGCCACCCCCCCATAGGCCTCAAGTCTCCCACAACCCACAATGGGAGCAAACTAAAGAGGAAGAGATTAAATCTTTCGATGCATACAAAGTGTTGTTAGAGCGTTTGGAGTCTTTGGAAACCAAAGCTTCTGGGCCCCAAAAGCCCACGTTACGCCAACTCCGTAGTCACCCTGTGCATCCGTCAGTGCCTGCACCTCCTTACCCCGAACACTTCAAGTTGCCTCAGTTGGCAGTCTTTAAGGGTGAAGAGGATGCCCAAGAGCATGTGACAAGATTCCTGAGCCAATGCTTTGGCATTCAGGATAATGATGCGCTGTTGCTGAGGACATTCATAACCACATTCACGGGCCCTACCTCGGATTGGTTCACCCAGTTACCGAAACACAACATCAATAATTTGGATCAGTTAGTGGATGCATTCCTTGAACGCTTTGCCTTCAACACCAAGAAGAAGGCATCACTGAGTGACCTAGCCAGCCTTAGGCAATATGAGGAAGAGACAATGGCGGCCTACGGGAATCGGTGGAGGACTCTGCTTTCTAAGCTACCCTACCTTCCCCCTATGTCCGACCTCACACAAATGTTCTCACGAAGTTGTTTGAGATCGATCTCTGGGCTATTGCAGTTGCAGCAATATGCCACCTTAGAAGAAGCTCTGGCGCAAGCCAGAGTTATCGAAGAGATTAAAATATAGGATGGCAAAATTGCCAAACCTAAAAAGAAAGAGTGGAACAAAAATACAAAGACAGGGACTACGCAACAAAAACCCGCTGTGGTTAATCAAGTTGCTATAAATGTCCCTAAGCCTGCACAAGAAATACAACCTCAAAAGGCTAATTATCAGGTAGTGCCTCCTAATAATTATGAAAGAGAAAATAAAAAATAGGAGCAAAATCAGCAGCATCGCCCTAAGCGACAGTACACCCCTTATACGGAGTCTAGGGACTCCCTATTTGATCGCTTGTCAGTGGCGAATTTAATTACACTTCCAGAGATCCAAACCATAGATCCTAACGCTCCCAAGCCTAAGGGATACAGAGAGGACTTGTATTGTAGGTTCCACAGGCGAAGGGGACATGACCTGAACGCATGCTGGAAGTTCAAAGGATTGATACAAGACTTGATTGACAATAAAACATTGGTAGTGGACAACCCCATAGCGCCAAATAACCAGCAAATGGGGGTCTTCAAGGATCCCTTGCCTGCCCATGAGGCACAGGCAAAACCCCTTCAGGTCAATGAGGTGCGACAAAATTTCCCCATGCAAGGGTATGTGGGAATGATAAGCATAGTGACCAGGAACAAGAAATACCCAGGAGTTGCCCCCGAGGCAGCCACAAGAGAGGTTCCAGCGATGTCACAACCTCAACAACACCCTGTGCAGTTACCTCCGCCTAGACCCGAGGTCACGATATGGACCAAACTCACGCAGAGTTTGTGGACCACGTCGGCTAGGCTCTCCATATATGAGCTTATACAACAATCAACACCCCATCGGGAAGCTCTCATGGAAATTTTGAAAGCCATCGAGTTGCAGCCCCACGAAGCGAATTCCTTCAATAACTTCGTGGGACATGTAAAACGATGCACGGAGCCAGTCATTACCTTTCGAGAAGATGAAGTTAAATCGGTATCTGATGACATGGCGGATCCACCCCTGCACGTTATCGCATGGGTCAACGGGATCCCATATAAGAGGGTGTTGGTAGACACTGGCTCGTCTAGTAACATCATTACTACAGCAACATTGAAACATCTGAAGCTGCCAGCCTCTCACATCACGGCTTCCACTTACACACTACGAGCATTCAATGATGCGATATGCTCGATAGTTGGCACAATTGTTCTACCCGTTCAGGTAGGACAAAAGACGATACCTACATTGTGCCATATTTTGGAAGGCGAGATGGCGTACAACATATTGCTAGGGCGGCCATGGATCAGGGACATGAAGTGTGTCCCTTCGATAGCTCACAAGTGTTTGAAGTATGCATTTGAAGGAGAAGTACATGTAGTCCCGACGGACTTAGAACCCTTCAAATATTGCAATGCGGTGCAGTTGATGCCACAATCGACCCTCCCATCGACGCACTTGGATTTTTAGTTAAATCCATCTAGACAGGGTCCGATGCCGCGAGCACCATTGGTGACTAATCCATCAAAACCCCATCCAGGTGCATCTTCTTCATCCGCTCCTTCACTACCAATGCCACCTATCATGGCTAAACAAAAGGATAAAGGGAAACAAATCCTGGAAGAGGCTCAACCCCTAGAAGAGGCGCTGCCAACAATATCAACCATCTCAACCGAAGAGATACCTAACACAATGGAAGCTGAGGCTCCTAGTCCACCCAACATGGAATGGACTCCGGAAGGGCTTCCGTTCCCTCCCTCTCAATCGCCAACAATTATTGTTGAAATGGCCAATACGGGCCTGGGGGAGTATCTAGTGCGGAATGTTGTAGCAACGCCCATGCTAGAGTCAGTGCAAGACATGGGGAGACCTCGCCTCCCCATCGGGATAGTTGTTCCTTTAGGCTACCCACCGAACTAGACCAATTTTGTGTATGGGGGCCTTGACCATGGTGTTGAGCCATGCATGCAAAAGGACGAGGACGAAGAGCCTTTTGCAGAAGATGTCAACTATCTGTCTAACCCGGACTTCGCTCTGAGATATCTTGGCCAATGCAATTGGCATGGATACGAGCTAGGCAGGTATGAGCAAGGAGTGCGTGTCCTTTGCTAGCCAAGATACCAAATGCCTTATGACAAGTCGGGAGTAGGGTTCAACCACCCCCTGCCCTTAGACATCTTGGTGGAAAACATGCAAGGCCTAGGAATAGGCAACAAGGGTGGATTGGCATCAGATCCTTATGCCAACCCAAACACAACATATACATTGGGAGATTACCTCCCATGGTCAACAACCACCCTTGGTAACATCAATAACCCTTCTCCTTTGCTAGAGAGAGGTGAAAGTTCGGGAACTCACTTTCAAGGAGAGCATAAATAGTGTCCAGAAGGATCTTCGGAGGATGAATCAAAATATGAACCAGTGTCATATGATCCCTTCGAATCCAATAGTGATCACTCACAAGTGATCCCCATGAATAACTGGCAAGAGATCTTTTTAAATTTGTTCCCTCTAGAAGCTCCAATCGAGCCAGTATCACGTCAAGAGAATCAGGTCCCCCCATCGAGTGTGGAACAACCGCAATGGGACCAGATTAATTTGCTCGAACAAGATGAGCCTAATATGTCGCAAGCAGTTATTGGAGAAAATGAACATTTTTGGATCTCCGACAGTGATTCGAAAGATGAAACTGAGATGGCCTATCTCAACCACATGCGACAAATGCAACAAAGGCAACAAATGCAACAACGACGTCCCTTGAGGATTAATGACTTATTTGCACAGATGGGCATACTGCCAGGGCATGAGTGGTACGTAGACCCAGCAGGGTGGGACCAAGTGTTGGATCCATGGCTCCAAGTTTACGATGAGCACCGTCCACCCCGAGACCCTATAATGACATCAGTGTCGAGGGTAGACCCCTGTCCTCTTATTAGCACATAGGGCCGATCCATTCATGCCAGTACCTATAGAACCAAATCCAGAACACAGAGAACATCTAGAATGTTTGAGTCATCACACCCGCGGTAATGGAGACCAAATTCATTTCATCCACATGATCTCCATTGACTTGACCGCACCCATCCACAATCCGGCCGATCCAGCACGGTCCTTGCATCTAGACATAGATGCCATTGACTGGGATCATGTCAATTCACCTCCATCCCCATCAGAGTACTGGCCTTTTGGTAAAATGCCTCATTTTACCCCAAGGACAACTCAGGATATCTTTCAGGCTGAAGAGGAACCCGAGGTTCCCAACGCAGATTTAAACTCAGCTACCGATATCCATTTGATCCCAACTCCACATCGGTTGGAGGACGGATCCCACATGTCGATCGAGGAAACAACTGACATAGACATCGGCTTAGATCCAATGAATCCATAGATTATCAAGCTAGGGGTAAGCTTATCCCCCGAAGAGCAAGCCGACTACATTGCCCTTCTCAAAGAGAAGAAGGAGGTTTTTGCATGGTCATACAGAGACATGCCGGGGCTAGATCCGTAGCTAGTCATGCATAATTTAATGCTTGATCCGACAATCAAGCCAGTTAAGCAAAAACTACGTAAGATGCACCCAAAAATGGCCTTGATGGTCAAAGATGAATTGCAAAAGCTGTTGGATGCACAGTTTGTCATCTGCGTGGATTATCCGCCATGGCTGTCCAACATGGTGCCCATCAAAAAGCTCGATGGGAGGATTCGCATATGCACTAATTTTTGAGATCTAAACAAAGCGAGTCCTAAGGATGATTTCCCCTTGCCAAGCATCGACGCATTGGTAGACGCTACAATAGGTCACGAAATGCTATCCCTCATGGATGGTTTCTCGGGATACAATCAGATTCGTATCAATCCCGAGGACCAACTAAAAATGGCGTTCACAATGCCTTGGGGGACATTTTGTTATAAGGTCATGCCTTTTGGCCTTAAAAATGCTGGCGCCACCTACCAACGTGCCATGACGTACATCTTCCATGATTACATGCATAAAACTTTGGAAGATTACATGGATGATTTGTTGGCCAAGTCTCTTTTGCGCCCGGATCATCTCGATGACTTAAGCAAGATCCTCGATCGCCTCATGGAGCATAAAGTCAGATCGAATCCCAAGAAGTGCGTATTTGGTGTCACATCTAGAAAACTCTTGGGTTTCATAGTCTCAAAGCGAGGCATCGAGGTGGACCCAAACAAATTCAAGGCAATCCTTGAAATGGTTCCCCCAACTACCATCAAGCAGCTCAGAAGTCTGCAGGGAAAGGTCGCGTCAATTAAGCGCTTCATAGCACAGCTATCTGACAAGTGCCGACCCATGAACAAATTATTGCACAAGGGGGTAGTATTTCACTGGGATGACGAGTGCCAGTCAACCTTTGATGACATCAAATGATACTTGGCTTTGCCGCTAGTATTGGCACCACCTAGACCAGGAGTGTCATTCTACTTATACATCTCAGCTACTGAGGTGGCACTGGGTACCATGCTGGCCCAGAAGAATGAACTTCACAAAGAATAGGCTACTTACTATCTTAGCCGCACCCTGGTCAGTTATGAACTTAACTATGCATACATCGAGAAACTCTGCTTGGCAGTGGTGTTTGCTACCAAAAAGCTATGCCACTACATGTCTGAGCAACACTACGTATGTTGTGTCTAAGGAGAATCCATTGCGATACATGATGAGTCGTACTTATCATAGTAGTCGCACGGCGAAATGGATCATGTTGTTGACAAAATTTGACATAGAGTTTATCGGACAGAAATCCATCAAAGGACAGGTCATAGCCAATCAACTAGCAGAGGCTCCTCTCGAAGACGATCAGCCTCTAGTCATAGAACTACCCGATGATGGGGTCTTCCATGTCTCAAAATCGCCAGATTCTGATGAGCCTGAGTCACGAGCTGACATAACCCTATTTTTTGATGGTTCTAAATGTGAGCAAGGTGGTGGCACGGGAATAGTATTCTTCACACCGTAGGGCGCTCCAATGCCCCTGTCATTTAAATTAAATTTCCCATGCACCAACAATAATGCGAGTATGAAGCCTTGCTCATAGGTCTTCAGACAACAATCGCCATGAACATCAAATGACTGAACATCTTTGGTGATTCGTTGTTAATTGTCAATCAAGTCAAAGGGGTATTCCAATGCAAATGCCCAGTTCTACAGGCTTATAAAGCCCTTGTGGACAAATTCTTGGCAAAACTTGAGTGGTATGACATCGAGGCACTCCCTCGGTCATCGAATCATTTTGCGGACACAATGGCCTCCTTGGGGTCACTAATCCCGCAAGACCTTTCTGGTGATATGACAACCATTCAAGTCAAAACCCTATCGCAATCCATGATGGAGCGTGCAAGCTCTGACTTGACGCCAGGAATCCACATGATCCAGATTGAACCATCCTCGGATAAGTTCTCTCGAATCCATGATCGTCCGAAACATGCCAACTGGGGGTCCTTGTTCTCCCCTACTCCCATTAATAGCAACACAACGCTATTCTTACAAGTTCTCTCCCGCTCAGCGTTTGCTAGGGATGAACTTCAAGAGGGATTGGCTGTTCATACCGTCGAGGTTTCCGATCAACAGGACTGGTATTTACCCATTAGAGACTACCTCAAGTTAGGTAATCTCCCGCTTGGATTGATGCATGCCACAAAATGAGCATTCAAGCAGAAAGCGGCTAAGTATGTCTTGATAGGAGACATTTTGTACCGTCGTAGCTATGAAGGAATCCTCCTTCGTTGCTTGGACCAGCAAGAGTCCACTTGGGCGATCGCCCAAGTGCACGATGGTACATGTGGTGGCCACTTTAGTGGTATGGCCATCGCAAAGCGCATTCTTCGCATGGGCTATTATTGGCCATCTTTAGAGCGAGATTGTTGCACATATGTCAGGAAGTGCGTGAAGTGTCAACATCATGCCAATTTGATGCACGTACCTTCCCACGCCTTGTAGACAGTCCAGTCCACTTGGCCATTTTTGCAGTGGGGTTTCGATCTAATTGGAAAGATCTCCCCTATGTCGTTAGGCCATCACACGTTTATCATAACGGCCACAGAGTATTTTACCAAGTGGGTGGAAGCAGTTCCGCTTACCTCTACGACAGGACCCCGCATTGTGGAGTTCATTTTGCATAACATCATATGTCATTTTGGTATTCCATCCAAAATAGTCTCGGATAATGGGACGCCATTCAAGAACAAAGACGTGCATGCTTTGACCACAAAGTACAAAATTCAGCACATTTTTTTGACACCCTATTATCCGCAGGCAAATGGGCAAGCAGAGGCGTCAAACAAAATGCTAGTTGCCATCCTTAAAAAGATAGTTGTAGACAGTCATAAGGATTGGCACATCCAAATTCCACTTGCCCTATGGGCTTATCACACTAGCATTCGGATGCCCACTGGGGCCACTCCATTTTCGCTCGTGTATGGCTCCGAGGCAGTCATGCCTCTCGAGTTGGAAATTCCTTCCCTGCGCATATCAATGCAAGAGTTCATCGATGATGACGTTGCATGGCAGGCCCGATTAGACCAGCTTACGTTGCTTGATGAACGACGCGTTAATGCTCTTGAGCATTTACGTATCTATCAAGAGCGACTTAAGAAAGCTTACAACATGAAAGTTCACCCGAGGGACTTTCGGGTTGGTGATTTGGTTTTGAAGGAAAACCAATAGAACTCTAGTTTGCCGTCCCACCTAAGGGACAAGTTCACGGAAAATTGGTTAGGTCCATATGTCATTGATAGCAAAATAGGACCCGGGACATACCGGCTAGCCTCTCTTGATGAAATCAAGGAAACAGAACCCTTGAACATCAGTCATTTGCGACCATTCCATATCTAAGAGAGCCATATCCCAAAAATGCTCCAAGGATTCCTATAATCGCTTGGTCAATCCCAAAATGCTCCAAGGATTCTTATAATCGCTTGGTCAATCCCAAAAATGCTCCAAGGATTCCTATAATCGCTTGGTCAATCCCAAAATGCTCCAAGGATTCCTATAATCGCTTGGTCAATCCCAAAAAGCTCCAAGGATTCCCACAATCGCTTGGTCAAAAATAAGAAAATTCAAAAACAGTAAAATCATCAAAAACAACAAAAAAATTTGCATCTCATTTCTAGGCATGCTCAAATTCATCAATAAAAAGCTCTTCTCGCATCTCATCTTCATATTCACAAAAATCAATCCATCAAAAATACAAAAATATATAGCTGCATTAAGCATCGCATCCATACATTGCATATTTGTGGTCATACAGGTCAAAGGCACCATAGACTGTAATTACTCTGCTAGTCCATCTTGTTCCACATTTTTCCATTTTATAAGCAGTCCAAAAAACAACAAAAATGCGCCATTCACTGCTTTTTACCACACTAGAGTCAGTGGTCTTCGAATGTATCAAGAGTTTTCATCTTTCAATCGTAATTTTGCTTTCTAGCCACGTACTTGTACCAAGTCAGACAGATTTTATGAAGGTAGAGTTCTACTTGGATCACACCTTGTTACGTAGCATCCCAACACAAATTAAAACACATAAAAAATTCCCAAGTTGTGTGAACGAAAGATGAAACCTGCAAAGCAATCCAGGTCACCATAAGCGAAACGGTTATCTTGCTCATCCCCCTATGCGAATGACCCCAAGAATGCTGAGAGTTGGCAAAAGGACAAGCATCCTCCCTACCCAATTCCCCAAGAATCCCAAAGTTCTCAATAGTTGCAAAACATCAAAAATTTGCAAAACGTCAAAACTCCAAAATTTGACATCCCACATTGCACACATCAAAAGGCACATACAATAGTGATTCTCATCACTCCATATCCAAATCCCTTGCTCAAAAGAAAAATATATAAAACAAAAATAAACAGTGATTTTTATCACTACAAAGGAGCAAGTATCCCAATACAATTGAAGAAAAGAAGGGAGTTGAACTTGAATCCCTGGAACTCTCAGCATTTCGACAGGTCATGAGGCAAGCCTCAATACCGGTTTGGTTGATAGCCTATCGGTCCCTGGTGGTAAACCTCCCGCATGACGATACATCTGTCACATTAACTTGTGTGCAGATCAATGTTTGCATGTGGATGAGCTAGCTTATGGTATCCTAGATAGCACCGCAGATTAATCTGACTAAATACAATAAAGGAGTTAGTGGAGCTAATTAGGTGATCCTCAATACAAGTTTGGTTGATAGCCTATCTGGCATTGGCGGTATCCTGACAAATACCACATAAATGAACTCAATTGCACACACAGGGATGTGAAATAGCTTGGTCAAAAACAAGTCCGATTCATACCTTGTTCAAAAGTCTTGTAAGATAAAGTACAGTCGTGGCTAGTGAGTTAAAACCGTCTGAGTCTCAAAAAACCTTAGCTACATTTCTAAACCAACTGTGCTACTTTTCATCCTTACAATACCATCATAAAAGAAATAAAAACCACATGTATACATGCAAAGTCATATACCACAATAAGCGCCTAAAAACAAAAATCACAAAGTCCTAAACAGTCTATGGTGCCCTAACCAAACAACACAAATTCATTTCATCCATTGCATTTTGCATATCACATATACATCAAAAACATTTGCATTCATCATAACATATGCATCCATCAAAATAAATTAACATGCATACATCCATACTCATCACTCATTATGCATAAAATCAAATCATCACATGTGCATAAACAAAATCAAGTGTGTATATATATATCATCAAAATTGAACAAAAATGCACCAAAACAACTAATAAACTTGCCCGATGAGAGTGCTTTGGCACTTGACATCCCGGGCATGCAAAATAGACGTCGGGGTCACAAATCCTCGCTATCCTATTCCCTAAGAAGGCTACCATAGCCGGACCGCTCCACGGGAAGATGGATCTTTGAGAATTTCATCCCCAAACGGCGTCACCAAAAGGGTCAAAAACCCACCCAAAAACAGCAATAACATTGCCGAACGAAGGCGCCTTCGCGCCTGACATTCTTGGCATCCAAAACAGATGTTGGGGTTACAAATTGTCACTATCCTACTCCCTAAGAAGGCTACCATAGCCGGACCGCTCCACGGGAGGATGGATTTTTGCCAATTTTAGCTCCAAAAAGCGTCGCCAAAGGGGTTAACACCCACCAAAAATAGGTCTAAATGTCAAAAAACTGCACATGCTTAACGCTAAACCATCTAAGGGCACCCTGGCACAAGTCATCTTGGGTCAAGCGACTCGTCGCTTTTCTCATGAAGGTCATTCCCTCATCGATTCGTCGCTTGAGGGGGTAGTCACACTTAGTCACCAATCAACAAACACACACCCAATCAAGGAAAATGGCATGCATTCAAAGAATCATTGACAAAGACAATCACGCTCCTGCTTGGGGCGATAAACAAGCAATAATCACAAACTGATCAAATCACTTGGCATTCCCGAAGCATGAACACAAGGTTCCCCCATGGACAAAAGGTTGTGCCCTTTGCCTATTCATGACTGATCAATGTCCAAGCTCAAGTCACACCTCACCAAAAAAGGTTAATACTTGAAATTAAGATTCCTTCGCTCGTCAGAAGCAAGGATTCAAGAATGCATGCCCTTTCCATACTTGGGGCATCAAAAGTTGGTTAGGTTACCAAGAAACCCTAATCATTAGTGCTTTGGTTATCTATTTTTGCTCGGCGCTGTGCCATGCATAGTGCATCCCAAAAAGGGGCATCTGTAGACACCAAAACAACACCAATCCGATTATGTGACTACAAACACTGATCGCTTTGACACACACAGCCCCCAGGGCAGCCCTCAGAGGTTAAAAAGTGGTCCTAACCACTTTTGCAGCAATTTTGGAAGGTCAAAAGGCAATTTGGCACCTTCAGGCACTCTGCTCCAAATCCGTCCCACCCTGGGACGAATTCAAAATGGGATCCGCCCCACCCAGGGACGAATTCTGAATTCGCTCTAGGGTAGGACGAATTCCAGGTTCAACGGGAAAAAAAGAAAAATTGTGCCAAATGGCAGCCGAGGACAGTCAATTAATGCCTCCTGCCTTGCATGCGCGTGTAGGTGGGCAGATTGGACGTTAGAGGACTGTCACAAGGGCAGTCATGGAAGCCCAAGTCAGGGAGGACTTTCCTCCCTCATGGGAAGGCATGACTGCCACATGGCGCTCATGCATGCCCCTCCAAAGAGACCCCCTGGGTCTATAAAATGGTGAACTTTCTCACCCAAAAAAAGAATAGGTTGGAAGCATTTTCAAGCAACGAAGTGCTACCAAATTGATACCACGCTTTACCCTTTTGATTCACCTCTTCCACATCCTTGATCTCTTTCGCAAGAGAGGTCATTGGGTGGTTATTGGAAGTGTGAATCCGGATCCAAAACCCGACACTTGACCACATTGATCTACCAATTCGCCGACAACCCATTACAAGAGATTTTGGGCCCATCCCAAGTGGATTGGTGCCGAAATCAGGTCCCAACGGTGGGTGGCCCGCTCGGGCACCCCGCATTGCAGGCCTAATCGTCCCTTTTAGGAATGATCGGGAATGTGTAGCATATGTTCCTTTTTGTCATTTTTATTTCTTGCATTTCATTTCTATGTTGTTAAGTAGTTTGTAATTCCGATTTTAGTTCATGTTTTGATCAAATCTTATCATGTTTTATCGCTTTTGTTGTCCTCACTAACTTGCAGACGAGCATCATCAAATTCCCGTTGATGGAGGTCAAATTGGGGAAATATGACCATCTGGGTCTTCCCAAAATGCCCCCAATTAGCTAACCCCTAAGTTTGTAGGTCTTTTGGAGCTCCCGAGATGCGACATTTGGGCAGCATCACTTCGGCGCTTTGTCGCAGGAGAATTCGTCCTACCCCGGGACGAATTACAGTCGAATTCGTCCCGCCCAGGAGCGAATTCGAATCGGCGGCGAATTGTCCGACTATTTTGATGGCAGTGGCCCTCTGGTAATGTTCCCTGGTTCCTGTCAAATTTGCAAGTTGTTTAGAATCAGTTCATTTATCATTTTTATTCAGTTTTATGCATACATCCTTCATTGTTTTTAGAGAACAAATGTTTCGTCTTTTGCAACAGGTGCTACTAACGATTTTGTTGTTTCTTTGAATGCAGGAGGAGCAGCAAGGATCAAGGATTCATTCACACCAGCGATGACAACACTTTGGCCCCACCCATTTTGCATGTGGGCACGTGGCGAGAGAGATGACTTTCCATTGATGTGACCAAGAGACAAGTTTGATGCTCCTCTCCCCTAAAAAGGGAGGAAGCTAATTGTAACCGAATTTGAAATACATCAATAAAAGAAGAGGGTTGTTTCGTTCCATTTGGGTTCCAATTTGTCTATGCTTTCTCCATTTTACGCATTTCTAATTTGTAGCATCAAGTTTAGTTTCGTTCTTGCATCGTGTTTGGAGTTTTCCCTTTTTGTTTTCCGGAATCTCATGCTTTCACTAATATACCTTTCAAATTGTGGTCCTTCTTCTCTTCATAATTTGTCCCTAGAATTTGCTCTTTTGGCACCACTCTGGTGTCATTAAAAAAAAAAAAAAAAACAATTACTAGAAGGTTATGGTTGTTGTTGTTGGACTTTTTTACAGACCAAGAAGAGTATAGGTATTGTTAATGGAGGAGTAGTTTCAAAAAACACAGATAATATTAGCTATCACCAAGATGGTTTTAGCTAATATCAGGATTTCTCTTGGGTTTCCATAAATTAGTGTGACTACCTTATCTAACATTGGGATTACTAAGATTGACCATCTTCTTCCTTTGATGTTTTTGCTTCTCCTCTAGGCACGGGGATTTTCAAGCTCAATTGTAGCTTTTGCCAAGGGACTTTCATCATTCTCATCTCTACCTTTTACTAAGGCCTATCCACCACACACTCTTAGAGAAAAATTCTTCCTCAAGAGTGATTTTATGTTGCAAAAGGAGACCCCATTTTATATAGGGTTTTATTTCTAAAGAAGTCATCACTTGACTTATGTTGTCAATCCTCTTTTTCATTAGCTTGATTATATCTAGCTTCCAAGAAGAAACAAATTTCCATGTTGTTGAATCATCATCCTTCATATTCAAAGCATCATGTGATAAAGTCCTCAAGCTTTACAAATATTTCTAATGTCCCTTTGGCCAGTTGTCTTATTCTCTAGCTGATACACAACTTTTATTTACTTTTTAATTTATTCACATAAAATTGTGGTGTATCTCTGCATGCCATCTATGCTTGGTCTCTAGCTCTTTTATTTGAATCTACAGTGACTTAACCAGTTGGTGTTGAATTTATGCTTTTATCTCTAACATTCATCTTGGGACTCATAGCTTATCTTGTCATAACTATCACAATATTGATTTTGAGCTTTCATCAGTTTCCAATTTTGCTTGAAAGATGACATAGGACACCCACTATGATGATTCTTATCTATCACATGATTTGATCATTTATTTTATGTATATTAATCTATGCACTAGATATTTTATTGCTGAATGAAAATTTCCAATGTTCATAAAGTCTTTTTATTGGTAGAGCAATCTAAAATTATCATCTATTATGAGCCAATTCCCAAATATGTTTTCCAAAAAAATTATCCCTATTTTTTGGATCATATCATCGGCCATATGTTGTGATGGATCATAATTGATTGGTATAGTAGGCTTGTTATTTAACCTTGATAATATTGCTTGATTGATATTCTTGGAGAAGATATTACAACCAATCGACCTTTGCTCGTATTTTATCCAATCAACCATCTCCACTTTAGCCAACTTGTTAACTTATTTCACTTGATTTGCCTTGTACTCTTCATATTTTTTGCATGTGGAATGGTTTTGCATTTTTTACAAAAAATATGAAGAGTACAATGGATACAATCTCGTATCCATTTTTTGCATGTCAAGTTCAAGTTGTATGATTTTGCATGTGAACTTGACATTTCTTGTTTTGGGTAATTTTCTAATGGATACGAGACAATATGTTTCTCATCTTCTTCAATTTTTTCTATCTCATCCTACACTTCCTTGTTGATATTCTCAACTTATTTTGCCTATTGTATTCTTGCTTTGACATAGGAATAACAACTAGATCCTTGGATATAATCTAACTTCATTGTCATAGCCATAAAATATTTTGATTGTTGAGGTTGACAACTTTTAAAGCCACTCCTATTGCAATAGTCATAAACCATTGAGTGCTTAATTTTGACTAGATTTGTATTTGGAACCCGGTCCTCAGATGTGATGACGCATTCTATGTTTTCCTCCTTAATGTGCATAACTTAACTTTTTGAGCAAAAACAATCTCCAGGACAAGCTTGATAAGGATACCCAACCATGGTTTTTTGTTGGTTCATGATGTTTAGTTCTTTGGTCAGGCACTAAAACTTAGCTCTTAGTTCTTCAACTTATTGAGATTCCAAAGTTTTCATAGTGGATTCCTTCTTTGCCATAATAGAACTTGATGAAAACAATCCAAATGAATTACTAGATTGTGAAGACGACAATACTGAACACCAAGTTAAGGCTCTAGATGGTAACTTTCCAATAAAAATGAACATTTTTTCTTCCTTTATAGCTATCTAGAAGACCTGTGAAAATTGCTTCTAATTGGATTGTTGAATAATAATGCTATAATTTAGACCCAGGGTATGGATATAGTATATATAAGCTTGAGATGAAGGCCTAATCCCTTGGGGAATCCTTTTCCAATTTTTCCTAAATCTAACATTGAAATCAATGATATGTTCATGAGGAGACCTTTGAATTAAAAACAATTGATTGAGCAGTATGAAAGGGTCT
This sequence comes from Wollemia nobilis, assembly GCA_028583015.1. Taxonomy (NCBI): domain Eukaryota; kingdom Viridiplantae; phylum Streptophyta; class Pinopsida; order Araucariales; family Araucariaceae; genus Wollemia; species Wollemia nobilis. Next base: position 493,897 of record JAQPPZ010016858.1, on the reverse strand, counting down.
CCTAGGTCATCGTGATCTACTATCAAGGGTTCAACTAGGTTTTCCCAAGTTCTTATACTATTATCGTCCAAGGAATGATATCATTGGAACACCCTACCTTTGAATAATAGCATAAAAAGTCTGACCATCACATTTTCAAATAAAATATTGTGTAGGGTGGCTAAAGTTTTTAATTTTTATCTACCATCATAATGGATAAGGTCTTCAATGTAGCTTGATAAATTCCATGTAGTTTTGTGAGGTTCAAGGGTTTGGATTTCCAAGCCGTACGTGTTTGCCTCATCATGATACTAATAAAAGCACTATATATTCCTCTAGATAGTAACTAGTATATTTTTGTTGGTTTTGCATTTTCATAATTATTTAATTTTAAGTTATCTCACCAATAGAGTTGTCAATTTTCTTTATTTGGAACCAAACGGAGTCACAGTCTATGAGGTCAAGACTACTCACCAAAATCTTGTGTCCTCCAAGTAAGTGAAACTTGAGTCCTACTGAGCATGCCAACAAATCTTGATCTAAAATTTGCCTAAGTGAATGAGTTGCACCCTCAAGAGCTCAACCAAGATTAAAAGACCCAAAATAGCTTATGAGTCAACCTTTGGACTAGGATGGTTCTTATGGTTCTAGCTAAACTAACAAAGAAGGGATTGCAAACTAAGTAATAAATGTGTAGGGTTAGAAGCTAGGATTTAAAATAGCTAAGATTTAACTACATCAAGAGACACAAGTGTATGAGAGTCTTATTCCCTTAATTAGACTAAACTACCTAACAAACCAGATATCATCAAATATTACAAAATATTAATCAATTAAGTGCACACATCTAAGCATTCCAAGAATTGAACTAACAACAATCTAATGAGAAATCTAGATAGCAAAATAACTCTTAACAAAATAAACCATTCATTCAACTTTTAATAGAAATGCTTAATGATTAAATCAACATACATACATATTCTGCAACAATATTTGATAGAGGCCAAACAACACTTCAACTTTCATATTGGGCATATAGCACTTGATCATATAGTTGTGCAATTATAGTTGAGTCAACCCTTTGAATGGGTTTTATTCAATTATTTATAGGATTTTATATTTTCATTTAGTTAGCTTAGAATCATTATGGGGATATTTTTTGTATGCTTGTCATAATATGTGTAGGATATGGCTATCACTTTTAGCTCATCCATGCTTAACTGCTTCAAGCATGTCTGATTGGCATGTGTGGATCAAATTTCTTCTCTAAAACTAGATTGCATGATACATTGTCATATTTTGACCATTTGCTGACAATCCACTCCTTTATGTTATGTTGAGCTAGCTGAGCAAGGATAGATGTATGATGTAGAAGCCTTTGACCATTGATGTTTTCTAACAACAATGATGTTGGGAAACTAATTGGCTTGCAAGAAGTTTTGTTGACTAGGATAGGTATGGGAATCTTTTTCAAGATGAGGTAGTAGAAAGCAATGTTGCTTCATGGCAAAGTGTTCACTATGACTAGATTTTGATCCAACGACTATTTCTTCAATCTAGATTCCTTAGCCTTGTTGATGATGTAAGTGGCTTTAATGGCCTAGACCTCATACAACATTTAGCCAAATTTTACATAGCATTCTATCAGATGATGGATTTCTTATTCCTATTTTATGATGTCATCACCTTTAGAGTCCAGTCACCTTTTGCATGAAGCCGCTTTCACCCATGCATAGTGTCAGATTTCAGATATCACTTTTGAGCCTTGGTGCTTCACTATCAAGTTCTATGCCTTAGAATTATTTTTCACTTGACACTCATTTTGGATTTATCACAATATTATGCTTCTTATGATGACATCATTTCCTTCAAATTTTGGTGCTCTTCGATACTTAGTCAAATTTTGCAAAGTAGTCTACCAAATGCCATATGATATTTTGCTTCTCTAACTTTGAATGTCAAACTTAATGCCTTCACATGTTTTTAGTTCTAAGTTTTGCTCTTTATGGTGTCATACTTTTATGTGTTTGTGTTGAAGTCATTGTATGTATAGCACTCTTTCTTGCTTAACCACTTTTTTGATTTGTTGCATAGGATGCTGAACATTCTACACACCTTTTTTGACATCAATATTTCAAGTTTTTGGTCACTTCTCATACTAAGAAAAATTTTTTGCTCAAGATATAACTTATATGTATACCAAAATTATAGAAAGTTATTTTTTTTGCTCTTGTACACTAGATTTTAATGCCTTAGCATTATTTTTAGTCTGATGTTCTACTTTCTACCTTGCTACTTGTATAGCTCAATTTTTACATCTCGTCATACATACCTACATATTGTATTATTTCTTAATCTTCTCGCTTGCATTTCACTTATTTTTGTAGCATAATATACATGAGGATTTGATCCAGTGCTCAACCTATGCTTTAAAAGATGTTGAGTGCAATTGTTGTACCGATGCTTGATAAAAATGGGTACAAGATTGGACAAAATCACAATCTAACTTATCTACAAGGATTTGTGAATGTGGGTAGTGAAACATACCTATAGTTCCAAGATTAAGTTCTTTGAAAACCTCAAGTATTTTTCTATGTTTTTTCAACAATTCCATTTCATTTTCTCTTTCAATTTCTTTTGTCCAACATCAATATAGGTGAGAGGGTAAAATTCTTGGCCACCATCAAAGAAGAAAATAAGAGCTTGAATATTTTTAGACAATCCCCTAGTGCTAGAGAAGCCATGGGTGGGATTCTATGCATAGGAAAGACCTTCAATCTACTTGGCAAAGTTACAAAATGATTTGCCACATCTTTTGCTACATAGGTTTGAGAGGATGTCTTGATTAGTTGCATTTAACAAAATGATTGTGTAGGGAAAATTAATATAGACAGATAAACTATTAGTGTTTCTAAACTCTTTAAAAAAAATTAGAGGTCACAATTTAATACTTTTCTCATTTGTCTTCAAGAATCTTAATTTCTTATGTAGAAAAAAATTATTTTCCCCCTAAAAAATTAAAAATTTGAATTTGAAAATGAAATATTTCAACTAATATTCATTGAATTGGTGTGAAGGATAGTGTGCATTGGTGCACACTTGCATCAACATGACATAGTCCTATGTTAGCAAGGATGTAGAAAGGGGACATCAATATAGGTGAAAGGGTAAAATTATTGGCCACCATAAAAGAATAAAATAAGAGCTTGAATCTTTTCAAACAACCCCATGGTTCTAGAGAAGCCATTGGTAGGATAATATGCATAGGAAGGACCTTCAATCTATTTGACAAAGTTACAAAATGTTTTGCCACATTTTTTGCTACATAGGTGTGAGAGGATGTCTCAATTAGTTGCATTTAACAAAATGATTGTGTAGAGAAAATTATTATTGACATAGATGAACTATTAGTGTTTCTAAACTCTGTACAAAATTTTAGAGATCACATTTCAACACATTTTCTCATTTGTCTCCGAGAATCTTAATTTCTTATCTAAAAAATATGATATTCCACCTCAAAATTTACAAATTTGATTTTGAAAATGAAATATTTCAACTAATATTCCTTGAATTGGTGTGAAGGATAGGGTGCATTGGTGCGCTCTTGCATCAGCATAACATAGTCCTATGTTAGCAAGGATGTAGAAAGGGGCATCAATATAGGTGAAAGGGTAAATTTCTTAACCATCATGCAAAAAGAAAATAAGAGCTTGAATCTTTTCAAATAACCACCTGGTGCTAGAGAAGCCATGGGCAGGATTCTATGCATAGGAAAGACCTTCATTCTACTTAATAAAATTACAAAACGATTTGCCACTCGTTTCTCTACAAAAGTATGAGAGGATGTCTCTATTAATTACATTTAACAAAATGATTGTATAAAAAAAATTACTATAATTATTAGGGTTTCTAAACTCTTAAAGAATTCACAGTTCAACAATTTTTTTTCATTTGCCTTCAAGAATCTTAATTTCTCATCGAGAAAAAATTTCTTTTGATTTGAAAATGAAATATTTCAACTAATATTCCTTGCATTGGTGTGAAGCCTAGGTTGCATGCATTGGTGTGAAGCCTAGGTTGCAGTGGTGCACTCTTACATCAACATGACATAGTCCTATATTAGCAAGGATGTATAAAGGGAGCATCAATGCGTTTAATTATTTTAAATATAATGGCTTCATCTCCCAAGAGGAGTGCTTGGGGAGTAGGTCAATGATCCGATTCCCCCAATGGAAAACCATTTGTCATAAAGATGAAATCAATATGAATGACTCAGCACCCTATGCTGATGTGGCACCTAGTAATGAAGTGACAGTCTGTAATGATAATGTGACACCCATGTGATGTGATTTGACAAATTTTATCATAATAGCCCAACCGATGAGACTTGAATTCAAGGTCAATGATTCGATTCCCCAATATGGAAAACCTTTTGTCATAAAGATGAAATCGAATGACTTAGCACCCTATGCTCATGTGGCATCTTGTAATGAAGTGACACTCTATAATGATGCGACACCCATGTGATGTGATTTGAACAAATTTATCATAATAGCCTAACCGATGAGACTTGAATTCAAGGTCAATGATCCGATTCCGCAATGGAAAACCTTTCGTCAAAATGATGAAATTCATAGCACCCTATGCTGATTTGGCACCTTGTAATGAAGTGACACTTTAATGATGTGACACCCATGTGATGTGATTTGAACAAATTTATCATAATACCCTTACCGATGAGTCTTGAATTCAATTTTCGTCTACCAAGTACTTCACACATGGCAATCGATCTGGGTAGATAAGCCTGCCGTAACACGATAACACTATATACTTGTATTCACACAAATTGTGCACCAAATTCTCGTCACCTGTGCCCCAAGACGAAAAGATAAAACTTATCAACACTCAGCCTCACAGTGTCCTGTCCATTTCAACCTCCTGTCGGTACATGAATCCCTGTGCTACAGATCCCTCATTATTGTTTGATTAACCGTCTTGCTCTCTTCCATTAAATTTTTTTCGTTAAATTCATACGAATCTTCCTCTCCACTCAAAGCATGTACCGCCAAAATATCACATCAAAGACAGTCTATCCTGCTACAGTGTGCATGGTCCCCGCATCTGTCCGGACGAGTGTCAAAGACTGTAAACGTATAATCCTGACATGAAGCAGGTACCTCATTAGAATCACAGATAATCAGAAACAACCGCAGTAGACAAATCTTAAATACGTTTAAAAGCTGTATCAGATAATGATAAACAATATTAATCATTAACATATTAATCATTAACATGTTACGCAGGTATCAGAAAATCTGAAACAATTGCATGAGACTCCGTGGTTTTAACGCGCTTCATTAAAGAAGGAAATATTACGTGAGAAGAAGAAAATAGGTTTAGGGTTAACGTGAGTGGTCTTTAAAGTCGTTTTATTATTCTATACAGCATTTGGGGAGTTCTCCTGCAAGCTTTTGTGTGCAAGGGTGATTAGATTCTGGATCCGTTTCACTTTTGAGACTTTTCCATCGAAGTTTATACGTAGAAATAAAACAACACCCATTATTAGAATGTTTAATTCTCTGTTCTGAGAGTTTTCCATCGAAATTTTTATGTAGAAATAAAACAACACCCAAATGTTTAATTCACTTTTGAGAGTTTTCCATCGAAATTTTTATGTAGAAATAAAAAAACACCCATTATTAGAATGTTTAATTCCCTGCTCTGAGAGTTTTCCAGAAATAAAACAACACCCAAATGTTTAATTCCATGTTCAATTGTTAAAAGGATGTTATCAATTTTTTATATTAAATTTAATCTTAAAAATGAAATGAGTTATCCATTCTCTTTATATTAAAAAAACATTAACGAAACCCTCGGATTTTTGTAGAGCCTATTCGGAATTGTTATTGTAACCGAGGCGGAGAGTGTGAGATTCTATGATGTTATCGTCTGATTGATTTTTATGGAATTTATCGATATAGATATATAGATTTTTATTTTCTTTAAATTAGGGAACGTGTCGGTGACAATGAGAGAGAGAGCACACTCATCGTTATTCCTATAAGTTACATTTGTGTTGACAGGCGCGCTCTCTCTCGTTGTCACACATACATTTCTGGTGACTACGGTGTTGCAGATTATAATCTGTTAAGTTCCATTTCAAGATTATCCCATTCTATCATGGTGTTCCATGTGTGCACTATTGGAGAGTATTTGAAGAAATGTGCCCTGAAACTGCCTTTGTATGGGGATTGTGCAAAATAAGGCCTCGGAAGTAGAATGGTTGGAAGCGTTTGGTCTATAAATGGCAAGTTCTCTTTGTCCGAATTTGGTAGATTTGATTAAAAATATCTAGACATTGAGACTGACGGTGGATTTGATTAAAAGTATCTAGACACGGTGTACATGTGAGAACACATCTCTACTCTTAGTTATCAAGTTCGAGTTTCTACATATTTTTCAAGTTCGAAAAAAATTCGATATATTTAAAAATCCGTAATAAAATTTGATATCTAATAAAACGTATATATATTTTCACATAATAATAATAATAATAATAATAATAATAAAAATAATAATAATAAATAATATATATATATATATATATATATATATATATATATATATAACTTTATGTAAATATAATAAATATTAAATCAATAAATTTTTAAAAATATATATTTTCACATAATAATAAAAATATATATATAACTTTATGTAAATAAAATACATGTTAAATCAATAATTTTTTAGAAATATAAATTATAAGTTTTCTATCAATTATTATAAAAATTTATAAAAAATAAAAAAAATGTTAAATCATGCATAACAAAAAGCACTTCAATTTTTTTTTTGATCAGGAATCTTTTATATACAACATATCCGCAACATGTGAGGGGAGAGATTTGAACCTGGGCCTCTCCATAACTAGAGAGTTTTAACTACCCACTTGTTCTCCAACTCCTCTACATGAGCAATGTTTTTGTTTTTGTTTTTGTTTTAGGGTTAAAGGAGCAATGTTTTTTTATAAGGAGAAGTGTTTTTTTTTTTTTTCTTTTTATTTATTTTAGCATTAAAGAGCAATGTTTTTTTTTAAGGGTTAAAGAGCAATGTTTTTTCTTTCTTTTATTTTGAAGAACTTGCAGATTAATTGAGACAAGGAGCATTTTAAATAGTTGCATGAACAATGAAACCTCCAAATGGGATATTTGTTTGTCAACTACACTTTCAGAGCTATCCATTCTCTCAAATGATGATAAAGAAATAAAGAAAATAGCATCCCAATAGATTGAAAATTGTTGCTTCGGAAAATTTCAAGCTTCCAAATTGCACGTTGCAGGAGGGAGATTGCAAGAGGGTTTGTTCATAGTTGCTGTGTTTATAGTGCTTCCTTTGTATTTTTTAAGCTAAAAATTGATTTTAGGGTTTTTAATGCTTGTATTTAGAGTTTGTTCGCAGAATTTATTCGACAACGTTTTAAATTCCATGATTTTCGAATTTCATATAGAAAATTCGATGAATTTGATAACTAAACCTGTACTAAAGTTTCAGACTCAACTTCTTGACATGACCGATGGTTATTATGGACTATTGCAAAGACAAATACATATAAGAAGGAACTGAGACAATATTTTATTATTCTAGAAATTGAAAACAATAGAAGCAAAAACAAAAACAAAAAAATTGCTGAAGTTGTCCTATGTCTAAGATGATGGTTGTTTCTTAAGTGGTCTTGTGTTCAAACCCCTTGAGGGTGGTTTTTGAGAATGGTTGGTGATGTAATTTGTAAACTTTCTCCTCAAAAAACATATTAGAAAGAACTATGGGACTATTACATAAACAATATTTTATTATTCTAGAAATTGAAAACAATAGAAGCGAAAGATGAAATCTAAATGAAGATAGAATGAATAAGGTTATCCTTGAATACAAGGAATACATCATTCTTGGCATAATGCAACTCAAGATTAACTAGACATTATAGGAACAAATAAAACCTTTCCAAATCACACACTTCCATTCTTTAAAAAAACACATGATACTTTAGAAATGAACATTGTATATGCATTTGGATGTATTAAATGTCAATGGAATAATTCAAATGCCCTTCATTTTTTAGTATAGTATTTATTTATCAAAATTATTTAAGTTCTTTTACTTTATAAGATTAGTATATTACGAATCTATGATATAGGCTTCTTTAATTATATATTTAAAACTAAACCTTATCAAAGATAATTTTTTTTTTTGGTTAGTGTGAGATTTTTTTTTTATTTGGTTAGTGTGAGAAACTTTTACTAATGTAAAGGGTTGAGTAGTCTCCTAACAACCATGACCCCTTTAAAGCCTAGAGCTATGCTTATCAATGGGAAATTTAACATACAACCATAACTCTTTGTAAAGCCTAGAGCTATGCTTATCAATAGGGAATTTAACACACAACCACCATACACCCACCCCTCACACAATTTGAACTTTGGACCTCCCAAAGAAGATTTGTCTCCTTCGGACTATGACAAATTTTGATTATAGATGGAGAGGAACATTTGAAATTATTAGTAAAGTAATTTTTAATTTCTAGAGGTCATAATTTATATGAGATGATTTTTATAAGTTTAGTGTATCATGAGCCTTTCACTTAAACAACCTAAGCTTCTATGATATAGGCTTCTTAAATATATATATATATATATATATATATATATATATATATATATATATATATATAAATAAAGTAATTTTTAAATTTTCCGAGGTCATAATTTATATGAGATGATTTTAATGAAGGGTGTAAATTATTTGTTCGAGAATGATATACAATTTTACCTCCCTTTTAGGTTTGAACCTTGAATTTTGTATTTGAAATTTTAAAATATTCTTGTAAGTTTTAATATAAGATATAATTTTAAATATTTTCAATGTATTAGAAAATTCTCTATTTAAACTATTTATAATCCAATCAAGCAAAGTTTATATATATATATATATATATATATATATATATATATATATAAGTTAGATTATATTAATTCATTAACCACAACAAGTATTGCTAACATTGTCCACAAAAAGTTAATATTGTCATCTATCATATCATGATTATTTTTTCTAAATAATAGGCCCAAAATCAAATCTTACAAGTTAATAGTGGATAAAATAAAACATCAAATTATAATTATGTGAGATCAAACCTTTATTCTTTGATATTTTTAATACTATATTTAAGGCGCAATTAGAGGTAAACTTATAACATGTATTGGTTGCATCATTAAATATAGTATGATCTACATATTCCATCAAAATTCATCAAGGTTCTAGCAATTAAATGACATGAAAATTACTTCCTAAATAAAGGGGTTGATACTTTCATCTAATAATAATATTAAAATATTAATTTGTTGATTGAGATTAAAATAATTAACTAAAAAAAATGAGGAAATGATGCATCTATATTAATAGTTAGTGGTTGATATTAAAAAAATTATGGTTATTTTTTTGGTAAGTAGTGTTTGTATTTACAGTGGGTTTTAACAAGGATCCCAAAACCTGATTACATAAGCAATGGTCCTAGGGCATCAATCCCTTGAAACTGAACACCAAAACAGAAATCCCGCCCAGCGATAACAGTAAGCATGAAACAATCCCTCAGCGGGAAACAAACAAATAAGAAAGAAAGTAGTTTTGGAGATCCCGCCTAGCAGGGAGTAGCCAAAAACCACCATTGAGAAGATCCCGCCCAGTAGGAAGCAAAGAAAAACCGTTACAATAAAATCCCGCCTCGCGGAAGCGACCAAAACCACCACAAACGGTCCCGCCTAGCGGGAAGCAATAGGGAAATCCCGCCATTCGGGAAACCAGTAGAAAATAAAGGATCCCGCCTCGCGGGAAAACCGACGGATTTGGTGGATCCCGCCCTGTGGAGAAACCATCCCGCCCACCGGGAAAACATTCCGTTCAACGAGAGCCATCCTGCAGGAAGCCGACAGCCAGCACAAAGAGGATCCAGCCCATCAGGAAGTGACCAGAGAGTTGCACCATAAGGAACCCGCCCTAGGAAAACAGAAGAGGATCCCAGCAGCAGGGACCAAGAATCCCGTCCAAGCACAGAGCCCACCAAGGATTCACAAGAAAAAGAGGGAAGCTGTCAAAACCCTAAACCGTCACCTCCACCGCACCGAGAAATGCAGGGGATCAGATCCACGTGAATAACCTGCAAAAAACCCCAGGGGGAAGCCTGAGAGAAAAAGGGAAGGGATCCCCAACCAAAAAGGAATCCCTGGGAAGCACCAGTCCGAAAAAACAACCAAGGAAACCCTAGCCGACCGGGAGGGGCGCAGATAGTGGAGAAGGATCTCCCCCCAGGATATCATCTGCAAACAACCACTCCCCGGGAGGGATGCCAAGGACTGGGCAGGAACCGGGAGCAGGGGAGGGACCAGAGCCCTCCCCTCTCTACTTTATTCCCTCTCCATAGTCAATCAAAAGGTCACCAACCAAAAATTATGGTTATTTTAAACTATTAATATAAAAAAATTATTGAACTTCTTCAACCAACTATGAAATTAAAAAATAAAAATAAAATGTAAAATGAAATGGATATCATCCGATTATGTTGAATATTTTGCATAAATTTATAATCAAATATATAGATAGATAGTCACATATATTTCAAAATTTGGTACATAATCAAGTGGTTAATAAATTCTCTTATATAATACTGAAATCCATTTTTACATTTGGGTTTGCTATAAAGGTTGATTCCATTTATGGGTTACTTTATTCCTTAATGACTTCTTGCCTATATAGGACCAATTATATAAATTCACAATTCATGGATCCCAAATGGACATTGGATAACTAACAAAGGAAAATAATAAATCAAAACAAATACTTAATATTTTTTTACCCTATAAATTGAGAAAAATTATTAATTTACCCAAAAATATGGCAAACAATTGCAAAAGGAAAACATGATAGGTTTTGAAGGCCTACTTGAAATCCTTGAGTGTTTTTTATTTATTTTTTGGCATGGACAACATTGCATACTTGCTTACTTGCTCCGTAGTTTGCTAGACACCCCATATGGTGGCTAAATGGCTTGTTGGTAGTTAGGCCAATTGGTAATGATAATTTATATAGTAAAATAGGCCTCTAATAATAACAAAAGTAGAATAGTAATAAGGGAATGATAAAATTAACCTATGCACACCCATTTTGATGTGTAGTTTGTATGTGGTTATACATGAACTATATGGCAGTACACACTCAAAATTTATATGGTCATACAAGATTTTTTTATAGATGTACATGCACGATAATAATGTATTGTTGTATGAAAGTAGGACGTGATTACATTCATGCATGCATATCCTCAATTGAATAGCTATGGAAAGGGATATACTTCATTATTAATAGATCTAGAATATAAATTACCAACTATGATAGATAGAACAAGCAATTGACAAGAAGATAAACCAATAATAAGAAATCTAATTAGGGGAGACCCAACAAGAAGAGATGGGAGAGACTTAGAGACCTTAAAAAAGGAACATCATCAAAGGTAACTTCTTGCTTTGTCATGGTGTCTCAAGTAACAAGATTATTGAACTAGTAGACCTATGAATATTTACTATACCATACAAAAATGCATATGTAACTCTAAGACTAAGGTTTACATTATTTTTTAATATGAATGTAAGTTGATTCAATTAAAAAAAACACCAAATATGTACAAATAAGGGTCTTATATTATCCATATCTCATACGGGGTCATCTCCTTGACTACATAATGCATTTCAAATTGATAATATGTATCATAAATTGCACTACTTCACCTCATAGTTTGACCTCCATCTATTTCCCATGGTCATTTAAAAATGTATTTCCATGGTAGCTCTATTATCTACTAATAGTTTAAGTTCCTTAATACTCTCAAAGGGGTGATATTTGGATTTGATAATGTAAATTGTAAGGAAATTAGCAAAAAATAATCAATGTGAAAAAAATGTGTTTACAAGAGAGTGCTTATACATAGGTCTGTCATTATGGACAAGATTCAAAGGTCACAAAGTACCTCTAGCTATAAACCTAGGAAAGTTCTCTTTATGATGCTTCCCCACTAACAACAGTCACACTCTATTAATGAAATATGTAAATATGTCTTTTGTCCCTCAAAGATCAGAATTGGTTCCCTAATGGTTGAGGTTGTAGCTCACTAGTATCATCACCCCTAACCAACATAGAAACAACAATGTTTTGATTGCAAAAATGGAATATCATTAGTTTTATCCATTGATTTAATTTATTATAATACTTTAAATCAATTATACCTAATTCATCATGAGATTTTTTTATAACCCATTGAATTGACTAAATTTCATATTTTTATATTGTTATTCTTGTTATAAATGGAAATAATATTATGTCCAAATTTTGTAACATGAAAATTATCCAAAACAAGAGAACCAATAGTCATGTCACAAAAACTAGAAGCTTGTAAGATTGAATCATTATAAATACCAATCCTCTCTCCACTATGTTGCTAAAATACTATTGGAAATACAATGAAAACTAGTTAGATAAATGCACAACAACAACAACAATGTATGCATGAGAAATATCATTTTCTTTCTCTTGAGTAGTGAAAATAAAGGCACGAAATTTGACATTCTTGGAAGCTTCTTCAAGTTTCTTAATTCTATTCATACAAATGTTAACGTAATGCCCTTACTTCTTAAAATAGTCACAAACTAATATCTTGAGGTTCAATGCCCTTACTTATTACAATAGTCACAAACTAATATCTTGAGGTTCCTCTTATGATTCTTTTGGCCAATGGATTTGAATTTTTTGCTTTATCATTTGAATATTTTAGAGTATCTATTAGATAAACTTAAAATTTGTGTGTAATTTTTCTAAATTTCCTAAGGAGTTCCTTGAACCTTTCTCAAATATTAATATGGTCCTTATTTTTATTTTTTATTTTTAAGCGAAAAATCCCTTGCAGGGCCACCTTGGTTTGAGAGACCATGAACATGGGGTTCTACACCGTCAAAGTCACCCGGGAGTCGCACTCGACCCTACTTGCACCAACATTATCAATTGGATTTTGGATACCCAATTCAGCTTTTTGGTAGGGTGGAGATTTGAAGACCTCCCTTGGAGGATTGCCCTCTCCTCTCCAAATCACCTACAACACCTGGGTATTAATATGGTCCTTATAATCTTAAACATTTAAACTCAATTAATCATTCACATGTAATGATATTAAAAAATAACTTGATCCTTACTTATTTACATTTTCTCTCCTTTCTCAAACCTGTGTGTAATCATTGCATTCTTCTAATCCAAATAAATACATAACCTTATGTATACTTTAAAAAAGATATTCTATCTTGTTTTTCCAAATAGAATAATTATATCCATTTAATATAGGAATTGATAATGCATGATCCATTAGGTTTTTCATATGATCTTGGCATTTGAATATGAAAATGGAATTGTAACTTAGGTAATACTATATAGATGTCAAGAATTTGTGCAACTTGAAAAAGGGTTGAAAATGATTTTGAGTGAGTTATAACCTCTAAAATATAATCCTTTATATTAGCAAATCGAATGCCAAAAAAATCAAAGTCATAATTTTTATTCTATTAAATTCTTTTCTTTTGCTCTTGAAATTGTTAGAGTATATTACATTATTTGGTACATGCCAAAGTACCACCTTGGGTACAATTCTAGATTAGGAGTTTATCTTAGAATAAGGTTTGAGTAGATACTTCAAGCAAGTAATAAATGCACAAGTGTTAGAATGTTCAAAGATGTAAATATTCATGTAGTCCACATGTACATGATTCATAGGATATGTAGATGAAGAGTCATAGGTAGAGTAAGGCCAAGGAACATATCTTCATATATATAGGCCTTGAGAGTGTTGCATAACTTTATTTATTATTTTGCATAACTTTATTTATTATTAACATAAATCATTCACCAATATGCAAAAATATCAAATCATTCATCCACAAATAATTATCCACAATAACAATCCACAAATGAGAGAGATAGATAATACCCTTAAGGTAAGGAAACACCAATAATAATCCTTAAGGAAGGAATAACTCCACAAAATATCCCAAGGTGAGAGGCCACTTCATGGGCATAGACGATTACATAAGATTCTTCTCCAATGATGATTACAATGACAAATATCTCTTCTTTATATATCCATATTCGTATTCTACTTTGGGGAGCCTACTACTAATAAAATATTATATTATAATATAATATAATATTATAATACAATCAACCTTGGGTTATGTATGGCCCATGCCAACCCTTCTACAATATAATAATATATCCCCAAATATCTATTCCTAGGCACCCTACCATTGCACCCTCCTTACAAATATTTTGTCCTTGAAACATATGAAGAAACATGATAATATGATTTTCTAAGAAATATTAGCAATTGGTACCATTCGTGATCATCCATCGATCCAAGTGAAACACGTTGATGCTGGTATGCCATTTTTTTACTTAAGTATCCAAATCTACTTCATTGGCTCCACGCTTTTGTTGTTGTATTTTAATAACTTGAAAGATGGGTCTTCTTGTTCCTTGATGTTGATGAACCACTTTGAAAACCATGATCACTATGCTTTCTCTTCCAAACACTGCCATAGTTGGTGCCCTTATGATTCCATGTAGAACCATAATATTTTTGCCTTGAACTTTGATCCCAAGATTGTTGTCGCTCATGGTGGTGTGGATGGTGATATGGTGCAACCTTAACTTGATGTTCTACATTCTTTTACTTCTCAACATTTGGATCCATTGTTTTAAATTCCTCTACACATTGTTCTTTCATGTTCTCTTTGTTTGGTGTGTCCTTGTGCTCTTCTATCAAAGCTTCCTTGGACTCTGTTATTGTTGTTTCCATGGAATCAATTGATGCTACTTCTTCCATGGAATTTGTTGCTGCTATTGCCTTCTTACATTCTATTTTAGGTTCTTCAATTTGTTTCTCTACAACCACTTCTTTATTTTCCTTTGATCCTTGCTCTTTAACCTGAGAAATATCTTGTAATGTTATCTTCTTTTTCCTGTACCATAACTTCATAAACTTATTTTGCACATTAATTTTAATAATACCCAAATAATATAACCAAGGATAACCAAGAACAATATCCTCATCATCCATATCTGTAGCATAGAAATATGAATGTAAAACATATTTATCCATGGCGATCTTCAAATATTCAAAAATTTGAACATGCTGACCCTCTAGCTCTATGTCCTTAATTTTTGTTGCTTGAACTTGCAACTTTTTAGCCAAAGCAATATTAATAAAATTATATATGCTACCAAGGTCAATAGAAATAATAACTTGTTTCTTTTGAATGCTTCCATGAACCTACAAAATAGACTTTTTAGATTCAAACAAATTCCTTTTTCCATTTTCTAATTTATCTTCTACCAAATGTATGGTTTCCTCTGTCTACATACTAACATATTTTTTATCTTCCCTAACCTTTTCCTATTTCTTCTTGAGTAATTTTATTTCTTTTTCATAGTCTTCATTTTGTTTCTTTAAAACTTCCCATTATTCTTTTATTGCATTCTGCTCATTTTGAATTCCCTGTAGTTTCTCTTCAAGATCGTCGATGAAATCCACTAGGCTATCTGTATAATATGGGTCCCATTTACTCAAGAATGCATGCTCCACTTCATTCCCAGTGTATTCATTATTCATTTCTTTACAAAAAATTATCCACCAAGATAAAGATTTCCCTTTAAGAGATAAATTAAGGGAGGATTTCCAGAAAGGATTATTATTAAGGGAGAAAAACTTTGTCCACCATTCTATAGCATTAATATCATCTTCTCTAGAAAAACTTTGGAGTTCCATTGTTTATGCCCTAATGCATCTAGAGTTTCTTGGTAATATAGATCATGCCCTAATGCAAGCTAGGTTTTTATGGAAATAAATAACTTCCCATTGATTTGAAGCTAAAAATCCACATAGAAAACTAGATCTGTAATTTTTCTTCCCAACAAAATAAAGTGCAACTGATTTGCTTACCTGAACTAAACAAAATTCATCTTTGAAAAAAATTATGACTTAAAAATTTGTCACTACCCTTTTTCTTGATGGCTGACTTCATAAGACCGTAACTCCCTCAATACTACTTGGATTCCTTCATACGACCATGAATTTTAAATCTCTTAAAATTCTGCACAAACTAGACTAAGAATCACCTGGATCAGATAAACTTTTGCAGAGATATGGCTCTTGAAATATGAGACATTTATTCCAAAAAAATCTATGAAATTTGTCACTATCCTTATTCTGGATGACTAAATTCAAAAGGTCGTATCTCCCTCAACACTCATCAAATTTCTTCATATGACCACTTAATTTAAATCTCTTCAAATTTTGGACAATCTGATCCAAGAATCGCCTGAATCAGATAAACTTGCGCAAATATATGGTTCTTGAAAGATTAGATGTTTTTCCCAAAAAAATTTACCCTAATTTTACAATTTCACAAAAATCCCCACTTTACCAAAATGGTTGCTCTAATACCACTTGTTGCATATATTTATTTATTATTAACATAAATCATTCACCAATATGCAAAAATATCAAATCATTCATCCACAAATAATTATCCACAATAACAATCCACAAATGAGAGAGAGATAGATAATACCCTTAAGGTAGGGAAACACCAATAATAATATTTAAGGAAGGAATAAATCCACAAGATCTCCCAAGGTGAGAGGCCACTTCATGGGCATAGACGATTACATAATATTCTTCTTCAATGATGATTACAATGACAAATATATCTTCTTTATATATCCATATTCTTATTCTACTTTGGGTGGCCTACTACTAATATAATATTATATTATAATATAATATAATATTATAATACAATCAACCTTGGGTTATGTATGGCCCATGCCAACCCTTATACAATATAATCATATATCCTCAAATATCTATTCCTAGGTACCCTACCAAAGAGTATGAGAGTAAAGAGGGGAAACTTGAGAGTGGATAGAGTCAGAGGAATGATATCATGGTAGAGAGGAGTGAGTAGGTACAATGTAGTTCTTCATTGAAAGTTCTGGAGTGTTCATGTCCTCCATTATATTACATTGTACTATTTTTGTGAGATTTTATTAATGGCATATTACTAAGTCATTGCAAAATTTTATCATCTAGTTTTCCTGCATATTATAGTGTCATTATCATATAGTTATCATAGATTACTTATTTTACATCTTGTGGTTGCATTTTCTTTAATATACATCCTCAAAAGCTAATGAAAATTACATGTGGAATAATTTGAAACCTCTTCTATCTTGTACCTATGCATAAATTAGGTTTTCTCACTTGTCTTGGTTAGTGAATGAGAAAATAACACTTTGAGATTTTTGATTAGTCATAACCAAGGGGTATTTAAAATTTATTTTTATAAGTTGAGTGTGCATCAACCACTAGAATTACCATTATGTTAGCAAGATCAATATCAAGCCATCTTGGATGCGAAATAACGTTCCATGATAAGTCAAAGGTATAAAGCATATGGTGAAGAATGCAAGAGTGGAATTCTTAATCTTCTAAGCATGAAGTGTTATAAGAATTTATACCTTTGAGGGAGGAGATATCATACCTTCCAAATAGAATCACAAAATAAGGGCATTCAAAATTACAACTCACACCCATAAAGAGCTTAAGGTAAATAGAATCTTGCATTTGAATATTCTCTTTTCCTTGCAAAATATTTTGAAATTACATATTTCAATATAACCTTTTGTAAACTAAATGCTATGATTTATTCCTTAGTAAGGATGCCCAAATAGTGGGAATATAATAGAACACTAAATTTATACACCTCAATATAGTATGCATGTATTTTAAAAATTAAATGATTCTTAAAAGTTTGACATTTTTTGTACAAAAATTCTTTGGAATATAGAACATTGGCCATGACTCTTATGTTTGAGATAATTGTGATCCATGATAATGCTTAATGCTTCAATTATTTTCATTTTGAAATGGTAGATATTTAAATACATAGGATGACCAATTTTGGTATAGCAAACCTCTAACTAATCCTTGAACTGTCCTTGTCCTTAAGTACATGCATAGTCCTTCTGATGGGTATTTATACCACTCTTATTGTCAAATGGTCTCTGATGCAATAATTCCTATGATACCCCTTCTTATTACATCATATTATTAGATCCAACTCTATATTTAGGTCTTGGCTCTTGACTTGGCTTGTGGCTCTTGGCTTCTGAATTTAGTTCTTTGGCTTTTGACTTGATGAAAATTTATAATGAGATGTTTGAATTTGAGAGAGAAATTGCCATCCTCAACATTGATTATGTATTGTAATTCTTGGGAGTGTTGGGTTCCATCGTTCATGCACTTAATGAACATATTTATTACACATATTTATACAATGCATGAAATGTGTGCCTCCTCCAATGTCTTAATGGGAAGAATGTGCTACCATGCATCCTATGTCGACTATTGAATCGATTGGTCACTAATTTTTTTCTTAATTTTTTGAGTCTTCTATGCTAACCATCACAATTTCCCTTAGAAAAATCCTACTTTGTCATGAGTTCCTTGATACGATGAATACAATGTATGTTTCTAATACAATATTTAGCAATTCTATGTACTTGTTTTAGTCCCTTAAATGATCCCATGGCTACCATCATTTTTCATTTAATATGAAAGTAGAATCATATCAAGTGCTTAATAGACTTTATCAATGAACCATTGGGATAAAAAAAATGATGATGTTATCTAATAAATCTCCCTTTATTTTGAAAATTATTGATAAATTTTATAATATCACATTTCATCTCATCATATAGTATCTTGATTGCTTATGATGCTAGTACTCTCCTTGATAAAATATTTTTAAGATCCTATGTTTTGATAATGATGTAAGGATTCTTAGTTTTGAAATTTGTAGAAACAAACATTATTCTCTCAAAATATTGAGATTGCCATCTATGAAATTCTTATTTAGAGTTACGTCATTATAGGCCATACATTCCATAAAACAAATTTTTGTATTGGGGGAAGAGAGTGGTAAAGGGGTTAACATTGAGTAATTTTCCTTTATTCCATGAAGTATTGTACTTCTTGAATTTCTAGTGATTGATGTTAGATTCATCCCATTGCTTGGGCTTGTCATATCACCTTTGTATCTCAATGGTCTACCCTCTTGATAGTTCTCCAATGGCTTGAAATGATTAGTTAAGCTTTTGTAGTCATTGGGTGCATTATTTATTGTATAATTGAAACAATTTGGATGGATCTAATTTTCCTGACCTATCATATGTTTGGTTTCTTCTTAGTCATACCAAACATTATTATGCTGACTTAGATAAGCATGTAAAACAAATTCATGTTCTTCTTCCTCTTTTGTATGATCTTTTTATTCTTCTCTAATTTGGTTGTCTTTTACTATATTATTTTGTTGTACTTTTTTCCAAATTTGATTTTGCTTGTCTGATGATGACTTGTCTTATTGTTGATGCATATCTCATGAAGGAGACCCCTTTGTGAATATATTATGTCAACATTCCTTCACTATGCAGTCATTTTTATCATAAAGTTCATACATATTTTGTGTATGAAAAATATTTCTTTGTTGTTGATATCCTTGAGTGTAAGAATCATTTATCTCTTTCTAATATCCTTAAGAATCATATCTATTGCTAAAAGCATTGTTGAGGTCTTATGCCTCTTATAAATGGTTGATTTCTATTTTTTAGTTGTAAGTACATTTTATTCTTCTTATGTTGTATGTGAGGCCTATACTTTTTGAACTATGGTCACTAGATTTTCAAATGTTGGTGTTTTATCAATGATATTTAATGTTGTGACAAATACATTATATTGAAAAGGAAGAAATCTTAAAATGATAGGAACTAGTGTTTCATCAAATAATTTTTCTCCCAATGTTCATGGTGATGATCATAATTCAAATGTTCTCCTCATGAAAGATTTATTTTTTTCTCCACTCTTCATATTTAAGCAGTGTAGTTTACATTGTAGAAATAGAATTAGATTCTAGTTCTTTGCCTCAAATATTGTCTAAAGGTTCTCCCATGCATATTTGGTATGGTATAATCTCGAATGTATGGTTGCACTTCATCAACTACTCCAAACATGATGATCAATTATTCTATTCTATTCATCTTATCAATTCTATGTTATCGTCACCTTCTATACTAGGATGGATAATGGTCTCATCTCTTCTACAACTCAATTTGTGTTTTTGTGTTTGGTCTTCAAGGCAGCATAATTATTTTCCCTTAATAGTTAGGAATTGGGCAATAGGAAATTTGGTGCACCACTAGCCATATCAAACATTTACAAAATTAAAAAATTATTCTTCCATTGAATCAGCCTCAAAAAAAGCTTTACAATGAGTGTATATACTCAAAACTTAAGTGATACCTCAAATTGTGAGAAATCAATGTCTCATCAGGTAAACTATTAGATGAATGGAATATTACTCCTTTATGGAATGTTCTTTGGAAGATTCTAATATTTCAAAAATACAACTTTTTTCTTTTATTCTTCTACAGTCAATAAAAGAAAACAACTAACAAGTATGGGCTCTAGTAATGCCATCTGTAATTCATATGGGATAAAGTAATTTTTTTTTTGTATGCAAAATACCTTGTCTTCATGATTTTAGACAAATCAATTTAATGCAACAACTAACAAGTATGGGCTCTAGTAACACCATCTGTAATTCATATGGGATAAATTAATTTTTTTTTGTATGCAAAATACCTTGTCTTAATGATTTTAGACAAATCAATTTAATGCGAGGTGTGGTTTCCTAGTTGATAAATATTTATTTGTGAATGCCTTTGGTATTTTGTTGATGACCTTTTGAAAATGTCCAACCAAAATGAACAATATTCTTTGGATGTCAATTGATTATTTTGATCTTAGAATAAATGTAGTGCCTAAGTTTTGAGTAACACATTTTTCATAAGGATCTTCTGCTTGCATGCCTAAAATACTGTGATTGCAACCTGTGATTTATCTTGAAGTGCTATTAAGGTTTTCCTTTGTTTAAAAGTTCCAATGCAATCAAGTTCCTACTTTTTTGTTATAATTATTGTTTGTTTATTTTACTAAGGTCTACGTCTTATTTGTAGTGATCCTCTAGTACATATTACTTGAAGTGCCTTTAATGTCTTGTTCTGGTTTAGATATCTCATATGCTTTTGTTCTTGTATAGGGATCACTCACAAATAATAGTGCTTACAGGAAGTACATATTTTTGTGAATATCACTATAGCTAACACCTTTTGGATAACATTGTCACTTTGTTACTTTGTCATCCAAGATCCTTGGTTGAATGTCCTCTTGAATAATTTTCTTCTATTCTTATATATTGTAGAATGTTGCTGAAGTATTTCATTAGAACATGGAGTGACTAGGGAGAGATACTTTAATATTTTTAAATTAATCATTTATTTGAGTTTGAATCTACCTAATGCATGGATCAAGTGAATACAATAGTATTTTATCCTTTTATCAAGTTCAATCATCGAAGCTAACGAACTTAAGAGAATTTTATTTCCCATGCAATTTAATTGTTGAAATGGGATAATTATAAAATTATCTACTAACCCTATGAACGTATCTCTTTAGAAGTTGCACCCATTTGCTATCAATATTTGACAAGCTTTAGCAAGATTTGAATATTCTCTCTCTTGCTTTAGTCATGTTCATGATCCTTTTGAGTGTTGAACATATTTTCTTTATTCTTCTCTCAAACACCTTAGTTCAATGTATTATGTGTGTTCCTTCTTAGTTTGAAATCACAAGGTAAATATTTTTCCCTACAAAGGATTAATATCAAAACTATTACTAGATTCTTTTTAGAATATTGGATTCCTTTCGAGTTCTTCAAATAATAGGATTTTTTCTTCTTACATGGAATGTTAGTCTCCTCTCTAAATCTTGTTGAAATTTCTAGATTTGGAATCTTCTCAAAAGTTTCTTCATCAAGAATATGGTTACTTCTCTTCTAAAGGTTAATGTAATCAGTCTTTAGTAAGGTAGTATTCTACCACTTAACTTCCTTTAGACATAGTTCCCTTAAAGCATCTGTAAAACAAAGCTAAAGGAATGGAGAGATGTCTCTTACTTCAACCTCCTTTGATACCACTGATAATGCTTAATGCTTCGATGATTTTCATTATATAATGGTAGATATTTAAATACATAGGATGTCAATTTTGGTATAATAAACCTCTAACTAATATTGCAACTACCCTTGTACTTAAGTACATGCATAGTCTGTGTGATGGGTGGTTATACCACTCTCATTGTCATATGGACTATTATGTAATAATTTCTAACAATCCAATGAAACCTAAGATTGACTCTTTTGTTTATGAAATATTAGTCTATAATGCATTTTTTTCCCATAAACCTCTTGACATTTAGGGTTGGTTTGTCAATTTCCAACATCATTTTCAAATATTAAGAGACCAACACTTTTATTCTTTTAAAACACAATGCTTCAACATTAAAAAATCTAAAAAGGTGAAAAAATATTTTTTTATCCTTCTAAACATTATGCTCTAGCACGAAAAAGACTCTAAAAAGGTGAAAAAAAAATTAAGGAAAAAGAATATAAAATATAAGTAAGAGTATTTGAAAAAATACTAAACAATGTAATTGCTTCATTGCAAAAAAAAAAAAAAAAAACTCCTTCAAAATCACTATTTAAAAATATCATAAATTAAATTTTTTTTACTAATAACAATCCACATTTAATTTTGATAATATAAATAATTTCATAATATGATTGAATAAAATATAAAATATTACCTTAAAAAATTATAATAATAACACAACATAAAAAACATAATCATATTAATATTTTCTCACTAGTAATAAAATAAATTATCCATACATTTGAATATGGGAGAGGTGTTTTAAATACCCTTGATACAATATCATGTATCCAAGTAAAACCAACATCTAGATCATAATACAATATAAAGATAGCCTCATAAGATAAACCACGTAAACCAAATAATATAAAGTTAGTTGTGATCTATGATAAATAAATACATGGTTCAAAAGTGTAATTCAATATGGTTGAAATTTCTTGTTAATATACATATTCTTTCAATATATAATATATAATGACGATTTATAAATAATTTTATATGTTATAGTACTATAGATCAATCTAAATTTTAATCAATCCACATCTTTCATTTCATGCTTTATTAATTGAATTTTACAATATTATAAATATTACTATAAAATTGTAGTCCACTTATGTATGTATTTACGCACATCATATTTCCATCATAAAACATGCCTTCTTCTCTATTCTTTTAATATTTACTTGTATTGATATTGACTTTCTCTAATCAATTAGATTATTTTTTAGATTTCACCTCCTTTTATATGCTAAAATGCATTTATACATCATATAGGAAGAAAAACTACATGTAGTAAACTGCTTCATAGAATGGTTGTGCACCTTTAAGCTTTGTTTTTTACTTACATTTTTTATTTTTACCTACATGTGATGTAATTACTCCTATTAAATTTAGTTACTATAAAACCATAAAACAACAAAATTTTATAAATAATTATACGACAACTTTTCGAAAGAAAGTATTAGAATATATAAAAAAAAAAATTAATATAATAAATTAATATTTTAATTTAAAAATTATAGTTTTTTATAGATAGATAAGTATTGACTTGGAACTAAATTCTATTCATAGAATATGCCACTAGACTTGCATAACAATATTATAGCTATGTGGGCGAGTGTGTGAGGGGTGGGTGTGTGGTGACTTTGTGTTAAATTATCTATTGATATTGGTTTTACGAGGGGTTATGGTTAGAAAGAGATTCTTGTGTGCATCGATCATAAATATTTCTCACAATAACCAAATTTAAAAAAAATAATATTAAATGTCAATAAAAATATTTGTTAAAGTATATATATATATATATATATATATATATATATATATATATATATATATATATAAAGTAGATAAATAGATAGATAGGTTTTTAATGTGAACGAAATTTCAATCATGGAATATGTCATTTATGTAAAATAGAAAAAAAAATCTCTTGTTATTAAGCTATGTTATGTAATATAAGACAAAAAAAAAAAAATTATATTATATTAAACTGTTAAAGTTTTTTTTTTCAAATTACATAGTTATATTATGACCAGATTTTATGTAAATATTGAATGATAAGTGTTAGGATTCACTATATAAACATGCATGGGATTCTTGAAGCAAACAACTTAATAAGTAATAGCATAAACTATCAACCATCACAGAAGAATAACGTAACATGCAAGACAACATAAAACACAACATATAACATGGTTCACCCAACACCAATCCTTTGTATTAACACCAATACAATCTCTGAAGGAATTAATCCTGCAACACAATCAGTTGCAAATTCCTCTTCAAAACACCAGCATCTCCACATAATTACTATGACAATAATTAAACATGCAAACACCCTTGCATCAAGCTCTACACCAAGCTTCCTAATCTCTCTATAGGAGATGCACAATCCTATGCACTTTCCATAAAAAAGATACAATCCTCTCTACCGGAGGTATTACATAAATAGGGAAACCCAGTTACATGCATTCTAAAAACAAGCATGCTATAATTAACCCAAAAAATCACACCCTAAAAAATCACACTGATTTCTATGCAACCATTAATTTTATAGATTCTCTATTGGAATTAGACACCAAGGATAGACCCATCAATTATGGTTTTTTTTTTTATTGATTTTTCCAGTTTAGAAAGTTTCTATGCATTAAAGCAACTAGTTACCAAATAGAGAGAAAAACTATTTTTTCCATATTTAACCGAGATCAGACTCCACAACCTAACAATCTCCCACTTGGAGACTGATCCACAACAACTCTACCATTGTTGCATCTGCCAAAGAACATCTTTAAGCTAAACATGGAATGTCAACTTCTCCAGATTGTTGTAAACATGCTATGAACCATCACACCGAACTAGTGTCATCTACACACTTTTATTCTGTGATCAACAAGCAACACACAATCTCTCTACCACAAATTAGTGATAATAACAACATCCTTAGAATTACTTTGTATCATGGTGAATCAAACATCACCACCATGGCAAGATCTACATACTATGGATGACCCATATCATGCACACACACAATATGGATTTACGACTACTTTGAAAGCACACTCCCTGAGTGTGGAATTAGCTTCCAACTTAGGGACTTGGGGTCACAATGATCCAAATTTATATCCATATTATGTGTTCCATCCTAAAAATTCATACAATAAATCCTGAGCCATGTCCATCTTCTTGGACATGTCTTCCAGTTTCCACTGCTCAATAACTCTTTGGTCCTCCAATGTCAATGTCAAGACCAGTCATATCAAAAAGTGTTAGAATTTCACTTATTAGATTCACATCTGACCTTTCACCTCCATATCTATCCCGAGATTAGCAATCCTTTTTCAGGTGCCCCTTCTTGCCACAATGGTGAGAAACCAGGGTCCTTTTGCTCTTGATGTATAATGCCTAGAAATTTTTTACGGTATTCGGCGTCACACCTAACAGCTCCATCACAGTACTTCATGAAAGAGCTCCGCAGTTACTTTCTGCCAAACGAAATAAACACCCTAAAATTTCCTTCTTCTGCCATAGCTCCCATTCAAGTTAAGTTCCCCCTCAAGTCAAACTCCCACTCAATCCTGAAACCCAACCTCGCTCTAATACCAATTGTTAGGATTCACTATATAAACATGCATGGGATTCTTGAAGCAAGAAAATTAATAAGTAATAGCAGAAACTATCAACCATTACAGAAGAATAACGTAACATGCAAGACAACATAAACCACAAAATATAACGTAGTTCACCCAACACCAGTCCTTTGTATTAACACCAATACAATCTCTGAAGGGATTAATCCTGCAACACAACCAGTTGCAAATTCCTCTTCAAAACACCAGCATCTCCACACAATTACTATGACAATAATTAAACATGCAAACACCCTTGCATCAAGCTCTACACCAAGCTTCCTAATCTCTCTATAGGATATGCACAATCCTATGCACTTCCTATAAAAAAAATACAATCCTCTCTACCAGAGGTATTACATAAATAGGGAAACCCAGTTACATGCATTCTAAAAACAAGCATGCTATAATTAACCTAAAAAATCACACCCTAAAAAATCACACTGATTTCTATGCAACCATTAATTTTATAGATTCTCTATTGGAATTAGACACCAAGGATAGACCCATCAATTATGACTTTTTTTGGATTGATTTTTCCAATTTAGAAAGTTTCCATGCATAAAAGCAACTAGTTACCAAACAGAGAGAAAAAACATTTTTTTCATATTTAACCGAGATCAGACTCCACAACCTAACAATAAGAATTAACATTGACGTATGTCATGAAAGTGAATATATGTAATCACTTAAATGTCTATTAATGTATAAAATGTAGTTTTTATGTAAAGATTTTATAGAAAAAATTCTTGTTATGTATATTAGGAATTAAATATTTTTTACATTTTTTATGAATTAATTTTTTAAAGTTAATTTTAAAAATTTAAAATTTCAATATATAAATTATTTTCTAAAAGATAAAATATTAATTTATAAATAAATACAGCTTTGGATTGGTAAGACATTGGGCACTTACCAAGAGAAAACCTAGGTTCAAACCTTGCGGGCATGCCCATTCTAGGGCAAAGGTAGTAGTCTGACTAGAATCCACTGAGTGTGCACCAGTTTGATGACGGTGGTACCGGGGTTATGCATAGCGGCTATTTATAGCCAAATTGGCTAAAATTAGGATTTTCAAAATTTAGAATTGACCTTTGACCAAGGTCCATTAGCCAAAAAATTTTAGGTGCAAATTTATTTTTGGGTCGATTCGTCCCAATTTTATAATAATTTTACCATTCTAAGCTTAAATTTTCAACATTACCCCTAATAAATTTCTTGGTGCAAATTTTTTTTGGGTCGATTCATCCCAATTTTATAATAATTTGACCATTTTAAGTTTAAATTTTCAACATTACCCCTAATAATAGTGAACCTTCTACATGTGTTTAGACACTATTAACCTGAAATTCAAAACTGATTTGCTATTTTTTTGTAAATACATTTTGAGACCGACCCCTTACGCATAACCCTAGGTGGTACCAACCCCGAGCCACCAAGGTATCCCTCACTCCGAGCCGTGTTTACCGAGGATAGGTAGGGGTTATAGTGGTAGCTCCATGATTTGATGCTACGACCGGAGGCAATGTGATTTGACCCTGTGACCAGTTGTTCAAAAAGGAAAGGTAGTTGCCAATTTCCCTATGTATAAAAAAAAAACAAAAAAAAAATTATAATTAAATACATACTAAATATAATATATATTTTTTGAGTAAATACTTCTTATGCCTATCCGCCTTGGGGATTGAACCCGGATCACATCACCGATAATGTAAGTGGCGTCCTTGTCAGTAAACCAATCACCGGAATACTAAATATAATATTTTAATATTAATATTGTTTTATATTATCTAAACTTTATACCATATCAAATTTGTTAAATATATTATAGCTTAAAATCATTTAAAAATAAAAATAACCATTTAAATAAAATATAAAACCTTTTAATAATTTTCAAATTTAATAATTAAAATTTAAGTTTCACTATAATTTGATTTATTATATATTTTTTAAATTAACAAAATAAATTTGAATTAAATCTAAATAGAGTAGGATTTCAATAATTTTTTTTTTATTTTTTTATTTTTTATTTTTATTTGGTTATTGTGAAAGTCTTATGATCAATGTTATTGATAAGGTTGAATAGGATTTTAATAAATTGTTTATTATGCATGGATTGTTGATAAAGTTTTAATTTAACCATATTTTTTACATATTCACTGCTATCAAGAAGTGGGTTCAAACCTTGAAAACATTCCTATTTATTAAGACTACAAATTCCAAGGGACTAGTGGTCCCCCTCCCACCATATCAAAAACAAGTTGAAATAGGTAGACTGTACGAATCCCAAGGGACTAGTGGTCCCCTCACACCATGTCATCAACAACAAGGTGAAATATGTTTATTGGAAATAGCCCTTTGAGCCCTCCACTTGATATTTATTGGTGGTCATCCTCACATTTGTCATCCACAAACCCCTCTAATTTAAACCCTACACTTAACATTTACTAAAAATAATAATGTAAATATAATTAACATCCCTCTTCATATATTTAAAAATTAAAAAATTAAACAAATACTATTTAATAATTAAATTTATAATATAATTATTTTTATTCAACAAATTTATCAAAATAAAAAATAATTCTATTCTTATATACACATAAAATCACTCTACTCCAACTCCATGCACTCCTTTAAAGTTAATTTTTTTTCAAGTTTAAATAAAAATACTTTAATCTGCACTTTTATACTTACATTTATTTAAAAAAAAATCGAGATACTCGGGGTCACAAAACATAATGAGATGACCCTCATAACTTTACTCTACACTTTTATACTTTCATTTTTTTAAATAATCGAGATACTTGAGATAAGAAAACATAATGAAATGACCCCTCATAAATACTCGAATTCTTTACACCATTTTTAAGTTAAATCTCCTTTTTAATTTTTAATGTTAGGAAAAATAAATAAAAAATACTTAATCTACACTTTTTATACTTAATTTAAAAGAAAAACAAAATAAAAAACAAAAACATTAGGAAATGAATTTTCATATTAAAAAATCTCCTAAACTTATTGAAAAACAAGATATTATAAAAAATAAATAATAAAAATTCAACACTATACGATAATAATTAATAATATTAAAAATAAATAATAAAATAACTTTATAATATTTTATATATAAATGAATTGAAAACGTCTTCAGCTACCACCACTATAATCACTTGGAAAGTGAAAGAATCAAAATTGTTAAAAAAGTAATTATGGAGGTGGAACACTTTGCAGGTCTTGTTGACATATTGGGGTGGGGCTTTAGGGGGCTTCAGATCGTTCACCTCACCACTAAGTTCATTTATGCTTCCATAGACGCCCAGATTGTGTCACACTCCAGCTTTCTACAAGCAGAACCAATGATACTGGTGCAACAGTAGAATCCGTGGAAAGCCTAGCAGCTTATGCCAGTGACCACTGATGGATGGGGTGTCCCCATTTCTCTAGCTGGTCAAGTCTTCTATCTCTCATTACTCGTGCTTTAAAATGAGGTGATGATCGCTTTGATGGGTGGGATGAGCCGCTGCGATGAATAAGGAAATATCAACAAAACACTTCAAGTCCATAATACTTTCTGACTGTAATTAGTCCTTAGTTTTGTTATGATGATTATAGGGTCAAATTTTGTGATGTGTTGTCATTCTTAATCCGTTATTAGGATTGGTAGTTTTAATAGGCGTGTAAATTTTCTCACCCACACACTTTTAAGTTGTAAAAAACTTGTATTTATTAATTAAATGACCTAACCGGGAAAAATAAAATCCATATTTTCTTAATCGAAACATATTGATGGAACTTGAGTCCAGTTCTTCGTCCAACAAGTAAGAACTTACTTGTCACGGGACTTGAACAAGTTTGTCATAACAGCCTAACGGATGAGACTTGAATTCAGTTTTCGTCTGCCAGATACTTCATGGTAGTCGACCTGGATGGATAAGCATGCCGCGCAACACGATAAAATTATATACTTGTATTCACACAAATTGTGCGCGAAATTCTCCATAGGAATTGTTTCTCTTGTCCACTGACCCGCCATGCAAGCATGTACCACCAAAATATGTCACATCAAAGACACTCTACTCTGTTACAGTGGGCATGGTCCCCGCACCTGCCTGGGCGGGTGTCAAACGCTGTAAACGTATAATCGTGACCTAATCAATGCGTTAAGCAGGTACCTCATTAGAATCACATGTAATCAGAAACAACTGCAATAGACTTCTCTTTAATACATTAAGTAGCTGTATCAGATACTAATCCATAATATATTAGGCAGGTACATGATTAGAATCAGAAAATCAGCTTCACAAAAGAAGAAAAGAAGAAATGATTACACGAGAAAAAAGAAAAAAAAGTGTAGGGGACCATGGTGGAGTTCCACTGCAAACCGTTTTATTATTCTATATACCATTGGTAGAGTTAAGCTGCAAGCTTTTGTGTACGAGGGTGATTAGTTTCTGGATCCGTCTCAGTTTTGATAGTGTTCCATGTAAGTTACATGTGTGTTGACAGGCGTTCTCTCTCTCCTTGCCAGACGTACTTTTGAGTTGACTAGGGGGATCTGGTAAGTTCCGTTTGAAGACTATCTCATTCATTGATTTTAAATGTGTGTACTATTTGAGAGTATTTGAAGAAATGCGCTGTGGAACTGCCTTTGTCCGGTGGATTGTACAAAATAAGGCGCCAGAATTACTAAGGTTGGAAGCTTTGGGTCTATCAACGGCAAGTTCTGTCTGTCCAGATTTGGTAGATTTCATTATAAATATTTATTGACATTGGGACTGACGCTGTACTTGCAGAACACGTCTGTACTAAAGTTACTTATCGACATCACCCATAGTTACTATGGGACTGTTGCAAAGACAAGACATAATAGAAAGAACAATAAAACTATTGAAAAGAAATAAAAAAGGTTGGATTATGGACTATTGCGAACAGAAAGACATAAACACAAAGAACTATGGAACTAGTAAGGATGGACTCAATACAAGGAACTATAGACAATCATTTCCTATACAACTTATAGGATTAATGGAATTGGCTAATTAATTTTAGTTTATTTATTTTTAGGAGAATGTTATGGTTTGAAGTTTATCTAAAAAAAACCTAAAATAGTTATTATTATATTATTTTTACATATAAAAGATAAACTCTTAATAAAAAAATACATACAAAATGAAGTTGAAACTAAAAAAACCTAACACAGTTACTACTGAGTTGTCTTTACATATAAAAACATAAAGTCTTGTTAAACAAAATACATACAAAAGTTTTAATATAAAATTAAATATAAACTTGAGAATACAATTGTAGTAATAGTCTTAGAAGGGAGCTGAATGGTAGAGACATTTTTCGTAGGATTGCCCAAACTACCGAACTCGTTTCGGCCATATCTCACTCATCCGAACTCGGATTGAGCTGAAATTTTGAGGGTAGATGCCTGAAAAACCCTAGAACATCTCCACCAATTTTCATATCATTTGGAGCAACACAGATCCTAGCACATCCCTATGTGTGAACGATATATTTGGCAAGCGGCTATGCGAGGGTTTCATCTGGGTTGAGTGCAAGCAGCTCGAGAGGTTGGTTTTTAGGGCCTTCGGGCCCTAGCGGCCAATATTTTTGTGGTTTATGCTCAATATTTTAGCAAGAAATGTTGCAGGGGATACAAGATGGGTTAGAAATTTGTCTTTCAAAAGATCATACTATGAACTTGAGTGACAACGGCTTCCAATTTGTTGCACAAAAGAAAAGTGAAAACCATACCTTTCCACGGCGTCTAGGGCAAGGATTAAAGAGACCACGAAATAAGTTTCAAGCAGTTGATCAAAAAATGGCTCATATCTCAAGTGAATCTGGTGCTAAGGTGCACCCACAAAATAATTCTACTGTGAAAACCCCTGTCAAGGGTAAGAATTTTGAAGACTCGGTCCCAAAAATGAATTTTAGGGATGCCCTTCATGGTGGACAGCCTCAACCCAATGCTAATATCAATACTAGGGCTTCTCATAAACCTCTAAGAATGCCTAAGATTGATCCCGGGAAAACAGAGTCAGGATGTCTTAAAGCAGTGATGGAACTCCAGTTGTTAAGCTAGATATGGGAATCATTGAGATTGGCATAGAAGATTTGGAAAAAGGAGGACTAATTTGTCGGTTCGTGGGTTTTCGTCCGAGTCTATCTGCTTTCAAAGTCTGGGCTACAAAAAGTTGGAAAACTAAAGGTGAGTTACAAATCTCTATTTATCCAAATGGTTATTTTCTTGTTTTATTTGCTAATAATGAAGATAGAGAGAAAACTTTTCAAGGGGGTCCTTGGTTTTTGGAAGGGCAGGGCTTTTCATGAAGCCCTGGCATACTAAATTTAAAGCCGAAGAAGAGATGCCTTCTATAGCTCCCGTGTGGGTTAGACTCTTTGGCCTCCCTATTGAATTTTGGAATCCTACTATTTTTTCTTCAATTGGAAACTCTTTAGGAACTTTTATGATATCTGTTGATTGTACTCAAAATTTTGAACATATTATTTATGCTCGAATTTGTGTTTTAATGGATTTTGACAAACCCCTACCTAAAAAGATCACATTACAATTTGGGGAAGACACTTGGGAGCAAGTAGTGGACTATGAGAACATTCCTTTTCGTTGTAGAATTTGCCATGAATATGGTCATTTGGCCGGTGCTTGCCCAAATAAAATTCTTGATCAAAAGAAAGAAGATATAAACTCAGCAGGTTTCCAAATACCTAAGAAGAAGAACACTAAAAAAAAACCAAGTAATGAAGGATCAATCAAAGTCATTTGCTAATATGTTTGAAATCCTTTCCACAAATGATGTCCCAAGTGAGGAAGAGGAAATAATGGAAACTGAAATCTTAGAAACACAGTTTAAATATGAAGGGAAGAACTCAGAGACAAACCAACAAATCAAAGGTTTTCAAGAGAAAAAAAAAGGAGAAAATTTACACAAGAAAAACAATATTTCAAATGTCAAAACTTCAAATAATGGAGGTCCCAATATAGACTCCATTGAACCATCTAGTAAAATTTTGGCTATGTATGAGCATTCTTCAAGGTTAGAAGCCATCTCGGATTCAATTGGAATAAGTCAAGAAACAGGGAAAAAAAATTGAAGATGGATTCTAATCAAAAAGTAGGTCGCAAGACCAATCAATATCATATGGTAAAAGAAGGTGAAAAGCTTGTAGAGGAAGGTAAGATTAATGCCCTTCCCAACATTTTTAGCCCTGGTATTAATGAAGATCATCACTTGGAATATTAGAGGACTCAAAGGGAGTCTTTCAAAACAAAATGAAATTAGAAGAATGATTAAAATAAATCATCCACATCTTGTTTTCCTTCAAGAAACAAAAATGTCAATGGAGGATATGGACTTAATTGCCGGTAAAATTTGGCCGACTAGAAAAGTGGTTTCCCTCAGTTCCCAAGGGACTTCGGGTGGCATTGCTTGTCTTTGGGACCCAAAAGAGGTAGTTATTCACCATATGGTTGGCAGTTGGGGTTTGTTGGCTATAGCTATTCAAAGTAGACATTCCAACCAGATTATGCTATGCATTACTGTTTATGCCCCGACTTCTTTGGAGGAAAAAAGAAGACAGTGGAAGGATATTACTCATATTATCTCTCATTTTCCTAAAGCTTGGATCTTGATCGGAGGAGATTTCAATACCATCCTCTCTCTAGATGAGAAAAGGGGGGGAAATAGAAATTTGGACAAAAGTACTGACCTCATGAGCGAATATATTGCAAACCTCCATCTTGTGGATATCCAACTAGATAATGGCCTTATGACTTGGTCTAACAGAAGGCAAGGCTTAGCTTGTATAATGGAGAGATTGGATAGGTTTTTGCTCTCTGAAAATTTCTTAATCCATGGTCACATTCCTAAAGTGAAGACTCTTAATAATGTTGGTTCGGATCATTGGCCAGTCATGGTGGAAATGTGGAAAACCAATGTGAGTTTCTCTCCTTTTCATTTTCAATTAATGTGGCTTAGAGACATTTCCTTCAGACCTCGTGTGCAACAATGGTGGAAGGAAGGTAAACCTAGGCATGGGACTAAGATGTTCTGTTTTGCCAAAAGATTGCAATACATTAAATCCAAAATCAAGACTTGGAACTGGAAAGAGTTTGGGGATGTTCATAAAAAAAACATGAAGTTATTGCTCATATTGAAAATTTGAATAAGAAAATCCATTTAGATGGCCTCACAGGAGAAGAGAAGTGCGAGATGAAATTAAACTCACAACTCGGTTAGAGGAATGGGAAAAAAGAGAAGAAATCTTATGGAAGCAAAAATCTAGAATTCAATGGCTCAAAGAAGGAGATCGAAACACAAATTTCTTCCACAAATCTCTTCTAGCTCGAAGATCTCACAACTTTATTTCTTCCTTAAAATCAGATTTTGGAGATGTTGTTTATACTTGGGATGGCATGAACTCTATTGTTGTTGATTACTTTTCCAATCTTTTTGTTGCTACTCCTCTTGACTCGACTTCTCAACAAAATTTTCTTCAAGCAATCCCTTCTCTTATCACTTCGAGGAGAACTCTATTTTGACTGCTCCTGTTACTATCAATGAGCTTCAACAAGTAGTTTTTAAAATGCAAAAAGGGAAAACCCCGAGGTCTCGATGGTTTTCCTATTGAGTTCTACCAAGAGTTACGGGATATCCTTCATGTTGATTTATTAGAGGTGGTGGAAGAAGCCAGGAAATCCAAAGAAATTTTGAAGGTTATCAATAAAACTTATATTACTCTTGTTCCAAAAGCTCAAGAGGTTGATCATATCTCAGCTTTTAGACCTATTGCTTTATGTAATGTTCTTCTCAAAATTATTACTAAAATCATGGCGAGAAAGGTTGAAGCCTCTTTTACATAAGATTATTTCCCCGAGCAAGGGGGATATGTGGAAGGACGTCAAATAGTAGATGAGATAGTTCTTGCTCAGGAAGCCATCCATTCCATGGATATGCAAAATTCTCCTTCTATGTTCATCCGGTTAGACTTATCCAAAGCTTATGACAGAGTGGATTGGCACTTCCTTATCAAAGTTTTGAGGCAATTTGGTTTCTCTAAGGATTGGATGGATTGGATTATGGGATGTATCTCTTCAGTTTCCTACTTAGTTCTTATCAATGGCAGGCCTTCTCAGTCTTTCCCAGCTTCCAGAGGTATTAGGCAAGGTGACCCGCTATCCCCTTATTTATTCATCATTCTTGTTGAATGCTTGGGTAGGACTATAACCAAAAAGAGGGAAAACAAAACCCTTGAGGGAGTTACCATTGCTCATGGAGCTAGACCTATCTCTCATCTTCAATTTGTGGATGACTCTACCCTTTTAGGTAAAGCTACAGTTAAGGAAGCTTCTAATTTTAAGCAAATCATTAGCTATTTTTCTAAGGCTACTGGGCAGTTGATCAATGAAGACAAATCTAAAGTTATTTTCTTTCACTGCTATGCTAGACAGGAAGCCATGGTCTTGGATAAATTAAGATATAAGAAGACCTCTCTTCCAATCACTTATTTAGGTATTCCCATAAATATTCAAAGGCAAAAAAATAAATATTGGAATTGGTTGTTGGACAAAGTCAAGAAGAAAATTGGAAAGTGGACCAACAAGTGGCTTTCTTACGGGGGTAGAATCACCTTGGTAAAATCAGTCCTTCAAGCTATTCCTATTTATGTTTCTTCCGTTTTGAATATCCCAAAGGATGTTCTTCGAGAATTGGATCAAATCGAGTCATCGTTTCCTTTGGAGTGGTACTAAGGAGAAAAGAAAATGGGCCTTGGTGAAATGGGATACTTTATGTCTTCCTAAGAGTGAAGGGGGTTAGGATTCCGGTCTTCAATTAATAACAACAAAGCTTTAGCTGCTAAATTATATTGGAGGATGTTGCATAACCCCAATGCTCTTTGGGCCAATAATCTCCATGCTAAATATGCTTGAGAACAAAAGGCCTGAAGACCTTGTTCGCTATCAACTTCCTACCAAAGGTTCTCCCATTTTAGCGAGTTCTTAAGACTGGTGAGGATTTGATAAAGAAAAAATTATTTTGGATCATTCATAATGGTCAACATGCAAATTTTTGGATAGATTCTTGGGATGGTCACAAGCCTTTGATAACTCGGTTTCCCGATTGGAGGCCTTGGATGGAGGAGCTTCACCGAGCTAATTGGATAAAGGTGGCTAATTACTATCGGTACCATATTGGTAATTCAAAGGTTGGTAGATATTGGATCCCTATTGAGGATTGGCCTATTCAAATCCCAGAAAGGCAAAGACAAGATATCCAAGGCATCCTTCATATGAGATCCCTCTCTTGGTCCCATGAAAAAGATTGTTTTGGATGGAACGACACTACTAAGGGTGAGTATTCAGTTGCTCAAGGTTATTTGACCTTATGCCATAATAATCCCAACCATTCTTCTGACATATTTTCTCAATTGTGGGCTCAAAAGCTCCGGCCTAAGGTGAGGTTCTTTAATTGGCTTTTATTGCATCGTAGGGTGCTTACCTGGTGAGCAACTTATGAAGCGTGGTTTTCATGGCCCTTTTAGATGTGAAATGTGTGAAGAGAATGTAGAAAATATCAACCATATTTTTATTGAGTGTACTTTAGCCTCTGAGCTATGGAGGAGAATGGCAACTTTACTTGGCTTACAGTGGTCCAATTTTTTCACTTTTGAACGACTTTGGAGGGATTGGCCTAATCAAGAGGGTGTTGATCATTTTATTAGGCGAGTTAGTTTGGATGGGTTCTACCATTCTTCTTTGGAATATTTGGAATGAAAGGAACAACCAAATTTTTAATCAAGATAGGAAGGATATTCACTATATTTGGCAAAAGACCATAGCCAACTTAGTTGAATCAGTCCATCATCTCCTTAATCACCCCCAAAACTCCCACCAAAGATGGGATCAAGTGATGCAAATATTGAAGATTAAACCTTCTAAGGGCAACCAACTTAAAGGGAATGTGAGTATTAGTAAGATGGATAGGACTAGAAATTGGCAACCTCCTCCTAAGGATTTTGGAAAAGTCAATACTGATGGAGCCTCTAGAGGGAACCCTGGAAAAGCCAGTGTGGGAGGAATTGGTAGACTTTCAGATGGCTCCCTGGTTTTTACTTTTGCTAAGAATTTGGGTATTCTTTCCAATAACCTTGCTGAGGGGTATGGTATCCTTAGAGGCCTTCGAGGAGGCTACTAAGGTTGGATGGGAAAAGGTGTTAGTTGAGTCTGACTCTCAACTTATGATTAATCTCTTGAAGACTCCTTCTAAGAATCATAAGGTGGATTGGAGAATAAAAAGAATTATTGAGAAAATTCGGTTAATCCAGATGGGATTTTTGAAAGTTGATTACAATCATGTGGTCAGAGATCAAAACAAGAGTCTTGATGCTTTAGCTAATTGGGCTTTGGACAAAGGTGATCTTACTTGTTATGGCCACCCTCCTATATGGTGGGCTTCTCAAATTAGGGAAGCTCTTCTTTCTATCATTTCTTTGGATGGCTCCAGTTCTGAAGGTACCTAGTTTCTTCTTGTTTTTTTTTGTTTCTCTTTGGTTCATTCAGTTTTTTTAGTTCCCTAGCTCATTCTATTCTTTATTTTGTTTCCTCTGTTGATTCTTGCATTAATAGTCTTCTGGTCTAGATAGGTCATTGTTTTGTTCATTTTTTTTTTCTTTTGTCTTCTTTGTTTTTTTGTTTAGTTTTTTAAGGTGGGTGGGTTCTTTTGTTTTGTTTTGTTTTTGTGTTCTTTGTGTTGTTTTTGTTGTTCTTGTGTTTTTGTTGTTTTTTTTTTGTTGTTTTTTTTTATATGTTTATTGTTATTGTTCTTGTGTTTTTTTCGTTCTTGTTCTTGGGTTTCTCTTTGTTTGTGTTATTTCATTTTTTTATGTGTGAGTGTTTTCTATGTTTTTTGTTTTTGTTTATTGTCTGTTGTTGGTTGTTTTTATTTTTATTTTATTTATTTTATTTTTTAGGTTTTGGTTGTGTTTATTTTTCATGTTTTTTTGGGTTATGTCTTTGTAGTGTTCTGTTGTTTTTGTCTTGTTTGTGTTTTGTTATGTGGTTCTTGTGTTTTTCTATGTGGTTTGTGTTGTGGTTTCTTTTATCTTATTGTGCGTGTTTGGTTGTGCTTTTGGTTTTGACACACTCAAGGAGTTTGTTTTTTATTTTATTTTATTATTTTTGTTGTTATTTTCTTTTTTTAATTTGGTTTTGTGTGTTTGTTTGCTCCTTGAGTATGTCAAAGGTGGTAGGCCAAGTCCGAGTCCTGGGCGTTTTTGGTGGAATGGATACCCCTGCCTCCTTGGGTCTTACCCGAAAGTGGCATCCCTTTTGGGATGTTTTCCACAAATTAAAAAAAAAAAAAAATTAAATATAAACTTTTAATATAAAATCAAATAAAAAAATATTAAGTGAATAAAATTTTAACATAAAATATTTTAAAATATATTAACGAAATGCAAGTAAAAATTAAATAATAACAAATAAATCTTTTCAAATCATGCAATTCCATTGTATAAGAAGTTTAAAATAGAATCATCACACATGATACTTTAAAAATGAACATTGTATATGCATTTGGATGTATTAAATGTTAGTTTCTATTATACTTTATCTATATATATAGGATTAGTGTATTATAAGTTTTTTATTTAATTTATCTTAAGTTTTTATGATACAGGTTTTTTTAATTATATATGTAAAAATAAATCTTATTAAAAATTATAAATTTTGATGATTTAAAAAAATAGATAGAAAGGAATATTTAAAATTATTAGTAAAATATTTTTTAAGTTATATAAGGTTATAGGTTATATGGAATGATTTTTATGGAGGATATCATTTATCTAATTTAACTTTACTTTTGGAGCATGATGTACAACCTTATTTTTTGGATTCAAACCTTGAATTTTATTTTTGAAGGTTCTAAAGTCTTGTTGTAAGGCCCAATATAACTTATTATTTTCAATATATTAGAATATTCTGTATTTAAATTATTGACAACCTAAATAAGCAAAGTTAATATTGTCATCTATCATATAATTAAACTTTTCA
The DNA here is from genome assembly GCA_028583015.1 of Wollemia nobilis. Classification (NCBI taxonomy): domain Eukaryota; kingdom Viridiplantae; phylum Streptophyta; class Pinopsida; order Araucariales; family Araucariaceae; genus Wollemia; species Wollemia nobilis. The sequence goes on along the minus strand of JAQPPZ010016858.1, from coordinate 454,957 downwards.
TCTAAATAGTAAGGCTAGAATCAAATCTTTCAAGTTAATAGAGAATAGATAAATATATAGTTACACTTATGTGAGATCTAAAATAAATGAAGGAAGGATGCTCTAAGATACCAAAGAGTGCTAGAAATGAGCACCAACAGTCTGGACAAGCAAAGAGAGTAAAAAAATGACGTTTTTTGAAAATGCCCAGAATTTTCTGAAATTTTTAGGAGTGCAAGTACATGAAAATGGGTATCCAAAACACTTTACAAAACTGAAAAATACCCTATAAATAAAAAGTTATGGACTTCTGAAATTTTCTGCAGTTTACTAGGAATTTGGACTGTGTTCAACACAAACAACAGATCATCCAAAGAATGGAGTTTTAGATGCTAATGAAATCCATGAATATGTGAGGAAAACTCTTCAACAGTAAGAGCCACATTTGTATTTATCAAAAAAACATGGATACAACTTAATAAGTGCAGCAAAACAGAGTGCTTACATAAAAGGCACAAGGAAAGCTCACACACAACAAGCTCTCAAGAAATGCAGTATTGCAAACATTACCAGCAACTTTCAAAGCATTTACAACCCTCTTCAACCTCTGTTTCACCTTCTCCAACCTCCTTCTTGACAACCCTTTTTTTTAAATGAAGAGGCTTTTACAATAAATAGGAAAGCATTCCTATGAGACAAAAGAGAACTACAGTTAAGAGGGAAACAAAACTGCAGTTAAGAAAGTAATACAAAGAAAGGTTGACATCAATTTCTTTCATTCTCCCCCTTGATGTCAACATTTTGTACTCCAATGAGAGTTCTCAAACTCTAAAATCTATCCTTAGTCAAAGCCTTCATGAAGATGTCTGCAAGTTGATCTTTAGATTTGCAAAATGTGAATTCTATGAATTTATCCTTGACCAAGTCACGAATGAAATGGTGACGTATGTCAATGTGTTTGCTTCGACTATGGAACACTGGATTCTTTGTCATGGATATAGTGCTAGTGTTGTCACAATAGATTTTGATGGAGTAAGCAATCTCCATTTCCAAATATTCAAAGAGTCTAGCCATCCAAATGGCTTGAGTGCAAGCAAAGGATGCAGCCATATACTCTACTTTAGCAGTGGATAATGCAACTGTTTGTTGCTTCTTGCTGCTCCAAGACACCAAGTTGCCACCAAAGAAGAATGCATAACCTGAGGTACTCTTCCTATCATCAAGGCTTCCTGCCCAATCAACATCTGTATAGCCCTCAAGTTCACAAGAATTAGTAGCATAATAACATAAACCAAAAGATTTTGTACCACTCACATACCTGAGAATTCTCTTGGTTGCCTTCCAATGAGATTCATGAGGAGAGTGCATAAATCTTGCTACTAAACTGACTGAATACATAATATCAGGCCTAGTAGTTGTGAGATACATCAAGCTACCAACCAAAGACCTGTAGAGGGTTGCATTCACAAGAGGAGTTGAATCCTCTTTCATCAATTTGCAGCCTACAACTGCTGGAGTACTGACAGGTTTGCAATCCTTCATTTCAAATCTGACCAAGAGATTTTCAACATACTTGGACTGGGTAATGAATATGCCTTGGGCTGATTGCTTTATTTGCATACCAAGAAAGTATTGCAAATTACCCAAGTCACTCATTTCAAATTCATTCACCATGGCCTTTTTAAATTCTTTCAACATAGTAGTGGAGCTGCTCATAAAAATTATATCATCAACATACAAACATATGATAATAAAATCAGATCCATCTACCTTTTTATACAATGTGCTTTCATTTGAACACTGTTTATAGCCATTTTTATGCAAGTATGTGTCAATCCTAGAGTACCAAGCTCTAGGTGCTTGCTTAAGCCCATAAAGAGATTTCTTCAACCTGTAGACTTTTTCTTCATGGCCTACAACTATGAATCCTTGTGGCTGATCCACATAAACTTCCTCTTCTAAATAACCATTTAGAAAGGCTGATTTCACATCCATTTGATAAATAGTAAGACCTAAATGGGAAGCTAAGGCAAGAAGAGATCTTATTGTTTCCAATCTTGCAACTGGTGCAAAAGTCTCTTCATAGTCTATTCCTTCTTGTTGAACATAGCCTTTGGCTATCAGACGTGCCTTATGTTTGACTATGCTGCCATCAACATTATATTTTAGTTTATAGACCCATTTAACACCAACAATGTTCTTGCCTTTTGGAGGAGAAACTAGCTCCCAAGAGTCATTTTTCTCAATCTGTTCCATTTCATCTTCCATAGCCTTTGCCCAATCTTCATTAGCACATGCTTCTTTAAAGTTTGAAGGCTCAACAGTAGAAGAGGACAACAATGCATAATTAATCAAATGCTCACCTTGTTTTGACTACAACCTTGTCACTCTTCTTGTGTAATCTTCATCCAACATTTGAGATTGTGGATGATATTTGTTGAGCCTTTTTCGACCAACACTACCACTTGAAGATGGAGTGTCAATAGTTGACATAGGAGTGTTGGTTTGTTGAGGCTGCAAGGCTTCAATAGGATCAATAGGAGCTGATTCTTCAATTTGAGGAGTGATGCCAACACCATCATTAGACTCCTTACTGTATGTTGCCCCTTCATTGAAAATTACATCTCTACTAACATGCAGTTTGTTAGTAGTGGGATCAAAACACCTGTAAGCTTTGGATTCATCAGAGTATCCAACAAAAATACACTTGATAGATTTTTCATCAAGTTTTCTCCTTTTTTCTTTAGGAATATGCACATAGCATGAGATTCCGAGAGAAAAGAAACACTAAGATGTAATGAAAGCAGAACTAACTTGATGCTAAATGAATATACATGAAATAGAACGCATGTAATCGAATCAACCAAACATAAAGGAGAAAGCAGGAGCACAACCCTTTTATATTAATTCCATTCGGTTACAATACATCTCCTCCCTTTTCAGGGGCTAGGAGTGTTAGCCTGTCTTGGTTACAATCATGATTAGTAATCTTCCTTCCGCATGCCCACATTTGAAACGGGCGAGCCAAAGTGTTGCCGTCGCTTATTGCTGATGAATCCTTGCTCCTTGCTGTTCTTCCTGCGTTCAAAGAAATAGCAAACCGTTTAGTAGCACCTGTGACAAAAGGATAGAACGTTTGAAAGAAATACGTGCAAAGATTGATTAAATACGTGAATAAAATAGCTCAGGCTGCCCAAGTAAACATTCGAGAACGTAATGCAAGATAACATTCGAGATACGTGATTAAATACGACAGAGGTCTAAAGCCACGATAGCATGATGATATATTCGATAAACTATAACGTATAACAGAATAAATTAAAAAAAAATAGCATAGACTATAACGTATGATAAATACGTGATAACGAGATAAATTAAAAAAATAGCTGAGACTGTAACGTATGATAAATACGTGATAACGAGATAAATTTAAAAAATAGCTGAGAGCGTGCGGGGCACCCGAGCGGGCCGCCCACTGTTGAAAACTCGACTTTGACGCCAATCCACTAGGGATGGGCCCAAAATCTAAGATAATGTGGTGTCAGCAAATTGATGGTTTACTGTGTCCAATGTCGGGTCTGAAGGTTCGGATTCACCTTCTAACAGCCACCAATAACCTCCCTTGCAAAAGAGATTATAGGTGTAGAAGAATGAATCAGAAAGGAATGCAATCGGGTCTCTGGTTTAGCAGCACTTCGTTGCGTTAAAAAAATGCTTGTCAACCTTTTTTTTGGGTGGGAAAATCCACCGTTTTATAGACCCACGGGGTCTCTTTGGAAGGGTACGCAGGGACGCCACGTGGCGGCCATGCCTTCCCAAGAGGGAGGAGACTCCTCCCTGACTTGGGCTTACATGACTGCCCTTGTGACAGTCTGCTAACTGTCAATCTGCCCACCTACGCGCGCATGCATAGCAGGCGGCAATAATTGACTGTAAGAGCTGCCACTCGTTTTAATGTCCGCCTTCGATGTTTTAATGTTTGCTTTTAATGTTTTAATGTTTGCTTTTAATGTTTTAATGTTTGCTTTTAATGTTTTAAATGTTTGCTTTTGATGTTTTAATGTTTGCTTTTAATGTTTTAAATGTTTGCTTTTGATTGGTTAACGTCTGCTTTTAAATGCTTAAAATCCACCAGGCGCAAAGGCAGGAGTCTGTCGCGATATCGCGACGTCGCGATATCACGACACTAAGGAGAAAACAGGGCGCATGGTGGGAGCTGTCACGATATCATGACAGTCACAATATCATGACAGCGCAACATCGCAACTATCATGATATCGTGACCGTCGCGATATCGCGACAGCACGACGTCGAGGCTATCGCGATATCGCGACCGTCGTGATATCGCGACAACACGATATCACGACCGTCACGATATCGCGACAATGCGATGTCATGACCGTCGCGATATCGCAACAGGCAGCATTTGCAGCATTTGATTAAGTGTTTAAAAACAATTTCTTGCCTAAGTGTTTAAAAGCAATTTCTTGCCTAAGTGTTTAAAAGCAATTTCTTGCCTAAGTGTTTAAAAGCAATTTCTTGCCTAAGTGTAACTAAAGCACTGTCACGTAACCGGATTGGTACCTTCCAAAATTGTTGTGTAAGTGGCTAGGGCCACTGTTTGACCTCTGAGGGCTGCCCTGAAGGCTGTGTGTCAATACGATCAGTGTTTGTAGTCACATAATCGGATTGGTGTTGTTTTGGTGTCTACAACACATAACATGTAGAACCAAATATTTTCAAATGAGAAATACTTGGTGTCTTACCATGCCAAGTTTCATAAGGAGTGGAATTTTGTATCAACTTTGTAGGGCTACGATTTAGAATGTAAACAATCGTATGTGTAGCCTCAGCCCAAAACCTATTGGGTAACTCTACCTCCTTTAGCAAACAATGGACCATTTCCACAATGGTATGATTTTTGAAATACTCTGTGGCCGTTATGATAAACGTGTGACGACCTGACTATGAAAATGACCAAGCTGATTGGACTGTCTACAAGGCCTGGGAAGGTACGTGCATCAAATTGGAATGATGTTGACACTTCATGCACTTCCTGACATATGTGCAACAATCTTGTTCTAAAGATGGCCAATAGTATCCCATGCAAAGAATGCGCTTTGCGATGGCCATACCACTGAAGTGGCCACCACACGTACCATCATGCGCTTGGGCGATCGCCCAAGTGGACTCTTGTTGGTCCAAGAAATGAAGGAGGATTCCTTCATAGCTACGATGGTACAAAATGTCTCCTAACAAGACATACTTGGACGCTTTCTTCTTGAATGCTCATTTTGTGACATGCGTCAATCCAAGCAGGAGGTTACCTAACTTGAGGTAGTCCCTTAAGGGTGAATACCAATCCTACTGATCAAAAGCCTCGATGGTATGAACAGCCAATCCCTCTTGAAGTTCATCCCTAGGAAACGCTGAGCAGGAAAGAACTTGTAAGAATAGCATTGTGTTGCTATTAATGGGAGTAGGGGAGAACAAGGACCCCCAGTTGGCATGTTTTAGATGATCATGGATTCGAGAGAACTTATCCGAGGATGGTTCAATCTGGATCATGTGGATTCTTGGCATCAAGTCAGAACTTGCATGGTCCATCGTGGATTGTGATAGTTTTTTGACTTGGATGGTTATCATATCACCAGAAAGGTCTTGCGAGATTAGTGACCCCAAGGAGGCCATAGTGTCCGCAAAATGATTCGATGACCGAGGGAGTGCCTCGATGTCGTACCACTCAAGATTTTCCAGGAATTTGTCCACCAGGGCTTTGTAGGCCTGTAGAACTAGGCATTTGCATTGGAATACCCCTTTGACTTGGTTGACAATTAACAGTGAATCACCAAAGATGTTTAGTCATTTGATGTTCATGGTGATTGTTGTCTGAAGACCTATGAGCAAGGCTTCATACTCTGCATTATTGTTGGTGCATGGGAATTTAATTTAAATGATAGAGGCATTGGAGTGCCCTACGGTGTGAAGAATACTATTCTCGTGCCACCACCTTTCTCACATTTAGAACCATCAAAAAATAGGGTTATGTCGGCCTGTGACTCAGGCTCATCAGAATTTGGCGATTCTGAGACATGGAAGACCCCATAATCGGGTAGTTCTACGACCAGAGGCTAATCGTCTTTGAGAGGAGCCTCTGCTATTTGATCGGCTATGACTTATCCTTTGATGGATTTTTGTCCAATAAACTCTATGTCAAATTCTGTAAACAGCATGATCCATTTCACCGTGCGACTACTATGATAAGTACGACTCATCATGTACTGCAATGGATTCTCCTTAGACAAAACATACGTAGTGTTGCTCAACATGTAGTGGCATAGCTTTTTGGTAGCAAACACCACTGCCAAGCAGAGTTTCTCGACGTATGCATAGTTAAGTTCATAGCTGACCAGGGTGCGACTAAGATAGTAAGTAGCTTGTTCTTTGTGAAGTTCGTTCTTCTGGGCTAGCATGGCTCCCAATGCCACCTCAATAGCTAAGATGTATAAGTAGAATGACACACCTGGTCTAGGTGGTGCCAATACTGGCGACAAAGCCAAGTATCATTTGATGTCATCAAAGGCTGACTGGCACTCGTCATCCTAGTGAAATGCTACCCCCTTGTGCAATAATTTGTTCATGGGTCAACACTTGTCAGATAGCTACGCTATGAAGTGCTTGATTGATGTGACCTTTCCCTACAGGATTTTGAGCTGCTTAATGGTAGTTGGGGGAACCATTTCAAGGATTGCCTTGACTTTGTTTGGGTCCCACTTCGATGCCTCGCTTGGAGACTATGAAACACAAGATTTTTCCAGATGTGATGCCAAATACGCACTTCTTGGGATTCAGTCTGACTTTATGTTCCATGAGGTGATCGAGGATCTTGCTCAGGTCAACGAGATGATCCGGGCACAAAAGAGACTTGGCCAACTAATCATCCATGTAATCTTCCAAATTTTTATGCATGTAATCATGGAAGATGTACATCATGGCACGTTGGTAGGTGGCACCAACATTTTTAAGGCCAAAAGAGATGACCTTATAACAAAATGTCCCCTAAGGCATTGTGAACGCCATTTTTAGCTAGTCCTCGAGATTGATACGAATCTGATTGTATCCTAAGAAACCATCCATGAGGGATAGCATTTTGTGGCCTCCTGTAGATATCATTTGCTGAGTTTAGATCTGCATTGGGAACCTCGAGTTCCTCTTCAGCATGAAAGATATCTTGAGTTGTCCCTAGGGTAAAATGAAGCATTTCACCAAAAGGCCAGTACTCTTATGGGGATGGAGGCGAATTGACATGATCCCAGTCGATGACATCTATGTCTAGATGCAAGGACCATGCTGGATCAATCGAATTGCGGATGGGGGTGGTTAAGTCAATGGAGATCATGTTGATGAAATGATTTTGGTCTCCATTACCATGGGTGTTATGACTCGAACATTTTGGATGTTCTCTATGCTCTGGATCTAGCTCTAGAGTTACTGGCACAAATGGATCGGCCCTATGTGCTAATAGGATAGGTTATTCCCTCAGCACTAATGGCACTATAGGGTCTCTGGGTGAAAGGTATGCGTCGTATGCCTAGACTAGTGGATCCAACACTTGGTCCCACCGCACTGGGTCTACATACCACTCATGCCCAAGCCTTATGCCCATGTATTCAAATGTGTCGTTAATCTCCAAGGGGTATGGTTGCGATCTCTGTCGCATGTGATTAAGATATGTCATTTCTATTTCATCTTCGTAATCATTATCGGAGATCCAAAATCCCTCGTTGGCTCTGACAACTGTTTGAGGCATTATAGGCTCATCCTGCTTGAGCAAATTAATCTGGCTCTATTATGGTTGTTCCACTCTCTTTGGGGGGGCTTGATTCTATTGACGCGACACTGGCTCACCTGGAGCCTCTAGAGGGAACATCGCTAAGAGGCTCTCTTGACAGTGATTCATGGGGATCACTTGTGAGTGATCACTATCAGATTCGAAGGGATCATATGATGCTGGTTCATATTCTGATTCATCCTCCAAAGATCCCTCTTGAAACTATTTATACCTTCCTTGAAAGTGAGCCCCCAAACTTTCGCCTCTCTCTAGCAAAGGAGAAGGGTTATTAAGGCTAACAAGGGTGGTTGTTGACCATGGGAGGTAATCGCCCAATGTATACATTGTGTTTGGGTTGGCATAAGGATCTAATGCCAATCCACCCTTGTTGCCTATCCCTAGGCCTTGCATGTTTTCCACCAAGATGTCCAAGGGTAGGGGGTGGTTAAACCCTACTCCCGACTTGTCATAAGGCATTTGGTATCTTGGCTGGCAAAGGACACGCACTCCTTTCTCATACCTGCCTAGCCCGTATCCATGCCAATTGCATTGGCCAAGATATCTTAGAGCAAAGTCTGTGTTAGACAGATAGTTGACATCTTTTGTAAAAGGCTCTTCATATTTGTCCTCTTGCATGCATGGCTCAGTACCATAATCAAGGCCCCCATACACAAAGTTTGTCTAGTTTGGCAGGCAGCCTAAAGGAACAATTATACCGATGGGGAAGCGAGGTCTCCCCATGTCCTGCATGGACTCTAGTGTGGGTGTTGCTACAACATTCTGCACCAGATACTCCCCCAGGCCCATATTGGCCATTTCAACGGTGATTGTTGGTGATTGAGGGGGAGGGAACGAAAGCTCTTTCTGATTCCACTCCATGTTGGGTGAACTAGGGGCCTCAACTTCCATTGTCTAGGCATCTCTTCGGTAGATATGGTTGATACTGTTGGTAGTGCCTCTTCCAAGGGTTGAGCCTCTTATAGGGTTTGCTTCCCTTTGTCCTTCTATTTAGCCATGATAGGTGGCATTTTTGGTGAAGTACCAGACGATGCAGATGTACTTGGCTGGGGTTTTGATGGATTTATCACCAGTGGTGCTTGCGGCATCGGACCCTGTCTAGATGGATTTAACTAAAAATCTAAGTGCATCGATGGGAGGGTCGATTGCGGCATCAGCTGCACTACATTACAATATTTGAAGGGTTCTAAGTCTTCTAGGACTACATGTACTTCCCCTTCAAATGTATACTTCAAACACTGATGAGCTATCGAAGGGACACACTTCATGTCCCTGATCCATGGCCGCCCTAGCAAGATGTTGTAAGCCATATCGCCTTCCAAAATGTGGCACAATGTAGGTATCATCTTTTGTCCTACTTGAATGGGTAGGACAATTGTGCCAAATGTCGAGCATATCACATCATTGAATCTCACAGTGTATATGTGGAAGCCGTGATGTGAGAGGCTGGCAACTTCAGATGTTTCAATGCTGCTGTGGTAATGATGTTACTAGACGAACAAGTGTCTACCAACACCCTCTTATACAAGATCCCATTGACCCACATGATAACGTGTAGGGGTGGATATGCCATGTCATTAGACACTGATTTAACTTCATCCTCTCGAAAGGTGATGACTGGCTCCATGCATCGTTTGAAATGTCCCATGAAGTTGTTGAAGGAATTCGATTTGTGGGGCTGCAACTCGATGGCTTTCAAAATTTCCATGAGAGCCTCCCGATGGGGTGTTGATTGCTGTATAAGCTCATATATAGAGAGCCCAGCCAACGTGGTCCTCAAACTCTGCATGAGTTTGGTCTAAATCATGGCCACAGGTCTAGGCAGAGGTAGCTGCATAGGGTGTTGTTGAGGTTGTGACGTCGATGGAACCTCTCTTGTGGCTACCGCGGGGGCAGGTCCTGGGTTTTTCTTGTTCATAGTCACTATGTTTATCATTCCTACATACCCTTGCATGGGGCAATTCTGTTGCACCTCATTGAATTGAAGGGGTTTTTCCTGTACCTCATGGGAGGGCAAGGGGTCTTTAAAAACTCCCATATGTTGGTTATTTGGCGCTACAGGGTTGTCTACCGCCAATGTATTATTGTCAATCAGGTCTTGTATCAATCCTTTGAACTTCCAACATGCATTCAGGTCATGTCCCCTCCGCCTATGTAACCTACAATATAATTCCTCCCGGTATCCTTTAGGCTTGGGAGTGTTAGGATCTATGGTTTGAATCTTTGGAAGGTTGATCAAGTTCGCCGCTGACAAGCGGTCAAATAGGGAGTCCCTAGACTCCGTATAGGGTGTGTACTGTTGCCTAGGGCGACGTTGCTAATTTTTCTCCAGCTTCTGATTTTCTCTTTCATAATTATTAGGAGGCACTGCCTGATAGTTAGCATTTTGAGGCTGTATTTCTTGTGTAGGCTTAGGGACATTTATGGCGACTTGGTTTACCGCAACAGGTTTTTGTTGCCTAGTCCCTATTTTTATGTTCTTGTTCCATTCTTTCTTCTTAGGTTTGGCAATATTGCCATCCTATATCTTGATATTTTCGATGATTCTGGCTTGCGCTAGAGCTTCCTCTAAGGTGGCATATTGCTGCAACTGCAATAGCACAGAGATCGATCTCAAACAACTTCATGAGAACATTTGTGTAAGGTCAGACATAGGAGGTAGGTAGGGTAGCTTGGAAAGTAGAGTCCTCCACTGATTCTTATAGGCCGCCATGGTCTCTTCCTCATACTGCCTAAGGCTGGCCAGGTCACTTAGTGATGCCTTCTTCTTGGTGTTGAAGGTGAAGCATTCGAGGAACACATCCACTAACTGATCCAAGTTATAGATATTGTGCTTCGACAACTAAGTGAACCAATCCGAGGTAGGGACTACGAATGTGGTTATAGATGTCCTTAGCAACAACACGTCATTGTCATGGATGCCAAAACATTGGCTCAGGAATCTGGTCACATGCTCTTGGGCATCCTCTTCACCCTTAAATATTGCCAACTAGGGTAGCTTAAAGTGTTCGAGGTAGGGGGGTGCAAGCACTGACGGATGCACAGGATGACTGCGGAGTTGGCGTAACATGGGCTTTTGGGGCCCAGAAGCTTTGGTTTCCATAGAATCCAAATGCTCTAGCAGCGCTTTGTATGCATCAAAATATTTAATATCAAAGTAGTAGATGAGGACTCCTTTGAATGGGTTGGTTGTTCATTTATTTTTAGTTTACCTTGGAATGCTTGATCAAGGTTCTCATACCTGTCCTTTATCTTGTGCTCATATGTTTGCAAACTACCAAGTAGTTCAACTAGAGTTAGCTTTGATAAATATCTAGATTCTTCAATAGCTATGGTAATAGGATCAAACTTTCTAGGAAGGCTTCTCAATACCTTCTCTACAATCCTTGTATCATTAAGTTCCTCACCATGAGCATGAATAGCATTCACTAAATTCTGAACTCTAGTGATGAAAACTTCTATTGATTCATCATCATTCATGCATAAGGATTCAAAATCTCTTCTCAAGAGTTGAAGCTTGACTACCCTTACCTTGGAGGACCCTTTGTAGGCACTTTCTAGTATCTCCCATGCTTCTTTTGACTGTGTGCATTCAACAATCTTAGGAAATATAGAGACATCAATCCCACTTTGTATGATAAACAAGGCTTTTGCATCCTTTTTTCTGTTCTCCAACAACTCCTTCTTTTCATCAGTAGATAGAGCATTAAAGGCTACTTCATCTACTTCAGTATATCCCTACAAAACAAGACTCCACAAGTCTTGTGATATTAAGAAGGTTTTCATTCGAATACTCCAATATTCGAAGTTTTCTCCACTAAACATGGGGATTTGAAGTTGGACAATATTTCCACTGTTTTGTGCCATCATGGATAAATGTTTTAACCCAATAGATGAACTGGATCTGATACCAAATAAAATAAATGAAGGAAGGATGCTCTAAGATACCAAAGAGTGCTAGAAATGAGCGCCAACAGTTTGGACAAGCAAAGAGAGTCAAAAAATAATGTTTTTTGAAAATGCCCAGAATTTTCTGAATTTTTTAGGAGTGCCAGTACATGAAACTGGGTATCCAAAACACTTTACAAAACTAAACAATACCCTATAAATAAAAAGTTATGGACTTATACTTTTTTTTTAAGTTTACTAGGAATTTGGACTGTGTTCAACACAAACAACAGATCATCCAAAGAATGGAGTTTTAGATGCTAATAAAAGCCATGAATATGTGAGGAAAACTCTTCAACAACAAGAGCCACATTTGTATTTATCAAAAAACATGGATACAACTTAATAAGTGCAACAAAACAAAGTGCTTACATAAAAGGCACAAGGAAAGCTCACACACAAGAAGCTCTCAAGAAATGTAGTATTGCAAACATTACCAAAAAATTTCAAAGAATTTACAGCCCTCTTCAACCTTTGTTTCACCTTATCCATCTTGACAACATTTTTTTTTTTTAATAAAGAGGCTTTTACAATAATTAGGAAAGCATTCCTATGAGACAAAAGAGAACTGCAGTTAAGAGGGAAATAAAATTACAGTTAAGAAAGTAATACAAAGAAAGGTTGACATCAATTTCTTTCAAGATAAAACCTTTAATATGTTGATACTTTTAATAGTATTTTTATGGGGCAATTAGAGGCAACTCATGACAATTATTGGTTGCATCATTAGATATTATTAAGATTTGTATATTCCATCAAAATTCATCAAGGTTCTAGCAATTAAATGACATGAAAATTACCCCTTAAATGAAGGGAGTTGATACTTGTAACTAAAAATAATAATATTAAAATATAATTTTGTTGAATGAGAGTCAAATAATTAACTAAAAATAATAAGGAAATAATGCATATAGATTAATAGCTAGCAACCAAGTATTAAAAAGGGATGGTTATTTTTAATTACTAATATAGTAATTTTAATGAACTTCTTCAACCAACTTTGAAATTAAAATAATAAAAAGTAAATCAAATGGATAAAAAATCCTTTTTTGCATTTGGGTTTATTATAAAGGTTGATTTCATTTATGGGTTACTTCACTCCATAGTGACCTCTTGTATGTAAATAAGAACCAATTATTTAAATTCACAATCCATGGATCCCAAATGAATGTTGGATAACTTAAAAAGGAAATTACTAAATTAAAACAAATACTTCATATTTTTTACCTTATCAATTGAGAAAAACCATAATTATACCCATGCAAAGAAATAAATAGTAAATACACAACAAAATATGGCAAAAAATTGTAAAAAGAAAACATGATAGGGTTTGAAGACCTACCTAAAATACTTAAGTGTTGGTTGAATTATTGGTTGACATGGAAAGCATTGCTTGCTTGCTTAGGTGCTCCCTAGTTGGCTAGATACCCTACATAGTGGCTAAATGACTTGTTGGTAGGTGGGAAGATTGGCAATGATATTTTCTATAGTCAAATAGGCCTTTGATAATAACAAAAGCAACATAATAAGAAGGCAATTATGATGTTAAATGACTCACATCCCTTTTTATATGTAGTCTATGTATGGTCATACATGAACTATATGGAGGTATACACTCAAAATGTACATGGTCATACAAGCTTTTAGTATAGATGTACATGCACGATAACAATGTGTTGTTGCATGAAAGTGGGACAAAACTCCATGTATGCATGTATATCATCAACTAAATAACTATGTGAAAAGGGATATACCTCCTTAACAATAGATCTAGAATATAAAGAACCATCTGTGATATATACAACAAGTAATTGACTAGAAGATAAACCAATAATAAGAAATCTAATTGGAGGAGACCCAACAAGAAGATGTGGGAGAAACTTAAAGACCTTAAAAAAGGAACCTCATCGAAGGTAACTTCTTTCTTGGTGATGACATCACAATTAAGATCAAGAACTAGTAGACCTTCAAATATTTATTATACTACACAAAAATGCATATGTAAATCTTAGAATTAGGTTTACTTTATTTATTTATATGAATGCAAGTTAATTTAATAAAACTAAATATCCAAAGATGCAAAAATAAGGGCCTTGGATTTTCCATATCTCATAAGGGGTATCTCCTTGACTATATAATTATTTTCAAACTGATAATATGTCATAAAATGCACTACTTCACCTCATAGAATTACCTTAATTTATTTTCCACGGTCATATAAAAATATATATCCATGGTAGCTCTATTCTCTACTAATAGTTGAAGTTTCTTGATACTCTCAAAAGGGTGATATTATTTTGATAATGTAAATTGTAAGGAACTTAGAAAAAAATAATCAATGTGAGAAAATATTTGCTTTCTACAAGAGAGTGCTTTTCCATAGGCCCACATATATCATTATGGACAAGATTCAATAGTCATAAGGTGTCTCTAGATCTAAACCTAGGAAACTTCTCTTTATTTTGCTTCCCCACTAACAACACTTATACACTATGTTAATAGAATATGTAAAGACATCTCATGTCCCTCAAAGGTCAAAATTGGTGCCCTAATGGTTGATGTTATAGCTTACTAGTATCATCACCCCTAACCAACATAGAAACAATAATATCTTAGATTAAAAAATGAAATATCATTAATTTTATCCATTAATCTAATTTATAATAATACTTTAAATCAAGTATACCTAATTCATCATGAGAATCTTTGATAACCCATTAAATTGATAAAAAATCATATTTTTTATAGTGTGATTCATGTGATAAATGGGAAGAACATTATTTCCAAATTTTAAAACATGCAAAACTTATCCAATAATAGAGCACCAACAATCACATCACCAAAACTAGAAGCTTGTAAGATTTAATCATTATCAATACCAATGCCCTCTCCACTATATAACTAGATTATAGTAAAAAAGAATATGGTGGATCTACTATTGCGAATATGATGAAGACTAATTGGATAAATGGATAATAAAAAAAATATATGCATGAGAAATATCATTTCCTTCCTCTTGAATAGTGAAAATAAAAGCATGAAATTTGATATTCTTGGAAGCTTCTTCAAGTTTCTTAATTCTATTCATACAAAATTTAACTTCACGCGCTTCCTTATTACAATAGTCACAAACTATTATCTTAAAGTTCCTCTTAAGACTATTTTGACTATTGGATTTGGATTTTTTGCTTTATCATTTGAAGCTTTTGGAGTATCTTTTAGATACACTTGAACTTTGTGCACAATTTTCTTGGATTTTTCAAAGTTGCTTAATGTTGATCAAGATGAGCGAACACCTCACAAATATTGGTTCTAGTTAATATTTGAAAAGCCAAAGTAACAAAATTTTTATATGATGGAAAAATATTTTTTAGGGCAATACTCACATGCTTAACATTACCCATCTATTTCCTTTTGTAAAATAAATATTAGTTTACAATTTCTTGAACTAATTGATATACTCTTTAATATCACTAAACTTTGTTGGCTTTAAGGTCAAAATATTGGATTTGGTTTACTAAATTATCATTTTTGTTCTCCTAAGAAATTCCTTGATGTGGTCCTTATAATCTTCAATATATTTGTTTTTTGTTGTAAGAATACTTCATATTAAATAATCGATAGCAGAGTACATCAAAGGCAGACAACAAATAAACTAATATTACAACAACTTACAAAAAAGCAGTAAGCAGTCTTATCTAAGTGACCTGTTAACCTTAGTGCAATCCTTCAAAATATCAAATCTGAAAACTTTAAGTTGATCAGCAAGCAAAGCACGAGCTCTACTAATGGTGGCACTCACAGTTGAGCTCTCATTAGTGAAAACCAAACTGCATCTATCTTTCCACATTGTGAAAAGTATGGAAAGTCGAATAATATGCCAGCAAATCCGTCGATGAATTGCACACTTTGGTTGATCCCCAAAAATCACCATTTTCCAGCCCAACTGCCCCTGTAGCACTGATCCATAAATCCATTCAGCACCTTCCCAAACCAGCCTAGCCCTTGGACAATCCCAAAAAATATGCTTGATAGTTTCACTTCTTCCACAATTAGGACAACTGTCAGAAGAAAGGAGCCACTTCGCAAGCCTAGCCTTAGTTTGAAGACCTTGCATAATAATCAACCAGGCAAAAACTTTCAGTTGCATAGAAACACGAAATCGCCACACTCCAGCCAACCTCTTCTTCCATTTTTTTTGAGAACATAAAATATCCCATCTAGAATTCAAAATATCACCCAAAGAAAATGGAGGAATCAAAGACTGATAAATCTTAGAGGACTTAAAACACCAGATAGGCTGCCCAAAATTCCACCTCCAATCTCCCCAAATAGGACCAGGCAGACCATTTGTAAGCTTATATAGTTGAGCAGAAGGAAGAAGACCCTGCAATAGCTGAACAACCAACTTATCTGTTGATTGCAACTTGAACTTATTCTTCAAATGATGCCAAGGAATCCATTGATCAGTATTAATATCCCATAAATCTGCCCACCTGAAAATACCTTTTTTACTCAACCTCTTGCAGTGAAGATCAGGCAAATCAGAAGCAAAAACACCATTAGCCTTCCAAAGACAAATTGCTCATGAGGAAAGGGTCCAACCACTACTAGCATCCTAAAAATTCTAGGATAATATTTTAGAAACAAATTTCCAAGCTTCCCAGATCCTCCTAACCAAAACACTGCCCCTGATTTTAAAATTTCCCGGATGACCCACAATATCTTCAAGGCTAAAATAATTAAGAAATTCATCCACATTCATACAAGATCAAATCTGATATCGTAGCATCGTCTGCCAACAAGCATCTCCATATAAACATCGTATTATCCATTTAGAGGCTAAAACCTTACCTTGCAACTGAATATCTATTAAGCCTAGACCACCTTCATTCTTGGGAACAGTGCAATACTTCCAAGCAACAAGAGGGACTTTTCTGGAGCCATCTAAATTAGACCATAAAAAATTTCTAATACAAGCTTCCAATCTTCTATACTGAGTCTGATTAGGCAACCAACAAGAGGAATAATACATATGAGATGATTGCAAAATTTTACTTACCACCGTAAGCTTGCCAACAAAGGAGAGCAACTTCGACTTCCACACCTGGAGCTTCTTCTCAAACTTCTCCATGCACCAATCCCACATTGCTTTGAGAGAGACTCATCGTCCAAAGGGAATGCCTAAGTACCTTACAATTTCTCCATCTCTGACTTTTCTCCAAGAAGTATTGATTCCCTCGGGTAAATTTTTAGCTCCAATAAGCCAGTAATCAGATTTTGATTTACTAACCACTGCACCTAAAGCAGGACATAACTGATGCAAACAATCATGTGCACCAATAATACTTTTTTTATAAAGGTGGATTGAAAGTAAAGAGTCATCAACAAAGTGACTATTTAAAATATGCCCCTCAGGAAGAGAGATACCCCGAACACAACTAGCTACTCTCCGACTCTCCAATAAATAGCCCAAAGCATCTGTAGAAAGAACAAACAATAAAGGCTCTAGAGGACACCCTTGTCTGATTGATCGAAAAAGCTGAATATCTTCAGAAATTTGACCATTCACCACAACCCTAGCTGAAGAAAATTTTAGAAATTGCAGCACTATTAAATCCAAGCCACTCCAATACATTAAAGATAAAAACCCAGTCCACCCTGTCATAAGCTTTGTCAAAATCTATCTTCAAAAGAAGAGCCTTTTGTCTAGACTCTTCCACCAACTCCATAGCCTCCCAAACAGACAATACAGTATCTAAAATAAATCTACCTTTTACAAATCCTGTCTGCTCCTCCCTAACAATTCTAGCTGCAATGTTCCTCATTCTTAATGCAAGAGCTTTTGCCACAATTTTGTAAGAAACATTTAATAGAGTGATTGGCCTCCAACCACCAATCTGATATTTATTTATGCCTTTAGAAACCAACTTAATGAGACATTGATTTACCGAAGGAGAAAAACCAGAACCATCAAAAACTTCTTGAACCATATTAATATAATCATCACCAATGCAATCCCACATACATTTATAAAATTCAACTGGTAGCCCATATGGTCCAGGAGACTTACCATTTTTCATACTTGATAAAGCTGTAAAAAGCTCATGTTTCAAAAAGGAAGTAGAAATACAATCATTCTCAAAACTAGTAACTTTCTTAGGAACACAATCCTTTATCATCCTCATAGCTTGTTGAACAGGATCATAAACCTCATACATAGTGAAAATATTCCTGAAATGTCTCACAAAAAGGTCTTTTATTTTAGCTTCATCTTCTATAACAGAGCCATCCTCACGTTGAAGCAACATAATCTTGTTAGCAACATTTTTTTTTTTGATGTAATTAGAAAAGAAATGATTTGGAGCATCACCTTCTTTTAACCAATTAATTCTACTCCTAATCTTGATTCCTCTACCTATATAATCTTCCAAACTTCTGATTTCTCATTCACATACAATGATATTAGTCCAAGAACTTCATCCTTACTTCCCCCTATCCTCCCAGTTGGACTAAGTAGGGAGTATGTCCCTTCCAATGATTATTTTTCATTAATTAATTCCTTTTCCTTCTTACCTCCCCTCTTTTAAAAGGCGGGCGCTTTAAGGTTCAGTTGTTAATACGTATATAGGAGACTCAATTCAGTAAAAGAGAAATAACGAGCCTTTAATTTAATTCAAAGATCGACCCTCAACCAAGTCCAGTGCATTTATCCTCTCTATTTTAAGAAAAAGGTCCAGTCAATTTCTCTACCCTCGGCCCTCCACCCCCTACTCATCAGACTATTCTCCGAGAACCTCCGCAAGACCTTTGAATGTTTACATTCTTTCTCATTTCTCAAACATGTGTGTAATCAGTGCATTCTTCTAATCCAAATAAATCCATAACCATAAGTATACATTAGAAAATATATTCTATTTTGTTCTTCCAATCAAAATATGTAATTCCATTTAAGATAAGAATTAAAAACAAATTATCCTTTAGGTTTTCTATGTGATCTTGGTGTTTGAATATGAAAATGAAATTGTATCTTAGGTTATACTATATAGATGTCAAAATATTATGCAACTTGAAAAATGGTTGAAAATGCTTTTATGTGAGTGAGTTATAACCTCTAAAATATAAACCTTTATATTAGTAAATTTAATGCCAAAAAATCAAAATATTAATTTTACTTTTTATTAAATTCTTAACTTTTTTACTCCTAAAACTTCACGTGGAATAATTTGGAACCTCAACTATCTTGTACCTTCTCACTTGTCTTAGTTAGTGGATGAGGTAATGACACTTTGAGACTTTTGATTAGTCATAAGCATGGGGTAATTATAATTTTTTTTTATAAGTTGAGTGTCACATCAATCACTAAAACTACCATTATGATGAGAAATAAAGTTCCATGATAAATCAAAGGCATAAAACAAATGGTGAAGGAATCAAGATTGAAACCCTTAACCTTTTAACCATGAGGTGTTACAAGAGTTTATTCCTTTGAGGGAGGTGGTCCTATACCTTCCAAATAGAATCATAAAAGTAATGCATTCAAAAATACAACTCACACCCATAAAGAGCTTGGGGTAAATATAATATTTTGTTTAAATATTCTCCTTTCCTTATAAAATAATTTGAAATTGCATATTTCAATATAACCTTTTGAAAAATAAATGCTATTATTTATTCCTTAGAAAGGATTCCCAAAATAGTGGGAATCTAATGGAACACTAAATTTATATACCTCAATATAGTTTGCATACATTTTCAAAATTGGATGCATCTTTAATTTTTGATAATTTCTTTTGTACAAATATTATTTTGAATAGAGAACATTGATGATGACTCTTATGTCTAAGATATTTTTCATCCATGATATGCTTAATTATTTTATGATTTTCATTATGAAATGTTATATATTTAAATACATAGGATGCCCAATTTTGGCATAACAAACTTCTAACTAATTTTGCAACTACCCTTGTCCTTAAGTACATGCATAGTCCTTGTGATGGGTGGTTATACCACTCTCATTATCACATGGGCTATGATGTAATAATTCCTAAGATATTCCATCTTATTACATAATTGTCTTAGCTCTAGCTCCATATTTATTTCTTGACTCTCGCTTTGGCTCATGGATTTCACTCTAGCTCTTGGCTTTCAACTCTATTTCTTTAGTTTATGACTTGATGAAATGTTCTAGGGTGATGTTGAAATTTGAGAGAAATTCCTACCTTAATGTAGATTTTGTACTGTAATTATTAGGAGTGTTGGGTTATACCATTCATGTACTTCAAAAATATGTTTATTACATATATTTATACATATCTAATTTATTCAATTTCTAATACTTTTAGAATTCAATGCATGAAATATGTCCCTCCTTCAATATCTTCATGGGAAGGATGTGTTACCATGAATCCTATGGTGACTAATTAATTGATTGGTCACCAATATTTTCTTGCTTTGCTAGGTCTTCTATGCCAACCACCATAATTTACTCTCACAAGATCCTACTTTGTCATGAGTTCCTTGATATGATGAATATGATGTATATTTATGATATAATATTTAGCAATCTCATGTACTTGTTTTAATTTCTTAAATGATCATGTGGTTGCCACTATTTATCCTTGAATGTGAATGTAGCATCATGTCAAGTGCTTAATCGTCTTCATCGTTGAACCATTAGGACCTAATAGATGTTGACGTTGTCTAACAAATCTCCCTTTATTTAAAATTATGTTATCAAATTTGATAATATCACATTGCATATTATCATCTAGTATTTTGATTGCTTGTGACATCAGTATGTTCCTTGATAAAATCTTTGTAAGATTCTATGTTTTTATGAAGATGTAAGGATCCTTGGTTTTGCAAGTTATCAAAATAAATATTATTCGATCAAAATATTGAATTCAACAGACATTCCATACTTCTTTAGAACTCATGTCACAATAGGCCATACATTCTATAAATATTTTATTCTTTATTAGGGAAAGAATGTAGTAAAGGGGTTAGCTTTGAGCAAAGTATCTTTATTCTAGGAGGTATTGTGCTTCTTTGATTTTCAGTGATCAATGCTAGATGCATAACATAGCTTAGGCTTGGTATATCTACCTTTGTATGTCAATGGTATTCCCTCTTGTTATTTCTCCAGTGGTTTGAAGTGATTAGTTGAGCTTTTCTAGTCATTGAATGCATTATTTCATGTATAATTGGAACAATTTTAATGGATCTAATTTCCCTAACTTGACATATGTTAGTTTTCTTCAAATTCATACCAAATATTATTATGCTAACTTAGCTAAGAAGGTAAAATAAATACATGTTCTTCTTTCCCTTATACATGATGTTTTTCTTGTTCTTCTCTAATTTGGTTGTCTTCTACTACATTATTTTACTGTACATTTTTCCAAATATGATTTTTCTTGTCTGATGATGACTTGTCTTGCTACTGATTCATCTCTCATGAAGGAGATGTAGATTTTGAAGCTAAATACTTAAGGTAAAATAACCACAAGATCTAAAATAAAGTTGCAATATGAAATATAAGATAATGGTAATATTCTAAACATATAAAACTCATAAATAACTTCTCCAATAACTCGTAAAATTTCCATTAATAAATACTCATTAAAATTGTATTTGATATAGAATAAAGATGTCAAATGCACCATACTTGCACACACTCTCACTACACATTCTCCCCTCACATACACACATAGAGGCACACATATAATGGAATGTGAATCTTCATATGGAGTACTCTTTGCCTTCACTCTTCTTGAGACTCTTCACTTTTCTACTCTATGGACTCGTGAGCACATGGACTATTATGCACATTTACATTATTAAATACTTTATGCATTCTAATAATATTTGTGCATTTATTACATTGCATAAAGTAAATACTCACACTCTAATCGAAGGCACACTCCTAAACTATAAATGTACCCAAGGTGGTACATTACAATGTACCAAATAATGTATTATCTTCTAACACCCCATGTATTACATTATTTTGTTATTGAAGACTTTAGTCTTCAATATAGATCTTCATGTTTCATAAGTCCTTCAACTTGATGAGTTTCTTGTTCTTCTTATTTAATCTGTAGATGACCAAGTAATTTAAAGTATTGCTGTCCTCTCATATTTCTCATTCTCAATCTTTAATTTTTTTTACTTTTATGATAAATAGTTTTTTCAATTCTTGCAATATGTTCCTCAAAAAATCCATTAGTGTTGTTTTGAACTCCAGTAATATCTTGTGAAATTCCAATTGAGTGTAGAGCATATATATCATTGTAAAATAATCTTGTAGCTTCTATCTCATTTTGATTTATAATGAGACACTTATTAACTCCATTTATATATCTAAACTCAATCATCCTTTTGCTCTCAACCAATTTGGCTACTGAAATAAGATTTGATGTTAATCTAGGAACATGCGTTACGTTATGTAATGAAAGATTTGGAAAATATGTACTAGGTGTTACACACCCATATCCATGCACAAGATAGGTTTTACCATCTGCAATTTTCAACCCTAAACTATTTGTGACTTCAAGGCAATCAAACCATTGTAAATTTCCTGTCATATGATGACTTGCACCAGAATCAATAAACCAAATATCTTTACTATTTTGACTTGTAGAATTATTTGTGCTTGAAGTAATTTTGCATTTTTGATATGAAATATTGTATGAAATTTGATCTTGGATCCTTTCATAGTGTTCTTTGTGATGATATGCTTTTCTTGTTAACTTATCCATTACTATCTTAAAAAATAGTTTTATTGTTGTATTCCTTTTGTCTCTCTAGTTTTTTGAAAATAGCTTTGATAAAATACTTAGCTTTCTAGGTTTCTTGTGAGTTGAATCCCTTTGTATCCCTAAGCATAAGTAGAATACTGAAGACAATTTTGATGGAATTCTTGAATTCTTTGTAGTACCTTGTATTTCCTAATGTTTGGATAATTGATAAAATAGTAGTTTTGATAAAAGTTTCAATTATTCAAAAAACTAGGTGGAAATCCTTTTATCTTCCAAATTTCAAAAAATATAATTTCAAGATTTTAAATTTCACAAACCTATGTTGATGTTGAATTTCTTATAACTCCAAATTCAAAAATTTAAAAATCTAGTAAAAATATATTTTGCAAATTTTATAATCCTAATTTTATGTAGGAAACCTTATTTCTCCACAATTCAAAATATTTGCAAATATTAAAAATGCTTCACAAAATTCAATAATTCAATTTATAAAACTTCTCAAGACATGAAACTAAATTTCCCAATAATTTCTCAAAAATCATTTCAAAGCTTCTCAAGATTTTACAAAAAAGGCTAATAATTTTTCTAAGGTTTAAAATTTCACTTTTATGTCTTATCTCTCCAATAATCAAGAAAATGGATTAATTTATCTTCGACCTTAGAAAAATAATAATATTATCCAACCTTATAACTCCTAACTATTGATCAAATAATAAAATTGTAAATGAATTGCTTTACCTCCCACTTGAGGTACGTAGATAGCTGAAAGCACGAGGATACGGAAGCAAAAAGGAAAGCGAATACGAAATGCAAACAAGAAAACCGGACTTAGCGCTAAATCCTAGAAACTTGAAAGTGCAATGAGAAGAGGGAAAAACATGCGTGAATCAAAATGAAACAAATGTGAATAAAGAAGACAACCCTTTTTATTGATATGTTTCACAACTCGGTTACAATGCGCATCCTCCCCTTCCAAGGGCTAGGAGCATTTAGGCGTGCGTTCTCGTTACATCCATGGGTGCATTTCCTTCTTCCGCATGCCCACATGTAAAATGGGTGGACCAAGCATTGCCGCCGCTTGCGTTGATGAGTCTTGACTCCTCGCTGCTCCTTCGATGTCCAAACCCTATGTTCAAAGGAACAAGAAACGGTCAGTAGCACCTGCGGATAAAACAAAGCATGCAATCCCCAAGCCTACGATAAATGAATGAGAAAATGAATTAAACTATGACTAAAACAGATCCAAATGCTCTAAAAATTGGACAGGGGCATCAAGACACCACCAGGAAGGCCCTGCAAAAAGAACAGTCGGGAAATTCCTCACCGATTTGAATTCACTTCGGGGTGGGACGAATTCACCTACAACAAAATGCCAAAAAGGTATTGTCCCAATGTCCTACCTAGGAAGCTCCAAAAGACCTGCAAACTTGGGGTTAGCTAATTGGGGGCATTTTGGGAAGACCCAGATGATCAGATTTTCCCAATTTGGCCTCCATTAGTGGGAATTTGATTATGCTACCTGCAAGTTAGTAGAAGCAAGCAAAGATAGAAATATGGTCAAAAGTGTTCAAAACGAGACGAAATTCAAATGACAACCTATCTAAGCATCATAGAACTGAATGCAAAAATGAAAGAAAACAAGTCTGCCATGGAATCCCCATCGTTATAAAAAGGGGCGATTAAGATTGTGGCAGTGTGGGAGGGGGCGCCCATGGGGCAGGCCGCCCGTCGTTTGGGGCCTGATTTCGGCACCAATCCACTTGGGATGGGTCCAAAACCTCTTGTGGGGTATTGTCAGAAAATTTGGTGGGATGTTGTGGCCAAATGTCGGGTGTTGGGCTCAAGATTCATCCTCTCAAGAGTCACCCAATGACCTCCCCTCTAAAGGAGATCAAGGATGTGAAAGGTGCAAATCCAAAAGGTGTGAGGTGTGTAAACAAAATGGCAGCACTTCGTTGCTCTAAAATGCTCCTTCTCTGTATCTTTTGGGGTGAGGAAACTCACCAATTTATAGACCTGGAGGTCTCTTGAAATGGGCATGCAGAGGCGCCACATGGCAGCCATGCCCTCCCAGGGGGAAGGAGATTCCTCCCTGAATTGGGACTTCATGACTGACCTTGCAGATGCCTCTAATGCTCACCCATACTCCCATGCGATGAAGGAAGCATTGAGTGGCGGATCTGAGCTGCCATTTGTCAAGATTTGACTTTTTTCCCGTCAAACCTGCAATTCGCCCCACCCCGGAGCGAATTCAGAATTCGTCCCTGGGTGGGGCGAATCCTAGTTTGAATTCGTTCCAGGGTGGAACGGATATTGAGCAAAGTGCCTGAAGGTGCCAAATTGATCTCTGGCCTTCCAAAACTACTGTGAGAGTGGTTAGGACCACTGTTTAACCTTTGGGGGCTGCCCTTGGGGTTGTGTGTGTCAAAGCGATCAGTGTTTGCAGTCACATAATCGGATTGGTGCTATTTTGGTGTCTACAGATGCCCCTTTTTGGGATGCGTTGTGCATGGCGCAGCCTCGAGCAAAAATAGATAACCAAAGCACTAATGATTAGGGTTTCTTAGTAACCTAACCAACTCTTGATGCCCCAAGCATGAAAAGGGCATGCATTCTTGAATCCTTGCTTCTGACGAGCGAAGGAACTCAGTTCAAGTGTTAACCTTTTTTGGTGAGGTGTTACTTGAGCTTGGACATTGATCAGTCATGAATAGGCAAAGGGCGCAACCTTTTGTCTGTGGGAACCTTGAGTTCATGATTCACGAATGCCAAGTGATTGATCAACTTGTGATTATTGCTTGTTTACTGCCCCAAGCAGGGGCGTGATTTGTCTTTGTCAATGATTCTTTGAATGCATGCTATTTCCATGATTGGGTGTGTATTTGTTGATTTGTGACTA
The DNA here is from genome assembly GCA_028583015.1 of Wollemia nobilis. Lineage (NCBI taxonomy): Eukaryota > Viridiplantae > Streptophyta > Pinopsida > Araucariales > Araucariaceae > Wollemia > Wollemia nobilis. Next base: position 429,516 of record JAQPPZ010016858.1, on the reverse strand, counting down.
AGTGTGACTACCCCCTCAAGCGACGAATCGATGAGGGAATGACCTACATGAGAAAAGCGACGAGTCACTTGACCCAAGATGACTTAGGTAAGGGTGCCTTCAGAGATTTATCTTTGAATGTGTGTGCAGTTTTCTGACATTTAGACCTATTTTTGGTGGGTGTTAACCCTTTTGGCGACGCCGTTTGGAGCTGAAATTGTCAAAAATCCGTCTTCCCGTGGAGCGGTCCGGCCATGGTGGCCTTCTTAGGGAGTAGGATGGTGAGGATTTATAACCCCGACGTCTGTTTTGGATGCCAAGAATGTCAGGCGCGAAGGCGCCTTCGTTCGGCAACTCTATTGCTATTTTTGGGTGGGTTTTGACCCTTTTGGCGATGTCGTTTGGGGATGAAATTCTCGACGATCCGTCCTCCCGTGGAGCGGTCCGGCTATGGTAGCCTTCTTAGGGAGTAGGATAGTGAGGATTTGTGACCTCGACATCTATTTTGCATGCCCGTAATGTCAAGTGCAAAAGCACTCTCATTGGACAGGTTTATTGCTACTTTTGGTGCATTTTTGTGCATTTTTTTTTTGTTTTTGAAATTTGTGTGCTGAATTCGTTCCAGGGTGGGACGAATTCCTATGTAGTATTCATTCCAGGGTGGAACGAGCGCTAACCAGAGCGCTCATTCCAGGGAGGAACGATTACAGGCTCAAAAAGCCTATTTAAAGGCCAAAACTAGGTTTTGGGCTCATTTGCACTTGTTTTTTCTTGCGATTTGGAGCTCTGCGGAGGAGGAGGTCAATTCTGCGAAGCGAAGCACTGTCGAATTTCTCCCGACATCATGAGTGCACAAACCGGTTCGAGCGGCGAAGCCGAAGCGAGACCAGTAAGTGCTCCTTAGCGTTATTGCTTTTGTTATATGTTTTAAAATTGCAAGTGATTTGTTTAATTTTTCTTTGTTATGTTGCTTTTCAAAATTAAAATTGAAACCCTAAAACTGAGCTGAACACAAACCAAGACTTAGCTTAAAACTGAACGGAAAACGTAGTTAAACCTAGGTGAATTTTTTTTTTTAATGTTTTTGTGTTGTTTGCTTTTGCAGGTTGTGAAGAGCCGGTATCGCGTACCTACTACTTTTGCGGAAGTGCGGGGGCGCTGACTGTGGCTGACTGGGAGTGGCTTGATGCCCTTGGGCTCAAGCAGGTGGCTCGACTAGAGCCTGTGGTCGGGGATCGGGCCTATCTGATGGCCTTGATCAACCTGTGGGATCCCCGGACCAACACCTTCCATCTCCCAATAGGGGAGATGACAGTGACCTTGGAGGATGTTTATCGGCTTCTGTGGATTTCGATAGATGGACTGCCGATCAGGACGACGTCGCGGGATCAGCAAACAATGGTGCTGATACGATGCTTCGGGCATGGGGAGGAGTTGGGGGTGGATGGTCCAGTGGAGATGGCAGAGGTTGACTGCCAGATGGGCGGGATTCTAGTTCGATGGTGGTTTGAGAGGGGGGTGTTGGGAGTGAGGCATGCATTGCTTATGGGCCTCATTTCCAACATGCTACTACCTGACTCATCAGGTGCGAGGTTCCCGTGGAACCTGTTGGATGTGGTCTACCGGCTGGTGGAGTGTTCGACGCATGAACCTTTGATCATGAGATGGGGACAGATGCTGCTGGCGCAGCTCTATGGGGAGCTATATGAGGTCCGCTATTGGAGGCGGAAGGGGATCAGCTGCAGCTATCTACTGTAGAGCTGGGGATGGCAACACATAGCGGTGGAGAGACCAGGGGGGTTACCATGGATGACGCGGGCGGAGATGGCAGATAAGGATATAGGGTATGCGGCTCTATGGCGGCGGTCTGAGGAGCAGGGACAGAGTCGATGGTGGGCAGGTGTCGTAGGGCACTATGTCGATGCCTTCGCTGGGCTTACTCCAGGGGAGGTGTCTTGGCGCCCTTATCGAGACTGTCCAGCCTGGCCAGAGGCTAGAGAGTGGCTCCGATGGGTACGCAGGGAGCGATGGCTGATCGGGCGGCATGGGACCGAGCATGAGTTCTTCCCTTACAGTCGGGTGACACGACAGTTTGGGGTGCGCCAGGGGTTTCCTGGTGAGCCCATGGTCTATCGATGCCAGGGGGATGAGAGGACTCTAGATCGATCGATCATCGTGCCACTAGGCGAGGATTCAGATGCGGTGATCGACGTCCCGGATGTGGATGACGTCGGGACTACCGTAGAGTATGACCAGTGGTGGGTACTACGGTGATGGCGGGGAGAGGGGCCACTAGGAGGTGCGGAGGCAGCAACCACGGGCGGGGAGGGTGCCGAGGCACCAAGAGATGCTTGGGGAGCTCCTCGGGAGGATGCGAGATATGGTGGAGGTGGAGGATGAGGATGTGGATCTGGGGGTTTCGGATCAGCCGAGATGTAGGACATTACGGAGCAGTGGGAGCCAGAGTAGGCTGCTATTCTGGATATGCCTATGCCTCAGGCGAAAGCGGAGGACATGGAGTCCGGGCTACGCACGGAGATTGCACGGTTGGCGGAGCTGCTATGAAGGCGGGATGAGGAGTTGGGGGAAGCTTTCTAGGAGAGGGATCTCCTGCGGGCTCAGCTGGCGAAGCGGGAGAGCGCATTCGTTGCACACCATCGGGGGATGGGGACACCAGTGCTACATGGGAGAGGGATCTCCTACGGACGTAGCTGGCATAGCGCGACGATGTAGTAGCTTACTACCATCGGTGGGAGGCAGAGTGGTTGCGGTGGGAGGCAGGTTGGTCTCGATGGGAGGTAGATTGGTCTCGGCATCGCCTGGATATGGAGGGAGAGATTATCCGCCTCGGTGGGCGGTTACCTGAGCCCTCGGGAGGTGGCTCTTCACGTCGGACGAGGGACAGTGGTACTGAGCAGTCAGCATCATCTCGTCGCAGGCGATTGGATGAGGGAGGCGGTAGCAGGCATGATGCGGGGGCTAGCAGTAGCCGCCCTGAGGGGTCCCATAGGACCCACACCATGGGGGGTAGTTCCCGTCGCACCGATCCTGCGTGATCATGGTGGCCGACGCCTTAGGCTGGGGGTTTTGGGATTTTGGATTTTGTTGCGGGGTCAGAGGACCAACTCTTTGTAGCCTACGGGCATTTTTGATGATATATATATACAAACTTTATTTTGTTTATGCGCATGTGATGATTTGATTTTATGCATGATGGTTGATGAATATGGATGTATGCATGTTAAGTTATAGTGATGAATGCATATGTTGTTGATGAATGCGAGATGTTTCTAATTTATATGATATGCAAATGGAATGGATGGATTGAATTTGTGATGTTTGGTAGTCGCACCATAGACTGTGCAGAACTTTATGGCTTTTTGTCCTAGGCGATTGTTGCGGTGAATAGCTTTGTAGGCATACATGTTTTTTTTTTTTTTTGGTATGGCGAGACTAAAATATATCAAGTTGGTTTCAAATGTAGTTAAGGTTTTCTGAGACTCGGATGTTTTAACTAACTAGCCATGACTGTACTTTATCTCACAAGACTTTTGAACAAGGTATGAATCGGACTTGTTTTGGACCAAGTTATTTCACATCCCTATGTGTGCAATTGAGTTCATTTATGTGGTGTTGGTCAGGATACCGCCAGTGCCAGATAGGCTATCAACCAAACCTATACTGAGGATCACCTGATTAGCTCCACTAACTCCTTTGTTGTATTTAGTCAGATTAATCTGCGGTGCTATCATAGGATACCATAAGCTAGCTCATCCACATGCAAACATTGATCTGCACACAAGTTAATGTGGCAGATATATCGTCATGCGGGAGGTTTACCACCAGTGACCAATAGGCTATCAACCAAACCGGTACTGAGGTTTGCCTCGTGACCTGTCGAAATGCTGAGAGTTCCAGGGATTCAAGTTTGACTCCCTTCTTTTCTTCAATTGTGTTGGGATACTTGCTCTTTTGTAGTGATAAAAATCACTGTTTATTTTTGTATTAATTTTTCTTTTGAGCAAGGGATTAGGATATGGAGTGACGAGAATCACTATTGTTTGTGCCTTTTGATGTGTGCACTTTGGGATATCAAATTTTGGAGTTTTGACTTTTGCAAATTGTTCTGATGTTTTGCAATTTTTTTGAGAACTTTGGGATTCTTGGGGAATTGGGTAGGGAGGATGCTTGTCCTTTTGCCAACTCTCAGCATTCTTTGGGGTCATTCGCACAGGGGGATGAGCAAGATAGCCATTTCGCTTATGGTGACCTGGATTGCTTTGCAGGTTTCATCTTTCGTTCACACAACTTGGGAATGTTTTATGTGTTTTAACTTGTCTTGGGATGCTACGTAACAAGGTGTGATCCAAGTAGAATTCTACCTTCGTAAAATCTGTCTGACTTGGTACAGTATGTGGCTAGAAAGCTAATGATGACTGAATGATGAAAACTCTTGATACATTAGGAACAACTGACTATGATGTGGGAGAATAATGTGAGTGGCGGTTATAGGCGATGAGCTATTTGATAAAGCGGAAAAATGTAGAAGATGATGGTTTTTGCCAAGTAATGACAGTCTATGGTGCTTTGACCTTTATGACCACAAATATGCAATGTATGGATGTGATGCTTAATGTAGCTATATATTTTTGTATTTTTGAGGGATTGATGTTTGTGAGTATGCAGATGAGATGCAAAAGAGCTCTGTACTGTTATGATGATTTTGCGTATGCATGGAAATGAGATGCAACTTTTTGTTTATTTGTGATGATTTTATTGATTTTTTTTTTTGACCAAGCGATTATGGGAATCCTTGGAGCTTTTTGGGTTGACCAAGCGATTATGGGAATCCTTGGAGCTTTTGGGTTGACCAAGCGATTATGGGAATCCTTGGAGCTTTTTGGGTTGACCAAGCGATTATGGGAATCCTTGGAGCCTTTTGGGTTGACCAAGCGATTATGGGAATCCTTGGAGCTTTTGGGTTGACCAAGCGATTATGGGAATCCTTGGAGCTTTTGGGTTGACCAAGCGATTATGGGAATCCTTGGAGCTTTTGGGTTGACCAAGCGATTATGGGAATCCTTGGAGCTTTTTGGGTTGACCAAGCGATTATGGGAATCCTTGGAGCTTTTTGGGTGGGCTATGGCTCCTTTAAATATGGAATGGCCGCAAGTGACTGATGTTCAAGGGTTCTAATTCCTTGATTCCATCAAGAGAGGCTAGCCGGTATGTTCCAGGTCCTATTTTGCTATCAATTACATAGGGACCTAACCAATTTTCCGTGAACTTGTCCCTTAGATGGGACGACAAACTAGAGTTCTGTTGGTTTTCTTTTAAGACCAAGTCACCAATCCGAAAGTCCCTCAGGTGAACTTTCATGTTGTATGCTTTCTTAAGTCGCTCTTGATAGATACGTAGATGCTCGAGAGCATTAACACGTCGTTCGTCAAGCAACGTAAGCTGGTCTAACCGGGCCTGCCGTGCAGTGTCATCATCGATGAACTCTTGCATTGATATGCACAAGGAGGGAATCTCCAACTCGAGAGGCATGACTGCCTCGGAGCCATACACGAGCAAAAATGGAGTTGCCCCAGTGGGCGTCCGAATGCTAGTGCGATAAGCCCACAGGGCAAGTGGGATCTGAATGTGCCAATCCTTATGACTGTTCATGACTGTCTTTTTAAGGATAGCAACTAGCATTTTGTTTGACGCCTCTGCTTGCCCATTTGCCTACGGATAATAGGGTGTCAAAAAAATATGCTGAATTTTGTACTTTGTGGTCAAAGCACGCACATATTTGTTCTTGAATGACGTCCCATTATCCGAGATTATCTTGGATGGAATACCAAAATGACATATGATGTTATGCAAAATGAACTCCACAATGCGGGGTCCAGTCGTAGAGGTTAGCGGAACCGCTTCCACCCACTTGGTGAAGTACTCTGTGGCCGTTATGATAAACGTGTGATGACCTGACGACGCAGGGGAGATCTTTTCGATTAGATCTAGGCCCCACTACAAAAAATGCCAAGCCGATTGGATCGGTTGCAAGGCCTAGGAAGGTACGTGTGTCAAATTGGCATGATGTTGACACTTCATGCACTTTCGCACATATGCACAACAATCTCGCTCTAAATATGGCCAATAATAGCCCATGCAAAGAATGCACTTTGCGATGGCCATACCGCTGAAGTGGCCACCGCATGTACCATCGTGCGCTTGGGCGATCGCCCAAGTGGACTCTTGCTGGTCCAAGCACCGAAGGAGGATCCCTTCATAGCTACGACGGTACAAAATGTCTCCTAACAAGACATACTTTGCCGCTCTCTGCTTGAGTGCTCATTTTGCGGCATGCATCAATCCAAGCGGGAGATTACCTAACTTGAGGTAGTCCTTGACGGGGGAATACCAATCCTGCTGATCATAAGCCTCGATGGTATGAACAACCAGTCCCTCTTGAAGTTCATCCCTAGCAAAAGCTGAGCGGGAGAGAACTTGCAAGAATAACGTTGTATTGCTATTAAGGGGAGTAGGGGAGAACAAGGACCCCCAGTTGGCATGTTTCAGACGATCGTGGATTCGAGAGAACCGGTCCATGGATGGCTCAATCTGGATCAAGTGGATTCCTAGCGTTAAATCGGAGCTTGCTCGCTCCATCGCTGATTGCGATAGTGTTTTGACTTGAATGGTTGTCATATCACCAGAAAGGTCTTGCGGGATTAACGACCCCAAAGAGGCCATAGTGTCCGCAAAATGATTCGATGACCGAGGGAGTGCCTCGATGTCGTACCATTCAAGCTTTGCCAAGAATTTGTCCATGAGGGCTTTGTAGGCCTGCAAAACTGGGCATTTGCATTGGAATACCCCTTTGACTTGATTGACGATTAACAGTGAATCACCAAAGATGTTCAATCATTTAATGTTCATGGTGATTGTTGTCTGAAGACCTATGAGCAAGGCTTCATACTCTGCATTATTGTTGGTGCATGGGAAATTTAATTTAAATGACAGGGGCATAGGAGCGCCCTGCGGTGTGAAGAATACTATTCCCGTGCCACCACCTTGCTCACATTTAGAACCATCAAAAAATAGGGTTATGTCGGCTTATGACTTAGGCTCGTCAGAATCTGGTGATTCTGAGACATGGAAGACCCCATCATCGGGTAGTTCTATAGTCAAAGGTTGGTCGTCTTCGAGAGGAGCCTCTACTAGTTGATCGGCTATGACCTGACCTTTTATGGATTTCTGTCCAATAAACTCTATGTCAAATTCCATCAACAACATGATCCATTTTGCCGTGCGACTACTATGATAAGTATGACTCATCATGTATCGCAATGGATTCTCCTTAGACACAACATACGTCTTGTTGCTCAACATGTAATGGCACAGCTTTTTGGTAGCAAACACCACTGCCAAGCAGAGTTTCTCAACGTATGCATAGTTAAGTTCATAGCTGACTAGGGTGCGGCTAAGATAGTAAGTAGCCTATTCTCTGTGAAGTTCGTTCTTTTGGGCTAACATGGCTCCCAATGCCACCTCAGTAGCTGAGATGTATAAGTAGAATGGCACTCCTGGTCTAGGTGGTGCCAATACTGGCGACGAAGCCAAGTATTGTTTGATGTCGTCAAAGGTTGACTGGCACTCGTCATCCCAATGAAATGCGACCCCCTTGTGCAACAACTTGTTCATTGGTCGGCACTTGTCAGATAGCTGTGCTATGAAGCGCTTGATCGACGCGACCTTTCCTTGCAGGCTTTTGAGCTGCTTGATGGTAGTTGGGGGAACCATTTCAAGGATTGCCTTGACTTTGTTTGGGTCCACCTCGATGCCCCATTTTGAGACTATAAAACCCAAGAGCTTTCTAGATGTGATGCCAAAAATGCACTTCTTGGGATTCAGTCTGACTTTATGCTCCATGAGGCGATCGAGGATCTTGCTTAAGTCACCGAGATGATCCGGGCGCAAAAGAGATTTGGCCAACAAATCATCCATGTAATCTTCCAAAGTCTTGTGCATGTAATCATGGAAGATGTATGTCATGGCACGTTGGTAGGTGGCGCCGACATTTTTAAGGCCAAAAGGCATGACCTTATAGCAAAATGTTCCCCAAGGCATTGTGAACGCCGTTTTGAGTTGGTCCTCGGGATTGATACAAATTTGATTGTATCCCGAGAAACCATCCATGAGGGAAAGCATTTCGTGACCCACTGTAGCGTCTACCAATGCGTCGATGCTCGACAAGGGGAAATCATCTTTAGGACTCACTTTGTTTAGATCTCAAAAATCAGTGCATATGCGAATCCTCCCGTCAGGCTTCTTGATGGGCACCATGTTGGACAGCCATGGTGGATAATCCATGCAGATGACAAACTGTGCATCCAACAGCTTTTGCAATTCGTCTTTGACCATTAAGGCCATTGTTGGGTGCATCTTGCATAGTTTTTGCTTAACTGGCTTGATTATCGGATCAAGCGTTAGATTATGCGTGACTAGCTACGGGTCTAGTCTCGGCATGTCTTTGTATGACCATGCAAAAACCTCCTTCTTCTCTTTGAGAAGGGCAATGTAGTTGGCTTGCTCTTCGGGGGATAAAATTACCCCCAACTTGATGATCTATGGATTCATTGGATCTGAGCCGATGTCTACATTAGTCATCTCCTCGACCGACATGTGGGATCCGTATTCCAACTGATGTGGAGTTGGGATCAAGTGGATATCATTTGCTGAGTTTAGATCATCATTAGGAACCTCGGGTCCCTCTTCAACATGGAAGATATCCTGAGTTGGCCCAGGGGTAAAATGGAGCATTTCATCGAAAGGCCAGTACTCGGATGGGGATGGAGGGGAATCGACGTGATCCCAGTCTATGGCATCTATGTCTAGATACAATGACTATTTCGGATTGGTCGGATTGTGGATGGGGGTGGTTAAGTCAATGGAGATCATGTTGATGAAATGATTTTGGTCTCCATTACCGTAGGTGTGGTTACTCGGACATCTTGGATGCTCTTTATGCTCTGGATCTGGCTCTAGAGGGATGGGCACGAATGGATCAGCCCTATGTGCGGATAGGAAGATAGGGTCTACCCTTGGCACTGATGTCACTATAGGGTCTCTGGGTGGAAGGTGCTCTTCGTATTCCCAGAGTAGAGGATCCAACACTTGGTCCCATCGTGCTGGGTCTACGTACCACTCATGCCCTGACACTATGTTTAATTGTTCAAATATGTCATTAATCTCCAAGGGGTTCCGATACTGCATCTACCACATGTGATTAAGATATGCACTATGATCGCCACTAAAAGCACGAGGAACAGAAGCAAAAAGGAAAGTGAATACGAAATGCAAACAAGAAAACTGGACTTAGCGCTAAATCCTAGAAACTTGAAAGTGCAATGAGAAGAGGGAAAAACATGCACGAATCAAAATGAAACAAATGTGAATAAAGAAGACAGCCCTTTTTATTGATATGTTTCACAACTTGGTTACAATGCGCATCCTCCCCTTCCAAGGGCTAGGAGCGTTTAGGCGTGCGTTCTCATTACATCCATGGGTGCATTTCCTTCTTTCGCGTGCCCACATGTAAAATGGGTGGACCAAGCATCGCCGTCACTTGCGTTGATGAGTCTTGAATCCTATATTATCCTCTAATGTCTGAAACCTATGTTTAAAGGAACAAGAAACGGTTAGTAGCACCTGCGGATAAAACAAAGCATGCAATCCCCAAGCCTACGATAAATGAATGAGAAAATGAATTAAACTATGACTAAAATAGATCCAAATTCTTTGAAAATTGGACAGGGGCATCAAGACACCACCATGAAGGCCTTGCAAAAATAATAGTTTGGAAATTCCTCACCGATTTGAATTTGCTCCGGGGTGGGACGAATTCACCTGCAACAAAATGCCGAAAAGGTACTATCCCAATGTCTTGCCTAGGAAGCTCCAAAAGACCTAAAAACTTGGGGTTAGCTAATTGGGGGCATTTTGGGAAGACCCAGATGATCTGATTTTCCCAATTTGGCCTCAATTATAGGGAATTTTATTATGCTACCTACAAGTTAGTAGAAGCGAGCAAAGATAGAAATATGGTAAAAATTGTTCAAAACGAGACAAAATTCAAATGACAACCTATCTAAGCATCATAGAAATTAATGCAAAAATTAAAGAAAACAATTCTACCATAGAATCCCCATCGTTCCAAAAAGGGGCGATTAAGATTGCGACAATGTGGGAGGGGGCGCCCATGGGGCAGGCCGCCCATCGTTTGGGGCCTAATTTCGATGCCAATCCACTTGGGATGGGTCCAAAACCTCTTGTGGGGTATTGTCAAAAAATTTGGTGGGATTTTGTAGCCAAATGTTGGGTGTTGGGCTCGATATTCGTCCTCTCAAGAGTCACCCAATGACCTCCCCTCTAAAGGAGATCAAGGATGTGAAAGGTGCAAATCCAAAAGGTGTGAGGTGTGTAAACAAAATGGCAGCACTTCGTTTCTCTAAAATGCTCCTTATCTGTATCTTTTGGGATGAGGAAACTCACTAATTTATAGACCTGGAGGCCTCTTGAAATAGGCATGTAGAGGCGCCACATGGCAGTCATGCCCTCCCAGGGGGAAGGAGATTCCCCCATGAATTGGGACTTCATGACTGACCTTGTAGATGCCTCTAACGCTCAAAAATGCTCACCCATACTCCCATGCAATGAAGGAAGCATTGAGTGGCGGATATGAGTTGCCATTTGTCAAGATTTGACTTTTTGTCCGTCAAACCTGCAATTCACCCCACCTCGGAGCGAATTCAAAATTCGTCCCTGGGTGGGGCAAATCCTAGTTTGAATTCGTTCCAGGGTGGAACGGATATTGAGCAAAGTGCCTGAAGGTGCCAAATTGATCTCTGGCCTTCCAAAACTGCTGTGAGAGTGGTTACGACCACTGTTTAACCTTTGGGGGATGCCCTTGGGGCTGTGTGTGTCAAAGCGATCAATGTTTGCAATCACATAATCGGATTGGTGTTGTTTTGGTGTCTACAATAACCACTTGACCTACCCTAAAATGGTGTTGCTCAATGATATTACTTCACTTTCCTATACGTAAGGCAATTGTATCCACTCTATTGCTCTCAGACTTGAGATTCGATGAAGGTGTGTAGTTGTTCTCTCTTTCTATCATTTTACTTATCCATGCATTTAATGGTTATTGTGAAATTCCTTATCTTCCTTCAATACTTTTTGATGCTCTCTATGCATGATGCCAAATGGCATACAACATCTTTTGGCACTCCAAATATTTTCTACATTCTTCTCTCTATATAACACTTGGCAATGATAAATTTGGAATGTTATTCTATCTTGGTCAATTATGTTATTGCTTCCTAGCATTACTCTTACTTGCTTGATGGTATTATGGCATTATTCTGAAGAACACAAGATTATACTGAGAGGGGGGGTGAATAGTATAAGACCACTTTTTAATTTTCTTTCCCAATCAATATGATGCAATATATTAATGGCAATATCAATAGTAGTAATCAAAGCAATGCATAAATCACCACACACAATAGAGACACCAATTTAACGTGGTTCACCCAATGTGGGCTACTCCATGAAAAAAATATTTCACTAAAATTTTTGCAATAAATCTCTTGGGAAACCTTTCCCTATTACAATGTTTATGGACCTTTGTCTAAAGGAGACACCAATACCCTAATCAAGTTTGTAGATCTCTATCCACATGATAACTCCTCCTCTACTCTGGTTGGTGATATTCTAGAAGAACTGCTACCTCCACTACACTGGCTTATGGATCTCTATCCATTGAAGAATCCTATCCTCACTGCCTTGGCTAATAGACCTCTATCCACTAGAGACTGTCATCCTCTATACTATGTCACCTCCAAAGCTTGCTCTTAGCTCTGTCTCAAATTTTTACTAAACACAGTCCTTTGATCTAGCACAAATCTGCTCAATCTATGTCCTCAAATTTTTACTAAACATAGTCCTTCAATATAGCACAAATCTACTCAATCTCTATCCTCAAATTTGCACTAAACATAGTCCTTCAATCTAGCATAAATTTTCTCAATCTTTGTCCTCAAATCTGTACTAAACATAGTCCTTTGGTCTAGCACAAATCTTCTCAATCTCTACCTCTATTTTAGCACAAACCTATCCTAAAATCTACACCAAACTATGTCCTCAAATATATCCTCAAGCCTTAACACAAAGCTTTACTCAATCACAAATCAACTCTATTAGATCTACCCCAAACCTTAACCCGAGGTTTGAACAAATAAATCAATCAAATCTGCTCACAAGTATTATCAAAGACTTATATCAAATTTGCATTATAAGCTTCCACAAAATCTCACACTATTTTGTCCACAAGTCCTCTCTAGAACTTGTCCAATCTGCTCAACAAGTCTTCACCAATACTTACATCAAATCTGTATTGTAAGCTTCCACAAAAGATTACTCAACTTAACACAAAATTCTCTTCAGTCACTTAGACAAGCTTCACAAAGAATATTGTTTAAACTCATAGAAATATATAGAGAATTTTTAGAGACTCAATATGCTTCACACTCACAACAATGCTCAATCACTTTTAATCTCTTTTTCAAATCAAATTAGAATATAGAACAATTTGTTTCACAGAATTTGAACTATCACTTCAACACTTCCACATGACTAGGCTCAATCAAATCCACTCAATCAATCACTCAATGAAACACTCCTTGCTTAAAAACCCTAGTTCAAGCATATGAACACTCACTCAATTATTTTCAACAATGCTTATCAAACAATCTTACATAACAATGATACTCATGTTCTTGCACAAACCCTAGTTTCAAGATATTTCTCAACTTCACATAACAATGATACTCATGATGTTTTACAAACCCTAATCATGCAGATGTAGGTTCACTCAATGTTTCCAACAATGCTTATCAAACAAGGTTTTGATTATCAGATTTCACTCAGAAAAACCTTTAAAAATCAAACTCAACAATGCTTATCAAACAACCATTTTCTCTCCAACTTAGCATTCACAAAATCCAAAAATCACTCACAAGGAATATGTGCCCATACCTTTTGTTTGATGAAGAATTATCCTTAAAAACCTATCTCAAACACAATTACTCTTTTGCCAATATTTAAGGGTTAGGTAGCAAAAACCTTCTCAAAACTTCATTCAATAATTTGCTGACAAATTATTCTCACCATAAAACCCAATAAGACTTTATTTTAAAATAATATTTAAACTCCTCTAAGGCATTATTACTCCTTTCAACACTTTAATCACCAAAAATCACAATATAAAATTTATTTCCATAGATCTTATACCTCCCTAAATGCTCATGCAAACAAAACTTAGGACAAAGAATTAAATATTAAAAATTAAATGCCTTTTGCCCTTGGAGGAAATCGAACCCATGCTACGCTCCCACTAGCACCCTAGCCATGGCTTCCACTGCCACATGAGCTAGGCTCTCATGTGGGACCTAAGTGTGCACGCACACACTTATTCCCTAGCTTCCACCAAAAGATTTTAAACCAAAAAGATTTCTCCTTTCACTGCCATGAATTATCGAACCTGAGACCTCCCCTCTGTTGCAACTTAGTGCCCAAGCCAATCGCCATCTGGGCTAGCTGCACGAATGGTGCTTTAAACCTAGCACCACTTCCCTTTATGTCTTTCTCTCCCTCGAAGTTAGTGTTGGCACACTTCTCCCTTTCACGTTCGATCAACGAGCATAAAAAAGCATACACGATTTTTGAATTGCAACCTAAAGCCTTTGATTTAGGTTTTATTAATATACCTTTCAAGGTATTTGCCTTCATGTTGGCGGATAGAGAAATTAGACTTTGCATTTCAAAAATAAATTTTTAATAATTATTATTTAAATTCAAAATGAATTTAAATATTATAATTAAATATTTAAATGTCCTTTGGGCCTTTTTAAATAAAATAAAATATAAACTTCCTTAGTTTTTTTTGCCATTATCACCTTAGCAGAATAGCCTTATTATTTTCTTTCAACCACCATAGAATGGAGATATCTTTTCAACCATTTTCTTTTACCCAAATATTATAATATTGTTATCCTTCTTGCTTCTCTTTTGATGCTTCAGTCATATAATATTTAAATTAAATATTACATCCTTACCATTTGCTTAACACTCTTTTGATATTTGCTCAGTATTTCTTTGACATCAATGACAAAAAATCTTGCTCATATTTCCAACATATTTTTCCTTGTTAGTGGTTGGCTCTTTAATGTTTGGCTTCTATTTTGATCCTTCACATCACCCTATCAATCCTTTGGCTCCTTGATACTTAGATTTTTGACATCCATCGGCTGTCCTTTCAACTACTCATTCTTTCAATATTTGTAGACTACACTTGTGCTCCTTGGAATGGAGCTCATGGTGGCTATTACTCTTGCTTTTCCTCCTCAAAATGGTGGCTCCTAATTTTACATTCAATAGTTGCTCCTATCACAATGGTTCTCCACCTTTCAATGTGGTGGCTCTTCCTTTCACCACGGTGGCTTATCCTTTCTTGCAAGGTGGTCCACTATTAAACTTGATGGCTCATGGATGCTTGCCCCCTATGCTACAATTACAACTCTACTTTGATAATCTTATGTTAGGTCTACTTTAAAACCTCCTCTTTATCGCTATCTTCAAATGTGATGGTTCCTCCACACGCTTGATGATTTCTCCTTATATTCTCTCCTCCATTCAAGATTGCAATTTGATTTCTTTGATCCTTGTACTATCTTAATATTTTTCAAGATAGTAACTAGCTTGTTATTCTCTTATTGACTTGTTATTTTTGTAGTTTTGATGCAAGTTCAATGGTGATAGCAAGCTCTAAATTTTAGCTTTAACTAGAACTTTAGCTTCTCCTTTTGCTATCCTGAATAATGATATTGGTGCTTATAATGTTTATCATAAACACAATCCTTGAATGTTGCAACTATAAACACTTATTTGAAAACTTTTCCTTGGATTATAAAAGAAAGAATATATATTTATTTTTCCTTCTCCTTATTACTCCCTTTCAAACAATATTTAGCTTCACTTTTGTTGTTTGTGTTTTACATATTCTAAAATGATAATGACGTCTCCTTCCTTAGCTTGAAGACACTTAGCTTAGACTATCTTTTGCTAGATTCAATAACTCTAATATGGTACATTCAAAAAAAATTATAATAAGATATTTTGAATGCTTGAATAATGAACTTTAATAGCACCAATATTACAAACCTCTTTGGACTCCTTCTAAAGCTAATCTCCTTGGTTATTTGATTCATATTTTTGCTATCTCGAATGTACAAAATTTGCAGCTCCACTTCCTTTTACTTTGCTACCCCAAATTCCTCTTCTACATTCTTCAAAGTATGTTGTTCAAATATTCTCTTTCTCCTTGCCAAAATGCTATTACAGAATGCTAAAATTTACAGCCTTTCTTCCTCTTCAAATGTTGTTTGAAATCATCCTTTTTAATCTTCAATTCTACTAATTTTTATAGCTCCAAGTCTCTTAAATTGCTGCTCACAAAATCTGATTTCCTCTCGTATATATTGCTATCCAAAAACAATATCTAAATCCTCCAATCCATTACCTTAGTTTGCTATCAAACCTTCCTTCAATTGGTTGTTAAAAGGCACTTCAAAATTGGCTCAAATATTCTTCAATTTGCAGCTCTATGTCACCTTCAATTTTCTGTCTTGTGACCCTTCAAATTCTATCACAAAAATCAGCAATCTTCTCCTCCATAAATCATCCTTCAATTCTTAATGTTTGTCTTAAAATTTCTTAAATTTGTGATCTCTTCAATCCTATTTCTTCTCTTTACCTCTCATTGAATTCTATCTTCAAATATGAACTCTTTCACTGCCCTCTTCCTCAAGAATCTGAATATATTGAGGTCTTCAAAGTATACCATCTCAAAATTTGGCAAACTTCTCACCAAATTCTTCTTCCTTTTGGACGTGTTGTCGGATGGAAATAATTGTCCCAAATTATTCTTTTTAGGAGCTTCTCCTACTTGCAATCTTCTTTCTTCAAATCTTATCCAATGGTCACTTCTTCAACTTCTTCAATAAGGGTTCTCTAGCCTTCTTCCGTCTCCTTCCAAATTTGCTTAAGACCTCTTCTCTTGGGTCTTCAAATTCTGCAACTCTTCAATTGGACCTTTTCTTAGTACTCCTCTATCTTCTTTCTCAAATATTCAATAGGGACCTCTTCCTCGGGTCTCCTTCAATATTCGATCTTCAATATCCAATGAGACCTCTTTCTTGGACTTCCTTAATATTCAATGTCTAATATTTTGTTGTAACTCAAAAGCTAATCCTTTTACGAGGAAAACCCATTTTTTTAGGCAATCAAAGGTTAAATGATTCTCTATCTATTGTAGGAAGCTTCCCAACTTTTGAGAACTAATTTTCTATAACAAAAACTTAGATAGTAGCAATAAAATACAATCAAATTTCTAGAATTTTAAAATCAATAAACTTCACTAATTATTCTTAAAACTAGTGGAAAGAAATATATGCTAAGTCCTAGTCTTCACAAGTTTTCCTTCAACCTTGTGGAAAGACTCTAGCCAAATAGCAATATGGAATCTTCTTCTATCTATCAAATTTTTTAATAGGACCTCATTCTTGGGTCTCTTAATCTTATCAATATCAAGGTCTATCTTCAAGACCTGTAAATCTCCTTCTATTCCTTCACTAGTTTTTCTTCAACACAGTGGGAAAAAAACTATTTTTCCTAGTTTTATTTTTCTAGAGGTAATTTCTTCAACTTCACTGGTTTCTCATTAACGAGTGGAAATATCCTTTGCAACTTTAAAAAACCTATGCAAGAAAAAACCTTGTAGCTCTAATACCATTGTTAACTTTTGAAGCAAAATACTTAAGGTAAAATAACCATAAGATCTAAAATAAAGTTACAATATGAAATTTAAAATAATGGCAATATTCTAAACATATAAAAATCATAAATAACTTCTCCAAAAACTCATAAAATGTCATGTTGTGGCTGCTCCACAACCCAAAGTCTGGGAACCCACTTCAAAATATTGGTTTTTCAGTTTTGTTTGGTTGTTTTTAGTAGCAGCTTTCGTAGGTTCCATTCATGGGAGTGCAATGCAATTTGATTGAGATGAGTGCCTCATATTATTTTAGAGCCTCTGATTTGGTTGCTTTGATATTGGTGTTGAAATTGCTCTCATAAGTTTTGTTGCCATGTTCCTATAGGTGCCACCTAGAGGTTGCAATTCAGGTTTCCAAAGTTCATCTTTGGCTTATACCTTCCCCTCTTTTATTGCAGCATATATTGGAAAGGGCTTGGTTTGGGATTAATTTTAATGTTAAATGTTAATGTTTCAAAATAAAATCATCTTGGATTAAGATTAATTTTAGTGTTAAATTTTAATGTCTCAAAATAAAATCATCTTGGTTTGAGATTAATTTTAATGTCTCAAAATAAAATCATCTTAGTTTGAAATTGATTTTAAATGTTAAACTTTAATGTCTTAAAAAAAAATACAATAAAACATGAATTTATATATTTATTTATATATAAGTTTATGTATTATAATATATGAAATATATAAATATATATATAAATAAAATAAAGCATTAACAAAAAAATAATAATAAAATGAAACGAAATTAAAACTTAGAATTATAATAAAGGAAGGCCTTTATGCTTCATATTATAATTGCGTACACTGTTATGATGGCTAAAGGTTATTAATTAATCTGCGTTGGCATGGTATGCAGGTCAGGAACGAGGCGAGCGATAGTGGAGTTAGGCAGTCTCGGCTAGGTACGAGGGGCTTATACGAAATTTAAATAACGACAAAGATAGACTCATCAGACGACAAAATCATCAGTCGAGCACAGTTGTACACAGTGAGGCATAAAAGCACTGCAAGAGCGTAGCTAGCCATTGGCTACTGGAGAGTAACCGCGGCGTTAGATATTGGGTGTTGTTGAAGCGGACGCAGGCATATGGGTAGGTCTGGGGATGTCAGAAACCTTAAATATAATGCAGAAACCCTAAGAAAAAATTCCCCATATAAACATGAGTAGCACTACATGGCATATTTTGTTTGTTTGGTTGTTGAATAGGTAGCATACCGGAGACATTGGGAACACTACAAGTGGTTGCTCCGGAGTTGAGAGACTCGAACGAGAGCTGAGGGTCCGTACAAGAAGGGCTTCAACTTGGATGTTGTCCATAGCGTGGTGAGCCGTAGGAGGTATAAGGTGAATATAAGTTCCTATTTTTATATGATGCATATCATATGGTCTAAAAGGAAAAAAAAAAAAAAAAATTAATATAATAGATGTTTTCTTTATATACTAGACCATGGGGTATGTGAAGATCATACACAATTTAATTTGTATATTACATAGTTGTTATGGGAGTTATAAGGAGACAATGCCACGTTTGAATTTCATGTTATTATGGATATATATATATATATAATAAAATAAAATAAAAGGGCAAGATAAATTTTCTTTTTATTTTGTTTTTACATTTTTTTTTTTACACCATAGGATGAGGAAGTTGAAACGAAGAGATATTTTGAATGTCTTAAATATCTAAAGAGGCTATTGTAAACGGGATGGAAATGTTGTAACCAAAGGGAATTTTTGGAATACAAATATTTCATTTTGGCAAGAGTAATCTTTGTGAGAAAAATCAAAGGGAGATTACGTCTAAAACTACTGTTTATTGTTTATCTTTTTTCTGCATTGTTTTCTGCTTATATCTATTTGTTTATGCCATGAAATGGGTTGCAATAGGTGAATGCTTAAGATAATGTAAATTTTATTTTGTCCTTTGAGTCTCGCACTTGGTCTAATATGATTGTGCTTATGTTGCAGGTCCATTAGGTCAGGTTGTTTTAGATTCATCTCACAACTTGGGGTTTTGTAGGGAGGGGATTGCTAACCAAATTTGATGTCATTTTTTTTATTTTCCAGCTAACCTTGTAGATAATTTCTTTTTGTTGTTTATTTTCAGCATTTTAGATTAATCTGTTTTCCATTTCATTCTGGTCCTTCTAGAATTTTTGTTATTTCTTTTCCATTCTGGTCCATTCCAAAATTTTAGTTTAAGTATTTCCATTCTGGTCTTTCCAGAATTTTTGTTTATTTTCAGTTTTCATTTTCATTCTGGTCCATTTTCCAGAATTTCCTGTTTTATTTCTGGTTCATTTGTTTCTATTCTGGTCCTTATCCATAATTTCTACACCTCCAAATACATCCATTTAATTTTCAGATAAAATACTGGTTTAGGAGGGTTACTAATGCCAAATTTACACTAAGACATATAAAGCAAATGAACACTAACATGCTAACTTACTAACTTCTACTAACACCAAATTCTGACATAGGGATAGTGGAACATTTACAATGAAGATAAAATGAATCCACTAACTTCAAAATGAACCACACATTAAAGACATGAATTCTAAAATGAAGTGGACAATTCCATGCACTTTTGCATTTGAAATCCTTTTAATTTGAAGATAAAAGTTGTTTACTAACTGGGATTCAGGGTAGATCACACTAATATCAAGAGCACTAAAAAGAATCAATATTTTGCATTTTGGAAGGTTTTAAAGATCATAATTGCTAAGCATTGTTTGAACTATTCAAGGCCCCTTGTTAACTGTCACTTGCAGGTTTGAGTTCATTCTGGTATACATTTGTTGTTATCTCATTTTTCATTGATTATATACTCACAAATGTTAGCTTACCAAAACCTTGGAGAAATGAGTGATTTCACTTAATTTCTTTGCAAGAGAGAGTTTTCAATTCAATACTCTATTTGTGGTGATCATTTTGCAATAGGGCAAAATATTCACTCAACATGTCGTTAACAAATGCTCATGAAAATTGTATTTGATACAAAATAAAGATCTCAAATACACCATACTTCCACACACTCTCATTGCCATTCTCCCCTCACATACACACACAAAGACACATATATAATGGAATGTGACTCTTCATATGGAGTACTCTTGGCTTTCACTCTTATTAAGACTCTTCACTTTCCTACTCTATGGACTCATGCACATGGACTATAATTCGCATTTATATTATTAAATACTTTACACATTCTAATAATACTTGTGCATTTATTACATTCCATAAAGTAAATACTCACATTCTAATCCAAGACACACTCCTAATATATAAATGTACCCAAGGTGGTACATTAGCATGTATTAAATAATGCAATATATTCTAATAGTAGACCCCTTTGTGAATGGATTATGTCAACATTCCTTCACTATGCAAACACTTTTACCACAAAGTTCACACATATTTGGTATGTGAAAAATATTTCTTTGTTGTTGATATCCTTGTGCATGAGAATCATTTCTCTATTGTTGATATCCTTGAGATTATTTCTTTTTTGTTAGAAGTATTTTTGAGGTCTTATGTCTATTCTAAATGTTTGCTTCTCTTTTTATTTATAATAAGTACTTGCTCTGCTTCTTGTGTTGTATGTGGGGCCTCTACTTTTTGAAGTAGGTTCACCAACTTTTCAAATGTTGGTGTTTTCTTTATGATATCTAATGTTGTAACAATTACATTATATTGAGAAGGGAGAAATGTTAAAATATTATGAACTAGTGTTTCACAAAATACCTATTCTTTCAATGCTTGTAGTGATGCTCGTAGTTTAGTTATTTTCTTCATGAAAGATTCATGTTTATCTCCACTCTTCATATTCAAGCAATGTATCTAACTTTCTAGAAATAGAATGTCATTCTTGTTCCTTGCTTCAAATATTGTATGATATTTCTCCCATGCATATTTGGCTATGGTATAATCTCAAATGTATGGTTATACTTCGTCAATTACTCAAAACATGATGATCAATCATGCTTTTCTATTTTCCTTGTTGAATTTTATTTTCTCTTCACCTTCTATACTAAAATAGATAATGATCCCATCTACAACTTCTCATACTTCTTCAAATTTGAGTTGTGTTATTATTTTGATCTTCAAAGAAACATAACTATTGTTAGGGTAAAATAAGGTAGTGTATTACATTACACTACATAGGATTATTACATTTACTTTTCTACTAGTTACCATGAGATATTTTGTCTACTGGTTAATCTTGGTTAGTACCTAAAATGTCCTAGGTTAGATATTTTAGGTTAGTGGTTGAGTTAGAACTCACTACCTAGGTTAGTAGTTAGTCTCACACAACTCCCTATTCTATTGTTAGAGGGTAGTTAGCGTCAATTACAACTATGTTGTTATTATTCTATTTTATGCCCTATTTAATCCTAGACTCTTGAAAGTCTAAGGTAATGATAAATTATTATTTTATTCACATTTCATTTGTCCTGTGATTTATTTGACATTATTGGTATCAAAGCCATTTTTTTTGGCTTGCCCGAAGGACGAGCTGGTGCTCGTTTTTTGTGGCTCGCCCGAAGGACGAGCTAGTACCATTTTTTTTGGATCACCTGAAGGACAAGCTGGTGCCATTTGGTGACACTCAGCCCATCTCAATAGGTAAGCTCGTAGGCTAGAGCAGGCCCTGCATTACCTAGGGCCCACGAGACCCCAACCCACGAAGGTGCGTAAATTGACCACATCGATCACATGATCTATCGACCACATAGTCGACCAGGCTACGCAATCTCGAGTGAATGACCTCAAGGACTGCATAATCGACCATCACGGTTGATTGCCCCCCTCGACGATCAAGGAGCACATGAGCTGACATCTCAGCTCTTGCTCACTTGGCCTAGGGTTAGGGAGACACGTGGCCCCCCAAAGATGAGAGAGTAGAGAGGGCAGGCACACCATCCCCTCCTAGTTGGAACCCACATTGGGATCTACGAGGGTAGGAGGCCCTCCAATCTACAATCTAACAAAAATCACTCGCTTAACGACACGTGGGATGATCTGGTGCCCTAGACCTCTATACTGCATGCACCTTGAGGTGCCACCTAGACTAATCATATGGTAGTGCCACCTCAGCGTTCACTAGATGACATGTGGCACTTAGGCCACATGCCACCTAGACCTACCACCTGGACCCTGACTGGATATAGACTAGGCCAAACAGATGTAGACACATGGCAGATAGGCCATGCACCACCTAGACCTAACTAGACCAGATATGTGGCGGGAAACCATTGGATGTTGATGCGAACGTAGAGGACATGTGGACCCCCGTTATCGTGCCACATGGAAAATGGAAAAAGGAGGGCCCAGACCTGATTACCCAAAGGTAATCACGAGCAAGTTTGCTCGTTGAGGCCTTTAAAGGCCTTTTGCATCCACTTTCGAATGCATGTGGGATAATTCCCACTACATCCTCAAAGAAACCAGATGACTTCTTCAATAGGCGGATCGTGCAAGTTCAAACCCAAAGTCGTCGCTTGGTTTATTGGCTAGGGCGGGCGCCTTAGCACAGTGGAGATCCATGATCGAGTCCTCACGGTGCACGCAGGAAATAATTTTTTTCTTCATTTTTTTTGAGTGGATCACCATGGAGGAGATAAGATTGAGCGGAGGCGGAGCTGTTGCAAATAGCCCAACAACGCGGTTGGCTCGGATGACCAGCTAGCACAGCTGAGACCATGGATTGAACCTCCCGCGCACCTCAAATAGGTTTTTGTGAATAAAAAAATTATTTTTTCACATTTTCTATGGTTTAAACCATATTTAAAATATATATTTTTTATTATTTTTATAATATTTCTTTAAATTGGCCTAAAACGTTCAATTTTTAACCAAATTGGACAATTTTTTTTTCAATTTTTTCAAAAATTATAGAATTTTCATCCAAAACTAGTATTTTTTTTTGCATTCTCAAACCTATAAACCTGAAAATTTGCATATAATTTAGCTCTAAAAGTTCCTAAAACCATTGATGTCTTTTTATCAAAACTGAAAACACAAGGCAAATAAGAACCTCTTTTTGGCAAATTTTAAAACAAAAGATGCTTCAACAATTTTTTTTTGCAATAAATTCATCAGTAGTTCTTCAGTTTTCTTAATTTTTTTTGGAGATATAAGACATAGAACTCAAACTTTCTATTGCAAAATACATATCATGCCATGATTTAGGGAGCATCAAAAGTCATCTCATTCAAGAAAGGGGACATAAAAACATAAAAACATAAAATACATATCATGCCATGTTTTTGTTCTCTCGTTCAAGAAAGGGGACATAAAAACATAAAATAGCAACCCTTTTTTTTGTTGTCAAAAATTGAGATCAAAACCATTTTTCTTTTGCTCCTTCATGATAAATTGTTGAAGACAAAACCAAATTCGTGTGCCGACTGGTCTGGAAGCCTTTCAAACGCAGGTCGTGTGTCGACTTGTCTTGAAAGGAGTACTCAATTTTTTTTTCAATTTTGTAAAACATTAAGGGGGGATAGAAATAATTTTGCTGATTATATTATTTACAAAATTTTAAAGAACAAGGGGGGATTTTCCAAAAGTACGAAAGGTGCAATATCGATTGTACTTGACACCTTTCTAAAAAATTAACTTATACTAGGTGCATTTTTTATTGAACCCTACACCTAGAGTGAAAATAATGTGGGTTGCTCTCATGTTTTTATTATTTGGAATAACACTCACGTTTCTTATGTGAACTTAAACATTCAGATACAACATTGGTAGAAGCATTTCACAAAACCCATATTTCACTCCAAAACGTGCTACACTTTGCACAGGTTGAACAATAGTCAATTTTTTTACCCCTCCAAAGGTAAAAATTCAAACAAACCTTGATTACCTCTCTTTGTTTGGCTTAATTTCCTTCAACTTCTCATCCTTATTGAAGGGTGTTACAACAGGTGGCATTAAATATCCTAGAGAGCACAATCAGAAGTCTATCAACCAATTCCTTTTTTAATTTGCTCTATCTTGTTTGGCTTAATTTCCTCCAACTTTTTCATCCCTTGTTAAGGGTGTTAAGGTAGGTGCCATTAAATATCTTATAGAGGCAAATTGAAAATACATTCCATATACTCTTTTGAGGGTATAGTGCAAGATACAACTATATTAGTCCTATCAATTTGAAACCTTAACCATGGCAATGATACACAAGTATCTCACTGAGAGCCAACTGCTCAAAGGTTCAAATTATTCATCTTGAAAGACTAAGATGAAAGTTATCTTAACTGTAGAGGATTTATGGTCAATAGTGGATGGAAGTGTAACTAGACCTCAATCATCTGGAGCAGATCAAATAGAATTTGATAAGAAGAATAAGAAACTATCCTTAATGATCTTGCTAGCTATTACTGATGATATCCAACCTTATATCAGTGAAGATAGCAATGGTAAGGAGGCATGGGATGCCTTAAAAATCATCTTTGAGGGAAAGAATCAATCAACGATTCTTAATCTCCAAACACAGCTTCATACTCTTCATATGAAATCAGGAGAAACAGTAGAGCTATTACTCTACAAAATATCAGAATTGAAAACAAAACTGCAATCCTTAGGATAAAAAGTGGAAGACCAAGTCTTGACCTCTATCATTTTGAGGGCTCTTCCAGACTCCTACAGAATGTTGATCACTTCACTACAAGTCTCTGGAAGGGTAGTTATTTTTGTCGAGTTGGTAAATTTTCTTCAAATAGAAGAAGCTAATCAACTCTAACGAGATGAGGCATTTAATAATGCACTTTTCTCACACAGACAAGGTGGTAAGAAAAAGTGGAATCAAAATAAAGGTTCTTATTTGAATAAAGACAAGGGTAAAGCCAAAGAGGTTCCAAAGAAGAAGCAATATTGTAATATTTTCAACAAAGAAACTCATGAAACCAAAATATGTTGGTTTAATAACAAACCGCCCAATGAAAAGGAAACAAGAAGGGCCAATGCAAACCAAAGAACAAGAAAAAAATAACAAGGAAACATTGCAGCTAGAGATTCTAGTTTGGATTCTGAGAGAGCACACAAGGTTATCATGACACATATATATATTTCCCTCACAAGGACTCTATGTGGTACAGAGACTTAGGCACTAGTAAGCATATGACTGGCGATAAATCCTGGTTTGCAATATTTGAGGCTCGAGAAGGTAGACCGGTCACCATTGCTAATGATCAAACCTATCGAGTCTAGGGAGAAGGAAGTGTTTTAGTATCCCTTCCAGATGGAGAATGTAATATTCAAAAAGTTCTTTATGTACCAGGATTGAAAAATAATCTCTTGTCAGTTCCACAAATCCTGGACAATAACATGAATGTCAATTTCAAAGTGGACAAAGAAAATAAATGTTGCTTTATCACTAAGAAAGGAAAATAGATAGCAACAAGTTCATACAAACATGGTTTGTTTGTCTTAGATGCAATTACCTCAACACATACTGCATTGGCAGTCACCACAAAGGAGGCCATTTCTCTTTGGCATAAGAGATTTGGGCATTTAAGTTCAGGATATTTACTAAAGTTGAGTAAATATCAAATGGTGAAAGGGCTGCCTACTATTTCATCTACTTTGACAGTGTGCTCTGATTGCTTGTCAGAAAAGAAACATAGAGTACCCTTTGAACCTAGCTCATTTCGAGCTAAGGTACCTTTGGAGTTGGTACACATAGATTTGTGTTGTCCCATGTCTACAAGTTGTGGAGGAAAATGCATTTTCAATTGTTTATTGACGATCACTCACAAAATATGTGGGTCTTTTTCTTACAGTTGAAGTCTGAAGCATTTTCCTATTTTCAATAGTTCAAAAAGCTTGTTGAGAAAGAATCAGAATGCTTGATTAAGACCCTTCGTTCAGATCAAGAGGGGGAATACACATCAGAGGAATTTTTCTCATTTTTATAGACACATGGGATAAAGAGACAGTTAACAACAACCTATTCTCCTTAGTCAAATGGGGTTGCTAAGAGAAGAAATCGGTCCATTATGGAAATGGTTTGATGTATGCTTAAGGGGGCCAACCTTGAGTAAACTTACTGGGTTTAAGTTGTTCAAACTACAATATATCTTCTGAATAGGGAACCCATAAGGGATCTTGAAGGTATAACTCCTCAAGAAGCATGGAGTGGTAGGAAACCCTCCATATCTCATCTACATGTATTTGGGTGTAAGGAATTTATGCATATAACCAAGGAGAAAAGAAAGAAATTAGATGATAAGTCCCTACCTTGTGTATTTCTTGGATATGATGAATTTCTCAAAAGGCTATCGATTGATACACCCACTTACCAATAAAATACA
The DNA here is from genome assembly GCA_028583015.1 of Wollemia nobilis. NCBI lineage: Eukaryota > Viridiplantae > Streptophyta > Pinopsida > Araucariales > Araucariaceae > Wollemia > Wollemia nobilis. Next base: position 403,277 of record JAQPPZ010016858.1, on the reverse strand, counting down.
TGTCAACAAAGATGTAGTGTTTGATGAAGCTTTCACACCCAACACTACATCAGTATACCTAGATGATGAGGAGCAACAACCACTTCCTCCTCTACAACAGGATAAGCCTCCCAAATGGTATAAAAACACAATGAAATATTTCAAAATGACTTCCCCACCTGATATTACTCTCAATCATCCAAAGACACGAAGCATGACTCAAAAATAAAAGAATGAAGCATCCACTTCAGTTGGTGATCTTTGTGCAGATTTTCAAGATCTTTATGTTGATAGAGAGTTACCAAGAGAAGATGATATGGAAATAGATGAGGAGAGGGTTTACTTGTCATCATATGATGAGAATGAACCTTCTACAGTTGATGAAGCACTTAGACTACCTCAGTGGAAGGTAGCTATGGATGTAGAACATAACTCTCTCATAAAGAATAAAACATGGAAGCTGGTGGATTTGCCTAAAGGAAAGAAACCCATAGGATGCAAATGGGTTTACAAAGTAAAATATAAGGCAAATGGCACTATAGATAAGCATAAGTCCTATCTTGTGGTGAAGGGCTATGCTCAAAAGGAAGGGCTTGAATATGAGTAAATTTTTTCTCCTACAGTAAGGATGACCACCATTTGAGTGCTTTGTGCTATGGCAGCACAATTCGGATGGAAATTACATCATATGGATGTAAAGAGTGCCTTTCTAAATTGTGACTTAAAAGAAGATGTGTACATGACTCAACCTCTTGGATTTGCAGAGGTAGGCCATGAGCAACAAGTTTACAAGTTGGTCAAATCATTATACAGGCTAAAACAAGCCCCAAGAGCATGGTACATAAAAATGGATAGTCACCTACTGCATAATGGATTTAAGAGCAGTCTATTTGATGCAAATCTCTATATCAAGAATACAGGTTCTGAGATAGTGATTCTTGTGTTATATGTAGATGATCTGATCATCATTAGCAATTTAGAGAACTTAATTAATGTCGTAAAATATTACTTGAAAGATTCATTTGGTATGACAGATCTAGGACTTCTCCACTACTGTCTTGGCCTTGATATAAAATAGAAGAAGAATCATCTTAGGGTGACTCAAAAAAAATATCTCAAGACTTTAGTAGAAAAATATTGTATGACTAATTATAAGCCCAAAGCAACATCGATGGAATCAGGTCTATAATTATCATGATATGATGACTCACCACAGGTATATGGCACACTTTATAGACAGATGATTGGAAGCCTCATCTATCTAACTAATACTAGACTAGATATTACTTATGCTATAAAATATCTATCACAGTTCATGCAAGAACCAAAGGTCTCTCATTGAAAAGTAGCTACGAGGGTTCTTCACTACATTTAGGGTAGTGCATATTATGGTCTAGAGTATAAGAAGAATAACTCATTCTTCTTACAGAGTTACACTGACTCTGATTACGTTGGATTCATAGATGACAGAAAATCAACATCAAGATATGTTTTTCATGTTACATCTGGTCTTATCACATGGCATAGTAAAAAGCAATTGGTGGTTGCTTTATCTTCAACTGAGGTAGAATATCACGCTGCACCTGGAGCTATGTGTGAAATGATATGGCTAAGTCACATCTTGGCTACCTTGGGCCTACCAAAGAAACTTCCTATTCACATGTTTTGCAACAATTCAGTTGTTTTGAACTTGGTCAAGAATCTAGTGCATCATGAACAAACAAAGCGTATTGACACAGATTGTCATTTTACTTGTGATGAAGTTCCTAAGCACAAAATCAAGCTCCAACACATTCCCACCGATGAACAGGTTGTAGATATTTTTACAAAGGCACTTGGACATGTCAAATTTCAACTATTTTAGAGTAAACTTTGTATATCAAAGTAATGTAATAAAGGGGGGATGTTAGGGTAAAATAAGGTAGTGTATTGCATTACACTACATAGGTTTATTACATTTACTTTTCTGATAGTTACCATGAGATATTTATCTATGGTTAATCTAGGTTAGTAACTAAAATATCCTAGGTTAGATATTTTAGGTTAGTGCCTGAGTTAGAACTCACTACCTAGGTTATTAGTTAGTCTCACGCAACTCCCTATTCTATTGTTAGAGGGTAGTTAGCATCAATTACGACTATGTTGTTATTATTCTATTTTATGCCCTATTTAATCCTAGACTCTCAAAAGTCTAAGGTAATGATCAATTATTATTTTATTCACATTTCATTTGTCTTGTGATTTATTTGACATTAACTATTCCCCTTCAATAGTTGGGAATTGGGCAATAGGAACTTTGGTTCACCACTAGTCATATCAAACTTTTCCAAAACTTGAATTTTTTCTTCCATTGAATCAAATATTGAAAAGTGATTTCCAATGAGTATATATAATACTATACTTGTAACTTAAATGATGCCTCAAGTTATGAGAAATCAATGTCTCATTAGGTAAAATATTAAATGAAGGAAATATTCCTCCTTTATGTAATATTCTTTGGAAGATTCAAGTATTTAAAAAATATAATTCTTTTCCTTTTATTCTTCTACAATCTATAAAAGGAAACAACTAATAAGTATGGGCTTTAATGAGGCCATCCATAATTCATTTGGGATAAAAGAATTTTAATTTGTTTTGTTGTATGCAAAATACCTTGTCTTCATGTTTTTTTGGACAAATCAATTTAATGCCACATGTGGCTACCTAGATAATGCATATTTATTTGTGAATGCATTTGGTATTTTGTTCATGATCTTTTAAAAATATCTAAGCGAAATGAACAATGTTGTTCAAATGTCAATTAATTGCTTTGAATTTAGAATAAATGTAGCACTTGAGTTCTAAGTGACATGTTCTTCAAAATATTCTCATACTTGTATGCCTAAAATATTGTGATTGTAGTCTATGTCAAATATTGAAGCACTATTAATATTTTTCTTTGATTAAATATTCCAACATAATCGAGGTCCTACATTTTTATTATAATTGATTGTTTGTTTCTCTTGTCAAGGTCTAAGATGTACTTTCTTTGGCATCGATCCTCTAGTACATTCCTTGAAGCATCTTTGACATCTTGTTTTTTTTTAGACATATTGTATGCTTCTATTCTTGTATAGGGAGCACTCATGAAGAAGAGTTCCTACAATAAGTACATGTTTTTAAGAATATCACTATAGCTAACACCTTTTGGATAGCATCACCACTATGTTACTTTGTTGTCCAAGTTCCTTGGTTGAGTTTCCTCTTGAATAATTGTCTCATATTCCTATATATTATAGAATTTTGTTGATGTATGTTGTTAGAACATGGAGCACCTAGGGAGATATGCTTTAATATTTTTAAATTGATCATTTATTTGAGTTCATGTTTATCTTGTACATGTATCAAGTGAATATGATAGTTTTTTGTCATTTTTTCGAATCCAACCATTGAAGCTAACTACCTCAAGAGCATTACATTTTCCATGCAAATCTGGTTGCTAAAATGGCATCATTGTAAAATTATCTACTAACCTTGTGAATGTTTCCCTTTAGAGGTTGCACCCATCTATTGTCAATATTCAATAGGATTTAGCACAATTTGAAAATTCTTTCGCTAGCTTCAATCACATTCACAATCCTTTTGAATGCTAAGCATATTTATATTATTCTTCTCTCAGACACCCTAGTCCAATGTTGTATGTGTGTTTTGAAATCATAAGGTAAATATTTTTCCTTGAAAATAATTGATCTCCAAAATTTTACTAGATTATTTTTAGAATACTAGATTCCTTTTGAGTTCTTCAAATAATAGGATATTTCTTCCTACTTGGAATGTTAGGTTCCTCTCCAAATCTTGTTGAAATATCTATATTTGGAATATTCTATGAAGATGCTTCATAGAGAAGATCTTATTTTCTAGAGGCTAATGCTATAAATCTTTAGTAGGGTAGTATTATACCACTTGACCTCCTTTAGACATAGTGCCTTTATAGAATCTCTAGAAATAATGAAGAAGAAATATCTCTTCCTTCAACCTACTTTGATACCATTGATAATGCTTTATACTTTGATGATTTTTATTATGAAATGGTAGATATTTAAATACATAGGATGCTCAATTTTAGCATAACAAACCTCTAACTAATATTAAAACTATCCTTATCCTTAAGTACATGCATAGTCCTTGTGATCTATGGTTATACCATTCTTGTTGTCACATGGGCTATTATGTAATAATTCTTAACAATCCAATGAAACCTAACATTGAATATTTTGTTAATTTGAATCGAAAGACTAATATTATAATAAATTGATTTTTTCATAAACCTCTTGAAATTTAGGGTTGGTTTATCAATGTCCAACATAATTTTCAAATCTTAAGAGACAAAAACATTTATCCTTCTAAACATAGTGCTCCAACATGAAACAAATCTACAAAGGTGATGAATTTTTTTTATCCTTCTAAACATTGTGCTTTAGCATGAAAAATACTATAGAAATATGATAAAAATATTAATGAAATAAATCTAAAATATAAATAAGCTTTTTTGAAAAATACTAAACAAAGCAACTGCTTCATTGCAAAAAAGATAACTCCTTCAAAATCACCATAAAAAGATATTATAAATTAACTTTTTAATATTGACTAATAATAATTTGCATTTACTTTGATAATATAAGGAATTTTATAATATGATTGAATATAATACATATATTAACTAAACAAACAAAAAAAAAAGATAACACAACAAAACAATAACATAATCATATTATGAGCTTTCCTCATATATCAGTATTCTCTCATTAATAATAAAAAATATTCGATTAATATACAATTGAATATGTGAGTGGTGTTTTAAATATCTCCTTGACACAATATAATGTATCCAAATAGGCCAACATGTTATTGTATCAAAATACAATATAAAGATAACCTCATAAGGTAAAAGCACATAAGTCAAATAATACTACAACATGATGTAAAGTTAGTTGTGATCTATAATAAATGATTACATGTTTCAACATTGTCACTCAATATGGTTAAAATTCTTGTGAATATCTATATCTATCTATCTATGTATCTCTATATATTTTATTATGACTATTTATAAATAATTTGATATTCTATAATACTAAACATCAATCTAATTTTAATCAAACTCCATCTTTCATTCCATTCTTTATTAATTGAATTTTACAATATTATAGATATTTTTTATTGATAGAGGGGTTTTGAAAGGACCCAAAACCTTTTACAGAGTGAACCCGGGAATCCAACAAGGATCACCAAAGAGAACAAAAATCCTCAGGTTAGAAACCTAGCTCAACCAAACAACAAACGAATAAGGGAAAAACACTCCCTGTGCACCACCCTAGAAGATAGACATCCAAAAACTAAATAGGCATTGAAAGAAAAAAACTAGAAAGCAATATCCAGGTTATGTACACCATCTGATCAAGATGGCTAGTGAGCTTAAATAGATGAGTAGGATTCCTAACCATTTTAGAGAAGATAAATTTTATCTTCATTGCAAACATCCATGAGCCCTAGAGGACAGTTGACTTGCCACACATGAAAATATTGCTCCATGACACCTTTGTTTTTTTTTTCTATTTTTTTTGAATTTACATGGTGGAATCGGTAGCCGCCATGAATTCGGGTAGGTTGTCTAGCTTTTATGGCCGCCATAGTATTTTGTACTGTCTGCCCCTGAAGCCACCATACAGATCTTCGTGTAGTCCGACCCTATAACCACCATGCCACAATCATTTTAAACCTTTTACGCCATTGAAAGCACCAGGAAAGGGACAAGCGTTTAGTCCGGTGAGGCCCGAGATTTGAACCTTGGACCTCCACCCCCCTTATGGGGTTTGGATGAACCAATTGGTCTACACCTCAAACCTTCCATGACACCTTTGTTAGCCAACAAGTCTATCACCTTATTTCCTTCCCTATACACATATTTTTTTTAAAATAATTTGAAAAAAATATATTAAAACAAGATCATTTACAAGTTGGGATGAGACTTCCCCTAGCCTTAGCCAGAGAGAACACATGTTTACAATAATAAAATAATATTTGCATTGGAGCCTAATCTCCTAAACCATATTTCTACAACGGTTGTTCACTTGTTTACAATTGTAAAAGAAGATCTACTTTGGAGCCAAATATCATAAACTATATTTTTGCAATGGTTTTCCAAATTAGCTAAACACTAGATTTGTTCACCAACCTACCTAATCATATCATCCTTAATAGCCATGTCATTTTGCCACTGAACCCCTACCTCATTCTCAGTTCCATATTAGCCAGGAAGTCTGTCACTTTACTTAGATCTCTACTCACATAAATTGGAATCACATCATCTAATTCCCTCCACAATTCCTTAATTTGAGTGACAAGAATCCTCAAACTCCATGTCTTCAAAGCAAAGTTCCTAATGCAATTCAAATATCCTACCATTATTTGAAAATTTGATTCTAGGATTATCCTCCTGTAACCTTGTTTTACTACCCAAATAGAAGCAGATTTGATAGGTAAGGCTTCCACTTCATTATTTATGGCCCTTCCTAGACCTTATAGTTTCCAGTAGAGCATCGTCCCAACATGATTCCTACAAACCACTCCAATTCTAACTCTACCCAGATTAAACTTTGTAGCTCCATCAGTATTATTTTTAATCCAATATTTTGGGGGTGATTTCCAACTAGCTTTGTCCTGCCCCTCTCATACTTCAACTTCCTTCTCCATTGTCCCTATAATAGCTTGAGTTTCCTCTTTAGAATGCACTGCTCAATTTCTATGACTTTACTCCAAATTACCTACCAAACTCCATCTAAATATGAAAAGTTTTATCTAAAAATTCTACCATTTATCTCCAGCCACACTTGCCACCAAATGAAGTTTAATCGAAGATCCCAACCTATACAAAAGGCTTTAGATTTAAATCTACACCTCTTCCATATTTTTCTATACACATGTTGTATGGTGGCATTCATATATTTGCCCAACATTCTATTGCACCCACCGATGATGTTGTTGATGTTCCACAACAAATCTTGATTTCTTTTAAGCCAATTAATATAGATCTTGATATAAAAATTGTAGTCCACATATGCATGTATTTATACACATCATATTTCCATTATAAAACATACCTTACTCTCTCTTTATTCTTTTAGTATTTACTTCTATTTCTATTGACATTTTCTAATCACTTTGATTGTTTTTAAGACTTCACCTCCTTTCATATTCCAAAATTTATTTATACATTGTATACTAGGAAACGTTGCACATAGTAGATTACTCCAAATTATACATTGATGTTGAATATTTCTCCAAACATATTATGGAATTGGAATGCACCTTTAAGATTTCTTTTTTTTTTTTTTTTTGGTGGTGGCCACAAGGGGTAAATAGACTGTGACCATGAGGGAACCATTACATAACATATCTACAACATGTGAGGCGAGAGATTTGAACCTGGGCCTCTCAGCAACTAGAGAGGTTTAACTACCCACTTGCTCTCCAACTCCTCTACATGGGTGGATAAAAACTAATTTATAGTGGAAAACACCCCTTTCGAGGTGCCACTTTCAATAGGTTGGGCATAGGAGGAATGGAGCCTTTTTGGCCTCTACCAGCACATAGGACATTCCTAACTATACCATATATCTGCAGGATGGAGACAAGGGGAATGGAACCTGGGTCGGCCTCTACCAAGCACCCGGGGCATTTACCACTGCACCACAACAAGCAGATAAAACTAATTTATAGTGGAAAACACCCCTTTCGAGGTGCCACTTTCAACGGAGTTGGGCACGGGAGGAATGGAGCCTTGTCGGCCTCTACCGACACATAGGACATTCCTAACTATACCATATATCTGCAGGATGGAGACAAGGGGAATGGAACCTAGGTCAGCCTCTACCAGCACCCAGGGCATTTACCACTGCACCACAACAAGCAGATGTTTAAGCTTTCTTTTTTACCTGCATGTGATGCAATTATTCCTATAAGAATCAATCAATATAAAACCATTTGTGTTTTATTTTTAACAACACAAATTTATAAACAATTATATGTTAACTTTCCAAAAGAAATCATTAAAATACATAATAATAGTTTCTTTATTATAATAAATTAAATATTTTAACTTAAATATTATAATTCTTTATAGTCAAAAGAATAACAATAATAAATGTGATTAAAAAAAATTGTTAGAGTTTTTTTTTTTTTAAGTAGTGTCAAATATAAAGAAACAGAACTACCTATTAGCACCTTAGGCTTGTGTTATGCATTATATGGTAGAATTTTTTTTTCTTCAAATTACATAATGAAATAATAACAAAATTTTGTGAAATATGTAAATATTGTATACTAAGAATTAACATGGATGTATCTCTTTAAAGTGAATATATATAATCATTTAAATTTGTAGTATTGTAAGAGTTTAATTTTTTTGAATGGGATTTAGAGAGTGGGATAAGATTGTTGATCCACTCATTACCTCTTGCAATTTTTGGGTGTAGGTAAGTACCAAATATTCTCTGTAAACTTTGAATTAAAAGTATTTATTTTGTAGAGAACTTCAAATAAACAATTTATAGTTCAAGGTTAGAAAATTGCTCTCTACTTGCCCATGGTTGCATGTGAGGGACCTTCTAGGGCCCTCCCTCTGCCCCCTTCTCCAAAGTGGTCCTTTTTAGACACAATGAGGGAGAGACAAGAATCCAAGGATAAATCTTTGAGAAGTGAAACCTTAAAATCCCTCTTCTCTAATGATTCTAAGAAGTCAATGGATAAAGGTTTCCAATATTGAGTTAATGGTTGTCTTCCCCAGGCTACCCAATAGCCTAAGCTTGTTATTGAACAAAGTCTAGTGGCTGAAAATAATTTGTGCATAAGTACCCATGATCTAATATACACATTTATTATTGTGATACCATCTTTAGGGTTTATACTATATAGTAATTTTAACTTCAAGAGAAGACAGGATCAAAGCTTTGAATCAGGGACGAGGATCTATGGAGCAACAAGTATTTTTATGCAACCTTGGAAGATAGGATTTGATCCACAAATAAAACCACCTATAGTGATTTTTTAGGTTTTATTATATGCTCTACCATTGGAATATTTGTGTAAACCAATTTTTAAGAGATTGGGCACTTTCTTGGCTCACTATCTAGGACTAGGTAGAGATATTATGATGAGAGATTCAATTATTTATGCTTATATCTATGTTGATATGGATGGAAATCACATGCTGCCAACTAAACTAGGTATAGACAAGGGGTATTTAACTAGGGTCTAGTAAATAGCCTATGAAGTGATCTCCTTTTATTGTAGAATTTATCATAAGCATGAACATATTACCATTTTTCTCCAAGACTATTTAGAAGGAGCACATCCCATTGAAGGCTATGGGAAATGAAAATAATATACCTAAGAAAATGGTAGAATCTCGTACCGCAACCTCAAACCTCAATACACTAGAAGAGGCTTTTGAAGCACCTAAGAAGAAGAAGATTCAAAATAAGGTGGAAAAATCAAATCAGGAAAATCAAGGATGAAATTTTTAATGTGGACAAGAAAATGTGTCATTTCATTAAAATTTATTGATATTACAACTTTGATTTTACAAACACCTCTTGGCCTATAATATGATTTATTAATGTGGAATCCTTTTGAAATGCAATATTTGGTACTCGTTATTTCCTTAAACACCTCAAGAGGGAAGGGGTGGGGGTGATTACATACCACAATTGGTCAAGAAGAATCTCCAAGCCTACAATCCTAATCAGTCATTAGTAGCACCCATTGGATCCACCCAAGTTGGACCCAAATTTATCAAAAGGGAAAACAATGTAATCTTATGTTAATGCAAAATACATAGCTCAAAATGAACTAAAAATATAATATACCCTATTTCTCACCTTTTTGAATGATCTACTATGTTATATCTTACTCAAATTTAGTTTCAACAAGAACCATCTCAGCCATAATAGTTCTAGCTATAAATCATCCCTGTTTGGATGGTATTTTTGTGTCAACTTTGGAGAAATTTTCTTCAATGGAGTTTTTCAATATGTTGTCAAGAAGTTGCTCTCCAAATTTGGTAATTCTTGAAGTCCAAACCTACAATCTATTCACAAAATAAAAACACACAACAAGAAGCACACAATGTTATCCATGGTGTTAGCACTTAAGCAAGATAACTTCTCACAAATACACACAAGTGGATTCTAGATCAATTTTGGTAGACTCTCCCTAAGAACAATTTCATTCTCTTTAAATGAAATAAAATTTAAGACTATTTATAGATTTTCATCAAGAGTAAGAGGATGGTGATGTGGAGATGATATGGCATGCAAGTGGGTTGAGTGAGGGACAAGGTAAGGTGACGCGAGGGCAAACCTAGGTTTTCCCTTTGGATTATAAAATGAGGCATGAATATGCCATGTATAATTAATGTGTATGGATGGATGATGTCCTCACTCCACCCATATGCATTAAATGAGCATGGGGTTGTGTGTGGGTGCATGAGCATCTAAATAGTATGGGTATGATTGGATGGGTAGGCTAGGATTGTAGGATACACTAGGGTGGTATGCGCATAGGCTAGGTGAATGGGATGGTCACATGGTGACCATGGTCAAGGTGTAGAATAGGGCTTAATGGGGCAAAGGTTTCAAGGTGGGTAAATTAATGTTTAAGGTAACAATGTCAAATAACTGAATATTTTAGAGTAATTGTAAAACACTTAAACACTAACATTAAGCAAGGGATAATATGATATTTTTAGGTGTCTACACTTAATACGTTAATGAAAATTAAGAAGAGTTGTCATGGGGGAACCACAAGGAAAAGTTTTTCCTCCAAAAATGTAGTAGTCTAGCAGAGGATAACTCAACTAGCATTAGATACCAATATCTAACCAATCCCAAACCATATGGCCAAAACAACTTCAAAGAACCTCAACCTTCCTATGGTCTTGGTCAATAGGGATGTCTCAATAAAACATAAAGATAAAGATAGAGGTAAGCCTACTCTTGGAATTTAATAATCAAAGAAAAGATTAAAATACATCCAATCCAAGAGTGTGGGAATAAAATCAAACTAGGAGAAGTTGGTAATAGAGGATGACCATATATTAAACCAAGGATACGTAAAGCAGAATGATACTTAGTAGGCTCTAGTTTTAGAATGATTGCACAATCATAGAATATTATAGAATTAAATAGTAGGTATCATCAAATTATTTTTCACAATTTAATTGAAATCTATCCTTCAAATTTTATTATCCTTTAAGGATAAAAACTTCAATACATGTGATGGATAAAATAACTAAGAAAATATGGAGATATGTAGATAATATGGTTGTAGCATCCCAGGTTGCTTTAGGGGGTGTAGTGAATTTGGAGAACCCTCTAAATTGGAAAACAACTGATCATGTTGTAGTAAGGGGGGTTCTCACATCTCTTTTCAAGAGTAAGATTTTTGGAGAATTATTGTTGATTTCAAATTTATATAGTTCAAAAATTTTGAGGAGCAACATCTCAAATGGGCAGTTTTACAAGCAAGTAGGAGAGGAAAGGAAGAGGTGAATTGGATAGTAGTTGGTGACTTGAATGCTAATACTTTAGCTAGGTATTAGGAAGGGGCATCCCATATTTGGATTAGGGGATATAAATTTATGATCTCTAAATTAAATCAACTTAACTCGATTGATGTCCAGTAATGTGAGACTTTTTTATACATATAAAAAAAAACAAGAATATGAATCTAGATATATTATTGGTTTCTAAAGAGGTTTTTCTATTATGGTCACTAAAACTAGAAATTCTCAATTGTATAGAATCATAACACTTTCTAATTCTCTTGGAATGGGATATGTGCAATAAAAATTTCTCTAAACCATTTCAGTTTGAATTTTTTTTCTTAGAAAAGGAGGAGATTAAGAATAAAATTCCAATTTGGTGGGAGAAGGGTTCCATGGGATATTTTTTTTTGGAGTCTTTAAACAACTCCAATATGTCAAATCCCAGCTCAAAATTTTTCAAAGAAAAAATAAATTAGACTTTTAGTTTTGGAGGGTTTTGTTGGTTGCAAGGATGGAGGAGCTGACCATAATCCTTCATACTAAAACAATCATAGAAGATTTGAAGCAAGAAAATAATTTTGTCAAACAAGAATTAGAGAATATAGACAAATAGGAGGATATCTATTGGAAACAAATAGTAATAAATTCTTGGTTGCTAGAGGGGGATGACAATACTAAATTCTTCCACTGCTCAACCATAGTAAGGAGATACTCCAAAAACACTATCCAACCTAAAATATTTTTATGGTAATGTGATGGACTCTATCCTAGGTATGCAACAAGCTAAAAATATCTACTTTGAATCTCTCTTATCTACTTCTATATATCCTAATATTATAGTACATCAAGAGAAATTAAAAAATCCAAACAAAACCAAGATATCTTTAGAGTTGTGGATCTAGAGGAGGAGAGAAACATAGTTTTCAACATGAGAACTGGAAAGTCCCTAAACCCTGATGGGTTCCCAATTGAATTTTTCTAGGATTTTTGGAACAATATAGGGGAGTATGTAACCCAAGGAGTGGAAGAATATTGTCCAAATAAAATCATGTTACAAGTTATGAACAACACTTTCCTTGAATTGATTAGTAAATTAGGAGAGGCTTCTAACCTTGAAGAATGTTGTCTGATTGTACTCTACACGATAATTACCAAATTTATGGATTAAAGGCTTAAGAAGGTATTGGATTATATTTTATCTTCGGAGCAAGGATGATTTATGAAGGGTCATCAACTTTTGGATGGAGTAATCTTGGCACAAGAACCAGTTCACACAATGCATCAAAAAGGTTGAAGAGTCATGTTTATCAAATTAGACATATATATGACCTATGATAGGGTCCCTTGGTAGTTTTTGGATTGAATGTTAGAGAAGTTTGGTTTATCTAAGAGCTAGAGAGAGTGGATCATGAGTTGTGTCTCTTCGACATCCTTTTTAGCCCTCATCAATGGTATTCCCTTGGCTCCATTTTAGGCCTCTAGAGAAATTTGACAATGAGATCCTATATCCTCATACCTCTTTATTATACTTGAAGGATTGGGAGAAATTGTTCGAAGGAATAGGAAACAAGGAGTTACCTTTAGAGTGCAAGTGGTAGTAGTGAATTTGACCCATTTACAAATTGTGGATGACATAGGTTTGCTTGGAGTGGCCAATGTATGGGAGGCAAGAGTGGTCAAAATTGTCTTAAATACATGTTTGGAAGCCATAAGCCATGAAGTGAATACAACCAAGTCCAATGTAGTGTTCTTTAATACTAAAATGAGGATCTAAAATAATATTCTAAACATATTATACTTTTCTTAGCACTTCCTCTCACTAGAGTACCTATGGATTCCAGTCCATTATAAGAAGTTGAAGCTGACATAATGGAAAATACTAGTGGATAGAATTGATGCAAAGGTAAATAATTGTACACACCACTAACTTTATTTTGGAGGAAAAGTGACTCTTCTTCAATCAGTGATTCAAGCAATGTTATTTTACAAGTTCTATATCCTTGTTGCTCCACTTGGAATCCTAAAGGAGCTAGACTCACTCATAAAAAACATCCTTTGGGATGGCCCAAGGATGGGGAAGTGATGGGCTTTAGTAAGTTGAGATAAAATATTCCATCCCAAAGCAAATAAATGATTAGGAGTTCAAAAATTAGCATTGAATAACCAAACTCTAGTAGGCAAGCTTTATTGGAGATAGATCTCCAACCAAAAAGTGTTGTTTAGCAAATTCATTACTAGTAAGTATTTGGGTAACATTCCCCATGAGGAAATAGCTTGCATCCCTATGAGTGACCAAGGTTCTATTGTTTGGAATGTTCTTAAATTAGAAGATGAATTGGTACAATCAAAACTATTTTGGAAAGTGGGTAAGGGAATAAATTGAAATTTTAAACCATTTATTAAGACCAACCAACCCCTTAATTTCAAAATTCCTAGAGATGCAACCCCTTCAATAAAGTCTTGAGTCTAGAGGTTGGATCAAGATATCATGCTATCTGTATACAAGGTATATTGGAACCTTCTCTCTTATGCAACTAAAATAATGTGAAGAGTGTTCAATCCTAATATCTCAAAAATCGGTGCCACTAATAGAGAGAATATTAAAGCAATGCCACCTTATAAGAAAGGAGGAAGAGGATAAGATAGCCTGGGTTATGGTAATTTAGGCATCTATGAATTTTGAGATGGTTATAATTAATTGATCCCTTTCCCATTGGTGCTACTAAATGTTCCTTGGGATAGATAATGGTTGGAAAAGGGCTAGCCAAAAATCAGTTTCTTTGCTTGGCAATTTATGCATAGGAGCTTATTCACCTATGATAACTTACTAAAGAGAGGTTTTCATGGCCCCTTTAAATGTATCATGTGCAATACCTATGAGGAGACAATAGATCATTTGCTCTTATAGTGTGACTTTACCCTATAGTTGTGGAGTTTATGAGTGGATCTCTTCAAGGCTCGCCTCTACAAACAATTAACACTTAGTAATATATTGGAGGTCTACAAACAAATAAGGATAAAAAATAAATCAATTCAGTTGGCCTAGTCTCTAGGTGTGAGATTTATTTGGTGACACGTGTGGCTAAAAAGAAATACCAAAATTTTTAGACAGGCATACACTCGGCTAGAGATAGTTTGATAGAAAATATTAAACAAGATTACCAAACTCGTAAAAGCTTATGTGGGGGAGAAGAAAAACATGGAAGGAGAGAACACTACGATAAGGCAAAATCATGGGGCTTGGCAACCCCCATCCCTAGGCTAGGAAAAAAATCAACATGGATGGAGCAACTGAGGATAATCCAAAGGTAGCAAGCATTGGTTTCCTCAAAAGAAACTCCAAGGGAAAAGCCCTTCATTGGGAATTGGAAGGCCTAGGAGTAGTAACAAATAATGAAGTGAAATCTTTGGCAATTATACAATGCTCTATCAATGCTTGTGAGAACGAATTTTAGAAGATCATAATGGAGTCTGACTCACAAATTTTAGGGGAGTCACTAGATGAGATTAAGAAATTTAGACCATGTATGGTGGCTTAAGAACATAGTGATTTAGATCAAAGTTATCTGGTATTAGTTTGCGGATGCCATTATAGTTCATGTAGACAAAGGGAAGAACATAGTCATTGATATTTTGGCTAAAAAGGGAAGTAAGCATCTTGCTAGTTGTTGACATTTGATTAGAATAGTGATATTTTAGATTGAATGGAGGTGAACCAACAAATTTTATTACTAGCCAATAGGGATTTAGGCAATGAAGTGTGTTGGACCAAGGTAGATGATTATGATGATTAGACTTTGGTTCGATATCATTAGGCTACTTGTGGTACTCTTAGCTTCATTTTGGGACAACCCCTAAAGTCATGGAAAGAGGGAGAAGCTAATTTGGGTTCTTTGGAATAGTATTTATCAAATTGTAATCACGATAGGAGTTTTTACTTTTTGTATTGGACTAAGAAATTTATGGTCCAAGATGTTAGAGTTAGTTTTATTAGGATCTTGGGGCTAGCCAAAAGTTGTAGGCCAATTATTGCAAATTTGGACCTATTTTCTTAATTAAAAATTTCAACTTTTTCAAATATATATATATATATATATATATATATATATATATATATAGCATTGTATAAAAATGTAGTTTTTACACAAATATTCTATAGAAAAAATCCTTTTAAATAATTCGTTAATGTATATTAGTTTTTATATTACTTTTATCATTTTTATGAGAACTAATTTTTAAAGTTAACTTAAAAAAACTAAAATCTAAATCTATAAATTACATTTTAAGATAAAATATTAATTTATAAATAAATACTTATTAAATATAATATTTTAAAAATTTGTTTAAACTTTATACCATATCAAATTTATTAAATATATTGTAATTAAAAATCATTTAAAAGGAAAATATTAATAAATAATTTAAAACCCAATATCCTAAGAACTAACCACTTTTGATTACAACACTAAAAGGAGATCTACATTGGAACCAAATCTCCTAAACCATATGTTTGTAATGGTTATCCAAATTAGCCAAACATTGGATTTTCTCACTAACCTATCTAATCCTCTCATCCTCAATAGCCATTCCACTATGCTACTGAACCCCTACCTCCTTCTTAGTACCCATCTTAGCTAAGAAGTATACTATTTTTCTGAGCCCTACCCACAAATCAGAATTACATCAACTAATTCCCTCCGCAACTCGTTAATTTGAGTGACGAGAATCCTCAACCTCCATGTCTCCAAAGCAAAGTTCCTTATGCAATCCAGATATTGTATCAATATTTGAGAATTTGATTCTATGATTATCCTCCTATAACCTTGTCTTAGTACCTAGATAGAAGAAAATTTGATAGCTAAGGCTTATGTTTAATTGTTTTTGGTTCTACATAGGCCCTATAGTTCCTAATAGAACATTGTATCAACATGGTTTCTATAGACCACTCCAATTCTAGCTCTACCTAGATTGTCGTTTGCAACTCCATTAGTATTAATTTCAATCCAACCTTCCAAGGGTGTTTTCCAACTAGCTTTGTCCCTACCCCACCTACACTTTGGCTTCATTATCCATCATCCATACATCAACTCGAGTTTCCTCTTTAGCATACACTACCACCAAATAAAGTTTAATACAAGATTCTACCAAATACAAAGAGCTTCAAATTTAAATCCACCCATCTTCCATATTTCCCAAATATCAATTTGGTTCGAATAATCATTGGCTTAGATTTTATAAGCTAAAAATCATCACTCTAAGATCTGGTGCATGAATGGGCACTCAAACATCAAGTGGTTAGATTTTTTTCTCATTTTTGTAGCATAAAAAAATTGGGATGGACCAATGATTCCCCTATGTCTCATATTATCAAAAGTAAGAATTTTATTTTGCATGAACTGCCAAGCAAAGAAGTTTACTTTCGGCCAACCCTTGGACTACAAATATTTCTACAATCCTCAACATGATATGCATGAGGATGTTGTTTTGGAAGGATATTATCATATCCACCCTTCACTATATAGGCTCCAAGAATCCCATAGCCCCAAGATAATTCATCCTCCTCATTTCTACCTATGAGAAATATTTCTACCAAGATTTTAGTCATTATGGGTGTCAATTTTAAATGGATTTGAATTGACCACTCATCCAACTTGTTAAATTATTTAAACATATAATTCTCCAGTTGTCTAATGTTGAAATAAATTTCAATCTTGATCCAACCCTTGCTTTTCATGTTTATTTTTACTGGTTCTAGTTTGGAAAATTCAACAATAATAGGTAGGTATTTATCCCATGAATCTATCTAAATTTGTGCCTTCTCTCCTCTCCCCACTTTGTAAAAATATCCATATTTTATTACTTGAGATCCTAACTTTAGAGACTTCTACACTGGAGACTCATTACCATCCAAAGGGAAATGACTCACCTCATTTAGGTATAAGTGTCCCAAATATTTACTGGTTAAAACTCTATTAAATAAAGACGTTGGTTGGGAGATGCACCTCCAATATAGCTTTCCAACAAAAGTTTTATTATTTAGATATGACCTCTTCAGTCCCAAACCTTCTTTTTCCTTGAGCTGACTTGTTTTTTCATAGCCATTTCCTCTCTCTTTTTACTCCTCCCCATAAAAATTTCATAGCCATATTTTCCAACTCTTTCCATATAGTATGTGGGGTAGCAAGGATAGAAAATTTATAAATTGGCATGGCTTGAATGACTGTCTATAAAAAAGTTAATCTACTCCCAAAGGTTAACCATTTGTGGGACCAATGGTTAATTATTTCTTTGATATGATCCAAAATATTCCTATAGATAGCTATCTTTAGTTTTTTTAAATGTAAATGAACCCCCAAATAGACCGCTAGAAGAGAAGTGCTTGTGAATTCTAAGATCTCTAAAATTCTATCCTAAAGCCGTTGACCAATATTGAAGAATATCACTTTGGATTTATTATTATTGATGACTTTATTTGTAGCCCTAAGAATATCTCTAATCATTCTTGCTTCCCTAAGGTTGGTCACTCACACCAGCCCTATTTCATTTACAAATTGTAGGTGAGTCAAAACCTCCTCATCCATCTTGATACCTACTAGCAAAACTCATTGTCTTCTCCTCAATATGAGTCCACCCAAGCCTTCATCCAATATAATAAAAATATAAGGGAAACAATAATCTCCATGAAGAAGGTCTTGAGTGGATCCAAATGGTTGCGAGGGAACACCATTGATTAACATTGAATATGTCAAACTATAGATGCAACTCATGACCCATTCTATTCAATATTGATAGAAATTGAAGGTTGGCATAATCCTTAACAAGAAACTCCACTCCACCCTATCACAAGCCTTTGGCATATCCAATTTTATGAACATTCCTTTAGTGCTGGATTTTTGTATTGAGCAGATTGCATCCTAAGCTAGAACCACACCATCCAAGATCTATCTGCCCTTTACAAAACCTCCTTGCTCTAATGAGATAATGTTTTATAGAAGAATTTTTAGACACTTAACCATTACCTTTGTGATTATTATATACATGACATTGCATAAGGCAATAGGTCTATAATCTAGATTATGCATTGTCTCTACCCCTTTCAGAATTAAGGTAGTGAATGTATGATTTAATGCTTTAAGCATTCTTTCATTGCCTCTAGACTTGGCATTTTTTCCATGCTCATTACAAAGACTGCCTTCTTCAACTCCTCTCTATCAATGTGTTTCTACAAGGCTTTATTTTTCTCTTTAGAGATAATAGAGGGTATGATAGCAAGAATTTATTTCTAAGCCTCTTCGTCTTGCACCATACCTTCCTTAAACAATTTAGCAAAGCAATACATTAAATGGAAATGCATACATGTTATCATATCAATGGAGTGTCCATTATCATCTTGAATATCTTTAATCTTGTTTGTTTATCTCCTAGCACAAGCAACCCGATGTAAACATTTCGTGTTTCTATGGCCTTACTATAACCAAGTGGTTTTTGCTCTCTATTTCTAGTAGATCTCCTCTTTGTTGTCAATGTCCTAAACTACTTTAGGTAATTCATCATCCTATTCTTTGAGATGCTCTATAATTGTTCCTTCCCTCAAGAGTTTTTACACCTCATCCCATATGGCTATCAATGGAGCTCTTTGGGCTTGAAAGTCCAACTTGTTAGCTCACCTCCATTATCTTAGTTGATACTTGACATAATGAAGCTTCTTATGGACTCTAAAAATTACTGTCCCATATGTCATTTATCCCTCTTTCCACCTGAAATCACGAGGATACGGAAGCCCATAGGCATACCGGGTGCGGTGCAAACAAAAGCATGTGAAACGCTAAGTCCTACGAATGAAAATGCATGAAAAGGGGAAAACAAGCGAAATGAAACGAGATGTAAAGCAAATGTAAAGTGCAGCCCTTTATTTTATTAATTTTCTTGAGATCAGGTTACAATACGTCTCCTCCATTTTCAGGGGCTAAGAGCGTTAAACATAGTTTTGTCACACCACGGATGGTACACTTTCTTCCACATGCCCACATGTGAAATGGACGGGCCAAACGTCATCACCACTTACATGAATGTGTTTGTGCTTCATTGCTTCCCCTCCGATGTTGAGATCCTATGTTTAGAAAAATAGAAAATGATTAAAAGCACCTGCGGATGGAGGGAAACATGCGATCCCCAAGGCCTCCGGTTAATGCATGCATAAAATAATTAAAACTATAATCAAAACATATCATAATGAGTTAAAATTTGGATAGAGGCATGAAAACATTACCAAGAACACACTACAAAAGGAACTATTGAGAAATATGCCACATATTTCTAATCGCTCCGGGGTGGGATGATTAAGACTGTCACAAGATGTCAGAAAGTGACCTCCTAAATTTTCCATCCAAGGTCCTCCAAAACACCTGCAAAGTTGGGGTTATGCAAAACGGGGCATTTTGAGATGATCCAGAAGGTCAGATTTTGCAAATTCTGCCTCGATCGCGCTATATCCGATGATGCTCCTTGTATGTTAATGAAACCAAAAAACATTGAAAACACAGCCAATATTCCTCAGAATGACATGAAATTTGAATGGCAGCCTATATGAGTGACCTAAAATGAAATAGTAGAGAAATCTGCTACATATTTCTAATCACTTTGAGGTGGGGGATTAGGACTACAATAGTGCAGGGGCGCCCAGGGGCAGGATGCCCGCCGTTTGGGGCTTGGTTTCAACACCAATCTACTTGGTATGGGTCCAAAACCTCCTAGGGGGTTGTGTTAGCAAATTGGGTGGGGTATTGTGGCCAAATATTCGGTTTTTGGGTCCAGATTGCACTTCCAATTTTCACCCAATAACCTCCCTTCCAAAAGAGAGATTAAGGATGTAAGAAGCACAACTAAGGGGTGAGGATGTAATTCGGTAGCACTCCATTGCTCCAAATGCTCCTGCTCTATCCTTTTTTGGGGTGAGAAGACTCACCATTTTATAGACCTGAGGGTCTCTTGTGAATGAGCATGCAGAGGCGCCACTTGGCCATCATGCCTTGTCAAGGGAGAGAAGATTCCTCCCTGATTAAGGGCTCTATGACTGCCTCTTTGAGCTCAAAAATGCTCACTCACACTCCCATGCATTGAAGGTGGAGTTGAGTGGTGGATTTGAGCTACCATTTGTCAAGGTTTGACCTTTTGCCCATCAAACCTGCTATTCGCCCCACCCTAGAGTGAATGCTACTAATCGTCCTAGGGTGGGACAAATACCAATTTGTAATCATCCCAGGGTGGAACGAGTAGGGAGCAGAGTGCCTGAAAGGTGCCAAATTGACCTTTGACCTTCCAAAACTATTGTGGGAGTGGTTAGGACCATTTTTTAACCTCTAGGGACTGCCCTAGGGGCTATGTATGTCAATTCAATCAGTGCTTGTCATCACATAATCGGATTGGTGTTGTTTTGGTGTTTATAGATGCCTCTTTTTGGGATGCGTTGTGCATGGTGTAATGCTGAGAAAAAATAGATAACCAAAGCACTAATTATTAGGTTTTCTCCGTATCCTAACCAACTTTTGATGCCCCAAGTATTGAAAGGGCACGCATTCTTGAATCCTTGCTTCTGATGAGCTAAGGAGCTTAATTCAAGTGTTAACCTTTTTCGGTGAGGTGTTACTTGATCTTGGACATTGTTGAGTCATGAATAGGCAAAGGGTGCAACCCTTTGTCTGTGGGAACCTTGAGTTCATGATTCTAGAATGCCAAGTGTTTGATCATATTGTGATAATTGCTTGTTTGCTGCCCCAAGTAGGAGCGTGATTGTCTTTGTCAATGATTCTTTGAATGCATGCCATTTCCTTGATTGGGTGTGTATTTGTTGATTGGTGACTAAGTGTGACTACCCCCTCAAGCGACGAATCGATGAGAGAATGACCGACATGAGAAAAGTGATGAGTCGCTTGACCCAAGATGACTTTTGTAAGGGTGCATTCAATTTTTTTCCATTGAATGCTTATGCAGTTTCCCAACAATATGACCTATTTTTGGTGGGTGTTAACCCTTTTTGTGATGCTTATTGGGTCTGAAATTGTCAAAAATTTGTCCTCCCATCGAGCGGTCCGGCTATGGTAGCCTTCTCAAGGAGTAGAATATTGATAATTTGTGACCCTGACATTGGTTTTGCATGCCAGGAACATTAGGTGCAAAGGCGCCTTTGTTCGGCAATGTTATTGCTATTTTTTGGGTGGGTTTGGACCCGTTTTGCGATGCCTTTTGGGGATGAAATTGTCAAAAATCCGTCCTCCTGCAGAGTGGTCCAGCTATGGTAGCCTTCTTAAGGAGTAGGATAGTGATGATTTGTGACCCTAATGTCATTTTTGCATTCCAATAATGTTGGGCGCAAAGGCCCTTTTGTTCAGCAATTTTATTGCTATTTTTGGTGCATTTTGGATGTAGTTTTTGCTATTTTTGATTTTCTTGCTTCGTAATCGTCCTAGGGTGGGACGAATACCAGTTTTGTAATCGTCCCAGGGTGTTACAAGCACTAACTAGAGCGCTCATCCCAGGGTGGAATGATTATAGGCCTAAAAGCCTATATAAGGACCAAAACTCGATTTTGGGCTCATTTGCACTTTGTTTTTCTAGCAATTTGGAGCTATGAGGAGGAGGTCGAGTGTACGTAGTGGAGCACTGTCGAGATTTCATAGATACCATGAGTTCAAAGATCGTATCATCGAGTGGCAGAGCCGAAGCAAGACCAGTAGGTGCTCCTACGCTTCATTTTTCTTGTTTTTATTTTCAAAAACCGTAATTTATTTGATATTTTTTTTTTTGGTTTAGACTAGGATGAAAACCCTAGGTTAAACTATTTTATTTTTTTTTGTATTTGGTTCGTTTAGACTAGGATGAAAAACCCTAGGTTAAACTATTTTATTTTGTTTTTGTATTTTGTTCGTTTAGACTAGGATGAAAACCCTAGGTTAAATTGTTTTATTTTATTTTTGTATTTTTTTCGTTTAGACTAGGATGAAAACCCTAGGTTAAACCTTTTTTTTGTTTTGTTTTTGTATTTTGTTCATTTAGAGTAGGATTAAAACCCTAGGTTCACTGTTTTATTTTGTTTTTGTATTTTTTTTGTTTAGACTAGGATGAAAAACCCTAGGTTAAACTGTTTTATTTTGTTTTTCTTTTTTTTTAAACTAAGGTTAAAATTTGTTTCGTTTTGTGTTTTGGTTTTTTTGTCTAAACTAGAGCTAAAAACCCTAGGATAAAAAAAATGTTGCGTTTATTTTGTTTTTTTGTTTAAAATATAGTTAAAACCCTAGGTTAAAGAATTTGTGTTGATTTTTTTTTATGTTTTTTTTTTAGTTTAAACTAGAGTTAAAAAACCCTAGGTTAAAATGTTGTGATTTTTTTTTTTTTTTTTTTTCAGTTTAAACTAGAGTTAAAAAACCTAGGTTAAAATGCTGTGTTTATTTTATTTTTTGTTTAAACTAGAGTTAAAACCCTAGGTTAAAGAATTTGTTTTGATTTTGTTTTTGGTTTTTAGTTGTTTAAACTAGAGTTAAAAACCCTAGGTTAAAATGTTGTTATTATTTTGTTTTTGTGTTTTTAAACTAGAGTTAAACACCCTAGGTTAAAATTTGGTTTTATTTTGCGTTGTTCATCGATTTTTTCATTTTGAATGTGTGTACTATACATTTGGTCAATGTTGTTGTACAGTTTGTTAAATGTTTTTGTTGTACAGTTTGTATACATTGTTGTATATGTGTTTTAGTTTTGTACCATTTTATTTGAATTTTAGAATGTTTTTGCTGTAAATTTTGTTAATGTTGCTTGTACAATTTATTTTTGTTGTCATGTTTTAATGTTTTTGTGGTTTTTGTTGTGCAGGTGGTGAAGAGTCAGTACTGTCAACTGACGATGTTCTTTGAAGTGCGGGAGGCATTGACTATGGCATACTGGGAGTGGCTTGATGCCCTTGGGCTCAAGCAGGTGACTCGGTTAGAGCCTATTGTGGGGGATTGGGAATATATGACTACCCTGATCAATTTGTGGTGTTTAGACTTATGGAGTGTCCAATGGAGGCACCCCTGATTATGATTTGGGGTCAGATGCTACTGGTATAGCTTTATGATGAGCTATATGAGGTCCGTTGATGGAGGCGAAATGGGATTGGGTGCAGCTACCGATTATAGTGTTGGGGGTGGCAGCACATAGCTATGGAGCAGCCACAGGGTTTGTCGTGGACCACTCGAGCAGAGATGGTGGAAAGGGAGATTGGTTATGTTGCTCTATGGTAGAGGTCAGAGGAGCAGGGGCAGAGTCAACAGTGGGCAGTTGTCATAGGGCACTATGTCAATGCCTTCTCACGTCTTGCTCTAGGGGAGGTGTTCTGGCATCCGTACCGGGACTGTCCACCCTAGCCTAAGGTTAGGGAGTGGCTCTAGCGGGTGCGTAGGGGGAGGTGGATGATCGAGCGACATGGGACAAAGCAAGAGTACTTCCCGTACGTCTGAGTGACTCAATAGTTTGGGGTGCACTAGGGATTGCCTAGTGAGCCTTTGATCTATCAACGTCAGGGTGACAAGAGGACTCTAGCCTGGCCTATCATTGAGCCACTAGGTGAGGAGTCAGATGTAGTGATTGATGTCCTTGATGTGGACAATATCGAGGCAACTATAGAGTACGACCAATGGTGGATGATGTGATGATGGCGGGGTGAGGGGGCATGGATGCAGCAGTAGCAAGTGGTGAGGATGCAGAGGCATCAAGGGAGGGCGGGGCACTTCGCGTGATGATGTAGATATGGTGGAGGTTGACGAATTGACTAGGGATGACCTAGGGGTTACAGTGTAGCTAGATATACAAGACATTTCGGAGTAGTGGGTGCCAGAGCATCCCATCATCTCGAAGATTCCCATGCTTCAGGTAGTCCCAGGGGACATGGATGCTATGTATCACATTGAGATAGTGCGATTGGAGGATCTACTATGGAGATGAGATGAGGAGCATGGGGAGGTTCTATAGGAGAGGGATCTCCTGCGAACTCAGTTGGTGGAGTGGGAGAACACATTAGATGCATACTGTCGGTGGTATGGGGACATAGATGCTTTGTAGGAGAAGTATATCCTATGGACTCAGTTGGCACAACGCAATAATGCATTGGTTGTGTACCATCATTGGGAGATGGATTGGGTTCGACATCAGTTGGATTTGGAGGCAGAGATTATCCACCTCAATGGGTAGTTACCTAAACTCATTAGAGATGGATCTTCGTGCCAAACAAGAGATAGTGAAACTGAGCAATCTGCTTCCTCTCGTCACAGGTGAGTGGGTGAGGGCAGCGCTAGTGGGCATGATGCGGGGGCTAGCAGCAGCCACCCTGAGAGGTCCCATAGGACCCACACCACTGGGGGTAGTTCCAATCACACCGATCCTACGTGATCATGGTGGCCGACTCCCTAGGCTTGGGGTTTTTTATTTTTTGATGTTTTTGCGAGGTCAGAGGACCAACTTATTGTAGCCTTCAGGCATTTTGGTGATATATATACATGAATTTATTTTTGGGTATACACTTGTCGTGATTTATTGTTTATTTTATGCACATTTAGTTACATTGATGTATGCATGTGTTATTATGAATGCGATGGTTCTAATTATATGATGTATGCATATGGAATGGATGGAAATATTTTGCTGATAACTTGTCGGTGGCACCATAGATTATACAGGATTTACTGGCTTTCTGTACTGTGTGATTGCTTTGTGGAATGACTTTGTATGTGTGAAAGAAAAAAGTTTTTTTTTTGTATTTTCTGATGGTGAGGCAAGAATGGACATGTACAACATTTGTTTTAGAATGTAGGTAAGGTTTTTCTGAGATTCAGATGCTTTAACTAACTAGCCAAGATTGTACACTTATCTCACAAGACTTTTAAACAAGGTACGAATCAGACTTGAGTTTGACCAAGTTATTTCACATCACTGTTTGTGCGATTGAGTTTGTTTATGTGGTATTTGTCAGGATACCGCTAGTGTCAGGTAGGCTGTCCACCAAACCTGTACTGAGGATCACCTAATTAAATCCACTAACTCCTTTTTTGTATTTAGTAAGATTAATCCACAAGACAATCTAAGGTATCATAAGCTAGCTCATCCACATGCAAACATTGGTATGTTCACACACAACTAATGTGATAGACATATCGTCATGCATTTAGGATACCGCCATTGCTAGGCAGGTTGTCCACCAAACCCGTAATGAGGATAACCTAGATGGTTTTTCGAATGCTAAGAATTCCAAGGATTCAAGCTCAGGCATCTTTCGGTTGCTCAACTTTTTGGGATACTTGCTCGCATACATAGTGATGAAAATCACTGTTTATTTTTCTTTTTTGTTTTTCTTTTTGAGCAGGGAGTTTGAATAGTGGTGATAACCACTGTTATTTGATTTTGCATTTTAGGTTTCAAAGTTGAGCTCATAGGTTTTTGGCTTGCGAATGGAATTTATCCCTTTTGGCTTTGGGGATGACTACCCATCCTGTTTAGGGATGTGTAGTATGAATCCTTATGACTTTGGGGACCAAAGGTGATTGGGGATGTTACTATGTAATGGCATTGATATTTGAGACCTTGGGGATGACTACCCACCCTTTTCAGGGGTGTGTAGTACAAATCCTTATGAATTTGGGGATCAAAGGTGAGTGGGGATGTTACTATGTAATGGAATTGATCTTGTAGGCCTTGGGGATGACTACCCATCCTTGTCAAGGGTGTGTAGTACGAATCCTTATGACTTTGGGGATCAAAGGTGATTGGGGATGTTACTATGTAATGGCATTGATATTTTAGGCCTTTGGGATGACTACCCATCCTTGTTAGGGGCGTGTAGTACGAATCCTTACGACTTTGGGTATCAAAAGGTGTTTAGGGTTTTTTGATAGTGGATTTTAACAACTATTTATTATGGGGAATTGGATGGGGAAGAGCTTGTCCTTTTGTCGATTCTTAGCATTCTCGAACCATTCACACAGGGGGATGAACAGACTAACCTTTTATCGATGGTACCCTAGACTGCTTTGTAGGTTTCTCTTGCATTCACACAACTTGGGAATTTTTTTATGTGTTTTAACTTGTGTGGGGATGCTATGTAATGAGGTGTGATCCAAGTAAAACTCTACCTTTGTAAAGTTTGTCTGACTTTGTACACATTTTTGGCTAGAAATCTAAAGACAACTAAATGATGAAAACCCTAAAGACATTAGCAGACAACTAACTATGATAAAAAAAATGTGGATGGCGTTATTCTGGATGGATGTGTTTACAAAATGTACTAAATGTTTAAAATGATGGAATTGCCTAGAAATTACAGTCTATGGTGCTTATGACGTGTATGACCAGCAAATATGCCATGTATGGATGCGATGCCTAATGCAGTTTATTATATTTTTGTGTTTTGATTTTTAAGGGTATGCATGGAAGTGAGATGCAATTTTTTTGTTATTTTTGATTATCGTCTATTTTTTTTGTTTTTTAATATTTGTTTTTGACCAAGCGATTGTGGGAACCCTTGGAGCTTTTGGTTTGACCAAAGAGTTTACGAATACCTTTGGGGCATTTTAGGTTGACCAAGCGATTTTGGGAATCCCTAGAGTGTTTTGGTTTGACCAAAGGGATTATGGGCACCTTTGGGGTATTTTAGGGTTTGACCAAGTGATTGTGGGAATCCTTGGAGCTTTTTGGTTTGACCAAAGGGATTATGGGCACCTTTGGGACATTTTTGGGTTGACCAAGCGATTGTGGGAATCCTTGGAGCATTTGGGGTGACCAAAGGGTTTATAGATACCTTTGGGGTATTTTTGGGTTGACCAAGTGATTGTGAGAATCCTTGGAGCTTTTGGTTTTACCAAAAGGATTATGGGCATCTTTGGGGCATTTTAGGTTGACCAAGTGATTGTTGGAATCCTTGCAGCTTTTGGGGTCGACCAAGTGATTGCTAGAATCCTTGGAGATTTTGGGTTGACCAAGTGATTGCTAGAATCCTTGGAGATTTTGGGTTGACCAAGAGATTGCTAGAATCCTTGGAGCTTTTGGGGGTGGGCTATGGCTCTCTAAATGTGGAATGGCCTCAAATGACTGATGTTCAAGGGTTCTGGTTCCTTTATTCCTTCAATAGAGGCGAGCCGGTATGTTCCAGGTCCTATTTTACTATCAATTACATAGGGACCTAAATGGGGCGGTAAGTTAGAATTTTGTTGGTTCTCTTTTAAGACCAAGTCACCAACCTGAAAGTCCCTCATGTGAACTTTCATGTTGTATGATTTCTTAAGTCGCTCTTGATAGATACGTAAATGCTCGAGAGCATTGATGCATCGTTCGTCGAGCAATGTAATCTAGTCTAATCGGGCCTGTCACGCAGTGTCATCATTGATGAACTCTTGCATTGATATGCGTAGGGAGGGTATTTCCAACTTGAGAGGCATGACTGCCTCAAGGCCATACACCAATGAAAATGGAGTTGCCCTAGTGGGCATCTGAATGCTAGTACGATAAGCCCAAAGAGCAAGTGGGATTTGAATGTGCCAATCCTTATGACTATCTGTGATCATTTTTTTAATGATGGCAACTAGCATTTTGTTTGACACCTCTGCTTGCCCATTTGCCTACGGCTAATAAGGTGTCAAAAAATTGTGCTGAATTTTGTACCTTATTGTCAAAGCACACACATATTTGTTCTTAAATGACGTCCCATTATTCGAAATGATCTTGGATGGAATACCAAAATGACATATGATGTTATGTAAAATGAACTCCGCAATGCGGGGTCCAGTCGTAGATGTAAGATAAATTACTTCCACCCACTTGGTGAAGTACTCTATGGCCGTTATGATAAACGTGTGACGACATGATGATGCAGAGGAGATCCTTTCAATTAAATATAAGCACCACTATGAAAACACCCAAGCTGATTGGATCGACTTCAAGGCCTGAGAAGGTACGTGTGTCAAGTTAGCATGGTGTTGACACTTCATGCACTTCCTCACATACGTGCAACAATCTTCTAAAGATGGCCAATAATAGCCCATGCAAAGAATGTGCTTTGCGATGGCCATACCACTGAAGTGGCCACCGCATGTACCATCATGCGCTTGGGTGATCGCCCAAGTGAACTCCTGTTGGTCCAATCAATGGAGGAGGATCCCTTCATAGTTCCAATGATACAAAATGTCTCATAGCAAGACATTTGCCACTTTCTATTTGAATGATCTTTTTGCAGCGTGCGTCAATCCAAGTGGAAGGTTACCTAGCTTGAGGTAGTATCTTATGGGTGTGTACCAATCCTACTAATCAGAAACCTCGATGGTATGAACTGCCAATCCCTTTTGAAGTTTGTCCCTAGCAAAAGCTGAGTGGGAACGAATTTGTAAAAATAGCGTTGTGTTGCTATTGAGAGGGGTTGGGGAGAACAAGGACCCCCAGTTGGCGTGATTCAGACTATCACAAATTCGAGAGAACTTATCTTGAGATGGTTCAATCTGGATCAGGTGCATTCCTGACGTTAGATCAGAGCTTGCACGCTCCATAGTGGATTACGATAATGTTTTGACTTGAATAGTTGTCATCTCACCATAAGGGTCTTGTGGGATTAGTGACCCCAAGGAGGCCAGAGTGTCTGCAAAATGATTCGATGATCGAGGGAGTGCCTCGATGTTGTACCATTCAATCTTTGTCAGGAATTTGTCCACAAGGGCTTTGTAGGCCTGTAGAACTGGGCATTTGCATTGGAATACCCCTTTTACTTGGTTGACAATTAACAACGAATCACCAAATATGTTTAGGCATTTGATGTTCATGGTGATGGTTGTTTGAAGACCTATGAGCAAGGCTTCATATTTGGCATTGTTATTGGTGCACGGGAAATCAAGTTTAAATGATAGAGGTATTGGAGCCCCTTGCGGTGTGAATAATACAATTCATGCACCACCCCCTTTCTCACATTTAGAACCATAAAAAAATGGGGTTATGTTGGCCTGTGACTCAGGCACATCAGAATCTGGCGATTCTGAGACATGGAATACCCCATCATTGGGTAGCTCGATTTTGAGACATGGAATACCCCATCATCAGGTAGCTCTATGGTCAGAGGCTGATCATCTTCGATAGGAGCCTCTACTAGTTGATTGGTGATGACTTGGCCTTTGATGGACTTTTGTCCAATGAATTCGATGTCAAACTTCATCAACAACATGATCCATTTTGCCGTGCGACTGCTGTGATAAGTACGACTCATCATGTACCACAATGGATTCTCCTTAGACACAACATACGTCGTATTTCTCAACATGTAGTGGCATAGCTTTTTGGTATCAAATACCACTGCTAAGCATAGCTTCTCAACGTATGCATAGTTAAGTTCATAACTGACCAGGGTGCGACTAAGATAGTAAGTAGCCTGCTCTTTATGTAGTTCATTTTTCTGTCTAGCATGGTGCCCAGTGCCACCTCAGTAGTTGAGATGTATAAATAGAATGACATTCCTGGTCTAGGTGGTGCCAATACTGGTGGCAAAGCCAAGTATTGTTTAATGTCATCAAAGGCTGACTGGCAGTCGTCATCACAGTGAAATGCTACCCCCTTGTGTAATAATTTATTCATAGGTCAGCACTTGTCAGATAGCTGTGCTATGAAGTGCTTGATTGACGCGACCTTTCCCTACAGGCTTCTGAGCTGCTTGATGGTGGTTGGGGGAAGCATTTCAAGGATTGCCTTGACTTTGTTTGGATCTACCTCGATTCCTCATTTTGAGACTATGAAACCCAAGAGTTTTCCATATGTGACACCAAATATGCACTTCTTGGGGTTTAATCTAACTTTATGTTCGATGAGGCGATCGAGGATCTTGCTTAGGTCATCGATATGATCTAGGCATAAAAGAGATTTGGCCAAAAAATCATCCATATAGTCTTCTAGAGTTTTATGCATGTGATCGAGGAAGATGTATGTCATAGCACATTGGTAGGTGGCACCAATTTTTTTAAGGCCAAAGGGCATGACATTATAACAAAATGTCCCCCAAGGCATTGTGAACGCCATTTTGAGTTGATCATCGAGATTGATACGAATTTGGTTGTATCTCGAGAAACCATCCATGAGGGAAAGCATTTCGTGGCCTACTGTAGCATCTACCAATGCGTCAATGCTAGGCAAGGGGAAATCATCCTTGGGACTCGCTTTGTTTAGATCTCAAAAATCGATGCATATGCGAATCCTCCTATCAGGCTTCTTGACAGGTACCATGTTGGACAGCCATGGTGGGTAATCCACATAGATGACAAATTGTGCATCCAACAACTTTTGTAGCTCATATTTGACCATTAAGGCTACTATTGGGTGCATCTTACGTAGTTTTTGCTTGACTGGCTTGACTGTCGGATCAAGCATTAGATTATGCGTGACTAGTTGTGGGTCTAGCCCCGACATGTCTTTGTAGGACCATGCAAAAACCTCCTTCTTATCTTTGAGAAGGGCAATGTAATCGGCTTGCTCTTCGATGGATAGACTTACTCCCAGCTTGATGATTTGTGGGTTCATTGGATCAGAGCCGATGTCTACATCAGTTATCTCTTTGACTGATATGTGGGACCTGTCCTCCAACTGGTGTGGAGTTGGGATTAGGTGGATGTCATTTGCTGAATTTAGATCTAAGTTTGGAACTTCAGGTTCCTCTTCAGCATGGAAGATATCCTGAGTTGGTCTTGGGGTGAAATGAAGCATCTCACCGCAAGGCCAATACTTCGATGGATATGGTGGCGAGTTAGCGTGATCCCAATCTATGGCATCTAGGTCCAAATATAATGGTCACACTGGATCAGTTGGATTACATATGGGGGTGGTTAAGTCAATGGAGATCATGTTGATGAAGTGAATTTGGTCTCCATTACCACACGGGTGGTGACTCGGACATCCTTGGTGATATTTGTGCTCTAGATCTGGCTCTGTGGGTATTGGCACAAATGGATCGGCCCTATGTGCAAATAAAAGGACAGGGTCTGTCCTTGGCACTGATGGCTCTATAAGGTCTCTAAGTGGAGGGTGCTATCTATATGCCTGAAGTGACGGGTGCAGTAGTTGGTCCAACTGTGCTTGGTTTAGGTGCCACTTATGCCTTGGACCTATGTTTAGGTGTTCAAACATGTTGTCAATGTCCATGGGGTATTGCTGCTACTGCATATGATTGATAAATGCCATCTTAGTCTCATATTCATAATCGCTATCAGATATCCATAGGCCTTCGTTGGCTCTAACAGCTGTTTGTGGCATGTGAGGCTCGATCTACTTGAGCAAGTTAATTTGGTCCCATCAAGGTTGTTCCACTCTCTATGAGAGGACCTGATTCTCTTGAGGTGGCATTTGCTCGATTGGAGCATTCAAGGGGAAAATCGCCATGAAGTCCTTTTGATAATCATCTATGGGCGTCACTTGCGAGTGATTGTTATTGGACTCGAAAGGGTCCCAAGGTGCTACCTCATACTCTGACTTGTCTTCGAAGATCCTTCTTGACCTTGTCTATATCCCTCTTGTAGGTGAGTCCTCAAAATTTCTCCTTTCTCGATCGAAGGGAAAGGGTTGTTGAGGTCAACAAGGTTGGTTGTTATTAATGGGAGATAATCCCCCAATATGTACGTTGTGTTAGGATTGGCGTATGGATCTTGTGCCAACCCATCCTTGTTGCCTATCACTAGGTCTTGCATGTTCTCTACCAAGATGTCAAGGGGTAGAGGGTGGTTGAAACCTACTCCTAATTTGTCGTACAACATCTGATATCTTGGTTGACAAATAACATGCACCCCTTGTTCATATCTACCTAACCCATATCCATGCCAATTACATTGGTCAAGATATCTCAAAGAAAATTCAGGGTTGGACAAATAGTCAACATTCTCGGCAAAGGGTTCTTCATCCTCTTCCTCTTGCAGGTAAGGTTCAATTTCGTTGTCGAGGCTCCCATATACAAAATTTGTCTGGTTTGGTGGGTAGCCCATAGGAACAATAGTGTCGATGGGGAGGTGAGGTCTCCCCATATCCTACATGGACTCAAGCGTGGGTGTTGCTACAATGTTTCGCATGAGATATTCCCCCAGGCTCGTATTGACCATCTTAATGATGATCGTTGACGATTGAGGGGGAGGGAATGGGAGTTCTTCCTGAGTCCACTCCATGTCGAGTGAACTAGCCATCTCGAATTCCAGTCGGCTAGGCACCTCTCCTATAGAGATGGTTGAGACCGATGGTAGTGCCTCTTCCAGGGGTTTCTTCCCATTGTCCTTTGGTGTGGCCACCATAGGTGGCATCGTTGGTGAAGGACCAGATGATGAAGATGGACCTAGCTAGGGATTTGAGGGACTTAACAGCGAGGATGTATGCATAATCAGACCTTGTTTGGATGGATTCAACTAAAAGTCCAAATGTATCGATGGAAGGGTCGATTGTGGTATCAACTGCACCGCATTGCAATACTTGAAGGGCTCTAAGTCTATCAGGACCACATGCACTTGCCCTTCATATGTGTACTTTAGGAATTGATGGGCTATCGAAGGGACACACTTCATGTCCTCGATCCAAGGCCGGCCCAACAAGATATTATAGGCCATCTCTCCTTCCAAGATGTGGCACAATGTAGGAATAGTCTTTTGTCCCACTTGGATGGGTAGGACAATTATGCCAACCGTCAAGCATATCGCGTCATTGAATGCTCGAAGGGTATAGCTGGAGGCTACAATGTGAGATGTTGGAAACTTGAGGTGTTTCAATGCCGTTGTTGTGATTATATTAATGGATGAGCCAGTGTCCACCAACACCCTCTTAAATGAAATCTCGTTGACCCACGCAATGACGTGCAAGGGTGGATTTGCCATGTCATCAGTCATCGATTTTTGTTCATCTTCTCTAAAGGTGATGACTGGTTATGTACATCATTTTACATGTGCCACAAAGTTGTTGAAAGAGTTTGCTTCATGGGGCTACAGCTCGATGGCTTTTAATATCTCCATTAGAGCCTCCCGATGGGGCGATGATTGTTGTATGAGCTCGTAGATGGAGAGCCTAGCCCACATGGTCCTTAAAATTTGGATAAGTTTAGTCCAAATCATGGCCACTGGTCTAGGTGGGGGAGGTTGTGTAGGGTGTTTTTGATGTTGTGACATTGATGGAACCTCTCCTGTAGCTGTCGTGAGGGCAGCTGTGCTAGGGTGCCTCTTGTTTCGAGTCACTATGCTTATCATCCCTACATACCCTTGCATGGGGTAGTTCTCTGTCACCTCATTGAATTGAAGGGTCTTTGCCTACACATCATGGGTAGGTAGGGGGTCTTTGAAGACCTCCATCTGTTTATTGTTTGGCACAATGGGATTATCCACTGCTAGCATGTTGTTGTCTATTAGGTCTTGCACTAAACTTTTGAACTTCCAACACGCGTAAAGGTCATGTCCTTTCTGTTGGTGAAATCTACAGTACAAGTGTTCCCTGTAGCCCTTGGTTTTTGCTGTGTTGGGGTCTATGGGTCGACTTTCTGGTAGGTTTATCAAGTTTGCCACAGAAAAGCGATCAAACATGGAGTCTTTAGACTCTGTGAAGGGTGTGAATTGTCGCCTAGGGCAACGCTGCTAATTTTGCTCTTGCCTATGATATTCCTTTTCATAAGTGTCAAGAGGAACCACCTAATAATTAGCTTTTGGGGGCTATGTTGCTTGTGCAGGCTTAGGTATGTTTATAGCAACCTGATTGACCGCGACAGGTTTTAGTTACGTTGACCCAATTTTAGCATTTTTGGGCCACTCTTTCTTGTGTGGCTTGGCAATATCACCATCCTGTATCTTGATCTCCTCTATGATTTTGGCTTGCACTAGGGATTCCTCGAGAGTGGCATATTGCTGCAGCTACAATAGCATGGAGATCAATCTCAAACAACTTTTCAAGAACATTTGGGTTAGGTCGGCCATGGGAGGGAGGTAAGGTAGCTTTGAAAGAAACGTCCTCCATCGATTTCCATAAGCCACCATGGTCTCTTCCTCATACTTCCTGAGGCTAGCTAGGTCACTTAATGATGCCTTCTTCTTGGTATTGAAGTCAATCATTCGAGGAACGTGTCCACCAGCTAGTCCAGGTTACTAATGCTATGCTTCGAAAACTGGGTAAACCAGTTCGAGGCAGGGCCTACGAACGTGGTTATAAATATTCTTAGAAGCAAATCATCGTTGTCCTAAATGTCAAAGCATTCGCTAAGGAATATTGTCACATGCTCTTGGTCATCCTCCTCCCCTCTAAATATTGCCAATTGAGGCATTTTAAAGTGTTCAGGGTATGGGGGTGTATGCACTGAAGGATACATAGGGTGACTGTGGAGCTGGCA
This sequence comes from Wollemia nobilis, assembly GCA_028583015.1. NCBI lineage: Eukaryota > Viridiplantae > Streptophyta > Pinopsida > Araucariales > Araucariaceae > Wollemia > Wollemia nobilis. The sequence continues at coordinate 368,334 of JAQPPZ010016858.1, read as the reverse complement.
TAAAGTGGGCTTTTGGGGCCCAGAAGTCTTGGTCTCCACATACTCTAAGCGCTCTAGCAACACTTTGTATGCATCATAAGCTTTAAACTCTTCCTCGGTTTATTCTCGTTGCGAATTACATGGAACTTGAGGCCTATGGAGGGGTAGCCGGATAGCACCCCCTCTGCCTTGGTAGGGTGTTTTAGCCTGCTATTATTCTTGCTCGAATTCCTCATAGGCTTCTTAAGGAGTTCTTGGGCATGACCTATAAACATGGGTGGGTGCCCATGGAGGGTGCCCATCATTAGCTCTAGGGGTGGTCTCCTGCTCAGGTCTAGGAGGTCTTGGAGGTAGCATTTGATAAGGTCACGGATACCTATCTTGCACCAAGGGGTTGTGCCTCTCATACAACTCTGTCATATGTGTGCGAGGGGTTGGGACCCTCTCAGGCACAGTGTTCTGGAGTAACTCATCTGTCTGACGCCTAATGCACTCTTTGTTAAGGTGATATAGGTGCTCTAACTATTGTTGATCTTGCTCAAGCTATGTGATTTGTGCTCGGTGGGCGGCATGTTTGGCAAATGCCAAGTCGATTTGTTCCATCATATTGAGTCTAGGAGGCCTAGATGCCTCCCCTACACATCTATCTTGGTCATGGTGATCCGAGATCTCTATAGGTCACTTCCCTCTGTCAAGGTTAGCGGCATTCACCTGAGGATCTAGCCTCAGTAAATGATCCTGATAAATAGCAGGTGCAGAAGTGCATTGTTCCCACACTATTTATTGCTCTTGAGGAATGTAGTGGTCTTCCTCGTGCTCCCTTTCATACATGTGAAAGGGGTGGGCAGAGTTGGCTCGCCCTGTCTGAAGTGCCTAGTGCTCTAGATTTGGCCAATTGTTTCTGATAGTAATAAGGGGCAGAGGAGGGATGATGTAATCATGTGGCCCCTCCTTATGGACCATATGTTGTTCTAGCGCTTCATTGCATGGTGGTCACTCATAACGAGTGTCTAAGGGAGCCTTCCTGTTTATGTTGAGTGCCACGTGTAAGGACTCCTCCTAAAAGGGTCTATGTTGAATGGGAGTGCCCCTCGAAGGGATGCCTCTATAGTCCCGTTTTGTCATGGTATGATGTGGACTATTTTGTGGGTCAGGCCTCCAAGATGGTATGACCAAGTCCTTGGGGCTATAGCGGAGGTGACTTGTACCCCCTTGTACACTTTTCGTAGCTTTTGCCCGTGATTGGGCTTGGCTACGGGTGTACACCATGGTGGTGTTTCTCTAAACAATGCATACATTTTTATATTCTATACAATTTTTTTTATGCTAAACTAAACAAACAGGAGCCACATAAACAAAGAAGTGATTATCTCATTTATAGATTAAAGGTGTGCCCTAGATCTGGTTCAGTATGTTTTGATTTTTGTTTGACAACCTTGTAACAAATTTTTTTTTGTACATGCAATATGAGGGTTCTTATGTCTCCCAAAATGGTCGCCCCTTCAATATACCACTGCTAGGCCATTATACTGAACCTCTCAATATACCCACCCTTACATGAGGGAAACTATTGGTATGCGAGAGTAGAACAGTACATGGAACATAGGCGGTACGAAAGGGGAATCACCCTATTTTTGACACCTACCATAGAAGACTTATCTTCATGCACTGGGAATCACCCTAGCTACACTTGGTTAGCTTTCATCAGGATTTACGTCTAGCAATGGTAGCGATCAGGGTTATGTATGCAAAATTCAAGCCAAGGTGGTGATGAAATCCACCGTTGGTATTGATAAATTTTTGGGGTTTTACGACCAATGCCTTGATGTTTAGATTATCTCATGGTGTGTGGGGTTATTTTTACTTGCGAAAAGAAATAAACATGCAATAAATTTTCCTATGCAAGCAAAGAAACAGAAAAATCACAGAAACAGAGACAAAAAATTACAGAGAGTGTTTAGACAACCTACCTCTTCTCTGCCCACACTAGATGCCCTTGAGTTTCTAATTAAAAACTACACAAAGAGCTAATCATCCTGGGGTGGGATGAATAGCAGATTTGTATTCATCACAGGGTGGGACGAATGCCTTATTCGTCCCAAGGTGGCACGAGCAATAGTCCAGCGTTTGAAGGATTAACACCTGAAAGCAAAAACACACAATTTTGATCAAAAATTTGATCCCAAAATCAAGGGACAGGGTCCCACCGTGATCGCCACTGAAACCATGAGGCTATGGAAGCCCATAGGCGTATCGAGTGTGATGCAAAAAAAAGCATGCGAAACGCTAAGTCCTATGAACGAAAATGCATGAAAAGGGGAAAACAAGCGAAATGAAATGAGATGTAAAGCAAATGTAAAGTGCAACCCTTTATTTTATTAATTTTCTTGAGATCAGGTTACAATACGTCTCCTCCCTTTTCAAGGGCTAGGAGCGTTAAACATAGTTTTGTCACACCACAGATGGTACGCTTTCTTCCGCGTGCCCACATGTAAAATGGGTGGGCCAAATGTCATCGCCGCTTGCGTGAATGCATTTTTGCTTCCTTTCTTCCCCTCTAGTGTCGAGATCCTATGTTCAAAAAAATAGCAAACGATTAAAAGCACCTGCGGATGGAGGGAAACATGCGATCCCCAAGGCCTCCGATTAATGCATGCATAAAATAATTAAAACTATAATCAAAACATATCAGAATGAGCTAAAATTTGGACAAAGGCATGAAAAAATTACCAAGAACACACTGCAAAAGGAACAGTCAAGAAATTTTCCATAGATTTCTAATCACTCCGGGGTGGGACGATTAGGACTGTCACAAGATGTCATAAAGTGACCTCCTAAATGTCCCATCTAGGGGCCTCCAAAACACCTAAAAAGTTGGATTTAGGAAAAACGGGGCATTTTGAGATGACCTAGAAGGTTGGATTTTGCAAATTCTACATCTATCACCCTATATTTGATGATGCTCCCTGTATGTTAATCAAAGCAAAAAACACTAAAAACACAGCCAATATTCATCATAATGACATGAAATTTGAATGGCAGCCTATATTAGTGACCTAAAATGAAATGAAAATGAAAAAATAAATAAATATACTACAAATTTCTAATCGCTCCAGGGTGGGGCGATTAGGACTGCAACAGTGCGGGGGGCACCCAAGGGCAGGACACCCACCGTTTGGGTCTTGGTTTTGACACCAATCCACTTGCGATGGGTCCAAAACCTCCTAGGTGGTTGTGTTGGCAAATTGGGTGGGGTATTATGGCCAAATATTCAGGTTTTGGGTTCGGATTGCGCTTCCAATGTTCACCCAATAACCTCCCCTCCAAAAGAGATATCAAGGATGTAAGAAGCACAAGCGAGGGGTGAGGATGTAATTCGGTAGCACTTCATTGCTCCAAATGCTCCTACTTTATACTTTTTTGGGGTGAGAAGACTCACCATTTTATAGACCTGAGGGTCTCTTGTGAATGAGCATGCAGAGGCACCACTTGGCCATCATGCCTTGTCAGGGGAGAGAAGATTCCTCCCTGATTAAGGGCTCTATGACTGCCTCTTTGAGCTCAAAAATTCTCACTCGCACTCTCGTGCATTGAAGGTGGAGTTGAGTGGCGGATCTGAGCTGCCATTTTTCAAGGTTTGACCTTTTTCCCGTCAAACCTGCTATTCACCCCACCCTAGAGTGAATGCTACTAATCGTCCCGGGGTGGGACGAATACCAATTTGTAATCATCCCAGGGTGGAACGAGTAGAGAGCAGAGTGCCTGAAAGATGCCAAATTGACCTCTGACCTTCCAAAATAGTTGTGAGAGTGGTTAGGACCATTTTTTAACCTCTTGGGGCTGCCCTAGGGGCTATGTATGTCAATTCGATCAGTGCTTGTCATCACATAATCGGATTGGTGTTGTTTTTGTGTCTACATCACCACTATGGTATTTTCTTTCGAAGTTCCTCCTCTTTTAACCAAAAATTTTCAAATCTGAATGGTTTGCGGTATTGCCCTGTGTTGATCCCCTTTCCAATAGAATGGGAAAGTGATCCAAAACTAGACTCTCTAAAATCTAAAATTGTAGATTCTATTTCACAAATGCCTCCTTTGAAACCAAAAAAAGGTTCACCTTCACCTTTCTACTATGGGGTTTCCTCCTCTTGTTAGTCCAACTATAGTTAGTTGGTTCCAAGACATTTAATATCCAAGTGTAATGCATGGATTTGTGCAATTGTAAGTTGATCTCTTTGATCCAAAATTGGTGTTCCTCCTTCCTGGTCTCTAGATGATAATTTAGTATTAAAATATTTAGCAACAATCCAATCTAACTCATCCCTTGAGACTCTCATATTATGCATCGCTTTCCATCGACAAATATGACCATCTAGGTTTTGATCCCTATAGAAATTTGTGATTAAAAAATTCTCAATTGTCACATTGTTTTTAAAATGTGATGTGAGGACACCTCTCCAAGCCATATGTTCTATTTTTGTCCATTCAAGGGAGTTCCAAAAGGTAATTATTCCCCTTAAGGTCCCTTGGGAATCTACTTCCATATGGCCAACATCCCTCCAAAGTCTATTTAGTGTTTTGTACATGAGATCCAATGTGATTTTTGTCTTTGGATAAGCAAAAATATATGTTTTATTTTCTTTAAGAGTCTTTAAACAACAAATTAATGGATTTTGTTGTTTAAAACCCTAATATTCCATGATTATATAACCATAGAGTAGTATTAGAATAACTTAACTATATATATATATATATATGATTGGCAAGGTCCTAACCTTAATTCTTTTTTACAAATTAACATTTTTAATTTATTAAAAAATACTATTTCATAATTTAATTTATTCTCATAAAATTCAATAAATTTATCAAAATAAAAAATCAAATTCTATTCTTATATACACTTTAAAAATAAAATCACCCTACTCCAACACTTCACCATTTTAAAGTTTAATCTCCTCTAAACATTTTAAGGTTAGGTTCAAAAAAAAAAAACTTTGCTCTACACTTTTTACACTTAAATTTAAAAATTAAAAATAAATTTTTTTGAACAATCTAGAGATACTTACCCAAGATGAGGTAACATAACATTATAAAAAAATTATAAATAATATAAATCCAACACTATGAGGTAACATGCACTTATTAGGCTTCTGTATTATCGATCGGCAATATTATAATATATTTTATATTTTGTTTTATTAAAATAATATGTAATACATTAAGGTATAGTAAAAGATTATTTTTATGTAATTTGAATTTAAATTATTAAAATAAAATATTAACAAATTTTATTGTTGAGATTAAAGTTTTCAAATTTATTAAGTAGGTGTATCAGATACAACTGCAATAGACCTCTCTTTAATACATTAAGTAGGTGTATCAGATACTCATAAATAGTACTAATCCTTAATATATTAGGCAGGTACCTGATTAGAATCAGAAAATCAGAAGCAATTGAATTAGACTACTTGCTTCACAAAAGAAATAAATTATTACATGAGAAAAAGAAAAAAACTGTAGGGGACCATGGTGGAGTTACGCTGCAAGCCGTTTTATTATTCTATATACCATTGGTGGAGTTCCGCTGCAAGCTTTTGTGTGAGAAGGTGTTTAGTTTCTGGATCCGTTTCAGTTTTGACTTTTCCATTAAAGCTTCTAATTAGAACTAAACACCCATTGTCAAACACTTTTCCATTAAAGCTTCTAATTAGAACTAAACGCCCATTGTCAAACACGAAACCCTCTGATTTTTATACAAGTTATTCGTATATGTTGTTTTTGAGAGTTTTGTTTTCCATTAAAGCTTCTAATTAGAACTAAACACCCAAACACGAAACCCTCGGATTTTTATACAAGTTCGGATATGTTGTTTTTCAGAGTTTTTCATTAAAGTTTTTTTTGGTAGGTGATAAAATTTATTAATATAGTTTGGGTCGAAGGATCTTAATTCTTATTTACATAAGGTTATTATTTAGCATCCGAAGAAACAAAAATAAAACAACCCGATGAACATAGGGAAGAGTTATGCTAGTTCCATGGAAACAAAAAAAACAAAACAAAAGATTCCAATAATCTTTTTCGACAACAGAAAGAAATTAGGGATATACCCAACAAAACAGGAAAGGTTCAGTAACAGAAACTAAACTCAAAAATCTCACTAACCCAGAACCTAGGACTATTGGGCTTTATCACCATCTTCAGTAGCATTATTCTGCCGATGAACGAAAAGAACGTTGAGTGACGTTGAAAGATCCTCCAATTCCTTGAAGTTAAGAGAGAAGATGACCCCAGTTTCCTTGATCATATTGGTTGCTGCCAGGAATTGGTTAACCACCCTCGAGACATGGCTGATGATTCTGGAGCGAAAGGCTTCAACAACATAGCTAGTAATATTTTTATCTGCATCCACAAACTCAATTTGAAGCCCTCTAACATGAACCATTCCATCATTCCACGAATTAACAAACTCGTCATATGGAGAAGGTTTTGCACAAAGGTGAAAACAATAGCCTTGTGATGAGAACCACAATTTTGAAAAAGCCCACAATTTGAAAATGTGAGCCAAAATTAGTCTGAACTGATTTATTCATGATAAGTCATTACAATATATAGCTTGGGAATGTAACTGAAGAATCTCCCAAGTTAGTAAAAGACAGATACATGAGAATATGTAACAGACAAATCTCCCAAGTGGGTAAAAAAACAAATATATGAGAATCAAATATTCTCAACATCACACCAAACCACCTAAATATTACCTATTACAAATGGAGATATTCACAGGGAATATTGCCTCATGAAAATAGAAAAACACACTAATAATAGAAATCAATCAAGCTCCAACATACTCCCCCTTGAAGTTGAGGGGACTAACAAGGAAGTTCCTCAACTTCAAAAATTGAGCTTTGACAACTCCCTTGGTGAAAAAATCTGCAATGTTGTCTTCAGTGTTGCAATGATGCAATTCAATCACCTTCTTCTCGACCATGTCTCGGATGAAGTGATACTTCATATCAAAATGCTTTGACCTATTGTGATGAACTAGATTATATGCTAGTTGAATAGCACTCATGTTATCACAATACAATGTAGTAGGACCATATTGTTGTTCTCCAATTTCTTCAAGGACTTTCCTCAACCACAATGCTTGAGCACTAGCACTTGTGATTGCAATGTATTCTGCTTCGGTGGAAGAGAGAGCAACTGTAGTTTGTTTCTTTGAGCTCCAAGTGATTAAACTAGACCCAAGGCTAAAACAATTACCTGATGTAGACTTCCTGTCATCTATATTACTCCCCCAATATGAATCACTAAAACCAAACAATTTTACATCTTCATTTTTACAATAATGGATGCCAAAATCCATTGTACCTTTTACATATCTCAGTATTCTTTTTGCATCTTTCATGTGTAATTTAGAAGGGTCACTCATATACCTTGATACAAGTGATACAACACATGCAATGTCTGGTCTAGTGTTGGTGAGAAACATCAAACTCCCAACCATACTTCTATATGTGGTCACATCAACTTTTTCAGTTCCATTATCCTTACTCAACAACTCACCATGAGCTATTGGTGTTGCAACAAGTTTATAATTTTCCATCCCAATTTTTTTAAATATATCATTGGCATATTTGTTTTGACAAATGAAAATTTCACTATCACTTTGATACACCTCCATACCAAGAAAATAGTGCATCAAGCCTAGATATTTCATCTCAAATTCATGCATCATGGCATTCTTGAAGTCATCATTCAACTTAGGATTACTACCTAAGTAAATCAAGTCATCCACATATAAACAAACAAGGAGAATGTCATTACCTTGTTTCTTATAGTATAAGGTTGGCTCACTCTTGCTTCTCACAAAACCATATTGACGAAAGTACCCATCAATTCTTGAATACCAAGCTCTTGGAGCTTGCTTAAGACCATACAAGGCCTTCTTCAACCTGTACACAATATTCTCCTTACCTTGAACTATAAATCCTTGAGGTTGTTGCACATAAACCTCCTTATCCAAGAATCCATTCAAAAAAGCACTTTTTACATCCAGGTGATGTACATTCCAGCTTTTATGAGCAGGAATAGAAAGAACCATCCTCACTGTTTCTTGTCTTGCAACTGGAGAAAAAGTCTCCTCATAATCAATGCCATACCTTTGTGTGAACCCCTTGGCCACAAGTCTTGCTTTGTGTCTCTCCACACTTCCATCAGAATTATACTTTGTTTTGTAGACCCATTTAGAGCCCACAACTTTCTTGCCTTTTGGAAGCTCAACTAGCTCCCAAGTATCATTCTTCTTGATGGAGTTCATTTCTTCTTTCATTGCCTTCATCCATACATCATTAGTACATGCTTGTTCATAACAATATGGTTCTAAATCAACAAGAGACATTAAGGCATAATTCACAACATCACCTTTGGGCTTACCATCATTTTCATCACCATACATATGCAAGTTTTCAAGTCTTTTCACCACTTGATCTACCTCTTGTGCTTGACTTCTTGTAACTCTTCTTTGAAAATTTGTATCTAACATTTGAGAGGATGGATGGTTTTGTTGGAGCTTTTTACTTTTCAATACATTACTTAGAGAATCTTCACTCAATAGTGTGAAATATTCATTTGTTTGAATAGTACTCCTTTGATAAATGTCACTTAAGCTTCTTACCTTCCTTGGTGGACTTGAACTTGCACTTGAAATTGAAGAACTAGATGAGGGGTTGCTTGGTGGAGAACTAGATGAAGGGCTTCTTGTTGGAGAGCTAGATGAGGGGCTGCTTGGTGGATTAGTAGCACTTGGAACTAAAAAATTAGTGGGCTGCTCATCATCATCAATAATACCACCAGTCAAAACAGATTTTGACTTCTCAATATGGCCTTTTTTGATGACCATAAACTCCCCCTTCATCAAAAATCACATCTCGAGACACGACAACCTTGTGTGTCTTTGGATTAAAGAGCCTATATGCTTTGGTATTTTCACAATACCCAAGGAATATGCATGCTTCACTTTTGGGATCTAACTTCTTCCTTTTTTCATCAGGAACATGTGCATAAGCCAAGCAACCAAAAACTCTAAAATGACTTATAGTTGGTTTCCTTCCATACCATGCCTCATATGGAGTGATGCCATCCAAGCTAGAAGTAGGACTCCTATTCAAAATATAAATGGAAGTCCTTACCGCATCATCCCAATACATATTAGTTAACCTCTTTGTTTGTAGCATGCTTCTTGCCATATTTACCACTGTTCTATTTTTACGCTCAACCACACCATTTTGTTGTGGTGTGTAAGCAGCTGAGAGTTGCCTTCTAACACCACAATCTTTACAAAATTGAAGAAATTCATTTGAACAAAATTCTCCTCCCCTATCAATCCTTAAACATTTTACATAGTGCCCACTTTGATTTTCAACATGATTTTTAAAATATTTAAAACAATAAAATGCCTCATCCTTTGTCTTCAAAATATAAACCCAACACATTCTTGAAAAATCATCTATGAAGGTGAGAAAGTATGAATTCTTACCAATACTTTGAGTCTGCATTGGCCCACAAATATCAAAATGCACCAATTTAAGGGGATAAGTGGCTCTCCATGCTTTGCCTTTTGGAAAATTCATCCTTGAGTGCTTGCCCAAAGCACATCCTTCACACACACTTTTTTGATCATCAATTTTAGGTAGCCCATATACCATCTCTTGAGAAACCATTTTCCTCAAACTAGGAAAATTTACATGGCCAAATCTTAAGTGCCATAGCCAACTTTTGCTATCAATGGCTGCACATGCAAAATCATTCTTTTCTTCTCCAAATTTTAGAGGAAACAATCTATTCTTGGTCATGGGAATGGTAGTGACGTGCCTATGCCCATGATTCTTATCAAAAATCTCACACTTATTGTTTTCAAACACAAGCTTAAAATTATTTTCCATGATTTTCCCAACACTCAACAAATTATGTTTTAAATTTGGAGTGTAGTAAATATCAGTCACTTTCTTCTTACCTTCATTAGTTTGTACCTCCATGGTTCCTTTGCCTTCAACTTGCAATGCTTTGTCATCTCCAAGCTTGATCTTGGACTTGTAGGAATTGTCAATTGTAGATAGCAACTCCTCCTTGTCGGTCATGTGATTGGAACATCCGGTATCAAGAATCCATGTCTCATTCATATTTTGATTAGATTTTCCATATGACAAAAACAAAATTGATGAGTCCTCCTCCTCACCATAGTGTGCATTATTGCTTCTTCCTCCATGTGATGCTTTCAATCTACAATATTTTTCAAAGTGCCCATACTTGTTACAATAGTAACATTGCTTGTTACTTCTTCCTTGATAGCCATTTCTTCCTCTTTCGTGAGAGCCACCTCTTCCTCTTTCTTGGAAGCCACCTCTTCCTCCTCTTGGAGAAAAACTACCTCTACCTCTTGAAGAAGATCTACCTCTTCCTCTCCATTGGCCTCTTCCTTGGCCTCTTCCTCTTGAACTAGATTCACCTTCTTTGGATGAAAATGCTTTTTCTTCCATTCCCCCAACATTTGGAGTTGAAGAGAATATCTCCTCATGGGACATTAAGGAACCCATGAGCTGATCATATGTGAGAGTAGTCAAGTCCTTACTTTCCTCAATTACAATGGATACTTGGCTCCATTTGGGTAAAAGTGTCCTCAACACTTTCTTTACAATGACTTCATTATTCACTTCTTCACCAAGAGTCTTCATTTTGTCAACACATGCTTTGGCTCTCATGCAATAGTCTCCAACCTTTTCATTTTCCTTCATCCTGAGATTTTCAAACTCCATTTTTAGAGTTTGCAATCTCACTTGCTTGACTTGAGTGTTGCCTTCATAGCTCTCTTTTAGAGCTTGCCATGCATCTTTGGATGATGCACAACTTGCAATCCTTGGGAAAATGCTCTCATCCAAGGTTGTTTGCAAGTAGAATATTGCAAGACTATTCTTCTTTTGTGCCTCTCTTGTTGCTTGTCTATCAACATCTAGAACAGTACTCCAATCGGTTGGCTTTGTGTAGCCATCCTCCATAATCTCCCAAGCACCTTTGCTAATGAGCAAGTGCTTCATCTTGATTGACCAGTAGTCATAGTTGTCTCCTCTAAATTCTGGGACTTGGGACATTAATGTTGCCATTTACCATTTTTACAAATCAATGGTGCAACTCCTTCCTTACTCGTTGGTGGACTTTCAATCCCAATGATTGTTCTTCAAATGCAATAGATAACACTGAATTCCAATAATCACAAAAGCATGTGCTGATGTGCACATCAATTTTTTTTTTTGGATTATGAACTCTGGTGTTATTCTTTTCCTTTAAAAATAATAACAATCCACTTGGTATTGTTGATGGAACAAATTTCATAAATCATGTGTTACATTTATTTACTTAGAATATCTAAGAACAACTTTTAGATGTCACACAGATTTATAAGAAACACTATCGACTATATATGGAAGAGAAGATACACCCTAACTTCACCCTTATTCACCTCTCTTCATATTATAGTATTTGGTACAAGAACATTACATTCCTTGCACAAAACACCAAAGAGAGCATACAATAAAATGGGAAATGTGGAAAACTTCATATAATTTGCGGAGGCGATGCAGGCTTCACATATGGCTGATTGATGTTTGCTATTGGAGGCATCGACACCAACCTTCTAAATTCCATCACCTCCGCCCATTTATGGTTCCCATCCTCTCTCGCAGATATTACATCTATGGATGGGGCTTCATAAGAAGAAATAGAAAAGGAGGAAAGCTTTCGGGATTCTGAGATTGTAGGAAAACTTATGAAAATGGAAAGTAATGCACACACGACCAACAAAAATGCCGAAGGCATCTTTTCAGCCATTGTCGTCCTGAAACAACACAAAAAATTCTTAAAAAAAAATTAGCAAGGTTTCTCTCAAACCTGAATCTGATACCACATGTGAGCCAGAATTAGTCTGAACTGATTTATTCATGATAATTCATTACAATATATAGCTTGGGAATGTAACTGAAGAATCTCCCAAGTTAGTAAAAGATAGATACATGAGAATATGTAACAGACAAATCTCCCAAGTGGGTAAAAATATAAATATATGAGAATCAAATGTTCTCAACATCACACCAAACCACCTAAATATTACCTATTACAATTGGAGATATTCACAGGGAATATTGCCTCATGAAAATAGAAAAACACACTAATAATAGAAATCAATCAAGCTCCAACAGAAAGGAAACATGTGGGATCTTGAAACGGACAAAGAATGGTGTTGACAAAACACTAAAGACAAAAGAAATACGGTGTTTATGAAACACCTTATAGCATTAAAAAGAACATCTTTGTTGGAACTGACAATAATGTTGATAAAACACTTGAAAGGAAGGACACCGGTGTTGACAAAACACCTTATAGCATTGAAAAAAACACCTTTGCTGGCATTTTTGTGATTATTAAGAAACTTGCTCATTTTCTTTTTGAACAATGTTGATTAAATCCTTCGGAAAACAATCTTCCCAAATAATGCAATCAGACTGGTTTGCTACCAAATTAACGAAAGTGTTAGTAGCTACGTTGGCTTCAGGAAAAACATGTTAAACTGTACTTAATAAAAGAAGCTGCCTGAGAATAGCTTGACTTTCTTTAATAACATTTTGAATATTCCAACCTGATTTCGAAAAACTTTTTACATGCTTAACCACAAGTGAATCGCCTTCAAAAATGATGGAATTAGAAAAATCTTTGCCCAAAACAAACAAAACTAAAGTTTTTAAGTAGAACTAAACGCCCATGGTTAACACAAAACACTCGGATTTTTGTAGTTTTTTGGATCTATTGTTTACTATAACCGATGAGCGGATTTTTGTAGTTTTTTTTGGATCTGTTGTTTACTATAACCGACGCGGAGAGGGTGTGATTGATATTTATCGAATTTGTCGAATGTAGAATTTTATTTTTTTAAACGAGGCATTGTGGGAACGTGTCGGTGACAATGAGGGAGCACACTCGTCGTCATTCCTCTAAGTTACATTTGTGTAGACAGGCGTGATCTCTCTCATTGTCACGCGTACATTTCTCCTCCGCTATAATTTTTATCCCATTCTTGTTCAAACATACTGTGTGAATTAGTAAATTAGCAGAGCAGAGATATTGGGTCAGTGGAACAACACTTCAAATACCGAGAACCTTGTTAGAGAAGAGCAGACAAGAAGGGACTACGATGTTGCAGAAATGATATGGTAAGTTCCATTTAAGACTATCTCATTCATCATGGTATTCTGTGTGTACTGTTGGAGAGTTTTTCAAGAAATGAGCTGTGAAACTGCCTATGTATGTGGATTGTGTAAAATGAGGCCTCAGAAGTAGAAAGGTTGGAAGCTTTGGGTCTATTAATGGCAAGTTCTCTTTGGTAGATTTGATTAAAAATATTTATTGAAATAGGGACTGACGGTGTCTGTTGGTAGGACACATCTGTACCAACAGATCAGTATTGACATCACCTGGGATTATTGCTAAAGACAACTTAATATTTTAATATTCTAGTGACTTTTTCTATTGACAGAATATTAAGATATTAAATTTAATATATCTTAACGAGATTAAGAATACTGTTTATTTATTAAAATCATTTAAGTTTGTGTGTGCATCGTAAATATTTTTATATAACTTGCATTAAGTTTTTATGACGTGAGTTTATTTAATAATTACATGTTTAAGAGTAAATCTTATCAATGATAAATTTTAACCATTAAAAAAAACTAGGTGATAGGAACATTTGGAATTATTCGATAAAGTAAAATAGTTTTAGCCTTCATATGATTTTTTTTTTGGGTGGAGTGTACAATGTTTTTTTTTTGGTTATATAGAAAAGTTGGCCACAATCATATTATTTTCAGTAACTGATAAGCGCACTTCAAACCAGATGAGTTGCTCCCACTAAACTTATTTCACTTTGTTGTTGGTGATTGGCATGAAGGGGATCACCGATCGCTCAAAATTTGTATCGTCATAATTGGTCTGACATACACTCAAAGGATTCAAATCAGACTATTATCTTTGTAAACATACTGCCCCCGAGGTTTGAACCTAGGTGGCTTCTTGGTAAGTTCCTAGCCATATAAACATTTACCAATCCACCTAACCCTCGGGGTCAAGAAAACTTTTAGGTTAGATAGAAACCTAAAGTATTGCTCTTAGGTGACCAACAACATTGTCCCATCTAGGTATACCACTATCTAAAGGGAATCCACAAGAGATTTTTGTGTCCGTCTTTACATCATAGTGGTTTGAATCGTGAACCTTTGTTGTTGTTGATTTGCTTGAAGGAGATCAGCACTTACCAATCCACCTAGCCCTCGGGGATCAAAAACTTTTAGGTTAGAAAGAAACCTAAAGTACTACTCTTAGGTGACTGACAACATTGTCCAATCTGGGTATACCACTATCTAAAGGGAATCCACAAGAGATTTTTGTGTCTCCCTTTACATCATAGTGGTTTCAACCGTGAACCTTTGTTGTTGTTGATTGTCGTGAAGGGGATCATCGATCGCTCAAAATTTGAATTATCATAATTGGTTTAACATACACTCAAAGGATTCAAATTAAACTATTATATCTGTAAACGGACTGTCCCCGAGGTTTGAACCTAGGTGTCTTCTTGGTAAGTGCTTGGCCATATAAGCACTTCCCAATCCACCTAACCCTTGAGGGTCAAAAAAATTTTAAGTTAGAAAGAAACCTAAAGTACTGCTCTCAGGTGACCGACAACATTGTCCCATCTCGGTATACTACTATCTAAAGAGAATCCACAAGAGATTTTTGTGTCCCCTTTACATCATAGTGGTTTTAACCGTGAACCTCGCATTCAATGGGGTGAGGCTCGCATTCTCCACTTGCACTACAAAGACAGATGATAGTTAGAGTGTACAACCTTAGCCTTTTTGGATGTAAACCTTAAATATTTTTATTTGAAGTTTCAAAGTTTTACTTTAGACCCGATATAGATTTTCAATGTATTATAATATTTTTATTTAAATTATTTACAAACAATGTTAATATTGTCATTTATGATCTAATGAATATTTTCTTCTAGATATTAAAACCAAAGTCAAATATTACAAGTTAATAGAGAATAAATCAAAATATCAAATTTTAATTATGTGAGATCAAAACTTTATTTCTTTGATACTTTTAACACTATTTTGATGGGACAATTAGAGGTAACCAACTCATGACAAGGAATGGTTGTATAAATAGATTTTATGATGTTGTGTATATTTCTTCAAAATACATCAAGGTTCTACCAAGTGAATGACATGAAAATTACCTCCTAAATGAAGGGGGTTATTATTTGCATCTAACAATAACAATATTAAACTATTAATTTTTTGAGAAGGCCCACCCCATTGGTCAAAGAACTTCCTTAGGAGGGTGGAGACCATGGTTTGAATCCCTCAGGCCTCATAGAATTGGAGTACGTGTCGCGTGAGCATCATTGGCTATGTTAGAAAGTTTACTCGGTGCAATTGGAGGTTATAGTGGTAGCAAGAAGCAAGATTCAAACCTAACAAAAGGTGATGAAAAATATAATGTGTTACCGATTCCTCTAGTATATATATAGTAATTATATTTATCAACTATGAAATTAAAAAAATAAAAAGTAAAATTAAATTAATAATATCCTATTATGTTGGAAGATTAATCTATCTATATATATATATATATATATATATACTTGGTAGATAGTTTATGTAATATTGAAATCCATTTTTGCATTTGGGTTTGTTATAAATTTTGATTTTACTTATGGGTTACTCCATTCTTTAATACCCTCTTGGTTGTAAAGAAAGACCATTTATATAAATTCATGCATACCCATCAAAATCCAACACATACAAACCCTTTAATACACGAATATGGTGATTTGCATTAATGTTTCTTGCTAATGTAACCATAACGAGGCCTAGTTAACAAGCCATGGATTCAAAGTGGACATTGGATAACCAACAAAGAAAATTACTAAATCAAAACAAATACTTAATATTTTTACCCTATCAATTGAGAAAAACCATTAATACCCATGCATGGAAATCAAAGGAAATCATTTAATCAAATCAAATACTTAATATTTTTACCCTATCAATTGAGAAAAACCATTAATTTACCCGTGCAAGGAAATCAATAGTAAATACACAATAATATAACAAGCAATTGCAAAGGAAAAGTTGATAGGGCTTGAAGACCTAATCCTTATGTGTTGGTTGATTTATTGGTTGGCATGGAGAGTGTTGCCTACTTTCTTACTTGCTCCCTAGTTTGCTAGACACCTCACATGGTGGCTAGATGGCTTGTTGGTTGAAAATGATGTTTTTTATAGTAAATTAGGCCTCTAATAATATCAAAAGTAGCATAGTGGAAAGGGAATGGTGATGTTAAGCTACTAACACCCTTTTGATGTATAGTCTATGTATGTTCATTTATGAATTATATGGTGATACACATTCAAAATGCATATGGCCATACAATATTTTTGTCAAACTATAGATGCACATTCAAAATGCATATAGTCATATGATCTAAACAATTGCGAGAGATGACCATTGATTAACATTGAATATGTCAAAATATAGATGCAAATCATGACCCATTTTATTCAATCTTGAGAGAAACTAAAGGTTGCCATAATCCTTAACAAGAAACTCCACTCCACCCTATCTCAAGCCTTTGACATATCCAATTTTATGAACATTCCTCTAGTGCTAGATTTTTGCAATGAGTGGGTTGCCTCCTAAGCTAGAATCACACCATCCAATATTTTTCTGTCCTTTAAAAAACCTCCTTGCTCTAAGGAGATAATGTTGTCTAGAAGAATTTTTAGACACTCAACCATTACCTTTGTGATTATTATATACATGACATTGCATAAGGGAATAGGTCTATAATATAAATTATGCATTGTCTCCTCCCCTTTCAGAATTAAGGTAGTGAATGTATGATTTGATGCTTTAAGCATTATTTTCCTACCTTTAGACTCCTCTATAACAACCATGACATCCTCCTCCAAGTTGTCCCAAAAGCTTTGAAAACACTTGACTAGAAAGCCATCTAGACCTAGCATTTTTTCCATGCTCATTCCAAAGACTACCTTCTTCAACTCCTCTCTATAAATGGGTTTAAGCAAGACCTGAGTTTGCTCTTCAAAGACAATAGAGGGTATGATAGAAAGAACTTTCTAAACCTCTTCGTCTTGCACCATACCTTACTTAAATAATTTAGAAAAGTAATACATTAAATGGAAATGCATACATGTGATCATATCAAAGGAGTTTCCACTCTCATCCTAAAGAGATTCCATCTTGTTCATTTGTCTCCTAGCATAAGCAATCTGATGCAAACATTTGGTGTTTCTATGACCTTCCAATAACCAAGTGGTTCTTGCTCTCTATTTCCAGTAGATCTCCTCTTTGTTGTCAATGTCCTTAACTACTTTACGTAATTCATCATCCTCTTCTTTAGCTCTATAAATGTTCCTTTCATCAAGATTTTTTACATCTCATCTCATATGGCCACCAATGGAGATCTCTGGACATGAAAGTTGATCCTTGACATAATGAAGCTGCTTGTGGACTCTAAACATTGTTGTCCCATATGTCGGTCATCCCTCTTCCCACCACTATAGTATTTTCTTCCGAAGTTCCTCCTCTTTTAACCAAATTTTTTCAAATGTGAATGGTTTGCGATATTGCCCTGTCTTGATCCCTCTTTCCAATAGAATGGAAAAGTGATCCAAAACTAGACTCTCTAAAATTTAAAATTGTAGATTCTGTTTCACAGATGCCTCTAAAACCAAAAAAAAAATTCAACTTCACCTTTATACTATGGGGCTTCCTCCTCTTGTTAGTCCAACTATAGTTAGTTGGTTCCAAAACATTTAATATCCACCAAGTGTAATGCATGGACCTGGGCAATCATAAGTTGATTTCTTTAATCCAAAATTGACGTTCGTCCTTCTTGGTCTCTAGATGATAATTTAGCATTAAAATATCTAGAAACAATCCAATCAAACTCCTCCCTTGAGACTCTCATATTATGCACCACTTTCCATCAATGAATCTGACCATTTAGGTTTTCGACTCCCATAGCAATTTGTGATTAAAACCTGCTCAATTGTCACATTGTTCCTAAAATGGGATGTGAAGACCCCCCTCCAAGCTATAAATTATGCATTGTCTCCTCCCCTTTCATAATTAAGATAGTGAATGTATGATTTGGTGCTTTAAGCATTCTTTTCCTGCCTTTAGAATCCTCTATAACAACCATGACATCCTCCTCCAAGTTGTTCCAAAAGGTTTGAAAACACTTGACTAGAAAGCCATCTAGACCTGGCATTTTTTCCATGCTGATTACAAAGACTACCTTCTTCAACTCCTCTCTATCAATGGCTTTAAGAAAGACCTGATTTTGCTCTTTAGATAAAATAGAGGGTATGATAGAAAAAACTTCTTTCTTAACCTCTTCGTCTTGCACCATACCTTACTTAAATAATTTAGCAAAGTAATACATTAAATGGAAATGCATACATGTGATCATATCAAAGGAGTGTCCATTCTCATCTTGAAGAGCTTCCATCTTGTTCGTTTGTCTTCTAACACAAGCAACCCGATGCAAACATTTTGTGTTTCTATGACCTTCTAATAACCAAGTTGTTCTTGCTCTCTATTTCTAGTAGATATCCTCTTTGTTGTCAATGTCCTCAACTACTTTACGTAATTCATCATCCTCTTCTTTGAGATGCTCTATAATTGTTCCTTTCCTTAAGAGTTTTTACATCTCATCTCATATGGCCACTAATGGAGCTCTTTGGGCATTAAAATTGATCCTTGACATAATGAAGCTGATTGTGGACTCTAAACATTGTTGTCCCATATGTCAATCGTCCCTCTTCCCACCACTGTGGTATTTTCTTCCTAAGTTCCTCCTCTTTTAACCAATTTTTTTAAAATTTGAATGGTTTGCGATATTGCCCTGTCTTGATCCCCCTTTCCAATAGAATGGAAAAGTGATCCAAAACTAGACCCTATAAAATCTAAAATTGTACATTTTGTTTCATACATGCCTCCTTTGAAACCAAAAAAAAAAACTCAACTTCACCTTTCTACTATGGGGCTTCCTCCTCTTGTTAGTCCAACTATAGTTAGTTGGTTCCAAGACATTTAATATCCACCAAGTGTAATGCATGGACCTGGGCAATCATAATTTGATCTCTTTGATCCAAAATTGGTGTTCGTCCTTCCTGGTCTCTAGATGATAATTTAGCATTAAAATATCTAGAAACAATCCAATCTAACTCCTCCCTTGAGACTATCATATTATGCACCACTTTCCATCAATGAATCTGATCATTTAGGTTTTTGACTCCCATAGAAATTTGTGATTAAAACCTGCTCAATTGTCACATTGTTCCTAAAATGTGATGTGAAGACATCCCTCCAAGTTATATGTTCTATTTTTGTCCATTCAAGAGAGTTCCAAAAGGTAACTATTCCCCCTAAGGTCCCTTGGGAAGCTACTTCCATATGGCAAACACCACTCCAAAGTCTATTTAGTGTTTTGTACATGAGATCCAATGCCATTTTTGTTTCTGGATAAGCAAAAAAATATATTTTATTTTCTTTAAGAGTCTTCGAGCAAAAAATTGATGGATTTTGTTTTTTTAAATGCCTAATACTCCATGATGTATATATTATTGACAAGGTTCTAACCTAGATTTTTTTTTACAAGTTGAAAATTTTAATTTATTGAACGAATACTATTTCATAATTTAATTTGTTCCTATAAAATTCAACAAGTTTATCAAAATAAAAAATCAAATTATATTCTTATATACACTTTAAACATCAAATCACTCTACTCCAACACTTCTTTAAAATTTTTAAGGTTAGATTAAAAAAATACTTAACTCTATACTTTTAGAATTAACTTTAAAAATAAAAAATAAAAAATTTTGAGCATTCTAGGGATACTTACCCAAGATGAGGTAACATAACATTATAAAAAAATATATATATATAAATCCAACACTATGAGGTAAAATGCACTTATTATGCACTTATTAGGCTTCTATATCATCAATCGGCAAAATTATAATATATTTTATATTTTGTTTTATTAAAATAATATAAAACATATTGAGATAGAGCAAAAAGGATATTTTTTTGTAATTTGAATTTAAGTCAAAATAAAATACTAACAAATTTTGTTGAGATTAAAGCTTTCAACTTTGTAAGGATATGTAATAAAAGATTTTTAAAATATATAGAACTATAGAACTATAAGTATTAATGTAGAAATGAAATTCCAATGAAATATATTATTTTAGGGTCAGTCTCCCACACAAAGTGAGACCAAAGACTTATTTGCATCTTTAAGCTTGTTACCTAATTCAAGTGTTGCAATTTATTAACCACTCAAGTAAATCAAGTATATAGAAAATATAAAAACATGCAAAAACCTGACCGATAAAAATTGAATTAGAAAATATATTAACACATCCTGAACGGTAAAATTTGAATCGAGGTTTTCTTCTAAGAACCATATCTATGGAACTTGAATCCAGTTCTTCGTTCAACAAGAACTTGTCATGGGACTCGAACAAGTTTGTCATAATAGCCTAACCGTTAAGACTTGAATTCAGTTTTTGTCTATCAGATAATTCACACATGGCACGAGACCCGGATGGATAAGCATGCCTTCACACAATAACATTATATACTTCTATTCATACAATTTGTGCACCAAAATCTCGTCATCATGTGCCCTAAGACGAAAAGGCAAAACATATCGACACTCAGCCCCACATTGTCTTGTCCATTTCAACCTCCTGTCGTGCATAAATCTCTGTGCTATGGATTGACCGTCTTGCTCTCTTCCATTAATTTCTTAATTTATATTCAGAGGAATCGTTCCTCTTGTCCAGTCACTCACCATGGAAGTATGTACCACCAAAATATAAAATATGTCACGTCAAAGACATTCCACTCTGTTACAGTGGGCATGGTCCCCGCACCTGCCTGGGCGGGTGTCAAACGCTGTAAACGTATAATCGTGACCCAATCAATGCGTTAAGCAGGTACCTCATTAGAATCACAGACAATCAGAAACAACAGCAATAGACTTCTCTTTAATACATTAAGTAGCTGTACCAGATAATCATAAACAATACGAATACTTAATATATTATGCAGGTACCTGATTAGAATCAGAAAGTCAGAAGCAATTGCATTAGACTGCGTGCTTCACAAAAGAAGAAATGATTACATGAGAAAAAGAAAAAAAAGTGTAGGGAACCATGGTGGAGTTCCCCTGCAAGCCGTTTTATTATTCTATATACCATTGGTGGAGTTCCGCTCCAAGCTTTTGTGTGAGAAGGTGTTTAGTTTCTGGATCCGTTTCAGTTTTGACTTTTCCATTAAAGCTTCTAATTAGAACTAAACACCCATTGTCAAACACGAAACCCACGGATTTTTATACAAGTTATTCGCATATGTTGTTTTTGAGAGTTTTGTTTTCTATTAAAGCTTCTAATTAGAACTAAACACCCATTGTCAAACACGATACCCTCGGATTTTTATACAAGTTATTCGGATATGTTGTTTTTTTTAGAGTTTTTCATTAAAGTTTTTTTTGGTAATAAAATTTATTAATATCGTTGGGTCGAAGGATCTTAATTCTTATTTACATAAGGTTATTATTTAGCATCCGAAGAAACAAAAATAAAACAATCCCATGAACATAAGGAAGAGTTGTGCTAGTTTTATGGAAACACAAAAAAACAAAACAGAAGATTCCAATAACCTTTTTCGACTATAGAAAGAAATCAAGGATATACCCGAAAAAATAAGAAAGGTTCAGTAACATAAACTAAACTCAAAAATCTCACTAACCTAGAACCTAGGACTACTGGGCTTTATCACCATCTTCAGTAGCATTATTCTGCTAATGAACAAGAAGAGCATTGAGTGACGTCGGAAGATCCTACAATTCCTTAAAGTTAAGAGAGAAGATGACCCCAGCTTCCTTGATCATATTGGTTGCTACCAGGAATTGGTTAACCGCCCCCGTGACATGGCTGATGATTCTGGAGCGAAAGGCTTCAATGACATAGCTAGTAATATTTTTAGCTGCATCCATGAAATCAATTTGAAGCCCTCTAACATGAACCATTTCATCATTCCACGAATAAACAAACTCGTCAAATGTAGAAGGGTTTGCACATAGGTGAAAACAATAGCCTTGTGATGAGAACCACAATTTTGAAAAATCCCACAATTTGAAAGTGTGAGCCAAAATTAGTTTGAACTGATTTATTCATGATAATTCATTACAATATATAGCTTGGGAATGTAACTGAAGAATATCCCAAGTTAGTAAAATATAGAATGAATCTCCCAAGTGGGTAAAGAAAACAAATATATGAGAATCAAATGTTCTCAACATCACACCAAACCACCTAAATATTACCTATTACAACTAGAGATATTCACAGGGAATATTGCCCCATGAAAATAGAAAAACACACTAATAATAGAAATCAATCAAGCTCCAACATACTCCCCCTTGAAGTTGAGGGGACTGACAAGGAAGTTCCTCAACTTCAAAAATTGAGCTTTGACAACTCCCTTGGTGAACAAATCTGCAATGTTGTCTTATGTGTTGCAATGATGCAATTCAATCACCTTCTTCTCGACCATGTCTTGGATGAAGTGATACTTCATATCAAAATGCTTTGACCTGCTGTGATGAACTGGATTATATGCTAGCTGAATAGCACTCATGTTATCACAATACAATGTAGTAGGACCATATTGTTGTTCTCCAATTTCTTCAAGGACTTTCCTCAACCACAATGCTTGAGCACTAGCACTTGTGATTGCAATGTATTCTACTTCGGTGGAAGAGAGAGCAACTATAGTTTGTTTCTTTGAGCTCCAAGTGATTAAACCAGACCCAAGGCTGAAACAATTACCTGATGTAGACTTCCTGTCATCTATATTACTCCCCCAATATGAATCACTAAAACCAAACAATTTTACATCTTCATTTTTACAATAATGGATGCCAAAATCCATTGTACCTTTTACATATCTCAGTATTATTTTTGCAGCTTTCATGTGTAATTCAGAAGGGTCACTCATATACCTTGATACAAGTGATACAACACATGCAATGTCTGGTCTAGTGTTGGTGAGAAACATCAAACTCCCAACCATACTTCTATATGTGGTCACATCAACTTTTTCAGTTCCATCATCCTTACTCAACAACTCACCATGAGCTATTGGTGTTGCAACAGGTTTACAATTTTCCATCCCAAATTTTTTTAACATATCATTGGCATATTTGTTTTGACAAATGAAAATTTCACTATCACTTTGATACACCTCCATACCAAGAAAATAGTGCATCAATCCCAGATATTTCATCTCAAATTCATGCATCATGGCATTCTTGAAGTCATCATTCAACTTAGGATTACTACCTAAGTAAATCAAGTCATCCACATATAAAAAAACAAGGAGAATGTCATTACCTTGTTTCTTATAGTATAAGGTTGGCTCACTCTTGCTTCTCACAAAACCATATTGATGGAAGTACCCATCAATTCTTGAATACCAAGCTCTTGGAGCTTGCTTAAGACCATACAAGGCCTTCTTCAACCTGTACACAAGATTCTCCTTACCTTGAACTACAAATCCTTGAGGTTGTTGCACATAAACCTCCTCATCCAAGAATCCATTCAAAAAAGCACTTTTTACATCCAGGTGATGTACATTCCAGCTTTTATGAGCAGCAATAGAAAGAACCATCCTCATTGTTTCTTGTCTTGCAACTGGAGCAAAAGTCTCCTCATAATAAATGCCATACCTTTGTGTGAACCCCTTGGCCACAAGTCTTGCTTTGTGTCTCTCCACACTTCCATCAGAATTATACTTTGTTTTGTAGACCCATTTAGAGCCCACAACTTTCTTGCCTTTTGGAAGCTCAACTAGCTCCCAAGTATCATTCTTCTTGATGGAGTTCATTTCTTCTTTCATTGCCTTCATCCATACATCATTAGTACATGCTTGTTCATAACAAGATGGTTCTAAATCAACAAGAGACATTAAGGCATAATTCACAACATCACCTTTGGGCTTACCATCATTTTCATCACCATACATATGCAAGTTTTCAAGTCTTTTCACCACTTGATCTACCTCTTGTGCTTGACTTCTTGTAACTCTTCTTTGAAAATTTGTATCTAACATTTGAGAGGATGGATTGTTTTGTTGGAGCTTTTTACTTTTCAACACATTACTTGGAGAATCTTCACTCAATAGTGTGAAATCTTCATTTGTTTGAATAGTAATCCTTGGATAAATGTCACTTAAGCTTCTTACCTTCCTTGGTGGACTTGAACTTGCACTTGAAACTGAAGAACTAGATGAGGGGTTGCTTGGTGGAGAACTAGATGAAGGGCTTCTTGTTGGAGAGCTAGATGAGGGGTTGCTTGGTGGATTAGTAGCACTTGGAACTAAAACATTAGTGGGCTGCTCATCATCATCAATAATACCACCAATCAAAACAGATTTTGACTTCTCAATATGGCCTTTTTGATGACCATAAACTCCCCCTTCATAAAAAATCACATCTCGAGACACGACAACCTTGTGTGTCTTTGGATTAAAGAGCCTATATGCTTTGGTATTTTCACAATACCCAAGGAATATGCATGCTTCACTTTTGGGATCTAACTTCTTCCTTTTTTCATCAGGAACATGTGCATAAGCCAAGCAACCAAAAACTCTGAAATGACTTATAGTTGGTTTCCTTCCATACCATGCCTCATATGGAGTGATGCCATCCAAGCTAGAAGTAGGACTCCTATTCAAAATATAAATGGAAGTCCTTACCGCATCAACCCAATACATATTAGTTAACCTCTTTGTTTGTAGCATGCTTCTTGCCATATTTACCACTGTTCTATTTTTACGCTCAGCCACACCATTTTTTTGTGGTGTGTAAGCAGTTGTGAGTTGCCTTCTAACACCACAATATTTACAAAATTGAAGAAATTCATTTGAACAAAATTCTCCTCCCCTATCAGTCCTTAAACATTTTACATAGTGCCCACTTTGATTTTCAACATGATTTTTAAAATCTTTAAAACAATCAAATGCCTCATCCTTTGTCTTCAAAAGATAAACCCAACACATTCTTGAAAAATCATCTATGAAGGTGAGAAAGTATGAATTATTACCAATACTTTGAGTCTGCATTGGCCCACAAATATCAGAATGCACCAATTGAAGGGGATAAGTGGCTCTCCATGCTTTACCTTTTGGAAAATTCATCCTTGAGTGCTTGCCCAAAGCACATCCTTCACACACACCTTTTTGATCATCAATTTTAGGTAGCCCATATACCATCTCTTGAGAAACCATTTTCCTCAAACTAGGAAAATTTACATGGCCAAATCTTAAGTGCCATAGCCAACTTTTGCTATCAATGGTTGCACATGCAAAATAATTCTTTTCTTCTCCAAATTTTAGAGGAAACAATCTATTCTTGGTCATGGGAATGGTAGTGACGTGCCTATGCCCATGATTCTTATCAAAAATCTCACACTTATTGTTTTCAAACACAAGCTTAAAATTATTTTCCATGATTTTCCCAACACTCAACAAATTATGTTTTAAATTTGGAGTGTAGTAAATATCAGTCACTTTCTTCTTACCTTCATTAGTTTGTACCTCCATGGTTCCTTTGCCTTCAACTTGCAATGCTTTGTCATCTCCAAGCTTGATATTGGACTTGTAGGAATTGTCAATTGTAGATAGCAACTCCTCCTTGCCGGTCATGTGATTGGAACATCCGGTATCAAGAATCCATGTCTCATTCATATTTTGATCAGATTTACCATATGAAAAAAACAAAATTGATGAGTCCTCCTCCTCACCATAGTGTGCATTATTGCTTCTTCCTCCATGTGATGCTTTCAATCTACAATATTTTTCAAAGTGCCCATACTTGTTACAATAGTAACATTGCTTGTTACTTCTTCCTTGATAGCCATTTCTTCCTCTTTCGTGAGAGCCACCTCTTCCTCTTTCTTGGAAGCCACCTCTTCCTCTTTCTTGGAAGCCACCTCTTCCTCCTCTTGGAGAAAAACTACCTCTACCTCTTGAAGAAGATCTACCTCTTCCTCTTGAACTAGATTCACCTTCTTTGGATGAAAATGCTTTTTCTTCCATTCCCCCAACATTTGGAGTTGAAGAGAATCTCTCCTCATGGGACATTAAGGAACCCATGAGCTGATCATATGTGAGAGTAGTCAAGTCCTTACTCTCCTCAATTACAATGGATACTTGGCTCCATTTGGGTAAAAGTGTCCTCAACACTTTCTTTACAATGACTTCATTATTCACTTCTTCACCAAGAGTCTTCATTTTGTCAACACATGCTTTGGCTCTCATGCAATAGTCTCCAACCTTTTCATTTTCCTTCATCTTGAGATTTTCAAACTCCATTTTTAGAGTTTGCAATCTCACTTGCTTGACTTGAGTGTTGCCTTCATAGCTCTCTTTTAGAGCTTGCCATGCATCTTTGGCTAATGCACAACTTGCAATCCTTGGGAAAATGCTCTCATCCAAGGTTGTTTGCAAGTAGAATATTGCAAGACTATTCTTCTTTTGTGCCTCTCTTGTTGCTTGTCTATCGGTAGCTAGAACAGTACTCCAATCGGTTGGCTCTATGTAGCCATCCTCCACAATCTCCCAAGCACCTTTGCTAATGAGCAAGTGCTTCATCTTGATTGACCAGTAGTCATAGTTGTCTCCTCTAAATTCTGGGATTGGGACATTAATGTTGCCATTTGCCATTTTTACAAATCAATGGTGCAGCTCCTTCCTTACTCGTTGGTGGACTTTCAATCCCAATGATTGTTCTTCAAATGCAACAGACAGTGCTGAATTCCAATAATCACAAAAGCACGTGCTGATGTGCACATCAATTTTTTTTTTAGTATGAACTCTGGTGTTATTATTTTCCTTTAAAAATAATAACAATCCACTTGGTATTGCCGATGGAACAAATTTCATAAATCATGTGTTACATTTATTTACTTAGAATATCTAAGAACAACTTTTAGATGTCACACAGATTTATAAGAAACACTATCGGCTATCTATGGAAGAGAAGATACACCCATAACTTCACCCTTATTCACCTCTCTTCATATTATAGTATTTGGTACAAGAACATTACATTCCTTGCACAAAACACCAAAGAGAGCATACAGTAAAACGAGAAATGTGGAAAACTTCATATAATTTGCGGAGGCGATGCAGGCTTCACATATGGCTGATTGATGTTTGCTATTGGAGGCGTCGGCACCAACCTTCTAAATTCCATCACCTCCACCCATTTATGGTTCCCATCCTCTCTCGCAGATATTACATCTATGGATGGGGCTTCATAAGAAGAAATAGAAAAGGAGGAAAGCTTTCGGGATTCTGAGATTGTAGGCAAACTTATGAAAATGGAAAGTAATGCACACACGGCCAACAAAAATGCCGAAGACGTCTTTTCAGCCATTGCCATCCTAAAACAGCACAAAAAATTCTTTAAAAAAATTAGCAAGGTTTCTCTCAAACCTAAATCTGATACCACATGTGAGCCAGAATTAGTCTGAACTAATTTATTCATGATAATTCATTACAATATATAGCTTGGGAATGTAACTAAAGAATCTCCCAAGTTAGTAAAAGACAGATACATGAGAATAACGAATCTTCCAAGTGGGTAAAGAAAACAAATATATGAGAATCAAATGTTCTCAACATCACACCAAACCACCTAAATATTACCTATTACAACTGGAGATATTCACAGGGAATATTGCCCCATGAAAATAGAAAAACACACTAATAATAGAAATCAATCAAGCTCCAACAGAAAGGAAACATGTGGGATCCTGAAACGGAAAAATAATGGTGTTGACAAAACACTAAAGACAAAAGAAACATGGCATTTACGAAACACTTTATAGCATTAAAAAGAACATCTTTGTTGGAACTAACAATAGTGTTGATAAAACACTTGAAAGGAAGGACACCGGTGTTGACAAAACACCTTATAGCGTTGAAAAAAACACCTTTGCTGGCATTTCTGTGATTATTAAGAAACTTGCTTGTTTTCTTTTTGAACAATGTTGATTAAATCCTTCGGAAAACAATCTTCCCAAATAATGCAATCAGACTGGTTTGCTACCAAATTAACCAAAGTGTTAGTAGCTACGTTGGCTTCAAGAAAAACATGTTAAACTGTACTTAATAAGAGAAGCTGCCTGAGAATAGCTTGACTTTCTTTAATAACATTTTGAATATTCCAACCTGATTTGAGGAACCTTTACATAATTAACCACAACAAGAAAATCGCCATCTTGAATAAGAAAATCTTTACAAAAAAACAACAAAACGAAAGTTTTTAAAGTTTTTAAGTAGAACTAAACGCCCATGGTTAACACAAAACCGTCGGAATTTTTGTAGTTTTTTGGATCTGTTGTTTACTATAACCTACGCGGAGAGGGTGTGATTGATATTTATCGAATTTGTCGATATGTAGAATTTTATTTTTTTAAATGAGGGCATTGTGGGAACGTGTCGGTGACAATGAGGGAGCACACTCGTCATTCCTGTAAGTTACATTTGTGTAGACAGGCGTGATCTCTCTCATTGTCACCCGTACATTTCACCCCCCGCTATAATTTTTATCCCATTGTTCAAACATACTCTGTGAATTAGTAAATTAGCAGAGATATTGGGTCAGTGGAACAACACTTCAAAGACCGAGAACCTTGTTAGAGGAGAGCAGACAAGAAGGGACTACGATGTTGAAGAAATTATATGGTAAGTTCCATTTAAGACTATCTCATTCATCATGGTATTCTGCGTGCACTGTTGGAGAGTTTTTCAAGAAATGAGCTGTGAAACTGCCTATGTCTGTGGATTGTGTAAAATAAGGCCTCAGAAGTAGAAAGGTTGGAAGCTTTGGGTCTATTAATGGCAAGTTCTCTCTGTCTGGTTTTGGTAGATTTGATTAAAAATATTTAGTGACATAGGGACTGACGGTGTCTGTTGGTAGAACACATCTGTACCAACAGATCAGTCTTGACATCACATGGGATTATTCCTAAAGACAACTTAATATTTTAATATTCGAGTGACTTTTTCTATTGCTAGAATATTAAAATATTAAAATTAATATATTAAGAATACTGTTTATTTATTAAAATCATTTAAGTTTGTATGTGCATCGTAAATATTTTTATATAACTTGCATTAAGTTTTTATGACATGTGTTAATTTAATAATTACATGTTTAAGAGTAAATCTTATCAATGTAAATTTTAGCCATTAAAAAAAATTAGGTGATAGGAACATTTGGAATTATTCGATAAAGTAAAATAGTTTTAGCCTTCATATGAACATGTTGTTTATTTTATTCAACATTATTTTTTTTTTGGAATGTACAATTTTTTTTGGTTACATAGGAAAGTTGGTCACAATCATACTATTTTCAGTAACTGATAAGCGCAGTTCAAACCAGAGGGGTTGCTCCCACCAAACTTATTTCACTTTGTTGTTGGTGATTGGTGTGAAGGGGATCACCGATCGCTCAAAATTTGTATCGTCATTATTGGTCTGACATACACTCAAAGGATTCAAATCAGACTATTATCTTTGTAAATAGACTGCCCCCGAGGTTTGAACCTAGGTGGCTTCTTCGTAAGTTCCTGGCCATATAAGCACTTACCAATCCACCTGCCCCTCAGGAGTCAAAAAATTTTAGGTTAGAAAGAAACCTAAAGTATTGCTCTTAGGTGACCAACAACATTGTCCCATTTGGGTATACCACTATCTAAAGAGAATCCACAAGAGATTTTTGTGTCTCTCTTTACATCATAGTGGTTTAAACTGTGAACCTTTGTTGTTTTTGATTGGCGTGAAGGAGATTGGCACTTACCAATCCACCTAGCCCTCGGGGGTCAAAAAATTTTAGGTTAGAAAGAAACCTAAAGTACTGCTCTTAGGTGACCTACAACATTGTCCCATCTAGGTAGACCACTATCTAATGGGAATCTAGAAGATATTTTTGTGTCTCCCTTTACATCATAGTGGTTTCAACCATGAACCTTTGTTGTTGTTAATTGGCGTGAAGGGGATCACTGATCGCTCAAAATTTGTACTGTCATCATTTGTTTAACATACACTCAAAGGATTCAAATTATACTATTATCTTTGTAAATGGACTATCCCTAAGGTTTGAACCTAGGTGTCTTCTTGGTAAGTGCTTGGCCATATAAGCACTTACCAATCCACCTAGCCCTCGAGGGTCAAAAAACTTTTAGGTTAGAAAGAAACCTAAAGTACTGCTCTTAGGTGACCGACAACATTGTCCCATCTAGGTATACTACTATCTAAAGAGAATCCATAAGATATTTCTATGTCCCATTTACATCATAGAGGTTTGAACCGTGAACCTCCCATTCAACGGTGTGAGGCTTTCCTTCTCCACTTGCACTACAAAGACAGATGATAGTTGGAGTGTACAACCTTAGCCTTTTTGGATGTAAACCTTAAATATTTTTATTTGAAGTTTCAAAGTTTTACTTTAGACCCGATATAGATTTTCAATGTATTATAATATTTTTATTTAAATTTTTTAAAAACAATGTTAATATTGTCATTTATTATCTAATGAATTTTTTCTTCTAAACAATAAAACCAAAATCAAATCTTACAAGTTAATAGAGAATAAATCAAAATATCAAATTATAATTATGTGAGATCAAACCTTTATTTCTTTGATACTTTTAACACTATTTTGATGGGGCAATTAGAGGTAACCAACTCATGACAAGTAATGGTTGTATAAATAGATTTTATTATGATGTGTATATTTCTTCAAAATACATCAAGGTTCTACCAAGTGAATGACATAAAAATTAAATTACCTCCTAAATGAAGGGGGTTATTATTTGCATCTAACAATAATAATATTAAAATATTAATGTGTTGAGAGGGCCCATCCCATTGGTCAAAGCACTTCCTTAGGAGGGTGGAGACCATGGTTCGAATCCCTCAGGCCTCATAGAATTGGAGGACATGTCGCGTGAGCATAATTGGCTATGTTAAAAAGTTTACTCGGTGCAATTGGAGGTTATAGTGGCAGCAAGAAGCAAGATTCGAACCTAACAAAAGGTGATGAAAAATATAATGTGTTACCGATTCCTCTAGTATATATATATATAGTAATTATATTTATCAACAATGAAATTAAAAAAATAAAAAGTAAAATTAAATTAATAATATCCTATTATGTTGGAAAATTAATCTATCTATATATATGTATATATATACTTGGTAGATAATTTATGCAATATTGAAATCCATTTTTAAATTTGGGTTTGTTATAAATATTGATTTTACTTGTGGGTTACTTCATTCTTTAATACCCTCTTGGTTGTAAAGAAAGACCATTTATATAAATTCATGCATACCCATCAAAATCCAACACATACAAACCCTTGAATACATGAATACGATGGTTTTCATTAATTTTTCTTGCTAATGTAGCCATAACGAGGCCTAGTTAACAAGACATGGATTCAGAGTGGACATTGGATAACCAAAAAAGGAAATTACTAAATCAAAACAAATACTTAATATTTTTACCCTATCAATTGAGAAAAACCATTAATTTACCCGTGCAAGGAAATCAAAGGAAATCACTAAATCAAAACAAATACTTAATATTTTTACCCTATTAATTGAGAAAAACGATTAAT
Source organism: Wollemia nobilis (assembly GCA_028583015.1). Classification (NCBI taxonomy): domain Eukaryota; kingdom Viridiplantae; phylum Streptophyta; class Pinopsida; order Araucariales; family Araucariaceae; genus Wollemia; species Wollemia nobilis. The sequence goes on along the minus strand of JAQPPZ010016858.1, from coordinate 336,447 downwards.
TTACCCATGCAAGGAAATCAATAGTAAATACACAATAATATAACAAGTAATTGCAAAAAGAAAATTTGATAGGGCTTGAAGACCTAATCCTTATGTGTTGGTTGATTTATTGGTTGGCATGGAGAGTGTTGCCTACTTGTTTACTTGCTCCCTAGTTGGCTAGACACCTCACATGGTGGCTAGATTGCTTGTTGGCAAGTGGGCATATTGAAAATGATGTTTTCTATAATAAATTAGGCCTCTAATAATATCAAAAGTAGCATAGTGGAAAGGTAATGGTGATATTAAGATACTCACACTCTTTTGATGTATAGTCTATGTATGTTCATTTATGAATTATATGGTGATACACATTCAAAATGCATATGGTTATACAATACTTTTGTCAAACTATAGATGCACATTCAAAATGCATATGGTCATATGATCCAAACAATTACGAGAGAAGACCATTGATTAACATTGAATATTTCAAACTATATATGCAAACATGACCCATTTTATTCAATATTCAGAGAAACTAAAGGTTGCCATAATTCTTAACAAGAAGCTCCACTCCACCCTATCTCAAGCCTTTGATATATCCAATTTTATGAACATTCCTCTAGTGCTAGATTTTTGCAATGAGTGGATTGCCTCCTAAGCTAGAATCACACCATCCAAGATCTGTCTGCCCTTTACAAAACCTCCTTGCTCTAAGGAGATAATGTTGTCTAGAAGAAGTTTTAGACACTCAACCATTACCTTTGTGATTATTATATACATGACATTGCATAAGGGAATAGGTCTATAATCTAAATTATGCACTGTCTCCTTCCCTTTCATAATTAAGGCAGTGAATGTATGATTTAATGCTTTAAGCATTATTTTCCTGCCTTTAGACTCCTCTATAACAACCATGATATACTCCTCCAAGTTTTCCCAAAATTTTTGAAAACACTTGACTAGAAAGCCATCTAGACCTAGCATTTTTTCCATACTCATTCCAAAGACTACCTTCTTCAACTCCTCTCTATCAATGGGTTTAAGCAAGACCTGATTTTGCTCTTCAGAGACAATAGAGGGTATGATAGAAAGAACTTCTTTCTAAGCCTCTTCATCTTGCACCATACCTTACTTAAATAATTTAGCAAAGTAATACATTAAATGGAAATGCATACATGTGATCATATCAAAGAAGTGTCCACTCTCATCCTAAAGAGCTTCCATCTTGTTCGTTTTTTTCCTAGCACAAGCAACCTGATGCAAACATTTGGTGTTTCTATCACCTTCCAATAACCAAGTGGTTCTTGCTCTCTATTTCTAGTAGATCTCCTCTTTGTTGTCAATGTCCTCAACTAATTTACGTAATTCATCATCCTCTTATTTGAGATGCTCCATAAATGTTCCTTTCCTCAAGATTTTTTATATCTCATCTCATATGGCCACCAATGGAGCTCTTTGGGCATGAAAGTTGATCCTTGACATAATGAAGCTGCTTGTAGACTCTAAACATTATTGTCTCATATGTCAGTCATCCCTCTTCCCACCACTATAGTATTTTCTTCCGAAGTTCCTCCTCTTTTAACCAATTTTTTTAAAATTTGAATGGTTTGTGATATTGCCCTGTCTTGATCCCCCTTTCCAATAGAATGGAAAAGTGATCCTAAACTACACCCTCTAAAATCTAAAATTGTAGATTTTATTTCACAGATTCCTCTACAACCAAAAAAAAAAATCAACTTCACCTTTCTACTATGGGGCTTCCTCCTCTTGTTAGTCCAACTATAGTTGGTTGGTTCCAAGACATTTAATATCCACCAAGTGTAATGCATGGACTTGGGCAATCATATGTTAATCTCTTTGATCCAAAATTGGCATTCCTCCTTCCTAGTCTCTAGATGATAATTTAGCATTAAAATATCTAGAAACAATCCAATCTAACTCCTCCCTTGAGACTCTCATATTATGCACCACTTTCCATCAATGAATCTGACCATTTAGGTTTTTGAATCCCATAGAAATTTGTGATTAAAACCTGCTCAATTGTCACATTGTTCCTAAAATGTGATGTGAAGACACCCCTCCAAGCTATATGTTCTATTGTTGTCCATTCAAGAGAGTTCCAAAATGTAACTATTCCCCCTAAGGTCCCTTGGGAAGCTACTTCCATATGGCCAACACCCCTCCAAAGTCTATTTAGTGTTTTGTACATGAGATCCAATGCCATATTTAAGAGTCTTCGAGCAAAAAATTGATGGATTTTGTTTTTTAAACGCCTAATACTCCATGATGTATATATTATTGACAAGGTTCTAACCTAGATTTTTTTTACAAGTTGAAAATTTTAATTTATTAAACGAATACTATTTCATAATTTAATTTGTTCCTATAAAATTCAACAATTTTATCAAAAAAAAAAATCAAATTATATTCTTATATACACTTTAAACATCAAATCACTCGTTAATTATCCTAGCTTAAGAGAGGAGTTTTTTGATGATAAAAGAAATCTTATTAGATGAGACATTTTTCGCAGGACTGCCCAAACTGTCGAACTTGTTTCGTCCATATCTCACTCATCCAAACTCGAATTGAGCTTAAATTTTGAGGGTAGATGCTTGAAAACCCTTAGAACATCTCCACCAATTTTCATATCATTTGGAGCAACAAAAATCCTAGCGCATACCTTTGTGTGAATGACATATTTGGTAAGTGGCTATGCGATGGTTTCATCTGGGTTGAGTGCAAGCAGCTCTAGAGGTTGGTTTTTAGGGCCTTCGAGCCCTAGCGACCAATATTTTTGTGGTTTATGCTCAATATTTTAGCAAGAAATGTTGCAAGGGATACAAGATGGGTTAGAAATTTATCTTTCAACAAATCATACTGTGAACTTGAGTGACAACGACTTCCAATTTGCTGCACAAAAGAAAAGTGAAAATCATACCTTTCCATGACATCTAGGGCAAGGATTAAAGAGATCATGAAACAATTTTCAAGTAGTTGATCAAAAAATGGCTCATATCTCAAGTGAATCTGGTGCTAAGGTGCACCCAAAAAATAATTCTACTGTGAAAACCCCTATCAAGTATAAGAATTTTGAAGACTCAATCCCAAAAATAAATTTTAGGAATGCCCTTCGTGGTGGACAGCCTCAGCCCAATGCTAATATCAATATGTAGACACCAAAACAGCACCAATCCGATTATGTGACTACAAACACTGATCGCTTTGACACACACAGCCCCCAGGGCAGCCCTCAGAGGTTAAACAGTGGTCCTAACCACTTTTGTAGCAATTTTGGAAGGTCAAAATGCAATTTGGCACATTCAGGCACTTTGCTCAGTATCCGTCCCGACCAGGGACAAATTCAAATTGGGATCCGTCTCACCCATGGATGAATTCTGAATTCGCTCTAGGTGAGGACGAATTCCAGGTTCAATGGGCAAAAAGAAAAATGGTGCCAAGTGGCAGTCGAGGACAATCAATTAATGCCTCCTACCTTGCATGCACGTGTAGGTGGGCAGATTGGGCGTTAGAGGACTATCACAAGGGCAGTCATGGAAGCCCAAGTCAGGGAGGAGTCTCCTCCCTCTTGAGAAGGCATGGCCGCCACATGGTACCCCTGCATGCCCCTCCAAAAGAGACCCCTTGGGTCTATAAAATGGTGGACTTTCCCACCCAAAAGAAGACAAGTTGGAGGCATTTTCAAGCAACGAAGTGCTACCAAATTGAATACCACATTTTACCCTTTTTGATTCACCTCTTCCACATCCTTGATCTCTTTCACAAGAGAGGTTATTGGGTGGCTATTGGAAGTGTGAATCCGGACCCAAAACCCGACATTTGACCACATTGATCTACCAATTCGTCGACAACCCATTACAAGAGATTTTGGGCCCATCCCAAGTGGATTGGTGCCAAAATCAAGTTCTAACAATGGGCGGCCCACCCGGGCGCCCCGCACTTCTTAGTTTCATTTTAAGTTGTTCTTTTATCACTTGTTTATCTTCCATTCCATTTTATGCTATTTAGATAGTTTATAATTTCAATTTCATAAGATTTTGATCAAATATTATCATGTTTTGTCGCTTTTGTGGTCCTCACTAACTTGCAGGTAGCGATGTCAAATTCCCATTGATGGAGGTCAAATTGGGGAAATCCGACCATCTAGGTCGTCCCAAAATGCCCCCAATTAGCTAACCCCTATGTTTGCAGGACTTTTGGAGATCCCGAGATGCAACATTTGGGCAGGATCACTTCGACGCTTTGTCACAGGCGAATTCGTCCTACCCGAGGATGAATTACAGTAGAATTCGTCCTGACTAGGGATGAATTACAGTTGAACTCAAATCGATGGTGTTTCCTCGACTGTTTTGATGGAAATGGCCCTCTGGTAATGTTCTCTAGTCTCTGTCAAATTTGCAGGTTACTTGGAGTCATTTTATTCACTAGTTTAGTTAATCTTATGCATGCATCCTCCATTGGTTTTTAAGGTCAAACACTTCATCTTTTGTCACAAGTGCTACTAACAATTTTGTTGTTTCTTTGAATGCAGGAGGAGCAGCAAGGATCAAGGATTCATCAACACCAGCGACGACAACACTCTGGCTTGCCCATTTCAAATGTGGGCATGCGGAAGGAGGAGCACTAAGCCATGATTGTAACCAAAACTCTTTTAAATGCTCCTAGCCCTTGAAAAGGTAGGAGGAGTCTTTGTAACCGATATTACAAGAGTTAAATAAAGAGGGCTATGTTTTTTGTACTTTATTTAATATCTGTTCAATTTGTCTCTTTCATTTCATGCATTTCACATCTTAGGACTTAAGCATTTGTTTGATTTTGAATTCATCATATTAGTATTTCTTTCTTTCAGAATCTCATGCTTTCAGTGGTGATCACGGTATATAGAGAGGTTGGTATATCGGTCGGGCAATGGTATATTGAAGGGGCGACCATTTATGGGAGTTATATGAGCCTTCATTACGCATTTAAACGTTCTTCAAAACTTTCAAAAACAAAACAAAATCATCAAAATGCACTAAAACCAGTTTAGGACACACCATTAATCTTTAAAAGAGATAATCACCATTTGTGTATGTGTGTGTTCATTTCTGCTTAGTGTAACAAAAAAAAAAATCATAAAATCATAAAAGATAAAAATTTGCTTAGCTTGTAGAAGAGCACCACAATGGTGTGCACTCGTAGCCAAGCCCAATCAAGGGCGAAGCTGCGAAAAGTGTACAAGGAGCGGGCACAAGTCGCCTTCGCTTTAGCCCTGAGGACTTGGCCATACCGCCTTGGCGGTCTGGACCACAAGAGAGTCCACATCATTCCATGTCAAGGTGGAATTATAGGGACACCCCCCTAGGGGACACGCCCATTCAGCATAGCCCCTTTCGGGAAGAAGCTTTACATGTGGCACTCAACGTAAATAGAAGACCGCCTTTAGAGGCTAGATATGAGTGGCCACCGTGCAACGAAGCGCTAGAGAGGCACAGTGCCCATGAGGAGAGACAACATGACTATGGCATCTCTCCTTTGCCTCCCATCATTGTTAGAACTGAAAGACAAAACCCAGAGCGTAGGGCTCTCCACACAAGGTGAGCTAACTCCACCCGCCCCTTTCACACCCATGAAAGGGAGTACGAGGAAGACCATCAAATTCCTCGAGAGCAATATACAGTGTGGGAGCCTTGCGCTTCCACACCTGCTAGATACCATGGTCACACATCGAGGCCAGAGCCTCAGGTAAATGCCGCCAACCTCGATAGAGGGAAGTGACCCATTGAAATCTCGGATCATCAAGACCGAGGCAAATACATAGGAGAAACATTCAAGCCTCCTAAGCCCAAGATGGTGGACCAAATTGACCTGGTAGTCACTAGACATGCCACCCGCCAAGCCCAGATCACGTGGCTTGAGCAAGATCATCAACATTTAGAGCACTTATACCGCCTTAACAAAGAGCGCATTCAGCACGAAGCGGACGAGCTGCTTTATAACTTACCTGAGAGGGTGCCAACCCCTCGCACCCAAAAAGTGGAACAATATGAGAGGCATAATCCCTTGGTGCAGGATAGGTCTCCGCGACCTCATCAAGCTTTGCCTCCGAGACCCCATAGACTCGAGAGGGAGGCCACTCCCCGAAACAATGATGGGTACCCTCCGCGGAGACCCACTCGGGGTCATAGGTCTCGCCCAGAGACTCCTCAGGAAGTTTATGAGGAGTATGAACCAGAAGTAGAGTGGGCCAAAATGCCCTATCAAGGCGAGAGGGGTGCCATCCGGCCACCCCTCCATAGGCCTCCAGTCTCCCATAACTCACAACGGGAGCAAACAAAAGAGGAAGAGATTAAATCTTTCGATGCATACAAAGTGCTATTAGAGCATTTGGAGTCTATGGAGACCAAAGCTTCTGGGCCCCAAAAGCCCACGTTACGCCAACTCCGTAGTCATCCAGTGCATCCGTCAGTGCCCACACCTCCTTACCCCAAACATTTCAAGTTGCCTCAATTGGCAGTCTTTAAGGGTGAAGAGGATGCTCAAGAGCATGTGACAAGATTCCTGAGCCAATGCTTTGGCATTCAGGATAATGATGCGCTGTTGCTAAGGACATTCATAACCACATTCGTAGGCCCTACCTCGGATTGGTTCACCCAGTTGCCGAAGCACAACATCAATAATTTGGATCAATTAGTGGATGCGTTCCTTGAACGCTTCGCCTTCAACACCAAGAAGAAGGCATCACTGAGTGACCTGGCCAGCCTCAGGCAATATGAGGAAGAGACAATGGCGGCCTACGGGAATCGATGGAGGGCTCTGCTTTCTAAGCTACCCTACCTTCCCCCTATGTCCGACCTCACACAAATGTTTTCACGAAGTTGTCTGAGATCAATCTCTGGGCTATTGCAGCTGCAGCAATACGCCACCTTAGAAGAAGCTCTGGCGCAAGCCCGAGTTATCGAAGAGATCAAAATACAGGATGGCAAAATTGCCAAACCTAAAAAGAAAGAGTGGAACAAAAATACAAAGACAGGGACTACGCAACCAAAACCCGCTGTGGTTAATCAAGTTGCGATAAATGTTCCTAAGCCTACACAAGAAATACAGCCTCAAAAGGCTAATTATCGAGCGAGTGCCTCCTAATAATTATGAAAGAGAAAATAAAAAATAGGAGCAAAATCAGCAAGCATCGCCCTAAGCGACAATACACCCCTTATACGGAGTCTAGGGACTCCCTATTTGACCGCTTGTCAGCGGAAAATTTAATCACCCTTCCAGAGATCCAAACCATAGATCCTAACGCTCCCAAGCCTAAGGGATACAGAGAGGATTTATATTGTAGGTTCCACAGGCGAAGGGGACATGACCTGAACGCATGTTGGAAATTCAAGGGATTAATACAAGACTTGATTGATAATAAAACATTGGCGGTGGACAACCCCATAGCACCAAATAACCAGTAGATGGGGGTCTTCAAGGATCCCTTGCCTACCCATGAGGCACAAGCAAAACCCCTTCAGGTCAATGAGGTGCGACAAAATTTCCCCATGCAAGGGTATGTGGGAATGACAAGCATAGTGACCAGGAACAAGAAATACCCAGGAGTTGCCCCCGAGGCAGCCACAAGAGAAGTTCCAACAACGTCGCAACCTCAACAACACCCTGTGCAGTTACCTCCGCCTAGACCCGAGGTCACGATATGGACCAAACTCACGCAGAGTTTGCGGACCACGTCGGCTAGGCTCTCCATATATGAGCTTATACAACAATCAGCGCCCCATCGGGAGGCTCTCATGGAGATTTTGAAAGCCATCGAGTTGCAGCCCCACGAAGCGAATTCCTTCAATAACTTCATGGGACATGTAAAACGATGTACGAAGCCAGTCATCACCTTTCGAGAAGATGAAGTTAAATCAATATCTGATGACATGGCAGATCCACCCTTGCACGTTATCATGTGGGTCAATGGGATCCCGTATAAGAGGGTGTTGGTAGACACTGGCTCGTCTAGTAACATCATTACTACAGCAGCATTGAAACATCTGAAGCTGCCAGCCTCTCACATCACCGCTTCCACTTACACACTGCGAGCATTCAACGATGCGATATGCTCGACAGTTGGCACAATTGTTCTACCCGTTCAGGTAGGACAAAAGATGATACCTACATTGTGCCATATTTTGGAAGGCGAGATGGCGTACAACATATTGCTAGGGCGACCATGGATCAGGGACATGAAGTGTGTCCCTTCGATAGCTCACCAGTGTTTGAAGTATGCATTTGAAGGAGAAGTACATGTAGTCCCGACGGACTTAGAACCCTTCAAATATTGCAATGCGGTGCAATTGATGCCGCAATCGACCCTCCCATCGACGCACTTGGATTTCTAGTTAAATCCATCTAGACAAGGTCCGATGTCGTGGGCACCACTGGTGACTAATCCATCAAAACCCCAGCCAGGTGCATCTTCATCATCCGCTCCTTCACTACCAATGCCACCTGTCATGGCTAAATAGAAGGACAAAGGGAAACAAATCCTGGAAGAGGCTCAACCCCTAGAGGAGGTGCTGCCAACAATATCAACCATCTCAACAGAAGAGATACCTAGCACAATGGAAGCTGAGGCTCCTAGTCTACCCAACATGGAATGGACTCCAGAAGGGCTTCCGTTCCCTCCCTCTCAATCACCAACAATTACTGTTGAAATGGCCAGTACGGGCTTGGGGGAGTATCTAGTGCAGAATGTTGTAGCAACGCCCATGCTAGAGTCAGTGCAAGACATGGGGAGACCTCGCCTCCCCATCGGGACAGTTGTTCCTTTAGGCTACCCACCAAACCAGACCAATTTTGTGTATGGGGGCCTTGACCATGGTGTTGAACCATGCATGCAAAAGGACGAGGACGAAGAGCCTTTTGTAGAAAATGTCAACTATCTGTCTAACCCGGACTTTGCTCTGAGATATCTTGGCCAATGCAATTGGCATGGATACGGGCTAGGCAGGTATGAGCAAGGAGTGCATGTCCTTTGCCAGCCAAGATACCAAATGCCTTATGACAAGTCGGGAGTAGGGTTCAACCACCCCCTGCCCTTAGACATCTTGGTGGAAAACATGCAAGGCCTAGGAATAGGCAACAAGGGTGGATTGGCATCAGATCCTTATGCCAACCCAAACACAACATATACATTGGGAGATTACCTCCCATGGTCAACAACCACCCTTGGTAACATCAATAATCCTTCTCCTTTGCTAGAGAGAGGTGAAAGTTTGGGAACTCACTTTCAAGGAGAGCATAAACAGTGTCTAGAAGGATCTTTGGAGGATGAATCAGAACATGAACCAGTGTCATATGTTCCCTTCGAATCCAATAGTGATCACTCACGAGAGATTCCCATGAATAACTGGCAAGAGATCTTTTTGAAACTGTTCCCTTTAGAGGTTCCAATTGAGCCAGTGTTGTGTCAAGAGAATCAGGTCCCCCCACCAAGTGTGGAACAACCACAATGGGACCAGATTAATTTGCTAGAACAAGGTGAGCCCTTAATGTCGCAAGCAGTTGTTGAAGAAAATGAACATTTTTGGATCTCCGACAGTGATTCGAAAGATGAGACTGAGATGGCCTATCTCAACCACATGCGACAAATGCAACAAAGGCAACAAATGCAACAATGGCGTCCCTTGGGGATTAATGACTTATTTGCATAGATGGGCATACTTGCTAGGGCATGAGTGGTACGTAGACCCAGCAGGGTGGGACCAAGTGTTGGATCCATGGCTCCAAGTTTATGATGAGCACCGTCCACCCCGAGACCCTATAATGACATCAGTGCCGAGGGAAGACCCTGTCTTCCTATCAGCACATAGGGCCGATCCATTCATGCTTGTCCCTCTAGAGCCAGATCCAGAACACAGGGAACATCCAGAATGTTTGAGTCATCACACCCACGGTAATGGAGACCAAATTCATTTCATCCACATGATCTCCATTGATTTGACCACACCCATCCACAATCCGATCGATCCAGCATGGTCATTGCATCTAGACATAGATGCCATCGACTGGGATCACGTCAATTCACCTCCCTCCCCATCAGAGTACTGGCCTTTCGGTAAAATGCCTCATTTTACCCCAGGGACAACTCAGGATATCTTTCAGGCTGAAGAGGAACCCGAGGTTCCCAACGTAGATTTAAACTCAGCTAATGATATCCATTTGATCCCGACTCCACATCAGTTGGAGGACGGATCCCACATGTCGGTCGAGGAGACGACTGACGTAGACATCGGCTTAGATCCAATGAATCCATAGATTATCAAGCTAGGGGTAAGCTTATCCCCCGAAGAGCAAGCCGACTACATTGCCCTTCTCAAAGAGAAGAAGGAGGTTTTTGCATGGTCATACAGAGACATGTCGGGGCTAGATCCGTAGCTAGTCACGCATAATCTAACGCTTGATCCGAAAATCAAGCCAGTTAAGCAAAAACTACGTAAGATGCACCCAACCAGTGGCCTTGATGGTCAAAGATGAATTGCAAAAGTTGTTGGATGCACAGTTTGTCATCTGCGTGGATTATCCGCCATGGCTGTCCAACATGGTGCCCGTCAAAAATCCCGACGGGAGGATTCGCATATGCACTGATTTTTGAGATCTAAACAAAGCGAGTCCTAAGGATGATTTCCCCTTGCCAAGCATCGACGCGTTGGTAGACGCTACAACAGGGTCATGAAATGCTATCCCTCATGGATGGTTTCTCGGGATACAATCGATTCGTATCAATCCCGAGGACCAACTAAAAATGGCGTTCACAATGCCTTGGGGGACATTTTGTTATAAGGTCATGCCTTTTGGCCTTAAAAATGTTGGCGCCACCTACCAACGTGCCATGACGTACATCTTCCATGACTACATGCATAAAACTTTGGAAGATTACATGGATGATTTGTTGGCCAAGTCTCTTTTGTGCCCAAATCATCTCGATGACTTAAGCAAGATCCTCGATCGCCTCATGGAGCATAAAGTCAGACTGAATCCCAAGAAGTGCGTATTTGGCGTCACATCTGGAAAACTCTTGGGTTTCATAGTCTCAAAGCGAGGTATCGAGGTGGACCCAAAGAAAGTCAAGGCAATCCTTGAAATGGTTCCCCCAACTACCATTAAGCAGCTCAAAAGTCTACAAGGAAAGGTCACGTCAATCAAGCGCTTCATAGCGCAGCTATCTGACAAGTGCTGACCCATGAACAAATTATTGCACAAGGGGGTTACATTTCACTGGGATGACGAGTGCCAATCAGCCTTTGATGACATCAAACAATACTTGGCTTCGCCACCAGTATTGGCACCACCTAGACCAGGAGTGTCATTCTACTTATACATCTCAGCTATTGAGGTGGCACTGGGCGCCATGCTGGCCTAGAAGAATGAACTTCACAAAGAACAGGCTACTTATTATCTTAGCCGCACCCTGGTCAGTTATGAACTTAACTATGCATACGTCGAGAAACTCTGCTTGGCAGTGGTGTTTGCTACCAAAAAGCTATGCCACTACATGTTGAGCAACACTACGTATGTTGTGTCTAAGGAGAATCCATTGCGATACATGATGAGTCATACTTATCATAGTAGTCGCACGGCGAAATGGATCATGTTGTTGACGGAATTTGACATAGAGTTTATCGGACAAAAATCTATCAAAGGACAAGTCATAGCCGATCAACTAGCAGAGGCTCCTCTCGAAGACGATCAGCCTCTAGTCATAGAACTACCCGATGATGGGGTCTTCCATGTCTCAAAATCGCCAGATTCTGATGAGCCTGAGTCACAGGCTGACATAACCCTATTTTTTGATGGTTCTAAATGTGAGCAAGGTGGTGGCATGGGAATAGTATTCTTCACACCGTAGGGCGCTCCAATGCCCCTATCATTTAAATTAAATTTCCCATGCACCAACAATAATGCAGAGTATGAAGCCTTGCTCATAGGTCTTCAGACAACAATCACCATGAACATCAAATGACTGAACATCTTTGGTGATTCGTTGTTAATTGTCAATCAAGTCAAAGGGGTATTCCAATGCAAATGCCCAGTTCTGCAGGCTTATAAAGCCCTTGTGGACAAATTCCTGGAAAAACTTGAGTGGTATGACATCGAGGCACTCCCTCGGTCATCGAATCATTTTGCGGACACAATGGCCTCCTTGGGGTCACTAATCCCGCAAGACCTTTTCGGTGATATGACAACCATTCAAGTCAAAACCCTATCGCAATCCATGATGGAGCGTGCAAGCTCTGACTTGATGCCAGGAATCCACATGATCCAGATTGAACCATCCTCGGATAAGTTCTCTCGAATCCACGATCGTCTAAAACATGCCAACTGGGGGTCCTTGTTCTCCCCTACTCCCATTAATAGCAACACAACGCTATTCTTACAAGTTCTATCCCGCTCAGCGTTTGCTAGGGATGAACTTCAAGAGGGATTGGTTGTTCATACCGTCGAGGTTTCGATCAACAGGATTGGTATTTACCCATTAGAGACTACCTCAAGTTAGGTAATCTCCCGCTTGGATTGACACATGCCGCAAAATGAGCATTCAAGCAGAAAGCGGCTAAGTATGTCTTGATAGGAGACATTTTGTATCGTCGTAGCTATGAAGGAATCCTCCTTCGTTGCTTGGACCAACAAGAGTCCACTTGGGCAATCGCCCAAGCGCACGATGGTACATGTGGTGGCCACTTCAGTGGTATGGCCATCGCAAAGCGCATTCTTCGCATGGGCTATTATTGGCCATCTTTAGAGCGAGATTGTTGCGCATATGTCAGGAAGTGCGTGAAGTGTCAACACCATGCCAATTTGATGCATGTACCTTCCCAGGCCTTGCAGACAGTCCAGTCCGCTTGGCCATTTTTGTAGTGGGGCTTCGATCTAATTGGAAAGATCTCCCCTGCATCGTCAGGCCATCACACGTTTATCATAACGGCCACAGAGTATTTTACCAAGTGGGTGGAAGCAGTTCCGCTTACCTCTACGACAGGACCCCGCATTGTGGAGTTCATTTTGCATAACATCATATGTCATTTTGGTATTCCATCCAAAATAGTCTCGGATAATGGGACACCATTCAAGAACAAAGACGTGCGTGCTTTGACCACAAAGTACAAAATTTAGCATAGTTTTTTGACACCCTATTATCCGCAGGCGAATGGGCAAGCAGAAGCGTCAAACAAAATGCTAGTTGCCATCCTTAAAAATATGGTCACAGACAGTCATAAGGATTGGCACATCCAAATCCCACTTGCCCTGTGGGCTTATCGCACTAGCATTCGGACGCCCACTGGGGCAACTCCATTTTTGCTCGTGTATGGCTCCGAGGTAGTCATGCCTCTAGAGTTGGAAATTCCTTCCCTACGCATATCAATGCAAGAGTTCATCGATGATGACGCTGCACGGTAGGCCCGGTTAGACCAGCTTACGTTGCTTGACGAACGACGCGTTAATGCTCTCGAGCATTTACGTATCTATCAAGAGCGACTTAAGAAAGCTTACAACATGAAAGTTCACCTGAGGGACTTTCGGGTTGGTGATTTGGTTTTGAAGGAAAACCAACAGAACTCTAGTTTGTCATCCCACCTAAGGGACAAATTCATGGCAAATTGGATAGGTCCATATGTCATTGATAGCAAAATAGGACCCGAGACATACCGGCTAGCTTCTCTTGATGGAATCAAGGAAACAGAACCCTTGAATATCAGTCATTTGCGACCATTCCATATCTAAGAGAGCCACATCCCAAAAATGCTCCAAGGATTCATATAATCGCTTGGTCAATCCCAAAAATGCTCCAAGGATTCATATAATCGCTTGGTCAATCCCAAAAATGCTCCAAGGATTCATATAATCGCTTGGTCAATCCCAAAAATGCTCCAAGGATTCCTATAATCGCTTGGTCAATCCCCAAAATGCTCCAAGGATTCCTATAATCGCTTGGTCAATCCCAAAAATGCTCCAAGGATTCATATAATCGCTTGGTCAATCCCAAAAATGCTCCAAGGATTCCTATAATCGCTTGGTCAATCCCAAAAATGCTCCAAGGATTCCTATAATCGCTTGGTCAATCCCAAAATGCTCCAAGGATTCCCACAATCGCTTGGTCAAAAATAAGAAAATCCAAAAATCATCAAAAACAACAAAAATTTGCATCTCATTTCCAGGCATGCTCAAATTCATCAATAAAAAGCTCTTCTCACATCTCATCTTCATATTCACAAAAATCAATCCATCAAAAATACAAAAATATATAGCTGCATTAAGCATCGCATCCATACATTGCATATTTGTGGTCGTACAGGTCAAAGGCACCATAGGCTGTAATTGCTCTGCTAGTCCATCTTGTTCCACATTTTTCCATTTTATAAGCAGTCCAAAAAAAAAACAAAAATACACCATTTACTGCTTTTTACCACACTAGAGTCAGTGGTCTTATAATGTATCAAGAGTTTTCATCTTTCAGTCGTAATTTTGATTTCTAGCCATGTACTGTACCAAGTCAGACAGATTTTACGAAGGTAGAGTTCTACTTGGATCACACCTTGTTACATAGCATCCCAACACAAATTTAAAACATATAAAAATTCCTAAGTTGTGTGAACGAAAGATGAAACCTGCAAAGTAATCCAGGTCACCATAAGCGAAATGGTTATCTTGCTCATCCCCCTATGCGAATGACCCAAAGAATGCTGAGAGTTGGCAAAAGGACAAGCATCTTCCCTACCCAATTCCCCAAGAATCCCAAGTTCTCAATAGTTGCAAAACATCAAAAATTTGCAAACGTCAAAACTCCAAAAATTTGACATCATCCCCAAAGTGCACACATCAAAAAGCACATACAATAGTGACTCTTATCACTCAAATCCAAATCCCTTGCTCAAAAGAAAAAATATGTAAAAATAAACAGTGATTTTTATCACTACAAAGGAGCAAGTATCCCAATACAATTGAAGAAAAGAAGGGAGTCAAACTTGAATCCCTGGAACTCTTAGCATTTCGACAGGTCATGAGGCAAGCCTCAGTACCGGTTTGGTTGATAGCCTATCGGTCACTGGTGGTAAACTTCCCGCATGACGATATATCTGTCACATTAACTTGTGTACAGATCAATGTTTGCATGTGGATGAGCTAGCTTATGGTATCCTAGATAGCACCGTAGATTAATCTGACTAAATACAATAAAGGAGTTAGTGGAGCTAATTAGGTGATCCTCAGTACAAGTTTGGTTGACAGCCTATCTGGCACTGGCGGTATCCTGACAAATACCACATAAATGAACTCAATTGCACACACAGGGATGTGAAATAACTTGGTCAAAAACAAGTCCAATTCATACCTTGTTCAAAAGTCTTGTAAGATAAAGTACAGTCGTGGCTAGTGAGTTAAAACCGTCTGAGTCTCAGAAAACCTTAGCTACATTTCTAAACCAACTGCGCTACTTTTCATCCTTACAATACCATCAAAAAATACAAAAACCACATGTATACATACAAAGTCATTCATCACAACAATCGCCTAAAAACAAAATAACAAAGTCCTAAACAGTCTATGGTGCTATAACCAAACATCACAAATTCCATTCATCCATTTCATTTTTGCATATCACAGATAAATCAAAACATTTGCATTCATCATAACATGTGCATCCATCAAAATAAATTAACATGCATACATCCATATTCATCAACCATCATGCATAAGATCAAATCATCACATGTGCATAAACAAAATAAAGTCGATATATATATATATTTTTTTATATTTATATATATATATATATAAAAAATATAAAAAAAATGCCCGTAGGCTACAAAACTGGTCCTCTGACCCCGTAATCAATACAACAAAACCACCCAGCCTAAGGCGTCGGCCACCATGATCATGCAGGATCGGTGCGACGGGAACTACCCCCCATGGTGTGGGTCCTATGGGACCCCTCAGGACGGCTACTGCTAGCCCCCACATCACGCCTACTCCCCCTCCCTCATCCAATCGCCTACGATGAGATGATGTTGACTGCTCAGTATCACTCCCCTCATCCGACGTGAAGATCCACCTCCCGACGGCTCAGGTAGCCGCCCATCAAGGCGGATGATCTCCCCCTCCAAATCCATCCGGTGCCGAAACCACTCTACCTCCCATCGATGGTAGTAAGCTAATGCATCATCGCACTATGCCAAAACCCTATCCCTCTCTGCTCTAGCTGAGCCCGTAGGAGATCCCTCTCCCATAGAGAATCCCCTAGCTCCTCGTCTCGCCTCCGTAGTAGCTCCACCAAATGTGCATTCTCAGTGCGTACCCTGAACTCCATCTCCTCCGCATCTGCTTGAGGCATGGGACTCTCTGGAACAACAGCCTGCTCTGGCTCCCACTACTCCGCCATGTCCTGCATCTCCGACTGATTCGGAGCCCCCAAATCTACATCCTCACCCTCCACCTCTACCATCTCCGCATCCTCCAAAGGAGCTCCCCAATCATCCCCTGGTGCCTCAGCACCCTCCCCACCCATCGCTGCCACCTTCGTGCCTCCCAGTGGCCCCTCTCCCCACCATCACCGTAGTACCCACCACGAGTCATACTCAGTGGTAGTCCCGACGTCATCCATGTCCGGGACATCGATCACCATGTCTGAATCCTCACCCAGTGGCACGATGACCGGTCGGTCTAGAGTCCTCTCATCCCCTCGACGTCGATAGACCACGGGCTCACCAGGCAACCCCTGGCACACCCCAAACTATCGGGTCACCCGACTATATGAGAAGAACTCATGCTCGGTCCCATGCCACCCAATCAGCCATCGCTCTCTACGTACCCATCGGAGCCACTCTCCAGCCTTCGGCCAGGCTGGACAGTCCCGATAAGGGTGCCAAACCACCTCCCCTGGAGTAAGCCGAGAGAAGGTATCGACATAGTGCCCTACGACACCTGCCCACCATCGACTATGCCCTTGCTCCCTAGACCGCCACCACAGAACTGCATACCCTATCTCCCTATCCTCCATCTCCACCCGAGTCATCCATGGTAACCCGGCTGGCCTCTCCACTGCTATGTGCTACCAAGCCCAAAACTGCAACAAGTAGCTACAACTAATCCCCTTTCGCTGTCGATAGCGGACCTCATACAACTCCCCATAGAGCTGTGCCAATAGTGTCTGTCCCCATCTCATAATAAGTGGTGCCTCTATCGGGCACTCTACCAACTGCCAAACCAAATCCAGCAGGTTCCATGGGAACCTTGCACCTGACGAGTCAGGTAACAACATGTTGGACATGAGGCCCATAAGGAATGCGTGCCTCATGCCCAACACCCCCCTCTCCAGCCACCAGCGGACCAAAATCCCGCCAATCTGGCAGTCGCCCTCTACCCTCTCCAGTGGATCCTCCACACCCAGCTCCTCCCCATGCCCGAAGCATCTCGTCAGTACAGTTGTCCGCTGATCACGCGGCGATGTCTTGATCGGCAGTCCATCTATCGAAATCCGTAGAAGCCGATAGATATCCTCCAAAGTAACAGTCATCTCCCCTGTTGGGAGATGGAAGGTGTTGGTCCACGGATCCCAAAGATTGATCAGGGCCATCAAATAGGCCTGATCCACGACCACAGGCTCCAGTCGAGCCACCTGCTTGAGCCCAAGGGCATCAAGCCACTCCCAGTCAGCCTCAATCAGCCCCCCACGCTTCAGTGAAAGCAGTGGGTACACGGTACCGGCTCCTAACAACCTGCAAAAGAAAACAATTCAAAAACATTAAAATCATGGAAAAAGAATTGTACAACAATAACATGAATATACAACATTGTATACCAATGTACAAAAAAAACAAACATAAAAATAAAAAAAATAGGGGTTTCTAATCCTACGATTAATTTAAAAACAAAATTCAAAATTCAAAAAATTGTTCTAGGGTTTCTAATCCTAACTGATAAATTTAAAAAAAAAACAAACAAAATTCCAAAAATTAATTTTTCAGTTCTAGGGTTTCTAATCCTAACTGATTAATTTAAAAACGAACAAAAATTCAAAAAACAACAAAAATTACGTCTTAGGGTTTTACGTTCCGTTTATCCTAGGGTTTAGTTAAAAGTAAAATAAAAAATTCTTTACCTAGGTTTTGCGCTACGTTTAGTCACTAAGTCTTAGTTGTCTTCAGCTTAGTTTTCGGGTTTAAGTTTTAAAATTTTGAAAAACATCATCACAAAAATAATTGAACAAAACAATTGCAATGTTAAACAAAAATAATAACTCTAGGGAGCACTTACTGGTCTCGCTTCGGCTCCGCCGCTCGACCCGGTTTGTGCACTCATGATGGCAGGGAAAATCTGGCAGCGCTTCGCTTCGTAAGAAAAATCAGATGCAAATGAGCCCAAACCCTAGATTTGGCCTTTAAATAGGCCTTTTTAGCTTAAATTCATCTTCCCCTGGGACGAGCGCTCTGGTTGGCGCTCGTCCCACCCTGGGACGAATTCTAAGCTGGAATTCGTCCCACCCTGGGACGAATTCAGGCCAAAAATTTCAAAAAACATCAAAAATTGAACAAAAATGCACTAAAATAGCTAATAAACTTGCCCGATGAGAGTGCTGTTGCACTTGACATCCCGGGCATACAAAACAGACGTTGGGGTCACAAATTGTCACTATCCTACTCCCTAAGAAGGCTACCATAGCCGGACCGCTCCACGGGAAGACGGATTTTTGCCAATTTTAGCTCCAAAAAGCGTCGCAAAAAGGGTTACCACCCACCAAAAATAGGTCTAAATGTCGGAAAAATTGCACATGCTTAATGCTAAACCATCTAAAGGCACCCTTGCACAAGTCATCTTGGGTCAAGCGACTCGTCGCTTTTCTCACGAAGGTCATTCCCTCATCGATTCGTCGCTTGAGGGGGTAGTCACACTTAGTCACCAATCAACAAACACACACCCAATTAAGGAAAACGACATGCATTCAAAGAATCATTGACAAAGACAATTACGCTCCTGCTTGGGGCAGTAAACAAGCAATAATCACAAATTGATCAAACACTTGGCATTCCCGAAGCATGAACACAAGGTTCCCCTATGGACAAAAGGTTGCGCCCTTTGCCTAATCATGACTGATCAATGTCCAAGCTCAAGTCACACCTCACCAAAATAGGTTAATACTTGAAATCAAATTCCTTAGCTCGTCAGAAGCAAGGATTCAAGAATGCATGCCCTTTCCATACTTGGGGCATCAAAAGTTGGTTAGGTTACCAAGAAACCCTAATCATTAGTGCTTTGGTTATCTATTTTTGCTCGACGCTGCGCCATGCACAGCGCATCCCAAAAAGGGGCATCTGTAGACACCAAAACAACACCAATCCGATTATGTGACTGCAAACACTGATCGCTTTGACACACACAGCCCCTAGGGCAGCCCTCAGAGGTTAAACAGTGGTCCTAACCACTTTTGTAGCAATTTTGTAAGGTCAGAAGGCAATTTGGCACATTCAGGCACTTTGCTTAGTATCCGTCCCGCCCAGGGACGAATTCAAATTGGGATCCGTCTCACCCAGGGATGAATTCTGAATTCGCTCTAGGTGAGGACGAATTCCAGGTTCAACGGGCAAAAAGAAAAATGGTGCCAAGTGGCAGCCGAGGACAATCAATTAATGCCTCCTGCCTTGCATGCGCGTGTAGGTGGGCAGAGTGGGCGTTAGAGGACTGTCACAAGGGCAATCATGGAAGCCCAAGTCAGGGAGGAGTCTCCTCCCTCTTGAGAAGGCATGGCCGCCACATGGCACCCCTGCATGCCCCTCCAAAAGAGACCCCTTGGGTCTATAAAATGGTGGACTTTCCCACCCAAAAGAAGACAAGTTGGAGGCATTTTCAAGCAACGAAGTGCTGCCAAATTGAATACCACATTTTACCCTTTTGATTCACCTCTTCCACATCCTTGATCTCTTTCGCAAGAGAGGTTATTGGGTGGCTATTGGAAGTGTGAATCCGGACCCAAAACCCGACATTTGACCACATTGATCTACCAATTCGCCGACAACCCATTACAAGAGATTTTGGGCCCATCCCAAGTGGATTGGTGCCGAAATCAAGTTCTAACGGTGGGCGGCCCGCTCGGGCGCCCCGCACTTCTTAGTTTCATTTTAAGTTGTTCTTTTATCACTTGTTTATATTCCATTCCATTTTATGCTGTTTAGATAGTTTATAATTTCGATTTCATAAGACTTTGATCAAATATTATCATGTTTTGTCGCTTTTGTGGTCCTCACTAACTTGCAGGTAACGACGTCAAATTCCCGTTGATGGAGGTCAAATTGGGGAAATCCGACCATCTGGGTCGTCCCAAAATGCCCCCAATTAGCTAACCCCTATGTTTGCAAGTCTTTTGGAGATCCCGAGACGCGACATTTGGGCAGGATTACTTCGGCGTTTTGTCGCAGGCGAATTCGTCCTACCCGGGGACGAATTACAGTAGAATTCATCCTGACCAGGGATGAATTACAGTCGAACTCAAATCGGCGGAGTTTCCCCAACTGTTTTGATGGCAGTGGCCCTCTGGTAATGTTCTCTGGTCTCTGTCAAATTTGCAGGTTACTTGGAGTCATTTTATTCACTGGTTTAGTTAATCTTATGCATGCATCCTCCATTGGTTTTTAAGGTCAAACGCTTCATCTTTTGTCACAGGTGCTACTAACAATTTTGTTGTTTCTTTGAATGCAGGAGGAGCAGCAAGGATCAAGGATTCATCAACACCAGTGGCGGCAACACTTTGGCCCGCCCATTTCAAATGTGGGCATGCGGAAGGAGGAACACTAAGTCATGATTGTAACCAAAATTCATTTAAACGCTCCTAGCCCCTGAAAAGGGAGGAGGCATCTTTGTAACCGATATTAAGAGAGTTAAATAAAAAGGGTTGTGCTTTCTATACTTTCTTTTATCTCCGTTCAATTCGTCTCTTTCATTTCATGCATTTCACATTTTAGGACTTAAGCGTTTGTTTGATTTTGAATGCATCGCATTAGTATTTCTTTCTTCCGAAATCTCGTGCTTTCACAATATTAGGGTTTCCCATAAACCTCTAAGAATGCCTAAGATTGATCCCAAGAAAATAGAGTTAGGATGTCTTAAAGCAGCTGATGGAACTCCTATTGTTAAGCTTGATATGGGTAACATTCAGACTGGCATTGAAGATTTGGAAAAAAGAGGACTAATTTGTCGGTTCATGGGTTTTCGTTCGAGTCTATCTGCTTTCAAAGTCTGGGCTACAAAAATCTAGAAAACTAAAGGCGAGTTACAAATCTCTATTTATCCAAATGGTTATTTTCTTGTTTTATTTTCTAATAATGAAGATAGAGAGAAAACTTTTCAAGGGGGTCCTTGGTTTTTTGGAAGGGCGGGGCTTTTCATGAAGCCCTGGCATACTAAATTTAAAGCCGAAGAAGAGATGCCTTCTATAGCTCCCGTGTGGGTTAGACTCTTTGGTCTCCCTATTGAATTTTGAAATCCTACTATTTTTTCTTCAATTGGAAACTCTTTAGGAACTTTTATGATGATTGTTGATTGTACTCAAAATTTTGAACATATTATTTATGCTCGGATTTGTGTTTTAATGGATTTTGACAAACACCTACCTAAAAATATCACATTACAATTTGGGGAAGACACTTGGGAGTAAGTAGTGGACTATGAGAACATTCCTTTTCGTTGTAGAATTTGCCATGAATATGGTCATTTGGCCAGTGCTTGCCCAAATAAAATTCCTAATCAAAAGAAAGAAGATATAAACTCAACGAGGTTTCCAAATACCTAAGAAGAAGAACGCTCGGAAAAAATCAGTTATGAAGGATCAATCAAAGTCATCTGCTAATATGTTTGAAATCCTTTCCACAAATGATGTCCCAAGTGAGGGAGAGGAAATAATAGAAACTGAAATCTTAGAAACACAATTTAAATATGAAGGGAAGAACTCAAAGATAAACCAACAAATCAAAGGTTTTCAACAAAAAAAAAAAGGAGAAAATTTACACAAGAAAAATAATATTTCAAATGTCAAAACTTCAAATAATGCAGGTTCCAATATAAACTCCGTTGAACCATATAGTAAAATTTTGGCTGTGTACAAGCATTTTTCAAGGTTAGAAGACATCTCAGATTCAATTGGAATAAGTCAAGAAATAGGGAAAAAAAATTGAAGATGGATTCTAATAAAAAAGTAGGTCGCAAGATCAATGAATATCACATGGTAAAATAAGGTGAAAAGCTTGTAGAGGAAGGTAAGATTAATGCCCTTCCCAACTTTTTTAGCCCTGGTATTAATGAAGATCATCTCTTGGAATATTAGAGGACTCAAAGGGAGTCTTTCAAAACAAAATGAAATTAGAAGAATGATTCAAGTAAATCATCCACATCTTGTTTTCCTTCAAGAAACAAAGATGTCAATGGAGGATATGGACTTAATTGCCAGTAAAATTTGGCCAGCTAGAAAAGTGGTTTCCCTCAGTTTCCAAGGGACTTCGGGTGGCATTTCTTGTATTTGGGATCCAAAAGAGGTAGTTATTCACCATATGGTTGGTAGTTAGGGTTTGTTGGCTATAGCTATTCAAAGTAGACATTCCAACTAGATTATGCTCTGCATTACTGTTTATGCTCCAACTTCTTTGGAGGAAAAAAGAAGACAATGGAAGGATATTACTCATATTATCTCTCATTTTCCTAAAGCTTGGATCTTTATCGAAGGAGATTTCAATACCATCCTCTCTCTAGTTGAGAAAAGGGGGGGAAATAGAAATTTGAACAAAAGCACTGACCTCATGATCGAATATATTGCAAACCTCCATCTTGTGGATATCCAACCAGATAATGGCCTTATGACTTGGTCTAATAGAAGGCAAGGCTTAGCTTGTATAATGGAGATATTCGATAGGTTTTTTCTCTTTGAAAATTTCTTAATCCATGGTCACATTCCTAAAGTGAAGACTCTTAATAATGTTGGTTTGGATCATTGACCAGTCATGGTGGAAATGTGGAAAACCAATGTGAGTTTCTCTCCTTTTCATTTTCAATTAATGTGGCTTAGAGACATTTCCTTCAGACCTCATGTGCAACAATGGTGGAAGGAAGGTAAAACTAGGCATGGGACTAAGATGTTCTGTTTTGCCAAAAGACTGCAATATAGTAAATCCAAAATCAAGACTTGGAACTGGAAAGATTTTGGGGATGTTCATAAAAAAAAACATGAAGTTATTGCTCATCTTGAAAATTTGAATAAGAAAATCCATTTAGATGGCCTCACAAAGAAGAGAAGTGCAGATGAAATTAAACTCACAACTCAGTTAGAGGAATGGGAAAAGAGAAGAAATCTTATGGAATCAAAAATCTAGAATTCAATGGCTAGAATTTCTTCTCTCTTTTCCCATTCCTCTAACTGAGTTGTGAGTTTAATTTCACTATCTTTGACAAAAGTCCTGAAGACCTTGTTCGCTATCAACTTCCTACCAAAGGTTCTCCCATTTTAGCAGTTCTTAAGATTGGTGAGGATTTGATAAAGAAAAAATTATTTTGGATCATTCATAATGGTCAACATGCAAATTTTTGGACAGATTCTTGGGATGGTCACAAGCCTTTGATAACTCAATTTCCCGATTGGAGGCCTTGGATGGAGGAGCTTCACCGATCTAATTGGATAATGGTGGCTAATTACTATCGGTACCATACTGGTAATTCAAAGGTTGGTAGATATTGGATCCCTATTGAGGATTGGCCTATTCAAATCCAAAAAAGGCAAAGACAAGATATCAAAGGCATCCTTCATATGAGATCCCTCTCTTGGTCCCATGAAAAAGATTGTTTTGGATGGAACAACACTACTAAGGGTGAGTATTCAGTTGCTCAAGGTTATTTGACCTTATGCCATAATAATCCCAACCATTCTTCTGACATCTTTTCTCAATTATGGGCTCAAAAGCTCTGGTCTAAGGTGAGGTTCTTTAATTGGCTTTTATTGCATCATAGGGTGCTTACTAGTGAGCAACTTATGAAGCATGGTTTTCATGGCCCTTTTAGATGTGAAATGTGTGAAGAGAATGTAGAAAATATCAACCATATTTTTATTGAGTGTACTTTAGCCTCTGAGCTGTGGAGGAGAATGGCCACTTTACTTGGCTTATAGTGGTCCAATTTTTTTACTTTTGAACGACTTTGGAGGGATTGGCCTAATCAAGAGGGTGTTGATCATTTTATTAGGCAATTAGTTTGGATGGGTTCTACCATTCTTCTTTGGAATATTTGGAATGAAAGGAACAACCAAATTTTTAATCAAGATAGGAAGGATATTCACTATATTTGGCAAAAGACCATAGCCAACTTAGTTGAATCATTCCATCATCTCCTTAATCACCCCCAAAACTCCCACCAAAGATGGGATCAAGTGATGCAAAGATTGAATATTAAACCTTCTAAGGGCAACCAACTTAAAGGGAATGTGAGTATTAGTAAGATTGATAGGAATAGAAATTGGCAACCACCTCCTAAGGATTTTGGAAAAGTCAATACTGATGGAGCCTCTAGAGGGAACCTTGGAAAAGCCGATGTGGGAGGAATTGGTAGACTTTCAGATGGTTCCCTAGTTTTTACTTTTGCTGAGAATTTGGGTATTCTTTCCAATAACCTTGTTGATGGGTATGGTATCCTCAGAGGTCTTCGGGAGGCTACTAAGGTTGGATGGGAAAAGGTGTTAGTTGAGTCTGACTCTCAACTTATGATTAATCTCTTGAAAAATCCTTCTAAGAATCATAAGGTGGATTGGAGAATAAAAAGAATTATTGAGAAGATTTAGTTAATCCAAATGGGATTTTTGAAAGTTTATTACAATCATGTGGTCAGAGATCAAAACAAGAGTGTTGATGCTTTAGCTAATTGGGCTTTGGACAAAGGTGATCTTACTTGTTATGGCCACCCTCCTATATGGTGGGCTTCTCAAATTAGGGAAGCTCTTCTTTCTATCATATCTTTGGATGGCTCTAGTTCTGAAGGTACCTAGGTTCTTCTTGTTTTTTTTTTTTCTTCTCTTTGGTTCATTTAGTTTTTTTTAGTTCCCTAGCTCATTCTATTCTTTATTTTGTTTCCTCTATTGATTCTTGCCTTAATAGTCTTCTGATCTAGATAGGTCTTTGTTTTGTTCATTTTTTATTTATTTTTTTCTTTTTGTTTTTTTATTTAGTTTTTTAAGGTGGGTGGGTTTTTTTATTTTGTTTTGTTTTTGTGTTCTTTGTGTTGTTTTTTTTTGTTCTTGTGTTTTTGTCATTTTTTTTTTTATGTTTTTTGTTATTGTTCTTGTGTTTTTTTCGTTCTTATTCTTGGGTTTCTCTTTGTTTGTGTTATTTCGTGTTTTTATGGGTGAGTGTTTTCTATGTTTTTTGTTTTTTGTTGGTTGTTTTTTATTTTTATTTTTATCTTATTTTTTAATTTTTTAGGTTTTGGTTGTGTTTATTTTTCTTGTTTTTTTTGGGGGGGTTGTCTTTGTAGTGTTCTGTTGTTTTTGTCTTGTTTGTGTTTTGTTATGTGGTTCTTGTGTTTTCCTATGTCGTTTGTGCTTTGGTTTCTTTTATCTTATTGTGCGTGTTTGATTGTGCTTTTGTTTTTGACACACTCAAGGAGCATGTTTTTTATTTTATTTTATTATTTTTGTTGTTATTTACTTATTTTTAAATTGGTTTTGTGTGTTTGTTTGCTCCTTGAGTATGTCAAAGGTAGTAGGCCAGGTCCGAGTCCTGGGCATTTTTGGCGAAATGGATACCCCTACCTCCTTGGGTCTTACCCAAAAGTGGCATCCCTTTTGAGATGTTTTTCACAAATAAAAAAACATCAAATCACTCTATTCCATCACTTCTTTAAAAATTTTAAGGTTAGGTTAAAAAAAAACTTAGCTCTACACTTTTTAGACTTAACTTTAAAAATTAAAAAAAATAAAATAAATTTTTTGAGCATTCTAGAGATACTTACCCAAGATGAGGTAACATAACATTATAAAAAAATTTAAATAATATAAATCCAGCACTATGAGGTAAAATGCACTTATTAGGTTTCTATATTATCAATCGGTAATATTATAATATATTTTATATTTTATTTTATTAAAATAGTATAAAATACATTGAGATATAGTAAAAGGGATCTTTTTCTTGTAATTTGAACTTAAGTCAAAATAAAATACTAACAAATTTTGTTGCGATTAAAGCTTTTAACTTTGCACGGATATGCAATAAAAACTCTTTTAGATATATAGATAGATAAGTATTAATGTGGAATGAAATTCCAATCACGGAATATTTTATTTAACCGGTTAAAAAACAATAGGTCCAGTCCCTTACACATGCTCAAACTTGATGTTAATAGGGGTGAAGAATTCCACAAAGTGAGACCAAGGACTTACTTGCATCTTTAAGCTTGCTACCCCATTAACAAAGACAAGTGTTTTCTACCCATTAACAAAGAATATGGCAAGTGTTGGAATTTATAAACCACTCAAGTAAATCCCAACATACTTAATGCAAGAAATATAAAAACATACAAAACCTGACCGGTAAAACTTGAATTAGAAAATATAAATACATACAAAACCTGAACGGTAAAATTTGTATCGAGGTTTTCTTCTAAAAACCATATCTATGGAACTTGAATCCAGTTCTTCGTCCAACAAGAACTTGTCATGGGACTTGAACAAGTTTGTCATAATAGCCTAACCGATAAGACTTGAATTCAGTTTTTGTCTACCAGATAATTCACACATGGCTATAGACCCGGATGGATAAGCATGCCTTAACACAAAAACATTATATACTTCTATTCACACAATTTGTGCACCAAAATCTCGTCATCATGTGCCCTAAGACGAAAAGGGAAAACATATCGATACTCAGCCCCACATTGTCTTGTCCATTTCAACGTCCTGTCGTGCCTAAATCTCTGTGCTATGGATCCCTCATTATTGTTAGATTGACCGTCTTTTCTTAATTTATATTCACAGGAATCGTTCCTCTCGTCCAGTCACTCACCATGGAAGTATGTACCACCAAAATATAAAATAATTCTACTCTGTTACAGTGGGCATGGTCCCCGCACCTGCCTGGGCGGGTGTCAAACGCTGTAAACGTATAATCCTGACCTAATCAATGCGTTAAGCATGTACCTCATTAGAATCACAGATAATCAGAAACAACAGCAATAGACTTCTCTTTAATACATTAAGTAGCCGTATCAGATAATCATAAACAATACGAATACTTAATATATTAGGCAGGTACCTGATTAGAATCAGAAAATCAGAAGCAATTGCATTAGACTGCGTGCTTCACAAAAGAAGAAATGATTACATGAGAAAAAGAAAAAAAGTGTAGGGGACCATGGTGGAGTTCCGCTGCAAAACGTTTTATTATTCTATATACCATTGGTGGAGTTGCGCCCCAAGCTTTTGTGTGAGAAGGTGTTTAGTTTCTGGATCCGTTTCAGTTTTGAGAGTTTTCCATTAAAGTTTTTAAGTAGAACTAAACACCCATTGTCAAACACGAAACCCTTGGATTTTTATACAAATTATTCGAATCTGTTGTTTTTGAGAGTTTTCCATTAAAGTTTTTAAGTAGAACTAAAAGCCCATGGTTAACACAAAACCCTCCAATTTTTATAGTTATTTGATCAATCTTTCTTTATGTCTTATTAAGAGATTTAAGGTTTGAGGAGGTTTGGAATGTTTTTCAAAAACCTCCTTAGACCCTTTAAGCTACCAATTAAAAAACCTAAAAAACCTACACGGGTAGGAGAGGTTGTGATTGATATTTATCGAATTTGTCGATATGTAGAATTTTAGTTTTTTAAATGAGGGCATTGTGTGAACTTGTCGGTGACAATGAGGGAGCACACTCGTCGTCATTCCTGTAAGTTACATGTGTGTAGACAGGCGTGTTCTCTCTCATTGTCACGCCTACATTTCTCCGTCATTCCTGTAAGTTACATGTGTGTAGACAGGCGTGTTCTCTCTCATTGTCACGCCTACATTTCTCCGTCATTCCTGTAAGTTACATGTGTGTAGACAGGCGTGTTCTCTCTCATTGTCACGCCTACATTTCTCCCCCGCTATAATTTTTATCCCATTCTTGTTCAAACATACTGTGTGAATTAGTGAATTAGCAGAGATATAGGGTCAGTGGAACAACACTTCAAAGACCGAGAACCTCGTTGGAGAAGAGCAAACAAGGAAGAAGGGACTAAGATGTTGCAGATAATGATATGGTAAGACTATCTCATTCATCATGGTGTTCTATGTGTGTACTATTGGAGAGTATTTCAAGAAATGAGCTGTGAAACTGCCTGTGTCTGTGGATTCTGCAAAATAAGGCCTCACAAGTAGAAAGGTTGGAAGCTTTGGGTCTATAAATGGCAAGTTCTCTGTCTGGTTTTGGTAGACTGGATTGAAAATATTTTCTGTCTGGTTTTGGTAGACTGGATTGAAAATATTTTCTGTCTGGTTTTGGTAGATTGGATTAAAAATATTTATTGACATTGGGACTGACAGTGTACTAGGGAGAACACATCTGTACTAAAGTTTCAGTCTCAACAGATCATTATTGACATCACCTCGGATTACTGCTAAAGACAACTTAATATTTTAATATTCTAGTGACTTTTTCTATTGCAAGAATATTAGAATATTAAAATATTAAGATTAATATATCTTAACCGAGATTAAGAATAATGTTTATTTATTAAAATCATTTAAGTTTGTATGTGCATCATCGTTTTATTTAACTTGCATATTTGTATGACATGAGTTTATTTCATTTTTTTGGGTTACATAAGAGAGTTGGTCACAACCACACTATTTTTAGTAATTTATAAGTGCAAGGTTCAAACCACAGGGGTTGTTTCCACCAAACCTATTCCACCTCATTATTGTTGATTAGGTGTGAAGGGGACCATCCGTCGCTCAAGATAGGAATATTCCGCCACACTATTGTTGATTCAGCGTGAAGGGGATCATTCGTCGCTCAAGATAGGAATATTCCATCATGTTATTTTTGATTCGACGTGAAGGGGACCATCAGTCGATTGGAATAGAAGAGTTGGTCACAACCACATTGTTTTTAGTAACTGATAAGCGTAGGGTTCAAACCACATCGGTCGATTGGGATAGGAGAGTTGGTCACAACAACACTATTTTTTAGTAAATGATAAGCGTAGGATTCAAACCACAAGGGTTATTCCCACCAAACCTATTCCGCCTCGTTATTGTTGACCCGGTGTGAAGGGGACCACCAGTTGCTCGAGATTACGAGACTTGGTCATAACCACACTATTTTTAGTAACTGATAAGTGTAGGATTCAAACCATAGGGGCTGTTTCCACCAAACCTATTATGCTTTGTTATTGTTGACTTTGTGTGAAGGGGACCACCGGTTGCTCAAGATTCGTACAATCATCATTGGTCAGCATGTACTCAAAGGATTCAAACTAGACTACTACCTTTGTAAACAGGCTGCCCCTCAAGATTGAACCTGGGTGTCCTCTTGATAAGTGTCTGACCAAACAAGAACTAACTAATCTACCTAGCCTTTGGGGACTATTTAAGAGTAAATCTTATCAATGATAAATTTTAACCATTAAAAAAATATAGATGATAGAATCATTTGGAATTATTGGATAAAGTAAAATAGTTTGTAGTGTCCATAGGATTATATGGATGATTCTCATGGAACATGTTTATCCAAAAAAACTTTATTTGTTGGAGTGTACAACCCTATCCTTTTTGAATTTAAACCTTAAGATCTTTTATTCGAAGTTTCAAAGTTTTACTTTAGACTCGATATAGATTTTCAAGGTACTAGAATATTCTTTTTTTTATTATTACTCACAATCCAATAAACAAAGTTAATATTGTCATCTATGATCTAATGAATATTTTCTTCTAACTAATAAAACCAAAATCAAATCTTACAAGTTAATAAAAAATAAATCAAAATATCAAATTATAATTATGTGACATCAAACCTTAATTCCTTTAATACTTTTAACACTATTTTGATGGGGCAATTAGAGGCAAGCAACTCATGACAAATAATGGTTCTATAAATGGATTTTATTATGATGTGCATATTTAGTTAAAATTCATCAAGGTTCTAGCAATTGAATGACATGAAAATTACCCCCCAAGGTGGTTATTACTTGCATTTAACAATATTAATATTAAAATATTATTTTGTTGAGAGGGTTTGGCCCATTGGTGAAAGCGCTCCCTTGGGAGGGTGGAGACAATGGTTTGAATCCCTTAGGCCTCATAGAATTGGAGGACGTATCACACTAGCATCATTGGCTATGTTAAAAATTTTACTCATTGCAATTGGAGGTTATAGTGTCAGCAAGGAGCATGATTCAAACCTACTAGAAGGTTGCATTAGTGATTCCTCTAGTGTGTGTATATATATATATATATGTATTCTATTTATCAACTATGAAATAAAAATAAAATAAAAAGTAAAATTAAATCATTGGAGGTTATAGTGTGAGCAAGGAGTACGATTCGAACCTATAAGAAGATGATGAAAAATATAATGCATTACTAATTCCTCTAGTGTGTGTGTATATATATATATATATATATATATATATATATATATAAATTCTATTTATCAACTATGAAATTAAAAAAATAAAAAGTAAAATTAAATCAATAATATTCTAATATGTTGGAAGATTTATCTATCTATATACATATTTGGTAGACAATTTATGTAATATTGAAATCCATTTTTGCATTTAGGTTTATTATAAAGGTTGACTTTACTTATGGGTTACTTCATTCTTTAACACTCTCTTGGTTGTAAAGAAAGACCAATTATATAAATTCATGCATACCCATCAAAATCCAACACATACAAACCCTTTAACACAAGAATATGATGGTTGGCATTAATGTTTCTTGCTAATGAGCTAGAATGAAACCTAGTTAACAAGCCATGGATTTAGAACGGACATTGGATGACAAACAAAGGAAATTACTAAATCAAAACAACTTACTAATATTTTTTACGAGAAAAACCATTAATTCATCCATTCAAGGAAATCAATAGTAAATATACAATAATATGACAAGCAATTGCAAAAAGAAAAGTTGATAGGGCTTGAAGACCTAATCCTTA
Organism: Wollemia nobilis; assembly: GCA_028583015.1. Classification (NCBI taxonomy): domain Eukaryota; kingdom Viridiplantae; phylum Streptophyta; class Pinopsida; order Araucariales; family Araucariaceae; genus Wollemia; species Wollemia nobilis. The sequence continues at coordinate 305,260 of JAQPPZ010016858.1, read as the reverse complement.
TGTGTTGGTTGATTTATTGGTTGGCATGGAGAGTGGTGCCTAATTGGTTACTTGCTCCCTAGTTGGCTAGACACCTCAAATGGTGGCTATATGACTTGAATACCTGAAAAGCACTAGGGTGGGACAACCAAAAAATTGGCCGATCGTCCCACCCTAGGATAGCCACCAAAAAATCCCACAAAAATAGCTAAAAAATATATAAAAAAATTGGCCTAAAAACCACCAAAAATAGGTCAAAATTGATGAAATTCACAAAGGATCAAGATTTCATTCACATTGCTCATGGATGAATGGAAAAGTATATCCTTCAATCCCTAAGAAGGCCATTGGAGCTAGAACGTTGCACGGGAACGAGATATTCAGTTCTTTTCTACCATGAAATCTCAACAAAACTATCAAAATCCTTGCAAAATTGATAAATCTTACAATGGATAAAATTGAAGGTAATCCCAATCAAATCATATGGGTCAAGTGACTTGTCGCTTTCATCGCACGTCATGCCCTCATTGACTTGTCGCTTGAGGGGTATTCATAATAACGAATTCATAATCAAAATCAACACTCAAACACTCAAATGTGTAACTTGCATACATTCAAAAAATTCATTGCAAAAGACAAATTTTAAGCCTACACTAGGGCAAATAATTCAGCACAAATACAAAACAAAGTCTTGGTATACTTGAAGCCTCGAGACACGTATCCCAATATAGGAAAAATAAGGAACCAAGACCAAGTATACCCTAAGCCCCAAGTCTATCATTATAGGGTGGTTGAAAGGTATACCAAAATCAATCCTTCAATTATGTCAAAAGAAAGGATTCCAAGAATGTATGCTCTTTCCACAATGGAGGCATCTAAATTTTGTTAGGTTACTAAATAACCTTAATCATTTGATGATTTAGTCATCTATTTTTGCTCAGCGCTCTATTGCACACATCACATATCAAAAAGGGGCATCTGTAGACACTAAAATCATTTAAATCAGATAAGAGTGCCATGATGCCATTCTTATCGACACCATAAGGCCCCATTGGGCAACCCTTAGGGGCTAATTAGGGGTCCTAACCACTTTTAGGAAGGTTTACCCCACTTTTGGGAGGTTTTGGGCCATGTAGCCATGGTCATCCCACCCCAAGATAACCATAGTTCATGGTCATCCCACCCAGGGACGACCACAAGAAACCATCCCTAGGTGGGACGACCATGGTCCAGACCCCCAAAAAATTCAAAGGTTGGACAAATGGCAATCAATTTCTACCATTTGTCCCACCCAATTACTTATTATATATTAGAAGACTATCTAGGCCATTAGGAAATGCAAATTGGAGGCCTCTTCCTCCCAATGCATGGCAAGGGCTTTGACAAGTGGTGACACCTTCCTTGCATGCCCCAACTTGCCCCTTTGCCCCCTTTGCCCTCTTGGGCTATAAATAGGAGTGGTTCCACTCAGTTTAGGGAGAGATCTTTGCAAGTATTCACCATGAAGTGCTACTGATATTCCCTCTCAACTTTTGACCTCGTATTTGCCCTTGAAAACCTCATCAATAAAATGTGTTTTCAAGGCATCCCCAAATACGCACATCCCATCCAAAACCCATCCATTCCTATGTGTTAATTTATCAAATTTGATGGCAACACCCCTAGGAGTGCTCTAGACCAAATCCAAGTGGAATTGGTGGAAAAAACCACCCTATTTTGTGGTCATCTCCACATGGGATGGTTAACAGTCCCACTTGGAACACCCAAGGATGACCATGAATTGGCCCATAATTTGAATCAATTTTAGTGTAGATCATTTCTATAGCAATATATTAGCATCATATTTGATTTTGGTGAAGTTTGGAGTAGCTGTGAATCATTGTTTAGGGTTTTTGTGATTACAGTCCTAATTGGCCCACCCAGGGATGGCCACATATTCTACTTACAATTTCACTTCAATTTTTGCACAAATAATTACAAAAGTAGATAATATGCATCATGTTAAGTTTTGGAAGCATTTGGAGTAGTTTAGCTATGTCGATTGCACTTTTTACATTCAATATTGCATGCATTCCTTTGATATTATCATAATCCGTACATGTTATTAATCCATTTCAATTTCTTGTGTGTAGGTATAGGTATTCCAATGCATGAGGAAAGAGCTAAAGAGTTGAATAAGGATAGCTCATTCAGCGGTAACAAAAACCCGTGCTCCAATCGTGAGTGTGAGAAGAACATTGAAAGTGTGCCATAAGTTTGTGAAAGGATTGGATCCTTCAACATTGTAATTTGAATTGTATCAATTGAGAGCCCTCAAGGGGATGTATTGTAACCTTACATTTGACAAATTAATCAATAATAAGAGAACCCCCATTTCTTTCAATATTTGTCATCTTTATATTTACTTTAGTGTCACTTTCGAATGCTTTATTAGAACAATAGATGCATTTCAATTTCCATTGCTAGGTGCACCATTTTTTCCAAGCAAAGAAGTTTACTTTCAACCAACCCTTGGACTACCAAATATTTATACAATCCTCAATTTGATATGCATGAGAAGGTTGTTTTGGAAGGATCTTATAATATCCACCCTTCACTATGTAGGCTCCAAGAATCCCATAGCCCCAAGCTAATTCATCCTCCTCATCTCTACCTCGGAGAAATATTTCTACCAAGATTTTAGTCATGATGGGTGTCAATTTTGGAGGGATTGGAATTGACCACTCATCCAACTTCTTAAATTGTTTAAACCTATCATACCCCAGTTGTCTGATGTTGAAATAAATTTCAATCTTCATCCAACCATTGCTTTCCATGTTTATTTTTACTGGTTGTAGTTTTGAAAATTCAACAATAATAGGTGGGTATTGATCCCATGAATCTATCCAAAATCGTGCCTTCTCCTCTCTCCCCACATTCTAAAATAATCCATATTTTATTACTTGAGATCCTAACTTTAGAACCTACCACACTAGAGACTCATTACCATCCAAATGGAAATGACTCACCTCATTTAGGTTTACTTATCCCAAATATTTACTGGTTAAAAATATATTAAATAAAGAAGTTGGTTAGGAGATGCACCTCCAATAAAACTTTTCAACCAAAGCTTTTATTATGTAGCTATGATCTCTTCAGTCCAAAAACTCCTTTTGCCTTGAGTTGACTTACTTTTTCCAACCTAGTAATACCCATTTCCTCTCTCTTTTATAGCCATAAAACATTTATAGCCATCTTGCCAACACTTTCCATATGGTATGTAGGGTAGCAAGGATAAAAAAATTATAAATTGGCATGGCTTGAATGATTGACTATAAAAAATATAATATACTCCCAAAGGTTAACCATTTGTGAGGCCAATGGTTAATTCTTCCTTTGATATGATCCAAAATATTCCTATAGATAGCTATCTTTAGTTTTTTAAAATGTAAATGAACCCCCAAATAGACCACTAGGAGAGAGGTGCTCATGAATTCTAAGATCTCTAAAATTCTATCCTAAAGCCTTTGACCAAGATTGAAGAAAACCACTTTGGATTTATTATCATTGATGACTTGATTTGTGGCCCTAAGAGTATCTCTAATCATTCTTTATTCCTTAATGTTGGTCACTCCCACCAATCCTATTTCATTTACAAATTGTAGGTGATTCAAAACCTCCTCATACACCTTGATACCTATTAGCAAACCTCTTTGTCTTCTCCTTAATATGAGTCTACCCAATGCTTCATCTAATATAAGAAAAATATAAGGGGAATAATAATCTCTTTAGTGAAGGCCTCGAGTGGATCCAAAAAATTACGAGGGAAGACCATTGATTAACATTGATATGTCAAACTATAGATACAACTCATGACCCATTCTATTAAATATTGAAAGAAACTATAGGTTGCCATAATCCTGATGGGGGACGGGAAAATCACACACACAATTCCAAATTTTCTTCTATTAATCTGGAATCTCCTCTACATAAACAGCCCGCAGGCTTTACAATAACCAGTGCTCGGCTTGGTTTTCTCACTAACCCTATTCTCTATGTGCGTTCTCCCAATCCACCACCTTTCTCTTACAATCTCTGAGTTTTTATCGAGGTCTCGACCCTCTAGGCCATTAATGACCCACCTGGCAGAATTCATTACAAAAACCTACAAAATCGGCTTCCACGGCCGAGTCTTCAATTTTCTTTCCATAAATGGGCAACTACCCCAATCCGCCATGAAAGCATGCATTAAAGAGACCCTTGACCTGCAACCGCTATTTTGTTAGACTGTTCATTTGTGACTGTTGCCTCTTTTTTTGTGCACGTGGCCATCTATGTGTTCATTTCTTATTTGCTTTCTTCTGGTCGCGATATCACGACAGGTCATGATATTGCGACCTCCCCGCCTTCGAGCCTTGATTTCAAATTCATGTCGTGATTTCATGACGTCGCGATATCGTGACCTCCCCGCTTCCCTGCCTTGACTTTAATTTTATGTCACGATATCGCGACGTCGCAATATCGCGACCTCCCCGCTTCCCTGCCTTGACTTCAATTTTATATCATAATTTTGTGACGACGCAATATCGCAACCTCCCCGCTTCCTTGCCTTGACTTCAATTTTATGTCGTGATATCGTGACGTCACGATATCGCGACCAACTTCTGCCTTGTCAAAAACAAAACACTTAGAAAAACTCTGGTTGATGCAAGATTGCTCTGTTGCCACCGGATGCTCCTACATCAGACACCCGGGGTTGATGGAGAAGTGACCTTCACTTCTGTGCTATTCGGTCACGGTTTTCTGCAACATCTCCAAATGTACACCTGCTTCTACAACCCGCTTAAACCCCGTCTCCTGGCAAAAACATTTTTTGCCTTCTACCAGACAAATTTTGGCACTATTGCACACCTTCTCGTCCACTGCCTGTAATGGATTTAACTTATGGCGCACTCTATATTTCGTCAATGAGTACGTATTTGCATGACCATCATGCACTACACTTCGATCAAACTGCCATGGCCTTCCTAACAGCAAATGGCAAGCATCCATGGGGAAAACATCACACAAGACCTCGTCCTGGTACTTCCCAATATTGAACATGACTAAGCACTGTTCACGGACCCATGCTTTGTGGTCCTTCCACAACCACGCAATATGGTATGGATGCGGGTGTCTCCTCCTCTCTAGCTGCAACCTAGTGACCATTTCCTCGAAGACTAAGTTATCAGTCCTTCCATTGTCTATAATAACATTACAGACTTTACCTGAACTCTTGCACTTCGTGCGAAACAGGCTTCTCCTCTACTCTGGTTTGTCTTCCTTAATCAACATGGCTCTCCTTGTGACAATGACTTCCCCTCTCTCTGCCTCCTCAGAATGTTTTGATTCGGTTCTTTCATCTGCCACAGCAGCTCTGGCAGGACCCACAGGTCTCTTGTTCACCCTCTCGTGGTGTTGGGGACACTCATATGCCCGATGTCCCTCTTCTCCATAGTGGAAACAGGTTCCACGAAACACTCCTCCTCTATTTCCTCATCCAGATCTACCTCTTCCTCTTGGGTAGTTATTCTGGCCACTGGATCTGGGTTCCTCATCTTCCTTCTGTTCTTGGCTGCTGCTAACTTCTTCTTTCTTCTCCTCTTTTCCTTCATCTTTTCTTCCACCAGTCTTTCCTCCATGACCTCTTCCTCTTTGCTTACCCTCAAACCTTCTGTTCAGCTTTTCTTCAACCTTCAGAGCAAATTGGTAAGCATCTTCAATGGTGCTCACCCAAACTAGGCTCAACTCTTCCTAGATACTGGGTTTCAACCCATTGATATAACGGGACATCTTCTCCTTGCTTGCCTCTAAATGGCCAGTTCTGATGGAGATCTTATAAAACTCCTCTATGTACTCTTGGACAGTTTTGTTCATCTGTCTCAAACTCTGCATTTTTCTTAGCAGATCTAGTTCGTAATCACTTGGGATGAACTGCCTCTTCAGCTTCTCCACCATTCGCACCCATTTTGTTATCCGTTCTTTTCCTCTTTTGTTTCGCTCCAGCTACACTCCCTTCCACCATATGCTGGCATGACCCTTCAGCTTGGTCTTGGCAAATCTGACCCTCTCAGGATCTTCAACTTCTTCATACTCAAAGTACTCTTCCAGATCGTTGATCTAGTTGATCAATTCCTCTGGATCAAGATTTACTGAGTACGCAAAAACCTCTATCTTCGGCCTCTTTCCAATCTGAGAAATGGCTTTGTACAACCTGGCTTGTGCAGGATCTATAGCCTCTTCTTCTTCCTCAAACTGGTTTTCTTCTTCATCCACTTTGTCTTCACTACCTTCATCTCTTCTTGGCTGTAATCCTCTATGCACCTCTTCTTGCAGGGCTTGCATTTGCCTCTACAAAGCTCGAACATCTTATACTGATGCCATGCCTCTCCCACCAATGGGGTTTCTTCTTGGAGGCATTTTGCTCACTCTCTCACAAGCCCTTCCATAGATCCTGATGTAACTACCTCACGTCCGACGATCTGTTACACACTCAAGAACTTCTGGCTCTGATACCACTGATGGGGGACGGGAAAATCGCACACATGCAATTCCAAATTTTCTTCTATTAATCTAGAATCTCCTTTACATAAACATCCTATAGGCTTTACAATAACCAGCGCTCAGCTTGGTTTTCTCACTAACCCTATTCTCTACGTGCGTTCTCCCAATCCACCACCTTTCTCTTACAATCTCTGAGTTTTTATTGAGGTCTCGACCCTCTAGGCCATTAATGACCCACCTGGCAGAATTCATTACAAAAACCTACAAAATCGGCTTCCACGATCGAGTCTTCAATTTTCTTTCCATAAATGGGCAACTGCCCCGATCCGCCATGAAAGCATGCATTAAAGAGACCCTTGACCTGCAACCATCGTTTTGTCAGACTGTTCATCTATAACTGTTGCCTCTTTTTTCATGCGCATGGTCATCTGTGTGTTCATTTCTTATTTGCTTTCTTTCGATCGCGATATCGTGACCTCCTCGCCTTTGAGCCTTGATTTCAAATTCAAGTCGCGATATCACGACCTCCCCGCTTCCCTGCCTTGAATTTAATTTTATGTCATGATTTTGCAACGTCGCGATATCGCGACCTCCCCGCTTCCCTGCCTTGACTTCAATTTTATGTCATGATTTCGTGACGTTGCAATATCACAACCTCCCCGCTTCTATGCCTTGTCAAAAACAAAACACTTAGAAAAACTCTGGTTGATGCAAGATTGCTCTGTTGCCGTCGGATGCTCCTGCATCAAATCCTCAACAAGAAGCTCCACTCCACCCTATCACAAGCCTTTGACATATCCAATTTTATGAACATTCCTCTAGTGTTAGATTTTTGCATTGAGTGGATTGCCTCCTAAGCTAGAACCACACCATCCAAGATATGCCTACCCTTTACAAAACCCTCCTTTCTCTAAGGAGATAATGTTTTCTAGAAAAATTTTTAGACACTCAACCATTACCTTTGTGATTATTATATACATGACATTACATAAGACAATAGGTCTATAATCTAAATTATGCATTACCTCCTCCCATTTCATAATTAAGGTAGTGAATGTATGATTTAATACTTTAAGCATCCTTTTGCTGCCTCTAGACTCCTCTATAATAACCATGACATCCTCCTCCATGTTGTCCCAAAAAGTTTGAAAATTTTTGACTGGAAAGCCATATAGACCTAGCATTTTTTCCATGCTCATTCCAAATACTACCTTCTTCAATTATTCTCTATCAATGAGTTTAAGCAAGGCCTGATTTTGCTCTTCAGAGATAATAGAGGGTATGATAGCAAGAACTTCTTTCTAAGCCTCTTCATCTTGTACCATACCTTCCTTAAACAATTTAGCAAAGTAATACATTAAATGGAAGTGCATACATGTGATCATATCAAAGGAGTTTCCGTTCTCATCCTGAAGAGCTTCCATATTATTCGTTTGTCTCCTAGCACAAGCAACCTGATGCAAACATTTGATGTTTCTATCACCTTCCAATAACCAAGTGGTTCTTGCTCTCTATTTCCAGTAGATCTCCTCTTTGTTGTCAATGTCCTCAACTACTTTACATAATTCATCATCCTCTTCTTTGAGATGCTCTATAATTGTTCCTTCCCTCAAGAATTTTTACACCTCATCCCATATGGCCACCAATGGAGCTCTTTGGGCTTGAAATTCCCACTTGTTAGCTCACCTCCATATTTTTAGTTGATCCTTGATATAATGAAGTTGCTTGTGACTCTAAACATTGTTGTCCCATATGTATGTTGTCCCTCTTCCCACCACTATGGTATTTTCTTCTGAATTTCCTCCTATTTTAACAAAAAAAATTCAAATTTGAATGGTTTGCGGTATTACCCTATCTTGATCCCCCTTTCCAATAGAATGGGAAAGTGATCCAAAACTACACCCTCTAAAATCTAAAATTGTAGATCCTATTTCATAGATGCCTCCTTTGAAACCAAAAAAAAAGTTCAACTTCACCTTTCTACTATGGGGCTTTCTCCTCTTGTTAGTCCAACTATAGTTAGTTGGTTCCAATATATTTAATATCCACCAAGTGTAATGCATGGACCTGGGCAATCATAAGTTGATCTCTTCGATCCAAAATTGATGTTCCTCCTTCCTGGTTTCTAAATAATAATTTAGCATTAAAATTCTCTAGCAACAATCCAATCTAACTCATCTCTTGAGACTCTCATATTATGCATCACTTTCCATCGAAGAATCTGACCATCTAGGTTTCGATTTCCATAGAAATTTGTGATTAAAACCTGCTCAATTATCACATTTTTCTAAAATGCGATGTAAGGACACCCCTCCAAGCTATATGTTCTGTTGTTGTCCATTCAAGAGAGTTCGAAAAGGTAAATATTCCCCCTAAGGTCCCTTGGTTACTACTTCCATATGGCCAACACACCTCCAAAGTCTATTTAGTGTTTTGTACATGAGATCCAATGCCATTTTTGTCTCTGAATAAGCAAAAAAAAAATGTTTTATTTTCTTTAAGAGTCTTCGAACAACAAATTGATGGATTTTATTGTTTAAACCCCTAATATTCCGTGATTGTATAATCATAGAGTAGTATTAGAATAACTTAACTATTATGTATATATTATTAACAAGGTTCTAACCTAAGTTTTTTTTAACAAGTTAAAAATTTTAATTTATTGAACAGATACTATTTCATAATTTAATTTTTTTCCTATAAAATTCAATAAATTTATCAAAATAAAAAATCAAATTATATTCTTATATACACTTTAAACATCAAATCACTCTACTCCAACCCAGGTGTTGTAGGTGAGTTGTAGAGGAGAGGGCCATCCTCCAAGGGAGGTCCCAGGTTCGAATCTCCATCCTATCGAAAAGTTGAATTGGGTACCCAAAATCCAATTGATAATGTTGGTGCAGAAGGGCTGAGTGCGACTCCCGGATGACTTTGATGGTGTAGAACCCCTGTTCGTGGTCTCTCAGACCAAGGCAGTCCCACACGGTATTTTTTGCTTAAAAAAAAAACACTCTACTCCAACACTTGTACCATTTTAAAGTTGAATCTCCTTCACAATTTTTAAAGTTAAGTTAAAAAAAATACTTCGCTCTGCACTTTTTACACTTAAATTTAAAAATTAAAAATTAAAATTAAAATTTTTAAAAAATCTAGAGATACTTCCCCAAGATGAGATAACATAACATTATAAAAAAAAAAATTATAAATAATATAAAGACAACACTATGAGGTAATATGCACTTATTAGGCTTCTATATTATCAATCCGCAATATTATAATATTTGTTATATTTTTTTTTATTAAAATAATATGAAATACATTGACGCATAGCAAAAAGATCCTTTTCTTGTAATTTGAGTCACTAAAATAAAATACCAACAAAATTTGAGACTAAAAGTCTTAAAATTCACACTAATATGCTGTTAATTTTTTTTTAAATATATATAAATAGGTATTAATGTGGAAAGTAGTATCATTACATTAATTGGTTAAAAAGTAGTGGAAAGTAGTATCATTACATTAATTGGTTAAAAAGTAAGAGGGTCAGCTCTTACACATGCTCAAACGATGTTAATAGGGATGAAAAATTCTACAAAGTGGGACAAAAAAACTCACACCTTTAAGCTTGCTATCCCATTGACAAAAAGTATGATAAGTATTAAGGTTTATAAACCACCTAAATCCCACAACACATTTAATGTGGGAAATATTAATACATATTAACAAAATAAACTTAAATTAAAAAATATAAATACATACACAACCTAACCGATAAAACTTGAATCCAGATTTCCGGTTCTTCGTCCAACAAGAACTTGTCATGGGACTTGAACAAGTTTGTCATAATAGCCTAACCGATAAGACTTGAACTCAGTTTTTGTCTACCAGATAATTCTGGCATTAGACCCGGATGGATAAGCATGCCTTAACACAATAACTTTATATACTTCTATTCACACAATTTGTGCACCAAAATCTCGTCATCATGTGCCCTAAGACGAAAAGGCAAATCATATCGACACTCAGCCCCACATTGTCTTGTCCATTTCAACCTCCTGCTGTGCCTAAATCTCTGTGCTATGGATCCCTCATTATTGTTTTATATTAACCGTCTTGCTCTCTTCCATTAATTTCTTAATTTATATTCACAGGAAGTATGTACCACCAAAATAATAAAATATGTACGTCAAAGACATTCTACTCTGTTACAGTGGGCATGGTCCCCGCACCTGCCTGGGCGGGTGTCAAACGCTGTAAACGTATAATCCTGACCTAATTAATGCGTTAGGCAGGTACCTCATTAGAATTACAGATAATCAGAAACAACTGCAATAGACTTCTCTTTAATACATTAAGTAGCTGTATTCATAAACAATACTAATTCTTAATTTATTAGGCAGGTACCTGATTAGAATCAGAAAATCAGAAGCAATTGCATTAGACTACGTGCTTCACAAAAGAAGAAATGATTACATGAGAAAAAGAAAAAAAGTGTAGGGGACCATGGTGGTGTTCATCTGCAAGCAGTTTTATTATTCTATATACAATTGGTGGAGTTCCGCTCCAAGCTTTTGTGTGAGAAGGTGTTTAGTTTCTGGATCCGTTTCAGCTTTGAGAGTTTTCCATTAAAGTTTTTAAGTAGAACTAAACAGCCATTGTCAAACACGAAACCCTCGGATTTTTATAAAATTTATTCGGATCTGTTGTTTTTGAGAGTTTTCCATTAAAGTTTTTAAGTAGCACTAAACGCCCATGGTTAACACTAAACCTTCGGATTTTTTTAGTTATTTAGATTAGTTTTTTTTAATATTTTATTACTAGATTTAAGGTATGGGAATTGCAATAAATTTGGGGAACCCTTTCTCCAATCAATAAAAAAACCTACCGAAGAGGAGAGGTTGTGATGGATATTTATCGAATTTCTCGCTATGTAGAATTTTATTTTTTTAAACGAGGGGTGACAATGAGAGAGAGCACACTCGCCGTCATTCCCGTAAGTTACATGTGTGTAGACAGGCGTGCTCTCTCTCATTGTCACGCGTACATTTCTCCCCCGCTATAATTTTTATCCCATTCTTGTTCAAACATACTGTGTGAATTAGTAAATTAGCAGAGATATTGGGTCAGTGGAACAACACTTCAAAGACCGAGAACCTCCTTGGAGAAGAGCAGACAAGGAAGAAGGGACTACAGTGTTGCAGATAATGATATGGTAAGTTCCATTTCAAGACTAGCTCATTCATCATGGTGTTCTATGTGTACTGTTGGAGAGTTTTTCAAGAAATGAGCTGTGAAACTGCCTATGTCTGTGGATGGTGTAAAATAAGGCCTCAGAAGTAGAAAGGTTGGAAGCTTTCAATGGCAAGTTCTCTCTGGCTGGTTTTGGTAGATTTGACTAAAGATATTTATTGACATAGGGACTGACGGTGTCTGTTGGTAGAACACATCTGTACCAACAGATCAGTTTTGACATCACCTGGGATTATTGCTAAAGACAACTTAATATTTTAATATTCTAGTATTAAAATATTAAGATTAATATATCTTAACTGAGATTAAGAATACTGTTTATTTATTAAAATCATTGAAGTTTGTATGTGCATCGTAAATCTTCTTATTTAACTTGCATAAAGTTTTTATGACACGAGTTTATTTAATAATTACATGTTTAAGAGTAAATCTTATCAAATGATAAATTTTAACCATTAAAAAAATTAGGTGATTGGAACATTTGGAATTATTCGATAAGCTAAAATAGTTTTAGCCTTCATATGATTCTCATGGAACATGTTTATTTTATTCAACATTATTATTTTTTTTTGGAGTGTACAATTTTTTTTGGGTTACATAAAAAAGGTGGTCACAACCACATTATTTTCTGACAAGCGCAGTTCAAATCAGTGGGGCTGCTTCCACCAAACTTATTCCACTTTGTTGTTAGTGATTGGCGTGAAGGAGATCACCGATCGCTGAAAATTTGTACTGTCATCATTGGTCTGACATACACTCAAAGGATTCAAATTAGACTATTATCTTTGTAAAAAAACTGCCCCCGAGGTTTGAACCTAGGTGTCTTCTTGGTAAGTGTCTGGCCATATAAGCACTTAACAATCCTCCTAACCCTCGGGGGTCCAAAAAATTTTAGGTTAGAAAGAAACCTATAGTACTGCTCTTAGGTAACCTACAACAATGTCCCATTTGAGTATACCACTATCTAAAGCGAATCCAAAAAATATTTTTGTGTCCCCTTTACATCATAGTGGTTTGAACCGTGAACCTTTGTTGTTGTTGATTGGTGTGAAGGGGGTCGGCACTTACCAATCCACCTAGCCCTCGAGGGTAAAAAAAAAATTAGGTTAGAAAGAAACCTAAAGTACTGCTCTTAGGTGACCGACAACATTGTCCCATCTGGGTATACCACTATCTAAAGGGAATCCACAAGAAATTTTTGTGTCCCCCTTTACATCATAGTAATTTGAACCGTGAACCTTTGTTGTTATTAATTGGTGTGAAGGGGATCACTGATCACACAAAATTTGTATTGTCATCATAGGTTTGACATACACTCAAAGGATTCAAATCAGACTATTATCTTTGTAAACAGACTGCCCTCGAGGTTTGAACCTAGGTGGCTTTTTGGTAAGTTCCTGGCCATATAAGCACTTATCAATCCACCTAGCCCTCGAGGGTCAAAAAACTTTTAGGTTAGAAAAAAACCTAAAGTACTGCTCTTAGGTGACCGACGACATTGTCCTATATGGGTATACCACTATTTAAAGGGAATCCACAAGAGATTTTTGTGTCCCCCTTTACATCATAGGGGTTTGAAATGTGAACCTCCCATTCAACAGGGTCATCCTCGCCTTCTCCATTTACACTACCAAGATAGATGATAGTTGGAGTGTACAACCTTAGCCTTTTTGGATGTAAACCTTAAATATTTTATTTGAAGTTTCAAATTTTTACTTTATAGTCGATATAGATTTTCAATGTATTATAATATTTTTATTTAAAATTATTTACAATCCAATAAACAATGTTAATATTGTCATTTATTATCTAATGAATTCTTTCTTCTAAACAATAAAACCAAAATCAAATCTTACAAGTTAATAGAGAATAAATCAAAATATCAAATTATAATAATGTGAGATCAAACCTTTATTTCTTTTATACTTTTAACACTATTTTGATGGGGCAATTAGAGGCATGAGTTCAAAATATCAAATTATAATAATGTGAGATCAAACCTTTATTTCTTTGATACTTTTAACACTATTTTGATGGGGCAATTAGAGGCAACCAACTCATGACAAGTAATGGTTGTATAAATAGATTTTATTATGATGTGTATATTTCGTCAAAATACATCAAGGTTCTACCAAGTGAATGACATGAAAATTACCTCCTAAATGAAGGGGGTTATTATTTGTATCTAACAATAATAATATTAAAATATTAATTTGTTGAGGAGGCCCATTCCATTGGTCAAAGCACTTCCTTAGGAGGGTGGAGACCATGGTTTGAATACCTCAGGCCTTATAGAATTGGAGGACGTGTCGCGTGAGCATCATTGGCTATGTTAAAAAGTTTACTTGGTGCGACTAGAGGTTATGGTGGCAGCAAGAAGCAAGATTCGAACCTAACAAAAGGTGATGAAAAATATAATGTGTTACCCATTCCTCTAGTATATATATAGTCATTATATTTATCAACTATGAAATTAAAAAAAATAAAATTAAAATTAAATTAATAATATCCTATTATGTTGGAAGATATATATATTTGGTAGATAATTTATGTAATATTGAAATTCATTTTTGCATTTGGGTTTGTTATAAATATTGATATTACTTATGAGTTACTTCATTCTTTAATACCCTCTTGGTTGTAAAGAAAGACCATTTATATAAATTCATGCAAACCCATCAAAATCCAACACATACAAACCCTTTAATACATGAATACGATGGTTTGCATTAATGTTTCTTGCTAATGTAGCCATAACGAGGCCTAGTTAACAAGCCATGGATTCAGAGTGGACATTGGATAACCAACAAAGAAAAATACTACATCAAAACAAATACTTAATATTTTTACCATATCAATTGAGAAAAACCATTAATTTACACGAGCAAGGAAATTACTAAATCAAAACAAATACTTAATATTTTTACCCTATCAATTGAGAAAATCCATTAATTTACCCGTGCAAGGAAATCAATAGTAAATACACAATAATATGAGTGGCATGGAGAGTGTTGCCTACTTGCTTACTTGCTCCCTAGTTGGCTAGACACCTCACATGGTCGCTATATGGCTTGTTGGCAAGTGGGCAGATTGAAAATTATGTTTTCTATAGTAAATTAAGCCTCTAATAATATCAAAAGTAGCATAGTGGAAAGGGAATGGTTATGTTAAGCTACTCACACCCTTTTGATGTATAGTCTATGTATGATCATTTATGAATTATATGGTGATACACATTCAAAATGCATATGGTCATACAATATTTTTGTCAAACTATAGATGCACATTCAAAATGCATATGATCATATGATCTAAACATTGAATATGTCAAACTATAGATGCAACTCATGACCCATTTTATTCAATCTTGAGAGAAACTCAAGATTGCCATAATCCTTAACAAGAAGCTCCACTCCACCCTATCTCAAGCCTTTGACATATCCAATTTTATGAACGTTCCTCTAGTGCTAGATTTTTGCAATGAGTGGATTGCCTCCTAAGCTAGAATCAAACCATCCAAGATCTGTTTGCCCTTTACAAAACCTCCTTTCTCTAAGGATATAATGTTATCTAGAAGAGGTTTTAGACACTCAACCATTACCTTTGTGATTATTATATACATGACAGTGCATAAGGGAATATATCTATAATCTAAATTATGCATTGTCTCCTCCCCTTTTAGAATTAAGGTAGTGAATGTATGATTAGATGCTTTAAGCATCATTTTCTGGCCTTTAGACTCCTCTATAACAACCATGACATCCTCCTCCAAGTTGTCCCAAAATGTTTGAAAACACTTTACTGGAAAGCCATCTAGACCTGGCATTTTTTCCATGCTCATTCCAAAGACTAGCTTCTTCAACTCCTCTCTATCAATGGGTTTAAGAAAGACCTTATTTTGCTCTTCAGAGAAAATAGAGGGTATGATAGAAAAAACTTATTTCTAAGCCTCTTCCTCTTGCACCATACCTTACTTAAATAATTTATCAAAGTAATACATTAAATGGAAATGCATACATGTGATCATATCAAAGGAGTTTCCACTATCATCTTGAAGAGCTTCCATCTTGTTCATTTGTCTCCTAGCACAAGCAACCCAATGGAAACATTTGGTGTTTCTATCACCTTCCAATAACCATGTGGTTCTTGCTCTCTATTTCCAGTAGATATCCTCTTTGTTGTCAATATCCTCAACTACTTTACATAATTCATCATCCTCTTCTTTGAGATGCTCTATAATTGTTCCTTTCCTCAAGAGTTTTTACATCTCATCTCATATGGCCACTAACGGAGCTCTTTGGGCATGAAAGTTGATCCTTGACATAATGAAGCTGATTGTGGACTCTAAACATTGTTGTCCCATATGCCAGTTGTCCCTCTTCCCACCACTATGGTATTTTCTTCTGAAGTTCCTCCTCTTTTAACCAAAATTTTTCAAATTTGAATGGTTTGTGATATTGCCCTATCTTGATCCCCCTTTCCAATAGAATGGAAAAATGATCCAAAACTAGACCCTATAAAATCTAAAATTGTACATTTTATTTCATAGATGCCTCCTTTGAAACCAAAAAAAAAAAAATCAACTTCATATTTCTACTATGGGGCTTCCTCCTCTTGTTAGTCCAACTATAGTTAGTTTTTTCCAAGACATTTAATATCCACCACATGTAATGCATGGACCTGAGCAATCATAAGTTGATCTCTTCGATCCAAAATTGGTGTTCATCCTTCCTGGTCTCTAGATGATAATTTAGCATTAAAATATCTAGAAACAATCCAATCTAACTCCTCCCTTGAGACTCTCATATTATGCACCACTTTCCATCAATGAATCTGATCATTTAGGTTTTTCACTCCCATAGAAATTTGTGATTAAAACCTGCTCAATTGTCACATTGTTTCTAAAATGTGATGTGAGGACACCCCTCCAAGCTATATGTTCTATTGTTGTCCATTCAAGAGAGTTCCAAAATGTAACTATTCCCCTTGAGGTCCCTTGGGAAGCTACTTCCATATGGACAACACCCCTCCAAAGTTTATTTAGTGTTTTGCACATGAGATCCAATGTCATTTTTGTCTCTGGATAAGCAAAAAAATATGTTTAATTTTCTTTAAGAGTCTTCGAACAACAAATTGATGGATTTTGTTTTTTAAACACCTAATACTCCATGATTGTATAATAATAGAGTAGTATTAGAACAACTTAGCTATTAGTATATATTGCTGACAAGGTTCTAACCTAAAATTTTTTTTACAAGTTGAAAATTTTAATTTATTGAACGAATAATATTTCATAATTTAATTTGTTCCTATAAAATTCAACAAGTTTATCAAAATAAAAAATCAAATTATATTCTTATATACACTTAAACATCAAATCACTCTACTCCAACACTTATTTAAAATTTTTAAGGTTAGGTTAAAAAAGAACTTCGCTCTACACTTTTTACACTTAACTTTAAAAATTAAAAAAAAAAATTAAAATTTTTGAGCATTCTAGAGATACTTACCCAAGATGAGGTAACATAACATTATAAAAAAAATTAAATAATATAAATCCAACACTATGAGGTAAAATGCACTTATTAGGCTTCATTCAAGCGATATTATTATATATTTTATATTTTATTTTATTAAAATAATATAAAATACATTGAGATGTAGTAAAAAAAGATATTTTCCTTGTAATTTGAACTTAATTCAAAATAAAATACTAACAATTTTTTTTGAAATTAAAGCTTTCAACTTTGCAGTAAAAGCTCATTTAAATATATAGATAAATATAGATAGATAAGTATTAATATGGAATGAAGTTCCAATCATGCTAATCACGGAATATATTATTTAACCGGTTAAAAGTAATAGGGCCAGCCCCCCACACATGCTCAAACTTGATGTTAATAAGGGTGAAGAATTCCACAAAGTGAGACCAAGGACTTGCACCTTTAAGCTTGCTACCTCATTAATAAAGAATATGGCAAGTGTTTGCTACCCCATTAACAAAAAATATGGCAAGTGTTAGAATTTATAAACCACTCAAGTAAATCCCAACATACTTAATGTAGGAAATATAAAAAAGAAGCTCCACTCCACCCTATCACAAGCCTTTGACATATCCAATTTTATGAACATTCCTCTAGTGCTGGATTTTTGCATTAAGTAGATTGCCTCCTAAGTTAGAACCACACCATCCAATATATGCCTACAGTTTACAAAACCCTCCTTTCTATAAGAAGATAATGTTTTCTAGAAGAAGTTTTAGACACTCAACCATTACCTTTGTGATTATTATATACATGACATTACATAAGGTAATAGGTCTATAATCTAAATTATGCATTACCTCCTCCCATTTAAAAATTAAGGTAGTTAATGTATGATTTAATACTTTAATCATTATTTTGCTGCCTCTAGACTCCTCTATAACAACCATGACATCCTCCTCCAAGTTGTCCCAAAAAGTTTGAAAAAACTTGACTAGAAAGCCATATAGACCTGGCATTTTTTCCATGCTCATTCCAAAGACTACCTTCTTCAAATATTCTCTATCAATGAGTTTAAGCAAGGCCTGATTTTGCTCTTCAGAGATAATAGAGAGTATGATAGCAATAATTTATTTCTAAGCCTCTTCATCTTGCACCATACCTTAAACAATTGAGCAAATTAATACATTAAATGGAAGTGCATACATGTGATCATATCAAAGGAGTGTCCATTCTCATCCTGAAGAACTTCCATCTTATTCGTTTGTCTCCTAGCACAAGCAACCCGATGCAAACATTTGGTGTTTTTATGACCTTCCAATAACCAAGTGGTTCTTGCTCTCTATTTCAAGTAGATCTCCTTTTTTTTTTCAATTTCCTCAACTACTTTACATAATTCATCATCCTCTTCTTTGAGATGCTCTATAATTGTTCCTTCCCTCAAGAATATTTACACCTCATCCCATATGGCCACCAATGGAGCTCTTTGGGCTTGAAAGTCCAACTTGTTAGCTCACGTCCATTTTTTTAGTTGATCCTTGACATAATGAAGTTGCTTGTGGACTCTAAGCATTGTTGTCCCATATGTCTGTTGTCCCTCTTCCCACCACTATGGTATTTTCTTCCGAATTTCCTCCTATTTTAACCAAAAAAAATTCAAATCTAAATGGTTTGCGGTATTACCCTATCTTGAGCCCCCTACAATAGAATGGGACAGTGATCCAAAACTACACCCTCTAAAATCTAAAATTGTAGATTCTATTTCACAAATGCCTACTTTGAAACCAAAAAAAAGTTCAACTTCACCTTTCTACTATGGGCCTTTCTCCTCTTGTTAGTCCAACTATAGCTAGTTGGTTCCAATATATTTAATATCCACCAAGTGTAATGCATGGACCTGGGCAATCATAAGTTGATCTCTTCGATACAAAATTGATGTTCCTCCTTCCTGGTCTCTAAATAATAATTTAGCATTAGAATTCTCTAGCAACAATCCAATATAACTCCTCCCTTGAGACTCTCATATTATGTATCGCTTTCCATCGACGAATCTGACCATCTAGGTTTTGATTTCCATAGAAATTTGTGATTAAAACCTACTCAATTATCACATTTTTTCTAAAATGTGATGTAAGGACACCTCTCCAAGCTATATGTTCTATTTTTGTCCATTCAAGAGAGTTCGAAAAGGTAACTATTCCTCCTAAGGTCCTTTGGTTGCTACTTCCATACCGCCAACACACCTCCAAAGTCTATTTAGTGTTTTGTACATGAGATCCACCATTTTTGTCTTTGGATAAGCAAAAAAAATATATTTTTTATTTTCTTTAAGAGTCTTCGAGCAACAAATTGATGGATTTTATTGTTTAAAACCTTAATATTTCATGATTGTATAATCATAGAGTAGTATTAGAATAACTTAACTATTATGTATATATTATTAACAAGGTTCTAACCTAAATTTTTTTACAAGTTAAAAATTTTAATTTATTGAACAAATACTATTTCATAATTTAATGTGTTCCTATAAAATTCAATAAATTTATCAAAATAAAAAATCAAATTATATTCGTAAATACACTTTAAACATCAAATCACTCTACTCCAACACTTGTACCATTTTAAATTTGAATCTCCTTCACAATTTTTAAAGTTAAGTTAAAAAAATACTTAGCTCTTCACTTTTTAAACTTAAATTTAAAAATTAAAAATTAAAATTAAAAATTAAAATTAAAATTTTTGAACAATCTAGAGATACGTACCCGATGATATAACATAAAATTATAAAAAAAAAATTATAAATAATATAAATTCAACACTATGAGGTAATATGCAAGTAGGCTTCTATATTATCAATCGGGAATATTATAATATTTATTATATTTTGTTTTATTAAAATAATATGAAATACATTGACGTATAGCAAAAATATTTTCTCATGTAATTTGAGTCACTAAAATAAAATACCAACAAAATTTCAAACTAAAAGTTTTAAAATTTACACTAATATGCTGTTAATTTTTTTTTTAATATATATAGATAAGTATTAATGTGGAAAGTGGCATCATCATATTAATTTGTTAAAAAGTAAGAGGGTTAACCTTTACACATGCCTAAACTAGATGTTAAAAAGGATGAAAAATTTTATGAAGTGGGACCAAAAACTTACACCTTTAAGCTTGCTATCTCATTGACAATAAGTATGATAAGTATTAAGGTTTATAAACCACTCAAATCTCACAACACATTTAATGTGGGAAATGTTAATACTCACAAAATAAAACTTGAATTAAAAAATATAAATACAGACTGGTAAAACTTGAATACAGGTTTCCAGTTCTTCGTCCAACAAGAACTTGTCATGGGACTTGAACAAGTTTGTCATAATAGCCTAACCGATAAGACTTGAATTCAGTTTTTGTCTACCAGATAATTCACACATGGCATTAGACCCGGATGGATAAGCATGCCTTCACACAATAACATTATATACTTCTATTCACACAATTTTGTGCACCAAAATCTCGTGATCATGTGCACTAAGACGAAAAGGCAAAACATATCGACACTCAGCCCCATATTGTCTTGTCCATTTCAACCTCCTGACGTGCCTAAATCTCTGTGCTATGGATTGACCGTCTTGCTCTCTTCCATTAATTTCTTAATTTATATTCACAGGAATCGTTCCTCTTGTCCAGTCACTCACCATGGAAGTATGTACCACCAAAAATATAAAATATGTCACGTCAATGACATTCTACTCTGTTACAGTGGGCATGGTCCCCGCACCTGCCTGGGCGGGTGTCAAACGCTGTAAACGTATAATCGTGACCTAATCAATGCGTTAAGCAGGTACCTCATTAGAATCACATATAATCAGAAACAACTGCAATAGACTTCTCTTTAATACATTAAGTAGCTGTATCAGATAATCATAAACAATACGAATACTTAATCTATTAGGCAGGTACCTGATTAGAATCAGAAAATCAGAAGCAACTGCATTAGACTACTTGCTTCACAAAAGAAGAAATGATTACATGAGAAAAAGAAAATAAGTGTAGGGGACCATGGTGGAGTTCCGCTGCAAGACGTTTTATTATTCTATATATTATTTTAAGTAGAACTAAACAGCCATTGTCAAACACGAAACCCTCGGATTTTTATACAAGTTATTCGGATCTGTTGTTTTTGAGAGTTTTCCATTAAAGTTTTTAAGTAGAACTAAACGCCCATGGTTAACACTGAACCTTCGGATTTTTTTTAGTTATTTGGATTAATTTTTTGTAATGTTTTATTATTAGATTTGTAATGTTTTATTAGTTTTCATCCTAATAGATTTAGGAACCTTTAAAACCCTTTCTCCAATCAATAAAAAAACCTACGCGAAGAGGAGAGGTTGTGATAGATATTTATCGAATTTGTCGATATGTAGAATTTTATTTTTTTAAATGAGGGCAATGTGGGAACGTGTCGGTGACAATGAGAGAGAGCACACTCGCAGTCATTCCCGTAAGTTACATGTGTGTAAACAGGCGTGCTCTGTCTCATTGTCACGCGTACATTTGTCCCCCGCTATAATTTTTATCCCATTCTTGTTCAAACATACTGTGTGAATTAGTGAATTAACAGAGATATTGGGTCAGTGGAACAACACTTCAAAGACCGAGAACCTCCTTGGAGAAGAGCAGAAAAAGAAGAAGGGACTACGGTGTTGCAGATAATGATATGGTAAGTTCCATTTCAAGGCTATCTCTTTCATCATGGTATTCTATGTGTACTGTTGGAGAGTTTTTCAAGAAATGAGCTGTGAAACTGCCTATGTCTGTGGATTGTGTAAAATAAGGCTTCAGAAGTAGAAAGGTTGGAAGCTTTGGGTCTATTAATGGCAAGTTCTCTCTGGCTGGTTTTGGTAGATTTGATTAAAAATATTTATTGACATAGGGACTGACGGTGTCTGTTGGTAGAACACATCTGTACCAACAGATCAGTTTTGACATCACCTGGGATTATTGCTAAAGACAACTTAATATTTTAATATTCTAGTGACTTTTTCTATTGCTAGAATATTAAAATATATATATATATATATATATATATATATATATATTTTGAATTTACATGGTGGAATCGGTAGCTGCCACGAATCCGGACAGGCTGTCCAGCTTTTATGGCCGTCACAGTATTTTGCGATGTCCACCCCGGAAGACGTCACACAGATCTTCATGCAGTCTGCCCCTATAATCACCATGCCACAATCATTTTAAACCTTTACGCCGCTGAAAGCACCAGGAAAGGAAAGGGACAAGCGTTCAGTCCAACGAGATCAGAGATTTGAACCTTGGACCTCCGGCCCCCTTATGGTGTTTGGATGAACCAATTGGTCTACACCTCGGACCTAAGATTAATATATCTTAACTGAGATTAAGAATACTGTTTATTTATTAAAATCTTTTAAGTTTGTATGTGCATTGTAAATATTTTTATTTAACTTGCATTAAGTTTTTATGACATGAGTTTATTTAATAATTACATGTTTGAGAGTAAATCTTATCAATGATAAATTTTAACCATTAAAAAAAATTAGGTGATAGGAGCATTTGGAATTATTCGATAAAGTAAAATAGTTTTAACCTTCATATGATTCTAACATGCTGATTTTATTCAACATTATTTTATTTTTTGGAGTGTACAATTTTTTTTTGGTTACATAAGAAAGTTGGTCACAACCACACTATTTCATGACAAGCGCAGTTTAAACCAGAGGGGCTGCTCCCACCAAACTTATTCCACTTTGTTGTTAGTGATTGGCGTGAAGGGGATCATCGATCACTCAAAATTTGTACCATCATTATTGGTCTAACATACACTCAAAGGATTCAAATCAAACTATTATCTTTGTAAACAAACTACCCTGAGATTTGAACTTAGGTGTCTTTTTGGTAAGTGTCTGTCCATATAAACACTTAACAATCCACCTAACCCTCAGGGGTCAAAAAAACTTTTAGGTTAGAAAGAAACCTAAAGTACTACTCTTAGGTAACTGACAACATTGTCCCATTTGAGTATACCACTATCTAAAGGGAATCGACAAAATATTTTTGTGTCCCATTTACATCATAGTGGTTTAAACCATGAACCTTTGTTATTGTTAATTGGCGTGAAGGGGATCGGAACTTAGCAATCCACCTAGCCCTCGATGGTCAAAAAAATATTTAGGTTCAAAAGAAACCTAAAGTACTGCTCTTAGGTGACCGACAACATTGTTCCATCTGGGTATACCACTATCTAAAGGGAATCCACAAGAGATTTGTGTGTCCCCCTTTACATCAAAGTAATTTGAACCGCAAACCTTTGTTGTTATTGATTGGCGTGAAGGGGATCACCGATCACTCAAAATTTGTATTGTCATCATAGGTCTGACATACACTCAAAGGATTCAAATTAGACTATTATCTTTGTAAATAGATTCCCCCGAGGTTTGAACCTAGGTGTCTTCTTCATAAGTTCTTGGCCATATAAGCACTTACCAATCCACCTAGCCCTCAGGGGTCAAAAAACTTTTAGGTTAGAAAGAAACCTAAAGTACCGCTCTTAGGTGACCAACAACATTGTCCTATCTGGGTATACCACTATTTAAAGGGAATCCACAAGAGATTTTTGTGTCCCCCTTTACATCATATAGATTTGAACTGTGATCCTCCCATTCAACGGGGTCAGGCTCGCCTTCTCCACTTGCACTACAAAGACAGATGATAGTTGGAGTGTACAACCTTAGCCTTTTTGGATGTAAAACTTAAATATTTTATTTGAAGTTTCAAAGTTTTACTTTAGACCCGATATAGATTTTCAATGTAATATAATATTTTTATTTAAAATTATTTACAATCCAATAAACAATGTTAATATTGTCATTTATTATCTAATAAATTTTTTCTTCTAAACAATAAAACCAAAATCAAATGTTACAAGTTAATAGAGAATAAATTAAAATATTAAATTATAATAATGTGAGATCAAACCTTTATTTCCTTGATACTTTTAACTTTTGATGGGGCAATTAGAGGCAACCAACTCATGACAAGTAATGGTTGTATAAATAGATTTTATTATGATGTGTATATTTCATCAAAATACATCAAGGTTCTACCAAGTGAATGACATGAAAATTACCTCCTAAATGAAGGGGGCTATTATTTGCATCTAACAATAATAATATTAAAATATTAATTTGTTGAGAAGGCCCAGTCCATTGGTCAAAGCACTTCCTTATGAGGGTGGAGACCATGGTTTGAATCCCTCAAGCCTCATAGAATTGGAGGATGTGTCGTGTGAGCATCATTGGCTATGTTAAAAAGTTTACTTGGTGCAACTAGAGGTTATAGTGGCGACAAGAAGCAAGATTTGAACCCAACAAAAGGTGATGAAAAATATAATGTGTTACCCATTCCTCTAGTATATATATAGTCATTATATTTATCAACTATGAAATTAAAAAAAATAAAATTAAAATTAAATTAATAATATCCTATTATGTTGGAAGATATATATATATATATATATATATATATATATATATATATATATATATATATTTGGTAGATAATTTATGTAATATTGAAATCCATTTTTGCATTTGGGTTTGTTATAAATATTGATATTACTTATGAGTTACTTCATTCTTTAATACCCTCTTGGTTGTAAAGAAAGACCATTTATATAAATTCATGCATACCCATCAAAATCCAACACATACAAACCCTTTAATACACGAATATGATGGTTTGCATTAATGTTTCTTGCTAATGTAGCCATAACGAGGCCTAGTTAACAAGCCATGGATTCAGAGTGGACATTGGATAACCAACAAAGCAAATTACTAAATCAAAACAAATACTTAATATTTTTACCCTATCAATTGAGAAAAACCATTAATTTACCCGAGCAAGGAAATCAAAGGAAATTACTAAATCAAAACAAATACTTAATATTTTTACCCTATCAATTGAGAAAAACCATTAATTTACCTGTGCAAGGAAATCAATAGTAAATACACAATAATATGACAAGAAATTGCAAAAAGAAAACTTGATAGGGCTTGAAGACCTAATCCTTATGTGTTGGTTGATTTATTGGTTGGCATGGAGAGTGTTGCCTACTTGCTTACTTGCTCCCTAGTTGGCTAGACACCTCACATGGTGGCTAGATGGCTTGTTGGCAAGTGGGTAGATTGAAAATGATGTTTTATATAGTAAATTAGGCCTCTAATAATATCAAAAGTAGCATAGTGGAAAAGGAATGGTTATGTTAAGCTACTCACACCCTTTTGATGTATAGTCTATGTATGATCATTTATGAATTATATGGTGATGCACATTCAAAATGCATATGGTCATACAATATTTTTGTCAAACTATAGATGCACATTCAAAATGCATATGGTCATATAATCCAAAAAATTGCGAGATAATACCATTGATTAAAATTGAATATGTCAAACTATAGATGCAACTTATGACCCATTTTATTCAATCTTGAGAGAAACTGAAGGCAGGGTTATGCATAGTGGCTATTTTCGCAAAATTGGCTAAAATTAGGATTTTCAAAATTTGGAATTGGCTAATATTTGGGATCCTTGACCAAGGTCCATTAGCCAAAAATTTCTAGGTGCAATTTTTTTTGGGTTGATTCGCCCAAATTTTATAATAATTTGACCATTTTAAGTTTAAATTTTCAACATTGCCCCTAATAATAGTGAACCTTCTACATGTGTTTCGAAACTATTCACCTGGATTTTGAAACCGATTCGCCAAATTTTTATAAATATATTTTGGGGTCGACCCCTTACACATAACCTTGATCGAAGGTTGCCATAATCCTTAACAAGAAGCTCCACTCCACCCTATCTCAAGCCTTTGACATATCCAATTTTATGAACATTCCTCTAGTGCTGGATTTTTGCAATGAGTGGATTGCCTCCTAAGTTAGAATCAAATCATCCATGATCTGTCTACCTGTAGACACCAAAATAGCACCAATCCGATTATGTGACCACAAACACTAATCGCATTGACACACACAGCTTTCAGGGCAGCCCTCATAGGTCAAATAGTGGTCCTAGCCACTTACACAACAGTTTAGAAGGTCAAAAAGTGAACAAAGCAAAGTCGGTCGTTTTAATAAACCTTAAGCAAAATTAGGCCTTTATCAAAAACAAGCCTCGATCGAAGTGTCACGATATCGCGACACTTTCACCCCAAAACAAAGCCTCGGCCGAAGTGTCGCGACACTTCGGCCCCAAAACAAGCCCCGACCGAAGTGTCGTGATATCGCGACACTTCGGCCCAAAAGCAAGCCTTGGCCGAAGTGTCATGATATTGTGACACTTCGGCCCTAAAACAATCCTTGGTCGAAGTGTCACGATATCGCGACACTTCGGCCCAAAAGCAAGCCTCGGCCAAAGTGTCATGATATCGTGACACTTCGGCCCCAAAACAAGCCCCGTATCGTGACACTTCGGCCCAAAAGCAAGCCTCGGCCGAAGTGTCACGATATCGCGACACTTCGGGCCCAGAATAGAGCCCCGGCCGAAGTGTCACGATATCGCGACACTTCGGGCCCAGAACAAAGCCTCGGTGCGAAGTGTCGTGATATCGCGACACTTCGATATCATGACACTTCGGGCCCAGAACAGAGCCCCGGCCGAAGTGTCACGATATCGCGACACTTCAGGCCCAGAACAGAGCCCGGTCGAAGTGTCGCGATATCGCGACACTTCGGGCCTAGAACGAAGCCTCGGCCGAAGTGTCGCGATATCACGACGTCGCGATATCGCGACACTTCGGGCCCAAAGGGAAGCCTTGGTCGAAGTGTCGCGATATCGTGATGTCACGACATC
Organism: Wollemia nobilis; assembly: GCA_028583015.1. Lineage (NCBI taxonomy): Eukaryota > Viridiplantae > Streptophyta > Pinopsida > Araucariales > Araucariaceae > Wollemia > Wollemia nobilis. The sequence goes on along the minus strand of JAQPPZ010016858.1, from coordinate 278,125 downwards.
GTGACAAACTCCCATCTTCGTGCCAAGGTGGACTTAACCAATCAGAGGCAGAATTCAACCAATCAAAGGTAGGCATTAAAACGACTCAAAGCAGACATGAAACAAGTGGTAGCCGAAGACAGTCAGTTATTGTCGCCTGTTGTGCATGCGAGCGTAGGTGGGCAGATTGGCAGTTAGCGGACTGTCACAGGGGCAGTCAGGTAAGCCCTAGTCAAGGCGAAGTCTCCTCCATTTTGAGAAGGCATGGCCGCCATGTGGCATCCCTGTGTGCCCCCTCCAAAGAGACCCCGTGGGTCTATAAAATGGCAGACTTTCCCGCCCAAAAGGCAGAGGTGGACAAGCATTTTTTAAACGCAACAAAGTGCTGCTAAACATGAGACCCGATTGCATTCCTTTCTGATTCATTCTTCTACACCTGTAATCTCTTTTGCAAGGGAGGTTATTGGTGGCTGTTAGAAGGTGAATCCAAACCTTCAGACCCGACATTGGACACAGTATTCCATCAATTCGATGACAACTCAACCTAAGAGGTTCTGGGCCCTTCCTTAGTGGATTGGCACCATAATCAAGTTCTAATGGGGGCGGCCCGCTTGGGCACCCCGCATCTTTTTGTTAGCTTCAGTTTAATATATATTCGGTTATTATCTGTTCATCATACATTTACGCTTTACGTTCTACGTCTGCATTACGTTTTCTGTTAGAATATATCCTGTATTACATTTTACGTTTAATCTGGATTTCAGAAGATTTTATCGAATATATCATGCTTTTGCGGCTTCTGCTATCCCACTAACGTGCAGGTAATAGCGATCGGATCGGTCGACTATTTTAATGACAGCGGCCCTTTGGTAAAGTTTTTGGTTCCTTTCAAATGTGCAGGTCGTCTAAAAATCATTCTACTCACCGATTTAGCTAATATTTTACGTGCATCTTTTATCATTTTTCTTAGAAAACAAGTTTTTCTTCCTTGCAATAGGTGCTACTAACCATGTCACTGTGTCTCTGAACGCAGGATAAACAGCGAGAAGCAAGGATTCATCAGCATAAGCGATGACAACACTGGCCCACCTGTTTCTAATGTGGGCATGCGAAAAGAAGATCACTATTCATTTGTTGTAATGGAAACATGCTAACTCTCCTAGCCCTTGAAAAGGGAGGAGACGTATTGTAACCGAGTTGGAATCACATGAATAAAAAGGGTTGTGCTCCTACTTTTGATTTGATTATATCCGTGTTATTTCATGCATCAAGCTAGTTAGTTTACATTGCATCTTAGTGTTTCTTTTATTTCCAGAATCTCATGCTTTCAGTGGCGATCACGGTGGGACCCTGTCCCTTGTTTTTTTTTAGATTCGAAACTGATTAAAATTTATGTTTTTTTTTTTCTTTTTTTTTTTTGCTTAAAGGTATCGGGCCGAATCAGAAACAACCGATTTGGATGGAAAAGACAGCCGATTTAAGCAGAAAAAGGAGGTAAGGAGGTAAAGTTCCAAAGCTGTACCTGCATTTTTTTTTTATTATTTTCTGTTTCTACCTTTTTTTTTGTCAAATTTTGCTTGCTTAGGGAAAGTTGTTTATGCTTGTTTCATTTTTATTAAATAAAATGAACCCCACACACATCACGTGGTAAATTAAACCAAGGAGCTGGTCGTAAAACCCTAGCCCTTGAGCAAGACCAACGGTGGGTTCATCACCACCTTGGCTTAGCTTTGCATCCATTTCCCCGATTGTCACTGTTGTTAGGCGTAAATCCTGACGAAAGCTGACCGAGTGTCGCTGGGGTGATTCCCATGCGCGCGAGGATAAGTCTTCTATGGTAGGTGTCATTAACAAGACAATCCCCCCTTTCGTACCGCCTATGTTCCACGTACCATCTGCTCTCACGTACCTATAGTTTCCCTCTCATAAGGGCGGGTATATAGAGAGGTTGGTATATCGGTCCGACAATGGTATATTGAAGGGGCGACCATTTATGGGAGTCATATGAGCCAACATTATGCATTTAAACGTTCTTCAAAACTTGCAAAAACAAAACAAAACATCAAAATGCACTAAACCAGTTTAGGACACACTATTAATCCTTAAAAGAGATAATCACGGTTTGTGTATGTGTGTGTTCATTTCTGCTTAGTGTAAACAAAAAGAAAAATCATCATAAACGAGATAAAAATCTGCTTAGATAGTAGAGAAGCACCACAATGGTGTACACCCATAGCCAAGCCCAATCAAGGGTGGACGCTGCGAAAGGTACACAAAGAGAGGGCGCTGGTCGCCTTCGCTTTAGCCCTGAGGACTTGGCCATACCGCCTTGGCGGTCTAGCCTACAAGAGAGTCCACATCAGGCCACATCAAAAAGGAATTATTAGGACCCCCCTCTGTGGGGTATGCCCATTCAACATAGCCCCTTTCGGGAAGAAGCTTTACATGTAGATCTCAATGTAAATAGACAACCGCCTCTTGAGGCTAGATCTGAGTGGCCGCAGCGTGATGAAGCGCTAGAGAGGCACAATGTTCATTTGGAGAGACAACGTGGATATGGCATCTCTCCTTTGCCTCCCATCAGAACTGAAAGACAAAACCCAGAGCATAGGGCTCTTCACACAGGGCGAGCTAACTCCGCCCGCCCCTTTCAAACCCATGAAAGGGAGTACGAGGAAAGCCATCACATTCCTCAAGGACAACAAACAGCATGGGAACCTTGCGTTTCCGCACCTGCTAGATATCATGATCACACATCGAGGCCAGAGCCTCAAGTAAATGTCGCCTACCTCGACAGAGGGAAGTGACCCATTGAAATTTTAGATCATCAAGATCGAGGCAAACACATAGGAGAAACATTCAAGCCTCCTGAGCAAAAGAGGGCAGACCAAGTTGACCCGACAGTCGCCAGACATGCCACCCGCCAAGCCCGAATCACGTAGCTTGAGCAAGGTCATCAGGAGTTAGAGTACTTATACCGCCTTAATAAAGAGCGCATGCAGCGCGAAGCGGATGAGTTGCGCTATAAACTCCCTGAGAGGGTGCCAACCCCTCGCACCCAAAGAGCAGAACAATATGAGAGGCACAACCCTTTGGTGCAGGACAGGTCTTCATGACCTCGTCAAGCTTTGCCTCCGAGACCTTATAGACCCGAGAGGGAGGCCACTCCCCGAAACAATGATGGGTACCCTCAGCGGGGACTCAATCAAGGTCATAGGTCTCACCCAGAGACTCCTCAAGAAGTTTATGAGGAGTATGAACCAGAAATAGAACGGGCCAAAATGCCCCATCAAGGCGGGAGGGCTGCCACTCGGCCACCCCCCCATAGGCCTCCAGTCTCCCATAACTCACAACGGGAGCAAACAAAAGAGGAAGAAATAAAATCTTCCGATGCATACAAAGCGCTATTAGAGCGTTTGGAGTCTGTGGAGACAAAAGCTACTGGGCATCAAAAACCCACATTACGTCAACTCCATAGTCATCCAGTGCATCCCTCAGTGCCCACACCTCTTTACCCCGAACATTTCAAGTTGCCTCAATTGGCAGTCTTTAAAGGTGAAGAGGATGCACAAGAACATGTCACAAGATTCCTAAGTCAATGCTTCGACATCCAAGATAATGACGCATTGTTGCTTAGGACATTCATAACCACATTCACAGGCCCTGCCTCGGATTGGTTCACACAATTACCAAAACATAGCATAAACAACCTAGATCAATTAGTAGATGCGTTTCTTGAACGCTTTGCTTTCAACACAAGGAAGAAGGCATCACTGAGTGATCTGGCCAGCCTCAGGCAATATGAGGAAGAAACAATGGTAGCATACGAGAATCGATGGAGGGCTTTGCTTTCTAAGCTACCCTACCGTCCCCCTATGTCTGATCTCACACAGATGTTTGCACGGAGTTGCTTAAAATCAATCTCTGGGCTATTATTGTTGTAGCAATACGACAGTTTAGAAGAAGCTTTGGCGCAAGCCAGAGTTATAGAAGAGATCAAAATAGGTGAAGGCACAATCACCAAGCCTAAAAAGAAAGAGTGGAATAAAACCACTAAGATCGGGACAACGCAATCACAACCCGCTGCGGTTAACCAAGTTGCGATAAATGTTCCCAAGCTTGTGCAAGAAATACAGCCCCAAAAGGCTAATTACCAGGCAGTGCCTCCTAGTTATGAAAGAGATAATAAGAAACAAGAGTAGAATCAGCAGCGTCACCCTAGGCGACAATTCACCCCTTATACGGAGTCTAGGGACTCCTTATTTGACCGCTTGTCAGCGGCAAATTTAGTCACCCTTCCAGAGATCCAAACTGTAGACCCTAACGCTCCCAAGCCTAAGGGATACAGAGAGGAATTATATTGTAGATTCCATAGGCGAAGGGGACATGACTTGAATGGATGCTAGAAATTCAAAGGATTAATCCAAGATTTGATCGACAATAAAACATTGGCCATGGACAACCCCATAGCGCCAAATAATCAACAAATGGGGGTATTCAAGGACCCTTTGCCTACCCACGAGGCATAGGCAAAACCTCTCCAGGTTAATGAGGTGCGACAGAATCTTCCCATGCAAGGATTTGTGGGAATGATCAAGCATAGTGACCAGGAACAAAAAGTACCCAGGAGTTGCCCCCGAGGTAGCTACAAGGGAAGTTCCAACAACATCGCAGCCTCAACAACGCCCTGTGCAGTTGCCTCCGCCTAGACCCGAGGTCACGATACGGACCAAACTCACGCAGAGTTTGCGGACCACATCGGCTAGGCTTTCCATCTACGAGCTTATTCAACAGTTAGCACCTCATAGGGAAGCTCTTATGGAAATTTTAAAAGCCATCGAATTACAACCTCACGAAGCAAATTCTTTCAACAACTTCGTGGGACATGTGAAACGATGTACGGAGCCGGTCATTACCTTCAGAGAGGATGAAGTCAAAACAATATCGAATGACATGGCAGATCCACCCCTACACGTTATCGTGCGGGTCAACGAGATCCCGTACAAGAGAGTGTTGGTAGATACTGGCTCGTCCAGTAACATCATTACCACTGCAACACTAAAACATTTGAAGCTGCCAACCTCTCATATCATAGCCTCCACATACACACTGCGAGCTTTCAACGATGCAATATGCTCGACAGTCGACACAGTTGTTCTGCCTGTCCAGGTAGGACAAAAGACAATACCTACATTATGCCATGTGTTGGAAGGCGAGATGGCTTACAACATACTGCTAGGGCGGCCTTGGATCAGGGACATGAAGTGTGTCCCTTCGATCGCTCACCAGTGCTTAAAGTATGCATTTGAAGGAGAAATACATGTAGTCCCGATGGACTTAGAACCCTTCAAGTATTGCAATGCGGTGCAATTAATGCCTCAATCGACCCTCCCTTCAACGCATTTGGATTTCCAGTTAAATCCATCTAAACAGGGTCCAATACCGCAGGCACCACTGGTGACCAAAACAACAAAATCCCAGCCAGGTGAGTCTTCATCATCTGCTCCTTCACTACCAACGCCACCTGTCATGGCTAAATAGAAGGACAAGGGAAAACAGATCATGGAAGAGGCTCAGCCCCTAGAAGAGGGGTTGCCAACAATATCAACGATATCAACAGAGGAAATACCTAGCACAACGAAAGCTGAGACTCCTAAAACACCAAACATGGAATGGACTCAGGAAGGACTCCCGTTCCCTCCCTCCCAAGCATCAACAATCACTATTGAAATGGCCAGTACGGGCCTGGGGGAGTATTTAGTGCAGAATGTTGTGGCAACGCCCACATTAGAATCAATACAGGACATGGGGAGACCTCGCCTTCCCATAGGAACAGTTGTTCCTCTAGGTTACCCACCAAACCAGACAAATTTTGTGTATGGGGGCCTTGATCATGGTCTTGAACCATGCAAGCAAAAGGAAGAAGACAAAGAGCCTTTTGTTGAAAATATCAACTATTTGTCAAACTCGGACTTTGCTCTAAGATATCTCGACCAATGCAATTGGCATGGATATGAGCTAGGCGAGATATGAGCAAGGGATGCGTGTCCTTTGCCAAACCAAGATATCAGATGCCATATGATAAGTCGGGAGTAGGGTTCAACCACCCCCGCCCTTAGACATCTTGGTAGAAAATATGCAAGGCCTAGAAATAGGCAACAAGGGGGGATTGGCACCAGATCTTTATGCCAACCCAAATACAGAATATACATTGGGAGATTACCTCCCATGGTCAACAAACACCCTTGGCAACATCAGTAATCCCTCTCCTTTGCTAGAGAGAGGTGAAAGTTCGGACATTAATCCCCAAAGAGAACATAAACGGTGTCCGGACATCTTTTTGAAGCTATTCCCCTTAGAGGTTCCAGTTGAGTCAATACAGTGTCAAGAGAATCAGGTCCCTCCACCAAGAGTGGAACAACCGCAATGGGACCAGATCAATTTGTTGGAACAAGGAGAACCCTCAATGTCGCAAGTAATAGTTGTTGAAGAGAATGAACATTTTTGGATCTCCGAAAGTGATTCAGAAGATGAGACTGAGATGGACTATCTCAGACATGCGCGATGGCATAACCGCCCTTTAACTCATGAAGATCTAATGGGACAGATGGGCATACCGCTAGGGCATGAGTGGTGGGTAGACCCAGCAGGGTGGGACCAAGTGTTGGATCCATGGCTCCAAATTCACGATGAGCACCATCCACCTCGAGATCCTATCATGACATCAGTGCCAAGGGAAGACCCTGTCCTCCTATCAACACATAGGGCCGATCCGTTCATGCCCGTCCCTATAGAGCCAGATCCAGAGCATAGGGAGCATCCAGAATGTTCAAGTTATAACACCCATGGTAATGGAGACCAAATTCATTCCATCCACATGATCTCCATTGATTTGACCGCACCCATCCGCAATCCGGCCGATCCAACACGGTCATTGCATCTAGACATAGATGCCATCGAATGGGATCGCGTCAATTCACCTTTATCACCATCATAGTACTGGCCTTTCGATGAAATGCCTCATTTTACCCCAAGGACAACTCAGGATATTTTTCAAGCTGAAGAGGGACCCGAGGTTCCCAACGTAGATCTAAACTCAGCTAATGATATCCATTTGATCCCGACTCCACATCAGTTGGAGGACGGATCCCACATGTCAGTCGAGGAGACGACTGATGTAGATATCGACACAGATCCAATGAATCCACAGATTCTCAAGCTGGGGGTAAGTCTTTCCCTCGAAGAGCAAGCCGACTACATTGCCCTTCTTAAAGAGAAGAAGGAGGTTTTTGCATGGTCATACAAAGATATGCCAAGACTAGACCCGTAGCTAGTCACGCATAATTTAATGCTTGATCCGACAATCAAGCCTGTAAAGCAAAAACTACGTAAGATGCACCCAACAGTGGCCTTGATGGTCAAAGACGAATTGCAAAAGCTGTTGGATGCACAGTTTGTCATCTGCATGGATTATCCGTCATGGCTGTCCAACATGGTTCCCGTTAAGAAGCCCGATGGGAGGATTCGCATATGCACCGATTTTCGAGATCTAAACAAAGCGAGTCCTAAGGATGATTTCCCCTTGCCCAGCATCGACGCGTTGGTAGACGCTACAACGAGTCATGAAATGCTCTCCCTAATGGATGGTTTCTCAGGATACTGAAAGCACGAGATTTCGGGCGAAGGAAACACTAATTGCGATGCATTCAAAATCAAATACGCTTAAGTCCTAAAAATGTAGAATGCATGAAATGAAAGAGACGCATTGAAATGAGATACAAGCAAATGGAGAAAACACAGCCCTTTCATTAAACTCTCTTGATCTCTATTACAAAGACGCCTCCTCCCTTTTCAGGGGCTAGGAGCGTTAAAAGAATTTGATTACAATCAAGACTTAAGGTTCCTCTTTCCGCGTGCCCACACTTGAGATGGGCGGGCCAAGACGATGCCGCCGCTGATGTTGATGAGTCCTTAACCTCTGTTGCTCCTCCTGCGAACAAAGAAACAACAAAGATGTCAGTAGCACCTGCTGCAAATAAGAAGTGTTTGTTCTCTAAAATTAACGAAAGATGCATGTAAATGATTAGCCAAATCGATAGACAAAATGACTCTAAATGACCTGCAAACTCGACAGAGACCGGGAAACATCACCAGAAGGCCACTGCCATCGAGACAGCCGGCCAATCTACCTTCACCTGGAATTCGTCCCTGGGCAGGACGAATTCTGACTGCTATTCGTCCCTGGGTGGGACGAATTCTACTGTGTTGGAAAAGCCGAAGTGATCCTGCTCCAATGTCGACTCCCGAGACCTCCAAAACACCTGCAAACAGAGGGGTTATGTAATTGGGGCCATTTTGGGACGACCCAGATGGTCGGATTCTCCCAATTTGGCCTCTATCCTCGGGAATTCGATGTCGCTACCTGCAAGTTAGTGGGACAACAAAGCGACAAAAGGCATGATAAAATATGATCAAAATGTTATGGAAATGAAGCTATGAGTTCACTAAATAGAATAACGTAAAATGCAACATGAACAAATAATCTAGAATGCTTTTAGAATAAAACTTAGAAAATGCGGGGTGCCCAAGTGGGCCTCCCACCGTTGGCACTTGATTTCGGTGCCAATCCACTAGGGATGGGTCCAAAACCTCTTAGGATTGGGGTGTCTGCAAATTGGTGGTGTAAGGTGGTCAAATGTTGGATTTGGGTTGGATCCACGCTTCCAAAAGCCACCCAATAACCTCCCTTGCGAAAGAGATTAGTGGATGTGAGAAGGTGAATAAAAAAAGATGCAAGTGGGTAATCAATCGGACAGCACTTCGTTGCTTGAAATCGCCTCCAATCTCCTCTCTTTGGGTGAGAAAAGTCCCACCTTTTATAGACCCATGGGGTCTCTTTTGAGAGGGAAGCATAAGCGCCATGTGTTGGTCATAGGTGCCATGTGGCGGTCATGTCTTCCCATGAGGGAGGGGAGTCCTCCATGACTTGGGCTTTCATAACTGCCCTTGTGACAGTCCTCTAACGGCCCATCTGCCCACCCACACACGCGTGCGAGGCAGGAGTCATCAACTGACTGTCCCTGGCTGCCACTTGGCGCCATTCTTCTTTTTGCCCGTTAAACACAGAATTCGTCCCGACCAGAGACGAATTCAGAATTCGTCCCTGGGTGAGACGGATCCCAGTTTGAATTCGTCCCTGGGTGAGACGAATACTAAGCAAAGTGCCTGAATGTGCCAAATTGCCTCTTGACCTTACAAAATTGCTATGAAAGTGGTTAAGACCACTGTTTAACCTCTGGGGGCTGCCCTGGGGGCTGTGTTTGTCAAAGCGATCAGTGTTTGTAGCCACATAATCGGATTGGTGCTGTTTTGGTGTCTACAGATGCCCCTTTTTGGGATGCGCTGTGCATGGCGCAGCGCCGAGCAAAAATAGATAACCAAAGCACTAATGATTAGGGTTTCTTGGTAACCTAACCAACTTTTGATGCCCCAAGCATGGAAAGGGCATGCATTCTTGAATCCTTGCTTCTGACGAGCTAAGGAGTTTGATTTCAAGTATTAACCTATTTTGGTGAGGTGTGACTTGAGCTTGGACATTGATCAGTCATGATTAGGCAAAGGGCGCAACCTTTTATCCACGGGGGAACCTTGTGTTCATGATTCACGAAATGCCAAGTGTTTGATCAATTTGATTGTTGCTTGTTTACTGCCCCAAGCAGGAGCGTAATTGTCTTTGTCAATGATTCTTTGAATGCATGCCGTTTTCCTTAATTGGGTGTGTGATTGTTGATTGGTGACTAAGTGTGACTACCCCCTCAAGCGACGAATCGATGAGGGAATGACCTTCGTGAGAAAAGCGACGAGTCGCTTGACCCAAGATGACTTGTGCAAGGGTGCCTTTAGATGGTTTATCGTTAAGCATGTGCAATTTTACCAACATTTGGACCTGTTTTTGGTGGGTGTTGACCCTTTTTGCGACGCTATTTGGAGCTGAAATTGGCGAAAATCTGTCTTCCCATGGAGCGGTCCGGCTAAAGTAGCCTTCTTAGGGAGTAGGATAATGACAATTTGTGACCCCAACATCTATTTTGTATACCCGGGATGTCAAGTGCAACAGCACTCTTATCGGGCAAATTTATTTTTGGTTTTTAGTGCATTTTTGATCATTTTTTGATGTTTTGAATTTTTTGGCCTGAATTCGTCCCAGGGTGGGACGAATTCCATCTGTAGAATTCGTCCCTGGGTGGGACGAGCGCTAACCAGAGCGCTCGTCCCAGTCAAGGATGAATTCCAGCTCAAAAGGCCTATTTAAGGGCCAAAACTTGAATTTGGGCTCATTTGTGTCAAATTTTTCTTGCGATTTTGGAGCTCTGGGAGGAGGAGGTAATTCTGCGAAGCGAAGCGCTGCTGAAATTTTCCCTGCAATCATGAGTGCACAAACTGGTTCGAGCGGCGGTGCCGAAGCGAGACCTGTAAGTGCTCCTTAGAGTTTATTTTTGTTTTTTTTTTTTTTTTATGATTTTTATTAATTTTTTTGTTGAATTATTTTCTTTTCAAGTTGTTAGGAGCCGGTACCGTGTACCTGTTGCTTTTACTGAGGCACGGGTGGCACTGACTGATGATGACTGGGAATGGCTTGATGCCCTTGGGCTCAAGCAGGTGGCTCGACTGGAGCCTGTGGTCCCGGATCAGGCCTATCTGATGGCCCTGATCAAACTTTGGGATCCATGGACCAACACCTTCCATCTCTCGACAGGGGAGATGACTGTGACTCTGGAGGATGTCTATCGGTTGCTTCGAATTTTGATAGATGGACTGCCTATTAGGACATCACCGTTTGATCAGCGGACTACTGTACTTACGAGATGCTTCGGGCATGGGGAGCGGCTGGGTGTAGGGAACCCAGTGGAGACAGCCGAGGTGGACTGCCAGGCTGGCGGGATTTTGGTTGGATGGTGGCAGGAGAGGGGGATGTTAGGAGTGAGGCACGCATTCTTGATGGGCCTTATTTCTAACATGCTTTTACCTGATTCGTCAGGTGCGAGGTTCCCGTGGAACCTGCTGGATTTGGTGTGGCAGTTGGTAGAGTGCCCGATAGAGGCATCGCTGATCTTGAGATGGGGACAGACATTGTTGGCACAGCTCTACGGGGAGCTGTATGGGGTCCATTGTCGGTAGCGAAAGGGGGTCAGCTACAGTTATCTATTGCGATTTGGGGTTGGCAGCACATATCTGTTGAGAGGCCAACCGGGTTACCATGGATGACTCGGGCGGCGATGGAGGACAAGGAGATAGGTTACGCAGTTCTGTGGCGGCGGTCTGCGGAGCAGGGGCAGAGTCGGCGATGGGCAGGTGCCGTAGAGCACTATATTGATGCCTTCTCTCGGCTCACTCTAGGGGAGGTGGTTTGGCGCCCTTATCGGGACTGTCCAGCCTGGCCGAAGGCTGGAGAGTGGCTCCGACGTATACGCAGGGAGCGGTGGTTGATCGGGCGGCACGGGACCGAGCATGAGTTCTTCTCCTATGGCCGGATTACACGACAGTTTGGGTTGCGCCAGGGGTTTCCTAGTGAGCCCGTGGTCTATCGACGTCGGGGAGATGAGAGGGCTCTAGATCGATCGGTAATCGTGCCATTGGGCGAGGAGTCAGATGCGGTGATTGACGTCCCGGACGTGGATGACGTCGGGACTACCACTGAGTATGACTCGTGGTGGGTGCTGCGGTGATGGAGAGGAGAGGGGCCACTAGGAGGCGTGGAGGCGGCAGTGGATGGTGCTTGAGGCAGTAGGGGATGATTGGGGAGTTCCAGTGGATGACGCGGACATGGTTGAGGTGGGGGATGAGGATGTGGAGGTGGGAGCTCCGGATCAGCCGGACATGCAGGACATGGAGGAGCAGTGGGAGCCAGAGCAGGCTGCTATTTCGGAGGGTCCTGTACTTTAGGCGGATGTAGAGGAGATGGAGTCTAGGATACGCGCTGAGAATGCATGATTGATAGAGCTACTACGGATTCGGGATCTGGAGCTGGGGGATGCGCTACGGGAGAGGGATCTCCTGCGGGCTCAGCTAGCAGAGCGGGATAGGGTTTTGGCACAGCGCGATGATGCGGTATCTTACTATCATCGATGGGAGGCAGAGTGGTTCCGGCACCGGCTAGATTTGGAGAGGGAGGTCATCCGCCTTGGTGGGCGGCTACCTGAGCCCTCGGGAAGTGGATCTTCGCGTCGGACGAGGGATAGTGCGACTGAGCAGTCAACATCATCTCGTCGTAGGCGATTAGATGAGGGAGGCGGTAGCAAGTGTGATGCGGGGGCTAGTAGTAGCCGCCCTACAGGGTCCCATAGGACCCACACCACGGGGGGTAGTTCCCGTCGCACCGATCCTGCGTGATCATGGTGGTCGACGCCTTAGGTTGGGTTTTGTTATATGATTGCGAGGTCTGAGGACCAGTTTTGTAGCCTGCGGGCATTTTTTTGACGATATATCTATATATACCGGTTTTATTTTTGTTATGTACATGTGATGGTTTGATCTTTATGCATTATGGCTGATGACTATGGATGTATGCATGTTTATTTATTTTTGGATGCGTATGTTATGATGAATGCAAATGTTTTTGATTTTATATGTGATATGCAAAAATGAAATGGATGAATGGACTTTGTGATGTTTGGCTATGGCACCATAGACTGTTTAGGATTCTGTTTATTTCGTTTTTAGACGATTGCTATGGTAAATGACTTTGTATGTATACATGTGGTTTTTCTCTCTTTTTGTATTTTATGATTGTATTGCAAAGATGGAAAGTAGCGCAGTTGGTTTAGAAATGTAGCTAAGGTTTTCTGAGACTCAGACGGTTTTTAACTCACTAGCCACGACTGTACTTTATCTTACAAGACTTTTGAACAAGGTATGAATCGGACTTGTTTTTGACCAAGCTATTTCACATCCCTTTGTGTGCAATTGAGTTCATTTATGTGGTATTTTTCAGGATACCGCCGATGCCGGATGGGCTTTCAACCGAACTCGTATTGAGGATCACCTAATTAGCTCCACTAACTCCTTTGTTGTATTTAGTTAGATTAATCTACGATGTTATCCAGGATTCCATAAGCTAGCTCTTCCACATGCAAACATTGATCTGTACGCAAGTTAATGTGACAGATATATCGTCATGCGCGAAGTTTACCGTCAGTTACCGATAGGCTATCAACCAAACCAGTACTGAGGCTTGCCTCATGACCTTTTAGAATGTTGAGAGTTCCAGGGATTCAAGTTCAACTCCCTTCTTTTTTTCAATTGTATTGGGATACTTGCTCGTTTGTAGTGATAAGATCATTGTTTATTTTGATTTGTTTTTCTTTTGAGCAAGGGATTGGGGATATGGAGTGATGAAAATCACTATCGTTTGTGCCGTTTGATGTGTGCATTGTATGATGTCAAATATTTGAGTTTTTGACGTTTTGCAAATTTTTGATGTTTTGCAACTATTGAGAACTAGGGATTCTTAGGGAATTGGGTAGGGAGGATGCTTGTCCTTTTGCCAACTCTCAGCATTCTTGGGGTCATTCGCACGGGGGGATGAGCAAGATAACCGTTTCGCTTTTGGTGACCTGGATTACTGTGCAGGTTTCATCTTTCGTTCATACAACTCAGGAATTGTTTTATGTGTTTTTATTTGTGTTGGGATGTTACGTAACAAGGTGTATTTCAAGTATGACTCTACCTTCGTAAAATATGTCTGACTCGGTACATTACGTGGCTAAAGAGCAAAATGATGACTGAATCACGAAAACTCTTGATACATTAAAAGACCACTGACTCTAGTGTTAAAAGCGATGCATGGTGTTTTTGTTGTTTTGTAAAGTGGAACAGTGGGGAACAAGATGGACTAGCAGATCAATTACAGCCTATGGTGCCTTTGACCTGTACGACCACAAATATGCAATGTATGGATTCAATGCTTTAATGCAGCTATGTATTTTTGTATTTTTGATGGATTGATTTTTTTTTTGAATATGAAGATGAGGTGCGAGAAGAGCTTCTCTATTGTTGAATTTGAGTATGCCTAGAAATGAGATGCAAAATTTTTTGTTGTTTTTGATGATTTTTGTTGTTTTTGAATTTTCTTGATGGTGACCAAGGGATTTCGAGAATCCTTCGGGGCCTTTTTGGGGTGACCAAGCGATTGTGATAATCCTTGGAGCTTTTAGCTTTTGGGGTGACCAAGCGATTGTGATAATCCTTGGAGCTTTTAGGGTGACCAAGTGATTGCGATAATCCTTGGAGCTTTTGTGGTGACCAAGTGATTGCGATAATCCTTGGAGCTTTTAGGGTGACCAAGTGATTCGATAATTTGTGGTGACCAAGTGATTGCGATAATCCTTGGAGCTTTTGTGGTGACCAAGTGATTGCGATAATCCTTGGAGCTTTTAGGGTGACCAAGTGATTGCGATAATCCTTGGAGCTTTTAGGGTGACCAAGTGATTGCGATAATCCTTGGAGCTTTTGTGGTGACCAAGTGATTGCGATAATCCTTGGAGCTTTTAGGGTGACCAAGTGATTGCGATAATCCTTGGAGCTTTTGTGGTGACCAAGTGATTGCGATAATCCTTGGAGCCAAGGATTGCGATAATCCTTGGAGCTTTTTGGGTGACCAAGCGATTACGATAATCCTTGGAGCATTTTTGGGATATGGCTCTCTTAGATATGAAATGGTCGTAAATGACTGATATTCAAGGGTTCTGTTTCCTTGATACCGTCAAGAGAAGCTAGCCGGTACGTCCCGGGTCCTATTTTGCTATCAATGACATATGGACCTAACCAATTTGCCGTGAACTTGTCCCTTAGGTGGGACGGCAAATTAGAGTTCTGTTGGTTTTCCTTCAAAACCAAATCACCAACCCGAAAGTCCCTTAGGTGAACTTTCATGTTGTAAGCTTTCTTAAGCCGCTCTTGATAGATACGTAAGTGCTCTAGAGCATTAACGCGTCGTTCGTCAAGCAACGTAAGTTGGTCTAACCGGGCCTACCGTGCAGTGTCATCATCGATGAACTCCTGCATTGATATGCGGAGGGAAGGAATTTCCAACTCGAGAGGCATTACTGCCTCTGAGCCATACACGAGCGAAAACGGAGTTGCCCCAGTTGGCGTCCGAATGCTAGTGCGATAAGCCCAAAGGGCAAGTGGGATTTGTATGTGCCAATCCTTATGACTATCTGCGACCATCTTTTTAAGGATAGCAACTAGCATTTTGTTTGATGCCTCTGCTTGCCCATTTGCTTGTGGATAATAGGGTGTCGAAAAACTGTGCTGAATTTTGTACTTTGTGGTCAAAGCACGCACGTCTTTGTTCTTGAATGATGGCCCATTATCCGAGATTATTTTGGATGGAATACCAAAACGACATATGATGTTATGCAAAATGAACTCCACAATGCGGGGTCCTGTCGTAGAGGTTAGCGGAATTGCTTCCACCCATTTGGTAAAATACTCTGTGGCCGTTATGATAAACGTGTGACGGCCTGACGATGCAGGGGAGATCTTTCCAATTAGATCGAAGCCCCATTGCGAAAATGGCCAAGCAGACTGGACTGTCTGCAAGTCCTGGGAAGGTACGTGCATCAAATTGGCATGATGTTGACACTTCACGCACTTCTTGACATATGCGCAACAATCTCGCTCTAAATATGGCCAATAATAGCCCATGCGAAGAATGCGCTTTGCAATGGCCATACCACTAAAGTGGCCACCACATGTACCATCGTGCGCTTGGGCGACTGCCCAAGTGGACTCTTGCTGGTCCAAGCAACGAAGAAGGATTCCTTCATAGCTGCGACGATACAAAATGTCTCCTATCAAGACATACTTAGCCGCTTTACTTGAATGTTCATTTTGCGGCGTGCGTCAATCCAAGGGGAAGATTACCTAACTTGAGGTAGTCTCTAATGTGTAAATACCAGTCTTGTTGATCGAAAACCTCGACAGTATGAACAACCAATCCCTTTTGAAGTTCTTCCCTAACAAACGCTGAATGGGATAGAACTTGTAAAAATAGCGTTGTGTTGCTATTAATGGGAGTAGGGGAAAATAAGGACCCCCAGTTGGCACGTTTCAGATGATCTCGGATTCGAAAGAACTTATCCGAGGATGGTTCGATCTGGATCATGTGGATTCCTGGTGTCAAGTCTGAGCTTGCACGCTCCATCGCGGATTGCGATAAGGTTTTGACTTGAATGGTTGTCATATCACCAGAAAGGTCTTGTGGGATTAGTGACCCCAAGGAGGCCATTGTGTCCGCAAAATGATTTGATGACCGAGGGAGTGCCTCGATGTCGTACCATTCAAGTTTTTCCAGGAATTTGTCCACAAGGGCTTTATAAGCCTACAAAACTGGGCATTTGCATTTATATACCCCTTTGACTTGATTGACTATTAACAGCGAATCACCAAAGATGTTCAGTCGTTTGATGTTCATGGCGATTGTTGTCTGAAGACCTAGGAGCAAGGCTTCATATTCTGCATTATTGTTGGTGCACTGGAAGTTTAATTTAAATGACAGGGGCATTGGAGCACCCTGCGGTGTGAAGAATACAATTCTCGTGCCACCACCTTGCTCACATTTAGAACCATCGAAGAATAAGGTTATGTCGGCCTGTGACTCAGGCTCATCAGAATCTGGCGATTCTGAGACATGGAAGACCCCATCATCAGGTAGTTCTATGACTAGAGGCTGATCGTCTTCAAGAGGAGCCTCTGCTAGTTGATCGGCTATGACTTGTCCTTTGATAGATTTTTGTCCAATAAACTCAATGTCAAATTCCGTCAACAACATGATCCATTTCGCCGTGCGACTACTATGATAAGTACGACTCATCATGTATCGCAATGGATTCTCCTTAGACACAACATACGTAGTGTTGCTCGACATGTAGTGGCGTAACTTTTTGGTAGCAAACACCACTGCCAAGCCGAGTTTCTCAACGTATGCATAGTTAAGTTCATAACCGACCGGGGTGCGGCTAAGATAGTAAGTAGCTCTGTTCCTTGTGAAGTTCATTCTTCCGGGCTAGCATGGCGCCCAGTGCCACCTCGATGGTCGAGATGTATAAGTAGAACGACACTCCTGGTCTAGGTGGTGCCAATACTGGCGGCGAAGCCAGGTATTGTTTTATCTCGTCAAAGGCTGACTGGCACTCGTCATCCCAATGAAATGTAACCCCCTTGTGCAACAATTTGTTCATGGGTCGGCATTTGTCAGATAATTGCGCTATGAAGCGTTTAATCGATGCGACCTTTCCTTGCAGACTTCTGAGCTGCTTGATAGTGGTTGGGGGAGCCATTTCAAGGATTGCCTTGACTTTTTGTGGGTCCACCTCGATTCCTCATTTTGAGACTATGAAACCCAAGAGTTTTCCAGATGTGACGCCAAATACGCACTTCTTGGGATTTAGTCTAACCTTATGCTCTATGAGGCGATCGAGGATCTTGCTTAAGTCACCGAGATGATCGGAGCGCAAAAGAGACTTGGCTAACAAATCATCCATGTAATCTTCCAAAGTTTTATGCATGTAATCATGGAAGATGTACGTCATGGCACGTTGGTAGGTGGCGCCGGCATTTTTAAGGCCAAAAGGCATGACCTTATAACAAAATGTCCCCCAAGGCGTTGTGAACGCCGTTTTGAGTTGATCCTCGGGATTGATACGAATTTGATTGTATCTCGAGAAACCATCCATGAGGGATAGCATTTCGTGACCTGCTGTAGCGTCTACCAATGCGTCGATGCTTGGCAAGGGGAAATCATCCTTAGGACTCGCTTTGTTTAGATCTCAAAAATTAGTGCATATGCGAATCCTCCCATCGGGCTTTTTAACGGGAACCATGTTGGACAGCCATGGCGGATAATCCATGCAGATGACAAACTGTGCATCCAACAACTTTTGCAATTCATCTTTGACCATCAAGGCCACTGTTGGGTGCATCTTTCATAGTTTTTGCTTTACGGGCTTGATTGTCGGATCAAGCGTTAAATTATGCGTGACTAGCTACGGGTCTAGTCCCGGCATGTCTCTGTATGACCATGCAAAAACCTCCTTCTTCGCTTTAAGAAGGGCAATGTAGTCGGCTTGCTCTTCAGGGGATAAGCTTACCCCCAGCTTGATAATCTGTGGATTCATTGGGTCTAAGCCGATGTCTACGTCAGTCATTTCCTCGACTGACATGTGGGATCCGTCCTCCAACTGATGTGGAGTTGGGATCAAATGAATATCATTAGCTGAGTTTAAATCTACGTTTGGAACCTCGGGTCCCTCTTCAGCTTGAAAAATATCCTGAGTTGTCCTTGGGGTAAAATGAGGCATTTCACCGAAAGGCCAGTACTCTGATGGTGATAAAGGTGAATTGACGCGATCCCAGTCGATGGCATCTATGTCTAGATGCAATGACCGTGCTGGATCGGCCGGATTGCGGATGGGTGCGGTCAAGTCAATGGAGATCATGTGGATGAAATGAGTTTGATCTCCACTACCGCGGGTGTTATAACTCGAACATTCTGGGTGCTCCCTATGCTCTGGATCTGGTTCTGTAGGGACGGGTATGAACGGATCGGCCCTATGTGTTGGTAAGAAGACAGGGTCTTCTCTTGGCACTGATATCATGATAGGGTCTCGGGGTGGACGGTGTTCATCTTGAATTTGGAGCCATGGATCCAACACTTGGTCCCACCCCGCTGGGTCTACCCACCATTCATGCCCTAACCTTATGCCCATCTGTCCCATCAGATCTTCATGAGTTAAAGGGTGATTATTCCGTCGCGCATGTCTGAGATAGATCATCTCAGTCTCATCTTCTGAATCACTTTCAGAGATCCAAAAATGTTCATTCTCTTCAGCAACTGTTTGTGACATTGAGGGTTCTCCTTGTTCCAGTAAGTTAATCTGATCCCATTGCGGTTGTTCCACTCTCAGTGGAGGGACCTGATTCTCTTGACACTGTGTTGATTCAACTGGAACCTCTAAGGGGAACAACTTCAGAAAGATGTCCGGACACTGTTGATGTTCTCTTTGAGGATTAATGTTCGAACTTTCACCTCTCTCTAACAAAGGAGAGGGATTACTGTTGTTGCCAAGGGTGTTTGTTGACCATGGGAGGTAATCTCCCAATGTATATTCTGTATTTGGGTTGGCATAAGGATCTGGTGCCAATCCCCCCTTGTTGCCTATTTCTAGGCCTTGCATATTTTCTACCAAGATGTCTAAGGGCAGGGGGTGGTTGAACCCTACCCCCGACTTATCGTATGGCATTTGATATCTTGGTTGGCAAAGGACACGTATCCCTTGCTCATATCTGCCTAGCCCATATCCATGCCAATTGCATTGGCCGAGATATCTTAGAGCGAAGTCCGGGTTTGACAGATAGTTGATGTTTTCAGCAAAAGGTTCTTCGTCTTCGTCCTTTTGCTTGCATGGTTCAAGACCATGATCAAGGCCCCCATACACAAAATTTGTCTGGTTTGGTGGGTAGCCTAGAGGAACAACTGTCCCTATGGGAAGGCGAGGTCTCCCCATGTCCTGTACTGACTCTAATGCGGGCGTTGCCACAACATTCTGCACTAAGTACTCCCCCAGGCCCGTACTGGCCATTTTAACAGTGATTGTTGATGCTTGGGAGGGAGGGAATGGTAGTCCTTCTTGAGTCCATTCCATGTTTGGTGTTTTAAGAGCCTCAACTTCCGTTGTGCTAGGTGTTTCTTCTGTTGATACCGTTGATATTGTGGGCAACCCCTCTCCTAGGGGCTGAGCCTCTTCCATGATCTGTTTTCCCTTGTCCTTCTGTTTGGCCATGACAGGTGGCATTGATAATGAAGGAGGTGATGAAGACTCACCTGGTTGGGATTTTGTTGATTTGGTCACCAGTGGTGCCTGCGGTATCGGACCCTATTTAAATGGATTTAACTGGAAATCCAAATGAGTTGAAGGGAGGGTCGATTGAGGTATTAAATGTACCGCATTGCAATACTTGAAGGGCTCTAAATCCATCGGGACTACATGTATTTCTCCTTCAAAAGCATACTTTAAGCACTGGTGAGCGATCGAAGGGACACACTTCATGTCCCTGATCCAAGGCCGCCCTAGCAGTATGTTGTAAGCCATCTCGCCTTCTAACACATGGCACAATGTAGGTATTGCCTTTTGTCCTATCTGGATAGGCAGAACAACTGTGTCGACTGTCGAGCATATTGCATCGTTGAAAGCTCGCGGTGTGTATGTGGAGGCTGTGATATGAGAGGTCGGCGACTTCAAATGTTTTAATGCTATAGTGGTAATGATGTTCTTTGGACGAGCCAGTATCTACCAACACTCTCTTGTACGGGATCCCGTTGACCCGCGCGATAACGTGCAGGGGTGGATCTGCCATGTCATTCGATATTGCTTTGACTTCATCCTCTCTGAAGGTAATGACCGGCTCTGTACACCTTTTCACATGTCCCACGAAGTTGTTGAAAGAATTTGCTTCGTGAGGTTGTAATTCGATAGCTTTTAGAATTTCCATAAGAGCTTCTCTATGAGGTGTTGACTGTTGAATAAGCTCGTAGATGGAAAGCCTAGCCGATGTGGTCCGCAAACTCTGCGTGAGTTTGGTTCGTATCGTGACCTCGGGTCTAGGCGGAGGCAACTGCACAGGGCGTTGTTGAGGCTGCGATGTTGTTGGAACTTCCCTTGTAGCTACCTCGGGGGCAACTGCTGGGTACTTTTTGTTCCTGGTCACTATACTAATCATTCCCACAAATCCTTGCATGGGAAGATTCTGTCGCACCTCATTAATCTGGAGAGGTTTTGCCTGTGCCTCGTGGGCAGGCAAAGGGTCCTTGAATACCCCCATTTGTTGATTGTTTGGCGCTATGGGGT
This sequence comes from Wollemia nobilis, assembly GCA_028583015.1. Classification (NCBI taxonomy): domain Eukaryota; kingdom Viridiplantae; phylum Streptophyta; class Pinopsida; order Araucariales; family Araucariaceae; genus Wollemia; species Wollemia nobilis. The sequence goes on along the minus strand of JAQPPZ010016858.1, from coordinate 257,237 downwards.
TGTCCACGGCCAATGTTTTATTGTCGATCAAATCTTGGATTAATCCTTTGAATTTCCAGCATCCATTCAAGTCATGTCCCCTTCGCCTATGGAATCTACAATATAATTCCTCTCTGTATCCCTTAGGCTTGGGAGCATTAGGGTCTATAGTTTGGATCTCTGGAAGGGTGACTAAATTTGCCGCTGACAAGCGGTCAAATAAGGAGTCCCTAGACTCCGTATAAGGGGTGAATTGTCGCCTAGGGCGACGTTGTTGATTCTGCTCTTGTCTTGTGTTTTCTCTTTCATAACTAGGAGGCACTGCCTGGTAATTAGCCTTTTGGGGCTGCATTTCTTGCACAGGCTTGGGGACATTTATCGCAACTTGGTTAACCGTAGCGGGTTGTGATTGCGTATTCCCGGTCTTAGTGGTTTTATTCCACTCTTTCTTTTTAGGCTTGGCGATTGCGCCTTCGCCTATCTTGATCTCTTCTATGACTCTGGCTTGCGCCAAAGCTTCTTCTAGACTATCGTATTGCTGCAGCAGCAATAGCCCAGAGATTGATTTTAAGCAACTCCGTGCAAACATCTGTGTGAGATCAGACATAGGGGGACGGTAGGGTAACTTAGAAAGCAAAGCCCTCCATCGATTCCCGTATGCTTGCCATTGTTTCTTCCTCATATTGCCTGAGGCTGGCCAGATCACTAAGTGATGCCTTCTTCCTTGTGTTGAAGGCAAAGCGTTCAAGAAACGCATCTACTAATTGATCTAGGTTGCTTATGCTTGTGTTTGGGTAATTGTGTGAACCAATCCGAGGCAGGGCCTACGAATGTGGTTATGAATGTCCTAAGCAACAATGCGTCATTATCTTGGATGCCGAAGCATTGACTTAGGAACCTTGTGACATGTTCTTGTGCGTCCTCTTCACCTTTAAAGACCGCCAATTGAGGCAACTTGAAATGTTCGGGGTAAAGAGGTGTGGGCACTGAGGGATGCACTGGATGACTGCGGAGTTGACGTAACGTGGGCTTTTGATGCCCCGAAGCTTTTGTCTCCACAGACTCCAAACGCTCTAATAGCGCTTTGTATGCATCGGAAGATTTTATTTCTTCCTCTTTTGTTTGCTCCCGTTGTGAGTTATGGGAGACTGGAGGCCTATGGGGGGGTGGCCGAATGGCCGCCCTCCTGCCTTGATGGGGAGTTTCAGCACGTTCTATTTCTGGTTCATACTCCTCATAAAATTCTTGAGGAGTCTCTAGGCGAGACCTATAACCCTGATTGAATCCCTGCTGAGGGTACCCATCATTGTTTCGGGGAGTGGCCTCCCTCTCGGGTCTATAAGGTCTTGGAGGCAAAGCTTGACGAGGTCGCGGAGACCTGTCCTGCACCAAAGGGTTGTGCCTCACATATTGTTCTGCTCTTTGGGTGCGAGGGGTTGGCGCCCTCTCAGGTAGTTTATAGCATAACTCATCCGCTTCGCGTTGCATGCGCTCTTTATCCAGGCGGTATTGGTACTCTAACTCCTGATGACCTTGTTTAAGCCGCGTGATTTGGGCTTGACGGGCGGCATGTCTGGCGACTGCCGGGTCAATTTGGTCCCCCGTATTTTTCTCAGGAGGCTTGAATGTTTCTTCTATGTATTTGCCTCGATCTTGATGATCTAAAATTTCAATTGGTTGCTTCCCTCTGTCGAGGTAGGCGACATTTACTTGAGGCTCTAGCCTCGATGTGTGATCATGATACCTAGCAGGTGCAAAAATGCAAGGTTCCCGCGCTGTTTGTTGTCCTTGAGGAATGCGATGGCTTTCCTCGTACTCCCTTTCATGGGTTTGAAAGGGGCGGGCGGAGTTAGCTCGCCCTGTGTAAAGAGCCCTGCGCTCTGGATTTTGTCTTTCTATTTTGATGGGAGGTAAATAAGGGACGCCATATCCATGTTGTCTCTCCAAATGGACAGTGTGCCTCTCTAGCGCTTCATCGCGCTGTGGCCACTCATGTCTAACCTCAAAAGGCGATTCTCTATTTACGTCAAGGTCTACATGTAAAGCGTCTTCCCGAAAGGGGCTGTGTTGAATGGGCATACCCCACCGAGGGGGATCCCAATAATTCTTTCTTGATGTGGTCTGACGTGGACCTTCTTGTTGGCCAGACCGCCAAGGGGGTATGACTAAGTCCTCAGGACTAAAGCGAAGGCGACTTGTGCCTGCTTCTTGTGTACCTTTCGAAGCTTCTGCCCTTGATTGGGCTTGGCTACGGGTGTACACCATTGCGGTGCTTCTCTACTATCTAAGCAGATTTTTATCTCGTTTATGATGATTTTTCTTTTTGTCTACACTAAGCAGAAATGAACACACACATACACAAACCGTGATTATCTCTTTTAAGGGTTTAAATAGTGTGTCCTAAACTGGTTTAGTGCATTTTGATGTTTTGTTTTGTTTTTGCAAGTTTTGAAGAACGTTTAAATGCATTATGACGGCTCATATAACTCCCAAAATGGTCGCCCCTTCAATATACCAACCAGGCCGATATACCAACCTCTCTATATACCCGCCCTTACGAGAGGGAGACTATAGGTACGTGAGAGCAGATGGTACGTGGTACGTAGGCGGTACGGAAGGGGGATTGTCCTTGTTAATGGCACCTACCATAGAAGACTTATCCTCGCGCGCATGGGAATCACCCCAGCGACACTCGGTCAGCTTTCGTCAGGATTTACGCCTAACAACAGTGACAATCGAGGAAATGGATGCAAAGCTAAGCCAAGGTGGTGATGAACCCACCGTTGGTCTTGCTCAAGGGCTGGGGTCTTACGACCAGCTCCTTGGTTTAAAGTTGTTGCGTGAAGTGTGTGTGATTCCTTTTATTTGAAAAATGAAACATGCAACAACACTACTTTCTTTAAACAAGCAAAATTTGAAAGAAAACAGAAACAAAAAAATAGAAAGTAACAGGAACAGTTTAGAACCCTTACCTTTCTCTGCCCAAATCTGTTGTTTTCTGATCTTCGGCTCTGAAAATTTGTAGACAGAAATTCGTCCCTCGGTGAGACGAATTGTAGACGAATTTAAATTCGTCTCAGGGTCAGACGAATTCCAGTAAAGTATTCGTCACAGTCAGAGACGAATAACAGTCTGCAATTAAAAAAATGTACCTATCAAGCACAAAACACAAAAATTTGATCAGTTTCTTGATCTTAAAAATAGGGGACAGCGTCCCACCGTGATCGCCACTGAAAGCACGAGATTTCGGGCGAAGGAAACACTAATTGCGATGCATTCAAAATCAAATACGCTTAAGTCCTAAAAATGTAGAATGCATGAAATGAAAGAGACGCATTGAAATGAGATACAAGCAAATGGAGAAAACACAGCCCTTTCATTAAACTCTCTTGATCTCTGTTACAAAGACGCCTCCTCCCTTTTCAGGGGCTAGGAGCGTTAAAAGAATTTGATTACAATCAAGACTTAAGGTTCCTCTTTTCGCGTGCCCACACTTGAGATGGGCGGGCCAAGACGATGCCACCGCTGATGTTGATGAGTCCTTAACCTCTGCTGCTCCTCCTACGAACAAAGAAACAACAAAGATGTCAGTAGCACCTGCTGCAAATAAGAAGTGTTTGTTCTCTAAAATTAACGAAAGATGCATGTAAATGATTAGCCAAATCGATAGACAAAATGACTCTAAATGACCTGCAAACTCGACAGAGACCGAGAAACATCACCAGAAGGCCACTGCCATCGAGACAGCCGGCCAATCTGCCTTCACCTGGAATTCGTCCCTAGGCAGGACGAATTCTGACTGCTATTCGTCCCTGGGTGGGACGAATTCTACTGTGTTGGAAAAGCCGAAGTGATCCTGCTCCAATGTCGACTCCCGAGACCTCCAAAACACCTGCAAACAGAGGGGTTATGTAATTGGGGCCATTTTGGGACGACCCAGATGGTCGGATTCTCCCAATTTGGCCTCTATCCTCGGGAATTCGATGTCGCTACCTGCAAGTTAGTGGGACAACAAAGCGACAAAAGGCATGATAAAATATGATCAAAATGTTATGGAAATGAAGCTATGAGTTCACTAAATAGAATAACGTAAAATGCAACATGAACAAATAATCTAGAATGCTTTTAAAATAAAACTTAGAAAATGCGGGGTGCCCAAGTGGGCCTCCCACCGTTGGCACTTGATTTCGGTGCCAATCCACTAGGGATGGGTCCAAAACCTCTTAGGATTGGGATGTCTGCAAATTGGTGGTGTAAGGTGGTCAAATGTTGGATTTGGGTTGGATCCACGCTTCCAAAAGCCACCCAATAACCTCCCTTGCGAAAGAGATTAGTGGATGTGAGAAGGTGAATCAAAAAAGATGCAAGTGGGTAATCAATCGGACAGCACTTCGTTGCTTGAAATCGCCTCCAATCTCCTCCTTTTGGGTGAGAAAAGTCCCACCTTTTATAGACCCATGGGGTCTCTTTTGAGAGGGAAGCATAAGCGCCATGTGTTGGTCATAGGTGCCATGTGGCGGTCATGTCTTCCCATGAGGGAGGGGAGTCCTCCATGACTTGGGCTTTCATAACTGCCCTTGTGACAGTCCTCTAACGGCCCATCTGCCCACCCACACATGCGTGCGAGGCAGGAGTCATCAACTGACTGTCCCTGGCTGCCACTTGGCGCCATTCTTCTTTTTGCCCGTTAAACACGAAATTCGTCCCGACCAGAGACGAATTCAGAATTCGTCCCTGGGTGAGACGGATCCCAGTTTGAATTCGTCCCTGGGTGAGACGAATACTAAGCAAAGTGCCTGAATGTGCCAAATTGCCTCTTGACCTTACAAAATTGCTATGAAAGTGGTTAAGACCACTGTTTAACCTCTGGGGGCTGCCCTGGGGGCTGTGTTTGTCAAAGCGATCAGTGTTTGTAGCCACATAATCGGATTGGTGCTGTTTTGGTGTCTACAGATACAATCAGATTCATATCAATCCTGAAGACCAACTAAAAACGGCGTTCACAACGTCTTGGGGGAATTTTGTTATAAGGTCATGCCTTTGGCCTTAAAATGGGCGCTACCTACCAACGTGCCATGACGTATATCTTCCACGATTACATGCATAAAACTTTGGAAGATTACATGGATGATTTGTTAGCCAAGTCTCTTTTGTGCTCGAATCATCTCGATGACTTAAGCAAGATCCTCGATCGCCTCATAGAGCATAAGGTTAGACTAAACCCCAAGAAGTGCGTATTTGGCATCACATCTGGAAAACTCTTGGGTTTCATAGTCTCAAAGCGAGGAATCGAGGTGGACCCAAAGAAAGTCAAGGCAATCCTTGAAATGGTTCCCCCAACTACCATCAAGCAGCTCAAAAGTTTGCAAGGAAATGTCACGTCGATTAAATGCTTCATAGCACAATTATCTGACAAGTGTCGACCCATGAACAAATTATTGCACAAGGGGGTTACATTTCACTGGGATGACGAGTGCCAGTCAGCCTTTGACAAAATCAAACAATACCTGGTTTTGCCACCGGTATTGGCACCACCTAGACCAGGAGTGTCGTTCTACTTATACATCTCGGCTATTGAGGTGGCACTGGGCACCATGTTAGCCCAGAAGAATGAACTTCACAAGGAACATGCTACTTACTATCTTAGCCACACCCTGGTCAGTTATGAACTTAACTATGCATACGTTGAGAAACTCTGCTTGGTAGTGGTGTTTGCTACCAAAAAGCTATGCCACTACATGCTGAGCAACACTACGTATGTTGTGTCTAAGGAGAATCCATTGCGATACATGATGAGTCATACTTATCATAGTAGTCGCACGACAAAATGGATCATGTTGTTGATGGAATTTGACATAGATTTTATTGGACAAAAATCTATCAAAGGACAAGTCATAGCCGATCAACTAGCAGAGGCTCCTCTTGAAGACGATCAACCTCTAGTCATAGAACTACCCGATGATGGGGTCTTCCATGTCTCAGAATCACCATATTTTGATGAGCCTGAGTCACAGGCCGACATAACCCTATTCTTCGATGGTTCTAAATGTGAGCAAGGTGGTGGCACGGGAATTGTATTCTTCACACCGCAGGGTGCTCCAATGCCCTTGTCATTTAAATTAAACTTCCAGTGCACCAACAATAATGCAGAATATGAAGCCTTGCTCCTAGGTCTTCAGACAGCAATCGCCATGAACATCAAATGACTGAACATCTTTGGTGATTCGTTGTTAATAGTCAATCAAGTCAAAGGGGTATATAAATGCAAATGCCCAGTTTTGTAGGCTTATAAAGCCCTTGTGGACAAATTCCTGGCAAAACTTGAGTGGTATGACATCGAGGCACTCCCTCGATCATCGAATCATTTTGCGGACACAATGGCCTCCTTGGGGTCACTAATTTTGCAAGACCTTTCCGGTGATATGACAACCATTCAAGTCAAAACCTTATCGCAATCCATGATGGAGCGTGCAAGCTCAGACTTGACGCCAAGAATCCACATGATCCAGATTGAACCATCCTCGAAGAAGTTCTCTCGAATCCGAGATCGTCTGAAGCATGCCAACTAGGGGTCCTTGTTCTCCCCTACTCCCATTAATAGCAACACAACACTATTCTTACAAGTTCTATCCCATTCGGTGTTTGTTAGGGAAGAACTTCAAGAGGGATTGGTTGTTCATACTCGTCGAGGTTTCGATCAACGAGATCGGTATTTACCCATTAGAGACTACCTCAAGTTAGGTAATCTTCCCCTTGGATTGACGCATGCCGCAAAACGAACATTCAAGCAGAAAGTGGCTAAGTATGTCTTGATAGGAGACATTTTGTATCGTTGCAGCTATGAAGGAATTCTTCTTCGTTGCTTGGACCAGCAAGAGTCCACTTGGGCGGTCGCCCAAGCGCACGATGGTACATGTGGTGGCCACTTTAGTGGTATGGCCATTGCAAAGTGCATTCTTCGCATGGGATATTATTGGCCATATTTAGAGCGAGATTGTTGCACCTATGTCAAGAAGTGCGTGAAGTGTCAACATCATGCCAATTTGATGCACGTACCTTCCCAGGCCTTGCAGATAGTCCAGTTTTCTTGGCCATTTTCGCAATGGGGCTTCGATCTAATTGGAAAGATCTCCCCTACATCGTCAGGCCATCACACATTTATCATAATGGCCATAGAGTATTTTACCAAATGGGTGGAAGCAATTTCGCTGACCTCTACGATAGGACCCCGCATTGTGGAGTTCATTTTGCATAACATCATATGTCGTTTTGGTATTCCATCCAAAATAATCTCGGATAATGGGCCATCATTCAAGAACAAAGACGTGCGTGCTTTGACCACAAAGTACAAGATTTAGCATAGCTTTTTGACACCCTATTATCCGTAGGCGAATGGGCAAGCAGAGGCGTCAAAAAAAACACTAGTTGCCATCCTTTAAAAGACTATCATAGACAGTCATAAGGATTGGCACATCCAAATCCCACTTGCCCTTTGGGCTTATTGCACTAGCATTCGAACGCCAACTGGGGCAACTCCGTTTTCGCTCGTGTATGGCTCAGAGGCGGTAATGCCTCTCGAGTTGGAAATTCCTTCCCTCCGCATATCAATGCAGGAGTTCATCGATGATGACTCGCATGGCAGGCCGGTTAGACCAACTTACGTTGCTTGACGAACGACGCGTTAATGCTCTTGAGCACTTACGTATCTATCAAGAGTGGCTTAAGAAAGCTTACAACATGAAAGTTCACCTAAGGGACTTTCGGGTTGGTGATTTGGTTTTGAAGGAAAACCAACAAAATTCTAATTTGCCGTCCCACCTAAGGGACAAATTCGCGGCAAATTGGTTAGGTCCATATGTCATTGATAGCAAAATAGGACCCGGGACGTACCGGCTAGCTTCTCTTGACGGTATCAAGGAAACAAAACCCTTGAATATCAGTCATTTGCGACCATTTCATATCTAAGAGAGCCATATCCCAAAAATGCTCCAAGGATTATCGCAATCGCTTGGTCAAATCCCAAAAATGCTCCAAGGATTATCGCAATCACTTGGTCAAAACCCAAAAATGCTCCAAGGATCCATAAAATCGCTTGGTCAATCCCAAAAAGGCTCCAAGGATCCATAAAATCACTTGGTCAATCCCAAAAATGCTCCAAGGATCCATAAAATCACTTGGTCAATCCCAAAATGCTCCAAGGATTTCCACAATCGCTTGGTCAAAAATCAAGAAAATTCAAAAACAACACAAAAATCATCAAAAACAACAAAATTTTTGCATCTCATTTCTAGGCATACTCAAATTCATCAATAGAGAGCTCTTCTCGCACCTCATCTTCATATTCAAAAAAATCAATCCATCAAAAATACAAAAAATACATAGCTGCATTAAAGCATTGCATCCATACATTGCATATTTGTGGTCGTATAGGTCAAAGGCACCATAGGCTGTAATTGCTCTGCTAGTCCATCTTGTTCCACATTGTTCCATTTTACAAAAACAACAAAAACACCATGCATTGCTTTTACCACACTAGAGTCAATGGTCTTTTAATGTATCAAGAGTTTTTCGTGATTCAGTCATCATTTTGCTCTTTAGCCATGTAATGTATCAAGTCAGATAGATTTTACGAAGGTAGAGTTACACTTGAAATACACCTTGTTACGTAACATCCCAACACAAATTAAAACACATAAAAATTCCCAAGTTGTGTGAATGAAAGATGAAACCTGCACAGTAATCCAGGTCACCATAAGTGAAATGGTTATCTTGCTCATCCCCCTGTGCGAATGGTCCCAGAATGCTGAGAATTGACAAAAGGACAAGCTCTTTCCTATCCATTCACCTCCATATACAGTGGTTTTCACCACTACCAAATTCCAATCATAGTTGGTTCCCAAAGTTGTAAGGATTTGTACTACACGTCCTTGCCAAGGATGGGTAGTCATCCCCAAGACCTAAAAGGATCAACACCATTCACAAACAAAATTCCAACAAATCATCATCCTAACACTTTCCATTCACCTTTGGTCTCCAAGTTGTAAGGATTCATACTATCCGCCCCTAACCAGGATGGGTAGTCATCCCCAAGGCCTAACAGATCAATGCCCTTGCTCCATAATCTTCATCACCCCCTTGGTTCCCAACGTCGTAAGGATTCATACTACATGTCCCTATAAAGGATGCGTAGTCGTCCCCAAGGCCACAAGGATCAAAGCCATTCACAAGCTCAAATTCATAATACTCAAAACACAAAATCAAATAACAGTGGTTATCACTACTATTCAAAATCCTTGCTCAAAAAGAATTAATAGAAAATAAACAGTGATTTTCATCACTATATGGACGAGCAAATTTCCAAAGCATTCAGCCAACACATATCCTGAACTTGAATCCCTGGATTTCTTAGCATTTGAAAACCATCTAGGTGATCCTCATTACAGGTTTGGTTAATAGCCTATCTGGCAATGGCGGTATCCTACCCGCATGACGATATGTCTGTCACATTCTGATGGCAAGGTCGAGATTCAAACAAACAACTTCTCATTAATTTGCAGTAAAATTGCTTAATACAGTCTTCTGTTACAATTTCCAGGCATACTTCTTCCCCCACAATCCCGAACTCACCATCCCCCTTCCCTTACAATTTCTCGATTTTTATCAAAACCCTCGATCCTCCTGGCAATCAATGCTTCTACCTAACAAAATTCCAATTCGAATTTCCCTTCGACTGAGTTTTTCAAATTTTCCATAAATGGACGACTGTCCGAACCACCATGACACCAACATTGATGGCCTCCCTGCAGCGGCCGCTTTGTTCTGACTGTCCTTCTGCACTGTTGTCTCCTTCATAAAGCCATCGCTTGTAGTTGCTGTGTTGCCAAAAGCAATAATAAAAAAATGCGAGGTCGACACCTCCCTTAACAACCTTCGTGACCTTCATCTTTGATTTCTTACACGTAGCCGACCACGTGTAAAACTTGCCATGCCTTCTCCTTGTCGCAATATAACAGTTACAGGTGCCTTTCACAACTTCCATGATACACGTGGCAGTCCATGTGTCTAAATTGGCCTTGCCCGGCCGTCGGCTTATTCTCATTGACCTTGTTTCCACTGGTCGCGATATCGCGACATGTCGCAATATCGTGACCAAATGCGCCTCTCATTAGTTGCAGCTCCTTAGAGTCGTGATTTCGCGACATGTCACGAAATCGTGACATGTCACGATTTCGTGACCCCCATCTCCTGCCTTTGCTTTGTTTACTTTCTTTAACTTCTGATGCTTTGGACCACATGCCACGTGTCGGTTTTTGACTGGCCGCGATATCGCGACTGGTCGTCATATCGTGACCTGTCGCGATTTCGTGACGGCACCTCCCCCTCCGCCTTTGCTTAGAACAATCGTCGTGATATCGCGACGGCACCTTTCCTAACGCCTTTGTCTCAAACAATCATCGCGATATCGCGACGTCGCGATATCGCGACGAAACCGGCCCAAGCCTTGCGCAAGCCTTTTGAGGTCGCGATTTCGTGACATGTCACGATTTCGCGACCTCCCCCCATGCTTTAAGAAACTTACTCTCTTTGCTCCACAAAACTTTCCCCCTTTGGAAAATATCGAAAATAAATCAACTGCAAGGTACTTAGAAAAATTAAGAAACATTTTTGGAAGATGTAAGATTGTTCTACTGCCACCGGATGCTCCTGCATCAGACACCCGGGGTAAATAAAAAAAAGTGACCCTCACTTTTGTTCTATTAGGGGAAGACCCAGGCGGTCAACCTCTATTTTTGACAACCAAGTTGCATCTTCAACAGGTCTGCATTTCCACTTTATTAAATACTCAGAATACTTCTTGTTTCTGGTGCTTCTGCCTTCATGAGTGTCCAATATTTCTTCGACCTCGTCTGTGGTTGGAGTAGATGCAGGCACTTGCCAAAATTCCGCACTTGGTACTTTCGTACTCTCTCCCTCATGATATTCCACTAAATCTAAAATATTAAAAACAGGTGAAATATCAAGCCAACTTGGCAATTCCACTTCATATGCATTCCCTGACTCCCACTTTCCCAGTATTCTGCATGGCCCAAACTTCTTCATCTTCAATTTGTTATAAGTCTTGGCTAGAAATCTCTCCTTCCTGAGATGCACCATGACCTCATCTCCCACTTTGAACTCCTTGAACCGCCGCTTCTGGTCTGCCCTTGTCTTGTATTGAGTATTCATTTTTATAATTTGTTTCCTTACTTCTTCATGCAGACTTTTCATATGTTCCGCAAATTCCTCTGCTTCGGCACTCGCACTTTTCTCTCTTGTCCAACTTTCTCGCTTCGTACACATTTCTTGGGTTGTTCCCGTATATTATCTGGAAAGGAGATTTATTGGTGCTCTTATTGACTGAACTGTTATACGCAAACTCCGCCTGCGGTAAAACTAAATCCCATCCCTTGGGTTGATCTACTATCAAGCATCTCAGCAAATTACCTAGGCTTCTATTCACCACCTCTGTCTGTCCGTCAGTCTCTGGGTGGTATGCAGAACTAAATTTCAGATCTGTCTTCAACTTCTTCCACAAAGTTCTCTAGAAATATCCAACAAACTTTGTATCTCTGTCAGAAACTATGCTTCTTGGTAGAGCATGAAGTCGTACCACTTCCTTGAAGAATAACCCAGTAATGTGAACTGCATCACTTGTCTTCTGGCAAGGAATAAAATGTGCCATTTTGGAGAATCGGTCAACCACCACAAATACAGAAGTCATTTCCCCTCTGTGTTCTCGGTAATCCAAGAATAAAATCCATGCTTATGTCCTCCCATGGCCTCTCAGGTATAGGTAATGGCTGGTACAGTCCCGTGTTTTGCTTTACACCTTTTGCCATCTGGCATATTCTGCAACCTTGCACAAACTTCCGCACATCTTGTTGAAGTTGTGGCCAGTAGTAATTTTCCTCCACCAGGGCAATGGTCTTATCCTGACCAAAATGCCCAGCCAGTCCTCCGCTGTGCTTTTCTTTGATTAAGTTTTCCCGCATGGAACTTTTGGGAATGCATAATTTACTACCTTTGAACAACATTCCGTCTTGGATTAAGAAATCCAACCATTTTGTCCTGTCCATAGTAACAGGTATCGAGCAAGCCGTCCAGGCTTCTGCAAAATTTGGATCTTCGTGGTACAAACCCTTCGCTTCTTCAAATCCCACTACTTCCACTCGTCAGCTTAATTAGTAAAGTCCGCCTTCTCGCTCAAGGCATCCGCAACTCTATTTGACTTCCCACTTCGTGCTTCAAAGACAAAGGTATAACTTTGGAGGAACTCCACCCATTTCATGTGCCTTTGATTCAGCTTTGTCTGACCGTTAATGTACTCGTAAAGCCCGATGGTCAAGAATAGAACAAACTCCTTTGGCAATAAATAGTGTCTCCACTTTTTCGTAGCCCGAACTATAGCATAAAATTCCCGGTCATAAACTAAATACTTTTTTTGAGCATCATTTAGCTTCTCACCGAAATAAGCAACAGTGTCCGCCTCCTTGACTCAAAGACGACCCCTATTGCACCGCCACCGGCATCACAACCACCTGAAATACCTTGTCAAAGTCTGGGAGTGCTAAAACAGGTCGTTCTGTGACCTTTCTCTTTAATGTATCAAAGCTCCTTTCAGCCCCTAATGTCCACTTGAACTCTTTTTTATCCCCCCTCATTGTTTCTGTGAGAGGTGCACAAATGCTGCTAAAGTTCTTTATGAACTTCCTATAAAAATTGGCTAGACCATGAAATGATCTTACTTCCATTGTGCTTCTTGGGGTAGGCCATTCGATGATGGCTCTCACCTTCTTTGGGTCCATTTTTAGGCCTTCTACTGAGATTACAAACCCCGTGTATACTAACTCTTTCTTGACAAAATTACACTTTTTCAGATTTATTAATAACTCGCTCTTCTCGCAGCTTTTCAAAAACCCTCCCGATATGCACCAGGTGTTCCTCCAGTGGTTCTACTCGAAGATCAATATATCATCTAAATAAACAATGACAAACTTTCCCGAAACTCTTTTAGTACTTCATTCATCACCGCATGAAGGTACTTGGTGCATTGGACAGCCCAAATGGCATGACCAACCACTCATACAAGCCTTCTCTTGTCTTGAAGGTTGTCTTCCACTCATCTCCCTCTCGGATACGGATCTGATGATAACCACTTTTTAGGTCAATCTTCGAGAAGTACTCAGCTCCACTTAAGCAGTCCATGATATCATCCATCCTTGGCAACGGGAATCTATATTTGATAGTGATTTTTTTGATGGCCCGTGAATCTGTACACATTCTCCATTCTCCATCCTTCTTTGGTGCCAGCATTGCAGGTACTGTGCATGGACTCAAACTTTCCCGAATCAATCCCTTCTCCAACAATTCCTGGACCTGCCTGTTTAACTCCTCAGTCTCTATAGGCGTCATTCTGTGTGCAGCTTTATTTGGCAAACTCGATCCTGGCACCAAATCTATATGGTGGCTGATTTTCCTCACTGGGGGTAAACCCTCAGGCACATTATCAGATACAATATCTGGAAATTCCTCCAACATATCTAGGACTTCTGCTGGGGTATCCTGGCATTCCTTCTCCCTAACTCTAGGGATTATTGCATAACATAAATGTTCATGCTTCAACCCGTCCAGGAACTTTCTCCCTTCAACTAAACAGATTCTGGAGTTGTTACATACCTTTTCATCCGCTTCCTTTAAGGGCTTTAGTTTATGGCGTACACCACTCTTTGTCAATGAGTAGGTGTTGGCACGGCCATCATGCACTGCACTTCGGTCGAACTGCCAGGGCCTCCCCAGCAACATATGGCAAGCATCCATAGGCAGGATGTCGCACAGGACCTCATCACAATAATTTCCAATATTAAATTTAATGGAGCACTGTTCATTGACCAAAGCTTTGTGGTCCTTCTACAACCATGCAACCCGGTATGGATGCGGGTGCTTCTTCCTTTCCAACTGTAGCTTTGTAACCATTTCTTCTGAAACTAGGTTATCCGTGCTACCATTATCAATAATAATATTGCAAACTTTACCTGCACACTTACATCTTGTGCGGAATAAACTTCTTCTCTGATCTGGGTCCTTCTCCTCATTCAGCAGGACTCTTCTTACAATCATTGCTTCCCCTCTCTCCGCTTCTTCGAAATGTTTAGACTCAGCTTCTTCCTCTGCCACAGCAGCCCTCTGCCGGACCTTCAGGCCTCTTGTTCGTCCTTTCTCGGTGTTGTGGACACTCAAATGCCCGATGTCCTTCTTCACCACAGTGGAAACATGTCCCACGAAATACTCCTCTTCCAAATCCTCGTCCAGATCCACCCCGTCCTCTTGGGTAGCTATTATGATCTCGGGGCTGATAAACATCCTCTTCCCTTTGATCCTGGTTACTACTGGATTCACCTGTCTTCTTCGGGTCTTTATACCTTTCTCCACTGGTTCTCCCACCAGTTCTTCCACCACGGCCCCTTCCTCTTTGCTTGCCTTCAAACCGCCTATTCAGCTTTTTCTTCCACCTTTAAGGCAAATTGGTAAGCATCCTCAATGGTGCTTACCCGAACTAGGCTCAACTCTTCCTGGATGCCGAGTCTCAACCCATTGATATAACGGGCTACTTTTTCTTTGTTTGCCTCTAAATGCCCAGTTCTAATAGAAATCTTGTAAAACTCCTCGGTGTACTCTTGGACAGTTTTGTTTGTCTGTCTTAAACTCTGCATTTTCCTTAGCAGATCCAACTCGTAGTCTATCGGGATGAACTGTCTTTTCAGCTTCTCCACCATTCTATCCCATCTTGTTATTCTCTCCTTCCCTCTTTTGTTCCTCTCCAACTGTATTCCCCTCCACCAAATGCTGGCATGACCCTTCAACTTGGTCTTAGCAAATCTGACCCGATTAGGGTCTTCAACCTCCTCGTACTCAAAATATTCTTCTAAATCATTTATCCAGTCAATCACTTCTTCTGGATTTAGGTTTCCCGAGTATGTAGAAACCTCCATTTTCGGTTGCTTTCCAATCTGAGAGATGGCCTTGTACAACCGGGCTTGTGTAGGATCCACAACCTCTTCTTCTTCCTCATACTGGTCTTCTTCTTCAACTTCGTTTTCACTTTCCTCATCCCTTCTAGGCTCGTGCCTTCTGCGTAACTCTGCTTGTAGGGCTTGAACTTGTCTCTGCAAGGCTCGAAAGTCTTCGGCCGGCACCACATTTCCTACTTCGCCACGGTTTCTTTGTGGAGGCATTATATATATATTTTTTTATATTTTTATTTTATAAAATCCTTCCACAGATCCTGGTGTAACTGCCTCTCTCCGGCGATCTGTTACATGCTCAGGAGCTCCCGCTCTGATACCACTTGATGGCAAGGTCGAGATTCAAACAAACAACTTCTCATTAATTTGTAGTAAAATTGCTTAATACAGTCTTCTGTTACAATTTCCAGGCATACTTCTTCCCCCACAATCCCGAACTCACCATCCCCCTTCCCTTACAATTTCCTGATTTTTATCGAAACCCTCGATCCTCCTGGCAATCAATGCTTCTACCTAAAAAAATTCCAATTCGAATTTCCCTCCAGTCGAGTTTTTCAAATTTTCCATAAATGGACGACTGTTCGAACCACCATGACACCAGCATTGATAGCCTCCCTGCAGCGACCGCTTTGTTCTGACTGTCCTTCTGCACTGTTGTCTCCTTCATAAAGCCATCGCTTGTAGTTGCTGCTTTGCCAAAAGCAATAATAAAAAAATGCAAGGTCGACACCTCCCTTAACAACCTCCGTGACCTTCATCTTTGATTTCTTCCACGTAGTCGACCACATGTAAAACTTGCCATGCCTTCTCCTTGTCGCAATATAACAGTTACACGTGCCTTTCACAACTTCCATGTTACACGTGGCAGTCCATGTGTCTAAATTGGCCTTGCTTGGCCGTCAACTTATTCTCATTGACCTTGTTTCCACCTGGTCGCGATATCGCGATCAAATGCGCCTCTCATTAGTTGCAGCTCCTTGGAGTCGTGATTTCGTGACATGTCACGAAATCACGACATGTCACGATTTCGTGACCCCCATCCCCTACCTTTGCTTTGTTTACTTTCTTTAACTTCCAATGCTTTGGACCACATGCCACGTGTCGGTTTTTTACTGGCCGTGATATCGCGACGACACCTCCCCCTCCGCCTTTGCTTAGAACAATCGTCGCGATATCGCGACATTGCGATATCGCGACGACACCTTTCCTTATGCCTTTGTCTCAAACAATCGTCACGATATCGCGACAAAACCGGCCCAAGCCTTGCGCAAGCCTTTTGAGGTCTCGATTTCACGACTTCCCCCCATGCTTTAAGAAACTTACTCTCTTTGCTCCACAAAACTCCCCCCCTTAGAAAATACCAAAAATAAATCAACTGCAAGGTACTTAAAAAAATTAAGAAACATTTTTGGGAGATGCAAGATTGTTCTACTGCCACCGGATGCTCCTGCATCACATTCACTTTGCGTATGTGTAGACCAATGTTTTCATAAGGATGAGCTAGCTTATGGTATCCTAGATAACACCACAAATTAATCTAACTAAATACAACAAAGGAGTTAGTGGAGCTAATTAGGTGATCCTCAGTATAGGTTCGATTGAAAGCCCACCTGGCACTGGCGGTATCCTAACAAATACCACATAAATGAACTCAATTGCACACACAGGGATGTGAAATAGCTTGGTCAAAAACAAGTCCGATTCATACCTTGTTCAAAAGTCTTGTAAGATAAAGTACAATCATGGCTAGTAAGTTAAAACTGTCTGAGTCTCAAAAAACCTTAGCTACATTTCTAAACCAACTACGCTACTTTTCATCCTTACAATACCATCAAAAAATACAAAAAAGAAAAATCACATGTATACATCCAAAGTCATGCATCACAACAATCGCCTAAAAGACAAAATAATAGAGTTCTAAACAGTCTATGGTGCCATAGCCAAACATCACAAATTCTATCCATCCATTTCATTTCTGCACATCACATATAAATCAAAAACATTTGCATTCATCACAACATATGCATCCATCAAAATAAATCAACATACAACAATCGCATTTATCATACCATATGCATACATCAATATAACGTAACATGCATCCATCAACATCAATCAATATGCATAAAATCATGACATATACACAAAGCAAGAAAAACAAAACAACAAAAACATCACAAAAATGCAACACAAAAACAATGCAATAAGCATTTCCGGACACAAGTGCTCTTGCACTTAACCTCTTGGCATAAAAAAATTGATGTCGGGGCTCAAATTGTCACTCTCCTACTTCCCTAAGAAGGCTACCATAGCTGGACCGCTCCACGGGAAGACGGGTTTTTGATGATTTCACCCCATTATGGCATCACCAAAAGGGTTAACACCCACCAAAAATAGGTCCAAATGTCGAGAAATTGCACATGCTTAATGGTAAAACATCTAAAGGCACCCTTGCACAAGTCATCTTGGGTCAAGCAACTCGTCGCTTTTCTCATGAAGGTCATTCCCTCATCGATTCGTCGCTTGAGGGGGTAGTCACCAATCAACAAGCACACACCCAATCAAGACAATGGCATGCATTCAAAGAATCATTGACAAAGACAATCAAGCTCCTGCTTGGGGCAGTAAACAAGCAATCATTAAATTGATCAAACACTTGGTATTCCCGAAGCATGAACACAAGGTTCCCCATGTGGACAAAAGGTTACGCCCTTTGCCTAATCATGACTGATCAATGTCCAAGCTCAAGTCACACCTCACCAAAACAAGTTAACACTTGAAATCAAATTCCTTAGCTCGTCAGAAGCAAGGATTCAAGAATGCATGCCCTTTCCATACTTGGGGCATCAAAAGTTGTTTAGGTTACAAAGAAACCCTAATCATTAGTGCTTTGGTTATCTATTTTTGCTTAGCACTGCGTCACAAAAAGGGGCATCTGTCGACACCAAAACAACACCAATCCGATTATGTGACTACAAACACTGATCGCATTGACACACATAGCTTTCAGGGTAGCCCTCAGAGGTCAAACAGTGGTCCTAGCCACTTACACAGCAGTTTAGAAGGTCAAAAAGTGAACAAAGCAAAGTTGGTCATTTTAGTAAACCTTAAGCAAAAGTAGGCCTTTATCAAAAACAAGCCTCGATTGAAGTGTTGCGATATTGCGACACTTCAGCCCCAAAACAAAGCCTCGGCCGAAGTGTCGCGATATCACGACACTTCGGCCCCAAAACAAGCCCCGACCGAAGTGTCGCGATATCGCGACACTTCGGCCCAAAAGCAAGCCCGGCCGAAGTGTCGCGATATCGCGACACTTCGGCCCCAAAACAAGCCTCGGCCAAAGTGTCGCGATATCGTGACACTTCGGCCCAAAAGCAAGCCTCGATCGAAGTGTCGCGATATCATGACACTTCGGCCCCAAAACAAGCCCCGGTCGAAGTGTCATGATATCGTGACACTTCAGCCCAAAAGCAAGCCTCGGTCGAAGTGTCACGATATCGTGACACTTCGGCCCCAAAACAGAGCCCTGGTTGAAGTGTCACGATATCGCGACACTTCGGGCCCAAAACCAAGCCCCGGTTGAAGTGTCGCGATATAGCGACACTTCGGGCCCAGAACAGAGCCCCGATCGAAGTGTCGCGATATCGTGACACTTCGGGCCCAAAACAAGCCCTGGTCGAAGTGTCACGATATCGCGACACTTCGGGCCCAGAACAGAGCCCTAGCCGAAGTGTCGCGATATCGTGACACTTCGGGCCTAGAACAGAGCCTCGGCCGAAGTGTCGCGATATCACGACGTCGCAATATCGTGACACTTCGGGCCCAAAGGGAAGCCTTGGCCGAAGTGTCACGATATCGCGATGTCGCGATATCGTGACAAACTCCCATCTTCGTGCCAAGGTGGACTTAACCAATTAGAGGCGGAATTCAACCAATCAAAGGCAGGCATTAAAACGACTCAAAGCATACATGAAACAAGTGGTAGCCGAAGACAGTCAGTTATTGCCGCCTGCTACACATGCGTGCATAGGTGGGAAAATTGGCAGTTAGAGGACTGTCATAGGGGCAGTTAGGTAAGCCCTAGTCAAGGCGGAGTCTCCTCCCTTTTGAGAAGGCATGGCCGCCACGTGGCATCCCTGCATGCCCCCTCCAAAGAGGCCTCGTGGGTCTATAAAATTGTGGACTTTCCCACCCAGAAGGCAGAGGTGGACAAGCATTTTTTAAACGCAACGAAGTGCTGCTAAATCGGAGACCCGATTGCATTCCTTTCTGATTCATTCTTCTACACCTGTAATATCTTTTGCAAGGGAGATTATTGGTGGCTGTTAGAAGGTGAATCCGAACCTTCAGACCCGACATTGGACACAGTATTCCATCAATTCGACAACTCATATGATCATATGATCTAAACATTGAATATGTCAAACTATAGATGCAACTCATGACCCATTTTATTCAATCTTGAGAGAAACTCAAGATTGCCATAATCCTTAACAAGAAGCTCCACTCCACCCTATCTCAAGCCTTTGACATATCCAATTTTATGAACATTCCTCTAGTGCTGGATTTTTGCAATGAGTGGATTGCTTCCTAAGCTAGAATCAAACCATCCAAGATCTGTCTGCCCTTTACAAAACCTCCTTGCTCTAAGGATATAATGTTATCTAGAAGAGGTTTTAGACACTCAACCATTACCTTTGTGATTATTATATGCATGACATTGCATAAGGGATAATGTCTATAATCTAAATTATGCATTGTCTCCTCCACTTTTAGAATTAAGGCAGTGAATGTATGATTTGATGCTTTAAGCATTATTTTCCGGCCTTTAGACTCCTCTATAACAACCATGACATCCTCCTCCAAGTTGTCCCAAAAGGTTTGAAAACACTTGACTAGAAAGCCATCTAGACCTGGCATTTTTATCATGCTCATTCCAAAGGCTACCTTCTTCAACTCCTCTCTATCAATGGGTTTAAGAAAGACCTGATTTTGCTCTTTAGAGAAAATAGAGGGTATGATAGAAAAAACTTCTTTTTTAGCCTCTTCGTCTTGCACCATACCTTACTTAAATAATTTAGCAAAGTAATACATTAAATGGAAATGCATACATGTGATCATATCAAAGGAGTATCCACTCTCATCCTAAAGAGCTTCCATATTTTTTGTTTGTCTCCTAGCACAAGCAACCCGATGCAAACATTTTGTGTTTCTATGACCTTCCAATAACCAAGTGGTTCTTGCTCTCTATTTCAAGTAGATCTCCTCTTTGTTGTCAATGTCCTCAACTACTTTATGTAATTCATCATCCTCTTCTTTGAGATGCTCTATAATTGTTCCTTTCCTCAAGATTTTTTACATCTCATCTCATATGGCCACTAATGGAGCTCTTTGGGCATGAAAGTTGATCCTTGACATAATGAAGCTGATTGTGGACTCTAAACACTGTTGTCCCATATGTCAGTCGTCCCTCTTCCCACCACTATGGTATTTTCTTCCGAAGTTCCTCCTATTTTAACCAAAAATTTTCAAATTTGAATGGTTTGCGATATTGCCTTGTCTTCATCCCCCTTTCCAATAGAATGGAAAAGTGATCCAAAACTAGACCCCTATAAAATCTAAAATTGTACATTCTGTTTCATAGATGCCTCCTTTAAAACCAAAAAAAAAATTCAACTTCACCTTTCTACTATGGGGCTTCCTCTTCTTGTTAGTCCAACTATAGTTAGTTGGTTCCAAGACATTTAATATCCACCAAGTGCAATGCATGGACCTAAGAAATCATAAGTTGATCTCTTCGATCCAAAATTGGCGTTCGTCCTTCCTGGTCTCTAGATGATAATTTAGCATTAAAATATCTAGAAAAAATCCAATCTAACTCCTCCCTTGAGACTCTCATATTATGCACCACTTTCCATCAATGAATCTGATCATTTAGGTTTTTGACTCCCATAGAAATTTGTGATTAAAACCTGCTCAATTGTCATATTGTTCCTAAAATGTGATGTGAAGACACCCTCCAAGCTATATGTTCTATTTTTGTCCATTCAAGAGAGTTCCAAAAGGTAACTATTCCCCATGAGGTCCCTTGAAAAGCTACTTCCATATGGCCAAAACCCCTCCAAAGTCTATTTAGTGTTTTGCACATGAGATCCAATGTCATTTTTGTCTCTGGATAAGCAAAAAAATGTGTTTTATTTTCTTTAAGAGTCTTCGAACAACAAATTGATGGATTTTGTTTTTTAAACACCTAATGCTCCATGATTGTATAATCATAGAGTAGTATTAGAACAACTTAGATATTCGTATATATTACTGACCAGGTTCTAACCTAGATTTTTTTACCAGTTAAAAATTTTAATTTATTGAACGAATACTATTTCATAATTTAATTTTTTCCTATAAAATTCAACAAGTTTATCAAAATAAAAAATCAAATTATATTTTTATATACACTTAAACATCAAATCACTCTACTCCAACACTTCTTTAAAATTTTTAAGGTTAGGTTAAAAAATACTTAGCTCTACACTTTTTTCACTTAACTTTAAAATTAAAAAATTAAAATTAAAATTTTTAAGCATTCTACAAATACTTACCCAAGATGAGGTGACATAACATTATAAAAATAAATAAATAATATAAATCCAACACTATAAGGTAAAATGCATTTATGAGGGTTCAATTATTATATATTTTATATTTTATTTTAATAAAATAATATAAAATACATTGAGATGTAGTAAAAAATTTTTATTTTTTTTAATTTAAACTTAAGTCAAAATAAAATACTAACAAATTTGGTTGAAATTAAAGCTTTTAACTTTGCACGAGTATGCAGTAAAAGCTCCTTTAAATATATAGATAAAGATAGATAGATAGGTAGTAATGTGGAATGAAGTTCCAATCACATTAATCACGAAATATACTTTTAACTGGTTAAAAGTAATAGGGTCAGCCCCACACATGCTCAAACTTGATGTTAATAGGGGTGAAGAATTCCACAAAGTGAGACCAAGGACTTACACCTTTAAGCTTGCTACCCCATTAACAAAGAATATAGCGAATGTTTGCTACCCCATTAACAAAGAATATAACGAGTGTTGGAATTTATAAACCACTCAAGTAAATCCCAACATATTTAATGTAGGAAATATAAAAACATACACAGCCTCGAATTAAGAAATATAAATACATGACCGATAAAACTTGAATCCAGGTTTTCTTCTAAGAACCATATCTATGGAACTTGAATCCAGTTCTTCGTTCAACAAGAACTTGTCATGGTACTTGAACAAGTTTGTCATAATAGCCTAACCGATAAGACTTGAATTCAGTTTTTGTCTACCAGATAATTCACACATGGCATTAGACCTGGATAAGCATGCCTTAACAGAATAACATTATATACTTCTATTCACAAAATTTTGTGCACCAAAATCTCGTGATCATGTACACTAAGACGAAAAGGCAAAACATATAGACACTCAACCCCACATTGTCTTTCCCTCATTATTGTTTTATATTAACCCTTTTGCTCTCTTCCATTAATTTCGTAATTTATATTCACAGGAATCGATCCTCTTGTCCAGTCACTCACCATGGAAGTATGTACCACCAAAAATATAAAATATGTCACGTCAAAGACATTCTACTCTGTTAGAGTGGGCATGGTCCCCGCACCTGCCTGGGCGGTTGTCAAACGCTGTAAACGTATAATCGTGACCTAATAAATGCGTTAAGCAGGTACCAGATAATCAGAAACAGCTGCAATAGACTTCTCTTTGATACGTTAAGTAGCTGTATCAGATAATTTATTAGGCAGGTACCTGATTAGAATCAGAAAATCAGAAGCAACTGCATTAGACTACTTGCTTCACCAAAGAAGAAATGATTACATGAGAAAAAGAAAAAAGGTGTAGGGGACCATGGTGGAGTTCCGCTGCAAGCCGTTTTATTATTCTATATACCACTTGTGGAGTTCCGCTCCAAGCTTTTGTGTGAGAAGGTGTTTAGTTTCTGGATCCGTTTCAGTTTTGAGAGTTTTCCATTAAAGTTTTTAAGTAGAACTAAACACCCATTGTCAAACACGAAACCCTCGGATTTTTATACAAGTTATTCGGATCTGTTGTTTTTGAGAGTTTTCCATTAAAGTTTTTAAGTGGAACTAAACGCCCATGGTTAACACTAAACCTTCGGATTTTTTTAGTTATTTGGATCAAATTTTTATGTCTTACTAGATTTAAGGTTGGGGAAGTTTGGGATGTCTTTTAAAATCTAAGGACTTTTTAAAATCCTTTCTATTATTAATAAAAAAAACCTTAAAAAAACCTACGCGGGGAGGAGAGGTTGTGATTGATATTTATCGAATTTGTCCACATGTAGAATTTTTTTTTTAACGAGGGCATTGTGGGAACTTGTCGGTGACAATGAGGGAGCACAGTCGTCGTCATTCCTGAAAGTTACATGTGTGTAGACAGGCGTGCTCTCTCTCATTGTCACGCGTACATTTCCCCCCCGTTATAATTTTTATTCGATTCTTGTCCAAACATACTATGTGAATTAGTGAATTAGCGCAGATATTGGGTCAGTGGAACAACACTTCAAAGATCGAGAACCTCGTTGGAGAAGAGCAGACAAGGAAGAAAGGACTACGATGCTGCAGATAATGATATGGTAAGTTCCATTTCAAGACTATCTCATTAATCATGGTGTTCTATGAGTGTACTATTGGAGAGTATTTGAAGAAATGAGCTGTTAAACTGCCTGTGTCTGTGGATTGTGCAAAATAAGGCCTCACAAGTAGAAAGGTTGGAAGCTTTGGGTCTATAAATGGCAAGTTCTCTGTGTCTGGTTTTGGTAGACTGGATTAAAAATATTTTCTGTCTGGTTTTGGTAGATTGGATTAAAAATATTTATTGACATTGGGACTGACGGTGTACATGGGAGAACACGTCTGTACTAAAGTTTCAGTCTCAACAGATCATTATTGACATTACCTGGGATTATTGCTAAAGACAATTTAGTATTCTAATATTCTGGTGACTTTTTCTATTGCTGGAATAGTAGAATATTAAAATATTAAGATTAATATATCTTAACCGAACCGAGATTAAGAATAATGTTTATTTATTAAAATCATTTGAGTTTATATGTGCATCATATTTTTTTTTTTTAACTTGCATTAATTTTTATGACATGATTTAATTTTTTTTGGGTTACATATATTAGTTGGTCACAACCACACTATTTTTTAGAGTTGGTTCAAACCACACGAGTTGTTCCCACCAAACCTATTTTGCCTTGTTATTGTTGACCCGGTGTGAAGGGAACCATCAGTCGCTTCGAATAGGAGAGTTGGTCACAACCACACTATTTTTAACAACTGATAAGCACAGGATTCAAACCACATGAGTTGTTCCCACCAAACCTATTCCACTTCATTATTATTGACCCAATGTGATCACGATTCGTACAATCATCATTGATCGCTCGAGATTCGTACAATCATCATTGGTTTAGCATGCACTCAAAGAATTTAGATCATACTACTACTTTTGCAGGTTGCCCCCCAGGTTTAAACCTGGGTGTCTTCTTGATAAGTGTTTGACCAAACAAGCACTAACCAATCCATCTAACCCTTAGGGACTATTTAAGAGTAAATATTATCAATGATAAATTTTAACCACTAAAAAAAAATAGATGATAAAAACATTTGGAATTATTTGATAAAGTAAAATAGTTTTTAACATTCATAAGGTTATATGGATGGAACTTTTTGTTTATCCAACATAACTTTATTTGTTGGAGTGTGAACCCTACTTTTTTTTAAGATAAACCTTAAATATTTTATTTGAAGTTTCACAGTTTTACTTTAGATCCAATATAGATTTTCAATGTACTAAAATATATATATATTTTTTTAATATTTACAATCCAATAAACAAAGTTAATGTAAGTTGATATTATCAAGATTTTCAATGTACTAAAATATATATATATTTTTTTAATATTTACAATCCAATAAACAAAGTTAATGTAAGTTGATATTATCATCTATGATCTAATGAATATTTTCTTCTAGATATTAAAACCAAAGTCAAATCTTACAAGTTAATAGAGAATAAATCAAAATATCAAATTACAAATATGTGATATCAAACTTTTATTCCTTCGATACTTTTAACACTATTTTGATGGGATAATTAGAGGCAAACAACTCATGACATGTAATGGTTCTATAAATGGATTTTATTATGATGTACACATTTAGTCAAAATTCATCAAGGTTCTAGCAATTGAATGACATGAAAATCACCCTTTAAATGAAAGGGGTTATTATTTGCATCTAACAATAATATTATTAAAAGATTAATTTATTGAGAAGGTGTGGTCTGTTGATCAAAGCGCTCCCTTGGATGGGTGGAGACCATGGTTTGAATCTCTTAGGCCTCATAGAATTGGAGGATGTATCACACCACCATCACTAGCTTTGTTAAAAAGTTTACTCTATGCAATTGAAGGTTATAGTGGAGCAGGATTTGAACCTACAAAAAGGTGATATATATATATATATATATATATATATCCTGTGAAATTAAAAAAATAAAATGTAACATATTTGGTAGATAATTTATGTAATATTGAAAACCATTTATGCATTTGGGTTTGTTATAAAGGTTGATTTTAATTATGGGTTACTTCATTCTTTAATGCCCTCTTGGTTGTAAAGAAAGACCAATTATATAAATTCATGCATACCCACCAAAATCCAACACATGCAAACCCTTTAACACAAGAATATAGTGGTTGGCATTAATGTTTCTTGCTAATGTAGCCAAAATGAAGCCTAGTTAACAAGCCAAGGATTCAAAATGGACATTGGATAACCAACAAAGGAAATTACTAAATCAAAACAAATACTTAAATGGAAAAAACCATTAATTCATCCATGCAAGGAAATAAATAGTAAATATACAATAATATGATAAACAATTGCAAAAAGAAAACTTGATAGGGCTTGAAGACCTAATCCTTATGTGTTGGTTGATTTATTGGTTGGCATGAAGCATGTTGCCTACTTTCTTACTTGCTCCCTATTTGGATAGACACCTCACATGGTGGCTAGATGGCTTGTTGGCAAGTGTGTAGATTGAAAATGATGTTTTCTATAATAAATCAGTCCTCTTATAATAACAAAAGTAGCACAGTGGGAAGGGAATGGTGATGTTAAGCTACTCACACCCTTTTGATGTATAGTCTATGTATGATCATTTATGGACTATATGGCAATACACATTCAAAATGCATATGGTCATACAACCCAATGTTAAGCATAGTGGTGAATATTCACAAATTGGGTGAATATTAGGATTTCCAAAATTGAAAATTGGTGAATATGTGGACCCTCGACATCGGCCCATTGACCTAAAATTTTCGAGACCAAGACTTTCTTAGGGTCAATTCACCACAATATATATCCAAACATAGGCATATTTTTACATGTTGGAAAGCTCTTTTCGAGCATGATCTAATGGTGGTATTTTTATGAAGTTATAAGGTGATTTAATAGGTCAAAATTTTCCCCAAATATGACCTTACTTTTGAGGGATTTAAATGCTCCAAATTTTGGTGTGAAGATGATTGATTTGATTTTCTTAGGATTTGTCATTTTTTTACAAGTACATTTGAGTTCAACCCCTTATGCATAACCTTGATACAACCTTTTTGTATAGATGTACATGCATGCTAACAACATGTTGTTACATGAAAGTGGGGTATGGCTCCATGCATATACACAACTAAATAACTATGGTAATGGGTATATACCTTATTAATAGAGCTAGGATATAAAGGACCAACTATGACATGCGAAACAAGAAATTGACTAGAAGATGAACCAAGGATAAGAAGTCTAATTGGAGAAGACCCAACAAGAAGATAAGAGAGAGATTTAGAGACCTTAAAAAAGGAACCTCGTCAAAGGTAATTTCTTGCTTCGTGATGACATCTCGAGTAACAAGATCCTAGAACTATTAGACCTTTCAATATTTACTATACCACACAAAAAATGCACATGTAACTCTTAGACTATGGTTTACTTTGTTTTTTAATATGGAATTAAATTTATTCAATTAAACCAAATATCCATATATGTGAAAATAAGGGTCTTGGATTGTCCATATCTCATAGGGGGTCATCTTATTGACTACATAATTCATTTCAAAATGATGATATATATCACAAAGGTCACTGCTTCACCTTATAATTTGACGTCCATGTATTTTCCATGATCATATAAAAAAATATTTCTATGGTAGCTCTATTCTTTACTGATAGTTTAAGTTCCTTTATACTTTCAAAAGGGTAATATTTGGATTTGATAATGTAAATTGTAAGGAACTTAGAAAAATAATCAATCGATGTGAGAAAATATTTGTTTCCTACAAGAGATTTCTTTGCCACAAGCCCACATATGTCATTATGGACAAGATTCGAAGATCATAAGGTGTCTCTAGCTTTAATCATAGGGAAGTTATCTTTATGGTGCTTCTCCACTAACACCACTCACACTCTATTAATGGAACATGTAAATACATCTCATGTCCTTCAAATATCAAAGTTAGTGTCCTAATGGCTGATGTTATAGCTCACTACTGTCATCACCCTTAACCAACATAGAAACAACAATGTTTTGATTGCAAAAATTGAATATCATTAATTTTATCCATTGATGTGATTTATTATAATACTTTAAATCAACTACATGTAATCAATCATAATAATATTTGATAACCCATTGAATTGAGAAAAATTCATATTTTTTATAGTGTGATTCATGTGATAAATGGAAAGAACATTATGTCCAAATTTTGTAACATGCAAAACATATTCAAAACTACAGCACCGATAATCACATCACCATAAATAGCAACCTGTAATATTGAATCATTGTCAATAACAACCCTCTCTCCACTATGTTGCTAAATTATAGTAAAAATGAAGATAGTGATATACTATTGTGAATAGGATGAAGACTAATAGGATAAATTGATAGCAACATATGTATGAGAAATATAATTTTCTTCCTCTTGAATTGTGAAAAAATGGGCATGAAATTTGACATTATTGTTAGCTTCTTCAAGTTTCTTAATGCTATTCATACAAATTTTATTTTAATGTTCTTTCTTCTTACAATAGTCATAAACTATTAACTTGAAGTTCCTCTTAAGATTCTTTTGATCATTGGATTTGAACTTTTTGCTTCATCATTCAAAGCTTTTGGAGTAAATTTTAGATAAATTTGAACTTTGTGTACAATTTCCTAGAATTTTTAAAGTTGCTTAATGTTGAACAAGACAAGTGAACAACTCATAAAGATTAGTTATAGTTAGTCTTTGAAAATCTAAAATGATAAATTTTTCATGTGATAGAAGAAATGTTTTTTAGTGGAATGTTCACATGCTCAACATTATCCATATATTTCTCTCTTGTAAAATAAATATTAGTTTAAACTAATTGATATACTCTTCAATACTACTAAATTTTCTAGCTTTAAGGTCAAAAGATCAACTTTTGATTTACTAAATTATCATCTTTTTCTAAAGGAGTTCCTTGAACATTTCTCAAATATTAATATGGTCCTTGTAATCCTCAACATTAATCCAATAACTTAATCCTTAATTATTTACATTCTCTCTTGTTTGTCAAATGTGTGTGTAATTTATGCATTCTTCTAATATAAATACATCCATAACCATATGTATATTTTAAATCGGTATCCTATATTGATTTTTCAAATAGAATACATGATCCTTTAGGTTTCCTATATGATCTTGGCATTTTAATATGAAAATGAAATTGTAACTTAGGTATTA
Organism: Wollemia nobilis; assembly: GCA_028583015.1. Classification (NCBI taxonomy): domain Eukaryota; kingdom Viridiplantae; phylum Streptophyta; class Pinopsida; order Araucariales; family Araucariaceae; genus Wollemia; species Wollemia nobilis. The sequence goes on along the minus strand of JAQPPZ010016858.1, from coordinate 228,319 downwards.
CTATATAGATGTCAAAAAATTATGTGACTTGAAAAAAGGTTTAAATTTATTTCATTTGGGTGAGTTATAACCTTTAATATATAAACCTTCATATAAGTAAATCTAATGCCAAAAAATCAAAATCTTAATTTTAAAATTTTCAAAATTTCCTTCCCTGCTCTAATTTACAACCTCCTCTATCTTGTATCTATGCATGAATTAGGTTTTCTTAGTTGTCTTGGTTAGTGGATGAGGGAATGGAACTTTGATACTTTTGATTATTCATAAACATGGGGTATTATATTTTTTTTTATAAGTTGAGTGTCACGTCAACCACTAGAACTACCATTATGTTAGCAAGATCAATTTCAAGCCATATTGGATGAGAAATAAAGTTCCATAATAAGTCAAAGACATCATGCATATGGTGAAGGAATCAAGAGTGGAATCCTCAACCTTCTAAGCATGTGTGCCTTGATCTAGCTAGGCTAGCCAAGGGCTTCATACTTCCTGTTGAAATATAAATATTTTGAGAACCCTAATAATTTTAATTCCCTAGCCATCAAACAAAACATGTTTCCCAAGGTATTTAAACCCTATACCTCCCATATGAGAGTAACCTAATCTAGAATCATGTGTGTGCTTCAAATTCTTTGTTGGGAGGTGTTATAAGAAGTTGTCTCTTTGAGGGAGGTGATCTCGTACCTTCCAAATAGAATCACTAAAGGAGGGCATTTGAAAATACAACTTACACCCATAAAGAGCTTAAGGTAAATATAATATTTCATTTGAATATTCTCCTTTCCTTGCAAAATATTTTGAAATTACATATTTGAATATGACCTTTTGAAAAATAAACTATGCTTTATACCTTGGAAAGGATGCCCAAATTGTGGGAATCTAATGGAAAACTAAATTGATACACCTCAATATAATTTGTGTGCATTTTCAAAAGTAGATGCTTCTTAAAATTTTGATAGTTTCTTTTGTAGAAAAAATCTTTGGAATATAGAACATTGGTAATGACTCTTATGTCTGAAATATTTGTGATCCAATGGAGCCTAAGATTGATTTTTTTTTCAATTTGATTTGTAAGATTAATCTGCAATGCATTGTTTTTTTTTTTTCAAAATCCTCTTGAAATTTAGGGTTGGTTTGTAAATGTCCAATATCATTTTCAAATTTTAAGAGGCCAAAAATTTTATCCTTCTAAACATAGTTCTCTAACATGAAAAAACTCTATAAGAAGAAGAAATTAGTTTAATGCTTTTAAATATTTTTTATCCTTCTAAACATTGTGTTCTTGTAAAAAAACTCTATAAAGGTGACCAAAAGTTTTTAGACAAAAAAAAAATCTAAAATATAAATATGAGTTTTCAAAAAAATACTAAACAATGTAACTACTTCATTGCAAAAACAGATAACTCATTAAAAATCAACATCACAAGATATTATAAATTAACTTTTTAATATTAACTAATAATAATTCACATTTATATTATAACTCGTTAAAAATAACAATTCATGTTTACTTTGATCCTATGAAGAATTTTACAATATGATTGAATGGAATATAGATATTATCTAACATAAGAAAAAAATAAAAAATAAAATAAATAATCATTTTATGAGCTTTCCTCATATATCAATATTCTTTGACTAATAATAAAATAAGTCTTTTATTAATATATAAATGAATAGGTAAGTAGTGTTTTAAATATCCCCTTATCCAATATCATGTATCCAAATAAAACCAACATGGTACTAGATCCTAATACAATATAAAGATCACCTCATAAAGTAAAAACATGTCGATACCATACTGGTAACTCAAAGGTTGGTGGATATTGGATCCCTATTGAAGACTGGCCTATTCAAATGCTAGAAAGGTAAAGAAAAGACATCCAAAGTATCCTTCATATGATATATCTCTCTTGATCTCATGATAAAGATTGGTTTGGATGAAACAACACTAATAAAGGTGAGTATTCAATTGCTCAAGGTTATTTGACCTTATGCCATAATAATACCAACCAATAATATTACATATTTACTCAGTTGTGGGCTCAAAAAATTTAGCCTAAGGTGAGGTTCTTTAGATGGCTTTTATTGCATAATTAGGGTGCTTACTAGTGAACAACTTATGAAACATGGTTTTCATGGTTCATTTAGATGTGAAATGTGTGGAGAGAATGTTGAAAATCTCAACCATATTATTATTTATTGTACGTTATCCTCTGATATTTGGAGGAGAATGACCATCTTAATTGGATTATAGTGGTCTACTTTTTTTATTTTTTAATAGATTTGGAGGGATTTGCCTAATTAGGAGGGTGTGAATCATTTTATTAGGTAGCTAGCTTGGATGGGTTCCACCATTATACCTTGGAATATCTGGAAGGAAAGAAACAACAAGATTTTCAGTCAAGAAAGGAAGGACATTCACTATATTTGGCAAAAGACCATTATCAACTTAGTTGAATAAGTCCAACAACTCTTTAGTCACTCCCATAATTCATACCAAATATGGGATCAAATGATGCAAATATTGAAGATTAACTCTTTCAATATCAACTAGTTTAAAGGGAATGTGAGTAATCAAAATATGGATAGAACAAGGAATTGGTAGCCTCCTCCCAAGGATTTTAGAAAAGTCAATATTGATGCTATGGGGAACCTTGGAAAATCTAGTGCAGGAGGCATTGGTAGACTTTTAGATGGTTCCCTAGTTTTCATTTTTGTTGAGAATTTGGGTATCCTTTCCAATAACCTTACTGAGGGGTATGGTATCCTTAGAGGCCTTTGAGAGGCTGCTAAGGTTGGATGGAAAAAGGTGTTGGTTGAATCCAAATCTCAATTCATGATTAATTCATTAAAGAATCCTAATAATCATAGGGTTGATTGGAGAATAAAAAGAATTGTTGAGAAGATTCAATTAATCCATATGGGCTTTTTGAAAGTTGAATACAATCATGTGGTAAGAGAACAAAACATTAGTGATGATGCTTTAGCTAATTGGGCTTTGGACAAAGGTGATATTACTCACTATGACCACCATTCGAAATGGTGGGGTTCGTAAATAAGGGAAGCTCTTCTTTCTATAATTTCTTTGGATGGCTCCAATACTAGAGGTACCTAGTTCCTTTTTGCTTTGTTTTTGCCTCTCTTTGGTTCGGTAAGGCTATTTTAGTTCCCTTGCTCAGACTGATCATTCTTATGTTTCCTCTATTGAATCTTGCCTAAAAATTATATTGGCCTACAAAAGCCATAGTTGTATTATGTTTTTTCATTCTTTTTATTTTTTTGGTGTGTGTATTGTTTTTGTGTTGTTTTTGGTGTTTTTTATGTTTTGGTATTTTTTTGTGTTTTGTGTTGTTTTGTTATTTTTGCAGTTTTTTGTGTGTGTTTTGTGTTTTGTTGTTGTTTTTTTATTTTTCCATTTCTTGTTGTTTTTATGTTTTTTTTTTTGTTGTTTTTGTGTTGTTTTTGTTGTCTTTTGTGTTTTTTTTTTTGTTATTGTTGTATTTTTTGTGTTTGTTTGTTTGTGTTTTTGTTGTTTTATGCATGATATTTGAGTATGCCAAAGGGGGTATACTAGGTGCGAGCCTTGGGCGATTTTGGTGGAATAGACACTCCTACCTCCTTGGGACTTACCCGAAAATGGCATACCAATTGGAGTGTTTTCCAAAATAAATAAATAAAATCATGTACGCCAAATAATACTACAACATAATGCAATGTTATGCAAAATTAGTTTTGATCTATAATACATGATTACATGTTTCAACAATGCAACTCAATATGGTTGAAATTTCTTGTTAATAGACATATTTTTTAATATATGATATATTATGGCTATTTACAAATAATATTATATGCTATGACACTATAGATAAATCTAATTTTTAATCAAAACCTATATTTCTTTCCATGTTTTATTAATTGAATTTTACAAGATTATAGATCTTGATATAAAAATTGTCATCCATATATGTATGTATTTACACACATCATATTTCCATTATAAAGCATGCCTTCCCCTCTCTCTATTCTTTTAGTATTTGCTTCTATTGCTATTGATATTATTTAATTAATTATATTTTTGTTAAAACTTATCTCCTTTCATATGCTAAAATGCATTTATAGATTATATACCATGAAAAACTGGGTTTAGTAACTGCTCCAACTTATACATTGAAATTGAATGTTTAGTTAAACATGAAATGGAATGGTTGTGTACCTAAAAGCTTTGATTTTTACCTACATGTGATGCAATTGCTCCCATATTAATTAGTCATTATAAAACCATTTGTGTTTTGCTTTAAACAACAAAAAATCATAAACAATTAAATGATAACCTCCCAAAAGAAATTATATAAATATACAATAAAAATTTCTATAATATAATAAGTTAATATTCTAAACTCAAATATTTTAGTTGTTTACAATCAAAAGAATAATGATTTTAAATACCATTAAAAATATTTGTTAAAGTATTTTTTAAAGTAGTGTCAAATATTAAGAAAAATAATGACTTGTACTGTGTTATGTAATGTATGATTAAAGTTTTTTTTTTTTCAAATTATATAGTAAATATGGCAAAACATCAAATTGTTCAATTCAATCTCCCTTTGGATCCCCTTTTAAAAACACTTTACACTTCTTATGCTTCAATCCAAAAAAAAATTGAACTCTTCTTATGCTTCAATCTAAAAACCACTTCTTACTCTACATAACTTCTTACCATTATGTATGTATTATTGGCTAGATTCAAACCTAATATTTTTTTTTTTACAAGTTAAAGAATTTAATTTTTTGAATTAAATACTATTTATCATAAAATAAATTTTACAAATTCAATAAATTTGTTTATATCAAAATAAAATTTTATTTTTATAAAGATGCTAAATATAAAATCAGTTATTCAAACTCCTTACATCGTTTAAGGTGTGATCCCCTTTACAATTTTTATAAATATGCTAAATATAAAATTAGTTATTCAAACTCCTTACATCATTTTAGGTTCGATCCCCTTTACAATTTTTAAGGTTAGGTTTGACAAACAATTTTCTATGGAAACAAAAGTGAACACTCTTAAAAAAATAATTATAAATAATACAAACTTTAATGCAACTTTAGGATAATATGCCTCTTATTAGGCTTCTACATTATCAATTAATAATATTAAAAATAATAAAATAATATTATAATATGTTAAATATAAGTATCTTAACGTGGTTATGGTTTTGAGTTTTTTTTTTTTTTTTTTTAAATTTGTTTACTCTAAGTGAGGGGACTTTAGAAGGGCTGGACAGTTTCAATTCCAAACTTCTTCATAGTCCTCTCATTTGAAATTAAAAAAAAAAAAACTTAAAAAACCTACACTAAAATTTGTATACTGTTAAACATTATATATATAAAAAAGACTATAAATTTATATCGTATCCGTTCAATCCCTATAGTAAATATGTATAAGAAAATCTAGATTTTCATGCACTTGAATCCAGTTCTTCCTTCAACTAGTCAGAACTTACTTGTCGGGGGACTTGAACGAGTTTTTCAAACTTGAATTCAGTTTTCGATACTTCACACATGGCACTCGCCCTGGATGGATAAGCATGCCGTAACACGACAACATCATATACTTGTATGATTTTCTTCTTTCGTTTTACCGCCCAATCTTGCCAAAAGTGTTTTAGAGCTCACCCTTTATTAGACACGATCCCATGCCGTAACACGACAACATCATATACTTGTATGTTTTTCTTCTTTCGTTCTACCGCCCAATATTGCCAAAAGTGGTTTAGAGCTCACCCTTTATTAGACAAGATCCCATCGAGCGTGTGAGTTATTCAAAATCGACAAATCCGCATAATTTGTGCACCAAATTCCCCGAGTCATGTGCTCCAAGACTAAAAGATAAAACTTATCAACATTCAGTCCCACGGGTCTGTCCGTTTCAATCTCCTAATCCTGTCAGTACCTGAATCCCTGTGCTACTGATCGCTCATTATTATTGGATTAACCGTCTTGGTCTCTTCCTTTAATTTTTTAATTTATATTCATAAGAATCGTTCCTCCTCTCCACTCACCCACCATGGAAGCCTGTACCACCCAAAATATGTCAAAATCAAAGACAATCTCTTCTGGTACAGTGCCCATGGTCCCCGCACCTGTCTGGGCTGGTGTCAAACGCTGTAAGCGTATACTCGTGACCTCATTAATGAGTTAAGCAGGTACCTCATTAGAATCACAGATAATCAGAAACAACTGCAATAGACTTCTCTTTAATACATTAAGTAGCTGTATCGGATAATCATAAACAATACTGATCCTTACTATATTAGGCAGGTACATCCTTACTATATCAGGCAGGTACATGATTAGAAAGAGAAAATCAGAAACAATTGCATTAGACTACGTGCTTCATAAAAGAAGAAAAGAATACATGAGAAGAATTTCCCACCACTCCAGAGTATCCCCTTCTAAGTTAATCATAGCCCAAAGTGTTTGGGTTCTAGATGAGTACCCCTCGAAAAAAAAAAGTTTAGGGTTAAGGGAAGTGGGCTTTGAGGCCGTTTTATTATTCTATATACCATTGTTAGAGTTCCGCTGTTTGTGTGCGAGATTGATTGGTTTCTGGATTTTCTTTCCATCAAGATTTTTATGTAGAACTAAAACAACACCCATTGTAAACAGGAAACCCTCAGATCTTTGTAGAGGTTATTCGGATCTGTTGTTTACTGTAACCGACGCAGAGGGTGTGTGATTCTATATTGTTTTCGTCTGACTGATTTTTACCGAGTTTGTCGATACATAGATTTATTTTTATTTTTTAATTTAAATGAGGGCATTGTGGGAACGTGTCGGTGACAATGAGAGAGAGCACACTCGCCGTCATTCCTGTAAGTTACATGTGTGTTGACAGGTGTGCTGTCTCTCATTGTCACGCGTACATTTCTCTCCTGCTATAATTTGACATATATATTTCACATTTTTATCGCATTCTTGATCAAACATACGGTGTGAAATAGTGAGTTAGCAGAGATATTCCTTCCGTGGAGCAACACTTCAAAGGCCGAGGACCTCGTTGGAAAAGAGCAGACAAGAAATAAGGGACTATGGTGTTGCAGATAATGATCTGGTAAGTTCCATTTCTAGACTATCTCATTCATCATGGTGTTCTATGTGTGTGCTATTGGAGAGTATTTCAATGAATGTGCTGTGTAACTGCCAATGTCTGTGGATTGTGCAAAATAAGGCCTCAGAAGTAGAAAGGTTGGAAGCTTTGGGTCTATTGATGGCAAGTTCTCTCTGTCTGGTTTTGGTGGATTTGATAAAAAATATTTATTGACCTTGGGACTGACGGTGTATAACTGTAGGAATATCTGTACTTGGTATGAATAATACAATCAGTATATAATTTATTTTTGGGGATTGCGTAAAGGAATAGAGGGTGTCTCAGAGCAAAAATGCGAAGTTAACTACAACACTTGAGCGGTATATTTAGTTAAGACCTCTTAACAAGATTGGAAGTTTGGCCTCTTATATTGCTTCCCTTACTGTACTACTTGAATTTGGCTCTTTATCTGAAATATAAAGCATGCAGTCCTCCTTTCATTGAACCCAAATATTAGTTAGAAACTACTATCCATCTACTTAAACATGGTTGGGATCTTTTAAGCCTTGTAGAGCCATTAAAAAAAGGGGTGAGGAAACTGCCATACGTTTAGGTGTTATTTTGAGAGGGAATTCCAATTACTGTAACTTAGAGACATCTCTTTCCTTGTATACTGGAAGCAAGTGTTGTGGCAAAGGATTCCTTCAAAAGTTTTGGTTCATTTCTGAACTCAAAAGAAATTTTTCATGCTGCTTGGTTTCTGGGGTTGACAATAACTTGAAGATAATTCCATTCCTTATATGCATGAGTTTAATGATTTGTGCAAACAATTTCACAAAGTCTATTGTGTGCAAAATGGCTTTTGTGGGGGTCCATTGATTCGAATAGTTGGCTTACTGCCTATCATTCCTCGTTTTGAACACCGTATATTAGAATGCCAAGGTTAAACTGTGTTTTGAATAAAAGCATCCATGGTACTTATATTCATATGTACATATATACGCACTAATACAGAAGACATAAGTGTGAATCTGTGATAGACCCTTATCTACAAGAAATCATTTCAGACTGTCTTTGTGAGCATCCTATGCTTCACGTCAGGCAATGAAATCTCCACGAGCCTTAGACAGTATTTGATGCCCTCCTTTGTTCAAATTCAAAATAATAGCCCATTTAACATACAAAATGTATATGAGGTGAGCTATTTTTAAACTAAAGATTCAGAAAACATTCCAATCGGTGGAAAAAAAATGTGAATGAAATCTCCACGAGCCTTAGACAGTATTTGATGCCCTCCTTTGTTCAAATTCAAAATAATAGCCCATTTAACATACAAAATGTATATGAGGTGAGCTATTTTTAAACTAAAGATTCAGAAAACATTCCAATCGGTGGAAAAAAAATGTGATCTTGGAAAGTTAATTATCCTCTCTTTTCAGCATTTTCTGTGAGGCAGAATTGTGGGCGTGAACTAATAAAAGATACTTTGAATGCAGCACTGCCTGTCCACGTGCAAGTTCATGTTTCCATGTACAGAGAAATTCTTATCTTGATGTACAAACCCAATATTAGGTATGTATAACATTCATTTGCTGCTGAGTTTCCTTATGTTTGTGTTGCATTGTTTCAAGCACAGGTGCGGTTTCTTTTAGAATCTTTGTTCTCTTATATTGGAATTATGTTAAGTGGATTATAGGATCCATTTGCCAACTTTGCACATTCTTAAGGTACCGCATTTCTTTTTAACAAATAGGATAGGAGCTCTCCAGGGTGACACACTAGGTTTGATTAACCCCTTTTCAAGCAAATCCTAAAGTTGTATTTTTAGCTCTTGCAACTCTATAGGAGTCATCTTGTAGGGTGACCTTGCGATTGGTGTTGCACTTGGTAACAACTCATTTGAAAAATTAATTTTTCTCTGAGGAGGTAATATCAGAAGTTCCGTAGGGAATACATCCTTGATTGCACCTAACATTGAATGTTTCTGGAAACGGTTAGACTCCTTCTCAGACTCTTCTCTTCTATTCATATTTACAATGAAGACCTTGTCCTTCCTCTCATTAATATTTTTAAGTTGCATTACAGACAATAGATGGAGTTTTACTTCTCTTCGCCCATAATTAATTCTAATACTTTAAGTAGATTCATCCACAAATTCCACCCATATTTCTTCAAAGTTCAAAAGAGCCTTGTGCACTTTTAATCAATCAACTGCCAATATGATATCAAACGCATGCAAAGGCACTACATACAGATGTCAGCCGATCTTTCCTTGTGGCAAGGAAATGTAGGAATCAAAGAGACACTAGTTAACATGATGAGTTTGCCTGATCCATACTCTACCTTCCAACCATTTGCCAAGAATCTAGGTCTAACAGGTCAATCCTTCATTAATCTAGTTGATATAAAACTATCTGTTGATCCACTATCAATCAAAATTTGTACAGTTTTACCAAAAAATTTACCATTTAAAAATAAAGGAGTAATTTGTCCATTGAGTTCAGAACTACCCATGGTCGCATAAATCCTATGGCTAGTTTCATCAGGAGCCTTTGATGGTAGATCAACTCTATGGGGGAATTTATTGGCATAATGAGATCCTTTACACACCCAACATCCACTTGGTGGAGCTCTATTGCCTATGTTATTGTTTTCATTTCTATTCATAGATGTAGTTTCCCTATCCCTCCATTGATCTACTAGTTTCTAGTCCTATATTTTGGGAAACTCTTTAACATATTTTCTATATTTATCACCTTGGTAATTGGATTTATTTTTTCCACCTTGTTTATTTTTGGGTTTCCTATTTTATTCCTTTTCCCATTTCATAAAACAAACACTTTTCCATTTTTTGAGTTCACGTTTTTCCTTTTCGAATAGCTTTTGATAATTAAATAACACCTTTTTTTGTTTCTTAATTAGCTTCATTCATCCTTGCTAAATCAAAATCAATAGGAAAATTGATGGGATTATGCATATTTACCACCGTCATGATTCTAGGATTAATCCCAAAATATATCTCTGAGTTTTCATTTCCTCATTGCTTTCATATTGGGTTGCATACTTCAACAGTTGTATGAACTTTTGGTGATATTCTCAAATTGACATATTTTCCTGCATCAAATTTGATAATTCCGCAAACCTTTCCACATAATATTGCCTTGTTAAGAATCTATCTCTGAATTCCTTAATGAACTCCTCCCACTTGAGGTCAGTAACTTCCACTTCATGCCCTTTCTTATATGATTTCCACCAGTCTAGGGCTATTTTAGTGATATTCATAACTACCAAGGTAGTTGGATTCAGAGGATAGAACCACTAGAGAAAAGTAGGGTTCTAATTCACTCAACCAGTTTTCAGCCGACTCTCCATCATATTTTCCATTAAACTTGGATATTACAACTTTCTTTAAAAAAAAATTCAATTCCTTACTCACTCTTGCCCTTCCTGCACTAGATCCATCGGGTTCCCCTAGTTCTTACACTATCCTATCTAATCTAGTTTCTCTTTATCTAGGTAAGTCCTCTATGACTCACTGTTGTTGGATAATGAGTTCTTGTTGCTAGGCCATGTGAGTTTTTTGTTGGGCTATCTCTTCCCTTTGATTTTCCATTTGAACTTGCAACAATTTAACCATGTTTGCAAGGTTCCCTCCATCCTCACTAGTTTTGCTCAAAGGAATCTCATGAACCCTTTTCTGTCTTCTTTCATGTTGAGGGCCTTCCTTAGATTTTTTTGTGGTCCTCTTACAGGTCTTTCGATGATTTCCTCCTCCCTACCTCCCATAGGATTTCTAATGGACCCACTTCACAACATTCGTGCCATAGGTAGTATATTAGTTATTATTAACTATTCTAATTCATATATAGAGTTCTATAACATTATAATCTATTCTGCTCTGATACTATATGTAACAACCCACTCACCTGGTTTCCTGATAAAAGAACAATTAGAAACCAATAATAATTTTTTTTAAAAGGTTTTACTGCTATGACTATAAATTTTCTCCTATCATAGCAAGTTTGATCTTAAATCCCATTGTGATCGCCACTGAAAGCACGAGGATATGAAAGAAATAAGGAAAGTGAATATGCGGAATGCAAACGAAGAAACCGAACTTAGTGCTAAATCCTAAAAACTTGAAAATGCATGAAAAGAGGGAAAAGCATGATCAAATCGAAATGAAACAAATGGGAATAAAGAAGACAACCCTTTTTATTAATGTGTTTCAAACTCGGTTACAATATGCATCCTCCCCTTCCAAGGGCTAGGAGTGTTTAAGCATGAGCTCTTGTTACATCCATGGGCACCTTTCCTTCTTCCGCGTGCCCACATGTAAAATGGGTGGACCAAAACGTCGCCACCGCTTGGAATTATGAGTCTTGACTCCTCGCTGCTCCTTCGATGTCTGAAACATGTGTTCAAAGGAACAAGAAATGGTCAGTAGCACCTACGGATGAAACAAAGCATGCAATCCCCAAGCCTACGATAAGTAAATAAGAAAAATGAATTAAACTATGACTAAAATAGATCCAAATGCTATGAAAATTTGACAGGGGCATCAAGATACCACCAGGAAGGTTTTGCAAAAAGAATAGTCAGAAAATTCCTCACCAATTTGAATTCGCTCCGGGGCGGGACGAATTCACTTACAACAAAATGCCGAAAAGATACTATCCCAATGTCCTACCTCTGGAGCTCCAAAAGACCTACAAACTTGGGATTAGCTAATTGGGGGCATTTTGGGAAGACCCAGATGGTCAGATTTTCCCAATTTGGCCTCCATAAATGGGAATTTGATGATGCTACCTGTAGGTTAGTAAAAGCGAACAAAGCTAGAAATATGATCAAAATTGCTCAAAACGAGACGAGATTCAAATGAAAACCTATCTAAAAATCATAGAATTGAATGCAAAAATGAAAGAAAGAAAATCTGCCATGGAATTCCCATTGCTTCGAAAGGGTGCGATTAGGATTGTGGCACTATGGGAGGGGGCGCCCATGGGGCAGGCCGCCCACCGTTTGAGGCTTGATTTCGACACCAATCCACTTGGGATGGGTTCAAAACCTCTTGTGTGGTATTGTCAGAAAATTTGGTGGGGTATTGTGGCCAAATGTCGGGTTTTGGGACCAAGATTTGTCCTCCCAATAGTCACCCAATGACCTCCCTTCTAAAGGAGATCAAGGATGTGAAAGGCACAAATCCAAAAGGTGTGAGATGTGTAAATAAAATGACAGCACTTCATTGCTCTAAAATGCTCTTCTCTTCATATTTTGGGGTGAGGAAACTCACCAATTTATAGACCAGGAGGTCTCTTGAAATGGGCATGCAGAGGCGCCACTTGGCAATCACACCTTCCTAGGGGGAAGGAGACTCCCTGAATTGGGACTCCGTGACTGACATTACAGATGCCTCTAATGTTTGAAAATGCTCACCCATACTCCCGTGTGATGAAGGAAGCGTTGGGTGGCAGACCTGAGCTGCCATTTGTCAAGATTTGACTTTTTTCCCATCAAAACTGCAATAAGCGAATTCAAAATTCGTCCCTATGTGGGGTGAATCCCATTTTGAATTCATCCCAGGGTGGGACGGATACTGAGCAAAGTGCTTGAATGTGCCAAATTGATCTCTGACCTTTCAAAACTACTATGAGAGTGGTTAGGACCACTGTTTGACCTCTGGGGCCTGCCCTTGGGGTTGTGTGTGTCAAAGTGATCAGTGTTTGTAGTCACATAATCGGATTGGTGTTGTTTTGGTGTCTACAGATGCCCCTTTTTGGGATGCGCTGTGCATGGCTCAACGCTAAGCAAAAATAGATAACCAAAGCATTAATGATTATGGTTTCTCAGTAACCTAACCAACTTTTGATGCCCCAAGCATGGAAAGGGCATGCATTCTTGAATCCTTGCTTCTGACGAGCGAAGGAACTCAATTCAAGTGTTAACCTTTTTTGGTGAGGTGTTACTTGATCTTGGACATTGATCGGTCATGAATAGGCAAAGGGCACAACCTTTTGTCTATGAGAACCTTGAGTTCATGATTCACGAAATGCCAAGTGATTTGATCAGATTGTGATTATTGCTTGTTTACTGCCCCAAGCAGGAGTGTAATTGTCTTTATCAATGATTCTTTGAATGCATGCCATTTTCCTTAATTGGGTGTGTGCTTGCTGATTGGTGACTAAGTGTGACTACCCCCTCAAGTGATGAATCGATGAGGGAATGACCTTCATGAGAAAAGCGATGAGTCGCTTGACCTAAGATGACTTGTGCAAGGGTGCCTTTAGATGTTTTAGCATTAAGCGTGTGCAGTTTTTTGACATTTAGACCTATTTTTGGTGGGTGGTAACCCTTTTTGCGACACTTTTTGGAGCTAAAATTGGCGAAAATCCGTCCTCCCGTGGAGCGGTCCGGCTATGGTAGCCTTCTTAGGGAGTAGGATAGTGACAATTTGTAACCCCAATGTCTGTTTTGCATGCCCGGGATGTCAAGTGCAACAGCACTCTCATCGGGCAAGTTTATTAGTTGTTTTGGTGCATTTTTGTTCAATTTTTGTTGTTTTTGAAATTTTTGTGAATTTTGTTATTGGGTCACAGGACCAGTTCATTGTAGCCTGTGGGCATTTGTGATGATATATATAGATGATTTGATTTTTCTTATGTGAGGGATGCTTTGATTTTATGCATGATGAGTGATGAGTATGGATGTATGCATGTTAATTTATTTTGATGGATGCATATGTTATGATGAATGCAAATATTTCTAAATTTATATGTGATATGCGAGATGGAATGGATGAATTGAATTTGTGTTGTTTGGCGAGGGCACCATAGAATGTTTAGAACTTTGTGGCTTTTTGTCTTGGGCAATTGCTGTGGCAATGCGAGGATGAATGATAGCATAGTTGGTTAAGAAATGTAGCTAAGGTTTTTTGAGACTCAAACGGTTTTAACTAACTAGCCACGACTGTACTTTATCTTACAAGACTTTGGAATAAGGTATGAATCGGACTTGTCTTTGACCAAGCTATTTCACATCCCTGTGTGTGCAATTGAGTTCATTTATGTGGTATTTTTCAGGATACCGCCAGTGCCAGATAGGTTGTCAACCAAACCTGTACTGAGGGTCACCTAATTAGCTCCACTAACTCCTTTGTTGTATTTGGTCAAATTAATCTATGGTGCTATCTAGGTTACCATAAGCTAGCTCATCCACATGCAAACATTGATCTGTACATGAGTTAATGTGACAGATATATCATCATGCGGGAGGTTTACCGCCAGTGATCGATAGGCTATCCACCAAACCGGTACTGAGGTTTGCCTCATGACCTGTCGGAATGCTGAGAGTTCCAAGGATTCAAGTTTGACTCCCTTCTTTTCTTCAATTGTATTGGGATACTTGCTCTGTTGTAGTGATAAAAATCACTGTTTATTTTTATATATTTTTCTTTTGAGCAAGGGATTTGAATTTTGAGTGATAAGAATCACTATTGTATGTGCCTTTTGATGTATGCACTCTGGTGGTGATGTCAAATTTTTGGAGTTTTGACTTTTTGCAAAATTTGATGTTTTCAACTTTTTTTGAGAACTTGGGATTCTTGGGGAATTGGGTAGGGAAGATGCTTGTCCTTTTGCCAACTCTCAGCATTCTTGGGGTCATTCGCACAGGGGGATGAGCAAGATAACCGTTTCGCTTATGGTGACTTGGATTGCTGTGCAGGTTTCATCTTTTGTTCACACAACTTGGGAATTTTTATGTGTTTTAATTTGTGGTGGGATGCTATGTAACAAGGTGTGATCCAAGTAGAACTCTACCTTCGTAGAATCTGTCTGACTTGGTATAGTATGTGGCTAGAAAGCTACATGACGACTGAAAGACGAAAACTCTTGATACATTAGAATACCACTGACTTTGGTGCAGTAAAAAGCAGTGAATGGCGTTTTTATTTATTTATTTATTTATTTTTTTTGGACTGCTTATAAAATGGAGAAATGTGGAACAATATGGACTAGCGGAGTAATTACAGTCTATGGTGCCTTTGACCTGTACGACCATAAATATGCAATGTATGGATGTGATGCTTAATGCAGCTACATATTGTTGTATTTTTGATGGATTGATTTTTGTGAATATGAAGATGAGATGCGAGAAGAGCTCTCTAGTGATGAATTTGAGCATGCCTGAAAATGAAATGCAAATTTTTGTTGTTTTTGATGATTTTACTGTTTTTGAATTTTCTTATTTTTGACCAAGCGATTGTGGGAATCTTTGGAGCTTTTTGGGATTGACCAAGCGATTGCAGGAATCCTTGGAGCATTTTGGGATTGACCAAGCAATTGTAGGAATCCTTGGAGCATTTTGGGATTGACCAAGCGATTACAGGAATCCTTGGAGCATTTTGGGTTGACCAAGCGATTGCAGGAATCCTTGGAACATTTTGGGTTGACCAAGAGATTGCGGGAATCCTTGGAGCATTTTGGGATTGACCAAGCGATTACGGGAATCCTTGGAGCTTTTTGGGTTGAACTATGGCTCTTCAGGGGATAAAGGTACCCCCAGCTTGATGATATTTGTGCTTCGGATCTGGCTCTTGAGGCATTGGCACGAATGGATCGGCCCTATGCACGGAGAGGAGGATAGGGTCCGCCTTTAGCACTGATATTGCTATGGGATCTCTAGGCGGAAGTTGATCTCTGTATGCCCAAAATGGTGGATGTAACGCTTGGTCCCACTACGCTGGGTTAATGCACCACTCATGCCCTAGCCTTATGTTTAACTATTGAAGTGCATCATCAGTATCCATGGGGTGTGGATGCTATTGCATGTGATTTATGTCGGCCATCTCTGTTTCATCCTCATCTTCGACTAGTGAGTCAAGCTCATCAAAATCTGGCAATTCTGAGACATGGAAGACTTCGTCATTGGGTAGCGCTATGATTAGAAGTTGATCCCCTTTGAAAGGAGCCTCATGTAAGTTGGGATTTTGGGGCCCTGGAATCTTTGTCTCTATCGACTCTAAGTGCTCTAGCAGCGCATTGCATGTATCGAGGGATTTGAGCTCCTCCTCGTTGGTTTGTCCTTGTTGTGCTTTGTAGGGAACTTGAGGCCCATGGAGGGGTAGCCGGTTGGCGCCCCCCATGCCTTGGTAGGGCATTTCATCTCGCTCTTCTTCTCGCTATGATTCCTCAGAGTCTTCTTGAGGAATTTCTAAGGGTGGCCCATAAACTTGGGTGGGTTCTTGAAGAAGGTGCTCGTCATTGGTTATAGGAGTGGCCTCCCGCTCATGTCTAGGAGGCGTCGGGGGTGGTGCTTGATAAGGTCACGGAGACTTGTCTCGCACCCAGGGGTTGTGCCTCTCATAATGTTTTGTATTATGCATGTGAGGGGTTGGAGTCCTCTCCTGCATAGTGTGTTGGAACAACTCACCCTTCAGGCGCTGCAGGCACTCTTTGTTAATATGGTACAGTTCCTCTAACTGTAGTCACTCTAGCTCAAGTTGCGTGAGTTGCGCCCGACGGGTGACATGTTTGGAAAATTCTAAGATAGTTTGTCCCGTCATCTCATGTCTAGAAGGGCTAGATGCCTCTTTGACATATCTATCTTGGTCGTGACGATCCGAGATCTCTATAGGCTGCCTCCCTTCGTTGAGGGGAGTAGCATTTCCTCGAGGCTTTGGCCTCAGTACGCGATCTTGATAGCTAGCAGGTGCGAAAGTGCATTGCTCCCGTGCTATATATTGCTCTCAAGGAAGGTAGGGGTCTTCCTCGTGCTCTCTTTCATAAGTGAAAAAGGTACGGACGGAGTTGGATCACCCTTCTTGAAGAGCCGTGCGCTCTGGATTTGATCGGTTGTTGCTAATAGTGATGTGGGGTGTAGGAGGGATGGCATAATCATGTGGCCCCCCTTATGGACCCCCTGCCATTCTAGCGCTTCATCGCATGGTGGCCACTTATAGCAGGTGTCTAAGGGAGCTCTCCTATGGGTGTACCCCTCCTGAACGGGTGTGTGCTAGGTTTTGTGCTGGCAGGGAGTGCCCCTAGAAGGGGTGCCCCTATAGTCTCGTTTCGTCGGGGTGCGGAGGGGACTGCCTTGTGTGTCAGGCCACCAAGGTGGTATGACCAAATCCTTGGGGCTGTACCGGAGGTGACTTGTGCCTCCTTGGATATTCCCCATAGCATCCGCCCGTGATTGGGCTTGGCTGCGGGTGAACACCATTGTGATACTTCTCTACAAAATGCATAAATTTTTGTCTTTTGTTTATGATTTTTTTTATTTTTATGCTACACAAAATAGAAAATATCACACACATGCAAGCGATGATTATCTCTTTTAAAGATTAAAAGTGTGCCCTAAATCTGGTTTCGTGTGTTTTAATGTTTGTTTTTGAAAACTTTTTGAAGAATGTTTAAATGCAGTATGAAGGCTCTTATGACTTCCATAAATGGTCACCCCTTCGATATACCATTACCAGGCCGATATACCAAACTCTCTATATACCCGCCCTTACGAGAGGGAAACTATAGGTATGTGAGAGAAGATGGTACATGGTGCATAGGCGGTATGAAAGGGGGATTGCCCTATTTATGACACCTACCATAGAAGACTTATCCTCGCATGCTAGGAATCACCCCAGCAACACTCGGTCAACTTTCATCAGGATTTACGTCTAGCAATAGTGAAAATCGGGGTAATGGATGCAAAATCAAGCCAAGGTGGTGATGAAATCCACCTTTGGTCTTGATCAAGGGCTGGGGTTTTACGACTAGCTCCTTGGTTTAATTTTACCACGTGATGTGTGTGGGGTTTATTTTAATGAAATTGAAACAAGCAACAACATATTTCCCTAAACAAGCAAGAATGGATAGAAAACAAAATCAAGAAAATGACAAGAACTGTTAAAAACTGTTACCTCTTTTCTGCCCAAATCGGCTGTCTCTGACTCTCGGCCCTGAAACTGCATAGACAGACATTCGTCTCTGGGTGAGACGAATACCAGAATAGAATTCTTCCCAGGTTGAGACAAATTCAAATTTTTCCCAGGGTCAAACGAATTCTAGTACTGTATTCACCACAGGTTGGAACGAACAACAGTCAGAGTTCGAAAAACACCTATAAGCAAGAAAACACAAATTTTGATCAATTTCTTGATCTCAAAAAGTAGGGGACAGGGTCCCATCGTGATCGCCACTGAAATCACGAGGATATGGAAGCAAAAAGGAAAGCGAATATGCGGAATGCAAACAAAGAAACTGAACTTAGCGCTAAATCCTAAAAACTTGAAAATGCATGAAAAGAGGGAAAAGCATGATCGAATCGAAATGAAACAAATGGGAATAAAGAATACAACCATTTTTATTAATGTGTTTCAAACTCGGTTACAATATGCATCCTCCCCTTTCAAGGGCTAGGATCGTTTAAGCATGAGCTCTTGTTACATCCATGGGCGCCTTTCCTTCATCCGCGTGCCCACATGTAAAATGGGTGGACCAAAACATCGTCGCTGCTTGGAATGATGAGTATTGACTCCTCGCTGCTCCTCCGATGTCTAAACCCTATGTTCAAAGGAACAAGAAATGGTCAGTAGCACCTGCGGATGAAACAAAGCATGTAATCCCCAAGCCTACGATAAGTAAATAAGAAAAATGAATTAAACTATGACTAAAATAGATCCAAATGCTATGAAAATTTTATAGGGGCATCAGGATACCACTAGGAAGGTTCTGCAAAAGTAACGGTCATAAAATTCCTCACCAATTTGAATTCTCTCCGGGGCGGGACAAATTCACCTACAACAAAATGCTGAAAAGATACTGTCCCAATGTCCTACCTCTAGAGCTCCAAAAGACCTACAAACTTGGGATTAACTAATTGGGGGAATTTTGGGAAGACCCAGATGGTCAGATTTTCCCAATTTGGCCTCCATCAATGGGAATTTGATGATGCTACCTGTAGGTTAGTAAAAGTGAACAAAGCTAGAAATATGATCAAAATTGCTCAAAACAAGACGAGATTCAAATGACAACATATATAAACATCATAGAATTGAATGAAAAAATGAAAGAAAGCAAATTTGCCATGGAATTCCCATCGCTCTGAAAGGGTGCGATTAGGATTGTGTCGTCTCTTTTAATATAATAGGGCGCCCCCTTTCCAAAAATGTCTCCCCCCTCACCTCCCTTTCCAAAACAGAGGGGGCCTGATGGATGCCCAGGTTGATCACTCATCCCCGAGGTTTTAAGATAAGCCTTCCCCTGTCGCTTGTCTCTGTACTGCCTCCCTAATTGGAGAATGCCCTTTTAAGATCTGGGATGCCCTTTCGGCCCACCGTTTGAGGATTGATTTTGACACAAATCCACTTGGTATGGGTTCAAATCCTCTTGTGTGGTATTTTTGGCAAATTTTGTGGGGTATTGTGGCCAAATGTCAGGTTTTGGGACCAAGATTTGTCCTGCCAATAGTCACCCAATGACCTCCCTTCTAAAGAAGATCAAGGATGTGAGAGGCACAAATCCAAAAGGTGTGAGATGTGTAAATAAAATGACAACACTTCATTGCTCTAAAATGCTCTTCTCTTCATATTTTGGGGTGAGGAAACTCACAAATTTATAGACCTGGAGGTCTCTTGAAATGGGCATGCAGAGGCACCACTTGGCAATCATGCCTTCCCAGGGGGAAGGAGATTCCTCCATGAATTGGGACTCCATGACTGACCTTACAGATGCCTCTAATGCTTGAAAATGCTCACCCATACTCCCATGCGATGAAGGAAGCGTTGGGTGGCGGACCTGAGCTGCCATTTGTCAAGATTTGACTTTTTGCCCGTTAAACCTGCAATTCGTCCCACCCTGAAGTGAATTCAGAATTCATCCTTGGGTGGGGCAAATTCCATTTTGAATTCATCCCAGGGTGGGACAGATACTGAGCAAAGTGCCTGAATGTGCCAAATTGATCTCTGACCTTTCAAAACTGCTGTAAGAGTGGTTAGGACCACTGTTTGACCTCTGGGGGCTACCCTTGGGGTTGTGTGTGTCAAAGCGATCAGTGTTTGTAGTCACATAATCGGATTGGTGTTGTTTTGGTGTCTATAGAAACCAATAATATTTTTTTTTAAAAGGTTTTACCGCTCTGACTATAAATGTTCTCCTATCATAGCAAGTTTGATCTTAAAGTTACCAACATCAAAAATCATCCTTTGAATCTTTTTACATTTACAAAAAGTATAGCACAGGCACAACACACCACTTTTGGTTTCAAGACTACTGCATCCAACCTCCCAAGTGGATGAGATTAGCTAAGTCCCTTGAGCATGCCATTCAGTGGTAGTGGTTTTCTCATTCATCAACCACATATTCTAGCATTAGGACTGAAACACGATCAGTATTATCCTTTGGGGCCATAACACCTAGAGGGGAACACTTATTATCCCTAACCTTCACATATTGTACCTTAAATGATTCAATTGACTTGTTTATACTCAGTGTGGAAGTGATTAGTGTATTTATGCCTTAGTGACTAACTGGTATTTTCTTTTTTCTTGAAAGTAGTTAGCACCATGTCAATTCCCTGACCTTGGTCTTCATCACACAATACCATCGCAACTCACAGAGATTTGTCCCATACCAAACCCTGTGGCCATTCTTGGAAAAGTTTGATGAGTATGGTATTTATCACAATGCTCTTTAGGAACAACCTAGAAAAAGTGTCCCATACCACCTTTACATTCTGACCTGACCAATTCTTTTATTGACCAATTCTGTCAGTCGACAGCAACCCTAAAATTATTTTGTGCCTACCCAGACCCAAATATTCTTGTATGAATGTCTAAATTAATTTTGGATCAAGTTTTCCTTAGAGACTCATTACTTCATTTAATATCCTTTTTCCTAAACAAGCATTTAGGTTAACTTGATTTGGTACTACTTCCTTTAGAAGCAAATTTGTTTTAAAAGGATATGGAAACTAAATATATCTTTTTAAAAAGGAACTATTATCAATCTAAGGTTTAGATTTTCCCATAAAACAAAAACAAGTTTTAATAAATCATTTCAGAGATCTATGGTCACACTTGTTCTCCTTGGATTTTAAACTTATCCTCACCTAGTGAGCAGACCTCCATCACAAGATTAATCTCTTACTTAAATGATGTGTTCGATTAACTACCACACAATATATTTTTCCACTCAAAATCTTCTCCTATTATCTAAGGATAAGCAAGCCAAATTCTAGCGAACACCCATTCACGGTGTCGCTAACCAACCTATGAAAATAAAACTAGACGACACCCTTACGCATCCTTTGCCAACTTAGAATTGTGTTTTAATTTAATTGTATATATCCAAATCTTTACCAAATATTTCCCATTAAAACATTCAAATGATATCATAGAAATACATTTTAAATGATGATACATCCTCATAAAGCAATACTTGGAAAACATTCGGAAAAAAAAATGTATTGGAACTCAATCTTAAACACATATTTTGAACATTATTATATAATCAACTCTAACGCATTACAAAATGTCTTAATACACGCAAGGTTTCTACTAAAATACAAATGGGCTCTACCTTAAAGTGTCTTTCACATACATGGGAGAGCTAATCTTATTTTTTATATAGTCATTCATTTACAACTTGCTTTGCTCATTAAAATGAGCGCTATTGTTGTAGTGTGTTGGTCAACTATGTAGACCCTATCCAGTGTACCGTCATTCATATTTAGTTTATGATTATTTTTCTAGAGAAGAGTTTTGTAAACATGTTACAGTTTGCTACCTCCACAACGTAGGTTCAAAATGGATAGCCCACGTTTAAGGTGTTCTGATGGCACCCACTGCTCTCCTACAGACTTAAACTCACAACATAACAAGACAAAGCCATCAGGGATAAGATATGGCTCATGACATGCTCATGTAGCTAACATGCTCACAAATTTATCTAATTTACACAAAATTCATTGGAGCTTCACTAATCCCCTTACTCAAGATCTGCACAGAAGTTTCCAATTTATTTCATCTATAAAATAACAACAGTCTACATTTCTAATTTAATTTAGGTAAATATTTCACATTTCCCTTCCTACTAATTGTAGAACTATACTCACAACATCAAGGCAGTATCAAAAAAACAATCTTCACAAAAATACATAAAATTATACCATAGAAAACCAACTTCTTCTAGCTTTCCATTGCACTCAGTATAATTCACACAAATTATAGCAATTTGTTCGAATATAGTAAAGCCTTTGAGTAAGAAAAACAAAATTCCTTTGCCTTCATTTTCAAGCATGACAGTGTATTCTAAACAATCTATGTTCACATAATCAATCTATCACATATTTTCTTTCATAGACCATAGCACAGTCATACCAACATTTTCACTATTACAAACCAGTGACTTCATTATCACACATCAGCGGCTTCATCAACACACGTAAAAGAAGTATTAAAAGCATATTCATCGTAACGAAGTTTAGTATAACCAACCTATATACACGGTTTCCTAGAATGACAACAATTCACTATCCTCAAACTTCTTCGTTATTTCTCTATGACATCTCGGTTGCCAAGCTCTTTTTTTCTCCTTTCACTGACCATCTCTTTGTTCATTTTTTTTTCCTCCTCCTTATTTTCCCCTAAACTTAGTAAATGGTTTCTTACTTAATTGATTCGTTATGCTAGCTTACCTCTCCTCTCTCCTTCAATAGAATGCTCTTAATGGTCCATTATGGATTTTCCCCCATTCCCGACATACCATCATAACCATTAAAAACAAGGAGATACGTTCCACCAACACATAAATTAATTATCCTATGGAGCACCAAATAATATTAATATTTTTTCATACTCAACAAAACAAAAAGCAATGAAATATGAACTATTTTGCACCTTCAAAAAATGCAGCAAGTTAGGAATGCATTATCCTCTATGTGGAGGAAGTTTCGACCATCATTCCACGCATGCCACCTGCTATCAAAACTATGCATGAAGGTCTCACTTCATTTTATCATTTAATCATTACAACTTTTTAAAAAAAAATACAAAAATGCAAAATAGTACCAACAACCATAATACATTTGCATAACGTTCTCTTTTTTTGAAAGGCAAGAGATAAAATAATTATCTTTTTTGTATTTCCTTTTCATTTATAAAATCACCTTTCCCTAATATCATGAAAATATGAAGGTAGGCATTTTCAAAGCTTTATTCAATCCATTCAAAGGTGACTCTCAAGATTACAACATCTTCTCTACCACCTTTAATCACACAAGCTAATAATGGAGCATTTCAAAACAATAGACATACACACATGTCTCAACAAGCAAACAACCACATGCCTTATAAAACTAGTGGCTCCCATCATTATCGCCACCATTAAACATTTCTCATTCATTGCCAACATGTAATATTCAAACCAATTTATCTCACGCAAGATGTAATTTATAATGCACCTAAATGATATGCAAATGCGAGTTTCCATGTGCTCGCGAGCCAAATCATCACTTCCCCTTTATATTTTCCATTGACTTGCTTCCTCTCATTGTCATCTTGCAACTGACCTGCACTCATAGAGGTTATCAGAAGTACCTTGTTTCACAAGAAAAGGTAAATATATACATATTTTATTCTTTTTCATCTTCATCAATCATGCAAGGAGGGTTGTTATAGATTTACTAAAATAAATGCACATATTTTGGTTAATTTGATTTGCTAAAATAAATGCACACACTTTGGTCTCTTTCTTCTACCCTGCTTGGTGGCATGTAATTTGGTCATTTGATATGTTATTTTCCCTTTTTCCTACCCTTTCTTGTTGGCAAGTAATATGGTCATTTGACATGCATTGATTAGAAGTTTGTTGTTCATCTGGTCGTTTGACATGCATTGATTAGAAGTTCCTTGTTCTCACTTAGATCTCTTCTATTGTGGTGAGCTCTTCTAGTTTGGTTGCTTTCAAAAAACTTCACCTTTTGAACCAAATTGACTAGCATATAGTAGATTATCTTACTCTCTTTCTTTTCTTACTCTCTTTCCAATGAAAAGATAATAAAAGTTATGGTTTTCTTTTCCCTTTGATGAAGAACATGTATAAGGAACATTAAAAATAGGCTATTTAAGGAAAGCAATAAAAATACAAAGCAAATAAATTTTATTGTACCATAAAAGGCATTGTTTTCTTTTCCTTTCTTAGCCTTACTTAGTGAAGATCATGTACAAGGAAGATTAAAAGTAGGCTATTTAAGGAAAGCTAATAAAACACATTAGTAATCCTCATAGTAACTAGGAGGAGATAAGTTCTCTTCCTCATAGTAACTAGGAGGAGATAAGTTCTCTTTAGTGAGTGGAAGCATTTGTTAGTTACTTCTTTCAAACCTTCATTACATTCTCTTTCGTAGTATTTCTTACAAAGGCCATCAAACATGATGGTAGTCTTGCTTACAAAGGCCATAAAAAATGATGGTAGTCATGCTTACAAAGGCCATCAAACATGATGGTAAAGTGGAGGCTAGAAATAAGCCATCAAGATAGAAATTAAATATAATTCATTATATTCATAGTGCAACTTTTAATGAAAATGAATTTATTTCGTTATACCTATATATGTTTCCCATAGTGGAAAAAGAAGCCATCAAGACATAAATTAAATATATTTCATTATATTCATAGTGCAGATTTTAATGAAAATGAATGTATTTCGTTATACCTACATATGTTTTCCATAGTTTCAAAGTGGAAAAAGAAACCATCAAGACAAAAATTAAATATATTTTATTATATTCATAGTGCAAATTTTAATGAAAATGAATTTATTTTGTTATACCTATATATATGTTTTCCATAGTTTCAAAGTTTTGATGAAGTTCAACTTGACAACCTGGTATTTATCTCTCTTCTCACAATTGTTATGAGAGAGGAGAAGTTGGCAAGATCCTTAGTTTCAAAGTTTTGATGAAGTTCAACTTGACAACCTGGTATTTATCTCTCTTCTCACAATTGTTATGAGAGAGGAGAAGTTGGCAAGATCCTTAGCAAGTGCATGAGCCTAGTAGTCTTTATTACTCTTCAACATAACCAAGAGGAGAGAAGTTCTCTTTAGTGAGTGGAAGAATTTGTCTGTTAGTTCTTTCAAACCTTCCTTACATTCTAGGAGGCTAGAAAGAAGCCATCAAGACAAAAATTACATATATTTTATTATATTCATAATGTGATTTTTAATGAAATTGAATGTATTTCGTTATACCTATATTTCTCATAGTTCAATTTTTAATGCTCAATTTTTATTGAAATTAAATATATTTTGTTATACCTATATATGTTTTGCATAGTTTCAAACTTTTGATGAAGTTCACCTAGACAACTAGGTAGTTATCTCTCTTATCACAATTGATATGAGAGAGGTTGACAAGATCCTTAGCCAGCAGTAGGAATTGCAGTTCTAGTGTTAGTTCTTAGTTCTACTAGACATTTGAGCATAGAGCATATAAGTGTCAATAGAAGTTGGCAATATCCTAAGCCAACAGTAGCAATTGCAGTTCTAGTGTTAGTTCTACTAGACATTAGAGCATAAAACATCTAAGTTTCAATAGAACTTGGCAAGATCCTAAGCCAGCAGTGGCAATTGCAGTTCTATGTTAGTTCTACTAGACATTAGAGCATAGAAAATCTAAGTGTCCTTAGAACTATTTACTAACACTAGAAATTAGAGCATAGAGCATCCAAGTGTCCTTAGAACTATTTAATTTCCTCTTTAATGTCTTTATTATTCCTCTCTCCCATACATAAGTCCTCTTCTTAGTATATGTGCCCTCCTTAACATCTAGCCCATAGTTAGTTGCAATGAGCAACTCACACATTTTGTTAGCCCATTAGATATTGTTATGTGTGTACAATTTAAGATTTACTATGTTATTCTCAGATACTTGCATCATTTTCAATACATATCTTACAATATACCATGAACATATGCCCTCCTCAACATCCATAGTTATGAGCAACTCACACATTTTGTTAGCCCATTAGATATTGTTTTGTGTGTACAATTTAAGATTTACTATGTTATTATCAGATACTTGTATCATTTTCAATACATATCTTACAATATACCATGAACATATTGGCTTCTTACAATATACCATGAATATGTTGGCTTCTTACAATATACCATCAACTCAAATTGAGTGTGAAATTGAATGGGATGAATCCCTTCAATGAACTTGGTTTCTTTATCCACTTCATTTTGATATGGGTGGAGTGCTCATTAAGGTCAAATGTCCACTTCCTTTTGATATGGACGGAGTGCTCATTAAGGTCAAATGTCCACTTCCTTTTAATTTCTTTATCCACTTCCTTTTGATTTCTTTATTCACTTCCTTTGATATGGGTGGAGTGCTCATTAAGGTCAATTGGTTAGAGCATTTCTCATAACTCTATGAAGAGGACTATTGAAATTATAGTTGATTTCTTTATCCACTTCCTTTTGATATGGGTGGAATGCTTATTACGGTCAATTGGTTGGACTATTGAAATTATAGTCGATTTCTTTATCCACTTCCTTTTTATATAGGTGGAGTGCGCACTAAGATCAATTGGTTGGAGCATTTCTCATAACTCTATGGAGAGGACTATTGAAATTATAGTTGATTATAGTTGATTTCTTTATCCACTTCAGGTGGAGTGCTCATTAAGGTCAATTGGTTGGACTGTTGAAATTATAGTTGATTTCTTTATCCACTTCCTTTTGATATGGGTAGAGTGCTTATTAAGGTCATTTGGTTGGAGCATTTCTCATAACTCTATGAAGAGGACTATTGAAATTATAGTGTATATGTAGGAACTCTAATATATTTTTATTAATTTTTAATTAATTTTCAACATAAAATAGAATTGATTTTGACTTCATTTAGTCAAAATAATTGCCTAGTACAAATCCATTTAGAAATTAAAAGGAGATGATTTAGTCAAATTCCAAAATCATTTCCCATGGCTGATCCATTTAGAAATTAAAAGGAGATAATTTTGTCAATTTTCTTCTATTATGGACTATTGACTATGCGCTAACCTAAAAGTGTTCAAAATTATATATTTTTATCTATTGCAATGGCTAATGACAATCCAAACTGTAATTCTCCTATATATACTCTTCAAAGAGATTTTCTATAGGCTAACCTGAAACCTTTTCAAAATTAATAGAAGTTGATTTTAGTCAACTTTCCTCTATCATGGACTATAGGCTAACCTAAAAGGTGTTTTCCTCTATCATACTATTGGTGTTCAAAATTTTATATTTTTATCTATTACAATGGTTAATGACATTTCAAATTGTAATCCTCATATATATATATATATATATATATATATATATATATATATATATATACTCTTAAAAGAAAGGTGTAGGCAAATTATAATCCACTTTAACAGTAGAAATACTAATCCATGAAAACTAACTCCCAAATTATTATAGTACTCGGTTCATGGACGTGGTAGTGGCAAATGTTGTAGATGGACTAATCTAAAATAGTAAGAACTTCTCCATGGAATTTTTAAGATTTTCTATTTAAAATGTCATGTACTTATATATATATATATATATATATATATATATTTTTTGTATTACATGACATAACATGCCAGATCCTTTTAAGAATTAACTTGTTGATCTCATAATAGCATAATCTGCAAAATGCTTTTAAGGATTTAAACCGTTGATCTCATAATAGCAATTGCAAATTAATAGCAAAATTAAATCAAAATTAACTGGGAGAAATTTTTTTAATAATAACAACTTATCCATGGAATTGTTAACATTTTATCTACTAAAATGTCAATTGAAAGTAGTAGATAATATAGTACTTAATTCTTGTTCATGGTAATTACCATGTTTTTATTTCGTTTTCGTGTTCGTCGACTTTGTGATTACACATCATCATTAGATGGTCTACTCTTAGAAATATTCTTTGGATAATGAAATAACTGCATCTGCCTAATTGTGCGAAAATAGACTTCAATCATTTAGATGGAAATTAGACGTTGTTGTAAGTTAAACATAAACGTTGTTTCTTACTATTAATAAGTTAAACATAACTTTTTATTGGAATTTTATTTCCACGTTAATACCTGTTTACGTTTATCTATTACTATATATTATTTTATATCCAAAAATATAAAATGGAAAAGATGGTGATCAATGGATGCTATAAAAAAGGTCACTTGAAGCAATCAATGCCTCAATCTACATTACCACCTTTCTTAATTGAATTGTTACAAGCATTTAAACTAAATCTAATTGTCACTTTTATTATCCCTGATGTGTAATTGAATCGCCACAAGTGTTACCTATCCATCTAATGATGTTTTTGCGTATGGGTATTATAAGATTTATTATCCTTGATGTGTACTTGAATCGCCACATGTGTTACCTATCTATCTAATAATGTTAGTGCGTATGGGTATTATAAGATTTATTATTCCTGATGTGTAATTGAATCGCCACATGTGTTACCTATCTATCTAATGATGTTTGTGCTATGGGTATTATAAGATTTATTATCCCTGATGTGTAATTGAATTGCTACAAGTGTTACCTATCTATCCAATGATGTTTGTGCATATGGGTATTATAAGATTTATTATCCCTGATGTGTAATTGAATCGTCACAAGTGTTACCTATCTATCTAATGATGTTTGTGCATATGGGTATTATAAAATTTATCGTCAATAGAGATGATTTTCTTCAGTTAGAAAAAGATGTCTCAGGGGACAGTTGGTATTTGGACAATCTCACAACATGGTATATTTTGGATTACATCATTGAGAGAAAGATGTCTTGGCACACCAACCCCAAACATGCATGCTTTGAGTTATCTTTCTCAGCTTCGGAAGTCCAAAAGATTGGTGTGGGACAAATTGAGGTTACAACTCTTTTAATACTGTTTTCCTCGTTCTATATCAACTTTGATTTGGCTCCTTTTTTTTTTAGCTTAAATCAAGGTCAGGTGAAGATTGAGATAACCAGCTTAGGAGGATCTTTAAGAAATCTAAATTTTAATTAATTTATTCTTTTTGAATCCACATGCATCCCTCTACTTTTTAGCCATGTATCTTAGTTACTGGATCTTTTTGTTTACAGATTCTTTTGGTCAGCTGAAGATGAAGGTAAACCTACAACAAAAATTTTGAGCTTAGGAGGATGTTTTTGTTTACTAGATGATTTTTTTAAAGTTGACACTATAATCCATCTTCATACCTTGCCTTATATTCTAAACAATAACGAACGAATAGATGTTTTTATAATTTAAACGGACGATAACAAACGAATAGATGAATTCATTGCTGAATCAATCTGAATCAGTTAACTAATAGATATTCAGGTGGGATACTAGATTAGTCCAGTTCTCTGGGCAGGTGGAACGACGTGTCCAATTCAATTGATTGACACTCAATGAAGTGTCTATTTTGTCTTCCAAATATTGGTACTACAAAATGGTGGCACTATATAATAGTGGCTGGACAGAAATTGTTTTAAACTATTTTTAATCAAATAAATTTGTAAATCACTAGTCTAGAGGATCAGACACTTATTTCGCTGGTCAGGTTGAACGAAGTGTCCAATTCAACTCATTGACATTCAATGAAGTGTCTAATTTGTCTTCCAAATATTGGTACTACTAATTGACATTCAATGAAGTGTCTAATTTGTCTTCCAAATATTTGTACTACACAATAGTGGCTGGACAGAAATTGATTTTAAACTAATTTTAATCAAATAAATTAAAAAACTACCAATACCACTTCACAGAATTTAAAAATGAAAAATAAAAAAAATTATTTACGGGATACAAATTGGTCCATAAATCAGTATGTCAACAAACCATACATCAATATGCAACATTCCTTATTATAGTATACAACACATTATATAGACACTTATTCTTCATAGCTATCTTATTCAATCAAACTATAACAAACTACCAATAACACTTCATTATAAGCACTAACTATATTAGTTTTAACGAGTTTATTAAAAAAAAAAATTAGTTTCAGGATTCAAATTGGTCCATAAATCTTATTGCTAACAAACCATAAAAAAATTAGTTGCAGAATTCAAATTGGCCCATAAATCATATTGTCAACAAACCATACATCAATTCTCAATACTTATTACAGGTACTACATCAATTCTCAATACTTATCACAGGTATTACAGTATTTCAACAAATCACAGACCACATTATAATTAAAATCTATTATTACAAGTTGTATTTACTCGTGTGCAGTATACAACAATTCATATTGACAATTATTCTTCATAGCTATCTTATTCAATCAAAGTATAACAAACTACCAATACCACACTATAAGCAGTATATTAGTTTTTATGAGTTTATTAGAATTAAAAATAAATAAAAAATTAGTTACGGGATTCAAAAATTGGTTCATAAATCATATTTTCAACAAACCATACATCAATACTCAATACTTTTATAATAATATTTCAACAAATCATAGACCATAGTTAGGTTATGAGGGCCAACTCTATAAGGAGGGGGACCTTGAGTTAGAGTAGGAGTGTGATTTGGGGCCAAGAAACGACCCTACCCGGACCTAGACATGCTTCAAGGATAATCGTGCTCAAGAGGAACCTGACTAAATGTGTATGGAGCTTTTCCCAATGATAATTAGTTATTGAAGATGAGAGAGCTCCATAGCCACCAAACAAAACAATATTAGATTTCTCAAAAGCATAGATGTGAAGAGAGGAAGAACACTTACCAAAGATACAATCATTTCTAGCTTTCCATATGTTGTACAGGACAACCATATGAAACAAACAAATGACACATTTGCAAGAAAATAACCCACAAGAGCCTTTTCCAAAATGATATGCTTCCACTCAAACATGAAGTAGGAATAGGGACTAAAAAAAGAAAAAAACCACACCAAAAGGGAATGAGCATGAGCATAGACCTAAAAAAACTGAAAAACATCCTCAGACTAAAGACAAAAAAGGGCAAGAAGGACTAAGAATGCTTAAATGTTGAAGATTCTCTCCAACATGAAGCCTTTGGTGAAGAAGACCCTAGGCAAAACAAGAAAGCTTGGGCTCCAAGAAAGGAGTTGTCTAGATCTTGGAACCTGTGCATCTAAATAGACCAAGGGAAAGATACATTCCATCATTAATTGAGGTTATCAATCATGGGGAGGCAAGGAGAGAGCCAACCATACCCCAAACGGGCCTTGTAATTTCATAGAGGACTGTTTGTTACTAAAAAAATAGTGGTTGTAACCAACTCCCCTATGTAACCAAAACAATTTTTATAAAGGAGTGTTTACATAATTTCGTATTTTGTGAAACATGGAATTAGGGAAAGTAACCTTGATGGACTCAAAAGTTTTAAAATATCCATGACAACATATATTTAAGTGTATACATTATGCCTTTTGTTTCATAGTAGTTGGTCCTTAGATGAACTCTAGAATTCCTCTAAGAGTATTTGTCAATATTTTTTAAAACCTTCTTATCCATAAATTAATACGGAAGTCAAAAAATACGCAAGACAAAAAGACAAATCTACTCCACCAAAAATAATTTAAATTTAAGTGTCATTTTCAAAATAGAACATGATCTCTTATTTAATATTGAAGCTTGTCTTACGTCCAAAAATTTTCATTT
Organism: Wollemia nobilis; assembly: GCA_028583015.1. NCBI lineage: Eukaryota > Viridiplantae > Streptophyta > Pinopsida > Araucariales > Araucariaceae > Wollemia > Wollemia nobilis. Next base: position 196,545 of record JAQPPZ010016858.1, on the reverse strand, counting down.
CTTTTTTGTTTTACCATTTTCTTTCACTTTGTAATCTCTTGCTATGTGTCTAGTATTATAACATTTGCTTTATATAATCCATTTACTGATTTCATTCTCTCCATTCACATTTAATCATCCTTTTTGACACACCATTTTCTTGTGGTGTTCTTGGAATCGTCTTCACTCTACGAATGCCACGATATGAACAATAACTATCAAACTCCTTGCTGTAGTATTCTCCTCCATTATTTGATCTAAGACACTTCAACTTATTTCCTATCTCATTCTCAACCAAAGCTTTCCATTTCTTAAAAATATCAAAGACATCAAATTTTCTTTGAATATAGTAAACCCATTTTTTTCTAGTTGCATCATCAATAAAAGTAACATAATAATGAGAGCCACCAAGAGATGATACCTGAGCTGGTCCCCATACATCTATATGCACAAGCTCTAAATTTTCACTCTTCTTTTCCTTCCTAAATTTAAGAAATATGACTCTTTTCTATTTTTCATAAACACAGTGCTCACAAAAGTCCAAATCAACCTGCTTCAAATCTGGCAACAAATTTCTTGAGTAGAGAAACGACATCCTCTTCTCACTCATGTGCCCAATCCTATGATTCCACAAATTTGTATTTGCTCTTCTAGAAGCTAGAAAAATAGAAATATTAGTATTACCAGTACATATATACAACATGCTTTCCATATTCCTTTTTGACAATATCAGTGATCCTTTAGTAACCTTCCACAAATTTTCTAAGAATATAATTGTATAGCCTTCACTATCAAACCACCCTGTTGAAATTAGGTTTCTTCTCAAATCAAGAATATGCATTACCTCTTTCAGAAACCATTGGTTTCCATTTGGTAATTTTATTTGTATCTTACCCATTCTAACAATTTTACATGGTCAATCATCACCCAAATAAACCTGTCCAAAATTACCTTGAACATAGTCTAGAAAATATTTCCTATGGGGTGTGGCATGATATGAAGCCCCTGAGTCTAGAACCCAACAATCATTAATATTATCTAATGAAATAATTAAAGCATAATATTCTTTTTTCATCTCCTTTTTTGTCTTTTTGAGACCAACAATATCTTTTTAGGTGTTGTTTCTTCCCATAATGCCAGCATTCCAACTACTTCCCTCTAGATTTGGATCTATATTTATTTTACTTTCCATAATTCCCTAGGATTTTTCCTCTCTCACTTTGTCTCCCTCTGTTATTCATAGTCAAAGCATTATCTGATGTCTCACCTATGTTTTTTTGGTCGCATTTTCATCAATAACATCATCAAACTTTAAAGTGTTTGAACTAGAGATAGAATTACTCAAAACCATGACCAAGCCATTATAGATTTTTGGCAATGAGCATAATATCAAAAGATCTCTAACCTCATCATAAAACTTTACTCCTACAGAACTTAACTGATTGGTAACCGTGTTAAACTCATTTAAATAATCAGTAATAGACCCAAATTTCTAACATCTGCATATTAAATAAATTCTTCATAAAAATACCTTGTTAGAAGGTGGGGGTTTTTTAAAAAGTTTAGTCAAAGCCTTCATTAGTTCCTCCATTGTCTTTTCCTTTCAAATGTTGAAGGCCATCGATGCTGGAAGGCATAATCGTATTGTTCCTAATGCCTTTCTATCAAGAACTTCCCATTATTTGTTTGACAACTTCTATAGTTTCTTTGCTATTCTACCTACTTAAAGATCTTTTTGATATATATAGTCCTCCATTTGCATATTCCATAGCTAGTAATTTTGGCCATTAAACTTATCAATGCTAAATTTGCCTTCTTCTACTATTACTCCCACTCGAATCAGGAAACCCTCCTTTCAAGTGCATTTTTCAAACCTTAGGCTCTGATACCAATTGTTAGGATTAAATAATAAAATAAGAGCAATAAATAAGTGCAAAAATAAAATGCAGAAGAATACATAATAATACATGAGACATAGATTTAAGTGGTTCACCCAATATGGGTTATGCCCATGGAGAAAATAACTAGGCCTTTTATTTCATCCAAAAAAATAAAGAGATACAACCTACAATAGATCCCCTGTTACTTCCTCTTCACTCTATTACTATCAATTACATTTCATGCACTCTCTCTATTCAACCACCTCATGAAAACCTCATTATAAAATAGAGTTACAATTTAGAACAAAAACACTCACCTAAAATTCATTGTCTGATCTATGACCTAATAATAAATGGTCTAGATTTACAAAGGGAGCAAACATATATTCCTAGCTTCATGGGCATTATCCCAAAACCCTTGTTGGGGGGATCCATAGCATGTCGCCACCCCCCTGGACCTCCATGGCAGACACAAGCAGGGGGCGTTACCCCCCTTCATGGAGTGGGTCCAAGTGTGGATGAAAAACAAGACCTCCAAATTAATCAGGCCCCACAATCAACAGTTCATATGTATTTAGCTAGCCTTCACTTGATATCAGTATCTTAAAAACTTGATATTAGTATATTAAAAAAAAAATTCATGGTTTTTTTTTAAACAAATCTGAATAGAAAGAGGAACTCTAAAATTTAAAATCTATGGAAGTCCATTTAAACAAATATTATTGACATTTTTCTAGTTGGGATCGAGCATGAGCAAGGACCAAGTAGGAAGCATGAGTAGGAAGTAGAAAGCAAAGTGCAATCAAGGACCAAGTGCCACTTCTTGTTCCAAATATTTGGAGAAAATTTAGAGGATTCATGTGAAGAAAACCTAGGTAACATGGCAACAAAGTCAATTTTGAAAGTCCTTACATTCAAAAATTAAGAATTCCTTAGTTGGAAGTATGGATGCCCAAGTAAGAATTCCTTAGTTGGAAGTATGGATGCCCTAGTTAGTGATAAGAGGAAGAGTGAATCTATGAAAAACTTATGAAAAGATACTACATCATAAGTGAGTATCAAGGATGATATGATCAAGCATGATTTAATGGTTCTTAAAACTTAAAATCAATGGAAATCCATTTAATTTTTTTTATTAACATTTAGTATTTTGCTAGTCGAGAGCAAGCATGAGCAAGAAGTAGGAATTAGAAAGCAATGTACGAAATTAAGGAGTAAGTAGGAAGGAAGTAGAAAGCAAAGTGTGATCAAGAAACAAGAAACAAGTGTCACATCTTGTTTCAGATCGTAGGAGAAACTTTAAAGGATTCATATGAAGAAAATCTAAGGAACAAGACAAAAAATACATTTTTTAAAATCCTTATTAAAAGTAAGGATGGCCTAATTGGAAGTAAGGATGCTCTAGTTAGTGATAAGAGGAAGAGTGAATCTATGGCAAACCCTATCTAGGTAGCAAATACTACACCAAAAGTGATTATCAAGGATGAGATGATTGAGCATGATATAATGGTTTTTAAAACTAGAGGGTTAATATGTAAGTTCCATGGATACTGATTAGATTTTTATTAGATTCAAAATTGTATCAAGTGGAAGTGAGGATTGAATTCAAATTTCTCTATGACTTTTCTTTCAAAGTGATTTTTCTTTGTTATTTTCTCTATTTCAAAACTAACGATAAAAATAAAGGATGGAGGCCCTTGGTTTAGGGGCAAAGATGCGTTATATTTAAGACCTTGGAGTGAGATCTTTTGGTGAAGATAGATACTATTAAAATGATTCTATTGTGGATTAGGCTTTTTGGACTTTCTTATCAACTCATCAATAAGGAAGTTTTGAAGAATATTGGTAATACTCTTTGTGAATTCATCCAGGAGGAACCAACTACTAAGGAGAGAAGACATGCTATATCCAATTGAATATGTGTTTCCATGGATTTTTCAAAATTTCTACCACAATACATTATAATTAAATCTAAATCAAAAGAATATGATCAACAAGTGGAGTATGAAACATTGCATTCCGATGTTACAAATGTCATGAAATTGAACATATGGCAAGAGACTACAAAGTGAAAATGATGGAAAAGGAGATGGAAATGTTTGGGCATGAGGGTAGCTTCAATATGAAACTAGGATTTCATATCCTAGGATAAGCTAAAACTCCTCTACATTATCAAGTGGAAAAAGTTGGGAAAAGGTCATTACATGTCACTTGAATCAACCACTAGAACAAAAAATGACATGAGGAATGAGCTAGAACAAAAAATGACATGAGGAATGAGGAAGTACAATGTGCAAGTTCAAAAACAAAAGTTTCTAAAGGTGAAAAGGAAGAAGGGAAGGCAAATTTTAAAGCAAAGGAAGATGGGGAGGTGAATTTTAAAGCAAATGAGGTGAAGGAGGTCAAGCTTAATCTAGGTAAATCATCTTTATTTTCCTTGAATAGCATAAAATATTGTCTTTATAATTAAAACTGAAGTAGTACAAAGAGTATTCATTGAACTTTAAGGTTTCAAGAGTAGTAAAATAAATAAAAACATATGGAGGATATCCAAGGAAATTTAGGTTTTCCAATCCAACATAAGAAAATTATGATTATGGAGAATCATCTATGCACTTTAGGTTTTTCAAGGCAACATAAAGAAGAAAGTGCTAATGAGGTTATTCCTTGCATATTAAATTATTTAAGGCAACATAAATCTTTAGAATATTAGTCTATTATGAAAAATATGAAAAATAGAAAAGATTGATGAAGATCAAAGTGTTGGTGGGAATAGAAAAAATGACAAGAAAGCCATCAAAGCAAGAACAAAGAGAAAAAGAAACTTAAAATGATATCAATTTGGGAAGCCAAATAAAAATATCATAGGTGTTAACAAGAAGTGGAGCTAAGCCCACTAGTAAAAATAACAAGTGCTGATGATGAAAAAGATATCATGGAATATTAGGAATATGAATAAGACTCCTAAAGAAAGAGTTATTAAGAAATTAATAGTTTGTTATAGTCCTAAGTTTATTTTAATACAAGAAACAAAATTAAGTAGTGAGGAATTTATGGATACTTTCAATAAAAAATTGAAGATGGGTGATTGTCTAGTAGTTTCTTCTATAAGAGCTCCATACGATATTGCAACAATATAGAACAAATGCAATGGGATGGGTAATTATTTGAAGCAAAACGTAACTGGGTGGTTGGATTATTTTGTAGGAAATAGGAAATCAAAGTTGGGGTTATAAATGCATATGCTTCAACTATAGTTACTCTATGTGAAAGATGTTGGAAGGACCTTAGCATATTTTTGTTAAATACAATAATGATTCATTGTGATTTATGGATTCTTTGGGGAGATTTTAACACTATTCTATATCTTTTGGAAAAAAAAGGTGGTATTCCAAAATGGTCTAAATCAATGCATGATTTTGCTTCATTTGTCAATTCAAATGAACTTTGGGATGTTAGTCCTTCAATTTTTTAATATACATGGGATGTTAGACACATTTGAAAGAATTATATATTAGAAATATTGGATAGATTCTTGTTATGTAATAGATGGTTGCAAACAAAATATACAATATCTTTATATATTTTGATGCAAAGATGATTAGATCACAAAACCATTCTTTTGACATGTGATTTACCCCATAATGGTTATCCAAAGCCATTTCGCTTCTAGTATAAATGGCTCCAAGACTTTGATTTTTTTTTTCAGATGTTTATGTTATGATGGTGAATCAAAATTTAAAGGATCATGTATGTACAAGTTTGTTCAAAAGATGAAATATTTAAAGGACTAAATGAAAATTTGGAATTCCAAATCTTGTGGTAAAATTTTTAAATAAAATAAAGAAATTGAATCCAAGTTCAAAATTTTACAAGAGATAGCATAAATTAACGAAATGGATTAGGATTCTTATGTAAAAGTAAAATAATTATTTGTTTATCATTATAATGCATTGAAAAAGGAGTCATATTGGTTATAAAAATCTAGAGAGAAATGGCTCAAGGAATGATAGAAATACAATATATTTTTGATTCTACATTGAAAACAAATTTTTCTTTTCAAAATTATTTTGTCAGATATTGGGAAAGATAAGGAGGCACAAGATAAGCCTTTGCAAAATATTCGATCAATTATCACACAAGGACAAAATGAAATCTTGATGAAGAAGATATCTACGAATGAGTTCTATGAAGTAGATTTCTCTTTCCATCCTAACAAGGCACCCGAACTTGATGGATTTCTTACATTTGTATTTCAAAACATTTAGGATCTAATGAAGAGTGATATGTTAGTTGCGGTTGAAGAGGCCTAGAAAAGGAAGGCTATAATAAGTGAGATCAATTCCACTTTTATTATATTGATTCCCAAGAAAAGTGATACGTAATATTTTGATAATTTTCGTCTAATAACCCTTTGTAATATGATTGACAAGATTATTTAAAAAATTATGGCAAAAAAATTGAAGGGCATTCTATGTTGTGTGATTTTAGAGGAATAGGGTGGTTTTGTTTGTGGTAAACAAATTATTGATGGTATAATTATTGCACAAGAGGCCATACATTCTCTTCATTTCATAAAAAAACTAGGTATGCTTATGAAATTAGATATGAACAGTCTATGATAAGGTTTCCTATAATTTTTTACATGACACTCTAGAAATTTTGGGGTCAACTATAGTTGGTATGAATGGATTAAATGTTGTTATAGCATTGCAAAGTTTTCTATTTTAATCAACAGTTCTCCTATTGTTTACTTTAAGTCATCTTGTGTACTTCATCAATGTGATCCACTATCTCCTTATCTATTCATTATTCTTGCAAAACCATTAGGGAGAGCTTTCTCAAAGGCAAAAATGGAAGGAAAAATCAAAGGTATTCAAGTTGCAAAAAATGGTCCCTCTAAATCTCATCTCCAATTTCTTGATGATACTTTTCTTTTGGGTCATCCCTTAGTCAGTGTGGCCATGGAGTTTAAATCAACATTATCATGCTATGAGAAGGCTACTTTATAGTTGGTTAATACTACAAAATCCAATATTTTTTCTTTAATAATACCCTAAATTTATAACATTTTATTGTGAATATTTTAGGGTTTAAAATTGAAAATTTTCCATCACTCAAAGGAAATAAAAATAAGGTTTGGCTATTTTATTTAGATAGAATTAAAGCTTGTTTGGCATGAAATAAAAATGAGGTTTGGATCTTTTCTTTAGGTAGAATGAAAGCTTGTTTAGCACGTTGGAAAGGTAAATTCCTAAACATGGTAGGAAGGCTACAACTTATAAAGACTACATTACAATCCATCCTTATTTATATGATGTCACTTTCAAGATTGCTAGTAGGTATAGCATAAAAATTTGATAAAATTTAAAGATAATTTCTATAGAAAGGTTATGAGGTTTCCTCTTTGTAAGTAGGATAGAGTTTGCAAAGAAAACAATATTGGAGGAGCAGGTTTGTGGAATTGCAGACTTATGAAATTGGCATTAGAGGAAATGCCTGGGTGGAGATATTAATTTCTTAAGAAAATAATTGGGAAAAAATATTACATCTAAAATATATAGGTTCTAAAATAACCTTACCCAAGTGATTGTAAACATGGAACTTCATATCAGATAGTTTGCAATTGATAAAAAACATATTAAATGGTTATTCAATGAGGGGAATTATGCAAAATTTAATTTTGATGCCTGGTTGAGGCCTCACCCTCTTATCTCTGATTCAAAATGACAACTATTGGTCAATAAAGTTCTAAAGGTCAAAAACTATTTTGATATGAGTAACAAATCCAAATCATGGATTTTTTGCCACTTGGTTGAAGGAGAGGAACTCAAAAAAATTGCATATGAACTTCAAACTATGTTTCAAGAGTTTTATTTTTCAATTTTTACGTGAAAGTATGAGTTGGTTTGCCATATATCAAAGGATGGCAAATACTTGATGAAGAACACAAGCTTATACTAAGATGGGGGTGAACAGTATAAGACCACTTTTTACTTTTCTTTCTCAATAAATATTATGCAATAGATCTATGTCAATATCAATAATAGTAATCAAATAAATGCATAAATCACCACACAAAATAGAGACCAATTTAACGTGGTTCACCCAATGTGGGCTACTCCATAGAGAAAATATTTCACTAAAATGTTCTCAACAAATCTCTTGGGAAATCTTTCCTTATTACAATGTTTAGGGACCTCTCTCCAAAGGAGACACTAATCCCCTAATCAATTTTGTGGATATCTATCCATAGGAGAACTCCTCATCCTCTGCTATGGCTAGTGATATTCTAGAAGAACTATTGCCTCCACTACACTGGATTATGGATCTCTATCCACTGAAGACTCCTGTCCTCACTCAAGAGACATGTCCTCACTACCCTAGCTAATGGACCTCTATCCATTGGAGATTGTCGTCCTCTATACTTTGTCACCTCCAAAGCTTGCTCTCAACTCTATTTCAAATCTGTACTAAATACGATCCTTCGATATAGGACAAATTTGCTCAATCTCTGTCTCTAATTTGCACTAAATACTATCCTTCGGTCTATCACAAATATGCTCAATATCTATCTCTTATCTACACTAAACACAATCCTTCAATCTAGCACAAATTTGTTCAATATTTGTCTCTGATCTGCACTAAACACAGTTCTTTGATCTAGCAAAAATTTGCTCAATCTCTATCTCTGGTCTAGCACAAACCTATCCTCAAATCTACATCAAAATATGTCCTCAAATCTGCACCAAACTTTGTCCTCAAATCTATCCTCAAGCCTTAACACAAAGCTTGACTCAATCACAAATCAACTCTGCTAGATCTGCCCCAAACCTTAACCCAAGTTTTGAATAAATCAATCAATCAACTCTACTCACAAGTCTTCTCAAAGACTTGTCTCAAATCTGCATTGTAAGCTTCCACAAAAGCTCACACTAATCTATCCACAAGTCCTCTCTAGAACTTGTCCAATCTGGTCAACAAGTCTTCACCAAGACTTGCCTCAAATCTGCTCAACAAGTCCTCACTAGAACTTGTCCAATCTGCTAAACAAGCATTCACCAAGACTTGCCTCAAATATACTAAACAAGTCCTCACTAGAACTTATCCAATCTACTCAATAAGTCTTCACAAACTTGCCTCAAATCTGCTCAAAAAGCCCTCACTAGAACTTGTCTTCTCTGCTCAACAAGTTTTCACCAAGACTTGCCTCAAATATGTATTATAAGCTTCCACAAAAGCTCTCTCAAATCAACTTAACACAAAATCCTCTTCAATCATTTAGACAAGATTCACACATAATCTTGTTTAATCTCATAGAAACATATAGATAATTGTTAGAGACTCAATATGCTTCATGCTCACAACAAAGCTCAATCACTTTCAATCTCTTTCTCAAATCAAATTAGAATATAGAACAATTTGTTTCATAGAACTTGAACTATCACTTCAACACTTCCACTTGACTAGGGTCAATCAACTCCACTCAATAAATCACTCAATAAAACACTCCTTGCTTACAAACCCTAGTCCAAGCATATGAACACTCACTCAATTATTTCCAACAATGCTTATCAAACAATCTCACATAACAATGATACTCATGTTATTGCACAAACCCTAGTTTCAAGATAGTTTACAACTTCACACAACAATGATACTCATGTTCTTTCACAAATTCTAGTTCAAGCATATGAAAACTTACTCAATATTTCCAACAATTCTTATCAAACAAGGTTTCTAGTATCAACTTTCATTCCAAAAAACCAAACTCAACAATGCTTATCAAACAACCCTTTTATCTCCAACTTAGCATCCACAACATCCAACAATCACTCACAAGGAAGATGTGTCCATACATTTTGTTTGATGAAGAATTATCCTTACAAATTTGTCTCAAACACAATTACTCTTTTACCAATATTTAAGGGTTAGGTAGCAAAAACCTTCTCAAAACTTCATTCAATAATTTCCTCACAAATTATTCTCACAATACAAAACATTAGATCTCACTTACACCTTATTACTCCTTTCAACTATTAAACCCAATAAGAATTTATTTTAAAATAATATTTAAACTCCTCTAAAGCCTTATTACTCATTTCAACTATTAAACCCAATAAAAATTTATTTTAAAAATAATTTTTAAACTCCTCTAAGGCCTTATTACTCATTTCAATACTTTAATCACAAAAAAAATCACAATATAAAATTTATTTCCATAAACCGTATACCTCCCTAAATGCTCCTTAGGACAAAGAATTAAATATTAAAAAAATAAATACCTTATTCCCTTGGTGGGAATCGAACCCATGCTATGCTTCCACTAGTGCCCTAATCGCGACTTCCACAACCGTGTGAGCCAGGGGCTCACTTGGGACCTAATTGTGCCCATGCACACTTATTCCCAAAGCTACCACCAAAAGCTTTAAAATTTAAAAGCTTCCTCCTTTTGCTATCGTAGAGTCTCAAACCTGAGACCTTCCCTTTGCTGCAACTTAGAGACAAAGCTGATCGTCATTAGTGCTAGCCGCCCGGATGGTGCTACGAATTTTGTGCTGCTCCTCTTTATGCCTTCCTCTCCTCGATATTAGCACTATGCATATTTTGTTCTTTCCTTTTCGCGTTCGATCGATGAGCACAACATGATTTTCAAATGCCACTCTTTAGCCTTTGATTAAGGCTATATTAATATGCCTTTCCAAGGCATTTGTCTTCATGTCGATGGATAATAAATTTGACTTTGCATTTCAAAAATAATATTTTATTTATAATTATTTAAATTCAAAATGAATTTAAATATTATAAATTAAATATTTAAATATTTAAATATTATAAATTAAATATTTAAATGTCCTTTGGACCTTTTTAATTAAATATTTAAATATCCTTTGGGTCTTTTCAAATGAAATAAAATATAAAATTCCTTAGGTTTTTAGGGAAACCTTTTGCCATTATCACCTTAGCAAAATAACCTTATTATTTTCTTTCAATCACCATGGAACGGAGATATATTTTCAACCCTTTTATTTTGCCCAAATATTATGATATTGTTATCCTTATTTCTTCTCTTTTGATGCTTCAGCCATATAATATTTAAATTAAATATTATATCCTTGACTCTTAGAAAATCAACCATGAACCATTTGCTTAACATTCCTTTGACATCTGCTTAGTAATCCTTTGATATCTGCTTAGTATTCCTTTGACATCAATGACAACACATCCTACTCATATTTCCAACACTCGATCATGTTGGGATATGAGGATTAGACCCTTAAAAATTTCCTATTCCAAAGTATCTTCCACTCCTAAGTATTTACCTTGGAAAAATGTTTGGTCATTAGAGGCTCTCCATGGTCTCAACATTCCTTTGGTTAGCAATTCGGAGTAAGAGGTCTCAAAATACCTTTGGTTAGCAATTCAAAGTAAGATTATTATAGGAGAGAATCTACAAAGAAGAGAATGTTATGGACCTTTTATATGTGCCTTGTGTGAGAAATATTTAGAAACATCAAACCATTTACTTCTTCATTGTCCCTTTGCTCACACGATTTGGGGTTACTTTTTGAAAATATGAAATTATATTGGGTAGCTCCATCAACATTGAAAGAGTTGATAAAATGTTAGTTTAATTATTTCAAAGCTAAAGCATTATGTATTTTGTTGAGGGTTGACCCTATCATTATTTTTTGGAATTTATGGCTTGAAAAGAATAATAGTTTTTTTTAAAATAAATCTCAAAATCACATCCACGGTTGGAATCATACTATTGTATTTCTTGTAGAATGTCTACAATATGGTCCTAATCATTGGAAGTCTCAAGTGCAGAAAAAAGGATGCTAACAACTTGGTTACATGATTGAATGTACATGGAAGAGTCATATACCATAATGGAATTAAAAAAAAGGATCTACGAAAAAGTTTAGAAATTAGGTTTATCAAAATTAATTGTGATTGTCATTCTAAAGGAAATTTAGGAAAAAGGTGCTGGAGGTGGTGGTGTTTGTTTTTAGAAATACTGAAAGCAAAATTATCGTCACTTACTCAGAATCATATGGAACTTCAACTAACAGATATGGAGAGGCTAGGGTATTTCTTGCAATAGAAAAAGGATGGAAATATATTTCAATTGAGGGGATTCACAAATCAACATTAATGCTATGAACGAAAATGGCATGGATATCGGATAAAAAAATAATATTATTGTTGGCATTCATCACCTATTACTAACTAAATAGAGGAGGAAATCATGGTGTTGATTTTCATCTTGGTAAAATTCAAATTTTAGAAGGCAATTGGACAAGTGAGATTTTATCTCTTAATAAAATGATATCAAAGACTTGATTGTGAAAACATATTATTTCGAGGAAGTTGATGAGTATATTTAATAGAAAAATAAATTAAAAAAAATGATAAAACAACATGTTTGAATATGGTTTAATTGACATAACAACAAATGTAATATTTGGTTATTTGGTAATTTGATGGGAGTGGTCCCAATAAAAACCCCATATAACTTATTATAAAAATATTATTGATATTTTTATTGATATTATTATTATAAAAGGTTGTAAGGAACCATATAGATATGCATTTATGCCTTCATGCCTTCAGGGAAAAAAATATGGTTAGTTTAAAACAAACTCTTAAATTTTTTGAATGCTTAACATCAATATTTTAGAACTTCTTTGAGGAGGGAGGAGGTCTAAGTTTCGAATACAATAGGAATAGAGTTGTATACAATATAGTCTTTACCTTATATTAATATCTGTGAGAGAAAAAAATCATGGTTATTTTAAAACAACTCTCTTAAATTTTTTGAACTCTTAACATCAATATTTTAACATCAATATTTTAGAACTTAAAAGAGGAGGAGGTCTAAGGTTTGAATCCAATGAAAATAGAGTTGTATATAATATTTTGATATCTGAAGTTTGGTTGGATAAATAGATAAACAACATCCTCTTTGGTAGTCTCATATATAAACAAATACACAACATCCTTTGTGATGGTAGTCTCATATATCCTATAGTTTAGTGGATGTTGAATCCAATAGAGTAGAGTTGAACACTAGGTCTAACAACATGATTTAGAATTATGAATAGGAGGTCTAAGATTCAAATCCAATGGTGAGTAAAATTTGGTTGAATAAACCATATTTATAACAAAATATATATATATATGGAATTGAAATTAAATTCAAATATGATATAACTATAACTACCTGCAATATTTCAATAAACCAACAAACTCCATTCATATTATATTATAACAACAACCTAACATATAACTACCTGCAATATTTCAATAAACCAACAAACCCCATTCATATTATATTATAACAACATGGCATATTTATAGTATTTCAATGAACTACGTTGCAATGAACTACGTTGCAATGTAACAAATGGCATTTTTATGTCATCACATATGCTTTAATTTTTTATGAACCTTAATTACTTGAACTCATACTATAGAGTGGAACTCTTAGTTTCTTTGGGTTAAAATATTGTTAAGGTTTATTCATATTTTTTTTTTAATATATAAACTCTGATTACAATGTTAAAAATGATATAGCTGATAACACAATAAAATGGTAAGGGTTTTAATCTTTTGATAATAGTAAAGGTTTTGGTCTCTTTGAAAGATCAAGGTTCAAACTTTAATATGAAGGAAACAAAACTCAAAAAAAAAATAGTTGGTAACATAATAATTTAAACATGTCAAACTTTAATATGAATATGAAGGAAACAAAACTCAAAAAAAATAGTTGGTAACATAATAATTTAACAAATCACATGTTTATTATAATGGGTCAAATCTCATAATGGTCACAAAAAAAAAAAAATTAGTTGGTAACATAATAATTTAACAAATCACATGTTTATTATAATGGGTCAAATCTCATGATGGTAAAGGTTTTGGTCTCTTTCAAAGATCAAGGTTCAAACTTCCTTTAATATGAAGGAAACAAAACTCAAATTATAACATAATAATTTAACAAATCACATGTTTATTATAATGGGTTTGGGCCTCTTTAAAAGTTTCAAGGTTCAAATCTCAATATTTCTTTTAAGATATGGAACTTTGATTACAATCTCAATATTTCTTTTAAGATATGGAACTTTGATTACAATGTTAAAAATGATATAGCTGATAACACAATAAAATGGTAAGGGTTTTAATATTTTGGTAATGGTAAAGGTTTTGGTCTCTTTGAAAGATTAAGGTTCAAACCACGGAAACAAAACTCATAAAAAATTTTAGTTAGTAACATAATAATATAACAAATCACATGTTTATTATAATGAGTAATGAGTTTGGGCTTCCAAGTTCAAATCTCAATATAAAAAAAATAAAACTCAATTTTTATTATTATTAAATATTAGAATTTAGAGTAGTCATTAAATTAATGTGTACTTGCGTTGAGCCCGATGGGAAATGGATAGTCATAATTAGTAACATTAATAATTCATTATACTTCAGATAAAATTAAACTTTAATAGTGCAGGTTATTGATCCATGAGGAAGGACGGGACTTCACCCACTTAAATTTATGGACTAAAATATTAAAATTGAATTGAGATTTTTTTAGTAGGAGAATAACCGAAGTTTGTTTCCAATTAAATGTTTACTTCGAGAGGGACCTAAAGGGACTTGAAACCTGACAAACATTGAAGGGTGCATATCATTTATTTAAACACCAATAACCCATTAATTAATTATAATTTGATAGGATTAAAGATCTTAAAAGCATAAGGGACTTGAAACCTGACAAACATTGAAGGGTGCATATCATTTATTTAAACACCAATAACTCATTAATTAATTATAATTTGATAGGATTAAAGATCTTAAAAGCATACACACTTATAAATAATTTATTAATGTTGTTTGGATGCATGCAAAACACCTAACCTATGGTGGGTGATCATCATCAGATGGCGCATTGGGTGCACCCACACGATACCTTCAGCAGGCGATCATCAGATGACACACTGGATGCTTCACCGACTGCATTTTGGAAAACATTTATGTTGTGATATCGACCTAAGTTTGGATAACTACCTATATTTTTTACTATTAGTCCAGGATTTAAATCCTGGCATTGTTACCTCGTTATTAGTAAACCAATATGAAGGTAGGAAGGCATCATCGACTCCGGCTTGGATTGGTTCAAAGCCTCACATGCTTGCGTCCTAGCAACTTACGTACCCTTCCACCTGTCTAGTGCATTTTGCAAAACATTTACGTTGTGATATGTACCTAAGCCTCTCCACATGTTTGCGTCCTAGCACCTTGTGTACCCTTGTACCTGTCTAGCCACTTACCCCAACTTTGAAGGTACGCATACACCTACCCTGACTTTCCGAGTAATGTGTACCCTCCCCATCTTCACACCCATACACTTCTTTCAAGTGCCGCCTCCGCTTATCCTCCACTTATATTCACAGATACTCTACTCTTATAATCACTCTTGCTTACTACTTTCAATGATGCAGTCAATTCAAAGGCTCGTACATCAGTAATGTCGGAGTAATATGTTTTTTAAATCTGTCAATTTCCTCCTATTTGAATAGACATTATTTTTATATCCTCTCACTCCCTCAGAATTATCACCATGAGTAAGTGGTAATAAAGCTCGTCTATTATGAACAATTACATTTTTAGAGTTGCATCTCTTTTTCTTTGGACAACTTGTTCACTAGGGATGTCGGAATATCTCAACATTATTATTAGAAAGATATATTGGACTAGAATTCAAATATTTTCAGACCCATTGTGACCACTGACATTTACTTTTTAAGGCAATACTTTAAATGAAAAGGAACTTTAAAATTTCTATGTATAAAAGTACACGTACAAAACGTAGTAACAAAGCTCGTCTATTATGAACAATTATATTTTTAGAGTTGCATCTCTTTTTCTTTGGACAACTTGTCCACTAGGGATGTTGGAATATCTCAACATTATTATGAGAAAGGTATATTGGACTAGAATTCAAATATTTTCAGACCCATTGTGACCACTGACATTTACTTATTATTAGAAAGGTATATTGGACTAGAATTCAAATATTTTCAGACCCATTGTAACCACTGACATTTACTTTTTAAGGCAATACTTTAAATGAAAAGGATTTTTAAGATTTCTATGTATTTAAGAACACGTACAAAACTTTACAGCTAATGATTGATTGGATTTGGTTCCTTTTTATGTCTTAAATTGAAGAAGAGTTGGTTCTGCAAATTTGAAGGGATTAAATTAAATTATTAGGTTTTGAAAGGCTTATGCTTCTGTTTTTCAAAATGCATGCTTTTATAGGTTGTTTCTGGTATCTTAAATTAAAGAAGAATTTATTTTGTGCTTTAGAAGAATTTAATAATCTTCTAAATAATAGATCTAGAAAGGCTTCAAGTAATTCATATTTATCTTAAAATATATTGTTCAATTACTTGATAAGGAAGGAGGAGTCTCTACCTATGTCTCTTAACAAGTAGAATATTCCTACTTATGTTTAAGAGTGGTTAACAAAGTGCATTTAGTTTTGTCGTTTCTTTAAAAAAATACATAAAGATCTTAAAGTTTAAATGTTGATTTTGATTAGAACCATTGAATAAAGGTTATGTGTGGTAGAAGCAAGGTCCCACACACAAGAAGAAAGATGAATGTTTGATATGGAAACAATAGAGTGAATATAGTAAGCAATGATCTACTCTATTACACTTGGCGGTTGTGGATATTGGTTATCCATGCAGTCTGGTAGGATGATAAGATTACCATAAGGATACTTTTAGCTGAGTCATGGAATCAAACCCACATTGAAGAAGAAAAAAAAGTCACCAACAATATGTTCAAAAATATATGAATGTGAATGCATAGTAGTGCAGATGTATGTGCAATAGTAATTTCAAGAGAGTTTTCTTTGAGAAATTGAAGATTAGAACATTAAGCATAAGTGGAGATTGTTGGAACAATTAATGTTTAATGAAAAATCCCATGAAAGTGCTTTTTTTAAAGAAGAATAAAATAAGTTGAAAAAGTAAAAAAGCAATTATGATATACAAAGACAGATGACAAAATAAAAAAGCGTGAGTGCAAAAGATAAATCTAAAAATAGAAAATAATAATTTAGAGAAGTCATTTTTAGCATTGTAATAATTCTATATATTGGTGCATCTCCCACTAATTGTATCATTAATTTATCCTCATTTGGGTGGATTAAACAAGCACTAGGAGCCCCAAGCACTCACAAAGTGGCTTATAGGTGGTGTTGGAGAAATGAGTAGAAGCAATTCTACATCTGAATCATAGGTCAATTCAAGGAGGAGATAGAAGCTTATGGGCAAAGCAACTTCAATATATGGAGGTCTTAGATTCAAGTCCTAGTTAGTTCATATCTTTAACAAGGTATGAAAGATAATGTAATCAAGTTGAAGAGGCAAGTAGAAGTAGAAGCTATTCTGAAAGAGAAACAGTAACAACAAGAGTATCCCCAAAGGAAAACTGGGGAGTGATGAGAACCATTGAATAAAGGTTATATATGGTAGAAGCAAGATCCCACACATGAGAAGAAAGATGAAGGTTTGATGCAAAAGCAAGAGAGTGAACCTCATAAGAAGTGATCTACTCTATGTCGTAGCAACTAGTCATCCATGCAATTAGATAGAATGAGAAGGTTATCATAAGAATATTTTTGGTTGAGTAATGAGATCAAACCTACGTCGAAGAAGAAAAGAACATCACCAGCAACCTGTTCAAAAATATGTGAATGTGAATGCATTGCAATGGAGGTGTATGTGTAACCCACGTGTTGTAGGTGAGTTGGAGAGGGTAAGGCAATCCTCTAAGGGAGGTCCTTGGTTCGAATATCCACCCTACCAAACACCCATTGGGTACCCAAAATCCAGTTGATAATGTTGGTGCAATCAGGGATAGGCATGACTCTCGGGTTATTTTGACAGTGTAGAACACTCTGTTCATGGTTTATCATACCAATGTGGCCTTGCAAGTGGTTTTTCGCTAAGTTCAAAAAAAATGGAGGTGTATGTGTAATAGCAAGTTCCAAGAAATTGAAGATGAGAACATTAAGCATTAAGGGGATATTGTTGGAAGAATAATGCTTAATGTGAAAAAGGACATAAAAGTCTTTTTCTTAAAGAAGAAGAAAAATTTGAAAAAATAAAAAAGCAATTGTGATATACAAATATAGATCATAAAATAAAAAATGTGACTATAAAGATAAAAATATAAATTTAAAAATAGAAAATAATAGCATAGAGAAGTTATTATTAGTATTGTAATAATTCTATATATTGGATACTTCATCGTCACTTGGGTGGATCATCCAAACACTAAAGTGCCTTAAGGGGGGTGTTGGAGCAATGAGTATAAGCAATTCTATATAAAAAATGTAGGCTAGTTCAAGGAGGAGCTAGAAGCTCATGGGAAGAGCAACTTCAATAATGGAGGTCCTAAATTTGATTCCTTGTTGGTCCATACCTTTAATAGGGTATGAGAGACAAAGTAATCAAATTGAAGAAAACAAGTAGAAGTAGAAGCTATGCTAAAAGAGGAAGAGTAGCAATAAGAGTATCCCTAAAGGAAAAATGGGACGTGATGAGAACCATTGAATAAAGGTTGCGTGGTAGAAGCAAGGTCCCACATATGAGAAGAAAGATGAAGGTTTGATGCAGAAACAATAGAGTGAACCTCATAAGTAGTGATCTACTCTATTTGTAGTGATTGGTTGTCCATGTTGTTCGATAATATGAGAAGGTTACAATAAGGACACTTCTGGTTGAGTCATGAGATCAAACCCATGTTAAAGAAGATAATAAAGTTAAAGAAAAAAATAAAAAAGCACATTTCTTGGGGAAAGATATGTGGAGAATTTCTTGGAGAAATTAAAGATCAGAACATTAAACATTAAGAGGATATTGTTGGAACAATTAATGCTTAATGTGAAAAAGCACATGAAAGTGTTTTTAAAAAAAAAGAAGAAAATAAGTTGAAAAAATAAAAAACAATTGGAATAAGCAAAGACAAATTCCAATATAAAAAAGGTGAGTGTAAAGATAAAAGGATAAATTATATAAATAGAGAAGAATAACTTCAGCAATGATTATGGTTTTCAAAGTGTTGAAGTAGCATCAAGAAATAAAGTTTGAAATATCAAAGATGTATTGAAAATATTGTATTCCAATACAATGAATAAATGAATAAAATTCAACTTCTTTTGCAGCAACAGTTTATTTTTTTATTCATGAGGAATTTGTGTCTTATCATTTTTGTTCTCCACATATCTTTCCCTTCTCTATAAACTAACACTCAATTCCTACAGATTTTATGTTTAAGTATTGCACGGTAGATTTTAGATGCTCCGTAATATTATATAGACATTAATTAAATCATGGAAGACTAGGAATGCTTGCACGACAATTTTAAAGTCTTGTTATTTACTTGTCTGGATGTTTTAACTTTGAAAAGATCTCCAATTTATAGAAAAGTGGGTTAATATTGGCCATTGATGAATTCTTGCTACTCTTTAGTTAGCTGAGTTACAGGAATGTATCGAAGACAGTAAAATCTTCATTCGTCTCCCTTGTATCCATTGTTAGTAACTATAAAGACCGTGTTACATACTAAGTTGTAGAGAAAGGTCTAAGGTGTATATGCATGGATCTCAAGCTTGGTCATGGCTTTTATGAGAATTAGTGACTATGTTTTGGCTTTGTTTCCCCAAACATTCTTAAAAGTCCAAAAACATGGCTTGGTAATAACTGGGACAAGGAATCAGGGGAGTGAAAGAAAGACAAAAAAACACAAGGAATCAGGAGAGTGAAAGAAAGACAAAACACAAATGTTCATGTTGTTTTATTTTGAAGGAAAGACACGAGTGAAGGAATGAAAAAAACATAAATGTTCATACTCGTTAATATTGTTTTCTTGATAGACAAATTGTTGATAGATGTTTGCAAATGGTACTAATAGTTTTAATTCACTCTCCTGAGTTAAAGCGACCCACAATCCAATCCTATGGTTTATGCAATATTTCCTTCCTTGAAGGATATGTTATTGCAGTAACTTTCATTAGCCATCGTGTGTTATGTTTTATATCAATAATGGATAGCCTCAAGATAAAAGTTAAGAATAGATGTATATAAATGTCTAGTCCTTCGATCAAAAATTTTGGGAGTTGACTTATGAGTTAAATGTTCATACTCGTTAATATTGTTTTCTTGATAGAAAAATTGTTGATAGATGTTTGCAAATGGTACTAATAGTTTTAATTCACTCTTCTGAGTTAAAGCGACCCACAATCCAATCCTATGGTTTACGCAATATTTCCTTCCTGAAGGATATGTTATTGCAGTAACTTTCATTAGCCATCGTGTGTTATGTTTTATATCAATAATGCATAGCCTCAGGATAAAAGTTAAGAATAGATGTATATAAATGTCTAGTCCTTCGATCAAATTCAATATCACTCATTGAAATGCTTCAAAACATGTTTACGTTAAACAATTCATTGGTGTTTTCGTCAGAACTTATCAATACAATCCAAAATAAATGAATTGGGAAATTATGTGATTTATCAGTTATATGGAAAACTATCTGCTTAAACTTTGAAGCAATTACACACTCTGTAAGTGTGAAGTGTGAATCAAATGCATAGTGCTAAGTGTGAAACAATTATATAGTGTATAGTTGTTATAATTGTTATATAATTTTTTTTTTTCAAATACAACTTATTTTTATTATAAAGTGTTTGATTTTTGTTTTGCATAGTTTTGTTTTTGTTGGACTAAAGAAAAATAAAAAATTGTATATAAAAATATTAAAAAAATGGAATCTAAGGACACAAATTACTATTGCAAGACATAAATTATTGTTTGTAACAACCGAAGTCTACTCACCTCGTTGTACCACATCAAACACACCAAGCAATTTTTAGGGTAATTTTTTTTCGATTTTAGTTCATCTTTTATCCTAGAAAAAGGTTTCATGTTCATAACAATTAAGGTTCACCCAATGATTCATTAACATAAAAATCAATTAGTACAAGGCATATCAACCACTTTTGGGAATTTAAACTGTTGCAGACAGTCACCGAAGTGGACGAGATTGGCTAAATCTCGTAAAGTTGTCATTTTGTAGAACTAACTTTCTCATTTATTATCCTTTTTTTTTGGCATGAGTGTCGATCTACAATTGGGGTTATCCTCTAGGGCCCATAACACCTAGGGAGTAGATGCATACTCTCTTCATACCTTAACATGATGAACCTCGACCTAACCGGTAGGCTTGTACACAATTTATTATGCAAGGGGTTGGCATATATGTCTGGTGTCTAGTTGATTGCCCTCTTTCCTGGGGCCAGCTAGAGTCATGTCATTACCTTGATCTCAGTCTTAATCCGATTGCCCATTATGACTCATGATTATTTGTACCATACCAAACATCATGGCAGAACTAGTTTATTTGTCATATTAGCTCTCTATTAGTCAAATGGTACAAGGATTTATCACTGTACTCAACAACAACCTAGAGGAGGTGTCCCATACCACCCCTTGTTACAAGTTCTGACAGGGTCACTTGATCCAACCTCGTTCTTGTCAGAAAACGGTCGCTTTTGAGTCGTGTTGCATGCTTACCTACATCTCAACGACATTGGGTGTATAAATTCAACCTTTTTCATGTTCCTCACAAAGATTGGAATAAATGTTTGGATTATAATAATTTCACTATATTTGTAAGGAATGTCAAGGTTTCCAAGCAAGAGTTTACCTATGATACTTTTACCCAATCTGATTCTATCTCTATCCCATATAGAATATAACTCTCACTTATTTAATCTATGATATTAGTAAGAAAGCGCTAGGTTCCTTCCCAAATTCTGACATAGTGTTACTTATACGAATATAAAGTTAGCGCCCAACTCAAAGTAATAGCACACAAGCTGAGTCTATATTATTCACTAGTCAACATGAGGTATTATTTTACACTAAAAGGTTCATAGGAATTTAATTTCTTTCTCCTTGCAAAATATGTTCTCCAATGTTGGTCAAAAGGGTTATAAGCCTAGACTGTTTGCTTTTTATCTCAAGGCTCTAAGTCATAGATTATTAAGATTTTAAAATAACTTACTGCAAAAGCTCTCTAAAATGGTTATATTATTATTGTAAATACATTTTCTTATTTCCCTATAAAGGAAAAACATGAAGTACCATCCATGGTTTTCTTTAAGGAGTGTTTGCCTTCACCCCAAATCAACATATTACCTTATCTTGTCCATTGTATTCATCCGATCCCTTCATGGGATTCCTTAGTTCAACTCCTTACCTCTATTTAACTAAATTCATTTAACTTTAGACTCTTCTAAGTTTTAGACTAAATGTTGGCCCCCTTTCAATGGCACAAGGCTCTAGGTATTAATTTTTTCATAGACCTATAGAAAGCATGTTTATATTTACAATTTTGTTTATTAATAAAAAAAAATTAAACCATTGATATACGAAAGAGGAAAAACCAAAATAAAACAATTTCAGTATTGTTCCTTTGTTTTTCTGGATATTAAATTTCAGCTGGTTTTATCTTCTTTTTCGTTTTCACATTGACTTCTATTAACCACTATACCGGTGTTTCTCCAAAGGTTACTTCATTAAAATACTAAATCTTTACGTAGTGTATGGTTAATGTTCTACCACTTTAGGGAAAGCATTTATCCACACATTCCCAACAAAGTATTAGTTTCACTATCCATTACTTTTGGAGATAAAAAGTTCTTGTACCAAAGTTTGATCAAAGGAAAACATAATTTGTCTCCCATAATTTTTTTAACAAAACTGGTTCAAATATAACCACATGAGCTTTGTAGTCCCTTTTTTAATCAAGACAAGTTCTAGTGATGCGACATGAGAAAACATTTTATAAAGGACTTACATTTACTCATTTTAAGGAAACACATACAATTTTATTTTAGCATATTTAATAATTTTAGGAATGACACAACAATTGTTCGTAACATCAAACTCTTCATTATTGGAAATTTCATAGTCATTGAAAGAGTAATAACTTGACAGAGGAATTTAGTAGTGTAAAATAACTTTTATTGAGCATAGACTATAATGAATACACCTTAATCACTTTAAAATTCAATATTCATGTATTCTATTAGCATGCATGTCTCAAATCTATTTGTAATATCTACCAATTAGCATTCTATTATAACAATTACAACATGTCTTACCCATAATTGCTATAAGAAAGTATGCATAAGGTTAAGGTCTAAAGAACCAAATTATCAGCTAGTGGACACAATTACAACAATTAGCTAATCTCTTTGAAAATACAACATAACTTGCTAGACCATCCTTAGCATGCATTAAATCAACTCCTTTAACTTCAAAGGAAAAAAAATCCTTTCTTGAATGTCTTCAAACTACCTTGGTAATAGGGGTACACTAACATATAGTTAAGCAACAACTTTGTTTTAAGCAATACATCTATTGAGGCAATTCTAGGTATAGACATCACACTGCCCGTCACAAATGTTTGTTGTGGCCTCATCATTTTCCCCACTCAAACCAAACATCCATTTTAACATAATCTAGTGATGTGTAACCATCACACCATAGGAAAATAGTTATTATACAACTTATCCAGTATCGAGTTTACGTATTGCTTCAAAAGAGATAAGATACGGCTCTAAGTGCTTTATATATTCATTTATTCTACCATGTAGTCTTTTATTCATTCCAAATGCATTCCTTTCTACACGAACATGAATACATGTCATTCAATTGGGTTTATTTTCCAAATTGAAACATTTCCAATTCAAAACTTCAATACAAGAGCTCAGAGATCACAAACTCGTATGTTGCATTGCAGTAACAAAGTGAAAATGATACAATAAAAGAAATGTGTTAAAATTTCGTAGACATTAATGGAATTATCAAAATTTTATTGCAATATCACTAACTCCCTATAGTCAACAAAATGAGTATTTCCAATCATGTTTTACAACACGTAACATTACATAGTTTTGCACTCAAAACCCAGTACCAAATATCTCATTAACATGGAATATCACCCCATTTCTATTTCAAAGAAAAAAACATACTAAATATCTGTAAATGAAGTTTGAAGCAACACTTCTATTCACTAAAATCTCTACCAGAGTCATGCAAATTCTAGGTGCAATATGAACTACCCAGATATTTGATGCAAGATGCCCATTCCGCATGCAAATTGTAGTATGAATAATCCCCTCCTATCCACTACTACTCTTCTTTCACTAAAAATATTATGGGGAGGTTAAAGCACAATTATAACTACTACATGCCACTATTGAATTACTATGGATGCCACTACTCACTTAGTCTATTTTGCAAATAGATTCACAAAAAACATTTTATTAATATTCTTATTTATTTATTTATTATTTTCACTACTTAATATATATATTTATATGCATATATATATATATATATATATATATATATATATATATATATATATATATATATATATATATATATATATATATATATATATATATATTATTTTATATTCTATATTTATTATTTTTATATTTTCCTTCCACTTAACAATTCATTATTAATAATATGAACAACTTTAATCCATCAAACACCCCATAAAGAAAGGCTCCCATGCTCTTGTCACTTTCATTTCCAACAAAGGATTTACATATGCATAATTTCCATCAAAAAACAAACAAACATACAACATGCTCCTACATGATATGCAATTTGTGAGCTTCCATGTACTCACAGACCGAATCATCACTTCCCACTTACCTTTCCCTGATGGTATTTTTTTGTCCATCGAATAAATACACCTGGTCCTACATACACAACAACCTTCAGTAGTACCACATTCTAAAGGAAAAAGGAAAGTGTATTCCATCAATATATCTATAAGCAATGGTCGTACGAGGAGGGTTGTTACATCCTCCTTCACTAAAAATAAACACAGTCCCTGTGTTTCATACATGCTAAAAGAAATAAGTATATGTTCATTCATATAACCATTAGGATAAATCCATTCACAAAGCATACATCATGTAATAATATTCGTTCACAAATCATTCATCATATTCATTCACAAATCGTTCAATAATTCAAACTTGTTTGCATAATCCATTCACATGATGTTTTATTTTGCTTTTAACTCTATACCATGCATAATCCAAAACATACAAAAAAATAACTCTACTCAGTAATTTGAACACTCATACTCACATATATATACATATATGTCATCAATTATATATATATATATATATATATATTTAAAAGTTCATGTTTACTCAAACGGATAAGGCAATTGTGAAAGCACGAGATTCCGGAAGTTTTGAAAGGAAAACTATTGCGATGCATCCAAAATCAAATAAACGCTTAAGTCCTAAAATGTGAAAAACATGAAATGAAAAAGACGAATTTGAAATGAGATAACAGAAAGTGTAGAAAGCACAACCCTTTTTATTTAACTCTCTTAATCTCGGTTACAAAGACGCCTCCTCCCTTTTTAGGGGCTAGGAGCGTTAAATGAATTTTGGTTACAATCATGACTTAGTACTCCTCCTTCCGCATGCCCACATTTGAAATGGGCGGGCCAAAGTGTTGCCGCCGCTGGTGTTGATGAATCCTTGATCCTTGCTGCTTCTCCTGCATTCAAAGAAACAACAAAATGGTTAGTAGCACCTGTGACAAAAGATGAAGCGTTTGACCTTAAAAACCAATGGAGGATGCATGCATAAGATTAACTAAATCAGTGAATAAAATGACTCTAAGTAACCTGCAATTTTGATAGAGACCAGAAAACATTACCAGAGGGCCACTGCCATCAAAACAGTCGGTGAAACTCCGCCGATTTGAGTTCGACTATAATTCGTCCCTGGTCAGGACGAATTCTACTGTAATTCGTCCCCGGGTAGGACGAATTCGCCTACGACAAAGCGCCGCGGTGATGCTGCTCAAATGTCACGTCTCGGGATCTCCAAAATACCTGCAAACATGGGGGTTAGCTAATTGGGGGCATTTTGGGACGACCCAGATGGTCGGATTTCTCCAATTTGACCTCCATCAATGGGAATTTGACGTCGCTATCTGCAAGTTAGTGGGACAACAAAAGCGACAAAAACATGATGAGATCTGATCAAAACATTATGAAATCGAAGTTATAAACTATCTAGACAGCATAAAATGGAATGGAATATAAACAAATGATAAAAGAACAAATTAAAATAAAACTTAGAAAGTGCGGGGCGCCCAAGCGGGCCGCCCACCGTTAGAACTTGATTTCGGCACCAATCCACTTGGGATGGGCCCAAAATCTCTTGTGATGGGTTGTCGGCAAATTGGTAGATCAATGTGGTCAAATGTCGGGTTTTGGGTCCGGATCCACACTTCCAAAAGCCACCCAATAACCTCTCTTGCGAAAGAGATCAAGGATGTGGAAGAGGTGAATCAAAAAAGGGTGCAATGTGGTGTTCAATTTGGCAGCACTTCGTTGCTTGAAAATGCCTCCAACTTGTCCTCTTTTGGGTGGGAAAGTCCACCATTTTATAGACCCAGGGGGTCTCTTTGGAGGGGCATGCATAAGCGCCATGTGGCGGCCATGCCTTCTCAAGAGGGAGGAGACTCCTCCCTGACTTGGGCTTCCATGACTGCCCTTGTGACAGTCCTCTAACGCCTACTCTGCCCACCTACACGCGCATGCAAGGCAGGAGGCAATAATTGACTGTCCTCGGCTGCCACTTGGCGCCATTCTTCTTTTTGCCCGTTGAACCTAGAATTCATCCCGACCCAAGATGAATTCAGAATTCATCCCTGGGTGAGACGGATCCCAATTTGAATTCGTCCCTGGGCGGGACGAATTCTAAGCAAAGTGCCTGGATGTGCCAAATTGCCTTTTGACCTTACAAAATTGCTACAAAAGTGGTTAGGACCACTGTTTAACCTCTGAGGGCTGCCCTGGGGGCTGTGTGTGTCAAAGCGATCAGTGTTTGCAGTCACATAATCGGATTGGTGCTATTTTGGTGTCTACAGATGCCCCTTTTTGGGATGCGTTGTGCATGGCGCAGCGTCGAGCAAAAATAGATAACCAAAGCACTAATGATTAGGGTTTCTTGGTAACCTAACCAACTTTTGATGCCCCAAGTATGGAAAGGGCATGCATTCTTGAATCCTTGCTTCGACGAGCTAAGGAATTTGATTTCAAGTATTAACCTATTTTGGTGAGGTGTGACTTGAGCTTGGACATTGATCAGTCATGAATAGGCAAAGGGCGCAACCTTTTGTCCACAGGGGAACCTTGTGTTCATGCTTCGGGAATGCCAAGTGTTTGATCAATTTGTGATTATTGCTTGTTTACTTGCCCCAAGCAGGAGCGTGATTGTCTTTGTCAATGATTCTTTGAATGCATGTCATTTTCCTTAATTGGGTGTGTGCTTGTTGATTGGTGACTAAGTGTGACTACCCCCTCAAGCGACGAATCGATGAGGGAATGACCTTCATGAGAAAAGCGACGAGTCGCTTGACCCAAGATGACTTGTGCAAGGGTGCCTTCGGAGATTTAGCATTAAGCATGTGCAATTTTTTTGACATTTAGACCTATTTTTGGTGGGTGGTAACCCTTTTTGCGACGCTTTTTGGAGCTAAAATTGGCAAAAATCCGTCTTCCCGTGGAGCGGTCCGGCTAAGATAGCCTTCTTAGGGAGTAGGATAGTGACAATTTGTGACCCCAACGTCTGTTTTGTATGCCCGGGATGTCAAGTGCAACAACACTCTCATCGGGCAAGTTTATTATCTGTTTTAGTGCATTTTTGTTCAATTTTTGATGTTTTTTGAATTTTTTGGCCTGAATTCATCCTAGGGTAGGACGAATTCCAGCTTAGAATTCGTCCCTGGGTGGGACGAGTGCTAACCAGAGTGCTCGTCCCAGGGAAAGATGAATTTAAGCTCAAAAGGCCTATTTAAAGGCCAAAACTAGGGTTTGGCCTCATTTGCGTCTGATTTTTCTTGCGATTTGGAGCTCTGGGGAGGAGGAGGTTAATTCTAGAAGCGAAGCACTGTCGAGATTTTCCTCGCCATCATGAGTGCACAAACCGGATCGAGCGGCGGAGCCGAAGCGAGACCAGTAAGTGCTCCCTAGAGTTTATTTTTGTTTTAAAACTGCAATTGTTTTGTTTAATTATTTTTGTGATGTTGTTTTTCAAAATTTTAAAACTTAAACGAAACTGAACTTGAAGACAACTAAAACTTAGTGTACAACTAAACGTAGCGCAAAACCTAAGTAAAGAATTTTTATTGTTTTAACTAAACCCTAGGATAAATGGAACGTAAAACCCTAAGACTTAATGTTTGTTGTTTTTTGAATTTTTGTTCTGTTTTTTAAATTAATCAGTTAGGATTAGAAACCCTAAGACTGAAAAATTAATTTTTTAAATTTTGTTTCGTTTTATTTTTTTTGGAATTTATCAGTTAGGATTAGGAACCCTAGAACTGAAACATTTTTGAATTTTGAATTTTTGTTTTTAAATTAATCAGTTAGGATTAGAAACCCTAGAACTAAAAATTTTAATTTTTGTTGGAATTTTTGTGTTTGTTTTTGTTTTAAATTAATCAGTTAGGATTAGAAACCCTAGAGCTGAAAAATTAATTTTTTATTTGAATTTTTGTGTTTGTTTTTTGCTGTACAGTTCTTTTTTCATGATTTTAATGTTTTTGAGTTATTTTCTTTTGCAGGTTGTTAGGAGCCGGTACCGTGTACCCACTACTTTTACTGAGGCACGGGGGCTGACTGAGGCTGACTGGGAATGGCTTGATGCCCTTGGGCTCAAGCAAGTGGCTCGACTGGAGCCTGTGGTCATGGATCAGGCCTATTTGATGGCCCTGATCAATCTCTGGGATCCGTGGACCAACACTTTCCATCTCCCAATAGGGGAGATGACTGTGACTTTGGAGGATATCTATCGGCTTCTATGGATTTTGATAGATGGACTGCCCATCAAGACATCACCGCGTGATCAGCGGACAACTATACTGACGAGATGCTTCGGGCATGGGGAGGAGCTAGGTGTGGAGGATCCACTGGAGAGGGCAGAGGGCGACTGCCAGATTGGCAGGATTTTGGTTCGATGGTGGTTGGAGAGGGGGGTGTTGGGCGTGAGGCACGCATTCCTTATGGGCCTCATGTCCAACATGCTATTACCTGATTCTTCAGGCGTGAGGTTCCCATGGAACCTATTGGATTTGGTGTGGCAGTTGGTAGAGTGCTCGATAGAGGCACCGCTTATCTTGAGATGGGGACAGACACTATTGGCACAGCTCTATGGGGAGTTGTATGAGGTCCGCTATCGACAGTGGAAGGGGATCAGCTATAGCTATCTATTGCAGTGTTGGGGTTGGCAGCACATAGCAGTTGAGAGGCCAACCGGGTTACCATGGATGACTCGGGCGACGATGGAGGATAAGGAGATAGGGTATGCAGTTCTGTGGCGGTGGTCCAGAGAGCAGGGACAGAGTCGATGGTGGGCAGGTGTCGTAGGGCACTATGCCGATACCTTCTCTCGGCTCACTCTAGGGGAGGTGGTTTGGCGCCCTTATCGGGACTGTCCAGCCTGGCCGAAGGTTGGAGAGTGGCTCTGACGGGTACGTAGAGAGCGGTGGCTGATTGGGCGACATGGGACCGAGCATGAGTTCTTCTCGTTTAGCCGGGTTACATGATAGTTTGGGGTGCGCCAAGGGTTGCCTGGTGAGCCCGTGGTCTATCGACATCGGGGGGATGAGAGGACTCTAGACCGACCGGTCATCGCGCCACTAGGCGAGGATTCGGATGCGGTGATCGACGTCCCGGACGTGGATGACGTCGGGACTACCGCTGAGTATGACTCATGGTGGGTACTACGGCGGTGGCGGGGAGAGGGGCCATTGGGAGGCACGGAGGCGGTAGCGGTGGGCGGGGAGGGTGCTGAGGCACTAGGGGATGATTGGGGAGCTCCTTTGGAGGATGCGGAGATGGTAGAGGTGGAGGGTGAGGATGTGGATTTGGGAGCTCCGGATCAGCCGGAGATGCAGGACATGGCGGAGCAATGGGAGCCAGGGCAGGCTGCTGTTCTAGAGAGTCCCATGCCTCAGGCGGATGCGGAGGAGATGGAGTCTAGGGTATGCGTTGAGAATGCATTTGGTGGAGCTACTATGGAGGTGAGACCAGGAGCTGGGGGATGCACTGCGGGAGAGGGATCTCCTACGGGCTCAGCTAGCAGAGCGGGATAGGGTTTTGGCACAGCGTGATGATGCATTAGCTTACTACCGTCGATGGGATGCAGAGTGGTTCCAACATCGGATGGAGATGGAGGGGGAGATTATCCGCCTCGGTGGGCGGCTACCTGAGCCGTCGGGAGGTGGATCTTCACGTCGAACGAGGGACAGTGGTACTGAGCAGTCAACATCATCTCGTCGTAGGCGATTGGATGAGGGAGGGGGTAGCAGGCGTGATGTGGGGGCTAGCAGTAGCCACCCTGAGGGGTCCCATAGGACCCACACCATGGGGGGTAGTTCTCGTCGCACCGATCCTACATGATCATGGTGGCCGACGCCTTAGGCTGGGTGGTTTTGTTAGATGATTGCGGGGTCAGAGGACCAGTTTTGTAGCCTACGGGCATTTTTTTGAATATATATATATATATATATATATATATATATATCGGCTTTATTTTGTTTATGCACATGTGATGATTTGATCTTATGCATGATGGTTGATGAATATGGATGTATGCATGTTAATTTATTTTGATGGATGCATATGTTATGATGAATGCAAATGTTTTTGATTTATATGTGATATGCAAAAATGAAGTGGATGAATGGAATTTGTGATGTTTGGTTAGGGCACCATAGACTGTTTAGGACTCTGTTTATTTTGTTTTTAGGCGATTGTTGTGGTAACTGACTTTGTATGTATATATGTGATTTTTGATGATATTGTAAGGATGAAAAGTAGCGCAGTTTGGTTTAGAAATGTAGCTAAGGTTTTCTGAGACTCAGACGGTTTTAACTCACTAGCCATGATTGTACTTTATCTTACAAGACTTTTGAACAAGGTATGAATCGGACTTGTTTTTGACCAAGTTATTTCACATCCCTGTGTGTGCAATTGAGTTCATTTATGTGGTATTTGTCAGGATACCGCTAGTGCCAGATGGGCTCTCAACCGAACCTGTACTGAGGATCACCTAATTAGATCCACTAACTCCTTTATTGTATTTAGTCAGATTAATCTGTGGTGCTATCTAGGATACCATAAGCTAGCTCATCCACATGCAAACATTGATCTGTACACAAGTTAATGTGACAGATATATCGTCATGCGGGAAGTTTACCGCTAGTGACCGATAGGCTATCAACCAAACCGGTATTGAGGCTTGCCTCATGACCTGTCGAAATGTTGAGAGTTCCAGGGATTCAAGTTCGACTCCCTTCTTTTCTTCAATTGTATTGGGATACTTGCTCCTTTGTAGTGATAAAATCACTTGTTTATTTTTGTTTTATTTGTTTTTCTTTTGAGCAAGGGATTTGGATATGGAGTGACGAGAATCACTATTGTTTGTGCCTTTTGATGTATGCATTGTGGGATGTCAAATTTTGGTGTTTTGACTTTTGCAAATTTTTGATGTTTTGCAACTATTGAGAACTTGGGATTCTTAGGGAATTGGGTAGGGAAGATGCTTGTCCTTTTGCCAACTCTCAGCATTCTTTGGGTCATTCACATAGGGGGATGAGCAAGATAACCATTTCGCTTATGGTGACCTGGATTGCTTTGCAGGTGTCATCTTTCATTCACACAACTTGGGAATTTTTATGTGTTTTAATTTGTGTTGGGATGCTACGTAACAAGGTGTGATTCAAGTAGAACTCTACCTTCGTAAAATCTGCCTGACTTGGTACAGTACATGGCTAGAAAGCAAAATTATGACTGAAAGATGAAAACTCTTGATACATTATAAGACCACTGACTCTAGTGTGGTAAAAAGCAGTAAATGGTGTATTTTTGTTTTTTTTGGATTGCTTATAAAATGGAAAAATGTGGAACCAGATGGACTAGCAAAGCAATTACAGCCTATGGTGCCTTTGACCTGTACGACCACAAATATGCAATGTATGGATGCGATGCTTAATGCAGCTATATATTTTTGTATTTTGATGGAATGATTTTTGTGAATATGAAGATGAGATGTAAGAAGAGCTTTTATTGATGAATTTGAGCATGCCTAGAAATGAGATGCAAATTTTTGTTGTTTTTGATGATTTTTGGATTTTGAATTTCTTTATTTTTGACCAAGCGATTGTGGGAATCCTTGGAGCATTTTGGGGTTGACCAAGTGATTATATGAATCCTTGGATTGGATTGACAAGCGATTATATGAATCCTTGGAGCATTTTTGGGATTGACCAAGCGATTATATGAATCCTTGGAGCATTTTTGGGATTGACCAAGTGATTATATGGAATCCTTGGAGCATTTTTGGGATTGACCAAGCGATTATATGAATCCTTGGAGCATTTTTGGGATTGACCAAGCGATTATATGAATCCTTGGAGCATTTTTGGGATTGACCAAGCGATTATATGAATCCTTGGAGCATTTTTGGGATTGACCAAGTGATTATATGAATCCTTGGAGCATTTTTGGGATTGACCAAGCGATTATATGAATCCTTGGAGCATTTTTGGGATTGACCAAGCGATTATATGAATCCTTGGAGCATTTTTGGGATATGGCTCTCTTAGATATGGAATGGGCACAAATGACTGATGTTCAAGGGTTCTGTTTCCTTGATTCCATCAAGAGAGGCTAGCCGGTATGTCTCGGGTCCTATTTTGCTATCAATGACATATGGACCTAACCAATTTGCCATGAACTTGTCCCTTAGGTGGGACGACAAACTAGAATTCTGTTGGTTTTCCTTCAAAACCAAATCACCAACCCGAAAGTCCCTCAGGTGAACTTTCATGTTGTAAGCTTTCTTAAGTCGCTCTTGATAGATACGTAAATGCTCGAGAGCATTAACGCGTCATTCATCAAGCAACGTAAGCTGGTCTAACCGGGCCTACCGCGCAGCATCATCATCGATGAACTCTTGCATTGATATGCGTAGGGAAGGAATTTCCAACTCTAGAGGCATGACTGCCTCGGAGCCATACACGAGCGAAAATGGAGTGGCCCTAGTGGGCATCCGAATGCTAGTGCGATAGGCCCATAGGGCAAGTGGGATTTGAATGTGCCAATCCTTATGACTGTCTATGACTATATTTTTAAGGATGGCAACTAGCATTTTGTTTGACGCTTCTGCTTGCCCATTCGCCTATGGATAATAGGGTGTCAAAAAACTATGCTAAATTTTGTACTTTGTGGTCAAAGCATGCACGTCTTTGTTCTTGAATGGTGTCCCATTATCCGAGACTATTTTGGATGGAATACCAAAATGACATATGATGTTATGCAAAATGAACTCCACAATGCGGGGTCCTATCGTAGAGGTAAGCGGAACTGCTTCCACCCACTTGGTAAAATACTCTATGGCCATTATGATAAACGTGTGATGGCCTGACGATGCAGGGGAGATCTTTCCAATTAGATCGAAGCCCCACTATGAAAATGGCCAAGCGAACTGGACTATCTGCAAGGCCTGGGAAGGTACATGCATCAAATTGGCATGATGTTGACACTTCACGCACTTCCTGACATATGCACAACAATCTCGCTCTAAAGATGGCCAATAATAGCCCATGCAAAGAATGCGCTTTGCGATGGCCATACCACTGAAGTGGCCACCACATGTACCATCATGCGCTTGGGCGACTGCCCAAGTGGACTCTTGCTGGTCCAAGCAACGAAGGAGGATTCCTTCATAGCTACGATGATACAAAATGTCTCCTATCAAGACATACTTAGCCGCTTTCTGCTTGAATGCTCATTTTGTGGCATGCATCAATCCAAGCGGGAGATTACCTAACTTGAGGTAGTCTCTAATGGGTAAATACCAGTCCTGTTGATCGAAAACCTCGATGGTATGAATAACCAATCCCTCTTGAAGTTCATCCCTAGCAAATGTTGAGTGAGATAGAACTTGTAAGAATAGCGTTGTGTTGCTATTAATGGGAGTAGGGGAGAACAAGGACCCCCAGTTGGCATGTTTTAGATGATCATGGATTCGAGAGAACTTATCCGAGGATGGTTCAATCTGGATCATGTGGATTCCTGGCATCAAGTCGAGCTTGCACGCTCCATCATGGATTGCGATAGGGTTTTGACTTGAATGGTTGTCATATCACCGAAAAGGTCTTGTGGGATTAGTGACCCCAAGGAGGCCATTGTGTCCACAAAATGATTCGATGACCGAGGGAGTGCCTCGATGTCATACCACTCAAGTTTTGCCAGGAATTTGTCCACAAGGGCTTTATAAGCCTGTAGAACTGGGCATTTGCATTGGAATACCCCTTTGACTTGATTGACTATTAACAACGAATCACCAAAGATGTTCAGTCGTTTGATGTTCATGGCGATTGTTGTCTGAAGACCTATGAGCAAGGCTTCATACTCTGCATTATTGTTGGTGCATGGGAAATTTAATTTAAATGACAGGGGCATTGGAGCGCCCTGCGGTGTGAAGAATACTATTCCCGTGCCACCACCTTGCTCACATTTAGAACCATCAAAAAATAGGGTTATGTCAGCCTGTGACTCAGGCTCATCAGAATCTGGCGATTCCGAGACATGGAAGACCCCATCATCGGGTAGTTCTATGACTAGAGGCTGATCGTCTTCGAGAGGAGCCTCTGCTAGTTGATCGGCTATGACTTGTCCTTTGATAGATTTTTGTCCAATAAACTCTATGTCAAATTCCGTCAACAACATGATCCATTTCGTCGTGCGACTACTATGATAAGTATGACTCATCATGTATCGCAATGGATTCTCCTTAGACACAACATACGTAGTGTTGCTCAACATGTAGTGGCATAGCTTTTTGGTAGCAAACACCACTGCCAAGCAGAGTTTCTCGACGTATGCATAGTTAAGTTCATAACTGACCAGGGTGCGGCTAAGATAATAAGTAGCCTGTTCTTTGTGAAGTTCATTCTTCTGGGCTAGCATGGCGCCCAGTGCCACCTCGATAGCTGAGATGTATAAGTAGAATGACACTCCTGGTCTAGGTGGTGCCAATACTAGCGGCGAAGCCAAGTATTGTTTGATGTCATCAAAGGCTGATTGGCACTCGTCATCCCAGTGAAATGTAACCCCCTTGTGCAATAATTTGTTCATGGGTCGGCACTTGTCAGATAACTGCGCTATGAAGCGCTTGATTGACGCGACCTTTCCCTGTAGACTTCTGAGCTGCTTAATGGTAGTTGGGGGAACCATTTCAAGGATTGCCTTGACTTTCTTTGGGTCCACCTCGATACCTCGCTTTGAGACTATGAAACCCAAGAGTTTTCTAGATGTGATGCCAAATACGCACTTCTTGGGATTCAGTCTGACTTTATGCTCCATGAGGCGATCGAGGATCTTGCTTAAGTCATCGAGATGATTTGGGCGCAAAAGAGACTTGGCCAACAAATCATCCATGTAATCTTCCAAAGTTTTATGCATGTAGTCATGGAAGATGTACGTCATGGCACGTTGGTAGGTGGCGCCAGCATTTTTAAGGCCAAAAGGCATGACCTTATAACAAAATGTCCCCCAAGGCATTGTGAACACCATTTTTAGTTGGTCCTCAGGATTGATACGAATCTGATTGTATCCCGAGAAACCATCCATGAGGGATAGCATTTCGTGACCTACTGTAGCGTCTACCAATGCGTCGATGCTTGGCAAGGGGAAATCATCCTTAGGACTCACTTTGTTTAGATCTCAAAAATTAGTGCATATGCGAATCCTCCCATCGAGCTTTTTGATGGGCACCATGTTGGACAGCCATGGCGGATAATCCACGCAGATGACAAACTGTGCATCCAACAACTTTTGCAATTCATCTTTGACCATCAAGGCCACTGTTGGGTGCATCTTACGTAGTTTTTGCTTAACTGGCTTGATTTTCGGATCAAGCGTTAGATTATGCGTGACTAGCTACGGATCTAGCCCCGACATGTCTCTATATGACCATGCAAAAACCTCCTTCTTCTCTTTGAGAAGGGCAATGTAGTCGGCTTGCTCTTCGGGGGAAAGACTTACCCCCAGCTTGAGAATCCATGGATTCATTGGATCTATGTCGATGTCTACGTCAGTCGTCTCCTCGACTGACATGTGGGATCCGTCCTCCAACTGATGTGGAGTCGGGATCAAATGGATATCATTAGCTGAGTTTAAATCTGTGTTGGGAACCTCGGGTTCCTCTTTAGCTTGAAAGATATCTTGAGTTGTCCTTGGGGTAAAATGAGGCATTTTATCGAAAGGCCAATACTCTGATGGGGATGGAGGTGAATTGGCATGATCCCAGTCGATGGCATCTATGTCTAGATGCAATGACCATGTTGGATCGGCCGGATTGTGGATGGGTGCGGTCAAATCAATGGAGATCATGTGGATGAAATGAATTTGGTCTCCATTACCATGGGTGTGATGACTCAAACATTTTGGATGTTCCCTGTGTTCTGGATCTGGCTCTAGAGGGACAGGCATGAATGGATCGGCCCTATGTGCTGATAGGAGGACAGGGTCTTCCCTCGGCACTGATGTCATTATAGGGTCTCGGGGTGGACGGTGCTCATCGTAAACTTGGAGCCATGGATCCAACACTTGGTCCCACCCTACTGGGTCTACGTACCACTCATGCCCTGGCACTATGCCCATCTAGTGCAAATAATTCATTAATCCCCAAGGGACGCCGTTGTTGCACTTGTTGCCTTTGTTGCATTTGTCGCATGTGGTTGAGATAGGCCATCTTAGTCTCATCTTTCGAATCACTGTCGAAGATCCAAAAATGTTCATTTTCTTCAACAACTGCTTGCGACATTAAGGGTTCACCTTGTTCTAGCAAATTAATCTGGTCCCATTGCGGTTGTTCCACACTTGGTGGGGGGACCTGATTCTCTTGACACAACACTGGCTCAACTGGAACCTCTAAAGGTAACAAATTCAAAAAGATCTCTTGCCAGTTATTCATGGGAATCTCTCGTGAGTGATCACTATTGGATTCGAAGGGATCATATGATTCTGATTCATCTTCCGAAGATCCTTCTGGACACTGTTTATGCTCTCCTTGAAAGTTAGTGTCTAAACTTTCACCTCTCTCTAGCAAAGGAGAGGGATTATTGATGTTACCAAGGGTGGTTGTTGACCATGGGAGGTAATCTCCCAATGTATATGTTGTGTTTGGGTTGGCATAAGGATCTGATGCCAATCCACCCTGGTTGCCTATTCCTAGGCCTTGCATGTTTTCCACCAAGATGTCTAAGGGCAGGGGGTGGTTGAACCCTACTCCCGACTTGTCATAAGGCATTTGGTATCTTGGCTGGCAAAGGACACGCACTCCTTGCTCATACCTGCCTAGCCCGTATCCATGCCAATTGCATTGGCCAAGGTATCTCAGAGCAAAGTCCGGGTTAGACAGATAGTTGACATTTTCTACAAAAGGCTCTTCATCCTCATCCTTTTGCATGCATGGTTCAGCACCATGGTCAAGGCCCCCATACACAAAATTGGTCTGGTTTGGTGGGTAGCCTAAAGGAACAACTGTCCCGATGGGAAGGCGAGGTCTCCCCATGTCTTGCACTGACTCTAGCATGGGCATTGCTACAACATTCTGCACTAGATACTCCCCCAGGCCCGTACTGGCCATTTCAATAGTAATTGTTGGCGATTGAGAGGGAGGGAATGGAAGCCCTTCCGGAGTCCATTCCATGTTGGGTAGACTAGGAGCCTCAGCTTCCATTGTGCTAGGTATCTCTTCTGTTGAGATGGTTGATATTGTTGGCAGCACCTCCTC
The DNA here is from genome assembly GCA_028583015.1 of Wollemia nobilis. Lineage (NCBI taxonomy): Eukaryota > Viridiplantae > Streptophyta > Pinopsida > Araucariales > Araucariaceae > Wollemia > Wollemia nobilis. Next base: position 158,667 of record JAQPPZ010016858.1, on the reverse strand, counting down.
TAGGGGTTGAGCCTCTTCCAGGATTTGTTTCCCTTTGTCCTTCTGTTTAGCCATGACAGGTGGCATTGGTAGTGAAGGAGCGGATGATGAAGATGCACCTGGCTGGGGTTTTGATGGATTAGTCACCAGTGGTGCCCGCGGCATCGGACCTTGTCTAGATGGATTTAACTAGAAATCCAAGTGCGTCGATGGGAGGGTCGATTGCGGCATCAATTGCACCGCATTGCAGTATTTGAAGGGTTCTAAGTCCATCGGGACTACATGTACTTCTCCTTCAAATGCATACTTCAAACACTGGTGAGCTATCGAAGGGACACACTTCATGTCCCTGATCCATGGTCGCCCTAGCAATATGTTGTATGCCATCTCGCCTTCCAAAATATGGCACAATGTAGGTATCATCTTTTGTCCTACCCGAATGGGTAGAACAATTGTGCCAACTATCGAGCATATCGCATCGTTGAATGCTCGCAGCGTGTAAGTGGAAGCGGTGATGTGAGAGGCTGGCAGCTTCAGATGTTTCAATGCTGCTGTAGTAATGATGTTACTAGACGAGCCAGTGTCTACCAACACCCTCTTATACGGGATCCCGTTGACCCGCACGATTACGTGCAGGGGTGGATCTGCCATGTCATTAGATATTGATTTAACTTCATCTTCTCGGAAGGTGATGACTGGCTCCGTACATCACTTTACATGTCCCACGAAGTTATTAAAGGAATTCGCTTCATGGGGCTGCAACTCAATGGCTTTCAAAATCTCCATAAGAGCCTCCCGATGGGGCGCTGATTGTTGTATAAGCTCATATATGGAGAGCCTAGCCGATGTGGTCCACAAACTCTGCGTGAGTTTGGTCCGTATCGTGACCTCGGGTCTAGGCGGAGGCAACTGCACAGGTTGTTGTTGAGGTTGCGACATTGTTGGAACTTCTCTTGTAGCTGTCACGGGGGCAACTCCTGGGTATTTCTTGTTCCTGGTCACTATGCTGATCATTCCCACATACCCTTGCATGGGGAGATTCTGTCGCACCTCATTGACCTGAAGGGGTTTTGCCTGTACCTCATGGGCAGGCAAGGGATCTTTGAAGACTCCCATCTACTGGTTATTTGGTGCTATGGGGTTGTCCACTGCCAATGTTTTATTATCAATCAAGTCTTGTATTAATCCCTTGAATTTCTAGCATGCGTTCAGGTCATGTCCCCTTCGCCTGTGGAACCTACAATATAAATCCTCTCTGTATCCCTTAGGCTTGGGAGCGTTAGGATCTATGGTTTGGATCTCTGGAAGGGTGATTAAATTTGCCACTGACAAGCGGTCAAATAAGGAGTCCCTAGACTCCGTATAAGGGGTAAATTGTCGCCTAGGGCGATGCTGCTGATTTTGCTCCTATTTTTTATTTTCTCTTTCATAATTATTAGGAGGCACTGCCTGATAATTAGCCTTTTGAGGCTGTGTTTCTTGTGCAGGCTTAGGAACATTTATCGCAACTTGATTAACCGCAGTGGGTTTTGGTTGCGTAGTCCCTGTCTTGGTGTTTTTGTTCCACTCTTTCTTTTTAGGTTTGGCAATTTTGCCATCCTATATTTTGATCTCTTCGATAACTCTGGCTTGCGCCGAGCTTCTTCTAAGGTGGCGTATTGCTACAGCTACAATAGCCTAGAGATTGATCTCAGACAACTTCGTGAAAACATTTGTGTGAGGTCGGACATAGGGGGAAGGTAGGGTAGCTTAGAAAGTAGAGCCCTCCATCGATTCCCGTAAGCCACCATTGTCTCTTCCTCATATTGCCTGAGGCTGGCCAGGTCACTCAGTGATGCCTTCTTCTTGGTGTTGAAGGCAAAGCATTCAAGGAACGCATCCACTAATTGATCCAAATTATTTATGCTATGCTTCGGCAACTATGTGAACCAATCCGAGGTAGGGCCTACGAATGTGGTTATGAATGTCCTTAGCAACAACGCATCATTATCTTGAATGCCAAAGCATTGGCTCAAGAATCTTGTCACATGCTCTTGAGCATCCTCTTCACCCTTAAAGATTGCCAATTGAGGCAACTTGAAATGTTTGGGGTAAAGAGGTGTGGGCACTGATGGATGCACTGGATGACTGTGGAGTTGACGTAACATGGGCTTTTGGTGCCCAGAAGCTTTAGTCTCCATAGACTCCAAACGCTCTAATAGCGCTTTGTATGCATCGAAAGACTTAATTTCTTCCTCTTTTGTTTGCTCCCATTGTGAGTTATGGGAGACTGGAGGCCTATGGGGGGGTGGCCGGTTAGCACCCCCTCCATCGTGATAGGGCATTTCGGCCCGTTCTACTTCTGGTTCATACTCCTCATAAACTTCTTGAGGAGTCTCTGGGCGAGACCTATGACCCTGAGTGGGTCTCCATGGAGGGTACCCATCATTGTTTCGGGGAGTGGCCTCCCTCTCAGGTCTATGGGGTCTCGGAGGCAAAGCTTGACGAGGTCGCGGAGACCTATCCTGCACCAAGGGATTATGCCTCTCATATTGTTCCACTTTTTGAGTGCGAGGGGTTGGAACCCTCTCAGGTAGTTTATAAAGTAGCTCGTCCACTTCGCGTTGCATGCGCTCTTTGTTAAGGTGGTATAAGTGCTCTAACTGTTGATGATCTTGCTGAAGCCGCATGATTTGGGCTTGGCGGGCGGCATGTCTGGTGACTGCCAGGTCAATTTGGTCTGCCATCTTGGGTTTAGGAGGCTTGAATGTTTCTCCTATGTATTTGCCTCGGTCTTGATGATCCGAGATTTCAATGGGTCGCTTCCCTCTGTCGAGGTTGGCGGCATTTACCTGAGGCTCTGGCCTCGATGTGTGACCATGGTATCTAGCAGGTGCGGAAGCGCAAGGCTCCCACGCTGTATATTGCTCTCGAGGAATTTGATGGTCTTCCTCGTACTCCCTTTCATGGGTGTGAAGGGGGTGGGCGGAGTTAGCTCGCCTCGTGTGGAGAGCCCTGCGCTCTGGGTTTTGTCTTTCAGTTCTAACAATGATGGGAGGCAAAGGAGAGATGCCATAGTCATGTTGTCTCTCCTCATGGGCACTGTGCCTCTCTAGCGCTTCGTTGCATGGTGGCCACTCATATCTAGCCTCTAAAGGCGGTCTTCTATTTACGTTGAGTGCCACATGTAAAGCTTCTTCCCGAAAGGGGCTGTGTTGAATGGGCGTGTCCCCTAGAGGGGTATCCCTATAATTCCACCTTGACGTGGAATGATGCGGACTCTCTTGTGGTCCAGACCGCCAAGGCGGTATGGCCAAGTCCTCAGGACTAAAGCGAAGGCGACTTGTGCCCGCTCCTTGTACACTTTCCATAGCTTCTGCCCTTGATTGGGCTTGGCTACGGGTGCACACCATTGTGGTGCTCTTCTACCAGCTAAGCAGATTTTATCTCTTTTATGATTTTTTTGTTACACTAAGCAGAAATGAACACACACATACACAAACGGTGATTATCTCTTTTAAAGATTAATGGTGTGTCCTAAACTGGTTTTAGTGCATTTTGATGATTTTGTTTTGTTTTTGAAAGTTTTGAAGAACGTTTAAATGCGTAATGAAGGCTCATATAACTCCCATAAATGGTCGCCCCTTCAATATACCATTGCCCGACCGATATACCAACCTCTCTATATACCCGCCCTTATGAGAGGGAAACTATAGGTACGTGAGAGCAGATGGTACGTGGTACGTAGGCGGTACGGAAGGGGGATTGTCCTGTTAATGACACCTACCATAGAAGACTTATCCTCGCACACTAGGAATCACCCCAACGACACTCGGTCAGCTTTCATCAGGATTTACGCCTAACAACAATGACAATCGGGGTAAATGGATGCAAAAATCAAGCCAAGGTGGTGATGAACCCACCGTTGGTCTTGATCAAGGGTTGGGGTCTTACGACCAGCTCCTTGGTTTAAAAATGCCACGTGATGTGTGTGTGGTTCTTTTTATTAAAAATTGAAATAGGCAAAAGCAACTACTTTCCTTAAGAAGGCAAAAATTGACAAAAACAAAAATAGAAAAAGCAAAAAATGATAGGAACAGTTTAGAACCTTTACCTTTCTCTGCCTAGACCTATTGTTTCTGATCCTCGGCCCTAAAAATGTATAGACAAAAATTCGTCCTTCTGTGAGACGAATTACAGAATATAATTCGTCCCTGTCTGAGATGAATTTGAATTCATCTCAGGGTCAGACGAATTACAGTAAAGTATTCACCATAGGCAAAGATGAATAATAGTTAGAGTTCGACAAAAGGTACCTGTAAGCACAAATCACAAATTTTTGATCAGTTTCTCGATCTTAAAAAACTAGGGGACAGAGTCCCACCGTGATCGCCACTGAAAGCATGAGATTTCGAAAGTTTTGAAAGGAAAACTATTGTGATGCATTCAAAATCAAATAAACGCTTAAGTCCTAAAATGTGAAAAGCATGAAATGAAAAAGACGAATTTGAAATGAGATAAAAGAAAGTGTAGAAAGCACAACCCTTTTTATTTAACTCTCTTAATCTCGGTTACAAAGATGCCTCCTCCCTTTTCAGGGGCTAGGAGCGTTAAATGAATTTGGGTTACAATCAAGATTTAGTACTCCTCCTTCCGCATGCCCACATTTGAAATGGGCGGGCCAGAGTGTTGCCGCCACTGGTGTTGATGAATCCTTGATCCTTGCTGCTTCTCCTGCATTCAAAGAAACAACAAAATGGTTAGTAGCACCTGTGACAAAAGATGAAGCGTTTGACCTTAAAAACCAATGGAGGATGCATGCATAAGATTAACTAAATCAGTGAATAAAATGACTCTAAGTAACCTGCAATTTTGATAGAGACCAGAAAACATTACCAGAGGGCCACTGCCATCAAAATAGTCGGTGAAACTCTGCCGATTTGAGTTCGACTATAATTCGTCCCTGGTCAGGATGAATTCTACTGTAATTCATCCCCGGGTAGGATGAATTCGCCTGCGACAAAGTGCCATGGTGATGCTGCTCAAATGTCACGTCTCGGGATCTCCAAAATACCTACAAACATGGGGGTTAGCTAATTGGGGGCATTTTGGGATGACCCAGATGGTCGGATTCTCCCAATTTGACCTCCATCAATGGGAATTTGACGTCGCTATCTGCAAGTTAGTGGGACAACAAAAGTGACAAAAACATGATGAGATCTGATCAAAACATTATGAAATCGAAGTTATAAACTATCTAGACAGCATAAAATGGAATGGAAGATAAACAAGTGATAAAAGAACAAATTAAAATAAAACTTAGAAAGTGCGGGGCGCCCAAGCGGGCCGCCCACCGTTAGAACTTGATTTCGGCACCAATCCACTTGGGATGGGCCCAAAATCTCTTGTGATGGGTTGTCGACAAATTGGTAGATCAATGTGGTCAAATGTCGGGTTTGGGTCCGGATCCACACTTCCAAAAGCCACCCAATAACCTCTCTTGCGAAAGAGATCAAGGATGTGGAAGAGGTGAATCAAAAAAGGGTGCAATGTGGTGTTCAATTTGGCAGCACTTCGTTGCTTGAAAATGCCTCCAACTTGTCCTCTTTTGGGTGGGAAAGTCCACCATTTTATAGACCCAAGGGGTCTCTTTGGAGGGGCATGCATAAGCGCCATGTGGCGGCCATGCCTTCTCAAGAGGGAGGAGACTCCTCCCTGACTTGGGCTTCCATGACTGCCCTTGTGACAGTCCTCTAACGCCCACTCTGCCCACCTACACGCGCATGCAAGGCAGGAGGCAATAATTGATCTGTCCTCGGCTGCCACTTGGCGCCATTCTTCTTTTTGCCCGTTGAACCTGGAATTCATCCTGACCGAAGATGAATTCATGAATTCGTCCCTGGGTGAGACGAATCCCGAGCAAAGTGCCCGGATGTGCCAAATTGCCTTTTGACCTTACAAAATTGCTACAAAAGTGGTTAGGACCACTGTTTAACCTCTGAGGGCTGCCTTGGGGGCTGTGTGTGTCAAAGCAATCAGTGTTTGCTGTCACATAATTGGATTGGTGCTGTTTTGGTGTCTACAAATTGTTTTTGCATATAGCCACATTCTCCCATGTGAGATTTCTATATGAGTAGTGGTCCCGCTGGACCCGATATTGCTTTATGTTTCATTTCCTCAAACTATTGGTCCTAAAACCAAGTATACGAACTAGTCGAACTTCAATTTTTAGTGGTTCGGACATCTACAAATTGGAAACATCCCAAACATGAGTGGGATCAACAATGTACTTCCTAAGGAGGGTCACATGGAAGACATTATGGATTTTGGATAATCTTAGTGGCAGAGCAATTCTTTATGCAATAGGGCTTATTTTGCCTGTAATTTCAAATGGACCCACATATATAGGGTCAATTTTGGAATATTTTATAGAACTTGTAGTAGGTTTCACCCTTAAGAAAAACTTGTCACCTACAGATTATTCCCTCGATGTTCTATTGAGGTCTGCGTAGCCTTTTTGGTGATATGCGACCTCTTTTAGCTTTTGCTAAATTCTTTGTAATTGATATTCTTTCGGATTATCCCATGACAAGGGAGTACTGCATCTTCTTCCATACAAGGCTTCAAATGGTGCCATACCTAGTAATGCATGATAACTATTATTGTATGCAAAATCGACTAGGTATAGGTAAAATTCCCATTTAGTATGATGATCCATACAACACATTCTCAATATGTTTTCTAAAACCTGATTCACCCTCTCAATTTGTCCATTTGTCTTAGGGTGATAGGTTGAACTGATATTTAGTTTGGTACCTAATGCTCCATGCAAAACCTGCCAAAATTTTGAGGTAAAGCACAAATCTATATCAGAGATTATAACTTCAAGAAATCCATGTAGTCACACTATCTCCTTGGCAAAATTACTCATTATAGCAGGTGCATTGTCCTGGATATTCCCAGGTATGAAATGTGCAACCTTGGTTAAAATATCCAAAACAACCAGGATTGCATCATTCCTAAACCTTATTTTAGGCAACTCGACTATAAATTTCATTGAAACTACCTACCATTTTTGTGTAGGAATGTTGTGTGGGTACAAATGACCTGTTGGGTCCAAATGTTCTGCTTTAACTTTCTAGCACTCCAAAGCTTCTTGCCACATAGTCATTAATATCCTTTTTCATTTTTGGCTAGTAATAGGCCTTCCTCAAGATCTCGCGCATCTTTGCCCTACCATGGTGCACAAAATAAGGAGTATTATGTGCCTTCTTAAGGATTTTTTCTCTCAATCCACGCCAATTTAGAACAACCAATTTGTTATTATAATACAACAAGTCATCCTTATGTACAAAACCTATATATTTTTTCAGGTTCTTGCTCCATTTGAGCTTGACATGTTTGATAGAATTTATCTTTCAACTATGAGTCCTTAATCTGATCTATCAGATCATAATGAAATTTTGTCATTGCAGCAATACGTCCCCTCCTACTCAGAGCATCAACCATCTTATTCTCCTTACCCTTAATATATTCAATGTCGAAATCATACTCAGCTAGAAACTCCATTCAACGATGTTGTTTGGCATTCAGCAAGGGTTGAGTAAAAATATACCTTAAACTCTAGGATCAAACGATTTTCCAAGAGAAAAGTGTCTCCAAATCTTAAGAGCATGCACAACTGCTACCAATTCCAAGTCATGAGTGACATAATTTACCTCATGTCTCTTAAGTTTTCTTGATTCAAAGGCAATGATCGCTTCACCTAGGGTCAAAACCTCTCTTAATACATCAATTGATGCATAGGTACACTCTCTAAACCTCTCAGGTAACTGTAGGATTAATGCGGTTGTCAACCTCTCTTTCAGAGTCCGAAAGCCTTCTTCACATTGTTTAGTCCACTTAAAAGTCTTTCCTTTTCTTTCCAAATTTGTAATAGGTTGAGAAATTCTCAAAAATCCTCTAACAAACCATATGTAGTATCCTACTAGCCCCATAAAACTACGCACCTCAATCACATTTGTCGGTGTAGTCTAATCAATAATTGTTTCAATATTCTTGGTATCTACAACAATCCCCTTAGCAAAAACTATGTGCCCAAAATACTATACTTGTGGAGTGTAGAATTCATACTTCGATAACTTCCCATATAGTTGATTCCTCCAAAGAATCTCAAGTACAGTTCTCATATGTTGATCATGTTCCTCCTTATTCTAGGAATAGATCAATATGTCATCAATAACATGAGCAAAAAATGGTCTAACTGCTCTCTAAAAATGATATTCATGAGATTCATGAATGTACCTAGGGCGTTGGTCAACCCAAAAGGAAGGATTGTAAACTCATAATGTATGTACCTCATTCTAAAAGTTTTTTTGTGTATCTTCTTCTCGAATCCTCAACTGATGGTAACCTGATCTAAGGTCAATTTTTGAGAAGATGGTTTCTTCTTTCAGCTGATCAAAAATATCATCTATTCCAGGCAATGAGTACATATTCTTAACTGTAACCTTATTTAACATTTGGTAGTCTATGCACAATCTCAATGATCCATATTTATTTTTAACAAACAAATCAAGAGCACTCCATAACTATACACTGGGCTTTATAAGCCCTTTCTCTAACAATTCTTGAAGTTGCATTTTGAGTTCTTGTAACTCTATAGGAGTCATCCTATATGGTGCCCTACCAATGGGCACAGCTCCAGGCAATAAATGTATAGAAAACTCAAACTCTCTTTGAGGAGGTAAACCTGGTAGGTCCTTTGTAAACACATCCTTCAACTCACTCAAAACAGAATGCTTCCAGAAGAGGTCAAAATCAGCTTCAGTCTCTTATTTCTTGTTCATCTTAACTACGTAGATCATCCCCCTCTTCCTTATTGTCTTCTTTCCTTGCATTGCTGACAATAGATGTGTTTTAACAGAACCACGGTCATAATGAATTCTAATTCTCTGGTTAGATTCATCTGTAAACTCTAACCATATATCCTCAAATTTAGAAGGGCTTTATGGGCTTTAGGTAATCAACACCAAGAATGATGTCAAAGGCTTGGAAAGGTGCCACATACAAATGCCTGTTCGTTTTTATCTGAGGCAATATGATGTGAGGGTCAAATAAATATTGGTTTACTTGGTAAGTCTACCCTAACCCATACTTCACCTTCCAATCATTAGCCAAAAATCCAAGTCTTTTCAGTATGTCCCTGACTAAAGTAGTGGAACTAAAGCTATAAGTAGATTCACTATCAATCAAAATGCATACATCATTATCATAAATTTTAACACTTAACAGAAAAGGAGTAACTTGTCCATCAAGTATGGGACTACCTATCACAACAAAGATCTTGTGGGTAGTCTCTTCTAAAGCTTTCTATCAAAGGTTAGCTCTATGGGGGAACTAGTTGTAAAATTGGGGGCCTCTACATAGGTAACAACCATTTGCAGGAGCTCTACTACATTTTTTCCTATCTTCATTCTTGCCTTCATTGTTACTTTTCAACCTTAGCATTTTCCTTATCTAATGATCTTCGATCGTTCCTTCTAGGGTATCCCTTACCATCCCTTCTAAACTTATTGCCTTGGAAGTTATTTTTTATTTTGTTTCTCTGCTTGCTTTGGTCCTCTCTTTTAGATTTGTTACTGTATTCTTTTTCCCACTTCATAAATCCTACACTCTTACGCTTCTTAAGCTCATCCTTATATTTTTTAGATAGCTTCTAGTAGTTGAAATATGTCCTTTTATCTTCTTGATTTGCTTCTTCTTGACGAGCTAAATCAAAAGCTTTAGGAAGGTCTTTAGGATTATGCATATTTACCATAGTTCAAATTTTGGGGTGAAGTCCCAAAATGAACTTTTGAACCTTCATCTCTTCATTGTTCTCATATTGTATATCATATTTTAGAAATGGAATAAATTTCTAATTATAGGCTAAGACTATCATTGATTCTTGCTGCAAGTTAGTAAATTCCCCAAATTTCTCCACATAGTACTGCTTAGTTAGGAATATTTTTCTAAAATCCTTAACAAAGTCCTCCCATTTGAGGTCTATAGCTTCAATTCCCTACCCTCTCTTAAAGGTCTTCCACCAGTCTAGGGCTACTTCTACCATATTCATGATAGTCAGTGTAGTTTTAGATTATGACAACAAAATCGTCAAAGAGAAGTATGTTTCAAGCTCATTTAGCCAATTTTCTACTGCATCACCATCATCCTTCCCATTAAATTTGTAAATTACAACTTTTTTCAATTTCTTGGCCAACTTCACACTCGCTCTAGCCCTACCAGTTCCTGCAGGCTCAGTGGATGCTCCCTCTATTTTGCCTACAGTTTCTCTATCCCTAGTTAAGTCCTCAATTAATTTCTGTTGTTGGACTTGTAATCCAAAACTGGCCACATCTCAACTTAACTCAAATTTTGTAAAATTTGACAAAGTATGGAGAAAGCAAGCACAAATTCGTTGATTTTCCCATTTTTTCTCAAAATTACAAATCCGCAAGAAAAGGTTGAAAATGGGTAAAAGGCTACCAAGTGTGATTTCCTTGTCCCTTTTTTATTTGCACACAAATAAAAAAAGTGCCAAAAAAAAAAGTGAAATCACAAGAAAAGGGTAAAATTGGAAGAAAGTTTTGATGGCACGATTTCTTGTCTTCTTTGTTATTTGCACGCAATCAGAAAAGCGCTCAAAAGGGCAAATCCACTCAAAAGTGTGATTTCACAAAAAAAGTGTGAAATGTCTGTTGCAAGAAAAATGTCACAATATTTCAATCCCTTTGGTAATCACACACTAATGAAAAGTTCTCAAAAGGGATAAAAAATGAAAAGCGCTTGAAAAGAGGAATTCCTGAGAAAAAGCCAAAAATAAGAAAAAAAATCAAACACACGATTTCCTGATGTCTTTGTTATCCATGCACATCTGAAAAGCGCCGCAAAAGACTACAAAACACAAAAGTGTTGAAAACACCATTTCATAGAGAATGTTTAGCAAGAGGCCTTAATTGGGAAAATGCGCGATTTCTTGTCTCTATTGTTAGCACACAAAACAACAATGTGTTGAGCTAAGAAATCTTGATTTCGCACACCTCTCTATCTTCATTGCTAAGGCTGATAAAGCTTAATTTCACGTGGATTCAAGGAGAACATAATGACATGCAGTTGCATGAAAATTAATCACAACTTTTCATCATCAAATCGGTGGTGAGGTTTAATATTTCTCTAAAACTTTAGTTCATTCTCATGCGGCTACGTGTTATAGAGATGGAGGAAAGCTGAACCAGGCGCCATGGAAGACAAATCACCACTTATAGTCTGAAAGCTTCAAGAATCTTCTTTTCAACCTGATTTAGTTGTAGATCAGTGGACGAAAGAAGGTAGCAAGAATCATCAAAGGCGAAGATAACTCTAGTCCAAAATTCTGTTATAACTGATCAAGAAGACACAGCTAACTAGCACCATTGATGGCAAGTTGTCAAGAAATAAAGAAAGATAAAAACTTTCTTGTAATGCTTCGAAAAATTCATTGTAAATCTATAAATAAAGGTAGTGACCTCCTTTCAAAAGGTTGGCTCTAAAGTGTTTGCTTGCACTACTATGTACATTTTTTGCAATTAATGAAAGAAGCATTACAAGGGATGTTTACCTCGAACTTGCATCTGTATTGATTGGCTGATCATAATATTGTGAAGTTATTTCTGCTACTACTGCTATGGTTAGTCTATTCTATTAATTTGGATTGCTAACTTAGAGCAAATTGGAATAATTCATACTTATATGCATGCTTATGGGAATTCTATTTTTTTTAGTCAAGGCATTGATCTTATTCTATTAATTTGGATAATTAATGCTAGATGTTTGGAATAATTATTTAAGTATATCAAAGGCCATTGATGCAGAGTATTGCTGAGTTTTGAATGTTGTTAGTCCCATATATTGTCTCCTTAAATTGATTCATCGAAAAATACGTTGTGGATGTCTATGTTGTTAGCTTCACCTATCCATTATTCATTCATACATTTCTAACCCTTTTATTTCTATCCCTAAACCTTCACTATTTTAAGCTAAAAAGAGTTAACACCTATTAAGTTGACAAGGTATACCAACCTTCTCTAGAGGTCGAATCAAAGCAATTTGGTTCTTCCAATGTTTAGTTTGGGCTATGATTAGAAGGTTCTTGCCTTCAAATATCTCATGATCATAGTTACAGTTCTAGCGTTAGCTTGATGAAAAACTTGACTACAATAGTTCTTGGCACGTTCGATGGGACAATTTCCACTAAATATGTTTTCCATGTTTTACTCAAAAGAATCAATATTCAGTGAATTGTCTTGACCTCATAAGCAGAGAAAGTAAATTCACTTGGTGACTACCCTAGAATACAACCCAATGGAACCTTATTCCTAATCCTCAAACTTTCATATTTACTAGAAGTGCCACAAAGAAAGGTGGACAACCTGCTAATTTTTACAAGTTATTCCCAAAATACAAGCATTCAAGATATCCATCCTCTAAAACTACCTTAGAAGATTTTCAAACATCATCCTCTTTCTTAGAATCTTCTAAAACTACACTTCTCGTACTCAGGCTAATATGGATCCTGACCAGGAAGTAGCTTAGCAGAATTACCCCGATTGGAATTCTGTGACCTCCTTATCTTTCCAAGATGCGCATGATATCCCTCAAGTCGCAGTTAAGGCCATAATCACCTATGATGGTATTGGGATAACTACAAATAAGCATTGCCAAGATGTGTTGTCAATGTTAGTTGTTCATAATATCAGGGACGAAGATGTCATTGTTAGATTTTTGGTCCTTTCCTTTAGGGGTAAAATCCTACATTGGTTCAGAACCTTAGAAAATGGTTCCATCAGATATTGGGCTGATTTAGCTGCTCCTTTTGTGGAAGAATTCAATGAATCCGTAGACCCATTTTCAATCTTGAATCAGTTCATAGTTATCCAAGGAAACCCACAAGAGTCAGTGTCTGAGTTCAACCTCAAGTTTAGCAGAACTTGGAAAAGAATCCCCAGTGAATTCAGAATAGCCTTCCTCTTTCTTATAAGTATTATGTCAAAGCTTTAGGTCCTAACATTTGATTACAAACCCAGTAATCTGGGATAACCACATTCCCTCATATCTATCAAGTAGCGGTCCATGTTGAAGATACTTTTATTTTAGTAGGGAGATTACCTTCCAAACATGTTACACCATACTCTCATGAAATCACATAAACTACATTTTTCCCTACAATAAACCTCCCACCATTAGCAACTCATTTCCCTACAGTGAATCCATTAATTCCACCTAAGTTACCTGCTACATTACCCTTCTCGCATTACCTTATCAAATACTTCAAGAGTCTCCATTGCTCCTTGATATTCAAAATTCTTTAAAGACTATCAACAACAAGATCAATGCTATAAAGAAAAGAGAAATGGAAATATCTTAGCAAAGGAGATTTCCTTATATTAATAGAGATCAAAAGCCTAGTTCAAGTAACAATGCAAGGCCAAGGGTTAAACCTAATAAGGAGGAATATGATTCCAATCTTGAAACCACTCTGACCAATGTCAGGTTTTTAGTTTGCAATGACCCTCATGATCTTGAGTCTTGCTACATGTATTAACACCATGTTAAAAGGCCATTGAAAAGACCGAGAGGACCCAAAAGGGAAGAGTTAACATATTGTGGCAGTATGAACAAATGATGAGTGGGCCTAGTTTCTCTAAACAAGGATCGATCTTCGTATTTAGTAGGTCTAGAAAGAAACCGTTGCAGGTTGATCCACAATAATTGGGTTCATTTCATGTTCCTTCACAGAATAAAAGGGACCAACCTCTACCAAATAAATATAAGTTTCCTATTCCATAGACAACTATAAAAGAAGATGTAGTCCCTAAATATTAGGATAAAGACAAAATTGCACCAAAGCAAAGTGATAAGGAGCAGTCAAGTTCCAAAGAAGAGGCAAGGGAAAAGTTGCAATTCCCTTCTATTACCAAGAGACAAAGAATTGAGGTCACACAACAGTATAGGAGAATATTTGGAGATACAATAAAGAAGAGATAAATCCTTTTGAGAAGCCTAAATTCAACATTGTTGAGGAAATCAAGAAGACTCCATATAGGGGATCCTCTATGATACAATCTTCCTTCTTGGTCAAATTGACTTACTAAAATATTTTGTTAATGAGAAGTCTCAAAGGAAAGAGACTTCTATTGTACTTAATTAGGCTCATGACCAAGATAAGTGAAAGCACGAGGATAAGGAAACAAAACGGAAATGCCAAGTGCGATGTATGCAAAAGCAAAACGTAACGCTAAGTCCTACGAACTGAAATGCATGAAAGGAGAGAAACATCAACGAATTGAAACAAGATTGAAAGCAAATGTAAAAGTGCGGCCCTTTATTTTATTAATTTTCTCTAAAATCGGGTTACAATACGTCTCCTCCCTTTTGGGGGCTAGGAGCGTTGAAGTAGGGCTTTGGTTACACCATGAATGATACATTCCCCTTTGGGATCTTCCGCGTGCCCACATTGAAAATGGGTGGACCAAATGTCACCGCTGCTTGTGTGAATGTGTCTATGGTTCCTTGCTGCCCCTTGTGTCGAGATCCTGTGTTCAGAGAAACAAAAAAGGATTAGTAGCACCTGCGGATGGAAAGAAAACATGCGATCCCCAAGGCCTACGGTCAGTGCATGCATAAAATGATTAAAACGATAACTAAAACATATCAGAATGAGCTGAAAATTTGACAGAAGCAATAAAACATTACCAGGAAGCCACTACAAAAGGAACAGTTCAGAAATCTTGCACAGATTTCTAATCGCTCCGGGGTGGGACGATTAGGACTGTCATAACCTGTCCGAAAGCCACCTCCTAAATGTCCGGTCCAGAGGCCTCCAAAACACCTACAAAGTTGGGGTTAGGTAAAACGGGGTATTTTGGGATGACCCAGATGGTCGGATTTGGCTAATTCAGCCTCGATTGCCCTGTATCCGATGATGCTCCCTATATGTTAGCGAAAGCGAGAAATGATAAAATCATAGCCAAAACTTGTCAGAATCACATGAAATTTAAATGACAGCATATGTAAGTGACCTAGAATCAAATGCAAAAGAAAAATCAAGGAAATCTACCATAGATTTCTAATCGCTCCGGGGTGGGGCGATTAGAACTACAATAGTGCGGGGCGCCCGGGGGCAGGACGCCCGTCGTTTGGGACTCGGTTTCGGCACCAATCCACTTGGGATGGGTCCAAAACCTCTTATGGGGTTGTGTCGAAAAATTTGGTGGGGTATTGTGGCCAAATGTTTGGGTTTGGGTCCGGATTGCGCTTCCAATAATCACCCAATAACCTCCCTTCCAAAAGAGAGATCAAGGATGTAAAAGCACAAACGATGGGTGAGGATGTAATTCGGTAGCACTTCGTTGCTCCAAATGCTCCTCTCTATTCATCCTTTTGGGGTGAGAAGACTCACCAATTTATAGACCTAGGGTCTCTCTCTTTGAATGCGCATGCGAGGGCGCCACTTGAGTTGCTTGTCCTATTTTGGGAGAAAATATTATTCCCTGATTTAGAGTCTCTTTGCATGAGGTCTCCATAATCAAGGCATGCGTGACTGAAGTCTCTCTCTCTGATTTGAAGCCGTTCCTCGCAATTGCATGCCCTGAAGGTGCAGTTAAGTGGTGGACCTATCGAGGTTTGACTTTTTTCTAGTCAAACCTGCTATTCGCCCCACCCTGGGATGAATGCTGATAATCGTCCCGGGGTGGGATGAATACCAGTTTGTAATCGTCCCAGGGTGGGACGAGTAGGGAGCAAAGTGCTAAAAAGGTGCCAAATTGACCTCTGACCTTCCAAACTGCTGTGGGAGTGGTTAGGACCACTGTTTAACCTCTAGGGGCTGCCCTAGGGGCTATGTATGTCAATTCGATCAGTGCTTGTCGTCACATAATCGGATTGGTGTTGTTTTGGTGTCTACAGATGCCCCTTTTTGGGATGCGCTGTGCGTGGCGTAGTGCATCCCAAAAATAGATAACCAAAGCACTAATGATTAGGGTTTCTCAATAACCTAACCAACTCTTGATGCCCCAAGTATGGAAAGGGCACGCATTCTTGAATCCTTGCTTCTGACGAGCTAAGGAGCTTAATTCAAGTGTTAACCTTTTTCGGTGAGGTGTTACTTGATCTTGGACATTGTTCAATCATGAATAGGCAAAGGGCGCAAACTTTTGTCTATGGGAACCTTGAGTTCATGATTCTAGAATGCCAAGTGTTTGATCAGCTTGTGATTATTGCTTGTTTGCTGCCCCAAGCAGGGGCATGATTGTCTTTGTCAATGATCCTTTGAATGCGTGCCATTTCTTTGATTGGGTGTGTTTTTGTTGATTGGTGACTAAGTGTGACTACCCCCTCAAGCGACGAATCGATGAGGGAATGACCGACATGAGAAAAGCGATGAGTCGCTTGACCCAAGATGACTTGTGTAAGGGTGCCTTCAGTTGTTTTTCATTGAATGCCTATGCAGTTTCCAAACATTTTGACCTATTTTTGGTGGGTTTGAACCCTTTTTGTGACGCATTTTGGAGCTGAAATTGTCAAAAATCCGTCCTCCCGTGGAGTGGTCCGGCTATGGTAGCCTTCTTAGGGAGTGGGATAGTGACAATTTGTGACCCCAACATCTATTTTGGATGCCAAGAATGTCAGGTGCAAAGGCGCCTTCGTTCGGCAATGTTATTGCTATTTTTGGGTGGGTTTTGACCCTTTTTGTGACGCCATGTGGGGATGAAATTCTCGAAAATCCATCCTCCCGTGGAGCGGTCCGGCTATGGTAGCCTTCTTAGGGAGTAGGATAGTGAGGATTTGTGACCCCAATGTTGGTTTTGCATGCCAAGAATCATAGGCACAAAGGCCCCTTTGTTCGGCAAGTTTATTGCTATTTTTTTGTGCATTTGGGTGCAGTTTTTGCTGTTTTTGAAATTTTTGCTCTGTAATCGTCCCTGGGTGGGACGAATACCAGTTTAGTAATCATCCCAGGGTGGGACGAGTGCTAACTAGAGTGCTCATCCCAGGGGGAACGATTACAAGCCTAAAAGCCTATTTAAGGGCCAAAACTAGGTTTTGGGCTCATTTGCATTTGTTTTTCCTAGCGTTTGGGAGCTGTGAGGAGGAGGAGGTCGAGTTTGCGTAGCGGAGTGCTATCAAATTTCTTGAACACCATGAGTTCATGGACCGGATCATCAAGTGGCGGAGCCGAAGCGAGACCGGTAAGTGATCTTCCTCTTTATTTTGTTTGGTTTGTGTTACAGTTTAAAACCGTAATTTGTTTTTTTCTTTTGTATTTGTTTTTCGATTTAAAAATGAAAACCCTAGTTAAATGTTTGTTGTGTGTGTGAATTTGTGTTTTGTTGTAAGCTAAAAAAAGAAAACCCTAGTCTAAACTAAGATTGAAAACTTAGCGTAAAAAAATGTTTTTATGTTGTTTTCTATTGTTTATCAGATTTAGATGAGTATTAAACCCTAGGAACTGAAAACTTTTATTGTGTGTTGTATTTGTTATTTTGACAGTAAAATGAAAACCCTAGGTTAAATTTTTATTTTTGTTTAACTAGAGTTAGAAACCCTAGTTGTTATTTTGTTTGTTGTTGTTCATCAGTTTAGACTAAGGTCAAACCCTAGGTTAACTGTTTAATTTTGTTTTTTGTTTTTTTGTCAGTTTAGACTAGGATGAAAACCCTAGGTTAATTGTTTGTTGTATTTTGTTTTGTTTTTTTTGTCAGTTTAGACTAGGATGAAAACCCTAGGTTAACTATTTTTTGTATTTTGTTTTTTTTGTCAGTTTAGACTAGGATGAAAACCCTAGGTTAACTATTTATTTTGTATTTTGTTTTTTTTGTTTAGACTAGGATGAAAACCCTAGGTTAACTGTTTGTTTTTGTATTTTGGTTTTTGTCTTGTCATGTTAGACTAGGATGAAAACCCTAGGTTAACTGTTTATGTTTTTGTTTTTTTTTGTTTTAGACTAGGATGAAAACCCTAGGTTAACTATTTTTTGTATTTTGTTTTTTTGTTAGTTTAGACTAGGATGAAAACCCTAGGTTAACTGTTTGTTTTTGTTTTTTTGTTTTAGACTAGGATGAAAACCCTAGGTTAACTGTTTGTTTTTGTATTTTGTTTTGTAGTTATTTATCAGTTTGAACTTAGAGTTAAAAACCCTAGGAACTGACAAATGTGTTTTTGAATTTTTTGTTTTTTTTTATTAGTTTGAACTTAGAGTTAAAAACCCTAGGAACTAACAAATTTGTTTTTGAATTTTTGTGTTTTTTGTTTATTTATCAGTTTGAACGAGAGTTAAAAACCCTAGGAACTGACAAATTTGTGTTAGAATGTTTTGTTCTTTTTTGTTTTTGTATTTAGACAGTGTGTATGTTTGTTGTAATGTTGTACAGTTTTTCCTTTTATTTTGTCATGTTTTAATGTTTTTGTTTTTCTTTTGCAGGTTGTGAAGAGCCGGTACCGTGTGCCTACGATGTTTTCTGAAGCACGGGAGGCGCTGACTATGGCTGACTAGGAGTGGCTTGATGCCCTTGGGCTCAAGCAGGTGACTCGACTAGAGCCTGTGGTGGGGGATCGGGCCTATCTGACGGCTCTGATCAACTTGTGGGATCCCCGAACTAATACCTTTCATCTCCCAATAGGGGAGATGACGGTGACTCTTGAGGATGTCTATCAGATTCTATGGATTTCGATAGATGGGCTTCCGATTCGGACTACTCCACGTGATCAGCGGACGGTTGTGCTGACATGGTGCTTCGGGCATGGGGTGGAGATGGGGGTGGATAGTCCGGTGGAGCGGGTAGAGGGGGATTGCCTGATTGGTGGTATCTTGGTGCGATGGTGGCTAGAGAGGGGCGTGTTGGGGGTGAGGCATGCATTATTGATGACCCTCATCTCCAACATGCTGTTGCTCGACTCCTCAGGTGTGAGGTTCCCGTGGAACCTGCTAGAGGTAGTGTTCAGATTGGTCGAGTGCCCGACGGAGGCACCCTTGATTATGAGGTGGGGACAGATGCTTCTAGCATAACTTTATGATGAGTTGTACGAGGTCCACTGTCGAAGGTGGAAGGGGATTGGGTGTAGCTACCTATTGCAGTGTTGGGGGTGGCAACACATAGCTATGGAGCGGCCATAGGGTTTGCCATGGACCACGCGGGTAGAGATGGTTGATAGGGAGATAGGGTATGCGGCTCTATGGCGGTGGTCTGAGGAGCAGGGGTAGAGTCGGTGGTGGGTAGGTGTCGTAGGGCACTATGTCGATGCCTTCACTCGGCTTGCTCCAGGGGAGGTGTTCTGGCACCCATACCGGGACTGTCCAGCCTGGCCTGAGGCTGGAGAGTGGCTTCGATGGGTGCATAGGGGGAGATGGCTGATCGAGCGACATGGGACCGAGTAGGAGTACTTCCCGTACGTCCGAGTGATGCGATAGTTTGGGGTGCGCCAGGGGTTTCCTGGTGAGCCCTTGATCTATCGACGTCGGGGCGATGAGAGGACTCTGGCCTGGCCGATCATCGAGCCACTGGGTGAGGAGTCGGATCCTGTGATCGATGTCCCTAATGTGGACAACGTCGGGGTGACCGTTGAGTATGACCAGTGGTGGACGTTGTGGTGGTGGCGAGGTGAGGGGCCTCTAGGGGGTCCAGAGGTGGCAGTAGTAGGTGGTGAGGGTGTAGAGGCATCGGGAGAGGGTTGGGGGGCTCCGCTCGAGGATGCGGACATGGTGGAGGTTGACAGCTTTGGGGGGATGATTTTGGGGTTCTGGAGTAGCCGGATACGTAGGACGTCCCAGAGCAGTGGGAGCCAGAGCAGCCTGCCATCCCGGATATGCCTATGCCTCAGGTAGTCCCAGAGGGTGTGGAGGGGAGGCATCATGCTGAGAGAGCATGATTGGAGGATCTACTTCGGAGATGGGATGAGGAGCTTGGGGATGCTCTGTAGGAGAGGGATCTCCTACGGACTCAGTTGGCGGAGTGGGAGAATGCATTGGCTACGTACCGTCGGTGGGATGGGGACACAGATGCTACACAGGAGAGGGATCTCCTGCGAACTCAGTTGGCACAGCGCGATGATGTAGTGGTTGCGTACCATCGATGGGAGGTGGATTGGTTTTGGCACATGATGGATTTGGAGGCAGAGATTATCCGCCTCGGTGGGCGGTTACCTGAGCTCCCTGGAGGTGGGTCTTCATGCCGAACGAGAGATAGTGAGACTGAGCAGTCTACTTCCTCTCATCGTAGGCGGCTGGATGAGGGGGGTGCTAGTGGGCATGATGCGAGGGCTAGCAGAAGCCACCCTGAGAGGTCCCATAGGACCCACACCACGGGGGTAGTTCCCGTCGCACCGATCCTACGTGATCATGGTGGCCGACGCCCTAGGCTTGGGGGTTTTTGAGTTTTTGCTTTGTTTTGCGAGGTCAGAGGACCGACTTATTGTAGCCTGTGGGCATTTTGACGATATATATATACATGACTTTTCTTTTTGGTTATACACTTGTCATGATTTATTTTTTTTGTTTATGCACATTTATTTATGATGATGTATGCATGTGTTATTATGAATGCGATGTTTCTAATTATATGATGTATGCATATGGAATGAATGAAATGAGTTTGTTGATAACTTGTCGATGGCACCATAGACTGTATAGGATTTACTAGCTTTCTGTACTTATGTGATGGCTTTGTGGAATGACTTTGCATGTGGTAATTTTGTTTTGGTATTTTTTCATATTTTTTGATGGTGATGTAAGTAATGAAATGTACCAGTTGTTTTAAAATGTAGTTAAGGTTTTCTGAGATTCAGATGTTTTAACTAACTAGCCAAGACTGTACATTTATCTCACAAGATTTTTTGAACAAGGTACGAATCAGACTTGAGTTTGACCAAGTTATTTCACATCCCTATGTGTGCAATTGAATTCGTTTATGTGGTATTTGTCAGGATACCGCTAGTGCTAGATAGGCTATCAACCAAACCTATACTGAGGATCACCTAATTAGCTCCACTAACCCTGTTGTTGTATTTAGTAAGATTAATCCATGGGACAATCTAAGGTACCATAAGCTAGCTCATCCACATGCAAACATTGGTCTGCTCACATGCAAAGCTAATGTGATAGACATATCGTCATGCATTTAGGATACCACCATTGTCAGGTAGGCTATCCACCAAACCCATAATGAGGATCACTTAGATGGTTTTTTGAATGCTGAGAATTCTAGGGATTCAAGTTCAGGCATCTTTCGGTTGCTCAACTTGTTGGGATACTTGCTCGTATACATAGTGATGAAAATCACTTATTTATTTTTCTCTTTTGTTTTTCTTTTTGAGCAAGGACTTTGAATAGTGGTGATAACCACTGTTATTTGATTTTGCATTTTAGGTTGCAAAGTTGAGCTCATAGGTTTTGGCTTGTGAATGGCATTGATCCTTTTGGTCTTGGGGATGACTACCCATCCTGTTCAGGGACGTGTAGTATGAATCCTTACGACTTTTGGGAACCAAAGGTGTTTGGGGATGTTATTATGTAATGGCATTGATCTTTTAGGCCTTGGGGATGACTACCCATCCTTGTCAGGGGCGTGTAGTATGAATCCTTATGACTTTGGGGACCAAAGGTGTTTTGGGAGTTTGTGATGATGGATTGTTGGGATTTTTCTTGTAAATGGCATTGATCCTTTTAGGCCTTGGGGATGACTACCCATCCTTGTCAGGGGCGTGTAGTACGAATCCTTATGACTTTGGGGATCAAAGGTGTTTTGGGATTTTTGTTAGTGGTGAAAACCACTTTTTATTATGGGGGATTGGATGGGGAAGAGCTTGTCCTTTTGTCAATTCTCAGCATTCTTGAACCATTCGCACAGGGGGATGAATAGGTTAACCTTTCACCTATGGTACCCTAGACTACTTTGTAGGTTTCTCTTGCGTTCACACAACTTAGGAATTTTTTTATGTGTTTTAACTTGTGTAGGGATGTTACGTAACGAAGTGTTATCCAAGTAAAACTCTACCCTTGTAAAATCTATTTGACTTTGTACATTTTTTGGCTAAAAATTTAAAGACAGCTGAATGACGAAAACCCTAAATACATTAGGAGACAACTGACTATGCTAAAAATGTGGACGGTGTTATTTTGGAATGACGTGTTTATAAAATGGATTGAAGGTGGAAAATGATGGAATTGCCTAGCAATTACAGTCTATGGTGCTTGTGACATGTATGACCAGCAAATATGCAATGTATGTATGCGATGCCTAATACAATTTATTATGTTTTTGTGTTTTGATTTTTAAGAGTATGCATGGAAGTGAGATGCAATTTTTTTGTTATTTTTTATTATCTTTTGTTTTTGTTTGTTTTTGAATATTTGTTTTTGACCAAGCGATTATGGGAACCCTTGGAGATTTTGGTTTGACCAAAGGGTTTATGGATACCTTTGGGGCATTTTAGGTTGACCAAGTGATTGTGGGAATCCTTGGAGCATTTTAGGTTTGACCAAGTGATTATGAGAATCCTTGGAGCTTTTTGGTTTGACCAAAGGGATTATTGATACCTTTGGGACGTTTTAGGGTTGACCAAGCGATTGCTGGAATCCTTGGAGCATTTTAGGTTGACCAAGCGATTGTGGGAATCCTTGGAGCTTTTGGGGTGGGCTATGGCTCTCTAAATGTGGAATGGCCTCAAATGACTGATGTTCAAGGGTTCTGGTTCCTTGATTCCTTCAAGAGAGGTGAGCCGGTATGTTCTAGGTCCTATTTTACTATCAATTACATAGGGACCTAACCAATTTGCCATGAATTTGTCCCTTAGATGGGTCGACAAGTTAGAGTTTTGTTGGTTCTCTTTTAAGACCAAGTCACCAACCTGAAAGTCCCTCAGGTGAACTTTCATGTTGTATGCTCTCCTAAGTCACTCTTGATAGATACGTAAATGCTCGAGAGCATTGACGCATCGTTCATCGAGCAACGTAAGTTGGTCTAACCGGGCCTACCACGTAGTGTCATCATCGATGAACTCTTGCATTGATATGCGTAGGGAAGGTATTTCCAACTCGAGAGGCATGACTGCCTCGGAGCCATACACCAACGAAAATGGAGTTGCCCCAGTGGGTGTCCGAATGCTAGTGCGATAAGCCCATAGGGCAAGCGAGATTTGAATGTGCCAATCCTTATGACTATCTGTGACCATATTTTTGAGGATAGCAACTAGCATTTTGTTTGATGCCTCTGCTTGCCCATTTGCCTATGGATAATAAGGTGTTGAAAAATTGTGCTGAATTTTGTACTTTGTTGTCAAAGCACACACATATTTATTCTTGAATGACGTCCCATTATCCGAGATGATCTTGGATGGAATACCAAAATGACATATGATGTTATGCAAAATAAACTCCGCAATGCGGGGTCCAGTCGTAGAGGTTAGCGGAATTGCTTCCACCCACTTGGTGAAGTACTCTGTGGCCATTATGATGAACGTGTGATGACTTGACGATGCAGGGGAGATCTTTTCGATTAGATCTAAGCCCCACTATGAAAATGGCCAAGCCGATTGGATCGGTTGCAAGGCCTGAGAAGGTACATGTGTCAAATTGGCATGGTGTTGACACTTCATGCACTTCTTTACATATGCACAACAATCTCGCTCTAAATATGGCCAATAATAGCCCATGCGGAGAATGCGCTTTGTGATGGCCATACCGCTGAAGTGGCCACCACATGTACCATCATGCGCTTGGGTGATCGCCCAAGCGGACTCCTACTGGTCCAAGCAATGAAGGAGGATCCCTTCATAGCTTTGACGGTACAAAATGTCTCCTAACAAGACATGTTTTGCCACTTTCTATTTAAATGATCTTTTTGCAGTATGCGTCAATCCAAGTGGGAGGTTACCTAACTTGAGGTAATCCCTTAGGGGTGTGTACCAATCTTGCTGATCAAAAACCTCAATTGTATGAATGACCAATCCCTCTTGAGGTTCATCCCTAGCAAAAGCTGAGCGGGAAAGAACTTGTAAGAATAGCGTTGTGTTGCTATTAAGAGGGGTCGGGGAGAACAAGGACCCCCAGTTGGCGTGATTCAGACAATCATGGATTCGAGAGAACTTATCCTGAGATGGTTCAATCTGGATCAGGTGGATTCCTGGCGTTAGGTCATAGCTTGCATGCTCCATCGTGGATTGCGATAATGTTTTAACTTGAATGGTTGTCATTTCACTAGAAGGGTCTTGCGGGATTAGTGACCCCAAGGAGGCCATAGTGTCCGCAAAATGATTCGATGATCGAGGGAGTGCCTCGATGTCATACCATTCAAGATTTGCTAGGAATTTGTCCACAAGGGCTTTGTAGGCCTACAGAACTGGGCATTTACATTGGAATACCCCTTTTACTTGGTTGACAATTAACAATGAATCACCAAAGATGTTCAAGCATTTGATGTTCATGGTGATTGCTGTTTGAAGACCTATGAGCAAGGCTTCATATTCTACATTGTTGTTGGTGCACGGGAAATCTAATTTAAATGATAGAGGCATTGGAGCCCCTTGCGGTGTGAAGAATACAATTCCCGTGCCACCCCCTTGCTCACATTTAGAACCATCGAAGAATAGGGTCATGTCGGCCTGTGACTCAGGCTCATTAGAATCTGGCGATTCTGAAACATGGAAGACCCCATCATCAGGTAGCTCTACGGTCAGAGGCTGATCATCTTCAAGAGGAGCCTCTACTAGTTGATCGATGATGACTTGACCTTTGATGGACTTCTGTCCAATGAATTCTATGTCAAACTCCATCAACAACATGATCCATTTCACCGTGCGGCTACTATGATAAGTACGACTCATCATGTACCACAATGGATTCTCCTTAGACACAACATACATCGTATTGCTCAGCATGTAGTGGCATAGCTTTTTGGTAGCAAACACCACTGCAAAGCATAGCTTCTCGACGTATGCATAGTTAAGTTCATAACTAACCAGGGTGCGGCTAAGATAGTAATTAGCCTATTCTTTGTGTAGTTCATTTTTTTGGGCTAGCATGGCACCCAGTGCCACCTCAGTAGCTGAGATGTATAAGTAGAACGACACTCATGGTCTAGGTGGTGCCAATACTGGTGGAGAAGCCAAGTATTGTTTGATGTCGTCAAAGGTTGATTGGCACTCGTCATCCCAGTGAAATGCTACCCCCTTGTGCAATAATTTATTCATGGGTCGACACTTGTCAGATAGCTGCGCTATGAAGCGCTTGATTGACGCGACCTTTCCCTACAGGCTTCTGAGCTGCTTGATGGTGGTTGGGGGAAGCATTTCAAGGATTGCCTTGACTTTGTGTGGATCTACCTCGATTCCTCATTTGGAGACTATGAAACCCAAGAGCTTTCTAGATGTGATGCCAAATACGCACTTCTTGGGGTTTAATCTAACTTTATGTTCAATGAGGCGATCGAGGATCTTGCTTAAGTCATCGAGATGATCTGGTTCAAAAGAGATTTGGCCAACAAATCATCCATGTAATCTTCCAAAATTTTATGCATGTGATCGTGGAAGATGTATGTCATGGCACGTTGGTAGGTGGTGCCAACATTTTTAAGGCCAAAGGGCATGACCTTATAACAAAATGTCCCCCAAGGCATTGTGAATGCCATTTTTAGTTGGTCCTCGGGATTGATACGAATCTGATTGTATCCCGAGAAACCATCCATGAGGGAGAGCATTTCGTGGCCCGTTGTAGCATCTACCAATGCGTCGATGCTAGGCAAGGGGAAATCATCCTTGGGACTCACTTTGTTTAGGTCTCAAAAATTGGTGCATATGTGAATCCTCCCATCGAGCTTTTTGATGGGCACCATGTTGGACAACCATGGTGGGTAATCCACGCAGATGACAAACTATGCATCCAACAGCTTTTGTAACTCGTATTTGACCATTAAGGCTACTATTGGGTGCATCTTACATAGTTTTTGCTTAACTCGCTTGACTGTTGGATCAAGCATTAGATTATGCGTGACTAGCTGTGGGTCTAGCCTCGGCATGTCTTTGTAGGACCATGCAAAAACCTCCTTCTTCTTTGAGAAGGGCAATGTAATTGGCTTGCTCTTTAGGGGATAGACTTACCCCCAGCTTGATGATTTGCGAATTCATTGGATCAGAGCCGATGTCTACGTCAGTCATCTCTTCAATCGACATGTGGGACCCGTCCTCCAACCGGTGTGGAGTTGGGATCAGATGGATATCAGTTGCTGAATTTAAATCTATGTTGGGAACGTCGGGTTCCTCTTCAGCATGGAATACATCCTGAGTTTGTCCTGGGGTGAAATGGAACATCCCTCCACAAGGCTAGTACTCTGTGGGGCTAGTATTCTGTGTCACCTCATTGACTTGAAGGGTTTTTGCCTGCGTATCATGGGTAGGTAGGGGGTCTTTGAAGACTCCCATCTATTGGTTGTTTGGTGCTACGAGGTTGTCCACCGCCAACATCTTTTTGTCTATTAGGTCTTGCAAGAAGCTCTTGAACTTCCAACATGCGTAAAGGTCATGTCATTTTTGCCTATGAAATCTATAGTACAAGTCTTCCCTATAGCCCTTAGGCTTTGGTGCATTGGGGTCTATGGGTCGACTTTCTGGCAGGTGCATCAAGTTTTCCATGGACAAATGGTCAAACAAGGAGTCTTTGGACTCTGCGAAGGGTGTGAACTGCTGCCTAGGGTGACGCTGCTAATTTTTCTCTTGCTGATGATTCTCCTTCTCATAGCTATCAAGAGGGACTACCTGATAGTTAGCCTGTGAGGGCTATGTTGCTTGTGCAGGCTTAGGCATGTTTATAGCAACCTGATTGACCGCAATGGGTTTCGGTTGTGTGGTCCCTATTTTGGCATTTTTAGGCCACTCTTTCTTCTTTGGCTTGGCAATCTCGCCATCCTGTATCTTGATCTCCTCAATGATTCTGGCTTGCACTAGGGCTTCCTCAAGAGTGGCATATTGTTGCAGCTACAATAGCATGAAGATCGATCTCAAACAACTCTTTGAGAACATTTGGGTCAGGTCGGCCATAGGAGGGAGGTAGGGCAGCTTTGAAAGCAACGTCCTTCATCGATTTCCATAGGCCGCCATGGTTTCTTCCTCATACTTCCTGAGGCTAGCTAGGTCGCTTAGTGATGCCTTCTTCTTGGTGTTGAAGGTGAAGCATTCAAGGAATGCATCCACTAGCTGATCCAAGTTATTGATGCTATGTTTTGGCAACTGAGTGAACCAATCCGAGGTAGGGCCTACGAACATGGTTATAAATGTTCTTAGAAGAAAAGCATCGTTGTCTTAAATGCCAAAGCATTGGCTCAAGAATCTAGTCACGTGCTCTTGGGCATCCTCCTCCCCTCTAAAGATTGCCAACTGGGGAATTTTAAAGTGTTCAAGGTATGGGGGTGTTGGCACTAACGGATGCATAGGGTGACTGTGGAGCTGGCGTAAAGTGGGCTTTTGGGGCCCAAAAGTCTTGGTCTCCATAGAATCTAAGCGCTCTAGCAGCGCTTTATATGCATCGAAGGATTTGATCTCTTCCTCCTTGGTTTGTTCCCATTGGGGGTTGCGGGGAACTTGAGGCCTATGGAGGGGTAGCCGGACAACATCCCCCCTGCCTTGGTAGGGCATTTCAACCCGCTCTTCTTCTTGCTCATACTCCTCATAGGCTTCTTGAGGAGTTCCTGGGCGAGACCTATAAACATGGGTGGGTGCCCGCAAAGGGTGCCCATCGTTGTTTCTGGGAGTGGCCTCCCGCTCAGGTCTAGGAGGTCTTGGAGGCAATATTTGATAAGGTCACAGAGACCTGTCTCACACCAAGGGGTTGTGCCTCTCATACAATTCTATCTTATGCTGCGAGGGGTTGGGACCCTCTCAAGCATAGTGTTCTGGAGCAATTCGTTTGTCTGATGTTGAATGTGCTCTTTCCTAATGCGATACAAGTGCTCTAACTATTGTTGGTCTTGTCTGAGCTGCATGATTTACGCTTGGCGGGTGGCATGTTTGGCAAATGCCAAGTCAATTTGTTTTGTTGTCTTGTGTTTAGGAAGCCTAGATGCCTCTCCTACCTATCTATCTCGGTCATGGTGATCCGAGATCTCTATGGGTCACTTTCCTCTGTCGAGGTTAGCGACATTCACCCAAGGCTCTGGCCTTAGTGGGTGATCTTGATACATAGCAAGCATGGAGGCGCATTGCTCCCATGCTGTGTATTGCTCTTGAGGAATGTAGTGGTCTTCCTCGTGCTCCCTTTCGTATGTGTGAAAGGGGTGGGCAGAATTGGATTGCCCTGTCTGGAGAGCCTTGTGCTGTGGATTTGGCCTATTGTTTTTGACAGTAATAAGGGGTAGAGGAGGGATGATGTAATCATGTGGCCCCTCCTTATGGGCCCTATGTTGTTCTAGCGCTTCATCGTACGGTGGCCACTCATAATGAGTGTCTAAGGGAGCCCTCCCGTCTATGTTGAGTGCCACGTGTATGGCCTCCTCCTGAAAGGGTCTATGTTGAGTGGGAGTGCCCCTCAAAGGGGTGCCTCTATAGTCCCATTCTATAATGGCATGATGTGGACTATCTTGTGGGTCAGGCCACCAAGGTGGTATGACCAAGTCCTCGGGACTATATCGAAGGTGACTTGTGCCCCTTTGTACACTTTCCATAGCTTCTACCCGTGATTGGGCTCGGCTGTGTACACCATGGTGATGTTTCTCTAAATATGTGTACGTTTTTATCTTCTTTATAATTTTTTATGCTACACTAAATAAAAGGGAAACACACAATCAAAGCAATGATTATCTTGTTTATGGATTAAAAGTGTGCCCTAAATCTGGTTCAGTGTGTTTTGATTTTTATTTTGAAAACCTTGTAAATAAATTTTTGTTGTATATGCAATATGAGGGCTCTTATATCTCCCAAAATGGTTGCCCCTTCAATATACCACTACCAGGCCGTTATACCGAACCTCTCTATATACCCGCCCTTACGTGAGGGAGACTATTGGTACGTGAGAGTAGAATAGTACATGGAACATAGGCGGTACAAAAGGGGAATCGCTCTGTTTTGACACCTACCATAGAAGACTTATCCTCATGCACGAGGAATCACCCCAGCTACACTTGGTCAGCTTTCGTCAGGATTTACATCTAGCAATAGTAGCGATCGGGGTTATGTATGCAAATTTCAAGCCAAGGTGGTGATGAAATCCACTATTGGTCTTGATCAAGTGTTGGGGTTTTATGACCAATGCCTTGATGTTCAGATTATCTCGTGGTGTGTGGGGTTATTTTTACTTGCAAAAAGAAAGAAAAACATGCAGTAAACTCTCCTATGCAAGCAAAGAAACAAAAAATGACAGAGACAGAAAACAAAAAATGACAGAGGATGCTCAGAACCCCTACCTCTTCTCTGCCCAAATCGGATGCCTCTGAGTTTCTGCTCTGAAACTACACTAAGAGCTAATTGTCCCAGGGTGAGATGAATAATAAATCTATATTCATCATAGGGTGAGACAAATTCCTATTCGTCCCTGGGTGACACGAATTCTAGCTCTGTATTCATTACAGGATGGAACAAGCAGCAGTCCAGTGCTTGAAATATTGATACCTACAAGCAAAAACACACAACTTTTGATCAGAAATTTGATCTCAAAATCAAGGGACAATGGTCCCACCATGATCGCCATTGAAAGCATGAGGATATGGAAACAAAATGGAAATGCCAAGTGCGATGTATGCAAAAGCAAAACGTAACGCTAAGTCCTACGAACGAGAATGCATGAAAGGAGGGAAACATAAATGAATTGAAATAAGATAGAAAGAAAATGTCGAGTACAACCATTTTTATTAATTTGATTTAAAATCAGGTTACAATATGTCTCCTCCCTTTTCGGGGGCTAGGAGCGTTAAGTAGGGCTCTATTACACCATAGATTGGTATGCTTTCTTTCGCATGCCCACATGTAAAGTGGGCAGGCAAAATGTCACTGCCACTAGCGTGAACATGTCTTTGATTCCTTGTTGGTCCTCCATTGTTGAGATCCTACATTAAGAGAAACATAAAAGGATTAGTAGCACCTACGGATGGAGAGAAAACATGCGATCCCCAAGGCCTGCGGTCAGTGCATGCATAAAATGATTAAAATGATAACTAAAACATATCAGAATGAGCTAAAAATTTGACAAAAGCAATAAAACATTACCAGGAAGCCACTACAAAAGGAACAGTTCAGAAATATTGCACATATTTCTAATCACTCTGGGGTGGGACGATTAGGACTGTCATAACCTGTTCAAAAGCCACCTCCTAAATTTCTAGTCGAGAGGCCTCCAAAACACCTACAAAGTTGGGGTTAGGTAAAAAGGGGTATTTTGGGATGACCCAGATGGTTGGATTTGGCTAATTCGGCCTCGATTTCCTTGTATCTGATGACGCTCCCTGTATGTTAGCGAAAGCGAGAAATGATAAAATCACAACCAAAACTTGTCATAATCACATGAAATTTGAATGGCAGCATATGTAAGTAACCTAAAATAAAATGCAAAATAAAAATCATGGAAATCTACCACATATTTCTAATCGCTCCGGGGTGGGGCGATTAGAACTACAACAGTGCGGGGGGCACCCGGGGGCAGGACGCCCATCGTTTGGGACTCGGTTTCAGCACCAATCCACTTGGGATGGGTCCAAAACCTCTTATGGGGTTGTGTCAACAAATTTTGTGGGGTATTGTGGCCAAATTTTCATGTTTGGGTCCGGATTACGCTTCCAATAATCACCCAATAACATCCCTTCCAAAAGAGAGATCAAGTATGTAAAAGCACAAACGATGGGTGAGGATGTAATTCGATAGCACTTCGTTCTCCAAAATGCTCCTCTCTATTCCTCATTTTGGGTGAGAAGACTCACCAATTTATAGACCTAGGGTCTCTCTCTTTGAATGCGCATGCGAGGGCACCACTTGAGTTGCTTGTCCTATTTTTGGATAAAATATTATTCCCTGATTTAGAGTCTCTTTGCATGAGGCCTCCATAATCAAGGCATGCATGACTAAAGTATCTCTCTCTGATTTGAAGCCGTTCCTCACAATTGCATGCCTTGAAGGCACAGTTAAGTGGCGGACCTACCGAGGTTTGACTTTTTGCCAGTCAAACCTGCTATTCGCCCCACCCTGGGATGAATGCTGATAATCGTCCTGGGATGGGATGAATACCAGTTTGTAATCATCCCAGGGTGGGATGAGTAGAGAGCAAGGTGCTAAAAAGGTGACAAATTGACCTCTGACCTTAAAAACTACTGTGGGAGTGGTTAGGACCACTGTTTAACCTCTGGGGGCTGCCCTAGGGGCTATGCATGTCAATTCGATCAGTGCTTGTCATCACATAATAAGATTGGTGTTGTTTTGGTGTCTACAATAAGATGTATCCTACTACCCTAAAAAATAAACCTCCTCCATTCTATATTTCTCTTAGGATGGAAGGATGGATAGTTCACAACTACATGATTGATTCAAGGGATTCCACCACAGTTATGCCCAAGGCTATTTGTGATGAGATGGGGATGGAATATACTCACTAATGCTAAGGAGTTTTACAACTAGATGGGACCTCAGTAAATATTTTAGGAGTCATGAAATATGTATTGATGAGATTCCATAGAGATCTAAAATCACTATTGTGCAAGATATTGTGGTGGTAGACCTTGAGTCCTACTTTGGCCTCTATCTTTCAGATAATTTACTACTAAATTAGGAGGATATATGTATTTAGACTACTCTAGCATGATGATACCTCACAAAGGTAAGAGAACAAGGCTGAATCCTAAAAATCCAGTCACTTACCATATGGAGAAGATAGAAGAGGATATGTGTAATCACTTAGCTATGGAAGAGCCAAAATTGGTAGAACTCCTTGAGGATTTAAAAGTTGATGATCAGCTACCATTCCAAAATGTTCATGATATTCTTGAGACAGGGATGGGTACATATAGCGTATCATTTGAAATAGATAAAAATAACCCTATTATTTCCAACCAATCATTGAGAGAATCTATAATATGGACAATGCATTTTGATGGAGTAAGATGCAGAAATAAATTTGGGATAGGTGGTCTTAAAATATCCATCATAAGGAGGTCAAATTTTTTCTTTTAGATTCACTTGGTCTTGCACAAACAATACCATAGAGTATGAGGCCTTATGCTTAGGATTGATGCAAGCAGAGAATATGGGCATCAAAATGTTGGACATTTATAGTGACTCAGAGCTAGTTGTGAACCAAGTTATAGAAAAGTATAGTAGTAATCACCATTATCTAAAGGCTTATAGAAGCAAATTCTAGGAATTTATGGAAGATTTTGATGCCTTAAACATACATGTTGTCCCAAGGCAACAAATAGTTTGGTTGACGCTTTGGCTATAAAAGGCTCAAATTTATCTCTTTCTGTAGACTATGGATCTCCTAAGAACAAAAGAGTTAAACTCATTTTTAGACCAGCGGTGCCAGACAGACAAATATATTGGAAGGTATTTGAGAGCGATGAAAAAATTGTTGATTTTGTTATTAAGGAAGATGATTGTGCTTTTTTACAGAGTGATTTAGCTCAAGAAATTGATCAGTAGGAGATTATACAACTAAAAAACAATCACATACCAAAAGGATTGATCACTCTAGAAATCCTGTTTGATAATGAGGATGGTAAGATATTAAAACAAATGAAAGTAGATGATAAGATCTATAGGGAAATAGAAGTCAAAAATGGAGAAAAGTTGAAATTGGGCATACAATGCCCTGCAAATGAAGCTGAAGCATTGAAATATTTGTGTCATAGATACCAAGATATAATAGCTTAGACTTACGATGACCTGAAGGTTTATGATAAAAGCGTAATTCAACACACTATTGAGCTAGTTTCTGATGCAAAGCCATTCAGGCAGAAATAAATATAGGTGAATCCTAAAATAGAGGTGATCATGAGGCAAGAATTGCTAAAGCTATTGAAGGCTAAAATAATCTACCCTATCAAACACTCTACCTAGGTTGCCAATTTGGTCCCAGTAAGGAAGAATAATGGTGATATTTGCCTCTGTGTAGACTTCAGGAATCTGAACCAAGCATCTCTGAAATATCAATACCACTTACCCACAAATTGATCAAATTTTACAAATGGTAGCAGGGACAAAAATATTCTATTTATTATATGGCTTCTCTGGGTATACCTAGATTAGGGTCAAAGATGAATATCAACATAAGACTACATTCACTACAAAGTGGGGTACCTTATCCTATCAGAGAATGCCATTCAATCTATCAAATGTTGGTACCAATTTTCAAAGGGCAATGGATTATGCTTTTGGTAAGCTTTTCAACAAAATAATATTAATATATTTAGATGATATGACATTTTTTTCTCATAGGAAACAAGATCATCTCACCCATTTGGAGCAAGTTGTTCAAAAATGCAGAGAGTTCAACATATCACTGAACCCCAAGAAAACCATATTTGCATTTCATGAGAGGAGATTATTGGGACATGTAGTGCTAGAACAAGGAATGTCCATTGACCCAGATAGAATAAAAGCAATATTGGCACTTCCTCTTCTAATGAATAAGAAGGCTCTTTAGTCTTTCTTTTGGAAAATTAATTTTGTGAGGAAAATCATTTTTGATTTCACTCAAATTGTTAAACCAATATCAAAGCTATTCAAGAAAAATGCTAACTTCAAATGGACTGGCAAAAGGAAACAAGCATTTGAATTGATCAAGCAAGCCATTGCTACAACTCCAATATTGGTTAACCCTGATTTCGATAAGGGCTTTATTTTATATGCATATGGATCTGAAGAGAGTTATGTTGCTATGCTAACTCAAAAGGATGAGAAAAACAATGAAACCCCATATTCTTTTGGGGTCAGACTATACATGAGTATCAAATAAAGTACAACTTCATGGAAAGATAGGTGTTTGTAGTAATGAAATCTCTTAAAAATTTTAGACAATACCTTGCTCTAAGCAAAATATTGGTTCATCCTAATGTTAGAATCTTTATATTACAAGGTAAACTTGGTGAGAAGAGAGCGGGGTGGATTACAAAGATACAATATTTTGATATAGAGATTCATCCCACCAAGTTGGTTAAAGGAAGAACATTATGTCAAGAACTAGCAGCCAAAGTTAATACAAGAGAGGAAGTAGCTTTCTAGATCAAAGAGTTAGAAAAAAAATATGACAGTCTCTCAGAAGGAGTGGATTGGACAAAGCAACTCAAGAACTACTTTGAGAAGTGATAATGGTCCAACTTTCATAGGAGCCAAGTACATTGATTTTTATAGAAAATATGGCATTTATATAAAGAATTCTTCTAAATACTAACCTCAGGGGAATGTCTTGGAAGAATCAAGCAATAAAAACCTTCTCAGAATGATTAAAAGGTCTCTGGAAGACAATAAAAGATCTTGGTATTTTCTCATGGATCAGGTCCTATGCGCAGATAGAATTACTATGAAAAAATCTATAGGTACATCTTCTTATACTCTGATATATGGAAAAGAAGTTGTACTTCCTATACATTTAGAGACCCCTTCCTTAAAGTATATCAATGATGATCTTGATAAGGAAGACCTGGTAAACAAAAGGCTAGTTCATTTGTTGCATTTGTAAGAATAGAGGGAAGAAGCCTACAAAATATTCCAAAATCATTTGTCATAGAAAAAGGATTGGTTCAACAAGAAGGCCGCATTTAGGAAATTTAAAGTGGGCATTTCAGTTTGATATAATTTACGAAGGTGCATTTGAGATAGCTGCAATCAAACAAAAGAATGCTTTTAAGTTCCAAGACAAAAGCGGATATTCGTTGCCAATCCCAGTAAATGGGTATTATCTCAAACTATACTAAAAGTAAAGAATTTCTTACTTTGTATTATATGTATCATAATGTATAAATACTTTTACTTTTATTTTTGCACTTTGTATTAATATTAAGAAAGAAAAAAATGAAAAAATGCATCATGGAAGGGAATATCCTCATAACTGTGACTCAAAGCCCATCCACAAGAAATCATCATGTCACGTGTCTTAATCATGTATCATTTCATTTGCAAGATGGAGAAAAGGGGCACGACTATGCAAAAAGAGAAATTCACTTTACTTAAAATCTGAAAAGCACAGGTTTTCCCTAAGAAGCAACATTGGCTAGCACATAATTTCAAAATCAAACATAAAGGTGGCACACGCGTCAGATTTGTGCCACCAGTCGCAAGGTTAGGCCAATTGTGAAAGAGAAAGATCATTTATGCAGAGCCACCTGGTTCTCGCATGTAAAGTGAACGTTGCACCTACTGCATTAAATACACACGTTATCGAAGGGCTATATATTCGACACCCTAAAGCAGAATTAATTCTTCCTACATACCCAAAACTATGAGAGAAATATAGTGAGCAGAAGAGAGTGGATTTCCTAAGAATTTATAGAGAGCACAATTTCCTTTGCAATAGGGAGCAACTAGTTAGCAATTGACAATGACCGCATCATCTATCCTTGAGAGGACAAATGTCATCATGGAGAATGAAGGAGATAACTGCTTTCGAGATGCCTTAAGTAGAATTGCAAACACTATCACTACCTATAAGGATAAGGAGCATATGAGGTTATAAGAAGAGAAGAGAATATCCACCGGAATTTCAATAGCAAGCCCAAACGCCATTGCAGTAAGCTCTCTGCTATATTTTTACATTTGCGATTTTGTACATCCTTGCCCTGAGTTTATAAAGGCAATAGTAGAAAATTATTATTCATAACATAAATTTTTGCAAAGTGTTGAGGTAAAAACCTTAATGCATGTAAAACTTGAATCTTTTAACAATGCTTTCATCCCGAGAGTGAAGCTATGTGGGAAAGAAAAAATATTTTCTCAGAGAGATCAGGTGAAATATTATGCCCTGAATAAGCATGCAGATGGGGGAAGAAATTTCTTGAGTTGGGTAGTAGGTCAATTAAAGAGAAAATTTAGTGGTAGTTATTTGCCATCAACCCCAGTTAAGCTTGATGAATTCAAGGAATAAGAGCTTTACTCGATGTTTGCCATAATAGGAGGTTTACTCTCAGACAAGAATTTTTCTCACTAGCAAATAACCACTACCCATTACATCTCCAATCCCCAAAACGGACCCTATCCATATGAGTAACTTTTTGATATTCTTTGATTGGCCTCGATATATGGCCAACATTATCCATGATCTCCTAGTAAGACTGAAAAACCTTTTGTGTTGCCACATTATCTCACATAAATATTAGATTAATGTTGTCTTTGGAATGATAAAATGTAGGAAAGGCACTTCCCTCTACCCCATTACACAAAAAGATATCACTATCAATAAAAAGAGCAATATAAGATTAATTATCAAATATATGCGGGGATTGGGTTTTGTAGAAATCCCTTACAGATGGATATACAACCCAAAGAACAAATTTACAAAGAGATTGAATGATATTACCAAAGGAAAATCACCAAAATTCAAGAGAACTCTCAGACCTCACTATGAAAAATTTAGAAATAATGATGAAAAGTCTGAATTGGAATGGGATGTTCAACACATGGAAGCATTACCTCCTTGGAGAGATTTCTATGATCATGTCGTTGATTATGCCCCTAAGAAGAATGAAGCACATATTTATGTGGAAGATGAGGTCAAGGAGATGGTAAAGAAAGAAAAATGGAATCCCCAAAAAATGTTTGAATTTTGGAGAATGCAAGTAGAAATAGATATCGTAAAGTCGAAGTATCCCACCAAGAACGATAAACAGTTTGACAAAAAAATATGAAAAAATTTCACGATCTTGACAAGGCAGTGGGAATTTTTTATCATTAAGTTTCAGAAAACCTCCTAGCCTATAAGGAACAATGAATTCCAAACAAACCAGAGGAGTTAAACTAAAAGGAGTTAGCATTAGAACTCCCCCATCCTCCCCACCTCATAGGAAGGTCAACTCGGAAGCTGTCCCTACTGGAAAAAGAATACAATTGGCATTTCAGCCAACTACAGAGAATTTGGTGACATATGGGTTGGGTGCTCAATTAATGTAGAGATATGGTTATGAATGATGGGTTCTACGCCCAAATGAATTAGGACATATAGACAATTCAAGTCGAACGAATGTCGGAGAGGCTAGCCCATGGGGCATCCTCAGAGGGGTATATTGAACCTAGGTTCATACTTGATGAAGTTATGTATGGTGCTTGTAGCATAGGGGTGAAGTATTCCTAGTGGGGAGGTAGTTCTCAGAGGATTGGAATGATCAATGTACTATTCTCAATCGATGAACCAAATTGTACAGTCTCCACAACCACTAATATGCGACCACAAAATAGTTTGTACGGATCCCAAATCGTACCACTGTACAATCCCAAATCATACAATGACAATGCTTGTATGATTTTACACTCATATAATCCTTCATTTTTAGTTTTGCAAGCTGCCATGCACAGTTTTGTAACTAAATTGTTCAATTTGCCAATATCACCAAATTGGGTAAGTTTTCCTTTATCGCCTAAAATACCAAATCGGGGTAGTTTATTTTGTACAATTTGTAGCACATTTGGTGTGTACAATTTTTACAAACTGAAAGTTCATAAGGGTGCCAAATTGGATACTTTTCTCTACAAATCTCTTTCAGACAAGTTTGGAAAGTTCTAGAATGGCAA
The DNA here is from genome assembly GCA_028583015.1 of Wollemia nobilis. Taxonomy (NCBI): domain Eukaryota; kingdom Viridiplantae; phylum Streptophyta; class Pinopsida; order Araucariales; family Araucariaceae; genus Wollemia; species Wollemia nobilis. The sequence goes on along the minus strand of JAQPPZ010016858.1, from coordinate 120,954 downwards.
TTACTTCATTCCTACCAACATGGAAGTTCTACCATCAAGGTTTGAGAGAGTTCCTTCCAATGGCAATATCCAAAAATCATACAACAACCTTCAATATGTACTTCTTAATACTATCTGCCTCACAGATCATTCCTAAGGCTCACACCAATGCTAGTTCAATTCCATCCTTCATAGTAATGCATTAATCATCAATCACAAACATAAAGAAGTACATGCAACAACTAGAGACTGCAAAACATTACTCTATCATTTCAAAATCGTATAGTACATGAGCAAATATTATGAATTGAGATTCTTCTTCATTAACTCAACAATGCAATACAATCACTGACGACTACACAATAATCATAAATATGCATCCAATACTTAGGCTAATCAGACTAGATCATAACCAGACTAATTGGACTATCAAAATTGAAAAGGGGGTCTTATATAATGTTTCCCAAGCTGTTCCAAGCAGTTCTTGAGACAATTCATTATTCGCAACTGCCCATGTATAATGGAATACATAATTATACCTTTTTACTAAGTCTAAACACATGATTTATCAAATTCATTCGTAATTACAACTCAAATTGCATTTGCTTTGCATTTCATTGCACTTTGTATGGTTTGTTGTACATTTTGTATGTTTTGCCTCCTGCTTGTATGGTTTACCAAAACTATCAAAAATTTTCAAAACTGGGCAAATCCTCTTGTCACTTCTTCTTCTAGGAGGTGGATTTGCTTCCTACATCTGCCCTCCCCTTTACTTTGGTCGGTGTCCTCGCTGACTCATCTTTCTATTTCAGCTGGGCCTTATAATATTTGACTAGGGCTTCCATGTCTTCCAACCAAGTGCAAATAATTACTTGTTGATTCTACAACTTGGCTGCGTAGTTGCCCATTTATACGGCTTTCACACCATGCTGATTGGCTATCTCCTCGACAGTCTTCAGGAGTTCCCTTAGTTATTCACACTCAATAGCACTCTTCTTAAGCTTCTCCTACAAATGTGCTTCTATTCAAGATGCTACTTCTAGCTCTTCATTCTTATCTACAATGGTATTTAGATGGTGATTAATATCAACCTACAAAGCACGAACAGTCTCCTCCTTAGAATTCAATTGTGTTTACTTCTCTAGTACCATATAATTATATCTTTTATTGTTCTATGTGAGCTCTTCTATCTTCTTATCTTGCATTTCTAGTTTCTCATATTTCGTAGCCAATTGTGTTCTCCACTATTCATCCTTTTCCTGCAACTGTTCTTTTTTTCTCTTAATTGAGATTTCAAATCCTTGATCCTATCTTCTACCATTTGTGAGACCTATCACTTCTCCTCTTCTAGTGAACTAATTTTGGCCTCAAAACCAACCCTGTTACTTGGCAGTTATTCTTACAATTTGCTTATCTTCTACCGAAGCCTTACTCTTATGCAATTCTTCCTCCATTACAATCATTTGATCTTGAGTGGTCTCTATCTCTTCTTTCTGAGATTACTTGAGCTGATAAATTTGCTCTAATCCTATGCTCAACCACTCTATCCAATGTTCTAGGAAGTTCAACTTCCTCAGAGTGATAGCCAAGCCTGAGGTGACTCTCTTATGTTCCAACTCTATTGTATTCAAGGGACAAGTCAAATGATTGGCTCTATCCAGGTACAACCTCAGATGGTGCATGTAATTGGTTCCCACTCCATATGGCAAGTCATCTCTTCCTAACATCGCTGTTACCTCTTCCCTAGGTAACTTACATGGGTGATGTACATGAATATCAATAATTTTCTTTTTATGATCCTCACTGCTCACCTATTCTGTTATCTTTTCCAATTCGATAAACACTTGTTCTTCCCATAGCTTCAACTCTCCCACACATCCAATACAAAACTGTAGTTTGGCGCTAGCCATGGCATTGCCTATCTGAGAGAATAAATGGTCCACCTAATCTTCTACCCTTTTCGCATCCTCCTTTATTTCAATTTTTGAGAACTATGATACCTCTAGGAGGTATCTTGTTTGTATCCTTTGTAGTTTTTCCTCTGTAGGAGTTTGTTCTTCCTCTTCTTCCAAGTGGTGACCAGAGCTTCCTCCATGCTCCATTAGTGCTTTCTCTTTGTTTATATTTTCTTATGGTAGATTTTGTCCTGTAGTCCTCTCCACTTCCACATCTTATTCAATATCCACAATCATCCACAATATCAGGATGAGATTGTTGTTGCCCTATAGATTCCTGGACTTCCTTTAGCTCGATTAATTCCATCTGTTGTTCTTATGTTACCTGCTTTTCTTCCTAATTTTGTTGGACTTCCATTGATGTGACTTCTTCAATAATAGGATTTTCTTGTTTTTGTGATGTGTTCATATCTTCTTGTGCATCAATCTGATCATTTTGATTCGTGCTTCTTCCCATCACGAATCTGAAGCAAGGCATCTTATTTTCTCTTGACTATTTTTTTTTCATTTCCTAATCCTATTTACACTTTTACCATCATGGGAATTGCACAGTGAAATTAACTTGTACGATCCCACATGATTCTTCTCTTGGAGGTTTGACCATGATATTATGAGTGATTGTGTCCTATGGCACCACTTGCTCTCTAGGACGATTCATCTCAACTTGTGATGTTACCGATTTCCCTATCCTTCCACTACCATGTGTATAATTTAGAATTGTACAATTTCAAGCTGGAGTATTTTCACCTGCAGTATCTTCCTCTTGTCATACTGTTGATTTATCCCTTCGTAGCAGTGCTATAACCATTCTACTATCATTTGAGTGACTTCTCCACCTATCTCCTTGAATCAATTATATCTCTAAACTTGGCGATCGAATCCTCTACTATTCCTGGTTTCTTTCATCTACAAAATGCATTCTTCCTCTACTAGCAAGGCCTCTACTGCTCAAGTGCCTTCCACATCCAATTCCTCTTGACATCAGGATTCTCTATGTCAGTGGTGATTCCTTCATTCCTTGGAGTATTCCTCTGCCTCCTTCCACTCTTTGAGGTCCTCATAGGATTAGTGGTGGTTAACCCAATGGATACCACCTAATGGGGTTTGGTAAGATCCCCCTTATCCCTGGTATACCTTGCATATTCCTTGTCTAGTTAAAATATGCTAAGGGTATGTCTCCCGACCATTTAGGAGTAGGGGGTCAAAACCTTCCTCATCTTCTTCCTCCTCTAGCTATAACATCACCTTGACTTATTTCATTCCATGGTCGAATACCTCCTCCTATTCTTGTATGAAGCCTTAGGGGTCCTTGTTGATTCCTTCCTCCATTTCTTGGTTATCAGGAGTTATGTCTACCAACTCAATGTTGTCTAGTGTACTTCTACTTCATATTACGCTTGGTGATAATTGTCGTAGTTCTATGATTCTATGATATGCATGTACTAAGCGATGTATCCATATTATTTCCTCAAAGCATCTTTGTGGAGATGAGGTTGCCAAGATCTCTCTATATGCATCGAAAAAATCTATCTCAGAACTTGAGTCATTTCGATTATCTTCTCTTTGTTCCTACCAATCTGCTAGTAAATTCATCAATCTCCTCAATCTCCTTACTTCTCTCCTTTCTATTCTTAGTTGTCGATAGGCTATTCTATATGCTTGTAGATCAAGGTTGGCTTGATGCTCCTAAGATCTCCCTGGTTTCTGATGTGTTGTTGTGTAGGCTGGGGGATCACAGTTATCCTAAGGATTCTAGGGTCTCTCTAGGCAATCATCATCATCACTGATTTCTATGCTAGGTTCCCTTCTTAGCAAAGGCATTCCTTCGTCACTAGATTCACTCAAATCTACCCATGTATTGCCTTGTGATTTAGGTGATGTGGTTTTTTCATCAATGTCTCACCAAAGCATATTTGCATCTTCATTTGTCATTGGTGGATCGCTTGGTGGTACTTGTGAACTTGTGCTTGAACCATTATTTATTATACCACTTCTTGGAGTTATCCTCTCATTATCCTTAGCTTTCCCTTCTAGTTTTTGTAGCATCATTGTTATTTGTTCATCCAACCTTCGTATTGTACTATCCAATTCTTGGATGGTTTGTTCCATCAACCTTGCGTTATGACCTCGCAGTGTCTGATATTCCTCCTATAGTTTTTGGATCTACAATGACATTCTCTACTGTAATAACCCTCTCTATGCTAATGGAGTAAGTCCAACCGATTCTTCATTGATGGTCTCATTACTATTCTCTTTAGGAAATTCCATTTCAAAAGTGTCCACTCTATCTTCATATCCTATTGTTAATTGTATCCTTCTTCATCCTTCTGCTTATTGGGGTAGTTCTCTACGTTCCACCCAAGGATACATCATATTTTCATTTACTTGAGGTGCTTCTTCTTGCCTTCCCCTATTTATGGGTAACAATACTATCTCCTGATATCCTCTTTCATTAGGAGGAATCCACTCTTCATCTTCCTCTGTTACTCGTTCGATCCCATATACAAATCTCACATGCACCAGCAATCTTCTTCTTTCTCTGGGTCGAGGTACCAACTCATGTTGTTCTATGGTTGGCCTTGTCTCCTCACCTTCTGCAAATAATTATGCAAGTCACACATCAAGCTATTTCTATGATGGACCTTGCTCGTCTTGAGTTCTTCGTTGAGCTTTTTCTCATATTCTTCATTCAATCTCTTCTAAAGAAATGAATAAGCATTGTACTGTGTAGGGCTTCAAATTTGAGCCATTTACAGTATCGGGTACCTCAGTACCATTCAAGTTTTGAAACTTGATTGATCCATTTTTCATTACTTCTACCACTTTATCGGGACCAAGCCATAAAGTATTCAACTTACCAGGCTTGATTTCCCACTTTCCATTAAAATTTAGAACCAAGTCACCGGACTAAGTTCTAACTTCCTAAGTTCTAGTTTCCTTATTTTATGGGCTACCTTAATTGCCCATTGTGCCATGTTTAATTTGTACTATCAATCACTCCTACAAACTTTCTTGATCACCCAAGCGATGCTCCACTATGACTCTCAAGCTTGGTATCAAGAATTCAACTGGCACCACTCCCTCTTATCCATAAATCAAATGGAAAGGTGTATGCTCTGTTGTTGGTCTAAAATTTGTTCTGTATATCCACAGAATAGATGGTAACCTTTCCTCCCAATCCACTCCTTCTATTCCACAAGTTTTATACAAAGTAGATACCAGGACTTTGTTTGTTGCTTTCGCCTACCCATTTTCTCTGGGATAGTATGAACTAGAAAATGAATGCAAAATCCTTAATTCGGTTGTCAGCGTCTTGATAATTTCATTTACAAAGTGTCCTCTCGATCACTTTTTATCTGTAGAAGAATGCCAAATTTTGTAATTACCTACTCGAACAAGAATCTTGTTGTACTTTTGGCTGAGTTATTAGGTAATTCTCTCGCTTCGACCCACTTCGTCAAGTACTCTATTGCTACCACAATGTACCTGCATTTCCTTCTTTGATATGTTTTCAATGGTCTGACGAAGTCCAATCCCCATATTTCAAATATTTCTTGGGGTTATGATGGATGCAATATCACAAAGTCCTCCTTTACTGGATTCTCTATCCTTTGACAAGTATCACATGCTTTTACATATTCTTTTGCATCGTTATTCAGTGTGGGCCACCATAGTCCTGCTAGTAATATTTTCCTAGTAGTTGCATCTAGTCCCATGTGCCCTCCTGCTAAGCCTTCATGAGATTCTTTCAATGTTGCTTTGACTTCTTCCTCCATCACACATCTTCATAAGATACCATCAATTCCCATATTATACAAAAATCCCACTATCAATTGGAAAGGTGTTGACTTCATAACCACTTTATTTTTTTTGGTTGTCGTCATCTCTTATGGAAACTCTCCTATGGATAGATACTGGACAATCAACTTATACCACAATGGGACAACATTGATGGCGAATAACTATGCATCAGGGAATTCATTCAAAATCCCTATTCTTGTAGGCTCTCCTGATCATATCTAAGACATCTAATCTGTAATTGCATGCTTCTTACCAGGTCTCACTACTACTCAAAATACAAACTCTTGTAGGGTGACGAGCCACATGTTGACCCATCCTTGTATCACATATTTGTTTATCAAGTACAATAGATCTTGGTGATATACATAGAAAGTAAAGGTATTCGCCAATAGGTAATGATTGAACTTCTAGACTACATATACCATTCCCTAGGATTCTTTTTTATTGTACTATAGTTTCTCTTCACCTTTGATAATAGGTGACTAGAAAAGAAAATAGGTTGATCCAGCCTTAACTATCCTTCTTGTGCCAAAGCACATCTGATTGTAAAATTTTAGGCATCAATGTGGACATGGAATTCGTTATCCCAATTTTGGAACACCAAAATTGGGCTACTAAAAAGCTTGGCCTTCAAATCCTCAAAGGCACCTTGGTGCTCCTATGTCTATCTGAAAGGAACATTTCTATTTTTCAATGAGTCCAATGGATAATACATGTGCACATAATTCCTTATTAACCTTCAACAATACCCCATCGATCCTAGGAATTTTTTAAGTAGAGGATACATAGGATGAATGACATTGGTAGTTTCTGCAACATATCTTGTGTTTAATTATTATTAGTAATGGTGATTGGTTGTTGTTGTGCTGCTTATCCTCCCCACGCATAACAATCACATTTATATTTCTTTCTGCATTTCTAATTTCTTTCCTGCACTCTAAGCTTAAATGAAATTGAGAAAACATAGGAAGTTGGCCTCCTCTAGAGATTGGCATGGAAGGCATTCCTTCCTTTCGGACTTTCAATATGTTGGGCGAATCTAGGATGCATTACACTAAATCCTATCCTAGTGGTAGATTCGTAACCAAAAATTTTGATATGTCTTGTGGGGTCTTCCTTACTCTCACCTGTAAAGGGTGGACATCTTTGTTTGGCTACCTTGTTAGCCATCTTTGGAGAATCATCCTCATCACTTGAGGTGTCCCGTGGAATCTCTATATGATTCCTCCTTGGGGGTGTTCTACTACACTCATCATAAGAAGTTTCTATCTAAGGTATCTTATTCTGTCCCACCAATCATTGACCAAACTCACGTGTGTCTTCACTCTGTGACTTCCTTCGTTGATGTGAGGGAGATGGTCTTGGTCTTTCTTCCTGAGACTTTGCATTCTATTGCCCTGGTGCCTGACTTCCATCCTCTGCACTCCCTTGCAACCCTTATGTCACTTTCTCAAGTGTCACCATCCACTCTCCTTCCTCGTGCACTACTTTTATGTCAACTTTATCCTCTATGTTAGGTGGTTCTGGTAGCTCCTCTTCTGTCCCTATCCATAGTGCCTCAAAATCTCCTTCATATGTCCAAACTTGCTCTATTTATGGTTCATGTGTACTATGGTCTGAATTACTTGCATTCTCTCTTTGAGTAGTTCTCGTGCTCCTTATTATTGGAATGTTCTCTCATACTTCTCATCTCCTACATATTTGCACACTGGTGTCTGTCATTCACCTCCATTTTTGTAATATTCTTACTTTGTCAATTTGACCTATTTTAACAAAAATTCCAAGTTCGATAAGGCAATGACATGAAATGTAGCATAGGGGTGCAGTATTCCCAATGGGGAGGTGGTCCTCAAAGGCTTAGAATGATAAATGTACTATTCTTAATCGATGAACCAAATCATACAATCCTATAGTCTCCACAACCATTAATATGTGATCACAAAACAACTTGTACGGATCCCAAATCGTATCACTGTATGATCCCAAATCGTACAGTGACAGTGCTTGTACGATTTTACACTTAGCTAATCCTTTAGATTCGATTTTGCAAGTTGTCATACACAATTTTGTAACTAAATTGTTCAATTTGCCAATATTGCCAAATTGGTTAAGTTTCTTTTGTACGATTTGTAGCACGTCTGGTGTACGATTCGTACAAACTGAAAGTTTAGCAGGTTGCCAAATTGGATACTCTTCTATACCAATCTCTCTCAGAAAAGTTTGAGAAGTTCTGGAATGGCAATTACTTCATTCCTACCAACATGCAAGTTATACAATCAGGGTTTGAGAGAGTTTCTTCCAATGGCAATATCCAAAAATTGTACAATAGCCTTCAAGATGTCCTTGTTCATACTATATGCCTCACAGATCATTCCTAAGGCCTACACAAGTGCTATTTAAATTACATCCTTCATAGTAATGCATTAATCATTAACCACAAACATAAATAAGTACATGCAACAACCAGAGACTGCAAAATATTACTCCATCATTCCAAAATCATACAGTACGTGAGAAAATATTATGAATTGAGATTCTTCTTCTTTAAATCTCAACAATGTAATACAATCACTGAAGACTACACAATAATCATAGATATGCATCCAATACTTAGGCTAATCAAACCAGATCATAACCATACTAACCAGCCTATCAAAATTGAAAAGGGGGTCTTATATAACATTGCCTAGGCCATTCCAAGTGGTTCCTAAGGCAATTCATTATTTACAACTACCCATTTATAACGGAATACATAATTATACCTTTTTACTAAGTCTAAAGACATGATTTATCAAATTAATTCTCAATTACAACTCAAATTGCACTTCCTTTTCATTTCATTGCACTTTGTACGGTTTGCACTCTAGTTTGTATGTTTTGCCTCCTGCTTATACGGTTTACTCCCACTTGTACGGTTTACCAAAACTGTCAAAATTTGTCAAAACTGGGAAAATCCTCTTGTCACTTATTATTCTTCTAGGAGGTGGATTTGCTACCTATAATGCTTATGCGGTTATATTTGCACATCCCAACCCCATTCAGTAGAAAATACAGTTAGAAGTATCAAGCAAAGAACCTCAGCCTCAACCATTGGTAGAAATATTAGGAGCAATGAAAGAAATAGAGGAGGAAGAGAAAGAGGAAAAATAAATTGAACAAGTTTCTCAAGCATTAGAACTATCACAAGTTCCATAGAAGGAGCATTTTGGTCCAAGACAAACAACGAGAAAGTCTCCACCAAGAGATTCAGGTATTATTTCTTCCCCTTCTTCTACTCAGACTCCTATAAGTCCCCCAAAGACTCTCCCTTCCCTTTTTGAGAAATAAGTTGAAATAATAGAGGTCCCTACATCCATTTCATTACAAATCCCCACATCACTACCACCATCACCTACTCCACCTTCACCCAATATTCAAACTCTTTCATCAATTTCAATTGAAACCCAACCTTCATCTCTTCCACCATTGAACCCTCTTCTGACTTCGTAATTTTTTTTTGTAGTGTTAGGAGGGCTACAATTATCTACACCTCTTCCAATGCCTCCATTGACCGAATTTATAGTTTCTACCCCTTTTTGTCAAGATGCCACTATTTTATCTTCTGCATACACCACTTCCCCTAGTATCATCTCTAGTGACCACATCTATTGAATCCATTGATCCTGCTAAGGTCTCATGCCAAAAAATCAATGAAATTTCATTCAATGCAGTCGCTTGGTGGAATGAGTAGCTTGCAAGACCATCAGAGGAGATAGCTTGCAAAAGGAAGACTACTATTGTTGATTCAGTTTCTTGAAAAGAGACAAAGCTCACCATTACTCCTAAAGTGAGCAGGTTGGGGAAAGATATGACCATTGATGATTATTAGGTGACAGAGAAGACGGTGGACATCATGCAATTGCCTGCAATTGATGAGATGGTATTGGCCAAAGCTCATAAGGATACAAATTTCTTACAAGGTGATGTCTGTAGGGAATAAAATGAGGAGCTAAAAAATAAAGTAGAAGAGCTGGAAACTTCACTTAGAGACCAAGAGAATTTTGTAAAAACACTCAAAGAGAAAGTGAAGAAGTGGCAAGACAAATTTTAGGAAGTTTCTAGCTATAAATAGATGGCTACTCAAGCTCAAGTAAAGACTCTAATTGATCAGAATAGTCAATTGCAACAGTAGTTATTGATTGAAAAGGCTAGATCTGATGGATTCTTAAAAGACAAAGTGAAGCATATCAGGATGACCCCTAGTCAAGGTTTTCCCACCCTAAGATGGTCATGCCAGAAGTAGAATAAAATAAGAGAATCCACACATGGGCTTGCACCTCAGATTCCATATATGCTCAAGCCTAGATTAGCACACACACTTGAGCCCAGAATAGCATTGCATGGGATTTTGGAGAAGAGCATGCAAGCCACCTCTCCCATGCAAAGGGTTTTTGCCAATAATAGGTTCCTTTCAAGGGATATATAAATTGGCATTCACCATCATTCAAAAAATAGATCAAGTTTTAGAGTTTTCAAGCAATGAAGTGCTATCGGAGTTCGACCACGAACCCTCAAGATTTTGGAATTCTTCTTGCCATAGAAGCTATGTCTTTGGCTCATTCCAAAGGTTGAAAGTCATACTTGCATTCGTAGTGCAATCACACGGTCCAAATTTGAAGACTAATCTAGACCCACCAAGCCAATCTCGTGAAGCACATAAATCCATTGACCAAACCAAATATTGAACCTAGGATTCACTTGTCATTGGCCTTGAGAAAAGTATTTGCAGGTTAGCGATCATCTCGCTCAAAGATGACCCACAGGTACGGTTGTCCTACTCAAATATAGCTTGTAGGTACGACCATCCAGCACAGAGATGGCCCATAGGTACAGTCATCCCACATAGAGACGGACTCTAGGGTAGTGATCTTTTTTCTTTGTTTCTTGTTTTGATGAGTTTTAGCATCATTTATATTCATCATTTTAGCATAGTTATATTTTGTTTTATGTATTTATTCATCATGTTTCAGTTATTCATTTATTTTACTTATCACTTCATCCGCACATGCTATTAAATTTTTTGTGTTCCTTGTGTGAATATTATAGGTATTGTGCAAGGAAGGAGGAACACAAGTGTTTGACATCATCACCCCTTGCGGAAGTCATGAAGAAACCCTCTACTATACGGTTTGTGGATGCAAGAATATTGCATAGTGTGTCCAAACTATTTTAGAGAGGGTCAAACCCTTGTATTGTGTATCTATTGTATCACACTATTGAACTCCCTAAAGGGGATGTGATTGTAATTCATTTTGATGAAAACAAGCTATTATTAATATAAAAGGACCCGATCCATTATTTTCTTGTTTTATCATAGTGTGTTACATTGCATGCTTTTGGTGTTCAATTATTGCTATCAATATTCCTTTGTTGGCACACTGGTATTTTGTGTCATTTAAATGGTGATCACAGTGGGACCTAGTACCTAATTATTATTCATTTGACTAATTATTGTCTATTGTTTTGATTGTAGGTTGCAAGTTTAACCGTCCTTGCCTAAGACGACCCTTGTTTTGCGATTGTCTCTACTTGAGATGACCCTATTCTACAACCATCTTAACCAAACATGGCCTTGTTCTACAACCATCCTAACCTAAGATGAACCTTTTTTGAATCCCCTTGTGACCCCCTTACTAGACACTTGTCGTTAAACAAATTGCACATGAAGGAGAAAACTCAACTACATCACCATCCACCTTATATCGAAGGTAGAGAAAGGAGACCGCTATAACATCGTCAAACGTAGGCTTTCAAGGTGAGTACATATTATCTATTTATTTATGTTTATGAGAAAAAAAAAATTGCAAAAAAAATTAAGTTTTAGAGATTAGATAAAGAAATCATTAGTGTCAGGTCTCTATCTGTGATCATCTCTGGTCCAAATGGCCCCTACTGGTGAGCATCCTTGTGCAATATGAACTCTATTTGAAAATGTCTCTATCTGAGGTAGTCCCTTGTCTGCTACATACTGGAATGATTGCTTGTTGTCTCACCCTAGGCTACTCATGTAGGGTTCTGCATATTTTAGGTTTTAGGAATCGAAATGTCCTTTATTTAGAAAACTGAAATTAATTTTTTTTTTATGCATTAGTGAAAGAGCATAGAGTGTTGGATGATTTTTCCTTATTTTGCATAAAAAAATAATGAACCCCACACACCATGTCCCATTTTAACATCGACGAGTTGGATTTTATCACCAACTTTTGATCAAGAACAATGACGATGGACTTCATCTCCACATCATTGGCTTGTATATTGTTACTTTGTACTTTTTGGCCAAGGTTAGTCCAATAAATGTCATAAGGTGAGGACTAGTAGGACCTTGGATTCCTCATCAAGCTTGGATTTCATCACCACGTCCCGATGGGTTTCACGTCTTGGACTTCATCACCAAGTCAATGTGTGAGAGCATATAGGTGAAAACCTTAAACTGAGTCAATATCATCAACAAAAAAAAGGCAAAAAAAAATGAGAAAGAGAAAAAGAGCAACAACAAAAACAAACATCAAAACACACTCAAATAGTTATAGGGATTCACAAATAAAACTTAAATGAGATAATCACATTGTTTGATTGTGTGTTTATTTGTTGTTTGTTTGGGTAATCAAGACCATGGTAACTACGCGCGGCCAAGCTTGATCAAGGGCTAGTACCACAAAAGACTATCAAGGAGGTATGGAACACCTTCACTTTAGTCCTAAGGATTTAACCAATCCCAAATGACATCATGGTTATAGAGATTCTAATTTGGGGGAGATCCCCATTTAGGATGCATCTACCAATTTTTGGTATGATTGTGATAATGACCTCCATGGTCAAAATATTTTCCATGCTTCACAGAGACACACCCTTTAGTATGGAGAGGGTCCTAGTAGAGCATTGTCATGAGTTCACATTCTGACTCGCCCTATACACTAGGTAGAAAATGATTAGGAGTACACACCATGGATGAGGTTAGATGATCATGCCACTCCTCTTGACCATCCATGGATGAGTCAAAAATATGCCTTCTTAGATAGGTATGACACTAGTCGTCTTGCTCAAAGACCCGTGTCAGCTCATACAGTACTAGTCAATGAGGAAAAAAGGGATTTTGATGGTCCCCATACTCCTTAAGAAGAGTATTCCATGCAAGAACATTGTGCCTTTGTGCCACTTGATTACGTCAAGCTTACATATAAGCCCGAATAACCAAGTTAACATGGCTTTTCTTGATTGTGGGAAATAGATAGTTTTTCAGGCTACAGAGCAATCCAAGGTTCTTTATATTAATACAAAGGTCAATTGGCCCCATACTGTTGACCAACTAGATCAGGCCCTTAGGGAGAATGTTGAGAAGCAAGCGATGTTGAACCAGCTATGGTTGGATAAAAAATGCTTGAATAAGTAGTCTCTGTTGAGTCAGCAAAGTCTGCAAGAAAATAGTGTGTACCAAGAAAGGCTATATCAAGAGATATTTCAAAAATCCATGCACGAGGCATTTCCTATGCCAAGTAATTATAGGCAGCAGATCTATCAAAAGTGCATGGTGCACAAACAAAAATTGTTGCCTATACCTAATCAAAATTGTCTTCCTCGTGCATTCCCTCAACATCATAGGTCCCAACAATGTCATCCAAACAATGCTCAGTAGGAGCATGAGGCCTATGAGGACTTAGAGTCAAAGTATCAAGATCAAGAAACAAACACAACACCTACCAATCAACCAAAACAACCAAAGCAAGTGAATCATGTGAATGTCAATCCACCTCCCCAAGAGTTTGTGGGAATGATTAGTGTTGTGATAGAGAACCAGAGCTCTCCAAATCAATCTACATAACTTGTGGCTCCATCCAACATTCCCTCCACACCACAAGTGCTACCATCGCCGAATCTAGTCACACCTACTACATCTCACCCAACATCTCCACAAGATCAAGAACAGGTGTACCCACTACACCAAAATGGGGATAATCAAGCTACCATAGTTGAACACTCTGAGTTAGAACAAGAGCATGTGGATATACTCACTAGCCATGAGCATCATGAACCATCCACATATGATTAGATGTTGAGGGCTTCTGATCCACGTCTACTTAATTATTTCCTGCTTCATACACCCAATCCACATCCACCACCTACCAGTTGCCATCCAACTTCATCAATAGCCATCGAACCGTTCCCCATTGGTATCACAACACATATTGGATAGGCTATCCAATATTGAGTTCTAAGTAATTCAAAACAATGGTATACACCAAATTTTGAATCGATTCACAAACATTGAGTTAAGGTTGAGTCATAAAAAACCTCAACTACCTATTTGTCAGGCCTAACCCCCTCCTGCACAATATAATCAACATCAAAAAAATTAGGGGCAAAGGAAAAAACACTATCCGCCTCACAATTATATGCCATTGCCTAAGTCTTTGACATCTCTTTTCAAGAAACTTTGTGAGGCCAATGCTATCAATCTACCAGAGATTCACCCTTTGGATACAAACAAGACAAATCCCAAGTGGCATCAAGAGGACTTGTACTGCATTTATCATCGAGTAAATGGTCATGAAATTTAGTCATGCATCTCATTTAAAAATAGAGTACAAGATATGCTTGATAACGATGAACATCAAATTGATAATCCTCTCACCCCTACCAAACAACAAATGGGTGTATTCAAGGATATATTACCTACACATGGGGGTCCATTAGAACAACCTAGGCAGGAGAATGAGATACACACAACCCTGCCCCCTCATCAAAGTATTCCACCTCATCTACTTCGTTCAATATGTTGGTCCCATACTTGGACTCCTCTATCTAAGCCCATTTTTACAATCTTCCACAAGTTGCAGGAGGCAAAAGCAATTGTTTTACTTGACATACACCCCTTGGACCCGAATAGGCCTAACCCTAGGAATCATAATGAGGGTCACTTTTGCATTTATCATCGAAAATAATGCCATGACATTAGCAATTACTATGCATTTAAATGGGTTGTTCAATGTCTAATCGATAGGGGAGGCTTTTCCATAGATGTTCAACTTACTGCATCTCATCAAAATATTGACATTAATTAGAATTCATTGTCACAATAGGAGGGGTCAACTTTCATCACTCCTCCCAATCAAGTCAATCACATCACATTAAGCACAATGCATAGTGGGGGTGCTCAAGGTGCTACACCTTCGCCATCAACCACATCACAACCACTGATGCAATTTGGGCATTCTAAAGGTATCACACCTTCCCCACATTTGCAAATTACCACATACTTTGGGGGTGCTTAAGGTATTATACCTTCCCCCTAAAAAAAATCCAAAAAAAAACAAAAAAAACTCCAAAGGCACTTAAGCCCTTTGTTCACCTCAAAAAAAAAAATCTCCAAAGGCACCTTTGGTCAACTCACAAAAATCTCCAAAGGCACTTGAACCCTTTGGTTAATTTAAAATAAATAAATAAATAAATAAAAAATCACAAAACATTGCACTTATTACATCATCATACATTTCACATCATTGAATTCATTGACTACTTGCATTAGGCATGTTCTTCCATTGCATCAGCATTAGGACTAGTTTTGTTCTTGCATGCTAAGGTATTGCACTATGCCTGCATATTTGGTATCTGTCTTGATAAAACTTATACATCATCATCATTTGCAGTTTTTCTTATGAGCTTTTGCTTATTAAGGGGTCCTCATAAGATAGGGTATATACCGAATAAACATCAACAATGATGTGTAGATGACCACTGACTATTTTATGCACACCTTTTAGTTTGTAATAGATCATAAGGAAAACCCTCACATTTCACATATCACATCATCCACATTCCCCTTTGTGAGTAACTGTATTATTCAACACATCCAATAAGTTGCTATGGGGTGTTCACTAGGATTTCGATCATTTACCCACTCCTAGTTTTCCTTTCATATTGTGTATAAAGCTATCTTGATTTTAGAAGGTAGGGCCTTGCTTTGATAGTACCTTGCATATCTCAAAATACCAACACAATTTTTACACATTTAAAATCCAAATTTGCACAAGGATGAAGGTAAAATGTAGTTCTTTCCACCTTGAGCAAAAGGTTTTCCCTGCTCATCCTATTATGTGCATAGTCTAGAATGCTAGGAATTGACAAAAGGACAAGCTCTCCCCTACCCAAAGCATTAAAATCCCTTGCTCCATAAAAATGGGCAAGTCTCCCCTCAAAAAAGTGGTTTTTACCACTAACAAATAAATCTCCTTGCTCATAAAAAAATGAGAAAGTATCCCAAGAAAAAATAATAATAATTCAAAAAAAAGAAAGGTGTAATGAGCTCGAATCCATGTAATCCTCAGTTATTCAAAAGTTATGAGGCAATCTCCATTATATTAATAGGTTGAATAAAACCCACCTAGAAATGGAGGAGCCTTACACATGGCGATATTTACGTCACATTAGTGACCTTATTTTGTATATACAAATGTCATCTTGTGGATTTTATAGCTTTTGATGCCTTGTATTACCTAGTAGTCAAATCCAACTATGTCCAAAACTAGGATAATTATGACAATGAGGTGATCTTTATTATAGTAAGGGGTTGAATAAAATCTGCCTAGAAATGGGGTAGTATGATGCATCATTAATGAACATCACATATACACACAGGGCTTCCTAGAAGACTTGTATATTTCAGAGTCATGTGTAGTCAATATACATATTTTGACTGTTCAATTAGTGTGTTTGAGTCTCATGAACACCATGTTGTTTCCCTATAGCCTCTTACTAGTCATCCATCCATCATATACATTTTTATCATCTTACATATGGTTGGATTTCAAATGTATGACTTTTCCAAAAAGGTTAACATTTTGATTCATGATTTTTATACATTATTTAAGTTGTTTTACATCTTAGATTCATTCATTATGTTTTAACATATAAACATAAAAATCAAATTTTGCACCAGTACATATATCTATGTGTACATATTACAATTTCTAGGTAGACATCTAGCATCCATCATTGCATGTGCTTAGTACATCACAAAACACATACCTATATCAATGCATACATAACAACTTGATTAAAAAAAAATCAAATTCATCTAACATGCATGTATCATCATCAACCCCAACCTGGTTGATGTTGAAAGGTATCCCTTTCAAGGTATCGCACCTTCCCCAAACCATCAATCAAGAAAGCAATAATTCTCCTTGGAGGTGTTCAAAGTATCACACCTTCCCCCAATCAATCACATAATTATCTATTTATTGCTAGGTTCAAAAGGTTGCATCCTTTTGTCAAAGGTTGCACCCTTTTCCTTGCATTCAAATCAATCAACACATCAACTGCTAGGTTAAAAAGGCTATGTCCTTTTGTCAAATTTTGCACCCTTTTCCTCACATTCACCATCAATTAAAAATGTCCTAAAGGCACCAAAATCATTTGGTCATCAATCCAAAAAGCTCCAAAGAAACCAAAACCCTTTGGTCACATCAAATAAAAAGGCTCCAAAGGTAACCACATTCCTTTGGTCAACATCAAAAGGCCCCAAAGGAACCTAAATTATTTTGGTCACAAATTCAATCAAAAGGCTCCAAAGGAACCTTATTTCCTTTGGTCAAATCAATTCAAAAGGACCTAAAGGACCTTAAACCCTTTGGTCAACATCTAATAAAAAGACTCCAAAGGTACCCACATTCCTTTGGTCAACATCAAAAGGCAGCAAAGAAAATTAATTTCCGTTGGTCACAATAAAAAGGATCCAAAGCACCTAACCCCTTTGGTCACATAACATCCAAAAAATTTGAGTGAATCTCGTATCTAGTGATTTACTCTATAAACTTGGAGATTGCAGTGATTGGTTATCCAAGCAATTTTGTAGGATGAGTAAATTACCATAAAATAACTCACAAAAAATAGTAATAAATGGGTCAAAATCAAGGTTGTGATGAGGACATGAGCCCCCTAAAATTTTGTAACAGTCCTAGAATATCGAAATCAAATCATCTTGGTCAAGCGACTCATCGCTTTCATAATTTTTCCATTTCCTCATCGACTCATCGCTTGAGGGGTAGTCATGTACTCACAAATTCATAATCAAATCAATAATAAAAACACTTAATCATGCTAATTGCATTCATTTAAGAATCATTGCCAAAATACAATCATGCCCTTTTTGGTTAGGGCAGACATGTTGCCCTTCTAGGTACATTTTGTTAAAATTTATGTTGTATATAGTTTTTGAGAGTTAATCATTGTAAAACTTCTATTTTTCCATGAAAAGTGGTTAAGATGTTATGTTGTTGTGTTTTCACCAATTGTCTCTTTAACTCAAAGCTTTTTTCTTTTTTCTTTTGTGGTTTCTCTACTTTTATGCACTTTTCCTGTTGTTCGCATGCAAAATTGTAGATGTTTTAGCATGGGCGATGTTGTGAATGTGTTTGCTACCTTAAGGCTATTTTTTGTAAGTTCATTTCACTTTGCGCACCTGATAATGGTTTCCAACACTTAAAAAAATTTTAGGGGATGTTTATTTGAAGTACAGTGCAGGGACACTTTCACTCCATTGGTGGAGTGAAAGTGCTTTTGCTCCTAGTTGCGGAGCGAAAGTTTCCAAAGGGGCAGGGGGAAGCAAATGGTTAAGGCTAGTTAAGGCATGAAACATTTTTGTTCCATGTAGAGCGAAAGTTCCCCAAAGAAGTTAAGTCCATGCTGACCAGGCTTTCACTCCACTTATGGAGCAAAAGTACTATCACTCCACTCAGGGAGTGAAAGCTCCTCCATTCATCGACCTCCCAAAAGAAACTCAATTGTAATGAGTAGTGAAGAGGTTGGCGCTTTGGATCCAACTTACTGGTGTACCACGTGCAATGATCCACATAGTGAAGAAACCTGCATGGTGCACCTCAACTATGTTCAGACACTGATCGGTGGTGCTTATGAGCAAATTAATATGATCAGAGAAGCTGGTCATAATTTCATGATGTCTTCCACCGAGCAAGTCTCAGTCCTCACCAAGGCTAGGAAGAAGCCTATTGAGGTAGATCCGACCTAGATGGATCTATTGAAGGTGCTAGTTACACCCAAATAGCAGAGAAAAAGTTACCCAACCACTAGCAAAAGCTCCTGATCTGATGACAGCCTCAGAGTAGTCTAATTTACTAAAGGACCACCTGTCACCTCGAGCTAGAGAAAGGGTTCTCCAACCCAAAGCTTCAACTTCTCAGCCGCAAGTCGAGACATGAGACCAGGCTAGGGAGAGGCTCTGATAGCCCTCATTGACCAAGCATCAAAAGGTGGATGCCATGCAACAGTGCCGAAATACATACAAGTCTGCTAAGGGAGTGGGATAATCAAACACTTCGACATACAACATAGTCAAAGAGATGAAAATGGCACCTGCCAAGGTAATCCTTTATGACACCCTTCAAATTATGGGTGAAGTAGACCTTTTGTAGGAATCCCTTAAGTCCACTAAGGACAAGAAGAGTAGGCTGATGTAGACGGTGTTTGCACAACCGCTGATGACTTCAGACATAGGTAAGAATAGGTCCCTACCATTCTACCTTTCCTTTTGGATGGAAGGGTGGATCGTGCATAACTGCATGATCTAATCTGGTGCTGCGACGACCGTCATGCCCAAAGCACTGTGCGATGTCAGGGGCATGGAGTATACCTAGAGCATCCTTGGTATGCTACAGCTAGAAGAGACTCCAATAAATACAGTAGGAGTGATCAAATACATTGTGATCCAACTCCACAAAATGTCGTAGGTCACGGTCATCCAAGTGATCATGGTGGTCGACCTTGAGCCATACTTCAGTATTTGCCTCTCAAGAGAATTCACAGCTAAGTTGGGAGGCTACCTCTCCCTCGACTACTCACACTTGGAGTTCCCCTTTAAGGGTAACAAATTTAAACTCTTCAACGAGAAGCCTACTGGTTTTCATGTTGAAAAACTTGAAGACGAGGAGAAGGGCTCAGTTTCTATCAACCTGATGACAAAAGAAATACAGGTAGACCTAATGGAAGAATCTATCGGTGAGCTCTAAATTTAATATGATTTCCATGACTGATTTTAATGCCATTATCGAGATGGATTTGGGGTGCTACTCACTCACCAAGCCTGAAAAGGCTGAAATGAAAGCACCCGAAGAAGAGCCCTCGATACCCGATTAGCTATGGAAGCTATACTTTGACGATGCATGATGTAAGAACGATGAAAGAGCTAGCATCACTCTTATCTCCCCATCCAAAAAATAGAAAACATACTCGTACAGGCTCTAATGGAGCTGTATGAATAACGTAGTAGATTATGAGGCTTTGTGCCTTGGACTCAAGAAAGCCAAGAAACTCAGCATCAAATAGTTGCACATATTCGAGGATTCCAAATTAATATGCAATCAAGTTACAAATAAGTGTGTCTCCAAGTAGCATTCTCTAAAGGCATACCACAATAAGGTGTGGTATTTTCTTGAATCCTTTAGCGCACTGAGCATCAAGTCAATTTTGCGAGAGTGAAACAAGCTTGCGGACATCTTAGCCTTCATTGGCAACCGGTTCTCACCAACAGATAATATGATGCACAAGCCAAAAATTGTGAGGCTGATTTTAGGCCTTTTGGCTTGATAAGAAACTCCATTGGCAAGTGTTCGACAATGACGAACAACTTGTCAATTTTCTAGTTAATGAAACGTCTTTGATTGAATATCGAACTCTGAATGAAGAAGACCATGAGGGGTTAATTCAGTTGAAAAATAACCATATCCCCAAGGGTCTGATAACATTAGAGAGTCTATTTGATCTGTCGATCACAAGATCAAAGTGGATAGAAAAGAGTTCGTGGACCTAGAGTTAGAGTCAAGGAAATTTATCGAGGTAGGGGCTGACTCCACAATAAAAGAGCTCCAATAGATTCTCACCCCGTGCAAGAAGTACCAACATATCATTGCTTAGTTCTACCAAGATCTAAGAGGGTATGACAAGAACATCATCCAACATGCCATTGAGTTGGAAGAAGGGATCAAACCCTTGAGGCAGAAGTAGAGGGTCATTAACCCAAAGATCGAGATGCTGATGAGGGTTGAGCTTCTGAAAATACATGAAGCAAAGACCATCTACCCGATTAAGCACTCCTCTTAGGTGACCAACTTGGTTCCCGTATGAAATAATAATGGAGGCATTTTCTTATGTATTGATTTTTGAAATCTCAACCAAGCGTTACTCAAGGACCACTACCCGCTACCTCAAATCGACCATATTATTCATGTAGTGGCAAGAGCACAGAGGTTCTCTTTGTTGGATGGCTTCTCTAGCTACAACTAGATATGGATCAAGGATGAAGACCAACATAAGACTGTGTTCACCACTAAGTGGGGAACATTCGCATATCAATGTATGCCCTTCGGCCTCTCAAACGTCGGTGCGACTTTCTAAAGGGTGATGGACCTCACCTTTGGAAAATATTTAAATTATGTCATTGTGATCTACTTGGATGATATGACGATCTTCCCCATAATACAGAGGAACATGACCTACATTTACAATAAGTATTTGAGAAATACCAGGATTTCGGGGTCTCCATCAACCCCAAAAAATGGATCTTTGCAATGAAGGAAGGCAAACTTCTCGAGAACCTAATCTCTGAAAAGGGATTAACTATTGATCTTGCCCGAGTTGAAGCACTCATCCGAATTCCACTACTGAAAAATAAGAAAGCCCTACAGTCCTTTTTTAGACAAATCAACTTTGTTAGGAATTTCATAGCTGACTTTGCCCAAGTGGTGAAGCTGATGAACGAGATTTTGAAGAAGGATGCCAAATTTAGGTGGACTGATATAAGGAAGCAATCATTCCAAGAGATCAAGAAGCACATCACTGAAGCTCCTGTCCTCATAAATCCTAACTACGTAGAGGATTTTATCCTATATGCCATCGAAGAACTAGAAAGCTACACAACTATTATGAACCAAAAGAGGGAAGATGGAGATGAGTGCCCGATAGCGTTCCTCAGCTAGATCATCCAACTGTATGAAGAAAGGTTCAATTTCATCGAAAGACAAGTGCATGCGGTGATGAATTCGCTCCAAAAATTCTGACATTTCATCTCCTAGAGTAAGATGATAGTGTATGTGGTACACCCCGATGTTAGGAGTTTCATTATTCAAGGTGATCTTGGCAACAAGAGGGTTGGATGGGTCTACAAGACCCAGGAATTTGATATTGAAGTGTGCCCAACCAAGTTGGTTTGAGGTAGAGTGCTCTGTCAAGAATTGGATAGAAGTGCTAAAACTGAAGTAGTGATCCCTGACTCAGATCACTCTGTTCCTATAAACAACCTTGCCAACCTATCTGTTGATAGTCCAAATTGGACAGATGACCTTGTCAAGTACTTCAACATGGGAAGATGTCCTTCTCGCTTCAATGCTTCACAAAGAAGGATATTTCTCCTAGAGGCTAGCCGGTATGTTCTGACACCTAATGGACTATTTTATTAGAACTTCGATGGAGTCCTCTTGAGGTGTATCAGAGAGTCGAAGAAAAAAAATCCTTGAAGAGTTTCACTGTAGTAATTCATAAGGTCATTTTGTAGGTATACCAATGGCCCTGAACATCATCAAGGCAGGCTACTATTAGTCCACCCTATTTGTTGATGCTTTCAAAGTTAATCAGTGCTGTGATAGTTGCCAACACTACTCGGGCAGAACCCAGAATGCCTCACTTTGTCTTCACCCCATTCAAGTAGAAGCTCTATTCTAGTAGTGGGGCCTAGGATTCATCAATATCATCAATCCCAACTCCTCTATAGGCCACATATACATTTTGACTACCATTGACTATTTCACTCGGTGGTCCAAAGCAGTGCTGACCAAGCAAGCCAACCAAGACATGGTTATCTCCTTTCTTCAAGGGTTGATCACTCGCTTTGGTGTGCCTGAAGCCATTGTGTCTGATAATGACTCTCCATTCACTGATGCGAGGACCTGTGAGTTCACAGTCAGGTATGGGATTTACTTGAAGACCTCATCTAACTATTACCCATAGGGCAATGGATTGGTAGAGTCTACAAACAATAACTTGCTACGGATTTTGAACAGATCCCTATCCTTGGAGAAAAATAAGCAAAACTAGCATCTGCTCTTAGACCAGTCACTTTGGGTTGATCACATTTCCATCAAGCGTTCGATTAATATATCACCCTATTCACTCACATACGGGAAAGAGGTAGTTTTACCCATGCACATAGAGCTACCCGCGTTGTAGTTACTCAAGTGGCTCGGTGGTGAAGAGGGCGAATTTGACTTGATGGATGCAAGGTTAGTCCAATTGTTGCAGTTGGAGGAGGACAGAGAGAAGGCTTACGAAGCTTTTGCAAAGCATGCTGAATCCACCAAGGGTGGGTTCAATAAAAAGACTTTCGATAAAGCCTTTAGTATTGGGGACCTAGTCTTAAAATGGAATGAAAATGAGTTTAAGTCTGAGAACCATGAAAAGTTCTACGCCTTCTGGGAAGACCCATTTCGAATCTTTGATGTCAATCATATCAACTCCTTCATTCTGCAGGACATGGAGGGTTTCACTCTCCCGATTTTTGTGAATGACTTTCTTTTGAAGGCTTATCACCAACAAAGTTTTAAGAAAAATTAGTAATCTACCGGGTATGATCTTATGTATATATGTTTAAAAAAAAATGTATGTGTATATTTTGCTTTTGCTCCAGTTTTGGAGCAAAGCTTATGTTTTTCAAAAAATATGGAGAGGGTTCTCTTTCACTCCACTTGTGGAGCGAATGCTCCTCCGCCCCGTTTCAAAAAAAAAAAAAAAAAAAAAAAAAAAAAAATATATATATATATATATATATATATATATATATATATATATATATATATAAATAAATAAATATATGAATAAGTGTGCTTTCGCTCCACTAATGGAGCAAAAGTCTCCCCCTTCTTTCCTATTTTCATCTTATATTATCTTAAGGCCATCCAACTAGAATGTGCCAAGTGTTAGGGAGGATAAATTTAAAAAGTGTTTTCTAACCCTAGTGTAGTGTTATAAAGTGGGGTCGTTTTGAAGAACACAAACTTGTACTGAGAGGGGGGGTGAACAGTATAAGACCACTTTTTACTTTTCTTTCTCAAAAAGTATTAATAAATATAATCAATGACAATATCAATTGCAATAACCAAAGTAATGCACCAATCATCACACACAGAGAAAATATTTCTTCTAAATATTTCTCAAATAATCTCTTGAGAATCCTTCCCAAATTACAATGTTTATGGATCTCTCTCCAAAGGAGATGTTGATACCCTAATCTCAAGTTTGTGGATCTCTTCCATAGGAGAACTCTTTCCCCTTCTTCTCTGGCTAGTGATATTCTAGAAGACTTTGTCTCTATGCTTCTCTGACTGGTGGATCTCTATCTACTTGAAGACTTCTCACTCAGATTTGTTTTCAATTGTCCTGGTTGCTAGATCTCTATCCACTAAGACTCAGTCCTCTATAGTCTATCACCTCCAAAGCTCTATCTCAATACTGTACCAAACACATTTTAGTCGATCTAGCACAGTTCTGATCAATCTCTTGCACTAAACACAGTATAGTTCTAAGCTCACACTAGATTTGTTTTAAATCTGCTTAACAAGCTCACACAAAACTTGTTCAATCTCATAGAATCATAAAGAAAATTATTAGAGAATCAATATGTTCTAAGCTCAGAGTACAATCAATATCTCAATTCAATCTCATAGAAACATAAAGAGAATTGTTAGAGACTCTATATGTTCTATACTCAAATCCCAATCT
The DNA here is from genome assembly GCA_028583015.1 of Wollemia nobilis. Taxonomy (NCBI): domain Eukaryota; kingdom Viridiplantae; phylum Streptophyta; class Pinopsida; order Araucariales; family Araucariaceae; genus Wollemia; species Wollemia nobilis. The sequence continues at coordinate 96,400 of JAQPPZ010016858.1, read as the reverse complement.
CAACTTAATAAAAGCATAAATAGAATTGTTAGAGACTCAATATGCCATATTATTAAATCTCAATATCAACTCAAATTAATCTCATAGAAGCATAAAGAGAATTGTTAGAGACTCTATATGTTCTATACTCAAATTCCAATCTCAACTCAATAGAAGGATAAAGAGAATTGTTAGAGACTAAATATGTCCTATTCTTCAATCTCAATCTCAACTCAAATTAGAATATAGAATAGTTTGTTTTATGGAACTTGAACAACCATTTCACACATCCACTTGACTAGGCTTAACCAACTCAACTCAACCAATCACATCAAGGAACAACCCTTTCTCACAAACCCTAGTTCAAGCATGTATCAACCAACTCAAAATGTTTCCAACAATGCTTTATCTCAAGTATCACATAACAATGATACTCATGTTCTTTTCTAGATCATGTTCAAGTTCATTTCATCATCAATGGGCTTCAACAACAATGCTAATGAAACAAGGTTTAAATACAACTCACAAATCAGAAAACCTTGAAGAATTCAACCAACCATCTTCACAAAGGAAACCATAATCAATCGTTTTCTCTCCAATGATATTTCAGAAATCAACCACCACAAACAATCAATAGGAGAATGTGCCCATACCTTTTTGATGCCAATAAGTTATCCACAAAATCTGCCACACTTAATCACAACTTTCCTCTTCAATATTAATAAGGGTTAGTGGTCTTTTAAATAATCACAATAAAAGCATAACTTAATTTACACCCTTTTCACTCCAACATCATAAACACATCCACCAAAGTCTATTTTAATAAAAACCCTTATTAAGAGTAACCCACAATAAATATCTCAAAATAATTTTAACAACTCCTTATTTCTCCTAAAATCAATTCTCCATTTCATCAAAATAAAACATAAATCAAATATGCTTTTGCAATAATAATAACAGCCCTAATGATAAAATTTAATTCCCATTAAATACGTTATAACTCCAAACTTTAGGGCTAATAAAAATTATTAAAGGCAAAATATGCCACACTTAATATCTCCCCCTTTGACATCAATGGAAAAGGGTCACCTTTAGGGCTCGGGGCTAAGAAATAAGCCTCTTAGCTTAGCCCCTCCCCCACCTCCACATGAGGTGGTTAATTCTAGGGTGGGAGTATTTCTACTCCCCGAAAGCACTGTTCTCTACCTTTGTCTTTTCCTTTTTCTTTTTGCTGAATTCTCTTACTGTTTATTTTCAAGTCATCATCCCTATTACTGTTCGTGTTCTTGTTCTCATCCATGTTCCTATTCTTGTTCTCGTTCTTGTTTTCATCCATGTTCCTGTTCTTGTACATGTTCTTGTTCTCATTATTTTTTGAGCCTCTATTCTTGTTCATCTTCTTGTTTCTGTTCATGTTCCTGTTCAAACTTGTTTATGAAATATTTGCTCTACACCATATTGCTATGTGACCATCATTATTGCACTTATAACACTTAATGTTATTATTCCTTGGATGTGCAATAGTCTTAGGGTTTCTCCTGGTGAAGCCATATCCTCTTCTATCATGAATCCTACAATTTATTTCCTTATGACCAAACTCATTACATGAATAACAATATCCTTGGAAAAGTTGTTCTCTTCCATATACCTATGCTTCATGTGTCCTACACTGTGAATCCATGTGTGCAAATCTATGACATGAGAAGCATATCCCATTGAATCTTCCTTGCCTAGACCTCATTGGTCTCCTATTCTAATTGTTGTTCCATATGTATATTCTTTGCGCATTGTCCTTGTTGGACTCACTACAATCTGACTCATCCTTAGAAGTTTCACTTTCACTTACATCCGAGAATCCCTCTTCTGAAGTATCTTCTTCTGATGTTGTTTCTTCTTCTTTGATACTTGAAGTAGACTTTTGCCTTTTCTTGTTTATTTCCAAAACCTAGAACTGTTGAACATGATGTTCTTTGATGGCCATGAATGAACTTATCCAAGTTATTAGAGTTATTTGTGAAACTCTTCATCTTGATCTTGGAGTCCTGTAAATATTTCTTTAGAGTAGCCACTTCTTGTGCTAACTTCTCACATTCCAAGATTTTTGCTTCTAACTTTTCTCTAAACTTACTTGCCTTGGCCTTTGACTTCTCTAAGTCCTCTATGAGCAATAATATTTCTTCATCACATTCTTGAAACTGACTTTCAATCTTAGAGTGTTGCTTTCTTACCTTCTTCACTGTGTCAAGAGCATAGATAAGTTCACTTTTGAGATCATAACCATTCTCTATTGAGTAGTCCTCCATTTGTTTGCCTTTTTCCATATCATTTCTTTCTTTTGACTTGCTTTCTATAGGATCACTCAATTATTTATCTTCCTTTTTCTTCTTTCCTAGTAGTTTGAGTTGTGGTCTTTCTAATAGACTTAGAATTTTCTAGATTGCATCTTCTAGCTATATGCCCAAATTTATTGGATTTGTAGCACTCAACATCATCATCCATATATGATATAAGAGAATCCATACGACTACTATCATAGTCTCTATTAATGCAATGCACAACTTTATGACCATATTTATTGCAAGAGAAACAATGTCCATGGAAGAAATTTTGTAACCTGTTTTGATGAGGACTCAATATGGTATTGTTTCCTTTGTGATATTCTTTTCTGGAGATATGGTGGGGTACCTTCTTTTTGCTTGATGTTTCTGCCTCTTGCTGACTTAATATCTTTTTTATTTTAGTTCTACATTATAACATAACAATTTCTACTACCACTCTCTAAAGTCCTGCTTCTTTGGCTTCCAACATATCTCTTAATTGATGTTCAATTCTCTTATCTCTTTCACTTCCATTTCGAGTTCTATTACCATTTGCAAAAGCTCAATTCTAGTTGATTCAAAATCTTGAATTTGTTCCCTTAGTTGTGCATTCTCCTCTTGAATCCTTTCAAGATCTTGGAGACACTTGGAGAGCACTTATTAAAAGTCTATAGTTTCTTCACTCCTTGAGCACATGTGTGATACTGATGGATCCATATCCAAGTTGTTAAACTCTTTGTGGAGATACCGACTCGTATACCAATTAAAGAACACAAAATTATACTGAGAGGGGGGGTGAACAGTATAAGACCACTTTTTACTTATCTTTCCCAAACAAGTTTTAATCAATATAATCAATGACAATATCAATAGCAATAACCAAAGTAATGCACCAATCATCACACACAATAGAGACACAAATTTTAACGTGGTTCACCCAATGTGGGCTACTTCTATAGAGAAATATTTCTTCTAAATATTTCTCAAATAATATCTTGGGAATCCTTCCAAATTACAATGTTTATGGACCTCTATCCAAAGGAGATGTTGATCCCCTAATCTCAAGTTTGTGGATCTCTTCCATAGGAGAACTCTTTCCCCTTCTACTCTGGCTAGTGATATTTTAGAAGACTCTATCTCTATGTTGCTCTGATTAGTGGATCTCTCTCCACTTGAAGACTTCTCACTTAGATTTATCTTCAATTGTCCTGGTTGTTGGATCTCTATCCACTAAGACTCTGTCACCTCCAAAGCTCTGTCTCAATATTGTACCAAACACAGTTTAGTCGGTCTACCATAGTTCTGCTCAATTTCTTGCACTAAACAAAGTATAGTCTATCTAGTAAAATTTTGCTCAATAGGTTCACTTAGAACTTGCTCAAATATGCTCAATAGGTTCACACAAAACCTGTCCAAATATGCTCAATAGGTTCACACAAAACCTATCTAAATATTCTCAACAAATCCTCTCTAGGACTTGCTCAAATCTGCTCAATAAGTCCTCTCTTGGACTTGCTCAAATATGCTCAATAAGTCCTCTCTTGGACTTGCTCAAATCTGTTTAGCAAGCTTTCATAAAATCTTAACTCAAAACAATCCACAAGCCTTCTCAAATACTTGTTTTAAATCTGCTTAACAAGCTCACACATAACTTGTTCAATCTCATATAATCATAAAGAGAATTTTTAGAGACTCAATATGTTCTAAGCTCAGAGTACAATAAATATCTCAATTCAATCCAATAGAAGCATAAAAAGAATTGTTAGAGACTTTATATGTTCTATACTCAAATCCCAATATCAACTTAATAGAAGCATAAAGAGAATTGTTAGAGACTCAATATGTCATATTATTAAATCTCAATATCAACTCAAATTAATCTCATAGAAGCATAAAGAGAATTGTTAGAGACTCTATATGTTCTATACTCAAATCCCAATCTCAACTCAGTAGAAGCATAAAGAGAATTTTTAGAGACTAAATATGTCCTATTATTCAATCTCAATCTCAACTCAAATTAGAATATAGAATAGTTTGTTTTATGGAACTTGAACAACTATTTCACACATCCACTTGACTAGGTTTAACCAACTCAACTCAACCAATCACATAAAAGAACAACCCTTTCTCACAAACCCTAGTTCAAGCATGTATCAACCAACTCAAAATGTTTCCAACAATGCTTTATCTCAAGTTTCACATAACAATGATACTCATGTTCTTTTCTAGATCATGTTCAAGTTCATTTCATCATCAATGGGCTTCAACAACAATGCTAATGAAACAAGGTTTAAATACAACTCACAAATCAAAAAACCTTGAAATATTCAACCAACCATCTTCACAAAGGAAACCATAATCAATCCTTTTCTCTCCAATGATATTTCAGAAATCAACCACCACAAAAAATCAATAGGATAATGTGCCATACCTTTTTGATGCCAATAAGTTGTCCACAAAATCTGCCACACTTAATCACAACTTTCCTCTTCAATGTTAATAAGGGTTAGTGGTCTTTTAAATAATCACAATAAAAGCATAACTTAATTTACACCATTTTCACTCCATCTTCATAAACACATCCACCAAATTCTATTTTAATAAAAACCCTTATTAAGAATAACCCACAATAAATCTCTCAAAATCACTTTAACAACTCCTTATTTCTCCTAAAATCAATTCTCCATTTCCATAAAAATAAAACATAAATCAAATATGCTTTTGCAATAATAATCACAACCCTAATGATAAAATTTAATTCCTATTAAATACCTTATAACTCAAAACTTTAGGGCTAATAAAAATTATTAAAGGCAAAAACATAAATACCTCTCAAGGGAATTCGAACCCCCGTCCGCCACACACCACGAGCGTTTTAGCAACGAATAATATTCCAAAAAAGCCAAAGTGCTTGTTGGAAAAGCAAAGGCCAAAAAGGCCTTTAATCTTCCTCCGCCTGCCACAAAGGACAAAGCACCAAAGCGCTTCCCACACGCTACCATCAAGGGGATTCGATCCCTGATATTTGCGTTGTCCACATTATTAGAAAAATCGATATGCCAATGTGCCACGCCTCATACCATGTTTGAGATTTCCAAGTCACTGCGCTTTCTTCATTGCTTCCTTTTCAACAATTCGCACAAGCTCTTTCGAATTTCCAAGGCAATTAACACACGAGAGCAAGGATAATATTTGGATTAATTGCCACCCCTTTATATAGTGTTTAATAACACTTTGAAGACGTCGGCACAAATATTAAAATTGTATTTGCATGATGACATCGATAGGAAACTTTCCATTTAAATTTGAATTTAAATTTTAAATAATTAAAATTTAAACCAAACATTAAAACTCAAATAACTCCATCATCGGGGCACATTTTTCGATGAAAAAAAATACCAATGTGGGTTTTCATAAAAACCCAGATCAAATCTACTATCCATGGTTTTAAATAAAACATTTTATTTTTCCCGCCTTGGTTTTCATAAAAACCCTTCATATATCCTTTTGATATTTATTGCTCTATTGACATCAATGACAACATTTTACCTTAGGGACTCAAAATGTCCAACAATATCCCCCTTTGTCATTGATGGCAACCCAAATCCTTTTACTGAATTTTGACCTTCTTTTCTGCTCCCCCTGGGGCTTTGATCCTCCTGGCTCAATGCTCTCTTAGATATCAAATCTCTCCTCATATCCAAAAACTCTCCCCATACACAAATATCTCCCCCTTTGACATCAATGGAAAAGGGTCACCTTTGGGGCTTGGGGCTAAGAAATAAGCCTCTTAGCTTAGCCCCTCCCCCACATCCACATGAGGTGGTTAATTTTGGGGTGGGAGTATTTCTACTCCCCAAAAGCACTGTTCTCTATCATTGTATTTTCCTTTTTCTTTTTGCTGAATTCTCTTATTGCTTATTTTTTAGTCATCATCCCTGTTCCTGTTCCTGTTCTTGTTCTCATCCATGTTCCTGGTTAACTCTGGGGTGGGAGTATTTCTACTCCCCAAAAGCACTGTTCTCTGCCTTTGTCTTTTCATTTTTCTTTTTGCTGAATTCTCTTACTATTTATATTCGAGTCATCATCCCTGTTCCTATTCCTATTCTTGTTCTCATCCATGTTCCTATTCTTGTACCTATTCTTATTCTCGTTCTTGTTTTCATCCATGTTTCTATTCTTGTACCCGTTCTTGTTCTCATTATTTTTTGAGTCTCTATTCTTGTTCATCTTCTTGTTTTTGTTCATGTTCCTATTCATGTTCCTATTTAAACTTGTTTCTGAAATATTTGCTCTACACCATCTTGCTATGTGACCTTCATTATTGCCCTTATAACTCTTAATTTTATTATTCCTTGGATGTGCAATAGTCTTAGGGTTTCTCCTGGTGAAGCCATATCCTCTTCTATCATGAATCCTGCAATTTATTGCCTTATGACCAAACTCATTACATGAATAACAATATCCTTGAAAAAGTTGTTATCTTCCATATACCTGTCTTTCATGTGTCCTTCACTATGAAGCCATGTCCCCAAATTTGTGACATGAGAGGCATATACCATTGAATCTTCCTTGCCTAGACCTCATTGGTCTCCTGTTCTGATTGTTGTTCCATCTATATATTCTTTGCCCATTGTCCCTGTTGGACTCACTGCAATCTGACTAATCCTTAGAAGTTTCACTTTCACTTACATCTAATAATCCCTCTTCTGAAGTATCTTCTTCTGATGTTGTTTCTTCTTCTTCAAGACTGGAAGTAGACTTTGTCTTTTCTTGTTTATTTCCAAAACCTAGACCTATTGAACATGATGTTCTTTGATGTCCACGAATGAACTTATCCAAGTTCTTAGAGTTATTTGTGAAACTCTTCATCTTGATCTTGGAGTCCTGTAAATATTTCTTTAGAGTAGACACTTCTTGTGCTAACTTCTCACATTCCAAGATTTTTGCCTCTAACTTTTCTCTGAACATACTTGCCTTGGCCTTTGACTTCTCTAATTCCTCTATGAGCAATAATATTTCTTCATCACATTCTTGAAACTGACTTTCAAGCTTAGAGTGTTGCTTTCTTACCTTCTTCACCGTGTCAAGAGCATAGATAAGTTCACCTTTGAGATCATAACCATTCTCTATTGAGTAATCCTCTATTTTTTTGCCTTTGTCCATATCATTTCTTTCTTTTGACTTGCTTTCTATAGGATCACTCAATTCTTTATCTTCCAAAACCATTAGAAGATTCTCATTTGGACCCAATATTATGTGTTGAGATCGATCCTCATTCTCTTTGGATAAATGACATTTTCCCCTCTTGATCTCATTGAGTACATAAATATTTCTTTCTCTTATAGCACTGGCTACCAGTTTTCCAGTTTTAGACTTTCTTACTTCACATCGATCTTGATGAAAGGTTACCATATGACCTTGATCACAAAGTTGACTAATGTTCAAGAGATTGTGTTTCAAACCTTCCACATATAGAACATTTTCAGCTTTTGCTTTCCCATTGCCTATACTTAGAGTTCCTTTTCCACTAATTTTTATTGAACCATTGTCCCCAAAGTTTACTGACCCTCTATTTACTTATTTCAAAGTTATAAATTTTTATTTTTCTCCTGTCATGTGTCTAGAGCACCCACTATCCAGAAACAATTTCTCTTCTTTATCCTGAGCATGCAATGCTAGTTGAACTAGCAAATATTTTAGTTTTCCTTTTCCTTTTTCTTCTTTCCTAGTAGTTTGAGTTGTGGTCTTTCTACTAGACTTAGAATTTTCTAGATTGCATATTCTAGCTATATGCCCAAAGTTATTGCATTTGTATCACTCAACATCATCATCCATATATGATACAAGAGAATCCATACTACTACTATCATAGTCTCTAATAATGCAATGCACAACTTTATGACCATATTTATTGCAAGAGAAATAATGTCCATGGAAGAAATTTTGTAAGCTATTTTGATGAGGACTCAATCTGGTATTGTTTCCTTTGTGATCTTCTTTTCTGGAGATATGGTGCGGTACCTTCCTTTTGCTTTATGTTTTTGCCTCTTGCTGAATTAATCTCTTGTTTATTTTAGTTCTGCATTATAACATAACAATTTCTACTGCCACTCTCTCAAGTCCTGCTTCTTTGGCTTCCAACATATCTCTTAATTGATGTTCAATTCTCTTATTTCTTTGACTTCCATTTCGAGTTCTATTACCCTTTGCAAAAGCTCAATTCTTGTTGATTCAAAATCTTGATTTTTTTTCCCTTAGTTGTGCATTTTCTTCTTGAATCCTTTCAAGATCTTGGAGACACTTGGAGAGCACTTATTCAAAGTCTATACTTTCCTCACTCCCTGAGCACGTGTGATAATGATGGATCCATATCCAAGTCGTTAAACTCTTTGTGGAGATACCAACTCTTATACCAATTAAAGAACACAATCTTATATTGAGAGGGGGGGTGAACAGTATAAGACCACTTTTTACTTTTCTTTCCCAAACAAGTATTAATCAATATAATCAATGACAATATCAATAGAAATAACCAAAGAAATGCACCAATCATCACACACAATAGAGACACAGATTTTAACGTGGTTCACCCAATGTGGGCTACCTCCACAGAGAAAATATTTCTTCTAAATATTTCTCAAAAAATCTCTTGGGAATCCTTTCCAAATTAAAATTTTTATGGACCTCTGTCCAAAGGAGATGTTGATACCCTAATCTCAAGTTTGTGGATCTCTTCCATAGGAGAACTCTTTCCCCTTCTGCTCTAGCTAGTGATATTTTAGAAGACTCTATCTCTATGTTGCTATGACTGGTGGATCTCTCTCCACTTGAAGACTTCTCACTCAGATTTGTTTCAATTGTCTTGGTTGTTGGATCTATATCCACTAAGACTCTATCCTCTATACTCTATCACCTCCAAAGCTCTATCTCAATACTGTACCAAACACAGTTCAGTCGATCTAACACATTTCTGCTCAATCTCTTGCACTAAACACAGTACAGTCAGTCTAGTACAATTATGCTCAATAGGTTCATTCAGAACCTTCTCAAATCTTCTCAATAGGTTCACACAAAAACCTATTCAAATATGCTCAATAGGTTCACACAAAACCTGTCTAAATCTACTCAACAAATCCTCTCTAGGACTTGCTCAAATCTGCTCAATAAGTCCTCTCTTGGACTTGCTCAAATCTGCTCAATAAGTCCTCTCTTGGACTTTCTCAAATCTGTTTAGCAAGCTTTCAAATCTGTTTAACAAGCTTTCAAAATGTTTCCAACAATGCTTTATCTCAAGTCTCACATAACAATGATACTCATGTTCTTTTCTAGATCATGTTCAAGTTCATTTCATCATCAATGGGCTTCAACAACAATGCTAATGAAACAAGGTTTAAATACAACTCACAAATCAAAAAACCTTGAAGCATTCAACCAACCATCTTCACAAAGGAAACCATAATCAATCCTTTTCTCTCCAATGATATTTCAGAAATCAACCACCACAAACAATCAATAGGAGAATGTGCCCATACCTTTATGATGCCAATAAGTTGTCCACAAAATATGCCACACTTAATCACAACATTCCTCTTCAATATTAATAAGGGTTAGTGGTCTTTTAAATAATCATAATAAAAGCATAACTTAATTCACATCCTTTTCACTCCAAATTCATAAACACATCCACCAAAGTCTATTTTAATAAAAACCGTTATTAAGAGTAACCCACAATAAATCTCTAAAAATCACTTTAACAACAACTCTTTATTTCTCCTAAAATCTATTCTCCATTTCCATAAAAATAAAACATAAATCAAATATGCTTTTGCAATAATAATCACAACCCTAATGATAAAATTTAATTCCCATTAAATACCTTATAACTCCAAACTTTAGGGCTAATAAAAATTATTAAAGGCAAAAACGTAAATACCTCTCAAGGGGATTCGAAGGGATTCGAACCCACGTCTGCCACACACCATGAGCGTCTTAGCCATGACTAATATTCCAACCAAGCCAAAGCACTCGTTGGAATAGCAAATGCCAAAAAGGCCTTTAATCTTCCTCTGCCTTTCGTAAAGGACAAAGCACCAAAGCGCTTCCCACACGCTGTCGTCAAGGGGATTCGATCCTTGATATTTGCACTTCCCAAAGTATTAGCAAAATTGATATGCCAATGCGCCATGCCTCATACCATTTTTGAGATTTTCAAATCGTTACGCTTTCTTCGTTGCTTCCTTTTCAACAATTCCTACAAGCTCTTTTGAATTTCCAAGGCAATTAACACACGAGAGCAAGGATAATATTTGGTTTAATTGCCACCCCTTTATATAGTGTTTAATAACACTTTGAAGACGTCGGTGGAAATATTAAAATTGTATTTGCATGATGACATCGACAGGAAACTTTCCATTTAAATTTGAATTTAAATTTTAAATAATTAAAATTTAAACCAAACATTAAAACTGAAATAACTCCATCATCGGTGCACCTTTTTCGACAAAACAAAAGCCCAATGTGGGTTTTAAGAAAAACCCAAATCAAATCTACTATCCATGGTTTTAAATAAAACATTTTATTTTTCTCGCCTTGGTTTTCACAAAAACCCTTCATAGATCATTTTGACATTTATTGCTCTATTGACATCAATGACAACATTCAATGTAGGGACTCAAAATGTCCAACAATATCCCCCTTTGTCATTGATGGCAACCCAAATCCTTTTACTAAATTATGACCTTCTTTTTTGCTCCCCATAGGGCTTTGATCCCCCTAGATCAATGCTCTCTTAGATATCAAATCTCTCCTCATATCCAAAAAATCTCCCCATAATACACAAATCTCTCCCCCTTTGACATCAATGGAAAAGGGTCACCTTTGGGGCTCGGGGCTAAGAAATAAGCCTCTTAGCTTAGCCCCTCCCCCACCTCCACATGAGGTGGTTAATTCTGGGGTGGGAGTATTTCTACTCCCCGAAAGCACTGTTCTATGCATTTGTCTTTTCCTTTTTCTTTTTGCTGAATTCTCTTACTATTTATATTCGGGTCATCATCCCTGTTCCTTCTCCTATTCTTGTTCTTATCCATGTTCCTATTCTTCTACCTATTCTTTTTCTCGAACTTGTTTTTATCCATGTTCCTGTTCTTGTACCTGTTCTTGTTCTCATTATTTTTTGAGTCTCTATTCTTGTTCATCTTCTTGTTTCTGTTCATGTTCCTATTCCTGTTCCTGTTCAAACTTGTTTCTGAAATATTTTCTCTACACCATATTGCTATGTGACCATCATTATTGCACTTATAACATTTAATGTTATTATTCCTTGGATGTGCAATAGTCCTAGGGTTTCTCCTGGTGAAGCCATATCCTCTTCTATCATGAATCCTGCAATTTATTGCCTTATGACCAAACTCATTACATGAATAACAACATCCTTGGAAAAGTTGTTCTCTTCCATATAGTTGTGTTTCATGTGTCTTGCACTATGAAGCCGTGTGCCCAAATCTGTGACATGAGAAGCATATCCCATTGAATATTCCTTGCCTAGACCTCATTGGTCTCCTATTTTTATTGTTGTTCCATCTGTATATTCTTTGCCCATTGTCCCTGTTGGACTCACTACAATTTGACTCATCCTTAAAATTTTCACTTTCACTTACATCTAAGAATCCCTCTTCTGAAGTATCTTCTTCTTATGTTTTTTCTTCTTCTTCAAGACTCGAAGTAGACTTTGCCTTTTCTTGTTTCTTTCCAAAACCTAGACCTGTTGAACATGATGTTCTTTGATGTCCACGAATGAACTTATCCAAGTTCTTAGAGTTATTTGTGAAACTCTTCATCTTGATCTTGGAGTCCTGTAAATATTTCTTTAGAGTAGCCAATTCTTGTGCTAACTTCTCACATTCCAAGAATTTTGCTTCTAACTTTTCTCTGAACTTACTTGCCTTGGCCTTTGACTTCTCTAAGTCCTCTATGAGCAATAATATTTCTTCATCACATTTTTGAAACTGAATTTCAAGCTTACAGTGTTGCTTTCTTACCTTCTTCACTGTGTCAAGAGCATAGATAAGTTCACCTTTGAGATCATAACCATTCTCTATTGAGTAATCCTCTATTTGTTTGCCTTTGTCCATATCATTTCTTTCTTTTGACTTGCTTTCTATAGGATCACTCAATTATTTAACTTCCAAAACCATTAGAAGATTCTCATTTGGACCCAATATTATGTGTTGAGATCAATCCTCATTCTCTTTGGATAAATGACATTTTTCCCTCTTGATCTCATTGAGTACATAAATATTTCTTTCTCTTATAGCACTTGGTACCAGTTTTAGGCTTTCTTACTTCACATCGATCTTGATGAAAGGTTACCATATGACCTTGATCACAAAGTTGACTAATGTTCAAGAGATTGTGTTTCAAGCCTTCCACATATAGAACATTTTCAGCTTTTGCTTTCCCATTGCCTATACATAGAGTTCCTTTTCCATTGATTTTTATTGAACCATTGTCCCCAAAGTTTACTGACCCTCTATTTACTTCTTTCAAAGTTATAAATTTTTATTTTTCTCCTGTCGTGTGTCTAGAGCACCCACTATCTAGAAACCATTTCTCTTCTTTATCCTTAGCATGCAATGCTAGTTGAACTAGCAAAGATTTTAGTTTTCCTTTTCCTTTTTCTTCTTTCCTAGTAGTTTGAGTTGTGGTCTTTCTACTAGACTTAGAATTTTCTAGATTGCATCTTCTAGCTATATGCCCAAAGTTATTGCATTTGTAGAACTCAACATCATCATCCATATATGATACAAGAGAATCCATACTACTACTATCATAGTCTCTATTAATGCAATGCACAACTTTATGACCATATTTATTGCAAGAGAAACAATGTCCATGGAAGAAATTTTGTAACCTATTTTGATGAGGACTCAATATGGTATTGTTTCCTTTGTGATCTTATTTTCTAGAGATATGGTGAGGTACCTTATTTTTGCTTTATGTTTTTGCCTCTTGCTGACTTAATCTCTTGTTTGTTTTAGTTCTACATTATAACATAACAATTTCTACTGCCACTCTCTCAAGTCCTGCTTCTTTGGATTCCAACATATCTCTTAATTGATGTTCAATTCTCTTATTTCTTTGACTTCCATTTTGTGTTCTATTACCCTGTGCAAAATCTCAATTCTTGTTGATTCAAAATCTTGAATTTGTTCCCTTAGTTGTGCATTCTCTTCTTGAATCCTTTCAATATCTTGGAGACACTTGGAGAGCACTTATTCAAAGTCTATACTTTTTTCACTCACTGATCACATGTGTGATACTGATGGATCCATATCCAAGTTGTTAAACTCTTTGTGGAGATACCGACTCTTATACCAATTAAAGAACACAAGCTTATACTGAGAGGGGGGGTGAACAGTATAAGACCACTTTTTACTTTTCTTTCCCAAACAAGTATTAATCAATATAATCAATGAAAATATCAATAGCAATAACCAAAGCAATGCACCAATCATCACACACAATAGAGAAACAAATTTTAATGTGGTTCACCCAATGTGGGCTACCTCCATAGAGAAAATATTTCTTCTAAATATTTCTCAAATAATCTCTTGGGAATCCTTCCCAAATTACAATGTTTATGGACATCTGTCCAAAGGAGATGTTGATACCCTAATCTCAAGTTTGTGGATCTCTTCCATAGGAGAACTCTTTCCCCTTCTACTATGGCTAGTTATAATTTATAAGAATCTATCTCTATGTTGCTCTAACTAGTGGATCTCTCTCCAATTGAATACTTCTCACTCAAATTTGTCTTCAATTGTCCTGGATGTTGGATCTCTATCCACTAAGACTCTGTCCTCTAAACTCTGTCACGTCCAAAGCTCTGTCTCAATACTGTACCAAACATTATTCAGTCGGTCTAGCACAGTTCTACTCAATCTCTTGCACTAAACACAGTACAGTCGGTCTAGTACAATTTTGCTCAATAGGTTCACTCAGAACCTTCTCAAATCTTCTCAACAGGTTCACACAAAACCTATCCAAATATGCTCAACAAGTTCACACAAAACTTGTCTAAATCTTCTCAACAAATCCTCTCTAGGACTTGCTCAAATTTGCTCAATAAGTCCTCTCTTGGACTTGCTCAAATCTGTTTAGCAAGCTTTCATAAAATATTAACTCAAAACAGTCCACAAGCCTTCTCAAATACTTGTTTTAAATCTACTTAACAAGCTCACACAGAACTTGTTCAATCTCATAGAATCATAAAGAGAATTGTTAGAGACTCAATATGTTCTAAGTTCAGAGTACAATCAATATATCAATTCAATATCATAGAAGCATAAAGAGAATTTTTATAGACTCAATATTTCATATTATTAAATCTCAATATCAACTCAAATTAATCTCATAGAAACATAAAAAGAATTGTTAGAGAATAAATATGTCCTATTATTCAATCCAATCTCAACTCAAATTAGAATATAGAATAGTTTATTTTATGGAACTTGAACAACCATTTCACACATCCACTTGACTAGGCTTAACCAAATCAACTCAACCAATCACATCAAGGAACAACCCTTTCTCACAAACCCTAGTTCAAGCATGTATCAACCAACTCAAAATGTTTCCAACAATGCTTTATCTCAAGTCTCACATAACAATGATACTCATGTTTTTTCTAGATCATGTTCAAGTTCATTTCATCATCAATGGGCTTCAACGACAATGCTAATGAAACAAGGTTTAAATACAACTCACAAATCAGAAAACCTTGAAGCATTCAACCAACCATCTTCACAAAGGAAACCATAATCAATCCTTTTCTCTCCAATGATATTTCAAAAATCAACCACCACAAACAATCAATAGGAGAATGTGCCCATACCTTTTTTATGCCAATAAGTTGTCCACAAAATATGCCACACTTAATCACAACTTTCCTCTTTAATATTAATAAGGGTTAGTTGTATTTTAAATAATCACAATAAAAGCATAACTTAATTTACATCCTTTTCACTCCAACTTCATAAACACATCCACCAAAATCTATTGTAATAAAAACCCTTATTAATAATAACCCACAATAAATCTCTCAAAATAACTTTAACAACAACTCTTTATTTCTCCTAAAATAAATTCTCCATTTCCATAAAAATAAAACATAAATCAAATATGCTTTTGCAATAATAATCACAGCCCTAATGATAAAATTTAATTCCCATTAAATACCTTATAACTCCAAACTTTAGGGCTAATAAAAATTATTAAAGGAAAAAACATAAATACCTCTCAAGGGGATTCGAACCCCCATCCGCCACACACCACGAGCATCTTAGCCATGACTAATATTCCAACCAAGCCAAAGCACTCACTGGAAAAGTAAAGGTCAAAAAGGCCTTTAATCTTTCTCCACCTTTCACAAAGGACAAAGCACCAAAGCGCTTCCCACACGCTACCGTCAAGGGGATTCGATCCCTGATATTTGCACTGCACACAGTATTAGCAAAATTGATACACCAATGTGCCATGCCTCATACCATGTTTGAGATTTCCAAATTGCTGCGCTTTCTTCGTTGCTTCCTTTTCAACAATTTGCACAAGCTCTTTCGAATTCCAAGGCAATTAACACACGAGAGCAAGGATAATATTTGGTTTAATTGCCACCCCTTTATATAGTGTTTAATAACACTTTGAAGACGTCGGTGGAAATATTAAAATTGTATTTGCATGATGACATCGATAGGAAACTTTCCATTTAAATTTGAATTTAAATTTTAATTAATTAAAATTTAAACCAAACATTAAAACTCAAATAACTCCATCATCGGCGCACCTTTTTCGACAAAACAAAAGCCCAATGTGGGTTTTAAGAAAAACCCAGATCAAATCTACTATCCATGGTTTTAAATAAAACATTTTATTTTTCCCGCCTTAGTTTTCACAAAACCCCTTCATAGATCATTTTGACATTTATTGCTCTATTGACATCAATGACTGATGAACACAAGCTTATACTGAGAGGGGGGGTGAACAATATAAGACCTCTTTTTATTTTTTCCTTTATACTTCAAAATAGTAAAGCAATATACCCAAAGCAATATCAAAACAATGCACAATATCATCCACAAAGTGACACCAAATTTAACGTGGTTCACCCAAAATGGCTGGGCTACGTCCACAAAAATTTTCTCTAAAAGTTATCTCAAAGTTATTTGGGAATCCTTCCCAATTACAATATTTATGAGCCTCGGACCAAAGGATATGCCTTCCCCTAATCAAAATTTATGAGCCTCTGCTCAAAGGAGATACCTTCCCTCTCGCTCCGGAAATGATCCCTTAGAAGATCAACTGCCTCTACCTCTTTCCAGCACCTAGAACTCCTTTCCACCGAAGACCTCCTGTCCTCAATGCTTAGCCTAAGAGACCTCTGCCTTCTATGATCACATCCACAGTAGCTCAGCAACCTATACCAAACACAGTCAGTCGGTCTAGTACAAGTCTTCCTCTCGTCCGTCGGATCTATCCAACTCTTGAACAAATCAATCCTCCGCACACAAGCCTTCTCAAAGACTTGCCAAATCTGTCCTCAGGTTCTTCTCAAAGAACCAGTGCACCTCTGTCCTCAATTTCTCTGATAGAACTATCAAACTCAGCTCAAAAGTCCTCTGCTAGGACCTGTCCAAATCTTCTCACAAGTACCCACCGAAACCTATCCAAAACTGTAGCAAGCTCACCAAGAAAAAAGCTTTCTTAGTAGGAAATCACAAGGTGAATTGTTAGAGACCCAATGTGATTTGTCAAACTCATAGAAGCATAAAAAAAATTTTTAGAGACTCAATATGTTCTATACTCAACTCCCAATCTCAAAACTCAACTCAAATCAACTCAGCTCAAACTCAATCTCAAATCTGAAAACTCAACTCAATATCTAAAATGGATAGGATAGAGTGCTTTCTTTCAAGAACATGAAACCCCAACAATTGCCAACTATGCAAAGAATCACATAACAATGATGCTCATGTTCTTTTCACCATCAATTAGGGCTTCAACAACAATGCTCATCAAACAAGGTTCAATCAACACCATTCAGCTCAAAACACAACCTTGAAGCATTTCACAATCAACATTAGAAAAGGAAACAAGTAGAACTCCTTTTATCTCCAATATTGTTTGAACAAAAAGCATCCACCAACTCAAATCACAATAGCACAAAACAACTTTTCAAATCATCAACAAGGGAGTAATCCCAAAACTTTAACCAAGTAAAGAATAGCTTGATTATTACCAATTTAATGAAAGCAAATGTCAATCTCAAAGCTGCCCACTTAAGGTTTCACAACTTCACACAAGAAGCAATTTTAACCTTAAAACATCATGCTTTCATTTCCATAATAAACCAAAAGCACTCTCAACATTACAAGAAAAATTTATCCCTTATACACCTTATTTCTCCCTTATAGTCTTATCAAAAATAAAATTTATCTCTCATAAGAATGCAATAAGATATTTCAAACAACACCTTCAAAAGAATCTTTTATCAAAATAAAACAAGCTTTAAATTCCTTATAACTCCTAAACTTTTTTTCCCTCTAATAAACTTCCTCCATCCGCAAAATACACTTAGCAAAAATTAATTTCGAAAATACCTTGGCCAACATCAAAAATCATGCTATGGATAAATTGCGCACAAATTCTAACACCACCCGCTACGTCCACTTCATGATGAAAAACCCTTTTGCGTTATTCGAACGCAGAACCTCCCGTTCGGGTAGCACACCAATAGCCTAGCCGCTATCGGTGCACCAAAGGCACCCGATGAGGTTTAAACCTCATGCTACTAGCCTTGTTCCTTCTGCACCAGGGATTAAATAAAACAATAGTGCCTCCCTTTCTTCTGACATGAACACGAAGATGAAAACCTTACGGCAGATTTACGACAAACGCCGAGTACAAAAAAATGAACAACAGATTCACGAAAACAGCGAAGACACAGTCGAACAACGGGTTTACAAAAACGATGAAGACACTATTGGAGAAGAAATCCGAATAGCAGATCATGAAATCACAATGAGGAAGAAATCGAACAATAGATCACGAATTCACAACGAGCAACTTTTTTCAAAATGCGGATGGGATAATTCTTGATTTTCATCGAGGGAGATTTATATGCATTTTTACCATAAGCTCTTGACATCGACGAGGAGTTTAACACATCGACGGAGGTCTTGGATAGCACCCACAATCTTAAAACATAGCACCCACATAGTTAACACATTTGCGCCATGGGTTAGGAGAACCCATTGCAAACAATAATTTAATATTTATTTAAAAATAATTAAAGGGAACCTTAACAAGGTGTTTAATTATTTAAATAAATACTTCCTCCTGGACCCAAATGCATTAAACTAATGCATCCACCTGTAATATTTAAACCTACCAACTTGGGGTTTACAAAAGACCTTTGAAACTGTCATGTTGTAACCTTCATCAAAACAAATTATTTGACATCAAATAAAATTCCTTCAAGAGCTTCTTGACATCAATGACAACTTATACACTTGAGCAAAGGCAATGTACCCAAAGTACCCAAAATTGCCAACAATATCCCCCTTTGTCATTGATGGCAAACCTTTACTGAAAACACTTCTCAAAAGCCAAAACTGAAACCAACTGTGCTAAAAACTAACCAACTGTGCCCACAACTGAGAATCTTCCTTTGAAGTTTTGCTCCCCTTGACTTGAAACTCTCCTCTTCACATTGAAGCTCTCCCCCTTACTCATATCTCTCCCCCTTTGTCATCAATGGAAAAGGGTCACCTTTGGGGCTCGAGACTAAGAATGAGCCTCTTAGCTTAGTCCCTCCCCCACCTCTTGATGAGGTGATTAATTCTGGGGTGGGAGTAAAACTCCCATTAGGCACTGATCATCATCGGTGTCTATAACTTCCTTGTCGGGCCTTCTCTTGAACTCTTTGTCCATATTCCTATTCTTGTCACTGTTCTTGTTCTTGTTCTCATCCCTATTCTTGTCCATGCCTTGATCCTTGGACCTGATCATGCCACTGTTCCTGTTCATGTATTCTGGAATTTCAGCTCTACACTATCTGATTATGTGACCTTCATTGTTGCACTTGAAACACTTGACGATGTTGTTTCTCCGAGGTAAACCTGATCTTTGAATCCACCAATTCTGACCAAACCTGTTCTGACCAAACCTGTTCTGACCAAACCTATTTTGACCAAACCTATTCTGACTAAACTTGTTCTGACCAAACCTGTTCTGACCAAACCTATTTTGACCAAACCTGTTCTGATCAAACCTATTCCTGTTATTTGCCTTGCAATAAACTGCCTTGTGCCCAAACTATTGATAAGAGTAGCAATACCCTTGAAAGAAACTAGAACTTCTGAAATTGTCATTTACCTTCTTCACTTGAGTCATGCAATGTGAAGCCATGTGACCAAACTTGTGACAAGCAAAACATCTACCTTGAAACTTTCCTTTATTTGACCTCTTAGGTTCTGAAAACTTCTTCTTCTCATTCTGAATTATGTTTTTTGTTTCTGTGCATCTATCATTCAAGGACTCATTTTATGAAATACTTTCCTCATCAGAACTCTCTTCCTTTTGGAGTCTCTTACTAGACTCTCCAACTTGTTCCTTGTGTGGCTTAACAAAACCAAAGCCTATTTTATCTGTTGTCTTTCTTTGACCTTTGATGAGTGACTTCACCTTTTTGGAGTTATCTTGAAACCTGTAAAGCTTATCCTTGTACTCTTTAGTTTCCTCTTTCAAAGAAGCCATTTTCTATTCTAACTCACTATACTCAAGAACCTTAGACTCTAACTCATCCTTGAGTTCTTGTGTCTTAGCTATAGAGAAGTCAAGACTTTCTATAAGATCATCTCTCTCCATACAACATTCATCTAACTCATCCTTGAGTCTAGCATTATTCTTTCTTTCATTTTTCAAAGCACTAAGAGCTCTAATAAGTTCACCTTCAAGATCTACTTCACCTTCCTCTATATCTTCCTTTATTTGTTTGCTTTTTGAATCATCAAAGCCTTTTTCAGATTTCTTATCACTAGAGGTGCTACCCTTTTCAAAAACCATACATGCATCTTCCTTATAGTTTTTTGAAGCATCCTCATACGTACTAGAAACCAAATCATTATTTGTGCAATCATCCTCAAGGTGACCAAAGTTTCCACATCTAAGACATTTCATGATAATGAATCTATGTTTTGGTTCTTCCTCTTTTTCTGATATGAACAACATCTCATTTTCATCATCACTTGAAGAACTTTCACTATCACTACTAGAACACTTACTTGCTTTGTCTATGTAGAAACTCTTATTGTGCTTGTGAGAATACCTCTTTCCTTGATTGTTGTGCTCATCTATGTTCTTCCTGTGATGCTTGTGCTTTTCAGAATCCTTGCTCTTAGAATCCTATTTATCTTCATCACTTTCATTCTTGGGAACAAGACAGTCAGTAGCATAATGACCAAACTTTCCACAATTGAAACATCTTATATTTTTCATACTTTTGTGATTTCTAGAGAACTTGCATTTCTTGTTGTAATATGCCTCTTGATCACTAGAATACTCATCACTATCTTGAAGTTGTTTACCCTTGGATTTCTTGGTAGCCTTGAAAGCCGCCTCTTTCTTGACATCAACCTTCACTTGAGTTCTCAACTCAAATGCTGCAAGTATACTATGGAGCTCATCCTTTTTCAACTTATCCAAATATTTAGCTTCCTCAATAGCAGAAATATTTTCACTAAATATATTAGGAAGAGATCTTAAAATCTTATCACAAACATCATTTTCAGCAAGCTCAAGACCTAAGTCTTTCATGGAGTTAACAACCTCATCCATACGAAGCATGTAGTTACTAATATTTTCGTCATTATTCATATTGATTTGTTCAAACATACCTTTGAAGTGTATCAACTTGGAATTTTTGACATTTGTATCACCTGTATGAACCACCTTCAAATGTTTCCACATTTCACTAGCTGTCTTGCAGTGAATCACTTTGGTGAGATCTGCTTTTTGCAAGCCTTTCAGGATTGCATTCATTACTGTGATGTAGGAGCTTTTCTTCTTTAGTATTAGGACCATGTTCAGGAATAGTGTACTCATCTTCAATCACTTCCTAAACCTCATTCCCAAGTGCCATTAGATGAACCTTCATCCTTGCACTCCAAATACCAAAGTCTGACCCATCAAGAATAGGTGCTGCACTGCCATTTGAATGATCCATTGTGTTCTTTACTAGCCTTTCCTTCAAGCTGTTAAACTTTTTGAAGGCACCTGCTCTGATACCAATCGAAGAACACAAGCTTATACTGAGATGGGGGGTGAACAGTATAAGACATCTTTTTATTTTTTCCTTTATACTTCAAAATAGTAAAGCAATATACCCAAAGCAATGCACAATATCATCCACAAAGTGACACCAAATTTAATGTGGTTCACCCAAAATGGCTAGGCTATGTCCACAAAACTTTTCTCTAAAAGTTATGTCAAAGTTCTTTTGGAATCCTTCCCAATTACAATGTTTATGAGCCTCACCCAAAAGGAGATACCTTCCCCTAATCAGAATTTATGAGCCTCTGCTCAAAGGAGATATCTTCCCCTCTGCTCTGGAAATGATCCCTCAGAAGATCAACTGCCTCTACCTCTTGCCAGCACCTGGAACTCCTTTCCACCGAAGACCTCTTGTCCTCAATGCTTAGCCTAAGAGACCTCTGCCTTCTATGATCACGTCCACATTAGCTCAACAACCTGTACCAAATACAGTCAGTCGGTCTAGTACAATTATTCCTCTGTCTGTCAAATCTATCCAACTCTTGAACAAATCAATCCTCTGCACACAAGCCTTCTCAAAGACTTGCCAAATCTGTCCTCAGGTTCTTCTCAAAGAACCAGTGCACCTCTATCCTTAAGTTCTCTGATAGAACTATCAAACTCAGCTCACAAGTCCTCTACTAGGACCTATCCAAATATGCTCATAAGTCCCCATCGAAACCTGTCCAAAACTGCAGCAAGCTCACCAAGAAAAGAACTTTCTTAGTAGGAAATCACAAGGTGAATTGTTAGAGACCCAATGTGATTTTTCAAACTCATAGAAGCATAAATAGAATTGTTAGAGACTCAATATGTTCTATACTCAACTCCCAATCTCAAAACTCAACTCAAATCAACTCATCTCAAACTCAATCTCAAATCTGAAAACTCAACTCAATATCTGAAATGGATAGGATAGAATGCCTTCTTTCAAGAACATGAAACCCCAACAATTGCCAACTATGCAAAGAATCACATAACAATGATACTCATGTTCTTTTCACCATAAATTAGGGCTTCAACAACAATGCTCATCAAAAAAGGTTCAATCAACACCATTCAGCTCAAAACACAACCTTGAAGCATTTCACAATCAACATTAGAAAAGGAAACAAGTAGAACTCATTTTATCTCCAATATTGTTTGAACAAAAAGCATCCACAAAATCAAATCACAATAGCACAAAACAACTTTTCAAATCATCAACAAGGGAGTAAGCCCAACACTTTAACCAAGTAAAGAATAGCTTGATTATTACCAATTTAATGAAAGCAAATGTCAATCTCAAAGCTGCCCACTTAAGGTTTCACAACTTCACACAAGAAGCAATTTTAACCTTAAAACATCATGCTTTCATTTCCATAATCAACCAAAAGCACTCTCAACATTACAAGAAAAATTTATCCCTTATACACCTTGTTTCTCCCTTATAGTCTTATCAAAAATAAAATTTATCTCTCATAAGAATGCAATAAGATATTTCAAACAACACCTTCAAAAGAATCTTTTATCAAAATAAAACAAGCTTTAAACTCCTTATAACTCCTAAACTGTTTTTCCCTCTAATAAACTTCCTCCATCCGCAAAATACACTTAGCAAAAATTAATTTCGAAAATACCTTTGCCAACATCAAAAATTGTGCTATGGAGAAATTGTGCACAAATTCTAACACCACCCGCTACGTCCACTTCACGATGAAAAACCCTTTTGCATTATTCGAACGCGGAACCTCCCGTTCGGGTAGCGCACCAACAGCCTAGCCACTACCGGTGCACCAAAGGCACCCAGTGAGGTTTAAACCTCACACTGTTAGCCTTGTTCCTTCTGCACCAGGGATTAAATAAAACAACAGTGCCTCCCTTTCTTCTGATGCGAACACGAAGACAAAAACCTTACGACGAATTTACGACAAACAACGAGTACAAAAAAATGAACAACGGATTCAGAAAAACAACGAAGACACAGTCGAACGACGGGTTTACGAAAATGGCAAAGACACAATCAGAGAAGAAATCCGAACAACGGATCACAAAATCATAGCGAGGAATAAATTGAACAGCAGATCATGAATTCACAGCAAGCAACTCTTTTCAAAATGTGGATGGGATAACTCTTTATTTTCATCGAGGGAGATTTATATGCATTTTTACCATAACCTCTTGACGTCGGTGAGGAGTTTAACACGTCGGTGGAGGTCTTGTCTAGCACCCACAATCTTAAAACATAGCGTCCACATAGTTAAGACATTTGCACCATGGGTTAGGAGAACCCATTGCAAACAATAATTTAATATTTATTTAAAAATAATTAAAGGGAACCTTAACAAGGTTTTTAATTATTTAAATAAATACTTCCTCCTGGACCCAAATGCATTAAACTAATGCATCCACCTGTAATCTTTAAATTTGCCAACTTGGGGTTTACAAAAGACCTTTGAAACTGTCATGCCGTAACCTTCATCAAAATAAATTATTTGACATCAAATCAAATTCCTTTAAGAGCTTCTTGACATCAATGACAACTTATACACTTGAGCAAAGGCAATGTACCCAAAGTACCCAAAATTGCCAACAATGACAACATTTCAACGTAGGGACTCAAAATGTCCAATAATATCCCCCTTTGTCATTGATGGCAACCCAAATCCTTTTACTGAATTCTGACCTTCTTTTCTGCTCCCCCTAGGGATTTGATCCCCCTGGATCAATGCTATCTTAGATATCAAATCTCTCCTCATATCAAAAAACTCTCCCCATAATACACAAATCTCTCCCCCTTTGACATCAATGGAAAAGGGTCACCTTTGGGGCTCAGGGCTAAGAAATAAGCCTCTTAGCTTAGCCCCTCCCCCACCTCCACATGAGGTGGTTAATTTTGGGGTGGGAGTATTTCTACTCCCCGAAAGCACTGTTCTCTGCCTTTGTCTTTTCCTTTTTCTTTTTGCTGAATTCTCTCACTATTTCTTTTCGAGTCATCATCCCTGTTCCTGTTCCTATTCTTGTTCTCATCCATGTTCCTGTTCTTGTACCTATTCTTGTTCTCAAACTTGTTTTTATCAATGTTCCCTGTTCTTGTACCTGTTCTTGTTCTCATTATTTTTTGAGTCTCTATTCTTTTTTTTTCTCGTTCATCTTCTTGTTTCTGTTCATGTTCCTATTCCCTGCTTCTTGTTCATACTTGTTTCTAGAATATTTTCTCTACACCATCTTGCTATGTGACCATCATTATTGCACTTATAACACTTAATGTTATTATTCCTTGGATGTGCAATAGTCTTAGGGTTTCTCTTGGTGAAGCCATATCCTCTTCTATCATGAATCCTGCAATTTATTGCCTTATGACCAAACTCATTACATGAATAACAACATCCTTGGAAAAGTTGTTCTCTTCCATATAGTTGTGTTTCATGTGTCTTGCACTATGAAGCCGTGTGCCCAAATATGTGACATGAGAAGCATATCCCATTGAATATTCCTTGCCTAGACCTCATTGGTCTCCTATTTTGATTGTTGTTCCATATGTATCTTCTTTGCCCATTGTCCCTGTTGGACTCACTACAATATGACTCATCCTTAGAAGTTTCACTTTCACTTACATCTGAGAATCCCTCTTCTGAAGTATCTTCTTCTTATGTTGTTTCTTCTTCTTCAAAACTCGAAGTAGACTTTGCCTTTTCTTGTTTCTTTCCAAAACCTAGACCTGTTGAACATGATGTTCGTTGATGTCCACGAATGAACTTATCCAAGTTCTTAGAGTTATTTGTGAAACTCTTCATCTTGATCTTGGAGTCCTGTAAATATTTCTTTAGAGTAGCCAATTCTTGTGCTAACTTCTCACATTCCAAGAATTTTGCTTCTAAATTTTCTCTGAACTTACTTGCCTTGGCCTTTGACTTCTCTAAGTCCTCTATGAGCAATAATATTTCTTCATCACATTTTTGAAACTGACTTTCAAGCTTAGAGTGTTGCTTTCTTACCTTCTTCACTGTGTCAAGAGCATAGATAAGTTCACCTTTGAGATCATAACCATTCTCTATTGAGTAATCCTCTATTTGTTTGCCTTTCCCTTTGTCCATATCATTTCTTTCTTTTGACTTGCTTTCTATAGGATCACTCAATTATTTAACTTCCAAAACCATTAGAAGATTCTCATATGGACCCAATATTATGTGTTGAGATCGATCCTCATTCTCTTTGGATAAATGACATTTTTCCCTCTTGATCTCATTGAGTACATAAATATTTCTTTCTCTTATAGCACTTGCTACCAGCTTTCAGCTTTTAGACTTTCTTACTTCACATCGATCTTGATGAAAGGTTACCATATGACCTTGATCACAAAGTTGACTAATACTCAAGAGATTGTGTTTCAAGCCTTCCACATATAGAATATTTTTAGCTTTTGCTTTCCCATTGCCTATACTTAGAGTTCCTTTTCCAATGATTTTTATTGAATCATTGTCCCCAAAGTTTACTGACCCTCTATTTACTTCTTTCAAAGTTATAAATTTTTATTTTTCTCCTGTCATGTGTCTAGAGTACCCACTATCCATCTATTTTTATTGAATTTTCTAGATTGCATCTTCTAGCTATATGCCCAAAGTTATTGCATTTGTAGCACTCAACATCATCATCCATATATAATACAAGAGAATCCATACTACTACTATCATAGTCTCTATTAATGCAATGCACAACTTTATGACCATATTTATTGCAAGAGAAACAATATCCATGGAAGAAATTTTGTAACCTGTTTTGATGAGGACTCAATATGGTATTATTTCCTTTGTGATCTTCTTTTCTAGAGATATGGTGGGGTACCTTCTTTTTGCTTTATGTTTTTGCCTCGTGCTGACTTAATCTCTTGTTTATTTTAGTTCTGCATTATAACATAACAATTTATGCTCCCACTCTCTCAAGTCCTCGCTTTTTGGCTTCCAACATATCTCTTAATTGATATTCAATTTCTCTTATTTCTTTCACTTCCATTTTGAGTTCTATTAGCCTTTGCAAAAGCTCAATTCTTGTTGATTCAAAATCTCGAATTTGTTCCCTTAGTTGTGCATTCTCTTCTTGAATCCTTTCAAGATCTTGGAGACACTTGGAGAGCACTTATTCAAAGTCTATACTTTCTTCACTCCCTGAGCACATGTGTGATACTGATGGATCCATATCCAAGTTGTTAAAATCTTTGTGGAGAGACCGACTCTGATACCAATTAAAGAACACGAGCTTATACTGAGAGGGGGGGTGAACAATATAAACCACTTTTTACTTTTCTTCTCAAATCAGTATTAAGCAATATAATCAATGACAATATCAATAGCAATAACCAAAGCAATCCATAAAGCATCACACACATAAGAGACACCATTTTAACGTGGTTCACCCAATGTGGGCTACCTCCATAGAGAAAATATTTTACTAAAAATTTCTCAATCAATCTCTTGGGAATCCTTCCCAAATTACAATGTTTATGGACTTCTGTCCAAAGGAGATGTTGATCCCCTAATCTCAAGTTCGTGGATCTCTTCCATAGGAGAACTCTTTCCCCTTCTACTCTGGCTAGTGATCTTCTAGAAGACTCTGTCTCTATGCTGCACTGACTGGTGGATCTCTCTCCACTTGAAGACTTCTCACTCAGATCTTGTCTTCAATTGTCCTGGCTGTTGGATCTCTATCCACTGAGACTCTATCCTCTATACTCTATCACCTCCAAAGCTCTGTCTCAATACTGTACCAAACACAGTTCAATCGGTCTAGCACAGTTCTGCTCAATCTCTTGCACTAAACATAGTACAGTCGGTCTAGTACAATTCTGCTCAATAGGTTCACTCAGAACCTGCTCAAATCTGCTCAACAGGTTCACACAAAACCTGTCTAAATCTTCTCAACAGGTTCACACAAAACCTGTCTAAATCTGCTCAACAAATCCTCTCTAGGACTTGCTCAAATCTGCTCAATAAGTCCTCTCTTGGACTTGCTCAAATCTGCTCAATAAGTCCTCTCTTGGACTTGCTCAAATATGTTTAGCAAGCTTTCACAAAAGCTTAACTCAAAATAGTCCACAAGCCTTCTCAAAGACTTGTCTCAAATCTCTTAACAAGCTTACATAGAACTTGTTCAATCTCATAGAATCATAAAGAGAATTGTTAGAGACTCAATATGTTCTAAGCTCAAAGTACAATCAATATCTCAATTCAATCTCATAGAAGCATAAAGAGAATTGTTAGAGACTCAATATGTCATATTCTTAAATCTCAATCTCAACTCAAATCAATCTCATAGAAGCATAAAGAGAATTGTTAGAGACTCTATATGTTCTATACTCAAATCCCAATCTCAACTCAATAGAAGCATAAAGAGAATTGTTAGAGACTCAATATGTCCTATTCTTCAATCTCAATCTCAACTCAAATCAGAATATAGAATAGTTTGTTTTATGGAACTTGAACAACCATTTCACACATCCACTTGACTAGGCTTAACCAACTCAACTCAACCAATCACATCAAGGAACAACCCTTTCTCACAAACCCTAGTTCAAGCATGTATCAACCAACTCAAAATGTTTCCAACAATGCTTTATCTCAAGTCTCACATAACAATGATACTCATGTTCTTTTCTAGATCATGTTCAAGTTCATTTCATCATCAATGGGCTTCAACAACAATGCTAATGAAACAAGGTTTAAATACAACTCACAAATCAGAAAACCTTGAAGCATTCAACCAACCATCTTCACAAAGGAAACTTCAATTAATCCTTTTCACTCCAATGATATTTCAGAAATCAACCACCACAAACAATCAATAGGAGAATGTGCCCATACCTTTTTGATGCCAATAAGTTGTCCACAAAATCTGCCACACTTAATCACAACTTTCCTTTTCAATATTAATAAGGGTTAGTGGTCTTTTAAATAATCACAATAAAAGCATAACTTAATTTACACCCTTTTCACTCCAACTTCATAAACACATCCACCAAAGTCTATTTTAATAAAAACCCTTATTAAAAATAACCCACAATAAATCTCTCAAAATCACTTTAACAACAACTCCTTATTTCTCCTAAAATCAATTCTCCATTTCCATAAAAATAAAACATAAATCAAATATGCTTTTGCAATAATAATCATAACCCTAATGATAAAATTTAATTCCCATTAAATACCTTATAACTCCAAACTTTAGGGCTAATAAAAATTATTAAAGGCAAAAATGTAAATACCTCTCAAGGGGATTCGAACCCCCATCCACCACACACCATGAGCGTCTTAGCCATGGCTAATATTCCAACCAAGCCAAAGCACTCATTGGAAAAGCAAAGGCCAAAAGGGCCTTTAATCTTCCTCCGCCTGCCGCAAAGGACAAAGCGCCAAAGCGCTTCCCACACGCTATCGTCAAGGGGATTCGATCCCTGATATTTGCACTGCCCATAGTCTTAGCAAAATTGATATGCCAATGCGCCATGCCTCATACCACATTTGAGATTTCCAAATCACTGTGCTTTCTTCTCTGCTTCCTTTTCAACAATTCGCACGAGCTCTTTCGAATTCCAAGGCAATTAACACACGAGAGCAAGGATGATTATTTGGTTTAATTGCCACCCCTTTATATAGTGTTTAATAACACTTTGAAGACGTCGATGGAAATATTAAAATTGTATTTGCATGATGACATCGATGGGAAACTTTCCATTTAAATTTGAATTTAAATTTTAAATAATTAAAATTTAAACCAAACATTAAAACTCAAATAACTCCATCACCGGGGCACCTTTTTCGATGAAACGAAAGCCCAATGTGGGTTTTAAGAAAAACCTAGATCAAATATGCTGTCCATGGTTTTAAATAAAACCTTTTATTTTCCCTACCTTGGTTTTCACAAAAACCCTTCATAGATCCTTTTGACATTTATTGCTCTATTGACATCAATGACAACATTTCAGCTTAGGGACTCAAAATGTCCAACAATCTCCCCCTTTGTCATTGATGGCAACCCAAATCCTTTTACTAAATTCTGACCTTCTTTTATGCTCCCCCTAGGGCTTTGCTCCCCCTAGCTCAATGCTCTCTTAGATATCAAATCTCTCCTCATATCCAAAAACTCTCCCCATAATACACAAATCTCTCCCCCTTTGACATCAATGGCAAAGGGTCACCTTTGGGGCTCGGGGCTAAGAATTAAGCCTCTTAGCTTAGCCCCTCCCCCACCTCCACATGAGGTGGTTAATTCTGGGGTGGGAGTATTTCTACTCCCCGAAAGCACTGTTCTCTGCCTTTGTCTTTTCCTTTTTCTTTTTGCTGAATTCTCTCACTATTTCTTTTCGAGTCATCATCCCTATTCCTGTTCCTATTCTTGTTCTCATCCATGTTCCTATTCTTGTACCTATTCTTGTTCTCATTCTTGTTTTCATCCATGTTCTTGTTCTTGTACCTGTTCTTGTTCTCATTATTTTTTGAGTCTCTATTCTTGTTCATCTTCTTGTTTCTGTTCATGTTCCTATTCCTGTTCCTGTTCATACCTATTTTTGGAATATTTTCTCTACACCATCTTGCTATGTGACCATCATTATTGCACTTATAACACTTAATGTTATTATTCCTTGGATGTGCAATAGTCTTAGGATTTCTCCTGGTGAAGCCATATCCTCTTCTATCATGAATCCTGCAATTTATTGCCTTATGACCAAACTCATTACATGAATAACAATATCCTTGGAAAAGTTGTTCTCTTCCATATACCTGTATTTCATGTGTCCTGCACTGTGAAGCCATGTGCCCAAACCTGTGACATGAGAAGCATCTCCCATTGAATCTTCCTTGCCTAGACCTCATTGGTCTCCTATTCTGATTGTTGTTCCATCTGTATCTTCTTTGCCCATTGTCCCTGTTGGACTCACTACAATCTGACTCATCCTTAGAAGTTTCACTTTCACTTACATCTGAGAATCCCTCTTCTGAAGTATCTTCTTCTGATGTTGTTTCTTCTTCTTCAAGACTTGAAGTAGACTTTGCCTTTTCTTGTTTCTTTCCAAAACCTAGACCTGTTGAACATGATGTTCTTTGTTGTCCATGAATGAACTTATCCAAGTTCTTAGAGCTATTTGTGAAACTCTTCATCTTGATCTTGGAGTCCTGTAAATATTTCTTTAGAGTAGCCACTTCTTGTGCTAACTTCTCACATTCCAAGATTTTTGCTTCTAACTTTTCTCTCGAACTTACTTGCCTTGGCCTTTGACTTCTCTAAGTCCTCTATGAGCAATAATATTTCTTCATCACATTCTTGAAACTGACTTTCAAGCTTAGAGTGTTGCTTTCTTACCTTCTTCACTGTGTCAAGAGCATAGATAAGTTCACCTTTGAGATCATAACCATTCTCTATTGAGTAGTCCTCTATTTGTTTGCCTTTGTCCATATCATTTCTTTCTTTTGACTTGCTTTCTATAGGATCACTCAATTATTTATCTTCCAAAACCATTAGAAGATTCTCATTTGGACCCAATATTATGTGTTGAGATCGATCCTCATTCTCTTTGGATAAATGACATTTTTCCCTCTTGATCTCATTGAGTACATAAATATTTCTTTCTCTTATAGCACTTGCTACCAGTTTTCCAGTTTTAGACTTTCTTACTTCACATCGATCTTGATGAAAGGTTACCATATGACCTTGATCACAAAGTTGACTAATGCTCAAGAGATTGTGTTTCAAGCCTTCCACATATAGAACATTTTCAGCTTTTGCTTTCCCATTGCCTATACTTAGAGTTCCTTTTCCACTCGATTTTTGTTGAACCATTGTCCCCAAAGTTTACTGACCCTCTATTTCCTTCTTTCAAAGTTATAAATTTTTATTTTTCTCCTGTCATGTGTCTAGAGCACCCACTATCTAGAAACCATTTCTCTTCTTTATCCTGAGCATGCAATGCTATTTGAACTAGCAAAGATTTTAGTTTTCCTTTTCCTTTTTCTTCTTTCCTAGTAGTTTGAGTTGTGGTCTTTCTACTAGACTTAGAATTTTCTAGATTGCATCTTCTAGCTATATGCCCAAAGTTATTGCATTTGTAGCACTCAACATCATCATCCATATATGATACAAGAGAATCCATACTACTACTATCATAGTCTCTATTAATGCAATGCATAACTTTATGACCATATTTATTGCAAGAGAAACAATGTCCATGGAAGAAATTTTGTAACCTATTTTGATGAGGACTCAATCTGGTATTCTTTCCTTTGTGATCTTCTTTTCTGGAGATATGGTGGGGTACCTTATTTTTGCTTGATGTTTCTGCCTCTTGCTGACTTAATCTCTTGTTTATTTCAGTTCTGCATTTTAACATAACAATTTCTGCTGCCACTCTCTCAAGTCCTACTTCTTTGGCTTCCAACATATCTCTTAATTGATGTTCAATTTCTCTTCTTTCTTTCACTTCCATTTTGAGTTCTATTAGCCTTTGCAAAAGCTCAATTCTTGTTGATTCAAAATCTTGAATTTGTTCCCTTAGTTGTGCATTCTCTTCTTGAATCCTTTCAAGATCTTGGAGACACTTGGAGAGCACTTCTTCAAAGTCTATACTTTCTTCACTCCCTGAGCACATGTGTGATACTGATGGATCCATCTCCAAGTTGTTAAACTCTTTGTGGAGAGACCGACTCTGATACCAATTGAAGAACATGTGCTTATACTGAGAGGGGGTGAACAGTATAACATAAACTTTTTCCCAAATAGAAGCATCAATATTAATGAAACCATAAACATCACACAAAGCATCACACACATAAGAGACACCATTTTAACATGGTTCACCCAATGTGGGCTACCTCCACAGAGAAAATATTTTACTAAAAATTTCTCAATCAATCTCTTGGGAATCCTTCCCAAATTACAATGTTTATGGACTTCTATCCAAAGGAGATGTTGATCCCCTAATCTCAAGTTCATGGATCTCTTCCACAGGAGAACTCTTTCCCCTTCTGCTCTGGCTAGTGATCTTCTAGAAGACTCTATCTCTATGTTGCACTGACTGGTGGATCTCTCTCCACTTGAAGACTTCTCACTCAGATCTTGTCTTCAATTGTCCTGGCTATTGGATCTCTATCCATTGAGACTCTATCCTCTATACTCTGTCACCTCCAAAGCTCTATCTCAATACTGTACCAAACATAGTTTAGTCGGTCTAGCATAGTTCTGCTCAATCTCTTGCACTAAACATAGTACAATCGGTCTAGTACAATTTTGCTCAATAGGTTCACTCAGAACCTGCTCAAATCTGCTCAATAGGTTCACATAAAACCTATCTAAATCTGCTCAATAGGTTCACACAAAACTTGTCTAAATTTGCTCAACAAATCCTCTCTAGGACTTGCTCAAATCTGCTCAATAAGTCCTCTCTTGGACTTGCTCAAATCTTCTCAATAAGTCCTCTCTTGGACTTGCTCAAATCTGTTTAGCAAGCTTTCACAAAATCTTAACTCAAAATAGTCCACAAGCCTTCTCAAAGACTTGTCTCAAATCTTCTTAACAAGCTCACATAGAACTTGTTCAATCTCATAGAATCA
Organism: Wollemia nobilis; assembly: GCA_028583015.1. Classification (NCBI taxonomy): domain Eukaryota; kingdom Viridiplantae; phylum Streptophyta; class Pinopsida; order Araucariales; family Araucariaceae; genus Wollemia; species Wollemia nobilis. The sequence continues at coordinate 63,159 of JAQPPZ010016858.1, read as the reverse complement.
TAAAGAGAATTGTTAGAGACTCAATATGTTCTAAACTCAAAGTACAATCAATATCTCAATTCAATCTCATAGAAGCATAAAGAGAATTGTTAGAGACTCTATATGTTCTATACTCAAATCCCAATCTCAACTTAATAGAAGCATAAAGAGAATTGTTAGAGACTCAATATGTCCTATTCTTAAATCTCAATCTCAACTCAAATCAATCTCATAGAAGCATAAAGAGAATTTTTAGAGACTCTATATGTTCTATACTCAAATCCCAATCTCAACTCAATAGAAGCATAAAGAGAATTGTTAGAGACTCAATATGTCCTATTCTTCAATCTCAATCTCAACTCAAATCAGAATATAGAATAGTTTGTTTTATGGAACTTGAACAACCATTTCACACATCCACTTGACTAGGCTTAACCAACTCAACTCAACCAATCACATCAAGGAACAACCCTTTCTCACAAACCCTAGTTCAAGCATGTATCAACCAACTCAAAATGTTTCCAACAATGCTTTATCTCAAGTCTCACATAACAATGATACTCATGTTCTTTTCTAGATCATGTTCAAGTTCATTTCATCATCAATGGGCTTCAACAACAATGCTAATGAAACAAGGTTTAAATACAACTCACAAATCAGAAAACCTTGAAGCATTCAACCAACCATCTTCACAAAGGAAACTTCAATTAATCCTTTTCACTCCAATGATATTTCAGAAATCAACCACCACAAACAATCAATAGGAGAATGTGCCCATACCTTTTTGATGCCAATAAGTTGTCCACAAAATCTGCCACACTTAATCACAACTTTCCTTTTCAATATTAATAAGGGTTAGTGGTCTTTTAAATAATCACAATAAAAGCATAACTTAATTTACACCCTTTTCACTCCAACTTCATAAACACATCCACCAAAGTCTATTTTAATAAAAACCCTTATTAAGAATAACCCACAATAAATCTCTCAAAATCACTTTAACAACAACTCCTTATTTCTCCTAAAATCAATTCTCCATTTCCATCAAAATAAAACATAAATCAAATATGCTTTTGCAATAATAATCACAGCCCTAATGATAAAATTTAATTCCCATTAAATACCTTATAACTCCAAACTTTAGGGCTAATAAAAATTATTAAAGGCAAAAATGTAAATACCTCTCAAGGGGATTCAAACCCTCGTCCGCCACACACCATGAGCATCTTAGCCATGGCTAAGATTCCAACCAAGCCAAAGCACTCATTGGAAAAGCAAAGGCCAAAAGGGCCTTTAATCTTCCTCCGCCTGCCGCAAAGGACAAAGCGCCAAAGCGCTTCCCACACGCTATCGTCAAGGGGATTCGATCCCTGATATTTGCGCTGCCCATAGTCTTAGCAAAATTGATATGCCAATGCGCCACGCCTCATACCACGTTTGAGATTTCCAAATCACTGTGCTTTCTTCTCTGCTTCCTTTTCAACAATTCGCACGAGCTCTTTCGAATTCCAAGGCAATTAACACATGAGAGCAAGGATGATTATTTGGTTTAATTGCCACCCCTTTATATAGTGTTTAATAACACTTTGAAGACGTCGGTGGAAATATTAAAATTGTATTTGCATGATGACGTCGATAGGAAACTTTCCATTTAAATTTGAATTTAAATTTTAAATAATTAAAATTTAAACCAAACATTAAAACTCAAATAACTCCATCACCGGGGCACCTTTTTCGATGAAACGAAAGCCCAATGTGGGTTTTAAGAAAAACCCAGATCAAATATGTTGTCCATGGTTTTAAATAAAACCTTTTATTTTTCCTACCTTGGTTTTCACAAAAACCCTTCATAGATCCTTTTGACATTTATTGCTCTATTGACATCAATGACAACATTTCAGCTTAGGGACTCAAAATGTCCAACAATCTCCCCCTTTGTCATTGATGGCAACCCAAATCCTTTTACTGAATTCTGACCTTCTTTTCTGCTCCCCTTGGGGCTTTGCTCCCCCTGGCTCAATGCTCTCTTAGATATCAAATCTCTCCTCATATCCAAAAACTCTCCCCATAATACACAAATCTCTCCCCCTTTGACATCAATGGCAAAGGGTCACCTTTGGGGCTCGGGGCTAAGAATTAAGCCTCTTAGCTTAGCCCCTCCCCCACCTCCACATGAGGTGGTTAATTATGGGGTGGGAGTATTTCTACTCCTCGAAAGCACTGTTCTCTGCCTTTGTCTTTTCCTTTTTCTTTTTTTTGAATTCTCTCACTGTTTCTTTCTGAGTCATCATCCCTGTTCCTGTTCCTGTTCTTGTTCTCATCCATGTTCCTATTCTTGTACCTATTCTTGTTCTCATTCTTTTTTTCATCCATGTTCCTATTCTTGTACCTGTTCTTGTTCTCATTATTTTTTGAGTCTCTTTTCTTGTTCATCTTCTTGTTTCTATTCATGTTCCTATTCCTGTTCCTGTTCATACTTATTTTTGGAATATTTTCTCTACACCATCTTGCTATGTGACCATCATTATTGCACTTATAACACTTAATGTTATTATTCCTTGGATGTGCAATAGTCTTAGGATTTCTCCTGGTGAAGCCATATCCTCTTCTATCATGAATCCTGCAATTTATTGCCTTATGACCAAACTCATTACATGAATAACAATATCCTTGGAAAATTTGTTCTCTTCCATATACCTGTCTTTCATGTGTCCTGCACTGTGAAGCCATGTGCCCAAACCTATGACATGAGAAGCATCTCCCATTGAATCTTCCTTGCCTAGACCTCATTGGTCTCCTATTCTGATTGTTGTTCCATATGTATCTTCTTTGCCCATTGTCCCTGTTGGACTCACTACAATCTGACTCATCCTTAGAAGTTTCACTTTCACTTACATCTGAGAATCCCTCTTCTGAAGTATCTTCTTCTGATGTTGTTTCTTCTTCTTCAAGACTTGAAGTAGACTTTGCCTTTTCTTGTTTCTTTCCAAAACCTAGACCTGTTGAACATGATGTTCTTTGTTGTCCATGAATGAACTTATCCAAGTTCTTAGAGCTATTTGTGAAACTCTTCATCTTGATCTTGGAGTCCTGTAAATATTTCTTTAGAGTAGCCACTTCTTGTGCTAACTTCTCACATTCCAAGATTTTTGCTTCTAACTTTTCTCTGAACTTACTTGCCTTGGCCTTTGACTTCTCTAAGTCCTCTATGAGCAATAATATTTCTTCATCACATTCTTGAAACTGACTTTCAAGCTTAGAGTGTTGCTTTCTTACCTTCTTCACTATGTCAAGAGCATAGATAAGTTCACCTTTGAGATCATAACCATTCTCTATTGAGTAGTCCTCTATTTGTTTGCCTTTGTCCATATCATTTCTTTCTTTTGACTTGCTTTCTATAGGATCACTCAATTATTTATCTTCCAAAACCATTAGAAGATTCTCATTTGGACCCAATATTATGTGTTGAGATCGATCCTCATTCTCTTTGGATAAATGACATTTTTCCCTCTTGATCTCATTGAGTACATAAATATTTCTTTCTCTTATAGCACTTGCTACCAGTTTTCCAGTTTTAGACTTTCTTACTTCACATCGATCTTGATGAAAGGTTACCATATGACCTTGATCACAAAGTTGACTAATGCTCAAGAGATTGTGTTTCAAGCCTTCCACATATAGAACATTTTCAGCTTTTGCTTTCCCATTGCCTATACTTAGAGTTCCTTTTCCACTGATTTTTGTTGAACCATTGTCCCCAAAGTTTACTGACCCTCTATTTCCTTCTTTCAAAGTTATAAATTTTTATTTTTCTCCTGTCATGTGTCTAGAGCACCCACTATCCAGAAACCATTTCTCTTCTTTATCCTGAGCATGCAATGCTATTTGAACTAGCAAATATTTTAGTTTTCCTTTTCCTTTTTCTTCTTTCCTAGTAGTTTGAGTTGTGGTCTTTCTACTAGACTTAGAATTTTCTAGATTGCATCTTCTAGCTATATGCCCAAAGTTATTGCATTTGTAGCACTCAACATCATCATCCATATATGATACAAGAGAATCCATACTACTACTATCATAGTCTCTATTAATGCAATGCACAACTTTATGACCATATTTATTGCAAGAGAAACAATGTCCATGGAAGAAATTTTGTAACCTTGTTTTGATGAGGACTCAATCTGGTATTCTTTCCTTTGTGATCTTATTTTCTGGAGATATGGTGGGGTACCTTCTTTTTGCTTGATGTTTCTGCCTCTTGCTGACTTAATCTCTTGTTTATTTCAGTTCTGCATTTTAACATAACAATTTCTGCTGCCACTCTCTCAAGTCCTGCTTCTTTGGCTTCCAACATATCTCTTAATTGATGTTCAATTTCTCTTCTTTCTTTCACTTCCATTTCGAGTTCTATTAGCCTTTGCAAAAGCTCAATTCTTGCTGATTCAAAATCTTGAATTTGTTCCCTTAGTTGTGCATTCTCTTCTTGAATCCTTTCAAGATCTTGGAGACACTTGGAGAGCACTTCTTCAAAGTCTATACTTTCTTCACTCCCTGAGCACATGTGTGATACTGATGGATCCATCTCCAAGTTGTTAAAATCTTTGTGGAGAGACCGACTCTGATACCAATTGAAGAACATGTGCTTATATTGAGAGGGGGTGAACAATATAACATAAATTTTTTTCCCAAATAGAAGCATCAACATTAATGAAACCATAAACATCACACAAAGCATCACACACATAAGAGACACCATTTTAATGTGGTTCACCCAATGTGGGCTACCTCCACAGAGAAAATATTTTACTAAAACTTTCTCAATCAATCTCTTGGGAATCCTTCCCAAATTACAATGTTTATGGACTTCTATCCAAAGGAGATGTTGATCCCCTAATCTCAAGTTCATGGATCTCTTCCACAGGAGAACTCTTTCCCCTTCTGCTCTAGCTAGTGATCTTCTAGAAGACTCTGTCTCTATGCTGCACTAACTGGTGGATCTCTCTCCACTTGAAGACTTCTCACTCAGATCTTGTCTTCAATTGTCCTGGTTGTTGGATCTCTATCCACTGAGACTCTATCCTCTATACTCTATCACCTCCAAAGCTCTATCTCAATACTGTACCAAACATAGTTCAGTCGGTCTAGCATAGTTCTGCTCAATCTCTTGCACTAAACATAACAATTGGTCTAGTACAATTTTGCTCAATAGGTTCACTCAAAACCTGCTCAAATCTGCTCAATAGGTTCACACAAAACCTATCTAAATCTGCTCAATAGGTTCACACAAAACCTGTCTAAATCTGCTCAACAAATCCTCTCTAGGACTTGCTCAAATCTTCTCAATAAGTCCTCTCTTGGACTTGCTCAAATCTGCTCAATAAGTCCTCTCTTGGACTTGCTCAAATCTTCTCAAGCAAGCTTTCACAAAAGCTTAACTCAAAATAGTCCACAAGCCTTCTCAAAGACTTGTCTCAAATCTGCTTAACAAGCTTACACATAACTTGTTCAATCTCATAGAATCATAAAGAGAATTGTTAGAGACTCAATATGTTCTAAGCTCAAAGTACAATCAATATCTCAATTCAATCTCATAGAAGCATAAAGAGAATTGTTAGAGACTCTATATGTTCTATACTCAAATCCCAATCTCAACTTAATAGAAGCATAAAGAGAATTGTTAGAGACTCAATATGTCCTATTCTTAAATCTCAATCTCAACTCAAATCAATCTCATAGAAGCATAAAGAGAATTGTTAGAGACTCTATATGTTCTATACTCAAATCCCAATCTCAACTCAATAGAAGCATAAAGAGAATTGTTAGAGACTCAATATGTCCTATTCTTCAATCTCAATCTCAACTCAAATCAGAATATAGAATAGTTTGTTTTATGGAACTTGAACAACCATTTCACACATCCACTTGACTAGGCTTAACCAACTCAACTCAACCAATCACATCAAGGAACAACCCTTTCTCACAAACCCTAGTTCAAGCATGTATCAACCAACTCAAAATGTTTCCAACAATGCTTTATCTCAAGTCTCACATAACAATGATACTCATGTTCTTTTCTAGATCATGTTCAAGTTCATTTCATCATCAATGGGCTTCAACAACAATGCTAATGAAACAAGGTTTAAATACAACTCACAAATCAGAAAACCTTGAAGCATTCAACCAACCATCTTCACAAAGGAAACTTCAATTAATCCTTTTCACTCCAATGATATTTCAGAAATCAACCACCACAAACAATCAATAGGAGAATGTGCCCATACCTTTTTGATGCCAATAAGTTGTCCACAAAATCTGCCACACTTAATCACAACTTTCCTTTTCAATATTAATAAGGGTTAGTGGTCTTTTAAATAATCACAATAAAAGCATAACTTAATTTACACCCTTTTCACTCCAACTTCATAAACACATCCACCAAAGTCTATTTTAATAAAAACCCTTATTAAGAATAACCCACAATAAATCTCTCAAAATCACTTTAACAACAACTCCTTATTTCTCCTAAAATCAATTCTCCATTTCCATAAAAATAAAACATAAATCAAATATGCTTTTGCAATAATAATCACAACCCTAATGATAAAATTTAATTCCCATTAAATACCTTATAACTCCAAACTTTAGGGCTAATAAAAATTATTAAAGGCAAAAATGTAAATACCTCTCAAGGGGATTCAAACCCCCGTCCGTCACACACCACGAGCATCTTAGCCATGGCTAAGATTCCAACCGAGCCAAAGTGCTCATTGGAAAAGCAAAGGCCAAAAGGGCCTTTAATCTTCCTCCACCTGCCGCAAAGGACAAAGCGCCAAAGCGCTTCCCACACGCTGTCATCAAGGGGATTCGATCCCTGATATTTGTGCTGCCCACAGTCTTAGAAAAATCGATACGCCAATGCGCCATGCCTCATACCACGTTTGAGATTTCCAAATCACTGCACTTTCTTCGCTGCTTCCTTTTCAACAATTCGCACGAGCTCTTTCGAATTCCAAGGCAATTAACACACGAGAGCAAGGATGATTATTTGGTTTAATTGCCACCCCTTTATATAGTGTTTAATAACACTTTGAAGACGTCGATGGAAATATTAAAATTGTATTTGCATGATGACATCGGTAGGAAACTTTCCATTTAAATTTGAATTTAAATTTTAAATAATTAAAATTTAAACCAAACATTAAAACTCAAATAACTCCATCACCGGGGCACCTTTTTCGATGAAACGAAAGCCCAATGTGGGTTTTAAGAAAAACCCAGATCAAATATGCTGTCCATGGTTTTAAATAAAACCTTTTATTTTCCCTGCCTTGGTTTTCACAAAAACCCTTCATAGATCCTTTTGACATTTATTGCTCTATTGACATCAATGACAACATTTCAGCTTAGGGACTCAAAATGTCCAACACGTTCATCCCTATCTAAGCAAAGCATCTTCACTTTATAACGTCTGAAGTGCTCCCCTAATGTGGCAAGTCCAAGTGAGCTCTCCTCCCAAGAAGCATGCACCCCAAGGAAGAGTTTCTTATATGATGTTGTTTTTTATCATTACTGAGGGTGAACTACCAACACAAGGGCAAATCAAAAGTGCATGATTGCATGCATGATTTCCATCTGCATTAATTGAATTTAAAGTGGTAGATTGAAAAGAGTGCTATAAGGAGAGGGTTTTTCATAGTAGTTTCGTAGCCTTCATTGCAGTTATGCCAGTGCAACCCTTACGCCCTACTATTTTTGAAGCATTCATCTGTGCAAGAATTCAAATCAAAAGCAAAAGTTGGCAGACATGGGCAAGAAGAATGGGGAGCAAAAGGAGGCGTCCAAGGAAAATGTGATGCCCACAAAGGAGAGTAGCTCGAAGAAGCCATGAAAGAGCATGAAGAAGCCTCAAAAGCTAATGCTGCCCGAAGATAACCTCTTCAGGATTCGATATTGCATGATGACATATAAGGACCTGGAGTAGTTGTGTCAGGACGTCGAGTAGGCACATAGAGAAAACCTAATTAGGAACCCATTGGCTATAGTTTATCATTCCCACTTGTTCTTTTACATGTGTATGCCTCTACACCATTACCCAGAATTTGTGCATACAGTGTCACAATTTTACGATGCCCAGACAAGGATAGTGTGGGATGCCAAGGGAAAAACCAATGTTTGATATAATAGTTGATACTATCCGAGAGGCTTTCGTCTATAGGAAGAAGCCTTTGGATGATTTCAACCCCAAAAAGATACACAACTACGAGTAGGGTGGTATGTATCAGTCCACACCTAAAATGTGTTAGTTCATGAGCGAGCAGTTGGGAGGAGCGTCATCGTCTGAGGAGATTCCCCAATTACCCATGTGCCTGACAAAATTTGTACATCACGACATCTATTTGATTATTATGTGGGTAATGGGACTCTCTACCGATGCCACAGTTTACAACTGGCAGGTGTCCATAGCAGAGTCCATATTTGAAAATGAAATTTATTTCCCATCCAAGATGAAGTTCAGTGCTATACCAATTTTATTTGACTGGGTAGTGTGGGTGGCACGATAGTTGCACGCATTGTTAGCCTACCTGTAGAGCCGCAGAGATGATCATTTTAGGCTTTGCTCCTCCTTAGCATGGTATTTATTTTACCACCTTCACGATAAAATCCCTACATACCCAAGAACCAGATAGGTGAGGAAGGCAAGGCATTGTTGGTTTATCTCTAGATGCAGAGCTTGTCCAAAGATGAATCGTACTATATTTTTAACCAAGTTTTCTTGGGGCCAGCACTGGAGCTGATCTATAGTCACTACGAGCGAGTTCCTATGGAGATGAGAGAGAGAGTGGTGGACAAGAATATGGGGGACATTTTTCTGCTCACCTAGGGTTTGGTTATCAGAATTTACGAGTTCACAGAGAAACCCTTTCTATTGCCCTTTTAGACCACGCCCTACTTGTTTGCCCTGGAGGTCGCCTGGAAGTGTGACTACACCAATGAATTGTATAGGAAAGGCATGGGGAAGAAGCTCACATGTCCTATACATTTCAATTTTGGGGACATAAAGGTGATGCAATGTGTTCATAATGTTGTACTTATAGTAAAATTGTTTGACTTCGAATTGATTGAGCTCCCCCAATACTAGAAGTATGATTCACGTAACATCTTTCAGGATCACATTGGAGCGAAGTATTTTCATAGTTGCCTTCGCCCGAACATCATCGCCCATTGTAATAATCCTTTGGGATGTGAGTTGGAGTAGCACCTAAATGATAAGGTGCCCTTTCCCCCTTGGCATGACTTCTACACTGTAGAGAGTGAGTACGACCTGGATGTCAACCTAGAGCAAAAACTTCCCAGGGTTTTTTTTTAGGTGATGAAAGCAAAGTTGCAACATTGGTCAAGCCACAATATCAATAAGTAGTGGATCATGAGGTTCCATAATGACAAGATGACCTCTGACTACCCAATGGCATTGGATGACAAGTTTTTAATGATGTACGATGAAAATGTGAATACCTATCGGGCCCTCTCATTTTTCAAGATTATGCCTCAAAGTACATGAGGCCCGAACGAAGTGGAGGACTTGGAAAAGAAGAAGCATGTGGTGCATGGTAAGGGCAAGGTAGTCCTGGGTGATTCGCCATTGGCTGGAGAGAGTGGGTCGTTACCCCATAATAAGAAGATCGTTCTCCCAAAGAGAAAAGCTAAAGACATGCCTCTCTCATAGTCTACAAAAAAGAAGCTGTGCTCCAGCGTTTCAAGGCCCTTTAGATTGAGCTCTACTACTACACCTAAAACCCCTCCATAAAGTGCTTCTAAAACACCTATGATGGAGCTTTTTAAAGAACAAAAAATTGAAAATGTCGAGGTGATTGACATAGATGCGATTGACGAGCGCAAGGAGAAGGAAGACCCACACACACAACATCCATATTCCTCGATTCCTTTGGTCACAGAGCCCAAAGGTACACACTCATATTTGCCTCTTTCTTCTTCCCTCTTTACAACAATCATTTCCTCAATGCCTGAAACCCTAGTCGAGGTTTCTATTTCTATAGTCATTGCTTATGTTTCTCTCTTGTTTCCCCACTCCACATTTCCCAGCATTTCTGTATCCCAAACCCTTCTGTCACCCTCAGCTACATTTGCATATTTTATCACAAACCCTAACGCTTTTGCGATCTCTATATTTGTTAGCCTCCCTTTCTCTATTGTGAAAGACTCTATCATTGATCTTTCCTCTGCCATAGAGATAAACCCTTTTTCCCTTTCACCACCCTCCTCTACCATGGTGTCGACTACAACTAATGTTTCAACACCCAAGCCCACCATCTTCGTAGTCACAGTCTGAATCCAAGTGTCATTCAAGGTTAGCGTAGTCACTTACCCTCCTATTTCCCATGTGCTATCCAAATATGCATCACAAATCCCCTCTCTTCCTTTCACACTGATCCTTAGAGTTGGAGTCCAAGAGCTGCTTGAAGCTAAGTTACAAATGATGCAACAACTTGCTACTATGGAGAGCATCCACAAGGCGTGCCACACTTCATCATGTTGGATGAGGGACCATCGAAAGAAGGAGGCATAGAATCTGGTGCAAACTGAGAAAGCATCCATCATTGATCTAGAGAAGATTTAGCTCCACATGGTAGAGAAGATACCAGTTGTCTAGAAGCCCTTGGAGAGATGACCCTGATTGATTATGCTTACTACCATACATTCAGCTCGACATTGGCTCCATATATGTTCATGGTGAGTACTATAAGTACCACTTCTTCGAAGCGCATGCCAAGAATTTTGAGCTTGAGGAGGCCTTGGTAGGATCAAAGAGGTAGATTGAAGTGCTAGAGTCTGAAGCCACACAACTAAGATAGCACGTGCTTTCACTCAAGGTGGAGAACAATGAGCATTCTAAGGTGCACGATAAGAAAATCAAGGTGCACACCCAAGCAAATCAGCAAGTGCAGGCACTCACCGTTTAGGTCCAGAAATTACAGACCGAGTTAGAGGAGAAGACATCGCAACCTATCATGTCCTCAAGGGAGCACATCAAGGAGATGTGCTTGCAATTCCTAGAAAATTTCTCAGCAAGAGTTGCATAGGGAGTCATAGTTTTAACATTTTTTAGGGTGGCATAGGAGGTGGTTGCCGAGGGCCCCACTCTGTTTTGGAAGCTGCTCAAACAAATGTTGGTCTTTGTCTAGACCTAGTCATGCAGCTCCAAAAAATTGAAGATATGCATGTGCACTTTACTCCCAAGAGCTCCTTGGTGCAATTCTAGGCAACAACAAAGATGACCCTGTGCTCTTTCTCCACGAAGCTCAAGCTGACCAAAAAGGCTTGTAAGATCTCAAATGCCCTTGAGAAGGATAGGGAAGTTTTGATGCAGTACTCTAATGCCCTAGTGCAAATTGGCATCTCTTATTTCACAAACAGTGAAGAACCCATTCCTCCTATCGAATAGTTAAAGCCGATATGGGCAACATTTTTTGACAATGATCTAGACGTTGATGCTTGCGAGGACCCAATTTCATATGCACAGGTGATGTATTTTATGGCAAAATATGTCACTATTGAGTCTCCCTTGCAGGAGTTTGATTAGAGGCTTGATCTTGATGACATTGAGCGCATTTAAACCTTCTGTTACTTGATCCAGGAGCTCTAGAAGTAGCCAACATTTTCCTTCAAACACTGGGTCGATGCTTCCACGGTATATGAACATGTTTTAAAGAGTTCTATATAGAGGTTTCTTCCCCATCCACACAAGCTTAATCCTGAGGAGGAGACTAAAAGTGAGCAAGAAAAGGAAGAAAAGCAAGAAAATGATGAGGAATAGGACCGACTTAAAGAACTACCAGGTAGCAGTGACGAACAGTCCAAGGATAATGAAAGTGAAGAAGAATCTACAACCCAAGGATAAGGTCTCAGATCTTTGCATTGAGGAAGGCTCAATACCCCTCGAGCCGCCAGAGATGTTGCTCTTCTAGCCATATTTTGTTAAAATTTGTGTTGTATACAAATTTTGAGAGTTAATCATTGTAAAACTTCTCTTTTTCCATGAAAAATGGTTAAGATGTTGTTATGTTGTTGTGTTTTCACTAGTTGTCTCTTTTACTCAAAGTTGTTTCCTTTTAGATTCTATGGTTTATCTACTTTTATGCACTTTTCCTATCGTTACGCATGCAAAATTGTATGTGTTTTCTGCCTTAAGGCTATTTTCTATAAGTTCATTTCACTCTGTGCACCTGATAATGGTTTCCAGCACTTAAACAATTTTTAGGGGATGTTTCATTGAAGTACAGTGTAAGGACATTTTTTCTCCACTAGTGGAGCAAAAGTGCTTTCGCTCCTAGTTGTGGAGTGAAAGTTCCTAGAGGGGTAGGGGGAAGCAAATGGTTAAGGTTGGTTAAGGCATGAAACATTTTTGCTCCATGTAGAGTGAAAGTTCCTCCAAAGAAGTTAAGTCCATGCTGACTAGGCTTTCGCTCCACTTACGGAGCGAAAGTATTGTTGCTCCACTCAGGGAGCGAAAGCTCCTTCTTAAGAGTCAAGGAAGTCAAACTGACAGAAAAAATTCCTGTTGTTCTACCAGTGGAGTGAAATCCTTCGTCGCTCCACCTAAGGAGCAACATTCAAAATAAATTCAAGGCGTGGTCAAATTCCTTATTGCTCCACTTGTGGAGCGAATCTTCTTGTCACTCCACTAGTGGAGCGAAAGTCTCTGTCGCTCCACCCAGGGAGTAACACCCAAAATGAAGGCACAAATTGTTCTAAGTGCAAGGCCAAGGGTGCTTTCACTCCACTTGTGGAGTGAAAGCATCTTCGCTCCACTTGTGGAGCAAAAGCTGGCCAGAGTGCAAGAAAGTTTCTAAGGCAAGGAAGAATATACTTTCACTCCATATTTGGAGCGAAAGTACTATCACTCGAGTTCTGGAGTGATACTCTAGGCAGGACCCAAACACAATGAAAGTCATCTAGAACCATCATGGATTGATAGAAATCATCATGAACTACCTAGAATTGCCATCGACTGCTCAACCGACCCCAAAGATGCGCTATGAACCATCCGATCATGGTGGATTAGTAGAACCTTTTGCATTCAAAGCTAAGTTATTTACAAGGTAAAATTAAATGTTGTTAAGTCAATTTTGGATCAAATTCACCAATCACCATTGCAAAAGTAGTTGAGAATTAATGTTTTAGGAGGCAGAATTCTCTATAAAAGCTAGTCTTTTCTTTGTAACCAAGGATGGACAATATCTGCTAGAAAAACAAGTTGTATACTTTGAAATCTACTTCCAAAATACAAACTTTTGGCTCCGGTCTTGAATCTTCTATCTTTGTGTATGACTTCTATCATGTTATTTCTATTAAATTAGTCTCTTTATCATACAACTTGAATTCTTTTTTCTAGATTTAGCTATCAGTAAAGGATTAATTCTAGAGTACCCCTGGAGTTTATGCAGTTCAAAATATTTGATGTTGGTTTATGTTAAAGGTCTATTGTTTTGATTATTGTTGGTTCAAGTGTTAAGTTGTGTATCATGCTTCCTGTCCATCACCCCATATTTCAATATTTTAGCCTCTTTCCCATTTTGTTCAGTAATTTCCCTCTCTTTCAGCATCTTCCTAACCCTTATCTCAAAAAACCATTTTTATTTTTAGAACCAGCCCTACTAGAGATTGTCATAGAGGACATTCCTTTCCTTTGGACATTCAATGCTTGGTAGCGGGTGTAGGGCGCTGTAGACTTAGAAAATATATATCTAGGCCGATTCGATCGTCAAAAATACAAAAAGCAAAACTTAAAATTAAACACATAACAAGACAGCCAAAAACTACCTTTTTGGTATCTTCGAAGGCTAGATTGTAGATGGAAGTTTGTCTTCCAAAACACCCCATGTGGCCACAATGTAGACTCAAGATTGTCTCCTAGTGATCCAAAGGTTTACCTAAAATCAAGTTCTTCAACTTGTCAAAAGCAATGGTTCAAAAAATGCATGCTCTTTCCATGATTGGAGCATTTAACATTGATTAGATCAATGAATATCATCAACCCTCAATTTGACTTTGGGTCATCTATTTTTGTTCCACGTTGTTTTTTCACACAATGCATCCCAAAAAGGGGCATCTATAGACACCTAAATCATGTCATATTGAGAATACTACCTATATGGACTCCCTAAAGGCCATACGACCCACTTTGGGCAGCCCTAGGGCTAAAAAAGTGGTTTTCACCACTCAAAAAAAGGACATTTCCGTTTGCAACTCTGGTCGTCCCTCTAAGGGATGACCTCCAAAGGTCGTCTCACCAAGGAATGGCCCCCAATAAAGGTCATCTCACCAAGGGATGATTCCTCGTCAAGGCCATACCACCCCAAGATGGTCGTGCTAGAAGTAGAATAGAAAAAATAGAGAATCCATGCATGGTCTTGCACCTCAGATTCTATGCATGCTCGAGCCTATATTAGCACACATGCTTGAGCCCAGAATAGCATTGCATAGGCTAGGATAGCCAAATGGTGTTGCATGGGATTTTGGAGAAGAGCATGCAAGCCACCTCTCCCATGCAAAGGGTTTTTGCCAATAATAGGTTCCTTTCGATGTATCTATAAATTGGCATCCACCCTCATTCAAAAAGAGACCGAGTTTTAGAGTTTTCAAGCAACGAAGTGCTATCAGAATTCAACCACGGACCCTAGAAATTTTGGAATTCTTCTCACCATAGAAGCTATGTTGTTGGCTTATTCCAAAAGTTGAATGTCATACCCGCATTCGTAGTGCAATCATACATTTCAACTTTGAAGACTAATACAGACCCACGAAGCTGCTCTCATGAAGTGCATCAATCTATTGAACAAACCATAGATCAAAAATAGGAGTCACCTTGCATCAACCTTGAGAAAAGGATTTGAAGGTTAGAAACCATATCGCTTAGAGACGACCCATAGGTATGACCATCCCACTCAAAAATAGCCCACAACCACGAGCTGTAGAGCTACAACCAAGCTCATCTTCAATAGGTAGTGGTGTATTGCTAAAAATATAGCCAAAGATATTCTAGCAAAGATCAAGCTACTAACAAAAGATTGTCAGCTGTTAGATAGGATGGAGAACAAAACCAATAAATTGATGAAAAAGTTGTATCATATTAGACAACTTGGATTTCTAGATTACTTGGTAGAATATCGCCAATACGTCGAAAAACTAGCACTAGGAGCTTGCTTAGACTCAATCATGGAAAATGAGTCAGAAATAGAAGAATAGTCTGAGCTAGTTCAGCACGACCAGGTAGTCTAGTTGATCAAACACCTGATAGAGATCAGAGATGTTATAGTTGAGGTTGGTAATGGTGGGGCTGAACCATCTTATGAGAGGCTATCAAGATTACAATGGATTCACTAGAATATTTTTGTAGTATTAGGAATTCCATAGAAAGCTTGGGAAGAAGCTTCCAATGCATTGAGCGATGTCGTCCAACTACTCAATGAGAAGGAAATTAGTGAGACAAACATAAGTGAAGAAGATATTGATGAGGATGAATATGAATAAGAGGATAAAACTGAAGAGGAATAAGAAGAGGATAAAGTTCAAGAGATTGAGAAAGAAAAATATGAGACAAATATGATTCATATCGATGAAGAGAACACTGGAGATGAAGAGCAAAAAAATATAGCAGGTTGAATAACAAAGATCTCAGAAATGCATAATTTTTTTGAAGGTTTGCATTCTGATAGGTTTTAGAGAATCTCAAAAGCATGAAACTACCAATGGCCTCATGTGGATGGAGCCATGAAAAAGTGAAAACCACCTCTGATTATGCTTATAAAGAAATTTCTCTTTGGTGTAGGAGGATGACAATCATGAAGAAGTAATTTTTGAACCATAATTTCGTGAAAAATTGAAATTCATGTAGTCAAGCCTTGAAGAGAAAGCCATTTTGAGAGCAACATGAAGTTGTGCCTCTTGTCTTGTTTCCTTGTGAATAATTATCCTCTAATTATCTTCAAATGGTCAAGAGGGTAACGATCACAAGGAAATAATGCTTTGAGACCTTATTTTGAAGAAACCAACTGGAGTCTCATTATCCTTTCCATATTTTTATATTCATTCTTAGCTACTTCCCATTCATACCATCATTTCATCAATCTCCAGTTCATCATACTCTTTTCTAAGTCATTTTCTCCACCTAATTATTTTCATCCATTTTTTGTCATTCCTTGATCATCCATCATATATTTTTTTACTCCATAAACCTAATGGATAAGTATTTGAGTTCTCAAAATCTTGTAGGAAAGATTCCCTAGGAGGTGCCAATAATGTAGGCCAAAATCAGCTACATCTCAACTTAACTCAAATTTTGCAAAATTTGACTAAGTATGGAGAAAGTAACAAATCCATTGATTTTCCCATTTTTAGTCAAAAATACAAATTCGCGAGAAAAGGTCGAAAAGGTAAAAGGCTACCAAGCATGATTTCCTAGTCCCTTTGTTATCTACATGCAAATCAAAAGAGCACCAAAAAACATGAAATCATGAGAAAAGGGTAAAATTGGGTAAAGTTGTGATGGTGCAATTTCTTGTCTTCTTTGTTATCCGCGCACAATTAGAAAAGCGCTCAAAAGGGCAAATCCATTGAAAACTGTGATTTCATGTGAAAAGTGTGAAATTCCTATTGCAAGCGAAGTGTCGTGATCTTTCGATCCCTTTGGTAACTGTGCGTAAATGAAAAGTTCTTAAAAGGGCTAAAGAATGAAAAGTGCTTGAAAAGAGGAATTCACGAGAAAAATATAAAAAGAAGAAAAATCTCAAACATGATATTTCTTGATGCCTTTGTTATCCGTGCACATCTGAAAAGTGCTGGAAAAGACTAGAAAAGGCAAAATCACTGAAAAACACCATTTCGTAGAGAAATTTTACCAAGAGGCCTTAATTGGGAAAACACGTGATTTCTTGTCTCCTTCATTGTTAACACGCAAAATAGAAATGCACTAAGCTGAGCAAGCTAAAGAAATATGAGCATAATATTTATTTTGCACACCTCTCTATCTTCATTTCTAAGGTTGATAAAGCTCAATTTTCCATAGATTCAAGTAGAACATCACGATGTGTGGTTGCGTGATAATTAATCACAACCTTTCATCATCAGATTGGTGGCAAGGGTAAATATTTCTCTAAAAATTTTGTGCATTCTCGTGCAACTGCATGTTACAGAGATGGAGGAAAGCTAAACTAGGCACCATGGAAGTGGAATCACCACTTATAGTCTGAAAGCTTCCATAATCTTCTTTTCAACTTGATTCAATTACAAATCACTGGATGAAATAAGGTAGCAAGAATCATCAAAGCGGAGATAACTCTGGTCCAAAATTCTGTTATAATTGATCAAGAAGACACGTTTGGATGGCACCATTGATGGCAAGTTGTTAGGAAATCAAGAAAGCTAAAAACTTCCCTGTAATGCTTAGAATGAAATTCATTGTAAAACTATAAATAAAGGTAGTGACCTTTCAAAAGGTCAGCTTTGAAGTGTTTACTTGCACTACTATGTACATTTTCTACAATTAATGAAAAAAGTATTACAAGGGATGTTTACCTCGAACTTGCATCTATATTGATTGGTTGATCATAATATTGTGAAGTTATTTTTGCTACTGCTACTATGGTTAGTCTATTTTGTTAATTTGGATTGCTAACTTAGAGAAAATTGGAATAATTCATACTTATATGCATGCTTATGGGAATTCTATTTATGTTAGTCAAGGCATTGATCTTATTTTGTTAACTTGGATAATTAATGCCAGATGTATGGAATAATTATTTAAGCATATCAAATGCCATTGATGCATAATATTACTGAGTTTTGAATGTTATTTGTAGCACCCTAAAATTGGCACAATAAAACTTAGTAAATAATTAAAATTACCTTTATAAATAATTCAAATTCAAATTTCAACCCCAAAACTGCTCCCAAATTGCCTGCTATTTGTTTCCTTATTTCCCATGCCATTTTTAGATTGTGTTTTTCCCGTTGGATGATATCTTCTCCGATAAGATGATATCACCTCAGATCGAACGATTTCATCTGGAGCAGAACGTCCAGACGATTTCGTCCCAAAATTGATTTTTCATAATTAGCTTCTATTTCAATAGCTTCTCTAACTCGGGCAGAGACGCGTCTGCACCGTTAGAGTCTCCCCCCGTTGGAGATATCCCAAAATGGGATGATCTCCAACCTCCCAACTTCCCTCCTATGCCTATTTAATCTTAGGCCCTCCCCTTGACTTTCCCCTGGCTGAATTTTTCTGTACTTTAAGTTTTACATGCTTCAGGATATCCTAGATTATTGTTCGCCTTTGTCCCTTTTTGAATTTTCTTGTAGGAACTTTATTATTCTTCAGCCAGAGCAAAGCTCAAATCATCACAGACGATCTTGTCCAATTCGATACGATTTCGTACCAATCCGAGATGATTTCGATTGCAGTCAACATTGGGGGCAATCAGTGCCCAAAGTTTGTGTTTCTTTACTCTTTTTTGTTGTTTTGCTTTGCATTAGTTAAGATTATTACTGCTTTGCATCTTGGAGTTCACCTCATGTAGCCTAGATGCATAATAAAGTCAAAGTTAGTCATTAAAACCATGCATTTTACTTAATTTGTTATCTAAAGTTGTCATTCTAGCATTTATACTTTCATTTCTATCATTTTCCCTTGCTTTTGCAATTATAGTTTTTGTTCTTGGTATCCATTTCTGCAATTGCAGGTCTTTGACGAATTCGTCAGATCTCAGATGATCCTGTCAGATCTCAGATGATCCTGTCAGATCTCAGATGATCCTGTTAGATTAGAGACGATCCTGTCAAATTCCAAACGATCTGGACTGCTTAAAAAATTAGAATCTCCATCAGACATCCGGATCAGGTATGGCTCTTTAATCTAGCTTATTCTCTTTATTTTCTGTTCAAATCTATTTTTTGTATTCATATAATCAGCATTTCATATAGCTTAGCTTAGATTCATTGGCTAAACCTAGGACTTGGATGTTTAAAGCTAAAATTGAACACATTAAACTCATTCCCAACCTAAGCATGGAAACTGCCACTAAACATTTCCTGGTGAACCCCACCATCCGTCGAAAAATCACCTTAATACCACTCCCCTAAGATGCGGGACCTTCAAAAGGCCTCTCAGTCTGAGGTACCATCCCATCCTTTTCCCATCCTCCTTCCAGGCACGGATCCTTTAGCCTGAAGGTAAGGGTGTGAAAAATTTGGAGCGATACATTTTGGTGAACCCGACGTGAAACTAAAACCTTTTGAAAAAAAAAAAAAACAAAAACATAGATGCATTTCAAATCATTAGAAAAATACTAAGTTGCATATCATGTCTAGATGGTAGCTCCTAAGAAAACATTAGTAGTTACTATAAACGTTGAAAACCAATTAGCAGCCATAGAAGTTAATTCTGTGCTTAGTGTGCCTGAAACAGATAGAAACCAACTTCTGTGGAAAAACTTGATAGGAGGCTAGGTATCATTTCATCTAGATCAACCGAACTTAGACAAATTAAGAGGTTTGCCCTAGATAGGATCCTGGATCCTCATCAACTCATTGTTTATCATGAACTTTAGAGAGCCTGCCATAGGTGGTTAGCTTATAGGAGAGCTCTTGTGTCTTCAGAATTGTTCACCTTCGAGGAATACCTCGAGAACGTAGCTATTATACACCAATTCCTAGGTCGTGTAGAAGATCAAGAGGTCGTTCTTATGGATAGGGAAATATGGAATAGAGTTCCTAGGGCTGTGTTATATCGAGAGTATTGCCACAAACTTTATTTATACCAACCAGAATCTGAGACAGATAATATCACTATAGCACTT
Organism: Wollemia nobilis; assembly: GCA_028583015.1. Classification (NCBI taxonomy): domain Eukaryota; kingdom Viridiplantae; phylum Streptophyta; class Pinopsida; order Araucariales; family Araucariaceae; genus Wollemia; species Wollemia nobilis. The sequence continues at coordinate 43,309 of JAQPPZ010016858.1, read as the reverse complement.
TTTGTCAAATTCTTGAAAGAAAATTTTCAATTTGAAGAACACTTCATGACTCCTGAAGAACTTGAGCCCATTAATGATATTTATAATTTTTTTATAGAAAACTAGATCATTGCTTTCATTATTATTATTTCTTGCATTTAGTGTGTTGTTTGTTATCTTTATAATATTGTTACAAAAACAAGAAAAACCAAAACATAACAAAAACCAAAAACATTTTATTTCAAATACTATAGTAGGTATATAATTAAAATATATACCTCTTAAGCTTGTCGCATATATATATATATATATATATATTTGCTGAAATCTAAATTTAAGCACAATGCCTAAACTTAGGAATGGTAAACAAACTAAACAAGAAGAAGAAGATTGGTTAGGAGACAAAACAAAAAACCCAAATGTCCTTCCTGAGGAATCAATTCCGGAAGGAGAAACTCTGGAACAGCCAAAAGATGACCTGGCTGAAGAAAATGAAAAACAAGAAAATCTTAGAGGAAGGATCCTCATCCCCTAGAATAGCTCTAGATGGAACTATTGCTTTTGATAACTTAGATCATTTCTAGAAATTTTTCAATAATAACATTGGTGCTCTTAATATGGTAGTTCGTATTGATAAAGGACAAATTAGTGACACTCAAGTAGCTATGGAACATATGTTTGACATACACACTAATCCCTTGTCTTTCATTGATCAAGAAAGTGATAAAGCTGGACCATCCAATAGAGATATGGTCACTATGATTCAAAACATGCCAAAACAACAGGTTACCCAACCCCCTAAGAAACCTGTTATTGATCCTAAAATCATTCACACACAAAATAAACATTCCTTCACCACTTTACTTCGCCAAACTATTGATCAATATGCTTCAAGTAGACAAAAACCTAAAATGAAGCCAAACACCAATTTTCAACAATCGGGCATACAACATAATACAACTTCAAAATTTCTTCATAACACCCTTCCTACCAACAATTTACACAATAGCAATATAACATCTAATTTCCATGTCCCTCCATCATATGCTCACAAATCCCATATTAATTCCCTACCAAACCAATATGGTGGGCAAACCAGTAATCTGGAAGCCATGGTGAAACAGTTAGCTTCACGCATGGACCAGATAGATCCCTACCGTCCCTCATACAATTATCGAGAGATATGTAGTCAACCTCTGGATCCCATAGTTGTAGCACAACGATACCCTAAACACTTCCCCATGCTCGTCCTGCATATATATAAAGGAACTGAAGATCCCATAGAGCATCTTCGCATGTTTAGGATAGCATGTCATGATATATCACATGATGACTTGCTATTACTAAAAATGTTCCCGAAAAGCTTAGGAGGAATGACATTAGAGTGGTACTATCAATTGCCCACTCATTCTTTGAGAAATTTTGAAGAAACAACTGAATCGTTTGTCCATCAATTTAGTGCCTACATCGAGAGGCATGTCACCATTAAAGATTTGTACAACTTAAAACAAGACAAAGATGAATGTTTTTCTGATTTCTTAGCTATATGGAGGCAGTTGACAGGAAAACTACACTTTGTGCTACCTTATAGGGAAATGTTGGACATTTTTATTAATAATTTACAAGAACAAATATCTTATGAGTTATCAACTGCCACCTTAACTACCTTCGATCAAGCTATAGACTTAGCCCGAAGGGTAGAATATGCTCTCATTAGAAGAGGTCAGCTCAAAAAGAAAGATGATGAGAAAACATCCAGAAATCAATATAAAAACAAACAAGTTGTAGGTGACGGAGTCACTGATAGTAGAAACATTGCTAATATCAATACAACGAAGACAATAGAAAATTTTATATTAAAACATCCTGATAAACCTTCTCGAGAATTTACTAGATTGAATCAACCTTTATCAACCATTCTTCCTCAATTATTAGCATGAGGCTTGATTCAATTACCAGCTATCCGGGAACCTGATCCAACTATACCTGGATATAGAGCTGATTTACATTGTGATTTTCATAGAGGACCTAGACATGCTACAAACTCTTGTAAAAGATTGAAACATAAAATACAAGACTTGATTGATAATAATGAAATGGAGGTGCAAACTTTCCAACCTAAACAAAATGCTCCTAATAATGCTCCAAAGACCATTCCCCAAAATCAAAATCAAAATGCTAATCAATCATTTGATATATTTCAACATCCTTTACCAAACCATGGTAAAGAAGTGGCTAATAAAATTTAACATCATAATGTTCCCCCTCCTACCCGATATGTAGGGACTATTAGCGGACAATTATCTGTCTAGGATCCTCAAATATTTGGCACAACATTATCCCTGGTCATGACCAGACCCCTACATAATATTCAAACTCCCGATCCTAGTGATGTAGAATCAGATACTGAAAGTGAAATAGACATCACCTCAAACCAATCTAATAGTTTTAAAAATGAATAAGATCCTATTCAACCCATCACAGATGCTATGGTTCCAGAAGAACCATTTCCTAGAAGAGTTACTACTCGACCCTCTTCTAATCAGTTCCTTCCTAATGAACAAGCCATAAACGCTCAACCAAGACCAGTTCAGCGTCTTCAATATAACATTGTGGGTACCATCGGAGTTGTTACTAGAAAACAGGCTCAAAACTCTCAATAGGATCAAACTCAGAATGATGGATCAGCTCCATTTATTTTGAAAAATCCCAATAAAGGGAATCATATGTCTAATGTTCAACCAAAACCTCCTTACAATATTAATGAAAAATAATCCAATACTACAGCCAAAATTTCCCTTTTGGACTTGTTAAGATCTTCTCCTACCCATAGGGATGAGTTAATGCTTACATTAAGCCAAATGATGGTACCTCAAAATATTCAACCCGAAGCCATGTCCAATACTATCATCACTCGAGAAGTTGATTGTATTGACTTCCAGGATAAAGATATCCCAGAACATAGTTTACATAAGGATAACCCCTTATATATTACTGCTCTAATTGGAGATGTAGCTGTTAAAAGAGTCTTTATTGATAATGGTTCATCCCTAAACATTTGCACTTTTGACTTCTACCAACGATTTGGCTTTCGAAGTGATGAAATGAAGAAAACTGACATGATTATCAAAGCTTTCAATGACGAGACACAAGAAATGTGTGGAGTCATTACCTTACCCTTGCAAGTTGGTCCTAGAACCCTAGATACAACCGTGTTTATTGTACATTGCCCAACATCATACAATATACTTTTGGGTCGCCCTTGGATCAATGCGATGTGAGCGGTTCCCTCCACTTTACATCAGTGTGTTAAATTTGAATTTAAAAATTATTTGGTCACTATCCATGGTGACCCTAGACCCTTTGAGATGTGTGCTTTGGCATAACCTGTTGGAGTGCAATTTTTCCCCGCTCTGTCATCCACACATCCTAATTCTTATTTTTCATCTAAACGTGTGAAAAACACACACATAACATCATCTACTCCATCAACTACACCTATACATTTAACTCAACCATATTCTGAACAAACCACACTAAAACCTCAAAAATATCTTCAATCCACAACCAATCCTTCATGTTCTATCCTTATAATTTCAAAACCTATAGACCCATTTATTGACACTTCCACATTATCAACATCTATCATACCTTCCACATCTAAAGATATAGGGAATGATCCTTCTACATCTTATGCTCTTTCTGATGAACTTTTATCGGATTTATCCACAATCTTAATATCAGAAAAAACAAATGCTTTTATGCAAGATTCCATTCTTTTAAATACCTTGCCACCATCTCCTCGTACTTTGGGCCTCCCACAACCTATGGGAAGTACTTACCAAGTCGGGAGTTGTGCTTTTATTTATAAAGGATATGATTGGGGAAGAATACCCCAAAATATCAAAACTCATCATGAGGGATATGCCCGATGTTATTTTGCTAATGAATATATTAAAGCTAAGCCCATAATGCTTAAAATGGGCTATAAAGGAAAAGGCTTGGGACCTTTCCAAAATGGTATGAAAGAACCTATTGAGGTAGAGCCATGGCCCACCCGATGTGGTGTGGGCCTATTTCCTAGTAAGGGTCAACCCTTCCCTTTTGAAGATGATGATCAACTCATATGTTATCAAGATTATCTAGATAAACAAGATTCTTTGTGTTCAAAGAATAATCCCTTTACCTGCAACATGCTATCCATAGCTTACCCTGAATTGATTGCTGAATCCGATGAGGATTTGGAAGGAGATATTTTCCATGACGTCTCTATTGAAGAGTTTTTACACAATGGTTTTTATTTTAATGGTTGTATACCAACTATAGCCCAACTTGAGGCCACCACTCATCAAGACGAATTTTCCAACTTAACCTTAAAAGAATTACAAGAATTGGATGTTTCACCCGCCCCACCTAATTTTGAAAGAGATCTACACATGGAAGTAGAAAACGTCATTAAAATTAAAATTGGAACTGAGGATAATCCTCACATAATCAATATTGGATCAGCATTAAGTCAAGAAAAACAAGATGAATACATTGCATTCCTTAAAGAATATGAAGATGTCTTCGCTTGGACATATGAATATATGCTAGGTCTGGACCCTTCTGTAGTCATGCATCATCTAGTAGTCCATCCGAATGCTAAACCTGTTAAACAGAAACTTAGAAAAATGCATCCCAAAGTGGCCTTGCTAGTCAAAGGGGAGTTAGAAAAACTCTTGAATGTTATTTTCATACAAGCTATTGATTATGCTGAATGGATCTCGAATGTAGTTCCAGTAACCAAGAAAGAAGCTACCAAAGTTAGGGTTTGCATGGACTTTAGAGATATTAATGCTGCATGCCCTAAAGATGATTTTCCTCTTCCAAACATGGACTAAATCATTGAATTTACCGTCGGAAGTGGAATGATGTCCCTAATGGATGGATTTTTCAGCTATAATCAGATCAGGATAACTCCTGAAGATCAGGCTAAAACAACCTTTATTACCCCTTGGGGTACCTTTTTTTGGAAAGTGATGCCATTTGGTTTAAAGAATGCAAAGCAAAATATCAACGAGCTATGACTTATATCTTTCATGATATGATGCATGATATCCTACATGATTACGTAGATGATATTATAGCTCGCTCTATTAAAGAAGATGATCATTTAGATGATTTAAAAAAGTATTTAATCGGTTAAGAGAATACCTTATTCGATTAAATCCAACCAAATGCATATTCGAAGTTAAGTCCGATAAACTATTAGGGGTTTTAGTTTCTTTACGTGGTATCGAAATCGACCCTCTCAAGATTGCGGTGATCACTGATATGCCTGCACCTACCAATATATCTGAGTTACGAAGTTTACAAGGTAAGCTTCAAGCCATCTGTTGCTTCATCGATAAGCTGGCGAACAAAACCACTCCCTTTCTTAAGCTCCTTAAGAAGGATGTCCCTTTTAACTAGGACAACGAATGTACAGAAGCTTTTGAAATTCTCAAACAATACCTCCTTAATCCACCTGTGCTTTCATCGCCTAGACTTGATCGCCCGTTTCTCTTGTATATTTCAGCTTCATATTTTGCTTTAGGAGCTATGTTAGCTCAGCTTGATGATGAGAAGAAAGAACGTGCTAATTATTACATTAGCCAAACTTTAATCAGTTATGAAACTCGTTATATCTCATTAGAAAAACTTTGTCTAGCAGTCATATTTTCTATGCAAAAATTACGCCATTATATGCTTAGTCAAAAAACATATGTCATTGCTAAATATGATCCCTTGCGGTATCTTATGAGTCGACCTTATTTATCGGGTCGCATAGCCAAGTGGGTTCTTGCTCTAAGCGAGTTTGAACTCACATTCATAGGACAGAAGTCTGTTAAGGGTCAAATCATAGCAGATCAGTTAGCTACTGCACCCTTAGAGTCTACCCATCCCTTCATCATTGAGTTTCCTGATGAATGCCTTCAATTAGAGGTAGACCATATTGAACAATGGTCCTTATACTTTGATGGAGCCCGATGCATGAGTGGGGCTGGTGTGGGTGTCATTTTAATATCCTCGCAAAAACAAATCATTCCTCTGTCCTTCAAATTAACATTTTCTTGCACCAATAATACTTCCGAATATGAGGCTCTAATCCTTGGAGTACGAGCTGCCTTGGCATTAAAAATCAAATATCTACTAGTTTTTGGTGATTCCCAACTTGTCATAAATCAAATTAATGAAGTTTATCAGACCAGAGATGATAAATTATGCCCATATAAAGCATATGTTTTGCAATTGTTATCCTTGTTTGATAAAGTTACTCTAAAAGCTATTCTGCGAACTAGCAACCGTGTGGCTGATGCTATGGCCGTAGCTACATCTCTTCTACCCTTGGAGTTATATGATGAATATGCCACCATAATTATTCATCGACTCCAGGAACCCGCTTCAAATAAGTCATATTTATAACCTTTGGATGTGTTTCTAATCAATGAAACTACTCCTGACCCTTGGTATACAGATATAGGTGATTTTCTTCAAAATGGGACTTTCCCTGCCAATTCTAATAGAAACTAGCGTCGGTTATTACGTAGATGAGCAAGTCAATTTGTAATAATTGGAAATAATTTATATAGGAGATATTTTGAAGGTATCCTATTGAGATGTTTGAATCTAGAAGAATCCAAATCAGCTTTAAGTGAAGTTCACGATGGATCTTGTGGAGGACACTTCAGTGGTAGTGTCATTGCTAAAAAGCTCCTTAGGATAGGCTACTTTTGGCCTACCATGGAAAAGGATGCACATGATTATGTGTGCCATTGTGACAGTGCCAGAAACATGCTGACCTTGTCCATGCGCCTGCACAAGAGTTGCAGGCTATTTCATCTCCTTGGCCCTTTTCGAAATGGGGCGTAGACATTATTGGCAAAATTAATCCTGTGTCATCTGTTGGACACAAATTCATCATAACCGCCACTGAGTATTTCACGAAGTGGGTTGAAGCTATGCCTTTAGCTTCCTACACTGGAACACAAGTCTATAAATTTATTTTTAATCAAATCATTTGTAGGTTTAGAATTCCTGCAAATCTCATCTCAGACAATGGAACGTGTTTCAAAAATAAATATGTCAAGAAATTATGCCAGAAATATAAGATTCAACATCGCTGGTCCACTCCCTATTATCCTCAGGGTAATGGCCAAGTAGAAGCATCTAACAAAACCTTAATCAAAATTCTTAAAAGATTGGTCAATAAATCTGGCTGTGACTGGCACATTCAATTATATCCAGCTTTGTGGGCCTACCGAACTAGTGTTTGAACTCCCACGGGAACTTCACCTTTTGTCTTGGTTTATGGCGCTAAAGCCGTTTTTCCTTTTGAATTAGAAGTTCCTTCTTTGGCTCTACTACTTCAAGATATCGAAGTAGGAGATGAATATCGAGTTGGCAGACTCAGTCAACTAGAAATTCTAGATGAAAAGCGCATCAAGGCTTTGGAGCATCTTCGTGCTTACCAAAACAAGCTTAAAAGATCATATGCCAAGAAAGTTCGTCATCGATCCTTTGAGGTCGGTGACCTTATTTTAAAAGAAAATCAAAAAAATACTAATGCAACTAAAGACCTTAAAGGTAAATTTGAGTCCAACTGGCTTGGACCATATATTATTACTGCTAAATTTGAATTAGGAGCATACAAATTAGCTACCTTAGATGGTAAATATTTAAAAGAACCTATGAATATTAAGCATATTAAGCGATATTATGCATAAAATTTGGTCATTTCATCATTTGTACATATTTTGCATGTTGTCTCATTTAAAAAAAAAAATATAAAACTGTTTAAACAAAAACAAATGAAAAAAATAAAAAGTCAAAACAACAATATTACTGACTCTTTTGAAACCCAAAAAAATAAAGAAGAAAGAGAGAGTCAAAATTATCAAAATCTTCACAAATATTTGTTGTATATATTTCTTCTTCAAGCATTGCAGTTATATTTTCAAGTTATTTTGGATAAATTAGCATTTATTTGGAATCCCCCACTATCACAAACACAAAAATAAATATCTTGATTTTATCTGGCATGATTACTAATCTCTCTTATATCAAAGTCCACAAAATTTAATTAAATAAAGTTTGAGCATAGAGAATTGATCTTGTTATTTACTTAAACCAAGCATGTCTTTTCACAATAAAATTATTACATTTGTAATTTCCATGCTATGCTACATAGTAGAAGTGGTTTCCTGAGCGAAAATCTTCCCCTGCTATCCTATCATGCACATGGTCTAGAATTTTTGAGAATTGACAAAACGACAAGTTCACCCCTACCCAGAATAAAAATCCCTTGCTCTACAGCTAATCGGAGCAAGTATCCCTAGTATAGGAAGAAAATAAAAGTTCAAGAAAAAGAGAAAAAGAAACAAGTTATTTCAGCATTATCTCAAATATCAAGCCAAAATACAAAAAAAAAAAAAAAATAAGAGAAAAAGAAAAGAAAAAGCAAAGAAAAAGCAAAGAAAAAGAAAAAAGCAAAAGCAAAAGCAATAAAATCCCTTTCCCTACCCATTGAAAAGAAAAGAAGGGTTGATGAGCTTGAATCCCTGGAATTCTCAATTATTCGAAAACTGTGAGGTAAGCCCCATAACAGGTGGTTTGTGCCCAACCCGCTTGGCCTTGGGTAATCCCTAGCGTGGTGATATGTCTGTCACATTAGTGACCTTATTTTGTACAGACCTATGTCTGCTTATGGATTAGATAGCTCTTGATAACCCGACTTACATAGTAGTCTGGTATGGTTATATGCATCTAAATCATGGTTAACGAACACTTATTTGGTTAATTCAAATCACTTGTATCATAGTATCTTGCTCAAACCTGGTAAATGAACAATGCAATTGCACACACATTTTGTCTTTGAGAGATTTTGTGTATAATTATGATAAATCAAGATTGGTAATGAACTCACCTACGCACATGGGATTCTTTATAAATCTAACTTTTATATTTAAGATACTTTGAAATATTTTTGCAAATTGTTTGGAATAAATTCATTTTCCTCTTTAAAGAACAGTTGTTTAGTATAAAGACAACTATATGCATTATCAAAAATCAAAATAATTTTCAAAACATGCAATAAAGTTACATTTATATATAACTTTTGACTTTCGCGACGATGGTATAGTTCCAAAACCAAAATTGGAATTTTATGCCTAGCGCAAGTCCTCATTTTCATATTTTCTGACTATTTCAAAAATTAAAAATCAACCATGCAATAAATCTATTATTTTTTTCTTTGGATTTCGCGATGATGGTATAAGTTTATACCTAAATATTCTATGCCTAGCGCAAACCATTGTACCAATTTTATTTTCCATTTATTCAAAATCATAAAAACATATGACTTAAATCATTATGTTACACAATTATGCTTTAAAACAAAACAAACACTTACTCTATTTTCATGTCATTATGTCAAACTTCAATTTTGCAATGATGGTATAATTCCTAGGGAATTATCCAAAAAATTTATCACACTTAGGAATTTATGCCTAGCAAAAGTCATTTTATAATATTTTCATGGAAATCTGAAAACAAATCATCATCATCATCATCATTTGCATCATCACACCAAAGTCTTAAGACAGTCTCTTAAGCACTCTTTTACTTTTAACAATATTTCTATACTGGGATTAGCTTGACGACCGAGTGAGCGGCGACTCCATGAAATGGTCTATAATAGCAAAAATGTCCTTTAAAATTATTGTTAGAAGTCCCTTTTCTTTTTTATCAAATCACATCACAAACAACCAATTTGTTTACATTAGATTATTTCATTTAAATTTTAAAAGCATGACATTCAAACCATAATATTTCCAACCGACATAATTACATGAATCATCAAATCAATCACACCACAACAATAAAGCATCAAACACATAAGACAAGTCATATGATCAAAAATATCATATATATATATCTCAAAAATATATGTACATCATATCAAAACTGGATTGGCATGCCACAATCTACATCTTGGCATACTCAATCCTCTCAAATCATATAATCAGTCTGTATAGTGTAGTAGCCTAGCCTCGAGAACCCCTTGAGCTCTCAGCCTCATCTCCTCCTCAGCCCTGAGATGGACGAGGTGGCCCCATCGCAGTATGTGTGGTACTACGAGTCCTAGTCGTCGATCGAGATGAAGTCCTCGATGACCCAACCCTGATCGGATCTGCAATGTCGACTAGCAGTTGTACCCTCTGGCCCTTTGGCATCATCTGGAAGTAGATACCCTAATAGAACGCGGTCTGAGAAATCGATCGTGCCAGCTCCTGAGTGCTCGCTCCTTCGCTCCATGCTCTGAGGTGTGCAACCTCATATCTGAGTTGTGTAGCCTCAGCTCGATGGCATGCAACCTCATCCTGTAAAGTCTGCATCTATGCATGGAGATGGACAGTCTCTGCCCGAAGAGTAGCCATCTCACTACTCTCTCCTATGTCCACACCCTTGCCCTTATCAAGCGATGGTGGCCTATCTCTCCATGGAGAAGGGGATCTCTCCTCCCTCCTCTCCCATTGCCACAACCTCTATTGAGCCTGTGGTCTCCTCTGCTCTCTCCCTTCGTGACCTTGTGCCGCCTTAATGGCCGCCTTAATGGCCGCCTGGCACTGCCTCCCCATTCGACGCATAACTATGTGAATCGGACCCTGAGCCCTCATCATCTGAGGAGGGCGGATGCCTGTGTACAAGGCATCATAGCCATCGGCTACCCCTGCGTCATCCCCATCCACTGGCTGAATTGGGGCATCATCTACGTCTTGACTCCAGAAGCACTGCATATCTAGAGCCCCGCTAACTATAGTGTTATCCTAGATAGTCTGAGAAAAATCGTAGTCTTTGAGAGATGGGATCCCCTGCTATAGACCAAACTGCCTCAAAACTCGGTCATAGCGATGGAGCTCCACCTCTCCTCTCTCCATCCTCAGCCAGTAGGTTTGCCTAACACGATCCAGCTCCTGTCCGTCCTCAGCCCACCCTGGATGATCTCTCCAAGGCCTCCAGGTGATCTGGTTAGAGACAAGGTCGTCAAGTAGTCTCTGAGACATTGGCAGATCTATCCGTTGTTGTGACCCTCTCTGGAGCCACCAATAGAAAGCTCGGGGCCTCTCCCCATCAATCCCTATCAGTGGGAGCCCTACCGGTCTTCGCATTGCGATGTGCTCCCAACACCAAACCTGTAGTAGTGGTGTCATAACTAGACATCGACCGCCCTTGTATACGACCCCATGTAGGATCCTATACAATCAGCATAGTACATAACTCCCCCAAGCAAACTTGTATCCGTGGTCTCTCATGTCGTAGACCACATCTGTCAGTAGCCATGGTAGTCTACATCCACTCGATGGCATAGCAACAGACCACCTACAACCCCAACCAAAACCTGTGTCAGTCTAGATGCCCCAGGCATCTGGCATAGCGACTCGATGTTCACTCCGCCCTTCTCCAGGGTGAAGCTCGGATCTCTGCATAGTCGCATCATCGCATGGCCCTGATTGGCCATGAGAGTTATCAACCGTCCTTGTATGGGGATCCTCAAAATCCTCCATACATCCTCTAGTGTGGGAGTCATCTCCTCTGTCGATAATCGAACATAGGAAGAACCCGGATACCACCTCTTTGCTAGGGCTATCAATAGCCCCATGTCTGTAGACACCTATGGCATCTCCGCCACATGCTGCAAGCCGACTTGTGCCAACTGATCTCGCTCTACCTGAGATAGAGTGGCCAAGTCATCCCTCACTCATCGTATTTCCATTCTCTGCTCTTTAGTAATCCTCTCTGCAACATAAACAACAAAACAATAAAAATCATTAATAAAATAGTGATTAAAAATGCAAGTAAAGCAAGTTCAATTTCATCAATGATGATATCGTCCACTATTGGATGATATCGTCCAAAATTTGAGCAAATTCATCTTCGATTTCGCAAGCTGAAATCGTCCCTTTTTTGATGAAATCATCCCCATTTTGATGAAATCGATGATATCGAGACGATTTCGACGATATCGAGACGATTTCGACGAAATCGAGACGATTTCGATGAAATCGAGACAATTTCGTCCCGACAATGTTGATGGCCCAAAAACGACCGCGATGCTCAAAAATCATCAAAATTTAATCTACAAAGCATAGAAAATCAAATTTCAAGCATTCTAAACTAAGTTTAGACCCTTACCCGTAGCCCGTGCCGGACCTCTGTCGATCTATGCGCTGTTTCGACCATCTTGTCTACAGAGCTCTAGAAAACAATAAAAATGAACAGTAACAATGAATTAGGGTTTTTCCCTATTTTTTTTTATTTTTATTCAAAAACAATTAAAAACATTTTAATTTTTGCTTTTTCGCGTTTTTACCTCAAACGTTCGATTTGGGTAAAAACATGGAGGGGGCATCATAGTAAGCTGTCGTACGATTCGACCAAGAATCATCACCTAAAAATGGAAATAATTTTTTCTTTCTCGTAAATCGAGAAGAACTCATCTTTAACGTATTTTCTTTGAAAAATTCGCTAAAGAGGGGGCAAAATGTAGCACCCTAAAATTGGCGCAGTAAAACTTAGTAAATAATTAAAATTACCTTAGTAAATAATTCAAATTCAAATTTCAACCCCAAAACTGCTCCCAAATTGCCTGCTATCCATTTCCTCGTTTCCCATGCCATTTTTAGAGTTTGTTTCATCCGTTGGACGATATCGTCTTCGATCAGACGATATCGCCTCAGATCGGACGATTTTGTCTGGAGCAGAACGTCCAGACGATTTCGTCCCAAAACTAATTTTTCATAATTAGCTTCTGTTTCAACAGCTTCTCTAACTCGGGCAGAGACGCATCTGCACCATTAGAGTCTCCCCCCATTGGAGATCTCCCAAAATGGGATGATCTCCAACCTCCCAACTTCCCTCCTATGCCTATTTAATCTTAGGCCCTCCCCTTGACTTTCCCCTAGCTGAATTTTTCTATACTTTAAGTTTTACATGCTTCAGGATATCCTAGATTGTTGTTCGCCTTTGTCCCTTTTTGAATTTTCTTGTAGAAACTTTATTATTCTTCAGCCGGAGAAAATCTCAGATCGTCACAGACAATCCTGTCCAATTCGAGATGATTTCGTACCAATTCGAGACGATTTCGATTGCAGTCAACATTGGGGGCAATCAGTGCCCAAAGTTTGCGTTTCTTTACTCTTTTTTTTTGTTTTGCTTTGCATTAGTTAAGCTTATTACTGCTTTGCATCTTTGAGTTCACCTCATGTAGCCTAGATGCATAATAAAGTCAAAGCTAGTCACTAAAACCATGTATTTTACTTAATTTGTTATCTAAAGTTGTCATTCTAGCATTCATACTTTCATTTCTATCATTTTCCCTTGCTTTTGCAATTGTAGTTTTTGTTCTTGGTATCCATTTCTGTAGTTTACTTTTTATCTCAAGGCTCTAAGTCATGGATTATTAAGCTTTCTAAATAACTTACTACAAGAAGCTCTCTATAACCAATACATTTTCTTATTTCTCTAAAAAGGAAAAACATAAGGTCTCTTCCATGATTTTCTTTAACGAGTGTTTGCCTTCACCCCAAATACACATGTTACCTTGTCTTGTCCATTAAATTCATCTGATACCATCATGGGATTCCTTAGTTCAACTTCTTACCTCTATTTAACTAAATTCATTTAACTTTAGACTTTTCTAAGTTTTAAACTAAATGTTGGCCCCTTTCAATGGCACAAGGCTCCAGGTATTAATTTATTCATGGCCATGTAGAAATCATGTTTATATTTACAATTTTGTTTATTAATAAACTAATCTTTAAATCATTGATATACGAAAGAGAAAAAACCAAAATAAAACAATTTCAGTATTGCTCCTTGGTTTTTATCGATATTAAATTTCAGCTGGTCTTATCTTCTTTTTCGTTTTCACATTAAGACTTCTATTAACCATTGTACCAATGTTTCTCCAAAGGTTACTTCGTTAAAAGACTAAATATTTATGTAGTGTATGGTTAATGTTCTACCACTTTAGGGAAATCATTTATCCACACGTTCCCAAAAAATTATTAGTTTCACTATCTATTTACAATTGGAGATAAAATGTTCTTGTACCAAAGATCACAAGAAAACATAATTTGTCTTCTTCCATAATTTTTATAACGGAACTCGTTTGAATCTTACCACATGAGCTTTGCAGCCCCTTTTTTAATCAAGACAAGTTCTAGTGATGCGACATGAGAAAATGTTTTATAAATTACTTACATTAACTCATTTTAAGGAAACACAAAAAATTCTATTTCAATATATTTAACTATTTAGAAATGACACAAAAACTATTCATAACATAACTCTTCATTATTGGCAATTTCATAGGCACAAAAAGAGGAATAACTTGATAGAGGAGTTTAGTCGTGTAAATGTCACTTTTATTGAGAAAATATTATAATGAATACACCTTAATCGCTTTAACATTCAATATTCATGTATTCTATCAACATTGCATGTCTCAAATCTGTTTGTAATATCTACTAAATACCATTCTTTTGTGACAGATACAATAGGTCTTGCCTAGAATTTCTATAAGAAAGTGTACATAAGTTTAAGGTCTAAAGAACCAAATTGTCAATCAGTGGACACAATTACAACAATCAACTAATCTCTTTGAAAATGCAACATAACTCACTAGATGATGCAGGAGCATCCAATGGTGTAAGAGTGATCTTGCATCATCCAAAATTTTTTGTAATATTTTAATTTTTATGTTCTAAGTGTTTTTAGTTGTTAGGGGATTGAAAAATAGAGCTAACGGTGAAATAATCATCCCAATACCCTGAGTGGTTTGGGAGATATGCAAAAACTAGTAATCCTAGTGAAAATCCTACCAAAACTAGTGGAAATTTTGCTAGTAAAACTTGGAGGTCAATTTTAAAAGCCTTAGAGGCCTTTTTTAGGGCTGAAATATGGTGATACTCTATATAGATGTGGTATTGGGCTGCCTAAAACTTCGAGAGATTTCCAAAAAAGTACTATAATAGTTGTTTCGAGCAACGAGCGAGGAGTTATGACCTCGACAAGTTTGCCCCTGAAATTCAAATTTCAAATACATAGTTTTAGGCGGGAAAGGGGAAAACAAGGTCAAAAGGGGGGAATTTCAAATTTGTAAGCAGTTAGTCTCTATAAGCTATGTATTTTGGAATAGTAATGCAAAAAAAAACTCTGGCTCCTTTTGGCATTTTCTTGGTCTTTTGTGGATTGTATGTGCTTGTTTAATGCAACTCTGCTTCACTAGACCATATTTAGCATACATTACATCAAATCATTTAATGTCAAAGGAAACATAATCCTTCCTTGAATGTCTTTAGACGACCTTGGTAATAGGGGCATGCTAACATTTAGTTAAGCAACAACTTTATTTTAAACAATACATCTATTGAAGCAGTTCCAGGCATAGATATCACATTGTCTGTCACAAATTTTTGTTGTGGCCTTATCATTTTTCCCACTTGAACTAGATGTCCATTTTAATATGATCTAGCGATGTGAAACCATCACGCCATAGGAAAATACAGATTGTACAACTTACCTAGTCTTGAGTTTACGTATTGCTTGAAAAGGGATTAGATACGGTTCTCAGGGATTCATGTATGCATCTATTATACCATGCAATATTTTATTCATTCCAAATGCATTCATTTCCACATGAATATGAATACATGCCATTCAACTGATTTTATTTTCCAAATTGAAAAATTTTCATTTCAAAACTTCAATAGAAGAGCTCACAAACTGCATACTCGCATGCCGCATTCCAATAACAAACATAAAATGATACAATAAAATAAATGCGTTTAAATTCTGTAGACATCAATGGAATTATCAACATTTTTATTGCAATATCACTAAGTCCCTACAGTCATCAAAAGGAATATTTCCAATCATTTTTTCCAACATGTAACATTACACATTTTTGAACTCAAAACCCAGTACCAAATATCTTGTTAACAACAAATATCACCCCATTTCTATTTCAAAGAAAAAAATCAAAGTAAACACTTGTAAATGAATTTTGGAGCAACACTTCTATTCACTGAAAACTCTATCGGATTTGTGAAAATTCTAGGTGCCATATGAACTACCCAGATCTCCCATGCAAGATGCCCATTTCACATGCAATTTGTAGTATGAATAATCCCCTCTTATCAATTACTCCTCTTCTTTCACTAAAAATATTATGAGGAGGTTAAAGCACAATTATGACTACTACATGCCACTACTGAATTACTATGGCTGCCACTACTCACTTCATCTATTATGCAAATAGATTCACAAAAATATTTTTATTAATATTCTCATTTATTTATTATTTTAACTAATTAATACATATATATATTATTTACTATTTTATATTCTATATTTATTACTTTTACATTTTTCTTCCACTTTACAACTCATTATTAAGGATACGAACAACTTTAACCCATCAAAAACTCAATAAAGAAAGGCTCCAATGCTCTTGGAACTTTCATCGCCAATAAAGGATTTACGTATGCACAATTTTCATCAAACAACAAACAAACATACAAAATGCTCCTACATGATATGCAATGTGTGAGCTTCCATGTACTCATGAGACAAATCATCACTTCACACTTACATTTACCCGACGGTCTTCTTTTTTCCATCAAAGAAATACACTTGGTCGTGCATACACAACAACCTTCAATAGTACCATATTCTAAAAGAAAAAGACAAGTGTATTCCATCAATTTATCTATAAGCAATGGTCATGTGAGGAGGGTCGTTACACTATTGCTATATATTCTATTCATATTCCTCATATAGATTGTGTTGGCATCTTACTCCACTCCATACAATATAATCCAACTATGAATAGGTTGGATGACCCGCCCAAGTGAGGATAGATGGACAATTCAATTGGTGGGGAATACAACAATATATAAATTATTACAATGTTTCATGTTGTGCTCACCATGCATATTGTATTGCCTTGCGAAAGACAAATGACAATATATTCCTAGAGGCACTGCATCCAACCTAACATAGAAAATGAAAAATATTAAATATTAAATGTTATGGAATTTATGAGCACTAAAAATCTAGATATGGTGCTAATTTTGTATTGGTTTGTTGTCATGTGGACATTATGCATTAACTTATTCATTCTCCTCAATGCTTAATGTTCTAATTTTTAGTTTCTTAAACAAAAATCTCTTCAACTTGCTCTTGCAGATACACCTACATTGTTGTACATTCACATTGACATAAACTCCTCTTCAACTTGCTCTTCACACACACTTTCTCTTCAACTTGCTCTTGCACTTACACCTACAGTTCTATACATTCACATTCATATAAAATTTCCTTTTTGTTGTTGTAGTTGCCTATTCCTTTGTTGTTGCTAAGTTGCCTCTTCCTCTATTGTTGTAGTTTTTGTTGTAGTTGTATCTTTCTCTGTTGCTGCTATAGTTACCCCTTCCTCTATTGCTACTATAGTTACCTCTTCCTTTGTTGTTGTTGTACATTCACATTCACATAAACTTTCTCTGTACATTCACATTCACATAAACTTTCTTTCTATATTCACATTCATATAAACATTCTCTATACATTCACATTCACATAAAACATCCTATGTTACTGCTATAGTTGCCTCTTCCTTTTGTTGTTGTTGTACATTCACATAAAATGTCTCTATACATTCACATTCACATAAAAATTCTCTGTTGTTGTTGTCTCTTCCTCTCTATTGTTGTTGTAGTTGTCTCTTCCTCTCTATTGATGCCATAGTTACCTCTTCCTCTATTGTTGTTGTAGTTGCCTCTTCCTTGTCCATTGCTACTTTTGCTGAGTAGTTGCTTATTCTTTGTCCATTGCTAATTCCTCTACTTGCACGTCCTCTCTCTACAAGTTTTTGTTCCTTCATTAGATTATGCTCTTCCCATATCCATTGAAATATCAAGCTTTGTTTGAAAATCTTGTTCAACAAATATTTTTAGTGGATCTATCCATTCTCTGCTCATGAGTTTGAAGAGATTCCATAAGCTCATTAACTGACAACAAGGTTAAATCCTTTGATTCTTCAATAGCAATCACAATGGTATCTAAACATGGAGAGAGAATTCTAAAAAGAAACCTATAATTTTTTGATCAAACAAATTCTTTCCACAAGATTTAATTTGATTCACTATGCCTATCACTTGAGGAAAAAAATCCTGTATAGATTTATAGTCCTTAAGAAAAATATTTTTAGAATCTCTTCCAAGAGTCTGAAGTTTGATGATATTTACTTTTTCTATTCCTTGATATGCATTTTGTAGTAGATCCCATTCCTCTTTTGATTTTGCTATTGCAACAATTATTGGAAAAATAGACTTATGTATTGCTTGTTGAATATATAAAAGGGCTTTTAAGTATGGTTGTTCAATATAGAAAAGGTCTTTTGAGTCTTTCTTTCTATTCTCCTTTAATTGATCTTGTGCTTGATACCAAGTGGCAAGTGCTTGTGCATCTTCGAGTTTCGTATAACTGATCTTAACCAAATTCCACAAATCTTGAGATATATACAATGTCTTCATCGTAATGCTCCAAAAATCATAGGTCTATTCCTTGTACAAAATAATTTGAGACTGAGAATTATTTAGGTTACTATGCCTAGTAGCCATACTAAACTATTGTTGCTCTTAAATCACTGTTGTTGCTCCTCTCTCTACTGCTTCTCTTCACATTCTTCTTATAGACTTTTCTTCACATCACAAACTTCTCCTCATAAACAAACCTTGCTCCGATACCAATTTTTGGATTGAAATGAAAAATAAAATTGTGTATAACAATACACAAAACAAAAACTTCTCCTCATAAAAAAACTTTGCTCTGATACCAATTATTGGATTGAAGTGAAAGAGAAAATTTTGCACAACAATACACAAAACAGAAATCCAAGGACACAAATTTGCACTACAAGACATAAATTGTTGCTACTATATATTCTATTCATATATCTATCTAGGGACACAAAATTGCTACTAAAAAAGACATTATTGACACAAATTACTACTGCAAAAGATATAAATTGTTGCTACTATAATATAAATTGTTGATACAAATTAGTACTGCAAAAGACATAAATTGTTGCTTCTATAACGTAAATTGTTGACAAAAATTGCTACTACAAAAGACATAAATTGTTGTTGCTATATATTTTATCCATATACCTTCAAAAGACAAATTATTGCCACTATATATTCTTTTCATTTACCTCATAGGTTTTGCTAATATTTTACTCCACTCCATACAATATTATCCAACTATTCAAGCTACATATGACACAACTCAAGATGAACTTGACATACCATCTATAGACTGATGGGAAAACTAAAATTGTTAAGAAGTGCTTAGACATTTATCTACGTTGCTTTGCATTTAAGCAATTGAATCATTGGTTCAAGTGGATTCCTTTGGCTGAATGGTGATATAATACTTCCTATCATTGCTCCACAAGGTTGACACCATATGAAGTGGTTTATTGACAACCACCATTGTCAATCATGTTACACATATTTTGTAGTTCCAAGGTTCATGTAGTAGATTCCACTCTCATGAAACATGCACAACTACTCAAATATCAAAAATAATTTGGTCATGGTGTAGAACCATATGCAATAACAAGAAAATCAACACCATTCCTTGTGCAATTTTAACATCGTGGACATGGTCTTCCTATGCTTGTATCCCTATAAGTACTCATTTCTAAAACTTTGTGGTAGTCAGAACATAGCACCAAAATTCTATGGACTATATAAAGTATTCTAGAAAGTTGGATCCATGGCCTACAAGTTAGAATTGTCACCTTATTCCAACATACATTTGGTTTTCTATTTCCCATATTTCAAGAAGGTCCTTGGAAATCATATATAGGTCCAATCCATACCATTCCATTTGTATGAGGAAGACTCAACCATCTTAGAACTTGAGAATATTTTGGATTGATGTACACACATTTTGCAATCACACTCTCACCAATGTCGTAATACAATGGTATTGACTACAACTAGAAGATGGTACCTAGAAGCCACTCCACTAACTACATCATTTTCCTCAGTTCAACCCTTTAGGACAAAGTTTCTTGAAGGGGGAGGGCATGTTAGGATGCTAGCCTAACACAACTATGTACTTGTCTAGTGTTGGTGTATGTTTGTACCATGGATGTCTAGCAACATGGGCCCATTATGATGTAACTTTTACTTTTATTATAACTAGGAGTTAGTAGCTCAGGTCCCCTCTTTCATGTGGTCTGACCATTGAGCATTAGGGTTAGGGTAAATACGATTCTATATAAGGACATGGGTTTGGAGTAAAAGGAATCTTATATGTTTCTTATTTTGTATCGAAGCTCTCCTTCCAAGGAGATTGCCCCCTTGAAGAGGTCTACGATATTTTTCCAGCTTGATTAATATACGTTTGTTGGTATTTACATCCAATTATTTTGTAAGCACTTTTATTATTTTCATTTTATTGTCATTTAGTTTGTGAGCATTTATGTTAATTTTCACATTACTACTTTGGTTATCCTTATTTTCATGTGAAGGTTCGTAACATAACCTTGACCTAAGGGTAACATGTACCTGGGTATAAATACTCCTCCTTACAGATCATTTATTATTGGATTTGAGTGTAATTTTAATTCTCTTTGGGTGAATATATTTTGGTGTTTATGGACACTTTATCATATACTATGTTTTTCATATGTTGTGAATTTATTTTGACAAGTAATATTAGGTAAAGTTTGATTTTATTTCTTTTTGGAAACTACTATGATTTTTGAAAATAATTCTATTGTTATCTAAAGTTAAAATGGAATGGTGGAAAGAAACACCAAAATATTTCTTATGTGAAACCTCATTCTCATAAAATGTTTTTTAAATTTTGAGTATTTTAGTGATAAAGTAAAAGTAATAGCTTAGTGGGAAAACAAAGGGTACTAAAAGTTTTTAGTTTTCTCTAAAACCATATTACTAAAAATATATTTGTTATGCATGATAGTGCATAAGGGCTATAGGTTAAAAATGCAAGAATCACATCAAGAATATATTTTCTTATGCACTATATAATATATTATTACCAATGTCTTATGGTGAATTTCTTGAAGCCAACATTAGAATTAATAGAATAAAAAAGCTTTGGCTAAATCTTGAAACAACTCTAAGGCTCATCTTTAGATCTACTTTACTTGATTCCAAAAACATATTAAATTGAAATTAATAATCTAAGCCAAATCAATATACATTATCTTAAAAACGAAATTGACTTAGCCTATAGGTCAAGTAAATGCTATGCTAATCGGTTTGCTTTCATATAGTAAATGAGTTCAGTGGTTTTGAATTTGACTAATATCAATGGTAGGCATCCTATAATGCTAATAGGTCATAAATAAAATGTATGCTATCTAGTTTGCTTTCATAGAGTAAATGAGTGCAATGGTTTTGAATTTGATTAATCTCAATAGTAGGCATCCCAACCTATCATTAAGTTACAATATGATGGGTTTAATTAATATTTTAGTGATTGTGACATTTAGGTCCAATGATCTAATGGATAAAATAGGTCATATGATATTAGTAAGGTAAGGTGTAATGTATAAGTGGTTAAATTCCTATTATCATCCTCAACTTTCCTCAGTTAGTGGTCCATATTGATTTATTTAGCCTTCACATGATATTTCTTGTTTTGATAAATTTCTATTTTATGCTTAGAATGATAATAAATTATATTTTATAAATATTTTTGATATTTCTTGTTTTTGATAAATTTCTATTTTGTGCTTACAATGATAATACATTATATTTTATAAATATTTTTATTTTTTCAATTGATCATATGGGATTGAAAAGGTGTCTAGGAATATTACATCATGACTATTTATGATATATACCAATAAATCAGATAGTTCTTGTATTGAGATCCTACATTGAAGCTTGGTCAGAGTATTGAGATCTCATATTTTTAGCCACTTGGGCTCATTCTATTTCATTAAACATATTAAGGTTCAACCATAGCATAGCTCATGCCAAGTGATTAGAAATATTAAGGATTAGTCATGCTATATATACCTTATAAAAACTATATTAAGCTTGGCGACCTCATAATCTAACTTCCCTCCTTAAGCATGAAAGTGGGTATTGGAAAAATATGAGAATAAGAAATTATAATGGAATCCCTCCATTATCATGGTACTAAGATAATAGTTTTCTCTAGAAAGGATAATAGAGGTTCCTTTCTTGAAATGGAATAAATTATAATGGAATCCCTCCATTATCATGGTACTAAGATAATATTTTTCTCTAGAAAGGATAATAGAGGTTCCTTTCTTGAAAGGGAATAAAATAGAACACTAGAGTAGATTCATAATTGTCATCATTCTAGTTAACACAAGAGGGGTCACTTAATGAAGATTGACAAGACAGATGATATTTAACCTTTTGAGTAAACTAATGCCCACGAGTGACAAAAAAAAATGTGGCATTAACCAGTGGAGAATAACTCTTAGCCTCTAAGATTTACTCTATATGCAAAACTAGTGCAAATAGGCTTTAAGTCTTCGTTTTGAAAATATCATAGTAAATCCATTGGTTGTACTTTATGGTTGAAAATATAAATCCTAGTAGAAAATTAGGCAAAAGCAAACCCAAATCTATAATATCTCCCTAGTGATAGATTTATGTCACATGTTAAGGAAGTTCAAATATAATAATGAAATTCTAAAAGCACAATAAGAAATATTATATTTGGCTATCATAAAATATCATATTAAAATGTATAATATTTATATGTTCAACGTAGGGAACCACAAGTAAAATGGAATGTGTATATCCTCATACCGTCATTGAGAAGCTCACTTAAAATCATGCAATTTATTTTATATCTTTTAATTCAATGTTGTGGGACCATCTTGAACAAGGTCTAGAGATTGTTGTATAAAATTTTTGATATGTAATATTTTTTAAAATAATATGCACTATTATTATTCATATTATAAATCTTCTATGCATCAGAATCCATAAAGGCTGCAATATCAAATTTTATTATGGTCAATATCAAGTGGAATTAGCTCAATCGGTTAAATTCCTCAACTTTAAGGAGAAGATCTAGGTTCGAATCTTGCAAAACAATACATGGATAATATCCAAGCTTTGTTGTAATACCACTATATGGTGATGATGTAATACAGGTGGGGCATGTTTCAATCCCATATAACACATTAATTTTTTTTTATTATGGTCAACACTTTTTGGGGAGAAAACCTTTTGCAATAACACAAGCTAAATTTGAAATTGTCCATAGCTTTGTAGTTCTCCACTTCTCCATAAATATTGTATTGGATATTGGATTTTGTAATTTGGTTTGAGGCCAAGCTTCCATTGTATTGTTCTTCATATAAGTGGGTTTCATTCAACCTCCATAGATTCTTGTTGTTCACATCTTGTGGATATTCTGAGAAGTGATTCACTTTGCCACAAAATCTCTTTTTCCATAAACTTGTTCTTTGCTTTGATTCCTTGCTTATACCCCTTCATAATGTGCTCATGGAGAATTTGAATGAGATTATATTATTCCCCTTAAAATAGGACTCAAATAATGAGGATGAAGTTGGTTTGTTAATCCATGAATTTGTTAGGTAATTATTACATTATTTGCTTATAGAAGAATTGAAGAGAATGTGAAGCACCAAGAGTCTTGAGATAAACAAGAGACATGCCATTGTATATATATATATATATATATATATATATATATATATATATATATATATATATATAAGATGTATGTGTGTGTGTGTGTGTGTGTACAAAATCTAAAGCTTAATATGTAGAAGCTTTTCATTTCATGCTTGAACCATCATTGGTATCCGAGTGTCATTCTTTCCTTGGCAAAATCCATATTCTCTCTATAAATCTCCTAGTGTTCCCAAGCCAAGCTTGTAGATCCCTAAGTTAAGGCTTGGTTTGTTGTCTACAACACCAAATATGAAATTACATGTAAAAATTGGATGCTCGGTTGTAATAGCTACAAATTTATATGCTATGTTCTTAGCAGGATGGTTTTCATGTGAAAATTTGAGATGTTCTTTTGTATTTATTCCCAAGACATAATAGACCCACCATCATAGTAGCAATTAAATTGGACAAGCTTCAAGCTCATCATTATCAATAATGAATGCATGGGGAAGATGACATTCATGAATGCCATCTTATTGGAATATAGCCATCTTATTGGAATATGATCCCAAGTTGTACTACCTAGAGTGGGGTATGTAAAACTAGGATGGGTTCACCATTTTGGTTTAAGATGTTGACCCAAATTCCACACCAAAAATCCTTTCCACTACTTTAGTTCCTAACAAGGTTGTCAAAAGTATAGTTGTCATAGCTTGATTGGTTCACCTATAGCACATTGTGCTAGTTTCCTTGGTACCTAAAAAAGTCCCAATGTTTGATGACAAAGGTCTTGGTCTTGACTCAATCAACATAGTTAATCCCATGATCCTAACCACAATTTCCATCGATAATGGAATCGGTTCCAAACATGCTATGAAAAAATGGCTTTGAGTGTACACTCAAGGATGGAGGAGGCCCAAAAACATGTGAGTTAGAATGACTAGAAAATATGAAATGATGGTTCAATAACATTGGGAAGCATGGCCTGTTGTGTAGGACCCATAGGTTGCAACATTGTACATTATCAAAATAATGATACCAATGACCAGAGCAATGAATCGTTAAATGGAGTCCATGATGTTGAGATGAAATTTTTGATTAAAGTTACTCTTTAAAATTACTTGTTTGTAAATTAATATTTTTCCCTCTACATTCTTAAAGCACATATTAGGGGAGTTGGAAAATTTTAGTGAGGGTAATAATTTGTTTCTGTAAAAGGTGCATTTTTGTTCGACACCTATTTTCAAATATTTGCTTAAAATGTTTCATATTCTATAAGCCAATTAAACACGTGCTTAAGCACACATGCAATATTTGGTATCAACAACACCTCTGCCTTGCATTTATAGGTAAAGATGACACAAAGCTACTGTGTCCATAGCCTAACAAAGTTTCTATAACAATGTTTTGGCATCAATCCTTTAAATCATTGGGGATATATAAGGACATATTTTCTTGATTCTTTGACTTCATCATTCTACCTTATTCATCAGTGACACTAAACATAAACCCCTTAAATTGATAAATTTTGAGTATATAGGGAAGTCACTCCTACATACAAGGATTTATATTTAAGTCATTGGTATTGAGAATCTCTTTCTATACTACTTTGGTACCTCATATCATTATATTTTATCCATCTTAAATTCTCTCTCATGTATGATTTCGTATATTGAGAGGACTAGCTTCTTCCACATACCAATGAGTATATTGAAAGAATAGGTATATTGAAAGGTTTGGTATATAGGATTGGTGGTATATTGAAATACATTAGTGTCATAAGGAACCCTCACCATGCAAGCATAAAAATCAATCCCATAGACTTAAAGGTTCAAACTTGGGACCTTCAAATACTAAGATAAGAACAATCTTAGTAGTTGAGAAACTTTGGGACATTGTCATTGACAAACTCACTCGACCTAAAGAGGATGAAGACTAACATAAATTTTATTATATATATGCTAGAGCATTGATGATCATCACTCTTGCAATAAAAAATGTTGTTCAACCACATATTTGTGAAGTACAATCATTCAAGGAGGCATGGGACACACTTTCTACCATCTACAAAGGGAAGAATGAAGCAACAATACTTCACCTTCAATCTTAACTCCACATGTTGATATTTTAAGATGGAGAAAGTATTGAGGTATTTTTCTATTGAGTTGTAGGGTTGAAAGCTAGACTAAATGGCATGGGTGAAATAGTGAAAGATAAGCTCTTAGTACCCATCATACTTTGAGATCTCCTAAAATTATTTCAAATGCTAATCACTTCTTTGAAAGCCTCAAATAGGAAGGTTTCCTTTGATGAGTTGGTAAATATGCTTTAACAGGAAGAAACAACAAATCAGTTGAGGGATAAAGTGATGAACAAGGCATTCATTTCCATGAAGTCTAATAGAAATAAGCCATAGAAGGGTCCCCCCCATTATCATCATCATTATCACAAAAACCATCTCAAAATAAATGAGGCACTTTCATATATTTGAAAGATAAGGACATGATACAAAGTATTGTTGATATAACTTTAGGACTCAAGGAGATCAAGTTTTCAAACCAAATAAAAAATTAGATAGTCCAAACCATGGGAGCAACAACAAGGGCATGTTGCACATGAAGATTCTGAATCAAACTCTGAACTAGCACATAAGTTACTAATGTCAAAGGTGATAACAAGGCTAAAGGATGAAATTTGGTACATTGATTTAGGTGCTACCAAAAATAACTGGGGACAAAGCGTGGTGAGACTCCTTCCAAGCGAAGGAAAACAAACCACTATTGTTGATGATAAAACCTATCATGTCAAAGGAGTGAGAGACATTTCTCTCAACCTTCTCAGAGGGAAATGCACCATTGAAAAAGTACTATATTTACGGTGATTGAAAAACAACTTGTTGCCTATAACACAAATTTTTGATCACAACATGGTGGTCAAATTCTAAGTTGTTAATGGAAGAAATATGTGTTTCATCACAAAATATGGGAAGTTTATGGCTATAAGTTCCTACAAGAATGAGATATGATACCTCCTTTTGGCATATGAGATATGGTCATATGAGTTTAGGATACTTACTCTAGCTGAGTAAGCATCATATGGTGTTAGGTCTACCAGAACTTTCACCCATATTACCAGGATGCTTGGTTTGTTTAGCAAGGAAGCAACACCACATACCTTTTGAGTTAATCACTCATAGAGCAAAAATACCATTGAATGTGATACACACAAATTTGTCTTGACCCATGTCATCCAGTTTTGGTGGGCATAGGTACTTTCAATTGTTTGTAGATGACTATATTTGAAAAATATAGGTGTATTTCTTACAACTAAAATCAAAAGTGCTCAAAAATTTCTAGCACTTCAAGAAGCAAGTTAAAAAGGAAATTGGGTATTTTGTTCAAGTCCATTGCTCATATTGAGGGAAGAATATACCTCCAATGACTTTTCAAGGTTTCTCGCACAAAATGGGATTAAGTGATAGCTCACTACCACATACACTCCATAACAAAATGGGGTTATTGAGAGAAGAAACCATATTACCATAGAAATTAGAAATGGTTCACTATTGGAGCAATAATATTGGGTTGAAGCTACATCCACTCTGATGTATCTTCTAAATAGAGTGCTCACAGAGGTACTACAAGGAGTTGTACTTGAAGAATATTGGTCTAGGAGAAAGCCTTCAATTATGAATCTTAGAGTCTTTGAAATTAAGGCATACATGCATGTGCCAAAGCAAAAGAGGACCAAGTTTCATGCAAAGACCCTGTCATGCATATTTCTTAGCTATGATGATGCATCAAAAACTTATTGATTGATAGATACAGTCACCAATAAATTACATATAAGTAGAGATGTGGTCTTTGATGAAGAAATTAAAATTGAGACAAACACTAAGAATTCTAATGAATCTGAAGATGATACATATCCAGTTGTGAACATTGAGTTAGATGAGGAAGTTTATGAAGAAGTTCAAGAAGTTGATGAACCAATAGTAGTTTCTCCATCACAAGAAAGAATCTAAAGTGGATCACTAGTACCATCAAAGATGTTGAACTTGATGGAACACCTGACCTCACTTCCACACAACCGCATCCTCACAATAGTACATGAAAGGAAATAAATCTAGGCTTGATGACTTTAGTAATGGACAATTCAAAACTAGCATTAGTGATTAACAATAGGTTGGCTAATTGCAATCTCGCTTTGTTGGGCACCATCTACACCTAACCTTCTTCTATCTAGTATTGCAATCAATTCATATCAACTAATATTTGTTAAAATAATAACAAAATTAAATGTCATTAAAAATATTTGTTGATCTGAATTGATAAAAAGATAAATCTGAAAATAGAAAATAATAGCTTAGGGAAGTTATTCTTAGCATTATAATAATTCTATATATTGGTGCATCTCCCACCAATTGGATCATTCATCCATCCTCATTTTGGTGGATCATCCAAGCACTAGGAGCCATAAAAACTCACAAAGTGACTTAAGGGAAGTGTTGGAGCAATGAGAAGAAGAAATCCTACATCTGAATCATAAGATGATTGAAGGATGAGCCATTTATAGGAAGAACAACCTCAATATATGGAGGTCTTAGATTCGATTCCTAGTTAGTCCATACCTTTAACAAGGTATGAGGGCTGATGTAATCAAATTGAAGAAGGCAAGTAGAAGTAGAAGCTATACTAAAATAGAAAGAGCAACAACAAGAGTATCTCCAAAGGAAAAATGGAGAGATGAGAACCATTGAATAAAAGTTATATGTGGTAGAACCAAGGTCCTGCACATGAGAAGAAATATGCAGGTTTGATTCGGAAACAACAGAGTGAACCTCGTAAGCAATGATCTACTCCATTACACTTGGCAGTTGTAGCAACTACTTATCCATGCAGTTCAATAAGATGAGAAAGTTACCATAAGAACAATTTTGGTTGAGTCATGAGATCAAACCCACATTGAAGAAGAAAAGAAAGTCACCAACAACATGATCAAAAATATGTGCATGTGAATGCATTGTAGTGCACGTGTATGTGTAATAGCAAGTTCAAGGGATTTTTCTTCATTAGAAAATTAAGCATTAAGGGGATATTGTTGGACCAAATAATGATTAATGTGAAAAAACACATAAAAGTGCTTTTCTTAAAGAAGAAGAAAACAAGTTGAAAAAAATATAAAGGCAATTATGATATACAAAGACATATGGTAAAATGAAAAAGGTGAGTGCAAAAATAAAAAGATAAATCTAAAAATACAAAATAATTTCTTAGAGAAGTTATTATTAGCATTGTAATAATTCTATATATTTGTGCATTCACCACCAATTGGATCATTCATCCTCACTTGGGTGGATCATCCAAACACTAGGAATCCCAAGCACTCGCAAAGTGCCTTAAGGGGGATGTTGGAGCAATGAGTAGAAGCAATCCTACATCAAAAATGCACGCTAGTTCAAGGAGGATCTAGAAGCTGATAAGTAGAGTAACTTCAACAGATGGAGATCCTAGATCTGGGTGCTAGTTGGTTCTTACCTTTAATAGGGTATGAGAGCCAAAGTAATCAAATTGAAGAAAACAAGCTGAAGTAGAAGCTATGCTAAAAGAGAAAGAGTACCAACAAGAGTATCCCCAAAGGAAAAATGAGGAATGCTGAGAACCATTGAATAAAGGTTGTGTGGTAGAAGCAAGGCCGCGCATATGAGAAGAAAGATGAAGGTTTGATGCAGAAACAACACAGCAGACCTTGTAAGCAATGATCAAATCTATTACACTTAGCATTTGTAGTAATCGGTTATTTATGCAGTCCCATAGGATAAGAAGGTTACCATAAGAACACTTCTGAATGAGTCATGTGTTATGTTTTACATCAATAATGAATAGCCTCAATATAGAAGTTAAGAATTAGTGTATATAAAAGTCTAATCCTCCCATCAAAAATTTTGGGAGTTGACTTTTGAGAGTTCATGCCCCAGCTATTTTTTAATAATTGATTATATGGAGATTGGAACCACCGGGCAACAACGGTGGTATTTTCATAAGAAGTTTTGGAAGTTGACTTATCACTTTTGGGAGTTGATGTCCCAAGTATTTTTTAACAATTGAAACCACCGGCCAACCGCGGTGGTATTTCAATGGAGTATGGAATCTTTTCATCGGACCATATAGTGATTTACAAGAAACCATATTATAGGGTGATTATCGGAATTGATGCTTGATTATAAGTAATATAAATAAAATAGATAATTATCAGAATTGAAACGAGTGGGCTCATGAATTTTTGAAATGCTTATACATAGCACGGAATGGCTGGGGATTTCTTTTTATCAAAGTGATAATGTTTCAAGACAGCTTGAATGTGTTAATGTCATATACTAACATACAAGTATTGTCCCAACTTGTTATGCATCTCTACTTCATCTGCAAGTGGTCATAGGATGCCCTAATGAAGTCATGCAAGATGTTGTAAACTCTATGTGAAGAATGTTTAAGCCAAAACAAGATGAAAAAGTAGGTGGTTCTACTTTCATCAGGAAACCTTTCTTGGCTTGTTTTATATTTATCTAATACTAGTTTAAATCAAGTGTCCTTTGTCTTCAGATTGTATATACATCTAATTTTTGCATGGGACAGATATTAAAAAATTTATATCTTATATAAAAATAAGCACATATTAGTATTCTTATTGCAGTATTTCAACTATATACTAACCACTACCATATATTACAATATTTATATTGTAGTGGTATTGTTTTTTTTGTTTTTTGGGTTACATATGGTTAATAATTAACAAGTTTAGGGTTCAAATCACAAAGACTTTTCTAATAGCTTATTCATCTCATTGTTGTTGTTGACCCCACCTGTGGCTCAAAGTTTGTACTTTAATGTTTTTTTTTTTGTTTTTTTGGTTGCATATGGCAGTTGGTTATAGCTACTATTTTTAGTAACTGGCAAGCCTAGGGTTCAAACCAAAGGGACTCTTCCAACAACATATTCATCTTATTGTTGTTGTTGACCTGGCGTGAGATGGAGACCACTTGTAACTTAGGGTTTGTACAAACATTATGGGTCTGACGTGCACCCAGAGGATTCAGTGCAGTACAGACTACTACCTTTGCTAAAGCTGACAGCGTGCCTCCCAAGGTTTGAACCTAAATCTTTTCTTAGCAAGTACTTAACCAATCAATAAGAAGCACTTAACCAATCAAACCTTTGCCAATCCACATCAACTATATAATAATATTGTTACCACTTAATGCATTATCTCAATAAATCAAAACACTCCGATGTTTTTTCCTCTCATAATGGTATCAGTATATTATAAACTATATAAATTGAAACTTGTTTGAATCTAATGGGGTCCAACCCCAAAGTAGAATATGATACATTTGTTCTAGAGTTTAGTACATTATTTTATATGCATTAACTTCATCCTTAAAAAAAGCGGGGCATATTTTTCCTTTTTCATAAATATATTTTTCTGGTTTTGTCGGCTCGTTTTCAGCGAAAGATCATTTTTTTATACTTTAGTGAAGGGTAAATTATTTTTAAAAGGATTGTGCTAGCAAATTCCTAGTAACCATATATGCACAGGTCGAGCATTTAAGAAAATTATATACTGATCCAATGATCACAGTCCCAACGATAGTTTAGTAGGTGTCTTCAATTACCACTTTCACTACTTGCAATGAATATAGATATGGCGAATGATATAAGAGTGGGATATGAACTAAAAATGTGGTTTTAAATCCTCAGCAATGGAGTTGTCAGTTCACCATATAACCTAATAAACCATTCATATATATGTGTATGGAGTTGTCATTTCACTATATAACTTGATTAAACCATTTATATATGTGTCTAGAACTTGATTAAACCATTCATATATGTGTCTAGAACTGTCAAACAGTTTGAGGTATTGACTGACCTTCTTAAATAAAGTTATTTCATGAAAAATTAATTCATAATATTATTAACCATAGAATGTTTAAGCCAACAATCTACCGAGAATATGATACTAAATTGCTTAAAGTCATGTTTGACTATTTTAAAACTTGCTTTTTGGTTGAAATAAGATGCAAGTACAATTTCATTCGCATTTACATAAAATTTTTCTAGTGCTGTTGTAGTTGTGTACATTCATATTCACATAAACTTTCTCTTCAATTTGCTCTTGCACTTTCATGTACTGTTGTACATTCACATTCACATAAACTTTCTCTTCAACTTGCTCTTGCACTTACACCTGCACTACTATACATTCACATTCACATAAACTTTCATTCACATTCGAATTAAATTTCTCTATTGCTGCTGTAGTTGTGTACATTCACATTCACATGGACATGAACTTTATCTGTTGCTAATTGCTCTTTACATACACTTTCTCTTCACATAAATGTTCTCTATTGCTGCTATAGTTGGGTACATTCAAATTCACATAAATTTTCACTGTTGCTCCTTGCTCTTCACATACTCTCTCTTCAACTAAGTGCACTGCTGCACATTCACATTCACATAAACTTTCTTTGTTGTAGCTGTAGTTGTGTACATTCACATCCACTTAAAATTTCTCTGTTGCTGCTATCGTTGCGTACATTCACATTCACATAAACTTTCTCTGTTGTTGCCTATTGTAGTTGCGTACATTCACATTCACATAAACTTTCTTTGTTGTTGCTGTAGTTGCCTCTTCCTCTGTGTCTGTTGTAGTTGCCTCTTCCTTTGTGTCTACTATAGTTTCTTGTTCCTCTGTTTCTGCTATTGCTCTACATATTTTACCTACCATTACCTCATGTTCCCACCTCCTACAACTCCTTCCTCACCCCAAACATTTTATTTTTTGTCTCCGTGCTCATCACGAAGCTATTGTTGTTGTCCATATGACACTTATAGGGAAAATTTAGCAATGAATTTAGCCCCAGACTATGGCTTCCTAGTGGCTTAAAGTAAATCTCATTGGCCATAAAGGCTATCTAAGTGAGTATCACTCTCTAATTACAAATAATATTCCTCTAGGGAATAATTGCTAAGAAATCAACCATGGGTTTACCTCCAAATGTCAACTCTTTGTATACTCTCAAGGTGATAACTACTTACAAGGTGTGGGGGTATTGATCCTATTCATTGTTGACACTCTCAAACCGGTTATTGTAGGGTTCTTGGGGTACTTATAAGAGCCAATATTATAATATAATATAATATAATATAATATAATATTGGCTCTTATAAGTACCCCAAGAACCCTACAATAACCGGTTTGAGAGTGTCAACAATGAATAGGATCAATACCCCCACACCTTGTAAGTAGTTATCACCTTGAGAGTATACAAAGAGTTGACATTTGGAGGTAAACCCATGGTTGATTTCTTAGAAATTATTCCCTAGAGGAATATTATTTGTAATTAGAGAGTGATACTCACTTAGACAGACTTTGCGGTCAATGAGTTTTACCTTAATATATATATTAGTTGGAGAAACTTTCTATGTCCCTTAGATATTGTCACGTTGTAAATTTTTTCAATCCAATCAACATTGTGAAATATGGTAGATCCACCTCTTTAACTTAGGAAATAATTATACGATGACTTCTAACATACCGAGTTAAGTAAGGAAACCCTATGGAGCTTATGCTATAATTCAATTGTGCTTAACTAGATAAGAAATGAAATGTAGAACATTTATTATTTGACCAAGATTTACAAAATCCATAAATCAAAATCTTATCAGTAGACCGATGCATTGTCCATTGTGCGATTGTAGCAAAGATATCAATGATTTAGTGAGAAAGAAAGAAAGGGAAAGACAAATTGGGTTAATTATATCCGTTCAAATGATGTAATAATTATAATTAATTATCCAATGAAAGAATCACCATTTACACATTCAATTGATGTAATATGCAAATGTGAAACATATACACAATTGAGACAAAGAAATGCCCAAAGGAGGAAGTAAGATTTGTATTAAAATAAAAAAGATTTTACAATTAGAGTCTAGTAAAATGACCTAGATCTCTTTAAAAAAATACAAAGAGATTTCTCAATTCAAATAATGTAACAGAGAACCTTAGATATTCATTCAAATCATGTAATAAAGAACCTCCTATCTTCATCTGTAGCCACTAAAAATAATCTTAGCAAGCTGGGTACTTCCTTAGTAAGACCTACACAATTAAGGGGGAGAATAAGATATGGATGTAGAAGATAAGTCATAAAAGAAGATACTTTTGATAGGAAAAGGACAACCTAATATACCTCTAGCAAAAATTGGCTATGTAAAAACTTGATCTCTTCTTTGGCTGATGCATATCCTATTTATAGATTAAAGTTGGCTTGTTCTGCTGTAATTGCCTTTGGCTAGTCCCTCCATCTAGCTTCATCTTTGTTGTTGATCTCTATGGTGGACTATAACTAAATTGCAGTTGTTTTGAGTTATTTTATCCAAATCCTTACATCTGGCTACTTTTCAACCTCAATATCCTTATAATATAGTACAATTGTATTGGATCAAGACCCTACAATTGGCCTATTTTCAACCCACTATGCAATTCCTCTAATGCTTTGTCCTTTTATGTGGTAGTCCCAATATCAACTTTGTCTTAGCTAACTTATTCACCCTTGTATTTTTCTCCTTGCTCTGGCTGACTTATCCCAACAATGCTAGCCATTTCATCCTAAACTTTATTATTAAAAGAAGCAAAACGTATGATCGTATCCATCACCAATATATTGAATGATTATTTTCTTGAGAAAATTTG
Organism: Wollemia nobilis; assembly: GCA_028583015.1. Taxonomy (NCBI): domain Eukaryota; kingdom Viridiplantae; phylum Streptophyta; class Pinopsida; order Araucariales; family Araucariaceae; genus Wollemia; species Wollemia nobilis. Next base: position 8,813 of record JAQPPZ010016858.1, on the reverse strand, counting down.
GTTAATGACTTAGCCATTTTAGATAGGTCGTTAAGCTATTGAACTAATTTATTTTTATCATTTTCATCACACTCAAAATCTTGTATTCTTTTGGCTACTATCAAAATCATTTGTAGCTAAACAATGCTAAAGTAGAATTCCTGTTTGCCTTCTTCTATTATCCATTTCTTCTTCCTAAGCCTATATTTCTTTAAGGAAGGCTTTCAAACTAGAACTATGCTAAAGGTACATGGCCACTATAGTGAATTTTAGCTTACATTCATGTATTATCCCTTCTTGGATGGTAACTTATTTTCTATGTATTTGTGTGTATTTTTCTTTATATTTTTCGAAGATGTGCTACACTACTGATACTTTGGTATCTGCATCTTCTAGCAAGATTTTTATACTCTGTGTTGTAATAATTATGTCAATAATATTATTAAGTACTTTAGTTACTATCTCCATATCAGCTTTGACTCCAAAATATACTTATGCTTTATATCCCTATATGAATGCAACATTATCAAATTATTTGACTGCCATGGAGGAGTATGCTTCTTGAGCTGTACCCTGAGTAAAAAAATGAGGAGTAACTACTTAAAGTTCTTTTATTTTGTCCTATAATATATTTATTTTACCTATAAATCTTGATTTTCCTTTTGTATTTCTTTATTTCCTATACTTGAAACTAATTTCTTGATTCATAGATGATAAATGAATTCCTTATAACTTGCACTTGTGGTTTTGCTTCTCCCTGGCTAATTTAAACTAATTTTATTTTTTTGGCACAAGGATTTATATAGTTGTAGATGGCTATTCTGGAATCTGAATATTTGGTTCTTCAACTGTATAGTGGATATCCCTGGGGTCTCTCCCTTCATCAATTGCCTCGAGTTACCTTTTGTCAATGGGATAAAAAGGGATGACCTCCTCTATTCTCACAAGGGTGAGACTTTTCAAGGCTTTTGCAGAAGAGGTTATTTCGAGTATAGCCCTATTATTCCCTAGGGATTTGGTTGGGCTTGGTACCTTTACTTGATGTTCTTTGAGTAAATTTACTAATCCCCAAACAACTTGAATTCTTTGATGTATCAGTGAAGATATTTTTATTTCATTGTTATTTACTACCAGGGCTTTGGGTATGACCTTGGGCATATGCAATACCAATTATAATTTGAATTTATAAGGCACCCATGTTTGGATAGGGGTTGGAGCAATCAATTAACTTTGTGTAGAGGAAACAAGGGCAAATTTTTTACCTTTACTTATATTAATAACATCATCATGAGCAAGTTGAGTTGACTAAGGAACTTTTGCCATTTCTTTAGCTAAGTTGATAGTGTTTACCAATACTTCTATTTCTTTAGACTCTTGATTGATGGCTTTAAGAATAGGGTCTTTGAGCTCTTCTGGACGGACTACAAGGATAAGTAGAGCAGATGCCTCTACTAAGTAGTCCTTAGCATTACTAGTGTATTTGGGTAATCTCCAACAAGCTCAATCTATGTGCTCGCTCTCTCAATGGTTGGGTGATTTTGCCATATTAGCTCTAGGGATGCCCCAAAATTGATCGCTACTTGAAGATCATCTTTGAAAGGGTCTTTTCTATGAGTTACCCATGCATAGTGTAATTTTTGTACTGAGTAATGGTAAGTTCGTTGAGGATCATATGGTCTCTCCAAGTAATTTTTGAAAAGCCATAATAATCCATCTTTCATATTGCTCTTAACATGCTTAGATAACCCTTATATACATATTGGTCAATCCTGCAAGGAACTTCAAGCAATGAAAATTTTTCTATTTTCTTACCCAACCTCATCTTGGCTTCTTCAACAATTTGTCTAGTTATTTTTAGGGCAGCTATGGGCATTGGACAATATTTAGGGAGTATTTTTGGAGGTATTTCTTGGAGGAAAGAGAATTCTTCTATGAGAAAATAATCTTCTATTTGCTTCTCATGCAAGAATGTTGTTATTCTAGTGCCCATCTAGGCTAGAAGATATCCACAAATTATTTTATGGATGGTTGGTAGAAAATCCCCAAAGAACTGAGAGTAACTAGACCCTCCTTCATGCATCCATGGAAACCTATATTGCACATTAGTGGTATCTACTCCTCCCCATTATCTTATTCTCTGCTTATCAATATGTCCTACTAACAAATGAATGAGAATCAAATAATATGAAAAAGGAGGTATTTGCTCCCTCTTCTATAATGGTTTGTTGAAGTGTTACTAGTACTTGGTGCATTTTATCATAGATGAAGTCTTCCCATTTGTACATTAGGGTTTGGAAAATTCTATTACATTGAAGGTTTAAGTCCATTACTTCTCTATTGAGCCAGGTCAAATCTTTAAAATCCAATATAAAATTGATCATGCCTATGTAGTCCTTTGCCTAGGTTGTAACATGAACTTGCTTATTGGGAAGTTATATAACATAGTCTGATCATGTTTGAAAAGTTTTGCATAAGTAAATGAGAGCAACGTATGTTGGGATTGCACAATTATTACCTTTTTATTTATAGCCAATGTGATGGGCCTGAGCTAGAAAATTCTTCTAAAGCTATCAACTGTTATCTTAAAAGCAAGTTGTTGGTTAATTTATTTTATTGTCCTGGTGATTAGATCATAAGCAACTGCTATCCAAGACATAAGGTCTGAGGAATAATATACCTTTGGGTACACTATCCTTCCTAAGTTGGTCATCCATCTAGTGTAGTATGGCTTAGGCCTATTTAATGCATACTGTACCCTTTTAAACAATCCTTTAATAAGTGTTGGGTGCCACTGATGATCTTCCTCCATCATCTCAAAACTAAAAATTGATCTACCTTCTACTTCTCACTACTACACATGAGTGATCTTCCTGTTAGTCCCAAAATTCTTCAAAAATTATGTTACATCTTTAGTGAGAGCTTTCCCTAGTGTTTTCTCATATGGTTTAGCCTCTGTCATCCTTTTAATGCTGGCTATAGTTCCCATGGAAGTGCCTAAGAAAGTGCTTAGGGAGGTCATGATTGCTCTATGACTCTTTGCAAAGATTGCAATTGCTCTACAATTCTCAGTATCTCAGCAAACCTTTCTACAAATGTTCTTAGCCCTAATATTTTTGAGTGTGAGTGAAGTTTATCAAATTAGCAAGGATTTATAGTAGGTGAGTTTTTTCACTTCACATGCTTAGTCTTAATTACAACCAAGTATTTTTTCTCTCACCACCCCATGATTGCCACCTTTCTTTTTATAACGGTATCAACTATCATAGTGTGACAATCATCTTTTTTGAGGCTTTTAAAACTTGTGTTGATTTATGATATGATCCTAAATGGAGGTCTTGTGCCAATCATGATCATGTAACTTTATGGAAATTAAATCTACACTTTTTTTGAATATCACATGGTAGTTCATAGAATCATGGGATTTTATCTATAGCTTTTAAAAGAGCTTTTCGTATTTATTATGTCACTAGATCTGGATCTTTAATTCTTCGATCAAACCCAATTGATGTGTGTTCTTCTTATAGCATGTGGTACTTTTGTGGACCATGGATATTAACTAAAAAATTCCTATCCATTAGTTATTTTAAATAAAAATAAAGATAAGCAAATCATGAAGATTTTACTTGATGAACCATAACTATAGATGTAGGCTTGGATAAACCCAAACCACTCATTTTCTATTGAAGCCATCAACTATGTAAGACTTTGACAATAAAGAGGCACTAGGTTTTGAATTTACGGGTCGTAGATCCTTCCTTAGGTAATCATAGACCGTTCATTTTGTTTTATCTTCTACTACATGCCATTTATTTATATTTGAATTTTCTTCATGCAATCTTAGTGCTTTCTATGTGTCCAATCCATAGTTGTTTAATTTGGAGGCCCTAGAAGAATGTGTACTGTTCATCTCATTAAAGCTTTATAACACTTTTTATTGAGCAATTTGGGTCGTTATTCCTTTGATTGCTGAGCAATGTGGGCTGTTTGATTCCAAAGAATTATACCACCTTTTTACTTCAAACAATCTGGGTTGTAGATCTTCTAACAATGGATCATTGTCTATTTTTTTGAAAAGTTAAGTAAAATTGTTTTATCTTCATTCTACAACAAATGTGAACTGTAGATTTCTCAACAATTATGCAAGCATGAGCCAAAAGATCTTCCCTTGTTGGGACTTGGCCAATTTTTTTTGTCTTTATTCATTACTAAACACAAACCATAGACCTTAACACTTGGAATATCGCGGACCATTGGTTTTAGCATATTTCTAAACAAGATCTAGTAGAGTACACATGGCCATCCATGGATAATTCTAACTTTGACTACAATGGTTGACCACTCGTTTGTTTTGACAAAATGAATGTGAACCATTAATTTTTTGGTGAATAGGATAAATTTACTTGTGTGGTATACATGACAAAGGATTTTTGGCATATATGGTTAGAATTTTATTCCTTGTGAACCGTCCATGTTCAATAGTGCACATTGTAGATCTCTTTGTAGATTGATGCAAACCATCCATTATGGTTGAGATATTTAACATTGACTTTTTAGAAGCAGATGAATTAGTGGCTCGTATTGACTGATGATATGAGAATTAATGTGGGCCATAGATTATAAGGGAATCTAAGTGCTTTAAATGGTCAAGGAAATATATACTTAGGATTATTTGTAGACTTTAGGAGTGATTTTCTAAAGGTTAATGTAGTAATATTTGCATGTAAAAGATCTTGGAACCTTAAGAAAATATGATAACCATGATGGGGGTATATTAGGAGATCAAATTTGGATGAATCGAGTAGGTTTTAATTGCATTGACTAGTTTGGACCATAGGAAATAAAGGAAGATGCATGAATTTTAATGAAAAGGAAAGGGAGGCTCTGGATGAGATAAAATATAGATTTTTAAATTTGTACGCAAAGACTTATATGGAAACAATCAAGCTTAGGCTATTTTTAATTAGACATTATTGAAGTAAAAACAAGGATTTTAGACAAGCATAGTAATTTTATTAATCAAATATGATAGGTGGATATGGAGGTTTAAGACAAAAAGACATCATATAGGAAAATAAATGAGCTAACTAAGGTTAGGAATATTATAGAATTGAAGGTAAAATTTCCAATTTGAAAGAACTTAATCTTCGAAGACCATAAACTTATATAGAATTTTAGATTTAACCTACACACATAGTAATAATATGACTTAGGCCTATGAATCCATGAGATATATTAAATTTTAAAACTAGGGGTATACCTTATGCTAGATTTTGAGAATCCAACATTGGATTTGATTGGGACAGGTGGCGAAAATGTAATTTGAGGTACTTGAGAACTCTAGAATCGTATGATTAAAAACCTTGACTTATGACATTCTACCTAAATGACTGAAATAACACACACACACACACACACACACACACACACACACACACACACACACACACACACCTTTCCTAAAGACTTAATTTTTTTATATATATTTTGGATCATATTTTTCTAGGCCTTGGAATAGGGTGATATACCTTGAGATGTTGGCCATTGATAGGAATTGAAAACTATCTTGAGCAGTTGGCATATGTACTGCTCAACTGTATAAACTGTATGAACCATATGATAAGATCTAAATGATATAGTATCCCATTTGCAACTATCAATCAATTTTTTTAAGTGCATAAAATGATCCTCAAGGGACCTAGAGAACACTGTGATATCATCAACCTCTATTTCAAGTATCAAGATTTTGAAAGAAAAATATATAGCCCTATGAAAACCTTTACTAACATTCATTAACCTAAAAGGCATATTGAGATATTCAAAAGTTTTCCAAAGTATTGTGAAATCTATCTTATACCTATCTTGTGAATTTACTAAAATCTGACTATATCTTGAAAAATAATCCATCCAAGATATTTTAGATGTTTCAATAACTTCTTGGAGTAACTATTCTATATTGGGGAGCATGCAATTATCTTTTAGAGAGCTCTCATTTAGATTTGTGAAATAAACACAGTCTTATTTCACCATTTCTCTTTTTTACAATGACCATATTAGCTATCCAGGAAGGAAGTATTACTTTTCTTATTATTTTTATACCATTAATTTTTTAACTTCTGAATGAAAAGTGAGATTAAAATCCCTTTATTTTTGCCAAAAATATTTGGTATGTGTCCTTAAACCTTTAAAATTGCGGGTAAATATGTCTTTATGTTTTCATCTCCTAATAGGGTCTTGAATAATTTATCCATGCTTGGTTCTTCCTTTGCTCTGATATTAATCATATATGATTGCATAACTTTTGTAAGATGCCTAATGATATCTTCATCCTTTTTCATTACACTAAACATCAAAGAATTCATATTGAAAAGAATTGAAGTCATTAATGTGTATATCATTTTGAAAGACTTGTAAATATACAAGATTATCTAGCATCGAGGTGTTGTTAACATATATAATTGGAAAGCTATCTAAAAATCAAGTATCATTTTTTGGATTATCTATTCCAAATACATCAACTATATGAATTTGCTTTTTGGGAATACATTGCAATTTGAATGCTATGAATTTGCCAATTTTATCCAGTACAACCTGCTTATATTCTGTTGGAAATATTAAGTACATTGGTTGTCATTGATGTCAATGATAGCTTGGCATGATAAAAAGTAAAGGTTATAATATTTACTTTAAATATTATAAGCCAAAGAGGTTTAAAAGCACTTGGGACAAAGTTCTAAGTAATTGGTTAAAAGGTTGAAGGCCCAAGTTTAAGACCATGGTTCAAAAAGAAAGCAAGTGACTAAGGCTTAAAAGAAATAATATTATAATATTGGGGACAAAAGTTTGAAGACAAAGGTTTAAATAATAAAAAGTTTATTATAATATTTTTATATTATAATTCAAACCCCAAGATGGGTTTGGCACCAACATGTTCAAAGGTTTTCAAATGCAAAGTTTAAATAATCGACGTCAAGAAAGGAGGTGAAATCCATATATAAATATGGATTAAAATCATGCACTAAGGTATGTTTTAATGTTGAATGGTATTCGATCTCCCTCATGCACAGATTGTGAGAAACAAAGGAAGGAAAATACAAATTTTAAAATAGGATATAGGATGGTTGAATAAGGAGAGCATCATGGGCGTTTGTTCTCAAGCGGACGGTTGGCTTAGCGGCAGTATAGGAAGCACTAAGGCGTAGGGCAGGCAACATGTCTTAGGGTCAAAACTTGGTGGCTACAATTTTTTAATGTTTTGTTAACAAGGAGGATTCATCGAAGGTCTTAAAATATAAATCATGCATATTTATTTTTGTGTGGGTGGTTGGCCTAACGACAACCCAAGGGGCGCTAGCACGCTGGCAGGCATGAGGTATCATGGTCGTTTCTCACCCGCGGTAGTTGTGGTAAGCGCAATTTTTTTATTGATAAATGGTTAATTTGTTAAGGGCCTAAGTTGTGCTTGATTATTATGCACACAATTTGACTTAGGGAGTTATAAGGGTAATAAATTTTTATTTTGGAAATTGTTTTAGAAGGAAATAAAAGGGGGAAATTGTAATTTTTTGAAGCATTATTTTGTGGAGTAATAAGTGTAATTAGTGGTTAATCAATTTGTATTTTGCATTGTTGATATATTGAAGTGGGAGATAAAAGGTGTATGATGTTATTTTATTGTTTGTAATACTTGCATTTGTATTGAAGGGTTTGGTTTATAATTTGATGCTTTATTTAAGAAAATAAGAGATTTCTAAAGCATGTGTTTGGGACATAATTGTGCACATATTTTGAGAGAGTTATCCAATATATAAAGAGGTGTTGTGCTAATCTATTTTGAAGTTGCAAAAGATATTATTTTTGAGACAGGTATTTGAGGACACATCTTCATAAAGCATTTTGAGGTATGGTGGTTCAACTTCTTATCTAGGTGGTTGTGTTTTGAGAAAGCAATTTTGAGGTGGAGTTAAAAGGGTTGATTGGTGTGCATTGTTTGAAATACTTGAGCTAGGGTTTGTGAAAAAAAATATGCATTCATTGTTTGAATGAATTTGTAATTTTTGAAGCATTGGTTTGAATGTATTGAATGTGGATGAGCAAGTTTTGTAAAAGCAATTTGTGTATTGGGTTTGAGTAAATTTGGAAAGGACATATGGTGGAATTATATTGCATATCATTTCCTATGTGCTCTTAAAAAAGAATTCTTGGTAGAATATGTTTGAAGTATTATGATTGAGCATATGTTATGAGCAATTTTGAGCATGTGTTATGAGCAGTTTTGAGTATGTGTTAGAGAATAATTTAGCAGAGACATTAAGCAGACTAGAGCAGGATTGTGAGATGTTTGAGTAGGACTTTTTGGGAGAGGGTTTGTGAGTAGTTCTAGGCAGATTTGAAGCAGTCTTGTGATCAAGTTTGAGGAAGACTTGTGAGCAGGTATGAAACAGATCAATACAAGCAGTTCAGCATATTTGATCAGAGTTGTGAGTAAATTTGATTAGAATTATAAGCAAAATCGATCAGAGTTGATAATAGGCTTTGAAAGTCAACCAACGTAAAGGGGATAGAGTTATCCTATGGATAGAGGTCCACAAATTAGAGCAGTGGGGACAGAGATCTATTATGGATAGAGATCCATGAACTTGAGCATAGGGGATTGATGTCTCCTTTGGATAGAGGTACATAAACATTGTAATAGGGATTTGGTTCCCAAGATATTCATTGAGAAAATTTATAAGAAATATTTTCTCCATGGACGTAACCCACATTGGGTGAACCACGTTAAATCATGTCTCTCATGTGTGATGATGTATGCATTATTTACTACTTTGATATTATTA